>JALBWW010000003.1:12174767-22174767 GCA_023212625.1 Styphnolobium japonicum | reverse complement strand
CACGAAAAACCAATTTGCTCATGCACTTCCTTAGGCACTTCTTGATGACCCCAGAAAGCTTCTTGGGACCTAGCACTGATCCATCTTCCTTCTTGGCAAGCTTGAGAATTTCTAGCCTGTGTTTGGCAATTGAAATGCCCATGCTCTGCAGAAACTCATGGTTGAAGTAGCTGGCATCTTCCAATTGAAGCTCATTGCGGGCAAAGGTGAGGCCGTACTCGTAGATGAGGGACGGCTCAAGACTGGTCCTGGATAGCCAGGAGAACCAGTCCATGGCTGTTGCTGAAGGGATTGTGCCAAAATGGTAGTGTATACCAAGGTTTGAGGTGGGTATTCAGATTTATAAGGTACAACAGGTAAGGAGGTGAAGACTTGAGACTTGAGAGTCAGTGCAGTGCATAAATGCGGTGGCTAAATGGCTATTTATTTTGGTTTTTGAGACCAGTTACACTGGTTTCTTATTCATGTGTTGAATTTTTTTCCTTTCATTTTAATGGAATTTGGACGGTAGTTGAGACTTAGAGTGACAAGGCCCAGAATATGTGGAAATTTTTCACATTTTCAGAAGGATATATAGCTCACGGGTATGGATACTGCAGGTTAATTATGAGTATGATAACTGGCCGGTTCGGATCCTTGAAGTTAAAACCTATAATATATATATATATGTGTGTATGTACCAGGGTACTTATATTATGTAGGTATCGAGTAAAGATCACTCAGCATTATGAAGGGTCAAAATCTGCGCCAGTCTTTATGGTGCTCAACCATGTTAGATTGCGACAGTAGCCGGCTAAAGAGGGAGTGAAATCGGTTAGAGGTCTCAGGGGCCCAAGAAAAAGGAAGTAGTTAAAGGCAAATCAATTTGGTAACCAACTGCCCAAATATTGCTTATCATAATCAAGCACAAGCCACCTTTGAATGTCAAGCCCTACTATTTAGTACTTACCTGCCCGCCTTAATTAAATAATAACAATGCGTACAAGAAAATAAGTGGGAAAGCAAAACCATGTAAATGATTTAGAATAACTAACTGTTTTGTCAAGCACACCATCTCGGTCTTTGCTCTGAAGCAGTGAACTTGTTCAATGAAGTAGTGTCAAAATTTGTTGAGACAAATGTCTCTTCAAGACATTATTGATGAGGGAAGATGGAAGTAAAACAGCAATAGAAAACCGTTGGCATCAGGTTCATTTCAGAAGCCAAAGAGAATGTGAAGGTATGTACAGAGGATGTAGTCTCTGATATGATACAATGGCAAATTGGGCTGCAAATGCTGGAGTGAAATATGCCAGTAATAGTGTCTGATATTTATAAAAAAATTATTATTTTCTTATAAAGTACAATAAAAAAAATTAAATTTGATTTCATAACTCTTTTTTAAATAAGTTATCTAGTTTGTGTAAGACTTTTAACAATATCAGTACATCAAAAATAAATTTTTTTTCCAACTGTTTACCTGTTCTATAGTACCCTGACCTACCTAAACGCTGTCGACTTTGATTTCCTTCAAAGCCCTAGCCATAGTTGGTCTAAGATTTTGCTGCAAGTTTTATATCTTAGCTGGACTGCATCCAACTGATATCACGTGAGATATTTATTTATATATGAAAAAAAAAATCATATACTTTTTCTAATTTTGTTTTATTTTCTTTTGATAATTATATGATAAATAGGATCTCCCTCTATCTATCTAAAAAGTGGGCTTTCATTGTGAAATGAAATGATAACCACCAACTAATAATCTGTGTCAAAGGATTCAGCCGACGTATTTCCAGCTTAATACGTACCAAACAAACCACATCTTGGTCAATGCCGTATAATATCAAATAAGCTGTCTTCCTTCTCCAACACTTTCTCTACTAACAACCTCAAATTCCTTCTCCAACCATCTCCTACCTTATTCACATTGCCCCTCTCTCTCTCTTTTAGAATCTCAACCTTAGCATGTTTTCTTGGGCATCTCTCAGAAGATTCAGACCATCTCTCCACCGACCTGCTGCCATTCAACAACAAAACACCACCCCATCATCATCAACATCATATTCTTCCTGTAGCTCCTTTGGTGGGTCAGGATATGGTGACAGCAGGGGCAGAGGTCAAACTCAGTTAGATTCGTTTCTGAGATCAATCTCTTCTGGGGTTGTGGTTGTTGGGTCCACCTTAGGCTTTTGGTATTGGTCTTCTTTGTCTTCTTCAGGTGCCAGTTCTCTTCAGTCATTCGCTGATTATGCAAGTGAGGATCAGCTCCAACAACACAGTGACAAGAAACCCAAGTTCCTGTTCAAAGGTAACCCGCCTTTTCTCTCATGATTTATGTTGTTGCATGTAGTCTGCATTACTGTCAAGGGTTCCTTTTTAATGCAGCCAGAGCAAATGGATCAAATTTAGAAACTGTTTACTAAATATTTGATATTTTTACGTTGAATTTATACTATGACTAAATTGTGTTCGCTTGAATTGCTGGAGTCACATTGAGTTTGGTAATTACAAATTGGTGTTTCTCTGATTTCAATTTGCAATGCCAAATGTTTCCCTTCTTAGATTAGACTTACTAAATAAGGCCTCTTATTAATCATAGGTATAATGGAAAAATAGACGTACATGCTTGTTAGGATTGGACAAAAAAAAAAAAAAAAACTTTGCATTAAGAAATAGAGAGAATATGGATATAAGATTCTTACAGTTCATTATCCTTTTATTATTTTCTATGGGGACTACTTAGATTTTTTTCGTGTTTCTCTTTTGCTGCAGATGACTATAGAAGAAAAGTATTCTTCAATTATGAAAAACGTATTCGCTTGCAGAGCCCCCCCGAAAAGGTAAATCTAGTCATTATCTGTCAGTTTAAAAGGTGTTCTTTTTTCTATATGCTTAACAGCTAGCACTTGCTTTATGACTTTGTTACAATGGAATTAATGTTCATTATCTGGCACCATGTTTAACTTCAGGTTTTCGAGTACTTCTCATCTGTTCGAACCCCTGGTGGTGAGGTTTTTATGACCCCTGCTGATTTGATGCGTGCTGTTGTTCCTGTCTTTCCTTCTTCTGAATCAAACCGTGTTAGAGAGGGTTTTCTGAGAGGGGAGCAGGTTCCTGGCGAGCTGCACTGTGCTCCTTCTGAATTTTTTATGCTCTTTGACACTAACAATGATGGACTCATTTCTTTTGCTGAGTGAGTATTTATTGTCTTTTTTATTTGCTTGAAACTTGTTTTTCATGGCATCTTCTTTTTTGATACGAACCACATAAATTCTTCAGAGTTCAAGACTTCAAGTGCAATGTAATCTGGATAACAGAACCTCTTCTTTCTTGTCACCAGGTACGTCTTTTTTGTTACTCTCCTCAGCATACCAGAGTCCAGCTTTACAGTGGCATTTAAAATGTTTGATCTTGACAATAATGGGTAGATACCTTTTCTTTTCCTTACAGAAAAAGTTATAAGATATATTTACAAATTACAATAAGCTTTGGCATTCAATTTCGTTGATGGTATCTGCGATGAGCTTCACTCTATTCTGTTGTCCCTACCATTATTAATCCTTTTGCAAATATATATTGTCCATAATTTAATTATTATATGTTTTTCCAATTGGCAATATAATTTCCTTCACTATTATCTAAACGAAGAAACGAAACATTTATCTTTTGGCTACATCACTACAAGGTGTTTTCAAGTGGTCACACTCTAATAACTGAATCGTAGTTTTTGTAGTAGTTGTCTAAAAGATGCATATGTATGAACTATGTATAACACTTATCAATTAACAAGTGTGTTAGGGACTTGACACTTCAGTTAAAATAGCCATGGAAAATGACGATTATAGATGAGATTCAGTCACAATTTCAAAAGCATTGGCAAAATAGGTTAGATTTATTAGGAATTACATCGTTCTGTCTGTTTAAGAATTTGAATTTTTGTTTTTTTTCTTATTATGTTTGTTCATGAATTTGCTGATCTTCATCAACTTCTTTTATGTTATTTGACAAATTCTATGCATCTGAATTTACTGAAGTATAAAGAGTCTGTCAACAGGGAAATAGACATGGAAGAATTCAAGAAAGTGATGGCCTTGATGCGATCTCAAAACAGACAAGGGGCTAATCACAGAGATGGACAACGCCTTGGTGTTAAAGCTTCTGTAGAAAATGGGGGTCTCTTGGAGTATTTTTTTGGCAAAAATGGAAAGACTTGTTTACAACATAAAAGATTTGTTCAATTCTTAAGACACCTACATGATGAGGTATGTGCTTCCCCTCTCGCCTCTCAATCTATTGATTTTGCAATACGTGCTGCAAGATCTGCCATGAATCCCATGATAAATTGATACTAGTTTGAGCCAATTTATACTTTCATATTTTATACTGTGATTGAAACATATTGTCATACATACTGTCTACGTTGAAATCTTGTTAGCGCAAGTCCTTATTAAAACTTGCACAATCAAGTAACAGCACTGTAATTTAAATAGCATTCTGCTTCTACATCTCTTCACAATAAGACTCTCATTATATATATTGTCTTTGAAATGTGTTTCCATTGTGTTTCTAACAAGATCACAACCATCTTCATAGCAACCAGGTCTCACTTTCTTGGCTGAAACATTTACTTAATAGCTCCTAAAGCTCTTGATAGCATTATGAGTTTTTTATGCTTAAATCTCTGTAACTAGGGACTAAGGAGCCTTAAATTTCAGCTTGAATTATGTAATTTGCAGATCTTGCGGTTAGAATTTTCCCATTATAACTACAATCAAAGAGGAAACATTTCAGCCAAAGATTTTGCCCTGTCCTTGGTTGCATCTGCTGACATCAATCACATAAACAAACTGTTGGATCGAGTTGACATATTAAACAGTGACCCAAACCTACGAGACATAAGAATTACATTTGAGGAGTTTGAAGCTTTTGCAGAATTGTGCAAGAAGTTGCAATCCTTTTCTCTGGCCATATTCAGCTATGGAAAAGTTAATGGAGTGTTGACAAAAACCATAGAGGCTCTCAGGTACTTAATGCCTCCCTATGCCAAAACATAAATGTCTAGTAAGCTATTAACCACTTTAAATGCATGATCAATTACATCTTATGGTGTTGTATACTTATCATTCATGCAGGTATGTGGAATCTCTATAACAGATAAAGTGGTTGACATAATTTTTCATGTGTTTGATGCTAACCGCGATGGGAATTTGAGTGCAAACGAGTTTGTGAGAGTTACACAAAGAAGAGAATAATTCATCACGTGTAGATTTCGGGGGTTTGACATCTTGCTGGTTGAACTGTGCAAGTAATTGTTCATCAGCTAAGCTTCAATTTTGATGGGGTATATTAGCAGACCTTGAAGGGCTCTATGAAGTCACATAAGTATCCATATTAATCTCTATGAGGAATCACAGGGAAGGTGAGATTCTCTTAGGAATATGAAAATATTATATCACAAAAATAATATGAAAATAACAACTTTCTGGGTCTGACACTTTTTCTCCTGACATGAATTGTAATTAGTAACACATGAAGCATCTTTTAGGGAAACGGGCTGAGTGGAAGAATACAGTTATACTTGAAGATTCAATTCCTTTGCTATGGAGATTTGCCAGATGACATTGTCTAACCATGAGAATTGAAGTCAACTCAGAAATGTAGAGTCTTCATTTTTTTTTGTGTATCTTTCTATTTTGGGGCTAGAAGTCCCCATGTTAATAGCTTGTACATATAAGCCAACTTCCTTAAATATTCTTGTTATTCATATATATATATATATATATATATATATTATTTTTCAATCTTACCCAGATTTTTAAGGGTGTTCTATAAAGAGTCGTGCACTATTGGATATTTAATCAATCGCCTATGCCGTGTTTGATGTTAAGCTCTGAACCATGGGATTGTGGGCTAGAAGAAGGGAGTTAGTTATTAGATCATATATATATATATATTAAATTTAAGTTTATTTGAAAATTAAATAAAAAGAGACAAGTATGCATAGCTATTTAATTGTACGTGACATGACACTGTAAAGCTGAAATGATAGTTTAATAGTATGTAAAGAATTATGAATTTTTATATATGCAAAATATTACTTATATAACATTACTGATACGAAACAACCAGCTTCACTTTCACCAAACCTGCAGCTAATAAGCACCGCTACTAATTAAAGGCGAGTTAGTTAGTTAAATAAATAATTGAAAGTCAGAAATTAGTTGGTTAGGACAGTTGTTACTGATGAGAAGGAATGACTAGTTGTTACAAAGCTGTTATAACAGTTCAATAAGAAGAAGAGAGAAGGATATGAAAGGAGAGGAGAGGACTATGCATTTTGTATCTTGATTGAAAAGAGAAACACAGAAGATTGTGTCGTCTTGGTCCAGAGAGTTCATTTCTCTGAAATTGTCTTCTTGATCTGCAAGTGTTTCTAACAATTAATTTCCCTTTTCCATTCACGCCGAAAAGCTTTTCCTACATCAAGCTGTAATAACTTACTAGTAATATATTTGCTCAGGAGATCTTGTTGCTGGTGCCCCGCAAGTGTTGAGAAGTTGGGTAATGCCTCAGAGCTATCATTTGAGAATTGGTTTATGAGATTATGTAATGCTACTTCTGCAAAGGATGTGGCGCTGGTGGTAGTCGTTTGGGGGATGCTATGATCCAAGTGAAATGCCCTTTAGAGAGGAGATAAGCCTGCCTCCAATTATAGATGGCAAATTCCTCCTATTACTCCCTCCAAGATTAATGTTGATGCAGCATTGTCTTGTCATTGATGTGTTACTCTTTTTGTCTTTGTTTTTTTTATGAGAATATGTATATGTATATATACAGATGTAAAATTGTCTTGTTATGTAATTAATAACATCATTAAGGGTTGATTTGGATGTACATTTTAAAAAATATATATCCTTTTTTACATGAGTTTATTTAAAAGATCTTTTAAATTTTAAATATACTCAAATTTTTATGGGAATATTTATTATATATTTTACTACATAATTTTACCATTTTTATATTATACTCTATAAAATAAATATTTATTTTGGTCTTTTAAAAATATATACGACATTAAATTAATTATTTAATAATAATTAATGTCATTAATTTTGTCTTTTAAATATGAATTTATTATCATTTTAAACATTAATTTAATAACAAAAATATAACATTTAAAGACTAATTTAACGTCACATATATAATTTTAAAAATTCAATTTAAAACATATATAAATAAAATATCAAATATGATGTCACATAAATTTTTCCAACGACAAAATATATGTTTCCTTAAAATTTAATATTGGCCTTATCTGCCCTAGCAAAGGACTGGATAATAATAAATGCAACAGGGGAAACCTTCGTTGGCAAGACGCCTTTTTATTTTTTCCTCTCAACACAGCATATATAGTTGGAAATCGGAATCATTGGTTTTCCTCAGACTTTCCCCAGTCCAAATTTCAGTGTGTGTGTGTTGTGTGTGATGCCGAAATTGAAGATTCCAGGGACATGGGCAGGGGTGGTGGAGGAGGTGGAACTGGACACTTGGACCGTACCCATGTTGCATGAAGAGGTGGCAAAACGATCCAACTGCACCGGGGACTCCATCAATTTGATATGCGCCGGTGATAGCTATTTGATAAGTGTATTAAATCGCACGAGTAATAAAGTGATGAGTAAATTATTGTCTCCACAGAAAATTGTGTTGTCAAGTATCAAATTACTAATTTAGATACTATTTAAACGATACAAATTAATGAAGAAAATAAAATAAAATAAACTAAAATTTTAACAATGTTAAATGGGGTTGAGCAAACAAAGAGTGAGATGCTAGAGATCCGATTTCACTTGATTTTCCGATTATTTGGATTCTTTCTTAATTTAAATTCAAATTCAAGAATTGATTGTGGGATATCTAATTTAATTAAAACTCAATTCCTTGGTAGATTAATTCTCTTTAACTATCTAGAATTAACTAATTCCTTAGTCTAATTCCAAATAGAACAAAGCATGAATGAACAAAATTCCAAGTAATACCACACAATCAACAATATCTATTCCTCGATTATTGCTTAATCATGGTGTTTATCTCAAGAAGCAACATCACACATGAATTTCCCAATCCTATGCATGACCATCAATTCAATTTATGGTTGATCAAGTTATAAAAGCATTAAGAATAGAGATGAACACTCAATCATGAAAGGAAACTTAAATTAAGAATTATAAATCCAAATAAATCATCCATTCAAGTTACATCATCACTCTAGCTAGGAAGAGTTTAGAAAAACATCAAGAAATAGGAAAACAAAAGATAGGAAAATGTAAACTCCATTGAATCTAAGATAACAAGAATATGAAGATCTTGAATTCTTACTCCTTGATGATCTCCTTAGCTCTCCTAGGGCTGGAAGCCCTCTCCCCCCCCCCCAAAACCTCCTCTCTTTTAGGGCAAAATAAGTCCTTTTATAAGATTTAGGAAATCTTAAAGCAATTGAATGTTGCTGCCACTTTTCCTCATAAAAGGCGTTAACTTGGGCTGGACATATCTCATCAAATCTGGTTGAATCGGTGATAGTGGTCAACATTATATTCGTTGATCTTTTTCTTAACTCTCTATATCTACCGGAATCATGTCATTTGAACTTCTGGAGTGACAGTTATGCCCAAATTATTAAAAAAGATTTGACAGCAAAAATTTCCCTAATTTGCATTTAATTAAGTTTCCTTATTTCCTTGAATAACCTTTGATTGAGTCTCCTTGATTAGCATCCCTTGAAGATTCTTTGCACAAATTACCATAATTACAGTAGATTTGTTCGGAGATCAACTTCCCTAAAATAAATAGCAAATAAACATCAATTAGGAGATAAAATCTCACAAAATCATATGATAAAGATAGGAAATATAAATACTGAATAAGACTCATCAGCGGACAAGATTTTGAAGGATGGTGATGGAAACTACAAGTTGAGCCAATTGGGTATCAAGAACAACTCCAAGATTCTCGCCACACCGTGTCTCTGCTGATGAAGGCAAGATATCTAATGATTCATGAACAATTAAAGGGGAGCTGATGTTCTCAAATATCTGTGTTTTATCTGTGCTCCAACTACCTCAGTGATCAATCTCTTACTCTCTACACCTTTTTTCCTAGCCTAATTGTTTGAAGATTTGATTTTGTTGATCATTTTGATGCTTTATCCGCATTCTATTTTCTCTAAAGCTTAGTTGCATCTGATGCAAACAGAGCAGCTGCCACTGCACTGGCCGAAAGGCATGCAGATGGTTCATTACCTGTTGAAGATTTCAACATAGAAGTTGAAGATCAAAGTGGACAGAAAGTACAGTTAGGTTCTGATACTGATCAGAGGTATTTACCCTTGTGGCATTTTCATGCATCTAGATGGAAGCATTTTGTTTGAATGTGAGGGGTTTAAGGGCCTAGATTCTGTTTTCACTATTAAAGTGAGGCTCAAGCTGTCATTTGGCAGGGCAGTAATGATGGGACTGATGCTTCATGCAAAGGGGAAGCGTCTTATTAGACAGGGAAATTGCAAAGATGCGCTCGAAGTGCTTAGCATAGGAGAGGTCAGTTGCTGATGAATTGTCCTATATTGATAAGAGCTATATTTTGTTGCAAATATGATTTTCAAGTTGGTATTGGCCTGAAGCGAAATAATGCTATCTGTCTACCTGATCACCATTGTGCTCAATGGAATATGATGAACAGGCGCTTTAACTTATGAGCATTATCTTATCTAAGTTAAATGCCTTCATTAGGATATAGCCCAAGGAGTTTCCAAACATAATTTCTTTACTATCCTTAACATCTTTACCCCATTTAACCTTGGACATTTCGTATAGGATTTTTGCTAAATTCATTGATTGTTTTTGTGTTACTGTGGCTGATAAGTCATGAAGCTGAACACATGGCCTCCTCTTTGTCTTACTATGTTTAGATTTTTCTTTTTCCTGAAAAATATTATTTTATCCATTAAATTAGTAATTCCATGATGTGATTGATTTCTTTTCCTTTTTTGATGCAATTAATTCAAGAATTAAAAACTTAATTTCATTTGCAGAAGGCATTCGCTCTTTGTGATCCAAAAGTCATTCAGGTGAGTGATCCAATCTATATCCACATTTGGGCATTCGACAGAATTTACTTGCCAATGATTTATTTGGGCCAAGCCATGGTATAGTGCAACTAGAGTTCACTGAAACTGCTTGTTAGCTGCCTATTCCTTTTATTTTTTTTCTCCATATCTAATTGACGTCAGAAATGAGCCTTTTCCCCAAAAGAGTTTGTTGCAGGCATGCATTTTGTAATGAAGCTGTTCAGTCATGTAGGAAAACGTTGACTGTTTTAAAAGTTGGAGCAAAGCAAAGGATAGACTTGCATTTTAAGCAAAAGAATTTGACTTATCAGAAAACCCCCTCACTTCCAAAAGGAAAGCTTGCTAATTATATATAGAGCAAAACGTAGTGGCAATAAACTCTAATAAGGTTTTTCTTAGATTTCACTTGAGTACCTTTGCTCTTTGAAGATTATAAAAATTATGGTAAAATACACTTTACTATCTTGTTGTTTAAGCTTTTCTCAAATAACCCTCCTCAACAATTTTTTTAATCACTTAATACCTCTCTTGTTTGGATCACGTTGAAAACATTTGATTTTTTATAAAATGTAACGATGGTTAACCCACGTAAGAAGCACATGACCTTTAGTTATAAGAAATGTGACGTCCTTCATTCACTACCATATCAAACAGTTCCTCCATGATTCAGTTACTTGGTTATTGCGTTGATGGAAACATCAAGGGGTTTGTGAGTGTTTGCATCAATACAATAACCAAGCAACTAAATCATGGAGGAACTGTTTGATATGGTAGTGAATAAGGAACATTACCTTTCCTATAACCAAAGTTTACGTGGGTTAACCATCGTTACATTTCGCAGAAAATCAAATGTTTTCATTGTGATCTAAACAAGAGGGGGGTTTTAAGTGATAAAAAAAATTATCGAAGGGTGTTATTTGAGAAAGGCTTAAACAACAAGGTAGTAAAGTGTATTTTACCGTAAAATTTATTTGAGTCACTGATCAATCAATTTGAGACACTTATATTAGCTTTGTATTAGGCTTCATTAGATGTTTATTGTGCCCAATATTAGTATTTTAGATGAGTTTAATGTTGTTGGGTTTCATTGGGCTTTAATGCAAATATTGAATAATTTTTGGATTTTGATGCATTTTGACCTTTCTTCCTTGGTTAGGCCATAACTTGGGACTCGGTGATCCAATTGAGGTGATCTTGGTGTCTATGGAAAGCTAAGACAATGCTCTACAAGTTTCATGAAGAACTCAAGAGCTAGATCGGACTTCTAAGGGTCCAAAACATCCCTGCAATGCAGAGTGGATTTGCTGTCAGGAAAATCTGGGCAGTATGCACATATTGGACTACATAGTGAGTTATAGGCCTCCTCTTGGGCTGAAACTTGGTCATTTGAAAGATAAGACCCATATCTCCAACTTCACTGAAGAACATTTTGTCAATAGATGTCGTTTTAGGCATGCTTCTGAAGCTACAAGTTGGTCTGAATTTGGAAACACGTTCTTCCAACCTAACTTGAGGTAGGTACAGTGTTTTTGGCATTTCTGGAGTTTTAGAAGTCCAAATGACATGATTCAAATTGGAGATTTTCAAGGAGACAACTGGCTACAACTTTGATGAAGACATCCAAGCCAAAATGCATCGTCTAGGTGATGAATTTGAAGCCAGAAGTCGGATAAGAGTTGTTGACTAAAAGCCACCAACCATGCATCAAGCTTCCATTTTTGACAATTTTCATATTTTTATAGCTTGTATTCAGATTATGTATATGTACAAATTGGCTTCTAGGATTAGTATAAATAGAGCCAACCTCTTTGTATTTTTGGAGATTGAATTTGGAAGTAAGTTAGAATTCAATTTTGTAGTAAGTTTGAGTATTTGTTAGTTTTCTTTCTCTTCTTCTCCCTTCTCTTTAGAATTTCATTTTTGTTCTTTATTTTCTGAGTTCTTCCTTCCCATCCATGGAAGGCTAGGCTCTTATAATCAATCCAAGGGATTAACCGTCTTGATGTTTAATTTGGAGATCTTGTTTTGCTTGTTCATATTGCTTAATTGTTATTCAAGTTTCTCTTCTTCCTCTTTTGATTTCTATCTAGATTGAATTGCTTAATTTGATTTAGATGTTAATGTGATAATAGCTTTATTGTCATGTATTCAAAGAGGATCACAAAGAATAAACAATTTATTAAAGCTTTTTGATGGACTGTTTAGCTTGGTTAAATTCTGGATCTTAAATTAATCTATGTATGGATGGTGCTTACTTTATCTAACCTTGGTTAATTAAATTCTAGATGCTTATCTAGTAGAGGATTCTTGGATTATGTTGAGGCTTCTTGATGTGATCTAAGGCCAAGAACATGGTTAGCGATTAAGTGAATTCCTTGTGATCAATGATGGATTAAACTTAAGATCGGTAAATTTCCTTGGATTGGTTGCTTCTTTAGATTTGTTTTCAACTTTGAGTCTTGTATATTTATCAATATTGTTAATCAACAACAAAACCCCCCATTTTAATTATCTTGATCTGATTAAATATTTGTTCTTTTTGGATCCTTGAGAGACGATTCGGTTCATGCTCTATACTACAAATTATTTTGTGAACCGGTAATTTTATTTATTTGACGGGTTTCGACAACCTCTTGTCAGCCACCTACGTAATTGATTCCAATTGGTTTCTTTTAATATAATTTCCTATTGACAATGTTTCTGTCTTTCTATTCATTCAACTTATTGACAATGTTTAATATAATATCCAATTGACAATGTTTCTGTCCATTTAGCTTATTGACAATGTTCCAATACTGCAAAAAGACATGGTGTGGTGCTACTTTATGATACGAGACATCAAATGGCTATCAGATGCAGAAAAACGTCTTGAAATGGCTAGGGAAGGAATTGAACGTGCTCATGGGAAGGATTCTCTCCACCTCAAACTCTTACAGGGAGATCGTTATCCAGAACTTGCATTGTGAGTTGTTTTGTATTACATTGTTCAACTTCAATAATCTGGTTTCTTGCTCATGTTGAAGGTATTTGGCCACTATGACCGGGAGCTTCTCATCCTCCTCCAAGAATGCATACTTCAGATGCTCGGGCAAGGGCTTAAGTTCAATGGAGGGTGGTTGCTAGACTGATGGTACTAGTTTTTGAACCGAAACCAAATCTGCCAAATTCTCAGTAGTTGCACCTGCTGCACCTGCACCTATAAGCTGTGCACAATCTTGCATAACAACATCATCATATCCTATGGAATCAAAAGAATCACACTTAGCAACAGGATGAATGACAACATCATTAATAACAGCATCATTGCAATTAATAACAGAAACAGAATCACCAATGACAACAGAATTAACAACAGCACATTGCAGTGGGTTTACAACCAGAAAGTCTAAAGCAGGCGGAACAAGTATCACAAGAAATGCTATCAGTGTATCCTACAATTTCAGGAAACTTTGCCAACATATCAGCATACATATCACCAACCAGTTAATCAATGACATCAAAATAAAAAATAGAATGTTAAACTAAATTATATCATCACCAAATTCCATGAAAAGAGTACAGCATGCACATCAATCTTAGTTTTAACAGTTTTCAAAAATGGCCTACCTAAGATGAATAGGGTGGGGAAGAGGCAGATTCATCTTCCATATTCAACACATAAAAATCAGCTAGGAATATTAAATTGTTTACCTTAACCAGAACATCATCCAACACTCCTACAGGTTGAGCCATCCTCTAGTTTGCTAATTGAATGACAATGCCAGTGGGCTTTAGCTCTCTCATACGCAATGAAGTATAAACTGAATTTGGCATTACATTGATGGAGGCTCCCAAGTCTAACAAGGCATGAGTGAATTGTTGGTGCCCTATGTTGCAAGGGATGGTAAAAGTGTCTGGGTCTTTGCATTTGGGAGGCAAGTTGGGCTAAATCAAAACAGAGACATTCCTCCCCATACTCACTTTTTCAGTCCCCTTTAGCTCCCACTTATGGGTGCACATCTCTTTCAAAAACTTGGCATACTTGGGGATTTGTTTAATTGTCTCCAAGAGAGGTATATTCACCTCAACCTTATGAAAAATCTCTATAATTTCCTTATCCAAGTCAGTCTCAACCATATGCCTCAACTGTGTTATTCAGTTAGGAAAAAGAAGATGAATGTTAAAAACTGACTTCTGTGGATGTTCACTTTTCTGTTGCACTGAATTTTTTGTTAACTTCTGGTTTGATCTTGTTTTATGCTTGGCTGTTGTAGGATCATTTGCTACTGAAGAATTTGAATTTGCAGCTGAATTTACTACAGAATCTGAATTTGCTGCAGAACCTTATTTTTCTGGGTCAAGGGCAGAATCTAGAATTATCGATTGCACTGATCCATTGATTTGCTTACCACTGCGCAAAGCTATAGCACTGACATTGCCTCTAGGGTTTGGAGTAGTTTGAGAGAGTAATTGGCCAGAATCCTGTGACTTTAATTCATGAATAGATGTGACAAGTTGACCAATTTGAGTCTCCAAGTTCTAAATAGTGGTTTTAGTTCTCTGTTGAAACTGGATGTTATTGGTGGCCAACTGTTTCACCAAATCCTCCAATGAGGGCTCAGACTTCGTGGCTACAGGACCTTGCTGCTGGAACGGTGGTCTACTTGGTCTAGCATATGGCTGAAACTAATTTAGCCTTGCTTGCAACTAGAATTGTGGTCTATACTGGTTTTGTGGCTGCTGATTGACTGCATTCTCATATCTCATATTAGGATGGTCCCTTCAACTAGGGTTGTAAGTGCTGGGGAATGGATAATATTTCTGTTGTTACTGTTGATGAAATTGAGGCTTCTCAGGAAATATACCAGTTGCAGCCACAGATTGGTCTTGAAACTCATAATCATCTTACAATGTGGGGCACAAATTTGTGGGATGAGAGGAACTAGAACATATGCTTCAAACTCTTGTAGCCACAGATGTTTGATGTTATCCCATGGCTAATTGCCTCACCAAGGAGGTTAACTTTCAATTTGGTGCTCCATCCTTTGTTGGTCAGTATGGGAAACATGAATTTCATTGACTCCTCTGGTTAAGCTGTTGAGCTAATGACCCTAGTGCCAAACTATTGGGTGTTGGCAGCCATATTAGCAATTAAATCCCTAGCAGCAGGGGGAGTTTTGTCAACCAGGGCACCTCCACTAGCAGCATCAACCATTCTTCTGTCCATAGGTAGCAAGCCTTCATAGTAATACTAAATCAGTAATTGGTCACTGATTTGGTGATGAGGACAGCTAGCGCAAAGCTTTTTGAACCTCTCCCAGTATTCATGGAAAGTCTACCCAGTCATCTGCCTTATGCCACATATATCATTTCTGATTGCAGCAGCTCTTGAGGTAGGGAGAAATTTTCCAGAAACAGTCTCTTCATGTCATTCCAAGATGCTATAGAGGTTGGTTGAAGGCAATATAACCAGTCCTTGGCTGCACCATCCAGTGAACATGGAAATGCCCGCAACTTGATGTGATCCTCAGCTATTCCATGAGGTTTCATGGTTGAGCAGACCGCATGGATTTCCTTCAAAAGTGTTTGTGTGGATCCTCAACTGCAAGACCATGAAACTTGGGCAACAAGTATATTAATCCAGATTTAAGCTCAAAATTAACATAAAGGTCAGGATATTTGATGCATAAAGATTGATATGCAACATCAAGGGGCAGCAAGTTTTTTCAAAGTTCTATTATTATTGTCAGCCATAGTAAAATCAGCAGACTCAGTATTAGACACTGAAGTACTAACAGAAACAGATTCAACAGGATTAACAGAGTCAACAACAAGATCAGGTGCAATGTCAAATTCAATTCCAATTCCATAAGTAATTTTATTAGCTCTATGAATGATACTACCAGTCCTATGAATTCTGAAAAATGTATGAAAGGTTCTATCAATTTCAGGATCAAATGAATGCAAGGTACCAGGATCAGACCTAGTCATACAGTATGCGGCTCATAAGAAGGTGTAGAAAAGCAATAACAACTAAAACACTAAAAATTCATAAAACAAATACTCCAAAAAAATCTACAAAAAATAAAAACAGTATCAAATGATTTTTAAAAATTATGGGACCACCATAGAGTGAAATCTAAATAAAAATGATATCTAACAAAATAATAAAAAAATCATTAAAATATTGAAAAAGTGGAATAAAAGAATAAATTTGGCTAAAATAGGGGGTGACCTCACTGTAAACAGTGAGTCTTTCTCAAAATAACGTTTTCCATTAGTCTGCCAAAATTTAGGTCGATCAGAGATACTTTACCGAACCAAAATCTTGATAGGATGCATTTTACCTTATTTTAGCCGAATTCCTCTTGAAAAAACATAAAAAACAAAACAAACACAATTGTTAGAGTTAGATAGGGTCTTGAAATAATCAAATAGTTGTCTTAGATTCCCGGCAACGGCGCCAAATTTGACAAGAGGTTGTCGAGACTCGTCAAAATAATAAAATTTACCGGTTTACAAACTAATTTGTAGTATGGAGAATGAACTGAATTGTTTATCAAGGATCCAAAAATAAAGATTCAATTAGATCAAGATAATTAAAAAGGGAGTTTTGATGATTTGTAAAGCAAATACACCAGTTGAATTAAATAAAATCAATTAACAAATTAACCAATCCAAGGAAATTTACTGATCTTGAGTTTAATCCATCATAGATCACAAGGAATCTACTTAATTGCTAACCATGTTCTTGGCCTTAGATCACATCAAGAAGCCTTAACATTATCTAGATAAGCATCTAGGATTTAATTAACCAAAGTTAGATAAATTAAGCATCATCCAAACATAAATTAACTTAAGATCCGGATTTTAACCAAGCTAAACAATCCATAAAAAAACTTTGATATATTGTTTGGTCTTTGTGATCTTTTTTAAATACATGATAATAAAACAATTATCACATAAACATATAAATCAAATTAAGCAATTCAATCTAGATTAAAATCAAAAGAGAAAGTTGAATAACAATTAAGTAATATGAACAAGCAAAACAAGATCTCCAAATTAAATAACAAAATAGTTAATTCCTTGGATTGATTATAAGAGCCTAACCTTCCATGGATGGGAAGGAATAACTCAGAAAATGAAAAACAAAAACGAAATTCTAGAGAGAAGGGAGAGGAAGAGGAGAAGAGAACTCTCTCAAATACTTAATGTTACTTAAAATTTTATGATGCAAATACAAGAGAGATTGACCCCATTTATACTAATCCTATAGGTCAATTTACAGTTGATAAAAGTTGTAAACAACTAGAATGCAAGATAAAAATGGATGTTTGTCAATAATGATGGCTTGATGCATGGTTGGTGGGTTGATGCATGGTTGGTGGCTTCTCCTCACCAATTCTTCTTTGACCTCCAACTTAACTTGCATGACCGAAAAGACGTATTTTGGCTTGGAAGTCTTCATAAGAGTTGTAGTTTTATGTTTTAGCTTTCCAATGGCACTGATTTCAGCTCAAAATGAGACCTATAGCCCACAATATGGTCCAATATGTGCACACTGCTTAAATTTCAACGACAGCAAGCCCACTCTTAATTTCAGGCTTATTTTGGATTATTAGAAGTCTGATCCAGATCTTGAGTTCTTCATGAAACTTGTAAATCTTTGTCTTAACTTTCTACAGACACCAAGATCACCTTAAATGAATTACTGAATCCCAATTTATGACTTAATCAAGGAGGAAATGTCAAAATGCATCAAAATTTGAGAATTAATCACAATTTGCATTAAAGCCCAATTAGGCCCAACAACATAAAACTCAATTAATATACTAATATTGGATATAATAAACATCCAATAAGGTCAAGTAAAAGCTAACATAAGTGTCTCAAAATGATTGATCAGTTTTCTCGAATATGTCTTCCTTCACCCATGGACGTTGTATTTATAGCTAAGATTCCAATGGTTGTATGGGAGACTCCCTGCCCCTTCTGCTGTCGCAAGCCTACATAGTCTAACCCTTTTCTACTGATTTGGGGTTGGTGGCCAGATCAGACAAAAGGGATCTTTGCATTTGCTAGTTGTACTGATCTTTACAAGTCGCTCTGAGGCAAGATAGGAGAAAGATGAAAGAGGAAAGGATCCTGTTGCAGGCTCAAGTGATCACCGTTTACGTCTTGGGTTGTTTCATCAAAACGGCTTTAAGACAATTGCTTTGCTTGGCTCGATGTGAGGCCAGCTGCTTGGGGGTCTCAACGGTTGGAAGCTTTGGGTGAGATCTTCATGGAGCGTGGTTCCCAATTCTCAATCTAGTTCCCCTAGTCTTTGGTTGTTCAAATTATATAGTTTGCTTGTAAAATTTACTTTTTTAAATATTCCCTGTACAACATAGTGCAAGTTCATCTGTTCCTTTACCAAACAATGTTGGTTCTGATATGCTAGACGTAATGAATGATGTTGAAGGTCCATCAGATCTCAGTAAAGCAGAAGAGCGAGATGTGGAAATGGAAGACGAGCTTTCTGCAGATATAGCAAAAGTAGATGCCCTAGCTGACTATGACATTGCAGTTAACAAAGAAGGGGAAGCCATAACTGAATGCCTGGCTCTGGTGGAGGCAGCAGGCAGCAGCGGGAAAATGTCTACTTGCCAGTAAGAAAATGATTTTGAAGAATAATGATCAGTTTATGTAAATAGGAGGATGATATAGGTAATATATGTCTCTGCTCTTGGTTGTAGGGAACTTATGTAAATAGCGGGATGAATAATAAATATGTTCTCATTCGCTGGAGTTTATATATATAAATATAGTATTAATAATAGTTCCATTTACATTTAGCATTAACTACTATATTTGCTTTAATACCAAAAAACAAAAATTTAATTTGCTATCGAACTTACCAAAAACAATGAGGAAAAATTCTCAGAAAGGTATGCCAAGCTAAAATGTTTACTGGTGGATAATCAAATCATTCAATTGGTTGATGATTAATAACTTGTATGCCTTCATCATCACATGCTATTAATTACCTTTCTCAGGTCCAAAATGTTTGTTGGCTCTTCTATCTCAATCATTCATTTTCCCAAACAATAACTTTGAAGCTACAATCATCATTTAAAAAATAAACACGCAGAATAATGATATTTTCAATATGTCACATTTGTCCAATGGCATTTTAAAAATTTCTCAGCTATAAACACTTTTCTCGTGATGCTTTAGAAAAATATTTAATGCGAGTAAGAGAAATTATTATATGCACTAGCAAAAAAAAAAACCCCAAATGCGTGTGAAAGGAATAAAATAAAAATTCATTTAAAAAAATAAAAAGTAGTAAGAAGAGAAAAATGTTAAATAAAAAATAGGAGAAAATAAGGTAAGGAAAATATAGAGAATTTGATAAGTTCATCTTGGTGAGCTTTTTTATTAATACATAGAAAATCATGGAGAAGAAATAAAAATAGATTAAAAAATAGATAGAAAACATGATTTCATAAATTAAATGGGCAGAAATATGATGATTTCATAGACAAGGAAAGTGGGTAGAAAATATGATAATTTCATCCTTAGGTATATTTTTTAAAAAATAATAAATGGTGAAATGACATATTTATGTTTAATTTCATCCTTTGATATATAGTTCTTTTTATTAGCATATTGACATGTTAAATTAAAATCATTAAGGTGTCAATATAGATTTGTTTTCTCTTTAACGTAGATATACATTTCAACTGATTTTAATATTATTTTAATAAAAAATTTAAATTATTTATTAAATAATTTCATAACTACTTAATTATAAATTTCTTTATTTTATTTTCATTATTTTTAAAGGAAAAAAGATGAGTATAACTCTGTCACTAATTATAACTTACGTTTTAGAATAATATTTATATAGTGTAAAGACGCCAAATACTAAAATTAAGTTTTACTAATACATATTAGTAGTAGAGATAATTCAATTTTCATTGATATTATTTAATGTATATTAACTTACGTTTTAGAATAGTATTTATCTCCAAATACTAAAATTTAGTTTTACTAATATATATTTGTATTAGAGATAATCAGAGCATATTTGAGTAACATGTTTCAATTTTCTTTGATATTATTTAATGTATAATATTGGTGGCATTTTCTTTTTTGTAATTTCATGTGGGGCCGTCGAATTTTGCATGTCCTAGAAAACACGCAACAGTCAGTTCAAGCTCGTCCTAATAGATTTCGGCTTCCCCATTCAGTGCAATTCATGTATCGTCTAATAATGATTACACAAAACCTAGTTCACATCAACAAAAAAACAAACATTATCACAGTAAAAACAAAAACAAAAACAATAAAAGACTTAACCTATATGAGTAAGGGTATAGGTATTGGATACACACTGGTATGACATAGAAAAGCATCATTTTTTGAAAAACTTTGAATACGGATAAGGTATGATACAACATAACATATATATCAAAAATTATAAATACTATCTTATAAATGACCAAAAAATATAAAACCATCATAATACATCATAAATAAATAAATAAATAATAATAATTGAGAATTTTTAATAATTTTTATTTTCACCACTAATCATTTCAGACACAATAAAATACTAACATTTATTAAATTCTTATGATATTCTATTCATGTTAGCACAAAAATTTTAAAAATAAATAAAAATTATAATATATCAGCTAAAAGTATCCCATAATATATGAATAGTATTCAATATGGTATTCACCAACATTTTAAAGAATCATTACTTCTTAAATCTTAACAAAACTTAATTGATGTGACACACAAGCATAATACTTTTCCCCCTCTTTATTGGATTATATGTATTCGAAGCACTTAACTCACTTCCACTTTCTAGTAACATTTAAACATAGTACTGATTCTTCAAAAATTGATTTTGGGGGAAGCAATATTTGCACACAAATGTGCAATTGAAAACTGACTTACTTTAATCAGTGTGAAAGGGACTCAAATAACTTAAGCATATTATCTCATGTTCAATCTTTATGACAATGTGTATGGAAAAAACGCAATTGTAAAAGATCTCAACTTCTAACGTCTCACAGTAACCCATGAAATTAATCTCTTACTTTCTGGAAGAGGAGATACCTTATCATAGACCAAAAATAATTTAAAAAAAAGTGCAACTGAAAGGTATGCAGAATCTGAACTATATAATTCCATGTGTACAGGTGTAGAATTATAAATTTAGGAGTATGCAAATAACATTCCACTTTCCAAAAAAAAAAAAGGGAAAGAAAAATCTTGCATAAGCTCCAAGAGCCTCTTGAAGATGAAACATACTTTTCTGGAAATATCATCTTAGGAAGATTGAAAAGCACTAGTGTCGTTTATCCACTGCTCGGTAAAAGGACTCGCAGAAAATACATGCTGACAACTTGCTCTATTGCTTTCTACCATTCTCATTGTGTATATTTACATCATTGTTCTGAATCATTAATTTCAGAATCTGTGACCATAACAATCTCCATATTTCCGTTTTCCTGTCCCACTTTAGCTTCCTTGTAATCCTTTGGAAGCACATTACAGTCGATGGTGTGCCATACTGGTCTCTCCTCTTGAAACAATCTGCAGGAAAATTAAAAACATAAATAAATATATGGTAGGCACATGTTAATATGTTCTAACTTATAATTCGGTAAACATAAGTCGTGACATGAAAACTTGCCACAAAGAATCAAAGATGGAAAGAAAGAAAAGACTTACGGGTGCTTGCATAACGTAGGGCATTGAATTGTAAGGGCATACTTGCAAGTGGAAATCTCTGTGATTGAACTAATCATTGCTCTGGGCTCCGAGCATACAAACCTCACCTGTAATAAATAAATAAAATTGAAATCAGTATGATAAGGGAAGGAAGGGAAAACACCTAGATTTCTGAGATTTCATACCTCAGTCTCTCGTGGCTTATTTGTAAGATCACATATGGTTCCATTAGTATATTGGTGAGCATGATACCTGAATGAACAACATAATTACTAATTAAGTATTTGTTTTAATCACAACATTTATCATGTGAAGCAATTCTCCAAGTTGAGCCCATCTTCGTAATTATGTAACAGTCATTTATAGAAGGTACCTTTGAGATGCATCTTTTGAGCGGGGATCCTTCAATGTAGAAATGTCAGAAAGATTTTGGTTAAAGGCAGCTGTAGCCTCTGGATCATACACTCCCAAGACAAACTCCTGGACCACCTGTAACAAAGAAAGTACACTGATTATTATACATGAATATATGATTTTACGAGTTTCCAACAATTAAAAAAAAATCCACAATAATATAAATGAAAACTGCTAAAAGCGCTTCAATATTGATGAACAAAAAAAAGCTCTGAAAGTAAGATTTATATCAGTAACTGACTTCTACAGTCAATAATCACGCAAGGATGGTAACAAGATTGAATCTTTTCGGCAAATATGAAGTTCAAAATTGTACGGAAATATGATAATATTGTTGATCAAACTGGATACTGACCCAACTCCCAAAAAGCAAAAGCCATGTTATCACGAAACTTCATGAATAAATTCAAACTCATTCATGAATGTAATTCCTCTAATAAATCCATCATCTTTGGCTATTAACCAGAGGATAAAGCAAAGAGAAGTTCATTAAAAGACCACGAAGGGCTAAAACTGAAGGTTATCAAGAAGACACCTTCTCATCCTCCAAATGTAGTTGCCGCAACTTCTTTTGATAGCAAAATTCATATGACCACCAACCTTCTTGCTGCACAAACATATTAGCTAATGTAAGAAAATTATTTACAATAAATGCCATATATTCAAAAAAAACTCCTGGAAGCAAACAATCAGGCCATAAACTAAATGAACAATAATTAATAAGTCACCATTCAAAACAAAGACTGAGATGTAAATACTAACTCTGATAAAGCATGGGCCCTTTAATACTTCTAGCAGTTCATCTGGCGTCTTCTGTTTAATCCTTTTCTCAGTTTCAACAATCATGCTGCTAGTATTGTGCTGGATAACCGGCTTTCCACTTTTTTCCCTTTCCACCTTAGGCAAGTAACATAAAAATTTCTGTCCATTTTTATCCGGCATGACTATAGATTCCTGGTCATCATCCTGTAAACGAAGCATCCGCAATGCTTATCAGAAGGTGGTGGGATAAAAATATTACATCTATAAACTTGACCATCACTGCACCGAAAAATAACGTGGTTGTGGATATCCAGAGGTTTAGAAAAGAACTTGAAAGGTCCAGTATGACCAGTATAAGGCCACTCCCATAAATTGTGAGTTCTTTCAGCCATTGCTGTTAGTCAACAGTTGTTAAACTATTTAGATCATTAATCTAGCACAAAGGACCAAGCCACTTTCATTTCCACTCTCTTTTCACATACAACGGTATTTTTGAGTCAGAACTAGCATAATGGGTATATTATGTATATATTATTTCAATCATGTAACAGACATACAATTAAGAGACAAAATACTTCGTTTTGCAGTAAAAGTGTTACTACATGAAAATTTCCATTTCCTTTTCAAAACTAAGGGGAATTCTTATAGAACATTCATTTCAAGTGTAATTTAATGTAAGTATAAAAACATCTGGCAAAAGATCGCATTCCAGTGAGAATTCTCAAAAGGAAAAGAAAGCATTATAGAAAGAACAATAGATGAGTGAGTATCCCATAGAAGGGAAGAAAAAAAAAACAAAATAAAAATAAACATATTCAAGCTTACAGGATGAAAAGGGGAATCTTCTGGGTGGAATTCAATCTTGTATTTCGGCTCACGAGAGCTGCCACCAAATGTGCCACCTGTTTACATTATTGGTAAAGATCAAGCTTAGATAATAAAAGAAAAATGGAAAACCTTTTGAATAGAATTTAATTTTGCATTTGGGTCAATAAGAACTACCACCACATCCCCTCTCTTCACAATATATCTAAAGCAGCAGAAACCAAGATTAAGAATTCAACCATGTTATTCAGAATAATATGTTTCATCTTTTTAGCACAATAAGTGGCACTGTCCAATTACTTTGCACATACCACTATCATTTTCTAATGAAAGATAAAGGGGTGCTTCGTTTGTATTTTTGTTTTTATTTTCAGTTAATATCTTGTCATTATAATTTTAAAAAAAAACAAAAACAAAAACGAGACATTATTTTTATTATGTTTTGTAGCGCTTTTGTAATTATAAAAAAAAAAAAAAACATATTGACTGAAAATATAAAAACAAAAAACAAATCAAACAGCCATAGGATTTTCAAAATTCCTAGTCAATCCAAGCATTGGAAATTGCTTGTAAGCTGGAAGCACTTCTTGCCGACAAGTTTCATTCATTATTTTAGCCTAAATTTCCAGAATTCGATTTAGCACAAGCCCTAAAAAGCTATTCTAGGAATTAATTTCATCGCCTATTTCAAATCACGGAACCATATATAAAATTATCCCAAAAGAAAAAAATAATGGAAAAAAAAAGAAAAATGGAAGAGGATGGAAGAGAAAAGGAAAATAAAAAATGGGGCGAGTGGAGAGGATTTACCGATATGAGCTGGGAAGATCTGCTCGGCGAAGACATGGCTGAAAAGGGCGTGAGATAACAGGATCAAGAACAATGCCCTCATCTCCTTCATTTTAGGGTTTAAGGTATTTATCTATCTATCTATCTGTAAAACCTTAAACCTCAGAAGAAGCGAATTCCGATAATGCTTGCTGCGATGACGGTGAAGAAGATGAACAACAAGAACAAAAGACAAACAAGAAGAAGAATACGAGAGTTGAGACTTGACAAAGTGCACCTCGTAATTATTATTAATTTTTTTATATATAAAAAAAGGCTTCCACGCAAACAGACCTATCCAGGATTGCCACGTCACAAAATGACGAAATTAAAATTAATAGTGGAAATTCTTCATGTATTCCTCGAATTCGTTTACTTATATACACTCTCTTTTTTTTTCTAATTCGAATTAACACGATAAAAATAATTTATATTTTTTCTTATACGATCAACTTTTAAACTTTGAATTGATATATATATATATATATATATATATATATATATATATATGCGCTCAAAATTTAGATAAGCTCGTCAGCCTATATGTGGATGTCTTCTGTCACGTCAGTTTTTTTTCTTAATTATCTTAATTAATTTTTTGAGTGAAGTAGCACCTTATTATATCCTTACGAGTTACCACGTTTGAGTCTTTGATATAGGATTAATTTACAATAGTAACTTAAAGCACAAAAAAATTTATTATTTTTCAACTAAAACGGCTTTTACTTAAATTTAAACTTATATTATATTCTATAAAAACAACTTCTAATTACTACATATTTTTAATTTTGTCAATTCTAATTACACAATTCATGGCCACAATCCCATCTCACCTTACTTAGTTATCATAAATGTTGAGTGTAAATAACTTAATTAAGCTTTTACTCTACACAAAATTTGACAAGTCTTTTTTCAATTAAAAGTCTGCCACACGTACAAATTATCAATACCCATATTTTTATATTTTGAAAATATCTCTACATAAACAAGTATACATCTTAGAGTAATAGTTGAAAGCAAGCATATTGTAGATTTGTGTTGACATGTTATACAATTTTGAATACTTTATTTTCAGTCAAATGAGAACATTTTTTTTTATTGAAATTGTAATTTTAAAAGAGGACCAAAAAAAAAATTATTACAAAAGAAGTTTAAAATTTAAGTGTGAGGAAGATGTTAATACGTTAAAGTATAGATAAAATCTCAAAATCGAATAATCTCAAACTTTGTACCATCCTAAATTATAATTTTTGTATTCAATTGTAACTTGTTTTCAGTTATCCCAAATCATTATGGAGAATTTATTTCTTCCTTTTTATTAAAAATATTCTATTAATCTATCCGGAGAAAAGTTTCTATATATTTATTCTTTTTTTTTTTTTGAGTTGACATCGATCATCTTCATTAAATTTTGGAAGATTTATTACTTAACAAGGTTTACAAAATACAAACTTGAAATATAAGGAGGGGGAAAGCTTCTTTTTCTTTCACCTATATATATATATATATATATATATATATATCCTTCCTTGTGGTGGAGCTTAGAGGGGCATCTAGTCTCAAATAAATTCTCTAAAATCAAATTTAAACTATATGTACAAATATCTATATAGAATTAAGAAAACTCCTTTTCTGATAAATTACACAAATAACATGATAAGCATATCATATCTCCTTTCTAATCATCTTTCTCCTTCCACTCAATGTTTCATCCTCTTCTTTACAAGTGTCTTAAAACTTCCAAATCTTCTTGCTTTATCATTATACACTTTCCGCTTTAAAATGTTGTTAAAATATATATTGCCTATCTTTCTTATAAGAATATTGGTATTTTTTTATAATTAATGGTTAATATTTAACTACGTGCCTTATTTAATTGAAACATGATTATTTTATTCATATTTATATTTTAACCAAATGAGACATGTGATTAAATATTAACTATTAATTATTAGGAGTACTAGTACTCTAATAAAAACAAAAGCTACTAAAGGAATCTTCATATATATATATATATATATATATATATAGAGAGAGAGAGAGAGAGAGAGAGAGAGAGAGAGAGAGAGAGAGAGAGAGAGAGAGAGAGAGAGAGAGAAAGAGAGAGGATCTTTCATTTATGAGTAACATCAAATTAGTTTTACAATGATAATTAATGCCATCAATTTTATCTTTTAAAGACCAATTTGATGTTATTTTAAGTATTAATTTAATAGAAAAATGTTCAATTTGAGGTTGCAAATATTTTTGGAATACATATTTGATGTATATATAATATACACACACACACACACACTTTCTTCTGTGGATGAAAAAAAATTCAATTTTGCGTTTTTGAAACAACTTAAACTTATAAGCATTTTAGTTTCTTCTTTGAACTAGTTTATGTTTTTGAGTTTGAAAATAGAGTGTGGAATTTGTTGGTTGTGGTTCTTGCGAAAAATATAGTTGGTGGTAGAAGTGTTTATAATCGAACTAAACTGATCTAAATTGAATCAAAAAATCAAAAATCGAACAAAATTAATTAATTTTGGTTTTGTTTGATTTTTCTTTTCAAGAAAATCAATCGATTCGGTTCAATTTTCATTTATGAAACTGAATCAAACCAATTCAAACCCGAACTCATACAATTACATATGTATTTTTTAAAATTTACATATTTATGGATGATTAGATTTCAATTTGTTATTTTTATGAAAACTTTTAAGCCAATTTGTTGTTTATATCTATTTGATGATATTTATATTAAGAATTTTAGGCTAATTTGTTATTAGTTGGGTCATTGATTGAAAATGTGATGTATGAATCTTTTAATTTAAAAAGTGTTTGGTCAAAAACTGAATGAATCGAACCGAACCAAACCGATTGTGATTGGTATGATTTGGATGTTCATACTTGGTTTGATATATTTCGAGTATACAATGTTCTATCATGTTGGTTGCATAAATTATTGGAACCATAATGTTGCAAATCAATATGGTTATGCAGCAACAAAAGCTC
Source organism: Styphnolobium japonicum (assembly GCA_023212625.1). Taxonomy (NCBI): domain Eukaryota; kingdom Viridiplantae; phylum Streptophyta; class Magnoliopsida; order Fabales; family Fabaceae; genus Styphnolobium; species Styphnolobium japonicum. Next base: position 22,147,118 of record JALBWW010000003.1, on the reverse strand, counting down.
TTGGCCAGGACGAGATTGAACTACTTGTAGACCCCAGGGATTTTGCCTTAGCTGATGATAGTATCAACCATGTCACAATGGAAGAGAGCTGGACTAGGCAGTTCCCTGTAAAGAATAAGATGAGAGAGATGTTTTTAGCAGTAGCAATCAATACACCTATCTAAATAGTTTATGCCTTGGGTTTGGGTGAAGCCTTTAGCCACAAGCCATGCATTCTATTGCTCTATAGAACTATTAGCATGAAGTTTTAACTTGAATACCCATTTACAATCAATTGCTTTCTTGTTTGGAGGCAAAGAGGTGAGCTCCCAAGTGTTAGTTTTCATTAGTGCAGCAAGTTCAGCTTGGACAGTTTGTTTCCAGTTTTCATTATGGCATTGCCTCTTCAAATGTTGCAGGCTCAGTGATAGGGGAAATATTGAGACAAAAATGTTTGTGAGAAAGGGAAAGATTGTCATAAGATAAGTAATGGGATAAATGATACTTACTACCTGAACTAAATGATTGGTAAACAACATAAATATTTCCAGATTTTGGAAGAAGTGAACAATGGTAATCCTTTAAATAAGATGGGGGTTGAGTGATCCTAGAAGAATGTCTAGGAGCTGGGGATGGTAATATAGTTGACATAGGTGAAGAAGATATAACAAGTGAATTTAAATTTTCGGGAGATGTGGAAGGTAATGCAGATGCAGGTTGCAAAACAGAAAGGGTAGGTATTAGTGATTGTAATATTTGAGGGTTAGACTGTGATGGTAAATGAATGGATTATTGTGAACACCTAAATTTGTCCGGGTCTTTTTTTTTCTCTCTTATAGCAAAAATAAATAGATAAATAAAAATCAAATTTATTTTAATTAATGACCAAAAATAAAAATAAAAAAAGAAGCAAAAAAAAAAGAGAAATCCCTTTTAGCCAAAAAAAAAAGAAAGAAAAGAAAAGCTTTAACTTAATTTATTGCAAAAAATCAAAAAATTAAAAATTAAAAAAAAAGAGGATAAAAAAAGAAAAATCATTCAAGTTTTTATCTTACCCATCTTCCTTAACCCAAGCCCAAAGCCAATTTCCCTAACCCATACACTACCCGGTCCAACCCAAACCCCAACCCGACCCGATTTTTCAACCCAACCCAACTCCCTTTTTTTTTTTTTTCTTTCTCTCCTTCTCTTCTCTTCCCGCTCCTTCCCTCTTTCTCTTCCCCTTTCTTCTTTCTCCCCCATCATTCCTTTACCCCACACCCCACACCTTTCCCCCTTCCCCCTTCCCCCCTTTTTTTTTTCTTCTCTTCTTTTTCTTTTCTCTCCATCTCTTCTCTTCCCGTTCCTTTCCCCTATCTTCTTTCTCCCCCATCATTCCTCTACCCCATCATTTCTCTACCCCACCTCCCATCATTCCTCTACCCCATTCCCCCTTTCTTTTTTTCTTCTCTTCTTTTTCTTTTCTCTCCTTCTCTTATCTTCCCGCTCCTTCCCCCCTTTCTCTTCCCCTTTCTTCTTTCTCCCCCATCATTCCACACCTCACACCCCACCCCCCATCATTCCTCTACCCCATTCCCCCTTCTCTTTTTTTTCTCTTCCCGTTCCTTCCCCTTTCTTTTCTCCTTTCTTCTTTCCCCCCATCATTCCTCTACCCCACCCCCCATCATTCCTCTACCCCCTTCCCCCTTCCTTTTTTTTCTCTCTTCTTTTCTTTTTCTTTTATCTCCTTCCCTTCCTCCTCTCTTCCCCAAGACTTTTCCCCCTTCCCCCTTCCTTCTTTTCTTTCTTCTTTTCTTTTTCTTTCCTCTCTTTCCCTTCCTCCCCTCTCGGCCAGACCCATTTTTTTTCACTTGTGCTGCTCCCACCTGCACAGAGCCAGGATCAAGACCTGCAGCTCCCTGCAGGATCGTGCACAAAGAATAGACGACCAAGAGAGAAAGAGGTTCTCCACAAGGATGCACGTCTGTGGGTAACTTCCATTTAGTTTTTATTTTATTTTATTTTATGTGTATTGAATTGGCTAAAATGTTTAAGATATCAGTATTTTGATTGATTGTTGTTGTGTGTCGATTGCCCTACTGGAATGTATAAAAAATCCTGTTGCGTTTGGTGTTCAAATTTGTTTGAACTTGTGTTCTGTTGGATGACATTAACTGGGCCCTGATGGTGTTAATTTCGTTCGTTGCCGTGTGTGATGCGTTGCTGTTTGCATGATAACTAAGTGCTTATTATTACATAGATTACTTGCATTCTGTGTTTATAGCCTTTGATTGAATCCGATGCTTCATTCATTTTTACCTTTGGGTTGACTGAGTATTCTGGGAGAAGAATCAAAAAATTAATTAAGATTATTAAATATATATATATATATGCTGTTTAGTTTACGTAGAAATTGGTAGGGTGAGGGAAAGTAGAGAAAAAGTTAAAAAAAATTAAAAATAAAAAAATAAAAAAAAAATAATAATAATAAAAAGAAACAAAAAAAAATAAATAAAATAAATAAAAAAAATATATGCTGTTTAGTTTACGTAGGAATTAGTAGGATGGGGGAAAGTAGAGAACAAGTTAAAAAAAAAAAGTAAAAAAATATAATAATAATAAAAAACAAAGAAAAATAAATAAAAAATAAAAAATATATATGGTGATTAGTTTACGTAGGAATTGGTAAGGTGGGGGGAGAGTAGAGAAAAAGTAAAGAAGTAAAGAAAAAGAGAGTAAAAAAAAACGTAATAAGAAGAAATGAAATGAAATAAGGATTAAATTGAAAAGTTGAAGTAAAAAAAAAATGATGAGAACAATATTTTCTTCTAGTTATAGTGATTATTTTATGATTTTACGGTTCTTATTTTATTCCCCCTTGAATACGTTGCTTGTCTTTTTTTATTTTATTTTATTTTATTTGCTTCATTAATTGATTTGATAATATTGCGTTTTATTTTTTTTAGATTTTAATATTATTATTTTGATTTTTTTTTGTAAGAAAAGGGGAGTAGAATATTAATCAAATAAACAACCCGATGTCATAATATTTGCGTTTGGTTGTCTTCAGGGTCAGTGACTAGGCAATATTTTGGGGTGAATCAGTGAGCTTAGTATCACCTTTCACCCCCACTTACAACAAACCAATAAATTTTTTTTTCTAAGTGGTCCAATGCCGCTAATAATGTTAGCTGTCTTCAGGGATCAAGTATCCACTAGACAAATATTTTAGGGTGAATCAGTGAGCTTAATATCACTTTTCACCCTACTTAGTACAAACTAATATAAGGTTTTTTTTTTTTAAGTGGTCCAACGCCATAACAATTTGCGATAGTCGTCTTCAGGGGTCAAGTACCCACTAGACGTTTGCTTAGGGTGGATCAGTGAGTTTAATACCACTTTTCATCCCATTTAGGACGCGTTAATAAAATTTTATTTTTCTAATCAAATCCTTTTATCCAATCAATTCTCTTTCTTTTAATCAACTAAAGCAATACTTTTCACAATTAAAATTAATCAGTGTATAATTTTTTTTTAAAAAAAAAGAACTACGTGGCTTTGAGTTCCCCATTGCACCAGGGGATACGTATGCCCGCAAGTCAAGCCAAATTTGTAAATTTTTGTAATTTAATTTAATTCTTAATCGTAAACTTGTGTTTCGATCTGTAAATATTCTATTTATTCTTTTGCTCAATTTTTCTTACCTTGTTTTAAAGGGGGTAAAATAGACATCATTTAGGGTATTAAAATTTGCACAACTAGCTTAAGGTAACTGTCTTAGGACGGATGTCTCAGGGGTGCTGTGGGATTAAGTTTCTACCCTTCCCTGTGCATAATCGGCTCCCGAACCCTACCTGGTCTTCGCAGACCCTTTCTTTTTGTTTTATTTTAAATCCATTTTAAAAGGGTTTTGCCAGTCATTTTCCCTACCCAATAAAAGATTGGTGGCGACTCCATTGTTATGTTGTTTTTCTTAAACAACTAATAGTTTTGCTCTCGCCGCTTCCCATCGCGATTATTTTCCGGTCGTGACAGATGGCGACTCCACTGGGTACTGGTTGGAGAGTCAAGCCTATTCGAGTTAGTTGTGCAAATTTTATAACCCTTAAAAGTCTGTTTGTTCCCCATTTATTTGTTTTATTTATTTTTGTCATATTCTTAATCGTTGTACCTCTCGCTTGTAAATATTCATTATTAGCTTTGCTTTACTACATTTTTTTTTCCTTTGTCAATATCTCGCTCTGTATCCAAGATTTTATTTATCACTTGTATATATGCTAACTGTGAATGTTATGTTCGTCCTTTTACTCGTTATACTTTAGGATAGACGATCGTTAATTCTGTTGAATATTTGTTGTATATCTGTTGTGTTCTGTGGTGTCTGCAGGATGGGGGGTAGTTTCTTAAGTTTGTACAGGTTTGTATGCTCCCATCACACACTTCACTTTTCACCTACATCACACACTTTTCGCGCTCTATACCCGAGCCAGTGGGACCCTTAGGGCTAGTTGAAGGGTTGACTTAGTCATTAGTTGGCCCCGTGCCTTCTTGACAATGGTTGATTCTTCACTCAGATTGTACTTGGTTTCTCGAAATGACCATGACGAGAGGGTTCATCCCTACTTCATGGCTAATTTCAAGAAGCTAAATCCTTATCCTTTGGATAGGGGCAGTCTGGGGACCTTTTTCCGTCTAAGATCTAAAGTCATCCCAAAAACCCTACACTGTTAGAATAAGCCTAGTCTCTTCCCGAGTTAGAGATCTGTCTCTAGGAACCTCCAGCCATAGGCCCTATCATGTAGGACACAAAGGGAGCATAAGTTCTTTTCTGTAGTATCTTTCTCTACTTTCCATGCATTTTTAAAAAAGAAAATTTTTTCCGAGGTTGGTAAAATTGTTTAGTCCACTGATATGAAAAATCAAGTCAGAAAGTTTTCTCGTAAATAAGTTTTGATCGAAAATAAAATGCGGTTATTATTAGTGGACCAACAATTTATCAATCCAAACGACTTTCATGAATAATCTTTTTTTGGTTGTGCAGCATTTTCAATTACGTCTTAGAATTTCTTTTCATAAAAGTGGTCATTCATAGCATGAGTCTTTGTATAACAAATAAAAAATAAGATTTTTCATTACATGTTTTTTTTGGGATCTAGGCCTATTTCCCGTGTTAAAAAAAAAAGAGAGAAAAAAGTTGGCACTTGAGATCATCTTGCATTTAAAAAGAGGGGGTATATTTAGAAGGCATTTCATTTTTTATTGCATTTTCACTATTCTTAGTTTCAGTTATCCTACAGGTGATTTTCTTTAGGCGATTGTGGAAAGGTTAACTTGAAAAACAATAGTGACTATGGAAGGATTCCGCACTAGCGACGCAGTCAGTAATAAGAAGAATATAAAGATTGCGGTGGTCATAAATGATTTGGGGCGAATTAAAGAGATCAGCCAGCTTCTGCCATCGGAAGCTCGTATCAAATTCTCGACGAGATATGGAAAGATTCTCGATATCCTGCTCATTCCTGTCGAGGCCCTAGCTCTAAGTGCTTTTGGCCAATTTTGGAACTCGTCATTGAGGTGTTTCGATCTACCCAACATGGACATCACTCCGACAATAGAGGAATATGCTAGAATACTGGGGCTGCCAGTGCAAGGGAGTTCAGTTGTTTACTCATACCGAGGGCAATATGTCGCGAATGAAAAGATTGCTGGGTTATTGGGGGTCTCAGTTCAGGAGCTAGGCATGGAAAAAAGGGGGTTGACACAAGGGTTAAAGAAAAGCTACTTAGAATCCCTTTTGACCGCCTCTGCTCAACATGAGAAGTGGGACACTTTCAGCCGAGTCCTGGCTTTGACCATCTATGGACTTGTCCTTTTCCCGTTTCTATCGGATGTTGTAGATCAAGCCGCCATGGATGTGTTCTTCTGGTACGAGACAAGAAAAGAAAATCCAGTCCTGCCATTTTAGCCGATACATTCCTCTCGTTCGAGGTCTGTCATCAGAGGAAAGGAGGAAAGCTTAAATGTTGCGCACACCTGCTGTATGTTTGGGTCATGACACACATGTATGCTGGTACGCGTTTGGATCGTCTCTCCAATCCTTTGCGAAGCTTCCACTTATTACCCATAAAGAAGAAGGAAGTTTATGAGTGGGGGGAAGAATTCAACAAGGTAAACGCCAGTTCCTTTAGGTGGGTGTGCCCGTGGTACAATGAAGAAGAGGTGATCACCAGTTGTGGAGGTTTCCGCAGCATTCCTTTGATGGGGCCGAGGGGTTGTATAGCGTATACACCAGTTTTGGTATTCAGACAGCTTGGCTATGCTCAAGACATACCGTCAGAATGTTCACTGGGAGGTTTAAGTTTCCTGTATCAAGATGATGAGAATTCCAAGAGGCAAACCTTGGAGGTCAAAGCAGCTTGGAAAGATATCCATGTTCAAGGCAAAAAAGAATTGGGAAGGCAAATGGTAGTCCATACGGAAAGATATCAAGCTTGGGGGGAAGCTAGGAAGACAAACCATGGTGCACCCAATATCCCGAGGGGGAATGAGAACGCAGGCAAAGTACAAACTGAGCATCAAATGTCGGCTCAAATTGAGAGGCTAAAAGCACAAATGAACGGCTTAGATCAAAAGAGACAACATGACGAATGCGAAATTCTCACGCTCCAAAGGAAGTGCCAGAAACTGAGTAAGGAGATTGAACACCTAAAGGATGAGAATGCAGATTTGGCTGAAACCTTCACAAGGGGAAAGCGAATGAGGAAGGGCAAGGAGAAAGAAGGAGACGCGATGCTAGCAAGGGTGCAAGAGTTGGAAATGAATATCCGCACACAGGATGAGCTGCTAGTCAAAATCCATAAAGAGAAGACAATGCTTGAAACAAACGCCGCAGGCTTTGAGCATATGAAGAAAACATTGGAAGAGAGGATCTGGGAATTACAAGCCAGTCTGGCGAAATCTGAATACGATAACATGCAAGGATGGTCGACAGTGCACCAACTCCATGATCGTCTTAGCGAATCACGCAACAAGGAGGATGTATGGAAGGAACAAGCCGCAAATAATGAATGGGAGAAAGAGAAGTGGAAAGATCGATATAAGGATATCACGGGCGAGCTGAGCTTCCATGTCCCGAGATTTATCGATCACTTTGAGAAGGCAAATTCTCGAGTTCAAGCGGACCCTAGACTCCGTCTTCCATCTGAATTGAGTGAATTTATGGAATTTTGCGGAGGACTTGTCAAGAGTTTGAGAAAGAAGAAGAATAAACTCCTAATGTAAACTACTTGTAATTTCCACCATGTCAAAGACTCGAAAAAACGAGCATTTTGTACTTCGCAACTGCAATTAATGGAATTTTGTGTCGTCATCATCTTTAGCTATCTATTTTTCCTGCAAGTATCAAGTATAGTGGAGACGGTGCCTACAGAGGAGTGCATGCTCCCTTGGGTACTCCGTCAACTGCATTCCCACCTTAGGATGACAGGTCCATTGTATGGAAATGTGGGAAATGATCATTTACATGACTGCGCTGCTAGTGAAACAATCGACAGAGACACGATCTATAGAGGAACTATTATTCCCTTAGATATGTTGTCAACCGCATTTCAGCTTAAGGGATACATGTTCCTAGTGCTGAGTGAGGGATATGCTAAATTGTCAAGTTAACCTTACCACGATGGCCAAATTAGATCACCAAACCTTTCTCGTACATTTTTCAACTGTTATTGATTCTGTGATTAACAAAATTTACAGGGGGAAACGCCGTAACCATTGCGCGACCAAGGGAAGAAGGTACCAATCAAACCCGCACTCACTACACAAGAGCCAGAGCCAGACGCCTCAGAATGGAAGCAGAGAATGAGTTGCCTGGGAGAAATATCACCAATGAGGTAGATGAGGTCAGGGGAAGGCTGGCTGAGATGGCCGAGACTCAAAGCCGGATCGAAGAAATGTTGCGAGAGATGCGCGAGTCTCATGATGGGACAAATGGGGACCCCTAATCTAAGTGAATGCACAAATACCCCCAGTGTCCATTACGACGACAGCTCCACTACAACTCAATGCCGGCCCTGTTTTCCCTCAAGGGGTATATGCCAACAACGAAGGAGAAACCTATGGCCACCAAGGCCCAGCTTTCCAAGTAGCACCTCCGCACACGACAGTACCTATCGGGGAAGGATACCAGGCCGTAGAGAGTGGGCAGGCCGGAGGTTTCGCATACGCCAATCCGGCTTGGGAACAAGTCGTTATGACTACTCAGGGGCAACCGTTGAGGATTTCGACCAACCCAGAAGTCAGTACTGAAAGGGATAGAGTCAGGGACGAGCTTATCAGAAAACTGCAGGAGCAAGTCAGGGCGCTCCAAGGCCCTAGCCTGTACGGGCCAGTAGAAATCAGTGAGCTATGTCCCGCAGCTGACGTGATCATCCCGAGAGACTTCAAGACCCCTGATTTCTGTAAGTACGACGGGAGCACCAACCCCCTACTCCACCTGAAAACTTATTACACTAAAATGGCCATCTGGTCGCGGGAGGAGAATTTCCTTATCAACTTCTTCCATGAAAGCTTGACAGGTCCGGCCCTAGAGTGGTATATCCAGCTGGATCGCGCTAGGATCACGTGTTGGAAAGACTTGGCAGACCGCTTCCTCGCCCAGTACAGATTCAACTTGGACACGGCCCCTACTAGAGAGCAGCTGGGGGCGTTGGAGAAGAAAAATGGGGAAACGTTCAAACAGTACGCCCAAAGGTGGAGGACCTTGGCAGCTCAGGTACAACCACCCTTGACAATGACAGAAATGTGTTCCTATTTCTTGGGAACCTTGGGGGCACCTTTCATCGGGGCAATGGCTGGCGCCGCTTATAAAGATTTCTCAGACCTGATAACTGCTGGGGAGAGAATTGAGATGTTGGCAAGAGCTGGCAAACTACCCTCAAGCTATATAGATCCTGTTAAGAAGCTACCACCTTTCAAGAAGAAGGAATGGGAGGTGAGCCAGATCAGCTACCAGCACTCATCCTATTCCCAACCCAGAAATCCACCAGCCTACCCATTCTATCAGCCACCTCAACCGCACTACCCCCAAACCTCATACCCTGCACCCCGTCAACCTCCATCACCATACAGTACCTCTGTCCCTTTTAGAGTCACCCAATTCCCTAATCACCAAGTCAATAATATCCATCCTCCCCGTCCATATGTCCCAAGCCGTTCTGTTTATGTCGGCCAACGGCAAACACGATTTCGCAACACCCATAACCCAACAAATCAAGGTCGGTTTCGCCCTCCACAAGACCTGTCACCTTTCCCAAGGTTATCCATTTCCAATGCTGACTTATTCCAGAGGCTGTTCGATGCCCGTCTGACCGTGGAAGCACCGGTTCGACCCCTTGCACCACCTTTCCCGGCATGGTACAATCCAAACCTTACCTGCAAATATCATATGGGAGTGCCAGGGCATTCCATTGAAGACTGTGAAGCTTTCAAGACCATGGTAAGAAAGCTCCTGGCCTGTGACCGTCTAGATATTCAAGAAGAAGCAAGACCGAGCATAGCGACCAATCCTTTACCAAATCATGGGAGGAATCAGATAAACGCCCTTGCACTAGACAATACCCGGGTCAGGGAGATCATGAACGTCCATACCCCAATGGTTGAAATATTCAGAGGGCTAGAAAAGGCAGGATATCAGGTGACAGCCCCAGCCATGTCTATCGAAAAGGATGAGCAGCATGACTCAGACCGGAGTTGTGTATACCACTGTGGAGAGAAAGGACATGACATTGAAGACTGCTGGGATTTCAGGACCCGAGTCCATGGTCTACTTACCATGGGAGTGGTTGTAGTAACAAAGAAATCTGATCTCCTTGAGGAGATAGATGTGGTAGAGCGGTTTGTCCTTAGAGTGCCATCTCGGGATAGTGCTTCAACACCAGGAAACGTGATTTTGACCTTGAGCAAGCTGGCCCCGTTTGCCCATAATGATACCCGTGCAGTCCCCTGGAAATACGAAACTACAGTTGAGACAAGGGGTATAAGCCAGGAAATGGCAGTGGTCCAAGGTACCCCCCAAAAGTTGGCAGCAGATACGGTGTCGAATATTGTCAAAGTCGGAGGTATCACAAGAAGCGGCAGGTGCTACGGCCCCGAAAGTGCCGATAAATTAGCCAAGAATAAAGGGGGAGCCTCCAAAGAAGTAGAAGAACCCGACGACAAAGAAAAGGAAGAAGAGGAGACTGAATTCCTCAAGATTATGAAACAGAGCGAGTTCGACGTGATCGAACAGCTGAAAAAGACGCCAGCCAAGATATCTCTCTTGTCACTCATCCTGTCGTCAGAACCGCACCGTAGGGCAATCCAAAAGGTCTTAAACGAAGCCTACGTAAAGCCTGACGTTACTCCAGAAGGGGTAGTCAACATGGTGGACCCGATCAGGCGCGTCAATGCGATCTCCTTTTCAGAAGAGGAAATAGTGCCATGTACCAGAAAGGGCCCAAAAGGCCTATACATCACTCTGAAATGTCGAGGATATGTCGTTGCTGGTGTGCTGATAGATGGAGGGTCAGCGTTGAATGTGGTTCCTTTCGCGCTATTAAAGGAAATGGAAATGAGCTTAGATGATTTACAACCCCGAGAAATGACAGTTCGCGCTTTTGACGGAACTAGGAGGGGAATACTAGGGGAAGTGACCCTACCAGTGGAGATCGGCCCGAACTGTTTTCAGGTCCTATTCCAAGTTATGGATATAAAGCCTACATATTCAATGTTGTTGGGGAGACCCTGGATTCATAAGACCAGAGCTGTACCCTCGACAGTCCACCAATGCCTAAAGTATATTGAGGAGGGATCGATGATTACCATCCGCGGGGAAGAGGAAGTTATCCTTTCGAAACCGGTGTTTGTACCCTATGTGGAGAATGTGGATGAAGATAAAGACACCTCTTTGCACAACTTTGAATTGGTAGAACCCGAGCAGGGTCAGGCGGAGTCGTCCATTCAGACTATTGATCGCATAGGGGCTCGCATCATGTTCAAAAACGGGTATCAGGAGGACAAAGGTCTTGGAGTTCATTTACAAGGGATCCCGTCACCTGTCTCATTGCCTGAAAAACAGGATCAGTTTGGGTTGGGATACGAAGCCACAGTCGAAGAAAGAATGGAAAGCTTGATCCTCAGCAAGAAGAAAGGAAAGAAAGATAAGAAGATCTTCATCCCCCATCTCTGAGAGACATTTCTGGCACCGTCTGAAATATTACTACCGGGAGATACTGCAAATCCCCAGTATCACCTTGTCATCAACGCCTTGGATGAAGGGCCAGAGAAGAGTGGTGTCGTCCGCTTTGTTCGAAAAGATGAACATCTCAACAATTGGAAGTCCGAACCAGTTATGGATGTAGTTGCCATGAAGTAATCATCTATTTGTATTAAGTTGTCACTTGACCAATGACTAGAACATTTGGACCCTGAACTTGAATTTATTTTATTTTGGAATTTGAATTAAATGAATCTGTATGAATATTCAGTAATCATCTATTTGTTCTTTTTACTCATCCTAGTCTTTTCCGTTCTCTTTGTTACTGTCTTCCATTTTCCTTCATCTCAATTATGTCATTCTTTTTTATATATACATATATTCTTTTCCAATCTTATAAATTGTCTTCCAGGGATATAAACACCACAGAGACTTCACCCCGTGAAGAGACCTTGGTAAATTCATTGATTGATTCCCATGCGGTTTTCGACGAAAATGACCTTGAATCTGAGGAAGATGAGGGGATTGTGGATGAATTTGCGAAGTTATTGGAATTATCAGAGAAGAATGCCAGTTTAAGTTATGAGGTCGTAGAGGTGATTAATATGGGAACCGAGGAAGACAGAAAGGAGTTGAAAATGGTGGATAATCCGGAACGTGAGGAAATGGTTGCACTGTTCAAGGAATATCTAGATGTCTTTGCCTGGTCTTACAAAGATATGCCTGGTTTAGACCCGAGAATAGCATCCCATAAGATCCCTTTGTACCCGGATGCTAAGGTGAAAAAGGTAAATCGAGAAGAATGCATCCAGAGATGTCTTTGAAGATCAAGGAAGAGGTGACCAAGCAGTTAGAGGCAGGATTCCTAGAAGTATCGAGACATCCGGATTGGGTAGCCAACATTGTACCAGTCCCTAAGAAAGATGGAAAAGTCCGAATGTGCGTGGATTACAGGGATTTGAACAAAGCTAGCCCGAAGGATGATTTTCCGCTCCCTCATATCGATGTTTTGGTTGACAGTACAGCGAGGAATCATAGATTCTCATTCATGGATGGTTATTCCGGATATAATCAGATCCCCATGGACATTGAAGACAGAGAAAAGACAACTTTTATCACCCCGTGGGGGACCTTCTACTATACAGTTATGCCATTCGGGTTAAAGAATGCCAGGGCTACTTACCAACGTGCCATGGTTACTCTACTCCACGATATGATGCATAAGGAGATTGAGGTGTATGTAGATGACATGGTGGCCAAATCCAAAGAAGGAGAGAGTCATGTGGCAGTCTTGCAAAAGTTGTTCGAAAGACTCAGGCAATAGAAATTGAGGTTGAATCCGAACAAATGTGTTTTTGGAGCATCAACTGGCAAGTTGCTTGGTTTCATTGTCAGTAGGACGGAATAAGGGTGGATCCTGATAAGGTGAAAGCAATACGAGAGATGCCAAAGACCTAGATAACGAGAAGTCAGAAGTTTCCTTGGGAGATTGAACTATATTGCAAGGTTTATCGCCAATTTGACTAGCACTTGTGAGCCCATATTCAAGTTACTCCGGAAACATAAATCTGGAGGTTGGGACGAAAATTGTCAAAAAGCGTTTGATATGATAAAGGATTATCTCCTGAATCCTCCGCTTTAGTGCCGCCAACACCTGGTCGTCCTCTCATATTGTATCTGACCGTGTTGAATACTTCAATGGGAGCAATGCTAGGACAACATGATGAGTTTAGGAAGAAAGAGCAGGCAATTTACTATTTAAGCAAGAAGTTTAATGAGTGTGAAGCTCGTTACATGGCAATTGAAAAGACCTGTTGTGCTCTGGTGTGGACCTCAAAGAGATTGAGACAGTACATGCTGCGTTATACCACTTGTCTGATTTCTCGTATCGATCCCTTAAAATACATATTTGAGAGCCCTCACATTTCTCTAAGAGTCTCAAAATGGCAAATGATATTGTCAGAATTCGACATTGAGTATGTGACTAGAAAGTCTATCAAAGGAAGTGCGATCGCAGATCATTTGGCTGAAAACCCTCTCGAGGATGGACAACAAATGATAACTGAGTTCCCTGATGAAGAAGCATTAGCCATTGAGGAAGAGAAGGTAGAGGAGGAAGTTTGGAAGATGTACTTTGACGGAGCGGTCAATATGTATGGAAGTGGAATAGGAGCAGTAGTTGTGTCGCCAAAAGGTAAGCAATACCCGATTGCCATCAAGCTGGATTTTGACTGTACCAATAACATCGCAGAGTATGAAGCATGTGCGAGCGAGCTCCGGGTAGCCATTGACTTAGGTGTGAAGCAATTAACAGTGTTTGGGGACTCTGCTCTCATCATTTATCAAGTGAATGGTGAATGGCAGACCAAAGACCCAAAGTTGATTCTGTATCAAAAGTACTTGACTCATTTAGTTGGGAAGTTTGAAGAAATCAGCTTTACGCACCTAACCCGAGACAAGAATCAATTTGCAGATGCCTTAGCAACCTTAGCTGCCATGACTAAGTTGGGCGTCAGTATTAATGTTCAACCCCTCCAAGTAGAAGTACAAGGGGAACCAGCATACTGCTCTAATGTTGAAAAGAACCGGATGGAAAACCTTGGTTTCATGATATCAAGCAGTACATCCAGCACCGAGAATACCCTGCCGAGGCAAATGAAGCAATCAAGAAGACCATTCGTCGGCTCTCGATGGCTTTCTTTTTAAGCAGGGAGGTTCTATACAAAAGGGGTTATGACGGAACTCTCCTGAGATGCGTGGATGCCAAAGAAGCAAGCATTATTATGACAGAGATTCATGGAGGAATTTGTGGGACCCACGCCAATGGTCATATGATGGCGCGGCAAGTGTTGAGGAGTGGGTATTATTGGTCTACCATGGAAATAGATTGCATAGACTATGTCAGAAAATGTCACAAAATGCCAAATATATGCAGATCGGATCAACGCTCCTCCGTTTCCTCTGCACAACTTAGTATCTCCTTGGCCGTTCTCAATGTGGGGGCTGGATGTTATTGGACCAATTAATCCCAAGGCTTCCAATGGACACCGTTTCATTTTAGTGGCAATTGACTACTTCACCAAATGGGTGGAAGCAGCTTCCTATACCAAGATAACTCAGAAAGTGTTTGTCAGGTTTATTAAAAGAGACATCATCTCTCGATACGGGCTTCCAGAGAAAATAATCACAGATAACGCGCCAAATCTCAATAGCAAAGAGGTACATAAGCTTTGTGAAGATCTCAAAATCCAGCATCATAACTCAGTTCCATACAGACCCCAGATGAATGGCGCAGTGGAAGCTGCAAACAAAAACATCAAGAAGATTGTGGCAAAGATGGTCGTCAGCTATAGGGATTGGCACGAGATGTTACCCTATGCCTTGCACGCTTATCGTACCAACATTCGATCTAGTACTGGGGCAACACCCTTCTCCTTGGTGTATGGGATGGAAGCAGTATCCCCCATAGAAGTTGAGATCCCATCTTTGAGAATCTTAATGGAAGTCGAGTTAGAAGAAGCTGAATGGGCTAGAACCAGATATGAGCAGTTAAACTTGATCGAAGATAAGCGACTTGCAGCCATTTGTCATGGTCAGTTATATCAAAGTAGGATGGCAAGAGCCTTTAACAAAAAGGTTCGTCCCAGAGATTTTTGTACCGGTGATTTGGTTTTGAGGAAAATTCTTCCCAACCAACAAGACGCCCGAGGAAAATGGGCACCCAGCTATGAAGGACCTTATATTGTCAAGCATGCATTTTCGGGGGGAGCGTTAGTTCTGCAAGACATGGATAGACAAGAGTTGCCAAGGCCAGTAAATACTGATGCTGTCAAAAGATTCTATGCCTAAAAAAAAAAAAAAAGATGCCTGTTAGGTTGAAAACCCGAGAGGGAGGCCTAAGCAAAAATTAGGGAAACAAAAAAGAGAATAGAAAAAGAAAAAGAAAGGCAAAAAAAAAAATCGACAGCAAGGCAAGGTTGGTTGAACTATGCAAGGTGAACAGAAAAAGAAGACAACAGCAGCTAGACAATTTAACGCAAGTCAAATTAAAACTCTCTCGGAAGATACGCTTACACTGGGGCAATTTTTGTTCAGATAATTACACTGGGGCAAATTTTTGGTGCGAATGGCCACACTGGGGCAAAAATTTGTTAGATAATTACACTGGGGCAAATTTATCGGAGATATGTGGGAAGATTTATGTCCAGAGAAAAGGGCGTTTTCGTCAAGATGCCATACGGGGATCAATCATATGAAAGAACAAGGAATCAACACTGGGGCAAAATATCATTTTGATCCTTTCTTTTGTCTGTGGTTTTTTTTTGTTTCCTATGTTCTTGTGCTTTCCTAGCTTCCAAGTTTATCATGTATAACCGAATTTTCTGAATCAATAAAGAGGTTTGTTCATCCAACAAATTTCATTCTGCTGCATTTTCAAATTCCTGCTCATGCATTTAATAAGAATCCAATTAAAATAAATTCAAGTTCAATAATATAAATAGTTGATGCTGATGACAATTTCCTAAATAGCTGGTTCAAACCAGATAAATTCATCAAGTTCGAGCAAAGGGCCAAAACTGGGGCATGAGCAAGCTGACCCCGCTAGTCAATATTAGAGTCCTGAATGATAACGAATCTAAGGTGAAGAAGCAGAAATTGAGAAGAACGATCCTGATGGTTTGGCAACATTTTGTGAAAAAATTCCGATCAGAGAACAAGGGTTTGATTGGTTCTTCTTTCTGAAGTGCCGCTTGGTTACACGGTCTTTCCACGCAAAAGAGGGAAAACTCACAATGTTGGTACATTAGCATTTTAAAAGTAATGTTGTTTACTGTTCGGGTGCATCAATCCCTTGCATTACACATTTGCATAAAAAAAATTATTACTACCATTTATTTTTCTGGGTGCATCAGCCCCTTGCATTTCATTTCTGCATTGTTAAATTTCTGCAATTTACTTTCCCAGGTCCATAGCCTTACACATATCCAGTTTGCGGGTTCGACCATTTGTAATTTACTTTTCCAGGTCCATAGTCTTGCACATATCCAGTTTGCGGGCTTGACCATTTGTCATTTACTTTTCCAGGTCCATAGCCTTGCACATATCCAGTTTGCGGGCTCGACCATTTGTCATTTACTTTTCCCGGTCCATAGTCTTGCACATATCCAGTTTGCGGGCTCGACCATTTGTCATTTACTTTTCCAGGTCTATAGCCTTGCACATATCCAGTTTGCGGGCTCGACCATTGTCATTTAATTTTCAGGTCTATAGCCTTGCACATATCCAGTTTGCGGGCTCGACCACTGTTATTTAGATTTCTGTCATTACTTTTCCCGGTCCATAGCCTCGCACATATCCAGTTTGCGGGCTCGACCATTGTCATTTAACTTTCAGGTCCATAGCCTTGCACATATCCAGTTTGCGGGCTCGACCATTTGTCATTTACTTTTCCAGGTCCATAGCCTTGCACATATCCAGTTTGCGAGCTCGACCATTTGTCATTTACTTTTCCAGGTCTATAGCCTTGCACATATCCAGTTTGCGGGCTCGACCACTGTTATTTAGATTTCTGTCATTAATTTTTCAGGTCCATAGCCTTGTACATATCTAACTTACATGCTCAACTACTGTCGTTTACTTTTTCATGTTCGCAGCCTCGTACATATCCAGTTTACAGGTTTGACCTAATGTAATTTACTTTTCGGGTACAAGGGCCCATTGCTTGTAAATTTTTTTTGTTTATTTTCAGGTGTTTCAGTCCCGCTGCATTCATCTTTGCATATTTAAATCCCTGCCACTGGTTTTTTTTTTTTCGGGTGCGTTGGCCCACTACATTCATCTTTGGATTTTAATCCCAGTCATTTATTTTCGGGTGCATCTGCTCACTGCATTTGATTTATGTTGTCTTAATTCTCCGTCATTCATCTTTATGTTGCATCAACATTGCTTTTAAGCTCCCACCATCAGTGTGTCTACTCATTTAGTTTTAATTTATATCTTTTGTCTTTGATTGTTTTTTTATTTGGTCTAATCTTTTGTAATATTCCTGTCAAAGCTTTAAAAAGAAGAATTTTCAACAAAAAAATGTATAAACAAAAAAAATCAATCAATCAAAAAGTGTTGTTAAAAAAATCAAAATCAGTTGTATTCTAGAGTTTTCAGTGTTTTAACCTTCTTGTTGGGCCCTTCATACATCCCCGGACAAATTAGGAGTTCATGTCTTTACCCGTTTCTTACAATGATAATACGAAAAACTAAGATTATTCGTATCCCTTAGTAAGAAACATGTAAAGAGGGGCAACTGTGAACACCTAAATTTGTCCGGGTCCTTTTTTTTCTCTCTTATAGCAAAAATAAATAGATAAATAAAAATCAAATTTATTTTAATTAATGACCAAAAATAAATAAATAAAAAGAAGCAAAAAAAAAAAGAGAAATCCCTTTTAGCCAAAAAAAAAAAAAGAAAAGCTTTAACCTAATTTATTGCAAAAAATCAAAAAATCAAAAAATAAAAAAAAAAGAGGATAAAAAAAGAAAAATCATTCAAGTTTTTATCTTACCCATCTTCCTTAACCCAAGCCCAAAGCCAATTTCCCTAACCCATACACTACCCGGTCCAACCCAAACCCCAACCCGACCCGATTCTTCAACCCAACCCAACTCCCTTTTTCTTTTTTTTTCTTTTTTTTTCTTTTTTTTTTTCTTTCTCTCCTTCTCTTCTCTTCCCGCTCCTTCCCTCTTTCTCTTCCCCTTTCTTCTTTCTCCCCCATCATTCCTCTACCCCACACCCCACACCTTTCCCCCTTCCCCCCTTTTTTTTTTCTTCTCTTCTTTTTCTTTTCTCTCCATCTCTTCTCTTCCCGTTCCTTTCCCCTATCTTCTTTCTCCCCCATCATTCCTCTACCCTATCATTTCTCTACCCCACCTCCCATCATTCCTCTACCCCATTCCCCCTTTCTTTTTTTCTTCTCTTCTTTTTCTTTTCTCTCCTTCTCTTATCTTCCCGCTCCTTCCCCCCTTTCTCTTCCCCTTTCTTCTTTCTCCCCCATCATTCCACACCTCACACCCCACCCCCCATCATTCCTCTACCTCATTCCCCCTTCTCTTTTTTTTCTCTTCCTGTTCCTTCCCCCGTTCCTTCCCCTTTCTTTTCTCCTTTCTTCTTTCCCCCCATCATTCCTCTACCCCCTTCCCCCTTCCTTTTTTTTCTCTCTTCTTTTCTTTTTCTTTTATCTCATTCCCTTCCTCCTCTCTTCCCCGAGACTTTTCCCCCTTCCCCCTTCCTTCTTTTCTCTCTTCTTTTCTTTTTCTTTCCTCTCTTTCCCTTCCTCCCTTCTCGGCCAGACCCATTTTTTTTCACTTGTGCTGCTCCCACCTGCACAGAGCCAGGATCAAGACCTGCAGCTCCCTACAGGATCGTGCACAAAGAATAGACGACCAAGAGAGAAAGAGGTTCTCCACAAGGGTGCACGTCTGTGGGTAACTCCCATTTAGTTTTTATTTTATTTTATTTTATTTTATGTGTATTGAATTGGCTAAAATGTTTAAGATATCAGTATTTTGATTGATTGTTGTTGTGTGTCGATTGCCCTACTGGAATGTATAAGAAATCCTATTGCGTTTGGTGTTCAAATTTGTTTGAACTTGTGTTCTGTTGGATGACATTAACTGGGCCCTGATGGTGTTAATTTCGTTCGTTGCCGTGTGTGATGCATTGCTGTTTGCATGATAACTAAGTGCTTATTATTACATAGATTACTTGCATTCTGTGTTTATAGGCTTTGATTGAATCCGAGGCTTCATTCATTTTTACCTTTGGGTTGACTGAGTATTCTGGGAGAAGAATCAAAAAATTAATTAAGATTATTAAATATATATATATATATATATGCTGTTTAGTTTACGTAGGAATTGGTAGGGTGAGGGAAAGTAGAGAAAAAGTTAAAAAAAAATAAAAATAGAAAAAATAAAAAATAATAATAATAATAATAATAAAAAGAAACAAAAATAAATAAATAAAAAAAATATATGCTGTTTAGTTTACGTAGGAATTAGTAGGGTGGGGGAAAGTAGAGAAAAAGTTAAAAAAAAATGTAAAAAAATATAATAATAAAAAAAAACAAAGAAAAATAAATAAAAAATAAAAAAAAATATATGGTGATTAGTTTACATAGGAATTGGTAAGGTGGGGGGAGAGTAGAGAAAAAGTAAAGAAGTAAAGAAAAAGAGAGTAAAAAAAAAACGTAATAAGAAATGAAATGAAATAAGGATTAAATTGAAAAGCTGAAGTAAAAAAAAATGATGAGAACAATATTTTCTTCTAGTTATAGTGATTATTTTATGATTTTACGGTTCTTATTTTATTCCTCCTTGAATACGTTGCTTGTCTTTTTTTATTTTATTTTATTTTATTTGCTTCATTAATTGATTTGACAATATTGCGTTTTATTTTTTTTAGATTTTAATATTATTATTTTGATTTTTTTTTTGTAAGAAAAGGGGAGTAGAATATTAATCAAATAAACAACCCGATGTCATAATATTTGCGTTTGGTTGTCTTCAGGGGTCAGGTACCCACTAGGCAATATTTTGGGGTGAATCAGTGAGCTTAGTATCACCTTTCACCCCCACTTACAACAAACCAATAAATTTTTTTTTCTAAGTGGTCCAATGCCGCTAATAATGTTAGCTGTCTTCAGGGATCAAGTATCCACTAGACAAATATTTTAGGGTGAATCAGTGAGCTTAATATCACTTTTCACCCTACTTAGTACAAACTAATATAAGGTTTTTTTTTTTTAAGTGGTCCAACGCCATAACAATTTGCGATAGTCGTCTTCAGGGGTCAAGTACCCACTAGACGTTTGCTTAGGGTGGATCAGTGAGTTTAATACCACTTTTCATCCCATTTAGGACGCGTTAATAAAATTTTATTTTTCTAATCAAATCCTTTTATCCAATCAATTCTCTTTCTTTTAATCAACTAAAGCAATACTTTTCACAATTAAAATTAATCAGTGTATAATTTTTTTTTAAAAAAAAAGAACTACGTGGCTTTGAGTTCCCCATTGCACCAGGGGATACGTATGCCCGCAAGTCAAGCCAAATTTGTAAATTTTTGTAATTTAATTTAATTCTTAATCATAAACTTGCGTTTCGATTTGTAAATATTCTATTTATTCTTTTGCTCAATTTTTCTTACCTTGTTTTAAAGGGGGTAAAATAGACATCATTTAGGGTATTAAAATTTGCACAACTAGCTTAAGGTAACTGTCTTAGGACGGATGTCTCAGGGGTGCTGTGGGATTAAGTTTCTACCCTTCCCTGTGCATAATCGGCTCCCGAACCCTACCTGGTCTTCGCAGACCCTTTCTTTTTGTTTTATTTTAAATCCATTTTAAAAGGGTTTTGCCAGTCATTTTCCCTACCCAATAAAAGATTGGTGGCGACTCCATTGTTATGTTGTTTTTCTTAAACAACTACTAGTTTTGCTCTCGCCGCTTCCCGTCGCGATTATTTTCCGGTCGTGACAATTATGAATGCAAATTGTCATGACAAGAAGATGAATCATCAAAGAAGTCATAAGATGGACTGAGATGTGAAAAAATTTCTAATGTTGGTGGCTGTTTTTGTTTCTCAATCACATTTGTAAACGGAAAATGTGTTTCAAAGAAAATAACATCCCTTGATAGGAAAAAAATGTCTTGATTGAAGATCAAACAAAAGGTAACCTTTGACTCCAATTTTAACTCCAAGATAAATGCATTTTTTAGATCTAGAATCAAGTTTCTTCCTATGAGTAGGAAGTGAGGCTGCAAAACACAAGCAGCCAAAAACCTTTAGTTGATTAAAATCAGGATTGGTTGTATAAAGAATTTGATGAGGGGATTTGTGAGACAAAAATCTGGTTGGTAAACGATTGATTAAATGAACAGAATGCATAATGGCATGTGCCCAAAAACATTGAGGAAGAGTTGCTTGAAATAAGAGTGCTCTTGCTACACTCAAAAGATGTTGGTGTTTCTTTTCAATAATCCCATTTTGTTGAGGAGTATTTACACAAGATATTTGATGTAAAATTCTTTTTTCTTGATAAAATTGTTTTAATAGAAATTCATTTCCATTATCACTTCTAATTCTCTTTATAGTGACATTGAATTGAGTTTGGATCATAGAAATAAAAGATTTGATTAGATTAGAAGCTTCAGATTTTAGCTTCATAAGAAAGACCTAAGTAAATCAGCTCTTATCATCCACAATTGTCAAAAAATATTTGTGACCAAACATTGAAGGAATTGATAAAGGGCCCCAAATATCCATATGAACCAAATCAAAACAATTCATAGAAACTGAATTACTATATGGAAATGGTAGTCTTTTTTGTTTTGCATAAGAACAAACATCACAAGGAAGTACATTTGATATGCATTTTACAAAAGGGAAATCTTTATGAATTTGTACAAGTTTTTCATGAGAAGGATGGCCAAATCTCATATGCCAAACATTACAAGAATGTGAAATACTAGCAGTAGTGTTTACATTTGAACAAACATTGAAAAAAGAGTGTGTATGCTGAAAGTATGAATGCTGTGGAGTTGGATGTTGAAAGGTATAAAGGCCATTATGAATTTTAGCTGCACCAATCATCTTCCGGGTAGGAAGATCCAGTATTAAGCATTTCATATCATTAAAAGTTAACTCACAATGAAATGAAGAGGTAAGTTTAGGAATGGAAATGATGTTCAAAGAAAATTCAGGAATGAACAACACATTTGTAAGGTAAAAATCAGATGAAAAAGCAACTGTGACTGCAAAATTTACTAATAGGTTGGATTTATTTGGTAAATGAATATAAACAAGTGTAATCTTTTCAAGAAACAAAAAATAAGACTTGGAGAAACATACATGATCTGTAGCTCCACTATCCAAGATCCAGTGATTGAATTTTTTATTAGGAGGAATGGCTATAATAATACCTGAAGGAGGATTATTCTGAGAAGTAAAATGGTTGACATTTGAAGTGGACAATGCACTTGAACCTTGGAGCAAGGCTAGCAAAGCTGTTTGCTGAGCAATAATGAGAACCAACTTGTTTACATCACCAGTAACCTCTTCACATGAAGCAAATTTGGTATCATCAGAGTGATCATCATCCTCAGATGCGAAGTTGTTGACAGCAAAACCTTTTTGAAGGCGAGGAGGAAAACCGTGTTTGCGGTAACAGGTATCAACAACATGTCCTGTCCTGTCCTGTTACAATAAGTGCACACTTTGGTGCCACGACTTCTGCCATAACTGTTCTGCCACCATGATTGTCTCTGCATCGATTGTCACCTCTGCCATTACCAGTGACAGTTCCAATGAATTTGGAGTCATCAATAAGAGTATAAAACTGTCGTTCCTGTTGCAAAACCATAGAAAACACTCGGCCAACATTAGGAAGAGGATTCATCAGCATAATCTGAGAACGAACAGGAGCATATTGCTCATTTAATCCCTTGAGAAACCAAAGAACATAAGTTGAATCCCTCGATGCTTTCATCTTTAGATAACCATCACAGCAACATTTAATAGTACAAGAACAAACAGGAAGTGGACAGAAATTTTCTAATTCTTGACATATCTTTATGAATTTGTTGTAATAAGAAGTAATTGTAGAGTCACCTTGTCTAAGCACATACAATTCTTCTTGTAAATCTAAAATGTGGAAAATATCACCTTGATAGAAGCGATTTTTCAGATCTGTCTAGATTGCAGCAGCAATTTCCATCCACATAACGCCATGCCTGAGTTCTGGATCCATGGAATTGATAAGCCAAGAAATCACCTTAGTGTTACAACGATCCCAAGCAAGAAACTTAGGATCTATTTCGTCAGGAGGAGGAAGAGTTTCATTGATGAATTGGAGTTTGTTCTTGGATCGCAGAGCAACATACATTGATCGGGAACAAGGCTGATAAGTATCGTTTGTCAAGGGAGGATTGACAAGAACAAGACCTGGATTATCATTCGGATGTAAGAAATAGGGATCTAACATATCCTGCTGATAAGATCGATGCGAACAACCAGTTCCATTAGAACCGCCCTTGGATTTTCCATTGGAACTACCATCGACATGTGCAGATTTGGGAGATTCGAGATCAAATTCCGAAGCCATCGATGCAAAGAAAAGAAACAACAAATTGCAACAAAAAAATTAGGGTAGAAAGAGGAACAAATCGATTCAACGAAATCGAATAGAGGAACGAGACACAAGATGAGCAAATCAGAGCGCTTTGCTGCGGAAAATCGTTAAGAGATTCAACAACGCTCAACTGATACCATGTAGAACTCGAATTCCAGAGAGAAAAGCAAATTGCTTAATTCCATTGATTAGATGAAAAAGAGATCAGAGTTACAGTGTAAAGTTAAAGCTAAGCCTATATATACAATTGAGTTACAGCTAAGCTAAAACAGAAAACAAAGAAAAACTGAATTAGTTACAATTAGTTAAAACTAACTAATCTAACGTGGCATGAGCATAAATACAATGAACAAGAGCGTCATCAAATTTCTTCCTCTCTACTCAGCAAACAAATTTCTTCCTATTTATTCTCTGTCCATATTTCTCTTCCTATAGTTACTACTAGAGAAATCAACAATGACAAGTCACTGCTACCAAAAGAAACCCAATCATGAGCATTTTCATGAATTGGAGGTAGCTAAAAAAGAGAGAACTAATTACCTGAAAGTTGAGACTCGAAAGGGAAACAAATTGTGTGAGGAAGGCTGCTAGATTTGGTTTCAATGAGTTGTTACTTGGCTCAGCTAGTTTGTATGGAGCCAATCGAGTCATCAAGAACTGTCGATTCAATTGGATTATCTTCTGCTTAGCTGCAAAAAAGATCAAATGAATTGCTTGAATCGGTTAGAAGTTTGATTCACCGGTTTAACCAACTGATTTGAGTTGATTTTTATAACACCGATTTTAACACTAGTTATCATATCAAATTTTAGGTATATTAATAATTTAGAAGTATAAAATTAAATTTTTATTACTTTTTTATATTTTACAAATCAAATTTTACTTTAATCATATAACATAACAGTGGAGTCTATTTATATTTGATTAATAAGTAAATTGATGAGCACAATTTACGATATCTGTGCTTTTAATTCAAGAAGTTCTTTTTTGTCCTAAAAAGTATATTATATTTAACTTTAATCTAATATTGTACTAATATTGGCATAACATGGCCATATCTTAGGCATTATAGGATCGTCAAAACAAGTCAAACTCACCGATTAGTTTGTTTATTCATGTAAATTATGTAAATCAGGCTTTAAAATTAGTGACTCATAAAAACACGGATAATTTTGAATCAACTTGTTTAATACGCGAATTAAATGAGCCAATCCGTGGGGTCGCCTGCATAACCTTTTTTAAAATAAGTTTTAATTTGTTTGTACAAAAAAAAATTTAATTTAAAAACTTAAAAGTTAATTAAATATTTTTTTCTCAAGTAAAAGTACAAAATGTACGTACTATATAGGTTAGTAGTGGCACAATCCACATACAAATACATTCATCAAACTCTATAAATTTATGTTATTTATTTGTTTGAATCCTCCCTTAACCCTTTAAATGAGATTAAAATTTCAATACATTATGTCTATGTAATGTAATAGTTGATTTGAGATTATTAAATTTAAATTTTTTATTATATTTATATTTATTTCAAAGTTTATAAATAAAAAACAAAGTTTTGTAGGCCGACTCGTTTAGGCCTGCAAGTTAATGCAAGGCGAGTCATACTAACTAATTTGCAACATTTAAATGTGAGTAATTTTACCCCAACCTATTTAACCTGCGACTCATCACAGGCAAGCCTAAACGGCCGATATAAAAATATAAACATATCTTAGTACTTGGTACTTACTAGTTACTACTTGCTGATAGACCGGCCTAGCTTTTCTCTCTCTCTCTCTCTCTTCATTTATTTTTTCAATTTTTGACCAATTTTTAGTAAAATTATTTACACCATTTATATTTAATAATTTATAAAATAATTTTATTTGAATACAGAACTCCACTTTAAGCTTTTTTTTAATTTATTCTTAATATATTGTTAGTATAAAAATATTTTTACTCTATCATCTAATTGTATATTATCATATCATTAAAGGAGTTTGATTATAATAATAATAATTACATGAAAGGTCATACTCGTTTAATGATATGATAACATATAAGTGTTTTGATTTATAATCAATGTAAAGAACTTTCACTATTATTATTCAAACATATGATTGAATGATAATATAAACGAAAAGTACATTATCAAGTAAATCAAAATTAAGCTCTATATAATTAAATAATAATGTAAATCTTTTTTTCATAAATGCATGATTAAAAAAAATTGTCATTATAAATTTACATTAAGAGGAAAGCTCATCCCAATTCAAGGTCAAAGTATATACCAATCTCAACAAGAATTTACAGTAGAGTTTATAAATGACCTATTAATAAAAAAAAACTTTGAATTCGAATCTAAATCATAATTAACATTAGCCGAAAGTTTGGATTAAAATTAATTTTTTATACTCTCAAATACAACCATTTATTTATACAGTTACAATAAAATGAAACACTATTGTGTCTAACAACTATATGAAGAAACGTGTGTTTTTTTCTTAGAACATGAAAAAGCATGTTTAAGTGGTTGTTTCTTTAACACTAGTTTACAGCCATTTCCAAGTACGAGGGGATAAAAAATAGCAAAAGGCGCAAATGGGAAAGGAAGATTGTAGGGTAACAATTGAGAGTGGACAAGGACAAGTGGTGAGTGGTGTGGGTTGGCGTGTCAAAATTGTGAAACACGTTGACGCCTGAACCTGCATGCTTTTCTCAGCTTTAATAATTAATAAATTGAAAAAATAAAAAAGGAAGCAGAATCACAATCCTTGTTGATTAAGGAACTCCACAGTTGTAATTCATGTCATAGAATACATTTTATTTTATTTTATTTATAATCATATATAATTTATAATATTCTATATGTAAACACAATGTTTAAAGATGATTTTATAATAATAAAATATGAAATACAAGAAGAAAAAGTCTGATGAAGCTTTAAGTATATATTTAATACTTAAATTCTTAATGTATGAATAATAGAATTCCTCATTTAACACACGTCGAGCAAGTATTTGAGAGGAAAAAGACTGTGAGAAAGCAAAAGAAAGAAAGCAAAAATTAATGTATGAATTACAGCGAGTCATATTGACGAAATTTACATGGAACAACGAAAGAAATCTTGCGTTACAAAAAATATTAGTAAATTAAAAAATAATTAAAGTCCTTATTCTGTTTCGAGTATATTTTTTTTGGTAATTTGTTTTGGGTACTTTTATTAATTTCTTTGCATTCTTTTTACCATCAAATATAAAATTTATACAAAACACACATGTTCATATAAGTTACATGATTGCTAATTTCATGCTTTACATATTCGCTATTATTGGTAATAATTTTTTTTTTGTTAAGAACTATTGGTAATAATCTTGTCAATCAAATGATAAATTATGCTTTAATAATGATCTAATTATCTAACCTTTTGCTTGTCCTTTGCTCTCTAATATGTAACAAATACGAGAATGTCACTAGATGAAGTAATGGCCATATATTTTTGTCTGAAAATTATAACATAGTTAGATGGGAGCTAAATGAAATCATTATTATTAATAATTAAATTGAAAGAGGAAAAATACAACGATACACTTTATGAAACACCAACTGCCATGAATGACCTCTCTCATCGCCAAAAGAACAAAAAAGCCAAAGCAATATTAATAAACAAACATTAAAAAAATTACAAATAGTTGGATTTGTCATCTGGGTCAACGTGTTTGCCACTTCCCACTAAGGTGCCCAAAAGCAAGTGAGATTGTTAGGTATTTTAAGAGTTTTACACAACTTTAATAAAATATATATATAATATGTGACACCTTATAATTGTTAGATTAAATTTAAATTTGATAATTAACCCATTATCTATTTTATTTTATTATTATTTTTGTCAAGAATTTAGAGAATAACAAATAAAGTGAAAGAAGAAAAACCAACCATATTTTGCATTGCAGATTTCTCAGTTGAGATAACAAATTTAACATTATCTGAATTTTCTCCTCTGCTTTTGTGGCGTTCACGTCAAGATGTGAAAATCTTATGCATTACAAAAGGACCGACAGAACCACATGGGTTGGCTTTCTTTCATTTCTCACGTTTCAGACTTTCTTGCTCTGTCATCGTGTCTTGGTTTTCCTGGTAAAGTTTGAAGCTTTTTCCCAGAATTTGTCACCCAGATGAGTTTCTCTTTCTTAGCAAATTCTGGGGTTTTTTGTTTTCCTTTCTTTTTCTGATAAAACCAGAAAGGAATTTCGTTTACCTTCAAATCTGAGTTGGGTTGTCCTTGTCCCTCTCTGAGTTGGGATTTGTATTAGCAGAAACAAATCCTAATTTGGAGAGAAGGATACGTTTGTATTTGTATTGAATGTGTTCAGATTCCCTGAATTCCAGCTATTATGATAAGAGGACAACCCAGTTGATTCTTCAGTAGCACGACTTTGAGGTTTTCAGCTTGTTTCCTGATAGAACAGTGGTTATGATATGCTTGTATCATTCTGATTGGTGTATCTTTTCCATCATTTCCTTGGCTTTTGTATATTATGCCAAGTTGATAAGCTTATCAGAAACTCTTTCCTACTAAATTGTCTTTTTCTTGGAAGGCCTTGTGTTTGGCTTTGGATTGGTTATCTTGTGTATGCACTTGATTCATTTGAAAAAGAAAAAAAATATCTTTCTTTTCTTATGTGCTTGAGTGGATTGAACTGTGAGTGTTTGTGGACTAGGTGAAGTGATTTCTTGGATTAGTTCCTTTACTATTGGATTGTTGGGTTCAAAATGGGGAAGAAAAAGAAGCAAGTAGGAGAAACAAGTGAAGGTAGCGGGAATCAAAGCGAAGTTGGAGAGAGCAGCCCCAAAGCATATGACAATGATACTATGGTATTTATATCCATGTCTCAGGAGTTGAAGGATGAGGGCAACAAGCTGTTCCAAAAGAGGGATCTTGAAGGAGCTATGCTAAAATATGAGAAAGCCCTGAAATTGCTTCCAATAAACCATATAGATGTCTCCTATCTGCGGAGTAACATGGCTGCATGCTACATGCAGATGGGAATCAGCGAGTACCCAAGGGCAATTCATGAATGCAATTTGGCTCTGGAATTAACACCAAAATACAGTAAAGCGCTGTTGAAGAGGGCAAGGTGCTATGAGGCTTTAAATAGGCTGGATTTAGCACTGAGAGATGTTAGTACTGTTTTGAAGATGGAGCCAAATAATATCATGGCATTGGAGATCTCAGATAAGGTGAAAAATGCTCTTGAAGAGAAAGGATTAAGGGTAAACGATACAGCAATTGAGTTGCCTCCAGATTATGTTGAACCTCCTTATGCTTTGCCTCCTGAAAAAGTAGTCAAAGAGAAGACACACAAGAAGAAGAGCAACAAACAGAAGGTGAAGGCTTCCGATAAAATTGTAGAAAAACAAGTTGAGGAGAAATTGGATGAGAAGAAGACAGAGAACAGTATTGTAGAGAAGAAGGCTAACAAATCTAACAAGAAGAAGGCCAAGGAAAAAATTGATGAGAAGGAGGTTTATGTTAAGGAGGTTGTAGAGGAAAAAAGTAATGGTAGAAGGGAAGATATACCTAAGAAAACAGCAAAACTTGTTTTTGGTGAGGATATAAGATGGGCTGAATTGCCAGTTAATTGCAGCCTCTTTCAGCTAAGAGAAGTTATTTGTGACCGATTCCCAAGCCTAGGAGCAGTTCTTGTCAAATACAGGGACCAAGAAGGTGATTTGGTTACAATCACTTCTGATGAAGAATTAAGATGGGCTGAAACAGGATCACAGGGTTCTATCCGGCTGTACATAGTAGAAGCTAATCCTGATCAGGACCCATTCTTTGAGAAACTTAATGTAAAGGATGGGAAAAAGGTTGGCATTGATAATGCTTCTGAGAATGGTTGCATGGTAAAAGCAAATAAAATTATTAGCTTATCTTGCATTGAGGATTGGATAATTCAGTTTGCCCAACTGTTCAAGAACCATGTTGGATTTGAATCTGACAGGTATTTGGATTTTCATGAACTTGGGATGAAGCTCTATTCTGAGGCTATGGAGGAGACAGTTACAGGTGAAGAAGCACAAGGCCTATTTGACATGGCAGGAGATAAGTTCCAAGAGATGGCAGCTCTAGCATTGTTCAACTGGGGAAATGTGCATATGTCCAGGGCAAGGAAGAAAGTGTATTTCACAGAAGATTCTTCTAAAGATCATATGTATGAACAAATCAAAAGTTCATATGAATGGGCACAGAAAGAATATGCAAAAGCAGGAGAAAAATATGAAGCAGCCATTAAAATTAAGTCAGATTTTTATGAAGGCTTCCTGGCATTTGGGCAGCAGCAGTTTGAGCAAGCAAAACTTTCTTGGTATTATGCACTCAGTAGTAATGTAGATTTAGCAACATGGCCCTCCACTGAGGTTCTTCAGCTTTACAACAATGCTGAGAATAATATGGAGAAAGGAATGCTGATATGGGAAGAATCAGAAGAGCAGCACTTGAGTGAAACCTCCAATCCAGAGGATCTTAAATTACATTTGCAGAACATGGGGTTGGATGGGCTATTTAAAAATATATCATTAGATGAAACTGCTGCACAGGTGGCAAATATGAGGTCTCAAATAAATCTCCTGTGGGGTACCATGCTATATGAACGCTCAATTGTGGAATTCAAATTAGGGCTACCGGTATGGCATGAATGTCTGGAAGTTGCAGTTGAGAAGTTTGAACTTGCTGGAGCTTCTCCAACAGATATAGCTGTGATGTTGAAGAACCACTGCTCAAATAACACTGCTGTAGATGGTATGCTTTCTTAGAAACTTTGGAGCAGAATATATATATTCAATTATTCATATATACTAACACTTTCACCAACAGGTCTAGGATTCAAAATTGATGAAATAGTACAGGCATGGAATGAGATGTACGAAGCTAAAAAGTGGCAGAATGGAGTTCCATCATTTCGTTTGGAACCCTTATTTAGAAGGAGAGTATCAAAAATTTATCATGCCTTTGAGCTTGCATGAGTTGCATCTTTCTCTGCAAGTTGTTGAAGAATAACAGGGCCAACATCCACTTAGGCTGCTTCTGTGCCTGAAATGCTATTGTCATCACAAGGTAACTGAGAGTCTGACCCATACTAGTAACATTCATGTTATTGATTTTCTTTAAATAGTAGTTTTGATTGTCTTTAACATTTAATAATCTGCATGATTTGTTCTGATATGGGCATTTCTGTAGAATGAGAATCTATGAATGCATCTTGCAAAAGCATCTTACAGATTTAAGCATTGATAAGTAGCTGTAAAACATGTGTTGGCTTTAGCACATGTGTAAACATATGGTCAGCTTTAATTTTGATGATTGATGTAAATGAGCTAGTGAGTAGGCTGTAAGTTAGCTACTGATTAGCTCCTTGATTGATTGTAATTATATTATAAATAAGAGATCAGTGTGCAGCCTAGAGACACACAATTTCTCTAACACTCATATTCTTCTGCATTGAGCTTTGAAGAGCTTATATTTTGAAGAACTAAATATTCAATTGAATCAGTTGGAATTGTGGAGCGGACTAAATTAGCATAAATGAATTTTTTCCGTAATGTCTTCAATCTTTGCTTCTTCAATGTGCCACTATGAAGATTAGTTGAAAAGATGATTGTTTTAAACATATGTAGTTTGTATAATAATTTATTGCATTATGATGTAGATTCAAATAATAAACCCGAATGTATGGTAACAGTGGTATTATGTGTGTGTGCAATTGGAGTGAAAAGTGAAGATGATTGGAAAGAATCCTAGATCACAAAATTGCACTTTGGTGAAGTACATTATTAATTTATGGACCTAAGAATCTGATATAAGCTACTTAATATTTTGACTACATGCTACGCTATTAATGCATATTCCCATTAACAATTTTCAATTGTTAGGCATCGTTAGTATATAGTGATTATTCTTTCCTGTACTTGCCTGGAAATAGATGATAATGGTATTATAACTGCAGGCCGTCCATTCATTTCAAGTCCTGGACTCTTTTCTTTTTCTTTTTGTGTTAGCTGTATATTTTCTTCTATCAAGATATAATTGGAGAATTGGTATTATCTTCTTATAAATGATATCTGCAGTTTAAATGGTTGTATCTCTCTACTGTGGACTTGTATAGTTCTCATAGTTCATGGCTCTGTTACCAGAGAGATGAATCATGACATGCAGGATTTATTTTATGGGCATATTCATAAGTTTTCTCAATTCTGGACTTGAAATTACCTGAACATTTGCGTCATGTGTGTTGAAGTGATGTTTGCTATTCTACAGCTCAACTCGATGCTTTGCTATGCAACCTTTAGTTATGTGCATGATTGGCATTGCTTACTGTTATTATTTAGCTTCCTTTCATTGCTGCCTTTGTGATGTAGAACGAACAGACAAAAAGAACCAAGAACCCTTGGGATTCCAATAACCAGGAATCATCAGGATTCCAACAAGAGCAATGAATTATCGGGATTCAAACAAAACTCAATATTTTATTAATCAATATCAAAGCTGAAAAACATAGGGAACCTAAAGGGGTATTTATAACCCAAAGGTAATCAAAACCCTAGTGAAATCCTAATCAAATACTAGTTTCCTAAAATCAAACAACTTATTAAAAATAAATCCCTAAAAGTAAGGGAAGATCCCTAAAATAAGGGAAAATCCTTAAAATTACCAAAAATAACATAATTATCCTAAATTAACATGCTTATCTATTCTGCATCACTTTGTTCATAAAAATATGATTATGGTTTATCATCTTTGCTCACCTTGGTTCACCTATTCTGCAGGTTTTTCTTGCTACTTTTAAGAGTTTGGATTCAACATTGTACTTATAGAAAGAAACTATTCTTTACATTGTGCATACATAAGGGTTTGCAAGTTCCTTTACAGGTTGGGAAGATGGAGTTGCAGGAATTACCTTTTACCTACTTTCTGCCTTTGCTTACATTTCCTTCCCTTTAATTGTTAGATTTATAGTGGTCAGTAGGATATTAAATTTATACCAAAAGCAGTGGGAGAGATATGTTGTTTGTTTTCCTTGTTGTTTTGTAATTTATCCATTTGTAACTACTCATTGTTGAGTTAGTCTTTCTACATGAGACGTACTAGATTATTGAACTTACTAGTTGCAACCCATTCTACTTTTAAAATCAGAGAAAAAGATATGTCTAAATTTTTTTGTAGAAGAAAAAGAGTTGCAAGAGTTTAATTCTGATACGTTCACAAGTCAAATGCATATATCTTGTTTGGTTTAGATTTTGCACCATGTAGGATAAATTGAGACTAAAGTTGCTTCAAATATCGTGCAACTATAGTTTTAGTTTGTTTGGTTTAAATTTTCAGTGTTTGAATTGAATCTACTAGAAATAATTTATAGATGGAGCTAAGTGATTTTAAACAAATCCTTACAATTAACACTACAGAATCAACTTTAACAACTGAAAATTTTCATCTTCTTTTACAATTATCCCTATAATTATACTACACTTTTCAAAATGATTATACTTGTTGATACATAAACATTTAAAAATAAATAAACTTTACCGAGCGTTTTTAGAATATGAAGTGTTGATTACGGGTGATTATTTTAAACTAAAATTTTGAATTTGTTTAGATATGATAAAGTGCAACCACATTAAAGTATAATTGTAGGGATATTTATGAAAAATTATTGGGTGTCACTTGGAAAAATGAATTTTAGTGTTCTTTTAGGTTTCTTTTATTTATTTATTATTATTTAAATAACTGAGTCTCACCTCAAAATGAATTTTGTCCACAGAAAAATCTATCTCTTAGGCAGTAGCCACTTTCATTAGAATCTATTCCTACTGTAGGAATCAATTAAAGAAATCTTAAACAAACAAAGCACTAAATGTTCTTTATGATTTTTCAGTTTTTCCTATTTGATGCGTATGTTTATGTTTTTTCTTTAGTAAATGATAGATTTCTTATTTTTCACTGACATAAATCATGTCAGTATTTTATTTTAATTGAATAAATCATGTCACTTTTTGATGAAGTGGAAGATATCATAAGATTACTTCTCATATTTTCTATCACGTAAAATGGTTAACTGCTCGGGTGCCCCTCCTTCCCCCAAAAATGTTTAATACACCCATCGATCTACCCTGCCTTTTGCAGGCGTGTTCATGTTGGAGGCCTACAATTTCCTTTATTTATTTATTGATAATCTTCAAACACAATTTTTCTTTTGGGTCAAGAAACATTTTGGCGTGATGAAACGACACCAATATCAACAATGCTCTGATACAAATCTTATTGAACTTCGATTTTCCCGTTAATGAACGAACCCTGCTGATAACACATGAATTCAAGAATAAGATTGCAAGGCCACATGAATTTATACGTCTACCTTAGTACACAACACATCAAGGGATTAACGTCTTGGACAGACAAAAATGCTTCAGCATGTCACCGCTCAAGTGACTAGAGAAATTCGTTTTCAGCTTTAAAAGCTACTCAAATTAGTTACCAAAGGAGAAAAAATAAGGGCGAAGAGGGGAGGGGATCCTAAAACGTAACACCACGGAATTGTACATGGCGTGGAAGAGAGCCACACAATAAATTGATTTAACATAAACTAACTCAGATGCATGCATATGATACATTACACTAAGGTACAACCAGGCATGTAAATATCATGATGAGGGTGATACAGATCTGGTGTTGGGACCAAGGCCAAGACCTAAGCCCAATGGAATGTTGCCATTTCTGGTTTTGCCATGGTTATTATGGCTACAATGCGAGGAATGAACATGACTATGATGTGTTTTGGAGTTGGTGCTGTTGGAATTCACATTAATAACATGGCTATGAGCATGGCCTTTTGCATGTTGAGAATGCAAATGCGAGTTTCCATTTGCTAAGTTTGGGCTACTTGCAATGGGTATCATTCCTATACCCCCTGAATGACCTAATTCTTCAATACACTCCACATCTTCATTGTATCCATTGATCAAGAAATCAGAACAGTTCCTCTTGATCCCATGATCATATGGATTTCTGAATCTACCACCTGGACCTCTGAGGTAGCCATACCGCATTGCATTTGCCATTTCATTTGTTGTAATGTTGCGTGATATCTGGGGAAAGAAAGAAAGAATAACAGTAAAAACATATTTCAGGTCAGAAGAGAGAGTCTTTTGTATCCAAACCAAATATAAAAATGAGGCTTTTTTTTTTCCTTGTAAGACTACGAGGTGTCCCGACACCCTTAAAGTGTGGCAATAATCCTCACTCAGGTGTCAACTTAGCCTTGACCATAAGGTGCTTTTATTGAGATTCGAACCCATGCAAGTAAAGTTTGCCCACATGGAGTTCAGTTTGCCAACTGAGCTACACCTCGTGGTTAAAAATGAGGCTTCTAATAAAGACTAGAAGAGGCACGGGCGATGCGGGTTTTTGAAATCTGACATGATATTTTTTTTTCAATCTTAAAACTGAATGTAAATTGATTTCAAATTGTAATATGTAAAAAACAATTCTTAAAAAGGTTCTTAAAAGTAGGAATGGCTGTAACTAGTGGGACTTCGTGTTTAATTTATTTTGATAACTTTGCCCTCAGTTTTTTGTT
Organism: Styphnolobium japonicum; assembly: GCA_023212625.1. Taxonomy (NCBI): domain Eukaryota; kingdom Viridiplantae; phylum Streptophyta; class Magnoliopsida; order Fabales; family Fabaceae; genus Styphnolobium; species Styphnolobium japonicum. Next base: position 22,112,104 of record JALBWW010000003.1, on the reverse strand, counting down.
ATAGTAAAGCCAAAATATTGGACATTATAGAAAAGTGGAAGACACCAAATAGGGGAATAGTATAGATACCTGATTAGCCTGAATAACTGTCAAAACGAACACACCAAAGAAGAGGGAAAAATCAACAATTAGAAACGATATTGCACCAACATGATTAGTACCGAGATACTGAATCCATTCTCCAAATGAAGAAGGAGCTAGTGGATCAGTTAATACTCCTGCATGCAGAAAATTAGATTCTATCAGCAGTTTAAATTGCAGAGTTTTTTATTTTTTTAATAGGAGTAACCTTTTATGTCTCAATACACACATACTTGTAAGAGAAACTCCACCAGTAACCAACATTGCTGAAACTTCGAGAACAAGAAAAGCAAAGAAATCCCATTTGTTCTTCTGTAATCATAAATTGTAACAAATTCAGATCAATTCAATCAGTCAGAAAACAAAGTTGCACACTCCAAATTAAGAGAGGGGGGGGGGAGGATGACAGTTCTTAAATACTATTATGATTAATAACTGTCATGATCACTCCAATAGAGTGACTCCAGTAACTTGTCATAAAGAAGCAAGATAGGATTTAATAGTCCAACCTAACTTACCAATATGATTTACTGAATATAAATGGTTTATTGCAACAACAAATTCAAATAAATCATCTTTGACAAGTAGATATATTCTCATTGCAGCTGTAACACAAGAACAAGATTTAAAATATATAGTCACTAGAATCTCCACTCAATCAAGACTGACCAATGTAAACTGTTTGCACCAGATCTCACCAAATAAGGATTTTTTAGTGCATTTATTAGAAAGAGGCATGCTTCATACTTGAAGTTCATGAGTTGCATAAAACAAATGTTTGCAGAGGACAACAGACTGACAAATGGGAAGAGATTAAACTCAATGACGAAATGAAAAGCTCCATTTACAGTAAAAAAAACTCAATTAATATTGGAATATCAAACATGTAAATAAAAAATTCATCCAGAAGTACCTTGCCAATGCAATTGGATACCCAAGGACAATGATGATCAAATTGTTCCACACAACGATCACAGGTAGAACAGTGCTTCGCACGAAGAGGCCTGACAATCTATAGAAAAAGCAATATGAAAATTGTTTATGAATAATCTGAGGCAATGGATAGATGGGCTGTGTGTCTGCGTGCGCAAGACATTTATCACTGGCAAAGAATGCTTCGCAGCAAGAAATCAGACAATCTAAAGAAAGCAGATAGAACCTTGCATGTTGCACAAAGCTGGGACCAATTTCCAGCCAGCAAAGTAGGATTATTTATCTCAATCTTTAAGAGAGGTTCCTGCCATAAATCATTGAACCTTAAAGTCAATGGCATAAACACTTGATATATAGATGTAAAACTAGATTAGAACAAATAAACAACATATTGGAGTGCTCATCAGGTAAAAAAATGCAAATGGCAACAAAATCAATTATATAATCTGGGGAAAAAACTGAATCAAAGCGACTAGGCAAAAAAGAACAAAACTCACATCATCTTTCATACTCCGAGTGTCATGTACATTCATTCTGACATAACCTGGATCATTGCTGTCAAAAACAAAAAAGAGAAAGTAAGAAAACAAAATAAATAATAAAACAAATTAAAATCATAATAGAAATCATGTCAGGCATTTAGAACCAAGTCGCAAGATGCAACTAGATATTCATAGAATCAGCAACCAATTAAAGCACGTCTATTTGTGGGTCAGTTCGCACCATATTTATCACATACATATATATCTTATTGACCATCATACAAAACAAAACATCATTGGAGTGAGTGCCAACAATTTTATTATCTTGAGAATTTAAACACAACGTATATGAATGGAATTGTTGAACAGATTCCATTAGACGCTGAACAATTACAGGTATATTTTTAACAAATATAACCTACAGTGTGAAGCTACAAGCACTACAACCAAAAATTTTAAATGGGGAAGGGATTACATGAAATATGAAGAAAAATAAAGTTAAAACAACAGAGAAAGTTAGCCTATAATATAATGCATGCAGTTACAGAAGAAGGGGACAGATTAAAGCTCATGAGTAAAGCAAAACTTAACATGAAATAGCTAGCACACAGCAGCCCGTTTCTTGTAAATTAGCAGTCTTAATAAGATATGGAAAATAGCCTACAAGAGAGCCCTTGGAGAATATGACCATGAAGCAAGCATAGGTGGATTGCACATGGACAGATTTCAGCCACACGAGACCCATAACCATGTCATCTTGCTATCCTCGTAAGGATAGCAGTCAAAGAAACTGTTATAGATATGGATGTACCCTAAAATGCTACATAATGGATAATCTTTGGTAGTTTGGCAATTGCACCAAGTTACATACATATGCGTATACATACATATAATGCTAACCTCCTCACCTTTGTTTGGAGGTTAGCATCCTCCACATTTTCAATTGAACTAAAAAACCTTAATTTTCTCAAAAGTAAGTGGGTCTTGTAGATATTTGAGTAATTTTATTATAAAAATATGTCTAATTCTTGCTAACATTCTCAGAATTTCTTTGCTAATATAATGACTCTCACCTCTCTCCTTCTCTGTCTCTTCAATAAATAAGTTACTTCTCACTATGTCTATCTGCATACTGGCTTTTATGATTGCAAGACATCCAATTCCAAACACCCATATCAAATCAGGACCATGAATAACAAACTTACCTTTCGAACTTACTTAAACAAACACAAATGCACCATTTCTCAATTCTTAATCATGACATGAACTAGAGAGAAGCATATACAATGGTCGGCTTGTTCTTCTCTTTGATAATCAAAAGCAGGTTATTTCCCACATTGACAAGCCATTTCAAATTCAAATTACATTTGTTTGCTTTTTTATAGATGATATGGCTTATGTAGTAGAATATCTAAGACCAGATGTACTCATTCAACTCTATATATACTATATAGTAGAGAGGAAAAAACTACTTTGCAGAGAGAAGGAACAAGCTCTGCGTGTGTGTGTGTGTGTGTGTGAGAGAGAGAGAGAGAGAGAGAGAGAGAGAGAGAGAGTTGCTCTCTGTTAACAAAAGATTATTGGAATTAAATTAGAATTAATTAGATGTCATTATAATAAAATGACTCAAATATGCATAACACCCACCCGCTTTTGAGAAAATATAAGGTTCTTTGGTCAAATTGAAAATGTGGAGGATGCTTACCTCCACACAAAGGTGAGGAGTCTAGCATTCATCTATATATATGTACATATACACACACCAACCAACTTAGCCCAAACAGCTCGCAGGCAGCCAGCCAATAAAGCACGTGCAAAAAAAAACTCCCCAACCCAAATTTGTAATTCACACAGCATGGGATTAGTCACACCAAAACTTTTGAATCGTACATTGAGACTTGAGACATTGTATCTATGTAGTGCTACATGATTCGAATTCCATGGTTCAAACCACCAATTCTAAACTCATGTCATTTCATTCATATTTACATCAAAATAATTACAGAATAAATAGAAAGTCCAAGAATTTTTAGATAATAGCTCTATAAAACCTAGAAAAGGTCTCTTTAACCCATAATAAAGATTCAAGATGAATCAAGGTCATATGAAGTTTTCAAAACAAATTAAAAAATAAGCTATGGTTCTTGCATATATAATGGCCTAGAGGGTATTTATGAGAAGTTGTAAAATTTAAAGTCCAAGTTACTCACCTGCTACACCTGTAAAACGTGACCAATCCAGCAGTTGCAAGGAAAACTCCAAGCCATGCAAGAAGGCCAGCAGCAGCCGTCAGCTTTGGCAGATTTGTTGCTGTAGAAAGTGTCAGAATAAAAATTAACAGAAATGATAGAAATGATTGTAAGAACAACCATTCAAATAAAGGCATAAATATACATGCAGGCACGCACATGCACACAAAATTGACTTCATATGTAGAGGTCAAGGTAGATACCCAAGATAACAGAATGAATATAGGTGACCAAGAGCAGAAAAATTATACACCATAGTACAGGGGAAAGCCCTAATTTGGAAATCTTTCCAAGGCGGCTGTTCCCATCACAGCGTTTGTCAAGCAGCCTTCTGGCATTTCCCTACAGAATAGATTTAGCAAGATCAATATATAAACCCCATATAGGGAAAAGATTTAGCGGATTTAGCATCATTCATTACAACAAGGTGGAAATATTTACAAAGCATATCTTCAGAAGTAGCAAACTTTAATAAATGTAGAAAGGAAACAGGTAAAAAATAACTACTTCAATAGTACAGACCACCACTCATTCAACAGTACCAATTAACTACTTTGTAATGGGACATGACCTCATAAGTCATGATGTAGCAACTACGAAGTACATAGAGGACCAGAAGATACTCTCTTTTTCAGTATTTTCACTTTGAGCAATTATACTGTTTTCAGAATAATATGATTATACATTTTGTAAAGGATAAGCCACCACAAATTTTTGAATAGCAATAGCTTTGATCAATGTTTTAAACCTAGGTGAAGTGGCCGCAACATCTCTGCCACAACTGCAACTCTCAGTTACAGACCACATCAACCACAACGCGACTGCAACTGAACCACAACCGCGATTTAAAACGTTGGCTTTGATAAGTCATTTTTTTAGTATCTATTTGCATAGAGATAGAATAAAAATTATTTTTAGAACTTCATCAAGACACAATCAAGATCACTCACTTGTCTAAACTATACCTTTTCAAAATGGAGGCTAATGCTGCAATATGTGAATATGCATTAGCAGCATTGCAAATAAATTTATCATCAATGATCCAAATTTCCCATAGAAGCATGCACAATCCACATCACTAATACCAGACTGAGAAAGATATGTGTTAGGACCCAATTGCAAGGTATGAGACTTGAGTCCCACATTGGAAGTATGGGATTTTGATGTGGGGTTTATATGACCTTGGGTTCTCCAACCTTACGGCTAGCTTTTAAAGTGTGGTTCTCCCAAAGTTCATATGAATTGGTATCAGAGCCTTCCACTATGCCTTACTTTCGATGTGAGACTCAAATTCATATGCCTTGCAATTGGATCCTAAAATTCTACCATGCTTCCGCAGCCGACGTCCACGTCAGCCTCTTTAACCCAGCACCCGCCCCTATCGGCCTTGCCCTTCCTTGGGTCTCCCCTAGAAGCTTGTCAGCAACTGGTCGGCCTACCATGTAGGTTTCACATCCACGTGGGCACAAGATCATGCTCTGGTATAGCCTGATACCAATTGATAGGAACCTTGGGAGAACTACATCCCAAAAGCTAAACATTAAGGTGGGAGAGCCCAAGGCCATATAAACCCCACATAATCTCATACTTCCAACATGGGACTCAAGTCCCATACCTTGCTATTGGATCCTAACACATACATTCAGCCAAAGATCTATTTGTACAAAGCAACAGGCTTATCATACATACAACACTTGTACTTACAAAAATTTCTCTTAAACAGAACTAAGGGTATAAGGACTAAGGAGTTTCATTGGAGATACCCATAAGAACAAATTCCTAAATAAGTACAAACAGAAAGGCTCCCTTAAAATGCCAAAGTTATTAGTATTGAAAAGGGGAGATATGCACAAAATTTAAGAATTAATTAATACTTCATTAAACTACATTATTTTAATGAATAATATGCTTTCAAAATATAGATTGATGTCAAATATTAGATTAGATACTTATAAATGTCTGATTTATCTTAAATTTAACATGAAAGTGGCATCACGACAATATCACATAATTCAACGGTTGGATTTCTAAACTTCAAATTCTGCAAAAAGTTATTCAATGGTGTAAGTGTACAAGACTTACACTTGGAGTAAGAAGGTCCCAAATCTCTCTCCCTTAAAAGCATACCCCCCACATCGGCCTAGTTCATTTAGGGGAATTAATTCCCCCAAGTGCTGGCCCAAGGTTTGAACCTAAGTAATCAAGGCAAGGAGCACACCTCCTTAACCACTAGGCCAACCCCTTGGATTATATATATATTTATAATAAATTAGTTTCAAAACTTATAAATAGATTGAATTTAAGAATAATATATTTTTAAAATAAATATACAAATTGTATTTCATTACTTTGATATTTTAACAAACATGAAAAAGTTTTAGTTCATAAATTGTTCTTAATTACGGATCCGAACATGTTTTTCTTTAAAATAAGTAAATAAGATGCATTTAAGTTTAATTGATTGAATCTTTTCATTTTTTACGTATTTACATTTTTAAATATCATTAGAAGTATATTAAACATAATAACTTGCACCACCTATAACAAGGTTGGGGTTCGGATCCCCGTGATACTCATTCAAGCCTTTTATAAATGAGATGTGGCATCATTTAATGGTGCCAAGTCACTCGTCATTGAACCAGTTTAGTCCAAGAACAGGTATGGGTTTGAACGATTCGCCGGTTAAGCAGATGTTCTCTTTGAATTTGATTGGTTCAGGAAAATTCCAGGTTTAATATTGAACTGAACTGGCTCACCATCCAATTCACCAGTTTTATGGTCAAACTGGCCATTCTAGTTTTCATAACCATGTGAAAAACACTAATCGAAATGCGGGATGACAAACTACCATCAAAGTGGCATTACTAACCAAATTAAAATGTTTTGGATATAAAAAACCTACAAGAAAAAAAGCAACTTGTCTATGATTCTTATCAGAAGCAAGCTGTGCTGGTGTAAGGCCATTATTTTCAGTCACCATCAGGTCTTCCTTCTTGCCAGCCTGCACTAAGACAGTGCAGGCCTCCAAGTTACCTCTAATAGCAGCCCAATGAAGAGGAGTACAACCTGAATAAATTTAGTGAAATAAGAATTAGAACAATGCTTTAAAACTTAAAGATCAATTCATCATTTATATAAGTGCTTGAATAATTTTAACAGAATAAAATCCAGGAGGAAGATTCAGGATAGAGCATTAGAACATACCCTCTTTATCCTGACGTCCCCTATGTGCATCAAGAAATAACAGAAGACGTATACAATCGGCGAAACCTTTGTAAGCAGCCCTAAAATTCAAGCCAAAAGGGGAAGAATCAATTCAATCACTTAAAAAGTGAAGAATAACACAAATAATTCATGCGTTAGCTTAAATATGAAAGGGGCAGGTGAAAAGAAAACTAATTATTAACATTTTACATAAAAATATATATATCAATTAGAGAAAAAAGGAAAAAGTTTAAAGGAAAAGAAGATTGTAGTTTTGTATGATGTATTGATATTATCTTTAGAAGCAAAAAGAGAAGCAAAAATGGACCAAGATATCACCAACATATTCTTGAGAAAAATTCAGGAATAAATATAATGAGCATTGCTTGATTAATATACATGGTGTATTCCATGTGCCACGTGACAGATGGTATCTAATTCAAACATCAGCCTCCATAATGGATAATATTACATGGACAATGTGCCAACTGCCAAGAGAAATTACACGATGTTCATAACTAGCCCCTCCATATTAAAATAATCAAAGGTAATGGGAAAATCAATAACCAAGGAAAACCAGGACAATTTGGTTTGAATATCATTTCTCCAAATTTTCCTTTTCAGCTTGGGTGAATTGGGATTCTACTTCCAAGACAACGTTTTCACTAAAACACGACCAATTACATTTTTAGGCTTATTTTCTGTTTCCAAATGGCCAAACCAAGTGCACTCTAAATTTGCTTGAGGAAAATAATACAACACCGTAAACCAGCAAAAACATACGACACATAACAAAGAATTTGTCAAGGTATCAGCTAACAAACTAGACCATTGCACTTCTGTGACTGTATAGGAGAGTGTGGCAAATTGATAAAAGAAAACATCCATTTTTAACTTATGACAGCAGAAAAAAGTTGAATTGCAAATTCTCAATTACCAATGCAAGGGGCTTCTTCCATCATTATCAGGAACATCAGGGTCAGCATTCCATTTTGAAACAACGTGGTAAAGGAAAGCTGTCTGACCATGTTGAGCAGCAACATGTGTTGTCTGCATGAAGTTTATTATAATTAGTAAAATCAACATTTATAGCAGCATGCACATTGCACAATGCTTCAAGTGAGAGAAGAATCAGGAACTACCAATTTAGCATAAGTAACCAGATACAGATGAAGAAGTGTAAGGCATACATATTACATTAAAAAAATTGACAATTTGAACATGTATTTTATGGACTGAATATCGTCTCTCTTTTACAAATTATTTGATATGCATTTGTGACTTTTCATTGCTCTGAAGCATCAATAGTTTTAACCTCCTGATTAGGAGTAAGCCACAAGGAAAACCAGCCAGGCTGGTCACATTGCTAGATTCATCATGTGGAATTTCTTACCCTAGCCATCTCTTGAGTATGGGAAAACCAAAAAAAAAAAAAAAGAAACAGATCAATCTAACCTGATACCCATTCATATTGGCAGCATTAACTCGGGCACCCTCTTGGAGTAAAAGCTCCGCAACCTGGATAGCACCCCGAACCGCACTCCAATGTAATGCTGTCTGGCCAGTATGATCTGTTGCATTTACATCTCCCCCATGCTGGCAATCACAACACAAATACATAATGAATTATTGCCAAAACCACCAATCAATACCATATATTGGACGAACGGAATGTTAAGAAAATTCCATTACCAAGCCAAATTAAGAAAGTAAATAAAAAATATATTCAATTGCATCATAAATAAATAACATATGCAATTTCCATTTCCATTACAAATTCAAGGACTAAAAGTATCAACATCATTCCTCTTTTTATAACCTTGCTTAAACAACAATCAATGACATATAGAATACACCCATCAAAAGCCAAATCTAGAATACATATAGAACAAAGTCAATTCAAATGACAGGCAAAACACGCACAGCACGGGCTCCAATCCCTCAGCTAGCACATAAAATGAAAGAGTAAAATGGCACTCTGATCCCCAAAAAAAGCACCTTATTTGCAATTTAGTCCTTGATTTAAATTAACAGCTCGATTTAATCCTTAAATTATTCAAACTCATTTCATATTACTCCTTCTGCTATCTCTGGTTGACCTACTACGTTAAGGACTACCCTGAGTTTAAATAATTTAAAGACCAGAATCGCACACTTAATTTAAATTAAGGACTAAATAGCGAACAACGTACATTTTCAATGACCAAATTGCTATTTTACTCTAAAATGAAATGCAAATTAAAGAATCAAAACAAACTGTGATGAACCCAACGGAAACAGAACGAGCCAAGCTCCAACGCAATTAATTGAACAAACCCATGAGAGAAGCAACGCACAGAACCTCAATGATGTACTGAGCAGCGGCAGTGCGATTGTTCAGCGCAGCCCACTGAAGGGCGTAGTATCCCAGCCCATCGGGCTTGGAGACGGAGCAACCCTCTTGCTCCACCAATCTCTGCAGCTTCTCCAAATCCCCATAAGCTGCGCTCGTGTACACATCGTTCCGCGGGCTCTTCTCCGCAACTTCGCCGGCGACGGACGCCGGCGGTTGGGGATCTCGGGAACCGACCTCTTCAACGACCTCGATCTCGGATGACATATCTGTGTTGAACAGTTAATGGAAATTGGATTGGTGCATTGGGTTGGGTGTGGTGGGTTTGTTATTACAATTTGAGAAATCGGCAAACAAGGTTCATTTCGAGGGTTTCTCTGCGAAGGTGAAAGAGAGAGAGAAGGTTAGGGTTATCGCCGTTGTCCCTGTTGACCCTCTGAGGAGTGAGGACCAAGGAAGGGAAGAGAAGGGAACACGACGCACACGCAGGGGCAGCTACGCCTATACCAATTCTTGGTTATGTGTTCTTGTTGTAGTGCTTCATACTTTCTAGTTCCAGGACTTTCGAAAAAAAAAAAACTTTTACCACTAAAAAAAACTGAGAAATTAATTTATTATTCTTCTTTTTTACTGCTGGCAAAATTGACTGGATTTGTCGAATCAACTTATTTAATTACATATATGATACTTATTAAATTTGGATAGGTAGTCACTTTGGTTAGAATAGAGTTAATGAGTCATTGGTTTAATTAATGGATCACTAGTTGAACAGCATAAAATTAAATAAATATTTAAGTATATATATATATATAAATACTCACTATATATGATGATATTTATTATTATAAATAACTAAAATATCTTTATTTTGAGATAAATGATGACCTTTAAAAGAAAAAAAAAGAATTTAATCCTTAATTCATAAAAAAAGCCCTAATATTTTCATTAAAATGCTCACAACTCATAAAATAAATTTTTTTTGAAAAATTAGGACCGACATGACATAGATCTCGAAAAGTTATATGAAATGGACATATAATTAGTTTATATCTGACAAACGAGTCAAAAGTTATAATTTTTCAAAGTTTAAGAGTTTCTTTTTATTTCATGACCCAACCGGTTCACCGATTCAACCGATCAGATCACAGGTTTTCAATCTAAACCAGTCAAGTCAGACCGGGTCCGAGACATACTCGATCCAACTAACTATCCGGACCAGTTACTTGGCTCGTTCACCGGTCCACCAACCAGACCAACCGCACCGGTCCGATCTGATTTTTAACTGTGACATAAGTTATGCAAGTTAAATTTTAATTTTAATGACCTGCATAAATAAGAGCATTTTTTGACTACCCTATGTAGCCCGTGACAGGCGAGCCACCCACTTTTTTTTTTTAATTACTATATTTTTATTACTTTTTTCTTATTTTAATTGTAACTTACATGGTTTAATAATTATTTATTGAACTTCGCAACTTATTTTATTATTGATTTGTAACTTATTTTCTAAACTTTGAAATTCATGTGTTGGTTAATGAATTTTGTTTGCTCAAATTTGTTTTTTTTAATTATTAAATAAGTCAACTCGTTTAAACTAGTGAGTTGATGCAAAATGAGTCGGGTTAGTTAATTTTGTAGCTAACCATTTAACCCACCACCCAAGATGGGTGGACTTAGGTGGGCCGAACAGACTTATTTTGATAGCGCTATTTCCTTCCTTGTATATATTGTTTTTTAGAGGAAAAAAAATGCATATACGCCTTCAACTTTTGGTGATTTACATATATACTAGAACCCAATTAAAAAAAAAAAGTAAATTACACTTCATTATCTTAAAACTTGTCAAAATGGTGGCAAACCCTAAACTTTGCCATTAATTACACTTCACCCCATTTTTTTCTCTTGACTAATTGTTAACTTAATACTGTTAAGTACTTAAAAATTCTCTTTTTTTGAACAAAAAACTCACTTATTATTAGTTATTAGTGAGTTATATATTACAAGAGTTTTTAAAATTAATCTTATGATTTCTTCAATATAAAATCAAGTTTAATTTTTAATATAAAATTGAAAGGGAAATATTTTAAAAATGTTATGAAGATGAATATAATTCATATATGTAATTATTTTACTCTAACAAATAATTAATATACTATGCATACATAAGAATGACAAAAATATTTATTTAGTATATATTTGCGAGTCCCCCATGATGGGTTTGATATGGAAACAAATCTCTCCTGTAGGGCATGAATGAAGAGAAATTTGTCTTTGTTTAATCACCAAGGATAAAGGTGGGGGATGGGGATTCCACATTTCAAATCTAGCAGCATTTGTGATTTGGGACATTAGGGATTTGACTTTGGTTTAGGAATTTTGAATTTGAGGGAAAATTTTGGCCAGACCAACACAATGGTGGAGGCTCAATCTCAAGTTCACTAGCTCGTGGATAGTGGATTGTGATTAGGTGATTTCTTGCCTCTTAGGTTCTTGATTTGTGCCCTCAACCACCACCACTCTGGCTAGCTTATGGTTCTTCCTTACAATATGGCTTTGCAAGTGTCCCTCAAGGTGTTGGAACATAATGTCTTCACTATTAAATTCGTCAAGGCTTCGAGCTTACATTTTACTAGGTCAGCTCATACTTTTTTGTTAGGTTATTCAGGTCAATTCATCATGTTCAACTTATTTTGATACCCTTACTCGTGGAGGATCTAGTGCAGTGGCAGCATGATAGAAGGCACAAGTTTTCATAATGAAATAAAAGAATTAAGGTTTTTGAAGAGATATACTCTCTCTTTGAAGTGTGAAGTATGAAGTCTGGAGATGAGTATTGGATTTGGGCTTAGTAATGGGCCTAATGGCCAATGGGTTAGCATTTTGATTTATGTACTGAGAAAAATGGATTAGGTTCTATTTTTTTATAAAATCTAAATCGGGCTATCTTGTGTAAATTTGGCTTACAATTGTTTAACCCATGTGTTAAGCGAGTCAGGTCAAATTGACCTAGTTTTAAGTGAGCCAAAAAAAGCTTGGCTCAACCCACATTAGTTGGCTCATAAGTTACAACCCACTTTAATAACTTGCGAGGGACTAAATTAAGAGCAAAAATATTAGTGATAAACAAAACAATTTTTTCCTCCTTACCTTAACAGTTCAAGTTCAAACTTTAGACCAACATTTAGAAAAATTAATTACTCAAGAATATCCTTATTAAAAAAAAAGGCTTTTTGCCCAAACATTGTTATGAAAGTGTAAAAAAGGACTCGTGATGGGAAAAAAAGCTAGATCTTACTTTAAATAAACCTGGTCTATTTTGTAAAACATTTGGCTTTAGTCTGACGTATTACTTATGATAAACTTTTTTTTTTGCTTGACCTAACCTTTTGGTTAAAACATAAAAGCTTGGTCTGGTCTGAAATTATATTTAAAGGTCTATATTTCATAAAAGCATTCAAATAGGCAACTGGACTCAAAATTTATAAGTTTTAAATATATTTAGCATTCAAACAAAATTATTGTATTTTGTATAAAATAAATAAATTATATTAATATATAACTAATAAATAGGCCAATTTGCTAAATTAAATAGACATTTTTAAATGTCTAGGCATTGACTTATTTAACTAAATAACTCTTCTTAAAAGCCTAAACTTGACTTATTTTAATAAGTAAACTAAAACTCTAAAAGTAATGTTATATTCTCATAATTACTTAAAACATAAAGTATTAAATGAAAAAGTAAAAGTATTTAATATCTTAAAAATCTAAAAAATATTTTTTTCTTCTTTAAGTAATTTAGGAAGATATAAAATTATTCATAAACTAAACTAAAATAGGCTAAGCCGCTATCATAAGCTCCTCTTAGACCATCTACACTTTGCATTAATTGCATGCTTAGTTTTAAAGTTTCTCTTTTTAAATTGTGATTTTTTTTCTTTTTTATATTCTACAGCTAGAAAAGTTCATTCTATTTTGTTCACCAAATTACTATGTCTAAATAAAACAAAAATATTAGTGATAGACAAAATAAATTTTTTCTCCCTACCGTAACAGTTTAGGTTCAAACTTTGAACCAACATCTTGAAGAATTTATTATGCAAAAATATCCTTATAAAAAAATAAAGGACTTTTGTCCAAACATTATTATGAAAGTGTAAAAAAATACTATAGATGAAAATAAGTTAGACTTTATTTTAAATAGATTTAGTCTATTTTGTAAAATTTTGACCATAATCTGATCTATTATTTATCATAAACTTTTTTTATTTGACCTGACATTTTAATAAAAATATAAAAGCTTAACTTAATCTAAAAACATATTTAAAGGTTTATATTTTATAAAGACCTTCAAATAGACAATTAGTCTCAAAATTTATAAGTTTAAAATATATTTAAATTTATAACTAATAAATTATATGTATATATAATAAATAAATAAATCCACTTATTAAATTAAATAGACATTTTTTAAAATTTAAATTTTAACTTATTTAATTAAATAAATATTTTTTAAAAATAAAATAAATTAAATTAAAATAGACTACTCCCCTATCCTAAGCTCCGGTTAGGCCACCTCTCTTAAAAAGGAAGAGTCTCACGTTAAAATAGAAAACTGTTATAACCAGGAAATTTTTTGGTTACTTCCAGGCTCAGTCAACCGTTAACTCTTGAATCCCATCGTGGAAGTACCACAATTGTTGTGGCAATAACAATTTCGCTCACAAAAACCCTAACCAGACCAAACCCCTTTCCTTCCCCTTCCCCTCCCCCACCTCCTCCTTCTTCCTCTTCTCACACCCCTCTTCACTGAAATTGGTCTTCTATGTTTCGGGTTCAATTTCTTAAATTTTCAGCAATGGAGGTATCTTCTTCTCTTAGCTTGGCGGAGAGGACTTTCTGGGTACACTCTTTTCTTGAAGCTATGGCGGTGGACACTGTTCTTGCTGCTGGGAAATCTCTCCTTTGCCTTCTCATGCTGGTATTGCTCTCAAATACCCCCCTTTTTTTTTGGGCTTATAGCTGAATCATTTTTGTAATTGTCGTTAATAGCGTAATTGATTGGTGTTCTCTATGAAATTTTCTGCTTTAACCTCATGCTCTTAATTATCTTTCAGGGTTTATCAGAATCACACAATTTCATTCGTTTACTCGTTGTTTTTTGTAAAGAATTTAGTGTAACATTACTTGCCATTATATATCTTGGTCAAATTCCATTGGCAGCTCATACTGAAAACTTTTCTCTTTTAGTAGAATGTAAAACATTGTTGTTTGTGGAAGGGGGGTTGGTTTGGTTCAATGATATACTTTGAAGACTGCAGCACAAGTCAACGCTTCTGCACTGATTGTTCTCCCTTGATGTTGCTAGATTGCAGGGTCAGCTTGTGCTTATTTACACCAATTTGTTTGTGGCCCAAATCCTTTTCTTTGTTGGGTGCTGTAGAATGGTAGTTCTTTTTGTTACTTAAATTAGGGGTTTGTTACTTTTTGTGTAAGCTAGCACTGTTTTTGCTATTCGTGTTTAAAACATCATTTTGCTTTTTATATGTTGAGATTGAAGGCGGTCGGATTATTGAATCCTTTTGACATGTTAGCTCATTTCTTCTGGTAGGTTGGCTTTCAGTGCCATGCATTTGTGTGCTATTTATTAACCAGGTTTTGAACAATTCATCATACATTTTTTGTGATTCCTTTATATGCTCTGCTTTTTTTCATGGTTAATGATGCATTGGATGCTTTGGTTTCATATGCACATCACATTGACAAAATAATAAGCTTTGCTCTTCAAGAAATGAATTCGGACAGTTTTATAATGTAGGGTCTCGTGCAAAGTGTGCCTGCATTAACTGCATGCTTGGTTTTGAAGTTTCTCTCTTAAAGTGTGAATTCTTTTTTTTTCTTTTTCTTTTCTGTATTCTATGGCTAGAAAAGGTCATTCTATTTTCTTCACCTATTTGCTCTGTCTAACTCTGGGTCTAGTACTTGAGACTTTTGAGGAAAAATTCATGTCTTTATGTTTGTTTATCACCCAGACTGGATCTCTGCTGACAGACATCAATCATTCAGTGTCACCAAAATTGACTACAATGGATGGAAGGTGAGAATAAATTTATGCAGCTCTTTGGAAAGTATTATTATGTTTTAGATTTAGAAAGTTTTGTAATCCTGGTTTATGTTAATTCTTTGTCAGATTTCCTTTTGATGAACTCCGTAAGGGAAAACATAGTTACCTAGAAAACAAGGGAAGTGACACTGATGATGATGATGAGGAAGAAGAAGATGAAGAAGACGCAAATGATCAAGATGATGAGGGTGGTGATGAGGACTTCTCTGGTGAAGAAGGTGAGGAAGAAGCAGATCCTGAGGATGATCCTGAGGCCAATGGTGCACGAGGAAGTGATGGTGATGACGACGATGACGATGATGGTGATGAGGAGGATGATGATGATGGGGAAGATGAAGATGACGAAGAGGACGGAGATGAAGAAGAGGATGAAGATGAAGAGGAGGTTCCACAGCCACCTTCTAAGAAGAGGAAGTGAGAATTATAGTAGTAGGTACAGTGTTTTCTTTCCCTCCTTTGTCATGCCTTAGTCAACCTTAGTGGACCTCTCTCTCCATATTTCCCTATGTTAGATTATAAAAGTGATACTTAATGTATTCACATTATTATTATTATTAATTATTATTATTATTTTTGGTAACATTGTTGTTGTTAGACTGTTAGTGGTATGCTTTGATAGTTAAACCATCGATATTATTATCGTCCTTCAATTGTAGAAAAATGACAAAAAAAATGGAAATGACTATTGGTTTAGTAGACAGTAGGGGAAATGATCATTTTCTTAACCAATAAAAGTTAGGGCCTGTTTTTATACAAGATTGAAGTCATATATGCTATCTTGTTCTTCATTTATTACTTCCAAGGTTTGGTACTTTGGTTGAGAAGGTTAAGCATTTTGGACTTGGGGATAGCTGATTAAAATGAATATGAAAAATTGACCCTCACACTCGGCTTGGTTAAAAAGTTGGACAAATTGGTTTATTTTAAAATTTAACTAAGTATTCAACTAATTTAATCAATAATTTACATATGGTTAACCACGTATCAAGTATCAAAATAAAGACAAATTATTGGTTAACTGTATGTAAATTATTGGTTAAATTAGTTGAATATTTGTTAAATTTTAAAACAAACCAATTTATTCAACTTTTCAACAAGTTGAATGTGAGGAGGGTCATTATCCCAATGAATATTAGTACTATTCCTTTAAACTAGTTCTTCTTCAGCTTGCTCATTGCCCTCAAGAGTTCAGGCACCTGAAATATGACTAATCGCGCCATAAACAGCATCACAAGGGCTTGCGTTTCTT
The DNA here is from genome assembly GCA_023212625.1 of Styphnolobium japonicum. Classification (NCBI taxonomy): domain Eukaryota; kingdom Viridiplantae; phylum Streptophyta; class Magnoliopsida; order Fabales; family Fabaceae; genus Styphnolobium; species Styphnolobium japonicum. The sequence continues at coordinate 22,095,450 of JALBWW010000003.1, read as the reverse complement.
ATGAAATTGAGCCTATGAACTAAATGGAACTTGTCTTTGAAGCGTCCGTGTGGATTAACAAACATGACAACATCTAGGTTCCTTGATATATAAATGCTGAGAAGCAGAATCTTTCACCCTCTTTCAGCGGATGCAGTGCAGGTTGTCGATGCCCCATTTAGTTTCTTTCAGGACCAGGCAATTTCCGTTTCTTAATGATGCACGTTATGCCTATTATTTGGTCCTTCCTAATTACATACAAGTGCACGGTTAACACAGCAAATTAAATGGATACCATTGCAATACTTTCAGTAGAGAACACAAATGTCGTTCCTGACATGTTTTCACAACATTTTGTATATTACAGGGAGAAAATAGATGGAAATCCAGATGGTTTTTTCGCCTGTACTAACACGTATAATGTATGTTTGAATTAGTAAGATAAAGTGGAATAGAGTGGGATGGGATGAGGCTCTAAAGTGAGATGAAGGGTGGGGAGAGGGACAGAGGGGGAGCTGAAGCCACTTATTATCTTTTTTCAACTTTTTTCTTAATGCACAAAAATCAAATTATGTATAGTAACTAAAAAAAAAAGGGTATGGTAAAACCATAAAACAAACACATACACACATACGAGAAAGTTTATAGTGTACCGCTTACATTTGGGTGCACCCGTGCAATAGATAACATAACATTGAGAGCTTAATGTTTTTTTTTTTAAAAAAAAAATTACTTGGTTAGTTCATGTACTTTTTTAAAAAATTTAAATTGGTTCTGATAGTTTAAAATTTGTAAATAAATCCTTATAATTAAATAATAATAATAATAATTAGGTCCCTAAATTCACTTACTATTGGAGAGTAATAGGGACTTAGTTAAATTTTTTTTTGTTTGAAACTATAAGGATTTACTTATAAATTTTGAACTATAAAGACTTATTTAAATTTTTTTTTCAAAAAGTATAAGAACCAATAAAGTAATTTAACCTTTTTTTTTTTGCGCTGCAAATGAACTTTTGGGCTAATTTTTGTGTTAATTGAGACTAATTTTTTTTTGAATGATTTTATGGTTACGTCCTCGACAATGAGTTAGTGTATTTAGAGAAATTAATTAAATTTTTAAAGTGTTGTCCCAAAGTTTGAACATGAGTTGTCATCGTAAGGAGCATATCGCCTTAACTATTAACCCAATCACTTTGGTTATAATATTTATAAATGGTTTTCTCCTTAGAGTGAAAAATTTTAAATGGTTTGGTTATTAGAAAAAAAATAGAAAAGAAAAATATAATTGGTTCTCTCCAGTAGTCACATCTACGGATGTTCGTGGTTTGAATAGGTTCGATTTTGAGTGAAAAAGTCATTCGAATCGAATCGACTAGTTTTCCTATAACAAGAACCAATTGGTTTGATTTTGATTTAAGAATAGAACTAAACCAAACTCATCACAATCGATTTGGTTTGATTCGGTTCAATCGATTTTTGGGTAAACACTTTTTCATAAAAAAATTATACACAACTTCACTTTTTCTATCCATGGCCTAATTAACAACAAATTAACCTAAAATTCAAAATAAAAACATCATTAAATAGATATAAAACAACAAATTGGCTTAAAACTTTTCATACAAACAACAACAAATTGAAATTTAATAATTTATAGATATGTAAATATAAATATATATATATATATATATATGTAATTGTATGGATTTGATTTGATTTCATAAATAAAAATCGAAAATCAAATCATATCAATCGATTTTTATGAAAAAAAATAAACAAAACTAAAATTAATCGATTTTGTTCCGTTTTCAATTTTTCAATTTGGTTTATTCAATTTAAATCAGTTTGGTTCAATTATGAACACTCCTAGCCACATTTGCCTATCTTGCTTGCCATTTCATCAACAATAACCTACAAAATAAATTATTATTTCAACAAATACATAACATCAGTGAAGTCACTAGCTGTTTCAGTGACAAGTTAGTGGGAAGCCCTCTTCTTGAACTGGGATGAATCTTCGCCTCAACCTCAATCTAAGTTTTCTACTAAAAAAAAAATTTCGAAGGCAAGGGTCATCAAGATCCTTATATGAGAATGGCTATTTTTCCATTATCTAACAACTTTGTTGCATAAGCAGCTTATATAATGAGTGAGAAAAAATATTTTCCGTGGAAATCAATAATTGTAGGGATATTTTTAAAAATTATTAGGTCCCATTTGTTAAAATTAATTTCGTAGTGTTGCTTACAAGTGTCTTTTTGAAAATTTATTGGGTTTCGCCTGAAAATCAATTTCCTGGCAAAAACTATTTTCGAGTCACTTTCATAGTTTCTTTAGAATTAATCCTTATAGAGTTACAATATGAATTAATTCTGAAAATATTAATAAAAAAACAATAATTTTTTGAAAAATTATTAGGCTTCACCTCAATCAATTTTATTGCTTGCAAAAGTTATTCGTGAGTCACTTTCATTAAAATTGGTTCTTACAGTAAGAAATAATTGTGAAAATCTTATCCAAACAACAACAGTTACTATGTTGATTAATCGATTTTGGGATGATAAAATTGATTTTAAAAAATCCAAAATTTAAAACAAACAGGCCAATAGAATAACTGGCCCGTGTTTAATTTTGAAACCTAAAGATTTGATTAAGATAACATAACATCAAAGCGAATGTTTCATAGATGATATTGAAGGCACATCTCAGTTTTGCTTGTGACAGTTGCAAGAAACTTCTCAATTATGGCACGTAATATTTCTTTGTATATGTATAAGCATCCCTACTGTATATACTACGCATCTAAGGTTTCTGTCTTCTCCCTTAAAACTATGGCATTCAAATTCCCAAATAAAGTTTTAGTATTCTTTACATTTATTGTGTGTATGGCAATATTAAACTCAAAGGTGCTAGCACAGGCACCACTACCGGGGGTCATCCCATTCCAACCCCCATGGCAGGCCAGCAAATCAGAACAACAATGCTGGTCATATCTGGCACACATACCAGGATGTCTTGTGCAGATTTATGGTTCATTTTTCAATGGCCAATTCAAAGCTATAGACCCTGCTTGTTGCAAGGCCATTGCAGCGGTAAACAATGCTTGCTGGCCTAGATTGTTCCCTTGTAACCCATTCTTCCCAACATTACTTAAGAGCATTTGTTGTCAATCTGGTTCTAGTGGGTTAAATCCAGCACATAATCAATGTGGTCACCTCAACATAAGCAATGTTGCTTTGGCAGGTTTACTACCCTATCAGCCAAACGATCTATACCAGTGCTTGCCATCTGTTTCAGGCATAGAATGGTGTATAATGGGAATTTATAGTGCCATTCTTAGAGGCAAGTTCAGCGATATAGGCCCAACTTGTTGCAAACTCATCACTCAAATCACAGTTGACTGTTGGTCTCAATTGTTCCCCTATAACCCATTTTTACCTTCATTGCTCACAAGGTTTTGTGGCAAAGGAGGGAATGTGCTCTCCACTGCTGCCACCAAGATTTTTATTCCAGGGCAATGGGGACCAGAAATTGCAAAATGCTGGTCATCTTTAACAAATGTTGAAGGGTGTCTCTTGGAAATTTATGGAGCACTTTCTGGTGGTGAGTTTCGTTTACTTGGCCCTGCTTGTTGCAAGGCTGTCACAAAAATCAACTACAACTGCTGGCCTAAGATTTTCCCAATGAACCCATTGTTTCCACCGTTGCTCCAAATCTTTTGTGCTAGTGGTGGTGTCCTTGCCCCTCCGCCACCAAAGTGACTAATCACAATCAATCTCGAAACTGAAACCTGAAAGAAGTTGCTGCATTTGATCCTCATTCCTCTAGCTGATTCTGTATTAGGCCTTGCAAGGGGCATTTTATTTTTCTTGGTAATAAAATTTGGCTGACAATTCTACAATTGGTCCTCACTCTTCACTCTTGCTGCAAAATGAGCTTTTGGATTTTTTTTTATAGCCATTCAAACGCCTGTTGGTTATTAGCTTGTAAGAATACTTGCAGGCTATATCTTCTATGCCTCTCTTAGTGCTTATTATGGTTGAGTTTATTTCTAATTCATGTCAAGAAGGAAAGCTCTTTGCTTTTTAATATTCTTTGAATGAGTAATATAAGAAGAGATTAAGTTTCTAATATAATAATCCTATTAACATTAGGTGTTTAAAATTATAAATAATCATCTAATAATATGGAGTGACCCTATACAGGGTACAAATATACCATTTATAGGAGAAATTCATTGGAGTGGGACCCACTCTTTTCTAATAACTATGATTTCTTATATTTTGTCATATATAATAGTAAAAAATAATGATTTTGTATTTGTTTTTACACAATTTTACAATTCAATATTAATTGTTTGGAAATTGGAGCTTAGTTAATTTCTTATTTTGTATGAGTTCTGGTCTTCTTTTGTAACGTATGACAGGGAATTATGAATGCTTTTGAGTTCCATTGAAGACTTTAACTAGAGAAATACAAAAAAGCTGAACACAAATTTGTATACTTCCAAATGAAATAATAGAGTGGTGCTAAACAACGCAAAAAGTGATACGTGTACGTCACAAAAAGAAAAACTGTTGATTTTGTTGACTTAGACACGAGAAAACCCTTCTCTTTCCTAATTATATATATATATATATATTATTAGTATAAAATTTTTTACACAATATATTAACATATCATTAAATTTATAATTCTTATAAAAGTTAAATTTTTATAATATTTTAAAAAAAATAGTTAAATAATAATGTAAAAATATTTATAAATATATATATATATGTATATATATATATGTGTATATATATAATCTCACAAGGTTATTGGTGGAATCTTGTGAGTCCGCATATAATTTTCCTCCTAACACTTGTTTCATATTTTTTTGAAAATTTAACTTGTGATTTGATATTACTTATAGTGTCTATCATTAGATTAAAAATTATAATTTTTAATTTGAACATAATATTTTCTGTTTATATTTATTAACAAATGTTATAATTTGATTTGGCTTTAATTCTACTTAGAAATAATCAATGGAAAATGATAGCTCACAACCAAATAACACTATTTAACTATCAACTATATTTATATGTAAATTTGTTGTGAAATGTATTTAATAACACTATTAAGTATTCATGTTAAAAAAAACACTATTAAGTAATAACTATTGATTATTAAAGCAAATATAAAATATAGCATATAAAAATACATGCGCATATACATAAAATAAGAGATGTCAGCATATGAAATGAACTACAAATTAGTAGTATATGGAAATTTGACATGTCCGTGCATCGTAGATATTTCAGTATGAAATGCCTGGGCATGTAAAAAATTTATGTTTGGTATGAAATTTAATATGTCTCGTCATGTGTAAGTAATTATTTTGTTGCACTAAAAAATCTTAGACATAATTGTGAATCTTTAAAATAAATTTTCTTAATTATATATATAGAAATAAATAATTACATTTATATCAATTATTATATCATAAAATTTATTTTTAATAAAATTATAACTAAATATTGTATAGTTATTTCATAATAACAATGTATTAATCATTATTTACTGATGACGATTTGTAATCTTATTATATAAAATTAATTCTAGTAATTTATAAATTAATGAGAAAGTAAAATTGTTAAGAGTATTTAGTTATTCAAAAATAGGAAAATTAATTAGAAGGTAAGATTAGTAATTCATAAAACATGATCCACAAGTTTGCTCAAGATACAACCACATATCTCAAACCAACACAATCCCTATCGAACCTTTGTCGACATATGTCCTTCTTTGCTTACACCATAAAGGAGGAATATCTTTATCAAGTCATAGCCAATATCATTATCAGTTAAGCCTCTTTTTTTGGATTGAGTCTCTCTCTGCCTTTTCTCAGCGCTGAAAGATGATGGAGTATTAAGAGATCAATAGTTAATTTTTGAATCACTAATTGAAGTATTAGATGGCTATTCATTTTTCGAGAATATAATAAGCATTAGATGGCTGTTCATTGAGGCCTTTTTATATTAATATTACTATTATTATTTTTGTCCGTTTTACCACACTTGCAAGACTATGTATTAAAATATATTTTTTAATGTTAAGAAGTGGACTTAACCCAAATTGATTTTTTTAACGCATTTTATTTTTCTGAAAGAAAATTAATGATGAGAGCTTGAAATTTATTTATTTTTATACACGTTGAGAAGTCATTTTGACAAATTCTCAACATTTTTTTTTTCATTTAACACATGAAAAGTAAAAAAAACATATTATAAAACCCCCACCTCGCCCCATTCACTACTATAAAAAAGAAAAAAAGCTATTTAGTGATGGAATTTAATGACAAAATGACACCCATGGCTAATTAAGATGGATTTTGAGACATATCATATAAACAAGGGACGAAATCAAATTTTAATTAATTAGAGACGAAATTAGTGACCATTTTTTTTGACATATACCTTTCTAAATCTGTCTCTAATTAGCTAATAGAAGCTGTTAAAAGTTAATTTAATGTTAGAGACATATTTTAGCAGTCGCTATATTATTTATAAATTTTATTCATAAAATTCTGCTATTTAGAGATGGAAATTTTTTGTCTCTAATAATTTAAAAAATAAAAGAAAATTAATTCTAAATGTAGAGACGAATTATTTCTGTTGCTAATATTTTTTAATTAATATTCTCTAAATATAGAAAACATTTATATGGTCACGTGAGGATAATTCATTAAATAGATAAAAAGTTGAGTCTTATTTTAACTAAAAATTAATTATGATAATGAATTTCTTAAATAAAAACTTTACAATAGAAAATTCAGTTTATTTTTATTAAAAAAAAACCTTGACTCAGATTTCAATATAACATTGTTGGACTTTTTTTTCCAGTGTTGGACATTTCTGTTAATGCAGTTTCTCTCATCAATTTAATCAATTTATTCTCAAATGAGTAAATAGACACCTATTGTAAGATTAAACTAAAAGTCATATATGAATTTAGAACACCTTAATTATGTAAGGTAGAAAGCGTACCTGTGTTAGCTATTAAGCTCTTATCGATAAATCTGTATATTGAATAGGAATTCATATCTCCAAGAGAAGCATCACGAGAAGATTATAAGGAATCCTAGTGCATAGGAGAGAAACTACCCTCTTTCCCTATATGCGTTGAAGCTTATGATCTCAATGGGGCAACCATAATACATATAGGATGAGAGTAGGGGCCTCTCCTTGTGTTTACAATATGGGTTAACCTACCCATCATAGAAAACTCATATACAAGGCCCACATATCACCACAGTCCACAATAGGTTTAAGTGCTTATAAAAGCCCAATAACAAAAGTGATCACAAATGGGCTTAACCAATATATGCTCCACAAATATGACATTCAATTAATCCAAGTCTTTTAGCAAAGATGTGACTATGCTAGTCCACATAGGATTAAATAATCCAACAATCTCCCACTTGGACAGCATAGACAAACATTTTAAAATAAACAATATCTTGGATTAATGTGGCCACAAAGAATGTCGATTATGAGCAAGCACTCTCAACCATTGGTCCAAAAAAGGATTACAAGTACCTTAAAATGCAAAAAATCATATTCGATAGGAATACTGATATCATACATGTAAGATACTCAAATCCTTGTGACCTAACATAAAGTGGAATGTGGGCTAAAGGAAAAACACATCAAAACACAAACCAAAAGTGTGATCACGTTTAATTCCCAACAAAATGGCCCTAACATCTGCCAAAGATGTCTTCTGAGATTCAACAAAATTATCTCAGCACAACAAAATGAGACTGGGTCCAAAATGTCTTCAACAATAAGTTATAGGGAAAGCACATCAAAATGCATGCCAAAAAAATGTGATCATGTGCAATTCCCAACAAAATGGCCTTAGCATCCGCCCAAGATGCCTTCTGAGATTCAACAAAATTATCTCAATACAACAAAATGAGACTGGGTCCAAAATGTCTCAAACAATAAGTTATAGGGAAAGCACATCAAAATGCATGCCAAAAATGTGATCATGTGCAATTCCCAACAAAATGGCATTAGTATCTGCCCAATATGCCTTCTGAGATTCAATAAAATTATCTCAGTACAACAAAATGAGACTGGGTCCAAAATGTCTCTAACAATAAGTCATAGGGAAAGCACATTAAAATGCATGCCAAAAATGTGATCATGTGCAATTCCCAACAAAATGGCCTTAGCATCCGCCCAAGATGCCTTCTGAGATTCAACAAAATTATCTCAGTACAACAAAATGAGACTGGGTCCAAAATGTCTCCCACAATATCTCATATTATCACAAAAGTGTGCACATAATAACAACATATGACAACAATAGTTTTAATAAGTCTCGAGACAATATAATAACAATTGTGCACACTCCCACTAATCCAACATATCAAAACATAGTCAACTTCATTTGAGTCACATAAGTTTCAAAATACTCTAATGATAAAATATTTATTAGTGGGATAAAAACTTAACTCTGTGATAAAATTATTCAAATTGAGTCTGAGACTCACAATATTTATCTCCAACAACACAAGTACAAAACAGAGAAAAATACATTATTGCAGAGTCATCAAAATGTGGCTGTAAATCAGAAACAATATGAAGCCTAACAAAAAACAATTGGATAATCATAGAGTCTCACAAAATTGGCTTTATTACCAACCACATATTCTGCCTCCACAATTGAGGAGATTACAAGTGTCCACTTGACACTTAACAACAGATCAACTCCTCTTTGTCATCGCAAGTATAAATCCTTGAAGGATTTTCTCAAATGGGTAACTTATACCAAAATTCACTTAAAATGATTTGATCACTTGTGAGTGAGATCAAAATCCATAATACCTTACACGTATTATTGGATTACTTGCAAGTTTACAACAACTCACTTCGGATCACTCAAGTGTTATAACATAGGCAATAAATAAATAATACAAACTTGAGCATATAACTAAGTTACCAACAACGGAAGCACATAGGACCTATTTTTAACAAGTATTAAGGACATACCAATCACAAAGTCTCTAACTCCCATAATAACAAAAAAGGATTACACATTAATGGGCAACAAGATCACAAATTTAACATATTTCAAAATTTTGAATATGTGTGCTTTATAAGACAATCCATTAATAATAATAAATTTTCAAATATTTGTATGCCTTAAAACACAAAATAGGCATCACCAAGATCTTTTGCAAATATAAACGATTGAATATAAGATCTTGTCTCACATAAAACAAAAATAGCGACACTAGTCATTAGTAAACAACTAGCATAAAACACATTAACAACAAGGCTTGCTCCCACTTACCTATGGCAACATACATTTATAACCAATACAAAGAAACCAATACATTAATCAATATCAAACTACAATGCCTAAGTGCCTGAATCATGCCATATACAAACTTTTAGCATGCACTTAAATATTTATTTACCTTTAATAGGCATTTTAGCAAACTTCACATATTTATACTAATTACTCCAAAAGGAGTAGCAATTAAAAAATCATCTTCTCCTTATCTACAGCAAAGAATATTCAACTCAATCAACCATAGGCAATTTCACATATTGAACATATACGGTATGTAAGCATATAAACTTTTACCTTATTCTCAAATAAAAAAAATTGTTCAATAATAATGTCATAAGTACAATATGTTTAATTCAAATATTATTGATATTAAATTATGCACTATTAACAAAAAGGAATTTTTTTTTTATCAATTGAAGTAACTAATATGCCGATTTGTACTCAAAATAAATACTTACAAAACTATCTTTATAGGAAATCACTTTCATCATAACAACATATGAGAAAACTTAGAAAAACAACTTAATCCCTGGATTTCCACTCAAGATATTTCAAAATCAAAATTGATAATTTCTTTTAAAGATCATGACATTAGATGAATACAAAAGTATAATTCATTCTCAATTATTTTTTACAAATAGAAAGTCAAGGAGAAGTAACATTTAGTTAGTTTTACTACTTCAAAGTAATAATTACCACAATGCTTGAGCATTTACAAAACAATAGCATTGCCAAGTACATACAGATAATATACAAAATTTATTTGTATATCCCAAAATTGTTACAAAAAATACCTATTACAAAAATAGGTTCAAGAGGTGATTTTACACATCAATAACACCACAATTTAAGACATTAGAAAGTCAGAGAAATTATTCTTTTTTTTTAAAAAAACCATATTAGGCTAACAAGTTTTCAACATAGTACCTTATCAAAGATTAAGGTTTATCATCAACAATATACGACAACCATAGGTATAGGGAGTCCGCTATATTACAATATACTTTAAGAGACTTAACTATATCCTCAATATAGGTCCCAACAATAAAGCAATGACAAACACAAAAGAAAGAGAAAAACAATATCCAAAATTGTAGCATGCTTATATGAGCATTGGTTTTCTCATGCTCAATTAACTGAGCAATTAATTGAACTAGAGACATTGTATCATTGCAATTCCGCCTAAGGGTCCCGAATTACAATATACAATTCTCTCCCACTTGATAGAGAAAAATAGTTGAATTAATAAATACAAAATAAATAGACACAAATAGTGTATTCAAACTTTCTTAAGTATTCAAATATTTTCTCTATCACACAATTATTATGTCAAGTAGTGTCACACCGATAGGGTATGTCCATTACTTACATAATCCAAAAATATTTTAAACTACAGATTATAATAAATAATATCACACCAATAGGGTGTATTAACTAATTAAATAACACAAATAATATTTGTAAATTCATTCCAATGAAATTGAAAAAATAAATTTCATTTGACATGATAACTTATCTTGATTAGCTTCACGATAGGCGAAAGCAAAATCATTCAAAATCACATGTCCACAAAATAATTTTAGATTGTTAAAAAATGCTCAATTATCTCATTTGTCAAAATTCACAAGATGATGCACACATTCAATTACACAATATTGTCACTTATAAATGTGCACAAATGAGTTTATCAATTCAACAAAATTACTTGACAATGAGTAATATTTCATATATATCATAACAAGATTGAGCATACAATTATAATTGAGCTCTTATGTCATTGTAATCCCGCCTAAGGGTCCCGAATTACAATGCATAAGCAACTCCCACAACATTAAAAATTATGTCCTTAAAGCTAATACCAAAAGGATACTGAAAACTTTAAGAACATAACATTTAATGCATTTAACAAATCATTAGAAATCATATTAATAAAGACAAACCGATAGGGTAAGTACATTATTAACATAATCTCCAATGCAAATGTCATCACGTTATTACCAAAATAACACATTGTCATAACTAGTCCCGCAATAGGCTAGGATACAACTATACAAAATGTGCACAACGGTTTTAAATATCACAAAATAGTTACTCTCAAAATTCAATTTACACACAAAAATTGTAAAATAACATATATTTGTTTCAATAGATTATGCAATATTATAGGCACCTAACAACACAAAAAAATATATTTCTGTGTCAAAATTGAGTCACATATGAGAGTAACATAAAATATAATAAGCGCACTCAACTCATTATAATTGACTCCCATGATAGGTGAGATCACAATTACAAGAAATTATTATAATAATAATAAAACCGCGTATGAAGTTAACAAGTTTACATGCCACATCATCTTAGATAATTGTCACACTTTTATATATAATTACATATTTCAAAATTAGGCATAAAATGGTGAATAACACCTTAAGAATAAATTTATTCACTTATGCAATTATATAATAGACCACCAATCAAACAAATTTTCACAACTAACCTCAGGCAGTGTATTGTCCATCCTTGTATGTTGAGCCAACATAATCGAATAGCTCAATGATGTGTAACAAAATTAACTCTTTTATATGTCTACTAACATAAGGCTTATAAAAAAAATGTTATAGCACAATTTGTAACAAAATTTACACAAAATGAATTATAATTCACATTTATACAATGTATGAGAAAATACACACAAGTATATCTTAATTACATTTGCTACTGCTTTAAAATTTGTCCATTATAAAAAATATTTTAGCAATATTTTCACAATATAATTATGCAACAAATAATGAGTATATATAATTTATTCAATTTGCAATAGCATAATATAAAATAATGTGCCCATGATCTCCTTTTCAATATTGACAGAATATAATCATGATATTTTAAGATTGCCAATACTCAAAATTATCCATATTTAAGTATAGTATAACTTTATAAAAAAATTCTACAAAATTCAATGGGCTCAACTAATGAAAAATTAATATGATAATCAGGTAAAAATGAAGCAAGGAGTGTACAATATAAAATAAATAGTCTTAGTGTGCCCAAGTTTATTTTGAATAAACTTTTACAAAAGTTATACACAATAACAATAATGACACAATTTACAAATTTTTCATTGGCATCTAAATAATATTTTCCAAGAAAATATGATACAATACCTTTTGTCAAACAATAAAATTCTCCAAAATACCAAAACATTATTAAAACAACATATAATTAAAATTCTCACATTTTCTTTTTACTTAATTAGCATACATAATGCACAAAAAAAAGTTAATAGTTACGGTGCTTTATGAGGAAAAGCACACCATACAAAAAATCTTAAATTATGTGAGAATTACACATTAAAAATTTCATATCAAAATTTTTAAAGCACAATATTTATTTAGGGAAACAACAAAATAATGTCTTACATAATCCAAAAAAAAGCATTATCCCACAAAATCAGAAATAATATATAACAATATCCCACATAATTAAGGAAATAACAAAACAATATTTCACATAATCAAGAAACTTTTGTTTTTTAAAAAAATCAAAATCTCATGAGGTTTCGAATTTCAAAATCATGATTAAACATTATCACACGATCCAATCTGATTGAATTAAAAGGTTCGCATATAAATCCGAATTTGAATTTTGTTAAATTCAACCCAAAAACTCGATTTATCATTTGATTATATATTTTTCAAACATAAATTTTAGGTCTCAAAAATAATATATCAAGAAATCATGCATCATCACATGTTTAAAAAATCTCAATTTGAAATTTTGAATTCAAACCCTAAATATTGAACTTAAAATTTCAAAAGTTAAATTCTCCTCTCAGATCTCTAATTCATGCATATTTTATATCAAAAGATTTATATTGATGAGTACTACAAAAACCCCAAGGTCTCAAACTGAATTAGAAACATTATCCACATGAAATCATAAAAGGGGAATTTGGGTTTCATGAAAAAAAATTAGGTTCAAAGATTATTATCATGCAATTGGGTCCTAAATTCATATATGATGGCTCTGATACCACATGTAAGATTAAACTAAAAGTCATATATGAATTTAGAACACCTTAATTATGTAAGGTAGAAAGCGTACCTGTGTTAGCCATTAAGCTCTTATCGATGAATCTGTATATTGAATAGGAATTCATATCTCCAAGAGAAGCATTATGAGAAGATTGTAAGGAATCCTAGTGCATAGGAGAGAAACTACCCTCTTTCCCTATATGCGTTGAAGCTTATGATCTCAATGGGGCAACCATAATACATATAGGATGAGAGTAGGGGCCTCTCCTTGTGTTTACAATATGGGTTAACCTACCCATCATAGAAAACTCATATACAAGGCCCACATATCACCACAGTCCACAATAGGTTTAAGTGCTTATAAAAGCCCAATAACAAAAGTGATCACAAATGGGCTTAACCAATATATGTTCCACAAATATGACATTCAATTAATCCAAGTCTTTTAGCAAAGATGTGACTATGCTAGTCCACATAGGATTAAATAATCCAACATCTATTAGACCAAAAGAGAAAGAGGAGCAATGGTGCCCAAGCTCACATTGTAACGAGGCAGAAGCCTAGGGCCGGCGTTTTCCCTCCAATCCAAGCTATTTTGATTTGTTTGACCAAATCATATAGCCATCAACAATGAGTTTATAACCTCTTCTCTTTGTTCTTTCATTTAAATGGAATAACAACATTGATAAACAACAAGCATTAACAAAGCAAAGGAAAACATAAGGGTCATAATCATTTAATCAATGTGACCACACGCACAAAGCTGAAAGTCGTCTCTCTATTTCTCTTGTTCCTCTTTTATTTCCTAGAAACCTCATTTTGTCTCACTCAGGTTTTAAGCCTATGATGCAGACCTTCTCTGAGTAAAATTTTCCCCCTTTTTGTCTTGGCCTCCTATTGCTTCTTCATTCCGGCAGGGTAATGTGTAAGAGTAATGACTCCACGTGAAGTTACCTTCAAACTCAAAACTAATGTTTGTATACATTGCCCCTTCAACGAGAAAGTTTGGAAAATGATGTGCACCCTCCGATCGAGAAATTTTTAGATAATTTGAGAGTAATATTTTAAATAATTTTTTAACTGTAAGATTTAATTTAAATTTTATTATTTAATATTTTAAATTCAATCTAGTGGAATGTATGGTTATATGGTGTAACATATTATATTTTTAATGGAGTGATGTAGTAAGTATATGAAAATTTGAGAAAATTACACTTACCTAGTGCTTATTACACATGACACTTCTCTTGTTGGAAATGTTATACCGACTTCCCTTAATTAATGTGTTGTTGTTATATCGATGTCTCGTGTAGCTAATGCCTATTAAAAAGTAAACGATTAATACATATATTCTTATACAAAATGATATTTTTGCCCTTATTAATAGTATTATAACTTCTAATTATTTTTCTTCACAATTAAGTACCTCTCTTCCCTAATTAAGTGTCTCCCATTAATTTATAGGTCTCATAATTTTATAATAATATATTAATTAAATTTATTAAAAATATGAAAATCAAGATAATTAATTAAATGTTTATAGATTCTTTCTTTTCTAATTAAGTGCATAATAAATCTCTATTTTATATCACTTATTACATACTTATTAATTCTTAACATTGTTGTTCTTATTTCCAAAATTTATATTAAAAATATGCAAAAGTAAAAGTAAAGATAATTAATAAAATATCAATATATCCTCTCACTTATTAAATGCTAGTAAATATATATTTTTATCACTTTACACAAATACCAAACTCTATTACTTTTATTTAGCCATAAAATGTTAAAGGCACAAAATGTTGCTACAACAAAAATAAGTTTTTTAAAATTAAAATTAATAAAATTTTGTTTAAAAACAAAAATTTCTTAATAAAGATTAAATAAAGTTGGCAAACTAAGCTCCATGTAAACAGAGTTTTTCAAAATTAAAATAAATAAAATTTTGTTTAAGAATAATAATGTCTCAATCAAGATTAAATATAGTTGGCATGAGCTTTATGTGGGTAGACTTTACTGCAGAGGTTCGAAACTTATTGGAAGCACTTTGTAACTAAGGGATAAGCCGACACACAAGGATTAGTCTCACACCCAAGCTGACTCTCAAATTATTTTTTTTCTATAAGGTTTGAGGTAGAAATTGTTGGCATGAAAGCCTGGAATGTGAGTGTTTGATTTCTTAGAAGAAGCACAAGAGAAAGTTGTTTGAGATTAAAATAATTTTAGAAAAAATGAATTTTTGCTGTAAGATTCGAAAAAAGGTCTGGAAATGAAAGAGAAAAGAAGAGAAGATATAATTTTTCAGTTGAGGGTAAATGTGATATTTCATAAATTTTTTAAACATTGTTAACCTTAGGGGAGGTGAGTATAATTTTGTATATAGATAAATGTGGTATTTCATAAATTTTTTAAATATCATCAATTTTTGCTTAAATTAAAGGAGACCGGTGTCATATTTCAAATAAGAAAGGTGTTTAGTGTAATAAACATTAACATTAGGAGAGGTGAGTGTAATTTCTACTAAAAATTTCTCCCTCTTTAGCGATGAGTGACATGACACATATTTTGATTGACATAAAAGTTGTCCTGTTAAGGCAATGTATTTTTCCACCAACCTCAGCGAGGTTTTGTAGTTGGATTATAAATTGTCTAACGATAAATACACCTTATATTCAAATTCAACTCATGATTAGTATGAGTAGAAGGAGTTTGCAAATATAATTATTCTTTATATATATATATATATATACCACAAGAATAAAATAAATAAAAAGATTGAGACTTTTATTTATTTATGTTCCTAAACATTCAAAAGATTAATATGTTGGTTTTATTGGGCAGCATCTACACAAATCTAAATACTTATGACCTACCAAGATATGTATGGGTTAATTATGTGTGTGGACTTTCCACTTGTAGAGTAATTAAGCTAGCTAACTCGTGGGTTCCTCCAAAGTATCCCCTTGCCGGTCAAAGGTTAAAAAGCAAAGTTTTAGAGAATCCCCGGTCATGTCTTTGTTTTAAAATGAATTAAATTTTCTGTCCTGTTTATCTATTTCTTTAATTAATAACTAACAATTAAGTAAAAAAAAAATACATTTTGCTCCTTGGTAATAACTTTTTTTTAATTGACCAACAAACTTGTAGCTCGAGCTGAGTCTTTCATATTAGAATGTGACGACGATGTTAGAAGTTTAATTCCTACTAAGTCATCAATCCTCCTTTATTTGCACTACTAATGTACTAAAAAATAACTTCTCTTTTAATTAATAATTTTTTATTTTTTTATTAGGAAGACATGATTGTAGAAAAAATAAATAAAATATTTAAATCTCTCAAAAAGTGACATTTAATATATACTAGATGTATTATATTGTAAGTGCGTTTGGATAAGCATTTTTTAATTTTAAAAAAATACGTTTACTTTTTTGAAAAAAAAGTATTTTTATAAGTTTTTAAATATGTTCAGATGTAACTTTAAAAGAAAGTATAAGTTAAAAAAGAAAAAGTCAAATTATAAGCTAATAATTCTCAGTTTTTGAAAAAAAATAAAAATAAAAGTAGTTTTTAATATAATTTTTTTGACAAAAAAATTATTTTTCTTTATTGAAAATTACATTTCATGTCCTTGATATCTTTTTTTCTTCATGCAAACTCTGTCTCTCTCATTTTGGATATTCGACATTTTAGTAATTTTGCTATTAAAAAGTTTTTATATTCTTTTTATCTAAATAAATTAAATTTTTTTCCTATTATTTAAAATATTTCTTAAGCATTTGCATCTAAATGTAAAATAATTTTTTTAAAAAAACCTATACTAAAAGAAGATTTATAAAAAAATCATATTTTTAGAAGTTTTTCTAAATGAACCCTAAATTATTTTTATTGTTAATTATGAATGTTAATGTGGTCTAGTGGGTCACAGCTGAAGAAGGAAAGGAATCATATTTCAACTGTAAGTTTCAAGGTTAGCTTGGAGTGAACTAAACCTTCAACAAACATAGAAACCTTCTTATCTCAAAAACATTTTTGTGGTTGATTGGATTAGGTCTTGCCCCTATTCATCCTGATCCTGAAGTGTCATGATCCGGATATGGTGGATATGCTTTGAAAGTCAAACAGTGTAGTGGGCAACAGCAAATATGGACCCATCTCTATCCATCAACCCTGGTTATATAGATCTTGAGTATGAGAGCCACATGGATTTTGCCATTGCAGCAGCTCAAAAAATTAATGCTTGAGATCTCAAACAATGGTTAATGGAATAGATAGGTGTAATTAGCATGTATAATTGAGAGAGACACTCTAGACTTAATAAAACATAATACTTCCCAAACAAGGTTGGTTTAATTGATGAGAATTAAAGTATTTCACTTATAAAGTTTAAGTTAGATTTCTACTACAAACAATTCTTTTTTAATACGTGATATAAAAATATCACTATAAGTCATCATCTAAATTTTTGACATTGTCCTAATCTTAGACTTGGGGTGACCTCCATCTTCCTTAACTTTTATCTTATTAAATAATAATAAATAAAAAAGACTGTTGTAAAGGCAAATTCCACTGACTTAATCATATTTAGAGTTTAATTTTGATTCATTATTAATGTAAAATTTCTTTACACTATCATCTAATCATGTATTGCCAACTAATTAAAAGAGTTTGACTATTATAACAACTACTTCAAAAGTCTAACACTTTTAATGATGTGTCAATATATGATTAGATGATTTTACACTAACAGTATATTAAAATTAAATCCTTATATCTATGTACTTATGAAGCAAAATAACAAATTGTTGGAGATCACGATACTGAGGCATTTGAGCTTGGTAAGGATGTTAGCTTTGCTAATACGGTGAAGCGTTAGGTTTGTACATTGATTGCTCTTTTGTTTTACGCCTACGAAATTTTGAACTCATCACAGAATGACAACGTGTAGGATCGAAGCTGTTCTCTGTAAGGGATGGAAGTGTTGTTAGACATCAGAGAAAGGTACATTGAGTAGAGTATTTTTTAATAAATAATAATGTGCACAGGGTAGTTAATATAAAACCATTTCGTGCAAATATACAACTTGTTTTGCTGGAAGTAATACTTATATCACATTAATCATTTAAAATATTTTAAGTTCCCACTGTAAAATACATGCAACCACCAATAATTTTACATGTATTGTCCGTTATAACGTACAAAGCAAAATAAATTTAAAACAAGCAGTTTCCAAGTTTTTAATTTAGAATCAATGAGCTATCAATCCAAAATATATTAAAATACATAGCTCTTGAGCTATATTTAATTAACCGTTTAATATATGCATTGGGAAGACCAAAAAAGCATTGTGATCTTTTTATTATAAAAATAACAATATCATAAGAAAGGGAGGAAAGTAAATAGCTAAACAGAAAGGAAGATAAAGATTTCAGGACATAATGGTGCTAGCTAGAAGAAAAAAAAAATATAAATCAAACAAACAAAACAAATTCAAATTAATTAAAGATATGATCTCAGCAGAAAATAATAATATAAAGGCATAAATCAAAACTATTAATTTGGGTTGCAATTTGAGAATGAGATACAAATATACAATATGTTCGTATGAATTCGAACTTCTAGTTTTGTTAGATGTTTTCATTTTTGGGTTGATTTAGTTTTAAAAATAGTATTAGAATTTTTATAATATAAGGCACTATAAGTGAGTTAGTAATTTGTAAAAAGTTATAAATTCAAACTTTTGTAACATGTTTGTAAAAAACAAAATTTTTATAATCAATTGGTTATGAGTTTAAGGGTCTATTTATATTAGTTTTTTTAAGAGAAAAAATATTTTTTTTAAATAATAAAAATATTTTTTTAAAAAATTAAAGAGCCTAAAATTTTAAAAAAAAATATTTTATGTGTAACAAAAAATATATAAAATATTTTTTTTAAGAACTTAAACTTTTTAATTTTTAAAAAAATCACTTTTATTATTTTTAAAAAATATCTCTACTCTTAAAAAAATTAGTACAAACAAGCTAATTTTTGACGACTTTATTTGTTTTGCCTATACTACAAACGTCAACAGTCTTTTGAGATAAGTTAAAAAAAAAAGTCCTGCCTATAAAAATGCATTGAAAGACGTGAAACACTATAGGCATTGATCAAAATCTTAAATATTGTTTGTAAGTAAATTAAATTTAACCACAAAATATATATGGCCTATAGTTGTATTTTGTCTAAGAACTTAACAGCTTAAACTTTTAATTAATTTGATTATTGGCATGTTTTAAATGACTCCATTATATTGAACATAAATTATGATAAACTCAATTTGTTAAGAATGGATGATGTGACAATAGCTCATTTTAACTGATGTGGTGAAGAAGAAAGAAAAAGTAAGGTTGATAACATTATTTGAAGGAGTTGAGGAGATTGAAGTTGAAGTTATTAACATTAGGTATATAATGAGGTAGTTTGAGGGGAATGGATAAGGAAGAACTGAAGTACCAATTTGAAGAAGTCTAACATAGTTGATATGACAATACTTATGAGCCAAAATTTATAATACTTATATATTATAAATAGATATATATTCTTACATTTGTGTAAAAATAAGCATCTTCCTCCTTTTTAGTTATATGGTATTTTTAAGTAAACAAACTTTGTAGGTATATTAAGTCAATTTACTAGAAAAAAAGACAAATCTTTAAAATAGTGGGAATTCCCCGTCTTCCTCCCCTCACTAACATTGACATAAACATGAAGAACACTTAAAGAAAACATTTTCAATACAAAAATGTTATCCATTCCAACAAATCCAAGACAAACAGAGCATCCTGGCAGGAAAACATTGTTAAGCCATTATCGCTTAATTCATCGCAAGTCCAAATCATTACCATTTACGAGCTATTGACATTGCACCACCCCTTAAGCTATCAAATGTCATAAAAGATGACAACATCAAACAATTCTTGATTCAATATTGATAAATAAATGAAATGAAGACAACTATATTCAAATTAGTTCAAGAGTAAAAATCACATCTATATTTGTATGACTAAGCTGACATCTAAAGTAGGTAGTATATCTTCATAATACCACCACAAAGCACAAACCCATTTTTGTTGCCAACTTCAATAGTCCTGCTAAGTCTCAGAGAAAGCGAAAGACTGAAGAACCATCTTCGTATCAAGCAGGTGGTCACGGTGTTGTTTTCGCTTGGGCTGTAAAAAATAATGAAAAAATGACTCAAAAGTTGATTTGATAAAAAAATATTATCATTTAATTTTTAGATAAAATTAATTAAATATTTAATTAATATAATTAATAATTTATATATAATTAATTAATAATTTATTTTTATTTTAATATTTAATGCATAATTAATTATAAATAAATTATTAATCGAATTAATTTAATATTTAATTAATTTTTTCCATAAATTAAATGAGCCAAAATTTCATGAGCCAACATATATGTCATTCTCCAAAAATTAAAAAAGACAGTGCCTTTCTTTTTTATTTTTTTTTGGTACATGAGGCAGTGCCTTTCTTTGTCGACAAACCAACCATC
This sequence comes from Styphnolobium japonicum, assembly GCA_023212625.1. Taxonomy (NCBI): domain Eukaryota; kingdom Viridiplantae; phylum Streptophyta; class Magnoliopsida; order Fabales; family Fabaceae; genus Styphnolobium; species Styphnolobium japonicum. Next base: position 22,074,527 of record JALBWW010000003.1, on the reverse strand, counting down.
TTTGTACTTTCCTTCAGGAAAGCAGACTCCTGACCCCACCACCGACCAACATCACGTTAAAGCTCCATTGATTCTTATCGAAAGTTTCATCAAAAGGGCAAAGTTTTTTTTTTTTAATAATGAAAATTTTTCTTGCCTCTAATCAATGACATTTAACTAAAGGTGTAATAAATATAATATTTAATTCATAATTATTTTTATTCTCATTAAATATCACTCTTTTAACTAATAGCTCATTATTATTAATAATAATTTCATATTTTTATAATAAATCAACCTAATAATTATTAAATATTAAATGCTTTTATTTTTTTATTTAATATTTTATGTTTTAAGGAATTTAAAAAATGTTAAAAGATACCTGTAGCATATATTTTTGAGATGTGATAGAGTACAAAATCCAAATTAAACTCAGAAAATATGTAATGCAATAAATGCATTAATTACAATAATATGAGTATGAAATATTCTTTTACGTTGGCATTCTTTTTCTTTTAATGGCTTCTGTGCTAAAATAAATTTCTTTCAAAACTGATACTTAAGGAGGGGGAGCCATTCTTTAAGTTTATAAGTATCAAATCTTTGGGCTGGCATGTACACAATGAAGTGTATTTCCAGTAAGCATTTGTAAAGACAAACCTTTACGGCAAAGAAAATTTTGTGTCATTAAATTACCAAACTCCTTTATCTACCCTGTCAGTAAAAGCCTCCACTCTCCTCTTCCATGGCTTCCTCACCCATTGATGAATGAAAACAGACAAAGATCTTGAATTTTGGCTGATTCTGGAAATGGGTTATCGGATTAAGCTTCTGGGTATGTGCTTATGGATGTACTTGGTAAGCTTCAGCTTCATGACTGTGAACACACTGAGTGAAAGAGGAGATGCAACTGTGAAAGGGACTGTTTACATAAATGGGAATTCTGCAATTGGAAATATTGATGATGATTTTGTCTGTGCAACTCTGGATTGGTGGCCTCCTGAGAAATGTGACTATGGGAGATGCAGTTGGGGTCTTGCTTCTCTGCTCAATCTGGTATTGTTGCTTTCCTTTTTGTCCAAATTGTTTTTGAATCTGTAAGGTGGTTTTTACAATCTGTCCTGCTGCAAATTATTCCAACATAACACCAAAAATGGTTTTTTGCTACTTTCGTGTTTTTTTTGTTCTAAATGTCATTCTCTGTTTAATGATGTTTCTTTCCTTTTTGGAATTATGTTCGAATCTTGAATGCGTGTTTAGGATCTGTAAGGATTTTTTTAATAATTTTTTTAAATAATGTCATTATCTACTCATTGTTTGTGGAGAACAAATTAATAATTTTCTCACCACATAATGATGAGATAATGGTATATAACTTTTTTTTTCCACTTAAACTAATAGGTGATTATCTTCAGCAGACTCTGTTTTCTGCAAGGTTTATTGAAATTAACTTCTGGGTTGAGTTTTCAGTTTTCAATCTTCATTTTCTTGAGTTCATTAATTCATTAACTATTCAAATTATCTCACAAGCTTCCATTCATTCACACGACCTTGAAAACCTTATACAGCTCGTGAAGATAAGAGAGAATTTACATCTTATAATTTTCTTCTCATGCAGGACCTCAACAACAACATTTTGTTAAATGCAGTAAAAGGTGAGAGAGAATTATTACTCTATAATTGTTCTAAATGGAAGCAATTTACTTCCTTCGTTACTGTTATTACAAGATTGCTTTTAGAGCTTATCAAGGGATCATTACTTCTGAATCTTCTGCAGCCTTTTCACCGTTGAAACTTAGATTAGGTGGAACTTTGCAAGATAAGGTCACATATGGGACTGAAGATTATCGCCAACCCTGTACTCCTTTTGTTAGGAAAGCTTCTGTATTGTTTGGTTTCACACAAGGGTGCCTACCAATGCATAGATGGGACGAACTAAACAGCTTTTTCGAAAAAGCAGGGTAAAAATCAGTTCTCCCTATTGTGTGTGTGTGTTTGTGTGTGTTTTTGGGACTAAACGGATTCATCATGTTGACTTGGAAACTATGTTTTTAACAAGCTAACATTATTAGGTTTATTTCAGGGCTAAGATTATCTTTGGATTAAATGCTCTTGCTGGAAAATCTATAACATCTGGTTCTGCAGTTGGACCTTGGAACTACACCAATGCTGAATCGTTTATACGTTACACTGTCGGAAAGAACTACACCATTCATGGTTGGGAACTTGGTAAGTATATGCTGCCCTTATTACAAATATCAAAGTATTAAGTTGCCACTTGTATAAGACTAAACTTGAAAATGGTGATCTTTAGCCTCTCACCATCTTTATCATAAGCCATGAGTTCATTTGAAAATGATAACCATTCATCACAAATTTTTATTGTTGATAAAAATATTTTGTCTTCTCCAATATTTTTTGTTAAAGGAAGAAAAATGGGCAACTTCCCTCTAGAATTAACTATTCTGCACTATATTAAGCCATAATGAACAAAATCCTTCTTGCTTGAGGGCCTGTGTATGTGGATTAACTACATTGATCTCTTTTCACGGGCAGGCAATGAATTGAGTGGCAATGGAGTTGGAACAAGTATATCTGCAGACCAATATGCTTCTGATGTAGCTGCTTTACGAGACATAGTTCACAATGCATATAGAGAGGTTGAGCCCAAGCCACTAGTCATTGCACCTGGAGGTTTCTATGATGCAAATTGGTTTAAGGAATTTATAAGCAAATCGGGCAAATCTTTGGATGTGGTCACCCACCACATTTATAACCTTGGACCAGGTACCTTTCACTAAACAGGCTAATATTCCTTATGTTTTCCCAATTTCCATGAATTTGATTATAATCAACAGCACTTTATCTTATAAACAGGAGTTGATGAACACCTTGTGGAAAAAATTCTCAATCCTTCCTATCTTGATGGAGAGGCTACCACATTCAAAGGCCTCAAGAATTTACTTGAAAGTTCAGGAACCTCAGCAACAGCATGGGTTGGTGAGTCAGGAGGGGCTTACAATAGTGGCCATCATCTTGTATCCGATGCATTTGTGTACAGTTTCTGGTTAGTAGTAACTCCCCGTGATTTATCAATATACCATTAGGGATTCCTTAAAGGTTTTTTTGACTAATGTTATCATATCACACACAGGTATTTGGATCAACTTGGAATGTCAGCTACTTATGACACTAGAACGTACTGCAGACAGAGTTTCATAGGTGGAAACTATGGTTTACTCAATACTAGTAATTTCGTGCCAAATCCAGACTACTATAGGTATAAAATATTGAATTTCATAGCTGTTTTTTCTTTTCTTTAGTCATGTGATGGGAAAAAGCAAGACGTGCATTCTTCAATTCACAATGGCCATGTTGAAAAATGGGCTGCACAATTATGGACTGATTTGGTTTAGCTTTAGTGTGTCATTCTTTCTGAGCTGACATGAACCCACATGTGCTATGTTTGCGTCATTAATTGCTCGACATGCAGTTTTGGCTATTTTGTAAAGGACCCCATTTGCAACCCAATAGAACAGAAGGTTTAATTAAGGGGACCCATTCAAGTAGATTCACACTTTCACAGTATTTCAGGGTGAGGACTGTATTATAACATTTCTGTGGTAATATGCTTTCTTCCTTGCAGTGCTCTTCTGTGGCACCGACTCATGGGAAGACAAGTGCTGTCAACTTCCTTCTCTGGGACAAACAAGATACGAGCTTATGCACACTGTGCAAAGCAATCCGTGAGTGAAATTTTGTAGCAGTATGATTATCAAGTAGATATACTATCTGTGAAATCTGATTTAATACTCTATCATACAGAAAGGAATCACAATACTATTGCTCAACCTGGACAACAGCACAACTGTTGAAGCCGAAGTGTCCTTGAACAACACTAGGAGTTTGTGGCACAGAAAGAAGTCTGATAATTCAAAAATGATCAAGCTACAACGTTTAAGTGAAACAACTAGAGAAGAGTACCATCTAACTCCACAGGATGGGAATATACATAGCCAAATCATGGTATTAAATGGAAAAACTCTAACTGTAAATTCAGCTGGTGATATTCCTCCTTTGGAGCCTCTATACGTAAGCCCGTCAAAGCCAATAACGGTTGCTCCTTTCTCTATTGTATTTGCCCATATACCAGATGTTGTTGTTACAGCTTGCAGCTAGCTAGGTGGTGCCACTTGGTGATTGAGCAAATTACATGGAAAATATCTTAGTTTTCAATTTCTTGGTGAAGAATAGAATGCCAAATTTTTCGGTCAAGCACTAGGATTTTGATGGTTTTGTTTGCTTCCTAATGCGTATCAATGAGTTCATTATGATGACAATTTGCAAATTGAAAGTGATAAATTCAATTTCTTGCCATGGTTAGACGAGTCAATCTCTCCTGCACATTAATGCTTGATTGCATATAATGGTAAGTCTAGCAGCAATAAGTTATTCGAGGGGGCAAAAGGGCCTATTGGTAATCTTATGTATGCTTGTACTAGTGTTGTCAGAATCAGACGGTTGATAAGAGTGTCAAGCTCAGTTAAATATAAAAATCAGTTCACACATGAACTTGTGACACAAGTTTGATGGATGAAACCGAATCGTTTTCTAAGGATCATGGGTCATATTCAATCAAATCAAGGTATTAATATATGGGGGAAAGGTTGTAGAATTAATTAACAGAAATCAATTAAAATATGTAACGATTAATTAAATAATCAATCCAAAGAAATTAACTAATTTTGAATTTAATTCATAATTGATCATTAAGAATCCATTCAATTGCTAATCAGATTCTTAACCTTAAATCATATCAAAAAGCTTTAAACTGATTCGTGAATCCTCTACTGGAGCATCCATAATTTAATTAATCAAGGTTAGATGAATTAAGCACCTATCTAAACCCAAATCAACCTAAATTCAAGATCCAACTAAGCTAAACAATCTATCAAATATATTTGATGTATTGTTTAGTTTTTGTAATCCATATTTGAATTAAGCAACTGATTAAGCAATTAAATCAACATCCAAATCAAATTAAACAATTTAATTCATATTCAAATTCAAAAGAGGAAGAAGAGAGACTCATTCAAATAGCAAGATTCAAATTCAAAAGAGGAAGAAAAGAGACTGATTAGCCATTAAATGTAGAACAATCAAAGCAAAATCTTAGAATTAAATTTAAAGATTGTCAATCCTAAGATTGGTTACAAGGTTCTAGCCCTCCATGGATGGGAGGGAAGAAGTTAAGAAGAAAAAAAAACTAGAGAGAAGGGAGAGGAAGAGAGAGAAGGAAAAGTGCTAAATGAATAATGCTCTCTCCCCTTTCCATGTTTTATGCCTATATCTCCCCCTAACTAACTGCTCTTTTGGTCTTACATGATTAGAATTTCATTAGGTACAGAAGTGAGTCAATTAGGAATCATTGGTCTCAAGTCCCATGTCATTTGGAAGCCTAAACTCAAGTTATGCCCAATTAAGTGGCCTATCTTGTCAGCACATTTCCTTTGATTTCCAGCTTCAATTGCATGCCCAAAACAAAGTAGTTTGACTTAGGAGTCTTCATAGGAGTTGTAGCTTTGTGTCTTAGCTTTCATTCAAGCCTAGTTTGACATCCATTGTACTCCTATAATACAAGATATGGGCTAATGAGTGTGCATATGTCAAGTTGTCAGGATCAACACTCTAGCTCTTGCTTCAACTCCAGTTTAAATTATTTAAACATTAGATTCAACTCTTGTGGTCTCATGAAACTTGTAGATATTTGTCTTAGTTTTCCTACAAGACCAAAATCACATCAATCAGACATTTACACCTCAAATTATTGAACATTGCTAAATAGATAAATTAAGGCCAACTCATGCAACAATTCCTTCAATGATCCAACTACAAAACCAAATCAATTAAACCAAATTGGACGTTAAGAACCCTAGTGAGAGGACAATTAAATGAATAAAATATTTTATTATCAACTGAATACTTAGACGATTATGATTTAGTTTTATAATCAAATTCACGGTCAAACCACTTTGGATCAGTCAAAATTCAGTTGAATTGCTCAGTTTATCCAGTTGAATTGATCGACTATTAAATTTTATTTAAAAAAAGTTCATATTTCATAAATATTTTTATATATTTTATATTATTACATGTTGATTATTTTTATGATATCATCTTGTTTGACCAGCCAGTTAAACCTGAATCAAAAGTCCCATTAATTCATTATCCAGTTCGGTTGTAATAACATTAGCTTGTACAAGAGACTAGATATATCATTTGTAGCTTTGTAAACTTTTAACGTATACAAGTCATCTTGGAACTAGTCATTCAAAAGCAATTGGAAAAATCGCACAATATGTTAAAAGAACAATACGTTTAGGATGATTTTATAACAATTTTCAGTATTGGAATGAATACTAATGCTACTAGGATAACTAGTGTGAGTGACAATAACTCTACATCTGATCGGGTATTTGCTCTAGTTGGAGTAGCTTTTACTATAGAATTTGAGTTTGTTGTTTTAATCGCAGGAAAAGAGGCCATCTGAGGAATTTATTGTCAAAAATAGTGTTGTGGGCATAACAAATGCTAGTCATATACGTGAATAGTAAAAGTGAAGCTATGATGTTTAGAACATTGAATAAAGGATAAAATACATATTACACTTTTGACATTTGGCCCATTCTCGTGTTTGATATTCAAAATTTGTTTTGTAACACAAGACTTCCTTAAACTTTGATAAATTGTGAAACTTTCAAAAGATGTGTTAGATTTAACTACCCATATGCATGTCACATGGGGTGGGGTGGGTAAAATGTTAAAAATGGAGCAAGAAATTTATTATTAAAAATAGTGTTGTGGCCACAACAAATGCTAGCCATATATGTGAATTGTGAAAGTGAAGCTACTATGTTTAGAGCATTGAATAAAGGATAAAATATATATCACCCCTAAGTATGGCCCATTTTCATGTTTGGTACACAAAATTTGTTTTGTAATACATAACTCTCTTGAACTTTGGTAAATTATGATCCTGTTAAATGAGGTATTAGATTAAACTTTGTTATTATAAGAGTGAGAGGAAATTTTTTTAATCATTAGATCATGCATGTTAAATCAAAATTGAAATATATATATTACACCCTAACATTAGATCATATGACTTTTAACTTCTAACTTCTAACTCCTCTCACCTTATAATATATATATATATATATATATATATATATATATATATATATATATAAAGTATTCATGGCCTACTTTCATGGTTAATTAAGTTTAGAAGTCAGCTGGTTTGGTTCCAAACCCTGATGTATTAGTATTTTGAATTTTTTAATACTATATCATTACTTAGTATATTAAAAAAAATATTTCCAATGATAAAATAAGGTAAAATAACAACGATTATAAAAATAATAGTAAATAACTAAATATTAAATTCTCAATTTTTTCAATAGAAATGGTAAATTAAATAACAAATTCTAAATGCAATAGTCGTATATAAAAAAAATATTTTGTATGTAATATATATTCTAAAAGTCTATTTTTTTGTTTTAACTAGAATTGAAAAATTCAGAAAAGTATCATTCTAAATTGATATTAAAAGCTGACCTCTTACACTCATAACATGTTTAGATTCGAGTTTAAAATTTCTCAAATCATGATTTGGGTAAAAGATTATCTCTTATTATTTTTGACCAAATTATAGTTTTGAATTTCTAAATTTCAATCTAAACATACATTCAATTTCATTTTTGAAAGAACTTTTATAGAAGTTTTATTTACATACTTTAGTACAAACTTTAAGCAAATTTCCTTTCTAATTTTAAACTTTTAAATTTTTTTTTATTAAAAGGGTCTCAAAAGATTTAAAAATCTATCATTCAAATTTGAAAATAATTTAAAGTTTAATAAATATCTATACATTTATTCCTCTTAAACAGGTTAAAGGAAACATAATGATAGATGTTGATAACATTTGATAAACTAGAGAATCACAAGGTCTTTTTCTTCTTCTTTTTTTTAAAACATGTAATGCACCTTTTAAAATTTTATAGGACCAAAATAATAGTTTATTTTTTTATAAATTTTTTTACTAATAAATTAATTTCACAATATATATATATATATTAAATTAATAATAAAAACACATAATATACATTATAAAGGAACTGACATAATACAAAAGTTTGAAGTATGTATATTTAATTTTAATAAAATATTACAACATGTGTAAATATTTTGTTCTGAATCAAAATTAAACCCAAATTAGATTACTTGAAGGAATCACATATTTTGGACGCACATAAGAATTGTTACAGTCCCGTCCAAGGCACCACCAGCTGGGTTTCTTTCTTCTGTGTGGCGATCACTTCCCTCTCTGCAAGCCAAGTATATTATCGTGCCCATACATTCCATTTTCTCTCCTTCAAACCAATCTCTTCCCTCACTCACTTTCTTCTTCTTCTGGATAACCCAATTCTTCCATTTTCGAATCTATCTTCAAATTCTATTTCTTTCTTTTATTTCTGTTTGGCCCACTCTGGGATCTACCTGAATTTCCAGGTAACGCGTTCTTTCTCGCTTCCTGAGAATCGAAATGAGATCTTCCTCTTAATGTACCAATTTTTTTTTTTTTTTGTGAAATAATATTTTTATTGAATTTTATATAGTCAGATTTTTAGTGTGGATAATAATTTAGTTCTGTTTGAAATTAGAATACTACCTTTTTTTAATTTGTTATCTATATTTTAAGCGGCTTAATTTGACGTATGAATAACAAGCAAACTCCGACATGTAAATACGACAGTTTTAAAAAAAATTAGAATACGGTACAGGAACATATTGAATAATATATATATAAACTTTAAATCCGGTGAAATCTCTCACCAATTTATTTTGATTTTGGAGAAGGCAAGATTACAAGAGTGAGAATATGTTTTAAGGATGGTAATTGGTGAGAACGGAACTTGAGTATGAATTCTGTATTTTTCGAGTAGTAGTATCTCAAAGGTGGTAGGAATTTGAAGATAAAAAAAAAAAGGCATACGTCAAAAATACAGATGCAGCAATATTATACGTGTATTGGTATCAGATACGAGTATGATAGGAATACGTTACCAATTTTGAAGTGTCTGTGCATCATAGCCCACAATCCATGCTATTACTGAATTGCAATGGTGGCAATTTGTGTGATTATTGATTAGATTGTTAAGATTTTGGAGATATGTGCTTTTTGTATTACTTCCACTTATGATTGAGACTGGAGATCACTTGTTTTTGGGATGTTATCTTTCTTTCCTATTAAGTATAGAATTGGCTATTTGAGTTTCTTAATTTTGTTTTCTTTGTTTTTCCTTCCATGATCTTAATATTGAACAGTTATTAAACTACACTTTTGCATGTTGATATTAAATTCAATATATAATAGTTTCCCCTTCTGTTGATAATAAGCATTTAGGAAAGAGAATAGGATGCAGACAACAGACTTTGGTTTCAAATCATGCAATTTTAGTTTTAAGATAGTATTAAACCTAGAAAAGCAGGCAAATTGGAATTAAGATAGTATTAAAAATTAACTTGCATTATTTAATTGTGTTTTTCAATTACTGAAGGCAAGTTCTGGTGTTAGCTAACTAAATTACTAAAATGAGAATAAGAATTGATTGGTGACTATTTGAACCTCTAATGCAGTGTTGGGCAAATGCAAGTGCTGGTGCAAATTGGTTAGTTCATTTATGGAGTGGCATCTCTGAAACTTGGGAAGCTGTGATAATGGATCATGATGGAGGGAATTCCTCAACAGTTAGCACAGGAGTCCAGGCAATTCCAGGACACTCGATACGACATAGTGGTGTGTTTTCCTTTCTTTCTTGGCAGGTTTTCAACTATTTCTGTTGGTTTAGGATGCAAAGAATTTGGGTACTGCATGGATGAATTTTCTGATAGATAGTTTTATATGCATATGCCTTGCTGCAGTCATATAATTAATGAATAAATCACTTCCCCCGCCCCCCCCTCCGGGGTCATATGACCTGTAGTAAACTGGAAACTTAACAGGGCATTATCTAGAGAGTTCAGATTATAGGAGGTTCTTTACATGAATTGGATGCTGTGGAATGGTTTTTTGTTATTTTGCCTCAACTAGAATAAGATACAAGAGTGAAGTTGTAAATTATTTAATATCAATTATCAAAGAAGGGTGGAAAATTTTGTATTTAGATGTTCGCTTTAGTCAATTGCCTAAGTTTTGAGTATTCTACTTAAGCTTTGACATTGTTACATATAGTTGTAGGAGATGTGGCAGACTAATTATTTCATTTACTTTTTTACTTCTTAAAAATTCTGTGTTGTAGTCATTTTTATTTATGTACTTCTATAATTTCATATTGATGGTTCTGCATATACTACAACCTAACTTCTGACCTTTTGTATATTATCATATTATAATCGCCTAATACATAATGAATTGGGCAATCATTTTGCCGAAAAGCTTTGAAATTTTTTATCTAATTTTTTCTAAAATCATCAAATACACATTTTTCTATTTGTTTTGAAGATTGATTGAGATTGATTGATAATATTAGAAGTTTCTTTCTACTTCTCATGATATCTTTTAGGACACTCATTTGGAAGACCTTTATTCATTAAGATCTTTCTGGTCTTTTCTCTGTAATTCATTTCCATGGTTTGGAAAGTGCATCATTCTCACTTTTCACTAAATGGTTTACATTGAAAAATAAATAAGAATGTAACAAAATAAAGAGGGCAAAAACATGAAAAGGAAAAAAGAGAGAAAATGTGGGGTTTTAGTCTGGACTCCACAAATCTTTTAAATAGGAGCCTATCGATGCCCAGTTGTTGCCCAAAAGCTTAAGCATAGTTTACTAGGAGTACTTGGTTAGGTGCAATATATTAGGATCAGATAGTGCATCTGCATTTTATACTTTTTTCTCTTCTACCTGAAAATTGACTTTCGATTGGGAAAAAATAAACTTGTTGTGGTATCTATCTTTACTAGACTAGAAAGTAATTCAGGATTGTCCATTAGATTAAAATTTTATTGCATATGTTTCTTCTTTAGACAAGTCTATTTGTATTGAACTCTGTTTTATCTCGTCGTTTTTTACTTACCTTTTTCTTTTCTTATAGAACTTGTGCTGAATGTCATTGTGGTGGTTTTGCAGCATTTTATCAGTTTACACAGCAGAACCTTCCAGCATGTAAACCTGTCCTTACACCAGCAACAGTTAGTTCCTTGACCAGATCTGAATCTTTGATGATGCATTATTCCATAAAATGTGCATGCTAAATCTCGATCATGTTCTATGCAGGTCATTGCTACATTTCTATTGATGGGTTTCATTTTCATTCCTGTTGGACTTGTTACTCTTCGTGCCTCGAATAGTGTATAAATCATTTCTATTTGTGTTAACGTTATGCAGTGAATGTTGTTCCTTTCTCTCTTCAAAATTTCATGCTTACTGCAATATTTATTTGACCTATGGATTTGTAGGTTGTTGAAATTGTGGACAGGTACGACATGGATTGTGTACCTGAAGAATTTAGAAGTAACAAGGTTGCATTTATCAAAGATGACTCAATCTCCAAAAACTGCTCACGATTCTTAAAGGTGATAATTCATTTTTCCTGTAACTACATCATTCAAGGCATATCCCTAATAAGAATTTAGAACTGTTCCTCTGCTTTTAAATGAATACAACAGCAAATAAGAAGGTGGGGCTGGATGCTTGGAAATTAATAAAATGAAAAAAATGACCTTTTTATAATTTTTCATTCCATTCTTTCCTATATGATATAAAATGTCCTATTTTGTAACTATTCTATACGTTTTTTCCCATTTCTCAACACATTTCGTGAGAAACAACAATTGTGAAATGAAAGTATTGTGGCCCCATTTTATCTTCATTCCATTTTGTTTATATTTTTTTGCTAACCAATCAAGGTACTTTAGGACTCAGCTCAATTTCCTTGTCAAACTGTTCCATCTCATTGAATTTTGGCTAGGGATCACAGTAAAAAATGCATAGTTGGAGACCATATAGTACTAATGCTATGAAGCATAAATTTGAGGAATTTATTGGAATCTGCTTGCAAACACTATTTAGATTTCAAGATGCAGTTTTCCTTCAGATTCAGTCTGTAAACAAATGCTTCCTCTACATGAGGTGGAAATTATGCTTGTAGTGTGAGTAATATACCTGCTTGCATGGCCAATTCTCAAACTTTAGGGGACATAGTTTCAGTGGATTTAATCAGGTATTATGGTATGTCGGATGCCTGAGAGCCTTAAGATCTTTGTTTCTTGTGGACATCATGTATTGGGTATGGAGGTTTGGTGGAACATGGCTCACAAGACAGTGAAGAGTCATTTATAGTATTGATCATGAGAAGGTTGTCACGTAAAGAATAGCATAAGTGGGAGAGGTTGAAAGAAATGAATTGAATTTTAAGTAAATGCTTCAAATAACATAAGATATCATATTTCTGTCGCTGCAATATTGCAATCTAATAATTTACAATACATTAATGTCTCAGCTTTTTGGATCGACCGTTCTGCTTTGAAAACACAACTTGGACTATAGAAACCTCTGAAACTTTTCTAACTGAAGTTGAGTTTGAATGTCTCTGAAATATATCTGTTGAAGTTCTGTTAAGTTGTGAAAATTGATATTGCCAGACTTTTGTGATAGAAAAAAAATGTTCTGGTAACAGATGGTGACGGCTTATGTCATTGCTCAAAAGGACATTTTACTGTATGATATTTGCTTACACACTTTTCTGTTGTTACTTCACTTACAGAACATTCTGCACTTCTTGCTTTTTCCTCCCTCATTTTAATCATAATAAAGAATTTTGGGTTGGGTACTGAACTGCTGATAGCTTTGCTGAAAGAACTACTGATAAAGTTGATCTTTCTTACTATCTCTTCATTATGTTTACAACTTGTGTTTAGGTACTCAAGCCAATGAGAGCGCCGATTTATATATATTATCAGCTTGATAACTATTACCAGAACCACCGACGGTGAGGGTTCTTTATTTTCTTCATTTAAAAACAGGGATGAAGTCATTAAGAAAAACAAATAAATAAATATGGTGATGACGTCATTGCTTAACATTGCCTTTTACCTTTTTGTTCTTTCTCTTCCACATTCATTTCCTTTCGTTTATTTGTTTGTTTTTTCGTTGAGATACAAGTGATCTATATATCATTTACTAGTCTCCTCAATATTGGGAATAATTTATTCTGAGTTAGTGCTTCTATGAATATATTCAATGGAGCTAAGCTGAATGTTTGCCCTGTTATGAGGCATATTGGTTTTCTTGCTTTCATTATATCTACCTGCTCTATTCTCATTTTTGCTTATGAAAGGTTGTATTTGGATTTATAGACATTTCTCCAAAGCAATTTTACTATGAAAAACAAGGAAAAATTGAAGTTCATTAACATAAAATAAAAATGGACCTACAAATTTATCAGCCTATGGCTCCAATCTGGTTGGAAGATTACATTGCTAGTTTTTAAAGGGATCTGAATTAAGAATTGAGCTATCATTCAGGTTAAGTTGTTGGATGGTGATGCCAATAGGTTCCTTACTGGCTTTGTTGTATTCTCTTAATCAAGTATTATTGTCAACTCCCTCTGGTTGAAGTGCTAAAGTTTGAAGAGAGCTGGTGCTTTCTTCTCTTGCAATGATTCTATACCTGTTTATTACTTTTTCTAATATATTTCTTTTCTACGACTAGATCCCTCTTCCCCTTCCCCAGGAAGAACATTTCTCCCAACACCTAATTTGTCATAAACCCTAGATCTACCAAATTATGATCCTATAGACTATATGCAGTATTCAAAGTTTGAAGTTTTTGATTGGCATTTTATGAAGTCTTTGAAATATTCTGGATTTGTTCCCTTCAAGTTTGAATGTCTATCTCTATAATTTTTCACCCATTGTTTGAGTTGAACCATAGGTCATCCCACCAGTTGTTAAATTTTGAAACATTATTGCTGCCTACATGGTTGAGTTGTCTTTGGATTTAATATTGTGTACTATATCAAAAAGCTTTTCAGGTCTAGAGAAGGTCTCTTAAATTAGAGAGTCTATTAAATAAAATGTTTTTCTTTATTCCTGCTTAATTCCTTTCCTTTGGAAACATAACTTGAATGTTCCCAGATATACTTTCAACTACACGCTTTTATTGAAATCTTCAAAATTTGTTCAGGTATGTCAAAAGTAGAAGTGATCAGCAGCTCTTACATGGACTTGGAAACAATGACACCAGTTCTTGCAAACCTTTAGAGTCCTCTGATGATCTGCCAATCGTACCTTGTGGGTTGATAGCATGGAGTTTGTTCAATGATACATATAAATTTAGTCGTGGGCCATCAGTCTTGAAGGTGAACAGGAAGAACATTGCATGGAAGAGTGATCGCAATCACAAATTTGGGAAGCACATTTACCCATTTAATTTTCAGAATGGGACCTTGATTGGGGGTGGAGAGCTGGATCCAAGTATTCCTGTAAGTACCAAGTCTTTTGAATTGTATATATTTTTTCCTCTTGTGGTCCTTTCTTCTAGTTATGACATCACCTAGTTTGGAACTCTGGATTTAGAATATCTTTGTTTATTGACCTCCTCTATAACACCTTTGCCTATTGTTCATCTGTTTGACACAATCCCCTCATAGTTATACTGATTCACCAAGAGTTTAGATAACAAGATTATTGTTATCATGCATTGAGATATTGATATTTTCAACTTTTTTTCTGGCTTAAAATCAGTTTCTCCATCATAGGATGTATGTACAGGTGGATTATTAATAATACAACAAAATCCAAGTCTTATCCCATGCTGTGGGGTCGGCTACATGGGTCACTCAATGCCATTGGGCTTTGTCAAGGTTTCAAATCTCGGTCCGCATCACCTGATGCGGCCGCGACTTCTCGGTTGCGGTGGTCGCTGCAACTGCAACACCTTGCAATTGCGGATTGCATCACCCCGCAATGCATCCGCAATTTAAAACCTTGGGCTTTATCAAAAACCAAAATTTCAATATAACCATTTTGAGCGAGGTCCTTTTTAATGGTTTCTCATAATATTTTCATGGGTCTTCTTCTACCCGTTTTAATTGGTCTATCTTCCATTTGATCTTTCTCACTTGAGCCTCTATTGGTCTTTTTCTCACATGACCAAACCTCTTTAGGTGAGTATCCATCATCTTTCTCCTCAATAAGTACTACTCCAACTTTCTTTCATATGCATTTCATTCCTAATCTAATATTTTCTTGTATGTCACTCATCCACCTCAACATTCTAATCTCTGCTACACATTTTTTTTTTCTCTTGTTGGCACTTCATTGCTTAACAGCCACTACCCTAGTCTTATAGCTGTTCAGTAGAATTTTCCTTTTGAGTTTAATAAGCACTTTGCGATCACAAATTGCGCTTGAAGCATTTCTCCAATTTATCCACTTGGTTTGAATTCTATGTGAGACACCCCCATCAATCTCTCCATCACTTTGTAAGATGGATCCAAGATTCCTAAACCGTGCAACTTTTGGTATGATATGATCCTAATTTTCACATGTAAAAGTGGATTATCAATAAGGCGACCTAGTGCATGAGGCTCCCACCATTGTGGAATATGGGGAGGTCAGATTTATGCAGCCTTACACCCATAAGTGGAGAGGTTGTTTCTGCGATTAGAACCCGTGACCACTAGGTCACAGGGAAACAACACCACCCTTGGATTATCAATAATATATGAATTATAAAATGGACTATCACTACTCAGTAGCTAAGTGGGTTCCTCCTTAGGTGTATTTTCATGTTTTTCTACTTGAAATCTGCTGCACCATTACTGGTTGTAGGTAAAATTGAAATATCAATATTCAGTAGCATATAGGTTAAACTAAAGTTGAAATTTGTTTTTTTTTGTTTATTTTTTTGTGTTTTTTTTGGGGGGGGGGGTGTTTGGGCAATAAACACCAGTGTGTCTAATTCTTTTCCTCGTTAAAATTTTCTTTATGTATTGATTTTGTAATTAAGATTTTATTGTGTGCTGATTCTAATGAGTTCTATCATGTTATTATGCTTTTCTATGTTGGTCATTCTGATTCCCATATGTCAGCTTAGTGATCAAGAAGATCTTATAGTTTGGATGAGGACTGCTGCTCTCCCCAGCTTCCGAAAGTTGTATGGTAGAATTGAAGAGGATTTGGATGCAGATGATGTTATAGTAGTCCACCTAATGAATAACTATAACACTTACAGTTTTGGTGGAAAAAAGAAGCTTGTTCTGTCAACATCAAGCTGGCTGGGTGGAAAGAACGACTTCCTTGGAGTTGCCAATTTATTTGTTGGCACCTTTTGTATATTGATCTCCATCATCTTCCTGTTGCTTCATGTGAAAAATCCTAGGTAATAATAGTGTCCATAATTGCCTCGTTGCTTTTTGATTATTTTGTGCACCTGAGACCACTTTATCTTGCAGTTGCCTGGATGATGCTGAACACTGCCATTATTTAGTTTGGGAAAATGACCCTTAAGGTTGGCTTGGGAAAAAGTATCCCCATTTAGTTCTTAGATAAAATTAACCAAGTATTCAACTAATTTAACCAATAATTTACATATAGTTAACCGTATCAAGTATCAAAATGAAGATAAATTATTGGTTAACAGGATGTAAATTATTGATTAAATTAGTTGAATACTTGGTTAATTTTATCTAAGAACCAAATGGGGATACTTTGCTACCAAGCCAACCTAAAGGGTCATTTTCCCATTTAGTTTCTCTTACACTTAAAATCTAGCGTATAATAGCCCTTTCAGTTGTTTTTCTTTTGTTGCCTTTCCTTTTGCTGAGTTGTAAGCTATTTTTTAGTTTAAATTTGATCTACTATTAGAGTAAAAATCTTTACACTATCAATAAATGATAAAGTGCCACATTATTGTAGTAATCAAGATTTTTGACTTGCAGTAAAAGTCTTTTAACAGCTTTTTAAACAGGTGGTGTCATGTGTTTTACTGATGTAAAACTTTATACATTGATGATTTGGGCATGACATAAAGCCTTTTAAATGAATATGAATCATCAAAGATTACAGGACAAAATAGGCCATTGATATGAGTGGCATATCTATGCTAGTTGTCGTAATTATATATCGGAAGTGTATATTTATATTTAGTCATGGAATTATATGTAACAGAAAATTTACAAATTTGTAACATAGAATATGTGTAGATCATACTCATGAAGATTCCCAATAGTGATAATTTGCAAAGAAAGCATGTTCTGCTCATCCTCCTATCTTTTGAAACTGATTTTCCCAAACAAATGATGAGCTTGGATGCTGAGTTGCTGACATGCTGTTTTTTTTTTCTTTTGCAGACCATATGGGGACACGACCTACTTATCTTGGAACAGGAAAAGCATTGCTAGTTGATAAGGTACACCGGTAATACTTTTTCTTTTTTGTGACTCAAAAGTTCTTGTTACAAAAGCTATTATATTTAATTGTAAATGGTAAAGCAGAGTAAACATTCCCTTTGGGTTTAAATATGTTGGAAATAGAAAACTGTATATGGTCATGTAATTTGCAGCATATTTTTACAGGGCAAAGTTGGTTAAACATTTATTAAACCATAGACGCGTGGGACCCTTTTGCATATCAACGTATATAATTATGGAAATTATCCGCTGGTAGTTTTATGCAGCAGCATAAACTAGTTAGGATCTTTATCTCAATTTTTTGCTTGACCGAGCAACATATTATTCTAATGGTGGAAACGGAAGGTTGGTCTTTATGTTTTTGGGGTGTTTTCTTCATTTATTCTGTCACTTTCAGCTGATTAAGTGTTTGTTGAAACAGAGTATTTGGGAGAAATTACGTGTTTTTTGGGGTGTTTAGTGACATAGTCCCCTGTAGTTCCCTCCCTCAAACATCTCAAGCTTGTCTTCACAACACTAGGTCTCATATCACCCAGTAACACAAACAACTCCCTTACTAGTGCCTAAGTCTTCAAGCCATGACTCCATTAACACCAAACTAGAAAAACATAGAACAAAGTGGACAAACACAAAGCAATACCTAACCTAAGCAATAAATCGAAACTCTTTTATCTCATGCGAATTATATCCACTCCTTGCGGCCTCATTCAATAACAGCTCACCAGCCAAGTTACTGCCAAATCAACAGGGCACAACATCCAAACTCATGCTTGAAACTTCCGCCAAAAAACACTCAGAGATACAACTTAACATGTTGAGAGTCTCACATTGGATAGTGATATCGTCTTAATAGTAGTTATAAGTGGGGGGCAATCCTCATTTCATGAACTAGTTTTTGGAGTTGAGTTTGGTCAAAATTCAAATTCTAAGATGGTATCAGAGCCTATTCGAGATCCGTTGGGTCACTTGCAGATGTACAGTCCTGTAAACTTCATGCTCTAGATGACTAGTCCTAGACGTGAGGGGAATGTGTTGATAGTCTTACATTAGATAGTGATATGACATGAATAGTAGTTATAAGTAGAGGGCAACCCTCACTTAGAACCAGAAATAAATTAAAAGGCAGCCATGATCTGTGAGAAACTACCCACATGCACCAGAGAACCAGAAAAGAACAGGACCATTAGACCACAACTAGAACCGAAAGTTGTAGCCAAATACAGGAACTGCAAACCTTTGACCAAAATCAACGAAACACGTTATTCAGATCAAAGGAACAAGCTGCCAAACCAACCAAAAAACAGAGGGGTTGGGCTCACTCGGGTCGGCCTACTCTACCGGAATCAGAACTTCTTTTTGCTGGAAAAGATCAAAACTGCATTGCTTGTTACTCACACCTGGTCTAAAAACTGACCCAAATAGAGTCCTTAATCTCGATCCATTTCTGAAGCAACTAATTACACGCTCTCACATGTCAACGTGTAGAACAAAGAATCTAGACAGCCATATAAATTTTAGAGAAATGTTATTTGCACACTTTATATGTACACCTCCCTTATATCTCATGGTGTTATCAACTATCATTGAAAGTGTTATAAATTATTTTGCAAAAGTTATCATTTTAAGGTTTGGTTGATAATTTTTGTAGAATATTTGATAATAGTTTTAATAAGATAACGCAATAGTGTAAGAAGAGGTATACAACTGAGGTGTACAAATAAGATTTTTGTAAATTTTATGATAATGGTTCTATGATCCAAAACACAATGGGTTAATCAACTGTTACTAAGTTAATGCTATGTGCCTTGTGTCATGTCCAACTCTACTCAAACTAATTAGTAATGGGAGAATGATGGTAAAGGTCAACTCACCAAAATAAATGACCGGTTGGTTCGTTTTGAAAATTAACTAAGTATTTAATTATATTAGCTAATAATTTACATATTGTTAACTAATAATTTATCTTCATTTTGATACTTGATACATGGTTAATTGTAGTTAACTGTATATAAATTATTGATTAATGTAATTGAATACTTGATTAATTTTTAAATCAAACCAATCAGTCATTTATTTTGGGAAGCTGACCTTTACGGTCATTCTCCCATTAGTAATCGATCCTATATGCCTTGTGTTATGTTTGATTCCATTTAAGGACAGTTAGTCTATCTAACCTGAATTCTATTCTCAAGTAAATAAATAAATAAAAATCAGTAAAATAAAATAATTTTTTAATAATGGAAAAAAACATTTGATTACCAAGTACTTAGCAATGCTACAAAGTGGATTGAGGTTAACAGATCCAATAATCTTCACGTAAGGCCAATGAAGTTGATTTTATGTACCTTGTGTCATGTCCGACTGCATTTGAATTGATGAGGGATTGATTGTATGCGGCTATGTCATGTCTTACCCTATTTAGGAACCGTTAGTCTAGTCATTCCTTTTAAGTGAATTTTCACACTTTCTAAAAATTAATAATTAAATAAATATCTTTTTCCTTTCATAACTCATAATTAAAATCAAGCAAACTAACAATCATATTTTAAAAAACTATGGGGCTTTGATTTCTTACTTTGAGAATACATAGACAATTCAATTATTCAAGTAAGCCCAAATCTGTAAATGTTTTTAGTTTGATCTTTAAGGTTATTTCTTTATGCTCATTTTATTTGTGGAGTAAATTAATATTGTAAGATTATTAACAATTTGCACAATTAAAAGATTACATTGTAATCCAAGGGGGTTGGCCTAGTTGTTAAGAAGATGTACTTCCTACCTTAATTACTTGGGTTCGAACATTGGGTTAGTACTTAAAGGAATTAATTAATTTCTCTAATTGTACCATGCCAATGTTAGGGAAGGAATTAGTCTCGATTGATGCAAAAGTTAGTCCCAAAAATACCCTTTTTGTACACTAAAGAAGATCAAGTTTTGACTTTTAAAAATAGTCACCTATAAGCCTTGTAAACTTACAACATTGAATATTTTTTTGTAGAATTCAAATTATAACAATTCAATTGTTGAATTATGTAATATCATTATGATGATCATACATACTAAATTTAAGATAAATTAAACAGTAGTTGACATTTACTATGTTTTGAAAGCATATTGTATGTTAAAATAAAATAGTTCAAAGAAAGTAACAAATTAATTTTGTGAAATTTTATAGGTTAATCAACTGTTACTAAGTTAATTGGGTTGTTAACAAACAACTAATTAGAGTAACTGAAAGGACACAACAGATCATTAGAGTAACTGATTAGAGTTGTATGAAAGGACCCTAAAGGATCTTATAAAGTATAGAAGAGTGTTACCAAAAAATAAAAAGTATAGAAGAGTAATGAGAAAGATCTACATGATCCAGTGGCTAGATAGACGAGTTGTCCTACAAATTAGTATTCTGATGAAGTGTTCTCTTTAGTAAGATTGTTCTTATTAGTAGATGTATGTATATTATAAAATATATATATAAAGGAGTAGAGGGAGATTTATTGATGCGGATCTTTCGTCTAACATCTGTCTATAAGTTAACAGAGACACACACGCTCCACTTCCGTGATGTGTAAGTGTCATCTCCTTCCCCCCAAAACACTATTTGAAACATACCAAACTCCATCTGAAACCTACCAAACACCATTTGAAACGATGAAACAAAAGTGGTTTTTGTAAATTGCAGTGTGGTTTCACAATCATTTAGTGACAATCAAAGAAAGAAGTTCAACCCTAGTGTCCCCCCTCTTTCATTTGAAATAGACTGAATCTTCTAACTACTCTGGGATTTTCCATTGCCCTAACTTTGCTTACTTGTATATTGATGATTGAAAATAAACCTTTCAGACTATTCTGTCTTGTCCTTTTTGACGGGGAGCTTTGGAGCTAGACTAGGTCTAGTTACAGAAAGGAAAGTCACGAAAATATCATAACACAACAATCAAACAGGTGGAATCACTATGTGAGAAACTTTCATTTTAAACCTTGAGTGGAGCTTGATGGGTTTCATATGGTGTTTTAGGAGGAAGGAGATGGCACTTACATATCATGTGAGTGGAACATGCATGTCTCTATTAGTTTATGGACGCATGTTAGACGGAATGGCTAGAGCACATAGTTTGGGAAACTTGAGGATCGTTTTGCACGTTTTGAAAGTTTTAGAACCAAAGTACACATGACCTATAGTTAAATGGAATAAATTGGAGTTCTCGAAAAATTATGATGGTGGTAAGAAGGTGTAAAATTTGAGAAAATGTTTAAATGCAAAGGAAGTCAATAAATATTTCTCATTTTCGGTCCAATATTTTGGAGCTTCTTTTAAACACTCTTTTTACTTTAATGTAAAGATATTTTTGGGTTAATTATTTCGTCAACCGAAATTAAATTTATCACCCCATCATCTTTTATACAATTTGATTAGACATTCCTACATACTCAAAATATTTAAATATTCCCTTGCATGTCACTATTAAATGAAATAGAGACTATCATTCTTCTGCATGCCTTTGGTTAAAAGGATTCAAGATCTATCTCATCAGTTTTTGCAGGTCAAGCTCTCTTATAGTTATCATGAAGCCAACAGGGTTGCAGATTGGCTTGCTAACCATTCCCACAACCTTCTCCTTGGCATGCATCTGTTTCAAACCCATCCTCATAGATGTGGTAATATTGTAAAAGAAGACTTGGCAAGCTTGTCTATGCCTTGCATTGTTCTTGTCTCTTAGGGGGTTCTTCTACCCCTTGTTTATCACCAAAAAAAAAAGAGACTATCTTTCTTTAGTTTGCTTGTACAAAGCCTTGTCGCATTGTACCAATGTACGCAGTCTTAAAATTTGGGAAGGTATATAAGGACCTCAGATCAAAATTTTGGCATTTCATTTATTTCACTTTGTGTTATCTATTAAAAAACAGGACTTTTAAATAAATTATGAGTAGAAAAATGTTCTTTAATTTTGGATTTATTTTTTTGTGTTATAGATTCTAAAGTGGGCTTGTTACTAAATTAAAAGGAGCAAAGTACATGTGATGACTAAGATGAGAAAATGAAGTAATATGGTTATCACATTAAAAATATAAATCATTAAATTTTTTATCAATAGTTATCAACTCCACTTATATCATGTAAGTTCTTATCTAATGAAGAAAAAAAACCATAAATGAAATAGATAGCCACTAAGTTTTTTCATTTTCATATTGTATTTCTGGTAGTTACGTGTGTGTCATCTAATCATGTATTGACACATTATTAAAAGAGTTTGACTATCACAACAATTACCTAAAAAGTTTATTTTTTTTAATTGTGTGTGCGCGCGTGTGTGTGTTAATTATGATCATCTGTTAGTAGAAAGTTTCTTTATACTGTCATCTAATCATGTATTGACACATTATTAAAAGAGTTTGACTATCAACTACCTAAAAAGTTTATTTTTTTTAATAATGTGTCAGTACATGATTAGATGACAGTGTAAAGAAATTTTACACTAACAGTGGATTAAAATTAAATCTTATATATATATATATATGTATATAAACTTAAATTACATAACTTGTACTAATTTTTTTATGCAAAAACAAAGTGGATGAAGTAAAATTAAAAGGAAATAATGTGTAAAGAATTAAGATTGGTTGGGTATTTATAATTATATGCATTTTGTCGAAGAAACAATAATCTTGGTTTTATTTTGGGCCAATATAGAATGTAACAACCGTGTTTGGTATTGAGTGCAATCCTCCTTGACACGTTTGTATGTTATGACTCTTACCCATTTTGTATTCTAAAAAAGAAAAAGAATGTAACAACCAAAATGGAATATTTAGTTGTCATGGACAACATATTCAAACACTAGTTTCCTGGAGGGTTATTTCCATCATTGAAAATTTAGTGCTCCCATTCAACCATGTTGGACCTCCCTTGTTGTGTCCTCCTTTTCCGGTTCTAGTCCAAATTTAGATTCTTTGCATCCTCTATATAGGGCTCCTCTTTCCTTTCATATTGTCTTCAATCAATAACCTTCACTTTTCAATATCATTTGGCAATCGTCTTCTATCTCTTCTACATCCACTACAACCTTTCTTTAATTAACAGAACCCTATTCTACTAAAAAGCAAAGGATATTTTGCTGAGGTTTCATTTTCAAATGGTGAAGAAAGTGAAGTCCATCCACAACTGGGGTGAAGTTGCACCAGCCCTCATAATATCTCATTATCAAAGATCCTCAGGCTTTTCCAAGTTAGAGCCTATTTTCGAAGAGGAGCCACAAGCGTCTCAAGTATTTCAAAAGGGTGTTTTTGTTTCTCTCCCTTTATTACTTTCTGGGTTCTTTTACATTTTCTTATGTAGAGGATTGGTTTGATTTGGTATTTAGAGGAATATGAAAGAACTTTGCCTATTTTGTAGGTAATAATAAACATAAAAATTCCTTTCTTGGTCATGCAAGATACAGCTATTGCTAATCGAAAAACTTGTAAGATGAACTTGAACCAAAGCGAAAGTTTGCATAAAGAGCATTGCTTTTTTGAGAAAATAATCTCTGTTAGCATCATTCCCATTGCTGTCGTCCATCCTTTATCTTTACGCTTCGTTTCTCTTTTTAATCTTTATGTGGGTGTACTTTTAGTTTGCTTTTTGTTATTTCATATGGTTCATTATTACAATTTAACACCAAATTAATACCCATTAAGAAAGTTAATCTATAATCTTTCTCAGCAACTTTTGAAACCCATGCATAAAAGCCTTTAATGTTTTATTCGTAGTTTCATAGGGTATCACACATAGTGTGCGTTTCCTTCAACCTTCTCAAGACAATTAATGGTCCAATATGAAAAACTTAGTGCCTTTGGATTTTTTTTAATTATTTTCAATTAGATATGTTTTTATTGTAATTATAAAAAATATCATTTTATTTTGTTTTCTGTTTTCAATAGTTTGTAAAGGAAATGGTAAAAATTGTTGTATGGTAATTCAACATTGGTAAAAGTCAAATTGGGTTAGGTGTTAATGTTTAGTGAGGTGGCAAGTTAGTTACCATCGGTTAAGTGGTTGTTTAGAAAATTAGTTAGATGGCTTTGCTATATAATGCAAAGTAGTAATTGTAAAAAGATATACTATGAAATAAAAAGTTTCTTTGATTCTTAAATTGAGTTGTGCAATTCCCTCTCTTTGTCTTTCACAATTTCATACTCTGATAAGTGTGTGTGCGC
The DNA here is from genome assembly GCA_023212625.1 of Styphnolobium japonicum. Lineage (NCBI taxonomy): Eukaryota > Viridiplantae > Streptophyta > Magnoliopsida > Fabales > Fabaceae > Styphnolobium > Styphnolobium japonicum. Next base: position 22,049,873 of record JALBWW010000003.1, on the reverse strand, counting down.
AAAACTGTGAGTGTGTTTCAATAAACTGGTATAACATAGCTTAGGTCTTGAGCGATCTTGGAAGAAAATGGCAATGACAAACACCAACAATGGAAATTTTTGAGCAAATCTCCCCATCCTAAACGGCAAAGCTATGATCGGTGGTACGTCCAAATGAAGGTGATCTTTCGTTACCAAGATGTGTTGGAGGTGGTTAGAGACGGTGTGCCAGAGCTAGAGAAGACGACAACTGAAGTGCAGAAGGTTGCAAATCATGACCTGAAGAAAAAGGATTGTAAGTGTGAACACCCAAATTTGTTCGGGCCATTTTAGAAAATTTAGCCAATCTAAAAGTAAAAAAATCATAATAATTAATTACAAAAAAAAGTGAGAAAAATAAAAAGGGAAAAAGAAAAAAAAGTGAGATAATTTGAAAGAAAAAAAGAGAAAAATTTATTCACCCAACCCCTTTGTGGTTTCTGATCCAACCCCATCCATTTAACCCAAGTTCACTAACACCAAACCCAAGCCCATGTTTAAACCAACCCATTTCCCACCAGATCCATTTCCTACCCAACCCATTACCCATCTTCCTACCCAAGCCCTTTACCCATAACCCATAACCTATAACCCATCATCCATCTCACCATCACCCCATCCTCACTCCCGTACACAACAGACCGCACCATTTGCTCTGCACACACACATATCACTCTTCACACATGCACTTCCACTATATCACAATCCTTTCCATCCTCCCATGTCTGCTGCGTGCACAGACGGCACACGCTAAGCCGCTGCCCGACCAGCATCTTCACCCAGAGGAAGTAAGTTTTTTCGGCTGGTCAGAGTTGGTTTCTTTCCCCTACGCTCACATCAGAGGATGCAACTGGTTGTAATGGAGGCCGCTCGAGGGATTTCGGCACAGAGCTCATCAGGTTTTGATTTTCGGGGAGGGGGTTATAAATAGGAGTTGAGAGCTTTAGAAAAGGGGTTGGAAAATTGGTGGCTGCCTTGAGAGATTTTATTTTCTTTGTGAGTATTCTCCATTGATTTCTCTTTGTTTTGAGAGTGAAAGAGAGATCGAGGAGCAAGAACAATTGTAGAGAAATTGGGGAATCAAGATTTGCAGTGGAAGAGATAAGGTTCGATCTATATAGTCCTTTGCTTTATTCGTTGATATTTTCACTTGAACTTGGAGATTAATATCGAATGATCTTGCTAATGAACTAATTTCTTTTGGTTGATGCTAATATTAATTTGATAGGAATCTTAACTTGTGCATTGTGAGTTGGGAATAATTAATTTATGTGTTTTTTGCTTATGAATTGCTAGAAAGTCAAGTTCACAGAGGTATTAGTCTAAGTGCATTTTATTAGCTATGGAGGAAAATCAGTTGTCCTTGTTGTTAAGAATGTGATTGTATGGAGTTTAAATTTTGGATGTGTGATAATTGCTAGAAAATTTCTCCAAAGGTTAATCTGAAATATGAAAGCTATGAAAGTTCCAGTGGTGGTTTGTCATTATGTTTTTGCTACTGTTTTTGGGTGAGTGGGTTCCAGTTTGATTGAATGGGTTTTGAGTTTGGACGTGTACTCATAAGTGTGTACACTGCTACTAGGGTTGAGCCAATGTTCTTTTTCTAATTAGTTGAGAAAAGATTACATGTTTAGATTATAACTTGCTGGTTTGGTTTTTGGTTCCATAATGCCATAAATGTTATTGAAGGTCCCATTGTTCATTCTTGGTCTTTATTCTCTCCTATTATTTTTGTTGATTTGAATCATGTTTGGGTAAGCTTTTTCTGTTTTCATGTTGGACCTGAAAAGCTTGGATCCTTGTTGGTTTTGCTAAGGTCAGAATCATAGATTAAGTTCTACACTTACGTTGAGTTTGCTCGTGCATATTATCTTGACTCGTGGATGTGAGTTCCTTTTGATAAGGAGCTACAAAACTCCAAACGAGGATCCTTTGTTGCATTAGAAAGCTAAAACAAAGATCTTTTAATTGCAAAAATTTCATATTTTCCCCTTGGGTTGGCTGATACCAGTTTGCATTCAAAATAGGTTCTGTTTGCTGCATAATTTTGTTTTGGCAGCATGTGATGTTTTGATTTTAACTTGGACCATGTGTCTTTAATTTATGCATCATTTGTTGCATTTGGAAGATGATTAGGTATGGCTATTGTAGCATTAAGAATACTCCCCCATTTTGGGTGGAGGTTGGAGATGGCCACAAAGTCAAAGTCAGGGGTGCTATGAAGGGCTAGGTGTTCAACTCCAATGCTTGGAAATCCATTATGATTTCTATGTTTTTGGGTTGAAGGGGCCAAATTTAGTGTTGGGGCTGGATTGGCTAGCTGTGTTAGGAGACATTATGACCAACTTCCGAGATTTAACTCTGAAGGTGAAGAAGACAAATGGCATTACCCACGTTATAAAGGGGGATCCTTCACTCTGCAGAGCCAAAATATCTATGAAAGCAGCAATGAAATCCCACAAGGGGGAAGGAGAAGGATATTTGTTAACTTTGAAAGAGAAGACAAAAGCTAGACAGGTGTGTACAGAGGCTGCATTGGGGAGCTATATGGAGTAGCTGCAACCTATATTGGCAGAATTTGATGGTATATTTTAAGAGCCTAAGGGACTACCCTATTCAATAAGGTTAGATCATTCAATTACCTTGAAAGAGAGGGCTAACATCCCCAACATTAGATATCCACGTTATCAAAAGAATGAAATAGAGAAATTATGTTGGAGGCAGGGATAATTAGGCCTAACATTAGCCCTTATTCTAGTCCTATTATCCTAGTGAAAAAGAATGATGGAAGCTGGAGATTTTGTGTGGACTATCGGGCATTAAATAAAATCACCATTACCAACAAGTTTCCCATCCCAATAATAGACGAGCTTCTGGATGAGTTGATAGGGGCAACAATTTCTCTAAGTTGGACCTGTAATCAGGCTACCACTAAATACTTATGAGGCCGGAAGATGTGGAAAAGACAACTTTTCGAACTCATGAAGGCCATTATGAATGGTTAGTGTTATCTTTTGGCCTTCTTAGCTTTCATGAACGAGGTACTTAGACATTTCTTAAGAAAATTTGTGTTGGTCTTCTTCGATGATATTTTGGTGTATAATAGTGGGAAAGAGAAACACCTAGCATACTTAAAAAAAGTGTTTGACTAGCTGTGAAAACATAAATTGGTTGTTAACAAAAAGAAATGCACTTTTGGAGAATAGCAAGTGGAGAACTTGGGACACATTATCTCAAGGAAGGCAATGGCTGCTGACCCAAAAAAATAGAAGCGATGATGTCCTGGCCACCTCCTAAGGACATAAAAGGGCTGGGAGGTTTCTTGGGCCTCACTAGGTATTATAGACGATTTGTAAGGGACTATGGTAAACTTGCTAGGCATTTAACAAATTTGTTGAAGAAGGATAGCTTCCACTGGACCAGCAATGCGAAAGTAGCCTTTGAGCTGCTTTGGACGTCATGGCATCTCTTCCTGTCTTAGCTATTCCTGATTTTTCGAAGGAGTTTGTGTTGGAGATTGATGCATCAGGAAAAAGGTTAGAAGCACTTTTATTACAAGAAGGCAGACCAATAACCTATCTTAATCAGTTGTTTTCTGAAAGAGCATAATAGAAATCAGTGTATGAGAGAGAATTAATGTCAATAGTGGTGGCTGTCCAGAAGTGGAGGCATTATTTGCTAGGCAGGCATTTTGTAATCAAGACAGATCAGAGGAATCTCAAATTTTTGACTGAGACTGAGGAACAATTTAAATGGACTTCCAAATTGATGGGATTCAATTTTGAAATTCAATACGGGCCAGGAAAAGAGAATGGGGCCACTGATGCCCTGTCTAAGAAGATGACATACGCTGCAATCTCAATCCTAAAGGCCGATGGATACTACTAGAGGATGAGATCTTTGCAGACTCCAATCTCCAGGCAGTTCTACAGGGTTTAGTAGCGAACCCCAAGACTACCCAGCCTATAGCTTCCAGAAGGGGAAGCTAATGTACAAGGGAAAATTAGTGATTCCCAAATCTTGTAGCAGAATCAACAGCATCCTAGACGAATTCCATGCATCTGTAGTAGGAGGCCATTCTGGATTCTTCAGAACCTATAAAAGAATTGTTGGAGTTTTCTATTGGGAGGGCATAAGGAAGAAAATTATGGAGGTTTGCTACAATCATTGCCCATCCCTGCATAAATTTAGGAGGATATCTCCATGGATTTCATCACTGGCTTACCAAAGGCCAAAGGGATGGATACTATCTTAGTGGTATTGGATCGACTCACCAAATACAGTCATTTCCTAGCATTGTCACACCTATTTATAGCCAAGGAAGTGGCTCAGATCTTCACTGTGGAGTAGTCAGGCTGCATGGCTTTCTTGCCACTATCGTCTCAAATAGGGACCAAGTATTCATGAGTGTCTTTTGGGATGGATTATTCAAGTTAGCTGGCATTAAACTGAAGTACAGTTCAACTTACCACCCTCAAACAGATGGCCAAATTGAAGTGGTCAATAGGTGCTTGGAAGCCTATCTTATAAGTTTTACGGGGAAAGAAACCCAAATTATGGCCCCAATGGCTGTGTTGGGAAAAATATTGGTTCAAGACCAATTATAATGCCTCAACAAAAATGACATCTTTCAAGGCCTTGTATGGAAGGGACCCCCTGTTTTACTAAGGGGCAACACTTTCCCTTTAAAGGTTAAGGAGGAAAATCAACTCACCACTGTCAAAGATTAGCTGCTAGACAAACTTAATAAGAATTTGGGCATTGCACAACAACAAATGAAGTCATAGGCTGATAAGAAATGACGAGATGTGACATTACAAGTCAGAGACTTAGTTTACCTGAAGGCTCAACCATATCACCTAAGATCATTAGCCTAGAGGAGGAATGAAAAATTAAACACTCGTTTTTATGGACCTTTCCCTATCTTGGAAAGGATCAGAGATATGGCTTACAAGTTGCAGTTACTTACCTATAGCATAATACACCCTGTTTTCCATGTTAGCAGATTGAAGAAGGCCATCTTGGGTCCTTGCACTTCCCAGACATTACCCCGTGAGCTCACTGCAGATTGGGAATTACAGACCCAACCAGAGGCAGTCTTAGATCTCTGATATAATAACCAAAGAGTGGTCGAACTTTTGATTAAGTGGCAAGGATGTCCCTTGTGCGACAACACTTGGGAATCCTTTCCTGACTTGCAACAACAATTTCCTTCTCTTCACCTTGAGGACAAGGTGAAATCTTTTGGGGGGGAGTATTGATAGGCAACCCATTGTGCCCAGGGTATATGTTAGAAAAAAGGAAACCCACTAACTAAGATTAGTTAGTTAGTTGGTGGATTAGTTGAGATAGAAACACTTTTAAATAACTAATAACAGAATAGAGGGAGGATATAAGGAAGGGAGGGGAAAATGGGTATTGGTTAATTGGGAAATTGGTTGGGAGGCGTAGCCCTCTAAGCTATGATTGTATTCATCATCTCGTAGGGGAATCTTTTCAAGAAATAAACTGAGTTCTTGGGGGATGTTCTCTTATTCTTTTCTATCGATACCAGTGGTTTCATCATTTTCTTTGTATTTAACACACTAAATTCAGTGTTTTTAAATCATCCACACAACGACTAATGAGACTGATTGTACTACCTTGTGTTGTCTTCAGTTTCATTTGGATTCGTAAGGAGTTATTGTGTGGTCCAGTGTTATCTTGAATCCTGTGAAATTAAGGACTTAACTCGGAAAGAATTCAATTAGTCTTTTAATCCCTCCCTCTCAATGAGTTGTTAACACCTCCAATAGACTTGGAATATCTATGCAATGACCAATTAGCCTGATTGTACAATTTTGTGTGGTTTTCATTGTCATTTGAATTCATAAGAATTTCTTGTAAGACCTCGTGCCATCTCGAATCCCATGCAAAAATAGACCGAATCAAATAATCTTTCAAATGAACCTTTTTAAATATCTGTCAATTGACTTTTCAATCCTTTCTTACAATTGTGAATCGTTTTAAGACAAGTTAATCTTTTTAAATTAAAAATCAAGCAAGCCATAATCATTTTCTATAAAGAACTACGTGACTTTGAATTCCTCATTAAACCAAGGGATACGTAGGAGTGCAAGTCAAGCCAAACTTTTAATTTTTACAATTTAGTCTCTTTTTATTTGTGAATAATTGTTTGCTCTCATTTAATTTCTCTACTTGCTAAAAGAGATAAAGTAGATATCGTTTAGGTTATAAAGTTCGCATAATTAGCTTATGGTAACCGTTTCAAGAAGGATGTATCAGAGGTGCAGTGAGATTAAGTTTTCACCATTCCCTGTGCGTAATCGACTCTCCAACCTTACCTGGTTTCACAGACTTTTCTTTATTTCTTTTTATGTTTTTATTTCAAATCCATTTTTAAATGATTTTGCCAGTCATTTTTCATACCCAAGAAACGATTGGTGGCAACTCTATTATTTTTAATTTATTTTTCTCTCGCCACTCCACGTCCTGATTTTTTTTCGGGCATGATACTTACCCTTTTTAGTAATTACACATCCAAAAATAATTTTTATAAACATTATCTAAACAACATTCATTTAACAAAATTAATATTTAGATAAAAGTTTCCAAACACAAATCATTTCACTCAAAATTACTTCTAACTAAAATCAAATTTGCAAAATCAAGCTCATTTAAAATTAAATTTGTAAAATCTAATTCAAAAACACTAATTGTATCATATGTTATGTTTTCGTTGGATTGGTGTACTACTTTCCTAATACATGAGAATTTCTGAAGAATCTCTCTTTCATTTTCTACTTTCCACACTGTCAGCATTGGTGTGAACTCTCGGCTAGCTGGTCGTAATGTTTACTTTATTTAACATTTAAAGCTTGACCCGTTGCAACACGTTGAGTCCGACGCTTGCACGGATGCACCCTTTAAATGGTGGTGAGATATTTAAATTATATATACAATTAAAACAAAGATAATGATCAATAAGTAAAGAGATAAAGAAAATAATAAATATGCACAGTTATTAAGTTATATGCAAATTTCTATTAAAAAAATTGATATGAAATTACATAAATTTATAGAAGAAAATCTAATAATACAGAAATGAGTATAAGTTTCCTTATATGTAAAGTATTGCTTAAATAACACTACCGTAAAATAAGTCATTAGAAATGGAAAAGAGGTGATGGGTTTGAATAATTTGTAAAAAGTCATAAATTTAAATCTCTGTCATTATTATAAATTAAAAAATTCGTTTCCATAAATTTAAGCTAAACTTAAATGCAAACATTTTTGTTGGTATTTTTTTTTTTTTTAATTTTGGTTACAAATGAAGTCTAAGACCTGGTATGGGAAATGAGGTGTTAGGCAGGCTCTCATTATGTTTCAAACTTTGCCCTCATTATGTAGATGAGAGTAAATTTCAAAGAGAATAAATTTGAAATCCAATCATTTCTCCCATTTCCCAAAATCGTGTTTATGTATTGAGCTTGCCCTGACTATCCAAAATTTATGGATCCATCACTAGTGGTAGGCTAAAGTGTAGGCAAATCAACTTAGTGTGTGTTTAGTTTAACTTTTGGAATTTTAAAATCATGATTTGAGCAAAAGTATAAAAAAAACAAACTTTTGTCTAAATTATGATTTGGGAACTTCTAAAAGCTAAACAAAACATGCTATTAGTTGATATTTGATCCTAAGATCAAGTAGTCACTCTCAACTCCTAAGAGACTTGATACCACTTAAACTACAACTCTTAGCTATCATGTTTGGTATACATGTGGTTAGCTATCGTGTTGGTATACGAATAGTGTGCATAAGATAATGTGTGAATAACATGCATATATATCTCTATTGTATACATGTTGAAATTTAGAAATAGGGTTAAATATACACCAATTAATTTTTTTAATTTTAATCAAAATTTGAACTATAAAATGAGATATTTCCACCATATCTTGATGGCATTTTAACAAATTGAGCTAAAACAGATTTTATGAAGTGTTTCTTTTCACGCACGACTAGTGTTTGTCTATAAATTTGGATTAAACGAAAAGAATGTAATCACTTTACGCCCTGAATTTCACCAGCTGATTAATCAACTATGAAGCCTTCATTAGTAAACTTAACTGTCCTATGTTTTTTGTAAAGGTTATTAATTTTAAGAAGGAAAAAATTGAAGGTACACTGGCATATTCCTTTCCATATATAATATTGTATTTGTCCCAATTAGATTCATGAATCTTGAACAAGATTGAAGATCATCACCGAGGTAAGTGTTTGTCCATCTCCATGCATGTGGGAACGGTGTTGGAGACTTAGAAGCATTGTTTTAAAAACCGGTCCAACCGGACCGGTTCAACCGGTTGGACCGTGAACCGGAAGCTCCACCGGTTCTGGTTCAATCAAAGAACCGCCCGAGCGGTTAAACCGCAAAAATTATAAAAAAAACTAGTTGAACCGGTTAAACCAGTAAAAAACCGGTTGGACCGGTCATTAACTTTTAAATTGAATTTTTATTAAAAAAGAAAGAAGAAAATTGTTCTTTTTAAAAAAAACTTAGGATTTAGCTTTTTTAGGAGTTGGGTTGGGGGTTTCTACAATTCTAATCCATCTTTTTCACAAAATAAGTGACGATACTACAAAGCGGTTTATGATTTTTGTGATTAGTTATATATATATATATAATATACAGTATACCGGTTCAACCACCGATTCAACCGATCAAACCGATCAAACCTTGAACCACTCTCCTCTCCGGTTATCCGGTTCAACCAATTTTTAAAACATTGCTTAGAAGAGAGAAAGTGGCTCCATGGCATAACTTGCTTTATGTAATAAATGCAGGAAATGGTCAACCACAAATCAATGTTGTGCCAAACCTCACACCGCCAACCAACTCGAATGGTACACTTGGCAGCGGTTTCCAAAACCAGTCAAAGTCATCAAAACTTGAAAAGAAAACTCAACGACCAAAGAATGAACAAGTGTACGATTAATATTTTCCCTAATGAAACTTGTGGTTTCATAGTGTCAACTGGCGGCCAGAAAATAGGAACCCAACTTTGCCGGAAAAGGCAGGGCATCATGGCAAGAAAATCCCTTGTGAAGTTGCGATCATCATCTTCCAAGTTCTAGTCATATCCCCATATAACCGGCTACTTTACTAAACGTCTAAACCCCAGAAAAGTGCAAATTTGGAGTCACTTATCCCAACAAAAACCATATCTTTATAGATATCAAAATTTCCATGCAGGTTTTGACACATGCCAAAGTTGGTCCCCCGCTGTAAGGTTATCTCCAGGAAATGTCCCGCATGCAGCTAGGCATCATAATTAATACCAAAAGGAAGAGGCGGCACTAAAAAATAAAAATTGATTTAACCTTCCCTGATTATGACCTTTGACTCAATTTAAGCCTAGCTATTAACCCCCATTCCCTTATAAATTGCATCCTTCGCTAGTGCTTCATACCCATCCACAAAGCAAACCAATTTCGGCTTAACTTCTCTCCCTCACCCTCACTCTCACTTGGTCTTTCCTATCTTTTAGCCCTTTCTTATTCTTCCCAAACACTTCAAATCCATAACTATGGCAAATTCTCGCATTGCAAGGTTCATCATGGAGGCAGCACCACCACAATATGTTACTGTGATGAGGAATAGAACGTCAAAGATGTTGGATACCATTAGTGAAGAAGAGAGGGAAATAAGCCCAAATGACTCTCTCAATTCATCCCCTAAATCCTCATCAGCAGTATCATCTTCAGCATCACCTGCTGCTTCTGCTACAAATCCAACTGCTAATAACAAGTACTTCCTGAAGAAAGTTCACAGATCCCTCTCAATTTTGAACCACTGAAGCACTTGGGCAAGCCAATGAAACAACAAAACCTTAGGCCATGTAAAGCTGCGAGTCCTTTATGTTGTTGTAAAAAAAACTTCTCTTCCTCCAACTCCCCTTTTCCCCTCGTTTTGGTAATTGTATCCTGTTCAATGGATTAGATAACCAAGAGTTGTTGAGAGTGTAAAGAGACTTATCTATGCTGCATAGCAGCACATATTGGGAATTTCTGCACTTGTATTCTTCTGTACAGGCTCATAATTTTCTATCAATAAACTCAACACTGCCACAAGACAAATTTTGGCATACATCAACTATACAACCTCTTACCATGCCCCATAACTGGAAGCTTTTGTAATTGATAGTCAGCCATAGGGTCAGTTTGTTGGACCCGAGGAAAGGGTTGTGCATTTGGCATCCCTTTGGTGTTTGGCTCTGGCATTTTTAGAAATGTTTCCACTACCAACATTCAAAGATACTGCATTTTTCATTGCGTTGAGTTTTGTTTCTTTGTCTAGTTTTTTTTCTCTCTCTTCAGAGTATTTATTATCCTCACATCTCTTCAATTAACAAAATCCTTCTTTTTACTAATAAAATAAATAAATAAGCCAAGAAGCTGCAAGTGAATGTGAAGAGAGAACCCTCCAAGGAAATAGGGAGAGATCCAAGCAAAAAGCCTAAGAACTATAGTATCTACTACTAACAAGATAACAAAGATGCTCAAGCATGAATCCTTTGCCTTCCAGGGGTTACTACTAATATGACCACCGTACTTTGGAACCCAAGTTAGAACCAAAGCAGAATATCTTCTGGATCATAACACATGCCTGCCTTATATTCTGGTATGTACACAAGCTTAGAAATTTCATCAGCTACTGAAGATTGACCAACAGCCAAGCCAACTTGTAAGCCTAGTGGAGATGCAATAGCATCAAAAACTTCTTTAACCTGTGGCGACAAAAGAAATTAGATATCGTTCGAATGGGTCACGTTAATGACACAATGGAATAATCATTTCTGATTTCACAGTTAGCATAGACAAAGCATAACAGATACACAACATGAGAAAGGAGAGACAAATAAATGAAAATGAAGGCAATAGTAATAAGGTAGAGTTACATGGCCAGGAACAAATAAAAAGGTAAGGGTAAAGATAGAACTCTACAATCAGGAACACAGACTGGTGGACATTGATGCTTTATCCGAACTCTATAAATGATACATATAAGAAATCATTTAACAGTGTCCATTATATTGTAATTGTAATGTACTCAAGAGATCACTGTAAAGCCATCTAACACAGATCTATTGTATTTTAGTGAAAATTTTGCAATTACTAGACAAATCAGGCACCAAAAAAATTTAAGTTAAGCAGAATAGTTTTTCATCAAAAGTTAATTTGGACTCCTAACCTATTTATTTTAATGAAAACACTACGCCGAACAATAATATTCAAAGATAAAATCCAAGAATTTTTAACCACTAAGTTTTTGCCACTCTGTCATCAGTGTATGAAATTCATATTCTTTCCCCCCTCCAGCACCCAAATAAAAAAAAAGGAAAAATAAAAATAAAAAAACAAGACATAAAGGAGGACATCAAACCTGAAAGACCAGATCGTGAGTAGGCACCAGTGCACCACCACCACTAAAGCAAGCAGCATTTTACAATTTACAACATGGTTTGATAGCATTTGCATTATAGGCAGAGCAATGAGCTAGAGTCTTTCCACTACCAGTGGGTGAATATGTACAAAGGATCGATCAAAATCACCAGACCCAATTTTCTCTTTCCGAACTGCGACTTGCACAGGGAAGAGGTTAGAGATGCCCATATCCTGCAATGCTAACTCCAACCTAATTTCAAATAATAATAAATAAATAAAACATAAAGAAGGGCCACAAGCAAAGGAGGAAAAAAAACTAGTGATGAAATTAAAGAAGGGATAACATAATATATAGACAAACATACAACAAATAATCTTAATAGAAATCTCAAATCAAGCAATTTTTTTTTTTTCACAGATAAAATTGAAAGGAAGAGTGGCATAGGAGAGAGAGTAAACTATACTGACGATCCATATGGATAAATATTAAAACTGTCAAGGAAAAGACAGATTTTTTTTTTCCATATTAGTTTTTTTGTGGGATAAGGATCACAATATTGAAGGTCTTACCCAGGACCTTTAACGAGATTCTACTTCCGTTCATATTCTTCCGCAATCGTACAAATACATCAAATTATTTCAAATCTTGTACTTGCCCATTGTCCACTAGAGCATCAAAATAGAGCAATTTTAAGTACAACAGAATTTGATAATTTTTATATTTTAAAGCGTAAGCATGAAATTTAAAAAAAAAAATCTGCAAACTATGTATTTAAGGAGGAGGGCCAGAATGAGATAAGCCCACCTCCTTACTACACAAATTACAGAGTCTGTGGACATATTTGCAATGTAACCAACATCATCTACAAGCTATGCGACCTAACAATAAGAAGAAAAATGGAATGTGGAATCTATAAGAGGAGTGACCAAAAACAAAGACAACATGCACAAATTTTAAGAAAGGCATTATTTCTTCATTTTCTATGACTAACAATCTATCAAAGTTTGTTTATATACTCATTCGCCAACTCTTTCAATTACCATTCCACTAAAGCCCCCATACACAGTTGCATCACATTCACAGGTCACAGAAAAGACAGGTGTAGATAAAACCTTTCTTGAGAGAGAGAGAAAACAAAAACAAAAAAAAAAGGACCCAGAAGCCGATTACGCACACAAACACATATCCCCTACACATGTTGAAGAAGTCAAATACGAGTAAATGGGTTACGTGGGGCTGACGCAAGTGACGCAATCAAAGAGGGAACGTTACGTTGCTTTTGTTGGCGCATTTTCTGGAACTTGCAGCATGATTCTAGTAACTACAATCCCAAAACTCTTAAAAGATTTGGCGGTTTGCTTCAAATTTGTTATTTGGTCCGTAAACTCTGCTTTTTCTGGAACTTGCGGCATGATTCTAGCAAGGCTCTTTCATTGAAGCCGTGTTTCACAAACAGTCAAACACTACTTATCGCAAAAATAAATAAATAAATACTACATCTTCAAGTTGAAAAAATATTTAAAATGTTTTAAAATACTTAGACTTGTTTGGTATCATGAAAGAAAAAGAAAAAATAAATATAATAAAAAAAAAAGAAAAAAGAGAAGTAACACAGCTATCACTCATCTTGTTTGGTATTATCAAATCAAAAATAAATGATGCTTTTGTTGGGTTTCGAGATTAGGCAGTGGAAAAAAAAATGAAATCCACTAAAATTCAAGCGATAGTCATAATTTGTGTTAAGATGATTATCTTATGACGAAGCTGATATCGTGATAGACAACAAATCACGAACACTGTAACGCACAATTGTTGTTGCGACATTTCTACAGTATCCACACGAACAGATGTAATGGTATCCATCTTCGGCACGGTGCTAGCCACGAAGGGAGCACAGACTAACTCTACGAGTTTTCTCTAATTCTCTTTCTATTTGGAAACAATTTCCAAATCTAAGTTATGCGTAATATAATAGTATGACACAAAGAGTCTAAGAGGTGTTCATATAGGCTCCAACACATATTTGACGTAGGTCAAATTCATGTGTGGATCTATTTAATTGAGTTAACCCATCTAGTCTTACTAAAAATCTAACTAGCCCCATTTAAATCTATTATATGTGTGTGACCATGTAAGATCTTATTACGTTGACAGTAATATTAAAATCCTATTTAATATTACAAACAGTGAATGATATCTAGCAATACATTACTGCTAGGAATGTCAGTAATTTGACATAACCTAATTGTGACTAATGTTATCATGTAGTCTATTCTCTTTGTCATGATATCTTAATTGAACACAAGGCATGGAACGTGTCACCCTTGTATAGTTCAATCATTGATTTCTTGATCGCCGAGCAGACTTATGAAGACAAATGATATCAATATCTCATATTGACTCATTTGAACACGGTCATGCATTTTCAAGTCTCACTCATCAAAGGGTCCGAAGATATTGCTCTCATTATGTGGGAGAGACAAATCTTATTTACGTCACTCACATCCCTCTGCATGACTTATAACATGTTCAATAACCGACTTTATGATCACCTTGTTACAGTTGATGTTTGACGATATTAAAACATATAAATCCTCATGTAGGGAACCGTAGTAACCTCAAGTTAAAGGACCACGTACACCATTGTCATTATGAGAACCGCTCATGACACTCATGCAACGATCCATGTAGTGTTCTCATGGTGGGTCAGCCCAGTACATCATTACTTTAATATGTATTCATGTGTAGACTTGATATCTCATATTCATGACTTGTAAGATATGATCATCAGCCTACGCACATACTAGTTTCAACGCATCACTATTATCCTAATTGACAGTAATACTTAACTACGGACATTTAATAATAACCTTTCAATTTTAGCCAATAATATCTCATTATCAAGTCATGTCATAGAACTTTCTATTATAATGACTCTATTATGTTTATTTTAATATAAATAAATAACATAATAAATAAAATGCTTCATATATTAAATAAACGTCATAATACATGTTAAATTATAAAGTCAATATATAACTGACCTTTAAGACATACACCAATAACTTTCCAATTTCTTTGTTTGGTTTTATTAAGAAAAAGAATGGAAGTAACAAATTAAACAAATAAAAAGTAAAAAAGTTGTAAAAAAAATGAAGAAGTTGACAGGGCAGACGTGAGGGGGTCTTTCCCTCTCAATCCATGGGGAAAAGGGTGGATGGTATATAGTGGGGCCATGCAAATCTTTTCCTTTTCTTTTTCCTTTTTAAACAAATACTAAACGAGAGATTATGGTAGTCTTTAACTTTTTTTCTTTTCGTCTCCTTTCTAAATTGTTTACCAAAGATACTATTAGGGGAGGGAAGTAGTGTTTGGTATACTTTTTTATTTTTACCCTTTGTTTGATTGAGAGACAAGAAAATAAAAGAGGAGAGAAAATTTTAAAATTTAAAATGAACAGCCAACTTTAAAATTTGAAATAAAGAAAAAATTTTAACTTTTTTTGTCTCTAAAGTTTTCTTTCTTTCATACATTTCTTTTTAAACGAGAAAATTTCAAATTTTTAAAATTTTCTTTCTTTCTTATTTTTTTTTTACTTAATCCAAACATTGAGTAAGAGAGTTGGAATTGGGAAGAGCTTTCCTTGAAGGTGATGCTCCATAGGTCTATCATAATTTTTTTTTTCGTGTGATAGTGTTTAGGTGTAGGGTGAGGACCCCCTGCTACTGGATGATTTGTTTCACCATGATGTATTCGATAAAAAAATTTAATCTCTAAAAAATTACATTTTATTGATTTAGTCTTCAAAAATTATTTACACTACTTGATTTTATCACTCTTTAAAATTGAGTAATTTCTAAAAATTGAGTTTACTTCAATTTTTCCCCTAAAATGATTTGATTTTGGAGATTGATGTGATAAACTAATGTAAATAAGTTTTGATGGATTAAATTGATATAAATCCAATGTTGCATATATCCAAACATTAATTTACTGGGGTGAAAAAGTTGTTTGTAGCCATTTTTTTAAACTCTCTTTAAGTGCAAAAATGATACAAAAGTAGATGCATTAATATAGGGGGAAAAACAAAATGAAAAGAACAAGTTATAATATAAATAAATTAGTTCATATCCATTTTAGTAATTTACTATATAAAAATAATTTTTTATATAATTTAAACAAAACTTCATATCTTAAAATCACTTATAAATTAACATATCTAAATATAAATTAATTTTCTCATAATCAATTTCTTTCAAAATTGATTATACACATAAAAGGATATAGAATCATAACTAATTAAGTTAAAAAGAACTATAATCATAACCAATTAAATGAAAAACATCTAAAAAGGATCAATTATTACGATCCACAACTTCATATCTAGTAACAGACACATCTAACACATAAAGAAATTATGAAGCATTAGCAAACATTAATGATTAAACTATTAGTAATGGGGAGGGATCAACTTACACTGGTGTAAGACTTGACCACTCTTACACCACTTAATACTTTTTATTGAATAACTTTCTTACAAAAACCACCGTTAGATTGAAATTTTTTATCACGTAGATCATTTGTGTGAAATTTTGAAAAAATTGAATATCAATAAGAATATAGTCAAATAGTTTATATTTTCCTATATTTCAATAGTTTATATGTGAACTCACTTTGCTTAAAGGGATTTTGATGATAACAAGAAGTGACTCACAACGAAGAACAAGTTCAACCTTTATTGAAGATTTTCATTTGACCTTGATTCTTTGTAAAGGGTAAAAAGTTAGTTATTGCTTAAAGCTCTTGAACCTTTTTAAGCATCCATTAGCATAAAAGAAAACTTTTTTCAAAACCTAAGTGTTGATGGCAAGGTGTTTTAAAAACCTTTCTAAATGCCTTTTAACTTGTTTAAAAACTGTTTTTGCTTCAATCTTGTTTATTTGCAAAGCCAAAATTAAGATTTAAATGTCTTGTATCCGGATACAAGTCTTTGTATCCGAATACCATTCCTTAGAAATTTAAATTTTGGCTCCTGAAAGCCAAATATCAGGATACAAGTCTTTGGTATCCGGATATTTGTCTCCAAAGGCAAATCAACTCTTAAATATCCGGATACAACAATGTGATATCCGGATATCACGCTCCAATAGCCAAAACACCTCTCTAATATCAGGATACAGCTTTTGAATATCAGGATATCTTGTCCAAATATCAGGATACAAGCTTGGATATCAGGATATCTCAATTAGATATCAGGATATCTCAATCAGATATCAGGATATCCTGTTCTTGGCTAAACCCAGAAATCAAGATATCCGGATACAATGTTCAAATATCCGGATATCTCTTGCGTGAAACTCTTTCATAACGACTAGTTTTGACATTTAATGGACCTCAACCACCACCAACGGCTCTAATATGCTATGGAGTATTTATTCTATCACTTGAGGAGTTAACAAACAGAACAACAACTGAGAAATCATTTATTGAGAGCATTTAACTCCCTGCATTCAAGTGATACTCTGTTATTGAGCTTTAAGTGATAATATATCCTTACCCATCATTCTTCAAGTTGTATATCTGCTCTTTTGAGAGTATTAAACACTTTAAACACTTACTTTTCGTGTAAGAATCCAAGGGTAGGTGTCCCTTGTTGTATTTGATTGAGGCTCTAGCACAAAGAGGGTGGAGGATCCCAAACTAGTGAAGAGTGCTCTGTTCTTGTAAGGGTTTCTCAAGCACCCAAGTTAGAAGCTTGAAGTATAGTGGAAATCTCAGGTGGACGATCTCGAGGACTGGACGTAGATCACAAGGAGTGATTGAACCAGTATAAATCTCGTTTGCACTCTTTCTTCCCTACTCTCTTTATTTATTCAAGCTTTACTTTTATATCTTGTTTCTTGGTGCATTCAATCTTGATAAGGTGCCTTCTAGATTGCTTGTGTGGTGTTGTTATTTACATTAGTCCATATCTCTCTTGATACTATTGATTCAATAAGATCAGTACCATGAAAGCTTTTGTGAAAATTTTGTGAAAATTTTTAGAACTCAATTCACCCCCCCTCTTGACTTATTGAAGCCACTTGGTAACATTATATTATGTTAATTTTGATATATATCAATGAGTCACAAAACAATTTTGGATTAATGTAAAATTTTATATGTATGATCTACATGATAGAAACTTTCAATCTAACAGTGGATTTTGTAAGAAAGTTATTGAATAAAAAGTTATTGAGTGGTGTAAGAGTAATCAAGTCTTACAACGGTGTAAGTTGATCCATCCCCATTAGCAATTGGCTAAACAAATTATGCAAATTCTAGATAGTGTAGTACTTGCTTCAATCTTTTCAATTTCATCCATTTGAGAACAATTTTTAATTAGTTATGAGCACAAATCAATACTTCAATAGTGATGAGTTGTAAAGAATTATGAAAATGGTCAATAACTCACCTTCCAATATTAAGTGTAGTATAATTTTAATTTAAAAATTCTTAAAACATTAATTATCCCAAAAAGTTATAAACTTATATAAGATTTTGGAAACAAAAAAAAAGTGATAACACATCCAAAAATATTAAAAAAGTTGGTTTGGGTTTGTGCGAGTTGGGAGAGTCTCAACTCGTTACCCAACCCACACTTCGTGGGTTTGACTATTTTATACTCAACCCAACCCACAGACCCAAACCAACCAGTGAATTATGAGTTGGATTGGGTAAAAGCGTGTGGGTTCGTGGGTTTACCTGAGCCGTTGTTCACCCCTATAGCCATTTATGAAAACAATAAAGAAAATGACCAATAGGTGTGGCTTGTGAAGATGGTTTCCATTTCAATTCGTAAATTGATTAATCAAGTATTAAACTAATTTAACAAATAATCAACCTACAATTAATCAATAAAATGATGTGTCAGAATGTAGGTAGATTATTGATTACCTGTAAGTAGATTATTTTTTAAATTAATTTGATACTTGATTAATTAGTATACGAACTAAAGTGGAAAAAACATATTTAGTGGTTAATTATGTTTGTATTTTAGGTTAAATTATGTTATCATTTGTTTTAAAAAAAGTATATGAATTGAAATAGAAAACTTTTCAACGAGCTAAATTTCAGGGTCATTTTCATATTAACTCAGACACAACATACATAAAAACACATGTACAACTCTAATAATACATTTGACATATGTAATCATATAGTGAATCAAAATAGAATGAAATGGGATAAAGTGGAACAGTCATTCTCGGTCCACTGTTTGGTAGTTTTAAGAATGTAATGGTTTTCCAAGTCATTCCATTGTTTGGTACATGAAATTAAAGTAGAATATAATCAAAATTAATTTAAATGAAATAAATGCCCCCTCATAATTTTAAACAAAAAAAGTTTAACTTTTATTGTATAAGATATATATGTAATGTGAATGTATATACTCAAGTGTAAGTAATGCTTAAGTTTATTTTTTTAAAGGGCTTTTCTACGTTTAGCTCCATCCAAATTCTAGCAAATTTTCCTATGCTTTGGTAGGCTGTGTTGATATCTACTATCAGAGTTTTGCCGGGCAAGTTTCCTATTGTTCCTAAAAAGCTTTTGTCATAGTATTCATTAACCAAGTCAAGCAGCCAAATCCAAGATGCAATTTTGTTTACACTAGCATTGAATGGCTTGAAATCCAATTGTCACTATCTAGCTAAGAGATAATGATCAAAGAGTGTCCAAGGGCTTCCTAGGAGAGCGTAAGCATAGTTAGTTGAAGAGCAAAATTTGACAAGGAAAAATTCATTCCCAAATTAATTAAATTGATGACTCCAATTCTAGCGCATAAACTTTTAAATATCTTCTTTATAACACTATAACCTATTTTCCTTCCTAGGTGTTTGACAAGAAGGGACCTTTGCCAAGGCCTACCAAGTCTAGCTCTCTTTGCTTTGTTAGTTATAGTGTTATGGCAACTCTTACTATCTAGCTCTGCAATTTGCTCATGACTTTGCTACCATTTTTACTATCTTTTCGATTTGTTTGAGGGTCAAGCTCCTCATCCACTTCAGAGTCTTCATCTTCATAGCTGGAGGAGGTGTTCCCCTAGGAATTGTAGGTGAATTCTTTGTTCATAAGCAAATCTAGATATGACTTTTTTCGAGCACATCCTCTATGGGTTATGTTTCCTTTACCATCCAGTCCTCATTTCTAGCTTCCAACGATATCGAACTTGAGAACTCCCCTAACCCTTTCCTTACTTTCTTTTTGCTTCTCTGTAACAAATCCTTCTCCTTCTTCGTGGTCTTACTTGTTTCTCTGTTATGTCCCACATTGCCTAGAAAAAAGCAAATCAATGTGGTATTTAAGCCATAAGACTCTCCCACCCAATAGGCTAGTATTTTGGGATGGGCTCTTCCTTCATAGGCTTAAGTTGTAACAATCGGTGCTTTCGTTGAGAGTTGCCATGGCAGGAGGGACTCATTTTTCTAAGCTGGACGAAGCTATCCATGAAGGGAAGGAAGCTACAATGAATTTGGATGAGAGACTAATAGATTCCTTCAGAAGTCTTTAAGGAATTCTTCGAAAGATCATGCAGGATCAACAAGCAATGAACTCAAATCACTCATATTCCAAAAAGTATCGCAGTGAAGAAGAATTGGGCTACTCTAGAGTGAATTTGACGATAAGATTGAAGTTAGAAGTGCCACAATTTGATGGAAATGAAGTTGAAGACTAGGTCTTCAAGAGCAAGGGGTTCTTTGAAATTTCAAGAATCCCATTGGATCAATGAATCATAATTGCATCCCATACCTAACTAACCCTACGTACGCTTAGTACAAGTCTGTTGTCAAGAACAATGTCATTTATTCTTGGAATGATTTCTTAGAAGCTATCTCCGTGAGGTTTGAAGGTAATTTGTATGATGATCCTAAGCAAGCTTTGGAAGAGCTAAAGTAAAAGGCAACATAGCAGAATATCAATCGCAATTCAAGGAATTATCTAATAAGGTAATTGGATTGTCTAAACCTTGGCTCATCAGTTTCTTTATTGCTAGCATGTAGAATTATATGAAGTGTGAGCTCAAGTTAGCCAAACCTAAAACCTACTTACATGCAGTATCCTTTGAAAAATTGCATGAACAAAAATACTAAAACCTGCAACAATCTTTTAAGCCACCATTTTCAAAATTTTCCAGTTCAATGAACCTAAAACAACCAAATTACCCCACTCAAACAGTGAATCATAGCATTACTAAACCATCCAATAGTAGTGCTACTAAGAAGCCATTCCAACAAAATCTAACCTATCATTCCAATTTAACCATTTCATCCTCAAACCAAAATAGTAACCTAAATACAAACCCTTAATATAAGAGAATGACTATAGCAAAATTGAGAGCAAGAAGTGAAAAAGGGTTATGTTACTAATGCGATGGAAGTATAACCCAGTTATAAATGCAAATTTACTTGCTTCCTATTAATAAGACAGGAAGAAATGGTAGAATTGTTGCAAGATATGAGAAGGGGAAAGGCATCTAAGTATGGAAAACTATGATGACATTAGCAAAGTGTTGCCAGAGATAAGCTTTAATGCCTTGGCAGACCAATTTCATCCCAGTACCATAAGATTGTCAGGGAAATGCAAAGGAGAAGCAGTCAATATATTGGTAGATAGTGGAAGTACACACAATTTCATTGAAATGAATGTAGCCAGAAAACTCAAGGCGAGTTTGGAAGCTATAAAACAATTCAGAGTTTACATTGACAATGGAGAATACATGCTTTGTTGTGAAGATAAACGTGAACAACTGCATATATAAATACAAGGACATAATTTTGCTATTGATTTTTATGTCTTAGAAATGGATGGTTCAGATATGGTGCCAAGAGTGCAGTTGTTGGAGGTAGTAACTAACTACAAGGACCTTACAATGGAATTCAAACAAAAACGACATATAGTACACTTGCAAGGAGAAACAATGGGAATAAAGCCATTAGGTTGTAAAACTCTAAAGAAACTAGAATCCATATATTATCGAGCGCAAAACCAATCATTGTTAGACCATATAAGTATATTCACTTTCAAAAGAGTGAAATAGAAAGGTTGATTGAAGAAATGATGAAAGCAGAGTTATCAGGCATAGTCAAAGTGCCTTTTCATCCCTTGTGTGCTAGTTAAGAAAAAGGGTGAGAGTTGGCGGTTTTATATAGACTATGGAGCACTTAATTCAATAATAGTAAAATATAGATTCCCAATTCCAAATATTGAATAAATATTCAATGAATTATATGGAGTTGCTATTTTCTCAAAACTAAATCTAAGATCCGATTGTCATGAAATGAAAATATGTGAAATAAATATTCATAAGACAGCCGTCAGGACACACTTAGGGCACTATGAATTTGTGGTTATGCCTTTTGGGCTCACCAATGCCCCATCAATATTTCAGGCCACCATGAACAAGGTTTTTCACCCTTTTCTTAGAAAATTTACTGTTATCTTCTTTGACGATATCTTGATTTTTAGAAAAACCATCATTGAACATGTTGCACATCTCACATAAGTACTAGCAACCTTAAAACAACTTGCTCTATTGGCTAAGTTTTCCAAATATGTTTTTTTTTTCCTATCCACTATGGAGTACTTAGGACACATAGTCAGTGCTCAAGGTATACATGCAGAACCGAAAAAGGTCCAAGCAATGTTAGATTGGCCTATACCCACCACAGTGAACCAATTAAGGGGATTTCTAAGCCCTACTAGCTATTATTGAAAATTTGTGCAAAGGTATGCTCATGTAGCACACCCCTTAACAAAGTTGCTTAAGAAGAATAGTTTTTGGTGGATTCCCGCAACTCAAGTAGCATTTGAAGAACTCAAACTACAAATGACCAAAGCCTCGGTATTAGCCCTGTCCAATTATCACAAGGTGTTTGTAGTAGAAAAAGATGTATCTAATATAAGGATTGGTGCAATATTAAGTCAAGATGGTCATCCTTTAGTCCATTTTAGCAAGAAACTAAACCAGAAACTAGGGCCGCATAAATTAGGTGAGTCGGGCTTCATAATTAGTGACCTTTAAAAACATAATTAATTTTGGATTGATACGTTTAACCCGCGAGTTAAACGAGCCAACCCACGGGTTGCCCCATGTAATTTTTTTTAAAGTTTCAATTTGTTGTACCAAAAAAAATTCAATTTAAAAATTAAAAACTATTTTCTTGAGCAAAAATACAAAATACACGTCTGTACAGGCTTGTGTTATTTATTTGTTTGAATTCTCTCTTAACCCTTTAGATGAGATGAAAGTATTCAATATTATTAAATTATTAAATTTAATGTAATATTATTAACCCTCTATGTAATTTAATATTTGATTCGAAATTATTAAATTTAAATTTATTCAAAATTTACAAGTAAAAAAAAAGGTTTTGTAGGCTAACCCGTTTAGGCTCACGAGTTGATGTGAGACGAGTCGGGCTGACTGATTTGCAATCCATTTAAACGCAAGCAATTTTAGTCTAGCCTGTTTAACTCGTGGCCCATCGCGGGAAAGCCTAAATGGGCTAGGCCGTCCCATTTAATAACCCTCCCAGAAACTATCATTAGCTTCAGTATATATGCAAAACTATATGCCATAACCTAAGCGGTGAGGAAATGGAGGCATTATTTGCTAGGGAGAAAATTTATCTCAGACTATTCAAACACCAAAACAACAGTATTATCTGACCAAATTGTTGGGTTTAGAGTATGAGATTATCGATAGGCCAGGGAAGACAAATCAGGTTGCAAATGCATTGTCTAGACAATTAAAGGACAATGATATACCTGTACAAGGTGAATTCAAGTCCTATTCAACTGTACACAATACACTCCTTGTAGATCTTAAAAAGGAAAATAGAGATAATAAGGAATTGCAGCTACTGCATGAGCAATTCCAACATCACTCTCTGCCCAGTGCTTATATTACCCAAGATGGATTGTTACTTTATGTTGGCAGAATTTATATTCCCTCATATTCACCATTGAAATCCCATATTCTAAATAAGTTTCATAGCTCACCTCTAGCAGGGCATGCCGGTACCTTGAAATCATTCAAAAAAGTTCAGAGCTCTTTTACTGGAAAGGCTAAAGGAAAGATGTCCATAATTTTGTGTCTGCTTGTTTAACTTGTTAGTAGACGAAATGTATGCCAACAATGCCTCAAGGGCTACTGCAACCACTTTCCATTCCAGACAAGCCATGGGACAAACTTGCTATGGATTTCATTGTTGGGCTACCCAATTCTGCAGGATATACAACAATCATGGAAGTAATCGACAGATTAACAAAATGAGCTCATTTTAGACCATTAAATTTTGGTTTTTTAGCAACCACAGTAGCCATTCTCTTCATCAATATGGTGGTTAAATTACATGGTTTCCCTAAAATTATTGTATATGACAGAGATTCTATTTTCCTCAGTAATTTTTGGAGGAATCTCATGAAATTTAGTGGAACCACATTACATTATAGTATTTCATATCGCCCGTAGTCTGATGGACAATCTGAGGTAGTGAGTAGATGTTTTGAGCAATATTTGAGTGCATTTGTATTTGATCAACCTCAACTATGGCATAACTACTTGGTTTGGGCTAAGTTGCATTATAATTATTATTTCATTCCTCTATTGTGATGTCACCATCTGAAGCTCTTTATGGCTTCAATCTAAACCATTTCCTTGATTATATATCGGGCAATTCTTTTATTTTGTTAGTTGACGACATTATCCAGAAAACGGGAGATATTGCAGCATTAACTCGAGATTAATCTAGCCAAGGCTCATCAGAGAATGAAGAAATTAGCATATACTAACAAATAAATGTTTAAAAACTAAAGGAATAACTCATGCGGTGATTGCAATTGCTCTTCGTAAGCCATTTTGTAGAAAAGCTTTTGTGTTAATGATTATTCCTCCACATGAGAATTACCTTTGTAGGCCTCGCTCTCTTTCTAAACTCTATCTCTTTCTCGATTTCTACGTCTATCTCCTATCTTCCTATGTCTTATATCTCTATATGCTATAGGCATGCCCAAGTATTGCAATGTTCTAACATATGCTATTGCTAATTTAGCTTTTTTTTGGTACAATATTAAGTGTGGAGAGGACCCTACTGTGGTTGATTTACTTCACCACAATGTGTTAAATATTAAAATTAGAACTTCATATAAAAAGAATAAACTAATATTTTAATATTTAAAATATTGCATTTACATTGGTTTTAGTCTTCAAAAAATTATTAACGAGTTATCTACAATACTATTTAAATTTGACTAAATTAAGATGGAATACAATCCTCTAAAAATTAACTCAATGATGAAGGAATATAATCTTCTAAAAATTATTTGTAAGGGTTTTTAATTTCCAATTGCTAACATAAATGCTTTTGGCTAAAATGCAAGGAATCTCCTTCAACTATAGGTTATGTGTAAGAAACCCTCATGTGCTTTAAAACTCTCCAACATGACTTCTTTAACTCTTAAAAGTGTGTACAAGACACATTCTATTAACTCTCCATCCACGATACTAACGAAAAGTTAATCACGTGATCCTTAACAGCCCCAATTGCATCTCAATCAAGACCAAATCACCTTTCTCCTTATTTTTTGCTTTAATCCCAATTGATAAACTAGGGTTTTCTTTTTCTTTTCACCCTCAAATCCATAACTTCCTCTCATCTTGAAAATCTACCGCACTCAAATCATAATCTATACGAAAATGGATTGAAAAATCATTTAATGTTTTGGCATATTTACTTTAATCTGCAAATTATTAATTCCAGTTGTGGTTTCATTTTGTTTTTTTTTTTACTTCTTTACATAAATGGAAGGCGTTTTTTCATCGATGGTGGGTAGAACAAGGTCGAGAAACATGGACACAAGTGAGAAAGCTTGTGGATGCTAGGCAGCTGGAATTCATGTATGCAGTTAGTGAGTGTCGTAATAGTCCCGAAGGGCATCGCAATGGGATAAGGCAACTAAGATTTAATTGTTTGGGAGTCGCCACCAACCGATTCTTCCATTAAAAATGAAATGGTGCGACTAGATACCTTAGAAAAAATGGTCTGCATTTAAGAGTTTAGGTTCGGGGGTTGATTACGGGTAAGGAAGGTGTTAGCACCCTACACCGTCCATTCTAAGAATGGTTACCTATTTAATCTAGTGTTATCTTGCTAAATAAATTAAATTGGTCATTTATTATCTAAAAAAATATTTTTTATTTTATTTTGACATGTCCCATTTTGTCGGCGTATTATAAAAAATGATAAATGACTAAGACAGGGAATGAGTGACTAAATAGTCATTATTGTATGAAACAAATGTAAGCCCACAACACGTTATGTGAATGTGGTAAATTAAAAAATCATATTTTTAAGAAAATATTGCTAAATAAAATATGAGATTTTAAATTATTTTTATAAAAGGAAACTTTTAGAAAATGTGATTTGTGAAATGATTTTCAAAAAATGAAATTTTTGAAATGTGTGATTAAATGAAATTTCAATTTACCACTACCACAAAGTTAAGGCTATATTCATTTGTTCGCATTCGTTTTTTATTTTAAAATATTTTATTTAGTTAATTGTAAAAATTAGATCCCGCTAGCGCTCATGGAAAAATTTAATATTAATAACCTCAAGAATATTGAGAAGAGTTTAGTTGATCGTCTCTTCGATTCTCTCCCAAATTTTTCGTCGTCGGCAAAATTTAAGGGTTAATGTGATATTTGACTAAAGTGACAAGTATACGATTATAACAAGAAATTAATGTGTGAAAGGATATATTTATATTGGAGATCACCTAAAGCCCTGCCAGCGCTTCTGGCAAAACTAAAGAGAAACTCCAGACCTCAGGAAAGTCAAAATGTCGTCGTTACTTCAGCTAATTTTGATTATTCCTTCGTCGGATATCTTAAATTTATTTTGAATGACAGTTAAATTGCTGGTATGATAACTAATATATAGAAAAAGATATTTATTGGAGATAACCTAAAGCCTTACCAGCGCTTCTTGCAAAATTAAAGGGATATTCCTTACCTCCAAAAAGTCAAAACTTCGTCATCACTTTGGCTAATTTTGATTATTCCTTCATCAAATATCTTTAATTTATTTTGAATGACAATTAAATGAATGGTATAACAAATAATATTAAATTAGCTAACCTTGAGCTCGATTAAAAACCAAAATCAAATTAAGTAAGACCACTGAAATGGTTCAGATTCTTAAAGCCACAAATAAGTATAAGAGCTAATTATGGCAGTAAATACTAATCAATGTACCTTTTATTATCACCTAATTAGCTCTATGCAGTGTTAGAGATAAGATTGCTTGAATATAATAATCATTCAAATTCCCACCTTTCACGTCCACACATTGATAGAACCAAAAAGAAATTATACATAGGTTTTCAAATGAACCAAAGGAAATACTATTAAAAAAAGTGGTACGTTAACAGTAATAAGGAAAGTCAAATTTAAATTAAATTTTTGATGTTTTATAAAACCACAAACATTGAACCTTTATTTCTAATTATGGAAAAATATCATTACCACGAAAATATCAGCATGCAAAGGTGGTGACTGTGGTTCACGGTTTCTTGCTAAATGGCCTTTGGGTTGCTGCAATTATGATGGGTTTTATAGAGATGGCTACTGAGTTTGACTTGCGAGATGCGGGTGGTGAGGTAAAGTTATGGTTAGATGCATAACATTTGGGAAGGTAGGTGAAGAAAACTCAACCACAAAAATAAATTAAACCAAGATATCATTCTAGAGATCTTACCTTCAACCAAGAGGTAGGAACTTAGTAACAAAGAATGGGACTTGGAATGGCTTGATGGCTACACACCTTCACAGCCGCATAGGGGACTAAAAGAAACCCCTTAACCTTCAAGAAATCTGCTCATGAGTATATTGGCTCCTAGTGTGTATTACTGCTCCTTCTCTTGGTCCCTTCTTTTTTCTTTTTTTTAGGGTTTGTCTCCCAAACAATTATTCTCATCACCTCAATCAACTCAATTAATTAGGGTAAATTAGAATAAATATTTCCTATCAATCAAGATCAATTTGTACAATCAAAATCAATTAATTATTTAAACCCCAAATTACCATTAATAAGGGATTAAATGTATTTATGAATTCAAATTTATTTCCTTATTCTAAATTTTACTTGATCAGTGGAGATTTTTTTTATTTCTGCATGCCAGACCAAAATTATTTTTCCTTTTTTATTCATCAATCATTTTAAAGCAATGGGTTTGGGCTTGGTGAATGGATCAAATCTAAATTTATTGGTACAATGCCCATTGGTGAAAATTAAAATTTCAGGATAAATTTGGGTGTCAACAGTGAGCTACTCATGTTCTTGTCCCCGTGCTTACATATGTGTGTGTAAAAGAGAGACACTGATGTGTTTTTGTTTGCAGAAATGGTGGTTAGTGCATCCATAACGAAGCCACGACCCATTACATAGACATGATTGACCAAACCAATCTAGGCCATCTCTTCATCAAGGATAAATTCAACAAGACCCCTCGTGCTGGGTGGCTGATTGATCCATTTGGACATTGTGTTGTGCAAGCTTAGCTACTAAGTGCCTTGACTCACTTTCCGTTAGCATCTTGGATGGAGAGTTAATAGAAGGTGTAAACATTTTTTGGAGTTAAGGGAGTCTTGTTGGAGAGTTTTAAAGCATAGAGGGGTTTCGTGCACATGATTGTTGGAGGAATTCCTTGCATTTTATCCAATGCCTTTTAGATGACAACTAGAGTAATACCAAAAAAAAAAAGAAATTAAGGAACAAAGTAGAGCATAAGAGCATTAGATTAATTCAAGATATGCTTAAGATCATATATGCTCTCATATGATACCAACAAAAGCATTTTCCCTCATCTCAGCATGAGTTATGCACAAAAAAAAAAGAAATTAAATGAGTAAAATAAAGCAACAAAAGTTGAGTGTTGCAAATAGAGGGACAAAGAGAGACAGGAAAAATATGGATAGAAAGAGTGAGGTGTTTAGAGTTGCAAACTTGAAAATGTGTGCCAATGTAGGTTGGTTTAATTAGTTGGAGGGATCTAGATAATACTCGGTGATAGATCCTATTTTGTACACATATTTCTTATCTTTATTTTTTGATTTATTAGATATTCCTCTCCTAATTGCTTTGAATTTGTTGTTTATTATAGGAAAGTTGATCTTAGGTCAAATATGTTGTAATTGAGGTAATTTGTGCCTAAAGTCCTCAAGGGAAAAAAATAGAAGACTTAATGAAAGGTTATTCAGGAAAACTTTTACTATCAAATTAGTTTCAGTAAATAAGGCATAACTTTCGCTATAATGGTCCAAATGACCTAATTTCAGAGGCTTTGAAAAACTAAGAGAAAGATATATAGATATTATGTTGACAACTTTCCCAAGTTCAGTCGTTTAAGATAAAGAAAATCCATCATAATTAAGATTGCGAAAAATCAAGAAGGCAATGGCAGCTTGTACGAACTAAATTCAAATTGTATTAGGATTCCAAAAATTCTTATAAGGGAGTAAGGAAGAGAAGCCATGAGGAGAGGAAGAGAGGCAAGATATCATTGAGAGCAAGTAGGAAGGAAGCTGCACATTGCAATGATGTTTATTTTTGTTTCTATGTTTTCTTCATTCCTTCTTATTTCAATGTTTTCAATCATGTTCTAAGTACTTATTTTAGGGTGTAGGTGGAACCAAGGAGTTTTGTTTCCAATAATTGATTCAATAACATGTTTATTCTCTTTAAGATTTGAGTTCAATTCTATTATTAATGCTTCTAGTTATTTGGCCAATAATCTAGATGATTTGATGACATAGATGAAATCGAGAGATAACTTTATCAGAAGCTTCTTGAATTGAATTCCATAAGTCATGTGCATTGCCTCTTGTGCGTGATTTGTGTAGATCATCTAACAATCCATTTTTGTATGTCAATGCAATCTTACTTTTGATTAAGTCTATACTTCTGAATGCCCTAATTTTTTTTGTTTTAGTATTATCTTCTTATATTCCTCTTTGCTTATGAGTTTAGCCTAAATAAGATTTAGGAGATTAGTTATGAGTTTAATTTTGATCCACTGTCAGTGTCAAGTTTCTTTACACTGTCACCCAATCATGTATTGTCAACTCATTAAAAGAGTTTGATTATTATAACAACTATCTTAAAAGTCTAACACTTTTAATGATGTGTCAGTACATGATTGAATGTCAATGTAAAGAAACTTTACACTGACAGTGAATTAAAATTAAATCCATTAGTTATTTAGTAATCAATCTCAATCCTTATGAAAGATATTGGATCCCTTTATTAAGGAAGTGATTTGCGCATTTATAGAAAATTAACAATACTTTGCATTCCCCTTGGTCTATGTTGACTACTATGAGATCTCAAGTACACCAATGAAGCCTTAATTAATAATAGAATTTAATTTCTATCCATTGTCAGTGTAAAATTTCTTTACACTGTCATTCAATTATGTGTTGACACATTATTAAAATAGCTGGACTTTCTAGGTAGTGGTTGTGATAGTCAAACTCTTTTAATAATTTGACAATATATGATTAGATGACAGTATAAATTTTTTTACACTGACAATAAATAAAAATTAAACTCTTAATAATATTAGAATAATATATCCTTATTATCATGGTGTGTATCAAAAAGGAAAAAACATGTTTTAAAAAAAGAGAAAGATGAAAGGATACTGGGAGTGAGAGATGAAGGTAATCTAAAGGATAACCGGGGTAATGGCCGAAATAACTATGTTTTGGCCAACATAGAAAAAGGACAAAATGACTGGATGAGAAAAGAAAAGAAAACCGGCAAAATATCAAGTGAAGCCATTTATAAGCAATAATTGAACTTTAGGAGGTGGCAGCAGCCCCAACCAAAAAAAATAATAATAATTAAGTTTCATCACAGGTATACATAATTAAGCACGGAAAATTAATAGTAATAGACAATAGCAATTCAACAACTAACCTAAAATTTGTCCTCAAGTTCCAATACTGTACGTAAGCATTTTGTGATAAAAAGGTGCATGTGTTAAACCCAAGAGTATATGTCTAACGTACGTCAAAGTCAAAAAAATATGTTTTTATTGAGTGACGAGTGTTAGTTAGAGTCATAGATCTTAACTTGACTCGTACATCCCAAAGAAACATAAAGTCCGATCCCACCTTTCCTCCCCACGCCATATGTGCCTTCCCCAAAAGATACTCAACAAACTCATATTGAAAACCAATCATAACCCCTATTTACCTCTCCTTTTCCACTTCAATTAATCTTCACATTCACAACACAGACTAAGCAAACAAAAAGAGTCATCTCCCTTGCCATGCCATAACCCAAAAAAGGAAAACTCCATCAACCTCACTCTCCCCAAACAAAACAATCCATCCCTCGAAATCTCCACCGTATATTCAATTCCCTTTCCCAAAAGGAAAACAAATTAAATTCAGTCTTCAATTTATTTCCCTTTCTTCTTCTCCGCGTGAACAACACAACACAGAGAGTAAAAAAAGAAAAAAAAAGAAAAAAAATAAGTTCCCTGCTTTTCTAGGAATTCATTTCTTCTCACCCGTTGATTCATCCGAATTCATGGGGTCCTCCTTTGATCCAACGGTCAACGATTTCCCAACCTCGTTGATCTTCAACTACAAAGTTTGAATCTTGGCCTTGGAAACTTGGTTACAGATTCAAGGGAGGGGCCTTTGTTGTTTGGTTTCGTTTGTTTGGTTCGAGAGAAAGAAAAGAAAAAAGGAGGAAGGGAAAAAATGAGGCTCGCCAAGTCTCAGGTGTGGCAGCCATGCAAGAAGAAGAGGTCTTAATGATAGCTGTTGGTCACTGGCGGAGAAGCTCTAGAGAGAGAAAGTGAAGGATTTTAGAGAGAGAAAGTGAAGGAGAAGGAAGAAGATGTCATCGTCACGTTCGGGGCATGGTGGAAGCAGCAGCAGCAGCAGCAGGACCCGTGTGGGGAAGTACGAGCTGGGTCGGACCCTGGGTGAGGGCAATTTTGCTAAGGTGAAGTTTGCAAGGCACATGGGTACCGGAGAGAATGTGGCTATCAAGATTCTTGACAAGGAGAAAGTTCTCAAGCACAAAATGATTGGCCAGGTATATGCATATATCTATCTGGGTTTCATCAGTTTTTTGTAACTTTTTATCTTTATGTTGTTGATAGATGAATTTTTTTTTATTATTATTTTTTTTTTTGTAGATTGTGTAAATCAATATGAATTATTTTTGCCATCTTGTCTTCGTTGATTCTTGATTTGAGGTTGTGGTGGGTGATTTGGGTTTCTGGGAAATCGAGGAAGTGTGCACGCGTTTGACTGTTCTTGTCTTGTGTTCTTCCACTATAAGAAAGTGGGTAACAAGGTCAAATTTATGACTTGTCTTGTTTTCTTCCACTATAAGAAAGTGGGTAAAAAAGTAAAATTTATGACAGTTGACGTGTTTGATTCTTCTTTTCTTCTTTGTGAATGGGTACATGTCAAGTTTGTCATTTTCTGAACAGTGTTTCTACGTTTTGCTTGTTGGAATAAGGCTCTGTATTTATAAAGAAAATATTTAATTAATATTGTTATTACTACCTTTCTGTTTTCTTTTATTGCTGTTTTGGAAAATAGAAATTATGGAGCTTTTCATTTATTTGTGTCAGTGGATTTATGTAGTCAATTTTATTGGATTCATTTACATTTATTTTTGTATAGAAAAATAAATTTTATTATAGAGAAAGGAGGAAAAGAACAATTTGAGGGAAAAACCTAGAGACAACAAGGAACATGAGCCAGTTTCTCATACATATCACAAATAGCAATGATCCTATCCTTAATAGGCTTAGGGGCAAGCCATCACCCTTAAAGATGCGAGCATTGTGCTCCAACCAAATGCACCAAAGGATTGCATAAATTGCACATAGCGACAAAATTCAGAATCCTTATTTTTACTGAGACCTTTATAAAAACCCCAAAAAGGTTCTTCAATACAAAAGTAGTCACGTTACAATGCAAAAATAAACAGTTTACTCTTTCTGAGCTAATTCTGCACACAATACACATGGCACATATCAGGAGAAAGAGCGGTGTGAAGCCTACAAATCTGCAACAAGTCATTTGTGTTAATTCTTTTAAGTAGCATTTCCAAACAATGGATTCGAACTTAGAGGGAGCTTTGGATTTCCAATGTGTTTGCAAAGAAGGAACCTTTGATTGTTTAGCAAAGTGAGTTAGAAACTGAAAGAAGGATATCCAAAGTCCAAACTCTCCTATCTAAATTTGCTTAGAGAATAAAATAGAATCAGGTAAAGGTAAAAGGGACAGTAACTCATTAATTTCTCTATCACTCAAACTTCTATGAAAGTGAAAATCCCAAGTCCAAATATGGCCATGAATAGAATAAATTTTTTTTTGATGGGCGAGTTATTCTGGGTAGAGAGGTTGTAGAGGTGAGGAAAAGCCTCTAAGAAAGGAACATTCCCCACCCAAACGTCATCCCAAACTTGATATGTGTACCATTTACCTGGACTGAACAAAACCAGTCACAAATTAAGCATTGTTTTTAAGTGTTGTGGCAACAGTTAAAAAGGTCAATGATTTAAGTTTCATACTGTGTGTTGATGAATCCCTCCCCACTCAGGCACGGTAGCATGGCCATAACAAATCCTGGTGTGAACAACTTATCTTCTGCTAAATTTCTGAGTGTATTCTTTGAAGCATGAATATTTTAGTCTTACCTGATATTTTCTGTTGTTCTCCGTTATGCAGATAAAACGAGAAATATCAACAATGAAACTGATTAGACACCCAAATGTCATACGTATGTATGAGGTTAGCAGGCAGTAAATAATTTCTTTAATGTATTTTACCTTTGCATGATTTATTTGTCTTCAAATTTTCCTGAGTTTTATGCTTTCAGTCTTTCCTAACTGCCTTCTGCATTGTAAATGACAAATTCCTGGTGTAGGTGATGGCTAGCAAGACCAAGATATACATTGTATTGGAATTTGTGACTGGTGGGGAGCTGTTTGATCAAATTGTAAGGCAGTTTTACCTTTCTGTTTGCTTCTGAAGGCAAACTATCATTATCAGAGTCCTGTATATTAGCATTGTCTTTTTATAACCCTACTATTTTGGTGCTTTTATTGCCTAATTAACTTGAGTCAGGCACGCAACGGGAGGTTGAAAGAAGATGAAGCAAGAAAATATTTTCAACAGCTTATATGTGCTGTGGATTACTGTCATAGTAGAGGTGTTTCCCATAGAGACCTAAAGGTGTATCTCTTATGTCATTCATGTTGTTCTTTGTTTCCCTTTTTAAAGAGGGAGTGCCGGAGTGGGGTCAAATTATAGGTTTTTGAATATTTTTAGTAATGCATTCTCAGTGAAAGAATTTATTTTTTCAAGAGGGAATGTACTTACCCAACCAGATGTGTGTGTGTGTGTGTGAGAGAGAGAGAAAGAGAGAGAGAGAGGGGGAGAGAGAGAGAGAGAGAGAGAAGATAGGAAAAGAAATAAAAAATACAAAGTTAACATATTACTACTATGTTTTATCTTTTACAGCCTGAGAATTTGTTGCTGGATGCTAATGGAGTGCTTAAAGTATCAGATTTTGGATTAAGTGCATTGCCTCAACAAGTTCGAGTGAGTATGCTGACTAATTTTTCAAAAAAGAGGAAATATAATTATGTCCAATTGGTAACTGATTATCCTATCGTTAATAGGAAGATGGGCTGCTTCACACAACTTGCGGTACGCCAAATTATGTTGCCCCAGAGGTATATTAGCTTTTACTGCTAGTTACCATATCTTTTATCTCATAAACCTTTTATTTTTTTTTTATCACTGCTCCCTTATCATCTAGGTGATCCACAACAAAGGCTATGATGGTGCAAAGGCAGATCTGTGGTCATGTGGTGTTATTCTTTTTGTTTTAATGGCTGGTTATTTGCCCTTCGAAGAAAACAACCTTGTGGCTTTATATAAAAAGGTGATTTTTACTCAATGTCTGTTTCTCTCTGTTCTCCTGACGAAACTCATTCTTGTTTCTGATGTTATTGTTGGTGAGCATACTAACTTGATCTTCTTGAACATATGTTATCTGTATAATCTTTGTGGATTAGAATGCATAAAAATCTCAGCCTTGAAGCAGTGCATTACTTAATGATAAAGGAATTTTTAGGAATGCATGCATGATCATAATTCAATGTCTTTTTTTTTTTTTTTAAAGCTACTGTTTAAGAATTAGATAATAAGAATAATTTATTTAATATCATGAAATTGTCTGGAACAACCAACAATATTGACTTTTGTGAATGGAAATGACCATTATTCTTGTAAACAGGTATCAAAGTGCTCCTCCTCCACTCATCTAGCTTTTTCTTAGATATCATTATCTCATTGAACTACTTAGTTAGCCAAGTTATACCATTCTCCCCTACACACTTCCAAACTTTAATAGGTATATTATCCATCCAACTGTTTTACCATTGTCCATCTTCTTTTGTGCTTCCTACTCAAATTCTCGAATTCTGTGGTAAAAAGTATAATTTTGATCATCCGCACTAGTGGTTAAACTCTCCAAGTCTATTTTTGTTGCATGCCCTTCATTGAATAACGTGTAGAAATAACTGCTCCATTTTCCATGATATCTGGCTCAGTTACCAAAAAAATTGACAAGCTGGAGCATGAGCATAATTCAAATGTATGCTCACCTAGCTGCTGGCACACAGCCTTACCAACAAGCCAGGTGTGCTTGTGTGGTATTTGTTTTGCATATTATTATAGATTTATTTTATACATAATGAGAAAAGAAAATCTGCCATATGATGAGACTATAGTAACTGTACCTATCATTTTACATCTTTGGCTGACATACGGACTATTACTAAAAAAACGTATTAAAAAAGGACATTTTGTTACAACAACAGAAACAAAAAGCCTTTTCCCACTAGGTGGGGTTGGCTACATGGATCAAATGATGCCATTGTGTTTGGTTAAAAACCATATATTCAGAAAGATCATATAGGTCAAGGTTTTTTTTTTACTGGTTTCGCTCAGAGTTTTCCTTGGTCTTCCTCTGCCTCTGTTTATCAGGCTATCCTCCATATGATCAACTCTTCTTACTGTGAATTTTATTATTCTTGTCCTCACATGACCGAACCATCTTAAACAAGATTTTGTCATCGTTGCTACCCTAACTTTCTCTTGAACACATTTATTCCTGATTTTATCTTTTCTTATATGTACACTCATCCACCACAGCATTCTCATCTCTACAACCCTTAATTTATGCTCTTGTTGGCACTTTACCGCCCACCATTCAGTACCATAAAGCATCGCTAGTCTTATAGTTGTTCGGTAGAGGAAGACCAAGGAAAAAAGTAAATTTCGTTATTCAAATAAATATTATAAATTGACAAGAAGTTCAATAATGCCATCAAAGTGGTCCTTCAAGCGCATCAAATTGGTCCTTCTTCAAGTGCCATCAAATTGGACCTTCAGTGGACAAAACTGATGGCATTAATTGCCATTTGAAGAATCAATTTGATGTTGCCTATAAATGAAGGACCAATGAATGTGATGTTGAGTAGATCTTTGGAGGACCAAAATGAACGTTTACTCTAAAATTTTACATTTTATTTGACTCGTGTTATATAATGAATATATACTTTATCATATATTTATTAAAAATTATATTATTGAAATTTTTGTTCAACCATGGTTTGAACATGGCTGAACTACTGAACTGTGCACCACTCTCTTCTGGTTGGTGACCTGTTCGGTTTTTGGAATATTTGTTTTATTCCTACTTGGCATAAGATTTTTTGACTAACTTTGCTTGGAGAAATTGTGTAGTGAGTAGTGTCTCTTAGCCCTGATGTGAAGCACTTGTTCAGTAACTGCAGTTATGTATTCTTTTTGAGGTAGAATAATTGAAGTGTCACAATAATAACAGCTGGCAATTTTGCTTCTAGTTGTCAAAATTATAAGCAAATATACTTGGGTCCTTTTTGTTGCCTGGAAACAGAATTAAGAAAAACTTTCGATATTTCTTCCTGCATAGTGGGAAATAAATAGCCTCTATGAGCTGGTGGCAGAAATCAGCATCTGGAAGTTGGAATATATTTTCCTGAATCAAGCTCTAGTTTTCCAGTATCACC
Source organism: Styphnolobium japonicum (assembly GCA_023212625.1). Taxonomy (NCBI): domain Eukaryota; kingdom Viridiplantae; phylum Streptophyta; class Magnoliopsida; order Fabales; family Fabaceae; genus Styphnolobium; species Styphnolobium japonicum. The sequence continues at coordinate 22,013,203 of JALBWW010000003.1, read as the reverse complement.
TATAATCTTAATCAAACTATAAGAGCTACAGCTGACTTAGCTCTAGTTTACCACCAACTAGTATTCTGTTAGTCATTTCTATTCAAGTCTCCTTTGCATAGTAATTTGCTATTTTCTGTGAGGATTAGCCACAGCAATCTGCTGCTGTTGGTTATTACTCAAATGAAGCTTAGGTTAATATACTTTACTCACAAATAAAATGTTGAGAAATTATAAGAACGGTACCCCTAGTGGTGCACCCAGGGGAGTAGGGTTGTCAGACAGGAGAATGTGTTATATTAAGCAAACATTACTTTCACTAATTGGAGATTTGAACGGGGGACCTCCCTATGGAGTGGAGGTACCTGTTGCTATAGGAATAGCTAAGTTGAAGCTTGATCTGCAAAATAGTAAGCAATTTTTGCATCTTTCCTTGAATGCAGTCCTCTCTGTTTCATGATAGTGCTGCTTCATATGGTTTTTATTTTATCATGACTTACAGATTTTCAAGGCTGAGTTCACGTGTCCTCCATGGTTCTCTTCCAGCGCAAAGAAACTAATCAAAAGAATCCTTGATCCCGATCCTGCTACAGTATGCCCTTGACTTGTGTTATTTATGTTTAATCTCATTCTACTCTGCTACTAATCTGGTTTTTAGCAAACACTCGTATTTTTAACTCCACCTCACCAAACATGTAAAACCAACCTGTATTTTTCTTTCAATGATTTGAAACAGCGGATTACAATTGCTGAGGTCATTGAGAATGAGTGGTTCAAGAAGGGGTATAAGCCCCCTAGATTTGAGCAGGCTAATGTTAGTCTTGATGATGTGAATTCTATTTTCAGTGAATCAATGGTAAGACTTTTGGTTTTGCTTTTATTTTGATTAAATTTTGTTCATCAGAGCTTTGGATTCTAACCTTGATCTCAATGCTCCTTGCGGTGCACAGGATTCACAAAATCTAGTTGTTGAGAGGCGTGCAGAGAGGCCTGTAGCACCTGTGACCATGAATGCATTTGAGCTTATTTCTACATCTCAGGGCCTCAACCTTAGTAATCTTTTCGAGAAGCAAATGGTATGTTTACCTTTATCAGAAAAAGGAAAAAAAATTGTATGCTTTTCTTTTATAAGAGCTTCACATTGTAGAAAATTGATATGGAATGGATTGAGGGAATGAAAAAAATAAATTTAGATGTCTTGTGATTATCAAATTACATCGAGATCAGATCACAAATACTACAAGTATTGCTCATTTTCCCCTTGTGACACTATTATGTCATGCTGTTGCTTACAAGTTGCATGATTCAAGAATACATAATCTCTCCAAGTTTGATAAAATTGAATTTGTTCTTGAATATAATGGTTACGATTAGTTGATTTTCTTGGAAACTAGGGACTTGTTAAAAGGGAAACAAGATTCACATCCAAATGTTCAGCAAATGAGATAATTTCAAAAATTGAGCAAGCTGCAGGGCCTCTGGGTTTTGATGTTAAGAAGAACAACTGTAAGGTAAAAAATGTTATGCTTATTCTTGTCTCTAATTTACTTCATTTTTTTGTTTCTATTTTTAACCCAATAAATTTGTTCCGTCTTTCAAAGTTATGGGTATTTAAGGTTCCAAGCAATGGAGTAACAAATGAATGGTAAAGAAGAAGCTATACTCTTTGTTGCCTTCCATGCCCTTCTATCGATCTGTCTATCTATTTACACACATGTGCATGCAGAAAAACATTATATTACTTGTCTACTTCTTAGTCAATATACTTATCAGGGCTAATTTCTAACAATAATAACTTGCTGTTAAGTTTCTACTTCTGATAATATTTCTTATTCTGCATTTCCAGTTGAAGATTCAAGGGGAAAAGACTGGACGTAAAGGTCATCTATCTGTAGCCACTGAGGTATATGTTTTTCAAAGTTTGCTTTCTTGATCTGGGGTGTCCTTCACGTTAATTATTTGAAGCCAGGACTGTTTCTAATGCTTTTTTAATTTTTGTTTTCCAGATTTTTGAGGTGGCCCCTTCACTTTACATGGTTGAGCTGCGTAAGGCTGAAGGAGATACTCTGGAATTTCACAACGTAAGTTTTAAAAATGTTAATGCACAAATGAATATATAAGTATTTGTGTATGGGAGTGAAATTAATTTCCCTACATTATTACTAGTTGTGTTTCACCCAGTAAAGCAGTAATTTTTCAAGAGTAGCCAACCATGGGCTATCCTAGTAGCCTGCAAATGAGCTAAATCAACTGAATTATGTTTACTGTTTCCTTCAATTATTTCTAAATAGAATAAATGTGTATGTGGTAGTGAATCCTGTCAGCTGTTAAAGCAATAAAGCCTACACAGTATAAAACTCGTCTCTACACAGTATAAAGCTGGACCAAAAGCATCTCTTTTTACCTCGTGTTCTCAGGGGTGGCTCAACATGTATAAAGACCTGAAGTTAAATATCAAAATGAGACTTTTTTTATAATTAAAATTTTAAAAAAAATATTAGAATTTTATTCTTCTAACTTTTTTAGATGCAAAACTCTTAATTAAATTTTTATATGGAAATTCTTTTCAATATTTCTTTTTCAATTGATAATACAGTCAATCCTTTAATCTTTCTTGATACATTGTTGATCTTAAATAAAACTTTATTAGTTTTAATTTTGAAAAACTTCTTTCTCCTCAAGTAACACTGAAATTAACTTTCATTTGTATAATTTTTATAAAAAAAGTTAGCTCTGAAAATAAATATAAATTATATATATCAGAGTAGTTATTCTACTTTTTTTGCAAAATAGAAGTAATAGCCTAAGAGGAATTGTATTTTTAGAAAGTGAGGGGGAAAAAAATAGAGCTTTATTAAGTACTTAATTAAGGTAAGAGGATATGTGGGAATTTTATTAATTATAATGACATGTTTGAAAATGAGAGAAATAGTTGAAAATTAATAGGTATATGAGAAATGAGAGAAAATAGAAATTTATTAGGACTTAAGTAGGGAAGTGATAGAATATGTAAACATTTTATTAATTATCTTGATTTTTATATATTTTTAATGAAATTGTATTTAATATACTATTATAAAATTATGGGACCTATAAATAATGGGGCCTTAAGCAAGGGCTTGGTGGCTTTACCCATTGAGCCGGCTGTGTGTTCTTACAAAATAATTTTTCTTGTTTATTAGCTTGCTTGGACTAAGTTGCCTTTCTTTACAGTTCTACAAGAATCTATCTACTGGGCTGAAAGATATCGTTTGGAAAGCAGAGCCTATCGATGAAGAAAAAGATGGTTAGTTTTGTAGCAATCATGATACTTAAAAGTGACGAAGTGAGGATTTTAGCAATTTAACAAATATTTTGAACCTTTTTTGTATTTTGTTCGATGGTTTTAACCATTTTTGGTAATATTCGGGGCTTCATAAATATCATTAGTAGAATTCAAATGAAGTTTTATTTGTGTCTGCTACCATGTGGTCTTTGTTAGTGCTGTCAGAAGGATAGAATGAAGTTTCTTTGGTACTAGAGTTGCTTGAAAAGTTTCATTTGGTATTAATTATAGAAAAACAATATTCTCAAAAAGTTGAATCATACAAGGAATAAAGATACTTTGGAGGATAAATAGATAATGGCTAGTGGCTGCCTTAAGACACGATTTTTGGGGTGTTCAAAATCTTACTGTATCTGCATCTCTGCATGTAGATTAGAAAGGTCGAGGTAGACCTCTGATTTGTTATTCAGAGCCTCTGAATAACCTTTAGTGTATGTTTGGATGAAAGAGTTTGGAGAGAAAGGGATGAGAGGATTAATTTTTCTTTTTTAAATTTAGAGAATTATAAAATATTTATAAAAATGAATAAGGGATAATTGGAAGATTACATGATAGTCTTTCATTTTATTTCTCTCATGTTAAAAGATTATCAAATAAAGAGAATGTTTACTTAAAATAGATGGAGGATTCTTTTTCTTTCTCCTTTTTTTCAAGGTCTTTCTAATAATTTTTTTCAGCAATGATTTTTTATTCATTCATTTGGACTTCTAATGTAATATCTCTTTCAATTTCTATGTACAGGTGCCGGTGCATCAAAATAATTTTGTTTCATAAATCTTCTTCATCTTTGTACAAACACCTACTTGTGTTCTCGGCTAAGAGTGGGCAGTTGCTTGAAGGATTCTGTCATGGCTTGTTTGTTTGTTTGTTTTTTTTTTCTTCGGATATAAAACTTTGCCTTTATTTGACGCTGTATATCAGAATTCATTGGGATCAGAGAATCTGTCATGGCATATTTGGCGACTCTTTTTTACCAATTTTCTGGATGGAAGATGTCACAGCATACTTGTGTCCCATAATAATACATAGTATATGCTTTTTATTTCATTCCTATTTTTATGTAAGAGATGATGACTAGTGAATTGTGAGCACATGCTTCGGTCATGCCCAAGCTGAGGTGTCCTAAAGTTTGTTAGAATATGCATTTCGCTGTTGTAACCAACTTGCGTATTATTAGAGCCAGGTGGCCAATGAAATCCTCACCTCATCATTTCAGTGAAATTCTATCTTCTTCTCTGATTATTCTCTGCATACATACACCTTTGCTCCTTACAACGGAATCCATTCTGACATTGGAATCCCTGAGCTAGGATTATTCTTAGTATTCTCCCTGAATATTCAAATGATCTCAATTGGTATCTGTCACAATCGTCTCGAAGGGTGTCGCGATGAAAAAAGGTAACTAAAATTTAATTATTTGGGAGTCGTCAACAACCGATTCTTCTATTAAAAATGAAATGATAAGATTGGACACTTAAAAAAATAGTCTACATTTAAGAGTTTAGATTCAGGGTTGATTATAGGTAGCAAAGGTGTTAGCACATTACACTGTTCATTCTAAGAATGATTATTTATTTAATTTAGTGTTATTTTGTTCAATTAGTTAAATTGGTCATTTATTATTTAAAACAAAAATTGTTATTATTTTAATTTTAACATGTCTCATTTTGTCAAAACATTATAAAAAATGATAAATGACTAAGACAGGAAATAAGTAGCTAAATAGTTATTATAGTATGAAATAAATATAAGCCCATAACATGTTGAGTGAATGTGATAAATAAAATTTTAATACTTCAGAAGACTATTTCCAAATAAAAATCAAATAAAAATGAGAAATTTTCAAATGACTTCCACAAAAGGTCATTTTTTAAAAATTAGTTATTTGTTTTAAATGATTTTCAAAAAAGGAAATTTTCAAAATGAGTAGTCAAATAAAATTTTAATTTATCACCACCACAAAATTAGGGCCTTTTGAATTTGTTCACATTTATTTTATTATAAAAATATTTTATTTATTTCATTATGAAAATTAGACATTACTAACGCTCGCGGCAAAATCTAATATTAATAGTATCAAGAACATTGATAAGAGTTTAGTTGATTGGTACCCTTAATCCTCTCCTACTCTTTTCGTCATCAGCTAAATTTAAATGCTTTAATTAAATAATGGATGCAAAGATACTTTGAAATAGATTAATATCATAAGTCATAGTCAAAAATAAAAATTAATATATGTAATAAGATTTTTTTATTGGAGATTTTTAAAGCCCCGTCAGCGCTCCTGACAAAACTATAAAAATTTCTCCTTACCTTAAGAATGTCAAAATGTTGTTGTTGTCGTCACAACTAATTTTTATTATTCCTTTGTTGGAATCTTACTCAATAATTCATGATAAAGAACATAACAAATGTAACACAAAATAAAAGAAAATTGATGAAATAACAATTTAAGATTTTTATTAGGCGTCGTTTGAAGCCTGCCAATACCCATGGCAAAACCAAGGAGATACCCTCACCTCCAAAAGAATTAAAACGTTGTTAATGACATAGCTAATCTTAATTATCCATCGTAGAAAATCTTAATCCATTATTATTATTTTTAAAAAGTAGGAACAAATATCAATATGCTAGTGGGAGCAAGGGTTTACGGTGGCTTGATTCTGTTAGTAGAGGAGGAGGACTCATGGTGGCTGCCTTAGAATCCCGGTCATGGATACAAAATATCTCCATTATTTTATGCAAAAAGCAAAGAACAGAAAGAGGTTAAGTCCATACCTTAGGTCAAATTCCAAGACGGAAGGGCAGTGGGGAAAGGCTTCTTCTATCTTCCCATTCCTTCTCCATTTCTTTGTGTGTATTGTCTCACTCTGAGTGTTATGACTCTCTCTCTGTATCTTTTTCTCTCTTTCTTCTCTGTGTTACAACTCATCCCCCCTGTATGTTGCCTCCTTAGGGTTTATTTTTACTATTAGTTATTTATAATTCAAATAATTATTCTCATCACCTCAATCAACTCAGTTAATTATGACAAATTAGAATAAATTTCTCCCAACAATCAAGATTAATTTGTGCAATCAAAATCAATTAATTATTCAAACCCCAAATTACCATTAATAAAACATTAATTGTATTTTTGTATTCGAATTTATTTCCTAAAATCATTTTTTATTTTTGCTTACTATTTAATTTTATAACTGATCATATTTTTCCTTATTTTAAAATTTTATTGTATCAGTAGGGATTCTTCCCTTTTTACATGGCAGATCAAAATTATTTTTCTTTTTATTTTATTTATCATTATCCTTTTAAAGCAATGAGTTTGGGTCTGGTAAATGGGTTAGATCTAAATTTATTGGTACAATACTCATTGATGAAAATAAGTATTTCAGGACAAATTTGAGTGTCAACAGTATCAAAGACCTAGGTGGGTTCATAGGCAATGGCTGCTGCGACTCATAGTCAGGTTACGATGGCTGAGCTCAAGAAGAAACAAGAAGAGCTTAATGCTCAGTTGGAGCACATCAGTGCGAGTATGTCCCGTCTAGATCGTTTGGATGCAGGAATGGAAGCAATGAGGAGCTTCTTACAAGCTCAATCCACCCAAAACAACAACAACAATTTCTCCACTAGCAATAATGGCGGCCCCCGTTGTGAAAATCGGACTGAAAACCCCAACTCCTATTCTACTCGCATCTCTAAGGTGGAATTACCTTGGTTTGATGGTAAGAATATGAAAGAATGGTTGTATAAGTGCACCCAATTCTTTTCTTTGGATGGCACAGCTGAAGATTCTAAGGTTCATTTAGCCTCAATCCATCTCGATGGGATTGCCCTGCAATGGCATCTCAACTATATGCTTAGCAAATTTGACATCTATCCTTCTTGGTCTCAATACATTGTTGATGTAGCTCGTTGATTTGGCGAAGTTTATGATGACTCACTCGCTGCTCTAATTCAAGTGAAGCACACAGGCAAGATCTAGGAATATGTGGATGATTTCGAGCTCGTCTTAACTCAGGTTGCCTTACTTCCCGAACACTCTTTGACCATTTTCTTGGCTGGATTGGAACATGAAACCCAGATGCATGTTAGGATGTTCAATCCTACTTGCATTACTCATGCAGCTACCCATGCGAAATTGCATGAAGCTTCCAAAGCTCCTATCAATAAGCAGGGTGGCCGCAGCCATGTCCTTCCCACTAAATTCACTAACCCCCTCCTAAACCTCCTTTTTCCACTAACCCATTTCCACAAAATTAGAACCCCAGACCGTTGCTAAACAGAATTTGTAGAACCTTTAATGTTGCCGAGATGGCTGAGAGAAGGGCCAAGGGACTGTGTTTGTTTTGTGATGAGCCTTTTACAACAGGCCATTAATTGAAACATAAGAGATCTCAAGTTTTAGTGATGGAGTTGGATGAGGAAGATCTTAATGTGGAAGCTGGCAAGGCCGAAATTGAGTTTGCAGTGGAGGGTGTGGACAGTATAACAGTTGAGACTCCTCAACTTTCTTTGAATGTTATGAAAGGAAATTCTAGTTTTCACACTATGAAAGTAACTAGATTGCACAACAAAACATTGTTGCATATTCTACTTGACAGTGGCAGCACCCACAATTTCTTGGATTTGGATATGGCCAAATTGGGTTGCAAAATTGGAGAAAATTTCCCCATTAACAGTCACAGCTGGGGGTGGCAATAAATTAGAGGCTCCTTTCATGTGTAAAGGGTTTACTTGGTAGCTGCAGCAAACAACTTTCACAACTGATGTCATTGTTCTTCCCTTGAGGTGCTATGATTTGATTTTAGGCATCCAATGGCTCACCCCTTTGGGTCCAATTTTGTGGGATTTCTCTAAACTACAAATGGAGTTTACCACCAAGGGTAAGAAGTATGTGCTTAGAGGTGCTAAGACCTCGGGTATCAAACTAATTAATAACAAATCATTCCCTCAGGCAGTACAACAGGGCGCTCAAATGTGTTTTTTGTACATGGATCAATTTGACAATCATGTGGAGATGCCTTCTTGCCAAATATAGGCTATGTCAGCCACAACACTGCAGCTGCCAATTGATCTCTCAATTAATCAATATGCGGACATTTTTGGGGAACCAACTGAATTAGCTCCTTCCAGACTAGGTTTTGACCATTGTATTCCTTTGAAGGAGGGTACCAACCCCTTTAACTTGAGGCCTTACAAATACTCCATCATTCAAAAAGACATTGTAGACAACCTTGTAGAGGATATGCTACAGAAGGGGATCATTTAGCATAGCAATAGCCCTTTTGCTTCTCCAGCTGTGTTAGTAAGGAAGAAAGGTGGTTCTTAGAGGCTGTGTGTTGATTATATGAGGCTCAACCAACTTACCATTAAAGATAGGTTCTTAATAGATGAGTTATGTGGTGCTACTATATTTTCTAAGCTTGATTTGAAGTTCGGTTATCATCAAGTTAGAATGAAACAGGGGAAGAATACAAAACTGCTTTTAAAACTCATGCAAGCCACTTTGAGTACCTTGTGATGCCATTTGGGCTCGCCAATGCACCTGCCACCTTCTAGGCTCTTATGAACCACATTTTCCATCCTTATATGCCAAGGTTTGTCATAATCTTCTTTGATGACATCTTGATTTACAGTCCCACTGTCAAGGATCATGTTTCTCATCTACAATTGATATTTCAAACTATTCAGGACCATAAGCTCTTTGTCAATAGGGAAAAGTGCAGTTTTGCTGCTGTAAGAGTCGAATACCTTGGCCACTTTATCACTAAAGATGGAGTGTCCACCGATCCCTCCAAGATTTCAGCAGTGGTAGATTGGCTCAAAACCTCAAACAGTTGAGAGCTTTTTTGGGTTTAGCTAGCTATCATCGAAGATTTGTCTCTAATTTTGGCAAAATTGCCAAGCCTTTAACTGAAATGCTTAAGAAGGAGGGATTTACTTGGTCTGAGGAATCTCTTGAGGCTTTCCAGACTCTAAAGCAGGCCTTAGTTACAGCACTTGTTTTGGCGCTTCCAAATTTCTCTAAACCAGTTGTGGTTGAATTTGATGCTTCAAGCAAAGGTATTGGTGTTGTCTTGATGCAAGATAATCACCCTATTGGCTATATTAGTAAATCTCTTGGTCCCAAACAACAGGCCATGTCCATTTGTGAGAGGGAGCTCCTTGCTATTGTGTATGCCATCCAGAAATGGGGAACCTATCTGTCACATGGTCCTTTTGTGATTAAGACTAATAAAAAAACATTAAGTTTTTGCTGGAACAAAGGCTCAACACTTCCTTTCAATAGGTATGGATGTCTAAACTCATGGGCTTCGATTTTGTTATTCAATCCAAGGAAGGAGTGACTAATATAACAGTTGATGCTCTTTCAAGAAATACTAGGGTCGACTTATTACCTTTGATGTTAGACAATGCTTAACAAGGATTGTTGGACTTTTGGACTCTAAGCTACAACAATTTATTTCTGACTTAAAATCGAATCCTACTTCTCATCCTAAATTCACCTAGCATCCAGAGGAATTGAGAAGAAAATGTGTGAACACTCAAATTTGTCCGGGTCTTTTAAAATAAATAAATAAATAGAGAAGAGTAAAAAAATAATAGATTGTTTAGGCCCAATTCAGCAGACAACTGATAACCCAAAACCCAAGCTCATTCCTGTTTAGTCTAGTCCATAACCCATGCACTTTACCCAACTCCACTTACCCACAACCCATTAACCAATTCCATGACCCAAAACCCATTATCCTCCTCCACATGCTCACTGTCACGCTACACACTTCATACACTTCACACACCCACACCTCATGATTCACTCCAGCACACACACACTCATCAACAATTTCCTTTTAAAACTTTAGTGTTGTAAAGGCTAGGTGGCTAGGACCTCCCACAATGAGCCCATACCTTGATCATAAATGAAAAGGGGAGAGGGGAGTGTTTATTTAAGGGGGGTTTCAGAGTTTTGCTGGGAGGGAGTAAAGGATAGACAGAGCAAAAAGAGAATATTAGAAAGAAGAGAAGAGAGGGAGGCAGCCAAGTGGGGGAACCGATAAGGAGAGGGTTCACGAATTCTCACGCGAAGGTTTAAGTATTCTTAGCAATTCGGACTTTGATTTTTATTCCAATCTATGCTTGCTCAAGGTAAACTTTTTTCTTGTTAGGTATTGCTAGTCTCATAAGATGTTTGTCATGGTGATAGAAATTGATTGATTGCCTGCTATTAATTGGGAAGCATTGTTCTATGATATAAATGTTGCTCTTCATCAAGATGTTGAAGAGATGGAATAGAACAATAAAAAATAAAAAAAACAAAGTGATCAAGAATTTTCCAAAACATGGGTATAGGGGACCTAGCTTTTAATCAGGTTACAGTTCAATAATATTGTTATTTTTTAAATTCACTAATTCTCTGAACTCGTATCTCATTGGTATCGTGGAATAACGTCAAATAGTTCATCGTTCTACATATAGGATCTCCTTTTCTTTATTTTTTAGTTTTTTAGTGTGCGTTACAGTTAGTTGTTTTATCTTTCTAAAAAATAAAATAATAATGAAAGGAAAAATTGCAATGATTCCCCTTGGTGGTAATTAATTCATGTGTTGCATTTCGGTATGTTAGTATGTTAGTGTACTATGTATATCTCCTTAGATTTTTTATTTATTAATTTGCTTTTTATATTTGACTAGTTCTTTTTTTTTTTTGAATAAAATTTATATATTGCAAAGTAAAATTAAATGGTCCAATGTTTTAACGCGTTAGAAGGTCCGATGAGTCATGTACTCCCTAATCTATTTTGAGGATGCTCTAGGGCCTAATGACATGACTAATCTCATTTAGGATTTAAATTAAGAATAAATTTATTAATATCTGCTTAGAGGGCTCGAGGAGTCATGTACTCACTAGCCTATTTGGGGTTGCTCTGTGGCCTAATGTCATGACCAATCTTATTTAGGATTTAAATTAAAGATAAATTTATTAATATATGCTTAAAGGGCTCAAGGAGTCATGTACTCACTAGCCTATTATGGAGTTGCGTTGTGGCCTAATGTCATGACCAATCATATTTTAAGATTTAAATTAAATATAAGTTTATTAATATCTACTTAGAGGGCTCGAAGAGTCATGTACTCACTAGTCTATTATAAGATTGCTCTGTGATCAAAATGTCATGACTAATCTCATTTGGAGTTTAAATTAAAAATATCCTATTTAGGAATTGCTTCAAAAATAAAATAAAATAAATTAAATATCGCTTAGTGGTCTCAAGGGGTCAAGTACCCACTGACCAAGCTTTTGGGATTGTTCTATGGATTATTGTCATGTTCAATTCCACTTAGGACTCGCGTTTTTTTAAAATAAAATAAAATAAATATTACTTAGTGGTCTCGAGGGGTCAAGTACCTACTAACTAATTTTCCTTGGGATGGTTTTATGGGCATAGTACCATGTTCCATTTTAGCTGGGACTCGTTAATAAATTTACTTACTTTATTTAATAAAATCAAAATCAAAATTTGTTTTTAATAAAATTAAGTGAATTTTTTTTATTCAACCATTACACTTTAATTATTTTTAAAAGAACTACGTGGCTTTGAATTCTCCATTGCATTTGGGGGATACGTAGGCACTCACGGCAAGCCAAATGTATAAATAGTCTAATTTAATTTTTATCTTTATTTTCTTCTCATACCTGTAAATATTCTAATTTATTTATTAATTTATTTTTTTTATTTTCCACCAAGCCTGTAAATATTCAATTTTTTTTGTTTTTTTTTTCCTTCAAATTTGTAAATTGTTTAATTTAGTTTTGTGAATATTTGTAGTTTAATTATTTTTCTTGGTTCTGACAACAAACCTGCAAAATATTTAATTTAGCTTTTTGTGTCTATTTTCCTTCAAATTACTGAATTATGTAATTTAGCTTTTATTTGAATTTGTGAATATTCGTAATTTAATTATTTGGCTTGTTTTATCTTTATTTAGGGGGTAAATCAAATATTATTTGGGTTATTAAATTTTCACAACTAGCTTAAGGTAACCGTCGTAGGACGAATGCATTAAGGGTGCTTAGGATTAAGTTCCTGCCATTCCCTGTGCATAATCGACTCCCAAACTCTACTTGGATATTGCAGACCTTTTCTTTTTTTCTTTTATTTTAAATCCATTTTAAAGGGGTTTGCCATTCATTTTCCCTATCCAATAAACGATTGGTGGCGACTCCATTTGTTTTAACGAAATTTTCTCTCGCCAATCCCGTTGCGATCACGGTCATGACAAAAGGCAAGTTGGTTATTGGTGAGGACTTAGCACTAAAAGGTGTCATTCTCAAGTGGCTGCATGATTCCCTATTAGGAAGCCATTCTGGAAGAGATGTAAAAACAGCAAGAGTTAAATATGTATTCTTTTAGAAAGGCATGCTAAGGACATTCAGCAATATGTCAGAAAATGTGATATTTGCCAAAAATGTAAACCAGACTTGGCTGCTTCTCCGGCTCTATTACAGCCTCTTCCAATCCCTAATAGGATTTGGGATGCTATTAGCATGAACTTTATGGAGGGCCTTCCTTCATCTACTAGGAAGCAAGTCATCCTAGTGGTTGTAGACCAATTGAGCAAGTATGCGAATTTTCTGCCACTTTCACACCCTTACACAACACTTGAGGTTGCTCATGTTTTCCTAGATAACATCTTTAAATTACATGGCATGCCTACTTCCATTACAAGTGATAGAGATCCCATTTTTCTTAGTAAGGTTTGGAGTGATCTCTTTCAACTCCAGGGGGTGGCATTGAACAAGTCTACAGCTTACCATCCTCAATCCAATGGCCAAACCGAGGTTGTCAATAAATGTCTTGAGACTTACCTTCATTGCATGTGTTATGAGAAGCCATCCCCTTAGTCTCATTGGCTTTTTCTAGCTGAATGGTGGTACAATGCAAATTTTCACATTGCAATTCACACTACTCCGTATGAAATAGTTTAAGGCCAAGCTCCTCCTATAAACCTCCATTATTTGCCTCGGGAATCCACTAATGCAATAGTTGACAGATCTTTAATGGCTAGAGAGGTTGCTATTAAACTCTTGCAATTTCACTTGTTGCATGCCCAAAATCGTATGTCCCAGCAAGCTAACAAACATCACAGTGACAGAGTCTTTTCTATTGGTGATTTTGGTTTAATTGAAGTTGCAGCCTTACAGGCAGAATTCCATGCGTCATACTACTTTCCACAAGCTGTTACCAAAGTATTATGGTCCATTTAAGGTTCCGGATCGTATTGGGTTGACAGCTTACCAGTTAGAGTTACCTGCTGCAGCTGATATTCATAATATTTTTCATGTTTCACAACTAAAACTTTGCAAGGATCTTGTTAACAGCATCATTCATCCTTACAAGTGTTTATAATGAATGAAACAAGATACACTCTCAAAATAGTTTATATAAAATGAAAGCTCTAATAGATAGAATGATTTTGACAATAAAAAGTTCAAATCTTGATTTTGAAGGAAGAAATATTAAATCTACATTTTTGTACGAAAATAATGATTCATCACTTGTAAATGGTTCAATCTCAACTTATATTTATAGCCCAAGTGATAAAATAGTCATTGGTGACATTTTGAAATATTTTCTTTCAAAAAATAGCTGTTAAAAACATATTTTGACGCATGGTATTCGAATATAAGAGTTTATACTTGAATGCAAATGTTTTCTATTAAAAAATTTAATGCTAATATTCTAATACAAGTGCTTTTTGTAAGCTTGGTATTCAAATATAAGGTCCGCTTCAAATACAAGACCATTCTGGGCTTTCTCGGTTTTGATCAAGAACAAAATATTCGAATACAAGGATGTTGTATTTGAATACAAGCCTTGGTGTTCGAATACATGGGTCCATATTTGAATACATATTGATTATGCAAAAAGCTTGTATTTCTAGTATTTGAAAACTGACTTTAGAATGTCACTACTTAGTTTCTTATTAGGATTATGCAAATGACTAGTAATTGAAAATTTTTTTGAGTCTACTTTCATTTGAAATTAGTTACAGATCAAAATATAAAGTAATTTGAAAATTATGAATAATATAATAATTGAAGATTAATTTTCCAAAACTCAGATTTTACTATTTTTCAAAATTTTTTTTAAAACCACCGTTGGGGCAAACATAACTTAACATCAATGACATTAGAGAGACACTGAACACTTGAAGCCTATTACATATTATATAGAATCTTAATTTACAAGAATGAAGGAGATATACAAAATTGTGTAAACTATAAATGAATCAAGCTTATGAGTCATAAGGTAATTGAAAGTAGATTAGGACAAGAAAGCTACAAATAAGGTAATCAATTTCATTTTATACCAGGCAAGAAAGCTACACATAAGGTAATCAATTTGTTTTTATACTAGAGAGGTCAATAATGGAGACTATATACTTATGTGAAGTCGGTGGAAAGTTACAAAAGGAAACAAAAATACATGGTCTTTATTGATATAGAAAAATGCCCATGATAAAGTACCACAAAAATTCTAATCGAAGGCTTTTCTAGAGAAGAAATAAGTTTGTATCATATATATTCAAGATGTAAAGGATATGGCATGTGAAGTCATGGGGTGCGACAAAAGCTTTCTATAACCATAGATTTCCACCGAGTTCAACTTTGAGTCTGCACCTTTTTACCTTGGTATTAGACATATTTAATAAGTATATCAAAGAGCTAGTGCCTCAATATATGCTTTTTGCATATGATGTAATCTTCATTGATGATCGAGACAATAAGTAAATTCTAAACTTGAGTTTTGGAAAGAGGTTATGACAGAAATTCGTATAAGGTTTGATTAAGTAAGAAGATGACCAATAAAAACTCAATTGAAAAAAGTAAATTAAGTGGAATATAATCCGATTAAAAAGAATTGAAAAAGACTAAGAAATCATTAAAGAAAGACTTTAGTCTAAATATAATGTTGCTGTTATTCTAATATTAACATCCTAGTTCATTATGTTTTTATATTTAATAAATAATATGATCTTTCAGTTATTTTTTCCACTATGGTTAAATAATACATTAATTAATATAATATAATACAAAATTAATTATTTTTTGAGTGGTGCTATTTTACATGAAATTTGTTTTTATGAAATGTTACAAATGATTTGGTACTTTTTTTTTCAATATCAGTCTCTTATAACCCACAATAATCAACCTCAACCTTTTATGATATCCATAACAATTAATTTCTCTCTCATATAGTTATTCCATGTCATTCGAAACACATTTCTTAAAAATATTCTTTGTGCTATTTATCATTTTTTTTACTTTTTTTTTTCAATTTTTGTTAATTGACATTGTCAATACAATTGTTAGTAATGAATATTTTGAAAACAATATTGTCACTCACTATAAATATATCAACAATTATATGTTAACACCAAATCCCAAAACAAAACATATTTACTCATTTGTACCTGTTTAGTTTTATTTAACTTTTTACCTAAAACAGCTTCTTATAAGTTAATCCCATATTTGATTAACCTCTTTATAAGTCAATCCCATATAAGTTAATTTTTACCCCCCCACACACTAATATCCCATATTTTATTAACCTTTTTATTAGAAATATTTTTATTGTACATAACTTAGGTACACTAAATTAATAATAATAATTAAAAACTAACGCATAATGATAAAATATTAGTCTTTTATTTTTTTTATTTTACTCAAGAATTTCTCTTTCATTGAGCTCAACTAATCTAATAGTGAAGCTGCTGTTACAGTCCCACTTGGAATTGGAATTCATTTGCTTCGGAAATAGAGAAAGGTGTGTGTGTGTGTGAGAGAGAGAAAGATATAGATATGAGAGAAGAGGTAATCAGCTCCGGAGGTACCCTTGATCCCGCACCTGCTGCTAGGTACCCCTTTCTCTCTTTCTCTCTCTCTCTCTCTCTCTCACGCGCGCATTGAATTCGTTCTCCAATTAGGGTTTCATTTTGCGTCAAATCTTTACAATTTCTATAACTGGGGTTTTCAATTTGCTTGTTTTCGCGCAAGACTCAAACTTGAATTGGATTGTAAGAGCTAAGATGATTGTTGCTTGAGAATTGGATCTAATGGAAAAAAGGTCTCGTTCTCATGTTTGGATATAATTTGAATGAAATTTGTGGAAACAGCTCAAACAATGATATGCATGCATGCATACATGGTGCCAAATGTGTTGTGGAAAGTGTAGGAATAGTATGTTCTGAGGAGAAGTTCTTGCTTTTTCTGGGTGTAATTTAAAATTCTTCCTCCACTCTACTCAATTGGATGCAAGACAAGTAGACACATGATGTAAGATGTGACTTCAAATCATAACACATGTCTTGCATCTAATGGGGTGGATAAAGTAAGAATTTCTTATATTCTAAGTTGGCTCATGGCTACTGCTACTTTTTAATTGTTGTGCATACTTACTAATTATTTGCTACTGAGTCAAGTATCTTTTCTAATTCTGAATATATGAAACAGGAAATGGGACTTCAAGCTCCTCATTTCTTTTGTTTGTCAAATCAAAGTTTCCATTATCACTATATCAGATTTTTCTTGTTTGATGTGGTTCATGTCATCAGAAAGGAACAAAAGAACATTTCTTGATCTTGAAATTTCTTCATATATATGCATACTTGTGGAGTACAAAAATGGATACCTTAGGTTCATAGGTAAGTTTAGGTAATTTTATATGCTTGTCACCTCAGACTCATACAAAACTTTATAGCACCCTTTGACTTTCACACAGTTTGAATCAAATGGTTTGAATCAAATGGTATAATTTGGTGATTTTTTTTGGCTTTCTGAAAATGTGACTTCTTGCGACAGCAAAATTATCTGTTAGGTTGTTTGCAAAGATGTTCAGTTGAGGAAAGCATTAAAGAAAGGCTGTATAACAACATTAACTTGGGGAATATAAATCCAACGAAGCTTGCTCTGAATCAGGGCTTAGGAGAAATCATTGATGTTTTCCAAATGATTTGGGAAGTTATAGTGATACAGCCAAGGAACCAGAATTGTTGCAGCGATGTCATGACTTTTAGAAAACATACGCGTAAACGAAAAACAGAGTTGGGAACACTGTACGACCAAAGGACGGACACAGGTCTCGGTGGATTGTACAACTCTGATAACATGTTGAAAAACAACAGGGTTTTAGAGGGAGAGAGAAAAAAAGGGAAAACTTGGGGGCATGTGAGACTGAGAAAGAGAATACGGTAATTCAATAATTACTTAGAAGAATGATTCAATCCAAACCACTAACCTTATACCCTTATTTTTTTTACTAATACTCTAGGTCAAGTACAAGCGTAGTACAACTAACACTTACAGCGTACTAACACAATATAACTTGACATGATGATACTCTCTAACAATCGTGTTAAATGCTGCTGTCTAAATGAACAAATTGACCTCCTAGGGAGCCTTGGATCTCCAAACGGGTGGGCAAGTAAAAGTTGGAAGGATTTACATGGATAGACCCCCAAAGAATCCGAATTCCAGATCCTTACATCCAAAGAAGAGGGTTGGATGGGATCAAGGACTCAAGAAGACAATTAGCTCCAATTTTCTCTATTATTTAGATTTAAGTAAACAGTGAAAATTCCAATAGACAATACAGAGTTCTTCTTGGCATGCAATAATCAGTCATCTTTTCCTATTATTTTGGTTTTGAGTTTTGTTAGAGATACAAAACCATTCTTGGGCCTTCACCTTATAGCTTAAGCTGCTATAAGCTTTAAGAGAGTTGGTCTTTGTCAAATTTCTAAAAGGTTTCTACCAATGTCTTACCTATTAGGCTGGATGACGTCTTGGGATGATTCCATATTAGAATGTCAGTTATATCATGGCAGATCATCAGGTTATATAGAAGAGGATGTTAGGTGAAGGTTAGGGCATGTTTGAAAACTAGCCTTCAGCCCTGAACCGGAGAAATGAAGTCTGAGTTTCATTCTAGTTGTTTGACATGTCAAAATTGTGAAGGAAAATAGTGTAAACTTGCTGAAATAATCTAGCAAGGAAGAGACAACTGAATGCTGAATGTGGAACACGGTTGATGCTCCTAACTTTGTAATATTTTTTTAATTTGTAAGACAATTATCCCTAATATTTTTGTACTATTATACATTGTGTAGTGAATGGCATTTTGTCTGTTATTGCATATATGCTGTACAGCTTTGCCTAATTTACTTGCTTTTCTGCAGTTGGATTGACTATATTTTAATGATTATAATAAACTATTATATTAATATTACTGTCTTGTCTAAATATCCTATTATTGTTGTTGTTGTTATTAACATTATTATTATTATTATTATCTACTTGTAATGACTATGGTTTGTATAATTTTTTCTTATATTATTAAATTTTACCTTTTTTTACAGTTCCAATGTTAACCTTTTTATATTCTTATTACCCTATTTTTTTCGTTTCAAAACTCAAAAGGCTAATACATATTACACATGTTAATATTTTCTATTATGTTATTACTTGTTAAGGTTTTTGCATTTACCTAAGGTTTTTGACATTAATGTAAGATTTTCTAATTGTATGTAGTTCAGTCATTAATTGTTGAAAACTAGGCTTCTGCATTTATTATCTCCTACCCACTCTGTTGAAATATCTCTGACATATCTTTGACATTTATATTTATGTCAGAGTAGTTGTTGAAATATGTATGTCAGATTAGTTGTAGTCAAAGATCTTAGTGGAAAATGCCTACAATGGTACGCTTGTCTAAATAGGGTGGTCAGATAGCAGAGGCTAAATAAGTTGGCCGTAATCCCTCCATTTTAGGGATTTTGTATTGTACATTTGATTAATATAAACTTACGAGGCCGTGAGACTACCTCTCAAGCCAATTCGCATTTCATTTTCAATTTCCACATGGTATCGAGTCCGATCTAGGGAGACTCTGCTCGCAAATAACCTTTTATCATACCTTTTGCTTTATCAGGCACTTGTGGTCAAGTTTCTTTATGTTGATCAGCTTGACCGTCATCTAGCCACTACCGAATGCCACGATCAAATCGTAAGTTTCCAAAGAAGCTTGCCTTCCAAAACTGTCCAGGACGCAGAAGATCACCGCTGGTTACTCGGGTTTGGGTTGCCGGCCTTCTTTGAGCCAATTTTGGGCTCATATGGAAGACGAAATAGTAAACCCATTCACCCAAGGTGAAAGTTCTCATAGTGCAAAACAGCCACCAGAGAATTAAAAGAATATTCGGTCGCCATCGACTAAATGGAAGAAATTATTTGAAATGGTCTCAACTTGTCTGCACTCGTTAAAGGAAAAGGCAAAATTAGCCACCGTCTCGGAATCGACCAAGACAGGAGATCCAAAATATACTGCATGGGATGAGAAAGACTCAATGATCATGGCTTGGCTATGGAATTCAATGATTCCAGAAATTAGTGACACTTGCATGTTTCTCAGCACTGCAAAGGAAATTTGGGACTCAATAGAGCAGACCTATTCAAAGGCTAAAGATGCTGCCCAAGTATATGATGTGAAAGTCAAAACAGTTGCTGCAAAGCAAGGCAACAAATCTGTTATAGAATATGCCAATCAATTGAAGTCTCTATGGATGGAGTTGGATCATTATAGGGTAATAAAAACCAAATGTTCTGCAGATTCAGCAATTATCAAAGAGTTCATTGAACAAGATAGGGTCTATGACTTCCTTGTGGGATTAAATCAATTTGATCAAGTCGTAATCCGTGACTCGGGAAAACCAAGTACCATCCTCAGAATGAGGTGGTTGCCATTGACGAAGTGAGGAGAGTAGAAGGAACTTAATGTCGGATACCCCATCCGTTGAAAGTTCACCATGATAGCCGAAAATCCTAGGAATGGAGGATGTGCAAAGGTGGAAAAGAAAGGGGACTTGTGGTGTACCTGCACTGTAATAAGCCTCGACATACCGTGAGAGGTGCCGAAGTTGAATGGTAAACCTCCTAATCGTGAAGGAGGACAAAAGGAGTTTTTTTAGGAGGTATATCTCGCAAAAATGGTCGTGCTTATGTAGCTGAAAAGGTTGAAGAAGGTAAACCAGAATCTTCAAACAGTTTTGGGTTAAATAGCTATAACCAAGAAGAGATTGAAAGAATGAGGGCTTTCCTCAACAGTTTGGAGAAACCCACAGGTAAATGCACTTTGGCGTATTCAGGTATGCTTCCAATTTCATTCGGGTTTAATGTCTCAAAAACACTTTCTACTTCCTTCTGGATCTTAGATTCTGGAGCCCCAGACCATATGACACCTTCATCTAAATATTTCTCCACATATGACCCCTGTTCCAGTAATAAGAAAATTGCCACTGCTGATGGTACTCTTGTAACAGTGGCTGGTATAGGAGACATACAAATAAACCCTTCCATTATCTTAAGAAATGTTCTTCATATTCTAAAATTGTCCACAAATCTTGTCTCTATACAGAAACTTACAAAAGACTTATCCTATAGTGTGATTTTTCATAGTAATCATTGTGTATTTCAGGACAAGGATTCAGGGAGGGCGATTGGACATGCTAGAGAAGGGAATGGTCTTTATTATCTTGAGGAATCAAGTTTGTCCACAACGAAAAAAAATCTTTTGTCTTGCTCATTCATGACCGAATCTGTTCTCACAAATAAAGAAAATTTTTTTCTTTTCCATTGTCGGTTAGGACACCCATCTTTTGGAGTCATCTAAATTCTGTTTCCATCGTTGTTTTCTGGGCTGAAAATTGAGAGTCTCCATTGTGAAGTATGTGAAATTGCAAAACACAAGCGTGTACCTTTTCCATTGAATAATAAAAGAAGCACATTTCCTTTTCATCTAGTTTAGACTGATGTTTGGGGTCCTTCTTCTATTCCAAGTGTTTCTGGGTTTCGATGGTTTGTGACTTTTATAGATGATTGTACCCGAGTTACTTGGATTTTCCTCCTTAAACACAAATCTGAAGTAAGTACAGTTCTCTCAAAATTTTTCTCAATGGTCAAAAATCAATTTGGTGTGAACATCAAAAGAATTAGATCGGATAATGCTAAGGAGTACTTCAATCATGTCGTTACTTCATTTTGTCAAAAAGAGGGAATAATCCACGAGTCTTCTTGTGTGAAAACACCACAACAAAATGGAATTGCAGAAAGAAAAAGCGGCCATCTTCTTGACCAAACCTGGGCACTTTTGTTTCAGAAAAATGTTCCAAAGAATCTCTGGGGAGAAGCTGTCCTAACAGCAACATATCTCATTAATCGTTTACCCTCTAGAGTGTTGGAGTTCAAGAGTCCTATGGATGTTCTTTCCTCTTTTTATCCACACATTTCTACCACTCACAATTCGCACTGGGTCTTTGGGTGTGTCTCGTTTGTTCATATCCATAATCAAGATAGGGGTAAACTTGATCCTAGAGCTCTAAAATGTGTCTTTGTTGGGTATTCCATTACTCAGAAGGGATATAAGTGTTATCATCCTCCATCTAAAAAATTCTGTGTCCTGAGATGTTACCTTTCATGAAGCACAAGCCTATTTCACTCAACCTTATCTTCAGGGGGAGAGTCTTAGGGAAGATAAGGGGACTAATCTTGAAACACTTATTCTTCCTGATCTTAATCTTGAAACACTTATTCTTCTTGATTTTGAACCAAATTTTCGTGAGACCGAGTTAGGGGGAGTAGTGGAAGAAAATGGACCTGAAAATGAACCCGAATCAGGGGGAGTAGTAGCTGAAAATGGATCTGAAAATGAAGCATTGACTGAAACCAGATCTGAAATTGATAAGTTTGGAAAGAATTTGGTGTATACAAAAAGACTAAAGGCCATTCCTGAATCAATACATGTCCAAGAGACCAATCCAACTCCTTCAAGTCAGGTAACAAATTCTGATTCATCAATTTTACAGGATAATTTTTCAGTCTCTCAAAATGAAACAGAAAATCCAATATCCGAAGATAATCTTGACCTCCCAATTGCCATCAGAAAAGGAATAAGAAAATGCACAAAAAAACCACTATATCTTCTCTCAAATTACCTCTCATTTTAAAAATTTTCACCAACCCATAAAACCTTTCTTGCAAACTTAAACACCATTTCAATTCCCAATAATGTTTTTGAGGCATTGTCTGATAAAAATTGGAAGCTTGCTATGGATACAGAAATGGAGGCATTGGAGAAGAATAAAACATGGGAGTTAGTTACTTTACTGTGGCGGAAGAAACCCGTTGGTTGTAAATGGGTATATACAAGAAAATATAAGGCTGATGGGTCAGTAGAGAGGTACAAAGCCAGGTTAGTTGCTAAAGGTTTCACACAAACCTATGGGATTGATTATGGAGAGACTTTTGCTCCAGTTGCAAAGATGAATACAGTTCGAGTTATACTATCACTTGCTGCCAATTATGGCTGGTAATTATAGCAATTTGATGTGAAGAATGCTTTCTTACATGGGGAAATAGAGGAGGAAATTTATATGGAGGTCCCACCAGGATATGGGAAAATCGGCATCGCTAATTCTCGCTTGCGTGTTAAAAAAAAGCATTATACGGGTTGAAACAATCACCACGGCATGGTTTGAAGGTTCACTAAGGCTATGACAAATTTTAGGGTACAAACAGAGTAATGGAGATCACACATTGTTCATTAAACACTCAACTTCAAAGTGGGAGTGACAAAGGCTTGTTAGTATATGTTGATGATATCATAGTCACTGGAAATGATTGGAAGGAACAAGTAGTCCTAAGTCAACATTTAGCAAAGGAGTTTGAAATAAAAACTCTTGGGAGGCTAAAGTATTTTCTAGGAATTGAGGTGGCTCACTCAAAAAGGGGTATTTTCATATCTCAATGTAAGTATATCACGATTTGCTCAAGGAAACAAGAAAACAGCTTGTAAACCTCGTGAGTACTCCTATAGATTCAAGCAATAAGTTGGGATGTGGAGATGAAAGTGCATTGGTGGATAAAGAAATGTATCAACGATTGGTTGGGAAATTAATTTACCTTTCCCACACAAGACTAGATATTGCATTTGCTGTGAGTCTGGTTAGTCAATTTATGCACAACCCAAAAGAAGTTCATTTGCAAGCAGTTCATAGGATTTTGCAAAGATCTCAAGGGAACCTGTGAAGAGGAATTTTATTTAAAAGGAATGGGAATGCAACCCTTGAGGCTTATACTGATGCTAATTATGCAGGGTCAATTACTGACTGAAGATCCACAACGGGGTATTGTACATTTCTTGGTGGAAATCTTGTAACTTGGAGGAGTAAAAAGCAGAATGTTGTGGCTCGATCTAGTGTCGGGCTGGTAGTTCCGAGCTATGGCACATGGTATTTGGAAATTACTTTGGCTCAAGATTATCTTAGAAGATTTGAAGATTAAATGGGATGGACCTATGAAGCTTTATTGTGATAATAAGTCAGCAATCAGTATAGCTCATAACCCTGTTCAACATGATCGAACAAAGCACATAGAGGTGGATAGACACTTTATCAAAGAAAAGCTTGATAGCGGTTTGATTTGTATTCCATATGTACCCTCACAAGGACAACTTGCAGATATTTTCACCAAAGGATTGAGCAGCCTGCTGAAAAAAGAATGGTGTCCAAGCTGGGAATGGAGAATACCTATTCACCAGTTTGAGGGAGAGTGTTGAAAACTAGGCTTCTACATTTATTATCTCCTACCTACTCTGTTGAAATATCTCTGACATATCTTTGACATTTATATTTATGTCAGAGTAGCTGTTGAAATATGTATGTTAGATTAGTTGTAGTCAAAGATCTTATTTGTAGCAATACAATGGTCGCTTGTTCTAAATAGGGTGGCCGACAGAGGCTAAATAGGTTGGCTGTAATCCCTCCATTTTAGGGATTTTGTATTGTACATTTGATTAATATAAACTTATGAGGCTGTGAGACTACCTCTCAAGCCAATTCAGAATTCATTTTCAATTTCCACATTAATGAAATGAACTATGAAGTGGGGGTCAAGATATGCTGCGTCATAAGTGTTGATTATTTTGTAAACTTGAGTTGTGGAGTGAAGCTTTGGGATCAAAGGGTTTTCGGTTGAGTAAAAGTAAGACGGAGTATAGGAATGTGTTAGGCCCAAGGTTACATGGTCTACACTAAGAGGCCGAAGAAGGATAATTTGGAGAATAAAGTAGAGAGGAGCATGAGAAGTGAGGGGAGTAACTACCTCCTGAATTGTAACTAACCTCTTGCTGACTTGGCAAGTGGGAGAGGGAGAGAATATTCTAGAATGGGGAGGCTGCTAGGCCAGAGAGAGTATTAAGGGAGGAGGGTAGGAAGAATGAGATGGGCAGAAATTGAATGAGGATTTGGGGCCTTTTGGCAGGGAGGGGCAGACCCTCGAAGTTTTGCGCTATCAGTCTCTGTTTTTCTGTTTTCTTCAAGTTCTAGTTTCTGTTTCGTTCTTTTATTCTGTTTTGTGAGTGAGAGAGTCTTCAGTGTTGTGATTCTATCATTGTAATTAGGAATTATTCCCATTTTCTGTAATCAAACACTTGGGTTCCTATCAGAATGCAATTTCAGCAAGACGCGAGTTAGCAATGTTTTGCAGGTGAAAATTGGGGACCACATCAGACCCAAAGTTGCACAATTTAGGTATCTTGGATCTCTTACGAAGTGATGGGGAGATTGAGAGGGATGGAACACATAGGATTCAAGGTGGGTGGATGGAATGGTGAAATGCTTTAGGCATAATTTGTGGTTGCAAGGTGCCTATCAAACTCAAAGGAAAATTCTACCGGATAGCTATAAGGCAAGAGATGCTCTATGGTACTAAATGTTGGGCAGTAAAAAGCCAACAAGAGCAACAAATAAGTGTAGCGGATATAAGAATGTTACGGTGGATGAGTGGTCATGCATGAAAAGATAAGATTAGGAACAAATGTATTGTAGAGAAATTTGGTGTAGCACTTGTTAGATATAAAACCATTCATGAGCCTTCACCTAATAATTTAAGTTTTTAGCAGAGTTGGTCCTTGACATGGTATTCGAGCCTCTATGACTAAGTGGTTAGGAGTTTGATCTTTGCCGCCCCATTCTTCTAAATAAAAATTGAATTTTAGCATAAGGTAAAGTGGGCTTGTGCATTGTCCACACTTCAAGCCCAAAAGGCTTTTACGTGAGGGGGGGTGTTAGAAATAAAACCATTCATGAGCCTCCACCTAACAGTTTAAGCTATTGAGATAGTTGGTTCTTGACAACACCTAGTGAAGAGAAGATGACAAAAACTCGTCTAAGGTGGTTTGGTCATGTAAGGAGAAGACCAACAGAGGCTCTAGCGAGGAAAGTGGTTCAAATGGAAGATAGTCCGATTAAGAGAAGTAGAGGAAGTCTGAAGAAAACTTTAGGAGAAACCATTAAAAAATCCCTTGATCTAAATGTTCCTTTGAAATTTTGGTTTGTAATAGAGCACAATGGTGTCATTTGATCCATTTAGCTGACCCCACCTAGTGGGAGGGACAAGGCTTGGTTGTTTTTGTATATGCATCCCTAAATGATTAAAACTTTCAGCAGTTTATTTCCATAGACTTTTGTTGCAGCTGTTGGGAATAATTTTTTACCCCAACTTTGTTGTCACACCTGAAATATTTATAATCTCATGCATGGAATTGAAGAAATTACCATTTTTAGTAAAAGGTCATTTTTGGATATTTTAAACCATTTGTTATCAAAATATGAAGAATACTTTTTATTTTTGGGTTGTATAACCATTCTGCTCTCAAATGGCTTATAGCAACTTGTTACTGTTAAAATGTTTTTACATCTAGTCATGCTTTATACTTTACAGTCATCAGTCCACTTATATGAAAGCTAGACTTTTGGTAATTTGGTTTAACGTAGTGACATTTTTGTGTAGAATCCCTACTGTTGTAGATGTTATAGGTTTTTTTTTTTTAATAGAAATGAAAGTCAAACTAGAAGCTGCATGTGACTTAAATGAACAGAGTGGATTATATACTAGCCATAATCTCATATAAATAGGCAATAGTCAAGTTTCTTAAATTTCTATAGGTTTCAACTTTTAACAAAATACACTCTGAATGACATATGCATGTATGTTTGGTGATGTTAAATTGTGGTTTTTTGGAAGACATGCAATTGTGGTGTCAAGATATTGTTTATTTTACTAATTTTCTCAAAGGACTAATTATTCATACATTGTATCAGTTCTGCTGGGGCATCCTCACCAGCTGTTCCAATGAATGTTGGTAGCATAGAAGGGTCAAGTCATGGACAAGGCTCTAAAGCGGCTTCTCTCTCATGCGTTGGTTCACAGCCACCATGGACTTCCTTGAGCACAAGTGCTGGCGGTTCTGCTTTAGGTTCATCAAGACCTTCATGTAGACCCTGGGAAAGGGGGGATTTATTAAGGCGTTTGGCTACATTTATTCCTTCAAATTGGCTTGGGAAGCCTAAGGTTTGAACTGGACATGGTTTTCCATAAAAAAAATATATCATAGTCGCATTTATATATGTGTACATCTTCTTTGTTTTTTCCTTGTGGTTGGTAGGGGATGCGTCAGTTCACTGATATTTCCAATGTCCTCATGATGATATTCCCTAGAGGACAATAGTTATTTGTCTGAAGTAAACATTGCATACTGCTTGTCGTAAACTAGTAATGATAAGCCCAGTGATAGTTTGTGTTTATGCTTATAAATTATAATAGGAACCTAAAGTGTTATACAATTCTAAACTAAAGCAATATTATTATAATTATTTTGTGAGTTTTATCATTTGCTTACTATGAATAGAAATCTTGTTCTTTTGTTTTCTTCCAGCAAGTAATCTAATTCTGTGTTACTGTCTTCTGTTATTTTCTTTGGGCAAGTGACAAGTACAACTTGAAATCAACAAGTTGAATCTCCAAGCTTTCAGGTTGAAGGTGGGGAAAGAAAGAACAGAATCAATCTACTACAGGATGCAAGATTTCCCTTTTTGTTATACTCTTCTTTTAAATTTTTAAAATGTATCTTTGAAACATTGAAACATACTTTTCCTTTATGCAGAAACCTCAGCCTAGATTATGTGCTATTTTCAGTCTCTTGCAAGCCTTCACTTATGTTTTCAAATACTTTACTTTTTCTCCTGTACCTTTCTCTCCGTGTTGTGTTATGCGATCTAGTGTTACTATATATTCGAAAGCTAATTCTTATTCTCAAATGTTTGATCCAATCAAAACGTTGCCTCTCAGCACTTGCTTCATACAACTGACTTTACCTTGTCTTCCTTTCTGTGTGTATTGTTTAACATTTTTTCTCCTTTCGTTTCTTATCTTTTGAATTATAGTAGTCACCATATCTTGAACATGCTCCCATTCTGTTTCTTTCTGCTTTCCCTTTCTTTCTTTGTACAGATATCACTCACCAGTCGTCTCTTGCGTCTGATAACAGTGATTGTTTTAGTGGCATAGATCACTCTACTCTTGTAACAGTATGCCTCTGTCACATATACTCCTTGGTCCTGGAAAACTGTAGACTTCCCTCCATCTCTTGCAGTTTGAGGCACTAAAGAATACATTTTATTCCAGCTTTTAAATCAGAGACAGCTGTTGGCATACTCCATCTCTTCCCTCCAACGTTTTGGTAATTATATACTTATCTTCCTCCAGATGATAAAAATCCAGACATTCTGCAAACTTCCTTATAAAAGGCCTGAGATGATAAATTTTCTTACCCCTATAACCATGCATTTATATTACATCTCGCAGCCTGTGTCAGGTTTGGTCATGCTCACTACCACAGCAGATATAGTTGAAATCATGTCATATCTCTTCTTCTGCTAGTAAATCAGTAAAATTTCTTGAAAATTTATTATGTTTGGTAATGCAAGCTGTAACTCAAGCTAGTCCTTGGAAGTTGATTTCTTGGGATGTTTCTTAGAACATGTGGGTGAATTTGGAACCGCTCTCAGATTTTTGTTTTAAAAAAAAAAAGTTTTCATGTATAATGTACTAAATCAGTTTTTAAGACCAATAAAACAAAAGATTCATTTTGGATGAAGTTGTTTTTGTAGGATTCTTATCCTCCCCCTAGTTGTACTTCCCTCTATTCTCTGTAATAAATTTGTTTCTCTATCAAAATAAAAGGGAATTTTTGTCTTTTTGTGATTCTTATTGCCTGTTGAATTATTATTGCCAATTTGTCAAAATGGATTTCTGGCATTCTTCTAAGGCTTCTTAAAGACTTTACGCATGTATTGGCAATATTGTTTTAGGCTGAAAAATGGGAAAGAAATAATTCTTCACTATTGTTAATTTGTAATAACTGTCTTGATGTGGCTGTATAATTATGTGAATTTCAGATCAACCCCGTAATTTAGTTTGTAATTCTAAGGATTTTTTGGTCAGGTTATATTCTTTTTGAGAAATGGTCAGGTTAGTAGCTAACAAATGGATACAAGATAATAAGTATCATTTGCATCGAGAGAAAGCTTAGGGATTCAATATATTTGTTTCTGTGATGTTAATTTCCTACATATTTGTCTACAGAAATTTCTTTTTATATATCACATGAAGTAATGGTCTAAGGAAATTGTTTTGATTTGTGAGGCATATACTTTAGATTGATCATGAGTCAATAATGTATACCTCTTGCTACTCCAATTGTTCCAAGTAGTTATGAGCCAATCTCAAGGGATCACATGTCCTCTTTAATTTCTTCCAGATCATCAGTTCATTGGCTTGCGCTCAGAAAGGTTGGATGAACATTGGTGTTGACAAAATTGAGTGCGAGTCATGTGGTGCATCCTTGGGTTTTATATCATCATCGTCTTGGACGTCAGTTGAAGGTTAGTGATTGTAAATTTGTATTTCCTCTCTTCTCTAATAACTATTTTTTTCTATTCAATAATAAAATGTGTAATTTTTTTTATTTCTACAACAACAACAACCAAGTCTTATTACACTAGGTGAGGTCGGCTACATGGATCAATCAACACTGTTGGGCTCTGTAAACAAATGTTATTTCTGTTTCTCAAAAACTGAGTATAGAATCTATAGATCAATGGGGTAGTATGTATCCCATCAATTATCAGAGTTGCTGAGTTGGCAGTTTTTAGTTGATTGAGAACTATAATAGTTGTTATGATTGCAGTTAGCAGATAAGTGTAAGAGCTTCTCTGTTGCTGCTGATTGTATTCTTCCTTTGTTTTTAACTGATTTTCTTATTGTAATGGCTGAAGCTCAAAATGCCAGCGAATTCTTTGCCAGGCAGCTGGATTCTGGGCATAAAGTTAGTTGCCCTTGGAGAGGAAACAGCTGTCCAGAAAGCCTGGTGCAGTTCCCTCCAACTCCTCAATCTGCGTTAATTGGAGGCTACAAGGATAGATGTGATGGACTTGTGCAATTTCAATATCTTCCTGTGGTGGCAATCTCTGCAATTGAGTTGATGCGTGTTTCTCGAGGTCCACAGATTGATCGTCTGTCGCAGTCTCGGAATTTTATCTCAGAAGAAGTAAACTTTAAACCAGAGATTATATCAGAGCTTGAAAGCTCTCAAGATGAAGCATACCACTTATTTTCTTGTGTAAGATATTTACAAGTTTTGTCTAATAGTAGCTGGCTAACTGATCCTTAAGTTGCCACTCTATGATATGCTTATTTTCTATTCATATTCATGTATCTTCTTTTGGCAGGCGCAGAAGCTTATAAGCCTTTGCGGGTGGGAACCAAGATGGCTTTTAAATGTTCAAGATTGTGAAGAACATTCAGCTCAGTCCGCAAGAAATGGATATTCTTTCGGCCCAAGCAAGACTCAGCTCCATCTTACTCAGGATCTAGGGCCAAAAGCAATTTCTGCTTCGACTAAAATGGACTCCAGAAAGGCTAAGGTGTCTCTTAAGGAGTCTAGACTAGACTCTAGGTCACCTTTGCTTGATTGTAGCTTATGTGGTGCTACAGTTAGAATTTTAGATTTTTTGACTGTTCCTCGTCCTTCTCGCTTTGCACCTAACAACATAGATATTCCTGATACTGGAAAAAAAATAGGATTGACACGTGGAGCGAGTGCAGCAAGTGGAATCAGTGGTTGGGTCGCAGCTGATGATACAGAGAAAGATCAGATTGAAGACCGTGATGAAGTTACAACAAATGAGGGGAAATTGTTACCAAACACAGATTTAGATTTGAATCTTACTATGGCTGCGGGTTTTCCTTTTACCCCTTTGGACAGGACAGCAACATCTGAAAATATTCATGAAGCAGATATGGGTAGGGATTTAATGATCGGCCAACCTTCAGGGAGTGAGATTGGTGATCGTGCAGCTTCATATGAATCACGAGGGCCAACCTCTCGTAAGAGAAATCTAGAGAAAGGCGGAAGCTCAGTTGATAGGCCAGTCCTTAGGTTGCAGCAGCAGGTTGATAGTGTTGAAGGAACTGTCACTGATCATGATGGTGATGAAGTTACAGATGGTGGACAATATTCTGCTGGTCCCTCAAAACGTGCCCGTGATTCTGATATTTTCGACACATATTATTCACCTCATCAGAGAGATTCATCTGGTGCTGGTCCTAGCCATTCAATGGGCTTTGAGGCTTATGCTGAGGGAAATCGAGTTTCTTCATTCCATCAAGGTAGTGACCGCCTAATGGGAATCCAATCAGCTAGGGACTCAACCTGTGCATCCTCTGTCATTGCAATGGATACAGTATGTCGTAGTGTAAATGATGATTCTATGGAAAGTGTTGAAAATTACCCAGGAGACCTCGATGATGTTCATTTCCCCTCCTCTAGCACCTATGGCAATGTGGACATGAATGAAACATCAGAACTGTATAACAGCAACCAAGCTCAGCAGAGCATTTGTTTCCAAACAGTTACCGAAGTTGTCCCTGGTGAAGCAGGTGTCAGTAGTACAAACTGTGGTGAAGAACTTTTCAATGCAGAAACTGTGACTGCTCAGGCTCGAGATGGAACTAGTTTTGGCATTAGCGGAGGGAGTGTTGGAATGTGTGCTAGTCATGAAGCTGAAATCCATGGGACAGATATATCTGTACATAGAGCAGATAGTGTTGTTGGTGACATAGAACCCAGAGTAGAAGATGCTGAAAATCAGGGCCAAACAGGTGAATCTGCTCCAGATCCAGGTCTGATGGATGAGATTGTCCCTGATGATATGAACAGGGAAGATCCTAATGGTGATAGCCTGGAGATGATGTCTCACTCTGCAGGAAGAACAGACAGTGGGTCAAAAATTGGTTGTTCTACAAAGGCTGAATCTGTTGAAAGTGGTGAAAAGATTAGTCAAAATTGCACTCTTCCACTTGCAAACAGTAGTCATCCATCACGTTCTTGCAATGCTATTGCGTATTCTGGTTGTGAAAATACTAAGGAAAAGATCATGAAGGATGGTAAATCATCATTCACCAACAATTGTGCTCACCTTGAGTCAGATTTTGTCATTGCAAATGGGATAGGTAAGCTCTGTTTTTTTTTTTTTCCCTAAGAGGGTATACCTTGGCACAATGTAAGGTTGCTGACTTGTGACCTGGTGGTCTTACATGGAAACAGCCTCTCTGCTCACAGGGCTAAGGTTGCAAATATCTGACCCTGCCCAAACCCACAATGGTGGGAGCCTCTTGTGCTGGGATGCCCTATTGATTTTTATTTTTTTTTTACTTATTATCCTGTCCCCAACCCAGAGGCCAAAGCATATATCTGATCCTCGAAATGGTGTCATGAAACTTATCTTTTTTATGTCTACCTTTTGTCTTGCTCCACTTTCCATGTTTTATTGGGAGATAAAAGTGGGGTGCTGACTTTTGGCATCAGTAACTGTAACATTTTTCTCATAAGTTCAAATTGAGAATCATGTTTTGGGAAATTGGTCTAAGACTCTTTAAGGGAATTTTATCTTGATTAATGGTGTGAAAATGAAAAGCCATTGTTCTGTCTTCGTAATGTTAAATATCATTTATGTGCAATGGTTAAAATGAAGGTGTTTTTATGTCGGAAAATTGAAGAAAGGTCTAACAGGAAAATTCATTTTACAACAAGCGTAATACCTACACCATTGCTTATAATCGATTCTTTATGACCATTTATTCCTGCTTACTAAATTTTTATTTTGGTTTTGATAGAACTCAATGGCGTTGTTTGATCCATGTAGTTGACCCTACCTTGTAGGATAAGGCTTGGTTGTTGTTGTTGTACTAAATTTGTTGTTTGATCCTTTTCATGCCTAGCGAAAGCAAGAGTCAAGCAACTGCTAGTCAACAAACAAATACAATGTTTTTAACGCAGGACGGAAGTCGCTAGGTATCATTCTAGCAGATGACCTAGGATTTACTAGTTAAAAACTCCTGAATTTGGCAAGAAACCCGGAAATCCTAATAAAAGTATTTATAAGTGAATATAAGTTGTTCCTTGTTTTACACATAACAGCCTTTTTATAGGCATAGTAAAACTTGATTGACTAGTGAGCAATCTTCCAGATCTTTCCTAATCCATATGGTATTTTAATAAGATTTAAATTCTACCATAATTACCTAAAAAGTGCAGTAAAATATATATTAAAAAAATCATAACGAAAATTACATACAAATCATAAAAAAATAATTGACCCCTCTTTGTTCTACATCAAGTTCTTAATTTTTAAATCTTTAGTTAGCTTCCATATCAGCTGGTTTCCAAATTGCTTTATTCTACACTTCCTCCATGTAATTACTTTTATGTTAAACTGACCTTTTGTTGTATTGACTTATAAATTCAATCTATAGATTCTTTCTAGAAAATTTGATGTTAAACGATGAAAGTTTTGATTTGAAAATGGTGAATACATGGTTTGAGGGTTAAGTTACAAGTTTTCTGTTTTGGGTTGCAAACAGCAGAAACATAGTTTGTATTTCCGGTTACAATATTTAAGTATAGCTTTTTTTCACAAATCAAGAACTCTACAGTTTATTCTGGTGTTGGCAAATAATAGAGATCTGACCAGTTTCTAACTTTCCCGCACAAAAGCTGTACATTAATTTAATTATACATTTATACTATAAACTTCATGGAAGCACATAGCAACTGTAGCAATCATTTTATCTGGAATGGATCCAAAATATTTGCTCCTCTGCTGCATCATGTGGGTCTTATTTTCTCTTCTCCTTTTCTTGCTACTTAGTAATGTTTACTATTCTGCATTAAGTCACCAAAATGTTCCCTGATTGATTGTTTCTTGGCTGCATCCCAGCTGGCTTACAATGTTGGTATTGGTTTGTTTAGTAACATCATCACTGATGAAAATTGTGCAAACTATGGAGCTGTGTTTAAACTAGCATATAAATATATCTCTATTCCTTCTTAGTCAGTTTAACTCATCTCATCCTTGAAACAAACTGCTTGTGTTTAATTAAAAGCTGGGGTTTGTCACTTCAATTCTCTTTCAATATTTTAGCTTATTTAGGTCTGTATCATCCTATGAATCTGTCTGAATCCTCACTTAAACTTCCAACCGGGCTTTTGGTTTCCCTCTATCCAAGTTGAATATTTCTCATTTGGAAGTTTGCTCATTTGAACTAGTCATTTCTAATACTCAGTTGCACACCACTAATTATCTTAGATGACTTGGTCCAGTTGAATATAATCCTTTATTTGATTTTTTTTTGCGTCATTATTCTACTTGTTTCCTTAATGGAATGGAACCTTTTCATCTCTATTTGCTAAACTTTCTAGGGAAGTATTTGCTGCTTAATATATGAACAGAAGGCTGGATCAAGATAGTTTTCCTATCAAAAAATTTGGTCTATTCTAATTCGTAACAGATCAAAGTTTTTTAACTGCCTGATATCTTAAAAGGGAAGACTTGCATTCTTTTATGATTCGGTCATAAATGATTTATGGAAGCCACTATATATGAGCTGTATTGGAGTTGGGCTATGCAATATGGTCTCTTGAGCCATGTGGAGCTTACATCTGGAAAGAAATTGTACTTTCTATAATTTGTAGTTTACTACTGAGAGCAGAATGAGAATTCCTTGAATTTGTATAGCTGGGTTACTGTCCTTTTATTCTACTTGTTTGTTCCACGGCCTCTTCTCAATAATTTCTTTTTTTTTTTTTTCCCTTGAGGGTCCCATCATGCATACTACTGTTGCCAATGGGTTGGTCCCCTTAGCAGCTTTTTATCATATG
Organism: Styphnolobium japonicum; assembly: GCA_023212625.1. Lineage (NCBI taxonomy): Eukaryota > Viridiplantae > Streptophyta > Magnoliopsida > Fabales > Fabaceae > Styphnolobium > Styphnolobium japonicum. The sequence continues at coordinate 21,978,721 of JALBWW010000003.1, read as the reverse complement.
TCATTGAAAATGGACGTTCTAATTCATTCCATGGTCCTGTTGCACTTCATTGATTACTTCCTACATATTTTTGGAGTAAAGCCACTGACATTGTTCAATTATTTAGGGCCTCCAAAAGGAGAAAGTAATTATGAAGAAGCTGTAGAATTTGATCCTATTGTCTATCACAACCAATATTGCCCTTGGGTGAATGGCAATGTTGCTGCTGCCGGCTGTGCAAGTTTTGCTCCAAGCACTAGCAGTGATGCTATTGCACTTTGCGGTTGGCAGCTGACGTTAGATGCTTTGGATGCTTTGCAATCACTGGGGCATAATGCAATTCAGACAGTACAGTCTGAGTCTGCTGCATCTTTGTACAAGGTTTGTCTGTCTCACTCATCAATTAATTTCTCCATTTTTCACCCCTCCTAATTGAAATTTATGTGTAGTTGAATGCTAAACTTAGAGTTATGAGCAGACCTGTAAGAATTTTATTTTATTGTATTTAAATGGGAGTTTGTTTCTCTTTTACAAACTACTTTTTCATTGATATGGCGTAAGCAGATCAATACATTATTTCTTTTAAGCAAGTAGTGCAAGTCCAATTTGCTTTATGGAAGTCACCCTGCACAGATGGGGCAGGCTTAGTAGATTCCTCGGGTGACAAACTTAGATTTTCTTTACCATCATGGCTGTTATATCCCTCTTTTATTTTCTCCAGCCTCCATGTGCCCTAAAGGTCTCTGTCATTGAAGCCTGTTAATGCGTGAATGAAAAATCCTAGCTAATAGATCATATAGGCTACGTAGGCAGTGATTATTGCATATTATGGAGCTTTAAAAATGCATCAACCAATATAATGCATTTCCTTTTGGCTTAAGGGTGATTGTTTGGAACCTTCATGAGAATGAAGACTACTTTACAAAGTTTACATTGCAGCTTTGAGAATACATATTCATTATTTTTTAGATGGCATACTTAGTGTTGGTCTTCACGTAATGGAGAGCTTTATTGTCCAAATGAAAATGTGCTGATGCCTCGTAGTTTTCTTGAAATTTATACTCACATTTTATGCTGACTTTTTTATTGTGCTTTTGGTGGTATCTTTGTGAAACAAATTTAGGAATAATAGGAAGTAGGAACTAACATCGTGAATATCACTTAATTGTCATGGATAAAGAGGAACAAAGCCAGATGTATAGGGAGACTCAAACGTTTCATCTTTATAGTTAGGAGTGTTTACCGTAATGATAAACTGTAATATTTGTTTCCAAACATTCAACAAATTAGTAATTTCGAAGTTTCTATAAAATACTGCTTTTTTATTTAAATTTTTTTTATCCAAAATAAACAATTTACTATCTTCTATTTCTTTTGACTGCCACACTAACTTTTATTGCCAATACATGGCAATGGGCAACAGTTCAGTAGCACCTTCATGCCTTTTTTTTCTTCATTTTTCTATTATGTTGTATGCGTGGGTGTTTAGGTGAGGAGAGTAATAATTATCTGAAATAGGTTCAAATCTTATATAAATTTTTGTATTCAACTATGGGGATTAATGTATTTCATAAAATACTTTCAGACCTGAGCAGCTATATCCATATCATCATCTGCTTTGCAAACAAAAAAACATTTAAAGTCAGGAATCTATTTTTTCTGGAAAATAAAAACATGTTTACTTGCTAAGCTATCCTTTCTTTCACTCTCATACACCCAGAATCCCATACATAATTTAATTAAGTTATTTCACTGTGTCTAGAGGCCCAGCTGGATTTTAAAAGCACAAGCCCTAATAACTATTGAATGACTGACTCTACTTTGTCTTGTATCTTTTATTCTTTTAAAAATAGTTTCGTTCCCAAATTTTTCCACAGCAAAGCACATCCAGTCTGTTTTTTTACCCCCTTTCATATCGTTTTCACTCCTGCCTTCTTTTCTTTCCTCACCTCCATCTTTCTTGTTCCATTGGGTGCCTTTCTTTTTAAGATTGAACTGTGCAACTCCCATTTTTTTTTTTCTTTTTCATGGAAGGAAAAAAATAATCTTACCGCATGATTGGGAACCAAAGGGAAGTAAAGGGAAGGGACATCAAAACTCAAAAGACCTGTTTGATTATTGTTTCCTAATTGGGTGGAGTAATGAAGGGAGCCATTCACCCTCATTCATCTTCTAGAGGGTAGAATCTATTCCCTTTCATAATGGAGCTGAAACAAGGAAAAATAGACTTCTTCTTTTTTAAATTTTTTTAGCAAATCCCAAACTTTTAATTTATAACTCCTCTTCCTGTTCATATCATAGTCTACCTCCAAACAAGGAAAAGCTCCTCCCTTTCCTCAATAAATATGCAAGGAGAAAGGTAACGCCTTTTATTTCCTTCTCCCCTTCATAAACTTTTCCTTCTTTACCATCCCTCAAATCTCGCATAGCCATGCATTTATTTAACAGATAGATTATATGGTAAAATTTTTAGTAGAAATTTGTATTCTCCATTTATAGCTAGTGGATACTTGACTAAATTTCATTGAGTAGAGCTATTTCCAAATAATAGTATTTGGGGTTAATTAGTAGCCAATATTTTTCTATAAACCCAAATTAGGTATAAATTTTGCTTCTTAACAGTTCTCTGAAGTATGTATCAGAACGACATGACTTTGATACTAAAGAATAGAAAAGGACCTTACCCCTGGACATTACATTACATCCAAAGTTATTACAAGAATACAAAAGGATTTTGCATATGATATTTAGTTTAAATACTATGCTTTAGCTTTTTTTTTTTTTTTTTACTACTATGCATTGACACTGGACTTGACAGAATTTTATATTGTGTAGTTCTAGATTTTTAAATAGAGTATACTAGCTCAGTTAAAATCTGAAGTATGCAAGTTATGTTAGGACGAGAGTGACTGTTTGCTGATCCAAAGGTGTTGTGTGCTAAATGTACCTCGACAACTAAGTTAAGATTTGTGCAATTCTGAAAGGAGTCACCAAATTAACCATGCAAATGATGTAGTATAGTATAGTGGAAAGCAAGGGTCATTCTCGCAGAGGATTGTACCAATTAAAATGTAAAATGTCATGGAACTAAAAACTAAAATAACAATAACTAAATGAGGGGGGTTTGTGAGTGATGAATTAAAATTAAAATAATGAAAACTACTAAGATGTAATTAAAAAGAGCTAACGAAATCAACGAATGTTATGAGCAAGAGAATCAAAGATGGATAAAGCTTGGTTGAGGGATTTTCTCCACCACTAGTCTTAAGATAAATGCAATTAGATTTCCGATGTTATTCATTATTCTTAATGAAACTACCAACCGTAGCTAACAAATATGATCTGTTACCCCAATCTTTCCTTAGTTTGTCGTTAATTAGAAGTCTGATCTCTAATTAATTCCCTAACCATTGAGTAACCCAGAAGTCTGATCTCTAGATTTAACCTAACAGCAACCTTAAGTTGAGAAAGATAGGTTGATCTAGGCGACAACCTTGGTCTGATTGGGTTATCTAGCCTAGGTTATGTTTTTCTTCACAATTAAATAGAGAGTTTACTACAATGATTAATTGCAAATTGCTACTTGGGATTAGGAAAACATGACAATTACGGATCAAGTCCCCTATGCTAGCATTAGATTATTATCAAGTTTTATTTAGTTAGCCACCTAAACGGATCAAGACAACAATCATAACCAATTCAAGTAGAAGAATCATAAACAACTTCAATTAAAACTAAGGGAATAACATCTTTAATCCAATTACAAAATCATGTCTAGGGCATCAAATCACCCTTAACCAAAAAGGAAATCTAGCCTAACATGTTCTTGAACAACATCAAAAGATAGTAATGAAACATCATAAGTTCAAGACACAAAGTAAAAAGGGAAGAAGAAAGAAAACAATCAATCTTGATCTCCTTCTCTTCGAGTTGCTCCCAAAGAAAAAACTCTCCTTTTTCTCCTTGACGGCTGCTCAATCTTGTCCAAGTGAATGATTGTTCCCTTTTAGGTTTGACCCCTAACTCTTCTTAATTAGGCCCAAGATAGCAATTGAGCTTTTTCTCATATTTCTGGGCTCAGACCACGACACGGTCGTGCTTTATAGCACGGCCTAACCTCAAGCCCGTGTTGGCTGCGGTAAGAAACACGGCCAGGTCGTGCTTTGTAGCACGACCGTGCTTTCCTCTGTGTAAGGAATTTGCAAAAGTGTCCAACATCAAACTTGTACCACTGTGTCTTAGCTTTCCACAGCCACCGAAATCATCTCAATCCGACTTCTGTAGCTCAAGTTATGATCAAATTATTGTGTAGGGGTTCGGTTGACTTTGAGATCTCTATTCGATATCAATAAGATTTGATATCCTTTATCTTCGTTTGACTTATCCATCTGATTTCAAATTCAAATAAACATTAAATTCAATTAGGAAGTATTAAATCTCAATTAAGGGAAATATATCACAAAAAATCCAAAGCTAGGATATGCAATCAATGCACATAATCAAATCAAATCAATTCAAGATTCTATGGAAATCATCTAAAATATTAATTTCTATATCTAGCACATCAAAATGCAACAAGGAGAGTAATAAAGGAAACTTATTAATAAAACACCTAAAAACATATAATACTACTCTAACTCGTCTCTAACTTAAGATAAAACAAGCACATAAATGGTGTGTAAATGACACACATAAAATACCCCCACACTTGAACTATTGCTTGTCATCAAGCAATAAAAAAAGAATTTGTAAATAAGAAACAAGGGGTAAGATCCAGTAAAACAATTGAGAACATATTAATCCAGATTCAAAAGATAACTTCAAGAGGAACAACATGACAATAACTCAATCAAGCAATAAAAAAGTTGCACAATCATGAAATGCATTCAAGCTTAACAAAGGTCACCAATCAAACTAAGCACACTATCATAGACCAAACTCAAGAATCTAAATTCTTTTGGATGAGTTTATGCATACCAAGCAATCTCAAACACCTCTATGAATTCATTGAACTACCAATCCCATAGGCAATACTATCTCTAACTTCACTAATGTAGTACACACATTCTAGAGATCAAAAGGTCTTTATTAAGGCTGTAACGGGGCTAAAGAGTCAAGGTTACTGAACAATGAAAGGATGGGATAAAACAAATGTGAGAAAAATCAAAATGTGAAAACTTGAATTACAATTAGGTAGAACAATTGATGACATGGGAAGATTCTTCATTCAAACTAGCAATATTTTTTTTTATTTGTTTTTCTTTTGTACCACAACTTTAGTGATGACATTTTTCTTTCTTTTTGATCACTTTTCTTTTCTTACTTCACCCCTACACTTATTCTTTTTTATGAACTTAGAGTGAAGTCTTTTTTAAACTTCTCATGCTAGTGTTTCTTTATATTTTCCTTCCCTTCTTTAAGTGTAATTCATCCTCATGCATTTTTCAATTTCACAATCAATTATTCTCACATAGGGTAAGGCCAAGTGTTTAGGCTAAATGGGTAGGTGATATGGATTAAATGAAAGAAAATAGGCAAATGTAAACAGGTTTCAAAGGGTTACTAGGGAAAACATGTGAAAAGGGTAGGAAAATAGGCTAATGGCTAAACAAGGAAGTGCCTTAATCATCTCTCTTAGAATGCAACACTAGGATTTCGCTTTGAAAGATTTGGCAAAGTTGTTCTAGGACCGGTGTGGTAATTTGAAAGCTACTTAAATGCACATAAACTTTCTCCAAAAATCACAAGAAAACAAGAGGAAGATCTATGAAATGCATGCTTAGAAAAATAAAATGACCTAAGCTAAACAAGAATAACAAATATGAATGACTTCCAATCAAAACTCTCCTAAGCTATCATGCATTGTCCTCTTTTTGTTTCTCAAGTTATCCTTCAAAGTACTTCTTATAAAATTTTAGTTCAAAAACATTAAGTGCTTGAATTGTCTAGAATCAAAAGTCAAGAATTAGTCCTAAAACACAATGCAACTAAGTGAAAGAAAACGTACTAAGAACTAAAATAATGAAACAAAAACAAAAGCAAACATTCGCAAAATGCCAAAACAAGATAACCAAATCGCAAGATTGCACCCCCACACTTGAATTGAACATTGTTCTCAATGTCACCATGCATGCATGTACAATGAAAATCACAAAGATAAGTAATAGAGAATTAGATAACTAACAAGCAAAAGTGAGAAGAGAAACATATCCAAATACATTAACAAACAAGTGAAGGGGAGTAGCAATAATAAAACAAGTAGGGGAGGGGGAAAAGTGAGGGAGGGAAATCCTATTGGGGGGCTTAAAGAACCCCCATCTACGTATAGGCGACACGGCCGTGTCACCCAACACGGCCTGACCGTGTTTGTCTCGGGTCCTTCTCTTTTTTTTTAATGAATTAAAACACAATCGTGCTTTGAAGCACGGCCTGGCCGTGTTCCTCTCGGTAGCAGGCCTCAAAATCTTTTTCTTTTATTTAAAGCACGACCGTGCTTTGGGTCATGGCCTGGCCGTGTTCCTCTCGGGAACAACCCTTAAAAACTCCTCAAAAACAACATGGTCATGCTTTGTAGCACGGCTTGGCCGTGTTCCTCTCGGGAACAAGCCTCAAAAACACTATTTTTACTCCCAAGATCCACCTAGAAAAACCAAAAATCAATCCTAACTTCATTAAGGCAATATCAAAGCTTCAAAACTAGATCAATCAAATGAAATTAGGCACTAAACAAGTAAAGAATCCAAAACCAAGAAGTAACATACTAAACTTCAAGAAGTAACATACTAAACTTCACCACAATGTATGAATCAAGCACTTCTATCCATCATTCAAACATGAATCTATCCTCCCACTATCATGCAAAAAATAACAAGATGCGAATGAAAGAAAGTTAGGAAACACAATGAAAGAACAACTAAAAGGAAAAGCAAAAAGTAACAAGAAAGCAAATATGTTTTTGTGGTTTTGTAATGTTGGGTTGCTTCCCAATAAGCGCTTGGTTTAGAGTCCTCAGCTTAACTTGACTCCATCTTCTCAACCTCCAGCATACCCCGATTCGTAGAATGGAGTTTTCTCTACGTCACGGGTCTCCAACTGTTCAAAATATAGTTTGGGGCGATGGTCATTTATCTTGAACGCCCTCTCAGATTTCAGAATTGGAGTTCCAACTATATCATGAGATGCTTTTTTCGTTGCCTTATTGATTCTATGCCTTGTTCTTTTCCTTTTAGGCCTTGGTCTCTTCAGCTTCAAAGTAGGAGCCACTTCCTCCATTTGGTCATCCATCACCAACTCCTTTGCAACCTCCATTCTTAAATGCTGGTTAATGGCTACTTTCACACTTTCTTTGCAAGTGAGCTCAAAAAGTTGTTGCGTTGAAGGGTCAATGGCATCAACTGCAAAAACAAAGTGTACATCACTAGGATACCTCGTGGCATCAAAAATATTAAAACAAATCACCTCGCCATCAAATTCCATGGTCAGTGTGCCTTTATGAATATTAATTATAGCACGAGCTGTCTTCAAGAAGGGTCGTCCCAATAAGATTGGGATTGGGGCGGGAGGCCCCGCATCCTCCATATCTAAGACATAAAAATCAGCCAGAAAGACCAACTCATTAACCTGCACAAGCACATTTTCTACAACACTTCTAGGATAAGCATTAGAACGATCCGCAAGTTGTATAATAGCATCAATTTCCTCTAAATAACCAAGATGCAAATAAGCATAAATAGAATAAGGCATGACATTTATAGATGCTCCTAAGTCTAACATAGTTTTCTCAAACCTGGTGTTTTCAATGGTACATGCGATAGTGAAAGTACCTGGATCCTTACATTTTGATGGGAGTTTCTTTTGAAAGACAGTTGACACGTTTTCTCCCATACTTACTTTCTCATCACCTGAGCTTCTTGGAGGTGCATAGCTCTTTAAGGAACTTGGCATAGCAAGACACTTGCTTGATGATATCAAGAAGAGGTATGTTTACCTGTACCTTTCGAAAGGTCTCCAAAATCTCCTTCTCTTCCTCCTTAGATTTAGCTAATCTACTCGGGGAATGGTGGAGGAGTAACATAATAAGGGATGGTTGGCTTCAAGCTTGCTTTAGGAGGCTTTGAATGAGCCCTTTCATATTATTGGGTGGCTTTCATAGGCGGCACTACTTGTTGTGAGCTAGGTGGTGCTTTCATTGTCTTCCCACTTCTCAAAGTAACTGCACTCACATTTTCTTTGGGATTTTTCACAGTTTAAGATGGTAGCCTTCTTGAATTTTGAGCCTCTAATCAGCTCACTGCAGTTGCTAATTGACCCACTTGGTTTTCCAAATTTTGTATGGTGGTCTTGATTTCTTGCTGAAACTGCAATTGATTAGATGCCAAGGCTTTGATAGCATTATCAAAGGGTGAACCAAAATTTTGTGGAGCATGTGGTGGTCTCGCTTGGAATGATGGATTTATTCTTTGTTGCAAACCCGGTGGTTGGTGATGAATTAAATTTGGAGTTGTTTGTGGTTGGTTTATCTCATAGCTAAAGTTTGGATGATCCCTCCACCCCGGATTATATGTGTTGGAGTAAGGGTCATATTTCCTTGGAGCCTCCGAAAATCCTTCCATAGCATTGGCTTGCTCCATACTTTCCTCTTGAAGTGTAGGACACATATCAATTGTGTGCCCCATATTATAACAGCTTCCAGTCTTCACCTGCTACTTGTTTCCAACTACCATCTGTTGGACAAGAGAAGTGAGCTAGGCTAATTGTTGTTCAATGGATGAAGTGCCGGCTTTCTTCACTTGTTTGACTGGTGGTGGTGCATGATGGTGGCCAAACTGTTGAGAGTTAGCCGCCATATTAAATATGAGATTTCTGGCAGCTTCAGGTGTCTTGTCTAATAGAGTTCCCTCACTTGCAGCATCAATCATACTTCTATCCATAGGAATGAGTCCCTTATAAAAGTACTGAATAAGGAGTTGCTCGCTAATTTTGTGATGTGGGCAACTTCCACAAAGCTTCTTGAATCGCTCCCAATACTCATACAAGGTCTCTCCATTATACTGCCGAACATCACATATTTCTTTCCGGATGTTTGCTGCCTTAGAGGCGGGAAAATATCTCTCCAAGAATAGCTTCTTCATCTCATTCCATGTAGTGATGGATCCAGATGGTAAGTAATAGAGCCACTTCTTTGCAACATCCTTTAAGGAGAAGGGAAAGGCTCTTAATTTAACTTGCTCTTCACTTATGCTTGTGGGTTTCATTCAAGAGCACACCACATGGAACTCTTTCAAAATGCTTGTTTGGGTCTTCTCCCGATAAGCCATGGAATGAGGGAAGGAGATGAATTAAACCGGACTTGAACTCAAAGGCCACCTCAAGATTAGGGAACTCAATGCACAATGGTTGTTGATCTAGATTTGGAGTTGTCAATTCCTTCAAATTCTTTGAGCTATCTCTCCTTGACCTAAGAAGTCACTTTCAGATAAGGCAAGGTGTCTTGCAAACTGAAATTCATGAGGTTGAGTGTAGACTGGTTGAGAAGATGATGATGGAGGATGAACTGCCATTTGTGGTTCAAATTGGAACATATAATTGTCACAAAACTCTCTGATTCTTCACAATTTAAGCTCTGACTCGTCTTCGAACATAAACTACCTGAAAACTAAAACAAACAAGTAATTAAACTCACAAAAAGAAAATGAAAACTAACTAACAAATCAATTACGAAAACAATCCCCCGCGACAAGGCGCCAAAATTTGGCGTGCGCTAAATGTACCTCGGCAACTAAGCCAAGATTTGTGCAATTCTAAAAGGAGTCACCAAATTAACCTTGCAGATGATGTAGTATAGTATAGTAGAAAGTAAGGGTCATTCTCGCAGAAGACTATACCAATTAAAATATAAAATGTCACAAAACTAAAAACTAAAATAACAATAACTAAATGGAGAAGGTTTGTGAGTGATGAATTAAAATTAAAATAATGAAAACTACTAAGATGCAATTAAAAAGAGCAAACGAAATCAACGAACGTTATGAGCAAGAGAATCAAAGATGGATAAAGCTTAGTTGAGAGATTTTCTCCACCACTAAACTTAAGATAAATGCAATTAGATTTCCGATGTTATTTATTATTCCTCATGAAACTATCAACCATAAATAACAAATATGATATGTTACCCCAATCTTTCCTTAGTTTGTCATTAATTAGAAGTCTGATCTTTAATTAATTCCCTAATCATTAAGTAACCTAGAAGTCTGATATCTAGATTTAACTTAACAACAGCCTTAAGTTGAGAAAGATAAGTTGATCTAGGCGACAACCTCGGCCTGATTGGGTTATCTAGCCTAGGTTATGTTATTCTTCACAATTAAAGAAATAGTTCACTACAATGATTAATTGTAAATTGCTACTTGGGATTAGGAAAACATGACAATTATGGATCAAGTCCCCTAAGCTAGCATTAAATTATTATCAAGTTCTATTTAGTTGGCCACCTAAACGGATCAAGACAACAATCATAAACAGTTCAAGTAGAAGAATCATAAACAATTTCAAACAAAATTAAGGGAATAACATCTTTGATCCAATTACAAAATCATGTCTATGGCTTCAAATCACCCTTAACCAAAAAGGACATCTAGCTTAACATGTTCTTGAACAACATCAAAAGATAGTAATGAAACATCATGAGTTCAAGACACAAAGTAAAAAGGAAAGAAGAAAGAAAACAATCAATCTTGATCTCCTTCTCTTCGAGTTGCTCCCAAGGAAGAAACTCTCCTCTTGCTCCTTGACGGCTGCTCAATCTCGTCCAAGTGAATGATTGTTCCCTTTTAGGTTTGACCTCTAAATCTTCTTAATTAGGCCCAACATAGCAATTGAGCTTTTTCTCATATTTCTGGGCTCAAACCACGACACGGCTGTGCTTTATAGCACGGTCTAACCTCAAGCCCATGTTGGCTGCGGTAAGAAACACGGCCAGGCCGTGCTTTGTAGCATGATCGTGCTTTCCTCTGTGTAAGGAATTTGCAAAAGTGTCCAACATGAAACTTGTACCCTTGTGTCTTAGCTTTCCACAGTCACTGGAATCACTTTAATCCGACTTCTGTAGCTCAAGTTATGCTCAAATTATTGTCCAGGGGTCCCGTTGACTTTGAGATCAAGGTAGTCAAATCATAGATCTTACCTAGGATCGGACAAAGGAGGTAGATACGTAAAACGTGAGTTCGTAACACGTAATATAAGATTCTACCTATAATTTAAAATTATATTGAAGAATAATATATATACATATAAAATAACAAAAATAAGCAAATAAGCATAATAACATTAAATCACAACTAATATTTAAATTACATCTATTTCAAAATGTATAATAGATACAATTTTGTAAGGACTATGTAGTTACAACTTACAAGCCTTCTAACAAAACAAAGGCCACAAGCTAACCTTACAACTCACAACATTAGTTTGTAAGAACTAAGTAGATACAAGCCTTCTAGCAAAACAAAGGCCACAAGCTAAAGTTACAACTTACAACTCAAAACATTAGTTTGTAAGAACTAAGTAGATACAAGCCTTCTAGCAAAACAAAGGCCACAAGCTAAAGTTACAACTTACAACTCAAAACATTAGTTTGTAAGAACTAAGTAGATACAAGCTTTCTAACAAAACAAAGGCCATAATACTAGATGACTATAGAAATTCATTGAGGCCATGATCATCAAGATTATCATCTTCCATATGATCTTCATCATTATCCATGGCTTCATCTTCATCATCAATATCAATTTCATTAATATCATCATTAGGAATCTCTAAGTCATCTAAAGGGGCACCACCACCACTAGCATCCTCCACAACTTGAACTTCAATTAGATCATCATCACTTGGAACATTCAAGTCCAAGTTGTCTAACTCAAACCCTTCATTGTTAGATGAACTTCCATTATTCTCCGCAATCCATTCATCATCAGAAGAAAGATCATCTATGCTATACCCAATAGCTTTTCTTGCTTTCTTCCTATTGGCCAATCTTGAATTAGTCATCACAAACACAACATCATTCATTGTCTTTTGTTTCAAGCGGTTTCTTCTCTTTGTGTGGACCTAAACAAATAAAACTAATCAATACATGAACTTAAAGCACTCATTGTACTTTCATAATTTTAGAAACTTTACCATCTCAAAAGCACTCTAGTTACGCTCACACCTTGAAGAACTGCATGTTAAGCTCAGTATTCGTATAGCAAAGTTTCTAAGCTCGGGATGTTCAAAACCATAAGAGTCCCACCAATGTGCTGGATGTTTGGTTTTAATAGCATTCTTGACTATTTTGCTACCGAAAAACTTCAATCCATGCTTGATCTTCAAGCTGAACATCAATCTTAGAGGATTGATCTTCATCTGTCACCATCCTTTGTAAACACTCATATAGTCCATGATAAACTTCAATATCAGCTTTGAAGTCAGGACTATAATGGAATTGAGGGATAAGGTAGTAGGCTGCAGCATGCAAAGACCTATGAAGTTGTTTGTCCCATCTTTCATCTATGATATCCCATAGAGGCTTGTAACTAAATAATGAAAAAATTAGATAAATCAAATTAGTTTCCCTTGAAGTATTAAACAATGACTATAAAAGTACAAACCAAGTTTACCTCTTCCTGACATTATTGAAGGCAGTTTGTATCTTCTCTTTAGCACGGTCCATTTCCTCATAAATGAAGCCCATGACTGGTTTCTCATCCGAATCCACCAAACGAAGCACTTTGATAAGAAGATAAGTGCCCTTCAAGCAAACCACAATATTTTTCCAAAACCTACTATCCATAATCATATTTTCAACATGTTTCCCATCTTTTGTCTTTGCAAACCGGCTGGATTTCCATTCATTGGATATGAACATTCTCATCAATGCTCCCTTGTTGTCATTACGGCAACCTAAAGTTAGATAAGAGGTGGCAAATCGAGTCATGGTTGGTATAATCAAGTCTTTTCCTTTGGTGCTCCAAAACCTACTATCCATAATCATATTTTCAACATGTTTCCCATCTTTTGTCTTTGCAAACCGGCTGGATTTCCATTTATTGAATATGAACATTCTCATCAATGCTCCCTTGTTGTCATTAAGGCAACCTAAAGTTAGATAAGAGGTGGCAAATCGAGTCATGGCTGGTCTAATCAAGTCTTTTCCTTTGGTGCTCCAAAACCTACTATCCATAATCATATTTTCAACATGTTTCCCATCTTTTGTCTTTGCAAACCGGCTGGATTTCCATTCATTGGATATGAACATTCTCATCAATGCTCCCTTGTTGTCATTAAGGCAACCTAAAGTTAGACAAGAGGTGGCAAATCGAGTCATGGCTGATCTAATCAAGTCTTTTCCTTTGGTGAAGTGATGCAATAAACAAGTGAGAGCTGTCCTTGAATAGATATAAGTTGTAATTCTTCTTCCTTTTGGAATTGTCTCTTTATGGACATTTAGCTTTTTCTCAAAATCCTCCAACATCAAATCAATGCAATGAGCAACACATGGTGTCCAATATAAATTCTTCCTTTTTTGCATCAACATTTCTCTAGCAGCTTTATAGTTTGCTGCATTGTCCGTAACAACTTGCTTCACATTCTCTTCACCAACTTCCTCTACAATATCATCCATCATCTTAAAGATTTTATCTGCTGTTTTGCAGATATTAGATGCATCAATAGACTTTAGAAACACCGTTTCCTTTGGGCTATTCGCTAAAAAGTTGCATATAGTCCTCCTCTTTTTATCGGTCCAGCCATCGGTCATGATGGTGCACTCGGTTTTCCTCCATTTAGCTTTGTGCTCCTCTATTGATTCCTTAGTCAAAGCCACTTCTTGCTTCAAATACTTCACTCTAATTTCATGATAGGATGGTGGCTTGAATCCAATGCCATGTTGTGCAATCAATTCACACATTTTATGAAAATCTTCACTCCTTGCAACATTAAAGGCAATGGCATTGTTGTAGAAAAATCTACTAATTTGTTGACATGCTTCCTCCCTCAAATTCTTCTTGAACATTTGATTGATGGTGGATTGAGTGCTCCCTTTTCTTTTGAAAATATTTACATTGCTCTCCTCTTCCTTCCCCTTTCATTTTTCACCAACTTTTACAGCATCATCATTGTTGCTTTCTCCTTCCTCAAACTCTTGTGACTTCTTGTTTAATTTTTGCTGCAAAACTGCTACAATTTCAAACATTTTCTTCTTCACCTCATCACTAACGAGTACAACTTCCAACATCTTTACGTGTGTGCCAAATGATGTTTCAAGCGATAAACCCCTCACTTATTACCTTCTCCACAGTATTTACATTTTATTTTCCTTGCATCTCCCTGTGGGATAACCATGTGCCCACCCTACATCACTCACTATTTCGGGGAGCATTCTTCCTTACCACTTTTCCACTCACATTCGTTCTGACACGAGAAGCCATTGTACGAGACAGAAAATGGGCGGATCACGAGGAACTAAATAGAACCCCCAAATAGGGGAAAACCCGGTGCGGCGGCACTTACGAAGCACTCGGTAGCTTCACTCAGCACGGCATACACTACTCGCCTGAGTAGCTCCACTCGCACGGCGACACGAGTCGCACAACCTTCGGTATGGCTCCACTCGCACGAGGTCGCGGCGGCTTGAGCTCTATCGCACACCCTCGCGGCGCGGCCTCATCTTCCGCCGCGTCGCAACAAGTGTTTGAAGCTTCACTCACTCGCACTCAGGAAAATGGTCGAGGAGTGTGTCGAAGGTGGGTTTAATTGTCGGTGGGGCAAAATCTCTGTGGGCTTGGGTCTTTTCTGCAAGTGACCCGACCCACCACCATAAAATTTGTTTTCTGGTAGGAACGCCGTAAACGAACGTTTCTAGCGATTTCACGATATAGCACGCAATCCTACCACGATCCCAGCAAAACGAGTTCTAAGCTGGGATTGGGATCTCACAGGCCTTCTTCACGCGTAGAATCGTGCGATTTTACTAGTTGGCATGCGATTTTGACTACCTTGTTTGAGATCTCTATCCGATAACGATAAGATTTGATATCTTTTATCTCCCTTTGACTTATCCATCTGATTTCAAATTCAAATAAACATTAAATCCAATTAAGAAGTATTAAATCTCAATTAAGGGAAATATATCATAAAGAATCCAAAGCAAGGATAAGCGCACATAATCAAATCAAATCAATTCAAGATTCTATGGGAAATCATCTAAAACATTAATTTCTATATCTAGCACATCAAAATGCAGCAAAGAGAGTAATAAAGGGAACTTATTAATAAAACACTTAAAAACATATAAAACTACTCTAACTTGACTCTAACTCAAGATAAAACAAGCACATAAATGATGTGTAAATGACACACATCAAAAGGTCTACATAAAGTCCAGTACTTGAACTAAATATCATGTAGTAATAGTTACTATTTCAGCAATAACCCCTTGTCTTCTTGTAATGGCGCATATCCAAAGCTAGGATATGCTAGGATATGCGCACATAATCAAATCAAATCAATTCAAGATTCTATGGGAATCATCTAAAACATTAATTTCTATATCTAGCACATCAAAATGCAGCAAAGAGAGTAATAAAGGGAACTTATTAATAAAACACTTAAAAACATATAAAACTACTCTAACTTGACTCTAACTCAAGAGAAAACAAGCACATAAATGGTGTGTAAATGACATACATCAAAAGGTCTACATAAAGTACAGTAGTTGAACTAAATATCATGTAGTAATAGTTACTACTTCAGCAATAACCCCTTGTCTTCTTGTAATGGTTCATTTTATTAAAAGTTTAGAAATTTATTTGTGTGGCAGAAATCCGTTTCTACACCTTTGGTATGAGAGCCATGTTTTTCTAATATTTTCCCTTTTTAATAGCATATAAAACTGTTTGAAAGCTGTCCTTGGCTTCCTTCTTATACTCTCCTGTTGCCCTACATTGTGATCCTCTGCATCAGAATAATAATACCAAATTATAGTATATTGCTTAATTGCAGATGTATTGCCGCATGACCCTTGATTTTAAAATCCCAATTTGGTGGTGTCTTATTCTCTGGGCAATTGATTGTCGATTTTTTTGTTTGGTATAGAAACTACCATGACAGTATATCTGCACTGTGTTTAGAATTAAATTCTTCATTTCTTATTTATGTTTCTGTAATTTTATTAATCCATATATCTTCAAAGCCCACACCTTCCAATGAATGAGTTGCATGTGTTCATGTAATACCATGTGCACTGCACTGACATGAATCTCTTCCAGTAGAATGATCAGCAACCACCTTGTCAAAAGCTCCGTCGACACCACTCTATAAGCAGAAGTCATGATCAAGATTTGGTTTGAGAATTGGGTATTCCCATTTGCTTTTAGGTGGATATTGTCTAGCTTAAAAATTTGATAAATAAGTGTTTGAACTTTACATCTTCGTCTGCAAACTTGGACTATATTATGCTTTCTCCAACTATTTTTGGTGTCCTAACTTTCTGTAGGATTAAAAATTTACAAATTGTATTCTAGGCATAATTCAAGGGCTCACTAGTTAGAGCTTGGTGAGGTTGTAGCAGACTTGTTGCTTTTTTCTTTTCTCTTCGCTAGTTGTATTCAAATGCTATAAGCAAAACGGGTTTTCAGCAGTACTTTGAGATCTCTTGCATTAATCTGTATGGCCAATTGATTTTTGTAAAAGATTATAGGTTGTGTTTTGAATCAATTAAAAATTAATTTGATTTGATTTGATTTAAAAATCAAATTTTATGATTGGAGTTCATTATAACAAATAAATTTGAATTGATTTGAGAATTACTTATGTTTGGAATTTACTAAAAAATGATATGATTTTATTTGATTTTATTATTTTATTTTTTTAACCTTATATTATTGTAAATGATTTTGTTAGGATCGTATGGTAAAATCAAAAAGATAGTAAATGTAAAATAGTTAATTTAAATAATTAAATTTAAAATTAAATTATATTCACTTAAATTTAATTAGTAAATCTAATTAAATTTGAGTAAATTTTTAAATACATACAACTTTAATAAAAAGAATTTGAAAATTAAATTAATTTTTATTTTTAAGAATTTCAAATACAAAATTTGATTTATTAATCAAATCAAATTTTATTTTTTACCATTTTAAATACATTCTCAGTACACTCGTAGTTTTTATCAAACAACTTCTATTTGTTACAAAGGCCTAAGTATACCTATCAATACTGGCCATCATATGACTGCCGATTTGGATCATTTAAAGTAAGGTGTATTTTAAAAAGTAAAGTATAAAATTGATAACCATTAAATGAAAAAAATTAATAATTTAAAATTTAATAAAAATACAAGCAACTGAATAATACTAACCGCATCCCTCATGAGCATACAAATCTAGATGTATAAAATACACCTACGTCCCACCAATAAATTTTTTTTAAAAAAATTATTAATAATTTATATGCAATTTATGTAGGGATTGGGTGTTTTAGAAATTCTGAACACAACTCATATCCATAGCATGCAGTTTTTCAAAATAAAGAACGAATAAGAATGACATTAAAGACTAAGACGAATGCAGTCCTTTTTCCATCTTGTTCGCTATATTTTTTTACTAGTATCGCGCGTGAACATATGACACAGCTAAACAGAGACACAGATAGTGACAATAACTTGACATAGAGATAGAGATAACAAATTGCCTCTTGTTTTTTTCAATGGCAAAGGAAGAAGTTTATTAGGAAGAAAAAAAACAGTTACATGTGTGGGATGCAAGTCCCTTCAAATTATCTGAATATTAGTAAGAGGAATTCACTAAGAAACAAAACTCAATACAATAAAGCTCTTAAATCACTCTTAATTTCTCTTATACACCAAAAAAGGCCTTGATCATATTAGCAAAGCTATGCCAAAAAGCACAATTCTATCCCAAAGAAAAGGAAAACGATGGGAGAGGGAAAACAGAAATCTAATCAATCCCTAAGCGACTTGAAAAAGCAAAATAACCCAAATGGAAAAGAAAAGAAAAAATCATCCCTAGTCAATTATTTCGAGTCAGGAGCCAGCCACGAATCACTTAGTAAAGTTCTTGATTTGAGATGCCACGTGGATCACAAATAGAGAGCACAGCTGGAGAGTTACATGAAAATGTTTGGTTTGCAGCCCCCATTGAAGAAATGAGGAAGTCTGAAAGAGAAATTCATTTGGTTAGGATTTTCATCTTTATTTTGTGTAACAGTTCAAATGTTGAATAAAGAAAGATCCAGAGAGGGTTGTGCTTAAAGGTGTCAAAATAGGCCGAGTCTATGGACCGGCCATAATAACCTGATAAAAAGTATGGGTTGGATTGAGAAAATTTCAGCCCGAATCAATTATGGGCCGACCCATCTTAGCCTATAAATAAGCTGGCTACAAGCAGTCCCGCAATGGGTCAACCCAGCCTACTAGCCCAACTCTGTGAAATGTTATTTTTTTTTGTTATATATTTAATTTTTTTTATTTTTTATTCATATTTTTACTTGACTAGTTTTATTTGGATTTTTAAAAAAAAAAAAGGAATCAAATTGAGTGAGTACATCTAAGCCTTTCTTTTTTCTCTACTTGAAATCAATGTTGTGAAAGCCGGACCGGACAGTGAGCCGGAAAAGCTTCCGGTTCAAGTTCAACCGGTTTAACCGTGTGGTCGAACCGGATGATGTCATAATTACATATTAAATAAACAAATAAAAAAATATACATATGCATGACTCATAACACACATTATCAATAATAAAATACATAATAAGATTTTGGGGTTTCAATTATTAAGCCTTATATCACTCTCAGTTGAGTAGTTAAGTGATTGAGAAATTAAAAAAAATTAAAAAAATTTTAAAAAAAAAAGAGAGAGGACCGGTTCAACCCAGTTTTGTCCGGTTTTGACCGGTTTTGCCCGGTTTTGATCGGTTCAATCCGGTCCAACCATGAATCCGGTTCTGGCATTAAACCGAAACCAGATCAGGACCCGGTTCACGATTCGACCGGTCCGATCGACCGGTCCGGTCCGGACATCACTGCTTGAAATATGATGTTAATTTATGCTAGTTCCTTGAATTGATAATTTATAGTTCAAGTGATGCTTCATAGATATATCCTAAATCGTTTATGTCGAAAACAATATAGTAAATCTTCACTGTTTATGTTGATGACACTTAATATAATATGTTATACTTGTATCTAATTTGCATACATGATTTTTGTGGGCTTTGATTGATGTAGAAGTTTAATTTATCAATAACTTATTATTATAGATAAGAAAAAAATAAAGAAAGACAAAAAAAATCTCAACCCATGGGCTGGGCTGGGCCGGGCCAGCTCCCAACCTGCATGGGTTGGGTTAGGCTGGCTATTTGCTAGCTCGCACCCATTGTGGGCCGGCCCGAAATAAGCTTTTGCCCGACGCGGGCCGGCCCGAATTGACACCCCTAGTTGTGCCTGCAGAGTGGTACCACATGGCATGGAACAAAAAGGATAGAGGATAACCAAAGATAGGCCTTAGGTGAGGTGTGTAAGTGTGACTGTGTGAGACGTGAACGTTGAGTGTGGAGAGAACCCAAGTCACCTAGCCCAACCCAAATGTTATATTGGGCAACATGATTTTGCACAAAAAAAAAATTAAAAATTGAGTCAATCCAAATGTTGTATCAGGCTAACCTAGGCTTGTCTTAACTGACAATTGGGCTAGTTTTATTGGGCCAAATAGACTTATTTTAGGCTAATAAACATACAGCTTAGCCTTTTTTTTTCATGGGTCAAGCCTATTTTGAAAAGTATAGCCTTTATTTACAACATTATATTAAATTGTAAAAAATGGTAAATGTTTTTTTTTTCTTTTACAAATGAATTCTATGACCTGCTGTAGGGAGAGGAATAAATAATATATTAAAGTGGAGGCAAAGCGACCCGGTTGGGATTTGATCCCAAGATCAAACAATTCTCAAATGAACTTGGTGCCGCTTGAGTTAAGACTCTTGGACTAATATATCTCTTTTTGTTTTATAATAGAATTGTTTAGACCTTTTGTAATGTGTTTCAATTACTACAACAAAGGATTAGTGGAATTTTCTTATAGATTTTATTGTTAAAATGATATCTAATCGAAGCTCTAAAGCTATATAAGTCTAAATATTGTTAGTTGATACCATAATTTGACTTTGCAGAATACATTTCTAGAATAGTGAGAATAAGAAAATGGGAGGAGATGTTTTGAGGATGCCATTGTAGAAGGGTCTTTTGAGACTGAAGAATGGATCATTGTATGTTTTGTAGCTTCTATAGGCTTCCAAGTGTGAATGCATCCATGTTGTTTAGGGTACTCTAAGAAGTAATTAAAGGGCATGTCCTTTTAACTAATTAGAAAGTATAGTGAGGACTAAGGACTAGGAAGCACAAGATACAGATACTGCACGACTAGAACATGTTATATATATATATATATATATATATATATATATATATATATTATAATTGTTAAATAACATATTCTGAATATAAAAATATAATTTTCTAACACATAGTCATAAATTCATCTTAACATACTAGATTACTTAAAAAAAGATCATAATTTATTTTATCTTCTTAATCCACTACTACCACTAACGGAAATAGTGTCAATTTCATCACCTTCCACACCCATTATCTGCAAATAATATAGCTTCTAAATATGGTTCATCTAGAGACAAATTTGTAACTTCAAGAAGACCAGAGCCATTATCACAAGCCTCAAATGTATCTCCACAAATGTCTCACATCTTAGTATGTCCAACCTTATATGCTTCACTTCTCCTAGACAACAGTGTAAGGTTAGTATGTACATATACTAAATCTTCCACTCTTGTTGGATTCATCTTGTTTCTTCTCACAAGGTGAATGAATGACTACGTACTCCAATTTCTCTCACAACATGATGAGGAGCAAGGTTGCAGAAGAAGCTTTAAAGTTAATCTTTGAAGTAAAGGCGCAAAAGCTATGTGGTTCACCCACCAAGATTTTGGATCTAGCTCCCACCTATCTTGGACAGAATCAAAACTAAAAAACACATATCCAACTGATGAAAACCTAGAAAATTCAATAGCAGCATTCTTTCTATATTCACCGTTTGGAAAATATCTCCTAAGACACTTGTTCCTCTGTATAGAAATCTCTTCATCTTGATGATGAGGAATTTTATTTGAAGCTCCCTCAAGCCAATGACCACTATAATTATAATTAAATAATGTTATAATTAAAAGTCAAGAAAATGTAAACTTACTTAAGATTCAAAGAATGTGCCATGCAATGGAGTGGGTACTACTCTTGGTCCACCTATCAATGAATATAGAAGAGGCTACATCATAGAATGTTGATTGCTTATCTGCTCTCTTTCTTTCATGCGTATAAATTGCTGGTTTCACTTTCTCTATCGTTGTATCCCACGTATCCTATACCAAATGAAAAGTAGAAGCATCTTTGTCATAAAACTGAAGCATATGATAGATTGGATCTGTGAAAACAATTATGTAGCCAATTTTGTCCCACTATGAATTATCTAAAATAATAGTTTCCACTGCTGCAACATTCCCACGTCATCCTCTCTATAATAGTTCCACTCAAGATTAATCACCATTTTCTTGTAAAGCATGCTTTATGAGCTTGAATCTTTTTATCATTGCTACAACGAATGCAAATCGTGTATCAACAATAACAAATAATTTTAGTGGCACAAAAACATTGTAGCTAGGCAATCTCATAGACTGATTCATGATAAAATTGCTAATAAATAAAACATCACCATCTATTTGAGTGATCGAATGACAATCAACATATGCAACCTAATTCTTCTCATTATTTTTAGCATCACATATATTCTTTAGTGCAAGATTCAAAGTATGCACCATCAAAGGAGTCCAAAATATATGAGGAAATAAAGCTTCAATTAACATCCTAGTAGCTTTACAACCAGCAACATTGTCAATGTCAGTTATGATATGCACTACATTTTGAGCCCCTACTTCATTGATTACATCTTTATATAATGTTTATCTTTAATCAAGCCAGGCATATAATGTTTATCTTTATATTCTCTAGAACCATCAATAGCTTCAAGGAAAATAAGACCCCCTTTACTTGCAACCATGAAATTTCTTAGAATTTGGGTTTGGGCCTAATTCAACCCCAAAAGCTAGCTCATAGAGTGAGGGTTGCCCTTAACTTATAAACACTGTTCAATTCATATCACTATCCAATGTGGGACTCTTAACAAAATTAATCAAAGGTCTTCTTTGTGAATCAATCCATCCATCAGCAACAATGCTAACACCTTTTGAAATCCACAAACTTTTAATTGGTTGAAGCAATTTCTCAACATTTTATTTCTCTTATTGTAAGATAGTTGTTCTCAAAGCATTATAGCCAGGAGACAAAATTCCAGATAAAGATTGACTTGCAACAAAAGCAAAAGAACTAATATAATAAGGATTTCTTACAAGATGAAATGGTAAGCCAACAAAATAAAACATCTTAGCAATTGCAGTAGTAAGTTGAGCCCTATCTTCATTGTTAAATGTTGCTTCCAAAGGATAAATTTTTCTTCTTTTCCCTATCAAACCTTTACGTGTAGAGGACAAATTTTGATTTTCAATACATAATGGAACATTAGGTATTTTTTATGCCTTCTCAGCTTCTTCATCAATTTTGTTTAATTTTGCTAAATAATCATCATTCACCTTCACACAATCAGCAACACCATTACAAGGGAATCTAAGCAAATGTGATTTAACTCTAGAGTATGAACCACAGATAACTCTAGAAAAAAAATTATAAGACCAACTCTTGTTTCTGCCACCCGCAATTGGATTGTTATCTATAATCTTAACATATTCCAACAATGGATTTTTTTGGTCAATGATTTCAATAATTGCAAATATGCTAGTGGTACTAGAATTAGAATTGGAGCTTGCACTTACAAATGTAGTCAATGTCCTATCAAAATTTAAAATTATCAACACCAAAAATTAAAATTGTAAACATTTATACAAATTAAAATTAAGTTAAGAATTATCTATAAAAATACGACCCAAAGCAAAAAGTGAATCCTAAAGGATGCTCCTACTCAGCATACCACCGTGTTTGTTGTCTAGGCTAGTGTGTGTGTATATATATATATTCCAATTTTTATCTTTTAAGGTTTCTTTCTCTGTCTTTATTATTTAATTTATTAATATTGTACTACATTATACTATTTCAATGCTTCAAGTTGACAAACAAGAGGATACCTGCCACAAGAAAAAGTAGACTAAAAAATCAAGATAAAGCAAACCTAATCATGATAAACCTAACCAAGAAAAAGACAAAAAGCAAGCTAACTCTTTCAAAAAGCTTTAGAGGCTCTTTTAAAATTTCAAAAGGAAAAACAGACGTGCAAAATAACTTTTATAGTTTCAAAAAACTTACAAAAGCAAAAACATATAGAGCAGAAGTTTTCGGTGGTGACTCGTAAAGGACGAGCAATGATGATCGGAAAAAGGAAGTAGTTGCCTGAGGAAGAAGAACACTACACCATAAACGTTGTCGTTGCGAGAGGAAAATGGGCATTGCATAAAGAAAGGCTACCATAGCAAAAGGAAAAAGGGCATTATGTAGAGGAAGAAGAAGGGCTACATGAGTTGATAAACCTGGCCTTTTTAGGAAGTGGGTCGTGTCTAGCCATGTCTGACATCAACAAGCCAGGAAATTTGAAAAATGGAGTCTGACACCGTACAAACACATGTTTGGCCGAGTCTTAAGTGAAACAATGTTGAAAACATGTTTGACACTAGTATGGCAAGCCTCATGCCATATTCATGCTTCCGTGACTAAGGAGCATAACATATGTTACAAGACTAGGGTGAGATTGTAGTGAACATGATCTGCACATGATTTTTCCTCACCTCATAAGGATAAGGAGTTTAGGTTAGACGAAACTATCTAGGAAGTGTAATTTCATATTTGTGCATATTGGCATTATGGTAGTTTAAGCTAAGTGCAAGGCTTTCTTTCGGACTTGCATAAAATGTAATGCCCTGAAAATTCTTTTTCTAATTACAATAATGATTTTTCATAATTTTTGGTATTTTTGTGAATTATTTAATTTATTTTTGATTTTTTTTACTCTGTGTGTTGTTATGAGGCGGTACTGGAAATGAAAAAATATATTTTTATTTTCGGGGCCGAAAACATTTTGACTGGTGACTGAGGCCGAGGGATCTTACTAAACCCAAATCCGGAAACAGATGACAAATTTTTTCTTTTTCTGAGATTTTATCCATCAGATGAAATCTAAGTACACCCTATTGTCTATTAGACAATATATATTGGTTTTTATCCATTGGATAATAACTACTGAAAAATATCTAGAAATAAATATCTAGTTAGAAAGCCTAGTCATCACTTTATGATGTCACTAGTATAGTCATGATGATGTCACTAGCCTAGTCACATGGTGAATCACATGCCTAATCACCAATTCATGATATCATTGCTTAGATCATCAACCTAGTCATCATGGTGAGTCATTAGCTACTTTGGTGGTGGACCAATTAGAAGAGATCAAGGGTAAAGTAAGAATGAATCATTTTTTTTAACCAATAGGATAGCATACACTTGGAAAGCAAGAGCCAACATATTTCTTCTCCAAGCTTCTAGGGTATTTCGGCCAAGGCATGTTGGAAGACAAGGAAAATATCAATTTTTCACTCCTTACCTTGTAAACAATTCATTTTTCACTTATTACTTTTCATCTTTGTCCAAGAAGACAAAATTCTCTCATTTTCTCTCCTTGAAGTTTCGGCCAAGACCATTTCATCACACCCCTCGCTTGATCAAATTAAACCAACCTAGTTTCTTGAATCCAAATACCATTCCAAGAAACTTTTGTGTTGTAAGTGTTTTCCAATAGAAATCATCTTCAACTACTTTCTTTGAAATCAAGTTTGAACACTTAAAGGTGAAAGTTCTTCATCTTCACTTTTTAAATTCTATATTTAAGTTATAGACCATAGATTTGATCCATGGTCATCTTATTTCCAAGTCTTGGATTTTAAATTTATGTATTTGATTTCATTTAAGGATTTATTGGTGGTGAAAAGATTTCACTCCAAGAGGATTTCTAGGAAGCTTTTAAACACTACTCTAACATAAGGGAGAGATTTCTTTCATTAACCAATTTGGCGGTGAGAAATAAGATTTGTGGTCTGTTGGTGAAAAATACATTTAAGGATTTATTCACTTGATTGTGTGGGTTAATGGTTTATGCTTTATTTATCCTATGTGTTTATATGTCTTTGAGATATTGCATGAAATTGCTATGGTTTAATTATTATATGACTTGTATATGAATGAGATGATTTATGTGTGGATGAAAAGCTTAACTATGGACATGCATATGTTTGATTGGAACCAATGAATCAAGGTAGAAATGAAAAAGTTTTGGTCCAAAGACCATATGTGGTTTTCAGCCACTTAGTTAAAAAAGATAGCATCAAAGAAAAATATTTTATCAATTGATAAACTCAAGTAAATAGGTGATGAGTGGTTGAGTTAAAGATTTTGATGAGTAAAAAGGAAATGAACGAAGTTTTAAAGTGAGAGAAAGAAACTATTTTAAAAGTACCATTTATTTTATTAAACAATTTTATTTTCGAAAATAAGAGAAAACTATTTTCGTGATGGTTTAAGGTTGAATCAAATAGTTTAAAGTAGAAATGATTTTTTGAAAATTAGTTTGGAACTTAAAGTATTTTTCTAAAGTTTAGTTTTTAGTGAAAACAATAGAAACAAACTGAAACTTTTGATTAAATTGAAATAGCTTAGTTCTTGTGAAAAATTCTTTACGTGATTAGAAAATTGTGAAAACTGCTTTACACGATTTAAAAGTGTTTTTAAAACCTTACGCAATTCAAAAATTTTGATTTTTTGAGTTACGCGATTAAAAATATGTGAAAATGTGTTTATCCGATTGAAAATCGTAACGGAAGTGTTACATGATTTAAAAATCGTAACCGGAGTGTTACACGATTGAAAACCATAGCCGGAGAGTTACGCGATTGAAAACCATAATCAGAGTGTTACGCAATTTGGAAAATATTTTAAAAGTATCACACGATTGTGAAAAACAACATAATTATTGTTAGGGTCGACGTACAGAACCCGGACACGTCAGAGGACGATGAGCCTAGTGGTGGCTTGATCCCGAAGGGATTATGTTTTGAAAATCAATAATTATGGGTTAGTTGACCATGAATTATTGTGTTTTTCATGGGTTAGTTGATCATGAATTATTGTGCTTTGCATGGGTTAGTTGACCATGCATTGTGAAAGTCTGTTGAGGCTTTGTTGTTAAGGCTTTGAGCCTAGGAGATTAAGCTTACACTTTAGTGCGGGTGTGAATTGCATAGTGAAGATCATTGACTGACCTTGGAGATGATAGAGTGCGAAAATTCAACAAATGGCCAATTGGAAGCACCACTGTGCCGTGATAATATGATTGTGATTGTAACACACTAAACAATCTCGACCAAACATTATCCTATTCCCGGTTTGATAGAGAATGTCTCTTATTAGCCATGATGCACGCTTTGAGAATGTTGTGGTACTTTGAGGCTAACGAGATACGGACATGTCTCCCAAATCACTCTTTCTGACTTTTGTCTTAGCTCTATGGAGTAGGGGTTTATCATTGTGCATTTGCATATTCAGTAATTTGGCATACTGTTATATTATTATGGTACACATTGATTTTGATTTACTCATTGATTGGTAGCATGATTATATCTGTTGAGTTAGTATTGAGCTGTATGATTGTTTATACTGTTTCTTTACTACTTTATTGGTATTTGATGATGACGAGGTTCTCACATCTTTATTATGTTATTCTGCCTGTTAAGTGTTATGTTCTGTCCTATAAAGACTGCGATGACATTGAGGAAGGATCTGCTTGGTTTCGTTAGAGTATAGTTTCATGGTGAGTCCGACGCATGGCGCGTCTATCTGGACACTAAGTGTGTTGAGTATGAAGGAGACATCACCCTATCCATGTGTATGAGACGTCATTGTATCCCTACATTTTCTTTTGATTTACTGTTTTTGTAGAGTTATATATGCTTATCAGGGAGTTATAAAGTTACGCACAGTATACTCCTAGAGATGATGCAATGGTTACATCTGCTCGGGCTCCCGTTAGTAGAGGCGGGGCACTCACGAGATTTTTTACCTAAGGATGACCCTTCTATTTAAGCATGTTAGACTTTGGCTAGTAGGTTGATGTACAATGTCTGTATATATTTTGTTGGGGTACTAGTGTATTATGTATTATCTTAACTAGTAAACTATGTTATAAGTAAATATGATGTACATTATTCAAATCATTGTGTATTGTGTTATTTATATTCAGTTCATTTTATGTTATCTGTGAAAAGAAATTTTGAAACCCGTATTTTTTATATAAAATAATTTTCGACTTGGTTTTAACTATGTAATCTTTGTCTTAAATGTGACATCGAAAGGAGGGTAGAAGAAGAAGAAAGGTTACAGGAGTTGATAAACCTGGCCTTTTTAGGAAGTGGGTCGTGCCTAGCCATGTCTGACGTCAATAAGCCAGGAAATTTGAAAAATGGAGTCTAACACCGCACGACACGGGTCTGGCCAAGTCTAAGGCGAAACAATGTCGAAAACGTGTTCGAAATTGTTATGGCGAGCTTCATGCCATATTCATGCTTCCTTAACTAAGGAGCATAACATATGTTACAAGACTTGGGTGAGATTGTAGTGGACATGACGAGTCTTGGTCGTGCACATGATTTTTCCTCACGTCATAAGGATAAGGATAAGGAAATGTAATTTCATATTTGTGCATATTGGCAGTATGGTAGTTTAGGCTAAGTGTAAGGCCTTCTTTCGAACTTGCGTAAGATAAGCATAGATATTTGCAAGCCTTACATAGGCTGAAATGTCATAGGTGAAAAATGCCTTCAACACTTGTCTCTAATTCACGAGCTTGCTTATTGGTAAAGTGGGTTAGCTTGAGATTAGAAATAGAAGTTTTGCGCTAATGAGTTCATGATTTCCTATGTTAATGTTCATTCATTGAGGTTGTGAATGAGGTCTTCACTCCAAGTTCTTTTATATATCTTTTGTTGTGGCTAATAGTTATGTTGCCCCCAACGACTAGGTATAATCCTTTAATCAATTGCTAGTGTAATATTTTATAACAATTGTCACTAATTTTCCAACAAATTTGGGACAACCAGAAAAAGTTTATTTTTGTGGTGGCCTTTTAACATTTTTAGGGGCTAATTCATTAGAAAAATAAACGAATGAATGAAAAAGAGAGGAAAAGAAGTTTAAAAAGATTTTTGGCAGCCTCGTTTTGTTAGGGAAAACCTTTTGGAAAAAATAAATTCAAAAACATTTTTGGTAACCTCAGTCTGACGGAAAAAATTTCAAAGAAAATAAATCTGACTATGAGAAAATTCGCTACAAAAAAATTTTGAAAAATAAATTCAACATTTTGTGGACAAACTTAGGCTGCCAAATTTATTTCAAAAAGAATAATTTTGAAAAAAAATACTCGACTGACAAAGGTTAATTTTTAGCAAGTTGTGTCCTCCAAAAATTCTAGATTTGGTTTGAAAACCAAGCTCACCCTTTCCTTCTCCTATTTCCTCTCTTCTCATCCATGCCACATTTCTTGCTCCCCATCTTCCTCTCTTCTTTATTCTCTTTCCTTGTCGTCCTCTAGGGGTGAGAATATGTCAAGCGGCTCGTCATGGGCCCGCGGCCTAGCCCGCTTTAAGCTTGACCTGTTTAATATAAAAACCAAGCTAAGCCTTTTCAAAAATCATATTTAATTAAATAAGTCAAGCTTAGGCCTTTGAAAATTCCTTTTTGGCCAAACATGCCTCCCTGTTTATATTTATATGATTATTAATTTTATAAAAATATAATTATTTTTAACTTAAATCTACCCTATATATCCCTCACGTAGTCACATCTCTCTTCATTGGCAGCACAACCCTAACCTAAGGGCTAAGAGCATTTCCATCATTCAAGCTCCCATTATATTAGTGGGACCTTTGGTTATTCACCATTCAACGCAATTAGGAGTGGGTATTTTTGTATTTAATATTTTGAGATGGGATCTCTTGATTTCACTGCTCTTCAGTCCATCCCACCATCTTTCTTTTGTTGTTGATCGGATTGTCATTTAATATTTTTCTTGTTGGATGATATTAGAGTTTGATTCTTTCTGATGGGTTATTTCTTATGGTTAAGAAAATCGGACCGGATCGACTGGTTGAACCGAGAACTAGTCACCCCACTAGTCCGGGTAGTCCCTTTGAATCATTCTTCCCAAAAATCGGTCAACTCGAGACTGATTTCCACAGTTAGGTAGTCCAATGATTTAAAGGGAAAAAACTACAAGTTGAATTGAAATTGACATCATTTTTTCTAGGAGGGGGGGAATTAGTGATGGCATGAAATGAAACACTCAAATTCAAATCCCTTTTCTTCATTATGAGCCTTCTCATTTCTGCTTTGCACTAGCTGACGTTGCGCTCTCATGCTGTCACCATGTGCAACTTTCGCCGTTAGTTGCTGCCACCTATAAGTGTTTTCAAGCCACCACTGCCTTGCCTCAAACCGTGCTTTGATATTAATAATATAATTAAAAATAAAATATTAATAATATAATTAAATATAAATATAAATAATATTCTATTATAATAAGAAAGAATATTCTAATATTCTATTATAGAATTATTATATAATTAGAATTATATAGAATATATAATAGTAGTAATAGAATTAAGAATAAAAAAATTATTATAATAATCAAAATTATAATAATAAAAGACTTATTATGAAATAAAAATAAATAGGAAATTCTCCTAAAACGAAAAAATATTTTTAGGGAATGCGGGCAGAAATAGACCTCTTTTTTTTTGTTAAAAAAATTTTTCTAATGAATCATTGTACATTTCAATTTGAATTAGGAATTCTGCCGACAAATACAAGTGGTTATTAACTAAATAACCATCTGATCATATTCCTATAGTGCGCCATTGCCACCTACTCTCCAGTGAGTGTTTTCCTTGCCACCAAACACCGCCTTATCTGGTTGATGGGTATAGCGCTGCAATGGGTGGAAAAGACGTAAAGTCTTTTAATTGAAAACATCAACCTCTGTTCTCAAAGGAAAAAAAGGAAGTTGTCTCGTGCTTTTGATTGAGCCATTAGAAAATGATGCAAAAAAGAAGGGGGAAAGGTGAAAAATGGTGATATTAATGCTCCAATAGTAGAGCTATAATTGTGACTTGAGAGTTGTGATAATTTGAAAAAGTTACTTTCTTATTTTTAGTGATTTGGAATATTGGAGAATTAAAAAAATGAAGAAAGTGAGAAGTTGAAGCTTGATTCAAATAAATTAAATTAAAACAATATTAAATTGATTCATGCAATATATTTTATTTATTATATTAAATAAAAATAAAAATTCCAACACTTATTTAATATGTATTTATGCATATAAACGTTTTAATATATTTACACTTACATATATTTATATAAAATTATATTCTAGTTCAACCATGGTTTAACTACGGTTGAACCATTGAACTATAAATCAATACCTTCATCAATTCAATGACCAATTCAATTTTAAAATCTTGCTTGTTATTGCTTTGTCAACTTGCATTTGTACCTTATCTATCATGGAAATATGTCTTTTCCTGAGCAAGGGTTCATACCGTACATTCCTAGGAGAAACATTCAGTGCATAATAAGGAAGATGGTAAGCTTCTTTTGGATAATGAGCATAAAAGGGAATGCTATCAGTTTGCTTTGGCTATTGATACTAGTCATGGATTTTCTATAATATTGGTAGAAACGTAATGCTTATTTAGTGAGATATCATTTTGAAAGCTAGTATAAATTGTAGTTGTTTGTTGTACGGTGTATTTTTCTTGTATTTGGAAGAGTGGGCTTTCACCTTGTTCACTATTGTTGCTGAGCAATGCCGTCCTCTTTGGTTTTATTTTTATTATTTATGGTTATAGATGTATTCAAAATATGCTTAACTTTTTCTATAGCAATAAGTCTTGAATATTAGCAGAGTGCTTCTTTTTTCATTTTATCTGAAGTGATTGTGCCTAATGATACTAGTTCTTCAACTTTGGAATGTGTCTTTAGTTCAGTTCTTATAACTTATTTAACAAAATAGACATGTGTTGAAAAATACTAGGGCTTTGAAAGAGAGGCGGTAAATTGATGATGTCATGCCAGATCTTTTTCTGGTGGAGGTTACTTAATGGTTGCCATAAGTCATTGTGCACTACTAGATAGGGAAATTAGAGGCTTTTCAATGATAAAAGAGAAAGGTGTCTGAACAACAAGAAGAGATCGCCTTTAAATATTTGATGCCTTGTTTGCTAGTTGTGCCTTGCTTAATGTCTCTTGGGAGGTTTTACGTAGTTTTTTAGTTTGTAATGAGAAATTGGATTTGTCATTAGTATTGAGTTATTAACTTAGTGGATTGGATTCGAAATTTGTGTTATTTCATGATTTGGAATTGTTATTTGTGGATTGTTGTTATTTCATGATATGGATTTTCATTTGACTCATTTGTAATTTGTTTTGATTTAGGGATTGAACTGTTATTATATTGTGCTATTAGAATTTGAGTTATACTATGTTGTTAGAAAATTTGAGGCTATGCCTATTATAGATCTTGAAGGCCTATGCATGTTGGCCTATATTAAAGGCCTTAATGCAAAGTAGGCATTTAAATAAACTTTTAGGCTAAGCTAGACTTTTATTTTTATAAAAAGATTAGGTAATGCCCAAAAAAAAACTTACATCAAGTAATAGGTCAAACTTAAGTCAAATATTTGCAAAATCGGTCAACCATGTTTAAGGAAAAGCCTAGTCTTACATAGCGTATTTCCACCCCTATCTTCCTCCTCCTTATTCTTCATTTCTTCCCTTTCTTCCTTCTTCTCCTTCATCAACTTCTTCCTCCTTGATCTTTCTCCTCTTCCTCTTCTTCCTTCATCCTTATTCTTCTTTTTCCTTCTCCTTCCTCCTCCTCCATCATCCTTCATTCTTCTTCTTCCTCCTCCATGCGCTTAAAATTTTTTAGAAGTTTAAAAATTCAATTTTTCTTTTAAAAATTTGAATTAATGGGTAGACATATTTGTCAAAAAATCAGTGTTTTGGTAGATCCTCAAAAGTTATTTTCGGCCGTGTGTCTGCTAGAAATAAATTCCCGTCTATTTGATTTTCTGATAAGCACAAATTTCACTGGCAAATAGGTTTTCCAGTGGATTTTGCTAAATTTTCGATGGGTTTGATCGTTGAAAATCTAGTCTTTTTTTATAGTGTGTCATCAAATTATGTGTTAACACATTATTAAAAGAATTTAACTTTTTAAATAATTGTTATCGTAATCAAACTCACTAATAATGTGGCAATGCATAATTAGAAGATAATGTAAAAAAAATTACACGAATAATGAATCAAAATTAAATTCTTATATATATGATTCAGGATTCATTATTATAGGTGTAAGATTAATTACACCTATGCCATCAAATAATGTTATAAAATGTGTGTTAAATAATTGACACTATCTCAATGTAAGGAAAAAAAATACTTACATAAGGAGAAATTAAAGACTTCTCTTAGAAACAATTATATAGTTTAGTTTGTTATCCACCAACATGTGTATATAATTAGACTACAACGGTCATTAACTAACATTCTCTATCAAATAAGCCAGTATTAGTGTAAGGAGGCTGAAACCAAGGTGAAATATTTCTATAAACTTATTATATATAATTAGATTACAAAAGACATTAACTAACATTCCCTATCAGATAAGCCAGTATCAGAGCAAAAGAGAGTGAAATGAGGGTGAAATTTTTCTATAAAATTAAGTTAACAAAATACTGAAACAATATTAATTTAAATGTGAAACAGTTATTTATTATATAATTTTTTTAATATAAATAATAATGTAATAATATTTTATTAGCTTAATTTACATAAATTATAAAATAAATAATAAAATATCCTCCATCAATTATCTAAACTAGTTGTACACGAGAATCTCTCAAAATCAGGGAGATCGAACAACCAGCATGGGCCATACTGATTCAATCGTCATAACATAACAATCTCTGAAATCCAATTACAGCCAATCAAATTTCAAACATATCCCCACGTGTCGTGCCACAATGGCAATGACATCTCCATAATATTAATAGGACACCAACTCACTCACTCTCTCTCTCTACCACTCCCTCTGTCCACTATCCAACCAACCATGCCCCCAGCTGCTGGAGCTGTAGCTTTGCACTCTTCTTCTCTGTGCAGCTTCTCTTCTGATAAACCATCATCTCCTTCTCCTTCCCAGAAATCAAACACCCTTTTGGCTGCCAGACCCAAAAGCCTGCTCCAAAACCACCCACTTTATACACCAACCCATGCAAAACTCTCCCTTCAATTCAAAGAGAAAATCCTCTGCCTTGAGATAATGGG
This sequence comes from Styphnolobium japonicum, assembly GCA_023212625.1. Taxonomy (NCBI): domain Eukaryota; kingdom Viridiplantae; phylum Streptophyta; class Magnoliopsida; order Fabales; family Fabaceae; genus Styphnolobium; species Styphnolobium japonicum. The sequence continues at coordinate 21,945,123 of JALBWW010000003.1, read as the reverse complement.
TGTTGATGCAGGTAAAGCACTGTCCCAAAACCCTGACCTCCGCACAGCTACAATGGAATCTATTCATTCCATTATCTCCTTCCTTCTATCCAAAGGCATCCTCCATAAGGACTTGCCCAGGATCTTTGGCATGTGCCCCAAGATTCTCACCTCTGACATCAAAACTGATCTTAACCCAGTTTTTGATTTTCTTTTACAAGACCTCAGAGTCCCAGATCACTGCTTTAGGAAGGTTGTCAACAAGTGCCCAAGATTGCTTACTTCAAGTGTGATAGACCAGCTTAAGCCAACTTTATTTTACCTTAAGAGACTTGGGTTCAAAGATTTGACAGCCTTGGCTTATCAAGATTCTATTCTGTTGGTGTCTAATGTAGAAAGGACACTAATCCCTAAGCTGAAGTATTTGGAGAATCTGGGATTTTCGAAGGATGAGACTAGAAATATGGTCTTGAGATGTCCAGCATTGTTCACTTTCAGCATTGAAAATAATTTTCAGCCAAAGTTTGAGTATTTTGCTGGGGAAATGGGGAGGAAATTGGAGGATTTGAAAGAATTTCCTCAGTACTTTGCTTTTAGTTTGGAGAACAGGATAAAGCCTAGACACATGGAGGTTGTGCAAAGTGGGATCAATTTACCTTTGTCAGTGATGCTTAAAAGCACTGATGAAGAGTTTATGGAGCTGATAAAGCAGGGGGGTGGATGACTATGATGGGAGCATTATGTTGTGTGTATTTATTTATGTGAATGCATACTTTCCCAAGGAAGTTAAGATCTTTGGCAATTTGTTTATATTCTATGTATTTTCGTATTCTTTAGTACAGGCTCCTTAACTGACACAAGTGAAATTGTTGTAAGTTGCTACGTAAATCTTTAGCTGCCCTTTTTCGTGGTTGACCATATTGATGATATCGGGAAGTAAAGATAGATGAAATATAATCTTACCATCAACAAGTTTAAATAATTTCATATTTTTCAATAGAATTTCAAAATTTCATCAACTAGGTTCCATCTTCTATGGGGAGCAGTTATAAAAAGCATTTCCTGCATGTTCTTCTTCTACCTGTAAATGGTCATGCATTGGGATTGTCGATCCTCAAAAACGTGTTGCTAATCATCTTTCAGAGGGTGAGGCACAAATGTTAGTGATTGTGATCCTAAACATGATTTTAGACTCGAACGTTTGCTTGGTATACTGAAGGAAAATCCATGGTACTTGAAATTTTGGGGAATTCTTATCACAATAAGAAGATACTTTGTTATCACAAGAAGTTTCATTATTTTTCTCTCAGTAGGTGAAAAAGTGAAAATTTAAATGGAGGTTGCTGCTGGACCAAGGCCCTTGTTCACAGCATAGTTACCGGATTCTTTCCTTTCCCCAATCGCTTGTAAAGAATTCTTAAGAACATAATTTCAAGAAGTAACGTACCGCGTATCCGTATCCGTACCACGTACCAGAGAGTATTGCAAACCCGGTAACTCTAGTTCACAGCAATAACTGATACGAAATACCTGAAATAGTTCGATTCTACAGTTTGACAACATGTAGACATCAAGAATTCTTTTCCCTTAGAAGAAAAGGTAAGTAATCTGGAAGTGTGTGTAAGGATAAACTTATCTAGCAGAAAGTACTCAAAATGTGAATGGCTGCAGTTGATGGGATGGGAATGGAATAGGGTTCCCTAAGAATAACAAAAACTAATTTACTGGTTCCATGTCATCATATACAAGTCAAATTTGACACCAATCAAATAACTTACTGTTAACTACTTCCAAAATAATGCCTACAAAAGCATCAAACAACTTATGATACAAACAAAAATAAAACAGTAGATCCATCAGTCAACTATTTGTACAAAGGAGCTGATGTTTTCAAATTTCATGTAATTAACGTATATTTGCTGCATGACAATAAACACTTCCATCATTCCAAATGTCTAGCTTGGTGTTTGTCCACGAGCTTTAAGCCAAAACTGAGATATCAGGAATTAGAGTCATCCGCTGTTCAGAAGGAAAACATCATCAGAAATGAATGCAGCCCATGCATCCTGTTCCAACATAGAAGATGTGAACTTAATCCTTAGCCTATACTTTATTGCCTCAAAGAAATTTAATGGAAGAACTTATCATAAATTGTATATATTTTACATACCTGAAGAATGGAGAAAGCCTTCTCTGCTATGTGCTTCTGTAGGACTGTTGCTCCTCTTTGCTGCAGTTTGTCTGGGTGGAGGCATAATCTTGCTTTCTGATAAGCCTTCTTCACCTGTGAGCTTTCTATTAGGCTCATAAGAGGAACAGCATACCAGCCACTCTCAGGCCATAGAATCTGCTAATGAAAACATTCAACCATGTCCCGTTATCTCCATACGTCAAAGGGGTATAAAACTACAGAAGATTTAATAAATTGTCAGTGAAAAGTGATCAACAACGAAGAAAATATTACATGATGTAGTGTTGAAAGCAGTAGCTGGATATCAGTTTCCTTGCCAGATGACCATAATCTTATTTCTCTGTCCACCTTCTCTGTGTCTGTCTGTAGCTTCTGTAGAAACAGCAGAACAATCAATCTAAATCTTTATTCTCAGGAAAAAGAAATGGAAACAAAAGAAAAATCCTAATATGAACCACGGGCTTTACAAAGTATGGAGGTTTCACCTCCATTAGAAAATAAAACATGCTATCGTTGGATGGAAAGTAGATTACACCCCGTTAAACTTCTACTCATTTCTAATCACACACTCAGTTTTTTTTTTTAATCTTTTAATTACATTTAGCTTTTGGATTGTTTCAATCACACCCTGTCCATACATCATACATAGTTGAATATATTCTACCATTTCTTTTCTTGAACAAGTTTTTTATCAACTTGTAAAATGATCTTGTCAAATTGGAAAGTAGTGTCATCAATCTTTTCACGTATTTTTTACTCTTTAGAACTTAAAAGTACGATTAAAAATAGCTTATAAAGACCTTACAGACAAATCTAAAAGTTGAAACAGTGTGATTGGAGTGTTTAAAATTGAAATCAGTGCAAATAGAGATTGGTTGTTATTGTATTAATACATTATTTTTGGAATTTTACAACCCGAGGTCATATTTGAAGCCATTTATGTTCATAAAAATCTTCATAAGCTTTGAATCAGTAATATGGTCAGATGCTTATATATGCAATTATGCTTACCCAATACAATATATTACCTTCGGAGATTTAACTATTCCGATCCCATCATCATGGCATTCACCTGCATCAGCCCTTCCTGCATTGTATGATCAGAGACAAATATGAAGTGTCTGCTTTTGTCTGTTACAGGACCCATAATGTGTTAAATTTGTTTGAGAATTATTATTTGTCTAGTTAAGACAATCACCTTCTATTCCAGCAGTTCGCTCATTGTCATCATTTCTCAAACTTGATTCTTCATCAGAACTTCGTGATTGAAACTTCTCTTTGGCCCATGCAATTGCTTCATCAATGGCTGATGCTCCACAATCTTCCTCTCTGAGGTTGGAGTTGACCTCAATGACATATGAGCTCATAACTTCATCATCATCCTGTTCTATAGTTAGTTCTGGGAGCACATGATCATGAACTGAAGATTTTGGCTCAGGTTCTTGACAAAGTGCAGAGCCAGCAGAAAATGGGGAACTGAGTTCCCAGTCATCAGGGGATACTTCGATGGTTTGATATGAATTGGATTCCAAAGTAATTGTTTCTGGGGATGAGACTCTTCTTGAGAATCCTAAATGGGGACTTTTGAAGTTCTCCTTGTATTCATTATCCTGATATTGAATTTCAAATGACTGACCATTGAATGGAAAAAGTGACCTCCCTTGTTTGATTGGGTGTTCCTCAGGCATCATAGTGGACGAGTTCCATCTACATGGGACATTGATTGGCCTGTAACAACCACTAAGAAGCCTCAGAATTCCCATTACTGGGTAACCATGGTTTTAAAAGTTATTAAATCTTCAATACAGTTCTGCAAAAACACCCTGCATATTGTGGAAAACCTAATCTAGTTGCAGAACAAAGCAATATGGGACAACCAAGGTCAAGCATAACTTGCATTGACAATGAAATGTTTGGCAGGAACGATTTAGCTAATTGCTACTTCCTTGGCCAAAAGGGAAAGGTGGACGCTAGAAGTAGGCTACCACGGGGTTATGATCAGTAAAATATGCCTTTCAAACATTTCAGCTTGTTCTAATTAATTGCATAAAGTCTACTAACGTATTCAGCATTATAGATATCATATTCATATCAAAGTTTAGCTAGCTCCGAAATGTACTTAGGAAACCATCATTCATTATTGCCTATAATCTCCAACTTTAACTAGCTCAGCTCTAGTTACTACTCTCTTCTAAATCTGAATGTTGGCATGCATAGTTTTAAATTGGGATCCGCAACTGCAGTCGCAATATTATGGTTTTAAAGGTCTCCAATGGCAACCAAGCTGCAATTCAAGGACATCAATTATATTTTCCTGCAATTATCCGTAATTTCTACAATTACAGCTACAACAGCAATTTAAAACCATCTAAGCCTTCTCTTGTATTCCAAATCCAATTAGAAATTCAGGTTTAAGATAACTAAGAAATAAAAAGCATTTCTTCTCTTCCTAACCAGTTGTTTCATTCCGCACTCCCAGCAAAGAGTACACTAATCATAAAAAGGGCATAAATGTCAATTTACACATAACAGACTGAAGCAAAAACAGTTGAGCTTTCTCAGTAATTGAACCTGAGCCTTGAAGCAAAGCAAGACAATGCCACGTCATCGCCAGTGGCCGGCCGGAGAGGGCTCAACTCCTCGGAACTCAGCACCGATGACGAATTTGCCTTGGAGCGCGACCCCGATCGCTCTCGAGATCTCCGGTCATCGTCGGACACAAATATATCGCTGTAAAACCCCTCATTCTTCGCCGGAATCCGGAACAAAGGCAAGTTCCGGCCACTCTTTGGAGTCGCCGGAGATATGAACTCCGGCGGCCGGAAAATTTCCTCGTAGAACGAACTGGACCTGGAGAATTTGTGTGCAAGGAGGCTTCTTGGTGGACCCCCGAAAACGTCGGCGAAGTCATCGGGGTCTAAGGTATCCGGCTCGGTGGCGCCGGCGCCGGCGAAGATGGACCGCCTTGTGCGGGAAGATGACCTGTCCTCCATGGATCGCCGGGGAGGGAGGCCCGGCGTTAATCCCATTTGCATTCTCCATGACTCGTCCATTTTTCCGGCGAGTTTCTCCGGTGAGATTTCCTCCACCTGCCGGAATATTCACTGCAAAAAACAAAGTGCAGCTTGTGCTTATATATACTTATATAAAGTTGAAGAACATAAAACAAAAATAATAATAATGATTAAAAAAGGAAAAGAGATTGTGAAGAAAATAAAAGTCATTGATTGACTTTTACTCCTTTTCTTCCGGCTCAATTTTCTTTTCATAAAAGTCACTGAAAGAGAGCACTATCTATTAATCAGACGTGATAACAGCCAAATTTTAACCATGGTTAGTCAACATTAAAAATTACTTGAATGTTTTGTGACTATTTAAAAAATTATGTTCAAATCCTTATCATACATGAATTAGAATTTATTTTTCCCAATCTCATAATAATAAGTCACTCCTCTCCATGGATAGCTGTTAAACTCATAATATATGAAGCATAATCACATTAAATATTTGAATTTTTATATATTTTTTTCTGGTGAATTGATTTTTTTATTTTATTTTATTATGTAGTAGCAGTGTTAATATTCATATTTCATTGTTCACAATTATATACAAATAATTTTATGACCCACTTAAATAGTTTTCATTCAAATTTGGAAAGGAAAAAAAATTACTTGTGCACAAATGTGAGTTAAATAGTTAGTAAGGATTGTTTCTTAGTTTCTACATCTTACCATTATTATTGTTTGTTTGTTGGTTCTATTTCTGCTTTCTGAATGATTAGTGATGAGTGAAGGGAAATGCATAGTGGGATAATGCAATGGGTAGACTTGCTTTGCTTACCTGGAAAGATGCATAGTCTGGAATTGAAGTCCCCACAGACATCATCATGAATGCTATGTTTTCTTTCCCCCCCTTTACATTATGCTTTTGATTTTCTTTTTGGATAGGGGCAAGTGGTTCTTTCTTACCCTTTTGGTTGTCCTCATGCTCTGAGTTTGTAAAGCCATGATACTGGAGTGTATGATTTTAGACTTGAGGAAAAGAATAAGAGGATAAAATTCATTCAAGGAAAGTATGAAGATAAAGTTGCTAACATGTCAGGTGAGGGAATAGAGGGTTGATACCTCAAAAGGGGACAGTGCATGCCTTAAATTGATTTGAGATCAGAAGCTTTATGGCTTACCCTTTACTTTAAATTTCCATTTAGAGATCATAATCATACATTTCAGGTGAGATGAGACTATCATAAACTAACAGAGAGGCCTAAATGATTCTCAGGTTTTCCATTTTTTTAGTTTCCTGTTTTTGTCTGTCTTTTTCTTTGTTTGTTTGGCTGTTTAAACGCATAGCAATGTGCAGAAGAGAGAAAGAGAGAGAGAGAGACTGGTAGTGATAAGAAAAAGCAGGATCCCCATTAATATAGTATAAATTATAAAACAATTCTTTTAATCTGAAAGGACTTATCCATTTTATTGGGCCACAAAACTTGGTTTGGCTCCAGTCTTATGTGGTGGTCCAAAAACATAATTCAGACATCAACTGGGTACCTCTACTGCTGGGTGTGGTGGGTAAAGGGAACATGTCCAATTAAAAACTGATGATGTCATATAATCATAGCTCAATACAATTAGTTCTCTCTGACTGGCCCATTAGATATTTCTGTTCACTGATAAAATGATACTGTCAATCTCTGATGTGCATGCCATTCATAAAAAGCTATCTGGTGATGTTTTCCAGCCTATACAGTTATCTGTGAATAATATTATGGGTATTTTGCACGTCAATTTTTCAGATCACTTAACTCCACTTTTTAATCCTTCCATAAGATTGATTACAAAACAAGGTGACCCTGTGCAAGTATAATAATGTAAAAGGTGATATAAGACTAGTAAGTGATGTGCAACTGTCAATTCGAGCAACTTTAATTCTTCTGCAAAGTGTGCTTGTTACCTGCCATTATTCCTATCAGATTTGGCAGCAGGTGCTGCTCTATATTTGTAATTATCCTTTTATTGTGTCAAAAGAATCTATTTAGCTTTTACCATTACATTGAGCTCACTTGAAATTTATAAGCCAACAGAAAATTGTTTTGGGAAAATGACTTCAAGGGTTAGTTTGTTTCAACAGTAATTTTTAATTAGTTTGTTTTAAAAATTAACCAATCATTTAATTAATTTAACCAATAATTTATATACAGTTAACTAATAATTTATCTTCATTTTGATATTTGATATGTAGTTAACTGCATGTAAATTATTGATTAAATTAGTTGAATAATTAGTTAATTTTTAAAACAAACTAAATGGGGATCACTTTTAACCAAGCTGATCTTATGAGTCATTTTTCTAATTGTTTTTAAGTATATAGTAGTGCTATACAGTTAAAAAAATTACTCAAAATTTTGACAAAATTTAATTAAATTTAAAGGTAGTTGTTGTTGGATAAAATAAAATGATAAGAACCATTCATCCATTCAAAAATCAATAAGCATATTAACTCATTTTATCAAAAAATTAAAAAAAATCACTATCTAACATTTTTCTAAACAATATTTGCTAATTTAAGAGTCATAAATGGCAGCTTAGGCGTATGGGGATCAACCCAAAATGCGAAGAAGAATCATACCACATAATGCTCTAATATTTCATCAAAAACAATAATGCTCTATAAATTTGTGAATTGACTGGCTTTAAAATTTCACGATACAAAGGTAATTATTAATGAATATATAGATCGACAAGCGTAGTGCAATTCGCCTAAATGTATGTACGTATATCCGTCTATTTAGAGATACATAAAATGTTAGTGTGTTCAAATGGTTTTTCTTTTTTAATTTTAATTTATGTTTGTTATATTTTGAATTGAAACTACATGAGTGAGTGGTTGTCTTTTTACCACGTCATTCGTAAAACATTTCACGAATTTTCATTCGTGACATATAGCAGTGCTCTAATTATGTTTGAATTTTAGAGAGAATATAAATTGTAATATAGTTAACGTCGGTTGTTGAAATAAGATGGGAATGAGTTTTAGAAGTTTAAATTATAATAAATTAGACATTTTTTCTAATTTTTTGCAGATTGTATTTTCTTTTCTTTTTCTGAGGAGGTTTTAATTTATTGGGCCTAAAGAAAAATAAGAAATAGAGATGTTGGTAGAATCCCTACCATATAACCACAGAAAAGATATACTAGTTGGGTCATACATCAGGTGGCGAATTGTACTTATTACTGTTAGTTACTTAATATCCTTTTGTTTTAGCTATGTTAGTGCTTAATATCTTCAATTTAGTCCAAAATTAGTCCAGATACTTTCAGACAATGAGATATATATTCATAGGAAGCCAATGTCAGTGCTCTGAAAAGACAAGAAGAATGCCAGACGAATACAGCAATTGCTATGAATTATATACAGATGTACCCTTAGTTTTATGCACTATCGTACTAAGATTCCAGACATCATGAGAGTATTATATGCATGACTTTGGCCCTTATTCACATGACGACTACTGCATAATATTATATATCTAGTTTCATAGTACTAGATAAGAAAAAAGCACAATTCATAACTAGTGGGATAGTCCAAGATTCACAAGCATCCAGGCGAGGAAAAAGAAAATTCTGACGGTATATGAATGAAAGCTATTACACAATGAATGTGGTTGATTAAATATCTTAACGTTGCCTAATTTTCAAGTATGTTTAGGAAGTGACTTTTTTTATAGGAGATACTTGATAGTTTGATCCCTAATAATGAAACTTCTGATTCCTAATTCGAAGGGTAGTTTCGTGTGTATGTGGTCTGATGTCGGTTGATTTAATATGTTTAACTGTAGGGTAGTACATTTGTCCGTGAGATAATTTAAGCAAGTAATTTTTTTTATAGGAGATACTTCATAGTTTGATCCCTAATAATGAAACTTTTGATTCCTAATTTGAAGGGTAATTTCGTGCGTATGTAATGATGTCGGTTGATTGTATAAAGCTGTAGGGTAATACATTTTTCCATGCGATAATTTAAGCAAAATTGTTATAAATTAAGTTCATGATAAGAGTTCATCCTAAAAATAACTTAAAGAGCTTCTCATACTTTAAATACCACATTAAATTTTCTTTTTTACTCGTGAGACATAAAATTACATATCCCTTAAAAAGCTGATCTCTGTGACAGCGCACTCTGTCTGTTTGCCCACTCATGATGAATGAAGCAATACCGAAAAAATGGTTATTAACTACGGTTTATTCACTGCAATTGAATCAACTGTCGCAAAATGCATCATTTAGATACACTTTTAGTATTACAATTACAATTGAATTAACTTACATATATACATTCTGTGATCCGCGAAACCCTTAGATGCAGTTTTTCGCTCCATTTTTTGCTGAGCTATGAGAACTGCTCTCAGCCTCAGATTCAACACGAGCAAAGGTTCGAAATCAAATAAAATGTGCTGATTAGAATTGATCAGATTCAACTCGAGCAAATGTCCAAAATCAAGCTTGGAAAGAAGGTGCATAGGGTGAGAGATGAGAGATTTTGGAATTGGAATTCACATTTATAATTGATTTTTAACGATTTCACAATTTTGCCTCTTAGTTTTATCTCTTTTTTGCTTCGATTTACTGGAAGTCCATCCGAATCTCCCCAAATTTAGCTTCACAAAGGTAACAATTGAATTGTTCACCGTGTGAATCCGATTCGGTGGTTTTCCTTTTGAAGTTTCTCTCTGCTTTTTGTGTGATTTCTTTGCAGAACCGCAAGGACGTTGAAGGATCTCTCTTCATTGTTAAGAGGTTAATTTTCTTGTTCTTTTTTTAATTATTATCTATCATATCAAATGATTTATGAGTTCAGCCATTAAAGTATTTGAATTGGAAATTTATTTGGGAAGCTTAGAGGAATGTGTTATGTTAGCTTTGGTTTATGATTTGCATTTTTTGTACTGATGTTAATTACATCTCATTTACCAAAAATGGTTTTTGTAGAGAATTCTTTAATTTTAAAATACAATAGTGGCACCAAAATTCATTTTAATGTTTTTTGTGCTCTGTGTGGCTGGAAACAGGAAGCCTTGCCACCAGTTGAAATGCTTGCAGCTGCTAATTAAATCAAAGTTTAGAAGGTAAGCGATGGGTGTTTGAACTTTGGATGCAATTATGCACTTCTATGTTTTCTGCCAAGTTACAAATATGCTCTCCTCAAAGTCTTTTTATTATTCAAAGTAATTTGTAATTGTCATTTGCTTGCCATTGTCAAAATGGGATTTAGATATCAAGTAATTGAGAAAGCAATTGTTCACTAAATTTAGATATAATTCAAAATGTCTTTTGTTTGCGCCATGGTTGCAGTTGCGGAGGAGGTCCTCGTAGCCAGGAATGCTCTCTTCTAAGATGTTTCTACGCCCCTTAAGTCCTTTCCTCTCATGGCTTGCAAGTGATTTTTTTCTTTTTAGTTTTTAAGTAGAAGTAGTTGTTGTTGTGAATGCTTCCTTGTTTTAGTTGGAAACATATGGTATTTCTAAAGTTCTCTTTTTTTGAGTGTTACAGTCATAAATGTGATGTGGGTGCTTGCAGTCTAGTTATCTGTTTTTGTGAAACCTTGTTGGTTCAAATGTCCGTTGAGAATTTGAAATACTGAAAAGAGGGAGTAAAAGAACAAAAGAGAAGAGAAGAATGCCGCCACTAGCTTATTATGACATAAGTGAGCAAAAGAGTTTTAGTTACTATTGGTGTCAATAAATGATAATATGTTCTTTTAAGTATTTTTCAAGCCTTTGATCCCTTTTAATCATGGTCAAGCATTATTTTAAGGAGAGAAATTTGAAGTAGTATGATCGTTAAGTAAAATGTATCTTACTTTGACCCGTTCTTTTCCCAGTGTTGTAGGCTCAAGTTCTTGAATAGACTATTCTTATCTACTCATATTATCATTGGTGAGAATGGGCATTTAATTCAGACTTGTCACGATTACAAGCATTGTACGAAGAACCGGGTTCATGAATGGGTCAAAGGTGGTTTGAATGATATACTTGTTCTATTTGAAACATTTCACCTGCACAACATGTTCCAAAGTGTTATTAAGCACAACCAAAGTTTTGACTTTGAGCTATGCTGGCAAGCAGGGGCTGATCCCCATGATGAAAACCTTAATTCCATTAGTTGGAACTTGGAGGCTGTCAATGACAATGTCCATGGAATTGACTTATATGAAACAAATTAAATGTAATGGTTTCCCTAACTAATGAGCAATTGCATTTCAAGTTGCTCAGTATCTTTGGTCCATTTGGGTCATGTTGAATGTTTTATAGTCATCATAAAGGCTTGTAGACTATCTAAATTGGTAAATTGAATAATATGAATGTTCTGAGATGAAGTCTGTTGTCTCATATTCATATCAGTAGCTGTATTTCATTTACTAGGAACCATATGTTAACTTGTCTGTTCATTTGTCATGCTAATTATAAACCAGCTTTTGCGATAATTGATAGTCACAAGATGAGATGCTTCCTTTTATTGATTCGTGGGACACATAGAATCAAGGATACTCTGACAATTATTACAGGAGCTGTGGTACCATTTCATCACACTGTAGTTCATGAAAGGGTTGTTAGTGCTTTGGTTTTAGGTTATGCGTATTGTGAATGGTTGTTGCGGCTCGATGGATTGCAAAGCTCACGAGGCCTTGTCTCATTGAAGCACTTGGCCACTACCTGACTATAAATTTAAGGTGAAGATATTCTTTTTTGTAATATCCCCCACCTTTCAAAAGGGTGGGAAAAGTTGGACATTAGCTGATGTTACAGGGTCTCCCTTTTCTCTTCTGTTGGCATCATTTCCACAAAGCAAGGATTCTTTGGACTAAATAATCCTTTTAACTCCTATTAGACCATAAAATCATTTTGTTTTATTTATTTTTATGTAGTGATCAAGTGTGCATAGCTAGTGTTTGTGACGTTATAGATTGTAGTCATGATGCTTTTTTTTCTTTCTATTTTTGTTAATCATATAAGAGAATTGATGATTTTATAGTTTGACAGCAAAAGTTGTCTTAGGAAAAATACGGAGAATATGTGGAAAATGAAATGAACTTTGGTTCTAGTAAAAAAAAATTTGTACATACTTTCAATATTGAATGAATTTTTAGTAGTTTACATATGTACCTTGCATAAAAAAAATTATCTTGTTTGCTTTTTTTTAGTGGATTATAGATTTATTTTTTAGGAAAATATTTTTTTTAATAAAAGAATACATTTAGCCACAGTTAAAAATGCGGTTAAACAACTATATACACTGCGACTAAATGCCAGTTTATAGGGTGTTTCCCAACCCCTTATCTAGCTGCACATGGGAAGACTGTTGGTAAGTCATAGCCAATCGTGACTGCAGCTAATTGCTTTTTTTTTTGTAGTGTGGTACAAGTAATTATTTCTCTAATTGCTCTTTCTACATTGATCAATTATCAACGAAAGTACTAATTGTTACAATTCAAGCCTATAATAATAGTTAATCCCAAAAAAATAGCCTATTGAGAAGGAAAATACCACATGAATTTCCTTTTTTACTGAACGTGGGACATAACAAAAATTATTGGCAGTTTAGATAAACCTGAAACAAACACGTTAGACTGTTCCTTATTATGGCCTTTGCAAATGAAAAATGAAAACCCTTTATCATGTGTCCTATAGAAAAGCAAAAGCAAGTCAAAAGCTCGCTTTCTCTTACTCTTGCACCTTCCCATTCTTTCACTTCTTCCTTATTTATTTATTTTTATTTTCTTTTTCGTGATAGGTGAAATTTCAACACGGTTGTAACATGTAAGCAAGTAGCTGCTGAATGACCAAATCCAAACATTGGGGTAGGGGGCACATTGTGAATCTCTTCAAAACTATCCCCACCATTTTTCAAAGTTGGTACAGAAGCCCTCGTGCCATTCTATCACCAAAAGCTAGCTTCTGGCCCCATTTCCATCTTCTCATATCATACTGAAAAGAGAATACCAGCATCTGCCCCGGGCCAGAATCCTCAAGCTTGTCCATTTTGGGATTTGATGCCCATCATCAATGCCTCGAGCCCCGTTAGAATGTTGTTTACTGGTTAATCCTGCAAATAGAATGATCTTTCTGGTAGCGGCTTGAAGTGCATGTGTTTTATAAATGATTATTAGGTGGTCTCCACCAGCACGATTAGTTAGGTATTGATTTTACAGCCAGAGTTCGAGCACCGCTCCTTCAAGTGTGCATATTTCCTGACCTAAATTATTGATCCTATTAAAATTGGCACCAGATGATGCTTTATTTTTTGTATCTATTCTAATCACTAATGCTTTACAATATACGTAGTAGTGAGCAATAAAGCTTTGTTGATGTCAATATATTACAAATACTACTGATGTCGTATGAGTTGGGAGGAGCTTAGGAGCTCTACAATGTGGAGGAATCTGCATTCTTTGCTAAGCATTGGTAGGTTCATTTGAGCAATTCTTACATGCCTCAGCTTATTAAACATCAAACGCATCATGTCACCTCTTAAAAGTTAATCTAACAGTTTATACTTAACTATTTTTCCATTTTTCACGGTGTATTGAGCCTGGGCGTAATGCATTTTAATATATTAAAATTTCCCAATTTATATGGACTTCAATAAGTACATAGGTGTACTCACATTATTAATCAATATTTCATTACAATTCATCAGATACAAGTTGACATCAACCTCAACTTCTAATTACCGAGTTTTAATGAAATAATTAGTGTTAGTACAATCTTACGTTACACTCTAAAGGTATCTAATAATTTCTCCATTTTCATAGGCGAGGTTATGGAAGCTGTGATGACAAGAGGCTTGGTCTAGAGATGGTTATCTGGGTTTGCCCTATAAGAGAATACGTGGAGAAAGATATCCTTAGTCGTGTAGGGCTGTGTGTGCAAAGTAAAGGAAAGGATTGGAGTTAGGTCACGAAAGAGTGAATTAGATAGGATAATATCACTTGCAAAACTCTTTTTCCCTTAATTTCTTTACATTTGATATACATGCTACCCTATTTGCATCTCTTCTTACTTGCTTTCACTTATCTTTCTCATCTCTTCATCACTTTTTACTCATACGGCTTGAAGAATCTCTCAAACTTATCTTTTGTGAAAATTTAATTTGCAAAAACATTTTGAAACCCAATTTACCCCTCTTAGATATTGAAGTTACTTGGTAACATAACCAACTAGTAGTTTTATTTACTCATTGAGCACACGTTAAATTACAATTTTTACCCTATACTTTTATTCAAATAATTTAATTTTGATTCACTATTAGTGTAAAAGAAACTTTATACTATTATTCAATTATATGCTGACAAATTATTAACAAAGTTTGACTATCACAATAACTACTTAAGAATTTAACTCTTTTATATTTAATAAAAATATAAAAAAAATTTATACTGATAATTAATTAAAATTAAACTCTTATCCAAATTCATTTTATCCTCTTGGTGCAAAAAAATTAACACTTTTTCGCACCATCATCGCATTCCCCATGAGACAAACTAGAAGGAAATATGTCTAACATATAGCTAGCCGTTGCACACGAGGATTTACCACATGTAAGAGACTGTAATTTACCCTAAAAAGGTTTTTTTTTATAATTGATAAATTTATTAACTTGATGGTGAGATGTATAATAGGGTAAGTACTTTTCAAGTGTAACTCAAGATTTTGTAAAAGAAATTAAAATCACTATGGAGCAAGATGGTCCAGCTTTTCACATTAAGTTGTTTAATGTAAATTAATGGTGTTTGCCAAATTCAACAACTGATAGCTAGATATAATAAGAAATTTTAAAAGCTTATGTGTTTAATAATAACTTAATATTGAAAATAATAATTAGATAAGTCAAAACAATATTAAAAGAAAAAAAAACAATACAAAATTGGTTTAAACTAATTGGTAGATATTAAAATTAAAAAATTTCTTATTTTTCTTTAACTTCATCTCAAAATAAAAAATAAAAATAAAAAACTCTAAGATTGAACAATCAATATTTGATATTAAATTAATTCAAAAATAAATTTTAGACAAAGCAAATATTTTTACACAATTTAAATTTATATAAATTTACTAATAGATTTTAATTTTTATTAATTCTAAACTTAATTTCCTAGTTTGCCAAACACCCCTAAAAACCATGGCTAAGGAGAATGAACCAGCACAACATGTGGGAAAAAGGCACAGAGCTGGTGAGCTGGGCAAAGAAGATTCCGAATGGGCTTTCCCAACTTCACCTAACCTTACTATATGAATATAAACACTAGCAAATATTCTACTCAAGATAAGCAAATTTCACCCTTGCTAAAGGACCTGAGGAAAATGACCTGAATTTCAACAAAACATGGTGGCATGTAGGAGGGAGATGGCACCACAGTATATACAGGCAGGGATGGTCACTACCAACATGAGTGTCTATGCCTTTGGACTGGTGTTATTGGAACAGACTACATGAAGAGATTATATTACTGTACAAAATAGGAGAGGTGATGCTTTCAACAGCCATAGTATCACTCATGCGAAAGAAGAATGCAGAATCCAATCTCACTTTGTATATTGGTCTTATCCTTAGAGAAAACAATGGAGACGAATTTGCTCTGGAGCTAGCTAAACTATCTAGTATCTAGCACGCTTGATCCAAGAAACAGCAAGTCCAAAAATTGAAGAGCTTGTCTCTATAGCTTCTTAAAGATATACATACAAAATATGAATGATACTGCCATCCAAAATCTATGGCTGTACAAGTCTGTATAGTTTAAGCAATTACAGAAATTCAGCTAGCTAGTACCACTAGTATTCATCACTAAATGTCAACTTTGATTATTATAGTCTAGCCATTAAATAGCTGCTGACCATCCCCTACATATATTTCACGTATTTATATATGTTTGTAAATGTATGAAGCTAGGAAGTAGCAGCAAGGCTTTGGCGGACAGCCGTTCCAAAATGAATACAGATTAGTTGATAACTGTTAATATAGAACAATGGTAAGTTTGTCAAGCATGACCTCCTCTGCCTAGTTGTAACCTGCAAGGAAACTATCTTGATTCTTGACCTTCAGTCTTCCACTCTGCTCTCCACTATCCTAGTCACAACCTTCTCTCTTCCTCCTCTTATTCCATCAGCTTCCTACCCTGCATCATTCTATACCACTTTTAGCATAGCTTCATACCCCGCATCTCTTTATACTCAGATTGTTGCTTACTCTGTCCAAACAATGGCCATTGATTCCTTATCAACTCAATAAAGCCTCAAATGCTCTGGGATGAATAGCTAGCTGAGAAATGTGGAAACATCTGACTGTCATAGGAATTTAGGATCCTTCCATGGTCCTATTAGCTTAAATAGAAAACTCTTTCGCTAGATAGTGCTAGAAAGTGCTTTTTCTTCCTTCCATTTTTCTTTTGGTGGTGGGGAGGGGGGTGTACACCAGGTGTGCCAGTAATAGATCAGAGATAAAACCGAAAAAAGAAAAATATTTTGGTGGAAAGGGGACTAAGCCCATAAAAAAAAGAGAAGTTATTCAACATGTCCAAAATAGTAATAATATGAAGTAACTCAGGATCAATATTCAATACAGAAAGCTTTCCATCATCCATATATAGTGAAGGCCTGAAGGGTACTTTACACACTGCTCGTTAACCTAGCAAATTTATCTCCATACATGGCGGGAAATGTCTGAACCAATACAGTGCTGGAAGAACTCTCCATTCCACAAGCTTCCTCTCAAAATGAGGACTTTTGCCCGACCTTTCAAATGGATGAGATGCAGATGAGGTTGAGGTTGAGGTTGAGGTTGATGCTGATGCAGAGTTGATGCATAATGCAGATGAGAACTCAGCCTCCAACCACATTATAAGCCACGGCTTGACAGATTCCATCTGGCTTTCTTAACTTACACAGCATGTGCATGAGTCAGTACACTGACAAACTTTTTTTTCTTTTTTTGGCTGAGCTGATACAGCAACCTATGAAAGAGTACAAAATCTTCTCTATATAAAACATCAACAGGAGGAATAAGATTGATAACATCACCCTCACAATAACAGAATGCAACCCATTTAGCTGTATTATGCGCAACAAAATTTGAGTTCCTACTAATTGGTTTTGCTACCCAACGCTCAAAACTTCCAAGTTTTTAAGTGACATCAAGCAATATTGTCTTAGTGGAGCAATCCATACAAGCCTCCAAGTCATTCAAATCTGTCATAACCACTTCACAGTCCCCCCCTCCCCCTTCTCTTGTAGATAGACGTGGGATCTGGGTATTGCATTAGGGGAAAAAGCTGGTGCACTTTCCTTTATCACTTGAATATAAACTAAATTATGAAGCACATCTAGCATCGTTAACAAAGAGAATGAATCTCTAGGATTTCAATATGGTGATTATGGATGAATATGCTAGAGCATAGGGCCATTACCAACCTCTAAATCATTCGGTCCTACGAAGGATTGATTCTTTCAATGGCAAATTTGGTTTGAAATTAATGCATCAGAACATGGCTTCGGGTGTGTAGTAATTAATCGTCAAGCTTGCAGTTCAGCTTTGCATTTAGCAAACTTTACGAGCAAGTATCAGACAAGAATTTAATTCAAACTGGTCAGAATAATTTGCTCAAAAAACTTTAGAGTCTTCCCAAAAGATCACTGATCAAGGCAGGGTACGGGTTGAAGAAATCCCTTCTTCTATCATCTTCTCTCTCAATTTAGAGGCTTCATTAATATCTCCAATTCTACAGTACCCACTGATCAGTATATTATAGGTAACAACATTAGGAACCAAGCCCTTCTGATTAAGTTTACAGAAAAGCCTCTGCGCTCGATCCATATTTCCTAATTTGCACAAACCATTTATTAATGCATTATATGTAGTAATATTTGGAACAAGACCTCTCTCCAGCATCTCATTCCTTAAGTTGAAAGCATCATCCACATTGCCAGCAGCTGAACAGGCATGAATTAAGGTAGAGTATGTGCAATTATCTGGAAGAAACCCTCTACAGAACAAAACTGACATAAGACTTCTTGCTTCGTCAACCTTCCCAGACTTACAAAGTCCAGCAATAGCGATGTTGTACACGATATTATTGGGAAGATAATTACTTATAGCACTTTCATCAAGAGAATCAGCAATTTTCTGAGCTTCTAGACTTACGACATCATTTTTTACTAATTTATCAGAACATTTATGAACTGAAAGAAGATCAAAATCCACCATCTTCTCTAGGATCACAGTTGCCTCATTGATTCTAGCAACCTTATAAAGGCTGCTGACAATTTTGCTGCATACCACCAAATTGGGAGTGAACCCTCTTTCAATCATCTCAAAATATACACTAAAAGCTTTGTCCAACTTCCCTTCATTGCACCAACCAGAAATAAGGGTTCCATAGGTAACAACATTTGGTGATAATCCTCTTGTTTGCATCTCAACAAGGAGATCAGTGACACAGGTTGACTTCCTAGACTTAAAAAGTCCATTAATAAGGGAATTGTACATTTCAATGGAAGCAGAAATTGTTTGTCTTTCCATCACATCTTTAATTCTAAAAGCTTCAAGAACATTACCATTTTTACAATATCCATCACTCAAGGACCTATATGTCATTTCATCTGGGGAGCATCCAAGGTCCTTCATCCTGTCAAAAACTGCCACTGCTTCCACCAGTTTCCCCATCTTACATAATCCACTGATCATCGTATTGAATGCAATTGTGCTCTTAGTAAAACCCCTACCTAAAATATCTTTCCACAGCATTATAGCCCTATCAGAATCTCCCATTTTGAAAAAGCAATCAAGCAAAGTACAATAGCTGACCTCATTCGGAGCCACACCTCTTTCTACCATTGAGTGCCAAAGGCACAAAGCATCATCATAGGAACCTGCATGAACTAAACCCTTGAGAATAGTATTATAAGTCACAACTGATGGATTAATTCCTTCCCGCAACATCTCCTCACAAAGCATAAAAGCCTTGCTCATTTGCCCTTCCCTGCAGTATCCATCTAATAGCGTATTATAACTATAAGAATCTGGCCTAAGATTCCAATCCACTATTTGCCTAAACACCTCCTCAGCTTTACAAACCTGACCATGCTTACAGTACCCATTAACCAAGGAGTTACAAATAAACACATTCACTTTCAAGCCCATCCTTAACATCTTATCTCGAATCCTAACAGCATCATCCATTTTCCCCATTTGACAAAACCCATCCACCAGCACACCATAAACTCGTTCATCCAAAACCAGCAACTCATCATCCTCCATGTCCAGAAGCAACTTCTCAGCCTCATTCATCATACACTGCTTACAATAAGCTTTCATCAACAAGGTACAAGTAACCACATTTCGCGAAACACTTCTTTCAGACATTAAACCCAACACCTTTTCAGCTCCCTTCAAATCTCCCTGGCAAACATACCCATTCATCAAACCATTATAAGTCACCACATTAGGTTCAAACCCCATTTTCTTCTCCATCATTTCCATAAAACTCAAAGCCCTATCGACCCTCCCCACCTGACAATGCGCATTCACAACAATGGAACACATATAAAAATCAGGCACAATCCCCATCCGAACAATCTGATCAAAAACAAGCACCGCGGTCCCACCCTCGCGGTTCCTAACCAACCTACCCAACAAGCAATTGCAGGACCTCAAACTCGGGGGGCGACCTAACTGACACATTTCATCAAACACGTGCAAGGCATAATGGGTGAACCCAGATTCCGCATAAACCTTGAGAATCATATCAAAAACGGTGGGCGAAAAAGCGAATTCCCTGTAAACATGAACAATCTCATCCCAAACAAGATAAGCAAGGTGGCGATTCTTGCAGTGAGACGCCACCAATTGGCGCAAGAAGAAGCGGGTCTCGCGGTGCATACGGGCACGGGCCAAGATGTGGACGAGGATGCAGTAAGACTTGAAATGGGGACGGTAGGTTTGGTGGTGGGAGGCGAGGCGGAAGAAGGCGAGGGAGGCGGTGGGGTTGAGCTTGAGGCGGCGGAGGAGGGAGTCGGTGAGGTGGTCGGAGAAGGGGATGGAGAATTGGGTGAGGGCGTCGAAACGTTGGAGGACCAGGAGGCGAGAGATTCGGTCCAGTAATTCGGTTTGGGGTAGTTTGTGTTCGTCTCGAAGCTTCCATTGGAGGAGGGGTTGAGAGAGGTGAAGAGATTTGTGATGAAGAGGAAGAGGAAGAATGGGTTTGCGGAGTGGTAAAGTGAACATGGAAATTGGAAAGGAAGGTAAATTAACTAGGTGGACTGACACACAGTTCAGGTTTTTTAGCTATGGATGATGATGGTGGGTGTACTTTCTCTCTCTGTTGTGGACTTATCATTTGGTAAAGACTAAAAAATGATGTGTTATCAAAATTTATTATTTTATTCTCATATAAATAATTCCACTCCCCGTAAGTTTTAGAGTATGTTTGTTTTTAGAGTTTACTAAATACAAACGTGTTATGGTAATGGTGAATCAACGCGTCTCAAGTTTTGTATTAGAGTGCTCCTACATAGCTCGACCTTTTATATCCAATTGATCGCGAAGCGAATAGTGCAAATAAAGTATTTGTGAGTAGGTTCATTCAAGTGGAACTCATTCTCTTCTTCTTATCGAGATACATTTGTATATAAGAATCTGGGCTCCTTAGCTTTTCTTTTTGTATTAACACGCTTTTATGGTAGTAAAAATTAAAAACAAATAGTGAGATATCCATAAAAATCAATTAAAAATTTTAGAGTCTGTTTGTTTTCAGAAAACGTTTTCTATTTTTATTTTCTATTTTTATTTTTTAAAAATAGTTTTCATTTTTAAAATTTTCAAATTTTCAGGAAACATGTTTAGTATGGTTAGTTGTTTCTTGTTTTAAGAAAATGAAAATATTGAAAATGTGTTTGGTTTAGTCTATTTTTAATAAATTTAAAAAATAAAATAATTTTTAATAATAAGTTAATGAATCAGTTTTGAATAATATATTTATTATTTTTTTAAAGGAATATACTTATTAGATTTTGGTTTCAATGAAAAAGTTATGATTAAAAAATGAATATATATATTCTTAATAAAATTAATTTCACTGCACTATATATTCACAAAAATAAGATCAAAATA
This sequence comes from Styphnolobium japonicum, assembly GCA_023212625.1. NCBI lineage: Eukaryota > Viridiplantae > Streptophyta > Magnoliopsida > Fabales > Fabaceae > Styphnolobium > Styphnolobium japonicum. The sequence continues at coordinate 21,923,796 of JALBWW010000003.1, read as the reverse complement.
TTTATTAAAAAATTTTCAAATACCCACAAAGATAAATATAATCATGACAACAAAAAAAATAAATTCAAAAATAATCAATCTTATATATTAAACACAATTATCATTGTGTCTCAACCCATCTGGGTTATGCAAAAAGATAAAATAAAATATAATCATCAATTATATAAAGTCTATTAAGGCCTACGATAACTTTCCCACATTTGATTTGTAATAGTTTCTTGAACTTGTGCCATTTGAACTGCTTGAGTATCATCAATATTTATTCCTTCTTGATCTGCCCTCAAGCCTTGTTCATCCACAATCAAGTCTTCTATAGAGTATTGGCCAAAAAGTCTATCTATACTATGTTGCATTATAATAAAATTATGTATAGTGCAACAAGCATTAGGAATTAGCCTTTGTCTTCTAACAGGATAATTTGGTATCAACTTTAAAATAGGAAATCTTGCTTTCAATACACCAAAACACCTCTCAATTATATTTCTCAATGAAGAGTGTCTATAATTGAATAATTCTTGTTTTCCTTGTGGTCGTCCTCCATCACAAAAATCACGCAAATGATATATTTCCTTTCAGTATGGAGCAAGATAATCACGCAAAATAGGAAATCTAGAGTTAATAAGATAAAATTGATCTGGGAAGTAATTGAAGCACTTATTGAATAACTCATAAGTGAGATTAAAAAAAACTATAGGCAAAAGAAAACATACCTCCACAAGGCTTTGGAAAATCATTTTCAGGAGTTAAAGCATCTAAAAACACCCTTGAATCATTTGTTGTTCCTTCCCATCCAAAATAAACAAACATGAATAACATGTCAAAATCACATATTGCCAATACATTCTGTGTTATCAAAATCTTTCTTCCACGAAAGGTAGTTTGTTTTGAAGCAGGAGTCTAAGCAGAGACGTGTGCCATCAATAGCACCAATGCAATTCTACATTTAAAACATTAATAATAATTTAGTATAGAAACAATTGTAAATTTATTAAACAGTATAAGTACATATATAGAATTTGACCTTAAAATAAGGAAAAAAAACTTTTGGTTACCCATGATGTATGGATGAGTAGTCGCTTGATTTCTTAGTCGAATAATTCTTCTTCCCAGCTTGCAAACCGCTCTTAAAACTCTTCTAAACCATTTGCTAACTGATTCTAGGGAATGTTGAAAGCGTTCAGCAACGACTCGATGACGCAAATTATGGCACACTATTATCAAAAAAATTGCAACTCCTTCCTCTACACTTACTTTTTTGCCATCCCTTTAATTTCCAACATCCTTCAAAGTATCACAAACATTCATAAATACATGCTTCTTTATTCTAAAACTCTCATAACATCTAGCTTCATGGCCAGCAGAGAATTCAAGAATATACATATTTCCTGTCAACATAGAAGTCCTACATAGTGTCTTACTAATAAATCTTTTTTCATATTCCATGATTAATGAAACTATAATTAAATTCCCCAAATCATCATCCCAGTCACTTGAATCCATGCTACTTTCAGCACTTGCATTATCTACATATTTAGATATCAACATATTTTCCTGCTCAAATACCAAAAGTGTAAAACATTCAATAACGTTAAATGATTACAAATATTCGATATAATGTTTAAAACACATAATTAACACACACAAAGTTTAAACATAACACTTCGTGACCAAATACATAAGATAACCACTAAGTACTACTCAAATTGACCAAATACATAGTTTAAACAAAGTAACAAATTCACATGAGTCTTCCATTTAGGTACTACTCAAGTGATGCTAACCAATCCTTCCTCCTAAATGAAGGCATGTTAATAAACATGCACCTCCAATCCTTATTTGTAAACTTCACCAATGCATTGTTGTAAATTTTACTTGGAATATCTTCCATAGAGTCTAGCAATTCCATGCATGCAACTATAGAGTAAGGATTAGACACTTGACTAGTAGCTTCACTAGATTGAGCTTTGTATCGTTCAACCTTAGCTTTTGCTGCTTCTTTCCTTACACTCATTGTTACGGTCCATTGGCTCAAAGCTGCTTCTAGTTTATCTAATCTTGAGTTCTTTGCCTCTTTGCGTTGACGCTCACATGAAGACCGTAAGGCTCTCTTTTTTTGGCCAACATCTTGTATATCATCTCCTTCAACATCAATAGCATCAGCAACATGCACACCCTTTAAAAGAAAGTTTTCCTCTATTTCTCTCTCCTCATGAAAGGTTGGTGGCTCTTGAGTAGAAGCTTGACTTAATTTACTCGTTGTTGTGCTAGAATTAAATATTTCGCCTAGGATATCATATTCATGTTGAAATCCTTGCTTCTTGAACCGCTTGTAGAACTTTCCTTTTTGAAAATTTTAAAGAACAAACTTATTACTATGTAAATACATAAACTGAGATAATACCACAATAATAATAATAATAATAATAATAATAATAATAATAATACTATTTAAATTAGTAAAGTTGAACATACCATATATAAGTCTTCTCATACTTCTTCAGGGGCATTCATTTTATTAGATTCAGAGTCCCATGTAACTCCTGTACAAGCTAGCAAAGTTGAAAATTCACGATGTAGAGTACGCAAGCGATTATATTTTCCCTTTAACCTTTTTACACCATAATTTTCTCCAATTGTCCCCGTCAATTCATTATTTATATCTTCTCAAACTATTGTTTTAAATGTTGATCCTTGTAATTTCCTCTTCTTCACTTGATCATAAAGTATGTTAATGAATGCTTTTGTGTTTTGGGTTTACCATTCCATGTTATCTCCATCCTAAGATCTCCCTCCCATCTTATGCAAATAACTTTAAACCAAGCAACCAATGCTTAATATAGCCATGTCCTCAATATTAACCGATTAATAGAACCAACATGAAAAAATATCAACTCGCTCATATAGATGTACAAAACACATATGGATGAGCAACGAATCAAACATCTTAGTATTGATGCAAATGGTTAAGCAATTAGTATATTCCAAAGGTAGCGTAAAAAGATATTAAGAGAACTATTATGGATGCTCTACTATTACATTTTGAGAACTATTAAAGTAATGTGCTATCCCTCTTAACTATCTAGTAAGGTTTAGAGGAACTTGTGGATACAACCATGTCAAAGTCTTCTTTGGTATGCAGTGTACCATAAACACTTAGGCTCTAAATCAAAACAATGGATTTACTCAATTCTTTCATCAGGCTAGTGTTATCTCGGTGATCAAAATTCCCCAAACCAATTCAACTAGCAGACCATTTTACTGAAAACAAATAGCACCCTAACATTATTATTTCAGTTTAATCACTATAAACTAGCTTCTTTCCACTTATATCAAACACCAGTAATTACACTTAAGTGTAGTCAAGACAACTCCTAAAACAAATAAAAGAAAACTAAAACCACTAAGGAAATTAATTTGAAAGCACCACTAGAAACTTCTTAGGATGCAAATATGTGTTTGGATCATTTGGTCATAATCTAGACAATGCAGGCCTAAGCCTGAAGCTTAACGGCTTTTCTTCTATCTATTTCTTTCCAACTCAGTAAGAAGATTGTAAAAGTTTATCTTATAAAAACTATAAGATATCAAACATGGAATTTTCATTTAATGGTGTAAATTTCACTCGAGCACTTCTTGAGTGAAGTTTCCACATTTTCATAAATAAATAAAAACTGGCATCTAAGTTCATTTTCACAAAACTTGTTGAAAACAAAAAAGGCAGGAATCATAATGCACCTCAATCTATATCATAGATTAATTATACTTTGATATATATATATATATATATATATATATATATATATATATAAGTTACACTCAGTTATATAGATATATCTGAATAAAGGTTCAGGAGTTTAAGTTATATAGGATTCAAACATTTTCTTTCATAAGCTCCTGTGCTTCAGCAAGTTCATCACGTTCAAGGCTGTTGTTATTACCATTATTAATCACATTTGATGGAAGATTCCATGAGTCTTTTATTGATTTTAGGCCCAAAAACAAAAAGAAGAGATACTGCTACATATTCTCCAATTGGCAAGGCTATAGGTAGACTAAACAAAGCAGAAACATCAGCGATCACCATAACAAATTATCTAGATGCAACTTTCCTCCAGGGTAAAAAGAGAATTCAATACTACAAATTACCAAAAAAAAGTATTCAATAAAAGTTGAACTAACACTGATAGAAAATGCAATTTTAAGCTAAACTAGAAAATGAAAATTACAGCATACAAACTTCAGATTTTGTTGTTTCATTTGAGTAGTACAGTGAACAATGGAGAGAATGATAGTTTGAAAACCAAAAGCTACTTATTGCAGATGAATAAATTTTAAGCTCTCACATAATGGAACCTCAGAAGGGTCAAAATAATATCTCAATTTATACCAATGTTGATTTCCCATAATGTAAAACTACTATAGTTGAATAGGCTTGCAACTCTATTTTAGAGTAAAGTTGCAAACGAAACCAAGGGCCAAAAACTAGGAAATGAAGTTGAAAATCATAGAAAGCTCCATCCTTTCATCAAATAAGCATTTTTGGCATCAAATACTTTCATCAAATGAAGTTGAAATTTAAAAAAAAAACGCACACACACACACACACACAAAAACACAAAGATCAAAACCAACTGAAACCCAAAAATGACAACTTGTAGAGGACCAAACAATGACAAAAAAAAAACCAACTTTGAAAGTTGACTTTGGTCCTTTCCTTTGTTGTTCTTCAAATAAACACAAAAATAAAAGAACAAATAATGATAGAGAAATAGGAAGGGAAAATGCTAACCAATGTAGATCTAAGGATAAGATGAAGAATAAATGGTGAAGGCTGGAGGATGGTGACTACAGCTAGGCTTCATAGAGGTGGCGGCAACTGACAGGCTTCACGGCAGTGGCGACAAATGACAAGCTAGATGGTGGTTGTGGGTGGCGGAGAGCAATAGATGTGAGGGAGATGCAGATAGGGTTTCATGTTCATGTTTATGGAGAGGGAAAAAGAGAAGAATATGAAATAATTTTTCAATCAATTACCAAACTGCCACCGTGTTTTCTTGTTTTCTATTTTCAAAGAAAACTATGAAAATAACAAAATGTTGTTTTCAGATTTGGACCCATTTTATAAAACATTTTCTAAAAAGCTAACCAAGCATGTTTTCAATCTCATTTTTTGTTTTTACTGAAAATGAAAATAGAAAATGGGTAAACCAAGCACACCCTTAAGTTCTATAATTACTAGTATTTTTATATTATACTTTTTTTGTCAATTCTAAACTTATATAACATAGTTTCATCAGGGTCATTTGAATTTGAAATATAATATCATCTTAGTTTACATTTACAACTAATGGTCTTAATGCTAAATAATTCTCAGTTGTTTCAATTTCATGGTATCCACATGTAAGTAGGATTTTTCATTGCATTTGCTGAAGAAAAAGCGGTGCTGGAGCCAAAATTTCATCCTTAAATAATGAAATTCTTATAAATGCAAAGGATGCTAAGTATTATATGGGATAAGAGAATGTAGCGATTTGGCATGTTGGTAAGATTAGATTAGATAGACTAAATTGTTTGATTTAATCTTATATCATATTTAGTACATAAATCGGATAATATAATGTGTTAAGCCTATCTTTAGTAAGAAAAATGTTGCTTACTCTTTCCAGAAAGCACATCACTGCCTATCCTTCAGGAAATATCTGAGTTACTCCTTTATTACAAATAAAGTTTCCCCTTTGGAGCATGTGATTCCTTTCCATTGGTGTGGATCCTCTCATCATTCATTTATTCTTGTCATGCTTTACTTCTCTAAAGTATGTAGTATCATATAATTGTTGACCCACATGAAGACATTTTACTTGAACCATTTCATAGGACATATTGTAAGACCCCTTTCTTCACAAATTCTTCATAACTTGATAGGTAGGGCATTGTAGGATCCCCCACCGGAAAAAAAAATCCCTCATTTTATCCCCTCCTCATTTCACAACTTAATAGTTGATAGATAGGAATAGCTTGATAGGCACACAAGTATCCTCTTAACTCCACATCTTGACCATATTATATAATAGCCTTAACCCTTAACACAGGCTATTTAATTTTCACATTTTTAATTAACTAACAAGAGTTCACATTCAAGGTGGTAGTAATCTAATGTGGTAACCACAGTTAGTTTGACATCCATCCATTAAATAATACTCTGGTTGGGATCGAGCTTTAGTAGCCTTTAACATGTACAATATTTCTCTGTACACGTTACAGGTGGTAAAATATTCATCAACCTATTATCCATTTAGTCCAATCATACATAAATTTAATACAATCCATCCATTTGTGAATTGATCACCCATTAATACAATCATACATAACTCATTTATTGGATGATTAATTGATCACCCAACATATCTATTAAGACCCAATACTTAAAAACCAGTCATCGGGCCTTCATGAAAAATGAAAGCGTAAACCTAGCCACCATTGTGTGAGCTCTAAAGATTCCCTCTCTTCGTTGATGTTGCTACCATTGTCATTTGTCTCTTCCTTCTCTTTATGTGTCACTTCACCCTTTACTTTTTTCTTGGTAGATTTTTTTTCCTTTTTCTGTAAAACTTTTTAAGTTTCCACGATTCAGATTATGTCATTTATTCTTGTGAAATCCTCAAAAACTTAGAAACTTTTGGGCTGGAATATACAATTATTGTCATGATTGATGAATAATCCTTGCTCATTTCTTTGTGTTCTTTTATCACTTTGCCCTATTCTACGCATATGTGTGTGTGTGTGTATATATATATTGAGAGAGAGAGAGAGAGAGAGAGGTTAGAATGAGTTTAAGAAAGAATATATATATATATATATATATATATATGATTTCAAATGGATGGGTTGTGTGGTCCATAAAATAAGTTAATGGATGGATTGGATATTTATTCATTCAATGGGTTATGGATGGATTGGGCATTTTTAATAAATGTTTAATGAGTCTTAAATAGATTAATGGTTTATTTTTTACCCATATAATTTGATCCAAAACTCATGTGATCCGTCCATTTGCCTCCCCTGGTACACTTGTCATATACAAGACTCTACTGACACCGAAAGACTTATGGAGACTAGACATAATCTTATGACTACATACAATATCAACTTTGTCACAACCTAGCTTTGCACCATGACAGTAGAATTGAATGAACATGAACCATTTGACTTAGAGAACCAATTCAAAACCTGTAGATACTGTCAAAGTTTCCCATAAATATGTTCAAATTCTTTTTGATAAATTGAATAGAATAAATTACAAGTTTACTAACTAATTTTAAGAAAAGCAATACACTATAAGGAAAAATATATACTCAAAGTTACTTTGTTACAAATACATATTTTTTGAACTTAATTTAAAACAAATACATAATCTCTTCCTCATATCTAACATAATCATTCCAAAAGTCTCTACTTTGTTACTTTCTTGAATCTTATACAAACATAATAACAATTGTGAGTTTCAAGAACTTAGCAAGTACAAATTTAAACTAGGCCAAAAATCAGTTGTATAAACTATTATTCCTTTAGTAGACACTTGTCTTATTTCATTGAAATAGTTTACAAGATTAAGCCTAATCATTTCCAAAAAAAAAAATTGAATGCTTGATACTTAAAAATATTAAGAAGATACAATGTATCAAATAGTCAAAAAAAATTGGATACAGATGGATATGTATCAAAAAATTTATAGATAAAAAGAATTTTTAGAAATATTTCAAAAAATATTCAGTACTTAATTATCTGCATGAGAATTTTATTTTAAGTAAATGTGTTCCAATAGATTATATGACTAATAAAACATATATAATAGTAATGATATGAGGGTTTTTGACCTAACTACCCTTAGTTTTAAAACTGTTTATTGAAATATCCTCCTTTTCAAACTAATTATATTTATACTATCATTTTTCCACTTTGTCAAGAAAATATTTTTTTCATAGGCCACGTAGGAGGAACCAACTTGGTTGGAGCCTTCCACGTGGAGGAGTCAACTACATGGAAGGCTCCAATGCGACATGAACCCTACTCAATCCACTTTTCTTTCTTATTCCCTCTTCCTTCTTCCTTCTTTCTCACTCCCTCTCCCCTGCCGCCATGGACAGCACGTCTCTTCCTCCATTAATACCCCAAAATCTACTATTTATTCACTATTTAAGCTATTTGAGATCACATTTCTTCATATTTTGTGGTAAGGAGTCTTATTATTTATTTTGTAGGTTCTATCTCTTCCCTAAGCTGCCATATTTTCCTTTCAGATTTGCTAATCTTCCCTTTCACTTTCCCTTTTACTTGATGACTTCTAAGTTGTTGTGCTTGTCAGATGAGCTCCAGTCGTTCATCAGCTACGACACCAAATGGAAGGCAAATTTGTTTTTGCAACATGGTCTCATCACTTGATCAAGAAGGGCCAAGACAAGAAGTAATTTTGGAAGGACTTTTTATAGGTGTGCAAGGTGCAAAGAGGCTGATTCTTATGATTTCTTTTGTTTGGTAGATACCCTACAATCATATGAAATTCCTAATGTAAACAATGGTAGCCAAATGATGGAGATTATTGATGGACTACTAGAAAGGGAGAAAACTCAAATGCAAAATGTTCAAGTTTCTTGCAAACAGAGAGAATATGTGTTCATGATGGTTGTATCTTGGGTGGTTGGGAGCATTCTTGTGTTCGCAAGTTTTATGTATTGTAAAATGAGGAAGTTTAGGTGTTTAGCATGAAGTTTAGGTGTTTGGTATAAAGCTTAGGTGTTTATAATTTATCAATAGTATATAATGCAACTAGATCTCTATGTGTTGATGAAGAATCTGTAATGCAATGTTAGACAAGACAATCTCACCCAAGATGGAGATGAAGAGTGTGTAATGCAATTTAGTTTCTAATGCGTATTTGAATATTACATTTAAAACCAATGGTTTCATTCAAAAACTTAAGCAGATATTCAAATATTATAAAGTGGTATTTAAATATTGGCTTTCTTGGGTTTCTCAAAAGTTAAATATTTGAATATTTAAGGTTGGTATTTGAATAGTACAAATATTTTGTCTTAATGCATTTTAGACTTTAATATTCGAATACTAGCTTAACAGAAGCTAAAACTTAATTATTGTGCAATATTATTCCAATATTTCAATGAATTATTTGAAAATTAACATCCAATATTCAAATATTAGATTGACATAAGCTTATGTTTGTGCTACCAGATTTGAAGGTGACTGTGTAAGAGGCGTCAAGCCTTCTACGTGGAAGCACTAATATGTTTGACGCCTCCACGTGAAAGGCTTCAATTGGTGCCTCATACATAGTCCTTGAAAAAACAATTTTGCCAGGATGGCAAAAAATGAAAATATGGTAATAATTAATTTGAAAATTATAGTATTTTGATAATTAATTTTTAAAACAAAGGAGATTCGGGTAAAATCCATGATAGAAAGTTATTAAGTGACTTTTTTTTTTACAATAAGGCACGAAATTTTGCACATATGGCCTTCTCAAATTATTTAAACCCCTCGCATTAACCCACTCCTAGTAGCTTTAACTATAGAAATTAATAAAATGTTTAGACTTTCTCATCTTGCCAAGTATACTAAATTTGGCTAAAGGCTTTCTTTTTTTTTTTTACCACAATTTTAATAAATTTCCTATGATTCAGTCTGTACCTTTATTTATTTTTCTTTTTAGGGCGGTTGTATTTGAAATAGATTTTCTCTACCATTATTTCGCAGTACTAACATTCCAAAATCACACTAATAGGGTCTATAGTCAAACAATTACACATAATAATGATATTTGGAAGTTATTTTAAGTACTAACATATCTCATATATATTTAAAAGGGAACATGTGGAGTCTACACTACTTCATTCTTCAATCTTCACAGGGCCGAATTTCATATCATCTTGGGATATGCTCCCAGGTGCATATAACATATCAATCATCTGCTTCAATCTTCTCCCCCAAGCTTATTTCCTCTTCATCTCAGTTTCCATATCACATAATCCTACATACATGTAAAGTTCTGATTTGCATAATAAAGGGTCGAAGCCTATCTGAACAACCTAGGACACACTACTACATATCATAATCTCACATGTAAATAGAAGTTCTGCATAAGAGAACTCTCCAAAATCCATGCAAACAAGGCAACCCTTGCACATTAATTCAACACTACCCATAGTTACAAGAATTCAAAATATCTTACTAATTAACACATATTCATTCCTCATCTCGAAGAGGCCAAAGTCTATTTTTCATCTCATAAATCCATTAATATATAAATATTCCATTTGCATGTATAATTTTTTTTTTTTCAAAAAAAGTGTCATTGCACTTAATCATAACACCCTCTCGTAATCCACCAAGTCTACTTCTCTTATATAGATTACACAAAAAATCTCTTCAAGTGGCATCACTAAGTATGGTCTATGTTATTGTTAACAAATGCATGTATCCGGAAGTATGATCCTAACGTCGACCCTCGTGCTCTACGGTTCCCTAAAAACACAATTCAACTACAAAATCCACATTGGAGAAGCAAAATGTGATGAATTCAAGTAGAAATCATCGAATGATTCACGACCTACCTTAATAAGGAAGTTTGCGAGCGAAAGTAAAAATTTAGAAAGAGAGAAATAGAGGTTGAAAATTAAAAAATTAAAGAAGGAGATCCATATATAGGCACCACATCTGGTTGACTGGTTCCCTCAAAATGACCGATAGGTTTGTTGCAAGATCCAAAGCATGGCTTTAGGCAGTTCACTGATTAGGGCCTTCCTATCAACCAGTGGTATGTTATCCTCCCTTTCTTAACTTTTTAATACATTCTAAAAAATATTTCATTTTGGCTAGTGGCATGAGCTCAAGTGGCATCAAGTTTCTTGTTGCTTTATTTTCATTTTAGCTTATCATCTTTCTTCCACACTAGGTTTTAGACCTCATTTGTAACCTTTAGTCTTCATTTTAGCCTATCATTTTCCATGCCATACTAGGTTTTAAACCTTCTGTATAATAATAATAATAATAATAATAATAATAAATGTTTTATTGTTATATCTAAATAAAATTATTTTGGATGATACCTTATCTTCCCTTGGTTGTACTTTTTCTTATAAAAAAAATCTAAAATTTTCATAACCCCCACATTTCTATATCTTAATGCAACCTGTCGAAGTGCAAACAACTTGTACAAACATCTACAACGTCGAAAATCTAACATATCTATATTAAAATGCCATAAAACTCGATCTTCTTGATCCACGAGATCTTATATAAAAAAGGAAAAAGAACATAAAACACCTCTAGTTTGAGACATCTGGAATTTACAATAAAACCTATGTAAGACAAATTAAAGCATGGAGACAAGATAGCTTAAGAATGACATAATCAACCCAAGTTCTTGTTGGAGAAGGCAGTAATCGCACAACTAGAGATTTCCCAGAAAAGGAACCGTAATTCGTCAGTATTCTAGAGGAAGTATTTATTCAAACGAAAAGAAAATGGCTTGTGTTGAGACATGTGTTCGGGTGGAAGAATAGAAGGGAGACAGCATTCTTCATTACAAACCCTGAAAGGCAACAAAGTACAAAACCACACTGCATCAGCTTTAGCTTTTGGTTCAGTACCATAAAACAGTGGAAAAGAGCAGCGCAAAAGAGTAACGAGATTGCGCAGATACCACCATCAAATTAATTATATATATTTCAGCCCCCAAGTATCAGATTTAATACTAAACAGATCACCCTTTTGCCTTTTATCTTCATGCACCTTTTTTTCTCTTTTTGCACCTTCTCTTGCTTGCTAATTTCACCTATCCAATTTCTCCTTTCTCAAGTTTTCTTATATTCTTCCTTCTCTCTTTGATCCAAGAAAGCTATGATTCTTCAAGTTTTTATTATATTTATAAACCATGTAGATTAAAAAGATAAAATTCTCCTTTACAGGAACACTACAGGTGCTTCTCAAGTTTAATAAATCATAGCTTCTCAAACATTGCTCATAACCAAGGAAAAATCAGCAACTCAAGCATAGAAGCCAACCTGCAGAAATGGGTGCTAGAAGTTGGAGCCTTGTGTTGTTCTCATTGTGTCTTTTCTTCACTTCAGGTGACTTAATTTGTGTTGGAATTTTGGTCCTTTTACCTCATTTGTTTTATTCTCTTGGTTACATGCATTGCTTGACAACCGAAACAAGAGTGCTTGAGGTCTATATCAAAGATGCAGAGCCTCAGAGGCTGACCATTAATAAAGAGTAGCAGATTAAGAAGATATATCATTGAACCCATGAAGAGCTGTAGAGTTGTAGACAGAATTTATGAATAGGCAAAATGATCGAAGTTGATCTTCAGGCATGAATGAATGATAATAATTGCCCATTCCATGTTCACAGTCATACACACTTTTGGATTCAATTGCAATGAACTTATTAGGTGCAATTTGGATGAATTGGTGGTAGCTTTAGGAAGGGTATATATAGCTCACATGCATAAAAAAAAGTATTCATTGAATATGAGCCCAAAAACCACATCAGTTCATCCATGCTCTGCTACCTTGGGGGCAAGCACAGAAAAATTTTGGGTTAACTTATTCAGGTTGACTAATTCAATTTCAGCAAATTCTTTTCATTTGTCCGGCTGAAGAGTTGAAAGGATCTTACTTGGCTTTCTTTTCCAGGTCTAGGTACGGCCAAAATATTAAGAGATGAAGAAAACCAGGAAATCTCATCAACTGAATTTAGTACTCAATTTGATGCAGTTCCTATCGTCAACCCTACAACTCCAGGCACAGGAAATCCATTTCCTACGTTAAGCCCACCATCTCCTCAAGCACCTGACACAATAGGGCAAACCCCAACAACCCCAATCACAAACCCTACAACCCCCACAGCCCCATACACAAACCCTACCACCCCCACAGCCCCATACACAAACCCTACAACCCCCACAGCCCCATACACAAACCCTACAACCCCAAACACAAACCCCACAACCCCAAACACAAACCCCACAGCCCCTACAAACCCAACAACCCCAACTACAACTCCCACAACCCCAACCACGACCACTCCTGCATCAGCAGGTGGTCAATGGTGTGTTGCAAGCCAATCAGCTGCAGACAAAGCTCTAAAGGTGGCTATTGACTATGCTTGTGGGTATGGAGGTGCAGACTGTTCAGCAATTCAACAAGGAGCAAATTGTTACAACCCAAATACTCTCAGAGACCATGCTTCTTATGCATTCAATGACTACTACCAGAAGAATCCAGCACCTACAAGCTGTGCATTTGGAGGAACAGCAACACTTATAAACACTGATCCAAGTAAGAATTTCATCATACATAAAAGCCTAATTACCTCCTCCTGATCATTTTATTGTTGAGACCACAATAAAAAAAAAATTTAATTTTTTTTTTCATGTCTTAAAAATAGAGAAGAGAAATTTTGCATCCAAAATCTTCAAGTTAATGATCCATGGGTACTCCAGAAATTATGTCGTGTATACCTTGTAGGTTTCACATCCCAATACATACAGATTCCTGTTCAGTACTTTGGGTACAGCCAGGATATGGGCATTGCAGAAGTAAAAAAAAAAAAAAATCATAAAAACTTTTTTATATAAAATTTCTAAAACACATAAATCAGGGGAGAAAAAAGACCTCATTTGCTCTACCACTGTAGTTTGAATATCCCCTCTCATGTTTCTATCTCAAATATGCCTTTATGTGCTAGCAATTTCTTATAGATTTCCTTCACAGTACAACCTTTACGATGCTTCTTCAAATTCAGAATTTTTTTACATATATACAATTATTATTTCAAATAATCTTATATCATATACCTTGCCTTACCCGTATCCAAGACTTCTCAAATGGCTGTAGCCAATATCTGGTCCGTACCCATATGGTACGGGGTCAGGAACTCATACTTGCATGTGTGCAACATAGCTTCAGGGCATCACTTGATTACATTTCATAGAATCTTTGATTTATTAGTTAAATTTAGTTTCCTAATTTGACCTGATTTCAATGTGCATCCATGTGGTTTGAACTTTGTTACTTCGCCCTTTATGGTTTGTTCCACTATCACATAAACCACACTATACTTTTTTTTATCCATTTTTAACAGAAATAACATGTGAAAGACGTCTATATGCACAAAACGGCGTCATTTTTTAGGTGTTTCAACGCCTAACAATGTAGTTTATGTTGCACACATTTATGTTTTCCATTAAAAATTGTCAGAAAAAAGAATGGGATGGTTAAGTGATAACAGACAAAATTTAAACCACAAGATGACACATTGAAATCAGGTCAAACGACATAGTGGAAAACAAAATTTAACCCTTGATTTTTATTTATGAACAGAACAATACCCTTCCATCAAACCCACTCCAGTTATATATCTCTTTCAGTAATTGATCAAGGTCCAGCCCCCGTCTATTGAATCCCTTTGTCAGTAACTAATGAATGTCCTGAAAAATTCTGCTGTCTACACAGCATACTAACTTTCTCACCAAATTAATTCATACCAATGTCATTATTTATGACTCCAGGGATTGTTGGCTTCATTAACTTATTTCAATTTTTTAATGGGATTATGCTGTCAACAAAATCCTACTTCACCATGTCTTTTACATGTTCTTCTCTACCATAAAATATAAAATGACATTTAACATCATTTCAGGTAACGGGAACTGCCACTATACATCATCCAAAACACCAAGGTGAGAATTTATATCACCTATATCTTATTCACCCTATAATGAATAAAACATGATATTTTAATCCTATGCATTCTAATATATATTACTCCATGCAGCATGAGTCCACCAACAAACGTAAGTCCACCGAGTCCAACAAGTCCTATGACTATGACCCCAACTACACCAAGTATGACAATTCCTGGTGGATCAACAGTCTATGGTTCAGAACCAACAGGAAGCCCCAACATAGCCACATCTGCTTCTTATTCAGTGCCGCTGTTGTTTACCATATGTGGCTTCTGGGCTGCACTTCATGTAGAATACTACATCTAGATGAAAAGCAAGGCTCAGTCATTCTTTATATGTTACGCTGGAATTCACTCAGTCCTCCAGCAGCTTTTGCGAGACTTGAAGGAAGCAGAGTGAACAAAGCCCATATTTGTCATCTCAAGTCTCGCTATTAAAATTAGTGCTACCTTATATCAATGTATGCCCATTAGTTGATCATAAAGCACAAGAAAGTGGTAGAGCCAAAAAAGAAAGATTTATAGGTTCTTGTAGACAGTTTTTTCTACAGTATTAGCATATAATAAATTACTACATTATCTATACTTCCATTTAGAACTTCTCTTCAATAGACAAACCCTAAAACTAATATCAGCTATACTCTGAAGGCTACTTTAGATAAATCTACCTCATCCACAAACAATAGCAGCATTATTAATGTATGATCCTCGCAAACCAGGTTTACCAAGTTCTAGATACCAATTTTGCGTCACGAATACCAATTCTAACTTCATAATTATATGAATTAATAAGAATTAGTAAAATGTGGAATGGAACAATTGTGGTTTAGAAGAAACAAATCATTTATGCCCAATTCACAAATAAAGATAGGTAAAGTAACTGAACTGGAGATAACGAGGAGTGAGAGAAGTGGCGGCATAGCAAACTGCAACAAAACCTCTGACTTCACAATCCTTCAATAATCATAGTCAGTCAGACTGTCAATCAACGATCTTCGATCAAACGATTTGAACAATTTATTCTGGGCCATGGCATTCAAAATCTATTGTACCAGAATGCGACGATTGAAGGTGTGGGTGAGCGATGATGAACTCACTAGAGTTGTAGACGAAGCTTGGCGTCTTGGTCTTGTTGCTGAAGAGAAACAAACAGGCCGTGTGGATAAGTTTTTAAAGAAGGGATTTTTTTTTTATGACTTTTAGAGTTCTTTTTTTAAAAGAGGTATTTTGTATTTAGAGGCAAGGATTAGGAAGGACTTTTAAGGAATATAAAAATTTATAAGTTTGTGTAGATAAATAACTAAATAAAATTAGAGCCACGCTACATGGCCCAGATACTTTAGCCCGAAAAGTGACCGGAACAGTGTTTCGGGAGAGGTGGGTCCCACGAGCCATGCTACATAGCCCGGATACTATAGCTCGAGAAGTGACTGGAACAGTGTTCCAGGTGAGGTGGGTCCCACAAGCTAGGTGGGACCTACCTCACCCAGAACACTGTTCCAGTCTCTTCCCGGGCTACAGTGTTCGGGCTATTCAGGTTTTCTGTTTATTAAAAGTATAGGATATCCTCAATGAAGAATGTAGGATTTGTAAGGGGAAAAATTAAGGATATGAAATATAATTTTTAATAAAGGTAATGAGTATTTTTGTCAATAAATTATATTAAAAATTATTTTTTAAAAAAGTTAAGAATCACTAATTTTTAAAAAAGTGATAACTAAGTTTTTTTTTAAATTTCCTTCTAAACATAATTAAAATCATATAAAAAGGTACTTAAAAAGCAGTGTTGAAAATCACTGCCACAAAATGAACATCTAATTGAGAATTCAAAGTTAGGTAAAATTATTATTTTGTTGCTAAGTTTTAAAATAGATTAAAAAATTATTATTTTTTCCCAAGTATCCTTATATTCTTAGGTGTGAAACTAATCTTGTGAGGTTGTCTCTTTTCACAGATATTTTTTCATAAGCTTGAATTTTTAATATTACAAAGATTCTTCAACCGGTAAACTTAAACTTATTTATCACTTAAATTATTTTTTATACTTTACTAAATGTACCAAAACAAAAAATGTTCTTCGTTTGTTAGACATACTTCATTAACAACAAAAATATTACATGTACGTCAGATGGTCACTAGAAATCATCATAACCTTTGAGCAATAGTGAAACCATTCAATCATACAACCTTTCTAGCACCGCAAATCCTCGATTTTTCTTAGCCTCACCCTCTCCTAGTAAAAGGTTATGCTTTTTAACTTTCATGCTTTTATTCAATTATGTATTAATTTTGATTTAAATAAAATTCAACATTTGATTTCTAATTTGTAATTTACTTTTATTATTAAGGTTATTTTTAATATAATATCAAGGTTTTAGCGATTTCAAGTGATTAAGTAAAATACATGTAACATTTTTCATTAATGAAGTCGATGTTTAAATGATATAGGGATTTTTTTTTCACATTTAGTGAAGTTGATGAAGTTTTATTTTACCATTTTTAAAACTTATGGAGTAAATTACATATCTCCAAGGGCTTTCTTGCATTTTACCATATATGTCCGATTAATGAGTACCTAGGAGTCCTTCTTTTCATTCTTCTCTATAATCAAATTGTACGCTTAGCAACATGTTGCTTGCACTTGCCAACCTTTCACTTGTGGGCACAATTAGATATGACAATTTGGGTTGAGCCGGCATGTTAGGCCAAGCTTATCTCAAGCCGACTCAGAATGTGTGTAGGCTAACAACCAACCCAGCCCAACCCATGCGGGTTGTGAGGTGGGGTTGGCCCAGTCCATTGGATGAAATTTTTTATTTATTTTTTTTTACTTTTTTCGTATCTATAATAAAAAGTTATTAATAAATTAAACTTTTACATCAATTAAAATTCACAAAAATCATATACGCAAATTAGATACAAGTATAACATATTATATTAAGTGTCATCAACATAAACGATTTAGGATATATCCATGAACATTGCTTGAACCATAAATTAATTAATTCAATGAATTAGCACAAATTAACATCATATTTCAAGTGGAGAAAAAAAAAGGCTTAGATGTATTCACTAAATTTGATTATTTTTTTTTAAAAATCAAAATAAAAATAGTCAAGTAAAGATATGAATAAAAAATAACAAAATATATATATAAAAGGAAATTTTGACATAGTTGGGCCAACGGGCCGGCTGCATCGAGCCAGCCTATTTTCGAGCTGATCTGACCCATAGTTAGTTTGAGTTAAGATTTCTTTAGTCTAGCTCATGCTTTTTGACAAATTATTCGGACCGGTCCATGAGCCGAATCTATTTTGACACCTCTAGGCACAATATGTGCTTCTTCATCTTCTCTTTATGCAATTTCTTATTGAAAACCTTGCTAGAAAATCAAAGCAGCTGACTAGAAACTCCCTACAATTTTTTTTGAAATCTTTGCAGGAAGTCTTCTTGGCTTGTGAATCGAGATCTATGTGGTCCTTCATGGTCTTCAACAACTTCTAGTTTTGCTTCCTCTTCCTCCACAACGTTCAAAATTTTGTGTGGCCAGACTGCGTAGTTGATTTTGGCTAGTTAAGTTTTTATTTATTTTCACAAGAGCTGGACTGGTAAATTATTTTTAATAGATAAAATTATATATTTACCATAATTTTTCTTAATCGTTAATTTACTTTCTATACTATATTTTGTTATTTTTTTGGTAAAATACTATATTTTGTTTTAAACAATCTTTACACTTTCCCATCCACAGAAAGCTAATTCCTACCGTAATCTAGCATTATAACTCCATCATATCAACCAAACCCATACTTTATGATGCATAAATTCATTAAAACCAATCACTGTAAAATTAACTAAAAAATAAACTTCTTTTTCAATATTTTGTTATAATACATATGCAACCTTACAGTAAATACACCAAAAATAAATGCAAAATGGGCCAAGACATATGCTCATGAGGAGACCATAGGCCCAAATGGAGCCCAAAGTGACCCCAATCACACCCACTAAAGCAAAGATGAAAATGTTAGTGGGGTTCAGTGGGACCAGAGCTTAGCGGCGGAAAATGGCGGCATGGTGACGCGCAACCAGCTAAACGACAAATATCACGCGCTTATGACGTCATCCCACTTTATGTTGATGTTGAAACTTTTAGCCCCCAATTTGGACTTTTGCTTGCGTGTGCCCCAGAGTTTGATGTTAACCTCCCAACCCCTTACCCTTGTTCCCAATTATATATAAAAAAATTCACAATTTTTATAAAGTCTCGTGTAAGTTATAGGATAAAATTTAATTTTATTGTAATTTTTTTAAAATAATTCAAACGGGTTCATTTTAAAATTTATGAAAAATTTATATATATATATATAAAAGGATCATTACTCTTTTGAAAATTGTGCAAAACATTATTTTAAATAAATATTGAACACATTAATTTAAAAAGAAATTGATTTTGAAGAAATTCTTTAAAGATTAGAAGTGAGGTTGTGAAAATCGAATTAGTTATTAAATCAGTCAAAGAACTGATTTAAAGTTTAATGATTCAACCGTATTGAAATAGAGTATAATTTTAAACTAATTAAATAAATAAAAAAATATGAAAAATAATAAAACATGATAAAAATAATTTCATAAAGCAATAAAATAAAATCAACAAAATAATATGTTTGATTTCCAAATAACTAGCTAACAAATTACAAAACAAGACAAATTAAATTAGCAACACCTCAACAACCCCACTTCAAAAACAAAACAAATCAATATTTGGTTCAATTTGCTCTAATGTCAGTATTCATTTCAGTACAAAAAACAAGGGGTACGCCAATACTCCAAATTGCTCCAACCAGTATTCATGTTCCAAAAACTGAGATGGTTTGTTTATTCATTAGCGTCACTAATTGAGAAATGAGAAGTCAGAGTATCATCAACATGTAGTTAAGAAAGAGAGAGCAAGACAAAGGGAGAGCGAGAGAGGGTGGTACCTTGAGGTAGAATGGTGGCTCGCAGGGGAACGGTGATGCGGTGGCTGGTTAGGGCACGATGGATGGGGTTGGGGTTGGGGCACGGTGGCTGCGCCGCTCCTTTCCTTCACAGGTTCATCTGCGCTGGGGAGGGTTTCAGATTCAAATTCATATATCCCTCCCCCATCCAAACGACGTTGTTCGTGTTGTTCAATTTGTTTTTATAAAACAAATGAACAAAACGACTTCGTTTGCTTTTTTAAAAAAAAAAAAAAAAACCCAACGAATCAGTTAATTGTGGGAATCGATCTCAGGCGAGTTGGGTGACCGATTCTTGGCTGGTCCAATTTTTTCCTAACATTTGGGTCAGAGGGGTGGCCGACTCCCGATCGGTTTGGTCCGATTTTTTTATCCATGATTAGAAGTGAGTGAAAAGTAATAAACATCGTTGAGAGAGAGAAATAGTTTTGGTCATGTGAGTGAAAATGTGTAATATATATTTGGGTAAATGACAATTTATTACATTGTGTGTGGAAAATACCTTTCATTAAGCAAAATGGTTAAATATTTTACAAAATTACCACGTACGTGACACTAAAAACATTGTAGAAAAAAATATATATAATGTCTTAATTATGTGAAGTCTCATCTAAGTGACACCAAAAGTACTTTAATTATGGGTAAATGGCAGCTTATACTATTAACTTTGGCTCGTATATAGATTAAATATTAGGATTTTAAAAGACACAAATAAGCTTATTTACTTCACATTGTGGGTGCAAAATATCTTTCATTCAGTCAAATTGTTAAATACCTTACGAAATTACCACGTATGTGACACAAAAATTATAAAAATATAAATGATGTCTTAATAAAAGAATTTACAAAAAAATTATAAAGTCTCATGTAAATTATTGGATAAAATCTTGTTCTATTGTAACTTTTATTAAATAGTCTACATGAATTCACCTTAAAATCTGTAAAGAATTTATGAAGATAAAATTTATAAAAGTATCATTATTCTTTTAAAATTTTTGCAAAACATTATATTTTTAAATAAATATTGAATGCAAACTAATTTAAAAAGAAACTGATTTTGAAGAAATTCTTTGAAAACAAGAAGTGCGTGAAAAGTAATAAACATCGTTAAGAGAGGGAATTTATTTTGGTCATCTTCGTGTAAATGTGTAATATATATTTGGGTAAATGGCAGCTTATATTATTTAACTTTGACTCATGTAAGATTAAATTTTAGGATTTTAAAAAGCGTAAATGAACTTTTGAACTGCACATTTTATGTGAAAAATACCTTTCATTAAGCAAAAATATTAAAAGTCTTACGGAATTATCACGTACGTCACACACACAAAAATAGTAAAAAAAATTATATTATGTCGAGTTAATTGTACTCATGAAATACAGAACATCACATTCTTATACAGTTACGCCAGTTATAAACTAAACTATGTATTTGAAACATAGGTTACTCACAATATCTTATAGCTTTCTATTTCTTATTGCTTGCTTTAATTTATTGGAAAGTGTCTCTTGTTGTGATGACATTCTTTTGGCTTTAACGACGAGCCAAGAGAAAAAGTAAAGCCAACTTTTCCTCAACAATTACGTTTTAAGGAAAGGATTATAAACTAAGTCACAAAGATCCTCAAAACTTATACACGGATTGCCCTAAAAGTCTCAACAACTTACTCACTAATGATATATAGAAATCAAGTTACTTTACTTCTAAGGGCTTAGTTATAACTCAAATTTTATATATGTACATGTATTAGCAGAGATAGCTGTAATAACATGAGCTTCTTAATTAAAAAGATACAGAGAAAATTTCACAATTAGATAAGAGTTATAGAGTAAATTAGTGATATCTTCCCCTATATTTTATGTTTATTATATAAACTTCATTTCTATTATAAGATTTTACATAAAATGATCCCTTATATTTATTAAAATAAAATATTAATTACAACCAATTTTAAAATATCAAATTTAACAAATGAGTAATACATGACATTAACCCTACTTGCATTAGGGCTATTAAACGGGCCGGGCTGGCTCGTTTGGGCCCGTTCCCGACGGGCTGCGAGTTAAACGAGCAGGGTCAAAATTGTTCGCGTTTAAACGGGTTGTAAATTAGTCAACCCGACTCGCCTCGCATCAACTCGCGGGCCTAAACGGACTGGCCCGCGAAACTTTTTATTTTTTTTAACTTTTAAACTTTGAAATAAATTTAAATTTAATAAAAAATTTAATTTAATAATCTCAAATTAAATATTACATTACATAGAAATAGTATTTAATACTTTAATCTCATTTAAAAGGTTAAGGGATAATTTAAACAAATAAATAATATAAACTTATAGAGTTTGACGAATGTGTTTGTATATAAGTTGTGTCATTACTAGCATATACAATACATACATTTTGTATTTTTATTTGTGAAAAGACTGTTTAATTAACTTTTAAATTTTTAAATTGAAAATTTTTCTTTAGATACAAATAAATTGAGATTTAAAAAAAAACAGTTATACGGGCGGCCTGCGGGCCCCGGCGGGTTGGCCTGTTTAACACGCAGTTAAACGGGCCGATCCAAAATTACCCACGTTTTTACGGGTCACTAATTTTAAAACCCGACTCGCATAATTTATGCTGATAAATGAGCCGACCCGACGAATTTGACCCGTTTTGACGGCCCTAACTTGCATATACTATGTTTTACATAATAATATATATAAATATAGATAGATTTCTCATCATTAGCTTACTCCTAAACTTTTCTATATTATCACATTGACACTTCTATTTTCCCACCAAAAAAATATATTAACACTTCTATTTGTTTATTTATTGGGATGGGGATTGTTATGTAATCAGATTATAATTACTTTTTTGTTTGGAGATTTTTCATATATAATTTAAAAGTTTAATTTTAATTTATTGTCACATCATTTAATAATATGTTAATATTTTATTAAAAAAATTAAACTTTTTAAATAATTATTGTAATAGTTAATTTTTTTTTTAATAATTTATCAATACATAAATAAATAAAAATATAAAATTTCTTTACATTAAATCAAAATTAAATTTATAATCTAATCGCTTAAAACCAGAAATGGAATCTATTAACATATTTATATGTAAATTATGTTAAATCTTACACCTCAACAACCCTTTTATAGAATTGATCTTATGCACACCAATAATTTGGATTGAATTTACACGTACGCACAGGAGTACTGATTTCAAACGTAACTTATTTACACCTCACAACAACATCACTTATTAAGGTCAAATGCTTCATATTTATGCACATTGTTATTTTTTGGTGCTTTGTATCTGTTTTTTTGTTGCTTATGCACCCAGTTATTTGAGTATAAGTCATATTTTAATGTAATTTTATATACACTGCCCTTAGTCACCACGACATTGTAATCTTTAATCCAATTTTGACAATTTCACGTAATCTCGCGCGGGGGTGGTGGATGCTGACTGTGGAATATTCCTGCCTTACTTTATAATCTTCTGCACCACCTCGTCTACTTTTTTCATATATATATTTTTATTATAATCTTCTGTACCTATTTTAGTATTCAATTTTTTTCATAAAATATCATTATTATTTATTTAACATATATATATATATAATGAGATTAAATTATAAATATTCTTACTTTACAATTATAACCACCTGTAAATATTTATCAATTTCTTATTCTTAAATACTCTTTAAATTTTATTTTATAATTACAATTAATTTTAAACACTTTTTATTTATTTATTTATTTATTTTATCTTAATAAAAATATTTAAAAATACAAAATCGATGTGACATATAGTGCCAGATAATATGCTTATAATAATAATAATAATAATAATAATATTGTAGTTGTAATGTACAAATTGACATATATATGTGATTTCATTTAACTTACTTGATTTAACCTTTTTGTGAATTAAAAGAAAATGTTAAGTATGTATAACGCTAATCTTAATATACTATATATGTAAATAACATTACTTGAAATTAAAATATTATAATTCAAAACACTAGCACTTTCAGGAAAAAAAAATAAAGAGGAAAACAACTAACTTGTCTATAAACCCAAAAAAAAAACCTTGTTTTACGCTAGACGGATAAGGTTTAATATTTTATTACACTACTTAATGCCTTCCCAAACTTTTAAATTTAAGTCATAATAATTAAATGCATCATAGGACGAAACAAGGTTTGTGTGACAATAAGCATTGCCTCATAAGATCAAATCAAATTCTTGATATATTTCCTGACCACAATGACAAGTTCTACACAAATAATTCATCACTGCAGTTCCTTCACTATAACTTCCCTGTTATCAAGTACTAGCTTATTTTTATTCTTCCTCGTTTTCTGAATTAATCCCATTTATTTTTCGGGAAGTTAACCCACTTGGAATTCTATATTTCCCTGTTTTGTCTTGCTCGTGTTCAACCATAAACTATTTCAACGAGTTATGTCAGTATTAAATACAAATCTGCGTCCTTATGTGGTTTGTCTTTTTGTTACTTTCCTACATGTGGTATATTAATATCTTTGCTCCACTTATTGTTTTACTTTTTTTTTAAATATTTAAAGTGATTTTAAAATATTACAAAAAAATGATTTTAAAAAACGTAAAAGTAAATGAATAAGGTATTATTAATTTCCTTTTTTCCTTTGATAAATTCTTATGATTATTTGGTTAAATTATTCATTGTTTGAAAATTATAATGCCTTAGTTATTCACTTTGCACTATTTAAAAATTATACTAACGTTTTAAAATAATTTTGAACTATAGATATTAAATTAAAGTTAAAATAAACTATAAAAATCAAACGAATAATTTAACTTTAATTTTTTTTTCTGTTCTTCATTGTAAAAGATAAATTATCCCCTCAAATTATTTAGCCATTAAACTTATTTGTACTTTTAGATCTTACCATTTTCAAACAATAATCAAGCACTTACAATGTGTGGCTCATAGTAAGCTTAGTGATTGATAAGCTTTTGTAATATTAAGGGTTTGAATCCTTAAAAAGTATTTGTAGAAAGAAATAGTTACAATACACTAAATAAGATTAGTTTTATATTTAAAAAATGTAAAAATATTTGAACAATAAAAGCAATAACTAACCATAATCATCATGGGTAATTACAAAAGTTCTGATATTAATTATTATAATTACTTCATAAAAAGCTGTATAAATCGAAACACTTATCCAATCATTCTTACTTTCCTTTTTGGCTCATCATTTAGAGAAATTCTTATATATTCTAATAATATTATTTTCAGTAGAAGTGTCAAAATGAGCTGAGTCCATGGGCTGACTTGAATAACCCAATAAAAAACGTGAGCCAAGTTAAAAAAATTTAAGCTCGAACTAACTATGAGGTGACCCAACTCATCCCGAAAATAGGCTGGCTCGATGCGGGTTGCCATGCTAGCACGACTATGTGAAATGTTATTTTTTTGTTATATATTTAATTTTGTTATTTTTTATTCATATTTTTACTTGACTAACTTTATTTGGATTTAAAAAAAAAAATCGAATTTAGTGAGTACATCTAAACCTTGTTTTTTTCTCCATTTGAAATATGATATTAATTTGTGCTAATTCCTTGAGTTGATTAATTTATGGTTCAAGTGACGCTTTATAGATATATCCTAAATTGTTTATGTCGAAAACAATATAGTAAATCTTCACTGTTTATGTTGATGACACTTAATATAATATGTTATACTTGTATCTAATTTGCGTATATGATTTTTGTGGTCTTTGATTGATGTAGAAGTTTAATTTATTAATAACTTATTATTATAGATAAGAAAAAAAGTAATGAAAGACAAAAAAAGATTTAGCCCATGGGCCGGCCCAACCTAACCCATAACCCATATGGGTTGGGCTGACTATTTGCTAACTTACACCCATTGTAGCCTAGTCTGTCCCGTCCCATCCCAAAATAAGCTTGGTCAGATGCGGGCCAACCTAAATTCACATCTCTGATTTTCAATGGTTCATATATTTAATTCAATGACATATATGGTTATGAATGTCTTATGTTATCTATTCATTTCATTAATGCTGTTATTCATCTCATTATTTCCATAAATAAATTCATTATTGCAACAATATATCATCATAATAATTTAAGAAATTATAAAAAAACAAATAAAAACAGATAAATAAAGAAAATCTTGAGGGGAAAATATATAAATTATAGTAATAACATGATAAATGCCCCAGTTTGATGCCTAAGGATGAGTTTATCTAAAACGATTATTCTATAAGTGGATGTTTCAAAGATAATTTTTTTTATTAATTAAATTAATTTGTACATTACAAAATAATTTTTTTTACATATTAACACAAATTTTAAATTGTATCTCATCATCGAAACACTATCTCTTAAAAAGTGAACTTCCTTATAAATTTATCATATCTTAAATCCAATTATTTTAAAAAAATTATAAAATATTTACATTAAAGTGCATAATAATTTAAAATTTTATAAAATATTACTTTACTTTGTAAAATATCATTCACTTACATTAAAGTGCATGATAATGTTAGATGAGATGATAATGTTAGAGGTTTAGACTATTTATTTTTCTTTTTCGCACCTCTTAAATAATTTTCTGATATCTTTCTTTAGGGAGAGTATCTATTATGTCATACTTAATTTAAATATAAATATTATATTTATATTTTAATTAAATAAAAAATATAATTAAATATTAGTTAATAATTATTAAAAATAAGAAAAATCTACAAATAAACTTTTTTCTCTATCTCTAATACAAAAAATTGTTTTAGGTAAGTTTGCTTTAATAAATGCAAAAAAAAAAACATATTTGGACACCAAATGACGTTTAAATACAGTTCAATCCTCCACATCCTCCAAGTCCCAAGCCATTCATTGAAACCAATCTCTCTCTCTCAATCATTCTCTACTCCTTTTCACTCCTCTGGGGTCAGGGCCAATCATCGCCACGCTCTTGCTCTGCACCCTTCTCCATCTCAGAAAAGATTCCCCATTTTGCTGCCGTCACAAAGTACCACTAATAGTATAAGAACACAGAGTGTCTCTTCTTTTCTTCAACTCTATGAGATTGAAAGAGGTTTCTGTCGAATTTGTTGCATACCCATTTGGTTTTAGGTGCCCACGGACCTAGCTGTTGTGTCCCAGGACCCTCTTTCTTCCCTTCTTCAAGCTTTAGGGTTTTCCCTTTTCAGCCCCTTTTCAGGTAATTCGTGGGCTTTCGTTTGATTCACTGTTTCTGGATTTGTCAATGCCAAAATTTGAGTCTTTTGAACAATTTTTTTTTTTTCTGGGGGTTGATCGAATTGATCACACCCAAGTTTTTGAGTTGAATTTGCATTTTTTTTGGAGGGGGGGGGGGGGAAGGGGAGGGAGCAAATTTGAATTCAGCGGTTATGGTGATTGGGGATTTCAATTATGGTACTCTGAAGTCTATTTTGCTGAAAGTTGTTGAATTTATGATTCTGGGTGGAAGGGTTGGTCTACCATTTGGGTTGGTTATGGAAGGGTTGGTTATGAGAAATTGGGTTAGTTTTGTAGTTGCGATCACTTGCTTTATTGAATGGTAACGGTTAATACTTTTCTCCAAATATGTTTTGGGGAAAAGAAAACGAAATGGCAGCTTGATTTCTGGATTTTACGTTTGAGTAATGTTATCACCAGTCTAACTGCAAAGGGCCTTTCAATTTGATTTCTTTTGCCAAAGTTAGGTTCCTTCTTCTTCTTTGGATGGATTAAATTGAAGCAGCACCTTGTTTGGATGCTGAGAAATTGTGGGGAAATTGTGTATTTTTTTTCTTCTTGTGTTTGTGGACTATCTATCTGGGGACTTAATCTTTACCATGATGTCTTGGATGACTTGAATTTATAGAATCCCAGAACAAAGATTCAATCCTTTTTCCTCTTTCCAAGAATTCCTCAGTGGACGGACACTTCTCTATGCCTCTGAATTGACTCTTTTGAAGGAGAGAGAAACCCGTGTGAAGAAATGGCTTTTGCACATGGGTTTGCTCCATCAGTCGAAATGGGTTTGATATTTACTTCTTTCTCTTCACTACAGCAGGGATACTGTTTGCTGTCTCCTGCATCTTGATGTGGATTTTCTCTCAAATTTTGTCACGGGTTTCATCTAGAACCTGATAGTACCAGAACCTTACCTTTGTTGCTGCAAAATCCAGTTGAATCAGAGGGTTTGGGACATCCAAATCAGGGTTCTTCGTGGAGATTGAGTAATTAGAGCTAATGACAAGGGAGTCCTCTCACATTCTTGAGGAGATTAATGACCGCCTCTCTGTATATATCTCTGCTCCCTTAGTGGTTAGATTGGTGCCTGCCACCCTGACAAGTCTCGGGTTTGTGCATATTATCACAGACTCGAGACCTTGATAACATTACCCCACCCCTTATGTATTTGAAGTCGGGTTTATCTTCATCTAACATGTAACATAAAAGCACAACTGCCCGCACTTAAACTGCGGCTGAATTTGGGTGGGGAGCAGGGACTGTTGTGTTGTTGAAGATGTTAGCTTGTACTGTTTGATTGTACAAGTGGGGAATTTAGAATTTAATTAGTTGTGTGACCTGTGCTATGCACACTGCACGGGTTGTCGTTGACTATCCTTCCAGTCATCTTCCTTTTTATTTTATTTTATTTTTATCAAAATTTAATTTCAAATACGTGGATAATTTGTATCTGTCAAATCTCAATATTGATTGCCTTATGAATTACTGTTCTTTCAAGAATGAAGAAAAAGCACCAAATGATGATAGAGAAAAAGTGAAGCATCATGAATGGCTAGATTTATGGTGCAAGATCCAATGACCAAAAGCTAAAAAGTTGATAATCCAATGGTTCAAAATGATTCCTGCTAAAATCAAAGAAAAAGGATGCCAAAATTATTATATGATATGATTTGGTGGCCAGGTGTCAGGTCCTCTTTTGGAGTTAAACTAGATGACTAGTTATGTTTTTTGGGAACCCCAGGGGCGGGGTTAGAATGACATAGATCTGCATTGATTTCCCTTATTTGTTCAGAGGGGAAAAGAAGAAATATAAAAAAAAATGGAATTCTGCTTCTACCAGTGTAATTGGTTATTGCAGATTTCACCAAAAGCTCACTATTCTTGTAGATGTAGATTTTTCTTCAGTCATTCCCATTCTGGTATAATAGCAGTTTTCTAAGCTGTGTGATGGTTGACTTATCTCTTGCAAAGATATATTAGCTTATATAAAAAACCAAGTTACTCAAATGTATCTTCTGTTTTGTGACTGAGGCAGGAGGGTGATGCAATGAAGCAGTCTTTTGATCTTTCTTCTTTGGGTAACTCTCCGAAGTCTTTTATTTTGTTTTGGTTATCATAATGAGTTACCATATCGAATTAAATATAATCTTTTTATTACTAATAGGTCCTTCCAAGTTTCCATCTATAAATATACCTAGAGAAGTGGGGCGCGGTGCTTGGGAGGCTTTATCTGGATCTGATGCCTACCATGCCTCATCTGATGCCTACCATGCCTCATCTGATGCTAGCCTCTTTTCTAGCTCATTGCCTGTATTGCCACATGAAAAATGTATGTGATGATTATTTCTTTACAGTTCTTTCATTTGCTCACTCCATTTTTTATAAAATGTCTTGACCTGCTTTTGCTAACCTGTAGTAAACTTAAATGAC
Source organism: Styphnolobium japonicum (assembly GCA_023212625.1). Classification (NCBI taxonomy): domain Eukaryota; kingdom Viridiplantae; phylum Streptophyta; class Magnoliopsida; order Fabales; family Fabaceae; genus Styphnolobium; species Styphnolobium japonicum. The sequence goes on along the minus strand of JALBWW010000003.1, from coordinate 21,894,323 downwards.
ACTGAAAACGGTTATCAATCTGTTGATGACATCTCATCTGGCATTGAAAAGCTCCATCAAGATGTAGAGGGTAATGATTCACTTGATGATGTTGATGCTCATGCTGTTGGAACCATGCTTCCTGATGATGAAGAGGAGCTTTTAGCGGGCATAATGGATGATTTTGACCTAAGTGGTTTGCCTGGTTCGCTTGAGGACTTGGAAGAGTATGATCTTTTTGGTAGTGGTGGAGGTATGGAACTGGAAACTGATCCACAGGAAAGTCTCAGTGTGGGTATGTCTAAGTTAATTTTCTCTGATAATACTGTTGGCAATGGTTTGCCCCATTATTCTTTTCCTAATGGAGTGGGAACTGTTGCTGGAGAACATCCATATGGAGAGCATCCTTCTCGAACATTATTTGTTCGAAATATTAACAGTAACGTTGAGGATTCAGAGCTGAGAGCTCTTTTTGAGGTGAGTTTAAGTTAGGGCAAGCTCAATCTAAAAATTTGTACAAACTTTTGCTTTGATATTTTAGCATTTTATGTATGCTTCATGAATACAACTTATGGTGCCCATAATTCTTCATTGCCTCTAAATGGATATTAGCATATCTTTGTTCAGAAGAAATTTATGTGAAACATGATAAGAATGCTTAGAATTTAAACCTATTTACCCTAAAACTGAAATCTGAGACAAACTGATGATAGCATCTATGGTTCAGAATGATTTTTGTTTCAGTCAATCTGATAGCCCCTTCCTCTGGAGTGGTTGTGTAAGAATGTTCCATTACTTAAGTAAGTAAGCATTTTTCTTTTTGATCACAAGTGTAGGTGAGATTACATTTTTGTGGTTGATCTGATGATGGGAAGGGTTTGTTCATTTGTAATTATGCACACTTGCATGTTTCAGCGTGCACGTGGTTTCCTTCTTCCACTTAGTAGTGTCTTTGTTTCTTTCCTCAATTTATATGGAAGACTAGGATCCCATATACAACTGTCCAGATATGCAGAGTAGAATATATGTAATAGCCTTAGATTCTTTATAAAAATAGCTTTTGGTTGGCATATACTGAGTTTATATAAAATCTAGAGTAATTTTTTGGTGATTGTGGGCCTGTGGCTACTAGTTGGATGCTCTCACCACTTATTGGGAATATTTTACATGGGACTTGAGAGTGATGAGCAAGGGATGGGTCTGAAACCAAGTGCTTAACTTGTATGGTGACCAATTGCGTAATTGTAATGTAGTCAATTTTGCTTGTATTTTTTCTTTTCTGTGGTGTGCTTATAGCATTCTTAGCTTTCCCAATTGTTAAATTATGCACGGTCAAAATATGAAAATAAGAGGCATGGAAATGGAGATTGACATTTAAACCTGTATAATGAATATTACAAAAGCAAACTTAGGAATGTGATCCAACTTTTTGTTTTACAATGCTCTTCATTCCTTCAAATTTATGTTGCCCAAAATTTTGCCTCGCATACCCAGTTATCTTCTTTCTTTGTCTGAAAGAAATTATCAGTACGATGTCACCTAGTCAATTCAGAAAATTGTGATTGTATCCATAAAATATTTTTAATTTGAGGAAATGTGAATTTGTTTGTGAAAATGTGTGCATACATGTGAGGGGGGAAGCCTCCATGTGCATTGGTGGAATGCTAATTCTTTTTTAACTGCTATTAATATTCTTTACATTTTTTATACAAATTATTAATTTTTTCTTTTCAGCAATATGGTGATATTAGAACCCTCTATACTGCATGTAAACATCGGGGGTTTGTAATGATATCATATTATGACATACGTGCTGCTCGAACAGCTATGCGTGCATTACAGAACAAACCTCTGCGGCGCCGGAAACTTGACATTCACTTCTCAATACCAAAGGTTTTTGATCAACTTCAAAGTTCTTGTGATTTATTCTTTTATTAATTGAATGCCTTGACAATCTTATTCTTTTGGCTTTCTTTTCTTGCACGTCCCAGGATAATCCATCAGACAAGGATATCAATCAAGGAACCTTGGTAGTTTTCAATTTGGATCCATCTGTTTCAAATGAAGATCTCCGTCAAATATTTGGGGTTTATGGAGAGGTCAAAGAGGTGATAATTTTATCCTTTTCGACTGTTTTGCATCCTTGTTGAATATAGATATTTTTTTACTTACGATTAATGGTTAATATCTCTGCAGATAAGGGAAACTCCTCACAAGAGGCATCATAAGTTTATTGAATTTTATGATGTCAGAGCTGCAGAAGCAGCGCTTAAATCATTAAATAGGAGTGACATAGCTGGTAAACGCATAAAGCTGGAACCTAGTCGGCCTGGAGGAGCTCGTCGAAAGTACGTATACTAATAATTTGACTATTGCTTTTTTCTATCCAAATAAATAAATTGACTGTTGCTTTGGTTTTGATTTTCTCTTTATCTTTAAGATATTCATCTGTTCTGATGGCTGATTTTCCTGCATTGTGTAAATTTAAGAAAAAACTGATAAAGGCATCTAACTTGGACCATTCCACTGTTGAATAGAGTAGCATAAATAATATAGTTTGGCATATCTCTCTCTGGTACTTAGTGAGACAGCTCAAACACTGTCAAAAGTCGAAACTTCCATTTACTATTTTGAAATTAATCATTATGAGCATTGCATTCCTGTAACTTGATTTTCACCAAATGGGCCATGCAAATAATGTGTTATGTGAGGGTAGAGAAACTTATTCAAATTATTATTGAGGGTAGGAAAATTATCATCCCTAACTTTTGCATGTGTAACTTCCATATATCTGCCTTCTTTGTTTTCTGGTCTGGCATCATAGGTTGATGCATAAATATATGATTGATAATACCCTGCACCTGTTAGTTTGATGATCCAACCAAATCAAGAGCTTGACCAAGATGAATCTCGGAGTTTCCGATTTCAAGTGGGTTCACCTGTGGCCAACTCTCCACCAGGTAGGTTCTTTGAGATACTGAATATCAGTTGTGCCATTTGTGTCTTTAGTCAGCATAACTTTATATTATTGACTTAATAATCATGTTCCCCTTGCATTTGTTTTCTCTCTGATGGCATTAAGTTAATAAAATCTTCATAACAGGTAATTGGTTGCAGTTCAACAGCCTTGTTGAACAAAATTCAATGCAAACTATCAATCATTCTCCTGGTTCTAGGATCATGAGCCCAACAACAGGCAACCATTTACCAGGATTAGCTTCAATTTTGCAACCTCAGGTATCAAACACTGTGAAGGGTGCAACTACTGGCAAGGACTTAGGAAGTAGTCATGGAGAGCATACATTTACTAGTATGAATTCATCACATGGAGCTATGTTTCAGTCGCATTCACTTCCAGAGCCAAAATTCAGCCAATATCATGGAGCTTTGTCCTCTTTTGTTCCATCAACATCAAACGGATCCTCAATAGAAACCTTGTCTGGGCCACAGTTTCTATGGGGAAGTTCAAGCCTCTATTCAGAGCATACCAAACCTTCAGCTTGGCCAAGGCCATCTGTGGGGCATCCATTTACATCAAATGGGAAGGGCCATGCCTTCCCATACTCAAGTCAGAATAGTTCCTTTGTTAGTTCATCCCAGCATCATCACCATCATCATGTTGGCTCTGCTCCATCAGGTGTGCCTTTTGAGAGGAACTTTGGTTTCCTTCCTGAGTCACCTGAAACCTCATTCATGAATCATGTTGGTTATGGAGGCATGGGTCTGGGGCACAATGATGGAAATTACATGGTTAATGTGGGTGGGTCTGTTAATGCTGGCATCACTATACCAAGAAATATGACTGAAAATGGTTCATCAAACTTCAGAATGAGATCTTCTCCTAGGCTTAGCCCTGTGTTTTTGGGTAATGGTCCTTACCCAGGACTGCCAACTACCACCATAGAGAGTTTGACTGACCGTGCTCAGAGTAGATGGATAGAGAACAATGGGAGCCAAATTGATAGCAAGAAGCAATTTCAGCTTGACTTGGATAAGATTAGAAGTGGTGAAGATACAAGGACTACATTAATGATAAAGAATATCCCAAATAAGTACGATTAACTTTAAGAGGCTGTTTATTGACCTTTTTCTTTTATTTTTTATATTGTATGCTTGGATGATACATTTATTGTTGACAACCTGCAGATACACCTCAAAAATGTTATTAGCTGCCATTGATGAAAATCACAGGGGTACCTATGATTTTCTCTATTTGCCAATTGACTTTAAGGTACATGTGCTCTTTTAAAGTGCTGTTTATTTTGCTCCTTTAGTTTCCTTTTAGTCCCCAACCTTTTTTTTTAATTAGTGAAGCTGATTTATATTTTTTCTTCTAATTGCAGAATAAATGCAATGTGGGATATGCATTTATCAACATGCTTTCACCCTCGCTTATTATTCCATTCTACGAGGTTTTTATGGGAATTTTTTGGCTCATCACTTTTTTAGCATATTTCTATCATTTTCCTGAATGAAAATTGGTCTTGTTTGGGTCAATTTTTCCAGCCCTTTTCTTTTATCTTATTAAAATTTATTTAGCAGTTAATGATATCCTGGCTTTATTAAAGGGTAATTAGAAAAGTCTAATGATTTTTTTTTCTAATTTAAATTTCAGATTCTCATTCACTAATGTGTCTGATTTTGCAGACATTCAATGGGAAGAAATGGGAGAAGTTTAATAGTGAAAAAGTTGCTTCTTTGGCATATGCTCGAATCCAAGGAAAGACTGCCCTTGTGAGCCACTTCCAAAATTCAAGTTTGATGAATGAAGATAAGCGCTGCCGCCCTATTGTCTTCCACTCAGAGGGTCCTGAAGCTGGTGATCAGGTAATATTATCTATTACTGTGTATGGAGCAGTGATTGAAAAACATAAACTGGTGTATGTAGTGTGATTTTCTTCTCAGGAAGTTAATATTTGGTACTAGTAGCTTTTCTTTGTCTTTCTTTTTTCCTTTGAATTTGTTGTCTCCTGAAGTGTAATGACGACTGATTAATAATCTTTTTGTTCTTTCTTTTCTACTCTTATAATAATGACCTAACTTCTGTGAGTGTGTTCATACTTCCCTGCAGGTCATACAAGAGCATCTTCCTTTCAACAATCTAAATATTCAGGCCCTTAGGCCAAGTGAGTTACATTCAACTGATTCTCCTGGAAGCCCTCCGAATGATAGCCCTCCTGTGAGCTTGGAGACTAATTAACATTATATCAGATGCAGAGTTGCATATGTGCCCAGCTTGGTGGCTTTTACTGTTAACATTTGCATGTATTTATCTGGTGCATATATTTAGGAAGGGTAACAGAAGGATGTAGATTTTGTACCATAGTTATTTTCTGAAGTATTTTGCCAGCAAGCTTCAGAAGCTTGGAGCATTTTGATTGATTTGCTGCACAGGTAGCTGATCTGATTATGTATACAAGATGGGAGCAAAGGCTGAAGGGTTGAGTAAATGGAGTTTCCTAGGTGTTTCTCTCCAGCTTTGCTCATTTTTGCGTTTTGGTGGTTTGTCATTGAATATTTGTCGAAAGTGTTCATATGGTTAGAGTTTAGTTAGGTTTGAGATTGAGAGTTAGTAAGTTGACATGGGGTACAAAATTGTATAGAGAGAAATAAAAAAAACTTCTTTCTATATTCATCTAATGTATCAGTACTCTTGAAATGAAAGTGTAAAACGCGTATTTGAATATGATGGTGTACAAAGTTGCCCTTTTTCTGAACCCCCACGAGACATTCTTGTTTTGGCAGGAACTAGCCTAACAAGTGCATCTTGGACACGCATCTAGTGAAAAGTATAACTGATTAAAACTGACACATCACACCATATTTATGGACATTGGACAATCAAAATTTGGGTTAATGGGGATGCTCCTCTTAGGGAAAAGCCAGTTATATGGGTGCTTTCCTCTGTGGACTGTGAATTTTTTTGCAGCAGATGAGCAAGAGCAGTTGCAACCCCTGCCACTGATGTTGCTGCAAGCAAGCCACTCAGCTCTGTGGAGCCTTTGTTCTTTTGTCCTGTTTCATTTCCTCAAACCATTACTTTATTGAGACACTTTGTAGTTGTATGATCTGCTTCCATCGGAGCTCCATAAAAAGTTCAAGAAACTTAACTAATATGCGAAGCAATAACAAAACAGCACATGCAAACACAAGTAATATTGATTCTTTTTTTTGGTCTCAACGTGAAAAGCAACTGATATTCTAAGCTTCTTTTTCGTGATAACAATTTTAATCAGTTCAAAATGATAATGATAATGATAATTATGATGATGTGAAAATTGCATTTGTAGACCAATAGGAGTATGGTTTGGTACTCAGGATGAGTTGTCAATTATTTATTGACTTGTCAATTATTTATTGACTGATGGTTTCACAATAAACACAACTAGGGAGTTGTTATAGTACTCTGTTGGGTTTGGTACTCAAGATGAGTTCTCAATTATTTATTAATTGTTAGTTTCTCAATAAATGTTTGAAAGCTTATTAAATATAAATAGTAATTAATGAATGCTTGATAACTTACCCTGTACTGATACCTAGAAAAAAAAAAAGGGAACCTGAGTAATCTCCTGTAGTAATTAACATGAAATAATTTGGCTAGTTGATGACACCTAAAAATCTCATTGAAAATTTAGGGGTGTCCTGTGCAGCAGTGCAGGTAACTAAAAGCACTGATTTCTCTGCATATATATATATTTTTTGCCTCCTGTGCCATAAAAAGTGCATTCCAAATGATGTGGCAATAATTCAGGGTAATGCAACAGTCACAACGATCAATAATCTATATCAATTATTTTATTTCACGTTAGTTTAAGCTGAGACAGCTGAAGAATGCAGAGTCTTCATTTATTTCCTTTTTGTATAGTAGTATGGTTACAAAATCGGATGCAACTTATTCCTTTCTTCAATATAAGTGGAAACTTTCATCTCCACACTAGAGAACTTGATACCTAAATCATCAAAGTTTAAAATGTTCATTAAGAATGTGAATATAAGCGTTTTTAAATACACTTAATAACTGTAGTTCAGATATTCTTGTTCTCCATACATTTTTCTTTTTAGCTGGGGCCTGGGTTTTCTTTAGGCCTCCTAATTAGATCTTCCATTTTGGCTCATCAAATTACCAAAAGTAATACATTATAATAAAAAAGCTTAGATAAATTAATATATATTAATTTTGGTTAGGAGTACAAGTTTAGTATAACTTACTCAGAAGGCAGGCATACCATAAGTTATCTGTATTCTGTAGTTACGTATAATAGTTGTGTTTCTGCTTGCCCATGTGTGATAGTTACGTCTGACGTTGCTTCCTTTTGCAGCTATATATAATATTTGAACAATCTAAAAGCCAAAACTAGTTCCTAGAATGGATTTGCAAGTTCTCGAGTCAAATATAGAACAGTAACCAAGCCCCTGAAGTGACACCCTCCTAATTTTTGAATACACTAGGTATTCTATTTTGGAAGTCTTAGCCAAGATTCATAAGCTACCCGTTATGTAGCCTCTAATAAAGAGGAAAAAAATGTCAATAAATATGATACGTCATAAATATCTGTTTGGACCTATTGTATTTCATCCAATAGACCGCCACTTCTCCTTGAGTTATACATTGATACATTCAATTCAACTTCATAAGACTTAAATACTTTTTTTTTCCTTTCTAAATTGCATGCTACTTTATATGAAAATATATCTTGCTATTTTTAACCAAAAATTGACCTAAAAATATTTATAGAAATAACAAGAAATTAAAATCTAATCATTCACAAGTATGTAAATTGTAAAAAATATATTAATAATTATATTGGTTTGATTTGATTTTATAAATGAAAATTAAAAGTCAAACGAAACCAATCAAACAAAACTAAAATTAATCAAACAAAACTAAAATTAATCAGTTTGGTTTCTTATATCATAGATACATGCTTGTTTCAAATACGGGATAAATTATGATGAGAAAGATACATTTTCATGAAAAATCACGAAATATTACAATGTTGCCCCTTATTAAGATGCACCAAGACGCACAAGCCAATTCTGGTGGGCAAATATCACAAGATTGCATCTTATTTTGATATAAACTAATAACATTACAAATAATCATTAGCCATGCTCTTTTTCTTAAGGGGGGGGATACATAACTCCCGTACATGCTACTGTATTATTTTTAAGCCGCAGTAGAAAGGCATATATATTGGCTAAAAATTTGCCTGCACAGGTATAAATTTCCTTTACTATATGATAGATTGAACGCAGTATTGAAATGAGCACTTACCATAACTGTCAAGCCTCAAAGCTAGGTTGGAGACTTCTCTACTGATGACCCTCCTGACCCCATGCACATGTAGGAGCATCTAGAGAAGAAAGCTAAGTTAACATGCTTGTCTCTGCTTGCAAATTCTTTTGCCTTTCTTTTCTTGTTCTAAGTTCAAGATCAATGAGGAAGTAGCACTTATTCTGTTCTCTTACATAGTGGACATGGCCATTCATCCTACTGAGGATTTTCCTGGACATATATAGCCCTAGACCTTCCTGTGTAGTCCATTGATTCCCTCCTTCAAACATATCCTGAAGAACAGTGGAAGGAAGACCTTGACCAGAATGGGTCATTCTGCATGAAAAGTATGGTAAAATGAGACTCTAGATCTGACTTGGGTGCTTTCTTCAAAGTAACTATCACAGCAATTGGAGGCAAAACTATGACTAATCCTAAAGTACAAAAATGATTATTCCATGAAATGGTCATATTGGCACAAGTATAGGCATATTTGCATTTGTAAGGGCAAGTGACATTAGGAATGTTCTGTTTATGACATTAACTTTCCAGATGGGGGATAAACTTGAGTAATATTTAGAACCTAAAGTAAGAAAATGCCATGATCATCTACCAAAGAAATTATTATCAACTATTCAATCAGAAGAAGAAAAACAAAATACTTGGAGGACTAGAAGAAATAGAGTAAGTTCACATGTCTGATAAAGACAGCCAGCAGGTCCAAAAGTGAAGCATTATAACAAACCCCCCTAACCATGGAAAGGAGAAAAGAGTTAAATACATTACAGGGCAACATCTAGGTGAAGTTATGAACAAAGAAGTGCAGGCTTAACATAAAAGATTTATATTTAATTTATGGATTACATCATAATTGATTATTGATGCAAGAAAAGCTGTAAACACAACCTATTGTGATGCTTCAGCATGCCCATTCTTATAAATTATCTACGACAGGAAAGACAACAGCTTATATGCAGTGCAGTTATTAGTTCTGTCAAAGACCAACTATCACAAAAGCTTGCCCCCTCACACTTTGGGCTTAAAGCGTGGACAATGAATAGGTCCACCCTACCTTGTGTTGAAATTCAACTTTATTTAGAAGAATGGGGGCGGCAGGATCGAACTCCTAACTACTTGGTCATAGAGGCTCTGAAACTATGTCAAAGATCAACTATTCCCAAAGCTTAAGCTGTTAGGTGAAGGCCCAATATTGATTTTATATCTCTAACAAGCTCCAATAATAAGGCAAAACTGCTAGTGTCTGGGAAATTGTCTAAAAGAGTACAAAGATCATCTACAATGCATGATAACATTTCTTTCTTGGCACTCAATGGAGGGCTTCCTTTGTTGTTGAACATGTGTTGTGCCTCCATTTTATGACTAGAAGGATTTTCTTTTTGGCTGGAAAAAATCCTTTCTGGTCTTCTATTATCTAGGTCAGTAACAGAGTAGGTTGTAATATGTCTCAATAGGTCACTGTTGTAATCCTAGATTTACTTATGGAGTTCAACAAATGATGCTCTTCATTAATATAATCTGCAGGTCTATCCTATATAATATCAATTTAATTTCCATAGTGGTTAAGTGCAGTGCTGAGCAATAAGAGAGAAAAGTTGCACATGGTTCTAGAAAATTTGATAAGTAGAAAACGCATGTAATGCAACTCGTGGTATCCAAGTCAGAGGAAGTTGGACTTCACTTGTCAAAAAGGTCTAAAATAAATCCATAACTGATTCAGACATGAATCAAACATATGAATATTGAAATATTAAAAAATTTCACTTATAGCAAAAAAGGGAATAATCAACTATCCAAAAGTCAGAAAGTACAATATACGGTAAACACATCACCAGAGGGGAAAAGTATTAGCAACCAAACTAACCAGCTGTGTGTAATCTATGGACAAAAAAGAATTTCTTAGTTTGTGTACCTGAACTTCAGATGAATAAATTCATTGCCATCCTGTATTATCTTCAAACCAGGTGAAATCTTGATTTCTACCCAGCCATTTGGAGATGGTGTATGGTTGACTACATTATGCAAAAAGTCAGACAAGACCACCTGAAGCCTAATTTGGTCACCATATAGGGCAAGTGTTTTGATTTCATCAGGAATTTCATGAAACAGCTGCAAGTTTTTTCCTCTTATCAAGATCATGACTTGACTGACAATGGCATCTAAAATATTTCCCAGAAGAAATTCTTCCACGTTTAGCTGCACAGTGCTGCTATTATCAGCATTACATGTGAGAAATTTAGTCAGTATTACTGTATGTTTGTCTGTCTAATTTGTAGATATGAGTGTATGTATGTATGCATATAGGTACACATAGATTAGTAAAAATGATATCATAAACATAAACAATAAGAATTGAAGAAAGGAAAGTACAACTCAAAGAGAAATTCATGCCTATTCAATGGAACAAGAACACTTACCCTTCGCTAATACTTCCTAAATCTGTATCCTCAATAATTGCCATGATCTGTCTTTCACATGCATCACTAGTGTCAAGAAATTGTTTCTGGTTTTCTGAGACAGCTGTATTTTCCAAAAGTTTGTGTGTGAATCGTATACCATTTAAAGGTTTCTTCATCTCTTGTAGTATATAAGCCAACTCCTTAGATTCAGAAATGCTTTCCCTGCACTGAGGCCTGTGTCCTTCAGAGGGCTGATTCAGATCTGGCGATACAATCTGCAAGAAGCAGAAACATCCAATCATATTCCCACCTGCATCAACCCTCTTGTTTGCTGTTAAGTAAGCCTCTATAAATTCTCCATTTCTATCAAAAAATCCAAATGGGAACTTCTCAGAATCTTTTCCACTTATTCCACGGTACAGTAAAATCATAAAATTAGTCAATATATCTTGACCTTTCAATCGACAAAAACTTCCAAAGATTTCCCCAGGAAGCATTTTTCCTATGACTTCATCTCTCTTCCAACCAGTTAGACTTTCCATGGCTGCATTCCATTCAGAGCAGTAGGCATTCTCATCAGAAGCAAATATGGGTGGAATCAGTGGATTGAGACTCTGTATGATAGCTTTATAATCACCTTCCAACTTGATGAATTTATCTAGAACCACTTTCTCATATGTGATATCTTGACCTACAAAGCATGCTCCAACAACAGCATTTGTGTAGTCCCTACTTGTGCAGGCATTGGCTATGAGATACACAACTTCCTTTTGTTGATGAAGCCCAAAGTGTTTTAGTTTCAACTCAACATTTTTGTCCTCCTGGCCTGAAGAATACATTACTAATCAATACATATACTGTGGGTACTTAATTTTTCTTCAAGAATGACAAAAAAATAAAACCAGAGAATTTTGAGGGAGAAGGAATCAAAATAAACTTGCAAGTCAAACTCCAAGTCATCAGTGACATTTTCACAAACTCTCGCAAGCATATTCAGTGATATAACACCAGTCATTTAATTTTTACATTCACATTGGTGAAAACAACAGTCACAGCCTAGAAAAATATGAGAGATATTTGTTTGTCCATAGCCCTATAAAATTTACGCCACTTACATTCATTCTTGAGATGTTCAGTCACAAAGACTCAGGACCACACCAAAATTAAATTTTAATACAAAGCTTAGGGGAGTAAAGGATAGACAAATGAGAATAAATACTGAAGTTTTCAACAAAGACAGGGTCACCTGTGTCTTATTATAGGATATGAACCTATGTAGGATAGAGTAGTTAAAATAGCTATTGGCAACCAGGCCAGATGATCAGGGTAATTTATAACTGAGTTACCTGAATTGAATATTTCAGACGACCACGGTGGAATCAAATTCTAAAGGATGGCCTCTGGAGCTACTAGCATACTACAGAATAATTTATTAACAAGCAATAAATCATGTATGCTATGAATTTGAGTTAGTTAATAAAGTCTAACTCAGAAATTTACTATTGATCGTTTTTACAATAACCGATTTACCTTGCAAGGCTCTGCTTAGTATATTTTCAAGAGTTTCACGTGAGTCCTCATGTACTACTTCATTTAATATGGATTTTCCCATAGCTTCACTGGCCTGAAGACCTGTCAATTCAGCAATTTTTGCATTCCATCCATTGATTAGGCCACCTGAATCAACCCCAAAAATTGGGACTGTTGCTGTCTCAATTAATCTCACCATTTCAAATGCTACTGAACTGAGTTCATCCTTCCCACCTACTGCAGTGTCACTTTTCTGTATATAATTTAGAGTCTTAGGACCACAGTTCTCCGTGTCTTGGAATGAATCTCTCATTATAAGTTGTAATGAGTGAATAGCATTGATTTCTGACACTTCCCAAGGCAAACTTTTGCTTTTGACTACTTCAAGAAAAGCTTTAAATGATGATCTTGGGTTCATTTTTCCTCCATCATCCTTATCCTCTGGATGGTGCTTGGCTCCTCCCCATTTGGCTTCCTTAGCAGTGTGAGACCTGAACCAGAACAAGAAATGTCTTGAATTGATTCTTGCTGTGGCCATACCACAAACTGCATCCCCCAGTAAAGCAGCACCTGGATAACCAGCATCAGCCAAACTATCTGTGCTCAAACCCGTTGAGTCACCATGATTACTAAGTAGCCATTCTGCAATGTCTTTCACCTGTAATTCAGTTGGGGTTGTGCCTAACAACCAACATTTTCCGCCATAATACAATGCAGCCCCATCACGCTTCACAAGATCCATGATACTAGGAGATTGAGTCACAATGCCAAATGGTGCATCACGTAGGAGCATGTCACACAGTAAGGTTTGCGTCCTAAGAATTCTCTTCTCTGCCATTTGTGATGCCAATTGAATCTCCATGTAAAGCTGCAGTCCAAAAGCCTGCATAAGGAACTCACAAGCATAGCGAACAGGGAAAGGCACATAGCGAAGTGTAGTGTGATGACAAACTAGCAAACCCCAAAGCTTTGTTGTATCATTTCTATTAATTATAACAGCCATCACCAAAGAGGCAATTGAGCCCATGTTAGCCATGTACTGTGCGTGACAACCATGTGGTGACCTAAGGGTTGAGTTGACCAAGCAAAGGGGTCTCCTTAATTCATCACTCTGAATCACCTTAACAGGCTTTGCATGGCAATCACAAATCATCCTAACCCGGTTTTGCTTGAACAAGAAGCGTGCAGCTTGAGGGATATCTGTGGCAGGATAATGCAAACCCAAGTAAGGCTCCAAATCTGACCTCCTAATCTCAGATACAACCTCACCATGATCATCCTCATGAAACTTATAAACCATAACCCTGTCATATCCAGTAAGCTTCTGCACTTCCTCAACTACCGTGTCACACAACACACCAATATCTTCCCCAGGAAGAGATTGCAGCCTTGAAATTGCTCTAACAGCTAGTTTCTGTGACTGAACTGCCCCAGCAAGTGACAATGCAGGATCACTTGACCGTGCAGGCTCCAAATCAATCACAACCCCAACATCAATCCTGTGCAGTATAGCATAAAATGGCTTCTGGGTTGTCCTTGCATAGACCCAAATCGGGTTCAAAAGCGAAATTTCCCTGGAAGCCACAGCTTTTGCAAGGGAAGCCCCAGAAGGAGGCGTGAACAGGGTTGTGGCATCAACCCCAATCAGACCCACCAACTCTTTTGAATCAAATTGTGTTTTCTCCAAACCCAACAATTCAAAGCAATTCTCACTGTACGCAATGATTCTGAAAGTGGGTTCTTCAATTGCAAGCATACATCCAAAGGGTTGGATGAGACCACCCCTTTGAATTTTGGACAAATAACCAGTCATTTTCTCTTCAGACACTAAACTCGGAGGATCAAGAACTGACCTTGAGTAGTCAAATGATTTGCCAGACACACCAGATTGCTCAAACTCAGCAAGAATCCCAGCATCAGCACTGTACTGAGCAAGTGCCTTGTCCCTGTTGATGTTGCTACCAGTGCAGGTGTTCATGTTGCTTGCAGCTGATGTTGAAAAGCTTGATTCTTTTTTCCCTTTGCTTCCACCAAGGCTCATTTTTTTAGGCTGGAAGGAAAACTAGCATCAGGGTCTCTGTGACTGATAAAAATCCAAAGCTATTTATTTACTTCCACCTTCACTTTACTTCACTTCACTTCTCTATGACTGTGTCTTGGGTACGTTCTTGCTTTATGCTTCCTCAATATTATTATTATTTGTTGTTGTGGCTTGCACACGTCATTGTCATGTTTGCCGGGTGTGGTTTATGTCATGTTCATGCTTAAAATCGTTTCAGCACTTATGTGCTCTGCTGCATTTATCATGTATCATATTCATACTTGATATTAGCCTTCATATTTTGATTTTAGCTTTTGCTCTTGTGGTCGTGACTTTGCGAATGAGATATCTGATTATCAGATACCCTCATCCCCCTGCATGAAATTTTGGGTTGAAAGTTTTTACTCAAACTGCATTGCTGTTTTCAGACCAACCGACAATGAATTGCCATATGACCTCTCACCCACTCAATGTCTCTCTCCTATTTTGTGTTGATGTATTCAATTCATGCAAATTTTTACTGTTTTACTTCTACTGCCAACGAACATAAATAGTAAATCAATGAAAAAGAAAGGAAAAACAGCATATAAATAAGGGGAACTATATATTATACACAACAATTATATAAAAAATTATAATTATAAACCATTTTTATTCATCAAATTATCTCTAAATTTGTACAGTTTTATATTAATTTATTTTTTAAAATAAATTTATATATTTATAAGTCTATTCATTTTTTAAATTTGGAGTATTTTTATTTTTATCATGCCGTGGAAATTGTTGTTCTAGTAGAATCTTGATACTAGTAGCATAATCCTCCAAATTTTAATGAAGTAAATATTTCCATTTTTCAATTCATCTATTTTGTTTAACGCTTAATTTGGAGAGTCACAAAAATTATCAGTATCTTTCATTAAATGTAAGTGTTCACATTCGAACTCAATTCAATCTCCGACATGTTTGTTGTCTTCTCTAATAGTGTTGAGGTTGCTCTTTACGGTGGGTGTGTACCTACAAAGGCATTCTGACGCTCAAGTTAGAGATTTGGAAAGATTATATGTGTGTTTAGAGTTGTTACCTTGTGAGGTTGACCCTCTCTTATATAGGAGTAGATAAAGAGGGAGAGAGTACAGTTGAGGTGATATCTTCTTTGGGGATGCCTCCTGTTTTGGTGTGATTTAGCCTATGTTTGGGAGTTTTGAAGGGGATGGAGTGAAGTGATTTATAATGGAGTGGTTTGGAATGGAATGGAGTGGAATGGTAAAAGTATAGCACTTTATTGTTTGGAAGTTTTAATGAGGGGATAGAGGAAAACTCTACTCCACTGTTTGAAAGTCATAATGATCTTTAATGGAGTGGAGTGGATTATACATTTTACATCTAATATTATCTTTTTAATTTTTGTTACCCACAATATTATTTAAAAATAAAAGAGCGTTAAAATTGTAAATGACTAAGTAAAAATAAAAAAAGAGATAAATGTTTCATCCCAAACCTCCCAAATTGGAGGGTATGAAAAATTGGGAGTTTGGGTGGTATGGAGTGGTTTGGGTTCCCCTGCTTAATCACTCCACTCCATTACTTAAAAAACTCCCAAACAATAGGTTGAGATCTTTTTACCACTCCACTCTATTACTAACCACTCCACTCCATCCATCAAAACATACTCTTAGGGTCTGTTTGGTTCAATTAAGGGAAGGGGAGCCTGGGAAGGGAAAGATTTTAATGGAGGGGAGGGAGAGGGAGGGGAGAGATTTTAATTTTTTGTGTGTTTGGTTAGAGGAGGGGAGATGAGAGATTTTAATGGAAGGAAAGTATAAATTTACTTTTTTACACAATTATAACATTTAATGTAACATTTAATTTAGGGATATTTTAGTCCATTTTTAAACATATATTTTCTCACCTCCAAATCCCCCCATTTTTTGAGGATAGCTAAAATTACCTCAGGAGAGATTTTGCCCCCCTCCCCTCTCCTTCAGTCTAAAAAATTGAACTAAACACATAAAATTTAAAATAACCTCTCTCTTCCATTTCCCTCCAACCAAACACTATGATAGAAGATTTTAGAGTTAATGCATTGGTATGTTTGACCTGCTCCTTTACAGTAGTAATATTTACATAACAGTAACTCTAGTTAAGCTAACACCAAGGAATTGATTCATTGACTTTTTTTTTGTGTATAAACCATTTGTTCCAAGCGAGAGACTAATTTCACGAATACGATCAGGCCTGTGAAGCGGAGACTTCCTACTATATTTTTTTTTTCATACATACCTCCCTAAGAATCGAATTTAGAACAAGATGCTCAAATGACCAAGTTCTTTTTGTTCGGACCAATGCAAGTTGGTGAATTGATTCATTTATTAATCAAATTAACATTGGTCCTTGCCTCCTTGGGTTTGGTGTGGTAACATAAATAGCCCTGATTAGCAAGGCAATAAACTAAAATTAACTTTTTTTAAATAGAAATATGAATAATTATATATCTTCCTAATGAATAAGTCTAATAATCATCTTAATTACTTAAAGAAATAAGTATTAAATATTTTTTAGTTCTCTAGATATTAAATATTTTTATTATTTTTATTTAATATTTTTTTATTTTAAATAATTAAAAAGATGTTCAGAGGATATAATATTGCTCATGAAAACACTAATCGAATAGTAATAGTTTCTAAGTCATTATTATGTAAAATAAGAATTTTTGCTTCATTTTACAGTTATCTATGTTGGAACCAAAGATGAAATCAAATATTTAATATTGGAACCAAAATAGTTCAAGAAATTGAACCTCTCAAAGTTTTGAAGATAACAATAATATTAAATTCGAATGAACAAATAATTTTTAAATGAACTTATATTATTTTGTTCTAAAGAAAATGAAAGTCCAAGTTGTATTTCATAAATAAATCATTTTTAAACACTTCTGGAGTAAGACAAGTTTTGTTAAAGACAAACTTAATATTTTATTGCGTACGTCCAATTTGATTTGTACTGTTTTACTTTATTTTATTGGATCGTCCAATATATTGTCTCTGTTGTTCCTTCACTCAAGTGTATTCGCCCAAAGCAATTCAAATACATTCAAGACACAATGCATTAATTGCTGATAAGATCTCTGACAAGTATGTGACATTCGAAATCAACTTTGTATGCTAGAGCTAACACACCTAACAACTACAAGGACCAACAAATAAGAACTCTTTAATTGCTCAGAAGAGTCAGTACAAAGATATTAACATTTTCAAGAATTGTTGATAACCAAGTTCACTTTCAGAAGAAGACCTACACACTATTAGCATTAAACATTCAATGCAACTCAAAACAATAATAAATATTGTCATTGGATGAAGAAGCTTATGAAGACAAATACAAGCTCACAAGCCTATATATACTGAAATCTTCGAAGAATTTGATAAGCATAACAACAAGAGAAAGAGTATACAAAATCTAAATCAGCTCTACACTTTCATATACTCTTGTATAGAGTCTTTCATCTTACTCTGAACTTATGGTTTATCCTCACATATCATGAGTTTATTGTTAGTGTTTTAAACACTCTTTTTCATTACTCTGTGGAAAGCCTAAAGAGGCTTGTGTGAAAAAGAATATTTGTTATTAGAACCTGAAGAGGTTTAGAATACTTGGTTGTAAGCTTGAAGAGACAGTGTAAAGAATACTTGTAGGAAAGCTTAAAGAGGCTTGTGTGAAAAAGAATATTTGTTGTTAGAACCTGAAGATGTTTAGAATACTTGATTGTAAGCTTGAAGAGACGGTGTAAAGAATACTTGTAATCTTTGAGAAGATTAGTAAAATTCCTTTTAGTAGAAGGGACTAGACGTAACTCTCGGATTGTGAGAGTGAATCAGTATAAACATCTGGTGTGAACTTCTCTTCCCTTTCCTTACGTTACTTTATTTTTACTAACGTTTGTGAATTGTCATTATTGTTATTAACAACACGTTTTATTTTGAACACTTAGTCTTCAACTTTCGTCCAAAGTTTTTTATAAAACCTTTTTGCGTCTAACGGACTGCTTAAAATATTTCCTTTTGTCCGAACTTTCTTACGAACTTGCAAAGTGTAGTTCTAAGAACCTTTTTACGAAAAGTTTTGCAATAAGGTTAAGAAACACAATTCAAGCCTCTTCTTGTGTTTCAATTGTTTATTTCAATCAGAACTTTGATAGTTATATAGAAGTACTTATATGTATTATTATTTTTCTTAATTAAAATTTACACAATAAAGATAAAATATATATTTTCATTTATCTCTGGCTCTATTCGAATAATGTCAAGTAGATTAGTCCGCTTAGTGTATGTTTGTATTAGATTTTACAAACTTAATTTTGAATGAATTTGATTTTGCAAACTTGATTTTAGTTAGAAGTGCGTTTGAGTGAAATGATTTATGTTTGAAAATTTTTATCTGAAAATTGATTTTGTTAAATGAATGTTGTTTGGATAATGTTGATAACAATTTCTTTTGGATGTGTAATTATAAAAAAGGATATGAGTTATTTTGAATTTGATTGTTAATAAATTGATATTAAATAAATTGATTATAAATAAATTGATTATAAATAAATTGATTTGAAAAATAAATATGTTAAAAAGTTAAGTTTATTTGGGGTATTATAAAATAAAATCACTTTGAGTATAATTATAATAATATTTTAAAAAATTATTAAGTTATATTTATTTAAATATTATTAAAATAGTGATATAATATTAAATTACAAGAGTATTTATGTTGATATACACACAAATAAATTTTCTTTCACTGAAAAAACAATAAAATATTATTTATACTTAAATGTAATTTAGGATAAAAATTTCGTTTACTTTTTTTTATTGAGATTTTACTCAAACAAGATAAAATATCTTAAAAATCCATTTACACCTTGTAAACGAGAGTTTGTAGTGTAATGAACAAACGCCGACGCAAACACACATTTAATAAACAACCAATTATTTTATTTTCCAAAAAATACATTTTAACCGTTAACACATTCTCCACGAAGTCCAATAAAAATGAGGACGTGTAGTGGCAGAATCATACCTTAGTTTAAGATTTGAATCATACAATTAATAGAATTATTGTCAAATACAAAAAAATAAAATTATTGTTTCATTTAAAATAAAATAATCATAAGTTTAGCTTGTGAAGATGTTTTTTTTATTTTAGTTTGAATATTGATTAATTAAATATTAAAATAATTTAATTAATTTTTATATAATTAATCAATAAAATGATGTATTAAAATATAATAAGTTATTATTTAATTGTAAGTAGATTATTAATTAAATTAATTTAATACTTAATTAATTAATATATGAATTGAAATGAAAAAGTATATTTAGTAATTATTTATTTAAATTTTAAATTAAATTGTTATTATTTAATTCAAAAAAAGTACGCAATTACAAACTGAAATTAAAAATTGTTTGGTGAGCGGAATTTTAACGTTCTTTTTCCATTTTTGTTTTAATCACTGACTCATGTCTGGACTCTAGACCAGTGTTTAGTTAGTGTTAATTTGGGTTGATGGGATGCAAAGTAGAAAGTATCATTTTTTTATTAGTTAGAGGTAAGACTAATTCTTTAAGGTACTGAAATTTATTTAAGGGGTTGATTTCTCTCAACAGATATTTTTTTATATATATGAGTCAGGAATGGAACCTTTAATCATATGTTTAAGAGACCCAAATATCTACCACTTATACTACACTATCATAATAATATAAAAACTAATGCTATTAGGCTTCGTCATGCATCATATCTTCACGCGGAGTTTTCACCTAAAAAAAAAAGAAAAACTAACTTTTGGCTGAGTTTAAACCAAGGTTGGATAAAAAAATGCACAACAGCAATGTTGATATGAAGTCAATGGAAAGAATTATTATCTTTCTCGACAATTTTAAGAGTATATTTCTATATATTAATTTGGTGTATTTAGAGGATAAGATAAATATATTATGACATTTGTTAATAAATGTCTCACTATATATTAGTTAAGAGATTAAAATAAATAATATTAAATATAAAAGTATATTATTTAATATCTTAAGAATATTTAATATTTTCTTTATAAATACTAAACCGTATCCTTAATAAAAAAACAAAAAAACTAAACAAATATTATTCACTTAACCTTATCCTTCAACTTTCATATAATTTGTGTGCACCCTTTGAAGGACAATAAAATCTGAAAGTGGAAGATTCATTAGGTTGGCCATAAAATTGTGAACCATACAATTGGAATAGGGAATGCCAAGGCTGTCCTTGTATTTTTGTTTAGTGGCTCACTGATTGAGACGCATGCTCTCTCTCTTTCTCCTTCCTTTTGAGGGTTAGATTGGAGGGTTTTTTTCTTCTATGATCAAAGTATTTTTTTCTTAGAGTGAGAAACTAATCATATGAGGTATTATGAGACACATGAAATATAGACTTTTTTTAATTGTGTTTTTTTTATACATACAACTTCAAATATCAAATACAAGACAAGATGTTTAAGATACTCAAACTCCTTCTACTCAGACTAACACAAATTAATAATAGATTTGAGTGTTTGATATAGTTTATCATTTTCTTTTTAATTTTTTAAATAACTAATTTTATAATAAAAGTATAATTGTTTTATTGTAAAAAATATTTAACCTATTAAAATTTTTATGATCTATTTTTTCAAACGAAATAATCACTTTTCGGAACTTAAACAATTATTATTGTATTGTGGTTCTTATAGTGTAAAGAATAATTGTTTAACAAATTTTAAAAAATAAATATGACACCAAATTAGAATATGGTTCATGTATTGAATATAAAATAAACATAAATTTTAATGTATATAAAATATTATTTATCTTACATTATCAATACTTCAAAAAAGGCAATGAAAGAAGAGGTTAGAAACAATAAATGAAATGAGTAATTTGTGTTTGGATTTGATTAATTATTTAAAATAATTTTTCGATATCTATAAAGTTGTTTTTAAGAAAAAACAATGTGTTTGGAATTTGTTAGGAAAAGTTGCTAATGTTTTTTATACTAAAAATAACTTTTTTCTAAAAGATAAAATTTTAGCATTATATGATTATTTAATTTCAGATTATTTTAAAAGGTTTGGAAGAGAAATGTCTCTTTATCTTCAACTAAATAATTTTTTCAATCATTATATATCTCTTTCGGTAAATTAATACATAAAAATAAATTTTTTATATAATCTAAATAAAAATATTTATGTTATATCTTTTAAAGACCAATTTAATATATTTATAAATAAATGACCAATATAATGTCACATAAATTTTAAAGCACTAAAATAAGTGTTTATTCTATATCAAATCCATTGGACAAGTAAGGTGTGCATGGTGCCATGTACAATAGTAAACTGAAACTCTATCCAAAGGATTATAAAAGTATCCCTACATCAAATTGAAAGACCAAAAAAAAAAAGCCCTTAACAACCAATTGTCGAAAAGAACAATACAAGATCTTGCTCAAATCTCATTATCAACTATTCCCCTCAAAGAATTTTCTTTCTATTTTTCAAAAAATTTTTTAGATATCGATTTTGAGACTTTTATTTCATACTAAAGTGAGCCCTGCTTCACATCCTTAATGCCAATTGTCATAAGGATTTATGATTTTTTTTTCAAAAATTAACTATTTCCCCAAAATGTGATTTTAGTTATTTTTATTCATATGATATATAGTTTGAGACTTTTATTTAGGGTAAAGTTACTCACATAAGTACAAGCATTCATGTCATCAAAATTAATGAAGTTATCACCTTTATATTACATCAAAATTGCCATAAGGATTTATAAGATATTTTATTTAGGGTATAGTTATATCACCTTTCATATATTATAATGAGGTTACTAATATTAATTTCTAGAGTAATGCTAGGCACACACCTCCTTTTTCTTACTCCTTTCACACACTCCTTTTTATATGATTGAATATATTCTTAAATCTTTATAAGATTACATCAACACTATTTTCACAGTCATACACAATCTGATGACTCTAGACAAGATGCAAGGCAAGAGTGTGTTACTATATATTTCTCTAATTTTTATTTTGTACTTAGCTTAGATAATTAATTATGTTATGACTCATTCACAAGAAACATAATTAACTATCTAAGCTAGTTATACAGTAAAAATTAAAGAAAATCTAGTAACAAACTCTTGCCTTACATCTTGTATAGAGTGATTAGCTTGTGTGTGATTGTGTGCAAAAAATGTTAGATGTAACTCTAACTCATTTATAAGTAAGTGGTTATAAAGGATATGTGTTCTTTACCTTGACCACTCTAATTTGAATCTTAGGCTAGCACTTAAAGGGATTAATTTCTCTAAATGCACTAAACAGATGTGGGGGTGCGCCTTTAAGATCGTCTGGAAAGAGACTTAATATCAGTTAACATAAAAGTTGGCCTGAAGATATCCTTATTGTAAAAAGAAAATACTTATTCATAAGTAAGTAAACCCTAATTGAATTCATTTAGCCTCATACTAAAAAGTTTCTGGTGCAAATATAATTGTATGATTAAGATGATTTACATAATCATTTATAAACAAACTTGATAAACAATTAGAAAACTAGCCAAATTAACACTTGAAGGTTGGTATAATACACCAAGTGCTCTTGTGGCACGTTTTCTCCACGCTGGCCACACCCCACACATCTTCATCAAAATCTTCATTCTCCATTGATCCCTCATCAAAACCATTGCATTTGTTCAGAAAACCACCCCAATATGCCATTGCTATTTGCTTTGCGACTCCTATTACCTACAAATATAGATATTTGGGGGGGTGCTTGTGAGAAAATATCCCTATTGCAACTCCCTTTTCCCCATCGCTATCTCCCTTCTCCCCACCCCAACCCCTAGTACCCTTTAAGTCTTAACCTTTCCCATCCACATACCCCCACCTCGCTTATTCCTTCCCCTAATCTTTATCTTTTACCTTATTCTTCAACTTCAATACTTCCTGGGTTATGGGATTACTAATGTGCGCGCGCGCGCACACATGCACACGCACACACACACTTTGTGTGTGTATTTGGTGTATAGCCACTAGGTTAAGGCCTCCAGTAAATGTGCCAACGTGGAAAAAAGTGCCACAAGAGCACTTACCATGCCACATTAGTACCCAATAGACGAAATTCACACAAAAGATGATAGAAAGACTAACGTGATGACACTTCTATCTTTCAAGGACTAAAATGATGTCAACTATCTTTTAAGGACTAAATTGATGTCACTCGTATCTTTCAGGAACCAAAATAGTAGTTTACTGGATATATCTTACACTATATTATATTTTACACAATATCTCTAAACAAAGCATAATGTAATATAATAATATCATCTAAGCAAATTAACAAATAGCCACTAGTGGTCTAGTGGTTGCATGTGTCTATATGCCTAGCTCATGGACTCGAGTTCAAATCTTGCTTCTCACAATTTGAAATATTATGTGCTAATAAATCTTGAACCCGTTAAATCGTGATTGGGTCACATGGTTTGACTGGTTCATAACACATAGGTCTAAAAAAACATAATCAAATCCAAACGTCTGATTCAAGGTTGAACTAATTCGACTAGCCGTTTTAGAACAATTTAGCACTTCACGCATGCAGCATGGAAGTGACCAACATTGTAAAGCTATATGATTTACCCTTTAATCCTAATTTCATTACCTTTGACCTTAATCTAATCACCTTTAATTGGCCCTTTCCTTTTAGTATTTGTTAGATTCCGAATTAAAATCCCAAGGATTAAGGGATTGGATTAATCCTGAAATCATTGGATTATTATTTGTAAATTTATTTCCTTTTTTTCTTTTTTGGTAGTTTTCGATCTATAGGCTAAAGTTTAGGTGTGGTTATCCTTTTTTAACTCCTTTTTTTCTTGATAACTAGATACTCCACTATATATATTGTAACATTTTATTCTGAATGATATATAACACAGAGAGTAGTTTTAACACCTCTGTTTACATGGTATCCGAGTTTCGGTTATTCCTATAACCATGGGTCAAGGACAAAATTCTCTTATGGTCGAAACTGACCAAATTCCCCATACACCCAAGTCTCATGATGCCTTATGCACACATACCCCTCAACAAACCACACCGGTGCACCATAATCTAGCACCCAGTTTCTCTAACGATGACGTCAGCCATTCCTTCCAAATAACCCAACATAAATTAATTGGTTTAATTTTCGAGAGTGGTACCAGTCAGTTTTTCTTGTTGTGAAAGGGAGAAGGAAGATGGGCTATCTCATTGGAGACATCACTGCACCGGTGTCATCAGATCCGACTTACAAGACATGGGAGGCAAAGAACTCTATTGTCATGGCATGGTTGATCAACTTTATGGAGCCTAAAATTGGTCGAATCTATCTATTCTACAACATAGCTCACGAGATTTGGAAAACAATCCAAGAAATGTACTCAAACTTTGCAAATTCATCTCAATGTTTTGAGATCCGGTCTGCTCTTCGAAATACACAGCAAGGAAACATGTTTGTTACTGAGTACTATAATGTATTTGTTGAGTTGTGGCAAGAAATTGATATTTTCTATACCATAAAGTGGAAATGCACTGAAGACAGTTAGCTATACAATCAAATGCGTGAAAAGGAAAGAGTTTTTGACTTCCTTCATAGACTTAACAAAGAACTTGATGAAGTGAATGGTCATATCCTTGAAACTAAGCCACTACCTACAATCTGAGAAGTCTTTGCTGAAGTTAGGAGGGAGGAAAGTCAAAGGAAAGTAATGTTAGAAACAACTCCAACTATGGAGGAAACCCACCAATTTGGCTTTGCTTTAATCTTGAATCGGGGGGAGTCCTGCAACAAGAGCCAATGCTCTAAAGATAACAAATTGTGGTGTGATCATTGCCAAAAGTCTTATCACACCAAGGAAACATGCTGGAAAATCCATGGAAAACCTGCGGATTAGAAGCCTTGCAGTTAAAGAAAAAACAATAACTTTGCATCTACTCACATGGTTGAGACTACTACAAAGCAACATAAGCCAAGTACCTCTCCATTCACTGTTGAGCAAATAGATGTGCTAAGAACTTATTCAGTCATATCAGAATTGAACCTCCTGCTCCTACAGCCTCTTCTTCTGCTCATGTTGCACAAAGAGGTAACTCTTTTTTTTTTTCTATAATCAAAACAGGAAAATTCAGACAGTTGGATTGTTGATTCAGGAGCTTCAGACCACATGACTGGGTCTATACATTTGTTTTCCTTCTATAAGCCATGTGATTGTGAGATAAAAATTACAGTGGCGGATGGAATTTGTGTGGCTTAAGTTTGAAATATGTTCTTTACGTTCTTAATTTGAAATACAATTTCATTTCAGTTAGAGAACTATCCAAGGATCAAAATTGTGCAATAATTTTTCCCTTTAGTGATTGTGAATTTTAGGATTTGGCTTCGGGGATGATCATTGGCAATGCTGAGGAATAAAGTGGTCTCTATTATTTCCCTAGTTCTTCTTCAAAATCTCAAACACAATCAAAGTTTTCCTTATCTATTGTTTCAGATTCTGATGTAATGCTTTGGCATAAACGTTTAGGTCATCCTAATTTCAATTATCTCAAGTACTTGTATCCAAAGTTGTTTATCAATAAAGATGTTTCTTCTTTCTAATGTGAAAATTGTATTTGTGCAAAACAATCTCGGAAAAAGCACCCTAAGCACTCTTATAAAAAAATCAATACCTTTTCACCTCATTCATAGTGACCTATGGGGTCCTGCCTGAATTCATAATATTACTGGCTCAAGATGGTTCGTTGCATTTATTGATGATTACACATGCATATGTTGGACCTATCTTGTGAAAGACAAATATGAGACGAGTGACATATTCAAACAATTTCAAAAACTTGTCCAAAATGTATTTCTATCCATTGTTCAGATTCTTCAAACTGACAATGGCAAAGAATATTTTTCTCGTGAACTTTCAAATTACCTTGTTGAGGATGGCAAATTCCATCAAAGCACTTGTGTTTACACTCCACAACAAAATGGTATAGCTTAAAGAAAAAGCCGTCATGTTCTTGAAGTTGCTTGTTCCCTAATGTTTTCAAGTCATGTGCCATATTCTTATTGGGGTGGAGTAGTTTCAACTTCTACATATCTGATCAATAGGTTTCCCTCCAAAACTCTTGATTTTCAGACCCTATTAAGTTGCTTACAAAAATGTTTTCCCCATATTCGACTTTGAGTCCCTTCCTCCTAAAGTTTTTGGGTGTACTGTGTTTGTTCATAACTCTAGTCCCACTCGAGGAAAACTTGATCCCAAGGCTATTAAGTGCATCTTTGTTGGTTACTCTCCTACCCAAAAAGGGTACAAGTGCTATTGTCCTTCCATTAAAATATTTCATATCTTCTATGACACCACATTCCTTGAACATCAACCCTTCTTTCCCAATGTTCCACTTCAAAGGGAGAATTCTAGTGAAGGGGAACATTGGGATCCATCCATGTTTCTTCCTAGCTTACTTCCCACTTCATTTCTAGAGGAGCCCACCATTCAAGACCCTAAATCCATATAGCTTACAACTTAAGGAGAAGAACCTAAGAAAGGATTGCAGGGTGAACTTCGGGTTTACTCTAGAAGACCACAAGTTCTTCAACAAAACTAACTACCAAAACCAGTGTCAAATATTGTGGGAGACACACAGGTTGATGAAGGTAATTGCACAATTAATGATATTGATGCTATTATTGATGATCTTGATGTTCCTATTGCTATTAGAAAAGGGAGTTAGGTCATGTACTCAACATCCCATATCCAGTTATCTAACTTATTCTAAGTTGTCACCAAAGTACAGGGCTTTCATCACAACAATTTATCAAATGGTGGTTCCAAAAAATGTTCATGATGCTCTTCAAGATCCAAAATGGAGAGATGTTGTAATGGAGGAAATGAATGCTTTAAATGAAAACAAAATATGGGATGTAGTGGATCTTCCTAAAGGAAAGAAAGTGGTAGGATGTAAATCGATCTTTACCATTAAAATAGGAGCAAATGAAAACATAGATAGATACAAGGCAATGTTGGTAGCTCAAGGGTACACTCAAACCAATGGTATTGACTATGAAGAAACCTTCACCCCAGTAGCCAAATTAAACTCTATTAGAGTCCGCATCTCTCTTATAGCAAATCTTGATTGGGAATTGCACCAAATGGATGTGAATTATGCTTTCCTAAATTGAAACTTAGAGGAAGAAGCTTATATGAAGCTCCATCCAGGCTTTGAAGAAACTAAAACAGGTATGGTATGCAAGTTGAGAAAATCTTTATATGGACTAAAACAGTCCCCTAGAGCCTGGTTCACCAAGTTCAGATTGGCTATGAAACAGTTTGGGTACACACAAGGATAGGCATATCATACCCTCTTGGTTAAACAAGCTGAAAATGGGAAGAAAGTGGTACTTATTGTCTATGTAGATGATATAGTGATTATTGGAGATGACACTCAAGGGATTGAAAGGCTTAAAAGTCAGCTTCAGACAGAATTTAAGGTAAAGGACCTTGGACACTTAAAATATTTTATTGGGATGGAATAGCAAGGAGCAAGAAAGGCATTTTCATTTCCCAAAGGAAATATACTCTTGATCTACTGAAAGAGACAGGGAAACTTGGGTGCAAGGCTGCTGGAACTCCTTTAGACAGAAATTGGAAACATAACATTAATAAAGAAGATCCTTATGTGGCAAGGGAATCCTACCAGCACTTAGTAGGGAAGTTGATCTACCTATCTCTCACTAGACCTGACATTGCTTATAGTGTTAGTGTGGTGAGTTAGTTCATGCATTCTCCTACTAAGAGACACTTAGATGCTATTAATCAGATCATTCGCTACCTAAAAGGGACTCCCGGCAAAGGACTATTGTTCTAGAAAAATTGTCATCAAGGGATTGAGTGCTATACAGATGCAGATTGGGCAAACTCAGTAGAAGATGCAAAGTCAACTACAGGGTATTGCACAAAAGTGTGGGGAAATGTTGTGACTTGGAGAAGCAAAAAACAAACTATTGTTGCAAGAAGTAGTGCTAAGGCAGAATACAGGGCAATTGCTCAAGGAGTTTGTGAACTTATTTGGATAAGTAGGTTACTACAAGATCTATTTATTCCACTTAAAGGTCCTATGAAGATGTATAGTGACAACAAGTCAGCTATCATCATAGTTTATAATCCTATTCAAGACGATAGGATGAAGCATGTGACGATTGACATAAATTTCATCAAATCAGAAATTGCAAATGGAACTTTTAGCCTACATTATGTGTCAACCAAGTTACAAGAAGCTAATATGTTTACAAAAGCCTTACTGAAGTCAGAATTTGATTCGAATGTTAGCAAGCTGGGAATGATTGACATCTATTCACCAATTTGAAGGGGAGTGTTGGATTCCGAATTAAAATCCCAAGGATTAAGGGATTGGATTAATCCTGAAATCATTACATTATTATTTGTAAATTTATTTCCTTTATTTTCTTTTTTGGTAGTTTTTTTGTCTATAGGCTAAAGTTTAGGTGTGGTTATCCTTTTTTAACTCCTCATTTTTCTCCCGATAGCTAGCTACTCCACTTTATATATTATAACCTTTTATTTTGAATGATATATAACAGAGAGTGGCTTCAACACCTCTATTTATTGTATTTACTATTTCACCCTAGCTTCTCTCGTGTCTTTGACTATTTATCATCGCTACGTCTCTTCCTAGTCTCATTTAGTGGTCCAAGCAACTCTAGCCACAGTCACCCACCATTTTCCTTTTAGTTATTCACCATAACACCTACGTTTTCATCCTAATCTCCCAGCTGTTGCTCGTCCTTTGCACTTTGTTTCTCTGTGAGATCAATACGTCCACCAACATACCAATTCACCCAACTTCCACTATACCACCAATATATACCAATTCGTTTAACTCATCTCACCACCTCAGGTTTGTAGCTACATGATTGAAGCAACCCTCTATCCTCCCTGAAATAAATAAATGAAACACAAGAAGGGTGTTGAATTGTGTTTCTTAACATTTTTGGAAAACTTTTCATAAAACAGTTCTTGTGAAAAAATCTCCTCAAGATTGTAAAAGAAAATGGATGAAACGTAAGTTCTTTATAGTCCGTTGGACACAAAGAGAGCTTTACTACAAATCTTTGGACACAAGTTAAAAACTTATGTTTTCTAAAAATATTTGTTAATAACAACAATGACACTCCCCAGATGTTAGTTGAATAATAAAATAACATAAGGAGAGGGAAGAAAAGCTCACACCATATATTTATATTGGTCACTCTCACAACGCGAGAGCTACGTCCAGTCCCTTCTACTTGAAGGATTTTTCACTAAATTTTCTCAGTTTACAAATATTCTTCACTCCGCCTCTTCAGGCTTACAACTAAGTATTCTCAACCTCTTTAGGTTCTAAATACAAGTATTTTTTTATACAACGGCCTATTCAGGCTTATCAACAATGAAAGTGAAATGAGTGTTTTGATACACTTGAGAGGAACTCACTAATTGTAAGGATGAACAATAGGTTCAAGTATTAATCCTATACAAGAGTAAAAATGAAAGAATATGAAATAGATTGAATCTTTGAATATTTTCTCTTGTTCTCTTGATGTTTTTCCTGTTTGTTTGAATTTTCGAATACTTTGGTCTTTATAGCTGTTGAGCTTGTTTTGGTCTTCATAAGCTTCTTCATCCAACGGCAATATTTATTTCTATTCTGAGTAGCATTAAAGGCATCAAGTTGATAACGTGTTGATCTCATTCCCTTTTTGAAAAGTAGGTTTGATTATCAACGTTTACGAGGAATTTGATATCTTAGTTCTGACTTTTCTAAACATGTAGAAAGTTCCCCATTTGCTGGCCCTTGAAGTTGTTAGGAGTGTCAGCTCCAGTGTAAAAAGTTGATTTTAGAAAGTCACGTTTGTGTCAGAGATCTCATCAGCAATTAATGCACTTTGTTTTGCTTGTCTTTGAATATCCTTAGACAGATGCTTTTGAGAAACAATCAACAGAGATAAACAATGAACGATCCAATATAATATAATATAATAAGTAGTATATATGTATTGGACGCACATTGTAAAATGAGATTTTATCAATGCTTGTTTTTTTATTCAAAAGATACAACTTGAACATTTCCTAATAGAACGTAATAGTTATAAGTTAATTCAAAACTTATTTGTTCTCTTTAATTTAACAAAACTTAGAGGGGTTTAATTTCATTGAACAATTTTGGTTTTAGTATCAATTACTTGAATACGTCTTTGGTTCCAACACTCCCTCCCTCTCTCAGGGGTGGATTGGACATAGCCCATGCCCTCTGTCTAACTTTTCTGAACACGCAGAAAGTTCTTCATTTGCTGGCTCTTGTAGTTGTTAGGAGTGTCAGCTCTAGCGTACAAAGTTGATTTTAGAAAGTCACGTTTGTGTCAGAGATTCCATAAGCAATTAATGCACTTTGTTTTGCTTGTCTTTGAATATCCTTAGACGGATGCTTTTGAGAAATAATCAACAAAGATAAACAATTGACGATCCAATATAATATAATATAATAAGGAGTATATATGTATTGGATGCACATTGTAAAATGAGATTTTATCAATGCTTGTTTTTTATCCAAAAGTACTTGTCAGTTATTTATTTAAAGTATACAACTTGAACTTTTCCTAATAGAACGTAATAGTTATAAGTTAATTCAAAACTTATTTGTTCTCTTTAATTTAAATATTTGTTGTTATCTTCAAAACTTAGAGGGGTTTAATTTCATTGAACAATTTTGGTTTCAGTATCAATTACTTGAATACGTCTTTGGTTCCAACACTCCCTCCCTCTCTCAGGGGTGGATTGGACGTAGCCCATGCCGAGATGGGCTAGGGTTAGATTTTGGAAAATAAATGGGCTTTTGGGGCTTAACCCGCGAATTCAAGTGAGTTAGAGTTGAATTAGGCTTATATGACTTACTTTGACACCTCTAGTTAAAACCAATGTAATAATTGAACGATTTTTTTTTCTTTATAAAGACAAAACTTGAGAGAATATAATTACTCCAAAATATACAAACAAATAATACAATTTTCCACATAAGATACAAAGATACACATATAAGATGTTGATTAGAATCTCTATCTTCAGTATAATTAACAAGAACACAACAGAATTCAAGGAAGTTGGTACTGACCACAATTTTAAAGGTATGAGATCTGTAATTGTAGAAATCATATGCAAGCCGAGAAGGGATCTTACGTGTTAGTGTGGTAATTATATACCTGTGTACTAAATACGCACAACCATTTAACAGAGATTTCAAAGATACTTGAGAATTTTATATAGCAAGATGAAGATGATAATGTACTGAATGTTATGTAAGGTTATTTGCCTTTCATCTAAAAAAAGAAGAAAATAAAGGAAATTATTTTTAAATAAGTAAACTACTTTCGTACTCAAACACCCGCACCGCACTCTTTTTATTCAAGAGAATATAATAGAATTAGCAAACTGAAAATTGTCAATAGCAAAACGACATATATGATTGAAATTTATAAATTAATTAAATAATAAAGAACATTTCTAATGTGAAATATGAATTGATTGAAATGTAGAAAGCCAAACATGAAAGAAATGTAAATCCAGCACGTAATTATATGTTCAACATATGGAACTAGTTGCCCCGTGATACATTTAGCAATTGCTATTGCGGCTCTTTGATGAGCTACAAGCAATCCATGAGTAGTTAAGAATATCTAGGGGTGTTTAAGTTTATATATGAGAAATCATGTTATTTTGTTGGGATATTCAATTCTAATGGTTTTATGTAGAAGTAAATTCATGAGATAAAACAGGCAATCTAAAACAAAATAGCATTGGTAGGATTTCCCTATATCAATAATCTTAAAATTAATGTTGATATGATTTTAAATCAAATTATATATACAAATTTATTTATTTTTCAAACAGAGTTATACTAAAAGGATAGCTTATCTTCTTTTTTTTTTCTTCTATAAATTTCATTCCACTTATTTCAATTATCAATTTTTACGATATCTCTTTGGATTGGATAATTATATGTGGCAGATCTAGATTGCGATCATAATAGCATTGCTAGCAACTATAAGTTCAGAAATGTTATTGCCACATGAAAAAACTAGTTGAAATATTGAGAAAGTTTAGTTATACACCACTTGAATACCCATCACCAATACCTATGTATGGTGACAATGCTTCACCCACTTGGATACATATCACCCTGCACAGTTATTGGGGATGTACAGGTGTTACATATGTTCTTCCAAATAATTACCATTTTTTCATTTGGTTGTCTCAGGCCTTTCATGCCTAGCTTTACAGTGTCAGTCATCTTACATCTTCTGTCCCACCAAAAATTTCCCTTCTAAATGGGACATAATACAGATATTATTCAAGATACAGAAACATGACTAGACCCAGACATTTTGATACATCCATTGCAGACCAAATGACCTATAAGAATGAGCACTTGTCCACACAGGCATGTACATATACCATGCTTGGTTGGGGTAGCATCGGGCCATTAATGGTCAGACTCATAATACACACAAATCTGCCTGCTCCAATGTACTGCAAATTAAATATCTTCCATATATTAGGGAGCTTTCTGTAGATGGAACCCACTTGAACTGGGTTTTATATATGCTTTTTCTATGCTGGTTTTAGTCCACAAAACACAGCCCTTTAGACTTGTTTCCTTTTCTTTTTTAGTTTTTTGTTGTAATAATTTCCTTTTGGCTATTTCTTACCAAAAGAATAAGAGTTTTCACGCGCGTAGTGGTATTGCCGTCGGACCACATATTACTATGTGCAACCATATATATAAAAAAGAGAATCAAGATATTTCATCGTTTGTGTGTTCAGGCCAACGTATTGGATATTTGGATAGGACTTGATATTATTTTCTATTTAGGAGCTTCTATGTTCATGCATAGTGGGACCCGCAAAGAGCCTCTAAATGTGCTTTTCTGGGTTCGTTTTAGTTCATATATTTATGGGGAAAAACATTATAAAAAAATAAGAGAAACTTTTAAGTGATTAATTAAATGGTTCAGCTCACATCTTAATTACCACTTGTATTTCATTTAGCTTTAATATAAACTTTTTTTTTTTGGTAATAACTATGCAGAACTATTTTATTAGTATTGATAATTGATGGTCACAATTTGTTCCCCCACCTCATATTTAATGCTACACTGCCTTTAAAATCTTCATTATCTTCAATTATTTGCCTGAACTTAGGGTATGAACTTAGAAGACCTAGACAATATACAAGGATAATCATTAACAGTAGACGGCTGATCTTCAATAGGTTAAGTTAAAGATCAGAATCTTCCAATACAAAAAGTGGAGAAGGAATCTAATCAATTTATATTAAGAATAATTCTATACCCTCCTAATAAATATGCCTAATAATTTTTTTAATTACTTAAATAAGTAAGTATTAAATGATTTTTGAATTTTTAATATATTAAATAATTTTATTTTTCTTATTTAATACTTTTTGTTTTAAGTAATTATGAAAATGTTAGAAGATGTATTATGAGGATATAACATTACTTTTGTATTAAACCTTAGCTAGTCCTCTCATTATTGGTCATCGTAGAGAACTTGGGCTAAGACTCGACCACACTAATCCAATAAAAAATATGTTCACAGCCCATAACCAATGGTTCAGTAACAACATTGGACTTAATACTTAATAGTAATCAGCCAATTTTTCACAGAACAAAATTCAATTAATCAAGGCGGACCATAATTATAAAATTCTGACCTTGAATCTCCATCATCTACTTTGATATCACCTTGTTCGAAAACATATGCACATGAGCAAACATCAAAACACATCAAATAAATGCAATCACAAAGAACACACCATTTGTTTTTTGGTATAAGAATACAACATTTAATGTAGTTAAGTAAACATATGATTAAATCCGTGATTTCATTTCAACCAAAAAAAAATAATAATCCAAGATTTCACAAATTAATCTACTATAAAGTTCACAAATTACATCAATCATTCTCTCAAGTTACCCCACAAGATATCCATATAAAATATCCTTACACCAACCTAAATTTCATGATTACACTCACAAAATTATCTATTAGTGTCGTATCTTAACACAACTTATGTATACAGCAAGCCTTCACTCTATTCCCACCACTAGTGTGTCTTCGCAACAAGGTTGCCAACAGCGAGTTTTAAAATCGAGGATGTAGTGAAAGTGGAATATAAAATCAAAATGTAAAAGTGCAGGTATTGCATACTATATAAGATATTATTTAAAAAGTAATACATGTATATATAAGTATTAATATATAAATATTCTAACTCAAATTAAAGTACTAAAATCACAAATTTCATAAATTCATAATTTTTGTTCACAATTTCCGAGCAATGAATTAGCAAAAAGAAAATATTAGAAAAGAAATTGTAATTTGTAAAAACCTAATTTTCCGAATCAAAAATCACTTAATCATAATCAATCTCCCTTTGAAATGAAAAATTACTTTCGCTAGCTATGTTTGACTCGTTTCACTCTTGTCGCGACGTGGTTACTCCTACATTATTTCTTGTAGGTTCGAGGCTTTAGACTTTGGTTCAAAGTTTTGATACAACGATTGTGTTTTAGATTTGTTTTGTTGCTTTTTCATTTTTTTGGTTACAAGACGGGGCCTTAAGCCCAAAACAACAAAGACAACTAAAACAAAGAGGGGATTGAGTGGGGTATAGAAGCATCTGATAAATCAGCTTGGAGTAGGTGTGTGTTTGGATTAAGTGTGAAAAAAATTATGTTAAAAATTAATTATATATATAACTAATTTTAAAAAAAATTAATTATGAGAAAATTAATTTATGTTTGAATATTTTAGTTTATAATCGATTTTAAGATAAATTTTTTTGTTTAGATTGTATAAAAAGAATTACTTTTATGTATTAAATTACTAAAAGAGATATAGAATAATTGAAAATTTTATTTAGTTGAGGACAAAAGAATATTTATCTATCAAAGCTTTCGAAATAATCTATAATCACATAATTAAAAGCTTCAAATACAAGCTTTTCTATAAAAAAAATTGTTTTTAGTTATAAAAAAATAATATTAACTTATAATCAATTTTACATACTTTAAACAAACAAAATAGATTTTAAATAAAACAACTTTTTATTGTAAAAATGTTGTTTTGAGAAAGAAAAAAGCTTTCTCAAACATGCTCTGAGGGTCAGTTCCGAAGGAGGTCTATCCCAAGTAGAAAAATCGACATCCTGTTTTAGGCCCTTGTTGGCTAGCCAGTCCGCACAAGTATTCGCTTCCCTGTAGGTATGATTGAATACCACAGTCCAGTTTTTGCTAGTCCACTTAGTGATTTTTCACACCAATTTGTTATGGTGGAAGGAAGAGTGTTTGTTTTTGTTGATGAGGGAAATAAAAGCCATGGAGTCACTTTTTGTGACCCCGTGTTCCAAGCCACCTGAAGCCCTAAGAGAACACCCCAGAGCTCAGCCATGAACGAAGAGCATATCCTTATGTGGTGAGAGAAACCTTTAATCCACTTGCCGTCTTCTCCACGCAGCAAGACCCCACATCCAGCAACTCTGGGTATTAACTCTGGAATAGACAATGAAACAACATACAAGAGATTTCTGAATACTGCAGAAATGTATTATTAGAATGAAAGAAGAGATAGTACAACAAAGGAGGAAAGGAACTCTCTTATATAGAAGAGAGGACCCTAACAAACTAACTAACAACAGTAACTAACTAATTGCATTTTACTAATTACAAGAGACTAACAGCTACATTAAGTAATTCCAGCTAACAGATTAGTTTTATCAGGTAATAGCCCCTACAAGCTGGACTCTGCAGATCATATAAGCCAAGCTTGGAAACAAGAGTGTTGAAAGTAGTAGAAGATAAGGGTTTTGTCAATAAATTGGCTAGTTGAGTGGAAGAAGGAATTGGAAGTATATGAAGCAGTCCAATTTGAATCATTTCTCTTATAACATGACAATCAATTTCCACATGTTTTGTTCTCTCGTGAAAAGTTGGATTGTGAGCTAGGTAAATAACTAATTTGTTGTCACAGAAGACAAGAGCTGGTTTGGCAAATTTGATTTGAAGATCCTGGAACAGAAAACTTAACCATTGAAGCTCACAAGAGAGACTAGCCAATGCCCTGTATTCGGCTTTAGAACTAGATCTTGACATTATTGATTGTTTCTTGGACTTCCAAGAGATTAAGGAAGAACCAAGAAAACACAATAACATGTTACAGATCTCCTAGTTGTAGGACAGCTAGCCCAATCTGAATTGGCAAAACCTGAGAGGGCAATAGGAGATGAAGAGGAATAGAATAGGCCCTTTGCTAGAGATGCTTTGAGATATCGAAGTACTTTAGTTGCTTCTTGATAATGAGCTTCTTTGGGAGAGGAGATAAATTGGCTTAATTGCTGGACAACAAAGACTGTGTCAGGCCTTGTTGCTGTTAAATACAAAAGTCTTCCTATCAACCTTCTATAAGAAGATTCATCAGAATAAGGAGCAGAATCCGGTTTAATCATTCTGCATTATTAAAAAATCTCTTGAAGGATCGAAGCCACGTGGAATGGGAACCTGGTGGAGTCTTTTATAGTTGTCTTCAAATAGTTCCCTATTCCTCCACGTCTACATTAGCCAACATGTAGGTAGGAAGATGTCTTGCCAATTGAGATCATTGCTGAAACCATAATTATTGGCAAGGTTGTTCGTTATCCAGTCTTTGAGAACCCATAATATATATTCCTAAACTCTTTTGCTTGCTTTTTTTTTTTATGGGGTGTCTTTATACAATATTTTACATTCTAATATGCTTTATGTTAAAAAAAAAGGGCATTACTCCGATAGAAGTTTTAGACTTAATTAGGGGAATTGACCTTTGACAAAGGTGGTTTCATGGGTTATATGCGAGTGAGAGCTAACATGTATGCTTTTGTGATTATCGATAATTGCTTAAGAGAAAAACACACAAGTTACAAGTGAAGGTTTTTGAGGTATGCTGTAGGAAGATATTTTCGGCTTTGATTGTGAGAAGAAGACTCAAAATTGAAGAGAGATGTGTTTACTAGTGAAAGTACATACTAATGTAACGGACAAATAAGGAACAACAATGCATGAAACAGATTAGAAAAATCTATATAGGTAAATATGGATAGATAAATTATAATAACAAGTTTTTTCATTTAAAACAAAGTCATCAACGGAAATAATAAATCATAAATATCATTCTAATTGATTCAACTTTAAGTTCATTAGAACACAGAATATAGGTAGATAAGCCCATATAATAATTGATTAAACTCTATATTCATTAGAACTAATGTTGTTAAAGTCAGACCAGATACTGAACCGGAAAAGTTTTCAGTTCAGGTTCAATCGGTTTAACCGTTTGGTCGAATCAGATGATGTCATAATTACGTATTAAATGAAATATATATATATATATACATGACTCATAACACACATTACCAATAATAAAATGCATAATAAGGTTTTGGGGTCACAATTATCAAGCCTTATATCACTCTTAGTTAAGTAGTTAAGTGATTGGGAAATTAAAAAAAAAAAGATGGTCGGTTCACATCAAAATCAGCCGGTTCACCAATTTTGATCGGTTTTGATCTAACCATGAATCCGGTTCTAACATTAAACCATAACCGGATAAGGGACCGGTTCACAGTTTGATCAGCTGATCCGGTCCAGACAACATTGATTAGAACATAGACTACAAGTTTGATAAGCGCGCCATGATTATTATTTTATTTTAGTTGTACGGTAAGGATATTCTTGGGTTAACTTTCGCATTAGTTAAGAGTTAAGTTTCTCCCAAATTGATTTAAAGGCACATCCCCTATATCGACCTAGTACATTTAGATTAATTAATTAATTCCCCTAGATGCTAGCCTAAGGTTTAAACCCCCAAGTAGTTAAGATAGAGAGACACATCCTTAACTACTAGGTCAATCTCTTGGGTTGTGTCTAGGGTTGTCAAACAGGTCAATTTGTCGTAGGTTTAACCCAGCCCGTCTAAGTCCACTTGCGACGAGTTGCTTCCTAAATGGCCCGGGCCAAAATTATCTGCATTTAAATGAGTTGTAAAATAACTAGCTCGACTTACCTCACATTAACTTGTGGGCCTAAACGGATTGACTCATTTAATAATTATTTAAAAAAAATTTGAGCAACTAAAATTCATCACCCAATGTATGAATCCCAAAATTTAGTAAACAAGTCACAAATCAATAATAAAACAAATCACAAAATAAGTCCTCAAGTTCAGCAAATAACTATTAATTAAACCACATCAAGTGATAAATCAATAATAAAAGTAATAAAATATAGTAAATAAAAAATAAGCAAATGACCTGCTAGTTAAACGGGTTAGCTAAACGGGGTGATCCAAAACTACTTGTATTTATGTGGGTAATTAAAAAAGGCTTGACTCGCATAATTTATGAGATTAAATGGGTTGACCCGATGAGTTCAACCTGTTTTGTTAGCCCTAGTTGCACTATGATTAAACTGATAATACATGGATCGATCCTTCACCTTTCTTTTCAGTTTTTTTGTGCATCATTTTATATTTATGTTCGATGGATTCAACCTATTTTGTTAACCCTAGTTACACTATGATTAATTCAAGAGTACATGGATCGATCCTTCACTTTTCATTTTATTTCTTTTGTGCATATATATATATGGGTGGGGATCCACTTACACCAAGTGTAAGTCTTGACACACTTACACCACTCAATAACTTTTTTGTAGAATGTGAATTTAACCAATCTAACCATTGACTCATATGTTATTATCTTAATGATCATACATACTAAATTTTAAATAAATCAGACATATATAGTTGTCTAATCTAATAGTAAACAATTTACTTACATTTTAAAACCATGTTATACGTTAAAATAAAGCAATGTAATGTAGTATCAAATAATTTTTTAGTTGTAAGAAAATTTATGGGGTTGATCTATCTTATGAGAACTTTCAATTCAATGGTTTGATTGGTTAAATTCACATTCTACAAAAAATTATTGAGTGGTATAAGTTAGTCAAGACTTACACTTAATATAAGTGAATTCTCACCCTATATATGCTGGGAACCCACTTATTATAGGAATAAATCATTTATACTTACACCATTGAATAAGGTAATATTATCTTGATGATCATGCATGCTAAATTTAAGATAAATCATACTTCATATGTATATAATTTAATAGTTAATATTTTCTTATATTTTGAAAGCATATTATATATTAAAATAAAGTAGTAAAATAAAATACTGATTAATTTTTAAACTTTGAAATTTTATGAGCTTGATCTACCTCATATGAACCTTCAATATAACGGTTGAATTGATGAAATTTAAAGTTTACATATATATAAAAATTAATGGAGTAAGTGTTTCAAGACTTGGGGCCCGTTTGTATTAGCTTTTTTTAGGAGAAAAAGTGCTTTTTTAAATAATAAAAGTGCTTTTTTTATAAGTTAAAGAGTTCAAGCTTTTAAAAAAAAGTACTTTATGTGTAACAAAAAAGCACATGAAATGTTTTTTTTTTAAAGCTTGAACTCTTTAACTTCTAAAAAAAGCTCTTTTATAACTTCAAAAAAACACTTCTACTCTTAAAAAAGCTAATACAAACGGGCTCTTACTCCTAGAGTAAGTGGATTTACCGAACATGAAAGAATCAATCATTTAGGGCTTTGCCAAACACAACAACAACCAATCCAAAATTTGAATATAATCATGCTGAGAGAAATTGATGAAATTAAGGGGATGAAGTTGAATGGAAAATGAAGAAACTTCTTTTTGTGGTTTTGCAAAATGGGAGAAACAAGTGGAATGAATAAGATGAAAGAAGATGAAATGAGTTGAGTAATGTGCAAAAGTATAAGTTTAGAAGAAAAAAAATTACGTGTTTAAATGAGTAGTAATGGATATTAAAGTGAAAAATTCTTTTATATATAATATATAGATGAGTGTATAAAATTCCTTTAATTTTAAACTGATATAATTTAGTGATCTATCTATGTTACATTAATTAGACTATTTGATCAATAATAAATGATATTTTAATATAACATTAAGAACTAGTGTTCTGAAGATTGAATCAAACTAGCTAGTTTGATCACCTCTTCGACCGGGTCCAATTATATAGCATTTAAATTATTCAAGAACTAGCGAACCGATATTGAATCAGTCCTACAAACCTGCTCTTCCCAAGCTACACAATGTCCCTAACTTTGAATTGCTTGGCTAGCAGGAAAAGAGAATAGGAATACTAATGAGGTAAATAATAATATGAGATTGAATATGATGTACGTAAAATACAAAGCACTAACACATATTTATATTTAGAATTAGGTTAAGTATTAGTGTAATAATACTAGTACAAGCTAAGCCAATAGACTCTAACCCTAATGAAAAAAGGAAACAAATTAGGAAATATAATGAAATTAAGAAATAATTACTAAGATTACTCCTCAATTAGACGACTAATTGATTCTATAATATATTCTTAAGATATTCTAAAGATATGCTAAGATATTTTAAAGATATTCTAAAATACTCTGAAGATATTATGAGATATTCTAACAAGCTTGATACTTTTTCTTCTTGACCCACCTCTTATACTTTGGGTTAAGCGCCAAGCAAACGACTTCGACAACGACAATCTTGTCCTTACATTGACTTCATGGCCAGGTTAGTGGGAGGAGGGTGAGAGAGGTGAAGGGTGGATAACTTGAAAGAGTGTAAGGCAACAATAAAATATCTTAGTTTGGGGAGTGTAGTTTTTATGAAGATTGGAGAGAGGGACTGGATTGCTTTTGGGTGTGACAAGGGTGATGCCGTAATCTGATTGTATTTTCAATTATTCTAAAATAAGAAGAGTCCTTCTTAAACCTAATTTTGTGTTTTTTCTCGTACATGCTCACTCCTAAGTATGCATTCATAATCTTTCTTCGTTTAAGCCTTAAGTTCATGGATTCAACTAATAGTAAAAGTTTAAGCTATTAGTAGAAAATTCATAAATGATTTTAGATTATTCTTGCAAAAAATTTAGTGTAAATTTCGTGGTGTATAATAAATTATATCTTATGTTTATATAGAAGATAGGTTGAATTAGTATCTTTTGCTCAAAATATCTACCTAGGCAAATTATAAAAGATTTGTATCTATCTCATTTTTAGATGATATAAAGTTTAAGTTTAAAATAAAATGCAAATATCCACTTTTATGAATCTTAACAATATATGTTTTTAACACAAAATATTAATTCTTTAGAAACATATTAAGTATTAATTTTATTTTTTAAGGTGTTTTTTTTGGCGTACATTAAGCACCTAAGTATGGAGGGGTATATATGACCTAGTGGATGATCTAATCTTTGACTTGATCATCATACTTTAATCTTTGAAGACTGAGACTAATGTCAATTGAGCTACAAGCTTGTTAGCATTTTAAAGATTAATTTTACACCAAAATT
The DNA here is from genome assembly GCA_023212625.1 of Styphnolobium japonicum. Classification (NCBI taxonomy): domain Eukaryota; kingdom Viridiplantae; phylum Streptophyta; class Magnoliopsida; order Fabales; family Fabaceae; genus Styphnolobium; species Styphnolobium japonicum. The sequence goes on along the minus strand of JALBWW010000003.1, from coordinate 21,852,443 downwards.
ATAAGGGTTAGAACCAAAATATGAATGATATTGATTAAAACAAAGCAATAAAACAAAATATGGGTATAAGAAAATAATATTAGATTCTTTTCCTTATTTATTTTTAATAGCTAAATACATAATTAAATGGAGATAATACAATTGAATATATATATATATATATATTGAAGGATGGAAATGAAAATATATAAATTTTTAGATGATATAAAGTTTACGTTTAAAATAAAATGGAAATATCCACTTTTATAAATCTTAACAATATATGTTTTAAGATAAAATATTAATTCTTTAGAAAAATCTTAAGTATAAAATTTATGTTTTTAAGATTTTTTTTTTGTACATTGGAGGCGTAAGTTACCTAAGTAGGGAGGGGTATAGGTAACCTAATGGAGAATCAAATCTTTACATCTTTATCATACTCTAAAATCGAGGCTTATACCAATTGCGTTACAAGCTCATTGACGTTTTGAAGAATAATTTTACACCAAAATTATAAGGGTTAGAACCAAAAGATGAATTATATTGATTAAAAGTTAAAACAAAGCAATAAAACAAAATATAGGTATAAAATAATAATAATATTAGATTATTTTTATTATTTATTTTTAATATCTAAATACATAACTAAATGGAGATAATACATTCGAAAATAAAATATATTGAAAGATGGAAATGAAAATAGTTATTGAAATTGACAACATTTTGACTTCTAATTTTGAGTTTTAAAATAATGATAATATGAACTACTTCACAATAAAGAAAAATAATGCAATTTAAAAAGATATTATGGTATTGTTCCATGTACATAATTTTTCTTATTAGATATGTCCTCATCGGATAATAAACTAGAAAAATAATTTAACTCAAGGAGATCTTTCAGTCATGTAAGGAGTTAAGAACAAAACGTTTAGGCATGTATTTTGACAAACATGTAAATGTTGTGCTAAATTTTATTTCTTACTAAAATATCTTTTTCAAAATTTAGAAAAATTAATCAATCATTTGTAGGAAGAAGAATTTGATAGCTTTTGGAATACATGGAAGGATGAGCAATCACTCACTTCTAATTTTTTGTACAATGAGCAAGTACTCATTCACTCTGTATATTAAAGGGTTAGGACTACTCAAATTGCCAACCTGTTTACATACGACTAAAAAAAATTGTTTGTTTAACCCAATGTTAATATTAAAAAAAAGATCAGCCCCTTCCCAAGCCCAAAATTCTTCATTTTAGCCCCAAATTAGGGTTATCTCTTTCCCCAACCATTCCACCATTTCCTCCAAAGTAAATCAGCAACCATTCCATTGTTTCCACTCCCAAAGAAACCCTTCATCTCCCGCCAATGGGCATGTCGTCGTTGTGCTCATGCTTTAGTGTTGTTGTGTGGTTATGGCATGAAGTCCTCTCAATTGTCAATCGACATCATGCATCGCAGTTGTTGTTAGTCTTTGCAACTACATGCATCTCTGTCCTTCCCCCTACATGCATCTCTGTTCATTCTCTCCCTGTATGCATCTCAGTGCTCCCTCCCTTCTTTGTGTATGTCTCTATTCCTCCCATCCATGCGTCTCCCCTATTTGCCCAAACTCATTGTTAATACAATTTTTTTCTAGTCACTTTCTACAATTGTGGAGGTAAATGTTAAATTGAAAAATATTTTAAATTAAAAAAGGCTAACGAGTTAACGAGCCAACCCATTAAGTTGCAGACTTCACAGGACTAGATTAGCGTTTATAAAAACCTAACCCTTTTATTAAACGAGCCAACCCAGTCAGGTCCACTTAAGGGTAGCCTACCACGAATTGGGTTGCGCTGGCCTGTATACCCTGCTATACTCACCACTAGTCCAATCCTAGTGGCTTAATCACTCACTTTGATTTGTTCAATTGATGTTAAGGTTAAATCCGACAACCAAGTTTTTTTGAATTAAAAGTAAATACTTAAATTGGTCATTCAAAGATACACGAGACATCATTTGGTTCTTTAATCATTTTAGACATCAAAATAGTTTTCCAATGTCAATTTTTTTTACATCAAATTGGTGCCTCCAAAAGGACCAATTTGATATAAAAAATGATTAAAAGACCAAATGATGTCTTGTGTATCTTTTGAGGACAAAATTGGATATTTACTCTTAAATTAATTATGTAGTTGGTTAAAAAAATCTAAATTTGACATCATTGATATTCATTGAACATATTCTTTTTAAATAAACACAACAAATCCATCAACTAAAAATATATTTTGTTTAGTAAGGAATCACGATAGCAGCAGATAAAACTCGGTTATGGAACATGATAAAAAGAGTTGTTGACTTAAAAGAATAAATAGTAAGATAAGAATTCTACTCAAAATATTATATTTTCTTATTTTTAGTGCTTGGTCAGTATTGTGTAATTTTTATAACATGTTATACAAGCTTAGGTGGGTAAACAAGTGCGATATGTAAAATTAAGATCATTTACAGAATGAACTATATTATTTATATGTTTAAGCTAAATTTAATTTTTTTCCCCTTTAAGCAAAAAGGAAACAAGAATGTGCAGGCAACATTAAGTGATTGCCTCAATATTAATGACAACATGTAACCATTATTTACCTACAATAATTTTGCATATAGCATAATTTTACTATATGTTGGATGTTATTAAATTGAAAATATGTATAATGTGTGTCATTGTTTCTTTTGTAGTTCCTCAAAATTCAAGAATACGTTAATCTAGAGATATACATAGATTTGTGTAGAATTATTACAAGGTAAACATTTATTTTATTTTAAGTTCTCATTCAATTAATTAGAAGTATAATTTTAAAAGTTTACAAAACAATATTATTTTGATAAATGATGGAAAGTGATAGACAAGTTTATGGAAACAATTGGAATTTGGTCTCCAGTTAGAATCATGAATCAAGAAGGACAAAGAAACATTGGTATAAATACTTGTAAATAGATATGTGTATATATTTGTACGTTGATGTTTTGTTGTTATTGGTGGTGGCAAATGTAATAGATGTTCTTTGCTATATATTAGTGTTTATATGTATTTACATGTAAAATGAAGTTTCTTTATTAATATCTTTGCAGCTTATCTACGTACATATATGTTTATTTTTTTATTAGTGTTGTTACGTTAACTCTATACATACATTCTAATAAATGTATGTCATTATATATGTCATGGATTAATTTGCATTAAAGCTAATACAATGGTTGTTGTGGTATATGATTAGGCATAGATATTAAGTCATAATGTAATTGCATGAATATATAGATATATATAAATATATATATAGGGGGTTTCTGTCAAAAAACTTGATGGGGTTAGGGTTTTTTTTTAAAAAAATTATGGGTAAAATACTAAAAATGCCCAAAAGAATTTGTCCCCTTTATTTTTGTTTTGCGTTGTTACAAATAAGTAGTGTCAGAATTTACCAAACATAGCAAGATTTTAAAATAGAGTCATAGTCTAGTAATATAATAAGAGTACTGTTATTTCCTATGAAAGAATCTTCTACGAAAATTTATGAATGACATGGCATCTCTTTTTTTTTTTGGGTAAAATGTGGCACCTTTATTTTTTTTAAAAGGAAACACATGACTTGTAGCACATAGCTCTGCTCTACCTTCCTTTCCAAGAATCGGTTCAAGCAAAAACGCAGACCATCGTGAGTCTAGTCGCAGACTGTCGTCGCCGCTCCAAACGCAAGCCGTCGTTGCCGCCTCTCTAAACACAGACAGTTATCGTTTCTCCCAACATAGGCCGCCACCTTTTCAAATGCAAACCACTGCAATATAATTAGGTAGGATTATACTTTCGTTTGTTTTTTTTCCCTTTTATCTTTGTTCATATGATATAGAGTCCATTCCCAATTTTTCATATTTTCTCTTTGTACATGCGAGAGAAATTTTTCAATGCAAAGTAAATTGCAAACCTCTTGATTGATAATTTTTTTCATTTATTTGTTTGATTAGTTAATTTGATTTTTTTTAATCAAGCTTTTTGATAATATGGAAGAAAGATTTGTATCTTATGAAGAAGAGGACATAAATGAAAAAAAATAAGATTATGATAATATGGAAGATGAAGTACCTAAAGTTGGGATGACATTTAATTCTGAATATGAAGTTACCAGGTATTACACGAATTATGGTTGATGCAAGGGTTTGAGAATTCCTAAAATAAGTTCAAAAAATGGAGACGATGGAAAGAAATATTTCACTCTGACTTGTAGTCAAGTAGGAAAGTATGTAAGCAATCCAAAGAATTTTTTGAAGCCAAATCCTATTACAAAAACACAATGTATAGCTAGATTGAATGCATTTATATGTTTAGATGGAACAGTCATAGTTTCAAGGGTTATGCTAGAGCATAATCATGAACTAAGTCCAACCAAAACACGATACTTTAGATGCAACAAAGATTTAGGGCCTCACATAAAAAGGATATTGGAGCTTAATGATTAAGCTAGGATTAATGTGAGCAGAAATTTTCGATCTCTAGTTGTTGAAGCAAATGGGTATGAGAATATTACATTTGGGGAAAAAGACTGTAGAAACTATATAGACAAAGTAAGGAGGCCATTGCTTGGGATTGGAGATGTGATAAATACTATTCACATACACTATTAATCCCTCATTTTAGTATCTTACCTCCTTTTTGTGCTTAATTGCTTGAATTTGGTCACATTTTATAGGTTTGAGTTTCAATTTGGCTTAATTGCATTTTTCAGCATTAATTGCATTTTACAATGTCTCTGTATTTCAATCATATCTTTAGTTCTAGACATCTACAAAATATGAATCTTACCTTGTAGGAAATATAAGAGGGAGAGATACAACTTTGATGAAAAGCTCAAGATCTGAATTGGATGTCTAGTGGGCCATATTGAGCCTAGAAGTCATACAAGGGTGCTGTCGTTGGAACCCAACCCGCATGAAGTAAATGAGCCATAACTTGGGCTTGAGATATACGATGGAGCTAAAACTGGTGCTAAATGAAATCTAAAATGCAAGGCTACAACTTTCATGAAGACCATTTTCCTAAACTACGATGTTTTGAGGGTTTCATTCCCACGTGAAGTTGGCAGACGTTTTATTTACCTTCTCAGATTGATTTTGACATAACTTCCTTATCGTAAGCCTAAATTACGCAAATAAGATGGCTAATTAAAGCTAAGAGGATGTCTATTAGTAATAATCTAGTAGCATTCTTGTAAATTGCAATTTAGGATCTTCTATATAAAGGGAAATGCATAACACAAAAAGGAATTTTTTATTTTCCCTCACTTTGTAGTTTTCGAATTTCTCTCTAACTTTTCCCTCTTTTCTCTTCCTCCACAAGCTTCCTTAGAGTGTAGCAATGGAAAGCTAATTGTGCTTGATCAATCCTTGAATCTAAAGGACAATTCAATTTTGATCTTGAGACTTTGCTTTGGAATTTTGAATTTGAATGTTCTATTGATTGAATCTCTCTTCTTATATTGTTTCTCAATTTGATCTTCATGATTAGAGATTTTATGTTATGATGAGATCCGATTGGATCTATATTCTAATTGAGAATTGTGATAGGATCTTGGTTGATCAATCTTGATTTTGCCACAAGGATTAGAGATTGATGCTTGCAAATTTGTTTGCATTTGTTGATTATAATTTTGGTGATTAGATTAGTATTGTTTGCATAAATTTTGTGATCATAGAATTATGTATATCTTTTTCTAATTGAATTCTAGATGATAATATAGTAGAAGATTGTGGATTTAATGCAAAGATCTCAGTTGAATCCAGATCAACAAATCAATAGAAGTTTATGCACATTTAGTGGCCGATGATAGTTTAACTGAATTGTTTAATGGATCTCTTGGATTGATTATTGTGTAATTTGATTTATTTACATTTAATTGCTTTCATTCATATAAAAACACCTTCAATTCACATTGATCTGGTCGATTTTGCATTTTTTTGGTCCTTTGAGAGACGATTTAGATTATTCCTTGAACTACAATCTAGTGTACGATTATTTAGTAATTTGGTTGAGTTCGACACTCGAATCAAGATATGGAGCAATTCAAACCTATTTTGTTAGAATGCAAAAACAAAATAGTAATTTTTATTATGTAAGGGATGTATATGATAAAAGCCGATAAAGAAATGTATTTTGAGCAGATGCGAATGTAGGGCTGTATATGAATATTTTGTAGAAGTCATAACTTTTGATACAACATACTTAACAAATAAGTATGACATATATTTTGCTCCTTTTGTAGGAGTAAATCATCAGGACAATTTGTGTTACTAGGTTGTGCTCTACTATCAAATAAGGATACTTAAACAGTTACTTGGTTGTTCAATACATGTTTAGACTTTATGTCTGGACGTGCTCCAAATGCCATAATTATTGATCAAGACAGAGCAATGAAAAATACAATTGAGGTTGTCTTTCCAAAAGCTCGTCATCAGTGGTGCTTGTGGTACTTAATGAAGAAAGTTCCTGAAAAGTTGGGCAGGTATCTAATTACGAGTTTGTCAAAAAACTTTTGCATGGTGTTGTATATGATTCTTTGAGCAAAAATGTTTTCATGAAGAGGTGGGAAAAAATGATTGAAGATTACAATCTACATGACAATGAATGGTTGAGTGGTATATATGATGAGCGACATCGTTGGGTTCCTGCGTATGTAATAAACACATTTTGGTTTGGAATGTCAACAACACAGCGAAGTGAAAGTATGAACTCATTTTTTGATGGTTACGTTAACTCAAAGACCACACTGAAGCAATTTGTTGAACAATATGATAATGCACTAAGAGATAAAATTGAAAAGGAGTGTTGAACAATATGATAATGCACTAAGAGATAAATTTGAAAAGGAGATCTTGGCTGATTTTAGTTGAATTAATACAGTAATTGCTTGTGTAAGTCATTTTGGGTCTGAGTCTCAATTTCATAAAGTATTTACCAATTCAAAATTCAAGAAATTTCAAGTAAATGTTGCTTATATGATGTATTGTAATACTTACTTTGAGAGGACAGAAGGCTTGATTTCAATATATTCTATTGTAGAAAGCAAGGTGTATAAGAGAATTAAAGATATAATGTTCAATGTATTGCTTCATGAAGAAGAGTTTGAATTGAAATGTGCATGATGCATATTTGAGTTTAAGGGTATTTTAGGCAAACACATCCTTTATGTGCTTAAACTTATAGGTAAAATATAATCAATGTCATCTAATTATGTTTTGTCTCATTAGAGGAATGATCTAAAGCGAAGACACACATTAATTAAATGTGGTTTTGATCATTTAACTGGAAATGCTTTCCAACGACTTAATAAAATGTGTGATGCCTTTTATGAAGTTGCTTCTTTGGGGGTAAATACTGATGATAATTTCTTGAATGTGATGAATTGGATTAATGACTGACAAGAGGTTGTCGAAACCCCGTCAAATAATAAAAATTATCGGTTCGCAAACTAATTTGTAGTATAGAGCATGAACCGAATCGTCTCTCAAGGATCCAAAAAGAACAAAGATTTAATCAGATCAAGATAATTAAAAGGGGGTTTTGATGATTGGAAAAGATAATACACTAATTAAATTAAAGGAAATGCAATTAACAAATTAACCAATCCAAGGAAATTTTACTGATCTTGAGTTTAATCCATCATTGATCACAAGGAATTCACTTAATTGCTAACCATGTTCTTGGCCTTAGATCATATCAAGATGCCTCAACATTATCCAAGAATCCTCTACTAGATAAGCATCTAGGATATAATTAACCAAGGTTAGATAAAGTAAGCACCATCCAAACATAGATTAACTTAAGATCAAGAATTTAACCAAGCTAAACAATCCATCAAAAAGCTTTGATATATTGTTTAGTCTTTGTGATCCTCTTGAATACATGATAATAAAGCTATTATCACATCAACATTTAAATCAAATTAAGCAATTCAATCTAGATTAAAATCAAAAGAGGAAGAAGAGAAACTTGAATAACAATTAAGCAATATAAACAAGAGAAACAAGATCTCCAAATTAAACATCAAAATGGCTAATCCCTTGGATTGATTATAAGAGCCTAGCCTTCCATGGATGGGAAGGAAGAACTCAGAAATTAAAGAACAAAAACGAAATTGTAAAGAGAATGAGAAGAAGAGAAAGAAAACTCTCACAAATACTCAAACTTTCTTCAAACTTACTTAAAATTGAATCCTCATAATACAAAGAGATTGACTCTATTTATACTAATCCTAAAAGCCAATTTGTACATGTACATAATCTGAATACAACCTATAAAATTATGAAAATTGTCAAATATGGGAGCTTGATGCATGGTTGGTGGGTTGGTGCATGGTAGGTAGGTTGGTGTATGGTTGGTGGCTTTTAGTCAACAACTCTTATCCGACTTCTAGCTTCATTTTCATCACCTAGACGGTGCATTTTGGCTTGGAGGTCTTCATGAAAGTTGTAGCCAGTTGTCTCCTTGAAATTTTGCAATTGGAATCATGTCATTTGGACGTTTAGAACTCTAGATATGCCAAAAACACTGAACCTACCTCATGTTAGGTTGGCAGAACATGTTTCCAAATTCAATCCAACTTGTAGCTTCATTATCATGCCTAAAACGACATCTATTGACTAAATGGTCTTCAGTGAAGTTGGAGATATGGGTCTTATCTTTCCAATGGCCAAGTTTCAGCCCAAGAGGAGGCCTATAGCTCACTATGTAGTCCAATATGTGCATACTGCCTAGATTTTCCTGACAGCAAACCCACTCTGCATTGCAGGGATATTTTGGACCCTTAGAAGTCCGATTCAGCTCTTGAGTTCTTCATGAAACTTGTAGAGCATTGTCTTAGCTTTCTAATGACACCAAGATCACCTCAAATGGATCATCGAGTCCCAAGTTATGACCTATCCAAGGAAGAAAGGTCAAAATGCATCAAAATCCAAAAATTATTCAATATTTGCATTAAAGCCCAATGAAGCCCAACAACATTAAACTCATCTAAAATACTAATATTGGGCACAATAAACATTTAATAAAGCCTAATACAAAGCTAACATAAGTGTCTCAAATTGATTGATCAATGATTTAAAGCTTGAGTTAAGTTGCAAAGTAATATCTCCTAATAATTCAACAATACACAAAGATATTAGTACTATGGTTTCAAAGCAAGTGACTAAAGTGCTTGATCTTATAGTGGCTCGTAGTAAAGGGTGTCCTCCATGAAAAAGGAAGACGTCTAAAGTTGATCAAATTATGAAAAAGAAGCTTGCAAGGAAGATAACTGGAAAAAAATAGCGAAAAAAGTAAAAATTACAGAAACCAAAAAAAGGTGATCTAACAATTTCCAAATATGTCTAACTTAGTTGAACCTAACAACATATATGTCTAATTTTGGATATTTGATGGTACGATATTTGTGCAACTAGTGTCAAGAGAAATGAAAATGAAGTGTTTTTTGAATCTCAATTGAGTGATGGGATCATCACACAAGATAACACACATGTAAGGAAAATATATTACTTTGATTCTCTATTCTTGTTTGATTGTAAATGCTTGATTGGTAAATATTATGACATTGCATACTAAGAGTGTGTTTGGGAAAGCTGGAAAAAATAGATTATGTTGATAATCGATTATTTGTATAATCGATTATAATTAGAATCAGTTTTTATTTGGGTATGTTTGCTGAAAAGTGATTTTAAGATAATCTACTTCGTTTGGATGATGTAAAAAATAATCACTTTTTCATAGTAAATTACAAAAAAGAGTATAAAGTTATTTGTTTATATTAATATTTGATGCTTTTTAAGCATTATAACTTATTTATTTTTTGTTATGTGTTATCATCAATTTTTTTTATATTATAAGAAATTGAATAAAATTTGTAACATTTTTTATGACTGTGAAAAACATGTGAAAATATATTATTTTTTAGAATAGTTAAATAAAAACAATATATATTTTATTTGAATAATATAGGGAATTTTAAGATAAATATATATATTTTTCATAACAATATTACAACATGCACTAGTTTTTACAAAATTTGAGTAGTAAATTCTATATAAAAAAAATGATAGTGATAGATAACATAAATTTCAATAATAAATAATATAGTGATAGACAACATAAATATTAATAATAAAAGATAAAGTAATAAAAAATAAAAGCTTAAATTGTAAAAATAATCTAACCATCCTATGTTAAAGATGTTAGTAAAACAACTTTTTTAAAAAATAAAAGCTTTTCTAAAAATTTAAGTCATTTCCCAAGCACTCTAAATTATTTACAAAACAACTTTTTAAGCAAAAAAAAAAGCTTAAAGATAGAAAATCTATCTTTCCCAAACACACACTAATAGTCTATATTTGGTATATATATGTTTATAGCGTGAGCAAATCTATTTTTGGAGAAATGGATGTGATAATACAAGCATTTTAGCTCCCTTCAATCCAAATCATAAACATGTTGGTGAAGTAAGTCAAGTGCAAACATAGAATTAAATATTCTACTTTATGATTTTTCAATTTTATTCTTATATTTACTTTTGCAGGTTCCATACTATTCCCAAATCATACCCTATAATGTTATGTATTCTGAAGTGCTACAGGTGTGGTCCTTTACTTCCTGGTGTAAATACAATACAATACAATACAAGAATTTTGATACATACTAAAACCAATCTTTATTTATTTATTTTTGTATATATAATAAAAGCAACTATTCCTAAAGCACTTTGATCTCATTACAGTTATTTCCTTCAACCTACCACCATTTGACCATTTCTCAATCTCATTTCAGCAGTATAATCTTCAATCAAGTAATAGGAAGATATAATGGGCTTTTGTGGGCAATGAGTGGGGCTATCTCATGCATATGCTTAAGCGGTATGCTATTCCCATAGCTATGCTTATTCTAATTCCCCGCTGTAATTGCTCTGCTTCTCTTATTGCAAGGCATACAAGAATTTGTGTCAACAACATTCAGTCTTTGTGTCATGAATGCTTTTTGGCTAAAATGCAAATAGCCCCTTCCAACTATAGGTCAAGTTTAAAAAACTCATCTGTGCTTTCAAACTCACCAACTTGACTCCCTAACTAACAAAATAGTGTATAATAACCCTTATGTTAACCTACCATTTAAATAATTGATGAAAAAATAGTAATGTGTTGATTTTTTTCACTAATCTCACCTTAAATCATTAATATTTATCCTTAAAATCATATTTAGGCCTATTTTTCTGGGCACTCATTAACCTTACACTACCGTTTAAGATTTTCATGAACCGCTCAAACAATGGTGTGAGGTTAATAAGTGTCCAAAATAGAGGTCTATAGATGATTTGGGGGATAAAAATTAATAATTTAAGGTGAGATTAGTGAAAAAAATCAACACATGACTACTTTTTTATCAATTATTTAAATGGTAGGTTAACAAAAAGGTTATTATACACTGTTTTGTTAGTTTATGGAGTTGAGTTGGTGCGTTTGAAAGCACAGGAGGGTTTTCTAAAATTAACCCATATTTGAATGGGGTTCTATGCATTTTAGCCATGCTTTTTATATCTTCCTCTGTGTATTTCCCAAATTTGTTCAACCTTGCTACCTCTAGTTGTTACCATTTTTAGTTAAACTTTCTTTTTCTGCAACTGCGAATTAAACATGAGCATTTAGTACCAATGATGAACAAGGGCGGGGAATAAGTTAAAGAATCAGTCTGTAATTAGTCTACTGTATTGTTGCATAGTTTAAAGGCATTGTTAAGTAAATAAAAGAACTTTATGGTGCTTTTGGTAGTACTTGTCCAGTAACTCAAATTGTTTTTACATGGTAGTACTTATAAAAGTGATCATTTCAACATAAGTAATTTCATAGCAAGGCTAGGTACGTAGGTAGAATGACCTTCAAAAGGTTCTAGTTCTAAGCATCTAGTCTAGCTATCTAAAGGCCCAAAGCCAATTTAAGGTACCAAAAGAGTTTTCAAAGAAGTATTTATAAAGGTTGTGCAGTTACATCAACAATTATAAATAATCCTAACATTTAGAGATACTAATTTAATAGAGAAAAATGGATTTCATGCATGGATAACACGCTCACCACAATGTGAGTTTAGTTAAATATCAATCAAGTAAAAAGGAAAACATTCAACAAGCGTGAATCATCAGCAAATCCAAATGATCTTGTCTTTTGCACTTTTTTATTTGTTTTTTTCAAGGTGGGTGGGGAGGGGGAGCAGGCAAGACATAAAACAAACATAACTCAATTTCCTTGCCTATCAGTCATCACAACCAAAAAATAAGTTGAAAGTTGTAACAAAGACAATTTCCTTACCCATAATATTTTACACCATAATATATTTATCCAAAATCATAAATCCAACTATTACACATATCCCAATGCCCATTGATGACCATGACCTAGCCTAAATGCTTTCATTATATGAAAAATTTCCATTGCTTTAATACCATAGCCATGCATTCCATACACAGATACCATAGTTTTCCATGCAATAACATTCCTCTCATTCATTGAATCAAAATTTATTTGTGCTTGGCTTACATTACCACATCGAGAAAACATGTTTATCAATTAGGTAGAAAGAATCACTTTCACCCCAATTTCATTGCTAATGATATATTCACCGACATCAAGGAAGACAGACGTAGGGCATCAAAAAAAGATTTTGTTATCCTTAATAGTAAAAAAACAAAAAGAACTGCACTCAATAAGTGAAAGATAAAAGAGTTTAGTAAAAATATTACCTACTAAATAAATAGAGTCCAATTGCAGTTAGCTAACAGCCCTTCACCGCCCTCCATAGAAGAGGAATTCAAGGAAGCAAAAGATGAAGCTCAACGGGACCAAGGAAGACGATGCAACTACCTTACAGTAAGAGGAAGGCCAGCGAAAGAGGGAGGTCAACGAAAGAAGCGGTTTCTTACTCAGTTAAGTGTTATTCCATGTAGGACTCCACGATATTCGTAGCATTTCAACGAAATTTCATTCGTAAGGTTTAGCATTTTCCATACAATAATCTCTATCTTAAGTCAACTTTTGAGTTGACCCACTGACACAAATTGACACACCTTTAATTAAATTTGCTCTGCAGAAACACATTTGCTATCATAAAAAAATGCTAAGTTGACATCTTTTGGAACCTTGCTTCCTACAATTGCACCTCTTGTTAACATCTTTAGGAAAAAATGTCTTAGCTCAATAAAGCTATAATAACTTATTAGTATAATATCATAGTGTTTTTAAACTTTTAACAATGCCATCTTATTTGATGATTGTTATATATATTGGTTCATTTGGTTCATTGAGTTATAAATTATAAGGTTAAATTAATATGTAGGCCTTATAATATTTAGAAAATTTTAATTAGGTTTTTATATTTTAAAAATTTGTAATTTGGTTCCTATAGTTTCAAAAAAATTTAATTGGATTCCTGCCATTAGAGCATCATTATAAAGTTTCAATAGTAGGTTGGATTTAAAGACCCAATTAATTTTTTTTTTAATTGTAGGGACCCAAACATTTTAGAATTTGGTCCATATAGTTTTAAAAATTTTAATTGGGTCCATGAATCCAGTCTACCATTAGAGCACTGTTATAAGTTTCTAACAACGTGGATCCAATTAAGAAAAAAAAGAACCGCAGGGACCTAAATACAAACTTTTAAAATATAAAGATCTAATTAAAAATTCCCAAAATAGTATAAGGACATACATATTAATTTAACCAAATTATAACTTCGTTTTCTTTCATCTATCGTAGCCAACCTCATTAACAAAAACACCATAACCCGTAACAATTCACAAGGTTTTATCTTTAGCAATATCTAGATATTAGGACATTCATTAGGTTGATGTCAAGAACGTGTTACATCATGGATATCTTTACATTAAATAAATATCAAGTTTTGTGTCTGTATCTCATCTTGGTTATGTTTTCTAGTTGCATAAGGTTATTTAAGGAAAATATATTTGTACAAATTATATGAGGTATATGTAAAATATGGACCATTCAAAAAAAGTTACATTGGAACCAAGATGGTTATCCAATGGCTTGCGTGAGAGTATGTGAGGCGTATATGAATGTATGTTTGTGTAAGTGTCATTACTCAGTTATTTATGGACTAAAATAAGCTCAACTAGCTTGGTTTTAGCGTTTCACAACTTATCTACATGGGCTTAGTTTTAACTCATGCAAGTTAAACCATTTCATGTTTGTTTTATATCATAACCATGATATTGCAGTATCATTACTTTATATTGATGATATCCTCTTCACAACATCTTATTCATGACTTTTACAGAAAATAAACTACATATGGTATTGTGATGAAAATGTTTTAGTTTTAGTTTATGTTATACAGTCAAAAATAATAATAAATTGAAAGATGTCAATTCCATATATGAAGAGAAGTCGAGGGGAGGGTTTTGGTAGGTGCCCATGATCTTCATAGAGGGAGATATGAATAAGTAAAATTATATCAGAAATGTTATAGATCTTTTTACATATAATAATATAGGGGTTTTCTTGGGTGCGTCAATGACCCAATGATGCATCCTTGTGTTGCCCATAAAATAAATCAAATTTCTTTTTACTTCTCATATTCTGTTACAAACTTGTCATTCATTACAGGCACGAATCCATAATGTTCTAAGTAAGGCTGGAAATGAGTTGAGCTACCTCGTTAGCTTGCTCGTGGCTCAGTTCGATATCAACTTAATCAGTTGAAATTTTTTTCTCATTTGTGAAATGAGTTGAGCTTGAGCTTTCATATGTTCAACTTATTAACTTGTGAATTGGTTCGATATATCTATATAGTTATTTTTTTACAAATAATAATATAATATTTAATTTAATATATACTAGCATTTGATTTTATTTTTGGTGTGACTAAATTATTTTTCAACTAAATATATGTAAAAAAGATAAATTTTATTGAGTTACAAATTCGAGTCTAACTTATTACACCTAAGAGGCTCAATTAATATAAAACACGATATTGACTTATTAAGCTTGAGTAGTTCGTGAGCTCAAAGTGAGGCGAGCTCGATCCAAGAAAATAAGGTCAATTACTTAGTAAGCTGAGCCTAAGCCAGACCTGACTTGGCTCAGCTCGACTTATTTCTGCCCTAGTTGTAAGTAGTTACTCTATTAGATTATAATGTAACTTAATTTATTTACATATATTGTGAAATCTCTCTTATAATTTTTTCACAAATCTTGTAAAAAAATACAAATTCTAGGTAAATAATCCATATTATTGTAAATAAATATTTTTTAATGTTCTTATATAATTTAGTTTCTTCTAAAATTCAATTACAAACCTATCATTCATTTCATGTATAAATCCGTAATGTTGTAAATATTTTCTAATTTTGTGTAATTTTATAGCTTCTTAATGTAACTTTCTTCATTTACATATATTGTGAAATCTAATACCATATTTTTAATTATCTTGTAAGAAAATGCAAATTTTAGGTAAATAATTAATATCATTATAAATAAATTAGTTTTCATTTTACCTACTCACGTTGATTCATTACACGCACAAATCCATAATATTGTAAGTAATTTATATTTTGTGTATAACTTTGTCACTTTCTTATGTAACTTTCTATGTTTACATATGTTATAAAATCTCTTAAAATATTTTCATTAGTCTTGCAAAAAAATGTAGATTTTAGGTAAATGATCAATATTATTGTACATAAGTCTATTTTCACATTCTTATAATATTTTACTTACTTATAACATTCAATTACAAACTTATTATTCATTACGTGCATAAATTCATAATGTTATAACTTGATTCATTCTTGTCTAACTTTATCGTAAAATTTTAAAATCCACATGAGTCTTAATTTTTTTTTTTACATTCTTTTATTGTGTAACATGTACTTATTGTCACGTATCTTTAATTCAATCTTTGTAAGTTTATTTAATTATTTGCAACTAGTCATTTTTTTGTGTTTTTATAAAAAATAGTGTAACCTTTTGTGATGTGGTTGTAAATTTTTAATAATTCAATATTTATTAAAATTAAACCATTCATCAAATTGCTTATAACGTTTATTAAAGGCTTATAATGATGATTTGTAATACGTTCTCTATATAATAAATTAATTTTAACACATTTCTTATTAAAAAAATATTTTCACTTTTGTAACGCCAATTACAAAAATAAGTATTTATAAAATTAAAATTTATGAATTTGATGAATGCAAACATGTATTTACAACATTTTTAAAGAAAAAACCCTTTACTGGATGCCAATTATTCACTGAAAGTAATGCTGTAAACACTTAAATAAAAAGTCTTATTTTATATTCACAAAAAGAAAGATTATCATCATAAAAGTTTATTATTATTATTATTATTATTATTATTATTATTATTATTAACTTGTTACATTTTATCCACCAAAAAATTTAAATTATTTTTTAAAACACTAAATGCCAACTATGCAACATCTTTTGTTTGTGTTTTTTTCTTCAAACAATTACTATACATACCTGGAGATATGCCCATTAGCTTCCTAATATGCACTCTTCCACCCACGCCAACCCTCACATACGTGCACCCCCAACACACCCAAGAGTTGCATTCTTTTGAATTTACTTGTTATTAGTTACGCTCTCACCTGTACATTTAACAAAAAACAATATTACCAGCTCACTTAATATTCAAAAGATAAAAAATCAAGTCAAGACCTAAATACACACATAAACAAAGGGACCTTTTGGCAAACTTATTTACCTGCTCAAATCCGTTATTGACTCTTTTTGATTGTTTCACTTTGTTCAATATCACAAAATGTGGTACTTTTTGTTTTTCTCATTGATTTCTTTTGGGCGTGGCCACAATGTGTGCTCTCCTTTGTTTTGATGGGCGACTCAAGGGTGTGTCAATCACCCAATCAAGCATCAAAGAAAGCCCCAATAATAGAATAAAGAGAGTATTATGTTCGCATTGATTAAAAAAGAAAAGGCAATGTTTGTTTAGGAAAACATTTTTTTCTTCAGAAAGTACTTGAAATGAAAAATTCTTCCATAAATGGGGGGGGGGGGGGGAAAGGGTGATAACTAGTTGGAAGTTCTCCAGGTCTTAGGAGAGAGTTTTGTAAGAATTATAAATGAAGGTATAATTTTTTTAAAATCAAATGTAATTATTATTTGTAGTAAACTTAAGAACGATTTTAATCTCTTTTTTATGTCCTAGTTTGAATGTTTATTTATTTTGTATTTTAACTAGCAAGTACATCAAATTAAACTTAAAGCCTCCCAATATTCCCAACAAAGAATTTATACACACTAGTATATGGACACATGCAGACCAGACTTTCTTAGAAAAATTCATTAGACATACTGATGATTCTTTAAAAAATGTTAGTCATTTTGAAACCTCATAAAATCCTCAACCCTAATAATAGATTAAAAAAAAGCAAAAGAAGTTAGTATGGTATTAACGTGGAAGAAAGTACAAATGATTAAAATTAGTTTACAAGATGCAACATGTTAATAGTTTTGAAAATTATATTACTATTGGAGAATGGAGGAGCCATAAAGCCTCACCTTTATGATGCTCTTAAGTGCAAGGCAAATTTTTTAAAGCCTATTTTAAGTGTAACTATGCTAATAGGGACAAACACAGGAGAGAGTTTTTTTTAGTAATAGTATTCTAATTTAATGCTATTTAAGGAGTTTTTGTTAGTTGTAACCTTTTAAGATTAGTAAAGGGTGTATATTACTTTAATTTTTTTACGGCAAGATATTTTAGACTAACTTTTACACTAACTAGAATTAAGTTCTTACTTGAATAATCTGAAAAGTGTACCTCTCACATGAGCTTGGTATATGGAAGAGAATTAATTTTCTTAAATACTAACTCAAAATTTAAACTCATATAATAAAAAAGAATAAAAAAATAGGAAGCACACATTCTTAGCCTTTGTGCCAACCCTTGAGTTAAAGGAAGTATAGTAAGAGGTATCCTACTTTGTTACTTCTGTTGTAATAAAATCTCAATTTATCAAAATAAAATAAAAAAATAGTCCTTTCTTAAATGGTTTCTTTGTTTTAAGCTGTCCTTAAAATGCATCAAGTGGGTCTTAAAAATATATTTGATTAAAAAAAAAAAAAAGAATTTTGAAAATGCAAAGTGCACTCGGAAGAAGTTGACCTCAAACTCCAAAGTGGTCACAAGAAAATGTTTGGACTTCGAAGTTCGAAGGACCAAACACATACATAGAATATATATAGTATGCAAATACTAAGATCGTGTTATGTTCTTGGAACGCTGTGAGTTACACGCGCTGTAGAGGGAAGTGAACGATCTCAGAGCCCCAAAGGCCATCTCTTTCCGCGAAGCAGCACGTGTCAACGCGTCAAGCTGAGCTGGTTCCACACGTCACGTGGCAAATTAGTACTGGTCAAAACCATTTACTGTAGATCCCATCCCAGCCGTCCAAAGCATCCAATAGAAGCTGACGCTGCCTTCTGTCTGACCCGTGCAATGGAAGTTTAGAGAGAGAGAGAAAGACGAGAGAGAGGGTGGGGGGGTTCAGTTTCTAACACAGGTAATCTGCTTTGGAATTTCACTGTGAATTACTGTGACTTTGTGTTTTTCCAGCTAAATTACAACTACTTTTGGTACTGTTGTTTCAATGTTTTTTTGGCTTTCCATTTTTTTTTCTTTCTGTTATCTTTGAATTGTGTGTTTGTTAGTTATACTGCTGCATAACTGTAAGTTGGACTTGTTCTTAGTTTAAGGGTTTTGTGGATTTCATTCATGGTTTTTTTTTTTTTTTGCATTTCCTGGCTGTGCTCGTTTCTTTTTGGACTTTGACAAATGGGTTTTGCTTAATTTTGTTGGGATATTTTTGTGGTTGACTTCTGATTTGGCGCGTCAACTAGTAAATTTTGTATGTTTTGGAACATGGGTATTGGATATCTTGCCTTCTTGTGAAGTGGGTATGCTTGTTCTGTGGACTTTCAGTATTTTCTGTGTTTGGAGAAACTGGTGTTTGTGGATGGATTATGTTGAACATATAGTTGTTATCTTCTGTCTTGATAAACCTTGGAAAATCACTAGAAATGTCAAACATCAGAAAAATGGTAGAAAATTACAATTTTTCGGTTGTAAAAATGTAATATTTCTAACCTGTTTTTGAAACTTCTAGCAAGAATCACTGTTTTTGTGAAGTAGGTGTTTGTGGTGAGAGTAGTTTGGATGTTTTAAGAGCACTGCTGATTTTTTTTTAGAACCTTAAAAGAAGAAAGGGGGGGGGGGGAATGGAAGGAATGAATTGTCTTGATAATTATTCGGTCTTCATCTAGATGTTGGACTAAGGATGCAGCCTTGAAAATTCCATAGATGGATGAGAGACCAATCAATTTAAATTCGAATGTAATTTTGTGTAAGAAGTAATTTTTTTATGTCACGCTGTCAAATAAGATAATGTTTCGGTTCTGACTGGGTATCCTTTAACTAAGTTGTGTTTGAAGATATTATATATGGCTGCTAAGTTTTGCTTTAGGCTTATTTGCTTCTTGGTAAAATCATTATTAACGTGGGATTTTACCTTTATATGTTAACTCTTTGTTGTTTTGGAGGTCTTCTGTATTTGAGCAATTTGATGTAATTAAGTGGCTAGGAATGCTAATGTGTTTAAGAATTTTGCAGTATGAATGCTTTGGTTTAAGATAGTCTCTTCTAGGCCTCTTTATTGATCATCTTGTAATTTCAAACTCTGTTATAAAGAGGACAGCTTATCCAATACTTCTCACCTCTCTCCTCTTAACGATATTATCTTCTTTTATAACTACAAGAAGAAAAGTCTTGGGACTTTCAGTTTCCAATTCTCAAATGCACATTTACTTCTGTGATACCCATACAAATGCATATTACATTTCTTAATGCTGATGTAGAAATATTGCTGCTTCTTGTGTCACAGTTCTTTTTCTTTATCCTCAAAGCATATTTTTCCTCCATATATTATATAATTTGTATTTTTTTTCGTTTTGTGCAACAGCATCTGCTGCTGTGATTGTCTAGAGGTATCTTGGTTCCCTACAGATGTGCCCAAAGCAAGATTGTGGTACATATTGTAAGCACAAATCAAATGCCATCCCTAAAAATGAAGAGCAAAGTAAGCATGAGCTATTTAACAGAAAGAAAGGATCTTCACGCGTGTCCGAAATCAAAAATAATTTCCAAAAAGCCATGCTCTAAAATCATGATTTCTGCTCAAGCGGCAGAAATAGACACTACTATTCAAAATTGCCTAGATGGTAAGCAGTTTAACTTAGAGATGGCTTTTATTTAATCTTTCTTTGATATTACAGTCTAAGTATCTATGTCAATTCTTTTTTATTTTTCTAAATAGTGTCTTTATCAATGATTTGCACTTTTACTTCACTACATGTTCTTTTTCATTTTGCTTTTTGCAGTTTTTTAACATATTATAATTACCATGCTGCTGATATTAAGTTTTCGTGTGTGGACAACATGCAAGATCACATGAAAGCTTGAGATATTTAGATTTTCATTTTTATGGACAATTGGTGACTTTGTGTTCTTTATAAT
Organism: Styphnolobium japonicum; assembly: GCA_023212625.1. Taxonomy (NCBI): domain Eukaryota; kingdom Viridiplantae; phylum Streptophyta; class Magnoliopsida; order Fabales; family Fabaceae; genus Styphnolobium; species Styphnolobium japonicum. Next base: position 21,831,831 of record JALBWW010000003.1, on the reverse strand, counting down.
TTATGAAAACTCAAGCATAACTGATGCTCCAACTGTTAGCAAGTCATCGAACCTTTCTTGCTGACCTACTCGGCTGATTGTTTCTTAATTAAGAAAAGGAGTTATGTGTTATAAAAAAATAATGACTTTTGTCATTCTACTACGAAAGATAAATTGAATGAACACCTCAGCATGTGTTGCTTAGGGATTTGGATCCTCTCATAGTTTTTCAGATGGCCATGTCATGTGAAGAGAGATAGACGCAAAGGCCCTGCACAGGTTCTCACAAATTTTGTCCTATGCAAGGTCTTTATGACTATCTCTCGCCACATGACTCTATCATGTGAAAAACTCACATAAGAGGATCTAAATCTTTTTCCTGAAAAGGTAAGGGAAGCATGATATAATAAATAGAACAAGACAATGCGGTAACTACCATAAAGGGAATCCTTGCTCAGCCAAAATTTGGTTCCTGCTCTGCAGTTTAAAGTAGTTAACACATAACCTTAAGGCTTCTTTGTAATAAAATTCTTATTTTGTCACAACCAATAAAAGGGAGAAAAGAGTTAGCTGTAAGGTATTGGAATCTTTGAATCAGAGTTTCCAAAGCAGCAGTCGTGTTGGTGTCATAAATATAGAGCTACTATATCAGTATTAGGAGTTTGTGTAAAAGGTTTGTTGGTAGTAGATTAAACTTGTTATAGAGAATAGTTGTTTTGATGGGATTCATTTGGTATGAAAAAATAATGCTTAATCTATTGACTGAATAGAGTGGCCAACTATGATGTTAAGTAGGCCTCTCATACAATTCTGTATCCATTTCTGGCAGTTTATTTCCTTTTTTGATATAATTTATTTCTGTGCCATAAATAGTAGGTATTACTTTCTGTATACTTACAATTTCCTTATATTATGGGTTTTTGTTTAAGTGTCTGCTGAAATTTATTTAAATTCCTAGCATTTGATAGTTCTTACTATTCTCTATAGTTTCCTCAAGGAAGATGGTGTCCCCCAACGACATTGCAAGTGATGAATCCATTGACAACAAAGAATTTCTGGATAACAAAAATTCTGAATCCCAGCTCCAATTTTCTGTTTGTTCCTCTGCCCTGGGAAGAATGGTAGAATTTGATTGTATTCACTTTAGACATTATTTATTTATTGTTAAGTTTCCTTTTGTGTAATTTACTGCAATGATCAAGGCAACTAAGGTCTGCCACAAATAGGGGAGTCTTTGTTTTATATAACCCTTCATAAATATTGTCCTGAAGTTAATGCATCCACAGTATGCTAGGCCATGTCCTTCTAAAAGTGGCCCATAACTTTTTCTTATTAAATTATCAGGTTGAATCGTTTCATATTTTTTCTTGTCAGAGTTAGTCGTTTACGAACCTTTGTCTTTTAGAATTACACTATAAAAACATGAATTGAGAAATCAACAGTCAAAAAGGAACACTTTATGTTCTTTATGAATTTTCTGGGACAAATAAAAACTGCAAATCTGCAATAGGGTAGATGTTGTTATCCCCCCCCCCCCACACACACACACGCACTCACACAATTATATATTTCCATTCAACATTTTTCTGCTTTATCTATTCGAAGTGTACTTCAGTGGTGTTTGTGGAAGTGAAGGGAGCTTGTGTGTCTTCTCCCCTCTTTTCTTTGTCTATGATTTTGTTAATTTTTCCTGCACAGGCTTCTGTTCCACTACCAAATTTATATTTTAATTGTCCAGTAGTTGATAAGAAGTATGCCATTAAGTTTCTTTAACATTTTGTATTTATTTCAGTATATTCAGTTATTGCTTGGCAGTCAAGTGTCATTATTTTAAGGCATTAAAAGAAATATAATCAAGTACCCCCAAAACACAGACAAAAACGGGAGGAGAATGAACACAAATTAATATATGAACCATGTTTTTGTGTTTTCTCCCTTTTTTATGTTTTCTTATATGTGGAAGCTGATTGTCATGATCTTAATTTATTACATCTACATGCAGCAATATCCTGACTGTGCCCCATTGCAGTTGTGAGGAAATTTAGGTATGGACATGTGATGGCTCATATAGGGGGGTGTTTGGAAAACTAGAAAACTGGTTCAGAACTGTTCAAATTAAAACTAGTTATGTAAATATATAAATTTGAACTAGTTTCAAAATATTTTTGGTTTGTCTAAAATTTGATCTTAAACTAGTTTAATACTAAATATTGTTTGTTAAATCTTAGTGTATCTTTATTTTAAATTTGAGATAAAGTAAAAAGAGAGGAAAAGGGAGAGAAAAAAGAAAATTTTAAATCAAAAATATACACTGTTAGTTTAAAACCAACTTTTTAGTGGATTTGTTTTAAACTAATTTTGACTTAAAAATTAATCAAATAATAACTAGTTTGTCAAATTTTAAGAAATACCAAACCCCTAAGATTTTAAAACTAGCCCCATTGTACATCAATCTGGCTTTTGAAGGTCTTTTTTGGTAAGACCATGAGGTGTCCCCACACCCTTTGGGCGTGGAACTAATCCCCACTTGGGCATTGGCTTGGCCTTGGCCACAAGGTGCTTCTAGTGGGATTCGAATCCCTGGACTGTCGGTAAAGTCCACCCCCATGGAGCACAGTTTGCCAACTGAGCCACAAGGTGCTTCTAGTGGGATTTAAACCCATGTTATAGGTAAAGTCCATCCACATAGAGCTCAGTTTGGCAACTGAGCCACACCTTGTGTTTATCTGGCTTTTGAAGGTTTAGTCAACTAAATTTGGGGCATATTCTGAGAAATATACTGTGTCATCTGTGTTGTATTCCTATTTCTTAGATAAAAGAAATTTTGTCATTCCCCAACTAAATAGATACTTCTGGAAGCTTTGAGCATAGGTGAGCTTTCCTGTTGAAAAGTTATAAACTTCTAATATATTAGAACACATTGTGAGGAGATTAAAGAACCATGGGTGGGGGGATATGATGCCTCAGTGACAAGAAGTCAGTGGAAGCTAACTCTCTTTTCCTTGGCAGTTTTAAAATAATTCAAGATTTTATGTAGACCTTGATAACATGTCAATCATTACTCTATACTGTATCCATGACATTTGAACTTTTCCATAATGCACAACTGACAGAAGTCATTTTCTTTTTCCAGGAACTGATCAACCCCTGTACAGCAAACTTAGAAACAATTTTTTCTCCTTCTTTTGAGCCCATTGAAGTCCATTCTCAACATTATACTGAAAAAGATGCAGGTATGACAATTCTGTTTAGCGAAAGCTTAATAGTTTTTTGTTTTTCCTTTCTTCATTAGAGGCACCAGGAGTAACCTGCACTTCTGCTTTTCTGCTCAGACTCCTCAGACTCCTGTAGAACTTGATTGACAATTTTTTTTTTCGAGATGGAAAATAAGTTTTATTGCAAAACATGATTATTTGTTTTAATAAGTCCTTGTGAGTTGACTTCCTGCACATGTTCCAACCTCTACAAAAGTGAATTTCTTTTGTATCTGACTGTGGCTTTGGGAATTTATGTTATCTTCTCAACTGGAAGAGAATGCCTTCATATTCTTACAAATTTTGATTTTTCAAGAATGTCACCAGGTTATAGAAAAATCAGTTTCTCACAATCCCACTTGGTTCCAGTAAAATCTATTACATAAAATGTCTTTCCCTTTCAGCCATATCTGTAGCTATGTTCTGCATTGCATAACTTATTATGATCCATTGTATTGCTACTTGTCAGTGTCCTTTCTTGTTTATTATTAGGATTTAGGATCAATATACATAAGATTTAACCTAGTTTTATTGATTATCCATCTATGCAGAGTTTCCTAGTTATTCAGTTTCTGGGCCATGTATAGACTAATAAATAAGCATGACATGCAAGCTTTCCCATACAACATCGGTAAATAATAAGCCATAATCCCAAAAGTCTGTTATCTGGGTATCCAGCTACAAAAATCTATATCAGAAATTATTAGATCCTTCCACATGGATTTTTACCAATTATTTCTGCTACATGCATACACTGTACATTCACATACATACCATAGCATTATGATGCAGGACATAAGAAAGCTTCGGGTTCAACATATCAAAATTAGGGTTTCCTTGGGAGAATCAAGGGTAGAAATTTGGGGAATTGAAGGCTAGCAGGGGTTATGTGGGGTCAGGGCTGGTTTGCAAGCAAAAGGGTCAACTGGTGGCTCTTAGGATGCTGTATAGAGTGCCTGTGAGATCAGGATTTGAGGTTTGATGGGATTTTACTAAAATTAATGCAAGGACTTATTATGGATTTGATGGGCTGAATTTTAATGCTTCCTGCCAAACAAATCAGATCTGGGCACATGATAAAATTGAAGAAAAGGAAAGAAATAGGATTCTGGGAGAAGAAATTAACCTAGGCATCACACCGAAGAGAAAGATACACCATACAAGCCACTAGGAGTGGGCTAGCGGTGAGGGGTTTGGTAGTTTGCAGGTCATAGGTTCAAACCTCCGTGTCGTCATTGTTAAAAAAAAAAAAAGAGAGATGCTTCATAGTCATATGTCTAGTGGCTAGGGATCTGTAAGCTGAATACATCACTTAAATAGGACTAGTCAAAACTTGGGGATGAATAATCCTAAACTTAAGGCACAAGTAATAAATGAGCTACTACAAAACATATGTTGCCCAAATAACTGGCACAAATTAAAGAAAGCTGACAAAACTGAAGCCCATACATAGACCTGACTAAAACTTGACCTAATAAAAAATTACTAAAATACCCCTATGAGTGAAAATATAATATTTGACAAAAAATTTCTAAATTGTAAAGCAATGAGATTTACAGTCCGACCCAATTTCATAACTAAAGTAGACCAAATTTGTGAGATGTTTGGATTTTTAAGCTTAAGTTGTCTAGATTGAACTGCCTGCATCACAATGTATGGCTACTTATTACTTCATGACTATTTGATTGTTATTATTTATATGCTGACAACTTCTATTCTCTTGTAGGGAGCATTGGTGATGCCGGCATTCCAGGAGTGGGAGCTGATGAGAGTTATGAAGGAAGAAGCATATGTAGCTATGAAACATGTGATGTATCAGACTTCTACATTTCCGACATGATCATTACAAGCTTACCCTTTGGTGGAAATGCCTTTGATGATGATATCAGTGAGACCAACTGCTTATCTGATTATAGATCTGCTGAGCCATCCATGTTTAATGCATCAGAACAGTACATGGTCCTACCTGCTCTTGAAGATGATGTTAAAGTTGGCAGTACTTCAGATATCATATCATATGAAGAAGTTATGATGGTTCAAGAAAATGCTAGCTTGTATTCAGCAATGGGTCAGATAAGATCCTGCAACCAGGATTCTGATGTTAGAAATGACTTGGATAAGGCAGAGTGCTTTGATCCACAGTCATTTATCAAGAATTTACCAGAGCTATCAGATGTAGAATTAAATGACCAGCCCGCCCTAATTCCTAAGCAATCTCCAAGAAGAAAGTCAGTAACCCTAGTGCTTGACTTAGATGGTAAGAAACTAAGTTAGCATGTCTCCTAGTGATCATTAATAATCTTATGCTTATTTAATATAGCATTGGAAGTAAATTCAGATGCTAATGGTACCATTAGCTTAAATGCCGGTTGAGTCATTGGTCCAGTCCACTATTTGTTATTGCATTTTGATTATATGGATTCTGAAACATAAGTTGCTTTAGATTCATAATACCAATTTTTTCATTTTTTAATTCTTTCGTTTTCATGTTGAGAGATTGACCTTTATCATGAAAAATTATCAAGGTTGCCTGTGAATATGGTTTAAAACACCTCACTTTAATTTTGATTCAAGAATAACTTTTGTACAATTTATCTTCCAGTTTTTTAAGTTTTCATGTTTATGTAAAAGAAATATATCTATCTATCTATCTATCTATCCATGACAAGGAATTGCTAAAATTATTGCCACTTGAATTTTGTCAATAATAAAGTTCATAAGAATCATATGCATAGCATGGATATGTAATATGTATGCATTGAATTGGGAAACAATATCCTTGTGATTTAAGGAATGAAATGCAGGTCATATTTGTGCGGTGTATACATGTTTAGCAAATCTCAAATGGTTATTGAAGTTTTCTCCATTTTGTGAGAAGTTTCTGAAGAAAAATTATTAAGAATAATATGGAGGATAGAAAAATTCTGATCTGACTATCTGAGGGTACAAGAAGTACATATTATTGAGAGAGAGAGAGAGAGAGGGGGGAGGGGGACTGCATTTCTTTGTTTGTTGAAGTTAGCTGTACTTATTAATTACCATTATATGCATCTTTCTGTGTACAAATTAATTGACCATAAACACGATGAAAGACATTGATAATAGCTCTTAAACAAAGAGATGGCTGTGAATGTTGAATCCCCAAAATGTATGAATTATAACTGGACTTAAGAGGAGAAATGTATATCAGTAATTATACCAAGGAAATTGTGCAATGTAAAGACCTACAATGGTTACCTATGTCCTGCAACTTTATTGCCAAACCAGATTTTTTTTAAGTTTAAAGGAACCTCCAATCCATTCTGTAGTGCTATAGGCTTAATGATCTTGAGTTTCCTGCTTAACTAACTTTGCAAAGCCAGCACGTTTGATCCCCAGATGTAGCATTGAGTGTGCCAATGCAAAAATATTGGCTTGTACTTGTAGATGCAAATAAATCACGAGAGAACTGAATTTGATTGAGAAATCAGTGTATTCATTAAAAAATCACTTAAGTTTGACCTGGCTTCTTTGAGCATCTCGACAAGATTAAGATTAACATTCATTGTTTCATTCTAAACAATCAGATTTTTCATTTTTTCTTGATGATTATTTCTAAAATATTTACAGTGGAACATCCTATCCACCTTACCCATCCATCATGCTTTCTTATGTGCAGAGACACTTGTTCATTCTGCATTGGAACACTGTGATGATGCGGATTTCACTTTTACCGTTTTCTTCAATATGAAAGAGTACACAGTATATGTAAAGCAGAGGCCTTACCTCCACACATTCTTGGAGAGAGTATCAGAGATGTTTGAAGTAGTTATTTTTACTGCCAGCCAAAGCATATATGCAAAACAACTACTTGATATATTGGATCCTGATGGAAGATTTATTTCTCGCCGAGTGTATCGAGAATCATGCATCTTTTCAGAAGGAAATTACACAAAAGATCTTACTATATTAGGTGTTGATCTTGCAAAAGTTGCCATAATTGATAATTCACCTCAGGTACAGAATCTGTCCCTCTCTTTGATTGGTTCAGCTAAATGTCTTTCTCTTTCTTTTACCTGCCTATTTTTAAGCGTCTTTTAGAAGTATCGAATTATTGCTACAATGTTATTTTTAATCTCTTGGGACTTAAAAGTATTTCTCTTTTCCTGCTAATTCCATATATATTAGGGGATTCTCAAAAATGCATGCAAAAAACTAGGTATATTAAAAGCTTCATTACAATTATCTGGGGGAATCCAGCAGTGAGGAATAGATGAGCCTTTGAATTTCACCTAAACAGAGTAAAAAAGGAAGAAACATATAAGATGCCTTGCATTGAGTCAATAATAACCTGAAAGGCCATTGTCTAGCCCTGGACGGGAGGGGGAAAAAGATTTTCTTCATTGAATATTCCTTGATGTTTAATCCTTGCTCTCTTATAACACATTTCAGGTTTTCCGATTGCAAGTGAATAATGGTATTCCTATAAAGAGTTGGTTTGATGATCCATTAGATTGTGCACTGATGTCATTACTTCCCTTTCTAGAGACCTTGGCTGATGCTGATGATGTCCGTCCTATCATTGCGAAGAGATATGGTAACAAAGAATAAGGTTTCTCATTAGACCAAAGCTAGCAGGTCTTCTCCCTTTTTCTAGGTTTAAGAAAATTTGGCCTCTAATTAGATGCTAAAATCTCCTTTCCGTTTGAGTTCGACATGAATTAACGTATACAATAAACTATTGGTTGTCTTATTGTTGAGTCCACAATTGTTTCCCTTTTCTTCTCTCAGTTGACGTCTCTGGAGTGCTTTGTTTCCCTTGAAAGGTAGTTGTAGCAACCATCTCTCCTTTTCTTCTCTTCCTCCTCTAGTCATTGTACAGTTGAAGTTAGTATTATTCTGTGGGGGTGTACATGAAATGTTATCATATTATGGAACATAGTTCTTAAAGTTACATATTTCATTTTCTGTGTTCCATGTGAAGGGCCAATCAATTGCCATGTGTGCTAATAGAAATGGAAACAACTCTCTAGTTGAATTTTACATGGTCCTTGTTATTATTGATTTGATGTTTTCTTGTCATATACTCCTCTAAGATTATGATTCAAATATTATTTTATGGATCATTGAGTGTTGTCAAAGGAGGTAAAAAATTTGTTTACCAAAACACTGAACATATTGTTAGAGGATAGTAAAAAATACTGGGCAAAATTTTGTGAGAAAGTAAAACAAATCAAAAAGAGTCTGGGAGAAGTTTAGAACTGAAATTATAACCATCAAGTTGACAATGGCATGCAAATGATTGAACAGTAATATGTTGAGTCTTTCAAACGACAATTATCATCCATAGTCAACAAATTTGAAACATGTATCCAAACAATGACAGAAATATATGATCATAGATACGAAACATCAACAAGTTTGTGAGAATAATTGAAAAATATAGTAATGAGAATAATCATAATGACAATATTATTTCATCTGAGATTTCAGTTGTATTTAAAACAATTAACGGAACAGAAGATGAATGTCAAATTAGTCACATTCATCATCTAAATGTGTCCACCTAAATATATCCACATAAATAAGTATTTAGTTCATTATTCTCATGTTTATACCAGCTTTCAACTATGAGCTACTGTCTACCCTTTCATTTTGAAAGTCAACTACATGTTGCTATTTAACATCTATGCCATTATCTAAACATTCATATGATCCTAGTACTTTACAAAACGTATTCAAATCATGGCCTTTTTTGTTTCTGGACTGTGTCAAGTCCTGTCCTGGATTAACTTTCTTTCCCTTATTTTGAGATGCATAGACATGTATATTATGATAATTGTTGTGGGCCTATCCTATAGATATGTATGTGTTCAAAATCATTATGCCACCTGGGAGGGGTGTGAAAATAATCAAAAGATACAAGAAGGATGAGGAATTAGAAAAACAAGCTTTTTGGGCTTTCACATGAGGGGACAAGTTAGAACTTTAAAATCTACTCTTTAGATTTTATATCAAATGGTTCTTTGACAAAAACCAGAGGTTCAATAGTCAATACCCAATTCATTCGTTCAAGCAACATTTTGTCCGTAAAAAAATGTTTTTAATATACTTGCTATAAGAGTTTCATGCTTGAAACACTTTGGTAATCAGATAGAAGAAAGCTGGAGAAAAATTTGCTTTCTTAACCGTCAAATGCACGTGCAATAAGCTTTAACCTATTGAATTAAAATTTATTCATTTGGTTTCAGATGCTTTTAGAAAAAAAAAAAAATTCAAGAATGATTTATTAATCTTTTGAATGAGGGGTGGTTATAGTATCTGTTGTCATTTTCTACAGATATCTAATCAAGTCATGGAGTTGAACTATAGAACAGCATCTCTACATTCTAAATAGTCAATGACTACATGACTTCTAGCATGATTTATTCTTATGTGAAGGTCAATTATTTTATGAAGAGTTAAAAGGATAGCCCAATGCATGAGGCTTCCACGGTCCCACCATTGTAGGGTCGGGGAAGCCTTACCCCCGTAAGGCTGGATTAAAATCTGATTGATTAATTTTATTATCATGATATATGGTGGATTTTGTGACATGAGAGAAATTAATTAAATTATTGATGTTTTCAAGGCCTTAATTCATAACCTAATTTGGAAGTGTCACATAATTAGGAGAGCTTTCCTTTTCACTTTGATCAAGATCCTTTTCAACCAACAAGGTGGCAAAGATGCCATTGTTCAAGTTGACTAAGCAAAGAACAGTAGTCTTCTATTACGTATAGATACCAGAGGAACCTAGGTCAACATTCATGAGAAACTAATTGTCTTTTTGGTAAAATGGATGACTTGTGCTTTGGTGATTAGCTTTTGTTTGTATATTTGTACATTAAAAATGCAACATGACACTGCATTTCTGACATGAAGACCATGTTGGATTGAAAGATACGAATGTTCAAGCCTATGTACATGGGATTTTTACATTGGTAAAGTTCAAACATATTTCCATTGATTGTGGAATAGATCCTCAGACCCGTCTTCATCACCTTTGTAATAATAAAGTATTTTGGTCATCTATCAGGTCTGAGTTGGAAGTCTTCATCATTAATAATTTCAATTGAGTTGTCAAGATCTGAGAGGTAATAAACTAGCTTTTTTTTTCTTAACTTTTCTTTGAACTAATTAACTTGTTTTTAAATGTTCTCTTCAAGATTATCCCATTCTGAATTCTGGTTTAAGGAATTATTTCATACATTAATTAAATTGTCTTCTTAGGTTCCAAGTGGCCCGTTGCAATGTTTTTCATTTCACAGTGTTGACTCCTTGTAGATCTTGATAACGAGACCTACCATATCTATTCATTTTCTTGAAAGATACGAATATACAAGCCTGTGGTTTATATGTATAAAGACTTATTGCAAGTAGGGAAAGGGTCCACACAGGTGGAAAGAGAGTATTATAAGTCTGTAAACATCCTAGATTAGTATACATTAGGCTGTACTGCTATATACTTTACTATAAATTTACTTTTATCATCCTTGATGATGGTACATGGGCGACATAACAATAAGTATTACTGATTATGACTGCCATTTATTGGTGTTTATTAGAGAAGAGACATCAAGTTAAGATTGAATTACCTGTATGAGAATGATAATATCCCCATATATAGGAATGGTTTGGCTGACAGCTGGAGGTCGAGGAAGAATCATGTTATCTTTTAAAGAAGTATAGGTCTGGTATATTTTAATAAGATTAGATGTCTTATACAGCCATATCAATATACCATTCTCCAGAATATCCACACATAGCTCAATCCTTACTGGAGTGGACTAGTTTGAGGTAATCTATTTTGAAAGGACTAAAACTATAATTGTCATTAGATCATCAGTCAGCTACAGTCTATATGAAACTGAAATTAATGCAACTATAGGTGAGCAAATGGAAGGATAGGAAGCTACCTAGTTGTGCATATGACACTATATGCTCTAGGGATGATATGTGCTGATGATGAGGTTCCTTCTCGGATGGAAGAGAGGAGGTTTTGTGGTGAAAATTATTTGAACTGCCCAACCTTTCAAGTTTAAATTCAAAGTTGATGGACTTGACCTATGTAAAATAGCTGACTATCACTGCTTTGATGATTGTCTGCTATTTCTTGCTATCTGCATACGCTTTCATTATTTTGCATCCATTGTCTGCAGGTCTGTGAAGAAAAATTAATAGATTGTCTCTAATGGCTGTCTGATAGGTATGTAATTTTTTATTACTTAATAGGATTTTTGCAGGTATTGGTAATTGTCTCGCCATAATATTTTACCCATGATTCACCTTTTACCTGAAGCAAGGTGGTGAAATAGTTGTGAAATCCCTCTTGAAATGTTAAACCATTGTTATTTCCTTTTTTTTCTTTTATCTGTTCTTTATTCCCTGGCCATTTGTAATTTTGTCTTTTACAATCGGCCATGATTGTGTTGAGAAGTACAAATGATTCACTGCTTCCTTTTGCTTTTGTGTACAAAGTTTTTGGTTGAGGTAAATACTGAACATTCTATCCAGAATTGTTGGATTGACTGTATACTTGTGCAAAATCTAGGGAGAGGATGATTAAAACAAATAGTTGAAGAAAATGAATTGCTTCCTACACTTTACTTTCATCTTTAGGTGAATGAGAATATGATCATTTGATGTGATTTACTGCAGACTGCGTTCATATGGTTGTTTATTGTTTTTGTTTTTTTTTTAATTTTTAATTTTTTTGGCAACATTTGAAAGTATTACAACTCTAAGCTGACCATCTATTCAAACACTCCAGCCATCCAACCATGTATTTAAGCTAAGCTCACGTCACCTGATTGTTTGGTGATTTTACTTCTACCAAACTGCAACTTGTGATGATTTTTTTTTGGGATGAATTATCAAGACTTGTTTAGTATATACCTCAAATATATAATCCTCTTCATATGACATTATTATTTGAAGGAGCACGCTGATTTCAATTTCTGACATGATTCAATAAATTTCACTCAAGGGTATGTTTGGATGCAAGGGTTTGAACGAGTCCACAATATGACAAGCTGCACGGATGTCACAAGTAATTGTCACAATTTAATAATTTATACAATTGAAATAATATCATAATATCTTGATTTATTATTTTGAGGGTATAGGTTGTGCTGACAACTTCGTTACATTATAAAACGATCTTAACATATTTGTTTCAATTCTATATACCTAAAACAAATAAATTTTTCATGAATTTATTATACCTGTTGTTTAATGCAGCTGGGAAGTTCTATTAATGGGACATAGTAAGATCATAGATGCTCTTTTACGAGTAATGCTAATTATACAACTATTTGGTGTAAAAAAATAACTATTTAACTGAATAATGCATGATTTTCTCTCTTCTAAAATCTAAAATCTGAATGAAAATTAACTTACAACATGTAATGCGTGAAAAATATTTTTTAAAAAAATTGACAAAAAAAATTAAAAATAAAAGGTAAATATGAAAAATAATCTTTGTAATTAATTCAAAATGACAATGATTAGATTATAAGTCAAGAAATTCCTCCATATTCTCATCCCTCTGCCTAGCTCAGATATGATGTACCCATTATTTAAGTGTACAAGTATAGGTTTTAGCACTAATTTGCACAGTTGCTGATGTGGTTATATCCAAAAAAACTTCTAGTTCTATGTTGCATGGTCACACTTGAAGTTTGTTAAACTCTAATGCTGCTTTGGATATTTCTGGAACCCATGAAAATAATTTTGGTATATGAGATGTTTTGGTGCCCCTAATATAAGAATGCAAGATAGTAAGGTATTGGATGCCTATTAGTATTAACCTGGCCACTGTACAGTATCCTCACCTATTATAAATACCCCATCAACAGCTCACCTCCACATTGTATTTTTGTGATGAGAATTGAGAAAGAATGTCTACTTAATAAAATAAAAAATAAAAGAAGCTAAAATTCTTATCTTTTAATTTATAAATGTATAGAACATTTTAAAATAGAAAAACAATGTTATGAGTTAAGCCTATCCGAACATTTACGATTAAAAATTTGCCAACATTTTTTCACTTTTGCCAAGATTTAGTAAAAACTATCTAATTTGTTCTTTGATTAATCATTTGATTTACTTAGTATTAGTTCTCTATGCTTCGGTTGCTACTACCAAGTTATGAATGTTTTACGAAATCGGGTACGAAAAATTATAGATGTGTTTGCATATTGTAATCGATTACTCATGACAAAAGAAAAATCATAAAGAATATTTCAATAAAAGCTATAAATAATGAATTCAGCTTTAGTTTTTTTGTTATTCTCTTATACATTAAAATTATGAATGTGCAATCTGTATCTAAATCCCCATTCACCCAACCACTCTAGCTAAATCTAAGTGACTTTTTTGTTGTTAATTTTTGTGCAATAACAACCCGGAGATTTCATTGTCAATATATATATATTTATATATATATATATATATATATATTTATATATATATATATATATTGTGTAATCTAAATTCCAATGAAAAGGAAATTAATAAATGAAACACATTCAATATTGATGAATTTTGAGTGTTTTTGAAGATGAATTTATATTGCAAGTTTCATACAGAGAACACAGCTCTTATTGTTCACAACAATTAAAAGAAATGTTTAGGAAATAGGAACAAACAATGATAGACTTCTCATAGTCTGATTTTTGTTTTTTGTTTTTCTACGTATATATTCAAAGACAACTCCTTGGCATGATCACGCCACTGCTACTTCCACCAGCATTTCTACAAGATGATATTGCAGATCCCTTAAAATAAGTGAGCTTTATGTCTTGCAGTTTGATACCCCAGCATGGGTTGCTTGGGCTGCAGTCAAAATTGATAGCTACTGGGCTTGCTGAAGTTCCCCTTATTTGTTCATATGTTACCCTGCTTATCTTCACGCCAGAACTCTGTTTTGTGATTTGTTTTTAATCCAAGAAATCAAAATTATAACATTTATAATTGCTGGTTATTGAGAATTTGTAATCTTTTTGCTTTCCATCCCCATTTGGATAAGATGGTAGAAGAGTACTACTTATGAACAAAAAGTACCTTTTTTCACAATTTTTTTAGCCATTTGGATAAATTTATGTGTTGAGGGTTGATTTTGAAGAGCTGATTTTCTAAAATTTAATCTTATTGCAAAGTGAGCAAGAGTCAGTCTAAAACACATTTCATCATCATATTAAAGAAAAGGTAGGAGAGTGATTTTAGATGAGTTTTTCCAATAGTATTAGGGGCAATTCAGTAATTTCATCAAGATTGATTTTGCTGCAGCTTAAGCTAGTATGAAGTAACTTCTGTGGGGCCATTCTTCTAGAATCAATTATGTTCAGAACTTATATTTGAAGGGGCTGACAGTGATGTTAAGACCCACAAAGTATCCAAGAACTTAATTGAGAAGCTCGTTTAAAATTTGACGACAAAAATGGCCCAAATCATATTCAACTGGAAAAACATCTGCTCCTCTTTTGATGCATCTAAATCCAAAATTGCTTCTTCTGATCAAATAAAAAAAAAATTCTCGTAGAAATACTAATTTCAAAAGCACATCCTAAAAAGGGAGAAAAGTGATTTTTGTTTGTGATAAATAGATAACTGACTCACCTGATGAGGGCATGCCTTGCCGCCAGGGCAATATCTTTGGTCAATAATGATGGGATTGTAGGCATTTTGCATGATGAGGTTCCGGAACACAATGTCTCTTGTGTATCCATTGCTAGGTTGAGCCCACGATTTTATCCGAACCCCATTTTGGGTTTTGGTGAACACTGAATTTGTCACTGTCACGTTCTCCACACCGGCCTCCTTCACAAAGGTACCCAAGCTGCCAATGCTGTAAAACCCCAACAAAAACAATATAAGAGAAAGGACTTCACTTGGGCCCACTGAGCCCATGAAATGTATTATCACTCACTCTCTCTCTCTCTCTCTCTAGACAAAGACACACAAATCACACATTTCAAATAATATTAAAATATATTTTATTTAATATATGAAATACAAAGATATTTCCTAATATTTTATATTTATTATATCTATATCCAAAATAAATGAGAATTTTAGTATAAGAGATGAAATGGCACTAATTGTAGGTTAGGAGAAGAGAATTTTTTTTTAATTTAATTTTAATCTAATGTTAATGTAAGGAAACTTTACACAGTCATCTAATTATGCATTAGCAAATTATTAAAGGACTATCACAACAACTACCTAAGAAATCTAACTCTCTTAATGATATGCCGCCATATTATTGACATAAAGTTTCTTTACATTAACCTTAGATCAAAATTAAACTTTTATTTTTCATAAAAGTAAGAAAAGCTATAATATTCAAGCATCATCTACTTTCCAAAGCTAAACCTATTTTTTGTTATTCGTGGTGGTTGACAATTAACCTTCAAGCCATACAAGAAATATAAATGAGAAGTTAAAGCTTGATTTATATGAAAGTGATGTTCGAAGTTACCTAATGCCATGTCCAGGGCCACAGGCGATGCGCTCAATCCATAGATTAGTGGTACCCTGGCTTATGGATATGCAATCATCGCCAGTCATTATGGTGCCATGACTGATTGTAACTCCAGTTGAAAACTGCACATTGATTCCATCTGTGTTGGGGCTCCTACTGGGAGCTCTAATCTTCACATCTTGGATCAGAACGTTATTGCAATGGTCCAGAGCAATGTGCATTGTCTGGCTATTCAATGATGTTAATCCTTTTACCACCACATTATTCGACCAACTGAACGAGACAGACTGCACTTCATCACAAAATCAATTACTAGTATTCAAGAGGTACTGCCATAATGTATTGATATGATAGTAAATTAACAGTTTTCTATTTTCATTAAGGAAATTATTATATATTTCCATAATCTCAGACTGTTTGTGATTAGAAAATGGATGGCTCACTAGTTTGCCGAAATTAAGCTTATACAATTTTTTTCCTATTTGTATATTGCAAAATCCCATTATAAATCATGATATACCCAAATTATTTGAACTAACCTCATCTCATGGCTATAATCTCTAACATACATGCTTCTTTTTTAAAAAACAAAAATAAATTGTGGTTAGGAAGTGTTTGAAGCAACTTACGGGAATCCTGACTAATTTCTTTAGGCTTAATTTTAATATATAAGCATAATTTGGATGTAAATTTGTGACAGTCTAACCACATATCATATGTTTGTCTCCCCTAAACCAACTCCTTAGAATTTCTACCCCTATGTTCTATGACTATGATCATCACAAAGGATATTACTAACTAATTATGAAAAAAAAACAAATAATATAAGCCAACTTGCTAACTAGATGCCATGGGGTTTATTTTACTTCTGTATTTGGAAGAGAAAGGTAATGCCAAGTGGACAATTTTTATATAAAAATTGATGTACATAGTCATTAGATCACATGTGAATTTATTCCCACAAAAAAAAAAAAACAATGTTAATGTAACTTTGCACATGCAAATCTAGAAATAAATTTATTTGGGCATACATTTAACATTTTATATATGTGTTGTATAGCTAGACTGGTATTACCCTTTTAATTAAGGATGGGAAAGAAAATAGATGGGACATGTTCCCTATCCTTTCCCTTTTTCAAGAGAATAAATTTCTCAAAGTTGGGAAAGAAAAGAAAATTATATAAAACACGATTCTTATACTATTTGTTATTAAACATTCAAATATTTGGGAATGTAGGAGTGTTTGATTTGTTTTTTGTTTTCATTTTTACTTAGATATGTTTTTATTATAATTACAAAAATGTTATCTTATTTTTATTTTATTTCTTATTTTAAAAATTTTATAAAAGAAATTGTAAAAATAATATTTTATTGTTTTTACTATTTTTTTTATAAAATTTTTAAAACAGGAAATAAAATAAAAATAATGTGATATTTTTATAATTATAATAAAAATATATTTAACTAAAAATAAAAACAAACGGACTATAACTAAATATCCTATCGTTTTCATCCCCCCTTTTAACTTTTTTTTTTTAAGAAATTATTCCTTTAATTTCCCTTTCCCTTATTGCTACACAGAGTGAGACGTACACATACCCTTGCTCCAGCAGGACAACTCTTTCCAGCTCTTCTGCAATGCCAATAGCCAGCACCACTTCCATCAATAGTCCCACCATAGACGGAGAGCCTATTAACCTTCATGAACAAGATCCAATATCCAGAATTACCTAGTGACCAATAATCTACAGGGGCAACAAGAGTGCCATCAATTCGAAAATCGATCTTATTCTTGCAGGGACCCCAAAATGTCACTTGTTTTAACAAGAAACTTCCCTGGGGTACGTAAATTGTGGCTGGTCCATTTGATTTGCATGCTGAAGACCATGCCATAAGGAAGGACATGGTAGAGTCGAACTTGCCATCGGCTTTAGCCCCAAAACTAACCACATTGATATAGGCAGCATTCGAAGATTGAAAAAAGAAGAAGAAGCAGAAGGTGGCTATCAAGTGGAAGGTGAAGTGATTTGTGTGATGAGCCATGTCCATGGTGATGCAGAGTTTAGTGGAATAGAGTAGGAAACATCCATGAAAATTTATACCCAATATACTTGCAAGCGGTTTGGGGACAAATTAAAGCTTGAGGAAGATATTTATTATCACATGGTTTGAAGTACAAAACAAGTCGATTATAAATGAAGTGACTTAATACTCTCATATTGCCACTTCTTAATTCGTTGTAAAACATATGCGTGCATGATTTCACCGTACAAGGCATTGTCCTTGGCTCAATATTTGCTACGTACGAGGTGATGTATAATTTCTGTCACTAAGAAAATCGTGCGAAAGCATTGATGGCAACAATATAAATCATTTCAATTAATATAGAAGAAAAACGTAAGGCAGTCCAGCGAAGAAGTGGTAGGGTTTTTGTATGATTAAAAATATTTTTATTATCCATAAATGATTGGGGTGATTAAAAACAGTTATGAGATGATAAAAAATAATAATAATTATTCACTGCAAGAAAAATGACATATAGCTACGGCTATCTTTAGTGACAAGACATAAAAACTTAATACTTATGTAACTATAAGCAAATGGTTTAGCGGTGGCAAGCCAATTCTCATTAACTCACTCCCTTAAAGTTCCCCTAAATCTGAACGTGAATCATCTCGCTTTGCTCTCACTTCACTCTCATGCTTTCTTACCTTGCTTCGTTCTGTGTGTGTATGCGCCATTGATGTGAAACCTAAAGGAATTTGCAACGAGATTCTCATTAGGACTTAAAATTATCCAAGAGGTATGACACATAGGTGAGTTTCCTCTCACTTTGATTCGTTTCGTTTATGATAATTAGGGGTGAAAATAGGTCAGATAGCCCAACAGAGGTTTACAGCCTAGTCTATTTTTGGTCTATTTCAGTTTAGTTTATTTATCAAACAAGTCAGGCTTAGGCTTTTTTAAAAATCTATATAGCTAAATAAGCATAGGTCTAGGCCTTTAAAAAAGCCTATTAGACATAACAGATCGACATCTTTATTTATTATAATAACATATAATTGAAATTTTATAATACTTATATGATTTAATAATTATATATTAATATAATTTATTTATTTTATACACAATACAATAATTTTGTTAAAGGTTATATATATTTGAAACCTATAAAATTTAAGCATGTTGGCTTATTCGAAAGCCTTTATACAATATAGGCATTTAAATAGGTTTTCAGGTCAGACCAGACTTTTAAATTTTCATAAAAATGTCAGGTCATGCTAAAAAAAAAGCATATGATAAGTAACAGACCAAGTTAAGGCCAATGTTTTTTAAAACATGCTTGACCTATTTAAGATAAAGTCTAGCCTAGCCTATTTCCACCCCTAATGAGAATTTTAGATTCACATATCTATATTACAATTTCAAATTTGTGGCTTTATACGATCTTCGTTTGTGTTCTTTGATTTGTTTTCTGCTTGTGCACATGCTTGTATGTTAGCCAATGCTGTGGAATTCTAGTTTGTGTTGTGTGTGATATGTTATGTGCAAATTGTTGACTGGTGGTGTTGGAAAAAAGAAAAATAATTCATAGTTACTTTAGTAAATAATTAGAAAATGATTTTTTTAGATGATATCAATAAATGATTTGCTTTTACACTATGATTATTTTATATATAGTTCCTTTTAAAAAATTAAATTCTTATAGTTTCAATAAGAGTAATGTAGGTAGTCTCTCTAATTTTAATTTGAGTAATGTTTGTAACGCTTATTTCATGTGAAAAAAAACTAAAATAAAGCTTTTATACTCTAAGTTTCTAATTTAAGGGAAGCTAAATACTGTTCTATAGATCAACGTCTTTGTTAATGACCTTGTAGACAAAAGTGATGAACTATTGTCCTTAATGACTTTAATCAAATAATTAGAGTGATATCATACTCTAATTAAATCTATAGGGACTAATTTGTTCTCATGACTAAATTAGTGAAACAGCAAAGCTCTAATTAATAAAATTAGATAAGTAAATTAAATTAAAAGTAACAATAGTATTAAGAGCTTATACTTGGATATTTGATTTTCATTATGATATTCTATAAGTTGTACGTAATATTTGAAAGTTTGAAATTAGGCCGAATGCTTTTTCTTAATATGATCTTGGTAAATACAAAAAGCAAAATAATAATAATAATAAATAGAGAGAGATCTGAGAAGAAAGAATTAAAAAAATTAAGCAGAAATAAAAAAGAGAGAAGATGAAATAAAATAAATGAGTAAGTACTTATTTTTGTCTTTTAAAGATATAAGTGTTATCAGTTTAGTTCTTTTGACATCAAAGTAATCTTTTTTGAAAGACTAATTTCATGTCAAAAAATTATATTAATTGACTAATTTAATGTTAGAAATTTACATTGAACGATCATTTTGAAGTATTTATTATTAGATGATCAAACTGATGACACTTGTATTTTTAGATAATTAAAATAAATGTTTACTCTAAAATAAAGTATATATATACACACGTTTGTCAAAAATCACTTAAACTTTTTTGCATAATTCTTTTCAAGTTATTTATAGCGTTTTAATATTTACTTATATTAGAATGTGTTTACCATACTCATTAAGTGGTTATGTACATTTATATACTGAAGATTTTGTATAGTTTCAACAGTTGAAAACAAATCATAGGCATTCCTATAAGAATTTTAAGACAGGTAGATCCCTTGCATGTCTTGAAATAGAAGATTACATATAACACAGACAACATCAATCGGAAGATAATTTTAACTATATTTTTATATAATTATGTGACATAATCCAGCTTTAATTTATGGTGTTATTATTCATCAAGAAGAACCAAAGAGATAATATCTACATGAAATTCTCGAAAACAATAAGATATGTCATCCAGCACCAAAAGTGTCAGACAACGTGCAAATGCTTGGCAATAAAGCTTTTTTCTCTTGGGAAGGTCTTTCTCAACAATTGGCTTAAAAGATGCTGAATATTCTTGAGTGTTATGAACTCTACATTAAGTCACATAACATGTGGATGTGGAAAATTGCACAACAAATTGCGGAAATTTGGCTTATTCACAACATGTCCAAACATGCATATGCCCCCAGAACGACATGTCGTCCAAACTCATATGCTTTCTTTTTATTATAAGTTTCCATCTTAATGTCAAGAATTCATATTTTGATGGATCTTATATTAGCAGTGGCTTGGTAAGGCAATTAACATGGTATTTAATTTGTCTCACTTTACTAGCGGCAATCTTTTTGTATGATGTCACAAGATAAATTCATGAAGAAATATAACAATCTTTTATATATTAACAAGTTTCATTATCCATGTGACACACGAATTTGTTAGATCATATGTCTACAAGTTTTTAAAATAATAATATGTTATTTATTGCAATACTTTTACATAAATTCTTTATTAGATCTATCCAGAAAATATTTCAACTACTTTCTAATTTTATTATTTCAGAAGAAAATAACAAAAATAAATAAAAGTTAACTTTATCATGAAGCATTTAACATATTTAGTGTCTCTCAAGATGTAAAAAAATGAAATAATAACTAGAAAAATATAAAAGTTGAGGTATTTGATTACTAGTCTCTAACAATGTCAAGCAACCTTCACAATATATTGGACCATGCATAAAGATTCGGTAATATTTTAATACATGAGGGCCAAATAAAACCATTTAAGTGGTATTTGAATACATTTTCAACACTTTAATCAACATGCTAAGTAAATAAAAAATGTAAATGGGTGACACATAATAGAGCATATCATACTGGAGTGCGTCTGCATGTGAGTGTATTAAATGTAGGAGTGAGTGTTATAAATTAGATGTTCGAATGATTTTCAATTTTTTAGAAAAATTAAATATAATGTGTGTGTTAAGATATTATCATTTAATCTTGAAATGTTAGTATAAGTTTAAATCTCATTTAACTAATCTTTAGTTTAAAAATGGAATTGCTTAATTGATGACAAAGCTTAAGGAGTGAATTTTGAAGAAAAAAAACTCACGAATGAGTCACATGTGACATTAACTCCACTTACATGGATTGTGTTTGATATAATAGTATATAGATGTATCAACTTAAAGTGAATAAATTACAAAAAAAATAAAAGTTAAATCACAACAGTTGAATTCATTTAAAGAGTTTCATAGGATGTTCAAATCTAGTGACTCTACCAAGATTGTTTGGTTTGATGTGTTAAGTTTTGTTAATGATAAATACATAACAAATAGATGACCAATATGCTAAACGGGGGTGGTGTGTAGATTTTAGGAAAAATTTTGGTTTAGTGTCATATCAAGAAACATCATAGGTAGAGTGTAATTTATCCTAAAAATTAGTAATTTCATTAAATAGTAATACCTTAAATAAGTACATGTGTTTTTGGAATTTTCAAAGGATATTGACATTCAATACTTTCTTTTTCAAAACTATTGAGTTTTATGCTGTTTCTTTTTTTTCTTTTTACAAAAAATAGTATTAAGAATAAATTACTTTAATACTACCGGTCAGGGTTTTAGCATCATGCCTGGAGTCTAGAAGAATAAGTAGAGGTCCACCTAAAAGACCTCTGAGTATTCTTCCTTGAAAATAGGCTACTTAATTAGTCTCTAGGTGTTAGGAGATTTCTCTAGAAATGGATAACCATAGTAGGACTACTAGTCAAATGGAGATTTGAACTCATGCATATAAGGAGTAAAGAACATTATCAGAATCCCTTTAACCATCTGAGTGATCCCACACATTCAGTATGTTGTTGCTTTTTACATACTCGAGGTAATTTCAAATCAAACTAACATGCAACGAATATATGTTTTGAGTGGGATAGTCTTTTCTTTCACAATACCTAAGGGCATATGAATTAGAGACTTTATTATTGATTATTACGAAAGTAATTTTTGCCTCCATTAGGTTATCTCATATGTATCCCTTCTAATTTAATGAGAGCTCTTAACTCAATATAAAAATGATTATTAATTGTTTCATCACACTATCTTAAATGGCGAACATTGTAAGACTCTTTACATTATACCCTATTATATAAAGAAACTTTAACTTGTTCTTCAGTTGTTATTTGTTGTGTTGGTTGAAGACCACATTTCTTTCGTGATATGGAGCACAAGTCTAAGAATATTATAGGGCCCATGCCAATTATATACAACTACCGAATTCAATTACATGATAGCTATACGAAATATATGTTGTAATATAATGAATGCAAAACAAAATTTAATATAATTATGCTTTATATACTTTCTTCATGAACAAACATCAAATAAATGAAGTGATCGAGATACCATACGTAACTAGAAAATAAGAACTAGATTAATTCTCCACCAATAGTATCCCCTCAAGTCAATTGAATATAAAGGGAAAAACGAAGGCGTGCTAAAATCCCTCCAATTTGGACTTTTTCTTCTAAAATATCGGATCACAAGACATTCGAATAACTTTAACCAAAAAAAAGTTATACAACAATATCACTTAAAAATATAATAGCTAAACATAAAATTTAACATGGAACAAATTAAAAGCACATACTATATCAGAAACTGACATCATTAAAACTCATGAGTCATCCTCATAAGTAAGCTGTTAATTTGTGCCAGCCCGAATATATAATAAAAAGCTAGCATAACCCAACCTTATCCAGGTTACAAGTTATTCGGCCAAACCCATTAACCTGCACTCTCTATCATTAAATTGCTCATATGAACTCCTAATGCTATTACCCTCTGATGCTAAACGGAGAAAACTTCACTGTCAACTATTCTTACATTTTGGCCAAAAGAAAAATCAACTAATATGTTTAAGACGAAGAAGTTTGAAGGGAAAATGAGGGGAAGAGTAAAATTTTATTTCTAAATTGAGAAATTTATATAATGTTTATAAAAATAAATAAAAAATAATTGGAGAGTTATATGATAATTTCTTATTTTATCTTTTGAAATAAAGTGAATGTTTATTTAAAATAAAAAATTATCCATCTTCTCCATTCCTCTCCAAATCCCCCCATTGAAACATATCTCACAAAGTAAACCAATCATTCCGACCATTAACATTTTACTCCACAATAATATAATATTATGTAAGTGTGCTACTATCATATTCAGAAGGCCGCCAAAATATATGTTGACTTTAAAACCTTAGACTATTAAGATTTCACACCAGCATGAAGCACTGAAGCTTACTGTTGCAAAGCCTTAGCCTTGAGTATAAAATTTAAGAAAGTACAATATCATAACGAAAAGAAAAATTCATATTAAACATAATGGGGAATTGAAGTCTACTATTGCAAAGCCTCAACCACGCATGCATTCACACTGCCTTCTATCATTTGAAGCACGGAAACGACATTGAGGCCTCCTTCCTTGTTTCCGGAACGTATCGAGTCCGATTCAGAAATGACATGACTGTTTCACGTCCTGGTGAAGCTTTTTTTTTTATTTTGGAATTTACCAACCCAGTACGCCATGGACACGACGGAGAGGCGGCAACGACTCGGAGGATACGACTTCGACACGGACACGAAATGGTAAAACACAACTTTTTGGTAAGTGAGTCCTTCCTTTCTCTCAAATCTGACTTAGGTTACCAAAATTTCCCAATTCGATCGAAACTTGGAGATTGAGAGAAATATGCTTTCTTCATCTGAGTGAGTTCGTGGTTGTGATTTTTTGCAGAACCCATTGAGGGATTTTTCTACAGACCCATTGCTTGCCATTGTGCGATTGATCTACTCCATTGCTTGCGGGATTTTTTCCTCTTCTGTAGTGCTTCATTCGCGAAAACCAATAGCCTCAGCCTTGTGTGCTTGCTCTGCTTCTGTCATTTTTGAGTTAGGCTATGCATTTCTACGTTATTTTTTCTTTTTCCCCTCATCCTCTGTATATTGTACTGGCTGTTGTTAAAGAACAAAAATATTAGGTTTTAGTCTTTTAGATTCTTATATCTGTGGTATTTGGTGATAAATTGTAAATTGATAATGAATGCCGGTAGCTCTTCTGGTGGAAGTTCCATCTCTGGTTCTAATTCTAGCATCAATAGTAAGCTAACTGATGAATTATTATTCACAAATCAGAAGATTTAAACAAATATAATTAAAATAATATGATATCATTTAACCCTAAAGCCATAGCATACACAAATCATACAATTATCAAATCAGTTTAGTTTCAAGAATTACCTGGATAAGACGATGATGAACAATTCATAGCCTTCCTGTAAACAAATCAGAGAGAAACGCAGTAATCCTTGTTCGTCAGTTGTTGGGGTGTGTGTGAGGAGAGAAATTACTCCTATCCTAGGGTGCTGAATTTTTGTGTGTAGTCTCAATGGGGCAACCACACTGCAACCCTAGAAAGGAATAAGGGCCTCTCCTTGTGCACTGAAATATGGGCCTACTTGCCCATCATAGCAAGCCCAAAATACAGCCTACCACATTAACCCACATAACATAAAATGCTCAATAATAACAAGCCCAACAACCATTAGTGATCACATGATTGGGCTAACAACAATAATAACAATATACTCCAATATTTTTGACATCTAATTAATCTGAGTTTTAGTAAAATAACATTGATTTATGCAAGTCCAAATTAAAATAATCCAACAATCTCCCACTTGGACAGCATAAGTCATGTTGTTTGTTTTAATAAAGAAAATAGTACTCCAGATTAATTCGCAATATGTGGTCACAATAAGATGTCAAAATTGAGCGAGCACCATCAACTATTGGTCCAAAATGAAACTACAAGTAGCTTAGTAATATAGAAAATCATGCCCGATAGGGGCACTGACATCATATATACCAAACACTCATATTTCAGTGACCTGATAAATATGGGATGTGGAATATGGAAGAGCATACCAAAATTGTGATCAATCATGCAATTCCAAAACAAAATAGCCCTAGCATCCACCCAAGATGTCATATTCTTAAGTGTGCATAGTGACAACATATGACAACAAAAGTTTAAATATGTCTCGAGATAATATAATAACAATTAAGCACACTCCCACTAATTTAGCATATCAAAACATAAACAATCTCATTAGAGTCACATAAGTTTCAAAATACTCTAATGATAAAATCTTTATTAGTGGGATAAAACTTAACTTTGTGATAAAATTATTTAAATTGAGTATGAAACTTGCAATATTTCTCTATAACAACACAAGTACAAAATAGAGATAAATATATTATTGCAGAGTCATAAAAATGTGGTCGTAAATCAGAAACAATATGAAGTCTAACCAAAAAACAATTGGATAATCACAGAGTATCACGAAATTGACTTCATTACCAACCACATACTCTGCCTCCACAATTGAGGAAATTACAAGTGTCCACTTGATACTTAACAACAGATCAACTCCTCTTTGTCATCACAAATATAAATCCTTGAAGGATTTTCTGAAATGGGTAACCTATACCAAAATTCACTTAAAGTGATTTGATCACTTGTGGGTGAGATAAAAAATCTATAATACCTTACACGTATTATTGGATTACTTGAAAGTTTACAAAAGCTCACTAAGGATCACTCAAGTGTTATAACATAGGTAATAAATAAACAATACACACTTGAGCATATAACTAAGTTATCAACAACGGAAGCACATAGGACCTATTTTTAACTACTATTGAGGACATATCAATTACAAAGTCTCTAACTCACATAATAACCAAAAGATTACACATTAATGGGCAACAAGGTCCCAAATTTAACATATTTCAAAATTTCTAAATATGTGTGTTTTATGAGACAATCTATCATTAAAAAAAATTAATTTCAAATATTTGTATGCCTTAAATTAAAAAAATAGGCATCACCAAATATTTTACGAAATAAAAAAAATAACTGAATATAAGATTTTGTCTCTCATAGAATAAAAGTAGCAACACTAGTCACCAATATACAACTAGCACAAAGTACATTGACAACAAAACTTGCTCCCACTTACTTAAGGTATCATGCATTAATAAACAATGCAAAGAAACAAAGCACCTTAGATCAAATTTCAGACAACAATACATGAAAGCCAGCATTAAGCCATATATAAACCACTTAGCATGCACTTAAGTATTTATTTGCTCAAATATTAGGCCTAAAATACAACAGACTTTATCAAAATAGGCATTTCAATAAACTTAACATATTTTATATTAACCACTCAAAAATTGAGTAATAATTACAAAATCACATTCCCCTTATGAAATGTAAAGAATATTTAATCCAAATTAATCTACCATAGGCAATTTCATATATTCAACCCACATAGAAAGTAAACATATAAGCTTTTACCTTATTCTCAAATAACGAAAATGTTGAATAGTAATATCATAGGTACAAAATATTATTCATTCCAACATTGTGCACTACCAACAAAAAGATATCTTTATCAATTGAAGTAATTAATATGTCGATTTGTGCTCAAAATAAATACTTACAAAACCATCTTTATAAGAAATCATTTTTATCATAACATATGAGAAAACTTAGAAAAACAACTTAATCCCTGAATTTTTACTCAAGATATTTCAAAATCAAAATTGATAATTTCTTTTAAAGATCATAACATTAGATAATACAAAAGTATAATTCTTTAAAAAAAGAAAACCAAGGAAAAGTAATATTTAGTTAGTTCTACTACTTCAAAGTAGCAATTACTACAATGCTTGAGCATTTACAAAATAATAGAAATGTCAAGCACATACAAATAACATATAACATGTGTCAAAATGTCACAAAATTGCGGCAACAATACATATTTCAAAATAGGTTTAATAGGTAGTAGTTCTCTTCAAACCTTATTATAGGTTAACAAGTTTTCAACATGTTACCTTATCAATGATTAAGGTTTATCAACAATATACGACAATTACAATATAAGGAGTTCACTATGTTACAATACACTTTAAAAGACTTAATCATGTCCTCACTATAGGTCCCAACAATAAAGCGACGACAAACATAGAAGGAAGAGAAAATCATATTCAAATATTGTAATATGTTTATGTAAGCATTGATTTTCTCATGTTCAATTAACAAGGCAATTAATTGAACTAGAGTCATTGTATCATTGCAATCCCGCCTAAGGGTCCTGAATTACAATATACAATACTCTCTCACTTGATAGAGCGTGAATTGATACACATCAAGGAAATAGACACAAACATTGTGTTTAAAAGTTTTTAAGTATTCAAATTATTTTCTCCATCACACAATTATTATGTCAAGTAATGTCACACCGATAGGATATGATCATTACTTACATAATCCAAAAATATTTAAAACTATAGATTATAATAAATAATATCACACCAATAAGGTGTGTCAAATAATTAAATAACCCAAAATAATATTTGCAAATTCATTCCAATGAAATTGAGAAAATAAATTTCATTTGACATGACAACTTATCTTGATTAGCTTTGCGATAGGCAAAAGTAAAATCATTCAAAATCACATGTCCAGAAAATAACTTTGGATTGCTACAAAATGCTCAATTATCTCATTTGTCAAGATTCACAAGATGATACACACATTCAATTATATAATATTGTCACTTATAAATGTGTACAAATGAATTTATCAATTCAACCAAAATACTTGACAATGAGTGATATTTCATATATATCATAACAGAATTGAGCACACAATTATAGTTGAGCTCTTATGCCATTGTAATCCCGCCTAAGGGTCCCAAATTACAATGCATAAGCAACTTCCACAACATTAAAATATTATGTCTCTAAAGCTAATTCCGAAAGGATACTGAAAACTTTAAGGACATAATATTTAATGCTAACAAATCATTAGAAATTATATTAACAAAGACAAACCGATAGGGTAAGTGCACCATTAACATAATTCCTAATGCAAATGTAATCATATCATTACTAAAATAACACTGTCATAATTGGTCTCACGATAGGCGAGCACACAACTATACAAAATGTCTAAAACAGTTTCAAATATCATAAAATAGTGACTCAAAATTTAGTTTACACAGAAATTGCAAAATATCATATATTTGTTTCAATACATTATGTAATATTATATGCACATAACAACACCAAAAAAATAAAAATTATTCCTGTGTCAAAATTGAGTCATATCTGATAGTAACATTAAATATAATAAGCACACTCAACTCATTATAATTGACTCCCACGATAGGTGAGATCACAATTACAGGAAATTATTATAATAATAACAAATCTGCTTATAGAGTTTACAAGTTTACATACCACATCATTTTAGATAATTGTCAGACTCTCATATATAATTGCATATTTCAAAAATTGGCATGACGAGGTAAACACTAAATTTAGAACATATTCCCCGCCTATGCAATTATGAAACAAATTAGTAATCATAAAGGTTTAATCACTAACCTTAAAGAGTATGACATTCATCCTTATATGTAAAGTCAATGAAACAAAATAGCTCAAAGAAATGTCACTAAAATAGCTACATATAGGTCTCCCAATAGAATGCTCATAAAATAAATATTAGAGCACAATTTGTAACAAAATTAATATAAAGGAACTCTAATTTATAATCATACAGCATGTGATAACATACACACAAGGATTACTTAATTATATTTTCTATTACATTACAATTTGCACAATAGCCAAAATATTGAGTAACACTTTCATAATGTAATCACATGACAAATAATGGACATATCAAAATATCTTAAATTTGCAATAGCAAAATATAAAATATTATTAGTATAGCCTCTCAATAGATCTTGACAAAATATAATGATAAGGGTTTATGATTACCAATATGTAAACATTTTTCATATCATAATAGTTAAGCATATAATAATTATATAATTTCTATAAAATTTTAACTAGCTTAACTAATGGAAAAAAAGTGGCAATCAATCCATAATGAGGCCAATAGTATACACAACCAAAATAATTAATTTCAGTTTGTCTAAATTTAGTTAAATAGATTCCTACAAACTTTGTATACAACAACAGTGAGCATAATTAACAAATCCTTTTTTTTGTTGGCAGTAAAATAATATATTTGTCAAGAGAGTGATACAACATTCTTATTTTCACAAGAAAATTCTCCATAAAAATAAAATATTCACAAAATAGTATTTAATTATAATTATCACATGTTTACTTAATTAGTATATATAAAACACTGAAAAATTTCAGCAGCCACAGCATACCACAAGAGAGAGTACTCAATATGAAACAATTCTATATTAAAGATTATACACAAAAAATTTCACTTCCAAATTTCAAGAGAACAATGTAATATATATTAAAGCTTAGAAAAATTCAAGATAAATATATTCAGGTAGGAGAAAAAATTTACATAATTTCCCAAAATATAGTACTATCAAGAATCCATTTAAGAATATAACCAAATGGTATATGATTGATAATACCCACATATTTTCATATAAAGTTAGATAACCATAGTATAACTCTATAATTTTTATTTTTATTTTTAATTACAAAATTCGATGAACTTTATTGCTGGAAAATTGACGTGAAATAATCACTTTTTAGATAACAATAATATTGAGAGTTGATAACACACAAACTCTCCATCATGACAAAATTAACCACATAGCTTATTTTCAACATAATCTAATGCTTTTATGTAATCCATCTATACAAAAGTATTTTATTGGTAACTAAGTAATGGATCAATAAGTTGTGAAAATGCAAGGTAAAAAAAACGAAAAAAAAGCAAGCACAAAAGGAAAAGAAAAAAAACTTAAACCCACTACCTTGCACAAGCCAGCAGGGATTGACGTGATGGGAAAACTAGATCCAACACAAACAGAAGTGTTATTTTTTTCAATTTTTTTTAATTGATTCTTCACGATTTCTTACAATAATCTTAAACTTATTTTATTAATTGTTCTTTTGAATTGAAAAAGTCAAGATCAAAAAAGGAGTTCCCACCTCCAGGAACGTAATATAATCCTCACTCAGTCTTATTGACATGAACCACAGAGAAAACGAAAGTCAATTAAAAAAAATGCGGACTTACATAGGAACAAAATCTGCACGATAAACTCAACCCAACAAGACTCTAATCTCATGTAATTAACAAGTATGTGCAGCCATGGTTAAGGTTAACCAGGCTCTGATACCAATTGATGAATTATTATTCACAAATCAGAAGATTTAAACAAATATAATTAAAATAATATGATATCATTTAACCCTAAAGCCATAGCATACACAAATCATACAATTATCAAATCAGTTTAGTTTCAAGGATTACTTGGATAAGACGATGATGAACAATTCATAGCCTTCCTGTAAACAAATCAGAGAGAAACGCAGTAATCCTTGTTCGTCAGTTGTTGGGGTGTGTGTGAGGAGAGAAATTACTCCTATCCTAGGGTGCTGAATTTTTGTGTGTAGTCTCAATGGGGCAACCACACTGCAACCCTAGAAAGGAATAAGGGCCTCTCCTTGTGCACTGAAATATGGGCTTACTTGCCCATCATAGCAAGCCCAAAATACAGCCTACCACATTAACCCACATAACATAAAATGCTCAATAATAACAAGCCCAACAACCATTAGTGATCACATGATTGGGCTAACAACAATAATAACAATATACTCCAATATTTTTGACATCTAATTAATCTGAGTTTTAGTAAAATAACATTGATTTATGCAAGTCCAAATTAAAATAATCCAACACTAACATCTACTAAAATTAGTTAGGATGATCATTCTCCTCTTTGGGCATATGTGTGTATCCTAGAGCATGGAACAGATGAGGGTGGAAATAGAAATTGGTCATATAATTTATGTCAAAGAGTGGTTAGAAGTTCATATTCTAGAGTGAGAGCCCATCTGTTAAAAATACCTTACATAGGGATTGCACGATGTTAAAAGGTTAGTGTTGAACATTTGAATGAACTAAAAAAAGTTGTTGAAGATGTTAAAAATAAACTTAAACCTAAGATTGTTCAATTGCCTCCCAGTGCTTCGGGTTTAGGAGCCAAAAGGAAAAAACTTGGTCCATTGGAAAAGGCATTTAATTTAGAAGATAGAGAGCAACTAAATGCTGAAATTGCAAGGATGTTTTACTCTGCTAGCTTGCCTTTTCACCTAGCTAGAAATCCACAGCATGTAAATTCTTATAGTTTTTCTGCAAGCCATAATATAAGTGGTTTTGTGCCTCCTGGATATGTTGATGTATGCCCTAAAGGCCAGTTATATATTGACTTTATGGTTTACATTATATCATGACATTTATTTAATATATGAGGCATTTTATTTATTGTGTTATTTATTTATATTAAATGAACATCATAGAGTCCTTAGAATGAAAAGTTATATGCCATGGAATATCAAGTACATGACTTGATAGTGAGATACCATTGGATAAATTGGAACGCTATTCTTAAATGTCCCTAACTAAGTATTACTGTCAATTAAGACGACAATGATGCATTGAGACTAATATGTGCGTAGGCTAATGACTGTGTCTCACAGATCATGGATATGAGATATTAAGTCTACACATGGGTACATATTAGAGTAATTATGTACTGTATTGACTCACCATGAGAACACTACATGGATCGTTACGTGAGTGTCATAAGCGGTTCTCATAGTGACAATAGTGTATGTTGTCCTTTGACTTGAGGTCACTACGGTTCCTTATATGAGGAGTTACATGTTTTAATATCATCAAACGTCACTGACAAGAGGCTGTCGAGACCTATCAAATAAAATAACCGGTTCACAAACTAATTTGTAGTATAGAGAATGAACCGAATCGTCTCTCAAGGATCCAAAAACAAAGATTTAATTAGATCAAGATAATTAGAAAATGGGGGTTTTGTTGTTGATTAACAAGATTAATAAAAGTAGGAGATTCAAAGTTGTAAACAAATCTAAAGAAACAACCAATCCAAGGAAATTTACCGATCTTGAATTTAACTCATCATTGATCACAAGGAATTCACTTAATTGCTAACCATGTTCTTGGCCTTAGATCACATCAAGAAGCCTTAACATGATCCAAGAATTCTTTACTAGATAAGCATCTAGGATTTGATTAACCAAGGTTAGATAAAGTAAGCACCATCCAACATAGATTAACTTAAGATCTAGAATTTAACCAAGCTAAACAATCTATCAAAAAGCTTTAATATATTGTTTAATCTTTATGATCCTCTTTGAATACATGATAATAAAGCTATTACCACATCAACATCTAAATCAAATTAAGCAATTTAATCTAGATAAAAATCAAAAGAGGAAGAAGAGAAACTTGAATAACAATTAAGCAATATGAACAAGCAAAACAAGATCTCCAAATTAAACAACAAGATGGCTAATCCCTTGGATTGATTATGAGAGCCTAGCCTTCCATGGATGGGAAGGAAGAACTCAGAATTTAAAGATCAAAAACGAAATTGCAAAGAGAATGGAGAAGAAGAGAAAGAAAACTCTCACAAATACTTAAACTTTCTTGAAACTTACTTTCAAATTGAATGCCTCTAATACAAAGAGGTTGGGTCTATTTATACTAATCCTAGAAGCCAATTTGTACATGTACATAATCTGAATACAAGCTATAAGAATCTGAAAATTGTCAAAAATGGAAGCTTGATGCATGGTTGGTGGGTTGGTGCATGGTAGGTGGGTTGGTGTATGGTTGGTGGCTTTTAGTCAACAACTCTTATCCGACTTCTGGCTTCAAATTCATCACCTAGACGGTGCATTTTGGCTTGGATGTCTTCATTAAAGTTGTAGCCAGTTGTCTCCTTGAAAATCTCCAATTTGAATCATGTCATTTGGACTTTTAGAACTCCAGAAATGCCAAAAACACTTCACCTACCTCAAGTTAGGTTGGAAGAACGTGTTTCCAAATTCAGACCAACTTGTAGCTTCAGAAGCATGCCTAAAACGACATCTATTGACAAAATGGTCTTCATTGAAGTTGGAGATATGGGTCTTATCTTTCAAGTGACCAAGTTTCAGCCCAAGAGGAGGCCTATAACCCACTATATAGTCCAATATGTGCATACTGCCCAGATGGTTCCGTGACAGCAAACCCACTCTGCATTGCAGGGATATTTTGGACCCTTAGCATTCTGATCCAGCTCTTGAGTTCTTCATGAAACTTGTAGAGCATTGTCTTAGCTTTCCAAAGACACCAAGATCACCTCAATTGGATCACCGAGTCCCAAGTTATGACCTAACCAAGGAAGAAAGGTCAAAATGCATCAAAATCCGAAAATTATTCAATATTTACATTAAAGCCCAATGAAGCCCAACAACATTAAACTCATCTAAAGTACTAATATTGGGCACAATAAACATCTAATAATGCCTAATACAAAGCTAACATAAGTGTCTCAAATTGATTGATCAGTCACCCGTAACAAGGTGATCATAAAGTCGATTATTGAATTTGTCACAAGTCATGTAGAGGGATGTGAGTGACGTAAATAGGATTTGTCTCTCCTACTAACGGGAGCGATATCTTCGAGCCCCTTGATGTGTAAGACTTGAAAATGCATGACAATGCTCAAATGAGTCAATATGAGATATTGATCTCATTTGTATTTATAAGTCTGCTTGGCAATTAAGAAACCAGAACTGTACAACGGTGACATGTTTCATGCCTTGTGTTCAATCAAGATATCAAGACAAAAGGACTAGACTATATGGTAACATTAGTCATGGTTAGGTTATGCCGAATCACTGACATTCTTATTACTTGAGTAGCAGTTATGTATTGCTAGATACCGCTCACTGTTTGTAATGTTAAATATGATTTAATGTTACTATCAACATAATAGGATCCTACAAGATCACACACATAGAATTGATTGGAATGGAGTTAAATGAAGCTAATTGGACCATTAGTAAGACTAGATGGGCAAACCCAATCGAATAGGCCTACACATTAGTCTGACCAAGGTCTGATGTGTGTAGGGGCCTATATATGCATCTCTTAGTCTCTTGTGCCGCACCACTATACACGCACAACTGAGAGTTGAAAACCATTTATGAGTAAGAAAGAGACTGAGAGAAACTTGCCCCCTTCATGGCTAACACCGTGCCAAAGAGGGAGACTTTCTCATCCATTTGTGTGGATACTGTAGAGACGCTACAATAACATTCATTGTAGAGTTCGTGATTTGTTGTCCATCATGAAGTTAGTTTCATCTATAATGTAATCATTTTAACACTGATTATGATCATCGCATGGATCCTTGGAGGGTTTCGTATTTTGTTTTTCTGCTACCTCTTCTCGTTGCGAAACCCAACAGGATATAATGCTATAAGAACAACTCTTTTACAAAAAGAGAGAGCACATATTGAGACATTGCTTGAACCGATTAAAAGTATGTGGAAATCAAAAGGGGATAGCATAGTTTATGATGGCTAGGCAGATTCTCAAAGACGTCCATTAATCAATTTCATGGCTGCAAGTGAAGGTAATCCTATTTTTTTGAAGGCTTATGATGGTTCGAAGGAATATAAAGGCAAACACTACTTAGTTAGCTTGATGAAGGGTGTAATAGATGATGTTGGACGAACAAATGTGGTCCAAATCATAACTGATATTGCTGCTGTGTGTAAAGCAGTGGGTATGTTGATTGAAGTTGATTATCCTGAGATCTTTTGGACTCCATGTGATGCATACTTTGAACCTTGCACTGAAGAACATTTGTGCACCTAGGAATAATTTGGAAAATGAGAATGCAAATAATAAATTGAATTGGATAACTCAAGTAGCTGATGATGTTTCTTTTATTAGAAACTTTATTATGAATCATTCCATGAGATTAGCTATCTTTAATGAGTTTGTGACTTTGAAATTACTTGTTATTGCTCAAACAAGATTTGCTTCAGTTATTGTAATGTTAAAGAGGTTAAGCTTGTAAAGCATGCTTTACAAATCATGGTTATTAGTGAACAATGGAACTCATACTCTTAAAGAGAGAAAGAGCAAGATGTGCAAAAGGCTACAACAGTCAAAAATTTCATTTTAAGTGATTCATGGTGGGCTAAAATTGATTACATTTGTACTTTCACGGAGCCTATTTATGGAATGCATAGATTATGTGACACAAATAGGCCTACTCTGCACTTAGTATATGATATGTGGGATACAATGATTCAAAAAGTAAAGACAATCATATATAACCATGAAGGAAAGCAAGAAAATGAGTCATCATCATTTTATGAAGTAGGGAATTCTATACTCAATGATAGGTAGAGTAAAAGCAGCACCCTACTTCATTGTTTAGCTCATTCTTTGAACCCAAGGCAATTTAAATTTCTATGATTTAGTAATTAATACTAATTTAAGTTCTTTATGTTAGTTTGATCTTTTGCATGATCTTGTTTGTGACTCTTAGGTATTATATTGATGAGTGGCTTAGTAGGGCTCCAAATAGAATTGCTCCTCATGAAGATGTAGAGATTTTTAGGTAGAGGAACAAGTGCATGAATAGATTTTTCCCTGATAATGAGACAAGAAGGCGGGTTTTTTTTATGAGTTTACTAGTTTCTCATCAATGGCTGATGAGTCTGCTGACTATGAATCAGTTGATGCTAGAGGGATATTGGATCCCAATCTTGGTGGGTGAATCGTGGATGTTCTGCCAAACTACTTCAACAAATTTCTTTGAAGCTTACTGTACAACCATGCTCATCATCATGGTATAAGAGAAATTGGAGTACTTACTCCTTCATTAATTCCTTGAGGAGAAACAAGTTATATCCCAAAAGGGCAGACGATTTGGTTTTTATACATACTAATTTAAGATTGTTGTCTAGGAAGAGTGAAGTATACAAAAAAGGAGTTAGTAAGATATGGAACATTGGCAGAGATGCATAGAGTCCTTTTGAGGGTGATGCTAGAGTCCTTGAAGTGGCAGATTTGTCTCTTGATGAACCAGATATGGAATCTGTCTTTTTTATAGATGATGGGATGGGAGAAGCTGAGTTAACAACTCTTAATGTTTAGCACTTTAGCTTTTATACTATGATCATGTCTTTTGTTTAGTTGTTTTCTAATTTCTTTGATGTTTAAACTTTAAAGTATGATACTAATTTAATATCTAGTTATTCTCTTTTTTATGCTTAACAGTTTATGCCATGGAAATGGCTTTATGTATGTTGATTTTGAGGATAATGGATATATATATATAAGGTTCTGTTTGAATTTTTGATTCATCCTTTTGATGTTTATCTCATATTTGAATTTGATTTTCTTGAAGTAGAGTTGCTGCTTGCTGACTTAGTGTATTATAATTTATTTTAAATATATATATATACACACACACACACATGTCGTATGGTATCTTATTTTTTTTGAGATGTTGCTGTATCACCAAATCTGTATCATATTGTATTGGTATCGTATTTTTGGTTTGTGCTTCGTAGCTTCTATCCCTAACAAGATGGGTCACGATACACTGCTTTCACACTTCAGGAATCTCTCTTTATTAGAAAATACTTCTGTACTTTGAAATTAATACATTTTTAACAAATTTTCAACAGTCATATCTGATTTGAATTTAATTTATTGATATGTATTGTTACAATGTGTCATTGTTATATTTTTAATGAACTTAGGTAGTATTCGCAAAGTACAAAAAAAATCTCTTAGGCCGTTCTTAAAATTTAGGTTTAGGCCAACTTCAACCTCAAAAGCTATCTCATGGAGTGAGGGTTGACCTCTACTTATAACTATTATTCAAGTCATATCACTATCCAATATGAGACTCTCAACATTATTTTATTTTGATTCGTAAATAAAATTAACAAAGTATTAAACTAATTTAACTAATAATTTATATATATTTAACTAATAATTTATTTTTATTTTAATACTTGATACATGATTAATTATATATAAATTATTATTTAATTTAATTTAATAATTAATTAATTTTATTCACAAATCAAAACAGAATAATTTTTTTTCTAAATCAATCTAAAGGTTCATTCTCTCATGATTAATGGAGCATGGATTTGACTCTCTCAGCTTCAGGCTTCACGGGTCAGGTCGTGCCTTCTATTGGGCCAACAACAATATGCATGAAGCATGGACTCACCGGCTTGCAGCTTCATCTTGCTATTGGATTTGGCTAGCAGACCCGCTTGATTAAAACCTAGTTAGTCTAAGTTTGAATGCGGTCGAGCCAGCCTTAAACTCAAATTTTTCATGCACTACTCGAATTGATCTATCAAACTTGACCCATTTTAAAAGTCCTACTTGCAAGCCTATTTCTTAGTTAACTAGTTTAAAGTGCCAAAATTATAAGGGACAACTGCAACATTCTCGGACTCAGGGAGTAATATACTAGTTTACTAAAAATATTACACATGACACATCATAATAATACATGTTATTAAATTAAATTTAAATAAAATCTAAATGGTTGAGAAACTGTTAACTTTCAGAGTATATAACTATGTTTCATGAAATACGGGTAGTGGCGGAACTACATGCCTTTTTAGGGTCATAGTCTCTAATATTATTAAAATAAAATTACCTTTACATTGTAAATTATTTTAATTAACTTTTTGAGTCAAGTAATGTTCTATGATATCTTTATAGATAGACACTTTAGGTCTTTTATAAGACTAATTTACAATTTATAATTTGGAACACAAAATTTTTTAGTGACTCTTAATTAAAATAATTTTTATTGAGATTCAAATTTATGTTCTATCTCATAAGAACGGATCTACTTTCTAACTCGACTAACAGGGAATTAGTTAATTTTTTAGTTTCGCATAATTTCAACATCCGAATGGTATTCTTTGATGGGCCAATCCAATTTATTTATAGTGCTGTCTTTTAACTGAGTCGGGTTTATGGCCCAAAAATCAAACAGATTCGGGTTAGCGGCACTCCCAAACAGAAAGAAGAGAAAAAAAACCCTAGAGCCAACTTTTCCCTTCCTATATATATAGCTTGGTGCCACTAGCAGCCTCCAACTACAGAACTTGGAAACCCTAATTTGGCAGTGAGTGAAAATGGCGGTTCCCCTTCTTTCGAAGAAGATCATCAAGAAGAGGGTGAAGCAGTTCAAGAGGCCTCAGAGCGACCGCAAGATCTCTGTCAAGGTACCAATTTTATTTTTATTTTTTATTTTTTGATTTCATGTTTTTCTGTGTAATGTTTTTGAAGATTTGATTTGATGCTGTTTCAGTGTCTTGTGTTGTTTGAATGGTCTTGTCTCTTTTCATCATCTGGGTGTTGTTTGTTTTGATGATTTGGGTCTGAAAGGTGGAATCTTTGACTTGTCATGTGCATTTTGATAATGAACGTCATATAGTTGAGGAGGATTCAGTTATCCTTTGAAAGGATATGATGATAGTTTTTGTCGCCCCAGTCTTAATTTGCACCATGAGGTGTAACGTGGTGACTGACATTTTATCTGATCCTGCTATCTTGTTATAATTTTGGTGTTTGCCTAGTATCAAGTGTTTTTTTTATGACTAAGTTTTACTGATATCTTCATTTTGTTGTCTCTGTGCCTTTTTAATATTTCGCTTAATGTTTCTGGTCTAATGGGACATGAGGATAAGTTTTGACACCCAGTCTTACTGTCTATTGTGATGCATGGTGAGAGATCGACTATCTGATCCCATTTTGACCAATTCTAATGCATAATATGTTTTATGTCGATTGGGGCAGCTCGTGCTCTGTTTGTAATAGAAATATATATTTTTTCTATATTTACATCGTGATATGATGATAAGTTTTGTATTTCCTTCCTCTTTGTTTTTTGCTTCTTCATTATAACCATTTAAATCTACCGTAGTGGTTGTGATTATTCCTGTCTTCTATCTTTTGAGAAATTGTTGATGGTTTCTGTTTTTATCTGAACCATCATGCTTACATTTATGATTTCCCCCCAAATATATATATATATATATATATATATATATATTATGACATGAAATGAGATATGATGATGTTTATCCATCAATTCTGCAATAGAATGATGATTACCAACATGCACTACCATCTGATCTCTTACATATTTTTTGTATCTTGTTTACGGATCTAATTACTCTATTTTTTTCTGTTCTAATATTTTCTTATATAATTGTTGAGAGAAAACTAAAAATTGAAGTCCTATAGTTTTCTTCACAATATACATACTATAATTCATTTATCTGATTTTTCTATAAGGCAATTGATAATGCATTTATCTAATTGTCCTTTTGCAATTGTTGATGGTCGGTGTTAATTCTCTTTGTCACTGATCTGTGATTATTATACAAATATTGCTATCTTTTGGCTGCGGTTGTGAATCAAGATTTTCTGTTTCTTAATTCATTTCAATAGCATGATTACATTGCACGCTTTTGTAGTTTTTTTTTGTGACAATAATGTAATCTCATTAAATGTCAGTTGTGGATTTATATTAGAGCGTAATACTGTTCTGCAATCTGTGATGAAATTTCTTTAGTATTCTGACTAATCTGTGATTATTATCCTAAAATCACCATCTTTCGGCTGAGATTGCAGATCAGTGCTTGTATTTATATATTTATTTTGACACTGTACATCACACGTCTTAAAATGCCATTTTTATTTGCACATTGTCTTCTGATGTTCATACTTCTGTCTATTTCTGTGTCTGGTCAATTTGTTTGAATGGCAAATAGAGATTTTATACACATCTTGTGACACAGTCGACATGCTTTCAATATAAGCTTTTTCTTACTTTATCCCAGTGTAGATCTTGAATCCATACCTATTAGGTCAGGTAAATATTATACCTTGCAAAATGATTCTTTCTCATCTGATGAAGAACCTTTTTTTCATGATTAAAGAAATGAAAAACACTTGCTTTTCTTTTTTGCTTTTATTTCTGCTTGTGTTATTTATGAGTGTTTGTGGAGTTACCCATTCATCTGATTGGTTGTTTAGGTTCTTATTTAACTTTGTTGAACACAAGTGTTGAATGGGATGGAATTGGTTGCCGATGTACTTAACCATTTTTTGTCTTTTTTTTTTTTTGCAACAGACAAACTGGCGCAGACCCAAGGGTATAGATTCTCGTGTCAGGAGGAAGTTCAAGGGATGCACTTTGATGCCAAACATTGGTTATGGTTCGGACAAGAAAACTCGTCACTATCTCCCAAATGGTTTCAAGAAATTTGTTGTCCATAATGTGAAGGACCTGGAACTTCTCATGATGCATAACAGGTGAAGTAGTTCACCTCAACTTATGGCATTGTAATTTACCTCTTATAGTTGATCACATGCTGAATGCTTTTTATCTTTATGTTAATTCAGGACATACTGTGCTGAAATTGCTCACAATGTATCCACAAGGAAGAGAAAGGATATAGTTGAGAGAGCTGCCCAGCTTGACGTAGTTGTGACAAACAAAACAGCAAGACTACGCAGCCAGGAGGATGAATAAATGTGATTGTCTGGGAAAGTCATTTATGATTTGTAGTGAGCTATGGTCCCCTTGATGGTAGATTTTTGTCATTTTTGTTTAATTTTTTGTTAAAACCTGTTGCATGATATACATTTATTTTGCTGTCACGATATTTTCTACCTTGATATGAGAATTTTAATGGTTAGGGTTTTAGCTCTTAACATTAATGTTTTCTTATTTATTGTGTTTTATGAATACTTCTCCAGTAACATGGGGATGGTATGTAGAACATGTACTACATGAATTACGACAACACATTATTGAAGGACATGATTGAAGGACGAAGAACTAGTTAGTCACCGTTTATGATAATTTGATAGAACTTGAGCTTATTTGAGATGTACATAGTCCACATCAACAATATAGAAAGATTTCAGAGAGAAGAAAAAGAATGAGGAATTCCTGAAGTTTTCCCTAAAAAGGTGTAATGTCAAATTCATTTATACCAAGTATTTTAGAATTTTAAAAATCTTAGTATGTAAATACTGAGAAGCGATATATTATTTTAAATTCTTTTAGAAAAACAACTTTGTATTAAATGTTATATCCACACACTATTAAGTACTTCCGTAAATTATACTTTCTATTTTCTAACAAGTATCCTCACTTCTTTGTTGATTATTTGTTTTCGTAATATCCTGTATGTCAAACATATTGTTATTGGAAATCAATCTGGCTTTTAAGGGAATGTGTCGAAGGGTCCTATACTCGTTATATTCTTATGGCAAAGTTAGTACACAATGCTTGTGTGACCTTACAAACGTATTATACATGTATGTAAATTTAAAAAACATGTGAATACTATACGCATAAACTCATACATTTCAAGTTATCATTGTGGAAAATTGTGTGTCAAAAGTCATGTTACGAAGTTGATTATACTGCTTAATATATTTCTAGTTACTTAGTTATTATACATATATTGTATAATAAAACGTATCTTCTAAACATGATATTCTGTTAAGAGTTTAGAAATAATGAACCAGCTCTATGTCCTTTTGATCAATTTATGATTTACAATGATAATTAAAAATGGGTTAAAATAAGACTCAAGACTTTTCTATAACATTAGTTATATTATCCTAATTTCCTAAGCTATGGATAGTTACTAATTCTTATTAGAATTATGGAATTAATTTGTACAAGTGGGTGATCACAGCAAAAGGACATCGGTTCCCTTATATTAGTTAAAAAGTGTTACTAACTTATCCAAACTATTAGTTAAACGTTCTATGTAATTTATTTTAGTAGTAAAAAAAAATTAAAATATAAGCCGGTGTATCAAATAATCATTTTGTCTTTAAAACCTAATTTTTTTGAACATGTATTTTAGATAAACTTAATAATAAATGCATGCACATTAAATTAATAAGAACTAGTGTAAGCCGCCTTTCGAAGAAGGACTGGGGGACCACGGTATTGTGAGTGAGAAGAGTCCACAACTGGCAAAGAATATGACTTGCCTCGGAGAA
Source organism: Styphnolobium japonicum (assembly GCA_023212625.1). NCBI lineage: Eukaryota > Viridiplantae > Streptophyta > Magnoliopsida > Fabales > Fabaceae > Styphnolobium > Styphnolobium japonicum. The sequence continues at coordinate 21,789,118 of JALBWW010000003.1, read as the reverse complement.
CAAACAACTGCGCAGCTCAAGAAGGTACTGATACTGTAGCTAAACAAACCTTACAAATGTGAGGCAAGTAAGAATCAAGCATATTTCCTCTTGCCTTGAATGTGAAGCAAGAAGAACCATCATCTTTACAACTCTGCATAGACGTTTTGAACTAACAGACTTGGCAAGAAAAGAACCAAACCTTTCATGGATTTCTCATATATAAGAACCTTCACATATTGTACAAAACACATGCATTCTGGTCCTCTGCATTAGAGACTTTCCTTCACTACTTTCTAGGCTTCTGAAATCCCCCTAGCTCTTTTCTTGTTCCAAGCATCTTTTTCCTTATCCAAAACCACACAGTACAGAGATGGCAAACGAGCAAATGAAGCCTATTGCCACGCTTCTTTTGGGGCTGAACTTCTGCATGTATGTCATAGTGTTGGGCATTGGTGGATGGGCCATGAACAGAGCAATAGACCATGGTTTTGTTATAGGTAAAGGATCCCATCTTTCCTTCCTGGCAGCCCCTCCTTTCTTTGTGCTTCTTCAGCATGCTTATGTTGTGTGACAAATTATGCAGGTCCAGGCTTTGATCTTCCTGCTCACTTTTCACCCATATACTTCCCTATGGGAAATGCTGCCACTGGATTCTTTGTGACATTTGCTTTGCTTGCTGGAGTTGTTGGTGCTGCATCAGCAATTTCAGGAATCAATCATATCCGTTCATGGACTTCAGAGAGCTTGCCATCTGCAGCTTCAGTTGCTACCATTGCTTGGACTCTTACACTCCTTGCCATGGGGTAATCTGTCTTCCCCCCCTACACACACACACATACACACACTCACCAACCACCACATAAAAAAGAAAAAAAAAACTGCTTTGAATTGATATAAACGAATTGCGTAGTATGATTGTAACTAGCTTATAATTTCTGCAGCTTTGCCTGCAAAGAGATTGAGCTTCGTATCAGAAATGCCCGCTTGGTAAGACAGGAAATTTCTATTTATTGTCTTGTCAACTATATTCTTAAGGTTGATGTAGTCAATAGATTTTCAACTGCCAAACTGTCCTCTTTAACAAGAGCTTTGATGTCCAATTTTGCAGAGAACAATGGAGGCTTTTCTAATTATCCTTTCAGCTACGCAGCTTTTCTACATAGCTGCTATTCATGGTGCTGCAGCGTATAGGAGATAAACTTGATAGTTGAGTGAATGTGTTTGTGTGCTTGTCTTTTTTTCTCTCCTCTTCTCTCTCTTTGATTTATTCATTTTTTCTTTTTTCCAATCAAGTCTTTTCATTTACAAACTTCATTGGAGAATTGGCAGATTGTGGTGTGATTTATTACATGATTGGATTTGTATTAATTTAGAATAAGTTATGTACAAAAATAATTAAAGAAGAATATCATCTGTACCATGTTTTTGTTTCTTTCTGTCTTTCTTCAATGCCCCACTGCCACTAGAGCCATTAGAAGAAAGCTGTTAACATTATTCGTGGCAAACTACGTAAACCTGCACAAACCGTGACAAGGATAGCAAGCTGCATCACCTTGATAAGCATTTACTGGTCTTTAGAGAACAAGGCAGAATACAATCCAAATATTCTTGTTCTCACAAGACCATCTGAGAAAAATTAAGTTTCCTTTAGATCCTTTTTTAATTTTTTAAGGGTCCTTTGACCTTCAATCAGGTAATAAAGATGTCACATGTTCCCTAGAATGCAATCTACGCATATGATTGTCAAGCAATCTTCAATCATTGCTACCAGATGGAATTTTAACTCGTTAACATCATAGGACTGTCTTTGAGAGCCGAAGAGAAGGAGAAAAAATTTGTCAAACATTTGAACAATAATCCTGACAAGACCAACCCTAAAACAAATGAAGACATTTTCTTGATCAGGTGCAGGAACAAAATTTTATCAGTCTACTACAAAAGTTCATTATGTTATGGTAGTTAATCTTGCTAGATGATCTCGTTTACTAGGTAAAAATCCAATTCCAAGCAGATCAATGATATCCAGAATTCAACGCTGCAAAAATTGATGTTACAGGCACTGAAGGACAGCCCGGTATGCAAAATATATATTACTTTGTCCCCTGTGGATTCCATGCTCATAGTAACTGGTTATGTATGCACATAAGATGATAAACATAAAGGGAAAAAAATATATTCATATAGAAGTTTCTAGGTCACACCGCTGGCCCACTGCTCTACATTGTAAAAAAGGAGGAAATAAACAGAAGACAAAAAATAATAATTGCAGAATTAACAAAAATGTAGTTGAGGTATATTAAGCTGAAACTGTTGCTAACACAATTACCACAACAAACCTCACTGTATATAAATCTCTTATGGATTATATAGTTGGGCATGTTGCCCCATTATTTTTTTGGAAAATCTAAAGAAGACATCTATATCAAAATATCACAAATTTTTTTGAACAGAGTCCTAAGTCTTCACAAGTTTGACCTATCAGATGAGATCCTCGTGCTTGTATTTCTGCAAGAGAAGCAAAAGCAGATGTTATCAACGAAAACTTAATTTGCAATTTCAAGAGAGTGCTACTATATCTCACGGATTAACATAACTGACTTTCCTTTATTTTCTCAAACAAAACATAACAAATAATAAAATAAATAAAATAAATCATTTGACAAACATCATGCCAACTCATTTGTGAGCAGTTTTCGTAGAAACTGTTTCGTAAGAATTAGCGTTTCTGATTTCAAAATGTATGCTGATAGCCTGATACTACTCCAATAATCCCCAAAGTCAGCATTATCAGAAAGAACTAAGACAATTTATAAATTGATGGATAAATTTGCAAATAATTAGCATGCAAACAAAACAATACACTATACACATCAAGAAGTCGTCTGTCTCTGAATCCTAGACAATCTGCTGTCTCAGTTCTCAAATTTACACTAAGATGATGAACAAGAACTCAGCCCACAAGATCCGAGGACTCAATTAGAATAAATAAACAACGAATACTTTAAAAAAAATAAAAAAGAATCCCACTGGGACTCCCAGTTCAGGTACTCAGTCATACTGCAAATGCAGGTCAGGATTGAATTTGCACAAAATGTGTTAGGAATCTTTATTCTGAGATCTTGTGTTCCTAACAATGGTGACACGCTGGGAGAAAAGTAGGGAAAGGAAAGAGAGAAAGAATGCAATTCTTTTATTGAGATAGGAAAGAAAGAAATGAAAAGTACACAAGGTACCCAAAGGAGCACTCTCCTTTCACACTGGAAATGATCCAGTCATACAGTCTGCAATGTTCCAAAGATATCCTAAAGCAACAAGGAGAATCTATTTATAGACTCTCTACAACAGAAAACCAACAACTGTATCAGCCTAACCACCTAATACTAACCTCCCTCTACAACAGTAACTTGACTAAGTCAAGTGCCTAACAATTTGCCACCCTATACAAAAACCCCTTTCAGCTGCACCAGTGTCTTCCCTAACAAAATGTTGTTGGACCAATTGCAAAAATAAATTCTTCTATGAATAAATTGCTTCTTTTATCAAAATACATAAACAAACTACTGGCCTCATGCAGCTAAGAGGACTGTCATGACCAACTCCAAACATCTGCAAACCTTCCAAATCCTTGAGTTCCTTTGGCTTAAAAAAAATGAACAACTTCTTCGGCTTACTATCCACATCCTACCTCAGAGTAAATTTATGACAATACAGAAACCAATAAAAGTCTTATATGCTAGTTGGCCTAAGTCAGAGTAGCAAAGACTTTATTTTGAGCAGCTCTAAACTGATATGGGACTGTTAGGTTGCCTCTTAACAGACATAGAACTACCCTTTTTGTATTTATCATGGAATACCTCTATTTTTTGTTTCCTCTATTAATTTACATGTCTGTCACTACAAATTTAAGGAAAACTAAAGCCCAATTCAAGTCAAAAAGGCATGGAAGAGAGATGAACACCAACCTGCCAGAACTACAATATAAGGTTCCAAAAACAAAAGGCTGCATAGAATTAGAAACAACAAATTGTAAAAAGTCCCCAGAAACATAATTACAAGTGTAATAGGGAAATACCAGTAGACATCTCCCATAAACAACAAAACAATTTCCCTCCACTATCATTTCTCTCCAACAAAACAGACTAATTTCCCTTTCAAGGTCTTAAGGGAAAAAATAAGTGAAATGCAGAGAAAGAAGGAATAAAAGTTATAAGAACTGAAAATATCTGACTATCAAAACTGAAATCAGAAAACCTAGCTGTAGCTGGTGAAAGAGCCAGAGTCATGCTCATGCATTCATTCTACAACATCTCTCTTCTCATACATTAGAACAAGGGAAATGAAAATAGTTATGAAGATCTATTCATACTTGTGTTAACACAAATCATATTAGCCAAGAAAAAAATGGAAAAAATATATCATTTTCACAGATAAAACTAAGAAGTGCATATTCACTAACTGAATCTTTTCGTGTCCAACAAATATGAATATTTCATCAACTCAGTTGACATCATAACAAAGATTCTGGCTTCAGAATAATAAGCACACACTTTATTAATTCTAGAAGAATCATGCCCTCCCAGTGCTAGTATGCTTCGTTCTTTCATTAATCCAAATCATAACAAAGATTCTGGCTTCAGAATAATAAGCGCACACTATTAATTCTAGAAGGATTATGCCCACCCAGTGCTACTTGTACTGGTTAGGCTCATATTTGCCATTCATTTTCCAATGGTAACTAGGAATGCCAATATATTGTTAAGTAGAGTCCTTATTCTGTTAAATATATTGATATACACAAATTGACATTTGTTGGCACTGACTAACAAGTGTTGAGTCCTTGTTGGTCATTGGGGATGAGATGACAACAAAGGATGATTCCTGTCTAATATTTGTAGCATAGAGAAGAGGCATCTTACGACTGCTATAGCTTCCTATTAATAACTAAGGTTTATCAATTATTATATGGCAACTAACTGGTTCTTACATGCATGCATTCTCTCTGTTCCCTAAAAAGTCCTAAACTACCAGGTCACATAACCAAATATCAAACCAAACCAGAGGCTTAAGTAATTTTTAACACTGCAGTCCAAGTAACTCTTGATTTGTAGTGCCTTATCGAAGATTTAGAAAAATTGATCCCTGTAAAACTTAAAACATGGGGGGAAACCCTTGCAAATGAAGAACAATAAAAATTAATGAGAAAAACAAGCATCATGAAAATGTATTTCACAAAGTTCAATAAATTTTGCAGGAATTTTAAGTATTATGCTGCATGACACCAACAGTAACTGATAATATGAAATATGAAAAATGAATCTTAAATTACATTTATGAGTGAAAGTAGTTCTGAAGTTACATAACTGGGATACTTTCTCCATTTTTACTTCCTTATATTACGCAAGTCACTGAAAAGCTAATGCATAGCAAACCAGAGAACTCTTCAATTTCATGAACACAAAAGCAAGGGCTGCAAACTTATTTCCCCATAAGAATCTAAAAGTAGAAAGAGAGAGAGAGAGAGAGAGAGATTGACCCATTATTTTGTTTTTTCAAATTTATTATGTAATTTATTATGTAAACCCATCCCATCAAACTAGACAACAAAAAATACATGATCATATTGGTTTAAGGACTTTAGGGTTCAATATTGAAAATTAATCCAAGGGTCAAGTGTTGAGCGGTAGGACTCTAGGAACTGATTGTAAGAAGTTTAAAAGACCAACATATGACTTTTACACCTGTGGAAAGTAATAACCCTGTGCCAGTCCTGGACTGTTGGTCGCATGGAGAGAGAACAAAAGCTTTATAATTAACTTTCCATTTCTTTTCTGAAGTGAATCTGCAGCAGGAACTAGATCACATTTCTGACAGTATAGAACCTTAGAAATCATCACAACTTAAGACTGGAAAAGCCGAAGACTAAAAGGATGTGGGAATGCCATGATGGTGAGAACAATTCCATTCATGTGTTTGTGTGGCTGTGTACTCTCATTAGCAAGAGACAGAGTTGTCAAGGTTACACTAGTGTTCACAACAAAGAACTCAGGGTAAAAGCATGAGAGGACGAGACATAAGACTGCCTAATAGGACCAACAACTATCTATATTTCTTTATTCAGCATTCAAGAGCAATCACAAAAGAATTCCTAACTCCAAGCATTAATTTCATTTCACCAAACACAATTTAATGAAGGGCATGGCCTTCCAATAAAGCCAAATTACAATCTTCTAGCAAATCCACATAACTGAATTTGACCAGCACCCAATATCTGAACAAGACATAAATAATGCCATTAGAGATGTGTTAAGACATTAAAGTAATTCTTGGTCCAGCTTAGGCTTCCAAGCAGTTCTTGGACATGATATCAAAATATCTTTGACCAAGTGTTCTAAAATTCAATCTTCACCAACCCCAGACTTGAAATCAAATTTCAGTGCAAGACTGTGTTGAGTCTCAGGCTCTCAGCTCGAGGTAACTTTAGGCCTATAACTTGTCAATGCTTCAAGCACAATTGGCTTTTTTGTGAGAGGGTGAATTACAAAATCTATTCTAGAACTTACATATAACAATTTAAAATTTCAGGTCAAGTAGCTATTTGAACAGCTATTTCCACTTCTTTGGCCTTAAAACATCAAATTTTACCAACAATATTATTACTGAGTCAATAGACTTGTGGGTTTCAACAACTACTGTTTTTTAACCAAATCAACAGCCACAAATCATATTAAATTCTAAATCCTTCATCCCAACTGTTTCTAATTGTATATCCCATTAATGAATGAAACACATGACCATAAAAACCAAAATACACAACATACATGAAAATAAAAATAAGAGATGCCACCAAAGAAGACCATAATCAGCTAAGCATAATTAGTGAATAAAAAAAACACCGTCAAACTTCTCTTTAAAAATCTAAAAGTCATAAACAAAGATAATCAGACCAGTTAGCAACAATGTAACCGAGTAAGCAGCTAAAAAAACCACAAAAATGCATACAAGAGGGAGGGAGATCATATATCTTGCCAAATGGAAAGTACAACTTTGGAAGTTGGCAGGGAGAATTCAAACATATATAATTTTCTGAAATAACATCCAACCTGAAATTATCTGTTGGAGCCTGACAGAACTTCAAACAATCCACAGCAACTCAACCAGGAGGTCTTTTGCACCATACGTGGAGCTGGGGCTACCAGAGGCTGCATGTCAATTCAGCAAAGAAAAACAGATTTAAAACAATTTTGAACAACAAAAAAAATTATCAAACCATAAGTGTCTGATGAAACTTGTATACATGAGAAAATGCAAAACCTGATTTTCAGAGCATTCTGGAGTGTCAGAATTCTTAACATGTTCTGCACCATTAGTAGATTCAGTGAAAGGACTACGAGACACAGATGCTGATACTTTATTGTCAAATTCCTTTGGCTTAGGTTCCTCCAAACTTGATGTTCTAACATTCTCATCAGAGAAGGGATATACTTTTTCCTCATTTTTCTTCATAGCAAGATTGGTTGCTTCTACTTGACAGGCTATTGATTTCTCTAGTAAAGCATTTCCAGTATCACTGCTTTTCACCTCAGATACAGAGGCCACTGTTTTAACTGAATCAACAGAAGATTCCACAAATGAATTACCAGTCACCTCAACTGGTGCATTTTCAGTAACCAACGTCATTTTGGCATGTGAAGAATCGATGGATTTAACCAACTCATCAAATGTAACTGCCTCTTCAATTGAATTACGGGGCTCATCCTTTGAGTTCTTCTCAATGAGGGTTTCATCGCTTGAACTGCCGCTGCTGTTCCTATTCCCATAATCTGATTCCTTGGCAGGCTCAATGTGCACAACACCTACATTTTTGCTCTCACAACTCTCCTCAGATTTCAAATCCCACTCTATCACAACAACACCATCTTCCTTTCCTCCTACCACTTGGTCAATCTTAATATCACTAGGGACTTCATCTATGGACTTGGCGTCAGCAGCAGATGGTTGAGCAGCTGACGGGTCCCTCTCCTCCACCTCTTCATTCCCTTCATTGAATGGATGATGGTGGTCATCATGGTCATGATATGCAGGTGAATTACCCTCGCCACCATCACTTCCTTTCTCATCTTGGGACTTCAACTCATCATTTCCTAACATTTGTTGTTGAATCAATCAGACCATTATCAAGCAACTAACCAAATTAACATATACCCAGAACTCCCAACTACCCCAAATACAATCAATCATTAAATTATTGAAAGGTACATACAGTCACAGACTAATCTCCTTCGAAAGAAAAAAAGACAGGCGAGCTGCATGTTCCCAAAACTCCAATCAAATTAATTCAAAACAAGAACAATTAACAGATACCCATCTACCCAAACTGACCAAAAACACCAAAAAAATGATTTTTTTAAAGAAAAAAAGAAAAGCAGCAAATATAATCAATAATTGAAAAGGATGCATCCATGCATTTATAAAGTTTTGTACCAAAAACTATTGGGCAAAGTACCTTGAGGGTTGTTGGTTGAAGGGGTGATGTTGGCTTCCTTTTCCTTCTTTTTCTTGGCAGCTTTCCTCTTCTTAGCACCTGATGGCATGATTGGAGGGGTTAGCTAGAGGCCACAAATGGTGGGATGTTCCCCCCTCTGTCCCCTGAGTGTCTCTCTCCTACTTTCCTACTTTTCGAGACAAAGATATTAACTCAAAAGGAGGAAGAGGAGGAAGATCTAGAGAGAGATCTTGGGTGTCAAATAAAATACTAAAATTGTTAATGGGTCATGGGTCATGGGTGAGTGAGTGAGAAGCCTGCAGGTGACACTTGGCTTGTGTGCTGAACAAATGCACTGAAGTCTCAAAACTGTGAAGAGGAAGGGTTATTATTATAATCACAAAAAAACAAATGATTAAAGTGGCAAACAAGCTTAAATTAAGAGGTTAATTTCGATATGATATAATTTTAAAATTTAATAATGTATTAATATATTATTAAAAAATTAAAAATTTTAAATAATTATTATAATAGTTAAACTTATTTATTAATTTGTCTACATATAATTTAGATGATGATAATGTATTAAAATTAAGTATTTAAACTAATTATCATATGTTTGAGTTAAAAAATAACATGTGAAAAGAAATACCTTCGTCATTGAACAAAATTAATCTCACTTTAAATTATAAGAATACCAACAACAACAAAATTGTTATTATTATTATTATTATTATTATTGTTATTAAAAATAAAAGGGGCTTCAATGCTAATAATAATAAAAATAAAAGGGGCTTCAATGCTTCATGTGCTGGGATAAGGCAAGTGTGTCATTATTTGGTGAAGGGTCATGACTCATAAGAATGAGATTGTGTTTCGAGATTCAAACTTTGGAATCTATTGTGGGAATGAATTGATTGAGTATTGGGATGGGATGTGGAAATGGACCAGACGTTTTCTTTTCTTTTTTTATATATTTGATTTTATGTTTTGGGATTTTTGAATTTTGTTGTATAAGTGAGAGATTTAGGAGGAAGAAAGTGAGAGGCCTGGAATTTGCCAGCTCAGTTAGTATCATGATTCATGAGATACTGACTGGTGAATGGTGGTGATGCATCTCTTTTTTTTTTTTTTTTCTGTTTCGTGATAGGTGATGCCAAGTTTTTAATAATATCCACATTTTTCTTGTTATAATTTATTTATTTATTTTTATTGAATTCATTTTAATCCAATTTGTAAAGGACTTCTCTATGCGTAAAACAAATTAACGCTTCTAGAAGAATAAAATAAAATAAAAAATTACAGTATTAAGAATTATTAAAAATGAAATTAATTTGAGTTGAATTGATTTAATTTAATTTAAAAATAGAATTTTATATTTAGAATTTATTTTCAAAAATTTAATTTGATTTGATTTATAATTTTAATATTATCCTTATTTAGAATAACTAAAATGACTAAATTAATAATGACAAAATCTTCAATTTAAATAATTATAATTAAAATTAAATAAAATCCATTTAAATCTAATCAGATATGAATGAATTTCTACACACACGATTAAAGTTTAAATTATTTTTAATCAAATCAATTCTGATTTTATAACTTTTCAAAAAAATATATTTATAAATTAAATTAATTTTCAAATTCGGTAGTTCCAAATAGACGAAAAATGATTTTTATGTGATATAATTTATTATTAACAAAATTTTATAATTGTTTTCTTATTTTTGTTTCCTCATCTATGTAAGTGTACATTGTTCTGAAATATTTTTTAATTTTATTGTAAAAAAAATTAAGAGATATTATATTTTTTTTAACTTATGTGATTTACTGATCAAATAATATATTATTATTTTTTATTTTAATTAATCATTTGAGCAATTTATAACTTAAGCATATGAGCATCGCAATCCCAATCTAATAATAAATTGATTCTCCAATGAATTAAGGCTCAAACAACATTAATTACTTTAGACTATCTATGATTATATTTTTTTCTTATTTCTTCTTGCTTAATTTCTCGTATTAATAAATGTCACTTTCTTTATTAAGGCTCAAACAATATTAATTGTTTTATTTTATTATATTATATTTACTTAATTAATTCAAACTATCTATGGTTAATTCAAATTATACTTGATTATATTTTTTATTTTATTTTTACCTAATTTCTCATGTTGGCACGTGACACTTTATTTAAACTCTTCCTTTTATATATATATATATATATTATATATATATATATATTTTAAATTATATCCGCAACCATAATTATAATCACAATATTATAAATTTTGAGATTTTTACAACTCCAATAAAGTCGCAATTGTAGTGACATCATTCGTATTTTTTTTATAATTTTCATAATCACAATGCAATCGCAAAATACAATTTAAAATCTTGATATATTACAACAACTTTATATCTATATTTTTGTATTTAAATAAAATATATTACCTCATCATTTTATATTTACATTGATTGTTAAAAGGAATTTAAGATATTTAATATATCATATTTAAATTTAATGAAAATTATACTTTACTTTTTTTTCTTCACATATTCGCCCAAAATAACTTTAATGAACTAAACTTAAAACTCTTACTTTCAGAGAAAATCTTCAACAACTTGATGTTTTAAAAGAATGAGGAATTATTTAAGGACCAAAATAATTTATGATAAATTAATTACTAGGTTCAATTTTTATTATTACCAATTAAAGACATCATCTTTATTAGCACTTTGGCATCATCTGGGTCTGGCTAAGTCTGCATAGAAGGACCCCTGTCTGATTGGGGGTGATATGGACTCCATAATGAATCTGACAAGATAAAATTAAACATTAGCATCTTATTAAACTAGTAATTTCACAAAATTGAACTGGGAACTAGCAAACAAAATCCATAAGCATGATGATGCTGTTATCACCACCAGTGTAACTGCACCACTAAAATGATGCTGTTAGACCTAGATGTTAAGCAAAATACAACTGCTGCACTTACTTTTATGAGTTTAATTTTTATTTACTATCAGTGTAGAATTTTTTTACATTGTCATCCAATCATGTGTTACCAAATCAGTAAAAGAGTTGACTATCTAGAAAGTCTAACTATTTTAATGATTTGGCAACACATGATTAGATGACAGTGTAAAAAAATTTTACACTGACAATGGATAAAAATTAAATCCTACTTTTATTAATATTACTTTAATTGAGTCAAGAGAACCAAAAGTCAAACTCATATACACGGGGTGTAGAGGATACTTTGAGAGCTCTAAAAGATACTCTAAGATAATGTTAATGTTTACCTTGAGTAATTCAGTAATTCCTCCCTCCTACAACCTTGCAGCACCTGGACTTTCCTACTTGTTCTTTCTTGCAAAAGAGGCTTTGTAACCTGTAAAAAAAGTCTCATCTGTTAATATTTGGATTTTAAATAACGTCTATGAAATTAAGGAGCGGAAGTGGAGCAGTCCAAACTGAAAGATATGCACAAACCTTCCAACATGCTGAGAATACACATGGCACATTAATAATATAGTTTGTGTGATCTGTCTTCTCTGGGTATTTCAAGTCGTCTATTGTAGATATAGCAGTCAAAAGCTGCACAAGGTGGTCAAATAGAAAGTTTCAACTATAAGAGCATCAAGCAGATGGAAAGGGTAAGAAACCTCAATTGCAATGACACTTGACATTCATGACAATAAAGTTCTAAACAAGGGACTTTCATATGATTAAAAGAATAGAATTTAAACCTCTACTTGCTACTTTTATTCTTGTTTTTGGGTTTTCCATGCATCATACATAGCAGCATATCAGGGCGGCACCGCCGCAGAACTTGGCGATGAAGATGGTGGCGTGAGCCTGGGCTTGTGGGTTCTCTATCCACAGGAGGCAATGTCATAGCATGCAGTTGTCACCGCAACTCCGCTTGCCACATAAGTTGTTTATGACACATCATCAAATTTAATTGAAAAGAGTTTTGTCACATTAACAAATATAATGGTGATTTAATGTTTATTAAAAGTGAGGGGTGTAATTATAATTTTCTTAAAGTACAAGGATTCAATTACAAACATTTAAAGTACATGGATCTAATTGAAAATCTCCAAATATTACATTGACATGAAGAATTTATTTAATCTATAATTAAATCAAATTTCATTTGACAGTATGATTTTTTTTTATAGTAAGAGTATTTTCAAATTAGTTTTTGTATCAATTAAGATTAATTTTCTTCTCTAATGATAAAGGACACGCTTGGTTTAGATTTTAATTAATTAATTTTAAAAAAAATTGATGTTGAAATAATTAATTTTGGAAGAATTGATGTTAAAATGAATCACATTTAGAATTGATTATGAGTTATTAGAATTTGTCTGCAGTTCAGAATCTAAAATAAACAAGCACTTTAACATAGTATTTGGTTGGAGGGAAATAGAGGAGAGGGGAGGGGAAGGATTATTTTAAATTTTATGTGTTTGGTTCAATTTTTTTGGAAGGAAGTGGAAGGGAGGGGAGGGGAATAAAATTCTTTTTAAGTCAATTTTAGCTCTCTTTCAAAAATGGAGATTTAGAAGGAAGAGAATATATGTTAAAAAATGGACTAAAATATCCATAAATTAAATATTACATTAAATATTATAATTATATAAAAAGATAAATTTATATTTTTCTTCTATTAAAATTTCTCCCCTTCCTTCCTCTAACCAAACATACATAAAATTAAACTCTTTTCAATTCCTTCTCCTCTCTTCCCTTTCATTAAAATCTCTCCCTTCCCATCTTTTAAACCAAAGAGACGGTAGACCATACACCCTTTACATCAAAACCTAAGTAATCAACACAGAAAAATATTTCCTTAATCACAAGCCAACTTAAGAGTTAACTGATTTATGACTTTGTAACCTTTAATCTGAAGTCATCACAATGCCAAGGTAAACTTCATTTACAAAACTGAAGATGACCCATCTTATTCTAGAGTACTAAAAGAAACTTGTGTAAAATTCTTTACACCGAGTCCTTTACACAGGGAAGATACAATCACCTATAACAAAGTAAATTCATTACAATAAGAAAACATAAAATATTTTAATTTTTGCTTTAGACATTTATTATAATAACAACACAAAAAATGAGAATTTTGTTTAGAACAAAACTACGTGTTTATAAATATTCAATCAATGCAAAATAAATTAATTCAAATATTATAATTTTACTGTTCTCAAAATTTTTTTCACCATCTTCTTTTATCATTTCTATTTTTTACTGCACATATAGTTCATCTACTTTAAAATATTTAGTGCGAAGATAAAATAAAATTTATGAAAATGGCACAGTGTTTTTTTTATATATAAAAAAAATTCATTATAACATCATATTAGTTATTAACTTATACTTCCAGTTTTTTTCTCTTGTCCTCTCTCTTTTTGGCTCAATTACAGAGTAAGGTTCTGCCTGACATGCTCCAAACTCAACACTTGATTCATCTCTTTCACCCTCACAGATTCCCAAACATTCTGGCCTTCCAAACAAGGTTTTTCAGCTCTTCATCTTCTATATTAAATCTATGCACCAAACTGCAACACCTTCAACAAATCCATGCCAGGTTCTTCCTCCATGGCCTCCACCAAAACTCAGCTCTTTCCTCTAAACTCATGGACTGCTATGCCAAGTTTGGCCTCCTAAGTTTATCCCAGAAAATCTTCTACTTCACTGAAAACCCAGATTCAGTTCTTTACAGTGCATTTTTAAGAAATTTGTCTCAGTTTGGTGAATATGAAAAGACCCTCTTTTTGTACAAAGAAATGGTTGAGAAATCCATGTACCCAGATGAAGAGAGTTGCTCTTTTGTTTTGAGGTCTTGTTTTTCTCTGTCAGATGAACAGGGGAAGATAGTTCATGGGCAGATAGTGAAACTGGGTATGGATGCATTTGACTTGGTGGGAAACTCTTTGATAGAGTTGTATGATATAAGTGATTTTTTGGATGGGCATCAAACAGTTGAAAGAAAGTCTGTAATAGAATTGAATTATTGGAATAATATGATTTCTGAGGCTTCTGAAAGTGGGAAAATTGAGGAAAGCTTTCAACTTTTTTGTAGGATGAGAAAAGAGAAAATCCAACCTAATTCAGTTACTGTGATTAACTTGTTAAGATCAACTGCTGATTTGAACTCATTGAAGATAGGACAAGCCCTCCACTCTCTGGTTGTTGTGAGCAACTTGTGTGAGGAACTGTCTGTGAATACTGCACTGTTGTCAATGTATGCTAAGTTGGGGAGTCTAGAAGATGCAAGATTACTATTTGAGAAAATGCCTGAGAAAGACCCTGTAGTCTGGAACATAATGATTTCAGCATTTGCGGGAAATGGGTGCCCTAAGGAATCCTTAGAACTTGTGTATTGTATGGTTAGATCAGGGGTTAGAGCTGACTTATTTACGGCAATCCCTGCAATTTCTTCAATCACACAGTTAAAATATACTGGGTGGGGAAAGCAAATGCATGCTCACGTGATAAGAAATGGTTCAGATTATCAGGTATCCGTTCATAATTCTCTTATTGACATGTATTCTGCATGCAACGACTTAAATTCCGCCCAGAAAATTTTTGGCTTGATAATGGACAAGACTGTGGTTTCATGGAGTGCAATGATTAAAGGATATGCAATGCATGACCAGTGTCTTGAGGCTCTGTCTCTCTTCTCAGAAATGAAGTTGAGTGGTACTAAAGTTGACTTCATTATAGTCATTAACATCTTACCTGCCTTTGCAAAGATGGGGGCATTACATTATGTAAGATACTTACATGGGTATGCATTGAAAGCCAGCTTTGATTCACTCAAATCTGTTAAGACATCACTTCTTAGTAGCTATGCAAAATGTGGATGCATAGAGATGGCCAGAAAGCTTTATGATGAAGAGAAAAGCAGCCATAAAGATCTAATTGCATGGAACTCTATGATCAGTGCATATTCTAAACACGGAGAGTGGTTTCAATGTTTTCAGTTGTACAACCAAATGAAACTATCAAGTATTTTACCAGACCAAGTAACGTTTCTTGGGCTGCTCACGGCTTGTGTTAATTCAGGCCTTGTTAATAAAGGCATGGAGATTTTCAAGGAGATGGTGGAAATATATGGTTTCCAACCTAGCCAGGAACACCATGCATGCATGGTTGATCTACTAGGACGTGCTGGACAAATCAATAAAGCCAGAGAAATAATAGAAACTATTTCCTTTAAACCAGATGCTAGGGTTTATGGCTCCCTGTTGAGTGCCTGTAAGATGCATTCAGACGCCCGTTTTGCAGAAATTGCTGCTCAGAAGCTTATAAATATGGAACCTAAAAATGCTGGAAACTATGTATTGCTCTCCAATATATATGCTGCGGCAGGAAAGTGGGACAATGTTGCTAAAATGAGGAGTTTTCTTAGAGATAGAGGACTAAAGAAAACACCTGGTTGTAGCTGGCTAGAATTAAATGGACAAGTACATGAGTTTCATGTTGCAGATCAATCTCATCCAAGATCGAAGGATATATATACAGTATTAAAAGTACTGGTGTTGGAAGTAGGGGATCTGGAGGATTATCTTGAACTCTTTGACCTTCCTATCATTTAAGGGCTGTGAATTGCATATGAATCAACTCAAGCACCTTTAAGACCGGACACCAGATAAGCAATTCACAGGACACTGTAATTGCCATGTAATCTCCATTTGTACCTTGGAGTTGAAAATTATAAATTGCAAACTTTTTACCTATCATAGTCCTGTACCACCCAACAAAAAGGTCATTATCGTGTCTTGGTTCTGCCTTTTCACTTATTAGGCTTTGTTTGTTTATATTTTCTTTTGATACTCAGATCACATGTTAGATTTTTATTTTTTGGTGGAATTTAAGGTATCAGAAATGAGGAGAGAAGATAGTTGCCCTGTGCTCATTTTGCCTTTCCTGTAACTAATAACAATGTGCCTGTTTAATTCCTTGTTTTCTTTGAAGTTGGTGTAAAAGGAACTGGATGAAGTATGGCAAGAAACTCCTATCTCCCAAAAGAAGAAATCAACCCCGATATAATTACCAAATACTGACCTTTTAAGACTTTATATTGCAACACACTCTACAAACTGATAGGGATAGCTACTATAGTAGTTAATAAGATTAAATAAAACATCTCTAACTGTATTATGGAAGTTCAAAATGCTTTCCTTCCCAACAGGCCAATTCACTCTTGCATTCTGCTAATGAATAAGATAATCTGGATATAGAAAACGCCTATGATAATCTGATGCTCTATTAAATAAACCCTTACTTTTTTTTTCCCAAAATAATCTTGTTCTGGATGATTGAAATATGATGCGTTTTGCTTCTGTTTCAAATTATAGGATCATGATGAATGAAACCAGATAACTAACAGGGTAAATTATCAATACCTCCGCTGAGGTTTTGGGTGTATAGCTAAGCTTAGGGAATTAGGCAAGGGAATTCTTTGTCCCCGTACATCTCCATTATCTAAATACTTATTTTGATCCTCAAAAGGTACAAATGTTATCAGTTTGGTCCTCTAATAATTTTTGACATCAAATTAGTCCTTTTGGAAGACTAAGTTGACGTGAAAATTAATATTGATTGATCAATTTGATGTAAAAAAATGACATTGAATGACTAATTTGATGTCAAAAATTGACATTAAGGGACTATTTTGATGTATTCACTCATTGGAGGACTTAACTGATAACACTAGTATTTGGAGGACCAAAATGAGTATTTAGCTGATATTCTTATGAGACATTACTTTGTGAAAAGCAATAGGCTTCAGATCCATCCTCTAGTGTTAAAAAGGGTGGGAAGGGGACTAGTTTTAGTTATGCTGATGGTTGCATTCTCTTTTACAAGGCCACTAAAAAGAAACAGTAGTACAGTCAAGAGAATTCTAAACAAGTTCTGTGCCGCACCAGGTTCAAGCGTAAATTTCATTAGAAAAATCTCATTATTTCGCAAAATACACATCTTTCAAGAAAGAGGTCTCATACAGATAGAGGGCTAAGCACTTGGGGGTAGGAATAATAGACTAAACTCTTCTGGACCTTACAAGCAAGATGAAATAAAAGATGAACATATGGTATAGAAAATTCGTCTCTGCTGCTGGTAGGCTCCATTTTTTGAATTCGGTTTTCACCTATATGTCCATTTTTATTATGCATAACGGAGTCTTGAGAACCTCCCGCCAAAACAGAAATAAACAGTTACTTGGACACAACTATACTTTGGGATATGCCTTCTTGGAGTAGCAAGAAACATTCTCATCTAGTTATCTTCCATGGAATTTGTGTTTATAGCTTGCTCAACTGTTGTTTATGAAGCTATTTGGGTTTAGCAGCTTTTAGTACATAAGGTTAGTTGCGCATGCATCAAATCCAATGACGATCCATTGTGATAGTATGGAGATCCTTGTTTATGCTAAGGTTTCGAAGGACTGAAAACATGTATGTTAGACAAAATTACATTAGAGACATGATAGCTAAGAATCAAAATTTTCATGTTATAAAAAGCTTTTTGTTTGCATGAATAAGATAAACTGGATATAGAAAACGCCTATGATAAAGTATGTCTACAGGCATAGATTGGTTCGCTCACACAATCAATTGCCTAGAGTACTTAGAGTAAAGATGAGACACATTCTTAAGTTGTGTCGCCTTGGTAACAACCAAGATGATATCTTTGTGTAAGATCAAATATGGATGACCCCACCATCCAATAGCCAGAGAAAAGCCGAGTATGTGACCTTAAACTAATATGTAGATAGAGGACTCAGGCTGGGCACTCTGACTGTGGCTAAACCAAAGACCTGTATCATGTAAAGGAAGGCAAGACATAGAAGAGTGGCTCCACTATAGCATGCGTTTCATACCAAATGTGCTGTCAACCATATAAGAACATATAAGTGAATGAATCTTGGCTTCCTCACTGTGTGGTTTCTTACCTCTTCTTATACTTATGTGACTTCTAACTACGTTATGAGGTGAATGATCAATGTTAGCTACTTTAACATGTTGCCTACGGTCATGAATGATACATCCTAAAGTGACATTGATGGGAAAGCAATTGGTCTTGAACTAAATGGCACTAGGGCTAATGGAGGACTATTCTGTGTCATAGCTATCATTGATAACCAGTAAGTCGCTAAGATAGGCTTGACATAATTGTATTCAGCACAACTCTTTAAAAGGATTCAAGATGCTTCATCTGAAATGATTGAGCGAGTTTGGGATAATTGAGAACTTCTTGGGTTGATGTTTTTATATTGGCCTATGATAGGTTTATAGTGTAAGCTCCCAATTACAAATGTGCTCATTGATCGTATAGCAAGTAACCTGTATGAAAGACACAGGATTGAAGAAGGTCTCTATGCCCATAATGTGTAAGTGGAGGATGTTGAACAATGGGCTACAGCACACCCAAGATGGGGCCCGTTAATTTCAGATCCAAACTCACATACCGTAAAGTCTCTTGTATTTAGAGAAATCATAATGACAGATAATTCAATCGAAGTCTATTAAAAGTTGTAGGACTCTTCTCTATAAATAGAACCATCCTCTAATTATGAGAGTGGATTTATTAAATAAGTTATTTATTAAATAAGTTAGACTTAATTTTAAAAATATATTTATTTATTTAAATAGGATAAGGCCTGCCCACGAGCTCATAGCTCAATGATATGGGCATTGGTGTGATATGAAGAGTGGCTCGGGGGAGTTTGATCCCCCCGATGCACTCCCTCCCCTTCGCCTTTTTCTTGGACTTCTTATCAGGGTTCCTTAAGTCTCACTCTAGTGGGAGGACCTCCTTTGAACCCAAAAAAAAACGGATAAGGCCTATGCCTTTAAAAAGACATATTTAGTTTAATATATTGACCTATTTATTTACTATATATACATATAATCAAAAATTTATAATACTTATATAATTTATTAGTTATATATTACTATAATTTATTTATTTTATGTACAATAAATAATTTGTTAAAGACTAAGTATATTTGAAACTTATGAAGTTTGAATCTATTAGCTTATTTGAAAACCTTTATGTAATGTAAGCCTTTAAGTAAACTTTTAGGCTAGGCCAAATTTTTATGTTTTCACAAAAAAATCAGGCTAAAAAAAAAAAAGAACCTATGATAAATAATAGGCTAAGTTAAAGCTAAAATTTTACAAAACATGTCAGATCTATTTAAAGTAAAACATAACATAACTTATCATATTTCTATCCCTAATCATGAGGTGTGACTTAATTGACAATTATCAAACTGAATTTCATGTGAGCAGACTTTACTTGCAATGTAAAGATTTGATCCCACTGAAAGCATCTTGTAGTCAAAGTAACGATAGCACCCGAAAAAGGATTAGTCTCACACTCAAAAAGTGTAGAAACATCTTGTGGTCTTACCAAAAAGAAAAATAAAACCATCCTATATAAAAACAAATAGGGGATAAAACACAGATCTAAAAGCAAGGAGGAGCTATTGGAAGCGTGAAACCTTCACCTAAGTTCTTAGTTAAAGTACTGTAAAAAGTGATTTATTTCTTTGTAATTTGGTTCTCATGACATGAGTGTGAGTGATGAATGCAACATTGAAAGAATGTACTGCTCTCTTTATGAATGAAATCTGTGCATCTTTCGGCAAAAGAAAAGATTAGCAAGAGAACTTCCAAATGAAGTTGAATTGGAAAATAACATATTTGGGCAGAAACTTCACGTTTTCTCTATCCATGTTGAGGAACCGAAATGAAGATGAATGAGAGGACCATCGAACCGAGCCCGTTTTGGTAGGATTTTGGCATGACTGATCCCTGAAGGTGCACCACCAAAAACTGAAGGCAAACCTGGCCGATGAAGGGGGAGCTGGTGGGCTGGGGTCCAAGTTTGTTGCCTGACCATGTAATAGGTATTCCAAGGGACTGGACAAGTAGAGTGAAAACTAGCACAACTAAGAAGCAGAGGATGTAGAAGAAAGTATTAGCATCAGCAGATGTTGATTAATCTTGAGACAGAAAATTAGTTTCTTTTTCTTACAGTAAAGGCTTGAGAAGATGGAATACTTCCATTTATGTCTTTATTTATAATAAATAAGCAGCACTTACACTTCATAGGAAAATATATATATATATATATATTGAGAGTACCACAAGAATTACGAAATCCAAGCATTACACATATCTTTCCATCAGCTTTTCCCCTGTTTTCTAATGCACTTATTGGTAGGCACAACGATTTGTAGAGATGTAAAGCCAATTTCCTGTAACAGGTAAAGATATACTTGCCTCTGATTGTAGGAAAAAGCCAACGACATCAAGCAGTACGACAAACTCGTTTACCTCAGGAGCTTAATAAATTAATGTGATTTCCCCAAGATATAGAAATTCGGATTTAGATTCTCCACTAATGAGAAAATCAAAAGAATGAATTACCACATATTCATGATCTGTTATGCATGTACTAATATTTTATAAAACCTTAATCCTTGATTTTCTCATCAACGGTTATAATTTTACATTTTACTCTTCAAAGTACACTCCTCACTTTGAAAGATCCAAATCCAATTCATCATATGTAATATATGAATTATATGAGAATAAAATATTCTAAAGAAAAATTAACCGTATATGCACCTTTTGTTTCCAAAATACTCACAAAATAGACCATAACATAGAATTGCCAACCTGAAGCATAGATACAACCGTATGAAATGACTCGAGTCAACAGATAGAAGTTGTGTGTGTGTGTGTGCGCGCCCACGCGCGACAGAGGGAGTGCAGGAGGGGGAGGGTATCATAATACTGCAACTGATAAATAGAATCAACTGGGCCTAAGCAGCAATAGATTTCTCAATGCAATAGGATATGTTAGTTAAGTCCTTCACCGGGTCAAAGACCCATTTGTCAATAAGCAAAATGATTTTCTCAAGCATGCCATCCAGAAAGCTATTAACCTTCCATTGTCAGCTCCTGTTCTTTTGGATTACTCTTTCCAGCTTGGGGTCCTCTGACTGCAGAAAGAAAAATTAAAAACATTACATAAAAGGAAAGAACCAAATGTGCATATAATCACAGGCAGTCACTTGTACTAATTGTTACTGTACTGAAACTAAAATCTGATAATCAGTGTTGGCATACAATGTAATGAACAGGTTACATCAGAAAGAAAGGCCCCTAAACTATAAAGTCAAACCAGAGCTATACTACATATAATACCTAACAACCATTAAAAAAAGTTTCTCGAAAAATATAATAATATTTTTAAATAGTAATTTAGAGCTCCTTTTTTCACAAAATACATGTTGGCCTGTTTACCAGGATATATTTAACTGCTGATTCAGCAAGAAAGTTCCTGACAGGTTTCAAAGATTTTGAACCACTCGAGAGTGTTTCCCTCCTTGTTAGGTTTAATAAGATCCCCACTTCGAGTTTTGTATGGATTGGAGTGATAGTCACAAAAGCTTCATCCTTTGCCACCCCCACCTCCAACCAAAATGCCTTTTGAGTCAGAACATTCAGAGGCACTCATTAAGGTTATAAATAATGACAGAAAAGTTCATAGCTTAGGCTCAAGGCAAGTACACACATGAGATATATATGTTCATACAAGACAAAAGGGGATGAATAGGGAGACGAGGAAACAAAATGGAGTGGGGTACCTAGTTATCAAGCAGAGGGAAGGGCATGCGGTTGAGAGGTAGCATGCAAGAAGAATAACATCGCCCCAAAAATGGAAGGGGACATGAAGCAGAAAGGTTCGAGTTGTTTCCATAAGATGTCTGTTTTTGCCTTTGGCAACCCCATTTTGTTGGAGGTAGGCACAAGACGTTTAGTGAAAAATGCTATTAGAAGCCATAAAGGTTTAAAACTGTTGAGATAAGTATTTATGGGCATTATCACTATGCAAAGTACATATGGAGACATCAAATTGAGTCTTAATTTCCCAATAATAATTCTGAACAATTGAAAATAACTCGGACCTGTTTTGCACTAAAAATAACCAAGTACATCATGGAATCATCAACGCAAGTAACAAAGTATCTTGACCCTAAAGTAGAAACAATACGACTGGGACCCCAAACATCATAGTGAATTAAAGCAAAAGGAGACTGATAGAAACTGAAAATTCAGGAACTGTTTTATTGAATTCTTTATACAGAATCCTCCTATGATGACTGATATTTAGATGATATCAGTACCAGGGAATAGATGTAGTTACAGCCACACGCAAACAGAAAACAAGAAACACTGATAGCCCAGGCTTCGAGAGGCATGCACCCTTTCCTCACTCACCCCGTTTTTCCCTCCCTTTTTTTGATTTCCCTCCCTCCCTCTTATAGCCTAATCCCTCCCTTGCTTCCCACACTCCCCTACTGCCACGTGTGCAGCAAGTTGTTACCTGAAGTCACACTTCCCACCTTGCCTACATGGGACTGTAATCCCCGACTGCAGCCCTTTCTTTTCCTAAAATACATTTAGTCATCTTAGGGTACCTAACAGAGACATTCCTCGACAAAAGACTATTGCGAAACAAACTACGAGAGTGTTCACCTAGTTGATAGCACTCACAAGGAAGGCTTGGCAACTTGAATAGGTTTGGCAGCATTCTTTGTAGTTTGGCAAAGGTAGAATGACCCAATTGAGCATGGACGGTGAGAGGGGAATCCATGGCAGAGCAAACATGAGAAGGGTTGGAGTGCTGGTAAAGGCCATGAGACTCACATCCGGCACCAATCATCCATCCTGAACTCCGATCCTACAGAATGACAGTCTTTAGTGAAGGTAATCATACAATCAAGAGAACGAGTCAAACAACTAATGGAAAACAAATTAAAGAGCACCCAAGGACATAAAGTAACAATAGGCAAATAACCAAATGTAAAGAGTTTGGAGAAAATGGCCTTATTACCACAGATATGGTTAAACGCACCAGAATCAAGAACCCAAGGACCAAGGAATAGTGATTGAGATACAAAAAAATGAATTACTAATGTGCGCAACAGAGGCAGTGGAACCCGAGGATTGTCGTTGCTCAAACCACTTTAGAAAATCAGCATAATCAGGTAGAGATGCTTTAGGTGGCTTTGAGGGCTCATGTGTGTTAGGTGGAACAGTCTGTGCAGCATCGCTAGTGCGTGGTGGATGGCCATGTGCCCAACATTTGTTAATGGTGTGGCCTAAGCGGTGACAGTGATCACATTTAGGGCGAGGTTTAGAATTAGTTATCTCCACGGGGACAGCCACAACTATTATAATGAGAAATAAGGGCAAACGTATCACCAGTAGTGGGAGCAATAGGGGGATCAAAGGTCTGCTTAGCAGGAATCCAAAGCAAGGTGGACCATGTTGTGGAAATAGTAGGAATAGTAAGGGAGCCCAGAATTTGATCACGGATAGTAGAGTATCCTGGAGGCAACCCATAAAGAGCAAGTAGCATAAAGAAGGTATTACGCTGCTCAAGCTCCTTCTCTGTTGTGGCTGCAGGAGGCAATAGTTCATTGAAGTCGTGTAGGGCTGCATGAACCTTACCTAGATAAGCAGACATAGGACCATCAAACTTCCTCGATGTAATCACAGTCATAAGGTCATGACAAACTCTGTAGAGTCGCTGAGTATCATTATTATAAAGAACCTTGGCCTGCTCCCAAACAAATTCACTAGTGAGATGTAGACAGAAGATCAACTTCAGGAAGGAATGAATCGTGGATTTGATCACACTGCAAAGTTGGGCATCAATTTGCTCCCACTTGGGACGATCATCAATGGGCACAGTCAATCTTCGTGGTAAGATGGTCCTTGTACCCTTGGCTGATAAGCCATAACTTGATGTCAGAGGCCCAAGTAGCATAATTACTGCCATCCAACTTATCAGTGGAGAGAAAGGAGCTTACATAGTTGGTAAAAACAGGGGTCTCCCTTTGAAGGATTTGTTTGACCAGATGCAAACATGGGTCAGACCACAAAAAGGAAAAACTAAAAACACAGGATACCTAAATTGGCTCTAAGCAAGGAGCATCTCAGGGCTTCGATTAGGTGAAGGCTCTTAAGTTGTTAGGTGAAAGATTATGAATGACATTATATCTCTAACATGCCCCCTCACGCAAGAATCCTTTGGGCTTGAAGCGTGGGCAATGAATAGGCCTACTTTACCTTGTGCTGAAATTCAACTTTATTTAGAAAAATGAGGGAGGCAAGGATCAAACTACTGAACACTTGGTAATAGAAGCTTTGATACCATGTCAAGGACCAACTCTCCCTAAAGCTTAAGCTGTTAGGTGAAGGTTTATGAATGACTTTATATCTCTAACAAAAATCATTCTTTAAGAGTTCCAAATTGGGTATAGGCAGCACAAAATTATGGGCTGCTGAAAAGTCATGACAATTTAATTATTTCTAGAGTAACAAAAACAGTCGATCTTATCTACTGGATGGGGTTGGCTACATGGATCAAACGACGCCATCAAGTTTTAATCAATTATCAAAAACCAAAATTTCAATAAATCCATTTAGAGCAAGGTTAATCATTTCTAGAGCACTTGTGAAATTACAAGGCCAAGAATAACAGATAAATATTGATAAAATCAGACAAGAATGACTCATGAACATAGACTACTCATGTTGGGTCATAGGGACACATACCATGCAGCCAGAAAACGTAAGTAAAACAAATAGTGTGCAGTTCGGTGCACTAGTGATGTGAAATTGTAAATGAAGAAGAAATAAGGGCAACATTATAGTTCTCTATTTAAAAAGCATATCCAAGGATTCAGTATGACAACTTACATTTCAGAGATGATCCAGCAAGGCACGTCAGCCTTGACTGTGTCTTACACTCAGCTAGAGGATTTGGCTTCTCCATGGCGGCCATTCGAACATCCCAGACACGTATAACCCCATCAGATGACGCAGATGCCACTAGGTATGGATCATCACCCCCTCCAGCACCATCACTCTCTGTGAGCACAACAATACCTTTTAAACGGGCAGTATGTGCTTCTTCCATGCAATATGCAACCTTTCCGCTGTTTATGTCCCATGCTGTGATATTTCGGTCCTCACCGCCTGTATAGAGAAGTCCATTCTGCAACATAGAATAAATTGTGTTAAAGAAAAAGTCACAGCAGACACATAACTTAAGATAGAGTGTTCCTCCAAACTTGGACTATAATAGTAATACACAAACTATGCTCCACTATTTAGTTGTTGTATCAGCAAACATTGATATATTCCACTAAATATTGTAATCATGCAGTATTGCACATAATGATCATCTATGCCGCAGATAGTTCACTTCACCAGAGAAACTGGCCAGAGACTATAAACACTCCAACCTCAATCCTGAATAATTGTATACTTGTAGAAAAATTATGCTCATACCAGCCCCATTAACAAACATCAGATATTTTCCAACAAATATTTTAGTTATAAACTTGAGATTTCAATAACCTTCATATGTACAATTATTCAATGGTAAATCATGAAACAACACAAAATTGATTATCCCATTTTCATGGCAAGGAAAAAAATATTACAAAGGCATCCTATATAAAGCATATTCTAAGCATTTGACAAATGAAGATTAATCAATAATTAAATCTCCAGACACAAGGATCAGAAATATAAGTTGGGTTTGGTAACTCCATGGATACATATTAGACTGTAAAGATTATGGAACTACCATATATCACTCTTCCTTATCAAACGGCACCATGGATATTCATACCCCTCAAAGTACTAATAGGAAAAAAAAATTGAAGCTTTTGGCCTTTTGCTTACTAAATATTAAGCTTTTCATGTTTAAGAAGATTGACAAATGTCAGAGCTGATGAAAGTTAAAATCTGTTTTTATACTACTATCCATCCAACTGTTTCATGTTTTGAGCTAGTCTGCCATTTCAGTTATAAATTTTCAAATCAAATCCATCAAAGACTCGTAACCGATCCCAGATCCTATTAAAAGCCAGACCAGCATCTCCAACTTCTGGTTTACACTGCCTAACTGCATCACAAATATGCAGTATACCCATTTGCACAAGAAGACCGAACTACTCTTTTCCATTTTTAAAATGCTAAATCCAGAACTCCAACCTATTAACAAACGTCACCCAAACATTACGCAACATCCCGCAGTCCATCCAAGTTCATCAAAGTTTAATCACCCAAGAATCAATATTTATATCAAATCCAAAACTTCATTGTTTCCATTGGTGTGCAGATTATCCAGGTCATTATTAAACCCCATATTACAAAAGCATTACAGTTTACCTTCATATACTAGGCACTCCTATATCACACTCAAAAGACCTCTCAACCAAGGTTTTAAACCTCCACCCCTAACATTCTAACGCGAACGCAATAGCGATTTAAAACCTTGCTCTCAACTGAATTCAAAAGTGTAACATAAAAAATAAATAATAATAATAAAAATAACCTGAGCAGGGGCAGCACAGAGAACCCTCTTCTGGGCTTCCAATTCAAACAACAAGCGCGCATCCTCAGCCTCGTGCACAGAGACCTTCTCCTCCACGGCCATGAAGAACTTGTCCCCATTCAAATCGAACTTCACCAAGCCAGCTTCCTTCCCCAACCTACAGCAAAAGCTCCTCCTTCCCCTCACGAGGTTCACCATGGCCAAGCACGCGTCGCGCCCCACCGTCAGCGCCAGCTTCCCGGAAGGGTGGAGGGCGAGGTCGTTGACGCACTTGCGGTGGGCGGAGAGGGTCTTCAGGTGGACGAAGGAGTCGGCGTCGTAGAGGCAGACGGAGCCGTCGGCGGCGGCGGAGACGAGGTTGCGGGGGAAGTTGAGGTTGGGAGGGGCGTAGAAGGAGAGGGCGGTGACGGTGGCGGAGTGGTCCTGGAGGGAGCCGAGGGAGGCGGCGGCGGAGAGGTTGTAGAGGTGGATGGTGTCGTCGGCGCCGCCGGAGGCCACGACGGGGCCGGAGATGGCGACGGTTTTGATGAGGGAGAGGTGGGAAGGGTAGGAGAAGAGTGGGGTTAGGGTTAGGGTTTGGTCAGGGTTGTGGTTTTGAGGTTTGAGGTTGAAACCCCATATGAATCTCTCGTATGAACCTGCTACCAGACTCATATTGTTGAGTTGTGTTGTGTTGGGTCGGAGACGGAGAGTTTTGGTGATGGTGGTGTTTATTTTATGGGCATTCTTAAACCTCTCTTGCTATTTGTTTCTCGGACCACATAATTTACATAAACCCTACCTACCAACCTTTTCGAAAGCAGCAACTCAGGTTTTAATTTAGATTAGATTTGATTATCTTTTGACTTTTATCCACTTGCAGAAGCTTTTATAGTCAGTAATTTAAGTAAATAAATTTGAATTAAAAAAAATATTATCAAATGTTATTTAACAGAATTAATTTGGGACTTATATTTTTTTATTTTTTGGAGTTCTTGGTGAGTGTTAATGCGATTAAGGGTATGTTTTGTTTGAAGGAAAGAATTTGAAGAAGAAGGAAAGAAAGAGATAATTTTTATTTAAAATAAATAATTTTTTATTTGAAATTTTTTTAAGATGAGAAAAATAAAATGAGATATTATCATATAACCTTTTAATTATTTTTATAAATATTTTATAATTATCTCAATATAAAAATAAAAAATATTCATTCCCTTCAAAATTACTTCATCTGAAATATATCCTAATGTTGTGAGCATTTAAGAATTTTACTGTATGTTTGGATAAATCAATTATATCAAGTAATGTAATTTTTCAAAGTATTTAAATTCTTGCAATTTGAAATATCATGTCCGGGTAATGAATCTCAAGAATTTTGAAATGTTGTGATATTTATATGTATTTCACATCTAAAAATCATCCTCTTTAGGTGTAATTTCTCAAATTCTCGAAATTTCAGTCGTAGAGATGAGCACGAAAGCAACAACACGCCTTGTTCACCAATGTCGGATCCTTCAAACAGCAAAACCACAAAATGGAAGTGCATAAGGGAGAACCAAATGAGGAGAAGAAAGAAGATCATCCTCCCTATGCCTTAAGAAGGTTTCGGAAGACATTGATCAATTGCTTAAGACCCTATAGCAAAAAAAGAATATTATTGATGATTCAATTGCAAATGTTAAGGAAGCCTCGTTTGAAATCTCTGATTTCATAGGTAGGTTCTTGTATCTCGTGGAGAGATATGAGGTGTAAATTACAGTATTTTAATGTCATGACATTTAAAATTCTCTGAAATTACCTAATACCTCATCCAAACACAACCTCAGAGAAATGTAAAGGAATTTGAATTGCATCAATTCCATTCCCTTCATTTGTGAATTCATTGTTTGGATAATTATTGATGAAATTGAAATTTCATTGCAAAATTTTGCAATACATAACAATAAACATCATTTAATATATTTTTTGTATGCAAAAAAAATGAAAAATAAAATAAAATAAATTCAGAAAAATAAATTAGTACAATCTATAAATAAAAGAATCATTTTCTTATAATATTTTTTACTTTTACGTTGCATATTGATTTATTTTAAAAACATTGAGTTTTGACTTTTGTTAGAAAGAAGTGTCCATCTCTCATACAAGTTAGAACTAGAGAAATCAACATTGGGAAAATGACCCAAAGGGTCAACTTGGGAAAAATTGTTCCTATTTGGTTTGTTTTGAAAAATAACCAATAATTCAACTAATTAAATTAATAATTTACATATGGTTAACCAATAATTTATCTTCATTTTGATACTTGATACGTGGTTAATAGTATGTAAATTATTGGTTAAATTAATTAAATACTTAATTAATTTTCAAAACTAATCAAATGGAATTTTTTTCCCAAACTAACCCTTCTGGTCATTTTTCCATCAACATTTTGGACCCATAGTGGGCCATGAGCTCAAGAATAGTGTTCTTCATTCAAAATAGGCTTTCGTTTCCACAATAGGCATTTGGCAAAATGGGAATGGGAAATGCAGTGGTTTTCATAGTCATCAATCATCATCTCCTAAACCCTCTCCCCCATTTCTAATGCTCACAGTCTGGTCCTGCAACTGCAACTGCAACTACAACATACAAATGCATACCATTTGAGTGATATGAGCAGAGATAGAAAAGGAACCATCCAAAGAAAGAATGGTAAATGTTGATGTTGGGTGGTCTTTGACAATTGGCCATTGGGAAGAAGAAGCATATGAAAGGAGTGAAGGAAGCCACCGAAAAGTATGGAGGTGAAGCTCAAATGTTGCGCCATTCCAGAAAGTGTCGAAACATGATAGAGATAAGGAGAGAAAAGAAAGAGTCGATGGAAGATTTCAAAAATTCCACCTAAAGAGGTGTAATTTCAAATTCTTGATTTTGGGTAAAAATAACTGATTAATACCAGAGACATTTTAAAATTCTCTTTCCAAACGGGGCATTTTATAAGAAAGTATTTTAAATACCCTTAAAAATTACATTTCTTCCTTCAAATGACTTATCCAAACACAAGGAAAGGGTGCCATTACAAACTCCAATTATTTTATGTCATTTTGGAGATCCAAATACATTAGAGTTTTGCTACCTCACCACATGATCATGTTATTCAATGTGTCATTTTGGAAATTCAAATGCAACAAGGTGATGTGGGATGTGTCTTGAAGATCATTTTAAAAATTCATATGCACCAAGCTGATGGTAAGATTTGCTTCATATAAAGAATGTCATTCTAAACGAGTGCTAGATTCTATTGCGGATATTCATGTATGTAAGGATCAATCATGTTTTTTACTACGACATAAGGGTGGTGCTAGAGCATTTTCTTGAGGAGGCCAAAGAAAAAGGGAGCTAAATAAAAACCAAAAGGAATATCAAAGTACTTTATATATTTCTCAATTTTACTCTTGTTTAAAAGTTTAAATAAAATCTATAGTATATATAAAAAGAAAAAAAATGCGTACTTAATAGTCAATCTTATACACTTACACATTAAGTATCAAATTTAATTGATACATGACAATCAACACTGAGAGAACAAGATCAAAGAGACAATAAATAGAGAAACTATAGTTTTATTACAGTCAATGTGTGTGCGTATACAACATATTTGTCTAATACAATATTTTCACGACAAACCTCAACATTCGAAGTTCAATCAAAAGAAACTTTGGTGAAATTGTAATTATCTGAAATATGAACTTAGTTGTATAAGTTAAAAGAGACCTTCTAAACAATTAGTAGCACACAACATATGCATGGTCACCTGTGCATGCTAGAAGAATAAAAACTACAACATTAACATCAAAACTTAGTTGAGTTTCATAGCAAGATTCTGAAAACTGAATCGGTCATTGAACTGGTCAAAGAACTGATTCAAGGTTCAATGATTTAATAGTAGTTGAACCAGAATATAATATATATATATATATATACACACACACACATACTAATTTTTTAAAATATATAAAAATTATAAAAAAAAATACAAATAAAGAATAAAATTATATCAAACATGATAAAAATAGTTTCATAAAAATCTTCTTATTGGACATATATTTTCTTACTCATCAAAAGAAAAAAAATTTGTTCAAAAAATAAAAAAATTTAATTACATTAAATATTTATCTTTAAGAAAAAAAAAATTAATTGCATATATCTATCATTAAGGCCCAAAACAAGGTATCGCCATTTTGTACTAGTAACATCAAAGCAATAACAATGGCTTATAAGTTTACTACAACACATTATTGCTCAAAACCTACATGAACCGCTAAGGAATAAGAAATAGAATTCTATGGGCATAGAATATCCGATGACAAGCGCAAAAGAGCCTAGCAAAAAGAAAATCCTATGTGAAATAACCAAATGAAACACAAGAAGGGGGGTTGAATTGTGTTTCTTAACCCTTTTTGATTTATAAAAGATTTTCCTTTTCAAAAGAAAATAGAACACAGCGAAAGAGACAGTTTAACAAGCAAAGAGCTTAGGACCAACACCACTTAGTCCTATTGGACTCCAAGGGTTTCGAAAAGACTTTTAATAAAATGGTTAACACGTTCTAAAACCAAATAAAAAGATCTTTGTTAATAAACACAATGGAAAACCCCAGAGGTTAGTGAATATAATAAAGCACACTAGAAGAGAGGAGAAGCTTACACACGAGATTTATCCTGGTTCACTCTTATCAACCAAGAGCTACGTCCCAAATTCCTTCAACCGAAGGATTTTCCAACTAATCTTTTCACGATTACAAGTATTATGCACCTCTTCGGTAACAAGTATTTTCAACCTCTTCGGTAACAAGTATTTTCAACCTCTTCGTGTTCTATCTCACAAGTATTCTTTTACACAGCCTCTTCAGGCTTACAAGGCTTAAGATGAATAATTGAGAGTAGATGAAAGCTTGAGTTTGAAACTCACTAACAAATGAGAATAGACAATAGAAATCTCAAGGCTTTTTCTTTTTACACGAATATGGAAATAAAGCTTTTTAGACTATTGAAGGATGCTTCGGCAAAAGATCTCTAGTTCTTCAAGTGCTGCTTCTTCTCTTTATAAGTAAGAACAAATTTGAGCAGACTTCATGGGCTAGATCGTCCAACGGAAATATTTATTACCGTTCTGAGTAGCATTAAATGCATCTCTTGGAAAAGTCTCAACTTCTTTTGACGGTGACTTTTATTCTCTGAGATTTCCAATCAATGAAAACAAAAGTCCTGATTTGTCTAAGATTGCAGACGGTTTCTTATTTGCAGATCTTTGTAGTTGTTAGACAATGTCAGCAAAAGTGGCTTAGTTGACTTCTTCTGTCGCCGAGAGCTGTCAGAGTTCTTTTCTAGCATTTAATGAGAAACAGTTCTTCATTTTTGAAAAAAAACACTTGGACGCGAACTTGAGCTTGAACTTTGAAAGAGTGAGTTGAGTCCGAGCTTTGGCAGATAGATCGAAATGGACGAACTAATAAGAAGTAACAGTATATGCATACGAGTATTGGACGCACCAATAGTAAAAGTATATAATACATTCATTGGACCCATAAAGAGTTATAGCATATTGGACGCACGAAGAGTTAATTTTAAGCATAGAGCAGAATGGACGCACAACAAGTAGCGATTTGTTAAAACTATTGTCGAAACACTTACTTGTTCAAACTAACTAAATATTTTTGTTATCCTCAAAACTTAAAAGGGAAAGCTTATAGCTTTTAAGAATTTAGAACTCAAACCTTTTTATAAGAAATTGGTTTCAACAATCTCCCCCTTTTTGATGATGACAAAAACTATTAATTTGGTTGAACACAGATTTTTTTTTTAAAAAAACAAAAAAAAAAGCTCCCCCTAAGAAAAACATTTCTAAGGGAAGGACTCCAAGTCTGTTGGACGCAGAGTCGATTGGACGTGGTACAAGAAATTTATTTTTACGAAACAAGTTTCAAGAGCAAGTAATATTAACTTTGTATCGAAGTTTAGTTCTTGAGAAAAGAGTTTAACAGAGACAATACTTTTGAAAAGAAATAAACCATGCTAAAATTTAGATCAGATCCTACACAGCAACACAGTGCAACAGAATAACCGAGACAAGGATAATGAAACAACCAGATGAGAGAAAAACATAGTTTCATTGAATCAGTATAATTTATAAAATAAATTTGTTTATAACAAATCAAATTCCCATTATTCTCCCCCTTTGTCATCAGACAAAAAGAAAGAAAAAAAACATCATTGTCAAAAAAAAAATTTGGCTAAAAGAAAATAAAATCAAGAGGAAGAAGGTGGAGGAGGAGGAGGTGACCCTTGTTGAAAAAGAGACTTGAGGAGGTCTTCAACTCTCTTGTACATTAAGTCCATTTGATTATTCACATAGGCCTGAAAAGCTGGGGGCACTTGGGTGAGAATGTCAGCAGAAGGTTGTGGTTCCACAATAGCTAACTCAGTGGTGGAAGCAGGAGGGGTCACATCCATTTGCTGCACAACAGACTCAACTTCGTCTTCAGACAGAGGAAGGTCAACATCCCAAGGAAGAGAGGTTCTCCGGTAACCAAACATTTGATCCCAGGGATAAGGCCTGCCTATGTTGTCAGACGGAGGTCCAGAGACATAGCTTGGACAAGAGAAGATTGTTGGCAATGGCGAGTTCAGAGGCAGTCCAAAAAGATCATCTACCATATAGATAGAACGAAAACACTGGAAGCTCGACTGTGCACGCTTATGATATCTTCCTTATCTTCATCACTTAGTCCTGAAGAAGACGCTTGTTGCTCACACTCCCAAATGTGCTTTTCCCAGAAGGTCTTAGCCTCGTTCTCCACAGCTTCTCCTTTATTCGAAACATGCCACAAGAATTCAACATCAACATCAGGGGAACGTAAGCTCCCAAAATTTGGCTTAAAGATGATAGGCTTGGGAAAGGTGGCTTGGCTTCTGTACTTTTTCAAGTCTTTGTTTTTATTTAAATCCACCATTGGCAACCTTGGACAAACCCGATCCGGCTGAATCTTGATGGCAGTTGTAGAGGAGATGATCAGTGAAAGGGGTACAAATCTCAAATTCTTCAACAGAAGACTCCCCTTAATGACACTGACAAGGATGGTGTCATAAGGACTCGCAAACTGTCCCATTTCTTCCAAGGTGACAGGTTTGAAGGATAGGTCACTAGGGAAGATGTGGACTTTTGTTGAGTAACCATCACAGCACCGGGAGCGTCTTGCTGTGAGTGAGAGAGAAGAGTCATTGGATTCCCAAAGAGGGATAATGTGAGGGGAAACTCCCACAGAGAAAAGGTTAAGATAGGAGGAGTTGTAGAAGGTCTTTTGAGAGGGGGAAGGTGAAGGAGATTGGGAAGGTAGTATGTGAGTTTGAGAAGAAAAAG
Organism: Styphnolobium japonicum; assembly: GCA_023212625.1. Lineage (NCBI taxonomy): Eukaryota > Viridiplantae > Streptophyta > Magnoliopsida > Fabales > Fabaceae > Styphnolobium > Styphnolobium japonicum. The sequence continues at coordinate 21,754,808 of JALBWW010000003.1, read as the reverse complement.
GTTCAGTGTTTAAGGGAGAGGAAGTTATTTGAAAGGTTGGGAAGGAAGTTTGTGGTTCTGTTTGAGAAGAGGGTAAAATGGAGGAAGAGAGAATGGTAGGAAGAGGTTCCTTAGGAATGGACGCAAGCTTGGAAGAGGGTTTCCTTGTGATGGGTAGCTTCGTCCGGGTTCCTTTTGGGATGCTCGCAATGGACGCAACCTTCATCCTTTTAGCGATGGGTTGGTCATCTTCAGAGTCATCGTCCATTATGAGTCTCCGCTTGGGAAGGGCTTGGACGGACGGTGATTTCTTCTTTGGACTCTCAGCCTTTGAAAGAATAAGAGGCTCTTTCTGGTCCAGAAAATCTTGGACGCTTTGAAGTTTCATCCTTAGAAGATTGCTTCGTCCAAAGATTTGTTGCTCTTGGATCCGTCCAAAAATCTTCTTCTTCTCTTCAACATCTTTAGTCTCATGGGGACTAAAGATACCTTGATCTCTGAAGATCTTGGTTAAGAGAACACCATAGGAGATGGTGGTCTTCTTCCTTTTCCTTGTACACTTATCTTGAATTTCTTAAAAAGCAGAGAAGGGAGATTGACCTGTTGACACAGCATCAGATGACACAGGCAGAAGGCATGAACTGTAGAGACTGAGTCTTTGGACCCTGCTTTGTGGAGTATTGCCTTGTTTAGAAGTTGATGCAAAACTCTTGCCTTGTCATTCATCTTGGAAGCAGTTATCTTCCCCGTGGATGACTCCTTTAGTAAGGTGTCAAGAACAAAGATCGCTTCCCCCAAATGCTTTTTCCCAATCAGAAGTGATGGTGGCTCCTTCCAACCAACATTGGGTGGCGTTGGAGATGGTTACCTCTGAAACCACAACGGGTTTTCCCAAAACACATCCCCTGACCTCTGTTGCAGACACGGATGCGTTTTTCCAGAACATTTTCACCAATTCCGGATAAACCTCCACCGGTTATCTGAAGTAACTATCCAATCCAGCACCGACGAGACATCTTTGATATCTATTCCACATTCTGCTAAAATGGAAGTTTGGAACGAGTATTCAACTGATACCTCGGCTCTTTCAACATCAAGGGTCTTTCCTCCGGCCATTGCTTAGGGTTAAAGAAATTTGAAAGAGAGAGAGAGAGAAATTTGCTAAGGTTCTTTTCGCAACTGTTTTCTTTCAAAGTTTGAAGGCGTAAAAATTTGATCTTGTAAAGAAGGAAAATATTTATAGAAGAAGGTAGGTTTCTACACTGAAAGGTTTCTTGAGAGAAAACGAATCGTTTTTTTTTTTAAAAAAAAAACAAACACAATAAATGTGTATTAAAAGCAACTGTCACGTCCGCAGTAAAAAGTTACTTTCGTGACCTTTCAAAAAAACTGACTCAGCGTGGGAAATTTGAAAAGTTTCAAACAAGATAAATGCAAATGATTTATGTCTTATCAAGAAATTTACCACACCATTTATCAAGTACAAAGCATTTTGGACGCAGATCTTCAATGGACGCAAGAAATATTAATTCTTTACAAAATGCATACTTAGATGTTTTCGAATAAGAGTGAATCTATCCTCAGAGAGGGGTTTTGTGAAAATATCTGCCCATTGATGATCTGTATCCACATATTGAATATCAAACACACCTTTTTGAATATAGTCTCTTATAAAGTGATGTTTGATTTCAATGTGTTTTGCCCTTGAGTGTAGTATGGGATTTTTTGATAAGTTAATTGCGGTAAAGATTATCACATAGTAAAGGAATCTTACTTTCGAAGATGTTGTAGTCTTCTAATTGATGTTTGATCCAGAGTAGTTGAGAGCAACAATTGGACGTAGAGATATATTCAGCTTCAGCTGTTGATAGAGCAATTGTGCTTTGTCTCTTGCTGGACCAAGATACTAGATTTCCTCCAATGAAGTGACATCCTCCACTTGTACTTTTCCTTTCGATTCTATCTCCAGCATAGTCAGCATCACAAAAACCAACTAATCTGTACTCATGAGATTTCTTAAATACCAAGCCCAGATTAGTAGTTCCTTTCAAGTATCTGAATATTCTTTTTACAAAGAATTAAGTGTGACTCTCTAGGATCAGATTGAAAACGTGCACAAAGACACACACTAAACATTATATCAGGTCTGGACGCAGTGAGATATAAGAGTGATCCGATCATACCTCTGTATACCTTTTCGTCCACTTTTTTATCCTTATCGTCCAATCTTAGTGTGGATGATGGATGCATTGGTGTGCTCATTGTTTTGCAATCGTCCAATTTGAATTTCTTCAGAAGTTCATTTGTATATTTGGTCTGATGAATGTAGATTTCGGCCCAATGTTTGCTTCACTTGCAAACCCAGAAAGAATTTTAATTCTCCCATTAAGCTTATTTCGAATTCCTTCTGCATCAGATTGGAAAAATCCTTGCAAAGAGATTCATCAGTAGCTCCAAAAATAATATCATCAACATAAATTTGAACTAAAATGAATTTCGAGTTTTTGTCTTTTCGAAAAAGAGTAGTGTCAACTTTTCCTCTAGAAAAACCGTTTTCTATTAAAAAGGTGCTTAACCTTTCATACCAGGCTCGAGGAGCTTGTTTTAAACCGTACAAGGCCCTTTTTAATTTGAAAACATGCTCAGGGAAATTTTCATCCTCGAAACCAGGTGGTTGTTTAACGAAAACTTCTTCATTGATTATACCATTTAGAAATGCACTTTTTACGTCCATTTGATATAGTCTCATGCTATGATGAGCAGCAAATGAAAGTAAAATGCGTATGGCTTCTAGTCTAGCTACAGGAGCAAAAGTTTCAGTGAAATCAATACCTTCTTGTTGTGAGTAACCTTGGGCTACCAACCTTGCTTTGTTTCTCACAACCTTACCATCTTCGTCCCGCTTTGTTTTTGAATATCCATTTTGTGCCGATGATGGACTTGTCTTTAGGCTTTTGAACCAAATATTCAAACATCATTTCTTTTAAATTGATTTAGCTCTTCTTGCATGGCTAAGATCCATCCTTCGTCCTTGATTGCTTCTTCTATTTTTCTTGGTTCCATTTCAGAGATGAAGGCTACATTTGAGTATTCTACGAAGGTAGATCTTGTACGTACTTTATCATCTGGATTACCAATGATTTGGTGTTACGGATGATAAGTTTTGAAATGCCAAAGATATTTGACCATCGCTTGTTTCTTCTTTTCTTTCATCGTCTAATGCTTCTTTGTTTTGGGTTGCCGATTCTTCTCCTTTGTCTTTTAAGTTTAACTCTGCAAAGGACTCATCTAGCTCGACAAGTCATTGTCGGGCTTTTTGTCATTGAATTTAACATGAACAGATTCTTCAATAGCTTGAGAGCGAGAGTTATATACTCTATATGCTTTAGATGTTTCGAGTATCCTAAGAAGATACTTAGTCAACTTTAGCATCAAACTTTCCTAAAGAATCTTTAGTATTCAAAATAAAGCATTGACAGCCAAAAGAATGAAAGTAAGAGATGTTGGGTTTTCGTCCTTTCCACAATTCATACGGAGTCTTGTTTAAAATAGGTCTAATATATATTCTGTTTTGAATATAACACGCGATGTTAATTTGCCCGAAGTGTTTAGAGATTGAGTTGTCATTGAGCATTGTTCTAGCCATCTCTTGAAGAGATCTATTTTTCTTTCTACCACACCATTTTGTTGTGGTGTTCTTGGGGCAGAGAAGTTGTGATGAATACCGTTTTCTTCACAGAACAATTGGAAGCTCTCATTCTCAAATTCTCCTCCATGATCACTTCGGATTGAGTTGATACACATTCCTTTTTCATTTTGAATTCTTTTACAGAAAATAGAAAAGACTTTGAAAGACTCATCCTTGTGAGCTAGAAACATAACCCATGTCCATCTAGTATAGTCATCTACTATGACCAATCCATATTTCTTTCCATTTAGTGAAGAAGTTCTTGTAGGACCAAATAAATCAAGATGTAACAATTCTAGTGGTCTAGAGGTGGAAACGATGTTTTTGGACTCAAAGGAATTTTTGATTTGTTTCCCCTTTTGACAAGCTTCACAAAGAACATCTGATTTGTACACAAGCTTTGGTAGTCCTCTTACGAGGTTATGCTTATTTAGTTTAGAGATTAATCTCAAACTTGCATGACCAAGCTTCTTGTGCCATATCCATTGTTCTCCTTTTATGGAAACTAGACATGATACATTTTGATCTGAAAGATCTTCCAAGTCAATTTTATAAAGATTGTTTTGCCTTTTAGCAATGAAGAGTATGGATCCGTCATAGTTTTTAACTATACATTCTCCTTGATTGAATGAAACATTAGATCCACTATCACATAATTGACTAATGCTAAGCAGATTATGTTTCAATCCTTCAACTAGAAGAACATTATCGATAGAGGGAAAAGGATGCTTACCAATCTTACCTATTCCAACTATTTTACCTTTCTGGTTTCCTCCAAACGTGACGGAGCCTCCTTTATTAGTTTTGATGTCTTGGAACATAGACCTTTCTCCCGTCATGTGCCGTGAGCAACCACTGTCCAGGTACCATGATAGGTGTCTTTTTCTTGTTGCTAAGCACATCTGCAAGAGGAATTATCATATCCTTAGGTACCCATATCTTTTTGGGTCCTTTTTGGTTAGCTCTTGGAGATCCATAATATTTTGACCTTTTATTAAAAAAATCTATTGAGGAAGGGTAAACGTTCTTTTTACAAACATTCTTAATGAATTTAGGTTGAGTAGTAGTTTTTTGAAAAAACTGTTTATCAGTATCTTGATATCCCAATCCAGATTTGTCACGAGGGTCTCTGGAATATTTGAGTAAAATGTTTAGGTTGTTGGTGCTTTTTACAAATTTACTGAGGTCCTCCGTTAACTCTTTTACCTCATTATGAAGTTTATCAACTTCATCTGAAGTGTTGGACTCATAAGATGTTTTTAAAAGAGCATTTTCAGCTTTTTAATTTTTCACAAAAATTTCAAGTTCTTGTTTTTCTCGAAAACATTTTTCCATATTCTCTAGTTAATTTTGAAAACTTTCTTTTCAAGGATTTATATTCAACCGCTAAAATAGATGAATTATTTAACAACTCATCAAATGCATTACGAAGATCAAGATCACGATTAGTTACCTCATCTTCTTCTTCTTCCGACACGGTGTCACCATGAGACATAGATTTGCTTCTTCTTCTGCTTCTTCTTCATCATCAGTAGTTGAAAGATCAAGATCTTCCCAGGTGGCCATTAATCCTCTTTTCTTCTTTGGAAAGAATCTCCTTTTCTCTTTCTCCTTGTTTAGTGAAGGACATTCCGCTTTAATGTGTCCGGGCTTCTTGCATTCGTAGCATATGATTGGACTCTTGTCTTTTGTTTCTGTTTTGTCCTTTGATGACCTTCGTCCAAAGTGCTTTCTCCGCATACCTCCTTTCTTTTTCCACATTGCTTGTATCTTTCTAGAGATGAAAGATAACTTCGTCATTATCAGATATATCATCTTCAGATGACTCGGCCTCGTCTGATGATTTTTCAGCTTTAAGTGCTTTGGACGTACTGCCTTTGTGAGCTTTAAGGGCAATTGATTTCCCTTTTCTTGAGCTTTCCTCTTCTTGAAGTTCCAGCTCATGAACTTTAAGAGAACCCAATAGTTCCTCCATGGTAAGAGAAGCTAGATTCTTTGCTTCTGTATGGCAAGTAACCTTAGGTCTCCAGCATGCCTGGAAAGACTTCTTAGGATTTTTCTGATATGATCTTGATTATCATAGTTCTTTCCCAGAGATCTCAAGCCATTGATTATTGTTTGGAATCGTCCAAACATTTGATCAATGTTTTCATGCTCTCCCATTTTGAAGAGCTCATACTGGTGAACCAAAGATGCTTATCTTTGATTCTTTGACTTGAGATGAGCCTTCATGTGCTAATGCCGAGTATCCCATATCTCTTTAGGCTGTTTCACGACTATGGACTTTGTCGTGTTCTCGATCCGGTGATGGCACACATAAGATAATGTTTGGCTTTTGAGTTAAGGCGATGTCCAGTTCGTTGTCCTTCCGTCCATTGTGGTCGAGGGAGATCTGTCCTTCTGCGTTGGTGGGTGTTTGATATCCATTTTGAACTAGGTCCCAAATGTCCATATTTTGGGCATCAAAAAGGCAATCATTCTCTTCTTCCAAAGAATCATAGTCGTTTCCATTGAATAGAGGTGGTCTGTTCACCGCTTGTCCTTCGTTCTCCATTAAAGGGTGTACTGGATCTTTTTCCTCTGCACTGTTAGATGCTCAACCCAAGAGGCTGAGCTCTGATACCAATTGAAATAACCAAATGAAACACAAGAAGGGGGGTTGAATTGTGTTTCTTAACCCTTTTTGATTTATAAAAGATTTTCCTTTTCAAAAGAAAATAGAACACAGCGAAAGAGACAGTTTAACAAGCAAAGAGCTTAGGACCAACACCACTTAGTCCTATTGGACTCCAAGGGTTTCGAAAAGACTTTTAATAAAATGGTTAACACGTTCTAAAACCAAATAAAAAGATCTTTGTTAATAAACACAATGGAAAACCCCAGAGGTTAGTGAATATAATAAAGCACACTAGAAGAGAGGAGAAGCTTACACACGAGATTTATCTTGGTTCACTCTTATCAACCAAGAGCTACGTCCAGTCCCTTCAACCAGAAGGATTTTCCAACTAATCTTTTTCACGATTACAAGTATTATGCACCTCTTCAGGTAACAAGTATTTTCAACCTCTTCAGGTAACAAGTATTTTCAACCTCTTCAGGTTCTATCTCACAAGTATTCTTTTACACACAGCCTCTTCAGGCTTACAAGGCTTAAGATGAATAATTGAGAGTAGATGAAAGCTTGAGTTTGAAACTCACTAACAAATGAGAATAGACAATAGAAATCTCAAGGCTTTTTCTTTTTACACGAATATGGAAATAAAGCTTTTTAGACTATTGAATGATGCTTCGGCAAAAGATCTCTAGTTCTTCAAGTGCTGCTTCTTCTCTTTATAAGTAAGAACAAATTTGAGCAGACTTCATGGGCTAGATCGTCCAACGGAAATATTTATTACCGTTCTGAGTAGCATTAAATGCATCTACTGGAAAAGTGCTGAACTTCTTCTGACGGTGACTTTTATTCTCTGAGATTTCCAATCAATGAAAACAAAAGTCATGATTTGTCTAAGATTGCAGACAGTTTCTTATTTGCAGATCTTTGTAGTTGTTAGACAATGTCAGCAAAAGTGGCTTAGTTGACTTCTTCTGTCGCCGAGAGCTGTCAGAGTTCTTTTCTAGCATTTAATGAGAAACAGTTCTTCATTTTTGAAAAAAAACACTTGGACGCGAACTTGAGCTTGAACTTTGAAAGAGTGAGTTGAGTCCGAGCTTTGGCAGATAGATCGAAATGGACGAACTAATAAGAAGTAACAGTATATGCATACGAGTATTGGACGCACCAATAGTAAAAGTATATAATACATTCATTGGACCCATAAAGAGTTATAGCATATTGGACGCACGAAGAGTTAATTTTAAGCATAGAGCAGAATGGACGCACAACAAGTAGCGATTTGTTAAAACTATTGTCGAAACACTTACTTGTTCAAACTAACTAAATATTTTTGTTATCCTCAAAACTTAACAGGGAAAGCTTATAGCTTTTAAGAATTTAGAACTCAAACCTTTTTATAAGAAATTGGTTTCAACACTATGGGTCTCACTCATCTTTGCCCTTTTAACCACGTCGCAAACGGTGAAGGTGGAGGGTGGCGCAACAACATAACAAGCATTGAAAGTGGACGTGATGCAACAATTCAGCAAGCTGTGATTTACGATGGCGCAGCAAGTTAATGGTGGAGCAGGCAACAATCAGACTTCGAAAGGAAGCGAACGATGGCACTAGGGCAAGCACAACAAGCTAGCAACCCTTACCTTCACATGCCATGTGATCTGGAGAATAGGGGGCTAGCTAGGTTTTTCAACATCCAGCACCAAAATGATAATGCTTTGGTAGTGGAGGCAATTAAAAAAAAGGAATTGGATTGCCCAACCATTTTGACTGGTCTGGGGTTGACCGGTTCGAGGATAGCTCGCGGGTTTTCAATCGAAAATGAATGAGTAACTTCTAGCATAATGTCAAGTCGAAAATAAACATTTTTCTTTCAAAATTTTACAAGTGTTGTTGTCGAAATCACTTGACATTTCTCCTCTCAATATCTCTTCTTGAAATTTACCAAAACCATATAAACTTTTTTGTCAACATTGAATTATTTTTTTACAACTTCACATTTTGTCAAAAACTTGATTTTTATCATCAACAATGTGTCAGATGAATATTTACTTCTCTCGGTGTAGTCTTTCCATACATATAATTGAATTGAGCAATAAATAGTTTTGGACTACGCAAATTTAATTGTAGAGACAAATCAGTGGACTTGCAAAAGTTAAGTGTTTCTTTTAAGATCCTAAGGTAGGTATAGGCATACATCCACGTACTACGTGAGCAACATTGCCCTAACGCCACAACGTTCAACATCCTCCAACACTGTCGTGAAAGCCCCAATACCCCAATACACCTTAGCAATAGACCCAAACACCTAGCAACCTCCAAATTCGTTGTGAAGCTTGAGTGATGAGGAAGAATAGTTGAACGGTGAAAATAAGAAATTTCATAGATGAGGTGAAATGCTATGGTAAGAGATGGAAGAAAAGAAGACTTAGAAAGGCTGAAAGGCAAAAATCTCATAATATAAGGGCAAAAGGGTTAAGATTCTTTATTTATATATTTAATGGGAAAATTGTAATTTCACATGGTGGGTAGTTGCTTCTACCTCTGCCCTATTTTAATAAGCTAGAATAAATTCTCTCTTACCTTTTGCCTATGAGGGGAGGAAAATCCCCATACTCACCCATTGTGGGAAAAATTTCACAGATACCAGCTTAAGTGAGGATTTTTGCCATCCTAACTTAGGTCCATATTTATATATATCCCTTTAAAATTGATTTTAAGACTAACCAATCATGTATTGCAGTTTTGCAAAATCAATTCCCACAAATTTTTAGGTTTTAGAACTTATTATAAGAGAAGAAATATTTTTTTATTTCTCCAATTAATAAAATTTATTCTAAGTGTGAAGTCTTGCAGTTTTTCAAAAGGATTCTTATAATCAACACTATAAAATCAATTTGAAGAAGTAAGATTCAATAATTTTTTAAAATTAATCTATAACTACACTTAAAAGTAATTTTATTTTACAATAATCAAACAAATTTAAAAATCAAGCATATTTTAAATATTTAATTTTTTCTTTACTGAAGTTTTAGAATTGATGAATAAATTGTTTACTAGCTTTATGAAATTAAAAAAGAAAAAGTGACAAATAAATGGATATTCATATATTGTATTTCCCCCTCCATTTTGGCTCCAAAGAAAATTTCCTAAAAATGAAAATGAAGGCTTTTTTATATTAATATTGCTAATTTTATTTACCAGAATATAGCTGTTTCAAAATTAAGCACCGAAATGTAGCTAAAATTTGGAACATGTGAAGTCAATTTCATTGTTAATGACTTCCCAATGTAATTTTTTTTAAATGATGAAGGGAAGTCAGTTACATTGGAACCAACTTCCCAACTAATTTTGTTTTTTTGTTTTTTAATTACCTATGAGAAGTCGGTTTCAATAAAACCGACTTCTCACCTTTTTTTTTTTTATATCAAATTGAAACCTATTTATAAGGCCCTTACTCTTGCATTTCTCAAACACTTCACGCTCACTCCTCACTTAATTTTCACTCACCCTCACTCACTATCTTTCCTCACTTCATTTCGTCTCAACTTTCTCATTCAATATCTAGCAAACAATCTCTCTAGTTCATTTTTAGTTATTTCTTTCTTATTACGTTATTTTATATTTTACTTATTATTCACATTCCCTATCTCGATCACATGGCATTGTTAAAATTGCAAGAATCACATAGGTCTGGATATATAAACCATGATGTAAGTATATTTGTTTAATATCTTATTTAGTTATGTTGAATCTTATTTAACTGCATTTACTGATTATTAAACAAATTTTGAGCAGAACCCAGAAGAAAATCAATTTCATATAAGAGTATATGCAGTGAAAGAGTCACACCCATTAATTGTAGAAATGTTGCGAGTTTCTGGTTTTACTATGCCACTCAATTAGGACATCATGTGTTAAACCCAGCACTAATAACTGCTTTGAATGAGCGGTGGAGATTAGAGACACATACATTTCATATACTGGGTGGTGAATGTACTGTCACTTTGGAAGATGTAGCACTCATTATCGGGCTTTCGGTCAATGGCAGAGCTGTGATTAATAGTAGTTGGTATGATTGGAATGAACTCTGTACTGAATTATTGGGTGTGGCTCCTCCGGATAATCAGAGGAAAGGTGGGCAAGTGAAGATAAAATGGCTACAAACAACGTTTGTCGATCTCTCAAATGATGCTAGTCCTATACATATACAACGATTTTGTAGATCATATATTTTATGCTTAATAGAAGGTTTATTAATGCCCAATAAATCAGGGAACCAGTTTCATTTAATGTATCTAGCATTGTTAGCAGATTTTGAGCATGCTAGATGAAATAGTTGGGGATCAGCTTGTCTGGCAACTTTGTACAGGGAATTGTATTGGGGGGCCGAAAAAGGTGCAAAGACGATTGGTGGATGCTTAATGCTTCTTCAATCTTGGGCATGAGATCGGTTGCTTTTTATTGCACCATGACCAACTTATTCAATAGCATACTCATTAATAAGCAGGTAAATTTAGAAAAAATGTTTATATAATTGGTTATTATAATTATTAATATGAACTTTTTGGATCATAATAGATAAGGCAGGCGATGCAATCACGTTGGCACCCCATATAATGACTTGGGAGCATATCGACAACGTCTGGATCGCATGACTCTTGACCAAGTAAATATTGTCATTGTATTTAATTTATGTACATACTTTATTTGACACGTACACTTAACGAATTGTTGTTCGTGTTTGTAGTTTGTATAGATGTCATACTTTGCGACCAATGTTCAAGGATATTTGTCGGTAGATGCATTCAAAGATGTCAATATTTGGAATGCATGCACTGCTCTTATATGTTTTGCAATTGTTGAGTGGCACCAAACAGACCGGGTCAGACGTCAATTTGGATTGCTTCAAGGTATACCACAAGCACCAGTTGATCTTGATGCTTTACACAATGTTGACATGCGTGGTAACCACTACATGAACTGGGCGGAACAACACGCAAATTGGTTGCAATTTTAGAGTCAATGTCAATAGTTAGTCTTACAAGAACCCACTACTGAGGGTCAATTGCTGCCAAGTGCAGAATACCTGACTTGATACATGAACAACTCTCGGCCATTTGTCTCAAGACCCTCTGATTTAGAGGATCCAAGGAGTAGACAATATCTAGAAACATCTAATCCTGGCAATGTGATACAAGAATTTGATTTTCCTAGGCCGATTCGTCAACGACGAAGGAGTCGAGTAGGCAGTCTTGCTGGCAGTCAAAGGATCTCCCAACCTATGGCCCAAATTGAGGAGGATAACACTCAGCTTGATCCGCCATGCATGTCATATAGTTATAGTCCTGTGCAAGAAGTTGAGCAACAAGGTGATCTGGGCCGACATTCATTTTCAAGCACTGTGGATGAGTTCTTTAGGAACCTATTTAGTGCTAACTTAAGGACCCCTGCTTCTGCCAGTGCTTATATGTCCAACTTGTATACATTTGGGTCCCCATCTGTTGACGATTCATTAATTGGAGCACCATCATTGTACCTACATACACCTATAACAGATGTCGACCCTTCGACCAACAATGGAAAACATCCAACAAGATAATCAAGAAGAAGAACAGTCAGAGCCAGGCGCAAGTGTTGTGGCAAGGAGAGTACAACCAGTACGCGATAGGCATCCACTAGCATGTGGAATACATAGCCATAGAAGAAGGATGTGAACATGTTTTATAATTGTGTGATTAAATAAATAAGATAAAAATTTAATTGTAATTATTGCTATATAATAAATATGTTCACTAAATGAATAAATGAGAACTGCGTTGATTTTTAAAATAAATAAATAAATAAATTATAAGCAAATTATTACATTTAATAAAATTAGATTAAAGTAGAGTTTTAAGATTATGCCTTGTCAATATAAATTAATTAATGTATTTAATTATTGTTTTACGAATAATTGACAATTATTATATTGACAGTTAATTAATTTAATTACATTGCAATATTATAATTATATTAATTATATTAAAATATGATATTAAATTATAATGCTAAGAATATTTACTTTGTATTTATAAATAATTAAAATGCAAGACTAACTTCCAAACAACATGCTATGTTAAATTCTTAGAAAATGATTACTTTCAATTGACGTGATATGAAGAAGTCCCATAGGCCAAGCAGTTCTGATGCATGCACATGAGATAAGGGCAAGAAGTGACATGCTGCCAACCAAAATGAACACACGTGATATCTCACACCTCACATCTCACACCAAATAATTCTAATCATGTACGTGAGATAAGGCAAATAAGTGAGATATTTCCAATAAGTGAGATAAGGCCAATAAGTGAGATGTTTCCAATAAGTGAGATAAGGCCAACAATTTGCAAGTACGCATGTTATTCCAATAAGTGAGATAAGGCCAACACTTTGCAAGTACGCATGTGAATTACTTTGAAAATGAAAGCAAAGTAAGGACAAACCAATTTCCTAACACATTCTGCATATTTCTAATGGCATATCATGTGGCCAAGTAGGGGTTCCTTCATCTCACATCTCAAACATTGCTTGTTCAATAGAAAAGTCCAAGCTTCCTATAACATCACACTATATCTCACGTACATTTGTTGTTTCATGTCCAGTATATGAGACAATAGCAAACCAAGCCAAATTTGACTGAGTTGTTGATCACGGTCACACTGCATCTCACGTACAACCATAGCAAACAAGCCAAATTTGTCTGAGTTGCTGAACCGTGGACGTGATGCATCATGCATGCACAAGCTCCACGAGGGTTTATTTTATTATAAAATATTTAACTTCAAGGGCAGTTGGTTACACTCAAACCAACTTCCTAAAGGCCTTGCATATTTTTTTTGTTTTATATGAAGCCAAATTACCTTGGGAAGTTGGTAACGTTGAAACCGACTTCCCAAGGGCTATTTCCATTTTTTTTTTGTTATGTCCTTTTTTTAAATTGAGAAAATAAATTTTTTAAAATTTAATAACGTTTACATCTTCAATCAGGCAGAGAATCACTGCAAATCGATGATAGCGATGTGATTCTTTCAGAGAATCTCTATATAAATTACACACAAGCTTGCAGTTACACTATAACTTGAAGATGACAATTTAAGTAGATATCTTGAGTTTGCAACTGAAACAAACTCATTGTTTCATAAAATTGGCAATTATGTAGCGGTAGAGTTAGTGGTTCATGCCACATTTGCTGCCATTTGAAGGTGAGCTTCTAAATGCAATAAGTCAGTGCAATTGATAGTTTTTGTTCCTAATAGTTGTTGTATTGCATATTAATGTTGTTTTTGTTGTGTACTTTCACAGAATGAGCAACTCATGTGCACCGGTTCTTGTATATTATAACAGACAGATCTTGACAATAGAAAAAGGGTGTTGTATTTGACTGTGAAAATCCAAAGACATTTTGTATTGATGGAGGTGTCACCTTAGACGAATTGAGGGCAAAGATACACGAAAGGATCAAAGTGGGAGACAGTAAAAAAAATTTAGATATTAAATTTAGATATCCTTTGTGTATTGGATCAGAATGTATTTGGTATACAAGTACAACACTTCAAGGTGACGATGATGTCCAATCAATGTTTTATATTTTGGATCAATATCCTAATCTTGGGGTCATTGAGTTATATGTCTAGATAGAGGATGTTTGTGATGATGGTTGGCCTACAAACGTTGCTGTTACAGGTAGTGCTTTGACATAATCGATTTGGTCATTTGACTGGATTTATTATCAACTAACCCAAGAGCGGGAACTTGTGATGCCGATATCTCCTATTAGAGAGGTTGAAATCAACATTCGTGCACCTAACACAACAATTTGGCAACGAACCAGACTGATTCTGTATATCCAATTGGCCTTGAAGGAGAATATCTTGGCGACTTCACTTAGCCTGAAGATGCAACTGACATGGGGTACAACGACGATAGCAGTGACTCTGATGGAGGTCTTGCCGACAACCAACCATCAAATGTTGTTGGTGACGATGATCAATCAATTTGAGACACATATGTTAGCTTTGTACTAGGCTTTATTAGATGTTTATTGTGCCTAATATTAGTATTTTAGATGAGTTTAATGTTGTTTGGCCTCATTGGGCTTTAATGCAAATTATGAATAATTCTTGGATTTTGATGCATTTTGACATTTCCTCCTTGGTTAGGCCATAACTTGGGACTCGGTGATCCATTTGAGGTGATCTTGGTGTCTTTGAAAAACTAAGACAAGGCTCTACAAGTTTCATGAACACTCAAGAGCTGGATCAGACTTATAAGGGTCCAAAATATCCCTGCAATGCAGAGTGGGTTTGCTGTCACGGAAATCTGGGTAGTGTGCACATATTGGACTATATAATGGGTTATATGTCTCCTCTTGGGTTGAAACTTGGCCATTGGAAAGATAAGACCCATATCTCCAACTTCACTGAAGATCATTAAGTCAATAGATATCGTTTTAGGCATGATTATGAAGCTACAAGTTGGTTTGAATTTGGAAACACGTTCTGCCAACCTAACTTGAGGTAAGTACAGTGTTTTTAGCATATCTGGAGTTTTAAAAGTCCAAATGGCATGATTCTAAAGCCAAAATTTCAAGGAGACAACTGGCTACAACTTTCATGAAGACCTCCAAGTCAAAATGCATCGTCTAGATCATGAAAATCAAGTTGGAAGTCGGATAAGAGTTGCTGACTAAAAGTCACCAACCATACACCAACCCACCTACCATGCACCAACTCACCAACCATGCATCAAGCTTTCATATTTGACAATTTCCATGTTTTTACAACTTGCATTCAGATTATTTTCAATTACAAATTAGCTTCTAGGATTAGTATAAATAGAGTCAATCTATTTGTATTATACAATCATTCAATTTTTAGTAAGTTTAAAGAAAGTTTGAGTATTTGTGAGAGCTTTCTTTCTCTTCTTCTCCATTCTTTTTTTGTTCTTTATTTTATGAGTTCTTCCTTCCCATCCATGGAAGGCTAGGCTCTTATAATCAATCCAAGGATTAGCCATCTTGATGTTTAATTTGGAGATCTTGTTTTACTTGTTCATATTGCTTAATTATTATTCAAGTTTCTCTTATTCCTTTTTTGATTTTTATCTAGATTGAATTGCTTAATTTGATTTAGATGTTGATGTGGTAATAGCTTTATTATCATGTATTCAAAGAGGATCACATAGAATAAACAATTTATTAAAGCTTTTTGATGGATTGTTAGCTTGGTTAAATTCTATATCTTTAGTTAATCTATGTTTGGATGGTGCTTACTTTATCTAACCTTAGTTAATTAAATTCTAGATGCTTATCTAGTAGAGGATTCTTGGATCATGTTGAGGCTTCTTGATATGATCTAAGGCCAA
This sequence comes from Styphnolobium japonicum, assembly GCA_023212625.1. Classification (NCBI taxonomy): domain Eukaryota; kingdom Viridiplantae; phylum Streptophyta; class Magnoliopsida; order Fabales; family Fabaceae; genus Styphnolobium; species Styphnolobium japonicum. The sequence goes on along the minus strand of JALBWW010000003.1, from coordinate 21,739,125 downwards.
GAACATGGTTAGCAATTAAGTGAATTCCTTGTGATCAATTATGGATTAAACTCAAGATCGGTAAATTTCTTTGGATTGATTAATTTGTTAATTACTTTTCTTTAATTCAACTAGTGTATTATCTTTTCAAATCATCAAAACCCCCTTTTAATTATCTTGATTTGATTAAATCTTTGTTCTTTTTGGATCCTTGAGAGATGATTCGGTTCATTCTCTATACTACAAATTATTTTGTGAACCGGTAATTTTTATTATTTGACGGGTCTCGACAACCTCTTGTCAAACGACTCCCTTTCTTCATACTAACCGCCACCACACATATGTACACTGAACTTGGAGGCAATGCATGGTGAGGAATTTCCAAGATATGCTAACACTTCTAACGAATATTTGACTGTTGGGTTACGATTTCAGACTAAAAAAGTTGTTTTGTTAGCAATTAAGCACTACCACATACAGAGGTCAATATATTATAAAGTTATTGAATCTCAACCCAAGAAGTTTGCAGCTAAGTGTAAGTTGGCCGATGAAGGGTGCAATTGGAGCATAAGGGCTACATTGCTGAAGAAAAACCAGATATAGGAAATTAGAAAACTAAATGGGCCACATACATGCTTATCAACAACGATTTCTCAAGATCATTCAAAATTAGATTCAAATATGATATGCACCTGCATATTGCCCCTGATTCAAACAGATCCATCGACAATTGTTTCAATATTGATCGTTGAAATACATAGTCGTTATAAATACATAATCTAATGGAGGAAAGTATGGAGAGCAAAGCAGAAGGCAATTGTTCGAGTGTTTGGAGGTTGGGAGGAATTATTCAACGTTCTACCTAAATAGTTATGCGCTTTGCAGCATTTCGTTCCTGGAACAATTGTCGAACTACAAACAAAGCTTGCAAATCACAGAGCTTAGATGGTTGATGGTAGATGGTAAAAGAATCTTTCATCAGTTATTTTGGACATTTAAACTGTGCAATGACGGGTTCTAATTTTGCAAACCGCTACTTTAGATTGATGAGACATTTTTTGTATGAAAAATACAAAGGAACATTCTTCATGGCAATAGCGCAGGATGGGAATAATAACATAATACCAATTGCTTTTGCAATTGTGGAAAGTGAGACATTAGAAGCTTGATCATTTTTTCTCACTAATGTGCGAGGCATATCAAACCAAAACATGACATATGCTTGATTTCTAATAGACACGAATCCATTAAAAGTGCAATTAGATGTCGTGATAGCGAATGACAACCTCCACAAGCATATTCAGTTTACTGCATCTGACACATTGCAGCAAACTTTATGAAGAGGTTTAACAACAATGACATGTGCCAACAAGTTATCAACATGAGCAAGTATAGTTCAATTTTTCCTTCCATTTTTTTATTGTATGATTTGGTTGACATTAATAAATATTTCAATTTATTTCAGGCTACGCTTGACGCAACCCCAGTTTAATTGGTACTATCAGAATCTTTGTGAACAAAACAAAGAAGCCACAAATTGGTTAAACAATATCCCTAAGGAGAAATGGACACCGACTTTCGATGAAGGTTGGCGATATGGACATGTGATAACCAACCTAGCTGAATGTATTAATGCAGTATTGAAGGGAACACGTCATTTGCTTATTACCACCTTAATGCAATCAACATATTATAGGTTGATTGATTGACCTGTTTGTTAAGAAAGGGAACCAACAATTGGCAAGTATAGCGGCTGGTCATGTATACTCTGAAATAGTCACAAAGGCCATGGAAGAAAATAGGATGAAAGTAAACAGTTGTGTTATTCGTGATTTTTAGCGAGAAATGCTCGAGTTTTTTGTGGAAGAGTTAGTTGACCTACGAGATCATCGGCCTGCAAGGTGTTTCAGAGTGAATCTAAATAAGTTGTGGTGTGATTGTAGAAAATTTCAATCACAAAAGTTTTCTTGTTTTCATGTTATTGTCGGATGTGTATCAATTTATTTATATTGCATGCAATATGTGGACAAAGTTTACAAGTTGGAAAACATATTAGCCTCAGTATGAAGGTCAAGAATTGTGCCATGATCCGAAAATATGAAGAACTCCTTGTGGTCGACCAAAATCTAACTGCATTCATAATGAGATGGACCTTAGGGAAAAAGGCCAACTAAAACAATGTGGGTTATGCAGATCAATAAGACATAGCCATTCAAATTGTCCTTACCGTGGTGATACTGCTAGGGGAAGCTCGCATCAACAGTAACATGTCAATGTTATATTGTAATATCTATGTCATTTTATGTAATCAATTGATGTTAGGCAATTAAGTGATTTTATTTAAACAATGAGTTTGACTCAAACCCTTCATTGGTTCCTTAATGGACAAATCTTCTTCATCTTTGCTCAACCCTTAATTAACCAATTATCCATAAGGCACTCATTAAAAGGCCTTAAACCATTAATTATTAATTATTAACCTCAACCAAATATTCTGAAACCTAAATAAAAATTAATCACAAATGCTAAACCATTAATTACTAACTATTAACCCTAAAAAATATTCCTAAACCAAATCAAAATTTAAAAGGTGAAGAGTAAATACTTAAATTGAATTTTTAAAAATATATAAAACATTAGTTTGGTCTTTTAGTCATTTTTTAACATCAAATGGTCTTCTAATATTAATTTTTTTTAATTAAATTAGTCATCTAATATAATATTTCACATTAAATTGGTTATTCAAAAAGAACTAATTTAATGTTAAAAATAATTAAAAAATTAAACTAACATCTTGTACATATTTAAAAAACCAAATTAAATATTTATTCATAAGAATTAATTCGACTAAACTTGTAGAACCGTTGACCAAACCTTATACTCAGTCTGAGTCGAATGTTGAAACTGCTCAAAAAACTAACTCAAGTGTCTAAAAATTAGTTTAATCGCATAAAATCGGATAACCAGATCGTTTTTAAAAAACTGACCAATTCTCTTGAAAACAAAAAGTAATTGAGTTATCAACTTTTTCAATGATTCATATTAATCTCAGGTTGTACGACTCAAAATGAACTAAAAATTATAAAAATAAATTAAACTCATAAAAAAATACTCCAAAAACATGTTTATTATTTCTGATTATATATTATTGAATTTTTGGTTTACTGATAATTTATATACAATCATAATTTATGACATCACTTTTCTGATTCTCGGGTTAAACCGGTGATGAACACATTGGGGAAAAGTAATGGATAATGGTAAACAACTAACTAGACATACCGGAGCTATGGCACGGGGCTCTGAATAAAATTACGAAGAGGAGAGAGCGTGGTTGCGCAATTGGTGAGAGTAACGAGTGCGATTGCTATGGCCGAACAACAGAATCCTCCTCCTCCTTCTTCCGCCGACCCATCCGATCCTCCTCCGCCACCTCCTTCCTTTGATCCCAGTCGAAGTACTATTCTTTTTCTCTTTCCATCGTTTCCTTCATTTTTTTCTATGCCCTTGTCTAAGCTTTACGCATTATTCCATTCTTTTTTTTTTTTAAGGGTTTCGGTTTGTTTGTTTAATTGGGCTTCTCTAGGAACGGGTAGAGCGCCTATCTAATTTTTCTTGAGAAAGAGTAAGGGTTTGAATAAGCAAATTTGGGGGTCATATGATATGTGGTTGGTAAAGGTAGTTTTGCAATTTCACCCATTCTGATTCATTTGCAGATACTGATATGGGTGTGTGTTATGGTTGATAAGTAACTTGTCATTTTTTTGTTTTCATTGCCTGGTATTCTTTTAGAATAGACCAACTTTTTAACAGATGTTGGTCTTAAAAATAGCTTGGAGTTGATGTGCATGTTTTCGGGAGCTGTACTTTCTTCAATTTCATAATTCATATTATCATTGTCCATGGACTGGATTATTGACCAAGGATAATCTGTTCTCATTTGAATACTGTCTTATTATTTGGTAATTATATATTGTAATGATGAGTTTTGTGGTTGATATTCATTATGGAAGAGTTAGAAATCTCAATTTTTTTCTTGGTACTGATTTGTATCAGTTTTTTACAATGAGTCTCACTCTCTTTCCTTTTTTTTTTTTTTCTTTTGTTGAAGTGGTTGGTATCATCAAAAGGAAGGCCTTGATAAAAGACTTAGCTGCTGTATACCATGCAGAATGTCTTGCATACTGTCAAGAGCTTTTGGAACTTCAAAGAAAACGGGAGGAGGTTAGATGCAATGTTCCCTTTTCAACTTGCACATTTATTTGATTCCATGTACCTCACTTTAGCCATAGCTTGCTATTATGTTTTTGACATTCAAGTTTTGAGTTCTGGGAAAAGGTTAATTTGCTAGACGTCTGCATTACTCGCATTGCTATTTTTATAACATCATCATAAAACTCTCAAGCTGCAATGACCCAATAATAAGAAGGGGAAAAGTGACAGAGAATAGATGGGGAGATTCTATCTGTAATAATACTTTCGATTGAAGTATGTTGAGAAGTGGATTGTAAGCTTGAAATTAAATTAATGTGTTGCTGCAAATAGTTTATAATTTGTATTTTTGAAACTTCCTAATGGGGTTCGGGCATGTGAAAAGAAGATCAATAGAGGCTATAGTGAGAAAAGTGGATCAAATGGAAGATTGTCTGATTAAAAGGGTAGAGGAAGAACTAAGAAATCTTTAAGGGAAACCATTAAAATAAGACCTTGCTCTAAATAGTTTTACTGAAAATTTGGTTTTTGATAGAACCCAATGGCATTGATTCATCCATATAGGCAATCCTACCTAGTGGAATAAAGCTTGGTTGTTGTTGTTGTTGTTGAGGATGAATACTCTCACAAAAGTTTCTTGTTGGCAGTAAAAGCAGCTTCCTTCATTTCTCTTTTTCCTTTTAATTGTCTTGGTAAGATGGGGTGTGGGATTGACAAGACCTGCCTGGCAGCAGTGATTGAATTTCCAAGGTCTGTTACTGGGGCAATTGAATGACTAACGCTTACAACAAGTTTTGGGTTCTATAAAAAAATTCAGAGGCTTATAAATTATTAACATTTCAGGGGGTATACGAAATGTAACACATTAGCATATTTTTACATACTAATGGAGAGAATGAGACTGGGTTCAGGCACATTGGTTATGGGTAGATGTGTGACTGTGAACCATCCATTGGACCTCTAAATAATGAAATATAAAATCTCACCAGATTACAACTAGAAATTTTATGGCTTCTGAATCATTTTAAGCCAGTTCATTTGGGTGGTTGTAATTATCTTTGTTACAAAACAGTAATCAAAGAGAGAAGCTAATTTTTTGGTAGAAGTAAAGAAGGGCAATGTGCAATCTGCACTACACTATTGTCATTTGGTTGGAGCGTAACTCTTGTGTCTTTAAGGAGGTTTCTTTGGATCAGCAGCTGATTTGGGATAAGATTAGGCGTTTGGCCTCATTTGGTGTAAAGCACATGATCTTTTTAAGGGGGTTTCCCTTACAAATATGTTGAAGGATTAGGCAGCTTTGCTTCATTGATGTTTTTCTTTTTTCTTTGTTGTTTGTGTTTTCTTTTTACGTTAAGGAGGACGCTTTATCGTCCAAACTCTGTAATTATCTTCTCTTCATCTTAACGAATTCTTCTTTAATAATAATAAAAAAAATCAAAGAGAGGAGCTAATTTTGGAACAGTGTTGTCAAAAGTTGCTGATGTGGCCGCCTAGGTGCTGAGGCAGGGCAGAGAAGAGCCTCACTGCTTCAGGGGGCTTCAGGCAATTCACAATATTACTTAATTAACCTCACTTAAAACACTCAATAGCCAATGGATATCTAATCTAAAGGGGTATTTCAGTCAAATAACATCATCTGAACTGAATATGACCTGACAATCCAAGAAAATTTCCTAAAAATGGAAGCTGAAGCTACTTGCCATGCATGCTTGAGAGTCCAGATCCACAAGCTGAAGCTGGAACAAAGGCTGCTGATTAGAGCATTGTGTAAGTTATCCTCTTATTCCATGCTCTTATTCATAGCCTCCTCTCTATTCATAATGAATTAATGATGATGAAGCTTTATTTGAGTGAGACAAAATGAGGACAAGAGTTTCTTGCGTCTATATTCTTCAAAAAAAATATTTCATACTAGTTATGAATGAGACTTCTAGGCAACAATTAGTTGACCTTAGAGAGATAGCTTTCTTTTGATTAGAAGGGCTAATAGGTACAGATTGTTGTTGGTCCTTCCTCAAAATGAACCTTCACAATGACAAGTTCACTCTCCGCTTTTTCCCATTCAAAACTAATGGAAAGATGGGTTAGCAAATTTAGCAAGTTTATATTTTTTGCATGAATTCCGGCCCCCACGGAATGTTGTTCCTAAAGAAGGATCAAAGCGCACAATTATGAAAAATTCATGTGGATCTGGTTCAATTTCCCATTTTAAGTCTTGTTTTATAGATTACTTCAATACTTCATAGAGATGATATGGCTCATTTAATAATCTATTGAATGTTCACATCTGTGTCAGTGTCAATAATAGGCTTGTCTTTATGTGTTGTGACTATCAATTATCACTTCATACTTAGTTATTAATGCTTTACTTTAATTAGTTATACTTTTTCTGTGCCTCAAATCTCAATCATTTCGGCCATGTATTGACTTAAAGCCTCCAGAGGATTCAAGAAAGGAGACAGTGCGGCCCTCCAAACGCATTAAAAAAACGCGTTAGGTATGATACAGCATAATCTCATTTGTCATTGCTAATTTAATTTGGATTTCAATATATCCTTTTCCTCTTTTAAATTTATATGAATACAGACTTTCTATAAGTTATAGTTTTCTGCCCTAAAGCATCAGCTTAAGTATCAGAAGTTTGGATATGGATTCAGTGAGCTCTTCATATTCGAATCCCTTTCCAACATCCTAAATGTTCTTCTGTTTTTCTTTTAAGATTTTCCTTCTCAATACATGGTAGACATGCCTACAGTATTATTATTAAAAAGAAAGGCAAAGAGTAAATTTTTACGGGTTCCTTCTTACTCCATTTATATTATATGTGAAGGTTTCATGTGCATCATACAGAATGTGACAATGTAAAACTGGTGATTCAGGAGCTTTTTTCCCATTTTAGGTTTCTCCTCTACTCATCATATGCCGATTTGCACCATCAGAGGATGAGGATACATTTTACGTAGTATTGATGTACCTGCTCTGCAAAAGCACGAAGGCCATCATGTGGGATTTCCTTGATCAGCCTGTACTTGGGAAGTCACTGCTGGATGAAATAGGCAAATATATGAGCTTTGATAGTTTGTTGTATAGAAAAACCAATTTATTCCTGCATTCTGCTTTGGACATAAGCAGTTATATATATTTTAGCTTTATTTGCTGTTGTCTCTTTTTGAAGTAAATCTGTAAAGGATGAAAGAAACATTTACTGCTCACGTGTAATAATAGACGAAATTAGCTGCTATGTGAAACTATACATTTCAGGTCTCAAATTTTTTTATATCTCATTTTTTGTTTTTTTGGAAAAAAAAAAAGGCTCAAACTTTTTACTTGATGGGGGAAAAAGGAACAATTTGCACCAAAGTATTCTACCATGTGGAGAATTAACAGAGGGAAGTTATCGATGATGGTCAAATGATGAAACAGATAATTAGTTCTGCAATAACGAGGCCATCTTAGTTGAGAAGGCATGTATTAACTACTCCAATAAGATAACACCCTCAAGATGTGAAATGCGCACGCATCAGAAATTGCCATATTTGCTATAATTATTTGTTCGATGAATTCTGCACCCTCCATATTCAGACTCTTCTGTAGTTTGTCATCCAATTAACAGTTCCCAGTAACAATTATCATGATGATCCCCCAACCAGACGATGAGAAAATTTGTTAGATACTAGATTCAAGCTTCTGTCGTAGTCGGTTTCCCAAGTGCTATTTGCTATACCAGCCCTCAAAGTCAGACGACAAAAGCATTCTTTTCATGCAAGGCAACACAACAGTATTTGTTACACCAGGAATTATACTGACAATTCTAATTGAAGTAAAGGAAGAAAGAAACATTTACAGCTCACGTATAATGATACAAGAGATTAGCTGCTATGTGAAACTTTATACATTCAGGCTCAATTTTTTAAAGCTCAAATCTTTTGACCAAAAATGAAAAACCCAATTGTTTACTAGATGTGTAAAGAAAGAACAATTTGCACCAAAGTAAATCTACCATTTGGAGAATTAGCAAGGGAAATTATTGATGATGGTCAAATGATTAAATGTATCGTTAGTTCTGCAATAACGAGGCCATCTTAGTTATGAAAGCATGTAACTACACCAATAAGCTAACATGCTCAAGGTGTAATTCTTTATTCATTTGATTACAGCAGCTGGTAAGTCCTGCAGCCTTATCATGAGGATTCCTCCAACGAGAGAATGAAAAAATTTATTATTAGATGCTAGATTGAAGCTTCTATTGTAGTCGGTTTCCCAAGTGAGAGTATTTGTTATACAGCCCTTAAAGTCAGACGTCAAAAACATTATCTTTATGCACGGCAACACCACAGAATCTTTGGATATTCCACATGAAGCTAATGCTTGCACTAGTTAATCTGCTAGCTCAACACAGCCAAAAAGTTAAATGCTAGCTCATAACCTTCCATGAGAACCGAGATCCAACAGTTTAAGATGACAGTGCATTTTATGTAGTATCAGATGTAGTTAATAAATCCAACCTGCCAATTCTTTCTACCATCACACAGCCTCCCCCATGCTAGAAACACTGCTTTTACCAGCAATGCTCATATTGGCCAAATCAAAACGAGAACCCAATTGATTCTCACTTTCAATCCAGCTCTTGCCAGGCATCTTCTTAACCCCTCTATCTTCCATTAACTTCCTGATCTCCAGAGCATCATTCCATCGGCCAACTGCTCTATAAATGTTACCAAGAAGAACGTAACTTAAATGGAAGTCAGGTTCCAGCTCAATCATCTTTCTCGCAATGCGTTCTGCAGTGATATAGTCTGAGCATTTAGTGCAAGCTCCAAGAAGAACTGCCCAAAGTGATTGATCGTATCTGCAATCTGCATTCTCTAACAAATTTTCAGCCTCCTCTATTAGCTCAGCACGGCCTAGAAGATCAATCATGCAATTGTAATGCTCAACTCCAGGCTTAATCCCATATTCCTTTGTCATTGAAGCAAAATGTTTTCTCCCTTGATCAACCAAACCTGTATGACTACAAGCAAAAAGAACAGTAATAAAAGTGATATAGTCAGGCTTCATCCCCTCTTTGACCATATCCTCAAATAAGGCAAGTGCTTCTGTCCCTCTTCCATTCTGTGCAAACCCACCAATCATTGAGTTCCATGTTATCAAATTTCTAACTTGCATATGCAGGAACAATCTATACGCAAAATCAATGCACCCACATTTTGCGTATAGATCAACTAGGGCTGACTCTGCTATAACATCTCTCCAACCACCCTTTCTCACATACTGACAATGAACCTCTTTCCCTTGCCTTACAGCAGCCAGTCCCGAACATGCACGAAGAATAGTCCCGAAACTGTAAAGATCCGCAACTCTCCTCTCCCTAACAAGATTGAGCACAGTTTCACATTCTCCATTTTGACAGTACACACCAAGCATAGCAGTCCAAGAGACTGAATTCTTATTGCTCATTCCATCAAAAACAATCCTAGATTGGCGAACTGAGCCACATTTGCCATACATATCCACAAGACTACTCTCAACAACCACATTTCCACACAGCCCTGATGTAACAACTTTGGCATGCACTTCTTTGCCTTGTCTCACCCACCCCAGATTACCACAAGCAGTCAACAGTGTCCCAAATGTGAATCCATCAGGGGACAACCCATGATCTCTATGCATAACATAAAAGAACTCCAGAGCTTCCTCAAACATATCATTCCGCGTAAACGCCGATATAACCGACGTCCAACACACAGCATCTGGTTCAAGCAATTCATCAAACAACCGGCGTGCATCCTTGACCTCACAATTCCTCCCATACATATCAATCAAAGCACTAGAAATAACATGATTCGAATCAAACCCACGAATTATAACCACCCCATGAAAGCATCTACCAAGTTTCAAGTCCCCAAGCAGTGAACAAGCCTTGATCACAGAAGACAAAGTGAACCCATTAGGATCAACACCAAAACCCATCATTTCCCAGAACAATTGGAGGGATTTTTGGGGTTCCCCAACTTGAACATACCCAGAAATCATTGAAGTCCAAGAAATCACATCCTTCATGAAAAGCCCATCAAACACTCTCCGAGCCTCAGAAAAATGGGGACCCAGTTTGAAATACAGAGCCAGCAAGCTGTTCCCAATAAACCGGTCCGTTTGGAGACCGGATTTGATGACATGGGCGTGGATTTGGATGCCATGGCCAAAGGAAATGGCTTTGGTGCAGGTTTGTAGAAGGGACGCGTATAGGATTGGTTTTATGGTGATTTCAGCAGAGTTGATGGTGTTGAGAAGCTTGAGGGCATCAGGGAGGGCACCATCTTTGCAATGTTGGATGATTTTGGATTCCTTGGTTGATGGGTTCCAACTGTTTCTGAGATTAGAGGTTAGACAGCTGCAATGGCGCTTCAAGTATAGCTTCTTCATCAACTGCCTAATGCAACTCACAAAACTTCACCTTCAAAAGAGTTTAAACTTTAAATGGTTAAAAAAAATACCACTATTTTTGGTTTTAATGTGACTGAAAAATATGATTTTGTTATATGTATGTTATTATGACACGAATTTGTGATAATGTAGTGATAAAGTTTTCATTATTGTGTGATTTTGTGATTGAATAAGATTTATTTGTTAATTGGTAATACCAATAGGATTGGCTTGTTGATGGAATGGGTAAAATGGGTGTTTTACTAATGTCTAATTACTATTTTATGCTTTTTGTTTGATTCTATCTCAGACTCGGGGGATTAGAAGAGGCACTGGTCCCCCTAGCTTTTATATAATTTTTTTTAATGTATATGTAGTGAAGTTTTCATATAAGAAGAAAAAGGGCCCCTACACCTATTATCGGTTACTGGCTTATATTGTGAATACAACTTAAGTGACTAATTGAGCAAATAAATATCTGTGGACTTGTCCAATGTGTTAAAATGAGCTTTTAATTATCTTAGAGTAAAAAACACAATTAGGGTAAATAGATAAAAGTTCAAAAGGATGATGCACCAAAGCTAGACTCATCAGTAAAAAGAAGAATGGTTTTCAGTGGCATAACTTTTTTCCTTTCTTTTCTATGATTAGCTGAAAAGCTTGACAAATATTTAATTATTGATGAATTTTATAATATGAAGAAACATTGTGCTCAATTTCCATAAATGTATGATATATTTTTTAAACTTATAAACTTTTGTTTAAATATTTTTTACTTTTATAATTTTAGCCCCCTCAATAATTAATTTCTGAATCTATTCATGATCTTAGGCAAACTACCTGATAAGTTTATAGTGTTCATATACAATGAGGTCATATATTTCCTAATAAAAATAAAAAATATGTTGGGGGCTTACTTTACAATCTTAAGAACTGTGAGATGGATATATGGTCTCTTGAAGAGATTAATATAGTCATTGAGAGCCTAGATATAAGGAGATTGTGAAAATATTTTACTGCAAGCCATGTTTCTTGATTGATCATAAGCTTGTAGAAGTGACAAATGATGCTGATGATAATGGCTTTAGTTCCTCAACTTGCCAACATGAAGAAGTATTTTGGTGGCAGCATAGTGCCTTAACATAGGGATCAAAATATAAACAAGTGGAAACTATAGGAACTAATTATTTATTTTAACCAGTTTAAATTTAATCCATTGTGATTGTAAAATTTTTTACACTTTCATTTAATGATTTATTAGCACATTATTAAAAGAGTTAGACTTTTTAGATAGTTATTGTGATAGTCAAACTCTTGTAATAAATGATAGTGTAAAGTTTCTGTTTTTGGTCCTTAAATTTCTTTATATTGATAGTGGATCAAAATTAAATCATTTTAATATTTATTTCAACAAAGTAGGACATGTAAACTGATACCCTCATAAAAATAAAAGATTATATTCTTAACCATTCATTTGAGATCACTCATGTATAGCACATACTATCACACAATTATTTAAAAAAGTAATGTGATTATTTTAAAAATTTACATGACTTATCTTTTAATTTTGACCACTCATATGAGATCTAATAGTCATACTTTATTATGAAAGTGAGTCACATTGATTGTTGCTTGCAAATACAATATTTTTTTTAAAACTTTTGTATATACAACTTTGAGATTTACACAAAATATTACATATTTATCATATAAAATTTACAAATTTTTGTGCAAATACACCATTCTCTAAAATGTGTGCCGTAACAACCCCCACACAATACACTTTGTCTTTGAAGGTGTAAAGCTCTTAAACAAATTGAATTCTCATTGATTGAATTAATTGCTCAATTGAAACTTATCGATCGAATTGTAAGAACATATTGGTACATCTCAATGGTAATAAAGATAAACCTTTAAAAGTCTATCTCCATGAAATTACCCCCATATATTAAAGTGCATATCGTTCTCATTTGTTACCACTCAATAACTAGTCTATTGTGCTATCTTATAAGTTTCCTGTTCTATTACCAAAAGAAAAGTTTCCTTTTCTTCAGCTTAAAAAAATAATCATAGATGTATCCTCATTTGGATAAATAATTTTAGAGAAGTAGTTATTAAAATAAAACTTATTTATATTAATAAGTTCTAATGTCATAAATAATAAGTTAAATAGCATGTAAAACTTTGAATTGATACTTCAACAAACGATGTTCATAAGCCCAATTATATATATCGTGTTTTTAAGAAATATACTATGAATTATATCAATTCATTAAAATTAATTTTATGAAAAATCATTATAAAAACAACAATTACCTAAATTATTTTTAGCATTCATAAAAATTTATTTTTATAAGTTTGAATTTCTAGCTTAAGCTTCTAAAAATAATCCCAAAACAACCTAGAAAAATTTTAATAATTATTTTAATAAGTTTATGCAAAGAGAGTCATACTTCATAGAAACTTATTGCAAATAAACTTGTTACAAGCTCTTCCAAAGAAGGCCATATTATAGATTTTTTGCGCAAAATCTTTTACCAAAATGAATTGGCATTTTTCATGACTATTGAAAGGATAAATGACCACCATCCCTTCAACTTATCCAACAACCACCATTTAATCTTAAATTCTAACTAAAATTTCGTTCAAACTTCTCTGTTACATTACTTTTATCCATACATCAGTTTGGATCGTCATTAAGACGTTGTTCTTCCTGTTTTTCTTTCGGTAAAAAGGAGGAGCGGGGTTAATTAAATTACAACAAAATTAGTGGGGATTACATCCCAATTCCCAAGTAACAGATCTTCTATTACTTCTGAGTTTTTTTTCTTTGCCAGTATTCAAATATTTCTTTCCAATTTTGAGATATTTCACATACATTACTTTCACATCCTTCCTCGGAAAATTTTCAAAGCCAGACCATGGTTTCTTAATATTAAGCCTCGTCTTTGGAGTAATGTGAATCATAAAAAACATAGCTGTCACCAATTGCTGCCTGCAGATATCACATGCCATGCTCCCTGTTAGCTACATCAAACTAATAAAGCAATAACCTCAAGGAGGCACAACAAATACTTAGAAGAGAGAATGTTACCTAAGTTTTAAGTACATGGGACCAAATTTTTTTCCATGAGCTAATCAGTGTTGTATGAACAGAAACATGTCCTTCCATGATTCTTTCAGCAGTAGGTCCCATTTCATGGACGAATTTGACAGATTCTGAAAGTCGATTGAGAAGATTCATCAGGGCAATTACTTCATTCCTTTGCAACTGCAGCTGAAGACCATCAAGTGCAACATAGAGGGCGTTGGTCAGTCAACCGTATATTGAACATAAAACAACAAGCTATTCATAGTAAGCAAGCATGTAACATTGAGAGAAAACAAAACTAGGGTAAATTACTCTCACACCTCCCTTGTATTTTACTCTATTTTGAAAACTTAAACCTCCCTCGAATTTTTTATTTTAATTTTTCACATACTTCCATTGTTAGGATAGTTTTCTATATAAAATAGATGGGAGATTCGTGTAATAAAGAAAAAACATTCTAAAAAGCAAACTTAACAGTATATGATGCAGATACTAGCCATCATCTATATGGATGAACCAGAGAGTTTTCAATTAAGAGATTTAAGAATTTGCTACATTACAACTTAACTATCATATTCTGTCCAGAAGTGGAAGTACTGGTGGTGAATGGAGTAAGATATCTATATATATATATATAAGTTCAGGATTTAAATTGTAATGGCAGCTGAATATATTTAAAGGTCACTGCAGAAGCAAATTGATTTCAGGTGACAAGCATAAAGGCAGCAGCCAAGACAGAGGAAAAGAAGCTCCAGTAAATGTACTTACTGTTTGAACCAAGTTTTCTTGACCATCAACAGAGAAGAGAATCTTTAATGCAGTCCCAAGACCAAGAACCTGAAGCTTTCCCCATAATCGACACTTCTCACATCCTACACAATCCATCAATGCACTGCATTCCACAAATAATTATTCCATTGCTAATGAGATATATCAAATGAGGCAGTGTGTGAATTGAATCAGTAGTAGCATAATAAAGGGAGAGCAGATATAAGGAGTTTTTGTTTAGATGTTTTCCCACAGTGAAAAGCTATGTACAGCACTTGAAAAGTCCAGATAAACCCACTTATATTCATCAGAAGGTGGAAATTCAAAAAACTATTCTTAGGACTACGAGAAAATAAAATTCAAAAACACAAGAGGGAAGGCAAAACCATACTGCAAACTAAAAAATAAAGAAAAAAGAAAGGCCTGGCCGGGGGAGGGGGGGGGGGAGAATTGGTTAAAATCCAAGCTACATCTCCTGTTTCCTTTTCTCTAAAAAGTTTTGCAAACCTTGTTATCAAATAGAAGGAAAGAAAACCATTACTAACCAATCTATTTCCATAGATATTTATTAGTAATTTACTAACATAAAGCATGCTCAAAGAGACTAAGCCACAACAAAACCCTAAGTTAAACAATTTGCTGTTTTTTTTATCAACGGATAATATTTAGTATAAGGCCAAACTAAGTCCACTAGACTTTAGACAATACCTAATGTTTCTGAATTGTTGTTGAATTTTCTGTTTTAGCTCAGGTCCACTTTGGCCTTTCCACAGCTTAGCTTCATCAAATGGAACTGGACATGCAGCTTGAAGTTTGGGGTTGTAAAGTAGCTGTCTCATCAAGGATTGTGTCTTAAGGTCCTCATTAGGGTTACCAGTATCATACTCAGCCTGTTCCAGATAATCTGCAGCCTAAAATGGTATTCAGTTGAAGGTCGCATCAAGAATATTATTAAGTAGTATGTCTAAAAGAAGAAGCAAATATCAAGATTGATCATATATGGATGTATTGTTTATGATTTTAAATCAAGACAATTAATACTTACTTTAGTTACTGCTCGCAGGACAAAGAGAAAAGTGAAGTACAAATTTCTGACACGATATGGGTATTTTAGGACTCGATCATACATCAAAGTAAGATTTTGGCCCCACTGGAATAACCAAAGAGAAAGAAAGAAGTTAGATATTTAAATATATTTTCTTAAGTTACAATTATTGTATAAAAATAACATGCATAAATATTGCAAAAAAGTGCAGTTGGCTACAAGATGAGCTAAGTCCAAATTATTTTGGTGCATTGAAAAAATCACTAACTTCATTCTATAAGGTCCATTATACCAAAAGAAAATAAAATCCAATTTTAGGCTGTAAAACAAAAACCAAATAGCAGTCTACCTACATGCTCAAATATGCAATAAATTGTATGAATCCTCAAAAGCAATGCAAATGTTTCTTTCGAACAGAATATTAGATACTATTGAAACAAAGAACTTGAGATTTACCAAATTTGTAGCTTCATCAAGTAGATAATCAGCAGCTATATGTATTGATATGGAGGAGTGAAGACCCGATATCAATTTATACAAAATTTTTTCTTCCTGGCATAACTCTTGAGATGGATCTACAGAAGACATAAACTTTGTCTCGTTATAAAGGATGCACATCAAGATAGCTTACGGGCTTCATATACAGCTCCCAACATCAATGAACTATAGGAAGCATAGCAAACAGTTCCTCTTTTATGATCAGTTTAAAGATATCTTTCTCTTCAAAGAAATGAATGATGAGAACATGATTAATATCCACTCAAAAGGTTACAAACAAGAGACATTAGATGATTGAAAATAACTATGCAACATAAAAGGAAGCATTTACTCCAGGAAAGAGAGACAGATGAGAGTGATAATTCGCTTTCAAAGTTATCAGTCCGTCAATTTTTTATAACAGGAAAGGTATCATCGAACTGTCAAAATCCTAGGCTTTTTGACATTACTAAACAAGTTTAGTCCTATATTATAAAAGTTCAACTGGTTCCCAAGATTTAATTATACCTTACTAGAGCTATAGGGTCACTCTGACTCACTTTATTTGGCACTTACTATTTAAACGATGTAAAGGGAAAAGGGGGAAAAACAAAGATTGATGTGCATTAGCTTTTTGAAGACAACTTACATTTGGGGCAGTTCTCAGAGTAGGTGGCATCCCATATCCTTCTTGCAGATGGACCAGTGTAACCAGTGTACCTTTCAGGATTCAGTTGAAGATTCACATATGTCATCTCATCTGCAAATGCAAACATGCCATCAATTGAGATACTTATTTTCCTAGAAAGAAGTTCAGAATATCATAAAATGATTTAATTTTGATACACTGACAGTGTAAAAAATGTTTTACACTATAACTGAATCGTATGCAATCACCTATTTAGAAAACAGTTAGAAGCTTTTACTATAAATGAAAAATTCTAATTACTACAATGATGTGGCACCTTGTTTTCTGATAGTGAAAAATTATACACTGAAAGTGGATCAAATTTAAACTAATCATAAAAATATCTTAAGCTGTCAGGAAGACCAAACAAAAGCTATTTACCAAGATAACCTCATTTGAAGTACGTAAGCAAATCAGATCTCACCCAAACTATATTTATTTATGGATCCTAATTCCAATGTTCCAGTATTAATATTTAATATTTCACACAAGTATGAGGACAGACTGCAACTTTCACTGGAAAGAATTCACATATGCATTAGTATATATAGTGGCGCACCATTGTCAGTCTCATCGTCATTTGTCCAGGGATTGTCTATTTCCGTCCATCCTCTGAAAGCTTTACTGTCTAAGGTACGGTCAACAGCTGCCTGAGGTTTTCCTTCTTGACAAACAAGATCATCCAATGAAAGGCGATGGGGCTTCCTAAATGATTCAGGGAACTCACTTTCTGGGCATTCACATACACTACAGTCCCGCAAGCGGCACATGCCATCATCAGGCCAAAAAGGGCAGTCACACCATAACTTAACCTACAGCAAATTCCATCAACTAGTATTTAGCATAATGTATCATCAAAGGTATTGTTTAAGCATGCTAGTTGCGTCATATCATGAGTGTGAACACATAATCTTCAGCACCATTCACTTTTAGAAGTTTAAAATTTGTAGATCAATACATAGTTAATATTCATCCTAAACCAACATCACAGTAACATAAACAGTAGTTTTCCAACTTGAGGGGGGTAATAAGTTCAATATTTTAAAACCCATAATTTTGGTTAGAATAGTTTGAGCTGAAGGCCACGAAGTTCAGTTGATAATACGGATGGATTTGCATGTGCATTGCATATGCCATCATAATTACAAGGAAGCTTCATGTAAGATGCATCCATTCCGAAGGTTCCGTATCTATTTAGAAGACCAACTTCTATTTGATAACAAAACCGAATTTCTAACAAATGTTAGTTGTAAGATTCTTGAATCTAATTGAA
This sequence comes from Styphnolobium japonicum, assembly GCA_023212625.1. Classification (NCBI taxonomy): domain Eukaryota; kingdom Viridiplantae; phylum Streptophyta; class Magnoliopsida; order Fabales; family Fabaceae; genus Styphnolobium; species Styphnolobium japonicum. The sequence continues at coordinate 21,721,166 of JALBWW010000003.1, read as the reverse complement.
ACTGGTGAATCAGCATTAACATGGTCAAAATGTTCAAATATTTTAGTAGTTATATACTAAAGGGAACTCGAAGATCTGAATAATGCAATCACCAAGCACTGGGCATTATTAAACGGGTAAAATAAACTCAAATGCAATCATCATTCAACTAGCTGCATGGGCTAAATCTGCCTAAAATGAAAATCCTATTTCAGTGTAAAGCATGGCCAAGGTTTATGATTACATTTACATGGCTCAAATGCCCCACTCATTGTCAAACAGTGTATGAGTTTTTAACATGGCTTTCCACTCGTTGAAATTGATATAACAAGAAAGCATAGACTCAATTCTAAAGCTGTAAAGATTTTCTACAACATATGTAGTTCTTTCTAATTTCTCATGCCATTGATCAAATTCGAATAGTCCACTAAAACTACAATATAGTAAATAATAGCAGACAAGAGAAATGAAGAGATTGTCAACTCCAGCTTACCGATGACATAAAAAGAAACAAGAAGACAAATTTGACAGCAAATAAAGTGTTCACTTTCTTAGATGCCCAGAATTGTGGCAATCACATTAAGGATTGAAAACAAAAATGCATAAAACAAAGACTTCAGAGCCATGTAATTGTCGGCTTTCTTGAAACAATTTTTCTGAAAAGAAATGGTTTACTCAATGCGAAGACAGATATTAGAAAAATTAAATGCACCGTTAAAGGACAATTCATTAAACAGTTCAAGTAATGCAACCAAACTCACGCACTCTCTCTAGAAAGGCATCTCAAAACCAAATTGTGCTATAGGTTTGACTTGGATGCTAGATAATCTTTACATGTCATTTAAAGGATAGGAACTGAAACTACTCAATTGGAGACAAAAATACATTTAACACTAGAAGGCCTCTTCAAATTTAGCATGTTCTCATCCTATTCTAGGTAAACATGAGCATCAACAGCATAGAAGAGGATGTTAGTCAATAGGAAATTCAAGAAAATTCTAGTTATAATAAGTGACAATATGCAACCTTAAAATATCGAACGAATGGGGTTTTCACAAGCTCTTGGAGAAACGGGTTCAACACTTCCTCATTAAGATGGTCCACAGTTTCATAATCACAACAACAATCCTCCACCATACCACTATACTTTGGTGTACCCTGCAACAGAGAAAAAGAAAAATTAAGCATTGACCCAAACAGCAATAATTAATTAAAAGAGTAAAATTTCTAGTCAGTAGCACAAAATCAATTTATGGAGAACATATTTCCACACTTATACTCTTTGGGACTCCAATGAGCACAAAAATGTATTATTTTCCTGTGTTAGGTGCAGCAGTGAATGTAAGACATTTTCATTATCAATAGAAGACATCCTCTTCTTAGAAGTGGAATGCATTATTCCACGCAATATAAAAAACCAGCAAACCAAATAAAAACATATGCTTTGTCCCTAAAATTTTTCCCACAATTACAATTTACTGCAGAGGAACAAGTTAAAATATTATAAACTGCATAATGGATTGCGATTCAGAATTCAATTATTCACATTAAGAAAAAAAAATAAGAATGGGGCATTACTCGGCTACCCATATTTTTTTTTTCCTGGGCAAGTTAGTTGTACAGGATTCATTTATTGTGAAACCAACTGTTAATAAATATTTGACAACTCTATTTACCATCATACCATAAGGTACTATACCCATAAGATTAGCATAGCAACTCTCAAAAGAAAGAAAACTCCAGACAGAGAAATTCTTAGGTAGACACTGCCTAACAAACTAACAATACACTTCATTCAACATTAAACCTGTAAAGTTGTGTGAACTATGTTATAAATACGTCTATCTCTAAAAGTGACCAAATGTCAAATAGAGTGGCTATGCCTATCTAAGAATTTCACCTCGTTGGTAATAATAAGACATAGGAACTTGGTGTGGAAACTGAAAGTCAAGTGGAGGGAAGAGAAATGAAAATACCCGAGCACAGTGACAGGCTCTGTCAATAGCTCCAAAGAGAGCTATCCTGGGAGAAGAAGTTTTGGAAGACATGGCCATGGCAACAAAGACAGCGATGAGAGCAACCACCACCCAAACCCATCGCGTTTTTCCTCTACCCTTCTTCTCAACCTCCGTTTTCACCATCACGGCTCTGAATCCGAACCAATACCAGTGCTTCCAAAACAAAGCACCAAGATTTTCCCAAACCCAGAAGATTGTTGCTTGGTTGCTGAGAAAAAAAAAACCAAAAACCCACCAAGAGAATGCAAAAAAGAGAAGATTTTTGCTGTTCCTGGGTGCGGTTGATTGATCCCAGCAGAGTGATTTTCGAGGAGGAAATTGGTGAGAAACTGAACGCGTTTGAGACTGATGGGGGGGTTTGGGAAGGTTTTACTTCTATTTTTGTAGTAGTCTAAGGTGTTCAAAATGGAAGAAAAACCAACATGGTGATGTGAAAAAAAACTCAAAAAAGTGGGTGAAAATTATGGGCGTTGTTGATGGTTTTCCGTTGAGCCAGACAGTGGGCGAGAAAGTACGAGAAAATCATCTACGTAATGAATTTCGAACACCGTCGAAGGTTGTTGTAAAGTTTGGGCCGATTGGAGTCCAAATTATTTGGGCCAGGCCCATATGGTTAAATTAGCAGCTGCCGCCCCTTTGGACTTGTGTTAAGTTGTTATTAAATCTTTCCCTCTTCAATTTAATACACGCAAACGCAACACACATCAGAAATTTATTAGGATTAAACCAATACTAGTAGGAGAACCCATTTTGTTTATGGTACGTGTAACTTTTTGTTCGTACATTTAATACTTAAAAATAAACCATGGTAATCTTATCATGTCCAAGCAAATCAAAATGTGAAAATTGACCAATAGGAGAATTGATAATAAGTCAGACACGTGGCAAAGAATTCAAGTTGGAATATAAAAAATATACATAAAAGCAAAACAAACGTAATCTCTACTTTAATTTTCCATAGATATGAAACATGAAACTGGTATATGTCATTCCGTAGAAATTGAGAAAAGAGATTTGATCATTTAAATATTCTAAAAATATTTTAAAATCTTATAATTCCTCCACTCCTATACCCTAACCTTAGTGATATGACTTCAATAAACTTAGTATCATCCTGAATAATGGTTTTGGTTATACAGTGCTTGGTTGTAGCATATACCAGTTAAATCCAGGATGTACAATGCTTGGTTCAGTACCAGATCAAAAGACCGTGAATGAAATTGTAAAAAAGAGAAGCAAAAAATTGGAAACTCTAGCAAAATTTCTTGAAAGATTTCGCATTTTCTCCAAAACTCAAAACTCCTATGATTTCAAGATTTTGAGACAAATGAAGCAACCATTTAATCTGACAGGGAATATAAAGATTAGAAAGATTTTTTATGAAAAAAGCTCATAAAACAGGAAAGTAAAAGATAATGTAGTCCATTAATGTGAACTGAATAGATGATTGAGTATCCTTAGATCCAAACCAATTGATCTTCAACAGTCAAAAGCAAACCAAAAAAAAAAAAATCTAAAATGAGTAGATGATTGAGTAACTTTAGGTCACAAAATGGAAAATGAAAAGCAAAATTCAACCAGCATGTGAAAACCAAATCCTTAGCACACCTACATAAAAAAGGCAAAGGAAAATAATAATGAGAAAAATAGAGGAAAAAAAAAACTAAACAGTACATGAAGCAATAAATGAAATGCAAAATAAAGAATACGTTTTAGCAAAGAATGTGAATAAAATATAAAATAACTTAGAACATTCCACTTTGAAATACCAAAACATAAAGACTAAACGCCCGTGAGCGTTTGCTCTGTTGGTTGGGCACATGCTGGTTATTGGAGAGGTGGGGGGATCGATTCCCCCCAATACCACTCCCCCCCGTTCCCTATCCCCCGTCGGCTTCCTATAGGGGTCATCCTTGGTCCCACCCCAGTGGTGGGATCCTCTTCCGAACCAAAAAAAAAAAAACATAAAGACTAAACTACTAATAGATGTAAGTGGTATTGATAAAGAAAATAGCACTGTAAATTAGTTTGATAAAGAGTATAGCATTGTAAGTGGTATTGCTCAAAACTATAACATTGTGAGTTAGTAGAAGAATGGTGGATGTGAATGTAAATATGTTTCTTTTGCTGGACACAACATGATAGCTTATTCCAAATACTTGCAACAGTGTAACATCAAGAAAATTGTAATATCTTCCTTTTGCTTGGCTTGATAGAATAAATTCAATCAAATATTGGCATATCCATAGCATTTCACTTATTTTAAATGCTACTAACTTAGAAAAGAGTGTTAAACATCTAAATACCCCATGAAAGTGTGAATAAGTTCTTAGCGCAGTAATACTCGAACATACTTAGCCATTTATACCAAACATACTTCACCATTAAAAACAAAAAAATTAAGTAGAACCTTAATTTCATTGAAAGAGAAAGAGATTTAGCGCTAATTGAGAAGAAAACAAATATAATATTAGTTTTTGTAATATAAGATAAAGGCATTTTAGCATGGTGGTACATATAGAAGTTCTCAATGAAAAACTTCACATTGGGAGCAAGTAAGGCCCTTATGGGAGAGAGATTGACTATCCCTAGATCTTGTAAAAACTTCCTTGAACATCATAGATATAATCAATGTGAATGGTGTTTACATGTGTTCTTTATATTAGGTCAAGCAGTGGCTAGTGGATAAAGCAAGTATTGCTCCTGAGTATCTCACATATCAAAATTGAATACAAAAGTTAGGATCTCGTAGTAGTGTGAGGGAACCATGATAATGACTGCTAATTCTTACACTTAGAAAGCCTAAGGTATTGAAATATTGACATTTTAAATTCTTGTGATAAGAAAATCACAAAAAAGAAAAAAAAATAAGACACTGGAAAATTTATATTCCAACAGAAATCATACACATAATTCCATGTGTAACTTTATAATTTAGATAGCAAAATTAAGAAAATCAATTGCACATGATTAACTAACATAAGAGATTGCATGAATTGAAAAAAAAAAAGATAACAAACAAATAAATAAATTTTCAAATTAGAAACTATAACACCATAAATACTACATCAGATTTTCTCTACAACTTTGCTTCAACTTCAACCTCAATAATATCCAAATTCAACAAATGCATCATAACCACAATATCAAGAGAGCTTATTAGTTGCAAGAGCTAGATAAGGAATTAAAATTGAGGTTGCACAATTACACCATTTAAAGGTGTTGTAACTTTCAAAGATGATCCAATTGTAGATATGTATGAAGTTGAATTTATTAATATAAATAAGAACTTAAGAAGGAAAAAAAAACTTATTTTCTATCTAGGCATATGAGAAGAAAGCAGCACTAGCAAGGAACTAAAATAAGGAAATGGATATTCTTATCTCAAATGGAGATGTAGCAAACAAAAACCCATGTTAAATTTACCATAAATTTTAACACAACTTCAACAATTTGGTAATTTATTCACATAACCCAAATGGTAGCAAAATGAATATGAACAAAACAAAATTGTAGAAAACCCAAAATTATAAAACAAAAGGAAGGAAAGAACTTAAAACAAAAACTAAACAATATGGAAATAAAATGGAGAAACAAGAAAGGGTTGTTCCTGAAAGAAGGTGAGAGCTCAATGAATTTACAAGGCCAACACTACTATGTAGAGAAATCTATCACAACCTTGTATCGATGGAACAAACAAAGAAGAAGATTCAGATCCACACACACAAAAAAGATCTAGACATATACAGAGATAAAAGAACATGTGAAGAGAGTGCGGACACCAACATGGGTGAATGAAGGAGACAACTTCCAAATTTGTTCTCCAATGTCAATAGAGAAAGTGGAAAATGAAACAAAATACCTCAACCAAGATTCAAGAAATGCCTTTAGAAGAAATGGATTTCTTCAACACAAAATTGACGAAAAGAGAGAATGCAATGAGAGAAGGCGCAGTCACAGGAGAAGGTAAGCCAAAAATTGATGACCAGTTGCAAGCACAAGCATGATCTAATGGCCAAAAATAAAAGTAATAACAACATTCAACGATGGAAAAATATTCCCGCCCAAACCAAGCCACAAAGGATGCCAAACATGTTATAATATATGATATTATCCCTATGCAAAATGCTTAACCATAGAAAAGATGTACAAGCTGCTAACAACAATAAATTAATGTAAAATCACCCCAAACAATGACTTCAGGTTGTGTTGTATGAGGTAAAACAAATTATTTCTAAAAATTGACATGAAAGATATTGGTGAGATTTTTTGTGTCATTGAGATTAATATCTATAGAAATAAAACTTGATAAATTCTTGGTATGTCTTAGAAAACCTATATTAATAAGGTTATTGAATTTAGTACAAATGATTGTTCATTATGTGTGACACTTATTGTGAATGGTGATAGGTTGAATTTGAATCAATGCTATAAAAATGAGCTTGAAAGGGAACAGATGAAGAATGTGTCATATGGTTCTATAGTTGGAAGCCTTATGTATGCTCAGGTTTGTATGAGACCTGACATTGCATATGTAGTTGAAATGCTTGGAAGATATCAAAGAAATCCAAGGTTAGACCATTGGAGAGCTGCAATGAAAGTGTCGAGATCTTCTAAGAGACCAACAACTCTATGCATAAATATAAGCAATCCGACATTTTGAAAATTGTTGGTTATTCAAACTCAGATTTGATGGTTGTGATGACTTTCATCAGTAGTTAACATTAGGATTTATCTTCATATTTGTAGGTGGAATTGTATTTTAGATATATGTTAAACAGTTATTGATTGATAGTTTCACTTCTATTGTGGAGATTGAGTTTGTTTCTTGTTTTAAGGTATAATCAAGGTATTTGGCTAAGGATATATATATATATATATATATATATATATATATTATAGAATGTGAATTTAAAAAATCAAATTGCATGATATTATCTTAATGATCATGCATATCAAATTTAGACAATTTACTTGTATTTAAAAACTATATTATACGTTAAAATAAAGTAATATGCGATGAAGTATCAAATATTTTTTTTAATTGTAAGCAATTTTACGGGCTTTATTTATCTTATAGGAACTTTCAATTCAACATTAGATTGATGAAATTCAACGTTTACAATAATGAATACACACACACATAGTAATCTAACAAAATGAACAAAAGTTATTGAGCAAGTAAGTTATCGCATGATCATTAAGATAATATCACATAATTCAACGTTTTGATTGGTTAAATTCACATTCTACAAAAAGTTATTGAGCAAGTAAATGAACAAGACTTACACTTGGCGTAAGTGAATCCCTACCCTTAAAGCAAATGGTGTAGCTATTGAGTATATTAGCACCAAATTAATGATTGCATATCCTTTAACAGAAGGCATCCCACTGAAGATGTTTAAGGGTCATGTAGCACATATGGGAATTGATTCAATTATGTAAAGTTCTATTTTAATTATAATGAAACTCTAGTATTTGTTTTGTCCTCTCATTATAGTATTGTACATTTGGTTTGATAATGACAAATATTTATGAACCCTAAATAAGAATTGGAATTTGTTCATTGATTTGAATATTATATTGATAATTTTCCTAAAAGAAAACAATACAATGAAAGGAATACTCGCTTATAGAAAACTTATTGTCATAATTCAGGTAATTAAATCCATTGGATATAAGTATAAGTATATCAGTGTTCTGAATATTATGAATGATGAAAAATTATTTAGACCAAATCCTTGAGTCACTGCGATTCGTTTGAGTTTGATGCGAATGATGACCTAGGTTAGTTAACTTTGCCTTTTTTTAGTTTCCACGTTTGAGTTTGTGCATAAGATTTGTGCAATCGCAGTTTGAAACATAATTTTGTTTCTACAATTGGGTTTCTAAACACGAGTGTTTGTGTTCCCATCCATGTTTGTGCATTTGCATTTTTGTTTGTGCATTTATTTGATGCTTGTTGGTTCAGTTGTGTTGGTTTTCGATAGCCTTGGTATACTTCATTCATTTGTGCTTTGTCTTAAGGTTTACATTTGATATTTATTTACGTTATCTCTTTGTTTATGTTTTACGGGTTACATTTGAGATGCATTTTTTTTCCATTTTTGTTTGTATTTTGAACAATGGTTTGATCATAATATAAATGGAATAATCGTTCATTTTTGCTTTAATGTGCATTTGAGCATTAGTATGTTGCAGTGCATTTTGACCATTAGTATGTTGCGATGTGTTTAGTCAGTAGTTCTTTACACTTATTTTGGCTAGAATGAAATGTATGGAAGTTTGGGTTTGTAAAACAGAATTTGTTTCAATCGAAATGAGAAATCCTCCATTTTGTGTGGGATTGCTTGAGCTTTTTTTTGGGTTATGTTAACCTGATATGGTTTGTTTATTCATTTGAATACAAGCTGTTTGATAATAATGTTGGTGTATGCCTTAGATGCCAGTTGTATATTGACCTTTTTGGATACTTTGTATCTTGTCATTTATTATATATATGAGGCATTTCAGTTATTGTGTTATTTATTTTATTTAAATATGCATGATAATATCCATAGAATAGTAAGTACAATGCCATATGATATCAAGTGCATGACTTGATTGTGAGATCCTATTGGTTGCTTTCAGAACACTATTCTTAAATGTCCCTAGTCAAGTATTATTGTGAGTTAAGACAATAATAATACATTAGACTAGTATGTGCGTAGACTGATGATCATATCTCACAGGTCATAGATGTGAGATATCAAGTCTTCACATTGGTACACATTAGCGTAATGTTGTACTGGATTGACCCACCATGATAACGCTGCATGGATCGTTACGTGAATGTCATGAGCAATTCTCATAATGACAATGGTTTATGTGGTCATTTGACTTAAAGGCATTACAGTTCCTTACATGAGAAGTTGTATAACTTGATACTGTCAAACATCTCCTATAACAAGGAGATTAAAAAGATGGCTATTGGACATACTGCAAATCATGTAGAAGGATGTGAATGACCTAGATAAGATTTGTCTCTCATACTTAATAGGAGCGATATATGTGGGTCCCTTGATAGAGTGAGACTGAAAATACATGGTTATACTCGAATGAATCAATATGAGATATTGATCTCATTTGTCTTAGTATGTCTACTCGGAAATCAAGAAATCAAAGATTGAACTATACAAGGATGACTGTTTCATGCCTTGTGTTTAATCTAGATATCTAGATAAGGGACTAGACTACACGGTAACATTATTCACGGAAAAGTTATGTCAAATCACCGACATTCCTGTTACTTGAGTAGTAGTGATGTATTACTAGATACCGCTTACTGTTTGTATTGCTAAAATTAGATTTTAGTATTACTGCCAACGTAATGAGAATCTACAGGGTCACACACTTTGAATGGACCATAATTGAGGTTTAATATTCATGAGATGAATTTAATTAGAAATCCAATTATGACTTAGGCTCCTAGAGAACTAGTTGGACTTTTAGTTAGACTAGATGGGCCAACTGAGTGGATTGACCTGCACATAATTGTGACCTAGGTCAAATTATGAGCAGACACATTATTGCTTCTCTCATTCTCTTATGATGGCTACCCTAGCTGTATATATATGATATATTGCCGTTGTAGCTGCACACATCACAAGAGACAGAAAATAGTGAGTGTGAGAGGAGCATGCACCCCCCGCTGCTAGTACCATGGAGTGGAGGAGTACCCACATTCGGTCAATTCGTGTGGATACTGTAGAGGCACCGCTCGTTTACTGTGATCATGATTGACAACCATTTCTTCCTAGAGGAAAATCCCTATAACACATTTTATGATTTTTGCATGGATTTTCGACTCGGTTTGGGATTTGGTTTTTGTTTTTCGCTGCGTTTACTCGATCCTGAAACCTAACAAATGATCCTGAGTTACAGATCTTAGTGGTTTATACTTGACGAATGGATTTGTTTAACTTTTAAGATGGAGATTGATTTATGCCTTTGTGTTTCATAATTGCTAACGATTAAGTGAGATAATGGCTGCAATTTTTCATTAAGAAATCTTTAATACCTTGCTTCGGTCCAGAGTATCTTTGTGATGCAAATGATATCATTGGGTATCTCTGTATTTATCGTACTTCACTTGTATTGCATATCATATATTGATGGAGCAATTGCTAACCATTAGCCATGTGTATGGGGTTGCCCGGTGAAGTATCTGCGATATTAATTAAGTTGTGTTAATTCTTTAAACAAGTATGTGGTAAAATGTTAAGTGTTACAACTCTAGACAAATTACAACATCCAATTGTGTTCACTTTAAGCCACATGGAATGTTATTTGCCCTCTCATTTTTCATGGTTATGGATCACTTGGTTGTTTACCTTGTCAAATAAGTTAAGCTTGAAAGTCCTGTCCATTATCGATGGATGTATCAAATAGAGGTAAAAAACATATGATTTTTTTTTAAAATTTTAGTAATGTATAGGATCATTATTAAATACATTTATTGTGATGTCATAGGTACTTAGGACAATTGAAATCCTATGTACGTAACAAGGCACGTCCAGAAGGCTCTATAGAATAAGGTTACCTAATGCAAGAGATTCTTACATTTTGTTCAAGGTATCTAGATAATATTGAGACAAGATGGAATCGACGTGGTCGTGTTGATGATGAGCCTGATGATATATACCCTAAATCACGACTAGCTGAACTGTTTTTCCAAGTAGGAAAGCCAATTGGCAATTCTTCATATTTCAATCTAACATTCACTAAAAAGTTGCAGGCTCATAGACACGAGTTAACCAACTGTCTTGTAGTTGACTGCTATCTCTAGTGAGTAATTCATAAGCTTGTATTACTCATTAAGTTTCCCTTTTGTATGTCTAATATGATAAATCTACATAGGGAATTTAGAGATGTTGTACAAAAGCAACTAAGTAGTCATATAAGGAATGCTATTGAAATAGACAAGAAGGTTCATAAAGAGTTCGTTGGTTGGTTCTCTAATCGTGTGAGTAAAACATTGATTTATGCATGTATGTTGGATATATTTTTGTAATATGCATTGACTAACACTAGAAGCTATTGTTCTTAATGAATCAAATAAAGATGTTCCTCTTATTCTTGCTAAAGGTCCTATTGACCAAGCCAGAAGGTTCACTTCATATAATGTTAATGGATACAAATTTTGAACCTTGGCACAAGAAAAATGATTAAAAACTCAAAATAATGGATTTTTTTAGTATATTTGGAACAAGAAGTTACTAAAGTAATAATGATGCTTAGATACATGCCTTACTATGGGAAATTAATAGACATTATTGAGTTTAGCTATAATAACATCTTCATGGTTCCCTTGTTTAAATGTGAATGGACTAATAATACTAATCCTAGAGGTATGAAAACGAATAAGTTGGGTTTTACCTCCATTAATTTTGCAAGACTAATACATACCAGTGAACATGAAGATGATGAGTCATACATTAAAGCTTTTGAAGGTCAAATGGTTTATTATGTGGAGGATGAAAAGGAAAAGGGGTGGAGCATACCTATTCATTTGAAGCCAAGATACTTATACGACATGGGTGAAGATGATGAAGATATTATGGTGTTTAATGAGGTCTACTTATCACAAAACTTGAAACAATGTTTCCATGATGATGCTACACATATACAATTAGCAAGAGCTACTACAGATGATGATCCTCCAAATTCAACCATTCATGAAAATGTTATTGATGATGATGATGGGGATATGGTTATATGATAGGCATGGGTAAAATCTCACTGATATGCTTTTCTTTTTGGCCCAAAATGCTCTTATATGATTATTTGTATTCATGCATATATTTATGGTGTTTTCCTACAACAGAAATTTACATTATGATATTTTTGTATAATAAATTGCACATTTTGATTTTTGCATTAAAATTTGTTAACATTTTGCTAAAATAAGTATGCTTAAGACAAAGAGGTATACTGCTACATGTCGGTTTACATGGTGAGCCTATAGATCTCCCTGATTCTGAGACTCATCATGTAGGTCATACTAGCCCATCCCCACACCCTGAAGCCCAAAATCACCCATCCACTCATCATGAGGCCCAAAATTCCTCATCCACACATGGGAGAAAGTCCAATAAGTATTGGACAATTAATGTGATTGGTACGTAACTTATAATTTACCAGTTTTGATTAAACTATATTTATGAAGACTAATAAATTGGTTGACTTTACATGTTAGATGAGGAGGGAGTTGTAAAGGAAACACGTTTGAGGGTGCAAGATGTGTGGGTGCTTCCTAGGGGGAATAAGGTGGTCCTAGAACAGAATCAAGAGGGCCAACTAGTTGGAGAGGCAACTAGCCTTTTGAGTGATTTTTTGGGAGCTATTGCAAGCAATTTTAATAATTTTTCCATTAGTTATGAGAAATGGCCTAAGGTTCCATCAACCTACAAGGAACATGTCTACACAAGCACTGTAAAGGTATGAACCTATATTCAATTGAATGACATTGATTTTTGAATTGGTTTTGCTTACTAACATTTAATTTACTATTGGTTTACCTTGAAGGAAAAATTCCAAGTAGATGATGGACATAGCAAGAAGTATATACTTGAAAACCTTTGGGAGAAATGGAAGGACAATAGAGTGAAGTTGTTTGCTGAATTTTATGATCAATCACTTAGCGGAGAAGCCAATATTGAGTTGCACCCAGAAGGCATTCCTAGAGAACAGTGGGTAACTTTTTTGGATTATAGATTGAGTGACAAAACTTTAGTAATAAAACATACATCTGAAATGTCTAGCATTGTTTACTATTTACTAACTTTGTTGTTTTTTTTTTGTTAATAATACAAGAGGTATGTGATAAAAATACATCTAATCTACCGAAGCAAACCATTCCTTATACTCTTAGGTCTAAGACAATAACAAGGAAGAAACATGAGCTAATATAATTCATTTATTCAAGTAATCTTTGTTCATTTTTAAGAACTGAAGTAATGATTTCATGATGTTACTAATCTGTTACATAAATTGTAGGAGCTTCAAATTGGGCGACCTTATGGTGGGGGAGGGGAATGTATTCTATTACTCACAAGAGAAATGATGGGTCTTTTGTGAACGATGAGGCTAGGCGTCTGAGTGTAAGTATAATATGTCTTTTATAATTTGTATTGTTATTGAAATGTTTTCATTTATTATGATTTTAAGTTTTGGATGATTAATTGTCTATCTTTTTAATGTGAACATGCAGGAACAATTAGACTTGCAGATTGATAGGACTTCGTCTCAAACTACTTTTGAAGATGACGCCTATTGTAAAGTTTTTGGGAAAAAGCATCCAAGCCGTGTTCGTGGTATGAGATTTGGTGTCTACCCATCTCAAGTCTTCGAGTCCACCAGTCGTCATTCCTCTAGTGGTGCCCCATCAAATGAAAGATTAGAAGAATTACAATTGCAATTGGAAACAAGTAATGCGATGGTTAAAACTTTAGAGGAACAAATTACTTATCTTTTGCAAAACATTATCGGTCATTTGCCGCCTGATTTTCCCAATAGTAAAGTCAATCAGGTAAATTCATGTTTTAGCTACTTTGATTGTGAAACTCTTAATTAGTTATATAAGTTTCTATTTTGGACTGAAGTTATAGTGTTTAACTAGGATGTGGTGGTTTTGAGTGTTAGTTTGAAGTTTGAACCATTTGTAATTTGTAATATTTTTTATTGGTATTTAATTTCAGGTTACAGACTTGTGCTGTCTAGCAAAAGCTCGACACTCTTTCGCGGCTAGTCATGAACCCCAAAGCAATGACCTACTATCACCTCCTCCTTCTTAGTTCTTTATTTAGGACTATAGGATTTGTTACTTAGCACTTTTTGGCAAGATACTAATTAAACTTTTATTTCGTGTTATGCATTTTCACTATGAATTTATGTTAGGGTCACTTTTTTTTATGTTGTTTTGTTTAAAACAATGAATGAAATTGATGTTTTGAGATTCATACTTTTATGTCAATATTCAATGTTTGGATTATTTTGCTTGTTTAAGTGTATATAGGAAGTGAATTTGAAATCTGTTATAAAATGGAAAAATTGCAAAAATGGTTTGAAACTGCCAACATAAAAAATATTGCAAATCGCCGCTAATATAAAAAATTAATTACATGATTCGGAAATTTGTAAAGCATTGTGGCAGTTCCAAACCGCCGCAAAAAATAGAAAAATTAGTTATGGAAATTAATGTAGTGGTGGTCTTTAAACAACCTTTATTTGTTAAGGATAAATTGCATTATAAACAATGGCGAAATCTAATCACAACATTTTGGGCTTTTTTTAGTGGCGTAAACTACCTCAAACTTAAAAAAGTAATTTTTGGCCTTTTTTTAGTGGCGGTTATCAACCGCTGTGAACTTTAAACTCAACATTCTTTTTTTCGTTTTTGTAGTGGCAGTTATATATTGATTTTAGTAGTTATTTAGCAATTGTCAAAAATTGCTTAGAAGGTGCGTTGCGACAGTAGTAATTGCAGCAGTTCCTTAACCGCTGCGGAAGATTTTTAGTGGCGGTTCAAATTGCCGCCAATAAGCTTAGGAAACTGCCGCGATTCCCTTCTTTGTTGTAGTGAGTTGTTGTTCTAGGGGATGACAAGGTCTTCCTCCAATGGTGCTCCATCAAGGCAACATTGGGAAGAGTTGCAGTCACAATTGCAAACAAGTAATGAGAAGGGTTAAAACTTTAAATGAAAAGTTGCAGTCGCAATTGCAAACAAATAATGAAAGAGTTAAAAGTTTAGAGGAACAAATGAATTATCTTTTGCAAAACATTGTTGATCACGCGCCGCTTGATTTTCCCAACTCTAGAATCAATCATGTAAGTTGATGTTTTGGCTAATTTGATTGTTAAACTCCTAAGTAGTTATGTAAGTTTTCATTTTGGACTAAAGTTATAATGTATAACTAGGTTGTGGTGGTGATATTTGGGTATATTGTGGTTTGTTTTATATGCTATGAAGTTTATGGTGTCTTTTGTTTTATGTTGTTGACTATGATGAGAATGTTGAAACCAAAGTCTTTTAAAAGGTTTAGCACTAATGTCAAAAAGTTGTAGCTTTCCCTGTTTAAGTTTTGAGGATAACAAAAATATTTATTAAGTTTGAACAAGTAAGCGTTTCGACAGAGTGTTTCAATAGAATTGAAATTCCTTTATATATTGACTCTGTTGCTGTTAATTGGGAATTCTTCGATGAGTTTTTAAAAGGGAAAATAGTTTCTTAAAATAAACTATTTGTTAGTCTGCGTCCAATATGTTTCTGCGAAATCTTTTTATATGCGTCCATTTTGTCATATACTATTCGTGCGTCCAATGACTGTCTGCATATACTGTTACTATTTTATTGGTTCGTCCAACACTATCCTTTTACCAAAGCTCAGACTCAAAACACTCTTACAAAGTTCAAGTTCAAGCTCTTGTCCAAAGTTAAAATTCAAAACTGAAGAACTGTTCTTCATTAAATGCTAGAAAAGAACTCTGACAGCTTATGGCAACAGAAGAAGTCAACTGAGCCGCTTTTTGCTGACATTGTCTAACAACTACAAAGACCAGCAAATGAGGAACTTTCTGCGATCTCAGACAAATTAGGACTCAGTTATCACATGATTGGAAATCTCTGATAATCAAAGTCACATTTCAAAAGAAGCTCAACACGAGCTTTTAATGCTACTCAAAACGGTAATAAATGTTTCCGTTGGACGACGAAGCTTATGAAGTCTGCTCAATTTGTTCTCTCTTTTAAAAAAAGAAAAGGAGAAGCAGCACTCAAAAAAAAAAAAAAAAGAAGAGCATAGTGATTTTTGCCAAGTAGCTGAAAAAGACTAAAAAGCTTTATCTCTTCGTAGAATTCTTTTCACTTGTAAAAAGGTTAAAGTCTTGAGATTCATTGTCTATTCTGATTTTCTAGTGAGTTTCAAACTCAAGCTTTCATCACCTTCTATTTATTCATCTTAGTGTGTAAGCCTGAAGAGGCTGGGTATAAAAGAATACTGGTGTGATTGAACCTGAAGAGGTTGAGAATACTTGTTACCTGAAGAGGTGAATAATACTTGTAATCTCGAAAAAGATTAGTTGAAAAATCCTTCTAGTTGAAGGGACTGGACGTAACTCTCGGTTTGTGAGAGTGAACCAGGATAAATCTCTGGTGTAAGCTTCTCTTCTCTTCTAGTGTGTTTTATTATTTCCACTAACTTCTGGGGTTTAGTATTGTGTTTATTAACAAAGGTTTTTAAATTGGTTCTTCGAACTTCTTAACTGCTTCCTTAAAAATCTCTTCAAAATCCTTAGAGTCCATTAGGACTGAGAAGTCTTGTTTTTACGTCCTTTACTTGTTAACCTTGAACCTTCGTTGTGTTCAATCTCTTGTTAAAGGAAAACTTTTTTTAAAAGGTTCAAAAAGGGTTAAGAAACACAATTCAACCCCCTTCTTGTGTTTCACTTTGTTATTTCAATTGGTATCAGAGCTCAGCCTCTTGGGTTGAGCATCTAACAGTGCAGAGGAAAAGATCCAGTACACCCTTAAATGATGAACGAAGGACAAGCTGTGAACAGACAACCTTTATTCAATGGAAACGACTATGATTACTGGAAGAAGAGGATGATTGCATTTTTTCATGCCCAAAATATGGACATTTGGGACCTAGTCCAAAATGGATATCAAATACCCACCAACGCATAAGGACAGGAACTCCCTCGATCACAATGGACGGAAGGACAACGAACCAGACATCAGCTTAACTCAAAAGCCAAATCTTATGTGTGCCATCACCATATCAGAGCACGACAAAGTCCATAGCTGTGAAACAACTAAAGAGATATGGGATACTCTGGCCTTAGCACATGAAGGGTCATCTCAAGTCAAGGAATCAAAGATAAGCATGCTGGTTCACCATTATGAGCTCTTCAAAATGGGAGAGCATGAAAACATTGATAAAATGTTTGGACGATTCCAAACAATAATCAATGGCTTGAGATCTCTGGGAAAGACCTATGATAATCAAGATCATATCAAAAAAATTCTACGGAGCCTTTCCTGACAATGGAGACCTAAGGTTACTGCCATACAGGAAGCAAAGAGCCCAGCTTCTCTTACCATGGAGGAACTCTTGGGTTCCCTTAAAGTTCATGAACTGGAACTTCAAGAAGAGGAAAGTTCAAGAAAAGGGAAATCAATTGCCCTTAAAGCTCACAAAGGGAGTGCGTCCAAAGCACTTAAAGCTGAAAAATCATCAGATGAGGCCGAGTCATCTGAAGAAGATATCTCAGATAATGACGAATTATCTTTCATCTCTAGAAAGATACAAGCAATGTGGAAAAAGAAAGGAGGTATGCGGAGAAAGCACTTTGGACGAAGATCACCAAAGGACAGAACAGAAACAAAAGACAAGAGTCCAATCATATGCTATGAATGCAAGAAGCCTGGACATATTAAAGCGGAATGCCCTTTACTATACAAGGAGAAAGAGAAAAGGAGATTCTTTCCAAAGAAGAAAAGAGGATTAATGGCCACTTGGGAAGATCTTGATCTCTCAATTACTGATGATGAAGAAGAAGCAGAAGCAGAAGCCAATCTATGTCTCATGGCGAACACCTTTTGGAAGAAGAAGAAGATGAGGTAACAAACTGTGACCTTAATCTTCAAAATGCTTTTGATGAGTTGTTAAATAATTCATCCATTTTAGCGGTTGAATATGAATCCCTGAAAAGAAAGTTTTCAAAATTAACCAGAGAATATGGAAAAATGCTTTTAGAAAAACAAGAACTTGAAATTTGTTTTGAAAAATTAAAAATTGAAAATGCTCTTTTGAAAACCTCTTTTGAGTCCAACACTTCAGATGAAGTTGATAAATTTCATACTGAGGTAAAAGAGTTAACGGAGGATCTCAGTAAATTTGTGAAAAACACCAACAACCTAAACATTTTACTCAGGTATTCCAGAGATCCTTATGACAAATCTGGATTGGGATATCAAGATACTGATAAAAAGTTTTTTCAAAAAACTACTACTCAACCTAAATCTTTTAAGAATGTTTATAAAAAGAACGTTCACCCCTCTTCAAAAGATCTCTTTAATAAAAGGTCAAAATATTATGGATCTCCAAGAGCTAACCAAAGAGGACCCAAAAAGATATGGGTACCTAAGGATATGATAATTCCTTTTGCAGATGTGCTTAGCAACAAGAAAAAGACACCTGTCATGGTACTTGGACAGTGGTTGCTCACGGCACATGACGGGAGAAAGGTCTATGTTCCAAGACATCAAAACTAATTCAGGCGGCTTCGTTACGTTTGGAGGAAACCATAAGGGTAAAATAGTAGGAATAGGTAAGATTGGTAAGCATCCTTTTCCCTCTATCGATAATGTTCTTCTGGTTGAAGGATTGAAACATAATCTGCTCAGCATTAGTCAATTATGTGATAGTTGATCTAATGTTTCATTCAATCAAGGAGAATGTATAGTTAAAAACTCTGACGGATCTATACTCTTCACTGCTAAAAGGAAAAACAATCTCTATAAAATTGACTTGGAATATCTTTCAGATCAAAATGTATCATATCTAGTATTCATAAAAGGAGAACAGTGGATATGGCACAAGAAGCTTAGTCATGCAAGCTTGAGGTTAATCTCCAAGCTAAATAAGCATAACCACGTAAGAGGACTACCAAAGCTTGTGTACAAATCAGACATTCTTTGTGAAGCATGTCAAAAGGGGAAACAAATCAAAAACTCTTTTGAGTCCAAAAACATCGTTTCCACCTCTAGACCACTAGAATTGTTACATCTTGATCTATTTGGTCCAACAAGAACTTCTTCACTAAATGGAAAGAAATATGGATTGATCATAGTAGATGACTATACTAGATGGACATGGGTTATGTTTCTAGCTCACAAGGATGAGTCTTTCAAAGTCTTCTCTATTTTCTGTAAAAGAATTCAAAATGAAAAAGGCATGTGTATCAACTCAATCCAAAGTGATCATGGAGGAGAATTTGAGAATGAGAGCTTCCAATTGTTCTGTGAAGAAAACAGTATTCTTCACAACTTCTCTGCCCCAAGAACACCATAACAAAATGGTGTGGTAGAAAGAAAAAATAGATCTCTTCAAGAGATGGCTAGAACAATGCTCAATGACAACTCAATCTCCAAACATACGGGTCAAGCCGTTAACACTGCTTGTTATATTCAAAACAGAATATATATTAGACCTCTTTTAAACAAGACTCCTTATGAATTATGGAAAGGACGAAAACCCAACATCTCTTATTTTCATTCTTTTGGCTGTCAATGCTTTATCTTGAATACTAAGAATTCTTTAGGAAAGTTTGATGCTAAAGTTGACTCTGGTATTTTCTTAGGATACTCAGAAACATTTAAAGCATATAGAGTATATAACTCTTGCTCTTTAACTGTTGAAGAATCTGTTCATGTTAAATTCAATGACAAAAAGCCTGACAATGATTTGTCAGAGCTAGATGAGTCTTTTGCAGAGTTAAACCTAAATGACAAAGGAGAAGGATCAACTACTCCATACAAAGAAGCATTGGACGATGAAAGAAAAGAAGAAACAACTGATGGTCAAAGAAGTTGGCACTTCAAAACTTATCATCCAGAACACCAAATCATTGGTAATCCAGATGATAAAGTGCGTACAAGATCTATCTTCAGAGAATACTCAGATGTAGCCTTCATCTCAGAAATAGAGCCGAGAAAAATAGAAGAAGCACTGGAGGACGAAGGATGGATCTTAGCCATGCAAGAAGAGCTAAATCAATTTAAAAGAAACGATGTTTGGACACTAGTTCAAAAGCCTAAAGACAAGTCCATCATCGGCACAAAATGGATATTCAAAAACAAATTGGACGAAGATGGTAAGGTTGTGAGAAACAAAGCAAGGTTAGTGGCCCAAGGTTACTCACAACAAGAAGGTATTGATTTCACTGAAACTTTTGCTCCTGTAGCTAGATTAGAAGCCATACGCATCATACTTTCATTTGCTGCTCATCATAGCATGAGGCTTTATCAAATGGATGTAAAAAGTGCGTTTCTAAATGGTATAATCAATGAATAAGTTTTCGTTAAACAACCACCTGGTTTCGAGGATCAAAATTTCCCTGGGCATATTTTCAAATTGAAAAAGGCCCTGTATGGATTAAAGCAAGCTCCTCGAGCCTGGTATGAAAGGTTAAGCACGTTTTTAAAAGAAAGCGGTTTTTCTAGAGGAAAAGTTGACACTACTCTTTTTCGCAAAGACAAAAACTCAAAATTCATTATAGTTCAAATTTATGTTGATGATATTATTTTTGGAGCTACTGATGAATCTCTTTGCAAGGAATTCTCCAATCTGATGCAGAAGGAGTACGAAATGAGCTTAATGGGAGAATTAAAATTCTTTCTGGGTTTGCAAGTGAAACAAACATTGGACGAAATCTATATCCATCAGACAAAATACACAAATGAACTTCTGAAGAAATTCAAGATGGACGATTGCAAAACTATGAGCACACCAATGCATCCATCATCCACACTAAGATTGGACGATAAAGATAAAAAGGTGGACGAAAAGGTATACAGAGGTATGATCGGATCACTCTTATATCTCACTGCATCCAGACCTGATATAATGTTTAGTGTGTGTCTATGTGCACGTTTTCAATCTGATCCTAGAGAGTCACACTTAATTGCTGTAAAAAGAATTTTCAAATACTTGAAAGGAACTACTAATCTGGGTTTGGTATTTAAGAAATCTCATGAGTACAGATTAGTTGGTTTTTGTGATGTTGACTATGCTGGAGATAGAATCGAAAGGAAAAGTACAAGTGGAGGATGTCACTTCATTGGAGGAAATCTAGTATCTTGGTCCAGTAAGAGACAAAGCACAATTGCCCTTTCAACAGCTGAAGCTGAATACATTTCTGCGTCCAATTGTTGCTCTCAACTACTTTGGATCAAACATCAATTAGAAGATTACAACGTCTTAGAAAATCATCAATGGGCAGATATTTTCACAAAACTCCTATCAGAGGATAGATTCACTCTTATTCGAAAACATCTAAGTATGCATTTTGTAAAGAATTAATACTTCTTGCGTCCATTGAAGATCTGCATCCAAAATGCTTTGCACTTGTTAAATAGTGAGGTAAATTTCTTGATAAGACATACATCATTTGCATTTATTTTGTTTGAAACTTTTCAAATTTCCCACGCTGAGTCAGTTTTTGAAAGGTCACGGAAGTTACTTTTTACTGCGGACGTGACAGTTGCTTTTAATACACATTTAATGTGTTTGTTTTTTTTTTTTTTTAAAAAAAATGATTCGTTTTCCTTCAGAAACCTTTCAGTGTAAGCTTTGCCTTTTGCTATAAATATTTTCATTCTTTTCAAGATCAAATTTTTACGCCTTCAAGCTTTGAAAGAAACCCTTTGCAAAAAGAACCTCAGAAAATTTCTCTCTTTCTCTCTCAAGTTCTCTATATCTTAACCCTGAGAAATGGCCGGAGGAATGACCCTTAATGTTGAAAAAGCCGAGGTATCAGTCGAATACTCGTTCCAAGCTTCGATCCTAGCAGAATGTAGGGTCGATATCAAAGAGTGTCTTGTCGGTGCTGGCTGGGATAATTACTTCAGAGAACCAGTGGAGGTTTATCCGGATTTGGTAAAGATGTTCTGGAAAGACGCCTCTGTGTCTGTAACTGAGGTCAGGGGGTGTGTGCTGGGAAAACCCGTTATTGTTTCAGAGGTAACCATCTCCAATGCCACCCAGTGTTGGTTGGAAGGAGCCACCATCACTTCAGACTGGGAGAAAGCGTTTGGGGGAATGGATGTTGTCCTTGACACCTTACTAAAGAAGTCATCTACGGGGAAAATAACTGCATCCAAGATGAATGATAAGGCAAGAGTACTGCATCAACTTCTGAACAAGGCAGTACTCCACAAAGCAGGGTCTAAAGATTCAGTCTCTACAGTTCATGCCTTCTGCTTGTGTCATTTGATGCTATGTCAACAGATCAATCTCCCTTCCCTACTGTTTAAGAACTTCAAGAGAAGTGTGCAAGGAAAAGGGAAGAAGACCACCATCTCCTATGGTGTCCTCCTAACCAAGATCTTCAGAGATCAAGGTATCTTTAGTCCCCATGAGACTAAAGATGTTGAAGAGAAGAAGAGGATCTTTGGACGGATCCAAGAGCAACAAATCTTTGGACGAAGCAATCTGTTAAGGATGAAACTTCAGAGCGTCCAAGATTTTCTGGACCAGAAAGAGCCTCTAAAAACTGCAAAGGCTGAGAGTCCAAAGAAGAAATCACCATCCGTCCAAGCCATTCCAAAGAGAAGACTCATAATGGACGATGACTCTGACGATGACCAACCCATCGCTAAAAGGATGAAGGTTGCGTCCATTGTAAGCATTCCAAAGGGAACAAGGACGAAGTTATCCATCACAAGGAAACCCTTCTCCAAGCTTGCGTCCATTCCTAAGGAACCCCTTCCTACCACTACCTCTTCCTCTACTTTACCCTCTTCTCAACCAGAACCTCAAACCTCTTTCCCAACCTCTCCAATCACTTCCTCTCCCTTAAACACTGAACCTTCTTCTCAAACTCACTTAATACCTTTCAAACCTTCTTCACCTTCTCCCCCACATAGGACCATCTCAAACTTCTCAAACCTTAAGCCATTCTCTGTGGGTGTTACCCACCACATTATTCCTCTTTGGGAATCCAAGGACTCTTCTCTCTCACTCACAGCAAGACGTTCCTGATGCTGTGATGGTTGTTCTACAAAAGTTCACATCTTCCCTAGTCAACTCACCTTCAAACCAGTCACTTTGGAAGAAATGGATAAGTTTGCGAGTCCATATGACACCATCTTTGTTAGTGTCATCAAATGGAGTCTTCTGTTGAAGGATCTGAGATTTGTACCCCCTTCTTGATCATCTCTTCTGCAACTGCCATCAAGATTCAGCCTGATCGGGTTTGTCCAAGGTTGTCAATGGTGGATTTGAATAAAAACAAAGATTTGAAAAAATACAGAAGCCAAGCCACCTTTCCCAAACCTTTCTACTTAAAAAAACCTAATTTTGGGATCCTAAGTTCACCTGATGTTGATGTTGAATTCTTGTGGCAAGTTTCAAATAAAGGAGAAGCAGAGGAGAACGAGGCCAAGACTTTCTGGGAAAAGCACATATGGGATTGTGAGCAACAAGCGTCTTCTTCAGGTCTAAGCGATGAAGATAAGGAAGATACGATAATGGTGCCTGGCCAGAGCTTCCAGTGTTTTCGTCCTATCTTTATGGTAGATGATGTTCTTGGACTGCCTCTGAAATCGCCGTTACCAACAATCTTCTCTTGTCCAAGCTATGTCTCTGGACCTCCTTCTGACAACATAGGCAGACCTTATCCCTAGGATCAAATGTTTGGATATCGGAGAGATCCTCTTCCTTGGGATTTTGATATTCCTCTGTCTGAAGACGAAGTTGAATTTGTTGAGCAGCAAATGGAAGTGGCCCCTCCTGCTACCACCACTGAGTTAGTTATTTTGGAACCACAACCTCCTGCTGAAACTCACACCCAAGTGCCCCCAGCTTTGTAGGCCTATGTGAATAATCAAATGGATTTAATGTACAAGAGAGTTGAAGACCTCCTCAAATCTCTTTTTCAACAAGGGCCTCCTCCTCCTCCTCCTCCTCTTCCTCCCTCTTAAGTTTTTTTTATATAACCAAAGTTTTTTTTTTAATTTTATTTTGACAATGATGTCTTTCTTCCTTTTGTCTGATGACAAAGGGGGAGAATAATTGTTGGGGAATTTGATTTGTTACGAACTTGATTTGTCAATTATACTGATTCAATAAAATTGTGAACTATTACATTATTTGGTTGTTTTATTACTCTTGTCTCGTCTATTCATTTGCTCATATAGTAGTAAATTCAAATACCAAATATAATTGCTTTATTTGAAATTGTGACTACTCTGTTAATACACTGTGTTGTTGAGAAGGATTTGCTCTAAATATCAGCATGGTTATTTCTTTTCAAAAGGTATTGTCTCTGATAACTTTTTCTCTCTTAAGTACTAAACTTTGTTACAGAAATAATGTTACTTGCAGCGTCCAACAGACTCTGCATCCATTTCCTTGAAACGTCTTTCTTAGGGGGAGCAAAATAATGTTTCGCAAAAGAATTCGTGTTCAATCAAATTAATAGTTTTGTCATCATCAAAAAGGGGGAGATTGTTGAAACCAAAGTCTTTTAAAAGGTTTAGCACTAATGTCAAAAAGCTGTAGCTTTCCCTGTTTAAGTTTTGAGGATAACAAAAATATTTATTAAGTTTGAACAAGTAAGCGTTTCGACAGAGTGTTTCAATAGAACTGAAATTCCTTTATATATTGACTCTGTTGCTGTTAATTGGGAATTCTTCGATGAGTTTTTAAAAGAGCAAATAGTTTCTTAAAATAAACTATTTGATAGTCTGCGTCCAATATGTTTCTGCGCAATCTTTTTATATGCATCCATTTTGTCATATACTATTCGTGCGTCCAATGACTGTCTGCATATACTGTTACTATTTTATTGGTTCGTCCAATACTATCCTTTTACCAAAGCTCAGACTCAAAACACTCTTACAAAGTTCAAGTTCAAGCTCTCGTCCAAAGTTAAAATTAAAAAATGAAGAACTGTTCTTCATTAAATGTTAGAAAAGAACTCTGACAGCTTATGGCAACAGAAGAAGTCAACTGAGCCGCTTTTTGCTGACATTGTCTAACAACTACAAAGACCAGCAAATAAGGAACTTTCTGCGATCTCAGACAAATCAGGACTCAGTTATCACATGATTGGAAATCTCTGATAATCAAAGTCACATTTCAAAATAAGCTCAACACGAGCTTTTAATGCTACTCAGAACGGTAATAAATGTTTCCGTTGGACGACGAAGCTTATGAAGTCTGTTCAATTTGTTCTCTCTTTTAAAAAAAGAAAAGGAGAAGCAGCACTCAAAAAAAAAAAAAAGAAGAGCATAGTGATTTTTGCCAAGCAGCTGAAAAAGACTAAAAAGCTTTATCTCTTCGTAGAATTCTTTTCACTTATAAAAAGGTTAAAGTCTTGAGATTCATTGTCTATTCTGATTTTCTAGTGAGTTTCAAACTCAAGCTTTCATCACCTTCTATTTATTCATCTTAGTGTGTAAGCCTGAAGAGGCTGGGTATAAAAGAATACTGGTGTGATTGAACCTGAAGAGGTTGAGAATACTTGTTACCTGAAGAGGTGAATAATACTTGTAATCTCGAAAAAGATTAGTTGAAAAATCCTTCTGGTTGAAGGGACTGGACGTAACTCTCGGTTTGTGAGAGTGAACCAGGATAAATCTCTGGTGTAAGCTTCTCTTCTCTTCTAGTATGTTTTATTATTTCCACTAACTTCTGGGGTTTAGTATTGTGTTCATTAACAAAGGTTTTTACATTGGTTCTTCGAACTTCTTAACTGCTTCCTTAAAAATCTCTTCAAAATCCTTAGAGTCCATTAGGACTGAGAAGTCTTGTTTTTACGTCCTTTACTTGTTAACCTTGAACCTTCGTTGTGTTCAATCTCTTGTTAAAGGAAAACTTTTTTTAAAAGGTTCAAAAAGGGTTAAGAAACACAATTCAACCCCCCTTCTTGTGTTTCACTTGGTTATTTCAGAGAATGGTAATTAAAATTAGCCTACTGAAATGATATGTAAATGTTGATGATATTTGGTGGGTAAGTTGTGTCAATAAGCATGTCACTTTAATTTAGAGTAAGCCACCAAATTGGTCATCCAAAGATACATGTGATGTCAATTTAGTCATCCAATAATTTTTGATATCAAATTAGTTCTCGAATGTCAATTTTTTCACATCAAATTAGTCATCTAAAGTTATTTTTAACATCAAATTGGTCCCCAAAAGGACCAATTTAATGTAAAAAGTTATTGGAGAACTTAATTGACGTCACCTGTATCTTTGGAGGACCAATTTGGTGGTTTACTCCTTTAATTTACTTGAACCATTTGAACTTTATAACTTTATTTTATTGGTATTTAATTTCAAGTTACAGACTTAGGCTTACCAGCATAAGCAAGATGCTCTTTCTCCACTAGTGATGAACCCCAAAGCCATGAACCATTACTTCCTCCTGCTTAGTTCTTTATTTAGGGTTAGAAGATTTGTTAATTAACATTTTCTAGTAAGAAATTAATATATGCCTTTTGGCTATAAATTTGTGTTGGAATTCTTTTTATGTAGTTTTTATTTAAAGTAAGGAATGGATTTGATGTATTCATATTCTTCCTTTTTTATCAATATTCAATGCTTGCGATGTTTTGGATTATATTAAATGCTTATGATGTTTTGGAGGTTTAAAAGAATACTAAAAGCGCATTTGAAATCAACAACAATAAAAAGGAAATTTAACAAATAAAAAGAGCCACGAAAATCATCATAAATAATTGTGGTGGTTTCAAGTATATAAAAATGTTATTTGAAAATTTGGCGATGGTTAAGTTTTTTTAAATGTATACAGAAAATTCACCACTAAAATTTAAGAATATTGTAAGTTAATAATAGACCACTGCTAAATTCAAAAAAGAAATTATGATAAAAAAAAATGTCACAAGCTTTTAAATAAACTTTTATGGTCAAATTTTAACCGCAATTTAAAGAATATTTTTGGCTTATTGCAACGGTTATTCCAGCGGTTGTTCAAAATCGCCGCAAATCATTCTCGCGACACTAGTAATTGCAGAAGTTGATTAACTGCCGTGATAGTCATCGCAGCAAATTTAACTTTACATACCGCTGCCATTGACCTTTTTGTTGTAGTGTTAGTTAACAGTATAATCTAATTAGATAACAATTTTAGTTGAGGAAAAAGTAATGATAATCATTTCATCTAACTATGCTAATATAATGGTCTTATATCTTGTGAGGGATTTTTCTCTGATGGATATAAGCCAGACCATTATAAATAGAGAATATGAGTCTGTAGTCTAGTAATCAGTTAACTTATACCCAATCAATCTCTAGTTTCGCTACTATAGACTATATGTGTGTTGCGAGAATTCTAAGCTGAAGTGCTATTAGTGAATACTGCGAAACTGTTATATTATACACATAACTACGATTCATGAGATATGGCTGGAGATAAGTAAGTTGATATAACTAGATGTATTTATGAATTTATAGAACGTTTCTTGGATTTAACAAAGATAAATATAACATCAGACCATTGGTATATTGGAGACAATGGACACCACAAATTTTATCTGAAACATATTTTTGTGTTTATTTCTCTTTACACAACAATGTCACAAGACAAATTCACATTAATAACAGTGAATTAATGATCCGACTATTCAAAAGTGCACATCGACTTTTATATTCTCAGTAGTAGTTGTTTTTTTTATTTTTTTTTATTTACAATGAGGGATATAGAATTTTGAATTTATAACTTTTTGTAAACAACCCAAACCCTTACCGCTAGCCCAGTACATTTAGTGGCTTGGCTTTTATATTCTCTAATAACGTAATAGAGACACTACAATGACCAAAGTTAAAATTAATTTTGATGGAAAACTATACCATGGCCTAGCTATGATAATACCAGTTTAAAATCTATACCCGTACTGTAATGTAGTTTAGGTTGTGTTTGGTCCAAATGTCGACCCACAAGATGAAGTCCAACTCACTTGTGGTATGAAAAGTTTAGTCCAAGGCAGTTTAGCCGTTACAGATTATCTTGGCCAAGAATAAATTGAAAATAAAAAAATTAACAACTAAAATTAATTCCACCTCTGCTTTTTTTTTTTGGGTCTTAAATAAAAATTCGACATTAACACTTAGCAAGTGATGTCTCATGAAAAATAGTTTGAAAAAATGATGGGGGGCTAATGGCAGATACTTTTTCAGATGGGGAGATTCTTTATTGACGTAACTATTGATGATATTTTTATATTTCACAAAAAAATAATACATTTTGCATTTCCATTAACAAAAAAGAGATATTTATAAATAAAAATTAAAATTGAAATTTGAAAAAAAAGAGATTAAATAGTTTATTTTTCAAGTGCATGAAAATTGAGTCTCACATTCTCACACACACACAAAAAGAGAGAATAAATAAAAGGATAACGAACTACTGATTTCCATGGGGGGAAAAGAAGGAAGGTAAAACTGGACCAGCACTAGCAGTCAAAGAGTCAGAGTGGAAAACGGTCAAATGAAAAGGAAATTCAAGTGGAGAGAGAGGATATGATTATGAGATGGGGATAATTTGAAGGTCAGGTTCACATCACATGCCTTTGGATGTCTTACCATTTCCATGAATAGAAAGAAGAATCATCGGTCAAATTTCATATCCCACTCATGATTCCATTGCGGATTTCCCAAAACGAAAAAACATGGAAAACGAAGTGCCTCCTCTCCCATAATTAATGACGAATTCGTAATGGGTAAAAGTAAAGGAAATGAAATCCGAGTCTCATCAGTGATCACAATAAAAACAAGTAATCATTTTCTCTGCAGAGGCTGTCTCACTCTTAATCTGCATGCCATGCCTTATCGGCTTATCCTCGTCAGTGATCAAAATAATTAATTGGCGTGCATTTTGCCATAACTCACACAGAATGTTAGTCAAATTTTATATACCTTACTCTTTGTCTTTATTTCCCCCAATATATACATGCTGTCATTCACATGACAATATCTAATAGGTTTCTTTTGTTAAAAAAAGACTCTTATATGTCAATTTTTCATTTGTACTTATCATTCTTACAACCTTATATTTGACAAGACTTTAATTTTGAATCATGATAATTCAATTATGTATTACTAAATTATTAAAAGAATTTAACTATTACAACAATTATTTAAAAAGTCTAATTCTTTTAATAATATGTCAGTACATGATTAGATAATAATGTAAAACTTTTTTATCCTGACAAGAAATTAAAATTAAATCCATCTAACAATTGGCTCAATGAGTTGTAATAAGGATTTGTATAATAATGGTGATTGTATTATGTTCTAAATAATGATGTTTTTATGTAATTAGTAGTAGTCATGATTCGGTTTTGCTATCAATACGCAATGTGATTCAATCCTGTTATTATTTCATCTCCATCAGTATATTTTGTCCTTCCAACGAACGCTGATCAAGATTATTTTATGATCTTTACCCGATCTTCTTTCATTCGTATTACTATTTAATATGAAGACATTATTTCCTTACGTTATAAATGGCTATGGCAACAGGGTTGTGAACCAACCTATTATATTTGCATTTTTTATATACAACCTTTTTACATTTTTCTTACAGGAATTGATCCTTGCACACACACATGGTGAATCTTCTGTACACTCAATCTATATATGTAGAGATTGGATTAATCCTTGTGCACCTATCATTTTCTATTATGAAACTTCTACCTTATAGTTTAACTTTTTATTATCATTAACTCCTAAAATTATTATTATTCACGATTCATCAATTAATGAATGGTTTATTGAATACAATGGTTATATATGGCGGAATTAATATATCTTTCAAATGTTGTTCATGCAGACATTTTTGGATAGGCATAATTTCAGGATGTAATTGCATTGGTTTCTCGTATATAACTGAGACTAATTTGCACACTAATTCAAAGTCATTTATCCTGACTGCCACTTTTTGTTTCACAAATATAGCATGGCACTCTTGATGTTTAATGATTACAAAAGCACTGATTAATGGACTATATTTGTGTGTATACATGAAAGATTATTTTCCACTTTCGCTTGAAAAGAAAAAGCTAAAATTGCAATGAAATAACTAGCTAGGAGCAAAACTTACTAATTTACTAGCTAGCTATTTCGACTATGTTTATAATTAAGATTTTTATTGACTGGTTACCTTGATCATTGAAATACAGAAATCCTAGGAATATATATGAGTGTATGTAAAAGACTAAAATTTAAAAAATCAAGCTAATGAATTCTAAAAAAATGTAATAGTCAACCAAATAAAATATGTAATAATCATATGATATTTTAAATTATTTTCTAACCATAGCTGGTGGGTCATCCATGAACGATCGGAAATAAGATGATAATTCTTATATAATTTTTTTTATTAGATAGTATCCCTAAATTATAGAGTTTATTTAATTTAGTATTAAACGAATTCAATTGCTGACTTTTATACAATTAATTTTGTAAAGTAAATTGTAATTTTAATATGAGAGATACATTAATTTCTTGCCTATTTTAATTATGAATTTAGTCGGTAATTTAGTCAAACATTCAGGCAATTAAATTTTGGCTAAGAAGCATTTTCCCATAAACATGCCATGAGGTCATTCTGCAGCCTTCCCTCAGCAAAAATAACAAACCACAGAGCATAGATACCCGCACTTAGGCCAAACGGTTTTTCTTTGCAATCCGCATGGCAAGCAATGCATGCATACAGTACAAACACATACATGTCCTCGATGTGATCACATTATCCACAAAAATTCTCATATACACTATTTATCTGGTACGGTCATATGACGTGTCATCTCTCTCTTTCTCTGTGTTTCTCAGTACAATCTGCATGCATATCGTTACCATCCCACTTTATGGCTTTTTTCCGGCAAATATAAACTACACGCCGGCGATCCCACAATAACTCTCCGGCGAATAACTCCCCACTTTTTTTTTCTTCCAATTTTCACATCCCAATATAAAGAACAAACTTTACAATAATGTCATTCTGTCTGGTTAATGATCAATGTCTGTTTTTTCTTAAAATCGTATGCTTTTATGTTTCTCAAAGAAAGAAGCGCAACTAAGAACTATAATTTGCAAGAAAGAGTAGACAGATTGAATCATTGCAAGAAACAGGTAGCATTATATATAATGATGTATATATTGATCATTTTACTCTATCTATGTTTTGGAGTACACAAACATAACTGCGAATATACAGAATGACCCTGAAAGCACCGAAACACAACTTTGGTCACTTGCTTAATTAGTACCTAGCAACTCACATATCAATTTCACAACTAGACCCTATATATATATATATATATATATATATATATAAAATCTATTTGTGTCATGTATGAGGAAAATCCAAGAGCACGCTATTGAAGCATATATATTGCAGCAACAAAAGAAGATAGTTCAGAGCCAGAGAGCTCCAGCTTCCTTGAGGAGAGGAACGAGGGTGCCATTTATGTGGCTGGCCATCAAGGTCTGGACTCCACCGAGGAACTTTCCGCCGACGAAGACGGCGGGGACGGCCTGGTGGGGCCCGGCTAGCTGGTAAAGGATGGCCTGGATGCCAGGGCCATCGGCGTGCTCGTCGAGTTCCACGACGGTGGGGCCAACGCCGAGGCTGAATAGGAGGCGCTTGGCGACGGTGGACATGCAGCAGTCGCTCATGCTGAAGACAACGACGGCGTTGCATGACGCCAGGTGGTGCACCATCTCATAGGGTCTCATGTCCAGCTTCAAGGGTGGTGATGGTGGTGGTGGTGGTGGTGGTGGTGGTGCTTCCATTTGCATGGCCGATTTCATCACCTGCATTGGTATGTTTTCAAATTTGCTCCCTGAAAGACACAGAAAGGAAGAGTTATATGAATGAATAAATGTAAGAAATGGCTAGAGACAGAGAGAATGGATTCACTGGCGAGTTTATATAGAGCAGGTTTGCGAGGATTGAGGAGTGATTATGTATGACATGAGAATGTAGGGACACACCAAATTAAGTTAGTTATGATATTGGAGGTGTGTGTACGCGCTGCCTTGAGTCAAAGTATAGAGAGTAGTGAGTAAGTGAGTCCAAAGGCACAAAATGAGTGAGTTTCATGTAAAAGTACGAATCAACAGAAGCCAAATGACAAAAAGAAAAAAAGGGGTGAATGGTGAATGGGGATTGGTGTTTTTTTCGCCTTTGCTTCCACGAGAGAGAAAATGTTATATGGCGTCACTGTCGCCAATTAAGAAGTGAAGAAAAAGAAAAAGAAAGAGAGAGAGAAATGAGGGTCCATCTTTCAATATAACTCAACGATGGGGATGTTGGTAGGAGAGGAGAGGAGGGTCACGCGTTTTTTGAAGAAGAAAGAGAAAGGGAATCAGAATTCAGAGGATACTGTCACAGTATAGCAGCTGCAGCTGGGTGCTACTACTGCATGCATGAAGAGTAAGCAAAGCAAAAGCTGGTACACATGCATACCACATATATGCTACTAAAGTAACAATGCATGTCTCATGCGAGTCCTCTTCCTCTGTTTGTTAGTATAATATATATGTGGACTATGATATATGAAGGGATTCAAAAACGCACAGCTCAAGGACTTTAGGGTGAGAAAAGCTTGTACGCCATAATTTTGTGAGAAAAAAAAAAATACAACTTTTGTTTTGTTGTGACAATAATCCGACGAGTTTAATTTAAAATTTATTGGTAGAGTTACGATTAACGAATGCAACCTTTTTTTTTTCTTTCTAGCCAATGAAAATTGATTCATTAACTGATAAGATCAACAACATCGTTGAAAAAATTTTGAGTTTGATTTGTGATCCTTCATTAGACTTTGGAATGGACAATCTCCTCCCATCCTAAATCTTTTGTAACAATATATATATATATATATATATATATATATAAAACTTTTTTATATTATTATTGAACCATGTATTATCATATTATTAAAAGAATTTGATCTTGAAAATTTAGCAACATATGACCAGATGATAATATATAAATTTTTTATATTAATAGTAAATTAAATCATAATTTAATTATAGGATTTAATTTCTATCTAGTGTAAAGTTTTTTTACACTGTCATTCAATCATGTGTTGACACATCATTAAAATAGATAGACTTTCTAAATAGTTGTTGTGATAGTCAACTCTTTTAATGACTTAGCAACACATGATTGAATGACAGTGTAAAAAAACTTTACACTAACAGTGGATAGAAATTAAACTCTTAATTATATCACATTGATAATGTAAATGTTTGTGTTTTCTGCATTTGCTAACGACACTAGTTTTTAAGTTACGCTAAGGGGCACCTGTTAATGAAGGAGTTATAAATGAAGAGAGAAATTCATTATATGTGAATTTAATGATATTAATATATATATATATATATATATATATATATTAGATGATTTAGTACTTTATTAATCATACAACAATGGCTCCAATTCCAAGTGTTAAATCAAAGGTTTAATTCCTGAAATTCTCATTATTAGAATGGTTCATAGCCATCATACTCTCAAGTTTGAACAAGATTAGTCACATACCCAAGAGGTATGAAAATACTTGTGATTCAAACAAAAAAAGTTATACAACAATGACTAAAAAGAAGTTATGCAACAGATTAAGTATTTAGTCTAATATATCCTTATTAATTATTCAACTAATAAAATTTTGATCCAGTATATGTAATTTATGTTATAACTGAAAAGTATCAATTTTTTTTTTAAAATTTTGTCAATGAGCTTGTAACTCAATTGATACTGGCCCAATTTTTAAGATTGAGATGTGATAAATTGGAGATTCGATTTTCTAAACACCATCTATCTATCTCCTACCTAGGTGTTTGCACGTCCAATGTACCAAAGAAAGTAAACATTTTTGTCAATCTTTGCATGTAAAAATGCCAGAGCCATTTTTTATAGTTGGAAGCAATTTTTTCTTATTTTATTTTTATTCTTGTTATGTATACTATTGAAAAATTATCCATTTTAGGAAACTAATAAGTAATAAGTTATTAACTTTAAGAAATTAGTGATTGATTATGCCTTGATTAGGGTTTTGACCACTCTCGTGCTATAAATACCTCTTTAGGTGCCCTATGATATATAGGCTTCTGATATTGATTAATTATCTTTTTTTCTTTTTATTGCTTCTCTATCGCTTGAGTTGTTTATGCTTACTTTTATAACACATTATTAGCATGAGAGCTACGTACGTACCATCAAAGTCTGAGTGGTGGCTTCATCAATTTATTAGAAGTTCTATTTAAACAGTAATGTTTTATTATCACTCTTTTTGAATTAATCTAATCCATTGCTATGTTCTTTCTTATGGCTTCTTTCTTGTCTTTTTAGTATGGAATATCTTTAGCATTTCATCTATGGAAGTTTTATTGCAAAATACTCTTATCTAATGCAATTATGATATTTTGTCTTATATTAAATTTTTTTCTTTTGATAATTCTGAAAGAAATTACTTAACATGTTTTCCCGATTTTGATTTTGAAATTTATCTTAATGTTCTGAATCTTGGAAATAGTACCAAAGAAGAAAATCAAGCATTCTTGGAAGATCACAGAAAATCAATGATTTTTCTTGGTTACCATTTATATGCTCATGCAATAGCAACATCGAGAAAAAAGTTTCAAGTAATATTCTAAATTAATTTCATGCATTTTTGTGTTTGAACAAAATATCGAGTTATTGATAAAAATAAAAACCATGAAGCTTAACCAACTGGTTCTATTCCACTCCTAAAGTGAATGAGACATATTATAATTCTAAGGCATGGCAGAGGTGTGGAAATGGTCGTGGACATGGTAGAGGTCGGAAAAATGACAATTACTATGGTGGTTCTAAATCTTCTCATAAAAAAACATCTCATAATAAGTGGGAAGACAGTGAAGAGAAAAAGAATAGTGGACAGAGAAAGAATTCAAAGAATTTAGAAAATTCACCCTATTGTTGTGGCATGAAAGGACATTGGTCACATACATATAGTACATTCAAACATTTGGTTAAACTTCATGAAGAAGAAGGCCTGGGAAGAGTATGGGAGGATAAGTAATAGATTCTTTTCTCCTTATTTAGATGTTTAAAATCCTTCGAAGTCTTCCAAATTGGGGGAACATTAAAATATTCAACAATTAATAATGGGTGGATTTGGGGATTATATGATAATCCTCAATTTTCCTTCATGCATTTTAAAAAATTTCTAAATAAAAGGGTGATGTTGTGGAAAAGTGTTTGCTCTAATGATTTAATGCATTATGTTTTGATGATGACAAATAGACAAAAAGGTTTATGAATATGCTACATACATGTGCTTAATGAATATATTGGATAATGCATGATTATATACTATTGTTATTCTTCTTATAAGAATCATGCATTGAGTATGAGTAGCATAATTTATAGAATATATCCAATAATACTTTATATGTATGGTAATGAATTGATATTGGATATGTTGCCTATGTGATTATATATGCATGAAGAATATATAGTTATATACTTATGAATCATGCATATTGAAATATTGGTTTAATGTTTGGACTAACTATGATTTTCAAGCAAGTTATGCTTTGTACGATAGTTCAAATACCAAGAGTGAGCATTGGAACAAGAAAGTGAAATATCATAATTATGCTTAACTCAAAAAGAAGGAGAATGAAGAGATAAACCAAACATTGAGAAGATTTGAAGAGAAGAATTCTTATAAGCTTGGATTGCACAAGAAGCCTAAGAAATCAAAAGGGTATACTTTTTCTTATAGGCTATTTTCCTTTATAAGAATAGAGGTTTAACATGAAGAGAGCTCAAATTAGTTTTTCAATCTCAACAAATGATTTTACACTTGCTAAAATGCCCAACAAACATGTTTTGAAAAGTTAGTCATGGTGGTATTCTAAAACAAAGAAAAATAGTTAAGTTTGAGTTTTAATCTTAAACTTATTTCATATGAAAATAGACTCAAAGAGCTTTCCATTGCATGGTCATTTGCTTAATTCCGTTAAGAAACAAAGAAGTTATAACCTTTGCAAACTAAATTTTATATATTGAATTGATGTATTCAAATACCCCAAATAAAGTATTCAAATACCTTCTTTTACAGAACCTAGCTCGTGGCCAAGTATTCGAATACCACAATTGAGTATTCAAATACACTTTTTACAAAATCAATTTCAATGGTCATGTATTCGAATATGCATATTAAGTATTTGAACATATATTCTTCAGTAAACCCAGATTTTATCAAGAACATATATTCGAATACCCAAATGAAGTACTCAAATACTTTTCAACATGTATTCAAATACGAAGCTCATGTATTCGAATACTCTTAAGGCAGAAGACAAAAATAACGGCTATAAATGACTAGATTTTGGAAGAAAACTCTTTTAAACACCACCAACGACCATTTTATTACTTGGGCTATATATAAAAGCTAAGATTGAAGCATTAACAAGTTGATGAACACTTATTTGAAAATCATTATGAGGATTTGATCATTTTCATCAAAATTAATATTTGAGCTCTTCATTGTCATAATCTCTCTATCCATTAGTTTTTCAAGTTGTATATCAACTCTTTGAGAGAGTAATCATATTCCTATCTTGTAAATACAAAGTGAGGGTAGAGGATCCCTCTAGTTGAAAGTGTGAGGCTTATACACAAAGGGTGGATGATTCCAAAGGTGTAGGAAGTGCTCATAGCTTGTAAACGTTTTTCAAGCACCGATGAAGCTTGAAGAGTTAAAGGCTCTTGCACAAGGGTAGAGGATCCCAAAGGTGTGAAGAGTGCTCAACTTTGTAAATGTTTCTCAAGCACCTAAGTTACAAGCTTGAAGAATAGTAGAAACCTCAAATGGATGATCTTGGGGCTAGACGTAGACAATAAGTGATTGAACCGGTAAAATATCGTTTGCACTCTCTTATCCCTTAATCTCTTTACATTCTAGCAATTTACATTTGAGCTATCTAGAATATTTGTAACAATGATATTGATTGGTTCTTGGTTAATTACGTTATGATTAATATTGTTATATAACTTTAATGTGATTAGCATAATGTTTTTTTATGTAAAGTTAACATTCTTGAATTTCACCAAGCATGACTCGTGTTCAATATACTTATTCTGCTGTACATAATATTTGATTGGGTCAAAATGCACAAAATCTCAAAGTTGTTTTAAAACTTATGATCACCCAATTTACTGCCCCTCTTATGTGATGGTTACCCTTGGCTAACAGATGTTTACTTAAAACCCTTTCCTCCCCTCCAAGGACAAATAAAGGGGGGACTAGCAGAGGCTTAGAGGTAAGCTTTTACTTAAGAGTAAGAAACTTGTTTAGGGGGGGTGTATGGCAACTTATAAAACTAGTTTAACATAGTAAAATATATAACTAGTTATATAAGTCCATATAAAAATGAACATATTCAAATTTAAACTTAGTTTAGTACAAAAGTAGTTTCAAATCGGTTCAAAACTTGAGATAATAAATTATATTAGTTTCTTATAACTAATAAATTATGTGAGAAAAAGAATGAGAGAAGGAGGGAGAAGAGAAAAAAAAGTTGGACAAGAAAAAACTGACTTTGAGTTGGATTTTTTATAAACCAATTTTATCTCATTCTATTTGGATAAGAGCCAATTTTTTAAATATTTGAGTGATAAGCAAACAACTTATATTTAAAAACCAGCTCCATTGCACGTAGATATCTAGTTTTTGAAAGTTGACAAACACCTCCTTAGAGTAAAGAGATAAAACTTAAAGGGAGGTAGCAACAACATACTCACACAGGAAAAAATGGTGACTTTTTGTGGTAAAAAACAAAAAATGAAATTCCAAGAAATAGGGAAAGAACTCAAGTCTCTAGCAAAATGAAATCTCCAACATAAAAACAAAATCTCAGGAAATAGAAGTGAAATCACGATCTCTTGAGTCTTTGGAACATGACATCTTAAAAGTGCGAAGATGGACCTCACCAAAACCTCCATAAGCTGCCAAGCCCTTGGAACATCTGGGAAGAAGAAAGTTCATCACTTTTCAAAATTCATTGCTGTTTTTTGCAAATCTACTATCTCATCATCCAGATCTGGGGAAGCAGCCACATATGGAAAAGGGCTTGGCGAAGGAGAAATAACCACATATGGTAAAGGGCCATTGACGACATGGCTTCACATCGCTGGAGGCACGACAATAAGGCTTTGCATAGCTAGAGGCACGACGGCAAGGGTGGCAGCTAAGGCTTCAAATGTGAGGATGAGAGAACAGGAGATAGATGGGTGAGGAGACCTAGGGGTAAAATGAATTTAGTCATTGGGTTCACAGGTCATCGAGTTGATAATTGCAAGACTCGTGGATCAAACTAATCCTGATTAGGTCTAGTCGGGTAAGATACGATATAACCTAATAACCCAAACCAAACCAATTTAATTGGTTTGAATTGGTTTCTCGGGTAAACCCGCCCAATGAACACCCTTATAGTATAGCATAAAAAATCACCCTTTTTCCTTGCGTGAGTATGCTACTGCAGCCTCCCTTTAAGTTTTATCTCTTTACTCTAAGGAGGTGTTTGTTAACTTTCAAATACTAGATATCTAAGTGTAATGGAACTGGTTTTTAAATATAAGTTGTTTACTTGTCACTCAAAATTTTAAAAAATAGGTTCTTATCTTAATAGAATTTGAGATAAAATTAGTTCATAATAAAGTCCATCTCAAAGTCAGTTTTTTCTAGTCCATGTTTTTTTTTATTCTCCCTCTTTTTCTCATCCTTTCTCTCTCATATAATTTATTCTGTTATAAGAAACTAATAAAATTTAATTATCTTAAGTTTTGAGCCGATTTTAAACTACTTTTGAACTAAACTAAGTTTAAATTTGAACATCTTCATTTTTATATGAACTTATATAATTGGTTCTATATCTCTGGTGCAAAAATAAAATGATTTTAATTTTGATCCGTCGTCAGTGTAAAGTTTCTTTACATTGTTATCTAATCATTTGTGGCCAAATTATTAAAAGAGTTTGACTATCATAACAACCACCTAAAAAGTTTAACTCTTTTAATGATGTGTAAGCACATGATTAGATGACAGTGTAAAAAAATATTACACTGACAGTAAATTGAAATTAAATTCAAATAAAATTTGACAGAAAAAAACAAGATAAAAATAAAAAATGATAGAAATGGCCCCAATGACTAATCCTAAAACAACTTAAGTTCTCACACAAATGTTTCCATTAGTCCAAACAAATAAGCCCAATAACTTGAGATAACGCCATTTATTCTTACTTCTTTAGTTCTATTTAGCCCTTTTTAAGACTAAAGGCAAAGCCCCGTGAAACAGGCCCTATTTAACAGATAAAAACAGGCCCACATTACAGTGAAGGAAATGGCAGCCTAGTTGTAAAAAGAAGAATGCAGGATGGGGAAAGACAATAATGGCCCAATTGCAAAATAAAATGGATGTAGTCAAAATATTGTCAACTTCCCAAAGATTGATAACAACAATTGAAAAACAAAAAATAGACACCCAAAAGCAATCACGTAATGGCTTGGCTATGTGGGCAGAGAGAGGCTCCAGTGTTGAAGCACGTTGGTGCTGGGAGTGTGCGTTGAGGGCAGCTTTGGGACTGGGTTGTGCTGTCCGGAGCTTGGAGTCTGTAGTTGGTTGTGCGAGTAGTTTTCATAAGTGGTGACACATATGGCTTGCGATTGTGATGGGGCATGGTTGAAGGACCAACGATGGCATGGAGTTAAAGTCTTGTGGAATGGGTCTGGGTTCGTGACTGGGGTGGGGATGCATGGTTACTGGCTCATCATCACTCATGTGGATGGTGCACTGGGGATGGTTGTTACTTGTTGCTGTGTGGACAAAGTGGAGATGGTGGCTTGCGTTTTGGGGGATTTGTGACATTTGTTGAAGCTGCCAAGTATGGGCATGGATCGGGGGAAACATGGGCGCATGGCTACTGGTGGCTCTTGCTTGAGTGGTCTCACAAGTGAAAAATTCTTATGTACTCTAATAATAGTATGCTAATTTAATAAAAATATAACATATGGCACAGAATATGAATATAAGTCCTTAGATTAAGGCAAAATGATATTTTTTGTCCCTGAATTTTATTTCAAATCTTTTTAAAATTATTAAATTTGTCCTAATAATTGACATCATTATAAATGTTAATAAAATTTATCATCACACTATAAGGGCCCCTATTGCTGGGCTTAAATCCATCTCTTGCCTAATAGGCCCGCCTATTAGCAAACCCATCTTTACCTTACATATGGCTTGGGAGTTAGTGCCAATCCTATTCCGCAATCCCATGCTGTAATCAGACATCTCTTAATCAACACTACATGTAAGAAGGTATGGGCAGCACAATCCTATCCTATATATCAAGGGAAGACTTTCAGGGAGGCAAGTCTTTTCACTTATTTCAACACTTTACTATCCAAACAAAAATTAACTTAGCCATTAGAATGACTTTGGAAGTTCTCACCACTCAGTTTGTGTGACCAGGGCACTGGAACTAGAGATCTACATGAGCAGACTAGAGCACATCCCATTTGGATACAAGTGTACTATTGACATGTCTAACTAAAATTTCTATTTTTTGAGTTAATGATTGAGACGAATTTAGTGAGTTTTCAAAAGATTTGAGACAGAAATAAAATTATATAATTGTGGGATGAAGATAAAACTTAAAAAAAAGGTTAAGGGATGAGAATTAAAAAAAATTCTATAATGAACTTTATACATCATTTTCTTTTTGAATATCTATATTTATGCATTAAATGAAATTATGCTTTATGTATAAATTGATTACTAAAAATTTTATGAAATTTCCTATAATAAATAACTAAATTTTTTTTTGTACAATAAAGATATTTTTAAGTCAATTTTTACGTTAACCGAAACTAAGACACATCCTCAATTGGCTTAATGCATTTATGAGAATTATCAAAGAGATCTTACAAAGTTTAAAATAAGCTGATTTTGTGAAATTATTTTTGTAATTTAATGCAATTTTCAATAATCAATTTATATAAAAAAAACATAATTCCTTTTAATGAAAAAATATTGATGTTCAAAAATAATTATGCAAAAAATTTGTTATAAGAAAAATTTCACATCTTATCCCTTAACTTTACTTTATGTTTTATTTTCATCTCATAATTATATTGTTTCATTTTCATTTTAAATCTTTTAAAAACTTACCAAATTTGTCTAAACTACTTATTAACAAAACTCCTAACTAAAAGGATTAATTGTGCACTTGTTTCCACATAAGATATTATCTCAATAAATTTTATTAATATTTTTAACGATATTAGTGGTTTGAGATAAATTTAATAGGTTTAAAAAAAATATTAAAACAAAAAGAAACAAAATATAGTTATAAAATAAAATTAAAATTTAGATTAAAATTAATGAGCAAAAAATATATTTTTACCTAAGATTAATTAAATTTAGATAATTAAATTTACATGTTTATAGTATTACACTCACATGTAACAATTTTTCCTCGCAAGATGGACGATGAACGTTACGAAGCTTGCATGGGGAAGTTAGGTGAGTGGGCGTGAGTGACTGAGTGGGGTCCCTTTGGGGCTAGGCTTAACATTGTGTTATGGAGTGCATGGAGGGTTCCTCTTAACCAAAATTTTGCATAAAAATTAGGAGGTTGATCTCTCTAATAATTAATAGTTAATATATAATTATTATCTCATTGAATTAAAATATAAATATAATAAATTATTTATTTTCATGGACACTTACATTTTATAATGGTACTTAATCTTAATCTTTAATATTTCTTAAAAAATATATTATCATGTAGTTATCAGAATAATTAATTAATAAAATCTAACATTATATATGTATTGGATGAGATAAAGTTTGTTATTTGATAATTTTTCTATTTATTTTGAAAAATATTTGATAATATTTTTTATAGTTAAAATTAAATATTAAAAATAAGTGATATTATCAAACATAAAAACACATGAAGAAAAATAACTTGTTGTATTTATATTTCAAAAAATAAGTGTAACATATAACCAAATATTGATCACTAATTATTAATTAAGGGTATCAATAGATACTCTCATAAAAGTAAAGGTTACTCGAAAAATGCCCTAAAAGTTATGATTACCGTTCAAAAGAAAAGTATTGTGTTATGACATTAATTAGTCAAAATTTCTCTAATTATATATATGAAGTTCTTGGTGTGGTTAATATTTATTTTCAAAACCCTATTCTTTTAAATTGTTTTTTTAGTTTATATCTGCAAGCATTTCAATTGGAGAAGTGGTTTTATTATTTTAAGAAAAAATTGCTACTTTAATACTGAAAATATAATTCAAAATGTTGCCTTAATTACGCTGCTCCCCAATCTTCCCCCGGAAAGAATTTCTGTATTCAAAAAGATGGTGAGATCAATATAAGGAAATCTGTTTTTCTTTCAACAGTATTACAATTTCGTCTCGTCTCAACATGATTGTGTAACAAAAAAAAGGATAAAAATATAATAAAATTTTCACTGAAGTCAACAGTTAAAAAATATTTTTTAAAAACAATTATGAACATATAATTACCCTCTTGCTCTTCCACTGTCTTTGCCGACCCACATCTTTCATCCGTGTACATGATGAAAGCTTGGAAAAAAGGAGAAAGAAATAAATGAAAAGGTTGAACTAGAAGCACCTAAGAGAAAGGAACAGAAAGAAACCACTATATCATATTCTGTCTAGTTAGTGGCCAGATAAACCACCTCACTTGCTTTTTTCATTTTTATTGCGTTTTAACTTTTCCTTCGTTTATCACGTGTCCCATTGTTGGCCTCAAAATCATATGCAAAATCCTTTCCCACTTTTTTATAAGAATAAAATGCAGTAATAGGTGACCATTGCTAAAGAAGAGTGTCCACGTTACACTTATTTGAATGTACGTAAGTTCAGAAAGTGAGTGGGTTTCATGATAACTGATAGTAATAAGAACTAGAAAAAAAGTTTGATTTTCCTTCCTTGCTCAAAGAGAATCTTCCTTATCAAAAAGAAAAAGATATAAGAACATGAGGTTTGAGAAAAGGGATATGGAAGGATAAAAGGTAGGAAAGATGGAGGAAGGTTGGTGATAAAAAAGAAAAAGAAAAAAAGCAAAGAAGAAAATAATGCTCCTGTATTGACAATGACAATTGTGAGACTGAAGAATCATCCAGAACCTTTGCAAAGAAACTGGTAAGAGAAGCAAAAAAGAAAAAAAAAAAGCTGCAGAAAAAAGAAAAATTCCAAAGGATAAGAAGAAAAACTCGTAATCATTTTGTATTGAAACCAACGTTTCAGACAATGCATGTATCTTGCTGAGTGAAACCTAGATTCGGACGATAATTTAAGTTTAGAATTATGCTTTCATTAAGGATATGGATAATAAAAGTTGAGATTCTTAATCCACTAGCATATGAGTCTCTCATGAAAGACACAGCTAGAGTCACACGACAAAAACCAAGTTGAAATCAAGAAAAGATAAAATAGGAGTCCCTGGTAGATGGAATTCCTTAAAAGCATTATAGTCGTACGACTATCAGATTTCAGCATCAAACTTACACTTAATGCAACTCCACATTCTTATTTTAAGTTTGTTTCAAAGGGAGTTGTTATAGTATTATGATGGGTTTGATACTTAGGATGAGTTATCAATTGATTTATTTACTGTTAGTTTCACCATAAATGTTAGAAAGTCTATTAAATATAAATAATAACTAATGAATGCTAGACAACTTATCTTAGATACCGATACCCTGAAAAAAAGATGGATACCGGATTAATCCCCTTGTTTCAAATACAATGGTTGTCAATCATTGCATAAATTATAAGGAAAATGACTCTCACATTCAATTTATTGAAAAGTTGGATAAATTGATTCATTTTGAAAATTAATTAAGTATTCAACTAATTTAACTAATAATTTATATATAGTTAACCAATAATTTATTTTCACTTTGATACTTAATATGTAATTAATTGTATATAAATTATTAATTAAATTAATTAAATATTTAATTAAATTTTAAAAAGAATCAATTTATCTAACATTTTAATAATGTGAAGGTCATTTTCTCCAAATTATATTCAGGTGCAGACCGCCGTGACAGTAATGACGTTAGGGTCTTCTTCTAGTGGGGAGATAATCATTACATCTTTGAATATTGCACTATGGTGTGTACAAATAGTGTTATTCATCGTACACAATAAAGAAAATGCCATTTTCCCTGCAAGAAATTTATAGATTAGTTACAGAAAATTTTATAATAAATTCGTAGTTAATATTTAGCTAAAAGTTTTAATTACAAATTAGTTACGAAATTTTTCTTAATAAAATTTGGGTAGTTCATTTGCTTCAAAATTAATTTTGTAGCTAAAATAAAATAATTACAGAATTTTTGTAACTAATCTCTAATTATTTATTTATAAAAAATGTGCTTATTTCCTAACAAATTAGTTAAGACATTTTCATAACTAATCCCTAGCTAATTTTTACATTCTCGAGTTTTCTATAGTTAATTTCTAGTTAATTTCTAACTAAACTCTAATTAATTCAAAGCTAATTAATAACTAATACTACTCAATCTATAACTAATTCTTAACAAATTGGTAGCTAATTTGTAACTAATTTATTATTTTGTAATTAATCCCTAACTAATCTAATAGAACTAAAAAGTATATTTTATTTATTATGATTTACCAAATTAAACCTGTCCAAACAACTCATTCAAAACATAAAATTCAACATATCATAATTGTAACTTTTATATATGAACAAGAAGGTCATATGTGACCGTAACAGT
This sequence comes from Styphnolobium japonicum, assembly GCA_023212625.1. Lineage (NCBI taxonomy): Eukaryota > Viridiplantae > Streptophyta > Magnoliopsida > Fabales > Fabaceae > Styphnolobium > Styphnolobium japonicum. The sequence goes on along the minus strand of JALBWW010000003.1, from coordinate 21,676,522 downwards.
TTCCATTGCAAGCAAAAAAATATAAATTAAATGTAAAAGGATCAACAATTGGGTTTGCATTTGGATTTAGATGAATTCACTATCTAAAACTAAAGTAAACCTGGATGACTTATTGTATTTTGTTGGTACCAATGACATTTTTGTAAAAACTCCTTTGTTGGCTTTTCTTCGAATATTAATCTTTACTTTAGTGCCTTCCTTATGCAGTCCTGACATAACATATCTGATGGCTGTGTTCTTCTAGTGGGAAAGGTTGAATCTACCACTGTTGACTATTCCAATGTTGATGCCTCTTACCTCTTGAATCTCACTGTGGGTTTTAGGAAATGGCAAGATACCAATGGTTCTTAACTGTATAATGCCTCATGCGTCTTGAATCTTTTATACAAGGTTTACAGCAAATTAAACTCTGAAAGAAACTGGAATAATAATCTTAACTGCAATTTCAACAAGATTAACAAGCGCAATAGGTAACTTGATCCAAACACTGATTTTCCCCTGCAATGTGTACTAAAATTAATAGATGCTAAAAATATCAAGAGGTAAGAATATATTTTTCATATCACCAATCTATCTTAGGTAAGATGATTATAATATGAGTTATGTAGTGAAAAAGTTTATGTTGTCCAGATAAAGTTTGAAGCTAATACGAGATGCCCATTAACATTGTATTAGAATGTAGAGTGCAGTCACATAAAAATCCATAATAAGCATGTAAGACAATCGAGGACTTCCAAAAAGCTTGAGGAACTGTTTATACAATGTGTGTGTACTAATAATAATAATAATACTCACCTGTTGCTTCCATTGTAAAAGTGAAGTTCTAAGCAAAATTACAAAAACTTCGGAGTCCATAGTCTTCTTCAAGTCTATAATGACTCCTCCATGGGCATCATTGGTGGCAGGGAGATGTGTAGAAAATTTACCTGCATTTTCCTTTGCAATTTAACATCTCCATCAGCCATTTTGATTAGAATTCTAAGTTTTCAGGAACCAGAAGAAACATCTCCTACTACCTAAAATATCTAAACTGTAGCCAAAATTGGTCAACTAGTGAAAGATATTGGAGTCAATCACCCATACTACTTTAAGCACTTAGGATCATGTTATGTTAGAATTTATATTTATATTTTGTCATGAATAAATACAAAATATTTAGAAATAAATTCTGTGATGAGTGCATACTAAGTTTTAAGCTTAGTTCACAAATGCCAACGAGTGTTAGCTCACTTGGTTGGACCTTCTGCTCATGCTAGTCATGACTTAGGTTCAAATCTAAAGTACGTCCCTTGGTAAGCGATCTATAATCTCACCATAAATTCTCACTGAGGTTGGTGGTTTACCCTAATCATGAATTGGGGATGAGCTTTCCCCTCACCTAAACTTTTCTTCCACCCAAAAGAAGCTTAGTTCACAAATACTTCTTATATGATATATACATGAACTATTAAACCATTTAAGTTTCATTTTTTTTAACAATAAACCATTGTGATATATTGAAAATAAGATAAGAGAAAATTAAGGTTTCTTGTCCTAAAAATGTTATTACCATAAAAAATCAAATGATAGGAGAAATTATTATGTATTTTTATGGTACATAACTACATATAATAAACATTTACTATAAGAAAGCAACTATTTTTTAGTAGAACTTTTGGAAGGTTTTAGAACACTGAAAAAATGCTAGTCAAAATTTATTTTGGTGAAGTTTTGTGGCACAATACACTTTAAAAGGTTATTATTACGGTTCCTAGTATTTTTTCTAGTGTGCTAATATCCTTGATGAGTTATCAAATATTTATTAATTATTGATTTTGACAATAAATGTTTGGAATCAATTTAAGTATAATTAGCAATCAATAAATGTTTAACAACTAGTTCAAGTACTGATACCCTAAAAAAATATGAAAACCAGAGCAATTTCTACTTTTAAAAGTTTGACAGTATTCTTATTTAATTTTTTATCTTTTGGATGAATTTTACAACAATATTCTTTAGAAAACTTTTTGAAAGATTTTGCTTTTCAAAAATATTTTTTTACAATATTGATGAAAATACCCACAACAAAAATGTTAATGAAAATATTTGTTATTTAGAATTTATTTATAGGTTCTTGGTTTTGTTAATTGATGCTCTATATAGTTATGTTTGGAATATACAAATATTATTCAGGTTGCTGTGCTGCTGATTGAATTTGAGGAATATCCATATTTTAAAGGTGACTTTGTTAGATTTTTGGTAGACCCAATCCTTGATAAGTAATGCATTTATGTTTTTGTATCAATTGATAGTTATGGGTGACACTAGTGGATTGGGATGTTTTAAAGTGAGGTACATGATTGATAATCATTAATGAAAAAAATTAACGATTTATAATTTTATCAAACACAAGCGCATAGATAACAGTTCATAGATATGTTATAATCTATTATCTTATTTTTTTTATCAGTAATTATTATTTGTACTTTATTTTCTGAAGTGCACCTCCTTTAGAGGATACAAATCCCATACTAGTATATATGTGCATTAATCTTACCCACTACATAATTGATTGGCTTTGAGTATTTAGAAATTGATTCTTTTATATTAGGTTAAAAGGTTTTCTAGACTAATAGCTTAGTCTATGTGCCGAATATGGCTTGGGGTTCCGGTTGCGATACTAGCAAAAATCGATATCACCAATGGATACACATTGCACTGAAATCTACAATTATTGTCATGTATTTTTCTACAATTTTCTTCGTCATCTTCAGATGCTTTAGGCGTGTGTAATTCTCCGGACTCATAAATTACACTAACAAGTGGATTGATGTATATATTTGAGTCACCGTCAATATCTCTAGCTGGGTGCAGTTTTTTGCTTGCCATTGGACACTGTTGACACTCCAAACTGTCCCTTCCCTACTTGCTTCTGATTGTCATTAGGCATTGGTTCTTCATCCCAACCTCCATTTTGTTGAGCAATCACTGTATCCCTGCTCTCCACATATCTTGGTAAGATGAGCCTTATTTCCTGTGAGTATATCTGTTAACAATTAATGCCTGCGCTGTGAATATGTCAAACATTTCATCGCGTCAACAGAATCATCATGTTCTCATGGACAATCCTTGTAAAATCTATCTTCCCCTGATTCATAATTATCACTGTCCTCCTCATCACCATTCCCATGTTCTTCCACACCCTCTGGTCCATATATACCAACCATCACTATCTTTATCAATATCTTCTACTTGAAATTTTGCTCTCGTCTCTCCAATCACTTCCAGTGTATGATGGCTCATCGTCAGAATGCTTACAACGCACAAACTCACTACCTACCACTTGATCCTCTTTTCATCAACAAAATCATTCTCACCTCCCACCTTATTTTCAACTCCAGCCTATAATGCATGAATACGAGTATTAGATACAAGTATGACACAATACATCATATATATATATATATATATATATATATATATATATATATATCATCTCATAAATCATTAAAAAGTGGAGATTTTTTTTCTATATTAGTCATTATAAATACAATAGAAAATTAGTATTTATTGAATTCTTATGATATTTTACTAATATTGACATAAAAAATTAAAAATTAAAAATAAAAATTATAAGATGAAGGTTAGTAGTATCCGATAGTGTTTAATATGATACGGTATTTAATATAGGTACATATCCGACAATAGTACAACAAACATTTTAAAGTATTGGTGATTCTTAAACTCCAACACGTTGTTCAACTCCCACATCCTTTTCAATTCCCTGACCTCTTCTAAATGTCTCAGTTCCTGCTATATCATCTAATAGTCAAGTAAATAAGATTAGGGTCATTCACATGTTGTTCAACATACACATGAACCTCTTCATGGCCTCTGAGGTTATCAAGCATATCCAACACGCCCTTCTCTATGTTTATGTACACTAGCCCACTGTCCAAATTATGCCCATAAATCACCTGCAAATGACTTATATGAACAGTAACTATTAAACTTAAGCGTTTTAAATATAATAGGATTGGACATCCTTTCAAAATCACAATTATCATTGAGTCCCCAACGTACATATGTGGTTGACCCTTCTCAAAATTTCCCCCATGTTATATAGGCATAGTAAAATATTCCGTGCTGCTTGTGAAAAGCAAATTACACACAAACATCTTTTTTGTCGTTAATATATATATGGTCTTCAAGTATAATTACGCACAAACTTTGTGACCGTATATGAGACCTCGTTTGTCTCTAAATATTGACACCCACCATATTTAAAAATTTCAGGACATGCAAAGCAACAAAAGAATCTTTTCCCAAGTCCCTCAGACTTTCAGCACCCGCAAAATCAACCGAAAAAAAACATGGTAAAATATAGAGTTAAGCACCCATACCTTTTTTCCTTTGCTGTTTTGCCTTGTTACATCCACACAATCCGCGTACACTCACATTCCCAAACAAAACTGAAGCTTCATTGTGCAACAACGGTGGAAACTCGAGTCTCCTTTACCATATGAGAGAAGAATATTGAATAGTTTGGGGGATTTGGGAATTAGGAAAATGAACGAAATTGTGAAACATGTTGTACTAGGGATTCTTAAGAAATGACGTCGTTCGCTTGACTGGACTGACTAGATTTGGTTCCTTCAGCATATAAGATGGACGGATAATCAGAGGTGGACATGGGTTGAGTTGGGTTGTGTTTGGGGTAATTTTAGACCAAACCCACTCATGGAAGCAGGGGTTTGAGTTGGGTTTAAAGAATTTTTTCCTGTAACTAACTCATATGTGGATTGAGTTGAACTTGAACCAAAATAAAATTTTAACATGTCAAAATAGAAATTGAAATCTATTTTAAATAACATAACATAAGTTTCCAAATGACATAACATAAAACATAAATTTCAAAGTACATATAACTCAAGATTATAATTACAATCAACACAAACAAGCAATAAAGATACATGTAATACAATTAACCAATGATATTATAATCAACGCATCATCTCCTCTTTGACTGCAAGTCAATAACACTACAACATTAAACACAATCAACACAATTGTTAAAATAAAGAAAAATTGAAACCAACAATGAAATAATAAATTAAAAAGAACTAGAATCCTAACCAGTTAAATGGAAAACATTTAAAATGATCAATTATTACGATCCCTAACTTCATCTCTAGCAGCAAACATATTTAAAACATAAAGAAATCATTAAGCATTAGCAAACATTAATGATTAAACTATTAGTAATTGACTAAACAAATTAAGCAAATTCTATATAGTACATTACCTACTTCAATTTTTTCAATTTCATCTATTTAAACATGAAAATCAATGTGTTTATCAAGAGTTCTTTATTAGTTATGAGCACAAATTAATACCTCAACAGTGATGGGTTGCAAAGAACTATGAAAATGATCCAAAACTCGCATTCCAATACTAAATGTAGTGTAATTTTAATTTAAAAATACTCAAAAAATTAATTATCTAAAAAAATTATAAGCTTATATAAGATTCTCAAAGCCCCAATAAAAATTGATTACACATCATAACATGTTATTAAAAAAAACTTCAGTGGATTGGATTGGGTTGGGTTTTGTTGGCTGGAAGAGTCTCAACTCGCTACACGACCCATATCTAGTGGGTTTGACTATTTTAAACCCAACTCCACTCAACCCACAGACCCAATCCAACCCGTCAACTATGAATTAGGTTAGGTTGGGTAAAAACGTGCGGGTTTGTGAGTTTACCCGACCCGTTATCCACCCCTTCGTTAGATATTGGTCTTGGATTGGGCTTTTTTGGGTTGAACCCACTTGAAGAGTTAAAAGAAAAAATTAATAAAAAAAAAGTGTAAATGTGTGACGTGAGAGCAACCTAAGTAGGCTTTTTTTTTTTTTTTTTTAAGTTTTCTAGAGTATCCATGCGGGCGACTGCAGAGACTAATCCCTCGAGGTACTGAGATTTATTTAAAGGGTTGACGTCTCTCAATAGATATTTTTTCATACTCATGGAATCGAACCCTTGACTACATACTTAAGGGGTCTAAGTATATACCACTTGTGTCAGTAACTTAAATAGGCTTTACATAAAAGCTTGGTCTTCTTTTGGTTTCCAGCAGTAGCGGCGCTGCACGGAGAGTTGTTTGAGTATCAAAAATTACTTTGTGAGATTGAGTATAATGGAGTTTTGGATTTGTGAAAGATATTTTTAAGATTGGTAATTGTAATTGTTGATTGAAATTAATAGATTGATTTGTGAAGTTGTTGACGTAGGTGTGGGGCTCCTTTTTCCCAACAGGATAGACCACGTTATTCAGAATTTTAAGTTCGAGGGACAAAAACGAAAAAAAAAATTATTTGAGATGGATGAGAGTAATAAAAGTTATATATGTGAGGGACTAAAAGTCTAAATGATGGTTTTACTCAATTTTTTGTTAGTTATAAAATTGTTATAACTTCACAAATCGGCTGCAAAATCGGCCTAAAAAAATACTAAAAACAATCCACTGTATATTCATTGTTTTCTTGTAGTAGAGAAAAATTTCTCTAAAATTAATTATTATTGTTTATTAAATAAATTAAAAAATATAGAAATTTCTATTTTAAACAGTTTTTTTATATTAAAAATAATAATGTGTTAATTTTAATTAATTTAGTTTATACAAAGTCTAATATTTTTTTAATAGTAACAGTCTATTGCCACTAAGCCTTTTAAGTCGATTTGAAATGATGAGCTTGGATGCTCCGTAATAATGAGACTGAAGGAGACATTGTTCTTCAACATGCAAATATTGAATATAAAAAGGCATGACCCGGAAATCATCCGTCATTAATTATTATTATTATTATTATATATAATTGATAAGAATTGCTATGATACCCTGTTGAGTTTGGTATTTATGGTGAGTGTTAATTTTATAACAAATATTAAAAAATTTATTAAATATAAATAACAATTAATAAATGTTACACAACTTATCCTAAATATTAATATTTAAAAAAAAATGAGTACCATTTCAGTTTTTACCTTCAAACATTTGGCTAATCGTTTCAGCATTTAAGTTCACTTCTCAATGTTGACTTAACCTATCAGTCGTACGTCCACGAATCTGACCTGGGAGATTTGCTAACTATGACCTGTCTATATATATTCCACAATTATTGTAGGTAAAAACCATATATATTTGATGGTAAAAATGATTATATTTCATGAATTTGATTTTTTTCCTGTTTTATTTCCCCCCTCATTCTCAAATTTGCAAAGAATTCTATATAATAAAAATAAATATGTTTAAGAAATAAGTGAATTATTTATTCTGAAATTTCAATAAGTGGTCAAGGGTTAAATTATTAGAATAAAACAATTATTTTATTGTAATTTAACTAAGTCACTAAAAAAATATTTAAAATATTGTGCATGGCCATCTATCTACTGACGGTTGGTTTCAAAGCCTGCTGGTTCTTTCACCTATGTATTTAAATCCCACCTGTCACACGTTTTCTCCATGTACAGAATCCAACAAAAATGTAGCTTTCTTCTTTTTGATACAATTACAAAAGGTGGTGTCATTATTAATGTAAGGTACCCCTTTGGAGCTCCTTTCGAGCAGGCAAGATATGGCTAAGGGAAAAGACATTCGCCCTTCAGTAAAGGAGTTATGAGGCTGAGAGTTTGGGATCAACATCCATATGGACCAAAGTTTTTAAAGGTAACACTGACACCACAACTTTCCACCAAACTTTAGAAGAATAAAGAAAAAATCATAAAGCTTTATCTCATCCGCAGGTACTTTTGCGTGTCTAGTATCGATATCAAGATAATTTACCCACATTCAATTCAAGTTCACTTACCCTAACAATCAACCGTCAATTAAAATGTTCCAAGGCAGTTTTTCTTTTTCCTTATAATTAAGTCATCAAAGATCAGTTACTTTAGATTATTATTAGTTTACCAAAATATGAGGTAAAAATTGAAAGACAATGCAGCCCCTACTCTAGTAAATAATACCTCTCATGTGGTTTGCCTCATTTGCAATTTGTCAAAGATGTCACTTTGTTTCTGTCATTTACTTCATTAATTAGCATATTGCCGCTTGTATTGTATTTTTATACATTGTTATTTCAGAATATTTTATATTATTATTAAACTATATGAATCTGTCAATTTAAAACAGTTAAAAAATATTAATTAAAAATAGTTATTATAATCATATAATAATTTTTATTTATTAATAAATATATAATTAAATTTTTATTCACAATAATGAATGAAAATTTTAAATCCCTGTGCTATTTTTCGTCGAAATGTGAGTTTAATTCACTTTCAATTTGTCAATTTAAAGTGTCATGTTGAGATATTCGTTAACTAGTTTTGGAAAGTGACACGTTTCCACGTCAAATTCTCAATACGCAGGTTAGTTGGCCCCGTATCCTTCTTTTGTCAAATTTGTAAATGGAAGTCGGGACAAGTATATGGTACCTAAATAAAGCACTACGACGCTACGTATTTGATTTTTATTCTTGATTTTATTCTTTGCCAACTAATATAGTATTGGTGCAATATGCTAACAAAATGAATCACTAGAAAAAAATAACTTTAAAGTAGAAATATATGTATTTAATTACTATACGTTAATGGATTTGAGTGGATAAGAAATTTTATTAAATTTTTAAGTCCAATTTGGATTAATGAATTTGATTTACTAAAAATGTATGTAACTTTTGATTACAAATATTAGCAACTGTTCAAACTCTTTATTACTAAATACAAAATAAGTAATGACTCTGAATTTTAGTTAATCATTTGAAAATAAGATTTGAGATACACATGTTTTAGCCACATAAACTTATTATAGATGATTAGAGTTTGATGGCATGTAGATAAAGAGTTTAGTTTTAAAACATCGTACTCTAGCTGTTGTATGATTTTAAAAAACTGTACGTATTTACATTTTATTTAATATATATTGAAAGTTTGGACTATATAATATTTGAGAAACTCTAATTCCTTTTTTAATCTCATCATAGCTACACCTAATTTATTTTTTTTTAAATTAGAGTGGTAGCAAATAGGACCTTCTAGTTAAATTGAAAGCACATTACACGTCATAACTTTTATACAATCTTTATTTTATATCATTTTTACATCTCTTTAATTTATATACATAAATCAGTAGTGATATACATAGATATGTAAAATTCATTTTCCATATACAAAAGGTACTCATCGTAATGAAAATATGAAGACTACCCTCAGAATGAATATTTTGCCCTCTATGAACAAGTGTAATTTTTATAAACTAAATTACAAGTAAATTTTCTAGTCAAAGAAAATGAAACAATAATATATTAAAAATATTTAATTTCCAATTTTATAATTCATATATTTCTTTTACTTAAGAATGTATACCAAAACCCATAATTTGATGAAATAGCTAGATGAACTTATTAGCTTATATGTTTGAATATAGGTGTCATAGTACGTAAGCTATTTATGACATCAACTTACCTTGAAAATGTTTCCAAAGTAATCTTTAAAAAATTCAGTCAAACAAACATTAGGTTTCAAGTAGCTCCAATCAAACACATTCCCCGTCAAACAAAACAATTTGTATTTATCTTTTACGAATTTATTGCTTTTCATGGGATCCCCATGCTTGCACATGCATTTGAATTTTATCCAATTTGATCGTCAAAGCCAGTGTGGCTAATTGGGCTCAAACTAATATTAAAGGGAAAATGTCGATAGGGTTAGTTTGAAAAAATAATTTTTTATTAGTTTGTTTTAAAAATTAATAAGTATTTAATTATATTAATTAATAATTTATATATAATTAATCAATAATTTATTTTTAAGTTAAATTATTAATTAACCATATACTTAATTAATTATATATAAATTATTGATTAAATTAATTAAATATTTAATTAATTTTTAAAACAAATAAAATTATCATTATTTTTATTAAGCTGAAATTTTAAATTATTTTTCCAATATTAAACGGGGCACCTCTATACAACACAAGTATGACGTTATTGATTTGATTTGGATTGTGATCCCACGTTGGACTTTTGTGATTTCATCTTTCTTTCTAAGTCGGCAACGCAACTTTCTAGTCTCTAGCTTTCGTCGCATTATTTTATATATACATTTAATAAAAGAGCTTAATTTTGATTAATTGTTAATGTAAAATTTATTTAAATTTCTAACTAATTATATATTATTATATTATTAAAAGAGTTTATCTACTATAATAATTACATAAGAAGACTATTTTTTTAATAATGAGCTAAAATATTATTAATTAAATCATAGTATAAAAAAATTTATACTGACAATAAATAAAAATTAAATCTTAAATATAATACATATCATCATATCATAACTAAACTCACACTTCTCCAGTCAACTAATAAGACATTTTATATTACTTGTATACATATATCTTATCTCTGACGACTCCATTGATGACTTATCAATATGTTTAAGTCATTTGAATGAGCTATTGAATTAAGGGTTTATAAGTGCTTACATAAATTAAATTAATTTAACAATGGTTAACCATGATTTATTTTCAGCTGATTTTTATAACTTAGAAGTTAAGTTATGAAATTGAGCTTATGTGGAAGATATAATATAATAAATTTTTTATTAATAGATAAAGAGGAACCAATAAAATTAAATCCTAAAATTAATCGATAGTGGCAATAATCAAAGAATGATTCTTTATGTTTTCAATTGAAGCAAGCAAAAGTTGCACAAACATATGATATGATTCACACTCTATAATTAGTTATGAGATTTAAATTTTTTTCTTTCAGGATACTTCAATTAAAAAATTAATTATAAATCTTTAGTAACATTAACGCTCAAATAGAATTTGAGAAAAGAAATTGTTTTATTAAGTATATTTAGTGTATTTAGGCTAAAACAGCCACACACAGTCAACACTTCGTTTTTGCTTTCTCTTAAGAAGAAAAAAAAAAGCCTTTGACCGCTTTTTGATTAATTTGTTTCAACTATCATAAATATATATACTTTGCCACCTTTTATCGGTTTTTTTTTTCTACATAAAAATGTGGTATCGGTAATGAAGACACAAACACATACTATTGATGCCAAAGTGAGGAGCTTCATTTGGGGTGCATTGGGTTAACTGGGATACAATAACTCTCCCTAAAGGAAAAGGTGGACTGGGAATTCGTCAGGCTCGTCAAGCTAATATTGCCTTGTTGGACAAACATATTTGGTCGCTGCTCCAGGAGCCTCACAAACTATGGGTTCAACTTTTAACCTCCAAGTATCTGAAAGATACCCATATTCTTCATGCTGCCCAGTCGCATGGTACTTTTTACACTTGGTCTTCAATTCTTAAAGCCTTGCACAGGCTTTCGGCTGGTTTTAAAATCAGATTGGGTAAAGGTGAAGTCTCTTTTTGGTATGAGAAATGGGTTGACGATGACTTGTTATGCAATATGGTCCCTGTTGTTGACATACATGATGCTCAGCTCTTGGTTAAGGATATTTGTTTTGATGGCCAATGGCATTGGGGTCAGTTTGATACAATCCTTTCTCCAGAAATTAAACAGAAAATTATGAGCAATTTCATTGATGGTGTTTTAGAGGATTCTTATATCTGGGGGCAAGCTAGCTCCGGTCTCTACTCTGTTAAGAGTGCCTACAATTGGCTTATGTCTGCTTCTATGCATCATCAAATTGCTTCAAATAATTGGGCCTGGGTATGGAAATTGAAGTTGTCTGAGAACATTAAATTCTTCCTTTGGTTGGCTATGCACGGTAGTCTTCCCACCAACAAGTTTCGAGCTTATCGGCACCTCAGTAATGATGCTTCTTGTATTAGGTGTGGAGCCCAAACTAAATGCTTGCTGCACGTTCTTCGTGACTGTGGTATTTCAAGACAGATTTGGCAATTTTTGCGTTTAGATGGTGGGCAATTTTTTCATGTTCAGGATAGTGACTCTTGGCTGCGCTCAAACATCGATGAAGAAAATGGCACCAAGTTTGCTATCACTTGCTGGCTCCTTTGGAAAGCTCGCAATGAGGAGCTTTTTAATGATAACAGGTGGGACATTTGGTATGTTGTGAACCAGATCAATTCTCTGCATAGGATTGTTTCTTCTACTTTTGGTCTTGTTAATCATTCTAACATCCCCAAAGAGGTTAAGTGGTGCCCTCCTCCTCTTAATGGTTATAAGCTTAATGTTGATGGGAGTTCTTTGGGTAACCCTGGTAGAGCTGGTTTTGGAGGTCTGATCCGTGATGAGCTTGGCCAATGGTGTACTGGTTTCTCTGGTTTCTGTGGTATCACTGATAATCTAAGAGCTGAACTGTTGGCGATTTATAACGGTCTCAAACTTACTTGGCAGAAAGGTTATAATCCTTTGATATGTGAGTCAGACTCAAAATCTGCAATTTTTTTGATTCAACATGGGATTCATCATCTTCACCCTCTGGCACCCCTGGTGAATTCTATCAGTTCCTTTATTGATCTCCCTTGGCAATTGTCCTTCAACCATGTGTTTAGAGAAGGTAATGAGTGCGCAGATTGGTTGGCAAAAAAGGGAGCTGCTGAAGATTTTATGTTTAAGCTTTGGGAGAGTTGCCCTGAGCCTATTTACTTAGTCTCTTTGGCCGATGCTGCTGGTCATGTTAGGTTGAGAGTTTAATTTTTTGTCTTTTGCTTTCTCTTGTTTCCCATTGATAAAAAAAAACACATACTTCCAATTTTTACATTTGGTTCATTTCATACAGTTAAAGAAATTATTATAGTATATCATTCGTACTCAGCTCATATGGTTGGGGGTACAGAGTGGGGATTTGAATACAAGATTTTAAGTTCATTTGTACTACGTACCACCGCTTTATCCGTTTCTCCGCCACCACAGCAAGGTCTGCACCACTGTCCCTCCCCCCTGCCAGCTGCCACCCCACCATAGTTAGCATCATTGTCCTAACACCACGATTGTTGCCTTTGCCACACTGCCATCATCACCATTAAGGGGTTAATGGATTGAGTAAATTTGTGTTTTGGAGAAAAAAAAATTTAAATTCATTAATTTTGATTAGATTGGTTTGATTCAACTTCTTTTTTTAAAAAATTTGAACAATTCGAACCAAACCAACCTAATAAAGTTAGGTTTGTTTTGGTTTGGGCTATTAGGTTGTCTAATTATTTTTTTTCTCATAGTAAAATAGCAAACTTATTATTGTTAAATATTTCAAACTCAATTAGACAATTATATATGAATTTTAAGCATATAAGTTTTCTAATACTGTACAAGTATTAAGATAAAAGTAAAACTAAGTTTGGGAAAAAACATTTTAACGTCTCAAAATTATCATAAGCTTCATTTGTAATATAAATGTATGACCTTAAATGTATGACCTTAAATGTATCTTGCTTCATAGAGAAGGTTATATATATATATGTGTGTGTGTGTGTCTATATATATATATATATATATATATATATATATATATTACTTCACATAGAAGACTTTAAATTGTAGAGTTTTAGAACACAGATGAGTAAGTTAATCATTAAAACATTATTATCCTAATATGCAAATAAAACAAACTAAAAATAATTGAATGATTGTGGTTTGAAAATGAAAATTAAAGATATATATATCATTACATCTTAGCTTTTTAAATGAATGAAAAATCAAATGACAAGAAGATAATATCTAAAATTCTATTACTCTTTGGGTTATTTTACCGGGTCATCGGGTTATAAAATATAAAATCCACGAATCAAACCAATCTTGGTCGATTTTGATTAAATTAGACCCAATTAAACTTAATGACCTAACCTGAACTAATTTTTTTTAATTAGGTTGGGTTGGTTAACACCCTTAACCACCTTCATCATTACACTAAAGTTGTTTATATGCACGCATAGATAATAATTTTGACAAAAATTTAAAATGATACACATTAAATTATTTTTAATGCAAGGCTATTATTGTCTTTGGACTTTTTTTTTTAACTTTCTACTATTGACTTAATTCAAGTAATACCAAATGTAAGGAATGAACAAAATACTTATTATTATTATTATTGTAAACAAGGATATCCTCTCGCTCGAAAGGCTCTAGACTAATCCCACGAGATACGGTAAGGCGCGTGAAACGAAGACCCCTCATAATTACGTTTTTTCCATATACATCGTCCTAATGATCTAATCCAAGATAAGATGTTTAAGGTGACCAAGTCCCTTCCACTTAGACCAACGCAAGTTGAGAACAAAATACTTATTTTATTCCTACATCAAACATGACAGAAGAAATGATGGTTATATTTCTATTTTCTTCTAAAGTCATTCCAACAAACTAAACATGACCTAAAAATCACCACATGTAGCCCAAACAACATTATTCCATTATATTTGTCATTTTATTAATTTAAATTTGAATTTAAAATAGATATAAGTTATAATATTACATATTAAATTCTAACACTATTTCTTCCTCCTCAGCTAGCATACTTTAGCTCTTTAAATTAAACTAAATATTTTAGAAATATTTTTAAAAGTGGCTTCTTTTCCTCTAGTATTTTATTACTATATTTTCAATTTCTTTGTTTTAGATAATATATCAAAAGCAACACATGAATCCTGTGAACAGGAGCCATGGATGCTCACATGCCTCTTTGGATCAAAATAAATATTCTTATATATATTAGCATTCTTTTCACAAAATGTAGAATTCTTCAAAACATTACCTACCAATTTTTTGCTCAAAACCATGCGATTAATTTACCTTGACATAACCCTCTTTGTGAAGCTAATTGACCAGTTCACTTTATTGTGGTTTCACGGGCATTTGTGTTGCTTGCGATAAAAGGAAGTACAAAGAATATGGGATTGGTCAAAGAATATGGATTTGATGGTTGAGATAAGCTAACATGAAAATTGAAATTTTCTTGCTTTCAATGTGTCCAACTGTGTGCATAACACTGAAGCCATAAGAAGCAAAATGCTTCATTTCTTTCTTGGGGTTGAGTTTCGGGTAAACCTTTAATTTCTTGTTTGATTCGTTTGAAACAAATACTGTCACGACCCAATTTAGAGGGCCCTGACCGGCGCATAGGAATGACTAGCCAACTTAGCAAGCCTAACGGACCAAAGATCATACTAAGACAATATGCTAAATCTATCGAAATTTTAACAGAGTAACGCCTAAAAAATTGACATCCCAATTTAATATCAACTCACAACCTGTACAATCACAAAGCTAGATATACATAACTCCAACAACTGTATATCATAAGATCAGACAAAACACGGTGGAAGCTAGATCCTGCCTGTGGAATAATGGAGCATATCTAAGATAATTACATATCAAATATGTACAAGAAAACCAAAGAACAGGAACAAAACAGACATGCCCACACGGACAAGGTGTTGGGCTCACCAAAACAACCAACTCCTAGCTAGTGGAAGAACCCGGACCTGGCTCAATATGTGTATCTGAAATACATATAAAATAGAGGAGTGAGTCATATGACCCAGTGAGAGATAACATAAGTTATAATGAAATAGGGACAAGTGAGAGCACAAGTTTTTTTTTCATTTAAAATTACATCCGCATATCAAAACATATACATTATTTCAAATAATCATAACAAAACTAATAAGTAAGTAAATCTTGAAATACCAAATTCCATATATATCAATAGTCGAATATCTAATTGCCAAATATCGTATGAGAGGTATCTAATTTAGAATTAAACAGAAATCTCACCGAAGAACACATAGTTTGAAGGTTTGACAAACGCCCACCAACAGGACACAGGGGTCAAATCCACCTGTTAAGTCAAACAGATCCGATCGTGTGGGCCAACACGTCGGGCTAGCAACACCCCTACTAGCTGAGGTTCGGACCAAGGTGCACCAAGGCTAACGTCTACTACAGTTAGCTACAGTATTCTATCAAAGTTTCCTCCCAACAAAACATAATGGTACAAATCTAGATTTACATACATTTATAATCCAAAACAATTTATCGAAATCAGAACTATAGATATTCAAAAATCATGGAAAATGATAAACATTTATATCAAACATCTATCAATATGTCAAATGAAAGGCTTTTCAAGTACTTGTCCCAAGCTTTTTTTTATATTCACCAACAAATAAGGTAACTGATTTTGTGAAGTCTTTCAACAAAGAACTTTGAAAATCAATGTACAAAAACATGTTATAAATCATGTTATCACTCACTCAAAGGGCGAGACTCCACGAATCCAAAAGCTATGTTGTCACGGACCAATAAGACAATCCTCCAATGAATCTAGGATCACAATAACATAACCAAAACAACAATCAACATTTAAAACTAAGGATTCATCCACTTGTGGGATAAGGAGTTCTTGAAGAATTTAGAAAACATTCAAGTTAGTTTAGAAATATGACATTTGTTTGACAGAAATTCTGTACTGATTAAGAGGCTAATAAATTGGCAAATAATATATGGAATTGAAGCCCTATGTGTCTAGTTTCTAACGCAACTGGAATCACCTCAATACGATCTCCCAATCAAGAGTTATGATCAAATTACTACACATTGTCTAGTTTACACGGGAATACAATTTTTTTATCCCATCTAAGCATTTTATCAAACACTTAATGAGCAATCCTTTCTTTCCAAAGCTAGCACGAAAATTCTATGTTCTAACACCCTTCCTATTAGTATCACTTCTCCATAACAACATTAAAACTCATCCAATTCATTCCATATACTATCAATTTCCAAGAACTCCGAAATTCCCAAATCAAACCCTAGGTTCAATACCCATTATGCATCTTACAATTCACTATAATCCAACTACTAACAACATATTTGAGCTAAGAGATTACCTAAATGAGTCACAAGGATGGAAGGATGAAGTTGATGACTTGGTTGCTCTACCAAACCGTGCAACCCAACCCTTGGAAGATGAAGGCCAGTAGCTTGCAACGACCAGGAATGGTGGAATCCGGTGGATGGAAGAAGATGAGGAGGAGGAGGAAGATGACAGAGTAGAGAGGAATTGAGAGAATGCAGATAATGAAAGAGAGCAGAGGCGGAGAGAAACGTGTTCTCTGCCACTGCTTGAATGGGATTATCAGGGGATGAGGAAGGGGAGTGTTTGGTAGTGAGGATATAGGGTGTTTGGAAGTGAGGATAGAGTATGCTATCCTATTCTGGTACAATCTTATTTACATTTGTTGATGTCCTCTTTAATTTTACTTTCCATTTTTAATTTTACTCTCCATTAACTTTAATTTTACTCTCCATTTTTAATTTTAATTTTACTCTCCATTAACTTTAAAACATAAATGTAAATAAAGGAATACCCCCCATTTGGATTCAATAAAAATATCAAAAAAATTAAAATTCTTATAAATAAAAAGTCAACTCTTGAGTTTTAGTTCAAATTCCTGAAATCCGAAACTTTCAAAGATGTTTCCTTTCAAAACGAGTGAGTTAAAAGTTTCTAAAAATTCATTAAAAATCATTTTGTAGCTCTTTGATATCCAATTATCAATTACCGCCAATTTTGATTTCAAGAAAATACATATTTGCTATAACCCTCCATATAGGTGCCACTTCCCAGAACTTAGCCAAATTTCAGGACCCGTATTAACAAGTAGTTATCTAATACAAAAAAAAATGGCTCTAAATAACTTTTATAAGGTAAGTTTAATTCTAAGAATCCCACTAATGAAGTAAAATGACTCAAAAGGTTAATCCTTTGAACTCAAATTCATAAGAAAAAGACTATACATAATACGACTATCATACGCAAAAATTTAAGGTCATCACAAATACTTAGTCAGAGAATCATGGGAAGGAAAGAAGAATCATGTGGTTAAATTCTTTAGAAAGATAAAATTTTGAATTGAATATTTGAGGCTATATAGGACACATTAAATTGGACTTTTCCTAGAGAAAAAACCTATGATACACTTGTGTAAGTCAACCATATAAGTATTTTATTATACAAAAAATGGTTTTATGAATAGGCTTCTAATTTATTTTTTAATTCTTTTTTTTTAACTCATTACACCCTTATTGATTAGATTGTATGAGAATATACAATTCAATTCTAAGTTTCAAATAAGAATAAAAGAAACTTAGCCCTTCGTTATCTCTATTGTCCGTTTCTTCAAAGTTTCCTTCTCCAAGCAACTTATTATGTGATAAGTATTGTGGTGTATCACATGAGTCAAACTTTTTGATGATGAGTTGTTGATTGCAACAAAAGATTTATCGCAAGCTTTAGCTAAGACATGCAATGTGGTTAAACATTTTTGTTGTACTTTTCTTTTGTTTACTGTTGTTAGAGAAAATTCTCTCCTCTTGGTGCTTATGGTTAAACATTTTTTACACATGTGCCATTTGTTACCAACTTACCATCTCAATCATTTAATTAGTTTCCACTTGCGAACAATAACATCATATCCAATAATAAATGAATAGATGTTTCTGCACTAACGTCATACTAAAATTTCAATCAAAAGCTAATCATGAAAGAGTTCCAACATGTTTGGTGTATGGATAGATTATTTATAATATTTATTGAAAAAGATAAATTTTATTTTATAAAATTATTATTTTTAATTTAGAAAAAATATAACTTATTTTTAGACAAATGTTTTTTTATATATACCAAAATTATAAATTTTTACACTTGAAAATAATAATCAAAATCAGGTACTTTTAAAAAACATATAAAATTTTATATTAAAAATTCATAACTTTTTAACTAAAATATAAAGTGACCTATTAATACACCTAAAAGGAGTGATTCAAGTTGTAAGCAAGCTTGAATTCAGCGGTTTAGGGACTTCTACAATGTTAGTAATTTGAGCTGATCGGAAAGCACTTGTAGAGAGAAACACAATACCCTAAATAGGATAAGTCTCACATTCCAGCAATGACAAAAACAAAATGACATACTAATATACAATGTTTCTTATAATAATATAAAATAATCATATTTCAATCAATTACTTTCAAATCTAATCAAATATCATAAACCCTTAATTAACACTGACTCTTAATTAACCATAGATCCTTAAATACTTAATTAATCCTAAACCTTAAACCTAAATTAACCATAAACCCTAAACAATTAATTAATAATAACTCTTAATTAACCCTTAACCTAAAAACCTAAACCCTAACCTCTTAATCAAACACTAAAAACTTTAATTAATCATAAACTCTAAACTATTATTTAACTCAAAACCCAAAATCATTCCAACAAAAACCTAATCCACTAATTAAAATCATAAACTCGAAAAAATCTTATTAAGAAGTCAATTTTTTAACATGATTAAAAAAAATTCACGTTGAGAAATCAATTTCATCAAAATCGACTTTCTAACTAAAAAAACAAAACATAATTTTGTAAATAATTAATTAAATGTGATAAAATGAAAACTACCTTTTTTAAAACTCTTTTCGCACACAAAAAAAAAAAAAAAGCCGGCAGCCGTGCTTCCGTTTTGCCTCTTTCATCAAAGGTAGCGGCGTTTCACGTGATTCGTAGGGCAATTCATCACAAAGATATATATATCGACTCTAAAGTCTCTCTTTAGCATGCCGAAATAATTATAGTGGACATTGCAAAAACTAAACACCAAAATGAATCTGGTAATATACACCTAATCATTTATTTCCTTCTTTTACGTTTAATTTTTTTCACCATCAATTGTCAATCTATTTATCTATCTGTATACTTTTTCTTCAGCATGTACACTACAATTTATATGAAGATATGACTGCAAGAATAAAATTAATTTATAAGATCAACCTTTAATCTTAATCCATAGCATGTATATTCACAGACTAATTCATAGATTTAGATTTAGAATTTTTTTAATAAAGAAAATTAATCTTGTATATCAAAGAAAGCACCATAAAAATATTATCAGGAATCCTATAGTGATATCTTGCAAATATCTGTTTTATTTTTATTTTTGTTTTTATATAGTTAAAGAAATATTATACTCTTGAAATTTTGATGAAATTTTTAATGTGTAATTCTCATATAATTTAAAATTATTTTATATGATGTGCTCTTCTTGGTGAAGCACAGTAGCTACTGAAATATATTTTTTAGTACATTATGTATACTAATTAAGTAAATATGTAAGAATTTTAATTATATGTTGTTTTAAGAATATTTTAGTGTATTGGAGAATTTTCTTGTGTGATAAAGAGTACTGTATCATACTCTCTTGACAAATATATTATTTAGATGCCAAGGAAAATTTTGTTAATTATGCCACTATTGTTATTGTATATAACTTTTGTAAAAGTTTATTTAAACAAACTTGGGCACACTAAAATTAGTTATTTAATATTGTACACTCCTAGTTTCATTGTTTATTGATTGCCATATTAATTTTCAATTAGTTGAGCCCATTGAATTTTGTAGACAAATTATGAAATTATACTATATTTATCTATATTAATATGGATAATTTTGAGTTTTGACAATTTTAAAGCATCTTGGTTATATTTTTTCAAGATTGATTAGGAGGTCATGAGCACATTATTTTATATTATACTATTGCTAATTGAACAAATTTTATATGGCCATTATTTGTTGCCTAATTATATTGTGAGAATATTACTCAAATATTTTGGATATTGGACAAATTTTAAGGCACTAGCAAATGTAATTAATTTATCCTTGTGTGTATGTTCTCAATGTATGATTATGAATTAGAGCTCCGTTTGTGTATGTTACAAATTATGCTATAATATTTGTTTTACAAGCCTTTTATTTGGAGAATTATAAGGAGCTTTTTTTGATGACATCTCGTTGAGTCGCTTCTAGTTTTGTTGACTCTACATACAAGGATGAACGTCATACTTTATAAGGTTAGTGATTAAACATTTCTAGTTATAAGGTTGTTATATAATTGCATAAGGCCATAAGCAAATAGTATGTTCTTAATTTGTTGTTTACATTGTGATGGCTATTTTTGAAATATGCAATTATGTATAAAAGTATGCTCATAATTTGAAATAAGGTGGCATGAAAATATTGAAGCTCCATTAACAATTATGTTATTTGTTACAATAATTTCTTGTGATTGTCTTCTTACCTATCGTGCAAGTCAATTGTAATGGAATGCTTTTGGTTTAACATTTATTGTAATTGTAAGCTTGTGTGGGATCAATCATGATAAATGTGTTGTTGATGAAACTAAGAAATGCTTTAAAAGATTAAAATTATATTGGAGTTTCCATTAATGATGATTCCTACTATCGAGTATATTATGATTGAATTGCTATATTGTTTTGTGCACAATAATATTAAATTATTGTGTTTTGAAATTGTGCATTGTGAAAACTTGACAAATGAGATAATTAGGCATTTTGTAGCAACCCAAAATATTTTCTTATGGACATATGATTTTAAGTAGTTATCTATCTGCCTATCGCGGAGCTAATCATGATAAATCGTTATGTCAAATGAAATTTTCTCCTTTTTATTGCATGACTTGTTAATATTGTTTTGGTTATTTAAATAGTGAATACACATTATCGATGTAACATTATTTAATAGAATTGATGGTTTAAATAATATATTGGCTTATGTAGGTAATGGTCATACCCTATCAATGTAACATTACTTGACATAATAATTTTGTCATAGGAAAAATAGTTTGAATACTTGAGAAATTTTTTGAAGACACTAATTTTGTCTATTTCCTTTGATGTGTATCAATGCAAATATTTTGCTCTATCTAGTGGGAGAAACTTGTATATTACAATTCAAGACCCTTAGGTAGAATTACAATGATATAATAACTCTAGTTCAATTAATTGGCCTGTGAATTGAACATAAGAAAACTAATATAGTTATGCTTACATAAGCATGCAACAATTTAATTTGGACATAGTTTTCTCTTTCTTTGTGTTTGTTATTGTTTTATTGTTGAGACTTATAGTGAGGACAATGTTAAGTCTCTTAAAGTATATTTTGTTATGTGATATATTAAACTCCTTATGCCTATTGGTGTTGTCTATTCTTGATAAGCATTCATCTTTGTTGAGGCAACATGTTAGAAACTTGTTAGCCTAATAAGGTTTTGAGAGAGCAATTTCTTTAGTTTCCTACCATCATAAATGATGGTGTTAGTGGTATGTAAAACCACTAGTTGAATTCATTTTCAAATGGATGCTGTTGTACCAATTTTTTGGGATATACATATAAGTGCAATATGCTATATGTATATGCTTAAAATCGCTGTTGTTTTGATTTAATGCTATATGGTATCATAATTATTAGAGTAAACACTTATTTTGGTCCCTTAAAGGTATAACTGTCATCAGTTTGGTTCTTTAATAAATTTTGATATCAAATTGGTCCTCTAAAAGGACATTGAAGAATGAATTTAACGTAAAAAATGACATTGAATGACAAGTTTGATGTCAAAAATTGATATTGTTGGACCATTTTGATGTATTTATCGTTAAAGGACTTAACTAATGACACGTGTATTTTTGGAGGATCAAAATAGTTGTTTACTCTAATTACTACTTTGAGGTAGTAGAGTTAACTAAATGTTTCATCTCCTTGGCTTGCTATTTGTGAAAAGAATGATTAAGAAAGAATTTACTTTCGTCCAATTCAAAAGGGATAATCCTTTTAATTTGTAAACCCGTCTGGATAAGGACTTTGATTTATCATGGGTGTTACATATTTGAATTTAAATGTATTAAAATGTGTATTATGGTGTATGGCCAATTTTTGTGAAAATGAGAATAACATCAGTTAAATTGATATGTTATGATTTACATTTTTTTAAAACTAACTATGATATCATTTTAATATATTTTGTACTTATTAATATCTGGTACAATATTTCCATGAACTTTTTTATTGTATTTATCTGGATTCTGTATTGGAATACCTTGAGAAGAAATCTAAAGATTGAAATTGTTCTTATAAGTTTACCCAAATGTTAAAAAGATGGTTTGGTCAATCTCTACTTATGAGTATTTATTTTGAGTGTAAATTGTCATATAAATCACTTCAATTGATAAAGATGTTATTTCGTTGATGATGAACAAAATTTTGAGATGGAAATATTTTGAATAAATCAATCGTGCTTATGTCATTAACGTTTATCAATTTTCGTATTTGAGAACAAAGTAAAAGCTTATGTGCTTAGATCCCTTAAGGGTTGAATATGTGAAATGCCTAAGGTTGATATAATATGGATTGAGCATTTCATACTATTGACAGAATAATGTGAATTTGGAAATAATACATTTTTTTGTAGTAATTAATAATAATATGTAATTATATTATTAAAAATACAACTAAATAAAATATGTCGAATGCATATTTTGGTGAAGCCTGCTAATTGTTTAAGGCCAAATATTATAGGCAAATAAATACTTAGTGCATGTTGAAAGGTTTGTGCATGACTTAATACTAACTTTTAGGCATTATTGTTCGAAATTGAATAAGGTGTTTTGTTTCTTTGCATTATTTATCAATGTGTGTTGCCATAAGCAAGTTTTGTTGTTAATGTTTTATGTGCTAGTAGTATATTTGTAACTAGCATTACTATTAAGATTCAATATGAGACAAAGTTGCCATATCAGTTGTTTTAATTTTGTAAAATATTTTAGTGATACTTATTTTATATTTAAAGCATACATATATTTGTGATTATACCGTGTTGATGGATTATCTTATAAAACATACAGTGTTAGAAATTTTGGAATATGTTGAATCTATAATCTTACTGTCTCACCTTTTGTTGTGAGAGGTAGAGACATTGTGATTGGTATGTCCTCAATTGTGGCTAAGAATAGATCACATGTGCTTCTGTTGATGGTAACCTAGTTTTGTACTCAAGTATGTATAGTTTGTTTATTACCTATGGTATAACAATTGAGTGATCTTGAGTAAATTATTGTAAACTTGTAATTAATCTTATAGTATGTGGAAGGTATTAAGAATTTTGATCTCACTCACAAATGATCAAATCATTTTAATTAATTTTTGGTATAAGTTACCTATTTGAGGAAAATCCTTCCTAGGAATTGTATTTACAATGCCAAGAAGAGTTGACTTGTTGTGAAATTCAAAGTAGACACTTATAATCTCCTTAATTATAGAGGCAGAGTATGTGATTGGTAATAAAACAAATTCTGTGATATTCTAATTTTGTACGTGGTAAATATTCAATGTGACCACATTTTGATGATTCTGCTCTAATGGATTAAATCTTTATTGTTGAATATTTAACACGTAGCTAAGTTTTAATCCCACTAATAAAGATTTTACCATTAGAGTTTTTTTAAACTTATGAGACTCTAATGGGGCTGTTTGTTTGATAAGTTATATTAGTAGGAGTATGCACAATTATTATTATTATTATTATTATGTCTCGAAACTTATTGAAATTTTTTATTGTCACATATTGTTATTGTGCACACTTTCGTAAAAATATGACTTATTGTTGGAGACATTTTGGACCTAATCTCATTTTATTGTGTTGATATAATTCTGTTGAATATCAGTAAGCATTTAGGGCAGATGATAGAGCCATTTTGTTTGGAATTGCATAATTGATCACATTTTGTGTGTTTTTTCATATTCTACATTCCACATTTTGTTGAGTCATGAGATATGAGTATCTTGCATATATGATGTCAGTACCTCTATCAGATATTATTTTCTATATTGCTTACATGCTTATAATTTCATTTTGGACCAATGGTTGAGACTTGAGAGTGCTTACTCAATTTTTGACATCTTGTTGTAGCCACATATTATGAAATTAATTTGGGGTATTGTTTTTCTTATTAATTATATAAAGTACTATGAATTATGCTGCATAAGTGGAAGAATGTTAGATTATTATTTTAGACTAGTATAATCGGTGTCTATTTTATAAAATTCAAATTAATTGGATGTCAAATATTTAAGGATATTGTTATTGTTATTTAGCCTAAAGTGTGATCATATATGTTAGAGTAAATACTTATTTTGGTCCTCCAAATATACAAGTGTCATAAGTTAAGTCCTCCAATGATAAATATATCAAAATGATCTTTCAATGTCATTTTTTGACATCAAATTGATCCTTTAATGACATATTTTACATCAAATTAGTCCTCCAAAAGGACCAATTTGATGTTAACAATTATTAGAGGACCAAACTAATATCATTTGTATCTTTGAAGGACTAAAAATAAGTGTTTACTTAATATGTTATTGTTAGGCTTTTTGTTGTAAAGTACTCTCCTTTATGTGGGTTATGATAGCAGACCTTGTGTTTGGACTATCAATGATGGGTAGGCTAGCCCAATTATGAAGACAAATGGGAGATGTCCTTATTCCTAGCCACCATGTGGAGTGTGGTTACCCCATTCTGACACACAAAATATGTATTGTGAAATATGAATAGTTTCTCTCATCTCTCACTTTCACAAAGAACTTGTTATTCTTGTCTGTTGGGGATCTATCTCAAAAGTAAGGATGAATTCATCATCTTCATCCTATCCAGATAACTCTAATTATCTAATCTCTATTTTAATTGTGTTGTTTATGCATGTCATACATTAGGGTTAAAGGATTTGAAACTTTTATTTCATCTTCAATTGTATTATGATTGATCTAATTCCTTCAATCACATGTTTGTTTGATCTATCAAGGGCTAAATAATTAAATGTTCCATCTCTTCAAATTAATAAAATTCCGTTTTATCCACTTCTATAAAATTTAAACTGGTAGCATTTGTTTTTTCCGGTACTAAGTACTATTTGTAGCATGGAATATACTGTCCATCTAACAATTCTACAAGATGATCATTCGATGAAACGAAAAGACTATAAATGTTTGTGAACATGCTGGATTTCCACAACTCTGTATTATACTTTTTATAATTTGGGACACATTCAATTTTAGCTAACCTGTTATGTCCCACATTGTCTAAAAAAGGCAACTTAATGGGGTACTTAAGCCATGAGGCTCTTCCACCCAATAGACTAGTCTTTTGGATAGAACTTTCCTCATGAGCTTGAGTCGTAACAATTGGTGCTTTCATTGAGAGCCGACCGACCAGGAAAGGAGCGACCTAGATAGGGGAAAGGGCTACCTATACCAGCAGGGTCAAAGTGAAAGCCACCCTAAATGGGCACCTAATTGTTACGACTCAAGCTCATGAGGAGAGTCCAACCCAAAAGATTAGCCTATTAGGTAGGAGAACCTCATAACTTAAGTATCCCATTGAGTTACATTTTCTAAGCAATGTTAGACATAACATAATCCCAACAAAATATAATTCAACAAGGGTCTCATGGCATACATTACTATTGTGATTCATGCGCCAAATTTGTAGGTCAGATGCTTATCCACAAGTTGCCCCGTTAGTATCAAGTATCAGCATGGGGTATTGCACTTGTTACCTACGAAAGGCATGCTGCAATCTTGATTGGTGCCTTATCTTTAAATTATTGCATTATGGATTACAATGACATAAAATATTAGCTATATCGAAGTATCTGAACTCCCTAGATTTTCCAGCATTCAAATGCTGAATCCAATTACTGTACAATATATTGATAGAGTTTGTTTAGGCTTCGATAGTCATTATTTATATTGCATTCTTTGTTTTTGACTTGCAGATGAAAAATCGATATTTCTTGAAGGGCTAAATCTTGAGGATCGTCTATGAAGTTCAAAGCTTGAAATTAAAGTATAGTTCAAGACTTCAAGTCAGTGGACAAAGTGAGACTGCTGGCAAGATTGACTCAAAGTACAATCATATGGTCAAAGTGATACACCGAGAGAAATAGAACGAGTACTAGCAATAGTCACATATATTAATAATAACATAAGTCTGTTACCTGTTAGTTTGAGAAGCATAATGAGCAATGCGACAAAGAAATACACAACCATGTAAGAGATCAGAATGATCTTTTGATAAAATATCTATACACATAAAAAATTTCAATAAAAGACACAATATGCCATATATATATATATATATATATATATATATATAAGACACATCCATGTAGATATATTATATTTTTTTGTATTTATATTTTATTTTTATATAAATTATGCATGGTTTGAAAGTAATTTTCTTCCCAATATAATTATTTTCTTTTCGAACTAGAAGTATTAAATTTTAAATTACCATTGAGTATTAAATAATTTTAAAAAATTAATGTTTGAGTTAACATAATAGGCGAGATTTAGATTGTTAATAACTAGATTGATATTAATTGAGATTGTGCATGAATAATACTCTAATAGACATGTAAATATTGAGGAGTTTGATTTTTTTAAAAAGAGAAATATATATTTACTTAAGGACATGCTAAGAAATTAAATTTTATAATTAGTTAGAATTGAGTGTGAATAGATAATATAAAAAATGCTAATGGCACCCACCCTTATTATTATTACTTCTACACTATATAGGGAAGAGGCCAAACCAATGACGGAGACCTCAGTCTTCAATATTTAGGATTGATGTGATGTGGTAAATCAGAACGCAAGTATACGTTATCGCAAATCAAGTAATATAATAGTAAGAAAGTGTCGAACCCACAGGGATTAATTCTAAATTTAACTATCTATTAAAAGTTTACAAAACTCAATCTTATTTAAACAACTTAATAAGAGGAAGTGTTATGAAAGATTAAAAATTAAAGTATACAAGAAGAAGAATTTAATGATCAAATTAACCAAGCCTAGGATTGCAATTATCCCTCACACTTTACTTGATTCTTTTACTTCTATCTAAGATCAATTAATTATCTGAATTGTTAACTAGAAATCCTTAACTTATCTATAAGCCTCTTTCGATGGTCAAATAGAAATATCCTTAATTAATGATAAACTATATGTCTATGTCTATCAAATAATCAAGAATTCATTAAGTTCCGATTTCATTAATGGTTACATATGTCATATAGGTATATGTCTATCCTATATGAACTCAAGGCTTTCGCACAAAGATCATATGTTATCTTACTTAGATCTAAAACCAAAATCCCTTTGTCAAGTTGCTTAAGGTTTATCAATTCAATTTAATTAATGGCCAATTAATTAAAAGCATTAAGAACAAGTAAGATAAACAATTCAAGATAATCAACCTACTCTTGGATATGATAAACGAATCAAATTACGTGTGAGTTCAAATTGCAATCCTAGTATAGAAATTTAGCTACTCATTATATTAAAGGAAACAAAAGAACGAGTGAAAAGCATGATAGAAATGAAAGTGATTGTTGGTATTAACAAGAACACAACGGGCTAGAGTTTCGGGATTTACTTTAAACAAATTGGAAGATCTAACCTTGAAATCAAAGTATAAATCTCACAATTTATGAAAGCTTCACCCCTAACTCTAGGAAGAACCTTAACTAGACATCAAGATGAAGAAACTTGAAAAAGATGAAGAAACTTGAATAAGATGAAGATTATATTATACAAACTACAAGAGCTTTGGGATTTCCTTTAAACAAATTGGAAGATCTAACCTTGAAATCAAAGTATAAATCTCACAATTTATCAAAGTATCACCCCTAACTCAAACTACAATGAGAGAATTCAGAAAATGGGATGCCCTTAAGTGTAGCAAATGCCTTCCTTTTATAGGCAAAGGCTAGAACTATTCAATTACAATTTTGTCAAATCTCTTTGCACATGGGTTGAAATTTCAGCTCCGAAGATTATCAAATTCGTCATTGCTCCCGTCATAATTTGGAAATCTTCTCTTCATGAAAGTTGTAGCACATGCAGTCGTGAAGAACATGTCAAAAATTCAACCAGATCTAACGGTTAGATCTTGAGATCTGACCATTTTTCCGAAACTACTCAGATTATATAAAAAATGACAGCCACCAACTTGTTGCCTAATTTTGACCCACTTCCGGTGATAATCTGGAAATCTTTATTTCTATGAAAGTCATAGAGAATTATGTCATGCATGACATATCAAAATTTCAGCTACATCCAACGGTTAGATCTTGAGAAATCACCAAATAACCGAGTATAGGTTTGAGCAGAAATTTTCTGATTTGTCCTGAATTTGATGTAACCCAAAATTCACTGAGTTTAGGTATTCATTTCTCTTCTGTTTGAGCTATACTGATATCAACATCCAAGTTCATGATATTTTGGTTCAACAACTGCTTTGAATAGTCCTTTGGGTGTTCTGCTCAATTTGTAACATCATAACCAATATATGAGGAATTATGCAATTTTCACTTCATATATGCAATAATTTCATAAGAATAGACCAATGAGAGGTGCTAAATTATGCATATAAAATATGTTTATCATGATGCCACCTGAGTTATAAGTTCATTCTCTTGCACTTTGGCAATAAGGATTAGTGCATGGTTTAAATATAACAAAAGAAGGCAATTACCAATCATGAACATCGTCTACTATCGCAATTTGACATTTTGTTTGTTAACTTTTTCTTCATGGAATAATGAATTGTAAAATTGGTAATGTAGGGATATTAAAAAGTTTAATGATGTTCTTGTAAAAATTTGTAGAACAAGTATATTATGAGAAATTGAATTTTTTTATTACATAATTTCCACTTTGTCCTCATATTAGACTGTATTTTTTTTTTTTGGTACATATATTAGAGTGCATTTTTTTTTTCAATATAAAAAAGGGGGTTAAAAGTCATAAGGTTGAAAATTGAGGAGTAAAAATCAATAAATTATTATTATTTTTTATTTTGAATTTGTTTCACATGTATTTAAAAATTTACACTATTAAAGTATCACTTTATTGGAGTAAGTGAATAACTAAGATTTTTTATTTTACTTTCAATAAAAAAATTCATTTTTCTAAAAAATTAAACATGTGACATCATATGGTTCATTGGTAGTCAAAAACATTTTACAAAATCAATGAATTAAAAATTAAAAGGTAAAGAGTATAAAGTCACCCTAAACTATAACTCTTTTGCAAACAACTACCACAAAGTTTCAAATTTTCTAATTTAGTCCATAAACTACATCAATTATTCCAATTGGCTCTTTCATCCATCCTCAATTACTACACTAACAGATATATGACGTGGCTAAATCTTAGCCTTACAAATGTCACAGTATCAGCCATTGGTATTAAAATTATTTTTTAACCTTTTAATAATTCATCAGAAAATTAACAAAATGCATTTAATAATAAAAAAATCAAATATGATTTGTAACAGATCATGTATGTTGCACGTGACATGGTCATCTCCTTTTTTTCATTTCAAGGGTGATGGTGTTCGTCATTGAGAAACTTGAAGGATGATGGTGGTCAAAACATTTTGATTTGAATTCGTGGATTTCGATTTGGGACGGTGCGGTGCGATTTCAAGTTTCCCATTCACCAGGTTTGACTCATATTACTTCACATCCCATCACTTGTGGTAAGACAGGGGTGCGATTTAGAGGTTAGGTTTTTCTGTTTTTGGTATTTTTGCCATTGGGTTTATGATTTTGGTAGTTTTAAATGTGGGTTTTCTGATTTTGTGTTCTTGATATTGCGTTTTTTATTTTTATTTTGTCATTGTTTTCTGATTTTGGTGTTGATAGATGAGTAGCAGTCGTTCATCAGCTAACACAACATCTAGCAAATTTTGATTCTGCCATTGCGATCTAATCACTCATTGCAGAAGAGCAAAGACTAGTACCAATTTTGGAAGGCCTTTCTATGGGTGTGCAAGGTGGAGACAAGCCGAATGTTGTGATTTTTTTTGCTGGGAAGATAGTCCGCAGTCTCTAGAAATTCAAACAGAACACAATGGCAACCAAATGAATGAGCTAATTGACGAACTACTGGAAAGGGAGAAAACTCTAATGGTGGATGCGCAAGTTGCACGTAGGCAAAGGGAATTTATGTGTATGATGCTGATTGTGTCTTGGGTGGTTGGGGGATGATTGTAATGTCAAGTTTAATGTATTGTGTGGGGAACTTTAGGTGTTAATGTTGAACCTGTTTGTAATAGGTGTAATAGCAGTTTAGTGTTTGGTTCCAATATTTTGTAATGAACTAATGTACTGATATTTTATGAAATCTAATTTATGTGTTCTGCCTTGGGCTATAATTAATGTGGACAATAATGTTAAATCTAACATGTTATGGATAACCTGCACGTATACCATATAGTGCAGAACCAAGCAAAAATCAAGGGAAACTATCCACATAAATTATGCATTTAGATAGCGCATGATGAGAATGGAAATGTGGAGAGTGCAACCGTGGAGAGAACGACGAGCTGTCATCACTATTTATATGATACGACCCATCGCCCCGCGAGGATAAGTCATTGCATGGCGAAGCTGCTCATGCACATGGGAATGAAACGTCTCTCACGTGGTCGCCTCACGACACCACATTCCTCGCCTCGCGAAGTACCCTGGGTTTAGACTTTAAGCTTTGGAAAACTGATATTCGCCTCGCAATACCTATTCTTCGCCTCGCGAAGGAGATAAATTCGCAAGGCGATGAACCATGCGAGGAAAAGCATGAAATGACAGTCACATGATCACCTCGCGATGAAATACCATCGCCTCGCGATACATCACAGGACAACTTAAAAACTTTTTCAGAACAATCTCATGCCTTGCGAAGCATTCCTTTTCGCCTCGCGATGTAAGTCAGAGATGTTGGGTTGGAAATTCGCCTGGCATGAGATTTCCATTGCCTCGCGAAGCTTGTTCGTGGCTCACAGATCTTGATTGCTTTGCAATTCGCTTTGCGAAGACTTTGCCTCGCCAGGCGATGGTGACCAAAATAAGATTTTCGCTGGGCATGCAAGTTCATTTGCCTAGCGAGATACTTGACTTTTTCATATTATAAAATGCATTTTGTTAATTTTCTGATGAATTATTAAAAGGTTCAAAAATAATTTTAATACCAATGGATGATACTGTGACATTTGTAAGGCTAAGATTTAGCCACGTTATACGTCTGTTAGTGTAGTAACGGAGGATGGATGGAAGGGTCAATTGGGATAATTGATGTAGTTTAGGGACTAAATTGAAAGATTTGAAATTTCGTGGTGGTTATTTGTAAAATGGTCATAGTTTAGGGTGACTTTATGCTCTTTACCCAAAATTAAATCATTTTATCTTGCTAATGTAATATATTCTTAGTAAGAGAATAAAGAATCAATGTATTAGTAATCTATTAACATCCAACTTTCTCCATAAGCACCTATTACAGAATTTGATCCTCCGAAGATCTCAATGTCCACATTTATCTAACCTTCCTTATCCCGTCATCTATCAGATCTTACAACCACACTTATAATAAACAGAGAATGATAGGTTGAAGAAAATAAATTTAGAATATAGAGTCTCCATTTTTTGTGCTAAAATAATATGATAAAATGAGGTGAATCTAAGATGGAAAAAAAGGTACAATATCAAGAGTTGAAAGTTCAAACAACGTTTTTAATCACACCATGTTTCCCCTTCTCTTCTAATTATCAGCACATAAAAATCAGAACCTTTTTATTCTCTATACTTGCATCCCCTTTCTATTTTAAATTTTTTTTTTCAGAACTAATTTAATTTTTTTTTCCATTTGTTTCTCCTTCTAGCATGCGCAAGTACATTCTTTAATGCTACTTTTGTTGGAGGGAAAATGATGTAAAGGGGAGGGAAGGGAAGGAAAGGAAAGGAAAGGGATGGAAGGGGGTTTCCTTCCTCTTATTTGGATGTTTAAGTAAATAAAATGAGAGGAAATCTATTTCTCTTGTTTGAGAGTTAAAATTAAAGTAGGGGAATGTATACGTTTTAGAATTAAATTTTCAATATAATCCTTACATTGCAAATCTTTTTTTTTTTGGTAATCCTTATGTTTGCTAACCTTATAATATAAATATATGATGTATATGTAATTTAACACATATTTGATTAAAAATAGATTTTCTGCCCCCTTTATCTCCCATTTAAGGGGAAATAATTTTTGGACTTCGAGGGGGAATGAGGGGGAAATTTTTCCCCTCATTTCCCCTTCTTCCCCCTTATTAAAAATCATCCAAATAAGGGCTGATATCATTTTCCCATTCTCTCCTCATTCCTTACCCACATCCAAACAATATATAAAAGTATTAATAATGAGTTGTCACAATGCATTATTTGGATCATGCAAAATGAGGGGAAACAAAAGGAAGGAATCATATGCCTAAAAATTAGGTTTGTTGAGCCCTAGGCTTTAAACAAGTGTTTTGGTTGGGACTCGAATGGATTGAGATGCTAGTTAAGTTGAAAACAATATCTCATTGTACTAAACAAAATGTTAGGTTTATTTTTGTCTTCCATTTCTTTTGTTCCTCTTTCCTTTTTTATTTTCAAGATCCAATGTTCAAATTTTATTCTATATACATGTGATAACTTATTATATTAATTATAAGATTTTTTTTTATTTTCTTTGTTGAATATTGATGTTATTTTGGAGAAAAAAATGATGTGATAAGGTTACATTTATCCACCAATAATTATAATGTATTTTCAGTACAAGACAAAATGAATGACTGAATGTAAAACCTTTGCAATTTATAAGTCAAAGTTTACGTGACGATTGACGAGCAAGTTTTTCTTCAAACAATAGAAATGGAAGTCTTTATTTTTTTTTACTTATTAAAGTTGGTAACATAAGAATTTTGTTGTCTTTAAATAGAAAAATTTAAACCTGAGATTACCTTTTCTTTAGGCATTGTCTATAATACTTTTTTTTGGGTAGGTAATTATTGTCTATAAAACTTTAGTTAATATTAGCAGGGTAATCAAACTTATTATATACTTTATAAATCGTATTAAATATGAGGTTGTTTATTATTCCCGTAAAACTTGATTATGATGGAGACCTAATGATTTAGTGGGAGAAGGGCAAAGGTTGGCAAAGTGTGAGTATTGAGAACTATTAAGGATTCAACTCTACATTAGATGGTTAAACATGTTTCTACAAAGGCAAACAGCTTTAATACTTTTGAAATTTGAAAATAATTTACGGTAATTGTTAAATTTATTTTACGGAATTAGCTATTTGATAAGTGTTTTTTCTTTATACAATAAGGGTATTTTTGTGTTAGTTTTTGTATCAATTGAGACTAAGTCTATCTCTATGTAATTTTAATGGTATACATCCCACATTTGTTTAATACATTTAGAAAAATTAATTAATTCCCTTAAATGATGATTCAATATTTGAATCTAAATAATCAAGATATGAATCACACCTCATTAATTATTAAACCAACTCTTTGATTAACTATTTTATAGGTGGTTAAGAATAAGAAAAATATATTTTAATATAGTCAGACAAGTTGGAACAAACGAAATTTTAAAAATGTTGTCAAGTTGATTAACTTCAACAAAAAAAAAAAATTAACCCAATCCCCTTGCATTGATTCCAAATCGAATCTAATACATTTCGCACAATTACAATCAAGGTACAAAGATCAGATATCATCTTGCCCACTAGGCTCATGGATCGACCAGTGTCGAGATTTGCTAAATCAAGGACAATAATTTTGTCAAACTCAATCGGTAGCTGAATTCGGTCGAATTATTTTGATCAGAGGCCATATAATTTCATGTGGCACGATAAGGAGAATATGGGATTGTGGAGCTAGTTTGCTGGAAAGAGATAACATGCCATAAAAGATGCATTGGCCACAAGTGGGATAACAGTAAGCATTTAAAGGCAAGTGATATGTTAAATCGGGCTTAAGATATTTGTACATTTTATTTTTTAAACTTTAATTTTTATCAAAAAATTAGTTTACTTACATAATAATCATTTTTTATACAAAATTGTAATAATATAAAAATGTGATACAAATTAAATAACAATAATTTGCTAACAGCCATTTCTTCTTCTTCTTTTTTAACGGACAGAAATGAGTGTATGTAATTCCTTTTCAAAGTTGTTCAAGGAAATGTGTGGCTACCATGCCTACCAAGTTTGGGCCTTGCACTCCCTGGGACTCTTCCCCATGGTCCGTTAGATAAGAAACCAAAAGACAATTCTGGTACCTGTCCCTCATAATTCCCACATAAATTGTATTTTCTTTTAATCATTTTTGTCATTTAATTTTCATTTCTTTTATTTCAAATTGGTGCCCAAAAATGATTACACACTAATTTTTTTTTATTATAGAAAAGTCCAAATTTCTATAAGTATGTGATTCCATCATTAGTAATTTAGTATCCAAACTCATCATGGCAACAAATTTCTCTCTCTATAAATATGCTTACCCATCTCACACCTCTTATCATCCCCTAACTCACTTAACTCATTTCCCTCCATTTTCTAGCAATACCCAACGTTGAAAATTGTCCTTTATCTCTAGCCTCTTCTCCGTTTATGGGCTGGTGTGTTTAGAGATAAAGAAAACAAGGATAGCTGAGCCTGCTAGAGTTCTTGAACTGAAGAAGACTACAACATGGAAGGAGGAGTCCCAGAGGCTGATGTCTCTGCTTTCAGAGAATGTTTCTCTCTGTCATGGAAAAATCCTTATGTTCTTCGCCTTGCTTTCTCTGCTGGAATTGGAGGCCTTCTATTTGGCTACGATACTGGTAAAAATTTCACAATCTTGTTAACTAAAAAAAAACCACTTTTTCTCTCAGTTTCTCACTTTATGTTTTTTTTTCCTGTTTATAATTCTCATATAAAGACCCATTTCTCTGTCTCTGTTTTTCTCTGTTTGTAATTATCATACAAACAACCATTAAAATTTTAAGCGGTGGTGTTGGTGTTGGTGATTGATGGGTATGTGCAGGAGTGATATCTGGGGCTATTTTATATATCAGAGATGATTTCAAAGCTGTGGATAGAAAGACTTGGCTGCAGGTAAGGCTCATCGATAGTCCACAAATGAATTATTAATTTTTCAATTAATTTCTCGTGTTTCTTGCCAATTTCGTCCATTTTTTTACAACTAGTATGAGTTTGGGGGAATTTTGGCTTCTTACTCTCTAGTCAATTAGGGTGTGGTCCCGAACTTTTTACAACTTGAATTTTGTCCAATAAGGATGTGGTCCCCATATTACTAAATTTAAATAAGGCATTTAGTCCATGAAGGAGGATTGGACTTAACTTTTTCTCAAATCCTTTTCTAAATTTGGATACTTCCATAAAAGGAAAAGCAGTCTTTAAACAAATGACATAATGGTATGCTAAAAATGGCAGTAGGCAAATATATAGGATATAATTCTACTATTTGATAATCTATAATTGATTTTTTTTCTTTATTCTGAATATGTGGAAACAAAAATTATGTTACAGAAGTCAGTTTCATTTCCTCTCTCTTTTTTCCCCTTCTTTATGTAACTAGGCTATGTTTGAGAGTTTTTTTTTTTTTTTGGTACATATGTTTGGGAGTTTTAATAGAGATGAAGTGGGGTTGTTAGTAATGAAGTAGTTTGGGATGGAATAGAGTAAAAAGTAAAAATATACCACTCTATTGTTTGGAAGTTTAAAGAATGAATAAAAGGAAATTTCACTCTATTGTTTGGAAGTCCCAATGATAATTAATGGAGTGGATTGAATTGTCTAAAAATAAAAGGAGGAAAGTGTTCCATCCCAAACCTCCTAAATTGGAGGGTATGAAAATTTAAGGAGTTTGAGTGGTATGGAGTAGTTTGGGTTCTTTTCTTTAACCATTTCACTCCATTACTCTAAAAACTCCCAAATAATGAGTTGAAGTCTTTTTACCACTCTACTCTATTACTAACCACTCCATTTCATCCATTCATCCATCCAAACATACCGTAAGAATCTAAAGTTGATCATCAGCTCAATAAAGCAAACGTATATATTCTAGTATTCAAAAACTTAATTATGCAAGAAAGTGCAAGATAGAAATATGAACTCATCTTAATCATTTTTTTTAATGTGCGAAT
Organism: Styphnolobium japonicum; assembly: GCA_023212625.1. Taxonomy (NCBI): domain Eukaryota; kingdom Viridiplantae; phylum Streptophyta; class Magnoliopsida; order Fabales; family Fabaceae; genus Styphnolobium; species Styphnolobium japonicum. The sequence continues at coordinate 21,639,593 of JALBWW010000003.1, read as the reverse complement.
CTTTTTATCTATTTCGGTGGTTTTTAAAATAAATATTACAAACGTATTACTTAGTTGCAGTTATGGGTCTACAAATGTGATATAACAAGATCTAGAAGGCAGCAATAACGAGATATTTCTTTTTATAGTTTCTTTTTGTTGATTTTCATATTTTTTTTTTAACAATGAAGAATAAAGAAACCAAGTTCTCATGAGCTATGGCATTTATTTATACAAATTTATATTACAGAACTCAGTTTTCTTCCCCGGTTGATCTGAATTTAAAGTAGAAGTATCATGTTACGAATGCTATTATGGAAGAAATGTGCAAATCGTAATATGACACTAATTACTTATACGTTTTTCTTTCAAAACTTTCAAACATATACCACTATGAGTTGAAATTACTCAGTGACGAAAGTTTGCTAATTGCACCATAAAAATGGTGAAACTTGGTGATCATAAAACAGGAAGCCATTGTGAGTACGGCACTTGCTGGAGCAATCATAGGGGCTTCAGTAGGTGGATGGATTAACGATCGATTTGGAAGGAGAAATGCAATCCTTCTTGCAGATACCCTTTTCTTTATTGGGTCTGTTGTCATGGCTGCTGCCACAAATCCATCTATTCTCATTGTTGGTCGAGTTTTTGTTGGCCTTGGTGTTGGAATGGCCTCAATGGCATCCCCGTTATACATCTCAGAAGCTTCTCCGACCAGAGTTCGAGGAGCCCTAGTTAGTCTCAATGGATTTCTTATCACAGGAGGACAATTCCTCTCCTACCTCATCAACTTGGCTTTCACAAATGTGAGAAACTATGCTTCACCCATTCAACATCTTTTGCAATTTTCATGAACATTGTGACAATGTATTTTAGTGGCCGTTGAACGTGCTTAGTCTATTTTGATAAATGGTTCACTTAGTCTATTTTGATAAATGGTTCATTCATATTCTGCTGGATGATTATACTTCTTTCAACTTTTAATTACATTATCTAGATTTTTATTACAAACTATAATTTTATAACTTAGCTGTTTGATATCATTTGTTCAGGCACCAGGAACATGGAGGTGGATGTTAGGAGTTGCAGCAGCACCAGCTTTGATACAAATCGTACTGATGATGATGCTCCCAGAATCACCACGTTGGCTGTTCCGAAAGGTTCCATCATCATTCATCATCACCTTTTAAAATAGTGCATGTAATCTAATTTTTCTTTCCAAAATGTGTATCTTTACTTACCATTCTTTATTGGCTTAATATTAAATAACAGGGAAAAGAAGAAGAAGCAAAAGAAATTTTAAGGAAGATTTACCCACCCCAGGATGTTGAAGCTGAAATTAATGCTTTGAAGGAGTCAGTCGAAATGGAAATCAAGGAAGATGCAGGTTCAGATAAGGTCAGCATAGTCAAACTGCTGAAAACTAAAACTGTGAGAAGAGGACTATATGCAGGAATGGGCCTTCAAATCTTCCAGCAGTTTGTGGGTATCAATACTGTCATGTACTACAGCCCCGCCATTGTTCAGTTAGCTGGTTTTGCATCCAATCGGGTAGCACTACTTCTGTCACTCGTCACGGCTGGGCTAAATGCATTTGGTTCTATTATGAGCATATACTTCATTGATAAGACTGGGAGGAGGAAGCTTTTGTTATTCAGTTTGTCTGGTGTTGTAATCTCCCTAGTTGTTTTAACTGTTGTGTTCCATCAGACTACAACTCACTCGCCAATGATTAGCACAATCGAAACCTCCCACTTCAATAACACCTGCCCTGATTACAGCACAGCTTTGAACCCTGGTGCATGGGATTGTATGAAGTGCCTGAAGGCTTCTCCAGAGTGTGGGTTTTGTGCTTCTAGAGCTAATAAGGTAAATCCGTCCTCATCCCCTTCAGATTGAGTACTTCAAAAGATTTCACCATTTCCATATTTCATACACATTGGTATAAGTAGTTAGATATAAAAACCTTTCGTGAGCTTTTACCTAATAGTTTAAGCTTTTAGGAGAGTTGATCATCAATATAGTATTAGAGTCTCCATGACCAAGTGGTCAAGGGTTTGATTCTTGCCTCTTCCATTCTTCTTAAAAAAAGTTGAATTTGAGCACAAAACATACTTCAAGCCATTTATGTGCTTTCACCTAACAGCCTAAACTTTTAAGAGAGTTGCTCCTTGACATAAGTCTCTATTTAGCAGGATGGTAATCATTATTGCATCAACTTAGGAAACTTGTCACGATCTTTATTCTTGTGATTTCTAACACTACTATCAATTATTTTGCAGCTCTTACCTGGGGCATGTTTGATCTCCAATGATACAACTAAGGATCAGTGCCAAAAAGAGCACAGGCTATGGTACACCAGGGGATGTCCTAGCCAATATGGATGGCTTGCACTAATTGGTCTGGCACTCTACATCTTGTTCTTCTCACCAGGGATGGGAACTGTTCCATGGGTTGTGAACTCTGAGATCTATCCTTTAAGGTATCGAGGAATCTGTGGAGGAATGGCATCTACATCAAATTGGGTCTCAAATCTCATTGTTGCACAGTCCTTTCTATCCTTGACAGAAACTATTGGGACGTCATCCACATTCATGATATTTATATTCATCACTATTGCAGCCATTATCTTTGTCATTATTTTCGTACCAGAAACCAAGGGACTTCCAATTGAGGAGGTGGAGAACATGCTGGAAAGAAGATCTCTGAACTTTAAGTTTTGGCAGAGAAGTTCTGAATCTGGAGAAGTACCGACACATAAGACTCAGTCAGTTTGAGTGAATTTGAGTTGTATCATGGTATTAAAGTATAAGTAGAGAACTATGGGATTGGACAATAATACTAACAGAGTTAGATGTGGCCTCTAGATTTAATACTTCATCTTCTGTATATATAAAAAAAATTGGGTTTATCTGTATACTATTTGTGTAACAAGTTACTATCTGGAACCCAGAAATTGATATTCGTATTACAGTACCAATTAGGGATCTCCGATGTCATGAAAGGAAACTAACATAGTAATGACTTATGACCATGTCCTTTTCCTTAGCAACAAAATTTGAGCAAAACAAAACAGAGAAAAGGAGCAAAATGAAACGATTTGGGATTAAAACAATTACAACACAACCATGCCAACTGCATATTAGATTGGGCTCAATTTGGGTCACAATTTTTTGTATCATATCTACCTGTGGAATGCCCACAATGTCTGAGAATCTGGTAGGAATCCAAAACATTTTCAGCCATGGACTAATTCTAGTTTTAAGTTTCATAATTTTTTATTTTTTATTTTGTAATTAAAAGCTTAGAGGAATGGAGGTTGCGCCATGTTAAATTTCAAAATTGAGCACCGCTATATGTCACGAAACCAATTTCACTAAACAGTCAATGAATGACATGGCTCTTCATTTCTATAAATGAAAGAAGTGCAACACTTATACGCTCCAAATTTCGAAACATTTGATTTATAAAATACAACCAACCCAACTCATTCGTAATATGTTTCGTAGATTTTTTTTTTTTTTTTAACAATTAACATTTCTCTTCAAAATTATAGAGCAATGCTTAGCAAGGTTTTATTCTATTTTGCTCCTATGCATCAACTATAGAGAAGTGGTTACTACAGCTTCAATATTAAATATCTTTCTAAATTCCATTCACACCAACATAATAAATTAAGCAGAAGTATAATAAAGCACTCCAATAATTTAGTATTGTATATTCTAAAATGAAAAATACTACCTAATACGAATATGCATCGAAGCCAAACGAAGTGCTAATTTACAGTGATTCTACGTGTGCCACTCTTTTATCACATTCATGCTGCTTTCGATAAGGAATTATAAAATGAAGGTTTAGATTCAAATCTTATTAAGATAGGTATAGTATGTGTTTAACGAAGAGAGAATAATCTCCCTATAAGGTAGTGCAAATTTTGAAAAATCATATGCACTACCAAAAGAAAAGGGTACATGGATCTATTTCATATCTAATGATACTATATTAATTCGCTTTCGTTAATTTAGTAATGCTTTAAATCAATTAAGTTTGTTAAAGTAATGGTCCTGAGTGTCTTCAAATCTGGAGTTGTCACTTTCAGTATAAACAAGGAATGTTTAGCATAATTTGTAAAACAAAGTTATATTTGTAATCAGAATAAAAGACAACTTTTGCAGTTGTGGCTTATATCTATAAACGAAAAAAAAAAACACACTTTTTTCTTTTATAAACTCGTGGCATAACATCCATTGTTCACCTCGAATTTGTTGCTTGCTTTACTAACAAGACTTAACTTTATAGCTTAAATATTTAGCCAACTTATTTTCCTTGGCTTTGTTCTTTAAGTTGACATTTCAATGATCAACTATGATAGTTTCACTTTTCTAAAAACTACCTCTCTAGGCACATTTAAATTAGGGACAAGATCTGATCATATTATGTATGGGAAAATGTAACAATAATAGGTCATAATTTATTATCATCAAAATCTATTCAGTTATTATTTATTTTATTAAATACAAATAGTTTACTTTTTAGTATACATTCATTCAACCCACATCACCTTGGTCTCCTGTGGTGTCCACTATACGAGCTAGAGTGCGAATTGCGGGTGAGTGCGGATTATCTAAAGAACTAACGTAACTATTGCTGTCATGTAGAGAGAAAAGCTTCAAAGCCTTTCTTTCTCTTGCATCAACTCAATAGTCTCTTACATTCAAATAACATTTTCTTTTATTAAATGAATGATTTATTATTTATCCTATATATATATTATTTTTTTCTTTTACTTTATATAACATTTTATTCTTTTAATTTTTAAAAAGCATTATACTATCAAATTATTTATATTTATTAAGAAAATATGTAATCCATTGAAAATATTTTTATAATTCTTAGTATTGAAATTTTAATTAGATTATATAAACAAAGTGGAGACGCACATGCACTATAATATTCTTATACGTTTGCATAAATTCTCACTCGCATCTACATTGGTTCATGTATCAAGCATGCTTTGGTCACATAGCATTCTATACAAAATGACAATTTTATTCAAACATATAAGATTAGTGTTTAATTTTTTTGTCCCTATAAAATGTTAACATCGAATTTTCAGTGTTTATCAATCAAACCCGTAGTTTTCACCTTAATTTGACTCTACAATTAGGATTAAAAGCTAAGAGTGAAATGAGTGATTATTTAACTCCATTTTATTCATTTCTTTTTATTCTTCTACCAATTAATTAACCGCCAAATCCTTTAAAGAAAATATAAAGAAAAAAAATCAATATATATTATTTTGCAGCAATTTGTTCTCTCATATGATGTTGATAGTATTTCTAGTATTCCTCCTTGATATATATAGTTAGCAGATGAGTTGGTGTGGCACTGTGATCATATGAGTGATTTTATAGTGAAAATGCATATAGAATGGAAATGGAGTGGCCTTGAATACCTCCTCTTGAACTAATACAGTAGTGAAGAATTTATGAAACAAATTATTGGCTCTTCTGACGCCACAAAAGATTAAAGGTCATTGGCGACTCTTCAATTATATCCTTCCTACAAGAACAAATTTGTGGAAGAGGCTTATACGGTTGAGACCAGTTCTCCCTGTTGTGTATAGTTTGGCTATGCCTTTAACCTGTTGTGATTGGCAACAGCTGAGCTCGAGAGATAAATTTTCAGTTGTTGAGTCTATATGTCAATGTAGGATTGGTTTACTCAAAATTTGAGGTCCCTATCTAGAAATATTGTTGATATCTTCAGGTGCATGGCTAGCAGGTACTTCAGAGATTCTTGCAGTGCAGCTATTTAGTCCTGTTGCACTAGCTATAAGAAGTACACTAGCCGATGAGCAGAAGTCACATATCATAGTCGTTCTCACCAACTTTGTTGCCAGGATTTTGAGCCCTTCACAAATAGGAATTGTGTAAGAATATTAAAATTGATGCTCGATTGGGTGTATTGTGATTGGCATTGGCGTTGGTACTAGCAAGGTTATTTAGACCGGACCGGCCGGTTGGACCGGCCGGACAGTGAACCAGTCCCTTATCCGGTTATGATTTATTGCCATATCCAAATTCATGGTTGGATCGGTTGAACCAGTCAAAATCATTGAATCGATTTGTTTTTATGTTAACTGATCTTTTTTTTTTTCAAGTTTTTTTGATCTCTCAATCATTTGACTACTTAACTGAGAGTCATACGAGGCTTGAGAATTGAGACCACAAAACCTTATTATGCATTTTATTATTTGTAATATGTGTTATGAGTCATATATATATATATATATTATGTAATTATGACATCATCCGAATCAGATAGTTGAACCTGATTTTAACAATATTAGGTACTAGTGAGAGATGCCAAAAGCAGGAGTGACTCAACAGATATAGATGCCTAAAGTTGAGTATCGAAATGAGACTTTTTTTTAATTGAAAATTTTTTATTAAAATTTTATTCTTCTAATATTTTGAGATGCAAAATTCTTAATTAAACTTTTATAATCAAGTTCTTCTAACATTTCTTTGTCAATTGATAATATAGTTAATCCATTTAATATTTCTTGAGACACTCTTGATTTTAAATAAGATTTTATTAATTTTAGTTTTGAAAAACTTCTTTCTATCATAGCAACACTTAATTGAATTTTCTTATATAATTGAATGTTGATTTGATTATTATCTTTCATATGTATAATTTCTTTTAAAAAGATTTAGCACTAAAAATAAATCTTAACTTTATGTAGCCGAGTAATTATTATATTTTAAGGAATATTCAAGATTAAAATAATATTCTTTTAAACTATTATTGTTTAATAATTTCAACTTTTTATAGTGAAATAGAACTAATAGAGATTGTTGTGGAGAAAATGAAATTTTTTTTAGAAATTTACTAGGCATGTAATTAGGAAAGTGAGAGGATTGTGAGCATTATTATTAACTTTCTTGACTTTTACATATTTTTAAATATAATTTCAGGAATGAGAAAAATAGTTGATAATTAATAAAAATATGAAAAGTGAGAAAATAGAGACTTAATTACTATGCACTTAATTAAAAAAGTAAAAGAATATATTGGTATTTTATTAAGAATATAATTTTTATCAAATAAAACTTTTTACATGTTGTCTAATTATTAAAAAAAACTATTATAACATATATTTAGGAAGTTAAATTTTTTCAATAATGTGCAAAAATATTTTTTATAATAATATAATTTTTTATAATAATAATAAATTAAATTTAAGCTCTCTTATCAATTATTTTAATTTTAATTTTTAATATAAATTATAATTAATATATTATTATAAAATTATAAAATAAAGAGACCTAAAGCAAGGAGTAGAATCCTTGGCTTGACCCTTGAGCCGCCCCTTGCCAAAGGTGCATTTATGGCTGGTGCTTCAATTCCATGTTAATTTGCCCCTTTATTCACATTTCACGATACGTGGAGGTGTTGCATCTAGCATTGGACTTGGCTTTCATGATGTGACGACAGAGGGGAATTGCTAGGTGTTGGCAATAATCACACACACACATATATATATATATTCCTCTAGATTAAAGGAACTCATTTTTTTATTTTTAATTACATTTGAGATGAAAGAATTTGAAGAGAATTTTTTTATTTTAAAATTAAAATAATTATAAAATATTTATAAAATTAAATAAAAGATGATTAAATTAATCTCATTATATTTTTCTCATTTTAAAATATTTTTAAATAAAAAATATTTATTTAAAATAAAAAAATTATCCTTCCATCTTCCATGACATAGGGTTAATGTACTGCTAGTTCATTCTTTCTGATACTATTTTCTTATTCTAATTTCAAGAAGTAAGAATCTATAAAATGCACATTATACACAAATGCCTTGTGATAATTTAAGCCAAAGTTTAATACTTTGAAAACTATCTCTACTGTCATCGGCATCATCAGAATCGCCACATGCACCTTACTATCACCTTGCCACTCCTCACTATCGCCAATGTTATTCTCCATCATTCCCATAAATCACTGTTGCTACTACTCTTCATCACCACCATCATCGACGCTGTATACCACCATCCTTGTTGTATATCACCATTGTTATCGCCATTAATGTTGCTACTATCACCACAATTATCATTGTTGATTCCACTAAATCTCTTGCCACCATAATAAAAAATTATAAATTATTTATACATTTAATTTTAACAATGTGATGACACTTACAATATTTTTACTAAATTTATATCATACATTCAAATAATAAAATTACAATTAACCGAAGAATTGCAATTTTTTCATAATTTCTTATGTAATATTATAATAATAATAATAATAATAATAATAATAATAATAATAATAAAGTTTTATTTCGTGAAGTCGACTACATTATTAGACTTTAACTCAATTGTATTGTTAATTCATATTATAATGATTCAACAATTTTACGTTAGCTGTCACCACAAATTAGTCTTATCAAAGTTTAACATTGGCTTATTCAAAACAATGCCATAATTGTTTTTAAGAAAAAAAAAAAAAAGCAATGCCACAATTGCTTCCTCTTTTGGGGTTGATCTGCCACAAGTTCTATTTAGGTAAATCGGTTTTCACTCAGAGAAAAAAAATGTTTTCATTCATGTAAATTTCGTCTCCAAATTGATTCTTCTAAAATGCTAATTCATCGATAGTACTAACATCTTGACCGAATGCTCCCTAATAATTAGAAAATAGAATATTACGCACTGCTCCGAACCATACCCGCACGCAACCAATATCCATCTATCGTCTAAAAAACCAATACTAAATAACAACAATGATATTGAAATATTCCTTTAGAAATTGGGTTCATATATTGTTGACAAAGTTTTTCTTTTTGTAAGTGGTTTGCTTTTATTAGTTAAAAAGGGAAACATATATACAAACTGGGATCTTCATGGCCAAAAAAAAAAAAAACGTGTCCTAATCTTTAATAAGACGTGTCTATATATAAACCAACAAATCATATTTCATAAAGTGCATTAAACAGAAATAAAGAAAGAAGAGAATATAATTAAGATATTTAAGTTCAATTTTATTTTTGGTTATATGCCAATTCGTTCCCCATGTGGAGTGTATTGACCATTGTTTTGGCTTAATAATTGATAATTTGATTAAGCTGGATCTCACTTTGCTGGAATTCTTTGTTGCTTGAGGGAAACGAAAAGTATCTGGAAAGTGGAAGCCACGATAAGAAAGTGATGCCACGATCCAGTCCCAGCACATGATGGGGAACATGCATGCTCCAATTCATGTTCAGAGCAAAACCAACCGCACAAATGCCCAGGGCATGTATTACCTGTTTGGGTTTTGTTCAAAGGCTAGATAATGTTAGTTCTTTGCTCAACTTACGAGTGATTTGTTTCAAGAAGTTTCACATGCTTTTCATTTTTGTATATCCAACTAAAATTTTACCTTTTAAGTTTCCACAGGCCCAATGATTACTTTTATTGGGTTTTGCCCAAAAACAGTTTTATTGGGGCATTACTTTACGTGGGCAATTTTCTTTTTCTCCTTTAATTTTTTGTACATCTTCATGTTAAAAATTTAAATATGAGTGAGGAAGTCCAACATAAATTAAGAATAGATTAAGTAAGAATCAGATAAGTGGAAGACCTATAGACTTAATGCCTTAAAGTTTTGGGTCAAGATATAATGTCAAGCTCACTAATGTAGCTCATTACTAAGCCTATTGATGAAGTTTTCCCCGACTCCCCGTGACCGCCTAACAATTGGTATTAGAATCGATGGTTTGGCTAGGATGAGTATTCCAAACAGTGGTTAAATCCCAAGTGGAGTGTTGTGCTGGCTTTTAGTGGAGTTAAGCTTTGTTGATAACCTTGTACATACTCAGAAAGGCTTCTAGCTCCTTGTTAAGCCCATTGATGAAGTTCTCTCCCCTAATCGCTTAACAAGTGGTATTAGAGCTAATGGTTCGGTTAGGACAAGTATTTCAAACAATGGTTAAATTCCAAGTGGAGTCTTATGGTTCATCGTTAAGCCCATTTAATAAAGATCTCTTCGACTCCTCGACTCATCGACTCTGATACCAAATGTAAGAATAAATATTTATCAATTATATGAATTATAAAACACCAATAAGATCTTACTTGTTGAAAACATAGTGAGAGTTGATACATAGTAGAGTGAGAGTTGATACATAGTAGAGTGAGAGTTGTAGAAGAAGATCTAGTCTTTCAACCATTTGCAGGTTTTCATATTGACATAAGAACTTTGAGATTGCTCTCATTATGTCTTATTGGTGTTCTATTATTTATATAATTGATACATATTTTTTCTTACACTTCATATTATTATAATTGGTTTAAGAGTAATAATACTTGCATAGATTTTATCTTCACACATCTCTTATAAATTTTAAGGTGGACTTATCTCGACTATTGTAAAAAAGTTGTATTAGGACTCAAACTTTATCAAATGACTTGTATGTGACTTTGTGAGTGATATGTTTGTATAAATATCATTTTCCTAGGTTAAATATGTTTAGTGGTCATGTCATTACTTTGTTATTTGGGTACAAATGCCATTATTATTTTTATTATATAAGAATAAAACATTTACTCTAAATATTAATTTTAAAATGAATAGATTTTTTCTTAGAATGATAAAAATAATAATTTTGAGAATTAAAATGGATTAACAATTTTTTTATATTAATTATAACTTTATTTTTTCTAAATTAAAAAATTTCCATTCAAGATGAAAATTTTATTTTATGTTAAAATTTGTGTATCATACATTAAAACAAAATAAAATAAAAGGAGACTTAATTTGCAAAAATAAAAAAACTGAAAAACTATATTTTATTTTAAATTATCTCATTTTAATTCTCAATTTGATTTTGAAAAAATAAATTTTATTTTCTCTTGTTAAATCGAGTGTTTACCATTAGTTCAAAAGTTATAATTATTAGTTAGGGTGTAACTTTATTTTTTTTATTTTGGCAGTATAGAGGCCTCTATGTAGTGCACACGTGACGCATCGACAGGAGGGTTGACAAGCACTGATACACGTCCATACACGTAGCGAGTCCATAAGGTGACTGCTAGTTTCTCGTAAGACTAACAATCTCCTCCATCGACACCTAATGGATTCGAACCTGCTACCTTACTCTAACTCTAATACTACTTGTTAAATTAAACGCTTATAATTAGGTCAAAAACTATAATTGTCAATCAAGGCGTAAATTTATTTCCTTATTATAATAGCATAGAGCTTTGCAACTATACGTGTTGCAAGTGAATCTAAAAGTCTTTGCGGTGCACACGTGACACAGGACATGATGAGTTATCAAGCACCAATGTGCGCCCATATGTGTAACGAGTCCATAAGATGATTGCCTCCCATAATATCAACATTTACAAACCTGAAATCACAAAGGTAAGGAACACAATATATTTCGCAATCATTATGACCAAAGTATATTTACATGAAGAAAATATGGTTTCCCTAATAGTGTATATTATATATCAAGTTTCAATTTATTTTCATTATTATAAGAAAAAAAGTGAGAACACAAGATCATCAAACATAGATCAACCTCATAGTTAGAAGATAAATCAAATCATGCAGCCATCCGGTTAGCATAGTAAGAGATTTTGACAGTTGAATTAACTTCCACCTTTATCACAATGATTTTTATTTCGTTTTTAAATATAAAAAAATTACATATAGGTCAACATTTCCTTAATATTTTTACGAATTTGGATTAGAAAGAATATAATCCTTGATCCTAACGACAAATATTGAAAGACGTTTCAACAGCTGTCAATTGAAAATTTCCCATCACTGGAATAAAGAAAATGGGTCGACAGTGTTTGGTTCTATGCGTCATGTGTGCAGAGTTCATAGCAAAAGGGGAGTAACATCAAAATAGGAAATTTATAATATTCCTTTATTTGGTTATCTCCTTCCCCCCTCCCCCCCTAAACTTACTTGAGAAATTAATAGCACTCAGAGACGCTTTTGAAAAGAAAAGAAAAACTAAAATTGCATTAGATATTTAACTACCTAAAAAAATGACATTTCATTTTTTTTTTAGCAAAACTAAGAGAAATCGAAAATTGAGTAACAAATTTATCACTTAAAAGTTATCAAAATCAATTTAAAGTTGTAACAACCTCTGCTTTCATGTGAGATTTCAGCTGTTTACATGTAAAAATAAGCATAAAAACCAGATAAACATGATACAAGTAAATTAATTAGCATTAATTAAACATGATCTGCCGTGGATCCAAGGTGGGTTAATATAAAATTAATTATTTGATGACCATTCAAGTCAAACAGGCACAAGTTCACATGTGAGTTGACCCTTGTTATAAGTGACAGAAAATGAAGTCTCCATTATGTCTGGCTGGTGACATAATACTTGTCATATTTTTCAAAGAAGAATCTAACACTTGATTTGCTAAGGCCACCTTCAGATTTTATACATTAATCATATAATAATATAGTCTCGTCAAAGAAAGTTGCCCCTTGGTATTTTATTCATTCTGGTGTCCATCGATCTCCCTACGGCATTTGGGGATAGCACTACTCTCAGCTAAATGAGACATATCGTGCATATTATTGCGTTTGAAATTTGGATTTGAAAACTTTTATTAGAAATATAATTAGTTAGAGGTTAGTAGTTAGTTTGTTACTAGTTTGTTAGCCTATATAAAGACTTGATGTAATCACTTTGTATACACTTCACTCATTTCAATCAATATTAATTTTTTCTCAATTTTTTCTTTCTTTCTCCTCTGAACCATGATTCTTAACATGGTATCAGAGCCATACCACCCATTATGATTTTTTCGCTGCATTCTCTTTTCTTTTCTTACTTTATTTTCTTTCCTTTTCAATTTCTTGAGAAAATCACAAATTCTAGCATTTTTTTTCTCAACATCTCTTCGTATCTTTGTTTCTTCTTGTTGTTTCATTCTCAGATCTAGTTTCTCGTCAATACATCACCTGAATATTGTCTATCAAACTTTTCTCTCTCCTAGCCTGTTAACTTTCTTGTTACTTTCTCCAAATTCTCAGATTTTGGAAAAGTTTCTGGATTTTGAGACCTTGGCTTAGAGATCAAAATGGTTCAGGAAAATTCAATCTATGCAATTTCCTCTATCGTGTTCTGCAACTCTTCAACAGAAGGTCTCTGTTCGTTTAGCAGAGTAGAGCAATCATAGGTTGAAGGATTTTCCAAAGTTTAATAAGATCACAAAGACGCTCTTCAATTCAGCATTCACACCTGTTTTTGACGATTCCGTGGATTTCTCTCCGATCTCTGAGATCTCAGATGCTAACTGCAACGAAGATGTTACAACATTATTGTTGGAAGACTCTTCTTCGGTATCTTTGCTTCCATCTCATATAATACCGTCCAAAAAGATCACTGACGAAACAGGAATTAGTTCCATTAATTGTGTTTGGACCTTTTGGTGCCTATGAGTTGGATAGGTCTACGTAATGCTATGTTGGTGGCTGATCTAGCATCATCAACACTTTTTGTTGTTCATTTTTTTTAAAGCTTTGATTTTAATTTTAAACTTCTATCATTGGTGGTTAAGCATTGATGTAAGCTTCTGCCATGTATGATTAAGCTTTGATATTCTTGCTTCTGTCTTGAGTGGTTAAGCTTTCAATATAGCTTCTGCTCTTGATGGTTAAGCTTGATAGCTTCTGCCTTTGTTAGGTGGTTAAGCATATTTGCTTCTGTTAAGTGGTTAAGTCTTGAGTTGTGCCTTCTACTTAATGGTTAAGCGTTTACATTGTTAACTTTAATCATTGTAGCTTCTACCTTATATGGTGGTTAAGCTTTGTTCATATCTTTTTCAGCTGATGTATTTCCGACATTTTTCATTGTATTTTCCTTTGGTTTGATAAGGTTTTGTCTTGTTCATTTCAAGCTGGAAGTGTTGTGAACACCTTCCAGCTTGCGAGGGGCTATTAGAAATATAATTAGTTAGAGGTTAGTAGTTAGTTTGTTACTAGTTTGTTAGCCTATATAAAGACTTGATGTAATCACTTTGTATATACTTTACTCATTTCAATCAATATCAATTTTCTCTCAATTTTTTCTTTCTTTCTCCTTTGAACCATGATTCTTAACAACTGTCACTTTTCTAATTTTGTTTTCTCACCATGTGGTTGACATTTTCCTTATGCATATAAGTGTCTCACTTTATAGCTTAAAACTATGCTTGCTTGGTAAATTAGAGTAAACAGGGAAAAGAAATAACAATAGAAAGGAATCAAGCTATTTTAACATGATTATAAACATATCACAGAAAAGGTTTAAAAACATGTCCCAGTAAAAATAAAATTTGCTTTATTTTCGGCACATGGATAGTGAAACTAATAGTTTTGCATAAGTACTTTTTATAAAAAATGGTTCTCATAATTTTTTTTAATATATAATTATGTTAAGATATATTTTATAAAATTATCTTAATAGTGATCTAATAAATTCTAGATAGTGTTTTATAATTAAATTAATTATAAAATTAATTTAAATTAAAGAATTATTAATGTTATTATTGATTTTATTGATTTTATGCTAATATTTAAAAATATTTTTAAAATTAAAAATTAACCTGCATTGAAATATGTAAAAGCTTTAAGAATAATGATTATATAGTTTGAATTTGTTAGAAACAAAATTATAAAATCTAAATTATTAGTATAATTGTATCAATTTCTATTATGGATATAATAAAATAGTTTAAAAGGAATTGCAAATAAAAGGAACAAATATTATGGGTGTGCTTGGAATGTAAAAAAATGGGATTTGATTTGATTTGATTTGTAAATCAAATCTTGTGTTTGGAATGTTAAAATTTAAGAAATGATTTGATTTTAAAATCCCATGAATTTTAATTGTTTAGATTTACAAATCCTATGAAATATGGAGACGTAGCTTTTTTTTTTTTAATTTATTCTCAAGCCTCTTTTTATGATTAACCCTCATGATGTAGGAAGCAATTGGCTAAAGTTTGCAATGTATTTGCAGGAATTTTTAAATGTGTGTATGGAGGAGTTTGTTTTTTCTAAATAGGAGAAGCAAGATTCCAATTTCTCTTTTCTCAATAGTTGCTATGGAAAAACAATGTTAGGTTAAGGTCCTTGATAAGTTTTAAGACCTAATTTAAACAGTGATATAAATTCAAGACACCAAAATTGACATGAAATATAAGGCGTATATGTGTTGGCCATGGATGGATGATTGGGTTGCGGACAACACAGTTTCTCACAATAGATCTTTGTCTCTACCATCCTCTTCCAACAAGCAATCATCAATGGGGCAAGCTAGAGACTCGTACACATACTGAAAGTAAAAGTGGACCTAGTTGTAGAAATATAACCCTAACAGGCTCCATTATTACGAGGACACTGTTACTTCAAAACCTTACAATCTTGCTATTAGTATAGGTCGGCACTCTAACGCCTATCCACACTAACTCAACATGTGGTGTGCATAGCTCACAAAAAATGGATCAATAACAATATTTGGCTTATTGTGCTTGTATAAAACCAGGATCATATAATCAGCCCAATTTTAACAAACAAAATAACATAATTAATTGTAATCCACATAAAAAATTTCAACATTCTCTAAGGCAAAACTAGAAAAATTAGTTTGGGGGTGCAAGTCTCAAATCTATCTTACATATTGGCAAATTTTTCACTTGAACACGTGTATAATATATGGACAATATTTTTCTGTTTTGGGGTGCAGTGAACCCCGCTGTGTAGTTCTGACCATATTCTTCTACCTTTACTTGGACAAAATCAATTATGATTTCAATTAAAAAATATTTTATTTCAAAAATGACTCAAGGATTTAATAACCAAAAGACCCGGCATTTGGCCATGAGGTTTTTAAAACATATGATCCATAGTAAATACCTTGAAATAACTCCATCTATTAATGACAATCATATCTAATTATGGGATTTAATTACTTCATTTATTGATACAAGACTTATCATAGTCACGAAAACAATTTAATATTATCAAAATGAGACTTATTGTGGTAGTGTAGCAAGAAACCAACATCCAAAAATGTGTTGTTTCTTGTTGGTTCTCCAATTTCTCTCTAACATGCATAGATACAAAATAAGAAAGACAAATCCAAAGTGAATCTGTCTCACATATCCAATATGATATTTATGAGGAGATAATATCTATGTACTTCAGTCTTAACAATATAACTGAAGTTTCTAATATAGGTTACACAAACAAACAAAAATACAAAACTGCAAATTAAATTACTTATCATATGCAAATAGTATAAAAGAACATGTGTACCAAAATATTCATATGAAACATGAATTAACAATATTTCATATTAAAAAAAACTCAAGAATCCTATATTTTTAACATGCTAAGGAAAACATAAAGGTCTTAAACCCTTGGTTAGAGGATATGCTATTATAAACTCTATGTCAATGTGCTCAATTACTATCTTCCCTTCCTTCACTAGTTCTCTTACTGTCAAATACTTTGGTTCCATGTGCTACCCACTAGATGTTTTGTTATTCTTTGTGAAGAACATAGCTGCATTATTATCACAGTAGATCAATAATGGTCTGGAAATGGAATCAACAACACAAAGCCATGTAATATGATTTCTCAATCAAATAGCTTGAGTGGCTACTCCATAACATGCAAAAAACTCAGCTTACATGGTGTCGTAACCATCCCAGAGGGCGTCGTGATGAGAGAAAACAACTAAATTTTAAGGAAAAAATGTTTGGGAGTTTCCAACAACGGATTCTTCCATTAAAAATGGAATGGTGTAGTTGGACACTTAAAAAAAGAAATGATCTTCATTTAAGTGTTTAGATTTAGGGGTTGATTACGGATATGGAAGGTGTTAGCATCCTATACCGTCCATTCTAAGAATGGTTACTGATCAATCAATTTGAGACACTTATGTTAGCTTTGTATTAGGCTTTATTTAATGTTTATTGTGCCCAATATTAGTATTTTAGATGAGTTTAATGTTGTTGGGCTTCATTGGATTTTAATGTAAATATTGGATAATTTTCGGATTTTGATGCATTTTGACCTTTCTTCCTTGGTTAGGCCATAACTTGGGACTCGGTGATCCAATTGAGGTGATCTTGGTGTCTTTGGAAAGCTAAGACAATGCTCTACAAGTTTCATGAAGAACTCAAGAGCTGGATCAGAATTTTAAGGGTCCAAAACATCCCTGCAATACAGAGTGGGTTTGCTGTCAGGAAAATCTGGGCAGTGTGCACATATTGGACTACATAGTGAGTTATAGGCCTCCTCTTGGGCTGAAACTTGGCCATTGGAAAGATAAGACCCATATCTCCAACTTCACTGAAGACCATTTAGTCAATAGATGTCGTTTTAGGCATGATAATGGAGCTATAAGTTGGTTTGAATTTGGAAACATGTTCTTCCAACCTAACATGAGGTAGGTTCAGTGTTTTTGGCATATCTGGAGTTCTAAACGTCTAAATGGCATGATTGAAATTGAAAAATTTCAAGGAGACAACTGGCTACAACTTTCATGAAGACCTCCAAGCCAAAATGCACAGTTTAGGTGATGAAAATGAAGCCAGAAGGCGGATAAGAGTTGTTGACTAAAAGCCACCAACCATACACCAACCCACCTATCATGCACCAACCCACCAACCATGCATCAAGCTTCCATATTTGACAATTTTCATATTTTTATAGCTTGTATTCAGATTATGTACATGTACAAATTGGCTTCTAGGATTAGTATAAATAGAGCCAACCTCTTTGTATTACAATAATTCAATTTTAAGTAAGTTTGAGTATTTGTGAGAGTTTTCTTTCTCTTCTTCATTCTCTTTACAATTTCGTTTTTGTTCTTTTATTTCTGAGTTCTTCCTTCCCATCCATGGAAGGGTTGGCTCTCATAATCAATCCAAGGGATTATCCATCTTGATGTTTAATTTGGAGATCTTGTTTTACTTGTTCATATTGCTTAATTGTTATTCAAGTTTCTCTTCTTCCTCTTTGAATTTTGATCTAGATTGAATTGCTTAATTTGATTTAGATGTTGATGTGATAATAGCTTTATTATCATGTATTCAAAGAGGATCACATAGAATAAACAATTTATTAAAGCTTTTTGATGGATTGTTTAGCTTGGTTAAATTCTTGATCTTAAGTTAATCTATGTTTGGATGGTGCTTACTTTATCTAACCTTGGTTAATTAAATCTTAGATGCTTATCTAGTAGAGGATTCTTGGATCATGTTGAGGCGTCTTGATATGATCTAAGGCCAAGAACATGGTTAGTAATTAAGTGAATTCCTTGTGATCAATGATGGATTAAACTCAAGATCGGTAAAATTTTCTTGGATTGGTTAATTTGTTAATTACTTTCCTTTAATTCAATTAGTGTATTATCTTTTCAAATCATCAAAACCCCCTTTTAATTATCTTGATCTGATTAAATCTTTATTCTTTTTGGATCCTTGAGAGACGATTCGGTTCATGCTCTATACTACAAATTAGTTTGCGAACCGGTAATTATTATTATTTGACGGGGTCTCGACAACCTCTTGTCAGTTACCTATTTAATTTAGTGTAATATGCTAAATTAATTAAATTGGTCCTATATTATTTATTCACAATAATTTGTTATTATTTTTATTTTGACATGTCCTATTTGTCGGCATATTATCAAAAATGATAAATGACTAAGACAAAAAATGAGAGGCTAAATAGTCATTATTATATAGAACAAATGTAAGCCTACAACATATTGTGTGAAGGTAGTAATTTAAACAGAAAGGAAATTTTTTAAAATGAGAGATCAAATGTAATTTTAATTTACCACCACTGCAAAGTTAGGGCTATATGAAATTGTTCACATTTATTTTTTATTTTTTTTTAGAAAATATTTTGTTCATTCAATTGTGGAAATTAGACTTTGCTAGCGCTCCTGAAAAAATTTAATATAAATGCTTCAATTATATTAGAAAGAGTTTACTTGATTGATACCCTCAATCCTCTCTCAATTTCTCCATTGTTGGCTAATTTTAAATGTTTTAATTAATGAGTGGATACAAAGATATTTTGAATACATATGAGTAATACAAAAAGGGAAAGACAATTTGATATATGGAATAAGATTTTTATTGGAGATTTTTAAAGTCTCATCAATGCCCCCGGCAAAATTATAAAAATTTCTCCTCACCTTTATGATGCTAAAAATGTCGCTTTCATCACAACTAATTTTGATTATTCATTCTTTGGGATCTCAATCCATAAGTAAAATGAATTAAAGTAATGCAACAAATTAATGTATGAGATTAGGTTTTTTTATTGGGAATCATCTAAAACCCTGTCAACGTTCCCGGAAAAACTAAAAAGATATTCCTCACCTCCAAAAAATTATAATGTCGCTGTCGTTTATTTAACATGAAAAATGTTAGGCAATGTATTGACGAAAACTTGGCGTTAGCGTTCCAATTTGTTAAGTGTGAAATTTGACAATGCCTTAATTGACAATATTACAGTTACAATTATCAATCTTAGAATGAAACTTCTTCCACTAGATTATTACTTTCAAGTTATTTAAAATGTTGATTGGATCGTAAAGATAAAAAGAAGATGAAGATAAAGATGAAAGAAAATCAAAGATGAAAGCAATTAACGATAACAAGTTTAGAGAAAGCAAAGAAAGCAAATCAAAGCAAAAGAAATGCAATAAAGAACCCGAATGAAAATTGCAGAAAATGAAAGTGGTGTATAAACTTGATTGATCAGTTTGTCTTTTAAGCGTCGCTAGGACTTTAGGGGCTCAAGGATGTTTCAAGTTGCAGTCTTTGTTACAATGTTGAAACTAGTATTTGTAGAGAAACTTCATATGTCTAAATCCCTAATATCCTGCCATTTGTGGGACAAGTGGCATGCATGCAATTAGCACATACTTATTCAAACTAATAGCCTAAAACTACCAACAATAAATGTTCATGAGTCAGCAACAACAATTCCTTGATTCATGGATGCAACCGTTACTTTGAAATTCAAAATGATAATAATTATCTTCTGGGTAACCGCCAATGGTTTTGTCGGCGTGTTGAGATTTTATCGTACCACAAGTATACGGATCGAACACGTAATATAATGATAATAAAAGTATCATTCTCACGAGGATAGTGACTAATACGATGCTAAATATTGACCAATCACTTAATCAATTCTATTCAAGAACATTAATAATTGAAGATGATTTGTGAATGAATTAGCAATTTAAGGTATATAATGACAAATATAAAATTGAGAGATGATTGGTTAAGGAATAGAGGATCCTTTTTCACCTACTACTTCAATTGGCAATATGCAAATCCTTTAAGAAATGTTAATGAAATGGTTTTGTTAGCTTGAGAATCTAACCTAGTTAAAAGCCTATGTCTAGGTCAATTAACCATGTGATTGATTGCCTAACTTACTATGTTTCCATGAAAGCTAGAGCAAACTTCACTCATTAAGAACTTTTGTCAAACACTTTCTATGCATGTCCAAAGGGTATATTTCTATCCCATTGGCTAATTAACTCATCCTATCAATTGGATGAAATCAAACATACATCAACCATACCCATGATCTTAAATCTATATTCCTATGTCTAGTTTAATACATTTAATCAAGACAACATCAATTGTTGGCCAAACAATCAAGAGCATTAGAGAAATATAATTGAACAATACCAATAACCATTAACATTAACTCAAAGGATCACAAAATCACCAATATCCATAGGAGGATCCAAAGGAACCCCTACTTACACTTTAGCTATCCATAGAAAATAAAATTACAACAACAATCTCCATGTTCATATCAATGCAAGAGATAAACATTAAAGAGGATAGGAAGAAAACACTAATAGAGAAGGAATGGTTGAATGCTTGAGGTTCCTTGATGAGAATAGATTTCAATCAAATTGCATTCACCCACTCTTGGTGCCTCTCCAAGCTCCAGCTGTGCTCCTTGACCTAAAACCCAACATCCTTCACTTATGTCTTAAAACATAATATATAGGCACATCAGGTTGCTGCGTGCTGCAAAACTTAATTCTCACCACGGCACCCAACTCTCGGGTTTCATCAGGGTTTTGGGCTGAGGCTTCCATGCCATGTCGTGGACTACTGCACGCCACGGTGTGAGTTGCTAGATGACTTCATGGGCTTTCCTTCTTCAAGTTCAGTCCAAATCTCTTCTCTAATTGCTTATTTGGGGCATTTCCTGTAATAGAAAAGCTATTAAATCAATGCAAGTGCAAAACCAAATAATTCCTTCAAGAATATACAATATTTTCCAAGGATTACAAAGATAGGCATTAAAATGGAATCAAATGATTATGAGTGACAATTCATCCATTTATGCATGAAAATAAGAACCTAGCAATATAAGGTGTACATAATTAGGGCTCAAATAACTACCTTTTACACAGTTATCACAGCGCATCAACTTCGTCAATAATTCACAAGTCCTTTGGTCAGTTAAGTGTATGCTTAGAAATTTTCCAGCTTCATACATTTGTCGAATGAAACTGTTTGTCAAACATCTTTCTTGACCTTGATTTGTTGAATGCAACATTGTAATCATCTTTGTGTAAGTTTTAGTTCTATAAGGTTCCCAATAATAGAAAACTACCATACTCATTAAAGGATCTTGAAATATATGATTCTCACATAATAAATAATCAGTAGAGAAACATACCTTTATCCATGATCCAAAGTTAATAACAAGATGTACTTCAAGAATGTGAAGAGTCTTTTGAAAAAAAAACTCACTTTCTATTCATTTGCTTTCCTTTATCTCTTCTTCTACATTAGTGATGGTGAGGAACGAAGAAAACCTTATGGCCAAAAACAAGACCCTTGAGTTTTTACGTTAAAATGATTTCTTTTATTTTGCTAACCTCCATTAAGATAACAATTATCTTTATTTTAAAAACTACCCTTCCTTTTATCCAATAAGAATTTATCCCTTTAATTTAATTAATTATTTATTAAACTAATAAAGATAACTCACATGTCCAGCACATGAGACATTTAAATCTTACATTCTCCCATTTGGCTCATGTGACATTATCTTTCTTTATAGTTTAATAAATCTGTCAAACATAATGCACATTCACACATATAGGCAAATTCTTATATGCATTGGATACATCATTCATCATAATTAAAAATATGAACTAACATGACTCATGGCGGTTGTGTGTCATTTAACCAACATGTGCTACAAAGTTAGCATTCTCCTTGTACTGCAAGTACTGCAAAGTTAGTCTTCTCCTTAACATGACATGTAAATAAGAAGCACATAATTGGTCCAACAATAATGTCTTTATCAAAGACATAACCTGTTATCATCATTCCAATTCAATTATGTATACAAACTTGGAAAACAGGCAAATCATAAACATATTCATTCTTGAGCTCATAGTTTCAAAATACAGAAAAAACATAAACATCAACATAATATACAATAATGTTTACTTAGCAACAATGCCCATACTTTCAACATGTCCACTAAAAGTTTTGGGCAGTAACTCTTTAGTCAAAGGGTTAGCAATCATAAGGTCAGTGCTAATGTCTTTATTGACACTCTATGTTTCTGAACTTCTTCTTTAACGACAAAGTATTTCAATTCCATATGTTTAGCACCTTTCGAATACTTGTTGTTTTTAGAAAAGAAGACAACTACATAATTATCACAATAAAATTTTAGCATCTTGGCAATACTGTCGACTATTCCAAGTCCTGATATAAAGTTCCGCAACCACTTAGCCTGAACCATGTCCTCAAAGCAGGCCACAAATTCAGCTTCCATAGTGGATGCAACAATGATTGACTGCTTCGCACTCTTCCATGATATTGCTCATCTGGCTAAAAGATATACATAGCCAAATGTGGATTTTCTTATATCCACACAACTAGCAAAGTCTGAATCTGAATATCCAACCACCTCAAGATGATTATATCTCCTATAAGTAAGCATGTGATCCTTCGTTCCTTCCAAGTATCTCAAAACTTTCTTTACAACTTTTTAGTGATCCAATCCTGGATTACTCTGGTATCTACCCAGTATACCAACTGCAAAGCTGATATCCGACCTTGTACATGTTTGAGCATACATCAAACTCCCGACAACAAATGCATAAGGAATTCCCTCCATTTGTTTCTGTTCCAAATCATTCTTTGGACATTATATGAGACTAAACTTGTCTCCTTTCTGAATTGGAACTGAAGATGTGTATATGTTTGAGCATACATCAAACTCCAAACAACAAATGCATAACAGCATAAGGATTTCCCTCCATCTGTTTCCGTTCCAAATCATTCTTTGGACATTATATGAGAATAAACTTGTCTCATTTCTGAATTGGAACAGAAGATGCCGAGCACTTGTCCATTCTGAATCTCTCTAAAACTTTATTAATATATGCTTTCTAAAACAAACCTAATAGTCCTTGTGATCTATACCGAAATATTTTTATTCCAATCACATAATTTGCCTCTCCCATATCTTTATAGTCAATGTCATCTTTCTGAGTAAAACCCTTAGCAACAAGTCTGACCTTGTAACAAGGTCCCAACAAACACCATTCTATTCAATGGATTTAAGCTAATCTTTCATTGCATCTAACCTTTTATCAACATTATCACCATTAATGGCTTGTGAAAATGAAACTGGGTCATATTCAATTCCTAAGTTGTCAACTTGTGACTCTTGTAGATATACCACATAATCATTCGAAATAACAAATCTCCTTTCTCTTTGGGATATTCTTAATGCTATTTCTTGTGGTTGTTCTACTATAGGTTTATTGTTAACCACTAGATCATTAATTTATTGTTCTTCTTGATTGTTATGTGGTTCAATAACATGAGGAACAACAATTGTAGAAGTAGAAACACGAGTTAAAGGAACTTGTACTCTAATTTCCTTAATCTCCACATTTCGTGAAACTTCACTCCCATTGGTCTCACCATTCTCAATAAATTGGGCATTTCTAGATTCAACAATTCTAGTACTATGGGTAGGACAATATAATCTATACCCTTTAGACTTATCTGGATAACTAATGAAATATTCACTCATTGTTCTTGCATCCAGTTTCTTTTCTTGTGGTTTATAGACTCTTATTTCTACATGGCAACCCTAAACATGTAGGTGCCTTAAACTGGGTTTCTTATTTGTCCACAGTTCAAAACATGTCTTTGGAACTGCTTTACTAAGAACCTTGTTTAACAAATACATGGCATTTTTTTAAAGCATACATCCACAATGACATAGGTAAAGATGAGTTACTTAACATGCTCCTAACCATATCCATTAAGGTTCGGTTCGACTTTCTGATACAACATTTTGTTGTGGTGTACTTGACATTGTGTATTGAGCACATATGCCATGCTTTTCTAGGAACTTAGCAAATGGACTTGGGAGTTGTCCACTTTCATTATATCTCCCATAATACTCACCACCTTTATCAAACCTAACAATTTTCACCTTTCTGTCTTATTGTCTTTCAACTTCATTAATATAAATTTCCAAGGCATTGATTGCTTGAGATTTCTCATGCAGTAGATAGACATAACCATAATGTGAATAATCATCAATAAAGGTAATGAAATACTTTTCTTTTTGACAAGAGGTTGTCGAGACTTGTCAAAATAATAAAATTTACCGGTTCACAAACTAATTTGTAGTATAGAGAATGAACTGAATTGTCTCTCAAGGATCCAAAAACACAAGTTGAAATTTAAAGAAATCAATTAACAAATTAACCAATCCAATGAAATTTACCGATCTTAAGTTTAATCCATCATTGATTACAAGGAATCCACTTAATTGCTAATCATGTTCTTGGCCTTAGATCACATCAACAAGCCATAACATGATCCAAGAATCCTCTACTAGATAAGCATCTAGGATTTAGTTAACCAAGGTTAGATAAAGTAAGCACCATCCAAACATAAATTAACTTAAGATCCGGAATTTAACGAAGCTAAACAATCCATCAAAAAGCTTTAATATATTGTTTAGTCTTTGTGATTCTCTTTAAATACATGATAATAAAGCTATTATCACATAAACATCTAAATCAAATTAAGGAATTCAATCTAGATCAAAATCAAAAGAGGAAGAAGAGAAACTTGAATAACAATTAAGTAATTTGAACAAACAAAACAAGATCTCCAAATTAAACATCAAGATGGTTAATCCCTTGCATTGATTAGAGGAGCCTAGCCTTCCATGGATGGGAAGGAAGAGCTCAGAAAATAAAGAACAAAACGAAATTCTAAAGAGAAGGGAGAAGAAGAGGAAGAAAACTCTCACAAATACTCAAAATTACTTCAAATTTCATTGATGCAATTACACGAGAGATTAGCTCTATTTATACTAATCCTAGAGGCCAATTTGCAGTTGATAAAAGCTATAAATAACTAGAATGCAAGATAAAAAATAGATGTTTGTCAATAATGGTGGCTTGATGCATGGTTGGTGGATTGGTGCATGGTTGGTGGGTTGGTGCATGGTTGGTGACTTCTCCTTACCAACTTTTCTTTGACTTCCAGTTTAGCTTTCATGACCAAAACAACGTATTTTGGCTTGGAAGTCTTCATAAGAGTTGTAGTTTTATGTCTCCGCTTTCCAATGGCACTGATTTCAGCTCACAAGGACTTTTACAACTCAAGATATTCTAAAAACACTGCACCTACCTCAGGTCACGTTGGCAGAACTTGTTTCCAAATTCAAACCAACTTGCAGCTTCATAATCATGCTGACAAAGACATTTATTGACAAAATGATCTTCAACAAAGTTGGAGCTATGTGTTTTATCTTTCCAATAGCACTAATTTCAGCTCAAAAGGAGGCCTATACCCACAATATGGTCCAATATGTGCACATTGCTTAGATTACAGTGATAACAAGCTTGCTCTGACTTTTAGCAATTTTGGAACATTATAAGTCCGATCCAGCTCTTGAGTGCTTCATGAAACTTGTAGATTTTTATCTTAGCTTTCCACAGACACCAAGAGCACCTCAAACAGATCACCGAAGCCCAAATTATGACCTAATCAAGGAAGAAAGGTAAAAATGCATCAAAATCCGAGAATTAATCATAATTTGAATTAAAACTCAGTGAGGCCCAACAACACAAAACTCAGCTAATATACTAATATTGGGCATAATAAACATCTAATAAAGCCAATTACAATGCTAACATAAGTGTCTTAAAATGATTGATCAAATTCCCCCACACTTAAGCTTTTGCACTCTTGGGCAAAATACATAAGACCAAAACTAAGGAAAAAAAAGAAACACGCTAATATTAAACTAAAAGCATAAAAACTAAAAATACCTAATCTAATATTCTTTCGTAGGAAAACACGATGACATTTAGCATGTGCCACAAGCCTTTAAACCCCTAGGTGTCCCTAGTGGACGAGTTATAGTCTCGTGTGGGTTTACCAGGATGATACCCACAAACATGTAATACTCTATTTAATCAATTCAACTAATTTTTAAATACAAGCATTATATCGAATATAAACCTTAATCAATAATTCAAATATGCTTAACAAAGTATAGTTGAATCAAACCAATTGAGAATAAAGTATACATAGCATAATCATGCTTTAATCAGAAATAGGCATGTTCAAATTGAGTAAAATTCCTCACAAGTGACACTCAAATCACACAAGGTATTTAGGTTAATTGTTTGCATTCAACTCAGTCAAATTATGAAATTATTTTACCATATGCTTGCATATACATCAATTCTCCACTACTTAGATCAAATAAATTGTAAAAATCAAGAAGTCTTTCAAAAAGGTTGTAATGAGGCTATAAGGTGAAGGAAGGAACAATATGGATAATAGCAAGTTAAAAACCAACGAGAATAAAAGAGCATTGGGGAGTAACTCAAGTAGAAGTTATAAAATTTTACCTAAAACCATAAAACACACATTCCATCCCTTTTCTATTCTTTTCTTTTACAACCTTTTGGCTTTATTCTCTTTTTTTTTTTTTCAGAATTAGCTTTTTTTTTGTACCAAACATTTCGCATAAGCACACTAATTCCCCCACACTTAAATCATTGCAAGCAAAAGAGCTCATCCAATATGAAAACAAATGCTCTCCTACTCCATAAGGTGAGGTAAAACATGGTTTTTCACTCAAGGCTTGTAATGAGCTAAGAACAAAGAATGGGCAAGTAGGCTCAGAGGGGGTTCACAATATGATAAATGCAAGGTAGGCTTATTTGGGCAAAGTAGCTAAGTCAAGAAAAATGCCTTTGTCATTTTCATGCAACATACTGACCAAAGTAATCTCAAATCGATTCAATGCAAGTTCTAAAAAATATATTCATAATTGACATCACTCATGAAAGAAAATAAACCAAGCGTAAGTATCAAACTTGGAAAAGCCCAAAACTCACAAAGGTATGGAACATTTACTCAATTCAAACATGCTTTCTTCCTAATATCTACAGTAATATATACATGTATATCACAAATGTTGAAAAATGATTCAACTATAAACTGTTTTGCATACTTTTATCATCAACTAAGCTCAGATTCAGCACATGCTTGCATCAAAATTAGTTGAAAAGATTAAAATAATTTTTTTTTACCAAACTATGTACATGGCAACGTCAACTATCCCTCCCCCAACTAATTTAAGACATTGTCCCCAATGTCAAAATAAAGATAAGTAGAGTGTAGAAGATCTTATCAGAAAACTGCAAATCTAGCAGCAAACAACAGTAGAAATAGTAATGCAACAGAAAAATAAAATCATAACAGTAAAATATAAGTAGAAAGAGAACTAAAAATAACATCAAAACAGTAAAAACAAAAAGAAAACAACAACTAGAAAAGTGAAATAAAAGTGTGGAAAGAAAACTCCTTATGGATAACAGAAGCAACAAAATCCTAGCTACCACACCATAGCCAGTGTAATGGCACACCACATCAAGAATCATATGGTTTAGTCTCTTATAGGGCTGCCTCACTAGTTTAGCTTCATCCTCAAATAAAATCCTATCCAGGCATATGGAAGGGCTAATGCTAGGAATGTCTACAAGTGTAAATGCTTTTGGATTCTCCCTCAAAATAGGTAGCAACCTCTCCTCATCAATAAGGAGTTTCTTGGCGACAATGGACTCCAATTTTGGTGGCTTCACTACCTCTGCAGATTGAATTGCTGCATAATCTGTTGAAAAAGATTCATCATGTCTAAAAAATGCAGCAATCTTAGCACATGCATTACACAACATATCATCATCACAACCAGTACAACAAACATATTCATCAAAATCTGTAAAACTATCAAATTCATCACATAAATCATCAATTGGTTTTTTCACATCAAAGATCTCATGTTCTGCAGAATCAGATATCTGTATCTGTTGCTTGCTCAACTGACTTAATGAAGATGTAAGTTGACCAACTTGGGTCATCCAAATTCTATATTATGGCCTGGTTGGTCTAACATATGGTTGACATTGTTGTTGTGTAGGGAATACACTTGTTGCAGTAATTGAATAGTCTTGAAATACAGAACCATCATCTTGCAATGTGATGCATGCATATGTGGGATGAAAAGAACTATAACATATACTGTAAAATCTTGCAGGTTCTAGCACAAGTAACTGATGTTATCCCATTGCCAGCTGCCTCACCAAATAAGACAGCTTATCAAGTCTATGCTCCATTAGATAAGTGACCAAACACAAAAACAAGTGTAAAAATACACAAAACAATTATAGAAAACCTATCTAGAGATTTTTTAAAAAAATTATGGGATCACCACAGGGTGAAATCTACACAAAAATGCTATCCAATAGAATAATAAACAATCTTAAAAAATTGAAAAAGTGGTCTAAATGATGAAATTTTGCTAAAATAGAGGTGACCTCACTATAAATAGTGAACCTTTCTCAAAATAACTTTTTCCATTAGTCTATCAAAATTCATATCGATCAGAGATACTTGACTGAACCAAAATCTTGAGACGATGCCTTTTACCTAATTTCAGCCGAATTCCACTTGAAAAAGCCTAAAAAACCAAAACAAACACAATTGTTAGAATTAGATGAAGTCTTGAAATGATCAAATAGTTGCTTTGGATCCCCGACAATGGCGTCAAATTTGACAAGAGGTTGTCGAGATCCGTCAAATAATAAAAATTACCGGTTCACAAACTAATTTGTAGTATAGAGAATGAACCGAATCATCTCTCAAGGATCCAAAAACAAAGATTCAATTAGATTAAGATAATTACAAAATGGATTTTGATGATTTGTAAAGCAAATACACCGGTTGAAATTAAAGAAAATCAATTAACAAATTAACCAATCCAAGGAAATTTACCGATCTTGAGTTTAATCCATTATTGATCACAAGGAATTCACTTAATTGCTAACCAAGTTCATGGCCTTAGATCACATCAAGAAGCCTTAACATGATTCAAGAATCCTCTACTCGATAAGCATCTAGGATTTAGTTAACCAATGTTAGATAAAGTAAGCACTATCCAAACATAAATTAACTTAAGATTCGGAATTTAACCAAGCTAAACAATCCATCAAAAAGCTTTAATATATTGTTTAGTCTTTGTGATCCTCTTTGAATACATGATAATAAAGTTATTATCACATAAACATCTAATCAAATTAAGGAATTCAATCTAGATCAAAATCAAAAGAGGAAGAAGACAAACTTGAATAACAATTAAGTAATTTGAACAAGCAAAACAAGATCTCCAAATTAAACATCAAAATGATTAATCCCTTGGATTGATTATAAGAGCCTAGCCTTCCATTTATGGGAAGGAAGAACTCAGAAAATAAAGAACAAAACGAAATTCTAATGAGAAGGGAGAAAAAGAGGAAGAAAACTCTCACAAATACTGAAAATTACTTCAAATTTCATTGATGCAATTACAAGAGAGATTGACCCTATTTATAATAATCCTAGAGGCCAATTTATAGTTGATAAAAGCTTTAAATAACTGGAATGCAAGATAAAAAATGGATGTTTGTCAATAACGGTGGCTTGATGCATGGTTGGTAGCTTCTCCTTACCAACTATTCTCTGATTTCCAGCTTAACTTTCATGACCAAAACAACGTAGTTTCGCTTGGAAGTCTTCATAAGAGTTGTAGTTTTATGTCTCGGTTTTCAAATGGCATCGATTTCAGCTTAAAAGGACTTTTACAACTCAAGATATTCTAAAAACACAAAACCATCATCTTGCAATATTGGGCATGCATATGTGGGATGAAAAGAACTACTACAAAATTTTGCAGGTTCTTGCACATGTAACTGATGTTGTTCCACTGCCAGCTGCCCCACTAGTTAAGCCAGCTCATCAAGTTTATGCTCCATCAGATTAGTGATCAAACACAAAAATACAAAATCATAAAACCAAGTCTAAAAATATACACAAAACAATTATAGAAAACATATCTAGAGATTTTTTAAAAATTATGGAACTATCACAGGGTGAAATCTACACAAAAATGCTATCTAACGGAATAATAAAAAATATAAAAAAATTGAAAAAGTGGTCTAAACGATGGAATTTGGCTAAAATAAGGGTGACCTCACTAAAAATAGTGAGTATTTCTCAAAATAATGTTTTCAATTAGTCTACCAAAATTCAACTCGATCACAGATACTTTACCGAACCGAAATTCTTGACACGATTCCCTTTACCTAATTTCAGCTGAATTCCACTTGGAAAAGCTTAAAAAACAAAACAAACACAATTGTTAGAGTTAGATGAGGTCTTGAAATGATCAAATAGTTACCTTGGATCTCCGGCAACGGCGCCAAATTTGAAAAGAGGTTGTCGAGATCCGTTAAACATTTAGGATTTGATTAACCAAGGTTAGATAAAGTAAGCACCATCCAACATAAATTAACTTAAGATGGGGGATTTAACCAAGCTAAACAATCCATCAAAAAGCTTTAATAAATTGTTTAGTCTTTGTGATCCTTTTTGAATACATGATAATAAAGCTATTATCACATCAACATCTATATCAAATTAAGCAATTCAATCTAGATAGAAATCAAAAGAGGAAGAAGAGAAACTTGAATAACAATTAAGCAATATGAACAAGCAAAACAAGATCTCCAAATTAAACATCAAGATGGTTAATCCCTTGGATTGATTATAAGAGCCTAGCCTTCCATGATTGGGAAGGAAGAACTCATAAAATAAAGAATAGAAATGAAATTCTAAAGAGAATGGAGAAGAAGAGAAAGAAAACTCTCACAAATACTCAAACTTTCTTCAAACTTACTTCAAATTGAATTATGTATAATACAAAGAGATTGACTCTATTTATACTAATCCTAGAAGCCAATTTGTAACTGAAAATAATCTGAATGCAAGCTGTAAAAACATGGAAATTGTCAAATATGGAAGCTTGATGCATGGTTAATGGGTTGGTGCATGGTAGGTGGGTTGGTGTATGGTTGGTGGCTTCAAGTCAGCAACTCTTATCCGACTTCTAGCTTGATTTTCATGACCTAGACGATACATTTTGGTTTGGAGGTCTCATGAAAGTTGTAGCCAGTTGTCTCCTTGAAATTTTGGCGTTGGAATCATGCCATTTGGACTTTTAAAACTCCAGATATGCTAAAAACATTGCACCTACCTCAAGTTAGGTTGGCAAAACGTGTTTCCAAATTCAAACCAACTTGTAACTTCATAATCATGCCTAAAACGACATCTATTGACTAAATAGTCTTTAATGAAGTTGGAGATATGAGTCTTATCTTTCCAATGGCCAAGTTTCAGTCTAAGAGGAGGCCTATAGCCCACTATATAGTCCAATATGTGCACACTGCCTAGATTTCCGTGACAGCAAACTCACTCTACATTGCAGGGATATTTTGGACCCTTAGAAGTCCGATCCAGCTCTTTAGTTCTTCATGAAACTTGTAGAGCCTTGTCATAGCTTTCCAAAGACACCAAGATCACCTCAAATGGATCACCGAGTCCTAAGTTATGGCCTAAATAAGGAGGAAATGTCAAAATGCATCAAAATCCAAGAATTATTCACAATTTGCATTAAAGCCCAATGAGACCCAACAACATTAAACTCATCTAAAATACTAATATTAGGCACAATAAACATCTAATAAAGCCTAGTACAAAGCTAACATAAGTGTCTCAAATTGATTGATCAAATTTCCCCACACTTAAGCTTTTGCACTCTTGGGCAAAACACATAAGAACAAAACTAAAGAAAAACAAGAAACATCATAATATTAAACTAAAAGCATAAAAACTGATTATACCTAATCTAATCCACTTTTGTAGGAAGACACGATGGCACTTAGCATGTGCCACAAGCCTTTAAACCCCTAGGTGTCCCTAGTGGACGAGTTATAGTCTCGTGAGGGTTGATCAAGATGACACCCACAAACATGTAATACTATATTTAATCAATTCAACTTATTTTTAAATACAAGCATTATATCAGATATAAACCATAATTAATAAGTCAAGCATGCTTAAGAAAGAATAGTTAAATCAAACCAATTGAGAATAAAGTATAACATAATCATGCTTTAATCAGGAATAAACATGTTCAAATTGAATAGAATTCCTCACAAGTGACACTCAAATCACACAAGGTGTTTAGGTTAATTGTTTGCGCTCAAATCACTCAAATAGATTCATTATGTCTCAAATTGATTGATCAGAGCTATGCATTTTATCCTTCCAATGGCACCAGTTTCAGCTCAAAAGAGGCCTATAGCCCACGATATGGTCCAATATGTGCACTTTGCCAAGATTTCAGTGACAACAAGTCCACTCTGACTTTCAGGCCTATTTTGGAACATTATAAGTCCGATCCAGCTCTCGAGTGCTCATGAAACTTATAGATTTTTATCTTAGCTTTCCACAGACTCCAAGAGCACCTCAAAGGATCACCGAAGACCAAGTTATGGCCTAATCAAGGAGGAAATGTGAAAATGCATCAAAATCCGAGAATTAATCACAATTTGCATTAAAGCCCAATGAGGCCTAACAACACAAAACTCAGCTATCATACTAATATTTAGCACAATAAACATCTAATAAAGCCAAGTACAAAGCTAACATAAGTGTCTCAAAATGATTGATCACTTTTCTGAAAGAATTGACATCAAAAGGTCCACATATATCAGTGTGTACAATCCCAAGAAGCTGAATGCTTCTCGTGGCTCCCTTCTTTGTGTGTTTTGTTTGTTTTCCTTTAATACCGTTCACACAAATATTAAGGTCAGTGAAATCCAAATCTAGAAGGGGTCATTCTTTACTAACCTTTCCATTCTTTCTTTGGAAATGTGACCTAAATGTTTATGCTAGTAAGCAGAACATTCATTCACTAAACCACGTTTAGTGCCAACATTATGATGCAAGGTCATAAGTGTATCCAGCATTATGATGCACAATCATAAGTGTCAATATTCAATCATAAAGGTATGTTTATACAAGAGAATAAAAGAGCATTGGGGAGTAACTCAAGTAGAAAGCATAAAATTTTACTAAAAACAATAAAATGCACATTTTCCTTCCTTTTTCTATTCTTTTCTTTTACAACCTTTTTGGCTTTATTCTCTTTTTTTTTTCCATTTTTTTCTTCAAAATTTGCTTTTTTTTTTGTACCAAACATTTCGCATAAGCACACTTATTCCCCCACACTTAAATCATTGCAAGCAAAAGAGTTCCTCTAATTGGAAAACCAATGTTCTCCTATTCCCTAAGGTAAGGTAAAACATAGTTTTTCACTCAAGGATTATAATGAGTTAAGAACAAAGAATGGGCAAGTAAGCTCAGAGGGGGTTAACCATGGGATAAATGCAAGGTAGGTTTATTTGGCCAAAGCAGCTAAGTCAAGAAAAATGCCTCTGTCATTTTCATGCAACATACAGACCAATGTAATCTCAAATCGATTCAGTGCAAATTCTAGAAAATAAATTCATAATTGACATCAATCATGAAAGAAAATAAACCAAGCGTAAGTATCAAACTTGGAAAAGCTCAAAACTCATAAAGGTATGGAACATTTACTCAATTCAAACATGCTTTCTTCCTAATATCCACAATCATATATACATGTATATCACGAATTTTGAAAAATGATTCAACTATAAATTGTTTTGCAAACTTTTATCATCAACTAAGCTCAAAATCTCACAAGGAATGTATCCACCAAACTCATTCCATCAAGTCAATATCCAATACCAAGCAAGTTTAATTAAAGAGGCAAAACAATTTAATCAAGCATGGTATGACACTTGAAACTTCAAAGAAATCAAACTCACAACTCAAAACACTCAAAGCATCATTGTAAAGGACCAAAAAGAAAGACCAACTAGTAACTCTTTTTTTTCTTCATAAAAACAGAAAAACAAAATTTAAAACAGAAAACAGTAAACCAGTAAACAGAATAAAAAAACTAGAAAAACAGAAACAGAAAATAGCAGAAAAATAAAACAGACACAGAAAATAGACGCAAAACAACATGAAAAAACAGAAAAACAGAAATGAAAACAGAAACAGTAAAAACACATAACATGCAACAGTAGCAACAATAACATCAGTAGAAAATAGAAATATGAATCTAAAACAGCAACAGAAAAAAATAGGTACAACAGAAAACTGAATATCAACAATAACAACAACAAAAACAACAAAAACAACAAAAGATTGTAGAAAAGAACAGTAGAAACAATAATGCAACAAAAAAATAAAATCTTAACAGTAAAATATAAGCATAAAGAGAACTAAAAACAATAACAAAA
Organism: Styphnolobium japonicum; assembly: GCA_023212625.1. Taxonomy (NCBI): domain Eukaryota; kingdom Viridiplantae; phylum Streptophyta; class Magnoliopsida; order Fabales; family Fabaceae; genus Styphnolobium; species Styphnolobium japonicum. Next base: position 21,604,735 of record JALBWW010000003.1, on the reverse strand, counting down.
CAGTAAAAACAAAAAGAAAACAACAACTAGAAAAGTGAAATAAAAAGTGTGGAAAGAAAGCTTCCCATGGATAACAGAAGCAACAAAATCCCAACCGTCACACCATAGCCAGTGTAATAGGTCACCACATCAAGAATCAAATGGTTAATTCTCTTATAGGGCTGCCTCACTAGTTTAGCACCATTCTCAAATAAAATCCTATGTAGGCATATGGATGGGCTAATGCTAGGAATGTCTGCAAGTGTAAAGACTTTTAGATTCTTGAAAAGAGGTTGTCGAGACCTGTCAAATAATAAAAATTACCGGTTCATAAACTAATTTGTAGTATAGAGAATGAACCGAATCGTCTCTCAAGGATCCAAAAAGAACAAAGATTTAATCAGATCAAGATAATTAAAAGGGGGTTTTGATGATTTGAAAAGAAAATATACCGGTTGAGTTAAAGAAATGCAATTAACAAATTAACCAATCCAAGGAAATTTTACCAATCTTGAGTTTAATCCATCATTGATCACAAGGAATTCACTTAATTGCTAACCATGTTCTTGGCCTTAAATCATATCAAGACGCCTCAACATGATCCAAGAATCCTCTACTAGATAAGCATCTAGGATTTAATTAACCAAGGTTAGATAAAGTAAGCACCATCCAAATATAGATTAACTTAAGATCTAGAATTTAACCAAGCTAAACAATCCATCAAAAAGCTTTAATAAATTGTTTATTCTATGTGATCCTCTTTGAATACATGATAATAAAGCTATTATCACATCAAAATCTATATCAAATTAAGCAATTCAATCTAGAAAAAAATCAAAAGAGGAAGAAGAAAAACTTGAATAACAATTAAGCAATATGAACATGCGAAACAAGATCTCCAAATTAAACATCAAGATGGTTAATCCCTTGGATTGATTATAAGAGCCTAGCCTTCCATGGATGGGAAGGAACAACTCAGAAATAAAAGAACAAAAACAAAATTCTAAAAAGAATGAAGAAGAAGAGAAAGAAAACTCTCACAAATACTCAAACTTTCTTCAAACTTACTTGAAATTGAATCATGTTTAATACAAAGAGATTGGTTCTATTTATACTAATCCTAGAAGTCAATTTGTAATTGAAAATAATCTAAATACAAGTTATAAAAACATGGAAATTGTCAAATATGGAAGCTTGATGCATGGTTGATGGGTTGGTGCGTGGTAGGTGGGTTGGTGTATGGTTGGTGGCTTCAAGTCAGCAACTCTTATTAGACTTCTAGCTTGATTTTCATGACCTAGACGATACATTTTGGTTTGGATGTCTCATGAAAGTTGTAGTCAGTTGTCTCCTTGAAATTTTGGCGTTGGAATCATGCCATTTGGACTTTTAGAACTCAAGATATGCCAAAAACACTGCACCTACCTCAAGTTAGGTTGGCAAAACGTGTTTCCAAATTCAAACCAACTTGTAACTTCATAATCATGCCTAAAACGACATCTATTGACTAAATGGTCTTCAATGAAGTTGGAGATATGAGTATTATCTTTCCAATGGCCAAGTTTCAGTCTAAGAGGAGGCCTATAGCCCACTATATAGTCCAATATGTGCACATCGCCCAGATTTCCGTGACAGCAAACTCACTCTACATTGCAGGGATATTTTGGACCCTTAGAAGTCCGATCTAGCTCTTGAGTTCTTCATGAAACTTGTAGAGCCTTGTCTTAGCTTTCCAAATACACCAAGATCACCTCAAATGGATCGCCGAGTCCTAAGTTATGGCCTAACCAAGGAGGACAGGTCAAAATGCATCAAAATCCAAGAATTATTCATAATTTGCATTAAATCCCAATGAGGCCCAACAACAATAAACTCATCTAAAATACTAATATTAGGCACAATAAACATATTATAAAGCCTAGTACAAAGCTAACATAAGTGTCTCAAATTGATTGATCAATTCTCCCTCAAAATGGGTAGCAACCTCTCTTCCTCATCAGTAAGGAGTTTCTTGGCCACAATGAATTCCAATTTTGGTAGCTTCACTACCTCTGTAGATTGAATTGTTGCATAATCTGCTGAAACAAATTCATCATGTCTTAAAAAGACAGCAATTTCAGCACACAAATCATCAACTGGTTTATGCATATCAATGGCCTCATGTTCTGCAGAATCAGATATCTGCATTTGTTGCTTGCTCAACTGACTCAATGAAGATGCTAGTTGACCAATTTGAGTCTCCAAATTCTGTAGTGTAGCTTATGTGCTTTGCTGTAATTGAAGGTTGTTGGTTGCCATTTGCTTGATCATATCTTCCAATGCAGGCTCAGATTCCATACATACTAGAGCTTGTTGTTGCTGTATAGGTTACTGGCATGGACTGCTTGGTTCAACATAAGGTTGAAACTCTTGTGGCCTCATTGGTTGCTGGAATGACTGTATATACTGGTTTGGCTAATAATGTTGGGTTGCTACATTCCCATATCTCAAGTTGGCCGAATTCCTCTTTAAAAAGCTTCAAAAACAAAACAAACATAATTGTTAGAGTTAGATGAGGTCTTGAAATAATCAAATAGTTACCTTGATTCCCAGGCAATGGCGCCAAATTTGACAAGAGGATCTTGAGCCCCATCAAAATAATAAAATTTACTGGTTCACAAACTAATTTGTAGTATAGAGAATGAAACGAATCGTCTCTCAAGGAATCCAAAAACAAAGATTCAATTAGATCAAGATAGTTAAAAAAGGGGGTTTTGATGATTTGTAAAGAAAATACACTGGTTAAATTAAAGAAAATCAATTAACAAATTAACCAATCCAAGAAAATTTACCGATCTTAAGTTTAATCCATCATTGATCACAAGGAATCCACTTTAATTACTAACCATGTTCTTGACCTTAGATCACATCAAGAAGCCTTAACATGATCTAAGAATCCTCTACTAGATAAACATCTAGGATTTAATTAACCAAGGTTAGATGAATAAAGCACCATCCAAACATAAATTAACTTAAGATATGGAATTTAACCAAGCTAAACTATCCATAAAAAAGCTTTGATATATTGTTTAGTCTTTGTGATCCTCTTTGAATACATGATAATAAAGCAATTATCACATAAACATCTAAATCAAATTAAGGAATTCAATCTAGATCAAAATCAAAAGAGGAAGAAGAGAAACTTGAATAACAATTAAGTAATATGAACAATCAAAACAAGATCTCCAAATTAAACATCAAGATAGTTAATCCCCTGGATTAATTACAAGAGCCTAGTCTTCTGTGGATGGGAAGGAAGAACTCATAAAATGAAGAACAAAAACGAAATTCTAGAGAGAAGAGAGAGGAAGAGGAAAAGAGAATTCTCTCAAATACTCAAACTTACTTAAAATTTTATGATGCTAAATACAAGAGAGATTGACCCTATTTATACTAATCCTTGAGACTAATTTATAGTTGATAAAAGTTATAAACAATTGGAATACAAGATAAAAATGGAGGTTTGTCAATAATGGTGGCTTGATGTATGGTTGGTGGGTTGGTGCATGGTTGGTGGCTTCTCGTCAGTAACTCTTCTTTGACTTCCAGCTTAACTTGCATGCCTTAAACGAGGTATTTTGGCTTGGAGGTCTTCATAAGAATAGTAGCTTTATGTCTTAGCTTTCCAATGGCACTGGTTTTATCTCAAAAGGAGGTTTATAGCCCACGATATGGTCCAATATGTACACACTGCTCAGATTCCAGCGACAGCAAGCCCACTTTGACTTTTAGGCCTTTCTTGGACCATTAGAAGTTTGATCCAACTCTTGAGTTCTTCATGAAACTTGTAGATATTTGTATTATCTTTCCATAGACACCAAGATCACCTCAAATGGATCACCGAATCCCAAGTTATGGCCTAATCAAGGAGGAAAGGTCAAAATGCATCAAAATCCGAGAATTAATCACATTTTGCATTAAAGCCCAATGAGGCCCAAAAACATAAAACTCAGCTAATATACTAATATTGGGCACAATAAACATCTAATAAAGCCAAGTAAAAAGCTAACATAAGTGTCTCAAAATGATTGATCACTATGGCATGTCTTCGTTGTATCTTTGACATCTTGACAGGTGATTCCAAACAATGCTTTAGTGGTTGGGGGTCTATGGCTTGAACAATAGGATTATGAAATTGAACATTCAACTTGTCAACCAACATAGACACAATGGTTTCATGAAAAGAATGCAAAATAAAGCGGTTGTCTCAACATCACCACTGTGATCATCAACATTCAATGTGAGCTTTGTACTTGACTTTATCATATGTTTATTGTGCCCAATATTAGTATATTAGTTGAGTTTTGTATTGTTGGGCCTCATTGAGCTTTAATGCAAATTTTGATTAACTCTCGGATTTTGATGCATTTTGACATTTCCTCCTTGCTTAGGCCATAACTTGGGCTTTGGTGATCCGTTTGAGGTGTTCTTCGTGTCTATGGAAAGCTGAGACAAATATCTACAAGTTTTATGGAGAACTCAAGAGCTGGATCAGACTTCTAATGGTCCAAAATATGCCTAAAATTCAGAGTGGGCTTGCTGTCACTGGAATCTAAGCAGTGTGCACATATTAGACCATATCGTGGGTTGTAGACCTTCTTTTGAGCTAAAACCAATGACATTGGAAAGATAACACACACATCTCCAACTTTACTAAAGACCATTTAGTCAATAGATGTCGTTGTCGGCATGATTATGAAGCTGCAAGTTGGTTTGAATTTGGAAACACATTATGTCAATGTGACTTGAGGTAGGTGCAGTGTTTTTAGAATATCTTGAGCTGTAAAAGTCCTATTGATATGAAACCAGTACCAAAAGTTCAAGGAGACAATTCTTTACAATTGTCATGAAGACACCTAAAGTCAATTCGGTGGGATGGAGGGTCATACAGATCATGGAAGGAGGCACACGAAATCTGGCAGAATATCAACTTTGCTTTTCTTTTGTAATTGTTTATCATTTGGTTGGTTAACATGGACCACTATATTTGACAATCTCCATTTTTTACAGCTTGCATTCATATTATTTTCAGTTACAAATTGACTTCTAGGATTAGTATAAATAGGGCTAATCTCTTTGTATTAACTATCGATGAAATTTGAAATAAGTTTAAGTATTTGTGAGAGTTTTCTTTCTCTTCTTCTCCCTTCTCTTTAGAATTTCATTTTTGTTCTTTATTTTCTGAGTTCTTCCTTCCCATCCATGGAAGGTTAGACTCTTATAATCAATCCAAGGGATTAACCATCTTGATGTTTAATTTAGAGATCTTGTTTTACTTGTTCATATTACTTAATTGTTATTCAAGTTTCTCTCCTTCCTCTTTTGATTTTAATCTAGATTGAATTGCTTAATTTGATTTAGATATTTATGTGATAATAGCTTTATTATCATGTATTCAAAGAGGATCACAAAGACTAAACAATATATCAAAGCTTTTTGATGGATTGTTTAGCTTGCTTAAATTCTGGATCTTAAGTTAATTTATATTTGGATGGTGCTTACTTTATCTAACATTGGTTAACTAAATCCTATATGCTTATCTAGTAGAGGATTTTTGGATTATGTTAAGGCTTCTTGATGTGATCTAAGGCCAAGAATATGGTTAGCAATTAAGTGGATTCCTTGTGATCAATGATAGATTAAACTCAAGATCGGTAAAATTCCTTGAATTGGTTAATTTGTTAATTTCTTTTCTTTAATTCAACCAGTGTATTTTCTTTATAAATTATCAAAACCCCCTTTTTAATTATCTTGATCTAATTAAATCTTTATTTTTGGATCCTTGAGAGACGATTCAATTCATTATCTATACTACAATTTAGTTTGTGAACTGATAAATTTTATTAGTTTGACGGGTCTCGACAACTTCTTGTCAATCAGCAACATCAAATTTTAAAAATTTAGTAATGTATCCTTTAGTATGATCCGGATATCCAATGAAAAAAATAATGATTAGTTCTTATGTCAATCTTTTTCTTTGAAGAGTTATATAGTTTTCCTTTAGCTTGACACCCCCAAACTGAAAAATGATGAAGGCTATATTTTCTATTAGTCCAAAGATTGAAAGATGTTTTTGTCATAGATTTAGTTGGAACTCTGTTGAGAATGTATAATACAGTTTTAATAAATTACCCCTACAAATATTCTAACAACTTAGATCTGGTTATGATGCTCGTCGTCATATCTTTAAGGATGTTGTTTCGCCTTTTGACCACCCCATTTTTGTTTAGGACTACTAAGCATGGTATATTGGGCAATAACTCACATTCCTATAACTACATGGCAAACGATCCCATATGATGCCTCAACACATCATGTTTACCATAAAATTCACTTCTTTGGTCTGATCTCACAATTTTGATGACTTTTCCTAGTTACTTTTTAGCTTCAATTTTAAAAATTATGAATTTCTCATTGGAAACTTAATTTCTTTGTTCAAGTAAAGATAGCTGTATCAGCAAAATCATCAATAAAAGTGATAAAAAAAATCTATTACAATACATTGTAAAGGAATAAGGTCCACTAATGTGAAAGTAATCACTAAAAGATGCAAGGCCCTTTTCTTTTTTGGTTTTACTCAATTTTCTCCTAATACAATCAGCATAGGTTTCCTTGTCCCTAAAATTCAAGGATGGGAAAATATCATTTTTAACCAATCTATCATTTCTATCCTTAGAAATATGTCCTAAAAGTTTGTGCCACACCATACAATATAATATTTATCTCTAGTTTTAGAATGCTTTGGTGTTGAAATCTTTGCAATCAAAGGAAGCATAAAAGTTATCAAAATTCAAACACAATTTATATAAACCATCATCCAAAAGACTGTTGGAGCCAAAGATAAATTTAGAAATTGATTTTGGAACCAAAGTAGTTTAAAGAATTAAACCCCTCAAAGTTTTGAAGATAACAAACTAATTAAATGAGAATGAACAAGTAAAGTTTTACTCAATCTGTGTATAACATGGAATGATAATCCAATAATGCTTATCTGGCTTAAGAATATGTTGATAATACTCTGATAAGGAAACAAAGTTGTAACTAATTTTTATTAGCGAGCGTCCAATTTGACTTCTGTTTTGAATAAAATTGGTATACATCCAATATACTCTCAATTACTTTATTATATTATATTGGATCGTTCAAAGATCCCTTGAATAAGCTCAGGTTCAAACTTTCGTCGAAAGCTTAAATTCAAATAACTAGAATTGTTCATCATTAAATGCTGAAGAGACCTTTAACAAAGTACGCGGCAAATTAGAACTAAGATATCATATTCTTGGTAGTCTCTAATAATCAAAGTCACTTTTCTGAAGAAGCTCAACACGATATCAGCTTATGCATTTAATGCTGCTCATAATGGTAATAAATGTTTTTATTGGATGAAGAAGCTTATGAAGACTACTCCAAGTGCTCGTTGTCTATAAATACAAATGTCTTCGAAGAAAAAGGAAATAGAGTCAGAAGTGATCAAAAGAGAAAAAGATTAATAGCTCACATTCTTTCTATTCTTTACACTCTTGTTTAGAGTTTTCTTTCTTGAAAATTATTCTTTATCCTTGCCTGTTGTGAGTTAATCTCAATTGTTATTTATAACATCCTTTACTCAACTTACTTGTATAACCTGAAGAGGTTTGAGAATATTTGTATTACCTGAAGAGGTATGAGAATACTTGTGTACCTGAAGAGGTGGAGAATACTTGTAATCTTTGTGAAGATTAGTCGAAAATCCTTCTCGTTCAAGGAACTGGTCGTAGCTTTCGAGTTGTGAGAGTGAACCAAGATAAACATCTGGTGTGAGTTTCTCTTCTCTCTACTATATGTTTTATTTATTTACTAACATATGGGGATTGCCATTGTTTTTTTAACAAAGTTTGCAAGTTAAACTTAAAACTTTTCAACTGCGTCCAAAAGAAGTATCACAGAAACCTTCTCTGCGTCTAATGGACTGTGAAGCTTTTCATATTCATCTATTTCTTTTTAAGTTTCATCAAGATTCTTGTTTGAACTTTAGTAAAAATAATTTTTTTCAAAAAAGGTTAAGAAAAACAATTCAACCCCCTTCTTATGTTTCACTTAGAAATTTCAAAGACTGTTTCCAACAATTTTAGAGACAAACATTAAATTAACCCTTCCATCACCAAACAAAAGCAAAACCAAATCCAATCCTATCTAAAACGGAAACAAAAATTAAATTCCTTCTAGAAGAAGATACATAAAAATTGTTCTCTACAGTAATCTCGAAACCAGACTCTAAAAACAAATTGACGACTCCTAAAACCTTATCATCAACTTGAAGATTGTTTCCTACTCTCAATTTGGCTTGTCTTGGACTTGGATTCCACTTGCTTATGAACCCATTCAAAGTAATAGAAACATATGTTATAGCAACACTATCAAGCCACCAAGTATCTGAAATGACATAAACTATATTAGACTCTAAACAAACAAAAGCTACATAATGTCTAGTTCAAGTTTAATTTCTAAGCAATATTTGAACCTATGGTACTATCACCTTACATGGCCTATGTTGACTAGGAATATTACATACAATTTAGCACCTTGAGGCTAGGAGCAGTAACTACATGCGTATGCCTACCTTGATTAATGAGACCCTTGCCATAAAAGGTTTGGAATGAAAGGTAAAAAAACACTCCCTTTTCTTCTCCACAAGGGAGCTCCAGGCAAAGTCCAAGTTCCCAAACTTGGCTTTTTAGCTCGTTTTAAATCCTAAATTTTTTTTATTCTCAGATCCCATTAATAGCATGCATCAATTTCTGAGATTTTGTGGAAGTTAATCGTTATTTTGCCACAATTTAGGGATTCCAAAAGTACCAAGCAAAACATGTTTTTAATTCAATTAAACATTATAATGAAATCCAAACTATTTAGAGGAACAATATACAACTACCCTCACATGCCATCATGCTTTCAATTAGAGCAATTCTGAGAAATCAATTTGAAAGGCCTAAATTGTAATACGACAACTTTAAAGTAATTTTATTCCTTATACTCAACAATTTCATGTGATTTAAGACTTTTTGAACTTATGGTATTGTGTACTACAAAATCCCTAAACTAATTTCATACAATTGTTCCTCAATTCATGCGAGAAGAACTAAACCATTCAACCATAAAGAGGCAATAGAATTATAATTTCATGTTCAATTCTCTTAAATCTTACAACTTAGATCTTGATGTTGGATTATTTAATCCTATGTGGACTAGCATAGTCACATATTTGCTAAAAGGCTCGGATTAATTGAATGTCATATTTGTGGAGCATTGATCAATCAATTTGAGACACTTATGTTAGCTTTGTATTAGGATTTATTAGATGTTTATTGTGTCCAATATTAGTATTTTAGATGAGTTTAATGTTGTTAGGCTTCATTGGGCTTTAATGCAAATTGTGAATAATTTTCGGATTTTGATGTATTTTGACCTTTCTTCCTTGGTTAGGCCATAACTTGGGACTCGGTGATCCATTTGAGGTGATCTTGGTGTCTTTGGAAAGCTAAGACAAGGCTCTACAAGTTTCATGAAGAACTCAAGAGCTAGATCGGACTTCTAAGGGTCCAAAATATCCTTGCAATGCAGAGTGGGTTTGTTGTCACGGAAATCTGGACAATGTGCACATATTGGACTACATAGTGAGCTATAGGCCTTCTCTTGGGCTGAAACTTGGCCATTGGAAAGATAAGACCCATATCTCCAACTTCACTGAAGACCATTTAGTCAATAGATGTCGTTTTAGGCATGATTATGAAGCTACAAGTTGGTTTAAATTTGGAAACACGTTCTGCCAACCTAACTTGAGGTAGGTGCAGTGTTTTTGGCATATCTGGAGTTCTTAAAGTCCAAATGACATAATTCCAATTGTAAAATTTCAAGGAGACAACTGGCTACAACTTTCATGAAGACCTCCAAGCCAAAATGCATCGTCTAGGTCATGAAAATCAAGCCATAAGTCGGATAAGAGTTGTTGACTAAAAGCCACCAACCATACACCAACCCATCTACCATGCACCAACCCACCAACCATGCATCAAACTTCCATATTTGACAATTTCCATGTTTTTACAGCTTGTATTCAGATTATGTACATGTACAAATTGGCTTCTAGGATTAGTATAAATAGAGTCATTCTCTTTGTATTATGATAATTCAATTTTAAGTAAGTTTGAAGAAAGTTTAAGTATTTGTGAGAGTTTTCTTTCTCTTCTTCTCCATTCTCTTTACAATTTCGTTTTTGTTCTTTTATTTCTGAGTTCTTCCTTCCCATCCATGGAAGGCTAGGCTCTCATAATCAATCCAAGGGATTAGCCATCTTGATGTTTAATTTGGAGATCTTGTTTCGCTTGTTCATATTGCTTAATTGTTATTCAAGTTTCTCTTCTTCCTCTTTTGATTTTTATCTAGATTAAATTGCTTAATTTGATTTAGATGTTGATGTGATAATACCTTTATTATCATGTATTCAAAGAGGATCACAAAGACTAAACAATATATTAAAGCTTTTTGATAGATTGTTTAGCTTGGTTAAATTCTAGATCTTAAGTTAATCTATGTTAGATGGTGCTTACTTTATCTAACCTTGGTTAATCAAATCCTAGATGCTTATCTAGTAGAGAATTCTTGGATCATGTTAAGGCTTCTTGATGTGATCTAAGGCCAAGAACATGGTTAGCAATTAAGAGAATTCCTTGTGATCAATGATGAGTTAAACTCAAGATCGGTAAATTTCCTTGGATTGGTTGTTTCTTTAGATTTGTTTACAACTTTAAGTTTCATACTTTTATTAATCTTGTTAATCAACAACAAAACCCCCTTTTTCTAATTATCTTGATCTGATTAAATCTTTGTTTTTGGATCATTGAGAGACGATTCGGTTCATTCTCTATACTACAAATTAGTTTGCGAACCGGTTATTTTTATTATTTGATAGGTCTCGACAACCTCTTGTCAAGCATATATTGGTTAAGCCCATTTGTGATCACTTTTGTTATTGGGCTTTTATAAGCACTTAAATCTATTGTGGACTATTGTGGTGGGCTTTCTATGATGGGTAGGTTAGCTCATGGGTAGGTTAGCTCATCTCTTTATAACACATGGAGAGACCCCTATTCCTAACCACTATGTGTAGTTTCCCTATTGAGATTACACAAAAAAGAAGGCATCGTGGAATAGGAGTAGTTTTCTCTTCTTCACCCACACACAGAGAACTAACCAAGGATTATTATATGGCATTCCTATCGTTTGTGATTTGATCTCAGGTTAGTAATGAACTCATCATCATCTTCCTATCCAGGTAATCCTAAAAGGCCAAATCTCTAAATTGATTTGTATATTTATGCATGTTAAGATTTAGGATTAAATGATTTGGGAATTTTATCTTCTAATTTGAAATTAGATTATCCTATAATTTTAGCAATTGGTATCAGAGCAAGGTTAACCCTGATTGTGGCTGTATAAGCTAGGTTGCCTATATAGATCAGAAATAATTTTAATATATATAAGATTTAATCGTTGATGAAGCTTGAAGCTTCAGGTGTCTACCAATGGCTGCCTTTTAAGTTTCATTCTTGGTAAATATCCAAGGGGCTCATATGATATGAGCTCCAATGGCAGAAACATAGCAGAGGATGGGGATGACCTTTGGACATCAGTTTCCCACATCGTGATTGGCAAGTGCCTCTCCTTTTATTTTATTTTGTTTTTGGTTTCTCCCAATTTATTGTGTTCTTTCTCTTATTTATTATCTAGCTTTCATGTGATGATAGTCATTATTAATCTATCTTCCTATATCGTGGAAAACAAAACTAGTATTCTTCTTTCAAATTTTAATTTTTCAATTTAATTTGTGAATCGAGTATATATGTTTGTTGCGATTTTGCCAATGTAATTTTTTTTTTATTTTCTTTTATAATCTGAGGCCTTACTTTAACACAGTGGGATGAGGTTTTTTGTTTGTTTGTTTGTTTAAGTTTTGTTGCTCGTTACTGAGTAAGAATTTTATATATTGTTGCTCTGATTAATCTATTAATCGGTTCAAGTATGCTCTTGAGGGCATGAGTTTAAAGAGATAAATTAGACAGTGATTGAAGTAATGTCTTCAGAGTGATTTCTACTTGTTAATGATTGACCTGTGTATTCTATAAACTTAAAATAGTTCATAATGTCTTGTTTGGGATTTGATAAAGTATTGCAATACCATTATGCCAAGCCTCTCCTTGTTTATGATATATTACCAATATCATGAACTTTCTTTGTGATATTTTCATTTAATGGCCAACAGCTATGCCAATTTGTATTTTGAGTAATTTGTGAAATTATTATTTGCATAACAACTTAATGCAAACATATATAATTGGAAATTTTGCGTAGTAAAATTAGAACTTGTTTTGTAAACATTTGTGAGTAACTATTGCAAGATCAAAAGCATCACATATTATATACCTTTGGAATTATTGGTTTTTTTTTTTGTTGTAATTCTCACACATTTTGAGACTATTTCATATTATGTACTCTCTCCTTGGTAGTACACGGTAGCTATTGAAATATTATTTATGCTATTTTATGAGAATTATAATTAGATGCTATTTTATGAATATTTTACTGTTTTGAAGAACTTTCTTATGTGATAAAGAGTATTGTATCATACTCTTTTGACAAATATATTATTTTATGCTAAGATAATTTTTGCTAATTATGCCCACTATTATTGCACATATAAATAAATTTTGATATGCCTATTATTTTTTAGCTTGATTATATTGAGAAAATATTGCTCAAATATTTTGTATATTTGGAAAATTTTAAATCAATTGCAAATATCATTTAGTAATTATTGTGTGTATGCTCTCACATGCTATGTAACTATAAAATTAAAGCTCCTTTTGTATAAAATTTACTATAAATTGTGCTTTAATATTTGTTTCATGAGCCCTTTATTGGGAGACATATAAAATAGCTAATTTTGAGACATCTGATTGAGCTATTATGCTTCATTGGCTTTACATACAAGGATGGATGACACACTATCTGAGGTTATTTGTGAAACTCTTTTGATTACTAGTTTATTATATAATTGCATAAGCGAATAAATTTATTCTGAAAGTGTTCTTCGCCATTTTATGCCTATTTGAAATATGCAATTATATATGAGAGTGTGACGATTATCTAAAATTATGTGACTGTAAACTTGTGAACTTCATAAGTAATTTGTTATTACTATAGTAATTTCTTGTAATTGTCATCTCACCTATCATGAGAGGCAATTGTAATGAAATAATTGAGCTTATTATATTTATGTACTCTCATATGTGACTCAATTTTTAAACTAGAGTAATTTTTGTGTTGTTATGTGCATAAAATATTGCATAATATATTTTTTATTTAAAAATAAATATGTTTTGCAATTTATGTGTAAACTGAATTTTGAGAGTCACTATTTTGTGGTATTTAAGAATATTTTGGATATTTTGGTATGGTTGTGTTCTCGCCTATTGCGTGACCAATTATGATAAAGTGTTAATTTGATAATGATGTAATTACATTTGCATTAAGGATTATGTTAATAACTCACTTACCTCATTGGCTTGTCTTTGCTAATATAATTTTTAATGACTTATGAAATGCATTAAATGTTATGTCTTTAAAGTTTTCAGTATCCTCTCGATATTAACTTTAAGAACATAATATTTTAATGTTGTATGAGTTGCTTTTGCATTGTAATTCGGGACCTTTAGGTAGGATTACAATGACATAAGAGCTTAATTATAATTGTGTGCTCAGTTCTATTATGATATATATGAAATATCACTCATTGTCAAATATTTTGGTTGAATTGGTAAATTCATTGTAACAATTACAAGAGACAATATTGTGTAATTGAATGTGTGCATCACCTTGTAAATCTTGACAAATGAGATAATTGGACTTTCTGTAGCAATCCAAAGTTATTTTGTAGACATGTGATTTTGAATGGTTTTACATTCACCTATCGCGAATAATCAAGATAAGTCACCATGTCAAATGAAATTTATTTTCTCAATTTTATTAGAATGGATTGCAAATATTAGTTGGGTTATTTAAATAGTTGACACACCTGATATTATTTTTATAATCCGTAATTTGGAATATTTTGGATTATATAGGTAATGGACATACCTTATCGGTGTGACATTACATGACATAATAATTGAGTAATAGAGAAAATAATTTGAATATTTATCAAATTTTGAACACACTATTTGTGTCTATCTCCTATGTGTGTATCACTTTAACTATTATGTTCTATCAAATGGGAGAGAATTGTATATTATAATTCCAAACCCTTAGGCGGGATTGTAATGATACACTGACGCTAATTCAATTAATTGCCCATTTAATTGAGCATGAGAAAACTAATGTTTACATAAGCATGCTACAAGTCTTTTAAATTATATTGTAACATAGTCAACTCCCTATACCTATGGTTGTCATATATTGTTAATGATAAATTATAAACCTTAATCTTTAAGAAGATAACATGATGAAGACTTGTTAACCTAATAAGGTTTTGAAGAGAATAATTTCTCTGACTTTCTAATGTTTTAATTGTAGTGTTATTGATGTGTAAAATCATATGTTGAACTTATTTTGTAATAAGTATTGTTGTAACAATTTTGGGATATACATATAGTGTTTTACATTATCTATGTGTACTTGGAATTGTTTTTTTTTTTTTATCGATGCTGAAGCATTGTGATAATTGCTACTTTGAGGTAGTGGATTTAACAAAATGTTATTTCTTCTTGGCTTGCTATTAGTGTGAAAGAATGATTAAGAAGGAATTTTCTTTTGTACTATTCAAAATCATGATTCTTAAAAGGAATAATCAATTTTGGTTTAGCAATATCTTCACGGAAAATCCAAGGATTAAAGTTTTTTTCCCCCTAAGTTTTCTAAGATATTGTTATGATGGAAAATATAATTTTAAAGCATGATTTGGCCAATCATGATTTTTTGAAGATTTATTTTGAGCCCAAATTATCGTATTAATCATTTCAATTAATAAATATATTTTTCGTTAATAATGCACATACTTTTGGGATGGAAGTATTTTGAATAAAGTAATCATGTTTTGGCATTACTATTCAACAAGTTCATTTCATCCTATATTAGTTGAACATGTGATTGCCTATGATTAATATATATAGATTGAATATTCTTTATTTTTGATAAAGATAATATAATTTTGTAATTGTTACCCTATTTAGAATAATTGGTATAAATATTTGACGTTTGTTGAAATGTCATTGTAATGAAGCCTGTTATATTTAAGGCCTAATGTTGCAGGAAAATAAATGTTTAAGTGCATGCTAAATAATTTTACTTTTTCCACATGGCTTAGTACTAGCTTTCAGGCATTGTTATTAGAAATTGATTAAGGTGTTTTATTTTTTTGCATTATTTACTAATGCATGTTATCCAAAGTAAGTGGGAGTAAGCTTTATTGTTACTGTGTTTTATGCTAGTTGTTTACTAATGACTAGTGTTGCTATTTTTATTTTATGTGAGACAAGATCTTATATTCAATTGTTTCTATTTTATGAACGATCTTGGTGATGCCTATTTAGTTTTAAGGCATATAGATATTTGAGATTGTATATATTCATGGACTGTCTCATCAAGCACATATATTTAAAATTTTTGAAATGTGTTAAATTTGTGATCTTGTTGTCCATTATTGTGTAATCTTTTGTTGTTATGAAAGTTAGAGACTTTATGATTTGTATGCCCTCAATAATGGTAATTAAAAATAGGTCCCACAAGCTTTCGTTGTTGGTAGCCTAGTTATGTGCTTAAGTGTGTATAGTATGTTTGTTGCCAATGTGATAACACTTGAGTGATCTAGAGTGAGCTATTGTAAACTTGTAAGTAATCCCACGGTACGTGAAATGTATTAGGGATTATGATCTCACTCATAAGTGATCAAATCACCTTAAGTGATAATTTTGGTATAGGTTACCCATTTGAGAGAATCATTCTGAAGATTTGTATTTGCAATGATAAAGAGGAGTTGACCTGTTGCAAATTGTCAAATGAACAATTGTAATCTCCTTAATTGTGCAAGCAGAGTATGTGGTTGGTTATGAAGCCAATTTTGTGAGACTCTGTGGTTATCTAATTGTTTTCGGTTAGGCTTCATATTGTTTTTTTTATGTACGACCACATTTTGATGATTCTGCAATAATGTATTTCTCTTGGTTTTGTACTGTTTGAAAGAAATATTGTGAGTTTCAAACTCGATTTGAATAATTTTATCACAGAGCTAAGTTTTATCCCACTAATAAAGATTTTACCATTAGAATATTTTGAAACTTATGTGACTCTAATGGGGTTGGTTATGTTTTGATACGTTGGATTAGTGGGAGTGTGTACAGTTGTTATTATGATGTCTCGAAACTTATTGAATTTTTGTTGTCATATGTTGTTATAATGCACACTTTTGTGATAATATGGTATATTATTGGAGACATTTTTAACACAGTCTCATTTTGTTATACTTAGATAATTTTGTTGAATCTCAATAGGCATCTGGGGCGGATGCTAAGGCCATTTTATTGGGAATTGCACATGATCACTAATTTTGGCATGCATTTTGATGTGCTTTCCTTTTGACCCACATTCCACATTATGTTAGGTCACCAAGATTTGATTATCTTACATGTATGATATCAGTACTCCTACCGAGTATGATTTTCTACATTGATAAGTTGCTTGTAATCCCATTTTGGACCAATGATTGAGAATGTTTACTCATAATTGACATTCTTTATGGCCACATTAATTTAAGATATTATTTATTTTAAAATATGTCTATGCTGTCCAAGTGGGAGATTGTTGGATTATTTAATCTTATGTGGACTAGCATAGTCATATATTTGCTAAAAGACTTGGATTAATTGAATGTCATATTTGTGAAGTATATATTGGTTAAACCTATTTGTGATCACTTTTGTTATTAAGCTTTTATAAACACTTTAACCTATTATGGACTATTGTGGTGGGCCTTGTGTATGGGCTTTCTATGATGTGTAGGTTAGCTCATCTCTTTATAACACATGAAGAGGCCCATATTCTTAACTATTATGTTGTGTAGTTGTCTCATTGAGATTACCCAAAAAAAAGAAGGCAGTGTGAATAGGAGTAGTTTTCTCTCCTTTACCCACACACAAAGAACTAACCAAGGATTATTATACGGCATTCCTATCGTTTGTGATTTGATCTCAGGTTTGTAATGAACTTATCGTCATCTTCCTATTCAGGTAATTGATCATAAAAAGCCAAATCTCTAAATTGATTTGTATAATTTATGCATGCTATGATTTAGGGTTAAATGATTTGAGAATTTTATCTTCTAATTTGAAATTAGATTATCCTACAATTTTAGCACTTGAATCTATATGACAAGGCTTCGATAACAAATGTAAGTGTTAGCAACCAAAATGAGTGGGATGAGGCTTGCAGGTTGATCGGGCTCAAAGCAATCCATTTCAGCTGGGCGCAATAGGCTGAAGGCCAAAGCAAAAAGAGAATGCCCATAAATGGGGACGAGAAGCATCCAGCCAAGACCAGGTTAAAAGGGGGTCAAAGAGTTAAATTCAAAGGAGAAGCAGTTGCTAAAAAATAAAGGCATGGCCTGGAGAGGGAATGAAGCCACTATTGAGCAGTGGTTTGGAAGTTAAGAGCCGAATGAAGAAGGCCAATTAAGCGTGGGAAGCGTAGAGCAATGTTTCGATGGAGAAGGTGGCTCCTAAAATGTAGGAACAAGGCCAATTAAGCGTGGGAAGATTTTGGGCAGCAGTTTCTACAGTTTGGAGCCTATAAAAGGCCAAAGAAAAGACTAGGCAAAGGACAGATTTATCAACCAACAAAAGATCAACTTACTACCGCTAATTTCCTTTACTTTTCGAACATTTTACCAGCTCTTCTTTACTTTTTAGCCAATTAATTACCGGTTTTGTTTTACATTTATTCTTGTATTTCAACTTTATTTCTTGCTTTCAGTGCTTGTTCTTTGCTTTAAGTTGTATTTCATTCCATTTCAATCAGTTACATTTTGATTCCAATTGATGTATTACATTTCCTTTGCTAAATTAATAAGAATTCCAGTTCATTTCATTGCGAGTGCCTTATTTTTAGCTTTTAATCAAAGGTTTGCTTCAGAGCTTTCGACCCACACCAAAGAGCAGGTTTTCCCTGTACGTGGGAGCTTCTAGGAAAAACTTATCTTAAAGAACAACGGTGCAAGTGCGAAGCCTAGCCGAATTGGCTATGCTTTTAGATTTTTCGCGCGAACAGTAAGACATAATTTAAACATTTTTATAATTCCAAGACACAAAAATTGACATAAAATGTAAGGCCTACATGTATTGGCCATGGATGGTTAGGTTGCTGACAACAGAGCTCCTCACACTAGATCCTTCTCTCTAGCTTCCTCTTTCAATATGCAGCTACCAATTGGACAAGCAAAACTCATACGCATGGTGGGAGTAGATAGCTAGGAGACCTAGCTATATAAGTACAACCCTAAGAAGCTCCCCTTTAAAGAGACATATTTACGACAAACACTATTAGTTAATATGGGCCTACATTGTTGTCGCATATTCACAATAACCGAACTTAAAGTATGCATAGCCAGCAATAAATGGATCAATAAAAATAAGGCTTATCATACTTGTCAAAGCCAAATCATATAATCAACGCTATTTTCACAAATAATAACACTTTCAATTGTAACCCACATAAAAAATTCCAACAAAGGAAACTTTTGAGAAAGGTAAGAATGTGATTTCCAAATTGAAGGAACTTAGATTCAAGTTCATAAGTTGCAATCTTGTAATGCAGAGTTGAAAAGAGAAGATGAACAACAGTGAATCTAATGACGGGATTGTGGAACATGAAGAGAAACTTCACAAATTTGAATATATTAATAGTGATTTAAAGAAGAAAAATGAAGATCTGACTATGGATTTAGTCCAAGCATGTCAAAAAAGTGTGATTCTACTCACTCCTTCATTCTGGATACTTAAGTAAAGCATCTGCAAAATAATAATAATAATTAAAATAAATAAATAATAATAATAATATTAGAATCTGAAATTCCCTACTGTTATCTTCATCGGCAAGAAGAGAGGTTCATCACCAGGTCCATTTCCAAACTACATAAAATATAGAAAGCTACTCTATCAAGGTCCTGCTTATCCAGCTCACTCAACAATAGCTGCTAGCGAGGGAAAAGTGTCTAGTGTGTGTGGGGTTTTCGGCTGTTTTGTTATGTTTATAGTGTAGCTCGTGTTTGTTTGCCTTTTTTTTTTTGTTTTTAATAGTCTAAATATATGGCTCCCTTCTTATTCTATATATATGTTACTCTTGTACCAGAAAACTTTTAAAAATAAGATCAAGTGCTTTCATTTTATTTTCCCTGAACACATTCCAAAAAAAATTAGAGTAAATATTTATTTTGGTCCTCCAAAAATACACGTGTCATCAGTTAGGTCTCCCAATGATAAATACATCAAAATGGTCATTTAATGTTAATTTTTAACATCAGATTAGTCATTCAATATTATTTTTTAATATCAAATTAGTCCTTCAATGACATATTTTACATCAAATTAGTTCTGCAAAAAGATTAATTTGATGTCAACAATTATTAGAAGACTAAATTATTAGTGAACTAAAATATGTGTTTACTCAAAGAATTAATAAAATTGTTATTTATATTATGCATGGTATTACCTATATGATATGCCTATATTAATTTATACAACAAAGCATTACTAATAAAGCAAGAAATGCACAATCAACTTTTTTAATGAGATGCAAAACATTCCTTTTTCCCCGAAACATATCTCTACGAGTAATGGACGACATTAGTAGTTGCTTTTAGTAATATGAAGGTATTTGTAGTTATTAATTTCATAAACCTTCTTTATATATATAGGCACATATGCGGACATGTACAATTTTGAACGTTAAACCCAATCTTTAGCTTGTATTATTTTCTCAAAGAAACGAATTTTCTAATTTATAAAACATATCTACCATAAATTAATACTCTCCCAACCAAACAAGTAGAAATTAATATAGGTGGCATCTTCAGTTCAAATGACAAAATATTTAGCTATGTTTCTCAGTAGATAATAAGTAAACTCTTCAACTTTTTTGAAACATAAATACCCTAACTTACGACCTTCACTTAATTTGCGCCTTGTATTTTAGGCAATAAGTCAAGTGTAGTATAGAAAGTGGCCAAATAACATCTTTTCTTTCTTCTTTTTTTTTTAAAGAAAGTGACCAAATAACATTTAATAAGAAAATTAGTTACTTGTGACAATAGAAAGTGGAAAAATATATTAATCAAATCTTCAACAAAACCTTAAGCATCTTTGTAACACATGTACTTTATTACTATAGCGCCCACTTTTCTCTCTTCCTCCCATTCCTTTTCCAACACATTTTATGGTAAAAACCTTTATGTTGGAAAATAAAAAATAAAAATAAAAGAATAAATGGGTAAAAGTTTAAGCCACCAGAACGTATCTAGTAAATAAAGAAAAGAAAGGAAACCACTACATCGTCGAATGTCTAGTGAGTGCCTGCAATAAACTATCAGATTGACTTTTGTCAATTTTTATTACGTATTTAACTTTCCCTTTGTTTCTCATGTTTCCCATGGTTTAAAAAAAAAATGTGAAAAAAACGCTTTTCCCCCTTATTATTGATGAATCTGAGAATGAGTTTAATATATAACAAAAGAGTGCCCACGTTTCACATTCTTGGTCTTGAATTTAGGAAATGAGTGGGACTTATCATAATTGATAAGGACTACAACAAGAAAAAGAGAGAAAAGCTTGGTTTCTTTTCTTGTTCAAAGGGGATCTAAGGAGAAAAGGAGAAAAAGAGAACAAGATATAAGAGCATGAGATTTGAGAAAAAGGTAAGGGAAGGAACAAAGGAAGGAAATAACGAAGAAATTAAAGGTTGTGATCAACAAGTAAAGATAAAAAGAAACTACTGCTAATGTTGACAATGACAACTTAAAGGCTGACGAATCATCAGTACCCTCAGAAAAGAAACTAATGAGAGAGAAAATTGGAAAAGAAGTTATAGTGGGAGAACGCAGAAAAGAGAAAAACTCAAAGGGTCAAACTAGAAGGAACAAGTTCATAATCACTTTGTATCGAAGCTACGTCTTTAATATGTGTGTATCACTTTGAGGTATCGGATACAAAATTCAGATTCGGACGAAAGTACATATTTAGTATTCTGCATCCATTAGAGATAAGGATCATGAATTGCGGGATTTGTTTTACGAATTTAATTTTAATTTATTGTTAGTGTAAATAATTTTATATTATCATTCGATATATTATTAACATAATTAGATTTTTGAAGTAGTTAAGGAATTATTATAGTACCTTGATAGATTTAGTATTTATGATAAGTTATTAATTATTTATTGATTGTTAGTTTCATAATAAATGTTTGAAAGTCTATTAAATATAAATAACAACTAATAAATGTTTCATAACTCATCCTAAATATTAATACCCTGAAAAAAAAATATGAACACTGGAGTAATTCTTAAATAGTTATTATGATAGTCAAACTTTTTTAATAATTTAACAGTGCATAATTGAATGACAGTATAAAGAAACTTGTCACTAACAACGGATCAAAATTAAACTCTTCTTTTATTTGTTAATGGAATAGCCAATGTTATTAAAACCGGAAAGGAACCTGTGAGACTTTCAGAACCTTAAACCAGTTCAACCATATAAGCAAACTAATTGAACTAGATGATGTCATAACAATAATTCACATGTAACAATATAAAATATATGAGAATATTTATGAAATGTGAAAAATATAATTATTTTAAAAAAAGTTAATGATCAATCAGTTCAACTAAATAAACCAATTAATTTAACCAGATTTTAATTAATTTTAATCAATCTAAAATAATCTAATTATTATAAAACTCCAATTATAACAACCCCCAAATAGCTATAACATGACAGTTTCTCTTATTTATCATTAATCACAACCAAGAAATTGAGGTGAAATTCCGTTTACAATATGCGTCCTTACAAGCTTCTTTACTTTTCTTTTTATAGTTACAGTACATAATCTAGAATCATCACTTCCAAAATTTTCAGTTTCATTTTTTATTTTTACAAATCAAAATTTTATTACGTATATAATAGATTTAACAAAGGACCAAATATATCCAAATGCATATTATTTGGATACCTTAGAAACTTAGATTTAAGTCAAGGCAATATAGTCATTTAGACTAAATATTTCTATATGATAAATGTAAAATAAATGGGGAAATTATATATGACAATTTGGTCTTATTAAAAAATGTCGAGTCATTTAGATTTTTTCAGGATATTTTAATTATTTTATATAAAAGTAGTAGAAAATACGGATCTTTTTTTATTCTTTTTGATGTGCAGAATCAATTTGTCTATTTTTAGAATCAATTTGTCAAGCTAGCAGCGTCTTTTGTTTATTGAAATCTCCATTAAGTAACCAAATTTTGTTAAGACATAAATCAACATAGAAAATGTGAAATATATTAGTGTATTTCTATCAAGAAAAACGGAGAAATTTGTAGTGCACAAGCTTAAGGAATTTCTAGTAACATACACCAGTTACACAACATAAACAAAAGGAAACTAACGGAAAAAAAAAAGAAAAAAGAAAAGGAATACCCTGCCAAATGTGTTTGATTTTCACCTACAATTCAGATTTCAAAATCGAAGTACTTATAGAGAAAAAAAAAAAGAATCAATCTTTATACATGACAAAAGTTTCACATTATAAGTTAAATCTAGTATTGAGTTGTCACACACATGCTGTTACCGAATAAAAAAGGTCACAAACGAGACATTGGATGTCAATAATTGCATAAAATATGTTCAGGTGCAGGCCATGATGCAGTGCCAGCCAGCAATGATGTTATGGTCTACATAGAGTGGGTAGATAATTATTATATCTTTGAATATGGCTCTATGATATAAAAACTGTCATGTTGAGTTCATTAAGAAAATGTATATAAAATGGACATTTGTATAGTTTAATACGTCTAGTACAAGGAGTTTCAAGTTTTTCCCTCTAGCAATTGATATTATTTGTCTCTTTCAGAAATCTCAATAAAAATACGTAATAAGTAGGAAAGAGTGCCAAATGGTATCTAAAGGTACCATCTAAATATTCAATTCTAAAAATTGGAATAGTTAGAAAAATATAAATAGAAAAAAATTTGTTTGCATTGGACAAGATCAATTGATGTTATCATATGAATCTTTGACACAGTTAAGGCTTTTTCACTTATCCAATTGTCGTTAGATACCAGGCCCTAGTATCTTATTTCTTTAAGAAACAAAACTGAGCGTCTCAAGGTGCATACCATCAATCGGCTCAAGAGTTGTACTAGGTTGAAAACAGTATTATTGCAGACGTATATTTGATTATCCTAAATCCATGCATACGTATTTGATTATCCTAAGTCCAAGAACTAAACTAGTTTAGTCATATTAGTTGGAAGGTTATTGTTCACACCTGGTTACCTAGAGGGTGGTTGCTGACATGAACTTATGCTTTCCTGAGCAGCTGGAGTACTCTACGAGATGGGGGGTACCAGTAAAATACACTCTGACGCTCAAATTAGCAGTTGTATTAGGGTAGCTAGTGTTTAGGATTTGATGACAATACTTGTGGGGTTTAACTCATATTTATATCTAAGGTGTTTGAGTTAGAGTAGGATTCTCCTTCGACCGATCTCGCTACTTATCTCAAGATGAGACAATTCTAATCCTTATTAGGTTGACTAGGTTCGCGTACTTATCATTCTAGAAGATCGACCCTCGAGCTAAGTCAAATGGTAACACAATATCAAACATTTCCCCCAGATCGATGCCCAACTACTAGGTTGGATGTTGAGATCTTTAAGGCTTACCTTGGCTTAGTATGATCTTCTCTTTATAAGATATTTATCTAGAGACAACCTTCCTTTCTTTTTGTGTTCATCCACTAGTCATCCACTGAACGAGCCTCGAGCCACATGAACAATCATGGAGCAGGATACTCGTGACTCTCCAAGTTCTTAATGATTTTGTATTTCAAAATCAAGGTATTTAATGTGGTAAGTGGAAAGGCAGATAGATGAGGGGTTGCCCCCTTGTTTAAAAAGGGCACTTCGTGGATCATTTTCCACTTTTGTTCTTTGGTCACCCGAAGCACCTCTACCAAGCTTTCCCATTTTTGCCTCAAAACCTCCCTATACTGTCATGCATTGCAAGAGTTCTCATGGTGCTCTTCCTGTCGTCCTCGGCTTCCGATGGCACACCTTCACCTTCCCTCTTACAGGTAACGCCTCCCTTCCACCCTTTTTCATTTTTGTTACCATGGTTATGCTTAAAAATCTAGAGGCTAATAGTGAGGGTAGTCATTCCGTTGAGATTTTAAAATTGTCATCTTGTCCTATGAAGAGAGACATCCTCTTCAAATACCTTAGTGATCAAAAACATCGATGCTCCTTAGAGGAATTCAAAGAGGTGATGAGAGAGTTAGGACTCGACACAAACTCCTCTATTTGAACACCGTATTTTGTCCGAGTCATATGAAAAATAAAAAAATATAATAATTTTTTTTAGTTAATTAGTTAATTAATTCCAAAACTGAAAAATTAAAGAAAATAATAAAATATAAAAAAAGAGACAATTAAAAAGAAAACCACCTCAACCCAAGCTTATCCTCACTGGATCCATTTTCCCTTGGCCCATCTTCAACCAAGCTCGACCTCAACCTTTTGCTATGGCCCAATTCTAATTCAACCCATACTTATCCCCTTCCTTTTCCCTTTCTTTCCATGATGCCCTAGCCATTCTCTCCTTCTGCTGTGCCGCCATGGATACGAAAAGGACCACATCCTCCTATCGCGCAGCCTCTGACCACCTCTGCACATCCCTACTACCCAGTACCACTTCTGCTCCACCTTCCCGGTACCACCCCTGCTCCTCCCCCAGCCATCCTTCCTCTGCCCCACATCCCGCACCACTTCCTAGTACCAAACCCAGCCACGCCCTGTCCTCTCCCCGGTAACTTTCCTGCTCCACCACCCCGACAACCCTCTGCTCCACTACCCCTGCACCATCCTGACCGCGCCTTGTACCAGCCCAGCAAAAGTGCTCTTGGTCGTGGTCGTACGGGCCAAAGGACATGCTCCCCAAATCCTGCTGGTCACTTACGTGTGAGAGAGGGTTTGGTTTTTTGTACTTTTGGTTATTTTGTTGTTTTGTTTTCTTTTACAGAAACCTTCCTGTATAAAGAGGGGTTTCTTTTCTTTTCTTGAGGGGGATCGTTTTCTTTTCTTTAGGAGCTTTCTTTTGATTACTCTGGTGAGTGATGAAGAACTTTGAGTGAGAAAAAGAGATTGGGTCTTAGAATCACAGAGGCACCCACGAAGCTTTTTCTGTCACACTTTCGGGTTTGGTTATCTCTTTGTCCCTCCCCTCTATTTGTATAAAAAATATATATAATCTTCCAAATTGGAATAGGGATCTGATTTCATTTGTGGTTGTTCAAGTTTCATGGTTCTAGTTTGATTGATATCAAATTTGCCTCCTTCTCAGTATTGTGTTGCTATGGTGTGATCTATATAAAGGAATTAAATTGTTTTGAGATGTTTAGATGCTAACTTTTAGTTTTGGGAAGTGACTAGTGATCGAATACTTGGTCTTAGTATCAATTTTGTTCATAATATCCAAGTGCTCTGAAGTGGGTAAATGAATGTAGATGTGTAATGATATGAAATAATCTGTGTAAATGTGTTTTGATTAAATGATTATGCATTCATATCTTGGTGGTGACATTGGGATGGAGAAGTTCCCATCTCTTGTACTTTTCTTAATCAAAATAGAGCTATTTCCATCCCATTATAAAATGTCATCCATAGACACCCATGAACCACTAACATCATCATAAAACCCCACTATTTTGCCACTAAACACATGCCCAATGCCCAGCCGACCAATCATCAACACTATGCCAAATCCGTGAAAAATCTGAAAATAGAGCCTGCGTTCGTGGCCGACTGACCACCTACTCCTTGGACCATTTTACGACCGAGCATCCTTTCCTAGGACCGTGTCTGACCGACCACTCACTCTTCAGAACATTGTCTGATCGGCCACTATTCCCCCAGAACTAGCCCGCTGAGCACCAATGTGTCATATCATTTCCAAACTGATCCAAACCCTATAACCTCAACACCAAACCCAACCGAGTATACCAAACCTTATAATCATCACCAAACTGAACGAGCAGTCCTTATCCTCAACCATTCACACCTCAGCTCAACAGTCGACCGAGCATACCTCACCCATAACAATTAATACCTCAACTCACCAACGATCGAGTCGACCACCCCTAACATAACCACCCTAGCTCTTGATCCGACCGATCCCTAACACATAACAACCCCAGCTCCTGAGCTGATCAGTCCCTGACAAGAGGTTGTCGAGACCTATCAAATAATAAAAATAACCGGTTCACAAACTAATTTGTAGTATAGAGAATGGACCGAATCGTCTCTCAAGGATAAAAAAAAACAAAGATTTAATTAGATCAAGATAATTAGAAATGGGGGGGGGGGTTTTGATGATGATTAACAAGATTAACAAAAGTACGAGTATTAAAGTTGTAAATGAATCTAAAGAAACAACCAATCCAAGGAAATTTACCGATCTTGAGTTTAATCCATCATTGATCACAAGAAATTCACTTAATTGCTAATAATGTTCTTGGCCTTAGATCACATTAAGAAGCCTCAACATGATCCAAGAATTCTTTACTAGATAAGCATCTAGGATTTGATTAACCAAGGTTAGATAAAGTAAGCACCATCCAACATAGATTAACTTAAGATCTAGAATTTAACCAAGCTAAACAATCCATCAAAAAGCTTTAATATATTGTTTAGTCTTTATGATCCTCTTTGAACACATGATAATAAAGCTATTATCACATCAACATCTAAATCAAATTAAGCAATTTAATCTAGATAAAAATCAAAAGAGGAAGAAAAGAAACTTGAATAACAATTAAGCAATATGAACAAGCAAAACAAGATCTCCAAATTAAACAACAAGATGGCTAATCCCTTGGATTGATTATAAGAGCCTAGCCTTCCATGGATGGGAAGGAAGAACTCAGAATTTAAAGAACAAAAATGAAATTGCAAAGAGAATGGAGAAGAAGAGAAAGAAAACTCTCACAAATACTCAAACTTTCTTGAAACTTACTTAAAATTGAATGCCTCTAATACAAAGAGGTTGGGTCTATTTATACTAATCCTAGAAGCCAATTTGTACATGTACATAATCTGAATACAAGCTATAAGAATATGAAAATTGTCAAAAATGGAAGCTTGATGCATGGTTGGTGGGTTGGTGCATGGTAGGTGGGTTGGTGTATGGTTGGTGGCTTTTAGTCAACAACTCTTATCTGACTTCTGACTTCAAATTAATCACCTAGAAGGTGCATTTTGGTTTGGATGTCTTCATCAAAGTTGTAGCCAGTTGTCTCCTTGAAAATCTCCAATTTGAATCATGTCATTTGGACTTTTAGAACTCCAGAAATGCCAAAAACACTGCACCTACCTCAAGTTAGGTTGGAAGAACGTGTTTCCAAATTCAGACTAACTTGTAGCTTCAGAAGCATGCCTAAAACGACATCTATTGACAAAATGGTCTTCAGTGAAGTTGGAGATATGGGTCTTATCTTTCAAATGACCAAGTTTCAGCCCAAGAGGAGGCCTATAACCCACTATATGGTCCAATATGTGCATACTGCCCAGATGGTTCCGTGACAGCAAACTCACTTTGTATTGCAAGGCTATTTTGGGCCCTTAGAAGTCTGATCCAGCTCTTAAGTTCTTCATGAAACTTGTAGATCCTTGTCTTAGCTTTCCAAAGACACCAAGATCACCTCAATTGGATCACCGAGTCCCAAGTTATGGCCTAACCAAGGAAGAAAGGTCAAAATGCATCAAAATCCGAAAATTATCCAATATTTACATTAAAACCCAATGAAGCCCAACAACATTAAACTCATCTAAAATACTAATATTGGGCACAATAAACATCTAATGAATCCTAATACAAAGCTAACATAAGTGTCTCAAATTGATTGATCAGTCCCTAACACATATCACCCCCATCTCCCTAGCTCTAACACATAACACCCTAGCTCCCGTACCGACCAATCCCTAACACTTAACACCCTCAGCTCCTGATTCGAACAATCCCTAACACCATCACATCTTAATTCCTCAGCCGAGCCTTAACCATTAAAACCCCAGCTCATCGAATCGACCGACCATATCTGAGCATTATCCCTTAACACCACAGCTCACCAAACTGCCCGACCAGGCCTGAGCTTAGCCTATAATACCTTGACCCCTCAGTCAACTTGCTCGACTGATCGGACCTAGCCCTAATCTTAACTTCTCTGCCAACTGACCGATCCGATCAGACCGAACCTTAACTTACCTTGTATCAATCGGTCATGACCGATCCGGCCATTTCATTCTCAATACTCATCTCGGCTCTCATCCCTAAT
Organism: Styphnolobium japonicum; assembly: GCA_023212625.1. NCBI lineage: Eukaryota > Viridiplantae > Streptophyta > Magnoliopsida > Fabales > Fabaceae > Styphnolobium > Styphnolobium japonicum. The sequence continues at coordinate 21,576,031 of JALBWW010000003.1, read as the reverse complement.
CCGATCGGCCACGACCAATCTGACCTTTTCCATTCTCAACGCGTCCTTGGTCAGATACTGGTCAGGGTCCTCGGTCGGCCAACTTGTCACCAAACATTAAAATGCATTTTTACGGTTTTGCCCTTTATAGAATTGATGTTGTGAGTTTTGTTCTAATATCCATACTTATTGATCTTTTGTTTCAACCATGCTTGTCCCAACTTTTGAAAAATAATGAAAATAAATAAATAAATGCATGAATTCATCTATGTTATGAGATTCCAAGGATGAGATACTCAAACTTAGCTGCAACGGCAACAACATTTTGATCTCCTTAAGGTAAAAGGAAATTTTAAAGTTTTGTCGGGAGTGTCGATGGGGCTATAATTGATCTTTAACAAACGATTTTATTCCATGATGAATTTGCTAATTTTAATTTCCATTCGTGCTTTTGGAATTAATTTATGATGCAAGATTCCAATGATGGGATAATTAAAATTAGTTGCAATGGCAACGACATTTTGACCTCCCTGAGGTGAGGATAAATCTTGTGATTTTGTCGAGAGCGATGGCGAAGTCATGATTGACCTCCAACAGAAAATCTTATTTCATCATTAATTTATTGCTCTTTTTGAAGTGACTCTAAATAACCTCAAACAATTAAAACAATCAAAACCAGCCGATGACGAAAATTGGTAAATTATCGGGAGTCTGATCAACTAAACTCTTCCCGATATTCTCAAGGCATTTATATTGGATTTTGCCAGGAGTGCTGGCGGGGTCTAATTCCCAAAATACGCAAATAAACAAAATAATTTTCGAAACAATAAAATCAAATAACAAAATAATTGTGAACAAATTCACTTAGCCCCTACTTAGTGATAATGATGAATTAAAATTTGAAAACTCTTTCGCGAAAATCATTTTAAATAAACTTTCCAATTGTGAAATTCATTTTCAAGAATTTTTTCCATTTGAAAACATATATTTTCTTGGAATTAATATTTTCAATTCACCAGGTTCACTCCTGATAAGTTGCGGGCTCATGATTTGTTCCCCAATAATGGCTATTAAGCCACTCATTCCTTGTCTTTGTAATTTATCATCTTTGATAATATGCCCGACAAAATGGGACATGAAATAACAAAAATAAAAATATCTTGTTCCAAATAATAAACGACCAACTCAATTAACTTAGCATATAACTTTAGATTGATTGGGTTACCGTTCTTGGAAGGACGGTGTAGGGTGTTAATACCTTCCCTACTCGTAATCAACCCTAGAACTCAAAACTCTGCCATGCAGACTTCATTTTAGGTGTCTAATCGCACCATTCCATTTCTTTATGGAAAAATTGATTGGTGACGACTCCTAAATTCTTTAATTATTTCTCTTTAACCCTTTTTGTGAAGTTGCTTAATTTCGCAGCTCCCCACGGGAACAGTTGCGACATTCTAGTTCTAATTATTATGGGGGATGTGTAAGTTCACAAGATCGTCCAACCATAGATATGGTGAGGGGAAAGATGGAAAATGCTCCCCTAGAGGATTACCCACTCCCAGCCAATATCGAGCTTTACGACTGGGTGCAAAAGGAAGTTCTAAGGATTCCTTTTGTACTAACCTCGACATAGCACATAGCTGAGTTACATCAATATGAAATAACCAAGTGAAACACAAGAAGGGGGGTTGAATTGTGTTTCTTAACCTTTTCGGAAAAAATTTTCTTTAACAAATAGTTCACACAAGAAACCTGTTGAAACTAAATAAGTAATAAATGAAATAAAAGCTTCTGAGTCCTGTTGGACGCAGAGAAGGCTTTTGTGAGACTTCTTTTTGGACGCAGTTGAAATGTTTTAGTTCTTATCTTGAAAGCTTTGTTAGGAAAATAATGGCAAACCCCAGATGTTAATGAATAAATAAAACACAAGTTGAGAGAAGAGAAGCTTACACCAGATGTTTATCCTGGTTCACTCTCACAATCCGAGTGCTACGTCCAATCCCTTTCACGAGAAGGATTTTTCACTAATCTTTACAAAGATTACAAGTATTCTCCACCTCTTCAAGTACACAAGTATTCTCAAACCTCTTCAGGTTATACAAGTATTAAAAGAGTTGTGTTTTAAAAAAACACTTAACAGATAACTCACAAAAGGTGAGGGTAAGAACTATGAAGCTCAGAGAGTTTAGACTATCTTTACAAGGAATATGAAAGTGTAAGATTAAATTCTTAGAAGATAGAATGTGCTTGTATTTTTCTTCACTTCACACTTTCATCGTTGAAGATATTGTCCACATAAATTTGTATGATTATAAAGTGTGAGTCTACGTTTCTACGAAATAGTGTTGTATCAACTTTTCCTCTAGAAAAATTGTTTTTCATAAGAAATGAACTCAGTCTTTCGTACCAAGCACGAGGAGTTTGTTTTAACCCATACAGAGCCTTTTTCAGTTTGAAAATATGCTCAGGGGAGGTTTGATCCTCAAACCTAGGGGGTTGCTTAACATAGACTTCTTCATTTATTAAACCATTTAAAAAGGCGCTTTTTACATCCATTTGATAGAGTTTCATATTATTATGAGAAGCAAATGAGAGTAAAATGTGAATGGCTTCTAATCTAGCAACTGGAGCAAAGGTTTCAGTGAAATCAATACCTTCTTGTTGTGAATACCCTTGGGCAACTAACATTGCCTTGTTTCTTACAACCTTACCATCTTCGTCTAGTTTGTTTCTGAAGACCCATTTTGTTCTAATGATGGATTTGTCTTTAGGTAGGGGAACCAGCGTCCAAACATCATTTCGTTTGAATTGATTTAGCTTCTCTTGCATAGCCAATTTCTAGCTTTCGTCCAATAGAGCTTCATCAATTGCCTTTGGTTCCATTTCTGAAATGAATGCCATGTCAGAATGTTCTTTGAATGTTGACCTTGTTCTTACTTTATTAGTAGGATTGCCAATTATTTGATCTTCTGGATGGTAGGTTTTGAACTGCCAATTTCTTTGAACATCCTCAGTTGATTCTGGTTCCTTCTTTTCTTCATCGACCAATTCCTTTGCTTGTTGATGAACTCTTATCTTTGTGGTTTAAGTCCAAATCTACAAAAGACTCATCTAGTTCTAATAAATTTTTATCAGGCTTTTTATCATTAAATTTGACATGAATGGATTCTTCTACTGTTAAGGTACGAGAGTTATAAACTCTGTAAGCCTTAGAAGTTTTAGAATATCCCAATAATATACCATTATCTACTTTTGAATCAAATTACCGAGATAATCTTTAGTATTTAAGATAAAACATTGACAACCAAAAGGATGTAAATAAGATATGTTGGGTTTTCGTCATTTCCACAATTTATAGGGAGTCTTTTTCAAAATAGGTCTGATATATATCATGTTTTGAATATAACAAGCAGTATTAAATGCTTCAGCCTAGAAGTATCTATGTGTAGAATTATCATTGAGTATGGTCCTTGCCATTTCCTGTAGTGACTGGTTTTTTCTTTCTACCACACCATTTTGTTGTGGTGTTCTTGGGGCAGAAAAGTTGTGAAGGATACCACTTTCTTCACAGAATCGTTGGAAGCTCTCATTCTCAAATTCTCCACTATGATCACTTTGGATTGAGTTAATACACATACCTTTTTCATTTTGAACACGTTTACAAAATATAGAAAAGACTTTAAAAGACTCATCCTTGTGTGCTAAGAACATAACCCATGTCCATCTAGTATAGTCATCAACTATGACTAATCCGTATCTTTTTCCACTTAGTGAGGCTGTTCTAATTGGTCCAAACAAATCAAGATGTAACAGTTCCTGTGGTCTTGAAGTCGACACAGTTTTTGGATTCAAAGGAATTATTAACTTCTTTCCCTTTTTGACATGCATCGCAAAGAACATCAGATTTGTATACAAGATTTGGTACTCCTCTTAGTAGGTGATGCTTATTGAGCTTTGAGATTAACCTCAAGCTTGCATGACCAAGTTTATTGTGCCATATCCACTGTTCTCCTTTGATGGACACTAAACAAGATACATTTTGGTTTGAGAGGTCTCCTAAATCAATTTTGTATAAATTATTTTGCCTCATAGCTGAAAAAAGAATGGACCCATCAGGGTTCTTAACTATACATTCTTCTTGGTTGAACGAAACATTGGATCCACTATCACATAATTGACTTACGCTAAGCAGATTATGTTTCAACCCTTCAACTAGAAGTACGTTATCAATAGAAGCAAAATGATGCTTACCAATCTTACCTATTCCAACTATTTTACCCTTCTGGTTTCCACCAAAAGTGAGGAAGCCACCTGATTTAAGTTTGAGGTCTTGGAACATAGACCTTTCTCCCGTCATGTGCCGTGAGCAACTACTATCCAGGTACCATGACAGGTGTTTTCTTCATGCTGCTAAGCACATCTGCAAGAGAGATTATCATGTTCTTAGCTACCCATATCTTTTTGGGTCTTTTCCGATTAGTTCTTAGAGATTCATAATGCCTTGATTTCTTATTGTAAAAACATTTTGAGGTAGAATGGCCTTCCTTTTTATAAATATTGCCAAAACATATGGACTTTATAGGAGTAGTTGTCTTTTGGGAAAAAACTTTCTCAGTATGTTGATACCCCAGTCCAGATTTGTCATTAGGGTCTCTAGAGTATCTGAGTAATGTGTTTAGCTTTTTGGTGCTGCCCACAAATTTACTGAGATCCTCAGTTAGTTCTTTTACCTCAGATTGAAGTTTATTAACTTCATCAGACGTATTGGACTCAGGGGATGTTTTCAAAATAAGGTTTTCAGTTTTTAGTTTTTCACAGCAGGTTTCAAGCTCTTGTTTTTCTGAAAGCACTTTTTCATATTCCTTGAATAATTTTGAAAATTTTCTTTTGCGGGATTTGTACTCAACAACTAAAATAGATTAATTATTTAACAGTTCATCAAATGCTTCTTGAAGATTAAGGTCAGAGCTTGTTACCTCATATTCTTCCTCTTAAGAGGATGTGCTTGCCATGAAGCATAGGTTAGCTTCTTCTTCTGTTTCCTCTTCATCATCAATTGATGAGAGGTCAAGATCTTCCCATGTGGCCATTAACCCTCTTTTCTTCTTTTGAAAGAGTTTCTTTTTCTCCTTCTCCTTGTTAAGTGAAGGGCATTTAGCTTTGATGTGTCCAGGTTTCTTGCACTCATAACTTATGATTGGGCTTTTGTCTCAGTCCTGTCCTTTGGAGCTATTCGACAAAAGTGTTTTCTTCGCATGCCTTTTTTCTTTTTTCACATTGCTTGTATCTTTCTGGAGATGAAGGATAACTCATCGCTGTTTAAGACATCTTCTCCAGATGATTCGTTTTCATCTGAAAATTCTTCAGCTAAGTGCTTTAGACGCACTTCCTTTATGACCTTTAAGGGCAATTAATTTTCCTTTTCTTGAACTTTCCTATTCTTGGAGTTCAAGCTCATGAACTTTAAGAGAACCTAGGAGTTCCTCCATGGTAAGAGAAGCTAAGTTCTTTGCTTCTTGAATGGCAGTAACCTTAGGTCTCCAATGCCTGGAAAGACTACTCAGAATTTTTCTGATATGGTCTTGATTTTCATATGTCTTTCCCAGAGATCTCAAGCTATTGATTATTGTTTGGAATCATCCAATCATTTGATCAATATTTCCATGATCTCTCATCTTGAAGAGCTCATACTGATGAACCAACATGCTTATCTTTGATTCCTTGACTTGAGAGGAACCTTCATGAGCTAAGGCAAGAGTGTCCCATATTTCCTTACCTGTTTCACAACTATGAACTTTGTCGTGTTCTGATCTGGTGATGGCACACATAAGAAAGTGTTTGGCTTTGGAGTTTAACTGGTGCTTGGTTCATTGTCCCTCCGTCCATTATGGTTGAGGGAGTTCCTGACTTTCTGCGTTGGTGAGCATTTGATAGCCATTTTGTGCATCGAAGAATGCAATCATCCTCTTCTTCTAGTAATTATAGTCGTTTCCATTGAATATAGGTGGTCTATTTAGAGCTTGTCCTTCGTTCCCCATTTAAGATTGTACGGGATCTTTTCCTCTGCACTGTTAGATGCTCAACCCAAGAGGCTGAGCGCTGAGTTACATCAATATGAAATAACCAAGTGAAACCCAAGAAAGGGCTTGAATTGTGTTTCTTAACCTTTTCGGAAAAAATTTTCTTTAACAAATAGTTCACACAAGAAACCTGTCGAAACTAAATAAGTAATGGACGAAAGAAAAGCTTCTCAGTCTTGTTGGATGCAGAGAAGGTTTTTGTGAGACTTCTTTTTGGACGCAGTTGAAAAATCAATAAGGTCTTGTACTGAATCTTCTGAGTGAACGGAGATATCTTAGTTGCTGAACTTGTACAGAGGTTAGGTGTGTCAGCATTAGCACACTTTAACTTCTTTTTTCCGCGCACTTTATTAGAGGTCTCTTTAACATTTAATGACGAACAATTCTTGAAATTGAATTTGAAGCTTTAGATGAATGTTTGAATCTGAGCTAAGTAAGGAAACATTGGACGATCCAATATAGTGTACTAAAAAGCAATTTCAGAGTTAATTGGATGAATACTAATTTTTTCTTCTTAGAAAATAAACATAATGGATGCACACATAAATAATCGATTCGTTAACACAATGTTTCTTTTTTAGAGGATTATCAACTGTCTTTAAGCCATATGAACATTATTGGATTATCATTTTATGGAATCAACTGGTTCTATTGAAAAATTAAATGTTCATTCCAATTTAATATCTTTGTTATCTTGAAAACTCAGAGGGGCTAAATCTTTGAACTATTTTATTTCTAACATTAATAACTTAAAACGTCTTTGGTTCCAACATAATACATGCGCCTCACCCCTGGAGGCCAGCACAAGGAGGAATTTGTATGTCCATCTTGCAGCAGTAAAGATCATATTTTCTCAACCCTAGCCAACGGAAGACATTTTATGCTTCTCTACTAGACATTCTTTACAAAGCTTGAGCTCAAGTCCCATTGTCCAAGTTCCAAGTGGAAGTCCTAAACTTCATTGTTGTTGCACCTTCCTAATTACATCCAAACAATTGGTCCTTCATCTAAGCGTTCGAGGTCATATGTCGATATTACTAGTTCATCATGTTTTCTTTTACATCTTCAACCCCTAGGGGATGAAGCATGGAGGGTGCCTTAACTAAATTTCCATCCAGGGAAGGCAATGGAAAAAGATACAGGAGCCTTATTAGACCTTTTACAAGGATTTCAAAGAACATTATTTCTGAGTGGAGGCAGGGCAAGCCTGACACCCAACAATTTTTCCTGAAGAATGAAGGAATTCCACAGTTTATGCTTTATTGGAATCAATTTCCCAAATGGCATGGATCCGGTTAAGAAAGAGATGATGCACGAAGTAGACCAATTAGCAGTGGTGGCCTTTGAGACTTTATCATTGAAGTGTTCCAACTTGCTAAATAAGTTGGGGGATGCTTTGGCTACTTTATTAAGTGAGTCTTCAAAAATCTTCTTAGCACCTGTTTTGTTGTTGGTTTCAACTTAGTAAATTCTCTGACAATGTAATTTCCTTGTGCAGATAGCATGGCACTGAAGGACCATATACATCCCTAAAAAAGGCATGGTTCCAGAAAAACATGACCTCAAGATAGGCAAGCCCCCCCAAAAACAACCCAAGTCGCCTTGAATCTCGCCATTCCTCTGATCTTTCTCTGTCGTTTCCTCCCAAAGAGAGGAAAAGAAAGGTGATAAAGAAATGCCCCAATCTCGGGAGGAAGCCGAGAATGGAGGTGGAAAAGCCAAGTCATGATATCGGTACAACATTTGTCCTCGGCGGTTAGAAACCTCGTAGCAAAACTAGGACGAAGAGTTTGAGAGCCCAGTTGAGGACATTGTTGTTTCTTTGTGGGAGAAGAGCAAGCTTATGCTCTAAGGTTGGCTAGCATGATGAGGGAGGTCGAGTTAGAGACCAAAAGGATTTTGTGCTGAGCAATTACCCTAGTGTTATGTGGGCATGTTGTACCACTCCTTACTCGGGTACAAATGAGTCTTCTTCTAGGCTAACATATGTTGTAGAAGCTATGATTCCAGTAGAAGTCGGGGAATTGAGCATAAGGGGCATTTTTATATTAATATAGTAAAAAAACGTTATTTCTCACTTTCATGATGTTTGTAAATTAAGTGCCAAAATAGGCTTTTTTTTCACATTGGGAAATCGATTCTCATGTAACCAATTTCTCAACGTCTTCATTTTATTTTATTTTTCAAGCCATTGAGAAGTTGGTATAGGTGGAACTAAATTTTCCTTTTTTTTGTTTTTATAATAAAAAAAATCCTAAACCTAAACCACTATAAAACACCCCCCACACAGATCACTCATTCCTTACACATTTCACTCCTTACATTCATTTCACTCCTCTCATCTCCCCTCACCTTAAATCCTAGATGCTTATCTAGTACATGATTCTTAGATCATGTTAAGGCTTCTTGATGTGATCTAAGGCCAAGAACATGGTTAGCAATTAAGTGAATTCCTTGTGATCAATGATGGATTAAACTCAAGATCGGTAAATTTCCTTGGATTGGTTAATTTGTTAATTACGTTTCTTTAATTCAACCAGTGTATTTACTTTACAAATCATCAAAAGCCCCCTTTTAAATTATCTTGATATGATGATTCAGTTCATTCTCTATACTAAAAATTAGTTTGTCAACCAGTAATTTTTATTATTTTGACTGGTCTCGACAACCTCTTGTCAAATTTGGCACCGTTGCTAGGAATCTAAGGCAACTATTTGATTATTTCAAGACCCCATCTAACTCTAACAATTGTGTTTGTTTTGTTTTTGAAGTTTTTTCAAGTGGAATTCGGCTGAAATTAGGTAAAAGGCATCCTATCAAGATTTTGGTTCGGTAAAGTATCTTTGATCGACCTGAATTTTGGTAGACTAATGGAAAACGTTATTTTGTGAAAGACTCACTAATTCTAGTGAAGTTACCTATATTTTAGCCAAATTCCATTGTTTAGACCACTTTTTTAATTTTTTAAAGATTTTTTATTATTCTGTTGGATAGCATTTTTTAGTATCTTTCACCCTATGGTGGTCCCATAATTTTAAAAAATCTCTACATAAGTTTTCTGTAATTGTTTTGTGTATATTTTTACACTTGTTTTTGTGATTTTGTGTTTTTGTGTTTGATCACTAATTTGATAGAGCATAAACTTGATGAGCTGACTTATCTGGTGAGGCAGTTGGCAGTGGAATAACATCACTTACATGTGCAAGAACCTACAAGATTTTGTAGTATATGTTGTAGCTCTTTTCATCCCACATATACGTGCCCCACATTGCAAGATGATGATTTTGTATTTCATGACCATTCTGTTGATGCAACAGGTGTATTTCTTGGTGAACCACAATACTAACAGCCTGGATATGATCCTTATTCTACTATCTATAACCTTGGCTGGGGAGATTATCCTGACTTGAGATATGAAAATGCAACACAACAGCAACCAAACCATTATATACAACCATTTCAGCAACCAATGAGTTCACAACAGTTCCAACCTGATGTTGGACCAAGCAGTCTATACCAGCAGCCTATGCCCCAGCAAGCTTTAGTAGGAATAGAATCTGAGCCTACATTGGAGGACTTAGTGAAGCAATTGGAAACTAATAATCTGCAGTTTCAACAGCGAACTGGGACTACTATTCAGAGTTTGAATACCCAAAGTGGTCAGCTAACATCTTCGTTGAGTCAATTGAGCAAGCAACATATGCATATATCTGATTCTGTAGAACATGAGATCATTTATGTGAAAAAGCCAATTGATGATTAGTGTGTTGAATTTGCTAGTTTTATTGATTTTGATGATTTTGTTTGTTGTACTGGTTGTGATGGTGATATGCTGTCGAATGCATGTGCTGAGATTGCTGCCTTTTTGAGACATGATGAATCTTTTTCAACAGATTATGCAGCAATTCAATCTGCAGAAGTATTGAAGCCACCAAAATTGGAGTTCATTGTGGCTAAGAACCTCCTTACTGATGAGGAGGAGAGGTTGCTGCAGATTTTAAAGGAGAATCAAAGAGCCATCATACTTGCAGACATTTCTAGCATTAGTCCTTTCATATGCATGTGTAGGATTTTACTTGAAGATGGAGTTAAACCAATAAAGCAGCCCCAGAGGAGACTGAATCGTCTGATTCTGGATGTAGTGATCCATTACACTGGCTATGGTGTGACCGTCAAGATTTTGTGGCTTCTGCTATCCATAGGGCCAAAAGTTTTATTTTTCAACTCGAGGTTGAAATTATTTCATGGGACAAATCTTCAATCATGCTGGCTGAAGACGTTAAAAGTAGCACTTCTTGGGAGGCAACCCAAGTTTTCTAACTCTATCATCTTTCAAACTTTGATTTATTTGAAATCACAAGAATTGAGATAGAAAATCAGTACCAAACAATAAAATCTATCAAAGTTTGATTTTTCTGTCTTAATTTTGTTTGTTTTTCATTGACAGATTATTTTTCACAGATTAAGTGGCAGATAACGGTACTTTGTGAAAAAAAATTTCGGTCCCTTTAGTTACCCACAAACACTAAAATCTGTATAAAATTTTTCTCAATTTTTTTCGTCTTTCTTTCTTTCAAAATGGATAATTGGCTTGTTAATTTTTGCAAGTGATTCCCTTCGCTCCCTCAAAATGCTTTAACTAACATTTATTGTGCAAGGTTTGAAAAGATTAAGGATGCTTATGCACAAAGGCATCCCTACGGATATACACTAGTTAATTGAAGCAAAGGTCCGAATAACAGGTGAATTTTCTGACGCTCTTGTTTCATATATGCCAGGGCTAGGTAAAAGTTTATATGCAAAGAAAAGAAGAGCAAAAAGGTTACGAGTCTGCTATAAATGTGCAAGACGGACCTGTAACACAAAATGCAGATCAATTGGAATGACGTCTATAAATCGAATTGATAAAATTAACTTCATTAACGATGGCATGAGTAAAGAGTCTTTAGATAACATTATATTGACTCTTGAGACGCATCCTAGTGGAGATGTGCAAAGATCACTTCTTGATTTATAGCCAATATTCCAAGATAAACGTGAGCATTATAGTCTCGAGAATCTGACTCAAAAAGACCATATTTGTCAATTTTTAAGAAAATTGGATAGGAAGCCGACCATTGGCCCATAGAGAGCATTCAAGCCGTTACTGGACATAAAACCAGATGAAAATGTGAGCCACAATCACACCTATTATAAGTATTATTATTTTTTGTTGTTTTCATCTTGTTCATTACAAAAAAATATAGCCGTATTTTTTTGAAATATGCGTTGCATATTTTCAAACTTCTTCTGACACATATATATTAGTCTCTTATCCTTGTCATATAGCTATTATCATTTCTGTGCTTATTTTCAAACTTACCTGACACGCAGATCTACCCTTCCTTTATAGGTATAATTATTACCTTTGAGTTTTTATTTCTTTAAATATTACACTTTGCTCTCTTCAGATCATTGATAAGGTGAGAGTACAAAAAAATGGAAGTCACTTCAGTTAGTCGGATCAAAAGCGTTTGTGTATTTTGTGGATCTAATCATGAAAAGGATAAAGAGTTTGTAAATATTGCAAACCATCTTGGTCGAGTGCAAGTTGAGAGAGAAATCCATTTAGTTTACGGAAGAGGTAGTGTAACACCCCGAAATTTCTATTTTTAATTGAAATAATGATTTTCCAAATTTTTGTGATTTATGATGATTTTTGGGAATTTTTCTGACCTTCATTTAAAATAGGTTATTTTTCATAAACACTATGAGCCGATTCGGGGCAGTTCCAAAAAATAAAAATAAATAATTTATATTTTCGGCCTGTAAATACCCTTACTATTTATTAGGATCGGGGAAAGTCACGGAACTCGAATCTAATACCAGATTCTTAAGTTTTTCAGTTTTGGGGAATTTTTAGTTTTGTTGACTTCATGTGTTAAACCGATGTTATTTAGGATAATAAAATAATAAATTTAAAATTTTAACCCAAAAATACTTTGACTATTTATTAGGAACAGAGAAGTTTACGAAACTCAATTTCGGGAACAGATTTGATCATTTTTCATTTTTAGGGATTTAATGATTAAATAAAATCTTCTGGTCATTTTGGATACATCCTATTGTTCATTGCACAATAGATACTGATCTTTGTCCATTGGATAATAGCTACAGAAAAATATCTATGGCATTTATGTAGATGGGTGAGTCTTTTTGGTGAGTCATGAATGCATTAAATGACATGGTGAATCACCTATGTATTAATGGCAAGGTAAGCTAAATATCTTGATTTTTCTTTATTTAATTACTTTTTGGACCTTACTTTTCTTCTATAAATAGCCAACTTCACCATTCACTTGAACTCACACCAAAACCTTCACTTTCTCTCTACAAAGCTCACGGCCTAGAGCTCTTGTTCACCTTCCCAAACTCTTGCCAAAATTCTAAGTTAGTTTCTAGCATCCTAGTAGTGTTTTAAGAAACTTTGATGTTGTGAGTTTCTTGAAATACAAACTCTTTTCACCACTTTCAAGCTTGCCGAAATTTGAAGGAGCCTAAGGTGAAAATTCTTTCTCTTCACTTTTAAATTTCTATTTCAAAGTTTTATATCATTGGATTGATCCATGATCATCTTATTCCATGTTTTAGAGTTTAAAAATTATGAAATTGGTTCTATAAGGGATTTCGTTGGTGGAAAAAGGATCTTTATTGGTGGAAAGCTAAGGAACTTTCACAAGAGAGGATTTTGAACCAAGGTAAGGGGGAGATTTCTCTCATCAACCAATATGGTGGTGAGGAACAAATTTATGGTTTATATTTTATGCTTTCATGTTTTATGGTTGATGTGTTGTGGTTTGTGCTTTATAATTTATGTTTTGATTATCCTATGTGCTTTTATGTTTTAAGATATATGGCATAAACTTGTTATGATTAATGTGTGATATATCTTATGTGTGAATAAGAAGATGATGTATGTGTGCATGAAAAACATGGTTATGAACATGTATATGTTTGGTTGGAAACCAATGAATCGTGATAGAAAGGAAAAGTTTTGAAAAGAAACTATGTAGGAATGATATTTACTTTATTAAATATTTTGTTATTATTTTCGAAAACAAGTATATGGTTTAAAAGATTTTCGAAAATATGAGAGAAAATATTTAGTTATGATTTAAAGATGAAAATAAATATTTTTCAAGTAGAAACACTTTTGAAAATTTGTTTGGATCTTGAAATGTTTTCTAAAGATTAGTTTGGACCCTGAAATATTTACTAGTATCAAACTATTTTGAATTAATGCTTACTTTTATTAAAGACTTTTATTTTTCAGAAAGTTGGAGAAAAACATTTTTGTAATGATTTGATGTAGAAATAAATGTTTTTCAATAGAAATGATTTTTGAAAGATTTGTTGAAAAGTCACTATTCATATTTGAAACTTATTTTTAGTTCATATAGTGAGAATAGACTTGGAAATATTTTATTTAGTTCAAAATGACTCAATATTTGTGAAAAACGCTTTACGCAATTTAAATTTTACATAAAATGTTTTACGCAATTGAAAAATGATTTTAAACTATTACGCGATTCAAAAATATTAATTTTTTAGTTACAAGATTGAAAAATGTAACAGAAATGTTACGCGATTTGAAAACCATAATAGTAGTGTTACGTGATTTAGAAAATATTTTAGAAGCACCATAGGTTAAGAAACAGCAGTACTACTATCGGGCCGACGTAGACTGAACCTTGGATAGGACAGTTGACGTTATTTTTAAAATAGTGGCTTGAATCCCAAGGGGATTGTGTTTTGATAAACTAATAATTATGGGTTCGTTGACTATGCATTATTGGGTTGATCATGATTAATTTAATAATTATGGGTTAGTTGACCATGGATTATTATATTAATTATGAGTGATTGCACTTTGCATGGGTTAGTTGACCATGGCATTGTGATAGTCTGTATGAGACTTGTTGTTAAGGCTTTGAGCCTAGGAGTTGAGCTTACACCTTAGTGCGGGTGCGAATTGTGTAGTGAAGATCTATGAATGATCTTGGGGACGTCTGGGTGCGGAAACTCCACATGAGGCTAGTTGAACTGTGCCGTGGTGATATGATTGCAACACACTGAACGATCCCGACCAGACACTATCCTATTCTTAATTGGTGGAGAGTAGGGCTGTTAAACGGGCCAACCCGGCCCATTTAAGCCTAGCCAGCGACGGGCTGGGCTTAAATGGGCTAGACCAAAAATGAGTCAAGAATAACGGGTTGATAAAAAGTCAGCCCAACCCGTTTAAGGCTAGCCCGCGGGCCTAAACAGGCCGCCCATTTAATTAATTATTTTTTTTAAAACTTCAAATTTATAATGTAACATATGAATCAAATTCATAAATGACTCAAAGACAAAGTCAATCATCGTCCAAAACAAACTCAATCAGACATTAATACATAATCTAAATGACCAAATTTAAACAAACATCAACCAACAACTACAAGCATAAAAATTTACAGAAAAATAAAAATTACATAAATCCAAAACAAGAATCTAATCCAAATTTCAAAATCCAAAAGTATTCACTCTAAAACATGTTTTTTTTGCAAATTTACAAGCTTATTTCACAATCGCAACATTCATCATCCATGATATCTACTTGTTGTATGTAAAAATTAAAGATCATCCAATATATATATATATATATATCAATAACTAAATAATATGTCTAAAATTAAAGTCTCATGTTAAAATATGTAATACTATCATCATATAATGTTTGAATCCTGAGCTAGGGGCATCCATAAAGGATGTTGATTTTAAAAAAAAATTATATAAAAAAAAATACATGGGCCAACGGGCCAGCCCGCGAATAAATGGGTTTAGCCCGTTTAATTGGCGGGCTAAACGGGCTGGGCCAAAAATACATTGATTTAAATGGGTCAATAATTTTAAAGCCCAGCCCGCATAATGTTGACGGGTAAACAGGCTAGCCCGACGGGTTTGGCCCATTTTGACAGCCCTAGTGGAGAGTGTTCTCGTGAGCCGTATTACCAAAAGAAATTATTCAATAGCACTTTTGAGCAAATTGGAGGCTAATGAGATACGGAACATGTACTCTCAATCACTATCTCCGACTTGTTGTGATTTAGCTCCATGGAGTAGGGGTCAATAATTGGATGATTGTATAGTCAGTTGTTATACTGTCACATTATCATGATGCATATTGATTTTGATCTACCTATTATTTGATAATCTTATTATATCTATTGATTCAGTATGAAACTATATTATTTGCTATGATAATTGTACTATTTGTTGTTGATTTACTCATTGCTTGATAACATGATTGTATCTATGGAACTATATAAATTATTATGTTTTCTACACTGCTTTATTGGTATTGATAGGTGACGAGGATATCACATCTTTGTTGTATTGTTTTGTATGTTGTGTTGTTTTTCTTTCTGTTTTATGAAGACGACGAAGGCATCATGGAAGGATCTGTTCAATTTTGTTAGAACATTGTGCCACGATGATTCAGACACGTGGCGCGTGCCCTTAGATATTAAGTATACGTATATTTAGGACTTTGGCCAGTAGGGTGGTGTACAACGTTTGTATTCATTCTATTGAGTATTGTTTTTTTTTCATGTCATTATTAAATAGTAGAATCAGATATAAAAACATATTATGTATATTCTTAGGATCTTTTGATATTAAGTTATTTCTTTTCTGGTTATTGTATGTTATATCTGTGGAAAGAAATTTTAGAACTCATATTTTCATAATGACAATACAAAAGGTTTTTGAAATTTAACTTAAGATTCTGTTAAATGTGATATCCAAAGGAGGGTGTTACATTGGTTGGTATCAGAGCTTTGGTTCAAGCTCTCGGATTTGTGGGGTTAGGTCTGTCTTGTTTGTGTTGTGTTTTCTCTGATTATTGTTTCCGCAAGGAAATAATATTGTTTGAAATTATTTGAAGTGGTTACTTTTGGTTTCCACTGTGCTTGATTTTCTTGACTTTGAAGGAAACAAATGGCTCGTGGTAGAGGCACTCATATGGACACAGGACATGACAACAATGATATGGCTGCTGCTGCCGCAAAAATGCAAAGGATGGCAGATGTCTTGGAGCAACAAAATGATAGGGCTACACAACAACAAGAAGCAGCATCAGATACTCAAAATCTCTCAGAGTTTCGCCGTAATAATCCACCACAATTTAAGGGTGAGTTTGATCCAAAAAAAGCAAGTCTTTGGGATGCACCGATGAGCGTAAGGTAACTTATGCTACCTATATGCTTGTTGGAGATGGCAAGGATTGGTGGCCAGGAACACAACAATTACTAGAGGCTGAAGGAAGAGTGGTTACCTGGGAAGTGTTCCGAGGTAAGTTTTTAGACAAATATTTTCTTGCAAGTATTAGGCATGCTAAGTTAATGGAGTTCCTTGGATTGAA
Source organism: Styphnolobium japonicum (assembly GCA_023212625.1). Lineage (NCBI taxonomy): Eukaryota > Viridiplantae > Streptophyta > Magnoliopsida > Fabales > Fabaceae > Styphnolobium > Styphnolobium japonicum. The sequence goes on along the minus strand of JALBWW010000003.1, from coordinate 21,559,528 downwards.
ACAAGGAGGAACGACAGTCAGCGAGTATGCGACCAAGTTTGAAAGTTTGTCAAAATTTTCTAAATACTTTCAGCTCCAGCCTGATGAAGAGTGGAAGTGCCAGAAATTCGAAGAAGGTTTGAAACATGATCTAAAACGGGTAGTAATATCTTTAGGGATAGCTGAATTTCCAACCTTGTTGGACAAGTGTCGTCGAATCGAGGAATTGGATCGATCTGGGGATACTAGGACTCGTAACTTTGGACCAACACGGTTCCAAAGTGACAAAGGAGGTGGTAATACCCAAAGGGGGAGTAGTAGTGACAACGACCAGTTCCAACAAAAACCATATTCACGACCACCAGGGAGCCAACAGCAACAACAAGGAGGAAGCTCTAAGGCATCTCCATTAGCATGTAAGAAATGTGGAAAAGGGCACTTAACGGAGGACTGTAATATTGAGGGTATTATTTGTTTTAGGTGTGGGAAGTCTGGACACATTGCCAGAAATTGTTACCATCCAAAGACGAAGCCTTCAACTAGCAATATACGTACTTCAAGACCACAAGCTGAAGGAAGAATCTATACGATGAGTGGAGTAGAAGTCTCTCAACCTGAAGATCTAGATAAAGGGGACTGAGACATAGAAGGTAGGTCTTTTTTTACACTATTTGATTTTAGGGCAATACGTTCTTTACTTCCCATAACTATATGACTGAATTAAGAATTTGTTGGCTATTACTGGGGAATTACGGAAAGATTTTCTAAGATAGCATGATCTTTTACCTATCTCACGCTAAAGAATTAGACTTTTATTTGGAATGATGCGTGTGAGGAAAGTTTTTAAGAGTTAAAGAATCGTTTGATTTCTTCACCAGTTTTAATTTTACCTTATCCTAGTGAATATTTTAAGGTATACTGTGATGTTTCAAGGTTTAGGTTGTGTGCTTATGCATAATATAAAGGTAGTAGTTTATACTTCTAGGAAATTGAAAATACATAAGAGAAATTACCATACTCATAATTTGGAATTTATGGCTGTAGTTATATCTTGAAATATTTGGAGACATTTTCTTTATGGTGCAACCTTTAATATTTTAGTAACCATAAGAGTTTGAAATACTTGCTTGATCAAATAGAGTTGAACATGAGGCAAAGGTGGTAGTTAGAATTCTTAACGGATTATGATTTTCAAACTTTAGTATTATCCCAGAAAAGCAAAGGTTATGATAGATGTTGTAAGTAGGAAGATGATTAGTGTCTTTACTATGATGATTAAGGAAAAAGAATTGCTAGAGCAATTTAATATGCAGTTGTTTGTGGATTTAGCTCCAGGTAAATTATGATTAGGTATTATTACAATTTCAAATGTTTTTAATGGACGAGATTAGTATGGAATAGGGAGATGATCAATAGTTACAAAAATAAGAAAGTATTTGTTAAGCAGAATATTGTATCAGATTTTAAGTATGGATCTGATAGAATTTTTGAGGATTAGAAATAGAATCGTGTATCAATTAAATTCTGAACATAATATGTTGATTTGTAGATGAAACCCATAGGAATGAATTGGGTATGTATCTAGGAGCAAGATGTATCAAGATTTAAAGTAATTATGTTAGTAGCAAAGGATGAGGAGAGACATGGTTTTGGTGAAAGTAATTTGGAAGGATTAGCCGGGGCAATATAGTTTAAGATGGAAGGATGTAAATTAGAGGACAAGATGAAAGAGCAATATCCGCAATTATGTTAAGGTACGACAAATTTTGAGGATGAAATTATTTTAGAGGGGCAGAGTTGTAACACCCTGAAATTTATATTTTTAATTGAAATAATGATTTTCCAAATTTTTGTGATTTATGATGATTTTTGGGAACTTTTCTGAGCTTCATTTAAAATAGGTTATTTTTCGTAAACGCTATGAGCCGATTCGAGGTAGTTCCAGAAAATAAAAATAAATAATTTATATTTTCAGCCCGTAAATACCCTTACTATTTATTAGGACCGGGGAAAGTCACGGAACTCGAATCTAATACCAGATTCTTAAGTTTTTTATTTTTGGGCAATTTTTTGTTTTGTTGACTTTATTTGTTAAACCGGGGTTATTTCGGATAATAAAATAATAAATTTAAAATTTTGATCCAAAAATACTTTGACTATTTATTAGGAACAGGGAAGTTTACGAAACTCAATTCCGGGAACAAATTTGATCATTTTTCATTTTTAGGGATTTAACGATCAAATAAAATCTTCAGGTGATTTTGGATACATTATATTGTTATTGTATCTATGGAACTATATAAATTATTATGTTTTCTACACTGCTTTATTGGTATTGATAGGTGACGAGGATCTCACCTCTTTGTTGTATTGTTTTGTATGTTGTGTTGTTTTTCTTTCTATTTTATGAAGACGGCGAAGGCATCGTGGAAGGATATGTTCAGTGTTGTTAGAACATAGTTCCACGGTGATTCAAACATGTGGCGCGTGCCCTTGGATATTAAGTATACAGATATTTAGGACTTTGGCCAGTAGGGTGGTGTACAACATCTGTATACATTCTACTGAGTATTGTTTTTCTTTCATGTCATTATTAAACAGTAGAATCAGATATAAGAACATACTATTTATATTCTTGGGATTTTTTGATATTAAGTTATTTCTTTTCTGGTTATTGTATGTTATATCTGCGGAAAGAAATTTTAGAACTCATATTTTCATAAAGATAATACAAAAGGTTTTTGAAATTTAACTTAAGATTCTGTTAAATGTGACATCCAAAGGAGGGTGTTACAGATAGTCTTGGGTTAATGGGTTGTGTAGCTGCACATTTAGGAGGTGGCAAAGTCTTTGGTGTCATTCCTAGTCCTTTAGCTATCAGCAAGCCCTTTGGAAAAACAGTAAGTGATGAAGTCATGGTATTTTGCATGCACCAACGCATGAACATTATGATAGCAAATGTTGATGCCTTTATTGCCCTACCTGGTGGTTTTGGAACTATGGAAGATATCTTCCAAATTGCATCCTAGTCACAACAGAACTTTCACCAAAAACCCATAGGTATATTAAATGTTAATGGTTTTTATGACAGTTTGTTTTGTTTTCTTGATCATGCTGTGGAACAAAGATTCATCTCCCAAGCGATACGTCAAATTCTTGTAACTGCTGTAACTCCTGAACAATTGCTCGATCAACTACAAGATTTTGTACCACAATGTGATCCAGTAATGACTCTACTAAATTGGAAAAAAGGTAGCAGCAGCAAAAAGCAAAATCTTAATTTGGCTTTGTCCTTGTGAATTTTTGTTTATCTTATGGTTTTAGTTTTTTTTTTTGTAATTTTTCTTATTTCAAGACTCGACTTGCAGTTTATTGGTAAGTTCTTCTACACTTTACCTATTTTTATTTTGACATTGGGGACAATGTCTTAAATTAGTTGGGGGGGAAGGATAGTTGACATTGCCATGTAAATAGTTTAGTACAAAAAATTAAAAAAAAACTAACTAATCTTTATTGTTACTAACTTATTAGATGTGTGATGGCAGAGTAAGGAGTAGTTTTGCTCTTGAGACGCATCTTAACTTGCATTTCATAGTGGGTCTTAAAATCATTTTGTTCTTGCATATATATATATAAAAATTGATCTTTCCAATTGATTTTGATGCAAGCATGTGCTGAATCTGAGCTTAGTTGATGATAAAAGTATGCAAAACAGTTTATAGTTGAATCATTTTTCAAATTTCGTAATATACATGTACATATGACTATGGATATTAGGAAGAAAGCATGTTTGAATTCAGTAAATGTTCCATACCTTTGTGAGTTTTGGGCTTTTCCAAGTTTGATACTTACGCTTGGTTTATTTTCTCTCATGAGTGATGTCAATTATGAATTTATTTTCTAGAATTTGCATTGAATCGATTTAAGATTACATTGGTCTGTATGTTGCATGAAAATGACAGAGGCATTTTTCTTGACTTAGTTACTTTGGTCAAATAAGTCTACCTTGCATTTATCCCATTATTATCCCCCTCTGAGCCTACTTGCCCATTCTTTGTTCTTAGCTCATTACAAGCCTTGAGTGAAAAGCCATGTTTTACCTCACCTTAGGGAATAGGAGAGCATTTGTTTTCCAATTGGAGGAGCTCTTTTGCTAGCAATGATTTAAGTGTGGGGGAATTGGTGTGCTTATGCAAAAAGTTTGAATAAAAAAAAAAGAGAATAAAGCCAAAAGGTTGTAAAAGAAAAGAATAGAAAAAGGAAGCAATGTGTGAAGAGAATGTGCATTTTATGGTTTTAGGTAAAATTTTGTGAGTTCTACTTGAGTTACTCCCCAATGCTCTGTTATTCTCTTTGGTTTTTAACTTGCTATTATCCATATTGTTCCCTTCCTTCACCTTATAATCCCATTACAACCATTTTGAAAGACCACTTGATTTTTGCAATTTATTTTATCTAAGTAGTGGAGAATTGATGTATATGCAAGTGACAAGAGGTTGTCGAGACCCGTCAAATAATAAAAATTACCAGTTCAAAAACTAATTTGTAGTATAGAGAATGAACCAAATCGTCTCTCAAGGATCCAATAAAAACAAAGATTCAATCAGATCAAGATAATTAAAATTGGGGGTTTTGTTGTTGATTAACAAGATTGATAAAAGTACGAGACTTAAAGTTGTAAACAAATCTAAAGAAACAACCAATCTAAGAAGATTTACCAATCTTGAGTTTAATCCATCATTGATCACAAGGAATTCACTTAATCGCTAGCCATGTTCTTGGCCTTAGATCACATCAAGACACCTCAACATGATCCAAGAATCCTATACTAGATAAGCATCTAGGATTTAATTAACCAATGTTAGATGAAGTAAACACCATCCAAACATAGATTAACTTAAGATCCAGAATTTAACCAAGCTAAACAATCCATCAAAAAGCTTTAATAAATTGTTTATTCTATGTGATCCTCTTTGAACACATGATAATAAAGCCATTATCATATAAATATCTAAATCAAATTAAGCAATTCAATCTAGATTAAAATCAAAAGAGGATGAAAAGAAATTTGAATAACAATTAAGTAACATAAACAAGTGAAACAAGATCTCCAAATTAAACATCAAGATGGCTAATCCCTTGGATTGATTATAAGAGCCTATCCTTCCCTGGATGGGATGGAAGAACTCATAAAATAAATAACAAAAACGAAATTCTAAAGAGAATGGAGAAGAATAGAAAGAAAACTCTCACAAATACTCAAACTTTCTTCAAACTTACTTCAAATTGAATGATGTATAATACAAAGAGATTGACTCTATTTATACTAATCCTAGATGCCAATTTGTAATTGAAAGTAATCTGAATGCAAGCTGTAAAAACATGGAAATTGTCAAATATGGAAGCTTGATGCATGGTTGGTAGGTTGGTGCATGGTAGGTGGGTTGGTGCCTTCAAGTTAGCAACTCTACTCTGAATTCCAGCCTGCTTTTCATGCCCTAAATGATGTATTTTGGCTTGGAGGTCTCATAAAAGTTGTAGCCAGTTGTCTCCTTGAAATTTTCTCATTGATTTCATACCATTTGGACTTTTACAACTCCAGATATACCAAAAACACTGCACCTACCTCAAGTTAGGTTGGCAGAACGTGTTTCCAAATTCAAACCAAATTGTAGCTTCATAATTATGCCTAAAACGACATCTATTGACTAAATGGTCTTCAGTGAAGTTGGAGATATGAGTCTTATCTTTCCAATAGCCTACTATATAGTCCAATATGTGCATACTGCCCAGATTCCAATGACAGCAAACCCACTATGCATTGCAGGGATATTTTGAACCCTTAGAAATCCGATCCAGCTCTTAAGTTCTTCATGAAACTTGTAGAGCCTTGTCTTAGCTTTCCAAAGACACCAAGATCACCTCAAATGGATCACTGAGTCCTAAGTTAGTGCCTAACCAAGGAGGAAAGGTCAAAATGCATCAAAATCCAAAAATTATTCACAATTTGCATTAAAGCCCAATGAGGCCCAACAATATTAAACTCATCTAAAATACTAACATTGGGCACAATAAACATCTAATAAAGCCTAGGCTCTCATAACCAATCCAAGGGATTAGCCATCTTGATGTTTAATTTGGAGATCTTGTTTCGCTTGTTCATATTGCTTAATTGTTATTCAAGTTTCTCTTCTTCCTCATTTGATTTTTATCTAGATTAAATTGCTTAATTTGATTTAGATGTTGATGTGATAATAGCTTTATTATCATGTATTCAAAGAGGATCACAAAGACTAAACAATATATCAAAGTTTTTTGATGGATTGTTTAGCTTGGTTAAATCCTCGATCTTAAGTTAATCTATGTTTGGATGATGCTTACTTTATCTAACATTGGTTAATTAAATCCTAGATGCTTATCTAGTAGAGGATTCTTGGATCATGATGAGGCGTCTTGATGTGATCTAAGGCCAAGAACATGGTTAGCAATTAAGTGAATTCCTTGTGATTAATGATGAATTAAACTCAAGATCGGTAAATTTCCTTGGATTGGTTAATTTGTTAATTGCGTTTCTTTAATTCAACTAGAGTATTTTTATCTCAAATCATCAAAACCCCCCATTTTAATTATCTTGATCTGATTGAATCTTTGTTTTATTGGATCCTTGAGAAACGATTTGGTTCATTCTCTATACTACAAATTAGTTTGTGAACTGGTAATTTTTATTATTTGACGGGTCTCAACAACCTCTTGTCAGCTACACACATTGCAGTGGGTTTACAACCAGAAAGTCCGAAGCAGGCAGAACAAGTATCGCAAGCTATGCTATCAGTGTATCCTACAATTTCAGGAAACTCTGCCAACATATCAGCATGCATATCATCAACCAGTAAATCAATGATATCAAAATGAAAAAAGAATGATCCTCTAAAGGGTATTTCATGGCATCAAAAATGTTAAACTGAATGATATCATTACCAAATTTAATGGAAAGGGTACCAGCATGCACATCAATCTTAGTTTTAGCAGTTTTAAAAAATGGCCTACCTAAGATCAATAGGGGTGGGGAAGAAGCAGATTCATCTTCCATATTCAACACATAAAAATCAGTTGGGAATATTAAATTATTTACCCGAACCAGAACGTCCTCCAACACTCCTGCAAGTTGAGCCGTGCTCCGGTTTATTAACTGAATAATAATGCCAGTGGATTTTAGCTCTCCCATATGCAAGGAAGTGTAAACTAACTTTGGCATTACATTAATGGAGGCTCCCAAGTCTAGCAAGGCATAAATGAACTGTAGGTGCCCTATGGTGCAAGGGATGGTAAAAGTGTCTGGGTCTTTGCATTTGGGAGGCAGGTTGGGTTGAATCAAAGCAGAGACATTCCTCCCTATACTCACCTTTTTAGTCCCCTTTAGCTTCCTCTTATGGGTGCACATCTCTTTCAAAAACTTGGTATACTTGGGGGTTTGTTTAATTGCCTCCAAGAAAGGTATATTCACCTCAACCTTCTGAAAAGTCTCCATAATTTCCTTATCCAAGTCAGTCTCAACCATATGCCTCAGCTGTATCATTCGGTTGGGAAAAGGAAAAGGAATGTTGGAAGCTGACTTTTGTGGATCCTCACCTGTCTGCTGTACTGAATTTTCTGTCAACTGCTGGTTTGATCTGGTTTTCTGCTTGGCTATTGTAGGATCATTTGCTGCTGAAGAATTTGAATTTGCTGCTGAATCTGCTACAGCATCTGAATTTGCTGCAGAATCTTGTTTTTCTGGGTTAAAGGTAGAATCTAGAATTATCTGCTGCACTGGTCCATTGATTTGCTTACCACTGCGCAAAGCTATTGCACTAACATTGCCTCTAGGGTTTGGAGTGGTTTGAGAGGGTAATTGGCCAAAACCCTGTTACTTTAATTCATGAATAGATGTGGCAAGTTGACCAATTTGAGTCTCAAAGTTCTGAATGGTGATTTCAGTTCTCTGTTGAAACTGGATGTTATTGGTGGCCAATTGTTTCATTAAATCCTCCAATGAGGGCTCAAATTTCGTGGCTATGATCAATCAATTTGAGACACTTATGTTAGCTTTGTATTAGGCTTTATCAGATGTTTATTGTGCCCAATATTAGTATTTTAGATGAGTTTAATGTTGTTGGGCATCATTGGGATTTAATGCAAATTGTGAATAATTTTTGGATTTTGACATTTCTTCCTTGGTTAGGCCATAACTTGGGACTCGGTGATCCATTTGAGGTGATCTTGGTGTCTTTGGAAAGCTAAAACAAGGCTCTACAAGTTTCATGAGAACTCAAGAGCTGGATCGGACTTCTAAGGGTCCAAAATATCCCTGTAATGCAGAGTGGGTTTGCTGTCATGGAAATCTGGGCAGTGTGTACATATTGGACTACATAGTGAGCTATAGGCCTCCTCTTGGGCTGAAACTTGGCCATTGGAAAGATAAGACCTATATCTCCAACTTCACTGAAGACCATTTATTCAATAGATGTCCTTTTAGGCATCATTATAAAGCTACAAGTTGGTTTGAATTTGGAAACACATTCTGCCAACCTAACTTGAGGTAGGTGCAGTGTTTTTAGCATATCTGGAGTTCTAAAAGTCCAAATGGCATGATTCCAATTGTAAAATTTCAAGGAGACAACTGGCCACAACTTTCATGAGACCTCCAAGCAAAAATGCACCGTCTAGGGTCATGAAAATCAAGCCAGAAGTCGGATAAAAGTTGCTAACTAAAAGCCACCAAACATACACCAACCCACCTACCATGCACCAACCCACCAACCATGCATCAAGCTTCCATATTTGACAATTTCTATGTTTTAACAACTTGTATTCAGATTATGTACATGTACAAATTGGTTTCTAGGATTAGTATAAATAGAGTTAATCTCTTTGTATTATCATGATTCAATTTTAAGTAAGTTTGAAGAAAGTTTGAGTATTTGTGAGAGTTTTCTTTCTCTTCTTCTCCATTCTCTTTAGAATTTCGTTTTTGTTCTTTTATTTCTGAGTTCTTCCTTCCCATCCATGGAAGGCTAGGCTTTCATAATCAATCCAAGGGATTAGCCATCTTGATGTTTAATTTGGAGATCTTGTTTCGCTTGTTCATATTGCTTAATTGTTATTCAAGTTTCTCTTCTTCCTCATTTGATTTTTATCTAGATTAAATTGCTTAATTTGATTTAGATGTTGATGTGATAATAGCTTTATTATCATGTATTCAAAGAGGATCACAAAGACTAAACAATATATCAAAGCTTTTTGATGGATTGTTTAGCTTGGTTAAATCCCCGATCTTAAGTTAATCTATGTTTGGATGGTGCCTACTTTATCTAACATTGATTAATTAAATCCTAGATGCTTATCTAGTAGAGGATTCTTGGATCATGTTGAGGCATCTTGATGTGATCTAAGGCCAAGAACATAATTAGCAATTAAGTGAATTTCTTGTGATCAATGATGAATTAAACTCAAGATCGGTAAATTTCCTTGGATTGGTTGCTTCTTTATATTTGTTTACACTTTTAAGTCACATACTTTTATCAATCTTGTTAATCAACAACAAAACCCTCCATTTTAATTATCTTGATATGATTGAATCTTTGTTTTTATTGGATCCTTGAGAGAGGATTCGGTTCATTCTCTATACTACAAATTAGCTTGTAAATCGGTAATTTTTATTATTTAACGGGTCTCGACAACCTCTTGTCAGGCTACAAGACCTTGCTGCTGGAATGATGGTCTACTTGGTCCAGCATGTGGCTGAAACTGATTTGTCCTTGCTTGCTGCTGGAATGGTGGTCTATACTAGTTTGGTGGCTGTTGATTTGACGCATTCCCATATCTCAGATTGGGATGGTCCCTCCTGCCAGGGTTGTAAGTGTTGGAGATTGGATCATATTTCTGTTGTTGTTGCTGATGGAACTATGGCTTCCAAGGAAATATACCAGTTACAGCCACAGATTGGTCTTGAAACTCATAATCATCTTATAATGTGGAGCACGAATTTGTGGGATGAGAGGAACTAGAACATATGCTACAAACTCTTGCAGCCACAGGTGTTTGATGCTGTCCCATGGCTAATTGCCTCACCAAGGAGGTTAACTCATCAATTCGGTGCTCCATCCTCTGTTGGTCAACATGGGAAACATGAACCTCATTGACTCCTCTAGTTGAGGTAATGACTCTAGTGCCAAACTGTTGGGCGTTGGCAGCCATATTAGCAATTAAATCCCTAGCAACGCTGGAGTTTTGTCAACCAGGGCACCCCCACTAGCAGCATCAACCATGCTTCTATCCATAGGTAGCAACCCTTCATAGAAGTATTGGATTAATTAGCAGTTGATCACTGATTTGATGGTATGGGCAGCTCGAGCACAATTTCTTGAATCTCTCTCAATACTCATGGAAAGTCTCACCACTGAGTTGCCTTATGCCACAAATATCTTTCCTTATTGCAGCGGTTCTTGATCCAGGAAAGAACTTCTCCAGAAACAATCTTTTCATGTCATTCCAAGAAGTGATGGCAGCAGGTTGTAAGTAATACAACTAATCCTTAGCAGCACCATCTAAGGAGAAAGGAAAGGCCCTCAGCTTGATGTGATCTTCAGCTATTCCATGAGGTTTCATGGTGGAGCAGACAACATGGAACTCCTTCAAATGTTTATGTAGATCTTCACCAGCAAGACCATGAAACTTGGGCAGCAAGTGTATCAATCCAGATTTCAACTCAAAATCAACATTAAGTTTAGGATATTGAATGTATAAAGGTTGATAATTCATATCAGGTGCAGCCAATTCCTTAAGGGTCCTATTATTATTGTCAGCCAGAGCAAAAGCAGTAGACTCAGTATCAGACACTGAAGCACTAATAGAAACAGACTCAACAGGATTAACAGAGTTAACAACAAGATCAAATGCAATGCCAAGTTCAAATCCAATTCCATAAGCTATTTGATTAGCTTTATGAATGCTACCACTAGTCCTATGAATTCTGAGAAGTGTATGAAAGGTTCTATCAATTTTAGGATCAAATGAATGCAAGGTACCAGGATCAGACCTAGTCATACAACATGCAGCTCATAGGAAAGTAAAGAAAAGCAATTAAAATACTAAAACTTCCTAAAATAAATACTCCAAAAATCTATAAAAAAAAAATAGTATCAAATGAATTTTAAAAATTATGGAACCATCACAGAGTGAAATCTACACAATAATGCTATCCAACTAAATAATAAAAAATCTTAAAAAATTTAAAAAGTGGTCTAAATGATGAAATTTGGCTAAACTAACGGTGACCTCACTATTTATAGTGAGCCTTTCTCAAAATAATGTTTTCCATTAGTGTGCAAAAATTCAGGTCAATCAAAGATACCTTACCGAACCGAAATTCTTGATACGGTACCATTTACTCAATTTCATCCGAATTCCACTTGAAAAAGTATCAAAAACAAAACAAACACAATTTTCAGAGTTAGATGGGGTCTTGAAATGATCAAATAGTTACCTTGGATCCCCGGCAACGGCGCCAAATTTGACAAGAGGTTGTCGAGACTCGTCAAATAATAAAAATTACCGGTTCACAAACTAATTTGTAATATAGAGAATAAACCGAATCGTCTCTCAAGGATCCAATAAAAACAAAGATTCAATCAAATCAAGATAATTAAAATGAGGGGTTTAGTTGTTGATTAATAAGATTGATAAAATTACGAGATTTAAAGTTGAAAACAAATCTAAAGAAACAACCAATCCAAGGAAATTTACCGATCTTGAGTTTAGTCCATCATTGATCACAAGGAATTCACTTAATCGCTAACCATGTTCTTGGCCTTAGATCACATTAAGACGACTCAACATGATCCAAGAATCCTCTACTAGATAAGCATCAAGGATTTAATTAACCAAGGTTAGATAAAGTAAGCATCATCTAAACATAGATTAACTTAAGATCCAGAATTTAACCAAGCTAAACAATCCATCAAAAAGCTTTAATAAATTGTTTATTCTTTGTGATCCTCTTTGAACACATGATAATAAAGCTATTATCATATAAACATCTAAATCAAATTAAGCAATTCAATCAAAAGAGGATGAAAAGAAATTTGAATAACAATTAAGCAATATAAACAAGCAAAACAAGATCTCCAAACTAAACATCAAGATGGCTAATTCCTTGGATTGATTATAAGAGCCTAGCCTTCTATGGATGAGAAGGAATAACTCATAAAATAAAGAACAAAAATGAAATTCTAAAGAGAATGGAGAATAAGAGAAAGAAAACTCACAAATACTCAAACTTTCTTCAAACTTACTTCAAATTGAATGATGTATAATACAAAGAGATTGGATCTATTTATACTAATCCTAGAAGCCAATTTGTAATTGAAAATAATCTGAATGCAAGCTGTAAAAACATGGAAATTGTCAAATATGGAAGCTTGATGCATGGTTGGTAGGTTGGTGCATGGTAGGTGGGTTGGTGTATGGTTGGTGGCTTCTAGTCAACAACTCTTATCCGACTTCCAGCTTGATTTTCATGACCAAGACGGTGCATTTTGGCTTGGAGGTCTCATGAAAGTTGTAGCCAGTTGTCTCCTTGAAATTTTGGCATTGGTTTCATGCCGTTTGGACTTTTACAACTCCAGATATGCCAAAAATATTGCACCTACCAAGTTAGGTAGGCAGAACGTGTTTCCAAATTCAAACTAACTTGTAGCTTCATAATCATGCCTAAAACGACATCTATTGACTAAATGGTCTTCAGTGAAATTGGAGATATGAGTCTTATCTTTCCAATGGCCGAGTTTCAGCTCCATAGGAGGCCTATAGCCCACTATATAGTCCAATATGTGCACACTGTCGAGATTCCAGTGGCAGCAAACCTGCTCTGCATTGCAGGACTATTTTGGACCCTTAGAAGTCCGATCCAGATCGATTTCTTCATGAAAGTTGTAGAGCCTTGTCTTAGCTTTCCAAGGACACAAAGATCACCTATAATGGATCACTGAGTCCCAAGTGATGGCCTAACCAAAGAGGAAAGGTCAAAATGCATCAAAATCCAAGAATTATTCACAATTTGCATTAAAGCCCAATGAGGCCCAACAACATTAAACTCATCTAAAATTCTAATATTGGGCACAATAAACATCTAATAAAGCCTAGTACAAAGCTAACATAAGTGTCTCAAATTGATTGATCAGTTCACCTCCCATTACGTCCCTAAATGTCTATAAGATGCAAATATGTGGCCAGCAAATTCACATGAATAAGCACAATAAGGATTGAATCAAAGAACATTCAAAATTAAGAAAAAGGATAAATCAAGTCAATTAATCATCATCAATGTACCAAAGGGCATTGCCCAATCCTAATACAAAGGAAACTACACAGACATGAAGAAAAAGAAACCAGAAAATATAATAAAGAAAACCCAAACCCGCATTCAGGAGAGAAGAAAAGAAGAAGATCAAGATCCCTAGCCTCCAAAGGTACCTCAAACAAAATAGAATGCGAACCCTAAAATTGTATTCAAAACAACTATAAATACCCTAGGGGTCTAAGCTGGCCCAAGCCCATAAAAAGAAAGGAAAACAAAATCTAAAAACTGAGTTAGGCCGTGATCCACGGCCTTGGGGAATTCCATGGGCAGGCTGTGGAATCCTCTGCCAAGGGGGATTTTGCTGCTCCATGATTCCATATCCGTGGGGAAATCCACGAGCTGGCCGTGGAATTCTTTGCCCAGCACGTTTTGCTTCCATTACATAGCTGCTCGAATCCATGGCCTTGGGGAATTCCACAGGCAGGCCGTGGATGCCTCTGGAATTACTTTTTGTCCCAATTTTGCTATCCTTAAAGCTCCAACTTCATTCATGCAAGCTTTCCATCCTTTTTAAGTTGATTTAGCACCAGTCCTGCATAACAATACCACAAACGCTGCAGTTATCCAAACTAAAGGAAAAACAGATAAAAAGGAAACTAAAATGCCTAAAATGCTTTGAAAATGCATGCAAAACAAGAACAAAAACATGATGTTGTTTCACACACATCAAAGGACCCACCATTGAGGGTCAATTGCTGCCAAGCAAGGAATACCTGACTTGGTAAATGAATAACTCCAGACCCCCGGAGTAAACAATATCTAGAAACATCAAATTCTGCAACAAGAATTTGATTTCCCTAAGCCGAGTCATCGACGAGAAAAGAGTTGAGCAGGTAAACATGCTGGTAGCTATAAGACGTCCCAACCGATGCCCCATGTTAAGGAGGTTAACACGCAACTTAAACCGCCACGCATGTCATATAGTTGCTCTCCTGTGCAACAAAACGAAGTGGGCACAGGCTTTTGACGAAGATCGACATTATGGCCATATGACAACCAACATAGCTGATTGTATCGTGTTGATGCAATCAACATATTATAGGTTGGCTAAATTGTTTGTTAAGAAAGGAAACCAACAGATGGCAAGTATAGTGACTGATCATGTATACTCTTAAACCCTCACAAAGGCCATGGAAGAAATTTTGATAAAAGCAAATAACTGCACTATTCATGATTTTAGACGAGAAATGCTCGAGTTTTTTGTGGAAAAGTTAGTTAACCCATAAGAACACTGGCTTGCAGGGTGTCTCTAAGTGAATCTAAATGAGTTGTGGTGTGATTGTGGCAAATTTCAATCATTAAAGTTCCCTTGTTTTCATTTTGTTGCTGGGTGTGCATCAATTCATTTGGATTGCATGCAATATGTGGACAAAGTCTACAAGTTGGAAAACATATTTAAGGTTTACCAACTATAGTTAGATGTAGTGGGAAACCAAGGATATTGGTCTCAGTATGAAGGTCTGGAACTTTGCCATGATCCAGAAATGGAAAGAACTCCTTGTAGTCGACCAAAATCTAGCCATATTCATAATGAGATGGACCTTAGGTAGAAAGGCCAACCAAAACAGTGTGGGTCATGTAGAACAATAGGACATACTCGTCCAAATTGTCCTCATAGTGGTGACACTGCTGGGTGGAGCTCGCATCAACAATAACACATGATCTGAAATGACTTGCCAACATGTCAAAGTTGTATTCTAATATGTATGTGATTTCAAGTAATCAATTGATGTTAAGTAATGAAGTAATTTTATTTAAACAGTGACATAATGAGCTAAACCCTCAATTTTTCTCTTAATAGATAAATCTTGTTTATCAAGCTTAACCCTTAATTAACCCTAAACCCTAAAACCCCTTAATTAACAAATATACCTTAAACCATTAATCATAAACCCTAAGCCATTAATCCTAAACCCTAAACTATTAATAATTAATCATAAACCAGTAATCATAAACCCTAAACCCTAAACTATGAATAATTAACCCAAAACACTTAATATTAACCCTAAACCACTAATCATAAACCCTAAACCATCAAATTGTAAACCCTAAACCATTATTCCTAAACCCTAAAATATTAATCTCAAACCCTAAACCACTAACTAACCCTAAATGATTAATCATATACCCTAAACCATTAATTATAAAGCTTAAATAATTAATTATTAATTATTAACCCTAAACCATTAATTATAAAATCTAAACCATTAATCTTAAAACCTAAACTATTAACAATTAACCCTAAACACTAAATATTAACTTTAAACCGCTAATGATAAACCCTAAACCATTAATCCTAAACCTTCAAATATTAATGTTAAACCTTAAACCATTAATTGACCTTAAACCATTAATCATATACCATAAAGCAGATATCAGGGGCAAGAATTCAGCAAATGGGAAGCTTGCCCCAAATTAGCATGGCCCCACCTATAAGTAGTTGGTCAGACTGGTAAGCGACTTACGATTCCAGGAGAAGGCCATGAATCGTAGGAGACATCATTGTGGAGAAGGCTAATAATAGTAATTGATTGACATCCTGAAAATGATTGGTCTCACACTCAAAGGGTGTAGGGATACCTATTGTGTAACCAAAAAAATGGGAAGGCCCATGCCGAGTTGCTGACATCCTCAGAAAAGGCGTTAACAAGCTGCTAAAGCTCAGCAGATGCCTAATACAATATGGGCGTTTCTCTTATTTATATTATTTTCATTTCCTCAATGGACGGTGGAAATGATTAGGGTTGTCAAACAGGCCAGCTAAGGCTGTTTAGGCCCACCCACGACGAGCTGCGAATTAAACAAGGTGGCCAAAGCTACCCAACTTGCCTTGCATCAACTCGTGAACCTAAACGGGCCGACCCGCAAAAATGATGTTTTTTACCTTTAAATTTTGAAAATAACTTAAACTTAATAATCTCAAATCAAATATTATATTACATAGACATATAGTATTGAATACTTTCATCTCATCAAAAGGGTTAAGGGAGAATTCAAAAAAAATAAATAACATAAACTTATAGAGTTAGACGAGTATGTTTGTGTGTGGGGTGTGCCACTTCTATCCTATACAATACATGCATTTTGCACTTTTGCTTGAGAAAAGAATGTTTAATTTTCTTTTAAATTTTTAAATTGAATTTTTTTTGTACCAAAACATTGAAACTTAAAAAGTAAAATTATGAGGGTGGCCCACAGGCCTCACGAGTTGGCCCTTTTAACTCTCAAATTAAACAGGTCGATGGAAAATTACTCTCATTTTTATGGGTCACTAATTTTGAAGCCTAACTCGAATAATTTATGCTAGTAAAATGGCTAACCTGACGGGTTTGACTCATTTTGACGGTCCAAGAAATGATGCCAAATTTACAGTGGGGATGAGGTTATATAATCTTCTCACATCTTTACTCTAAAATATCTAAGATATTTACATAGAACCTTCTAGAGGTTCATGGAGAGCCTAAGAATTATCTCCAAGAATCTAGAGACTTCTTGGTTCCTCATGATGCCTAGAGTTCTCTAGAACCTTCTCTAAGGTTCTAGATCCTTCTAAAGAGTTACCGAATATTCTACAAGGTTCTAGAACATTTTGGAGTGCTCTAGAATGTTCTTCAAGGTTTTAAAACATTCTAGAGACTTCTATATTCTTGTCCAAAGATCTAGAATTTTCTAAGGAACGAGCCCTTTTGCAAAAAATTAACCTGCATGAGTGTCCAAGAAATCTTGTTGTTTCACATCGCTGCAAAGTGGATTTGTTGCCATTGTCCATCTGCCAAGGAAACTCATGACCACCACTGCATTTAGACGCAAAAACTCACCACTAATGTTGAAACTTAACAACACAAAGCTTTCAAATGGGGTATGTCATCCAAACCCAGCACAAAAGGGTTAGGGCTAAGGGATTTATGATTTAGGCAAGAAGTTCAAAAATAATGTCTTTGGCTTAGGGGATTTTTTTTTTTTTGGAATTTGGGTGGTGGTAAATTGAAAGTTGCGAAAATAGGAGGAAAGAGGTAGCGTGGTAGGGAACATAGTTGGTAAAACAACAAAGTTTCATAAGCAAGTCGGGTTCATCGTGTCTACCTATTAGGTTGCCAATCTTGGACCAGTGAGTAGAACCAACTAAGATTAGGGGTTTAGTCGGGTTTGACCTTATCTAACCCGATAACCCAATCCAAAACTAAATTTTTTTACACCCCTAATACAAGTTGATACATTTAATTAAGAAGCACAAGAATATCTACATTATTGTCTAAAACTAATTAATTCAAAGTTTTTTATCCCTAGCTAAGGATATGTTATAAGGGAAATTATACTAACCTCTTCGAGGTAAGCGGTAATTACACCCAACACTCCCTTGTTTCAGAAAATTATACCGATCTCCATAAATTTATACATATTTTTTATAATTATCCCCTTGTAGATGACAAAATGTTATAAATTAAATGAAACTTTGAGCAAGTGTGTGTCGTATGACTTTTAATGGTCAATATGATTTTATCCCTATTAGGAAATGACATTTTTACCCATTACATAAGTATGAAATAGAACCTTGGATGGGGAGGAAAGAAACAGGACTTCCACGGTGAAGAAAGGGAAGTCATGATTGCACAAGGGAACTTCCATTTACAATATATGCTCATTTTTCATGATTGTAAAGGAATGACCTCGTTCTATTGCCAAAATCAACAATTAACCTCATCCATTCGGTGAGATACTAGGATTATGCCAACCATTAACCATTCCATTACTAATTGGGGACCAGGTATCAGTTTCACGTGAATAGGCTTCACACATAACATTGAGACAGGACCTATGTCCTTCAAAAGCCATGTTAAATTATGAACAACACCAATGAAGGGCACATGGCTATGCTCATCTCTGAGATAAAGTTATTTACGGTGAAGGATTTTGATCAATCAATTTAAGACACTTATGTTAGCTTTGTATTAGGCTTCATTAGATGTTTATTGTGCCCAATATTAGTATTTTAGATGAGTTTAATGTTGTTGGGCTTCATTGGGTTTTAATGTAAATATTGGATAATTTTTGGATTTTGATGCATTTTGACCTTTCTTCCTTGGTTAGGCCATAACTTGGGACTCGGTGATCCAATTGAGGTGATTTTAGTGTCTTTGGAAAGCTAAGACAATTCTCTACAAGTTTCATGAAGAACTCGAGAGCTGGATCGGAATTCTAAGGGTCCAAAACATCCCTACAATACAGAGTCAGTTTGCTGTCAGGAAAATTTGGGCAGTGTGAACATATTGGACTACATAGTGAGTTATAGGCATCCTCTTGGGCTGAAACTTGATCATTTGAAAGATAAGACCCATATCTCCAACTTCACTGAAGACCATTTTGTCAATAGATGTCGTTTTAGGCATGCTTCTGAAGCTACAAGTTGGTCTGAATTTGGAAACACGTTCTTCCAACCTAACTTGAGGTAGGTGCAGTGTTTTTGGCATTTCTGGAGTTCTAAAAGTCCAAATGACATGATTCAAATTGGAGATTTTCAAGGAGACAACTGGCTACAACTTTCATGAAGACATCCAAGCCAAAATGCACCGTCTAGGTGATGAATTTGAAGCCAGAAATCGGATAAGAGTTGTTGACTAAAAGCCACCAACCATACACCAACCCACCTACCATGCACCAACCCACCAACCATGCATCAAGCTTCCATTTTTGACAATTTTCATATTCTTATAGCTTGTATTCAGATTATGTACATGTACAAATTGGCTTCTAGGATTAGTATAAATAGAGCCAATCTCTTTGTATTATTAAGGATTCAATTTGAAGTAAGTTAGAATTCAATTTTGTAGTAAGTTTGAGTATTTGTTAGTTTTCTTTCTCTTCTTCTCCCTTCTCTTTAGAATTTCATTTTTGTTCTTTAATTTCTGAGTTCTTCCTTCCCATCCATGGAAGGCTAGGCTCTCATAATCAATCCAAAGGATTAGCCATCTTGATGTTTAATTTGGAGATCTTGTTTTGCTTGTTCATATTGCTTAATTGTTATTCAAGTTTCTCTTCTTCCTCTTTTAATTTTGATCTAGATTGAATTGCTTAATTTGATTTAGATATTGATGTGGTAATAGCTTTATTGTCATGTATTCAAGAGGATCACATAGAATAAACAATTTATTAAAGCTTTTTGATGGATTGTTTAGCTTGGTTAAATTCTGGATCTTAAGTTAATCTATGTTTGGATGGTGCTTACTTTATCTAACCTTGGTTAATTAAATCCTAGATGCTTATCTAGTAGAGGATTCTTGGATCATGTTGAGGCGTCTTGATGTGATCTAAGGCCAAGAACATGGTTAGCGATTAAGTGAATTCCTTGTGATCAATGATGGATTAAACTCAAGATCGGTAAATTTCCTTAGATTGGTTGTTTCTTTAGATTTGTTTTCAACTTTAAGTCTTGTTCTTTTATCAATATTGTTAATCAACAACAAAACCCCCTTTTAATTATCTTGATTTGATTAAATCTTTGTTCTTTTTGGATCCTTGAGAGACGATTCGGTTCATGCTCTATACTACAAATTAGTTTGCGAACCGGTAATTTTATTATTTGACGAGGTCTCGACAACCTCTTGTCAGATTTTCCAATAGCTAATTACTTTTCTTGATCGATGAAGGGAGAGGCCTCCAACTTAAGCACAAAATCAATGTTAAGTCAACAATTATCGAGAGGGGAACCGTCAAGCGAGATCGAGACCGGCCCTCCAACTCAAGCACAAAATCAATGTTGAGTTAACAATCATTGAGAGGGGCACCGCCAAGCAAGATCGAGACTAGCTCCTTGTATATATAGGCTAGGGAAAAACCCTTTATAAAAGGGTTCCAAACTTGCACTTCTTCCAATATCCCAAAACTTCAAGTCCTTTCTTTTCAAAACTCCTTTAGAAGGAAACAGAGCATGCAATGAAATTCTTCCATCACGGAAAGAAAATATGTACAAATAAGAAAGGGGACAAGTTGGAATTTGAGGACTTCCATGGTGTTTTAGCTTGCCAAAATGACTACAAAACCATATGAAAGCTGGTAAAACACTATTTTGTTAGGGTCACATTTTAAAATTAAAAAAAAATTAAATCAATAATTTTTTTATTAATCAATAAAAAGCAAGGAAGTGGGAAAAAGAAAAGAATGAAGGGGCTTAATCTTGATATAATCCAATATCCCAAATAAAAATAAAAAAGATAAAATGGGAGGTAATAAAAGGCCCATGTTGAGAAAAAATACAAAGTCTCATTAAAAAAAAAACCCTAATCTCTTCCTATAAAATCCTAACAATGAGGAAGCAACAAAGGAGGAACACAAAACACAAAAAGAAGAACACATAAAGAAGGAAAAAAAAGAGGCGAAAAAAAATAAGAAGGGGAGGGCGGAGCAGAGTGGAAAGGGAATGGAGAGTAGGCATTTTTCATTGACTCCATGAGCCACTATGATCACCACCCATATTTGTGTTTCAATCTATGGGTGTGTTCCAATCACTATGTATGCAACGTCAGTTTTCTTAATCTTCAAGCAAACTAGTCATCTCTCCTACCCTGCATATTGGTTTGATGAGGATGGTATGTGAATTGAAAATTATGCTATGAATTTGGTATTTTCCTCATTTTTTGTTTTGTTATTTTAATTTGATATTTTTATTGATGTGATTTTGTGGTTAATTAATGGAGCCAATTATGTTTCTACATGGAAATTGACAAAAATTTGGATTTTGGTGTAGAATTTTAGATATTGATTTCGTAATTTAGATTTAATTTGTGGCAAATATAGTGTTTGTACTACATACAAATTAAGGGATGTATGAAATAACAGAAGAACATGTCATGTAGGCTACCATGGAAGGCGTCAATGATACGGAATGTTTTACAATCCATTGAGGATTGTGGAAAATTTGATGTCCTTTTCATATTTTCTACATTGCTGGTTTGCAAAAGAAATATGCTCAAAATATGCTATGTTTCTCTGATTGATAGATTGATGATAATTATTATTTTTTCATTGAATGTTATGAATAATCACTACAACAGAAATGACTTTTCAATTCGCAATATTTAATTCGGTGAAATAGTTACCAGATTGGAAAGTTGTTTTCAAATTCGGTAGGCCAACTAACCGGATTCATATATAATACATTTAACATCGTTTTATTATTACTGAATTCAAAAGATGTTATCGAATCAAGGTTGTCAACTAACCGGATTCATATATAAGACATTTAAATTTGATTTTCTTTTACCGGATTTGAAAATATCTTTAGAATCTGGTTATTTAAATAATCGGATTAGAAAGTCCTGATGCTTAATTTAAAAATCAATTAATTTAAAAACAAATAAGTCCCTCTATTCTTTTTTACACTACACACATTCGTTCATTGAAACTTAATTTTGTTGTGTGTAGTTATGAATTCGGTTGATTGAATAACTTGATTGGAATGGCAATGCCAACTACTATGTTAATGCAAAATATGAAATTGTTACGTTGAGTGTTATTTCCCGTTTGAGTTGTACTCTCATCTAGGCTTCCATTTTCTGTGCATCCATGGCTTCCATTTCATCATTTCTTTTTGTTAGGTAGGTTTTGCATTCAACATTTTCCACTTTAAAATGTGGATTCTTTGTCTTGTTAATTTAGAAGGTGTGATATTATTTTGGTTTTTAAGGTTAAACATCTTACGAAATGGACCGTTCGTGGGTACACATGGATCGTTTGTCTGTTGCATATGAAATGGGTGTCGAGTGTTTTCTTAATTTCGCACAAAAGAATCCCGAGTTCAATGGATTGATTAGATGTCCATGTCAGCATTGTGGGAACCTAACTCAGTTAAGCATCCAACAGGTCAGGGATCACTTATACTTCAACAGGCTCGACTTGACTTATACCAGGTGGTTTTGGCATGGTGAAGCAACTTTATCAGGGACATCCAATATTGAACCAAATTCAACCGGATTTGGAGTACATTAAGATTTTGACATGATTCACAAATTAAGGACAGATGTTGAAATTAATTCTGTTGACAATCCTAAAAAATTTGAAGACACAATGGATGAGGTAGAATTACCGTTATATGAAGGTTGTAAACAATTCTCAAAACTTACAGCACTTATTAGTTTATTCAATTTGAAGGCTTTGAACAGATGGTCTAACAAAAGTTTCAGTAACCTTCTTAAATAAACAATGACATCACTTGGCTTGAAATATGAAAAGATTCATGCCTGTCCAAATGATTGCATCATCTACGACGATGGGTACAGTGAAGCTGACCACTGTCCGAAATGACACAATTCAAGATGGAAAGCACAATGTATTGGACAGTCTAGGAAGAAAAAAACTCCTATGAAGGTATTTTGGTTCTTGCCAATCGTTCCAAGGTTGAAGAGACTTTTTCTGAAGAAGGAGCATGCAAAGATGTTAACATGGCATAAGGATGGAGACGATAGGAAGTGTGATTTCAAGTTGCGGCATCCGGCTGATGCACCTCACTGGAGGAGTTTCGATGTTACATACCCAGATTTCTCGACAGGTCCTAGAAATCTCAGATTGGGATTGTGCACAAATGGAATTAACCCATTCAGTAATCAGAGTACACAACATAGTTCTTGGCCTGTTATAATTGTTATTTATAACCTCCGTCTATGGCTAATGATGAAACGAAAATTCATTCATCTTTGTATGATGATATCTGGTCCAAAACAGTCGGAAAACAAGATAGATACTTACTTACGTCCTTTGATTGATGATCTTAAGACTTTATAGAGTGATGGTGTTGAAGCTTATGATGCGCATCGGAAGGAGTCCTTTATACTGAGTGTAGCTATGATGTGGACAGTGTCAGATTACCTCGCATATGGTAATATTTCTGGTGCCGTGAAAAAATGGTACTATGGATGTAGAATTTGTGGAGATAATACTGATCAATCAATTTGAGACACATATGTTAGTTTTGTATTAGGCTTTATTAGATGTTTATTGTGCCAAATATTAGTATTTTAGATGAGTTTAATGTTGTTGGGCTTCATTGGGCTTTAATGCAAATATTAAATAATTTTCGGATTTTGATGCATTTTGACCTTTCTTCCTTGGTTAGACCATAACTTGGGACTCGGTGATCCATTTGAGGTGATCTTGGTATCTTTGGCAAGCCAAGACAATGTTCTACAAGTTTCATGAAGAACTCAAGAGTTGGATTAGACTTCTAAGGGTCCAAAATATCCCTGCAATGCAGAGTGAGTTTGCTGTCAGGAAAATCTGGGCAGTGTGCACATATTGGACTACATAGTGAGCTATAGGCCTCCTCTTGGGCTGAAACTTGGCCATTGGAAAGATAAGACCAATATCTCCAACTTCACTGAAGACCATTTAGTCAATAGATGTCCTTTTAGGCATCATTATGAAGCTACAAGTTGGTTTGAATTTGGAAACACGTTCTGCCAACCTAACTTGAGGTAGGTTCAGTTTTTCTGGCATATCTGGAGTTCTAAATGTCCAAATGGCATGATTCCAATTGCAAAATTTCAAGGAGACAACTGGCTACAACTTTCATGAGACCTCCAAGCCAAAATGCATCATCTAGATCATGAAAATCAAGCCAGAAGTCAGATAAGAGTTGCTGACTAAAAGCAACCAACCATACACCAACCCACCTACCATGCACCAACCCATCAACCATGCATCATGCTTCCATATTTGACAATTTTCATATTTTTATAGCTTATATTCATATTATGTACATGTACAAATTGGCTTCTAGGATTAGTATAAATAGAGCCAATCTCTTTGTATTATGAGGAATTCAATTTTAAGTAAGTTTGAAGAAAGTTTGAGTATTTGTGAGAGTTTTCTTTCTCTTATTCTTCATTCTCTTTACAATTTCATTTTTGTTCTTTTATTTATGAGTTCTTCCTTCTCATCCATGGAAGGCTAGGCTCTTATAATCAATCCAATGGATTAGCCATCTTGATGTTTAATTTGGAGATCTTGTTTTACTTGTTCATATTGCTTAATTGTTATTCAAGTTTTCTTCTTCCTCTTTTAATTTTGATCTAGATTGAATTGCTTAATTTGATTTGGATGTTTATGTGATAATAGCTTTATTATCATGTATTCAAGAGGATCACATAGAATAAACAATTTATTAAAGCTTTTTGATGGATTGTTTAGCTTGGTTAAATACCCAATCTTAAGTTAATCTATGTTTGGATGGTGCTTACTTTATCTAACCTTGGTTAATTAAATCCTAGATGCTTATCTTGTAGAGGATTCTTGGATCATGTTGAGGCGTCTTGATATGATCTAAGGCCAAGAACATGGTTAGTAATTAAGTGAATTCCTTGTGATCAATGATGGATTAAACTCAAGATCGGTAATATTTCCTTGGATTGGCTAATTTGTTAATTACTTTCCTTTAATTCAATTAGTGTATTATCTTTTCAAATCATCAAAACCCCCTTTTTAATTATCTTGATATAATTAAATCTTTGTTCTTTTTGGATCCTTGAGAGACGATTCGATTCATGCTCTATACTACAAATTAGTTTGCGAACCGGTAAATTTTATTTATTTGACGGGTCTCGAAGACCTCTTGTCAAATTTGGCACCGTTGCCGGGGATCCAAAGGCAACTATTTGATCATTTCATCTAACTCTAACAATTGTGTTTGTTTTGTTTTTGAAGCATTTTCAAGTGGAATTCGACTGAAATTGGATAAAGGGCATTGTGTCAAGAATCTCGGTTCAGTAAAGTATCTCTGATTGACCTGAATTTTGGTACACTAATGGAAAACGTTATTTTGAGAAATGCTCACTATTTAAAGTGAGGTCACCCTTATTTTAGCCAAATTCCATCGTTTAGACCACTTTTTCAATTTTTTAAGATTTTTTATTATTCTGTTAGATAGAATTTTTGTGTTGATTCCACTCTATGGTAGTCCCATAATTTTTAAAAATTTGTAGATATGTTTTATGTAATTATTTTGTGTGTATATTTAGACTTGTTTTTGTGATTTTGTGTTTGATCACTAATCTGATGGAGCATAAACTTGATGAGCTGGCTTATCTGGTGAGGCAGTTGGCAGTGGAACAACATCAGTTACATGTGCAAGAACCTGCAGGATTTTGTAGTATATGTTGTAGTTCTTATCATCCCACATATGCATGCACCACATTACAAGATGATGGTTCTGTATTTCATGACCATTCTGTTGATGCAACAGGTGTATTTCTTGGTGAACCACAATATCAACAGCCTAGATATGATCCTTATTCTACCACATATAACCATGATTGGGGAGATCATCCTTGGTTCGAACCTTATGTTGAACCAATCAGTCTATACCAGCAGCAAGCCCCAATAGGCATGGAATCTGAGCATACATTAGAGGATTTGGTGAAACAATTGGCTCAGAACAACATCCAATTCCAACAGAGAACAGAAGCCATAGTACAGAACTTGGAGACCCAAGTTAGTCAACTTACATCTTCATTGAGTCAGTTGAGTAAGCAACAGATGCAGAAATTTGATTCTACAGAACATGAGACCATTGATGTGCAAAAACCAATTAATGATTTGTGTGCTGAATTTGCTAGTTTTACTGATTTTAATGATTCTGTTTGTTGTGATGGTGATATATTGTGTAATGCATGTGCTGAGATTGCTGCCTTTTTGAGATATGATGAATCTTTTTCAGCAGATTATGCAGCAACTCAATCTGCAAAAGTAGTGAAGCCACCAAAATTGGAGTTCATTGTGGCTAAAACCCTCCTTACTGATGAGGAGGAGAGGTTGCTACCCATTTTGAGGGAGAATCTGAGAACATGCACACTTGCAGACATTCCAAGCATTAGCCCTTCCATTTGCATACGTAGGATTTTACTTGAAGATGGAGCTAAACCAGTAAAGCAACCCCGGAAGACACTGAACCCTTTGATTTTGGATGTGGTGATCCATTACACTGGCTATGGTGTGGCTGCTGGAACTTTAATTCTTCTGCTATCCATAGGGAATTTTCTTTCCACACTTTTATTTCATTTTTCTAGTTGTTATTTTCTTTTTGTTTTTACTGTTTTGCTATTGTTTTTAATATTGTTTCTATTTTTATTTGACTGTTACAATTTACTCTTTTCTGTTGCTATTGTTTCTGCTGTTTGTGTTGTCTGTTTCTATTTTTGCTTCTGTTTTGTTGTACTGCTGATGTTTGTCTTTTATTACTTTTTTTTCTCTGTTTCTATTTTTATTTTTTGTTTTGTCTGCTGTTTTAATTTTCTGTTTTCTATATAAATCTTTGTTGAAAAAAAATAAGCCATGTTTAAGGTCAATGGCCAGAAATTGAACCATTACTAGGGAAGACCCATCAATCGTGCAAAATCTTCAATCACGCTAGCTAATGACATTAAAAGTAGCGCTTCTTGGGAGGCAACCCAAAGTTGTTTGCTATCACAGGAATCGAGACAGAAAAAAACGGTGCTAAGTGAGAAAATCTATCAAAGTTTGACTTTTCTGTCTTTATTTTGTTTGTTTTTCTTTGACAGATGATTTTTCACCGGTTAAATGGCGGATAACGGTACTCCGTGAAAATCTTTTTCGGTCCCTTCAGTTACCCACAAACACTAAAATTTGTATATAATTTTACTCAATTTTTTTTCTCTCTTTCTTCTTTCTTTCGAAATGGATAATCAGCTTTTAACCTCCGCAAGCAATTCCCTTCTCTCCCTCAAAATGCTTTAACTAACATTTATTGTGCAAGGTTTGAGAGATTAAGGATGCTTATGCATAAAGGCATCCCTGTGGATATACGCTGGTTGATAGAAGCAAATGTCTGACTCAGAGGTGAATTTTCTGACGCTCTTGTTTCATATATGCCAGGGTTAGGTAAAAGTTTATATGCCAAGAAAAGAAGAGCAAAAAGGTTACGGGTCTGCAATAAATGTGCAAGATGGACCTGTAACACAAAATGCAAATCAATTGGAATGACGTCTATAAACCGAGATGATAAAATTAACTTCATTAAAGATGGCATGAGTAAGGAGTCTTTAGATAACATTTTATTGACTCTTGAGACGCATCCTAGTGGAGATATGCAAAGGGCACTTCTCGATTTATGGCCAATATTCCAAGATGAACATGAGCGTTATAGTCTCGGGAATCTGACTCAAAAAGACCCTGTTTGCCAACTTTTAAGAAAATTGGATGGGAGGCCGACCATCGGCCCCCAAAGAGCATTCAAGCCGTTACTGGACGTAAAACCAGAGGAAAATGTGAGCCACAATCATACCTCCTGTAAGTATTATTTTTTTATTTTTTATTTTTATTTTTTTTCTTCTTGTTTATTAAAAAAATCAAAAAAATTTAAAAAAAAAGAAAAAAAAATCAAATCAAAAGTAGCCGTATTCTTTTGAAATATGCGTTGCATATTTTCAAACTTTTTCTAACACATATAGATTAGTCTTTTATCATTGTCATATAGCTATTATCATTGTTGTGCTTATTTTGAAACTTACCTGACACACAGATCTACCCCTCATTTATAGGTGTAATTATTACCTTTGAGTTTTGATGCCTTTAAATATTGCACTTTGCTCTCTTCAGATCATTGATAAGGTGAGAGTACAAAAAAAAAACAAAGAGAAAAAAGAAAAAAGAAAATGGAAGTCACTTCAGTTCGTCGGATCAAGAGTGTTTGTGTCTTTTGTGGATCTAATCTTGGGAAAGATAAAGAGTTTGTAAATATTGCAAACCATCTTGGTCGAGTGCTAGCTGGGAGAGAAATCCATTTAGTTTACGGAGGAGGTAGTCTTGGGTTAATGAGTTGTGTAGCAACTGCTGCACATTTAGGAGGTGGCAAAGTCCTTGGTGTCATTCCCAGTCCTTTATCTATCAGCAAGCCCATTGGAAAAACATTAGGGGATGAAGTAATGGTATTTTGCATGCACCAACGCATGAACATTATGATAGCAAATGCTTATGCCTTTATTGCCCTACCTGGTGGTTTTGGAACTTTGGAAGAGCTCTTCCAAATTACATCTTGGTCACAGCAGAACTTTCACCAAAAACCCATAGGTATATTAAATGTTAATGGTTTTTATGACAGTTTGTTTTGTTTTCTTGATCATGCTGTAGAAAAAAGGTTCATCTCACAAGCGACACGTCAAAGTCTTGTAACTGCTGCAACTCCTGAACAATTGCTTGATCAACTAAACGAATTTGTACCACAACGTGATCCAGCAATGGCTCCACTGAATTGGGAACAAGGCAACAGCAGCAGCAAAAGCAAAAACTTGATTTGACTTTGTCTTTATGAATTTTTGTTTTCTGTTATGATTTTAGTTTTTTGTAATTTTTTTATTTCAGGCTTGATTTGCAGTATTCCGGTAAAATCTTCTACACTCTACCTATCTTTATTTTAACATTGGGGGACAATGTCTTAAATTAGTTGTGGGGAGGTATAGTTGACAATACCATGTACATAGTTTAGTTATAAAAAAAAAACTAACCAGCTAAAAAAAAAAAAAACTAACCAGCTAATCTTTATTGTTACTAACTTATTAGATGTATGATGGCAGAGTAAGGAGTAGTTTTGCTCTTGAGACGCATCTTAACTTGCATTTCATAGTATGTCGTAAATTATTTTGTTCTTGCATATTAAAAAAAATTAAAATTAAAAATTTCATTTTGATCTTTTCAATTAATTTTGATGCAAGCATGTGCTGAATCTAAGCTTAATTGATAATAAAAGTATGCAAAACAGTTTATAGTTGAATCATTTTCATGATATACATGTGTATATGGTTGTGGATATTAGGAAGAAGGCATGGTTGAATTGAGTGAATGTTCCATACCTTTGTGAGTTTTGGGCTTTTCCAAGTTTGATACTTATACTTGGTTTATTTTCTTTCATGAGTGATGTCAATTATGAATTTATTTTCTAGAACTTGCATTGATTCGATTTGAGATTACATTGGTCTGTATGTTGCATGAAAATGACAGAGACATTTTTTCTTGACTTAGCTGCTTTGGCCAAATAAACCTACCTTGCATTTATCCAATTATTAACTCCCTCTGAGCCTATTTTCCTATTCTTTGTTCTTAGCTCATTACAAGCTTTGAGTGAAAAACCATGTTTTACCTTATCTTAGGGAATGGGAGAGCATTGATTTTCTTATTGGAGGAGTTCTTTTGCTTGTAATGATTTAAGTGTGGGGGAATTGGTGTGCTGATATGAAATGCTTGGTACAAAAAAAAACAAAACAAAAACAAAACAAAAAAACAAAAAAAAAAGAGAAAAAAGAAAGAAAAAGGAAGGAATGTGTGAATAGAATGAGCATTTTATGGTTTTGGGTAAAAATTTTATTCTTTCTACTTGAGTTACTCCTCAATGCTCTTTTATTCTCTTTGGTTTTAACCTGCTATTATCCATATTGTTTCCTTCCTTCACCTTATAAGTTCCATTACAACCTTTTTGAAAGACCTCTTGATTTTTGCAATTTATTTGATCTAAGTAGTGGAGAATTGATGTATATGCAAGCCTATGGTAAAATACTTTCATAGTTTGACTAAGTTGAGCGTAAACAGTTAACCTAAACACCTTGTGTGATTTGAGTGTCACTTGTGAGGAATTTTACTCAATTTGAACGTGCCTATTTCTGATTAAAGCATGATTATGCTATACTTTATTCTCAAATGGTTTGATTCAACTATTTTTTGTTAAGCATACTTAACTTATTAATTATAATTTATATTTGATACAATGCTTGTATTTAAAAATTAGTTGAATTGATTAAATAAAGTATTACATGTTTGTGGGTATCATCCTGGTAAACCCTCACGAGACTATAACTCGTCCACTAGGGACACCTAGGGGTTTAAAGGCTTGTGGCACATGCTAAGTGCAATCGTGTTTTCCTACGAAAATGGATTAGATTAGGTATAATCAGTTTTTATGTTTTTAGTTTAATAATATGATGTTTCTTGTTTTTCTTTAGTTTTGTTCTTATGTGTTTTGCCCAGGAGTGCAAAAGCTTAAGTATAGGGGAATTTGATCAATCAATTTGAGACACTTATGATAGCTTTGTATTAGGCTTTATTAGATGTTTATTGTGCCCAATATTAGTATTTTAGATGAGTTTAATGTTGTTGGGCTTCATTGGGCTTTAATGCAAATATTAAATAATTTTCAGATTTTGATGTATTTTGACCTTTCTTCCTTGGTTAGACCATTACTTGGGACTCGGTGATCCATTTGAGGTGATCTTGGTGTTTTTGGAAAGCTAAGACAATGCTCTACAAGTTTCATGCAGAACTCAAGAGCTGGATTAGACTTCTAAGGGTCCAAAATATCCCTGCAATGTAGAGCGAGTTTGCTGTCACGAAAATCTAGACAGTGTGCACATATTGGACTACATAGTGAGCTATAGGCCTCCTCTTGGGCTGAAACTTGGCCATTGGAAAGATAAGACCCATATCTCCAACTTCACTGAAGACCATCTAGTCAATAGATATCGTTTTAGGCATCATTATGAAGCTACAAGTTGGTTTGAATTTGGAAACACGTTCTGCCAACCTAACTTGAGGTAGGTTCAGTGTTTCTGGCATATCTGGAGTTCTAAACGTCCAAATGGCATGATTCCAATTGTAAAATTTCAAGGAGACAACTGGCTACAACTTTCATGAGACCTCCAAGCTAAAATGCATCGTCTAGATCATGAAAATCAAGCCAGAAGTCGGATAAGAGTTGCAAACTAAAAGCCACCAACCATACACCAACCCACCTACCATGCACCAACCCACCAACCATGCATCATGCTTCCATATTTGACAATTTCCATATTTTTATAGCTTGTATTCAGATTATGTACATGTACAAATTGACTTCTAGGATTAGAATAAATAGAGTCAATCTCTTTGTATTATGAGGGATTCAATTTTAAGTAAGTTTGAAGAAAGTTTGAGTATTTGTGAGAGTTTTCTTTCTCTTCTTCTTCATTCTCTTTACAATTTTGTTTTTGTTCTTTTATTTCTGAGTTCTTCCTTCCCATCCATGGAAGGCTAGGCTCTCATAATCAATCCAAGGGATTAGCCATCTTGATGTTTAATTTGGAGATCTTGTTTCGCTTGTTCATATTGCTTAATTGTTATTCAAGTTTCTCTTCTTCCTCTTTTAATTTTGATCTACATTGAATTGCTTAATTTGATTTAGATGTTTATGTGGTAATAGCTTTATTATCATGTATTCAAAGAGGATCACATAGAATAAACAATTTATTAAAGCTTTTTGATGGATTGTTTAGCTTGGTTAAATCCTCGATCTTAAGTTAATCTATGTTTGGATGGTGCTTACTTTATCTAACCTTGGTTAATTAAATCCTAGATGCTTATCTAGTAGAGGATTCTTGGATCATGTTGAGGCGTCTTGATGTGATCTAAGGCCAAGAACACGGTTACCAATTAAGTGAATTCCTTGTGATCAATGATGAGTTAAACTCAAGATCGGTAAATTTCCTTGGATTGGTTGCTTCTTTATATTTGTTTACAACTTTAAGTCTTGTACTTTTTTTCAATCTTATTAATCAACAACAAAACCCCCTTTTAATTATCTTGATCTGATTAAATCTTTGTTCTTTTTGGATCCTTGAGAGACGATTCGGTTCATACTCTATACTACAAAGTAGTTTGTGAACCGGTAATTTTTATTATTTGACGGGTCTCGACAACCTCTTGTCAAATACCAAAGCTTTTAGACTTAAACATGGGAAGAAAATGTCATACATGGGACATCGAAAGTGGCTTCCATCCAATCATCTATATAGAAAGCGAAGAAAGGCATTTAATGCCCAACAGGACTTTGATTCTGCACCAAAGCCTCAAAGTTTCTGTCAAATCCTACAGTTACTTGATTCATTGAATTCTGATAAGCCAATGATGAAGTCTTGGAAGAGAAAGTGTATCTTTTACGATCTTCCTTATTGGGATTCCCTCATGGTTCGACATAATTTGGATGTCATGCACATAGAGAATAATGTATGTGAATCTTTGATTAGCACCTTGCTAAATGTGAAAGGCAAGTCTAAAGATTCTCTCTCAGCTAGGCTCGACATGATGGAGTTAGGCATTAGGACAAAACTTGCTCCAATTGAAAGGATAACCGAATGTACCTTCCTCCAGCGTGTTATACAATGTCAGGGAAAGAAAAACAAAGTTTCTGTCAATTCATAAATGATTTAAAGGTTCCTAAAGGATACTCGTCTAATTTGAGGTCTAGGGTTAATATGCAAGAGTTGAAGCTGCAAAACATGAAGTCTCATGATTGTCATGTGCTAATGCAACAGATTCTTCTTGTGGCTTTGAGAGGAAATTTGCAAAAAGAAGTTGGGATTGCCATAACCAAACTTTGTTACTTCTTCAATAAGTTATGTTCTAAAGTTGTGGATCCTTCCATTCTTGATGACTTGCAAATGCATATCGTTGAAACACTTTGCACTTTTGAAATGTATTTTCCTCCATCTTTTTTTTTTATCTCATGGTGCACTTGGTAGTCTACTTACTACGTGAAGTAAGGATTTGTGGTCCAGTATTCCTACGGTGGATGTACCCATTTGAACGGTTCATGAGAACATTGAAGAGCATGGTTAGGAGCAAAAGTAGGCCAGAAGCTTGTATTGTAGAGTGATACGTTGCGGAGGAAGCAGTTGAGTTTTGTTCAGAGTACGTTGCAAAGGCAAATGTCATTGGACTTTCTGCTCCAAAAAATATATCTGATGAACTGGAAGAGGATTATTTGGACCCAAGGTGTTGCGTGTTCCAACTGACCAGCTTAATAGTGCTCACTTATATGTTTTGAGGAACATAGCTGTTATCCAGCCATATGTGGAAGAACATGTTACTTTTATTAAAGAATCATTCCCTTCTAAGTGTAGGAATGATGTAAGTTTACAAAACTATCATACGAAATCATTCGCCTCATGGTTGCAGAAACATATAGATAAAGAGATTCAAAGTGGTACAAATATTGATGATACGTTGAGATGGTTTAGTCATATGCCACAAGCATGAGTACTTAGCTATGAAGGGTACCTAATTAACGATTATAGGTTTCATACTATATAGAGAGACAACATGCATATTAATCAGAACTCTGGAGTCACAGTAGTTGCAGAAT
The DNA here is from genome assembly GCA_023212625.1 of Styphnolobium japonicum. Lineage (NCBI taxonomy): Eukaryota > Viridiplantae > Streptophyta > Magnoliopsida > Fabales > Fabaceae > Styphnolobium > Styphnolobium japonicum. Next base: position 21,525,983 of record JALBWW010000003.1, on the reverse strand, counting down.
CATACCATGTGTCATCAGTGAAGGATGCAAACCTAATACTATCTAGTACCTCATACTTTGGGGTGATTCAGGAGATTTGGGAACTTGATTACATAAAATTCAGAATTCCTGTTTTCAAATGTAGATGGTTTCATCCAACAGGATTGAAAGTTGATGATTTTGGGTTAACAGTTATCGATTGCAACAAGATTGGGTTCAAGAATGATCCTTTTATATTGGCTTCACAAGCTAGACAACTTTTCTATGTCAACGATGGTAGCAACCCTGTAAGACCTATTATTTACTACTCATAAGTCTTACGTGGAATATTTTTTTCTTTATTACATATAAAATTCGGCAGCGTTTCTTTTGTTTCTCGTATGTTCCCAAACGTCATAAATAAACAGCGGATTCCGAACAATCATCTCAAACCAACCAGAGTATATATATATATATATATATCAACAAGAGATCTCCGATCTCATTTAAAACATTATCTCATTCAAAATATTATGAGTACGTACATTATACAAGTGTATACTAGACACTATACTGACTGAGCACACTAAAATATTAACAGAACTGAGAACTTCAACAGTAGTTCATCAGTTTCATTGTCACATCTACATCAGAGTAATATATAATACACATCATATTATAATTACATAATGGAGCTCAACTCCACCAAAATACAAGTATCATAGAATCCTCCATACTTAACCCGTAAAGGGTCCGGGGCGTTCCTGCGAATCTGAGAAAGAGGGGGTGAGAACAACTTCCCAGTGAATGTGAATAAAACTTGTATATAAAGTATGCATGTAATTAGAATGCAAGCATACACACAATTCAATATATCAAGTAATATCAAACCAACATATGCAATAAGTTTATGAATGCACATGATGTTCACACTTTTTCTTCACACTTTTTCTTTCTCCACTCCTCTTGTTGTGCACTAACCCCTTCCGGTTAGGCCCTCGCAATATGCAGTATGCAATGTTTTATATCATTCTGTTTCCATCTAACCCCGTAGGTTAGGCACCCCTCAAGTATTGTACACTAATCCTTTCCGGTTAGGCCATCTCACTATACAATGCAATGCTTTCATATTCATATCATACTCAATCATAATATCATAATAACATCACATTTAATCAATACAAGATTTAAACTACACAAGTATTATACTCAATCCTCTCAATTTATGATTGAACCACACAAGTATTATGCTCAATCCTCTCAACCACGTTCACTTAGTTACACTTCCCTTCATTGTACTAAGTTATCATTTTAAGCCTTTGTGAATCTATTCAATGAATCTCTTAGTGAATCTATTCACACAATATTGTGAATCTATTCACACAATATTGTGAATCTATTCACACAATATTGTGAATCTATTCACACAATATTGTGAATCTATTCACAATGCTATTCATGGGTCTGTGAATCTATTCACTCAATATTGTGAATCTATTCACAATGCTATTCATGGGTCTGTGAATCTATTCACAATGCTATTCACGAGTTCACAGTGCTATTCACAAGTCTGTGAATCTATTCACAAAATGTTGTGAATCGATTCACAGTGCTATTCACAAGTCTGTGAATCTATTCACACATCTTGTGAATCGATTCACAGTCAAAAAAATCAAGTTTTGATCATATACCTCTTATATTAAACTTCATTCATTCATTCATTCATTCCTTTCATTGAATAACAAGTAGTAAAATCCAATCATTCTCATACATCCATACCATTGAATACAAGTAACAATCCAAACATTCAAAAACAACCTTAACACATAGAAGTTCTTATCTTCAAGACTTAAACTCACACCCTAAATAACATCATACCATATCACAAATCAACCCACACTCACCTAGCAATGATTTAGGATAAGAACTAGGCTTGAGGTGATATCAAACCAACCAAAATCCTTATGAAAACTTCCTCAACTTCCTTCAAAACAACCAAATCATACAAGAACTTTAAAATTTGTGTTCTTGATTCTCAAAGATGAACATGAGTTCTCCATTAAACTAAAACCATAGGATTGAAGAAGAGATAAAGGTGATCAATAACTATCAAATAACCTAAGCCAAAAGAGGAATAAAAACACTTACTTTGGACCTTGAAAGCTTGGAAAACCTTGGCTATGGAGAATTTGATATTTTAAGAAGATGACCATATGGTCTTCCACACATGCACGGTTCCTTAAACAAGAGAGGGTGAAGTTGATTTGTCAACTTTGCCCTCCACTTGAATGAGAATTCACAAAATTGCCACTGAGGGTGAAAAATGACCAAAATACCCTTGTGGTTTCTAAAAATTCCCAATTTATCCCAATTCTAGAAAATTACACTAGGACTTCCATATGATTTAGTTAAGCTAGAATTAAGATTAGAATCAAAATTTAGGGATGTTACAAACCCAACTCAAAAAATAGTCCTTTCAAGGAATTCAAGATTCATGACATATGGATACTCTATCGAGGAAGATGAAATGGAACTGGGAACATTCTCCAAATTACTAATCCGATGTTCATTGACTGATGGAGATGATGAACCAAACTGTTTAGGCAATGGGGAGATGCATCTCATAGAAGAATCAAGGAAACCTTAATTTTGATTAACTATATTTTAATGAGTTAATGTTTATCATTGTAATAAAATAGTCTTTAGGGCTATTTATTTGTATTTGACTTGTTCTGGTATTCTGTTACCACTAGCCTTTATGTACGCTGTGTGGGTTACTTTGTTCTGGTATTCTCCAACTGAATTATTGTCTGTGGTGTTAGTTGTACAGAACCTATGGAATAAACTTTGACTTCTGTTGCAATGATAAAATTACTAAGAGAATGAGAAATATGACATGATGCACCATAGTTGATTAGATAGCATATGTACCAGCTGTTAAAACTAGTTAGTTGAAAGAATTATAAATATGAACAGACTGTTTAATTCGAGTATTAAAAATCCGGATTTAGAAGTCTTTAAAAAGTTCATATAATCCAATCCGGTAAGTAATCACCAGATTAGAAAGCCGTTATAGTGTACACTTTCTAAATCGATGGATGAGGTGCCTGATTAATAACTGCTTATTATTAAATCTGGTTAAAAATAACTGGAGTAGAATGTCGTACCAATGTGGACTTTCGAAACTGATGGATGAGTTGCCGGATTAAGAAATGTATATATATTCCATTATATTAAATTTAAATTTACTTTATTTTTAAATACACTTTCTAAACCTGTTAGTGAGGTATTATGCAAAATGTGTGGAAAGCCATAAATATTTGTCTCCGACAAAGTAATGAACAAAAAGAACAAGGTGCCCCACTACCCATTCCCAACAAAAAAACAAAAAAGTTCCTATATATGGTAATATATATATTTCCATATATAGGAACTTTTTATGATTTTTTGTGGGTAGTGGGGGACCATATTGATTTATATGTTTAGGGATAAGTTACATACACAATATTAAATGTATATTATCTTTTATATCTAATCATCTATACACATAAAAACATGGGTGATTCTGAATTTTATTGGAATCATATAACTGTATATTTAAATTTACTTTACATTAGTATTGTGTTTTTCTTCGGTTATTTAAATTTTGCTTATTCCAATGTAATGTGTATTTTATTTTATTTTTAATTGACTTATGTGAACTTTCGAAACCGTCGGCAGTAATGCCGGAATGCACATATTCAAATCCGGTGATTCCTCACCGGAGTTGAAAAGTCACCTAAAAGTATTTAATTTTTAAATAAACTTTGTAAACCGGTTAGTGAGACATCGGATTAATAAGTTCTTATTATCCAATCTGGTTCCATATCACTGGATTTAAATGTCGTTCAAGTGTGGACTTTCTAATCCGGTTACTGAGGAACCAGATTAAAGTTATAATTATTAAAACTGGTTCCTAATAACCGGATTCGAAAATCGTTCTAGTGTGAACTTTCTAAACCGATTATTGGGGGACCAAATTGAAAGGGGTATTGGAATATTTAAGAAAAAACAAACATAGAAAACCTTTACACTTCTTTCCCTCGCTTTCTCTCTGGTCCTTATGTATCAAACAAAACTTGCTCATCCTACACCAAAATTGCAACCATTAGCGTTTCTTGAAGTAGGAAGTTGCTCCATCTTCATTTTCGTCGAACACTAAACAGTGGTAACCATTTTTACTCTATTTTACATTTCTAATAAAGCTTTTGCCTTAACATCAATGGAATCTGAGGTTTACTAACTTGTGTCTTCTAATAGGTTATACGGTTATACAGATGCAGAGTCCTCCCTTCGTTTCTTCAACTGTGAGGTTGGTTTCTTCAAAATCCATTGTTTTTACGTTTAATGTTATATTTAAAAAAATTTAAATTCATTTTATATACTGAATAATATATAGATCATTTTTGTCTCATGTTTGATATTCCTACGTTGATGCTATATATTGTCTAGTGTAACTAGTTTAGATTCTTGTATACCATATCTTGTATATAAGCAAAGATATTGCTTTTGCATGGCTTTATAGTTGTCCAAAATTTATCAACATTTTGGGTTTAGAATGCTGTTAAATGTGTTGGATATTTTCAGTATTGTTTTATTGACTCTAATATTACAGATGTTGTCCGATACTGAATATGAACCTAGCTCCGACAATGGTAATTCATTAAGTAAACATACTTCATCAAAGAAGAGAACTAGGGGTCCAACTGTGTTGGACCACATCTCTAAGGTGCATGCAACCGGGCAAAAAATACCAGTTGAAACTAATTATGATGTTGTTCTTATATAAGACAGTGGGAAGGATTTGATGACTTATCTATGCATAGTACAAGGGACATTGTTCCTATCCCATATAATTCATGGGCTGACATCCCTAAATCATTGAAGGATAGAATTTGGGATACTTTAACATTAAGTTTATCTCATACTTTGAATTCCCAAAATATATGTTACTAGTATATTAAATTGACTACTTATGGTTTGTTGTTTACATGCAATAGAACTCATTCATAATTCCCGAGACTGAGAAATTTAGACATATGATGATGAAGAGTGCAGCGGACAAACTAAAACAATTCAAGACCAGATTAGGGAAGGATTACATATGGCCTTTCCATGAGGAAGATAAGGAGCAGACGTTAAAACCCCCAACAAGTTACAAATTTATCACCCAAGACATATGCAATGAGTTTGTCAAATCGCGTTTGTCCGATCAATTCAAAGTACGTACATTATAATTTGTTTTTAACTAGGGGCTTCATGAGGTTCTGTCACTTAATGACATAATTAATGTAACAGGAAATTAGGGAGAAGAGCTTAGCACAAGCTAGGAAAACCAAATTCTGGCATTGCACCTCAAGAAAAGGATACGCTCAATTAGAAAGAGAGTTGGTAAGGCTATATGCAAATTTTTATACTTAAATTCATTTATAAAACAAAATAAGTGTGACTGTTTACTGTCTTACAGCAAAAGAAGTTACAAACCATAGAAAAAATTGAACAATATGAGTTGTGGAAAGAAGTGCAGGTTGACAAGAAAGGGGAATTTAAGAAACCCGAAGATGCTGAGATTGCCAATAAAATAGTAAGTTTCCAACTTATGTCTTAAAGTAACTATTAAAAGTTAATGAATATTATATGGATTAAACTAACTGTTAAATATATGGTTTAAGATGACCTCGCAACAAAGCAAACCTTAGGTTCTTTCCAGCCATCTGAAAAGAACGATATACTTACAGAGGCATTGGGCACGCCAAAGCATGGTGGACGATTATGTGCAGCTAGCTCAATGTCCAATGATAAACATATTTTGTATGCATAATTTAGCACCTCTCATTGGTCTATTCTTATGAAATTATTGCATATATGAAGTGAAAATTGCATACTTCATCATATATTGGTTATGTTGTTACAAATTGAGCAGAACATCCGAAGGACTATTCAAAGCAGTTGTTGAACCAAAATATCATGAACTTGAATGTTGATATCAGTATAGCTCAAACAGAAGAGAAATGAAGATCTAAACTCAGTGAATTTTGGGTTACATCAAATTCAAGATAAATCAGAAAATTCCTTCTCAAACCTATACTCGGTTATTTGGTGATTTCTCAAGATCTAACCGTTGGATGTAGCTGAAATTTTGATATGTCATTCACGACATCATTCTCTATGACTTGCATAAAATGAAGATTTCCAGATTAGCACCGGAAGTGGGTCAAAATTAGGCAACAAGTTGGTAGCTGTCATTATTGATATAATCTAAGCAGTTTCGGCAAAACGGTCATAGCTCAAGATCCAACCGTTAGATCTAGTTGAATTTTTGACATGTTCTTCACGACTGCATGTACTACAACTTTCATGAGTGAAGATTTCCAAATTATGAAGCGAGCAATGACAAATTTGGTAATCTTCGGAGCTGAAATTTCAACCCATGTGCAAAGAGATTTGACAAAATTGTAATTGAATAGTTCTAGCCTTTGCCTATAAAAGGAAGGAATTTGCCACACTTAAGGGCATCCCATTTTTCTGAATTCTCTCATTGTAGTTTGAGTCAGGGGTGAAACTTTGATAAATTGTGAGATTTATACTTTGATTTCAAGGTTAATTCTTCCAATATGTCTAAAGTAAATCCCAAAGCTCTTGTAGTTTGTATAATATATTCTTCATCTTATTCAAGTTTCTTCATCTTGATATCTAGTTAAGGTTCTTCCTAGAGTTAGGGGTGAAGCTTTCATAAATTGTGAGATTTATACTTTGATTTCAATGTTAGATCTTCCAATTTGTTTAAAGTAAATCCCGAAACTTTAGCCCGTTGTATTCTTGTTAATATCAACAACCACTTTCATTTTTATCATGTTTTTCACTTGTTCTTTTGTTTCCTTTAATATAATGAGTAGCTAAATTTCTATACTAGGATTGCAATTTGAACTCACACGTAATTTGATTTGTTTATCATATCTAATAGTAGGTTGATTATCTTGAATTGTTTATCTTACTTGTTCCTAATGCTTTTAATTAATTGGCCATTAATTAAATTGAATTGATAAACCTTAAGCAACTTGATAAAGGGATTTTGGTTTTAGATCTAGGTAAGATAACATATGATCTTTGTGTGAAAGCCTTGAGTTTGTATAGGATAGACATATACCTATATGACATATGTAACCATTAATGAAATCAGAACTTAATGAATTCTTGATTATTTGATAGACATAGACATATAGTTTATCATTAATTAAGGATATTTCTATTTGACCATCGAAAGAGGCTTATAGATAAGTTAAGGATTTCTGGTTAACAATTCAGATAATTAATTGATCTTAGATAGAAGTAAGAGAATCAAGTAAAGTGTGAGGGATAATTGCAATCCTAGGCTTAGTTAATTTGATCATTAACTTTATTCTTCTTATTTACTTTAATCTTTAGTCTTTCATAAATCATCTCTTATTAAGTTGTTTAAATAAGATTGAGTTTTGCAAACTTTTAGTAGATAGTCAAATTTAGAATTAATCCCTGTGGGTTCGACACTTTCTTACTATTATATTACTTGATTTGCGATAACGTATACTTGCGTTCTGATTTACCACATCAAGTTTTTGGCGCCGTTGCCGGGGATTAATTCTTTATTTTACTACTATTAATATTAGCATACTTGGTCTTAATTTAAACTTGTTCTTTTATTTCTTTTTAATTTTTCGAACTGTTTATGCGTAGTGCTCAAGACAAGGAGTTGATTCCTCTTAATCTTGAGATTGAGCGAACTTGTCGCAGAAACAGAAAAGAACGTCGTCAAGAGTTATTGCAACAAAGAAGAATGGCTGACGATAACAGAAATCAAGAACTTAGGCTAGCTAATCAACAACCCAGAACTCTTAGGGATTATATAATTCCTACTGCTGATGGAGTTCATTCAAGTATTGTCAGACCTCCAATACAAGCTAACAACTTTGAGATTAAGCTAGGAGTGATCCAGATGCTGCAAAATAATCAATTTGGGGGTTTGCCTCATGAAGACCCAAATGCGCATATAGCAAATTTCTTGGAGATCTGTGACACTTTCAAGCACAATTGATGTTCTGCAGATGCTATTCGGTTAAGAATTTTTCCCTTTTCACTGAGAGACAAGGCTAAAAGTTGGTTGAATTCTCTACCTGATAGCTCTATCACTACTTGGGATATGTTGGCACAAAAATTCTTAGCTAAGTATTTCCCTCCTGTAAAGAGTGCAAAGTTGAGGAATGAAATTACCTCTTTTCAGCAATATGATTCAGAATCATTGTATGAGGCATGGGAGAGATTCAAGGATCTACTTAGAAGATGCCCTCATCATGGGGTACAAAAGTGACTTCAAGTTCAGACTTTCTATAATGGCTTGACTAACTCTCTGAGGTCAACCATTGATGCTGCTGCTGGTGGTGCATTGATGAACAAAACTATTGATGAAGGTTATGATTTATTGGAAGAGATGGCTTCCAATAACTATGAATGGCCTACTGAAAGAGCATCACAAAGGAAAGTGCCTGGAATTTATGAAGTAGATACTTTATCTGCATAAGTAGCTGCACTGACCAAGAAGCTAGACTCAATTGGGAGTCAATCCAATCAACAGTCAATACATGCTATTCAGAGCCCTTTCATGATTTGTGAGTATTGCTCTGGACCCCATTCTGTTGATCAATGCTCTTTTAATTCTGAAACTGCTAATTATGTGAGTAACTTCAATCGGCAACAACACAACCCAAATTCAAATTTCTACAATCCCGGTTGGAGGAATCACCCAAATTTTTCTTGGAGAAATAACCAAGAAGCTTTATCATCAGCTAGACCGATGGGACCACCTGGGTTCCAACAACAAGCTCCACAACAAGAGAAGAAATCTGTAATGGAAGAAGCCATCTTACAGTTGACTAAGAGTACTCAACAATGTATGAATCAACTTCAAAGTCAAGGAGCTTCTATCCGGAATCTTGAAGTTCAAATAGGGCAATTATCTGGTTTTATGAATAATTGTCCTCAAGGTAGTTTGCCGAGCAACACGGAGACCAATCCTAAGGGAGGTAATAATGAATAATGTAAGGCTGTTACCCTCAGGAGTGGCAAAGAATTGGATGAGCCCATTCAAAAACCTGAAGAAAATGAAGATGAGAAGATTCATGAACAATCAAAGAGCAATTCTTAAGAGCCTTTTCTATTGAAGAAATCTGAGAAGAATGAACCCCCTCCACCTCCATTCCCACAACGACTTCAGAAGCAAAAGATGGACAAGCAATTCACCAAGTTTCTAGAGGTATTCAAGAAACTTCATATCAATATTCCTTTGGTCAAGCTTTGGGAATCGTATGCCGAGCTATGTCAAGTTTATGAAGGAAATCTTATCCAAAAAGAGAAGACTTGGAGATTTTGAATCGTTGCACTTATTGAAGAGTGCAATTGCACATATTGCGTAAAAAGCTTCCGCTAAAGCTAAAGATCCAAGGAGTTTTACTATCCCTTGTACTATTGGAAACAAATTTTTTGGTAAAGCTTTATGTGATTTGGGAGCTAGTATAAATTTGATGCCTCTTTCACATGTGCAACTTGGATTGATGGAGGTGAAACAAACCAATCTAACTCTACAATTAGCAGACAGATCTCTTACCTACCCAAAAGGAGTGGTGGAAGATGTTTTAGTGAAAGTTGATAAATTCATATTTCCTGTTGATTTTGTAGTATTAGACATGGAGGAGGATCGAGAGGTTCCAATCATTCTTGGGAGACCTTTCCTAGCTACTGGTAAAACTCTCATAGATGTGCAAAAAGGTGAGTTAACTATGAGGGTACAAGATCAAGAGGTAACCTTCAATGTCTTTAAAGCTATGAAATATCCTTAAGAATCTGATGAATGCTTCATGATTAATGTTATTGATGATAGTAAATTCGAATCAAGTACTAATGGTTTTAGTGCTGATCCTTTAGAAGATGCTATTATTAATCTACCTTGTGAGGATAGGCAGGAATCCCTTGAGTTTGTGCAATGGCTTAATGCATCACCGTCTTACATTCATATCGGAAAACAATTTGAGGATTTGGAGTTGTCCATGAAAGATGGGACTACAATGAAATTCTTAGTTGAAGAACCACCAGAGTTGGAGCTAAAGCAACTTCCTGATCATTTGAGGTATGTGTTTTTAGGAGAATCTTCTACCTTACCAGTTATTATCTCATCTTCTCTTAATAGTGTGCAGGAAGAGAAATTGCTAAGATTGTTGCGAGAATATAAGAAAGCCTTGGGATGGACCATAGCAGATATCAAAGGAATAAGCCCATCTATTTGCATGCATAAGATTATGCTAGAGGAATGATCAAAGCCCACCATTGAACATCAAAGGAGGTTGAATCCGATAATGAAGGAAGTAGTCAAGAAAGAGATTATTAAATGGTTGGATGCTGGAATCATTTACCCCATCTCTGATAGTTTGCGGGTCAGCCCAGTACAATGTGTACCTAAAAAGGGAGGTATGACTGTAATTACCAATGATAACAATGAACTAATCCCCACTAGAACTGTTACAGGTTGGCGAGTCTGTATGGACTACAGAAAGTTGAACAAAGCAACAAGGAAAGACCATTTTCCTCTCCCTTTCATTGATCAAATGTTAGACAGACTTGCTGGTCGAACTTATTACTGCTTTTTGGATGGATATTCGGGGTACAACCAAATTGCCATAGCTCCTGAAGATCAAGAAAAGACAACTTTCACATGTCCTTATGGGACATTTGCTTTTCGAAGGATGCCATTCGGATTGTGCAATGCACCTGCAACTTTTCAACGATGCATGATGTCAATCTTCTCAGATATGGTGGAGCAGTCAATTGAGGTATTTATGGATGACTTCTCTGTATTTGGTGATTCTTTTGACCTTTGCCTTAATAATCTTGCTTTAGTGCTAAAAAGATGTGTAGAGACTAATCTGGTACTAAATTGGGAGAAGTGCCATTTTATGGTTCAAGAAGGAATAGTCCTTGGCCATAAAGTTTTTGCTAAAGGAATTGAAGTAGACAAAGCAAAGATTGAGACAATTGAAAAATTACCTCCACCTACTTCAGTGAAGGGCATTCGCAGTTTCTTAGAGCATGCAGGCTTCTACAGACGATTCATTAAGGATTTTTCTAAGATCTCTAAACCTTTGTGTAATTTACTTGAGAAAGATATTCTTTTTGAATTTGATGAATCTTGCCTTGAAGCTTACAGGATTTTGAAAGAAAAGTTGATTACAACACCAATCATTGTAGCACCAGATTGGAATATCCCATTTGAACTCATGTGTGATGCTAGTGATTTTGTAGTGGGGGCAGTTCTTGGTCAAAGGAAGAACAAAAAGATGCATGCCATTTACTATGCGAGCAAGACCTTGAATGATGCTCAACTTAACTATACTACCACAGAAAAGGAACTTCTTGCTGTGGTATTTGCTTTTGATAAATTTCGATCTTATTTAATTGGAACAAGAGTAATTGTCTATACAGATCATTCAGCAATCAAGTATTTGATTTCCAAGAAAGATGCTAAGCCGAGGTTTGATCAGATGGATACTCTTGTTACAAGAATTTGATCTTGAGTTCATGACAGAAAAGGAACAGAAAATCAAGTGGCCGACCACTTATCTAGATTGGAAAATGACAATAATGAAGGAGGTGAAGTGCAAATTAATGAATGTTTTCATGATGAACAACTCTTTACCCTTCAAGGTAATATACCATGGTATGCTGATTTTGTTAATTATCTTGTAAGTGGTATTTTACCTCATGAGCTTAACTGGCAACAAAGAAAGAAATTTTTGCATGATGTAAAATACTATGTTTGGGATGAACCTTTCTTGTTTAAGCAACGTGCAGATCGAATTTTAAGAAGGTGTATCCCCAGTGAAGAAGTTGATAACATCTTGCATCAATGCCATTTATCTGATTATGGAGGACACTTTGAAGGAGAAAAGACAGTTGCTAAGGTGTTACAGTCTGGTTTTTATTGGCCATCATTATTTAAGGATGCTTACTCCTTTGTTGTAAAATGTGACAGGTGCCAACGGACTGGAAATATCTCTAGAAGACATGAGATGCCCCTCAATAACATCTTAGAAGTGGAGATCTTTGACGTATGGGGTATTGATTTCATAGGTCCTTTCATCTCATCTTTTAATAACCTCTATATTCTTGTTGCTGTCGATTATGTTTCTAAATGGGTTGAAGCAACTGCTTTACCCACTAATGATTCTAAAGTGGTGTTGAATTTTTTGAAGAGAAACATATTCACTAGGTTTGGAACTCCAAGAGCAATAATAAGTGATGAAGGGAGTCATTTTTGCAACAAATACTTTGGAGCCCTTCTTGCTAAATATGGAGTGACTCATAGGGTGGCAACTGCATACCATCCTCAGACTAGTGGCCAAGTTGAGGTTTCTAACAGAGAAATCAAGAGGATCTTAGAGAAAACTGTGAATCCCACAAGAAAGGATTGGTCCAAGAGATTGGATGATGCATTATGGGCTTACCGAACAGCATACAAAACTCTGATTGGAATGTCACCATATCGATTGGTGTTTGGCAAAGCATGTCACCTTCCAGTGGAGCTGGAATATAATGCATATTGGGCTATCAAAAAGCTCAATTTTGATATGAAGCAAGCTGGTGAGAAACGTTTCCTCCAACTCAATGAGATGGATGAGTTCCGTCTTCAGTCATATGAAAATGCCAAATTGTACAAGGAGCAAACAAAAAGGTGGCATGATAAGAAAATTGTCAAGAGAGAATTCCAGACAGGTCAAAAAGTCTTATTTTTCAACTCAAGGTTGAAATTATTTCCTGGAAAACTTAGATCAAGATGGTCAGGACCGTTCGTGATAGTCAAGGTGTCCCCATTTGGAGCAATTGAAATCAAAGACGAGAAAACCCAAGCCAAGTTTAAGGTCAATGGTCAAAGATTGAAGCATTGTTAGGGAGGACCCATCGATCGTGAAAAATCTTCAATCACGCTGGCTGACAATGAATGATCTTTGACAGATTACTTTTCACCAGTTAAATGGCAGATAACGGTACTCCGTGAATTTTTTTCGGTCCCTTTAGTTACCCACAAATACTGAAATCTGTATAAAATTTTACTCATTTCTCTTTCCTTCTTTCTTTCCAAATGGATAACAGGCTTGTTAACTTACGCAAGCGATTCCCTTCTCTTCCTCAAAATGCTTTAACTAACATTTATTCTGCTAGGTTTGAAAGATTAAGGATGCTTATGCACAAAGAAAAGAAGAGCAAAAAGGTTACGGGTCTGCTATAAATGTGCAAGATGGACCTGTAACACAAAATGTAGATCATTTGGAATGGTGTCTATAAATCGAGATGACAAAGTTAACTTCATTAAGGATGGCATGAGTAAAGAGTCTTTAGATAACATTCTATTGACTCTTGAGACGCATCCTAGTGGAGATGTGCAGGAAGTACTTCTCGATTTATGGCCAATATTCCAAGCTGAACATGAGCGTTATAGTCTTAGGAATCTGACTCAAAAAGACATTGTTTGCCAATTTTTAAGAAAATTGGAAGAGAAGCCGACCATCGACCCATAGAGAGCATTGAAGCCGTTACTGGACGTAAAACCAGAGGAAAGTGTGAGCCACAATCACACCAACTGTAAGTATTGCTATTTCGTTTCTTCCCTTCTTTTCTTCTTGTTCAAAAAAAATTAAAAATTAAAAAAAAATTAAAAAAAATTTATAGCTGTATTTTTTTGAAAAATGCTTTGTATATTTTCAAACTTCTCCTGACACATATAGATTAGTCTTTTATCCTAGTTGTATAGCTATTATCATTTCTGTATTTATTTTCAAACTTTCCTGACACCCAAATCTACCCCTCCTTTATAGGTGTAATTATTAGATTTGAGTTTTGATCCCTTTAAATATTGCACTTTGCTCTCTTCAAATCATTGATAAGGTAAGAGTACAAAAAAAAAAAAGAGAGATGGAAGTAACTTCAGTTCGTCGAATCAAAAATGTTTGTGTCTTTTGTGGATCTAATCCTAGAAAGGATAAAGATTTTGTAAATATTGCAAACCATCTTGGTCGAGTGCTAGCTGAGAGAGAAATCCATTTAGTTTACGGAGGAGGTAGTCTTGGGTTAATGGGTTGTGTAGCAACTGCTGCACATTTAGGAGGTAGCAAAGTCCTTGGTGTCATTCCCAGTCTTTTAGCCATAGGCAATCCCGTTGGAAAAATCATAGGGGATGAAGTAATGGTATCATGCATGCACCAACGCATGAACATTATGATAGCAAATGCTGATGCCTTTATTGCCCTACCTGGTGGTTTTGGAACTTTGGAAGAGATCTTCCAAATTGCATCCTGGTTATAGCTGAACTTTCACCAAAAACCCATAGGTATATTAAATGTTAATGGTTTTTATGACAGTTTGTTTTGTTTTCTTGATCATGCCATGGAACAAAAGTTCATCTCACAAGCGACACGTCAAATTCTTGTAACTGCTGCGACCCTTGAGCAATTGCTCGATCAACTACACGAATTTGTCCCACAACGTGATCCAGCAATGGCTCTACTGAATTGGGAACAAGGCAGCAACAACAAAAAGCGAAAACTTAATTTGACTTTATCCTTATGAATTTTTGTTCTCTCTTATGGTTTTAGTTTTTTTTGTAATTTTTCTTATTTCAGGCTCGATTTGCAGTTTTCTGGTAAGATCTTCTACACTCCACTTATCTTCATTTTAGACATTAGGGACAATGTCTTAAATTAGTTGGGGGAAAGGATAGTTGACATTGTCATGCCATGTACATGTTTTGTTAAAAAAAAAAAAAACTAACCAGCTAATTTTTGTTGTTACTAACTTATTAGATGTATGATGGCAGAGTAAGGAGTAATTTTGCTCTTGAGACGCACCTCAACTTGCATTTCATAATAGGTCTAAAAACAGTTTGTTCTTGTACATAGATATATAAATAAAAGAAAAAAAATAAAAAAATAAAAAAAAATAAAAAAGAGAGATTCATTTTGATCTTTTCGATCAATTTTGATGCAAGCATATGCTGAATTGTAGCATAGTTGATGATAAAAATATGCAAAACAATTTATAGTTAAATTATTTTTCAAAATTCGTGATATACATGTATATATGACTGTGGATATTAGGAAGAAGGCATGTTTGAATTGAGTAAATGTTTCATACCTTTGTGAGTTTTGGGCTTGTCCAAGTTTGATACTTATGCTTGGTTTATTGTCTTTCATGAGTGATGTCAATTATGAATTTATTTTTTAGAACTTGCACTGAATCAATTTGAGATTACATTGGTCTGTATGTTACATAAAAATGATAGAGGCAATTTTCTTGACTTAGCTACTTTGGCCAAATAAGCCTACCTTACATTTATCCCATTGTTAACCCCCTTTGAGCCTACTTGCCTTTTTTGTTGTTCTTAACTTTTACAAGCCTTCAGTGAAAAACTATGTTTTACTTCACCTTAGGGAATAAGAGAACATTGGTTTTCCTAATTGGAGGAGTTCTTTTGGTTGCAATAATTTAAGCATGGGGGAATTGGTGTGCTGATACGAAATGTTTGGTAAAAAAAAAAAAGAACAAAAAGAACAAAAAAAGCTAAATTAAAAAAGAGAGAGAGAAAATAAAAGGTTGTTAAAAAAAAGAATGGAAGGAATGTGTGAAGAGAATGTGCATTTTAGGATTTTTGGTAAAAATTTATGATTTCTACTTGAGTTACTCCGCAATGCTTTTTATTCTCTTTGGTTTTTAACTTGTTATTATCCATATTGTTCCCTTCCTTCACCTTATAACCTCATTACAACCTTTTTGAAAGACCTCTTGATTTGTGAAATTTATTTGATCTAAGTAGTGGAGAATTGATGTATGCGCAAGCATATGGTAAAATACTTTCATAATTTGACTGAGTTGAGCGCAAACAGTTAACCTAAACACTTTGTGTAATTTGAGTGTCACTTGTGAGGAATTTTACTCAAATTTGAATATGCCTATTTCTGATTAAAGCATGATTATGCTATGTATATTTTACTCCCAATTGCTTTGATTCAACTATACTTTGTTAAGCATATTTGAATTTGATACAATGTTTGTATTTAAAAATTAATTGAATTGATTAAATGAAGTATTACATGTTTGTGGGTATCATCCTAGTAAACCCTCACGAGACTATAACTCGTCCACTAGGGACACCTAGGGGTTTAAAGGCTTGTGGCACGTGCTAAGTGCCATCGTGTTTTCGTACGAAAGTGAATTAGATTAGGTATAATCAGTTTTTATTCTTTTAGTTTAATATTAGGTTGTTTCTTGTTTGAGGACAAACAACAAGTCAAGTGTGGGGGAATTTGATAAACATATTTTATATGCATAATTTAGCACCTCTCATTGGTCTATTCTTATGAAATTATTGCATATATGAAGTGAAAATTACATAATTCCTCATATATTGGTTATGTTGTTACAAATTGAGCAGAACACCCGAAGGACTATTCAAAGCAGTTGTTGAACCAAAATATTATGAACTTGAATGTTGATATCAGTATAGCTCAAACATAAGAGAAATAAAGATCTAAACTCATTGAATTTTGGGTTACATCAAATTCAAGACAAATCAGAAAATTCCTACTCAAACCTATACTCGATTATTCGGTGATTTCTCAAGATCTAACCGTTGGATGTAGTTGAAATTTTGATATGTCATTCATGACATCATTCCCTATGACGTTCATAGAAATGAAGATTTCCAGATTAGCACCAGAAGTGGGTCAAAATTAGGCAACAAGTTGGTGGCTGTCATTATTGATATAATCTGAGCAATTTCGGCAAAATGGTCATAGCTCAAGATCCAACCGTTAGATCTGGCTGAATTTTTGACATGTTCTTCATGACGGTATGTGCTACAACTTTCATGAAGAGAAGATTTCCAAATTATGACGTGAGCAATGACGAATTTGGTAATCTTCAAAGCTGAAATTTCAACCCATGTGCAAAGAGATTTGACAAAATTGTAATTGAATAGTTCTAGCCTTTGCCTATAAAAGGAAGGAATTTGCCACACTTAAGGGCATCCCATTTTTCTGAATTCTCTCATTGTAGTTTGAGTTAGGGGTGAAACTTTGATAAATTGTGAGATTTATACTTTGATTTCAAGGTTAATTCTTCCAATTTGTCTAAAGTAAATCCCAAAACTCTTGTAGTTTGTATAATATATTCTTCATCTTATTCAAGTTTCTTCATCTTGATGTCTAGTTAAGGTTCTTCCTAGAGTTAGGGGTGAAGCTTTCATAAATTGTGAGATTATACTTTGATTTCAAGGTTAGATCTTCCAATTTGTTTAAAGTAAATCCCGAAACTTTAACCCGTTGTATTCTTGTTAATATCAACAACCACTTTCATCCAACCCAACAATGTACTAAGGAAGAAGGAACACGGTCAGCATGGATGAACACAGGGCCGTATGCAATAAGGTTTCCCAAATGGAGAGCATTTTATGTGGCATTTTGCAGTGGCAAGAAGTGCTGGCCTAATCAAACCCCAACATCCCAAAGTTTGATATCAAAGCTTTCATGGGAGACAAAGGCGTAAAGCTCTCTTCATCCAGCTCAATCAATTTAAATGTCACACCTTGTGCATCGAAAAAGAATGCTGCAGAGGAACTAGGCATCGTTGGAGGGACAACCGAAACAAATAAAACAACACCATCTCCACAAGCTTTGTCTTACATGAAACACCTCCTGCAGAAGACCCTAATGCTGTTGGAGGGTTGTTTGAAAAGCAAACAAGTCCACCTTGTGCTCCAGTGGACGATACATCCTTGTCTTTAGGATGGTGTCCTAGATTTTCTGTGGTAAATAGAGTTTTAGTGTTTTACATTACTAATGTAAACTTCCTTATTTTGTGCCTCATTCCATTTTTGTTTTATGTAGCCAAACCGGACAATTACGTAGCCGAAGGTACGGTACATGTTGTTGGAGGCAAAGGGATGACCCTCCACAACAAGGACCTTCCTTTGGATTTTGTAAAGGTCACCGTGGACAGGGTACTTAAACTCGATGAACAAGTTCCATGCCCATGCGACGATATTGAACTTGTTAAAGATGCATTGGGAACTTTGTTAGCTTGGCCTCGAAATTTAATCAATCACGACATGGATATAAGTAATTTAAACAGCCTTTCAATGAAGACTTAGTGTTTTTGAATCTCATAACTTGCCTATTATTTTGACTACAGGAAACTCAACGATCGGATATACCAATCATAACTGACTTGGACCGGCTATTGCAATTGTCAAATGAAATGGCCAGCGATGACATACTCTCACGTCAAGTTCAGGCTCATGGGTTGGACGCAGACTTTATAACATATATCTCACCAGAAGATATGTAGGACTTTTGTAAATTGGAATGCATATCAGCTGGTTCGATATCATGGTACTTCAGGTAGGACAAATATCTTAATCACCCGGATGTAGTTGTTCTAAATATATCTTAATCATAATTAATTTGATGCTATTTTTTTTCATTTAATTTCTAGTAACTTGGTTGATTTGATCCACACCAGACATGGATGTCCACCTTATGGGTTTGTTGACCCAATGAGGGTGTCACTTCTTGGTGGCCAAAAGGACCCCAAATTAAGGGTCCAATACCTGTCCGAAGTTTTATTGGGGGTTCCAACTCATCCATGGTCTTTGTACCATATAATGAAAGGTAAGATTCAGAAAATTTACAACTCTCATTCCAATATAACATATATGTAGTCAAGCTATTATAATTTGTATTTTATAGGTCTCATTGGATGCTGGCTGTGATTAAGATATCCAAGACTACTGTGTTTTAGATGGACCCTTTAGGAAAACCCATTCAAGATGACACAAGGAAGGTGCTTGCAATGTAAGTTATTCTAACCTCCATCATGTGTAAGTTGCTTTTTAAAGTTAAACAAAACTTTGATGTTTCATTTGATATTTTCAAAGAGCTTTGAGGAGATACAAAAAGGAAAAAGGAATATCACAAGGCAAAAATGACATCATTAACATCACCACTATCAAGGTCAAATTGTGTATAATGTGATATTGACAGAGTGAAATCTTTGGACTACTTTGTTTGCACTTAATTAGTTTTTGTATTATGTATAGGCACCAAGGCAAACGGATTGTAAATCTTGTGGTTTCTATATCTTGAAATATATGAGAGACATCATAACGAACAAGATGAAAACAATGCCACAGAAAGTAAGTTTTAAGACTTTATACATGGATGTGGTTCTGTTTTTTACTTGTACAAAATTTTAAACTTGATCTTATTTATTTTACTTGGCTCAGTTTTCAGAAGCACCTACCTTTACAGAAGAAGAGATAAAGGATATATAGCTTAAATGGGCAGCATCTGCTTTGGCAGCATCTGCGAACAAGATGGGATGATTTTAGTTTTTTATGAACATAATGTAATTATTCAAATTACTGAAATGCATTCTGCAGTATCCTATTCTTAAAGAAATGGTAATTTATGTTGAAGTTATTTACATAAGAAGTGTCAAGTAACTTTGTAAATGTCAGTATTATGTACATAAACTACTGTAATTTATCATTGAATTCAATCTTGTACAAACTTTGGTAATGTGTAAATTGCATGTTTGAAATTCTATAAAGGACGTGTCAAGTAATTTTGTAAATGTCAATATTATAATTATCTTTGAATTCAATGTTGTACAGACTTTATCTATGGAAATTGCATGTTTTAAATTCTTGTATTGGTTTCCAGACCAACCCCATTAAAGGTTGTGTCCTAAACTTTACAATTTGGTTGTGAACAATCGAATTGAATATGGCGTTTTCAATCCGATATTAAACAGGATTTATAGACTTTCCAATTCGGTTACTAACAACTGAATTGAATATGAAGTTTTCAATCCAGTGTTGAACCGGATTTATAGACTTTCCAATTCGGTTATTAACAACCGAATTGAATATGAAGTTTTCAATCCGGTGTTGAACTGGATTCATAAAATTTCCAATTCGGTTTAGTACAACCGGATTGAATATGAAGTTTTAAATATGGTGTTAAACTGGATTTATATATTTTCAAATTTAGATAAATTCAACCGGATTGAATGTAAACTTTTCAATCCGGTTAAGAATACCCCAAATTGAAAAATATTTATTCAATTCGGTTTATTTACCCGTATTTTGTACTACCCTCGGATATAATCCGTTTTCGAAACCGAATTCAAAGTGAGTTTTCAACCGAATTTAAAAGTCATTTCTGTTGTAGTGAATACTGTTATCATTTTATTAGAGAAGGTTTTCTTGGAAGCACCATGGATTTAGGAATCGACAAGGGCATCATTACCCTTAATATTCTGATTGTTATTGGCTATTGCAATTTATTTTATATTTTTCTAAGAAAATATATTCCAGTATATGCAGCAACCAAAATCCTATACATAATATATCTTTGTAGAACTTGGTAGTTAATTTAATTGTCTTAAGCTCTTATTAATTTTACTATATATATATATATATATATATATATATATATATATATATATATATATGCATAACCTGAAGATGAAAAAGTAAGTGGTTACAGGAAGAGGGAACAATTTGATAATATGGTAGGAGTTTTTTATTTTGGAGTAAAAATTAGGCTGAACATAAATGTTTGCATATATAGCGGAATAACCTCTATTTTACCCAGTATTTATTTTGGGTAAATCTGTGATTAATTATCTGTAGTTTCTTTTACATAAATTATTTTGAAGTATCAACTTTTGATGTAACTCACAAACAATTGTTGGCATTAATAACACTTATTAAATAATTTCCACTCACTTTATTTTTAATGATTTTGTGGTTGGTTTGGTGTTGCGTGTGATTAAATTTCATGAAAGCATTCTTCAATCCGAAGGTTTTAAAGGTGAGCAATCTTTTTTGTATTCTTCTTTTTTCTATTAGCAATAGGTCTCATATTTTGATTATATAATTCTGGGCTTTTTTGAACTCTAATTACTATTTGTAGCAAGACATTTTTTGATTGATGTAATTTTTCTTTGATGATATAATTCTTTAGTTGATAAACCCAGGGCGCCGGTAAGTCACTTCTTCGTGCATTTAATCTTTGTTATGCCTAAGAAGATTTACGATAATATCTCATCTTTATCCTTTATTATTCAAATTTAATGTTAAAAGAAAGAGTTTAAATCCGTTAATATTGTTTAAATAGTTACGTAATGTGTGTTCCTCTTTGTAGGTTTGTGGGTAGTGCATATGTTTTCACCTAATTTTATTCTTCTTTCATATGAATTGCATTTGTGGGTTTGTGGGTACTGAACTCAACTTCATTCTTTCATATGAGCTCAAACCTGAAAAATGAAATCAAAAGCCATATTTTATTCGAATGGGCTTTAAGAACATGCTAATGCGTTTACAACAGTTTTACACGAAATGATCAATAATTGTATCCATTATATCTTAATTGTATACTTGGGAGAGTAGTTTATCCTAAGTTTGAAACTTGATCTTATCCCATTTGTAGTTAATTTAACAGGACTCAATGAGGTTTAGATATATAAATATTAAACTATCTCTAAGTTGTTTTTCTAATTCTATCAGAAGATATAACTTTATAACCGCAATGTATTGTTTTATTTCGTGATTATCACTATTTTTATTTGATCGTTGCTACTTTATTTTATTTAAAATGTGTATTTATATTATTATTATCATTTTAGTTTCTTTTATGATATTTCATTTGAATGTAGTTAACAGTTTTACTCTTTGTAATGTGCTGGGTGCCGGTCACTTAGGATGCTTTTGTTCATGATTTCTTTAATAAAAAATGTTTAGAAGGTCTTTTAATGGGCCAAACATCTACCTACAAAGATATTAAGAGAGATTTGGTATAAATTTCTTTCAATATAATTCCATATTCTTAAATCATAAGAGTTAATATTTAATTCGGATAATATAAATGAGACATTACAAACAGCTATACTAATACTAGGAGAGAATGGTCGTGATATTATTATTTAAGAAAAAAGTGTAATTAAATTTAAATTAAAGTTCAAATGGTAATTAGATTAATAGGAATTTTCTAACTTTAATGCATTCATATGTAAATAGATTTAATTTTACCAAAAAGAAAGTTATTGAACATGGACATTAGTTTTGTAATCTTTGATAGCTCTTATGTAATTTTACAAGGTATCTTTTGAAACCTTTCTTCTTATGTAATTGTTCGTTATTCTCATGTTCATATCATTTAATTTTTTTTCCTTTATTCAAATAAATTAATTAAACCCCATTATAAGTTATATAATTTATCTAAGAATAATGTGTGTTAATACACACTTTTCAATTTGTTTATGTTATGTTATATTTATTTTAATTATAATTATTACACTATTGTATTAAAATTTATTTAATTTAAAAAAAATTGAACCATATCTCAAACTATGACCTTTACTGAATTCAATATTTTTGTTTACTTTATTCATATAAAATAATACGAACAACATGAAAAAAATTATATCATTTATCTTAGAATAATGTATATTTTATAGTACCACATAATTTTTAATTTGTTTATGTTATTTACTTTTTATTTTTTATATTTTAATCTTAGATTTACTAATCCACTATGGTGTGAACAACCATTGGGAGGAAAGGTAATTGTTTTAGGTGGAGACTTTATCATTAATGCACCATGTAAAATATCAACTTTTATATAATTCAATATCCATATCTCAAACTATGACCTGTATTGCATTCAATATTTTTGTTGTTTATTTTCTTCTTATAAATTAATCCCAACTAAGTACATTAAATTTTTATCATGATTATCCCATATAAATGTATATTTTATTATACAAAATATCTTCTAATAATATCTTATATTTATATTAATATCGTAGATATTTTTTAGTTTTTTAAATATAGACTCACCCTGCGATGCACGGGTGTAAATCTAGTTTCTTTTAAGCCAATATGTTTTAGAAGTTTCTATGCAATGGCGGATATGCGTCATTCAGAGGTCCCAATCCAAGCGATAGTTTCATATTCGCACTGTCTGCTTTGCTTTATATATGTTTCTCTAATATTCTTATGTACATGACTATTTAGTTGCCTACATAAGTTTACCCGTGATTCCTTTGTTGGCCCATAATGATCATATGTTCCTAAAGTAATAGGTAACACCACACACACATGTTTTGATTCTTTAAAAGTACAAATGACATCATTTAGTTCTCTAATAATTTGTGACATTAAATTGAATGACATAAAATAATCATTTAAAAGGACTAATTTGATGTCACACAATTATTAAAGGACTAAACTAATGTCATTTGTATATTTAGGGAATTAAAATAAGTGTTTACTCTCTATATATATGGGGACATATCAAGTGAGAGTAGTGATTTATTGTGTGAGGTGAGAAGAGTCAATCTTGATTATTAAATCTTACATAAATGGTTAATATTAGAAGGTACTTAAAAGTCAGATCACTTAAAAAAATTACATGACTTATGTTTTAATCTTAACCATCATAGATAATTCAATGATCAAGATTTATTCTTCTTAATCTCACAATAAATCAATCTTCTCACTAAACATATCTTATATATGTGTGTGTTATTCTATCATTGATGGGAGTGTGCAGTGATGTGAGATTATTATTTATTTTTTAAAGTAAGAGAAAAGTTGCAATAAAAATCACTAACAACATTTTAAATTGATGTGCTTTATTCTACCTAGTCGATCAACAGCGTGTTAAATTGACAATTTTTGTTTTAATATTTCGAAGCATTTTAATGTATTAATAAGCTTTCTTCTTTCATTTTTTTTCTCTAGATGATAATCAGTTCATTTCAACTTTTAAGTGATTCACTTTTAGAGTGATGGACGAGTCATTTACTTTCTAATCTATTTTGAAGTTATCTTGTGATTAAGTATTATAATCAATCTTATTTAAGAATGAATTTAAAATTAAAATTATTTAATATACATTGATCAAGCTTGAGGAGTCAAAGTACTTTTTAGCTTATTTTTGGAAGTTTTATGACCTAGTACCATTACCAATCTTATTTAGAATTTAATATAAAAATTGAAATAAAATAAATTAACAACCAATTTGCTTGTGTCTAATTATATTTTTAAGGGATGAATCAATTTTTGTTTAAATTATTGAACTATCACGATTAGTTATAAGCACCATTTTTATGACGATTGTTGTGGGATTCAGTTTTTATAATTCTGTGTACATAATTCACTCCCAAGTCTTACTTGATTTCATTAATTATTGTTATATTTTATTTTGAATCTTCTTAAAAGAATTTTACCAATTATTTTTTCTACTAAATAAAAGATTGGTGATTGTTGAGGCAAGAGAAAGGGATACTTAAGATTAGAGAGGAGGGTTAGGGTTTCTAATTTTGTGACATTTAAGTTAAATGAAACCTAACTGTATTTCAAAAAAGGTGGTCGATGTCATGTTTGAAACAAGAAGATGTCAGTTTAATTATTGTTAACCTCAAAAGAGGTCAATCTAATTTCCGCTATGTTATATTACATCACAAATTAAGATAAAAACATATATGTCAAGCATGATTTCAGATTGTAATTTATAGCTTTAATTTAATATATATATATATAGAGAGAGAGAGAGAGAGAGAGAGAGAGAGAGAGAGAGAATGATTATGTTAATAACAGTTATTATAATGTAATAATCTCATTTCTTAAAAAAGTATATTGTACGACAACCTTAACATAAATGAATAGAGTAAAATATAAATATTAATTAATGTTGAACTTTCTAACCAATGATATGTTGCACACTTTCAATCCATTGATAAATTTTGAAAAAACAAATATTTTAAAAAAAAATTGTATTAGATGAAATTTGATTTACACCAATAAATTTTAAAATTTAATTCTTATATATATATATATGTGTGTAACTTTTACATTATTATTTAATTATAAGCTTTCGTATTATTAAAGAATTTAACCTCTTAATTAGTTTTTTGTTATCATAGATCACATCTTTTTTTTTTTTTGAGGGAAAATCACATCTTCTCATGATAATATAATAATACGTGATTGAATAGAATCATTATGTTGACTTTTTAGCTTCACACACGAAAAAGGGACCAAAGCTCAAAATTAGGAGGGCACGCAAACAAGGAAGATCAAAACCTTCGGAATTAGCATACGAGGCATTAGTCGAAGCACCAGGAGATTCGTTAAGAACATGCACTCATTCAACAGGACAATCATGCAAAAGTGAAACCTATTGGCACAAATGTTTCATTCTCCGAGAGTTTGGCACAATGCAAATAACAATATAGCATACTAATTACTATAACTGTACCAGTAAATAAATATTCTCATTGCAATATATCTTATCATAACCCTTTTTTTTCTGAATTTATTAGAGAATATGCATATTATAGGGTAGGAAACGAACTTGGTTCCGCAACAATTATAAGATAGGAAGAATTATAGGTCTCCATAATATAGATATTAAATGTAAAAGGGCATCAACCTGTAATTCCTTCCTGATTTGTTATTCTAATAATTATTAATCATAGTGTTTTTTTTTTTTGTACATTATTAATCGCTGTTTTTACTTTTAAACGTTTGGGTATTCTTTCTATTCAGCATTTTCGGTTCGTCACTCAACATCCAACAGTCAATATTGACCTATCCGTCAATGAATCTCACTTGGACGTTGAGAGTTGCCAACTCTGACTTTACTCTTTATATTATACTTTTCGTAGCTTCTATATTTCACTAGAGGTGACTAACCAATTATGATTATGAGCAACAAGTAAGTCACTTTAATTTTGATCTACACCGTCAATTTAAAAAATTTTACATTATTATTTAATAATATATTAATAAATTATTAAAAGAGTTTATTTTTTTAAGTAATAATTATCAAAATCAAATTTTTTTATTAATCTGTTAATAAATGATTAAGTAATAGTGTAAATTTTTTACACTTATAATGAGTTAAAATTAAATTCCAAAAAAAAATTCACAATATTTCATTAGTTTTCAAAGTTTTAAAAATTAGATAACAAATACACTATGAAATTGTCGTTTTGAAAGGATACATATAGTCATATATTTGGATTAACGTAAAATTAAAATGTATTTATATATTAATATGTCATGATTGATTAACATGTATGACCTGTCTGTAAAACTAAAATTAAAATTAATTCAGATGTCATCTAACTATAATATTAAAAAATCTGGCATGTTTTATTTATAAAGTAAAGCTTTTGAAAAATAGTTATAAATATATAATGAAATAGTTAATAAATTTTTTTATATTTAAAGAGTATACTATGTATACCTCAATATTTTTTTAGCACAGATTAGGTTGATATTGACACATCAATAGAGTACACACAGATAAATTAAAACTTTATTGCCGTCTTCTCCGCAATAAAAATTATTAATCCAATGATTTTATTCTGTAAAAGAAATTATCTAATATAATTGAATAAGATAGAGTTTAATTTGAACGCTTGATGGTGCCGGAATTTTTAATTTGAAAACCTCTGTGTTGCTGATTTCTTAGTTGATTGAAAAACTACAAGAATGTAGCTATCCTCTTTTTCTAGCTACCTACAAAAGGTATCGTCATTATTGAAAGGTGCACCGTGCATGATCCTTTTGAGAAGGCAAGATAGGGCCAACACACAGTGAAAGAAATTCCCTCTTCCTCTTTCTCTTTTCTTTTCTTTTCCTTTTAACGAAAGACGTTCTCCCTTTGGTAACGGCATTATGAGGCTGAGAACTTGGGATGAACCTTCATATGGACCTAAAATTCTTAAAGGTCACACACCCACGCCACAACTTTCCACCGAAGTTTAAGGAAAATATTAAAACTTTTGCTCATTCCACTACCACTAGCTAGTTTCTATTCTAAACATCATTGTCATGATCAAAATTTACCTACATCTTTGCACTTTCAACCGCTCACCGGAAAAGTTAAAAGACATTTTTCTTTTGTTTTTATTTTTTCTAACTAAATTATCAAAGATCTGCTGGTTTTAATTTCGTTTTTTCACCTTATATGAGTGAGAAAATGCAAGACAAGTCAAATCGCAATTCTTTGGCCACAAGTAAACACACTCACTCCATATCTTTTTGCTATTAATTTGATAGATTGTATCACAACCAATAACATGGATAGAACTAGAATCGTACTTTTTTAAGAGTTTAAAGTTGTGACACTAACATTTTTTTTATCTTAATAATTTTTAATAATATTTTTTAGAAGAGTTATATCACTTTTATGACTTCGATGATTATCTGAATTGTACTTTAAGTGAGTTCTAATTCTTATATAATTATAAATGCATTTTTTTAAAAATTAAGCGAAGATTTGGATGAAGTTCGTAAGGTTAAGTCTTAACAACGTGACTTTTCAACAAACCAAAAAACATATTTTAACAATTTGTCTTTATAGTAAACTCTTTCTTAGTATTTTATTAAATATTTTCCAAAACTTTTAATATATATGTTTTAAAAAGACAATGTTAACTAGTAATCATATAATTAGAATTTTACTAACTAAGGATTGGTTGAACTGGTAAGCAAACTCACAACTATGGGATAGGATGTAATTTCGAATTCTAGTGGGAGTCGCTTTGGTTGAGAAGCGACAAAAATTCTTGTGCTCTAAGTTGCTGAATTTTTAATAATATTTTTTATATTTTTATAACAGGTCATTGATGATCTGTGGTGGCAGTATGAAATAGGGGTTTCTCCGTAAGGAAGGATTAAAAATCAATTGTGACAAGTGTTAATGTCATTTGAATACAAATGAAGACCTTTATGACATTGCTTATACATTTGATAAGATTGTCCACTTTTCTGAGCAAGTAATATGCTTATAGCTAGAATTTAAATTGAATCGCGGGAAGTGCAAATAAAATGTTCTGGATATGGGTTCCACTCTAATGCAACTCACATTTATTTGTATCCGGGCAAATTTTAGTTACAAATTCCCGGGCTATTTAGCAATATTTGTTTTAAATTTGTATCCACCTGAGTTAAGGGAGGAGAATTCGGTAAGGTTATAAAATTTAGTAGCAAATCTATGAATATAAAATTAACAAAATTAATGAGTATTGAATCTGTACATCCTAATTGATTAGTTGAGTATATATATATATATATATATATATATATATATATATATATATATATATATATATATATATATATATATATAGTGTGTGTGGTGGGATCCACTTACTCTAAGAGTAAGTCTTAACACACTTACTCTATTAAATAACTTTTTATAAATTTTGAATTTCATCAATCTAACCATTGAATTGAAAATTCTCATTAAATAGATCAAGAATATCAAGTTTCATAAAAGTTAAAAATTAATTGATACGTCATTTAATTACTTTATTTTAATGTATAATATATTTTTCAAAATAGAAGTAAATGTCGGCTATAAGATTAAATACATATGAATGTTCAATTTATCTTAAATTTGGTATGCATAATCTTCATGATAATATTACATGATTCAACGGTTGGATTGGTAATATATATATATATATATATATATATAGGGATCCACTTACTCCAAGAGTAAGTCTCGTAAACTTACACTAATGAATAACTTTTTGTAGAATATCAAGTGAGATCACTATCTTATTATGACATTTTATGTATTAATTTATTATATTTTATTCATTGTACAGTCAGATATGACCCACTTTCTTCTAATCTCACCATACCTACTTCCAATAAAATTTAAACTTGAAATTGTCATTGATTTTATGTGCTTAAAAAAGCATATTAAAAAGGATTTAATTTTTTAAACAAAAAAATAAAAGATTTAATTTTAATCCACTGTCAATATAAAAAAGCTTTATACTGTCATCTAATTATGTGTAGAAAAATTAATAAAAAAGTTTGACTATCATAACAATTACCTAAAAATCTAACTACTTTAATGATTTATCAGCACATGATTGAAAGACAGTGTAAAGTTTTTTTACACTGATTACACTGACAATAAATTTAAATTAAACTCTATTAAAAATTATAATTCATATGTCATCTTAGTGAAACTCAAGTTAGTTCAAATTTTAAATAAAAATCATAAGTTTATGTGGTAATAATAATTTTTAATATAATAATCATAAATATTTTTGAAGTGATAACTATAATTGATAAGTTAAAAAAGATATAAATAAAAAAAATACAATTTCCCTAAGAGCGATCCCAAGTAAAATTTGGACACACAAAAATGCAACTTTTGCAAGTTGATGTGCAACATATTTCCTGAACGACAAACATGTTGAAAGGAACTATGAGTGTTTGAACTGTTGCAACAGCATCTCACGGTCCTAAACACCATTTTTCTTTTCTCTTAAGACCATAATGTATCCTCACTAATTTTCATTAAAGCATTAACTTTATTTTTATGACAAAGTATTTAAGTAAAATTCAAACTCTTCACTACAAATAAAATTCATTTACATAAAAATTAATTTGTCAATCAAATCACACCACATGACTAAAAACCATCTTTATACGACAACAAAATTGAACAAACATTTTTGCTCCCATAATCAATTGTTACGAATTTAATGTGTGGATGTTATTGATGCAAAGTGTCAGTTCTTGATTGATTGTGATAGGTAGAATAAGCAAATTTCACATATCAATTTTCTCCCCTTCTCTTGGCCTAATTGAAAAATCCATTTGTTTCTCTATTGGTCTTTAGTGGACCCTAAAAAAGGAGGAATAGACTAAAATACTCAATAGTCTACATGATGTTTTATTACTAATATAATAGCACTACAGCAATATTTATATTCTTTTTCATAGTATTACTCTCACCACGCGCGCTTATTAAAATTAACCAGACAATGTATATTTAATAACTCTAACACATATTAAAACATAATTAATATAAATTTTAATGAAAGAAATATAATTAATATTTTGAGAAAGAATTGATTTCCTCATCAATATAAGTTTAAATTAGTGTATTTTGTATTAAGAAAAATTTATAATTAAAATATTATCAAAAAAAATTTAACTAAAAAAACTGATTATATAAAAATTAAAAAAATCAAATACATGAATCCCAATCAACTCGAGAAAAATATGCAAAAGGTACTCCACGAACAGAATCCGAGGACTATTCTCAAAATGAATGGTCTTTTTCGTATGATTTTAAAAGACAAACAAAAGTTAATTGAATTTTCAATTTTTTTAGTTAATCAATTTATTAAGCATATATTGTTTCCAAATTTAACTCTCACTTCCTTGATATTGACACGGGCCGAACCAGGATGTTAAAGTTGGAGGAGCAAAAAATTCTAAATTTAAAAAAAAAAAGTAAAATAAAATTTTATGGTAAAAATTGAAATTTTAAAAAATTTGGGGGTGCATGGCCTTCTATGGCTCTAGCTTTACCTAGTTCCACAACTGTCATCAACATTAAAATAAAATAAAATAGATAAAGAAAACACTGTAGAGTTTGTAATGTACAGACAAAAGTAATCTTTTTTAAGGTAAAATCGTTGAATTTAGACTCAAGCTGTTAGATCAACTTAGCTAGAAAATGTTTTTCTTTCAAATAAGCTACAAGGTTTAAAAATTTCAGTCAGACAAACAAACTGCAATGGATCGAACACTTGTCCTGTCACCAGTTTATTTTATATCTTATTTAATTTATGCCTATATCATTGAATCAACGTGCTTCCATATGCAGTTGAATTTTATGCATTGCAATTATTCAAAGCCAAAGTGGCTAATTGGACTCAAATTACTAATAAACCAGTAAAGCCTATTAAAAACACAACTATGACATTCCGAAAAAAAAAAAAAAAACACACAACTATGACGATAGCAGTTTAATTTGAAGTTTGAATGAGACTAACGCCACTCTCACAAGTCACAACTAAATTCATATTTTATATTTGTACACTTCAAACTGATTCTTTTGTAAATTACCGAATAACAAATTGAGTCCAATTGGATGGCAATTTTTTTCAAAATGATTAGGTGCACCTCTCACGTACTATCTATTAGTATTTTTCAACAGCAATATAATGAGACGTGGCAATGGTGACGATATGTAATTGGTTTGTTGAAACCACAAGCAAATAGCAAGGAAGACTTTTGGCTCTTAACAATAACATTATAAAAGCAAGAAACTGAAGGTCTCCAAACAGGTGGAGGTCACTAGTCAATTTCCCTTTTTGCTGCTGAGTTTAAGGAATGCTACTCATATTTTTCTTCTTCTCATTAGGTGTATTTAGTTGTTTGGTGGTCTAGTTGAGTGTATGCAGTTAGCTAGGTTGCGGCGAATTTTCTTTGCATTCACAGGGTTGGTACATTTGTTTGCATTAACCTTGGTTTCAGGGGCGGAGGGAGGGGGACCTGGTCCCCTTCAAGATTGGTTATAAGTGATAAAGTCTTATATAAGTTTTATTAATAAATTTTTTATTTTAGATTATTTTTTTTTATCATTTCAGGTTAGATATGATTTGTCATTTCAAGTTCTGACTCCGCCCCAACTTGCTTTGTTGGATAACTCCTTATTCATTGTCAATGAAACTCTATCTACGTTGAAAAAATTTGTATTTAGATTGGTACAATCATATCATATGAATGTTATATTCAGATTGGTACCGTCATATGAATATTATGTAGGTACATGCATATATTACTGTGTGCATTACAAATATTTTAATCAGGCATTCTTTGTCTAATAACTTGAACGTGTATGCTGACTCTGTATTGCAAAACTGTGTCAGTTCTGTTTTGTCGTTGGCAAAATTAACATGGTTCCATCCGCATTAACTTTCTCGAAGCCCAACGATAGTGGATACCATATATATAAATAAATCCACTTCCTAAAGAATATCTCAACTTAAGTCTAAACATAATTTCATAACGAAATTTTATGTTATTCGTATACATATATATATATATTTTATATTGATTAAATAATAAATGATAATATTGGAAATAATAGTATATATATAATTATCATCTGTCAATTATTTTTAGGACAAAAATGTTATTTGCACACCTCATTTTTATATCTTCTTCTACATCAAATTATCAAATATTGTTAAAATTATAATCAATTATTCTCAAAAGATTATCATCTAAACACAATAATGATTTTTGTTCATAAGTATTTTTGTTTGAATGATAATTTTTACTGAATAGTTGATAACAATTTTAATAATATTTAATAAAGCAATGAGATGTAAGGGAAAGATGTAATTTAACCCATGTGGATCCACTGCAATGCCATTTAATTTCTTGACAGTGTTGGTAGGGATGGGGTGTGTTGTTTACGAGGGTTTGAGACTAGATAATGAGCTTGATGTAATTTCTTGAAAGTGTTGGTGGTGGGGGGTTGAAAATGGGTTAGTGCTTACAATCCCTTTTTCACTAGGTTTACCTCTTTTGTGTAAAAAAAATAAATTGAGATCTGATTCTTGAAAGTGATTGTTCTAGGCATGGACATGATTATTAGAGATTTTATTCATGAGAGTTGTTATTATTCTAAGTATGGAGTGCTTCTCAAATCTTAAGGATATTCGTTCTTTCGCCTTTCTTTGGGTAACTGGTTTGTTAATGGCTAATATGCACGTGCGTAACTACGTGTTAGGTACCAGAGTTATGGAAACAGTATCACATAGTTAAAATAGAGTTGACAAAATAAGAATTAGACATATAAATTTAACGAAAACCCTTAAACAAAATCAAAGGGAAAATCACTGGTAAGAGTAGAATATTTTTACTATGAGAAAGATGTTACAACTATCCCTCTGGATACAAGGAGAGAACAATGACACTCTCTATAGAACTAGGAGACTACAATTCTCTCTACATAAATAGGAGAAAACAGTAGAAGGAAAAAATCTCAGGAGAAACTATATGTTTTTCTTTCTGAAAAATGGGATGCTATGAAATAACCAAGTGAAACACAAGAAGGAGGATTGAATTGTGTTTCTTAACCTTTTTGGAAAATTTTTTGTTTAACTAAGAGTTCAAGCAAAGATCCTGTTGAAACTTAATAAGAAATGGACGAAAAGAAACGATTCTCAATCTGTTAGACGCAGAGAAGGTTTTTATGAAACTACTTTTAGATGCAGATGAAAGGTTTTAAGTTTAACTTAAAAACTTTGTTAAGAAAACAATGGCAATCCTCAGATGTTAATGAATAATTAAAATACAAGTAGATGGAAGAGAAGCTTACACCAAATGTTCATACTGGTTCACTCTCACAACTCGATAGTTATGTCTAGTCCCTTCAACGAGAAGGTTTTTCTACTAATCTTCACAAAGATTACAAGTATTCTCCACCTCTTCAGGTATACAAGTATTCTCAAACCTCTTTAGGTTCTAATACAAAAGTATTCTTTTATACACAGTCTCTTCATGCTAAACAACTAAGTTGAATAAAGGATGTTGTAAACACACTTGAGATTAACTCACAACAGGTGAGGATAAAGAATGATTCTCAATAAAGAGACTCTATATAAGAGTGTAAAGAAATAGAAAGAAAATGAGCTTTGAATCTTTTTCTCTTTTTGTTTGTGTAAGGCTTCTTCTGTTTCTTTCTTTGAAGACACTTGTATTTATAGGCAACGCGCACTTGAAGTAGTATTCATAGGCTTCTTCTTCCAACGAAAACATTTATTACCGTTCTGAACAGCATTAAATGCATAAGCAGATATCATGTTGAGCTTCTTTCTAAAAAGTGACTTTGATTATCAGATACTACTAAGAATATGATATATTAGTTATGATTTACCTGAGCGCGCAGAAAGTTCCTTATTTGCTGGTCTTTGTAGTTGTCAGCAGTGTCAGCTTAGCAGATCAGTTGACTTTTTTTGCCGCACACTTTGTCAGAGGTCTCTTCAGCATTTAATGATGAACAGTTCTTGTTATTTGAATTCGAGTTTTGGACGAATGTTTGAATTTGAGCTATTCAAGGAAACTTTGGACGATCCAATATAATAAAGTAATTGAGAGTATATTGGATGCATACCAGTTTGAGTCAAAACAAGAGTCTTATTGGACGCTTGCTAATAAAGATTAGTTACAACTGTGTTTCCTTATCAGAGTATTATCAACATATTCTTAAGTTAGATAAACATTATTGGATTATCTATTATGTTATACAATGGTTAAATGAAACTTTTACTTGTTTATTCTTATTTAATACCTTTGTTATCTTCAAAACTTTGAGGGGTTCAATTCTTTGAACTATTTTGGTTCCAAAATCAATTTCTCAATTTATCTTTGGTTCCAACATGCTATAACTGAATGGATGAGATTCTATTTATAGAGGGATAGTCCTCCTCTCCCCGCTTCTCCACCGAAAAGGAAGAAGAAAATTTTCTTCTTCCTTTGACATGCATTCAAAAAAGGAGAGAAAAAAAATTTTCTCCCTCATTTAATGCATCAAAAGAAACTGGTGAACTTTCAAAACTTTCAATGATCAAAACTTTCCACAAAAGTGGCTTAAGTTTTCAACAATCTCCTACTTAAAGTCACTTTTGGTGAGCTTTCAAAACTTTTTCTCATCTTGCCAGTGTCATGTTACTTACATTTCTGCTAGACCATATGAGGTTCTACACCATATAAACTTATCAACATTGATTGCCTTTGTCATGACATCTGCTAGGTTGTATTTAGTGTGAATTTTCTGCATATCCACACTTCCTTCTTCCACTACTTCTCGAACAAAATGATATTGAACTCTTATATGCTTGGTCCTTGAATGAAAGGCTAGATTCCTTGAAATGTGAAGGCACTCTGACTGTCAAAAAACACAATAATCTTTTTGTTGCTTGTGCCCGAGTTCCTCCATTAAACTTTGAATCCAAACTGCTTCCTTGCATGCTTGCGTAGCTTCCATATACTTAGCTTCTGTAATAATTAAAGCTACAACAGTCTGTAACTTAGATATCCAACTTACTGCACCTCCTGCAAGTGTAAACACATATCCAGTAATAGATTTCCTTTTATCAGGATCACCTGCAAAATCTGAATCAACATATCCTCTAACAGTAAATTCTGATCCTCCAAAAACATAATGCAACATCTAAGGTTCCTTTAATGTATCTTAGG
The DNA here is from genome assembly GCA_023212625.1 of Styphnolobium japonicum. Taxonomy (NCBI): domain Eukaryota; kingdom Viridiplantae; phylum Streptophyta; class Magnoliopsida; order Fabales; family Fabaceae; genus Styphnolobium; species Styphnolobium japonicum. The sequence goes on along the minus strand of JALBWW010000003.1, from coordinate 21,490,801 downwards.
ATCCTCTTGATAGCATTCCAATGCTCTTTACCAGGATTTATCATAAATTGACTAACCATGTCAATTGCCTGAGCAATGTCTGGTCTTGTACAAATCATAGCATATATTAAACTTCCCACTGCTAATGCATAAGGTACTCGAGACATTTCCATCCTATCATCTTCACTACTAGGATTCATACTTGAGGATAATTTGTAATTGATAGGAAGTAGGATAGAGATTGACTTACAATCTTGCATGTTGAAACGTCAATAGATTTTCCTCAAATAGTTCTTCTAGGAAAGCGAAACCTTCCTATCTTTTCTGTCCCGATGAGTTTGTATTCCTAGAATCTTGTTTGCTAGTCCCAAGTCTTTCATATCAAACTCCCTAGCCAATTGTGCCTTCAATTCTTGGATTCGATCTTTGTTGGGGCCTGCTATCAATATGTCATCCACATATAACAGCAAAATGATGAAATCATTGCCACTAAACCTCTTGTAGTACGTACAATGGTTTGAACTAAGTCTGTTGTATCAAAGGCCAATAATAAAGGAATCAAATCTCTTGTACCAGCATCTTGGCGTTTGTTTGAGACCATATAGAGATTTGTCTAACATACAAACCAAGTTCTCCTTGCCTATTTCAGCAAAACCTTTTGGTTGGAGCATGTACATTTATTCTTCAAGCTCTTTATGAAGAAATGAAATTTTTACATCCAACTACTCAAGATGTAAGTCAAACGTAGCACATATAGCTAGAACTACTTTGACTGTTGTGAGTCGAACAACTAGAGAAAATATCTCATTGAAATTAATACCTTCTTTCTAAGCATATCCTTTTACAATCAATCTAGCATGATATCTTTCTACTTGATCATTGCTATCCCACTTGATCTTGTAGATCCATTTGTTACCAATGGCTTTTCTGTCATGTGGTAATTTCACCAGTTCCCATGTCTTATTTTTGTGAAAAGCTTCAATTTCTTCCTACATTGCTATCATCCACAGAGAAGCATTTGGGCTACTAGTAGCTTCATGAAAAATTGATGGCTCTCCATCCTTTGTTAAAAGATAGTATGCAACATTGCTCTTCATAACATACTTTGTGTGCCAATTTGGCGACTTTCTCTCACGAGTTGACCGGCAAACTTCTACCGCCTCGGACTCGACTGGTTCTGATACCTCATGCTCTAGTGCTGCTTCAGTAGAATCTACTGGATTATTTTCCACAGATACCTTAGTAGTCTCTGTACCTTCTTTCAATGTGCTATTGTTTTCATCTTTCCGGTGTAACTGATCTTTTGCAAAGATCACATCCCTGCTGACAATAACCTTGTGGGCAGTAGGATCCCACAAGTGATACCCCTTCACTCTATTAGCATACCCCAAGAACATACACCTCATGGATTTCGGATCCAACTTCGTTCTTTCTTGGGTGTTGTACATCACGTACACAAGACATCCAAATGCATGCAAAGTAGAGTAATTTGTTGGCTTCCCAATCCACATCACCATTAGTGTCTTTAAGTCAATTGTCTTTGATGGTGATCGGTTTATCACATAATAGGAGGTATTGGCAGCTTTTGTCCAAAATGAATTGGGTTGACCCGTAGTCCTCAACATGGCTCTCATCCGTTCTACAAGAGTTCAGTTCATTTGCTCTGCCACTTCATTTTGTTGAGGAGTATATGTGACTATGAACTGTCTTTTAATACCTTCTTGTTTACAAAGAGAAAGAAATTCGTCGTTTATATACTCTCTTCCATTATCTGTCATCAAGCACTTGATCTTCTTGCCAGATTCAAGTTCTACCTGCGCTTTGAAGTCTTTAAACATTGGAAACACATCTGACTTCGTCTTAATTGGATACACCCACAATCTCCTGGAGTAGTCATCAATGAATGACACTAAATACTTTGCTCCTCCTAGGGATATTTTTAATGATTCCCATACATCATAATGAATTAAGTCTAGTTTATGTTTACTTCATGCATAAGATCTTTTTAACTTCAATCTATGCTACTTACTTGTAACACAATGCTCACGGAAAAGTAGATTAATCGATTTAAGCCCAACAAGCAGCTTTATGTCTGAGAGAATCTTTAAACCTTGTTCCGACATGTAGCCTAGTTTGAGATGCCACATCATAATTGATTTTTCTTCATTACTAGTTGACGCGACACACGCATCAGCTTATTGTAGTGTTTCTCCTTTAAGCATGAATAGATTCACTGTGATCTTTTCTGCCTTCATAACCACAAGTGCACCTTTGACAATTTTCAAGATCCCATTTTCAACATAGGTCTTTGATCAATCATTTTGAAACACTTATGTTAGCTTTGTACTTGGCTTTATTAGATGTTTATTGTGCCCAATATTAGTATATTAGTTGAGTTTTATGTTGTTGTATATCATTAGGCTTTAATGCAATTTGTGAATAATTATCGGATTTTGATGCATTTTTTACCTTTCCTCTTTGGTTAGGCCATAACTTAGGATTCAGTGATCCAATTGAGGTGATCTTGGAGTCTCTGGAAAGCTAAGACAAGGCTCTACAAGTTTCATGAAGAACTCAAGAGCTAGGTCAGACTTTTAAGGATCCAAAATAGCCCTGCACGTCAGAGTGGGTTTGCTGTCACTGCAATTTGATTAGTGTGCACATATTGGACCATATCGTGGGCTATAGGTCTCTTGTTGAACTGAAACTAATGCCATTGGAAAGATAAAATGCATATCTCCAACTTCACTAAAGACCATTTAGTCAATAGATGCCGTTTTAGGCATGATTATGAATTTGGAAATACGTTCTGCTAACGTGACTTGAGGTAGGTACAATGTTTTTGGAATATCTGGAGTTGTAAAAGTCCAATTGGCATGAAACTAGCGCCAAAAGTTCAAGGAGACAATTGTCTACAACTATCATGAAGACCTCCAAGCCAAACCACATCGTTTGGGGCATGAAAGTCAAGCTGGAAGTCAGAGAATAGTTGCTAACTAGAAGCCACCAACCATGCATCAAGCTACCATATTTGACAATTTCTATTTTTTTATAGCTTGCATTCATATTATCTTTAGTTACAAATTGGCTCTAGGATTAGTATAAATAGGGTCAATCTCTCTTGTAATTGCATAAATGAAATTTGAAGTAAGTTTGAGTATTTATGAGAGTTTTCTTTCTCTTCTTCTTCATTCTCTTTAGAATTTCGTTTTTGTTCTTTATTTTATGAGTTCTTCCTTCCCATCCATGGAAGGCTAGGCTCTCATAATCAATCCAAGGGATTAACCATCTTGATGTTTAATTTGGAGATCTTGTTTTGATTGTTCATATTGCTTAATTGTTATTCAAGTTTCTCTTCTTCCTCTTTTGATTTTTATCTAGATTGAATTGCTTAATTTGATTTAGATGTTGATGTGATAATAGCATTATTATCATGTATTCAAAGAGGATCACAAAGACTAAACAATATATCAAAGCTTTTTGATGGATTGTTTAGCTTGGTTAAATTCTGGATCTTAAATTAATTTATGTTTGGATGGTGCTTACTTTATCTAACATTGGTTAACTAAATCCTAGATGCTTATCTAGTAGAAGATTCTTGGATCATGTTAAGGCTTCTTGATGTGATCTAAGGCCAAGAACATAGTTAGCAATTAAATGGATTCCTTGTGATCAATGATGGATTAAACTCAAGATCGGTAAATTTCTTTGGATTGGTTAATTTGTTACTTGATTTTCTTTCATTTAACCGGTGTATTTTCTTATCAAATCATCAAAAACCCCTTTTTAATTATCTTGATCTAATTGAATTTTTGTTTTTGGATCATTTAGAGATGATTCGGTTCATTCTTTATACTACAAATTAGTTTGTGAACCGGTAATTTTTATTATTTTGACGGGTCTCGACAACCTCTTGTCAGTCTTACATCCAAGGCTATCTATTTGTCCCAAAGATATAGATTTTTCCTCAGGCCCATCACATGTCGCACATCCTGAATAGTGCAAATAGTACCATCAAACATCTTTATTTTGATAGTACCAATACCAACGATCTCCAAAGCATAATCATCTCTCATGTGCACAGAACCTCCAGAAATTGGTTTATATGTATGGAACCATTCTCTTCTTGAAGTCATGTGCCATGTTGCTCTTGAGTCTAGTAACCAAACATCAGAGAACTGTTTTCTGCCTGCAATTATCATTGTTGTCTCGTTCTATAGAACTTCACCGTTATCAGGGGTGTTTGCCATATACCCTTGAGCTTTTGATGGCTCAGGGTCTCCACTCTTCTTCCTATGCCAACAATCCTTCTTCAAGTGCCCTCTCATGCCACAATGATAGCATTTGAGATTTCTTTTTATTCATGACTTTGATCTACCGTAGTTGTTACTCCCACTAGATCCACGTTATGTTGACCTCCCTCTCATCACCGTCAAAGCTTCTTCTTGTTGCAAACTTGCCTATCTGTCTTCCTTGTTCTTGTGCTTGGTTTCTTCTTCCAAAATAGCAACTGCAGTTTCATGGAAGACTAGATTGTCTTTGTTGTTCGTCAGATTGATGATGACTTGATCAAACGAGTCTAATAGACTTTGAAGTAGAATTTTAGCACGTTCATCTATCTCTACTTTGTAACCTGTTGATGCGAGTTGTGAAAATAGAGTATTCGAGTCATAGTTATAAAAACCAGACCTGACCAACCAAACCGACCGGTGGATCGGCCAAGTAACCGATCCGGGTACCTATTTGGACTAGGTATGCATCAAACTCAGTCTGAACTAGTTCGACTCGGCCAGTTTAAGCACAAAACCGATGAACTGATCCATTTTTTTATGACTCATTCGGGTTTCCATTTAAAAAAAAATGCATGATGAAACGACGTTGTTTCATCTATACCTTAAAAAGAAAAAAAAATTGAATTGAAAGTTTGAAACAACAAAAGAAAGAAACGGAAACCCTTACCTTACTTACCAGTATGCCGCATGCAACGAAAAGGAGGGAAAAGCAGCGCAGCCCCACCACCTCATAGTAATCCATATGATGAAGAGCCAATGAGAATAGGCAATGATGAAGTGCAAGAGCAAATGACAATGTCTAGGCCACCAAGGCAAGCACCTTCCGCATCTCAAAAAAGGAAAGACGTTGGTCATATAGGTTCTTATTTTATGCCTATAACAACTCTTGGAGCTCAACCTTCCTTAAAGAGTGTGCTGCAAAGTAAACAAGTGAGAGAAAAGGGTGACCTTGCTATCGCAAAATGGATGATTGATGCTTTTGTACCATTTAATGCAGTTAATTCAGTATATTATCAACTTATGATTGATGCTATTACTAGCATGGGTGCTGGGTATAAAGGTCCAAACTTCTATACCATTCGTGGTTATTTGTTAAATAAGTGGGTTGATGAAGTGAAGAAACTTGTTGAGAGTTATGGCGTTGGTTGGAAGCAAACCGGGTGTACTATCATGGTATATGGGTGGACTGATCGTAATCGGCGAACTCATTAATTTTTTGGTTTATTGTCCTAGAGGAATTGTTTTTATAAAATCTGTTGATGCTTCCCATTTCTCCAAAACTGCAGATTTATTGTATAAACTTTTCAGGGACGTAGTGTTATTTGTTGGTCTCGAAAATGTTATTCACATGGTCACAAATAATGCTGCAAATTATGTTGCTGCTCGAAGGTTGTTGGAGGCTGAGTTTCCCAAATTGTATTGGTCTCCTTGTGCGGCTCATTGTATCAATTTGATGTTGTAAGACATTGGCAAGTTAGAGGAGGTAAATGAGATGGTATTACATGCTACAAAAATTACCAAATACATATATAACCATTGTCATCCATTGTATTTGATGAGAAAGCATACTGGTAGAAGAGAGATACTTCGTCCAGCTCCTACTCGCTTTACCACTAATTTTATTGCATTGCAAAGTATATTGACTCATAAAGAAGCATTAAGAGCCATGGTCACATCTAGAGATTAGACAAGCTTAGCTTATTCTAAAGAAGGAAAGGAAAAAAGATTTGTGGAACAAGTCTTAGATTCAAGTTTTTGGAAACGTTGTGCTGAGGTAGCTAAACTTATTGAACCTCTTGTTTGTGTGTTGCAGATTGTTGATAGTGAATATAAGTGACAAGAGGTTGTCGAGACCTCGTCAAATAATAAAAATTACCGGTTCGCAAAATAATTTGTAGTATAGAGCATGAACCGAATCGTCTCTCAAGGATCTAAAAAGAACAAAGATTTAATCAGATCAAGATAATTAAAATGGGGGGTTTTGTTGTTGATTAACAATATTGATAAAAGAACAAGACTTAAAGTTGAAAACAAATCTAAAGAAACAACCAATCCAAGGAAATTTACCAATCTTGAGTTTAATCCATCATTGATCACAAGGAATTCACTTAATCGCTAACTGTGTTCTTGGCCTTAGATCATATCAAGACGCCACAACATGATCCAAGAATCCTCTACTAGATAAGCATCTAGGATTTAATTAACCAAGGTTAGATAAAGTAAGCACCATCCAAACATAGATTAACTTAAGATCAAGAATTTAACCAAGCTAAACAATCCATCAAAAAGCTTTAATAAATTGTTTATTCTATGTGATCCTCTTTGAATACATGATAATAAAGCTATTACCACATTAACATCTAAATCAAATTAAGCAATTCAACCTAGATAAAAATCAAAAGAGGAAGAAGAGAAACTTGAATAACAATTAAGCAATATGAACAAGCAAAACAAGATCTCCAAATTAAACAACAAGATGGCTAATCCCTTGGATTGATTATGAGAGCCTAGCCTTCCATGGATGGGAAGGAAGAACTCAGAAAATAAAGAACAAAAATGAAATTCTAAAGAGAAGGGAGAAGAAGAGAAAGAAAACTCTAACAAATACTCAGACTTACTACAAAATTGAATTCTAACTTACTTCAAATTGAATCTCTGTAATACAAAGAGGTTGGCTCTATTTATACTAATCCTAGAAGCCAATTTATACATGTACATAATCTGAATACAACCTATAAAAATATGAAAATTGTCAAATGTGGAAGCTTGATGCATGGTTGGTGGGTTGGTGCATGGTAGGTGGGTTGGTGTATGGTTGGTGGCTTTTAGTCAACAACTCTTATCCGACTTCTGGCTTCAAATTCATCACCTAGACGGTGCATTTTGGCTTGGATGTCTTCATGAAAGTTGTAGCCAGTTGTCTCCTTGAAAATCTTCAATTTGAATCATGTCATTTGAACTTTTAGAACTCCAGAAATGCCAAAAACACTGCACCTACCTCAAATTAGGTTGGAAGAACGTGTTTCCAAATTCAGACCAACTTGTAGCTTGAGAAGCATGCCTAAAACGACATCTATTGACAAAGTGGTCTTCAGTGAAGTTGGAGATATGGGTCTTATCTTTCAAATGACCAAGTTTCAGCCCAAGAGGAGGTCTATAACTCATTATGTAGCCCAATATGTGCATACTGCCCAGATTTTCCTGACAGCAAACCCACTCTGCATTGCAGGGATGTTTTCAACCCTTAGAAGTCCGATCCAACTCTTGAGTTATTCATGAAACTTGTAGAGCATTGTCTTAGCTTTCCAAAGACACCAAGATCACCTCCATTGGATCACCGAGTCCCAAGTTATGACCTAACCAAGGAAGAAAGGTCAAAATGCATCAAAATCCGAAAATTATTCAATATTTGCATTAAAGCCCAATGAAGCCCAACAACATTAAACTCATCTAAAGTACTAATATTGGGCACAATAAACATCTAATAATGCCTAATACAAAGCTAACATAAGTGTCTCAAATTGATTGATCAATAAGCCTGCCATGGGTTTTCTTTATCAAGCTATATGTAAAGCTAGAGAGGAGATGGTGAAGAGATTTCAAAAAAACAAGACGAAAGTGGAGCCTTACTTGAAAATTTTAGATAATCGATGGGATTCCCAACTTCGTAAAAAATTTCATGCTTTTGGTTATTGGTTAAATCCAGCATGTCATTTCAATGTTGAAGAATTTGAAAACATAAGGCTACAACATCTGGCCTTCTAGATGTCATTGAGAGGTATGTTTATGGAGATCCTGTTTTGCAATCTCAATTGACAAGTTAGATGAGAATCTTCAAAAATGCTAAACAAGATTTTGGAAGGCAGCCTACTATACGTGAACGAAGTACAGTGATGCCAAGTAAAATAAAATTAGTGGTTGATAACTTGATAGCTATTTACTTTCTTATTTATTTGTGATCCTTATTATAGCTCAATAATATACATACTAATTTATTGCATTGCATGCAATACTCTAGATCAATAGTGGGAGTCTTATGGATATAGTGCACCAACTTTGCAAAAATTGGAAATTCGTATTTTAAGCCAAACTTGTATTGCTTCAGGCTGTGAGCAAAATTGGAGTGTATTTGAACATATTCATTCAAATAAGAGAAATAGATTAAAGCATTAAAGACTTAATGATCTTGTCTATGCTCATTACAACTTGAGGCTGCAACAAAGGTATTATATTCTTCATATTAGTGTTTATATAAATATTTAGTTGTCCAAGTATTTTTTTTGATGTTGAGATATGAATAAATAAACTTAGGAATCAATTGAGGCATCAAAGTTATGATCCAATTAGCTTTGAAGCATTTGAGGACCATTCTAATTGGGTATTGGAGGGGTCACCTCCAAGCTTAATTGTTGAAGAGGTGGAGGCTTTACGTAATGACCTTGAAAATATTTTCATCCAACCGACCTTAGATGATATTGGTATGTATCTTTATTGCATTATAGTTTTTGTTTGTGAATACGGATTGTTGTTTTATTGATTGATTTTAATTACTTTGTGAATGTATAAATTTATATTAAAAATGACATGATTGTAGATCAATTAAACTTGGAAGACATTGTTGATAATGATGATGTGGAAGACAATGCTATGGAAAATTCAAACAGAAATGAAGGCAATGTTGGTCTTCCTTTGGATTTATTTGATGAAGAAAGAGGACTCAAATGTGCCACAAATTTGACTCTTTTGACATGATTGTACTATGTAATGTAGTGATATGAACTTGTCATGTGAGCTTTTTTGTTTAATTGTGTTTTGAACTTATGATTGTGAACTTAGTTGTTTATTTATGTTTTGAACTTATGAAATTGTGTTGGTGTTGGTTACTTGTTATGGACTTATGAATTTATGATTTTTAATGTATGTTTATTTTTATTAAATATTTATATTTATATGTAATTATATGTGGTTCAACCAGTGACTTAATAGCTCGACCGAGTCTATGACCGGGCCGAGTTTAATAACTATGATTCAAGGTGTTGATATGGTCGGTCATTGATGTGGATTTCGCCATTCAAAGAGTATAAAGTCTCATTTTTAAGAAGATCTTATTGTGAAGTGTCTTGGCCTCATACAATCTAGTGAGTGCATCCTAGATCTCCTTTGCCGTCTTCTTTTTTGCAACGCTTAACAACACCGAGTCTGCCATAGCTAGATGCAAATTTGCAACAGCAATATCATCTATCTCCTTCCACTTCTCGTCAGTTATTTTTTATGGTCTTCCATCAATTGTTGGTAAGCAATTCTCCTTCCTCAAAATTTCTCTTACCTTCAATTTCCATAGGGAGAAATTACTCTCATTGCACTTCTCAATCTCGAATTTTACTACCATGGTATTGACAACGATCTATTTCTTAACTGGACCAGCTTACTCTATTTCACCATGAATAGTACTGTATACGTGAGCAGTATCGTATATATATACCACAAGTCAATCCTCTTATACGTTAATGATACTATTAAAGTATACAACCACACGTGTGAATAGTACTTATGAATAGTAACTCTGCAACATGAATAGTAACTACCAACCAATGGCTCTGATACCACTATTAGATACTAGAGTTATGGAAATAGTATCACACAACTAAAATAGAATTAAGAAAATAGGAATTAGACACACGAATTTGAAGTAAAAAACCCTTAAACAAATCAAGGGAAAAACCACGAGTAAGAGTAGAATATTTTCACTATGAGGAAGATGTTACAAATATCCCTCTGGATACAAAGAGAGAACAATGACACTCTCTCTAGAACTAGGAGACTACAATTCTCTCTAAATAAATAGGAGAAAACACTAGAAGAAAAAACTCTCAAGTGAAACTATATGTTTTCCTATCTAAAAAATGGGATGCTATAAATAAATGAAGGAGGTCCTATTTATAGAGGGACAGACCTCCTCTCACATCTTCTCCACCAAAAAGGAAGAAGATCTTCTTCCTTTGACATGCACTAAACAAATAAGAGAAAAAAGTTTTCTCCCCCATTTAATGCACCAAAAGAAACTGGTGAGCTTTTAAAACTTTCAACAATCAAAACTTTCAAAACTTTCCACAAAGTGGCTTTAGTTTTCAACACTACGATAATCGTATATGAAATAATACAATAAGTAGATATAATAATTTTAGGAAAATACACCACATAGTTTTTTTTTTAATATAATAAGGGTATCAAGGTGCTAACTATTAACCCAAGATTTGAACTGTAATAATAAAGGTATAAAGTATACATATTTAGCCACTAAGTCAATCCCTTGGGTTTATTATACAAGTATGACAAAGTATATATAGTTAAAAAATACTAAAAATACAACTATTGGTTAAGTTATTTGTACCTATCACAAAGGTTTATTCTTATAAGTTTCAATTTCTAACTTACGAAACTAAGCTTAAAACAACTTATAAATATTTCAAAAATTATTTTAATAAGCTTATCCAAATAGCCATAAAATGTTTTATAAGTGCTTTATTGTAAAAAAGCCTGAATAAACTGAAAAAATTATTCTTACATGGATTTATGTTTTGATGTGATATTGATTTTATGTGAATGGAATATTTTATGAAAATGCTTAGAATGGCTTAATTTGTGAAATAATGTTTGGGATATTATGTGAAAATGCTCAGAGTGGAAAATTTGTGAAAGCATATTTTGGAAATGATTGGAAAATTAAAATTAGGTAGAAATTCTAGGTAAAATACTAGGTGCACACTTTAGAAATGCAAGAACCAGGAAGCAATCTGGTGTATACTCTGTATTAAACAATGCAGAGAATGATATGGTGTAAACTCTACATTTACTTTTGAATATGATATAAATTAAAGCATTGCACGAAATTAATCTTATCTATACTTTGCAAGTGATTCCATGAAAATGATGGTCGTATGAGGAATGATCTATTATACACTCAAGAGATTCGTGTTATTATAAATTGAGTCTATAGGGAATGATCTAGTCAATACTGTCATAGTGCTCTGTAGAAATGAATAATTGTGTATCTACATGGAGTGGATCTCCTAATCTCTACTTTATGATTATTTTGTTATATGTGAACATATGGATTATTTTCTTCGAAGATGAAATATTTAAAAATGCTTTACTCATGCATATGCAATCATACCTGAATAATGTTGGAAATTTTGAAATGTCTGCTTTGGAAAATGATCAGTGGATTAATTTGGATAAACAATTATGTTTTTTATATATACATATTATCTAAAAGTTTGTAAGCTTATGATGGATTGAAAAATGTCCATAAGTTTGTGTAAATATGTACTTTCTTTTGATGAGATATTGTAAATAGAAATTTAGTCTTACGATCATATGGAATTTAAAAGAAAATAAGATTTTTAAGACTATAGATCAAATATACAACCATGCAAGAGAAAACTTTAAATATATTATGGTTTTTTGATTGGTTTTAGTTTGTTCTTATCGCATTCTTAAAATTTTACCTTGCTTTGATATTTTTACAAGTTCATAAAAAGAACAGATTACAAACTCGTAGAGAATGCTAGGTGGTTGAAAAAAAACATTTTTCTTAAACTTGATAAAAAGTGAGTTTTTTTTTGCCTGAAGAAGTCTGTCTAAATTTTTGTCCGAGCAAACAATGGTGGGACCTACCAATGTGTGTCTGTTCAAAAAAAATTATATAGTGTTTTTTGAAATTAACGAATTTAAGGTTCTAAACTGGTTTCACAACAAGACTTAGGCCATGTTTGGTGGATGGAATTAGCTTGGAATTGGACTTCCCAATTCTAATTATCTTGTTGTTTGGTGTGTACATTAGAATTAGAATTCCAATTATAAGTTAAATTATATGAAATCGAAAAATAACTAGTTTCTATTACTTCCAATTCTTTGCTTAGACTCAAAAAATTATAATTCTAAGCACCAAGATTTTTTAATTTTTAAAATATTAAAAGGAAAAAGTTAGAATCTCCTCAGCAACCACTCCCGCTAGCAATGATCGTCGTCTGCATCCTCCATCCACCATCGTTGATGAGTCCTCTGATCACTGCCACTGCCAGTGTGCTTTGACCACCATTGTTGACAAATCCTCCAATCCTAGTTGTTGCCATCGTCCTCTGGCCATGTGGTCGTTGGTGTTTTGCCACCATGTCATCATCTACATCCTTTGATCATTGTCGTCGCCTCTTGTGCTCTAACCAAGTCGCCAATGTCATTTTTTGACCAACGTTGCCACTCGTGTCCTTTGGCATCCATCGCCACAAAAAACATATTCCACCAACCATCTTTGCTGTTGTAATCCTACAACACAAGCTCCATTGAACCTTTTATTTACAATAAATTTAAATTTTTATTATCTATTATATTTTTATAAATTCTTAATAAATTATTCAAACAATAGAATTCCAATTTTGTTAAGAATTACAAGGTCTCAATTTTTTATTTATCTTAAACACAAAACTTAAGATTCTTAGTCAATTTCAATTCTGTCAGAATTGAAATTAATATTTTAAATTGTCTCTACAAGAAAACACAAGACTTTCAGTGGTCAAATTTGTCAAAAATTCTGTCAAATCCGCCAATCAAGTGATTTTTCGGCAACATTTATGGCGGATCAGTGACTGTCTGAAATTCGCATAAAGGAAAACGTTTTTTGGCAACATTTTTTAAGATTGTCGAAACAGGCTTCGACGATTGTCCAACAAAGTGGCCGAAGATACCATTTTTCTATGAAATTGGGTAGCCAATTTTTTTAAAAAAGGAAATTATTCAAAATTTAAATTGCCCTTACTCCATAATAAGCCCAACAGTAACCTAAAGCCAACATCTTTCCTTATGAAATCACAACTCCATAACCTATAATCCATCCCTTCATCTATCCTAAAATACACCACAACTTCTCTGAAATATCCCTTAGTAAGCCGCATAGAAACCATTAGACCGTGAGATGCTTGAGTAAGCTTGAGCAGAGGTGAAAAGCTAAACCAGTTTCAATGAATGTAAAAGACCAAAATGAATGAGTTGAATAGAGAGAAATTATAATGGGCAAGAGAATAAGAAAATATCTTGATGACCACTTGACCAAAAAATGAGACCATAAGATGCCTGAGAAAGGAGGACGCGAACACATCCTGTTGAAAAACGACAGCATCCGCGGGAAAGAAATTCCTAACGGCATTTTAGCCACAAGAAACACAGCGATGATTGTTTGAATTTAATTTTTCAAATAATTTTCCAACTGGAAAAGGCTACCATTTTTTTAATTGTTTTAAAAAAAAATTTCCATCAAACAAAGGTTTCTAGAATTTTATTTTCAATTTCTTTTTTGTTTTGAATTTTTTTTCAAGCAAATCAAAGACATCAGTTTTTTTATTGTTTTTTCGATGGACAAAGGCTTCCAAAAATAATTTTGAATTTTTTTTTACATTTTTTGGGCAAATCGAGGCTACCAAAAATTTTATTAAATTTTTTTTTTCATTCATTCCTTTTTCTAGCGGTTATGCCGCCCCAAAAATTGTAAGTCACCACAAAAGAAAAAAAAATTCTGACAATCTCGAGTCCGCCAATAAATTGTTATTCTCTTGTAGTATGTAATTTCAATTTTGTCATCAAAACGAACTTTTAAAACCTTTCAAAAGGGGAAGGAAACACAATAAAAGAAAGAAATTTGATATATCACCCAACATTTGTCCATGCCAAAATGAATAATAACGTTGAATAGCTATGTAGCTTGGATAGCTCGGGAAAAGACAAAGTTGTGGGTCTCACCTAATGAATCACAAAAGTGAGGTAAGGCTCATGACGATAGGGCAGATAATTTTGTCTCTTTTCAAGTTTTCCTAGCTGAAGAGTCATTTGAACTCTATATTAATTTTGAACCAAAAAAGCTTATTGCATTTAGTTTTTAAAGCATTGACTGGCATTTTAATGTGATGATCATGTATTAAAACATCGTTTATATGGTGATCTTTCATTTCATTTAAAGATTAGCTCTTAAGGGTGAAATAGTAGTAGGTTTAGTTTTGATTTATTGTTAGTTTAAATTTTTTTATATTATCATCCAAGTATCCATTATCATGTCATTAAAATAATTTGACTATAATAATAATTACTGAAAAAGGTCAATATATGAAGTGATTAGTATAAGAAGTAATTAATAATAGTTCCTCTACATTAGCCAAGAAAAGATTCTCGATTTTACATGCATCCCACACCTTAGCTAGTGGTTTTATTATAGATGGTTATCCTACAATAAATGGAGGCTTGAATGGTTGTGTCCTCGTGGATGGTGGTCGTACATTGTATTGTGGTTGTACAACACCTAGTACTACTCTCTGAAACCCTATGACAGGGGTCACACCAAGGCCATACCTTTATGGTCTAGGTCTTTGTGACAGGTAACAAACGTTATATAATGTAATAACTGAAAATAACAAAAGGTATGCTTACATTGTAGAGGTATATTACCTCTCTGTGTTGACTAATGGATTCAATATGTGAAGTCTGACAAAGGGGTGGAAAAGTTGTTTCATCCAACAATTAGAAAAACATAGTGACTAACTAAAAACAAACCAATTTAAATATATATATAAAAAAAAAACAACATGTGTGGAAGAATTTCAATTACCTAACTACTGGATGCATTAAGAGACACTTGAGATGACGGTGGTGAACTGGAATCAAAACGTCATGTTGTGAACCAAATTCTATATCTTCTTCCCGAGCTACAGGAATTTCATCATATGTTGGATCCCTTTGTGGTCTCTTGTTCTTGTTTGTTGGTGCACCCTTACATGTCATTGAATTGTGTCCAACCTAACCACATTTTGTGCGTTCAACTGCTTTATACTTCCTTTTCAACTTGTATGGATTCTACATTACTTCCTCCTCTCTCTTTCTTCTTTGCTTCTTAGGTTTGCCAAGTGGTTTTTATATCTTTGATGGTTGGATTGGATCTTAGCTTGTTTTCTCCAAAATTCTTCATTAGGAATTGCCTGAATAAATGGTACATAGGCTAAATCAAACTTGGCCTTGGACAAGATTGGATGAACATATACCTTTGGATTCAAGTTCCTATAGCCAATGGTTTCACATGCATGCTGACATGGCACCCTAGTTAACTCCCACTCCTTATATGTGCATGTGTGGTGTTCCAAATCAACAAACACCTTCTTTGGCCTGCAACTAACTTCAAATTTGTTGCCATCGAGGTCTCCAATCCATTCAGGTGTCCATTTAAAGCTATCATTCTCTGACTTTTCCAACCTTTTTTTGTTGTTTAGGGAATATAGGACCAGTGTAACCTTCCATTAACTACCTTTGTTTGTTCATTTTCCTCGTCACATATCATCTTATCACCTCTGTCATGGTTATTATAGGCTTTGATATGAACTTCACAATCTTACCATTAAACTATCCACTCATGTTGTTCAACAAAGCTTGGTTCTTAGTGTCAGTGTTGAAGCCAAACATTGACTACAAAGCTGAGGTATATCTTGATAGTCATTCCCAAGCTTGAACATTTATAAATTTCACCTTTTCCATGCTTATTAGGAATTCCTCATGCTTATGGCTTTTGTACAGGCCCAAAATAGGGTCCTTAACTCCATACCCTTCCATTGCTTTGTAAAGTTTGCCCATAGATGCCTGGCACAAGATCTATGTGGCACACTGGGCATCAACTCCTCCATGGCTGGCAGCAACCCCTACATTAAAGTGACATAAAGGATACATGTACATATAATTCATATAGGTAATATAATAGCAAAAATAATATATAGGAAGGGAGTTGTACCTTTTGTTGGTCTATTATAAATTTGTGTCCATGCTCTTTTGGATGACCAATGTTTTCAATAAGTCTTATAATAAACTAGCTCCACATATCCACATATAAACAATTTATGTGTTAACAAACCAATCACATAGATAAAGTATTAAATAATAGACAAAACTTTAAAAGACATACCTTTAGACTTAACTGTTGCATTATTTTAATTTGGAGTTGCATAAAATCAGTGTTATTTTATTAAAAACTCATATTAATTAAATGTAAAAAATATTGGAGCATATTGTTGTTATTGTTGTTTAGCACAATCATTTGATCACTAGTGTTTTGTCGGGCTTATTACTATTGAGTATTTCTATTATGTGGGTTGATGTGGTAGGCTTGTGTATTGGGCTTGCTATGATGAGAAAGTAAGCCCATTTTTTCAGTGCACATGGAGAGGCTCATATTCCTTTATAGGGTTGCAGTGTTGTTGCCCCATTGAGACTGCACACATAAATTAGCACCCTGAGATAGTTGTAGTTTCTCTTTTCACCCACACACGACTGAGAGAAGGATTACTACTTTGATTTCTTTTTTGATCACAGGACAACAATGGATTATGCATCATCATCTTATCTAGGTAATCCTTTAGAACTAATCTTTATGATCATCTGATACTCTGTATGTTATGGATTTAAGGTTAAGTAATATCATATTATTTCAATTTTATTTGTTTGGCATCTATTTTGTAAATAATAATTCATCAATTGGTATCAGATCTTGGCTTTACCCTTAACCATGGCTACACATACTTGTTAATTACATAATATTAGAACCTTGATACATAGGGTTTATGGTACACAATCTTGATTCTAATAAAGTCCCCATTAATTTTTTCAAAATCTGATTTCGTTTCTCCATGATTTTGTGAAACAACTTTGGAATATGAATGAATGGGACAGGAATTTCATGATTAAAACTATGTTTTTGTCCAACCAAGCTTTGGCCGCCGTCATCCATGGAGGATTTCACCTCTTAGGGTTTCGGTTCCTCATAAAATAGAGCGAACAATTGGTGTAATTAGCATGGGGGAATTGTAGATCGGTTTGTTTTGGTCTTAATGCCACCAAAATCCCCAAATTTGGTGAAGAATTGATGGGGATGGCAGCAACCCAAAAATCGGGTCGCTCAACCCGAATCATTGTCAACTGGGTAGGGAAGTTGAACTTCCCCTTCCCAGCGAGGCCCACACACACCATAGGCCCGTGCAGAAGCGTGCACTCTCATAAAAAAAATTATTTTTCTTTTCTTTTCATATTTGTTCTTCACGCGCCCAAAATATTTTTTTTAAAAAAAAATTTGGAATTTTTTTTATATATTTAAATATTTATTTCAATTTTTCCAAACTTTGAATGTATGGAAAATGAATAGTACTCTCCGAATTTGCCTCTAAAATTTTTATGTGTAATTGTGACATTATTAAGCGTACTATATTTTTCATACTCTTAGGTGTGGTATTGTATGGGTACTGCAAATATTTTTGGTTGTTATTGTGTAATTATAATATTGTGTAACACTTGAAAAATTGTTATGTTTTGTAATTTTGTGCAAAATAAAATATGGGAAATTTTTTTTTAATGTTGCTAGAATTGTTTTGGGCATTTTGTGTGATTGTGAGCTCGCCTATCGCGGGACCAATTATGACAAAGTGTTATTTTTTATATTAGGTTATTATTTTGCATTAGGATTATATTAATAAAGCACTTACCCTATCGGTTTGTCTTTGTTGATATTACTCCTGGTGTTTAGTGAAGTATATTAAATATTATGGCCCTAGAGTTTTCAATATCCTATCGGTATTAGCTTTAGAGACATAATTATAATGTTTATGGGAGTTTACTTATGCATTATAATTCAAGACCCTTATGCGGGATTATAATGACTTAAGTGCTTAATTTTTTTTACCAACTTTGATGTATGTATATTGATATGCTTGATAAAATCTCCTTTTGATGTTTCCTCCTATCCAGTATTACCTATACAAATAAATGCCTTGACAAGGCTGAATGAGACCAATTATAAAGACTGGGTTGAGTCTCTAAAATTGTTTCTTGTTGTCTCTAACATTGACTTTGCTCTCACTGAGGATGAGCTTGCTAAGCTCATAGATGCATCTTCTGTTGCTGATAAGTCTAAATATGAAAAATGGGCACACTCCAACAAAGTGCGTTTAATGACAATGAAGTACACCATGGACAAGACAATTAAGGATAGTATTCGTGACATTGAAAATGCCAAGGAATTTCTCAAGGTTGTTGGTGAGAAGTTCAAGAAGTTTGATAAGGCTGAGAAGGCCCATTACCTTTCCTTATTGGGAAAGACTAAATATGATGGTGTGAGAGGTGTCCGTGAACATGTTATGAAGCTTGTAACTGGTACAATAAGCTGAAGTTCATGAAGGTGGAGTTAGGAGAGAGTTTTCATATATGGAAGGTGTTTGACTCTCTCCCTTCTCAGTTTGATGTGCTGAGAACCTCCTACAATGCCCAGCAAAATGAATGGAGTATTGATAAACTAATATCCATCCTTACTCAGGACGAGGAGATAATGAATAAGGGCAAGTCTCATAGTGTGCAATTCACCTCTCACAAGGGTAATGACAAGAAGAAGTTCCATAAGAGCAAAGGCAGAATGTTTCAGTTTAAGAAGAAGGGGAATGCCAATCCTGCGCAACACTCTGGTTAACAATCTAGGCAACATTCTGGGGAGAATTCTAGTAAGCTCAAATTCTAGTTCAATGGAAAATATAAGTTTTGTGACATGACTGGGCACAAGCAAGCGAATTGTTGGAAGTTTAAGAGCTGACTTGAGAAGAAGAAAGGTAAACCCCTGGCTTAAGTGTGTTTTGAATCAAACATTATTGATGTTCCTTCCCATACATGGTGGTTAGATACTGGCACCAATATTCATGTTACAAACTCTTTGTAGGAGTTCAAAAGCAGGCGGAGGCCAAATTAAGGGGAGTTGATGATCACTGTTGGGAATGAAGCTAGTGTGAAAGTGGAGCACATAAGAGTTATTTCCTTAGAGTTGTCTACAGGACATGTTTTAACTTTGAAAGACAATGTTTATGTACCCCCCATGAGAAGGAATTTGATTTCTGTTTCTGTTTTGGATAGTTGTGGCTACTCGTTTCACTTATATAATAAAAGAGTTTCTTTGTTAATGATTCTGTTGTTGTTGGTTTTGGAAATTTATGTGATGGTTTATATTTATTGGATACTAGTTCTTTTCCTGTTGATCAACAACCTTCAGTTGTCAATACTGTTGTTGGAAAGAAGCGTGGCAGAGTTACTAAAAATTCTTCCATGTTGTGGCATAAACATATGGGGCACATTTCTAGGGAAAGAATGGAAAGATTGATTAAAGAGAACATTATGCATAATCTTGATTTTTCATATTTCAATACTTGGGTTGATTGTGTAAAAGGAAAACTCACTGCCGGAGCTAGAAAGAGTGGGGTTGCCATAAATGAAGAAGTTTTGCAATTAATTCACACGGATATTTGTGGACCAATTACTCCTGCTGCTATAGTGGTTTTAGATATTTCATTACCTTCATTAATGATTTCTCTAGGCATGGTTGGACTGATTTGCTTCGTGAGAAATCTAAATCTTTGGATGCCTTTAAGGTGTTCAAGGCTGCTGTTGAATTGAAACTTGTCAAGAGAATTAAATGTGTTAGATCTAACAGGGGTGGTGAGTACTATGGCAGATATGATGAAATTAGTAGAAATCTTGGACCTTTTGCTAGGTTCTTACAGGATAGTGATATAGAGGCACGGTATACTATGCTTGTCACTCCTCAACAAAATGGGGTTGCTGAAAGGCGAAACTGCGCCCTTATGGATATGGTGAGATGCATATTGAGCCATTCAACTCTTCCAGAGTTCTTATGGGGTGATGCTTTGAAAACAGATGCATACATTTTGAATCAAGTTCCAAGCAAATCTATTCCCAAGACTCCTTTTGAGCTAATGACAGGGAGAAAACACAATTTGAAGCATTTTCGTGTTTAGGGTTGTAAAGCAAAAGTAAGACCTTATAATCCACAACTGAAGAAATTTGATCCCAAAACCATTAGTGGTTTCTTCATTGGGTAATGCACTGGTTCCAAGGGGGTCTAGGTTCTATTGTCCTTCACATACCACTAAAGTCTTTGAATCTGATCGAGCTGTTTATTTTGAGAATGAGATGGAGCATAGTGGGAGTCTAGAGCCTTGTACTGTTGATTTCAGAGATGAGAGTGTTGTTGTTCCTACACCCGTTGTTCCCTTTTCAAAGGTAGAGACACCATTTATGGCCCATAATGACATTATTGATCCTATCAATGATGTTGATATTCCTCAGCAACAGGTTAATAATGATGAACAAAACCAAGTTGTAGGCTTAGCTCCACCCAGAAGATCAAAGAGGCTTCCCAAGGCTACTGGGCCCACTAAATTTAAAGATTATTTTATTTACCTATAGGAGCATGAATTTAATTCAGGTGGGGACTCTGATCCTATTAATTTTCAAGAGGCTATTTCTGGCCCTTATGGTTCACAATGGTTGATAGCCATGGAGGATGAACTTGTTGGAACCAAAGATAAATTGAGAAATTGCTTTTGAACCAAAGTAGTTCAAAGAAATTGAACCCCTCAAAGTTTTGAAGATAACAAAGGTATTAAATAAGAAGGAACATGTAAAGTTTTATTTAACTAGTGTGTAACATAATAAATAATTCAATAATGTTCATCTGGCTTAAGAATATGTTGATAATACTCTGATAAGGAAACATAGTTGTAACTAATCTTTATTAGCGAGCGTCCAATTCGACTCCTGTTTTGAATAAACTTGGTATGCGTCCAATATACTCTCTATTACTTTATTATATTATATTGGATCATTCAAAGCGTCCTTGAATAAGATCAGTTTCAAACTTCCGTCCAAAGCTCAAATTCAAATAACAAGAATTGTTCATCATTAAATGCTGAAGAGACCTCTGACAAAGTACGCAGCAAAGAGAAGTCAACTAAGCTGCTAAGCTGGCACTGCTAACAACTACAAAGACTAGCAAATAAGGAACTTTTTGCGCGTTCAGATAAATCAGGACTAAGATATCATATTCTTAATAGTCTCTGATGATTATAGTCACTTTTCAAAAAGAAACTCAACACAAAATCTGCTTATACATTTAATGCTACTCAGAATGGTAATAAATGTTTCCATTGGATGAAGAAGCTTATGAAGACTACTTCAAGTGCACGTTGCATATAAATACAAGTATCTTCAATAATAACATATAGTGAAGTCTTTATGTGAACAAAAGAGAAAAAGATTCAAAACTTGCATTCTTTCTACTCTTGTATAGAGTTTCTTTCTTGAGAATCATTCTTTATCTTCACCTGTTGTGAGTTAATCTCAAGTGAGTTTTTTACATCCTTTATTCAACTTAGTTATCTAGCCTGAAGAGGCTGTGTATAAAAGAATACTTGTGTATAAGAACCTGAAGAGGTTTGAGAATACTTGTTTACCTGAAGAAATGGAGAATACTTGTAATCTTCGTAAAAATGAGTGGAAAATCCTTCTCGTTGAAGGGACTAGACGTAGCTCTCGGGTTGTGAAAGTGAACCAATATAAACATCTGGTGTAAACTTCTCTTTTCTCTACTTGTGTTTCAAATATTCACTAACTTCTGGGGATTGTCATTGTTTTCTTAACAAAGTTTTCAAATTAAACTTAAAACCTTTCAACTGCATCCAAAAAGAATTTTATAAATACCTTCTCTGCGTCCAACTGACTAAGAAGCTTTTTTTTTCGTCTATTTCTTATTAAGTTTCAACAAGATCTTGCTTGAACTCTTGATTAAATAAGAAGTTTTCCAAAAAGATTAAGAAACACAATTCAACCCCCTTCTTGTGTTTCACTTGGTTATTTCAGAACTAGCTTATATAAAGAAGAATAGTGTTTGGGAGTTGGTGGAGCTACCTACTACAGGTAAGATTGTTTGGATGTAAATGGGTCTTAAGACCAAGAAAGATGCCAGAGGTGAAATAGAAAGGTATAAGGCAAAACTTGTTGCTAAAGGCTACAACCAAAGAGAAGGCATTGATTTTAAAGAGACTTTTTTGCCAGTCTCCACTAAAGACTCTTTTCGAGTTGTGATGGCTTTGATGACTCATTTTGATTTAGAGCTACATCAGATAGATGTTAAAACTGTCTTCCTGAATGGTGACTTATATGAAGATGTGTACATGGATCATCTTGACGGTTTCAAGGAAGAGGGCAAAGAGCATCTTGTAAGTAAGTTGAAAAGATCCATTTATGGATTAAAACAGGCCTCTAGGCAGTGGTATCTGAAGTTTGATGAGGTTATTTGCTCTCTTGGCTTCAACAAAAATATTGTTGATCAATGCATTTATCTGAAAAATAGTGGGAGTAGATTCATAATATTTGTCTTGTATGTTGATGATACTCTCCTGGCTAGTAATGATTTAAGTTTTCTATTTGAGACTAAGCAATTATTGACTGCCCATTTTGATATGAAAGATCTTGGTGATGCTTCTTTTGTTTTGGGCATTTTGATTCTTCGTGACAGATCTCGTAGGGTTTTTGGCTTATCCCAGAAAAAACTACATTGAAAGAGTTTTGAGCAGATTCAACATGAAATCTTGTAATCCTTGTGTTACACCCATTCAAAAGGGTGAGAGACTCTCTAATACCCAGTGTCCTCAGAATGATAAAGAAAGAAGTGAAATGGAGAAGGTCACATATGCTTCCGTTGTTGCAATCTTATGTATGCTCAAGCTTGTACAAGTCGTGATATAGCTTTTGCTATTAGTGTACTTGGGAGATACTTGAGTAAACCAGGTGTGGGTCATTGGCAAGCTGCTAAACGAGTTACGAGGTATCTGCAGGGTACCAAAGACTACTTACTCACCTTTAAAAGGTTTGTCACCTTGAGGTGATAGGCTATTCTGACTCTGATTATGGTAGCTTCCCTGATGACCATAAATCCACTTCAGGATATATCTTTCTGTTGGCAGGAGGAGCTATTTCATTGAAAAGTGTTAAACAAACACTTACAGCCACTTCGACTATGGAAGTAGAGTATGTGGCTTGTTTTGAAGCCACTCGCCAGGCAATATGGTTGAGGAATTTTATTTCTGAGTTTGGTGTCATAGAGAGCATCTCCAGACCTCTAACCTTATATTGTGACAACTCTACTGTAGTGTGTTTCTCTCAGAAAAATAAGAACTACAAGCGTTCAAAACATTTTGACACCAAATATATGTTTGTTAGAGAGAAGGTTCAGGAGTTTTAGACTCGCATTGAGTATATACCTACATAACTTATGATTTTAGATCCTCTAACCAAGGGTTTAACTATTAAAGTTTTTGTAGATCATGTAACCTATATGGGTCTTTGATGCCTTGGGTTAGTGGGAGTTTTATCTTGTTATTTGTAGCAACATTGACTTTGTTATTATGTCTCGAGACTCTTGAATAAATTGTTGATATTATCATTGTTATTGTTATTGATGCCACATGATATTATTATTCTGCATAGTTTTGTTTATGTCTATACATTTATGGCATATTTTGGACCCAGTCTCATTGTGTTATGCTAAGATATTTTGTTGAAGCTTAGCAAGCATCTTGGACGGATGTTAAGGCCATTTATATCATATTTTGGAGACATTTCGAATCCAGTCTCATTGTGTTATACTAAGATATTTTTTTTGTTGAATCTTAGCAAGCATCTTGGGCGGATGCTAGGGCCATTTGTTTTAAAATTGCATGATTGATCACAATTTTTGGTATGCTTTTCCATATTCCACATCTCATATTTATCAGGTCACTGAGATATAAGTGTTTGGTATATATGATGTTAGTGCTCCTATCAGGCATGATTTTCTATATTACTAAGCTACTTGTAGTTTCATTTTGGACCAATGGTGAAAAGTGCTCGCTTAATTTTTTTGACATCTTACTATGGCCACATATTGTGAATTAATCTAGAGTGTTATTTTATTTATCAAAACAAACAACCTAGCTGGTGTTGACCAAGTGAGAGATTGTTAGATTATTTTAATTTAGACTTACATAAATCAAAGTTATTTTATTAAAAAATAATATTAATTAGATGTCAAAAATATTGGAGCATACTGTTATTATTGTTGTTTAGCCTAATTATGTGATCACTAGTGTTTTGTTGGGCTTGTTACTATTGAGCATTTCTATTATGTGGGTTGATGTGGTAGGCTTGTGTATTGGGTTTGTTATGATGGGCAAGTAAGCCCATTTTTTCAGTGCACAGGGAGAGACTCGTATTCCTTTCTAGGGTTGTAGTGTAGTTGCCCCATTAAGACTGCACACAAAAATTAGCACCCTGGGATAAAAGTAGTTTCTCTCCTCACCCACACACGACTGATAGAAGGATTACTACTTTGATTTCTTTTCTAATCACAGGACAACAATGGATTGTGCATCATCTTCTTATGAAGGTAATCGTTTAGATCTAATCTCTATGATCATCTGATATTGTGTATGCTATGGATTTAGGGTTAAGTAATATCATATTATTTCAATTTTATTTGTTTGGCATTTGTTTTGCAAATAATAATTCATCATCAACATCCACGTAGCATAGGCAATCACATAGAAACCATTATTCTCATTCATTGAAAATGTTGAAAGAAGTTGTCTTCCATAATACCCTTTCAGGTGGCAGCCATCCAATTCAATTAAAAACCTACACCTAGGCTTGAACCCCCAAGCCATGCTTCAAGATAAATGTAGAATTTCTCAAAATTTAGCAGCACATCAAGAGTTGGCCTTTCTACACCCAATTGAATGGTTGAAACAGAGGATTGGTCTTTAATAGTTCAGACGCATAATCTCATGGCTTACCATATTGCTCAACCTTAGAACCCTCAACTGCTTTCCTACCTTCCTTTATTGCTCTGTACACGTTAGTGACAAGAGGTTGTCGAGACCTATCAAATAAAATAACCGGTTCACAAACTAATTTGTAGTATAGAGAATGAACCGAATCGTCTCTCAAGGATCCAAAAACAAAGATTTAATTAGATCAAGATAATTAGAAAATGGGGGGGGTTTTGTTGTTGATTAACAAGATTAATAAAAGTAGGAGATTCAAAGTTGTAAACAAATCTAAAGAAACAACCAATCCAAGGAAATTTACCGATCTTGAGTTTAACTCATCCTTGATCACAAGGAATTCACTTAATTGCTAACCATGTTCTTGGCCTTAGATCACATCAAGAAGCCTTAACATGATCCAAGAATTCTTTACTAGATAAGCATCTAGGATTTGATTAACCAAGGTTAGATAAAGTAAGCACCATCCAACATAGATTAACTTAAGATCTAGAATTTAACCAAGCTAAACAATCTATCAAAAAGCTTTAATATATTGTTTAATCTTTGTGATCCTCTTTGATTACATGATAATAAAGCTACTACCACATCAACATCTAAATCAAATTAAGCAATTTAATCTAGATAAAAATCAAAAGAGGAAGAATAGAAACTTGAATAACAATTAAGCAATATGAACAAGCAAAACAAGATCTCCAAATTAAACAACAAGATGGCTAATCCCTTGGATTGATTATGAGAGCCTAGCCTTCCATGGATGGGAAGGAAGAACTCAGAATTTAAAGAACAAAAACGAAATTGCAAAGAGAATGGAGAAGAAGAGAAAGAAAACTCTCACAAATACTTAAACTTTCTTGAAACTTACTTCCAAATTGAATGAATGATAATACAAAGAGATTGGCTCTATTTATACTAATCCTAGAAGCCAATTTGTACATGTACATAATCTGAATACAAGCTATAAGAATATGAAAATTGTCAAAAATGGAAGCTTGATGCATGGTAGGTGGGTTGGTGTATGGTTGGTGGCTTTTAGTCAACAACTCTTATCCGAATTCTGGCTTCAAATTCATCACCTAGACGGTGCATTTTGGCTTGGATGTCTTCATCAAAGTTGTAGCCAGTTGTCTCCTTGAAAATCTCCAATTTGAATAATGTCATTTGGACTTTTAGAACTCCAGAAATTCCAAAAACACTTCACCTACCTCAAGTTAGGTTGGAAGAACGTGTTTCCAAATTCAGACCAACTTGTAGCTTCAGAAGCATGCCTAAAACGATATCTATTGACAAAATGGTCTTCATTGAAGTTGGAGATATGGGTCTTATCTTTCAAATGACCAAGTTTCAGCCCAAGAGAAGGCCTATAACCCACTATATGGTCCAATATGTGCATACTGCCCAGATGATTCCGTGACAGCAAACCCACTCTGCATTGCAGGGATATTTTGGACCCTTAGCATTCCGATCCAGCTCTTGAGTTCTTCATGAAACTTGTAGAGCATTGTCTTAGCTTTCCAAAGACACTAAGATCACCTCAATTGGATCACCGAGTCCCAAGTTATGACCTAACCAAGGAAGAAAGGTCAAAATGCATCAAAATCCGAAAATTATTCAATATTTGCATTAAAGCCCAATGAAGCCCAACAACATTAAACTCATCTAAAGTACTAATATTGGGCACAATAAACATCTAATAATGCCTAATACAAAGCTAACATAAGTGTCTCAAATTGATTGATCAGTTAGCATCAGCTATAACTAGATTATAGGTCTATTTCATGTGCATGTATGCATCTAAACCATTAAAATTAGGTCGTGAACTTATGGTATCTACAAGTCTCTCAGCCATCCATTTGTTGGAAGCTTGTTTATTCTTGAAATTCTTACTACAAGTGTAGGCATCTAAGAATTTCTTAATTTTGTGTGAATTTGTCCTGTTGTTTATGCTGCAAAATATCTCTAATGGGCATTCATCTCTACAAACTGCCATGTACCTATTTTTGTCATTTTAACCCATTTAATTGCCCAACCCAAGTGGATATTGTATTCCTTAACAACACTCCCAAAATTTTCCCTAATGTTAAATTTGGGAAATATATCTTATCTATATTTTCATCAAAATCAAAATTAGATAAGTCATGTAGCGAAACCAGCTCTTTGGTTTCATACTTTAATGCTTTGTTCTTACTAATGTGATCACACTCATCATTTATTTGATACAAATCTCCTACCGGTTCACTATGAAATACAATATTAGATTTTGAGTCACTATTATCAAGTGAATGTTCTACTACCCTTTATCTAAACCTACAAGTGGTACTCCTTTTGTATTTTTTCTTACATCATTGCCCTCCACTACTGACTGCATGTGGTTCCAAGGTGATTTCACTAGCATTAGTGGCCACTATAGATAATGGAAATAGTGCTATTGGCTCGCTGTCATCCAAAATAGGTGTTGGTGTTTAGAAAGAACCGTCTAAAGGTTCTGGCTCACTATTCTTAGTGTCACTGTCATCCAAATCTGCAGATGGATTATCATCTACTACATTCCAGTTGGGGCCCAGAAAATATAAGTGAACTTCTTCCTTATAGGCTATGTCATTGATCAATTTCACACAGCCAATATCCCTATGAATTAGCCTTAAACCAATGCCCATTGGCAGTCCAAGATTAACATAAAAACATTTAGCAAACTTCATACCCTTGTGTTGGTCAAGTAACCGGCCCAAAGTAATCAAAGATATTTTATCTGGATCAACCTAATCCCAAGCCTTTTCCTCCCCATTAACATATTCTACCTCTATTTTATACTCAAAGTGACCACTATAATTCAACACAACTCATTTCAAACTCCCCATTCTAGAAAAAGAAAAAAAAAACACATATACAAGCAAACATTTAGTGGGTTTGAACCTTTACACATAATTCAACAAAAATCAAACAAGAATTTCAAGTATGGTAGATTGTGCACATGGTGTGGGACCACATCATACGGAACCAAGTTCTAGGGTTTAAAAAAAACATATCATCAACAAAAAGATACAAACACATTGTCCATATGCTGTTGGAGCATATAATTAGATATGTGAAAACAGGCCAACCCGTCTCGACCTGCCAGGGGTCAAACTTAAATAGGTCAAGGTAGGGCATGAGGTTGGTATACCTTATGGAGTTGTGGTTTGCAGTAAAAGAACCAAATGAACCAAAGGGTGGAAAGACAATGAGGCATGAACACTTGAGCAGAGATGATGAGGATTGTGCGAAAAGGAGGGGATTTTCCCTCAAGTCTCATGGTGGTGGTTGCACGTGGCTGTGGCTGCACTTGTGCGATAGGAAAGAGAATGGATATGGATTTCCAGTCATCGTCGTTTGTTGGCAGTCTCGTCTACATGTGCTGCCACTAGGAAACAGGGGCAGGAAGAGGAGTTGATTTGTCCTCAAGTCTCATAGCAGTGGCTTGCGCAATGTGAAAGGGAGGGGATGTGGCTCGTCAATCACTCATGGTCATCTCTTCTACGTGCACTGTCGTCAAGGAATAAGAAAGAGAGAAGTCAAAAGGCTAAAACTGTGTTATGATCTTAGGGATTTGATCATTTTAATTTTTTTTGTTTGATGACCCAACATTAAAAAAAAGCTCTTGACCTGATGGGTTAACCCACCCCGCCACAACTAACAGGTCAAGCAGGGTGGGTCAGAAAAACCTGATTTGAAAAACGAGTTGAAAAGTACAACCCACCCTATTAAATTTAGTGAGTCAAATGGGTCAACCCTTCATGTTTGACCCATTATACCATCTCTGCACATCATGTCGAACCAAATTTTCCCTCACTACCATTGGGACCACAACACATTTCTATGGTTTCCAAAAAGCATGTCAATACAAACAAAAAAAAAAACTTGGAACCCATGTCTGAAATGTCGCCAAATACAGGGTTACTATTCGAATCTCACTGAAATGTGTAGCGAATCCTTGGATTGAAACAAATGGTTCCTCAATGTATCTGAATTTTTCTTCAGCCTTCTCATATTCTCCTTCACCTCACATATTCTTCTTTCTCGACCTAAGGTTTTAATGAAACAGAACAAATCATCCTTGGTTGTACATGTAGGTGCTTCCAAGTCATCCATCCTGGCCTCCAACTCACTTCCAGCATAGAAAACACTTAATGTGCCACACTGGCCACTCATGGACAGATTTATCACGAAACATAATAGATGGACTAACGTAATGTCAACTTATGTCTTTGAGATATTAAATTGATGTTAATTATCTTTCAATGACCAAATTGATAACACTTATATCTTTCAAAGACTAAAATAGTTGTTTACTCTATTTACATTCTATTTACATCACATTAAACTTGTATCTTTTGTGTCATATTTAAGTAAGTGCAAGGAATTACTAAAATTATACATATAATCTCTATTATCAATAATGAGAATAAGAATTTAAACAATTTTTCATCTTTAAATTTTATTCATAAAGTTTGAAAAAAAATCTTACTTTATTCATTCCAAATAAACTAATAACAAACATAAGGTCATAATTACAAATATAAATTATAACAAATACTGTTAAAATAATAATATTCATCACTTTCCTCATTTTTTAAAACCTTTATAAGTTTTATATATATATATATTGTTCCTTATTCACTCCAGCTCTACCTTCGGCGCACACATACATATATGGGTTCACGTTTGGTAATAATAAATCTGATATAAATAGTTACTAAATTAGACCTATCTCTTCTATGAAATTTTTTAGCCTTTTTTTAAAAAATATACAGAACATTTAAAACTTATTGTGAAGAGAAAAATAAGTTAAAGTAATACAAAACAGGTGAGATTTGATTCAGAGTTAAGAAATCAAAAAATAAAATAAAATAAAAATAAAAAGAGTATCACCTGAACTTTGACTCTTGAGTTACATGATGACCCGTTGGACCGTAGGTCCTCTTAATATATTTTTTCTGGTTGAATTCTCAAAAGTAACCTTGATTAGATTTATCGTATCATCTTTTCGTGAAGTTCTATTTTTATTTCTCGATAACTGGGAGGAGCATATATTTCTTGCAATATAATTAAGTATATTACATCTACATATTTAGCTTTGGTTTAAAAAAAAAATTGTTCGACCCCAATGGTTGGTTTAATAATGAAGGCAAACATATAATTTGTGGGAAAGCATATATTCTTATAAATTTGAATCTTAACTTTGCCAATTTCTTAAGGTTAGAATACAAAGAATTTTTTTATAAATCTCTCAACCTTAATGTGAATGGTCTGAGTTTGAATGAACCGAAGAGAGGTAAATTAATTGAATTGCCGTATGCTAACCTAAACACCACCTGATTGTAATATTAAAAAATTATAGTATATAATTTAATAGTTGTATAGCCTATTAATTAATTGATCTCGTAAACAAAAAAATGAGTTCAGTTAATTACAACTCTAATATTATATATGTTCTTTGGGGAGGAAAATGAAAGAAAACAATGATATTTACAGTTTCTTCATTTTTGTATAATCAGAGACGAATCTAAAAATTATTAATTATTTATTGATTATTAATTTTATAATAAATATTTAAAAATTTATTAAATATAAATAATAATTAATAAATACTCCACAAATGATAATACTTTAAAAAAATATGATATCTGAATAATACCTTTTAAAATATATTCTCTTTCAATTACAGTAGAAGTGATGCTACAGTAAAAGTGGTCTAGGCATTTGTGATATCATTTTCCCTTCTTTAAATTATCGGTATGAAATTACATTTCTTTCGTTTATTTTGAAGATGTCTTCTTATAAATTTTTATCTGATAAAATATGATTACTTATAATTAAATAATAAATTCATATTTTCTAAGAAATAAATTATTAAATAGTATAATTAAATCATTTTAAAATGACCAAGTCATAATAAATAGTAGTTATTTAGATTTAATCCTTGTCATATAAAAACATTGATTCTTGTATTTTTTAATTAAATTTTATAACTTAATCAAAAACTTGGTCTTGTAAGTTTTAAAAATACTTGCAAGTACACGAATCGTATGTTAGTACAATACAGTAAGTACGAGGTTGATTTTTCAAAGACTTTGAGTTAAAGTTTTAAGTATTGATAAATTTTTCTAATATAATCAAACAAAAGTAATGAATATGCAAAAATAAATAAATATAAGTAAAAATAAATATAATAAATAATAAATCTAATTAACCAATATAAATTGACTAAATATCAGAATCTACCAAGATTAATTCTAACATTAACTTTGTCAAATATATTTTCGAAAGTAATTTATCTTATGAATATCTAGCGGCAAAGTATGTATTCACCAAAAATTCATTAATGAAGCTCTAATAAAAATTATGAAAGGTATGTTTTATTTTCCTACTTAACTGTAATTTGTCAAATCATTAATTGTATCCATATCTAGAAATCATAATTGATATTCGATTACAGTTAACACACAGATAACAAAAATAAACTTAAAGCATAAAAAAAAATGATTGAACTCACTAAAAATTTATTCAAACTAACTGATAGAAAAATATAAACATTTAATCTCTAAAACAACTGGATAATAAAAATCCAACATAGACAATGTCAAAACAATCAGGATTTTATCATCCTCTTAGTACATAAAATCTAATTGCCCCTTGCTTTATTTTATCCTCTTGTGCAACTTCAATGAAGCCTCTTGTTTTCTTCCTTCTTGTGGCAGCTACTCCCCTTATTTATAATAATTTTATTGGACCAACAACTCTAACAGACTTTTCTCTCTAGGGTTTCCTATTTGTGTACAAACTCATTTATGTGCAACTCTTGGGTAATAAGGAAAGTAGATTTTTCCCCCTCTTTGTCTTCAATTGGGCTATTGATATCTTTATAGAATATTGAAAAAAATCTTTTATAACTAAGTTGCTGATATCTTTATAGGATTTTGCCAAAAATTCGTAATTATCATAATTATTTAATAATTAGTCACTCTCAACAAATAATCAATAATATCTTAAAATATAAAAAAGAAAAGCTCATATCATGACGTAATAAAAGCTTATTTTTGTAGGAAAGATATTTTTTTTATACGGAAGAAAATAAAGCAAGAAAACAACAAGAACTAATTTCTAAGATGAATAACTCCCATTACGTCTGCAAGCATAAGGGGAGTCAGAGCAGAAGGACAAAGCGTCCAAGAAAGAAAGGCATCGTCATGATTAGCCCCATATTTAGCAAGCCAATCTGCACAAAAATTAGCTTCTCTTAGAGTATGTTGTAAACAGACGTTCCAATCCAAGGCTAAGAAGTCTCGAATTTGACTGATCAATGATAAATAAGGATGATAAGCTTCCAAATTATTGTTGACCAGCTCCAAGGCCATCTTTAAATCAGTTTCACAAACAATAATCTTGTAACCATCATTCCACGCCTTCTGAAGACCATAAAGCATTGCAAAAAGCTCAGCTTTAAGACTAGTAGATATGCCACAAGCACTTGTAAACTAGAAATCCAGTTGCCTGCATGATCACGAAAGATGCCACCGAAACTAGCTCTCCCTGGGTTCCCAAAAGAGCTCTCATCGATATTTAGTTTAATAAATGGAAAAATTGGAGGTTCCCAGCTAACAAGCTGAATATTCTTCTGCTGCGGAGATTGATGCTAAGCCATCATGACGTCTAAATGAAGGGTATGAATATAGCTAACAAGTTGCCACAAGCTCCAGGTTTTGTCATTGAAAATTGTTGCATTCCTCGCCTTCCATAGAATCCAACAAGTAGTTGCGAATAAAATGCCATTGGAGTGCTTTATGTTGGATATCAGCCAGCTATGCAGGTCAACTGAATAAAAGTCAGCATTCATATCAAGCTTCAGATGATGCCACACTTGTTTAGAAGAGATACAATCCCGCAGTAAATGAATTATAGACTCCTCTCCATTGCTACACCTGTTACAATAAGAGTTCATAGACAAATGTCTAAAAACCCGAAATGTGTTCGTAAGGAGGTTACCATGAAAGGTGAGCCAAAGAAAATGAAGGATATTTTCTGGAATTTAAGACTCCAGACCTAGGAACAATTCACACTTGGAGAAGTAATAGGTGAAGGACTCTTGGCAGTAAGCCATTTGAAGGCGGAAGAAGAAGAATAAACACCATTACCCGAGTGACCCCAGATAATGACATCCTCCAAGTTGTCATTGATAATATGGTTTTGAAGTTCACTCTTCACTTGTGAAGGCAGCACCGTAGCTAATTTGTCAAATTCCCACGTGCCGTGATGATAGATGTCTCGCAGCTGTAAATGTGTATCTTGATTATTAACATAAGGCACCAGTCTACACAGAAAATCATCGCGAAGCCATTTATCATACCATATTGATATGTCTCCCTTGCCAATCCTAAATTGGAATCCCAGTTTAAGATGCTCCAAAGCTTTGATCATAGAATTCCAAATGTAAGAAGCTCCTGGAATCAAAGACGCTTGCAGAATGGATCTCTCTTTTAAATATTTTGTTTCAAGCATTTGAACCCATAATTTCTGTTTCTCATGCATCATATCCTAGACATGTTTTCCAAGAAGAGATATATTTATACTTCTAGCTGGACGCACACCCAGTCCTCCACGGGCTTTAGGAAGAGTTATAGTTTCCCATTTCACCCAATGGCAATGGTCATTCCCCCAAATAAATTTCCTAATAATAGCATCAATCATCTCACAAACTCCCTCAAGAACCCAAAGTATGTAATATTAGGTTATTTTCACAACCTCCAATCATCTTATTGCTAGTCCCTAACAATTAAAGCGACCCTAAGCAAAGCTCAAAATCAAAGTATCTCAAATCGATTTAATTAATTCCAATTTTAACTAAACTCAAGAATATCAATCATATATCAAAACACTATATTTGTCACAAAAATTTCAATAATCATCATAACTCAATGTGTGTGAATAATTTAGCTACTAAGACATACACCCATTGTCTCAAAATATCATAAATTAGAATCCTTATCAGAGAACATATTTCAACTATATTCAATCCTCACAAATGTTAACACTTAATCAAAAAAAAAATCACTCATAATTAGGGTGTCACTCTCAACTAATATACGTGAGTAGAGTAATAAGCACAATCAAATCAAAGATCTCACATATAAACTATAAGGAAGAAAAGCTCAAACAAAGAAGATAAA
This sequence comes from Styphnolobium japonicum, assembly GCA_023212625.1. Taxonomy (NCBI): domain Eukaryota; kingdom Viridiplantae; phylum Streptophyta; class Magnoliopsida; order Fabales; family Fabaceae; genus Styphnolobium; species Styphnolobium japonicum. The sequence goes on along the minus strand of JALBWW010000003.1, from coordinate 21,456,592 downwards.
TATCGTTTCATGGTTGGATGCCAAGAAAAGAATTCATATCACACTTTTAGATCAGTCATGTATATTAAAAATATCATGCAATTCCTTAAGATCAAATAGGACTTTTTTCAGCTTGTAAAGTGAGTAAAAACAAAATACAAATGGCAAAGGATAATAAAGAATATCAAAAGTGTTTCAAGAATATTTAGAAGCTCAATTTCTTCACCGTTATTTTTTTCCCTTCAACTCAACATCACTTTATTTACTAACTAACATTCTTCTTCTTTTCCCCACTTTTTTACTTCTTTCTTTTCTCTTTTTTTCTTATTTGATTTCCTTTTCAATTTTTTTCCATTTTTCTCCTTTTTCACTTTTTTCTCCTATTTTCAAACTCTCCTTATACCATCAACCATCACATAGTAATAATGCTTCTTTCTTGAAAGACTTCAAAAAGGGTTAAGGAAGAAAGGCTAAATATAAAGGCTCAATGAGGTGACTAGTTGCAATATGTGAAAGAACAAAAATATTATGTAAAGGCTCAAAGTAAGAAAAATGACCGAAAATCATCTCTTAAGGAAACACATAACTCCACCAATTTCCATGACATTAAATGCAAGTGCAATAAAAAGCTTCTCTTTTGCCAAAAGAAGAGTAATGAAACAATGCAATAAAATAAAATAAAAATTATGACCTAGTAATAAGATAATATGATGGCCAAGAAAATACTCTCACAATAAAAGAATGACTCAAAACTCACTGGGTAAAAATTGTATTTGCATGTTCTCATCAAGTTCTATAATTATTCAACTTTTTAATATACATAGGTAGCTATGTGAATGTGCAATAGATTGAGTATAATGATGAAAAAAATTTCACACAAAAGTAGTATAATGAAAACATGACTGAAGCTCAAGTGACTCTCACCCTCAATCAAAACCAAACATTGTCCTCAATGTTTAAAATTAATGCCTAATTAAATGAATGAAAATAAATATTTGAATAAAAGTAAAGAATAGAATGAGAAGAGTCACATACTAGAAACTTTTAGCAATTAAAAGGGAAGAAAAAATTAATGTTATTAAACCCTGCAAAGTGTTAGCAATAATAAAATAAATAGGGAAACTAAGAAACAGAAAACACATATTTTTGTTTTTTTGTTGGCTGACACTATTTACATCATCATATAAAGGCTTTGAACTTTGGGAGGCACTTAAGCTGACTCATTAAAACAATAACAAAAAAATATTATCACACCTTAATCAAAAGTTTCATAAACTAATCTTATCTTAAACAAGTACCTATTTAATAACACATAGAAAAGACAAATTAAATAGTACATGTTTGAACACCTATAAAATAACACCAAAATATGCAATGTCCTTAGAGTTTACTAATCTACGAGGAACCATGGTCCTAGGCATATAAACTCCTTAATCTCAAGCACTACAATTTCAATTTCAAGGACAAACACATTAAGCTTTGAGGACGAGTCATCCTCATCTAAATTTTGCTCATCCCTAAAATCATTAGCCTTATGAGACTTCTCATCATCTCTACCATCTGAGTTGCTAATTGACAAATTTGAGCTTCTAACCTAGCTATATCATTACAATGTTCTTTTTTCATATGTTGATGGGCATGTTTCATCTCTTGCATGAATTCTTTGAGGGTCACCTCTAATGACTCCTCCAAATTACACTGATTTGCAGCCTGAGTAGGGAAATAAGGTGTTTGATAGTAGCCTTAGGAAGGTGGGTAGAACTGATGAGTTCAAAATATTGACCACCCATATTACTAGGAGAATAATTTTCTTACCATGAGAAATTATGATGATTTTGCCAATTAGAAGTATATGACTCATAATATGAATTAACAAAAGACCTCTCTAAGTTATCTAAGGGACACATATATGTAACATGCATATGACTCTCACATAATGTGCACATTTCACAATTAGTGTAATTCATATTGAGCATTGTAACAACACAAAAAAAAATATTTTCTTTTTTTATATATAAGAAAAAAATACTAGTAGAAGAAGAAATCTAACAAAATCCTAAAAATTATAAACTACTTAAGTTCTCGGAAATGGCGCCAAAAACTTGTTACTTTTTGTAAGCTTAAAAAATACTCGCAAGTGCTTGATTCTTACGTTAGTATAGTTTAGCAAGTACAAGGTCGATCCAATAGTGAGTTAGAGTTAAAGTTTTAGGTATTGAAATTTTTTTCTAATTTAGTCAAACAAAAATAATGAATATGCAAAAATAAATAAATAAATAAAATTAAAAAACAACTAAAACAAATAATAAATCTAATTAACCAAATATGAATTGACTAAGGATCAAAATCCACCAAAATTAATTCTAAAATTAACTATGTCAAATATATTTTCCCAGATAATTTATCTCGTGAACATCTAGCGGCAAAGCATGTATTCATGAAAAATGTATCAATGAAACTCTAATAAAAATTATGAAAGGTATGTTTTATTTCCTTAATTAACTGTAACTTGTCAAATTATTAGTTATATCCCTATCTAGAAATCACAATTGATATCTGATTACAGTTAACACACAAATAGCAAAAACCAGTGGCGAAACTTGATTGAAAATCTTGAAGTGGCAAATGAAATGGTTAGGTTGACAAAAAAAAAAGGTGGTCGGATAATTCTTGAGGAAATAATAGTTATCTGATTCAAATTTTGAAATTACATAAGTTACTTATAGACTTTAGAAAATTTGTCAATATCACTTCCAACAATATTTAAATACCTTAGTTGTTGAAAATAAGTATATGATGTAAACAACTTATTTAAAATTTTAAGTGCTTGCAAATTAAGAATCAAATCTTAATATAATAGATGAAGACAAGAAGTAGTAAAAGGATAGAAATGCTCAATTGATCTCTCATTATATATAGAATAATTCTATATCTTCCTAATAAATCAACTTAATAATCCTTTTAATTATTTAAAGAAGTAAATATTAAATATTTTTTGGGTACCTAATATATTAAATGCTTTTACTTTTTCATTTAATACTTTTTATTTTAAGTAATTAGGAGGATGTTAGGAGGATATGTTAAAAGGATATAACATTGCTCTTATATATAATGCTACTGCAACAGCACACATCCTTATAGCTTGTTTTAGAAAGAAAAAAAAAATGAACCCCCTTAGCCCTAATGATGTTTTGCCAGTGGCAAAAACAAACTTAAAATATAAAAAAAACATGATTAAACCCATCTAAAAATTTATTCAAACTATCTAATAGAAACAATAAACATTTGATCTCTAAAACAATTGGTAGTAAAAATCTAGCATAGACAATGTCAAAACAATCAGGGTTTTATTATCTCTTTAGTACATAAAATCTAACTACACATATTGACTTTCAGGAACAGAATCAATATTGCTCTTTGCTTCATTCTCTCTTCTTATACAACTTCTGTGTAGCCTCTTGTTTTCTTCTTTATTGTGACATCTACTCTTCTTATTTATAATAATTTTATTAGACCAACAACTCTAACATGCTTTTCCCTCTAGGATTTTCATTTGTGTACAAACTTATTTATGTGCAACTCTTGGGTAATAAGGAAAGTTGAATTTTTTTCCCTCTTTGTCTTCAATTGGGTTGTTGATATCTTTATATAATCTTGAAAAAATTCTTCATAACTAGGTTGCTGATATCTTTATAAGATATTGTTAAAATCTAGTAATTATCATACTTATTTAATAACTAGTCACTCTTAACAAATAATCAATAATATCTTAAAATAGAAAAAATAGTTTATATCATGAATTTTTGTAAGAAAAATATGTAATATTACACTATTATCAAATGTCTTCTTATAAATTTTTATCTAATAAAATATGATTACTTATAATTAAATAATATTGATTCTTTTATTTTTTCCATTAAATTTTATAACTTAATTATCCTAAATAACTATTATTAATTATTTTACAACAAACTAATTTCTTTAGATTTTATAAAGTGTTTAAAATTTATTACGCACATTATCTTATTATATCAATGAATAATTTTTTTATGTGATGAATATTTTATAAAATTTATCGTTATATTAAAAATATAAATAATATGTGATTAATTTACCTTGCTTGTCATCGACCATCTTTTCTTACCTGATTGGCCATTTATCTTTATTGTGGTTCCATGGGCATTTTTGTAGCTTGCGGATAAAATTAATTAGAGAAAAGGATAAGGTCAGGTCCTTAAGATATACGGATTAGTGGTTGAGAAATAAATGAGAATTTTCGTACTTTGTATTTTTGAAATTCGTGCCTTGACCGGGAAAACCATAAAGAAGCAAATTGTTTGTTGTTTGGTCACTTCCAATCAATTACTTGCCGACAATAAGAAAAGAGAGGAAGATAGGGGAGAGTGGAGAGATCGCAAGAAAAGTTTCAACAAAATTAAATTGGTGAAATCTCTAGACTACATCTCGATTGGTTTAACTAATGACAGGATACATAATAATTATAATTATTTATATATATAAGTAAATTTAATAATATAAATTATAAAAAACTAATTACATGTAATGATATTTATTATTAAATATAATTAAAATAACCATATTTTGATAATAACAAAAATTTTAAGAAAAAATTATGGTTTAATTCTTATTTAAAAAATTATCATTGTTTCTTTTAAAATGTTCATAATTCTCAAAATAAAAAATTAAAAAAAAATCAGTTGGCCAAATCATTTTCAATCATTCGTTATCGTGTAGATATCGAAAAATAAAGTAAAATTGATATAAAATATTTTCAAATCAGATAAATAAGTCAAAAGTTATAACTTTTAAAAAAATAAAGATAAAAATCCTACTAGACTAATTAAAAAATAATTAAGAACTAACTTTGATTCAAACGATTCATTAGTTCGATTCAGTTTTAGTTGATTTTAGCAGTATAATATTGGTTCAATGCCCTGACCAATTTTTAAGCAGACCTTATGTGAGCTAGGTCTTAGATTCTTAAAATGGTTGCAGTAAAAGACAAAAACTTTTAAATAAATTTTTGTATATATGATATAAATTTTATTAATCGAATCATTGGATCATATTATATTATCATGATAGTCATGCACTAATGAAAATTTCCTGATAAAATTGAACTGCAATGATTAAAAGGTTTTGGGTTTGATTTTTGTTAGTAATTCTTCATTGATAAGTCATTTATAAGTACTAATATAAGTCCTAAGTGAGGTTTGTGTCATGTATTAATCTTGAAATGAGGCAATTTTTTCTTTCCCTAAACTTTTGTAATCATGATAATCATATATATTAAAATTAAGATAAATCAAACATGCATATCTAATTTTTTGATCTACCTTATGAAATTTTTTAATATAACAGTTGAATTAATAAATTTTAACGTGCGTTTATAAAGTTGTATTTAATAGAGAATATACATATACTTAATTTTATTACTAAAGCAAACGAATTTTGATACGTTAATCCAACAAATTTAAAAGAACGTTTTTTTATATTATGAAAAGAAGAAGAACACTTGTCATAAAACTGCGTTAATCAGGTCTATGTAGGGGGTGCTTATATTTTAAATTTATCAAATGATTCTATTTTCATTTTTCATTTTTATCTGTGTTCAATGTCTTTATTTTCTCACGGATAATTTCATTTTATTAAATCATATGATGCATGTGAGCCATCTCTTTCTGTTCTAAAAAGTTGATTCATGAATTAATATACTTCTCATTTCTCCAAACATGATAAGAAATCACATGTAAATCACCAAAATGTTCTTTTTATCAATATCGTGTATATGTACGTATGAGCCGTCGTTGATATTGTATTTTCAATTTTTTCTACTATGAATCTAATTTAGTGTATATGAGTAGAGTTTTTTCATTTCTCCTTTTTCTTTTAAACGGTGTACTTTTTATGACTGAAAACTAATAAAGAAATAACATAATTAAAATAATTTAAAATACATAATTCATGGCATATTTTTAGATATACTTCTCAAATTTTGCTATTCTTTAACATTCATCAAAAAAAAAAAATCTAAAATACACATTTATGAATTTCGTTTGTGTGTACAGCTTAAGATTCATGATAAATATCTCAATAAAACAGAGACTAAAAAAAACATTATCTAAAATTTCCCAAATATTATTTAACCCTAAATTCATAGCATACACGGTTAATATAGATGATCATGGTGATTAGATTTAAAGGATTACCTGGATAAAAGGATGATGACTAATCAATTGCTTTCCTATAAACATATCAGAGAAATGCAGTAATCCTCCTAGGTTAGCTCTTACGAGGCGTTTGGTTCACGGATTGTTTTTCATTCTTTGGAATCTTTACATAGGAATGTTGGATTCCCATGTTTGGTACAAGTTTTGAAAAAACATGCCCAACCAAAAATGATTCCTGAGAATGATTTTTAACCAACATTCCAACACTTTCATTCCTATGAGAGGAGGTGGACTTACAACATTCTCATGGCATGGGAATGTTTTTGCCATGTGAAATGTCCAAAATATCTACCCTTCTATCGTCATGTCATTAATCAAAAATTGTCACGTCATTGTTGGTGACCACCATCGGCCACTACCGACCATCATCCACAGCGGCCAATCACCGGAATCCAGCCACCCCCATCACTGCCGTTAGTTCGTGCTAGTCATCGGAATCTAGCCACCGCAAGCCAGTGGCGGCAGCTGACAATGACTGATGACTTCAGCTACCACATCGATCATCGAAATTCAACAACTTCAGCCACCGCCCTGGTTACTGGAATCCAATCACCCTTGCCGTTGCTAGAAGTTAATGGTTGCAGGCGACTTCGGCTGCTGGCGCTAACGGTTGGAGTCATTCTCGGGAAAGTTTTTAGTTAATCAAACGTAATAATCATCATTCTTGGGAATACCATTCATGGGAATATCATTCCTGGGCATGCTATTCCTGTGAATGTTTTTTCAAATCTTGAACCAAACGCCCCCTTAGTGTGTGGGTGAGGAGAGAAACTACTCATATTCCAGAGTTCTTATTTCTGTATGCAGTACCCACAGAAAGGAATAGAGCACTCTCTCTGTGTATTCAAAAGATTGGCTTACTTGCTCATTATAGCAAGCTCATACACAAGCCTACCACATCAACCCACATGATAGAAGTGCTCAATAGTAACAAGCCCAACAAAACATTAGTGATCATATGATTAGGCTAAACAACAATAACAACAATATATTCTAATATTTTGACATTTAATTAATTTGAGTTTTAATAAAATAACACTGATTATGTAAGTCTAAATTAAAATAATCCAACAATTCAATCATATTTCTTTAAAATGTTAAAAAAAATTAAATGTAAATTATTCTTTTTTTAACTTTGACCATTTGGCAATTGGCTAGTGTCATTTTAAATTTAGTAACTAATTCACTTAAAATTTTAATATGCGGAAAATAATTTCGTGTTTTAATTATGACAATTAACATATTTAAACTTTTAATATGATCAATAACTCATGTAATTTTAATTTTGACAATAAACCAAAAGATGAAAGTTAAAAATTTACATTTAATTTGAAAAATATAAACTCTTCACATCTATATATACTATATATATTTAGAGTAAATTACACTCTACTACCTTGAGTTTTGTCAAAATGACAACAAATCCTAAACTTAAGCATAAGTTACACTCCATCCCATTTTTTCTTTGATTAACCGTTGACTTAATACCGTTAAATACCTCAAAATAAAACTTATTGTTTTTTTCCGAACAAAAAAATACTCACATATTATTAGTTTCTTAGTCGTATGATAATAGTATTATCGAACCAACTTTCTTGTCAACAGAGACTAAATCTCTCATTAGTGCGATCTTTAGGGCGTACCCCAACATTAATGTAGTACATTTGGGAGATTTAATATTACTTCTCTTAGGTGCTAGCTCAATGTTTGAACCCGACTAATCAAGGTAGGGAGCACATTTCCTTAACCGCTAGGCCAATCTCCTTAGGTTTATTAGTAGTTATTACTTATTAGTGAGTTGTATATTACAATTTTTTTTTTAGATTAATCTTATGATTTCTTCTTTAAAAAACTAATTTAGCTTTTTAATATAAAGTAAAAGGAATATAATTTGATACATGCTATAAAAATCAGTATATTTTATATATGTATTTATTTTGTTGTAACAAATAATTGATATATTATGCATGCCTATTATTCAAAAGAAATTGTATTCTCATTTTCTAGTTTTGTTTTATTTGTTGTTTTCTAACTTAACTACTTCTAATACTATGTTTTCAATTATTTTGTCTATGCAAGGCATTTATTATCAATAATATGTTGTTATTAATTAGAATGACGAAAACATTTATTTAGAAGGTATTCGTGGGTTTCCTACAATAGGGCAGATATGGAGACAAATGTCCTATATGGGGCCAACAACTACGAAAAAATTGTCTATTCAATTAACAGGGATAGGGTGGGGACATAAAATTTGATCAAGATCCTCGTCTCTCATGAGTACCCGCTAAAATAATATAAAAATATCATTAGTTTAAAAACACAATATATGTAATATCTATGTACATATTAGTATTTTTAAGTTTGTAGGTATATAACCAATTCTAAAACTCATACATTCGACATATGTTATACTTACTTATGTCTACAAATACCAAAATATACATTATATTAGTTGAATATATTAGAATTAAATTTACTAAACAATATTATTTAATGTTACAATTTCATGTTGTTGCATGTTGGACAAACTAGTGTGAGTTTGGAATTTCATGTTTCTAAACATGGTTGTGGTTAGCGATGTTAGAATTTTTTTATTGAAATAATAATTTTTTATAAAATCCATGAAAAAATAAGTGAAAAATAATTGGAATTAAGCATGATGTTTCCTTAGAAGTAGTTGAGCTAGAGGACTCAAGAAAAAGAAACGAAACGAGAAAATAATAGTATAATCAATTTTTTTTACATAATAGACATATATGATATATCAATTTTTGTTTAGAGAAAGATAAATACAAATATCAATTATAATCCTCATCACAACATTTTTCAAATCATATCCATTTCACTTTTATATTAACATGTCAACTTAATTTTGTAAGCTTAAATACTTTTTGTTGTAATATAGAGCACACTACTAATTAATAATAAGCGAGTTTATTTTTTCTTTTTGAAATACTTAGTAGTGTTAAGTAAACCGTTATGTCAGGAATGCTAATTCCATTCCATGGAATGGGGGTACCCTCATTAAATTTATAAAATGATAATTATTAACCTTGTTAAATTTAATCCACTTAAAATTCCACAAGCAATAGATGATGCTATCACTAAAATATTTAAATAAGAGGTAAGATAATTAAAGTTTTAATCTATAATGTACTTGGGTTTCAAATAATAATGTACACACTTTAAATTTTTTGTCCTTTTTTTAGACAATTTTTTTTGTTATCAAGTTATAAAAAAAAATTAAACTTGAATATTACTCTCAAGAATATACATTTAGATTACATTATATATATATATATATATATGAAAAAAGTTATACCTTTTTGTTTTTATCAAGGCATTTATGTCATTTAGGTTAATTTTCATTCTATTCCATATTAATTCAATGTATCAAACAACAAAACTATCAAATTGTGGACTGAGAATGACTATTCTATTCTAACTCATTCTATTCCATTCTTATTTCATGGAATCACCATTCTATGTATCCCAAATGGGGAGGAGTGTAATTTATGGTCAAATTTGGGTTTTGTTATTATTTTTACAAACCTCAAAGTGACAAAGTGTAATTTACTCATATATTAAAGTTGCCTCTTGCTAATAGCCTATTATTTTATTACTTAAAAAATATCTATCAAGGGCCTTCCAAAAATGTCATGTTGAGCAATTCATTAGCTCCAGATTGATTAACCCTTCAAATATTCGCACATTAATAAATACAAAAATTCTTATGCATGAATTTAGACATTCTATCATTTGAGTCTTTGCTCATTAATAAATACTTGAATATACACAAATTATTGTGCTTGAACTTAGACATACTTTTTATGCTAAACAATAATCAATTCACCTTTCGAATCTCTACTAATTAATATATACATGAATTTACAAAAAATTCTTATAGATGAACTTGGACATAATCTTATATGCTATGCTACATAATTATAACAAAAAAAATCCATACTTCCAATTTAAATAATAATCATAAAATTAATATCCAAAAAATTTAAAATCATATTTCTTCAAAAACTAAATATTTTAATATATTATCATATGATTTCACTTCATTATTTAAGTGTATGACACTAAAATTTGTAAATTTAATTTATATAATATTAAGTAAAAAAATATGAATAGTATTATGTTAAAAGAATCTTACCCTTTTCTTATGTCAATTGTCTCTTTACTTTTTAATTGTATGGAAGAACTTGTTATACATGCTGAGCATTCAGCTGCTTTAGAAGTTGTAAAATACTGGATCCTATAAAGTTAATAGATATACGAAGTTTCTTTACATAATTAAGACTTCAATCCCAAGCAAAAGAAGGTCAACTAATAAGACTTTCAATATCCTTCAATCAATTACTTTCAAATGTGAAGGAGGAAACCATGTATTTTTTATTAATTAAGCAATAGTGGCACCCCCTCCCCTCCCCTCCCCTCTTTTTTCTTTCTCCCTTTTCTCAAAGCAGCGGCATTACATGTGATTCGTAGGGGAAAATCATCATAAAACTAATGACTCCTAGGTCGATTTGCATGTGAAGTACCGTATAGTGGGCATTGCAACAACTAAACACCAAAAAAGAAAATGGTAGTCCCCTCGTCATTATTTAGTACTATGATGTAGTCTACCACCATGATCACCTTCTTCCCAGCTTATTCCTGCTATTACGTACTCTTTGTTTATTTATTTATCATTGAAACCTTACATCCCACTCCTCTTGAATTGATAATTTTCTAAATCATGTTTAGTTTCTTATCCTCAATTCTATTCACAATATTGTGGATGATTATTTGCCTCGAAGAGATGTTGCATTTGTTTCTTTAATTCCTGTTAATTTGAGCCACATAATTAGATGGTCCATTTTCTCCCAAAATTTGTTTCACCAGTAGAATTTCAGGTAGAAACATTTAGTACTGTGGTAATAGAATTTTGAAGTACCGAATAATAACTCTCCTGTATATTGGGTTACCTCTCCTGTATTGTTATAGACCCTTTTTTTTGGTGAAATTTTAGTTATAGACCCCTAAAACACCAATCTGAATCATGATGGGAATTCCTATAATACAGGAGAGATATTCGGTAATATTAAGCACAAAAAATACTATTCAAGTGCTTATCTCTAAGGTGCCCCCTCAACATCAACATGGAGTGTTGACTGTTGCTACCTAGGGAAGGCACCAACCCAATGATTTTGGTTGGAACGATTAAAATATAGCATTTTGAATTAGAAATTACTTAAAATATTAGCCATTTCATTTCAAAGCACTTTGTCGGCATTCAAATGCTCCATCTAATGAGGATATAATTAAGATCTGATCAGCGTTTAGTTTAAGCTTCAGGAGTCATTATGTTGGGTGGATCTATAATACCGTCTTGGTTCTTTCATCTCAGATGGAAAAGCTCATATTTCTTGAAGAGTTAAAAAGTTCAAAGCTTGGAAATATTAAGTAGCATTTGTAACCTTTATTGGTAAAGGTAGTTGACAAAGTGAGATTTGGCAAGATTGAAATAAGAGTAAACTTATATTTTGGATTACAAAGATACAATTGTCGTAAATTAAGTTTTCCAATGATAAATATATTAAAATGATCCCTAAATGTTAAATTTTGAAATTAAATTGATCCTTGAATGTTATTTTTCAAATCAAAATGATCATTTAAAAGGATCAATTTAATGTAAAAAATTATTAAAATATCAAATTGATGACATTTATATTTTTAAAAGACTAAAATGAATATTTTCTCTTAAAATAACTACATCTCAAGACTTGTATCATTCCGTAACACTTATACTCCACTAAAATTACAATCATACAGTTACGCTTACATAGTGGTGCACCAAGAAAGAAACAAGAAAAATTAAAAGGAAGGAATTGTCACAGTCGCATATGTTTTTTTTTTTTTTAAATACAAGCATTATGAAGTACAGAATAAGTCAGTCTAAATTGTTGCCTGTCGTAGTTTGAGAAGCATATAAAGAGCAATGGGCCGAATGAGCATAGCCAAGTGCCCCCCGTTAAAATCTCGTGTGTTAGTGCCATTTATTACTATTGCTCCCACACTTTGAAAATGATGTTCAGTTGTTTGCCATAAAAAGAGAGAAGGCAGTTACCATTCATGAACATTGTCGATTCCCGCCTTTTGAATTTTTGTTTGTTGCTCACTTTTTCTTCCTATCAAATCTTCTATTTATTTTTTTACAGGAGATCTTCATATTTTATTCTTCCATAATGTAAAGAAAATTTTGAATATGTCTAAAAGCCTTAATTCAAGTGACAATAAATTTTTTGGAGACTACTTAATCCTGAAATCGAATTTCACAAAAATTGCTTTGCCTTCACCTGAGCTTATTCTTTCTCTCCTTACAGCCGGTCTTATTTGTAACCAAAAAAATAAAAATAAAAAAACAGACATATATGGAGTGTACCCTTAAAATTATTCAAAGTCACTTTCAATTAACATTGACTCAAAAATATTTTTGATTGTGTAAAAAGAAAAAAATTACTTAATTTAAAAATGCTAATGTGGGACGAAAAAATCATATTTTAATAATGTTTTTGTCAAAACTTTTTAGGCAAGTATTAATATGGAATCTCTCTAATTAGCCTATAATTTTCACTGTTATTCATATTAGGTAATTTCTGTGAGAAAATGGTATTTTTTTTCTTTTGTAATTACGGTAAGGATATCATAAATTATATCCAGTAGTACCCTTCCTAATTTGGTCAAAATAACTTTATATTAGATTTAATAAATTTATGAAAATTTTATTTTTATAATTTAAAAAAAATTAATAGTATTCTCTTATTATTATAATCAATATTAACTGATTAAAGGGTAAACTGTAAAAAAAAATCCTTAAACTTTAATTGATTGCAATTTATTTCCTGAATTCTAAAAAAGATAACAAAAAAGCTTTTGAAATGAAAAGGGTTCAAACATATTAAAAATCATGGTTTATACAATAAGAGAATAAAAGAAAGTATATGACAAAATGGAATGAGAAAGTCCAAACAAAAACCTTTTATTTTTTACGGCAAAAGTATTTTTAAGACAACTTTCATTCCAAATTGAAACAAAGGACGGAACCACAAATAAACTCAGGGGCATTGCACCTCCCAAAGTTTTAAATTTTTTAGAAATACTCTTGAAGTTTTAATATTTTTTAATAAAATAATTTAATCCCTTTCAAAATTATATTTTGTCTCTTCAAATATTTTTGTTTTGGTATGTTCCTGATTGGGATGAAATTTTTTTTTTGAATGATTTTAAGAGCTTACTTTTCATATTGACTTATGGTCCGTTTGGATGGCAGAATTATAATTGTAGTTTATAATTCTAATTTTAATTTCATTTCTGTTAGAATTAAAATTAATAAGAATCTTAATTTTTATGTTTGAAACAATTAAAGAATTAAAACTTTAGAATTGTAATTTTAAACTAAACTGAAATTTTATTATTTGAATAATTTATCAAGAATTTATAAAAATATAATAAATAAATTTAAATTAATAAATAATAATTTAAAATTATAAAAAAAATTCAATAGAGCTTCAATTGTTAAATTACAACGGTCGCAATGGATGTCAAACTAAATGACGCCATTGACAATGAAGGTAATTGTAAGACGCCAACGCCAGTGATTGAAAAAAGCGCGACTATTTGGCCATTGCATGAGCGACGACGACAGTGATCGGAGGCCGTCAACGGCTAGCACTCCTAGAGAACAATGTAGCTGGAGCACGTTAGCGGCGACGTTGTTGGACTATGTCGGTGTTGCAAGCGGCAATAGTTGTTGGATATTTTTTTCACTTTTACCATTTAATAGTAAAAAATAAAAAATCTTAGTACTTAAAATTGTAATTTTTAAGGTTTAAGTAAATAATTGAGAATATTATAAACTAGTTATTTTTTAATTCTATGAAATTAGACTCAAAATTAGAATTCTAATTCTAATATACACACTAAACAAGATAATTAGAATTGAAATGTCCAATTCAAATTCGAATGTTCAATTCCAAATCCAATTCCATTCGACAAATGAAATTTTAGTGTATTTAAGAGAATTAATTATCCATTGATCCAAAGTTCAAATTAAACCCAAATAATCAAGATAAAAATCACATATCCTATTAAGACACCTACCTTTGAATTGTTTTTAAACATATTTATTTATATCAATAATCAATATGTGAAAATGGGAACCTATGTATCTTCTTACTCATTTCGCTTCCTATTTTTCAAGTACAAGACCAACTATTAATGACACTGTTCTTTCATTTATTTATTTATGTTTTCATTATGCACGTTGTTTAGAAGTACTTATTATGATCGGGAAGCCAGTTGGGTCGAAAATTAGAGTCAACGCCACTGTACTAGGTTAACATATGTATAATGTACCGCACTTTTTTATTATTATTATTATTATTATTATTATTATTATATTATTATTATTATTATTTCATTTCATATAATGATTATATTATATTTATATAATGAAATATTAAAATATATAATTTTGGTTTTATAAATTTAAATTATTTTTGTAAGATGTAATATTCATTTGTAATTTATTATTTTTATAAACCATAATTAAATGTTTTAGTTATGTAATGACTTATTTTAACAATCACATTAAGCCATCTTTTTTTTTTATTGAACTCATTATTTTTAATATAATTTTTTAATACGGAAAATAAAACCAACCTTAGACTTTTTTTTGTATGCCATATACTATTCTCTAAATTTATAAATTTGTTGTTTTTTAAAGCTTGCAAACTTCAAATCTAAGGCAACATAATTATGAAATTTTTGTTTTGAAATTTATAAGATTAGATTATGTCATTAGTTTATATTCAAAATTCTGTGTTAAATTATAATTGTAATAGTTTTCTTTTTTAGTTTATAACATACATAAATATTAATCATTTTATAATATTTTAGCGTGATTCAGTTTAACTGTCAATTAAATCGGTTGTACCAATGTAACCATGAACCAATAGCCTCATTGATTTAAAGACCAAATTTCTAAAATGTTGTTTGAAATGCTTTATTCAGATGATAGCAAAATGAAATAAAACAAGAGGAATAAATCAATGTTATTAAAACTCGACGGCACAATAATTTGGTAAGGCTTCCGGTTTAAGTTTAACTATTTAAATTGGTTAGTCGAATTGAATGTCATCATAATAATAATCTACAAGTGACAATATAAAAAATATAAAAATATTTATAAAATATCAAGTTAAAAAAAAATTAAAGGTCAGTTAGTTCAACTGAATGAATTGGGCGATCAATTGAATAAATTGTGCAATTCAACTGGATTTTGATTAGTTTTGACCGGTACAAAGGGGTTTGATCGTGAATTTGGTTATAAGACTTAACCATAACCGTTTAAGTATTCGGTTCATCATCAGTCTAGGCAGATCGTTTGGTCCAATTATGACAATATTAGAATAAACTATATGCCTAAAAATTAGGTTTTTGCTGATACTTAATGCTTGATAAATTTAATTTATTTTATTAATAGATACATGGAATCATCTTTCAAAGTAGAATTAAGTGAACGTCCACTGTCGCTCTTATTAGTCTATTACCACTTCTCACTAACCAATTTTTATTTAATTTTCTCAAAATATCCTTAATTAAATTGTAATTATTTATTTCTATTCAAACTAATTATCTATTACCACTCTTACATTTCTCCAAACTCATCATTGTTAATTATAAATATTACTTAATTTTAAATAAAAATATTTAATATTTCTCCTATATTTTCACATTTTAGTAATCAATTTATTGGTTGATAAAAAAATTGAAATTGATGACATTGTTGCATATAAAGATTTTAACTATTGAAAATGTGATTATGTGATAATTGATGTGAGAAAATATAATTAAATCTTTAATTTAAGAATTTTAATTATTTCCAACTTTGTTATAAATATTGATTCTACTAAGATCAACCCAATTTTTTTTAAAAAAAGACAGAAATATCTTAATAATTAAGTAATTAAATGGATAATTATTTAATTAAATGTGTTTTAAGATAATTAAATAAAATTTAGTTGAAGAAGAAACACAATAAATAAATAAATAAATAACAGTGTCCATACGCCCAACCTAGAATAAAATGTGCAACGCAGGCCTACCACGCTGACTTTTACACTTTAGCACTTTTACACTTTAGCACTGTTTTAATAAACTTCTATATTCTTTAGGGATTAAAGTAGTAATTTTTTTTAAAAGATTAATTAGAGTGGTTGATATAAAGAGTAGTAATTTTTTATGATAAAAAATAAGGTTAATTATGTTGAATTTTTACAATTTTAATAAAAATATTATTTTTTAGTTTTAAATATTATATTAATATTTTAATTTTAAATATTTACTACATAAATAGTTATATATTTTTTAATACAGACACCCTTTTATATAATTTTTTGTGCAAATAAAAATAACAAATACAAAAGTTAGGAATAATTTAATAAAAATTTATTTAATTTTTAAATATTTTAGTCCATTTTAATTTAATATTTTTGTACACTAAATATTTATGGTAAATCAAGATTAAAATAAATTAAATCATTAAAAAAATATTAATAAAATTAAAATTTAAAGGATCAATTTGTAGAAAATCTTATATTTAGGTGAATTAAAATGGTAATTTTCTCTTTCACCTTTTTTCATTTTCACCTAAATGAGTCTGCCCAATTGATTACCTCTTATCTTGTCTATTATAGAACAAAATTCCAATATTTCTGGGTACAAAAACTCCAATTTATTTTAAGTCCATTATTTGTGTCCAAACTCGTCATCTCTACGTTTTCTCCCTCTATAAATACACTACCCATCTTGTGCCTCAGTGCTCCCTAACTCAACACACTCTTTCTCAAGCAAGAACCAACGTTGATAGTTTTTTTTTCTCTCTACCCTCTTCTCTGCTTGTGTCTCTTCTTCAAGAGAAGAACACGAAGAAGCCATGGAAGGTGGAATACCAGAGGCTGATATGTCTGCCTTCAGAGAATGTTTGTCTCTGTCATGGAAGAATCCTTATGTCCTTCGCCTTGCTTTCTCTGCTGGAATTGGTGGCCTTCTCTTTGGCTACGACACTGGTATGTCACATACAATCTCTAAGTATTATAGTTCATTTTAATCACCTTACTCTCCCTCAACCTCTCTTTCTTTGAGCTTCTCTGTTTTGTTTTCCCAGTTTCGAACTCCCACCTAAACAACCCATTTCTCTGTTTCTCTCCCTCTGTTTTCATCTCTCATATAAGCACCTACATCTCTGTGCTTTCCCTCTGCTTTTTCTAGCCGTTATATAGAAGGAAAATTTTTATCTACTCTCGTAGCAATACATCACACAATCTAAATTATAAAGTTAATTTGACGACACATATTCAATTTTTGTGTCCTATGTTATGTTTTGATTAGATTAATGTATTAATGTTTTTATTGGCAATTGTTAAATATTTATTAATTATTAATTTTAATAATAAATATTTAAAGTCTATTAAGTACAATCCTCCATAATAAATATTTAACAATTAATCAAGATTTTTATTTCCTTAAATTTCTCTTCTGATATATTATTATTATTAAAAAAATTTCTCTTTTGATATGTTATTATTATTATTATTATTATTATTATTATTATTATTATTATTATTAGTGATGAAGTTTATCATTGATGGGTATATGCAGGAGTGATATCTGGGGCTCTTCTGTATATCAGAGATGATTTCAAAGCTGTAGATAGGAAGACTTGGCTTCAGGTAATGCCTATCTCTCTTGAGTCCAAAGATGAAATCTCAGTCTTCCAATCAATTCAAATCTTTTCTTGTGAATTCCAACCTTCTTTAATGGACTTTAATGCCCTTACATATTTCGGTTCATAGCCATCCACTTGCAGAAAAAAAACAAACGCATGTTTTTCTATGTCCAACTTCCTTTGACAAATAATCTCAGGCCAATAGATGTTGAAAATTTGCATACTTATATGAAAAGCTTTTTTTTTTAATTCATATTGTGTTCATAATTTTACCAGCAGCTTTGAAAAAATGAAATCAAATTTTCTGTCTTCTTTTTTGTCTTTCTAATTAAATGATGATAGCTTAGTTTTTTTAAAAAAATTACATCTCCTCAAAGGAATCAAATCTTATGTCTCGTATTCATGTCTTATTCTTTGTTTCTCTAATTAAATATTGACAATTTAATAAAAAAAATGTACATCTCTCTTAATTGACAATAATTTCTTTGTTAATTTTTAATTTTTTTAAACTAAATTATAACATTTAATTAGAAAAACTAGAAAGAAGATAAAAAAAAAACACAAAAATTTAATCGGGAAAATATTGCCTTCGTTTTCTCTTCTTATGCTCAGTTGATAAATTTTAATTTAGCAATTAAACACATTGAATTTAATGGGGAAAATATTGCCTTCAATTTCTTTTTTTTTATATGTCTTCACGAATTTTAAAATGGGTTTCGGCGGATAAATATATCATCTGATCCGGATTCTCCGGATGAGATCCATTTAATATATTTTGGATAATATTAATAATAATTTTTTAAAAAAAAATTATGCATACCCAATATTCTTTTTCTCCCCTTGGTCTTAAAGACATCCCCACATAAAAGTTGACAAGTGTCTCAATCATGTTATGCCTCAACAATTGTAGGCTTCATATTCGGTTGGCCCAATAGGGGTTTGCCCAACAAAGCAAGATTCAGCATGAACTACTCTAGCCCATAAACTTTCCCCAAATCCTATTATATTCTTAACCTGCATCATCAATCATCAAACAATTCATAAAAAGTGAAGGCATTACCTTAACAAAGAGAATACATGGGACACAATAATTACTTGAAGGAAAATATTCTGATATTATTCCACAATTTAATAATATATCTCTCATGCTTTTCTTTTCTTTTATGAGATACTTATTCTGAATATATGGTATCAAAATTATGTACTAAAAGTCATATTCTTTTTTGTTTTTTCTCTTTCTTCTTCTATTTGATTTGAATTTGATGATTCATATTTTCATGATACAAAGTTTATTATGAGATATTGTGTTACTTAATTTCAGTTGTGAGTAAAACATAAATGGGATGCAACAAAATCTAGAAGGCAACCACAGGATATAATCCCTTATGAAATACTTTTGAGTTGATTTTCCTTTACTTAAATGATGAAAAAAAAAGTTTATGGTTCTTTCTTTTTCTTTTTTGGTTAAATTTCTTTTATTCTGATCTGAGTTTAAAGTATGTATTCTCATGTTGTGTGAATTGTGAACCATGAAAAATGTCTCAGGAAGCCATAGTGAGTACGGCACTTGCTGGAGCAATCATAGGGGCTTCAGTTGGTGGATGGATTAACGATCGATTTGGAAGGAGAGTAGCAATCATTATTGCAGATACCCTCTTTTTAACAGGGTCTATTATCATGGCTGCTGCTACCAGTCCAGCTATTCTCATTGTGGGTCGAGTATTTGTTGGCCTTGGTGTTGGAATGGCTTCAATGGCATCCCCCCTGTACATTTCAGAGGCTTCCCCAACCAGAGTTCGAGGAGCCCTTGTAAGTCTTAACAGTTTCCTTATAACTGGGGGACAGTTCCTCTCCTACCTCATCAACTTGGCCTTCACTAAGGTGAGAAACTATGCTTTACCATGTTCAACATCTTTTCATTTTGCTATTTGTTTCAAAGTTGTGATATATGTTAATGACAGTATTAAACATGCTTAGTTTAGGTTGGGGTAAATGTATATAGACAGAAGGCTCATTCATAATGTGCTGTATATTGGAACTTCTTCCCAGTGTTATTTGACACCTTGTTGTTTGATTATGTGCTAAACGAATTTGTGGGTAATGTTTTATTCAGGCACCAGGGACATGGAGGTGGATGTTAGGGGTAGCAGTAGCACCTGCTTTGATACAAATTATACTAATGTTTTCACTCCCAGAATCGCCTCGTTGGCTGTACAGGAAGGTTGGTTCATCATCATCAGTCATCACCACATTTTCAGTCTGTGAAAAACTAAATCCTCACTGTTGTTCCCATTTTGTTTTTCCATTATGTAACAGGGTAGGGAGGAGGAAGCAAAAGTAATTCTAAAAAGGATATACCCGCCTCAGGATGTTGAAGGTGAAATTCAAGCTTTGAAGGAATCAGTTGAAATGGAAATCAAGGAAGCTGAATCATCAGATAAGATCAGCATCGTCAAACTTCTGAAAACCAAGTCTGTGAGAAGAGGTTTATATGCAGGGATGGGCCTCCAAATCTTCCAGCAGTTTGTGGGTATCAATACTGTCATGTACTACAGCCCCACCATTGTTCAGTTAGCTGGTTTTGCATCTAACAGGACAGCACTGCTTCTGTCACTCATCATATCCGGGCTGAATGCATTTGGTTCAATTTTGAGCATATACTTCATAGATAAGACTGGTAGAAAAAAGCTTGCTCTAATCAGTTTGTCTGGTGTTGTGGTCTCTCTGGCTATCCTAACTGTCGCTTTTCGCGAGAGTGAAACTCATTCTCCAATGATTAGTGCCATTGAAACTTCTCATTTCAATAATACCTGCCCTAATTTCAGCACAGCTGTGAACCCTGGTGGATGGGATTGTATGAAGTGCCTAAAGTCTTCACCATCGTGTGGTTTTTGTGCTGCTGCAGTTGACAAGGTAAATTTGTCCTCTTCCATTTTTTACTAACCTCATATTTAAAATTCTTTATGACAAATCTACATATAGCAGGATTTTGCCATCCTCATGTTATCATCTTTATTCTTCTGACACTACTATCAATTAAATTTGCAGCTCTTACCGGGGGCATGTTTGATCTCCAATGACACTACAAAGGATCAGTGTGGCAATGATCACAGGCCATGGTACACTAGGGGATGCCCTAGCAAATATGGTTGGGTTGCTCTAGTTGGCCTTGCTCTCTACATCCTTTTCTTCTCACCCGGGATGGGAACTGTTCCATGGGTTATCAACTCTGAGATCTATCCTTTGAGGTACCGAGGAATCTGTGGAGGCATGGCATCTACAACTGTTTGGGTTTCCAACCTCATTGTTTCCCAGTCCTTTTTATCCTTGACACAAGCTATTGGGACAGCATGGACATTCATGATGTTTGGAGTTGTTGCTGTTGTAGCCATTTTCTTTGTCATTATTTTCGTACCAGAGACCAAGGGACTTCCAATGGAGGAAGTAGAGAAGATGCTGGAACAAAGATCTGTGCAGTTTATGTTTTGGCAGAAGAGAAATTCTGGCTCTGAGAAGTACTGACTCAAAGAAAACCAGCTTGAGTCAATTTGAGTTTTATGTTAGTTTTATAGTTTTATGTGTCTGAACTATGGATATTTGACAATGGTTTTCTTTGAGTAAGACTTGCAGATAGTTAGCACTTTAGTTCTAATGTTTAGTTGATTAGTTGGATTGCTGGAAATCCTTGTGAAATCCGTAGAGGGTTGAAAAATAAGGATTGATAATATTATTTACTTATAATATAATGGTAAGTACTCAAGTTATCACCAATTGCATTACATTTTTTCTTAATATTTTTCTCTTCGAAGTGAAACTGCAATATCAATCTTCAAACAAAACAACTTCAAATTTTTTTCCCCTTTATCCTAAATTCCTAATGTCAACACATGAAAATCAAAAACTTCTCCACCCTCTACATTTGTATGTCCTTCTATTTCTGCCCCTTCTACCAAACAAATTGTATAAAGTATTTACAATCACTTCTTTGTTTACAATGCTCTATTTGGAGCAAGGCCTTGTTCAAGATTCAATGTTACAAAGTTCATATCACACATGTTAATTTATAATATATGACTTTAAGTTAACAAAACTGGAATAATCCGAACAATAATTAATTATGTTTAGAAACAATGAGTGCTATACGATGGATGAGGGCAATTTATCCACTATTGCCGGTATATAATTGAAACCGACAGCAAAATGGGGTGCACTTGTGCCTTTATCCACCATTCATAATCTATGGGTCAAATTTATAATTTACATCAAGAAATTTAAAGGATGCAAATTTCTTGGAATTGACCAGTTGTTGATAATTCTCACATTATACACACACACACACACACACACACACACACACACATATATATATATATATATATATATATATATATATATATATTTATTATAATCATTTTCAAAATTTAACTATTATTTTTTTGTTCTGATTGTATATAATTATTTTTTTAAATAAAAAAATCCCAATTTTACAAACATTCCAGTATAAATGAGCCTGCATGTATCATTGCTTTGAAAGAGTGTTTGGTCGGTCATAGACGAACCCATATGTTCTTCGCCTGCTGGAATTGGTGATTTTCTCTTTGGCTATGACAATGGTAAATATGATAATATCTTCGTCTCGGTTTCTAGCTCATAGAAACACCCATACCTCTGTTTTTCTCTGTTCTCATCTCTCATAGAAACACCCATTTCTCTATCTCTGTTTTCCTCTGCTTTCCTGACTCTGATATAGGCACCCAATTGGGGGAAGTACTATGCCAGAACCAAATGGCCTTGTATATTACTTGCCATTTTGTCAAAGAGAATGTTAAGGTGAAATTTCTACAGGTTTTGTAAACTTCAGTGAGTAAGCAAGTAGACATATATATTTATTAAGTCTCTTAGAAAGCTTTTGAGTTTATTTTTTAACGGTGCATATGATTTATATATTCCATCGTCAGCACCCAATTTTGTACCAAAAATCAAATAAAAAATATTTCTTTATTAGTATATATATATATATATATATACATATTAATTAATTGGTATTAACTGACCTAATTAAACCTTTGACTCATGTCAATCATGACTTAAGTTCAAATTTAAAATATATTTATTAGTAAGCAATCAGTAAACTTGCCATAAATATTTATTACGATTAGTGATTTATCCTAACTTTAAATTGGAAATAACCTTTTTCTCACTAAATTTTTTCCACCAATATATAGATATAAGTTATTTTACTTTTATTTAAAATAAAAAATTAAATAAGAAAAGTCCCAAAACAAAATTCATTTGAGCCCAATTACGTGGAAACTCCCTTAGATTTCGGCCGAAGCCCGTATTTGGTTTGAAACTAGGCCCAGGATTTATTCTACCGATGATCCCACCCACCTGGTAAGGTACTCAAAACATAACCTTTCCTTTATGTTTTGCCCGTGCTTCCCACGCGCTCTCAAGCGTTTCTAGATTGACACCTCCCTTGACTCTTCCCAGTTCCCAGCCGCCGCAGTGGAGAGAGGAATCTACGGTTAATTTCTTTCAATCCTTCATTTCCCGTTTCTTCAAATTAATCGATGAGAATTGTAGTGATTAATATTTCATATCATCATATCAGCCTGATTGTGTTTTTTGTTTTAATTGATGTTGGTGGTATATCCATCTGAGGTGCAATGCTATTTTACTGCTTTATTCCTATCCTATGTGTTGAGGATGCCTATAAATTCTATAATCTATTTTTTTAAAATGCAACTGGATGATGAAAGTGAGTTATTGTGGACCACTGTTATTAATGTAATGGCATTACAGTTTTGTTGTTGTCCAAGTGCTCACATGATTTTTAATGCTGTAATTTGTCTGGATTAAAAGCATTCATTCGGTGCTCTGTCAATTGATCTTGATAATAATGTGCAGTTTTGCTTCCTTTGATAGAGAGAGCCTACACAGGAGGCCTAATTCTCAACCGCAATCTCACTAACTTCAAATCTTAACTGGGTGTTGTAAGGGATTTTTTTCTTTCTAGGTGTGAAATTTTGGTGCCTGTGTCTGTGGCTTGGTGAGAATATTAATGTGGCTGATACTGTGAAGCAGTAATACAGTATCTTAAGAGCTTAAGGGCTGTTTGGGTTTCGGTTCAAGGATGCTAACCTTAAGCATTCAGTTGTGGTTTTTATACTGTGATCAGAATATTATCATGCTTTGTTTTGGTAATATGGTAGCTGGGTTTCATTTGGTTTAGGGAATCCTTCTTATTATTTGTGCTTCGTGATTTAGTTCTCAATTTAAGGTGTTATCTTGATAAGTCATGATTTTGATAAAAAGGGAATGGGTGTGATCTGAGTGAAACAGTGAAAGAGATAAGGCCATATGGGATTCGGTGGAAAAGTAGTGAGAGTAATAAGGTTTGCTCTATTGCGCTTGTAGGGAATTTAGATATATAAAGGAGTTTGGTTAAGAAAAAAATAAAAAATAATATTCATAATAATAAAGGTAGAAGGATTTAGTTTGACACGGGAATGGAGAAATGATAAGAAAAGATGAGATAAGAATAAAAGGTATTGATAAAATAAGAATTGCTTTGAATCTTTTTGGCTTTTATAAGAAGTGAATTCCCGTTTAGTTTTAGTTTTAGTTTAAGAAAAGGACATTAAAAAAAAAAAGATAATAACACCAATGAAAAATGATAAATGGAAAAAAGGAAAATAATGAATTAAGAATAGTTAATAGTGGTAATCTTTTATTTTTGAGCTTTTGATATTAATTCTTACATCCTCTATGTTGCGTTATTTTCTTCATGCATTTTGCTCGAAATTATATCTTTTTTTAATTCCTTGCTTATTTGATTTATGTAAGAGTTAACATTGAAAATAAAATTTAGTAAAACTAATAATCCAGATAAACTTTCTTTTAAAAGTCCTGTGGAGTCACGTACTACCTTATGCTATTTGGGTGTGCTATTAAGGATTGTTTTGTGGTTTAGTCTAATGTCTAATCTTACTTAGAACTTAATTTTTGAATAATTATTCTTTTAATGGTCTTGAAGAATTACGTATTCCTCTCACTTAAGACCATGGATAAGAAAATTGAATGGGTCGGCCGGTCGGACCCATCGGGCCAAAAATTAAGCACTCCTCCCATCCAGATGCTACAAAGAAACTGAACCAGTCAAGAATTGGTGAACCGGTGGAACCGATTTGCCTAGGACTGAGTTTTCACGGTTGGATGGTTTGTTAGGTTTTATTTTGAAAAAAAAATTCAAAACGACGTCGTTTTGTTCCTTTTTAAAAAAAAATGAACAGCGTGTAAGCGACGCCGTTTGGATGGGGGAGGGATATCAGATATGAATCAAACCCTCCCCAGCGCACGAAATCTGAAACTGAAGGAAAGGAGCGCGCAGCCACCGCGCCCCGACCAGCCACCGCGCCACCGTGCCCCTGCGAGCCACCGTTCCACCAAGAGGTACCACCCTCTGTTTCTCTCTCTCTCTCTCTCTCTTCGATTTTCGATTCGCCCTTGGAATCATGTTGCTTCTGCTCTAATTTCTTTATCTACGATGATGCCCCAGCATTGTCCTAGGTTATCCCTGATCTGATTTGTTCCGGTTTTTGTTAATGCCAAATGGCACCCCATGTGTTTGATAAAATGCCCTGTAGTGCTGTCCCTTTATATTCTCTTAACTTCCCATTCCTCTTTGCATTTGGGATTTCCACTATCATAAAGATTGGCACTTTTTTGTTTTTTGTTATTTTGCTGTGATGCCTTCTTTTCATGAAGTTCCCACGTGAGAAAAGATGTATGCTAATGGGTTTGACTAGAAGTGTTGAATGAGTTGAGTTTTTGGGCACTGAATTAACACATAGTGGCACTGGCAATTGCTATTTTTGTGTAACTGGTATGCTCTGATGAATGGTGCATTATGTGACATGTTTTTTTTTTATTTTTTTTATTTTTAATTACTGCTTCTGGGTTTGGAGAAGTTTTGGCATTAAATATGTTCCTCTTTTAGAATTAGGCGTTGGGATTAGCTTAGGATTTCTCATTTCTCATTTATTGTACTGAAATGAATATAAAAATACTGAGTCATGACAATGACTTAATGTTGTGTTGCTTATGTGTGAATGATTTTATTTTATTTTATTGCTTTATGAAACTATTTTTATCTTGTTTTATTGTTTTTCATATTTTTTATTTATTTAATTAGTTTAAAATTATACTCCGGTTCAACTATGATTAAACCATTGAACCTTGAATCAATTCCTTGACTGGTTCAATGACCGGTTCAGTTTTCAAAACCTTGCTTAGGACTTCATTTTTTAATTAATATTCTTTTAGTGGACATGACTTTTACTTTCCCATTGCATAGAGGGGATGTGTAGGCACCCACGACAATTCAAACTTGTAAATTTTGTAAGTTAGTCTTTAGTTTTTACTTTTTACTTTTTATTGTCTCCCAATTTGTAAATATTTTAATTCATTTTTTTCTTTATTTTCTACTTTGCTAGTGAATATTTTAATTTAGCCCTTAATTATTTTGTTCTTGTAAATATTGTGATTTATTTTTTTATTATTGATTTACTTGTTTATTTATTCTTGTCATTGCTTATTTGTCTTATGGGGGTAAATTGAATACGTTAGGGCTATTATAATTCGCATTTTAGAGTAATTATTTTAGGAAGGATATATCAGGGTGCTGTGGGATTGAGTTTTCACCCTTCCCTGTGCATAAACCGACCCCCAAACTTGAATTTTGTAGTGCAGACTGGTTTACAACATTTTAAAAGGGTTTTTCTAATTTTCCACTACCCATATAAAATTGATGGCGACTCCTCTGAATTTTATTTTAAAATTCAGTTGTCTCATTTGTCGTAGACAGGCCCTTTAGGCTCTAGCTTGAGAGAGAGTGTTAACAATTATTAAGCACATGTATAAATAACTAGGTCAACTGTAATTATGTTGATTAGCTAGTGATTATTAAGTTGCAAGTTAGCTCTCAATTATCTTATAATCAAGCTATAAATAAAAGATGAAGTGTCTAGTCACACACAATTTCATTCAATGCTTCTTTAGGATTAAAGATACAAGTGGATCCTATAAATATAATTTGACCAAACAGGGTTCGAAAATGGAGTTAGAATGTTAGAAAACGAGTCTAAGATGGTTTGAAACCCAATTATGGTGAAATTGGTCAAAGACAAACCCAAATTCCTATTGGGATTGGGTTATGTGATCCCTAAACGTTGGATCCAAACCAATCTGACCTTACAAGGAAGTCTCAGATAGTGTTGAACCCTACAAATTGGGATTTTCTCCAAATTTTGGGCTTATGAAATTTTGTTTTCAAATGATTTTTCCAAATTACGTCTTTAAGAAATTACCAGTATATTTAATATTCTTTTTCAAACAAGGATTTCATACAATTTTTAAATTCCAACAAATTTGATAAGGTTTTAAGATTTGAAATTCTCCTTGTTTTGAAGAGACTATTTCATGTTATGTTTCATTAATCTTTAAGGAATAAAACCTTACTCTTTTTAGATACTTTCATCTTTAGTTGGTTTTCTCATTAGACTTATTACTTTTTCTCTTCCTTTTTTTACCATATATTTTTTGGTACATTGGAAGTCCAATTACTTGAGT
The DNA here is from genome assembly GCA_023212625.1 of Styphnolobium japonicum. NCBI lineage: Eukaryota > Viridiplantae > Streptophyta > Magnoliopsida > Fabales > Fabaceae > Styphnolobium > Styphnolobium japonicum. The sequence goes on along the minus strand of JALBWW010000003.1, from coordinate 21,428,947 downwards.
AGGGGAAGAGAATAGGTGACATATTGGAGGATTAAACTTCCGACATTATCATCACACCTAAACTTCCGACTCATTTTCTCAGATTTTTTCATTGTGTTTTCCACAAATTAGAAAAGAATAATAAAATGAAAAATATATCTTATTTTAATAAAATTATTTTATGTAGTAATTTTTAGTTTTTAATTTTTTCAAAAAAAAAATTGTCCTTTTAATCCTCAATAGCATTGGCATTTAGGGATGACAAAAATCTCAGCTTAAGCTATCCGCAGGGATTTCGATGTGGAGGATTTTTTCTTTCTGTTGAGGCACTAACTATGAGAAATCTTTAGGTACTCAGAATTCAACTAAAAATATAACATCCATTAACTAAAATTACAAAATAATTTTATTTTTTTAAAATATGTCTAAATTCATATTTTAGGTATGAGTATATAAAGCATTATAGAGTACTCTGCCTCTCAGCTGCTGCTATTAGTGACACCAGAGGAGATTGAAGAAATAAGAGGTGAGGAAGAGCTACCTTTTTTTTTTCTTCCGTTCTTTTCCAGCGCAAAGTGCTTTGATAATTGATAGAATCACATTAGTTTCAATACAAGGGGATCTTGAATGAATTCCCTCTTTGCCAAGAGTCACATCTATGTATGAAGTAAACAACTTGGTCTCTTCTGGGTGTTGGCTAATGGGCATGAGAAGAGTTTAATTATGCTTTTAAAAAAATCAGAAAAACCAAGTTTTTAGTTTGTGAATTATAAAATTTCCAGGTTCATGGTAATAATTCTTCATGCGACTCTCTGCTCTCTCCCATTCATTTGCTGATAAATTCAGATAACATTTCTAGGAATTAGCCATTTATTTAGTTAGTAACTTTTGTTATTTGTTTTTATATGTTTTTTTTAAAGCAGTTATCCTTATCATCTTTCTCGTATAAATAAGGCACCCAATAAAGTTGTAATCTTTGTTTTTCTAGTTCTGGCAGTTGCAGATTTCTGCACTTCCCCTTCAGGACACATCATATAACTGACATATGGAACGTGGAGTTTACTTGTTTCTCTTACCAATATCATATCATATGACTGATAAGTTTTGTTGAATCTAGGTATGCCTGATTTCTTTTGAGCATGGCAGAGGATGTGTGCTTTTCTCCTTTTTAATTTTCAAAGTGAACAAGTTTTGTGTGTTCCTGTTTTAACTTTTAAATTTGTTGAAGTTCTGCTGTTTTATGATTATTATTTGGTTCTGGGTTTTAATTCCATGTGCAAGTCTTCAATGGTTTCTTTGGTCCAATTCAATTGATAATTTGATAGGATGAATGAGATTTTCTCTTTTGGTTCATGAAATTTGAAGGAGATTCACTGTATTTTATTATTGAAAATTGGATTTGAGTCAACCATTAAGGGCCTCAGCCTTTTGATTTCGATGCTTGGTTTTTTTATGGAGTCCTTTAAATGTGTTTATGTCATGATCATGAATATTAGGGGAAAAATGCTATTAGTCTCCTCATAAATATTCACCTCTTCAATGCAGTGGGTTTGTGCCCTTGGATATGCTTCCCCCCTTGAGTGCGTGAAATTGGTTTCTGATAGGAAACTGGATACAGAAATGGATCTTTTATTGAATATCACTCACAAATCTCTACCGATACTGGTATTAAGATGATACCAGATCAGAAAAGATGGTGTTTACAGTGTTTTCTCTCTTTGAGGGACACTGCTACCACCTCTCTACCTTTCTGATCCTAACTGGATACCTCACTCTATCCCTCCCTTCCCCCTTTTGTTCTACCAGAATGATTCTCTTCCCCCAACCTCAGCCTGCCACGTGGGCAGCTCATGATTCCCCTCCCTCTGCTGACTCATGCAGCCTTCCTCACTGACCGTGTGAATTCGGGGGTTAGATTCCCTGTTACTCAGTTTATTCCTCCTAAAGTACACCCTGGTTATGGGTGGCCTACTAACAGTCCCTTTTAAAATCTCAGGCTCATATCTGCAGAAGTAGACCAATTTTTTACTCATCTGCAATAGAACTGGTTCTAGCAGGGATGAAGATAGCCTGCTTCTTTAAACAGTGATATATGGAGAACTGGATTACCATCAATAATAAATTCTTGGACAAATATGTAACTTCAATGTATATCTGCATTAAAAGCAAAATAAAGTTTTGTTCAAGGAAGTTGTTTAGCTCAGGGCTTTCTGTATGTTTGCGAACTGCAAAAGTTTGATAGTCTGATGGATGTAGCTGTGTGATATTGCCAGTTTGAAGAGGGACATAAATTAGTTTTACTGCTCTAGTTTGTGGACCACTAATCTAGTTTGTGGAAAACTAATCTAGTTTGTGGAGAACCCAGGATATAACTTATTAGGCTCTTTCGATAAATAATCCAACGGGAAGTATCCTCATGCCTTTCTATCTTATTTCTGCTTGCTGTGCAGTTTGCTGATGTTGAATTTTCCTTTGGCTACTATATATTAACCATTACGCTATCTTAACAATTTAGCAAGCACAATAGTTGCAATAACCTCATTGACATTAATGAGCTGCTCTATCATTGTAATTGCATAAGCATTTCTTCGCAGGACTGAAATGGAATTTATGCAACTCCTGCAAATATTATTTTAGAAACTGTTCATTTCTTTTTTTACGGTTCTTATTTTATGTACTTGATCATTGATGAATCTTTTCAAAATGGATAAATGAATAATTTATCTCTTACAAAAGAATAATTTTGTAGCATGAATAATTATGTTGAATCTATAAGTTGCTAGTTTAACAGGAATTTAATTCAATTTTAAAATATATAAATTTTATTCCAAACAGAGGAATTTATTTGAAAGTAGAAATGAATAAATAATTCAATTTAATTCTTCCAAGGATCTGATTGCAAACACACTTGCATAATTCTGCCAGCCATTTTTTTAGCTCTTATTAGATAAAAAAAATAGAGAAAGATAATACTGAGTATGTATTTTGCCACACTGTAATGGCTGCATTCCATATGCATACCTGGCTATCTTTCATGTTTCTGTTTGTTATATGTTCCAAGCAACGTGTGAATCATACGCTTGGTCCCCTCCCTTTTCCCCTTTCTAATCAACAGTATATTGTTCTTCTAGGCCTTGACTTTAAATTTTACATAATATGCTAACTATGATACTTTATGTTGTTTTGACACTACTTACCAGAGAGGTACTGTGATTAATTTGGTTTGTTGAATATGTAGACCTTCAATAATTGACTTTTTCTGAGAGCTCATACTTGTAATAATTGATTAGGTTTCAACTATTAATTACTAATCACGTCTTTTGGTTATTGCATGCCAGATAGTTGAAGAAAAGGAAGTTCAGCTGGTTTTATTTGAGAGAAACCATTGTTTATTGAAAATGAAAGAGGAAGAAGTGAATCAATGCCAGATTCAGGAATGGTACCCAAAGTTTAAGTCAGTATCTATCAAGACCTTAATTCATCAACTTCCTGAATCCTTTATTCAATACCTTCTTGATGACTCTGGCCCCTTCCTGTTGCCTGTTTCTGTCTTCAACGAAGATGCCTTGCCCAATAGAATTCATAATCCTGATGAAGAAGAAGATTATCAGGTGTCAGAAGGGTCTGGTGACGAAGCAGAAGAGTCTTCACCACCCCCTTCTTTTCCAGAACTTGAATTGAAAATTAAGGAATCCATTGAGTCCCTTGGGGGTGCAGTCTTCCCCAAGCTGAATTGGAGTGCACCAAAAGACTCTGCTTGGATAAGTACTGCTGGTACCCTTCGGTGCACCACTTTCAGTGAGATTGCACTCTTGTTCCGTGCATCTGACTCATTGGTCCATGACTTGTGTTATGCTTATGATTCCTGCCATGATAAATCTTCGTCTAGACCCCAGAATTTCTTTCTTGCTCTCCGTAAATGGTATCCATCCCTTCAGCCAGAGATGGAATTTCGTTGTTTTGTACGGGATCAGAAATTGGTTGGAGTTTCTCAGCGTGAGGTGACTACTTTTTATCCTGTTCTGATTGGAAAGAAGAAGAATCTTCTATTACTGATACAGAGATTTTTTAACAATTATGTGAGAACCAAATTTGAATCAGAAAACTACACATTTGATGTTTACATTACAAAGGATGAGAGAGTTAAGGTTGTGGATTTCAACCCCTGGGGTGCTTTTACATTGCCATTATTGTTTACATGGGATGAATTAGAGCATATCCATAGTGAAGGAGATGATGTGGAGTTTAGAATTGTGGAAGATCGTTGTGCTGTTAGGCCAGGCTTGAAAACAGCAGTTCCATATGATTACTTGGATACTAGCCCAGGAAGTGGTTGGGATCAATTTCTAAGGAATGCAGATGAAGAGTTACGACGACAAACCAGAGAAGCTGGTGCATGAGAGTTAGATGCTGTTTCTCAGTTGTTACTTTGAGATAGCAAATAGAAAAGTTGATATATATATTTATTTTTATTTTGTGCTGTTGGACAAAGAAGGGGGGAAAACTGTTGTTTAAAAAATTGTACCCTATTGAGGATGTGTTTTTCTTTAACATAAACTAGTTAGCTGGTTGTTACTCACCGCTATCTAATATTTGATTTTTGCTTCATATCTTCAATGTTCTTTCTTCCCTTTTGTGTTTTGAACCATTTTAAAAGATTTAATTACTGTATTGATATTTATAATTTTATCTAGTTTTAAATTTGTCTATAATTTACAAGATTTTAATTGGATTTTTAAAATTATCATACTTTTTACTCTCTATCAAGACCAATCATCAGACATTTGTTAAATTAGTGTTGAGATGACACATGCTGAGTTGATAGAGCAATTCATTGTTGCCTGCAGCTAAATCAACCCATTCTTTCTTCAAAATACTGTCACATACGTGGGGAAAATATCAGTTGTGCTGGCAACTTTTTATATTTTAAAAAGGGGGAAATGAGTTAATTTGGCACCCTGTATTATATGCAAATGCTTTACTTCAGTAATGATAGGGCCACAATTAGAAACCGTATTGGCAACTTTTAAACTACACGTATCAATTTAACATCTAAGTTGTTGTAGGGATCAAGACAGTAATTAAATATTGTTTTAATTACTGTTTGTATCATTTGAAAGTAACTAACCCATTTAAGCTGCTGTACATATATGCGTGTATACATATATACATGTATCCTTTTTACTTTTATGATCTGTATTCTGCAGTCCGATCATAGTAAGTTTCCCTCAAAATTTACGTTTGGGGCTTTAGGCTTAAATATTTTGCTCCATGTGAAGGGCCAAACTGTAGAGAAGGAGATGCAACTGGAAGATAAAAGACATTTGGAGTTGTTGACTTGGATTTTAGTGGGACAAGCTTGAACAAGTATTTTTTTGGGTAAGATCACGAGGTCTCTTCACACTCTTTGAGTGTAGGACTAATCCTTAGTTGGGTGTCAACTTAGCCTTGGTTACAATGTGCTCCTAGTAAGATTTGAACTTATGTACTGCAAATAAAGTCTGTCCACATAGAATTCAGTTTACCAACTAAGTCATACCTCACGCTTTAAAGGAGTCATTTTCATTTTGCCACAAAATCACAAAATGATCCCATACATTTAGTTTTGTTTATTAGAATTTTAGGGTGAGTGAGATTTCTTTTTATTAGCTATTTGAAAAGATTTATGAGAGCAATTTAAATGCCTTTTCATCATTTGAGGATAAAAAATCAATAAAACAAAAATAAATTGTTTTGTCATCAAATTAGCACGTGATCAGTTAATAATTAAAATCCTTGTTGTTGGTTCCAAACAAAAAGTGATATGTAGTTAGAATTTTTGACAGAATGAGTTAATATGCTCATTAACTCTTAGATGGATGAATGGTTCATATATTTTATCTTATCCAATAACTAACCTAAAATATAGCTGAATTCTGTCAAAATTCTAGTCAACTTTTTTCTCGCTACGTAGCAGTACTCATTCCTCACTTAAAAAAACTTTAATTGAACCGTGCAAATTAGAATTGCATCATTAAATATTAATTAATGGGATTTTATTTAATTTGGGAAATAGAGTTTTCATTGTAGTTATAATCTTTCACTATTTTGTTTTTTCAAGAAATTCAATCTTAAAGACGTTGAGAATTTTGAATTGAATTCAAAGAAAAGAATTGTGAATAAGAGATTTAATGTTGGTTGACGTAAAAATTGATTTAAAATATCCTTACCCAAAGAAAATTAGAAGTTCTTAGATTCATATTATAGAAACCCCATAGAAATACAAGTATTCTCTACACTTGCCTTAAGAAAGGATCATGTGCATCAAAATGTACCATATCAAAGATCCTTGCTACGGTCCTCTTTATTATGGAATTTATGTTTTGTGAGGTAATTGATCTAGATATCTCTTGTAAGGCCAATGGATGGTTGTTATATGATCTTAATTGTGAAGCAAAACATATGTTTTTCATAATATTAGAGGCTCCCGGCCAGCTTGGTATCAAAGTCATCACATTTATCAGAAGATGGGGGTAGAAATAATATGCTTCTAAGAATGAAGGTTCACGTAAGGAAGAACAAACAAGGCAACAACACACTCATGGAATCCTTCTCAACTACTTTATCAATGCCCAATGAACATGTTCGTCATTCTTCATCTATTTCTTTACCAAAATCTTGTAGTAAAACCTCAGCCTCAAAAATAGAAAATCTTGTAGGATACTCCTATGTTTCAAATGATGCCAAAGTTACAGAAAAGCTCCTCCTTTTATCAGTCCATATAACATCTTTAGAAGAGAGGATCTTTCACTCACTCAATTAGACACCTTATAACTACTAGAAGACTCTCTGTCAAAGAATATATCCAGACTTCAAAATTGGATCAATGTACTCTCCATGCCACATTTTCATAACAGAATGTAGACCTGCAAATTCTTCTAGAGTTTATCGTTCAATGGAAAGCAGAAGGCTACACCCACCTCCATTTTGGTGTTGTTCGTTTGATCTTATCCCTTCATGGAAGAAAGAGATTTCGATTCACGGCCAGACTTGCTCTTGTAGACACCCGATGTGTTCACTATGAGCATGTTGTCATAGAAATTATCCTCACTACTCTCCATGTTGGCAGTGTCGTCTTTACTTTCTTTCCAAATTATAATATTTCCTTGAATAATCCAAATCTTTCCTCTTATCTAAAAATCAAAGTTCAAATTACTGGAGCTGAATAAACACCATCTTCTCTTGTTGCCACTGTTCTCCACTAAATCATCTACTCGCTTCAAAATCATGCCTTAGATTTAAACCTACCTGGCCATTCATCTGATGCTTTATTCATCATTGCAGACAGGGATGAGATTCCTTCCATCATCCAAATTCCCAGAAAGATTACTTGAGAAGAATTAGTTAAAGTCATGCCTCCATAGTGGATCACTAATTATGAAAAATCAACCTTGACAGAAAACAACTAGAGATCCAACCTTCAAAAGACTAGAAGATGGAACAATTAATGCTATCTTCAAGAATCCTCAAGAAAGTAGTAGTGAAACTCTTCCAATCTCATATGATTACTCATGTTGCTTTTGAAGAAGACATTTCTGTTCACAACTTTTGTGTTGATGGATCCAAAGTCTACATAGATAAAATCAATGGTCATTTTATTTGGAACATTGACTCTACATGTGTAACCTAAATATTGACTGTTGGATGGATGCTAAAAATAATGTAACCATCATTAGCAGGAAAAAGAAAAAGAAATCAAGGAGTTATTGTTGAGATACTATGTTCATTAGAAGATCTGATCCAAACAATGGTTTATGGGATGAAATTCATAAGAAATATGAACCATTACCCATTTACCAATTGGCCCTAGAAAAAAATCATGAAAAAGGTCTTATATGAAAAATATATCTTGTATCTATATCTCATTTACCTGAGCCAATACCCTGTAAGATGTTCTCCTCCTCATCACAGCTATATGATCATGAATTTCCCGCTTTAGAAAAGCAAATGGATCCAGTCACAGAGGTCTCAGCTAGATCTTATGTTCAACCTATAAATGTCCTACCTAAGGTTAAAAAAAGAGCGCCCTCTCAAGCTGAATAAGTATTGAATTGGCATAGTCACAATGCCAAGGCCCAGAATACAACTTTATTGACAATAAGATTGAAATGATGATGTCACAAGTGAGCTTAACATATACAAAGATTGATAATCTATATGCTAAAGTCCAAAGATTGTATCAAGATCTTCAATCAAGAATTGCCTAGCTTGATGCTGATCTCAAGTATCTTTTACATCAAAGAAACTTCGGATGAGAATTTGATAAATAAATAAAAAGAAGCAGAAATAAAAAGCCTGAAAGCTCAGTTGAAACAAAATGAAGATTATTTTACCAATAAAACTGTAAGACCCTTTGATCCTCCTCTATATAAATTCCCAACCTATGTTCCATCTTTCCCATCCTCATACTCTTACCCATCACAGCCTGATTACTCAAAATGTTTCAAGATGACTCATGATATTTTTCGATCTACTACAACCAAACCATCATCTAACCAAAAACCTTGTCCCAGTCTCAAAGACCTTCTCGTATGAGTTTATCCTCTTTAGACTCTAGAAAAGAATATCCTCTAGAAAGGACAATTCCAAGAAAAACCTTCAAAGATCAAAAGCCAACTTTTCCACCACAACATATGGTCACTATTCCGGAACAACAACTTGATTTGGACATGTCTGATACAGAACCTGACACAAACGAGGAGATCACATATATCATTAATATGTTGATGGCCACTTTAGCTGGCTCATATACTCCTCAAGGAACTCAGCCAAACCCTCATACTTATGAAGAAAAAGGAGAAGCAACTGAAATGCGGGATGAACCAACTATTGAAGAACCATAAGGAGAACAACAAAAAATTTCAAAAGCTACTTCAGGACCATGGTTTCTCTTGGTGATTCACCTCCAAAAAATTAGAGAAAGAATCTCCAAGAATTTGGAGCATGGATTGATTTACAGATGACTAAGCCAAATGTTAAACTATAAAGTGTGCTGGAAGAATTTGCATCCAGAATGACCCAAGCACCTTGCAAGAATGGTTTTAACGTCTTAGACCTTACAAGCAAATGCAATTCATTCAAATTCCTAGTGCTAGTAATGCTCTTAGGGCTATACATGAAGAATTCCTCAGAGATTTTGCTTTTATTGACAAGCAAATTTGGCATAAATACTTTGAGATGAGATGTTGCCCACTGAAAAGGAAGGATCTTGATTGAATTCCATTATCAATGCAAGTCTTAAAATAAATGTTGAATGGATACAATGACCAACATCTCTAGTATATTTATATTGCCTCACTTCCACAAGAATTACAACTTGAGTTGCAAAGGTTTATCATAGCCACAAAAAGAGAAATAAATATCATTTCTCTTGGTGAAATCCTTCAAGTGGCTCTTGCTGCCATGGATAAGCTTTGTGAACAACAAAAAATCTTCTCTTCCATCATAGAAGACCATTCAAAGTTTAAGAAGGCATGCAAAAAACCATACCTTGTAATCAAATGTAAGGATAAGAGTTGTGCTTGTCAAACCAAGAAAAATAAGACTCATTTTCAAAAATTTATCAAAAAGATGGAGAATGAAGAGATGGTCCAAGCATTTGGAAGATTTGAATAGAAGAATTTTTATAAGCTTGGATTGCATCAAGAAGCCTAAGAACTCAATTGGGTATATTATTCTATTATAGGTTATTCTCCTTTGTAAGGATAGAGGTTTTATATGAAGAGAGCTCAAATAAGTTTTTCAATCTTAACAAATGGTTTTAAACTTGGTAAGATGCCCCACAAACAAGTTTTGAAAAGTTAGTCATGGTGGTATGTTAAAACTATGAAAAATAGCCAAGTTATAGTTTTGGAAAACTAACATTTGGCCACTATTTTGTTAATAACTTTCAAAATACTTTGATTTTGGATCTGAAACTTATTTCATATGAAAGTAGGCTTAAATATCTTTCCAACGCATGGTCATTTGTTTAATTTTGTTAAGAAATGAAGAAGTTATGACCTTTGGAAATTTATTTTTTGTATCTTGGAATGCTGTATCCGAATATAGACATCCTGTATCTAGATATTTGACTCCAAACAACATTCACGAGTTGAATATCATGATACAAACTTTTCGTATCCGGTTATTTGTCCCCAGAGGCAAACCAGCATTGAAATATCCAGATACATCCTTGTGATATCTAGATATCTCGTTCTAGTAGCTAAATCACATTTCAAATATCAGGATATCTCATCCAAATAGCAGGATGCGGGTTAAGATATCAAGATATCTCAATCAAATATCAGGATACGAAATCAAATATCAGGATATTCTGTTCTTGCTTAAGCCCAGAAATTAGGATATTTGGATACTAGGTTCAAATATCTAGATATTGCTTGCGTAAAAGTCAGAATAACGGCTATAAACGGCTAGTTACATATATTTTATCACTTGGCTATATATAAGAGCTACTATTGAAGCATTAACAAGTTGATAAACACTTATTTGCAAATCATTATGAGGATTTGATCCTTTTTATCAAAATCAATATTTGAGCTTTTCTTTGTCATAATCTCTCTATCCATTAGTGCTTTAATTTGTATTGTCTACTCTTTAAGAGAGTTCATTCCTTCTATCAATTATAAACACTTGTAAGAGGGTGGAGAATCCCTCAAGATAGTTCAAGGGTAGATTTCCCTTGAAGAGAAAAGAAAGAGGCTCAAGCACAAGGGTGAAGGATCCCAAGGTATGAGGAGTGCTCTGTTCTTGTAAAGGTTTTTCAAGCACCGGTAAAGCTTGAAGAGTTAGATGCTCTTGAACAAGGGTGTAGGATCACAAAGGTGTGAAGAGTGTTCAACTTTGTAAAGGTTTCTCAAGCACCTAAGTTATAAGCTTGAAGAATAGTAAAAACATCAAGTGGATGATCTTGGGGCTAGACGTAGATCACAAGAAGTGATCAAACCAGTAAATATTGTTTGCACTCTCTCTTATCCTTTACTCTCTTTACATTACAGCATTTACATTTGATATCCTTACTATCTATATTTGTTCTGTAGCTATAATTATAAATTTACTACATAATCTTGTGAGCTTGTCGTCTTGATTATTAGAACTTAATGTTTAGCTTGTTTGCTTGTTTTTACACTCAGCCAAGTTGTATTTGAGCAATCTAGAATATTTGTAGCAATGATATTGATTGGTTCTTAGTTAATCACATTATGATTAATATTGTTTTATAACTTTAATGTGATTAGCATAATGTTTTGTATGTCAAGTTAATGTTCTTGATTGTCTCTAAGCATGATTTGTGTTGAATATATTTATTCCGCTGCATGTAGTGGTTAAGTGCTTTAAAATGTACAATTGCTCAAGATTGTTTTAAAATTTATGATCATTCAATTCACCTCTCATCTTGTGTGATGGTTGCCCTTGGCTAACATATAGCACCCCTAGGGATGACGAAGATATTTAATCTCTTTTTCTTGAACAAGACTCGGTAGACAGAGAAATAATTTTTTCCTTACAAGGTTCCTCTTCAGATGAGTCTAAAGAAGAATCTAGTTATATGCATGTCTACTTCATTCAGCAATCTTTGAGCACAATCCTAGCTCCTCCAATGCCTTGTGTTGAGATTCAGTTAATTCCATCAAAATTTACAAATCCTCACAAAATCATTGCCTACATGGATATAAGTGCTCAAAAAACCATGATGAATCCTGTTGTTTTACCAGATAATGACTCTACATGTGGAATATTTTCAAGATGCTAACAACAAAATTTTTAGGACAAATTTAATTACCAAATCTCATATTAGGATTATATTTTTTCCTAAATATACTATCTAGACAATTTCTAGGTAGTAATCTACCAAACAAAAAAACCCTTATAGGAATGGATTTCTACCGTGCAACACAAAAACTTCAAATTCGTACTTTAGGAATCAAGTTCAAAAGAGAAGTCAAGTCATACACTACTATCCCAAAATTATTTGCACTTGAAGATTCACCACTAGGATATGAAGAGATAAAAAATCAACTCTTTGATTTGTGTGCTGACAGTCATGCTGAATTCGTTTTAAACATTCACATCCTTTGTGGATGAAAGAACAATTCTTTGTGCAGCTACCATTCATGTTGAATGAAGATATCAATCCTGGCAAGACCACATATCCAGGAATAACACCCTCAGATCTTGCTTTAGCAAAAGAGTGTCTTCAACTCCTCTAGCAAAGATTGATTGAACCAACTAAATCTGACCGGGCATGTCAAGCCTTCCATGTTGAGAAGCGATTAGAAAAAATGCGAGCAAAAAAAAAAATTGGTGATTGATTATAAACCTTTGAATCATTTCTTAAAAGATGATAAGTTTCCTCTTCCAAAGATCAGCTTTATATTCACATTCCTCAAAGATACTCAGATTTTTTCAAAGTTTGATCTAAAAGTTGGATTTTGGCAATTGGGAATTGATCCAAAAGACAGGCATGAGATTGCATTATACATACCTAATGCCCATTATCAATGGAATGTACTTCCTTTTAGGCTTAAGGAAGCTCTTCGTTGTTCCAGAATGCCACGACCCGTATTTTTTGTCCCATTCTTCACAGAATTTTGGTCTATATAGATGATATCCTTTTATTCTCAAGGGATGAAGAAGTTCATAAGCTCTTATTGGGCTATTTCCTAGGACTAGCAAGCATGGTATTATGCTCTCTGAAAAGAAAAGTCAATTGGGTCAGACCAATATTGAATTCTGGCATGTGTTTTTTCACAAGTATCATCCTGGCTCTCATATTGCACAAGAATTATTAAATTCTTCTTATCAAAATTTGACCATAAAGCAAATTCAACAATTCTTGGGCATAGTCTTATCTCAGAGACTTTATCCCACATGCTTCTACTTACATTGGCCAGCTGTCCAAAATGCTAAAAAAGAAAGCCCTTCCTTAGGGACCAAAACAAACCACAACTGTCAAAACTTTAAAAGAAATAACTTCGAATCCTCCACCTTTAAAGATTCTTATCAAGAAAAAGGTTTTGCAAACTAATGCAGGTGATCACTGATGAGGAGCAGTACTCATTGAAGATATTGATGGGAAGATACATTATTATGGACATGCAAGCAGACAATTCAAAGAATTTGAAAAGCACTATCATACAATCTACAAAGAAATTCTTGCAGTTAAATATGGAATTCAAAAAATTGATTTCCATCTCAAGGGTTATCAGTTTGAGGTTCAAATGGATAATTCATCATTTCCCAAAGTACTTGACTTCAAGAACAAAACCCTTCTAGAAAATATTGTGGTTAAAAGACTGGTTTTCCAAGTATGACTTCACAATTCATCTTATTAAAAGGAACCCATAACTTCATTCCTAATCTCCTAACCAGACTAAAATCCATCAAGATCATCACCTCTGTGAATTCCCTTCCACTCATCCTAATGGCACCAACTCCACTATGTCTTAATGCCTATAAAAAAAAGACCTTCCTCCAAGCTTTGAACATTTTCCAAATCCCACACAAATAACAAAAACCATGCCAAGAACTATTTGTTTCATTATTTATCTTAGATTCTACAAAAAAGAAACCTGAAAAAAATAAAATCCTCATACTGCCCTGATGCGCCATTCCTGATCTCTTATCACATTTATCTTTATTCCATTTTTATGGAACAAGATGAAATAACTAGTTGAAACACATAAAAGGGGGTTGAATTGTGTTTCTTAACCTTTTTGGAAAACTTCTTCTAAAACAATCTTTTGAAAGAAAACTTTGTAGTGAAGCAAGTAAGAATGGATGAAACGTAAACTCTTCACAGTTCGTTGGACGCAAAGAGGGTTTTTCTAGAGTTATTGGACAATATATTAAAACTTTATCTTTTAAGAAAAGTTTAGTTATGAAAAACAATATCAATCCCAAGATGTTAGTAAATAAAAGAAATAACACAGAGAGAGAAGAAAAACTTACACTAGAGATTTATGCTAGTTCATTCTCACAACACGAGAGCTACGCTCAGTCCCTTCGACCTGAAGGATTTTCCATTAAACCTCACAAAGTTAACAAGTATTCTTCTTGACGCCTCTTCAGGCTACTACAAGTATTCTCAAACCTCTTCAGTTTCTAACAAATAAGTATTCTTTTATACACAACCTCTTCAAGCTTAACAAAAAAGTTGATAAAGGAAGGTGTTAAAACAGCACTTGAGTTTTAACTCACAACAGGTGAGGATATAAGAATAATCTCAAGTTGAAAACTCAATACAAGAGTAGAAAGAATAGAAAGAGTAAAACTTTGAATCTTTTTCCTTTTTGTTCTCTTAAAACTTCTCTATATCTCCGTCTGTGCTCTTCTTCGAGGACACTTATTTTTATAGGCAACGAACACTTGAAACAGTCTTCATGAGCTTATTTCTCTAACGAAAATATTTATTACGATTTTGAGTAGCATTAGATGCATAAATTGATATCGTGTTGAGCTTTTTATGAAAAGTGGCTTTGGTTATCAATGATTACTAAGAATATGATATCTTAGTTCTAACCATTCTAAGTGCGCAGAAAGTTCCTTATTTGTTGGTCCTTGTAATTGTTAGGGGTGTCAGCTCAGCAGCACAGTTGATTCACTTTTGTGTCAGAGAACTCATCAGCGTTTATTGCACTTTGTTTTGTTTGTCTCTTAAAATACATTGGACAAAGCTACTTAAAAGAAGTAGCAAAAATACAACACAGTGGACAATCCAATATAATAATATATAATGTTAGAAACAATAGACGCACTGTGTTAAACAGAGATGTTGTATTTAACGCTTGTCTTTGTATTAAAGATTTTACACAGATCTCAACAAAAGTATTTTTAAGAACATGTCTTTTTCGAATATAAGTTTAATCAAAACTTATTTAACCTTTTTAATTTAATATTCTTTTGTTATCTTCAAAACACTTTTAGGAAATAATTACGTTGAATCAGAATTGGTTCCAATAGAAGATCTCTAGAATTTATGGTGTTTAATTATTCTTTATAGTTCATCAATTGTGTTTCCTACTATGGAAAAGTTTGAGTTTCTCTATGATTCTCAACAACAGGGAACATTATTATGGACATTTTAAGTATGGTTTGCGCCTTTAATGTGGCGGTGTACAGAACTTAAAAAAATCATTGGCAACCATAACTTATGGAAGATGGCACCTAAAGAACTATCAAAAGTCATGTATTTTCATACTACACAAACCATATTTCTAGAACCCATCGACCATGTTGTTTTGAACTTAAAGTCAGGCATACCAATGGCAAACAAATGTTGATTTTCCTAGACAAAAGGAACAAGTTTTAGCTTCGCTTAAACTTTTCTTTTGGGAAATCAATAATTACATTTGCCAGAATGAAGGCATCACCTGTACTTCAATTGGACCCATACTACAAGTTCTTAACAACTATCCAATTGCCATCAATATCACCACACCTCAGATAGAACCTGCACATGATGCTATCTTTTAAGATTCTCAAGTTCCAGTTGAAGATGAAGTGAGACCCATTGACTTGACAAGTAATGAAGAAAAGAAGCCTTAGTGACATTTTATTTATAAAAGCATAGACTTAGATAACTCGAATTATAGAAACTTTAATCTATCACCCGGTCAAAATTTGATATAAAGGAGATTCTAACTTATCACCTTACCTTGTCATTTTGTAAAAAAAAATAGATTTGAAGGCATTAAGAGTCTTATCTTTTAGGGTTAGCCTTTTTAGCCATATCTTTTTAGTTTTAGCCTTTTTGACTTTAAAGACTTTAATTTAAGTGTGATGTGATGTAACATTAAATGTGATGTAATATATAGTTTGGAAGCTTGTGAGATGCTTAACTATAAATACCGAAACTCTTTTAAGATGTAACAAAGTTTCAAGTTAAGTTTGAATGAATAAACCTCTTATTCCAAAATCCAAAATGTATTTAAAACCAGCAGCTGTTATATTCATATTATGGAACCTCCATATAACAGAGATACAAGTATTCATATTATGTTCTTAGTTTAGTTGCCTAAAATCTCGTATTTTGTAATTATGTTCAGTTCAGTTGACTGTTTTATTCTTCTTTTTTCCCATGTTTCTCTCTCTCCCTTACCTTTCTTTTCCGCTCATAAATTGACTCGGTGTCATTGTTTAGTAGAATTTGTAACTTATAAGACGCAATAAAGTAAATTGAATACAAACACTTCCTTTCTACTGAAATATTTTCACTTTTCAAACGTCTATTATTTATTTGTTCGTTTTTATTGTATTTTAACAACGCCTTTAGGAACAACAATTTAAAATGCACAATTACGAAGCACAGCCTGAAATTCTAAAAAACGAACAAATATAATATAACCCATGGTAGTTACATCGTGCCCTTCGACTTCATATTCGCCCAAATGATTTTTTATTGTCTGAGATACTTGTTAACATCTTTTATTTTATTTTTTTACATTCTCTCCAGATAGCAAACAAACCATTACACCAATTATTTCAACTTGCAAGCATAAAACTATCCGATCGTTTAGATTCCA
Organism: Styphnolobium japonicum; assembly: GCA_023212625.1. Classification (NCBI taxonomy): domain Eukaryota; kingdom Viridiplantae; phylum Streptophyta; class Magnoliopsida; order Fabales; family Fabaceae; genus Styphnolobium; species Styphnolobium japonicum. Next base: position 21,412,406 of record JALBWW010000003.1, on the reverse strand, counting down.
TTTCATTTCTGATAACAAGTATTATCAAGTTAATTAAATATGCAACTGCAATGCATAGCCGACATGAAAGCAAATATTAAAGAAAAAGGTGGAAAATGGAAAGCCCTATTATGCCCTTGAACATGATAAACGTATTATACACCATTTGGGATCATTATATTACAAAACATTCCCTAGTCCCAGCAAAGTTCAAGGCAAAAGACGGGGAAAACAGGTAACATGAAATGATGTTATTTTAACCCCTAAAAAAGGAAAAATAATGTTACACCACTGGATTAAAAAATAAAAGAAACAAATAAGCTCCAAGTTAGGATAAACTCAGTGCAACCTCGTCAACTCTTCTACTCTTTTGCACAACTCTTCTACAGAAACACCCACAGACTGGGAAATCTCATCCATCTTACTGCGGTTGAGATCAAGAAATGATTCAATTAAATCCCCATCCAGAAAATTTCTGGCATCTACAGTTTTCTTCTCATTGTTAAATGACCTCCATTGCTCATGGCTGAGCCCTCCAACACCCTTAATCACCTTCCTCAAGTTTGACTGAAGCTTCTCTAAGAATACATACTGCTCATGAGGAAGTGAAGCAATTACCCCAATCACGCCATTAATGGTGCCAAAAATAACAGTTGGAATCTGGCCCACCTCAGAATCTGGCAAGCGCATAACAAGGGAACCATGACGGAACCGATTGACAAATTCCCCAAGGTGATACTCACCAACCACTTCAAGACGACCCCGTTCTTCATCAGTAGCACCTTCACTATTTTTCCGAACAGTAAAAAGATTGAAACTGTTTTCAGCACCAAGATATATGTCATCATCAAGGATTTCAACAGCCGACATCCAATTTGCATTGTAGTCACGAGCTCTCTCCTCAATGGCACCTTCTTCATGCTAATAATAAAGAACAATGTATCATTCAGAAAAAAAATGGAGTATTCGTATAAACTCAGACTACAGAAAATCAGCTATTCACCAGAAAAACCCAATCAGGAGAAGGAACACAATTGTAAAATTAAAAAAAAAAATTCAGAAACTTCTATTTTCTTGTCTTCTTTTCAATGTAAGGAGAAAAAAGCAAGTACAATGTTAGAAAGGTTAAAATTGAAGGTAGTTAAAATTATATGACAATAATTTTCAGCATAAGACAATCAGAGGCTTACCTTATAGATTAACAAGGAAATTGACTTCATCAGGTCACCAACTACAATGAAATCACCTCTAGTTTGCACGTATAGTGCTAGGATGTGTCCATGATGTCCACATTCAGACTGTAATTCATGGGTACCATCATCCCGGAGCACCCACTTATACAGCTGAATTTTTTGATTAATAGCAGCAAGCAATTTACCATTAAATGCATTCAAGCAGTAAACAGCACCTTTTGTCTCCTTCTCAGCAATAAGCTGCAGCTTTCCATCTTCAACAGCAAAAACAAGAATTCTTCCCTACATTTGTTTTTGAAAATAGGCAAAGGGAGCAAGATATCAGAATCTTTTATGAAAATGCCAAAACAAATACATATTTGGCAATTGTCAACTTACCTTAGTTGGTTCATTTTCCTCTGGCAATACATATGCAGTTCCAACACAGTAATACACGTTATTATCATCTGAGAAGGAGCAGCTAATTATAAAGCAACCATATTCATAAGTGTCAAGTGGATAAGTTGATATGAACTCAAAAGACTGGTCATCCAGCAAGCGGACAAAGTGCGTTTCAGATTCTTCGGCACTTGTTGGGTTGTATTTCAAACTACAAATAGCAAAAGTCCTGGACTGCTCCTGATGGCAGATACGTCGTGCATGCTCTCCCAGTGGGATAGAGCGAATATGAAGTTTCTGTATGTCGTCAATGGTACCAATAGTGAGTTCACCCTCTTTTGCAATTGCAAGACTGTTCAAGACATGAACACTAGTTCAGTACCAACACTAATAATGGATATTGCACCAAAATGTACAAGACCCAGAAACAGAAAAGGATAAATCAACTAATTCTTGGATGTCAAATTAACAAGACCCACATACCTGTCTGGAAAAGCAGCAGAGTTGAAAGGGCACATGTGACTCACTTCCTTCAGATTCACATTGCTATAAAGTAATTTTTTGTTACTGCTATAAATCACAGTTGGCCGATCAGATGCAGCAAATACATGTGTAGTATTCTTGGATGAGAAAGTCCGTAGTGTAATGGGCTGTGTCCCAAGAGAGACCTTTTTTCTATCTGTTAACTCACCAGTACTTGTGTTCAACAGAAAGTTTAAGAGATGGCCATCACCAAGGGCGCATAGCAAGTAAGATATCTGGAGAATAAAATGAAGAACGCAAAAAAATGAATAAAAATGTTTTGAACCACAAAACCACAGTTAAACTAATGGAAAGGGAAAAAAAAAAAGAGAGGATGGAAGCTTAGCAATGTGTCACTTTAATCCTTGAACAACATTACAAAAGTATTTAACATGAGCAAAATTGTAAAAAGATATTAACGTTACTGATCTAGTATATCTCCCACAACTCCTAGCAAGTATAAAAATCCAAAATCCCTACCATACTACATAAGAGAGAAGGATTCCAAATCATAAACATTTCAGAAACAATATAACTAAGCAGAAGCAGAATAAAAAAAAAGCATATAAGATAGCTCAAGGAAAGCCTACCCCTTCAAAGGCACAAAGAAGAACAGATCGAGGTATTATCTCTCCTCCTAAATGCTCCTTTGTGATGAGATTCAGGTCAGGAAGAGAAAATATTCTAACACTTATGTCAGTCCACATTCCGACTGCTGCTAGATGGCTGTGATTGGGATTTTCACCAATGGGATTTATGTCTAGGCATGAGATCTCATACTCCAGTTGGGCATGCTTTACTTCCAGTAGAATTCCATCTCCAATTTCCAGATATACTAAATGCCCACCTCCTGTGGCCAACAAAACCTGTATCCAGGAGTAAAGATTAACAACTTTACAACAAACTTAATGTGTATTGTCACAGTAAAATCCAACCATTGAAATGTGCATAAGACCGTTCCTATCTTTCTGAGCAAACTCTAGAAGAATACATTCTATTAAAGAGGGAATGAACAACTAGGGGCACAATAAGGCATTCTCCAAAACAGAAAAACAGCGGGGGGGGGGGGAGGAACTTAAAAAGTATAAGAAAGCAGCAAAGTTGTCCAGTCTCTTGCATATCAGAAACGGTAACTCCATTGACATAAGCTTGAGTAGAACACCAAAGAGAAGCCATAAATATCACTCACAAAAATTCCAAACAACCAACAACAAATGTTTCACTTGACTTGACTATTAATTCAATATTCCTTTGGCTGTCTTTCTTCTTAATCTTATGGATAACCCAAGGTTGAACCTATTCACATTACATTCTACTTTAATGATCCTATGTCTTCGAAACTTGTTACCTTTCTTCTAAATAGCAGTAGCAGCTACTAGCAGAATAAATAAGAACAGACGCTCAATTCATGATTAAAATTAAGTTCAAGGAACTGCTCATGGATGACCAACTTTCAACATCCTGACAGCTAGCATACATCAAAATCATCCCATAAGAAAGAGAAAGGGAGGCAGGGGGGTGGGAGGAGGAGATGAGAGATTCTGTGACTCTGCTTCTGCTTAGCAATGCCACAGACCCCATTGCTATTACAAAACCACCATACAAATATCACGGTCACCGACTCTGCTTCTGCTTAGCAATGCCACAGACCCCATTGCTATTACAAAACCACCATACAAATATCACGGTCACCGACAGTTTTAAAAGATAACATATTGATAAAGCATCAGAATCAAACCTGTGTAGCATTTGCAGTAGCAACGTTAACTGAATATCCTGATGGTGCATGCCATTCATGCCTGAGTTCTCTAGTTGTGGAACTGACCAATCTTACAGAGCTTGAAGTAACCTGTTATGGCAGTTTATCAGCCAATGAAAGGTGGCTACCATGTAACAAAAAAATTGGAAGAACATAGCAGAACAATGTTGATTTATGGCATCAACGTCATTAATGACATCACTCAGATAAACTGCAAACGAGCAAGACTTAAGCTTTCACAAGAAGCTTCAAGAACATTAGCACACTAAACATAATTTTATTTCTTCTTATTTCAATGGATTTCGTATCTTTTTGTCTGATTCAGATCATCACTCATCCATTATGTTTGTATTATATTGACTCTAGAAAAAATTTCTTCTTTTAACCACACACACACACAAACTTATTCTTAATTTTATCAGAAACAAAGAGAATGAGCACAAGAAGAGACTAAAAGTATATTTTATCTTCTTTTGATAAAGAATTCATTGACAAGAAACATGAGAACAAAAAGGAGAATAAGATTTAAAAATATGAAAAAAGGAACACAGAAAATATTGATGCATATCTCTTAAAACAAAATGAGCAAACAACATAGTAATGCTAAGAAATCAGTCCTGTCTTGAATAGGTGCAGATATCAAATATCTTTTTAATTCTTTCACAGGAAAAGATGAAATTTGTTAAAATTGAGAATAGGGAAAATGAAATAACACGTGCACACACATGAGCACACACACATCAATATTGATATTTTGACTCCAGATAATTTATGTTTAGATGTCCAGAAAAGCAGGCCATTAATATTTATGGAAAAGAAAGCAAATACCCTTTTAATGCAAGGGGGTACATTTCTTGTCATTGATGTTTGGTTACTTGAAAAACATTTAGAAATTCACATGAATGGGATCCTGTACAAAAATACAATAAATTGACAACCTAATAGAAAAATTTGATTGAATAATGCAAATGGCAAAACAATTCTGCAGCTATGTATACCTTCTTTAATACAACATCCATTTTGCTTAATTTTAGTCACAGAGATGTAGGTGTTAAATCAAGAAAAGAACAAAACCACTATTGTAGGAAAATAAGGTCAGAACTTACTTGTACAAGTTGATTGTGAATTGCGTCATGGCAAAATAATGACTGGACTTGAGAACAGAATCCCTCAATCTCAGTTTCCTCCAGCTCATCCTCAAGATTCATTGCTAAGATTCTCGTTTCACTTATAAAACTAACCACCAAAAAAGTGTCGAAAGAATCATCTGTAGAGGATCTTAGTGACCACATCCCTTTGATACCTTGAAGTTCTACTGATGCCTACTTCACATAAATGCATCAGAAGATTAATATTTTGCGAAGTGTTATTTAGTTATAAAGATTTATTTTTTGTTTTAAATTTTGTCTTAGGTGCAGAGGTCCCACAGGGTGGGCGAGAGGCACTGACCTGTTCATTGATCCCTATTCCATTACGAACAATGCGAAGAGAACCATCCTTGTAAGCTCCAGAGCAAGTTACAACCTGACCTTGACCTTGCCTTTCAAGGTCTACCACACAGAAGTCAACAATTGGCCCCAAATTGACATACCTTTCCAAAACTTCCACATAAGAACCTTTTGTATCAGGCTGTAGATTCAGCTTTATAAGCTGTATTTCAAACATCACAAATTGTTAATATCCTATATCACTGAATATGGAAGTAAAAGTAATCAGATATAGATATGCCATTATACACTTCCAAGTCTTTAAAGCAGCATGACCAGAGCAAACAGTGAAGAAACAAATACTGCAAAAGCTACCTTACACGGATTTGTTCTCTCCCTCCCACTCTTTCTCTCTCTTATATCACAATGTAAAAAGATTAGAAGAAAATAAAATATGCATATTGAAAACTTGATTTATTTTCACAACACAGCTAAGAGCAGGATGCAGTTCCCCCAACCACCAACTTACCCCTTATTTAGCTATTCTTATTTTTATTTTCCCAATTAAAGGCATGAATAGGATCTCCTATTGCTAGTGCTAAGCAAATTAGATTTTAGAAGAAAATTAGCAATTACCCGTCAGAAGACGCATACACTATTTCCTATATAAAATTATAAATAAAACCATGCTCTCCAGCCTACGTTCAAGCCAGTACTTGCAAGAGTCAGAATTCTCAACGCAATTAATAAGCAACCTACCCAACGTAAGATACATAGAGTGCGTTTGGATAGGCTTTTTTTTTTTAAATAAAGCACTTTTTTTTATAAAAAAAAAGTACTTCCACAAGTTTTTATGTATGTTTGGATGAAACTTTAAAAAAAAAGTAGAAGTCAAAAAAAAGCTCAATTACCACTTTTTTAGAAGCTAGTGATCCCCAGCTTCTGAAAAAATAAGAAGGAGGAGTGGTTTTTAATATAATTTATTGACAAAAATACCCTTTTCCTTTATTAAAAATTACATCTCTTGTCCTCTATTTTTTTCCTCTTGTAAACCCTACCTCCATTATTCTGGATACCCTACATTTTTCGTAATTTTGCTATAAAAAAGTTCTTTTGTTTTTTCTTATCCAAACAAACTTACAAGTCCTTCTATTACTTAAAAGTACTTCACAAACATTGCATCCAAATGCAAAATAACTTTTTATTTTAAAAAAAGCACTACTAAATAATGGTCTATAAAAAAAGTCCTTTTTTTATAAGCTTATCCAAAGGAGCCCATACTCCATTTCATATACAAATAATTCATGCTATCCGGACTAAGTTCAAAACAAGTACTTGGGGGTGTCAAAATTTTGGAAACAACTGAATTTCATGTAAATATGAACTCACTATCATTTTAAAAGTAATATCCATGTTTATTACCACACCTGTGAATCTCCATAACTTGAACCAATGTAGACAAATGCATTATCGAGATATGATATTGTAGATGCAATAGAAGTCTCCCCAAGAGGCTCAATTTTGAGTCCTGTAACCCTACAAAATAAATGTACATGTTAAACCATAAGATTCAAAAATAAAAATACTGATCTATAGGTTTTTCCTTTTGGAAAAATACAGATTTTTCTTTAATCAACAAATCTATGCACAATAAACAATGATCACTCTGTTAACTCAAAATGAAAACAAGCAAATGAGTGATCACGTACTTCTCTTTCTCATGGGTTATTACAAGTAAACTAAGCAACCCAGTATGGTCACCAAGTAAATATCTAGAACCATCAGGATCAACTCTTCCATAGGCTTTGGTAATTGACTGAAATGCAACCATAAAATATAATTAACAAAAGTCCAAAAAATTGTATCATTTAGATACAATTGGTGAAACTTAAAAAATTCACTCCAGAAGATTTAAATGGAAGAAGCAAATACTATTTTATAACATACAGGTCTAATCGGGATAGCTTTAAAAGCATTAGCACTGCAGTATACTATGGTTTCTTCTCCAATAATAAGCACACCACATAGAGGTGGGGGAACAGGTATCAATAAATCAGCTCCATTATCAAGATTGTTCTGGGACCATGGACCCTCGACAAAATCTTTATCCTTCAGAGCAACCTCGTATGTTTTAACATGACGAGCGTCTTTGTTATCCTGACATAGATGACAGAAACATTGAATAGATAAGTTACACAAGAATATGAATATGCTCAACCATAAACTGAATTTACAACAGTACAACTATGACATATGGGTCACACACCCTCTTCAACAATCATTAAAGTTTGTCACAAGTCACAACCTGTGACAACAATTCTAACATAAGTATGTGCAATGTTGACTCCTTTCTTGCACTTCTAAAACACAAATTACATGTAGAACTCGCCCATCTACATTTTTTTCTTCTCTCACAAAGATATGTTAAATTAGAAATTGAATGGAAGTATTTTGGAAAACGGGAGAAAGGAAAGCACATGGAATAATACTGATCACATGCTTGCCGTAAGAATATAATCTAGACCTCATAGGTGCTTGGATTTGATCTATTTTTACCCAAAAACAGCTTTTCAGCTAAAAATTCTCTCTGAAAGATTTTGATTATAAGATTTTCTGAACACAAAATAAGCTAATCCAAACAGGCACCTCATGTAGGCAGGTCTTCTGTGCAAAATTGTTAACAGATGCAAACAATGACTATTTTCTTTTGAAATAAAAAATGGTATTATATATTAGGAAGAAAGGTTACAAAAAAGAGTAGGATAAGAATAAGATGTCCTCCTTAGCAGACATACATAGAAGATACAAAAAAGAGGTATAGACATCAATAAAAAAGGGCTCTCCAATCCCTTTGAATATCTATTAAGGAGACACCCTTGAAGAGATCATGAGCTGTGCACCAAAGAAAGGCCATAATAATGATCCTGTCCTATAACAGGACTAAGGGCTTAGAAGAATTTTTTTAAGATATAAGCATTCCTCTTGAGCCATATACACCAAAGAGAAGCATAGATAGCATAACACCATAACGTCTTTCAACCCAAGTTCTACCAAATCCCTTAAAAAAGACCAAAAAAATTGTTCCAAATCAAAGGGACACACACCCAGCATTCCTCAAAAACACCAAAGTGACTGTTCCAGATGGAGGTAGCTGTAGCGCAGTGCCGCAGAGGTTTAACAAATGAGCAGGTGTCTCAAAGCTGAAAAGCTGAAACCCCACATATCAGGAGGGAAAGCTTGGTTGGATCTTCCAATTTGCAGCATTCTATTAATCCTGTTGAGAACCACTGTCCAGATGAAAGACTTAACCAAAAGCTAGCCGTTAAAGAGGGAGAGCTCAAAGCCATATAAACCCCACATCAGAATCCCATACTTCCAATGTGGGACTCAAGTCCCATACCTTGCAATTGAGTCATAATATATATATATATATAAACAAAGTGTATTAGAAAGGGGGGAAAAAAGGAAAGTACAACTAAAGGGAAGACAAGAAATCCTCCCAAACAGGAAAACCTATACAACAAAGAACAAAAAAACTGTGACATTTGGTAAGCTAGAATGGTGATTCCATTCCATGGAATGAAGGAATCCTATGTTTGTTAGCAAAAAAAAAAAAAAAAGCAAATGGTTATTCCATTCTATGCCTCACTTCATAGAACCAGGAATGAAGCATGGAATACATTCCCTCCTAGAGAGATGGGATTGGGATTCTGATGGCATTGGGCCTGCTGTAAATAGAGTTTATGTCCGAAGACATAGGCCCAAACCCAATGTGACCTAACTAAATTCTGGTTAGTTAATTAGTTAAGAGTTAGTTGGGGAAGGGGAATAAGGATATAAATAGAGGAAACTGGACGGGGGAGGGTATCTCATCTTTTGGGTAAGGAAAGGAAGCCACATTGGCTTAGAGGGAGGTTACACAGACCTCGAATCTGTGTCAGGAGATAAGTCTTGTACATATATACAGTTTCTTGGGCATTCTGTCCCAATCTTGAAATAATATCAGTAGTGCGACCAGTTCCATCAGATTCCATGCTCTATGGCATGAGATTTTATTTCTATTTTTCCAATATACCCTCATTATTTTTTTGAAAATGCAACTGTTATCCTTATCAAATTTAACCCACTTACATGTCATTGGATGACCTTCTAGCACATTACACACAGGATGATTAATTGTAACATACTGTTCACATTTCAAAATTTTCTCACAAATAAAACAATGCTTTTTTTAGCAACAATTTTTTAGTTATCAAGTTGTAACTTGTAAAACAATTAAACTTGAATATTGCTCCAAAAACATATGCATTCATATAACATATATAAGATATATATGAGAAAATTTTAACTTCTTTTATTTTTCTCATGAGGGGCATTTATGTCATTTAGGTCAAATTTGATTCCATTCCACACTGATTCTGTGTACTAATCCTAAAGCTACCAAACTATGGACTATGAATGGTCATTCCATTCCCATTCTCATTCCAATTCTATTACATGGAATCACCATTCCATGTACCAAACGTGGCTTAAGAATGCAGCAAGACTACCCAATATATCAAGTCTTAACCTATCAAAGATATAAACTTCCGCGAAGCAGGAAAGTGTAGAACAAGAAGAAGTTATATTTAATTTAGGGGTATTTTAATGTTATATTTGATTTTCTAAAAAAAAATGTAATAAAATGAAATTTTACTATTCTCTTCTCTCTCTCTCTCAATCGACTCTCTCTCCCCATGGCTGTGACTGCATTTGAGAAGATAATACACTGAAAATATTGCATTTGAAATCTTACTTTTCTCTTCCCTATCCTCTGTTTTCGCACCTGGTTATAGCAACTCCCTTGAAGCAGCCAAGAGTAGAACACCAATGAGAAACCATGAACATAATTTTATCGCACAAAGTTTTAAGGGCAAAGAGACACCTTAAAGATGCCATTATTTTGATCCAACAAAACAAACCAAAGGACAGCATAAACTGCACACTGCCACAAAATTTTGGCCTCCTTATAGGGAACTTTAGATTTCCAAATGGGTTAGCATGGAGGAATTTATGTCTGTCTGAAGAACACGTAAGGAAATGTTAATCTTGTTGAGAAGTGTTGTCCAGATGACCGACTTAAACTTAGAGGAAGTTTTTGATTTCCATATAAAGTTTACTAATGAGAAATTTCTGCCTGTTTGGAAAGGAAATGGAAGAATTTACAAGAATACTCGCCAGAAGAGTCAAGGATCCATACTCTTCTATCCATATTAGGAGATAAATGCAGAAAGTCAAGCAAGAGCAAGCGGTGTTGTAAATTTTTTTAAATTTCTCCACAACCCCCTTCCAAAACAAAAAGAGCGAGGGAAAGAAAAAGCAGCAAAACACAATAGCAGCTCACACAGTGTATTTGATGACTAATACCCCTCAAATAATAGGTAGAATATAATTAGAAACCTGATAAAGAACCACAATTGTTGGCTTTGAACAACCAAAAAGAAACTTGATATCCAAAACTTGGAGCTCCTCAAGCCTGAAAATAAATGCATCATAATTTTAATAAACTAAAATGTATCAGAAACAGAAACAGAAAAGAAAAATAAACTTGTGAAAATTACTAGAAAGGAATTATGGTAAAAATGTTTTCAATTAAGGCACATTAACAACTACGTGGTTAATTAGTAACCACTTATTGACTTGATTAACCACCTGAGGGTCAACTGTTCCTAAATTGCAAACAGTTTTACCAAGAATTCCTTTTTTGTAATCTTCTCAATAAACATATTAAGCATAATACATATTCATGAAAACAGGACATATCTATTGTGAGTTATGAGAGATACAAATCAGAGCCATTTTTGCACTAAAAAGCTTAAGCTTTAGACATATGCAATGATCTGCTTAAATCCACTACATCACTGTCAACTCTAGCATTTTGAAGAATCTAAGAAATAAGTTTTTTATAGAAGAAAAAGTTTCATTAAAGAGGAAAGAAAAGAAGTACAACTAGGAGAAGAGAAAAAGGGGGGAGGGGGAATCCTTAGTATGCAACAAGGCTTTGCAATTTCTCTGCAAATCCAACGCCCGAAACCATGAGCAGAAGCCAAAATGATACTCTATCTAAAATCAGACATTGGGGCAACGAAACCATCTTAAACATACGAGGATTCCTCTCCAACTACACTCACCAAAGGACTGCAAAAACTGCACATTGCCATAAAATCTTATTCTCCTTGTTTTTACCAAAAACCTTATAAAGAACAATCAAAAATTGCTCTAGTAGAGAAATACAACCAGTGCCCTCCAATAATTCCAAAAGCTTGTTCCAAAGGAAATTTGACATCTTACTGTGCAAGAATAAGTGGCCTACTGAGCTAGATCTGCACATAATACGCATATTGGGAGAAAGATTGATGTATGGTCTATCAATCCGTAACAAGTCATTTTGTATTAATCCTATTAAATACCGTAGCCCAAACAATAGACTTGACCTCAGAGGGAGCTTTGGAGTTCCAAATGGGATTGTCAAGGAAGAACCAAAGAAGTACCATTGAAGGTTAGGCGTGTGAGTAAGAAACTAAAAGAAAGATTTGCAAGAGAAAACACTAGAAAATTCCAAGGTCCAAACTCGTTTATCTAAATTGGTTGAAAGAGAAGTAGACTCAAATAAAACCAAAAGGGGTTGCTGTTTACTAGTTTCTCTACCATTTAAATCTTTAGACAATGAAAGTCCCAATTTTAAACAATGATATTGAATAGAATAGAAATGGCTAGTGGGCAAATTATTCAATGTAGAGATGAAACAAGCAAAGAAAAGCCTCTAGGAAAGGAACATTCCCCGCCTAAATGTCCTCCCAAAACATGACATGATACAAGTACCATCACCCAAACTGAAAGAAACCAGTGGTCTAAAAGAAACATACCCCTGGGAAACAAACTTCCAAGGACTAGCTTGAGTAGCAATGGTCGCTTGGTTGGCATCACATCCATTCTGGTCAAGGCCATAGTTGCCCTAAATTACTTGGTGACAAAAAGAAGTAGTCTTTAAAGGAAAGTGTGAGCACCAAAGCCATTTAGCCACTAAAGAAATGCTTTTCGACACCAAATTCCCAAGCCAGAATCCCCCTTCATTATTGAGCCTAGAATAAACCTCTCAACTAACAAGACGATCTCTTCTCTGATCGCCCACACCTGACTAAATAAAATCCAACATGATTTTCTCTATTTTTGGGCCACTCCCATTGGGATTTGAAAAAGCAAGAGATAGTAGAGCAGAATACTAGCCAAACAAGTTTGGATAAGGGTAATCCAACCCTTCAAGGAGTAAAATACACCCTTTCAAATATCTAAGCACCTGGACATCTTATGAATCACAGGATCCCAAAAAGAAGCTCAAGGATTACCACCCAAAGGAAATCCCAAGTAAGAAACAGTCCACTGCAGAAACTGACATCCAGGCACAGCCGCAAAGGCAGAAAAACCTGATTATACAGGTTCAAATCAGCCATGACACTCTTAGCCAACCCAAGTTAACCTTTAAAGCCGAGACAGCCTCAATAACTTAAGAATAGAAAGAACATTCACAAAGGTATCAAAGAGAATCGTATCTTCAGCAAATTAAGTGTGAGAGATCATGACCTCTTAACCAACTTTTAATTGTTTATTACCAGTTAGATGGTTAAGAAACCTCATTTTTCATTGAGCTTCAAATATTACCAAAATCATTCTTGACAAATAACAAATCTTGGTAGAGAAGACTTGTGGATAACTGCAACTCACCAACTCATAGTTACTACAGTTATGCATCCCTAGTGATGGTTAAATTGTAAACAGAAACCATAAGTGCTGCAGACTAAGAATAATAGGATTACCTAATATTAAATGCTTCCTTCAGCTGTCCTTTATTGTCGAAGGGAATAACCTGGTAGAGCAACGAACAGTGAATCAATCAATCTAATAGTTTAACATGATAGTGAAAGCCGAAAAGTATTGATCATGGTAATCTAATATTTTTACACTATGTTTGAAAATGTTACATACTTTAAACAATCCATCATACAAGTGGAGTCCAATTAGTCTGCAATCAGGATCGATAATGCCAATCTGCAGAAAGAGAATAGGATAACTGGTGAAACGTAATGTACGAATTTCATCTACAGTAAATAACACGGTGATGTTATTATAAATAGCATAACTTCATATGAACACAATCAATACCCACAATTCTAAGTAGATAGAAGTGAAACACAGTTTAAATACCTGACCATTATCTGTGGGACGTCCTATACGATCAGAAACATCCCCCATTGCCCTGAATGACAATGACATGGAAAATTAAGCAAATAAACAGGATAAACATTACTGCTCTAACTAGGAAAAAAGATATGTCTTCTGGACCATTTCTAGCATAGATGCACACTTGAGGTGGTATTATTACCACCTTTCACTACAGCTACATTTGACTTTAATCAACCAAATTCTATTTCACATTAACCACAAAATTTAACCACTTCTCAGCAAAATTAACCACTTATTATTTGCATTAACCACTTACTGTGCATGGTTAACGTGGACACAAATATGGTTAATTAAACTCAAATGTAATTGAAGTTTGAGATGACCCCAGTAGCACCTAAAGTACCAATTGTTATTAGAAGCGGCCATGTTGTATGTTGTCTGTAAATTTTCTAGCATTAAGAGATAATTACACATCATCAGTAAAGATAGATAAGGCTTCATTTAGATTCTGTAAGTGGAATTGACATTTTGGAATGCAATTCTATTTCAAACAAAATTGGAATCAGTTTACAATCATAATTTTAATGTTCGGAGTCATTGGATAACACAAAAAATACATAACAGAATTATAATTCAAAAGCCAACTCTATTCTACTATTTAAATTCATATTATGAAAATTTTACTATTATAGGTTTATTCAAACTAATCCCTCCTTATATAGCACTGGTTTTTATGACAATTTAATAATAGCATCATCAGCAATTTGGCTCTTCTCTAGTCCCTATAACAGAAAGTTAAAACTCTCGGAAACCAAAATTTGTGCAACAAGCACAGATCTCACGAGAAAAACAAAAGTAGGTCATCCACTATTTTAATTTTGGAAACACCACTCAAGTTTGGCCATCAAAGTTCTTTGCAGTTTGATACAGGAACTAAAATGTACTCCGTATAGTGAGAGAGAGAGAAAGAAGAGAAAAATACTTAACTAAGCAAAACCAAACAGTTAAACCAAACCCACACAGCTAAATAACAAAAGATAGTCTCAATTTTTTGAACACTGAGATCTCCTTTACCACCTTGCCCTTTATCAGATTCCAGATGGAGTGGTACATAGGACAGGGAAAATTATGAGGAACATTCTATGGTCTGTGTGGAACTCTGGACGAATAGAGAGGAGAACATCTTGTCAGTTGGTTGATTTATTGCATGCCTAAGAATGAGAGGGGTTGGGTCTTGGAATTTGATGTCCAAAAGTATTGCTTTAATGGCCAAATGGCTATGGCATTTTCCTTTAGAGACCACTTCATTATGGCACCAAGTAATACAAAATAAGTATGGTTTAGACCAGAATGGGAGGGAAGCCAATGCAGCAATCACTGCAACAAATTCAAGTCTCAGGAAGTTTATTTCTTAAGGATATTCTTCATTTAGATAACTTGTCTCTTTGGGTTTGAATGATTGTTTTCTTATAAAGTTTTGGTAGGACATTTGGGTGGGGAATATTCCTTTCCTGGAGGCTTTCCCTCACATGTATTGTCTTCTTCTATGCATAATTCACCCATCAAAAACTTTATTTCTTTTCAGGGCTCCAATTTTTTCTTGGGATTTCCACTTTTGTAGGATGTGACAAAGAAACTAGAGAATCTTCTTTTACTTGATTCCACTAATCTCTTCCCTAATCCAAACAAGAGAATTTGAACTTTGGATTCTTCTGGTGTTTTTTCTTGTAAGTCCATTTTTCAGTTTCTAGTCCACTCTCCTAATCAATAAAGGTTCCTCCTTAACAAACCCATTTGGAAGTCCATAACTCCCTCCAAGGTCTCGTCTTTCATTTGGACAACGGTACTTAATAGGATTAACACAAATGTCAAGTTGCAACTTCGTAGACCTCACAGCTCTTTCTCCTGATATGTGTCTCGTGCAGATCTAGATTAGAAACCATAGCACATTTATTTTTGCAATTTTGTAAGGAACCTACTTTCTTGTGGAATAACCTGTTTGGGATTCTTGTTAAACATTGGAAGTGTCCTCTCACCTTGGAGCAATTTCTCATGACACATTTTAAAGGTTTGGGGAGGAAAAAGAAGGCTATGATTCTATGGCAGTCTGCAGATTTTGCAGTTTTCTGGTGCATTTGGTTGGAGAGCAATGCCCATATTTCCATAGTGTCTCTTTTCCCTTACATTTGTTATGGGATAGGATTGCATTTATGGCTTCCGGTGCTTTGCTCATGTCTGTTTCAAGGAACTTCCATTAATAATAAGCTCAGAGATTGGAAAGCCTTACTGTTTCTTTGAGCCATTTTGATTGACTATTTCTTTCATTCTCTATATAGGAGGATTTCTTATCCTCCACCCAGATGTACATTCTCTCCTATCCTTCTACTAATATATTAAAAAAAATAGAGTTCTAATTCTAAAAGGCACAACAAACTTAAATTTGAGTTGGGGACCCAATTCTTATTCTGAGTTACAATTCCCAACTCAAATCTAGTTGCCACCTCTACTTAATTATCAGGGGCAATAATGACAAGAAAACATATCAATCTTCATTCTTCCAATCTTCCCTAAAATTCCCAGCTTGTAAGCATAAGGTATTGCAATCAAAACTATTAAAATACCAACCGACAATCTCACTCGAAGAAAATAACAACTAAAAATTTCCAATCTAAAATAAATGTATATTCACAGTTATTTTGCCTTCCTCACTTCCAAAGGGATGTTAATTCCATGAGTCCTGAGAGTGAGGACATATCAATCTGGATTTTCTGCTCATACAGAGGGTCAGAATGCTAATGTTTAAGCAACTGATAAATTATATGGTATATATATAAACACACTCATCAGGAACATTGTTTTCTATCATAAAGTGGCACCTGGAAGCTTTACTCTGATAACACTTGAATTGGTTAATTTAGAAATAAGCAATTCACTCTTATATCAATAAATATGTGGATTCAAAGTCACCCAATCTACTTTTATGCGGTGCATATGAACTCTCGTATCATAAACTAATTAACTAAATGCATTAATAAATTCACAATGAGATAGTAACAGCCACATGAAATTAACCACCAGTTGACTGTTGGCATAGCCCCTACATGAATAACTGCTAAAGATAAGAAAAATCAATTTCAAATCTATGCACAAAAGCCCAAACATAAGTAAATTCATTCCAAAGGAAAGAATTGCTCCTTTCCCATGCATTACCGAGTAACGAGCTCAGACGTCTCAGGATCCCATTGAAGAACACAGAATTTGTATCTTTCAGTTGCAATAAACAAAAAATCCTGTGCTTCACCCTGTTTGAGACCAAAACAAGTAAAAGAAGAAAAAAAAGGATGATTTTCATGTAAAAATAAAAGTAAAATGTGAAACAGAAACTCAAATAAATATAGGAGCTTTTTCTCACATGAGGGCGGAAGAGTTCAAGTGTTGCAATTCTGCCATAGATAGGCACATCCAACATAGGCTGCAAAGAGAAAATTTACATTTAGCTCATTCTATTACATATTCATCCAAAAAGGAACAGGAAAAAGTTCAAAGAGAGCAAGGGAAAGAAATATTCCATAAAGGTAAAGGGTCTACACATTAAAAAAAACCCAATGGATGTGCTCTGACAGGTTTATCTTTTTTTTCTTTTAATTATTTACTTTTTTTCTTTGGCAAGCACAATGCAAGTAAAAAAATTTGATTGATTTTACTAATAAAATAGACAAGAGATGTCCAACATGCCAATCACATAGCCCATTACAAAAATGCCCAAGTATGTGTGTGTGTGAGTGTAAAATCATAACTTTGCAGCAAGCAATTTAAGAAGATCAGCAATGGAAAAGCTATATTATTTTGACCTAACCAAATATTATGATACAAATTCAAAGAAACAGTATATAGTGTCCTATATGACTGTCCTTGGTTCCAGTTTATTGTTAACAGTCAAGAGGTAGTAAAGAGGAAAAGCTGCATGAAGATTAGACCTTGTAGAAAAGGCACTGACATCAAAATCAGGCTCTTACCACAGAAGAACATAAAAAGAGAAGCAATCCCTTGGATAACATATATGCAGACGAATGACACAGCCATTCATATCAACATTTTATTGCAAATAGAACAAAAACTAGTATTTAGTTTTACGCACGTATGCTAAAAGGATGATTAATTATTAGGTTTTTAAAAAGACAAAAAAGAAATAAGCATCACATTCAGCTGAAATTTTATGCACAATTCACCATCAAACATTAAAAATGCTTTCTTAATCCCCAATTTCAAAATTAAGAAGCATCAGAATCATGATTTGTTTATATTAGACCAACTAAAAAGGATTTCTACTCTATAACAAGACTTCTGAAGGAATTAAAACAACTAGCGTGACTCCAGTCAGTAAAACGACGAATTATGTGAGGAAAAACTTGTACAAGGATATTAGCATCCAACAGAAAGAAATGTAAATTAGTAAGTTAAAGCAAGAGAAAGAAAAATATGATACCTGCAAACCCTGAGGAGTAAGCAAATTAATCTCGATGCGGGTGCATTTCCTGGACGGACACAAATTGAGGTCTGAGCTAAATGCTAATTGGCTAAACAAAGCTTTCATTCCAGCACAATTATGTTGATAGAGTAAGTTAAACAAATTGCAAAATATATATATATATATATATATATATATATTATAGATTATCACAAAAGATTGATTAAAACTTCATGAATCCCTTATGATATAGAAGATTGAAAGGAATTAATAAAAAAAAAAACGAATAGAGGAACAGAGAACCCTAACAAACAGAGACGAGAAGAGTATGTGGGGATGGAGGGATGGATTTACGCAATAATGAGATTGAGGTCTTGAGGACTGGTGAAATTGCCCACGCAGGAATGGGTGACGTTGGTGGGTTTGTGAGCTGTGACGACGTAGTTCCATATACTCATCTTCTTTCTTTCACTCAACTCTTCGCGCGCGCGCGCTCTCTCCCTCTCTCTCTCTCTCTCTCTATCTATCTATCCCTATTGGCGGTAGCTATGGCAGGGTGAGCCCTACTTCTTTCTTTGTATCTCTTGCTGTGTTTCGCACTCACTATTATCACAGACACAGTCTCTCTCTCTCTCTCTCTCTCTCTCTCTCTGTGATTCTAGAAGAAGGTCTCAGAAAGCACACACTCCACAGAAGCGGCTCCTAATTCGTTTGCCCTTGACCTCAGGTGCTTCTTTGCTTTTCACTTTCTGTATCCTACACTAGGTTAATAATCAAATTTTTTTTACCAAAAGTCCATAATTAATTGAGACATTATCAATTTGGGTGGAACTATTAAAATTCCTACTTACATATCTACACTTTTCATTAAAAACTTATAATTATAATTTCTTAAATTATCCTCTCTTAACTAATTTTTTTATTAAAATTAATCATAATTAAATACATTATTATTTGCCTCTTCACACTTTATAATATTAATTATTTATAATTTTACTTATCTATTCACACACACACAATTTTTTATTATTTATATTATTCTTACATTACACTTATTTTTTTTTAATGCATGTGGACTGAATTATGCTTTAATCTTGTTTTGCAAATTTGAAACAATTCATGTCACTCATCACTATACATAATTCACTTAATCAGGCTATAGAGATATTCATATTTGCTTTTAAGCTTCTCTTATGTCTAAAATCGTACATTTAAAAAAAAGGACAAGTCATAAGTGAGCATAACTTTTTCTACCAAATAATGTTATTTAAAAATTATTATCTATAACCTAAACATAAAATTATTTCACAGTCAAGTAATATTTTTTGTCATTATTATTCAGTTGCTCACCATTTTTTTTATTTCAAATCAATGCCATTGCCTGAAACTCTCAAATAATATCTAAATACAAAATCAACATCTAAAATAAATTTTTAATACTTATATCATGTTTCAAGTCAGTTGAAGTACGAATTAGTACTGCCCAACTGAGATAAAAAATCTGAAATGACTATCTCCACATATAAATTTTGAAAAAAAATTATGAAATAAAAAATTAAAACTTATTTACACAAAGAAAAGAGGAACATAGTATAAGAAAGCATGCCAAGATAAGAATTCAACTCCAATTCTAAGTTATATTCACCATTAGAGTAAGAGATTTAATTAAAATTCATGTTTTTATCACCAGTTTGTCTGTTGTTAAATTCTCTAAGATTAGTAAATTTGTATAGAAGAAACAAAAAGATGAAGAAAAAATAAAGTATTATTTCTGCAGAAGAAATGATACAATGAAGACTTAATTTAAGAATAGAAGAAGTCATGAAGAATTTGGGCATGTAAAAAAAAAGTAGGAGTAATTGATATTAATAAGAATGTAAATGGATAAATAATAGCATAATTAATTATGAATTAATCTAAATAAGAAATTAGTTAAGTGAGGGTAATTAAGGAAATTATAGTTATAAGTTATTAATGGTGAATGTAGATAGGCAAGTATGAATGCTAATAATCTCACCTTATCAATTTACCTTAAACATTGCTAGTGGAAAAAAAGGCTTATTTAAAGGTTAATATGAATGGGGTTAAAAATTAGATGTACATTAATTTAATATCTTTTTACTTATTTTATGACTAAAAATGATTTTCCTATACACCATTCAAACATAATCAAATTTTATATATTCACTTTTCAAATATCATTACCAAAAGTAAATTAATTCTTTTAAACTCATTTTTTTTTACAATTCTTTCAACTTAAATTCTTTTACAATATATCAAAACAGACCCTAACTTGTTAGCTTAACAAGGTGCCCTAGTTCATATGCCCTGAATCGATTACATTGTTGTTATGAGTACTTCGATCTCATATGGACCAGATCTTAGATGTCTATATAAATCAAGTTTGATTGATATCATCCCATAAGCAAGATGTTATAACTAACGGTAAAATACATATTACTCTTATGTAGTATATGACATTCTCAACTTATTTTTTTAAATTATTTTTTTTGTCACTAAACCCCCTTAGAATATGATTTTAAATGAAAACTAATATTTTCAGTTAAATCAAACGGTGATGACATGTGCACAGCACATGACCTGGTATTATATGATTGGATAAAATACATATTACTCCCTTATAGTATATAACATTCTCAACTTACTTCTTTAAATTTTTTTTTTACTAAATTCCCCTAAAGTATGATTTTAAATGTCATCATAATTTGATTTAACTAAAAATCTTAATTTTCATTTAAAATCATATTTTATGAGAATTTAATGACAACAAAAATAATTAAAAAAATAAATTAAAAATATCATATATTATAAAAAAGTAATATATATTTTACCCTATAAATAATGATATCGTACAACACTCATGATAGAAAAAGGAAAATGAGTGGGCTTAAGCATACCTTATTGTTTTCTCTGATCTCAAATTACTCCAAACTATATACTATTGATTATGCTAGAGAAAATGAGCTATGAGCCTAGCTAGATAGGTGTATCTGTATGTCGTCACTTAAGTTAAAAGGTCAAAGACATTGTCCAGGATCACCACTTGGTCCAATAAGATCTCTTACTCCTCTTTACCATGCTCTGAAGTGTGGGGTTTGATCCGTATGGACGCTTTAAGTTAGCATAGAACATCGCTACAAGTGCAGTATAATAAGGCCCGTCCATCAAAGCCAACTTCGCCCTTTTTTCGCTAACAATGGATCCAAAGGTAACATGTTGCTGAAAGTGTGACCAAACTGCCTACATGGGCTTCTATGGAAAGATGTTAGTTAAAGGCCTCCTCATCGGCAACTCCTTTACACTTTTTCAGACACACATCACAAGGACCCACCTCAAGAAGTTGGAGTCTAGTGGGTATCGAAGCGATATCTTGACAAGTGTGTTGTTTCGAGGTCATGGCAACTCGAGATTTAAAAAGTGGTCAGAAGTGAGTGACTTGAAGGAACGAGAGGGTATTTAGGAAGATTTGGGCATTGGCTTTATAAGGAGGAGGATTTTAAAATCCTCCAGTTATAATGTTGATGTTTCATACACAAACAATTGCAATCGGCTATCGTGGGTGTAATTTTCTTTAGTATGAAAAAGGGAAGGATATGGCTTTTCTCATGTTTGTTGGAGCTCACAGTCATTATTACTATTCTTAGATTCTTACTTACACACAAATTACAATTTACAGTTCCTGAACTTGGTTCTATTACAGAAATGAGGATGAAAATATATTTTAATTTCAAAGTATATGGTATTACCCTCTTTGATTGCATTAGTTAGCTTTTAACTAAAACATGCCTATGCATGAGTAATAAACTTAATATTTAAAAATTAAATAATTTAAATAATTAACAAATCTATGAATTAAGTATTTACTTAACCTATGTAAAATAATAATTAAGCATGACAGTCTCATAATAATAAATAATTATTTAATTTTAAAAGCAATAAAATATTAATGTAATTTAATAAAATTCAAATTTTTTCTTAACTAGTCAATATTAATTTTTAAAATTTATTATTATATTATAATATGAAATTATTTAAAGCCATTTAATGCACACTGTTCACAATAATAAATTGCTCCACTTTTGAGCTTAATGCTCATCAATTTAAGCCTACAGCTTGTTAAATTGATAATTTGCCCACGAGGTACGTCCTCATTTTGTTTTAGTTTTGCCTAGTGAATTCTCCTTTATGATAATTATTCTACTCAAGCTATTTTGTTTTAGTTACGTTCTTCCTAGTGAGTTCTCCCTTGGAAAATTAGAACAAAAGAAAATACAAAAACAACCAAAATAGAAGAATAAAAAAGTGAACATAAAAACTTATAATATATAATTGAATATAAAATCTAAAAATAAAATGATTCTAGTAAAAATTTAAAATAACAAATAAAAATAATGGATATCATAAAAAAAATTCAGTTTTTTTTAATATTTAGTCTAATTTAAAAATTATAACAAGTTTCCATTTTACAATTCTTAAATAAAATTTTTCATGTTTCGTAGGTAACTTTTAAATAATTCATTATATCATGGACTATTTGACAAAAACTATACATTACTTTCAAATAAATTTAGGACATTTTTGTAAAGTCAAACTTTTTATCTTTTAACCTGTAATACAGGTATCATACTACAAGAATTTCGCAAATTAGCTAGGGAAAATTCCGTAGTTAATCCCTAGTTAAATATATTAACTACGGATTAACTAGGGATTAGCTACGGAATTTTCCCTAGCATAATTTGGGTTGCTAATTAGCTATGAAAATTTTTGGTAGCTATTTCGTAGCTAAAATAAAATAGCTACGAAATTGTCGTAGCTAATCCCTAGCTAATCCATAGCTAATTTTCTTTAAAAAATGTTCCAAATACCCTCGCTATTTAGCTAGGAAAACTCGGTAGCGAATCCTTAGCTAATGCGTAACTAATGTTGCCATTCCCTAGTTAATCTCTAGCTAATCCGTAGCCAATTTGCAACTAATCCCTAGCTACTCCATAGCTAATTCGTAGCTAATTTTTGCAATTCCCTAGTTAATCCCTAACTAATTTGTAGCTAATTTTTAATTAAATCGTAGATAATCCATAGCTAATTTACAGCTAATTCGCAGCTAATTCAAAGTTAATTTTTCATTCCCTAGTTAATCCCTAACTAATCCCTAGCTAATTCTAACATGGTAAAAGAAATACATTTTGTTTATTATCATTTGCCTAATTAAACCTGCATACAAACACATTCAAAACATCCAAATCTACCTAGTAAATCA
Source organism: Styphnolobium japonicum (assembly GCA_023212625.1). Lineage (NCBI taxonomy): Eukaryota > Viridiplantae > Streptophyta > Magnoliopsida > Fabales > Fabaceae > Styphnolobium > Styphnolobium japonicum. The sequence goes on along the minus strand of JALBWW010000003.1, from coordinate 21,389,182 downwards.
TTCAAAGCAATGAAATATCATAATTGTATTAGTAACTTCAAAAGTAATACAATAAGTTCAAACAAATTCTACAAATAAAAGTAAACTTATACAACAAAATAGGTTTGAACAAGCTCTACAAAGAAATAAAAATCACATCTAATCAATGTCTAAGTCTGCGCCATCATCATCACCATCCCTGTGATTCCCTCTATCTGCTTCGCCTTGTGAATGTGCCTGCGATGCATGATGTTCTCCTCGGAAGCCAGGGATCCGAGACAAGATAGGCTCTAACATAGGCATGAGTTGAGTCCTCACAAAGGAAGCCATCGCCACATCTAGGGCAGATGGTAAAGCTGCATTTACAGCTGAGTTGACAACTGTGTTTAAGTCTACTGAAGTCATGGATGGACCTGTAGCCTTCGAGGATGATGCATGCATGGGTCCATCGATGCCAAGATCCAAGCTATGACCCATGCCATGGACCGGTCCCTTCTTGTTAGGACCTGCAACATTTATCCACACCTCTGGGTCAATCACAGGATGTGTAGAAGAGTCTTCTCCATACTTCTGTGACATCACAGTGTCAAGGGTCTCCTAAAACAACCAATAAAGAAAATGTTATTGAGAGAAACAATAGCTTAGCAAATATAATAATCTTTTAGTTTTAAAGACACATCCAATGAAGTTTTTTGCACGGTCAGAGACATATTCCCCTGACTTCTTCTTATGTGTACGATGGTAAACGTCACGATAAGAAACTTCATGCTCCAACTCTATCTCCTGTCATCAATATCTATTAGAATAAATATTAAATAGCAATACACTTATATTAGGGAAAAAAATTATTACCATCTTCTTCTTGTGTTGGCCAAGCCACCCGTGTGCAGTATGGATTTAGGCATAACTGCCCTATTGCTTCGCCCGGCATCTGACTTCCGCCTCCATTCAGGTATTAGCCATATATCAACTAGGTCATCCCAAACTTCATTTTTCATCCCCTTTGGCCCATGTCCCTTAGTGTCTGCTAAGTTTGTTGAATTTAACGCTTTTAAGGATGCAATCCTCGCGTTTTTCAACATATCTGGGTAACGATCCATGTATGTCCTTTCCCAGACATTTCTTGCCATGGCACGATCATAATCATATGCGAATCGATATTGATCCTACATAAGTAAAATCTAAGTATAATCTCTCTACATAAATGTATAATATATCATTTTACAAACATAGTTACTTACCATGAAATCATCAAACAATGCGTTCTTCACGTCACTGGGGTAATTTCTCCACCTCTCCGCTGGAATGGGCATCTGGGTGAGCACAGAGGACATAATGGCATGTGTCACTGTCTGTGGGACAAACCGTTTCCTATAAGTGGAATAAGATAAGTTGACAATTTGAAATGAAATAAATAAATCAAACATGGTATTCACTATTACTTACGGGGCAGGGACGACCTCCACTGATATAACTGGCCTCCTATCTATGGTTGCACCGGATCCACTTGAAGGCACCGATGTTCGGCCGCTAGTTAGTGGGTCAGTAGCAAATGGGCCAATAGAGGGTGGCGCGACAATTGATGGATCACCAGTCAATGGGCCAATAGCCGACGTAGTACCTGACATAAAAAATTCATACATACAATACATTTAAGAATTAACAATACTTAAAAAATTATTATACGGGTATACCTGGGGAATGAGGATTAGGAATAGCTGATGGAGAATCAATGGATGGTAGAGAAGGTTGAGCTAGATTACTGCGACCTCTCCCCCTACCTCGTCCAGTGCCTCTACCTCGAATTGTCATATTGAATATCTACATAATGAAGCATGATATTTTATTGATAAGTGGTGAAGGCATTGGGGACAGACACCTATTTATTTCACTTTGATATTGTCTTTTGCACGTTTGATTTCTGTATATTTATTTATTATTATAAGTGATAGGTTATTTCTTGCTTATACTTCTTTTTTGGCTCTTTTTAATTTCCAAGGGTAGATAGGGGTCATTTGATGCTTTCAGTGTTACATTATGATCAAGAATGTACCTTGTGGATGGTAAAAGTTGGCTGCAAGTATTGAACCCAAGTAAGGGAGCACGAGAACAACTGGTGATAAATTTAAGAAGCATACAATGCTCTTTTGGTTCAAAGCCTTTAATCACCTGTACACAGTTGGCAGAAAGTATAAAATGAATATTGATGTCTTAAAGTGGGTATCTGCATAAAGAGCATGCCTAAATTCTTCAATGTCCATCAGGTTGAAAATAATGGTTAAATGTCACACACATTCTTCAGTAATCAACAAGTACACAATTCATAAACTACTAAATTTGTGTGTGTGAGAGAGAGGGGAAGGATAAAAAGTCTTATTTAAAATTTCTCAGATGCTGTAATTCAACCAACTTCACCAAAAAAAAGAAGAAGAAAGAAACTGTGTTTGTGTGTGTGTAGGGGGGAGGGATAGAATCCCTGATACTTTAACTGGAAGGTTCACTTCATGTGTAAGCCACCAATCTCAAACTACAGGAAATAAGGAAACAACATTGACCCTTGTCAACCATCCAGTGATTTTACTTAGATAAGAATCTATATAACCACCATACAGTAATTCAAGACAATGGAAATGAATAACTATATGAACACAAACCAACAATAATTCAGCTATTATATATTTATATATATAAATATATGAGCAAGTAGAGGACAATATTATGCAAACAAACCAACAGAAATAGAAGAGAATGGGAATACATTGATTTGACACCAAATACATTGATGGAAGGAAAGCAATGCGCAATGGCTAATGGGAAAGAGAAATGATTGTGTCAACTGTTTTAGGCACCATTAAAAGACACGACCCTCTCTATTTACCATTGATTCAAAAAGTATCCAAAAAGAAGCATAGTTGTTTTCTTCTCTTTGGTGTTAAGAATGCGTGGGTAGCATTACACTTTATTATTTACTCTTATAATTTGAGCAATATAATCTCACTCTCTCACCATCTCCATTTCTATGATAGCACACTGGGATGCCACATGCAACCTGTAGTATTGAATTCATGAGAGCACACAATAGAAACCAAAACCATGGTTGGAAGCATGCCCATTGTCCATCATACTTGACCAGCTACTACCACTTCTGACCATAGATATCGTAAATAAAATACGTTGAGGATCCCGCCTTATTAGGTAATGCTATTTAAACAATGCTTTATACATATCAAATTTCACAGATTTAATATCATTAGATTTAATTATGGATTTGCGCAGTGTCATATCAAAACTTTCCTACAAAAATATCCTACGCAATCCAATGTTTTTACACCCTTGTTTATTTTTGTTTTTTTAAGCGTCGTTCATATAGCTTTTCTTCTTCAGTGTTAGATTGTGTTTCCTTGGCAATACAATTGTCCCAACAGCACCAAAAAACATTAAATTAAACAAAATGCAAACGTTTTGTTCAAAAGGATAACTCAAGTACTATATTTAAAATATCTAATCACTCACCACTATATAGTAGATAATATGATCATATGATGGTATATTTAAAATATCTAATCATATGTAGATAATAACAATGGAAGTACATGCATTGGTATATTAGATTAAATATGATAAGTTATGCATGGACAAATATTCACGAATGAAAACAAACAAAAAAAAGGAAATTATTGTATTGAGGTGCCAATACCTCCCAAAAAATCTTGATTGTCCTGCTTCCTTCATTGTAACCACCAGTGTATTGTGTGTTATTTTTCAAATCATCAATGTCAATATCGTAATTGCCACCTGAAAGCAACTGCATTCTTGTATATCTCAGAATCTTGTTGACAAAATGAACTCATAAAAAACAAATAATTCACAGTATGAGTTATCACGAGTTGGCTATAGTAGGTGAGTAAAAAATTACATCTTGATTCAGATATTCTAACAAAGATTTTCTATCTTATCATGCCATATTCCTTTGCACAAATTAAAAACTACTTCAACACTGATAACAGAAGACAATTATAGTAAATGCATAATTCTGCTACAGACATGCTCTATTGCTCTATGTTTTTTTTTGTGGGGTCATAGATAGCATAGATATAATTCTCAATTTTGCCAACCAAATATATTTGCCAATTCACATATCACATTGTTTAGAGCATACAGTTTCATTGATTAGCTTGCACAACCTTTTGACTATTTTTCTATTGACTGTTTAAATTATGCAAATTGAATTAACTTTAATGGAGATAAAAATGTGAGTTTTAGAGAGTCAAAGGCTATTCTTGCTTTCAAGAGACTTCAAGAGCAAGTTTTGTTTCTTTTTCTTGTTTCATTTTTTTCTTCTGTTATTTCTTTTGTTCCAAAATTTTCTTTGATTACATTTTTTTTTATAATCATTTCCTACTTTGTGCTGCATTAAAATGTATGTTAATATATTTTTTAACTTTTAGCTTTGTCTTACTTATATTTGTTTGTCCTTATACCTCTAAGATTAAGGAAGGACATGATAGTCTGAACTTGAATAAATCTATAATCAAAATTGCCAAAATGGAGATACTCATTTGATTTTGAGTGTATCCAATTGAACATGGAGTGACTAACCAAAACAAATCAAGTAATTTCATGTTAACTTACACGAAAACAGATCCAACATCACAAACAGAACCTTTTCAACACACTTAAGGAAGAAAATAACTGATTAAATTCACTTGCATTGAATAACTTCAACCGGGATAGAGATATAAGATCAGTTAAACCTCTATAAAATGCATTTGAAAAGGGAAATATCTGCAATTTCAACATTGTTACATATATACCCATGATACAACAGTGGATATAGCACAACAAACAATTGAATTGTGCCTCTCATTTGCTAGAAAATTTTCTATAAAAGTTATAAAGGTAATAATCAATAAGAGGAAGTATAATCAATAAAAATATAATATACTAAAATAACAAGGATTGAAGAGAAAATCATGTAAAATTGAAAGAATTATCCATTAAGTATTCAAGTAGAAGAGTTAACAAGGATTGAAGGGAAATGAAGTACAATACTACGTTAAGAAATTACAAGGAAAAATCTTTTGTTGCTTTCAGGATTAATGTTCCAAAGTCATTGTTAATACCACTAACAAAATTAATTGAACAAAATTCAACTATCACTACTTGAGTCCGAATCATATAGTTCCTCATCTTCATCTAAGAACTTGTTACTTTCACTATCTTCGTTGTCATCGATGAATTGATCGACAAACGGAACATCCATCGGATTATGGATCTCATTTATGCCCACTTCTTCCATCGGGGCATGTGCATCGAACAAGGAAATCACTTCATCATCTGTGGCGAAATTATGTGTTTTTGAGGATCCATTGTCTTGGTAATAATCGATAACAGCAAGCTCATTTGATCCATCACCTTCATCAATCAATGTCTCGGCCACGAAGAGTTTTGGTCTAACCTTGCAAGCTGCCTACCATTCACCACTAACTCTTCCTCTGCTCAGTGGGTATCTTGTATAGTACACTTGTTGTGCCTGTTTAGCTAATATGAATGGCTCATTTGAGTGAAGCCTCGATCTGTGCATAATGTCAATCAACCCATATTTCTCATCAACCTTTACTCCATCAATAGGGTCAAACCAATGACATAGAAAAAGAAAGACTTTGTTATGATGTCCTAGATATGACAATTCCAATATCTCTTCAAGGATGCCATAATAGTCCAAGTCATTCTCGCCATATATACTTCCTTTAACCCATACTCCATTGTTCATGGTAGCTTTATTTTGTCCGTACTCCTTAGTATGGAATCTATATCCATTAACTATTATGCCACTGTAAGAAGTCACATACTTGGATGGACCATAACTCATCTGTTGAATCATTTGATCCTCAACTCCTTCTATATTCACCTATGAATCATTACAAAAGACAATCAACAGTTATAACATTTAGTAAAATAAACATTATTTTTTATATGACATATACAATTTTGGATGAATAACTCACTAGATGTTTTAGCCACATACTGAACTCTTTATCCCGAACTTCCAATATTTGATCGTCAGTGATACTGGGATTTGATTTCCTTAGTGAATCCTCAAATTGTCTAATCAATACAATAATAATTATTTCTCTAACATATTTGGAAAATTACTAAATAGTTAAGTTAGAGAGTAGACTTACTGAAGATATGGTTCTACTTCACTGCAATTTACAAGCACATATGTCTCAGCAATTTCAAGCTCATTATCTGTTAATAATCTATTACGACCTTTTCCGATGGGGCGGCATGGATGCTTAAAAATAGACAAACATTCATTAACTGTGTCTACCCCACCATCGTCGTTCTGAGGAACTTGAGTGTGTCTTGTTTGTAGGTTTGGATCAAAATACATGGAAGCAAAATTGGATATTTCTTCTAAAATATATGCTTCACAAATAGATCCCTCAACTCTTGCCTTATTTTGAACCTTCCTTTTCAAGTACATCATACACCTTTCAAACGGATACATCCACCTGTATTGTACAGGTCCTCCAACCTTAGCCTCATAAGGGAGATGCACAACTAGATGTTCCATCACGTCAAAGAATGCTGGCGGAAAAATCTTCTCTAACTTGCAAATTGTTTCAATAATGGAAAGCTCTGCATTCTCCATCATCGAAGCACATATTTCAATCGCACAAATTTCTTTGAAGAACAAGCTGAGTTCTGTTAATGCTTCCCATATAGGTTTTGGCAGTATATCACGAAACGCCAGAGGAATTAATCGTTGCATAAAAACATGACAACCATGGCTTTTCATTCCATATATCTTCCCATCGTCTACATTGACGCAACATGCAATGTTTGACACATACCCATCAGGATATTTCAATCCTTTTATCCACTCACACACTGTCTTCCTTTGATTGGCATTCAGGACATATGTTGCCTTTGGTTTTTTACACTTGTGACTCTCAACTATCAACTCTAAGGTGGGACGTTTACATATCACCTTTAAATCTTCTCTTGAGTTTACATTGTCTTTCGTCTTGCCCTTTATGTCCATGACAGTGTTAAAGATATTGTCAAACACATTCTTCTCAACATGCATAACATCCAAATTATGTCGTATCAAATTCGTGGACCAATAAGGCAATTCCCAGAATATGCTCTTCTTCACCCAGTTGTGATCTTTACCAAAGCCACATTGTTTTTGGTGACCTGATGTCAAGCCAAAAATGACTTCCTCAAGTCGAGTCACTCTATTCAAGACATCCGCCCCACTCAATCGATTTGGTGGCAAAGATTTTTCCATTATTGATTTCTTAAAAGAGTACCGATCGCGGCGAAATGGATGATCAAGGGGCAGATATTAACGATGGCAATCAAACCAACAACATTTCCTACCGTGCTTCAATACAAATGACTTACTGTGCTCCATACAATAGGGACAAGCAAGTCTGCCATGAGTGCTCCACCCACACAACATTCCGTAAGCAGGAAAGTCACTTATTGTCCACAACAAAGCTACTTTCATTATGAAATTTTGCATCTTCCACACATCAAAAGTGTTCACCCCATCTTCCCATAACATCTTCAGCTCATCAATCAAAGGTCTAAGATAGACATCTAAACTCTTACCCGGTGACTTCGGTCCAGGAATCACAAGACTGAGAAATATATATTCCCTTCTCATACACATACTTGGGGGAAGATTATATGGTGTGACAAAAACAGGCCAACATGAGTAGGGAATAGCCGAACCACCAAATGGATTAAAACCGTCTGTGCAAAGACCAAGCCTAACATTTCGAGGTTCTTGTGAAAATGTCGGATGAGCGACGTCAAATTGTTTCCAAGCCTCAGCATCAGCTGGATGCATGATCAGTGATTCATCTCGGCGCACTCCATCTGCATGCCAGCGCATATATTGTGCAGTGTTCTTTGACATAAACAGACGTTGAAGTCTCGGGATAATGGGAAAATATCGCAACACTGAGTATGGCACATCTTTCTGATTCGTTGAACGTCCCACCTTTGGCTTGAATCGCGGGTGTCCACATACTGAGCAAGTTGAGCAAACTGTCTTGTCACTATTTTCTTTGTAATACAACATGCAATGATTAGGACACACATCTATCTTTTGATATCCTAATCCCAACTCATTAACCATTCTCTTTGATCTATAAAAATTTTCAGGTAACCTTTCTGAGTCTGGAAGCATGCTCTTAATTATGATAATCATTCGATCATAACAACACTCACTCATGTTGAACTCTGACTTCAGATTCAAGAGTTGAGTTACAGCTGACAATTTTGTGTGCTTTTGGCAACCATCCCATAAAGGTTCGTCTGCATCTCTTAGCAAGTCATAAAACTTTGCAGCTGACGGATTTGGATCCTCTTCCAAATCTTCAGCTTCTGAACTTAATATATCACCTGCGGCATCCATAACCATGTCCACGTATGGGTTCCTAGTCTCCGCTTCATCATCAACGATAATGTTCGTTGAACCAATATCCCTCCACTTATCCTCTCCATGAAGAGTCCAATTTACGTAACCTTCCATAAATCCATAATCATACAAATGTTTTTCAACCCAAAATGACTCCATCCGAACACGGTTCTTACATCTTGCACATGGACAAAGAATGCGACTTAATGAATCAACAACTATTGGGTGTTCTTTAGCAAACCTAACAAAATCATCAACTCCAATCCCGAATTCTTCACTTACACGGCCAGTGGGATCCTTTCTTCGTAACATCCAACTTCTATCAGGTCTCATGATAGCTGAAATCAATTTAGCACATTACTACAATTATTTACAAAATCCTCATCTCATTCTTAACGTGGCATGGCCCTATCCCATTCGAGAAGACACTTTTTCAACACTTGGTTGGTAGCACTCACAAAAATCACACATCTTATACTTGACAAAATTTCGGCAGCATTTCCCATTGGTCTCCAAGTACACAACTTGAACATGGTGACATTTACCATGATCAAGTATGCACCCAGAGAACAAAAGGAAATGTAGCACAACAAAATTTCATCAAGTATATCATATGAGATTTAAGAAATAACTACTAATCAAGTGAAGAAAAAGTTTCTTCCCAAACTGTCCAACTTGGACAATTCAAGATTCAATATAATGAAGGGTACCTTGAAAAAGTACGCATGCTCAATTATATTGAATCTCAAACGGGTGACTAAGGGTTGACTCAATTTTTAACAAGAATTTCAACTAAATTTAGTAGTTCAAATTCAAATTCATAGGGTATATGCTAAAAGAGTCACCAGTATTGATGGCCCTTGTACCCTACTTAATTGGAATTACCCCTTGTGGGAAGTCTAACATCCAATAAGAATTACCCCTCACATAAACCCCTAACTTATATCCACATCAAACATTATCAAGTATATGCTTCTACTAAGATAAAAGACAAGGCCTTTAGATGCCCACATGTAATACACACACACACACACATACATTTCCTATTTAATTTCCATCTCAAATATATCACTGACCTAGACATATAGCTGCATACAAAGAGTACAAGTCCATAAAGAATCACATATATAATAGGAAAGAATTATACTAACCTGAGTATTAATAAAACTTGATAGAAGAATGCAGCTATTGTAATGATTATATGAAGTAGAACAACAACCTGTAATAGGAAGTATAATAATCATTTGTTGATTGGGATAAAGGATCAAGAATTCAAATACATGAATGCTAAGGTAGTATTAAATATACTCTGTTAATGTATATTGTCACCATAAAACAGTACAATGTATAAACTCAAGTCAAGCAGACTCAAGCCCAACTATTTGGGCTTCACTGTTGCTACAGAGCTAAAGATCTACCTTAATCATTCTCTACCTCAAGCATGTGTTAGATTAGTATGTGCCTCTTAACTTGGATTGCTTATGATTTGAGGTAATGTCAGTGACAAACTTTTCGCCAAAACGGATCAGCATCTCCAATTAGTGCACCGTAGGGAATGAGCTTCACAAACAGTTAATGCAGAAACTGGGAAACTTAAATATGACACATCAACCTCTGCTCCTAGGTCGGATCTCCAAATTAACCTCATTTCCAATTAAAATATAACATGTTGCTGTGAACCAAATTTTTAGTGGGAGTGCCTTCTGAACTACAGTTCATCTGCAGCACCCAGTCTGCTAAACAATGATATTAAAGCTAACTCGTGCAACCAAGGGCTATCAAGTTATTCTCATATTCGAGGTTCAATACAAATTACCTGCACACTTAGCAGGTGTAATAAAGTAAATTTATAAATGCTAGCTGCATGTGAAATTACAGTCTAAAAAGGGTCTGGGTGCAAAATAAAATTAACAGCAGGATGGGATTGGAAAGAATGGATATGGTTAGAATCCAAGGAAATCAGTTGTTGTGGTCCTTGTAATTATCAAACCATTTATTAGTCATATCCAAAGTTTGATGGCCAAATTTTTGCTGTTTGGCCAGCGAAAATGTAAGGTTCTTTTTTGTTGTTTGTTACAGAAAATGTAAATAGATTAGAGAAAAGAGAGAGAGAGAGAGAGAGAACATAGGAGAAGCAACATGGGCAGTGGTGATAAGGTTCTTTTTTTTTGGGTGTAGATAAGGTTCTTTTTTTTATCAGCGAAGCCGAAAATCTTTTGCAACTGAACCTACTAACCTGTAAAAAGATTCACATTCACTGAACTAGGACCATGGTCCTACTAACCTGTAAAAAGATTCACATTCACTGAACTAGGCCATAGTGGACCAGCACTCTAGCAATCTAGCGCTTCAAGGAATGAAATCAAAATCCATTATTTCTTTTTTTTTTGGTGGAAGTAAAATCCCTTATTTCTAATCCAACGGTGAGATTGAAGTTATCGGAAGCACCTAAAAATATCTCCAATAGCATAGGGCCACCCTGTAGTTTGCTTTATTTGTTTTCTTACAATTAGCGGCAAATCCTAAGTACACACACACACTCTTTCTCTCCCCCCTGGCCCTCACTGTTGTGAGTTGTGAGTGATCGAAACATAATCAAAGAAACCTTAGTTTTAGACACTGACTCACTCCCTCCCTTCTAAATTATAAATGTTATAATATTTAAAGTAAATAAGAAAATAACTTGAAGGGTAGAGTAAGCCATGAGGAAAGTTATCGTGATTTAGTTTTGACTAATTGATGATATTATAAATTCTATAAACAATTGTGCCAAATTGTTTTATGAACGAGTAAGCAATATTTAATAATTTATCTATGCTATTGTAAATGAAACTCCCTTATTCTTCTATACATACATACATACATATATATATATATATATATGTATGTATATATAAGGGTACTTGATGACAGGACAAGGTTGGCAGTATATACTCTACCAGGAGGGGCCTCACAAGAAGCTAAGGAAAATGATAAAGTTTTTCAAGAAAACCAACCTATAGAGACAGACTAGTGTTGGTTCATTTCATGGCCCAACGCCATTTATGTTTGAAACTGAAGTTGATCGTAGCTTTTCTACTCCATTAGGTGCTTGAATATATGTATACACATACATATATCTATCTATCTATATACACACACACCTACACACACCCCTTTTTTACTAGTTATGCATTAGTTTATCAGTAGTAACTAGTTTATCAGTATATCCAACACATACTTAAAATGATTTCTCTGGTTGTAGATTCAACTTTGATGTTTGCTTCTCATAGGAACCAGATTGGACTAGTAAAGCTCATACAAAAGTACCGCCTGTCCATCTATATTTGGAATTCTTCCTCTTTTAAGGCTTAGTCCAATTGAATTTGGTTGTTAGATCACGTAATTTGGTTGTTATTTTTGTTTCAAGTACAACTAGTACCCTGTCAACTTTTAACTTTATACATTCAAAAGGTCTTGTCCAATAGCAATAGTAAATTAAAATAACAACAAAAACAAGTGGAATAATCGAATAGTAGAAAAGCAAAATAGCAAGTCAACATTAGCTTAAACAATATTTTAGTATTTTGTGCAGAATACTAATCATCAAAAGGTTCCAGAATGCTAATCCATTAGCAATTTCCAAGTTAAAACATACTTCAATGAGTTCAATCCATCGTAAGATCCAAGATTAAACAAATCAAATGACAAAAATCCATTTTCCTACAACTTAAACAAGATCGGTACTCACTTTTTTTTTTCAAATGTCAGCTTCACACATTGCATTTTACTACGAATCAAACTTCTAAGATAGGGAAATAACAATTTATGAAGTAGACCCAGCTATCCAAAAATCTAAAAACCTTTGTTTACATCAACATAATCAGTATTGCATCATTAAGCTATTCCAATCCCCATAATTCTAAAAATAATTTGCAGCCAATAAATGATTCAGTCAACCAATACCTAGGTCCATAGTCATTTACAAGGTGGATTTGGCATTTTCTTAAGCATTGAATACGCAGTAAAACCAATCTACATCAAACAACTCACAAATTACCCATTCAAACTATTCTACAAATTAAGTAGCTAGCTCCCACCGCACTAGAGTCAACAGATTACATTTCATTGTTTGAATACAAGAAACTAAAGTTTTTGTGGGTTACCAAACCAGAAATTGATTCATAAATCAATTGAGTTATAGTGCATTTGATCGATCGATCAAAAAGCACATTTAGCCATGTTTTCTTGATGATTGAAAGAAAGGAAATCGAAGAGAAGAACAGAGAAGAAATGGAAGTGAGAAATGAAAAGGGAAAAGAGAGTAAAACCTTATGCGTTGTGGAGTGAATTGCACCGAAGGAGAAAAAGTAACGTTTGGCGCAAAAACTTCGACAACAAAAATAATGCACATATCAACTTTCTTGTTTTGTAGGTTGAGAGCGCAATGAAATCGGTTAGGGTTCTTACCTAACACTTGATGAAATCGAAGACTGAGAGAACTTGAGCGAGGCAATGCAGAGGCAATGAATCTGGAAAAAAAACCCAGCCACCAAAAGAAAATCATTCACTGAAAATCCCTAGCTATTTAAAGAGAAGAGAAGAGAATATATGCTTGAACAACCTGCAGAAGAAGTGTTCGAACAACGTAAAAATCACACAGCACTTGAACAAGGATGGGGTGGAGGTCACTCTACCGTATTTGAGTCAGGGATTTGAGTCACAATGCTCGAACAAGGAAGTTTGCATGAATGAAAGCTGAAGGCTAAGATGCTAGGAAAATCAAGCAATTAAAAATAATTAGCTAGAGATTAGCGAGGGAATTCCCTCGCTAAATCCCTAGCTACCAATGTTTACTTTAAAAACTTTTCAGCTAGGGAATATTTCCTTGCTAAATGGTTTAGCTATGGAAAATATTTAGCTACGGAAAATTCCGTAGCTAATCCGTAATTATTTTCCTGCTAAAATTTATTTTTTTATTTTTTAAAATTTAGCGAGGGAATAAATTTTCCTAGTTAATCCGTAGCTAATTAACTACGAATTAGCTAGGGAAAAATTCCGTAGCTAAATTCCGTAGTTAATTTGCAAAATTCTTGTAGTGTCACTCATCAATCAATTTGAGACACTTATGTTAGCTTTGTATTAGGCATTATTAGATGTTTATTGTGCCCAATATTAGTATTTTAGATGAGTTTAATGTTGTTGGGCTTCATTGGGTTTTAATGTAAATATTGGATAATTTTCGGATTTTGATGCATTTTGACATTTCTTGCTTGGTTAGGTCATAACTTGGGACTCGGTGATCCAATTGAGGTGATCTTAGTGTCTTTGGAAAGCTAAGACAATGCTCTACAAGTTTCATGAAGAACTCAAGAGCTGGATCGGACTTCTAAGGGTCCAAAACATCCATGCAATGCAGAGTGAGTTTGCTGTCACGGAACCATCTGGGCAGTATGCACATATTGGACTATATAGTGGGTTATAGACCTCCTCTTGGGCTGAAACTTGGTCACTTGAAAGATAAGACCCATATCTCCAACTTCACTGAAGACCATTTTGTCAATAGATGTCGTTTTAGGCATGCTTCTCAAGCTACAAGTTGGTCTGAATTTGGAAACACGTTCTTCCAACCTAACTTGAGGTAGGTGCAGTGTTTTTGGCATTTCTGGAGTTCTAAAAGTCCAAATGACATGATTCAAATTGGAGATTATCAAGGAGACAACTGGCTACAACTTTCATGAAGACATCCAAGCCAAAATGCACCGTCTAGGTGATGAATTTAAAGCCAGAAGTCGGATAAGAGTTGTTGACTAAAAGCCACCAACCATACACCAACCCACCTACCATGCACCAACCTACCAACCATGCATCAAGCTTCCATTTTTGACAATTTTCATATTTTTATAGCTTGTATTCAGATTATGTATATGTACAAATTAGCTTCTAGGATTAGTATAAATAGAGCCAACCTCTTTGTATTTTTGGGAGTTCAATTTTAAGTAAGTTTCAAGAAAGTTTGAGTATTTGTTAGAGTTTTCTTTCTCTTCTTCTCCATTCTCTTTAGAATTTTGTTTTTGTTCTTTTATTTCTGAGTTCTTCCTTCCCATCCATGGAAGGCTAGGCTCTCATAATCAATCCAAAGGATTAGCCATCTTGATGTTTAATTTGGAGATCTTGTTTTACTTGTTCATATTGCTTAATTGTTATTCAAGTTTCTCTTCTTCCTCTTTTAATTTTGATCTAGATTGAATTGCTTAATTTGATTTGGATGTTTATGTGATAATAGCTTTATTATCATGTATTCAAGAGGATCACATAGAGTAAACAATTTATTAAAGCTTTTTGATGGATTGTTTAGCTTGGTTAAATTCTTGATCTTAAGTTAATCTATGTTTTTGATGGTGCTTACTTTATCTAACCTTGGTTAATTAAATCCTAGATCCTTATCTAGTAGAGGATTCTTGGATCATGTTGAGGCGTCTTGATGTGATCTAAGGCCAAGAACACGGTTAGCAATTAAGTGAATTCCTTGTGATCAATGATGAGTTAAACTCAAGATCGGTAAATTTCCTTGGATTGGTTGCTTCTTTATATTTGTTTACAACTTTAATTCTTGAACTTTTGTCAATCTTGTTAATCATCATCAAAACCCCCCTTTTAATTATCTTGATTTGATTAAATTTTTGTTCTTTTTGGATCCTTGAGAGACGATTCGGTTCATGCTCTATACTACAAATTAGTTTGCGAACCGGTAATTTTTATTATTTGACAAGGTCTCGACAACCTCTTGTCAGTCACTTAAAAAATTCTAACCATAGATTAATTTTTATGTAAAATCAATGATTCATAGAGAATAGTGGATGGATACACCACCTTTTCCTTGATGGATGGAAAACGTTGCCTCATAAGGAGACTAGTGAAATAACCAAGTGAAACACAAGAAGGGGGGTTGAATTGTGTTTCTTAACCCTTTTTGAAAATTAATAAAAGATTTTCCTTTTCAACAGAAAATTGAACACAGCGAAGGATAAAGTTTGACAAGCAAAGAACTTAGAACCAACACGGCTCAGTCCTATTGGACTCTAAGGATTTTGAAAAGACTTTTAAGAAAACCGTTAACACGTTCTAAAACCAAATAAAAGGTCTTTGTTAATAAACACAATAGTAAACCCCAGAGGTTAGTGAATATAATAAAAACACTAGAAGAGAAGAGAAGCTTACACACGAGATTTATCCTGGTTCACTCTTATCAACCAAGAGCTACGTCCAGTCCCTTCAACCAGAAGGATTTTCCAACTAATCTTTTTCGAGATTACAAGTATTATACACCTCTTCAGGTAACAAGTATTTTCAACCTCTTCAGGTTCAATCACACAAGTATTCTTTTACACACAGCCTCTTCAGGCTTACAACGCTAAGATGAATAAGTGAAAGTAGATGAAAGCTTGAGTTTGAAACTCACTGACAAATGAGAATAGACAATAGAAATCTCAAGGCTTTTTCTTTTTAACACGAATAATATAATCCAAGAGGAAATAAAGCTTTTTAGACTTTGTAGGATGCTTCGGCAAATATCTCTATCTTCTTCAAGTGCTGCTTCTTCTTTTTATATGTAAGAACAAATTGAGCAGACTTCATGAGCTATATCGTCCAACGGAAACATTTATTACCGTTCTGAGCAGCATTAAATGCATCTACTGGAAAAGTGCTGAACTTCTTCTGACGGTGACTTTTATTCTTCCGAGATTTCCAATCGGTGAAAACAAAGTCCTGATTTGTCTAAGATTGCAGAAGGTTTATTATTTGCGGATCTTTGTAGTTGTTAGACAATGTCAAAGAAAAGTGGCTTAGTTGACTTCTTCGTCGTAGTGAGTCATCGTAGTTCTTTTCTAGCATTTAATGAGGAACAGTTCTTCATTTTTGAATTTTCTCTTGGACGAGAGCTTGAGCTTTGAACTTTAAAAGAGTGAATTGAGTCCGAGCTTTGGCAATAAGATCGTATTGGACGAACCAATAAAAATAGTAACAGCAAATGCATACAAATATTGGACGCACCAATAGTAAAGGTATATAAGACAGTTATTGGACGCACAAAGCATTTTTAGACATTCATTGGACGCACAAAGCGAAATAGCATGTTGGTCACACAAAGAGTTTTCTTTAAGCTTAGAACAGAATGGACGCACATACAAGTAGCGATTTATTAAAACTATTGTCGAAACACTTACTTGTTCAAACTAAATAAATATTTTTGTTATCCTCAAAAGTTAAACAGGGAAAGCTACAGCTCTTAAAGATTTAGTACTTAAACCTTTTTATAAGATTTTGGTTTCAACAACTAGTTTGGACAAACTTAGGAATCAAATGTAGGCATATGGTAGCTCAAATACAATACGCTGGATACTTTTTTAAGGGACCTTCTCGAGTTAGTTCAATCAATTGTTGGATATCCAATAGACCAAATAGTAATGCTTCCTTTTTAGTAAACATATTGTTGATCGATTCAACATAACCGATTCTACCCTTTATATATGAGTTGCGTTGTTAACTAATTTTAATTTATATTTTCTCTCTCTACACCTAGTTTCTCTCTATAAAGTCTTTGTTTTATTTTTGAAAGGGCAAGTTTTAAGTTACATATTTCACTCTATATTGTGTGTGAGGACCCAAATAGGGACCAATGACTACCAACTTGGGTTTGTTTGACCCTATGTTAGAGCTTCATGCTTCACTCCATCTTGTATGCTCCTTAGCATTATTGTTCTCATTATTTAATATTATATATTTTTTACATAAAAATAGGCTTTATTACATCATGATATAAATTAAATTTTTTATTTTAAGATATTAATGATTATTTGTTAAGAGCGACTAATTATTAAATAATTGTGATAATTACAAATTTTTGACAAAATTCTATGAAGATATGAACAATCTTGAAATTTTCCTATTTTGAACCAATTTTTTTATTCTTGGAAGACTTACCCTCTTATTTCACATTAATTCGAAATATTTAAAAAGGAAAAAATCTATTTTTCTTGTTACACAAGAGTTGCACATTAAATGAGTTTGTACACAAATTAGAAACACTAGAAAAAAAGCCTCTTAATGCTTTGGGCCTAAGTGAAATTAATATAAATAAGAGCGTGAGGAACATAGGGATGACAATTGGAAGCTACATAAGAGAAGAGAATGAAGCAAGGGGCAATAATTATGTTGTCCCTAAAATTCAGTATGTGTAGTTAGACTTTTGTACTAAGAGGATGATGAAACCCTTATTATTTTGGCATTGTCTATGTTACATTTTTATTACCCAATTATTTTATAGATTAAATGTTTATTATTTCTATTTTTTCCAGTTAGTATGAATAAATTTTTAGATGAATTCAATCATGTTTTAAGTTTGTTTTTACAATTTGTATGTTAGTTGTAATCGGATATCAATTGTAATTTTTAAGTAGGGATACAAGTGATGATTTGAAAAATTATAGTTAATTAAGAATTCATAATTTTTTTTATTAAAGCTTCATTGATAGATTTTTCATGAATATATGATTTGCCACTAACTATTCATGAGATAAATTATCTGAGAATAATAAATTAGACATAGTTGATGATAAAATTAATTTCAGTGGATTCTGAACCTTAGTCAATTTGTGTTTGGTTAATTATAGTATTATTTGTTTTAATTGTTTTAGTTTTTATTTTCATTTTTCCATGTTAATTAGTTTTTAAAAAATAAATTAAAAAAATATTCAACTATGTTGCATGGATACAGGTACAATATTCGTATGGGTGTAGGTACAGATACAAAATATGACCAATTTTATAAAAAATAAGATACAGGTACAATATATATATATACACACACACACACACACACACACACATATATATATAATATGAAAAAATATAAAAGCGAAATATAAGGAAGAAATATAAAAGTGAAAGAAAATTAAAATATATAATACAAAAGAGAAAAGAGAAGTGAAAAGAGAAAACATGTTTTGTGGTTACTACTTACTAATACTTCATCATAAAAGCTTTTCTGCAAAATTATAATAATAAAATAAAGCACCCATATAATAAAACAATAAAAAATATTTTTTTGATATATGACCACAAAGGAATATTGATATGAGTTTAATTTTGATTTACTGTGTTAGTAAAAAATGGGTGACTCACTTGTCATAAATGGGTGGTTCATTTTCAGTGCATTCTTTGACAAATGAGAAATGTTAAAGCCAACCATGCACCAACTAAGGAATTCAGCTTCTATAAATAGAAGCTCACGAATGAAAGAAATTACACAACAAAAAGAGAGAGTCTCAAAAGCCAAAGAGAAATAGAAAAAGCTTAGAGAAAAAAAGCTTTAGTTTCTGGGTGTAATTGGGTTGTGGTGTTGTGAGAGGTTGTGAGTGTTTTGTAAACACTTTGTGTATTTTCTTTTTCAGTAAAAGATCTGCATCAGCTCCGAGATGTATGCATAATTGGCCAAACTCTGTTCTCAATTTTTGTGTGTGTATTATTATTCCGCATTTATTTCGCTCTTCCACAAATCTGCTGATAAGGAAATTTTTCGTAATTTCCCAACAATTGGTATCAGAGCTCTTGGTGATTAGAACAATTTTCTTTTGAAAAACTTTGTATGATTTGTGGTTGATGTAGTATCTGATCTTCCACATAAGAAAAGAATTGTCCTTGAAACTTTTATGATTTTTTTGTACATTGACATGTGTGAAGACTGCATATTTGGAAAGCAGAAAAGAGTTAGCTTTCAGACAAGTGGAAGAACCCCAAGGAAGGAAAGACTTGAGCTTGTTCACTCTAATGTTTGGGGTCCAACTACCATCTCATCCATTGGTGGGAAATACTACTTCCTGACTTTTATTAATGATCACTCTAGGAAGGTATGTGTATACTTTATGAAATATAAATCTGAAGTATTTGAGGCTTTCAAGATATGGAAAGCCATGGTAGAAAATGAAACAGGGTTGAAGGTCAAAAAGCTCAAAATAAACAATGGTGGTGAATATGAAGACACCAAATTCAAGAAGTTCTGCTATGAGCACGGGATCAGAAAGGAAAGAACTGTGCTAGGTATGCTTCAACATAAGGGTGTAGCTGAGCATATGAACCGAACGTTGACAGAAAGAGCCAGAAGCTTGAGTGTGCAGTCAGGCCTACCGAAGCAGTTCTGGGTAGAAGTGATTAACACAACAGCTTTCTTGATCAACCGAGGTCCATTGGTACCATTAGAGCATAGAATACCAGAAGAGGAATGGAGCAGAAAAAAGACAAAACTCTCACATCTTAAGAGTTTTCGGTTGTGTAGCATATGTGCACATTAGTGATCAAGGCAATAATAAGCTTGATCCCAAATCAAAGAAGTGCATTTTCATCGGTTATGGTGAGGATGAATTTGGCTACCGCATTTGGGATGATGAAAACAAAAAGATGATCCGTAGTAGAGATGTGATCTTCAATAAAACAGTGATGTACAAGGACATGTATAGCATAGATGCTAGCGACTCAGAACAGAGTGGGCCAGTGTATGCAGAGCTGGACGATGTCCCAAAAAGTCCTATAGTTGAGAGTCCTCCTTGAGAGGAGTCAACCAAACAGGGCAGTGAGCAGCAGTCTGACACACCAGAGCCTTTCACTCCAGCTCCTGTATTGAGAAGGTCTTCTCGGCCTCATATGCCTAACAAGAGATACATGGACTAGATGTTGTTGATTGATGGAGGGGAGCCTGAAGACTATGAGGAAGCATGTCAGACCGCAGATGCTAGCAAGTGGGAGCTTGCCATGAAAGACGAGATGAAGTCTTTGATCTCAAATCAGACATGGGAACTAGCTGAGTTACCTATAGGAAATAAGGCACTTCACAACAAGTGGGTGTATTGGGTGAAGGAGGGGCATAATGGCTTCAAGAGATATAAAGCCCAACTAGTCGTCAAAGGATTCCAGCAAAAAGAAGGAGTCAACTACACTGAGATTTTTGCTCCAGTTGTGAAGCTTAATACTATCAAGTTTGTTTTAAGTATTGTTGCCAATGAAGAGCTCTACCTTGAGCAGTTATAAGTGAAGACTGCATTTCTTCATAGAGACTTAGATCAGGAGATATACATCCACTAGCCAGAAGGTTTCTCAGAAAAAGGGAAAGAGAATATGGTGTGTAGATTAAATAAGAGATTGTATGACCTGAAACAAGTTCCAAGACAGTAGTACAGAAAGTTTGAAGGCTTTATGCACAAGGAAGGTTTCCAGAAGTGCAATGCCGATCATTGTTGCTTCTTTAAGAGATATAAGTCCAGTTATATCATTATGTTACTTTATGTCGATGATATGTTAGTAGCCGGTTCAGATATGGACAAGATCAGAAACTTGAAGATGCAGTTCTCAAAGGAATTTAACATGAAGGACTTAGGTCCAATAAAGAAGATTCTTGGAATTCAAATAACGAGAGATAAGCAAATAGGGATTTTGTAGTTATTTTAGGCAGGGTACATCAACCGTGTTTTGCAAAGATTCAACATGGATAACGCCAAACCTGTCAGCACACCTTTGGCTAGTCATTTTCGCCTGTCCAAGGATCAGTCATTTCAGACAGAGGAAGAAAGAGAATTCATGGCTAAAGTTCTGTATGCTTCATCCATTGGAAGTTTGATGTACGCAATGGTCAATACGAGGCCAGCCATTGGCCATGCAGTGGGAGTTGTAAGCATGTTTATGTCAAATCCATGAAAAGCTCATTGGGAAGCAGTTAAGTGGATTTTGAGGTATCTACGAGGCACTACAGAAAGGTGTACGTACTTTGGTAAAGGAGAATTACATTTACAAGGGTTCGTAGATGCAGATTTTGGAGGTGAAGTCAACCATCAAAGAAGTACCATTAGTTACATATTCACTGTTGGAACAACAACTGTTAGTTGGATGTCGCAAATACAAAAGATTGTTGCTTTATACACTACAGATGCTGAGTATGTAACAGTAACAGAAGCCAGTAAATAATTGATATGGCTTCAAGGATTATTAACAGAGTTGAGATTTATCAAAGAGAAGAGTGTTTTGCATAGTGATAGTCAGAGTGCGATACATCTGGCAAAGAATTCAGCATTTCATTCTAGAACAAAGCACATTGATCTTTGTTATCACTTCATCAGGTCTCTGCTTGAGGATGAGATGCTAACATTGAGAAAGATTCAAGGAAGTAAGAATCCAGCAGACATGTTAACAAAAGTGGTGACTATCAACATGCTCAATTTCAGTTGGCCTACTAGGGTAACAGACCAGAGAAGGCTGCTGCATTGATTGAGGTGTGAAGACAGATTAAAATCAGTCTTCAAGTGGGAGATTGTTAAGTAAGAGAAGTGTCTAACTAATTGCAATTGTCAAATTTGGAGGTGTCAAATTCCATCAACCATTCTTGCCAAATTCCACAAACCATCTTGAAGCCTATATATAAACCTCCCTCCCTTCAGTTGTAATGCATTCCAAGTTTGAGATAAAAATATAAGCTTAGAGAGAAAAGCTTAGTGAGAGAAAATTTTCTCTGAGTGTAATTGGGTTGTGGGTTGTGAGAGGTTGTAAGTGTTTTATAAACACTTTGTATATTTCCCTTTTCAGTAAAAGATCTGTAGCAGTTCAGAGACGTAGGCATAATTGGCCGAACTCCGTTATCAATTTGTGTGTGTATTATTATTCTGCATTTATTTTTCTCTTCCACAAATCTGATAATAGGGAAATGTTGCGTAATTTCCCAACACATAAATCCTAACAATTTCCTTTCTCGGACTGTAAACCTTAAGTTCATAAGCCAGTTTTAGTTAACTTAAAGTCGTGATGGTTATCAGGAGTTGATATTGGGAATTAGGCTTAATTTGAAAATTATTTTACTTATGTATGTTTGATTGTGATTTGATCGTGGTTTGCATATGAATTGATGTGATTTAATTGTATTTAAATAACAAACAAGTGTTGAATAGGTGTCTCATGATCATGAACGCCAAATAACATAACTAGTTGTCGCTTTGTTGTCGATTTGGCGCTAACTTGGCACCATCTTAAATGCTAGTATGACATCATTTTTTACATCCTCTTGATCTTAGTTCAGTATTAGCTACAGTTTTTACTTGCTCTTTATCTGGAATTTAGCATTACACGTAGGTTTCGTTATCTTTATAAATTTCGAGACCAACGTAATTTTGCTTCTCCTTAATATCCAACGGAAGTTTGGTTTTGAAGCTCTGTATGATCCAATTCTTCCATTTTGCATCCTCATTTAGATGTCTTTTCCGACACCTATTTTCCAATATATCTATATTGTTAGATATTTTTATGGATGTTATAATTTTTAAAGAGAAATACTAGTCTTACAAACATGTGTTTTGTATGTGTATAAAATATTATATTGTATATGAATAATAAATATGTGCAAAATAATACTAAATATAATAAATCTTATATATTGAGATAGTTATTAATAAAATATGTCACATACAGTACTTGTTTTTATCATAATAAAGTTGCGTTGACTGATTAAATCACAACGTTGTGAACGCAATTGCAATTGCGCTTCACAATTTAAATCCCCACGATAGAAGTTCATTTGTAGTTTCCTTCTTTTTTAATTTTAATATTCATATAGTTGGTATCATATATGATTGCAACTCATAAAATTGCATGATGTAGGTTGATAACTTGGTAGCAATTCAAACCTACCGAGCCACGAAGGCTTAACGCTAATGGGCAGCATTTTGACCATTTGTCATGTCACCACAGATCTGTATTTTGAGTGTGTTGAGATGGGGAGGGGAGCAGCTGATGATTAAGGTTCAGTTAGACTAAAGGCTCAGTCTCAGCGATGTGAAAATAAAGGACATTAAAATTGATTACAGATGCATGAAACTTGGTTCCTTTTTACAAGGCACCAATGTTCTTAAGACCAAGAACAACCCCAACTCCAATGATGTGGCCAACAGTTCCACAGGCCAAGGTATCAGCAAGGGTGAACCCAGCTGGGTCACCAGTCTGCAATCCTGAGTCCCTCGCCTCCAGCCTTAGCCCTGCAGTGGCTTTCCTGTTTGCTGATGGAGCCAATCCAAACCTTCCAGCAAACAGCATCAGGCTTGTAGAAGCCACCATAATCTGTCCAACATGGCAAAGTCAATCACCTCTTCATATGCACCTTCATAGTAACAACATAAATTAAAGAAATTACAATAACAAGTGGTTTTGAACGTTTTACTTTGTTCAACTCTATAACAAACTTTCACTAATTCCAACTAACATAAAAGCATATTCTCCAACATTTCTTTGTCATGGTTACAGAACTAGAAACTTTTATGATTTTTTTGTACCATTATGCACTCTGCAATTCACAACATTGTTGCATGTGTAAAACGAATTTTTCTTAGAACCCAATTTGTACTAATTAAATGAATAATGCTTTTTAAAGTCAGATGAAACAACAAAAAATGGAATTTGCTCTAACTCTTGAGATCCTACCAGATTTGTGGGTGAACCAATGAAGTCACAGCGAGCTCCCAAAGCTCCCTTCCCCTTGCGCCTCATGGGTTGGACAGCAACCTGCACAATGAAGCAATGAAGAATAATAAGCAAAACCCAGTAATTACAACTCCATTTCAGATACAAGTGATAGCTATGTGGTCTCTACTATCACAAAAGCCATGCCAACTATTTTATATATATATATATATAAATGGGTACTGTACTGACCAAGTTCTGCACAGGGGCTGCCGAGATTTTGGGTCTAAGACCACTGAATTGAGGGAGAGTGGTCATCACAGTGGTTGCCATTTGTTAAAACTCAAAAAGGAAATCACAATATAGAAATGTTAATCCCTCTTCCTTGCTCCCTCTAAGCCGTTTTTCTTTTTGGAAAGATTTTCTGGGTTTGTGTGTTGCTCAAGGGCTATGATGTAACATGCAAGCGAATCTGATCACGGCCACATAAGCAATTTGTGGTTTCAGAATGCCAATACCAGATACCCATAGATACTTGATTCCGACGTGGCATTATCCTATTTGATTTGATTTGCAGGAATGGATAATGTCTTAGCTGCCTTAGTTGTTTAGGAATTAGGATTTTTTTTTTTTTTAAGATTTGGAGGTACCTATAAAGGGAAAATTGCACTTGAATGTAAAAGTTCAAAATGTTCTATTTTGGAAAAAAGGATTTTATCTATATATTGTATTTGCAAGCAAGTTTACTGATTTTTTTATGATGAAAGAAAGTGGTTGAACAAATAACTAAATAACTAAAAAGTAATTGAGTAGTGTAAGAGTGATTAAGTCTTACACTGGTGTAAGTTAATCCGTCCATATATATATATATATATTGAAATTTTAGAAAAGATAAATGGAAAAAGTGTGTGCTCCATTAAAAATTTGAGTTCATAAAACCTCATCAAATTAAAGAATTAAATGTTTTACAAGGATCTCTAATTTCCAAAATAAATTTAGTACAAAGAAAACAAAAACAAATAAACTTACTCAATTAAAAAATTCAATATAAAAGAATTGATGAACAACTTCAAAATCCTTTAATTCAAAACAAAATAAAGGAGTTACAAGAAAAGTTTGAGAAAGAAATATGTGCCGACCATCCTAATGCATTTTGGAAAAGAAAAAAACATATTATTTCTTTACCTTATGAACCAGGATTTGATAAAAGAAATATTCTCACAAAAGCTCGTCCAGTACAAATGAATCAAGAATATTTAGAATATTGTAAAAAAGAAAGGGTAAATATAGATTATTCCCTTGTAGTATAGACATTTTTCAACTAACTCTTCTAAAATATATTTTTTTGTCACTTAACCCCTTTGAATTATGATTTTAATTGAAGCGGTTATTTATTTGGTTAAATAAAACGAAAGGCTCACATGCTCTGCCCTCGACACACACCCACAACCATCTTGCATACTCCTTCCAAAGACCCATGATCTCTACTCCAAGAAACCCCAAGAACCCAGCCTTGTGTGCCCTTGCCATACAGCACCTAAAGATCCATGCCAACTCATTACGCAAAACCTTTGCCATCAAGTCCTACCCACACCCAAATCCAGCCTATACCTGCGAAGCACCATGGTGAGTGATAAAGTTAAATGCAAATGAATGGCTTGGGATTCAAATTCAGAAAATATGAAAATGGGATTACATGGGGTCTAGTGCGTGAAGAGGTGTATGTTTGGATTGGAGTTTGGAAGCTCAAAACCATAGTTTGGGAAAAAGCAACAAGAGACAAGCTTTTGCCCAAACTATGATTTGAGAGATTTCAAACTCCTATCCAAACATGCTAGAGGATATGTTCAATAATATATACTTGGTGGATTTGATGTGGTCCAATACTTTGTCCATTTCCTCCATAGTAATGAGTGTTGTTGGCTTTAGGGCATTATGACACCTACACCACCTCCCATGAAGAAACCAACACTATTGTAGTGAAATTCAAGAAATAAATAGTCTGTCACCTTATGATTAATCAAGCTAATAGCTGAAGCAAATGTTTTAAACCTAACACTAA
The DNA here is from genome assembly GCA_023212625.1 of Styphnolobium japonicum. Taxonomy (NCBI): domain Eukaryota; kingdom Viridiplantae; phylum Streptophyta; class Magnoliopsida; order Fabales; family Fabaceae; genus Styphnolobium; species Styphnolobium japonicum. Next base: position 21,363,233 of record JALBWW010000003.1, on the reverse strand, counting down.
CACTCACCTCGAACTTTTGTCCATTTCCAAGAACTAGTTGTGGTACAAATTTCCTATCACTATTGGTAGCTGATACAATTAGTACCCATGAAGCATGATTGCTAATAATATAGCCCAATGTAGCCATCATTTCCTATAGATGTAACGGTTGATATTCCATGCCTCAAAGCATGGAAAGATCCAATAGCTGCTGGGTCTTCAAAATATGGTGCATTTATTGTTATCCCTCCACCATGCACCCTTATCCTACCAGGGAATACATTTATATGAAACATTAAGCTCCTCTTTCACCCAATTTATGTCCCCTCTTTTACAGTGTGGTGGTGATATGCTTTTATGCTTTGAAAACAAGGGTTGGAATATATAGAAAATTGGGATCATGTGTCGTGCACATGCCGTTTCCATTTGATTTAACTAAAAATGTTAGTTTTCACTTAAAATTATACTCTAAGGGGGTTTAGTGACAAAAATAATAATTTAATAGTGTAAATTAAGAAAGGCCTATATTACGAGGGAGTAATCTATATTTTACCCAAAAAGAAATTCAAGAATGTTTAGATGAAAAAACTCATTAGACTAATTGGAGTTGTGCAAGATTCTATATAATGAATTCTTCATAACTTAAAAGAGGTGCTTCTAGATTAGTTATTAATTATAAACCTCTCAATAAAGTTCTTAAATGGATTAGATATCCAATTCCCAATAATTTTTTTTTTAATAAGTTGAGTTCTAATGCTTTCATATTTTCAAATTTTGATATAAAATTAGTTTATTATCAAATTCAAGTTATTGAAGAAGATAGATATAAAACTACCTTTGTAGTACCTTTTGGTCATTATGAATTGAATATTATGTCTCGAGGACTTAAGAATGCTCTTAGTGAATTTCAAAATATAATGAACAATATTTTCAATGATTATACAAAATTTACTTTAGTATATGTTGATGATGTATTAGTATTTTCAAAATCAATAAATCAACATTTTAATTACCTAAATCAATTTTTTGAAATTATTAAAGAAAATGGTTTAGTTGTATTAGCTAAAAAGATGAAATTGTTTCAAACTCAAATTGGATTTTTAGGATTTGAAATATATCAAGAAACTATAACCCCAATGAAAAAACCAATTGATTTGCTTCAAAATTTCCTGATGAAATTAAAGATAAAAAACAATTACAAAGATTTTTAGGATATGTTAATTATGTGGCAGATTTTATCCCTAATCTTAGAATAATTTGTGCCCTTTTATTTAAGCGACTTAGAAAAAATCCTCTTGGTTGAGATAGTTCAATGACAAAGTTTGTCAAAATTCTCAAAGGTACTGTAAAAAAATCTTCCTTGCTTAAGAATTCTAGACTCAGAAGCCTTTATGATTGTAGAATTGATGCATTGGACATAGGTTATGGTGGAGTATTAAAACAAATAAGTCATGGCTCAAAAAGAGAACAAGTAGTTTGATATTATTCCAGTACTTGGCAACAAGCCCAGTTAAAATATAATACTATAAAAAAAAGATATTATGTATTACTAAATTTCAAGATGATTTGTTTAATAAAAGAGTTTTACTTAAAATTGATTGTAAAGCTACAAAAGAAGTTTTACAAAAAATGTTAAAAATTTAGTTTCTAAACATATTTTGCAAGATGGCAAGCATTATTATCATGTTTTGACTTTGAAATTCAACATATTAAAAAAGAGCAAAATCATCTTCTTGATTTCCTTACAAGAGAATTTTTACAGGGGAAAGAATCCTCTACTAGGATTCAATTAGTAGTAAAAAGGTCAAAATTAGAGATCAATATGGTACCCCGCTGGGATCCAGTTCAAAATTTACAACTATGAAAGATGTTGTTCAACAAAGAAACATTCAACAATCTATAGTCTTTACATCTTCTATTCAAACCAAAAATCAATTTGCCTTTTTATCCTCTCAACAAACTTAGATAAGACCATCTCAGTATCCAACTCAAACTCATTCTTCAAAATCAACAGAACAAACTCTTTATCATGAAAAGAAAAAATGTTTGTCAGTATGTATTATTGAACTAGAGTGGCAAAAGAATACTCAATCTCCAAGACAAATATCCCAAAATATTTTTCCTCCTTCCTTACATTTTTTAGTGCAAGACCCTCCTAAACAAAATAAAGCTTTTTTATGAAGTTATTCTTCTAGATACAGGGCTCATTGAAATTACTCATGATATTGATCATAATGACCTTTAAAACTCATCTTATCAAAACTCAAAATTCTAAAGGTATACTCCTGATCAATCAATTTGAGACACTTATGTTAGCTTTGTATTAGGCATTATTAGATGTTTATTGTGCCCAATATTAGTACTTTAGATGAGTTTAATGTTGTTGGGTTTCATTGGGCTTTAATGTAAATATTGAATAATTTTTAGATTTTGATGCATTTTGACCTTTCTTCCTTGGTTAGGTCATAACTTGGGACTCGGTGATCCAATTGAGGTGATCTTGGTGTCTTTGGAAAACTAAGACAATTCTCTACAAGTTTCATGAAGAACTCAAGAGCTGGATCGGAATGCTAAGGGTCCAAAATATCCCTGCAATGCAGAGTGGGTTTGCTGTCACGGAATCATCTGGGTAGTATGCACATATTGGACTATATAGTGGGTTATAGGCCTCCTCTTGGGCTGAAACTTGGTCACTTGAAAGATAAGACCCATATCTCCAACTTCAATGAAGACCATTTTGTCAATAGATGTCGTTTTAGGCATGCTTAAGAAGCTACAAGTTGGTTTGAATTTGGAAACACGTTCTTCCAACCTAACTCGAGGTAGGTGAAGTGTTTTTGGCATTTCTGGAGTTCTAAAAGTCCAAATGACATGATTCAAATTGGAGATTTTCAAGGAGACAACTGGTTACAACTTTGATGAAGACATCCATGCCAAAATGCACCGTCTAGGTGATGAATTTGAAGCCAGAAGTCCGATAAGAGTTGTTGACTAAAAGCCACCAACCATACACCAACCCACCTACCATGCACCAACCCACCAACCATGCATCAAGCTTCCATTTTTGACAATTTTCAGATTCTTATAGCTTGTATTCAGATTATGTACATGTACAAATTGGCTTCTAGGATTAGTATAAATAGACCCAACCTCTTTGTATTAGAGGCATTCAATTTAGAAGTAAGTTTCAAGAAAGTTTAAGTATTTGTGAGAGTTTTCTTTCTCTTCTTCTTCATTCTCTTTGCAATTTCGTTTTTGTTCTTTAAATTCTGAGTTCTTCCTTCCCATCCATGGAAGGCTAGGCTCTCATAATCAATCCAAGGGATTAGCCATCTTGTTGTTTAATTTGGAGATCTTGTTTTGCTTGTTCATATTGCTTAATTGTTATTCAAGTTTTTCTTCTTCCTCTTTTGATTTTTATCTAGATTAAATTGCTTAATTTGATTTAGATGTTGATGTGGTAATAGCTTTATTATCATGTATTCAAAGAGGATCATAAAGATTAAACAATATATTAAAGCTTTTTGATAGATTGTTTAGCTTGGTTAAATTCTAGATCTTAAGTTAATCTATGTTGGATGGTGCTTACTTTATCTAACCTTGGTTAATCAAATCCTAGATGCTTATCTAGTAAAGAATTATTGGATCATGTTAGAGCTTCTTGATGTGATCTAAGGCCAAGAACATGGTTAGCAATTAAGTGAATTCCTTGTGATCAACGATGAGTTAAACTCAAGATCGGTAAATTTCCTTGGATTGGTTGTTTCTTTAGATTTGTTTACAACTTTGAATCTCCTACTTTTATTAATCTTGTTAATCAACAACAAAACCCCCCATTTTCTAATTATCTTGATCTAATTAAATCTTTGTTTTTGGATCTTTGAGAGACGATTCGGTTCATTCTCTATACTACAAATTAGTTTGTGAACCGGTTATTTTATTTGATAGGTCTCGACAACCTCTTGTCAACTCCCCCTTTGAGTGGCTCACAAAAATCTATTCTTTGTGAACCATTTCAAGACAATTTCATCCTCAGTATTATACCTATCTAGATAATATTGATGCTTGGTACAATACTCTTTTTGTTCACCTCTACTCTTACTCTTGGTTTATATGGTTCAGAAAAGGCATTTCTCTTATTTTTCCCAAATGGTTCATTAACTGGTTTTATTATTTTGGACTCACTGTCCAAATTCTCCCTGATCCTGCAATATCATCATATTATAAATTCATATATCAAACAACATTTTATTAAGGACATCATATTGTGCCAATTTTGTAATAACTTGGATTATGATATGAGATTATTCTCTTGACAAACAAGTACAAGAAGTTGATTTATGATGGCTATAAGAAGTGTCAAAGTTAAATGGTGGAACAAATTTAACCTTGATCTTCTCTTTGATAAATAATTAAAAGAATGGTTTACCAAAAATCCCCAATATATGAAAAAGATGATATCTCAAAAAGATTAGGACGAAGGGGCATTGTTCTTATCTAAAAAATCTAAAACAATGGTTGAATTGACATTGTCATTATCAAAAAAAGGAGTTTTTTTTTCAAAAGCTTCAACAGGTTTTGTTATAGACATCATCTAAAAAATCAGAACAACAAGAAGAAGTGGAGAAGAAATGGAGTCCAGTTGCAGTCATACCCCTTTGAACAAAGATGATTGCTATGGAGTTGATATACAAAATTTGTCTCAATATAACTAAAGATCCAGACATCTATCGCGACCGTGAAAAATCGCAACGGGGAAATGGCGAGAGAAAAATAGTTGAAAACAATTGAGTCGCCACCAATCGTTTATTGGGTAGAGAAAATGACTGGTAAAATCCTTTAAATATATATATAAAGTAAGGACACCAAAAAGTAGTCTGCGAAAACCAGGTAAGGTTCTGGAGTCGATTATGCATAGGGAATGGTAGAAACTTAATTCCACTGCACCCCTGATACATCCATCATAAGACGGTTACCTTAAACTAATTGTGCAAACTTTATAACTTGAGTAATATCTATTTTACCCCTTTTAACAAATAGAGAAATTAAACAAGTGCGAACAATTATTTACAGATGACAAGAAACTAAATTGTGAAAATTAAAAGTTTGGCTTGACTTGCGTTCCTACGTATCCCTTGGTACAATGGGGAATTCAAAGCCACATAGTTCTTTTTAGAAAATGATTGTGGGTTGATTGATTTTAATTAAAGAAAGAATTAATTGATGAAAAGAAAGGGAATTGATTTGATTAAAAGAAGATTTTATTAGCGCGTCCTAAACAAGATGGAATGCGGTACTAGACTCACTGATTCACCCCAAGAAAAATGTCTAGTGGGTACTTGACCCCTGAAGACAACTAAAGCGATTTCTGACATTGTGCCACTTATTTTGAACAGTTTTATTAACGTGACCTAAGTGAAATGGAAGGTGGTACTAAGCCCACTAATCCACTCTAAGGAAATTGTCTAGTGGGTATTTGACCCCTGAAGATAACTACGCGAACTTTATGGCATTGGACCATTTAACCATTATAACTCATTATTTACAATATAAAGAGAAGCAATTATCAATGGATATTTATTAAAACTAAAATTAAACAGTTTAAATGCAAAAGTGAAAACATAACAGAGCAAAAAGGGCAAAGGACCGATCGGTCAGTTTGAATTCCGAGCACTTCAAAAAGGATCCAACTAGACAACTAATTATGAAATTGAAAACACGTCCTGGTCAGTCGGTCATTCGATCGGAACTGGGAGGAAGGACCCTATCGGAGACCAAGACACAATGGAAGAGCAAAAGGATTGGTTGGTACAGGAGATCATGAAAAAGTATGATCGGTCGGAATGGATCGGGTAAAGAATATCAACGAAAGGTGGAGATTGGTAATAACTGATCGTTTAATGGTAAGGTGGTGATCGGCAAGGTAGGCTCAGATCAGAGGCACATATTTGGAGATGATCGAATCAGTTTAGTGAGCTGAGGGGTAAATATGTTAAGGGCAATGTCTGCTTAGTCGGTTTAGGGAAATGATTAGTTAAGGAGAGGTTGATCGAGTAATGTTGAGCTTGGATCAGTTAGTTTGGGGTTCATGGGAAAATGATTTGATCGGTTATGGGGTAAGGTTGGCTCGGTCAGGTATTGATTTGAGGGGTGAATGGATTAAAGGTGAGCTCCGCTCGGAGGAGTTTAGGGGCAAAGTTAAGCTCGACTCAGTCTAGTGATAGGGGAAGTGTTTGAAGAGCTCGACTCGGTCAAGAAATGGGAACATTTGTTTAAAGGGTCGGTTCGGTGAAGGATAGCTCAGGTCGGTCAGTTTAGAGAGCTGAAGGGGTTAAGGCTAAGGTTGAGTTTGTTTGGATTGGAGAAGTGGTCTAATGGGTTATAAGCTAAGACTAGGTCAAATTGATTTGGTTGGGTGATATGAGGGGTTTGTGGTTAAAGGCTAGAGGTTCGGCTCGATTTGTTTGTAGATCGGTAAAGTATGAGCTTGGCTCGACAAGGTTATAGGACAAGTTATAGGCTAAGATTAGGTCGGATCGGTTTGGGGAGGTGAATGGTTAAAGGTGATTTCGAACCAGTTGGTTGGGGGTTTGAGGGGGTTTGTGTATAAAGGCTAAGGGTCGGATCGGTAATGACTGATCGGTTAAGAATAAAGCTAGTGTTTGGTCAGAAATGGAGATCAAAAGGGTTTGTGGTTAAAGGCTAGGGTCGACTCGGTCATTGTTCTGGGAATTGGATGATCCGTAGGAAATTGTCTGGGGAGTGAGTGCTCGGAAAATGGTCCTGGGAAGGAGTGGTCGGTCGGAAAATGGTCCTGGGAAGGGGTGGTTGGTCGAAAAATTGGTCTGGGAAGTGGTGGTCAGTCGGACACGGGCGCAGACTCTGTTTTCTTTTTTTCCTTTTTTTTTTTTCAGATTTTGGACATTGTTTGAGGGATATTGGGGTAGTATTAATGTTGTGTTTAGAGGTAAAATAGAGGATTTTTGTGGGGGCTTTGGTTGTTAGTGGGTATCCATGGATGATATTTTAAAAGAAGCATGGAGAGACTTTGTTTTTGGACATGAAGAGTGTGGGAAATGTGGTTTTCAAGGAGAAAGTGTGGTTGAGTTGCTACTCCTATGACCTTATGAAATGGTTACATGATGGTGAAGTGAGAAAAGGAAATGTAATCAAGTCAAAACAAACAGAAGCATAAATGACCAAATTACAAACATATTGTATAAACATAACAAAGTTCAGAGAAATGAACAAAAGACATCAAAGTTCAAAGATTCAAATGGATTGAAGAATTACATCTTGAAGTTCAAGTTAGAAGTATAGCTAGTAAATGATTCAATCTTTTCTAGGAATCTACCATTTTCTTCTCCGTTCTCAATTTATTTTCTCTCGGTTTCTTCCTCTACCCCAACCAAAAAGTCTCTTTTTTCTCTTTTGTCTCTCCCCTTTTATCCCCCCGTATTGAGTCAATTAGAAAGTAGGAGTGGTTGGTTGGTTCAGACAATCCCATCCCTTGCTTTGTCTTCCTCCACTGCATCCACCCACTCTTACTTCTTGGGACTCCCCCAAAGAAAGCTGATGGGGGAATGGGTTATGGGGCTCAACAATAAATGGGCTTAGGTGGGTGGATTTGGGCCAAGCCCAATAAGTGATGGAAAGGATTATGGTCACTCTTTTTTATTTTTTCTTATTATAAAATATATTTTTTTTTGTTTTTTTACATTTTTTATTTACTTTTATGCAATTAACAAGATAAACTATTATATATATATATATATATATATTTGACTCGGACAAAATTGGGTGCTGACCACATCCAGAGTTCAAGATTGCAAAATTTTTTGATTACTTTATAAAAGAAATAGTATTAAAAAATAAAATAAAGTGTTTACAAGAAAATGGCAAGAAAGTGGTGGATAAAAGTTTTCAATAACAACTTTGCAAAAAGTTTTATAACGAAGATTCCTATAATTTTTAACAAAGCAATTGTTGAAAAATAATAACTTTAAGGACTGATGCATATGATGGAAGAGCTGAGAAGCCTTCTCCATCTCTATAAATAGAGGAATGATCTTAGTTTAAAATCATTGAGAAAAATTATCAGAAGAAAAACTTTGCTGCAAATGTCCTTTATATTAATATTTTGAGTATTGTAAAAAATATTTTTGTATCAAAAGTTCTGTAAAAGAAAATTTCCTTTGTTTCCAAGAAGACTTTGTAAAGACTATTTTCAAGACTATGTAAATTTTAGTTTCTGTATTTTGTATTTTAATAAAGTTTTATTACTGTTTATTACCGTTCATATTTATATTTTTCTTTAAATTATCTTTAAGTTATCTTTAATGAATTTGGCATATATATATAGAGAAATATTTATCTAAATTTTTTTTTAAAAAAAAGATAAATGGAAAAAGTGTGTGCTCCATTAAAAATATATTCAAAAAATTTAAAATTAAATATTTAATTTGAAATCATACTCAAAATTATAACTTGTCCTAATTATTTACATAATCTAAACATAAGATTTAACATTCTGAACTAATTGTATCAAAATGAAATTATAATTATAATTATGAAACTCAATTCCAATTCCCTCATCCAAATGGAACTTAAACAAAAATCCTGTTACGGTTATATTACTGTTATGACTACAATGGCTATAAAATAAGAAATGAGTTGGAACAAATCCATTAACTAATGAATATGTACAGTTAAAAATTTACCATCAATTTGTAAGAAAATGAAAGCTGGAGACAAGTATTACCCGGCCTTATAGGAAAGGAAAGAACAAAACACGCCGGATGTTAATGGAAGCTTCCGAGTATAAGAGTTCACCATTTACATAAACAAATTTAACTCTAACCCAAATAAGCCATGAATCGAATATCAATATATCCATCATTTAAAGTTTATAAACAATTTATGTACTACTTATTACAATTCATTATAAAAATTGTAAGCACCCATTAGATAATTCGTTATTATTTGAAATAATTGTCCCATGTAGAAAGATCACAGTGGCTTCAACAGGTCATCTAAGATAATTCAGTAATTTGCTCAGCACTTTAGGTCTGCAGTTCATCAATACTCTCATACACTCATACCCTGCATAATGTGTGGTTTTGACAGGACCTCGTCGTCAATTAGAGCTATGCTGCAAAAATATTCCAAGGAACCATTGATGTAGAAGATAATGAATTGGTCCATCAACACTTTCATCTTTGCATAATCAAAGAGATCAGCCTAACATCTCCAAAGATCAATCTTGTTCTGGTTGCATCTCCCACATCAAAGATCTCTGTTAGCTGGAACTACCTTCAGTAATTTGGCAAGGTCAAAAGACTTGAAGTCTTTCCCATAACATAAACTTAGATCCAGTGCTGTTTTTCCATCCTGAAACATAGTCAACCAATTAAGTTCTACCATAAGGAAAAAGAAGAAATCTCTTATTGTTTAACATACATTTACACAAAAGAAGTATGAAATTCAACTCAAGTTTCTCATTGACTAGTAGTACAAGAGTACTTAATAATAGAAAGCAGCCAGCTTAACCAAATTCTACCTATAACAAGACAAACTTTAAACCAAAGGAAGGTGAGGATTTCTACACTTTACAACTGAAACAACTTATTTATTAGTTCCAATAGATTATAACCCAAAAGGATTCAAAAACATAATGAAGAAAGAATAGGCCATCCAGATTCTCCCAAATTAAACAATGCTAAGAATGCCACTAGAGAATTGGCTCGGTGGTAGCCTGAGTTCACCAAGGGCCCACCCAGGTTCAATTACCCCCTCCCCAGCTAGCAATGTCTAGCTCCTTAAGACAAAAAAACTGCAAAGAATATACAGAATGGTAATAACACATGTTCACCCTGTTGCATTTGAATTATTATAACAGTGAGTTCTGTAGTGGAATGTACCTTAGTTTTTCTTGTCTTATCCGCACCATTGACTAACAAAATTTTTGCTATATCTCTATTTCTGCTTTGAATGGCAATGTGCAACGGGGTCCAACCTTCCTGAAAGATTAAATTGTAAATAAGCCATAGACAATAAATAAAATTGAAGAACATCTTTATGAATAAAAATAAGATTTTGTTTAAATAAAGACTCACGTTATCTGCAACATTGACATCAACCTTATACTTGATCAATAATTTCACAGTTTGCTTGGCACCAACTTGAACTGCATAATGAAGAGGGGTAGCTCCATCCTACCATAGCAATAAATATATAAACACCAAGGCACACTTCAGAATGAAGTCAACAGTTTATGACAGCTGAGTGAAGAATTTTTCCTCACCTTATCCTTAACATGAGGACTTGCACCTTTTCGTAAAAGATGGCTTATCACAGCTTCTTTTTTTCCTATAATTGCCTTATGAAGTGCAGTAAGACCTTCCTGTATGATCAAATTGTCTTATTTAGTCTAGGCAAATGCTATACACAAATGGATGTACTTGTATGCCAAATATAAACAAACTCACCTTATTAAGGAAATCAATATCAAAACCATTTTCAAGAAGCTTATCCATGCAACTTATCTGCATTGATAGCGCAAGAGTGTGCAGTGGACTCCATTTTTCCTGAAAATATGGATATAATAAGTTAAGTGGCTAAAAAAGTAGCGGTAGAACGGTTTTAAATTGCAGTTGCGTTGCGATTGCAAAAATTGCAGGAAAATGTGACTAATGCGGCCGCAATTGGGGCTTTGTTGCGGTTGCGGTGACCTCCAAAACTGAAATATTGCGGCCGCAATTGTGGTTGCAGACCGCAATTTAAAACACTAGAAACTAAGATATCTTATTACATGGTTAAAAAGCTTGAACAAGTGGGTAGGCTTTCATATATATTCTTGCTTATCATAGTTTTCCAACTATAACTGAAAATAAGAAAGGGGCACTAGGAAAGACAGATGCAGAGTTAAAGACTTACAGTTGATATTTTTTCCAAGTTAGGAGTCACATTCTGTTGCAAGATTGCTCTTTCTTCTGGTTCCAAAAGCTGTTCAACCTCTGCAATAATGAGAATATCAGTTTACAGTAGCAGATTATTGTCCAGGGTCAAAAGATATTCTACAATCTACATGTCAACCTTCTTTCAGCATTTTTCTTTTTGTTGGACATATTCCATAATAAGGAACCTGTTGAAGCTTAAAAACAAGTCCAAGCACTGACGAGGAGGCAAATATGTTAAGAAACGTTTTAAAAATCAGACTGGTCATCAAACCGGTAAGGTTAGTAGTTCATGGCTGGACCAGTTCAACTAATTTAATTGACAGCCAAACCGGATCACATAAAAGAAAGATATATAATAATTAATATGTATCCTTCCTATGTTATTATTCACATAAAAGAAATTAGTGTGTAACTATATTAAAAAAAGAGTAGTATTTTAAGGGAAACAAAAGGTTCGGAAAGAGGCTCATCTCCCTGCTCAATATATATATATATATATATATAGGATTTAATTTTAATCCACTGTCAGTGTAAATTTTTTTTACACTGTCATCCAATCATGTGTTGGCACATCATTAAAAGAGTTAAACTTTTTAGGCAGTTGTTGTGATAGTCAAGCTCTTTTACTTATTTGGCAATACATGATTGGATGACAATATAAAAAAACTTTACACTGACAGTGGATTAAAATTAAATTCATATATATATATATAGCATTAGAGTTTTAGGCATGCTATCATCTTTATGATAAACTGTGGACCTTTTACTATATATATAGCATTAGATTTTTAGGCTTGCTATCATCTTTATGATAAACTGTGGACCTTTTACTTTATGCAAGGGCCTAAAGAAGCTTTGCTTGTTTCGTTCATAAATGGGCCATGATTTTGGCTTTACAACCCAAAACTTAAGCCCAACTTTTTAAAATTCAGACCGAGCATGTTTTTATAAACTGGTCTCAGTGGCCGGTTAAACCTCAAGTCCGAATTTTTTTGGACAATACAGTCCAGAAGCTTGGCTAGTTGACGGTTCAACTGGTTGGCTTGGTCAGGTCCAGCCCATTTTTTAAAACCTTGATGGTAAGGTTTCAAAAGAGAAAAAGAAACAGGAACAAGAAAAGTACCTTTCTTAATATTCTCCTCATAATTGCCCCTTGAAGTTATATTAACACTAGTAATAGCTGAAGTCTTTGTCTCTTCCTCTTCCCAATCACTTTCAAATCCTAAGTTCTCATCTTCGACTTCCTCATCTTCTTCATCATCATGCTCACTGTCACTGCCAATGTCTGGTTCTTCCCAAGTCCCTTCTTGGATTTGCAAATAAGATACTTCTCGGCTTGATTTGATTGCACCATTACTCCCAACTTTATAATTGTCCCTAGCAAAAGAGAGACTGAATTTTCCTTTGTATGTACTTCTGTATATTTTAATGAAACTGGCACCCCATTTGGAGTTCATGGCAGATTCAGTAATAGCAGCAGAAAATGGAATAAATTTATTTGTTAGAACAGATGCTGAAGCCTGAGAACCCATTTCTGTTTCCCTGAAAAGGAGATAAAAGAATCAGGAATAAAAACAACAGCAAACAAGTTACATATAATTGTTACTGAAACATCATCAAATTTTGGGCCAAAGTTGTCAAACTCGAGAGTTTAGGTAAACTTGTGGAGCCCTAGTAAACTTGAATCATAAACTCGTAAGAGTTTACATACTTCAAAAATATTATTTAAAAAGCTTGTCCTAGTACCCAAACATAATTTAATAGCATATCCATAAGACCATAAGTAACATTCAACATTTCAACTCCATGACAAAAGAAAACAAAAATAACTAAGTAAAAACATAACTCAATACTTGAGCCAACTGTTATATTATACTTAGTGACTATTCCAGTACTTACATTATTTTCTAGTTTAACAAAACAGAAAAGAAATAATAATAACATAAAATTAGTTTCATAAACCCAATATATATAATAGAACAGAGGCAATTCAACTAAGTACCCAAAAAAATCAACTAAAACTCAACTACAACTGTGCATTTTGAGGCCAAAACCATGTGTAAATCTAGGCTCGTAAACTCACTAGTAGAATCAAGAGTTTACTGATTCTGTTAGAGTTTACTTGAACTCGTACGAGTTTGAAAAAAGAAAGAGTTTACATGCGATTTAACTTGTTTTATGTCCTAGGATCGTAAACTCATAAGAGTTTAAGAGTTAACTAGAGAGTTTGACAACCATTGTTCGAGCACTCTGATAATACAAAACAGCACAACCACCCGGAAGGGCGCCAATGAGAAATTGCGAAAGAAAAGCATTTGTAAAAAGAAATATTAGGAGTTGCCACCAAATTTTATTCTAGAGGGAAAAAGTTGGGAAAACCCTTTATTTTTGCAGATAAGGACTGGTCTTACACAACTAGAGATGATTCAGGAATCTAATTATGTGCAAGGAAGGGTAGAGTCCTAATGTCACTATCATCCTAACACATCTGTCCTCACAATGTGCAAAAACAGTATTACAGCCACAGATTTATTTGGGCTAGTACATGTTATTTCATGTCCAAATCCAGCCCTAATGTGTCAAATATTATTTTTCTCCTTAAGCTAGACATCCTAAAATTTAAATTCATATAAAATCCACATTGAGAGCTTAATTATTGAGTTAGATATGAATTTTTCAACTTGAGAGATCCTGTTCAGCTTAGAATCCTGACAAAACAATATTTTGGCTATATCTAAATATTTATCTAAATTTTTTGAGTGAAACTAGTACCAATGGAAACTAGACATGTATATCATTCCGAGGATTCAAGAGTCACTCAAAAAGGTTGAGAAATGAAGATTTTAAAACATTTAGAAGTTAAAATTAACATTTTTATCAACCTACAAAAACATGTAGTTTCTACTTTCTAGGAAAATTATTGAATCCAAAGCCAAGAACACTAGGATGCAGTTTCCATAAACTTAATGCAATACACGCCACAGTCATAACCGAAGCACACCACAGTCATTATTGCTAAGAACAATATGATGGGTAAAAAAAAAACAAATAATAATATAAAAAAAAGATAACATTTCAAAGATTCATAAATAATCTCACAGTCAGTTGTTGTGTGTGCCGCTTCAATTTCAATCTTCAAATACAAACAATCGTTTGTTTGTTTTTTTCCTTTCAGGTTTCAGGATCCCAGAAATCTGTTTGAAGCAATGCCTCTTTGGGAGACGCAAATATACCAACCAAAATAAAAATAAAAAAAGATTTCATGTTAGTTAAACTGTGTAATAGAATAACACAAATATACCAGACATCTCTTTTTTTTTTTTTTCTTTTTTGGTATCAGATATATTTTAAAGAAACAAAGAAGACATACAGTAAATAACCGTCAAAGCAAAATCCCATTAACCAGAGAAGAGAGTTCCCAGCATTTGAAGCAACGATGAAACAAATGGAAATAATTCACGCCCACATTATACATTACAACCATGAAATGGGTCTTTCTCTTTAGTCAGCAAAACCTTAACCTTACACTGAATTCACGCCCTTTCTCCTTCTCTCTCTAGGTTCAGAGCTCTGCTCTGTGACTCAGGTAAGAGGTAAGCATGCGTGTGTTTGGAATTGGATTAGTTGCGCAATAAATATTATATAAAAAAATTAATTTTGTGAATAAAAATTTCAAAAAGGAAAATGCATTGTGAAAAAAAAAAAGTTTATGTTTAGGCATGTTACGATAATGAGTTTTACTTGGAGGAGATTATATATATATAAAAAATTAGGTAATAATTTACCAAAAAGAGATATTAAATGATGTTAAAACGTTATTTAATGAAGAGCAAAGTATGTATTTTTCTCCAAATAGCTTTAAAATAATATTTCGATAAGAATCAAAATGCGTAAAATTGAACTTATTAAAAGAAGCTGTTATGGTGTATTAAAATTTGTACAATAACTTTTCTTATTTACCCAAAATTAATCAGAAGAGATTTTTTTATTTTTATAAAAAATTGTTTTGAAAAATAATTAAACAAAACCAAGCTCATGTATATTTAAGCACAATGAATAAGTTATTTTGCTTATAGTTTGAACATTGGATTAAAATTTAGGGAACTAATTACTCTAAATAAATTAGGACGATGTAGGTATTGTAGGGTGAGCTCTCAAGATAACTCGATGATAAATTTAATATTGGTCGATGCAAAACTTACTATAAAAGTACTCTTATCATATTTAAAAAAAATATCTATATTTGACAAGACTTTTTTTAAGAATCTTTTTTATACAATTTTTTTTAAAATTGTTTTGTTCTAAGGAGATTTTATTAAACTTAAGGGGAAATAAAAAAAATTAGGATGATGAGAATCAAACCCCTAACACATAACCATAACTTTTAATAAAGATTAAGAAAAATATCAGTTGAGTTACACTCTGCTAATTTGACTCAAATTTCTATTCATATGCTAAGTGATAAATTTTAAAACAAAATATAAAATTTTTAGTACAAAAATATAAACTTATTTGAGATAAGACACCAAACTCTAAAAGCATTATCTATGTTTCGTTAAACAAATTTTAAACAATTTATACATTCAAGTAAAACTTATTAAATAAACTTTACAATAATAATTGTGTTCTAAAATACGATAAATAATATTTTGATAGATATTTTGGAAAACACTTATGCAGAAAATATGAGTGTTTAGATATAATGTTGTTAAAGCACTTACAACTGTGTGGAATTTATTAGAAATGATACTCACAAACGCTTATAACAAAAAGTATTTGGATAAATAACACTAATCAATTTTTAATAATATAGTAATTTGAAAATTAAAATAAATTTCAATACCTATTTTGATATAAAATTTAACGTTTTCTTAAAATATTCAATAATAATAGTAATGATATGATAGTAATAATAATGATAATTTGATGGTAATGACAATCCTTTCATAATAATACATTTAATTTTATCTCAAAATCTTTCTAGTTGATGTCTACAAATTACATCCATGAAACCTAAAATTAGTTAATCAATTACATAAATTTAGAATTATTTTCTATATAATAATAATAATAGTAAGCATGAAAAACTACCTAATTTGTGTAGGCTTATATGGACTAAGTTTTTATCAGTGGGCAACGTGTATTGATATATATATATATATATATATATATATATATATATATATATATATATATATATATATTAAAATTCACTTGTTAATATTATTATGGTGGCTAAATCAACTCTTCGTTGAAGTTTTATTGATTCGTACATTTTCTTATATTGATAAAGCAACATCACAATATTTGAAAAAACAATAGAGAACAAGCTCATCAAAGGTCCCTAAGATCAGCAAACCATATGACGTGCCAACTAATGGGATAGTCTCCCTAAACTAATTTTGACTTTTATAAAATATTATTTTCATTGCCCTCAATATCAAATTCATGAAAATAAGTCAAAAACAACTTATACAAGTTTCAAAAGTTATTTTAATAAATTCATCAAACCAAAACCTAAGTTATCTTTTTTTTTTCCCTTTCCATAAGAAATATTCCACTAAATCACATGATTATGTTGATATAAAAATGTGATTACTTAGTGTAAAAGGCACACTTATTCTTCACAAATATGGTGAGTAGTTATTCAGTGTTAAGAAATTAGTTATCTTTCATCGATGTGGAGAGATAACTGAAGTGAAATATTTTTATACAAGCCAATCATACATTGTTCCCTAGCTTTTTCATCCCAATTTGCTTATAGGTAGCTAATAGGTTCCATATTTAAGGCTTTCATTATGATTTACTTTCTTAGTTTATTATGATTTTGTTTCCTATTTCTGTAATTGATTTCCTTTCATAGTTTCCTTTATTATAGTTGACTATTGTAAACTTCAATCTAGGAGTAATTAGGGAAACCTCAATCAGAGAATAATTATCATAATCTTTTATCTCTTGTACTTAAGTCTTTATAAACTGTAAATGTTGTATGGCTTATTTATCATCAATGAAGATTATAGCCTAAGGCTTTTTGGAGGACACAATCCCTCGAAGCGGTCACCTATCATTCTTCTTCTTATTATTTCTCTTTTATTTATATAAACCTACAAGAGTCTTATCATCTAGTATCAAGAGCTATCTGATCTTGTGAATGCCCTTCACTCGACAAGCAAAACAAAATATGGGAATCACTGATTTGAACTTGTATACAATGGCTGCAGAAGAATCACTTATGTCTTAAATTGAGGCAAGGCTAGAAGAAAAACTTAAGAAATTGGAAGAGATTAAGCTATCACTTTCACATGGTGATGGTGATTCTAGTCGTACTACTGGTTATGTTTTGGTTCTAACCGTAAGAGTAAATTGGATGAGTGGGAGTATGACAATGCTCCTCGGATGAAGGTGGAATTCCCTTACTGGGAAGGAGGACACCCAACTGGATGGATTTCTAGAGCTGAAAAAAATTTCCTCTTCCATCAAACACCAGAGGCTTCCAAGGTTGAAATTGCATCCATTAGTCTTAATGGGGAAGCCATCCAATGGTATGATTGGTTTGAATCTTGCCATGGTGTGCCTACTTGGGATGAATTTGTTGATGGCCTTCTCACTCGATTTGGACCATCGGAATATAAGAATATTGATGGAGAGCTCGCTAAGATAACTAGACTACCACTGTCTTAGAATACCAAAGTCAGTTTGAAAGACTATTAAACCGTGCCAAAGATTGGGGTGAAAAACAACTATTGGGTACCTTTATAGAGGGGCTTCGATTTGACATTTGACGGGAGGTAAAAGCTTGCAAACCCCGCACCATGACTGCTGCAATTTCCTTTGCTCGATTATAGGAGGAAAAGTTAAATGAGGAAAGTTGTCACAAGGGAAGAGGTGAGCATAATAATAATCTTACACTAGCCTATTCTACCTGTAATAATAGTGCTCCAACCTCTTCTACATCTAACAGCCCTACTAAGTGTCTCACCCAAGAAGAATTGATAGAAAGATCTGCAAAAGGGTTATGTTGGCATTGTGATGAGAAGTGGCACAAGAATCATCATTGTAAACATCATAGGCTCTTTGTCATTGAGCCTATCATTAGAGTAGAGGCAGCCAATGGTATTCCTAGCATCGATATTGAACAAGAAGGTAAGAAAACTAAAATTACATGTGCTGCTATTACACCTTCTGTTCATGCTCTTGCTAGTTATTCTAATCCTCAAACTATGCAAATTACTGGTTCTTTGAAATGTCAACATGTTACTATTTTAATCGACTCTAGCAGCACTAATAATTTTATGGATATAAAAATTGCTAAACGCCTTACTTATCCTATGGAATCATGTGACAAATTTGAGGTGAAAGTAGTTGATGGGGGAACTTTAACTTGTCAAAAATAAATGCTCTAGAGTACGACTCACTATACAGGACCAGGAATTATCCGTTGATTTTTTCTTGCTGCCGTTGAAGGATTATGAAATAGGTTGGGCATTGAATGACTGCAAACACTCGGAGATACATCTTAGAATTTTTCTAAGTTGGTGATGAAATTCATGTTAGGTGGGAGAAAGATGGTACTTACAGGAAAATGTGATGGAAATGTCACTACAATCACTAGCCATCGTATGGAGAAAATTTGGTGAAAAGAAAAGCATGGGTTCTTGCTACAATTTCAAGGATGTGACGAGACTTTATCTGATAGAGTGAAGGATCAAGCCGTTAATGAGCTCCTTGTGGAGGTTTTTTATATGTTTGTTGAACCTCAAGGGCTACCTCCCCAGCGCCCTCACGATCACAAAATTCCATTATTACTAGGCAGACCCCCAACTAATGTTAGGCCTTATTGTTATCCTTATTTTCAAAAAACAAAGATTGAGATAGTTATCCAATATATGTTGCATGCTCGTATCATTCAACCCAGTGTGTGTCCTTACTCATCGCTAGTCTTATTGGTAAGAAAAAGGGATGCATTTCATTGGTGTGAGAACACAAAGACTACTTTTATGGCTTTAAAGCATGCTATGACAACTACACTAATCCTTACTCTACGAGACTTTCATAAAGTGTTTTATCATCGAATTAGATGTTTCAAAAGTTGAAATTGGTGCAATATTGATGCAAGAAGTTCAGCCTAAAGTTATTTTTGATCAATGTGTTGTGAAGCTAAGCAATAGAGTTTTCCTTGTACAATTGTCCAATTTGACAGCTAAAGACGTGACTTGGGAACCTTATCATACCTTCAAGGAAAAGTTTCTAGAGTTTATGGTTGTTCAACCTTCAGGACAAGATTGTTCTTAAGGGTTAGGGAATGATAGGTTCCATATTTATGGCTTTCATTATGATTTACTTTCTTAGTTTATTATGATTTTGTTTCCTATTTATATAGTTGATTTCCTTCCCTAGTTTCCTTTATTATAGTTGATTATTGTAAACTTCAATCTAAGAATAATTAGAAAAACCTCAATCAGTGAATAATTATCGTAATCTCTTATCTCTTGTAGTTGAGTCTTTCTAAATTATAGATGTAATATGACTTATTTATCATGAATAAAGATTATAACCTAAGGCTTTTAAGAGGACAACCATCTTGAAGCGATCACCTATCATTCTTCTTATTTCTCTTTCATTTCTATAAACCCACTAGGGTCTTATAAGTAGCTTGACATCCCCGCTTACCCCTAAATTCATAGCGTGGTTAAGCTTTTGGAAATTCATGGTTTTGAAGATCCAAAAGCTAACATGTATGATTCACGAATAATGAATGTTCTTTGGCGTACAAAACCATTATCTGAAGAGCTTCTACAATAAAAACTTACAAAAAAATCCCAACTCAAAATATAGTACAATTTTCACCTAGACCTCCAGTAAGCAGTCAGTGATCAAATGAAGTTCCGGGATCAAATAGATCCCCATACTATAAAGAATTACTCGTTAAACTAAAATGTAATGATGATAATAGGCAACATAGATGGAAGACATGCGGTGACTATGACTACACAATGGAGGTCGATTCTCAAACTGATGTCTGACAATTTTTTGTAAGGTAACAAAGCATCAAGTCATTTGCCTATTCATTCTTCACAATATTACCCAACCTCTTGGTTGACTTAAAATCACCAAAACCATACATTTAGGGATTTTATCTCTTCATACAGATAAGATAACTATACATGAAGCTTGGAGGCCGGGATATAATTCCAGGACTCCATCTGCGGCATGTCTGCAGGCCACCCACAACTTACAATCCTGTATGCCAGCTTAGGTCAGGAAACCACAACATTGTGCACATCACACTCTACAACCCCTGCATCTCCAACACACCATGTTCTAAACCACCACTTAACAACAAGATAAGTGATCAGACTTTGCCCTTGCCATGACTCATTTGAATGGCAGAGCATGGTAGTGGCAAAAGACACGGCTTGGCCATCATTAATCATGAATAACTGACGAATTTTGTTTCAAATATTTGTCATGCTGAGTGGAGCAAGATGGCATAAAATATCTGCCTTCCATATTCACTCAAGTACCATTCACTTTCTTCTGCTATAGTAGATTCCACTGCCAGTATAATTATGATGCCGATGCCGAGATCCACCACCCCTGCCACTGGTTCCTTCCAATGTGTTGCCACGGCCACCAACCTTGTGACCTCCACTCTGCATCCAGTTTGTCGGTTGGGTCCCTAATCCATTAAGCTCCTCCTCTTCTCTATCATTATACTCCAAGACAAGCCTCTTTATATCTTCTTTCTCTTGAAGCTCAGCTGCTTCTTTCTGTTTTGTACTCTGCACCAGTGAGGAATTCCGTGGGATGTACATCTGCTTTGTTTGTTGCTTGTTCCCACGCTTCACAAGAACTTTCACCTGAACCTCTTTGTTTCCACCAGTCTCCTCATCCAATGCCTCATCACCACTTTCCCCACCAATTCCTCTCCCATGATGATCCTTGGTGGATCCCTCAAATACATTCATTGGAATCATCATGTTCAATGTGGGACGGCCTCGTAGCTCCAGCCTTCGCTGTTCCATACTCTCCTGCATCAATCATGAAAACAAGTATTATGAAAATGTTATAAATACAGCCAGACATAATTTAAACCAAGACAATTCTGACTTTTTTTTTTTCCAAAGTCAAATCTTATCTTATAAAAGATTGTTGAAATTTAGGGATTGGATGGAAACGAGAAAAGACAGAATATATTTCATTAGTAAGGCCAAATAATTGTGATGCTGTGACATCAAACTTTTTTTTTTTTTTTTGATAGAATAAGAAATTTTATTGAGAGAGAAGAGAAATACAAAAAACAGAAAAGAGGATAAGACATCCTCAAGAGAAAACAGAAACCAAGAAACTAGGTGTTTACACCATGCAAAAGAGCAGGTAAGTCTCTTTGCATGTCTGACAAAGACACCCCTCTAAAACAACCATGCGCAGAACACCAAAGAGAAGCTAAAACCACAATCCTATCCCAAATACAATCCAAAGAAGCAAAAGAATCCTGAAAGATTCGAGCATTTCTCTCCAACCATAAACACCAAAGAATGGCAAAAACAAGACAAAGCCACAGAGTCCTTGCTTCTTTACGACAACCAAAACCCCTAAAGTTCATAGCAAGAAACTGATTCAGACTTAAGGGACAAGCCCAAGACTCTCCAAAGATCCCGAACAACTTATTCCACATAAGTGTCGCTGTAGAACAGTGAAGGAAGAGATGATCTCCTGATTCTGAAGTAGATCGGCACATAATACACCAATTAGGGGACAAGGCAGTAAGAGGTCTGCGCTTCTGAAGCATATCATTAGTATTAATCTTGTTAAGAACAGCAGTCCAAACAAAAGATTTGACCTTTACAGGAGTTTTTGATTTCCAAATTAGCTTGTCCAAATGAAAATAAACTCTGTTAGGGGAGTGAGTCAAGAATTGAAAATAGGATTTACAAGAGAAAACTCCCGAAGGGTCAAGCGTCCAGATTCTTTTATCAACTTCGGAAGACAGATGAGTAGTATCAAGCACAGATAACAGAAATTGTACTCCTCTTTGTACAATGATCTAGGTTAAGTACAAATATAGTACAACTAGTACAAGTCAGCCCAATAACACTACTAGCATAAAACTCCAAATACAATAATAATAATAATAATCTAACACTTCCCCTCAAGCTAAAGCTCACTGAGCACGCATCTTGTTATCGATACCACCAGTACCCTAGATAATTTGTCGAACATTTATTGGTTGTTGTTTCTCACAATAAATACTTGTAAGTCCATAAAGTATAACCAACAATCAATAAACTTTAAATAACTAATTAGGGTACCAATACCCAAGAAAAAAAGATGAGTAGCAGAGTAATCCCTTCTTCCACCTCCTAACTAATCGACAGGCTCTAGACACAATGGTAATGTTCATTTTTCAAAAAATGAGCGGACAAGGATGAAACAATGACAATCAACGCGGGATGAATTTTCTGTTAATGAAACTTGCAAGATTCCAACATGTTGACTAATAGCAAGACTAGAAACTTGAAGATCGAACAAATGTGATTCTAATGGTGATCTTGGACCCTCAAAATCTCAAGGTTTTTGAAATCAATGAATTTGATGAACAGTTAAAGACAAATGCAGGGGAGGAAAACGACAATGACTAGTGTTTGGAAAAATGAACAAAGCCACTGGAAACTAAATCAAAGTGAAAATAGAGTACAAATTCGGCAACTCTGCAGCAAAAACAATGACAAGATCAGGTCATATAAGATGGTACCGCTCTGATAACATGTTGAAATTTTAGGGATCGAATAAAGACAACAAGTCGACAACAACCAAGCCTTATCCCACTAGGAGATGGAAAAGAGAAGAGAGAATATACTTCACTAATAGGACTTTGAAACTATGATGTTGTGATATAAAATACTGACCTAATTCTCCTATTTATACTAATAATTAAGGTCAAGTATAAGTGTAGTACAACTAATACAAGCCCATCCCAATGACTATCCTAACATAATATTCTAATAGTACTTCTAATATAATAATAGTACAGATATTCTAATAAATATGAATAGCATCATCTATCTGTTGTCTCCATTATTCCTTTCTGTAATCCTAGACTTAGTCTTAGTCTATCACATCCTTTCCAATTAAGAAAGTATGAGATTAGAGAGAACAAAATAAATTTTTATCATATCAGCACAGTTGTATGGTTCCGAGGCAAAAAACAAATCCAAAAAATATGTATGTGTGTGTGTGTCTATATATATAGAGAAACTGTCAAAACTTTGCAGAAATGAAGCAGGAGCAAATAAACATAATAAATAATGTAAACCCTTGCCTGTACTACAGCCTTGAGCTCCTGATCAAAATTGGCTTCTTCCAGAGGGTCCACCTCTGTCACCTTCTGCCTCACATGGACTTCATCTTCCTCATCAGAAGCAGGTCCAGGCCCATCATCATCCTCATCCTCATCCTCAGTCTCACATCCATCATCATGATTCTCCTCATCCAACTCTTCATCATCATGTCCCTCTGCATCAATTGTGTCACTCCCTGAATCAGTCTCACTGTCATTAACATCATCTTGCACTCCATTTTCCTCTGCACCATTATCAATGCTCTGTCCATTGCCTACCACAGTGTTGGAAGTGGCCCTACTTAAAGACTTCTCGGTGTCAGAATGTTTTTCACTACTGGCCTTATCAGCAGAAACTATACGATCATGTTCCTCAAGCTCTACTAGAGCTGCATTCACTTCCTCAACAGATGAGTATCGAACCATGTTGGGGCGCAAGTCCGCAAACAGATCCTACACATAACAAATAATGAGCCAAAAATAGCAAATGCAAGAAAATGAAAATATATATCATTTAGAATGAGAAAAGTTAACTTGAAATGCTGCCTAGTGTGACAGTTTGTGAATCATTTACTGACAAATAAATTCTAAAAGAGATACTTAAGTCCATAGGCACAAGAATGCGGGAGAGGGAGAGGTAAAGGGTTAGTGTAGGCAAGCTACCATTCACCTATAAAAATTACGTTTTTGAAGATAATTATTAACATGCAAATTCTATTTCCATTCCAAACATCACCCTATATATATATAAGCTGTGAAGCATGGATACTTCAAAATTGGTGACGTATCCGTATCGTATCCGTATCCGATACCAATACCGATATGCGTATTATACTCCTGCATCCATATTTTTATTGTATCCTTGTGTTTTTTGTTTCTTGAATACCTACCGCCCTAAAGATACTACTACTTGAAAAATCCTAGCTATAAATTCAAGTTCCGTTCTCATCAATTACCTTCCTTAAAACATATTCTTACTCTTGCAATCTTGCCCTCCTCAAAATCAAAGTAAATTGGTGAAGAATTTCACCAAATTTAAAGTTTATTTTTTTTTACGTATATAAATATAAACTTATTTTATTCAATATGCATCTCCGTACCCGTATTTTAATTTTTTTTAAAACTACCATATTTATGTATCGTATCGTATCATATCGGATACTCGTACCCGTACCCGTGCAACATAGTATATAAGCATATCCTGTTGCTGGAAATTGTCAAAGTAGATAACTCAGTTTGTTAGTAATATAAACAAACCCTACTTTATAATTTATATTGACACTCAAGTCCACCATCTAAAGGTATGACACGGCAAAGGGGTCACCCGGGTAACATTGATAACAACAAGCATGAGGATAAGATATCTTCTAAAGCGTAAAACCAAAACAAAAAAGAAGAAGAGAAAAACTAAGAATGCAAAAGGGCCACCCAATCTCTCTGCATATCAGATTTTTAAATATTCAAATGATTGACAGGTGCCCATATGCTTGATATGTTTATATATAGACTGGAAAACAGAACATACTATGCAATCGACAAAAAGGCTGCCTGACTGACCTGCAAGTCAAATTCGACATCCAGGGGCAGTGCACCTTTGCTTAAAATATACCTCTGGAAGTGTATTAGCAATCGATCGAGTTTCCTCTTAGAAGAGCCACGGTCGAAGTAATA
This sequence comes from Styphnolobium japonicum, assembly GCA_023212625.1. Taxonomy (NCBI): domain Eukaryota; kingdom Viridiplantae; phylum Streptophyta; class Magnoliopsida; order Fabales; family Fabaceae; genus Styphnolobium; species Styphnolobium japonicum. The sequence continues at coordinate 21,338,285 of JALBWW010000003.1, read as the reverse complement.
TCCACAGGTTTCAAGAAGAGTAATGATCAACCTTATACGAAAATAATCTTCAGGTGGATCCAGTACATCTTGCTGATAGGATGAAAGAACAAATTCCATAATGTCATGAGAAGGCTCTCATATACAATAATAATAATAATAATAATAATTTGAACTTAACAGTATACAAGTCATGTACAACAAACCAGAATATCAGAGAACCAATCTGGTTTTATGCCGAGTCAACCATCATGGAGGATATATACTTATTGCGGGTTTGATGGAAAAATATAGAAGGAAACAAAATGAACTACACATGGTCTTCATCGATCTAGAAAAATCCTATGATAGGATGCCATGAGAAGTCTTGTGGAAGGCTCCGGAGAAGAAAGGAATTCGTAGCACATATTTGAGCTCTAGATTTTCCTATAACAATAGGTTTGCACCAAGGGACGACTTTGAGTCCATACCCTTTTACCTTAGTATGGGCGAATCTATTGGGCACATCCAAAAGAGCCAGTGCCTCAATGCATCCTTTTTGCGGATGACATAATCCTAGGTGACAAGTTGAGAGGAGTAAATACTAAATTCTAAGCATGAATTGCAGAGAGAAACTTTGAAATCAAAGAGTTTTGGGTTAAGTAGGAGAAAGACAGAATATATGGAATGCAAGTTCAATATTACACGAGTTAGCAATGTTTCGAAGGTGAAAATTGGAGAGCAAATCATACCACAAGTAGCACGATTTAGGTATCTTGGATCTATCTTACAAAGTGATGGGGAGATTGATGGGGATGTCAGAAATAGGATTCAAGCTGGGTGTATGAAATGGAGAAATACTTCAGGCGTAATTTGTGATACCAAAGTCCCATCAAACTCAAAGGAAAATTCTACTGGACAGCTATAAGACTAATGAAATTCTATGTTAGTGAATGTTGGGCAGTAAGGTACTAAATAAGAGCAAAACACAAGTGTAGCAGATATGAGAAGGTTGAGGTGGATGAATGGGTATACAAGAAAGTTGGAGTACCAACTATTGAGGATAAGATGACAAAAACTCGCCTAAGGTGTTTGGTCATGTGAGAAAAAGGCCAATAAAGACTCCAGTGAGAAAGTTTAATCAAATGGAAGATAGTGTGTTTAAAAGGGGTAGAGGAAGACCAAATAAAACTTTTATCAGAAACCATTAAGAAAGACCTTACTCTAAATGGTTTCATTGGAAGTTTTGGTTTTTGATAGAGGCATAGAGCCCAATGGCTTCAATTGATCCATGTAGCCCACCCCACAAATGGAATAAGCTTTGGTTGTTGGTTGTTGAACAATGAAGCAAATATAAAATATAACTTGCATTTATGTAGGAATCACAGTATAGAGGCTAAGTGAAATTCTAAGAAAACCAAATGGTATTGCATTCTCTTATCTTTTTTGTTTTGGAGGATATCTTATCCTCCCCTTGTACTTTCCCTCTTTTCTCTCTAACAAAAATTCTTTTTTTATCAAAAGGAAAATAAATACTACATTCTCGTGCATTACCTTGGTATTACATTCTATTCTCATGTCATGAGACAGAAAAGAAAAGACTTAAATTGGCAAGGAATCCCAACAGGAAAAATGATAGATATAAAAAGAGAAATATAATTTTCATAAATGATTATGGAAAGGAAGGTTTATGAAAAATCCAAAGAACCTAAGATCTTTTAGTATCTAAACAGTGGACATGTTTGGTGTAAAGGAAACACGTTTTCAGCAACACAGCAGACTGCAAAAGCTTAATTCCTTCATCTCCCAAAAACAAGTAACCAGTATATAAATAATACCTCTGGTGTCCCATGGCCATAGACGAGAACGAGGTATAGCGTCTCGAAAATAACAGATGAGTCTACATGCTCGTAGTTGTAAAGCTCCCCTAGGAATCGCATGTAGGCAATGCGTCTCTGCTGCATCCCATAGTCATTTAATTCCAGACCAAGTCTAATCTCCTCCAAAACCTGAAAATCATATTACAAAGTCGCAATGTCAACCCAAAACTCAAACCATTTGGAGAGAAAATGTGAACAAAAGATTCACTTGCAAAGTTTTTCCTCTCCCTCAGGGTTACTGTTGTTTCTAGAACAGAGAATAGTAAAATTTAAAACTTCAATCATTAAAAAAATTAAAAATTTGGTTATTGTTTAACATGTTAAATTAAGTGTGCAACTTCCAATTGAGGCAACCCTTGTTCAGTTTGAATGTCAAGTTGTTATAATCCGGGATTCTTTATATTCTGTTCCGTACTATATGGTAAGTTTACCAAGTGTTATATATCAAATTGCATAGTGTAGGAATTCCCAATTTTTTTGCCAATAGTAGAAATTTCCAAATGAAAAGATAAATTACAGGGGCATCATAGATGTAAGCTGAGCCTTTAGTTTGAATTGACAATTTTCATTATTAGTCATGATTTAAGGGTCAGGACTGGATGTCCTAAGAATTTTTATCATTATTTTTCTTTCCTAAATGATGCAAGGAAAAAAAAAAAAACTGAATTCAAGGAGAAAGAAACGGATACAAATTATGTATAAAAAACTTGTGCCACTTGAAAAATATACAGAATACAGAAGAAATAAAAAAAATGCAAATAAAAAATTCACAAAATTAAAGACTTATCATAATTATGATTCCAGCCAATGCTGATTCTTAGCACCAAAGGTATGAACAAAAGGGAATCGAATTAAATGCCATTACAATCCTAACACAACCAGAAATTGATAATGGAACATTCATTCTATTCCATGACTTCAATTACCAATCCCAGTCCAATTCTGATTCCAAAACGATTGATTCAAGTTACCAAAGGTACTTTTAGAGAATGCTGACTAGTAACTTTGGGGCTTAGGCATTTTTAGCCACGTGGTTCCCATCAAAGCTGCCTGCACAGTGGCTACTTGGGTCATTACAACTAAATCTTAAACAACAATCAATTTTTCATCCCATTAAAACTTATGTAATACTACAATAAAGCAAAATAACATAGCCTCTTCATTTTTCTTTGCTCTTTTAAGTTTAAACCTGTACTTTCTCAGTTTTTGTGTCTGCATCAGGACTAGAAGAAATTCTAAGAATTGCATCCAACATGATATTAGTTGCTGGATTAAGAAAATCCTGAAACTTGACTCCAACTTGACAACTTAACTAATCCCAAGGTACGGGGATCAAATTGTATTTACATGCAAATAAGTTCTGGGTAACAAAAACAAGAGCTAATTAATAAGTAGGCATTCCTCAAAATCCATATCATTCTATTGTATTGAGAAGAAATAACAAATCAGGAAAGGAGTAACATATAAAAAATACCAACCTCATCAACTATAGCTACTGCAAATTCATCATGATAGCGACTTAGACCAGCAGCAAGAGAAGCAATCAGGTGGATCTGACCATATTTCCCTTTGTGGACCTTCATGAAGCATTTCAAAAGATATGGTTCACATTCACTCCATGGTAATTTACGAAGTTGCCTCAGCACATGCTCGATGGTAGACTTATCAAGATCAGAGAAAAGTAATTTTCTGATATACTACAATAAAGATATCAAGTAAAATGTTAACTCAAATGTTGATAGTTATTATAGAAAGAAAAAGAACTCGAAATATAAATTACACCTGATGCAACGGAGGACGGACTTTAGATACTCGTGCAGATCTTTCTGGTGGCTTGCAAAGGTAGTATGCATTCTCCACTAAAGTGCTATGTCTGGGGTCCAAGTTTTTAACATTTTTCAAGCGCATCAGTATCTCCAACATGTTAGCCATACGTATAGTAGTTTCTGGAGATCGATATAGAAAACGGCCACATGTTTCAAGAAGATTGCAAGCTACGTCAATGTTGTGATGAGTGAAATCATCTAAACAGGCCTGGAAGGACAAGAAAACATCAATCAATGATAGAATTCTCTATATGAAGATGTCAACCTTACAGAAACTCATTCTCTTCACACCTCTCAACAAATAGCATAAGGGATGCAAGCGAATTTAGACTTTAGGCAAGTAACAGGGAAAATATAAAACCAATTAATTCAAAATCATTTTGTCTAATGCCCAGTTCACTTGTTCAGTTACGAGAGAGCATGTTGTCTACTCCAGATTGGACAGATTTCTTTTCCCCGGCACTTGGGTGGATATGTTTCTGGATCTTATTCAAGAAAGTGTACCACAGTTAGTCTCAGATCTCTTTCCTATCATTTTTTAGTCCTGCAAGGTTAAGAGAGGCCCTGTCTCCTTTTGCTTTGAGAACATGTGGCTTAAGCATAATTCTTTTTCCTCTTTGGTTAAAGATGTTAGGGAAGAATCAAGAGTAGATGGGGGAGAACGCTTTAAGTTTATGAAAATGCAATTCCTAGGGCAGATAGAAAAAGTTTCAAGACATTTGAATCAGAAAAGGAGGAGATTCTGAAAGAAATTGACACATTTGATAAGTTAAGAAATGGAGGGGTTCCTTTCCTTGGAACAAACGACTAGAAGATCTATGTTGAGGAAAGATTTTGAAGAACTGCTCCTTAGGGGAGGATCAAGTCAGCCAAAAAAATCTAGGCTGCAATGTGTAAAAGATTCCAGATGGGAACTGGGTTTGAGAAATGGGAGTGATTGTGGGAGAAATTAACCGATTCTTTACAGCCCTGTACACTGAGGAAGATTGTTGTAGAACGTTTATTGAAAGGTTGAATTGGAGTCCTATCTCTCAAGATAAAGCTGAACAACATTAGGGGGTTATAGCGGGTGAGGAGAGGAAAAGGGAAAACTCGGGATGAATCTAGAATTTCTATTTTGGTGGATATCTTATCCTCCCCATAGTTGTACTTTTCCTCCTCCCCAAAAAAAATTCTTTTTCTATCAAAAAAAATGTAGAAGAAAGAGAAAAATATAGAGAAGACAAATAACAAGCTTGCACAACTAATTTTTGCTGACAAAGTCAGGGTTTAAATGAAATTTTCAATTTGTGAAATTAAAAAGAATAAATAGTCTTCACACAATTTACATAATGTACTAAGCACATGTTTAGTTAAAAACATATTTTATTCCAATACCACAATAAGGAGCTATTTGTCATATGAGGAAAGACTACGGTAGCAAAGTGTATTTGATCCAATAAAAAAGAGTATTATCTGAAAGTTGGTAACAATGGAGGATAACAAAGTATATTTCATATGATTTGCATATAACTTATTGATACCAAAGACTTCTGTAACCAAAAAGTCAGAAAGTTATAAAAAAGGAGTCTAAAATTTAGAAGGCTAAGCATAAAAATACAAATGTATATAGTCATGATGAAACTCAACCCTGTCGACATCATAAGAATGGCTCCAAAACATAAGTTGTATATTCAGAAAATTTTCATTATAATTAAAAGTGGGTAGCCTTGATTTGTAATTTGATTATTAGTCTCTTATACCTTCAAACAACTGAAGACTAGGCTAGCAGGGGCAATTTTGAACTTGCAAAGTTCTCCAATGAACCTAATGTTCCTTATCTTTGTCTCAATGTTCATCTGGTCCTGTAAAATAAGGCATTTCAAAAACCAACAACAAAAGTAATTACCTAAATATAAAGCGGATGACAAATTGATCCTACTCCAATAAAAACCATATGTAAAATTAACCTTTTTATTTATTAAGAAGTTGAATTCCTCCTCCAACATCTGCAAGAGAATGGAGGAGACATCCTTCATACAAGTTGAGAGTGTGGCAACCATGCGTGAGTAATATGGTAGCAGTTCCAAAGATGTCCTTGGTACATTGAACAAAGCCCTCACAAGCTTTTTCCGATTTGATTTTGAATTTAGATAACAGAATTCTACCTAACATTTGTTAAACAAAGAGGCAATAATAATTAATAATGATGATGAAAATAACAATAGAATCTAAGAAAATGACGAGTAATAGAGTTCAATAGGATATTCTCACAGTCAATTGATCTATAAGGTCCCGGCTCACACAACCAGGAAGCCTCTGCAATAAAGCATCCAAATTTGTCCCTTCAAGACTTCTGAGTTTGTCCTTTTCATTTTCCCCCCTTTTGTCATTATCTTTTTCTTTTTCCCTCTCTCTGTCCAATTCTTTAGACTTTTCTTTATCTTCCTTATCCTTCACTCTTTCTGTGATTTCTCCCTCTGGCAAAGCACTAGACTCTGCGGAGACCTCTCCACTTTCATGGGTGGACAGTTGACCTTTGTCTGATTCAGGTACTACTTCCTTTATAATCATAAATCTTGAAGTCAGTGAATAGTTGCAGAAGGTTGGAAAGAAAAAACACTAACAAGATGGTTGTATGTGAGGACAAGTTTCATATTATTCTTTCATGAAGAATCATGGCATAATAACTAAAGTTGTTGAAATAATTTTTATGGAAAAAGTATTTTATTAGACAGAAAAGAGTTAGAGTACAACTATGCGGACAAGAAGATATGATCCAAAACAGGGAAAACAAGATGCAAGAGGAAAAAATAAATAATTTATCAACATTTTATGACATGGATGAACAAAAGACTGTATCAATGCTGCCCACACAGTAGTTGAAATAATCAATAATTCCAAGCTATAGATGAAGAATGGATAATCTTCTTGCCAACGACCAACTCTCCTAAAAGCTTAAATTATTAGGTAGAGGCCTAAGAACGATTTTATATCTCTAACACACCCCATCAAACGAGCCCTTTGGGCTTAAAATGTGGACATTGCGCAGGCCTATTTTATCTTGTGCTGAAATTCAACTTAATTACGAAGAAAGGGGGCAGCAAGGATTAAACTATTGACTACTCGGTCACAAAGGCTCTAATACCATGTCAAGGACCAACTATCCTAATTCCTAAAAGCCTAAGCTGTTAGGTAGAGGACCAAAAATGACTTTAGATCTCAAACAGTTCCATTTATACTACAGGGAAGCAATCTAGAAGCCGAAGATAAATATGCTCTTCGGTATGAAAAAGCAACTGAGATAAGAGGTACTGACCACCATCTGACTCGCTTTGAAGTTTGAACCACATTCACAAAGTCAGCACACTCAATAGGAAGCATAACAACAGATAAACAATAAGACCATAAACAAAAAAAGAAAAAAAAAACTAAACCCAAAAATATAGCAAATAACCAAACTGTGACAATAAATATTGAAAAAGTTACACATTACCCAATAATTATTTGGTAGTAATTAAAATAAAAATTTCATTACAAGAGAAGGGACACACAGAAAGAGGACGATAAGATATTTTCCTTAAGCAATAAATGTCAGAAAAAAAAAAGAGCTCTTCAATCTCTGTATATTTCTTAGGGAGACTCCCCAAAAAAGACATGCAAAGCACCAAAGAGAGGCCATATACACAATTTATCCCATGAAAAGTCTCAAAAGATATTTCTCCTTTAAAATCCAAGCTTTTCACTCCAGCCAAATTACACTAAAGAACAACATTCAAAGCATAATGCCATAAAACTTTGCCATTCTTGTTCCTTCCGAAACCACTGAAACTAATCAAAAGTTGGTCCAAACTATGATGGCACAACCAAGATTCACCAACCACACTAGAAAGCCTATTCCATATCAAAAAATTGGGCAATATCAGAACAAATGCGCAGAGCTGTTTCCCAGTTAGTTCCATACAGACCACAAATATCAAAAAATAAAACGTCATTAGGTCTGCTAATCTTCAACATGTCATCCCTTGGTTTAAAATCTAGGAAGCACAAATACAACATGGGACACGGATACAACACAACAACAACACAAGGATATGGAAAATTCTAAAAATTATAGGACACAACACAATTAAGATACAACATAAAAATTAATATAAGATTAATATAAAACACAAATCTTAAATTAAAATAAGACACTAATGTTTCAAAAGTCAGTATTAGTCATTGTAGATACAACAAATTGACAAAATATTATCATTTATCTAATTTATGTGATATCACACCTGTATTGGTACAATAGTACAAAATATAAAAATAAAAATAAAAAAATTGAAGGATGTAGGCTAGGAGTATCCAAAGGTTTTCAAGGAGTATATGACACGGATACGTGTCTAACACTGGTACGGTAACCATTTTAAAGCGTCCATACTTCCTAGTTTAAAATAAATAAAAAAAAACCTTATGCACCAGGGGTTGAATCTTCCATCTTTTAGATGAAAATTAATGGATTTGAATTAATGGAATATACACTAATTGTGTCTCTGTATTTTCTGAAAAGTGCAATTTAATCCCTCAACTCAATACTATTTCACACATAATAGAAATTAGCTAAAGATACTAGTATATTAAAAGTTTCACATTGAAATATGATAAATTTAGGACTAGTCCCTAACACACATTCAATTTGATACCAATTGAAATCAAGGAAGCAAACAAGCAAACCGTGCTTCTTACACAATGAAAAGATTTAATTGCTAGGGTGTTCCTGGTTATATAATAGTGAGATATAATTATATTACAGTTCCAATAAAATTTTTAATAAATCTGCCAGATTTGAAATAGTTGCCAATATAGGAATTACATTGTACTTTGTTAGTATAGAGAGACTGTCTTGACTCAATAAAAATTCAGTCACCAAACTGAAACTTGAAGCAAACTTACAGGGACACATAATAGCTTTTTGGTAACTTAAACATCATTGGACTAAGGGCTGGTTTGGATGAGCTTCTAAAAAAATATTTTTCTATATGAGCATTTTTTAAACGATCTTTTATAAAAAGTAAAAACTATTTTATGTTTGGGTGCAATTTTTGATAAGATCTTTCTTTATGTTTGAACAGGGTCTTTTTTCTAGAAGCACAGAAATCTAGCTAAAAAAAGCACAAAATATGCTTTTTTTAGAAAAGCTCATCCAAACACACTAAAATATGACAATAGTACATTTTTAAAAAACGATCCTTTTTATTATAATAAGCACATCCAAACAAGCACTAAAACAAAGCAAACAAATGATTTGACAAGCTAAAATTTTAACTTCTAAAAATCCAAAATTCAAATTTGAAGAAACAAGCATCAACAGTCCATAAAGCAATCATCTATTCACTGCACAATGCATGAAATAAACTCTCAAATGATAGTCATAAAGCAAACAAATGACTTGACAAGCCAAAAATTTTAACTTCAAATTTGAAGAAACAGGCATCAACAGTCTATAAAGCAATCATCTATTCACTGCACAATGCATGAAATAAACTCTCAAAGGATAGTCATAAAATGTGAACTTGAACAGAAGGTTTAGAATAGAAATTTCAAGTTTAAGGGAAGAAAAAAAAAAACAAAAGAAAAGCCATAGTTGGAAGAGCACAGAGGTGCATCAAATGTAGGAAAAGTTTGGACATGGAGAAACCTGCCAATAGCAACAATAACAGAAAGGAAACCAGGTTACACTACATAAAAACAATGAACAATATTATCATCAAATGTTTAAAGAACAACTAGAATGGTTTCAAAGCATCAAGAATGGTCCCAGCAGAAACAGAAAGACCTAAAGGTACAGGAATTGGATACAGCTAGGTGTGCACTTCCCTCTGATTAGGAGAGAAAAAATTGAAAAAAGTATAAAAAAATAACAACCAGAAGATAGGCTTGAAGTAGATTAAATAACTTTCAGAGATAAGATTCCTTACAGTTGGTTGGTCTTGACTCTTCACAGATTGCTCACTGACTTTCGGCTCCGTTTCTCCCAAAAGCACAGCAGGAACAAAAGCTCTGCAGAAAAATAGGCTGGATAAAGCTCCATATAAAATAAAACAAACTAATGGTAAAACCAACAAAAGAAAAATTTAAAACCATTGATGTTCACATCAGAATTTTAAACAGGAAATAAAGAATATAGGGATCAAGGACTAGTGGGTGAATTTATTTATTGAGGACCCATTAACAACTCAAAAGGCTAATCCTGTTATAAAATGGTGAACGATTCATCATTTTATAACAGGATTAACCACTCAAGTGGTGAATAAGGTCTTTTTTCATAAATAAGTTCATTCATTGATCTTTTCCAATAAAAATCCCAAGAATATATACCCATTAACATAAAGTCCTTCCTTTTTTCCTCTCTCCCTCTCTCTCTACTTTGAACGTGATAAGTAGAGAAGTTTCTTAAAAATACAAACCTAAGATCAGGTAAACATTCATAGAAAGCCCTAGTATCTTCATCATCCCATATGGCTTCAACAACAGAAGAATCTTTCCCAGCAGCAGAAGAAATAGCCTCCTCACCACTAGTAACCCTTGTTGTGTGGCCATCCTCTGGCATTTCAGGAGGCTGCATATCAAGTGCTTCTGCTAATCTGTAACAAGACAATCATAATTAGAGGATAGAAGAATTAAAGGGAATGATTAAAGAGAAATCTAAGTAATGTTCAACTGATGGATGATTTGGCCTTTAGTCTTCATTAGACAGAAAGGAGTGGCAGGCTGAATTTAAGATGACAAAATCCAAGGGCTAGTGAAGCAAAGCAATCTTACAAAGGCTTAACAAATTTATCTTTTGTATCAATTTGGGGTACTAAGAAATCATATATCCAATTGAGATGTAACATTAGCTGGAAGGTGCAGCCCACCTCAGGCATGACAATATTAACTCACTATATAGGAACCAGGCCATGAGAGTGGGTACTAAGAAATCATATATCCAATTGAGCTGTAACATTAGCTGGAGGGTGCAGCCCACCTCAGACACAAGACAATATTAACTCACTATATAGGAACCTGAATGCATTTATGTCTCCAAACAACAGATATCTCACCGATAAACTATCCTAACAGCAGATAATTGTCAAGGACCAACTCTCCCAATAACTTAAGTTGTTAGGTGAAGGCCCAAGATTGGTTTTATATCTCTAAAAAATAATCATATCCGCATTTGCCTCAAATTTTCTTGACTATGTCTCTATAGCTCAAAGCCTTCATGCATGTACATATATGCCAGTGATAAGCCAAAATAGTATGTGCAGCCATGCATGTAAACCCTAAACAGGGGTGCATAGTTTTGAATATATTAAGTCAATATACACCAAGAACGTATTCACTAAACAAAACTAAATAAAGCAACTTACGATGAGACATTACGATACAAATGGTCATAGGATTTACGAAGCTTTTCATATGAAGCAACATTTTCATCACTGAGCTCTCCTTTTGCATTTAGAATCTTAGAATTTTCATGCTCCATTAGTCGAAGTGACTGTCAAGAAATAAAATCCATCAATAATCACAAGGGAAAAACTATTGGCACACATGACCTAATGAAAAGAAGAAACCAGTCCGAAGAAGGTGAAGACAAACAAAAATAAAAATAAAAATTAGAAGAGTTTACAAAGGAAGAAACTCTTACAGAATGCTCAGACTGAAGTAGTTCAGCAGTAGTATCATAAAATGTATAAAATGCTTTCCGGAAAGCTTTCTTTTGATCTGCCGTGATGTTAAGGCCTTTAAAAAACTGTATCAATGTGTCAGTACAGGAAAATATAGAACACAGCTGGCCAGGCAGAACAATCTTGATACAAAAGTCATATGCCAATAATTTAATACAAATAAACGCTAGAGCTAAAGTTGCAGTCATGAATTAAAATGACAAAAAGATTGAGAAAGTCAATGAAAGCAAAAGAAAGCAGACTGAACAAAAAATGAATAAGAGAAAGCAATCTAATATTCTTAATGAAGAAAAAATAAAAGGAATACCTCTTCATGAATTTCTGGCCCAGCAACAGAAAGTCCAAGAAAAATTCTCCCTTGCCGAGCAAAGCTAGAAAGAAGGGTCAAACTTGTTTGTGTAGCATCCCGATCTTTTAGCTGTTCCGCACTGGTAAGTTCCTTTATGATATTGATAAAAATGCCACCATCTTCAATAACTCCAACAAAATAAAGTTCCAATAGAAGTTTCAGAGTGCTGCGCTTCTTCATTGCCTTCAAGTTTCTGTCTGCATCCGATTCATCACCAGGTTTTCCAGGAGAGAAGACTTTGAGAAGCCCTTGAATCAGGCTTGGCGCAAAGTCCTTGTACCTTTGATGAAGCAAAGAGCAGATCTTTCCAAAAAAGAAGCAAGTGATGGCCATATCTCAGGAGTCATGTATTTAAAAAAGTAACATATGCAACAGATAAAATGATAGAAAATCTTACAATTCTATGGAAAAAAATCTATGTACTCAATTATGCAATTAATTGTATATCTTTGATGAAAGAATAATTTATTAAGAAAAGGAAGAGAAGTACAAAGAAGCAGGACAAGAAAAAAAAAAATAATGCAATGACAGGCCCAAAAAAGAAGAACATTGGAATACGAGAAAGAGACAACTACAGCTTGGATTGAAAAGCCACACCAATGACTTGTGGAGAAAATACATTATGCTTATTTACCCACATTACATACACACGCATAGCATACATAGTCTCTGTTATAATATTAGGGTTGAGTCTTATTATATTAGTGGACTTGGGCTTGTACTAGTAGTACTACACTAGTACTTGACCTAATTATTAGTATAAATAAATAGGAGTATTAGGTTAGTGTTTTGTATCTCATCTACACCATATCAATCTAATATTATTGAAAGTCTCCTTTCTCTCTTTTCCTCCTTCCCTACCTAAACCATATAATTTCAACATGGTATCATCCTACGTGACCTAGTCCCATCACTATTCCATTGCTGAGTTCCTAAAATCCAGAACTCCTATCCAACATTCACTGTCCCGTGTCTCTCTTATTCTCATTAGCTATGAACCAATTGAGGACACCGGAACCCTCGTTTTCCCACTACTGTCCGGTCGTGTTTATGTTTTTGGCAACCTTTTTGGTGTCCTTGTGCCTGATTGGGAGACTCTCTCTCTACCCGCGCATGAGGGAGCTTGAGCTTTCTTCTTCAGCCAGTCTCTTCACATACTGATGTGTTTCCACCATTCTGGTCAGTCTGTGGCCCAGATCTGCCACAGTTCCACCTTCCCTGCCTGAGTCAACCTTTGCTGGTGACTTCTCCACGCATCTGCCCTCTTTCCAGCTGCTGCTTTCAGAGAAGCCTGTCCTTTTCCGGCCTATTCATCTGGAAAGATTCAACTATTCGAGAGAATTGCTTGACAGCAATATTTTCCCCCTCGGTGGAATAACCAGTAGGCAGCATACAAAGGGCCTGCATTGCATATTTGTACAAGTTCAGCAGCAAGGTCGTCAAATACTTCAAACTTGTTTCTCTTCATGATACTGGTCTCGTAAAGCCTTGAGATTTTGTGATAGCAGGCATAGGAGGTTTCTATGAGCCTAAATATCTTGATTAATGATTGGCAGAAAGTCATTTATTCAGTTGGTAGATCTGAGATGAAGAGATGGCCCCTGCAACTGCGACAATCTATGTCCAATAGAGTGTCTCTCACTCGTAATGGTTCTTCCTTGCAACCATCAGAGATGAGTTTAATCCCAGAAGGAACTCTTCCTTCCTCACCTAGTCCTTTGTAAAACCCTCATGCCAAAGCCTCTTTTTTTTTCATGAAAGCAGTTTAAGGCATGTTTCTTAAGAAGGTAGAGATTACTTGAGCTTCCAGAGATTACAAGCAACACCTGTTGGAGGCGCCATCCCAGTTGAGCACATGAAATGTTTTATTTTTTCTTTCCATCAAGTACACTATCAGTAATTTTCAGCCCACCAAGAAGCATATCAGTGGCGCTCTCTATTGGCTGCGATTCACACCAGTCTTTAGTCTCTAGTATTAAACACCTTCCACTCTAGCAATGCCATGAACCATCATGTTTGGCAGTGGAATATTCCAGCCCACGTGTTTAATTTCTCTATGTTCCAGCCACAATCCGTTTTCGAGCTGCATTCTCCAATATCATTCTTGTCGTTTGTAGCTTCCAAATGCTGTTTGGAGATGTTTGGGCCTTGGTGTGTATGATTGTTTGCCAGGAAATTACCACTGCGTGTCTTTCCAGCCATGTCTCTTCCTCCTTGGCCATGCAACATTCCAACCAGCATTTCTGGCTATGCGTCAAAGGCACCAAAAGGCCCTGATGCGAGGCACCAGAAGGGGTCAGAGCCTCTTGGCGCTTTAGGAGTGCCTTTCTGGTTCAGGCGAGGCATGCCTTTAGCCCCTTATCGAGAACAGTAAAAAGGTATATGAAAGCCCAGCCATCTAACTTGCTGACTGTGATGCTCAAGGGGGGGAAATATTCAGAATGTTAAAAGAATGACTAGTTGTCGGTCTTTGGGACTCCTAGCAGCAAGCAGCTTAGGCTTTTGTAAATTGAACATAATCTTTTATTTTTACTATGAATGTTATGCTTGTGTAGTTAATTTATATGGAAAATCAATGCAAAATAGTCAATTATTTTACATTTTCTTTTTTAACTTTAACACCTTTCTTCAATAAGGGGTGCGCTTTTTGGCGCCTCTCTCCATAAGGCATTGAAAGCCCCTAGTGCCTTAAGGGCGCCTTTCGCCTTCCTTGCGTCATTTTAGTCGTCTTGCTAAGTTATCTTTCCAGCTCTCCAGCATCCCTGAGTTGTCTGTCCATCTATGGTTTATGGAGTCCACATTATAGTTAAGTTAATTTTTTTAAGTGTGTTTATTTCTAACAAGCTTAAAACTTAGTAAGTTTTAGCTTGAGGGGAGTGTTAGAATATTACGATTATGAGACTTACTGTATGAGTCATTGTTTGAAAACTGGACCGGTTCAACCGGGAACCACTCCATTGACCGGTTTGGTTAGGCCATTAGAACCAGTAGAATAAGAGCTGGCCAAAAAAGTGGTGAGCCAACTGCGAACCAGTCAAACCATGCAAATCAGCCACGGTTTGACCAGTTCAATTTATTTAGCACAAAATGTGCTAAATGGAGGAGCTAGGAGTTGAACTTGGGTCCTCACTTTGGAGTAGTATTGTACCACTAAGCTATTAGTGCTTATTGGTTGATTGTCTTATATTATATATTCATATTAATTTCTTTTCATATAGAGGAATATAATAATGTAAAATATATTTAGTGTAAAATACATTTATAGTATAAAATATATTTAGATAGTGTAAGATATCTGCAAAAAAAAAAAAAAAGAATACTATAAAATGTATTTTAGTAACTATAACAATATTTATTAATAATATTGTAAAAAGTTATATTAATTCTTCACTTCCATTTTATTTATTTATTTATTTATTTATTTCCATACTTTTTTTGTTGTAATATTACTTATCAACATTCTTCATGTTAATAGAATAATATTTTAATTTTGAACACATATAAAAGACACTTAAAATAATATATTATTACAATTTATGACTAAGAAGATTAATAAAATTGTTAATTTTTAATATATATGTATAAATAATTATATTTCGGCTCGACAACCACGATTGGACCATTGAACCGTGAACTAGTCCCTTCACCGGTTCATTGACCGGTCCTGTTTTCAGAACATTGGTATTAATGACTTGGACTTATACTAATAGTACTACACTGGTACTTGACCTAATTATTAGTATAAAAATAGGAGACTTAGGTTAGTGTTTTTTATCTCATGTACACCATATCAATCTAATATTACTGAGAGCCTCCTTTCTCTCTTTTCCTCCTTCCCTACCTAAACCCAATAATTTCAATAGTTTTAGCATATACTTAAAAGGTATTTCTGATATAACAATTTAATTGTGTCCATAATTAGATCTTCACCTGATCTGTCTGTAGGTACCTAATTTGTTTTGTTTCACTCTCCACTAAAAAAATCCATGAACTTAATTTTTCTAGTAGAAAAACTTTTAGTGAAGAGACAGATCCTAGCTTTGTGCAGCAATCTGATATCAAAGTAATATAATTATATAAAAATATTGATGAAATCAGAAAGTACAAGGTAAACAAACAGTATGACATGCAATTACAGACCCTTAGAACATTAACCACAACTAATAAATGAATATCCTTTCTCCTAAGGAAATAATTTTTAATATGTAGAAAATAAGAAGAAAACTGTAAAGCGCATACCTGAACTGCAGCTTGTATATCTGAACTTCTAAGCTTGGCATCACATATAGCTGTCACAGCTTCACTGACAAATTTGCTTAAGTTGACACTTCGCAACTCGTCCATCAATGATTCCCGCTGCTCTTCGTTAATCTGCTTCAGTTTCTTAATAACTGCAGTGTTGCGCTTAATGCTGGAATCCAAAGTCCTTAAAAACCCTGAGTCTGCATATAAGAGCAGATTGCATCATTAGTTGTGCAACAAATGTTTGTGATAATACAATACACATACGCATACTAGAGAATCCAACAAACACATGTTCAAAGGGGTTAGAGCCTAAGTTGCTTATTGTTGTTGCAAAAAATAAAAAAGCAGGTTCAAATTACAAATGTCAATTATCATCTTACAAAAAAATATCAATTACCCAGTACTTCTACTTCATCATTCTGGGAAACACTCTCACATGCCACAATATAATTCTGCCATGCATATTTAAACCTTTATATAACAATCGCATTATTAAAGCAACAGCAATGAAGTTCCAACTACAACTACAAAGTCTGAATAATAAATTAATCCCATGGGAATGCAGTCCTTAAAATAACTCTTAAGAGGTATTACGCACTGGGCAACATATCCTCAACACTACACATAGTAAGAGAACACACCATGCTTCTTTCACCGATATTAAAACTCACGAGGCAGATAAATCCCATCCCAACAATTTTTATCATCTTATGCATTGATAGTAAACAACCAGAAGAACATCTCACCACTTGACCTGTAGCCCAACCAGTTCAATATTGCTTAATGTTTATACTCAAGAACTCAGTTGCTGATAAACTACATTCAATCCATGATTTCAATTGTCTAGGACCGGCTCTCCTCAAAGCTTAAGCTGTTAGGTGGAGGCCCAGGAATGGGTTTTATATCTCTAACACACTCCTCATGAAAGAGCCCCTTGGGCTAGAAGCGTAGACAATGCATAGGTCCACTTTATCTTGTGCTGAAATTTAATTTAATTTATGAAGAATGGGGGCAGTAAGGGTCAAACTCCTAACTACTTGATCATGGAGGCTCTAATACCATGTGAATGACCAACTCTCTTAAAAGCTTAAGCTGTTAAGTGGAGGCCCGTGAATGGTTTTTATATCTCTAACAATTATGTATGTGTGAAAGCATATTGTAAGCTTTCATCTTAAGCTAACCAGGCTTAGATATTGTTGAAAATTATCAGAGACTATCATACATGGCTAATAATAGTGTGTTCGGGTAAGCAGTGGGCAGCTTCCAGTATCAGGTTTGCAGCCCAGAATCAAATTAAGGGTCAGGCAGAAGCAGCTCTAGCTATTTATCTGCCTAACGAAGGAATTATACTATTCTGTCACTTTCTTCAATTATATACTAATATAAGGGTGTCATCAAAGACTTATTTTCTTGAAGATTTAGATTTCAATTTCTCTTCCAAAACATGAGTCTTTGAAGCAATACATACTGCTAGCAGGATGTATCTAAAGCTACAGTTGTCCAAGGTGCTATGAACCATGATAATATGAACAGAAGATCACTCTGGCAGCAAATGTCATTCTCATTCACATTCATGTTTCCCATCAAGTTTAAATCATCATGCAACAAGAAAGAATTTTTATTTACTGCAGAAAAAAATATAATTTATCTTGGAAGTCTCAGTATTTTTTTTTTTTTGTTACAAAGGAGGTCCAAGACCTAGAGTAGGGAAGGGAGGGGAAGCTAAAGTGCAGGCAAGGCAGTCTGGCTGGGATTCAATCCCGAGATCAAGTAGTCTCCTAAGAGACTTGGTACCACTAGAGCTAGAGCTCCTGGGTAATTCTGCAGTAATTTAAAGAATTTTATCCTTTCCTATTGGCAGCACAAATTTAATTAGCATATATAAATAGTAAAGACAAAAGGAACAATAACTAACCAGGCCTATCAGGATTCAAATTGCTTTGACGTAAAGCCATTTTTGCCTCAATCGACTTTTTGATTTCCTCAAGGCGAGCAGCAGCTTCCTGCATATGATTACAAAAGATAGGACACAACTAAGTCAGTTTGTAATGGAAGAACTACCCACAAATTTATTATACATTTTTTCATTCACTATCCAAAGCAAAAAAGACTATATATACTCAATTCATCCACAAACAAGCATAAATTCTAAATTTTACAGTCAATTTATAGTTCTCCCTCTAAGAAGCTGCATATTATTCTCACTCATTACAACTGCACAGAAAAAAAAAACTGCATAATACTCTCACTGGATATTCAGAGTAAACCAAAAAAAAAGTGTAACCAAACTTAAGTAGAAAGCAAAATACTAAAGTAGCACATAATGGGTTATTAGCAATCACTTAAAAAATTAAAATAATTAAAATAAAAGAATCATTACAACCTCATCATCTTGCTTGCCGTGACTTTCGCCTCCGATGCGGCATTCATCCTCATGCTGATCCATATTCGTATCTTCTGTTCACAAAACACGCACGCACCTACACAGTAAGAAACTGAGCACACTGAGAAAGGAGGAACTTTTTTTTTTACTACATCGAATAAAACCCAAAAAAAAAAAAAAGAAATTGCAATCAAATTACATATAAACTCAGTAAAGAAAAAGGGTCGCACAACCTAGGCATGAATTTTATAAGAGAAAAACGAAGGCTGAGGCATGAATTAAAGAGGAAAAAGAAGACGAAATTACCAAAGGGAAGGTCGAGATTTTGCGATGAAGAAACGAAGTGGGTTTGGTTGGGGCAAATCGTTGTTGCGTAGAATTGGGGATTGGGGAGAGACCAATGGGAGATGAGGCTTGTTTGGTGATTCGATTTTCGCTGAAAATCGGAAAAGGTGGTTGTTTTTGTTGCGGTTCTGAGATGAAATTATGAAGATGGTAGATTTTGGAGTTCGGTCTCTCGCACCACTGTTGTTCGGGTAAAGAACCATAGAACAAGTAAAGGAGCCTCTATTTATTCAAACCAACAAAAATAAACAACAACAAAAACAAAAACAAAAACCATTTGAATTACTTGAATATTTTTAATTTTTTTTTACTTGAGTGCCTATAATATAATAAGATAATTCCATTTAAATGATAAATATATTTGATTATATATGAATTTATATGAAAAAATTATATGATATTGTATAAATTTTGAAGATGAATTTTAATTGTTGAAAATAATTGTCAATTTTTTAATTAAAAAATATTGTTTATATTTATTATATATTTTTGAAATTTTACATCTTTAATATGAGAATTTTATTAGGATTAGGGTGACTCATTTTACTAGTTCGACACTTAATTTTGTATAATTTCACATTTTCACCTAAAATAATATCAAAATTGATTTGGCCACTTACCTATTTAGACAATGATAAAATTATATTTTCACATTTTTAACACACTATTCTTATACTCTCAAAATTGTTTGATGCAACTTAGATTTTTCTTTGAATGCAAGTAGAGCAGTGTGCATAAATAATTGTACACAAATGAGTGTATTTTTTAAGTTTATGACCAAATAAATCTCAACACTTGTGCAAATTATATTTAATTTATGCACTTTGATCATATGCATAAATTTGTAATAGAAATCTTCATGCATCATTATCTTTTCAGTTGAGAGGTTTGAGATACTTATAAAATGCACAAGTTTATAACTAATACTAAATAAAGTCTAAAGCTGGTCAATTAAAGAAATATTAATGGACAAAGATTGCAAGTCTCTTTTTCTTTACATTGCAAATAATAACAACATTATTTTCATTATAATATCATGTTACAATCAACAAATGTTGTTCTATGATAGGTGATCAATCAATTTGAGACACTTATGTTAGCTTTGTATTTGGCTTTATTAGATGTTTATTGTGCCCAATATTAGTGTTTTAGATGTGTTTAATGTTGTTGGGCTTCATTGGGTTTTAATGTAAATATTGGATAATTTTCGGATTTTGATGCATTTTGACCTTTCTTCCTTGGTTAGGCCATAACTTGGGACTCGGTGATCCAATTGAGGTGATTTTGGTGTCTTTGGAAATCTAAGACAAGGATCTACAAGTTTCATGAAGAACTCAAGAGCTGGTTCGGACTTCTAAGGGCCCAAAATAGCCTTGCAATACAGAGTGAGTTTGCTATCACGGAACCATCTGGGCAGTATGTACATATTGGACTATATAGTGGGTTATAGGCATCCTCTGGGGCTGAAACTTGGTCATTTGAAAGATAAGACCCATATCTCCAACTTCACTGAAGACCATTTTGTCAATAGATGTCATTTTAGGCATGATAATGAAGCTACAAGTTGATTTGAATTTGGAAACACGTTCTTCCAACCTAACTTGAGGTAGGTGCAGTGTTTTTGGCATTTCTGGAGTTCTAAAAGTCCAAATGACATGATTCAAATTGGAGATTTTCAAGGAGACAACTGGCTACAACTTTGATGAAGACATCCAAGCCAAAATGCACCGTCTAGGTGATGAATTTGAAGCCAGAAGTCGGATAAGAGTTGTTGACTAAAAGCCACCAACCATACACCAACCCACCTACCATGCACAAACCCACCAACCATGCATCAAGCTTCCATTTTTGACAATTTTCATATTCTTATAGCTTGTATTCAGATTATGTACATGTACAAATTGGCTTCTAGGATTAGTATAAATAGACCCAACCTCTTTGTATTAGAGGATTCAATTTTGAAGTAAGTTAGAATTCAATTTTGTAGTAAATTTGAGTATTTGTTAGTTTTCTTTCTCTTCTTCTCCCTTCTCTTTAGAATTTCATTTTTGTTCTTTATTTTCTGAGTTCTTCCTTCCCATCCATGGAAGACTAGGCTCTTATAATCAATCCAAGGGATTAACCGTCTTGATGTTTTATTTGGAGATCTTGTTTTGCTTGTTCATATTGCTTAATTGTTATTCAAGTTTCTCTTCTTCCTCTTTTAATTTTGATCTAGATTGAATTGTTTAATTTGATTTGGATGTTTATGTGATAATAGTTTTATTATCATGTATTCAAGAGGATCACATAGAATAAACAATTTATTAAAGCTTTTTGATGGATTGTTTAGCTTGGTTAAATTCTTGATCTTAAGTTAATCTATGTTTGGATGGTGCTTACTTTATCTAACCTTGGTTAATTAAATCCTAGATGCTTATCTAGTAAAGGATTCTTGGATCATGTTAGGGCTTCTTGATGTGATCTAAGGCCAAGAACATGGTTAGCAATTAAGTGAATTCCTTGTGATCAATGATGAGTTAAACTCAAGATCAGTAAATTTCCTTGGATTGGTTGTTTCTTTAGATTTGTTTACAACTTTGAATCTCCTACTTTTATTAATCTTGTTAATCAACAACAAAACCCCCCCTTTTCTAATTATCTTGATCTAATTAAATCTTTGTTTTTGGATCCTTGAGAGACGATTCGGTTCATGCTCTATACTGCAAATTAGTTTGCAAACCGGTAAATTTTATTTATTTGACGGGGTCTCGACAACCTCTTGTCAATAGGGACTTCAAATTACTATACCCCTGTGGGCATTGTCTTCTGCAGCAACAAAGTGCACACATAGACCTATAATTTGCTAAGCAAGGACGAAGAAACCACCAATAACCTATACTTTTCTTCCACTTTCAAACAAGGAACATAGATTTAGATTCCCCCCCCCCTTAAGTTATATGGCCCCATTTCAACAAGTTAACACATTTTAATGAGTTGGACAGCATGTCACATAAGCTTTTAAATGATAAGCTAACTTGCTACATTTGATTTGATGTTATGTTAACTTGGCTGTCTCAGGTTCATGCCAAAACGAAATTGATGGATTCAATTAAAAATTTAAAGCTTTCGATTACTAAATTAAGGGCTAAAATATCTTAAGGAATCATAATGTTAATTTACTCAAATTCTGAAACAAGAAGTGAGATATGTGTAATTTATATAATATTAGGAGGAAACACTTATTTTGGTCCTTCAAGAATATATGTGATATTACATTAGTCCTTTATTTATAAATATATCAAATTAGTCCTTAAATGTCACATTTTTGTTATTAAATTAATCCTTAAAATGACTAATGATTTCATTGATAAATAAAAAACTAATGTGATATCTCATATACCATGTAAGACTAAAATTGGTGCTTACTCAAATATTTAATATTATAAAACAGGTTACGATCAATTGACACCATTATAAAAGTAAAACTCTTGTACCAAAATATGAACATTGATTTCATTTTAATTTAATTGTTCAAAATCATTTACTTTAATGAAGAAAGAAAATAGTGACATCTGACATTAATAAAAAGAGAAAAAATAAAATCTAACTTTAATGAAGAAATAGAATTTGACTCTTAATTTTTAAATTTACTTATTAAATTAAAAAAATAATATATTATTGAAGATAATTTACAATTTTATTAAATTTATGATATATTAATAAACAATTATTAAATTTCAAATATTAAAAACACATAAGAAAAATATGAGATATGGATATAGTATATTAATATATATATATATATAACACTGAGGATTAAATATATTAAAATATTACAAATTTTAATAATATTATAAATCATCTTTAAAAATATATTATTTTTAAATTTTATATAAGTAAAGTTAAACTTTAAGAGTCAAATTATCTCTCTTTATTAAAACTAGATTATATTTTTCTCTCTTTATTAATGTCAGATTTTACTATTTTCTCTTCATTAATGTAAATTATTTTGAATCATTAAATTAAAATAAAATCAATGATCAAATTATTTGTTTCAATTGATCATAATCCTTATAAAACATTATATATGGCTTTTAAATAATGTCACGCGTCAAAATTTTGTAAGGAAATTTCCCTCTAATATTTCACTCTCTTTAAGTATAGGATGTTAGCCAAGGGCAACCATCACACAAGAGGGAGGTGAATTGAGTGATGACAAATTTTAATACAAACTTAAGTAATTGTGCATTTTGATGCACTCAATCAATATATGCAGCGGAATAAATACATTAAACACAAATCATGCTTAGAGACAATTAAGAACATTAACCTCACATTCAAAACATTATGTTAATCACAATAAAGTTATATAACAATATTAATCATAATGTGATTAACCAAGAACAATCAATATCATTGATACAAATATTCTAAATAGCTCAAATGTAAATTGCTAGAATGTAAAGAGATTAAGGGATAAGAGAATGCAAACAATATTTTACTGGTTCAATCACTTCTTGTGATCTACATCCAGCCCCAAGATCATCCACTTGAGGTTTCCACTATTCTTCAAGCTTGTAACTTAGGTGCTTGAGAAACCTTTACAAAAACAGAGCACTCTTCACACTTTGGGATCCTCCACCCTTATGCTTGAGCCTCTTTCTTTTCTCTTCAAGGGAAGTCTACCCTTGAACTCTCTTGAGAGATTATCCACCCTCTTACAAGTATATATGATTGATAGAAAATGATAAACTCTCTCAAAGAGTAGATAATACAACTTGAAGAACTAATGGATAGAGGGATTATAAAAATGAAGAGCTCAAATGTTGATTTTGATAGAAAATGATCAAATCCTCATAATGATTTACAAATGAGTGTTCATCAACTTGTTAATGCTTCAATCTTAGCATATATTAATAGCCCAAGTGATAAAATAGCCGTTGGTGGTGTTTAGGAATGATTAATTTCGAAATCTAGCCGTTTATAGCCGTTACAAGCATTTCTGGCACGTTGTAGTCGACTACAGATAACTTGTAGTCGACTACGATTCCTCTCTGGAATGTAGGTTTTGAATTTTAACAATATGTAGTCGACTACACAACCTTGTAGTCGACTACAATCCATTCCTAGAATGTAGTTTTCGAGTTTTAACACTTTGTAGTCGACTACAGATACCTTGTAGTCGACTACCATTCATCTCTGGAAAATATATTTGATTTCTAACACTTTGTAGTCGACTACACAACCTTGTAGTCGACTACAATCCATTTCTGGTGGTCTTGTAGTCGACTACAAGTCTTGTGTAGTCGACTACAATTCCACTCGGGAAAGTAGTCATTTTGAAATGATCATAACTTCTTTGTTTCTTAACCAATTTAAGCAAATGACTATGCGTTGGAAAGCTCTTTGAGTGTACTTTCATATGAAACAAGTTTCAGATCAAAACTCAAAGTATTTTAAAAGTTATGATAAAAATAGTGACCATATGTTAGTTTTTCAAGGTCTTGTAGTTGACTACAAGTCTTGTGTAGTTGACTACAATTCCTATTCGGAAAGTAGTCTTCTTAAAAATGTCATAACTTCTTCGTTTCTTATCCAAATTAAGCAAATGATCATGCGTTGGAAAGCTCTTTGAGTCTACTTTCATATGAGATAAGTTTCAGAACAAAACTCAAAGTATTTTAAAAGTTATGATAAAAATAGTGATCATAGGTCAGCTTTCAAAATTCAGATTTGGCTATTTTTCATAGTTTTAAAATACCACCAAGACTAACTTCTCAAAACTTGTTTGTTGGGCATTTTACCATGTTAAAAACATTTGTCAAGATTGAATAAATATATTTGAGCTCTCTTCATGTAAAAACCTCTATCCTTACAAAGGAGAATTGCCTATAAGATAATATATACCCAAATGAGTCCTTAGGCTTCTTGATGCAATCAAAGCTTCCAAGAATTCTTCTCTTCAAATCTTCTAAATGCTTGGTTCATCTTTTCATTCTCCTTCTTCTTGAGTTGAGCATAAATAGGATCTTTCACTTTCTTATTCCAATGCTCACTCTTGATACTTGTACTATCCTACAAAGCATAACTCACTTGAAAACCATGGTTAGTCCAAATTCATAACTCAATAACTAAATATGCATGATTCACATGTATATAACTTTATAAAGTTCTTCATGCATATATGATTAACATATAGACACATATCCAATAATTAATTATATCACTTATCAAGTACATTGGATATATCCTATCAATGATGCTACACAAAACTTAATGCATGATTCTTATAATAGGAACAACAAGATAATATATAACCATGCATTATCTAATATAGCTCATCACGCACATATGTAGCATATTTGTAATCCTTTTTGTAATGTATTTGTCATCATCAAAACATAACACAATAAACCATTGGGGCAAACATATTTCCACATAGGAATATCTCACCAACCCATTAATTACAAACACCTTATTAATTCTAATCACTTTATTTATTTCAACCAGCTCATTAATTCCAACCACTTCATTTGTATAATTTTAATTTTAAACTAGTTATTTTACACATGCCTTGTACAGGTTGTTTTAAAGTTCATATTTATAACTATGAATTATTTTGTTTTGCTTTGTCCTAGAGAAAGCCTATGATAGAGGGGATTGGACTTTTCTCCACAATACTCTTCTTGAGTTTAGGTTTTCGCCCGCTAATGTGAGGCTTTTCATGTTCTATATGATCTCTTTATCCTATATACTGTTAAGTGGAATGGCTGCAAGCTGCCTTCTTTCTCCCATGTCTATGGCTTACTCTAAGGTGATCCTCTTTCACCTTATCTCTTTGTCTTATGTATGGAGAAGTTGGCCTACATGATTGCCGCAACCGTCCCCGAATGGGAAAAACGCCGTGAAATAGGTAACCTCACAAAAGATAGCATTAAGGGAAATTAATGAAAGTTTCAGAGTCACCACCAATTGATTCTTCCATAAAAAATGGAATGATGTGATTGGACACCTAAAAGAGAGTCTACGTATCATAGTTTGAATTCAGGGGTTGATTACGGGTAGGGAATGTATTAGCATCCTATATTGTCCATTCCGAGAATGGTTGTCCATTTAATCTAAAGTTATCTGCTAAATTAATTGATTTGAATATTTATTATTTGAAATCAAATTTTTTTATTTTTGTTATTTTTCATGTCTCATTTTGTCGAGCATATTACCAAAAATGATAAATAACCAATACAGAGAATGAATGGCTTAATAGCCACTATTAGGGAACAAATTGTAAGTTTGCAATTTATCATGAGTGAAGATGATGAATTGAAAAATTTTATTTCTAAGAAAATGTATGTTTTCAAATGGAAAGGTTCTTGAAAATGAATTTTACAATAAAAGAATGTTATTTAGCAAAATAAAGGATTTTTAAAATGATTTTCGCAAAAGGATTTTTAAATTTTTATCCACCATTGTCACCAAGTACGGGCTATATGAATTTGTTCACAATTAGTTTGCATTATTTAATTTTATTGTTTTGGAAAACATTTTATTTATTTATTTATTAAGAGTTTAGTTGATGAGACTCCCAATCCTTTTCCAATTTTCATCATCGGCTAGTTTTGAATTGGTTTAATTGAAAACTTGTTTAAGTATTATGATAACTCAAAAGCAAGAAGAAATCGTAATTGAACGGATAAAACAATTATTTTTATTGTTTAGAGATTATTTGAGGTCGTGTCAAATATTCAAAATTTAACAAGTGTGCCAAATTAATAATGAAACGATATTTTTATTGGAAGACATTTATAACTTCGCCAACGCTCCCAGTAAAATCACAAAATTTCTCCTCATCTCAGGTAAGTCAAAATTTCGTTGTCATCGCAACTAATTTCAATTATCTCTTCCTTAAAATCTTATATCATATATTAATTTAAAAAAAGATTAATAAAAACGTTAGAAGATTATCATTATGGATGAAAACTGTGGTCGGATTGGTCACGGTCGATCGGTTAAGTGATGAGAATGGAATTGATGGTTGGATCGGTCAGGACCGATCAATTAAGTCATGAGAAGGGAAATAATAGTTAGATCGGCCAGGGCTGATCGGTTAAGTGTTATGAACAGAATTGGTGGTCGGATCGATAATATCCGATCGGTTAAGTGTTGTTAAGGGAAATGATGGTCGGATCAGCCATGACTGATCAGTTAAGTGATGAGAAGGGAAATAATGATCGAATCGATCATGCCCGATCACACAGCTCACACATTTTGCCCCTCTCTCCATGGCACTCTCCATATCTCTCTCATTATCTACCTTAGCACTATCTCTTGATCTACCATTCTCTACCCTAACTTTCTCTTGATCTTAATCTCTAGTTGTTGATGATCATTGATTGGATTTAAGTGTGGAGAGATTTTGTTTGCTTTTGATTTTCAATTGATTTCTCTGGCAAAAGTTCAAAAAATCTTAGGTATGTCAATTCTGTATTTTTAAATTTGAGTGTTGTTTATTGTTGAATCTAATTTTCAAATTTTTTTAGAATCTATGAATTTTCTCAAATATAGATCACTTCGAAACCGAAGCTAGTAACAACCACTCGAATTTGTTGAAAGCAAGAACTAACAAAGGAATTTCGAGCTCAGAAGACAAGTTTGCTGAGGTATTATCACCTTACCCACATGCGTATCAGTTCTGTTGATATCTGTGTTTATTTCTCTTTGAATATGCATATCCTTTTCATTTTGTTTTGCTTTAGTAATTCCTATGGTCTTGCTCCAATCTCGGTTTCAGGTGACCTATTTTTTCTCCAGCATGCCCATTTGTTTGTTCTTGTTTTGTGAATGAACTGATTATATTGACATTGTTGTGTCAAATCTTTGGTTGTAAGCTGGTAATAGGGAAAATCAAGCAAACCCATTTGAAATTGTTCAAGAATTTATGGTAGGTGACCAACTTTTTCTGCTTACCTTGAATGATGCTGGATTTCCATATTTGGCTAGTCTTGTGTAAATTTTGATGTCTGGAGTGTTCAGTCCTAACCTGGTTCTTATTTGGTGGGCATAGGAGTGGTGTAATTGTCTAAAACTGTCATTCTTTGATTAAATGATACTGTTATGAGAAATAATTATTTGAAAGGAAATTAATTAATGGAGGACTCATTATCATTTGTAATGCAAATAATCAAAGGCATTGACTGACTTTGAAGTTGATCAGGGTCTCCTAGTGCTTCAAAATGTACACAATGGTCACACTCTATAGCTTATATGGAAGTATAAAATATCTTGTAACTGTAAAAGGTTAATATTGCTTTTTCGATAGTGCTGATTATGATTGTGGCTTAGTTTGCTTGTTGATGTGTAGAATGTGACACTGAAGTTCTTTTAAATGAGTTTTTTTTTTAAAATGAGAATGTGATTAAATTAGACTATGAAAAAGGTTTAATGGTACTAGGAAGAGCTTCACTAGTTCTAGTTTTTGAAAAAAAAAAAAGAGGGAGCACCAAAATGAGCAGCATGCTGATAAGGCAATTATTTTTAGGTTTTTAGAGTAACAACGCTAGTGACTACAACGTGTTTGATAAAATGGCTGAAAGAAAACGATTATCGTTTTTAGAGTCATGGTTTCATGGGGCTTTCATTAGTATGATTACTTTTTTTTTTTTCATATTGCAGCTTATCAATCTGGCCATTTATATTACTTGTGGTTTGCCAATGTTGTATTGTGGCTTTTATAGTTTCTTGAAATGGTAGGTCCTGTGTTAGAATCAATGATAGCACCTTCAGCCCAACTCCGTAGTGATTCCCTAACCCGCTAAAGTGATTCATGTCCTGTTGCCTTTGATTGCTTCTAGTGACTTACATGAGGGATGTGTTTAGAACTGTGTAGAGATTATCTATTTAGAGTATTTATGCTTAAACTGCTGGAGAATAGTATACTAAAGCTCAACAGGGAATAGATATATAGTTCACACTTCATAGTTGACAGGAATAGCACGCGGTGTTGAATATTTAGATGACTTGGATAGAAATTTCACCAAAGTGTAAGTACCTGAGTTCCTATCCCAGCAATAAGCCGTATGGTCTCGAGCCAAGCACAACACCATGAAGAAAATGGTCCCCATTTTGGACTAGCTACATGAGCAGCCCAAAAGTAGAGAGAACAAGTTGTCTGTTAGATTGCATTTTTAGTGAAAGTTAGTTCAGTAAATTCATTTACCCATTCGTGTGCAGCCAGAATAAAGTATTTGTAGGATGTAAAGTTTCCTATTGGTGAAAAGCCAACTCTTGATTTCATTATTGAAAAGGATATATTTTGTTTGTTCAAACATAAATGTTTCAGTTCAAGGTTGAAATTGAGAATAGCTTGATCTGTAAATATCTGTTATTACTCCTTTTAGGAGGCTGAACTTATAACCATCAAACATCAGTTAGATATATTTGAAGTTCTTATAGAGAGAAAGATAGAAGACTCCATACAGGGAGCTCTACTTTGGCGAGTAGGATTTATGTGAAATGGTAAGGCTGCCCATAACTAATTAAACAGATGTAAAATGATATTTTAACACCCAAAGAATGTCACAGGGCTTATTGTTGTCACATTGCTGATATCAACAAACAATATAAATTTAACACATATTTCTTATAGTAGCATGTGCAACCATCATTTTCTTTTTACAAAAACAAACAATCCCTCTATCTTTCTCCAAAACTAAAATGAAAAGGAGAGATTCTTAAATAGACATATTATGATATCATTTATTGTGTCTTTATGCAAATTAGTTTGAATGGCAATTCAGAGAACCTCAAAAAAAGGAAAATCAAAGTCACCCAGATCCCTAATTCTCCTCCTCGCCACAGCAATCACAGGCATTGCCATCCTCTTCCTCTTCTCCACACATCTCACATACACTTAACAAACTAGAATTGTCATATGTGCATGCCTGACATCTCCACACACCAGACTGAGTTAGTGGGTCTGATATAACATTGCACAAAAATCCTTTTTTTTAGCTTACAGTAAAGGTTGGAATGAAAACCACAGCCATTGAAAAAAATGCACCAAAAGCCTATAATTCATGACTTGAATTATTAAAAGTTTAGGGACCACATCATTCGTCTTTTACTAGGTCATATAAGATCTTCTAATCCAGTTTACTTGAATTATTAAAAGTTTGGATTCCTATGTTTGACTTGATATTTTTATTGTTCCATTTGAATTGATTGTGTGATTAGTTATTATATTGTCTTTATAGACGGATGATCAAGGAGAAGAGAGAAACATTACATTGTTTAGATGGAGAAAAAAGGCGTCGAATGGCTATTGTTCATGTTATATGTATTATAGCTTGTTGGTATATGACTAGAAATCGTTCTCAGAGTAGGATAATTGACAGTACTTTGTGTTTAGAGAGGGAAAGGGTACGAGGAAAGATAATGAAGTAAATTGCTAGTAGTGAAGGTCGTAAGATAATAAGAATGGGGGCTAAATCTTTTTTGGACTTATGTGGTATGTTAGAACGAGAGGGTGGTCTCCAACCAACACAAAGAGAAATTGTAGAAGAACAAGTAGCCAAAACACTCTACGTTCTGACACATAATGTTAGAAATCGGGAGATTCAATTTTGGTTTCAAAACTCTGGTGAGACTACCAGTCGTCATTTTCATCATGTGCTTCAATCAATAATTAATTTAGAGGATGAATATCTCAAACAGTTAGATGGCTCACAAATTCCGGTAGAAATTCTCAGAAGCAACCGATTTAACCCATTTTTTAAAGTAAAATATATTTTTGTATATAAATTTAAAAATATGTGTGATCAAACTATATTGATGAAAAATGACAATGCTAGGATTGTGTCAAGGCAATTGACTATACACATGTTCGTGTAAAAGTGTCTTCGGTTGATGCTCCAAAATATTGTGGTAGGAAAGATTTTCCAACACAAAATGTGTTGGTTGCATGCTCATTTGACCTAAGATTTACGTATGTTTTGCCTGGATGGGAGGGCACTGCATGTGATTCAAGGATATTAAAAGATGCATTGTGTAGAACAGATTGTCTTAGAATACCCAGAGGTAATTAATATAGCATTTTTTTCTTTTTTGTTTGTTCCCTTAGATATATCTTAGCAATGATTATTTCTTTTAATAGGTAAATACTATGTGCTTGATGTTGAATTTATGTTGAGAAAGGGACTAATTACACCTTATAGAGGAATGAGTTATCACTTGAAAGAGTTCTCATAAAAAAATCCACCTCCAACTTCTTAAGAATTATTCAACCATCGACATTCATCCTTGTGTAATGTTGTTGAAAGGGCTTTTGGGGGTTTTTTTTTTATAAAAAAAGACTTCCTATCATTGGAAGTGACATTGAATGAAATTATCTAGTCAAGACTCAAAATATGATTATTTTAGCATGTTGCATTTTGCATAATTACTTAATGGTGGTAGATCCTGATGAAGAGTTGATTGTTGAGGTGGATGAAGAAATAGCCAATCAAAGCATACCTCAACAACATGTTCGTGCCCTAAGAGATGAGGATGAGCATACTCGTTTAGGAGAGAATTTGAGAGATTCTATAGATGTAGCTATGTGGAGAGATTACATATCTTGATTTGTTGCTTACTTATGTTTAAGATGAACATGAACCTTATAATTTGATGTATTTTGTGATGTTAATTGATGAATATTTTTCATATTACATATATTATGTTCTTTTTTATGGTGAAATTGAATTAAGATATTTTGCTTAGGAATTATGTCTAAGACTGAAAGAGAGACATGGACAACGGAGATGGATAACATTCTTGTTTATGCTTTTTTGCATCAACATAATGTTGGAAATAAAGTGAATGGGAGTTTCACTTCCAAAGCTTATGACTCTATAACTAAGGAGTTGCAAGAAAAATTTGAAAGAGATTTTGGGAAGGAAAAGGTGAAGGGTCGTTGGAAGATATTAAAGCGACATTTTGCTAAATGCTATGATTTGTTTAAACATGGCTTGAGTGGATTTGCTTGGGACCCAACCACAAAGCATTGGTGTGCTGAACCTGAGGTTTGGCAAAAACTAATTGAGGTATGTTGTGCACATTTCTTGATTTTAGCTCTTTCGTACATCTTTCATTATTTTTTTACCATGTTCCTTAACTTTTACTTGACAGACCAAGCCTGAAACAGAAAAGTAGATGAGGAAGCCCATTGTAAACTATGACAAGATGATGATCTTGTGTGGAGATGATAGAGCTACTGAACAACATGCTGAGACTGCAAAAGAACTTCGAAACAAAAGGTCATCTACTTGTGAAGTTGAGTCTGTTGAAACAAATGAGGTGACTTTGGAGAGTGTCCAAGAGGTGGGTGATGCTAATGATGTCACATCTCCTGAGGTGCAAGTAGTTCGCAATCAAGAGGTCAAATCTAAAAGGTCTAGAAGGACAAGGATGAAAATGAGTTTGAATGGATGAAGGTGGCACTTCAAGATATTGCCCAAGCTCTTAGAAAAGGTAATGTTATATATGAGAAAGTTAGCATAAATGTCTAATTACTAAAGTTGAAATCTGGAAGCTTTTGGAGGATATGAAGATTAAGAGGTCGTTGTTCAACCGAGCCTATCTCTATCTTCTTGATAATCCTGATAGGATTAGAGGAATAATTGGATGTCTAATGGATGAACGCAAGGAGCTATTGCTTGAAATGGTGTTTGGTACCTCTGGCCCCTCAAGGTAATTTATGACTTCATTATTGTTTCTACACCCATAATACACTGCACTATTATCTGCTGAAATTTGTTTTAGAATTCTGATAGTTAATCTGAAATATGAAATCTGTTATGCATCATCACTTGATATTTTTGTTTAGCATTTTTCTCTTGCACTGCACATAACATTTTTCTCTTGCAATGTTTGGTTCATTATTTAATTTTTATATTACATTCTTCACTTTGCAGGTTTTGAAGAATACAAGTGAGAAATGAAGCATTAGATCTGTCAATGATTCTATTGTTAAAGTGATTTCTATGCAGGCTTTACTTATACTTGTTCAGCCCTTTTATGCTTTTTTTTTGTTAGATTATGATTAAAAGAGAATATTGGGATTGAAATTGTGAAAGAACCTATACAATATATGGCTTGGTATTGAGATTATGCCTAGTTATTAGAAGACTAAAACTATGTTTCCCCTCCTGTTGCCATGTTTGAATATACAAGTTATATCAAGAGTGATCATGAAGAATTATGGATATATACCTAGAGCTTCTCTATATTTATGTGCTTGCATAGCTAAGTTTTCCAAACTTGTAGGCTGAACCAACATACTGAATACCTCTGTCTTACTTTCTTTCACCGTTTTGCATCTTCTGTCATTATGCACTATCAAAATGGTTATCTGCTCTTTTGTGGTATGGGTCTGTTGTGGAAGTTTGTTATAATTAGAGGACATGTTTTTTCAATAAAAAAAAGAAAATAAAATTTCATCTTGCTGAGACCTTGTCAGGATGTGTATGCTGGGAAAGAACAAATCTTTCTACTACAATATCATATCCTTCTGTTAAATGAGAAACTAATATAAGCCTTTGTTTTATTGATTTATGTGATCAAATGGATTTAATATTGACATTCAATATATATATACATCACTTGTTGTCTCAATTTATGTGAACAAGACTTCGAGTGTTGTGGATTTACCTTCATAGCTTAAGGTTACATGTGAAGTAAACAAGTGAAACACAAGAAAGGGGGTTGAATTGTGTTTCTTAACCTTTTTGAAAAACTTTTCGTTAACTAACAGATTAATTAAGACAATGGTTGAAACTTTAACAAGCAATGGACGAATGAAAGGCTTCTCAATCCTATTGGAAGCTGAGAAGGTTTTTGTAAGATTTCTCTTTGGACACAGTTAAAAAGTTCTAAACTTTAACAAAAAAAAACTTTGTTAAGACAACAATTGCAATCCCCAGAGGTTAGTGAATAAATAAAACACAAGTAGTGGGAAAAAAAACTTACACCAGATGTTTATCTTGGTTCGCTCTCACAAACCGAAAGCTATGTCCAGTCCCTTCAACAAGAAGGATTTTTCACTAATATTTGTACAGATTACATGAATTATCTATCTCTTCAGGTACACAAGTATTCTCAACCTCTTCAGGTTCTAAAACACAAGTATTCTTTTATACCCAGCCTCTTCAGGCTTAAACAACTAAGTTGAAAAATAATGAGATGTAAACGGTGTTTGAGTGTTTAACTCACTATAGGTGAGGATTGAATGATAAAACTCAAGACAGATACTCTATACAAGAGTATAATTGAAAGAATGTGAGCTAAAAAAATTTTCTCTTTAGATTGTCACTTCTGCTGCTACTGCTTCTTCTGCGAAAATATTTGTATTTATAGATAGAGAGCACTTGGAGCAGTCTTCATAAGCTTCTTCGTCCAACGGAAACATTTATTACCGTTCTGAGCAGCATTAAATGCATAAGCTGATAACGTGTTGAACTTCTTCTAAAAAGTGACTTTGATTATCAGGGACTACCAAGAGTGTGATAATTGAGTCTTGATTTATTTGAGTGAGCAGAAAGTTCCTTATTTGCTGGTCTTTGTAGTTGTTAGCAATGTCAACTAAGCAGCTCAGTTGACTTCTTTTGTCGTGTACTTTGTCAGAGTTCTTCTCAGCATTTAATGATGAACAATTCTTCATATTTGAATTTGAGCTTTGGACGAATGCTTGAATCTGAGCTTAGTAAGGAAACAATTGGATGATCCAATACAATATGCTCGAAATACAATTTAAAGTTAATTAGACGAATACTAAGTTTCCTTTTTAGTTAGGAGATAAGAAATGGACGCACACACAAGTAAAAAGTTGTTTACATCATGTTGTTTTGTTAGAGGTTTATCAACTTATCTTTAAGCCAGAAAAACATTATTGGATTAATAAAACAAATTATACACTAATTATGCGAGACTTTACTAGTTCATTCTAATTAAGCTTTTTGTTATCTTCAAAACTTTGAGGGGTTTAATACTTTAAACTTTTTGGTTCCGAAACTAATTTCTCAAAAGTTCTTTTGGTTCCAACAACATGCCTCCACATCGCCATATGCCAATTGATCCAGAGTTATGCATAACAATAAAATGACTTCATCTTGGAAATTGAAGCCTTGTTTGTGCTCAGTACTTAGAGATGGGTGGTGAAATTGTTTAAAGTAGAACTACAATTAATGAGACAACTACTAGCTACAGAAAAATGTCGAGATATCATAAGCATGAGTCGTCAAGCATTTATGCATTTACGTGAGAAACTAAGAGCAACTCATAGGGTAAAAGATTCAATGTGGTCTATAGTTGAGAACCAAGGCACTAAATTCCTTCACATTTTAGGTCATAATGTGAAAAATAGAACTGTGTCTTTTTTCTTCCATCTATTACCATTTTCACAATGTCTTACGTGCTATTATTTCACTAGAGGAAGAGTTTCTTGTGCAACCTTCTGGTAAAGATGTCCCTCCACAAATATTTAACAATAACAAATTCTATCCTTATTTTAAGGTACCAATTCTTTTTATTTACTTATCCATAATTACTTTCACACATATAGTAAATCGTGAAAGTATATTGCTAACATTGCAATTTATTGACTAAAAAAGGATTGCATTGGAGCCCTAGATAGAACACATATTTGTGTGAAAGTACGAAGAGTGGATGTCCCACGATTTCGTGGATGAAAAGAATACCCCACACATAATGTTTTTGCTACTTGTAATTTCGATATGAAATTCACATATGCATTAGCTATGTGGGAAGGAACAACATTTGACTAAAGAATTTTAAAAAATGTTTTAAGTAGGGATGACCTATTTGCAATTCTTGAAGGTTAGTGGTAGATTGATTTATTTATTGTACTAATTATAATATAACATTAATTGATCTCCACCAAATCTTTATATCATATGTTACTAGATATCTTGTTGCATGAGTTTGTTTATATTGTAAATGTATAATATAAATTGAGTCAATTGTAAAGGAAATGTAGTTATGAATAAATTATATATATATATATCTTAAAAAACATATTGAGAATTGAAAATATATATTTTTACATTATAAGATATTTTGAATGTTATTAATAATATATATTTTTTTAATTAATATTTTTCAGAAGGCTTTTTCAATTAACATTATAATAAGGGTTGAAAATTTTGAGAAGGCAAAATCATTATAAATAACCATAAACATTTAGTAATAACCAAATTGTTTCTAGAAAATGATAAAATGAACAATTATTAAACTATGAAACTCTACAAAAAATTTATTTCAAAACTCTAGAAACCACTCAAATAACAAAAATTCTTTAATCATCTATGACTTCTAAAGTCATTTCTGCTTTACAATTGTCTGGTTCATCATCATCAGGTAACTTGAAAAAGGGTACAAAGGACCAATTTTAAAAAATTCATTTAAGTTGTATATATTTGAAAGATACATTAACAATTGGTACATGACTTAGCTTCCTTCTCTTCTTAAGTCAATCTGGAGTCTTAATACTTGGAGATTTGTTTTTGGAGCTTATTTTTAAGCTATTTTCAATTTTAATACTACCTGAATGCTCCAAGTTATCTTCTTTCTCTATCCAAAAAAAAAAAATTATTATGTTATTGTAAGTACAAACTCTTTAAAAAAGTTACTATTATTATTATCTTGACTTGACGATCAATTTCAAAACTATTTGGCTTAAAATTTTTATTTGCTGTGAAACTTTGCCTCCCATAACTTTCAAAGGAAGAATTCATTTTTATTTGGAAAATATGGGAAGAGCCAATAATCTTGTAAAGTTGTAGAGGCAATTAGAAATCATGGTCATCTCCCTATATTAAATGAATTCATAAACTAATTAGGCTATTGAAATAATAAGATCCTTATCCATGGTAAGAGAGTCGTGTGAGAGAATGAAATATATTCACTTACACTTTCAAAGGTCGTGGTAAAGTCATGTAGTTTAACTTGGGTCACTTGTTTAGCCACTTCATCAAAGAGAACAAATATTGTTGAAGTGGTAGAATCCTTCACATCAAGCTCCAAACGAAACCTAACATTTTATTTATGCAAAAGGATATGTACATATCAAATTTCAAATTAAAAAAAATTAAACTTTTGTCTTATATTAGTGATATAGAAGTTATTTTATTACCTTGTAATTGGATAATCAACATTCTTGTGACAACCATCACAACATAATTTTGTGACCGATTGAGTAACCTTTCTCTTATAATTGGAGCAAGAACCATAATACCAACAATTTTTTAGCAAGATATCGTTGATGGTTGCAACACAACAAAAGACTGCATTCTATAGTAAAAATAAGATAAAAGTTACCTTTCTTTGATAAATAAAAATAGTTATAAATTTTATGATGAGTCAAACATTACCAAATTACTCTTAGATCTTGCCATGGCCAAATTTCAAAGGTCACAAACTCAAAAATGTGGTGAGGAATGACATTGTCATCATGGTCAAATTCCTTTACAATAGTTGTAGCATAGAAATATAACATGAAATTATTGTTCTCAACAATGACAAATCTGTCTTTGTTCTTTGACATCACAAAATTCTTAACCAAATATATTTTCCCTTCTTTCAACACATTCTTAAATCTATGAGAAATATATGGAATTGCTCTAAGAGAAGAACAAAATATTGTGATTAATTAAAGAAATATGTTAAAAAATAATTCAATAAGTTCAAGAATATAAGAAGATCAAACCTTTTCTTCAATGAGGACCATATTTGTAATCATTAGCCCTTTTTGTTGGTGTATATTTAGAGTGTCCCATTATTTTGAAACTCTTACTTTATTTTTCAATCATCTCTCTTCAAAAAGAGCCCATTAAAAAAAGTATACTAATCATCATTGCTTGATGATTTGTGCCTAATAGATTATGAAACATATAAGTTAAATTAGATTTAATAGCTAATAAACATTGTTAATTTTAACATGGTATGAAAATATAAAATTATAAATATAAACAAAGGAAGATTTTACGTACTTGTTGAGATACGTCATGAGAGACGACATTGTGGTATAGTCCAATGGCTAATTTTATTTTCCAACTTGGAGAACAGGTCAAGCAAAATGAGAGTAGAAACAATTGATACAAATGAGAGGGACTTCAAAAGAAAAAAGAGATAATAGGTAAGACTAAAGTGACTAAACAGCTTCCAATTGCTTCTTC
Organism: Styphnolobium japonicum; assembly: GCA_023212625.1. Taxonomy (NCBI): domain Eukaryota; kingdom Viridiplantae; phylum Streptophyta; class Magnoliopsida; order Fabales; family Fabaceae; genus Styphnolobium; species Styphnolobium japonicum. Next base: position 21,300,397 of record JALBWW010000003.1, on the reverse strand, counting down.
AAACGTATGGAATATAATTGATTAGTTTCATATTTAAATAGTTATTAGGGTACATGTAAATAGTTACCATAGATATACTAAATTTGTTTTATTGCATATATTATTAGGGAACAGTTGTAAAATGTAATTGCATGTTAAAATGTGAATAGTTACATGACATTAAATCTGTTCTATTAGTATTAATCATTAGTAATAATTGTTATACTAATTTGAATAATTAATATACTAATTTGAACATTATACTAAATTGAATAATTAGTATATTAATTTGAACGTTATACTAAATTGAATAACCAGTACACTAATTTGAATACCATTAAATAATATCAATGATTCTCCCAAAGGCAATTTTACATAGATAAATAGATAGATTGTATAATATGTATATAATTGTCATAGGAAAACTCTATCTATGAGAGGCTAGATTTATGCTAAAAAGTGTGGTACTTACACCATATAGAGGTATTCGTTATTATTTGAAGGAGTATTCATGGCATGGGCCACAAAATAATAGAGAATTATTCAACCATTAACATGCTTCACTACAAAATGTTATTGGAAGAACTTTTGGAGTTCTAAAGAAAAGATTTACAATCATAGCTGGTGGCACTGAATCATATTATTCATTTGAAACCATGACAGACATAGTTATCGCTTGTTGTATATTGCATAATTTTTTAATAGGTGTTGATATTGATGAGTCCTTAATTAACGAAGTAGATCAGGAGTTGCTACAAAATGACATAGATAGACCACAACCTTTTTCAAACCAACAACGTGATGAGGACTACAGGCAAGGAGCAATTTTAAGAGACAACAATGTAGCTGAAATGTGGAATGCTTACCAATAAAGTGTAATTGTATCTTCTGAATGTATACCTATATGTACCTTGTTGTATTTCTTAGATGTTATGTGCATATGTTGAAGTGTTATGCATTGTTTTTCTTTAAATAATTTAGGTCATAGCTTGTAATATGGATGTTGTTATTTCTTCAATTGGAATAATATTATGTGTTAATTAATGTTTTATGAGTTACATAATCTACATATGGCATGTAACTAAAAAGTGGTTGTCATATATTCTTTTTTATGTGTCTTTTGAGGTATCATGCAGGTTGAAAGATGTCGAAGGGAAAGAAAATTACAACAGATACCAATAAGGTCCCTAAAGACAATTTACAATGGTCTGATGATATGGATCTGACACTATTGAAAGCATTGCTAAAAGAGGCTATGAAAGGAAATAGATATGATGGCACATGGACTACTGAAGCATATATCAATGTGGTGGAGGTTTTGAGGAATGCAATTGGTCCACACATTACAAACAACATATAAAAAATAGAATGAAGACTTTGAAAGATCATTTTGCTGAGGCATATGATCTATTTAATAGCTTGAGCGAATTTTCATGGAATCCTATAACTAAAAAGTTTGAAGATGAGGAAGAAGTTTGGGAGGATTTCATTAGGGTAATTGACACATAACTTTTAGTAATTATTCATATTCATTCAATTTGTGAATGGACAATTGTATTGTAATCACTTACTTGAGCATAATTTTATTTCATTTGTAGGATTAACCATATGTGGCAAAATGGAAAAAAAAATGCAAATTAAGCATTATGCTACATTGAATGAGCTATTTGGGGTTGATAGAGCTACCAGTAAATATGCCACTAGTGCAAAAGATAAGCTAAAATGATGGGAAAGGGAAATTTTTGACTTAAATGACTCGTTCGAAGTTGTTGGGATGTCTGACATAGATGTGAATATGGGAAATGACACCACATATTATGCTGCCAACTTGGATTCATTTAGTCCTACTTACGATCAATCAAATCAATCAGGCAGACTGCAACTTCAAGGGGTACGAAGCATAAGGCACAAATGAATGATATATTAGAGGCTCAGTATGAGAGGGTTGCCTTAGGAATCAATTCATTAGCTGAAGCTATGAGGGACGAGAATTTCCTTTCAAATAGGCTTCATGCCATATTGAGAGGCATGTTGCGGTGGCTGAGAGGCAAGTTGCAATTGTTGAGAAATAGACTCAAATTGCTAAAAAGGGACTAACTATCATGTAGCAAAACAGACATCACCATTATAGTGAATCAGATGTGTGGGATCAGTTGATTGAGTTGGGTGTGTTAGATCCATATCACATTCAGTGTGACAAATTTTTATATGGAAATGACCAGAAGAAATGAGAATTTTTTGGGGTTCTTCCTGAAATGTGGCATGAGGATCTTATTCAAATGATGACTGAAGTTGGTATTCAATGACAAGACATGGTGTCGTGACATACCTTTCACCACTATTAGGTATTGAAGTAATTACCTGTCATTGTAATTTTATATATTTCCATTTGTATATATCATGGTTAAATAACAGAGTGCATAAGTAATTTAAATGTGTTTGAGGTTTACTTTTATCTGTTATTATTAGATGCAACTTGAACAAATTATTATGAAAGAGTGGAACTTAAGTTGAGTTTAATTGAGTTGGTTGTTACTTGCGTGTAAAATATTTTGTTATTAATGTAATCAAAGTTGAAATATGCAATATCCTATAAAAGACCTATTGAAAATTCTGTTATGCATCCAATGACAATTTTTCCCATGTCTGATAATATCAACCTTTGTGCAAACTTGGTAATGGAATATTAAAAAAAGGAAATAAAAGTTCCTTTATATTTAGTTGTTTATACATATATATAGGGGCATATCAAGTGAGAGGAGTGATTTATTGTGAGAGTGGGATGAGCAAATTTTGACCATTGGATCATCCATGTATGGTCAAGATTAAAACATAAAGTCATGTAACTTTTTTAAGTGGTCATGTGACCTTTAAGTAACATCTAATCTTGACCATACACAGATGATCCAATGGTCAAGATTTGCTCTTCTCACTTTCACAATAAACCACTCCTCTCGTTAGATATGTCCTCATATATATATATATATATATATATATATATATATATTGCATGACCTGTTATTTATATAAATTGTTGGTTTATACTTGTTCAAAATTTGAAGTATTGTATAGAGTTTTTGAAGCAATTATCCCAGCGGCTATAGCTAGTAGGATAATGTACTAAAGCTATTTCTCATAGTCCATGGTTACTTTTGACAAAAATGCTTTTGAACATGAGATATTAATTGTGTAAAGTTGTGGTAAATGTTAAGATATTACTTTGATGAGCTTTATCATTGTGCATCTTAGTCATGGAATAAAATTCACCATGACAAAATGACTCTATCTCATGCAAATAAGTTTGTGCAATTTCTTTTTTTAAACGATATCTTAACTAACTTGTTTGTTGTTTCTGTCTTCTCAATTAAAAAAAAAGGAAAATTGGTGTATGTGAGTGAAATAGGGAAGGTGATATATGGGTATTCAAATGTGGTTATTCATTCGTTTGGATTGTACTAAATGTATTTGAAATTTTGAATGATGAAAAAGTATTGATAGTCATGAAGTTGCTAAAAAAAGTGATAACAATAAAAATGATAATAATAAAACAAAGATCAAAGATAAAATGGAAGTCATGACTGTTACCTTTTTTTTTTTGTCATCTTCTAATATCTTAGTAATAGGGTCAAATTGTTTATGTGAGAGATATTTGAAAATACCTAACTTACTCATTTCAAAATGGACAAATTTTTATTTATAACTATGATCATGTTTTAAATTAATTTGGGTGTCAAAATTATATTTATTTATATTAATATTTGTTTCAAAATTTATTCATTTTATTTAATTTATAAGAAATGTATATTAGAAATGTAAAATAGAGAAAAATAAATAATTACATTCCACTTTAATATATTAAGGGCATATGAGTCATTTTACATAATTACATTTTCTTTCTTTTTACTTTTATATACAACCAAACAAGAGAGAGAAGAAGTTCTCATTTTCTGTCTCTCTTTTTTCTCTTCATCCAAACATTAGGAGAGAAAATATACTTTTCTCTCCATTTTCTTTCTTTCCATTTTTTTCCTCTCATTTTCTCTCCTCATCTAAACAAAGGCTTAGTGAACTAGGAAAAAACCAATGAGATTCGGTAGGCTTGGTGTTTGTGTGGCCAGGTTTCAAAATGTGGCCTTGCTTGGGAAGCTAATATAGACTATTATGCACAGCAAATATAAGCTTTGTGTAGAGCTCTTATCTCATAAATATCTCGTGAGGGGAGGTGTGCAATTGCTAATTTGGACGATTATGCACGACAAATATAAGCTTTGGGTGGAGCTCTTATCTCATAAATACCTCGTGGTGGGAGGTTTCCTCAATTGCACACCTTATAGAAAACACTCATACACTTGGAGATCCATTACCAAGGTTGTCTCTTCCTAGTGGCCACTTGGTGGTTTTGGTAGACTTGCAATTGTGAAGTCGTTGGCCATAAGAGCCTGGATATTTTTATATGACTAGAAATATTCTTTCCTTTAAGGACACGTACTGAGGGATCCTTTAATCCTCCACTCATGCTTTGTGTCCTCTTCTCCTAGTTCATTGGATCATGGCCTCCACTAGTTTCATTAAGTTGAACGTAGATTGGAGCTCACTTAGGCTCACTTGGTAATCCTTGCAGGGCATGTTTTGGAGGAATTTTGCGAAGGCACAACGGTTCTTGGCTTATGGGGTTCTCGGGTCACATTGGTTTCTCTATTGCTGAACTCAAAGCCATCATTTAGGGGCTGTAACTTGCTTGGGATCATGGGATCAAATGTGTGGTCCATGAATTTGAATCTCTTGAAGTTGCTCAGTTGGTGAAAAGGGATACATAAAAGTTTCATCAATATGGCTCCTATTTTTCAGCTATTAGAGGCCTTTTAAACCTTAGTTGGAAAATTGATATTATCCATACTCTCAGATAATGAAACAGTATTGCTGACTTTCTTGTCAAGAAGGGTGCCCACGGAAATGAAGCTCTTAGTATCTGGCACTCTCCGCTTGCTAGCCTTAGGAGTCTCCTTCTAGCAGACAACATAGGTGTAGTGTTCGTTAGAGGCTAGCATCTTGTTTTTCTTTTTCTTGTTCTTTCTTTCCTCTGATGTACCAAAAAAAAATCTCACCGAGCACAATAAAGAAACTAGAAGAAAAAGAGCTAAAGGTGAGTTAATGAGTCAAATCTACTCTACTTTTTACAATGGTCAAAAACGATTTTCTTCTTCTAACATTCCTTTAATGACCTAAGACCAAGCTATGTCTTTCTATCACCTCTCCCTTTGCTTTATTTTTTTTTTTGCTTTCTACTTATTTATTTTATCTTTTTATTTCTTTCTTATCTTTTCATTTTGAATCTACTGCTTTCATCCACTCATTTTGAATACATATTCTAGCTTTCATTTTCCATCACTTGAAACTTCATATTCACATGAGTATGAAGCTTTCATTACCTCCAGAGGCTTTCATTAACATCACATAACCCAAGTTTATAATAAAATCCTTACTGAATCAAACGTGCATTTATGTCCTACAAAAAAATTTCCACTAAAAAATATTAAGTGATACATACCCAACTATCGAAGCACCAACAACCCATTTAAAATAGTGGTCCAATTTTAACTATACAAATTTAGACCTTTAACCTTCTACCAAATGAAAGAAAAAAAAACACAGACAAAAATGTAAATGAAAATATATAAACAATGAATAAAATAAATCTTCTTAAGGATTTTCCAAAAGAAATGTTAACTAACCTCACACATTAGATATAGATATACATGATGTCTTCACTTTGCTTTCTTTATTTCTTTCTTTTCGAGATAAAAAAATTACTAAGCCTCACATAAATTAGTTACCAGAGTGAGGAAAAATTTGTTAGAGATGAAGATAAAGTTTTGGATTCCCCAACGTTCATTTCACCAAAAGTCAAAAGTGATTGATGGATTGGATTGAAGAAAGGTGACTTCTTAATTTGCACAATATTTTAAAAAGGTTGTTGCCTTGAACTTTCACTTCGTTTGAAGTTTTGTATTAGACAAAAGCAAAGCAATGGATATGGTACATATTTTAAAATGTCAAAAGTAATGGATCGAGATTATAAAATTAGAAACCAAGAATGACTTGTTGGGATTATTTTCTTCATGACGTGTAAAAATTTAATAGGGTTAACAAGTTATTATTTTAGTACAATGACTTGTAAATTGCACGGTAGAAACCACCATAAATTTTGATAAAATTCATTGAAAGCGAAAAAAGAATATAGACTTTTTGTTTTTTAAAACAAAATAATAAAATGTTTTAAAAATATTTTTTTAGTCTTAATTTTGTTTAAAATAAGAGAATAAGATAAGTCTTTTAGAGCATGATTGGAATCATTAATTTTAGGAATTGATTTAAATTTTAAATGACCTTTGTTTACCAAGTTATAAAATATAAATTGATTTGATTTTAAGTTGCAGTAAATGTGTAGAAATTTATTTAAATTTAGTTGATTTTTAATGAGTTTAATTTAATTTTAGTTTTAGTTATTTGAATTGATGATTTTATCCTAATTAGTTTATTCATTTCAAATATTTTAAGTAAGGATAATAAAGTAAAATTATTAAATAATAGTTTTTAAGGTGTTCCAAATAGGAAAATTAATTTGTAAACTAATTCAAATTAATTTTTTTGTAATGGGTTTAGCATATGAGGTGATTTCTAAATAAAATAAAATAAAATAAATTCTATATTTTAATGATTCCAAACTCAAAAAAAACTTTAGACACTAGGATTAAAACCAATACTTAGAAAGAAAAAAAAATCAGAGAGTTGCTATAGTATCCTTGTAGATATTATAACAAAATTGAGTTGTTAAATATTTATTAACTATTAATTTTGTAATAAATATTTCAAAGTTTATTAAATATATTTAAAAGTTAATAAATAATTAATAATTCATCATGACGATGAATACTCTAAAAAAAATATAGTATCAAAGTAATCCAAAAAACTTGGGTTACAAACAAGGACATATTTAGAATATGTAGTGAAACTTTTAAGTGACCACTGCATTTACTAACCTTGTGATTCATAGTGTGACTACAATTGAAGTGGCTAATTAGGCTACTAAATATTTATAAGCCGGTTGAATGTGTGGTAAGTAAACTTTTATTTAAGAGTAAAAACTACATTCATGATAAAGAGATAGGGAAAGCATCCTCAAATTTGTCAATATCATGTTGATGAATGCGATGAAATTAAAATATTTTATATAAAAAGTTAACCATATCATCCTATTTTAACTAATCATTCAGCTTCCTTTAGATCTTCTTACTTAAAAAATTTATTAATTGGTTAATAATAATAAATGAAAACAATGCTTTGTTGCCCTTGCTGTGGTGCCGCTGCTTTTCCTTCACCTTTCATTAACATAAACTACACTCCTTCACATGTCGCCAAACCAAATCTTAAAAAAAGGTCTCCCATCACTATATTTGTTATTGAGACCTCTCTAAGGATTATGGTTTTTGATTGGTGGAAAAAATTTAGCTTATGGGTATATGCTGTAAGGCTGAATTAAGTGAGTTTTGGCTTGTGAAACTTGATTATGCCCCTTGGATTGTCAACAGGGGACAAAAATGTATAAGAAAAATTTATGCTCTATGTGTAGAAGTTTCTCAGACTATGCAGTTCCAAAGTCGAATTTCATGCCAAAATTCTATTTTTCATCGCCAAAAACTGAAGATGCTCTTGCAACCCATTTGGAATCTGTCTTCCGGGCTTGTTCCGATGCTTCTGTACTTCAACAAGTCAGGCAAATTCATGCTCATGCCATTGTTGGTGGAATGAGTAATAATAATTATAATAATACTATAAGTTCAAGGATTTTGGGGATGTATGTTCTTTGTGGTAGCATCAAGGATGCTAGAAACATGTTCTTCAGGCTTGAATTATGCTATAGTCTTCCTTGGAATTGGATGATAAGAGGGTTTGCCATGTTGGGTTGGTTTGATTTTGCCTTGTTGTTTTACTTTAAGATGTTGGGTAGTAAAGTTTCACCTGACAAATACACATTTCCTTATGTAGTTAAAGCTTGTGGTGGTTTAAATAATGTACCATTGTGTAAGATGGTTCATAATACGATTCAGTCGATGGGCTTTGATGTGGACTTGTTTGTTGGTAGTTCTTTAATCAAGTTGTATGCAGAAAATGGTTGTATTCTTGATGCAAGAGGCGTATTTGATAAATTGCCTCAGAGAGACAGCATTTTGTGGAATGTCATGCTGAATGGTTATGTGAAAAATGGAGATCCTAACAATGCAATAGGAACTTTTCAGGAAATGAGGAAATCTGATAGTAAGCCAAATTCGGTAACATTTACTTGTATTTTGTCTATATGTGCCACAAGAGGGATACTTTCTGTTGGTATTCAGCTTCATGGTCTTGTTATTGGTAGTGGGTTTGAGTTTGATTCCCAGGTAGCAAACACACTACTTGCTATGTATTCAAAATGTGGGAACCTTTTTTATGCTCGTAAGTTATTTAATACAATGCCACAGACTGATACGGTGACTTGGAATGGGTTGATTGCTGGATATGTACAAAATGGATTTACAGATGAGGCTGCACCTTTGTTTAATGCGATGATCTCTGCTGGTGTCAAACCAGATTCAATCACTTTTGCAAGTTTCCTTCCTTCCATTGTTGAATCTGGGAGTCTCAAACATTGTAAGGAAATTCATAGCTATATAGTGCGACATAGGGTGCCATTTGATGTCTACTTGAAGAGTGCTCTTATTGACATGTACTTCAAGGGTGGGGATGTGGAGATGGCACGCAAGATTTTCCAGCAGAATACCTCTGTTGATGTTGTGGTTTGCACAGCTATGATCTCAGGCTATGTACTTAATGGGATGAATATTGATGCTATAAACATTTTTAGGTGGTTAATTCAAGAGGAAATGACACCTAATTGCCTGACCATGGCTAGTGTTTTGCCAGCTTGTGCTGCTTTGGCTGCTCTGAAATTAGGGAAGGAACTGCATTGTGACATTCTAAAAAAACGACTTGATCATGCGTATCATGTGGGATCTGCCATTACAGATATGTATGCAAAATGTGGAAGACTGGATCTTGCTTATCATTTTTTCAGAAGAATGTCTGAAAGAGATAGTGTATGTTGGAACTCAATGATTGCAAGCTTCTCACAGAATGGGAAACCAGAAATGGCCATTGATCTTTTTCGTAAAATGGGAATGGCTGCAACCAAGTTTGATTCTGTGAGCCTATCAGCTGCTCTCTCTGCTTGTGCAAATTTACCAGCACTGTATTATGGGAAAGAGATACATGGCTTTGTGGTAAGAAATGCATTTAGTTCTGACACTTTTGTTGAAAGTGCATTGATAGACATGTATTCTAAATGTGGAAAACTAGCTTTCGCTCGGTGTGTGTTTGACCTGATGGATTGGAAGAATGAAGTTTCATGGAATAGCATCATCGCTGCATATGGAAACCATGGTTTCCCTAGAGAATGCCTTGATCTATTCCACGAGATGTTAGAAACTGGGATTAACCCTGATCATGTTACTTTTCTTGTTATAATATCTGCTTGTGGCCATGCAGGCCTAGTTGATGAAGGCATATACTACTTCCGTTGCATGATTGAGGAATATGGGATCTGTGCTAGAATGGAACACTATGCATGCATGGTAGATTTGTATGGTCGCGCTGGTCGTTTGCATGAGGCATTTGATACTATAAAGAGCATGCCATTCACTCCTGACGCAGGTGTTTGGGGGACTCTGCTTGGAGCATGTCGGGTTCATGGCAATGTTGAGTTGGCTATACTAGCTTCAAAACATCTTCTTGAATTAGACCCAAAAAATTCAGGATACTATATATTGCTTTCAAATATACATGCTGATGCTGGGGAGTGGGCAAGTGTTCTTAAGATACGAAGTTTAATGAAGGAAAAAGGAGTTCAGAAGATACCTGGGTACAGCTGGATTGATGTCAATGGTGGCACCCATATGTTTTCAGCTGCAGATGGAAGTCACCCACAATCTGTTGAGATCTATTTGATTCTGAAGAGTCTTCTTCTTGAGTTGAGAAAACAGGGTTATGTTCCCCAACCTTACCTTCCGGTGCACCCACAAATCATGAGCAAGAGTTGAGTGGAGAATAATTGATTTCTTTCATATTCTCAGCATCAGCCAGAGCAAATATTTTTTGATGCAACCTGTATTGTCGTAAAATAACTTCTAACTGAACTTATGGGTATGCTTTCAACTATCACTGATGCTGATAATTATTAAGTTGTGATTTTTCGGCATCATATGAATTTCGTAGCACTAATATATAATTCATAGTTATGGTTCTAATAGTACTACTCGAATGTGGTAATTACTTCAAATTGTGCCTCACTTGATTTATGAGCTACATGCATTTGCTAGATCGTTTCTGTCATTTTTGCAACTTCTAAATTCCTTCTTTATTCTCAAATTCCACTTGCTGATTCTGTTACCTACTTTGATTATTTCTAGAAGCTGATTATTTCTCCACTTTTTTTTTTCTGTTTTTAATTTTTTTGGGGGGAACTTATGCACTCTATCTGCCTTTGCCATTTCATGTTTTCATACTTTTACTATAAGACAACAAAACAGATGTTTGTGTTATGTTCAAGTATAAGCACCTTGATTCATATGGAAGACTTAGTAATTCCGTTGCCTTTGATTGATTCTTGTAAGTCCTTACTTTATAGCTTAAAGCAGAATGAGATGGGATAACAGATAGCTCTAGATTTTTCCTACAATCATGATTAACAAAAAGGGGAGGAAAAAAAGGGGGGAAAAAAGCAATTTGAATGTTTAGTTTAAGACTAATGGACCACATGAATAAACATTTTTCTTTGTGCCTCAGTTTTATTTTATTTATTTATTTTTATAAAAGAAGAAACTCATTATGATAAAGAGAAGAAAATTACAAGGAAATTGCGGGGTAAGGGATCCTCCATAACAGAAAATGGAAAAATAAAACCACAAGAAAAAGAGAAAATATCAATGAAGCAAAGCTGCCCTGTTGGGGCAACCCCTTTAAAAAGACAATGTGCTTTACACCAAATAGAAGCTAATCACCTAATCTTATCCCAAATTATCTGCTGAGCCAAAGAATCCTCCTTAAAAATAGAAGTCTTATGCTCACTTCATTTTTATTTTATGCTGAGAACTTAAGTTTTTATTTACAATATGCTTCTTGGAGTCTGCTGGTTGAAGCAAGTTGAATGTTTAGTTTAAGACTAATGGACCACATGAATAAACATTTTTCTTTGTGCTTCAGTTTTATTTTATTTATTTATTTTTATAAAAGAAGAAATTCATTATGATAAAGAGAAGAAAATTACAAGGAAATTGCGGGGTAAGGGATCCTCCATAACAGAAAATGGAAAAATAAAACCACAAGAAAAAGAGAAAATATCAATGAAGCAAAGCTGCCCTGTTGGGGCAACCCCTTTAAAAAGACAATGTGCTTTACACCAAATAGAAGCTAATCACCTAATCTTATCCCAAATTATCTGCTGAGCCAAAGAATCCTCCTTAAAAATACAAGTCTTATGCTCACTTCATTTTTATTTTATGCTGAGAACTTAAGTTTTTATTTACAATATGCTTCTTGGAGTCTGCTGGTTGAAGCTGATCATTCTTCTCTTACTTGAGGTTTCAGGCTTCAGGATTTCTTCAATCTCAAGCAGTATGTTATGGCAGAAACAATTGGAAATTCATTTATTTCCAATGTGGCCCAATATATGTGACCTGTGACTTGCACGGGCAGGAGTTGGTTACATCAGATTCATCCATGATTCTGAGGAAAAGCAAAAGTAAGATAAGATGGACCTGTTAATGGTGCCTAAAATTTAAATTTTGGTTTAGCCCCATATGCCAAGCAGAGTAATATTTTTTTAGTTGTTGAAGTGCTTTCTCTTATATCATATGTCGATGGGCATTGCTATTTGTCATCTCCATTTTCTTTAACTCTCTATGCTAGCTAGGAACATATGTTATGCTATTCTATGTTGGTAAATTTAGATAGTTACCATCACCTTCTAAAAGTTTGCCAAACTAGAATAGCAAGAGTTCTTTTTTCTATCAAAATAAAAAAGAATAACAGTAGTTACTAACAAATAAGAAGGGTGAGGAAGAGGTGTAATAAAGGGCCCGTTTGTATTAGCTTTTTTTAGGATTAGAAGTGCTTTTTTGAAGTAATAAAAGTGCTTTTTTTAGAAGCTAAAGAGTTCAAGCTTTTTAAAAAAGCACATGATGTGCTTTTTTGGAGGAGTAGTAGGTCTTATGAAAGAAGAAGAGAAGAAAAGTACAAGGAATTTGGAGGATCAGGGGTCCTCCATAGCTAAAAAAAGGAAAAATAAAAAAAAGAAAAGGAAAATGTAGCTAAGTTGCCCAATCCCTCTGCATATCTGTTAAGGAAACTCACTTTAAAAGACCCTGTGCTTTACACCAAATAGAAGCCAATCGCCTAAGCTTATCCCAAATTAGTTGCTGAGCCAATTAAACGTCCTTAAAAGCACAAGCATTACTCTCCAACAAAGTGCACCGGATGGTAGCCTAGATTGCTCATAGTCATAAAATTTAGCCTATTTACTTCTAATAAAACATTAAAGATAGTAACCAAAAATTGGTCCAAGTACCTAGGGCACACCTATCATTCACCAAAAAGGCCGAACAATCTATTCCAGAATAAGACAGAGATCAATGTAAGAACAGTTGAGGAATCGATTCTTGACAAGCACAACACGCAACACACATATCAAGGTTAAGAGCCTTATGTGGCCTGCAAACTTGCAATATGTCATTAGTATTAATTCTGTTAGGCACCACACAATCTAAATAAAAGACTTGACCTTAGAGGGAGCTTTGGACTTCCAAAGGGAAACATCAAGATGGAAAGTAGCTCTATTCAACGAGTGAGAGAAATTGGAAAAATGATTTGTAGGAAAACACCCTATAAGGGTCAAGAGACCAAATCTTTTTATCCGAATCAGAAGACAAATGAATAGATTCAAGGAGACCTAAAAGAGACTCCAATTTAGAAACCTCCCTTTCATTTAATTTACAAAAGTGGAAATTCCATGAAAGAATGGAATTTTGAATGCTATAGAAATTGTGGATGAGAGAGTTATGTATGGGAGAAAGATGATAAAGACTTGGGAAATCATCTCTAAATGAGAAGTCTCCTACCCAATGGTCCTCCCAAAAATTGAAACGATAACCATTACCCACCTTCAAGGAAAGCAAAGACCTAAAGGTAGCATATCCTTTGATTGTTGTATTGACATCCCACAAGAACCATTACCCACCTTCAAGGAAAGCAAAGACCTAAAGGTAGCATATCTTTGATTGCTGTATTGACATCCCACCCATTTTGATCTAAGCCATACTTACTTCAGATAACTTGATGCCAAAGAGAACGGGGTTCCAAAGGAAAATTCCATAACCACTTACCTACCAGAGCAATGTTCTTCGACACCAAATTACCAAGACCTTAACCCTCTTCCTTCTTAGGACAACTACAAACCAACCAACTCACTAAATAATCACGTCTCGTCTCTGCTACACCTGACCAAAGAAAATTCCTTGTAATCTTCTCTATTGTATGGGCTATTCCCATAGGGATACAGAACAAAAATAAGTAGTTAGAGGAATGCTGGGTGAAAGAATACTTTGCCAAAGGATCTTGTGATCTTGTCACAACATTCACAAACTTGAGTTCAAAACACCAAGACAGCATTCTTAATGCAAATCAACACCATTATACTTTCTGAGTTCCAAACCTATCTTCTAAATGGGATTTTGTGAACAGGTCTGCCAATTGATGGTGAATTTTCATAGTGAAGCTTAATCTACTTTTTCTTCTTGCCTGGTCATTGGCTTCCTTGCACTCTTCTTGAGTAAGGAACAAACATTCTTCAAGTGACCAGGTTTGTTGCATTTGTACCAAGTGACTTGAGTCTTGGTTGACTCACCCTTCGTAAAGTCCTTAATGAATGGTTATCTTTTTCTCATTTGCTCCTTTGTATAGAACTTCCACTCTAGGAGTTAACTTTGAGCCATCGATGAAAATGAGATGAAAAAGGCCAAGGCTCTTTCAATTGGGAAATTACTATATTAACCTCTCCTTTTTCTATGATCCAAAATGGCTTTCCTCTTCTTTCTATATATGTGAGGGACAGTAGTCAGTATATTTTTCACATTTGTACTTTCATTCGTACCTTGCGAGAGGGAAGAAAATGGTTTTCCACTTTCCAAGCACTTAAGAGTGAAATTCAAAACACTTTCAATTTCCATCCCACTCCATTTTCAATTTATCCTCTATTTTCCACCATCCTACTTTGCCACCTCAGCTGATTTATTTGAGTTTGATAAAATATAAATTATAAGTGGATCCTATTATACTCAGATGCAGGCAGAAGACCCAATTATAAGAAAGTTGTGTCTATATTTAAATGTAACTGGTCCCACTTAAGGTGTTTTCTATCAAATTCAATTGTAAATCACCTGAGGTAACGCTATTTGATGACTTATTAACACCGTATTTTGTCTGGATGTTTTTCTAAATTTCCAAAAATTTTACAAAAAATAAATAAACTTTCCTTGTTTATGCTAATTTCATAGCGTTCAAAAAACTAAAATGGGAGAAAAAAAATGAGAGATAGAGAGAAATTAAAAAAATGAAATAAAAGAGAGAAAAAGAAAGAGAGAAGAGTTGAACTGAGAAAGAGTGAGAATAATTGAATAGAAAGGTAGAAGATTGAAAGAAAGGAAAGATGAGGGGAAAAATTGAAGAACAAATGGGAGAAAATTGAGAAGAAAAGAAAGAGAATATAGAAAATAGCAAGGACAAAAGGGGATTGATAAGATTGGTAAAAAAAACAGTCATAAAGTGAAAAGAGAAAGGGAAACGAAATGATGGTCTCCAGGATTTTTGGAGAAGCAGTTAAAATAGAAGGAAGAATTTCTTCGTGTCATTGACGAAGAACAGAATGCAGAAAACAATAGGCAGAGCAAATAGGAAGATTTTCTTCTTCCTATTCCTTCCACGACTAAAGCAGCCATCATCAAGGATTTAATGTTCTTCTATGTGACATGACTGAAGTCTCCAGATTAAACTTGAACAGGTCCTCTGCGTTCCCTTGCTTAACTCCTGGTGAAGTCGCGAGATAGTATCCTCCAAGTCAAGGAACTGGGTGCTTTAATCAAGGATTATGTGTTCTTCTGTGTGACATGGCTGGCTGCTAGTATTTGATATAACATCTTGAGCATGAGCATGTGATTTCTGACTTTTCTCCTCTTTGTCATGAATGCTAGTGTAAAGATTTGGGATTATGGTTTCTTGTTTGAATGCTGATTTCGGATTGGCACTATGTGTCAAGTGGAAAAGCTTGGCTTATGCCTTGTTTCAATATGATTGTTATAACACAAATCTGAATTGTAGGAAAGTTGAGTTTCTGTTCTTGACACGGGCTCAGGCCAAGGGATGATATGCTTTGATTTTTGTTTAAAGATGCTGGTTTGGTACAGTTTCTGATCTGCACACTTCTATGATTCAGTTTGAATTAATTGGGTGTGCACATGAAATGTGCTTATAAGTTGTCTGATCAATCTGAGATTCTTCTCTTTCTCTGCTTCCTCTAGATTGAAATTGTACACATTATAATTAATTCTTGCTTTTCTAGCTTTGTGTAATTGACGTTCCTTTTAAATAAATGTTTGCCTGTGGGAGAATTTCCAAAATTGGATCAAGATCCTCTAAAGTGAATGGTGCTCTTTAGAGAGTAAAATGCATTGTTGATAACCATTGAGTGAAAAATCAACATTAGAATTTAATAAAATACAAGCACATGGTAAACAAACTATGGATTTGTTAGAACCCACTCCCTTGATTTTTTTCCATGGGTAGTTACTACTTGCACTTTATTCTTTAATGTGCAACATGTACTTCAGAAGAACAAAATCCTCCTGAACAAAGAATTTTTTGGTCAAAAGAAGAGAACAAGAAAGATAGCTACTGACCCAATGCATGATCAAATTGATATGCATGTCAGTGAATTATATACTGACCAACTACAACTTAGCGATGGTCATCTTGGCAGAGACAACATTAGTCAAAAGGGGAACATCTAGCGGATTATATTATGATGAATATCAGTTTAAAGACATAATGAGTGTTGATAGTGATGAAATAGATAATGAATTTGGTATGCAGTTGATGTCTACCACAAGCGCATGGTTGTATCACGTAATAAAAAGATTGTTCTCATAGGGACTTAGTATTGATTACTAGTTTTTTTTTACAATGGTGATTAACTAAACTAAAATTGTATTTAAAATGACAAGTTGTTGGAAAATTGAACAAAGATTTTGATGTAATAATAGAAAATAAGCTCTTCGGATTATGGTTCTTCACAATGACGATTGACACTTAAAATCAATTTTCTTAATGCTATGATGCTAGATTTTTTAAAGGTAAAATAAGCAAATGTAATTATTGACTTCTTTTAAAGAACAATAACGTGTTTAAGTTGATAAACAACCTATTTTCATGGTAGAAGTATTAGTAAAAATCCATTAAGAACAGATATTTGTCACAACCTCAAGAGAATAAAATTTATTTTCTTGATTCAATCCCCTTGTTCAACTTATAGTTCTAATACCAAACTTCACATTTCAATTCTTCACTTAATATTTGAAATCATGCAAACATAGACCATATATTTGCAAACAATAAAACACTAAGATTGAATTAAAAAGAACAACACCCATAACAAAAGGAAAAATCAGAAATAACAACAACCCTTCATTCGAATACCCACAATCCCAAGATTAGATACTTACTCATATTCATAATAGAAACAACCAAATATAATTGAAACATTGAGGACATAAGAAAAGGAAATAGATAGTCGATGAAGGAGAAGAAAAGAAATTCTTAATCAGCTAGCATAAAATTCCAGAAAAGTTGCAAGAACATCTATCCAAAAACAAACAAAGAACAAGAGAACTAATTTTATCTAAGAATGGGAGAGAAGAGAGGAGATTTTTTGTTCTTATTCATATTAGAAAATCACTCCCTTTATAGCATATTACAATCTCATTTACACCCCATTACAACACCTCTTTGGATCCTTCAGAAATAAATTGACTCTTACAAAACTGATCTGAATTATGGCTGTAATGGCCATTACTGATAGGCAGTCATTCGATTTGGTTGGCTTTTCAAATTCTAGTTGCACAAATTACGACCATAATGGCCATTACTACCTGGTCATAATTCTTTCTGATTGGCTTCTTGATTCTAGACTATTCACGAATTATGGCAATAATGGCCATTACTGGCAGGCCATAATTCTCTCTGGTTAGACCTTGAATTGTTGCATTCTTGCCACACGAATTATGGATGTAATCCCTAACACTAGTGAGCTATAATTCCTTGTTTCCTCCAAAAACTTTCTTGTTTTCCACCATTCAACCTATTATCAAAAGAAAGCAAAAAGGTAGTTGAATAGAACAAAAGTAAAATAAAATCCTAAAATCAAAAGCATAAACATATAAATCAAAAGCATAAAATTCTAACTTATCAGTAGTAGACAAGTATTCCATGTATAAGATGTTGAAATCCATGTCTGACTACAATGGTGAGGATCCTTTTTGCATTAAGAAAAGAAAGGGTAGTTTGCAAGAAGGGATGTGAATGGCTTGCATATGCGGGTTTTTTTTATATGAATACTGCATATATATATGGGGCATATCTAGTGAGAGGAGTAGATTATTGTGAGAGTGAGATAAGCAAATCTTGACCATTAGATCATCCATGTATGGTCAGGATTAAAATATAAAGTCATGTGACTTTTTTAAGTGGTCATGTGACATTTAAGGAACATTTAATCTTGATCATACATAGATGATTTAACGGTCAAAATTTGCTCATCTCACTCTCACAATAAACTACTCATCTCACTATATATGCCCATATATATAAGCAAGTTAGAAACCACCCTCAAGGAGGGCGGTATTGGATAAGTAAAATTTAAAAAACATAAGACAATTGGTGGAGGGTACCAACATGCAGGGTAGCAGCACTTTCATCATTGCATAAGTCGTCTCTTCATGCAAGAGGTAGCATAGATTCTTTCATTATTCAAACTCCTCTCATGGTTCACAGATTGAATAAGAAAAATGGATTATAAGTAGAAGAGAGGAATGCAGAGGCTTCACTTGCTCATTGGTCATTGTTCATGCTTCTCGTTAAGTGTTTCATAATCTTCCTTCTTGTTCATTTGTCACTTGCTCCTTATTTCATGATATTAGTGAAGTTAAGAGGTATGTCTTTGTCACTTACTTTTTCCACCTCTTCTCTATACGGTTCATTTTATTTTTTGGCATACTAATTAGAATATTTAATTAATTTTTTTTCTCATACTATAGTTAGTTTTAGTCCCTTATTATGCCCAAAGTTAGTAATATTAGTCTTTCATAAATATTTTGGTAAGATTATAGCCTTTCATAAATATGTATATTGGGCAAGTTATTCCGTTATAAAATCATGTAAAATGAGATAATGCAATTCATTGAATATATGATTGGTACATGGTAATGGGAAATGGGTTCCTTGTAAATGATGAAAAACGACAACAATACTAGCAATGAGTCATTATTGATATAAGTTTAAATTTGACTAATAACATAGCTATAAATAACTAACTATATGTGCAAAAGTGTGAATGTCATTTTCATAACCAACACCTGCTTAGAAAATAAAATTTTTTTTTGGTGATTTTAGTATATGATAGGCTGAAAGCAAGCTTTTTCAAACTAAATAAATTGTAAAGACTACTAGTTTAGTTTAATGTTATAACTTAATTAAAAGAGGTCAATCAATCAAAATAAAAAATAAAATAAATGGATGGGTTGACTATTATTTTATGTCATTATATGAATTTGCTTGATAATTAATTTTTAAAGTTTTATTTCATATTGATGTGTGATAATTTTCATTATATTTAATACAAAATAATATTTGTTTGCAGCTTAACTCCACACAATGAGCAATAGATTTGTGATATTTGTGTATTACAATGGATAAATTTATAGCAATGATGAAGGAGTTACTTTTGACTGTGAACACCCTAAAATTTTTCGTGTTGATGAAGTCATCACATTAGAGGAATTAAAGGTAAAAATTCATACAAAAATCAAAGTTGGAAATAGAAAAAGAATATCAAAGGTTAATTACAGGCTGCCTTTATCTATCGATGAAGTATGTGTCTGGTATATGATTTTCCTACATGAAGATGATGATGATGTCAATGCATGTTTGATGCTTACCAACAATTTCTGAATGTTAGTATAATTGAGTTATATGCTGAGTTAGAGGATGTTGATGATGATTCTGGACCTTCAGATGATCATTGTGCATACAATATTCCCACACAAATGTCATGGGAATTTGATACTCCTTAATATCAACCTCTTCTAGATGCATAATTATTAGTGACACAACAGTTCTTACACATCAGTATGACGAGCCATATAGATTAGTTAGCCCCATTATGACTGACTCTCTCATTAGAGGCGTAGAAATGGATGCTGCAAGACTCAGTTTAGTTGGTGCTAATCTTGATCCTTCAATTGGAGATCATGATGAATATGTTGGAGACTTTAGTGAGCACGAAGAAGAAGTTGAATTAGATGACACTGAGGACAACCATGATTCAGACCGAGATGTCCCTGATGATATCAGTGGGGGAGGTAGCAGTGTTGTTCCTCCATATGAGGCCCCATCCCATATGAGGACCATCAATCTGGAGGCTATGCATGTGCCAGAATTTCCTAAATATGCTCATGCATTAGACAGGTCGATGAATTTGGATACATCTGGTGGTTATCTCTATGTTGGGTTGAAATTTTGTAGCAAAGAGGCCATATTGACAGCCATTAAGCACTACAACATAAAAAACTAGGTAGATTACAAAGTAATAGAATCAGAACTGACCAAATATCATGGTAAGTGTAAAATGTATGGGCAAAGGTGCAATTGGAGCATAAGGGCAACATTTATGAAGAAGAAATAGATATGGGAGATCGGGAAATATAATGGGCCCCATACTTGCACATCAGGAAAAATATCTCAAGATCATTGTATATTAGATTCTAACATGATCTATTCATGCATTATGCCATTGGTTAAAGCAAATCTGAGAATCATAGTTTCAATTTTGATTGCTGATATACAAACTTGATATGGATACATAACCTCCTATAGGAAAGCATAGAGCGCAAGACAAAGGGAAATTATTTGAGTGTTTGGCGATTAGGATTAATTGTACAATAATCTACCTAAATGGTTGGGTTCCTTATGCTCTTGGTTGGTGCTCCAAGGCTCAACATTTGGTGGATCAAAACATGGAAACTCACAAATGGTGGGGTCCACATGTGGTGCATCACAAATAATATATGAATTGCTAGAAGGGCTCGCAAATGATGTACCACCAAATGCTAGGCCCACAAAATTGGTATCTCCAAATGCTAAAGCTAGGGTCCCAAACTAATAAAGTGAAGATAAAAAACCTGTAGTAGGGGTTAGGAGGCGTGCATCTAACCTCGTTAATGGGGGCGAAGGTTAGTAACACCCATCAACATCATCCCCAGGATAACTAATTGAGCAACAATGACTAAATGATAGTCCTTGATCACATTCAGGTGAAAGATGACTAAATGACATTCGAGGTGTTGTAATATCCTCGTCATGTGATAGGTTAGGTTGACGCATCATCTGACTAACTTCGCATTGTTGGCCAGGTCTAAACAGATCAACCTTGGTTGAGTTAGTTTGGTTCGGTTTCTACAAAATAAGAAAATGAGCAACCCGATTAATCAGGTTGTCTGATCAATTTTTTTTCTTACCGCAAAATAGCAAACCTACAATTGCTAAATACTTCAAACTCAATTACATATGAATTTTAAGCATTCAAGCCTTTCAGTACTGTACAAGTATTAAGATAAAAGTAAAACCAAGTTTGGGAAAAAATATTTTAACGTCTTGAAATCATCATAAGCTTCATTTGCAATATGAATGTATGACATTAAATGTATCTTACTTCACAACGAAGGTTATATATATATATATATATATTATTTCATATATATATATATATTATTTCACAGAGAAGGCTTTAAGTTATAAAATTGTGTGACATAGATTAGTAAGTTAATCATTGAAACGCTACTATCCTAATATACAACTAAAAACAAAACAAAAAGAATTGAATGATTGGAGCTTGAAAATGAAAATTAAAGATATATCTTAGCTTTTGAAATGAATGAAAAGTCAAATGACAAGAAGATAATGTCTAAAATTTCATTACTCTTCAAGTTATTTCACCAAATCATTGGGTCTTTAGGTTATAAAATACAAGCCCGTGAATCAATCCAATCTTGGTCAATTTTGATCGAGTTTGACTCGATGACCCAACCTATACCAATTTTTTTAATTGGTTTAAGTTGGTTTGTCGGGTTGATCGAGTCAACCTAAACCAATGAACACCCCTAGGTAGTTCCATTTCCCGTGTAGGATGAGCTAGGTTTGAAGTTCGCTATAGAATTAGCATACTCCTAACATCCTCAAACATCATGGTGGAGAAATAAAAGGCCAACATTCGTTCATATACCATTTTATGTAGTCCTCAGATAGTATGAAATTATTACCAAGAATGGCTAAACATTGAGGAATTCGGTGAACATGTTTATTCCACAATTTGATCCAATCTTTATGCTTGGTAGGCTAGAATACCTCTTGTTGCCCATGCATGTCCATCTTGTGAACCTCATCTAGGTTCACTAGTGTTTGCAGAGTTGATTGTTGCATCCCAAATTGCCTTACCCTATCAGTGTGGTGCCACTCGTCAATTGTAAAGCATATTAGTGTTGTATTTTCATTCCATATTTGGCAATGGTCATAGGCATCTAATCGAATGCATGTCACAATTTCATTTGAAGAATATGACATTCACACAGAATGTGAATAAGAATTTAAAAAAATAACTTATTAGTGTACCTATGAGTTACGTCAACAAATACTTAACTCTAATTATGAAAACATTTACCTTATCAAATCTTATCCAATTTAGTCGTAATCTAATACTTTCAATCAATGTTTTAAAAACCGGTCTGGGCACTTTGCTGACTTTGGTTCAACCATAAAACCGTTGAAGCGGTTGAACCACTCAAAATGGGGAAAACCCACTAAAACTTGCAAGAACCGATAAAGCCGGTGAAAATTGATGAACCACCGGTTCATAAATTAGAAATTTAATTTAATTTTTTAAAAGTAAAAAGCACATGTGTTTTGGCCTTCGGAGTTCTGTTGTGATCCAAGCTTACTCATGAAGTCACAATGAGTTCAAGCGAATGACTCCCTCCTTCTATGTTTCCGGTGAGGCTTTCAGCGACAAGGATCTAGCCGGCAAGGTGAGGTGAGGTAAGGGTGCTCTGTTCTTGTTTTCATATCTAAACCAGGTTATGAGGTGGGAATGTTTTGGTGGCTTTTTCCGGTGAGGTGGATTGCTTTCTTCAAGTTTTTGGTAGGTGGGTTGCTCCTTCAAGTCATGTAACTGTGATTGTGAGTGTGTTATTGTGCATGAAGGATTTTAAAGTTTGGGTATTTGAACTTTGATGGTAGATTTTTTTGGTTTACAATAAAATGGATTGTTGAATGGACAATGCATGGGAAAAAGTGAAAATGTGGAAAAGAGATAAGATAGAAAGGAAAGTTTGACTGAGAAAATGGGTGATAGGGTCATCTTTTTCATTGACCCTCTTGATTTTATTATTATTATTATTATCTCATATTTACAACATGGGGTTGTTATTGGGTTTAATTTGATTACCATTTGACTTTGTTTGAAATTTCCTCATTTATCAAGTTCATGTAACACTTATTGCGTAGATGATGTGGGTTTACTATTATATATATATATATATATATATATATTGAAATAAACAAATAAAACACAAGAAGATGGGTTGAATTATGTTTCCTAACTTTTTTGAAAAACTTTTCGTAAAACAGTTCTTAGAATAAAAGGTTCGCAAGAATGTAAGAGAGAAAATGGATGAAGTAGAAACTCTTTACAGTCCGTTACACGTAAAGAGAGTTTTTCTGAAAATCTTTGGACGCAAGTTAAAGACGTATATTTTCAGATAAAAGGAGTTGTTAAAAACAACAATGACAATTCCAGAATGTTAGTAAAAATAAAGTAACACAAGGAGAGGGAAAAAAAAGCTTACACCAGGTATTTATACTGATTCACTCTCACAGCTCAAGAGCTACGTCTAGTCCCTTCTACTTGAAGGAATTTCACTAATCTTTCACATATTACAAGTATTCTTCACTCCGCCTCTTCAAGCTTACAACCAAGTATTTTAAACATTTACAGGTTCTAACAACAAGTATTATTTTACAAAAAAAAGCTTCTTCAGGCTTACAGCCAGAGCAATAAAGAGTGTTTACAACACTTGAGGTTAACTCACGATGTATGAGGATAAATAATAAGTTCAAGTAAAAATCTATGCAAGAGTATACAAAGAATTTGTAAAGCAGAGTAAATCTTTTTTTTGCTTCGTATGTTTTGGTATGTACTTCACTTGTTCTCTTCGTACTCTTCTTGATCCTTTGAAGGCTTTGGTATTTATAGGCTTGTGAGCTTTGTGCTAGTCTTCATAAGTTTCTTCATCCAACGTCAATATTTATTTCCGTTCTGAGTAGCATTAAATGCATAATGTTGATAATATGTTGATCTTCTTATGAAAAGTGACTTTGGTTATCAACGTTGCTAGAAACTTTGATATCTTTGTTCTAACTCTGCTGAGTGAGCAGAAAGTTCCTATTTGCTAGTCCTTGTAGTTGTTAGGTGTGTCAACTCCAGCATACAATGTTGATTTTGAAAGGCGTGTACTTGGTAGATATCATATCAGCAATAAATGCACTTTGTCTTACTCGTTTTTTTTAAAAATGTTTGGACATTTGCTTTTGAGGAACAAACAACAAAGACAAAATATTGGACGATTCAATATAATATAATAAACAGTACATAATGTATATTGGACGTACGCAGTGAAACAAAGATTTTGTCTTTACAAAACTTCTCTTTAGTCCAAAAGTATTGAAAGTGATTTATTCAGAAAGGATACAACTTGGACTATTTCTTTTTAGAACGAAATAACATTATTTAAAACTTATTTGTTCAGTCTAATTTAATATTATTGTTATCTTCAAAACTCTGAAAGGTTCAATTTCTTTAAACAATTTTGGTTCCAGTATCAATTACTTGAATACGTCTTTGGTTCCAACACACACACACACACATGTATATATATATATATATATAGCGGTTCGACCACTAGTTAAATCTGTTGAACCTTGAATCACTCTCATTTTCGATTCTTCTATTCAACTAGTTTTTAAAACATTACTTTCAATGTCAGACGGAATACCAACATGATCTTTACGATGGTTCCATCTGATAAAAGGTATATGAAATCTTAGTAGCCATAAAAATTACAAGTTGTCAAAAATAAAAAATAATTTCCTCAATATTACTTGTAAGAGGATATGCAAGAGTTAAAGTTCACACGTGGTGTAATGAATGGCATCTAGTCCTATGCCCATGACTGCAAAAGCACTAAGCATCCACCTATGTCATAGATCTTTGGATTAGTAGCATAACACAATTCTCTATACAAAAAACTCAAACACGCATATCTCCCTAACTATATTTCCCAACTTGTGAAAGATCATAGAGTAATGAAAGATACATTAAATGTACCTGATTGCTAGATTTATCGGGTATCAGCATTCCTCCAATCAAATGTAAAATATATGCTCTAGCAGCATATTTTATCTTCATTTCACTTGGTTTGTTGGGGAGATTTTGAAAGGTTGATTGCAATTAATCATTTTCACTATTGAGCCCCTCACATTCTCTGTTGTGGGTATCACACCCAATAATTCCTAACACTCATCATCCTAGTCCTAAAGACTTGTACATGTAACTATTATGCTATTCACTAGAAGTCAAAGTTGGAGCGCAACATCTTCTAAAGTAAGTGTGCATTCAATGCACGAAAAATGAAAAGTGTGTATCTCTGATCTCCACTACTCGACCAACACACTTATGAGTTCTGGCATAAGCAAAAATCATTGAATTTGAACCATGTGAAATAATTCGACTGACTTTAGGTGATTTAAAATGTATGGATGCGAGTCTACAAAATAAATTCTTCTAGAACATAAAAGGCGCATGGTTTCTTGTTCATAATGCTTAAATTAATTAGCTATAAAATTATAAAATAACAAACACAATGAAAATAAACACACACATATATAGAACCCACCCCCTCTTCACGCCACACTCATGCACACTTACACACTCCCTCAAAACTAACCTCATATCCTGCAAACCCACATGACACACTTTCAGCCAACTCCCACCCTCACACCAAACTCATATAATGCAAGTACCAATAATCTAGCTTGAAGACAATTTATCTTTCATCATCTACTCGAACGATCTAGCTAATAATTCAACTTGAAAATAACTCGGGGAGAACTACGAGTCTCCACACACACACACATATTATCTAGTTCAAATACCACACACACACACACACACACACACACACACACACACACACATATATATATATATATTATCTAGTTTAAATACCGCCTCCAGTGTGGGCAATTTCTCAATGGCATTTTACATTTTTATTTCATTTCAATGCTAACATACTGCTCTCATGGAGGGCGGTTTCTTGAAGAGAAAATGTTTTCTTTTTTCTTTTTCTTAATGAAAATCGCCCTATCCTACAGTAGTTTCTAAATTAAAGATTAAAAAAAAAAAATACAAA
Source organism: Styphnolobium japonicum (assembly GCA_023212625.1). Classification (NCBI taxonomy): domain Eukaryota; kingdom Viridiplantae; phylum Streptophyta; class Magnoliopsida; order Fabales; family Fabaceae; genus Styphnolobium; species Styphnolobium japonicum. Next base: position 21,274,484 of record JALBWW010000003.1, on the reverse strand, counting down.
ATTCACTGTGAAGCCGTTTTTGTGCAAGAGAATTTCTAAGAAATACTCAAAATAAGCTTATTTCAATACATTAAAACAAGGGGAAATGACAATTTTGTTCAACTTAAGGGAAATAATTCCTATTTGATTCGTTTTGAAAATTAACAAAGTATTCAACTACATTAACCAATAATTTATATACAGTCAACTACGTATCAAGTATCAAAAAGAAAATAAAATATTGGTTAACCGTATGTACATTATTGATTAATGTAATTAAATACTTAGTTTATTTTCAAAACGGGAATTATTTTCCCAAGCTGAACAAAATGATAGGCTTGGCAATTTATACCCGATCCGCAAGTATCAGATCCTACCCGCCCTGCTTGGGGCGGGTTTTTAACCCGACCCGCAACGGGGCGGGTATGGGCTGGTTCAACAGTTTTTGCAGGGCGGGGCGAGTTCGGGTTAGGGGTAAATCTGCCTCGCTCCGACCAGCACCCCACATATACCCTAAATGTTTTATTTTACTTTGATACTTTCTATCTTTCACTCCAGTGCCGCTAGGTTCTTTCAGGCTGCCAAAGTGAGGTTCTCTTGGTCCTTAGCTTGCAACGCTCAAGTAAGTAACAAAATCCATAGATCTAGTTCCCTTTCTTCTCCATCTCAGCGCTCAACTCTGTTTTGGTCATCATTTTGATTGTGTCGTATTCTCTCAACTATGTTTTGGTCATCATTTTGGTTGTGCTCTGTTTTGATTGTGTCGGCGTCGGGTTCCACTTTTGGTAGTAGTTGGTGGTGAGTTTGCACTATATCAATGGTAGGAAGCCTAGGCAGAGAAGGAGCAACAAGAGTGAATGAAAATTCATGGTTCCAAGTCAAACAGAGATAACTATTATCTTTGAAGTTGAAGAGGACAATGAAGATGAGAAGGTGGTCAAATTTGGGCTCAAAAATGGAAACCCGATGGTTAAATATGTGAAAAAGCTTTTTTTTTTCTTTTCCTTTGCAGAGGCAGGTTATTGTTTAATTATGATGAGAATGGATGGTGGAGTTGTGGTGAGACTACTTCCTACACAGATTGATGAAATATGGGAGATTTGGTGGTCTGTGAAGGAATGGAGGGTGAAGGAAAGTATTGGAGTAAATGGTGGTGCGTTATTGTGGAAGAGAGAATTCACAGGGAGGTGATGGTTATTTTTAGAGAGTTGTATGATTCTGCTTTTTTCTGCCTTCGGTTGCAGACAAGTTAGTAAAATTTTGAGGTGCAAATTGAATTGCTAATAGACCCTTCATTAATTATTTGTCACTGCAATATATGATGCTTGCTAATACGCGTAAGTGAATCTGATTATAAATTCAATGTTTTACTACTATCAACACTAGCTTTATTTCATGCCTTACTTTATTATGCGTAGTTACGCGTAAGTGACTATAAGTCTATAATGGATACTTCAGAATGTACACAAAAGTCTTACTTTATTATGGATGATGTTTTGTCTTTATTGTTATTTGTCTTTATTTCATGTCTTATATATATACATAAGAATCCATTCTTTCCACCAAAGAATCCATTCTAATTTACTATTTTGTTATTTCTTTAATTAATATGAAACTTACAAATGTTGAATTAGTTTACTATTTTCTTTAGCTTCAGTTCATGTTTCATTTTTATGACTTAGTTTTTATTATATAGGTGCTATAAATTATTCTTTTAATGGAAGAAAATACCATTATGTCATCTCCTAATGTTGGCACTATGTCACCTCTTGAGGAAACTTCAAATAATCCTAGTCCTAGTGTAGAAAACTCTAACCCAATTCATGAGCATCCAGAAGCAGCATCTTCTACAGCATCATTAAATGGAGTAGAAGCACTTGAAGAAGAAGATGAAAACAAAGCAAGTGTTAAAAGTGATTGTTGGAATCATTTTCAAAGATTTAAAGTAGATGGTGAATGGAAGGCCAAATGTAACTATTGTGGCAAATTATTGGGAGCAAACCCAAGAAATGAGACTAAAACATTGAAGAATCATGTGCAATACTATTGTAAGATAGTAAAGCAAATTAACTCAAAGCAATCAACTCTTTCCGAGTGCTTTATGAAACAAGGAAAATGTGGAGATTCAAATTCTTTTGATCAAGACATTTTAAGAAATTGTCTTGCGAAAATGATTATTATGCATGAGTATCCACTGAATATAGTTGATCACATTGGAATGAGGAGGTTTATCTCTAGCTTGCAACCTTTGTTTCAGTGCCCCACTCGCAATATAATAAAGAAAGACATCATGCAAATATATGCAGAAGAAAAACTCAAATTAATGAAGGCATTGGACAAAAATGGAAGTAGAGTGGCAATTACTACTGACATGTGGACTTCCAATCAGAGGAAAGGATACATGGTTGTCACAGTACATTACATTGATAGCTTATGGAAATTGTAAAGCTGCATTTTGAGGTATTTTTCATAACATTTCCCTCATAAAGCTTTGGTTTTTATCATTCCCTAATTTACATATTCCTTTAATTTTGAGCTTTTCTTATGTTCCTACTCCTCACACAAGTGAAGTTCTCACTGAAACACTAATGAAGATTTCGTTGGAATGGAATTTAGATAGAAAATTATCAACTATTACATTGGATAATTGTTCTACTAATGATGCTATGATGGATGATTTATTGGGACGTTTGGATAGTGGATATTTGTTATTAGTGGGTAAATTGTTACATATGCGTTGTTGTGCTCACATTCTAAATTTAATTGTGAAAGAGGTTTAGACATAGTTAAGGATGGTATTGAGAAGATTCGCAATAGTGTGCTATATTGGAATGCAACACCTAAAAGGCGTGAAACATTTGTGAGTTGGTGCAACAAATCTGGAGTTCTATTTACCAAAAAATTAGTGCTTGATTGCCCGACTAGGTAGAACTCAACTTATGTTATGTTGAAAACTGCTTGGTTGTATAGAGATGTTTTTACTCGTTTAAGACAAAAGGAACCTCAATATAAAAGTGTGCCAAGTATTGTAGAGTGGGAACTTGCTAAAGAGATTTGTGGCAAATTAAAAGTGTTTTATGATGTGACTCAATTGTTTTCTGGGACACAATATGCAATTGCAAATCTGTATTTTCCACAAATTTGTGAAATTAAGTTGGCATTGAATGAGTGGCTTGATTCTCATATTCAGTTGATTAAAGATATGGCATTTAATATGATGATGAAGTTCCAAAAATATTGGGATGATATTCATGGTATTATGGGTGTTGTTGCTGTCTTAAATCCTAGGTATAAGATGACTTTACTTGAGTATTACTTTCCAAATTTATATCCCTTTGACTACTCAAAGCAAATTGAAAGGATTCAACAAATTTGTTATGACTTAATCAATGAGTACCAACAAAGGAAAATTTCTGCAAGTTCAAGTATCTATGAGTCTACTACCCAAGAACTCATTAATTCAGGAGATAAAATAAGTGCTTATGATTTGTTTGTGAGGAATAAAAAGCGGGCAAAGGGTTCATTTATCAGGACAGAATTTGATCATTATTTGGAAGAAGATGTTATATCACGAACTCATGACTTTGATATTTTAGTTTGGTGGAAGGTAAATGGGGTTAAGTATTCAACTCTTCAACAAATTGCTAGAGATTTATTTGATATTCCGGTGTCTACCGTTGCTTCTGAATATACTTTTAGTGCAAGTGGACGCTTGATTAGTCCTCACCGTAGTAAATTGAAAGAAGACACCATAGAAGCTTTGATGTGTACTCAAAATTGGTTGTGGGGTTTAGACAAAAAAAAGTAATTTTCTTTGTTCCATTCAATTTTTTATATGTTTATATATGATTTTGTAATAAAATTAATTGGTTTGTGTTCTTTAATTTCTAGATGAAAAACCTCTCACTTTAGATGATTATTCTACAATTACTAATGATGAGGAGGAATATGGTGATGAGTCGATTGCATGATGGAGAGCTATGCAAAAGCTTCAAGTGTTAGAGTTTGTTTTTTCATTGCTTACTTGTTTTAATTTGTATGACTTTGATATATTTAGAGATTACCATATTGATTTGGAAATTTAAATTATGGACAGAGATCCTTTCATATCAAATTATGGACATAGTGCAGGTAGGGTCGGGTAGGGTGCAGGTTCTAATTTTTTCACGCGGGTAGGATATGGGTTTTTGTTCATAAAACCCACGGGTTAGGTAGGGGCGAGTTGAAATTGATTTTAAGGTTTGCGGGACGGGGTCGGATTAGGGAAAAACCTGCCCCTACCCGCCCCATTGCCAAGCCTACAAAATGATCATTTTCCCTAAAAACAAAGGTGTTGTACTTTGACAAATAAAAAAAAGGCAATATTCATATAAAAGACCCTGCATATGCAGCCAAGCTTCCAAATGAGGATATCTTGTTATAAAAAAGACTATTTAATTATAAAAATAAACTATTCTTCGTAAAACTTTTGTAAAATACATCTTATTTGAGTAAAACAAAAATTTCACCTTTACTCACTACGACAACTGGCCAAACAAGCCAAACTTGAATTAAGATAGCTAATCTTGGACATAATGTTGCTAGACCGCAACCCTGTTCCAAATGTTGATAGTCTTTATTCTGATGCCAATAACTTCGGAAACGAGTATAACGAACAACATATATTTCTCATCTGGGACGAGAATATAGTTCAAACGAAGTCCCAAAGCGAATAGAATTTCAAATTTTCTATAAAATCTGATGGACAAAATAGATCCTCTTCAGCAAGAAAATCGGTACAAAGAATGAACGTTACATGTTAACTACAAAAATATGAACAGTGAGTGAGAAATGTAATTACTGTCCTAGAATCCACTTCAAACTATGTGAATAGAGTTACAACGTCTTTACGGTATCCTCTTACAATCAAAATCCTTGGTACATTCTCCAGCAACAGATCCATGTACTCCATATAGAAATATGCTGGGTGATTGACTGGAGGTGGAGGCAGACTTACCAACACAACAGCAGCCATTCTTGAGTATCTCAAAATTGTTGAATTGAGCTTAAGCGTTGTGTAAAGAAACTTCTCAACTTGCTTCTCATTCACAACCACGGGCTTACCATCCGCCAGTAGAGGGGTACCTTCTCTCTCTGCTGCTGCCTTCATTTGGGTTAAATAATCATCAATTCTTCCCTGAGCGCTAGTAAATGCTTCCAACGAGTCATCTTGCTGAGACCCACCATCCATTTGTGCATCCCATTTCATTGTTATGACAAAGACTTCTGCTTGCATCCGAAGATCATAAAGGAATTTTTTCACATCAGCTTTCAGCCCTTCTGCATCCGCATCCTCTTCAGCAATACAGAATACCTGAATCTTGCAACTCTCAAAGCTGTCCTTCGTAAGAAGTAGCTGAGAGAGAAGCAACATGAGGCCACCATCTCTCACAATCCAATACAAATCAATTGTACCATACTGCTTCTGGTACTCATTAGGCCATTCATCAAGACCCTTCACAATAACTACTGCCTTGTTTGCAACAATGCAGTCATTAATTATCCCAACAAAAGTGGCAGGGATTTCTGTTAAGTTCTCCCGACGCCAGATTTCTGGGTAACGCATCACCACAATGTTCGGCTTGAGATTGCCAAGGCCCATTGTCTGAATGATGCCACGAAATCCTTCAGACATATTAGGGGCTACAACTATCTCAGCCACACCCTCACAATTCTTGTAATCAATGTAGGTACTAAGTTGTTTACAAGCAGCCTTGGCATCTTCAGCACATTCATGGTAGTCCCCATCTAGTATAGAGAAAAATATGGACATTCCTCGACCTTTCTTCTTCATACAGTTAGCGAAGTCTGCAAGTTTGGGATGGCAGGGAACATTTTCTGGCAGTTTACCCCAGGGCCGGCAAAATACTAGTGGAATTGGATACCAATTCTTTGGGTGCACTTGGCTTGCTACAAACATAATGAGACATAAGTTACTAGAGAAAAAAAAAGTTGCAAAAACAGACAAATTCACACATATTATAAGGATATAAATTTTTTATTCGAAAACATACTATTCTTATTTTGATACTTTTAAACAATTAACCACTAAACAATTTTATCATACACATTCTCAGATTCTTATTCTGAATGGAAATGGTATTATAAAAACGGTAGATGATAAAATAGAACGAGACAAACATGCAATATTAGAAAAGCAACAGACTTTCAAGTTTGAAGTATTACGATTGAAAGTTAAAATCCAGCCAGATTTAATGAATAAAGGCTTAACACGGGAAACGTTCAAGGATCCATAAAAGATACCAGAAATATAATCAACTAGTATTTGTCATAAAGCATAAAGCATCAGGCCACAATATTTATCAAGGATCCACACTTCTCTTCAATAGTACACTGAATTTTCCAGTATAACAATATTAACCTTTTCCTTTAAAACTATTTCTGAGATAATCTTTCTTTCCTCTTTCTTTTCTTGGAGAGACAACCAATATGTTTCCTAGCAGAATGATATTTATAGGAATGATATTTATAGGAACCCATAAACCAGTCTTAAGTTAGGCTTAGATGAGAAACTTCAATTGGACAGCTGGGGTTCTTCCTTAATGGGTCCCAGTGAGGCCCAATAGGCTCCCCTCAAAGAGGTCTATCCGCAACCAAACGTCATCCCACCAGAGACAAACGTGGTAAGAGGCCAAAGCCCCACTCCAATAGATATCACTCATCAGTTCGTTATAAAAGCTTTCAACAATGCCAATGAGCCTCAAATGCACATTAAGCTCACTACCATTACTCAAATGTTATTAACATCTTATATTGCAAAATTCCAACAAATGAATCAAGAAAATTTTAAATCCCTGATTTCTTTTCCGTCTTAATCCTTAGAGGAAAGCAGGTTGCATCAGACCAATTAATTATTCACATAGATCTCATCACAAGGTCCACAAGTTTTAACCTCTAAAATTTATAGCATCATTCTAAATACCAATTTCAGCCTTTATCAAGGTGAGTAAGATCGTTTTTCTTAAGAAGAAAATTTTACATAATGCATATATACCTGTCATAATATAGCTACAAATACCACTTTCAAGCCTAAATATCAATGTTAAAAGAGATTTCTATACAAGGACAATTCATTAATTTTGTCATACAACACTCTGAAAATTAAAAACGAAACAAGGTACTCCACAATGTGGAAATTCTGCCAAATTCAGTAAAGTGTAATTATAATTCAGTTTGAAATCATCCAATAAAACAGAAATTCTGGGATCAGGCTGAATTCCCAACCCCGAGTGCATGGAGGAGATGACATCATCTCAACCAACTCTAATCAAAACTTCTCTAATGGAATAGAACATCAGCACACCACCCTACGAGGAGGAGGATATGCAACTGGTTCAACCAACATAGGGCTAAGAGTAAATATGTCTTTGCAATGATGCCAAAATCAACAATATTACCATATTTTGTATCATATCTAGTTGAAGATTGAATTTGAAAGGTATATATACCTCCTAGTGACCGAAGGCTACGAAGTGCTAGTTGGAAATAAGCACTTTTGAAACCATCTCCCCAGTCCCCAGCCTTTCCTTTGATGCTCACGTACTTATATATAAGGCTTGCAAGGGCCAAAGACACCACAGTGAATGACCAAGAGATCAGGAACATGATCACTGCATTGGAAACAAGGTAAATGATCACTACAAAATCAAACATCAGTATGAACACACACACAATGCAGCAAGAGTAAGCATCTAATGACTAGCAAACCATGTTTATAGATTGTCAACATTTTATTCCCCACACAGAGACAAAGCCCAACAAAACTTGTGGCATTTGTGAGCAAAGATGCAATATTTTCAAGATTGCCTCTCTATTCTCTCTTTGGCTGGTATGCGACATTGGCCTCTACATCAACTAGATATTAAAACTGCAATTCGTGGAGAACCTGAGGAGGAATTTTATAAGAACCAACAACCAGGCTTTGCTGCTCAATGGGAATCATGTTTGGTATGCAGATTACATCATTCTCTTTACAACTTGAAACAATCTCAGCAAGCCTAATTCAGAAGGTTCAACACTGCCATTCAAGAGTTCAGTATTATCCGCAGCGAGGCGGATCATCCTGTTTTCTATCATCATCCTTCATAGGCTCACAACATATTCCTTGTTGTCCATGTGGATGATATAATTGAAATGATCATGATGGAGTTTGACAGTTACGGAGTATCTCTGCCATCATTTTCAAACTAAAGATTTGGGCAAATTCATATTTTCTTGGCATTGAGGTGGCCCAATCTAATTCTGGTGGTGTCAGTTCACAGAGAAAGTATGCACTAGACATATTGGAAGAAACTGCAAAAATTAGATTTTAGACCAGTTGATACAACTATGGATCCAATCCAAATGTCAGGCTTCGACCAAGACAGGAGAAGCCTCTGGGAACCTCAGTAAATACAGAATACTTGTTGGGAAGCTGAATTATCTGACAACCAAATATCTCCTTTGCTATGAGCATGGTCAATCATTTTCTACAGTCTCCATGTGATAACCAATAGATTGCTATGATTTGCATCCTTAGGAATATCAAAGAAGCATCAGGCCAAGGATTATTATATGAATGCAGATGGGGCTAGGTCTCCCTTTTATAGACGTTCTACTTCAGTGTATTTCATTTTTGTTGGAGAAAACTTCGTATTTTGGAATAATAAGAAACAAGATGTTGCCAGGTCTGGTACAGAAGCTGAATACCAGGCTATGGCTTTGGCAATGTGTGCTTATATAGTGAAAGCAATTGCTTCAAGAATTAATGCTTGGATAAGTAAAACAGATGAGGCTAATATGTAAAATTAAGCTGCTTTCCACATTCCCTCTAATCTTGTTTTCCATTAGAGAACCAAACATATAGAGGCGGATTGTCATTTCATCCGAGAAAAAGATCTTGTTAGGGTGCATTCCTACAAGTTTCATCAACTCGAATAAACAGCTAGCAGACATATTTAGAAAGTCTCTCAGAGGTCCTCAAATTAGCTACATTCGAAACAAGCTTAGTGCATATGATTTATATGCTCCCACTTGAGAAGTGTTGAAGCAGTAGCAAACTTGTAGCTACTCCATTCATTTGTATTTGTCAGTTTTTATTTGTAGTTATTGTACATAGCTGTAATATGTACTGTACAGTTGTACTATAGGCTGTACACAGCCCCTTCCCTTTATATAAATAAGACTCAGACTTAAGGTTATATACACTACAAATACACAAAGTAAAGGGTTTCTCTCAACATCCTTTTGCTATAGATAAAATTGTTTTCATGTCATCTATGGTGTTTCACTAATGGTGTCTTGAGGGCACTATCTCTCACATTCAAAGCTTTATTTTCAATCTTTTATGTTTACATAAAAGGATTTGCTATCGTCCTAGTAGTAGCCCCACCACTGAAAGCAGAACAAAATAAATCTAAATTACAAAGAAAATGTCACCAGATCAGACATAAAACAACGCTAAAGAAACCATTGAAGTAAACTGATGACAAAAAAACACACAGGAAGACAGCATACCTATGCAAAGTAATGCTCCAAGAAGAGACAGACTCCAATGGTGAAATTTCCACCGAGGACGCCAACTAGGAGCGTCTAGAAGATCGAGAAGGAAGCAAGATAAGTTGACACCCGCATAACATAGAAGGAAAAACATAGTTACAGTTGGAGTGATAAGATCCAGATTCCCAATAACGACACACCCAATACATAGGAAAGCGGTAAAAAGGGTAGCAACATGAGGCTCACTGCCATCTGCAACTTTAAAGTAGTTCAGAATAGGTAAAATGTCATCATTGGCTATTGCTGCAAGCAGACGTGGGGCACCAGTCAGGCTCTGAAGAGCAGCACCCATAGTTGAAAGAATAATCCCAATTTTAATTAAAGAAGGAAAAGGCCAGGCAACTGTAGCTGTAAGTAGCCTGCACAAAAGCTCCATATCAAAATAAAACCAGTGAATAGAAATTCTATCAGTATTCAAGAGATTTTCAATTATAAGGATACCAAAAAGAAAAAATGAATCATATAAAATACTCCAAATTATATTTAAATTCAATCCAAGCAAATTTGATAAAGATACAACTCAAATTTTCCAAACAAAATCAAGCACAAGGTAGTCAAAGGCGAAAGGCGCCCTTAAGGTGCTAGGGACTTTTAACGCCTTGAGGCAAGAGGCGCCAAAAAGCGCATGCCTCACTTAAGAAGGGCGCTAACACTAAAAAAACAGTAAAATATGTAACTAGCTTGCAATAAATTCTCATATAAATTAACTACTTCATAGTGAAAAAAAAACATTAAAATGTTAAGTAATATAGCATGATAATAAGTTGATAACAAGCTCTAAATAATAAAGCTCAAAAATCCAAATTCATAACAGAAAGAGATAAATACCCTAAATTAGACAACTCCAAGTCCCTAAAGTTCATAACAGAAAACTAGAAATCAGTCATTCAGAGCTCTGTAACAGGAAATTGAAACAGAGCATGCAGCAGGTATATTACAGACGAAAAACAGAGCATTAAGAACCAAAATAAAATCACTAAGAAATCAGTTAAAGTGGCATGGAAACTACCTAAATAGGTAAGAACAATAAATCAGTAATAAAAAACAAGTTTAGTGATAGAAAGTATGAAAAAGATGAAGAAAACAGATTGAAAATAAAGTAAGACTAAAAACAGAGCACGTGGCTTGTTGGTAGTGAAACAGAAAAAAAAAAGCCATAAAAAGAATGTTTCTGTCACAGACAGAACCGAAACATATAAGGAATAGTAGAACACAAAAAAAAATAGAAAGGTACATGTTTTCTCTTGGCGGTGGCTGAATTGGCTTGAGCAGTGGCTTTTGTCTACTCTGTTTTTTGCAGAACTCCAATATTTTAATTGAATCCTAACCGTCTCTCTTGTTTTATATGAAACCTGATGTTTTCATTGGTTGGGCTTTGTCAAACCCACTGCCCATCAGTCAGGCGAGAGAGGTGAGCGCCTCTTCATACAGAAGAAGCGCTGTCAAGGCAAGAGAGGCAAGCGCCTCATTGAAGGAGCACCGCCTGGACCAGCAAGAGGCAGTAGACCCCTTCCTCGCCTCGCCTTAGCGCCTAAGGCGCGCCTCATGGCGCATTTAACTACACTGATCAAGCATATATAATCAAGAATACAAGGAGCTCAGGGCCATGCCAATTAGGCATTCCAACCATCAAAACAATATTTACAAGGATAAAACTTCGCATAAATTGAAGTAAAAAACATGAAATTAAATGTTATATATATTAGGATAGGAAGAACCAGATCAAAAGAAAACACCAAAGCACAACACTCAAAAGAAAAAACCACCAATGGATACACAACTTAGAAGATCGTCCACAACAAGATCAGTGAGGCATCAAACACACAATGGTCACACACAGATTGCAACACCTAACTCCCTGTGATGGGGGATCAAGAAAAAGATAGGAAGTATCAAGCATGGAAAGATTGAGAAAAGTAAGGGCAATCTAAAATAGATTCACTGAAATGCCTTTTGACGGTTATGGTACATGTGTTGCACCTAGACCTGTATTTGTACTATAGCTAATGACTACCAAATGACACTTCAAGTGCACGAAGAGAAATTCTAGAGCCAAAAAAAGCATATATACACCCTTTTGTAGTTTGTACCCTGGTTTAATAAAAGCTAAGCCTTTTTTTTTCATTTTTACTGCTTCTTCGCAGGGGGGGATGGGGGACAGGGCAAGTAAAAAATAATAACAGCACGTCAATGGCAGCATGCAATACTAATGTATGACTTGAAACCTAAATCAATTGCATGGAGAACATGGAACTTCCTGACACAAAGTTCACTACCAAACTAACCTCCAAAGGAAGAAAGAAAAGTGATTAAAAGGGGTTTATGCATATGGTGTTTTTGAAGGGATTTCTTTGGTGCGCATTCAGAGGGACTAGCTCTTTTGAGCTGATCGTTGTATTTTATCGTTTCTTTTTTATTTTTTAGGAGGATTCCCGATCTTTCTGTTCTGTTTTTCTCAGCTTCTTCAATAACTTCTTTAATCAATAAAAAAAAGCTATGCAAACAACTTTTTGACCAAAAGGTACCTGTCTGTTAAAAGCTTCTCTCTGTTGGCAACGGCACCAAACAGTATCACAGAAACTAGATACATACAAGAAGTTGTAAGAGTTGCAGCTAATGTTCCAACAGGTATTGATCGCTGAGTATCTTTCAGAGAGGATGATCGATTAGAACCTGCCATTATTCCCGTCACAGCAGGGAAAAAGAGTCCCACCAATGAACTGGGGAAAAAATGAATATTGCAGTTAGAAAATTTGAAAAAATCAATACAATATCATAAACTAGCCAATTTTTCAACAAAACTGGTCCCTTGGGCACCTGCATTTAATGTTAAATGGTTTTAACTTAGATGGACGCAAATGCTAAAATATTTTAACAGACGTAAAGTGATAAAACTCTCTCTCCAACTCTTTCTCCTGTGCATGCTGATTAGAGCCACAAGAATTATTTATGCGCACAAGTATTTGCAACTGTCAGCAACTTTATAAAACCTGGTGTCATATCATGAATGTAAGTCTGATTTGGCAACATATACTGAATATAACAGTTCCAATGTAGTTGCACTCTACTGGAACCAACAAATACCCACTTTCAGTACATTTCAAAATAAAATCTACTTTTTCCTCTTCAACATCTGAAAGTGCTAAACCCTTGTGAAATTCAAGTTACAGTGAATGATCCAAGAAAACAGAAGAAAAGAGAAAAAGGAAGAAGTAGAAAACAAAATTCTAGAAGTCGATAATGGTGAGTAACAAGATATGCTTGAAAACTACAAATTCATTAAAACAAGGAAACTCAAGTACATAGATAGTAAATTTCCCAAAAAAATGGGTACATAAATAGTATAAAATAGGGCTTACCGAGGAAAATGAATAGCAATATAAAGCGTGTTACAGCAAAACCAGCAATTTAGACGCTATATAAAGGGTTCCTTCAAACCTTAGGAAGTAAGACATATTGGCCAATATTAAGTGTACAAGAACTGCCATCTGCAGCTCTCCAGTATAAAAATCTTCGCTCCTAGACATCCCCTGAATTCCTTCCAATCAAAAAGTCCACATCAAACAAGAAGAAACTCTAAACATAACACCTCTCTATATCTAATATGTCTAGAACCATACTGGCACTACCCATCTGATGTCAAACCTTATAATAGAATTGCACAAATCCAAAGCACTAGGAAATGCCATGCCAGATCATCAGTATGACTCTTAAATATTTAACATGCAATAAGGCACCCTTTTCTTATCTTATCTGTAGTTGTCACAAAGAAAGGTCTGCCTCCTAGAACATTCCTAGCCCAAGGATATAGGGTACTCAAAAAAATGTATAAGAGAACTTCTGACCCTTCCTAACTGACTTCAAATATATCTCAGAAGTCATCCATCGCCCAATTCCACATAGTTCAACTCAAACACCCTCTGCCAGAGAGCATCTCTTTGCTGGAAAGCTCTTACATTAAATTCTTAAATTTCCACCCTCATCCCACCTTCTTAACGGGGGGAAAGCAAACCACCCTCAAACTTAACTAAGTGACATTTCAAAATCGTTTTCCTCACATTAAAGATCCTAAAGTTGTAATTAGGTATAAATATAATGTAAAATATGATAGGTCACTCCCTCCTAAAGAGGAATTTTCAAGCCCTTTGACAACAATAGTATCTTTTAACAAGCTAGTGCCCTTTTTACCAGCATGGCAATGGGATCCACTAAGCTACTTAAAATAAAATACTTAAAGAAATCCCAACACCACAAATGAAATATTTGGATTGTCAAGAACCAAATCTCCCAAAAGCTTAAGTTGTTAGGTGAAAGCACTTTAATGGTTTTATATCTCTAATATGGATAATAAGTTATTGAAACCATTTTCAAACATCAAGAGGTAGAATTTACACCCAGTGAAAAACTAGTGGCACGGGAGTGTCAGAACACTATATAGAGAATGGTCTTTTAGTTAATTCAGCCATAACATCAGTAGATTTAGTCTAATGAACTCATAATATTCTCATCAATGCTTAGGTTCACCATATAGCATTTTGGTCAATTGTCTAAAGTAAAAGGACTTTGCCCCCACAAATTATTCATTGACAGAGAGTAAAACCCAGAGCCCAAAGATATTTAGGCTTCTTGCACAATCATTGAAAGGTAAAATGGTAGAATAGAAAGGACATATGAATATAAATAAATCAGAAAAAAGCTATGAGGTCTTACTTGAAATTCCAGCTTACAGATCCATCAGTTTCTGGAATTCCAGCATCATTAGTCTTTTGATAATCTGAACTCCAATTTTCTTTAAATGTGTCCAAACTCAACCCAGTAATTCCCTCTGAATTAAATATGGCAAAAGAAAAAAAAGATATGAACTGAAGTCATTCCATTTCACACATATCAGAATAAGCAAAATTGATATAAAAAAAGCCCCAACACTCAACATGAAGGGAGTAAGAGCGATGCGAGGCCTACAAATTAGCAACAAGTCAATTGTATCAATCCTATCGAGTAATCTTTCCTTAATTCCTCTTTGTCTGCCTAGTTTTGTTTCTCTTTTCTGTCTCTGAAGGAGTGTTTCTTATCCTTCTCTTCTATTGTACTCTTGCCTTTTTTGCTGTATTAATTTTTGTTCTTTTAACCCAAAAAAAGCAATCTTATTTAGCACTGCTGTCCAAACAAAGGACTTGAATTTAGGCAGCTTTGGACTTAGAAATAGATTTGTCAAGAAGGAATATCTGATGATTAGGACAGTGAGTTAGAAATTGAAATAAGGACTGAGAAGAAAACACACTCGAAGAATCAAGGGTCCAAATTCTCCCATCTGGATTGGCCGAAAAGTGAGCACAATCAAACTAACAAAAGGGATTTTCTCAATCACTCAAATTTCTTTGGAAATGAAAGTTCCAGTATAATGAGAGCATCTAATTGAGTCAAAAACTCAAAAATAATACTAGGGGAATTATGCAAGGAGAAGGAATGATAGAGGTGAGGAAAATCTGCAAGAAAGAAACCTTCTCCACCCAAACATTCTAAAAAAAACCTGATACAAGTACCATCACCAGATCCTAAAGAAATCAATAGTTTAAAGGAAACATATCCCTGGGAAATAAACTTCCAAGGGCCAGCATGAGTTGCATTGATAATTGGATTGGTGTCCCTGTCCCCTCATTCTGATCTAAACGAAACTTCCTCTGAATTACTTGGTGCCATAATTTAGTAGTCTGTAAAGGAAAGGACCACAGTCCTTCAGCTTCCACAGCAATGTTTCTGGACCTCAAATTCCTGAGATCCCTTCTTTCTTAGGCCTGCAACAAGCCTCCCAAGTCCCTACTAACATGGTGGTCTCTTCTCTAACTGCCCACACCAAACCAAAGAAAATCCCTCATAATTTTCATTATCATCTGAGTCAGTCCCAGCGAGGTCTAAAAAACCAAGAGATACTAGATGGAGTACTAGACAAACAAGGCTGAATAAGAGCAGTCCAACCACCCAACGAGTAAAAGGCACACCTCCAAAGTCCAATTATTCAAAAGATGAAAACTTATCTTTGAACTATGTTAACTATTTTTGGTTCTTTATTTTATTTTCTTAAAAAAAGTTACGTGCATCAATAAGAACAATATGCATATGAGAGGCAACAAATACAGTATGAACAGTTTCTTTCAGTGCAGAGTGTCTCTAAATGGACAAGTCAGAGAACCTCTGGGCAATAGGTTCTGGCTCACTTAAATACATGTGGAGAAGAAACACTGCTTTAATCTCTAGTTGAGGAATAAGAACCCGATTCCAACAAAATAGTTCAAAACTTTTATAACAAATATCAAGTTTGAGAATTTATTATCAATTTCAATATTATATATGAGAACATTAACTATACAGTTTAGATCCTTTTCTCATGAATGTCTAACTTGTATATTAGGACCTTAGTTTTATTATTATTCTCCTATTTTTTGGTTCTGCGACACAATGGTACAATTCTGAACATAAACCATTTCTATTCCTTTTCTTAGCAGCTTCAGCAGTCACTTACAAAGCTATGGAGTCTCAATAAAATTTGTCTTCAAAGCAACTGTAAAACGGAAGCCTAGACTGAGTCGCAGCTGTTCTGTGGATAGAATGCGATTAAACCTTGAGCCATTAGGGTGCAAACTTTAATTAAAATTTTGGCCGTCTTTTATAGATATGAAATTTCCTTCAAAGAATGTTTTAGATTAGTAGCTACAATATTTAGACCAAATATTTACAGATCCATTGCACTGAAATTACAAGTGTTGTTGTATAAAGTTCATATTCCGGAATTTTTGGTTATACTCTTATCAAATAATCAATGTTCTTAACATTTAATAAAGTCAGAATTCAACCAATTCCTTGCATTTTATCCTTTTGATAACAGCTTGTTATTAGACTAGGGGAATACAATATCTTTAACGTGATGAGAAATTAAAGAAGCCAAAACCCCCAAACTTATGTATCTTATCCCTGAAAATCAACCAAGTCTTACCAGTTTGAGAAAGTGTATACAAAAAATAGTCTACATGTGTTCTTGAGCATAGGATGAAGCTAAAGCATGGATCCTCTATTAAAACAGACAAAATGGTAGCAAAAGGACAAGTCAACAGCAGAGGATGGGGAAAAGGGGACATAGAGCAAAGAACAAACCTGCAGGATGATCCTTCCTTGCCAAAAGAATTCCCATAAATATGCAGGACAGTGAGAATAAAACAGGTATGAGAAAAGCAGGCGCAACGCGATTTATCATCTTTACTCCTCCAAATACAATAAAGCATAAAACAATAGTCACAACAATCCCGTAAATTTGCAGATCATGAGAACTTGGACTCTGTATTGGTTGTGCAACTGCAGTACCATTAACTTGTGTGATAGTCTCTGCAATAGCAACACAAATGAAATTAAGCAATCATTAATGATCAATTGCTCGCTTCAAACATTATGCCTTATCTTTTCTCTAAATACCAACAATAGTACAACAGTTAAGTATACTAACACTCAAGACTAAAGAAATGAAAAAAGAAATGTTGTACATAAAAAATACATATAAAGGTAACACCAACGGAAAAAAAATACATACAAAGGTGTTTCACTTAATCAAAAGTAAAATAGTGACAATAAAATAAAAGTAGAATAGTGACTCTTTCTTTCCCCCTTTAACACAGTGATCAATTGGAAGGAGTACAAGACAAGGCCACCCCAAGTTACAGTCACCAAGGAAAATGTTATAACAAAAAGCATCTTAGTTTGATTGCCTTTATGCATATTTATCTTTATCACTTAAAAAGGGGACAACTTGTTTGCTCTGTATACTTTTCTTTCTCTAATATCCATCACTAATATAATTCTTCTATTTTAATTTGAAAAATAGAAACATTCTCCAATAACTACTAAAACCTTTTAAATCTTTTTAACATGTCAAAAACAACAGGCGCTAAACTCAAAATTATTATCCAGGTAAACAAAAAATTTCTTTTCTATTTCAGATATATGCTTTTTGTTTCGTGTAAACCAGGATATCCCCTATCCCGGAAGGCAAGAGACTAATCCCACCGGGGTACAGTCAGGCGCGTGAAGCGAGGACCCTTCCCAACTGCATTTTCTCCATACACACCACCCCAAGGATCAAACCCGAGACAAGATGCTTAAGGTAACTGAGCCCCTTCCACTCAGACCAATGCAAGTTGGTTATTTCATATATATGCTAATACTATTACAATTCCACAATTCCAGAAGTGTATACCAAGGTTCTTGAGGTGAAATTTATTGCAGAACTAATTATTTATGACTGTTGTAGGAGGTATATGTAAAACCAAAACCACAAAACACCAACCCACTACAACCGATAAATAAAATGCTTGAATTTAAAAATAAAAAAGTAAAAAACCACATAATTGCAAAAAAATTCCTTGTCATTAGACTCATTACCTCTAAACATCCCAGCTGAAGGAACCGCTTTCAAAAATGTTTCTACAGCTCCCAATACATAACTAGAACCATAAGCAACAGACAAAGAACTTCAGAATTCATTGTATGGTACACATTAATCTATCATGACACTACAATTTGGCAAGACTTGATCGTCCATCATCCTCGAGTTTGATCTCCCTTTAAAATTCCAAATAAAAAAGTTCACATTATGCACTTACAGTGCTCCAGCAACTGCATTGCCAAGGAAGAAGCATAGACCAATGCTAACTCCAACTTCTGGACCAAGGGCACGACCTATGAGATAGTATGGTCCCCCACCCTACAGAAGAACATACACAATAAAAAGACTGACCTATATCTATCAATGAACAATGCATACTACTTAAGGCTAAAAGAAAAGAATAGAGAAATAAAATACAATAAAAGACAAAATCTCAATGAACATACAAAGATTTTTCCTGATTTATCCTTAAACTTCACAATTTTAAAATTGTGCCTTTTACTCTCACCTTCCCACCATATATCACCAATAGCCCTATAGCTAGGCAGTAAACACCCCCAAAATTAATAGCTATCTCCAAGCAGAAATTTCCATTCAGACAAAACTATGAAGACTAAGAAATACCACTCAAAAGATATGTTTTAGTTTACAGAAACTTATTTTCAGTGAAGAACAACTAGAAAGGAAATATCCTTTTAACTTCAGAAAATATGTTAGGCCTTATTCAGTGCACCAGATAGGATAGGATCGTATAATATAAAGAGAATAGGATAAGGCCGGATAGGAAAACAACAAGCTGATAAACTATTATGCTACTTACATGAAAAATGCCTTTTTCCTCAAGTGGTGTCTAGGTAGATTGGTAGTGATGGTATGGATGGCTCTAGTATAGTCCCACTCAGACCCGTTTTCTCTAGAATCAGCCCAAAGAGAACCCCTCACAACAGGACCTACGCTTTTAATAGGTTAAATCTCATACCCAACTTCGCTAAATTGGGCAAAGAGAATAGAAATGTGAAGACTAAAACCATTTGGGTACCAAAACACTGAACCAGTCTAACTACGGTAACGGGCCAGTAAAGTTAACGTCAAGCTTACATGATCGCAGGCCATAGAACTCTTTCCCCTCTTCTCTAGTAACAAGAAGACCAGAAAAAAGATGTCTTATCTTGTGAATATTCATGGAATTCTCCTCTTGAGGTGTGGAATTCAGGGGACTTCCGTTCTAGGAATTTTCAACATAGGATGCTTAAAAACAACTGTTAGAAACCGACTAGGTAGAACTCCCCCTAAAAACCGGCTTGCAAGGGAAGGGTGACTAGGAGTTCATAAACCACCAACCAAACTCACATGTAGTTGATGTCAGATTCTAACATACCACCACACTTCCGCAGTCACGTCCATGTCGGCCTCTTTACCCTAGCACCCGCCCTCATCAACGTTGCCCTTCCTTGGGTCTCCCATAGAAGCCTGTCAACAACTAGTCAGCCTACCACATAGGCGACGTACACGTGGGCGCAAGATCATGCTTTGATACTCCAATGTTAGAAACCCACTTGGTAGAACTCACCCCTGAAAACTGGCTTGCAAGGTGATGATGCCTAGGGGTTTATAAACCACCAACCAAGCTCACACCTAATTGATGTGGAATCCTAACTGATGTGCAGGTGAAATGCACACATCTAGTGCTTATTTTGCTAAGGAATTTGTTTGAAATCTTTAAAGTCTCATGCCTTTTAGTTGTGTTTTTTCTTTCTTTCTTTCTTGTATGCCTTTTGGTTCCTTTTTTATGTATTTCTGGTGAATGTTAGAGATCTTGGACCAATTTCATGAAAGATCAAGAGAAGATGTAGGAATTCGTTGCTGTCAGCCCTATTGGACCTTTGTGCAGTAAAATGACCATAACTTGAGCTACAAAAGTCAAAATCATGTGATCTCAAAGCCTAAGGAAAGCTAATACAAAGGGCTACAACTTCTATGTTGGGAGAAAATTCCAGTTCGCGCGTTTAGAGGGTGGAAACTCAAAAAGAAGCCTAATGTTGAGAGGAAGCTAGCTGGATGTACATACTGACCTTGTTGCAGTGTCTTGAGCATAATAACCTTTGATAAAGATCTCGAATGGGGATGATTCTTGATGCGTTGGAAAGCTAAGAAAAAGTCCTACAACTTTGCTGAAAACATCAAAGACCACTTTGAGCGTTTAGTGGGTCAAAAACTGCGGACAGAACACAGCCTGTCCGTGTGAGAATACGTGAGAAAAAGGCCCCTAGCACCAAATTACACGGCCTGGCCATGTTCATTACTAGGATTTGTGAAAATCCTAATTTTATCATGATTCCTAATCTAAGGGGACTTCCAAAGTTCTAAATAACCCTATAAAAGATAGGCACTATATAAGGGAACATAAGAGACTACAAAGACAAGGCTGGAAACATCATCAAAAGGAGGAAGAAAAGAGTGAAAACCAGATTTTGAAGAGAGAAGATCATCCATTGAAGATCCTGCGGAAGATTTTGGCTAAACTCCTATCCTCTTCCTTCCTTTGCTGGGTTTTCTTATCTCTTTAATCTCTTTTGGTTGTATTTCAAACATGAGAAGCTAGTTTTCCTCTTCAAGGGTTAGAGATGTAGATCATATATGATTTTATGATAGATTGTTAAATCTTTGCTTAGTTAATGGTAGACTTCTGTTTTTTCATTCAATTCTAGTATGCTTAATGCTTACGGCATGTTGCACACCATATTTGCATGATCTAAAATATTGAATGAATGATCAAAAGATGAAGTTTAATATTTGAACCTCTTGAAATTGGACTTAGGAATTATGACCTAGAAATAGGCTTAATCCTTCGAGGAGCAATTGAATTATCATAGAACCTAATGGGTTTCTGTTAGAGATATAAAACCAATCATGTGCCTTCACCTAACAGCTTAAGCTATTAGGATAGTTGGTTCTTGACATGGTATCAGAGCCTCCATAACCAAATAGTCAAGAGTTCAATCCTTGCTGCCCCCATTCTATTAAATAAAGTTTAATTTCAACACAAGGTAGAATGGGCCTATGCATTGTCCAAGCTTCTAACCCAAAGGGCTCTTGCGTGAGGGAGCGTGTTAGATATACAAAACCAATCATGTGCCTTCACCTAACAACTTAAGCTGGTTCTTGACAGTTTCAATTAACTTAATACATGAAAATAAATATCACTTTAATTCTATCACGTTTCTTGTGACTTGAATGAGAGCATCAAACAATTTAGGATAATTCACCTTCAAAGCATTGTCACCCATTCACAATAGAGTTTAGAATTCTTTCATAATAACTAGATGTAGTGAACCCTTAGCCCTAGAGCTTTTATCTATTGTTGATTGTTGCTTGCTTAGTTACATTAGTTATTCGCTCATAGTTTAGAGTTTGGTAATAAAAATTAATCGTCTAAATAATTAAAATCACCAAAGTTCGGTATTCACACAATCCTCGTGGGAACGATCATTATTTTACTACTTGAATGATACGTGCACTTGCGGAACGCAACACTAAAAACACTACTCCAAACACTAAGGATCCAAAAGGCCAAGCTGTCTCAAAGTGATCAAAGCTGAAGGAAAGCTTGCTTCCTATGGTAGGAGAGGAACATGACTTGGTAGGCTGAGATTTTGATGGCAGAAAAAGCAGGTTAGCCTCTATAAGTTTAGTTTCTATTGACAAGTCAGATTATGATTCTAAGGATTTGTCGGGTGAAGACAAGTGACTCAGAGGATGGTTTACTTATTTATAAAGAAACTACAGAAACTGCTTCCTCTTAACTCTCTTGACCAAAATCACTGCACTGAGGATTGTAATCTTGAGGGGTTACAGCAACTTTTTGAGGATTGGACACAACCTTTTTTAGTGTACAAGATAGGTCTACAATCTGCAAACAATTTTGTTCTAGTCAAGTTACAAATATTGTTACCCAAACATAGTGCTTGTCCCCAACAGAGTGACTTGATTTCCCTTATGAATCCCCTTCTTTCTTCTTCTATTATCCCTTGATCTTTAGTTTCTGTTTATCACCCTATTCCATGTGCTAATTTCAGAGGTGGTCATAGCGAGGAGAAGGACCTTGAAGCTGGCCTCTTACCAACTACAACCTTAAATGCTACTACCAATGAATTGGTTAGTGCTGTTAATGTACTAAAAACTAATGAAAATGCCAAAGCCTCTTGAGTAATAAAAGAAATAACCAAGGGCCGACACCCTTTGGGATGTTGTGTTACATATCCTGAGATATTTGAAAGAAGCCCTAGGACGTGGGATCCTTTATAAAGATCGTGGACATTACAATGTGGAAGGTTATTCTGATGCAAATTGGGTTGGGTGTCCTGTAGATTGAAGATCAACCTCTGGCTATTGCGTGTTCCTTGGAGGAAATCTGATTTCTTGGAAAAGTAAGAAACAAAACGTAGTGGCAAGGTCAAGTGCAAAGTCTGAATATAGAGCAATGGCCCAAACATCTTGTTTATTGTGGGTGTATCAACTACTTGATGAGATTGGGTTCAAGGCAGTGTTATTAAATGGCGGCCATGGCAGAAAGCGGTGGCGGAAATCCACCCAAACGCCATTTGAAAGCCATGGCGTGGTGTCTTGTTCATGGCGGCGCCATGGCGGGAGCCATGGTCATGGCGGTGTGGCGGTATGGCGGTGCATGGCTTGAAATGGCGGAAAAAAATGGGTTTTTGGCTTTTTGGGAGGGTATTTTGGGATTTCAGAATCCAATATTAGACACAGTCATCATCAATACCCATAAATCAGTCCCGAACTGCGAAAATGAGAGTGAGAGAAAGCCCACCGCTGCTGCACATCTCCGGCGATGCTGCTACTGTCTCCGGCAACTCTCTCTTCACAGGTAGATGCAGACCTTTGTGCGAAGAGGCTCTGTTTCTCTTTTTTTTTTTTGTGCGAAGGCTTTATTTCTCTTTTTTTTTTTCTAACCCACCCATCCTGATAAACCCACCCACCCATCCAGATAAACCCATCCACCCACCTACCCAAATAAGCCATTAATCCACCCAACCAGATTTTACACCTTAACCCTATAACCCACTGTAACCACCCTCTGTTTTGTGAGAATGCTTTTGTTTGTGCCTCTGTTTTCTGTTTTTAAATTTCTTTTCCTTCTAGAAAATGTTAATTATGTTTATTATTCTTGATATAAGGTGTTATATTATTATTATATAGGGTATGCAGGTCTTGTAGTATATTTTATAGTTTTTTAACAAGGCCGCCATGCTTCCGCCATTTGCCACAACGCCATCCGCCATTTGCCGCAACGCCATCCGCCATATTTCCATGGCGGATTTTTGGCTTGCCGCCATCCGCCATTGATAACACTGGTTCAAGGACTCCTTGCCTATGCAGCTATGGTGTGACAACCAGGCTGCCCTTCATATTGCTTCAAACCCGGTATTACGTGAAAGGACAAAGCACATAGAAGCCGACTGCCATTTCATTCGGGAGAAGATCTAGGTTCCAGCAAGGACTTATATCTACATGACATGTTAGAACTAGAAAACAGATAGCTAACATCCTTACTAAGGCACTTAATGGGAGTAGGGTTAGCTACCTTTGTAACAAGTTGGGCATGATTAACATCTATGATCCAACTTGAGAGGGAGTGTTAAGTGTAGTGTATTATTAGACCACATGTTTAGTGCGTGTATTTGTATTATCTTGTACTACACTATACTGCACTATACTACTAATCTACTTAATCTATATAATACATGACCTGCACACGTATTAGGTACAATTCTCCAATCTTTCCCATTCTATACACTTTGTCAGTTAATATTGTTCACACTGAAGGTGTGAAAGTGCCCGTGGGGGAATCCCCAGAATCTTACGTCAACAAAAAACAATGGTTCAAGGAAGAAATACAAGGAGTATTCTCATTATGAACTATTGTGCTCATGAAGAGTTTGAGTTGGAATGTCAAAGGCCTAGGGAATCCTAGGAAAAAGAAGAAACCCAAGGATCAAGGAGGCCATTCTAAGGGTTCACATAATAGTGTCTTGCTTCAAGAGACTAAGTTCAATTAAGCAAATGGCTTTCTGGTCAAAATTTTATGGAGATCAAGGTGCAAGGAATAAAAATGTTCTCCCTCCTCTGGAGCTTCGAGAGTCATTCTTGTGATTTAGGATACTTGGGTGGCCACCAAGGTTGACTTACTTCTAAGTCGCTTGTTTACCACAGCTGTTGATAATGATCTTAATAAGGGCACTCAAATCGACTCAAATGAAGTTATGGTCTCTCGCCTTCAGTTTGCTGACAATGCCATTCTCTTTTTAGAGGAGGATAGCAAAACTTTGGTAAATGTCCTTTCCAATTCTTAAGTTCTTTGAGGCTCTCTCTTAAGTTAAAAATCAATCTGGCCAAGAGTGGTTTAGTAGGTTTCAATGTGGAGTAGGGGTGGCAAATGAATAGATCAGACGGGTGGGTTAAAAAAAACCATTAATCCATTTATGATCCATTAAAAAATTAATGAAAAAACCCAATCCACCCATGACCCATGTAATGGATAAACATCCAACCTATCCATTAGCTATTTTTTTTAGATAGATATCCAATCCATCCATTAGCTATTATTATGACTTCATTCCTTTTTGCTTTTACGTCTCTCCTTTTTTATCCTATTTTTCTCTCTATTCAAACCAATCAATTTTTCATTGATGTGACCGGTCTCTGCAATCCATTGAGTTCACCGTCAATATGTCACTTGCCAGCGGCGCCTTCAACGTTGACATGCCCTTTGCCGGCAGCGCCTTCACCGTTGACATGCCCTTTGCCAGCAAAACCTTCAACTATCTCGGCATCAACTTTGGTTCATTTATGATTCATTTATCCTTCTCCCCTTTCATCATCACCATCTCACTCTAGAACTTGTGTTGATTTTGGATTTCAATTCAATTGCACAAGTGAATTTGCAACATTTCTGATGAGTGTCGTGATGGACTACCTCAATGTTGGGTGATCCACTCACAGACTCAATGAGTGGTTGTTGAGACACAACTACACAAGAGAGAACCATTTGGACTGTGGTGGATTTTGATGGATTTGTTGGATAATCCATTAACCATCCAATAAATGAATTGGATTTAGTAAATCCAGCCCAATAAAAACCATACACAAATGGATGGATTGGATTGGATTTATGTATGGTTGCACTGGATTATTTTGCCACCGCTTATGTGGAGTGCGGACAATCAAATTATTTCTTCCTACAACACTCTGGCTAGTTGTCAAGTTTTACAATGGCCCCTCACTTACTTGGGGGCTCCTTTGGGTGGTGACCTAGGGCTACTTCTTTTTTGAATTGAGTCATCAATAAGATTTCTAAGTGTCTGGATACTTGGAAAGGAGCTTACTAGTCCTTGGGTCGCCATTGACAGCAATTCTTAGCAGGATTAACACATGATTTGCTACAGGTTTCTAGACCATACACTGCTCTTTCCCACCAACGTCTGTCATGTGCAATTCAAGTTCAGAAACAATGCGACACCTATTTCTGCATAGCAAGGCAGCCACCTTTCATTGGAGCAACCTTTTTGGGGTCTTTTATGAGCACTAGGAGTGTCCCTCGACTTTAGAGCATTTTTTTAATTTTCAGTTTAAAGGCTTTGGCAAGACAAGAGTAAGGAGGCGAACATTCTGTGGCAAAGTGCTACCTATTCTATTCTTTAGTTTATTTGGCAGGAGCAAAACACACTCATCTTTAATGGTGTATGTATCCTTGCCCATAAATTTGCTTTGGGATAGGGTTATGTTCTTAGCGCCTCGCTGATGTTCTGCCCTTAAATGTTCTTATCCTCTCTCTGATGTTTTCCCCAAGGTTGTTTTAAGGAAGTAGCCATCTCTGATATGCAAAGGGATTGGGCAACCTTGCTGCAATCCTAGTTTCCTTTGTTACTTTTGTTTTGTGTTAGTTTTTTGCAGCTCTTGAGGATAACTTATCCTTGCCTCAGTTTTGCTTATTTCTCTTTGATAAGACTTATTTTTCTTTCAAAAAAAGAATGACGGCAGTGGATTGGTAGTAGTGGTGGCAACAGTGTAGTGGCAGCAGCAGTGGGTGTGGTGGTGGTCATGGTAGAGTCAATGAGGTGGTGGTATGCAGGTGGAGGTCGCAGCAGTGGTGGGAGGCGCAGTGGTAGTGGTGGTGGTAGTTGTGGGGTTAACAAAGGGTTAAAGTGAGAACAATATTCAGCTTCTTATCCTATCCAGACTAATCCCCCCCCCCCCCAGGCCAGATAGAGTTATACAGGAAATATAAGATAAAAGTTACCAACTGGATAAACTCCTTTTTCAAATCAACTGTATTACAAATCAACTGTACTAGCCTCATAACTTGAGAAAGACATGACAGTAAACTCCTTTTTAAAATTAACTACAAAATATAGTTTAAACAACTCCTTGTGGAATAATCCAAAATAAAATTAAAGATAGCATGTTATTTTAGGTATAATTAATTTTAGCAATCAGATTTTAAAAAGAAAAAGACCATAGTCATACTAAAGAAACAGTAGTTCAACTTACTCATAAAGTGCGTACCTTCATGGCACCATTGGTTGCAATAGCACTCAATGATATTGAAGTAAGGAAAGTACAAATGCCACATAAAGCAACAAGCACCAATGACTCTCCTATGCCAGCCATACCAACAATCCTACAAGTTTGACAATTATGGAAAAGAAAACATCTAAATTATAGTTAGTTTAATGATGGCAAAGTAATCAAATTCAATCAAATGCAAAATATCAAAGGACAACAAAACAAATATTATAACAATTAAAATACTGCAACAAGTAAAAATGATCAATCTATAGTAAGTATTATTTAGTTGACCATATTTTATTTCAGACTATCCAAAGCAAAATTTTATTAAAAAACTAATCACCGTCACAAAGTAATCAGATGTTAAAATCACAACTCTAATCTTTTGTATTTTTTTCATTTTGACAAGAAAAAAGTAGTATTAAAAAAGTACAATAGGGCAAGCATAAGGTATCCTCAACAGCTGAGGGGCAAAAACAAAACTAAGGAAACTAGGAATGCAGAAGGGCAGCCCAATCCCTTGGTAAATCGGACATGCCAACACCCTTGAAACAACCATGGGCCAAGCACCAGAGAGAAGCTAAGAACAGAACCCTATCCCAAAGAAAATATAGGGGAAAGGAAATTCACTTAAAGATGTGTGTGTTTTGATCCAACCAAATGCACCAAAGAACAACAAAAGATAACATACTGCCACAAATGTTTAGCCTCCTTGTTTTTGCCAAAACCTTTTAAAGAGAACAAACAAGAACAGCGCCAAGGTAGAGGGGGAAAACCAGTGCTGAACAATAAACCAACAAGTGTAGATGTGAAGAAAGAAATACGAGACATGTGGGGACTGAGCCCATTTGGAATACGACAAGTAGGGTTTAATCAACAAATAGGCGAACTAGGTGAGTGATACTGGACAAGTTAGTACAGAAGGCAGAGTTAGTACCCAATTGATGCTGTCACTTCATCCCTCTATTTTAGTCGAGTCACTTTGTAGTTTAGATGTATTTATAGATTCTTAGGTCCACTCATTTTATATAGCCTAAACTTAAGCCAACTAGAGTGTAGATGTGGAGAGGCTCATGACCGTGTACCAGTAGGCTTGAAAGGTGAATAAATATTCATATCTTTGGGAAGATTATTTCCTTGGTTTTTGTGGAAGAAAGAACCTTCATAGCTTCTTTATATTATAAATGGAAAATTATGTTGTGGTTAAACAACCACTTTTCACAATACATGATTAATTGCATCAGTATACTTAACATATTATGCATCAAACATGGAAAGTTTTATGGTGATCGTAGTTTGTCGTCTTGTTATGTCCAACCATTGTGAAATGAAGTTGGAAAAATAGCTTTGGTTGTGTTCTTTTTGCTGGAATGTGGTTTATTTGGCTGGAGCTTAGTTCCAAAAAAGTTAGGCAAAGATTTATTCCTGCTCAAATGTGGGAGAGGCTTGTTTTCTTTGCTTTATTCTACGTTTAAGCTCATAGGCTTTGAAAGGTGCTGCCCTAACAGTTGAATGTGTTAAGGTCAGATAAGGATAAATCACCAAAGAAAATATGTTAGACAAAATATATGTAGACATGCATATGTTAAGTTTTGGTGATGACAAATTGATGATGAATATGCTACATATATGTTCTTAATGGATGATACTGAATCATGCATGATTATATACTTTATCTTGATATATTTCACATAAGAATTACACTATGAGTTTTGTGTTGCATTATTTGTATAAAGTATCTAATAGCCCTTGAACTTAATTAACAAATAGTATACATGTCTGCGTGAGTCACATATACATGATGCACCTTCTAGAGTCATATTTATGAATCATGTATATTGGAATTTGAATTATTAATTTCGACTAACTATGATTTTCAAGTCAATTATGTTTAAGAAGATGGAAAATGAAGAAATTTTCTTAAGCATTTGAAAGATTTGAACATTAGAACTTTTGGAAGCTTAGGTTGCATTAAGAAGAATATGGACACAAATAGGTATATTTTCTCTTAGGCTTAGTCTCCTATGATAAGGTAGAGGTTTCACAAGAAAGCTCAAAAAAGTTATTCAATCTTAACAAATAACTTTTACATTAAGAATGTTAAAGTTAGCTTAAGGTTTTAGGAGATTTGATCTTTGACATGAAGTCAAAGCCTCTATGCCCAAATGGAAAGGAGTTCCCCCCATTCTTCATAATTAAGTTGAATTTCAGCATAAGGTAAAATGGGCATGTGTAATGTCTACATTTCAAGCCCAAAGAGCTCTTGTGTGAGGGCATGTGTTAGAGATATAAAACTAATTTTGGGCCTCCACTTAACAGCGTAAGCTATTAGGAGAATTGGTATTTGACAAAAAATGCCCAATAAACATATTTTAAAAAGGTATTCATGGAAGTATTTCAAAACTAAGTGCAATAGCCAAGTTTAATATTTTGAAAACTGACATTTTGTCACTATTTTAATCATATCTCACAAAAGATTTGAATTTTGATTTCAAACTAGTATCAAAAGTAGACTCTGAGGAGTCCAATGATTGATCATTTGCTCAAAACAGATAAGAATAAAGAAGTTGTGACCTTATAAAGTTGAACCTGAATTGTTCTTAAGATGTATTCAAATATCAGTTATAATATTTGAATACTTGAGGCTTGTATTTGAATATCACCCCCTAATATTCAAATGTTTGGTTCCAAAAAGCCATGAATCAGCTAATATTCGAATGTCGAAGTCTAATATTCAAATATTACTGTCATAGCACAGCTGTAATGACTGGTTTTTGCATTCAAAGATTCCCAACCACTACCAATGACTATTTTCATACTTGGGCTATAAAAAGGAGTTAAGATTGAATATTGTATATATCTTGAACTCATTGTATCTGCTCATTAAGTTTATTTTCTCTTTTAATCATCAAAATCGCAATTTGAGATCTTCATTGTCAAATATATCTATCCAATAGTGCTCCATTGCATCATGCATCTTTTGAGGAAGTCTCTACTTGTATTCTTTGATTCAAACACTTAGTTTGAAAGAAAGTCAAAAATCCCTAAAGGTTTGTAACACAAAGGGTGAGGTATCCCTTTGTGTAGAGAATTTGTTAAGGGTGAGATAACCCTATAATTAACCTTGTTACAAGGGTTAAGCAACCCTTTAATTGATTTCCAACCACCTCATGATATTTGAAATAATACCAGATTTCACGATTGATGGGGATGTCACACATAGGATTCAAGCTAGGTGGATTAAATGAAGAAATTCTTCAAGCATAATTTATCATAATCACAAAATGCATATCAAACTCAAAGGAGCTATAAGACTAACAATGCATTATGTTGAGGAGATAATGCTGAGGTGGATGAGTGGACATACGAGAAAAGATAAGATTATGAGCAAATGTATCCAAGAGAAAATTAGAGTAGCACCTATTAAGGAGATGATAACGATAGAAACTAACTTCAGGTGGTTTGGTCATGTGACAAGAAGACCAATAGAGGCGCAAATGTTGCAAATGAATATATCAGACTATAAGATTAAGAAGAAGCAAAAAGTTTTGACAAAGTTTTCCATGGCATCCTCCCTGAAATTGCATCAACAGCACAAACCACTAGAAGTTGATGGCATTACTAATTTTTACACAACTTAACCCTATCAAGGTAAGATTTAAAGCAATACACAAGTTACCAAGAGAAACGAATGTAGTAGATGATGCCCAAAATGCTTTGTAAACATGGAATGAATACACCCATCATTGTACCCAGTTTGGGACTAGAAGGCTGCAAAATAAACATGTTATGTCAAGAAAAAAAAAAGTCTAAAATTAAAATGAAAATGATCATATGAAATGTAACTTACAACCATCATGTATTTTGCATTCATAGTGACAAAAAAGAAATCCAAAATAATATCGAACCATCAAGGGATAGTATGATGAATTACAATTATACATTGGATATAGCCCTAAATTACTTTTGTAGGAACAACTTACCTCATTTACACAAAAAACAAAAGCTCTAATATAGAGTAGAAGTATACATGTAAGTGTGTGTGTGTGTAGGGGAAATATCAAGGAAGAAGAGTGGTTTATTGTGAAAGTAAGAGTAGCAAATCTTGACCATCTAAATATGCATGTGTAGTCATGTGACATTTTTAAATGGTAATGCGAGTATGTGAACTTTAATTAATTTCTAATCCAGACTACACATGCATGATCCAATGGACAATATCTACTCCTCTCATAATAAACCACTCCTCTCATTGATATATTTACTTCAAATGAGGTATTACTGAAAATTAATCTTTTACATAGACAAAAAGTATGAGGAAGGAACAACTACTCATGAGTCATGAATAATAATTTTGCCACTATGAATCATGAATAATGAATGTTGGGTGTGCCCTAGGTCCTTGGACCAATTTTTGAAGATTAGCTATTATGGCTTTGGTAGAAGTAAAGAAGAAGTAAAGAGGCTAAATGTTTGTGGCAATGTGCAATCTTTGCTACATTTTGGTGTATTTGGTTGATGCGTAACTCACATATTTTTAAGGAGGTTTTTCCGGCACAACAAATATGGTCTTTTTAAGGGGGCTTTCCCTAACAAATATGACCAAGGATTGGGCAACTTTGCTCTTTTAATGTTTTCCTTTCTCTCTGTTGTCTTGTGTCTTGCTCTTTTGTCATTAAGGATTCCTTATCCTCCAATCCTTTTGTAATTTTTTCTCTTCGTCTCAATGAAATTCTTTATTTATCAAAAAAAAATTGTCACCAACC
The DNA here is from genome assembly GCA_023212625.1 of Styphnolobium japonicum. NCBI lineage: Eukaryota > Viridiplantae > Streptophyta > Magnoliopsida > Fabales > Fabaceae > Styphnolobium > Styphnolobium japonicum. The sequence goes on along the minus strand of JALBWW010000003.1, from coordinate 21,243,125 downwards.
CCAAAACAATTGAAATAATTTTTTAAATCTTTTTTCATATAAATACATAGAAATTAAAGATGTTTTTGTATGGGACCTTTATAGTTTTTCCGATTTCTTCTTTGGTAAATTCAAACCATAAACGCATATAACATATTAGTCAATGATTAGATTTGAATATGCCATTGCTGTTAACAGAAGCAAATAAGATACAATTAAAAGGAAGTAAACTTATATTTGAGAAATTAGCATACCTTTGGCTGCCCAGCAGTGATGGAAATATCCTCACCATCTCTAGGACTAGATGGCGGTGCAACTTGCTCACCAGTCATGCTGGATAAGGACAGGATATAGTCAATAAAAATTGTTAACATTAGAGAACCAATAAAAGTTTCCAAAATGAAATCAAATTTGACAACCAGCATTGATCTAAGGCACCCCTCCCCTGTAAGAAACAGGAAGGAAGAAGGGTAAGATCACCAGTACGAAAACAACCGGTGCAGTGTTTGAGTACAAAACATGAATAACAGTAGTTTGTAAAGTTGAAGGTAACATCCAATTGCTGAAGAGGAACATTGGTTCAAAGTAACAAGTCTCATATCATACCTTTTGAGACCAAGAATGTTGACAAGAGAATCAAAACCAAACAATTCCAGTTTGGATTCTTGCTGGGAGCCATTAGGTTGTGCTTGATGAGGAGAGTCCCCTTCTTTTGCATCAGAATTCACATTTGCACTCGTACTTACATTTATTTTTCTGACACAATATAACACTAGTCACAAAAGGCATTCGTCAGAATAAATAAATTCAATCTATTATAAACGATTAGCTTAATTCCATCGCAGAACGCAATTGCACTAATACCATTTCACTTGTTTCAAACTTCCAACTAGTCATGAAAGCCATTTCTAAGTATATACAAAATTAAATCCATTCCATTGCAAGCGATGAGTTTAATTCCACAGCAAAACCCAACAGCACTCAAATTCTGATAGATACACCAATTGATTTGAGTCCAACAACGACTACAAGGCCTACATTGACACGCTTTAACTCATTGAGGGTAGAAATTCCACAATTTTGAGCCACTTACAGCGTTTATCACATTACGAAACCAACATAAATCAGCAAAAGCACGAAGCTAAGCGCTCATCACAGGATAAGATTCGCGATAAAAAAAACATGCACTTCCTCCGCTAGCTACTCATAAAATGCGAAAGGATCAAAGAACATACTTGAGATTAGGAGGTTGATCTGGAAGTGCAGAAGAAGACGAGGACGATCCAGGATCCATGGAAGACATCTCGAGCACGGCACGATCGTTGGCCAACACAGGGCGATACTTGCGACCCCTCTGTGCGCCAAAACCGTCTTCTCCACCGCCTTCAATGTCCACGTCCTCCATTTTCGATCTAACTCAGAAGAAAGAAAATAAGATCCAAAAAAATGAATCTGAATCAGAAAATGAAACACTGAAAACGGAAAAGAGAGAGAGAGAGAGAGAGAAAATGAGATCCAAAATTGGTACCAAGATTTGAGATTGATTATATATACTATAGTCGAGAAAAGATGGGTAGAGAGAGAGAGAGAGAAAGATGCGTGTTTGAATTGGAAAATGAAATGAAAATGGAGAGAAGGAAAAGTAAGAAGGGAAATATTTGGCGAAGAGAAGCAGAAACGCGGGTTTGAAGTGCCAATGCCAAGATGAGAAGAGAACGGACGAGTGCGCCTTCCATTTCTTGCAATATATATTATTCTTATAATTATTATTATTATAATTAATAACGTTATCAAATGCGGTCGTTTTAGCCAGTCAAATACAATTCAATGTGGGTTTTCTTCTGTTGTTTTTATGTTTCTTTCTTTTCTATCACATTTTCTTTTTTAATGAGACTGAATTTGATGAATAATAATGACATTTACAGGCGCTTTGTGACTAGATCTAAATTTAAATTGTCTTATTTAAATATTTTTAAAGTAAAGAAGAAAATTTATGATGGATATTTATTTTTAATTATTAAATTTTATAGATAAATTGTGATTTTTACATGCAAATTTTCAATTTAAATTTTCTATAACTTACAATGCTATATAACAGAAAACAATTTCTTTACCGATGCAACATCTAGGAGGGGGTGTACATGGGCATCAACTACTTTTTTGTCACATACATTCTTGTAAGTCTAATTTTATAACCAAGTTTGTATCACAATATTTAGTAGCGGATCTGGCACTAAATTTTTAAAGTGACAAAATAATATATATTATCATATTTATTTATACTTTTGAATTATTCTTTAAAAAATAACATTAAATAAATTGAGTTTTACTATTAGAACTTTTAAAATTATTTATCTTCATGTTTAATTCATAAACTTAGAGCATAAAAAATAAGCTTTTAAAGGGATAAAAATATTAAAATTGTATAATTTTTCTTCTTCCATCTTAAAAAATGTATTAATTGTTTTATGTTTAAACTTCACTATTATATTTTAAAAATAAATATACAACTTCTAATTAAATATATGAATTTCAAAGAATGTGTTAATAACTATATCATATATAAAAATTTTACAAGTATATTACTAGTATACTAATTTACTAACAAAGAAGAACAATTGCATATTTTTATAAAATTTTAATAGATTATAAATTACATCAAATTATGAAGAATGATGGGAACTATATACTCTCACACACACAAAAACAAACACAACACACATACACACATATATATTAAATAAAAACGTGTGGGGTGAAGATCCGCCCTGACAACAATCGATTAAATTTTCCAATACTACCCCAATATTTATCATACTTTGGCTTCTAAAGAACATGTCATGGTCCCTAGAAGTTTTAACTGATTGTGACTCCATGTATCAACTCAAACTCTATAGATGTAATGTTATGGGTAAGCATGTATTGATTTTATTTTTTTATTTTTTTACCTTTATATCGTTGTAAAGTTAAAAAATTAGTAAAGTTAAAATAATCAATTTGGATAATTAAATATAAAATCAAATCAAATTCTAACAAATCCTACCATATTTAATAGGATTTGTAAATCTGAACAATTAAAATCTTTAAAATTTTAAAATCAAATCATTTTTTTTTATTTTTTAATATTCTAAGCACAAGATTTAATTTACAAATTAAATCAAATTTTATTTTTTTATATTCCAAATACACTGTAAAATAATTGACTATTATTATGGCCATTTAGCTCTACAATGTTCTTCACCTCTCTTGTAAATTCAATTTTTCAAATTCTTTTTTATTTTGTTTAAACATGCAATTTCATTTGATTTCCTATGATCAGAACCAAATCTTAGTGGTTTTGTTACTTTTATTGTAATTTTTTTTGTCTCCCAAGTAATTTCTCCACATCTTTTGAGTTTGAAACTAGTCTCCACTCAAGTTTCTGATAGCATAGTCCTAACTAGTTGGATACAAACTCTTGTACTAGAAGTAAAATTTGTCTACATAGAATTCAAGTTGTCATCTGCACACATATTGTAATTTTACTTTTGTTGTAATTAAAAAGATATAAGAGAGCATCATTACTTTTTTCTTAGTTACACAGGACATTATTATTTTAAATTAACTATAAAAGTCACCTCTTATACTTATTTTTTATTTTTAAAATATCACATTTTTACTTGTTTAAATAAAAGGATTGTCAAGCCATCATATAATTAATAAAATAAAATCGAATCTTTCTTCACACTATATCACAGGTGTATGTTCTAACTTTTATTTTAATAGAATATAAAAAAAATATGAAATTTTAAAATAACTATCCATTAATCATGATCGATTTTTGAAATCCTACTAAACAATATAACTTACTACCCATAAAAGCATGATTTTGTTATAATGAAAAGGTTGGTATAATAAGCTCAATTCATTCTGGGTTTTCTAGAAGTACGTAGTCGCATCAAATTTAATATGAAGTAAAAGGATATAATAGATTTTTAAGTTATGCTTCTCTTTTACTTTTTCTCTGTATGCCTTTTCTCTTTATGCTAGATCTCTTACTTTTTTATTTTTTGTCAAGCTATCGCGGTAGAATATTTTGTTAAGGTTTTATGAAATTCTATTTTTGAACATGAATATGCTTAGATTAATTGTGATACTCTAATGACTGCTTCTACGGATCAACAAAGTAACTTTGTTGCACTGGTGAAAGCCAACTCAGCTAAAATATATATTAAAAAAAAGTTGGCAAAACAAGAAAAATACACTAAGGTGGCCAAATCTAGAATAAATTAAACGTAGACCCGCACGAATAAAAGATTGTTTCAGATTTTGTTCGGTTAAAGAGCATGTTCCAACTTTTATACATTCTAGATTACTAAAAGATTGAAATAAATAATTAAGCGAGTATTCTAAATAAGAATGATATGAAAAAATTTATCACAATAAGGCAATTAACTTCAATATACATAATGGATGAAAAATATTTCATTTATAAATTAAAATAAGCTAGAGATTGCAGCAACCCAACATTGTCAAATTCATCACGTGTAACAGTACAAGTAAAAAGATCAATCGTGATCAAGCTAAAAAGTTTATACACAAAATTGAAGTTTTATTAAACAATGTTATGCTTGGTAGTTATTGTTTTTCCTGAATACCTATAAGTTCATGAGCTAACTTAGTTGAATGGGATTTTCACTCAACACTGGAATTGTGGAAGAGCCATCTAGTATCATGATCTCATCTAAAACAGAAGCACTAAATACATGTTACATGTAAATAAAATATATAAATACATAAATAAAATAAGTAAAACTGAAAATCCAACTTCCCATAAGGTAAGAGGAATAATTGAAGCACTAGAAAAAAAAAACTCCAATTGATGATAATAGTGTTATAAAACTTGGCTCAGACTGGTTGGTCAGACTAATGAACCAGTTTGAGTAGCTTATTAGATTGAATATGTCATCGAACCGAACTAAATTGGATTACATTGGTCGGTTTTGAATGACTTAGTTGATTTTGAATCGGTTGAGCGTGAACTGTAAACATGAAATCCAATTTCTCACAGTTGTTTCCTGATGCGAACCTCTCGGACTTGCCTCGAGATCCACGATCAATAGATGAAAATCCAAATGCCCTAGATGTTCTAATCAGATTTTACACAAGATAAACCTTGACCCAACACTTAGCAAAGTGCAAACCAAAGGTATAAGAAGGACAGATGACGCCACACTCAAGATATAGATGAGAAAGTGAGTGATAAGTCAGATTTAAGAACCAAGAAAGAACTTGTCTTTCATCAAGCAAAAACTCAAAATGCATGCTCTTCTCCATCCCTAGAGATGGGTATTTATAGCCTTAGAACATCCCTCCAAGAATAGGTTACATAATGTGAACAAGAATTGAAAAAGTCTATTATTTGGTGCTCATAGTTAGGTGTACCTAACTTTTAGGTATTAAAAAGTCTAACATTGAGTTCTCCAAGTTAGGTGTACCTAACTTCAATGCAGCGATAGGTGAAGAAAAGGCATATCTCATTCCACAAAATTCGAAAGTTGGTGATTCTTGATCCATTAGAAAGAAGACATCGAGCTTTCCAATGACTACTCATGGGCCATAATTGAATGCCATTTGGTTACCCATTTCGTCAGCCAAAGTTGGGTCTTGGACTTGAATTATATTCACAATCCTTAGTTCATCTTGCAAGCCCAACTTTTGATGCCTTGGATCCTCACTTGCAACTTGAGCCCAAATCTTCTCAATTAATCCATTTAGTGCAATTTGTATCTTCTTAGCTCTAGCTCTTGTGATTGGGCCTCCATGCATCTGCAAAGGATCACTTGGAGTCTTGTTGGTGTTTCCTTGATGATTCACATCACTCCCCCTCTCTTCGAAAGGATTCGTCCTCGAATCTTCACCTAAATCAAATGGAGAGAGATCAGAAACATTAAAAGTAGCACTCACATTATACTCACCTGGGAGATCTAACTTGTAGGCATTATCATTGATCCTTGCAATCACTTGAAAATGGCCATCTCCCCTTGGAAGTAACTTGGAACGCCTTTGGACTGGAAACCGCTCCTTTCTCATATGCAGCCAAACCCAATCTCCTGGCTCAAAGATCACTTTCTTACGCCACTTTGTTAGCTTGAGCGGCATATTGTTCGATCCTCTTTTCTATGTGTTGTCGTACTCTCTCATGCAATTGCTTAACAAATTCAGCTTTCTTCTTACCATCTAAACTAGCATGTGCTTCAAGCAGTAAAGGTAATAAATCCAAAGGAGTCAATGGATTAAACAGTACACAATCTCAAATGGTGAAAATTTAGTATTTGAATGAATAGTTCTATTATAAGCAAATTCAACATGAGGCAAACACTCTTCCCAAGTCTTCAAGTTCTTTTGAATAATCGCACGCAACAAAGTAGATAGAGTTCGATTGACTACCTCAGTTTGTCCATCGGTTTGTGGGTGACAAGTACTAGAAAACAAGAGTTTAGTACCTAGTTTACCCCACAAAGTCTTCCAAAAGTAGCTTAAGAACTTAGCATCGCGATCCGAAACTATGCTTCTTGGCATGCCATGCAACCTCACTATCTCTTTGAAGAACAAATCAACTATATTGGTTGCATCATCAGTTTTATGGCATGGAATGAAATGCGCCATTTTTGAGAATCTGTCAACAACAACAAACATAGAATCCCTTCCCCTTTTGGACCTAGGTAAACCCAAAACAAAATCCATAGAGATATCAACCCAAGGTGCACTAGGTATGGGTAAAGGGGTATACATACCATGGGGTAAAACTTTAGATTTAGCTTGTTTACAAGTGATACATTTCTCACACAATCTTCCAACATCACGTTTCATGTGTGGCCAAAAAAAATGCTCATTCAAAACATCTAAAGTCTTTCTAATTCCAAAATGACCCATTAAACCTCCCCCATGAGCTTCACGCATAAGCAATTCTCGCAAAGAACTAATAGGCACACACAATTTATTTTCCCTAAACAAAAATCCATCATGCCTATAGAATTTTCCAAAAGAAGCCTTCTCACATGCACTAAACACATTAGCAAAATCAGGATCATTCACATATAAGTCCTTAATGTACTCAAATCCTAACAATTTTGTATTTAAAGTAGAAAGAAGTGCATACCTTCTAGACAATGCATCGACCACCACATTTTCCTTACCTTGTTTATACTTGATTACATAAGGAAATGGCTCAATGAATTCAACCCACTTCGCATGCCTTTTATTCAACTTGCCTTGTCCCCTCAAATACTTCAAGGACTCATGATCGAGTGTGGATAACAAACTCCTTCGGCAAAAGATAGTGTTGCCAAGTCTCCAAAGCTCTCACCAATGCATACATCTCCTTGTCATATGTAGGATAGTTAAGGGTGCTCCACTTAGTTTCTCACTAAAGTATGCAATGGGACGTCCTCCTTGCATTAAAACAGCTCCAACACCTATACCTGAAGCATCACACTCAACCTCAAAAGTTTTAGTAAAGTCAGGTAAAGTAAGCAATGGTGCACTACTCAACTTTTCCTTAATGAGATTAAAAACCCTTTCTTGCTCATTACCCCATTTAAATCCTACATTTTTCTTCACAATTTCAGTTAATGGAGCGGCTAGAGTACTAAAGTCCTTTACAAATCTCCTATAGAAACTAGCCAAGCCATGAAAACTCCTCACTTCACTCACATTCTTAGGTGTAGGCCACTCCTTAATGGCCTTTACCTTTTCCTCATCAACTTCTATCCCTCTAGCACTTACAACATAACCAAGGAAAACAATTTGATTTGTACAAAAGGAACACTTTTTAAGGTTAGCAAACAACCTTTCTTTCTTTAAAACGGATAACACACTTCGTAAATGCTCAATGTGCTCATTCAAGCTTTTGCTATAGATCAGGATATCATCAAAATAGACAACCACAAATCTACCAATAAAAGGACGCAAAACATGGTTCATCAGTCTCATGAAAGTGCTAGGAGCATTAGTTAATCCAAATGGCATAACTAACCACTCATACAAACCATATTTAGTTTTAAAAGCAGTTTTCCATTCATCTCCCTCTCTCATTCTAATTTGATGATAACCACTTTTAAGATCAATTTTTGAAAACAAACAGGATCCATGCAATTCATCAAGCATATCATCTAGCCTAGGAATGGGATGTCTATACTTTACAGTGATTTTGTTGACGGCTCGACAATCAACACACATTCTCCAAGTTCCATCCTTTTTAGGCACTAGAAGCACGGGCACAGCACATGGACTCATGCTCTCCCTCACGTATCCCTTTGCCATGAGTTCTCCAACTTGCTTTTGAAGCTCCTTTGTTTCCTCCGGATTGCTTCTATAAGTTGGCCTATTTGGAATAGTGGCTCCAGGAATGAAATCAATTTGATGTTCAATTCCCCTAATTGGTGGCAACCCACTAGGACCTTCATCGGGGAAAACATCTTCAAATTCCTGCAAAAGAGTCACAACAATACTAGGCAAAGAGGAATCAAGGTCGTTAGTGTTCAAATAAGCTTCCTTGTACAAAAGTACAAGCATGGGCTGATTGGAGAAATAGGCTCTTTTGATCTCACTTTCCTTTGCAAACACACTTAAATGTTGTTTCTCTTTTCTTTCAATGGTACTCTCTTTTTTACCCTCTCTTATATTCTTTTCTTTTTCACTCTCAATCTTTTCAGCTTCTTTTCTTGTAGCACATTCCCTTTTAAGCTGCACTTGATCATCAAACACTTGATTAGGAGTCAATGGTACAAGAGTGATAGGTTGCTTGTTCACCACAAAAGAATATCTATTGGTGTAACCATCATGTGTTACACGCCTATCATATTGCCAAGGTCTTCCTAAAAGAATATGTCCCGCATGCATAGGCACTACATCACAAAGGACTTCATCTTTATACCTCCCAATAGCAAATGAAACTAACACTTGTTTGGTTACCCTAACTTCTCCACATTCATTTAACCATTGTAATTTATATGGCTTTGGATGTTTCAAAGTAGGTAAGCCCAACTTATCAACCAGAGTAGTGCTAGCTACATTTGTACAACTCCCACCATCAATTATCATGCTACATACCTTTCCATTGACGTGGCATCTTGTATGGAATATGTTGTCACGTTGTACCTCATCTTCTTTCTTCACTTGGACATTGAGGGCACGCCTAATCACCAAAGAAGTCACCTTACAGGATACTCCATGTCTTCACTAGCATCTTCTAATTGTGGCATTGACTCATTTTGATTCACTTTCGGATTCAATGTCTCCATTTCCTTTCATAATCATTACCCTCTTGTTTGGACATTGGGAAGCAATGTGGCCCAATCCCAAACATTTGAAGCACTTGATTTCCCTATTCCTTGAGGGTTGTGCATCTGGTTTGGTCTTGACTTGGTGGTCTCCTTCTCTTGGAGCCTTGGGGTATTCAACCCTAGGCTTAGAAAAAGTCTCCTTTTCTTTATTCGGTTTCCATGAGGAAGAACCCGAATTGAACCTCGAGCTGCCCTTTCTCTTTAGTTGCCTCTCCACTTTCATGGCCATATGCACCGTGTCCTCTATCTCCACATAATCTGTGACTCCACAACATTTGCAATGTCTCTATTTAAGCCATGAAGGAATCTAGCCATGGTAGCCTCACGATCCTCTTCCACATTAGCCCGAATCATAGCAATCTCCATTTCTTTGTGGTAGTCCTCCACACTCATTAAACCTTGTGTAAGACCTTGTAACTTCTGGTAAAGATCTCGGTAATAGTGGCTAGGAATGAACCTCTTTCTCATGATTGCCTTCATCTCCTCCCAAGACCTAACTGGTCTTTCATGGTTTCTTCTTCTATTCAGCACCAGTTGATCCCACCAAATAATAGCATAGTCGGTGAACTCGACAGCGGCTAGCTTCACTTTCTTCTCCTCAGAGTAATTGTGGCACTCAAACACAAGCTCCACCTTCTTCTCCCACTCCAAGTAAACTTCTGGGTCATTCTTTCCTTGAAATGAAAGTAATTTCATTTTAATGCTTCTCTTATCATGGTCTACATTTCTTGCTCTCCTATTGCCTCGAGCAAGATTGGAATGATCTTCAGAATCAGCTAGGTCACTATCATCTTCTTCATTCACAGTAGCTCTCCTATTTCTTCCTCTTTCATGCGGTTGTAGGTTGGCAATGGTTGTATCTTGTCTATCCATCCTATCTCGGATCTCTCCAAACATCACATTCATGCGTTCAAATTGCTGTTGCATTGCACGGATTGTGAATGCTTGGTCCTCTATCTCACTTCCTCTATCCATGCTATAATCCTTGACAATAATGATTAGCAAAGAAAACTTCACACAATTCCTCACGTGTTTACACTCAAGAATGTCACTCTACACTCGTGTTTCGCACACTAGTTGGCTTTTTACCTTCTAATGAGTTTACACAATTGCCTTTTACCACTCTTAATTTTTTTTTCTCTTACTGAATAATTAAATCAAAAGTATATCTTGTAACAATCCAACAAACCAACTCACCCAAGACTTGAGTAAGGCACAACAAGAAGGAAATTTAAAGGAGTTTAACAAGTAATGGACACAACCAGAATTTTGAAAGTAGACTAAGAAATTATGAAGACAAGAACAGAAGCGAAGTAAGAATAAGCAAAATCAACTAACAAGGACAAGAGAAAATTAAACAAGAAAGAAAACACTTTGACAATATAAATAAGGAGCTCAATTAACAGAATTTTAACACCCAAGCTCAATTTCAACAATACCTAGCCAGTTTCAACACAAGAATTATCAATTGAAGCAAGAACAACTAGAATAACTTCCAATTTCACAAATTCGCAAAAACTTGCCTAGAATTTTTTTTTTTCGTATTATTTTTTTAAACGAATTTTCTTGCAAGCAAGAAGAACATAGCAGCACAAAACAAGACAAACAAGGTGTGAACAGCAAGGGGAAAAGGAAATAACAACGAGACTATGAAGAACACGAAGAACAAATGAACAGAAGATGAATAACGAAGAACAAATGAGCAATGAGATGAACAACGAAGAACAACAACAAATACAAACAAAATTTGAAGGATAACTGAACCTGATTAGTAACCTTGCTCTGATTACCAAAAATGATGCGAACCTCTCGGACTTGCCTCGAGACCCACGATCAATAGATGAAAATCCAAATGCCCTAGATGTTCTAATCAGATTTTACACAAGATAAACCTTGACCCAACACTTAGCAAAGTGCAAACCAAAGGTATAAGAAGGACAGATGACGCCACACTCAAGATATAGATGAGAAAGTGAGTGATAAGTCAGATTTAAGAACCAAGAAAGAACTTGTCTTTCATCAAGCAAAAACTCAAAATGCATGCTTTTCTCCATCCCTAGAGATGGGTATTTATAGCCTTAGAACATCCCTCCAAGAATAGGTTACATAATGTGAACAAGAATTGAAAAAGTCTATTATTTGGTGCTCATAGTTAGGTGTACCTAACTTTTAGGTATTAAAAAGTCTAACATTGAGTTCTCCAAGTTAGGTGTACCTAACTTCAATTCTGGCAGTAGGTGAAGAAAAAGGCATATCTCATTCCACAAAATTCGAAAGTTGGTGATTCTTGATCCATTAGAAAGAAGACATCCAGAGCTTTCCAATGACTACTCATGGGCCATAATTGAATGCCATTTGGTTACCCATTTCGTCAGCCAAAGTTGGGTCTTGGACTTGAATTATATTCACAATCCTTAGTTCATCTTGCAAGCCCAACTTTTGATGCCTTGGATCCTCACTTGCAACTTGAGCCCAAATCTTCTCAATTAATCCATTTAGTGCAATTTGTATCTTCTTAGCTCTAGCTCTTGTGATTGGGCCTCCATGCATCTGCAAAGGATCACTTGGAGTCTTGTTGGTGTTTCATTGATGATTCACATAATTTCCTCCATGGTTTTCTCTTCCATTCGTACAAACAGAGTCGGTTCCTCCTCCTTTTGAGTTGACGCAACCATTTTCTCTTCCATTCTTGCATATGTAGCCATTTCCTCCTCCATCGATCAAGTAGTAGCCTAGTCTTTTCCATTGATTTTGAGAGGGAGTAGAAGAGATTGCTCTTGCTTTGTTGAGTTTGAGGATTATGAAATGACATTTTGAGTTGAGTTTTGTGAAGTGAGAAAGAGCTGTTTGGGGGATATGGCATATGAGGGTGATGGGTTATCATGTGGTAGAGGTAAAGGTTGCTTTGGCATTGAGAAAAGAATGGGGGGAAATGAGTGCTACGAGTGATAGGAAGCTTTTTTTTTCTTCTTATTTAATCACCGTGAGAAACTTTTTTTTGTCCTTCTACTTTTAGTGCTTGTTTGAGAAAGATTAATTTTTTTTTCGCATAATAACATTTTTTCTTATAAAAGTTGTTTTGTGTAAAGTTTATCATGTTTGATTAAAGTGTGTAAAATTGATTATAAGTTAAGATTATTTTTTTCATACAGTAAAAACCACTTTTAAAAAAAAAAACTTTATTTTGAGCATTTTAATTAAGTGGTTTTAAATTATTTCAAAAACTTTGGTAGATAAATATTCTTTTACCCTCAACTAAATAATTGTTTCAATCATTTCATATCTCTTTTTGTTAATTTAATACATAAAAGTAATTTTTTATACAATTCAAACAAAAATATATATCTTAAAATTAATTATAAGCTAACATATCCAAACATACATTAATTTTCTCATAATTGATTTTCTTGAAAATCGACACATAATTAATTTTTAACATAATCTTATTTTCATAACTAATTCAAACACACTTTTAGTATTGATTGGTCAACTCAATATTTGACCACAATCATAAAAGGTCTTATCACAAAGCCAAAGTAATTATATTATCTTGACAGAATATATTTTCATAACTAATTTAAACACATTCTTAGTATTGATTGGTCAACTCAATTTTTGACCAAAATCATAGAAGGTCTTATCACAAAGCCAAAGTAATTATATTATCTTGATAGAATATATTTTACTATAAATAAAAGTTAATAAATTATTTGTCCAGAAAAAAGGAAATGAAAAGCAAAATTATCAATTAAACAATTTTATCATGCTTTTAATCAATGGTAATTTTCACATGAAATTAATAGATTTTTTTAATTGTGAATCATAAAATTTTAATTACTAATTAGTTTATAATTAAATTGTTTTTCAATAATTTTTACATACTTTTAATTAAATATTTATATTTTTTATTTTATACGGTTCAACCAACAACCAGTAACATGGTCTCCCTTTTGAGTTGATAGCCGGTTTGAATTTTATAATATTGGAAATGGTATACACATGAAAATTAAAGCAAAGACAAAATAAGCAAATTAAAGAATGAAGGTAAAATGAGTAGTTGAAATTCAACTTCTTCTCCACAATTCAATCATATATATCACTGGATTTCCTACTCTATGTAACATGTTAGTTACAAACCAACAAAATGAAAAGAGATGCATAAAGAGAAAAGAGAGATTGAATCTTTTAAACAAATTTAAAAACTCAACCCAACTCCCCGATGCACTTTTTCCCCAAGGTAAAATTTCTTATTCTTTAGCATGTTCTTTCTTTAATCTATCCAATATTAATGTTATCTTCCTAGTCATCAAGTCATTGAAACGAAGTATATCTCAATAAGGATAAACCTACTTGTACATAATAAGTAGACTACTTAGGTATGAATAACATAGAATACTACCAATAAATGTTGGAATTTCTGCTCAAGTCATAACATGCATTCCCATCAGAAAAATTAATCAAATAGAAGATAAACATATGGTAGTTTAGGATTTGAATCTTTTTAACCTTGAAAGGTAGAAACACTCTCTCTTTCTTTCTAATAACTATAACTATTGTGTCATATCATACTACAATCATTGCCTTGCTTCACGTGGTTCTACCAAAACTCAAATTTGCCTTGGACAGCTTAAGATGTATTTTCGTGGTTATTACCACACATAGTTAGATGGTTAATAATTAATTAGTTGGGCTATATAAGTCACTTTTGTAAATACTTTCTCATTTAGTAAATTTTATTTTCACTCTTCTTCAATTTTCTCTCATTTGGAGTCATGTTTCTCAACATAGTATCAAAGCTTTAATGGTATCCACATTGAAGAAAAAAAATTTCATCCGCTGCATTGAGTTCTCTCATGGGACTCTCAATTTTTTTTCACCATAATTCAATTCTCTCTTAGCTCCATTTTCATGTAATTTTGATTGTTTTTTAGTTTCCAATTTCATGCAGTTAATTTTTTTTTGTTGTTTATTTCTTGAGAAAAATTTGCAAAATTTTCCCTAAATTTCCTTTCGCTCACATCTTTTTTCAATCCAAATCTCTCAGTAGAATTTATTTTTGCGAGAAAGTTTCTTCGCTTTGCCAACGAAGTTTTTTGAAAGTGTTGAAGCCACCACCATAATTATTTACCTCATTCTAATCCAACAATTTCAAACACTCTATGGATCTGCTCTCTTTTTCTTTTATTCCCTTCATTTCATTTGAATTTGCATTATGTGATTGTTATTGGTCTTGTCAACCATCCATGTCTTTTCAGCCATTTAAAGTGGTCTTCATGGATCTATAGAGAAAACCAATGGACGATTTACTTGCATGGGATTTTTCAATGGCTTGGATCCACTAGATGCTAGAATAAATCCACAAACGTGTTGTGCTTCTATTACCACATATGGCTGAACTTGGTTTGGAGTATGGTGTTGACCTCGTCAAAAGTGCCATTCTAATCCCAATCGATGCTCTTGGAAGGTCGCAGCCTTTCAATTGCCATTTCCAATTGGAGTAGTTTATATTTAATCTTCCATTTCCTTCGCACGTGTACAGAGGATACCTTTCACCAAACCCAATTTCTTTGTTAAATCACATCATTTTGGTGTCATTTTCTCAAGCACACCTCTGTGGTAGAATTACTTCAGAGTTATGGAAGCCAAGTTTAGCTTTGGTGGTTGCGAGTTGAAGCTCATACAAACAACTAGTTTTTTCTTTCTTTGTTAATTTTGTTTTAGCCTTAGTTTGGATTTGATTTTAGCTTTTGGCTTTTTATGGTGATTAAGCTTTGCTTTCTCTATTTTGCTCCCGTTAGTGAGCATTGTTCTCACATTTAAGATTGTTGAGTGCAACACCCCTCTGAATTACATTAATTAAACTCTATGACTTTTATTTTAAACACATTTTTAATTAAATTGATGTTAGAAAAATATATTAAGTTATTTAACTTGTGTGAAAAATGTGTTATATATATATTTTGCTTGGAAATCGTTATGTATGGTATGAAAATAATAATACTCATAATCAAAACGGAAAACATTTTTGGCAACATAATGTACATCTATATATGTATACAAGTCAAACTATACATCCCAGGTAAGTCTCATTAGTAATCACAACATAACAACGTAAGAGGGGAAATATATACATCACCATATGTGTGAGTCTACCCCAACCCAACATATACATAAAAAAAAAAGATGACTCACACTCAGAGCTCAACCAAAGATAATGTCATTCCCAAAAGATTCCTTTCCTACCAGGCATCCTATCTAAAATCCCTAAATTTGAGACTCGTCATTTGATTCCTCAAAAGGATCAAACTCTGCAGAAGACCTCGCCAATGGTCCAGGAACGTCGGTAGTATATGATACTCTTAGAAGATGGCGACGCAATCCTCCTTGGCAAATGATAGAAGTGTAGATGAATCTTAGTCCATGTCAATGAGAAGTTGAAACAAGTCCCCTACGAACTTTGAGTCCTCTGAAAATGGAAGGGATGATCTGATCTACAAGAGGGTTAGGTGAGCGAGGTGGTCCACATACAATGGTATGGTAAACTAAACTCTAAGGTCAAATCTACAATAACTCTATACTCAGATACTCCCTTTCTATCATAATGACATCCAGTAATGTCACCAGTATAGGTAACCTGTCGGCGAGCATAATTGACTTGCCAAGCATCGTCATCATCCTCATGAAAACAGAGATGTACAATTCCTATGTGTCTGTTTGGTCTCACCATCTTCACAATCGTATTGAGAACAAAACATAACAAAAAAATTACAGATGCAAGCAAAAATGGTAAAACAAGTACTTAAACTTTATCCAGACAACATGACAGATTTAGAAGGAAATAACACACAAGTATCTCATACACCAAAAATATATATAGAAAACTTAAAAAGAAATATGCAATGTCATGGAGTTATGCATGTGACTTTGATATGCCATTAACTCTACTCCATGGAGTGACACTGAGTGAACAGACAGAACATGTCTTATCATTGCTCATATCCAGTATATAAATTGACATCACAATTTGGGCATTTTCTGTACTAATCGCGAACAAGCAGGTAGTAAGTCAAGTCATTCGTGCACCGTGCAGACTACCACGACACAAACTCCAATCTTCCCCGGCCACATGTGGCTTTATCAATGCTCAAATAACCTCAAGATTGTACTAATTTCTACTATATAAGTTCTACTCATCACTTAAACTAATCCACACCTCTATCTCAACATGAATTCCACAATAACTCATACTCTTTTCACATGATTATGATCATAAATGTAATGTAAAACAACATAATTCAAATTCTCAATTCATCACAACATTCAATATTTGCAACATAGTCCCTAAAGAATTCAATATTTATAAATTAACCACAATTTATTCAATAATTGCAACATAGTCCCTAAAGAATTCAATATGTATAAATTAACCTAGTATTTATGACCTAGTGTTTGCATTAAAGTTCATATTATCCTAATTAACCCTATTTTTTCAAATTTGCTAAAATACCCCCAATTCATTAAATTCATATTTTCTTATACTTCAAACCTTAAATTACCATTATTATACAAATTGAACTCAATTCTAATTATGCTTCCCACTCCATTATCAACCTATTTATCTAAATGTTTAAGTTAAAATCCAAATACTAATAATTATTTTTCATCTAATTTTCCTTAATTTTCACTAATTTCCTATCAAATTCTAAGATTAAACCTTTTCATAAATTCTAAAATTTTATCACTTTGATCCATAATTTAAT
Source organism: Styphnolobium japonicum (assembly GCA_023212625.1). Lineage (NCBI taxonomy): Eukaryota > Viridiplantae > Streptophyta > Magnoliopsida > Fabales > Fabaceae > Styphnolobium > Styphnolobium japonicum. The sequence continues at coordinate 21,226,060 of JALBWW010000003.1, read as the reverse complement.
CTAAGCTAGTCGAAACCTTCCTATCAAATTTAGACTCAAAAAAATTCCAAAAGTTTATTTCATCATCCAATTCCAACATAAATCAATTTAAATCTCATTAATTCAATTAAAAATCAACCATTCCAAGTCATCATAGAACCAATTCCAAGCATATAACAAAATCAACATATATATATAGAAACATAAAGCCATTTCAACAATTTAAATGTGAAAAAACCCAAAGCTAGGGTTTTTCCACTCAACAACAACCATCAAGCAACTAATTCTACTTAAGTTATCTAAAGTTTAAGGGTATCTTTTCTTACCTCTTGAAGCTCCTAATCTTGAGAGAAATCTTGGTTTCTTGAAAATACTTGTTTAGAAGCAAAACTACAAAAATCTAATTTCAAGATAATGAAATCATGAATCAAATGGAAGAAGAAAAATGAAATGGAAGAATGGAAAATGAGGAGGAAGTAGTGCAGTACCTAGGGAGCAAGTGAAAAAGATGGAGTTTTGGAATCCTTTCTCTTGAACTTTTCTTTCTTTCTTTTCTTCTCCTAGTTCTGTTTTGTTTTTGCTAAGTGTAAAAATGAGTCCCTTCTTGATCTAGGCTTGGTCGAATATGTAAGAGTAAATTGTGATAAAATTTGTAGCAAAAATGATTAGGTAAAATTATGTGGCTAAAAATTAAGAGATGTGTCAAAATTTTAGTTTTTACTTTTAATGTGTGAGCAAAATTAAGTTTAACATATAAAAATAAAATAAATTCACAAAAGTGACTAGATGACTTTTCTAACATATTTTATATAATTTTCAAAATTTTTAAACATTAAAATATAAAAATAGAGATTTTTCTATACACCGATTTTACCATTTTTAACCCGAAAGATATTATTTTTCACATAAAATCTCAAAAATATTTTCAAAGTCCAAAATATATTTTCATAAATAAAAATATATTTATTTCAATTTTTCTCTATCTCAAAATTTTATTTTAAGCAGTATAGTCTCATACTAACAGGTTCAAAATGCAGTCCGACGCCGTTTAAATTTTCAATTCAAACTGAAACCCTAGCATCATGTCAATGATAGAATACTTTTCCCATATTTATTTTATTTTTAATCGGCACACTATTCATAGAATAAATTTATTAATTACGTGTAAGAAAATGAGGGTGTTACATTGAACATCATATTGTGATGCCATTTTGTGACCCAAAGAGCCACAATTTACTTGGGACGAATGTCGTGAAAACGCTGTAAGAAGATCAACGGGGCTTATGAAAATGTTGAAGACTTCTAAGAGCTATGTACTTCGGCCATTGCTAGTTATCATTTATCACTTCTTTTCAAAATTTCTTGTTGGCAGATGTGATTATGTCATTATTTATATTTTTGTTTTTTCTTTTGAAATAGATTGTATTGTTCATCCCAAGCTGAAAATACTAAGTACGCATCCTCCGGCTTACAAGGGGCTATTACCACATATTGTTAGGTTGTTAATAATTAGTTAGTGATTAGTTAGTTGGATATGATTAGTTACATAATTAGTTACACCTTTAAGACTATACAAGCATTCTTGTAAACATGACTCATTCATTAAAATTTATTTTGACTTTTCTTCAATTTTCTCTCATCTAAGGCCATGTTTCTCAAGAGTGGTACCCCCGTCGCTTCACTTGCACTCATATGGATTACTTTATGATGTAAACTCATAACTTCAGGGATCTAAAGTTGCATGCTTAACTCCTTTGTGGAGGTTTCCTAACTTCCCTACATCTGACACACTACCCATCTTCCCATCTCAAATTGCCTTCCTTCAAATGGTTTCCTCAAAGTTGATGTATCTGTCAGAGTTTGTGCTTTAGAATAACCATGAGAGAAGGATAAAGGAAAATGATAGTGGCTCAAAACTTACAATGAACCTCGAAAGAAGACATTTTTTCTGACAAAATTATTTCTAATAAGCAAAAGCTTTAACAAATAATCACTACAAAACATTTTTGCAATTTTCCAATAAAAAAGACAAAAATATTAAGGAATCATCTATTGCTATTCTTAGAAAATAAACAGTTGCATAGCAACACAACACAAGCACTTATGTGCCACAGTATATTACAAACATATAAACTTGGTCAAAATACGTACCATAAGATTTTGTACTTGGCTGCTTCTTCAAAATGAACTCACGTTCACATTTGAAAGATACAGAAACAATTTCAAGCGTTGTTCCATAAAGTTTCATAGAATCAGCATGCCAACTAACATAGTCATTAACGCCTTTGTACCTATTTGAGAGTAAGCTATTAAAACCTACACCCAAGAAGAGCTTTATGGACCATTAGAAGTAAGTAGAAATATTAATTAACATTAATATAGGCCAACAACAATCCATTAATCAATATATTACCAGAATTTATCAGGAATAGTTTTGATTAAAGATCATTTTTACATCATCCAATATATCTTTTAAGTGGTGGATAATCATTCCAAGAATAAGCATGTGGCTGATAATCCCTGCAAATCAATTCAGTCAATCCTGGAATTGCAATATAACATGTATCTCGAGGCTGCAAAGCATTACATAACAATACAAACTCCTTAATCACAAGGTTAACTTGATATATATATGGAAAAAAAAAACCAATCACAAAAAATGATAAAATTTACAATTGGATTAGTAACTTAATTTCTTAGTTCAACTTGTAAAGACACAATTGACACCTTCATGGAATGGACCTTTTGTATGAAGGAATTAATTTTAGTTTTTGAAATTTGAAGCACCGAAGTTGAGAATTAGAAAACAATGAACAAATAAACAGACAACAAATAAACAAGCAAGAAGACAACAACAACATTATAGTAAGACATGAGTTGAGTATTGTCAGAAATTGTAGATGTGGCCCAACATTAGAAATATGTATTTACCGATTTACCGTCAATTTTTAACCTTTTATTTTACTATTGCTTTTATTTTTCATCAACTTTCTCCCTAAATTAGTAACGTGTGTTAAGATTTTCCATATTGTAATTTTCCCACAATAACTTGCCCCAAACAAAACGGTGCGTTTTAATTCTTCCCATTCCCTTTTCATTTTCGCTCTACGCTTCTTCATTCGCAACATCAACTCGGTACCCTAGCGCGCGCGCTCTCTCTCTCGCTCTCCACCGCTCCGTTCTCCGATCGCCGTCTGCCCCAGCTCCGGTGATTTTTTTCGTTTTTCATAACTCTCTCTCTCTCTCTCTCTCTCTCTAAATGTCCTGCACTTTTTTTTTTCTGACTGTGTTACCATATCTATGTTACTGTGTTTTTGTGGTTTCTGATGTATTCTGAGCGTCATTTGGTAATCTGGTGTTTCCCATGTCTGTTGTGTTAGTTTAAGGTGGAAAGTTTATTTATTTATTTATTTTTATTTCCTTGAAGAACACTATATGAGTGTTTGGTTGCTGAGAAACTAGGTGCTAGTAAGTAAAAGTAGATATGTGTAACATTCTGGAAAATCTTTGTGCTTCGAAATTCAGGTATTTGAAATTAGAATTTTCACGTTTTTTTTTGTGGGTCTCTGGGAGAGGTTGAACAATTGATTTATTGAACATGGATGATATTTTATTAATATTGGAAACTCCTTTTGATCAAATTTTTGTTCTTTTACTTCGATCTCTAGTCCATTTTTAGTGGTTCAACCATATTAAGTGATCTGAGGCTTTAGTTATGCTACATGGCTCCTGCTTCTGAATTTCTTTACATGGAAATGGTGCTTGTGATAATGGGTTTAAAACACATTAAACTTATAATTGAGATTTATTCTGGCATCCAGCAAAGCTTTGGTAAATCTGACTTAGTGGAAGTTAGATTTGTGTTCACTGTCCCTTTAATTTGCTGTCTAGGACTAGGGCATTAAAGTTTTTCAAGTGATTTCGAACTATACCTTTATCAGAATTTGTCTGGATCACTGACATTCTCAGAGTTTCTAAGTTAGTGGTTATACATTACTTCCATCTTTCCTGGGAGGTTTGTTTTGTCTCATTCTTTATTGACATAGATTTGTGTGATTCATGTATGTGATTTTCAAAATTTAATGTGTTTATTTAAGAGAGAAAAGATAAAGCCACAACCCTTGTGGCTTCAAAATGTCACAACTGTTTGTTTTGTGCTATTGATTTGACAGATTGTCTCTGAGATGAATGGTACAGAAGCAGAGTTGTGTTGTTTTGTGAGTGTATGGTCGTGTGACTAGAATAACTCCTTGTTATATATGTCAATTTGAACTATAGTCTTGTAAATTGGATGCGTTGTCACGAATAACTCCTTGTTATATATGTCAATTTGAACTATAGTCTTGTAAACTGGATGCATTGTCACTTTTTGCATTGTCAACAAATAAAAAAGTAACATATTATTGTTGCAACGAGTCCAGAATTAAAGGGAGCCATCAGTGGCAAATGCGTTTATGATAAAGAGGTTTGTTTCAGTGTGTTAATAATGGGTATGCAATTTCATATTTCATTTTTCAATTTAAATGCGGAGAATGAAATAGCATGTTGGAGTCAGCAAGATGCAAATTGAAATCCTTTCATGTCTTAATGTTTGAAGACATGTCATGTAATCATATTTTGGTTGCAATGTGCAGCATTGTGGTCCTTGTTGCTTGAAAAGAATCGAGATTTAAGCATTCACGTCAAAGGGAGCCACCATACATGAAGGTTGCTCTATAGGTGCTGGCCATTTCTAAAGGCAGGTTTTCTTGTGCCTAGTGCACCTGCTATTTCCGCTTGTTAGCATAAACATGTCCACTTCTCTGTCACAAACGGAAGAACAAGCAGAGGAGGTCTCATCTAGAAGCATCCCCAAAGGGCCAACAGTATGTGAAGAATGCAAATCTAACCCATCAAAATACAAGTGCCCTGGTTGCTCCATACACTCATGCAGTCTTCCTTGTGTAAAAGCTCACAAAGAGCGTACTGGATGTACTGGCAAGAGGAACCAGACTCAATTTGTTCCCCTTTCTCAGTTTGATGACAATATCCTATTATCTGGTACTTTACCCTTGAAATTTTGTATTTGCCTTTGAATCTTAAGAACTTTTTATCTAGTTGATTGCATAAGCAGAACAATTTTGCTTCTTTATGTCCTTCGATTCAACCAGCAGGACCCCTTTTTTGGTTCCTCAGAGATTTTACATAGTGCTTTTTCTTGATTGGATTTTCAATATTTTTATTTGGATCTCTTTTTTCTCACCCTTTTTGGATTTTACATGTTCTTCGTTCATTATGTTTGTTGATCTTGTTTGTGAATTTTCATAAATGTGTACATATATAGTAACTATAGTTCTGTTGATGAATTCTTCTAATGTCCCCCATATCTGAATCTCTGTATTTATTTTGTATATTTGATTGTTTATCTTGTGATTTCCTCCATCTAGACTATAATTTGCTGGAGGAGGTGAAGAGGGTAGCTGAATCTGCTCAGAGAATGAGAACTAAATTGGGCGTGTATACATATTTCAAGTTACCTCATCACCTTAGAAGCCTTCGTAGTGCTGCTGGGAGCCGGAGAACCAAACTACTGTTTCTCCCTAGCGGAATGTCAAAAAGAGAGAAGAATCAGTCTCGATATGACCAAAGGTTATTTTTTTTTCATGACAAACTTTTGTTGTCTTAGGAGGATGGTCCATAGAAGCAATTTCTTCCTTTTGTACTTATGTCATTACTGTTTCCTTGTATACTTTTGAACTTATGGTGTATATATGATGCATAATATACAAAGTGGATGTTTGCAGTTAGGATTATAAAGTTTTTATCAAGTTGTGGTTTCTTACTTTCTTCTTAACACATTGCTGCCAGAGGGAAATATAGATTATAAGAATGTTTCATTTTAAGATTGCTAAGGTGGAAACTTTTCTTTTTAAGTAAATTACAAATATTTTTACAACTCTTTCAGGAAGAAGTTTATATCTTGGACAATTGAATGGCGTTTTCACTCAACAGATATTGTTTTACATGACCACGGGTGAGCCAATTAGCTGTTGTCTTTGGTTTGGAATAACATACTGCATTTTACATTCTTATTGCATGCTTAGAGTCTAGAGAATACAATTTTGAGAGGATATTATGCTCATGTCTTCCAGGGTCAATGAAAATACAAGCGTTTGCTCCATTCTAGAGAAGCACCTCAAACCTGGTCCTTGGAATCATCAGCTAAGGCAATTTTGTGAAGAACAGCTGGATTGTCTCAAGCTTTTCATTCGTAAATACCCAAAGGTTGTTTTCTTTACCTTTTCTATGGTTGAAATCCTGCATATTAAGCCAGCAGACTCGTAGGATCACATTGGCTGATCACATCAAGATATGACTTTATTTTAGTTATGACTTGTATCTTGTTGATGTTAATACAGGGTCCCAGGTCACCCTTCAAAGAGTTGGATATGAAGGCTCCAATTAGACAGCAATTTGCAAATATGGTCATTTTGGAGTTTCCTGTTGTTTTTGTTTTCTTACCATCTCACGGAATCAATTTTGAAGTTATTAAGGATGTCAATCCTGTCATACATAAATCACTGCAGAAAGATAGTGAAGGCAGCCAAAGCCCAGAAGGTGTATCATTTAGGGAGGAGGAGATAGAAGATGACAACAGCTCCGCAGATCCTCAGTTTTTTGATCTCATGAAGCATATGGAATCAAGTTCATCACATCAAATGCTTAGCCAAAACAGGAGTTCTGAGCAAGCACCAAATTATTCATCAGATAAACCTCTGTTTGGAGGAGATACAGTGGGCAATCTTTCACATTTTTTGCTGGAAACAAAGGAACTACAATCATCTGAAGATATAGCTTTTGACTTTGATCAAGATTTTATGGATGTATATGCTGATCTTATGGATAAAGTGAATCCTGATGACTTCCTCGATTTTGATAGTGAATTTGCCAAGAAAACAGAAGATGAAATGGATTTAATTGGTAGCAGTGGAGTATTCCCTGTGCCAGAGGAATTGGAGGAAGGGGAAATTCTAGAATAATTGGTAGCTATAGTTCACTTCTGTTGAAGAATTGGAGAGAATATGAGAGAACATTGCCAACGTGAAACATATTATATGTTTTGAGGTCCATTGCTTCCAAGAATGGGTTTGGAGCTGAGTTTCCAGTTGTGTGGACATGATTGAAAAGCTCATGCTTTCCTTTATATCGAGCATGACTCAGGTTTCAGATTGTTAGGTTTCTCTCTGATAATGATCTGCCCAAGATATGACTATGCTTTCATGTTCAGTCTCTGGGTCATATAAATCTTGTCCCCGCTTCTTAATAGTTCACTTTGGATGCATTAAATTACTTCTTAAATCCCTTTCTGTAAAGACAAAGCTGCTGCTCTTTGGATTTTCCAGGCAGAGCACAAAAGCCATGCCTGGCATTTTCCAGATGCATTGGGCACTTTTCTCATCACTCCAGTTCAGATTTTGGTATTGGATATAACATTTACCTACACAGGCTTGGTTGTTCACCCTTCGGTGTGCTTGGTAGGAGTGAAAATGGAAGGAGGGAGGACCGAAAATCAACAATATATTTATATTATGGGTCAGGATTGAGTTAAATTCTTACAACTATATTTCACTTCAATAATCTAATAGTTTAATATCATTTAATTTATTGAACAGAGAGTAATAAAATGACATTAATATGGAAAGAGAATATGAATTTGACTTTAATAAAGAGAGAGAATTTAAATTCTAGACTTTACTCATTAAATTATAAATTTTTAATGTCAATATGCTTATATATATATAACGTTAATTACTAGTTACCAATAAAATAACTTATAATTCTCTATATTAATATAACTATATTAAAATTGGTTTGTTATGTTAGTATAAGTTTTACTCTTTCAATAATTTTACTTTTTTTTTTTTGTTTAAACCAAAAGTATTTTTATATCTTTTTGGATACGGTTTATCTTGTTTAAATTTTTACTCTATACTATAATAAATTCTTACACATATGAACTACAAAGAATTAGTATAAGTTTCGTCACTTTGTCTATTACACTAATTTAGTATATAAAAATCCGTCACTCTTAATATGTAAGTTTTAAGTTTTAAACTTTTGGCAACGGTTAGGGATTTTTAATATTTTAATAAATAAATTTATATTTTCAAACTATGTAATATTAATTATTTTTTATAACAGTATTTGTAACTATATATATTAATCACTACCACGTAATAAATTTTAATATCCTAAGTTATAATTTTTTTTAATAATTAATAATTAACATTTTATATTTAATATATATATTAGAATGTTAAAATTTATAATATTTAATTAATATTTTAAATTATTTATTTATATATAATTTTTAATGATATATTTACTGACTAAAGTTAATAGTTAAATTCTCTCTCCTTATTAATGTTAGATTTTATTATTCTCTCTTCTTTAAATTAAAGAATCTTGAGCCATTATATCATAATGAAATTAATGTTCAGATATTAGTATAAGAATTAAACTCTTACGCTGATGTTGCTGATTCTTTTTGCTCCAATTCTTTCACTTTCACTTATATCTAGCACTCTTCAACAGTCATATTGAAGAAGCATGCCTGCATCTTTTAACTTGATTGAGATGGATGAGTTTTTGGCTTATAAGTTGCAAGTTCTCCGGCCATTTAAAATTCTTAAACATGTCATTATGATCAGTATGAACTTGAAAATAATTGTATTTTCCCCCACGATGAGCTGGGATGTTATGAGGTTATTATGTTATTTTTTAAAATGGCAGACTGCTCATACAGATTAGAAATTTTGTTATCCGCCCCTTGTTAATATTTATACCATATATTAAAATGAGCCGGTTAGGTGTAGGAATATTGTTCGCAATTGGTGGTGTCGCTTACTGTTAAGCTCGGCTTGTGATAAGTATGAATTAAACGGGTTAAGTAAAAAAAAAGTTAATTTAAATGGATTAGTAAAATGCCAGCTTCACTTATATAAGGTCAGTCCAAATATATAAATGAGTTGTCTGTTTTTGCAAAAAAATTAATATTTTTTTTAATTCTTTAAATAAAATCATTTAATAATTTTTAAATAAGTTATAAGTATATAAAAATTTAGATATGTCTTTCAATAAATTAAAATATGGTTAATAATAATAATCTTAAAAATTATATAATTTTTAAAGTAATAAATTGATAAATTCATGTATCTATCCACATTCTACGATAGCGTCAATGACTTAGTAGTACATTAGCAATGGACCAGTTTTGTGTTGAGTGAATCTGTGAAGCTTTCCGTAAAGGCTAAAGCTATCGAAAACTGTGCATTGTGTATTGAGGATGTATGGGCTAGGTTGGGGTTGGGGATCCATGATATTGAGTCACTGGATTGGATTTGGCTTGACAAATCTTGTGTCTATTTATTTTTTAAAAAATTACAAAAAATAATACATTAACTAACGAGTAAGCTCTCAAATAAATGAGTTTGATTAGTTTAACTCGAGTTAAATGAGCAGAATAAAAAATAAATTAATTTAAACAAGTTAATAATATTAAAACTTGACTCATAATTTTAATTGATAAATGAGTTGATTAGTGGAATTTGTTTCATTTTAACGTAAAGTCGCTTAAAAAAAGTTAAAAAGAAAAAGGAAATTAAAGTCGGTGCTTTACGGTATAGGTGGTTGTAAAATTATTAAATAATCTGAGAAGGTTGTATACGTGTGGTTTTTACACAAATTACTATATTCCAAGCTTGCCATGTCAAATGTTTGTCATTGATAAAAAAAATAGGCATAAAGGAGCTCATTCCACACATCAGGCACTCCTGGGAGGCACCAATGTATGCAATCTGCATAACTATTTGGATTTGACATCTGTTCTTGGGTTAGAGGTTCCCACTGCTTCCTATAGATAGACGGATGACCTTCTTTCCTGTATTCTGAGAGCTGTGTGATATTAAGCATTTGAACATTCAAACCTCTGGTTTTCAAATCTTCAAGCACCTTCTCCACCACGCGCATCATTTTAGGATCTGACCCTTTCCCCCAATATCCCTCTTCTGCAATCATATCAGTTTCTTTGTAACAATTGTCACCCTTAGCTGCTCCCCATTCCTCAGCCCTGCAATTTTTTTGTATTATAAATCTAATATATTCATTGGCTATAGTATAATTAGTTATTGATTTATACTTAAGAACTGCTTTGTAATTATTTTTTGGTTTTATGGGTAATGGGATCTGCACAATGGTATGAAGCATATTTCAATATTCCTAAACACTTCTCCTGAAGCATCCAGATTTGATTTTAAACTCTTGTGATTATTGCAAAGGACTTTATCAGCAGAATCAATTATAACTTTCTGGCAATCTGTACTTTGTGCGAGAAAGTAAACTACACATTGCAGAAGGCTTATCAGTTATCATGCTTTGGGTTGACTGGTCATTGAATCTGAGTTCTGAGATATGTCTACAATGAGGATTTTTGTTGCATAAACCAAAGTAATAGGCTAAAGATTATAGCTGAAAGTAGTATAAATATAGGATATCTACAATACCTGTTGTAAAAAGTTGGTACTGGTGCCCTTTCTAACAAACCAATTAGTTAATCCGCATGTGAATGTTCTTGCATACAAAACTATACATAAATGTATGATTAACATTAAAATTTTGAGTTTGTTTGGGTATTGTAAGATGGAACGATTATTAAAATATTTTCAAAAAATTTCTACCAAAAAAATAATAAAAAATTATTGTGTCTCACCTAAATCAATTGGATTCACCCAAGAAGCAAGATAATTTTACTTATCTTAGAATCAATTCAACATCCTAAAAATATGTGAAATTTGATTTTGAAAAATAACTTAAATATAACTGGTTACTGTTAGAATCGATTTTGGAGAGTTAAACAAGATTCAGGCTCTCTAAAATTTAGAATAAATAGGCCCCACCAGCTCGATATCCATAGGGTCGTTGCGATTTTCAACTATTATTATTTTTTTTGGGGGGGGGGGGGTTGGATGTGATATCTTGGGACTTCATAACCCTAGCATCGCTCTTTTTACTGAACTCAGATGCATCAACTTGTGGGGAATGCACTTGTCCTATAGGTTGTTACCATATATCAATGGGCAATTATATTTTAAATATTAGGTATTGTATAGACTTGCCCCTACGTATACCTTTCATGAGTTGGTGCCATGCTAACGAAAAACAACTGGGTCTTGTTACGATTAACATGGACTTCCAACCAATCTGACCAGGTCCTTAAGGCCATCTCATAGACTCGCAACATTTCTACTCCTTTGTAAACCCCTTCTGGGTCTCCAAATGATCCCCACCTGCTCGTTCAATTAAAATTGTTACAATCAAAATCAATTTGTTAGTGTAGATGAATGTATGATGAATATTGAATACAGCACAACACAACACAATCATATCATATGGTGGTTGGAAATTGGAGTAGTTGACAGGCAAGTTGATCAACGAAAAATTGATGTTTAGGTCAATTGCACTTACAGAACATTCATTACAGGCCTTCTCCACCAGAGGTAAGTGTTGAAAACCAGAAAGTCTGCATCAGTCCAGTACCTAGCATGCTTTTCAATAGCCTTGACTCTGACAGTCCGTTCTAGTACCCTGTGGTTTACTGCATCATCTGAGTTTGATTCTACTAGTAATGGGGCCCAATAGTGTTCAATGGTTGCATTGTATTCCTTGATTAAATGTGTCAAATTAAGCAACTATTAGCAACATAAATAGTTGCAAATGTAACTAATAAGGTTGTCTAATTTATAGTCAAACCCCTCTCTAATCTGGATTTTTTTTTATATTATTATTATTGTTGTTGTTTAGTTCTAAAAGTGGTAATAAAAATAGGCTACTCGAAAGGGTGCCGTTGACATGTCCTTTCAATCGAGCCAACATGCATTAGCTTTTTCTATTATTATTCAAAAGGTGATAAAAAAACAAAAGAAACTAGAAGAAACAGCTTGTTTACATTTCTACTGCTATTCTTGTTGTGAGGGTGAGGACTTACTTTGGCCTTGAAAATGTTTAGTGAACCATTAGCAGTGGTTTGCATGGATTTGAGAGTTGGGGGCAGTGAAGAGTCAACAAGGCAAACCATGGAAACCCATTGGCCTCTGTTGAGTGAATCCCCTACAAACACAAGCCTCTTGTTCCTTAGCCTTTCAAGCAATGCTGTGGCATTGAACCTTGGCTCAAAAACATAGCCAAACCTGATTAAGCATATCATACACATAGGTATAAGCAATGAATATATTCATATGGAAGAGGGAGAGAGAGACACCTGGGTAGGTCACACTGGTGGGGCTTCCACCTCCAATTCTGGAAACTCAGGTCCTTCCTTCCAAACTTCTCACAAGCCAACTGATCTGACATAAACGTGCATTGCTGCTCTTTGTATAGTGGATAAGATTCGTTATCAAAAACCCATTTACCAGAGAACAAGTCACATTTTGATGATAACGAGTCACCAGAGACATTTATTTCTTGAGACAATTGTCCTCCATCCTGCGTTAGATAAATGGCAGTGACAACTAGAACAGTGGTTAAGATGGCTACAAGAGAATGAAAGGTGTTTCTGATTCCCCAAGTGCTCCCTAGCACTATTTGGTGTGCCCCCTTTGCCATTTTCATTCAGTTTCTTCGTTTCTCTCCGTGGAACTCCATCCCTTCCTCCTTTTTGAATCTTCTTGCAACCGGTTGGTGAGAAAGACTTTTATTATCTCTAGCCAGCTTGTCCACAAAAAGTAGTAGGTAGAGCTTGATGCATTTAGAAGTTTATGTTGCTGATATATTCCCAGTGAAAATGGTACCATCCAAGTATTTGATAAAGAATCAAGTTTACCCACTTTTGTGATGATTAAATATGGATTTTTATTTTAAAATATACAAATTGAACTTAAAGCTTCAACCTAATCTTAAAAGAAGTTCTTCTATCGACACTGCTACAGTGCAGTTGGATTTGCTCTCGTATATGAGAGGCATTTAAAGATGTCAATTTTTATCCGTGTGTAAGGACTTCTGCAGGAATTGTCCTATTCGAAATTCAGCAAGTGAGGAATATTTTCTCATGGGGATGGGAACAGGAGACAAAATTTCTTCGAAAGTGATTTGGGGACGAGGATCATACTCCCCACTCACGAAGTCCTCGCCTCGAGTAGATTACATATATATTCCTTATTACGTATATTATATATCATAAATATTAATAACATTTCAGTCTTTTCATATTTTTTTATTTAATTTGAATATTGTGATTGTACTATTTAAGTTTGAAGTTGTTATGATTTAACTTTAAATTTAATAATTTAATTTTTATAATTTTTTTATAATTTATTGAATTTTAGTTTATAATTTTTTAATTTTTTTTTATAAATTTTCGAGATTCCCGTGAAGATCCGTGGAAATCCGTAAGAATGGGGACGGGAGAGGAAAGCTCCTCACGGTAAGAATCGGAGACAAGGACGAAAAAAAATATAAGAGGTGAGAATGGGAAGTGAGAGAGTACTCTCCGCTCCCGTGCTGCCCACATCCTAAACCCACTATATGGCTTTAATCACTTTACTTTTTTATTAATACTTGAAAAATGTCTAAATTACAAATGTGAACTTCGCTATTTGCTACTTCGCCCCAAAACTTGAGATATTGCATTTAGTGGTATTTGCACCCTGTACAGAACCACCATTCTATAAATTAGATACTGTTGTTTAGAACTTTTGTTTGATTTGACTGTGTGAAGGCCCATTTAACGGTACACCTTTTAGGTTGTGTTGTTGACGTTTTCACAACCAATAACATTGCTTGAAGTAAGCTCGAAGCCTCATTGTCCTTTCCACTCAGCTTCTTCCCTGAAAGAGAGGGGGATTTAAATAATAAAAAACAACAAACAATTGTAACATTTCTCTATATTAATTTTTCTTCCCTTATAGATATGCTTGAGATCTCAAGTGGAAAACAGATAAGAAGCCCTTCAGATTTAATTTCTTTGGTTTCTTCTTTAAACACACACAAGGAAAAAATAAGAATCTTATTCTTAGAAGAATGGTAATGGTAACATAAATACAGAAGTTAGAAAGCTATAATGGCTTAAGGATTCAGTCAATTTTACTTGTAAAACAAGCTAACATTCTTAAACCAACTCAATTATATTAACAACGTTAGCACCGCGAGGTCTTCACTTCTTTTACAAACCTTCACTCTTGCACTTCCCCACTTATCTTTTTCTTGATGAGAAAACTTTCACTCTCAATTTACAGCAATAATTAAGCAAGCTTCAAATCTTTGTCTATAAATAAAAAGGTAGGAGGAGAGCTACCTTTGCATTTTGGGCATAGATGCTTTTACATGAGATTTGAGCCCCATTAAAATTTAGTATATATACTCAATTTAGCATTACATTACACTCAAATCACCTTTACACAAGTCATCAGATCACAAAATCGACTACACACAACTTTTATTAACACTTCACATAAGTCACATCTGGTAGGTATTATGTATACCAATTATCTCCAATTAAAATTCACACATAAGCATATAATTTTTTTAAAATTTTAAAAAATTAATTCATTAAGTTAAACTTATAAAAAAATATTTTTAATTTTTTTCATATGTTAAATTTAGTACGACATAGTTTGCCATAAGACCTTCCTTGTAAATAAAAAAAATTATATACATTAAGCTAGTTGTTATAAGTTTTTTTATAAAACAAAATTTAAAATTTTATGTGAAAATGTTAATTTAAAATTATTTTATTATATAACTTTTGATTTTTGCCGCTCATGCAAGACCTAAACTAAACCCAACTAATAAATGGCTATGTTATATGCATCACTTGCATGCTCTCTGGTCTTAACCATCATCTAAATGACTCACGTACAGTAATCCTGACCTATTGACCTCCATGGAATTAGTGCCTTACCAAGTTGTTGATCACTCATATTGCCTAAGTTAGGCGAAAACTTTAGAACTTTACGATCCACAAAAGGGTTTTATATTAAACCCCCCGGAATGCATCAATTATCTCTTTCTTGTCTACAGATAAAAAGTTAAGCCGAGACATTGCATATATACTGTACAACGCAGTCCTTAGTGTTTGTTAGCACTTCTTTTAACTGCTCATTATAAAAGCAATCTTTGTACTATTTTTTTGTTGGTGTTAATACCGTTTGGATAATAATGAATTGAAGATTTAGGCACTTCAATGGAGGTCTCATGAAGTCAAAAGAAGGCAGAGAAAACAAATCTCACATGACATAAAAGAAATGTCATCTTTTCTGTACCACTTCTTTTAGTGCAAACTTATCCACCGCTTTACCCTATTATATGTTATGCTAGAGGGAGAAGGAAAGAAGAAAATGCCATTTCCATTTGGAGCCCTTTCGTCACAACCACTATAACTTCAAGCCTCAAGGGTTCAAACCCCAAAGTCTTACCTAGCACACCAAATGTAAGCAGTGGCGGAACTTGCCTCAAAATTTTAGAAGGAGGGGGGCGCAATTAGTATCACTTTTAAGATCACTTCCTTAACTTTTATTATTATTTTTCTTTAGTTTGTGAAGTATGTATAATTATCTACTTATGACTCATGCATCTTATTTATCGTGCAGACAATGTTTTGTTTAAGCTTCAGGTTACCAGGAGCATGCTTTAGTGAAGATAGTCAATAACATTATCCTTTGTGATACCCCTGAAGAGAAATTAGATTTGTATATTTTAATACTATGTCCTCGGGCTTTGACAGGGTTATGCTTATGCATGGATGGATTCTATGCCATTTGCTATCTCTCTCAAGCACAAGCAAAATGAAACGTGAACAAATGAACAAAATGAGTAGGCCAAGGCTGGTTTTGAAAAAATCATGAGTCATGAGAAATTAGATGGATGACATGGTGTGGATGGATTCTATGCCATTTTCTATCTCTCTCAAGCACAAGCAAAGTGAAACGTGAACAAATGAACAAAATGAGTAGGGCAAGGCTAGTTTTGAAAAAATCATGAGTCATGAGAAATTAGATGAATGACATGGTGTGGCACAAGTGATAAATACTTGGACCCGTTAAGTACGTGGTCAGTGGTTCGATTCCTGACCCATGTGTATGAAAAAACATTTATTAAAATAGGTCAACCTTTTAAATAGAACTCAGTATCTTAAAGAATTAATTCCTACAATTACGCTCGAAGATACCTTAAAAACAAAAAAAAATATATATATATATATATCTGTTTATATATGTTTTCAAAGCCAAAAGAGCCCAATCCACTTTAAAGCTGCATTTAGTACTTGTTTCCTTTGGGGGGGCGGGGGTCGGGTTCGGGTTCTGGAAGATGGACGTGTCAGATGTGAGTTAAGTGAAATATCCGTTATTGGTTTTTTCTTTTACACTTAAGAAATTATAATACTATTATATATTGCAGTGTATGGATTGTTCCATCTACAACTAATGTAGACTATGGGCCATAGTAAAAAGCAAAATATCTGTGTATGTGTTCTTGATATACAACAGTACCTCGTTCTTTAATATCATGTGATGTTTTTCCGTAAGAACATCTAGTAAATTATTTTTGCTCTTGGTTAATGGCAATCTCTCTCAGGATGACAATAAAGAATTCTAGATCAACTGGAAATGGGTGGCTACGACCAGCCTGTTTGGGTGAGGATTTGTTGGTCCAGTTGGCCACTACTGGTAAAAAGCATTGCTTTTGTAACCTGTTATCTGAGATTGTGGATTGACAATATGTTATTGTGGAACTTTTTTATTTATTTATTATTCTCTGATCGTGAATCAGCATTGATTTCCATGATGGCATTGAAAAGTATTTCAGTTGCTTCAAAAACCCAATTGTGTCATTTTTATTCTTGTTATATTTTCATTTTTATTCTCACTTACTGCCTTATGAAATAGAACTTAGTGGTATGAATTCTCATCTGCCTAAGGCCTAAAACTTTATTTTTGGGATTTGGATGTAAGAGCTCTCCAACTGATGAAAGAAGAAATGCTTCAAACTTTATATGTGTGCTTACTTCTGTAGCTACATGATGCCTTATCAGAAGGACTATAGTGGTATGACCTTCTCATTAATTTTGGGCTTGAATCCTTATATTTAGACTCTAGGTTTAGGATCTTTCCAACTGATTAAAATCTTTTACTGATGCTTTCTTATAGTGGTGAATCAGAAAAAAGGTATTAAACTTTATATATCTGCTTTTATGAGTCAACTAGACTGCTAGTAGCTAATAGCAAGGTTTAAAATCTCGTTCCGCTATAAGTGTTGCAGCCACTACAAAACGGTCGCAGAGGCCGCCGCAACCGCATCACCTCGCAATCGCGGGGTGATTCTGAATCATAGAAAACGGCCACAACGAAACGATGTTGCAGCCGCAACGATTACGACAGAACAGCGTTTTAGCCGCAACGGGGTTCCTTTTCCCTTTTTCCAGTCGCAGCCGACCTCCCACCGCCACAATACCACCTTAACCCGCCATCTCTATTTTGGACATTTGTTTTTTTAAATTGAACTCCACTAGATCGGCATCTTAGTCTCAACAGCAAGCTACTCATCTGTCCTCTTTGTATGTGTTAGTGTATGAGTGAAACTTTAGAGAGGGGCGCAGGCTATGGGTGCTATGAGTGGGTGATTATGGGTGTTGTGAGTAGGTGGTTGTGGGTGCGGTGGTGTGGGCCGTGTAGCAGTGAGAGGTGGGTGCACAGTGGTGGGTGGTGGCTGTGAGAGGTGAGTGGCGGTTGTGGGTATGGTTGCTGTGACCTGTAAATAAAGATGAGGCTGTGAGGGAGGGAGGGAGTGAGGAAGAAAATGGCAATTGGGGAGGGAAGACAAAAAATGAGGGGCAGGAAAGATAAAAAGTTGAGAGGGGAAGGGAAAAAGTTGAGAGGGCAAGTGAAAAAGTGCCGTGTGTGAGGTGAAAAGAGGTTGTCGAGACCCGTCAAATAAATAAAATTACCGGTTCACAAAATAATTTGTAGTATAAAGCATGAACTGAATCGTCTCTCAAGGATCCAAAAAGAACAAAGATTTAATCATATCAAGATAATAAAAAGGGGGATTTTGTTGTTGATTAATAAGATTAAAAAAAAGTACAAGACTTAAAGTTGTAAACAAATATAAAGAAGCAACTAATCCAAGGAAATTTACCGATCTTGAGTTTAATTCATCATTGATCACAAGAAATTCACGTAATTGCTAATCATGATCTTGGCCTTAGATCACATCAAGACGCCTCAACATGATCCAAGAATCCTCTACTAGATAAGCATCTAGGATTTAATTAACCAATGTTAGATAAAGTAAGCACCATCCAAACATAGATTAACTTAAGATCAAGAATTTAACCAAGCTAAACAATCCATCAAAAAATTTTAATAAATTGTTTATTCTATGTGATCCTTTTGAATACATGATGATAAGGCTATCATCACATAAACATCCAAATCAAATTAAGCAATTCAATCTAGATCAAAATTAAAAGAGGAAGAAGAGAAACTTGAATAACAATTAAGCAATATGAACAAGTGAAACAAGATCTCCAAATTAAACATCAAGATGGCTAATCCCTTGGATTGATTATGAGAGCCTAGCCTTCCATGGATGGGAAGGAAGAACTCAGAAATTAAAGAACAAAAATGAAATTGTAAAGAGAATGGAGAAGAAGAGAAAGAAAACTTTCACAAATACTTAAACTTTCTTCAAACTTACTTCAAAATTGAATCCTTTAATACAAAGAGGTTGACTCTATTTATACTAATCCTAGAAGCCAATTTGTACATGTACATAATCTGAATACAAGCTATAAAAATATGAAAATTGTCAAATATGGAAGCTTGATGCATGGTTGGTGGGTTGGTGCATGGTAGGTGGGTTGGTGTATGGTTGGTGGCTTTTAGTCAACAACTCTTATCCGACTTCTGGCTTTATTTTCATCACCTAGACGGTGCATTTTGGCTTGGAGGTCTCATGAAAATTGTAGCCAGTTGTCTCATTGAAATTTTGCAATTGGAATCATGCCATTTGGACTTTTAGAACTCCAGAAATGCCAAAAACACTGAACCTACCTCAAGTTAGGTTGGTAGAACGTGTTTCCAAATTCAAACCAACTTGTAACTTCATTATCATGCCTAAAACGACATCTATTGACTAAATAGTTTTCAGTGAAATTGGAGATATGGAGCTTATCTTTCCAATGGCCAAGTTTCAGCCCAAGAGGAGGCCTATAGCTCACTATGTAGTCCAATATGTACACACTGCCCAGATTTTCCTGACAGCAAACCCACTCTGTATTGCAGGGATATTTTGGACCCTTAGAAGTCCGATCCAGCTCTTGAGTTCTTCATGAAACTTGTAGAGCATTGTCTTAACTTTCCAAAGACACCAAGATCACCTCAAATGGATCACCGAGTCCCAAGTTATGGCCTAACAAAGGAAGAAAGGTCAAAATGCATCAAAATCCGAAAATTATTCAATATTTGCATTAAAGCCCAATGAAGCCTAACAACATTAAACACATCTAAAATACTAATATTGAGCACAATAAACATCTAATAAAGCCTAATACAAAGTTAATATAAGTGTCTCAAATTGATTAATCATGGGGGAGAGGGAAAATTTTGGGAGAGAGGGGAGGGGAAAAATTGAAGAGCTTTTTCAAAAATTAAAATTTGAAGGGGTGGGGAAAAATTGAGGAGCTTTTTCAAAAATTAAAATTTGAGGGGGAGAGATAAAAATTGTGGTATAAATTTTTGGAAGAAAAATTTAAGAACATTTTTAGGAATTAAATTAAATTTTTTAATTATTAATTAATAAGTTCTAAAAATCAGCTTGAACTACATGTTACCATATTTATGTTTTAATTATATAATTTATATTTAAAATTGTTTCTAATTCACAAATACATATATATATTTATATGTAGGTTGGTTCTAATTTACATTGTAACAATAATATAGATAATTTTATTATAATTTGTGCAATGATATGAAAATTTCACACCTCAGCGACCGCAAACCGCATTACAGCATCCACAGCACCCGCAATCACAAAATCTGCAACGCTACTGTGACCGCGACCGTTACTGCTATTTAAAACCTTAGCTAATAGTTCTGTTTTCATAAATAAAACCACTAATTGTTCCCAATAATAACTTTTAACTATGTTACAAGATAATATCAAACATGCTTTTATTGTCCTATACATCGTAGTATGAAGTGTCGTTGCAATATAGCAGAAAAAGAATGAGTTTCCACGTTCTTTATGTTAATGTCTTATTAATTAATTGTTGCAATGTATGCAAATATTGGATTTATAAATTTTGTTCTTGTTGTTTTTCAAATATTATTTGCTTTGTGATTCAAATCAAACTTTTTTACTCAGTTTATGGTATACGTAATGATGTGGTAAGAACTGCCGTTTCAATTTGATGTCACCTTCTCCTATTGTCTCTTAATCATGTTTTTGAAAAGTAAAAATTTAGATGTACCTTACTTAGAAAATTGTGAAGGGTGACAAATATATATAAGGGATATATCTAATGAGAGAAGTGGTTTATTATGAGAGTAAAATGAATAAATCTTGACCATTAGATTATCCATGTATGGTCAAGATTAAAACATAAAGTCATGTGACTTTTTTAAGTAGTCATGTGACCTTTAAGTAACATTTAATCTTGATTATACATGGATGATCTAATGATCAAGATTTGCTCATCTCACTCTCAAAATAAACCACTCCTCTCTCTAAATATGCTATATAGTGGTGCATTCTTCTTTCTCATCTGTAATAAAATCATCATGTGCTATGTTGATCAACAACTATGGACATTAAAAGCGATTAAATAAATGACAAAATGTGATAGTATGCAACAAAGTATGCAGCTTTAGTAGAGCCGAATAAAAGTTTGGTCTAATTGGTTATTTTTCTTTTTCCTATAGGTATGGTTCATCAATTAAAGAATTATTGTGGAATTAATTGAGCCCTCATCATCAAGATTAGAGAAGGGGATCACTAACGTTGCTTGACCCTTACTTTGGTGATTTTGATTTGTCTTGGAAGGAGGAGATACGCTTTTATCAACGATATTGTTGCTCTCTTTGGATTTTAAATTTTCAAGTGGCTGCTTGCTTTGTGAAACTTACTTATATACTGGTTGTATGTGTAATGCAATTATTTGCTAATTTCTAAATGTCTTTACTCTTTATAGTAGAACTAGTTATTCTGATTCAGGGTTTCCCTTGTCATATTTTTTGTATATTTAAAAATAACTTTACTAGTTCAAATCTATTCGCCTGACAACATAATGGATTAAATATACGTTAACAATAAAATGATATACGTTTATCTTGTTTGATTTTCCTAAGAATCTCTTTATTTTCCTATCTCATTACATTGAATTCATTGTAAGACTATCTCAAGTTTATATGTTGCCTTACTACCATTCTTTTGCTAATATGTTATTTTGCATAACCAATTAATAACATATATGACAATCCAGTATGCAATGCTTACAGCTTCGGACATAAAACACACTCTAGATCATTTACTAATGGCGAAAGAATGACATGTGTTAATATTCTTCTCTTTGAACCATGGCCGTACACGGCTCAAAAACAAGAAAAACCTGCAGTATAAGGCAAAATAACCTTGGTCGTTTTACAAGGATCTTCAATTGTATTAGCCAACTAGGATTGTTAGAAAAAAGGGGGGAGTTTGAATTTCAAGGATTAAAATGAAACAAATCACAGTAGAAAGAAAAGGAAATCAATCAATTAAAAAGACCAATTCACTGGTTAAGTTTTCTAACAAGATCTATAATTGATTTCTAAAGATTTGATCCTGATTCTTGATTTAATTCTTGCTTCATCCCTAATTAACTAATTAAGAATCAATTAATTTCTGTGATTTCCTACTGAATTAAGCATTCAGAATATAATTGAATTGTGTTAAACAATTAAGCAATCATCTAAGCCACCAAATCAATCTCCAAGCCGAAATTCAATCAAGCCTACGATTAAGCGTTACAGATCTTATTAATCTCGAATTTAAACATGTCAAATTAAACATCCAACATGTTCATTCATCTCCATATCATATTTGTAATGTAAATAGAATGCAAATTCAATTGAATGATTAAGCATCAACCCAAAAAGAATTCACAATCAAGATCTAAGAAGAGAGATCAAAAGGAAAAGAAATAAACCAAGAATTGAAATCTAAAATTAAAACCAAACCTCAAGATCCATAAAAGAAATCTTTATACTAATGAATTGATCAAAAGGGTTTAGCCTTCCATGGTGGCTTCAAACGAAAAAAAAGGAAAACATAAAGTAATTCAAAGTACATAATGTAAACTGTTGTTACGTTTTTGCTACTGCCTCTATATATAACTAACCCCTCTTTTAGCCATACATAATTGGAAACCCATTAAACATAAATCTAGGTCAATTAGGAATCGTTGGACCCCAGTTTCATGCTAATTGGGGGCCTGGAGCCCAAGTTATGCCCAATAAAGTGACATAATTAATTTCGTCAACAACTTATCCCAGAATTCCAGCTTAAGTTTCATGACAAAAACGACGTATTTTAGTTTAGAGGTCTTCATAAGAGTTGTAGGTTTATGTCTCATATTTCATTTGGGTCTGGTTTGACACCCATTGGACTCTTGGAACTCGATATATAGGTTGCCAACTGCAAAAAGGTCAAGCTATCAGGATCAGTTCTCTGGTTATATCTTCGACTTCAATTTAAATTGTCCAAACACGTGATTCAAATTTTGAGGTCTTCAAGAAACTTGTAGATATTTATCTTAACTTTCCTAAAAGATCAAAATCACATCAATCGGACATTTATATCTCAAATTATAGACAAATTACTGAACACTGCCAAAAAAACACATTAAAGCCAAATTATGCTAAAATTCCCACAATGATCCAATTGGGCCCAATATCATAAAATGTGATAAGATAAACCAAATTAAGACAAATTGAACCTTAAAAAACCTAGTGACAGGGAAATTAAATGGATAAAATATTGTGCTATCAAATTCCCTCACACTTAACTTTTTACACCTCTGGACAAAATACATAAAACCAAAACTAGGGAACACAAAAGAACGACACTATATAAACACAAATTCAAAAGCTAAAGACTTAAAAAGACTAACCTTCTAATTGATATTCAAGAATGTCATAGGTCATGAGAATTAAGAGTAACCATAATTCAAGGAATCAAAACATTCATGAAGTGATATGCTTTTACATCCCAAATTAACAAGCAATGTGAATTCAAGTAGAATCATGGATCAAGCATAATAGAATCTCACAAGATACACTCTCAATCTCTTAAGTGTTTAGAATGTATGCGTTTCTCTCAATTCAACTCATGAAAAGTTGCACTACCATAAGCTTGCTCATCTTCTACTTCTCCACTACTCAAAACACATCCACACACAAATCAAGATGACTTTATTCAAGGTTGTAATGAGGTCAAGATAAGGGAAGGGAATAATATGGATAATAACAAGTTAAAAACCAAAGAGAATAGCATTGGGGAGTAACTCAAGTAGAAAACATAAAATTTTACCTCAAACCATAAAATGCACATTCTCTTCACACATTAATTCTTCTTTTTCTTTTCTTCTCTTACAACTTTTTGGCTTTATTCTCTTTTTTTTTTCTTTTTCCACTTTTTTTAAAGTATTTTTTGTTCTTGTTTTTGTATTTTTTTTAAATTAGCCACTTTTTTTTCTTTTGCACCAAACATTTTGGATAAGCACACTCCAAACACTTGGACCATGGCTTGCCCTCAAGCAAAAGAGCTCCTCCAATTAAAAAACCAATGCTCTCCTATTCCCTAAGGTGAGGTAAAACATGATTTTTCACTCAAGGCTTTTAATGAGTTAAGAACAAAGAACAATCAATTAGGCTCAAAGGGGGTTAACAATGGGATAAATATAAGGTATGTTTATTTGGCCAAAATAGCTAAGTTAAGAAAAATGACTCAATCATATTCATGTATGCAAATGAAAGTGTAGCCTAAAAAAGAATCACAGCAAGTTCTAAAGGGTTACCTTATCAAACACTCTTTGTTGCTCTTAGGACCTTAACTTGTCAGGACGAGCTTGCTGTATCTTGGAGGATTGTCGGTCATATTGGAATAATTCTTTAGGATAGTGCTTCGCACACCTCAGGCTGATATCACTATTTATTCATGTGTTCTCTATTTTGCAGGTTCAATTTAACAAGAAGTTTGTCTCACAAATTGTAAATATATCCAATTACATACGTAGAAAAAGCTTACTAGCAACCGCTTGATGATAGCCTATGCTTTTGAACAAATTCTCTTGCCATTGCAACTACGTCGCAAAAGAATCTTTGTAGCTTGCATAAACAATTATGTTAAAATTCTTGCTAGAAAAGAGGAGATTTTCAGAAAAGGGATTGTAGAAAGAACATTTACAGATACCAGATTATAACAAACTTCTATCCCACTTCCAAGACCAACCTCATCAATTATACTTATGTTTTTCGTTTTGTTTTTGGTACAATGGGTGGTCAATGTCATTACTATGATTGGTTGACCTCTACCCAAATTCCCACCCACCCTAAACAATTGACCTAAGCATAATTTCCATCCACAACTTAATTACACACGTTGCATGCTTAGAGCTCTAATGCAAGCAAGCTTAAGTTAAACTTTTGTCTTAAGGGAAAGCATCATAATTATAATTCCAACAAATTGAAAGACAATCTCATAAATCACCAGACTATGATTCTGACAAAATCCAAAAAACATTTCTAGGGCGAACCCATACGAGGGAAACAGGACCAGATCGTCAAAAATGTCAGGGGGAAATGAAAATGCTATCAGAAGTGAAAGAAGAACCGAACATAATGCAAAACAGATTGTGCCCAACGTTGTTGTTTCCCTATGTCGTTGTGCTCCCTTCGTTGACTACCGCCATTGTCCCTCCGTCTCTATGGTTAAAGACAAATGAATGGATTTGGGACCAAATTATTTTGGTCATAAAATACACGAATTCACATGTTGTGGTTTTTTGTGATTCGGGGCATTTAATTTGTAAATTTTAAAGTTAATTTGAATAAATTGTAGGTCAATCAACAATTTTTCCTTTTTTCTTTTTCAGCTGGTTATTGCTTTGGTGTCTCCAACTAGTTCCCTCTCATTGGTACACATCACAAAGGTTTCGAAATTAACCCTATTATTACTGAGCGCACGGGAGACTCCACCAATATATAAACTAAACATGCCCAACCCACATGCATGTTATGCTCCTCCTTCGATCCTTTGATACATCGAAAATTTGAGACAACAATCAATGTATTGATCAAGATAATATTATATGAATAATACTTAAAAAGGATAAAAATAAATAAATAATTGATAATTATTAAGTTACCGATAAGGAGAAAAAATATGAATATAGTATAGGAACTCCCCACAAAAATGAGCCAGAGAGTCACGGTTTGGTAAAATGACGGGCAAGAGGGGAAGGGGAATAAGAGTACTTGGGTTTCGTAGTTGTACTTGGCAGGCCCACAGTGACGAAGAGTCTCTGACCCAAAAGAAGGGAAGAAACGCAGGCTGCAGCCATATTAATTGTGTGGTCAATTTCAGAACAATAAGTTATCAGAGAAGAGAAGTAGCAGAAGGTAGCGTGAAAGGTCAAAAGAAATTTGAAGGAAGCCAATTTGATTTCAATATTTAACTCAAAAACCAAAAGTGGACAAAATTAAAGGATGGGTGCACCCTGCACTGCACGATGATCATTAAGAGCACCCTGCACTGCTACACTGCAAGAGGATCATTAAGAGCAACTTGCTCTCTCTCTCTCTCTCTCTCTCTCGTGTATGTCAACATATCTCCCACTTGCTCTCTCTCTCTCTCGTGTATGTCACATGTGAACATATCCCCACTTTCTCTCTCTCTCTCGTGTATGTCAACATATCTCCCACTTGCTCACTAACTCGCATAAAGCCATAAACCGACGAAGAACTCTTCATTATTCAAACAAACAAGCCAACCCATGGTGGCCGTTTCTTTTCTTTGGTATTGCTTCATTTTGATTTGCTTACTTTCACACCTCTCTCGCAAATTGAATTAAATAAGCCAGTGTCTCAACAACACCAAAATATATTACTAATATTATGCTGCAACTTGTATGTGTCTCTCTGTATGTTTTCCATCATCTGTTAGCGCAAATTATAATATTGTGATGAACTTGGTTCTGAACTTAGGCAATATACATAACTTTGAAAAACCAAAAAGTCATGTATAGCCGAATACAGCTAGCTATATAATATATTATATACGTACTCTTCAATATGATCTTCTCTATCCAATTTAATGTAATTAGCTTTCTTATATATTTATAATTACAGCTAGCTATATAATATATTATATACGTACTCTTCAATATGATCTTCTCTATCCAATTTAATGTAATTAGCTTTCTTATATATTTATAATATAAGCTAATGTCAATTTAGTAGCCCAGCTTGAACAATAATGTCCAGGAAGTATTAAACAAAATTTTGGGCAGGCCGTTGAATTACTTCTTTTCTATGTATAACAAGACTGCAAAGTCCTACTACTAAGAAAGTCCACCTCTGAATTGTTATATATCTATCCAAATAATTTAGTACATAATTTTTGGCTTTTTTATATTTTAAATTTTTTTAGCAGAATCATATTTTTTGTAAATTAAGTATTAAAATAAATTTTTTTTACTTGAAAATGCAACTGTTCACTTTCTTTTTTAAATTATATTGTGAAGTTTAATTTTTTTAAAATTATATTAAGAAGTCGGTTACATTTCTTCTTAATATTTTTGTATATATTTTTAAGTTATTAAGTGTTTTAAAATTTTGGTTAAAGTTTTGAATGAGTGATTTAAATTTTAGATGAGTGATTGAAAATATTTTTCTTGCTATATCACTATAAAAAAGCCCATAATTTCTTAAGAAAATAACTATCCTTCACAACATAATAATCACTCTATTTATTAAATTTACTGTTAAAGAGGATGATAATTTTAAAAAAATCAGAACCAATATAAAATACAATCCTTAATACCTCACCTATCAAATATTTTCCCTTAAATATATTATTTCATTATAAAATTTATATTCAGACAAAAATTCACGAAAACAAAATAGACAATAATGAAAAAAACATCTATATCTTCCTTTTTTGTAATTTAAATTGTGATGTAAAATCAGTAACATCATATATAGTGCATGTATATTTCCATGCATTGTAGGATGGTGTGATTGTATGCAAACAAAAGACAAAGTGAAGGTACAGGCAAAGCCAGCACAAATCCATTCCGCAAATTGCATCACAATCATATCAGTCGCCTTAACTTCTGGGAGCTCAAATTCAAATTACAAGGCTCTTCGCATTTCATGTGGAAACTTGTAATTCACATCACCACTACCTAAGTTATATATAACTGAACTAATACTCAATTTGCAAACAAAACAAACTCATGATTCAATTAATTTATTTATCATACACATATAGTCGGTGCAATTCTCCTCACATTCCTTCCCATCACATAATATATATATATATATATGCATTATAAATTAAAACAAATCAAGTTATGATTTTATGAAACATGAAAATTAATATAATTTGTTTTGGGCACATAAAAATTTCTACAATGAGACCAAAGGTTATACCAATGCTACAGAAATCCTTGTGTTTCATTTTCACTTCTTCAATGAGAAGGAACAATAAAATGATCACAAAACTGGGTACAAGAAAATCTTTTCTTTTCTCTCAAACTCACACAAATCTAGTAATACTGAAAAAAGAAAAATATATATATATATATAACACGTAATCACTAATATATATAAAAATCATAAATGTGAAATTAAAAAAGAAACAAGAAAAAATTTACGAACAGCAAAAGTTCTCGTTGGTGTGGTTTTGTGTGGCCAAGTCCTCTGCGAATTTCGCGAGCGACTGCAGGTTGCACCGAACGATGGTGTCCACGAACACGCACGTGTCCTCGGTGGTGTTTCCCGGAGGCACGTCCACCACGTACGACTCCACCACCACCGTGCCGGCGGCGCGGGGGTGGAGGGTGGTGACGGAGCGGTAGTTGGCGAGCCTGTGGTCGCCGCCGACCATGCTGAAGCTGAGGACGTGGCGCTCGTCGTCGAGGATCTCGAGGCGCTCCGTGCTCACGGCGGCGGGGAGGCCGGAGATGACGTGGACCTCCCGGAGGGTGCCGACGTCGCCGTCGCCGACGATGACGTGGCAGGTCTTGACGAAGTTCTTGTAGGCCTGGGGGTTGTCGAAGCGGCGGACGACGGACCAGACGGTGGAGACGGGGGCGGCGATGTCCTGGACGACGGCGGAGTAGCACTGGTTGGGGCCGACGGCGTCGGTGTGGTGGCGGGCAACGGCGTCGGGGACGGCGGGCATTTTTTGTTTGGAGTTTGACGATGACAATGATGTGTTCTGAGTTTGAGTTTGGAATGTGAATGAATGGTTTTGGTTTGGTTTTGTGAGAGAGAAAGAATGGTTTTTTTGAGAGAGAGAGAGATAAGCAACTGTAGTTGGAGGGACCGAAGCTACAGGAGAGGGTTTATTTTAGTTAGTTTTGCAGTTAGGACTTAGGATTATATATATTAGTGTGTGGGTGAAGAGAGAGATAGAGGGTGTTTTGAAGGGCTTGGGATTAGAGAGAGCGAGGGGATTGGGGTTGGATTTTGGAAAGATGAAAGGTTAATGAAGTTCATGTGGGATGATACAAAAAATAAGACCCACTTGGTCAAGTTGAATTTACCAAAATTGTCTTATTTGGTTCATGTGAAAGTACTACTTTGCCCTCCATCCATCCCATCTTCCGGAGAACAAATGAACTTGATTACTAATTTAGTTAATACTCTGTTTCAAGTACTAATTTGATTCTTGATTAAACTAATCTCATTTGTATTAATTTGGTTTCTGTTTTATTTTGACAAGGTAGAATGTAATCCTTTTGTTACCTGTTGTATGGAAATAGTTAATTGGTTAGGTTTAGTTGATTTGATATAAGGGTGAGACTATCAGTATTTTGGATTGTTTATTCACACTAGCTTTTTATTATATTTTTAAATTTTTTATTCAAGACAAAAAATACATAATTATATTTCTATTTATCATTAAATTTAATTGAGAATAATTTAAAAATTATAATTAAGAATAATTAATAAGAACTTTAAATAGATAACTAGAAATATCAATAATATTATTATCCTTTATATATATAATTTAAGATTGAGTTATTGACACTCATACTTATTTTTAATTATTTTAATTTTTAATTTTTTAAACTATCTTCAATTAAATGTGAATAGGAAAATAATTAATAATATAATTAATTAAATTTTAATTTGAATAAAAATTATTTAATTAATATTAATTTTAAAATAATCAATAAAAAAATAAAAGTCACAGTAGCATTATCCAATAATTCATTATACATTCTTAGTCTCTGTTTGGTAAGTTCAATCCGCTAGCTTATAGTAAATTTGACTAGTGAATAACAAATTTAAAAAAATAAAGTTGTTTGATAATTAGTAGCTTATAATGTTTTTTTAGTAGTTTATAGCTTATAACGTATTATTTTTTTGTCATTTTTACCCTACACTCTCACTTCTTACTTCTGAAGGGCGGCCCCTTATTCTTCCACCGTTCGTCGACAGCTATTCTTGTTTTCACAAATCTCTTACTTTTTTTTTCTTTCACAGGTTCTTTTCTTTCTCATCTATCAATTCTTGTTTTGGGTTTGTGATTGTTATACTTTTTTCTTCCTAATGAATTTATATGTGATTTTAATATTGATGGAAGAAATTTAAGCATTAATTAAAAATGTTATTTTATATCATTTTACATTGATCAGTTAGTTCAATAGCTAATTTTACTAAATACTTCAAATTCAATTTGCTAGTTTATATCTGTTATCAGTTAACTTATCCGTTATCTGTTATAAGTTCATCCGCTATCAGTTAACTTATCCACTATTCGCTACTTTTTATTAAACAAATCCTTAATGTCATGTCATGAAGGCCACATAAGTGAGTAACTAAATCTTCTCCAACAAAATATGAAGCATAAATCACAAATTAATTATTTCTTACTCATCATTTGAATTTCTAATGTGTTAGGAATCTAATTTATACATATATAGGTTAATTAGATTTAAGGAAAATGTCAAATAGAAATACGGAAAAGTGAACTCCTACTACGTAATCACATCCTTCAGTAAATATCATAAAAGATATCATTCGAGTTTCTTCATAGCTTGAACTCTGTAGAATATAATTTTATTCATTCATATACCATAGTATCACAATTAAAAGAGTCCTGTGCATTGAGCACCGCGTATATTAATTTGAAATTTTTTAAGTTTTTTTCCCTGCGCAATGAATCTTTTCAAATTTTATTAAAAATGAATTTATAAGACTATACGATATATGACTAAATCAAATTCTTGTAAATGAAAAAAAATAATGCAAAAGATCAGGGATATTATTGACATTATGTAATGACTAGTTTGGTAATTTCCAAGGACAGGAAGGCTAGAATGCCCTGACTGGCAACTGCTACCAGATAGACATATGCAAATGAATGATCAACTTGCAGGATATAGGTCATAAGCTATGAGATCAGATTAAATTAATAAAGAAATTTATGAAAGTTTTAAACACACACAAATTTCGTTGTTATAATAAACCAAAAATAATAATAAAAATATAAAATTCAACCCCATGACAGATTCCAAATTCTGCAGGTGCAGAGAAGGAATTTGAAGCAGTTCTTCTTCTTAAATTAATACTTAATATATATATATATATATATAAACACTTATAAAACATTGATATAGAATAATTTTTAAATGTTATAAAACTTCAATGATTTTTTATATAGGAAACTTACATGTCTATAGATCTTAAAGTATTATGAAAATAAATAAAAAATTTAAAATTTTCAAAATATTATTATAGTTCTTAATCTTATGTATATAACATGCTGTACCCACCGCACACCGCTTACCTTTTTTTTTCCAAAGTGCAAATGCTGCCAAAGCAGCCTCTTCACATATGTATGCACCAATTTGCAGATGACTCTTTCTTTTGGTTGCTTTAATGTGATGACCCAAACTCTTTTTTTGTTTTGTTTTGCTTTCTTTTTTTCTTTGTTCAAAGTCTCAAACCGTGCTTGACCCTGTGGAAGTGGCAGAGGCCAAATTGAGACTTTGGACCGATTTTGGTGCTTGTGACCAATGTTTTAAGAACTGGACCGGAGATCGAACTGGCGAGATCTCCGGGTCATGGTTCGATTGGTTGAACCGGTGGTCGAACTGGATGACGTAATAATTATAATTATAATTATATAAATAATTATTTATATACATATTCAATTAAAATAGCCTTATTTTGAGAATAACAGGAATTTAAGAAAAAAAATTAGGGTTTAATCTTTATTTAAAAAAATAACTATAATTATTTCTTTTAAAAATATTCATTACTATGAAAATAATTATTAATTTTTTTTAAAATCAATTAGTCCAACTTCATTAGTTCATTTTCCATCGCATAAATCTTAAAAAACTACGTGAAATTGATATAAAATGCATTCAAATCGGACGAATAAGTAAAAAGCTATGACTTTTAGAAGATAGATGTGAAAAAAGATCCTAAAAAACTAATTTAAAAATCTGAAAAAGTAATAAAAAATTCAAAAAAAGTATAAAAAAAAAAAAGATTGAACCGGCCGGTTTTCAAGAACCGGATCCGGTTCATCCGGGTCGCCGGTTCAATCCGGTTCTTCCCGGTTCAATCCGGTTCTTCACGGTTCAATGGCCAAAACGGTTTTTTGGATGGACCGGACCGGCCAGACACACAGGTCACGGTCGGACCGGTCGAACCGATCGATCCGGTCCGGTTTTTCAAACATTGCTCGTGACATGAAATCAATACCCACATGTGTTCCCTTTTGTCTATGCCACTGCTATAGCTATTAGCTAGCTAGTTGGTATGTAATGTAATGGGACCATGCATGTGTAGACCTCTCTCTTATATCATTGGTTGATTTTGATATTCATAGGGCCCGTAAAGATGCTTGAAAATAATGTCACAAATTAGAAAAATAAACTTCAAATACTTTATTAAACTTGTATAAATTTATACAAATTCACATTATTACTTTTTCTACACACTAATTATATATTTTTATTTCTAGGTATAATGACAAATTTTTTCTGCCTATAATTTTAGGTTCAAACTTATGAGATAGAACTCAAGTGTTCAATGGAAGGGTCTAATGGTTTTTGTTGATCAACCCAATTATGATTAGTCCAAATGTCAAATTTTGGGAGAAATATTTATTTAAAAGAAACTATGATTTGAGTCGGGTCGAATCAAATTTGGTTTTACAAGATATATTATGTTGAGAATGGAACAACAAAGTAACGTAGTTTAGTATAATTTTTTTCCAAAATATTAATCGGATTAATTCGATTAGATCGATTTTAGTTGGGTTAAAATCTCAAAACTCACGACCCAATTCGATTAAATCAAAGTTTAAGATTCTGAAATCTAATTCAACCCATGCATTTTGTTTTGAAATGGAACCGAACAATGAATACTCTATTGATATCTTAAGAGGCTTCATATATGACCATAAAATTATATATAAGACTGTAAGGCTAAGTTATTAATTGATGGTTTTATAAGTTATATCCCACTTGCATGCTTTTTAATACTATTTGAAAGTAACTCTTTAATTTTTTTAGTTGTTTCTTTCCTTTTCTAATTAAAAGGAAGTTCTTATTCTCTCCCTTTCGTTGTTCTTCCACTTGACCATCCAAAAATAATAAACGTGATAGCCAATTAGCCCATCTGAGAAGAAGACTGACTCTGTAGGTCCCCCAACCCAACTACTATAATTAAGAAAAACATCACATAAATATCCAAATTATGAATTATTGTCCATGTTCAAATTTCTCTTTTTCACTTATAAAAAATTAAAAAATTCTATTCAATTTGTCTTATCTTTTTTTTTTTAACGTATTTGCAAAAAGATATTAACCTCATTAGTCATAATTAAAGGACATTTCATTTCGAACCACAGAATGTTTTACGTTCCTAAGTTGGACCTTCCTTTTCCCTTCTTGTTAGTGGAAAAAAAAAACGAGACTGCTATAATATAAAAAATCATATATCATATTATTAGAACTAAGCACAATAGGAAAGGTACCTCCACCTTTAATAATGAAAACATTTTCGTAATATTTATCTTCTCTTTCCTGCTATTATATCTTTGTTTACTTGATCTTTTCTTATTTTGGAAATCTTTGTTCACCTCCTTAAGCAATAAAATCCTTCAAATAGTAGTGACCAAAATTAAATTATTTTTATAAAGTAAAACCTCAAATATAGATTTTACAACTAGACCAAATGTGATACGTACTATGATCTCTTTATGTATAATTCTACATGTTATTTGAAGGTTAATACTGCGCTTTTCAAGGGACAGTAATGTGAAAAATATTAAAGAGACGAGGGTTGCTGCGTATCTGCTACTGCAAGATCGTGATGTCGAGAGTCACTTTCTCAGGAAAATAGAAACAAAAATCAGAGAAAATTATACTTGGAAAATTTGCAAAAAGAATCCTTCATTGGAAGGAGGAACCATAATTTTTCACAGCACAATATCTTGAATGCTTTGAACCAGTTTTGAATGTGAAAAAATGCGTAGTTCACAGCTGCCTATAGAGTATAGAGGGCCTCGATATTCTACTATAGAAGAAAATAGACTGCATTTGTGAAGAAAATGACTGATATAGTCATATATGTAACTGCCGATAGAGGCAACTTTTTGGTTTGGAAACTATGAATTAGTCTGAAATTATCCTAGATTGTTCTTATGGATCTAAGGAACCAAAACTAGAATCGTAGTTTTATTTGAAAACGGTAAATAAGATTTTATTAAAATCTCACAAATCGAAAGATCATATAAAATAGAGACAAAATAGACATAAATTTAATTACACCTTAAATTCCTCAATTTTACTATTATATGATTTTAGTCTCCATGATTTTAATTGAATAATCTTATCTTTGTAATTCTTAAATTGTTATAATTTAAATCCAATTGTCAACTCTGCTACTAATTAAGGATGAAGGATTTTGCTGGTTTGGCTCTTCATTTTCATAACTTGACATGGCATGGCCAAATCTCCTTCCTCCAAATCAAGTGCCTTCAATATGATATCTTCTCGAAACCCTTTTTTTAATTTTGTTCTGCTTTGAAGACCAAATCGTCTTCTCAATTGAAAATTGAGTAATTTCGTGCTCAAACTATATACATAAAAGTGCATTTGCTTAGAAATTGGCATCTTTATGAATGCATATATATGAACACTGCCAAGAAGGAAGTAAGAGGAAATAAAAGGCACAGTAAACGATGCATGATAGTGTTCAATATTAACAACAGAACCAATAGGTTTTCCTTTACTTATGTTCAATAGTGTTGCCAGAAGATGACTTACTGCAAAATGGAGTAACATATTATGGTTATTTTGTGTAAACTCAAAAACTTTTTTATCTAAATATTTTCTTTTACTTAACAGAATATTTACCTATTCATTTGCCTTATAAAGCACATGTAGGTTCGATATAGATAGATAGATGCATCCCTTGAGAGATAAATGGTCTTATATATTACAAGACCTCATAGTATCTCAATACGTATAGTTTTTAGATGGAGATTATTAATGTGCGTGTGTGTGTGTGTGTGTGTGTGTGTGTGTGTGTGTGCATATATTGTTCTACGTTTCTTAATAAATTGAAAAAGATGGATGGTAACAAAGCTCATGTAAAAGGCTCTATATCTAAGACATACTAATTAGCTCAAGAGACTTTTTATTTCTGTTCATACCATTTTGAGTTTCAGCCTTCATGTACAATCAATGTGCTCCATAATTTAATGTAATGATAAGAGTTATTGTGATACATTAAAACTACCTTGCTCAATTTTCAATGAATCTCATCTCCCATTGGTAAGTGTAAAATAAAAATCAATTTTGAATGATATAGAGTTAGCTGCCACAACATTACATGAGTTGTGTTATATTGTGATGAAATGAAGCCATATCTTGAGTGAGTTTCATCTTCACTTTATTTATTAATTAAGTTGAAATCCTATCAATTGTACATATATAGTTAACATAAGATTGTCATTTTCAGTATGTTTGTACAATCTTTGAATGCTTCAGCAACACCTGGAGGCATGAGTGATGCTCAAGTAGATACATGTATTGAGGCAAGGTTTTCCTTATATTATAAGGTCTTTGTGTAACTGTAGCAAGTTACTGTTAAAGATTTTTGATATAGATTAAAACTCTTTCCTTTAGAATTTATTCAAATAATTAACAACGTCATCTCGTACTTGCTTTATCGACAAGAACAAGATTTTTATTTAGATCAACAACAACTTTCAGCTTAATCTTCCACATATTGAAAAGGTAATTCTGTGTACTCCAATTACATGTTTCATTTAACAATGTTTGATGGAGAGAGGTTCTCAGTGCTATCAATAAATTTTGTGAAAGTAAACTACA
Organism: Styphnolobium japonicum; assembly: GCA_023212625.1. NCBI lineage: Eukaryota > Viridiplantae > Streptophyta > Magnoliopsida > Fabales > Fabaceae > Styphnolobium > Styphnolobium japonicum. The sequence goes on along the minus strand of JALBWW010000003.1, from coordinate 21,190,416 downwards.
CCTTTTTAAACATTAAGAAATAAAATGTACATGAAGTAAAGTTGACGAAGTTAAAATATATTTCAACCTTCATATTATAAGTGACGTCTTCTTTGTTGGGCTGGTTGCTACGCTCCTTGGGCATTGTTATATGGGCAAGTGGCACTTTTTTTTGTATCCGTTGCAGATTGTTTTTTGGGCCCTTTGCTTTTGTTATATTTAGCCTACTACTGTTTCTGGCTTTTCTAGACTGCTGGACGTATGTGTTGTGATTTTTCTTTTCTTTTCTGTTTAATTGGGCCGAAGTTGGTAAGCCCAATTGCTAAGAAAAATTTTAAATGATATAAGAAAAAATATACTTTTCCAAAAGCTAGGGGATCATGCCTGGTCTTTCGGGTTAACTGTCCGGTGCGCCAACCACTATGGCAGAGCTCCAATTACTGTTATATATGTTGCTCTCTGAAGTTTATATAGTTTTAATAATCTTTTTGGATAGTTTACGCTTTTTATTTATTTATTGAAACCATTATTTAATCTGTCAATGATTTGTACCCTCCCTAAATAGTATGAATTATATACTTTGAAGATGTTTGTTAGATGTTCAAACTAAAATGGTTAAATTTGATTCTTTGTTTTTTAATTGAAACCTTTTGGAATTGTAACTTAGGATAGAGTGCACTATATGACATTTTGATAAGCTCCGATCTATAAATATGAAACTCCAAGTTTTTTGTTGATATTAGGTATGCCTTTAGTGGGATACTATTGTGGCCCGGACAATTGAGGATTTTGATTGTAGATTCTATGAATTGGTATAGGTAAATATTCACCAAAATGTTTTTATTCATGAGAATTTGTAGGATTTGTTTTCAGAATAGTCCATGATTATTGCATATAACAGCTTGCCCAAAAGGGCTTGTTATGTATTTTAATTTGGAACGGCATGAGAGCATTTGTGAACTGGGAATATTTTAGTCTAAGAAGTCTATCTGTATTAAAGAGATGACTTCTAAAGCTAGGGTATTACCAAAAGGATTTCATGTATTTACGGATACCTTACATGTCCTACACACTCTGTCCAAAAAAGAGGTGTAGTGATATGTTAGGGATTTCGGGTTGTGGCTAATGATGTTAAAAGCTATGATTATTGTCTTGTATTTTTGACATATGGTATTTTGTTTTTTGTTACAGTTACTTTTGGTTTGAACAATAACATTGTCATTGTTGAGAAATTAATTGGCTAAGTTTTTTAAAATATGGCATAAAGACTTAGAATTTTCTTTTGGGTTGGCTAATCTCAACCTAGTTCTACATATAATTGAGTTGATAGTTCAGCTGAGTATTTGGAGACAGTAGTTTGTGTTCTCATGATTGCTGCCCCATTGAGAAAGAAGAGCTACAAAATCACAAAAGCCCAGGTGGAGTGGTAAGGTGTGGCTCTTGATGGAAAACGGGTTTGACTCGTGTTATAGAGCAATGGCATATGCACACTCTGGTGAAAAGCGATAACACTTTGGTTAACGTGGCTCTTGGTGAGTTTAGGCTTGGTGGAATGTGCTCTTGATAAGATCGTCAAATACTCAAAAAGGCATCCGCTCTAGGGAGAGTGTATTAGTGTAAGGACTCACACTTGGGGGGAAGAATATTGGGAATTGAAGTGTAAGTGAAGATGTTCAAAATTGGTAAGGAATTGACTAAGTGAGGATTATATTAGTGAAAAGATTGATGGACCTAATGCCTTATCATTTTAGGTCAAGATAGTGTCAAGAATACAAGTGTGATTCCTTGCTTAACCCATAAAAGACTATATCCCGATGTTTTAGACTCCCCACAACTTAATAGTAAAGATTTTTTAAGATTCGAAAAACCTTTACGCAAGTGAGGGAAAGTCTAAATTGAGACTCGAGAATATCACGAAGTTGAAGTAGAAGCTATATGAGTATTGAAATTAGTTTTAGAAACTTCTTTTCATATTACTTTGGAAAATGTCTTCTATGTACCTTCTTTTTGGAGGAACTTGATTTATATTTCGAATCTATATATGCTTGGATATTGTTTTCTTTTGACAATTAAACGATAGATTTGATATTGGATTCTAAATCTATTAGTCCCGCTGTGTTGATTGATGGATAATATAAGTTGTGCTTAAATTCTGATAATCAGTACATCTCTCTAATAACATGGTAACTTGTGTGAAATTGCATCACGAGAAAGTTGATTGAGACTAAAAGGAAGAGTGCAATAGCTCTAGCCTATTAGAGATTCTATGCATCGATATTAGTGGTCTTTACTCTCCTACAAGTTGTGGTGTAAAGTATTTTATCACATTTATTAGTGACTTCTCTTGATATTGCTACCTATATTTGATAAAAGGAAAATTTGAATCTCTTGGAAAAATTCAAAATTCAAAGCAATTAGTCATCAAGGTTATGAGATCTGATAGGGATGGTGAGTACTATGGCAAACATATTGTGTCTAGGCAACACATAGGGTCATTTGCTGAGTATTTATAGGATTGTGGGATAATTCCCTAATATACCATGCCAGATAATCTTGAAAGATGTGATGAGTAGTACTTAGGTTTTGAGTTGTGCACAAACAAAAAACCTAGGCTATGTGGAAAACAAAGTAGATCAATGTATATATCTCAAGGTTAGTGGGAGCATGTTTATTATTTTGGTCCTTTATTTTGATGATATATTGTTGCTAATTAATTGACACCAAGCAAACGTGCCCTAATGTCCTTGACATGAAATCTATTTCAAGTTACATCTTAATATTGACTAGTGGTGCCATATCTTGGGATAATGTTAAGCAGATCCATTAACCAAGAGAGCCTAGACCCATAGTTTTCAATGGGCACATTGAAAATATAGGTGATTTTTGTTTTGATGTGCTTGGTTAGTGGGAGTGTTTAGTATTTATATACTACACTTGTTTATTTGGCAGCATAATCTTGTTGATTTATGGCATGAATGAATATTATGCAGGGTTAAGAAAATCGGACCGGCCGGTTCGACCGGTTAGATCGGGAACCGGTCATCCCACCGGTCCGGTCCACCCCCAAAAATCGCCAAGCCTGAAAATTGATCAAGAACCGGTGAACCGGTCAAAAACCGGCGAACCAGTCGACCCGGACCGGTCCAATTAGGTTCAACCGATCTATTTTTTTAAATTTTTTTAATTCAAATGATTTCATTTTGATCTAAAAACTTAATGTAAGCCATTCTAAAAAGAAATTTATATAAAATACTTAAACTTATATTGTATAGAAACTTGGAAACTAAATGTATAATTGATTGTATATTTCTTTAAATTGAAATTAGAATTTTTTTTAAATAAAAATAGGTTATAATACTGTTACTGAATACTTTGGACTCTCAAAAAATAAGCTGTAAACTATTTTTTATCCTTTATGTTGTTTTTTTTATTATTTTTAATTTGTTTAATTAGTATATAATATATATATATATAATATTTAAATTATTTAATTATACTCCGGTTCGACCACGGTTTAACCATTGAACTTTGAATCAGTCCTCTAACCGATTCAATCACCGGTTCAATTTTTAGAACCTTGATATTATGAATTTTTTGGTGATCATATTTAACACATTATTGTTATATAAAATGTGCATTTACTTTCCTTATTTGGTACACATGTTATTTAATATGTGTATATGATTTTATAGTTTGTGTACCTTTTATGTGATATTTTGGCATATGGTAAATGTCAGACATTAATTTATCTTGCTTGGTGAAGCATGGCAATGATTTATCTAGCCAAATGAGGTATGACAATGACTTAATAATGGAGAGGAATAAAATCCAAAAAGTTTCATCGTTCAATTAACTAAAAAATTACACGTGAAACAATGACTAACAACATAGATAATTTATTTGTTTAATTGGGTTCTAAATCATGTATGTAGGCTCTGTTACCACATATTGAATTTAGAACACATTTAAAGTATGCCTTAGAACATAGATACACGGGATTAGAACACCATCTTGAAAAACAATTACATATCTTTTGAAGACATCTTGACTTTGTGATGAATCCACAACAATTAAACACACAAAGGGTTGTACATAGTTGTGCACTTCATCAGCATGATCTTCCTCTCCTTTTTTGACAATTTAACAATATTACTTGATGAGATAGTAAAATAAAAAAGTCATCTACATGTGTAAGTGACACACACACACACATAAGGGAGACGAGATGGGACTTGACCTTTCGTAAAAGGTTGTCTTAGTTCCACCTATTATGGATCCAAGCAGCTGGGCCTACACATGATCCAACACACTAAACATATTGGGCCCAAAGCCCAAAAACCCAATACACTTGATTTTCCAACTGATTTGATCACATAATAATATGGATTACAGAGAGCAGTGGCAGAACTTGACCTAAAATTTTGGAGAGGCAAATAGAACAAGTTCCAATACTTATAAGTTTAAAACATTATATATAACATGGTTTGGTATATTTAACTTATAACACTACTACTTATATGGCCCCTTATGATTTATATTTATAATTTGATGATATTTTTATTCTAATTGTCTAGTGAATCATAATTTAAATCATTAGTTACAAGAAAGCATATAAGAAGATTATCACAAAACAATCTCGTGGCGGTCTAGCTATCAATTTTATGAAGTATAGAGGCTTACAAAAATTATTTTCTCAAAGTTTGCAGTAATAATGATAAAAGTAAAAGATGATAGAGTTATATAACCAAAAAAATTGGCTTTTCTATTCAAATTCTATCATTTGTGTATTTTCTCAAATGGCTATAAAGATGACACTTTTTTTTAATTGAAAAAGGAAAAGAATCAATGAGTATTGCTATACTGTACAAAATGTCTTGCCCCTTTTTTGAAGACCAATGAAATACCAAAACCATCATATAGAGTTAAAATAAGGACGAAAAAAAAAGACAACTAAACAAAAACTAACCATTGAAACTAATAATACATTTATATAAGTATGAATCTTTGTATTTAATAAGGTTGCATATTTAGGTGAATTCCTTTATTTTTATTTTGAAAAATAGTCCTTGAAGAGCTCCACCCCTGGCACGACATTCAACCAGTTTTTGCAAATAATGGTAGCATAGAAAATTCTAACACCCAATCCCTGCACTATTCTCATACCTACATGATCATGTACATAGGTTAGCTATATGAATTGAACATAAGGGAGTTCTCATGAAGAGAACTTGACTAATCTAGATATGGTTGATTTACCTATTTCCTACACGTGACTAAATAAGATTATTGGGATGTAAAAGAAATTTCATCTAGAAATTGCTGATTTACCTATTTTCTAAACGTGACTTATGTGACTATATAAGATTTTTTGATATGTAAAGGAAATTTTCACAAAAATGATTGCCCGGTGTAATTTTCATCAGAATGAGGAATCCTCAAATTAGCAATAACATTGTGAACATTTTCTAGAGCGTGGCATGAATGTGATCATCTTCAAATTAACAACAATAATATGAAAGTTTTCTAGATTAGGCATTAATGTCAGCAAAGAATTTTCGAGGACGTGAGTTCTTTATTGAGATCTCTATAAGAATTTCAAAAGAAAAAGGGTGTTTAAAAAGTGGAAGTGTCCTAAAAAAAAAGAACGAGAGAGAGAGTAAACGTGCTCAAATGAATTTCAAAAGTGAAAAGTGTTGAAAAAAAATACTAATAGCTACATCCTAATACTTGCATAATTCTATGGAATAAATATTTGCGCATACCTCTTTTAAAATGCAAACAAATGAATATTTTCGAAAAGTAGGAGGCATAATGTGAATAAACATTTTATATGCATAGACAGTGGGACAAAGAAGAAAAGGCTAGAGCTACGGTTTACAGTTACACAATACACAGTGAACTTTGTTTCCATCTCCATTACACTTGCTTGAGATGCAGAGGCAAAGAAACTGTTTAACCGATATGACACAGAAACATAGGAGAAAAAACCTATTTTGAGTAAATGAAAAGGTAGACTACGAAGGAACAATTGAAGATACTGATGCTTTGTCACTAGTTGAAGAACTTTTCTTGTGCTTTGCATGTCTGTCCTTCAACTTCTCAACCTTACTATTTACATTATTCTGGTTGCTAACCGATCCCTCTTGGGCACTGCACATCTGAGACTTTATCTTAAACCCAAGCTTCTTAGAGACAGTTCCCCAAGTGCTTGACCCCTTTGCACGTCCCAATTTCTCAATCTCCTGCCTCATGTTTGAGCATTCCTTCTCAAGCTCAGATACCCTCATCCTCATGTTATCCATTCCCACTTTCAAAACCTGATTTTCCTTCACAGCTGTTGCCCAGCCTCCCTCGTTAGATCCAACAAAGCCACTTCTCAACTGTCTTGATCCATCAAGATTATCTGAAACCAGAAAGCAACCAGCAATTGAAGTCCGAAGCTGGAGCTGCTCAAAAAATAGAACTTGAACTATTATTCTGATGGGTAGCCTCTCATTCTGTGCAGCATGGGTGCACGCTTCTAATGAGAGCTTCTGGCAATCCATCAGCCTGCATAGTTGCTCTCTCTCAGACTCCACCAACCAAGGGTGAGACTGCAGTTATCGTGACAGCAACAGTGAGTCAGTCCAAACTACTTAGAAGTTCACAATTGACAAACATGTTCTAAAGGCCTCTTGCTGACCACCATAAGAGCATGCAGGCTGACTAGTGGTAAATGTTATGTTTAACAGTGTAAGGAAAGCAACAGAATATAATTTGAAAAATTAAACTGTCTAGAAAGGTGACACAGAGATATCCGGTGTATTGTCAAATATGCTGAGGTACACCAACTCAAATCAAGGACTAGGGAATTATACATGGTCAAGAAGTGCTATTTATAAAATATAATTTAGAACACCTAGAAGCGTTGCAGAATTAAAATCATATTGGACAAACATTTATAGTATTAACTCAGGCCAAGAAATGGCCCACTTGTGGCATGATGCATGCTAAATTTAGGCCTGAACATTTTTTAATCAACATTTGCATGTAATGCGCAAAAATTTAATTTGTGACAACTTGTTATAGATAAGTACCTTCAAATAAATGTCTATAGCACGATATAAACCATCATCCAAAGGCCTGGCATATTCTGGAACAGCAGCAGCAAGGGCTTGAAACTTAGGAAGTTTCAAGTTAACATCTGGGGCAACCTCTGCCAGGTAACCATCAATCAGCTTGGCTACCATAGTGATTGGTGTCAGAGAAGGTGATCCAATCAACTGGCCATCATCAATTGAACATGGAGAGGCAGCACCTGTAACCTGATCCATGGCAAGGAAATGTTCAAGAGTTCTTTGCACACAGTCAACGTTGTAAAGTGTCTCCATTGAATATGAGAAATTTGGCATCAAGAGATCTTCCAGAGTAGCTTGATCAAGCTGCATCCCAATCCGTTTCTCCAAATTTGATATGCAAGAGGGGCTCACTCGAAGAATCATGGCTGTTCGAAGTAGACCAAACAGAAACTTTGTTGGGACCAGGCCCTTTTGCATTGGTAGTAACCGATCAATCTCTTCCAGCAGAATCTTCTGGTCTTCTTCAGATGGTGGAGACCCCAAAGGCACTGGTGTCGGACGGTTACTGGACTCACCACTAACCTGACGTCGATTTAACCCAGGCAGATACATTTTAGCATAGAAAGCAAGAGAACCAGCAATAATCTCCTGCCTAATGCCCCGAGATTCCATGACAGCTATCAACCTCTTATAAAGAGGTAAACTCAAATTCGTTACATCCTCATACCACCAATCTGAACTTGAATTCTTTGGTCTTGCCCCAGTACTGATTCCATTCCATAAAACACTTCCACCGGGACTCTGCATGGGCCCACCACGCTCCAGTACTGGCCACCCAAATAGATTTGGGTCAGTAGATGCCTTTGCTGCAAGTGATTCAATGCACCTTTTCACAATGTGGAGTTCTTCAGCATAGGGCAGAACATCATCACATGTTTGAAGTGCCCTCAGAGAGTCGTTCCAACCTCGGAGGACCACTTGATTTAGAAAGGTTTCGGCTTGTGAAATAAGATTGCCTTCGCCATATTCCTCAGTCATTTCAAGATGCTCGGCAGCACACCAGAGATACACAACATTTGAAGCAGTAAGTTCAAGCTTCACACCATAGCAGAATTTTGCCACAAGTTCAAATGTTTTGGCCCCACCAGGAATGTCAGGGAGGTGTATGACACATTCTTCCTCTGCTTCAGAAGCTTCAGCAATCAATCTTTCCAAAACCCCACTTCTAGAGAGCAAAGGGAACTGCATTAAGTGTGTGTAGTGTGTGTTTGGATTAGCTTATTTTATGTTCAGAAAAGCATATAATCAAAATACCGAGCGAGAGAGAGAGAGATTTAGCTGAAATGCTATTTTGTGTAAAAATTAAGCAAAACCAAACAGGTGTTAAATGATATATGAATGCAAATGGAATTATAAGTTGGTATTGTTTTTCAAAAATAGAACTAAATACTGCCCTTCACCACATTACATTTACATAGTGCCCCAAGACACAGCAAATGGAATGGCAGAACAACCATCAATTTGAAATGGAAAGGAAATAAACTTCAAGTTAGAAGAAAGTCATGAAGTCAGAAAGCATTCAAAGCACTATTTCATCGCAAGCCTGATATACTTAATAATATAATGCCCATTTTTTTTAGCACAGAACCAATACCAACTATAATTATATACGACAAAGGTCCAACAGTAGCAGTATCAGGTATTTTGTACTACTTGTAAATTGACAGCATACTTCAAAATGTGTTAATGTGTTATACATACTATATTGTTAATGTAGTAACGTAAACTCTGCTATGTCTATCCTCATGTAAACTTTGGCATATTTAAAGATAAACCAGACCTTTTAAAACTAGCTAGACATTCAAGTAAACTAATTCCATTCGTATAAATAGTGCATCAACTTGAAGTAATAAAAACAAATTAAAAGATAAAGATTATATACCTTGTGAAGATGGAAGGACATCTCACCAACTTCAACAACTATATCACTCGGAAGCCCAGTTGTGCAGAACCTATGGTTATAACAGCAATGAAAGATTATACATTATATAAAAATTACAAATTTTCAACAAAAAAAATCTGAAAGACACAAAGCATTTACTATCAGGTTGTACTCAGGTCAGTCTCATTTAAAATGGCTTACTTTAAGAATCCTAGACAGGAAAGAAAATTTTCATCCTTCAGTGTCTTGTAAAATCATATCTTGAACAAATGCGAATCTGACTTATCTTCATAGTAATAAAAGAAATATATGGGACAACTAAAAACATAGTAATAAGGAGAGCATTGCAAGGTCATTTAATCGGACAATTGCTTATCATGCAAAAGGTTCCCTTGACTCCTTGCCAGAGCCCAGAGGTGGTATACTGAGGAATCTATGCCAATTAACACCACTGTGATGATAAGAAGCATAATCAAGTGAAAAGAAATGGTAATCTTAGATTATTTCCTCCAGACCATGAAGAAAATAAATCAAATTAAACACTCATACAACAAGCTAAGAATAAAAATTACAGGTTTTATCTTCGTTGACAAGTCTAGTACTATCAAAAGGGCACCCAGGGAGTACAAACCTCGTGCATGAGAAGAACAAATTACAGGCTTTTGCCATGCATATATAATGTTTGACAAATTATATCAATTACGAAAAAAGAAAAAAAGGAACTCATGAGGCACTTTGGTGCTCCCACTTTACATGCAGGTCTCAAGTACCAAACCGTGAATTTGACATAGAAGAACTTATCAAGAAAGACTAAGATCTTCACAAAATCAATTATTCACCCTGTATGTACACTACACTTCAACGTGAGTTCAATATTCTGAACCACTTACAAACACTGAGCATTCGGTGTCAAAGTAGATAAATGTGTTCCTACTTCCTACTAATCCTCGACTTTTAAAAACACATATTTCGGCAAAGGATATCACATTTGAAGAGAGAACAACAACAAAAATTGCAATTTATAGAAAACATAAGGAAAAGGCTAGATACCAGGCCTGCCCTTGACGCTGGAATGCATCAGCTTTGGAACCCAATTTCATGCAAGCCATTTCCTCAAATCCCAAAAGAGAAGAACTCAAGAACCTAGTTCACAACAGATCTAAGGTGAATTGGAACCCAACTAAATCCTTCCCAAACCCTGTCTCACGCTGAAATCCTCAAGCAGAGCACCAAATGAGGCTTCCAATTCTGACAATCACAGAAGCACTCTTGGCCTCAAACCAGGGCACTTGCATCAACAAGAAACAAAATCCCAGAAGAAAAAAAAAAATTTTTGTCCACCAAACGCTATTCTGATAACCAAAATTTCTTCAGCCAACCTTGAAATTGATTCACAATGCAGCAGCTTTTTTCCGATCCCTTTGCCAAATACAGAACCTTTAGCACAATTCCCAGCAATCCACCAAAACAGCAGATTCAACAAAAACACATGAACGCCTTCAAAAACCTACTCCTGCAAACTACCAAGAAAGATGAAACCCTAGCTAGAACCACTCCATTAGCACATACCAACATGCCAAAAACAACACAAATTGAACCCACAAGCACAAATTCCTTATCATCATCTACCTAGTTTAGGTCAACAACCCAGTTCTCTCTCTCTCTCTCTCTGTCTCTCTCTCTCTCTGTGCCAGAAACACCCCACCAAAAAAAAAAATCACAAGGGACCAAAATCACTCATACCCATCAAAGAAACAGTAAGTCCCTCACTCACTCACTGTGTGGTAAAATAAAATAAAGGTCTCTATGGAAATGATATTGATATATACAAGAAAGCATTGACTCCCTCTAACCAAAAATGCAGCCAAATGTTTGAAAAGGTTAGCATTGGGCAATGGGTATCATTGATGGCACTGGCTCCTCAAAGACCAACCTAGCACATGTGGGGTCCTTGGCTTCAAACGCACTCATTGCACTTTTCTCGAACTTAGAATCTCTAATCAAGCATTAACTCGATTTGACTTGAATAATTGAAACATATAATCGTTTTGTTATTTTGTATTTATTATGGAGAATTTTAGTTTATTGGTAGTGTCAGTTTCTTAGTAAAAGCCCAGCTAGGCCATGTGCGTTACCAACCGCAGCAATTATTGACAAATCGTAAATTCGTATCATGAAAATATTAAAATTATAAACTGTGACTTGGGCTTGGCGATAACAGAGTTTCTAGAGAGATATCACTGTTTGGGAGCAAAACTGAAAGAGTTTCCATGCCGCGCAAGAGCAGGAGCCGGTGCCTATATTAGCGGGCTTGTTTAATTGGTGAGTTAAGATAGGAGTCTTTTGAAGCAAAGTGAACGCAATAGTAGGGCGAGTTAGGCGTTTTATTTTAGACGTTCAAGAATTTTATCTTGGGCTCAAAGGTTAATGAGAAATTCTATGTTGGATACTCACTTAATACTTTAGATTTATACACACTTAATTATAAAATGACAGGATCGTACTAAAGTAATTTAGCTATTCTTTGCTGTCTTTCATTGTGACTGGCTTAGTCGAATAATTCGTGGGTTTACCACTCTTACTGACCTTAGCTCTCCTCCTCCTACCCATTACTTCGTTTTTACCAATCTCCTTAACATCAAACCCAACCCCTTCTGTGTTCTGACGCTCAATAAACCCTCCCTCCAAACCCCATCATCAAAACCACTCGTCTCATGAGTTCAAAAGGTCTTGCAAACTCACTCATCACAATCAACGCATTCAACGTGCATTTTGGTTTCAATCTGTTGTGACATTTAGGAGATATATGGAACAAAGTAATACCTTGTCATATGTGGTTGACGGAACCCAAGATATTTACCTTGGTTGAGTTGTGTATAGCAAAGAGGAAGCTTATAACTTGTACCAAACATGCCTACCAAGTGGATTTTAGTGTGAGAAAAGGGAAGGAGTTATATTATGATAATGAGAAGAAAAAAATACGCATAAATGAATTTTATTATGGTAAAGAATGTTTTAAAAATAATGAACTTTGTGGTGAGGCAACTTACAACATATCAGATTCAAGAATAAGTTGTGAAGCGATGGTGCAATTCACAATAAGTAAAAAAAGGGTAAGGATGATTACAAAGTTAGTGAAAAATCAAAATCATGACTCTACACCACCTAAGCAAAGACACTTATTGTGTTCCATAAGAAATGTATCAACAACAAAAGGAGGTCTTATAAGCTTAATGGTAAATGTCGGTATTAGTGTAAAAAACATTTAGGGTTATTTGGGTGAAGAAGTTGGTGGATTTGGTAAACTTAATATAACGATAAAAGATATGTACAATTATGTTTGTATTGAAAAGTTGAAATTAATTTAAGCGTGAGATGCACAATCATTAGTGAACCACCTATATAGTAGACAAGCATAAGATACTATGTTCTACTATAGTGTGCAGTTAGACAAAGAGCCACACTTAACTAATGTGTTTTAGAGATGAAAACACTAAACTTGACTATAAGTACTTTGGAGATGTAGTAGATTTTGACATCACTTACCGTTCCAACAAATATGACTTGATATATGCCCCATTTGTTGGTGTAAAACATCATTGGAAAAATGTCATGTTTGGTTGTGCCTTTATGGTGTGAGGACTAGTGTGCATTTCTAGTGCATGAATCATTTACATCTAAGCCACTTCCTTATTGTAATTTGTGACAAATAGAAAATGATCGATGACATAAAAAAATAATGTTTATTAGCCCCCCACATATTAAAATATCTTTCCAGAATAAAAGTGAATGAAATTATGTTGTTTGCAAAGGCAAACCTGTAGTTTTCTATTGATCTTGTAATTTCTCCTAAAATATAGTAATTGAACACTAATAAATGGCAGAAAATGGCATTACATATTCAATATTTCAAGTTCACTATAAATGGAATTAGACTAGTTCACTATGTCATAAAATGGCTTTATGCATTTATATTCACCTAAACTCATACTCTAAACCTAAACATCTAAATTTCCTACACTCATGGAAAATATTTAAACTTTCTTACACAATACATTAAACTACATCAACCATTAGAATTTTCTCCATTTCTAATAGTTCATTAATTATCTCATTCATTTGGCTATCATTGTTAATCGTGGGAATTTCATATGACTAGAGAGTATCTTCCTAACAATAGAAATTGCAAGAAGGCCTTCAAGAATTAGTACTTGTCTTTACTCTTCTAGATCAAATGACTATACCATAATTGCATAATTGAACTTATCTACCTTTTGTGGTACCTGGTGAATGGCTAGAGCTCATCTGACAAACTCAACATTAGAAAACACCAAAATCACAAAATAGAAAAACTCAACATCAAAAAATACCAAAATCAGAATACTCAACACCAGAAACACTAAAATCGAAAAACCCAACATCACAAACTCCAAAATCACCCTTGACACCAAGATGCCACTAAAAAATCCAAGCAATTCGAGTACAAAATAGCTTCATCATTTTGTGTCTTGATCTTTTTTTGTAATAGAAATTATATATCTTTCCAAACGCAACATTTGACACACCACCAAGGGAATGCAAAGAAGCAAAAAAAAATATAATTGAAAAATGAAAAAGAAAGCAAAAATTTATTCCAATATATATATATACACACACATACCGTCTTGGAGTGAGATGAAGTTGACATAACCGTAACAGAGCTACCTCCCTGTCGAGGAGTCCCTACAAATGCAAATGGACACAAGACTCTTGAAGGATTTCCTACTTTGTTGATTTATTGTTACCCAATTGAAGCCAGTTGATGAGTGGGCGTGCAAGAACACTTTTCTGAATTGATATCTTGAAGAGGAAGTATACATGGAGTATCCACTCGGCTTTGATAAAAGGTATAGTTCTAAGGTTTACAAATTGAAAAAAAAATCTTTGTATGGTCTAAAATAATCACCTAGAGCATAGTTTGAGAAATTTACTCAATCTGTAAAGAAACAATGGTACTTTCAGGCAAAAAATGATCATACTCTATTTATAAAGTTCTCACCAATAGGGCAAGATGTTGTCTTAATAGTCTATGTAGATGACATCATACTCATTAGACATGACATTGATGTGATAGAGAGGTTGAAGAAGTATTTACCATTATAATTTGAAATTAAAGATTTGGGAACACTAAGGTACTTCCTTGGTATGGAGGTTGCTCATACAATGAAGGGAATTATGGTCTCATAAACAAAGTACATACTTGATCTCTTGGAAGAGTGAGGCATGAGCGGTTGTAGGTCAACTAAAACCCCAATGGATCCAAATAGGGATGTCAATGGGGCAGGGCGGGGGTGGGGAGTACTCTCTCGCTCCCCGTCCCTGCCCTTTAAATTTCCCCCCGTCCTCGATCTTCGTCGTGGGGAGTTTTCCTCCCTCGTCCCCCTTCCCCACGGATCCCCACGGAGACCCCAAAAATTCATAAAAAATTAAAAATTTACAAATTAAAATCTAATAAAAATTTAAAAAGTCATATAAAATTAAATTATTAAATTTAAAGTTAAATCATAACAAGTTCAAACTTAAATAGTACAATCACAATATTTAAATTAATTAAAAAAATATGAAAAGACCAAAATGTTATTAGTATTTATGATATATAATATATATAATAAGGGGTATATATGTATTCTACTCAGGACAAGGACCCCGCGGGGCGGGGGGTATGATCCATGACCCCGTCCCCGAATTACCTTATCGAGAGGTATATATGTAATCTAGTCAGGACGGGGACAGGGATCATACCCCCCCCGGGGTCCCTGTCCTGAGTAAATTACATATATACCCCTTATCGGGGGAATTTTGTCTCTTGTTTCTATTCTCGCGGGAAAAAATTCCCCGCTCGCGGGGCCTCGAATGGGGCAGTCCCCGCGGGAATCCCCACGCACGGATAGAAATTGACATCTCTAGATCCAAATCAAAAACATGGAGATGGTGAAAAAGGTGTTCTCATTGATACTACAAGATACCATAAACTAGTCAAAAAAAACTTATTTATCTGTCATACACCAGGCCAAACATAGCCTTTGCAATTAGTGTGGTCAGCCAATTATGCGTTCCGCCATGAAGAGCATCTTGAAGCAATCTACCAAATCATGAGGGATCTAAAATACACTCATGGGAAATGTTTGTTTTTCAAGAAAAATGAGCAAAGATGGATTGAAGTTTATACAGATGCTGATTGGACAAGTTCTATTACAAAGAGAAAATCAACCTCTAGATATTACACTTGTTTATGGGGTAATCTAGTTTCTTGGAGAAGCAAAAAACATAATGTAGGGGCTAGAAGCAGTGCATAGGCATAATTTAGAGTAATGACACATGGAATATGTGAAGTATTATATCTGAACCAAGTTATGGAGGAATTAAAATATCCATTTGAAGGACCAATGAAATTATATTGCGATAATAAAGTTGCAATCAACATCAACATTGCATACAATCCTTACAACATGACAGAACCAAGCATGTGGAAATTGATAGACATTTCATAAATTTCGACAAAAAAACAAACGACTAATATCTTAACTAAAGGACTCCCAATACCACATTTTGAATTTTTGATAAGCAAGTTGTGCATAATTGATATCTACGCACCAACTCGAAGGGGTAGTGAAACTTAAAATTTAGTTAAGATAAGGATTAAGATAAGCATAAGTTAGGATTTGTTTTATTTTGTTAATTTATCTTTTTGTTTCCTAGTTTTCATAGGAGTTGAGATATTTATGAAACAAAAATGCTTAATAGCTCGATAATTTAATACTGAAAGTTGCCTGGATGTAGAATGAATAAATGAAATTTGAGTGGATCCTATAAAAAAAATAACAGTTGCTTTTTATTTTGTTAACTTTCATGCTTATTTTTTAATATCCGTGCTCATCCGGTCTACAGAGCCTCCGGGCTCTGTAGCAGCACTCTTTATGAAAACATCTTTTCTCTCTCTCTCTCCTCTACTTTTTTATTAATACATTTCCCTAGTGATATGAATAAGGAAAAATTACTATTCTTCTTCTTTACTTATACACAACATGCCCTTTTTTGTCCTATGCTGCTCTTGTAACTTCTCTTTTCCTCTTCAAATTATTGCACTCATAAGTAAGCCATATTCCCTCAATTTCCTTGGAAATTTCTCATCCTTTTTCACTTGCTTTTACTCTCATATCTTCTAACAATAAGGTTTTCATGTATACTATTTATAGACTTAAAGATTTTTTTTTTCTTTTCCAATTTCAGCCATCACCACTTGAAGGAAAGTCTTGGGTTAAGTTTGGTGAGTTTTGGGGAGTGTTAGTAATGGGTTAGCACTCAAACCGATTCTTATTTCCATTACTTTCTGGATTTGAAAATTTTAGGCTATTAGTGGTTAAGGGAAACCCTAACCATGAAATTCTTATGGTCTAATCTATTAGATTGTGTTTTTTTGGATGTATTGGGAAGAAATTTGAATTGAAATGGATGAATTGCGTACCTATCCACCTAATTTCAACCAATAGATCTTGCAATTGTGTTGTAAGTGCTTGGGTCATCCTTTAGATGTTGTTTTACCAATATTAAATGTATTCAATTATGTTTTTGGTTGATTTAAGTCTTTTTAGAGTAATTGGGACCATGAAAATTCATTTGGTAACTTGTTTGAACTATCAAGGGCTTGTTGAGATTCCAAGGCTTAGAGTGTGTGTTCGGCCAAGGATGCCTAGGCTAGATTTGAAGGCTTTTGAGTACTATTTTATAAAGTTTTATCAAGGTATTTTGAGTGGTATATGAGTGCACAAAGTGTGTTTTAAACTATGAAAGTCTTTCCTATTTGAGGAAATACTTATTTTCGTATCTTAAATATACAAGTGACATCAGTTTAGTCATCTAATAATTGTGTGACATCAAATTGGTCCTTTAGAGGACCATTTTATGTCATTGAGGACCAATTTAATGTCAAAAAATACATTGAAGAACTAATTTGATGTCAAAAATTAACATTAAATGACTAATTTGATATCACCAATTATTGGAAGATTAAACGGATGTCACTTGCATCTCTAAAGGATCAAAATAGGTGTATACTCTTTCATTTTATATAAATGTTTACTTGGCAATGTGTATCATGATGGGTTGGATCCAAATGCCCTTCTTCTTATGAAAGTGTTTATGTGAAACTTACATTTTTTTAGTATATGTGAACTACTTGTTGGAATTAATTGATTTTGTGACTTTGGAAAGTTAAAGAATGCTTTCATACATGAAAATATCCCTATTTAGTTTTGGTAAGAATGGAGTCATGAAAGGCACTAGGTAGGGCCTTATTATACCATGGTTACATGTTGAATTCGTGCTTAAAACATGCTTGTTTTGTGCATGTGACATGCCTGATACGTAAATAGAAACATTTGATAAATGCTTGAGTAAAAGTGTAAGATTTATGTGATAAAAAATGGTTAGGGGTTGGCCAAGAAGTTCTTGGGGCCGAATGATAATTCCCTACTTTTACCTTAACGATTCAATATTTGTGACTTATCTTTATGAAATGCTTTTGTTTGAACATTCCTATTTATTCATGCATATTGATATCTATTTTGTAACTTTCTTTCTCTCATTAAAATATGCCAAATATGAATTGTGTTTTCTTTAGTAGTTTTGGATGCCTATCTTACTGTATTTGTAAACTTACTCTGTTTCTTTCTCTCTCCTTCAAATCCTATTTAGACCACCTTTGTTCTTTCTATGTGTGCTTGCTTAAATCCTTGGTGAGACAAGCTAATATGAGTAGCACACTATGATGCACAGATAGGGGTATGGATATTGGATACGATAACAGTATGACATAGAGATACAACATTTTAAACAAAATTAAAATATAAGTATGGCATAATATGACATAACATATATATAAAAAAAATCATATATATCATCTTATAAAACATCAAAAAACATATAAAATCATCATAATACATCATAAATAAAAAGTAATAGTTGGGCCATTCCATAATTAAGGGAGAAAAGTAGAGAAAATATTTTTTTTATTTTCAATATTAGTCATTATAAACATAATAAAAGAATAACATTTATCAAATTATAATGATATCCTACTTATATTGACACAAAAATTCAAAAATTAAAAATTAAAATTATAGCATATAGGTTAACGGTATTCAATAATGTATGAGTAGTATCTGGTACAATATCTGATAAGGGTACATATTTGACATGAGTACGACATGCACTTTTAAGTATTCGTGCTTCTTAGGTAGCACACTTGAAGACATGGATACACCAAGCATTTGTAGTCTCAGGGTTATGAGTTTATTGTCTTGTTTTGGATGTATTATGTACTAGTGTCGTATGAACATGTTTTTAATTGAAATTGAAGGTCGGAGGAGTCGAGCTTCCTTATGTTTAGTTTATTTTTCTACACTTGAACTTTATGTCCAAGTTTGTTGCAAGCTCTATTGTAAATTAGGGAAGTCTCCAATTTTATGGAAGACTTAAGACCGAAATTTCTATAAAAATGATGCGTTGATATTCTAGTTTTTTACTCTAGTATTTAGTTTTCTGCTTTAAAGGATTACGTGTTGATTTGTATGAAAGGCTTTAAGGATTGGGTGTTCCTTTATCCTTGGCTAGTCACATTCTAATTTGGGGGATGTGACAACTTTCAAGGTAACTATTTCCTATTTTTTAAGAGTTCATGTTTGTTTTCATTTTTTGCACTAGAAAGAGCCAATTTCGCTAAAAGTCTATTTAGTAGAGACCAACCCATTGTCAGGCGGGCTAGGTACCTGCAACCTTTCTAACTCTTTAACTTAGTTCCTGAAACTCGATTTAATGGCTTAAGATGAAGTTATTATGGGTTGCTACTTGGTTTTCCTCATTCTTTTAAAAAGGGGGGACTCCTAATTAGATTAAAAAAAAATCAGTTTTTTAATATATTAATTTGAATCTATAATTAATTCTTCAGGAGGCACTTAGCTCCTTTTTCCCATAATTCAAGGCAGGTTTTCATAACTAGCGACTTTAACAGGAATATAAAAGACTGTATATGAAATATAGACTGAACATGTTGGCCTTTGCTCTTTGCATGTTTGCATCTTGATTAGTATTTTTTTGAATACTTGCTTCTAGATTATAAGGTGGCATGATTGTATTATTGCATCAACTTTAGAAGAATTACTTTCCTTAACTAAATATATCGAGCTTTTAATATGAGCTTGTATGTTAAAAAAAACTAATGGGCCCTAGGCCCTAGTACCTATTGGATCTCCATTGAGATATATCATAGACATGCTAGTGCTATTGAATCCACGTGCATTTCCTTAAAGCATATGTATTTAGCTGACACGACAACCTATTTAGTTACTTTAACCATTGTTGTGTTGTGACCTTACAACCTATCTTTTAAATATACGTTAATAAGTTAGGACACACCTTATAATTCATGAGACATCTAGACATTATTCTATTCCCTTTAACTTCATTTCCTTAACTAATAAAGATAAGTATGTCATTATACACCAAAAAAAATATTTAAAAAATGAAGCAAAAGTAATTGCAAACAAATTTGGTCTGCTTATGTTCAAGCTTGGCGAACAATTTCAAGACAATCACGGAATCACCATCTTACCATCAAGTGGTCATCTGTGGGAGTGGTCATAAAGTATTTTTTTTTTTTACGTATGTATTTTTATACGTTTTGATGATAAGACTAAGTTCGTTTAAAATTATTCATCCTTATAAATATTTTTCTACGACTTCAAATTTTTAATAATAAAGTAACCCTTCAATTACTGAAGCGAAACTTTTTTATCACTTGAAAAATCCTTATAGGTTAAAGTAATCCTTTTTAGTCATACAATTGCCTATCTTAAGGCCAAAAAGTAAAAATGAAAAATTTGCACTGCCCAACATTCAAATAAACTAATGACAATATTAGATTTCTTAAGCTTGAAGTTATAACCCCACCAATACCTTTTCTATCTCGGAATCGCACTTATCAAAAGAACAAAGTGAACGTGACGAGGGGATTACTGCCAAAGACATACCAGTCTCTGAAGTCAAATATCTGTCAGAAAGAGCTTTCAGAAAAGTGCTTTCTCTCTCAAGAACTTGTTTTTGGGCTCAGCCACTCCCACTTCCCCACCCCACGCATCTCTTTTCCTCTCCAAAGCTCAAATGCCTTACGCTGCTCTGCCACATGCTAAAAGAACACACCGTTCCATGCTAACTTGTGTTGCAACTTGCAGGGGACACCTAATGTAGAAGCATGTGCTTCTGCCTCCACTGCATGCTCTGGTATCATTGTCTCTCTGCTCTGCTCTGCTCTTTGTGCTTCTTAAAAAAAATGCTTCTTTGCTATTAATATAATAATGGGTTGCCAATGGTTAGTGCCTGTTCTTCTTTGGATGCTTCTTCTCCTCTCGGGTTTCGAGGGGTTTCTCTCACTTGTTTTGTAAAGCATGAACAAAGTGGGGTTCTCTTGAATGCTTTTTTAAAATGAGAAGATTCGCCTTTCTGTTTTGACATTTGCAACGCCTGTAGAAGAGTGAGTAGCAGTAGATTTGTGTATGCAGTGTAGAACAGTGGTCTGTTTCAGACAGCTTCTATGTCAGAACTATTGTTTTCCTGTCTTTTTTTTCTTTTCTTTTGGTTTTCCAAATTTTCTCAAGAAATTTAGAATCTTTCTCACTGTCTGATGAGACCCATTTGAATTTCTCTTGGGATCTCTAAATTTTTGTTTGCAGCTTTTTCTGTTTTTACTTGGTTGCTATAGAGTTTGGTCATGGAAATGGTTTTACATTGTGCTCTCTTCTCCTTTTTGAGGTTTTTGATGAGTGTAATGCACATACTGTTTCCAGATTCTGGGTTAGTTATAGAGATTTTATCAATTCATGCAAGAAATCTATTGGGAAAATCATTGAAGCTGGAAGTTAAGTTAGTTCATGTTTATAGATTAGTGGGTATGAGATCTGTGAAATATTTTAAATTGGGGATTTGTACTGTCTTTATGTCTTCCTTGTGGTTTATATATTTATTTGTTTTGCAGGTGAGAATCTTTCGTTATTGAAATATCAGAGGTTGTGAAGATTATTGAATTTCCAGAATCTATAAATGAAGCAGACCAACTGAGCTCATGGTATTACAAAGATCGTTACATAGTAAACTTGAAAATACAAAGGATATCCATTAAGAGAGTTTTCTTGGACACCTTTGTGAGCTTCTTAATCCAGAAATTAATGTAACCAGACTCTGATTGAAAGAGAGTGTATCTGATGCAATGAAAAATGTAAAACTAGGTATGGTTGTCTTCTTGGAAAGTATGAATACAGTTAGTGGATAGGAATTGAGAAGGTTGCTGCCTTATTAATTTCCCAGGCTGTCCTTTTTCTTGGTGGCTACTGCTTATCTTTCTGGAAAATTAGTATAACAACCCTGTTGATTGGGTTCTCTTTTGTATCTCTTATCTTTAGCTGTGGAAAGTGTAATTAAGTGATCGTCTATCTTGCAAATGGGCTGTGTTTTGTCAAGTATTGATGAGGATGAGAAGGTTCGTATCTGCAAGGAGAGGAAGAGGCTGATCAAACAGTTGATGGATATTAGAGGGGAGTTTTCTGATTCCCTATTAGCCTATTTGAAAGCATTGAGAAACACTGGTTCCACCCTTAGGCAATTCACGGAGTCTGATTCATTAGAGTTTGAAACTTCCTCAAATGGCTTGGCTGGGCCAGCTTCTCCACCACCCCATTTTCCTCCATCTCCTCCTCGACCACCACCGCCTCCTTTTATTCCTGACAAGACTACAGTACAAGTTTCCCAAGAGGAATTCTTAGAGAATGATGAGAACAATGTTCATACACTGCCAATTCATCCAAGTTTGAGCTCATTATGGCCATTTTCACCCCCTCATCAAAATTATGAAACAGTAGAACAAGTTGAGGAGGAGAATTGGGAAGAAACCAAAACAGAATTTGAGGATGAAGATCCTGATGCAGTAAGTGTTAATGTAAATTCACTTAGTGGGAAGCAACAGTCCATAGTACCTGTTGATGATAATTCCTCTGCAATGCGCATGTGTACAAAGGACACTACAGATATGCCCTTGGTGGTTGGTAGAAGTGAGAAAACATTGGAGGGTATAATTAAAGACTTAGATGATTATTTCCTTAAAGGGTCGGCTGGTGTAAAGGAAATTGCTGTTCTTATTGATATCAATGGAGGAGATATTCTTCTGCGGCAGAATTCTGGACATAATAATGGTAAGGCTACATTAGGATTACGGAAGTTCCATAATGTTAGATTAGGTGTTGTGATTGACTGGCCCTTACCTTTTGCCTCTTGTCTTTTCTGTATTAGAACTTCATAGTTTCATTTGATGTTCATAATGCATCTTTTGGTATTCATAAAACTGAGCTTAGTTTTTTTTAGATGAAGAAAGACTTACATCATTTCATTAATAATAGACTTTCAACTGAGCTTAGTTATCTTTTTAAAAATATATGTTTGAATGTTTGTTATTTCCATAGATAATTTCATAGCATATGTAATAACTTCTGTATTCATTAGGAATTACAATTATTGTAGAGTTTTGTTGCATTTTTAAGAGGTCACAGTCAGAAAATGGTAATCTTGTAGATAATTCTTTACAATTGAAGTTGTGAAGCATTCATTTTAAGCTAAGTTTAACAAAATATAGTATGTAAAAGCCTTTCTTGTTGATTAAAATGTAATTCTTCAAATGACATAGTTTTATGCTGTCTTATTTGGAGTTTGTATCTGCCAACTTGCACAAAAAATAAATTCTTAGCACATGACTTGGTATTTATTTGTTGGCAAAGGAATCTCATCTGATCCTATTTACTATCATTTAGGACAAAATAAATTGTTCGAGTTGGTCATCATTTTTCCTATTGTCCATTAAAAATGTTACTATGATTTTTACCTCAAGTTTTCTATATATGTAAAAATTACAAGATATCATTGTAATTGGAACAATGGATTTGATCCCAGTTGATAGTTGTATGAATTATGAAAGTAGAATATGTGCGTAACCTGTTGTATGAAAATGTTAAACTACTCTCTTTCATATTTTCTCCATTCATTAAGGTTACAGGATTTCTTTCTTGTCATGTGCACGTGATTAAGTTTAGACAGTGATGTCACCATTCCCTCACATTTATATTGCAATAAGTCTTAGACAACAAAAAAATGGATAAGGGCTTAGTCATATAAAACATGATAACTTAAAGGAAAAAAGATGGTAGAAAACAGTTGTGGAGACTGAAGGTTATCACATTTTAAATATTGCAGAAAATGTAGGACAACTGGCATGTCAGTTGATTTTAGTTCCCCCATAACCATTGTTGGCTGAGATTAATTGATTGATTTGACGAACATGGAAACTTTGCTTTCTCTTTTATTAATTTTTTGAATTTCATCCACCATCTACCTAGTAACTACTAATATGGCTTTGAAGTTAATCCACATATGTTAATTTTCTGTGATGCACCTTGTCCTGTGTCAGACTTATAGTTGATGTTTATTCTAGATATCGTTTGATTCCTCTATGGTAAGGACGGTGACATTTTTTACTGTGGCTATCTTATTTGTAGGGAAGAGATGCAATTCTGCAAAGGTCTTCAGCGTACTGTCATGGAGTTGGCATTCTAAGTCATCACATTTTACCAGAGATGCTGATGAGTTTTCTGGTTCTAGTGAACCATGCAGGCCTGGAGCTCATTGTGCCACACTTAAAAAGTTATATGCTGCAGAGAAGAAACTTTTCAAGGACGTTAAGGTAAGCCAATAAGAAGCTAAAGTCAATGAGCGGACCGAGTCTGCTACTTTTTTATCTGTGTCTAGTGCAGTTGTGAAGCAAAGTTATATATTCAATTAATCTTGGCTCATACCTCCCCATCACTTTGTAAGATGGATCCAAGATATATAAACTGTGCAAATTGTGGTATGATGTGATCCCCAAATTTGACCTCCAAAGCATTGCTAACTCGCGTCTTACTGAACTTGCATTCCATAGACTCCGTCTAACTCCTACTTAACCGAAATCCTTTGATTCCAAAGCTTCTCTCCACAACTCAAGTTTAGAATTTATTCCTTCTCTTGACTCGTCAACTAGGACTATATTATTTGCAAAAACCATGTATTGAGACACTGGCTGTTGGATGTGCCTAGTAAGTTTGTCCAATACCAGGGTAAAAACTTAAAGTCGACCCTTGGAGCAATCCTATTGTTATAAGAAATCTTCTCTTACACCTATATGAGTTTTCACACTAGTCATTGCCCCATAATACACATCCTTTATAGTTTGAATATATGTGATACAAACTACTTTCTTCATTGGAGCCCTCCATAGGACTTCTCATGGCACCCTTCATGGGCTTTTTCTAGATCAACAAAGACCATGTGCAGGTCTTTTTGCTTGTTTTTGTAACTTCCCATCAAAGCCCTCAATAGATATATTATATAGCCTCTATGGTTGACCTCCTTAGTAGAAAACCAAATTGGTTCTCTAATATGCAGGTCTATTGTCTTAATCTACTTGTAATTATTCTTTCCAACAATTTCATTGTGTGGCTCATGTGCCTCTTTAGTTCGCACAATTTTGTATGTCTCCTTTATTTTCGTAATAGGTGCCAAAGTGCTCTTCCGCTCATCTGGCATTTTCTTAGACCTCATTACCTTATTGAACAACTTAGTAAGCCAAGTTATCCCTCTCTCCCCTAAGCACTTCCATACTTCACTTGCTATATTATTTAGTCCAATTTCTTTATCATTGTCCATCTTCTTTAATGCTTCCTTTACCGCAAATTCTCAAATGTTGTGGTAAAAGCATAATTTTGATCATCATCTCTAGTGATTAAACTCTCCAAGTCTATTCTTTTTTTGATCATAATCTTGTCGCATGTCCTTCATTGAATAGCTTGTAGAAGTAACTCCTCCATCTTTCTTTCATATCTTGCGCAGCTACCAAAATTTTCTATCTTCATTCCTAATGCATTTCTCTTGATATAAATCTTGTTAGAGATATAAAATCAATCTTGGGCTTTCACCTAACAACTTAAGCTATTGGGATAGTTGGTCTTTGATATGGTATTAGAGCCTCTATGACCAAGTGGTCAGGAGTTCGATTTTTGCCGCCCCTATTTTTCTAAATAAAGTTGAATTTCAACACAAGGTAGGGTCGGCATGTGCATTATCCATGCTTCGAGTCCAAAGGGCTCTTGCGTGAGGGGGAGGGAGTGTGTTAGAGATATAAAATCATTCAAGTGCCTTCACTTAATAGCTTAAGCTATTAGGAGAGTTGGTCCTTGACAAATCTCTTATTTTCCTTTCTCTTCCATTGGCAAGTTTGTATATATGTCTTCATCCATTTTTGGTTTACTATCCACCTTCTTAGTATGTTTCTTAACTCATTGATACTTTTCCTAGTTTTCTACACTTTCACAAAAGGTACAATGCTTTAAAGCACTCTTTTTTAATTTTAACCCTCTCTTGGACACTCTCTTCCAACCACTATGATTCTTTACTTTTAGGGCAAATACCTTTTGATTCACCAAGAACTACTTCTGCTACCCTTTGAACTTGTTGGTCATCCCTTCCCACATAAGATGGCACTTCCTTGTGTCTCCCAAATCCTTTCTTCTAACATATTTCTCCTAAAGGCCAATTGTTTTCCCTCCTTTAACTACCACCACTTAATCGTTGAGTTTATAACTAGTTGATTTCTCTTTTTCCTACTCTTAGCATGTACCGCAAGAACCAAAACCCTATGCTATGTGGTCAAGCTTTCTCTTGGTATGACTTTGCAATCCTTGCAAATCCTTCTGTCCCTTTTCCTTACCTAAAACAAATTTATTTGTGAGCTTGAACTCAGAAAGCAATACTTTGATACTCAACAAACTCAAACAACAACATGCAACTGGACAAACTCAACAACTTTTAACTTGAGAAGCTTCACAGCGGAAACTTGTAATGAGGTCCATGTAAAATCAGTTTTGACAACCTTAACAGACAAACAACTTGTCACTCAATTTATAACTGGCTCAACAAACACAGACAAGCTAAATAAGCGAACAACTTTTTACAAACTTCAATGAACAACATATGGACTCAGCCTTTGAAGAACTTGGCAATTAGCCATGACACCCCCCCCCCCACCCTTTTTCCCTCCCTCCCTCCTAAGAAACAAGCCCTGGAGGTTGCTCCATGTAGATGTTTGTCCAAAATCACAAACATGACCAAGAAGAATAGGAGGTTGTATGGATGGATTAGGAACACATGAGTTCGACGAAAAATAGAACACCAAAAATGGTGTTTATTGTAGGAAACTGTGATCTGATCCTGTTATCTATAGTAGGAAATATTCTGTAACAGATCAGATCCCTAGAATTAGGCATGTTTAATTGTATACAGATCAGATCCCTAGAATTAGGTATGTTTAATTGTATATTCTAGTCAATTAGGAAATCCCAAAAATCATGGGATCTAACAGTAGTTTATTTCCTTTCCTATCAAGGCTGACTTTGTATAAATCTAACCTGTGTGAATCAGAATATTCAGTCAATAATAATTTTCATATTCTTCAAATTTCTAAGATGGTATCAGAGCAGTTCCGATCTGGGATTGCTCGTCTTCCGCTGAAACCTTGATCGACTCCTTCCGAAATCAGTTGGCCTTCATTGCCAACGTTTCCCTGCCTGTCGTCCCCTTCCTTTGCCTCTCCTACTCTAATTGGCCTTCATTGCCAATCCCTTCCTTTTGCCAGCCGCATCCGCTGGTTTATCATTGTGTCACCTTCAAGCCTTGATTACGTGGTGAGGGCCGTGTTTTTCCTGATGTCGAACAAAGAGGAGGTGTCTAGGATAGTCGAAGAAACTGGAGATGCTTGATCCCAACAGCCTGGAGAATTGCAGAACATCCATTTTGCGTATCGACTGAATGGGAAGAATTACTTGAAGTGGTCGCAACTTGTTCGTACAGTCCTTAAAGGAAAAGGGAAGTTGAGTTACCTAACGGGTACTGGACCTAAAAAGGAGATCCCAAGTTCACATCATGGGACAAAGAAGACTCCAAGATTATGGCCTGGCTATGGAATTCAATGATTCCAAAAATTTGTGACACCTGCATGTTCCTCAACACTGCAAAGGAGATTTGGGATGCAATCAAGCAGACCTATTCCAAAGCTAGAGATGCTGCTCAAGTATATGAAGTAAAGGTGAAGACAGTAGCAGCAAAACAAGGGAACAAAATTGTTACTGAATATGCCAATCAACTGAACTCTCTATGGCTGGAGCTAGATCAGTATACAGTGATAGAAACCAAATGTCATGATGATGCAGCAGTTCTCAAGGAGTTTATCGAGCAAGATAGTGTCTATGATTTCTTTTGTCCAATGAGAAATTGAAACAAGCCATGAATGTGGAGATGGAGGCATTGGAAAAGAACAAGACCTGGGAAAAGAACAAGAAGGTTGTAGGCTGCAAAAGTATAGGGCAGATGGGTCAATAGAAAGTTATAAGGCACGATTGGTGGCCAAAGGGTATACCCAAACTTATGGGATTGACTACCAAGAGACCTTTGCACCAGTTGCAAAGATGAACACAGTCAGAATTTTGTTAGCATTAGCAGCTAGCTATAGTTGGGATTTACAACAATTTGATGTCAAGAATGCCTTCTTACATGGAGATCTTGAGGAGGAAATTTATACGGGGGTTCCACCAGGTTATGGAAAGGACTTGCATGATAATACTGTGTGTAAGTTGAAGAAGGCCTTGTATGGCCTGAAACAATCACCACGGGCATGGTTTGCAAGGTTTGCAAAGGTTTTGTTGACTATAAAGGATACAAGCAAAACCAAGGAGACCACACACTGTTTGTTAAAAATTCTCTCTCAAGGGGAGTTACAGCACTTTTGGTGTATGTGGATGATATAATTGTGACTGGAAATGATGTTAAGGAGAAACAGTTTTTGAGCCAATTTTAGCTAAGGAATTCGAGATCAAAGCACTAGGGAGGTTGAAGTACTTTCTTGGGATTGAAGTTGCTCATCCTAAGCATGGTATTTTTATCTCCCAACAAAAATATGTCACACATCTCCTCAAAGAAACTGGCAAAACAGCATGTAAACCAGCAAGTTGGCCTGTTGGGCTCACCGTTGGCCTTGTGTAAGCTGGAAATTGGCGGTACTTGGTGGAAAAATTGATGAAAAGGTGGACAATGACTTTAACTCTAATTATCTGACATTTCGAGTCATTGGAACACCTCTGGTGTTCTGACAACATTGGGTCTTGCTGGTATAGTTTGGCCTTGTATGTGGCTGCTGCCTCTGCTAGATGTCTGAAAATAAAAGGCACAAAGATTCTGCCCAAACCAGACTGCTTGGAGATAAACTTAGAAAATAGACTGCAATCTGACTTCTGACCCACTATATCAAGTTTAGAGGACCTAGGAACAGCTACAGAAGGTTGAAACATGGCTGGTCAGCCTGCTTTGAGGCAGCTGGAGCATTTTTGAAATCTTTTATTATATATATTGACTAGTATTATGGTGATTGATAAGAGACTAGTAACATGTTAAGCAAATGGAGAGGGCAAAAAGGTAGAGAAAAAGTAACGGAGAAGATGAATATATAGACTCATGTTCAAGAGCTCTTACCATTGATCGCTACACTTGCATTTATCTTTATACTATGTGATACTATGAAGACATAATGACATTTATACCCTTGAATTTGTTTGCAGTATAGGTAAATGCATTCCTAATGAGATAGCTTTGTCCTAACAGATAATATTTTCCTAAATTTCTCAACAATCTCATTGGTCTAATCTAAAATAATGGAAGAAAAACCTATAAAATAGACTCTTACAAATTGCACTTTGGATGTCCTTAACTTGAAAATCCTCATGGTCTAACCTTAGACATGAGGCAGGGTGAAATAGCTTCCCATGTTAAAGAATTTCTGTCCACACACTGATTTCTTTATCGGCAAGTTATGACACTGTACCCCCAGAATGGGCATAACCAAATCCTAAAACAAATGAGTAATCCAACCATGAACATGACTATCTTCCATACCTTCTACACATAATTGTTCCCTAACTTGTGGGCACCAAATGTTCTCTTCTGGGGGCAAATTAATTCTACAAAATGCCGTCAATGCATACATCCACTTCAATTTTTGGATCACATAGTGGTTAAAAACTATTTTACATCTCAATCTGACTATTCCTCCTGACCACTCGATAATACTTAAGATAATAGCTGTTTTGCCTACTGTTATTAAGATCAGATCTGGGATCACCTTAGGAGCATCTTTACGTCACCTGCTGTTATCATACATTCTTCCTTCTATTTCTTACCTTGGAGACGCTTAGTTAAGATATCGATACTGTGTTGACATCTTTAGACCCTAGATACCACTATGCTCGTCATCTTTAGACCCTAGATATTCTGCTTAAGATAAATATATGATAGGGTCTCAAGATCTTCTGCATTGGGGTTCCTTTAATGTGCATTTGATATAATGATCGATATGTATGGTAGCAGTACCAGACCCATGTCCACTTTCTTGGAAACTGTCATCCTGCTCCCCTCTCTTTGCCCTTCCATTTGCCCATGTTTCAGTCTATTTCTCATTTTCTTTGAAGTTGTTTAGTGATCAGGTTCTTGGCTCAAATTACCTTCACTTGTTATTCTTTCTTAGGAATATTGGAATTTGGAAGGTTATAGCTTATGGCTCAATTTATCCTAGTTACTGGCATTTCGAATTATATGATTAGTTGACTTCTATATCTTGATTGATAACCTAATTTCATGTGAGTTGAATTTTTGTTAGAGCTCAGTTGTTGCATTTACTTAATATTGAAGACACTTCTTTATTGTGCGGTAACCATGAAGGCAGGAACATCCGGTAAGGCCTTTGGGATGAGGAAATTAATTGGAGTCAGTCTTTTTAGTTAGAAATAGTCACACTTACATCCATTGATTCTTTGATGGCTTAGTAATCAAAAGTAAGAATATATAAACACAGTAATTAAAAGTTATAATCTTTTCCTTTGTTTGATATACTTAAACTGGCATATATTGCAGTTAATTTTAAAGTTCATTTCAAAATTGTCTTCATAATTATATTTATTTCTTTTATTTGTAGAGAAATCTCTTCTTTTTGTTCGACTAAATCCTTTGGCATGAATTTCCTTTTTCTCATTGTTTAAATGTCATATAATGTAGGAGGAGAGAATTGCCAAATTGGAGTTCGAGAGGAAGTCCTTATTATTGCAAAACCAAGAGGATGAGAACCTTGACTTGATTAAGATTCAAAAAACTCGATCAAGTGTTGAGAATTTGGAGTCTGATCTAATACGCCTGCGGCAGTCAATCAGTGAAACAACTTCATCAATATTGGAACTTATAAATGAGGAGCTTTTACCCCAGCTGGTTGCTTTTACTTCAGGGTAGAGTTCTCAGAATTGGATGTAGTAGACTTACTCCAACTTAATGATGGGTTAACATCAATCTCAATTTGGCAATATTGTTTTCTCTTCTTAGAGATATTTGAAGAAATATATCAGAAAAGATGCAATCTTGCCATTACTATAATAATTATGGATCCCTCATTGATTGTCCTCAGTGCAGTTGCTGATTTGGTGTGAATCCAGATGTTTGAGAATCCATATAACTGGTTACGTGTGCTATGAAAGCTTCAGTACCAATGAGGAATTTCCTCTTTGATTAAATAAAGAAAGAAAAAACTGCAAAAAAAAATAAAATGAGAGTAGATGTCTTAAGTTATTATGCTAGTAATCAACAAATCGAAGATAGATAATGACATTTGGGGAAAAAGCGAGGAGGTTCACAAGAATTGCATGATAGCTTACCTGATAAAGAACTAAATCTTTAATGTCATTTTCTCTTTCCCTGTGAAGGTTTTCTAAAAATATTGAGTAATTCAAGTGGCAGATGGTGAACAAAATTGAACAGTAGTGTTATATCTCCATCATCTCCTGGTTTTTGGTTTAAACTTTTGATTGTTTTGCAGGTTGACACAAATGTGGAGGACAATGCATGAGTGTCATCAGGCCCAAACACTCATATCCCAGCAGTTGAGTAACCTCAGTGATAATCAAAACACAATACTAAATTCTGAATATCATCACCAGGCCACAATTCAGTTTGAGACTGAGGCCTCCTACTGGTATAATACCTTTGGTAAACTTGTAAAATCTCAACGAGAGTATGTAAGGACCCTCTATAAGTGGGTTCAACTTACCAACTGCCTCATGGATGGCCATGAATGTAGTGATTGCTCTTCTATGATACGTACCATTTGTGAACAGTGGGAGCTTGGCCTTGACCGATTACCTGATAAGGTACTTTTGCCCAAAATTTGATGTCAGTATGTTTTTCCTTATGCTTTGTTCATTTTTCCGAAGGGAAAATGAGAAATTCTTTTAGCAAAGCTGTTTTGCTATTCTATTACATGTCTTTCTTTCAACACCGAGAACTCTCAGTGTTCTTTTTCAAAATTCAAACTATTATAACTGTTTTTTTTTTTTGTCTGAATTACTGCTGCCTCCTTATTGTTTTGTTAT
The DNA here is from genome assembly GCA_023212625.1 of Styphnolobium japonicum. Lineage (NCBI taxonomy): Eukaryota > Viridiplantae > Streptophyta > Magnoliopsida > Fabales > Fabaceae > Styphnolobium > Styphnolobium japonicum. Next base: position 21,158,812 of record JALBWW010000003.1, on the reverse strand, counting down.
TGTTGTTTCCACTCACAGCACACGGGCCTTGGCTCTTCACTTCGAAGTTGCGGCATAGCTCAAAGCTTTTACTTTTGTCTCAGTTAGTCAGTAGAGTGGAAACAAGCCAAGCTTAGCCCAAGCACCCAGTGCTTGTGCTTGGCTTGGCTTGGCTTGTATAGTATAGGTTATGATCAAGTTTGGCTTGTTTGAATTGTTAGAGATACAAACCATTCTTGTGCCTTCACGAAACAACTTAAGCTTTTTGGCTAAGTTGGTTCATGACATAGTTTCAAAGCCTTTCGACCAATTGGTTACGAGTCCCATCTATATCACTCCTATTTTTGTAATTAAATTATAATTTGAGCACGAGGTTTGAGTGGGTTTGTGTTTAGTCTACGCTTCAACCCCAAATGGCTTTCATGTGAAGGGCATGTTAGAGATATAAACCATTCTTGGGCTTCCACCTAACAGCTTAAGCTTTAAGAATGATTTGGTTCTTGACATGAATAAACAAGAAAACTTGTCTATTGAGCGTAACTTGATTAGGAAAATATAATTTTGAGCTTAGCTAGCCTAAAACCCTTGTAAATAGGCAGTTAAGAAGATCAGAGAAGCAGTGGGTTAAAAAGCCAGTATAAGTATAAGCCTTGCAACATGCCAGTATATCCTAGAAAATTGACTGAACTGAGCTGAGCATGAGTAATCTGTGAATAGCTCAACTTAATTGTGAGTTCTGGTAATAAATGCTTGAACCTGATAATTAGTATTAGTACAAGCTAGTTAGTGTAAGGACCCAAGGTGTCATTTTTTCTTCATAAAAAAAAAGGAGATTTTAATAGAAGGAAAGAAGGGACACAAACAAAAGGAGGATGAGGAATCATCCTCAGACAAAACTAAAGATAACAAAACCAGCAGAAGTAAAACAACACCGATGACAAAACCATTAATACAGAAGTCCTCTACAGTTCCTCTGTAAATCTGTGAAGGAGGAGATTGTGGAACTTCTAGATAGCTAGCAATCACCTTTGGACCTGGCACCACACTATAGGTGCGGCATATGTGACTCTAGACTACTATGTTTTAGACATTCCTAACTGCTTGGCGTGTAATGTACAGAGAAGCCTACAAATTATTATGTTGCCAATTGTTCCTGTGGGGTACAATTAGTAAAATTGTAAATCACAATAACATGAAATTGATATTTAATAAAAATATAAAAATTAGAAACTTAATAAAGTGCTTAAATAAGAATAGAAGAAGTCCATACATGCATGATAAATTAAAGATGTTATATGGCTTGACCGAGGAGAAGGTATCTTGCTCTCTTTAAGGCAATTCATGCTACTCCAAATACACAGTTATAAAACGTGTCTATCGGCCTTTAAAATTACTTGTCCATTCAGCCATAATTGGCCATGCAGCTATTGCAAATCATTCAGCCAAACCAAATGGCCAACTATGCTATTTAAATTGGCTGCAACACAATGTAGTTGAGTTCAATATTATGGCTAATCTTGCCATTCAGATCATGTGACTTCACTGGGCTTTAAAGAACCAAAGTGGCCATTAGTTCATTAAGCATATTGGCACATAAAACATGCACCAGCGCCAACCATGGTTGACAGCTTTAGCTTGTGGCTCAATGGTACTTGATCCTGACAAATTAGTTTCCTATCAGCCACTGTTCCAATTGCTGACATTTCTGTTGCCTTTGCCATCATCATTTTGAGTCACCAGCATGTTCCAATGGCCCAAAAAAAAAGTCACCTGCATGACACTATCATTTGTTATCACAACCAGCACACCATTACAATCACTATTTACCCTAGCATTGTCACCATTATTTACACAACCACTCCCGTCTTCACTACTCCATTGCCATTGCTGCCACCTGCACTTTGTTACCATTAACATCACCTCAACTACCATGACGACATTATTACCATTGCTAACACAACCTGCCCACCACTACCGATATGTTAAAAAAATCTGGTCTGACTTTAGTCCATGAAATGAAATAATTTCTGATCTTGGTCATGCAATGGATTCATGCATCTACTCATAGCGCTTCTAGGAGAACTCTAGAACCATACAAAAATTCATAAATACATAGTGCCTTATGTTAAGGAAGTGGTGCCTTATTTCATGGATCGATATCCTGGATTTATATTTTATGGTCCTTGTTTCATGGATCTAGTGCCTAGATTTATGGGTATAATGCCTTGTTTTATGCAAAGCAGTTCATGTTCATGAATTAAAGTATACTTCAAAATTCCTACCATGAACTCTATGGATGGAGTGCAATAAGAGCATGTTCCATGGGATGGAAAGCAATTCCCAGAACTGAAGGCACCTTACTTGATTCCTTTGTCAAAGGAAGTTTAATATACTATGTTACTGGAAGTGGATCTCCAAGAAATTTGAGATGCTCTATTTGATTAGTTTCTTTCGTTTGTTTCTTCACTGTCTTTTCTCTTTGTTGAGTGCTGTAATTCTTTGCATACATACATTATAATGTACTTTTGGACATCATTTTAATGCTTTTAAATAATGCTTTAGTCAAGGCCAGAGATATCAAAATGCAACACAATTCGTGTTTCCTAGTGACAAAGAATCTTATTAAACAAATTATAATGAAAAACAGTTTGTAATTCAGGACTATTTTTGCTTGTCATCATTCATCCGAGGATTGAATCCAGCATGCACTGCTACATTAAACTTTAAGCATAGAGTTGGTGGTGCGGTGTGATAGGATGTCTCTAGCCACCTATCTTTGGGAGGTTTCACGATATTTTAGAATTATACAAGGTCAAATCAGTAAAGATGTGGATGTTGAGGAAGAGTGGTGATATCAAAAGAGATAAAGTAAGGAGTTAGGATGTTATTTCAATGACAAGGGAAGAAATTTGAAGTTCCCACTTTCTCTTTTTTTGTTCCATGGCTATCTATAGTTTGCTAACTGTTTCATAATTTCAGCTTCCCATATCTTTAGCTTGTTGTCTCCATCCTAAGCAGCCCTTTCGCTGTCATGAGATATTCCTGCATCATTGTTGCGCTTCCCCAAATTTGAATTTTGATGAAGATTAAATATTCCAGTAAGGCAGTAATTATCTGATGCCTTGTGGTTTTTAACAAGAGGAAAGGTGGTATGCCTATGATGATTTATTTGAGAAGCTAGAAGTTTGGGAGGCTTGGGTTAAACTATGTTATGGGGTTAAGTTGCACCTTATAATTAAAGCTTTTGTTTATTTGCCAAAAAACTTTGATGACTTCAAAATATTAATTGCTTCCTTGCATTATGGCTCTGTTCAAATGTTGTCTGAACAAGTACATGATTTATTTGGAATAAACACTTCTTACTGCTGAAAGTAAGATACTTCTTTCTTTCCTCAATATTATAAATGTGTAAAGTATTTTAAAATATGAGTGGATTTAGTCCTTGTAAATAGTAAGATTTATAAATTTCTGAAACTCTGGTGTGATTACAGGAAGTCTCTGGTGCAATAAAAAGTTTTTTGTCATCCATCCGTTCCATAATTGCCAAGCAGGCTGAGGAAGATAACATTCTGAAAAGGTTGGAAAAACTCGAGAGGAGGTTGCAAAAGGGCTTGAACTCCGTAGCTGAGATGGAGGAAAAAATTAAGGGGAGCTCTGATGATGGAGAAATACCTGTTAATATGAGCCCCAGTATACCTGTTAATGTGAGCCCCAGTCATCCATTATCTCTTAAACGAACCAAAACAGAAGCCTTAAATAAGCTAGTGGAAAGTGAGAAGGAAAAATATTTGAAGTCTGTCCAAGATAGTAGGGCCATGACTCTAAATAACCTCAAAACTGGACTTCCCCATGTCTTCCAGTCACTGGTGGCATTTTCAAGTGCTTCAGCCCAGGCAATTGAGGTTATCCATAGCCCAGTCAAGCCAGTAGAATGCAGTGAAATTGCATCACAAAACTAATAAGTTTTCTTTGGTGTGGTGCTTTGGATAGTAGTCAGCTTGGGCTTCATGCTGATGAGCAGAAAATATATGTTGGTAATGTAAATTGTGTTCTTGAGGGTCTGTATATCATACTGAAACAAAATTGGAAAGCAGAATTCATGCTGAGCTATTCTTGATGGTTTGTATCCCTTCAACTCCATGCCACCACATACTGAATTTTTTCTATTGGGGATTTTGAAGGCTACTACTTACATAATAAAAAAAGAAAAAAATATATTATTGAAAATAAGTAGAGGGTACTAGAATGTTTTGAAATGTAATGATTGAGTAAAAAGCAAATGAAGAACGAGGAGGAAGGTTTTAAATATGTAAGTAACCATCTGGTATGATTTGGAAATTATCATGCTATTAACACCAGTATTTTCACACAATTAGCAATGTAAGCATTTTACATTTAGGATCAATTATACTTTAATTTTGTCTAAATCAATTTTAATACATTAACTTTAAAATTCTTGTATTGCAGGTAAAATTTACCAGTTTTGTGTTTGCAACTAGAATTCATTATATCTTGCCCTTTTTTTCCCTACAGTTTATGTAGATAACTCAGTATCTACTGCTAGTATATTTTAAAAGACAATTTTCAATGCACTTAACAAATCTCGGGATGAAAAAAAGGATCACTTGTATTGCTTTTGAATATTCAATGGGTTGTAGTGTATGCTTTTGAAATTTTATAGGTATAAATTATAAGATTTTAAAGTTGATACGCTAAAATTGATTTGGATAAAAATGTTAATGAGAAAAAATGGTCCTATATTTTAAAATAACGATAACTCATCAAGCAAAATATCTCAAATTATAAGCTCAGGGATTGGAAAACAAAATTAGGTATTCGAGAGTAATACTCTCGACAATTTTTTAACTTATATAATTTCAAATGTAATCCAATAACATGTGTAGTTATGTAATACAACGTGTTATGTTTTTAGATAATGTCTCCAAGAATTGATTTCTCTATTATTATTATTTTTGGCCTCTACCTGTCTAGAAATATTTGTCTCTCACCATAGCAAGGATGCAAATTATTCTTCGGGTAATGTTATATAAATTATTTTAAATAAATAAAATCTACACCTATTTCTGCACTATTAAATCTACTTTTGAGACTTGTGCAGTTTCATGGTAAATTTTTTTGTATAAATCGACATAATGTGATGCACTCGATGTGTTTACAATGCAAATCATCACAAATGGTATCTAAATTACAGAACCTGTGCCTAGCAGAAATGAAGCACGCAATGATACAAATTAGCCCCGGAGAAGCCATATCAGAACCAAATCATCGTTAATGTCATTTTACAAAAGTTTAAGGAAAGGGACAACAAATAGATTCAACGACATCGTATATTGTACAAACACCATAGCAAAATGCATAGATTTTACCAATTGCCAACAATTGTTGTACAATGACCGCGGGATTTCACAAAATCACCAACGACAAGCATGAATGTTAACTCTCATCGATTCAAATAGACGTCAGTGGCTTAAACCCATTAGCAAATGTACTTATTGAAGCCATCCTATTTCTTCAATAACCAAATGTACTTATAGTTGCATATAAAAAAGTCTGTAATTCTAGTCTCTCTTTTTTTCTCTCTCTCTTCTTTCCACAATGCTTGATAAAGATCAACTAATACTTTATTGTACGACATGCACGTTACCAATGCCTTTTCATGCCACACAGATAACATGTGCTTTTTGAATTCTTACAACTTTTGTCCATTTTTTCCTTTCTCTTGAATCTCACCCCACTTCTGGAGAGACATCCTTAAGATTAAGGGAATTATGGCCACCGTGATTTCGATATTTCCTCAAGAAACTTTACATATTTGAGTCTTCACTTACATTTTTTTTCCTTTATAAACTCATATAACTAGACACACATCAACAATTATCAAATAATTGTGCATAGATATATTATGTGACTATAACTTTTCTAATTGATACCCCAAAAGTCTCTCGGATAAGGTTATAATGAATTTGAAAAAAAAACAGTTCAAATAGCTATATTGTTATAGGGCTTATATAACCTGCTTTTGTACTTGGTTACATCTATATTTTTTTTGTAAATAGTATTACTCATCACAAAAGAAAAAAAGATAAATAATTCATTTAAAAATAAAAATTTCAAATTAATATGTTCTATATCACTCTATTCATTATACTATTTTATATCAACTCACAACATTTTTGTAAATTTAAAAGTGTATTTAAAATCATATAAAAATAAATGTATCTAAAATAAAAATTAAATAATGAAAGGACATTTCTTTTTTATTTTTCTTCATCTTAAGAACTTTAATTTGTTGACTAATCAAAATGATACCACTAAGAGTCTTAGATCCATGGTTTCTCACTCTAGACTCCTTGTCTAATAGTATCAACTAGAGTGCATAAAGCAGTGCCCAAACAAGGACATCAGGCCCATGCATTTTTTTCACAGTATCTGGAAATTAACTTAACCTTCTTGACCTTTTATTTTCAGCTGCTTGCTCAAAAGAAACAATAAACTAGAGTGCATACAGCATTGCTAAAAACCATGTGAAAGAAAAGGTAGCACTTAAGTCATATTTCTCCTGGAAAGATACTTATGCTCTTACTTCTCACTACGTTTCCTTTTGAGTGATCCACTTAGAGCAGCCTTAGATTTTGCCCACTCTCTCAAAGATGCAGCACTTCTCATAAATGAGCAAGTTTCGCCTATTTTAACATCTTCATTGGATCTTTCCCTTGGTATTGTTTCTTCAGTGGATCTTTCCCTAGGTCTTGTTTCAATTTTTTTCTCAACTATTGGAGCAGAAACAATATCATTGGCACCAGCATGCTGACTCTTTTCTGGTATGACCTTCCCCAAGTTAAACCCATCGCTAACAACTTCATTAATAGTATCCTTAGCTACAGCATTATGCTTGCAATGATTGGAATTGGCAGGGTACACAATGGGCTCCTTGACCATTTGCTCTGGAAAAGTAATGCCAGGCAAAATTTGTGAAATGCAAAATGAATTGTTATTTTCACCAACCAGTTGTGTCCAGGATTGCTTTCGCAGCCATGAAGCACCTCTGCCCGTCATATTTGGTGCCACATTTTTGTCGGTAGGTTGAGCATCAGCAAGCACTTTTATCACTCGGGTATTGGTAGGCTGATCTTCAGCAAACTCTTCTATCACTTGTGTATTGGTAGGTTTGCTCCCTAGGTATCCATCCCTTTCCATGTTTTCAGTTTTGTTGTTTGTATATAAGGGTGTGCACGAACCATCAGATCTTTGTTGATCTTCACCAGAATTGAACTTTGGCAATATTAGAGAGGCATTGAAAGCAGTATTGCCTCCATCACCAAGAAGTTCTCTCCATGAAGACTTCTGAGACCATGAAACTTTAGTGGATTCCCCAAAACCATCTTCTAACTCAGTAGGTTGCATGCCAGATCCCAGCTCATCTGGAAGGGTCTGCATATTACTCTTGCCTCCAGGGGTAGTAGACACACACCCATTGCTCTCCCTTTCCAAATTGGGAAGTGATTTTCTCTTCTTGTTAGGATTGCTATTATTCCTTTTCTGCACTTCATGCATAATCTTGTTGGGTTCTTCCTTAGCAATTCTTGTTTTATTCAACCATAATTCCTGAATATCCAAAACAGCAATTAGATAGAATAGAGATATACCTAGTACCTACTCTTTGATAAAAGGAAACTGACACTACCACTTAGGCATAACCTAACCTGATTTTCCAAGATTCTTTCAAGTTCCTGGCTCCCTATTAAAGCTGCTTTATTTTTCTTTGTCTCCATGTTAATTATGAGATCATCTTCATCTGTTGAACTATCTACTTCACATTCATTGGAATGTACACCATCAGGTGATTCAAAAGAATCCTGCTCCTTTTCAAGATGCTTGGTGTTGGAAACCTTTTCTTTTTCAAATAGTTTGCTCATCACAGCATTCATTATGTTGATTTCTTCATCATTCATTCCACCACTTTCTGCTGCCCCATCAAAAGATAGCTTTCCTCTTTCTGTGGCAGAAGGACTACAATGTTCCTCACAATCACAGAAATGCACAGGAAGAGGAGGAACTTTAATATTCTGGAAACTGTACTTGTGCTTGCCAGTTCCACTGAATGGTATGGATTTCACCTGCGCAAGTATATATGTAGCATGTAAAAATTGAGTCATATGATTTAGCACTAATACAATAAGTATCATTAAACCAGATACAACAAAAATGTAGACATGATGAGGGTATGGCAGTTCTTAGAAATTTAGGGGAGAGGAAATAATACATTCTATATAATTAAAAAATTATAAATTCACATATATAAGATCAATAAAACAATTTAAAAATCAAAACAGTTGCATTGAAAAAAATTGAAAGTATAAAAATTGAGTCAAAGATGCAGGAAGCATCAGCACATTTCCTTAATAAAAGTCCATAGATAGTTTTTAAAAAAATAAGTATAAGATTTGGTGATGACGCATTTCCTCAATAAGGATGCAGCAAGCGAGAGAAGTATTTATTATGAGGTAAGAGAAGTAAATCCTAATTGTTGGATCTTGCATCAATGGTGACACAGTATGCAATAGCAACAAGAAAGCCCAAGTTTAAAGATCAAATATTTTCCACATTCTGGACTACTAATGATTATAGTGCTGATTGTAATATTACACATTAGAGCATAATTATCTAGGTTTATCAGTATAAGAATTGTTATTTTAGTATTATTTTATATTTCAGCCCTGGGGCTATGTAGCAATTTCCTCATGACCTGATCTATGGTTGTATTTGGCCTTGTCTTTATGTTATTTAGGTGTTATTTGACTGTGCTTCAAAGTTATCCTTATGATTTTACCATTTTAGAAGTAGAGTCAGAGTCTCAATAATTATTGGCTTATGTTTCTATTCCAAAATTCTTGGAGGATAGCTGGATAGGTAATATGAGATCTATTAAAAAGATGTAATGCTTTCTTTCGGACTTAGCATTCAGTTTTATGATATTTTAACGAATTGCCATTTACCTAGTTATGTGATGCTATCAAACTCTTGGTGTGAAGCCTAGATTTATTTTCTTCTTATCAGTTTACTTTTCTGTTTTCTTTATCTTCTACACCTGCCCAAATGGCCAGAAATAATTTCCTTTAGCAGACATTCTTAAATATTTACTCATTCAAAATCCTGGTTGATTCTTCCTTCAATTTACCCTAGAACACATCAAAACAGTAATTCCACATGTACTGTTCACATCACCCAAACAACCACCAATCTAACCATAAAACCCCCTCCTAGTTCTAGTGCTTACAAATCACCCTTACATCAACTATACCCAACAACCCTTCAACCCACCTGTTTTCTACAACAGTTCCACCCTAGAAAACCATAATCCCAACCTATTAAATCCAAAATCCTTTTGCCATCCTACACACTGCCACAAAGTTTTGGCCTCCTTATTCTTGCCAAAACCTTTGAAATATATCATAATAAATCCCGACCATTAGATCTCACATGAACAGAGACAACTAACAGCGAAGATCATATCAAAGTGATATCTTCGAAACAATCATCATAAGATCATCCCATAACATTGAGATGCACATTCTCAAAATTGAAACAAACAAAAAAATGAAGACATGAATCCATGAAAAAACACTACCATATTTCCTAAAACATTTCCCAAATTATACCACTTCTATAAAAGAATTACAAATATTTTACATCTGCATTTAAGATTCAAAAAAGATATCATAAGTAACTGTGGTATGTACCTACCCGACCGTCAACATACTAGATATACACCCACAGCATGGACACAAACAGCCAGAAAGAGAAAGAAAGTACATCCTACATTATAGCCCTATCTAAGTCATAGAATATATGAAAATCCGATAGAAACTCAAATAATAATAATAATAATAATAATGTAGCTTCTATTTGTAACTCACCCTTTTTAATCTGGGAAAGAAAAGGTGCAGCTGCTTTGTCTTTAAACTCTCTCTGTTGGGCATTTCCTTTTCCTCTAAGGAAACACCTTTATCAGGACAAACTCTCTCTGGTTGGCTACTAACAAGCTCAGCGTCTTCTTCCCATTCTTTTTTCAAACGCACAAGATAATGTTCTTTCGCCTTCTCAAGTTTTAGCTTTCTACCCTTCCAGAGACAACCATTATACTGTGAAGGGAAAAGTATAAGTACACACTTGCAGTGAAGAACTGTTACCAAATTATGAAAAAAAAAAAGGCATAAGAAATGAATTACCTTACTGAAAAGCTTGGAAAGAGATTTTTCATCAGTGGGAGAAGGTAGGAAGTCAACGTATGCAAAACTACGGCCTTTGGATCTGATTGTTTCAACACCTTCGACACTACCCAGAGACCCAAACAACCTATGGAGATCTTCAGGGGTCACACCTTCTCCCAATCCTCCCACAAATATTCTCACTCTATTATTATCTTCCTCCATACCCGTCAAATCAAACGTAGCTAGCTGCTGTTCCGTGTTCGCTCTCTTGCGGAAAGAAGCCACAAGTACAGAACCGAACGAATGAATAATAGTAGGGTTGGGGTTGGGGGAGGGTTCTTTTGAAGAAAATAAAAATATATATATACCCCTATAAACTTTAGTTAAGCATTAAGCTAGTTGCATTCTTACGTCATAAAATTTTTTGTTAATTAACTAAAAATTTAATATATTATACCCATTGGTCCTTGTTCAGGTATTAATGAAATGACAATGAAAATAATGTGAACATGTTTATAATATATATATATAACATTATCTCATTTATCCATTGTTATTAAATTTGGATTGGATACAGAAGAGACTTTTGATTTTTGTTTAACTAATTTAATTATTTAAATTAATTAATTAAATCAAATGATGTTATAAAAAAATTATATATAATAATATAAAAATATTAATAAAATATTAAGTTTTACAAAAATAAATAAATTTAATAATTAATCAATTTAATTAGATTAATTGAACAGTTTAATTAAATTTTGATTAATTTTTATCAATCTAAAATAATATGGCCGTAAATTCAATTATATAACAGTATTATAACTATCTAAATATATGATTTATAATCATATCGATCTGACCGGTTTGTTTTTTTTTTAAAAGATTGATCTGACCGGTTATGACAACGATGCATTCAACATATTTATGAAATTTCATTTTTTTAGAGAGAAAAAAATAGGATTATAAATTCATATTTCGATGGAATATAATTATATATATTTTTCTTAATATATTATTATTTAATTTATAAAATGACATATTATCTTTCTATAATTTATAAAATATTTTCATCCTCCCCATAACTCATTTCCCCTTTCAATTACCTGTTTCTCTTTTTATGAGTATACGTTGATACAAGTTAAAAAATATTTGTTGGCTTATAATGATACAATTTTTGGTTTTTTAGACACTTCAACTTGGAGTTTTTTTATTGGTGTATTTTTTATTTCATGTTATCATGGAACCATTTTTTTATACAATATTTTGAATGGTTTTTTAATCCTAATTTTTATTTAATGTTTGTCTTAAAATCTTCTATAATACTAAAACAAAAACAATGTCATATAGCATAGAGTCATAATTATAATATATTAATTATAAGGAAAAAAAATCATTGAAAAGAGAAAAATATATCAAAATTTATCTTATCAAGTTATTGAAAAATTAATCTTGAATATTGTTTTCAAAAATCAACATTCATAATATATATATATATATAATTTTTCATTATTCTTATTAGGAGTATGTAATACCTCAGTCTTGCATATAGTCATTCATTTGTGATCATGAATACTTAGGATTACCATATGAGTCATTTTTATCATCCATTAGTTCTATGAGTTACAAAATGATTCATAATAAATTTTGTTAGAAATTTGAATCTAAGTGAGGAGTATTTCCTTAAGTATATATATGTTTTAAGGTTATTGGTGGGACGGGTAACTGAATGTATTGAGCGATTAAGCGCTCAGTTTTTCACCGATTAATCGCCCATGACGCTTAACCCGATTTTTTTCCTCTGTGATTGACCGATTAAGCGCCAAAAAGTGGCGATTAAGCACCCGACGTGAATCCGAAATAAATTTATGTTTGACACGATTATCACAGAACCAATCTCATTTTTCTCTCCTTTCTTCGTTCCCTCTCTTCCTCTTCTTTTCACCCACCAAAATCACTCATTTCCTTCAATTTCTTGCTTCATCCTTGGGTGTTTAGAGATTCTAGTAGGATTTTCCTCTCCTTGCCATTTGCTACTTGTCTTGTGGATTTCCAAAAAAAAAAGACTTGCTTGTTAGGTGAGAATCCCAACTTACTCACTCCTCTATTTTATATGTATTTCAGATACACATATTGAGCCAGGTCCGGGTTCTTCCACTAGATAGGAGTTGGTCGTTTCGATGAGCTCAACACTTTGTCCGTGTGGGCATGTCTGTTTTGTTCCTGTTTTTTGGTTTTCGTGTACATATTTGATATGTAATTATCTTAGATATGCTACATTATTCACAGGCAAGATCTAGCTTCTACTGTATTTTGTCTGATCTTATGATATACATTTGTTGGAGTTATGTATATCTAGACTTGTGATTGTACAGGTTATGAGTTGTTACTAAATTGGGATGTCAAATTTTTAGACGTTATTTTGTTGAAATTTCGATAGATTTAGCATATTGTTTTATTATAGTCTTTGGTCCGTTAGGTTGGCTAGTCTTTCCTATACGTCAGTCATGGCCCTCTAATTTGAGTCGTGACAGAGTATTTATGTCATTTGCGTCAATTTAGATTCTATTATATATTGTATCACATACACCAAAATGTGAAATCGAAATAGGATTTTCATTTTAATTTATTATTTCCTATTCTTTTTTTTTATTCATGTCCAAGTATCATTATATTGGGTGTGAGACTAATTATGTTTAAGTACTAAGACTACCCCACCCCATAAATGCTTTTTAAGAGGCTCGAATTACTAATATTACAAAGGCTTTCTCAACTGCTCAATTCAAACTTGTTTATCACTTAAATCACTTCTCATGGGTTATTAATTTCTACTCTTATTTCATGAAATTTCATTATTCACTTTGAACGTGATATTATAGAATAAAATGAAATGGGTTGGAATGGAATAACATTTCCCACTCCAAAGTTTGATAAATTTATGATTGATACATGGAATTAATATGAAATAAAATCAAATTTTAGTTAAATGACATAAATACCCTTAATAATAAAAATAAAAATAAAAAATAAACAACTTTTCTCATATATATCTTACAATCTAAAGGCATGTTTTTTGGAACAATATTCAAATTTTTTATATTATGATAACCAAAAAGTTGCTGCTAAATAAAATCATTGTTTTATTCGTAGAAAAAAGAAATTGAAATGTATACAATGCATTAATATATCCTCCTCTGTGCTATGCACCGAAAGGTCATCCGATTAGAATTAAGTGGATTAAATTAAATAAAGGTAATAGTTGTATTTTTGTAAAATTCATGAGGGTATATTAAAAAAAAAATTAAATCTCTTTTTATGGAGCATGAAATTTTAATCCCACCTAGGAGAAAATGGATTTCATGCTTCATTTTTGGTCATGTGAAATAAGACATGAAATCGAATCATCATTGTATGTCTATTTTATTTTTATTTTGCTTACAAAAACAAGAACCACTCGTTTCACAGAATGAGCATAGAATGAAATCATCATTTTCTGCATGCCGAACATTATGTGATCCTTTTTAGAAATTACTTAGTGCATGTTTGTTTTTTATGAATTATTTTGGAGAATAACTTTTTACTCGAAATAAGCTTTTTCTTCTAAATGTAAACATGTTTTGGTTGAAACATAAAAAAATGTTGATTTTGTTTGAAGGCTAAAATCAGCTTTTTCTAAAAGCTATAATTTTAGTATTTTTTATTATTGATTATAATTATTTCAAAAATTTTGATAAATAAATGCTCTTTTTGTCTCAACTAAATAACTTTTTTAAACATTTTATATCTCTTTTGATAGTTTAATACATAGAAGTGATTCTTTTTATACAATTCAAATAAAAAAATTTGTCTTAAAATTAATTATGAATTAACATATCTAAATATAAATTAATTTTCTCATAATTAATTTTCTTAAAAATTGATTATACACAAATCGATTTTTAAGATAATATTTTTTTTACAATTAATTCAAACACACTCTTAATCTAAGATTTTGTCTGCACTTTCATTTACTTTTTTCTTAGACTCTTTTGTAACCAAAAGAGAAAATAATAATATTTTTATTGTAAAATTTTTAATTCAATAATTATTTTTATTTAAGGATATATTATGAATTATGTCAATTTATAAAGACTAATTTTTTCAAAAAATATTATAAAAATAATTAACTCCTAAGTTGTTTTTAACTTTTGCAAAAGTTTATTTTCATAAATTTAAATTTTTAACTTTGAAAATAAGTCCAAATAACTTATAAGGATTTTAAAATATGTTTTTATAAGATCATTCAAATAAGATAAAAATATTTCGTAAAAATTTTATTGTAATAAATAAGTTTAAATAAGCTTAATTTTCATAAAAGTGTCATGTATTTTCATAAAAGTAAATAAGACCAATTCATAATATACTTCTCAAATTACAAATAGATGGATAAAAGATACACAATACAATTAAGAAATAATCAGATAAAAGATAATTAATATAATCAATAAATAAAAATAATTAGATAAGAGATACGTAATACAGTAAATGTAGAGAAATAAAAAGTTTTAAAAGCTTTGACCATTCCACTCCTTAATATTCACAAATCACGTTTTCACTATTTACACAAAACCAAGAAGCATACTTAAAATGTAAAATTCTAAAAATCGGATCAATCATTAAATCAATAAAAGGTATTCACAGTTAAATAATTAAACTGTAATTGAATTGTGATGGAATTAGAATAAATAAATGAAATTACATCCGTATACATCAATTTTCTCACAATTTACACATAAATAAAAGTGGAAATATCAAGCTTATTTTTTGAAAACATGTGTCTAAGGAAGGATGAGGAAGAAAACTGAAAAATGGATGGATGAGATTGGTCTATTTGAATAAATTTATATATGGTTTATTTAAGTTTATTTATTATAATAAGTATTTATAAAGTATTTTTATTTTATTTATATCAACTTATTAAAATAACATATAAAATTTACATAAATTGTTTTTGGCTTATTTTCATAAGCTAAAAATTTAAATTTATGAAAATAAGTTTTTGTAAAAATTAAAAATATATTAGATATTAATACTAATTATTTTTATAATAATTTTTTATAAAATTAATCTTAAAAAATTAACATAATATATAACAATATCTTTCAAATACTTAATATTTATTTAAAGAATTTATGAAAGCAAATTTCAAAATATTTATGTAAATATTATTTAATTTATTTTAAATAATATTTATAATAATAAAATTTATTAAACAAATTTTATTTTAATAAATATTTATATAAATTATTTATCAAAATTACAAGTGTAACCAAACATATCCTTGCAAGGCTTGTATTATACGGTATGATTAGCTTCAGAAGGGGGGGAAAAAAACACTAATGCAATAGATTTTTGCCTTCTGGCACCAATTCATGTCTTGTCTTTTCTTAGCAGCAAAAGTACAAAACTATCTATTAAAAATTTGAAAACTGGTGCCCGAAATGGTAAAATGGAGAAAAATATATAAGGATAAATATATATTACTTTCATGTAATATTTTAAAAATTGGTTGAACCAGATAATCAAAAAAGAGAATGGTTTAAGGTTTGATTAGTTGAATTGGTGGTTGAACCGGTATACTATATATTATATATATATATATAACTGATCATAAAAATATAAACTACTTTGTAGTATCGCCACCTATTTTATGAAAAAAAAAATGATTAAAACTGTGGAAACCACCAACCCAACTCCTAAAAGAACTAAATCCTAAGTTTTTTTTTTAAAAAGAACTATTTTCTTCTTTCTTTTTTAATAAAAATTCAATTTAAAAGTTGATGACCGGTCTCACCGATTTTTTATTTCTGATTTTTACCGGTTTAACCGGTTCAACTGATTTTTTTTTATGATTTTTGTGGTTTAACCTCTCGGGCGATTCTTTGATTTAACTAGAACTGATGAAACTTCCGGTCCACGGTCCAACCGATTGAACCGGTCTGGTTGGACCAATTTTTAAAACACTACCAAAATCGGTGGAACTTCCGATCCACGGTCCAACCGGTTGAACTGGTCTAATTGAACCGATTTTTATAACACTGCTTTCATGTAATATAAAGTTTTTTCAAATTAGTTTCTTAAAATATATTTTTTTGTCATTAAATTCTTTTGAATTATAATTTTAATTAAAATTGTTATTTCTGTAGTTAAACAAAATAAAAAGTTCACGTCCACATCACCTCACCACATAATTTATGAATGTGGTTTGCAAGGCTTGCTATGATGGTCAGAATTACATTCCCTTTGCCTTGCAAGCATTGCCAGAACTGCCGAGATCGGGTTAGGGCCTTTGAACAGCATATTCAGTAGTTTGAGCAGGCGTCATGCTCGATTACTCAGCGTTGGGAACATCTCGCTGCAATCTCCAAGGTTTACTCGGCCAAGTGGAGCAGGAGAAGGGCGAGGTGTCTAAATAGAAGGGGTTAGCTGAGGAGACGAAAAAGGAGAAGGACTTGGTTTTTTCGATTACTCAAAATAAGAATATAATAATAAATAAATTATAAAATTGGTGAATAATTAACTTTGATAATTAAATTTTTATTTATGTTTAATATATATGTATAAATTAAATTTTAACATGTATTATTATTAAATATATAATCATATTTAAGTGATTTTTATCAAAAAATTTACATGACATTTATTCGTATTTTTTATCTTTTTAAGTGATACATGTCAAAAAAAAATTTCAATAATCTTAATTCTCATCACAAATTAACGTTTAACATGAATTTATATAATTATAAATTAATTACAAATTAATATTTAACATTCATAAATAAATTAAAGTTTAATATACACTTTTATTAATTATATTTAGAATTTAATTTTAATTCATTGTCAATGTAAAAATTGATAATCAAACTTTTTTAATGATTTGACAATACATAATTAAATGACAATATAAAAAAACTTTACACTGACGGTACATCAAAATTAAACTCTTATATTTAATACATAAATATATCTAAGTGTCACTTATAGGTGACACTTGTTAATATTTGCGCTATTTATAAGTTCTTCTACTTTTTTATTAAACTTTCATTAATTATTATTTAATTATTAGTTTAAGTGACACTTGTGAATAGTTCTTTTCTTCCTAAGTGACTCTTGTCAGAATATTATCTCATCCTCTTAACTCATATATATCCAGAGAGAGATTGACATTTTGAAATCAAAAGCCACACCTTTTTTGAATTTTTTTAATTAATTATACTCTTTGTATTCTATTTTCTCTTTCATCACTCTTGCTATAACAAATGGTTTCAAAGCAAGACAATGGGGCAAGCATATAAAAAATAGTTATAAATTTCATATATCTTTTTGAAAAATAATAAATAAGAAAAACCAAGAGAGATATATTATTAATGATATATATGTATTAATAATTTATTTATCTTAATGAATCATTTTGTTTCACTTAAAAGATAATATGTTGAACTTTCATGGCATGTTGAAATTTTCTTTTATGATATTCAACCTAGTAATTTGTTCTCATTGTCATCCCTTCAACTTAATTTTCACTCTCACGTTTTCTAAACTATAATTATTTAGAGTGAAAATAGATAAATAATATATATAAAAGACATATCTACTGAGATGAGTGATTTATGTGAGAGTGAGAGAAGTCAATCTTGACCATTAAATCTTACATGGATAGTTATGATTAGAAGTTACTTAAATGTCACATGACTACTTTAAAAAGTCACATGACCTTATGTTTTAATCTTGATCATACATAAATGATCCAATAGTTAAGATTTACTCCTCTCACTTTCACAATAAATCACTCACCTCACTAGATACAGCCCCATATATATAAACTTTATATCTAAACACGTCATTTTAATAAAGTTTAAATTTGTTCTATTTTTAGTAAGAAGTTTTTTTACTATCATTTAATGATGTGCTGACATATATTATTAAATGAGAATTAAACCTTTTGTACTATTTTCTTATCCATCTAATTAAATATGACAACTAAAAAAAATAATTGATAATTACGAAAGAAGTAATTATCAATTAAGAGAGAGAGATTTAAACTCACAACCAAATAGTAGCATATTTAAATCCCATTAAAAGAGTTTGAATTTTTAAATAATTATTATGATAATCAAACTATTTCAATAATTTAACAATACATAATTAAATAATATTATGCCATGAACATGAAATAAACAGATGAAACACAAGAAGGGGGATGAATTGTGTTTCTTAACCTTTTAATTTTTTTTTCGTAAAACAATTCTTAAAATAAAAGTTTCGCAAGTTTGCAAGAGAGAATGGACGAAACCAAAAAACTTTATAATCTGTTGGACGCAAAGAGAGTTTTCCTAAAAATCTTTGAACGCAAGTTTAAAAACTTATATTTTTAGATAAAAACAAGTTGTTAAAAACAACAATGACAATCCCCAAACGTTAGTGAAAAATAAAGTAACGCAAGGAAATGAAAGAGAAGCTTACCTATTTATATTGGTTCACTATCACAACTCGAAAGTTACATCAAATCTCTTTTACCTGAAGGAATTTCACTAATCTTTTTCAAAGATTACAAATATTCTTCACACTACCTCTTTAGGTTTACAACCAAGTATTTTAAATCTCTTCAGGTTCTACCAATAAGTATTCCTTTTTACACAAGCCTCTTCAAAATTACAACCAGAGTATAAAAAAGATAGTGTTTAAAACACTTGAGAATAACTTACGATATGTGAGGATAAACAATAAGTTCAAGTAAAAATTCTATACAAAAGTATAAGAAAGTATAAGCAAATTTAAAGTAAATCTTTTCACTTGGTATAATGTTATGTGCACTTCTTCTTCATTACTTCTCTGAAGACTTTTGAGTATATATAGGCTTGTGAGCTTGTACATGTCTTTATAAGCTTATTTGTCCAACGATAATATTTATTACCATTCTGAATTGTATTAAATGCTTAATGTTGATAACGTGTTGATCTTCTTTTGAAAAGTGGTTTTGGTTATCAATGTTGGAAGAAAATTTGATATCTTTATTCTGACTCTTTTAAGCGAACAGAAAGTTCTTATTTGCTGGTAATTGTAGTTGTTAGGTATGTCAGCTCTAGCATACTTCGTTTGATTTCGAAAGCCACATACTTTGTCAAAGATCACATCAATAATTAATGCACTTGTCTTTTCTTGAGTTTGAAAATCTTTGGACGAATACTTTTGAAGAAGGAACAACAGAGACAATATAATGGACAATCCAATAAAATACAATAAGCAGTACATTAAGTATTGGACGCACGCAGTGAAACAATAAATTTACTTTTAACAAAACTTGTTTTAATCCAAAAGTATTTGTAAACAATTTATTCAAAAGATATAACTCGGACTTTTTCTTATTAGAGTGAAATAACATAAGTTCATTGTCAAGTTCAAAATTTTGAGAGATTCAATTTCTGTGAATAATTTTTGTTTCAATATCAAACACTTAATTATATGTTTGGTTCCAACATACCGTACATAACCAGAATTAAATCCTATCATTTATATTTCTCATTCACATTACAGCCAAATATAGCCATCTAAGGAGGCATATGGAGGGAACCAGCTCCATCTGTCAACCCAACGTGCCTCAATATAGATGTCGCCAAAATTTTCAATTGTAGTGGTGCGTGTATCGCTAACAAAACGGGCTAAATATTACAAAAAGAATTTAAAATAGAAAAATAGTGATCAAGAAATTATGGAGGTTTGTGTGTATAAAATCTTAAAACTTTAAGGAGTGTATATAAATAATTTGTGACAATCCAGTTGTATCTTAATTAGGTAGCTCAGCTTCACGGAATCTCAACCTTAAAATTTCACCAGTCATTTAATGTGGGCGTTGTGTGAATGCTTACATTTTTTTAGTTTGTTTTATAAATTAATAAATTTTAGTGTGATAAGCTTATAAGTAGTGAAATAAGATGGTATAGTAATATATTAGAGCATTTAATTTTAAAGGAAATATTTTTTTCGAAAAACTTTTTCATATTAATTTTTTTATCATGATTATGAAGCTTATATTAAAAGTATATATGAACTTTCTATTATTATGATTGTATAACATATGTCTAGGTATATACACGAGATTTTGTCTAAATACATGTATTAATTAATGAACAAAGGCTCAAAAGATATGATATTGAAGTTTATGTATGAAAATTAATATAAATTTATGTATTTATTAGTTGGCGAAAATTCAAAATGTCAATTGATCACAAGAAGAGAAATTATTTAAAATGACTACTTGAAAGACATTCATTTCATGAGTAATATTTTTTAAAAAAGTTTTTTATATTAATTTTTTTTATCGTGATTATGTATTGGAAGTATTAAATTTTTTATAATGATTATATAACATAAGAGACATACATATAAGTTTATGCATAAGAATTTGTGTAAATACATACATTTATTAATTAAAAAAATACTTAAAAAGGTTAAGTTTATATATGAAAATTTGTGTAATTTCAAGTATTTATTAATAATCAGAGATTCAAATATCCGAGGTTAAGTTTATATATGAAACTTTGTGTAATTTCAAGTATTTATTGATAATCAGAAATTCAAATATCCGTCGATTACAAGATGATAAATTATTCAAAATGATTACTTAGAAGGCACTCAAGTGAACTTTAATATACAAAATAAATAGGTACGTTTCTCACTTATTAGACAGACAACACCCAGGGTTTATTACAAAGGGCCAAAATATTAACATTTTTAATTAAACAAAATAATCACTAATCAACACTACATATTTACTTTTCTTATTTATTTATATGTACTCTTAATTAATTTTAACATTTTATACTCGTAATTGTTCTTATCTTATATTTTACTTTTTTTGGTAATTATAAAGTTTAGGTGAGGGAAAACTCATCCCCAATTTATGGCAAGGGTAAACCATTATTCTTAATGAGGATTTATAATAAGATTACAGATCACCTACTAGGGGTGAGAATAGGTTAGGCTAGACTTTACCTGAAATAGGTTTGACTTGTTTTAAAAAACATTGGCTTTAACCTAACCTGTTACCTATCATAGGCTTTTTATTTAGCCTAGCTTGACCCTTTTATGAAATCTTAAAAGTCTGGCATGACCTGAAAGCCTATTTAAATGCCTATATTACATACAGGCTTTTGAATAAGCCAACATGCTCAAATTTTATAGGTTTCAAATATACCTAACATTTTAACAAAATTATTATATCGTGTATAAAATAAATAAACTATATTAATATATAACTATTAAAGCATATAAGTATTATAAAATTTCAATTATATATTATTATAATAAATAAATAGGTTTGTCTGTTAGGCTTAATAGGCTTTTTTAAAGGCCTAAGCTTATTTAGCTAAATAGATTTTTAAAAAAGCCTAAATCTTACTTGTTTGATAAATAAGTTAGGTCGAAGTAGGAAAGTAAACTAGGCCGTAGACTCCTGTTGGGCCGCCTAACCTATTTTCACCCCTATCACCTACCAATAAGTGTACCCTGAATTCAAACTTAAGTCATAACTAACATGAGTGAAAGGTCCATCTAAAAGAGCTAACACTCGTTGGCTTCTTATCTTAGAATTTAAGTTTAATTTATTATTAGTAAAACTTTTTTATACCATCATCAAATAATATATTAACAATGTTGTTAAATCAATAAAAAGTTTTGATTACACGAGAATAAAAACAATGCTCAAAACAATGTTAATAAACAATAGTAGTGTACCTTTTTTTTTACACACATGTTAATAAATAATAACTGTAACTGTAAGAGTACACGTGAATAAAAACAATGCTTAAAACAGAATTAAAAAATTATTAATGGTTAAAACTTTAAAGTAATTTTTAAAACAAGAAAAAAAGATTTAAAGAAAAAAGAGACACAAAACTATTTAATATCAATTTGGATGAACCAATTTATACATTTTATAACGACGAATGCATAAAATATAAAAAAAATTAGTTTTATTACCCGCGTAATGTATAAATTTATTATATTAGATGTATATAAGTTTGTTAATTATCATGTGTTATTCATTTTGATATTATTTTAGAAGAATTTTTTAATTAAATTTATGTAAAAAAATAGTTTAATCACTTTCTAATTTAATTATCTTAGAAGAAAAATAAAAAACTCATAAAAATAAACTTTATCATAAAGCATTTAATATATTTAGTATCTAACAAGATGCAAAATAATAAAATAATAACTATAAAAATATAAATTTAAAGTATTTGATTAATGATAAAAATATTTCAAATTAAACATTTATTTAAATATTTGTTTATTATAACAAGTAAATAAGTATAATTAATATTTAATTAATTTAAAAAGTATCAACAATTTGAATATATTATAATATATAATCTTTATTAAAAAGTATTAACAATAGTATATACATATATAGATAGATACTAAAAGCCTCATAAAACATTTAGCATGTACATGATTATTTGATTAAACATTCTATTCTTCTAATATTGTAGTGAACACAAATTTAAATATTAGATATTAAAATATTTAACCAATTCAGTAATAGTAATATTATTCACCTGTTGGGGGGTTCCAAACTCCAATGTGTCCCCACCCAATTGAATGGAAGAGTAATATTACTCACTTTAAATTTATTGATCATACTTTAATTTGTGATTGTAATCACAATTATAAATAGTTAAAAATTGTTTGAATAGAAATTATTAAAAATATCATGTATCAAAAAAAAATTATTGAAAAAATCGTGTGAATAGATTGAAATTATGAAGAAAATAGTCTGAAAATAGAAATTATTAAGAAAATAATGTTAATATAAAATATTATATATATTAAGCACATGTTCTGCTTTTCAACCCGTATCGTCGCCTCGCCCACAGCCTATTCTTTCTCTTTCTCTTACTCTCCTCCATCGCCATCAGCCATCGGCGCCCCACAGGCAAGGTGATCATCATCTCTAACCTTTCATCAAAGAATCACCCACTTTCACTTGCTCATGAATTTTCTCTTCATGCCAATATAGTTTGTGCCAGTTCTTCCTTCGTTGTTCATTCTTAGTAATTGATTCAATATTGTCATACATGATACATCACATTACATATATAGTTTTCTCCCTGATTCTGCATTTGCATGTTCATCAATAACATTAACTTATTATTTGGTCAAATGAGTCTACATAACATCATGTAAATTTGAAGCCTTTCCTCTACAAATTTTAATTTTTTTGCTTCTTATATAAGAACTAGCATGGGCTGATTACCTTTTTCTTCATCGTACCAGCTTTGGTTCTATATATATTGCTGTCTTAGATTCGAGGTTGTCACATATTTCAATATCTGGGTTTTGTTTGGTTCCGAAGAAACACCATGAAAATTTCGTTCTCGACTCTTTCTTTTCCCCATGATGAAATAAAGGGTATTTCTCGTTTATTTCTCATTCTGTTTAGAATTATTAAAATATAAAATTGATATCATTTAAATTGAATTGATTTATCTCATAATCTCATTCAAAAAAATAGAACTTGAATCCATTTACAAATTAATTTTCATATTTAAAACACTTCAAAAATAAATAAATAAAAATTCAAAATCAAACAACTTCACAATAAAAAATGTTATTTATAAATCCAACTAATTTAAACGTGACGTTTGGTGATTCACGAGCAGGATGGCAGAGGACGGTGGCGCAGACGGTGGCAGCAATGGAGGAGCACGGCGGAGGAAGGGGTGGAGGTTTCAGAAAAACGATTTCCTACCGGAGGAGTCGTTTCAGAGCTGGGGAAACTACGGAAAAGCGCTGATGGAGACTCCGTCGAGGCTGAAGGATCGGATCCTGACCCGATCCAAGGACCACTTGGAGCTGGTGGAGATGAAGGCACGTAGCGACCACGAGATGAAGAAGACGCTCAACTGGTGGGACCTCATGTGGTTCGGAATCGGAGCAGTCATCGGCGCCGGAATATTCGTTCTCACCGGCCTCGAGGCCAAGACCGTCGCCGGACCCGCGGTGGTTCTGTCCTACGTCGTCTCCGGCGTCTCCGCCTTGCTCTCCGTCTTCTGCTACACCGAGTTCGCCGTCGAAATCCCCGTCGCAGGTAATGCGTGTTAACTAAACTCCATGTTTTGCATATTCTCAATTAAATTTTTGATTTGAATATATAATAATTTGCTAGTTTTATTTTTATTTGTTATTTATTGGAATTACAAAACTTATATAAAGTTGTATAACTATTTGTCATGCTCTTTTGTAATTAAAATATAATATATGTATTATTTTTTATATTAACATAAAAAGTAAGATATAATTTTAATTTATTGTCAGTATAAATTTTTTTTACACTTTAATCATGTGCTAATACATCATTAAAATAGTTAGACTTTTTAGATAGTTGTTGTGATAGTCAAACTCTTTTAATGATTTGACAACATATGATTAGATAACAGTGTAAAAAAATTTTATATTGACGATGGATCAAAATTAAACTATAAAAAATAAGAATGATGTGATATTAAAGTGTAAAAGATAATACACATCTACTAACTTATGTTGGTCCGAGTGGAAGGGGTTCAATTACCTTAAACATCTTGTTCCGAGTTTAATTTTTAAGACTATGTGTATGGAGAGAGCGCAGTTGAGAGAGATTCTTATTTTATGCACCTAACTATATCTCTTGGGATTAATCTCTTGTCTTCCAGACGAAGAGATATCTTCGTTTACACAAAAAAATACATACCTCATATTTTATTAAGAGAATAATACCACGAACACCTATGACACTTTATTTAAATTTTTTCCTTATTAGAATTAATTATAATCAAGTAAAATACTTGCCTTGACCTTTCAGATTTTAATAATGGCTGGTAATATAGGTGTGGCCGATTTTATTATTTTTTTATTTACCAATTATACAAAATTCATTGGCATAAAAAAATTATGAAATCGGAATTGGATGTGATTTGAATAAGAATCGTAGTGGATCTTATCTTCTTTTTTTGTGCTGTGGTTGACTTTTTTGCTGAAGCTGTAACGGCAAAACGTGTAAATTTAAAAATGGGTGAAGGAAAATTTAACACAAATTGCATATGTAATTATTTATTCGTTTTATTATGAGCATGTGGATCCCTCGAATTCTGAGGTTTCTGATTTTTTGAAGAAAGTAGTTATTTTGAGTAATATTTCTTATCAAATACCGGAGATCATTCAGCATCCAAGATTTCTCTATGAGATATGGATAATTCATCAAAAAATATCTTATGGATATCGGTATTTTGATTAATTAATTATAGATAGCTATTGTCAATATGCATTGATGCCAACGAAAAACGCAAGTGTTTAAAAATCAAAGTTTGTTGAAGCTATTATTAATAGATAAATGTTATACTCATTTTTCTTATTTATCTTTTTAGTTGGGAAATGATAAGTGTCACAAAATCATTTCGTGAAAATTGTTACGAATGAGTTGATTTACATTCAGATAAAAAAAAGTTTTTAAAAATATGTTTGAAATATTTTGGCTGAAAAAGAATACCAATGAGTGTGTTCTTACTTCTTAAAAGATTTCATGAAAAACCAATTCGTGTTATATACGACTGCTGCTTTATTTTCGACAATTTCATCCTCTCATTGACTTTTGCAAAGAGTGATGGATCAATGACGTAGAGTTAGCAAATCTCATAGCTGTAGTCAAATATTTTGGCCCAAAAGAACTAACATAAAAAAATAATACGTATCCTTGCTAGGCCCTTCTTTGCTGGCTTTGCCACTTTCATAATGAGTAATGTTCTCACCTGCTTACGATCAAGATAAATTTTACTTTATTAATTTAAAATTGACTTGTCATATCTCATCTAATCAATGTAATAGGGCTTGAGCTTGATGTTATTTTTACGAGCGTGGTAATAGTTACATTATTTTTATATCGATTATTTATAAATAAGTTTTTTATTAATATAATATATTATTTAATTAATAAATTTTAGTAATTAATTATTTATAAGTTAATGATTTTTTAATAGTTACATTATTTTTATATCGATTATTTATAAATAAGTTTTTTATTAATATAATATATTATTTAATTAATAAATTTTAGTAATTAATTATTTATAAGACAATAATTTTTTATAAAAATTCATTAATATTAATAAAAATTTATTTATTATTAAATAAGTGTAAAAATAATATAAAAAAAAATTTTCTTTATTTTTACTATTGTTTGTATGTTTGTTTTTCTCTCTTTTTTTTGTTTAGGTGGGTCATTTGCCTACTTGAGAGTAGAACTAGGAGACTTTGTGGCCTTCGTAGCTGCTGGAAACATCCTCCTTGAGTATGTCGTAAGTTGTGCCGCCGTAGCTCGGTCATGGACCTCTTACTTCGCCACCCTCTGCAACAAAAGCCCTGATGACTTTCGCATAGTAGTCCATGACATGAACCCCGACTATGGCCATCTTGACCCTATAGCCGTTGCAGTCCTCGTAGCCATATGTATCTTTGCGGTGTTCAGCACCAAAGGCTCTTCCATCTTCAACTACATTGCATCTGTCATCCACTTGGTTGTCATTGGCTTCATCATCATCGGTGGTCTCATCAATGCCAAGCCTGATAACCTCACACCATTTACTCCTTTTGGTGTCCGAGGTGTGTTTCAAGCTTCAGCTGTGCTTTTCTTTTCTTACGTTGGCTTTGATGCAGTCTCAACTATGGCTGAGGAGACCAAGAACCCTGCCAGGGACATTCCTATTGGTCTTGTAGGCTCAATGGTGATTACCACGTTTTTATATTGCCTGCTAGCAGTGACACTGTCCCTTATGCAGCCCTACGATAAGATCAACGCGGATGCACCCTTTTCGGTTGCGTTTAGTGCTGTGGGATGGGATTGGGCTAAGTATATTGTTGCATTCGGGGCGTTGAAGGGAATGACCACTGTGTTGTTGGTGAGTGCAGTGGGGCAAGCTCGTTATCTAACCCATATTGCACGTACCCACATGATGCCTCCTTGGTTTGCTCGCGTTGATGAGAAGACTGGGACACCTGTGAATGCCACAATCTCAATGATTATAGCTACAGCTGTGATTGCTTTCTTCACAGATCTTGCTATTCTCGCCAACCTCTTGTCAATTTCCACTCTTATTATCTTCATGCTTGTGGCGGTTGGGCTTCTGGTGCGCAGGTACTATTCAAGTGGGGAGACAACAAGAGGAAATCAAGTCAAGCTCATTGTGTTCCTTGTGCTAATTCTTGGGTCTTCATGTGGCATTTCCGTTTACTGGGCAACCAGTGATGGTTGGATTGGGTATGCAATATGTGGGCCAATTTGGCTTTTAGCTACTGGAGGACTTTGGCTTTTTGTTCCACAGGCAAAACAGCCAAAACTTTGGGGGGTGCCTTTAGTTCCATGGCTACCTTCGATATCTATTGCCATTAACATATTCCTTCTCGGATCTATAGATAAAGATTCGTTTATCAGGTTTGCCATCTGGACAGGATTTCTCTTGGTTTACTATCTCCTCTTCGGTTTACATGCTTCCTATGACACAGCAAAGGAGTATGAGGCAAAAACTAGTACTGAGGAGGTTGGCAATCACTGGAACAAGATTGAAGAGGGGGCCCCCGTAGTGTCTTCTACAGCAGTTTCTAGTTGATATATTTAAAAAATTAACGGGTATATACAGCTGACCAAAAGGCTTCTGCAAAATAATTTCTCCCAGTTGTTTTAGCTGTTGTGGATGTGTTTTTATGAATTTGTGATGTTGATTTGTCAACTTGTTTATATTAATTGTGAAGTTTTATAGCTAGGGTGTTTCCCAATTAAGAGCTTTTTTTTCTCTTACTTTTCATCTGTCAAAAATGTCTTGTTAAAAATTAGAACTAAGGTCAGTTTGGTATCATGTGCAAATTAAGGATGAAAAATTAAGAGTATATTAAGGGAATAAAAATTTAGTGTGTTTATGAGCAACAGTCTTCTCTTCTTTTAGGCCTGAGATTTCTTCCATCACCAATGCACACCATCCTGTGGAGAAGACGCTAATTAACCATCAAATCACCAACTTCATAATATTGAACCTGACTTTTATTCAATTTTTATAATTGCCGCCACTACATTTATCTTCAAGTCAGGACTTCAACAGTAAACTTTTTCATGTAACTTTGTCACAGAATTTTTACCAACCCATTAATAAATGTCTTTCGGTAAATGTTTCTTGAAATTTATCATCTTTTTTTCCTTTATCACAAAATCTCCTCCTTGAAACTGTTATTATCTGGACCATACAGTTATTATTACTTTTTTCGGACAACCACACTATTACTTTAGAAGTTGTAACTAGTTAGTGGGATCATTAGGTTATCACTAATTGTTATTACTTGAAACGGATATTGGCTTACTTGATCAGATTTTCTATTCATGTTAGTTATGACTTGAGTTTAAATCTAAGATATGTTTATTAATAGGTAATTTGTAATCCCAACATAAATCATCACGGAAATTGAGGTTAGACTTTCTCCTTACTTAAACTTTTATCTACAAAACTAGCTATATTTCATTAAGGGCTTCATATTTCAATTTCTGGCAAAGTACTGTACTAATTGGTATTTGGTATTAACCGTATTATGGATATATTCCAAGTTCATATATTCTCCCTTTTGCTATTCTATATGGTTGCACAGATTTTGTTGTTGAAATCATTATAAATCGTTTGGGGTAATTAAAAACCGAATCCTTTGGTAAGTACGTTGTGTTTAACTGTTTATTATTTACCTGATGTTTCTTATTTGAATTCTGTCTTTTGATTGATTGGAGGGTGCGCATATGTAGCAGAATAATGAGATCAATCCTGCAGGCATGAACAGAAATTACACCATGATTTTTGGAGTTCACAGTTCAATTACCACCCAAATGTAAGGTCATATGTGGAAGAGAGACAACCACATAATTTAAGAAGTTGGCAAGAATGACCACCATTTGTAATTTGATTTGGCCAATGGTTTGAAACATAACCACACAGTAGCATACTCACTACCCGTATATATGGAATTGAATGGCATAATCATCGCCAAACCAATCCCCGAGAACATCGAATTGCAGTTCTCCTAGGCAGCTAGATTAGTAACTACATAATGCCACATATTTAAAAAATTAATAAAAGTTTTTATTCAACAACAACAACAACAACAACAAAAGCCTTTTCCCACTAGGTGGGGTCGGCTACATGGATCAAACGACGCCAATGTGCTCTGTCATAGACCATACTTTCAGATAAACCATTGATTTCAAGATCTTTTTTAATGATATCTTTTAGTGTTGTTAGTGGTCTACCTCTACCTCTCTTTAAGGGACTATCCTCCAACTTATCAATTCTTCTCACCGGAGCTTCTATTGGTCTTCTCCTCACATGACCAAACCATCTTAAGCGAGACTCTGTTATCTTTTCATCAATTGGTGCTACTCCAACTTTCTTTCGAATGCACTCATTCCTAATCTATCTCTTCTTGTATGTCCACTCATCCAGCGTAACATTCTCATCTCTGCAACCCTTAACTTATGCTCATGTTGACATTTTACCGTCCAACATTCGGTACCATAAAGCATTGCCTGGCCTTATAGCTGTTCTATAAAATTTTCCCTTTAGCTTGAGAGGTATCTTGCGGTCACAAATAACATCCGAAGCATTTCTCCATTTTGTCCACCCAGCTTGAATCCTATGAGTTACATCTCCTGTAATCTCTTCGTCATTTTGTATAATAGATCCAAGATACTTAAACCGTTCAACTTGTGGAATAATATAATCACTAATTTTCACTTCCAAGACAGAGCTAGATCGCCTTTTGTTAAACTTACATTCCATATATTCTGTTTTACTCCTACTTAGTCGAAACCCATGTGATTCTAAAGCTTCTCTCCATAGCTCTATTTTATCATTTATTCATTGTCTCGACTCTTTCACCAGGACTATGTCGTCTGCGAAAATCATGCACTGAGGCACTGGATCTTGGATGTGTCCACTAAGTACGTCCAAAATCAAGGTGAAAAGATATGGACTCAAAGTTGACATTTGGTGTAATCCTACAATAACGGAAAATCTTCTGTGACCCCGCCATCCATTCGCACACAAGTCGTGACCCTATCATACATATCTTTGATAGCTCGAATATAAGCAACACGAACTCCTTTCTTCTCTAGTGCTTTCCAAAGAACTTCTCTTGGCACCCTATCATAAGCCTTTTCCAGATCAATAAACACCATGTGGAGGTCTTTTTGTTTCTTTCGGTACCTTTCCATCACCCATCGCATAAGGTATATTGCCTCCATGGTTGACCTCCCTGGCATAAAACCAAATTGATTCTCCGAAATGTGAGTCTCTTGTCTTAATCTCCGTTCGATTACTCTTTCCCATAGTTTCATAGTGTAGCTCATGAGCTTTATCCCTCTATAATTAGCACAATTTTGTATATCTCCTTTATTCTTGTAGATAGGGACCAAAGTGCTTCTTCTCCACGCATCTGGCATTCTTTTAGACCTCAAAATCTCATTAAACAGCTTAGTTAGCCAGGT
The DNA here is from genome assembly GCA_023212625.1 of Styphnolobium japonicum. NCBI lineage: Eukaryota > Viridiplantae > Streptophyta > Magnoliopsida > Fabales > Fabaceae > Styphnolobium > Styphnolobium japonicum. Next base: position 21,128,014 of record JALBWW010000003.1, on the reverse strand, counting down.
TATGCCTTTCTCCCCTAAACACTTCCAAACTTCAATGGGAATATCATATGGTCCAACTGCCTTCCCATTGTCTATTCTCTTTAGTGCTTCCCTTACCTCAAATTCTCGAATCCTACGATAAAAGGTAAAATTTTGGTCTTCCTCACTAGTTTTTACAATCTCAGAGTTTCCACTTGTTCTATATTATTCATTTAATAACTTGTGAAAATAACTTTTCCATCTTTCCTTGATCTCCTGTTGTGTAACTAAAACTCTATCATCTTCGTTCTTTATGCACTTCACTTGATCTAAGTCTCTTGTCTTCTTTTCTCTACTTTTAGCAAGCTTATATATGCGTTTTTCCCCATTTTTGTACCTAAAGATTGGTAAAGCCCCTCAAAAGCCTTAGATTTCGCCTCACTGACCGCCTTCCTAGTTTCTTTCTTTGCTACTCTGTATTTTTCCTGATTCTTTTCATTATTACATGAGTGCAATGCTTTAAAGTACTATCTTTTCGTTTTAACCTTCTCTTGAACATTTGTTTCCCACCACCACGATTCTTTATCTTTGGGTCCAAAGCCTTTTGATTCTCCTAGAACTACTTTTGCTACCTTCCGAATTCCCCTAGCCATATCTTCCCACATATCATCAGTACTTCCCTGTGCCTCCCAAATTTCTTCATCTAAAAGATTTTTCTTAAATACTATTTGTTTTTCTTTTTTTAACTGCCACCATTTGATCCTTGGGTTTTTGTCATGACGACTTCTATTAACCCTTCACTTAACTCTTACATCCAGAACCAACAACCTATGTTGAGTGGTCAAGCTCTCCCCAGGTATGACTTTACAATCCTTACACATCTTTCTGTCATTCTTCTTAACAAAAAAATAGTCAATTTGTGAGCAAGAAACCCCACTTTTGTACGTGATAAGGTGTTCTTCCCGCTTTCTAAAACAAGTGTTTGCTATCGTCAAATTGAAAGCCATCGAAAAATCTAGAATAGCTTTACCCTCCTCATTAGACTCTCCTAGACCAAAACCCCCATGTAACCCCTGATACTCCCTCGATTTTCTCTCAACATGTCCATTTAGATCTCCTCCCAAGAATATCTTTTCTCTTAGTGGTATTTCCTGGATTAAGCCTTCTAAATCCTCCCAAAATTCTACTTTTTGTTGTCATTCTAACTCTACTTGTGGTGTGTATGCACTAATGACATTACAAGTGTCTTGCCCAACTACAAATTTTAAAGTTATGATACTATCTCCAACCCTTCTAACATCCACCACATTATTTTTCCAATTCTTATCCACAATAATGCCTACTTTGTTCCTTGCTCTAACTTTGCCAGTGTACCAGAGTTTAAAACCCGACGTATCTAATTCCCTTGCCTTTTCTCCAACCCACTTAGTTTCTTGAAGGCACATAAAATTTATCCTCCTCCTAACCAGTGTCAACTATTTCCATAGACTTGCCTATAAGTGTGCCTATATTCCAAGTACCAAAGCGAATCTTACTCTCATGAACTAGCTTCTTTACCCACATTCGTCCATGAAAATGTGAGAATCCTTGCTTATTTATCACTACATCCGGGCGCTGATGCAGCGGCTCCTGCTTCGACACTGTACTCGAGCCATACAGCGTGTTATTTAAGGGTAACGACCTAGCATTAACACAATCAAATCGTTTGTCCATGTCATAAAGTATTTGACAAAATTTTACGCTGGCTGTCAACCTAACGCAACCCTCCTCATTTTATCCGGGCTTGGGACCGGCTATGCACAAACTGCATAGGCAGAGTTAATAAAAGTTTTTATTAGAAATTGAAAAAAACTTATTTACTAAGGAGTAAGGACACAACAGATTTTGAGTTAAATGGAACTGTTTTTTTGTCTATATAAATAAAAAGTATGAGTAAAAGGAAATTCACGATTAAAAATGAAATCAAATAAATAAGTGATTGGGATGAACAAATCATGCGAATATCCAATTATATATTCTATAAACAATCAAAATAAAATAAATAAATAAAACAAAGAGTAAGGTTTCACCAATAATTAGTCGCCTGCCTGCATATCCACCCATTTGACAACCACTCAATTTCTAGACAAGCAAATGATAAGCTAAGCCAGTTATTGGTAATTTGGTATAATAATAGAAACATAGAATATAGACCATGAAAAGGAAAATAATAAATGAATCACCATTAATTAATTGATACACTTATTGACTGATTGGATAAAAATAATAAAAGAAGAATAAGTAAGGAAATGAAATGAAAGATTAGAAGACTCGCGAATCAGGGGTGATGGAAGAGATGAGACTATAAGAGATTAAAAATATGTTTGATTGGATGGAATACTTTTTATAAAATGAGAATGAAAATATGAGTGATCCATTCTCATGTTATATTTAATATGGATAAAAAAATGGAATGATGATTTTCTAATTACTCATATAAACTATTATATTTTATCACAAAAATTGGAGTTCATGCCAAAAATAATATTTATATAGTAAAAGAGGTCAAAATTTGAACACCTACCTACCCAGCAGCCTCACTGCGGCACTGCCCTTCCCAACTTGGATATTGCTGCCTAGGGAAGGTTGAGGAGGGAAGGATTTTCACACTAATTCAAGGTTTAAATAAAAGGTCACACTTTTGCATTTTAACTTATTTTTTAATTTTACTTTCATCATCTATCCCTTAACTTTTATTTGGTACAGAATAGTTCCTTATCTTTTAAAAGTGTAACAATGTTTTCCTAATTTATTACTTTTTATTCCATTAATCCATCTCTCACACGTGACACACGATATGGCGAACATGGAGTGACTTAATATATATAGGTAAAGTTATACTTTTTTCTCTTAACTTATTTTGAAGTTTCGCTTTTGTCCTTCAGTTTTATTTGGTTTTAAACAATCGTTTATATTTTAAAAGTGCATGCGCTAATATTTTTCTAATTTAACTCCGTTTATTCATTGACGTGTCACTTCTATGTGCCACTTAATTTGTCAAACATAGACTGACCTATACTAACACCATCATCTAAAAACAACCAAGGTAAATAAGATAGTAAAAACCACATCATATGGATACTTACTAGCCAATATCTAAAATATCGTTGGATATTGCACTTCTTTTCGCTATCATTAATGTCGATTGAAGCCAAAAAAGACAATAATCTTAAAATCTTTTTGCTATCCTAACATGCTTATCATGTCAAAGCTAAATGGACAATTGAAAAGTAAAAATATCGTGCACATCAAATCACAACATGAAAAGTCAAAATTATTTTACATTCTAAATCATCCCCTTTACAAAGTCAATACATGTAACTTGGAACTCTTCTACTCTCGGTTTTTTTTATAGATGGCGTTTTAAATTTCGCATCTCACTTCTAAGTTCTTTTTATTTGACATGAAGAAAAACAAAAAACTTGGTGAAGAAAGACAAGATTCTTAGACCACATGGTTCTCATGCTCCTTGAACTTCCATACATTAGAAAGACATCCCAAAAAATATGAAAATTAACTACTTGATGCGTGAGCCTACTCTAGAATTAATTATAAGGGTTTTTTTTATCAGGGAGAAAACAACAAAAGTACATCAAAGAACAAAAGGAAACTAAGGCCTTAGCCTCACAACTACCATAGCATCAACGAAGACAATAGCAGAAAGCTGATGCAAGCATACATCCTAGGTTCTGAACTCATCATCAGAGGAAGCACCATGTTTTGCAAGCCAATCAGCACATTCATTACCTTCTCTCAAAGTATGCTTGAAAGCCAATTCCCAAGGATAATTAAGGAAGGATCTGATATAATTAGCAAAAGAGGCATACAGATGTAGAGAAGGAACTTCATCAGACACTAATTGAAGAGCTAATTTAGAGTCACTCTCACTCACAAGAGATCTGTAACCCTCATTCCAAGCAACTTTAAGACCATTAGCAATAGCAAACAGCTCTGCATTCACATTAGTTGTAATACCACAGCTGCCAGAAAAGCCAAACATCCATTCTCCTTGATTATTTCTAATAAGCCCACCATAGCCTGACCTGCTAGGATTCCCAAGGCTACTCCCATCAACATTAAGCTTGAACAAGTGATCAATAGGAGGAGACCAACAGGCTTCTCTTGTTGCATTCCTCTTCATCTCAGGGCCAAAGGTTTTGGAAATTAAGTCCATGAGAGAATGAATATTATTGAGGGTATACCAAATTTCCCATTTGTGATCAGAAAAAATCTCAACATTCTTAGCCTTCCATATAAACCAGCATGTGATCACAAAACAGGAGCCATTTCGATCAGTTGCATAGTATTTAAACCAGACATAACAGTTAAGAGAGAGAAAATGCTGATTATGAGCAAAGTTTAATAAATTCCAGATCCTTCTAGTGTAAGTCTAGTCATGAAGAGTATGAATCCAAGTTTCATTATCCAAGCCACATCTTTGACAGGCAGCATCATGTTAGAAGCTTAAGTCCCACATTGGTGGGAGCAAGGAAGGAGTTCCTCCTTGAAGGCTATATAAGGAGCCTTAAGGGGATGGTTTAAATCATCCAAAAATCTTCTCTTCCTCTCTTGTATACTTTCTTGTATTCTTTGTGAGGTTGCTCTCTCCTAGTATTTAGAGAGAGGTGTTGTAATTTCTTCCCATAGTGAAATTCTTCTAGTCTTGCCCCGTGGTTTTACCCTTTATTCATTGAGGGTTTTTCACGTTAAATATTGTGTGTTCAGTTCCTCTTTTCTCATCTCTTATTTTAGTTGTGAGGCACTATTTTGTCACTCTGATACCTAACAGTGGTATCAGAGCCAGGTTCGTGGTCCGTCGCGTAGTCGGGAAAGTGTCGATTCTTAGTACGCTTCCTGCGGGTTACAGATGATATCTGATCTTCCACATCATAAAAGAAATTGCTGGAAATAAAGTGTGGTAGCGTGAAAGTGTTTAGGAAAGTTCTAGCTAAGAAAGACTTGGTATTTAAGCGTGTCTATTAGTGACCCACCTCTCTTTCCTGGGAACTTACCTGGTACACTATTTACGGACTACGTCACTGTTCCAGTATACGGTACTATTCAGTTGTATGGTACTATTCACAGATACTCTACTATTCATTCGCAGTGATTGTATACTTTACAAAGTGATTGTTAACGATACTGGATTTGTTCTAGTGTACTAATACGTATAACATCGTTCATGTATACGATACTATTCACTTATGTGGAAATAGTATAATCGCTGGGCCTATGGTACAACACCATGGCAGCAAAATTTGAGATAGAAAAGTTCAATGGGAGTAATTTCTCTCCTCGTGGAAATTGGAAGATAAGGGCAATTTTGAGGAAGGATAATTGCCTAGAAGCAATTGAAGGTAGACTCCACGTATATGACCTGATGAAAAGTGGAAAGAGTAAGGATAACAACGTTGTTGCCAACTCGCACCTAGCAAAGAATGGCGCGATTCAGTCCACAAGCTGCAGAAGATACATCGCAAGGGAGATTTGGGATGTACTTAACAAATTGTACTGTGGGTGAAGTCACTTCACACCGTAATATTCTTGAAGAGGAAACTCTACACTCTTCGAATGAGTGAATCCACGCTCGGTAATGGATCACATCAACATCTAATACGCTATTTACTCAACTCACAAAGATCGATTTCAAAATAGCGAAAATGAACGTGCGGAACTTCTACTTCAGAGTTTACCGATTCATATGATCAACTCATCATCAACATCACAAATAACAAATGTTGGTGACTCTCTTCACTTTGATGATGTTGCTGCTATTCTTGAAGAAGAATCCAGCGCAAGAATAAGGAGGAAGGTCGAAAGTTCAAAGCAAGCAAAGGCTTTGACGATGATGAGAGCGCATCAACTAACGTGTCTATGGGAGTCAAAATCATGGTAGATTAAAATCTCGAAGAAGGAAGAATCTTAAATGCTACAATTGTGACATGAGAGGGCACTAAGAAGGAGTGTTGGCATAATAAGAAGAGTGGAGAAAAGAATTTCAAACATCAACCTCCCAAGGTTGTGTTGCAAGTACCTGTATTATGGAGAAATCTTGTATAGTGAAGCAATGACTCAGCTCTAAAGGCTAAAGAAACTTAATGATGTTTGGATAATGGATTCAGCGCAACATGACACATGACTCCACACCGAGATTGGTTTTGCACTTATGAACCTATTTCTAAGGATCTGTGTTCATGGAAATGATCACGCCTTAAAAATTGCTGGAGTCGTGATCGCGTGATTAAAAATGCATGATGGTACCGCTCGCAAAATTCAAGGGTACATACGTGAAGCGGCTTGAAGACGAACTTATTGTCCATTGGGCAATTGGATGACCTCGGGTGCAAGATCCACACTGAAGGTGGAATCTTGAAAGTAGTGAAAGGCAACCTTGTGGTGATGAAAGCAGAGAAGATCACAAGCAATCTATACATGCTTTTGGGAGAGACGTTGCAAGAGGCAGATGCATCAGTTGCAGCAGCCAACCAAGAAGAAACAACGATAATGTGGCATCGCAGATTAGGCCATATGTCAGAGCGAGGCTTGAAAGTCCTTGCGGAACGCAATCTCTTACCTGGGCTCAAGATGGTCAATTTACCCTTCTGTGAGCACTGCGTGATAAGCAAGCAACATAGATTGAGGTTTGCTAAAGTAACTATTAGAAGAAAACACATACTGGACTTGATCCATTCTGATGTATGGGAATCACCGAAAATATCCCTAGGAGGAGCAAAGTATTTGGTGTCATTCATTGATGATCACTCCAGGAGATTATGGGTGTACCCAATCAAGAAGAAGTCAGATGTGTTTCCAGTATTCAAGGAGTTCAAAGCACAAGTAGAGCTTGAGACTGGGAAAAGAATCAAGTGCTTGAGGACAGATAATGGAGGAGAATATGTAGATGGCAATTTTCTGACATTCTGCAAACAAGAGGGTATTATGAGACAATTCACGGTTGCACATACGCCTCAGCAGAATGGTGTAGCAGAGCGGATGAACAAAACTCTCCTAGAAAGAACAAGAGCCATCGAGAACAATGGATTGGCCAAATCTTTTTAGGGCGTATACCAAGACCGCCTGTTATGTGATAAATCGATCACCATCAACGGCGATTGGTTTGAAGACACCTATGGAGATGTGGAACAGAAAGCCAGCTGATTATTCTTCCTCTCTTGTATATTTTCTTGTATTCTTTGTGAGGTTGCTCTCTCCTAGTATTTAGAGAGAGGTGTTGTAATTTCTTCCCATAGTGAAATTCTTCTAGTCTTGCCTCGTGGTTTTACCCTTTATTCATTGAGGGTTTTTCACGTTAAATATTGTGTGTTTAGTTCCTCTTTTCTCATATCTTATTTTAGTTGTGAGGCACTATTTTGTCACTCTGATACCTAACACATCATGGGAAATATGATGATCAAACCTGAATTTATTTATAGGAAGACTACCATGCATAACTAGCCAAAGGAAATGCAGCTTTATTTTCCAAATCCAGGACCAAGAATCCATATTATCATTCAAAGGATCAATGATAAGCCAGTGATAAGCCCTTTTTGTAGTATACTGGCCTGAACTAGTTCCTCCCCATATCAGAACATCATCTAAATTGGAATCAGTAAAAACGCTTTTAATCTTCATCTGGACTTCCAAAGGAATAAGAGTAGCCAATCTCTCAAAAGTGACAAACACCATTAGATAGAATATCCTTTAATTGTAACTGAGAATCATGGATATTAACAAAAGGGACTAAGTCACATAAATACCATAAGGAAACCTGACAATTCCCAATTCTGAATTTAAAACCATTATGCAGATGCTTAGCCACTTTAACAATAGATCTCCAGTTGTAGGACACCATTTCCAGAAGAAACCTGAAAAATGGTGGTATCGGTAAGGTATTTTTATCAGCTAGCAATTTGACCCATAGCTTGTCAGGATTATGCAGAATGTTCCACACATGTTTTCCCAACAAAGCTTGAATCTCTAGCTCTATGAATACCAAGACCCCCTTTGTATTTTGGCTGAGCCGCAATGTTCCAATTCACCCAATGACAAGAATTACCACCCCAAATGAACTTCCTCAAGCAAGCATCAATATTATCACAAATTCCATCAAAAAGCCATAAATTCTGCATAGTATAAATAGGCATTGATGAAATAACTGAGTTTGCTAGAGTTACCCTCCCAACTCTACTCAAAAGATTACTCTTCCATCCAGCAAGCCTTCCATTAATTCTATCTTGAATATAGGCAAAATCACTTTTCTTGACTCTCCCTGATAGTAAAGGAAAGCCAAGGTACTTGCCTATGCTATAAGTATGATGATACTGAATAATGTTCTCAAACTTAGAGATTTTGGTGCGAGGAACATTCTTGGAAGGCTGGAAACGAGATTTAGCAACATTAACTCTCATTCCAGTAGCTAGGCAAAAAGCATCTAAAACCTCTTTCGCCAACTTTACTTGGGATGTCTTAGCTTTAGTAAAAAGCAAGCAGTCATCAGCAAAGAAAAGATGAGAGATGGCTGGACCATGTTACCAAGTGGCCTCAATAACTCAAGAGGGGGGTGAATTGAGTTTTCAAAAACTTTTGCAAAGTTGTTTCAATGGCACTAATTATATTGAATCAATGGACTTAGAAAGGGTAATGACTAGGAATAATAAACTCTTTAACACAAAAAATATAAGATAGGAATTCACAATATTAAAAACACCAAGCTAGTTAAATTGATAGAATATTGTTTATAAGTAAAAGATAAGAGTTGAGAGAATACAAACAAGATTTATACTGGTTCAATCACTTCTTGTGATCTATGTCCAGTCCTCGAGATCATCCACCCAACATTTCAACTATTCTTCAAGCTTCTAACTTGGGTACTTGATAAAAATCCTTACAATATAGAGCACTCTTCACTTAGTTTGGGATCCTCCACCCTCTTTGTGCAAGAGCCTTACTCAATACAACAAGGAACTTCACTCCTTAAACTTATACAAGATAATCAAATGATTTTTGGTTGTTTGTAACTCTCACAAGAACATATATACAACTTGAAGAACTAATGAGTATTTGATCAAAACACTAAGCAAGCTTTTTCAAATAGAAAATAGAGTATGATCAACTAGAGATTAGTAAAAGCTTTTAGAAAATGAATTTATGATCTTGGTCTCATTTAAAACTTAATTAGATGAGCTATAAATAGCTCTCACAAAATTAGATCCGTTGGGTAGTAGGTGGATATCCAATCAATGCTTAAACTAGCCGTTGGAAAAGTTTCTAGAGCGTGTGTAGTCGACTACACAATTGTTGTAGTCGACTACAATTCCTTTCTGACTTTTAAATACATGAGTTTGTTTTATAAAATGCGCAAGTAGTCGACTACACATCTGTTGTAGTCGACTATAATATCTCTCGGACAATTAAAGTCAAAAGACATAAGAGGTATATTTTCAAAATAATATGTAGTCAACTACAGATCTTATGTAGTCGATTACATGTTTCCTCGGGTTTAATTATGCTTAAAAAAAATAACTTTTAAACATTGTAGTCGACTACAAGTGTCCTCAGGTTAACTTGTGTTTAACAAATGAGTATTTTTATTAGCATTGTAGTCGACTACTTCAGCATTGTAAGCGACTACAAGTCTCCTCGGATCATTTTAAAAGCATTAGGCTTTTCAAAATTTTGCCTATTGTAGTCGACTACTAACCTTAGGTAGTCGACTACTTACCTTGTGTAGTCGACTAATGACCTTATGTAGTCGACTAGAAGTGTATTATGACTTTATATAAAACGTTGCAAATTTAAAATACACAATTTTGTAGTCAACTACACTAACCTTGTAGTCGACTACAAGTGACTTAAAAACTCATTTTTGACCAAGAATAAATCTTTCTTTCCAAAGGTTTTTAAAGATATTTTTCCTTTTCTCAAGCCTTATTTTTGAAATAGTTTTGTAAGTTTAAAACAAATTGCTTGCTAAGTAATTCATGTAATCAAATACTCTTACAAAGACAAGTTAAAAACTATTAGACTTGAGTACTCCTTGTGATCTTGTTCTTGTTCTCTTGGTGCAGAAACCTTTGTTTGGTTATCATCAAAATCCTACATGTCAACTGTTGTTCACAGACCATTCCTAGAAATCTTAATTGGGAGCCATTTGTTAGCCTGAATATTCTCTTGAATCAGCAGAGCTAATCTTTCCATACACAAAACAAACAAATTAGGAGACATAGGATCTCCTTGCCTTAAGCCACACTTAGGAACAAAGCTATCCAATTTCTCACTATTCCATTTCAAAGACAGAGAGGAGGAGGAGATGCAACTCATGATGAGATTGATAGTATGCTTAGGAAACCCAAATTCAGACATAGTAAGTTTAAGGAAATTCCAATCTATACGATCATAAGCTTTTTCAAAGTCTATTTTGAACATAAACCAGCTTTACCTTTCTTTTTGTGCATATTGTGGACTATTTCCTAAGCAATAAGAGCATTGTCAGAGGTCCCACGATTTGGAATAAAGCTGCTTTACAAAGCCCCAATGAAACCATCAAGGTGGGGTCTAATTCTCTTAACCAAAATTTTTGAAATGACCTTCAAAAGCACATTGCATAGACTAATTGGTCTGAAGTCCTTCAAACAAGAAGGCTGATCCACTTTAGGAATAGGGACAATAAGGGTCCCAGCTAGAGACTTTTCAATAGCAGTTGTTGCAAAGGCTTTAGAAACCAGCGCATAAACATCATCGGCAACAATATGCCAATAGGATTTAAAGAATATCGGCTGGAATCCATCAGGGCCAGGAGCCTTATAAGAATTCATTGAAAACAAAGCATCTTTCACTTCTTTCATAGAAACTGGTTGCAACAAAGAATCATGAAGAACAATGCTAATCTTAGGAACATTGGACAACTTTAAACTATGGGGGATGCATTGCTCATTGACTGAAAACAAGTTTTTGAAGAAAAGAAAGGCTTCTCTTTTTAGAACTTCCTCATCAGAGCACCAAATACCATCAATATTAAGACTAGTGATCTTATTTCTCCTTCTACGAATGACAGTCTGAGTATGGAAAAATTTTATGTTCGTATTCCCAAACTTCACCCGCTTTTCACGAGACTTTTGATACTAGAGCATTTCTTCTTGAGCCAACACCTGATTATATTGTTTCTGAAGATCTCTTTCTAACATCACCAGATTAGATGTATGATAGATATCCAGTTGGCGATGGCCTCTATATGGGCTTCTAGCTATCTCTTCCTCTTAAAGATGTTACTAAAGACTTCTGTATTAAACAAAAGAGATTTATCTTTGATTTTTCCCAATTTAAAAATAGCATTCCCTGCAGAAAGTCTCCAAGTAGTGTCAACCAAATTCTCATAATCCGGATGAGAAATCCAAACTGCATAAAAGTGAAAGGACTTGGCTTTTGCGCTATGAGACTTCTTACAACTTAACCACAGAGGATTGTGATCTAAATTATAAGGATTTAAAACTTCCACAAGAGCATAAGGAAACATAATACGCCAGTCAACATCTGTCATACAACAATCCAATTTCTTCCTCACATGACCACCATAATGAACATTCTTACGCCAAGTAAACAGGCCTCCAACAGTATGCAAATCCAATAAGGCACAATCTGACATAACATTTGTAAGCAGATTAGCTTTAGAAGTATTAAAATTCCCACCAGAGACTTCAGATGGACTAATGATCTCATTAAAGTCACCAATAAGAACCCAAGGACCAGAAATGATACTCCTTAAATTCCTTAAATGCTCCCAAAGCTCACATCGGATGGAAAAAATTAGAGATGCATAGATACCTGAGCAAAATCAAGAAACATCCCTTTTGGAGATTGAGAATGTAATAGCCTGGTGTATGCTACTAATAAGAGCAAAAGAAATGTCATCCATAATAGACAGAACCCAAATTCCTCCAGAATGACCACACGATTCCTAAATGAAAATAGGTTTATACCCAGAGATTGCCACAACCTTTCCATTTTTGTAAAGAGACCATGTGTCTCATACACAAATAATAAAGAAGGGTGATGACAACTGACAATATCACGAACATGACGCCTAGTATTACGACCAAAGGTTCCACGAATATTCCAAGAAACAATAGATAGATTATTAAAAAAAATCCATAAAAAATATAAAAAGAGGGACAAAGGATACCTAAGGACTACGTGGTCATTGCCTCAGCATGGATTTGCGTCTCTGGAATTACTTCTTGACTAGCAACCTGATTTGGTTTAAGGCCTATCACATTAGCAATTCCCAATGTCTCACTATAGGAGTTAGCCTCATCATTATGCAATAACAGAAAACGACTATTTGACAAAGCCTTTATTTTTACTGTTGACTTTGCGCCATGTCCTAAGTCATAAACCATGGCTTTATTGTCAGCTCCCGTAACTCTAGTTGGTCCTTTAGAGCTCATCTCACTAAGGCCCACCCCTTTAGGAACATTTCGCAGAAAATGATGCAAATTGGGCTCAGACTCATTCCTCTGCCTTTTATTTTTAGCCACATCCAGATTGGGCTTAGCATTTTGTTTCCCCTCAACTAGGCCCCTTGACATAGCCTTGGCATTTTTAAATGCTACATGCTCAACTGGCTCAGCCTTGTTTCACACCCTCATTAATACTCTCAAATGCCCTAACCTTAACTTCCATTGTTCCCTTCACATGATTGGCCTGCTTTGTATTCGTGCGTTCCTTTGTTTCCGTTTCACAATCATCCAATCACCATGCAAAACACCGGAACTTCCATGTTTTCAGTGATAAACGGTCTCCTCATTATTAGGCAATGGTATCTTCGGATTTCCCTCCATGAATTTTTCTGCAGTTACCTCCGGTTGAACCACTGCATCGACGTTAGCAACCACCGTACCTTGATGATGAGATGGTGGCGCAACATGAGACAAAGAAGTAGTAGCAGCCATTATTTGATATTTTTTGCACTCTCTACCCAGATGTCCATAACAACCACAGTTGGTGCATATAGGATGGAGACCTTCATACTCCACTTGATACCAAAAGTCCTTCATTCAAACATTTCCCACCACAGGTTTGTTAAGATCAACTTCTACACATACTCGCGCAAAGCGACCCCGACGAACATCTAAAGTATTGCTATCAACCTTCATAGGTCTCCCTACTACTGATGCCAAAGCCATCAAAATGCTCTCATCATAGTAGAAAAGACTCAGACCAAGGAATCTTATCCAAACCAAAGTTTTATCAATTTTCGCCAATGGCACCATAAACGCAGGAGTCCAAACTTGCACTGTAAGATAATGGTCGAAAATCATCCAAGGACCTTCGTCAATGACTTTCGTTCAATCAGCCTCAATTTCAAACTTCACCATGAAAAAATCATTACCAATATCCATGATTTCAAAACCTGCCACCAATTTCCACAACTTCACAAGACGTTCTTGCAAGGTTCTGTAACCAATGCTCTTATCAAGAAGCTTAACTACAAGAGCATCTTGCCATGGGGCGCATAATCCTTCAAAAACCGAGTTTGCAAAATGCAACATAAGCTGAAGAGGGTTGCCATCCTGAAACTCAATTTTTGCAAGATTTTCCTTAAACAAATCAACTTTGGGCCTAGATAATGGAGCATTCATGATTCCCATAACCATATCCTTAAAAATACCTTCTATTGTACTTTACCACCACCATCATCCGGTGGTTTTTCATCAGGCTCAGAAACGTTCTTTGGAGTCGCAGAGAAAACTAATCATTGCGCCGCCATTCCTTCCAAGTTCTATTCATATGAGTATATGACGATAGTATGCTTTTACAATAATTATAAGGGTTTTGCTCTTTGTTTTCGCTCTCTCCTAAGAGGAAAAGTTGGTTTTCACAAACCATCTATGGTGAACAGTTTGTTGTAGATAGAAAAATGGGATGTTATTCAAATTATCACAGTAAACAATAACAAAGAACCTATATATAGGTACTAAACTGGCTATACTTGTCGCGAGAAATATGTTTGGTTCACTTCTCAATTGTATTTTGTTTTTCAATCGGATCATTTGTCTCACCTTCACTCAAAATCCACAAGTGTCTTCTTGTAAATAAACTCGAGCACAAAATGCCTATTAATATCAAAATTCAAAATGTGATAAAATCCAAGTTTGTGTGGATGACAAATGGAAAGGGAGTTGGGGTAGATGAAATGGGTTTTTGATTTGGAATTTAGATGGGGATGTAGTTTTAATGAGGCAAACATTGAGAAGAGAAGGAGGAAGTGATGTGACAAACAAAGAAGAAGAAAAGCCTCGAAATCACTTTGACTATGTGATTTAAATAGTGATATTTTGCTCTTATGTTATTTGTTCCATTATTACATAACTATCTTATGATTTTTTTTCTTTATTTATTTTAATGAAAACCATGTGTTTGAGTTGTAAAAAAAAACTTCATAAATCACTTTAAAACTTATACATATAATGTCAAGTATTCAATTATAAAAAAAGAGACTAAAATAATCAAATCTTACATAAAAAAGAAAATAAACAAATTATTAATACAATTCTCATGTTACAAAATAACATGCTTCAGTTATGATACAAATAAGTAATATGCACAATCACACTTGAGATTCAACTAATAAGATAATTTTAAACTCTAACATGTGTTTTCCATAAAAATAAAATAAAAAATTGCATGAAGAAAACCACATTGTGATTATGTGATAACATAATAAACCATAGATGAGCAAAATGTTAACATTTTAAATCACATGAGAACAAAGTGATTTCAAGTCAAACCATAGAGGAGTAAATTATAATTTACCCAAAAAAAGATGTCATTTTATTATTATTTTTATCTAACTAAGAAAGCCAAGCACATATAGTTGGCCATGGCAAATACTGTGTAAGTAAAAAATAATAATAAATTGTTATACGATAAGGATATTTTGAATCAATTTTTGTGTTAACCGAGATTAAATTCCTCTCCAAATAATTTTAAAGATGTACCTCCACATGAGAATCTGAAAAGTCAAAGTAAGAAACGTATTTCTTTAATTACTACACTAACTCCTTATGTAAGTGAAAATGTGTCATATTAGATGAGCAAATTTTTGTTTATTGATTGGCTTGGAGAAAACATTGACATGATTTTATGCAAACTTATAAAACCATGTCAATGTTTTTTCGAAGCCAATCAATTAACAAAAACAAAAACTTATAAGTTGAAAACGAAAGAATAAAAACAAAAAAAAAAAAGGTGATTTGAAAGTAAGTTGAGACAAAAACTATAATTTTGCTATAATGTTAGTTTACATCAGTTTTCATTTGTAGAGATCCATTAATATATTTGACAATGTTATAAATTAGGGTGATACTAAGAAATATTTTAATGTGTTTAGTTTTTATTGGGTATCGATTGAAAAACAATAACAACTCTAATTTTAAAAGTTAGTAGGGTACATAAGTATTTAGTTGACAACAAAGTTAAGGTTCAAACATTTGTTTGAGAGTTTTTAATAACAAAACCGTATAAATTGATAAAATATTATTAAAATTTTAAACAATAAGAAGATTTTTTAAAATAAAAAAATTAAGAGACAAAGATATATTTGACCAATTTTATTTCTTTTAATGGTTCTGGCTTTTGAGTTTGAGTTGAGGATCTGAAGATAAAAAAACTTAAGTAAGAATAATAAATTTGAAAATAAGTTGAAAGAGTATTTTAAAAGGTAAGAAAATATTTACAAAACTTGATAAATATGTGAAAATATTTTACTTGCAATACAAAGTTTAAACACTTACAAAAAATACATTTGGTTGGGGTGAAGCTCACTTCCGAACAAGGATTTAATTTACAAAATAGTCTTTTAAAAGAATAAAAATATATTTAAAAGAATAAAAATAAAACTGAAAAAAAAAAAAAAGAGTTAACGTAGAAAATGTATATCCTTTCGAACTTGAAAAACCTGTCACCAAAGTATTATATTTTACAAAATTCTTATTTCACAAACGCTGCCGTTTAGCCTTCCACTTTCATAATCAAGAATCCCTAAACCCTAAAGCCATAAACCTCCATTCCCGCCACCCATCTCTTGGCTTGCAGAGTTAACTTAACAGTTGATGCTGGGAAGAAGAAGGTGCCAAACTCGAAAGCCATTGTACATGCAGCCTTAGTTAACTTCTTTTACATCCCCAACTCTCAAAACAATGAACTTCAGGTTCCAGAACCTTCTGGGAGCTCCCTACAGAGGGGGCAACACCGTAATCTCCAACAACACACTGCTCATCTCACCCGTCGGTAACCGAGTCTCCATCACCGACCTCCTCAAGTCCCAAACCACAACCCTCCCAATCCAATCATCTTCCAACATCTCACGCATCGCCGTCTCCCCCGACGGCACCTTCCTCCTCACCGTCGACGACGCCAACCGCTGCCTCTTCGTCAACCTCCGCCGCCGCGTCGTCCTCCACCGCATCTCCTTCAAGAATCCCGTCAACGCCGTCCGCTTCAGCCCCGACTCCTCTCTCATCGCCGTCGGAGCCGGTAAGTTGCTCCAAATCTGGCGCTCCCCGGGTTTCCGGAAAGAGTACTTTCCTTTCGAGTTGGTTCGGAATTTCGCCGATTTCGACGACAAAATCACGGCTTTGGATTGGAGCCCCGACTCCAATTACTTGATTGTTGGGTCCAAGGATTTGACTGCAAGAGTGTTGTACTTGAAGAAATTGAGTGGTGGTGCCAAATATAGGCCTTTCATGCTTTTAGGTCATAGGGACTCGGTTATAGGTTCATTTTTTGGTGTTGATAAGAAAACTAATAGGGTTTGTAGAGCTTATACGATTACTAGGGATTGCTATTTGTTTAGTTGGAGTTTTGCTGGGGACGATGGCGGTGTTATTGCTATGGATGATGCTGGCTCGGAGCCCCCCTCGCCGGGTACACCGGATAGGGAAGGGAATTTGGAGATTGGTGGTAATGGTGATGTGAAGAAGCGAAAGAACTATGATTCCCAGGATGCTGATTTGGTTGATGAAGATGGGTACTTGTGCAGAGGGAAATGGGAGTTGTTGAGGAAGGACAATTTTATGCAGGCGCCGGCGAAGATAACGGCGTGTGATTATCATAGAGAGCTTGACATGGTTGTTGTTGGTTTCTCAAATGGTGTGTTTGGGTTGTATCAGATGCCGGATTTTGTGTGCATTCATTTGTTGTCTATATCAAGAGAGAAGATCACAACGGCTCTCTTTAATGAGCTTGGGAACTGGTTGACCTTTGGATGTGCAAAATTGGGACAGTTGCTTGTGTGGGAGTGGAGGTCAGAGAGCTACATTTTGAAGCAGCAGGGTCACTACTTTGATGTGAATTGTGTTGCTTATTCACCAGACTCTCAACTCCTTGCTACTGGAGCAGATGATAATAAAGTGAAGGTAATTAAGTATGAATGATCTTCCTGGATTTGAAAATTGATCCATCTATGACTGTTTGCTCCTTTGATAATAAGTATATCTTGCATCAATTATAAAATTGTTTTTTAATGAATAAGTTTAAAATTGAATTCAAGTGAAAGTTGTGTACTTCTCTGTTACAGGTGTGGACTGTTTCCGCAGGCTTCTGCTTTGTTACATTTTCTGAGCACACTAATGCTGTTACTGCCCTACATTTTATGGCAAGTAACAATTGCCTGCTTAGTGGATCTCTTGATGGGACTGTTCGTGCATGGGATTTGGTCCGCTATCGAAATTTTAGGACGTTTACAACCCCTTCTTCAAGACAGTTTGTTTCGTTGGCAGCAGATCAAAGTGGTGAAGTGATATGTGCTGGTACTCTAGATTCCTTTGAGGTATCATTTCACACAAATTAGTTGGATTATGACTATATCGTTATTTATTTATTTTCACCCTTTTTGCTCAATGATGTGTAACAGATTTTTGTTTGGTCTATGAGAACGGGCCGTTTGTTGGATGTGCTTAGTGGTCATGAAGGACCTGTTCATGGGTTGATGTTTTCTCCTACAAATGTGGGTTAGCTTTTTCCCCCACCATTTGTCTGCATAAGTTAATGTCTTCTCATCTTCTGTAGTATTTTTAGTTGGTTCCAATTTTCAGTTGCTACAATGTCTACTTTACTAGAAATTTCTCTGAGGCCATGATTCACTGTTTGCAATTTTATCAATGTTATTATTTTCTAAGAACGTAGTATTATCAATACCATTGTCTCAAGAGATATGATAATGACGGGAGCTGCTAAAGTTTGTATTTTGGTGTTTATTTTTCATGGTTCTTACATTCGTTATATCATAACAAGAAACTTAACGTTGTTTCTTATTTCTTTGTGCAGGCTGTCTTGGCTTCATCATCATGGGACAAAACTGTTAGGTTGTGGGATGTCTTTGATGGAAAAGGAGCAGTAGAAACATTGCGTCACACACATGATGTTCTCACAGTAGTTTATCGTCCAGATGGAAGACAGTTAGCTTGCAGCACATTAGATGGGCAAATTCATTTTTGGGATCCAATAGATGGTTTGCTGATGTACACCATAGAAGGCCGCAGAGATATTGCTGGAGGGCGTCTTATGACTGACCGTAGATCAGCTGCTAACTCTAATTCAGGGAAGTGCTTCACAACCTTATGTTATTCAGCTGATGGAAGCTACATATTAGCTGGGGGAAGTAGCAGATATATCTGCATGTATGATGTTACAGATCAGGTTGGCGCACTTCATGTTTCTATCCCTATCATGTTGAATTTCACATATCTAGAAGTCACAGCATATAAGCTGTTAATTACTTCTTGAAAATTTAATTTCCTAGAAAGCTACTTCTTTATTGATTCACAGCATGTACTATATACTCCATTAGTTTTCGCTCTTCACTTGAGTCCAACACATGGTGTGGGCTAAACAGATATGCTTTGGATGTGGGGCAGTTAGATAATTCATGAACATGACAAAAATCATGAAACATAAAAAGAAATATTTTATATTTTAATGATAAAAGAGTTCTTGATTTAGTTTTTTTGGATCTAATTGGGTTGTAAAATTGGTGGCTTCTACAGTGGAATAGAGAAGAAAATTTATTAGTTTGTATAATATCATAATTGACAGTGACACAGAGCTGGTTATTTCAAAAGCATATGATTATTATGTTTCCTTTTTTATGCTAAAGGCTTCTTATGCTTAAGTGCATAACATTCTGTCTAAGGACTAAGGCTCAAAGGCTACATAGGGTCAACATGATACATACCATTTGAGATGCATATCATTTTACACCTTCCCTACCAAGCACAACATTGTGCTGTAGCCTAGTTCTGAAGACTTAGTGCCTCACCCACCTACGCCTTAAATTAAATGAGTACAGAAGAAATGAAAGGCTGACGGGCTCTGAAAGTTCATCCACCTTGTGATATCTACTAAAGTAAATCCAGGAATTGAAGAAAATTCTTGTTCCTTTTTGGCAACTGGTTTCTCTCCCTCCTTCATCTTCAGCTGTATGCCTGTATCCAGGCATTTTCACCACAAATTCATTCTTTTCTAGACATATTTGTCCTTGCTTTTTAGGTATAATTAGGGCCTGACTATTATTGAACAACTTTGTTGATTAGTCTGGGTGGCAATCCTAGGGCTACTTCTTTCTG
This sequence comes from Styphnolobium japonicum, assembly GCA_023212625.1. NCBI lineage: Eukaryota > Viridiplantae > Streptophyta > Magnoliopsida > Fabales > Fabaceae > Styphnolobium > Styphnolobium japonicum. The sequence goes on along the minus strand of JALBWW010000003.1, from coordinate 21,108,395 downwards.
GGATCCAGTCATCAATAAGATCTCTACGTGTCTGTATACTTGGAAAGGTGCTTACTACTCCTTGGGTGGTCGGATTACTCTGATTCAGTCTTGCTTATCTGAAGGGTTTGGCTCAAAGGATAAGAAGATGATGAGGAACTTCCTGTGTTCAGGGATGGGAGATCTGAAAAGATATCATTTTGTTGGTTGTGATTTGTGTTGCAGACCAAAAAATGAAGGGGGTTCATCTGGGTGGGAAATGTGCCTTTCATAGAGGCCTTCCCTCTATATAATCTTTCACTTTCTACCTTACATGATAACTCCCTTATTATTAATTTCTTTTCTACTCAGGTTCCTCATTTAATTGGGGTTTACAATTTAGTAGAAATTTGAGTGAGAGGCAAGTGAGTTACAATCCCTTTTGCTTTTACTTGAGTCTATTTACTTCTCTACAAGTTCTGACAGAAGTGGTTGGAATCTGGATTCTTCTGTCTGATTCACTTGTAAATCCCTCTTTAAGTTTCTCACTCACTCCTCTAACCATCCAAGATTCCTCCTTGACAAACCTATCTGGAAGTCCAAAGCTACCTTTAAGGCTAAGTCCTTTGTCTAGTTATCAGTTCCTAACACGATGAACACAAATGATTTGCTAGACCTCACACTGCCCAAGGAAGCACAGACACGGCTGAAAGGCCGCTGTACTGATGTCGGGCGCGTATCCATGCAACATCCATCTGTTTTTTCAATCTCAGCTTCTGTTGGTGGACACAGTAACGACACACCACAGGCACTGGACTTGGCTTTGATACGGCTTCAAACAGCAACGGACACGGTGATTACTCGATTTCCTGATCCTGCCGGTGGCCCTCCTCTGTTCTTGAAGCTTCCATACGCATTGTCGTCCCTGTTCTTCACAGCTTCACCCGGTTCTTGGGTGACCAGAACAAGACCACTCTCAATGTCATCCTTTGTGAGCCAGTATCTTTCCCTGCACATCCTCGGTGGTGACCTCTCGCAATTGCAACTTGCAAACTTCCATTCGCATTGGTCCCTGTTCTTCACGGCTTCACCCAGTCCTTGTGTGACCAGAACCAGACCACTCTCGCAGTCTCATCCTCGGTGACAGTACCCAATTACCCAAATATCCAATCTCTTCTCTTCTGCTGCTTGTGCCTTGTAAGAAACAATGTGTTTCACACTTTCAAATTTTTGGTCCAATAATTTTTTTAGTTTTGAAATTATAGATAATCTTATTACTTATATTAAGATTTGTATTTTTGTGTTAAATTTATGTTCAACATATGTGATTCTATGATTATAATATATTCATTTTAATTTTTTATATAACATATCTAAACTATGGCGTGTCCTATGTTTTTAGAAATTTTCCATATTCATGTCCTGTGCCGTATCTGTGCTTCCTAGATACTACCCTTTCCTCCAACATGTGTGTCATCTGCAATTCAAGTTCAGAAATGGGACAAGCCGCACAACACCTATTTCTGCATTGCAACGCTGTCACCTTTAAATGGGGCATCCTTTGCGGAATTTTTTATGAGCACTGGGTGTGTCCTTTTACTCTAGAGCAGTTTTTTATGGTTCAGTTTAAAGGTTTTGGCAAGAGTAAAGAGGCCAAGATTCTGTGGCAATGTGCTATGTTTGCTATTATTTGGTGCATCGGGCTAGAGCAGAATGCATGCGTCTTTAAGGATGTCTCCTGCCCATAAACTTGCTTTGGCATAGGGTTATGTTCTTAGCCTCTCTGGGTGTTCTGCCCAAGGTTGTTTTAAGGAAGCAACAATCTCTGATATGCAAAGGGATTGAGCAGCCTTACTGCATTCTTAGTTTCCTTTGTTTCTTTTGAAACTTTTGTTTTAGTTTTTTCCTGTTCATCAGGATACCTCATCCTTGCCCGGGTTGTACGTCCTTTTTCTCTCTTTATTAATATGCCTTTTTTTCTATGAAAAACATAACAAAACAACTTTGTTGATTTTTAACTTTTCCCTCGGGTGAAAAATCAAGCCTTCTGGGCAATGGCAATTTTGTTAGTTAGTGGAAAAGCTGCTGTTTCCTTGTCCTTCAAACACAATAAAATAACACTGTTTATAATGATGTTTGGCATTCTAATTCCTCTTCATGGTAAATATATAGGCTTTTTGTAACAGATAAACGTAGTGTTAATAGCATTTTTTTTAATTGTATTCCAGAAGCAAAGTACATAAGTAGAGCTTGTAATGTATTACAGTCTTTGGGGGATTGGAGTTAGTTTTAGAAATAGTTATTTGTAAAAATAGAACAGGTCAATATTTTGACTACGAGGCAAGCTTTTCTTTTTTGTTCTCTGTAATGTCTGTTCACTTAGGAGATCTTATGTAGTTTTTGATGTTGAACGTTGAGTGTATCTGGTGGTTAAAATTTGCCACTCCCAAAGTCTTCTCTGTCCTGCCTTATTCTTTGTCTGTTGCCTTCAAAATCTTTTGTGCTGGTTTTGTTATTTGCATCCCTTGTCTGTCTGTGTTATAAAGTATGGGGTGTTCATTGTGGATACATTTTTAAAATGGGCTTGTCTGTCCAACTTGTTTACATATCATACTACAATTCTGTTTATTAATTGGAACCTCTTGTTTACAGGTATTGCTGCGACGTTTCAAGATAACTCACAATCTCTCATTGGATGGAGTGCTTGACTTTTTAAACTCAAAGAATATGACGGAAGCTGGCCCACTAGATTTGATCGATGATGATAACAGTGACATTGAAGAAGGTGTTGACAAACAAACACGAGGGAAAATAGGATATGATTTACCAGGATCCATGCCTAACCGTGGAAGGCCTGTTATTCGAACAAAATGCCTGAGAATTGCACCTACAGGCCGGAGTTTTGTAGCAGCAACAACTGAGGGAGTTTTAGTTTATTCTGTTGATGAATTGTTCATATTTGATCCAACGGACCTTGACATAGATGTTACACCAGAGGTACTTATACTTTCGAAGTTTACAATTTTTCACATTATATCTTCTCAAAAGAACTAGGGCTCCATTTGTTTCAAAGAACATAAAATTATTGCAGAAACTATTTTCTGTAGATAATAATGTTTTTAAGGCAACACTTGCCTCAAAATTAACAATTCATCTTTCAATTATTTCTCGTGTTTGATTTGTTATGGTGGAAGTTGACTTCTGCTTTTAAGAAGAGGAAGCATTTTTCCTCTTATAGAGTGGTTTTCTTTCACGCAGTTAATTTTTTTTATTCATGACATTGACTACCAACATAAAACTCAAGAAAATAATAATTTGTTTTTTCAACAAATGCTGGAAAATGTTAAATTTTCTGCACCAGACGAAAAAGTGAAGAAAACAATTTCCTAGAAATTATTTTCCGTAAAACAAACATAGATAATGCTATTTTTTTTTTAGATTCAGTTCTTTTTTTCTTTTCAATCATGAAAACTAGGAATCAAAATAAAAATTGAGCAGGTTGAAAATGCAGCATATATAATTTCAATTTTGCTCCACTTAGACTATACGATGTTCTTGCTACAGTATTTCCTCTTTTGATGTCATTAGTAACTTGGGCTGACATTGCTGGACAGGCTGTTGATGAAGCTCTTAGTGAAAAGCAACCAAGTAGAGCTTTGATCCTTAGCCTTCGCTTAAATGAGGACTCTCTCATTAAAAAATGTATTTTTGCTGTTAGTCCAGCAGATATTCCAGCAGTTGCCACATCAATCCCTTACAGATATCTCCAGCGATTAATTGAGGCAGTTGCAGATCTTCTTGAAAACTGCCCACATTTGGAATTTATACTTAGATGGTGTCAGGTGTCTTTACTTGCTTAAATTTAGTTTCTTTATTTTTTTATGGTTAAATTCAGAGTAGTTCTGTAAAATGATATTATCTTTGATATGGCAGGAGCTCTGCAAAGCCCATGGGAATTCTATTCAACAGAACTCTAGAAATCTGCTCCCATCATTAAAATCTTTGCAGAAAGCAGTCACTAAAATACATCAGGATCTAGCTGATACATGCTCCTCCAATGAATATATGCTGCGATATTTATGCTCTTCCGGTGCCAAGAAATGAATGTAACAATTCACAAGTTGGGTTTTCGCAGCTTTGCTGAAGAAACCTTGTCCAACCTGATTGTATTATTACAATGTGGTAACTGCTGAGCATCTTTAGCTTGCAGCAGCCTTTGAAGAATCAAGCAATTTTTCGATATGGCATAGCATACTCATTTTGTAGCCTCCTAATGTTTCCAAAGGAATTTATCCTTGTGTAAACATTCCAATTTTTGGTTACTGGAAGGTGTGGCATCTTCAGTCGGGTTAGTTTCACCGTCCAATTGCAATGATAGTTGCGCTCTACAGTGACTTTGTGTGGAATGCAGTGATTGTTATAGACTGCAGAGGTTGAAGTTTCCGTTTCATATGATGTTATCCAATAGAGAATGAAGATTCTTTATTATTTTTTACTACTTTCATGAGTTTTGAATTATTTCCTTAAAGTTATGAAATTAAGAGAAAAGAAACTACTAATAAATTTCGGTAGTCTCAATTCGAGTTCTTATTCAAGTAAGAAATGATTACCATGAGTTTAGCCTATGTATAATTATTGCTTTGGGATTCAACTTGCGTACGGGATACAAGGGATTTATCTCTTTTGTGGCAAAGATTACTTGTGTTTTTTTTAACATTTAAATTTTAAAGTGTGGAAGTTTTTACTAAATTTAAGTAACAAGTAGTTTCAAAAAATGTGTTTAGTGTTAAAGGAGTGGAGCATTTTCTTGAATCCTAAATTTTTTAGGAAAAACGTCAGTTAAATTTGACAAAAGTTTCCAAATTATAGCAACTTAAATGAAAAAAAGGAGAGATTCTACCAAAAGCTCGTGGAATTTCTCTTCAACATGATAGTCAGGCCATTGCTTTGACCTTTTTCACCTTTACCGGTGCAAGAGGAAAAGTTTGGTGCAACATAAGAATTATTTACTCAAAAAGTGTAAATTCAACAATAACAGGCTTTTTTATTTTTTATTTGATAATAAGAAAAAGGGAGGATATTAATTTTTTATTTTTAAATTGAGAGAATTATAAAATATTAATATAAATGAATAAGAGATGACTGGAAGGTTATATGGTAATATTTTATTTTAAAAATAAATAAATAATAAAATATTTACTTAAAATGAAAAATTACTCATGTATTTCCTTCCTTTCCAAATTTTTTCATTTAACATACATTTAGTATGTTTCAATCAAAGAAAAAATAGGAAGGATAATAAAAAAAACACACTATAACCTTACAAATACAAGGCCCAACGCAACATGAAAGAGCTAACTAATAATTTAACTTGATGGTCACAACTTAAGCTACATAATAATGTTATTTTAAATAAGAGGTAGGGGGAAGGAAAGGAAAGAGAAGGGAAGAAAAAAGTGACCCATGCATTTGTTTGTAAAATTTTTAATGAGGGGGAAGAAAAGGGAAAGAAGGGGAATGTTTCTCTTCCTTCCCTTAATGGGGTGTTTGGTTTAATTTTTGAAAAATTATTTTTTTGGGAATAACATGTTTGAGAATGATATTTTGAAAAATGTTATAACTGGAAATGATGATTATCTGATTTGGTTGACCAAAAAAATTCCGTGAATGACTCAAATCGCTAATGGCTACTAATGGTAACTAGATTTGGGTGATCGACTGTGGTGGCCAAAGTTGCCAGCATTGTCAACTAGCGACGACGGCAAATGTTAGTTGGGTTTTGGGACCTGTGGTGGTGGTTGAAGTCGTTGGCCACCGTCCACCGCTGGCAAAGGCAAAGAGTAGTCAAATTTTGGTAACTAGTAGCTGCGGATGTTGTTGGTGACAGCTGTCGACAATGACGTGACGGTGGTTAATTGAAGACATGGCAATAAAAGGATATGTATTTTGGATATTTCATATGACAAAAATATTCTCATGTCACGGGAATGTAGTAAACTTATCTCCTCCTATGGGAATGTAAGTATGAGAATATTAAGTAAAAATCATTCCCGAGAATTTTGTTGGGTGAAAGTATTTTTTGAAATTTTATATTAAATATGAGAATTCAACATTTCTATGTAAAAATTTTAAGAAATGATAAAATAATCTACGTACTGAATGCCCCATAAAGCTCTAAAATTCTTCCTCTCAAATTGGGGGATAAGAATGGAGAAATGATTTATTTTAAATAAAATAAAGGGAGAGTGAGAGTCAATTCCCCATACTTTAACTGTAACTCCCTAACAATGAGAAGAAAAACTCCTCGTTCCCTCACTTACACATCTAAATAAAGGGAATTAACTATCCTGTCATCCCCTTCCTTTCCTTCCATTCTCATCTCTTTCCAATCACTTAAATATAAACCCTATATTTAGGTAAATCCAATAATTTACTACCAGATAACATAAGACCAAACAAATATTAACCGTATAGTTGGGTAAATCCAATAATTTACTATATGCTAGTATTGAAATTCATCAATAATAAATTGATAGTCCAAGAAAATGAATTATAACAACTAATAATTTTCATGTGGTTGCATACTCTTTCTTTTTCTTATCCTAGTCTTATTTATTGTTGCATTGCGCACTCCTCTTCTTATAATGTGATCATGTAAGCAGGGAAAGATAAAGGAATCAAGTTATTGAGAGGGTCAAAATTATAAAATTTGAAATATTTAAATAAAAGTTTCATAGTTTAAAAATTAAATATATCTTACTTTTATTGAAGTTGGGCTCTCTTGTAGCATAAAATTCAACAATGATTGAATTAGTGTTAATTTTTTTAACAATATTTTATTTCATTATAAGTGACTAAACAATTAGCCATAAAGTCATATTCAATCTTATTTTTTAGCCCGTGTTTGACAATATTCATAATTAAAAATGATCACTCACCTATAGTTGTTAACATGAAGAGTTAATATCAAGGGAAACAAATGATCAATCAAATGATAAGTCTTAAATTATCCTGCTTTTACTAATCCTCAGCATAACTTAGATATTGTTGACAAGTGTTTCAATTTATAATGATGAAGCACATCAAACTCATAATATTGTACTTGGATTCTAAAAATGTATAATTTCTTATTATGTCAAATCATCAATATAAAAACTAGTTTATAATTTACAAATGTGATCAACATTCAATAATTTATAGTTATTATTGAATCCAAGGTAGCATCAAGAGTAAGCAACTCCATAGTATTATTATTAAATCTGTTATCATCTTTTGCAACTAGGTGTCCATAGTAGCAGGAAAAAATTGACATGATATAGGTGTTCTATTAAAACATATTCAACATTTGGGTGACATTGACCTCTTCTAGAAATATAAAAAGCATTCATATCAAAAACATTAACTTCTTGCATCTCACAAGATGATTATGTGATTCTCCTATAGGTTACAAACCTTTTTAAGTTTTAACTCTTTATTTTTCTCTCCATTTGTACGTATCTTTTAGAATAAAAGCTCATTTTTGTTTGTTTGTTTATCAAGTTAGTGGACCAAATAGCCCATAAAATACCAACTTATTAACCTTTGTTTTAATTTTTCAAGTAAAATAAGGGTCAATTAAAAATTAGCAAGGCCTATTTTTTAACATGAAAATCATATTACATGTAATAGGAAATTGGAAGATTGTAAAGGACAAAGCTAGGCCCAAAACCATGTTTCACCCAATAGTCTCATCTCCTTGACAATTCATGCTTACCTTACTTACGATTTGAGAGTTAACCATCCTTGTACAGTGATCTCATGTTGTAATCAAGTAGTCCTTAACAAACAACACTCCATGCAAGTAGGCATAAACACGTTAACCCTAAATATTCAGGAAAAGTCCAACAAAAGATATCCACTTCGTCCCTTTGTACCTTTCTACACTTTTATAGAGACTAATTTAGCCATTAGAATATTAGAATGCCCTTACAGGTACCCACCCTCGGCTTTGGGGTTTTGAAGACCAAGGAAACCTTACACTAGGAGAGATCCATTGGAGCGAACGAGATTGTTGGTGCCATTTGTGGGATAAAAGGCCCATAACTCCTATAGGCCTCATTGTTGGACCTAAAATCATCATTAACCCAATAGTCTCATCTCCTTGACAATTTATGCTTACCTTACCTATGACTTGGAAGTCAGCACAAGTTTCGTAGCACGATCTCATGCTATAATCAAGTAGTCCTTAACCAACACTCCACGCAAGCAAGCACAAACATGTTAACCCTATATATTAAGGAAAAGTCCAACAAAAGGTAGGTCATTCCGTCCCTTCATACCTCTATATACTTTTACAGAGGCTAACTTAGCCATGTATCCCTTGCAAGTACCCCCATCAACCTTGAAGTTCTGAAGACAATGAGACCTTATACTAAAGGATATCCATTAGAGTTGAAGAGAACATGACACTTCCACAATCTCTTATTAGTAATTCCAATGTTGGTGATGACCACATCTGGTCACATTGTTGGGCTATGATATTGAAGATTTGAGCTTGAGCTTCTTGTTGTTAGTGATTGAGTCATTGCTTTATCGGGAGTTTGAGTGTTTATTTTGCAATAATTTTTTTAATAAGAGGTGATTCATTTAGTGTATAACTTTCCATCGGGTTGGAAAAGTCCAAATTTGGCATCTTGATCAATTTATAGGTTCTAATGTTAGGCGTAAAAATTGCATATGCCTAAAAGAGAAGTATTTGAACTTGGGTCTTCTGTCCATGTGCATCCTACACAATTGGTTGCTACTTCTTATTTGTAACTGGTTGTAAACAGTGTGCATTATGTGAAGTTATCCCTCACGGGTTTAAAAGAATTCGAGGTATACTCTTCCATGTATTGGTTGGTTTCCAAAAGCCATCTTTATAGGATTGCATTGTTTGACAATTTTAAAAAATTAACATAGACACTTATGGGGCGTTTGGTTCAAGTTTTGAAAAAATATTCCCAAGAATATCATTCCCAGGAATGGTATTCCCAGGAATGATTATTACTATGTTTGGTTAACCAAAAACATTCCTGGGAATGACTCCATTGGCCAATGGTGGTAAGTCAATATTAATTATCGATGCGGGTGGCGGATTCGATTGGTGCGACAGTCAAGTCGCTGACCATCGTCCGATAAGGGTAGCCAGATTCCAATGACTAGTCGTCAACTGCAGGCGGTGCATAGGTGGTCAGATTCCAATGACTGACGCGACGGTTAAGGTTACTGTCAATCGCTAGCGGCAACAAGGGTGGTCGGATTTCAATGATCGGCACGGTGGTTGAAGTCACCGGCACTATCAACTATCGGCGGCGACGAGGGTGACCAGATTATGGTAAATGGCCGCCACAGACAGTGGTCAGTGGTGGTGGATGGCGGTTGCTAACAATGACGTGGAGATGGTTGGTTGATGGCATGATGATAGAAGGGTAGGTATTTTTGACATTTCACATGACAAAAATATTCTCATGTCATGGGAATGTTGCAAACCCACCTTCCCCCATGGGAATGAAAGTGTGGGAATATTGAGCAAAAATCATTCCCGGGAATCATTCTTGGATGGGAATATTTTTTCAAAACTTGTACCAAACATGGGAATCCAACATTCCCATGCAAAGACTCCCAGGAATGAAAAAATAATCTGTGTACCAAACGCCACGTTAAGTTTTTATAAAAATATAATGAGTTTTTTTTTTGGAAATTACAAAATCACCACAAAATTGGAATATTTTATTAATCTTTTTTAACATTTTGGATTTTTTTCACCACATCAAATATATTAGTGAATAGAATTGTAGTTGTCCGGGTGTGGTGAAGGTAGGATACTACTAGGTAGAAAAAGAAGATAGGAAAAAAGAAAAATAAATATATAAAAAGAGTAACGAAAAACAAGAAACAATGCCGTCTTAGGTAAAATTAGTTGATCTACTTAATCTTTTGTTAACTTTGTACATTTTAAATAATAGATAAGCACCACATATACAATTTCTATCAGCAATTAATACAGAGTTAAAAATTGAGATAAAACTGATAAAGTTTTGTAAATTAAGAAGTTAACTTTGAAACAGAGAAAAAGAATTATTGAACCAAAATCAAAGCCAATCCAAACTAAAAAGGACAAAAAAAGTACTTTATTATTATCCTTTGCTAAATTTGAGACCAAATTAAGCTTCGTTGTCTAAATTGCTCATTCCGGGAATCTCACAACCCGCTCTACCATTCGCGGGTCTTATCGACAAATGTTTTTAAAAATTTTTAAAACCCATCCACTGGGCCACTCTACCCCTTTTGCTCGATTTCTTTACTCTCAGTTTATTGGCTCCAGCTCCTCTGTCTCTCTCAATCCCCTTTTGCTTTTTGGCACCCACTACCCACTCCCAGGCTGTGAAAATTCCCTCCCTCTTCTTTCCTTGCCGTTTCTCAAACCTCTTCAGCTTCCGTTTCAGTTCCAGTGTCTTCTTCTTCTACTAGATCTCTACATACCACCCTTCATTATTCACCTATGGTCCCTCACCAAGACATTTGCACACCCACATTGTGCCTGGCTTTTCTTCCTTTCTCTCACTTAGATCCAAGCTGGAACGCTCGCGTTTTGTCCTAAACCCTTCAACAATGAACTTTCAGTTCCAGTGACAAGTCTTTAGTTCCTCAACTTGCTATTTTTTTCTTTCCACTTTATTCTCTTTTTCTTTTGCTTTGTTTTTCCAGTTCTCGCGAATAAGACCGAGCGAGTGCCAAAATTTCTGAGAAGCACCGCTTTTAAATGGAGGTTCCCTCAGGGGAAGACAAAGCACCAGAAAAGCCTCAAAGTTCCGAGAAGAAGAACTCATCAGAAGGCGCGAAAAGAGCTGCAAAAACGGGAAACCCTGGAGGTTCTGTTTCTGCAACTGCAAGAAAGAGAGTAGTAGAACCTCGAAGTGGTTCGAGTGGTTCTACTCTTGCTTCCAAGAGATCGGGTTCCTCTAGTGTTTCCGCAAGTTCAGTTTCTGCGCCGAGACGAAACAGCACCGGAGGGTTACTCCAGAAGCCGTCGATCTCCGATGGAAGAAACAAAACCAGCGTTGATTCTACTGCCAGCACTAGAAGCACCGCTTCTTCGGTTCCGGAACCTTCGAGAAGGTCTCTCCCGGAACTTCGGCGCAGTTCTATGCCTTCGTCTGTTGCTAGCAAACCTTCTAACCGTGCCGGCGTTGTAGGGAAGCCGGTTGCGGCCTCACCGGTGGGATCGAGTTTGAGAACATCCGTTGCTTCTGCTAAGAAGCCGTTGAGTAAGCCAGCATTGTCTTCTCCTTCGTCGAGAAGCAGGGTTGCTTCGTTGGATAGTAGTGGCAGCAGTTCTGCTAGGAGGACGGTTTTGAAGGTTTCGTCGCCGTCGTCGTCGGCGCGGTCGCCGTCTGTCTCCGGCCCGTTGAGAGCGGGGTCTTTGTCGTCCTCTCAGGCTCGAAGTTCTGCTTTGTCTGGAAGGAGGAAGGGGTCGACTCCTGATAGCCGTGATTCGCGTTTTATTGTTCTTCCTCAGGTTGAGATTAAGGCCAATGATGAATTGGTAAGCTTGGTGTTTAGCAACGGTTTTAGTTGTGATTATGAAATATTATTGAATGGATTTGGAACTTGATGTTTAAAAACTTTAAATGAAGGTCTAAGTCAGTGTTATGGATTTTGCAACAATTCAGAATCTCGTTAGTGAATTATTGTTGATATGCTTTGGGATTTGACTCTCGTGTGGTAGTGAAGCAATTGCCTAAGGAAAGAGGGAATTATATGTGCACAGATGTATATGCTTTTGTCTTTGGAAACATTTAATGGTTGTGGAATGATTTCTTGGAATTTCAGTAGAGAAAGGGCTCCATCATGAAGTTAACTTAGTAAATCACTTGTTGAAAATTGACACCAACCCAGTTGTATGTTTTATTAACTATTTAACAACTAATACTAGTTGATGTTTGGCGTATTGAAGTGCAGTAGGTATCATAAAATGTATTCACTTAATTGCGTCCTCCCTTTTGGGGGTACGCAATTGCAGTGTCTCTCGTGTATATTTAATGCTAAATTTCTATTTTTATTTTTTCTCTTGTTCCCAGTTATTATCTAATTCTGATCCATCTTGATATTTTATCAGAGATTGGATCTTAGGGGACACAGAGTTCGCAGTCTCAATGCCAATGGATTAAACTTATCATCAAACTTAGAGGTAAACCTATGACAATCTATTCAAAGTTGTTTCTGGTAATTTTTAATGAAATTTCATTTGTGCCAGATAATGACTACATTTTACTACATTTTACTCAAGTCCAATCACAAATGAGTATATTGATAAATTTCTATGGATGTGCTTTCTTTTTAGTTGCTCTGCTCATTTGGGACAAGATATGAATTAGCTACCATTTTCCTTTTCTCTTTATTTTTTTGTAGAAGTATAATTTTTTCTAAAGCAAGTTGTTTGCTATAGTTGAACTCACTCTGAAGTTTGAATTGAAAAACAGAGGAGGACAAATTGTTCATTTGCAAGAAAGAAAGGTTATGAATAAATTGCACCTCTGTCTTGGTGCTTCATTTTGTATTACTCTTATTTCACTGAAACAGCTAGATTGGTCTAGGCATACCATTCTCCTAACTGGTCTGAGACACATTAGCTAGTTGACCCTGTTCGAAATAATATGTCGAGTGAGCTGATGTTGGTTTAGCTGCTCCTGTTTCTGTCAACAGCTTTAGGTTTAGTTATTTGAGATTATAAAAGAGAAATGTTTCCCCTTATTTTATTCCAAGGACTACAGTTAGGAGAGAAATTCAAGTTGTATTTTGATGTACCCTATTTAGTTTGTGTTTTGAGGATTTTTATAGCATTTAACTTATGATTCTTATTGGCAGTTTGTTTATCTCCGAGATAATCTCTTGTCTACACTGGAAGGAGTAGAAATATTGACGAGAGTGAAGGTTTTATATATAATTTACATTCGGGTTTTATGTTTTAATAATTTCAAATAAACTTCTTAGTAACTGATTGAGAGAAACTATTTACCTTTCCAGGTTCTTGATTTGAGTTTCAATGATTTTAAGGGGCCTGGATTTGAGCCTCTTGAGAATTGCAAAGTACTGCAGGTATGTTGTCTTTTGTATGTGTGTGTGTGTTTTTGCTTTTGTCTTATGGCTGCTATAAAAAATTAAAGAATGCGAATACTTATTTAATAATCACATTGTGAAATCCTTAATTTTTATGCAGCAACTCTATCTTGCTGGAAATCAAATCACATCATTGGCAAGTCTGCCACAGCTTCCTAATTTGGAGGCAAGCTTTTAAAACCTTGTCTGCTTTCTGATATTTTTTAATTCAGATCTTATGATGGCCTTCAACTTCAGTGTTCATAAAAAACTTTTTCGTATTTGTTTTGTTTCATTTTTGCAGTTCCTCTCAGTAGCTCAAAATAAGTTGAAATCTCTCACTATGGCAAGTCAACCTCGACTCCAGGTTGTTTTTTTTTTCATATTGAGTTTTGACCTTATATTGTATATTTTTCTTTAAAAATTGAATTCTTTATTAAATAAAATAATTTGATGCAGGTCTTAGCTGCCAGCAAAAACAGAATTTCGACTCTCAAGGGTTTCCCATATTTACCAGTTCTTGAGGTTTGTGACATCGTTTTTATTTGCCTTACCAAGTGATCATACATCTTCACACTTTTATCTTAGTAGACTTTCTCATGGATATAGTTCATCATTTTGTTTTGTTGTCTAATAAATTTTCTGATTGTGTGATATGTTTAGTTACTCTTCAAAGCATATAGAATAGTGCTATAGATTAGTGACTCCCAAACACTCCAATCTTTAATATTTTGATTTTTTAGTTTGTGCTTTCTGTTTTGATGAATTGCTGGTTTTATGAGAAAAGCACCAAGGAAACTGCAAGGGTTGCCACGTGACGTGTGGTTAGGTGCATAGTCACATGTTCTATTTCCACCATTTCTAGAGAATTTCCTGGGCTCAGCCGGCAAGGAATTTCGTCATTGATTCCCTCTGTCTAGGAATTAACTTTTCCAAAAGCTCAAGCTGTTCTTGTTAATATCTAACACACTCCCTCTCATGAAAGCCCTTTTGGTTTTGGAGGGTGGACAAAGGACATGCCCACCTTACCTTGTGCTGAAGTTCAATTCAATTATTAAGAGGGGCCCCGCGGGGGGGGGGGGGAGGGGTTCAAGGATTGAACTTGTTGACATAGCTTGATTGTTGGCCAGATGTTAGCCATTATTGTAGACATGATGCTAGCCATTACAATGATTGTCCAGAATTGTTTTTTCAGTATAAATATACCTATTATGTGCGGGGTAAACAAACTTGTGTATTCAGACAAAGGGTTTTCTCTCTAAATCCACTCTTTTTCTACAAAACTGTTGACCATTTGGTTGAAGAGGTCATTACAAAATTAAAAAGAAGAAATGGAATGTATAATAGTGTGGATGCACTATATAGGGGTTTAGTTTGTTTCTACATTGCATTTCAATTGAACCGTTTTTTATTGTGATGAAATATTTTAGGGTTAACATTATGACTTCAGCTTAATTTATATATGTAGAAATAATTTCTTTTTATTAATTAATTTCTCTGAACAGAGAGGTACAACTTAGATAGGAAGAGAAATGGAACAGAATCCTTAATCATAGGAAACTAGAATCGCATAAAAACAGAAAAGAGAAAAAATAGGAAGGTTAATCCCATAACTTCAGGATTGACTAATCCTTTCCTTAATCCTAGGATATTATCTTCCTAATTTATTTAGAATAATAAATCCTAACAATCCTAATTTATCTACACTCCCCCTCAAGTTGGTGCAAAGATGTCTATCATGCCCAACTTAACTTGCTGTTCAAAGGGTTGTCTTAACAGACCCTTGGTTAAAACATCTGCAATCTGCTGAGTTGTTGGGACAAATGGAATGCAAATTATTCCTTCTTCCAGTTTCTCCTTGATAAAATGTTTGTCAATCTCAACATGTTTTGTCTGGTCGTGTAAGACTGGATTGTGAGCTATGCTTATCGCGGCCTTGTTGTCACAGTACAGCTGCAAGGGAAAAATTATTGGTCTTTCAAGCTCTTCTAATATTTTCTTCAGCCATAGAACCTCACACACTCCTTGAGCCATTGATCGAAACTCAGCTTCAGCACTACTTCTAGCAACAACGTTTTGCTTTTTACTCCTCCACGTGACCAGATTACCCCATAGGAAAGTGCAGTATCCAGAGGTTGATCTCCTGTCCATAACAGAATCAGCCCAATCAGCATCAGTATACACTTCAATTCCTCTTTTTTCAGTTTTTTCGAAGAAGAGACCTTTTCGTGGTGTACCCTTTAGGTACCTAAGAATTCTGTAAACAGCTTCAAGGTGTTCTTCGTATGGGGAGTGCATGAATTGGCTCACCATGCTTACAGCGAAGGCAATGCCAGGACGGGTATGGGACAAATAGATGAGTTTCCCAACTAACCTTTGGTACCTACCTGGGTCTACTGGGACTCCATCTTTGACATCTCCAAGCTTAGTCTTGGTTTCTATAGGAGTATCAGAGGGTTTGCAGCCACTCATTCCTGTTTCTTTCAAGAGATGTAAGATGTATTTTTGCTGTGAAACTACTATGCCCTTCTTTGATCTTGCAACCTCCATTCCAAGAAAGTACCAAAGCTGGCCAAGATCTTTAACTTCAAACTCCTTGGCTAATTTTTGCTTCAACAGATTCATCTTAGTTACATCATCTCCTGTCAGTATTATGTCATCTACATAGACAATTAAAACTGAAATTTTGCCTTGGGTAGATTTCTTCATGAATAGTGTGTGATCTGATTGGCCTTGATTATATCCCAGGCCTTTTACAAACCTTGTGAATCTTTCAAACCATGCTCTAGGGCACTGTTTGAGACCATATAAGGATTTTTTTAGCCTGCACACCTTATTCCTGAATTTGTCAGCAAACCCGAGTGGAAGTTCCATGTAGACTTCTTCCTCTAGGTCTCCATTCAGGAATGCATTTTTTAAATCCATTTGAGTTAATGGCCAGTCCAGGTTGGCAGCAACTGAAAGGAGGACTCGAATTGTGTTTAGCTTTGCCACTGGAGAAAAAGTTTCAGAGTAATCCACTCCATATGTTTGTGTAAAGCCTTTAGCTACAAGGCGTGCCTTGTATCTTTCTAGGGAACCGTCAGAGTTATATTTCAGGGTAAATACCCATTTACACCCAACAATTGTCTTCCCATTTGGTAGATTCACTTTCTCCCAAGTAGCATTCTTCTCTAGGGCTCTCATCTCCTCAAAGACAGCTTCCCTCCATTGAGGAACATTTAGAGCTTCTTGAACATAATTAGGAATAATGACACTAGAGACTTGTGAGATAAAGGAATAATATGGGGCTGAAATATTTTTGTAAGACACAAAGTTTGACAAGGGGTGTTTTGTGCAAGACCTATCACCTTTCCTAAGAGCAATGGGAAGATCATCATGGTTAGAACAACTAGATGGAAAGTTACTTGAGGAATTATTGTCAGGTTCTTTTGGAGGATCATCATGAACTTCATGATCCACCCTTTGATTAGATTCTTGGTGGTGCTGCTGGATAATGGCCCTTTTTCTCTTTTCCGCCTGGTGTTCTTTTGTATAAACAAGACCTTTGTGCCATTTCACCCACTCCTCTGTAGAGTCAGAATTTTCTGTTTGAGATGGCATCATAGTGGTCTGCATTTGTGCAAAATCAGCAGGATTATTTGGTTCATTTGGTTCCACAAAGTTTTCATCCTCTGGTTCATAACTTTCCAGTGGCGTGTTAGGAATTTTAAAGCCTAAATCAGAAGTGTCTAGGAAACCATCACTACCGTGCTCCCCCTGAAGATGGGACTCGGTATAATATGAGATTCCTTCAAAAAAGGAGACATCCATGGACACAAAAAGTGTTTTTGAAACTGGATCAAAACATTTATATCCTCTTTGATTAGAGGGATAGCCAACAAAAATGCATTTATGTGCTTTGGGGTCAAGTTTTGAACGCTTGGTATCATGATTATGAACAAAAACTACACTCCCAAAGATTTTTAAAGGTATGTCAGTTATGAGCCGAGTAGAGGGAAAACAATCAGTGAATATTTGCAAGGGGGTTTTAAAGGCCAATATTCTGGTGGGTAGTCTATTTATCAAGTAGGTAGCAGTTAAGATAGCCTTTCCCCAAAGAGACTTAGGGACCTTGGTTTGGAAACTTAAAGCCCTAGCAACTTTGAGTAGATGTTTATTCTTTCTTTCAGATCTTTCTGCAACCCCATTCTGCTGAGGAGTGTTGGGGCAAGAACTTTGATGTGCAATGCCCTTCTCAGCAAAAAAAATTGCCCAGAATTTGATTAAAGAATTCCTTGCCATTATCACTACGAAAATTTTTAATGAGTTTGAAATTGTTTTAGGACCATATGATAGAAGTTTTTGAACACAAATGCAACATCAGATTTGTCCCGTAAAAGAAACACCCAAGTGACCCTAGTATGATCATCAATAAAGGTGAGAAACCAGCGTTTTCTAGAAATAGTTGACTCTAGAGGGACCCCAAACATCACTGTGAATCATAGTAAACGGTTCAGATTGTTTATATGGTTGTGGAGGAAAAACAGCACGGTGATGTTTAGGCAATTCACAAGATTCACATTTAAAAGACAACTGACTTTTATTCATAAATAACTTGGGAAACAAACGTTTCAAATACTGAACATTAGGATGTCCTAACTGGTAATGCCATAACATAATATCTTTCCTAGAAACAGAGATAGAATTGAAACATGCCCGCTGGTCTTGCCTTCCAAAAATGAGGTGATTATTGAGAATATAGAGACCATTATCTTGCTTAGCACCCCCAATCATCTTCCCCAAGGATAAATCCTGAAATTCACAATGAGAAGACCAAACATTAATTCTGCAGTTATGATCAAGGGTTAGTTTACTAACAGACCCAAGATTATAGGACAAATTGGGAACATGTAGGACATCTTTAAGGCTCAAAGACGGAGAAAGGGTTATAGTTCCTTTTCCAGCAACAGTAGCTAGGGAACCATCTGCAAGTTTAACCTTTTGATTTCCTGCACACGGTATATATGAGGAGAAGTATTGTGACACACTAGTCATATGATCAGTGGCACCTGAATCTAAGATCCAGGGGCCATTAGAACCTGCACACGCAACAGTAGCAATAAAATGATCACCTGACTGGGCTTGGGCTATAGAACAGGATGGGCTAGAATTTCCTATAGAGTGAGATTGGAAGAGTTTATGCAGGTGCTCTATTTGTTCCTTTGTGAAGGGAAGAGATTCTGAGGAAGATTGCTGCCCTGGGTCCAAGTTGCTTGCTTGGAATGCATGTGGGTCTCCTCCAAACTTGTTATCGTTGCCTGGTTTCTTCTTTGAGGTTGGTTTTCCATGCAGTTTCCAGCATGTTTCCCGTGTGTGCCATGGCTTTTTACAATGGTCACACCAAGGTTTCTGTTTTCCTCCTCGTTTCTCTCCTTCTGAGTCTCCACCCTGGGCTACAAGTGCTGATCCTTCATAAGCATGGTTTAGCATCGCTTCCCTCCTTGCCTCCTCTCTTTGTACTTCTGAAAAAACTTCTCTGATAGATGGTAGAGGCTTTCGTCCTAGGATTTGTCCTCGGACTTAATCAAGTTCTTTGTTTAGCCCCCCTAAGAAGACAAATATCCGTCCTCTTTCCACCTTTTTTCTGTAGCGTGCACTATCACTGCTGTTCTCCCATTCTTCTTCCTCAAACATATCTAGTTCTTGCCACACACTCATCATTTCATTGTAATATACTGTGACTTCCTGCTCACCTTGCTGTATCTTCCACATCCTAGTGGTCACTTCAAACAACTGTGAGTGATTGTCCAAGTCTGAGTATGTTTCCTTCACAGCGTCCCATACATTAGGAGCTATTGGTAAGAACATGAAGGGCTTACCAATCACCGGGTCCATAGAATTGATCAGCCATGCCGTAACCATAGAATTTTCTGAACGCCACTGCCGATATTTTGGATCATCCGTGCCTAGGACTTTAACTTCTCCATTCCAATACCCAAGTTTTCCCTTGCCATCGATCACCAACTGCACAGACTTGGACCACTCAAGATAATTCTTTCCATTAAATTTATGAATGGTAATTTGAAGGGAGTGGTCACTAGCAGAGATGGGTGTGGACTGGATCGCTTGCTGAGTGCCCCCCTCTGAGGGCTTCATGGTGGTCTCGGATGGGCCGAACTAGAGCCAACCATGGCAGCCTTGTAGTTCATGATCAAACCTTGAGGCTCTGACACCATGTAGAAATAATTTCTTTTTATTAATTAATTTCTCTGAACAGAGAGGTACAGCTTAAATAGGAAGAGAAATGGAACAGAATCCTTAATCATAGGAAACTAGAATCCCATAAAAACAGAAAAGAGAAAAAATAGGAAGGTTAATCCCATAACTTCAGGATTGACTAATCCTAGGATATTATCTTCCTAATTTATTTTGAATAATAAATCCTAACAATCCTAATTTATCTACAATATATTTAGTTTTGTTGTAGTTTTCTAATATATATTTTGTTTTCATATTTATATTCATGAGAATCACATTTTACTTTTCTTTTTGTTTACCTCTTGCCAATGAAATAGATAGTAAAAATTTGCGTTAATTACTCTGTTGGTTCTTATAATTTTACCCAGTTTTTAAATTAGCCCCTACAGTTTAAAAGTTTCTATTTGGGTCCTTACAATTACCAAACGTTTCTAATTGGGTTTGCACCATGACTAACTATCAGGCATCCATTAATTTAGTCATGTGATGCAGGCGATATTTCCCCCCCAAAGGCCAAAACACAATAACATGACAATTTACAGTTGGTCACGGTGGGGACCAAATCTGAAACATTTGGTAATTAGAAGACCTAAGTGGAAACTTTTTAATTATAGGAACTAATTTGAAAATTGGGTAAAACTATAGGGACTAACATAGTAATTAAACCTAAAAATTTTCAAGTAACTTTCAAGGACTGAAATTAGTGATAAATTTACATATGCCTGTGTACTTAAATGTAGACTGACTGCTGTTACTTTCAATGATTTTGTTGTACTGTAGCATTTGCGAGTAGAGGAGAACCCTATACTTAAGATGCCTCATTTGGAAGCAGCATCGATATTGCTAGTTGGGCCTACTTTGAAAAAATATAATGATAGAGGTATGAGGGTAAATTTATCCTTAGCCCTTGGCTTCTTAAATTGTTGGCAGAACTCAGAAGAATATCTTAATTCTAAGTACAGGTTAGGTAGAATATATCTTAATTCTAAGTACAGGTTAGGTAGTACCCAATATATATGTTTTCTTCAAGTGATTTCTACAGGCATCCGTGTATTCTTATGTTGCTATGTATCAAGCTAGTTTATTCAATATCAAAAGTTTCACAGATCTTTCTCGTGAGGAAATAGCAATAGCAAAGCGTTATCCTGCACATACAGCATTGTGCATTAGAGATGGTTGGGAATTTAGCCGCCCTGAGCATGCTGCAGAGTCAACTTTCTGCTTTCTAGTTGAGAAATGGAAGGACCATTTTCCTCCTGGATTTTTTCTCAAAGAAGCCTCCATAGATCAACCTTTGGAAGAAGATCCGTGTCGTTGTCACTTCACAATTATTCGTGATAGTGAAGTGAATACGGACCCACCATTAGTCTTAAAATATCAATGGTTTTGTGGTGAGATAACACCTTCAAATTTTGTCCCTATTCCAGATGCTACCGGTGAGGTAATGAGTTGATAACATGATTATTATTGCTTCAAATTTTCTTTGTTAGTATGCTTGTTTATATTATTTGTGTTCATGTCATTGTTTGATTTCCAGATTTACTGGCCAAAGCATGAAGACATTGGAAAAATTCTGAAAGTGGAATGTACTCCCACTTTAGGGGAAACAGAGTATCCTTCTATATTTGCCATATCTTCTCCAGTTTCGCCAGGTAGGCTTGTCTTGTGTGGTTATAGATGCACAACTAAAATTTTGAGATTTTAGTTAATCTGACAGGATTAAAGTGGTCCATGTACTTTAGCTTCAGAGAACTGTGGAAGTACATGTGTTATCTACATAAAGTAATGAATTATGAATTTCTTTTTTTATTCCTATTCTTCTTTTTCCTGTATGCTTTTATTGTTATTTGAAAATGAAACATGCAGATACTCCTTATGTTACTGTTTGTACACATTTCCCAAATCTGTCATGAAGCATCCTTGCTGAATTTAAAATCTAAGTGCATGAGGGAGCTATTGAAGCTTTATTGTGCATTTGGTAGGCATCAAGATGTGTCAACATAATATTAAATGAATTTTCATGTATCCTTGTGTCAAAATTTGATTTATTTATGATTTTCCTTCTTAAAAGTAAAACTGGTGTGTATATATATATGTTATACACTGGGAGGATTAAAATTCAAGTGATAATCTTAATTAATAGGTAATCATCTAAATTTATTTTGATAGAAGAAGAGTTTAAATTTGATTCACTGTCTTTATAAAAGGAAACAAGAAGGCGCCACATCATTGTAGTGACAAAGGTTTTTCACTTGTAAAATATTTTAACCACCTTTTTATATAGGTGGCACCATATGGTTCACTAATAGTGTAAAACTCTTTATACTATCAGTGGATTAAAATTAAATCCAAAGAAAAAATATAAGCTGTCTAATTTTTGATGTTGTACTTTCTTACACTGTTCAATATTCGTCTTTGAATTTATTATTGGTGAGTGACCTGTCTAATTTCTGTCTGGCAAAAGAAAAGGAACTGTCTGATTTCTGTGTTGTATATTAATGCCCTGTTCTTTTAATAATTTCTTAATGTGTACATGCTTCATGCATTAAGTATGATTTTACTCTTCTACATTTCACAAGGAACTGGAATTCCGAAGGTTGTAAACCTTGAAGTGCATGGGGAACTTGTAGAAGGAAATATTATCAAGGGTTGTGCTGAGGTTGCCTGGTGTGGTGGGACTCCAGGAAAGGGTGTTGCTAGGTGAGATGGCATTCCTTATATTTGTACTCGCTTATTTGTATACGTCTATCTGTTTGCATCATGTGTATATGTATGAAATATGTTCTGTTCAAAAAATGGTGTAATGCAACTATGCCATTTGTTTTGTCTCCTCTCTTATTTTAGCTGGCTGAGGAGAAAGTGGAACAGCAGTCCTATGGTCATTGTCGGAGCAGAAGATGAGGAGTATCAGCTAACTTTAGATGATGTTGATTCGAGTTTAGTTTTCATGTTCACACCAGTAACAGAAGAAGGTGCCAAAGGAGAACCTCAATATAAATATACAGATTTTGTAAGAGCTGGTAAGGATTGAATTTTGTCCATTTTTATCTTTACTTTTCATATAGCTCCTTTTGAAATATGCTTGATAGCCTTTGTTAGAATACTAGTCTAGATTCGTCAGCATATTTAGCACGTTAGAATGCATGGTCAACTGTAATTATGATGCTTGCTGATTGTTGGTGTTAGAATATTAGGGTTAGGAGTCTTAATGTATTAGTAGGCATGGGCTTGTACAGGTTGTACTAGTACTTGACCTAATTATTAGTATAAATAGGAGCATTAGGTTAGTGTATTGTATCACATCAAAGTATCAATCTCATATCATATTGTTAAGCTTCTTTCTTGTTTTTCCTCTTTTTTCACATAAGCCCTATAATTTCAACATGGTATCAGAGCGGTACCATCCACCACGAGGAGGATCTGTCCTTTACGCTGTGTCGAGTTCCATCGAACTCATATGTATATTTTTTCCTCTGATTCCTCTGTGTTTCTACGTTAGTATCAGTTTGATTCTGTGACCTGGCTTCATTTCCCCTCCCTTTTAGTTCAGCAAGTATATTTTGAACGAGTTTCATGCCCAAGGTTGCTTATATATGGGTAGGAGTAAATAGTACTTTACATTTGAATCATTTCTACAGAACTCCCTTTTATCGATTTATTAATTGCCTTGTTTTAAACACTCTTTTTTATGTGCTGTTTTGTCCAGTCTTTGGGATTTATAGATGGGGAAAGATAAGCATATATTGGATGGATTCAATGGCTCATAATGAATGAAATGACTTAATTTGAAGATTGATGTCGTCAATAAGGGATTAATCAAATGACAAGAATCTGAGAGTGGGATGATGGCAATGGTTCAAAATTGGAGAAGTGTGATCATGGAGTCACCAATATTCTTGAACTACTTCTCATGCTATTGTCTGATTGTTCTTTGATTGTCATTTTTTTTTCTTCATATGGCAGCTCCTCCTTCTGTCAGTAATGTTAGAATAGTTGGAGATGCTGTTGAAGGAAGTACCATCAAAGGAGTTGGTGATTATTTTGGTGGAAAGGAGGGTCCCAGCAAGTTTGAATGGTTACGGGAGAACAGGGATGCTGGGTCAGTATACTCTTCATCATGCTTCACTGAAGGGCATGGGAGTATTAAGTTAAAAAATCAAATCTGTTACTCTGGTCTTGCGATTTGTGCTCTTGCAAATTGGAAAGTGAATTGTTACATTCATTACGTTACTTTGGGATAATTCCCTCCTTCATTTTGATCAAAAGTCGCTATTTTCTTTTATCTCCTTAACTTATTTTGTTTTACTAAGCTCTTTCCTCTTGTTTCATTGTGGCAAATCTATGCAGAGACTTTCTGTTGGTGTCAGCTGGTACATCTGAGTATACCTTGACCAAAGAGGACGTTGGCCGATGTTTGGCTTTTGAATACATACCTATTAATTTTGAAGGTTTTGTATTTGGACTGGACATGATCGGTTTATCCTTTCCATGTACCTGTCACATCTTTCTTTAACATTTTCATTGGTTTATCTTTCAGGTCAGGAAGGAAAATCTTTGTCAGTTATGTCTCCTGTAGTGAAACAAGGTATCTTGATGACTATCAGCAATGTCTCCTGTACTTAGTTTCTTCTGTTTTCTCCTTCACTGCCATTATATTACTCTTTTACTAGCAGGTGCCATTTTGTCATAAGATGTGGTAGGTGATATATTTATTGTTGGAATCATTGTATGGTATTGAGTTCTTTATCATGATTTCTCATTTTAGAGATATAAAAGCATTCTTGGGCCTTCACCTAACAGCTTAAGCTTTTAGGAGTGTTGGTCCTTGATATTGTATCAAAGCCTCTATGAACAAGTGTTCAAGAGTTTGATTCTTGTCTCTCCCATTTAAATTAAATTTCAGCACACACAAGGTACAATGGGCTTACGCATTGTCTACGCTTCAAGCCAAAAGGGCTTTTTGCATAAGGGGCCGTGTTTTGGATATAAAACCATTTATGGGCTTCCGCCTAACAGTTTACTCTTTTGGGAGAGTTGGTCTTTGATAATCATCATCAATAAATGTGTTATTGTTGGCTTTTGAACAATATAATGCTACTATTATTTTATGATTGGATGGAGTTATTCATCTTGCTTAGATCTCAGCATATTGACTTGCTTTTTTAGTTAATTTGATGCAGCAGTAGAACATGAAATAATTAGTAGCAGATTATTTTTTTAATTTCGAAATATTTAATTTAATTTTCGCAGCTTCTCGTTGTGAGTAGTATTTTAGGTCAAATGTGTGCTGTTTAAGAGATTACGTGTCTTATCTGTAAGGCCCCAGGGTTCCTAATGGGCTTGGATTAGTATTGAGTGTCAAGGATTACATTTTGGGAGTTGTTTCTTGAAAGTTGCTTTCTAGTAAGTTGTGCCTAGGAAAATGTAGTTAGCCATTGTAATCTGAAATTCCTAAGAGATGTAAGCTGGAAGGTCATGCAATCTGAAAGGTCTTAGCTTGCACTATAAAAGCTAAGTCACAGCCTTTGCATAGCCAGCTGTTTTGAATCATAAATCCAGAATTATAAAGAACTTTATTCTTTCCTGGTATGTTACACCAGAAGAACCAGCCCATTGGCTGTGTTTGACTCATTCTTCTCTCAACCATTCTCTATTTCTTGGTAGAACCCTATCTAGACTCATTGTCCTACACCATAATTCTTCTACTATAAGGGGTTTTTAGTAATTTTCTTTTCTCTTTGCTGTTCATGCTTTTGAGGATTGTTTATCCTCAGTTTTATATCTTCCTCCCTTTATGAAGTTTTCTTTTTCCATCCCAGATAAAAAGGCTTCCACCTTTCTCAATTGGCGTTTTGAAAATAATTTATACATATTTGGGGCAGTACCATTCAATCTTCTAAATGTTTTATATGCATACTATGTTGCTTACATAATTATGGCTATGCATTTATGTATGTGTTCAGTTCTTTTCCATTCTTCTAGTAACATGTTGAAATGTGTAATGATTATGATTTTAAAAGTTAAAATTGCTGCTAATTTATACTGACAATTTGCATTTGGTCATGAATTTTTCTTATGTGGCTTCTTTTTTGTCCCAATTTCAGCACCCCCAAAAGTAACAAATCTCAAAATAATTGGTGATCTACGAGAGAATAGCAAGGTCACTGTGACTGGTATTGTTACTGGAGGAACTGAAGGATCTAGCAGAGTTCAGTGGTTTAAAACATGTTCGTCAACTTTGAATAGTGAAAACAGTTTTGAAGCATTAAGTACTTCCAAAATTGCTAAAGTAGGTATTCTTTTTATTTTTTATTTTTTTTGGCCGGTGGGGGTTCACAATGACCCTTCAGGTACAGGGCACACTTTTTTCCTTATACATATGGTGCCAATTTCTTGTTGGGTTTTGACCTGGTCAGGCATTCCGCATACCTCTTGGAGCTGTTGGCTGTTACATTGTTGCCAAATTTACACCAATGACTCCCGATGGTGATTCTGGTGAACCAGCATTTGTAATATCTGATAGAGCAGTTGAGAGTAGGTTTACTTGTCTCTCCTTGCTCCCCCTTTGTTTTTGGTTCTGCCATATGGTATCAAGAATATAAATAACATAATCGTCATAAACTAAATTCCCTCAAATGTCATATCTATTTTTTCTTCAAGCAAAATCTATCTTATGTGCAACATTACAACTTTCTGCATTTTTTGCAGCCCTTCCACCAAGCTTGAATTTCTTATCTATCATTGGAGATTACAGTGAAGATGGAATATTGACAGCTTCATATGGATATGTTGGAGGTCATGAAGGAAAAAGTATATACAATTGGTATCTTCATGAGGTATTCACTTGCATCAAAGTTCTGCCATATATGTTTGACTTGTTTAACTAATGTTATGGGAGCCTAATTGCTACCATTTTCCTATTGATTGCTTTGAGTATTTTTATCTATCCCTCGACGAGGAGAAACGTATAATAATTGTGTGTGACAGATTAAGACTATGCCTGGTAGAGAATGTGGAAAATGAGAATGTAGAAAATAGAGTGTGGAAATGGGATGGGGTGGAAAGGTTTTGATTTTGACTCCTTGATGCTTGCTAGATGGTGGAAAATATTGTCTCACTAATCTTCAGTATGTTATGTTTGCTTTCCTTTGGTGTCTGTGGCTAGAAAGGATGCTTGAATTTTTTAAGGAAGACGTCTGTGCTTAGGCATGCTTTGGTAGAAGGTCGTTTTCTAGGCCTGTTTGTGGTGTGCAGCAAATGTTTTCAATTGAAAACAGAGAGTATGCTGAATTGTGTGTCTAATCAGACCACACAGGGCTTATATTAATGCTAGTGGCAACATTTATTACAATAAATACAATCCTAATTATATAAGGATACAACTCCTAAAGTAGCTGATCAGTTAGAGCATTAGTTGACTATAGACATATACAACATCTATGATATTTTCTAATAGGTTTTTTTCAAGGAATTCTTTTGGTAGATTTACAGAGGACCTGAAGAGCTCTATTGTATTAATGATTGAGTTGTAGGTTTGTTCCGTTTCTGTTGGTTGTTCGTTTTCCTATTGTTTTGTTAGATGAGGATTGCTTATCCTCTTTTCTCTCTGTATCTCTTCTTTTCTTGTAATAAAATCTTCTTTTTATCAAGAAATTTTTTCTGCCATAAAAAAAGATGTACACATTTATTCATATTTTTTTTCCTTGATCTTTCAAGTATTTGACTCCCTGTCAAATAGCAGAATGTTTTTGACTATTAGTGACTGATTTGTCAATGAGTTTATTTCCTACTAAAGCTGATTATTAATCTTTTTTCTTCTTCAGTTTTTGAATTTACATCCATAGTGTTTTTACTGATTCGAGGAGTTATGTAATCTTTATGTTGCAGTATGATCATATTTTATGGTAGGCCTTTTAATCTCAGCATGCTTGCTTGAGTAAAAGAGAATGTGTGTCAATGGTAGCCTATGGACACAAGCCCAAGAACAGCACAAGGGCAGCCTTAGTGAAATAAGTTGGCAATTATTGAAATAATATAAAATTAATTAAAGATTGCCACACTCGTGGTGGATGCCATAGTGCTGCCATATTGAAGCTGGCCCACCATGGTGTGGACCGTATTTTCCACTATGCCATTCTGCATGGCAGCTGCCATTGATGACACTCGGTGGATATATCCATTTGTGTACTCAATCTTCCTCTACCATGTCTTTTTTTTTTTTCTGACCATCCTTTAAGGCAACAAATCATTGAAGTTAAGTGTTACAATTGAGTGAAAGTGCCTTAATATACTGGGGACTGGGGAGACTTATTTGTTTCCTGCCTTTTACTTCATACATGTTGGCCTGTGTTTTTGTTGCATTTATTGGAAAAGAATAAAATGGATTAAGAGATTTTATCAAAGAAAAAACGATTGGAAAATGGGTTTAAATTTGACCTATTAGAAATAAATATAAAACATTCCTGTTTGTAACAATTGTACTTCTAATAAAAAAATTTATGTTCTATCTACCAAGAAAGAAAAAAAAAATTTATGTTCTAAAATATCTTTTGGACTCTGCAGGTTGAAGGTGATTTTGGTTCTTTGATACCAGGGGTTTCAGGACTTCTGCAGTATCGTATTACTAAAGAAGCCATTGGAAAATTCATTTCATTCCAGTGTACTCCAGTACGTGATGATGGTGTTGTAGGTGACCTAAGAATTTGCATGGGACAGGAGCGTGTTCGCCCTGGTAACACATTTATGGGATCTATGCGGAAAATTTGAATAAGAATTTGGTTTCTTTGAATAATAAATATAAAAAGGAATTTCACATTAATGACATGTATACTAGAGATTTCTGATAAGAGAAGTATCAAGTATGTATTGAGACTTGAGAGCAAAAAGTAGGAAACTAGAGGATCAGGAATATTCCATAACCTACGAAGAAAAACAGCAATAAAAAAAATTCATCAGCTCAAAAGAGCAGCCCAATCCCTTTGCAGGTCTTAGGTAGGATTAGGAACAACCTTTTAAACCCATTTGCAGAAACCAAAAAGGAGGCTAAGAGGACAAGGCTATCCTATAAAATATGTGGAGGGATATAACTATTAGTACAAATTCTGAAATTATGCTCCAGCCAAATACACCAAACCCCAGCAAAAAGCGCACAGTGGCAAAGCTCTCTGTCCTTTGTACGTCCAAAACATTTATAATGAGTTGAGAAAAAGACTTCCTAATTAGGTGGACATATCCAGCACTGTTTAAAATTTAAAAGGCCTTAACAGTTTACAACCTCACAATGCAAAATGAGGTGGACATTTGTTTCAGAGCTTTTGAAGCATGACATTTGAGGTCTGCGTATTTGTAACAAGTCATTAGTGTTAATCCTATTGAGCACCGCTGTCCAAACAAAAGCTGCATCGAGTTTGTTACAAAGATAACTTATCCGAGGACCTCTCAGGGATTTAGTGAAGACATCTGCTAGTTGATCATTTGAGTTGACAAAGTTAGTGGTGATGTCTCCCAATAGGATCTTTTCCCTTATAAAATGACAATCTACCTCAATGTGTTTGGTCCTTTCATGGAAAATTGGATTGGAGGCGATATGCAATGCAGCTTGATTGTCACAGATGAGTGCCATTTGCATTATCTCCCCAAATTGAAGTACTTTGAGAAGTTGTTTCAACCAAATGAGTTGACAAGTGATTGAGGCCATAGCTTAGTATTTTGCTTTGTCACTAGACCTTGCAAGTTTCTTACTTTTCCAATATATCAAGTTGCCTCTAATGAGTACACAATTCCCAGAAGTGGATCGTCTGTCAAATGGAGACCTTGCCTAATCGGCTTTTGCGTATCCAATAACCTAGGTATGTCCTTTATCTTCATAGATGAGTCCTCGTCATAGAGCTCCCTTAATATATTTCAAGATACGTATCATATCAATGCATCCCAATGGCCCTCACAAGAAAAAGTTCAAGAATTGATTAACCTCACTGACTGCAAAAGAGATGTATGGCTAGGTAACAATGAAGTAATTTAGTTTCCCAACCAATCTCATGTATTTTCCCGAGTCCGATAGTGACTCCTCCTGATTTGGTAGAAGCTTGACATTAAGATTCATGGGAGTGTCAACGGGTTTGCCATTCAACAGGCCTGTTTCTTCAAGGATATCCATAGCATAGCATACTTCCTTTGTCAAATTACTATACCATCCTATGATTGTGCCACCTCAATACCCAAGAAATACCGGAGTTTACCAAGGTCTGTGGTCTGAAAGTGATGATAAAGATGCTGTTTTATCTTACATATGACATGATGGTCACCCAATGATAACAATGTCATCCACATACACAACCAAATAAATACAACCTTGGGCTGTGTGCCGATAGAACACAGTGGTCCGCTTCACTTCGAATCATGCCAAAATGTTGGACGACAATGCTGAATTGACTAAACCAAGCCCTAGGAGACTGTAAAGAGACTTGTGAAGGCGACACACAAGGCCAGAAGACTCTCCCTGAGCACCAAATCCAGGTGGTTGTTCTATGTATACCACTTCTTCTATATCTGATGAAGAGGCCAGTGGCGAATAGTAGCCATGAGAAGGAGCTGAACCGATGTCATCTTTGTTACAAGTGAGAAAGTATCCCATAGGATAATATTCCGATAATATTGGCCAAAGATCAGTGTATACCCTTTAGCCACTAGGCGCAGCGGAAGCGTGGTGGGCCCATAACCCATAGGACCCAGGCTCTGAACTTGGCTTTGATACCATGTTGAAGCAAGGAAGGGAGAGGTAGATTAGTGTGAAACCGTGTGTCTCAATTACACAACGGGTACTTAATATATAATAATAAGATAATAATTACAGGGATCCTAATTACAATAATTACATGACAATTGTATATACAATGAACCTGGACACCTAACTAATAAGGCACATTTCCAACGGATGCGAAGAGTAGAAACAACCTAAAAAATCTTCAACAAAGACATGGCATTTCTAAAATCATCATCGTCCTCCCAAAGAAAAAGAAAAGTGCCATCTATACATTGTAAATGAGACACCTCCATCTCTCCAATGTCCAATCCCACCAAAAGATCTCACCCACACTGTCTGCATTGTCTTTTAGAATGTCATTTTTTAAAGAAATGAGCAGTAAGTCTTATATGTAGAAGACATTTGAGAGTCGAGAGATAACATTTTGTATGACCCAAAATAAATAAGTATTGCTATTGCTTCTCTTCTTCTGCCATTTGATTTGTTGTTGTCCTGTGCTGTTTCTGAAATGAGTACTCATCATTTCTTTGTGTTCATGGATATATCAAAATTATACTCGAGTATTTTTTGTCTATGAGATTATACCGTTTGCTATATATTTTGATTCTCATACTGGAGTTGTTTCTTGGTGATCAGGAAGCCCAAGATTGCTTTCTTTACAAATAGTTGGAAATGCTGTTGAAGGAACAACACTAAGCATTGAAAAGAAGTATTGGGGTGGTGAAGAGGGAGATTCAGTTTACCGCTGGTTTAGGGTACTTTTAATCTCAACTTTTTGTCTTGTCAAAGTCTTTGGTCAGAATTCAAATTTTAGTTTGGATTGACTAAAATTTCATTTACCACTTTAGTAGTGTTGAAACAATGGTTAAAACTTGTTTCTTGATTCTTCCTAACTAAGATATTGGAAAACATTTATCAATCAAAAAAATAATGGACCTATTGCTGCCGCTATATTTCCAATTAAATTGTGTATTGTTGGCGATCTTCTTGCATTCCTTGGTGTTAGCATTTGTAAAAACCATTTTTGGGATATGCTTATTGGGTCATATTTTCACCTGCTATTAGAATGTCTCTTACTAACTTGTCTAGAGTTTGGTCCTCTTTGAAGAGTTTTAAGCACATTAGCTGTTGTTATGATCTATGTGTTTAGGTTATAAATATTAAGGGTATTGTAGTCCTTTTCTTATCATTATTAATACACTTGTTAGTATAAATATATGCAGCTTGACCAGATTTAGCCAAGGCGGCTATTCCCTCCTTACTCTCTTTCCCTTGTGAGCATTTTCCTTTTTTCAATATTTTATCATAGCTTGCTAAACCCTAACGCTGCTTGCTGAATTCTAGTGCTCAAATTCTGGGTTCTTCTTCTTCTTCACCAATTCTCCTTTTTTCTGTCTCATTCAGTCCCAATCCTATAGGAAGTTATGGTTTTTTCCCCAGCAATTTATAGCCTCTTGAGAGAGATGGATTTAGATTGAATACCTTGTTTTAGTGAAAGTATGTAATTGATTTGGATTTATTTGCACTAAATAGTACAATTGTTGTACAGGAGTCAGAAAACTAATTTATATAGCTAATATTTCTAATATTTCTAATATCTAACAACATTTGTTCTTTTTGAAGTAAAGTGGTGGTTGACAGATCTTCCCTTGCATTGCAAGAAACTTCAATTCAGGGAGTATGATAAATGCAAAGCAATTCAAGGACAATAATACATTTATTCTAAAATACTCATTAAAACTTGGCCTTTGGTATGAAAAATTGGCAGTCCGTATTCTAAAATAACTTTACTGGAGGATTGTGACATATCTTTCCAAACTCCATACTTGTCTGGTCTCTGGGTTGACCTTCTATTACGGATGTGGTCTGGATAGAACGAACTTGGGCAAATGAATTGGAACTCTTAATTTGCCTTTATTCAGAAAGTTCAAATTCTTGTTGAGACTGTTAAGAGTTGTATAAAACTGACAGTTTAATTTCTGATGTCCAGTGGTTCTTTGACATGGGATGAGTTTCCCCAGACTTTGGTTGTTGCTGCACTCAATCTTTATAACGAAAATTTAAGGATAAACTAATATTTTTAGTCTTAGACTAGGTAATTTTAAGGCAGTACTGTGTCCATGTTTCAACCATAAAGTTCAATGTGGTTTCACTTGAGGGCATGTTAGAATTATACAAACCATTTCTGTACTCTTGCTTTATATTTAAAGCCTGAGATTATCTAGTCAAGTTGTTCTATGACAATGGTTTTATGTGCAGGAGTAGAGCTGTTTCTTTGTAGTGTTGTTTGGCTTAATTGTGAGTACCAGTTATTATTATTATTAAAAGAAGATGAGATTATTAATGAGAAAAGTGAGAGTACATAATTGGAGGCTAAGATGTCCTCCTTGAAGAGCTAACATAGAATGAAACACAAAAGAGCATGCAAAGAAATCATCATTACAATGAAGGTCATCAATCCCTCTGTATGTCTAGTGTAGAAACTACCTGGATATATCATGATCTGAACTTGAAAGAGAAGCCAAGTAAACACATCTATTATAATTACTGTTAAATGAGAGAAAATGAGAGAGAGAGATATTGAGAACCCTTGTGTCTTCTACACAAGAGGATGAATCTATATATAGATACAAAAATAATCTAGATACATTGAACCTAGACAACTAACAAGACACCTAACTATATACATATTTCTAACACTCCCCCTCAAGCTGGAGCATATAAATCATATGCACCAAGCTTGTTACAAATATAACTTATTCTAGGACCCCTTAGGGATTTAGTGAAGATATCGACCAAGTTGGTCATTTGAATTACTTGAAGGCTGGTGGTGATATCTCACGAAAGGAGTTTCTCCCTAACAAAATGACGGTCTATCTCAATGTGTTTGGTCCTTTAAGTGGAACACCTTTTGGATTAGAGGCAATGTGCAAAGCGACTTGATTGTCACGGATGAGTGTCATTTGCATATCCTCTCCAAATCGTAATTCTTTAAGGATTTGTTTCAACCAAATGAGTTCGCAAGTAGTTTGAGGCCATGGCTCGATATTACTACGCACTTGATCTTGCAACCACTATTCTGTTTCTTACTTTTCCATGATATCGAGGTTGCCACCAATGAGAATACAATACCCGAAGTGGATCTCCTATCGGTAGGTGATCGGCCCGATCTACGCATCAGTATCCAATAGTACGTGTATGCCGCTTTATCTTCATAAATGATGCCTTTTCCTGGTGCTCCCTTAATATATTTTAGAATTGAAACTTGCATCCCAATGACTCTCGCAGGAGTTCAAGAACCCGACTAACCACACCAGCGACAAAAGAAATGTCGTGGTCGAGTAACCGTGAGGTAGTTTAGTTTTCCAACCAATCTCCTATATCTTCCGGATCGATAATGGCTTTCCACGATCCGGTAGAAGTTTGACATTCGGATCCATAGGAGATTCAAGCGGTTTGGCGTTCAACAAGCCGGTCTCTTCAAGTATATCCATAGCATACTTTCTTTGTGAAATTACTATACCATCCTTGGATTGTGCCACCTCAATACCCAAGAAATATCGAAGTTTGCCAAGGTCTTTGGTGCAGCATTGAGCAAGATGTTCTTTATGCATGCGGTATGCCCGATGATCACTACCCGGAAATGACAATGTCGTCCACATAGACAATCGGATAAATGCGATACTGCTTGTTGTGTGGCGATAAAAAAAGAGAGTGGTGCTTCACTCCGAGTCATACCAAATTGTTGAACTACAAGATCTTGAACCTACCAAACCATGCTCGAGGAGATTGTTTGAGACCATAAAGAGACCGATGAAGGCGACAAACAAGGCGAGGAAGACTCCCCGAGCAACAAACCCGGGAGGTTGCTCCATATAGACTTCTTCTCAGAGATCACCATGAAGGAAAGCATTTTTATGTCTAGTTTGATGGAGAGGCCGGTGGCGGATGGCGGCAATGGACAAAAGAAGCCCGAACAGGTCATTTTTGCCACGGGAGAAAGTATTTGTAATCAAGACCAAAAATCTGTGTATATCCTTTAGCTACCGATCGCGCCTTGAGGCGATCAATCGACCATCGGGGCCAACTTTAGCGTGAACAACCGGCAACCAACAACAGATTTTCCCCGAGGGGAGAGGGCAATTCCCAGTACCCTTTGCTCTGAAGTGCACACATTTCATCTATCATTGCTTGTCGCCATCGAGGATGGGATAAGGCATCACACGAAGATTTAGGGATAGACACAGACGACAAAGAAGAAAGACAAGCATAATGCGAAGATGACGGGCGATGATAACTCAAAGCAATATAATGCGGAGAAGAAGGGTTACGAGTGGATCGAATACCTTTTCGGAGAGCAATGGGAAGGTCTCGGCTCGAGGAAGCGATCTGCAGGAGCGAGGTAAAGGAGTTGGTGCGGGAAGAATCCATCATGGCCTCAGTAGGGAGGTTCAAGTGGTAGAGGTGCCAATGGTGGATGTGGGCGACGATAGGTTTTGGAAGGGCGATTAAGTGGGATCGCTCACTGGGAGGTGTTGTGGACTCAGCGGGGAACAAGAAGCGGGAGGAAGCGGTAAGACCTCGATGATGGGTTGAGTAGGTGAGGGATGACTCAAGAAGAAGCATCACTAAAGAAGGTAACATCAGTAGATAAGGTATCGTTGGAGTGTGGAGAGAAGCAACGATAACCTTTTTTAGACCTAGTATACCAGGAAGACACACTTAAGAGGCCAGAGAGAGTTTGTCAAGACCGGAGAGAGATTTTGGACAAAACAAGTAGACCCAAAAATACGAGGCGGAAGGGAATGGAGAGTTGATGGGAAAACAAAATGGAGTGAGGGATTTTGTTATCTAAGACAGTGGATGGCATGCGATTAATAAGGTAGCGGCGAGTGAAACGACATCCCCCCAAAAACGAACCTGGGATATTACCATGAAGCATGAGGGTCAGGAGTTGTCTCAATGAGGTGGCGGTTTTTACGTTCGCAACCCCATTTTGTTGAGGGGTATGAGCACGAGGAAGTCCGGTGAAGTATACCATTAGAGGCCATAAAGGTTTGAAAGCTGTTCGGATAGGTATTCCGGGCATTATCACTACGGAAAGTGCGAATAGAAAGACCAAAGCGAGTTTTGATTTCATGATAAAAGGTATGGAAAATTGAGAACAACTCGAGACCGATTTTTCATTAAGAATAACCACGTACAACGGGAAAAATCATCAATAAAAGTAACAAAGTATTTGAAACCTAAAGTAGAGCTAGCACGACTTGGACCCCAAATATCATAATGAACTAAAGCAAAAGGAGACATAGCTTGATTACAGACTCGATCAGGGAAATGACTACGGGTATGTTTTCCCAGTTGACACGACTCACAAGGGAGAGACTCGATCTTAGATAGGCTTGGCACCAATTTACGAGTTTAACAAGGCTAGGATGACCCAACTGAGCATGAATAGTGAGAGGGGAATCCGTGGCCGAGCAAACTTGAGAAGAGGTGGAGAGCTGGTAAAGGCCATGAGATTCACATCCGGCGCCAATCATCCGTCCCGAACTTCGGTCCTGTAGAATAACAGAATCTTTAGTAAAGGTAATCAAACAATCAAGAGAATCTGTCAAGCGACTAATGGAAAGCGATTAAAAAGGACATCCACGGGACATAAGGCGAATCCACGGACGAGGAAGGGAGTGGATGGCAAAGTGCCAATCCCTTGAGATTGTGTGTGGGAGCCATTAGCTAAGGTGACACTAGGTAAATACCAGATGTAGAAAGAGTAGAGAAAAGAGCATGATTACCAGATATACGGCTCGGATGCACCGAATCAAGGACCCAGGACCAAGGGAGGGTGATTGAGAGACACAAGCAAATGAATTACAGGCGCTTGCAGGCAAAAGAGGATTTGGAGGACGCGTTGTTCACACCATTTGAGAAAATCTGCATAGTTAATCGGAGAAGCTTGGGGAGGCGCGAAGGCTCGGCGATATCTGGTGGATGAGTGCAGGCAACATTGGTAGGCGAGAAGAGGCGACCATGTAAGGCCCAACATCATCAATGGTATGACCTAAGCGGTGACAGTGGTCACATTTAGGGCGAGTGCGGAACCGGAGGGACCGCCACGGCCCACGACCACACGAGGACGGTGTGATGAGAAACAAGTGGTCGATGTATCACGATCAAGGGAGCAATGTGGAGTCATCGATCGTCTGGCCGGAACCGGAGCAACGAGCCAGGCCGTGGAAAGTGTGGGAACCGTGAGAGAACCTAGAATCGATCACGGATGGCAAGAGTACTACGGAGGCAAGCCATAAGGAAGCAAGAAGCATAAAGAAAGTACTTCGTTGCTCAAGCTCCTTCTTAGGAGTATCTCTTGGAGGCAATAGCTCGTTAAAGTCATGTAAAGCCTTTGTGAACATTAGAGGTAGGCGGACATAGGGCCATCCAATTGCCTCGGGCCAATGATCATCGCTTTTAGCCAGACCGTAAAGGCCCGAGTGTCATTGGTATAAAGAACTTTTAACTTTGCTCCCAAAGCAGGGCTCGCATGTAATATGAGCCGAGGAAGTTACGCTTCAAGGAGGAATGAAGAGTTGATTTTAGCACACTACAGTTGAGCATCGACCTTTTCCCACTTGGACGTTCGATTGGAAACCGCAGTCGACTTTTTGGGTAGGTGCTCCTTGTACCCTCAATAGGAGAGCCGTAGCTTGACATCGGAGGCCCATGTTTCATAATTGGTGCCATCCAATTTCTCAATGGAGAGTGGGAATCTTGACATAATTAGTGAACATAGCGTATCGGCCTTCGGAGGCTCAAGATGGCTAGGGGAGGCCATGAGGAGAGCAAGAGGCGAGAGGCGGTTTTAGGAAAATTTTACGGTGGCGGAAGAGTGGTCGGCGTGGCTCAGAGGAGACCCACAATTGAAAAGTGGTCGAAATGGAGATCGTGGCCTCTGGGATCCGGTCGAACGACGAAGCGGCCGAGCCTGAAGCGAATGGGTCGCGGAATCTCACGGGCAGCCCAGCGCCTGGCCACGGTGGAGAAGCTGGCCGAGAGATGCGATCGCGGCGCGTGGCGGCTCCGATGGAGGCGCCGCTGGTGGGGTTAGGTCGGCCGGAGGGTGAGGGTCCCGGATCTGGTGGCGGTGGCGTGAACGGAGCAAGTCCGCTACTGGGCCGGCGGAGGACGGTGGCGCGTGGCAGCGGATATGGAGGTCGGAGCTGCTGGGTTTTGCTGAGTAGAGTAGCGGGTCTCTGGATCTGAGGTTGGGTAGCGGAAAGAAGAGAGAAAGAAAAAAAAAAAAAAAATTCCGGTGAAGGAAATCCAAATATAGGAGTGAAAAGCTTCTGATTGGCGGAAAAATTGTCACCGGAGAACAGTGGGTTCTCCGGGAATGGGTTTCCCTCTCACTAGGCTCTAGATACCATGTTAAATGAGAGAAAATGAGAGAGAGAGATATTGAGAACCCTTGTGTCTTTTACACAAGAGGATGAATCTATATATAGATACAAAAATAATCTAGATACATTGAACCTAGACAACTAACAAGACACCTAACTATATACATATTTCTAACAATTACAAAGCAGGAGCAATGACAAAAACTTTTCTTTGAGGATGCCATATGAACTGAATAGTGGCATAAATATAACATTTCCACACACTTTGTTTTATTGACATTCTTACTTTCTTGCTGTTACTATGTGTTGTTAGTCAGTTAAAACATTTTATTGACCAAAATTGCTTATGGCTTTATGCAGACCAGTTCCGATGGCACACAAAGTGAAATTACGGGTGCCACCACTGCATCATATGTGCCCTTGATTGATGACATTGGCTTCTTTATTTCTGTTTCATGCGAGCCTGTCCGAAGTGATTGGGCTCGTGGACCCATGGTTCTTTCTGAACAAATTGGACCTATAATACCTGGTACCAATCTGTTCTTATTTTCTTAGTATGCTCTGGTAGCTTTATAATGTTCATAAAGACATGGAGATGCTTTCAAACATATTTATTTTTCCAGGACTAGGCAATTTTAATGAGATACACTTGTTTTTTATGTTGGAATTTAGGTCCCCCAACTTGTCATTCTCTGGAATTTCTTGGATCAATGATAGAGGGGCAGCGCTTGAACTTTAATGCAGTCTATAGCGGAGGGTCAGGCTTCTGCTATCCATTGTTTATTACATCATATCTTTACTTTCAGGGCATTTGATTTCATCCTTGTTGTTTCCCCTGACATGGAAGTTATTGTTTGTTATTCAGTGAGAGAGGAGATTGCACCCATGAGTGGTATAGGTTAAAAGACAATGGTGTACGAGAGAAGATAAGTAGTCATGGTGAGTTTTGTGTAGTTGATGATAAGTATTGTTATTTATTCATTAGTGCAAAATTAAATGCTTGAAATTTATAATTAGCAGATTTTCTGGATTTGACTCTTGAGGATGTTGGCGCATGCATTGAAATGATCTATACTCCTGTGCGCAAAGATGAAACGAAAGGCAGCCCAAAGAGCATAGTATCTGATTTGATTTCTGCTGGTAAGATTATTTTACAAGTGAAATTGGAAAGATATGGATTTCAGTAGCAACTATTTTGTTAAAATTATGTAACATGACCCTAGCTTTTTAGGTGGAGTCTAAGATACAGCCAGTCTTATCAGTACCATTTATTACTTTAACCAAATGTTAATCTGCTTTAACTAGTTAAATTTTAATGGTCAATTCAGTTGATAAATGCTTTACAAATACAAAATAATTTCATAATGACTACATTGAAATTAACTATTTATCAATTATATTAATCAGTTCTGTTCTGTGTTAAACATTTATGCTAAGTGGGTGAAAATGTACTCAGGTTTGGTTACTTATACATAATTTTGGTTGAATTGCAAAATGGTATGAAGACAATCTTCCTTATCAATTGTATCTTGGAACACTCAGCATACAAGCATTGGTATGAATTCACATGACTTTTGAAGTTGGACGGACTCAACTTCTATAACTCATGGATTTCATGTTTTCAGTCCACAAATTGGTGCCACATTCGCACCAAAAATGCCAACTGTCATTCTGGTTCACCGATTGGGTCACCATATCCCACGACCTGTGACATTTTGATATTGTCAACAATAATAGTGGAAGAGTACTAGTATACTAATTATCCTCCTCAAGGTGAAGTGTAGATGTTAATTGTGCCCAGCTTGTTACAAATGTAATCAATTCTGTTTCAATCAAGTGCTTTAGTAAGGACATTTGGGAACTACTTTCCAGTATTCACATGACCGGAGTTGTAGAAGTAGACAGAAATAGAGAATTCTGTATAAAAGGATGCTTTAAACTTTATGAGTATCAGGATCCTTGTGTGTGTATTAGTACTAGTAATTTGGGTGTAGTACAAGAGAAGCACAACTCGTACAAGCCTAGCCCATAACTGATAACACTAACACATTATTATTTATTAATACTCTAGCACTCCCTCACATGCTGTAGCATAGATGTTAATCATGCTCAAGTTGTTACAAATGTACTCTGCTTTTTTCCAGCAAAGCGCCTGTAAAAATTCTACTAACTGCTCCCAAGTACGCACATGACTAGTATAATTAAGTCCCTGCTGATGATTCTCAGACAAAAAAGTGACAAACAGCTTCATTGTGTTTCATCCTCATGAAAAACAGGCTTAGATGCTATATGAATAGCATTCTGATAATTACACGGCAGAGGCCTTTTTCTTATGAAGCCAATCTCATCAAGCAAGTAACATCTCCACACATATTCACAAGTAGTCTGAGCCATAGTACAATCCTTTGATTCCACAGTTGCCGCCAACTAAACCTGGCCAATCAACATTAAAGAAACATTCTACATCATAATGACCATCATCAGTCATCACTATACAACATAACTCACCCAGGTGCTCCTTTCATATATTTCAAAATATGCAAAACAGCATCCCAATGAGTGGATCTTGGAGAACACATGAATTGACTAACCACACTCACTGGGAAGGCGACAATAAATAGTTACTATATATATATATATAAGGAAACTATTTCTACATATATATTTTGGAGCCTTGCATACTTCTGGTGTGCGCTATTTGGTGCTTGCACACTAGCAATGTTAGAAAATTCTGAAATGGGTTCTCATCTTTGCCTATCTCCTGGTTAATGCATCTTTTCTATACACTGGTTTGTTTGAGATATAATTTTTCAGATCTATTTGACATAGTTATATGCGTCCCCATTGTAATTTTTTTATTCATCTTTTGTGCACAGCGGATCCTAAGGGAATGGACCTTGTAATTCCTGACTGCTGCGAGGAAAGAGAGCTTACCCCACTGAGAACATATTTTGGTGGACAGGAAGGAGTTGGAGAATATATTTGGTATCAGACAATGAATAAGCTTGAAGGATCTGCACTACTAGATATATCTAATGCTTGTGATGTTGTAATATGTGGGACAGAGCCGTGAGTACCAACTTATTGTGTTGTGATTATATGAGAAAGATTATATCTACCTGAAAGTGATTTTTTTCCTTGTCATGGCAGAACATATAAACCATCACTTAAAGACGTTGGAGCTTATTTGGCCTTGTATTGGGTGCCTACTCGTGCCGACAACAAATGTGGGGAGCCATTGATTGCAATTTGCAGCACCCCAGTTTCCCCAGGTATCACACCAGTTCTTAACTGGAAGTTTGTTATTCATTATCACTGATATGAAGACCTGTATTTCTGATTATAACTTTTCTTCTTATGGTTTGAAAAATGATTTTGATGTGGGTGCTGTGTACGTCACCTATACATCTGATGTAGAGTGTGCCCACCGTAATTAGTGTGCATTTGGGCAAGTGATGAGCTTGACTAGGTTTTAGATTTTCAAATTTTTTTGTTAACCTTTTTTGCCTTATTGACATCTGATTTGTGTGGTATTAGCACGTTTTGTGTTAACTTACTCTTGTAATAATTTGCAGCTCCTGCAATAGTTTCTAATGTCCGCGTGAAAGAGTTGTCTTCGGGAATTTATTCTGGAGAAGGTGAATATTTTGGTGGATATGAAGGAGAAAGCCTCTTTAGCTGGTATAGAGAAAATAATGAAGGAACCATTGAACTGATTAATGGGGCAAATTCTAAAACCTACAAAGTTTCTGACTCAGATTACAATTGTCGTTTGTTGTTTGGGTAATTATTCTATATTAGTCTTATGCTTTTCATGTTTTACCATAAAGATAGTGTATGATATGCCATGATAAACTTAATAGCTTGTTTAAACTTTGACTTGAAAGTGTGAAAGAAGAGAGATTTTTTTTTTTGTTCTTATAAGTCTTGTTTGGTGTAGATTTGGAGAATTTATTAGAGAATTGCTTGTTAAAGGAATTGATTTTGAATGTGTAAAATTGTTTAGATGTTGTTTGTGAAAATTAATTTTTAAAATTTTAAATTACCATAGTGTGTATATAAAATAATTAATAATTCAGTTTCACACCAACTACATTTAAGTGTATTTTCTGCATTGGGAACCACAAGAATTAATTTTAGATGGAAAAAGCAACCCCAAGGATGCTTGTATGTTTTAAGGCCGAGAACTGATTCTGGATTGGAGAATCAATTCTGTGCATTGTTACCCAAACATCTAAACACTGGTCAATGCGTCACCTTGGTCTCAAATGGGATTCAGGCTTGCAGAATCTAATCTAAATATGCAATCTGTTGTCATTGTTAAATGGAAAATGAAGCAAACTTGTTACTTTTGAGATCTGAAACATATGTTCTAGTTTTGAAGCTGTAAGCCTGTAACCACTTAGGAAACCTTGAACCACTACTTAGGATGATTAAAACCACTTTTTACTTCAAGCTTGTTTGGATAATTTGTATAGAATGTATTTTGGAAGAATGAATCTTGTGATTGGGAATGTTTCTGAAAAGTAAGTTTGTAAGAATAGGTTTTGTAATTTGTTTCGATAGAGTAGCAAAGTTAGTTTTTGTGTAAAATTACTAAAGAGGTAGAATAAATTGAATAATATTTTAAAAAAAGTACAATAATGTGTACTCAAGTGTCCAATGGTCAGCAAATGACCCAAAATATTATAAAATTATGTCCTGAAAATGATGTTGCAACAGAAATAAGAAATAATTCTGTGTTTAAACATGACAACGTGGGGCGAGATTGCATTGTGCATGCAATCTACCAGTGAAAACTTCCTTTTTCACTTAATATCCAAACATGCAATTTGTTGTGTTAGTCCTGTAAATGGTATGTCATTGTTTGAAATCTGTAATATAATTAACTAATCTATGACCTGTGCTCTGTAGATAATAAAATTAAGAAGTATTTCATCCTTTATATCCTGTCGAGACAATCATTTATTCCTCATTGTTTTTTTCAGATATACACCGGTTCGCTCAGATTCAGTTGTGGGAGAACTCAGGTTATCTGATCCAACTGACACTGTTTTTCCAGGTAACCATTTCGCATGTTTGCAGAAGCCTGTGCTTTTTTAAGTTGCCTTTATTTTTAAATAGTAATCTGCACCTTTGTCCTTCAAGATTTTAAACTTAAGTGTTCTTGGAAACTAAAAGTGGTTTCTGCATTGCCCTCTAGAGCTTCCATATGTGGAGATGCTCGCTCTTACAGGAAAGGCAGTTGAAGGCGATGTACTTACAGCTGTTGAAGTGATTCCGAAAAGTGAGACTCAACAACATGTTTGGAGCAAGTACAAGAAAGATATAAGATACCAATGGTATGGTGTTATATTTTACATTGATGCAGGAGCATGCTAATAGTCTAAAACTTGTCTCCCTGAACTAGTGTATTTTTTGTCTCTTGGGGGAAACCCTTTTTTACATCTATGCTACCTGAGGAATTTCATACTTATAACTTTCTGGTGTCATTGTAACTTTCGTACAATCTTATGTTTAGGTTTAAATTGCACGGTTATCCTTCAAATTCCATATTTATTATTCTACATTTTAATTTTCCTTTAAAGCTGAATTATTTGACTAAGGCCCCATTTGGATGAGCTTATTTTCAGCTTATTTGAGTTTATCTACTGCAATAAGCACTTATAAAGCATTTTGGTAATTTGGTCCTGTTTAGATGAGCTTATTAACTGGCTTTTGAAACTCATGTAAGCTGTTTTGAGCTTGTTTTCATAAGTTAGAAATTGAAGCCTATGAAAACAAGCCTTTGCGAAAGCTAAAATCAGCTTAGGTGGTAGCTGTTTTTATAATAACTTTTTACTAAATTAACCTCAATAAAATAAATTACCAAAATTCCATTCCTGCATAAGCGCTTCTCGAAGTGTCTATTCAGCTTATTTTATTCAGCACTTATGACAGTAGAGCTTATTTAACAAGCTCTACTTGAATAAGTACTTAAGTTGCTTATCCAAATAGGATCTAAGTGTGTTTGTGAGAGAGAGTTCTGAATTGGATTGGAATCAGCTTCATAAGGACTTAAATTATGGGTTTCTCAACTTGTTAGCCTAAGCTAAGTTGAGTGCTTATATATTGTATCTTTTATGACATATTGTTCCATATGTGAAAATTTTGGATCTTCTACTCTTATCATGACAAACTGACATGAAAGCTTAAGCTATTAGGTGACAACTTTGTAGTGATTTTATATCTCTAACACGCTCTTGCACGCAAGAGCCCTTCGGGCTTGAAGTGTGGACAATACACCCACTTTACCTTATATTCAAATTTCATTTAATTTAGAAGAATGTGGAGGCAGCAAGGATCAAACTCTTAACCATGTCAAAGACCAACTCTCCTAAAAGTTTAAGCTGTTAGGTGAAGGCTTGGGAATGGTTTCATATATCTAACAATTATATTTGGGATGCTACTTATCTTTTTATTATCATGAGAACACTAGTTGCAACTTGCTATGCTTCTAATCATATCTCCTTTTTTTTTTTTGTATCACATGAACATTGTTGCAGGTTTTGTTCAGCAGAAGTAGGAGACAGTATTTCGTATGACCCGTTACCCAATCAGAGTTCTTGCTCCTATAGGGTGCGGCTAGAGGACATTGGTCGTCGTTTGAAATGTGAGTGTGTCATAACTGATGTGTTTGGAAGGTCAGGTGAGGTGGTATACATCGAGACGACACCTGTATTACCAGGTAATTGCTTTGTTTCCATAAGCATTCTTGCTTCACAATTGTACCCGTTTTTGAGTCTTCAACAAAAAAAAAAGCTTGTAAGTCTGTTTGTTTAGTTAGGTCTTGCTTGTGCATGAGATTTCTAGAATGAGGGATAATCATTTGTGTAGAGAGAAATAGAGACAGAGAAAGGGAGCATGGAGAGAGAGAACGGGATGCACTAACTCAATATCTGTTAGGCTTCATGTGTATGTATTTATATGGAAGGAATAAGGACAGTTACAAGTGTAGTACAAACACAGCCCTGCCCACCCCCAAATAAGCCTAAATATACTTATTATATTCTTGCACTCTCTCTCATGCTGCTGCATTGGTGTTAATCATGCCCAGCTTGTTACAAATATAATTAACCTGATTACAACTAAGAGCTTTAGTGAACATGTCAGCCCGCTATTCTACTGTTTTACCATTGTAAAGAATGAGAGAGATTGGAGAACTGTACCCAATATGTGTGCAGGTTATGGATTTATATAGATAAGTAGACTAGCAGTAAAGTGTAGTACAAGATAGCCTTACACACACTAAACACTACTCCTATGCTTAACACACATGATCTGGAAATAAGTTCCTGCTGGAGTTTTTCAATTAGAAATGGCGATTGACCTCAATATGCTTAGTCCTCTCATTGACGACTACTGGATT
Organism: Styphnolobium japonicum; assembly: GCA_023212625.1. Classification (NCBI taxonomy): domain Eukaryota; kingdom Viridiplantae; phylum Streptophyta; class Magnoliopsida; order Fabales; family Fabaceae; genus Styphnolobium; species Styphnolobium japonicum. The sequence continues at coordinate 21,063,511 of JALBWW010000003.1, read as the reverse complement.
AGAGGCAATGGGAAGAGCTGCTTGGTTGTCACACCATAACTGCATAGGCTTTGCACTCTTGAATCAACCTCCAAGGGCCTGATTTGGAAGATATACTAGGTGGTTGTGGAATTTGGTTTATCTTCTTGCTGTGTATGTGTATGACATAGTGATCCCAAACAGTGATAGTGCCATTGGTGCTTTAAAGTCAAATACATAAAGTTTCAGACAAAAGATTTTTATGGGCATTCAGGTTGCACGCAGCAGGAGAATTGTCTTCCTTTCTCAAAGGAAATAGACTATGGATTTATCATTTGAAGTTGGATGAACTGATGCCAAACCATGTGATTCTCCTATGATATTGAATATGAAACTTGTGGCACTTGAAGGGGAGTTAGTTCATAATCTTGAGAATTCTCAAAGATTGGTAGGAAAACTTAATTATCTTATTGTCATGCATCCCCATGTTGCCTTTCCAGTCAATGCTGTTAGTGAGGTCTTGGCTTCTCCCAGGCAATCACATTGGGAACTTGTAATACACATTTTGAAGTACCTTAATGGTTCAATTGGCCGTGGCATCCTAGAAAGGCACTCAAGAATATATTTTTTTAATGCAGATTGGGCGGAATCTCCAGTAGATAGGAGATCTACAATTAGTTAATGCGTGTTTGTTGGGGCCAATCTGTTGTCATGGAAAAGTAAGAAGCAGAATGTTGTTGCACAATCAAGTTTAGAATCTGAATAAAGAGCCATGGTTCATGTGACGTGTGAACTAATGTGGGTTTATCAACTCATCCAGGAGATTGGTTTGTCATTTATGTTCCATTTCATGAGAGGACTAAGCACATAGAATTTTATTGCCATTTTATTTGTCAGAAGGTGCTGCAAGGTGTAATTACCGCAAAGCATATTTGAACACGAGACAAGCTAGCTGGTTCTTTTACGAAGTCACTTTTGAGACTGCAGGTTAATGATATTTGTAACATGTTGGGCATGATTAACATCTATGCCTACTTCACGGGGAGTGTTAGTGGTTATCAGTATAAGGATTTTTAGTCATCTTACAATTTCTATGTTAACACTTGTACATGTATATGTAAAAGCATATGCCTGTCCAAGTTGTGGACTACGGCTTACACATACTCTGTTCTCTCTATGTTTCTCTTCTAACAGTCCTGATAGATCTATCTGTCCTTACGCACAAATGTGATAAAAGTTGAGTTTATGATAATCCCACCCGTATTTTACTATTACATCAAAAACCAACTATCCTACTAGCTTAAATTGTTAGGTGAAGGCCCAAGATTGGTTTTATATCTTTAACATGCCCCCTCACGCAAGAGCCTTTTGGGCTCGAAGCATTGCCAATGCACAGGCCCACCCTACCTTGTGTTGAAATTCAAAGTTATTTAGAATAATGGGGGTGATAAGGATCAAACTCCTGACTACTTGGTTATAAAGGCTCTAATATCATGTGAAAGACCCCTGGGAAGCATGCTCATGAGGGCAGCATAACAGATTATGCTGAGAGAGAGAGAGAGAGAGAGAGAGGTTATCATGTACTATAAGAGGGAAAGGGAGGGGAAGAGGAAAGGTAGGCAAGGATTGGGTTGGGACTGGGAGAGACCAAGGCCTCTCGAAAGCCTTGGGTTATCTTGTATTTCCTTTTCTAGTTCTGAGTTTCTTCTCTGTTTCGGTATACATCAGCCCCACTGATTCTGATATCTTATTGATATCAGTTCAGGAGAGGAGATATAACAAATCTGTTTCTGCTTTCTTCTTGTGATCTGATTGGGTTCCTATCACCATGTCAAGAACCAACTATCTCAATAGCTTAAACTATTAGGTGAAGGCCCAAGATTGATTTTATATCTCTTAACACTTCTTTGGCAATATCCCAACAGATTGAAAGAAGGCTGTAGTATAATTATCATGCCCAGGAGCTTTTTCCTTTTTCATGCTCACTTTTTGTATTTCCTCTTCATCAAAAGGCCACTCTGCTAAAGAAGCTTGAACTTGGTAAATTGGACACTACTTTAGATTTTCCATGAAAGGCCAAAAGTATTTTCCTCTGTAGATAGGGTATTATAAAATCAGGCTTCTTCTACTGCAATAACTGCATTGTCTATCACTTGACTCCCATCCTCAAGCTCCAATTCCTTGGCAAGACTCTTCCTCCACCTCCTTGAGGCCATTCTATGGAACAATCAAGAATTAGCATCTGCATCCTTGACCCATTGAAGCCTAGATTTTTGCTTCCAGCTGGTTTCCTTCTTGAGCAGAACCTCTTCAAACTCATTCCTCAGACTGCTTTCCCTCTCCTTTTGCTCCAATGAAAGACACTCTCCATCTCCATCTTATCAAGTGAATCAATTTCCCTTACGATTCCTCTTTTCTTATCGTAGTATCCCCAAAAATGTCCTGATTCCGTTCTGAGACTTTCCTTGTGAAACTTCGGTCTTTTCTTTTCACGAATTTGAATCCTTCCCATTGCTCCACTCTGGTAGTTTCCCACACTTCTGATAGAAACCGATATGTGATTATAGGAAAAAATGGGAAAATCCCCTTTGATTACAATGACTATTGCAGAACTTCGAGGGTCTGCACCTCCCAATGCCCAAAGGCCCTAATCCTATTCAATTCCCAAGATACTTTCCTCTCTCAGTCTCTTCTATTATTTATAGGCAACATGCCTTATTTCACTTAACTAACTCCCTAACTCATCCACTAACTAACTAACCTTACTAATAAGGCCTAACCCATTAAGGCCCATATCTAACAATACTCCCCCCCTAAACTTTCACCTTGTCCTCAAGGTGAACAATTGATTTGTTTTGCTGAAAACAGAAGTCCTGGGCAGCAAGTGTGGTAGCTAAAGGTGGCCAAAATCTGATTGTTTCCCCCAGGGTCCCAAGAAGCTACTGCAAACAGAGGTGGTTTTCTTTTGAATGGCCTTTGCCATTTTATTCCCCTGTCCTGATGGATGGTTGCTCAAGGCGATGCAAATGCTTGCGTAACATTTTAACATGAATTTCCTTTAAACAAGCCTTGGCCTTATATATGTGGAGGTGTTTTAAAATGGCCTCCCAGTACTCAATCATCTTTGCGGGACTAGTACGCATCTCTAACTCAATATGCACCCATAAAGCCTCCAATTTTGCATGCGTCTTCCCCTACAACAGCCTCTTCACATCTAGCTCAACTGTGGAATGCAAACCCCTTTCTTGTGCAAGCAGCTCAGCAAGAGGTTCTTCTCCACGCACCCTAGCTCGATCAAATGCATCCTATTTTCAAGCTTCAGCTAGCTCCCAATCACACACCACCCGGAGTGCCTCCCAATATTCTACATGGTTCGGCATTGCCCTGTCAGGGTCCAGATGCATTTTGATGTCATCGCAAAGCTTGCCCATTTCTTTCACTGTCAAAACCTTGAAGACCATATATGGTTCATTTATTTCTATATCCAAATCATCGGAGCCATTGAGGTGCTTGGTTAGGACAACGATTGGTCTGGCACGCCCTTGATGCAATTTAATCTCTGACCTAACTTTGCTTTGATCAAAATGAAACTCCTCTCCCCTTTTTTTCCAATCTTGGAACTCAGCTCGAGCACGTTCTCTGGCTAACAATGCCATTTCTTCCTCGTTTTGTGCTTTCTCAAGTGCCCTTTCCTCTCTTCTTTTTTTCACTTCTTCAATTTCTGCTCGTTGCTTTGTTTCCCTGAATTGGGCCTGGCCTATTAGGTCAGGAGGTTGACTGACCTTGCCATTTTCCAATCTTGTCCTTGCTGCTTTCTCCCTCTTTTTCACGACACATTCACACAAAAATGACTTGGTTTTTTTGACAAGGTATATTGATCCAGCGTCCAACAATGGCAGTTCAGGCGGTGGCGGTGGCCTGACCAGCAGTGCTCCCTTAGCGGTCGTTCCTGCCTTCTCGTGGATAGTGCTACTGGATGGGGCTTGTCGTGCGGTCCTCATCTCTTCCTCTGCCACTTTGGTATCGTTATCCCCCATCGGAAGATCCCAGTCCGGTGGTGGTGGTGGGTTGACCGAACTTCTCGAAACCCAAAGTCCAGTGGCCATTGCAGGCCACTTTTGCTCTTTTACAGCCACCACGCGATCCATTGAATATTGATTCTCCATTTCACCGCCTCGATCAAGACTTAGCATTCCTCCTGCCAGAATTTCGTCCTTCACTTCATCGTCCCTCTGTTGCAACCTCGCTGCCAAGTGCTTCTCCACTGCTTCAAAATCCATTATTGTGTGGGGGTACCCATATTCATCCAAACAAAAGGTCTGGCGCGCCTCCACAATAATGATCTCCTTTTGGGATTCCTTTCCATTCTCAACCTCGATCTCCTCCATTTTGTTGAGCCCCCTTGTTTCTTCTTGTCTCTTTGAAAACTTTGCAATGATCTTTAATTCTTGAATGTCCTCGTTACCTCCGCAGTTAATCTCTGGCTCCACTGTTTCTGTTCTTGGTTCTTCATAATCTTTGGTTGGTGACAGAACGTCCCTGTACTCTGGTTTAAAACGCCATAATAGTGCAATTTGGAATTTCAACCAAGACGCACCTGGATTCCTTAAAATCCACCATTGACACCAGATAAGAGCTCTTCTTGTCACCGCTAGTCGTTTCTCCTCAGGTGTGCTTCTTGCATCGAAGTATCGTTCGATGTTTAGCACCCACCAATAAGCATCATCACTCCCATCAAATATTGGAATCTCCATTATTTTGTTGACATACCACAACTCCAAGATTGGAGCTCTGATACCAGTTGATAGAAACCGATATGTGATTATAGGAAAAAATGGGAAAATCCCCTTTGATTACAGTGACTATGGCAGAACTTCGAGGGTCTACACCTCCCAATGCCTAAAGGCCCCAATCCTATTTAATTCTCAAGATACTTTCCTCTCTCAGTCTCTTCTATTATTTATAGGCAACATGCCTTATTTCACTTAACTAACTTCCTAACTCACCCACTAACTAACTAACTTTACTAATAAGGCCTAACCCATTACGGCCCATATCTAACAACTTCTTTCACAAAAGGGAGAAAAGTGCAACGATTAACCCACATGTTTTACAAATGAGACCCAAACCTTGCTAGACTCCAGAATAATGGGAAAATGATCAGAGACAGGTTGTGGTAAAGTCTGTTGCATAGGATCCAGGAAGACATCCTCCCAAATGCTTGGAACCAAAAGCCTATCAAAACTGGAAAAAATTTCCCTCCTTTCTCTTGCTCCAAAATTCCAAATTGTGAGGACACATACTGTAGATACTCTCTATTCGCTTTGTCATATGCTTTCTCAATATTTAGATTAGAGCATCTATTAGCTAATGCAGAAATGAAATTTATGCCAGGCATCCACAGTGTATTTTCTTTTGAAATGAATGTTTTGTTATTATGATCTTCCTTCCTATCATCTTCTGAAATAGTAGTAGTTCTTTTGCTATGTAATGAAAAAAAAAACAGTAATTTTAATAACATTGCCATTTCTTTTTATGATTGATTCTCCCTTACAGTTTTTGTCCTGCTTTCTGCCTTCCTTTAAGTATTATATGTGCATTCTTAGGGATTCCTAGAATACACAAGCTGGAGATTGAGGGAAGGGGATTTCATACCAATCTTTACGCTGTTCGTGGCATTTATAGTGGTGGGAAGGAAGGCAAAAGTAGAATCCAGTGGCTTAGATCAATGGTTGGAAGTCCTGACCTGATCTCCATACCAGGTACGCTAAATCCTGTAGCTTAGTTAAAACTGATATCTGTTTCCCGTTAAAGGTGTTGAGAAGTACCGTAATTGATTTTCAAATCCATCTGCCATAAGGACTAAAATGCATATTTTGAAATTTCACCTTGTGCTGCTGTTTGATTATTGGAAGAGGAGGAGTGACAAGGATCAAACTGACTCTAGATCACTTGGTTTTAAGAGGCTTTGATGTTGAATTTCTTGATTGACCTAAAAGCTTATTTAAGCTCAATGGTCTTTCTCTTCATCTGTGTTTTTTTATATATATATAGAAAACTTTCTCCTTATTTGTTGCAGCTAGTTTATTGGTATATTATCCCTAAGAAACAGCAGCCTAGCTACTTCTATATTGTCTCTCACTCTTTTGCTTAGAATTCACAACGTTATACCATTCTTTGCAGATAAAAGGGATTTTTAGATAATCAAATCTGTCAATAAACCAGTCATCCAAGAAGCATAAGCTTCTAGGTATAGGCCCATGATTTTTTTGTTAATAGAACAAGAAAAAAATAATAATGGAGATACAAAGGCAGAGCATAAGAAATCCTCTTAAAAGATTACAAAATGGAAACAAGCCGGAAGAAAAAGAAAGGTGCTTTAAAAAATTGGGCTCTCCACTCCTTTGACATATTGGAAAGAGGCATTCTCTGAGAAATCTATTAGCTGAGCACTACAACGAGAAAAAGACAACTTTATCCCATAGAAGTGGCAGCAGCAGAAAATTGTGCTTGAAAATTCTGTCATTTCACTCCAATCATTAACTCTGGATAACTGCAAACAATGCAGAGCGCCAAAGAACCTTTCTCTCCTCACTTCTCCTAATTTTATTTAACAGAAAATGCTCCAGGCTGTCAGAAGAGATCCAACATATGCTAGTAAGTCTGAAAAGTCTGCACCAAAGATACCTAGTAGCCGAACAGAGTAGAAAAGTCTGTTAGCATCAGATACTAACCCATAAAGCAAACATTAGGTGAGAGTCTTACGTGGTCGGTGACCTTGCAGCGAATCATTGGTATAATTCTTATTTATTGCTTTCCACATAAAGGACCATAACCTAGAAGGAACCTGATTTCTGATGAGCCTCACAAAGAAGGAACTGCTGCCTGTTTGGGGTGGGTTAGAAATTGGAAAAAGAATTTACAATTATAAATAGAATCCATATTCCAAATATTTCCATTTGCTGAAAGAAAGCTTTTAAGTTGGGCTCAAGAATTGTATGAGTTTTTTTTTCTAACACGACCCCTTTCTTATGGCATGAAGGGTGGACGAATCACAGGCCCATATCTTGTGCTGAAAGTTAATTTATTAATGGAAAGGAATGGCTGCTGTGGGAATTGAACTTTGACCGACTCGATTGATAAGGATGTGATAACATGTCAAGAACCAATTGAACCTAGAAGCTTAATCTTCTGTTTGTTTTGTGTCTTAGCAATTCCTAAGCACTTGTGTCTTGCCGTCTGGGTGTGTTACAGTTTCCTTTCCTTTACATCAATGTGCATTAGACACGTGGCACTAAATTCTGTCTTTGATTGTGAATCCCATTCAGTGTGAGAGTTCGTTCTCCATTTAATTTCTGAATGGTCTTTCATTTTTAACTAGATGCAGAGCACATATGACAATCCCATTTGGAAATCTAAAACTCATTCTCTAAGGTCAAGTCCTTTTTTTTGGACAGCATTACTTAATAGGGTTAATTCAAATGACATGTTGCATATTCATAGACCAGAAACAGGTTTGTTTGATTTCTCTTGATATTTGTGATATTTGCTTTTGAGGGGAATGGCCCGGGCCCTGGCATTTTTAAGGGCACTTCTTTGCCCCCATATTTCTAGGGGATACTGTTTTTGTAGCTTGACCTTGGTGTTCTAGTCATGGCTATTTCAAGAGAGTTTACATTTCTGATATGCCGATAGATTGGACACCCTTGCTTGCTGCATTCCTGTTTCTTTCTAATTCCTTGTTTTTTTACATTTCCTAGTTTGGAGGAGATCTTACTCTCTCCCTAGTTGTACTTTCCCTATTTTCTCGCTAATAATATTTCTTTTTCTATCCACCAAAAAGAAATATACATAGAAGATGCAAACCTAAACAATATCCATCTCACATCCTTCATTAATTTACTAAAATTGATCCGTCACAATCATGTAGCAAAATAATCACAGTAATAGTTGGTGCATAGAAAGGGCTTGGCAAAAAGGGCGTTGTTATTGATACCTAATATTTGCTTAACTCGTTAATTATTATTTTTAGTAATCATCTATGTTGCACAGATATGAGTATGCATACCTCTGAGTATGCGTACCAGATATGCATATGGCAGCACCAAAACTGTACCCGTGCTTCCTGGATAATCATACATGAACCCATTTTTTGCCATTGCTTATATTACTTGTTAAATGTCTTCCTTAATCCAACAGCTATATGACTAAATTCCAGGAGAAACAGGAAGAATGTATGAAGCAAATGTTGATGATGTTGGCTATAGGTTGGTGGCCATCTATACTCCAGTAAGGGAGGATGGAGTAGAGGGCCAATCAATTTCTGTATCGACAGAGCCAATTGCAGTTGGTAAGTTGAAATTGTTTATCTAATTGCTAATGGTTTAATGAATAAGTAAATTATCTTTTGATATTTTATTATTTAGTCTGTACGATTGTTTGAAACGGTGATTTAGTAATTTGTCAATCTAGATGGTGCTACCATTTACCTTACTTTATTTGCTTTTTATGTTTTTCTGAGATTGTGATTATGGATTGGATTCAGAGTGATGGTTATATCCTATGCATTTGTTTTTCTATGTAAACATTACAACAACCAAGCCTTATCCTGCTAGTTTTGATATTGGGCCTGACTATAACATCTCATTGCTTTACAATTTAGAATTTTTAGGTCAATTAGTGTTAATTTAGTTAATTCATATTTTAATTTAGTTAAAAATATTATATTTTTAGTTTAGGGATATTGTATTAATTTTCTGTTAGGTCTTAAAGTGGGCTTTTCCTTAATTTGTCTGATTATTTGGGCTGTTATTTATGTTTTGTAGTCACTGCTTTATTTAACTTGGGCCGTAAGTTTAGTATGTGGTTAGATTAGTCCTATTTTAAGTGATGTATTCTTAGTTTAAGGGGATTAGTTTTAGGGACATCCTAGCCGTCAAACGTGTGATTCCTCTCTCTTGTAGGTGTGATGCCTTGGTTAATTTCTTCTCCTGCAATCCTAATTCTTTGTCATTCTTCAACTTTATCAAGTGTGCAGATCTGATTTCTTTGGAAAAAAGCATTAAAAACCCCATAAATCCCTATTATTCCTTGCTTGAGTTTTCCCTAAATCCCATCAAACCCCAAATCCTAATCTCGCAGCTACTGTTCACATCACCCTAACAGCTAACAGTTATCCCTTTAACCCCTGTCCTTTTGCTAGCAAACCAACCCTGCCCCCACATATCCTGTATGAGCCTTCAATTCCTCTAATCTTTATATTTCTTTAGGAAATCCTAATTTTTATCTGTTAAATCTTAATGCTTTGGTTGTAGTGCATCAATTCACTTGTGATTGCATATGTAATTCAAAATCACGTAGGATTATATGTTCAGGTCTTCAGGCTCTCCCTAATATGCCTTCCTAACATGCCCAGTTTCTGGATACTAACAGCTGGACTAAGAAAAACCCATTTCTTGGGTGATAATCCTAGTGTTATGAGGTATGGAAATTCCAAATAAGTGGCAGGAAAAACTGGGATCTGGTCTTTAATTATAATTGCAAATTATTCAAAATGCGATGATGTTTCTTTCTGTGCATATATTTTCATCTCTCTCTACCAACAAAGTCCGACACAGTTGGTAGATAGTTGGGTCCCTTAACCATGTTGTCTTGGGTTTGAAACCAAGTCGTGTGTATGGAAAAAACTTTGTTGGGAGAGGTTGTATCCACTTTGGTGATCTCTCTGCCTCAAAAGGGATTAGTCTTTGGCTGTCGGCTAGAGGATATCCTTGGTTACACTGAAAAAAGAAAAATATTTTCATCTCTCTATAATCTACTGTCTTTTTCCCTTTTAGTTTGTGGAGGCAGATAGTCTTAACTCTTAAGTTCTGCTAGGTTAAAGCATTTTTCTGGGAGTTTCCACGGAAATTATATCTGACCTTTAATTCCTTGCAGAGCCTGATGTTCTTAAAGAAGTGAAGCAGAAGCTTGATCTTGGATCAGTCAAGTTTGAGGTTATATCTATACCTCTTTTGGTTTTATTGTCATTACCATATTCTGAAAATGTATTGTTGATTATGTTCTCCCTACCACCATCAAGAGGTAAAACATTAAAATGAAAAAATTTACCTTATAATCTTATATATATCTGGATGATTAGTTATTAACTACAATCTAGAGATCCAAGTCCAGCTAGGCTGATATTCGCTTAGAACAAGAAATGTGTCTTTGGTTAAACAGGAAGAAAAAAAAATATGACAGTGACATGAGTGTGGCCATGTCTTTGGTTAAGAATTCCAAGTTCTAGCTGTGCTGGTGTTCTGGTGTCTGAAGGAAACCTGTTAGTTTTTAGGAGAATAAGCCTTGTAGGTAAAACCATATTGTCCAAGTATTTGAAGCAGAGAACAAATAGATTCTCTGATTCTCAAGTTTTCTAGTAAAAAATTTCCTGAAAATTCGGAGTCAAAAGTTTAGCTCCGTTTTTTTGGGACAGAATGATTGACTTGGCTTCCCTTTGCAGTTCCTCTTGTATCTCATTGAATAATTCTGTTTATGTTTGAGATGTTATTCATTGAATAATCTCATCCAAATTTTGATAGCTTTGCATCTCGAATTTGGTTTGCCTCCATTTTATGCCATACTTTTTTCTTAACCTTTCTTTTCCCTGTTGTTATCTTAGTTTTGTCCTTCATAATCTCACTACTTGCCTTTGGTTACAGGTGTTGTGTGACAAAGACCAAACTTCAAAAAAGGTACCTTAATAGTCTTATGATGTTTTCATTTGGAATTAGAATGCATTCGGTTTTAAAATGATGGAAAAGCGACGAGTCCTAGTTCTGACATCATTACTATTTCAGATTTCAACAGTGGGCAGTTATGAGAGACGAATTCTAGAAATTAACAGGAATAGGGTCAAGGTGGTAAAGCCTGCCTCTAAGACTTCTTTTCCAACTACAGAAATTCGCGGTAGTTATACCCCTCCGTTTCATGTAAGTTTGGCTGACTTGGAAAACTCATATTCCCTCTTCCACTATGTCATTGTCAGAGTATTATATCTTTTATTTACTTGCATTGATCTTTAAATGTGTCAGGTGGAGCTTTTCAGGAATGATCAACACCGTCTAAGGATTGTAGTGGACAGTGAGAATGAAGCAGACTTGATGGTGCACTCCCGACACATTAGGGATGTTATTGTTCTTGTGATTCGAGGACTTGCTCAGCGATTCAATAGTACTTCCCTCAATTCTCTTCTCAAGATAGAGACATAAATTCTTTCTTATACGTTGTATAGTCATATTTAATCTTGTAAAGTAGGTTATTGAGGCCCGTTACCTCTTACGTTGTGCTTCTTGTCCTGAGTGCAAGTATTGTTATCTTGAGAAAACAGTTATTAATGCCATAATCATTGCACGCCATTGATTACTGGATATGTGTGCGTGTTAACGTAAGATAATTACCATTTAGGGGTTTCACATTGACAATTTCATGCATATTTTGGACGTTTGAGATTGAGTTTGTGGATATACAATTGAGAGTTTGAGACGAGTAGAGTTTGTTCTATTGTGGTTTGCACACTTGCAAATACAGATTTCTTATATCTGTGCCAATGAGAACAGTCGCGTTTAACTCAACCTAGACCTAAAATTTCTGTTCGGGTTAGACTTTATTTCCACGCTTATGGTCATCCCCCGATCACCGTCATTTTTCAACTCTACTCATAAAACCTAACTGGAAAAGAAACGAGAAAATCGACTTAAACCATGTTTCATCTTCCAAATGAAATACGTGTTAGTCTAATGTACTTTTTAAAAAGTAAGATAGACATCAAGTTTACTATATGTAACTACCCAATATATATAAGTATATATATGTATGTATATATATATATATATATATTACTTTATCGTAATCCTATATTTGGTTGAGGAAAGAATATGGGAAGAAAAAATAAGGAGAAGAGAAAATAGATAGAAAAGTTAATTTTCTTTTCACTTTGAATGAAGAGAAATAAAATAGAAAGAAAATAAAAGTTACTATTTTATTTTATTTGACTCTGTAAAAAAAATAAAAAATAAAAATGTAATTATATATAATGTCAAATATATCCCTATTATGTAAACTAGAATATAGAGATGTTATTTCCTATTTTATATTTATACAAAAAAACTATTTATAAATTAAATAAAGAAATTTTACAACATATATTAATTTAAAGATTTTAAAGTTATTGCCACCCATATTACATCAGTTGCAATTTTAATACGATTAAAAAAAAAATTTCCTTTCTTTGCCTAAAAGAAATTTATAATAACTTTTTTTTTTCATTTTAACAATCATCGCTGCAAACAAATCAGTATTATCTGATAAAAAAAAATTCAGTATTATTGCCTCTTCATGAAAGTGCCAAATGCAGAACAAAAGTTTCAATTTGTACTGTGAAATATTTTTATAATCAAGTGGCAGCCTTTGCATTTCATCAATTTGCTCAACTAATCGATTCTATTGCATTTCATCAATTTGGGTGATGGTTTTTTGTGTTCAGGATCTTTCAGAAAGCAGAGCAGAGCAGAGCATATCTTGGATGAGAGAGATCAGAGAAGTTTAGTCCAGATTTACCGACTACCCCACTTTCAAGAAATTGAACATTTTCTTCCACTGCCACTGCAACATCATAAATCTGCAACCTATCTACAGCGGAGAAGATGAACAGTGTTAATTGAAATCGCCAGAATCTGATCTAGGGTTAGCAGTGGAGCTTCTCGTCCACCTCAATAAGTGATCTTCAACGTACATTGAGTACTGTAGATTGATTTGGCTAAGAATAGAAGTATGAATCATGCACCAAAATTCCTAAAATTAATGGAGGAATGCTAAAAGCGGGAAATAGTTTTTTTTTTCAAAGGAAAACAAGAAAAAGTTATGAGAAAGGGTTTATAACTTGATAATATATAAGTGTCTTCTTATGAGAAAGGGTTTATAACTTGATAATATATAAGTGTCTTCTTATGCAGTTATCTAACTTTTTATGGTTACATAATTTATTTATTGTAAATGTAGAGTTAAAGACTAAGAGTTAAATGTTCTACTTTTTACTAACATAGTGTGACACAAGTGGTAGATATTTGGGCACCTTAAACATGTGATTAGAAGTTTGATTCTTAATTCATGTGTATGGAAAAACATATGTTAGGAGAGGTGAATCCCTTAAATAAATCTCAATACCTCGAGAAATTAGTCACCGTAATCGCACACGAGGATATTCTGAAAAACAAAAAAAATGTCCTACTCGTTATGAGATTTTAAAGGTATATTTAAAAAATAAATATTAGTTTATGAAAATCATAATATATTGACAGGGAAAGTGACAATAATGTGTGATAATTATATAAATAGCATAAATTATATACACATTATGAATTTTTTAGTATACTGTAGCAATGGAATAATGTTTTTAAAATCTATTGAGCTTTTAATATTGTGGAAACAATGACTATTACTTTAAATTGCTTGATAAATTCATAAATTAAGTGGGGAACATGTGTTGAAACCAATTTCTTATAAAAAGGTTTAAGTTCTAATTTCTTAAAAGCTATAAGCTTTCCCTGTTAAGTTTTGAGGATAACAAAAATATTTATTTAGTTTGAACAAGTAAGTGTTTTAAAATTGATAGTTTTTAACCAAATCATTCTTGGTTTGTCGTCCGTTACCTTATAACCTATGACTTAAAGATTAAGCTCTTCGATCGCGTCCCGATATCTTTATCATAACTCTTCATGGGTCCAATGAATGTATTATATGCTTTTTCTTATTGGTGCGTCCAATACTTGTATAAATATCTTGTTACTTTTTATTAGTTCGTCCAAGGCGATCACAATACTTGGCCAAAGTTTCCGGACTTACTCGCTCTTTCAAGAGATTCAGGCTCAAGCTCTGCCGTCGAAGTAAAATTTCAAAAATGAAGAAGCTTGTTCCTACATTAAATGCTAGAAAAGAACTCACGTGACGGTACAACGTGACGGAAAAGTCGGAGAAGCTAAAGCCACTTTCTTGGCGACATTGTCTAAACAACTACAAAGATGCTGCAAATAAAGAAAGCGAGATCACGCAATCTTAGACAAATCGGGACTTTTGTTTTCATTGATTGGAAATCTCGGAGGAGAATAAAAGTCACTTGATCAGGAAAGAAGTTCAGCACTTTTCCGATTAGATGCATTTAATGCTACTCGGAAACCATTAATAAATATTCCCAGTTGAATGATCACAGCCCATGAAGTCTGCTCAAATTTGTTCTTACTTATAAAGAGAAGAAGCGAGCACTTGAAGTAGTGAGATCTTTCTTGAGAAGCATCCTTGAGAAGTCTACAAGCTTTATTTCCATATTAGGTAGCAAAAAGAAAAAGCCTTGAGATTACTATTGTCTATTCGTGTGTTAGTGAGTTTCAACTCAAGCTTTCATCTACTTTCATTTGATTCATCTTAAGCTTTGTAAACTGAAGAAAATTTACAGTGTGTAAAAAAAAGAACTACTTGTGAGATAGAACTGAAGGGTTGAAAATACTTGTTACACGAAGAAGAGGTGCATAATACTTATGTAATCGTAGAAAAAGATTAGATTGGAAAATCCTTCTTATTTGAGAATTTGGGTAAGACGTAGCTCTTGGTTGATAAGAAGTGAACCAGGGATAAATCTTGTGTGTAAACTACTCCTATAACTTCTAGTGTGCTTTATTATTTTCACTAACCTACTGGGGTTTTCCATTGTGTTTATTAACAAAGATCTTTTATTTGGTTTTAGAGCATTATTAACTATTTTATTAAAGTCTTTTCGAAACCCTTATGGAGTCGATAGGACTAAGTGGTGTTAGTCTAAGCACCTTGCTTATTATATTTGTCTCTTCCATTGTGTTCTACTTTCTTTTGAAAAGGAAAATCCTTATTAATCAAAAAAGGGTTAAGAAACACAATTCAACCCCACTTCTTGTGTTTCATTTGGTTATTTCCAATTGGTATCGAAACTCAGCCTCTTGGGTTGAGCATCCTAACGATGTGGAAGAGCAAAAAGATCCAGTACACCGCTTTAATGGAAGAAACGAAGGACAAAGCGGTGAAGCAGACCGCTTTATTCATTGATGCCAAGCACATTATGATTCACTTGGAAGAGAGAATGATTGCCTTTTTTGATGCCCAAAATATGGACATTTAGGATCTAGTTCTAAAATGGATATCAAACACCCACCACACAGAAGGAGTGGGGATCTCCCTCGAGCCACAATGGACGGAAGGACAACGAACCAGGACATGAAGCTTAACTCAAAAGCCAAACATTATCTTATGTGTGCCCATCACAGTCAGGATGAGCCACTGACCAAAGGTGCCATAGCATGTCAAGCTTGACAGCTAAAGAATATAGGATACTACTGGCATTAGCACATGAAGAGCTCATCTCAAGTCGAAAGAATCAAAGATAAACATCTTCGGTTCACGCGAGTATGAGCTCTTCAAAATGGGAGAGCATGAAAACATTGATCAAATGTTTAGATGATTCGAAACAATAATCAATAACTTGAGATCTACTTACAGGGAAAGAACTATGATAATCGAAGATCATATCGAGAAAAATCCTAAGAGAAGTCTTTCCAGGCTTAGGTGTGAGACCTAAGGATTCTTGTCATACGGGAAGCAAAGAATCTAGCTTCTCTTACCATGGAGGAGGCTATTGGAGTTCTGCTTAAAGTTCGCAGTATTTGGAACTTCCAAGAAGGAAGGAAAGCTCGAAAAGGGAAATCAATTGCCCTTAAAGCTCACAAAGCCCGATCTCGTCCAAAGCACTTAAAGGCTGAAAAATCTTGAGGGACGAGGCCGAGTCATCTGAAGATAATATATCGATATTAATGACGAGTTATCTTTCATCTCACAGAAAGATACAAGCAATGTGGAAAAAGAAAGGAGATTATGCGGAGAAAGCACTTTGGAGCGAAGGTCATCAAAGGAGCCAACAGCAGGAAACAAAGACAAGAGTCAATCATATGCTACGAATGCAAGAAGCCCGGGACACATTAAAGCGGAATGTCCTTCACTAAACAAGGAGAAAGAGAAAAGGAGATTCTTTCCAAAGAAGAAAAAGAGGATTAATGGCCACACAGGAAGATCTTGATCTTTCCAAGCTGCGATGATGAAGAAGAAGCGGGGAAGAAGAAGCAAAATCTATGTCTACTTGGCTAACAGGTAATCGAGGAAGAAGAAGAAGATGAGGTAACTAAGCTGCGATCTTGATCTTGAGAATGCATTTGATGAGTTGTTAAATAATTCATCTATTTTAGCGGTTGAATATAAATCAGCTTGAAAAAGAAAGTTTTCAAAATTAACTAGAGAATATGGAAAAATGTTTTCGGAGAGAAAACAAGAACTTGAAATTTATTGTGAAAAATTAAAAGCGAAAATGCTTTTTTAAAAACATCTTCTGGAGTCCAACACTTCGGATAAAGTTGATAAACTTCATAATGAGGTAAAAGAGTTAACGGAGGACCTCGGTAAATTTGTAAAAGCACCAACTATGACCTAAACATTTTACTCGAATATTCCGAGAGACCCTCGTGACAAATCGGATGGGATATCAAGATCTTGATAAGCGGTTTCTTCAAAAGCTACTACTCAACCTAATTTCATTAAGAATGTTTGTAAAAAGAACGTTTACTCTTCCTCGATAGATTTTTTTTTTAATAAAAGGTCAAAATATTATGGATGCTCAAGAGCTAACCAAAAAGGACCCAAAAGATATGGGTACCTAAGGGATATGATAATTCCTCTTGCGGATGTGCCTTAGCAACAAAGAAAAAGACACTGTCATGATACAGACTGGTGGTTGCTCACGGCACATGGCCCGGGAGAAAGGTCTATGTTCCAAGACATCAAAACTAATAAGGAGAGATTAGTCACGTTTGGAGGAAACCGAGAAAGGTAAAATAAGTTGGAATAGGTAAGATTGGTAAGCATCCTTTTTCCCTCTATCGATAATGTTCTTCTAGTTGAAGGATTGAAACATAATCTGTAGCATTAGTCAATTATGTGATAGTGGATCTAATGTTTCATTCAATCCCAAAGGAGAATGTATAGTTAAAAACTATGAGCGGATCCATACTCTTCATTGCTAAAAGGCAAAACAATCTTTACTCAAAATTGACTTGGAAGATCTTTCGAGATCAAAATGTATCATGTCTAGTTTCCATAAAAGGAGGAAACTGGTGGATATGGCACAAGAAGCTTGGTCATGCAAGGTTTGAGATTAATCTCTCGCTAAACTAAATAAGCATAACCTCGTAAGAGAGGACTACCAAAGCAACTTGTGTACAAATTCGGGGAGGTTCTTTGTAGGCGTGTCAAAAGGAAACAAATCAAAAATTCTTTTGAGTCCAAAAACATCGTTTCCACCTCTAGACCACACTAGAATTGTTACATCTTGATTTATTTGGTCCTACAAAGAACTTCTTCACTAAATGGAAAAGAAATATGGATTGGTCGTAGTAGATGACTATACTAGATGGACATGGGTTATGTTTCTAGCTCACAAGGATGAGTCTTTCCAAAGTCTTTTCTATTTTTAAGCAAAAGAATTCAAAATGAAAAAGGAATGTGTATCAACTCAATCCGAAGTGATCATGGAGGAGAATTTGAGAATGAGAGCTTCCAATTGCAATGAAGAAAACGGTATTCATCACAACTATCTGCTTTACAAAGAACACCCGCACAACGAAAATGGTGTGGTAGAAAGAAAAAATAAGATCTCTTCAAGAGATGGCTAGAACAGAAAATGCTCAATGACAACGTCAATCTCAAACACTTCTGGGCTGAAGGATTTATTTGTGACTATGCTGCGTGGTTATATTCAAAACAGGAGATATATATTAAGATCTATTTTAAAGCAAGACTCATTATGAATTATGGAAAGAATGAAAACTGACATCCCTCTTACTTTCATTCTTTTGGCTGTCATCGATGCTTTATTTTGAATACTAAAGATTCTTTAGGAAAGTTTGATGCTAAAGTTGACTCACGGTATCTTCTTAGGATACTCGGAAACATCTAAAGCATATAGAGTATATAACTCTCGCTCTCTAGCTGTTAGAAGAATGCATGTTCATGTTAAGTTGATGACAAAAAGCGACAATGACATCCGGAAATAGATGAGTCGCTTTACGAGTTAAACTTAAAAGACAAAGGAGAAGAATCGGCAACCCATTAAAACAAAGAAGCATTGGACGATGAAAGAAAAGAAGAAACAAGCTGATGGTCAAAGATGCTTTGGCATTTGAAAACTTATCATCGGGGAACACCAAATAATTGGTAATCCAGGATGATAAAGTACGTCTGGGATCTACCTTGAAGAGAATACTTTCCAAATGTAGCCTTCATCTCACGAAATGGAACGAGAGAAAAATAGAAGAAGCAACTGAAGGACGAAGAGATGGATCTTAGCCATGCAAGAAAAATTCAAATCCCGATTTAAAAGAAATGATGTTTGGGCCCGAGATGGTACAAAAGCCACAAAGAGCAAGTCCACGTCATCGGCACAAAATGGATATTCAAAAAACAAAAATTTGAGACGAAGATGGTAAGGTTGTGAGAAACAAAGAAGCAAGGTTGGTAGCCCAAAGGTTACTCACAACCAAGAAGAAGGAATTGAAATGAAGCTTAATGGGAGAATTAAAATTAACTGCAGGTTTGCAAGTGAAAAGCGAAACATTGGGCCGAAATCTCGTTAAATGCGAGACCAAATATACAAATGAACTTAGAAGAAATTCAAATTGGACGATTGCAAAACAATAGAGCACACCAATGCATCCATCATCCACACTAAGATTGGGCTGATAAGGATAAAAAAGGTGGACGAAAAGGTATATCTGGTGTATGATCGGATCAACAACTTATATCTCAGCTTTGCGTCCGGACACGATATAATGTTTAGTGTGTGTCTTTGTGCACGCTTTCAATCACGATCCTAGAGAGTCTGCTTAATTCTTTGTAAAAAGAATATTCGAAGATACTTGAAAGGAACTACTAATGCTGGGTTTTGGTATTTAAGAAATCTCATGAGTCTGATTAGTTGGTTTTTCAGCGATCTTGACTATCTTTGGGAGAGATAGAATCGAAAGAGGAAAAGAAGTACAAGTGGAGGTTGTCACTTCATTGGAGGAAATCTAGTATCATGGTCGACAGAGACAAAGCACAATTGCTCACACCTCAGCTTAATTTGAAATTTGAATATATCTCTGCGTCCAATTGTTGCTCTCAAGTACTCACGGATCGAAACATCAATTAGAAGACTACAACATCTTGAAAGTAAAGATTCCTTTACTATGTGATAATATCTGTGCAATTAACTTATCAAAAAAATCCCATTACTACACTCAAGGGCAAAACACATTGAAATCAAACACTCACTTTATAAGAGACTATATTCAAAAAGAGGTGTGTTTGATATTCAATATGTGTGGTCTGTAGATCATCAATGGCGAAGATATTTTCCCACAAAAACCACTCTCGGAGAGGATAGATTCACTCTTATTGAAAACATCTAAGTATGCATTTTTGTAAAGAATTAATATTTCTTGCGTCCATTGAAAATGTCGTCCAAAATGCTTTGTACTTGATAAATGGTGTGGTAAATTTCTTGATAAGACATAAATCATTTGCATTTATCTTGTTTGGAAGCTTTCAAATTTCCCACGCGTGAGTGTCGATTTTGAAAGGTCACGAAAGTAACTTTGCTGCGGACGAATGACAGATTGCTTTTAATACACATTTTATTGTGTTTGTTTTATTTTAAAAAAAAAAGCGATTCGTTTTCTCTCCAGAAAACCTTTCGAGTGTAGAAACCTACCTTCTTCTATAAATATTTTCACTTCTTTACAAGATCGAAATTTTTACGCCTTCAAACATTGAAAGAAAAGCTTGATTCGCGAAAAGAACCTTAGCAAATTTCTCTCTCTCTCTTTCAAATTTCTTTAACCCTAAGAAATGGCGGAGGAAAGACCGCTTGATGTTGGAAAAGAAGTAGAGGTATCGATTGAATGTTTCGTTCCAAACTTCCATTTTAGCGGAATGTGGAATAGATATCAAGAATTGTCGTCCCGGTGCTTGAATGGGATAGTTACTTGGAGAAGCCGGTGGAGGTGTATCCGGTTGGTATATGAAAATGTTACGGAAAAATGCATCGATGTATGCGAGGAAATTCGGGGGATGTGTTTTGGGAAAACTACGATTGTGGTTTCGAGGTAACCATCTCCAACGCCACCCAGAATGTTGGTTGGAAGGAGCCACCATCTCTTACGATTGGGAAAAAGCATTTAGGGAGGCTAGTCTTGTTCTTCGACACCCTTACTAAAGGAGTCATCAGAGAAGATAAACGCTGCCTCCAAGATGAATGACAAGGCAAGAGTTTTGCATCAACTTATGAGGGCAATACTCCACAAAGAGGTCAGGCTCAGGTCTCTCGAGTTAAATGCCCAATACACTTTTTGTGTCATCGATCTTTGTGTCGGCCAGAGTCAATCTCCGCTTCTATACGCTTTTAAGAACTTCCAAGAAAGTGTACAAGAGAAAAAGGGAAAGAAGACCACCATCTCCTATGGTGTTCTCTTAACCAAGATCTTGAGAGATCAAGGTATCTTTAGTCCCCAGTGAGACTAAAGATGTTGAAGAAAGAAGAAGATTTTTTGGGCCGGATCCAAGAGCAACAATCTTTGGAGCCAGAAGCAATCTTCCCTAAGGATAGAAACTTCAAAGCGTCCAAGATTTTCCTGAGACGAGAAAAGAGAGCCTCTTTATTCTTTCAAAGGCCCCGAGAGTCCAAAGAAGAAATCTAACGCGTCCCAGGTCAAGCCGGCATTCCCAGCGGAGATTTCATAATGGACGATGACTGCGAAGATGACCAACCCACGTCGGCTAAAGGATGAAGGTTGCGTCCATTCTGGCCCATCCCAAAAGGAACTTGGTCTGAAGCTACCCATCACAAAGCTTCTCTTCCAAGCTTGCGTCCATTTCCTAAGGAACCTCTTTCCTACCATTCCC
The DNA here is from genome assembly GCA_023212625.1 of Styphnolobium japonicum. NCBI lineage: Eukaryota > Viridiplantae > Streptophyta > Magnoliopsida > Fabales > Fabaceae > Styphnolobium > Styphnolobium japonicum. The sequence goes on along the minus strand of JALBWW010000003.1, from coordinate 21,042,505 downwards.
TCTTCCCTCGACTTTACACCTCTTCTCGAAACGGAACCACAACGCTTCCTTCCCAACCTCTCGAAATAACTTCCACTGCTCCCTTAAACAACTTTAGAACCTTTTTCTTCTTCGAAACTCACGTATTACCTTCCCAGTCTCCTTCTACCCCTTCCCCCTCTCAAAAGACCTTCTACAACTCATACTCATCTTAATCTTTTCTCTGTGCAGGAGTTTCCCCTCGCATTATCCCTCTTTGGGAATCCAAGGACTCTTCTCTCTCCCTCCCACGGCAAGAGCGCTCCGGTCTTTGTGATGGTTACTGACAAAGTCCACATCTTCCCCAGTGACCTATCCTTCAAACACTGTCACCTTGGAAGAAATGGGACGATTCTGAGAAGTCATATGGCTGTCCTTATCGATTGTCATTAAGGGGAATCTTCATTGAAGAATTTGAGTTTATTGTACCCCCTTCATTTGATCATCTCCTCTACAAGCGCCATCAAGAATTGATAGCGGATCGGGTTTGTCCAAAGGTTGCCAATGGTGGATTTAAATAAAAACAAAGACTTGAAAAAATCAAGCCAAGCCACCTTTCCCAGGCCTTTATCATCTTTAAGCCAAACTTTGGAGCTTACGTTCCCACGATGTTGATGTTGAATTCTTGTGGCATGTTTCGATTAAAGGAAGAGTGTGGAGAAGCGAGGCTAAGACTATGCAGGAAAAGCACATTTAGGGAGTGTGAGAGCAACAAAGCGTCTTCTTCAGGACTAAGTAGATGAAGATAAGGAAGATATACATAAGCGTGCACGGTCGGAGGCTTTCCGAGTGTTTTACTGTTCTATCTATCTATATGGTAGATGATCTTTTTTGGGTACGCCTCACGAGCTCGCCATTGCCAACAATCTTCCTCTTGTCGAAGGCTATGTCTACGGACCTCCGATCGACAACATTAGAGCCAATATCCACAGGATCAAATGTTTAGTTCTTAGGAGGAGCCTCTCTCTTCCTTCAGGGATGTTGGAAACACTTCCTCTGTGCGAAGACGAGTTCTGATGCTTGTTGTGCGGCAAATGGATGCTTGACCCACTCCTGCTTCCACCAGGTTAACTATTGTGGAACCACAACCTTCCATGTGACCTTCTCACCCAAGTGCTGAGCTTTTTTAGGAGCCTATGTGAATAATGTCCGAAATGGACAGTAATGTACAAGAGAGTTGAAGACCTCCTCAGTCTCTTTTTCAACAAAGGAGCCACCTCCTCCTCCTGCCACCTTCTTCCTCTTGATTTTATTTTTATTTTTATTTTGCCTATTTTCTTTTAGCCAAAATTTTTTAAATAGTGATGATGTTTTTTTTTCTTTCTTTTGTGGGCGATGACAAAGGGGAGAATAATGGGAATTTGATTTGTTTTTAAATAAATTTATTTAATAATTTATCGCGATTCAATGAAACTATGTTTTTCTCTCATCTGGTTGTTTCATTATCCTTGTCTCGGTTGATTCATGTTGCAGTTCATGATATGTGTAGGATATGATCTAATTTTTTAGCATGGTTTATTTCTTTTCAAAAGTATTGTCTCTCTGTTAAACTCTTTTCTCCAAGAACTAAACTTCGATACAAATAGATAATTACTTGCTACTTGAAACTTGTTTCGTTGAAAATAAATTTCATCATACCACGTCAATCGTAGGCTACATAGTCCAGTGGAGCTTGGAGTCAGTCCCTTAGAAATGTTTTTCTTAGGGGAGGCAATTTTTGTTTTAAAAGGAATGCGTGTTCAACCAAATTAATAGTTTTGTCATCATCAAAAGGGGGGAGATTGTTGAAACCAATTTCTTATAAAAGGTTTAAGTTCTAATTTCTTAAAAGCTATAAACAGCTTTCACTGTTAAGTTTGAGGATAACAAAATATTTATTTAGTTTGAACAAGTAAGTGTTTCGAATGCCAATAGTTTTAACAAATCGCTCTTTTTTGGTTGTGCGTCCATTACGCTCTACGCTTAAAGTTAACTCTTCGTCGTCCAATATGCTTTATAACTCTTCATGGGTCCAATGAATGTATTATATCACTTTTACTATTGGTGCGTCCAATACTTGTATGCATATCTTTATTACTTTTTATTAGTTCGTCCAAGGCGATCTTGTAATGCCTTAAGCTCGGACTTAACTCACTCTTTCAAAGTTCAAGCTCAAAGCTCTCGTCCCAAGTAAAATTTCAAAATGGCGTTACGCCGTTAAATGCTTGAAAAAGAGCTACGGCCGACTCACGGCTGACAGAAGAAGTCAACGTAAGCCAAGCACTTTTCTTGACATTGTCCTAACAACTACAAAGATCTATGCAAATAAGAAGCTAGTGCAATCTTGGACATAATCGGGGACTTTTGGCACGCTCATTGGACACGGAGAATAAAAGTCACCGTCCACAGTGAAAAGAAGTTTAAATAACTTTCCGGTGGATGCATTTAATGCTTTCTCGGAGCGGTAATAAATATTTCCGTTGGGCGATCTAGCCCGTGAAGTACGCTCAAATTTATTCTTACTTATAAAAAGAGAAGAAACTGACACTTGAAGTAGTGAGATCTTTTTCTGTAGAAGCATCCTTCAAGAGTCCTAAAAAGCTTTATTTCCATATTAGTGTAACAAAAGAAAAAAGCACTTGAGATTTCTATTGTCTATTCATCGTGTGTTAGTGAGTTTTGACTCGAAGCTTTCATCTACTTTCATTTATTCATCTTAAGCACCTTGTAAGCACAGGAAGAATTTGTGTGTAAAAGAATACTTGTGAGATAGAACTGAAGAGGTTGAAAATACTTGTTATTTGAAGAGGTGCATAATACTTGGCAATGTCGTGAAAAAGATTGGTTGGGAAAATCCTTCTTGTTGAAGGAAATTTGGGCATGCTTCTTGGTTGATAAAGAGTGAACCGGGGATAAATCTTGTGTATTAAGCTTCTCCTCTCTTCTAGTGTGCTTTATTATTTTCACTAACCTCACGAGGGTTTTCCATTGTGTTTATTAACAGATCTTTTATTTGGTTTTAGAGCGTATTAACTATTTTATTAAAAGTCTTTTGAAACCACTTAAGGAGTCCAATAGGACTAAGTGGTGTTAGTCCTAAGCACCTTGCTTGTTAAACTGTCTCTTTCGCTGTGTTCTACTTTCTTTTGAAAAGGAAAATCCTTATTAATCAAAAAAGGGTTAAGAAACACAATTCAACCCCCCTTCTTGTGTTTCATTTGGTTATTTCAACATGATGTTCAAATGGTCATTGATAATGAAAAGATACTAAAAGTTGTTGATCTAAAATTAATAATAAAAAAATACCACATCTTTATTGGTTTGCATGTGCAACTCATTGCTTGGATTTATGCTTGGAAGATATTAGAAAAAAATAATCTAATGTCAAAAAAATACTATATTAAGCAAAGAAAGTGACCTTGTTTATCTACATTTACATTTAGATAGTAAATCTCATAAAAAAGTATACAGGTAGTGGAGAAATTATTCATCCAGCAATTACCTATTTCGCAATGTAGTTTTTGTAGATTCAATCAATTGTGAAACAAACACAAACTTTGAGAAATATGTTCGATTATAAGGAATTCAAGAAATCTAAGTGGGGAAATGAAAAATCAAGACATGCATACGAAGTTAAAAAAGTTGCTTTAAATAAAGAATTTTGGAATAATGTCAATGATATAATAAAAGTATTTGTGTCAATTGTCAAAGTTTTTAGATTAGTAAACTATGATTATAAACCAACAATGGACTTTATTTATGAAGTTATTGTTAGAGCTAAGCAAATCATTGAAAGAAATTGTTGTTACCACACTCAATATAAAGAAATCATTGATAAAAGATGATTATTCATGTATTCTAATTTACATGTTGCAGGTACATCAATATATTCAACACAATTTTATTTGAAATGCTTATATGAATTTTAGGTTATTATTTTTCTGTAAGGTTATTTTCTCAACTATCAATTTCAATTTAGAGCTAAACATGGAATTCACGTAGTCAAGGAAACCTTGGATGGAACAACAAAAGTAATAAGCAGATTGAAACCAAATATTGATGATCAAATTAAAGCTATTAATCATGTGTTATACATTTATAGTTTGTATTTAACATTTTGAAATATATTATAATTTGTCATTTAAGAATTATATTGTGATAGATTAATTTTTTGAAACTGAAATATTTTAATATTTATTTAATACTTACATAATGCTTGTAGTTGTTACTTTTTTGGGATAAGCAATAGACATTTAGTACGTGACAAGCTTAAAGAGCTTGGTCTCAAATAAATCTTAGTAAGGTTTTATAGTATATGCTTTTGATATGTAAGTGCAAGAAGCTTTTTAGCTTTCCTTTTTATTACATACATAAGGTGCTATATCATTTATTTAAGAGTAAACATTTATTTTGTTCCTTTAAAGATACAAATGTTATCAGTTAAGTTTTCTGATAACAAATATTGATGTCACTTATATCTTTAGAAAACTAAAATGAGTGTTTACTCTTTATTTAATCGATTGAATGGTGGACGATATATGGATCTTGCGCTTCTAAGCTTCAACGCATAGTTATAAAAGTTCTTAATCAAACAATATCTACTTCAAATTGTGATAGAAATTGGAGTACATTAAGCTATATTGATACAAAAACAACAAATAGATTGAAGTACTAAAAATTACACAAATTTGTCTTCACTTTTTATAATATGAAGCTGAAAATGAGACAAACTATGAGGAGAAATCTAGAAGATATCAAAAATAGCTTCAATCCTATTAATCTTGATTACATATTTGAGGAAGATGATCCTTTATCTTTTTGGCTTGAGGAGAAATAGCAACCATTGTTGGATGGGATCCAAATCTCAGAATAACTTCTAATTGATTATGATAATGAGAATAAAAAATAACTAGTAGGGATGATTCAGATTCAAGTGAAACACCTAGTTAAGGTGGTGGTGGTGGTTTAAGTTTAACAAGTAATAACAGTGGTGGTGGTGATAGTAATAATAATATAAAGCAAAGTCAAGGAAGAAGTGAAAAGTCATATCATTCTATTCAAGAAGAACCATATTTTAGACTTGATCAAAATCTCATGATTGACATGACACATTATAGAATGGATGTAGATCTTTATGATGACACAATTGGTGGTAGTAGAATAGGTGAAACTTAACCTAGGAAAAATGGAAGGCATGAAAATGCTATATTAAAATATTCTTTCTCATTTAGTGTAACATAATCCTTTAGTAATTTTGATATTGGTGAATCATCTTAATGTAGTTAAAGTAACTATCCACCATACTATCAACATCCTTCTTACATGTCACATGGTTACTATCCACCTATGTCGGTCTTATGATAGAATGTCGAGTTCAGTCAAATACAAAAAATCAATTCACACGTAAACTTGTAGCACAAGTGATTGAACCAAGTCGTCTTTCAATGATCAATGATGTGTATTCAATCATATCAAGAAGTTAACAGAAGGGGAAAAAATTGTTGGATTGATTAACAAAAAGCAATTAAAAACTATAACCAGAATTAAGTAGACAATTAATCCAAGGAAATCAACTAATCTTAAGTTTAATCCATTTTTGATAACTAGGAATCCATTTAGTTGCTAATCATATTCTTGGTCTTAGAACATATCAAGAAGCCTTACAATCATCTGGGAGTCCTCTACTAGATAAGCATTCAGATTTTAATTAATTAAGGTAAAACCTAAATCAACCAAAATCCAGAATTCAACCAAACTAAACAATCTATTAAATAACTTTGATGCATTGTTTAATCTCTGTAATCATTCTTTAACACATGGTAATTATGCAATTATCACATCAACATCCAAATCAAATTAAGCAATTCAATCCAAATTCAATTAAAATCAAAAGAGGAAGAAGAGAAACTTGATTAACAATTAAATGGAGAATAATCAAAGCAAGATTTCAGAATTAAACATCAAGATTGTCAATCACTAGAATTTATTATAAGGTTCTAGCGCTCCATGGATGGGAGAGAAGAGATTTAGAAAAAGAAAGCAAACCTAGAGAGAAGGGAAAGGAAGAAAGATGAAGAGAGCGAGCGAAAGATGCTGAATGAAATGATCATTCTATCCCTTCTCACGTTTTTTGCTATATCTTCCTCTAACTAATTGCTATTCTAGACTTACATGATTTGAATTCCATTAGGTACAGAGCTGGGTCAATTAGGAATCATTGGACTCAAGTCTCATGTCATTTGGAGGACTAAAACTCAACTTATGCCTAATTAAGTGGCCTGGCCTATCTCGTCAGCATCATGCCTCTTAATTATAGCTTCAATTACGTGCCCAAAATGACATAGTTTAGCTTAGGAATCTACATAGGAGTTGTAGCTTTGTGTCTCAGCTTTCATTTGGGCCTGGTTTGACATCTATTGTACTAATATAACTAAAGATATATGGTGATGAGTGCGTAGAAGTTTAGCTGTCAATATCAACACCCTAACTCTTGCTTCAACTCCACTTTAAATTATCCAAACGTATGATCCAACTCTTATAGTCTACTTGTAGATATTTGTCTTATATTTCCTATAAGACCAAAATTACATCAATTGGACATTTGAAGCTCAAATTATAGTCAAATTACTGAATATTGCCAAATAAACAAATAAATACCAACTCATACAATAATTCCTTCAATGTTCTAACTAGGCCTAATATTATAAGATGTGACAAAATCAACTCAATTAAGCTAAATTGGAGCTTAAGAAGCCTAGTGAGAGGACAATTGAATGAATAAAATATTTTGCTATCACCCCACCATGAGCTATCAGCCTTCCATGAACTACCAAAACGCTTCTTATTACTCATGATCAAATTTTTCCTACGATCAACAACAACAAATGAAACCATCAAGAAGCTTATGATTTTTTTGTTATGCCTTTGGAGGAGCAAGATATAATGATAGTTAAAGTAAAAGTGGTGGTTATGATTCTACATGTCATTCCACCATATGGTGAAGTAATTACTTATGTATGAATGTTGTTAAATATATGAGTGGGCTATTAATTTATTTATGTTTTAACATTGCCTAGTAAATTTATTGCTTTTGGACATCTCTCGTTGATAAAAAATATATATAAAGTATAAACTATTAAACATTGTAACAATAACATACATATTTTTAATATAATTTATTCAAAGATATGAAAATTCATGTTGCAGTGATCGCATATTGCATCGCAACATTCATAACACTTGCAATCACAAAAATCACAATGCAGTCGTTATTTAAAACCTTGGTGTTGCCAAAGCACAAGATATAATGATTTTAAGTTGAATAAAGGGGTTGGTACTTATTGTGTGTGCCCTGCAATACAAGTGGCGTGTGTTGATGATGAACAAGTTAAATACCATTGGTGGAAGGCTTCGATGATTGGCGAGCTAACCCAAACCGATTTTGGTCAGGCGACAGGCAAACGGGTCGTTGAAATCAAGCAGCGCCCAAAAACTGCATGAGTAGTGGCATCTCTTTGACCGTCATTCTTTTGCAGTCCAATCCTTTTGCATTCTTCAATTTTAAGTGATGGTAAAGTACACATTTTTAGGAAATATATATATAAAAACAAAAAAAAATAATAGTCACAAATAAAAGATATTTAAAAAATATACTTACACTAATGCCATGCATTAGAATCATAGTTGTTCTCTAATTGTTACAAGCCTCTATTCCTCATTCTCTTTTTGTCTTAATACTCTCCTTGTTGTCTTAAACTACGACGCTGGTGTGTGTATGATTTTGAGATGAGATGATACTACTAAGATATGGTGGCGTGTTGGCTTGAGCTCAAAGATCTAAGGGTTGCAAAGGGATGAACATAATTGGTGAATGGTGATTGTAACACGTGTTATTGAGTAATGAAGTATGACTTTTTACAAGAATTAATGGGAATATGGTAGTGGATTTGATGTTGTCGTGGTTAGAGTGAAGCGTGAAGTAGGTGAAAATGATGATGATGTGTGGGTTGGCGTAGGATGATGACGGTAGAGTGAGAATTCTGGTGGTCAAAGGCAATGACATATTGTGATTTGTCACAGAAATTGCTCAACTATGATCAATGCTTTAAAAACTTTGGATCGAAACTCTTATGGTTTTCGTTCAACTAAAGAACCGTTAGAGAAATTGAACTGCTTGAAATAAAAAAATAGTTAAACTAGTAAAAATCAGCTAATTGTAAATCATAAACTGATTGTTGTTTGATTAAATTTTTAATTGACTTTAAATAAAAAAGGAAAAAGATTAAAAAAACTTAGGGTTAGATATAGGGTGAGAAGAAGTAGAGAAAAGGCTATGGAGGATAAAAAAATGAACCCGTCGAGGGACAAGAGTAGAGCGGAACACTTGCTCCTCCACCTTCACTAGCAACATTGTGTACTCCTCTAGCACCTCCACCATGATCGCCACCACTTTCATCTCTCTTTAACAATGGAATCGGGTCGAGTCATTGTTATTTCATTGACTCATATGTTCTAAAAAAACTAAAGATGGTAATGGTAGTCGATTTCCAATTTAGTGTTCTAGTGTGCTTCTACTTTCTTGGTTTTCTAATTTTATCCTTTTTTCTAATGCTATTTAATTTGTTTATCTATTGCTTTGAAAACAAAAAATGAAATTATTTATTTATTGCTTAGTCTTTTAGTTTTTATTAATGTGTATATTAATGTGTGTATATATATATGTGTGTGTGTTCAACTACCAGTTAAACTTTGAACCACTCTCTATTTTAGTTCTCCAGTTTGACCATTTTTTTAAAAATTGACTATGATTAGTATGTATTGTGAACCAAAAGAAGAGGATGAGCAAAACAATAATTTTATCTCTCGTTGCTGTTAGATTTTTTTGGAGAAGAGCTACAATGATTGGGGTTATATGACTGCTTCAATAAGTAGATTGGATATGATCTTAAATAATTTTGATCATGCTTGACTCCTTTTTTTGTTCTTTTTTTAGTATTTAAATTTGTGCATTTCACATTATTTTTTAGATATTCTTTAGAGAAAAAGAGAACAAATACATTTTTTTTAAAAAAAATAATGTTTTCTTGCAAAAATACTAAAACAAGAAATTCAAACTTTCCATGATTTATTTTGATCCTCTAAATATACAAGTGTCATTAATTAGGTCATCCAATGATGAATATATTAAAGTGGTCATTTAATGTCAATTTTTGACATCAAATTGGTCATTCAAAGTCATTTTGTAACATTAAATTGGTTATTCAATGTTATTTTTTTACATTAAATTGGTCATCTAAAAAGACTACTAATTTGATGTAAAAAATTATTAGATGATCAAATTAATAACACTTGTATCTTTGGAGGACAAAAATGAATGCTTATTCTTTTATTTTCAAAAGATCAAATATTCTTTATGAATTTTTTATAAAATTAATGTAAATAAATATTTTGTTATAATAAAATTTATTTATTTTTCCTTTTAAATTCATGACAAAATGCCAAACAAAATACAGTGTTGATATGTAACTTTTGAGAAATTCTCGTGCTCATATATTTTTCCATTTTATTTGTTTGTTTTGTTGCTTCGTGATGTTACAAATTAGTTATGATGCAAGTTCTATTCCCCCCCCCCTCCCCCAAAAAAATATTGAAATTAAACAAAAAAGAAACAAGTGTTAATGAAAGAAATATTGACAACTATCATAATGTCATAATTTTTAAGTTAAATAAAGATATGGTGTTAAAAAACCTTTTAAAATTATAATTAAATTTTTTTCACTAAAATTAAATTTCACATACTCATCCCTCCATTTTCTCATACTAATTATTTATACTTCCTTCTTATTTTTACATATTTCCCCTTAAATAATATAATTCAATATATAAATTTAATATCTGGATAATTCCCCCAGTTTCATATTCACTAAAAAATGTAATAATTTGATTTTTCCTCTCTCAAACTTCGACTACGGAAAATAGAAAATGTTTTTCCTCTTTCAATTTCAAGTAATAACATCGTTAAGAAATTAGAACAGAAATAGTGCTTTCATTTTTTATGTTTCTTTTTTATTTTTTTGGATGGGAGCCCTTACATTTTTAATTTTCACAAGCCTATTCTGTTTCCCCCACCCCACTCCACTGCGCTGTCAAGTTACCTTACTGGGTTGAAATCCCAATATTCCGATTCCAACCCGGTTAAACCACCGGCTTTTCCGTACAAACACCTCTTTCTCCAACCCATTGCTCTTAAGCAAACACCTCCCTCAACTCTCGCTCTCGTCTCCCTCAGATCCCAACCCATTTTCATATTCCACACACACACACACACACACAAACCAAACCTCAAAATTTCCCCCAGAAACAAACCAACCAACCAACCAACCAACCAATCTGAAGCTTCCAAATTAAAATCACTCATCACAAGCACCGCACTTTTCACTCATCACAAATACCACACTTTTCACTCATCGATCTCGCATCAATTATCCTCAAACAACATCCCTTCCTTTCCCTTCACCCTTTCTACAAACCTCCAAAATTGTAATGATCCACAATTCCTAAACATGGATTCCCAACCTTCCCAACAGTGGGGAAGGTCACCAACCGAATCACCCACCCTCTCTCACAGAACCAACTCCTCCCCTTCTTCCTCATTAACCAAATCCAATTCAGACACCATCCAAAGCCTCTCTTCCATCCTCAACAACCCCCACGCTTCCGACGCATCCTGGGTCGGCTGGTGGTCCTCCTCCACCGCCATCGCACCACCCGAGTTCACACCCATCGCCTCCACCAAAGCCACCTCCGAAATCACCCGATCCGATTTCAACACCTACCTTTCCCCCATCGCCGAACCCTACCACCGCTTCGAGGATATAAGGAACCACGCCACCAAGGAGAACAACAACGATAATGCCGATTCCCTCATCGGAGGCCAGGGCGAAGCCCTCGTCGCGTGCCTCCGAGAGGTTCCTTCGCTCTACTTCAAGGAAGATTTTCGCTTGGAAGATGGCGCCACGTTCCGCGCCGCGTGTCCGTTCTCGAGCGTTTCCGAGAACCTGATGCTGCAGGAGAAGCTCTCGCAGTATTTGGATGTGGTGGAGTTGCACCTTGTGAAGGAGATCTCGCTACGGTCGAACTCGTTCTTCGAGGCGCAGGGGCAGTTGCAGGATTTGAACGTGAAGATCGTGGAAGGTTGTAGCCGAATACGCGAGCTGAAGGAGACGATTAGGCTCTTGGATTCGGATTTGGTAGAGTCCGCGAGGCAGATTCAGGAGTTGAATGGCACCAGGACTAACCTCTTGGCGCTGCAACAGAAATTGAGGCTTATATTATATGTCAATCAAGCTGTGTCTGCTCTCAAATTGGTACTTTGTTTTTGTTTTTGTTTTTTTATGCGTTAGTTATGTTCGATTTCACTTCACAATTCCGATTTTGATTCTAGAAGTACTTTGATTTTCGCGGTGGTTATGGCTTCAGCTGTTAGAGGCATGAGGTGATTTGTTCCGTATTGGAAATCTTGGTTTCTACATGCTCTTGTATGAGAATACTCTTGTTAGAGTAGATCGCATTCTCTGGCATGTTGGTCCTGGGGATGTTAGCACTGGATTTGAATGTAGAAACTTTACTAAATAGAACTCTGGATTGTTAAGATTTATTGGAACTGTTTGCAGTTTGCTGCTGCAAACTGATATCTCTGTGTTGCGTTATTATAGTTTTTTCAGCTTGTCAATTAGAACTTGAGTATAAAATTAATCAAGTTATGAAATAAATTTCCTAATGAATTATATGTTGATCATTTAATTATTCATAATGCTTTATTGATTCATAGTTGATAAGATAATTTTTGTTTGGTTTTTCATGTTTCCTTTATCTGATTATTGTTGTGAAATAGTTGATTGTCTTACTAATTGCTATTGTTGATGATTGGAAATCCCGTTTAAGTTGATATATTTTGCTGTGATACAGCTTGTTGCATCTGCAGATTGTGCTGGAGCACTGGATGTAACTGACGATTTGCAACATTTGCTGGTATCATTTAATCATTATATGAAATCTCGTGAATACTATCCTTAATGCCTGTTTTCTCATGACTTTAGTATTAGTGCTCTTTGTTCCTTTTTTGTTTCTTTTTACTTATATATTTTATGTGCATTATATCTTTTTTTTTTGGTGTACTTGGGTTTCAAACTTGAGCAAGGAAGGGGGTTCAAACTTTAGTATGTGCATTATATATATATATATGAAGGTACCAAATTATGTTGTTGTTGTTGTTGTTGTTTTGGGCTTAACCACTTAACATGCTTAGATGCTACTGGACCCAATTGTTGACGGGCCAATGACTTGGTGAAAATGCTGGGGATTTATGATGCTGGGGATTTATGCTGATAAATGATGGTCTTGGGATATATATATATATATATATATATATATTTGGATAAATGACATCTACCTTTTTGTATTTTTGCATTGAGTACATGTATTAAACTTAAGTAGTTGAGACGAGAGCTTAATGCTTTACAGTTGATATCAATCACTGTGTTGAACATAGGTAGTTTCCTTTGAAGTCTGTTTATGACTTAGCATGATTGATTTTTTGTTCTATGATTTAACATCTTTGCGATTGCTGAAAGATGAGGTGAAAATTCTGGACTAATTTTTGTCTTATTTATTTTCTGTAACTTCGGCAGGATGGAGATGAACTCACTGGTCTGCATTGCTTTCGTCATCTTAGAGATCATGTGGTTGGCTTTATAGAATCCATAAACAGGTACACCTTTAGTGATGTCCTGATCTATCAAAGTTATGTATGCTATTGTTTAATTGCTCTTAATTGTTTATTCCATTAACCTGCATCTAAAAATTCATTTGTCAGTGCTTTCTGCTTCTTTTCTTGATTTTGGAGAACTGAGTAATAATTGGAGAAGAATAGGGTTGAATTACAATGTTTAATTTTTGGCGAGTTCGTTTTTATTTAACAAAAAAGGTTTGCCTAGTTCCTTTTTTATCTCAGATGGAATGAGTTCAGGTCAAGAGGTTCAAAATATGACTTTAGATGTGAAATGGTTATCTGCACCTGCTGATGGCTTGGATGAGTTGAAACAATGTTTAGGGCTGGCGTTTGTCCTTTGTGTGAATCTTTTTTTTTCCTTCTCTGGCAGAAAAAGATATTTTATTAGGGAAAGAAAGTAGGGGAGTACTGCTGTTGAAAATTAAGATATCATCAAGAAACAAAAAGATGAAAATAAACCACAAGAGAAAGACAAATCAACTAAACAAGGCTTGCAATTCTCTCTTCCTTTTGTCAAGTATACCCCTCTAAGAAAGTCCTTAGCTGAGAACCATATGGAAGCCAAAAACATTAATTTATCCCATAGAAGATGCAGTAGTGAATTTTAACATTTTGAAAGCTTGGTGTGAGCACTTGCTATCAACTTAATATTTTGAAACTATTTGTATATAAAATTCTTCTTGCTGAGGTTTTGGCTTCTAGGTTTCAAAGAATAGAGGTGCCTGAGGATATTAAAATATTGGTTGAGCACGGGTCTAGTTTGGTCGGTGGAAAAAGCCACCTCAGCTGATTGTTTTGGCTGGTTTACCATAAGAAAACATATCTTGGTCCGTTTGGATTGATTAGAAAGAAAAGAGTAGACAGAGAAACATAGAAATTATTAATCAAATTACTAATCTAGATGAAATTCTTTGAATAAATAAGCCAAAGTAGGACATAACAAGGAAAAAGGAAATTGGAAAGTTTAAGTCAGGTTATGATAAACAAGTTCAACATAAGTGATATATAAACAAGAAATCGTACAAATTGCTTGAACCAATTGAGCAAAAATGCAAAGATAAATGCAAAAATTGAGCCAAATTGACATCTATATTTTGGGCAATCACCTTTGAAGCATTAAATTTTGTTTCAAGGTTGACCTTAACAAGTTAAATTTAATTTTTTATTACAGTTATGTGAATTACTTTATCTTCTTCCAACCAAAAGATAATTTTTTTTTTGTAAACTAATTCCATTCCTATTGTCATGTTTTAAAATATACTAAAGTTCTGCTTATTTTTAAACTTGTTTTTTTTTTTTTTGACTATCGTTTTTTTGAATTTTGAAATCTTGATTTTTGATAATGATATATTGCTAAATCTAGATTATATATTTTTGATGTAAAAGCACTGAAGGTATATTCCATATTGGATGTTTAGTAATGTATTGTATTATTTTTGTAGCATTCTTTCAGCAGAGTTTATTCGATCTTCCATACATGACGCTGCAGAAACAGATGGGATAATTTTATCCAAAGCCAAAGCAAGGGCTTCGCTTCCCATGAATGGAAAGGATGATGAAGTAAGATAATATATGTCTTTCTTTTTTATTAATCTTTAACACTTTTCTTTGGTTTTCTTTCTTTCATTTTCCATGAATCTTGTGCTGGAAATCTTTCAAATCTTTACCATTATGTTTTAGTGGGGTACTGTCCCCTTCAGGGGTTTCTCTGTGTTTATTGTAGACAACATATGGTCAAATGAGACGTTCTTTATTGTCACTGGGCCAATAGGCTCTAGATTTAACATTACCTGATGGAGTTCATGTAAGTTAGACTCCACAACAAAAAAAAAGTTTATAATTATATTTTTGATTACATGGAACCTTCTAGTTGTAACCTACATAACCATTTTCCACCCGACGCAAGTGTTTTTGTTTGTTGTTTTTGTAAGTAGGATATCGTTTTTATCTCTATCTTTTGATAAGAGAGGTATAATATTTGTTGAAGAATTTAAGAATAAGAATTATGAATTGAATGCTTGAGTTTCTTCACTCAGCTGAAGAATGTATATATAGATAATTTACATAAGATAATATATATTATCTTAAACACACTCATTATCTAACACACTCATTACACACACTATACCTAACGTACTCATCACACACACACTACACCTAACACACTCATTACACACAAAGACAAAGACACACTCATTATCTAACATAATATTCTCGTTTTTAACACTTCCCCTCAAGATGGAGCATATAAATCAAATGCTCCAAGCTTGGAACAGTATATTCTCAATTCTTGGTCCTCTTAGTGATTTTGTGAAGATGTTCCACACTGATCATTAGAACTAATCGATTCTGATGACTTCTTTAGAAAGGACTTTCTCCTCGACAAAGTGACAATCAATTTCAATGTGTTTAGTTCTCTCATGGAATAATCGATTAGAAGCTATATGCAAGGTTCTCGGTTATCACAACATAGTTTCATTTGTTGAGTATTCCCAAACTTCGCTTCTGAAGAATCTGCTTAATCCAAATAAGCTCACATGTGGCTACAAACCCATAGCTCAGTGATTCACCGTGACCGATCTTGCAACAACATTTTGTTTCTTACTTTTCCATGAGACAAGATTTCTCCAATAGACACACAGATCCTCGAAGTGGAACGCCTATCAATGGGTGAACTCCGCCTAACTGCATCACAAAATCCAACTATTTGAGTGCTTCCTTTGTCTTCATAGAGTAGTCCTTGTCCCGTGGTCCTTTAATGTATCTCTAACTTGACATCGCATCCCAATGATCATTACGAGGAGATTGCATGAATTGACTTACCACTCCAACCGCAAAGGAAATGTCCTGGCCTTGTAATAGTGAGGTAGATGAGTTTTCCAACCAATCTCCGATATCTTTCAGATTAGAATAAGTCTCCCCTGGTTGGGTAGTAATTTCAAATTTGATCCATGGGACTATCACCGGTTTACGCCTAACATACTAGTTTCTTTAAGTATGTCTAACGATACTTCCTTTGTGAGATGATAATCCCATTCTCTCGATCTGGCAACTTCAATTCCAAGAAAATATTTCAGCTTTTCCCATATCCTTAGTCCAAAAATGACTAAATAAATGTTCCTTTTAATCGAGAAATTTTCTTTGGGTCATTTCCCGTAATGACTATATCATCCACATATACTACCAAGTAAACACATCTACCGGGAGAGGTATGGCAATAAAAACTGAATGGTCCGCTTCACTCACGCTTCATTCCAAAAGCCTCGAACAACAGAAGCTAAATTTTCCAAACCAAGCTCGCGGGAGATTGTTTGAGTCCATAAAGAGATCGCTGCAATTTGCAAACCAAGCCAGACTTCCTCGAGCAACAAATCCAGGTGGTTGCTCCATATAGATCTCTTCTTCTAATTCTCCATGTAGGAATGCATTTTTAATATCCAACTCGATATAATGGCCAATGGTTGATGGCAAATGGCCTATGGCAAGAAAAAGGCGCATCGTAAGCAATTTTGGCCACAGGGAAAAAGTATCTCCATAGTCAAGACCATAAACTGGGTATAACCTTTTGCAACCAATCAAGCTGCTTGAGACGATCAACTGGCTCCATTGGCCGCTACTTTAACAAGATATACCCACAAAATGTACGTGCTTCTTTCCCTGGAGGAAGAGGAACTAACTCCCAAGTACCATTATGCTCCAATGCCTCCGCATTTCATCAATCATGGCTTGTCGCCATCCTCGGATGATCAAGTGCTTCACAAAGATTTTTAGGAATAGAGACAAGATAAAGAGGACACAAAAGAGTAAAAAGAAGGAGAAAGACGATGATAACTTAAGAAGTTATAAAATAGGATGAGGATTTCAGGTGGACCGAATACCTTTCCTAAGAGCAATTGGCCAGGCAAGATTTTCTTCGTGGAGGTCCGTGAGTCGGTTGTCTGGCCGAGTAGGACATGATTCACCGTCTTATAAAGTGCCTTCCAATTCGAGCATCGGGAATTTGTGGACGTCGCCGTATGTGATGAGTGGTCTTTGTGGTCAGGCCAGTGGAAGATTTTCAGAATATCTCGTAGACTCTAGGAGTGACCCCGATTCTTGCAAAGGAGGTGATGGACCAAGATAGGGAATAAGAAAAACTTCTTGTAGAGTTTTTGACTCAACTGCGGGAAGGTGAAAAATATAACTTTTCTTCAAAGAATGTGACATCTCGCAGAGATGTAGTAACGATCAGGAATAGGAGAGTAACATCGATAACCTTTCTCGTAGTCCGGAATATCCAAGAAAGACACATTTGATGGCTCTAGCAGAAAGTTTATCAAGACCTGGAGACATATCATGAACAAAACAAGTGCATCCAAAAATACGTGGAGCAATATGAAACAATGGTTCTTTGGGAAATAAAATAGAATGTGGTATTTTATTTTCAATGGAGGAAGAGGGCATCCCGATTTATTAAAAAACAGTCAGCCAAAATTGCGCCTCCCCAATGACGCATGTGTACATTAGCATGAAGTAATAATGTGATTGCAAAGGGGCCTCAACAAGATGTCTATTTTTCCTTTCGCCATACCATTCTCAGTTGAGGAGTACGAGGACATGAAGATCGATGCGTAATACCTTGTGATGACAAGAAGGAAGAAATCGCGAAGAAAAGTATTCTTTGCATTATCACTTCTAAGCACTTTAATTGTTTTTCCAAATTGAGTTTTAATTTCATTGACAAAAGAAGTGATGATGGACACAATTTCAGATCGGTCTTTCATTAGGAAAACCCAAGTACATCGAGAAAATTCATCAATGAAGGTGATAAAATATCTATAACCCAAAGAAGACACACGACTAGGACCCCATATATTTGAATGAATAACTGAAAAAAGGGAATCAACATGACTGCCACAAGATGCCTAAAAGAAGAAACGAACATGTTTTCCTAGCTGACATGACTCACATTGAAGGATTTTATTTTTTCAAGACTGGGACCATTATTTTGAGTTTGGACAAATGTGGATGTCCTAAACGCTCATGAAGGAGTTTTGGTGACGCGCAACACTACAAATCCAAGAAGAATCAGCTTGAGATAGTACGCATCATTAGATTCATGTCCCACGCTAATCGTCCGAATTCGCACCACGCCCTCCCGTATAACAAATGAGTTAGCATCAAATGTTACCGAGTAATTATGAGAACGAGTAAGTCGGCTTATAGAAATTAAATTGAAAGGACAATTTGGGGATAAACAAAACAGAGGATAAAGACAAAGAAGACGTGGGTGAGACATGACCGATTCCTTTTGTCAGAATTGAGAGCCATCGCCTAGAGTAATGAAATGAGGAATATTTGGAGAGAGAGATGGATGAAAATAAAGAACTATTACCAAAGAATGTGATCGAGGGCACCAAATCAATTATCCATGGATTTTGATCATTACCGTGATTGAGAAATGCAAGCAAACAGAAAGCATGAGCACCTATAGATGAGGAGATCTCGAGGTTCCTGCGCCTTTTAGCCTGAGATATTCTGATATTCGGCTCGGAAAACTTCATCTCGTATGTTTCAGATTTGGAAATATTCACAAATTTTCCTGGAAATCCGTGAATAGAATAGCAAGTGTCTTGTGTGTGACCCATTCTTTTGCAATAAGAACATTGAGGATCGCCTCCTCTCCCACCTCTTTCTTCTTCCACGACCTCCCTCGTCCCTCCTCGACTAGAAATCATGGCGTAAGTTTCAATAGTGTTAATCGAATTGCCTCCTATAGATGAAGGGACCCAAGTAGTCGAGTGATTAAATTCTCTAATGAAGGAACTTCTTGACCGCTAAGACTTGATCGAACATGATCAAAATCCTGGATGCATTCCTCGTAGAATCAACACCATATATAGATTATCAAGTTTCTTCTTTATGTCTTCGAGCTTATCGACTTCCAAAGATAATTTTAACTCCTCCACCGCAGATTGGGCTTTCGAGACATATGCAACCATGTTATGATCATCTTGTTCTGAGAGTGGCTAATTTGTGTGCAAGATCATACATTTGTTGAATGTCATTTGCAAAGACATTTTGAGCCTTTTTCCAAGGTGTGACAAGTTTTGAAAGTTCAAGTTTGTCAATATGGTTGGTTCAACAGATTGCCACAAGAGAGCACATACAGCTTGATAATCAAGCTTCTTCCATTGGTCGCGCTTGTCTTCTCCGTAAATACTCCGAGGCTTTTTCGAGATGTTCATGGAATCCTTGACCAAGAAACCAAAGTTCTACAGAGGCAGACCATGCTAAATAATTTTTGGCACTCAATTTTTCTGAAGTAATGGTTGGTGTGCCAGAGAAAGAGAAGGCAGGGCCATCATTTCTTTGAGAATTGGAGGCCATTTTCTTTTTTTTTTTTTTTTTTTTGAGAATAATCAGATCAGAACTTTAAAAAAGACAGAAAGCCACTTCAAAGTAGTGAACAAGGATTGTGATCAGTATCTGGCCGTTTAAAAATTTTCTCGGCAGGCGGCTGCAGTGTGCCTCACGCGCTGGAAAGTGGTGCGCGTGGGGCGTGTGGATCTCACGCGCCGACAGAGAAAGGGCGCGTGGCGCGGTTTCCGGCGACGGGGTTCTGGTGTGTGGCCGGTCGGAGGCTTCTGGGATGGTTTCTGGTGTCGGTGTATGGTGGGTATATGGTCTGGTCATGATGTTGTGCACAGAGCGTGAGCTGGTTTCCCATGACGGGGTCCGGTGGGTGGCCTTGGCCTGGACGCTTCGAGATGGTTTCCTGGTGGTGGTGTATAGTGGGTATATGGTCCGACACTTAGTGCGTGAAGGGGCCGTGGTGTTTTAGTGCTTGAGGGGCCGTGGTGTTTTGGGAACCGTAATGGGTGACTCGCCGTGGATGCGGACTGTAAAGTGGAGTGAGTGACTTGGGATGCAGGTCTCGCCTGACCAAAAGCAGAGACCTTGGAGAAAAAAATTCAAGAGTTGATGGAGGCTCTTGATACCATGTTGAAGAATTTAAGAATAAGAATTATGAATTGAATGCTTGAGTTTCTTCACTCAGCTGAAGAATGTATATATAGATAATTTACATAAGATAATATATATTATCTTAAACACACTCATTATCTAACACACTCATTACACACACTATACCTAACGTACTCATGACACACACACTACACCTAACACACTCATTACACACAGCACAGCACACACTCATTATCTAACATAATATTCTGTTTTCAACAATATTATTAGGAAGGAGAGCACTGGGTGTGTCCCTCTACTCTAGAGTAATTTTTGATGGTTCAATATAAAGGTTTTAGTAGAAACAAGGGGTTTTATGTAAGCATGCAGTTTTTGCAGTCCTTTGGTGTGCGGTTGTAGAGGAACACTTGTATCTTTAACGGGATTTCTTTGTCCCCTGCCCCAAGTTTGATTTGGGATAGAGTTATGTTTTTGCCTTCTTTATGGTGTTCTGCTCATGCCTGCTTCAAGGGTGTTGCTATCTTGGATATACAGAGAGATTGGGAAGCCATGCTACATTCTTAGTTTTTTTTGGTTTTTGTTGTATTTTGGAGGATTTCTTATCCTCCCCCTTGTTGTAGTTCCCTTTTCTCTTTAATGAAATTTCTTTTTATATAAAAAAAAATAAAAATGGCACCATAACTGACATTCTTGGGAGCGTTAGGATTTATTCTCCAATGATAAGTTGGACGGGCCTTTGATATATTTTAATCACTGTGGTTACTTTGATTAACAACCCTTTAGCATGCAATTTATGTTATATTGTGCATTACATATTTGATTTAAAAACCCTATTACATATACATACATAATATACTGAAATCAGGCTATCTGGGTTTTGCAAACTTGTTCAAATTATAGTTGGATTGCCAATATGGTACCAGGTGAAATAGCATTTTGATTATGTTAATCCAGGTTGGATGAAAGTAATGTTATGAATCCTTTTGGTATTTAAACTCCTTTATGTTGTGCATTACATTGTAATTTTTAGGTGTCATTGATGTTGATCCTTGATGTTTTAATTTTAACGCATTGCACATTCATTTAATTGAGTACTCTGTTTTTGGCATTTAGTATGAGGTCTGAAGCAGCTCAAAGTCTCGCATTATGTGAAGTTGTATGGTTTATAGTTAACCTATTGTGTTCTTTACCTTTGATATCATTTTTGCTTCATTGTGTTACTGCTTTTTGTTATTTTTTGTTTTATTATGTGTGATATTTTGAAGTTTTGAGGATGCAGTTTGTGAACTAACCTCCAGATCTGATTCATAACCAGGTGAAGTTGGAAGAAGAAGAAACCACTAATTTCAAAGATCGTCTTCTTCCTACTGTGATTGGATTGCTTAGAACAGTGAGTAATTAACTTTTTTTACTCTTGAGGAAATTATTGCTTATTTAAGTTAAATTTCTACAGTGTTGTGGAAGTTTGAGTATTATTTTTTGATTGATGAAGAATCTTTAATAAGATCAATGCAGTGAGCTTTTTCCTTTTGTATTTTTGAGGATATGTTGTCCCTTCTGCCTTCATCATGAGTTTTTTCTTTCTCTTTCTAAAAGGAACAAAAAAATAGAAAGACCAATGGAGTGAGCTTGTCCCAAATGTTTTAAATATGCCCTCTCCAAATCTTTGCCCGTGGATTATTTCCTATATGTGGAGTTGAAAATAAAATACCACAGCCTATTACAGTAAGTTATTTATGCAATAGTTGTTTGTGGTTTCCTCATCCCATCTAAACTTTCAGCTTAGTAACAGAAATTTAAAGACCATTGGATTTTCTGCTGTCAAGATTCATGCCAAAGCCATCAGAAGTTGAGTTATTTTCGAGACACCATATATTTTCCAATTAGAAAGAATTTAATCAATTGATACCTCGCTTATTTAGATAAGTAAATACTCTCGTTGCATCAGAGCAGCCACCTTTTTCAACATGCCCGTAGCTTTCTCATGGTTACAATCTCCTTTATCCTTGTATTGAAGGCATGCGAGTGCCTTAATAACTTTGCCTTTGTATATTGGAGTTGTCTCATGAACATCACATTCTAAAAATCTCCTCCTCCTTATCTAAACGACAAAAAGCATGACTATTCCTATTGGCTTAATAAAAAACTGGTCAGAAAAGGAATTCGAGAAGGTGGGACCAGTATGTCCATGATTTGGGAATAGAAGTCTGCTTTCCAAGAAAGCTTCCTATTTCAAAGGATTTATGTCCATGATTTGCTTGATGTGACTCGCCTATTGGGAGCTAGACCATGTAAAAGGTCGATGGAGCCAAATGTGAAGCTTACAGCTGACGATGAGTAAGGCTTAGTGTAAAGCAGGTTTGGGAGAAGATTAGTGTAATATGGTCTTTTTAAGGAGATTTCCCTAACAGATATGTTGAGGGATTGGGCAGCTTTGCTCCATTGATGTTTCATTCGTTCTTTGTTATTTTGTGTTTTGCTCGTATGTTAAAGAGGATTCCTTATCCTCCAAACTCTTTGTAATTTCTTCTCTTCGTTTTAATGAATTTCTTCTTTTATAAAAAAAAAGATATCTATGCTGCTGCATGAGAAGAAGTGAAAAAGTATTAGTGTCTGTGTTATTTAGTTTTTGGGCTGTGGGCCGAGCTTATGTTGATATACTCTTGTAACCCTAATTTATTTATATAAATATAGACACAGGAGTGACTAATCTTAAGATCAGTGCCTTCAAACCTTATGCTCTCTCTTTCTCTCCCACACACTTTAATCTGATAGGAGAATCTGGACTTTTAATTCTTTGGTGTTTTTTTCAGTTTCTTAATTCTTATTCATTCTCCTAATGGGGAGAGGTTACTTCTTGACAAGCCCGTTTGGAAGTATAAGATTCCTAGAGTCATTTGTTGACCTGCTAGCATCTCCTTGCATCTAATTGTAAAAGTATATTGATCGAGAGATATGCTGTGAGCGATTGGGCAGCTTTGCTCCATTGATTTTTTTTATAAAAAATTTTCTTTATTGTTTTTGTTTGCTTTTTCATTAAGGAGGATCCTTTATCCTCCAAATTCCTTGTAATCTTCTTCTCTGTCTTAATGAATTTCTTCTTTTATAAAAAAAAAGTAGATGGATCAAGAAGAGAAGCCCTTTGTGGAACTGCACAAGTATGGGCTCTTATGCTTGTCCTATGTATGCAAGTGTGGGCTATGGAGTACAATGTAGTCAACTATATACAATACAATGACAACAACAAAGCCTTATCCCACTAGGTGCCAGGTGGGGTCGGATGTCAGCTATGTAAAATAAAGGGCATAAAATTCATAAGACAGCGAGACCTAATATGTACACCATTTCAACAATAATAATTATACATATAGTGGCCTTTGATTGATATAAAACTGGCTCTACATGGTAGCTGTCATTAGTTTCTTGATTTGAGGATTGTTCTGAAAGTTGCAATTTAAACAATGTTTCCTATGATGTGTCCCCTTTGATGAGGGAATTTTATGCCTTGGAATTAAAACTTTTTTTTTGCAAATTGCAAGGAATATTCAGGTTGTATATGGAGTATTCCAGTTTTTTTATTCAAAAAATTAGTTGGATGTTATGTTTTCACAGAGAGACCTCTGAAATATTTTTTAAGATTTTCCGGCAAAATTTTCATGAACATTGTTCAATCTGATCACCTTCCATCCTTCCTTATAGTGCCAAGTTCTTTGCTGGATATCATAGATTTCATAACATAGAGAGGCAAGGTTGTTTTATTTATTTTTTATTTCCCCCTTTGTTCTTCTGGCTCTTCTGGCTCTTCTGGCTCCTAGAGCTGTTTGTTCTATACTCTCTTGTTGGATGTGTTTTATTTCCCTTGGTATTTATTTATGCTGGGGATTATGCATGTTAAATGATTAAGCATTCTTTATTGACACAAGATTGTTGTTCTTTTTCTGAGAAACATGTTAGACCTCCCATAAGTAAAACATATGAAAGGAGAGTAAGGAAACAGCCCAAGATAACATGGCCTGCTCTAGATCAACCATAGGCCCAATCTGGCCCATAATTAGATGGAGATCAACTGTTAGGCTATGTTAGCCAAGTTACTCCAATTAGTTACATAAATAGTCAGAGATGGAAAGTTAGTTGGCATTCGGTTAGTAATGAAAGGTTGGGAGAGGGGTCAAGCTCTCAAATCTTGACAGGGCCAATTCTTGTATTCTTTCTTCTTCATTCTATCTCTAAACTCTCTTCTCTGTTTAGGGAGTATTTCCCCAGAGAAAATTCATCAATAAATCTAGTGATATTCAGTGTATTCTTTACCTAATTGATCCAGTTCTATCAAAACATTGCTTTAAAATATTAATATTTCCTCTTTTAATTACTATTTCAAAATCTTGATTGTGACAATTATATGTGACTATCCTTGACCATTTTTCTGTTAGCAGGAAAATTGGTTTTCCGGGATTTAGCTTAATTTGGTTAAATGATTCCCTTATTTTCAGGCTAAACTTCCCTCTGTTCTGAGGATCTATCGAGATACACTGACTGCTGATATGAAGAGTGCTATTAAGACTGCTGTTGCTGAGCTGCTTCCGGTTCTTGCTGCTCGAGCTTCAGATTCAGAGTTCTCTTCTGGAGACAGAGCTGTAGATGCAGATGGTGAGAATTTCTTTAGCATAATTGATCATGTCTGACTATTAGAAGATAGACTCTTACATATTTTTCTACCGCTGTGTTCTTATGTGCTCTGTTCTACTTTCAACTTTCTAATGCTAATTTGTAACTCAGGTGGAGGTGCATCACTTGCTAGCAAGTTGAGGAGCCTATCATCTGATTGCTTTGTGCATCTTCTAAGTGCTATTTTCATGATAGTACAGGTAATTTGTACTTGACTATTGTTGTGCCCATCTAGACTAGAATTCTTCCATCTTTTGAAATGTTTTTACTTTTAATAGTGTAGAGGATGTGGATTTATGATTTCTAGCCTATGTTGCTAAAAAGCATGGACACTAATAAACAAACAAGACATGGCATGGACATGGAGACTGCGGCATTGCAAAATTTGAAGTGTCCGCATGCTTTTTAATGTGTCTTGTCATGTCTGATCTGGACACAGCCCCTTTATTGAAATGTGCATGCTTGATAGCTGTGTTGCCAAAAGTTGTTGGTCAAACCTTATCTTAAATGTTTCCTGGAGCTATTTTTTTTTTAAATAAATATAATTTCCTTGTTATATTTAGTATTTATAGTGCGAGCAACTCCAAAATAGTGAGCTGTATGCAATAAACAGGCACATTATAGGACCTTATATGTCAGGTATCTGAAATCCTATTTCCCCATAGATTAAGTATAATGCAGCTACTTAGTTATGGAAAAACTTTTTTTTTTTGTGGTGTTGGGGGTGGTGGTTTGGGCTTGTCCTCTTACTTTGGAACAGTTTCTGATGGTTAGGTTTAAAGTATATGGCAAAAAGGAGGCAAATATTTGGCAATGTGCAGTCTTTGCAGTGTTCATCTAATGGTTGTTTCAAGAGAGTTTCCATTTAAGACATGCATAGAGATTGGGCAGCTTTGCTGCATTTTTTAATTTTTGTCACCTGATGTACTTTGTTCTCTCTGTTTTGGAGGATTTCTTACATCCTTCATTTAGTTGTACTTTCCTTCTTTTCTTTCTAGTAAAATTTTCTTCTTTTTTTTTTTAATAGATAAAGTGGAAGGTCTAGAAGATCCTGCATCTTGGTGATGAAATTATGTAATAACTTTGTACAAGTTCGTGTTAGGAAATTGTATTTTTATCTTCTTGATAAGTTGAAGCATGCTCATCTCCTAAGGCTATGCAGTAGTAACCTAGGCTTTCTACAGTGGTGAATACATGCATACTCAGAAAGAGATTTTTTCCCTGTTATAACTTACAAGGCTGACTTAAGTAGCATAAAAGATCAAGATCACAACTACTTAGAGGTATCATGCACATTGCACAACACTGATGACAAAGCTCAATCATTTCATAGTTTCATCACCTGATAAAGAAATTGCTTTTCTCTCTCTAAATTGTGCTCTTTCCTTGCTTGTTTACTCAATCACTTGCTTATTTGTCTTGAACAACCAGACCTTTATATATTGGGACTAGGGAATATACTGGTACTGAATTTCTGTATATGATCACCAAATGCAAAACTTGTAGGAAGATGGGGCACTGAAATGATCAGAAACTACATCAATGTTGAGAGTTGAGACATAATAACATTATAAATTTCTCGGGATATTTTGTAAGTTAGGACCAGCATAAAAATGATCAGAAACTACATCACTGTTGAGAGTTGAGACAGAATAACATTATAAATTTCTCGGGATATTTTGTAAGTTAGGACCAGCATAAAAATGATCAGAAACTACATCACTGTTGAGAGTTGAGACAGAATAACATTATAAATTTCTCGGGATATTTTGTAAGTTAGGAGGACCAACATAAAAATGATCAGAAACTACATCACTGTTGAGAGTTGAGACAGAATAACATTATAAATTTCTTGGGATATTTTGTAAGTTAGGAGGACCAGCATAAAAATGATCAGAAACTACATCACTGTTGAGAGTTGAGACAGAATAACATTATAAATTTCTCGGGTTATTTTGTAAGTTAGGACCAGCATAAGTTAGTTGGTTTGCAATTTTGCTTTAACCTTTAAAGTGATATATATATATATATATATATATTTGATAAAAGAAGAAATTCATTTAGACAAAGAGAAGAAAATTACATGGAATTTGGAGGATAAGGATAAGGGATCCTCCATAACAAAAAAAAAAAAAATGGAAAATAAAACAACAAAGTATTGTACCCAAAAAAACAAAAGTAAAAGAGAAAACATCAATTGAGCAATTTTGCCGAATCCCTCTTAAAAAGGCCATGTGCTTTACACTAAATAGAAGTCAATTACCCAATCTTATCCCAAATCAGTTGCTGAGCCAATGAAATGTCCTTAAAAATACGCCTGTTTGTCTCCATCCAAATGCACCAAATAGTAGCATAGATTGCATATTGCCACAAAAATGTAGCCTCTTTACTTCCACGAAGACCACTAAAGCTAGTCTACCAAAAATTGGTCCAAGGAACTAGGGTACACCTAGCATTCACCAAAACGGGTGAACAATGTATTCCATAAAGAGAGAGCAGCAGAGCAATGTAAGAACAGAAGAAGAATCGATTCTAAATATTGAAGATTGAATCTGTTTGTGAATGCTTGAGTATTCTTCACTCAGCTGAAGAATATATAGATAGATAATTTACATAAGATAATTATTTACATTATCTCTAACACACTCATTATCTAACACACTCATTACACACACACTACACCTAACGTACTCATCACACACACACTACACCTAACACACTTATTACAACCAAAGACAAAGACACACTTCATTAATAATATTCTATTTTCAACACTCTCAAGATGGAGCATATAAATCAAATGCTCCAAGCTTGGAACAGATATTCTCAATTCTTGGTCCTCTTAGTGATTTTGTGAAGATGTTCGCTACTTGATCATTAGAACTAACCGATTCCTGTGATGACTTCTTTAGAAAGGACTTTCTCCCGACAAAGTGACAATCAATTTCAATGTGTTTAGTTCTCTCATGGAATACTGATTAGAAGCTATATGCAAGGTCGCCTGGTTTATCACAACATAGTTTCATTTGTTGAGTATTCCCAAACTCGCCTCTTGAAGAATTTGTTTAATCCAAATAAGCTCACATGTGGCTACGCCATAGCTCAGATTCGCCGTGACTAGATCTTGCAACAACATTTTGTTTCTTACTTTTCCATGAGACAAGATTTCCTCCAATAGACACACAAGATCCAAGTGGAACGCCTATCAATGGGTGAACTCCGCCCAACCGCATCACAAAATCCAACTATTTGAGTGCTCCCTTTGTCTTCATAGAGTAGTCCTTGTCCCGGTCCTTTTAATGTATCTCGAATCTTGACATCGCATCCCAATGATCATTATGAGGAGATTGCATGAATTGACTTACCACTCCAACCGCAAAGGAAATATCTCGGCCTTGTAATAGTGAGGTAGATGAGTTTTCCAACCAATCTCCGATATCTTTCAGATTAGAATAAGTCTCCCCTGGTTGGGTAGTAATTTCAAATTTGGATCCATGGGACTATCAAATTGCCGGTTTACGCCTAACATACTAGTTTCTTTAATTATGTCTAACGCATACTTTCTTTGTGAGATGATAATCCCATTCTCCGACTGGGCAACTTCAATGCCAAGAAAATATTTCAGCTTTCCCAAATCCTTAGTCTGAAAATGACTAAATAAATGTTCCTTTAACTGAGAAATTTTCTTTGGGTCATTTCCTGTAATGACTATATCATCCACATATACTACCAAGTAAACACATCTACCTGGAGAGGTATGGCAATAAAAAACTGAATGGTCTGCTTCACTACGTTTCATTCCAAAGCCCGAACAACAGAGGTCAATTTTCCAAACCAAGCTCGTGGGGATTGTTTGAGTCCATAAAGAGATCGTTGCAATTTGCAAACCAAGCCAGACCCGAGCAACAAATCCGTGGTTGCTCCATATAGATCTCCCTCTTCTAATTCTCCGTAGGAATGCATTTTTAATATCCAACTGATATAATGGCCAATGGTTGATGGTCGCTATGGCAAGAAAGAGGCTAATGTAAGCAATTTTGGCCACAGTGGGAAAAAGTATCGCCATAGTCAAGTCCATAACTGGGGTATAACCTTTTGCAACCAATCAAGCTTTGAGACGATCAACTGGCCCATTGGCCCCTACTTTAACAAGATATACCCACCGACACCATGTGCTTCTTTTCCCCGAAGGAAGAGGAACTAACGCCTGTACCATTATGCTCCAAAGCCTCGCATTTCATCAATCATGGCTTGTCGCCATCCTCGATGATCAAGTGCTTCACAAAGATTTTTAGGAATAGAGACAAGATAAAGAGGACACAAAGGAGTAAAAAGAAGGAGAAAGACGATGATAACTTAAGAAGTTATAAATAGGATGAGGATTCCGTGTGGACCGAATACCTTTCCTAAGAGCAATGGGCCAGGCAAGATTTTCTTCGTAGGTCCGTAGGCCTAAGTTGTCTCACTGGAGTAGGACATGATTCAAATTTGGTCTTATAGTGCCTTCCAATTCAAAGATTGGGAATTTGTGGACGCTGTTGGTATGTGATGAGTGGTCTTTGTGGTCGCTCAGTGGAAGATTTAAATATCTCGTAGAATCTATGATTGACCCCGATTCTTGCAAAGGAGGTGAAGGACCAAGATAGGAATAGGAAAAACTTCTTGTAGAGTTTTTGACTCAACTCGTGGAAGGTGAAAAATATAACTTTTCTTCAAAGAATGTTACATCTACAGAGATGTAGTAACGATTGTGAACAGGAGAGTAACATCGATAACCTTCTCGTAGTCCGGAATATCCAAGAAAAGACACATTTGATGGCTCTAGCAGAAAGTTTATCAAGACTGGAGACATATCATGAACAAAACAAGTGCATCCAAAAATACGTGGATTAATATGAAACAATGGTTCTTTGGGAAATAAAATAGAATGTGGTATTTTATTTTCAATGGAGGAAGAGAGGCATCCGATTTATTAAAAACAAGTCGTCCAAAATTGCATCTCCCCAATGACGCATGTGCACATTAGCATGAAGTAATAATGTACGAGCAGCCTCAACAAGATGTCTATTTTCCTTTCTCCATACCATCTCGTTGAGGAGTATGAGGACACGAAGACTGATGCGTAATACCTTGTGATGACAAAAGAAGAAATTGTCAAGAAAAGTATTCTTTTGCATTATCACTTCTAAGCACTTTAATTGTTTGTCCAAATTGAGTTTTAATTTCATTGACAAAAGAAGTGATGATGGACACAATTTCCGATCGATCTTTCATTAGAAAACCCAAGTACATCGAGAAAATTCATCAATGAAGGTGATAAAGTATCTATAACCTAAAGAAGACACACGACTAGGACCCCATATATCTCGAATGAATAACTCGAAAAAGAGAATCAACATGACTAGCAAAGATGCTTAAAAGAAGAACGAACATGTTTTCCTAGTTGACATGACTCACGCTTGAAGGATTTTATTTTTGCAAGACTGGGACCATTATTTTGAGTTTGGACAGATGTGGATGTCCCAAACGCTCATGAAGGAGTTTTGGTGACGCAAAGAACACTACAAATCCAAGAAGAATCAAAGCTTGAGATAGTACGTACCATTAGATTCATGTCCTACGCCAATCGTCCGACCAACCACGCCCGTATAACAAATGAAGTTAGCATCAAATGTTACTGAGTAATTATGAGAACGGTAAGTCTGCTTAGAGAAATTAAATTGAAAGGACAATTGGGGATAAACAAAACAGAGGATAAAGACAAAGAAGAAGTGGGTGATACATGACCAATTCCTTTTGTCGTAATCTGGGAGCCATCACTAGAGTAATGAAATGAGGAATATTTGGAGAGGAGATGGATGAAAATAAAGAACTATTACCAAAGAATGTGATCTGTAGGCACCAATCAATTATCCATGGATTTTGATCATTACTAGATTGGGAAATGCAAGCAAGCAGTTATGAGCACCTATAGATGAGGAGATCGAGGTTCCTCGCGTTTTTAATGGAGATACTCTTGATATTCGGCTTCGGAAAAACTTCATCTCGATGTTTCGTATTTTGGAAATATTCACAAATTTTCCGGAAATCCGTGAATAGAATAGCAAGTGTCTTGTGTGTGGCCCATTCTTTTGCAATAAGAACATTGAGGACGGCCTCTCCGCCCACCTCTCTGCCTCCTCGCTGCCACGACCTCCTCGTCCCCTCCTCGACTAGAGATCATGGCGTAAGTTTCAATAGTGTTAATCCGAATTGCTGCCCATAGATGAGGGGGACCCAAGTAGTCGAGTGATTAAATGCTCTAATGAAGGAACTTCTTGACCATAAGACTTGATCGCTGAACATGATCAAAATCGATGCATTCCTGTAGAATCAACACCATATATAGATTATCAAGTTTCTTCTTACGCCCTCGAGCTTATCTATTTCCAAAGATAATTTTAACTCCTCCACCGCGTATTGGGCTTTGAGACATATGCAACCATGTTATGATCAACTTGTTTGAGAGTGGCTAATTTTTGTGCAAAGATCATACATTTGTTGAATGTCATTTGCAAAGACATTTTGAGCCTTTTTCCAGAAGGTGTGACAAGTTTTGAAAGCTCTGAAGTTTGTCAAGATGGTTGGTTCAACAGATTGCCACAAGAGAGCACACAATTGATAATCAAGCTTCTTCCATTGGTCGCGTTTGTCTTCCTCGGGGGTAAATATCATCTGAGGTTTTTGAGATGTTCATGGAATCCTTGACCAAGAAACCAAAGTTCTACAGAGGCAGTATGCATCATGCTAAATAATTTTAGCACTTAATTTCTCCAAGTAATTGTTGGTGTGCCAGAGAAAGAGAAGGCAGGACCATCATGTCTTTGAGAATTGGAGGCCATTTTATCACTCTTGAGTGATCAGAACAGAAAATTTTGTGATAGGCACAAGTTGTTGCTGATAGGCTCTGTTTCAAGAAGAACAAGAAGAAGAAATATACTGTTTTGGTAAGCAGGAAGTGCGAAAGACCAAACTCAAGCACAGCAGTAAGACCACCGTGTCACTTTAAAAAAAAAAAAAAAAATTCCCAGAGAGTGGTGGCGCGTGTCCCTTCACGCGCCAAGCAAGATGGTGCGCGTGGATCTCACGCGCCGACAGAAGAAGCGCGTGGAGGCGCGTGGGGAGGTTTCCGCGACGGGGTTCCGTGGGGTGGCTACGGCCTGAGGCTTCCGAGGTGGTTTCTCGTGGCGGTGTATGGTGGGTGTATGGTCCGATCGGTTGGAGATGTTGGGCAAGCTGGGATGTGATGTGATGCAAAGCGTGTGGGCCTGCCGACGGGGTTCCTGGGGCATGGCCTGAGGCTTCGAGGTGGTTTCCTGGTGGTGTATGGTGGGTGTATGGTCCGAACGGTTGGAGATGTTGGGCAAAGGTTGTGGATGTGATGCAAAGAAAGGCAGGGTGGCTTTCCCGCATGACGGCTCCTGTGGGTGGCCTGGCCTGAAGCTTCGAGATGGTTCCTGGTGGTGGTGTATAGTGGGTGTTTGGTCCGAACACTTAGTAAAGGTGTGTGAGTTGGGCTGGTGTTTTGGAAGGGAACCGTAATGGGTGATTTGGTGTTTGGGGCGACTCGCCGACTGTAAGCGTAGTTGAGTTTGGGACGAGGTCTCGGACCGAGTGGCAGAGACCCTCTTGGAGAAAATTTTCAAGAGTTGATCGAACCAGCTCTGATACCATATTGAAGATTGAATCTGTTTGTGAATGCTTGAGTATTCTTCACTCAGCTGAAGAATATATAGATAGATAATTTACATAAGATAATTATTTACATTATCTCTAACACACTCATTATCTAACACACTCATTACACACACACTACACCTAACGTACTCATCACACACACACTACACCTAACACACTTATTACAACCAGCACAGCACACACTTCATTAATAATATTCTATTTTCAACACTAAACAAGCACCACACATACTACACATATCAGGGGAAATAGCCTTATATGGTTTGCGAACCTGCAATGTCATTATTATTAATTCTATTAAGCACCACAGTCCAAGTAAAAGACTTGACCTTAGAGGGTGCTTTGGACTTCCAAAGGGCTTTATCAAGATGGAAAGTAGCTCTAATCAATGAATGAGTTAGAAATTGGAAAAAGGATAGCATGAAAACACCCCAGAAGGGTCAAGAGACCAAATCCTTTTATCTGAAATAGAAGACTAATGAACAGAGTCAATGAGACCCAAAATAGACTCCAATTCAGAAAATTCCCTATCATTTGAGTTACAAAAAGTGGAAATTCCTTTATAAAAATGGAATATTAGATGCTCTAAAAATTGTGGATAGGAGGGTTATATAAGGAAGAAAGACGATAAAGAAGTGAGAAATCATCTCTGAACGAGAAGTCTCCTATCCCATGGTCCTTCCAAAAATTTGCATGAGAATCATTACCCACCTTCAATGAAAACAAATACCTAAAGGTAGCATATCCTTGTGAAGTAAACTAAAATGAGAAGCTTGGATTGCTGTATTGACTTCCCACCAATTTTGGTCTAAGCCAACTTTAAAGTTATAGTTGTGTTAATCTAAAACCTCGACAAGTGTTTACTGTTTTAATTTTCTGGTGAATCTGAAATTACGAGTTGATATCAACAAATACATCAGTTGTACATGAACTGAAATGCTCTCCGATATGGTAATTCTTGTAATTTTCTTGACAACCTACTGGTGTTTGCTTAACTTTATAATGTATTCAGTCACTTGTAGAATGTTCATTAATCCCATAGAAATGTAGTCATCACATGGTTTGCATCTACAAGTGAGTGCTGCAATCATAGTGCTTAATTTTTTCTGCATTTTATTATTTTTAACAACATTAGGTCGTATTGCATGTTGTATACTTTCTACTACATAGGTTTTGTCACTTTAGTCCATTGCACCTTCTTCATTAATTCCTCTTTCACCAAGAAAAGAATAATTGACTGGGTTAGAGATATAAAACCATTCATGAGCCTTCACCTTACAGTTTGAGCTTTTGGGAGAGTTGGTCCTTGACATTAGGTAAAAGCACTTGAATGGTCCTTGACTGTTATGACAACTTATTACTGAGATGTTGCAAATTAAATATGGGGATAATTAATTTCAAGGACTGCTAGTAAGTAATATTTAATCTGAAGGGACATAAAAATTTCAATTTATTGTGAAGGGCCATTCAAACTTCATTTAGGGAGAAGGAACATTAGATTTTACTTGATGGACAAACATACTCTTAAATGAGATAAAAGAAGTTTGGAAGAAATTAGGTAATGGCTGTTATCAATTAATTAATGGTTAATAACGTTCACTGAGTGGCTATCCTCATGAGTGCCTAACAAGAATTTACAAAATGCTTCTCACTATATAGATTGAAGAAGTGTACAAAAAATTATTGAATGGCTGTTGCCAATTAATGAATTGCTAATATTGTTCAATGAGTTGCTATCCCTGATTGGCTTTTGATAGTTTAGAACAAGTTTCCCACTATAAAGATTAAACAATTTTGGATTAAATTAGGGAATGGCTATTACCAATTAATAAATGGTTAATAACGTTCACTAAGTGGCTAATGATAGTTTACGAAATCTTTCCCACTATAAAGATTAAAGAAGTGTACAAGACATTATTGAATCGCTGTTGTCAATTAATGAATGGCTAATCTCATTAAGGGTATTTTTGTCCATCAATTAAAATCTAATGGTCCTTCTTCCTAAAGAAATTTTGTATACACTTTCACAATAATTTGAACTTTATATTATCCCTTAAGATTAAATATTTCATACTAGCTGTCCTTGAAATTAATTAGCCCCTAAATTTTTTTGAACGGAGACACTGTGTTGCCTACACTTCATGTCCAAGCACAGGTATTATGTGTTAAGGGTTACTTACAGGTTACTGAAATTTAGTTACGCATTGGTTTGCAATTTCATCAGTTGTTTTAAGAGTGATGTAATAAGATTTTTTTCCTTTTAGTGATTGCAGGCACATTTAGTGCAGGCTGCTGAAGTGAAAAAGGCCATTGAATGGATTTTGAGCAACCGTGATGGTCATTATGCTGCTGATTCAGTTGCTGCTGCAATTGCTCATGGTGCTGCTGCTGCAGAAACAACCCAAGAAAGCGAGGTTCATGGTCTTACATTTTTTCCGTATTCACCGCAACGAAGTATTGCCAGGGTGCCTTCTGTTCAGGGAAAAGCAATTGATGCTGTGAGCTCCTCAAACATGTCAAAAAATTTCAGGTTAATTTTTTTCTCTTGTTTCTGATAGGCTTGTAGTGGAAAATATTTTCCAAAATCTTTTTGGTTTATTAGATTGAAAAAATCCTGCAATTCATGAATGGATCTAAATTTGTCTTGCAATTTGATACGAATCTTGGGAGAACCACACCCCAAAAGATAACTATCAAGGTAGGAGAGTCCAAGGCCATATAAACCCCACATCTGAAGCCCATACTTCCGATGTGGGACTTAAGTCCCATACCTTGCAATTGGATCCTATCACAATTATCCTTTTTTGTCCTTGTAAAATGATAATTGCTATTATGAAATTCTGAAGCACTTGAATCTAATAATTCAGTATGGAAATAGAAGTATTAAGTTGAGAGAAATTGTGTTCACAGGGTTGGATTTGTCATTTTTTAACCATGTTTAAATTAGCAGATCCTTGTAGTGATGATTTCCTAGAATTGATAAACAATTATATTGTGATGAGAAAAATTTTCCTTCTTTTTTGCGAACACTTTTTTTTTTTTTTTCACTTTGAAGTTTGATTATTCATTGAATGGTGACAGATGCGATATTATGAAGCTTTGAAAGGATAAGGACAATTCCTTTCCATATTCCATTTTTGTAGGAACTCTTTTTAATAACATTACATATAGAACTCCCCTGTCATTTGAAAATGTCTGCTACCAAATACTAAACAAAAAATAGTAAGAGAAAGAAAGAAAAAAGCAAAATAAAATTATGAAAAATATTTGTACTGTAATAGAAGGAGAGCCTTGGCGAAACAGTTGGAGTTGTCACCATGTGACCCGGAGGTCACAGGTTCAAGCCGTGGAACCAGGCTCTTGCAAATGCAAGGTAAGGCTTCCTAGTGCCTACTATAGACCCACATAGTGGGTTTGGCCTTTCTCTGGACCCTGCACACAGTGGGAGCTTTACAGCACCAGGCTGCCTTTTTATTTTTGTATTTTTTTTATTTGTAATATAATAATAACTCTACTATTTTTCTCAAGTGGTAATTGCTTGTCGCAGTGGCACATGAGTGCATCAGTTTATGAAGAATCTCTTTCACAGCTTAAGTAAAACTACCTATAATTTGCATGTTAAAATTTTCAATCATTGTTTTAAAAACCGGTCCAACCGGACCGGTTGGACTGTGGACCGGAAGCTCCATCGGTTCTGGTTCAACCAAAGAACCGCTCGAGCGGTTAAACCGCAAAAATCATAAAAAAAACCGGTTGAACCGGTTAAACTGGTAAAAAACCGGAAATAAAAAACCGGTTAAACCAGTTATCAACTTTTAAATTGAATTTTTATTAAAAAAGAAAGAAGAAAATGGTTCTTTTTTTAAAAAAAACTTAGGATTTAGCTCTTTTAGGAGTTGAGTTGGAGGTTTCCACAATTCTAGTCCTTCTTTTTCACAAAATAGATGACGACACTACAAAGTGGTTTATGATTTTTGTGATTAGTTATATATATATATAGTATATAGTATACCGGTTCAACCACCGGTTCAACCGATCAAACCTTGAACCGCTCTCCTCTCCGGTTATCCGGTTCAACCGATTTTTAAAACATTAATTTCATGTACAATTGCAGTTTCTTATGAAAAGATTATAGTCAACTTCTTTAGAAGGTTGACTCCCTTTATTTGCTTGTGATAGACGACACACGAGCTTCCTGATCAAAAAGTTCTTTAACTGGTTTTAATAATTAGCAGGGGCATTAGAAATTAGTTGTTAGAATTAACATGGAGTTCTGTTTGTAATATATTTTTACAATGCAAGAACAATAGATTTCATCACCTTTACAATGTTAAATTAGTATCCATGCTGATGCTACCTGCTAAATGTTTTTTCTTATTTGGTCCTGTAGGAGTCATTTTGCTGTCTTAGACGCTGTCTGGACCCATTTCAAGTACTTAATTTCTTTTTACTGATAACAAGTGGCTCTTTTGGGATTTCCTCTCTTTAAAAATGAGGATAATGGAATCAACTAGCTACATGTAAAACTTCTAGACAGAAAAAAGAAGATAGAATTTGTTTCAGATCATGTTTGCTTTCTGTCATAAATTATGTAATTTAGTTGCTGTCCAATATGTTTGGTGTTCTCAAAGAATCTGGTCCTAAACAGAGCTGATGTATTGCGAGAAAACGCAGAAGCCGTCTTTGCAGCATGTGATGCTGCTCATGGAAGATGGGCGAAGCTTCTTGGGGTCCGTGCTGTTCTGCATCCTAGGTTGAAATTGCAGGAGTTTCTAACCATATACAACATCACTCAGGAGTTCATTACTGCTACAGAAAAAGTACATATTTTCATATTGTTTTAATGCCCAAAATTACAAATTGCGTGGTTTTTGTTCCATGATGTAATTCCCATACTCAAATTAACAGATTGGTGGAAGATTAGGATACAGCATCCGTGGGACACTGCAGTCACAGGCCAAGGCTTTTGTTGATTTTCAGCATGAATCTCGGGTAGTTTTGATTTTGATGCTAACTTTGTGTGGCATTTATCATAAAATCTTTGTACATCTTTATTAATTTCTGCTTCTTTCATTTAGATGGCAAAAATTAAGGCAGTGCTTGACCAGGAAACGTGGGTGGAAATAGACGTTCCTGATGAATTTCAATCCATTATCAATTTGCTTTTTTCATCTGATGCATTGACTTCCGAGAACCTTAATGGCGCTGAGGATGATAATTCAATGAGTTACAATGATGTGGTGACTAACAATGATCTTCTGCCAATGGCGGATACTGGACAGTCAAATGCTGAACAAGTTGAACAGACTAATTCCATTGAAGCATCTATGAATAGTGCTGCATTAGATAGATCTAAAGCTGATAGTAGGACTTCATCGACACACAGTAACAATACTGATGTGAAAGACCATAAAAAGTCTGCTTCACAGTCTCTTTTCTACAAAGGTGTTGGTTATCACATGGTAAACTGGTTAGTTATCTGGATTCAAATACTTCCTTTTTTATTTTTCCATTTTGTGCACCTTCTGTTCCTTTTATTTTTCATTTTAACTGTTCTCTCTCTCTGTGTGTGTGTGAATAAGCTTGTGTAGGTACATTTGATTATTTTATAATTATATTATGATATAGTTCTTTCTGTTAGTCTTAATTTGAAGTTGCCTATCTGTGAGGCTTACTTGTATTTTTATGATGTTGTTCTCTAATTTTTTTGAGCTGCGTCTTGTCAATACATTTAAAGTACCTTGATTTGTCTTGTTTTCTTCCAGTGGCTTAATATTGCTGAAGATGTTGTCAGAGTACATCGATATGAACAACCTTTTGCCGGCACTATCTTCAGAAGTTGTTCACCGGGTGGTAGAAATCTTGAAATTTTTTAACACGAGAACTTGTCAACTTGTGCTTGGGGCTGGTGCTATGCAGGTACTACTAGTATTGTTTCTATGAACTGTTGTTCCTTTTAGATATATAGACTATTTTTATGTGTGCATATGTATGCATATATTCATCTGTTTTACTTTCCCTCTTTTTTCTCCAATTGTGTCACATCTTACACCGGTGTCAATTGATCCTCATCCTATATATAGAGAAAGGTCTTTTTTAATGGTTTCTCCTAAAGTTTTGTTAGGTCTTCCTCTACCCTTTTTAATTGGGCTATCTTCCTTTTGATCCACTTTTCTCACTAGAGCCTCTATTGTATGTATACTCTTCCACCTCAGCATTCTTCTCTACGCTACACTTATTTTTCTACTCTTGTTGGCACTTCATTGCCCAACATTCACTACCATAGAGCATCACTGGCCTTTTAGCTAGATCTTATAATAATGTCATATGTCATTCACTACCATTTGATTTGTGATAAGATTCGGTGTTTGACCTTTATTTGGTGGAAAGCACATGGTCTTTTTAATGGGACTTCCCTAACAGATATGACTAGGGATTAGACAGTTTTGCTCTTTTGATGTTTTCTTTTTTCTCTGTTGTCTTGTGTCTTGCTCTTTGTCATAGGATTCCTTATCCTCCAATCTTTTTTGTAATTTTTTCTCTTCGTCTCAATGAAATTCTGTTTTTTATCAAAAAAAAAAAATATTGTCTTATATCTAATTTATATAAATAGAAGTTGTCCAAGCACATAAATACCACAACAACAACAACAACAACATCAACCAAGTCTTATTCCCACTGAATGATGTTGGCTACATGGATTCTAGTATGCCATTGTTCTCGATCCTTTATCATTGATTTATGGACCCCATGTACCCGAAATCCTTTTTAACAGTCTCCCACCATGTCTTTTTTGGTGCCTCTACCCCTCTTTAAAGGGGAATTATCTGTTATTTTACATCTTTCAGGGGCCCGTGTAGGTACTAGGTTGCCTTCTGTTGAAATTATAAGGTTTATGTAGAAAAGGAGAAAAAAAGAATAGGAATATTAACAAATAATATGAGATTAGTTTGATATGGTGTGTTGAAAAATACAAAATCACTAACTCAATGCTAGAACAGAAGAGATTGCAGCTTTATCATTCTCGCTCTCCCCCTCTATGCCACGCCGGAAACCAACAGTAATACCATAAGGGGAAGAGAGCAAAGATGAAGATTTAATAAGAGGTCACTGTGGTGGTAGTCTCGGGTCCCAGGATAACTAACAAAATAAAATCCAGTATCTGACAAAGGAATGAGGGCCAAACAGGCTAACAGTGTAAAATTGGAGAAAACAACAATAAACCAGCACCAACAGGTCAAATAAAATGTAGGATCATAGCAACCTGTTAGGAAGAAAGACCAAATAAGGCAAATCAAAGCCAAACAGCAAGAATATGCAGCCAAATAGAGGAATCACCAAGCCAAAAAGGGAGTAGCACTCCCTACCACAACCAAACAGTCTTTGGAGGGTGAGAACCAAAGAAAAAGGCAATGGGTATGGCTGGAAACTGAATGGAGATCAAATCTGTGGTTGTCACCACCCAGTCCTGGATGAGTTTTCCGGCAATGAAATCTGCGAGATTCAGGCAAGAGGGGCCAAACAGTCCTGGGCTTAACAAAAATGGGTGGACTGATCTGTTCTAAAGAAAATTTGGTGTAGCTACCAAAAATTAAAGCAAGGTGAAAACAAAGGACACCAAACAAAGGAGTTTCATATTTTGGGAGTTCGACATCAAAATAGTGACGGGACTAGGTCACAGAGGATGGTACCACATTAATACAATGTTGTAATTATAATGTTTACGTTGAAAAGGAGGAAAAGAGAATAAAAATACTAATGAATAATATGATATTAGATTGGTATGGTGTGTTGAAAAATACAAAGCACTAACTCCTATTAATACTAAGGATTAGGTCAAGTACTAGTTAGTAATACTAGTATAAGCCCAAGCCCACTAATACAATAAGACTCTAACCCTAATCATATAACCAATTAGGAAACAAGTAACTACTAAGATTGTTCCTCAATTAGAGGAGTAATTGATTCTATAATATATGCATGTTATTCTAAAGATATTTTGAAGATATTTACATGCCCAAACCATCTTAAATGGTTTTCCTTAATTTTCCCCCTAAAGTAGCCACTCCCACCTTCTTCCTA
The DNA here is from genome assembly GCA_023212625.1 of Styphnolobium japonicum. Lineage (NCBI taxonomy): Eukaryota > Viridiplantae > Streptophyta > Magnoliopsida > Fabales > Fabaceae > Styphnolobium > Styphnolobium japonicum. Next base: position 21,002,268 of record JALBWW010000003.1, on the reverse strand, counting down.
AAGATCTCATTACTTCTCTTTTCCATCCTGGTATGTCCAATCATCCATTGCAACATCCTCATTTCTGATATGTACAAGCACATAAATATATTATAAAAATATATATCACGATCCCATTCCCAAAACTGGCTGGAGCTGGCTAAAACTTGATATTTTTTTTTGGAGGATTCAACTTATCTATTAATCAAGCCTAGCTTGGGTGAGCATATTCTTGAATCATTTCAGCCAGTGACTGTCCTGCACAGTAGAAAGATTGCAAGATAATGCTGGGTTTTAGAATTTTCTGGGTTGCTCATTTTTTGATATTATTTCACTGAATGCTGAGTAAGCATGTACCTTGCAATTAATTTAAGGCAGAACAGATCCAAGAATTTTGATTGCTTTCCCACTTCCTCTCTCTCTTGTCTCCATCTCCTATTCTTTTTTTCACTAGCTGAACACTCTTGATTCCATTTCAATTTCCTTAGAGCTTTGTCATTGTTGTGGCTTCTAATTTTTCCTATGTTTGGTGCAGGTGTCTGGTTTGAAGTCCATCACTTCTAAACACTTGGCGTTGGCAAGTCAAGTCATTAGTTTTATATATGCTATTATTCCCGGTACAAATGCACGCACTTAAATAAAGTTTTTAATGTTGTAATGAAAGGAAAATTTTAGTGTGTTGGTTTCACAAGAGTTTATTACATTGTTTTTACATGATCAGAATTAAATTATAACTTTGTTTGTCATTTCTGTTATAAGAAATTCGGCAGATTCTTTTTCTAAAAGTACCTGAGACAAGAAAAGCATTATTGCTTTCAGAGATTGATCGAGTTGCGCAGGTACATGCTTTATTGCTATTTAACCTTTCCTCCTTACTTATTCAGTTGTTTTGTTTGTTGTATCTTGCATTTTTGAATGAGTTTCGTTGTTGGAACTTGGAAGTATGATGGTTTCTTTCCTTTGCTGCTTATTGATGGTGAAAATTCATGGGTAAGCAATTCCTCATGTAAGGTGAAAATTTATGATAGATACACTCCTATTAAGAAGGTGTACGTTAGGAAGAAATTACATTAGCTGCAGGGGATCAGCTCCCCAAGTAAGCATGACTAGCAAGGGGTGTAATTGACATCCTACGTGGCATGGGTCTCATGATGGAGAGAGGGGAAAACTGTGAAAGCAGCATGGTATATATGGCAAGAGAGGGAAAGAGAGGAGGCTGGAAATTAGTGAGTGAAGGAAAATCTGGGTTATCTTTGTATTTTTTCCTCTGTTCTAGTTCAATCATCTTCTCTGTAATTTCACTCCACTGATGCTGTTATCTCCCTGATACCAGTAGGAGAGGGGGGTTTATAGACGAATACAGCACCTATTTCTCTATATTCTGATCCAGTTGCTATCAATTTACTTATAGTTGAATAAGTGAAAAGTGATTTTCAATTTAATCACTCTTCCACTGATTCCTTATATTTGTGACAACTTGTGTGAATGTTTAATCTGGAGGTCAAAGGTGCAGTTATTGTGTTACTCTCAGATCATCTTCTAGATCCATTTTTTTATAGCAAAACTTAACTTTCCCCACTGTGATTTCTTCATGCTAGAATTCGTTAGTTTTTTTTTGCTGTCATTTTTTAAATTTAATACAGTCTGCCGTTAGTTGTGATGAATTTTGGCTTCTATTTGGTGTAAAGCACATGGCTTTTTAAGGGGGTTTCCCTAACATATATGTTGAGGGATTAGGCAGCTTTGCTCCGTTGATGTTTTCTTTTTTCTTTGTTGTTTGTGTTTTCCTCTTACGTTAAGGAGGATCCCTTATCCTCCAAAATCTTTGTAATTTCTTCTCTTTATCTTAATGAATTTATTCTTTTATTAAAAAAAAAAATTAGTTATTTCTGCACATTTGTTCCAAATGTCATTGTTGCTCATTTTTCTTATTTTGAATCTTCCTTGATTAATTTCTTTTCTTCCCCCACTCCCTTTTTGTTCTTCTGTTTCTTGTTATCATTAACCTTACACATTCCCCATCTGTAAGGTTTGTCTGTCAAGAAGTCTGAAATTCATCTTTCTGACTTCTGATACTCTTCTGCATGGACCAGAGGCATTTTAAAGAATGAATATGGGTTTATTCTTCCTTGAGTGCCCAAACATATTGATAAAACCTTGGTTGTCTAGGGTTTTCTTTAGGTGGTAATCTATGGCTAATACTTTTGGGATCTAGTAGTTTAACTGGTTTTTTAATTTTTTGGATAACTGTAAGTGTTTTTTCTATCTCTTTCGGTGGTCATATTACACTTGTTCATACTTGCTTGTCTGCTATTCTGCTTTACTACCCTTTTTGAGTTCCAGTTGGTTGGTTTGGATGATGGAGTGAATTATGAGCGGATTTCTTTGTCTGATTTGGGAGACAGAAAAAACCATCTTGGTAGATGGGAGCTTTATTGCTGGCCTAAGAAAGGAAGGGGCTCTGGATCTTGGGAATTTGGTATCCAAATCGTTGTTTTGGTAGCTAAATGGCTATGGCATTTTCCTTTAGATACTAGTTCATTTTGGCACAAGGTAATTTAAAGTAAGCTTTAAGCCAGCATGTATGTAATGCCAACCCAGCTGTCACTGCAACTCGTGCTATGCGAGTCCCCAAAAGTTTATCTCTTTCAATTATATATATTTTTTCTTTTGATAAAAGAAGAAATTCATTAAGTCGAAGAAAAGAGATTACAATGAATTTGGAGGGTGAGAGATCGTCCTTTATGTAAGAGGAAAACACAAAACAACTGAGAAAAAATGAAAACATCAATGGAGCAAAGCTGCCCAATCCCTCAACATATCTATTAGGTAAACCTCCTGAACAAGACCACGTGCTTTACACCACATAGAAGCCAAACACCTAATCTTATCCCAAATCAGCTCCTGTGCCAAAAAAACCTTTTTAGAGATACGAGAGTTAACCAAAGTGTAGCATAGATTGCACATTGCTACAAAAATCTAGCCTCTTTAATTCTCCCAAAACCATTGAATCTACTCATAAAAAATTGGTCCAAGGAGCTAGGGCACACCCAACATTCACCAAAAAGGTCAAACAATGAATTCCCTAAAGAAACTGCAGCAGAACAGTCTGACTTCTTTGGAATATGTTTCTTTAAGGACTCCAGCTATTTTAGGTTTTAGTGATGGTTCTTGTATCCGGTTTTGGGAGGACATGGGTACAGAGTATGTCTTTCTTGGCGGGTGTTTAACATCTCTATCATTTTCTCTTTACACAACTCTCCCATCCTAAATTTTTATTGTATGGAGGGTTCTACAACCTCTTGGAATTTTACGTGTTTAAGGAATTTGAATGATAATGAATCACAATCCCTTCTGCTTTTAGTTGATTATATTAATCTATCCTCCAGTCAAGATAGAAGAGTTTGGGATCTTGTTAGGAATCTTTATTTTGAGATCTTGTGTTCCTAACAATGGTGACACTCTGGGGGAAAAGTAGGGAAAGGAAAGAGAGAAAGAATGCAATTCTTTTATTGAGATATTTATTGAGATAGGAAAGAAAGAAATGAAAAGTACACAAGGCACCCCAAAGGAGCACTCTCCTTTCACACTGGAAATGATCCTGTCGTACAATCTGCAATGTTCCAAAAGATATCCTAAAGCAACAAGGAGAATCTATTTATAGATTCTCTATAACAGAAAACCAACAACTGTATCAGCCTAACCACCAAATACTAACCTCCCTCTACAACAGCAGCTTGACTAAGTCAAGTGCCTAACAATTTGTCACCCTATACAAAAACCCCTTTCAGCTGCACCAATGTCTTCCCTAACAGATCTTGATTCTTCTTGTGTATTCTCTTGTAATCCTTAAGTTCCCTACTCGTTCTCCTAATTGGTAGAGGTTTTTTCTTGACGAGTGCATTTGAAGTGTAAAACTCCTTCTGTGGTCTAGTCTTTTGTTTGGACAGCAGTACTCAGTTTGATTAATACCAATGGCATGTTGCAGCTTTGCAGACCTTATATAGAATTTCCCAGTATGTGTTATGTGTAAGGCTACCTTGATAACGGTTTCCCATTTAATTTTGCATTGTCAGGCCACTACTTTTGTATGAAATAATCTGCTTGGAGTTCATGGTAAATACTGGGTGTGTTCTACCACCTTGGAGCAGTTTGTCATGATATGTTTTTACTATTTGGAAGGCATAAGGAGGCCAAAACTTCATAGCAGCCTACAGTTTATGCTGTTCTAAGGTGGATGCTCAAATTTTCAAGGGCATTTCTCTGGCTTTGCACATTATCGATTGGGTTGTGTTTATGGCCTGTTTTTGGTGCCCATGATTGTTTTAAGGGAGTTTCCTTGTCCCACATGCAGGGGGATTGGACAGCTTTGTTGCATTTCTATGAATCTTGGGCTCTCTGTTCTTTGAGTTTCTCTGTTTAGGAGGATAACTTATGTTTCTCCCTAGTTTTATTTCTCCTTTTTTCCTCTCCAATAAATTTTGTCTTCTTTTGTATATGTATAGATATTTATAAAAACACCATTTCTGTTTCATTTTGTTTGCAAGAAAACTTTAAGAACTTTTAAGAATGATTTCTCTTATAACATTAATTTACCGTTGTATTTTTTCATTCCAGGATTATAAAGTCCACAGAGATGAAATACATACTAAATTAGTTCAGATAATGCGAGAACGGTTACTAGTCCATTTACGTGGGTTGCCTCAAATTGTTGAGAGTTGGAATAGACCCGAGGATGTTGACCCTCAGCCTAGTCAGTTTGCTCGGTCCCTTACAAAGGTAAATAGTTGCATGTAAATGATTAGTGTGCATGCATTCTGTCTCAATATTTTACTGTCTCATTGTTTTGATATCCTTTCTTCTTTCTCTCTTTATCATCATATGGCTTTTGGTTACTCCTCATACCTGAAGTTTTTCATATTTGATATTTTTTTCAGTTCCCTCTTGATGTTATTATTTGTAACTCTACTTTCCTTGTTACTGATTATTAATGCTAACTTTCATATGTACAACTGGTTACAAATTTGTTATCTGTCAGATTCTGAGGGTACCTCATGGGTCTTGCTATCAAAATTCCCTGTTTTTAGAGCTTGTGATGGACTAGCCTCTTGGTAAACACTCCTAAGGCCTCACTTTTGGAAGATCATCTTATTAATTTTTATTATTTGAATAAAAGAATGGCTCAATAAAGAAAAAAGAATCTTAGTGGCTTTGGAGAATGAAATGTGAATAAGCAAAACAAAAAAGGCCCTGACTATTTTATGCAGAGTGTAGAGATCAAAGGAAAACATGATATAATGATCATTATGTTCCTGTGTTGGTATATGTTAGAGAGAGATGTGGGGTTATTTTTTCATATGAATAATGAAGAAACCCCTCCGGATTGTTGTAGGGTGGGCATCAACATAGGTATCCTCCACAAATGAACTTGGACTTTCAATTCTTGTGGACTTTTTTCTTTATATTTTATTTGGTAATTCGTATATGATTCAAACTCCTCTCTTCTCAGAATTTAGCTCCGACTGCTGCATTTTGGAAGGTTAAGGCTCTCCTTGATGTCAAAGCTTTTTGGTTTTGACTTGATACTTTATCTTATTAACAAAAATTATTTGGTAAGTTGTGGTGGCAGCATAATCCCCTGACATGTGTTTTCTGCTTTCGGAGTTTGGAGACAAGCAGTCATTTTTGCTTGGTAGCTTTGGAGTAGGCTCTTTTGGTATTTTTGTGAGCAATTGGTTTGCCCAGAAACTTTGTGGATTTTCCTTTCTATAGGTTTTTATAAATTGGGAGTTAATGGGTGTGTAGTGAGGTTTTGCAGAAATGTGCTTTGTTATGCTGGAGTTTGGCTTGACCTCAATGCAGCAGATTTAAATAAGTATTTCTTAGGTGTAGGAATAAAGTTGCTCTGTTATCTTCTTTGTGGGTTTTCTCCTATTGGATCTGTAGAGGGATTGAAGAGATATGCAAGAGAGTGATGTAAAATAGTTTCTATGATACTCTTCGATATTTATGTGGAGAGCCTAGTGGGTTGTGCAATTGGATTTATACCTTATTGCAGTTGGAGTCTCTGATTTAGTTAAATTTTCTGGTAGGCCCCCTTTGGTTCTTGGAAAATTGGACTTAAATTGCGCCTTGGAATTCACATTGGGCCTGGCAATTCTAAATTTTTTTGTGTGGTATGCCTTTTAGAATTAGAATTTTCAGAATGATGTTGAGTGGTGGGTATCAGAATGATATTTCCTTGTTCCTTCTATATATTTTAGGAAAACAAACAATGGACAATAAAGAAGCAATCCCTTTTTTATAGTAGTTTAGATCAGCATCAATATGAATCCCAACGGGCACAAAAGCTTTTTGGAGAGAATTCACTAGATTTATCACCCATAACAATATTAGACAGAATTGTGCTATTGGTTGAATCTGCTGAACTTCAAGACATTTAGATAGATATGGAACATGTACTTGATGTGCTTCTAGGTTCTATGTTGACTTATTTGCTGGGGTGGGGTGGTTTGAATTTGAATATCATATTTGAGCACCACCCTCATGCTCCACCGATCCCCAAAGCAATCTAGTAATTGGAACTTATTTATTTTATTATTTTATTGTTAGGAAGTTGGATACCTCCAACGTGTTCTATCTCGAACTTTGAATGAAGATGATGTTCAAGCAATTTTCAGGTAAGAATCTCTGAAATCTCCCTGTTTTCTTTATTCTTATATTTTGTGGGAAGAAGATTTAATCAAGAGTATAGAACAGAGTATGTGGTGCCTTTTCTTTCTTATGTTGGGATGATTAGTAAAATGATGGGTTTTATATTGATTTCTATGTAGTAGATGGCGACTGATTATTTTTTTTCTGGTAGGTCTTGGCTATAATTAGTTGATAAAAAAAACCCTGGTTATTTTGAAAAAGTAGAGTGTAGTAGGTTTTAGAAATTTCTTAGCTAGAATTTTTCATTTTTCATTGGGTGCATCTTATTATTGTCCTCAGAAGGCCCTACTACTTGTACTGCTATCTATTGTGCTATTAAATTTCCTGGATTTGCATTATTTTCTATGATCAGCTATGAAATGAATTGTCTTTTATGTTTTAATTTAAAAGGAAATAAGGTTGCTGCATTCTTAGTTTAGAAAGAAATTTGATTCTATAATGCTAACATATATGGATTCCTGCAACTTACTCCTAAAATTCACTATCTTTCAGGCAAGTGGTCATTATATTTCACTCACAAATTTCAGAAGCATTTTCAAGATTTGATATAAGCACTTCTCAAGCACAGAATAGGTATTTATTTTTCCAAATCTATTTTGTGGAACTGAATTTTTAGGACTCTATTAAAACTTCACTGATTTTGTTTTTGTTTCATAAAATTTCCTCAACTTGCCAGGCTATATCGGGATATCAAACATATCCTTCTATGCATACGGTCATTGCCGTCAGATGATTTAAGTAAATCTGATACCCCAAACTGGGGTCAGCTGGACGAATTCTTGGTGCAAAGATTTGGGACTGATGCTGTTCAGTAAACTATAGTGTAAAGTAGCAACTCAATTGCTTACGTGGGAAGGCTAACATACTTTGAAGGATGTGGGGGTGATTTTAACCTTCTTCACTCTATGCATTTTCGTGTAACACTTAAGTTGAGGTAATACAGTTATTGTTACATTTTGTTAACTTATAGCTTATATGAATCCTGCTTATCTTCTTGACTGTTTCAACTTTGAATAAGGAAGTTGAAAAATTATCATACTTGTATGAAGTGTCTTTTATCTTTGGGGTAAAAAGATATGCTCCTTCTGTATTTCAAGCAGTGTTGTTAAACAGCCGCCATGGCGGATATTGGTGGTGGATTTCAGCCAAGCTGCCATCAAAATGCCATGGCGTGGCGGCTTCCCCATGGCGGCCACAATGGTCATGGCAGGATGGCAGGATGGCGGCGCCAGAGCTGAAATGGTGGAGGGTAAGTGAGAAATCTCTCAGCTGCCCTGATCTCCATCTTCTGGGTACCCTTCTTTAGAGGGTATTTTTGAGTTTCCAGCAACTCTATATTAGAAATATGGAAAGAAACCCTCATTTGACCCATCATCTTGTCTCGATATGAACTTCTTCTCTGTCTCCGGTGACAACCATCCTCTAGCTCCGGCGAACTCTGCTTCTCTCTCAGGTACAACTGGGAAACCATTACTCTGCGTCTCTGACTCTCGTCTCAGCCTCTGTTTCTTTTCTCTTCTGTCTTATGCAAATCAGGCCACACTTCTGCTTTCCACATGCTGCCCTGCTCTTGCTGTGACCCATGTGTCGCCGTTTCTACTCATTTATTTTTTGAATCATTACGTGTCAATTTGTGGCTGCATAGTCCAAACGCGATCTGGGCAGTTTAGTTATTGGGATAATGAACGTGTTGTTGATAATAATAATAAGAATGCATGAACTATAATGTTATACACACCACTTTCAGAACTATATTAGATTGTTTTATGCTTTGCCTTTGTGTGTTTTTTCCAGTTTGTGATACTTTTGGTGAATTTTATTTCCTAGAACATGTTTCTATAATTTTATTGTTTCTAATATAAGTTATTAGTTTTTCTTATTTATATTTAGTATATTTTTGAGTAAATAATTAACTTAGTCCTTGGAAATATCCCTCACTTGCAGTTTAGCCTCTGAATTTATTCTTGTGTATGAGTTAGTCCTTAAATTCATAAAACTTGTATCAATTTAGTCCCTTCTGTTGTCACTAGTTGACAAAGTTAAACGATGACCCTTGATGATGGCATGTTGCTCAACACTTCCTTTTGAGATACAACGTCATTTTAACTTACTAAGTGACTAAGTGCTCTGTATGAGGGAATTGGGGTTCATGAAGCTAAAACGTTGTTGTATCTCAAGAGGGAGGGCTGGGTAACGTGTCATGTGGCACTTAACGTTACACATAGGTACTTATCGTGTTACGTTAGATGTCACTGTTTAACTTGGTCAGCCAAAGATAACAAAAGAACTAAATTGATACGGGTTTTATAAATTTAAGGACTAACTTGTACAAAAAAAAAATTCAGGGACTAAAATGCAAGTGAAGGATATTTTGAGGGACTAAGTTGCCTATTTACTCTAATTTTATTTTTTAATATGACTACCATGCTTCCGCCATGGGATTTTTGGCTTGCCACCATTGTCAACAATGATTTCAACTCCAGTTCTTAGCTTAAAATTGAAATCCAATCTTGATATATATTTTAAATTCAGTAACAAAATGTACCAAATATTTAGACCTTTGATTACTAACTTGTTTTATTGCAAATTATACGTCCACTTTTTCACCCATTCTATATAGATAAATTCCTTCTCGAGAAACCCCCTTGGAAATTCAAAACTCCCTCGTATGGTAAAACCTAATGATATGCTGCAGATCTGGAGCCCTAAAAATTCTTTTTCTCTTAATTGGAAACAGCTGCTCATTTATTTCTACATTGCCCAGCAGCATGCTATAAGGCTTTTTGGTGAAGATTGGGTGTGTCCTCAAAACTTGAAGCATTTTCTATTGATTAGTTTTATAGGGTTTGGGGAGTAAAGAAGAAAAAGTATTATGGCAGTAATGCCTTGGGACTTTATTGTTTTCTTGGTCTTTTTTTGTAGAGTTCTACCATGTTATTAATGGCGTGCAATAGTGCTTGCTGAAGCACTGTAGCAATTGTTGTGGGGGGTGTTTGCGCTATGCTATACCTATAGTGTTGCACTATAGCGGTGGTGCTCTATTGTGGCAACTAGAAGAAAAAAGTAGAGTTCTGCCATAGTTATTAATGGTGTGCAGTAGTGCTCGCTGCAGAACTGTAGCGATTTTTTTTGGGAAGGGGGAAAAGGGGGGTGGGGGGGGGGGGTTTGCGCTTCACTATACCCTTAGCATTGTGAAATCTGTATAGCATGGCAATAATGCACGCTGTAACAGAGCTATATCAATGTGCGCTATTGCGGCAACTTGAAATCCTTATAGTGTCATTGGCTGCAAAAGCTCTAGATCAATTCCTCTTGGCTTCAATGCTTCTCATATGAGGATATCGGCGTTCTCTGAGTGGTTATCGACAAAATCTGACTTTACCATCGGCTTCTGTCCTCTCTGGGAACCACTGAGTTTTCCAGTAGCCCTCTGGTAATGGCTCTCTCTTCTCAGCCTTGCGAAGCTTATGTTTATTATTTCCCTCTTTTCCTTTCCTCTTAGACATACACACACACACACACGCCTCCACGGCTTCCACTTTTCAGCCCACTTGCTTTATCCTTCTTGGCAGCTCTAGCTTTTCTCTAATATTCTTTTTGGCATCTCTGTCTACTCTTCTCTCTAATCCATCCTCTGTTCTCTGTTTCGCAGCTGTGTCTTGTAATAATAGTCTGTTACTTCATCTATTTTCACTTGCAAAATGTGTTCTCCTAATAAAAGTTCAGAGTCTTCAGACCCTACATGGAAGCACTGCTAAACTATTTCAACATTGACATATTTATGATTAGGTCTTTGATGTTGTATTTTATGGCTAGTTTCAGTTAAACTTGGGATGATTATTGAGTTGTATGAGTTATATTTTGAATTTAGTTTTTCATACTAAGTGGTTTTATTTGCATATTCTTGTCATTTTTTTAATTATATAAAATTTTTTATACATAGTATAATGTGTCCTACAGCGTGTGCTGTGCTGTGCTATGCGCTATTCACTATAGCAATAAAAGCCCCTATTGCAAGTGCACTATTTGCTATTAACAACTGCTCCGCACATGGTTTCTTCTGTGAAGTCTCCTTGGTAGATTTGCATAGCGCTTGGAAAGATCTTTTGTATTAATAGTTTCGTTACTGGCTTTTGCTATGTTTTCTGTTGTTCTTCAGTTTCCTTTATGTTTTTGTCTAGGGAGGATTCCTTATCCTCCTTCCTATCTATTAAAATTTTGTTTCTTTATAAAAAAAATCTAATCAAATATTGATGTTAACCCATCTTAGCTTCCCTGGAAATTGAGCAAAAGGATTTGTATAGCAGCGTTGTCAAAAGATTAAAGGCAGCTTGAGGCAGGTTTGTATTGCAATGCTGTGAACAGTAGGGAAGCTTAGGTGCCATACCCTAAAATGCTGAGGCAGTGAGGTGATGGGCTCCTCATTCTTGTCAAAGTTGCCAGTCTGAAAAAATAATAACAATAATAATAAAGAGTTTATTAAATAAACATTCATGACAAAAGTAAGTCTGCAAATTAATGCATATTAAATATTTGATAAAATTTAATGTAAATAAAGTCATAACTTATCATTGACATTAAATAGTCCTATGTACATAAGAAATTAAGTCTGTCATAAGGCCAAATGAGGTGCTTGGCAGAAGTACCATAGTGGTAAGTTTGGCACTAGTTGGCTGAACCAAAAACTGAAAAGTGCAGCAAGGTTTCTTCAGAGATGGGGGAAAGGAGGATGAATAGCTAAGAGATAAAACTCAAAGCAGGCGTACCCTCGACTGAGGGTCTACCGTCCATATCTGTCTCAAAAGAGGATCCCAAGCTTTTGAGATCCCAAGCTTCTTCGGGTGTTTGTTCTCTTCTCTGCCCTAGCAAGTCTTCATGCAGGCCCACAATGAAGAGCGATTTTGTTTGGGTTATCTTCTGTGTTATAGCTACAGACAGCTCTGTTTGACTCATCTTCCACTTTAATTTGCATACTGTTTGGCTGGTTTGTCATTTAAATGGAAACAAATGTCATTTTGCTGAAACATGAAGAGGCTGGTGCCTCTGGCTCATTCTGCCTCATGAAGCTTTCGTTGTTTCAGATCACCTGAACCTGCCACACCTCATCACCTAGGCAGGAACCTCAACCACTGATTCCAATATTGTCGTGTAGCATGTTCCTTCTTTGGTTTGGTTGACTCAGTTGTTTCACTTTGAGATTAAATAATTCAGCTCTATTGCTATTATAATATAATCTTTCTTGTAAGAATAGTGTGCCTACTTTTAATTTAATGTTCCCTGAAAACAAATTATTAGGAGAACACGCTTGAATTTTAACTCTTCAAAATGGATAAAATTATGGGATATGCACTCTGGAATGTCTAAATATTTTGTTGCAGGTAGATTGACTGTATTAATGTTGTTTGTATGAGGCTAACTGGCCAATATAGTGCTAGGGTTTAAACTTGGTGATTTTCTGACTCTGGTAAATGGTAATGATAACTTTTACGTCCTCCCTTGCTTGTGTTTAGTTCGAGACTTTTGACTGGTTCTTTTAGTTTGTTGTGTTGAATAAAAAGAGATCTGACAGAAAGTTTGAAGTAAATTGGTTTTCATAAATATGAACAGTCGAGTGGGAAGCTATTTGAATCTTGCTACCTAATTATGTAATTTATCATCTCTGATTCGTGAGTTGTGACAAGCATTATATACAAAGACGTTCCTTAGCTTTCTAATACTAAATATGAATTCTGTTTCCTCCTATTGTTTCTTTGCAGGCCTTTGGTTGGTCTGTGGTAGATATACAAGGTACTGTATCATTTCTGAGCATTGTGCAGCCATGATTGGTCTTTTAGCAGAAGTTTTGTAGCAGGCACTGTTGATATTCAATTCTTGAGTTTGTCTCCATAATTGTAATGTTAAGGTTAAAATAGATGTGATTTAGTGAATGAATTGAGTTCTTTTTATTTCTACCCTTTGTTCCAGCAACAGATATCAGTGAATCAATATGCATATACACAATCCGAGATATCTATAGTGAGATTACCAATTTGTGTTCTGTTCAAGTGCATTTTTTGGGTTTTCATGATGAGCAACAAATCCCTTGCAATGGAATAATGCCAAGTACCCTTGAAAAGGGGTGCGTGCGCGGACAACTAGAGTCAAGAAGTGAGGAAAAATGTGTTGATATGATATTAGCACTGATCCAAACATAATTTAATGATATATTTAATAGTGCTAAAGGTGTAATGAGTGTGCAGAAAAAGAATGTGCATTTAGCATTGTTTTCTTGAAATATGGGTATTGTAGTGCACTCCAGTTCTTTGAAAAGTATAACAATTTTTAATGTCAATGAAAAAGTACGAGTGAAATTTGAGGATGGAAATGTAGAAAAAGATATTTCTTAGACAATGCTAATAAACCATATTCATTTAAAGGAAATGGTACTTGCACATTTTTTGTATTTGTATTACTCTTTCACAGTAAAATTTTACACACTAATTAGTTCCTATGTAACGCTCGCGTACTTGTAAGTTTTATATGCAAGAATTAGTTCTCTTGTTCAATAATTGGTATATTGCAAAAGTTGCTACTTTTCTGTAGCACTCTTACATTTAGGATAGGAAAAATAGCGAGTAAGTTATTATCTCTGATTAATATAGGGGATACTTTGTCTCCAATTTCAAAGTAATTTCTATATTCAAATATTTATGTGGAGTGCTAGAAGCACCGAATTATCTTCAAAGCAATCCGCACACAAACTAATAGAAGAATAAATAATGAGGATTGATTTAGATGGTAGGATTAAATTATGTCAACTAAAAGGTCTTGCTTTGATTTTTGCTGGCGATATTTTATTAGTATATTATCTATAAGTATTATTGTAAGTTTTGCTGAAATTTGTGGTATTTCCATGATATAACTTTTCTTTCGGCCAGTAGTTCTTGTTTCTTTTTTCTGTGTAATGCATAATCCAAGGAGGTCCAAATTAGCTTTTTATAAAATCAACTCAGGGTTTTGCTTATTGGGCTCAATTTCCTGGTTGTCTTTTTTGTTTAAATGTAACTGAGTTTTAATTATTTTTCGAATTACATATCTTTTGTACACTGTGAGAAGCCACTTTGGATGAGTGTGACTTCCCATGAATTTTCAATTTTCCTTTTAAGAAAAATCAAAGATGGGAAGTCGTTCCCAATGGAATTTTTTTTATTTTTAGTTTGAACATTGGAATGTTGCCCCTCAGTGATGGTACTGTGGGTGATCTTTAAACAAAAATTGCATGCAGGGCTACTTCCATACTATAAAAGAAAAATTTAAATAACAAAGGATCACTTCTAACAGTATCATGCAAAGATATGCAAACCTGCAGTAAGCCAACCAACAGTGGTCTCCCATTGAGCTCCAGCGCCCACTACTACTCCGATAATTATCATTCCTCGCCTGCAGTAGCAATTGATCAGCAAGTTTTCGTGGCTACTTGGTCACACATAGAGATGGCAATGGCTCTGTAATTATGCAGGTACCTGTTTTTAATTTTCTCGCAGGTAGATGGGTACTTACGGATATTAGTGGATACCCATAAAATCATTAAAATTGAAAAAAGAAGAATACATTAAATAAATTTTAATATCATAATAACAATATAATTTTTTTGAAGAATATATATACACACATAATAATAATATAACTTTAAATACTTTAAATTATATATTAGGTACCCACGGGTACAAGGGAAATAACCCCTTCCTCTGCTCCGTTTAATAAACAGGTGTTAAACCCCCGCCTCCCAACGAGTATTACCCGTGGGTACCCAATGGAGGGAATTCTCATCCCTAGTCACACAGACCAGGTTGAAAAGTCAAGGATTTTAAAATCTCATTTCTGTTAGTGCTTTCAGTTGGTAACTCAGTTGTTGCATATTGCATAACATGCTGATGTGGTGTCTAATTCTATTGGCCAAATAGCAGAGATGGTTGATAAAGGATGTCATTTAAGAAATCCTTTCAGTAAAGAAGTTTAATTCTATATGATAATGAAACTCAACCTCTTGGGTGGTGATGAGTTAATGAGATTAATTGTTTAATTTTTGGTTTGCAACCTGTAGTGCTAGTGGGGCTTTGTATTCTCTACTTGCTTGTTTCAATTGTTTTTGCTTCTATCACTACAAGATAAGACACCTATGCATGTTGAACAAGAGCACTTGTGGAGATTGCTAGCTCCATTGTCGTTGCTAGTCATGTTTCTGTATTATTTAATTTATTTATTTTTTCATAAGTTTGAAAGTTGCCCTCAACTACTAATCTTGTGATTGCAATTTTTTTACCATCAATATAGGAAAGTCCTTTCATTGAGGGCAGGTTTCCAACGTTTGAATTTTTTTTAAAAAAATCTTCATTAGGAAGTCGCCCTTAAATTTGTCTTTTTTAAGAAAATTGAAAACTTATGGTGGGAAGTTGTCCTTATCCATGACGACTTCTCACCGTGTAAAATGAAGAGCACCTTTTGATTAATAATCTACAAAAATAGATAATTTTGATAATTAAAAAAAAAACAAATATTTGAACAAAAAAGCCAGAGATCCTTGAAGGTATAATTATAGCAAATGCTGAATGAATAAGTGCAAGGGTGGTGGGATTCTTAATAGCGACAAAGGAGCTTGTTTAACATGGTAACTTTTTAAGGAATTTTCTTCCATGACAGAGTAATGGTGAATACCAAGAACTCATTAGTGGATGGATTATGCTATAACTGTTGGGTTATAGGGTATGATAAAATATCTTGTCAGAAATAATGATATCCTTACCTCTACAAAATGAGGCCAGGTACGCTCTGTGGGTAGGGATGGCGTCGGTTAAGGCTTCAGAAGTGGTGGTGGTTTTTTGGAACGAAAATGAAGTGGAGGCAAAGTCATACGGTATAGCGGAGGCGCGTGTATAGGCTAATAAAGGAGATGTTCGTCATTTTATGAAGAAAAATATTCAAATCATGAGTAGGTCATCATCTGTGCATACCAACATCGTCATGCAAGGGGATTGCTCGAGAAGGATTTTCAAAAAGGAAAGTATCTTATAATTATTAGACCTGTATTGTGAGGTATGACCCTTCTGTATATCCTGCCAGTTCGGAACCATAACATATTATTAGAAGGCGAAAGGAGGCAACTTGGTTGGACAAGATGACACCACAAATGCTTTAATACTATCTTCGGAAAGGAAAAAAATGGAGAAAGGGCTTTACTTTCTAAGCAGGGGGATCCACCTATTTTGGGACTTGGTACAAGGAGAGGAAGACATCTTACACTACAGAATTTTCATTACTAATGGTGATTCTTGTCACTTTGATAAATCGTAGTTTTGTTCTTCTTGTTATGAATATTAGAAGGACTTTGGTGAATGCTGGAGGTTGTGGTTGCTTGTCTTATACAACCACTATTGAGCAATAAGTCTTGATCATGGAACTTTCAAGGATTGGGGGCCAACCTGACAGTGAAAGAGCTGAAATACATTTACATAGAAAATTCAGGCCCTCTTGTTTTCATAGTAGAGACCAAGTTGTCTGACAGAAAAGTAGAAAGAATTAGAAGGCATTTTTTTTTTTTAATGACAAGAAGCCATTTCTTTATTAGAATAACAATTATTATGTACGTAGCCCTTCTTAGGTCATTCTGAAAATTTAGCATTATGATGAAACAATGATGTAAATATGCATTGACTTCAATTCTATAGAGCAGGTATGAGATTCCTCGAGAAAACTAAACCCAAGAAAAGTTACTTGGATGTTTATAGGCAACACTACTTGTAGAAAGAATTTCCCAAGGCTCAAGTTTGTTTGTTTGTTTTTTCATATGGCAAGCACGAGTTGCTATGATCCATCAGTCTGTTTCATCAAGATATAAGAACTACGAAATCTTTCAAGTTTGAACAAATGTGGGTGGAATGGAACGTACAGAATATCCAAAGATGGTTAATAATAATTGGAGTTAAAATATTGTGATTGGTCATAATCTTGTAAGGACTATAACCATAAGTCCATAACCAGGTTTGTCTCATATGCATCATTATCAAAGTGAAACGCTTTTTCCGTTGAAAAAATGCCTTCCTATTTTTTTTTTATTTTAACTTTTTATTTTAATTTTAACCTTCACTTTTCTCATTGACTCTACACATCAACAATTTATTTACCAAATCATCATGAGCTTTACGCCTTGGAAAATTCTGTTTAGAATTTAATAGAAAACATAATTAAGTCACTGTTTTAAAAATAGAAGAGCAACGTACAAGCAATTAGAATGAGGGACCCACAATAGTTTAAATATATTCAAGTCTTTTCTATCAATATATATATATATATATTCAAGTCTTTTGTCTCATTTGCTTATTTATAATCTCGTGATCTTATAGAAATTTGATAACTGAGCATAATGAAACTACACATCTCTCTTACTTTCAAGTAATTTTATTAATTAGAAGTAACTTCTCTCATAGTTGATTTTTTATTAAAGGACTTGATTAAGGATAAGAAAATGAGATAAATTATTTGAATTTAGTTTGTACATGACTAAAAAGATTGCATGGGGTGAAAAATCCATCACTTTTATTCATTTTAAAAATATAATTTTGAGCCATAACATATATATTATTTTAAATGACTATAAAAGATATTGACTTTTAAAATTGAAATAAGAAATAGATTAGAGAAACATGTTGGCTCAGTCTATGTGGACCTTATTGTTTTGGTGATAATAAAACTTAAGAAATTTTGTTACTTTGATCAGTCAGTAAGACAATAAGACTTATGAAATTTTGTAAAGCACAGAAAATTTTTTAAGCCTAACTAGGTAGCTTGATAAGTTGAACTAAAACACATGTAAAAACTCAAAGACATCTTAACAAAATAATAAATTTTAAAAAGTTAACTTCACCCTAAAAAAATTATAGGTCGGTAATCTAAACATATTTAAATTAACAGTTATAACTTAATTCTTCCACTTAAACAAATACCACAAAATATTTTTATTTTTTATTTTTTATTTTTTATTTTTACTTTTAAGAACCAAAACAAAAATTTAAAACCGGCCTAATTGGGAAATAATTTCTATATAAAATGCGTACTTTTTTCTCATTTGTTTGGGAATAATTTTATTTTTTCGAAATGGGCATTTGAGTCAAAGAAAGCTGTAACGGCTACTTTACTTGGAAGATTACGTGGATACCCAGCACGCTCCCCAAAGCCTTTCTCTCCTTCCTTACAAGATCTACAAAATCACACATCACAAACAAGTACACACACTACACAGTGCTTTGTGCAGGTGCTACTCTCAGCTTCCATTCCCCAACCAACTCAATTAGGGTTTTTCTTTTTTTTCTTCTTCCAATCTTCTCCATTGAGAGAGAGACACAACCATGAACATCTTCAAGAAGAAAACCTCACCTAAAGGTAACACCCCTTTTCCTTATCCTCTCTTCCTCAATTTTCGCTAAACTGCCCCACATTGTTTTTAGCAATTTTTACTGTTCCCATTTGCCCAAAATCTGAGGACTTGCATTCAAAATTTGAACTTTTTCACTCCTTTCTTTGCAACCTTGTTGGCCTATAGAGTGTTTGGTTGCTGGGAAAAAACTTGGGTTGCGAAGCAAAGTCGGAATTTTCATTTTCAATCAGAGGAACGTTGAAATTATGTGTCTATGCCCTAAACACGATCTAGTTTTTATTGAGAAGAACTCATGGTTATTTAAGTTCTTACTTTGGTTACTCTTCGGAGAAACTGGCAATTATGGGTTTTGTGCTGCTTGCTGCTTAATTTTGTACTATATTTTAGCTTGATGAAAAAGGGAAAGAAAGTTCTAGTTTTGACTCTCCACTTGTGTTTTGGCACTCATTTATATCTTCTTTTTTTTTTTTTTTCAACAGAAGCTCTGCGGACAAGTAAGAGAGAAATGTCTGTGGCAACAAGAGGTAATTACTTGAATGGATATTCGGTGCTGTTTTAAGATTCCTTGCTATAAGTCATGAATGCATTGCTTTGTCTATTATCTGAGTTACAAATATTTGAAGCCAAAATTAGCCCTTTTTGTTAAAAAAAAATAAAATTCAAATGTTGAGTTTGCCTCGGTTGTTAAATTACTTACAAGACTAATATGTGACCTTACTTCTCTTTTCTGATGGTGATATCTTTGTGTTCTTTTGTACTTATGCATGTGAATTCAAGTAGAATATACTTTGCTGCATAAATTGGATTGTTTACATTTGTTTACTAGCCACAGCCTAAACTTGTAGACACCAAGTTATGAATTATTTTAATAGAGGTCTTTACAGTATTTTTTCCAAATAGAGATAGACTTACCTTGCCTAAGTAACGTGGTGCTTGTTAAATATTTATGTTTCACTTCTTTGTTGAATTTTCTCTTTCCCTTTTGCTTTTCTTAGTTAGAACTTTCAGCTGCCAAGACCTGCTTCATGGACATTGACAATTTCACTTAGAAAAATAAAAATTGAGATTTGTTGGTTTTTAGTTTGTACCTCAAAATAATAATGGACAAGTATGTTAATTTGAGGATTTTTCCGTGCTGAAAATAATGAATATTATATGAGGCCACATAATTCATGGGGATTTTGAAGGGTTGGGAGCTAATAGTTACAATCAAATATATAAGGGTGAACTGTGCTCAGTTTTTTTATGGCAGGATTTATTAGTAAAATTTCCCTTGAAAACTATTTTTTGTTGATCATTTAAATCTTTTTTCTTTAAAAAAATAGAAAATCTCTTTTTTTATAACAAATAGTTGCTAATTATTGTCTTCTTCTTGTTGCTCAACAGCCGTAATTTTTTATATGATACC
The DNA here is from genome assembly GCA_023212625.1 of Styphnolobium japonicum. Lineage (NCBI taxonomy): Eukaryota > Viridiplantae > Streptophyta > Magnoliopsida > Fabales > Fabaceae > Styphnolobium > Styphnolobium japonicum. Next base: position 20,982,757 of record JALBWW010000003.1, on the reverse strand, counting down.
TTGGTTTTGAAATACAGCTGATTAGTTGTGAAGATCATAATCTTTATATACTAGGGATGGTTTGTTTTCAGCTAGGGACTTTTCCTGGCAATCCATGCCATGTCCTACCCCAACATGCCGGGGCAATCCATTGGTTGTGTCCTTCAACAGGCCCTTGTTAAATTTCAGCAGAAAATGTGCAGGCTGATATATGTCGCCCTTGCTCCAATTTTTTATATGTCCTAAATGTTCAGTCTTTACTCTTTACCCCAATGGTTTCTAGTCATCTGGATACACACACACACATTAAATCTATATTTCCTTAATGGTTTTCTTTCAAAACTTTTCCCTTCAAACTTTCAATGATGACTTTTGTTTCTTCACTCTATTTTGCCCTTGCTCCAATTTTTGATATATGTCCTAAATGTTCAGTCTAGTCATCTGGAAATATTTTTATTAAATTCAAATTAGCTACACTAAATTTATATTTCCTTAATGGTTTTCTTTCAAAACCTTCCCATCCACCTTGGTTGAGTATCTCTAACTTTCTATCTTATCTATGGCTGTACATTAAAAGGCATTAGTAGGAATTAGCAAGGTTTCTCATTTGATATCATTATTAAATTTTAATAGAGTGGCACTTCTGTAATATATTCTTTTCCTTTTTCTTTCGTTCCCTCTCTCTTTCTTTCTTGTAGGTATTGAAAGAGAGATAACATCACTTCAGATGGAGGTAACTAATGCTAACAGAGACCTTCTTATTTCCTTGCTGTTTCATATTTCTTTTCAGAGTTTAACTGCCTTGTGAACTACAGGAGAAAAAATTGGTGGCAGAGATTAAAAAAGAAGCTAAAACAGGAAATGAGGCAAGCTTGTTTCTGATTTAGGCATATCTCATCCATTTCCTTATTGTTAATGAGCTACAGAAGCATGTGATGACAATTTAGTATTTATGCCATGCATTGATTGTTGATAATGCGATGTTGATAACAATCATAACTCAGATGTATGTTTGCTCCAAAGGTGTAATGAAGTCAAACAACCCCACATGAAGAGCCCATAAGCTGTCCACATAAAGATTTAACAATAGATGTATTTTCCATACCAAATGTGGCCTATTAAGAACACAAAGTATGTTTGAACATTACCTTGCCTCAATGTGGCCATTGTCTTGAACATGACTGTTTACTTTAGTGCACAAAGTGATTTGGCACTTTAAAAGAAATTATAACCAGAGGAATTATCTATAACCCCTTTGACACTCTTGTATTATAAATGAAGGATGATTTAAAGTGAAGAACAAGAAAGGACTGAAACATATTTCACTGCCATTTGGGGTAGTTTTGACATATACACTTTTTGGTGGGTAACATTGTGAGCTGTGCATAACACTCTTGTTATTACCATGTTATAAATGAAGGATGATTTAAAGTGAAGAACAAGAAAGGACTGAATCATGTTTAACTTCCATTTGTGGGTAGTTTTGACATATACACTTTTTGGTGGGTAAAATTGTGGGCTGTGCATGTGTGCTCTATATCCCACTTGGGGTATATTGTATTTTTTGTCCCAAAGTGTAATGAACTCATGAGTTGTCCATATAGGTAATTAGGAATAAGTGTATGTTCTATACCAAATCTGGTTTATCAAGAACTTGAAGTGTGGATAGAAAATACCTTGCAATATTTTTTCCTTTCAATTTAACCATTACTTCAATAGCCATTGTTAAATTTGTTTTTATTTGTTTATATGTTATATTTCTTCATTTTCCTAATTTTATTAACACCTTACTTGACTCGGGCTAGTGCTTTTTTGATGCCTCTTACCCTAAGTCACTAAAACCCCTTGTGTGTTAAGGGGCACCTTTCACTGCACTTTCACAACGGATAAGTCAAGTTTTTGTTGTCATATGTAGGGTAATGTCTATAAGAACAACAACCATGCTTTATCTTACTAGGTGGGTGGATCAATCTATGTCATTGGACTATATCAAAACCCAAATTTTCAGTAAAACCATATAGAGCAAGGTCCTCTTCTCATATGAGAAGATAACCAAACCACATTAGGTGAGTTGCTGTGATCTTCTTCTCACATGGATCTATCTATGTCATTGGATTGGACTATGTCAAAAACCAAAATTTTAGTAAAACCATTTAGAGCAAGGTCTTTTTCTCAGATGACCAATCCGCATTAGGTGAGTTTTTGTGATCTTCTCAATAAAATTTTGTTTCTAAATTCTAATCTTATATTTTCTTGTATGTACACTCATCCACCTCGGCATTCTCATCTCCACACTCCACTATATTTATTTTTTGCTCTTGTTGGCATTTTAGTGCCCAACATTCATTACCATAGAGCAACACTTGTCTTATAGCCGTCCGGTAGAATTTTCCTTTGAGTTTGATAGGCACTTTGCGATCACAAATCACTCTTGAAGCATTTTTCCATTTTATCCACCCAGCATGAATCCTATATCCCCAATCGCATGATGGATCTAAGATACCTAAACCGAGCAAATTCATATGCTGTCAGTCAATTTCCCAACCTCCTTCTCCCTCGAGTTTGGTGTAGGTAGTAAACCATCTTTGTGTACTAGCGGCATAAACAACTCTGACATGAGGGTGGGGTGGTCCAGATTGTCTAAAAGTCGGCTGACTTTCCTTGCAGCATCTAGCAAGTCCATTTTATGTTCCTTGTTTCATGACAACAACAGAAAAAACAGGGGCCACCCTCCCTACCACCATGTTTGGCACCCCCTTGACCACCACCTTAGGAATTGTCCCCTGTACAACAACATCACCCGACTCAGATGGCATAGAGGTGACATCATCTGAATCTTTGGAAATCCTATAGGAGATGTGTATACACCTCACTTAAAGGAGGTAGTAGAGAATCCCCTGTCAGAAGCTGAGTGCAGGCAATCTCATACTCAAAATCTAAGCCAGCTAGAAAGCACCGTATTATCATCTGATCACCCAACTCCTGCAATTTTTAAAAATCCATAGAAGATGCGAACCTAGGTTGCATGGATATGGGTATGTGTATTGGTACGGGAGGAAATATTATATAAAAATAAAAAAATAAATAAACAATCAAGTAATTAAGTGTGTGTTTGGATTAGCTGTGAAAAAAAGATTATGTGAAAAATCGATTATGTGTATAATCGATTTTCAAGAAAATCGATTATGAGAAAATTAATTTATATTTGGATATATTAATTCATAATCGATTTTATGATAAAGAGTTTTGTTTGGATTGTATAAAAAAAATTGCTTTTATGTATTAAATTACCAAAAGATGTATGAAATGATTGAAAAAGTTATTTGAATGAGGGAAAATAAGTATTTCTCTCTTAAAACTTTTGAAATAATCTGAAATCAAATAATTAAAAGCTTAAAATAACAATTTTTTTAAAAAAGTTGTTTTTAGTTATAGAAAAATAATCTTAACTTATAATCAATTTTACACACTTTAAACAAACAAGATAGATTTTATATAAAACAACTTTTTTTCTTTGGGCAAGAGTTAATCTTTCCCAAACATGCTATAAATCTAGAGATAAATACCATTTCCAAAACATTCGAACTCTTAAGTTTTCAACAAAATTCCATCAAGTACATTGAACAAGCAAAAGATACCTAAAGAGTACAGCCTCAGAGGTAGGCCTTCATATTTGAAAGGGTGAAGTAGTTGTTTGTTTCATTTAGTAACAAACCAAAAAAACTTAGTAGAAAAACGTTGCATGGATCGGCTTGTACTTGAGTCATACTTAAGCTATCGAACGTACTCGATAACAATTTTTTTAAGAAACATTACCTAAGTGTACTGGGTACGTACCCAATGACTGGTATCGGGTACAACAACCATATAGAAGTTCCCATGCATCATAGATCGGAACATAGCCCTCTTATACTCAACTTCCTGAATTACCTCTGTGTAATTAATAATAATCATATAGAGTGTGTTTGGAATGTAAAAAAATGGGATTTGAATTGTAAATCAAATCTTTGTTTGGAGTGTTAAAAAATAAGAAATGATTTGATTTTTAAAATCCCATTGATTTTAGTTGTTTAGATCTAGAAATCCTATCAAATTTAATTATTTAGAGTGACTATTTTACCACCCTTACTAACTTTTTTATTTTACCTCACTAACCTAATAATATCATTCACAATGATAATATAAGGGTAAAAAAGTAAAATAATAAAATAAAATAAAATAAATTCCTTTTTTAATGAGTTTCAAACATAATAATTGATTTCCAAATCAATTCAAATCCAATTCTTTATAATGAGTTCCAAACATAAAATTTGATTTTTAAATCAAATCAATTCAAATCAATTTAATTCCATTGTTAATTGATTCCAAACACAACCATAAGGTTCTCCCTTCCTGTTAATCCGGGCAAATCTTCATGAAGAGGTGATGGGGATGGGACAGGTCTTATTTTCTGCCATACATCCATTCTAGGTAATTCGGAAGCTGCTTAACCATCTCACGGTGTTGAGTGACATTGTCAACTGAAGCGTCCAAAGTTTTCTGGATCTGAAGTTGAAGCCTGTCATCTTCCATAAGCCACTTTCTCCTAGCTGCTTTATCGGATTCTGGAGGTGCGTTATCGGTTAAGTGATCATCAATGCTGGACATATACTTAATTATTCGCCTCCATGGTGGATAGTTTGCCTTACCAGTCAATCTGTGCTCTGTAATGCTAGCAGTAGAAGGGATAAATTCATCACAGCCTTATGCTCAATGTTGCTACTGGATCCACTAGTTACCTTTACTTCTCTGCTTCGTTGCATATCACACATGCAGACGAGAACCAAAATACCAGATGCAAAATCAGAAACCTGCCAAATTGCATGCCACAGAACCAGAATTCTGACCAAACTTCAAGCTTCTAGGATAGATCGCACCTTTCCCGTGCCCGCAAACAGCCGAGAACCTTCGCAGCACTCTGTGGTTTCCACCTCCTTAATTCACAGCTCTTTTTGGCTGCCACACCAAGAACCTGCCAAATTGCATGCCACAAAACCAGAATTCTGACCAAACTGCAAGCTTCTAGGATAGATCGCACCTTTCCCGTGCCCGCAAACAGCTGAGAACCTTCGTAGCATGCAGCACTCTGTGGCTTCCACCTCCTTAATTCACAGCTCTTTTTGGCTGCTGCACCCAGGCAGTGGTTGCTGTTCACTGGGACTGGGTTGCCCTCCATCATGAATCTGTGACTCGTTAGTTCACAGCAGATCTCCTCAAGCATGATACTTAGTCACACATCAGCAAAAGGCAGAAGCTGAAAAGGACCTCAGAAGAAGGGTGAAGTGTATGACACAGAATTTGCAAACCTAGCCAGACAATTCAGAAATTTGGTAATTAGGGTTTATGTGAAATTAGAATTGATAGGCTCTTGGCACCATGTTAGAGAGAGAGAGAGAGAGAGAGAGAGAGATATTAGATAGGGGATACACTAACATATCTTATCAGGCTCCCAACACTTATATTTATAGATTAGGATTAGGTTAAGTACAAGCATAGTCCAAGTGTAGTACACAAGAATACCAAAAAAAAAAAAGAAGTGTAGTACAGAAGCTACAGCCCATGTACTAATCCTAACCCAAATAGCTAAGCCCATAAACTAATACATATTCTAACAATCTTAAACTTCCACTGGTAAGAATCACTTTTGAAGCTCAGACCAACCTGACAACATGTATATGTCAAAATCTACTGAAACAGTTCAGAAATGCAATAAAATCAATCAATGTCTTACCAATGGGAGTTTAAGATTGTTAGAATATTTATTAGTTTATGGGTAAGACATTGATTTTATTGCATTTCTGAACTAAGTAGTTTTTGGCATATATATGTTGTCAGGTTGGTATGGGCTTCAAAAGTAATTCTTCTTTAGTGCTAATGGAGCTATCATCTTCTTGGCAACATAGGAGGAGATATGAAGAATGTTAAATATAGTAGTTTTGTCTTCTCTTTTTTGGTGCAGGCTGGGGAGGGAGTTGGAGCATGTCTAATGTGGTGAAGCACCACTATTTTAGGACTTGCCTAGCTTGAACCGATTGCAGATGAACCTTGCTTTCTATTTTGAAAATACTATTATATCCAATATATTTCTTTTCTGAATTCATGTATGAACTGGTTTGATATGCATGATATTAGCTATATAGTGATTACTGGATAAAGAAGTGTCTGGTTACACAGGCTGCCACTAGAATCTTGGCTCGTCAACTTGTTAGGTTACGCCAACAGATAACCAATTTGCAGGGAAGTCGTGCTCAGATCAGGGGTGTAGCAACTCACACACAGGTATACAAAAATAGAGATTTTCTTTTTTAAAGATGATAACAGGATTTCAATTAACAGAATTTCCAAATTTCTTTTGCAGGCATTATATGCAAGCACTTCAATCTCTACGGGGATGAAGGGCGCAACTAAAGCAATGGTGGCAATGAACAAGGTATATTTTTCAGATTAATTCTGCTGTGTATTTTTCAGTTATTGAACGCAATAAATTTTTTTTACTGCTAGTTATTAATATGCAATCAGTTTACATGAACTCAAATTCTTTTCCTTGGCATTGACAAAATCTGAATGTAGTATCCACCACAAGCCTGCACCCATTTTAACACCTCAAAGGGTCTTGATTATGGCATAGCTGAGGAAGAGGCAAACAGAGCATAAGTCCTATATGTTAAAAGTAACTTAGCTTCCATTGAATATGTTGAAAAAAGGCTATGCATTTCTGATTTCCAACCATGGTTTATAGTGTAACATGAAAAAGTTCAATAATTGGCTGCTGCCACTGAATTAGGAATATAGGAGTTCATAATATGCGACAGATGCTTATGACAGAGTACTGATATTGATAGATTTTTGCCAGAATTTTGTGCTATGACTAAAATAATACAGTAATCATTCCCTTACTTTTCTTTTCAGCAAATGGCACCGGCAAAACAGGCAAAAGTGATTAGAGAATTCCAAAAGCAATCGGCACAAATGGACATGACGGTAATTTATCCTTTTGTGTGCATATTTCTGATATTGTTCTCATGCAAGTTTCCTGCATTAATGTTAGGCTAAATACATTAAGATTCCTCAGCATATCAGCTCTTAAAAAGTAACTGAATGTATCATCCTATGGCCAACTAATAACCACTGCTTTTGGACTGTGATCCAGTTTTGCCTTGAAAGGAGCATTAAATCCTTTATATTTAAAGAAAAACCTCTGCACAATATGTTGGGAGACATTGCAACAGCTATTCTTTTCGCCATGAAACAGGATTTTGCACACTGAAGATTGAAATAAGAATTATTTGGTAGTCACTTCTATTAATCCAGTGTTTTCAATGGTGTTGGAAGCTTTCCCAAATTCACAATGTGCTAAGGTCACTGGCATTGGTTGGCCCACCTAGAGCGTGGTGCTTATTAGGGAAAACAAATTATTTTGATTATCAGCAAGTAAAATAACAACAGTAAATAAACTGATTGAAGGAACAACAGTAAAATAACAGTTGAATCAAGAAGAAAAAACATTTTATGTAAAAGATCAGCAAGGAAAGCACTGAAGATGAGGACTATGGGTGTATGCTTCCTTGTTAGGTTAATTTAATTCATGCTGCTGTCACTATTAATCATACAGAAGGAAAAGAAGGAACAACAGTAAAATAACAGTTAAAACATTTTATGTAAAAGATCAGCAAGGAAAGCACCGAAGATGAGGACTATGGGTGTATGCTTCCTTGTTAGGTTGATCTAATTCATGCTGCTGTCACTATTAATCATACAGAAGAGGAATATGGGAGTTTTTGCTCTGAAAAAGGTTGTATTAGAAACCGTGTAAAAAAAAAAGATAAAAAAAAGGAAAAGAAGGCAGAACAGAGATGGGAATAACAAGATAAATGCTTTCAAGAATGTGTGCGCTGGGACAAAGTTGTACTCAAAAGACAATATAAAAGTATAAAAACTAAAAGAAATAAAGGAGTCAGAACATAGCTGCAGTGTTGGCTTGGAACAGCAGAATTAAAGCAACCATGAAGTATCATGTTTCAGGAGTTTCTATGTTGCTAGGAATTGTTGAGTGAAGAAATTTTCTAAGGAAGCCATTCTTTGACAGTCTAGTGTGTTTTACTTTTTTTAACAATATTGATCCTCACTCACCCTTACCAAATTAGCTGGAAGTGAATTGAAATGGGGATGCACTTTTTATTTAAATAAAAAATAGGAATGCATGAAAAATTTGCAAAACAGAAGCTTAAAATCAATAAGGCAAGCAGCTGTGGTGCCTGCCTGATAGCCATCGTATTCTGGCCCCACCCAAAGCCTTTGACATCCATAAATTTATAATGTCCTAAATGCAGATTGAGATGATGTCAGAATCTATTGATGAAACTTTAGATAAAGATGAAGCAGAGGAAGAAACAGAAGAGCTCACTAACCAGGTATTCATACATGACCAGCTTAATTATATAGCTTGCTAGTATAAGTAAATATTTCCTTTGTAATATCTAATTTTCATTTATTCATGACAGGTTCTTGATGAGATTGGTGTGGATATTGCATCCCAGGTTGGTTTTGGACACAACGTTAAATCAATTGTCTTCCCACCTGTTCTGTACTTCTTATTTTTCTGAATCTTGAGCCTGATGGCTGGTCTTTTCTGATGTTAGTTATCTTCTGCTCCAAAAGGCCGGATTGCTTCTAGGAGTACTGAAAATGTTGCTTCAAGGTACATAGCTTAAATCTTATTTTCTGCAAAGAGGTTGGTTGTTTTCAGCACCTTTGTTATTCTTGGAAAATGCTGTCTAATATTTACTTCTTGACCATGGACATACTACTATGCATACAGTTTCTTTTATTGGATGCATTATTAACTTCATTGTTATTTTGTATTAGATTATCCTTTAAACTGATTGGACTGCCAGCTAAAGCTTTCAAAATGCATCTAGATTTTTTTGGGGGGAATCTATCCATAAGGATTTCATGTTGAATCCTGTGGCATTTTAAGTGTTAATTTCCTTTTTGTGCATGCAGGTCAGAATCCCAAGATGTTGAAGATCTTGAAAAGAGATTGGCTTCTCTTCGAAGAATATAAAGATCTGCTACAGCTGCTCAAAGATAAAGATATGTTTCTTCATGTACAAATTATTATATATGCTAGCAATGACGAACTTGTATTATTGGGCACCCCATATTATTACTGATTTTATGCGGATATATGTTAGCTATGAAGAATTCTAGTTTGTTTGTGGGACTGGGATGTATCACTGGCAGAAACATTTACAAATTGGGAATTTATTAATGTGCTTAGGATCTAACATACAATCTGAAGCACAATCCTGACCGTATATATTTACAAACTATTGGATAGTCAAAAGTTAGACGATAAGCTACTTGGGTAGGTCATAGGGGGTGTGGACTTGGTTTTTGTTATTTTTCACTTCATATATTTTACATTATTTCTCCTGAATTGCAGCTTGTACGACGACGTATTTGCTCTTTAAGGAAATAAATAGGTAATGCATATTGAGAAAGAAATTTATCTAAAAAGAAGCAGTGGCCTTAGTGTTGAGGCTTTTTTATATAAATATACCTAAAAAAAAATTATATACCATTTTACAACACTTCAAAAATTATGTACCAAAATACTTTTTTTTTTTCTCATGTTGGGAAGTCGGTTTGGCTCAAACCGACTTCCTAACATGCTTTTTTTTTAAAACAAAAACCTGTTGAGAAGTCGGTTTGGGGGAAATCGACTTCTCAACGTTGAAATTCAAAATTTTTTTAACATCTTGTTGAGAAGTCGGTTTCCCCCAAACCGACTTCTCAACAAGTTTTAAATTTAAAAAGAAAAGCATGTTGAGAAGTCGATTTGAGCCAAACCGACTTCTCAACATGAAAAAAAGAATAGAGTATTTTAGTACATAATTTTTGAAGTGTGGTAAAATGAAAAATAAAATTTTTTTTAAGTATATTAATATAAAAAAGCCTAGTGTTGATGTTTGGAGGGGCAAATTCATGTGTTGCAAGAAGATAAATTTGTTGGTGGATGTATTCTTTGCCGGTGGTAGGTGGTATGGGTACAAGGTTTGTAGTGTATGGATATCCAGCATTATTTGCTAGGGGATGAGATCTATGATGCTGATCTGAAGTCTATTGAAGTCCAATGAGGCATAGGTAGAACATGAATTCGGGGTTAGACTTTCAAGTTCTTTCTTTTGGATGATTAATGTAGGAGTTTGTACACATGAATGGTTTTGGAATCAATAGTTTTGAGCCAGTTTGGTATAGGAGTGTATCCTGGTTTGGCTGCATAGAGGCGCACATGCTCATTAGTCGTTTGAGTTTGTAGGTTTTCGGTTACATATGTTTATCATTTGAAGTGTGATTTTTCGCCTTTGCACCTTGGTTTTAATTGTGATAATATCCAACAATTCCTTTAACCAGATATGTGCTCTTCATAAAATAAGTCTAGATTCACATTAACCAGTTACCACAAGTGGTGGACAAAAGAAAAATGTTAATCAATTATTAAGTGTGACAAGAAAGGTACAGGGTCAACACTAATGATAAGTGGTTAATTTTTGAGCGATTGAGGCAGACATGATTCAAGCACATCCTTACCTAAGCATCCCACATATACATCGGAATCTGCTGGGTTTATTGAATACCGGTTAATTTTAGCACTGAATATTTTTGAAAAGTCTACACTAGATTTCTGCACCTGTTGAAATACCTACAATTAGTGGCTTTAATTATTCCAATGGAAGAATCTTGGGTATTATCCTAATTATCAAATCTAATATCTAATACTATATTAGTCCATTCTTGTCATGTATTAAAAGAAATTCTGCCAAATGGCATTCTGTTTTGACATATGTAATAAAAAACTTAGCCATTTGGCATTCCATATTGACATGTGTACAAAAAAACAAAAGTTGTATTCCTTTGAAACCTTCATTTTCTTTCTTTTAAAGCCTTTTTACAAATTTTATTGACTACATTTATTATATAACATATTTATTCACACCATGTTTGAAAAAAAATTGTTGGAATTATAAATTTATTTTGATATTTATATCCTAAATGTTTCTACTATCCTCTTTACTTACCTTTTTATTAATCCTTTCTCCAAATAACATTTTTTAGTATTTCTTCAAAAATTAATTTTATATCCTATTTAATTTTAAAAAAAATGTATTTTGAAGTCAGTGACCTCTTCATTAAAGCTGACTAAAGATTCTACCTCACCTTACTACAATTATTACTTCAATTAACTCATTGCAACAATCAATGCTCCCTTCCTTTAATTTTTTTTTTTGGTATTTCATTTTCATGTTTTTTTTATTTTTTCTTCTTGAGCTCTAAGGCTTTGTTTGGATGAGGAAATAAATAGGGAGGTGAGAAGTAAAATGGAAAGAAGTAGGGAGGAGAGAAGTAGAGTAAAAAATAAGTAGATTTTTAAGTTGTTTAGATTGAGAGAATTAAGAGAGTAAGAAAGAAAGAAAATTAAATTTTGTTATAAATACATATTTGCCTGTATTTATTTATTTATAAAAGAGGGAAAAAAAAAGAGTATAATAGGAAGCATGGTTTTTAAAACTGAACCGGCCGGTCCAACCCTGACCCGAGTGCTTGACCGGTCCGGTTGGTCCAAAAAATCGTTTTAGTTGTTGAACCGGGAAGAACCAAGTTGAACCAGTGACTTGGATAAACCAGATTGGATTTCTGAAAATCGGCCGGTTCTTTTTTTTTTTTTTACTTTTTTTGAATTTTTTATTACTTTTTCATATTTTTAAATTAGTTTTTTAAGATTTTTTTCACATTTATATATCAAAAGTCATAAATTTTTACTTGTTCGTCCGATTTGGATGCATTTTATATCGATTTCACATAGCTTTTTAAGATCTATGCGATGAAAAATGAACGAATGAAGTTAGACTAACTGATTTTCAATAATAATAATAATAATTTTCATAGTTATGAGTATTTTTAAAAGAAATAATAATAATATTTTTTTTAAATAAGGATTAAACCCTAATTTTTCCCCTTAAATATATGTTACTTTCAAAATAAGGCTATTTTAATTGAATATAATAATAAATATTATCATATGTAGTCAATTTTTATTATTCATGCTATTAGATTTACTTATAGATATATATATATAATTATGTATATAAATATAATTATAATTATTACGTCATCCGGTTCGACCGCCGGTTCGACCAGTTGAACCAATCGAACCATGACCCGGAAGTCTCGCTGGTTCGATCTCCGGTTCGGTTCTTAAAATTTTGATAGGAAGTACAAAAATAAAGAGCATTTCTTTTCATTTTCTTCTCACTTTAGAGAAGAAATGAAAAAGCTATGAGGCCCACCAATTTTTTTTGTTCTTCTCTATTTCTCCTATAACCAAACAAAAGAGATGTGTCATTTATCTTCTCTTTCCTCTTCTCTAACTCTCTCTTACATATTTCTCTCCAAACAAACAAAGGCTAAGAAACTATTCGTCTTCTCACTTTGAAATTTGAAATGGAGTTGATTCTCTCCGGCCAACCCCTTATAATTAATGAAAATAGAGTTGGGTACATGGGAAGTATGCATTTTTTGTTAAGGTTTGTCAAATTTATGTTGATTTCAAGGTGAAGAAAATCCTAATCTCTCTTTTCTTCATCTTCTTAGGTTTATCTTCTATAAATTGTTTCTTACTTATCAAGTATTTGGTTTTCTAATTGTGTAATTTCTCTGTTTAATGACTCATTTTTTTTTATCCCTTAAGCAAAATTAATCCTGAGAAAAAAGCATGGAGGATCAAGGTCAAAGTCATTGACTCCAGTTGCAACAAACTTGAAGGGGGAATTTGATAGAAATGGTTTTAGTGTATGAATCTGTGAGTTCTTATCTTTACTATCATATTTTTGAATTTTCTCTCTCCTCCCTCCCTTACCTCTTCATTTTCCATTTGATGATTTTTTAAATCTTCCATTCGACGGCACTCTTGGGTTGCCAAACTTTTCTGTGTGGTTCTATTTTCTCTATATATATTATTGTATTTTTTTCAAACAAATTTTATCTTCTTCGTCATTTGTTTTGAAGAAGTTAACTCCATCAAGTTCTTATTGCTTTTATCTAATTCCGAGAGTTGTTGTCCATATTAGATAAGAGATTATTTTTATTTCGTTCTTTAAAGATTCTTATTTTTAAAAGATCCTTCTAAATTTCTATAGTGTAAATTGTGGTTTCTTATTTAACAATTAGGTATTATGGTTTTTTATTATTGATTCTTACTCGATATTGTTTGTTTGTATAATGTTTTTAGTATCATTCTTTATTTTATATTCTATTTTTGTATTACCGATTCCTTGAAATGAGAATAGTTTTTTTCAAATATTTTATTTAGTGTGTTTATATATTTGTATTTGTATTATCATGTAACTACAGAACCTGCCTGCTAAATTTCTTGAAGTTATCATGAATAATTCTTTTAATTATTAATTATCATGGGCAAGTCTTCTTTCTTCTAAATCTTATAAGCACCAATATTTTCTGATAATTAAAATAAAGTTGTTAGCAATGCTATGTTACACAAACTTCAAAGTAGTGTCATCCTGTCATTTGATGAAGGCTTTGAAATTAGAAATATACTTTAATAACCCTATTGGAATAGATTGCCTTGAGATATTTCAAAAATATTCTACTTTAATAACACTATTGAAATAGATTGCCTCGAGATTAAGAGTTCCTGATACTTCCGTTTCTTTCATGATTAAAGAGTTGGGACCTTAGTATTTTTATACTTTTGGATATGAGTTTTATTTGGTATTAATCTTATATTCTTCTACAACATTTTGCTAATAATATTTAATTTGTAGTTTGTCATTATTATTAAATTCAAGAGCAATACTTTTAGTGTCATTATGTTGATCTGCTTTATTCACAACACTTTTAATAGATATCTGTTAATGTTTGGTATTAGTTTTTTTTATACATTTTTTTATTCTATTTTCATATTCTATGTTCTACTTCTACCGTGCATCGCACAGGCAACAAACTAGTAATAGGTAAAAGCTATATCAGATCAGTCACTTTATCGGCAATGCACGTATGGCATTATTATCAAATATCAACTCATTGTTCTAACAGATCATGCTTATCAAGTCACGAAAAAAAAATAACAGCAAATGCACGTCCAGGACTTGGAAGTCGAGATATAATCTGAAAAAACCAATTGATTTAGCTATAGATACAAAGGCAGCAACAAAGTGGACGCTGGCAATCACATAAATGACAAGTTTTGTGCCCTTTTCACCACTTGTCCTCTTCATATACATACATGAAATCAGTCTACACCATGTATTGGAAAGTATTGGAAAATGATTCTTGACTTCAATTTAACCATGCAGGCTGTGCGACATCATATACACGAACAATATCTTCATGCACCAGCTACTTCTTATAAGTAATATGATGGCATCATTTCTTATCAGTTGTAACGCCAACGACAACGTTGCTCACCTGTGACATTTCAAATTCTTATAATAAACCTTGCTTTGCTTTGCTTTGCTAAACAACAGAAGAATTAGTAAAATGCAGTAGAAAACTGCATATCCAAAACTAACCAAAAAAGAAAAGAAATAGTAATTACCAATTTCCCACTTGAATCAACAGACATAGGATTTTCTACTACCACAGTTTGGCTCTGAGAGTTTGACTGCAGAGGATGAAATAGAATTATGTGCATATTCATTACATATCAGAACAGAAAACCTCCAATACGTCCTTATTATGAATAATCACTAAAAGAAAAAGTGAAAAGCATACTGTTGGGGTATAAGATACTGTTCCAGAATTGGTTGTTCCATTAGGTCTCTGGACAGGAATTGGAAGTCTTCCGGTTGTCATCTACAAAAGACATCAAGGAAGAAAAAATCAGCTCAAAGAAACACTAAATAAAATACAAAATATATATGCCCATATCATATTTACAAGATTTCATGTCATAGCTACAACTTGAAATAGACAGAGAAATCTGGAGAATGACTATCTCATGACATATATAGCCTCATATTCAGTATCTCGTCACCCTTTACAGTTGTTTCCAACGTTGGATCAGATGCCAGTAAGTTTCACTAGGGCATCATACAAGTGGGATGTAGAGGCTCCAATCTTTTAGGTTAGATACCGACCTTTGATAACAGTCATGAGAATAACCTACTTGAATGACCGTGCTTATGAAGAATAAACAGGTCACAAATACCAGAGGACCTAAAAATATCATCAAAATTATGTATATACACAAGCTTTTCCTATTAAAAAATATAGGTTATAACCAAGGTTGTCAAACTCGTAGATCCTACCTAGGATCGGACAGCGAGAATGAAAACGTAAAACGTGAGATCGTAACACAAAACGTAAGATCCTACCTATTTTATAAAATTATATTCAAAACTATATATGTACATATAAAATAACACAAATAAGTATAATAACTTTAAAATCACAAGTTCACAGTTAACATTTAGATTAAGTGTAATTTAAAATGCAATAATAGATGTAAGTTTGTAAAAAGGTACAAGCTTTCTAATAAAACAAAGGTCACAGCTCACAAGTAAAAGTTTTAACTCAAAAATTAAACAAAGCTGAGGTGGACACATTGAGATTTTTTACTAAGATGACATATACAATATAAGAAAACAGGACAAAAATAAGGGAATGAGAGAGCAGAAAAGCAGCTAGCTGCCAAGACAGTCGACCCAGAACAAATCAGAAGCAGTAGCCAGAAACCACCATCGCAGAAGCAGAACACATAAATCACAGTTGCAGAAGCAGCCCAGCACCTAAACAATCACAAAGATGCAGCACCCACTCACTAGAAGGCCAACACACTCACACAGCCTTCAGCTCCACTCGCAGCAGCAAGGTCTTTACAACAGCAAGGGTTCGAGGCAATGCAAGGGTTCACTCTTGCACACATGAAAGGGATCGAAGAGGGTTTCTGAAGTTGGGTTTAATTCCGGGTGGGCAAAAAAAAATTGGGTTCGAGTTTTTTCTGCATGTGTGGCCAGCACACCAACACAATTTGGTGTTCTTGTTGGAATGTTTGGGACACACAATTCCACCGTTTTTACGCTCCAGCAAGCGATCCTACAATGATCCCAGCAAACCAAGTTCTAAGCTGGGATTGGGATTGCTCAACCTTGCAGAACACGTAGAATCGTGCGTTCCTATGAGCCAGCAAGCGATTTTGACAACCTTGGTTATAACATTTAAGTACCTACATGAAACATGCGCCAATCTGTACCAAATTTGTTCTTTCCTCTCTCTCTCTCTCTCTCTCTCTCTTCCCCATCTTTCTTTTTTTGTAGGTCCAGTTTCCACATGGTGGAGATAATTCTACTAACAGCAGAAGTTACCCAACAATTTCCAGCCCTAAACGAATCATAAGGTTCATATCTAATAACAGCTTCTAAATGTTTTAATCTCTTATGTTCAAGCTGTAAAAATCATTAACAAGCTCCAAATTCAGTAAAAGAGCCCCTAGCCCTCTCTATCTTTGGAATTTGGATTGAGAGAAATATGTGTAAAGGGGAGGATAAAGAAAGTAAATGTTTCTAACTCTCCCTTATTTGTGATTTTATTCGAAAGAAAAAAATAAATAATTAGTGACATGAAAGGGATAACAAGTAACCATCCAAGACCAACTTGAGATCCAAAAAAAATGGGGATTTTCATGATATCTCACCCTTTACATTATTTTTTACATCTGGACAATGGAAAAGAAAGTCAAACTCATATCCTCTCTTACCATCACTTTCCTTTCTTCTTGTTTTCTTTTCCTCTACCTTCAAACTCCCAAACAGATCCTAAGTGGTTGTCGTAATAAGTAAAGGTGCAGAAGAAAGGAAAGTAGAGAATAGGTACACAGACAGTACCTTGTTTCTAGGAGTTTTAATGACAAAAGGAAGAGAATTGGGGATGAAAGACCTCGTGTAAAAGAACTTTATATTGAGCAAACATAGGTGATAAATAGAAAGGAGATTTGGAAGATGTTAATGTGCTCTTCATACAGAAAAAGCCTGAAATATTCTTGATATCAAAACACCAAGTAGAGGCATATCTAAAGATGTACAATGTCCTATCCCTTCCAGTAAAAATTACTAAACGAAGAATGAGTAACTTCTCCCTCTTCCCCAACAAACTCCCAAGCAGTGATGATTTCTAATTTTTCTTTTTCTGTCCTTACCCATTCAAGATCCAGTGCCTCAGTGCATGCTTTTCGCAGACGACATAGTCCTGATGGAAGAGTCGAGACAAGGAATAAATGATAAAATAGAGCTATGGAGAGAAGCTTTAGAATCACATGGGTTTAGACTAAGTAGGAGTAAAACAGAATATATGGAATGTAAGTTTAACAAAAGGCGATCTAGCTCTGACTTGGAAGTGAAAATTAGTGATCATATTATCCCACAAGTTGAACGGTTTAAGTATCTTGGATCTATTATACAAAATGACGGAGAGATTACAGGAGATGTAACTCATAGGATTCAAGCTGGGTGGACAAAATGGAGAAATGCTTCGGGTGTTATTTGTGACCGCAAGATACCTCTCAAGCTAAAGGGAAAGTTTTATAGAACAGCTATAAGACCGGCAATGCTTTATGGTACCGAAGGTTGGACGGTAAAATGTCAACATGAGCAAAAGTTAAGGGTTGCAGAGATGAGAATGTTGCGCTGGATGAGTGGACATACAAGAAGAGATAAAACTAGGAATGAGTGCATTCGAAAGAAAGTAGGAGTAGCACCCATTGATGAAAAGATAACAGAGTCTCGCCTAAGATGGTTTGGTCATGTGAGGAGAAGACCAATAGAAGCTCCGATGAGAAGAATTGATAAGTTGGAGGATAGTCCCTTAAAGAGAGGTAGAGGTAGACCACTGACAACACTAAAAGATATCATTAAAAAAGATCTTGAAATCAATGGTTTATCTGAAAGTATGGTCTATGACAGAGCACAATGGCGTCGTTTGATCCATGTAGCCGACCCCACCTAGTGGGAAAAGGCTTTTGTTTGTTTTGTTGTTGTTGTTGTCCTTACCCATTCAGAGGTATTCCTTTCTAACAGTGGAGGGTTTGTTCATTCAAACTAGGATGTTACTGAATCTGAGATCAAGTATAACTGGAGCATCTTGAGTCTCTTGACAGTTTTAGAGAATAGAGAAAATGAGTTCTAAAATTTCATATAACGACCCACAAATCATAATTTCCTGCTTTTTAACAATTTCCTGATTTTTAAGAAGTTTTAAAATTACAAATTAGTACCAACTAGCCACGACTTCCTATTTTTCTAACAAATCCATAATTTCTAGCATCAAACTTGTCACAACAGGATTCTAAGTGAGGCGCACAGCTAGTGCCCAAGGCAGTAATGCCGGAAAAACCAATTAATTATATAAATGCACCAATAAAGCGAACATGACTGCGGGAAGCCACTTAAATTTACAATAAAATGAACCCCAGATCATGAGACACAAAACTCACTTGAATTTTATTTGAAAACAACTTCTGAAGCATTGGTTGAGAATAGAAAGTCAATGCAAACATTGATATCATTCTATCACTGTATACTTACACTGACATTAGTAATATAGTGACAAACTGCACATTTGACAGAGGGAGCTCCATATGGATACATAAGTGTTGTCCGGCAGTTCCCACAATGGATATGGCTGACTTGGTTAGATGCTTTTTGATGCAGACACAAAGCCCATCAACAATAAGTCAGTAAACAATTAAAGACACAAAATAGATAAATAAGTATCAATTACTACAATATAACAAGGAATTCAATGACGCTAATTAAACCGACACTTCATAAACACCCAACATCGTGTAGCTTAAGCAATAGGATTTTATGCATATAAGGCCCTTATGGTTGAGCTCTGCCAACTAAATTGATCAGCATTTGCCAATACAAACTGTCATCATGGATAAAATAGACAGAATGAAAATAACACTAACCTTGGACTAAATTCAAGTAGTTCATATTTAATTCAAATTTATCAACGATCAATAATTAGGATTCCAGAATGACACGCAGATTACTATTTACAAGAGTATATTTTTTAACAAAGAATAATTTAAGGTCATTCTCCTCCAGACTGTAAACAAAAGATTATAAGCAAGGATGATGTAAGGAACTACAAAAGAAAATTTGCTACTTTTCTCATTCAAGGGCTTTGAAGCCTTCAACTATTCTCAACATTTCTTTTCTTTCATTTGTGCTCCTCCATCGTCTCCAAACTCCGTTCACCAGTGTTAGTGCCCAATTCCGAACCTTCGATCAAGAGTTTCAGCGAAAGCCAACCCCATTTCAATGACAGGAGGCAATGGGTTTGTTGAGATTCATTGCATACATTATAGTGCACAACAGCCTGTATAGTAGTGCACAACAGGCTGTATAGGACTCAAGTACTGAGAACTCAAGTGCTGTGAACTCAAGTGCACACAGCCTGTGAACTCAAGTGCTTTAGGAACCCACAGTGTATAGTTTACATTATTCTTATTATATACGTTATCTTAGGAATGATGATGTTTGTAATCTAAGCTATAAATTCAGAGTCTAAGAACTCATTTGAATGCATTCAAAATACAGAACTATATTTGCTACTCTATTCTGTTATTCAAGTTGGTATCAGAGCCACATCTCGTGGGTCTGATTATTTCTTAAAGAAACCGGTGAAACTTGATCAACTATAGGAGCTAGAGAAGTCCGTCGTCCGCCACCATCAGGCCTAAGACTTGGCACTAGCCCCATAAGGCACCGGCGAGCCATCCGTCTGGCAGCCGCAAAAGTCAGGTCCTTCACCACGCTCTCACGCTTGCCATACCAGTCAGGCTGACACCGGCGCGTGAAGCCCACGCCACCACGAGCCTCCAAACACCTCACCGCCGGTACTAGTCCACAGATCGGCGCCTCTTCTTTCAACTGGGCACTTCTCTGCCCGCGCGTGAAGTCCACGCGCCGCCACCACACACCTCCTCTGTCCGCGCGTGACGGCCACACGCCGCCCTGCAAAGCCACCATCATTGTGAGTCCGTTTCTCGGCCAAGAAGTCCTTTGTTTGGTCACTCGTTGATCACACGACCAAAAAGTTTGTAGATATTAATACGAGATCAAGATCAATGGAAGAAGAAGCGGACTATCGGTTGGTGTCTCTTCTATGGCAATCTATTGATCCGAAGTTGTTGGTTCATTTTCGAACTTATAAAACGTGCTCGACATACGGAAGAAAGCTCGCAATGTTTATTCAAATGATGTCCGACAAATGTATGATGTGGTACACAAATTAGCAACACTTCAAATGACGAGAAAATGATCTCGACCGTATCGACCAAATCCAAGATCTATTGATGAGGTCAAGTTACTCATGTTTAGTGATAATATGGAAAACAAGCTCGATAACATGTGCATGGTGTTTGTCTGCATATGGCCTCACAAAGATCTTGAATGCATTGGAATCAAATCCCCGACTAATCCTAGTATTCCCTCTGTAGAAAACCTTATGGATCGCCTCCCTACGGGTTCCTCCATGGAAACTATGATTGGATCTAGTTGAGGTTCCGAATCATGCACTTTTCTCAAACACCATGAACCCAGGGAGGCCGAGGTCATGGAGCCAATGTAGGAGGGCGTGGTTACGTAATTGCCCACATTGCTCCTATTGTAATCGCATAGGGCCACACTAGAGACAAATGCTATTCTCTGCTTCGGATTCCCTGAGAGATCAACACATGTCGGATTTCTGAGAGATCGGCCACATGTGACATGCTTACAACCTCTTGCCTCGGAAAGCGGTGATAATCGAATGTCTTATCCAATGCTGAATTTAAGGAGTATCTTCACTCAAAGCGGCTCAACAAGAGTCAATCTTCAGTGCAGTCTCATACTAGTAACTCTACGATTTATCTGCCACAATCATTACTGTTGGATCTGGCTTTGGATTACGGTGCTTGACCATATAGTGGTAATCCTTCTCTTTTCTCCACCATAACACGACCTAAAACATCACATTATATCACTCTTGCGATGGCTCCAAGTCAAAAGCCCTTTGGCATTGGTCAAGCCACACCTTTCCCATCCTTATCTTTAAATTCTGTCCTTTTTATGCACGGTTGCCCGTTTAACTTAGTCTGTTAGTATACTGCGTAACCATAATTGCTCCATCAACTTTTACTAACAACTCTTTTTCCATCCAGGACTAGAGTACGGAGATGACGATTGTACGAGGATCTGAATCACATGGCCTTTATTTTTTCGACCTCCATCATTGGTTGCTTGCACTACTGCGATTCTCCAAATCTCCTTCATTATCGTCTTGGTCATCCCAGTATCAATAAAGCGAGGAAAATGGTCCCTCGTTTGTCTAACTTACAGTCTTTACAATGTGAGTCGTATCGGCTTGGCAAGCATGTACGAGCTTCCTTTCCAAGCAAAAGTCCTCGCGGACATCCACCACTTTTTGAACTTGTCCATTCGTACGTATGGGGTCCTAGTCGAGTCGGCTCTATCTTAGGGCATAGGTACTTTGTTACTTTCATTGATGATTTTTCAAGATGTACTTCGATTTTTTAATGAAAGACCGATTCGAAATATTAACTATTTTTCAGCATTTTTATAATGAAATTCAAAACCCAATTTGACCATTCTATTCGTATTTTACGAAGTGATAATGCCAAAGAATATTTTTACGCATCTTTCAATCGCTTTATGACTTCGTGGCATAATTCACCAATCTTCTTGTCCACACACACCCGACAAAATGGTATTGCTAAAAGGAAACAGTCATATTATTGAAACCGCACGCACACTTCGCTACATGCTAATGCACCTTTTAAAATTTTGGGGTGATCCGTTTTCTTCTTTGGTTTCTTAATAAATCGGATGCCCTCTTCTGTTCTAAAGAACAAAATACCATACTCACTCTTGTTCCCAAAGGATCCATTGTTTATTGTTCCCCCACGTGTATTTGGCTCTACATGTTTTGTTCATGATCTCAATCCAGGTCTTGACAAGTTGTCTGCCCGTGCTGTAAAATGCATCTTCCTTGGTTACTCTCGTGTCCAAAAAGGGTACAAATGTTATTCACCAACTACTCATCGCTTCTACATGTCTGCTGATGTTACATTCTTTGAGGATACTTTTTATTTCTCATCCGCCATCACACCGTCCTCCATTTCTCAGGTATTACCTCTTCCTTTGTCTATACCATGTATTGTTGGGTCTCCTACTCCACCTGTGTCTCGTCCTCCTTCCCCCCAACCCCTCATTACCTACCAGCGTCGTCCTCGCCCAGCACCATTGGAGGATGTTGTACCTAACCAGGCCGGTGATTCATTCCCTGCTCCAGTTGATCTACCTGCTCCGGATCCACGAGACTTCTTCGATTTACCTATTGCCCTTCGAAAGGTACCACGTTCCACTTGTAATCCCTATCCGTCTACAATTTCCTAAGTTATCACTATATATCTCCATCCCATTGTACTTTTGTTTCTGCTATTTCTCTGTTTCTATCCCTAAAACTGTCCAGGAAGCATTATCTCATCCAGGATGGCGGCAGGCTATGATTGATGAAATGACAGCCTTAGAATCTAATAACACATGGACCCTTGTTCCTCATCCTCTCGGGAAATCTACAGTTGGATGTCGTTGGGTATTCACTATCAAAGTCGGTCCGGATGGTCAGATTGATCGCTTGAAAGCGATTTAGTAGCTAAAGGCTACACTCGAATCTTTGGGCTTGATTATTGTGACACCTTTTCCCCTGTGCCAAAATGGCCTCTGTTCGTCTCTTTTTGGCCATGGCAGCCATGCGTCGCTGGCCCCTACATCAGTTAGACATCAAGAATGCATTTCTCCATGGTGATTTATCTGAGGAAGTCTATATGGAGCAACCGCCTGGTTTTGTTGCTCAGGGAGAGTCTCATGGCTTTGCCTGCAGGTTACACAAAGCTTTGTAGTGCGAAAGCGGAGTCCTCGGGCATGGTTTGGTAGGTTCGATCTGACTCTCCAACACTTTGGCATGATCGCGATGAAGCAGATCACTCTGTCTTTTATAAATGCTCCTCCTCTAGTCAGTACATATATCTTGTTGTATATGTAGATGACATTGTTATTACAGGAGATGATCTTGATGGCATTAAGAGTCTCAAGCAGCACCTATCTCAACAATTTCACACTAAAGACTTGGGACGATTGCGGTATTTCCTTGGAATTGAAGTTGCTTAGTCTAGTTCAGGAGTTGTTATATCTCAGAGGAAGTATGCCCTTGATATATTAGAAGAGACTGGTATGCTAGGTAAAAATGATTGACACACCTATGGATCCCAATGTTAAACTTATGCCGGATAAGGGGGAACCTTACTCGGATCCAGGAAGCTTTATCGCATTAGTTGGAAAGTTGAATTATCTCACTATGACCGAGATCGACATATCCTTTGCTGTCAGTGTTGTGAGTCAATTCCTCAATTCTCCTCGTGAGAGTCATTGGGTTGCAGTAGTTCGGATCTTGAGATACATTAAATCTTCTCCTGGGAGAGGGCTAATTTATCAGAACAAAGACCACTCTGACATTGTGGCTTACGGATGCATTGGTGTTGCCCAAGTGATAGACGATCAACTTGGGGTTATTGTGTTCTTATTGGAGGCAACCTCATTTCGTGGAAAAGTAAGAAGCAAAGTGTCGTAGCTAGATCAAGTGCGGCGAGAATATAGGGCTATGGCCCTTGCTACATGCGAACTCATTTGGTTAAAGCAACTTCTCTCTGAGTTAAATTTCTGCATGATTGGGTCCATAAGCCTTATATGTGATAATCAGGCTGCCTTACACATTGCTTCCAATCCAGTTTTTCACGAGTGGACCAAGCATATCGAGATCGATTGCCATTTTATCCGCGATAAGATTATATCTGGAGAAATCACAACGTCATTCGTGAGCTCCAATAATCAGCTGGCAGACATGCTCACTAAATCACTGTGGCCCAAGGATAAAATATATATGTGACAAGCTTGATGCATATGACATGTATGCACCACTGACGAAGTGTTGAGATTCATTGCATACATTATAGTGCACAACTGACTGTATAGTAGTGCACAACAGTGTATAGGACTCAAATCTTGAGAACTCAAGTGCTGTGAACTCAAGTGCACACAGCCTGTGAACTCAAGTGCTTTAGGAACCCACAGTGTATAGTTTACATTATTCTTATTATATACGTTATCTTAGGAATGATGATGTTTGTAATCTAAGCTATAAATTCAGAGTCTGAGAACTCATTTGAATGCATTCAAAATACAGAACTATATTTGCTACTCTCTATTCTGTTATTCAAGTGGGTTCATGCAGATTGATCCTAGAGATCTAAAAACCATTCTTGAGCCACCACCTAACAACTAAAGCTTTTAAGAGAGTTAGTCCATTGATATGGTATCAGAACCTCTTATGATCAAGCGGTCAAGAATTTGATCCTCACCGCTCCCATTTTTCATCGGTCGGCTGTTAACTGACTGGTCGTAGGTTCAAATCCTACTTGGGGAGAATTTTGAGTTCTCGCTTTTTTGACCTAGCAACCCCTGTCCTTCCCCTGAGTTTCTAAACTAGCAGAATTGTGGGACATCAAAAGTGGGAAGTTTCTTGTTGGTTTTTTTTTTCTATTTCTCACTCTCGGTGAACTTGGTTCGTTCAATTCTTAAGGAGAAGAAGGGAAGCAAAATTTTAATAATTGTTCTAGTTTTATGGTATATGAACTAGGAAAATTGTGACTTTGTGAAAATTATGGACTAAACATATTTTAAAAATTTAATTCTAATTTTTAATATTTGGTGGGCTGGCCCTGGCCCATGTTGTGTGGGTTAGGGCCAAGGTTTTGGTGGCCCATTTAACAAGTGGGCCTTTTGGCCCTAGCCAACATGGACTAAGGTCAGGCTGAGCTAGGCAGGACCACTTTGACAGCTCTTAATAATTAAGTTGAATTTTAGCACCACATTAAATGGGCTTATGCATTGCCCACGCTTCAAGTCTTGCCAAAGGCAATTAATTGCGGAAAGGGGCGTGTTAGAGATGTAAAATCATTTCTAGGCCTCCACCTAATAGCTTAAGCTTTTAGGAGAGTTGGTCGTAGATAAATCCCAGCAACCTTCCATTCCTTCAATTTGAGGTGAAGGATTCATCCCCAAGCTTTTTCCTTTGGTTATGAGATGGATGAGGTTGGTTGCTTTGTCATTGTGTCTATGGAAAACGTGTTTCATGTGCTTTATTAGTATGTACAGTCGCCAATTCGAATCATGTAATTATGGTAATTAGGATCCATGTAATTATTTCTTTATTACTACACGTTCAGATACTCATTGTGTATGAAGACACATGGTTTTAGCATCTTTATGCCTTTGTTTCTCTCTCTCAATATAGTATCTAGAGCCTGACAAAAGTAACCCTTAAACTGTGCCTGCCAAGGGGACTCACTATCCTTTGGTGAGAATTTTTTTTCTCAATATAGTATCTAGAGCCTGACAAAAGTAACCCTTAAACTGTGCCTGCCAAGGGGACTCACTATCCTTTGGTGAGAATTTTTTTTTCCCCTAGCAACCGTGTTTCAACTCCAGTTCACCAATTCTACTCTGCCGTCACCTCCTTCTAGCATTTTTCCTCCTCAAACAGCCTCTGTTAACGTTGCTGCCGCTGTCCACCGACAACCCCACTAGTGGCAGCGCCTCCTTATGTGCAGCCCAACCCCCAAGACCCAACCACCACCATAGCAGTTCCTGTGCGCAACACCATCAACATGCGCATGCCAGCCACCTCTCCAATTGTCGTTTATACCATTCGCCTCGCCGTGTGATTTTCGGCCAGGCCCAATCCTTCCTATCCTCAATCGCAGCCTCCATCATGTGTTGCGCCTTGCGCGCGCCATTTCAAGTATCATGTGGTTTCTGTTTCGTCTTTTGTGATATGATCTATAGCTTTCTCTGGTTCCATTGATGTTCCAAAGGCTGAGACCCTTATTTACACCAACTACTTCACCTCTTCTCTCTCCACTGAGAAGTTAGACAGTAGCAATTATGATACTTAGGACTCTGAGACCGTGCAAAATGGGACAAGATTTATACCCAGTTGTGCAGTGTTATTAAATCTATGATTCATCCCTCCCTGAAGCAGATCTTTCGCCCTCATCTCACGTGAGAATCTGTTTGGAATCAAGCTAAAGTACTCTATACTAATGATACCCAGCGCCTCTTTGCGGTCTGTCATAATTTGATGATTGTGATTGCCCCGAGGAAGTTTGATGTCCCTAAGTCTGCCTATCTTGGTAAGGTTCATGCAACCCTCTATGATTTCAATGAACTCCTGCCCCTGGCAACAACCAAGAAAACGGAACTTGCAAAGGAGCTTGAGCAACGCAACACCTTTATTATGCTCCTTGCCCTCTATGTCTATGGCTTGCCTATAGAATACTCTGTCAACCGTGATCAGATCTTGGGTTCCACTACTGTCTCGACTCTTTCCACGGCCTAGTTTGTCCTACTCTGGCTCCCAGCTAAGCAGACTTCTAACTTCTCTGTTGCTCCTGTTATTGGTGATACAGTGGCCATTGTCTCTCAGAACAACAATCGGGGTAAGTCCAGTGGGGGGCACTCTAGCTCCAAGCCTTGTTCCAATTGGGATCGTTCTCGGTCGCTATCGGGGTTAAGAGTTCATTGAAATCATGAAGGACAGTGAGTCCGCAGGGTAGGCACAGTTTTTGGGTTACCTTGGTCAAGCTCTAGATACAATATTGAGAGAGAGAAACAGATGCATAGAGATGTTGAAACCATGTGTCTCAATACACAACAAGTATCTGAATATGTAGTAATAAAGCAATAATTACATGGATCCTAATTACCATAATTACATGATTCTAATTGATGATTGTACATACTAATAAATCACATGAAACATGTTTTTCACAGATCCCAACATCAAACTACTACCAGGTCGGGAGCCTCTAACAGACCCTGGTTGATATCGACGACTTGTTGGTAAACTTAACTACCTTACACTAACTCGATTAGACACTACTTTTGTTGTAAGTGTGGCAAGTCAATTTCTGAATACTCCTTGTGGTAGTCATTGGGATGCTGTCATTCGCATTCTTAGATACATCAATAATGCATCAAGTAAGGGGTAACTTTACGAAAACAAAGGCAATGCTCAAGTTGTTAGTTATTCTGATGTTGATTAGTCAAGTTCACTGTCTGAAAGGCGCTCAACTTTAGGGTTCTGTGTCTTTGTAGGAGAGGTCAAGGAAATAAAACTAATATGTGACTACCAAGTGGCTTTGCATATTGCTTCTAACTGGGTTTTTCATGAAAGGACCAAACACATAGAGATTGACTGTCATTTTGTTAGAGAGATGGTTCTTTTGGCGAGATTACTATTGGCTTTGTTAACTCGAACAACCAGTTAGTTGATATATTTACTAAGTCCTTTAGAGGGCCTCAGGTTGACTTTATTTGTAACAAGCTTGGTGCATATGATATATATGCTCTAGCTTGAGGGAGAGTGTTAGATTTAGAACATGTTAGCATATGAAAATATATCAATCAACTGTATTTATGCTGATTAGATTAGAATAATCAGTTACTGATTATTAGGCTAGTGATTAGCTTTGATTACTCTCTAATTGATTATAAATCAATTCATAAATAGAAGAACATGTGCGTAGCCCAAACACACAATTTTCTCAAACACTTCTCTTTCTTGAGCACGCAACTCTATGACTTTATTTCACACACAGCTCTGTAACCAACTTCGCACGCAACTCTGTAACATGTCCTTAATCAGTTTCACACTCATTTCCTTTTCCTTCAGCTGATAAGGTGTAGTCCCCTGTAGCTCTGTAACACAGTTGTCTATACTTGTCCCCCTTGTTTTTGTTCTCTTCTTTCTCTCTCCGTGTTTGTGGGTCACTGTGAGTTGTTTGTGTTTGTAATAACTCTGCTAAATATGTTTTTAGTTTTTATCACTATGCTTATAGTAAATTAGTTAATCTTGATCTTTTTTTTCAAGTAACTCCTGTACTTTTTTTCTCTTCCATTAGTCCCATCCCATGTTACCAATTTTTTTCTTCCTACAGTATAAAGTTTTAAAACTACTAGGATTGTCAATTATGTTTTTTTTTTCACAATTTTTTTAAGTTTTTCATTACTGCCACTCTCAATGATGTCAACAAATGAGAGACCACCACGTGTATTAATGAACACATGCAAGTTGTGTGATGCACAATTCTCATTTAGCTGGTGGATGAAAGGGTCTGTTTGTAGGTTTCAAAAAGTTTAAGGACCTCTCACCCGGATTCGAAAGATCAGAGTGGTTATTTCAAAATGGGGTAAAGTTCAAAGGGTATCTATACATTGTTTCCTTGTTTATTTAGTAACAAACAACATATGCGGCTGTGGTAGTTTTTCATGTCTTTTGTGATTTAAAATAAAGAATTATTATTACCAGAATTATGCTTTGCCTTGGGAATAATTAGAAGAAAGTTATGAACATAATAGTTGGGAATTTAAAAGATAGATATGGAAAACCACAAGGTTTACATTTAATTTTGTTCATTTTCCTGCTACATGTATGTCATGTTTGATGGATTTTTATTGTGTTTAAATTTTTTAGTCAACAAATACTAGTCTGAATATGATGTACAAACAGTTTGGTTGCATTCTTGAGTTTGTCACAAATACATCAACATATGACTCAAAACATACACAGAAAGGGCAAAGAGGAAAGGAGAAAAGGATCCCCTTGCTGCATCCCCTGCTGGATCCTTCACCAGGATTTGGGCACACCATCAACGATTAATGATGCAGGAGCATGAGTCCCATATCAGCTGGGTGTGAGACACGAAACTCCCATTTAAAGTAGAGACTCTCCCCTCTTAACAGCCTGGCTTTTAGGCATAGGATCTCCTCTACATCAAATGGTATCAGAGCCCGGCTTGTCCACCCCTGGTATGGATGGACCGCTCTTTCCAACCAAACAGGGTTGATGCAGGAGTGAGTCCCATATTGGTTGGGTGTGAGACACGGAACTCCCATTTAAAAAGCAGAGGCTCTCACCACCTAACAGCCCTACTTTTAGGACTGGGCTCTCCTATACATCAATTAATCATTTTCAATAATCAAGTATACCAACAAAACATCACTAAAATTATAAAATATAAATATAAATATTGTATTATTGTTATCAAGCAAACCAACATGTAGTCCACCATAATCAATATCGAACTAATAAGCTTCACATATCTGGCAACATACAAATATATTGCACCTGGTACAAGGTTTACAGTGTGACAGCAGGAACATCTCACACTTGAAGCTCCACGTGTGTACATTAGCAATGTCCTACAGCCTCCACAATAAAGTTGAGACATTTCCATTCCTGCAGGGACATTAGGGAATTAAAGGCCCCCAGCTGTAAGCATCCAGTTGAAGTTTAACTACAAGTAAATATTTAATCAAGCAAGCTGCATAGTTTCTTTCTAGTTTATGGAGTCTACATGCATCCCAAAGTGAATGATTGACATATACTGAAAAAAGAAAGATGGGATATACACCAATATAAATATGGACCATCAGTCAATATACAGAGCACAAACCAGCAACCTTACAGAAATAGTAAAATTTTCAAATTTATGTAATATAAAGCGACTAATTGTTTTCTAATTATATGAACCCTCATTGGTTTTCCTTAAAAAGCTCTATAACTAGATTTGATGACATGTTATATGTGAGGCCTGTGATACTAAAAGCCATAGGATGTTTCAAAGACCAAAAAAACTGATACTAGAAAAATATTAATCAGAAAGCATCTTAATTCAATTTGGAAACAGAAAGTAAAAACAAGTAAACATACAACTTAATTCTCTCTTGATGGACTCGAGAAAATTTTTAAAACATGAGGTTTATGGTAATTTATTTTCCTTGGCAGGTCCTTGAAATGCAAAAAATATCTGCACAGCGCCATCACTAAGTTTACAATGCCACGAAATTGTCACAAGGAAACAGCCTTGTTTCTCAGCTACAAATAGGGAACAATTTTACATGCTAATATGCATATGTTATTCATAACTAGTTACATGCACTTCTTATGATTAAGCACTTTAACCCTGAAACCTGTCACCAACTCATCTGCTGACACTATCAGCTTAATTGTTGAGGTCCTTTGGGATAAGAAAGACATGAAAGAAAAAACCCTAGATTTTCAAGATGTTTTTATAAAAGAATTTATTACAGAAAAGAAAATAAGCACATAGAAGGAGGACAAGAAATCTTCCTAAAACAACCAAGACAACAAAACAAAGGATAGACAAAAAAATAGTTCAGGAAAGCTCTCCAATCCTTTTGCGAATACATAAGAGAAGGCCTTCGAAAGAAATTATGAGTTGTTATGAGTTGTTTCCCACAGAGAAGACGTTAAGAGCTCTATCCCATGAGATGTGAAGGAAGAAATCTATTGATGACAAACTCTAGAATTACGCTCCAACCATAAGCACCACAACCCTGCAAAGAAAGCACACTTCCAAGGACCTTAAAATCCTTCCTTCAATTTAAACCTCTAAAATGGATGGATGAAAGGTGTTCCAAAGAGACTGCACAAACCCGCTGCTACAACAGTTTCATCCTCTAGACTACTTTCTTGATTGCCTATTGGATTGTGGATGCCTTCTTAATTCTCCAAATGGGCTCACAGCCTCCCACACAATGTTGTCACATCAAAGCACGTATTGCATGCGACAAATCTTCAAGCATACGCCACAGTTCATCCAATTCTACTCAACTTGTCATCATTGATATGGATTAAATTTCACTCAAATACCAATTGAAGCAGGATGGTAGTACGAAAGAAATAAGAAAGGGGACTAGGTATTATTCTAGCAGACAACATAGAAATTACTACGTGAATCCTCTAGATTTTTTCAGGAAATGAGAAAAAATCCTTGGAATACAATTCATAAGTAAAAGTACAGGTTTTATCTCGTTTTACACATATCCCTTTGATAGGCATATATTACAACTTGATTGACAAGCAAACAATCTTTTAGAACTTTCTTAATCAATTTAGTACCCTAATAAGACTTTAATTCTATCATAGTTGCCTTAAAACTACCTAAAATAATTTAATAATATATCTCTAAAGAATAATTCCTACAAAAATTACAATAATAAAATCATCAAAAACTAAAATATAATTATAATTGACCCCCTTGTTTGAAAGACTTCTAAGGATGGGAGGATAACAAAGAATTTTCACTTATACTATCAACAAAAATTGAGGGACATTCACTTAAACCTTCAAAATCCTACAACACTTACTTTTCCAAGTTCCACCAATTTGAAGGATTTATGTTTATGGCCTATTTGGAGTTCTACTCATGGCTGTTTCAAGTTTCAAGAGAGTTACTATTTCTGATATGCTAACTTTCTGTATTCTTGAGTTTCTTCATGTTCCCTATTTTTATAAAGAATTTCATGTTCTTTGCTGTATCTAGTTTCTTAGTTTCAGGAGGATGTCTGATCCTCCCCCTATTTGTACATTCCCTCTTCTCTCTAATAAAATTTATTTTTCTATAAAAAAAATCAGAAACTCATTTAAGTTAGATTCTGAAACATTAGAGAAAAAATTTAGATTCATAATAGAATACTTGAAAAAAATTGTAATTAAAAATGTTTATCATTGGTTTACATTGAAATCGTTACTTGAGTTTTACAGTAGGAATAGAGTTAATTTTTCCCTCGGAAGAAAACTGGGAAAAACTATCCAATATAGGAAAAACTCAATAGTCATTTTATTATTCTCTTTGTTTCTCTCATCATATAAAAATCCACATGAATCGGTTAAGGGGCACATTGGGCAGAAACTAAATGCAAGTCACATTTTTATTTCCATATTACACTTCCATATCCAGTAACCTACCTTTCCATGCTTAAGATTGCTTACATTACTGTGAAAACTAGAAACTAAATACTTAATTCAATCTACTAAGCATGTCACAAGTAAGTTTCTTTAATCTTAAAATTTTTAATAACAGAAACAGCAAACGAGCTTACCAGGTGGAGGGACGGAGGTCACGGTGTTGCACAATGCGCAGCAAACATTGGTTGCCCCTCTAGGGTAAAGCAAAATGTTCCTACACCCACTACACACAAGTTGGCTCTGCATAGCTGCAAAGTTAAAGACCACTCACCATGAGACTCAACCCAAATAAAACTACAACCGGTGGAGCATACAACTGGTATCTCCCCTGGTCTTTACCAAATGGTTGTGGTTATGTAGTGAGGCTTCGATAGGACCTCCCTAGAACAATAAGCAAAAGAAAAAAAACAATAAAACCATCTATGTGCCATATGCCATGGAGTGATATTTTCAATAATCTAATCTTAATTAAAATAAGTTAAATTTGGATGAAAACTCTCAATCCTTGTAAAGCACAAAACATAGAATTTGTAGCAAAAAAAGAAAAAGAAAGAAAAAAAAAACCACTACTTTGTTTGGTAAGTAGAACAGGAACTGGGTATTACAATGTCTATTCCAAATAAAAAACAATTAGTATTCTGTTGGGCAGATAAATTTGGACCACCCCAAAATTCAAAAGTTTAAAATCTTCGCATTTTTTAAATGTCAAACACTCCAAAACTCAAGATATATACTCTGAAAACCAAATAAAGCTCACCCAGAAACCCAAAGCAAAAAAATTATTAAAAAAAATTAGAAAAGAAAAGAAATTCAATTGCTTGTCATGTTCATGCGTAAGGCATTAGCACAATACCCAAACATTTCAGAACAGTAAAAATTTCAACGATCTAAGAATACCTGTGGCTCTTGGACTCTAGTGCAATAATCGATTCACAAAACCAAGTCCAAAATAAATAAATAAATAAATTGGGGAAGACAAACGACAAGAAGAAAAACAATGTTGTGGAGAAAAGGAAGATGGAAGGAAACAAGAGATGGGGGATCAAATCGAAGACCGAGAATGGCGAAGTTGGAGAATCGAAAGGATATGTGGTGTGGTGTGTTGAATTGTTTGTCTCCAACGTTGTTTGTTTGTTGGTTGAGATTGAGATTGAGATTGAGATTAGATTCTCATTCTCTCAACGACAACAATATAAGGAAACCCCCCCTTCAGAATCCTGCTACCAATATTTTCCCCCTTCAATTCAACTCTTCAATTACCAAGTTGTTTAATCTACGTTAACTTCATCCCACACGCGGATTTGAAAACTTCTTCACCATTTCCTATTTTGAAAAATGTTACGTAGTGTAAGAATTCTTTTAATATATATATATATATATATTTAATAACACGAGGTTAAAAAAATTTTAACTAAACATTTATTTTAATCTTTTGCCACACGCGGATTTGAAAACTTCTTCACCATTTCCTATTTTGAAAAATGTTACGTAGTGTAAGAATTCTTTTAATATATATATATATATATATATATATTTAATAACACGAGGTTAAAAAAAATTTAACTAAACATTTATTTTAATCTTTTAAGTTTACAAATAATGTATATATTAAGATAGTTCAACAATAATAATTTTTATATTAAATTATTTTTTAACATTAAATTTATATTTTAATATTATTTTTTATATTAAATTAATCTTTATAAAAAATTAATTTAATGTTAAAAATTATTAAAAATTTAAATTAATAACACTTTTATTGTAAAAAACTTTTACTCAAAAAAGTTTCACTTTTGAAATAATTATAATTATTATAGTTAACAGTAAACTAAAATCAAATTATTTTAATTCAAACTGTGAATAAAAATAAAATTTTTCATTTTTTCCTAATTCTTGGATACGAATCAGACATTACACAGCTTCAGGCCATAAAAGGGTGAACAATGTTTAAATATAAATGCTAGTGATTTATGGGTAGAAATAAGATATTAGAGCAACATAAATGCTAGTGACTTATGAGCTTTTTTGAAAGATAATAGAGCAGCACATAATTTTTGTTTTATAACCAAATTCTGAAGTATCATATTTTAGCATACATATAATTAACAAAATTAAAGAACAGAGAGAAATAGCATGCAAATTGCAGACCAATAAAGAGACCTTTTTTAATTCCAAACCCAATTTCTTTTTTTCTTCAAGCTAGTATAATTGTACCTTAAGAGAATAAACATGAATCATAAACTTAATCTGTGGAGGCATGATTTTCTACCTGCCTACTAAAACATGTCTTATTACATGTGACTCACCATATACATATTGAATTCTAACTTGGAGCTACATCCCATCTCCAAGACCCTGTTTAATGTGAAGAGTGAAGACTATTGCACAATAGAGAATGGGAATATATACCTCAAAAAATTGTTATTTAGAAGATAGCACTAATGTTTTAAAATGTTTGTTCAACCGAAAAATTAAAGGGAAGGGTGATTCTTGGTTTAAGCAATGATAGAGAATCAAATGAAGTAATAAATACATTTAAAATAAATTAGATAAAATATATATAATTAGAGATTTTTTGGATATCTTTTATTTTTATAAGGTTCCTAATACATTTAATAATTAGTGGTTAATATTTAATCACGTATCTTATTTGATTGAAATATAAATACAATAATTATGTTTCAATTAAGTTAGACACGTGATTAAATATTGACTATTGATTATGTAAGGGGACTGAAGAAACCTCCTATTTAACTATACATATCTTTTTTTAATTTCTTTAGTTTTTTATTAATTTTAGACATTTTTTTCATATAACCCAAAATGTCCAAAATTACCGTAGGTTATTGAAAATTTTGATAGTCAGTGCATGTTTACAAAATTTTGATTTTGCTGGAACCAATCAATCTTTCAAAACCCATCCGGTTATTCTGTTTTTGTCAATTTACTGATTTTTACCGGCTTTGAGGGATAAAATGAGGTTTAAGGTTCAACCCAATTAATACAGGGTTTAGTTGACTACTGGTTTAGTCAAATTCAATTTTTAGCACTTGTTTAGCAAACCAATTAATAAACATATTCACATGAAATTAAGTTCGAAGTTTTTTTTTTTTTTTTGCATTGTAGCAAATTTCTTTTTATCCAAAACTTTTTATCATAGATAATATATCATATAACTTTTTTTTTATAAGATCACAATGTGTTCTAACATTCTTGAAGTATGAGACTAATTTTCGTTCGAATGTTAACTTAACTCTAACAACAAAATATTTTCAGTGGGTTTCAACTCCTGCATTGCAGGAGAAATTACATCAGATAACTTATTATTATTCTCTTACACAATAGAATGTATTGGACTTCTTTTTCTTTTAGTTTCAGAGGGGTATCTATGTAAAAAGGGAAATGGGATTTGGAGAATCAAACCCCCACTACAGCATAAGTCTGTTTGTATTAGTTTTTTTAAAGTAGAAGAGTATTTTTTTGAAGTAATAAAAATAATTTTTTAGAAGTTAAAGAGTTCAAGTTTTTTAAAAAAGCACTTTATGTGCTTTTTTGTTATATACGAAGTACTTTTTTTAAAAGTTTGAACTCTTTAACTTCTAAAAAAAACATTTTTATTATTTCAAAAAAGTATTTTTTCTCCTAAAATAGCTAATACAAACGGGCTCATAGTCAGGTAAGATGAGGCTTATCTATCTTTAGCTTATTTTCTAAAGAAGAACCGTAAAACACCAAAATTATATAAAGATTTTTTTGTTCATGATTATATAAAGACATTTGATTCTTGACCATTGGTTAAACCATAAATATATAACCATTAAGTGTGATTCAGATAAGCAAATTAAACTTTTGAATGCATTTGAAAATGTGTTTTTTTTAATTAAAAAAGTACTTTTTAAAATAAAAAAATTACTTTATAAATTTTTGTGTAAACTAACTTTACCTACACTGAAAGAGTTCTAATCTTATTAGAAGCACATTATGATCAAGGTCAAACTGACATTTAAGCAAAAATTAATTTCACACTCAAAAGGTATGAGCACACCTCATATTCTTACCAAAAGTAATATGAAGTAAAAAAATAGAAATTACCAATAGAAGTTGAGACTTGAGATCTTAAATATAACTTGTCTTGTCTTCTACTCACCACAGGGGCTAGGGGTGGACAGTGGGTCGGGTAGACTCACGAACTTGCACATTTTTATCCAACTCAACCCATAGTTGACGGGTTGATTTGAGTTTGTGGGTTGGGTTGAGTTTAAAATAACTAAACCCACAAGATATGGGTCGGATAGGTTGAAACTTTCTTAACCTGCAAAACCCAACCCACTGAAGTTTTTTTAATAATACTTTATGATGTATAATCACCTTTTAATAATAAAAAGGCTTTTATTGAAGCTTTGATAATCTTATATACGTTTATAAGTTTTTTAAATAATTAATTTATTGAGAATTTTTAACTTAAAATTACATTATATTTAGTATTAGAAGGCAAGTTCTGAATCATTTTTGTAGTTCTTTGCAACCCACCACTGTTGAGACATTGATTTGTACTCATAACTAATTAAGAACTCTTGATAAACACATTGATTTATAAGCTCAAATAGATGAAATTGAAAAGATTGAGGCATGTAGTATACTATATAGAATTTGCTTAATTTGTTTAGTCAATTACTTATAGTTTAATCATTAATATTTGCTAATGTTTCATGATTTCTTTATGTGTTAGATATGTCTGCTGCTAGAGATGAAGTTGTGGATCATAATAATTGATCCTTTTAGATGTTTTCCATTTAACTTATTAGGATTCTAGTTCTTTTTAATTAACTTATTATTTCATTGTTGGTTTCAATTTTTCTTTATTTTGACAATTGTGTTGATTGTGATTAATGTTATAGTGTTATTGACTTGCAAGAAATCAAAGAGGAGATGAGACATTAATTATAGTGTCATTGGTTAATTGTGTTACATATATCTTTATTGTTTGTTTGTGTTGATCGTAATTGTAATTGTAATCCTAAATTTATATGTACTTTGAAATTTATGTTTTATGTTATGTTATTCATAATATATTTCAATTTCTATTTTAACATGCTAGTTTTTTTTTGTGTTCAAGTTCAACTCACTGGTTGAGCCAAACCCAACCCACATATAAACGGGCCGGGTTGGTTCGGGTCAGAAGAAAAAAATCTCTAAACCCAACCCAACCCAACCCAACTCATTGCTTTCATGAGTAGGTTGGATTCAAAATTATCTCAAACTCAACCCAACGCAACCTATGTCCACCCCTAACCAAGACTGCTAATATTTCAACTCCACTCACCTTCACAACTTAATCTGCTTTTTTATTTACATAAATTTAGATAGGAAGAATAAATAGAGAGAAACCTATCATAATATAAAAGATATCAATAAACATGATCATATATATATATATATATATATATATATATATATATATTGTTATGAAAAGATTAAAAAAAATGAGGTTGCCCCATTCTAAGGTTACGGTATGTCACAAGTTTTAACAAAGACTTATAGTGATACTTAAAGGAGTTTAATTTTAATCTATTATCAGTATAAAGTTTATTTATACTGTCATCTAATTATGTGTTGCCAAATTATTAAAAAAGTTTGACTATCACAACAACTACCTAAAAAGTCTAACTCTTTTAATGATATATTAACATATGATTAAATGATAATGTAAAAAAACTTTATATGACAATGAATTGAAATTAAATTCTACTTAAAAATAACTTACTAATAAATGATTACCAACAAGAATGAAATTCAAAACTTTTTCCTCAATGATTTTGGTCATGTCATCTGAACAAACCCTCATTAGTCATTACCATTTGCTGGCAAAGCACGACATCACATAAGCACCAAATTTTATCTAGAATGGATTGTTATCGGAATTTATTCCAAAAAGAAAAACAGCTTCTAGAAATTCGATATGAAAGGAACAAATCCGCTAAATATTTCAGAATTGCAAGACCCTGCTTGT
Source organism: Styphnolobium japonicum (assembly GCA_023212625.1). Lineage (NCBI taxonomy): Eukaryota > Viridiplantae > Streptophyta > Magnoliopsida > Fabales > Fabaceae > Styphnolobium > Styphnolobium japonicum. The sequence goes on along the minus strand of JALBWW010000003.1, from coordinate 20,944,752 downwards.
AATGGCACATAATTGGTTGTTCAATGAAGAAAAAAAAGTATAAAACCTATTGAGCAGAGAATTAATTAATTAAGATGAGTAAATTAAATGAGTAAACCACCATTTTCGTCCATAAAAAATTTTACGGATGTCATATTAGTCCTTCAATAATTTTTTTACATTAAATTTGTTTTTTTGAAAAACTAATTTGATATCAAAAAATAATTTTAGAAGACTAATTTAACGTGAAAAAATTGACATTAGAGTATTAATTTGATATAAAAAATTATTAAAAGACTAAACTAATGTCACTTGTATCTTTAGATAACCAATTTAGTGGTTTACTCTAAATTAAATATTACCAAGCATATAACAATAACAATTAAGCTTGTACAAGTGAGTCAATTACATGAAGTAAAGAACGTTATTAGATTAAATATAAGAACCAAATTTTTAATATTTATTTAAAGTAAATTTTTGTTATTTATTTCTCCAAAATATTTCTCAAACATTATAACAAACATATTAGAAAAAAGAGAGACTTATAAAAACGCTAGTGAGTAAAGTAACCTGAATCAATTAAGTGAGATTAACAAAATTTAAAAAAAAAAGGCCAAATAAGAGGTAAATAGTGACTTACCGCAATATTTCAAACTCCTGACTTACGTATGGAAAGACGAAAGCAAGAGTAGGATAGCAATGGAGGGCGGCGACGGCCCGTATTTATGCGTGTATCTGTGATTTATTTTTTTGTGAGTAGACGAGTATTTATAGAGATTTGTGGATACATATAAAATCATTAAAATCCAAAAAAGAAGACAAAAAATTGAAAAAAAAATAAGAATAATAAATTAAATAAATTTTAATATCATAATTTCTCATAATTTATTTACTACAAACTAATTTAGTTTAATAACTTTAAATATTTAAAATCAAAATAATAATATAATTTTCTTGAAGAACATATATATTTATAATAATAATACAACTTTAAATACTTAAAATTATATATCGGGTACCAACGGGTATGGAAAAAACAACCCCCTCCTCCATCCTGTTTAATAAACAGGTGTTAAATCTCCAATCCTAACGAGTATTACCCGCAAGTATCCATACGAGATGGGAGAAATTGTCATCGTTAAGCGAGAGGAAAGATGGGCATAAAATTCAGAAGACAAAATAAAAGACATTGATAGCATAATAAAATAGCATAAAGTCTTTTACCCAAAAATAAATAAAAATAGCATAAAGTCTTCTTTCTAGAGCGAAAAGGACAGTATTAGCCTTAACAAATCTTTGATAACAACCAAAAAAAACTATAAACTAAGAATCAATAATTTTGTTATTAATAAACTAAGGAAATAATTAATATTTTTCATTATTCATAATTATAGAGAAAATGTTAAGGCTATTTTTTTTTTCTCGCCCAAGTATTCTTATACTATTTGAATGTAAGACTAATCTCGTTCGAGGTATCCTCTATTTGAATGTAAGACTAATCTCGTTCGAGGTATTGAGGATGTCCTTATCCATTGGTGTTTTTTCACGGGAACCTATAATATTGCAGAGGTCGTTCAACTGTTAAATTCAAACTTACTTACCACTTGAGTTATTCATTGTGAGTAATGTTAAGGTTGTTTTATTTCCTAAAAATATAACAATAACCGTGTTTTTGAATCATATATCTTCTGTTTTCCCAACTAATTATACCTAAATCCCTAATCTTAAAATATGAGTATACATTCCTAGAGAAAGAATAATTATCTGTTATAGTATAAGCATACTAAAACATTGTTATAATAAAATATTGTTGCTTTAGGTATTAACAATTTTGTAAGTTATGTATTAAAATGTAATAATATTAAAAAGAAAGTTTTGTTATAAAGGAATTAACATTTTTATAACAAGATTGTTTTGTTCCAAAATAGCTTTAAGATGTCATAGCTTACACTAAAGACTCCCAAGTATCATTAAGAATAAGCATATAGACATTAAGTATAACATTGTTGGAGACATAATTGTACAAAAGAAAAATTCAGTACATTCCTACATCTAGGGTTGTTAAACGAGCTAGCCTGGCTTGTTTATGTTGGATCAAGCGCTTACCATTAGGCCAAAATCTATAATTGATGGTAAGAGTGCAATTTTTTTTTTTTTTTTATAGTTTCTCAAAATTGCATCAAGCATTAAGAGTTACACTCATTTTAAGCGCTATGGGCTAAGATGTTAAGCCCACGAATCCTAAGGGAGAAGCTAACCAAATAAAGCCAACAATCCCCCCTTCTAGTGTCACTTGAGGGATTCGAATCCATGACCTTGCTCTAATACCACTTGTTGGATCAAGTACTTACTATTAGGCCAAAAGTTATAGCTGATGACAATGATGCAACTTTATTTTCTTATAGTTTCTCATAACTACATCAAGCATTAAGGGGCTGCACCCATTACAGGCGTCATGGGTCAGGTTGTTAAGCCTACGAATCCTAAGGGAGACACTGACCAAATAAAGTCAACAGTGTAAGCCAACTTATCAGCCCATGACGGGTAAAGCTTAAACGGGTCGGGGAAAAAATGAATCAAGAATGAGCCAGCCTGAGGGCCTAAATGGGTTACCCATTTATCTATTTAACTTCAAATTTATAAGGGTACATATGAATCAAATCCATAAATTACTTAAAGACAAAGTCAATTATCATCCAAAACAAACACAATCAGGCATTAATATATAATTCAAATGACTAAATTAAAACAAACATCAACTAATAACTACAAGCATCAAAATTTATAGAAAAATAAAGATTAAATAGATCCAAAATAACCATCTAATCCAAATTTCAAAATCCAAATGTGTTCACTCCAAAACATGTTTCTTTTGCAAATTTGTAAGCTTTTTTCAAATCACAGCATCCATCATCCATGCTATCACAACATCTATCATCCATGTTATCTACCTGCTGTATGTAAAAACTAATGATCATCTAATATATATGTATCAATAACTGAATAATATGTCTAAAATTAAAGTCTCACGTTAAAATATATAATACTACCATAATATAATGTTTGAATCCAAGGTTGGGTGGGCTGGGGGCATTCATGTAAGATGCTACTTTTTTTTAAAACAATATTGCAAAAAAAAAAAATAGAGGCCAACGGGTCAGTCCACGAATAAACAAGTTTAGCACATTTAACCTGCAGGTTAAACTGGTCAGCCTAAAAATGAATTGATTTAAACGAGTCAATAATTTTAAAGTCCAGCCAGCATAATTTTGACAGGTAAACGGGTTAGCCTGACAGGTTTGTCCCATTTTGACGGCCCTACCTACATCTAATATGATTGCTAATCTGTTAACTAAGGTTATAGTAAGGGATAATTTGTATGTAAATTATGTGAAGCCATTTGGTTTGCGTAGGTTATAAAAGGTAGAAACTGAGGATTTGTGAACACTTTTTTACCTTTAGAGTAAACCATCATTTTCGCTCCTGAAAGATATCACTAACATCACATTAGTCTTTGACAAAATTAAACTCATAACAAAATCCTTCAATATAACTTACGTTATTTAAGTTAATCTTCATGTTAACTTGTCTCTATGTTAGTTAAGAAATGTGTATATGTGGTACGTTAAATCCCTGATATAGCACCTATTTTTCACAAGTTAGTGGTTTGATTCCAGCTTGCAAAATTTCCCCCTCCCTAATAGAAAACGAGGTCGTACAATGTGTAGGGTAGGAAATCCCCAAATTCTTCTTCATCTCTTGCATTCTTTCTCCTATGCTACCTCACCTTCCTTGCATTCAATGTTTCCCTTTGCAAATGATGGGTGGTGGAGACATGGCTTTCTTGAATGGCCACCCACAAACTGAGATAGGTTAGACTGATAGTGTTACAAGCTTAGGCAAAGAGGTCCATAACATGGTAGGTCATCCAAGAAGCAGCTCTAGGAGGAAAGTATTGTTGCTAACCTCCAAAACTTCTCAGAATCTAAATAGAAGATTCTTAAGTTGCCCATTTTAAGGTAATTTGTCAACTATATTTGATACTAATCAATGTTTGTTTTGAGAATCCTCACCCCATTTTGATACTGAGCATTGCATGGTTTTCAAGATGACAATTTGTCATGTGGTGTGGATGGATGATGCTATTGATGATGATGCAACTATCAATGAGAAGGAAATTTTTGTGTTAATCCCCATGACATGAAGCTTAGTAGGAAGATTGCTAACTAAGAATAGGAAAATAGGAGATTGAAATTCTATGTAGGTTTATTGAGGGTTATTATGTTGGTTTTATCATTGTGTGGATCTTAGTATGTATTTGGAAGTAGTCTAATAAGTTATGGCGGTGTAACATCCATCATGTTGAATTTGTAATTGAAGTGGCATTGTATTTTTGGTTTTATGTAACGATAGTAATATTTGGTACACAGATCTCAGCTTTGCACATCTTTGCAATCACTTCAAATTGAATAGATATATCTTACAATTTGACACTTCAAATTGAATAGATATACCTTACAATTTGACAGCATAATACAAGTAAAGGGTCAGGTTCAATAGATATCAATGTATGAGTTATACTCTTACACCAATATTTGATCATTGATTTTGTTTTAATTTAATAGTTCAAGATCAGCTCACTTAATGAAGAAAGAGAATAGTAGAGTCTGATTTTAATGAAGAAAGAGAATAATAAAACATGACTTTAATGAAGAAAGAGAATTTAATTATACTAATTATTCTTTACATTTATAACTATTTAATTTTGAATTAAAAAATGTACAATAATAATTTAACAATTATTAATAATATAACTAAATATTATATAATAAAAATACATTTTTTTAATAACATATTTTTTAATCTTTGGAACACAAGAGAGACCATGAGTATATTAAATTTCTAAACAAAAGCAAGTGTAAATTACATGAACTTTTAGTTTACAAATAAAAACTGTTTGTTTTGATAATTAAACGGGCCGAAACCCAAAACTATGTTATATACCCAAAGTTCGTTTGTGTTATTTATTTTGTCCATGAGTTATCTATATACATATATATATATATATATAATATATATATATATATATATGGGTGGAGATCTACTTATACTAAGTGTAAGTTTTGACATATTTACATTATTTAATAATTTTTTTGTAGGATATGAATTTAACTAATTCAACCGTAAAATTGAAACTTCTTATAATATAGATCAACTCTATAAAATTTCTTACAATTAAAAAATTATTTGATACTTCATCACATTAGTTTATTTTAACATATAATATGGTTTTAAAATATAAGAAAATTGTCTGCTATTAGATTAGATAACTAAATATGTCCGACTCATTTAAAATTTGGTATGCATGATTATTAAGATAATAGCATATGATTCAATATTTAAAATTTGGTATGCATGATTATTAAGATAATAGCATATGATTCAACAGTTGGATTGGTTAAAGTCACATTTTATAAAAAATTATTGAGTTGTGTAAGTGTGTCAAGATTTACACTTAGTATAAGTGGATCTCTCTCTCTCTCTCTCTCTCTCTCTCTCTCTCTCTCTCTCTCTCTCTCTCTCTCTCTCTCTCTCTCTCTCTCTCTCTATATATATATATATATATTGTCGATAAGCTTCGTACCCCATATTGTTTGTTATGTAATTTTATCATGTTTGAATCAATTTTTTTATTAAAAATAACACGTGTGCCCTTAAATTTTCAGTCACTTGCATTTAAGAATAATAAATTTTAATTTGACTAATTAAACCCTCATATTATGAAAAAAAAACTTACAACATATAATATTAAAATACTATTCAGTCACTAACTGGATTTTCAGATCACATGATAATTATGTACTTACTAAATGATATTTACATTTAGAATAAATATTTCAAGGAACAAAAATTATAATTGATATTTTTAATTTTTAAAATATGAAATATAACAAAAGATCTTGTAATGTACACTTATTTTTTGTTTGGAAATCTAATATACTCATGTCTCTCTTGTGTTCCATAGATTAAAAATATATATGTTATTAAAAAATGAATTTTTATTATACAGTATTTTTATGTAGTTATAATATTAGTAATTGTTAAATTATTATTGTATATTTTTTTAATTCAAAATTAAATAGTTATAAATGTAAAGAATAATTAGTATGATTAAATTCTCTTTTTTCGTTAAATTCATGTTTCATTATTATCTTTCTTCATTAAATTCAAACTCTATTATTCTCTTTCTTGATTAAGTGAGCTTAGGGCTGTTAAACGAGCCGGCCCGGCCCGTTTAGGCCTGCCTGCGACGGGTTGTGGGTTAAACAGGCCGGGCCAAAATTGCTCGCGTTTAAACGAGTTGTAAATTAGTCAACCCGACTCGCCTCACATCAACTCGCGGGCCTAAACGGGCCGACCCGCGAAACTTTTTTTTTAAACTTTTAAACTTTGAAATAAATTTAAATTTAATAAAAATTTTAATCTAATAATCTCAAATTAAATATTACATTACATAGACATAGTATTTAATACTTTAATCTCATTTAAAGGGTTAAAGGATAATTTAAACAAATAAATAATATAAACTTATGGAGTTTGACGAATGTGTTTGTATATGAGTTGTGTCATTACTTGCATGTACAATACATACATTTTGTATTTTTGTTTGTGAAAAGACTATTTAATTAACTTTTAAATTTTTAAATTGAAATTTTTTCTTTGGATACAAATAAATTGAGATTTAAAAAAAAAGTTATGTGGGCAGCCCGCGGGTCCTGGCGGGTTGGCCTGTTTAACTCGCGGTTAAACGGGCCGATTCAAAATTACCCACGTTTTTACGGGTTACTAATTTTGAAACCCGACTCACATAATTTATGCGGGTAAACGGGCCGGCCCGACGAGTTTGACTCGTTTTGACGGCCCTAAGTGAACTAATTTTAAATCATTAGATTAAAACAAAATCAATGATCAAATATTTGTATAAGAGTATAATACATTGGTGTCAATTGATCTTAACCCTAACTTAAATTGCACAACATAATATAAGTTAATATGAACTTTCATTGATCTGCAAACTGTTGAAGATCTTGAGAAATGTGATTGTGTATGTATATATGTGTGTGTGTGTTTCAACATATATGTTTTAGTCTTAAGTTGGTATGGTATCTAGTCTATATGAAAATAGACTCAGTTGGATCTAAAATTCATGAAGAATAACTTTAAGATGGATTTTCGGTGTTTTTAGAGTTTCTCTTTGAACTCTTAGCTTGGACTGTTGGTTCGAAACTTGTTTTTTTCATGTGTAAATTCAGAGACTTTAGACTAATAAAGAGACCAACTTTTATACTAATAATTAAGAAATTTTATCTCATTGAGATATGAAAAGCTTAAACTTTTAATTTGACATAAACTAAACCAGGTCTTTTTTCTTTTTAAACTTTCAACTGATTTTAACAACCTACAAACTTCTGGTTAACAACTGAATATTATTAAAAATTAATAAAAAAAAATTTATGATCTTAATTCAAATTTGACTCCCCATTTAGCAGCCTTATGCTATTTTGTTTTATTAATTTTATTGTTAATTCGATAACAACAAAATTTTTACTCCAAGTCTCCAATCAACATTAATTTGGCTTATTTAAGACTCTTTTAATCTATGCCATCTCGTATATATTAATTTTATATATGCTATGTAAGATTTTTTCAATTGATAATTTTGATTAGAATATTTTTTGAAGTTCTTGATTGGTACATTTTAAAATTGAGGTCTTGAAGTAGTTTTCATACATTAGTTGAGTTTCTTAAATAATAATTTTTAATTTTCTTTATTTTTTCAAACATATAATATTTTTTAAAGAAAGTATTATTTTATTACGACTGAATGGGCACGTTCTCTCATATTTCTCACCAACCAACAACAACCCGAAGTTTTCAGTTGGTTATACCACCCAAGGAATTTACAGATAGAACTCACACTTGGCTTCTTAGACCTAACAAATGATATGGTTGATCAATTTCACTCTGTCCCTATCTATAATTACCCATCCCTCTCCCTAATGCCATGTGCATCATCACCTATCATTTTCTCACTCCGGTAAGTGCTTGCACAATGGCCTCAGGAAATAGAGAGAAAGTAGAGCTTGGTTTCAATGCTGTTCCTGTGACAAAGCCAAAAAAGGACTGGGTCCTTTTGTCCCTCAGGGTGGTTGCATTTTTGGCCACTGCATCTGCAACACTTGTGATGGCACTCAACAAGCAGACCAAAAGCTTGATAGTTGCCACCATTGGTACCACCCCAATAACAGCTACTCTCACTGCAAAGTTTAACCAAAGTCCAGCTTTTGTGTAAGTTCTCAATTATGATTTAATTTCCCTGCTTTTTGTTTTCTTTCTGACTTTTTAACATTGCAATATTAGACATTTTCTTCATCATCACATTATTTGTGGTGATACAGGTTCTTTGTGATAGCCAATGGAAATGCCAGTCTCCATAACTTGGTGATGATAGCAGTGGATATATTAGGACCCCAATATGATTACAAAGGACTCCGTCTTGCACTGATTGCAATATTAGACATGGTACTGAATGAATCCATTTTTACCATATATCCCCATCATCAATTCTACAAATTGTTTCTCATTTAAATTACTAATATATGTAAACTGTTTGATTATACTTTTGGGGGAAGATGACTGTGGCTCTGGCATCAGCTGGAGATGGTGCAGCAACATTCATGTCAGAATTGGGAAGGAATGGTAATTCACATGCAAGGTGGGATAAGATCTGTGACAAATTCGGAACCTACTGCAACCGAGGTGGTGCTGCCCTCATTGCCTCTTTCATTGGCTTCATTCTCCTCCTGATTATTACAGTGAGGTCCATTGCCAAGCTGCTCAAGCCAAATCGCATTAACCATGTAGTTCCTTGATAAGAATACATCATTATACAACAAATGTTCTGTTTTTTCTTGGTCATACTATTTTCTATGTTGACTTTCCTGTTTGAATGTCAGTGTCTGATATATGTGATTAGTTGTACTAGAAACACAAATAAATACGTGGATTGCATAGAACTTTTTTCTTTGTATCCTATTGGAGTACCCTCTTTAAAAAATTTCGTAGTTTTAGAACTCTATATATATACAATTGGTGACATGAATTTCCTCTTCGTCTTGTCTACACCAACCTTTTTCCTACCCTTTTTAAATATATATATGCATTGTTCTGAAATTAGGTCAAGTTAATAATTTTTCCACGAAAATTCAACGTAGATAATAAATTGGAAAAAGTAGCTCTACCGTTGTGGAATTATACTTAAGAATAGCGCTTGGAATTAGAATATAATTAATCTTTCAATTTTAGTTTATAAATCTGGACTGTCATTTGGAATTAAAATTGCAATTATTTTGAATGAATTTCCATTAAGAATCAACAAAGGACAAAGTTTAATTGTACATTACACTGGACTTCCTTTACTTCTAGTGTTTTCACATTGGAGTATTAGTGTAAACCAAAACAACATTGGAGTATTAGCATTTTAGATGCTTCAACAAGACTACAGGTTGAAGGTGTTGTAGATGCTAGTTTTGGGGCCAACCTTATGACTAATAAGAACAGTTAACGATCCAATAGTTTTTGCCTTTGTCTGGCATGTTTGTGAATCGTAGAGTGACCAGCTTTCTCAAAAGTTAAATGTCGCAGGGCACTTCCTTCAGTTGAGGGCAAGGCCCAATATGCAGCTCTTTTTTTATTTAATTTTTTTATTGGTATAATGTCTTTTTTTATTATTATTAGTATAACGTTAAGTTCAAACCTATGACTTCTTGCAAACAATCAAAATTCCTCATCATTAGCTAACTCTTCAATATGTATCTCTTCTAGTTATAATAGAGGCAACTCGCCTTCCTCTATAATAAGCTAATTTAAACCTTTCCATGTCTTTTGAGTTTTAGCACCTTCAATTTCTGAAATCCTCCCACCTCAATCCTCACTGCAGTATCTGCCATTTTCCCTTCACTCCAATATTATACAACACAATCTGTATAGATAATCTTCTCCACCTATTTTGGATGTTCTTTGTGGGTGTGTATATTTCAAGGGAGATTCTTGTGTTGGCGTGATCTGTTTTTTTCTTTTTTTTTAGAAATTAAAAATTTAAGGAGATAAGAGGTTGTCTCATTCTAAGATTAGGACATATCACTGGCAAAAATCGAACTCAAAACAAGACCTTTTTGTTGACACTAATCGATCTTGTCAGTTAAACCTACTTGCATTCGTTTGTTGGCATGGTCTCTCGATAGTTCATAATTCAAGACTTGTTTGGTGGCAAAGGCAACATCCGTGGGCTTGAATATCCAAGATGGTATTATTGTCTTTATTTCATTTTCAATTCTTACAACTAGGTGAATTGAATATAAATTTATTTATAGTTTGACAAAAAAATACAGCGATATGTAATAACAAATTGACTTTAAATACTGCTTACGTTACCAAGACATATAATATAAGAAATAAGAAAAAAAAAGTCTGCTATTTAAGAAAAGAAAAATAGCAGTAACACCGAGAATTTTCTTTTTCTTTTTCTCTTCTAATAAGTGTTACAAAATAGAACCTACTAAACGCCATGGAAATTTTTTTTGGGTATAAATTAGGGTATTCTTTCACTCGGAAAGTGAGAGACTCTCACAGGATACGGTCAGGTGCGTGAAACGGAGACCCCTTCTAATTATGTGTTTTTCATACATACCGCACTAAGAATTAAATTGAGGACAAGATGCTTAGGTGACCGAGTCCCTTTTACTCAAAACAATACAAGTCTTTTTTTTTTTTTTCTAAAAACCATTCCTTGTAAAGGAGCTATAAGTTTTGAAGTGTAGGACTTTGTCTTTTAAAAAAAAAAGCAAGAATGACCCTCATGCCGAAAAAGCGAGAGTGACCCTCATATTTGGCGTGAAGGAAAAGTTAGACAAATTGGTTCCTTTTAAAAATTAATCAAGTATTCAACTAATTTAACTAATAATTTACATACGATTAACTAATAATTTATCTTCATTTTGATATTTGATACATAGTTAACCGTATGTAAATTATTAATTAAATTAGTTGAATACTTGATTAATTTTAAAAAAAACCAATTTGTCCAACTTTTCCTCATGCTGAACGTGAGAGTCATTCTCCAAAAAAAAAAAAAATAGTGCCACTTGAGTTCGATAGGATAAACCAATAAATTTACAAGTCCAAAAACAGCACAAGCACACAAACACATTACCAATATAAGTTTATAGTTGAAATAAATCAAATCTAAAGTGAAAACCATGTGGAGGGAATTGCTTCTACTCTACAGCAAATATTTTCTCCTACGTTACGCACCCCACATCAAATATGGGGCAAAGTTGGGATTGGCACAATCATAGTACATATTTCTGAATCCGTTGTGATATGCAGCAAATTAAATTCTCGTTAACTGAAAATCACTTGCACATTATTCACCTATTGAATCAACCTAATTCGTAAACTAACTTAAAAATAAAAAGGGTTTTCTAAATATATATTTTTCCAATAAATTCAGTGGTGATTCTAATTTTTTCTTTAAAATTCTTTTTGTCATTTTCGTTGTAATCACTGTGGGATAATTAAATGATATTCATGATAAGGCCACTAAGTTTGAGAAGGATGTTAACAACTGCAAATTTATTAATAGAATGGATATATAAAATTTTAGGAATCAAATTTTATGTTTTACATCAACAAATGATATGACTTAATGTTTTGGACGCGCGATTTTGTTGTAAGAGAAATTGACATTCTATTATTATTTGTGTCTATCAATTTGTTTTCGATGTAATGAATAATTAAAAATAATCTTTATATCATTTAGTACTTTAAAATTATATAAAAAAATTTTAAAATTTAAATTTGAATTAAGCTTGAACTTTTTAATTTAAAAGTTGACGTCATATTATAACGAATGTTAAGAGCATCACAAGTGAAATTGATCAAGGTTCCTTTATATTGAAGTCAGGGATAGTTCTTTAAAGGGTAAAATATATAAAATATCATCAAACTTTGGATCATGTGTGATTTACCCTTTGAGTTTTAAAAAGAATCAAAAGACCCTTTCATAGTAAATATGTACCAAAAAAACTTTACATCTAACAAAAATCCATTTTACTACAAGAAATTGTCGTGTGGGTGTCATGGGTTGACCTGAAACACGTGTAAAACACCAACTACACAAGAAAAAAACTCCCAAAATTTGAGACTACAAGATAGGTTGGGTGTTGCCCATAACAATTTTCTCTGGATGTTGGGCCATTGGGCAATTTAGCGATGAGTGGTTTGCCTTGCTAGTCTCTGGTTGGCTACTAGTGGTTGATGATAATTTTGGTAGTGATTGATTTTAAACTCCTTTAGTTATAGAAGCATGAATCCTCCACCCACACCTTTTGCATACCACAATTATTCTTTTCTTTTCTTTTTGAGTAATCAAAGTGCACCCTAGCAACCAACAGTGAGTAGCAAGGCAACCACTAAACTCTGGATTGAGCCAACCTCGAGTTTTGGTAGATTTCTCGTCACATAAATGGCATTTTATGTAGACATATATATGTGTTTCGCCCAAGCATGTGACACTCACATGATATTTTCGTTAGTCATATGAATGTTTGTTGGATTGAAGGGGTTTTTTCCCGCACATTTAATAAGGAATGAATACATATTTTAATCATTTTTTAAAACTTCAAAGTCCAGAGATAAATCACAGATGACCCAAAGTTTGAGATTTTCTTCTTTTCATTTTACCCTTATTAAAATGTAATTGATATAAGCAAAAATGATTGAACACTTGAGATCAAACCTTAGCTTTGAGAAATATTTGAGATTGTTAACATCCACAGTAGACAAACACGACAACACCCGACCTAATTTGCAGTCTTGAGTTATGGTGGATGTCTTCCTATGTATATGACGTTTTACGTGGACAAGTGTTTCAGCGAAGCATGTGATAACTACGTGATAATTTTTGTTAGTCATATAGATGTTTGTTGGGCGGAGGGGTTTTATGCACATTTAGTAAAGAATGAACAAGTCTTTCAATTTTATTGAAACTCCAGAGATAAGTCACACATGACCAAAAATTGAGGGTTTTTTGTTGGTGCATTTTACCCATGTTAAAGTGAGATTTATATGAGCATAAATGATTGAATACTTGAGATCAACCTAAAACTTGAAAAATATTAGAGTTTGTTCTAATTTAAAAGCAAAAATTAATTTCTTCTAGTTCATGCAAAATCTAAATTTAGCTTTTCTTTTTACCAAAATCATGGGTAAGTCAGGCATAAGGTAGAACAGGTTCTCAAATTGCTAGGTTGTTGGGTTGTCAAGTTGCCTAGTGCTGGGTTGTTTGGATACCGTGTTGATTTGATCCGTGTTATGAGCTTTGGAGTCAAGTGATAAAATCCTATAATGTATATTTTCAAAGTCAAAAGGGGGTTGAACTCCTATGTCTATTACGATACTCAAGTCAGTAAGAATTCAAGTTGGAAATATAAAACTATAGAGAATGTTATAAAGAGAGAGAGAGAGAGAGAGAGAAAGAGAGAGAAAGATATTGAAATCCTTTATTGATATTAATTTTCACAAGTATATGAAATCATTCAAGTAATAAAAAGATGAGTAGAGTATCAATCAATAGAGACTGATAATTTTTACCAAGTACTAAAATACTAACTTCAATTTTATCTAAAACTTTCAAAAAGAAAATAAAATTAAAATACTAAATAATTGTGAGGGAAAAAGTACATTATTAGATTGAGTTACCAACTTGCTAATTGAAATTCCCTAATTTATTTAATAGTATCTCTCAAGACTATTAAACATATCCTTAATTCATCAAATTTCTTTGTAAATTTAGATAAATTAGGACTTGCGTCACATATCAGTAAAACATTCATTGATGATACCCATTACAAGAAACTAAAATTATATATCATCTCTCAATCTCAATGTAATCAGCACATCATTGGTCAAGTATTTTGAAAGCATTAAGCATAGTAATGAGTACTCAAATTGATAAAACTAAACTTTTATAATTTAATTATTAAAATTAAAGTATCATAGTTAGGCTAAATCTGGCCCGAGTAACAAGAATTTAGGTCATAATGAACGACAATAAAAATATAATTCAAAACTTGAATAACATCATAGAGGATGTAGAAAAGAAAATAGGAGAAAAACTCTATGGTTGCACGACTTGGAGATTTTAACTTTTTTCCTCAAATCTTCTCATCATTGCACCTCGCTTCTCTCTTGTTCTACGGTCTTCTCTTGTTGTGTACAATCTTATTTATTTTAATTCCACTTGGCCCCAAACCTTTCCCAACAACACTAATGAGCTGTCTTCTAGAGTTTCTGTTTTGTGCACAAACCCTTAGGTGTGTAGTCCTTGGGCAGCAAGGAAAGTTTATTTCTTTTCCTTTTTAATTATTCCTAATTAATGTGAGTTAAGATGGAAATATTTTTTAGAATAGGAAAGTGATTCAAAACATGAAACTTTCTTCAAAATGGGAAAATAACTCAAAACAACAATTTTTTAAGGACTTGAACTTTTAAAAGCACCAGGCTACACTCCAAGTAATTACACCTATGCATTGCCACGAATGAGTTGCTGATTTATTCACACAATCTCGCCATGTGGCTGCCACCTCATTAAATTCTCTTTAATTCTTCACATTAAACTTGTAATTGGGAAAGCTAACTAAATTAAGGTGAAAAAGACTAAATTACTACATCATTTACTTGAGATGGGGAAGCCCATATTTATAGGTGTCTAAGGGGTACAAGCTATAACTAATTATGGTAACTTGTTATAGTGGTTTGCTTATTTGCTCGAGTGTGGGTTGTGCGAGTCCTTGGTTAGGAGTCTTGTGTTTGAGTTTGGGCTAATAAGTATTTCTAGTATACTTGCCCTCAGCTTGGTATTCAACAAGTTGAGAACCCAGCTGGTTGATCTCTATGGAATGCCAAGTTGAGTGATAAGATTGTTACATGTGGATCTTATAACATCAATTCCTTGACCATATGCTTCCAAATCTACTTGGTTCTCATGAAGGCCTTAAAGTTCAAGTGTTTTCTAAGTATGAGTTATTGGTAGGCTTATGATTGCCTGTATTTATGATAAATGGGCACTTCTTTTTGTACTCCTTCTAGTGGATTTAATGATTATATTTCTAGCGATTCTAGTGATCCTCATGCAAAGATTTTGGTAAATAGGTTTAGGTTCCTTGATCATACGATGGATTAGGTGAACTCCATGAATTGTAACTTGGGTTTAATAACTAAGATCTTTGATGCTTTTCATCATAATATCCTTGTGGGGTGGATGGTTTGACACTAAAAGTAGTTTTTTTTCCTATTAACCTGATCATCTATTTTCTTGATTTTTTCATTCTTGGTCATAAGACAGAGTATGAACTATTATGCTCATTAGGTATTTTGAAAGGCGAGTTAGTGTAAAGATTGTTAAATCTTTTCATTGGGATAGACCAAGGTCTTGGAGCTGAGGTGTTAAATACTCCTGAAAACTAACTTTGGGTAGATGCAAAAGTTTGAAATATTTTATCTTGGATTCAAAGGGTTGAACACCTTGGGTTTTGTTACAAAATGCTTCATTGGCCCCGACGTCCATAGAGTTAGAACGCACATGCTTTCATCCTTGTGAGGAGGCAGAAAGAGTATGTTCTTCTCGAGCTACTAGGAAGGATGATTTCTTCTATGTTTATGAGACACTATTCTCACGTCCCAAGATTTTCCTTCCCTTCATAACCTTCCAAATGGGGGTGCTCGGGAGTTTGGGTATGACTCTAATACATCTTCATTCAAATAGTTAGGCCTCTGTTTGGTCTTTTGTGATCTTGTGTGAGCATTTATGGTATTTAGTCTAATCCTTTGAGACCTCTTCCTAACCTGACATTGCCCCTAAAGCCAAGCTTGAAGCTCCTAAACTTTCTTTTAACCTTTCCTCCTAATTATACTTCTTTTTTAGCATATGATTTACCAATGAATTGGACATTCTTTTTGCAAAACTTGTTTGCTTTCTTTTCTATTATTGTATTCGGTAAATAAATGATCATTGATGCATGTAGACCAAAATTGTTGTGCTGTGTATATTTTGGGTTCTTTTGATTCTCCTACCTTGGTGCTTTGTACTCAACCATCTTAGGCAGGCCCGTTTATGCGTGAGGTTCGTAAGCACATCGACAAAGCTTCATACTTATATGCTATGGGCATGTTGATCTACGCACGAAAGCTATAGGCATGTTGTTGAATCTTTGTACTTTTACACTTTGAGTATTTCAATATGTGCTCGAAAGTTGTATGCACATTGGCAAATCTTTGTACACAGCCACCATAGGCAAGTCGTAGGCACATCGGTGAAATATGAAACCATTTGCTTTTACTTGTTTCTCGAGACTTGTGGATTAGTCATAGGATCAAGGTTAGTTGGTAGCTTAAAAGTGACCATGTACCGAGGTGTTTAAAGTATCGTTGCATTGGTAAGTGTTGTGGTATTAGAAGGTGTTGTGGTCAAAAGGGAACAAAAGGTGACTGTGGGATTTTTAGAGATGGTTAGGGGATTCTTAGGAAGACTGAATGATGCGATGGGGTGTTAGGGTTTCCACATGTTAGGGATTTTCTTCTAGCATATTAGGTTGAGGGGGATAAGCTTGCACATAATGGAGTTGTTCCACTTGCTATTTCAACTGCTGAATCTGGAGTAAGAGATGATATCTGTCACAGTTTATTGGGTGCTGTACCTTTTTGACTTGATCCTAGGATTGGTGTTTTGGTTTCAAGCTTGAGTTTGTCTTTTACTCAATTTTATGCCAATTAGTCGATCTTGTTGGTAGGTTTGGTTCTCAGTTCCCACAGATGGTGGCAATGTAATATACCAGTTATGGGTAGGTCAAGTACAAAGTAGAATAAGTTGTCAAATTGCTGAATTATTAGATTAACAGGTTGCCTAATTACTAAGTTGATCGATTCGAATTATGGGATTTGAGCTCTAGAGTTAGATGATAGAGTCCCACGAGGTTGGATCCCTACAAAACAAAATAGGATTGGACTTTGAATCCACTCTAGTGCCCAAGGCAGACAGATTTTGAGGTGAAAATATAAAGGTAGGGAGAAGGTTATATAGAGAAGCAAAAAGAATGAGAAAAATTAGAATCCTTTACATGGGGTTGAAACTCACATTTATAGGCTTCTAGGTTACAGGTTATGGTCGATTGTAGTAACCTACTGTAATGGGTTGCTTATTTGCCCGAGTAGGGATTGTGTGGGTCCTTAATTGAGATGTCAAAATGGGTTGCAACTTTTTTAGATAGGACATTTTTTTCCTACCCTGCTTGACTCGTGGGTTAAAACATGTTGGGCTAAGTTGAACCTGTGGGCCATATACTTGGCCACTTACTATTATTTTGCCACTTACCAAAAGCCCATATCCTAAGCCCAAACTATCCAAGACTCTAAGGCCAACCTTAATTCCTAAACTCTTAAAATTGCAAAATGCACACAACACAGAGCCAAAAGGACTGAGAGCACCTCCACACTGCCAATTCCAACAGCCCAAGGCCTCCACCGCTAGCCTGAGGCCTTCACCAACAGCCTACAGCCTCTAGGGCTGTCAAATGGCCCGGCCTAGCCCGTTTAGGCCGGCCTGCGACGGGTCACAGGTTAAACGGGTCGGGCCAAAATTGCTCGCATTTATACAGGTTGCAAATTAGCTAGCCCGACTCGTCTCGCATCAACTTGTGAGCCTAAACGGGCTGGCCCACAAAACTTTTTTTTTCTTGTAAACTTTGAAATAAATTTAAATTTAATAAAAAAAATTTAAATTTAATAATCTCAAATCAAATATTACATTACATAAACATAGTATTTAATACTTTAATCTTCTATAAAAGGTTAAGGGAGAATTCAAACAAATAAATAATATAAACTTATGGAGTTTAACGAATGTGTTTATATGTGGGTTGTGCCAATACTAGCCTGTACAGTACATACATTTTTGTATTTTTACTTGAGAAAAGAATGTTTAATTAACTTCTAAGTTTTTAAATTGATTTTTTTTAGGTACAAACAAATTGAAACTTAAAAAAAGAATTATACAGGTTGGCCTGTTTAACTCGCAGGTTAAACGTTTTGATCCAAAATTACACGTGTTTTTACGAGTCACTAATTATGAAACCCGATTCGCATAATTTATGCGTGTAAACAGGCTGGCCCCGCGAGTTTGGCTCATTTTGACGACCCTAACAGCCTCCACTACCAGCCCCCATCTCTACCCACTAGCCTGAAGGCTCCACTGCCACCTCTGTTTGCAACGATGTGAGCTTTAGAGCGTTCTCTGAGGATTTGTTGGTGAAGGGGCATCGGTCCACCGCCACTTTTCGTCCACTGCCACAAGTTGTCTATGTCTCCACGACCGCGAACCTCCACCGCCACCAGCCATTCAGCTTCTTCTTCTTCTTCTTGTAACAAATTAAATTTTTATTGTTGCCTTGATTATGTTATTTAGAATAAAGATTATATTTTTGAGAAGTTTTAATTTTCATACTAGTCTGTAGTATTTCTGAATGATAATTATTGTGTGATTTTCAATTTTAGGTGGGTTAACCCGCTTAACCCGCAAACCTACCTCAAGCCCGAGTGGGTTGACCTTTCCAACCCATCAGTCTAAAATGGGTCAACACGCTCCGCCCTGTTTAAGGATGACCTGTGGTGAGTCAGGGCAAGTTGGCTCTTTTTGACATCTCTAGTCCTTAATTGGGAGTCCTAATGTTTGCATTTGGTTTTAGGTCCATTGGGCATGTCCAGCATAAGCTTAATATTTTTCTTTTGTTTATCTTTTCTAAAATTTGATGAGTGGATGACAAATACGCAATCAAGCCATTGGTTGTGAAGTGATCACGGACATTGCCACAATTTCTAGCAAATTCCATTTGTCACCTATTCAGGACATATCAATAACTCTTGAGGGGGAATCTACAAGGACAAATGGACAAACTCAAATGCTACACAGTGGCACCTTAGTTGATACCGCAATTATAAGTCTCATTCATGCACTATATTTCTGGCCAGATTTCAATATACCTATTAAGAAATGATTTATTTCTTACCAAAAGTGCTCATTAATTGTTTATTTGACCGACCTACCGTTTCTTTGGGTTTATAAGTTCTATGGAGTCAAGAAAACATGAAAGACAATCGTTACTCTAAAATTTCACGAGATTCATCTATGAGGTTTGTTTTCTCTTTCTCGATCTCAAATCCTTTTCAATCACTAACATCTCGTCACCCAAATTTCATTTTCCTTATGCATACAATTCATTCCATATCTTTCGTTGATCTTTTTATTGTTCACATTTGATCAAAATTTTAAGATTTTACTAAACTTCCTTTGTTTTCATGCTGAAGTGAATTATCACTGGTAACAGGGTCTACAAGCAAAGAGAACAAGATCTACAAAATCAAGGTATAATATTCCCTACTATATTTTGACAATTGAAATCTAATTTTTCTCATAGAAACCCTCACATATCATTTTACCATAGATCTTGAATCTACTTTTGAGTGGAACGCTTAGATATCTTTTTGACCATGTAGTAGATTATTCCATTGTTATGACCAGATTGATGGTTGATCTGGTCAAGGGATTGGGTCAACAATTAATATAATCTAGCATTTCATCGGACACTTTATCTTCGTTTTTCTTCTTATCCATTCTTTATTCTTCGAATCTCTTTGCTCCTTATTGATTCTCGTTGATTTCCAAATCTCTTCGTTCCTCGGTCTTCTCATAAATGGTGGTGGGTTTATAGCGATTGCAACGACGTTAGGGCAATGGTAATTGCAGCAAGGGCGGATGCTTCCGTGGAGTCGCCGAACTTGTCTTGGTGGTAGTCAACGGGTATATTAGCCTCCTTGATGGAGATGATGGATATCTTAGCGCTTGGCTTCTTGATATTATTCGGAGTGTAGATAGGTTTCAAGGTGGGTAAAGGAGGAGTGTCTATGCTTTGAATCTTGTGGCTTGGGATTTGTTGGGATTTTTTTCCTGGGAAATATTCTTGTATTTTGTCTTTGATTTGTCAAATAGCGTAGCAGTTGGCTTTGGTGTGTGGAGGTGGGATGGTTACGAGAAGAAAAGGGTATGAGAAAGGTCATCGGGCCTAACTAGATAACCGGGTCAATCGAGTTATACCATATTTTACCATCTATTTAATAAAATCATTTATAACCTTGAACCGGATTAGCCAAAAGGCTGGTTCATTAGGTTTTCAATCCAGTAGGTCGGGCTGATTTGATTCTCACAATATTAATTTATTCTCTCTTCGATATGCCTATCCATTATAATATGAAAACACAATGACAAAACAATAATTCTAAAGCATTAAATATTATGTTTTAAAACTATTATTAAGCATGATCCATTGCATATCACATATTTTTTTATTTAATTTTAAATCTAGATATCAATTTTTTTAACATATTCAAGGGTTTAGGGAGGGGTAAGGGATTGGAAAAAGGAAAATGAAAATAAATTTTTTTTCCTATTATTATAATTGAACCTCAGTAGGTTGTTATATGAGCTACGACTTATTGGCAATCTCAATATTTTTTGAATTTAATTTTAATCTATTATTAATGTAAATTTTTTTTTTGTATTATTATTCAATTATGTCTTCATATATTATTAATAGAGTTTAACATTTTTAATAGTTTTTATTAATATTAAAATCTTTTAATGATGTGATAAGATATAATTAGATGATAATATAGTATAAACAAGTTTATACTAAGAATGAGTCAAAAGTAAACTTTTATATATATATATATATATATATATATATTTGCATAATATATATAGTAGTCTTCTAAATGCTTGTGGAGATCTAATTTAGTGGTTGGATTGGCTACTCAAAATTGGACTCTATCCTAATTAATATTTTATTGATAATAGATTATAATATCATGAAGAGATTTTTATATTTTTGGGAGTATTATATTTAAGGATTGAAATTTTCTTTTAAGGTTAATTTAAAAGTATAAATTTATTTGTACATATTACAGGTGTAAGAGTACTACACTTTACATATGTAAAAATATCGTGGATCTTGCAAAAGACTTCTAATCATGAAAAGTTGTCATATAAGAAGATCTATTATTTATTTCAATGTAAATTTTAATAAAATATATGTGCTATTGTTAAAGTGATTTTGTTTAGCTATTTAGTAAATCTCTTAGTTTTATTGGTATTGAATTTTGACCACCTTCTAATTAGGTTCTTAAAATTTTTGTTTCAATTTCGTTATAAAAAAATAATTTTGTAATTGAGCTAATTTTAAGTAACTGTCAAGAAGTTGAAGGAAATTACTTGTGTAGCATTCCATCATTTTCTGTTTTCTATATTAGATGCTTATTGTATAAACACATGTGCATTTTTTAAAATAATTTTTATTAAATATCAGGCCGTTTCTATGTAATTGGTTTTGATTGAAAAGTTAAATTTTTTTTAATGATTGAATTAAAATAATTGTTTTAAAAAACCGCATGGGTCAAATTTGTAGATAAAAAATACAGTCTTTCTTTTTAATATCAGTATTTATTATAATAAAATGTGATTTATTTAATTTTTTAAACTACAGGTATTAAGTTTGACAAGAGTTATTACCAAAAAAAAGTTTGATAGGAGTTATAAAGCATACTATGAATAGTCCTCCATAAATCTATAATTATATCTTATTTTTATTTTTAAGTAATTATTCTAACATTTTATATATTGTTATGAATTTTTACAAATTTTTATTATACTTTAAAAATACGTAATTTTTTTTTAAATAAAAATTTATGAGAAGAGAGATTAGTTCATTTGAAAATTAGGACATGTCTAAAGTCTCAACAAAACTTAAAAATAAAGGACAACAACAAAAATCAAATCCAAATGAGTTGAGCTAACTTTTGCTTGGCAAAATATATAGCTTTTCAAACTTATAAAAGTTCTACATGACTCACGTAGCACAACTTCTTTAAAATAATAATAATAATACACACGCAAACATAGGTTAGTATTTTATTATGCAATATCCAAGTGATGTGGTGGTTGTAATTATTTCCCCGAGTAAGGCACAAAAGAGGCAAAACTTAGTCAGAAAAGTCAAAAATGCAATTTCTTGTGTACGAGTGGGAAGACCAACGTGTAAGACGCGGGAAGGAAGCAAGGCAAGCTTGTGTCACGCGTTCAGACATATTCTTGGGTAGCAAGGAAGGAAAGGCCGAAAGGGAAAAAGGGAAAAGAAAAGTAACTAAAATTATTGTTTAGAAGAATTTTATGGAGGATAAGGGAGAGGAAAGAGAGAATACAGGATCTTAAAATTCTTCTACGAAATAAGGGTAAGTAGAAATATAATATATTTTTTTTAAAGAAGAAAAGTTAGGAGAGATTACTACACTCAAATCAATAAATATTAGAGTTTAGTTTTGATGTATTGTAAGTGTAAATTTTTTTTATATTGTTATTTAATTATGTATTGTCAAATTATTAAAGAGTTTAATTTTGATTAATTGTTAGTGTCTTTACATTGTCACCCAATCATGTATTGTCAACTCATTAAAAGAGTTTGACTATTATAATAACTACCTCAAAAGTCTGACACTTTTAATGATGTGTCGGTACATGATTGGATGAAAGTGTAAAGAAACTTTA
This sequence comes from Styphnolobium japonicum, assembly GCA_023212625.1. Classification (NCBI taxonomy): domain Eukaryota; kingdom Viridiplantae; phylum Streptophyta; class Magnoliopsida; order Fabales; family Fabaceae; genus Styphnolobium; species Styphnolobium japonicum. The sequence continues at coordinate 20,922,005 of JALBWW010000003.1, read as the reverse complement.
CATTGACAGTGAATTAAAATTAAATCTATTATTAAAAGAGTTTAACTATCACAGTAACTATCTCAAAAATTTAACACTTTTAATGATGTATCAGTATATGATTAAATAAAAGTGTAAAGAAACTTTACACTGATTGTGAATTAAAATTAAATCCTAAATGTTATAAGTCTCTTAAATTGATGTATTAATAGAAATTGCTAGCATCGAGAATTAAACTTAGGCATTTTTGACTTCTATTGTCTACTAATAAAAATTGTTAGTAATGAGAATTAAACTTTAGCTTTTCTTGCTTCGACCTTTATCTATTAGAGTGTCTTTATTTGAGATGGTGGTGAATACAAACAGATGTTTTACATTTTTCAAGACATTTTGATAGGAAGCAATTTTTTTTTTGCTCCTCTCTCTCAAATGCTCGTTGCCTTTATGGTACAAGTAAAAAAAACTCAATACATTTTATTAAAATCTTATTTGATTAAATAAAATTTTATTAAAATCTTCAGTTACCGTATTTAAATTTTTCAATGAACATAGATAGCTAGTAATTGTTAGTGTTTAATATTTTAATTAGTTTTTATTTAATCAGACAATAATATTTCATGTAATTAACATGACTCGTGTTGAATAATTTAGTATAAACATTTTTTTTACAGCAAGTACATGGGGCATTTGTTGATTCATGTCGATCACTAGAGTAGTGGAAGCAGGACCCACAGAAGAGAGAGAGAGAGAGAAAGTTAAGTTTATGTGATTGTTTCTTCTTCTAGAGAGGTACATGGTTGGTTGGTTTGTTTCACTGCTTTCCGTTAATACTGCGTGCGTTCGGGTTCACGTTTGACTCTCTCTCTCTCATCCAACTTCCTGTACTTATCTAGTTATTATCTATTTATCCTACTTTTAATTTCATCTTCTTCTTTTAAGAAATTTCTTTTTTTTTCTCAATTTTTATTGCTTCTTGTTGTTTTATATTTTTCATGAATTCGAATGCGCCAAACAAATAAAACGAATAAATAAATAATAATTAAAATTTTTAAAATAGTAAAAACAATTATTATACTAATAGAACCAGAAGAGTTCAAACTTCAAACACAACTCTTTCAACGTAGAATCTTAGCCTCTCCTTGTAAGGTACACTTTATTTTGTGCCCTTATTTTTTCAAAGATAAATATATATATTTTGGTTTTGAGAAAAAAATTATTATTATTAAATTAAAATCTTTTGCAAAGTATTGGGTTTTCTCCTGGACCTGATAATATCCTTCCCATTATTTCGACTAATTAATTTTGTTTCCCATTCCACCTGTCAGAATAAATTAAAATTTTTTACCCAGTCAATTCTTGTGTCAATTTTTCTCATTTTTTTTTAAAAAACTTTGCAACAACTATTTGATTGTTTGAGCATTTGATTCCTAGATTCATAGGATTTTACACTTTAGCAATTTGTAGGTAATTATTGGGGGTTTCATAGAATTTTGCATACTGTGCAAATTGAATTTGTTTCTAGGTTTTCTTCACTGTGTTGATTTGCATAGGAATTTTCTTTGGTTAATTCATTTGTACGCAATCAGAACGTGGGAACCGAACTATCTTTTGCTGCATTGGGTGGGTATTCTGATGTTCTGCATTTTTGTTTATTTTTTGTTGTTTCATTTTTTGTTTTTGTTTTTGTTTTTTTTGCAGTTTTTAAGGTTTCTTTTTTGGTCAGTTAGTTTGCTAATAGAGAAGTAGAAAACTGTTTTTGGTTTGTCTCCTTGATCAATTGGGGACTCTAAATGAGGTCTCTTTTTGTTGTTGCAGGCATAATTATTCAATTGGGTTTTTCCATTTTTGCATTGAATGGAACAGTTAAAAATGGCTGCAGAATCTGACGCCAAAGAGGTTGAATTTTCAAACCCTAGCAATGTATGATATGATATGTCTTTGTTTCTGGAGCCCATCATACATGTCTGGAATATATATTTATCCTGCTCCTCTGTTCGAATCTTCTATCCTCTGTTTTTGTGGATCACAATTGCTGATCTTATCCTTGTTTATGGAATTTGAAAAATTGTTGCTATTTTTGTGTAACTTTTCCTTCGTTTCTCTTTTCTCTTTCTGCTTTTATAACCTTGTATTTTTGCTTGTAAGAGCTATTGTTGTGTAACATTTCTACTTTATTTGCTGAGCTAATTTCGGCTGTCCAGAAGGATGATGTTCAATTGTTAATTCACTCATATTGTAAGCCCTTAATCTTTTGCTGTAGCCTGGCCTTCAAGATGTATGTTAAGCTATATGGGCTCTTTCTTTCATGGGGTTTGGAAAGATTGGAAACTTTTCACCTGGGTGGTGGTGACTAGTACTGCTTTTGTTTAGCTTTTTGGAATAACCTACCTACATATGGCATTAGTATTGTCCAATTCTTCGGTCGTCCCATTTTCTTTTATTGAAGTACATTTTTTTTTCCTGTTTTTAGTTACTATAGGATTCTGTTCGAAACTGCAGGCTAGATTTGGTCAATGTTATGTTTGACATCACTGAATAAATGTTCAAGGATGGACTATAATAGCATCAAAGCTAAGATTCACTATTTCCTTTTCTGGAATTTCCATCTAATTTGAAGTGTTTGGGGTAACTACTAGCAGCTAGCAACCATTAGATTAATTTAACAGTAAACATAATTTTCATTAGATACCTCCCAGATGGATGAAAAATAATAGGTAGTACCTATTATTTAATGTTTGTAGATTTTTCTGATTCTTGATTTTTGAAACAAGAGGGAAATACCATATCTCGTAGGCGCACCTTTAAAGTGTTTTCCACTGTTGGGAGGTAGTACAAATTAAAATTGTAAAAATATTATTTGCTTAAATTTAGTGAATGCTTCAGTTAACATTTCAATTGTTATCTATTAAATTATGAATCTAGTAATAGTAACCTGAATGAAACCAAAATGCGAAGTGTGACTACTGTTTTGCTTTTACATTTTATACAGAATTTTTGTTTCTAAAATATGACTCCCAGTAATCTTTTGATTCTGAGCCACCTCCAATCTTGTTGCTCTGATGAGTCTACACTGCTACTATTCCCATCCTTTGATATCTAACTTTGGAAATTTATTTGAGGAAGCTTATGCGATCAAAGAGGTCCTCCTTGCAACTTCTCTCAAATTTAAGACTGGTCTCATGGTATCAACAACTGATGCCAAACCAGTATACACAAATAAAGATCCTTAAAGTTGTATAACTTATTTTAGAACATTAGATTGGACTTGGTGTGTGATTGAGTTGCTATTCTGTCATTACTAGAAACTTTGAAATTTGACTCATGATTTCTAGTTGTTGTAGACTTGTAGTATGAATGTGGGACTATCTCTTGATAAGACCCCCAAAGGTGACCCAAGTATATGTTAGAAGAAAGTTTTGGTCTGCAAAGGAAGTGGGCCAGAGGGAAGGCAAACATGCATCACCAAGTCTATAACTAACTTGCTGTGCTGGCACTGAGTGAGTGAGGAAAGTGGGATTCTGTTATGTTGGGGGGGGGGTATAATTATGGGGAAAGGAATGTGTGAGGGGTGTGGAACAAGTGGGCTAGGCACTTGGGAGGGTCTGAGTACTCTTCATTTGCTCAGACTATCTGTTATTCTATTTTCTCTGTATTTCCTAGAAGCTGTTTACAGCATTTCTGGGCTGATATCACCTAGCGTATATCAATACATCAGTATTTCTCTCATCATATTCTGTTCAGTTTTTATCAGTACCCATCAACTGGTATCAGAGCTCTCGATCCAGGGAGCTTTGGATGGTACTCACGGGAGCTATGGAGTCCCGCATGGATACATTGGAGAGGAGTATGCAGCAAAAACATGAAACATTGGAGGGGCGGTTGGAGGAGATGATGCATCTGCTCAAGGCCTGAAACAGAGGAGACGAGGGGGACGTCGCAATGTCGCCGACACTCTAGTATTCACCATTTTGATGATAGAAGTGACAGAGGGAGCCAGACGAGGTCGACCCACCGCGATTCTGTAAGTCAGGATCGTGAGAAGTCGAGGGAATGTAGAGGACAGTCATCTAAGGGGAGTCGACCCCCTTGGTGGAATGAAGGTGGAAGAAAACTTGAGGTCCCTGTTTTTTCGGGAGATGATGCTTTTGGCTGGGTAAATTGGGTTGAGCGTTATTTCAAGGTGAACGAGGTGCCCAACTCGGAGAAACTTTTCTCAGTAATGGTGGCCTTGGAAGGACGAGCGTTGAATTGGTATCAATGGTGGGAGGACCAAAATCCCTCACCCTGTTGGAGCAATTTCAAGGAGGCTGTGGTTCATAGCTTTCAACCGGGTATCACTCAGAACCCGTTTGAGCAATTGTTAAGTATCAGAGAACAATTTGAGCTAACTTCGAGGCCACTGAAGCATGTTGATAAGGAGATGTTTCTCTGAATGGGTTGCGGGATGAACTGAAGGCAGAAATGAAGCTGTATGAATTACGTACACTATCAGATCTCATGGATCATGCTGAGTTACTGGAGGAAAAGAATTGGGCCTTGTGGAGAGGAGGATTGGGGGAGAAAGGAATGGCTAGAGCAAGGGGAGGATCAACATCAACCTATCGAGCCTCTGCATCTGATTTGGGACCTAGGCCCAACACTGTGGGAGATGCAGGTCAAGGGCCACCCACGGTACCTAGGCCCAATATGCACAATCGAGGCCCAGTAGAACCCAAACCTCTTGATGAGGTTGCTAGTGTGGGAGAGAAACGTTCTAATGGGGCCAGGAGGCTTACCCAAGCCGAATTGCAGGAGAGAAGTAGGAATGGGTTGTGTTTGAAATGTGGAGAAAGGTGGGGGCATGACTACATCTGCAGATTTAAACAGTACCAATTGTTTATGATGGAGGAAGGGGAGGAAGAAGAGGAAATACAAGAAGATAAATAGGAGGAGTCACAGGTTGAATTGGAGGATAAGGTTTTGCAATTATCTTTGAAGAGTATCATGGGTCTGACTTCTAATAAATCCTTGAAGCTATGGGGGAAGATGGGACGCGAGCGGATGCTTAATTGATTGTGGGGCTTCCAGCAATTTCATAGCTAGAGACTTAGCTAAGAAACTGAGTCTACCAGTGCAGGATACTCCTCCATATGTGGTGGAGGTGGGCAATGGCTGTAAGGTGAGTAGTAGAGGTGTGTGCCAAGGGGTGGAGATAAATATGCAAGGGGTGAAGATCCAACAACAACAACAACAACAAAAGCCTTTTCCCACTAGGTGGGGTCGGCTACATGGATCAAACGACGCCATTGTGCTCTGTCATAAACCATACTTTCAGATAAACCATTGATTTCAAGATCTTTTTTAATGATATCTTTTAGTGTTGTCAGTGGTCTACCTCTACCTCTCTTTAAGGGACTATCCTCCAACTTATCAATTCTTCTCACCGGAGCTTCTATTGGTCTTCTCCTTACATGACCAAACCATCTTAGGCGAGACTCTGTTATCTTTTCATCAATGGGTGCTACTCCAACTTTCTTTCGAATGCACTCATTCCTAATTTTATCTCTTCTTGTATGTCCACTCATCCAGCGCAACATTCTCATTTCTGCAACCCTTAACTTATGCTCAAGGGGTGAAGATCCAACAAGATTTTTTTATGTTTGATTTAGGAGGGGTTAAGGTGCTTTTAGGAATGGATTGAGTAGCAAGTTTGGGGACCATCCAAGCTAACTTCAAGGAGTTAAGTCTACAATGGAAAGTAGCAGGTGAAAAGGTGACATTGAAAGGGGACCTTTCCCTTTGTAAGGCACAGGCTTCCTTGAAGGCCATGTTCAAGGCCTTAAGGGATGAAGGAGAGGGGTATTACATTGAGTACCAACAGCTGCAAAATTCACTTCCAACGGAAATTACAGCCATTTTGGAGGAATTTGCAGATTTGTTCCAAGATCCTTACGGCTTACGTCCTAGCCGGGAGCAAGACCATGCAATCTGGTTGATGGAGGGTGCTCAAATTCCCAACATTCAACCCTACAGGTATCCCCATTATCAAAAAAATTGAGAAAATAGTAGATGATATGTTGTTGGCTGGAATCATTAGACCCAGTAATAGTCCTTACTCAAGCCCTATTATACTAGTAAGGAAGAAGGATGGAGGATGGAGATTTTGTGTGGATTATCGGGCTCTTAACAAACTCACCATACAGAATAAGTTTCCAATACCTGTCATTGATGAATTGCTAGATGAATTGAGGGGTGCAATAATCTTCTCCAAAATGGATCTTAAATCCAGTTACCATCAAATTAGGATGAAGGTAGAAGACATCCCAAAAGCAGCATTCCGAACACACGAAAGGCACTATGAATTCTTGGTAATGCCCTTCGGGTTAACCAATGCTACATCCACATTTCAAGCACTGATGAATCAAGTTTTGAGGCCATATGTCAGAGACTTTGTGTTGGTTTTCTTTGATGATATTCTAATTTACATTAAAGATGCCTAAATCCATTGTGAGCACCTCAGGTTGGTTCTGCAAGTACTGCAACAGAATCATCTGTTTGTGAACAAGAAGATGTGTACTTTTGGGCAGCAGCAGCTAGAATATTTAGGCCACTTGATTTCCAATGAAGAAGTAGCTGCAGATCCAAATAAAGTCAGAGATATGGTAAATTGGCCTACACCGTGAGATATTAAGGGATTGCGGGGGTTCCTTGGTTTGATCGGATATTATTGGAGATTTGTGAAGAACTATGGAAAAATTGCATGGCCACTTACACAACAACTTAAGAAAGATGGTTACAAGTGGGGGACTTGAGGCTTAAAAAGCATTTGATCAACTCAAGGAGGCTATGACAACTCTCCCTGTGTTGGCAGTGTGCCTAATTTTGACAAAACTTTCATTGTTGAAACAGATGCTTCCGGGAAAGGAGTTGAGGCAGTCTTGATGCAGGAGGGCAGACTAGTTGCCTATATGAGCCACACTCTCTGATGGAGCCAAGACAAATCTGTCTATGAGCGGGAGTTGATGGCTATAGTTTTGGCCATTCAAAAATGGTCACACTATTTGCTGGGAAGATATTTTATTGTGCACACAGACCAACGAAGCCTTCGTTTCTTAGCTCATCAGATAATTATAGGGGAAGAACAGCAAAAATGGGTCTCCAAATTACTGGGGTTTGACTTTCAAATCAAGTATAAACTGGGTAATGAGAATGGAGTAGCAAATGCGCTGTCACAAAAAGTTCAATATTCTGCTATCTCAACTGTTAGCTGTATGACTGGGAGGGATTGGAAGAAGAGATCCAAGCTGATAACAAGCTTTGGGGAATAATACAAGATTTATTGAGGCAGCCTGATTCCCACCCAGGATTTCAGTTCAAGAAAGGCAGGTTATTATACAAAGGAAGGATGGTTATTCCTCGAGATTCCTCAAAACTTCCTCTAATACTCAAGGAATTTCATGACTCAGCAGTTGGAGGACACTCTGGTTTCTTTAGAACTTATGAGAGAATCTCGGCATTACTAACTTGGGAAGGGATAAAACGACATATACAAGAATATGTGCAGGCTTCTGAAGTTTGTCAAAGAAACAAATATCAAACTCTCACCCCTTCTGGTCTGTTACATCCTTTACCTATTCCTACACAGGTTTGGTCTGATTTATCAATGGATTTTATTGGGGGTCTTCCTAAAACTCATGGAGTGGATACTATCTTGGTGGTAGTGGATCGATTGACCAAGTTTGCTCATTTCATTGCTATTTCACACCCTTTCACTGCAAAGGATATAGCTGCAATTTTTGTTAAGGAAATAGTCAGACTTCATGGGTTTCCCACTTCCATTGTATTTGACAAAGACAACATATTCCTCAGCTCTTTCTGGATGGAATTATTTAGGCTTGTAGGCACAAAGTTAAAATTTAGTTTTATCATCCTCAATCGGATGGGCAAACTGAGGTGGTCAACCGCTGTTTAGAAACCTATCTAAGGTGCCTTACGAGGACCAAACCTAAGCAGTGGCCTAAATGGCTAGGATGGGCTGAATATTGGTACAATACCAATTATCATTACTCTACTAAGATGACACCCTTTAAGGCTCTTTATGGGAGAGACCCTCCTACTCTCCTTAAGGGGGAGAATATTCCATCCTCGGTGGAGGAAGTTAATCGATTGATGGCTGAGAGAAATCAGGTGATAGAAGAATTGCAGGAGTAGTTGGCTAAGGCGCAGAACTGCATGAAAAATCAAGCTGACAAATACCGAAGAGAGGTGGAATACTATCTTGGAGATGTGGTCTATTTGAAAATTCAACCTTACAAACTCAAGTCCTTAACTAAAAGGGTCAATCAGAAGTTAAGCCCCTGATTTATGGACCCTATGAGATTTTAGAGAAAATCAGTCCGGTAGCTTATAAATTGCAAATACCTGTAGGCAGTCTTGTCCACCCAGTGTTCCATGTTTCGTTACTTAAGAAGTCTATCTCTTCGACTGTTGCAAGTCAGCCCTTAGCTTCTTTTTTAGCTAAGGATTGGGAACTGAAGGTAGAACCAGCTGAAGTTCTAGATCACCATCTGAATTCTGCAGGTGCAAGGGAAGTTTTGATCAAATGGCAGCACCTTCCGGATTTTGAAAACTCTTGGGAAGACATGTCTGCACTCCAAAACCAATTTCCTGAATTCCACCTTGAGGACAAGGTGAATTCTTTGGGGGGAAGTGTTGATAAGACCCCAAAGGTGACCCGAGTATATGTTAGAAGAAAGTTTCGGGCTGCAAAGGAAGTGGGCCAGAGGGAAGGGACATGCATCACCAAGTCTGTAACTAACTTGCTGAGCTGGCACTGAATGAGTAAGGAAAGTGGGATTCTGTTATGTGGGGGGGGGGGTAGTATAATTATAGGGAAAGGGGGGGGGTAGTATAATTATAGGGAAAGGGGGGGGGTAGTATAATTATAGGGAAAGGAACGTGTGAGGGGTGTGGAACAAGTGGGCTAGGCACTTGGGAGGGACTGAGCACTCTTCATTTGTACAGACTATCTGTTATTCTATTTTCTCTGTATTTCCTAGAAGCTGTTTACAGCATTTCTGGGCTGATATCACTCTGATATCACCCAGCGTATATCAATACATCAGTATTTCTCTTCATATTCTGTTCAGTTTTTATCAGTACCCATCATCTCTATTGTTTTCTTTTCTTTAGTTTTATTTTCATGTCCAACATCCTATGTAATTTTCTGTTGAATGTACTTTTTGTACATTTGTATTTTTTATTATTTACAGTTCGATCTCTTTGACATTAAGCTGTTACATGTGTTTGTATCAAATCCTTTGGCAGTATTTGGATCGTAATAACATTATTTATAGTCTGCTAGACTTCGTTGTTTATTCCATGACTACTTTTAGTGACGCTGCTAATTTTAACAAATTTAGCATTCTTACATGAGATATTTTGCAGGATTATCCTTTTAGGCACAAGCCAAAAAATAACAACGCACTTGAGTCTTCTGGCAGTCCAAGAAGTAGAAAGGTATGTAGTATGGTCTACTGCATTGAGCATGCATAATGCTTTGATGGACCACGATCAATACTTTGTATTTTTCTTGCTCTTCTTTACAACAAATATGAACTACTTGTTTGAAATTTGAATGGAATTAAACTTTTCAACACCCTGTGCTTTAAAAATTTTCTAAATGTATTTTTAGTATGAGTGTTCACAACTACAAGCAATCAATACTTATCTTGATAACCATGAGGTGAGTCAAACTTGAATCTTCTGATTCCCATTCTTTTCAAAGCATAACAGTCTACTTGATGAAGTCAATTACTAAATTCAGTTTTTTAAACATATTTCTTACAAAACCACATTGGATTATTGTTGTCATGTTGCAGATATCAGCTAGATGGGATCCAGCTGAAGCCTGTCGGCCTATAATTGATGAAGCACCTGTGTTTTATCCGACTATTGAGGTACTTATTATTATTATTACTATCTTCATGTTATTGCTTTTGGTGGTAGTAATATTGTATTTTGAATTAATTTTATTTCTTATTTTTACTCTTCTTATTTAGGAGTTTGAAGACACGCTTGGCTACATAGCGAAGATACGCCCCCAAGCTGAACCCCATGGCATATGTAGGATTGTCCCTCCAGCTTGCTGGGTTCCACCCTGCCCTCTTAAGGAGAAAGATCTATGGGAAAATGCTAAATTTCCCACCCGTATTCAGCAAATTGACTTGCTTCAAAACAGGGAGCCCATGAGAAAGAAAAGTAGGGGAAGGAAACGAAAACGTAGAAAGCACTCCAAAATGAGCACATGTAGGAGACTTGCCAATTCAGGTTCTGAAGCTAATGTTGCTTCTGAACCTGATGACAAATTTGGATTCCAATCAGGGTCAGACTTCACGCTTAAAGACTTTCAGCAATATGCTAATTTTTTTAAGGAATGCTACTTTGGGCTGAAGGATGCTAATGAAGATGGAAAAATTAGTGATAATAACCAGCAGAAGAGATGGGAGCCTTCTGAGGAGGAAATTGAAGGTGAATACTGGCGAATAGTCGAGCAACCAACGGATGAGGTTGAGGTATTAATCATTGTTTATTGACAACAATGTTGTTCTTTACTGTCACATAATTATGCAAACAGTGTTTATGTTACTCTGTTATATTGTAGGTGTATTATGGAGCTGACTTGGAAACTGGAGCACTTGGAAGTGGTTTTCCTAAGGCATCATCCTTGACTAAGAGTGATTCAGATCAGTATGCCCTGTCTGGCTGGAATCTGAATAACTTCCCGCGACTGCCAGGTTCTGTACTAAGTTTTGAAGGAAGTGACATCTCAGGAGTTCTTGTGCCATGGCTGTATGTTGGCATGTGCTTTTCATCATTTTGCTGGGTAAGTGGTGGGAATTACTTTTTTCCAAGTCTAAATTTATGAATGAGGCAAAGTTTAAGACATAAACAATATTACCAATTTTTGTGTTTTTCTCTCTCTCTCTCTGTATGTATCTGTGTGTAGAGTTATATGAAGTTATTTTTCATGAAAGCTAAGTTGAAACTTTTAACATCTGTTGTTTATTTTAGAAAAACTCTAATTTGGTTAAAGGTTTACTGGACAAAATAAATAACTAGAAGTAATAGAGATTGTAGAGGGGCTGCGACCTACTGCTTCATCATTAAATCATGCCTAATGCAATAGAACCCTCAGTATGTTGGCACTCACAATATTTTAGGTTCCACTTCTTTATGTTGACATATTTGGAATGTTGAGCACTTGAGCTATAAAACAAGTTACAGATGCCTAGAATTTTGCATTTCTTTTGTTTCAAAGCTTAACAGTTTCCTAGAAAGACTAACACATTGTCATCATTTCCTGCTTCTTGAAACAGCACGTTGAGGATCATCACCTCTATTCACTTAATTATCTGCACTGGGGTGACCCAAAAGTGTGGTACGGGGTACCTGGAAGCCATGCTTCAGCTTTTGAAGATTCAATGAGGAAGCACTTGCCTGATTTATTTGAGGAACAACCAAATCTACTCAATGAACTGGTAGAATGTTACAACTTGTACTTTCCTTATTGCTTTCAGTTGCTGACAAGTATTTTAGTTATTGGTTGTTTTAGTTCTGCTTGTTGTTTCTATGTAGAGGTTTCATGAATGCAATTAGTTTCTAGTTGATGCAAAACATATTTTTTATGGGTGCAGTTTGCTAGGAATGCTCAATGTACTGATTTAAGTTAAGAAAACTATAATCATGATGACTTTTGAAATGTTCAAAATGTCACTTCAGGTTTATTGTCGGTTAAAGGTGTGGCACACTGATCAGTCTAGTGTAAGATCCCTTTATATGTAGAAATATAAAGTGGAAGCTATAGTAATTAGGTATTAAATTATGAGTAAGAGGGAGAAGATATTAATTAGTCTCCCTAAGAACTGAAGTTCACTTTAGATTCTACCCAAGTAAGCTGCTAGTGTGTTTGGGAAAAAGTGGTGCCTAAGAGTTGGCATCATCTTAATGACTTAATGGTTCCTCTTGACAAATATCCTACATGATATATTCTGTATTACACATAAACTATAAGCTCTATTATTGCTGCGGTGGTGCTCATATGTAATGTACTATTTAGGGTTATACTTGTTTCAGATCAGGTCATGTTTAATATTAATATTCTATAAGCTCTTTAGATGTTTCCTCTCCAGGGGAGCCTTTCCCTCGTTAAGGTATCCTTACAAGTTACAAGTCTATCAAAGATTTTAAGCATATGGTATATTTATGTGTTTATAAGATTTCCCTCCTTATGTAGTGGGCTGAATTTTGACAATCGTATTTCTACTAATAACGATAACACTAGTTTATCTCCAGAACCTCCCAGCACATCTGTTCAGTTGTCATATAAGTGTTAGATATTTGGGTATTCTATGTGCAGTACATAGCTTCTAAGTTTGGGAACTGTATTGTGATTCTAATGGTTATGATTTTCATCTTTGAGCAGGTTACTCAGTTATCTCCTTCAATTCTTAAACCTGAGGGAGTGCCTGTGTATCACACTGTTCAGCATTCTGGGGAATTTGTTATTACTTTTCCAAGGGCATACCACTCTGGCTTCAATTGTGGCTTCAACTGTGCAGAGGCAGTGAATGTGGCCCCTGTTGATTGGTTAATGCATGGCCAGAATGCCGTCGAGCTATACAGTTTGCAGTGCCGTAAGACATCATTGTCACATGACAAGCTGTTATTTGGATCAGCTCAGGAAGCTGTACAATCCCTTGCAGAGCTAGCTCTTCATGGAAAGGAAAAGCTAAAAAATTTAAAATGGAGAAGTTTCTGTGGGAAAGATGGGGTTCTTACCAGGGCAATTAAGGTAATGATTCTCCCACCCTCTCCTCTTTGATCATACCCCTTCCACACATTTTGAAATCTCCATAAAATTTTGGAACTCGTTTATTACGTAGTTTTTGTTACCCTGCAGATATGTCATTCTTTAGTTATTTTTCTTGTTACCCTTATTTTTGACAGACAAGGATAAAGATGGAAGAAGAGAGGCTAGACTGTCTTCCAACTCATTTAAAGTTGCTGAAGATGGACAGTGACTTTGATTTGTATAAGGAAAGAGAATGCTTCTCTTGCTTCTATGATTTGCACCTATCTGCTGTAGGTTGCAAGTGCTCTCCTGACAGATATTCTTGTCTTAAGCACTCGAATTTGTTTTGCTTGTGCGAAATGGAAAAAAGATTTGTTCTGCTTCGTTATACTATAAATGAGCTAAATAAATTGGTTGAAGCATTAGAAGGAGAATCACCTGCTATTGAAATGTGGGCAAATAAAAACTTTGGAATGGTTTCTGCTGATTCCAATGAGGTTTGCATACATAAACCAGATGTGGACAGAGACATGTACAAAACCAAGAGTCGTGAAGAAGGGGAAAGCTCAACTTGTTGTACAGGAACCAAGGGCAAGTCAAATTTAAATGTACCTAGCAGTCCTTATAGTCATGTTACTTCAGAGTTAGTGCAGTCTGAGTCTCACCATGTTACTTTTAGTGCATCATATGGCACTATAGATAGTCATAATGACAATATTAATGATAAAAAATTGGTCATGGACAATGAAGTTAAGGTGGATCAGGCGGGTTCTCTGGATTTGAATCTTGATGTTATATCTGATGAAAATGAAAATTATTTGCTGCATATTGCTGATAACAATCATAATAAGGGTGTTTCATATGTGGAAAAAGTATGCTGTTCAGAGACCGGAAAGGAACAAGACAACATGGAACTTGGCAGTGGGGGTAACCTACCACCCTCGTTTTCTGTTCCTAAGACAGATTTTTCATCATGTTCAAGGGATGTTCGCAATTCTTTTACATTTGATGGTGGAAAATTAGGGGTGGATCTGCATATGGATTCAGATTCAGGAAAGCAGCCCAACAGTGTATTTAAAAAGGAAGTCATAGACACCACAAATACAAGTATATCTTTGACAGGCGAAAGCTACCTAATGCAAATGTTTGGTACTTCTGTCAAGCCTATAAGTTTGGGATCTGTTGTTTATGGAAAGCTGTGGTGTAGTAAGCACACAATATATCCAAAAGGTATGCTGCAGTAGGATATTTTCTTGGCTTAGATTATACCTTTGATTAATATTTTTTGGGAGTTTAACTTTCCTATAATTTTGGTAAAAGGATTCAAGAGTCAAGTTAATTTCTTTAGCATTCTTGATCCGGCAAGAATCTGTGGCTATATTTCTGAAGTCATTGATGCTGGATTTCTTGGGCCTCTTTTCAAGGTATCATTCCTAACCTCTTTTCAAGATACTGTTTCTTGATCTATGTTATTTCTAGTTTATAGCCACAAAATTTGCTGGTTTTAATTATCATGAAATCAATAATCTCCTAGCTCCATCGCCTTTGGAGTCCATTTTTCTTATATGATTTTCTTTTAAGAATATTGAAGTTGGCCATTCAGCACATGAAGGCAAAGTAGCTGTAAGAGCAGAGGTGGTCAAATTACTGAACATTAGCATAGTCTTTGGCGTCGTAAATGTCTTAAGTCAAATTGAGGATCATGCTTTGCTTAATTGACAGCTGCAATTTGTAGTCATCTTTGTCCTCAGTTTAGTTTAAGAGTTGGGGGCAAACCCAGTGCATCTGATCTTATTGGCTCCAGGAGCTGCTATCAGTAAATAGTAGCTGTTCTTTTCTGCATATTCAATAATTCAACATACCAGGATTGAATATTCCTGGATGAATGGGAACATGGTCTATCATGGGGTACAAAGTCCCCCAGTGTCATTCGTGTGAAATGTAGGAATGATTAGCTTTTAAATGTTGTGATAACTCCTGAATCTATTATACGCGATCGAGCACAATGGCATTCTAGAATCCATGTAGGCAACCCCACTTAGTTGAAGTAAGGCTTTGTTGTTGGTGTTTTCAGTTGCGGGTTTCTATTTTCAAATGCATTTTGGTTTAAATATTAAAACACAAAGTATCTTGGTCTCAAATGTAGACTCAACTTTAAGAATAATTTGTTTAAATATGGAAGGCATTTTTCTCGATATGCTTTATTTTAAAATAATATAGCTAATAGTTGTTTTCCTTGACGCTTTGGATCATTTCTTTTCTATTCATTTTTCTGGGCTTTGGGGGCAGGAAGGCATGTAATGCTTTGTCTAAGTACGCCGTGTTTGCTGGCATATGGTGTATTTGGTTAAAATATAATGCTAGAGATTTTCAGCAAAGACTTTTAGCCGCACAATGTTTATGGGACATATTTTTTTCTTAGGCTTTTGTGTGGGTTTCGGTTGATGTTTGGGGTTCTTTTCCAAGCTTGCAGAGGGACTAGTTTTCCTATTGTATTCTTCATTTTTTTATTTCTTATTTTTATTTTTATTATTTTTGTTTGCTCTGGGAAGATTCCTTTTTTTCTTCTGTACTCTTCTCCATATTAAATAATGTTTTCTTTCATCTTAAAATACTTAGGTTCTAGTTTTTTCATTATGTGTTGGTGGGGTAACTGTTTTCGCTGTCTTCTATGTTTTTCTTTCTTATTGGAGATATTCTGGAGAGACCCAGCGGCTGCTATTTTTTCATAGAACGGAAAAGTTTATGTAGTGGCATCATTGTCTGAATTAATAGAATCTGACAATCTGACAAAATCTAAATGAAACAAAGTGATAAAAAAAATTCTTGGTTAAGAAACTCAATGACGTTACTATAAAATACTAATTAACTATATCTGAATTTTTATGGTTCAGTGTTTGTATTTATTTGCATTGACATTTCTTTCAATTGAAGTAAATCTCTTTCTCATTCCATAAAATATATTTCAGGTTACCATGGAAGAACATCCAAGTGAGGCTTTCACAAATACGTCAGCAGATAAGTGCTGGGAATCAGTTCTAAAGAGATTACATCATGAAATCATGAGGCGAAGGAGTCTAGGTGAACTAGAACTTCCTCCCTTAGAGATTCTGCAAAGCATTAACGGTCTTAGAATGTTTGGATTCCTTTCACCATCCATTATTCAGGTAATGCCAACACATGAATCTTACATATATTTTTACCCAACTTGAGCTAAAACTAATATCACTGGTGTATAGTTTTCTAATGTAGAATTATAGTTACATAGTTCGGATCTCTTTACCAAATTGTGTTGAACTAGATCAATATAGCTTATTATGGTTAAGTTTGTTAAATGACTGCTGAATTGATCTGGATGTAATGTGGTAAAAACCTAAATGACACTTCTAGTATGTATCCCTGAAATTATGTTCTCACTTCTGATGTTCTATTCCATTGTGACAAACTTTTTCAGGCCATCGAAGCACAAGATCCCAGTCATCAGTGTGTAGAGTACTGGAATCACAAAGTTGTCTCTGCATCTTCAGGCAGTGCCATTGATAACTATAAGTTCACACATGGTTCAAGTAGCTCTTTTGGTGACGTCAATACCAAAGTTTTTGGTATCAATATGATTAAGCTGGAAAAAGATAACATAGGAGGAAGTTGTCATTCCTTTGAAGAGATGAAATCAATACTACAGGGATTGTTAAAAAAGGCGAGTCCTGATGAGTTAAGCACAATGCATAAGTTATTCAGCTCTGATGCACAGTGCTCTCAGTGGAGAATGGCATTCGTAGCACTAATGGAGGAGATCCAGAAAGCTTGTAGATAAAAGAATAAGATCTCAATTCTTTCTGACTCTGGATAGTCATATTTCAATTTAGTCATTAGTTAGGTCCATTCTTTAAGAGATCAATTTAACTGAAGAAGTTGCTGGGTGAAGCCGAGATAAAATTTTGCTACTTGCCCACAATCAATGACCTGATTACAGATGGATAATGCCATTGACCCATTCAAACTTTCCTTTCTAAAGTATAGTTGCTTTTTAAGGTCTAGACTTTAGCTGTTGCTGGGATTTAGGTTATACATTGATATCCATTCTCTCTAAATTCCTGTATATACACAGAAAAACAAATGCGGCTGTTATAATAGATGATAAAAGTAGGGAAAATACATGGTGAGATCTGATCTTCAGAATACACATGCTCCTGCTCAGAATTTTGAATATCTGATCTTAGTCTCAAGCAAACAGCAATGCTTAAGTCCCACATCCTGCATTATTTGTATTTAATTTGAATAATGTAGCTCTATGTGGCCCCCTTACAACTTAATAATACTCTTTATCCATCAAACCCCCAGAGAGGAAAATCAAATTAAATACGAAAAATAAGAAGTGGCTTTAGTGAATCGGTGGAATTTGGATTTCCGTTGGGACATGCAGTCTCATTGGTGGATTTTACGAAGGACTAGAATTTGTTGGGGGAATTATATACTTCCTCTCAGATGTTATTTAATCTCTACTTACAGTCACATCACAACTGCGCTAGTGACTTCATTTGTAATTAGATGATGCCACTTAAACTTCTTTTATGCTAAACTTAGATCAGATGTAACCAACCACACGTGCAATTGTTTGTGACTAATGTAAAAAGCTTTATTTATCTATCAACTCATTAAACAAACCTCATTAAAATGCAACATTTTTAAATCTATAGACTAAAACTACAATAAAGCTAAAAAAAGAAATAATCACTACCAAAAAAGATCGAGATCAAGAAGAATTTTAGAGAGACAAAAATATAAGAAATCAAGATAAGGTCAATTGCCACACTTCCCAATTCCCACAGCACATCACGTTTACATCTTGCTATTTTTGTTTTCAACCATAATATTCACACACTACATTACACTATTTTTACACTTGTTTTCTCAGTTAATACAATATATCATTTGATTAATAAGTTCTGGTAACTAATCACTTACAAGTTGGTAATCAATTATCAAATCTATTAACTAAGGGCATTACTATGGTACCCATCTTTTTTTTCAGGGTACCAGTACCCAGGGTGAATTATCTAACATTTATTAGTTATTATTTATATTTAATTTAATAGACTATTTAGCATTTATTGTGAAATCAACAGTTAATAAATGATTGACAACTCACCCTGGGTACCAAACCCATCAGGGTACCATAGCAACTCCCATTAAGTAAACTATATATTGCATTAACCAATAATTTGCTCATCATTAACCAAGTCCGTAAGTAATCAATTACCAAAACTCATTTAAACAAACTAGATATATTGCATTAACCAAGAATTTACTCATCTTTAACTAAATATAAAAAATAAAAATAAAAAACTGGCGTGCAAATATCTTTTTGCTTTTGATTTTAAAAACTTTGTTATTTGTTGGGGGGTTCCCTTCCCCACTCTTTGTTGATTTTGCTGAGTGGTCACCCAACCTTTGCTGGGAACACAACCGAATCATAATTCTAATGTGAAACTTAATAGATCACTGCAAGGCTCATAGCCAACCGAACCAGAACAAACACAATCACATTATGGCTTGGCTCCTCGAATTTTCAATACATTATTTGTTCAATGACAAAGAAAAGAGTGGAACCAAATTGCATGAGCAAGCATAGCTAGGAGAGTTCTATTCTAGGCTACAAAATCAGTGCATATTACATGTGACAAACGGATCAAAAAGGATCCCAAATTAAAACCAACCCTTTTGCTAAAGATCAAAATCTTTCAAAACGCACAAAAATAAATTCATGCATCCAATCAAGAAAGAGCAAAAAAGTTATTCCTTTTCATCATCCACACATGCATATGCATAGGATGGTCAAGCATGCAATGCACCCAAAGGTGAGTTCTTGAACGAAACACAAGAACCAAATTATCATCAACGAACAAGAGGGTTCCTCCACTGAACAGCAAAAGCCAAAAAAATAAGAACCCAACAAAAGATCAAGAAAACCAAGTTCTTCACACGTGTGCATGAGCATGCAACAGCACCAGACCTCCACCCAATGGTTTCTCCGATAGGCATAAACGGCGGCGACAAGATTCCCTCCGGAGAAGGCGGGGTTGTTGGGCGAAGGCCGTCGCCGAAGAGGGAGTAGTCAAGGACGGAGGCGACGCCGTGGACGGCGAGGGTGGCGGTGGCGTAGAGGTCGGGGTGGGTGAGGGGAGTGTCGTCAAGGGTGAAGTTGTGGTGAGAGTTTTGGGTTATGGAGATGGATTTTCCGGGGAGGAGAGTGGGAAGGCGTGTGTTGACGTTGAACATGACAAGTTCTGAGAATGTGAGGCGCTGAGGTACGATGTGGTAAGGGAAGAGGAAAGGGTCTGTTGGAGGGTGGTGAAGGTCGAGGGTGTTGTCTTCTGGTATGAAGAGTGTAGCGCTCAGAGGGAGCACTGTTGGGTTTGCCATCGAGAGAATGCTCACCCAGCTGGTGAAGTCACCGGCTCCTATGAGTGCGTCGATGATGTTGTTCAGTTGTTGTGGAAGAGGTGGTGGTGGTGGTGGTGGTGGTGGTGGAGAAGAGAGTAGAGGTGGTGGTGTGGGGTTTGGAGGGAATGCATGTGATGGAGAGGGTGCAATAATGGGTTTTGGGTTAGTGATGGTGAGGGTTGTGAGGAAGAAGAGGAAGAGGAAGTGGAGGAGGAAAGGGGAATGGTCATTCTCCATGAGAAAAGAGAAACAGAGTTCTATTATTCTTGGATTTCTTGGTCAGATTATAGAGAAAGAGAAAGTTGAAACTAATTGCAAGTTTTCTTGGTTTCTGTTTTAAGATGAATGAGGGACAGCAGAAACAGAAGGTGAGGGTTTTCTAGACATATTATCATTAAGAAAGGAAGTGATCTTAACGGAACTTTTTTTTTTATTTTTTGGTGTAGCAAACTCATCCCGCCATATATCTTCTGCTGAAGGTACAAAAAGAAAATAAGCACAGCTGCTGCTATACGCGCCGAAATGCAATAGTCAATGCGTAATAAGCGATTTGTGACGTGATTGGTTGATGCTATTTTCTTTTTCTTTTTCTTTTTGATGAAAAATGTGGTTAGTGGGAGAGGGTTTTCTAAAGTAACGGGTTAGGGTGCCACTAGCATGTTAGGGAGGTTGGCAGAAGTCTACCTAAAGGGTTGCCATTGGTAACTACACAAACAAAGTTCCTGCATGACTAGTTACACATAGTCTTTGGGCACTAGAAAATTTCCTTAAGAGGGTTACTTACAAAGCGATACGATTGGCTATGTAGAGATTTAAACTCGTGCATACGAGAATGTAAAACTCGTATTCGAAACTCATGAACCAGTTGAGCCAACTCGCCTTAGTTAGTTGATGATATATGTATTAAGGGAGGGACCTTGGCCTATTACTTTCTTCATATTCAGTTTGATATTTCTTTAAAAATGGAGGTAAAAAATTTAGACATTTACATACAATTTTTTTTAAAAGTATATAATTATACTTCTGAACTTTTCACTCTGATTTTTCAATAAATGTCAAACTTCTTAAGAGAGATTTATTCATTTCGTGGGAATGACTAACTTGCAGCGTGCATTCACAAAATGCAGGGTAGAAAGCTACTGAAAAAGAGTATATGATGAGTAGTAGGTAAAGAGGTAAAAAAGAATGAATTATACCCAAAGACTAATTTTGTTAAAAACTTTTTGATACATAAATTACTACATTACTAGTACAATTATAATCTAGGATTCAAATCTTGTCTTATTTTTATATCCTTAATATTGTCTCTTCAATTAATTAATGATAATTAAGTCAAAAATTATATATATCTTTTAATTAACAATAACTTCTCTCTTAAATAATAATTATTTTTTGCTTAATTATCATTAATTGAATGGAGAAAAATTATTTAAGACAAGAAAATAGAATAAAAGATTTAATTCTATTGAGCCCAACTTCAGTTCAAACATGAAAAATTAAACTATATTTATAAAATTTTAAATTTTAATTATATAACTAAAATTATTTATTTATAAAATATAATAAAATATTATATATAACTAATGGAACTAAAAATTAAAAAACCTATCGAGCTTTAACACGTAATATTCAAGCTCGGTTTGATTCTATAATCAAGTCTGATAATATTTGAACAGTTTTATCAAACTTTAAATTCGAGCTGAACCGAGCTTTTTATCGAGCTTTCAATTTGATAGCCCCCCTAATACTAGTACAAGTTGTAAATTCTATAATCTATACTTAAATTCTGCCAAATTTAGTTGTCACCAAAAAAACAGCACTATTAACAAGTAGTCAACAGACTTAACATCTAAGTGACACATCTCATTCGGATAAAAGAATAGCACTCCTCTCATTACCTATTGCATTCCATATGTATGGGTAGTTTGGTACATAGAAAATGTCTATACCCAACAAAGGAACAAAATGTTTGTATACAAAAACCGATATATACTGATCAATTCATTCATCAAATTCAAATTGGGATGTCCATCTCTCCTATAAACAGACACATAGAGAAACACTATTGAAGGTTAAGTCAGGTCATTTTCGTCCAGTGGCTGCTCTTCCTCTTCACCAGTGTCAGCCTTTAATGCACTCACATCGCCTGTTGGCAGTTTCCTCGCAAGCCTAATGATCTGCAGACAATTTACTAGAAAGTGTCAAACAAAGTTGAGTCTACATGAATAACCCCATCAATAAAAGTAATAGTATACTTACTGACTAAAGATTGTGCATGTGTTATATAAAATTTGACAAGCAGTTAATAATCATTTTCCAGCAATAATAGGATATCAAAGAGGGAGCAAGTTGAAGAAAAGGCTGAAACCTCGGGGAGTCTCTTGTAAGAAAACTAATCACAAAATGTAAGGTTTTCTGTTATAAGTATTGAACAACCTTGAACTAAGTTTCTTGTTATTAAGAAATCCAAGAAAGATTGCCAATGGACTGACAATTAGTGTGGACCAGTAAAAGATGCAATGCTGAGCTTTAAGTCATCATACAAGTAGTTTATAGCCTCATTGTGCTCCTTGGACTTCAGGTGGATACAGACTGAAGTGAGCATCTATGTTTAGGATATACACTGAGGTGACACAAGTTGGATGTCAAGAATTGACGCAAGCTTAGAAGAGACGAGGGATTGTCTTACTCCTCAGAATTGCTAGAGGTTATATAAAATCTGTAGGCTGACAGGGATTTGCAGAATAGTCATCACGTATCAGTAAAGTTGTTCCCAGTGGTGAGACAGCTAGCTATGTTTGTCTCCTTACAGCAGCTTAAGGATAAAGGCTTACTCAGGGTTCTCTTGGCTCTGGTTATGCTAAGAATCCAGTCTGATGGCAAATCATTACCAAAATTTATACCCTGCTTGGATTGGAGATTTTAAGGCAAGTTAAAGTACACGGCAACATGATCAACAAATCACTGTAGCGACTAAACCTTGAAACTGTAATGACTGAAAGGTAAACAATTTGGGTTAAACCTGGAATCTGTTTAACTCATGCACTAAAGAAGAGGAAGATCTGATAACATGACAACAAGCCCAGAAGCATAATAAAAGTTTATATAGCTAGATTGTACTCGTTATGATTATTTGCTACACATTCCAAAAGAAAACCTACATATAAACTAAATCACTTACAACATGGTCAAGATTTGATATAGTGCTGGACTGAGCAATCCGTTTGATTTCTTCAATGTCTCCATCCGTGTAGGCAGCAAGAAGCTTGCTAGCACAACGATTCTGGTCACTTCTGAGAAAAGCATCAATCCTAGAGACACCACAAGCACGTATGTCCATTTATTTCATCAGTTCAAATAATTAATTGAATGGAGCATAACATAAATTACAGCGTAACAGTCAATCTTAAAAACAATAAGAGAAATTTTACCCATAGGATTTATGCTATGATGTTTAGGAGCAAGAGAAAATTGGAGTGGGAAATCAAAGAAGCAAAGCCAATAACAACAACGATAATGAGTTCAGTTCACATAGAAGTTCTATAATGATCCATATCACATGTTGGTCGAGTTTGCAGGTACACTAAAGCACAACATGGCGGAGGCAGAAACTTACTGAGAACAGTCATTATAGCACTTCTCTGCTTGCTTAAAGTCATGAGCATAAAGGTAGACAATAATCGCACTAAGATATGCCTGCATTTATGAGCACGTATGTGAGAAATTTTTTATCATAAAACAAAAATAAGTAAATTTCAGCACATGAACATTGCATATACACAGATATGAAAGCATTTCCTCCACTTGCAGTGTTAGAATAACAATGATGCAGCAGTTATGCACTAATTGAAGAAATGTCAACCATTAGGGAACTCAAATAAAATATAATAATTCATCAAAATTCAAACATCACAGGAGTCATTTTCATTGCCTTCAAATTTCATCTAAGCTTACAAGTGCTTCTGCCTTTCACTGCAAAAAATTATTTGTCAGTCTTAATACAAGCAACCAGGATAAAAACACTGCGGATTGCTTTGGTTACCTCTATACGAGCTTTGGTGACTAAGGTTGTGTTTGAGTTACAATTGCAGTCAATGGGTCTTTACATTTTGGTTTACTAGTATTTAAACTTATTTAATTACTTGGGCCTGCCTTTATGTCTCTTTCAATATTAATTATTCTTGTCAATTCTAACATCGTAGCTGAACCCTATATCCCTAAACCTAATTCATTTACTTAGGAACCCTTACACCCACCACAAAGCCATTGTAGGCAGACTTGTTGAATCTGTTCTAATCACATAAGAGGACAAGCTATACCCGTTACTTTGGATACCATCAGAATAAAGTACCATGTGTTTGGTATTCTAGACTTCTCAATATATACTTTCTCATTTATTTTTGCACCCAAAAGTGAAAGGACCTAAGCAATGATTTCATGTTTCCTCTATGCAGGAAAAAAGGAATAAGAGTAAACACAACAGGAGAGGGGAAAAAAATACTATACATCATATTGCAGGAATAAGTAATAATTACAGATAATCATTTCAACTAATGTTGAGAATAATCTTTAATCAGACAATTGACTAACTATAGTGGAAGTACATCCAAAGATAATTTTTTACTTTTAGCTTAGTTCAATCAACTTCATACGAACCAATTATGTAAACTAAATCATATAAAGGAGAATGAAACCATGCAAATCATAACACATAAATATTAACATTCCAACTGTGAAAATGTCAATAAAACATCCTTACAAGATAAAAGGTGATATTGAAATTAAAGGGCGGCTTAGTGCAGGAGGCTGCCACCATTGTGGTGTTTGGGGAACATTCATTGACTTTTCAAAGAATAGAGGTCATTAGCTATAACACAATACTCTTACACTATATTCATTGAAAATTCACGAATGCTATTATATTGTTCCATCTACTTTGTTTTTATTCTGTGTCTTTCTGAATCTGATTTTGTGTTCATTTCAATGCTGCAATGGTTGCCCAATACGATTTTGTTGATGAGGTCAATGTCAACAATGACTAGAAGATCTAGAAGCTTAAAGTGAGGGTTATTCATCTTAAGATCTAGAAGCTTAGGTTGAACGGCTAGTTATCCTTTAAACCAAAGATACTTGAGAAATTCATCATGCAATGCAGTTCTAAAGGGCTTAGAAAATTAACATAATGCTAATCAGTAATCACAAATTTAGTGGTAGAGTGTAATTGTGTCAGGACCGGGGAGCACCAAATTTAGCCTTGGATTTTCGTTGTGAAAAGGATGAATTTGAAGGTAATGAAGACACATAACCTAAGGTTATGCCAGACTAGGAAGAACAAAGAAAAAAGCAAGGAGAAGAGAGAGAAGAAGTAAAACACACACACACACAGCTATAAGATTTATCTGACATACACATCTATATAACCAATATCTGAAGCTTCAGCCAACTAATAATCCAAAACCAACTTGCTATAAAAAATTTAAAATATAATTCCACTTGAGCTCAGTAAAGATTTCCTTAACTCACTGCACAAGTACATATCTAAGGTTATACTCGGTTATTTTAGGATCATATTTCTTGAAAAACAAGAGTTTTAGGGAGAGAAAAAGGGAAAACAGAGGAGATGTGAGATAGACAATACACAATATTTCAACAATTACTTAGGATGGTTCTATACATAAGCTGATCCTATACCTCTATTTATACTAATACTACGACTAAGTAAAGACACACACACCCTTTATTTCGGGTGCACTACAAGTAAATAATTACTTAACCCATAAGAGTTTCCAAATTACTTATTCTATATTATATTCCTAAACAATTACCATCAATCTACTTGAAATACCATTCAATTCTTAGTTCTTTTGGCAGCAAATGCATTCCTCCAGCAATGACCCAACCCATATCAACTTTAAAGCTTAAAAGTCAATGCCCCTATGCTCCATTTTTTTCTTTAGATGTAAGTCCCAGTTGTATAGCTACTGTTAATCTAGTTTTCCAAACAAGAAAAAGAATAAGAAAGCAAATACTCTTAACACACCAAACGTTCGGATGTCACGGTCTTTGCTACTTATCATCATAATTACAAATTATATCAGCATATTTGTTCAGAACATGGAAAGGCAGACCTAAAAAACATTTTTTCTTTTCTTTTCAACTCTCTAGTTAAAGGAATTGACATAAAATACAGAATGCAAAATCAAAATGTTCCAAACCTTGCACTGGCTATTGGTAGCATTACACTTGTCAGCTGCTAAGCCCAATCTCAGCAGGAAGGATGCAGCATCTGTATATCTGTGTATTATGAAACCATACCCCAAGAAATGTGCAAATCAGCAAACAAGACATGAAATGTTCAGGTATTAAAATTTACACTTATGAAAATAACTCGTGTATTAATATTCTGGTAATAACATCAATTAAGCTTCCTAAAGAAGCAGTTCTTGCCTAACAGGTTAGCACAAGATGCAAGAGGATAAAGGAAACATAAGCTTTAAGGAGCAAGAAAATATTAGGAATTGTGTTGTGGTCTAGTTTTGATATAAGATCACTTCTTAACTCTTTGATAAGCTAATTCTAGGTCCCATTAGTATGTTTTTAGTGTCAGAAGTGGCTGGTGCAGTTAAATTTTAGTTTTCTTTATTTTCTGTTTCATGGGTATTTTAGTGAATTTCTTAGATATTGGTCAGTAGTTGCACTTGGGCGTAAATTCAAAAAACAAGTCCCTGTTCAGTTGAAACCATGTCGAGTCTATCCTGTGAAAAAAACTTTCTAGTTTCTTCATTACTATGAGTTTACTATGAGGAAAAAGTCTTAATGCTCATATGATTAAGAATACAGTCCAAAAAGTCTTAATGCTTTCTTTCAAGCAGTATCTATATAATGAAGAGTTGGAGAAGTCACACATCTTGTTTTATTTGCACCATGCCATGCAATTTCTGAGGTATCAAGCTAAGAAACCCCAGGTGAGACACCTGGTTTATCTTTTTCTTCTATTTAGTTTAATATATTTAGTGTCAATTGTTACAGCGAAGAATTGCTTTCTTGGCTACAAATCACTAAAAATTCTTTTGTTTAAAACCTATATTGTTCTTTCCTGAATCTGCCACGAAGCCCTTCAAGCCTCTGATAGGTATCTGATATGAAAAACCTCTGGTATTATTAAATCACTCACTGTTTACCTCTCCTGCTGATATCAGTGTGATATCAGTCTCTATACAGGATAATCACTCAGGAAATGGTAGATATTAACAAAAATTACAGAACAGAAAAGAAAGAAAATGACTGGATAAAACACAGACTCTTTGAGGGGTCTGTTCCCTCCTTTCCTTCACTCAATCCTTGCCTACCTCACCCCCATGGTTGTCAAACTCTCAAGTTAACTCTTAAACTCTTACGAGTTTATGATCCTAGGACACATAACGAGTTAAATCACATGTAAACTCTCTTTTTGTTAAACTCTTACAAGTTTAAGTAAACTCTGTCAAAATCGGTAAACTCTCGATTTTAGTAGCGAGTTTACGAGCCTAGATTTACACATGGTTTTGGCCTCAAAACGCACATTTATGGTTGATTTTGTTTGATACTTGGTTGAATTTCCTCTGTTCTGCCATATATATTGGGTTTATATATCTAATTTTATGTTGTTATTATTATTATTATTATTGTTCTGTTTTGTTAAACTACAAAATAATACAAGTGCTGGACTAAGTATAATATAACAGTTAGGTCAAGTATTGAGTTATTTTTTACTTTATAATTTTTGTTTGCTTTGTTATGGAGTTGTAATGTTGTATATTACTTATGGATATGCTATTATATTATGTTTGAGTACTAGGATATTTTTTTAAATAATATTTTTGAAGTATGTAAACTCTTACGAGTTTACAATTCGATTTTATTGGAGCTCCACGAGTTTACCTAAACTCTCGAATTTGACAACCTTGCTCACCCCCCTCCTCTTTGTTTATATCCTCTCTCTTCTTAACTGGATCCCCTTCTCCTTCCAGCCAGCTCAGCATTCTGTAGGATCTCCAATCGCATGAACATTCCCAATATTTCCTCCCTTGTCCTCCCTTCCAACATGGAATAATTCTCTGTTTCCCCTCCCATTTCTTCTAGGGTATACCTTAGTGATAGGGGGTCTCCCAGCCTCCAATAATAAATTTGGCAGTGCCATTCACAGCACCCAAACAGCAATATGGTCCTTAATCATCATCTCATTGCTTGCAAATCACTGGAATCCTTACATAAACATCACTACATATGAACAGAATGTAGGCATGAAATTACCAGGATCACATAAAAATATTCTGCAAGATAATGGCATATATGGACATGGTGGAAAAAACAGATCTATAGGGACTTGCATTTGTGGACTTGTAGAGTAGATCCCAGGAACACTGCCCTTCACTTAAGGGAATATTAAACTCTATCCATGTTATATTACAATTTTCAAGATTCAACTGTAACATTTGACTTAAGCTGCGATGGATATGTCAACATAAAAATGTAAAATCAATGGAGAAGCATGAATAAACATTCAACTGCATGCACAGACAGAACCTAATTACATTACACTAGTAAAAAACTTCACTACAGTTATGGTAAAACAGTGGAAGAAGATAGGATGTACTTCATACTACACACCATCAAAATGTACATTGCTAAACTTTTTCAAAACTTACTTCTCAAGTTTTATATAAACACTAGTGGCAGCACGATACAGATCAAAGGCCATTTGTTCTCTTCCATCCTCTTCGAGAGTTGTACAAGCATCTGTATATAGCTGAATAGCTTCTTCAGGCATGGCATCTTCCAAAGCACTACATAAGGGAAAGGTATTATGAAACATATGGTGATAACAAGAGAGAGAGAGCTATATTACTAAATTCCCATTAGATTATATTATGTATCCAGATGCAATATATACATTGATTGTTGTTTGTTTCATACAGCATCTGCACTCTGCAGTACTACATCTTGATCAGATAAGAAAATACAAGGGCCATCATGATGTATTAAATTTAGCAGAATGTCTTTGACATAAATAGTCTATCTAAAAGTATGGTCTTTGACAGAGCACAATGGCGTTGCTTGATCCATGTAGCCGACCCCACCCCACCTAGGGGGAAAAGGCTTTGTTGTATATGGATGTCTTCTAATTTTTTACTATTAAATCAAATTATTATTTCATCTGTAGTAATCATTGACTGAACAGAATAATAGATGTCAACTCTTTCTTTATAGGAAAAGAAATTTCATTAGAGAAAAGAGGGAAACACAGCTGAGGATTAGATATCCTCCAAAACAGAAAAGTAAAGGACATTAGAGAACTTGAAAAATCAAGAATGCAGCAATGCTGCCTAATCCCTATCCATATCTGAAATGGCAACTCCCTTGAAACAGTCATAAGCAGCACACCAAAGAAAGGCCATAAACACAATCCTATATCAAAGCAAGTTGAGGGCCAGAGAAACACCACTATAGAAGCTAGCATTGTGCTCCAACCCAAAGCACTCCATAAACTACACACTACAACAAGATTTTAGCCTCCTTGATTTTACCAAAGAATAGATGGCAACTTGATTACCATGGAGTTACTATAAACTAGCCCATTGGAGCTTTTACATTATGAATTTCAATAGATGTTAATGGTTAGTTGGTTACTTCAACATATAATAATAATAATAATAATAATAATAATCAAATGGAATGCAGATGCAAAGCAAGAGGGTAAACAATCTGTTTACCGAGCTCCCTTTGCAAGAGCATCTGATGCAGGCTGTGGTCTCCCACACTCGATGTACAATTCAGATGCCCTTCGATAGAAGTCCCCAACTTCTTTCCAGTGGCTTAGTTCCTTTGCCAGAGCAGCGGCAGACTCCATGTGCTTAGCTGCATCCCAAGGTCTGGTTTACTTGTCAAGGAAAGAT
Organism: Styphnolobium japonicum; assembly: GCA_023212625.1. Classification (NCBI taxonomy): domain Eukaryota; kingdom Viridiplantae; phylum Streptophyta; class Magnoliopsida; order Fabales; family Fabaceae; genus Styphnolobium; species Styphnolobium japonicum. Next base: position 20,892,815 of record JALBWW010000003.1, on the reverse strand, counting down.
AAAGAGAGACAGTTTAACACAGTGAATATAATAACATTATCAAAGTCCATGATCATTTTTTTTTCCTTTAATGGAAGAAGATGAAGAAGAAGACTATAATAAAATAAAATAAGGATACGAAGAAAGCATCTCTTGTCCTTTTGAAGCTTTCTCATATGCTTCTTTTGCTTTCTCATAGTCCTTGGCAACCCTAAACCCATTAGCTACAGCAGAATATGAGTTTAGCAGATTTATCCATACTTTTTCTCTAAATTTCATTTTGATTGACTTGCCACTAAATTATTTGCATAAACAATCAAATATTTAGAAATGCATGGATGTTTTACCAGCCTGCTCATAAAGGACAGTAGCACTTCTCCAATCTGCACTCCACCTTGTGAGACTGAGTCTTGTTCTGAAGTGAAAATGAAATAAAAGGTAAATATAATCCATGGAAAGAGAAATAAGACTAATATGTCCTTGTATCAAGGGCTTAACCACAGTTTGATCACATTGAGAATGAGAAGTACATACCCTGAAGCACTCATACTTATCAAAAACAAAATATTTCAAGGATTTAATTTTAATCTACTGTTAGTGTAAAAACGTTTTTACACCATCATCCAATCATCAATTTGACAAATCATTAAAAAGTTTGACTATCACAACTAGTACCTGAGAAGTCTAATTTTTTAATGATGCGTCAATACAACATTGGATGATAGTGTAAAAGCCTTTCCTCTGACAGAGGATCAAATTTAAACTCATATTTCAAAGTGAGTTCATTTTACATTCAATTTTAATTGAAGGTAACCTACAATCATTCTGCATATCATCTCCTAACATGGTAGATAAGAGCAGTCCTCAAGTACTTGTCATCGATTATATCACACGCGAAATTAAACACTTTATCAATACCAATTCCTTAGAAGAGTCTTCAATTCATAGCCCATCACGACTATGATACCAACAGTTATTGGATCACATCATTAGGACAAACCAACCTAAGCAACAAAATCGTATGTTGCATCAAAAATTTATTTTATTTTTCAAATCCCATATATTACTTATACACATCTATTATATATTTCTCTAAGATCAAACACGGAAACCCCGACGAGAAAAAAATCAAAATCACTACTTTCAGGAAAATCTTCGTTGTTTCACGAAGACACTACTGCCATTTGAATTACTGGATCGAGTCTCAGATTCTCGCATTTGATTTCATCAGAGAAGGCAAAAAAAATAATAATAAAGGTACATCAAAATATTATAGTTGATGTGCATATGAATGAAAGAGAAAAGGAGAAAAACACACAGCTTATCAGCTTTGGTTATCAACTTGTGGGGATCAGAACCCGCCATGGTTGCGTCTTCTGGAGTCTCTTCCGATTCTAGTGTTAAGCCTTCAAATTACAATTACAATTACAATTAGAATGGCACTGAGTCACTGAGCCTGCTCTTCAGAAACTCGCTGCAAATGCCGATCTGGGTCCTGTAACAGCCTACCACATCCACATGGCACAGGTCTCGTCACTACTATTGATTTTAAAGCAACCATTCATTAATTTCTCCTTTAATAACTAATTTAATATTATTTTAAAAATTCATTCATATTAAAAATATAATATTTAAAAAATAATTTAATGTGAAAAATGTATTTGAAGAACTAATTTAACGTATTTATAAATAGATTACTAATGTAATAATGTGAATGTCTTTGAAAGATTAAAATAAATATTTACTCATTTATTTTATTTCTCAAACAAAATATCATTGGATCTAATTTCAAATGAGTATGTGAATAAACAAAAATGTTATTTTTACACCTTATTTTTTTGTTTTCTACATTATTTAGTTATTATATATTATTAAAATTGTTAATAATTATTATGTAAAAGTTATTATCTAAACTAAGTAACAATTTTTGCTTATAAATATTTTGTGTGAATAATAATTTTTACAAAATAATTCATAATAATTTTAATAATATTTAATAATGGAATAAGGTGTATGAGAGGTGAAAAAATAAAATGTGTAAATAACATTCCTTGTCAGGAAATTGCATTTGCAATACTTGACATTATATGTTTGAAGCTTTAACATGTTTTTTCGGTCTTAGATTTTATAAAGAATCATTCTCTATAAATATAGATTTTTGGTTTTAGATTTTATATTTGAAAAATATTTTTTTGTTTGAGAAATTATAACAAAAATTTTATATGCACAAAGTTAAATGATGAAGCAATTTCTTTAATTTTATGGTAAAAGTATTCTTAGACTACTTTTCATGTCAAGTGAGACTAAGTCTCTATCAAGTGATCTTAAGAGCACATTAATCTCTCACATTGACCTACATATACATTTAGAGAAATTAATTAATTTTCTTAAGTGTTGATTCAAAATTCCAACTTAAATCGTTAAGATCGATAATACTCCTTTTTGATCACTAGGCCAACCCTTGAATTGATGAAGCAAATATATGATTTTACATGTGACTAGGATTGTTTAACAAAAAATTGCACAACTCAAAAATTAAACTGCACGCAACTTAAATTGATGGGTTGTTTGGTTTCAAAATTTATTTGGGTGGGGTTGGTTTTAAAATTTTTATAAAAAAAAATAAAAATAGTTAGGTTTATAAATGTTTTAAGTTGGACTAACCTAATCTAACCCAATTATTTACTAAACCTTTGTAAGTTATAAAATACATATTATAAATTACAGCATGAAAATTGCATTCTTTTTGTGAATTGAAATCCGGCATTCGTGGTTAGAATTTTTTCCAAAGTTTTTATCTTTATTTTGCATCTTTTTTTGTATTTTTCATTGTTTTATATGTGGCACATTGTTGTTAGTCTAATTCTGTATATATTTCTCTTCTTTTATGCATCAAAGTTCATCCCTCTTGTGCATCAAAATATGACACTAGTCTTCAATTTTTCTAGCATATTTGCATGTCAATTTATGTATTTTTATGCTCCTTTCATGGAATGTTTGCTGTTCCAAACTTTCAGCATATTTATTTTCTAGTTGATTTAGGTTTTAGAATTGCATTATCTCTTTGCTGAATTTTTTGTTGCATGTTTATCACTTGTTTTCTCATGGTTTTAGGGTTACTTTGCATCTCACGTGTTGCAATAAATTTTCAGTACGCGTATGACTTACTTTTAGGCTTGTTTCTTGCATTTCTCAATACTTTTTCCATGCATCGAGTCAGTTTGCATTACAATGAGTCATGAATTATACATTTTTTAGAATTATAGATCTTAAGACATTACAAATTACAAAAACTTTGATTCTTGGATTAATTGGGTCAAGGTAAGTTGACCCTTTGAGGCATGCTAAGCTCGAGTCAAACCAAACTATGTAGGAATAATCTTATGTGTTTATTTTTGAGTTGGCTATTTTACAATTTTTCGAAGTGTCTATGCATGTTTTCTCTTTTATACTTGTCTCCAATGTTATTGGGAATTCATTTAGTAGGGAGGGATTTCTCATCAAGCAGGCTAGGGTATATAACACATTCCTAATTCATAATTTAGTCCCCAAACTCAATTTTTGGTTTAAGATTAGATTTTTGTGGTACATAATTGTTCTCATTCTTATAACTAAGTTGAAGAACCCTAATTAGATAAAGATAAGAATTATTGGTAAATGAATTAAAATAAATGTAGAAGTAATTTTAGGGTGTGACATTTGGCTCCATCCCTCATAGTTTAAGTTGGGTTCATAGAGGAATATTCTCTATTCCTTCCAACTTGCATATTCTGTTCTCTCACAATGGGCATGTTCTGTTCTATCTACAATAAGTCTTCTTCTCTCACAAAGTAGTTAAGCACAATCTCAAAAGAATTAACTCAATTTCGTTAGAGGCTTCCAAACTTGTTATGGTAGTGAAACGAATAAAATTGAAGCAAACACTTCGTGAAGATATGGGAATCTTGACCCTTCGGTCCAAATAACTACCATTCTCCCATATCTAGCCAAATTTGATATATATCTTTAGAGTTTAATTTCTATTCACTGTTCGTGTAAAAATTTTTTACACTGTCATTCAATCATGTGTTGCCAAATCATTAAAAGAGTTTGACTATCACAAACACTACTTAGAAAGTCTAACTATTTTAATGATGTGTCAACACATAATTAAATGACAATGTAAAGAAACTTTATAAAAAATTCAACTCATGACCCATTCACATATTTCTTTTTCCTCCGAGGCAAAGGTAGATTTTGCTTTTCTTTTTTTCACAAATTTGTCACTTGGTAATTGTATAAGCTGAAGAACTTGTCACCTATAATACTCTTTTGATTTCATCTTTGCTTTTTGCATTCAGGTTAATTTGCTGAATTAAACTGGTTTAAGTCAATTCTAAAAATTAACATACTTGGCTTTGACCAATTGGTTATCTCATACCCTGATAATATACATAATCTCATACCACCAATGAGGGTTGGCTCAACTGTTAAAATTGAATAGTGTTAACAAAAATGTCTTAGGTTTGATTCATGCTAGTGATCTTTCATTAGTAGATCATTTGTAAATATTATTATAAGTTCTCATTTGAGGCTTGTAGCTTGTTCAGACATTAAAATGAAACATTGTCCCCTAAACAATTTTTTACCAAAAAATAAATAATCCCATATAAATTGTTATTAATAGGAATTAGTAGTTACTAGTTCTTAAAGTAGTTAGCTAATTAGTTATTTAGTTATACTAGACTATTTGTATAAATAAGAGTTAAAGAACTCATTATAACTTAGTTGAATGATTTGATAATAAGATTTAGGATTTTTTTGTGGCTAAAGGACACGGTTATCTAAATTTGACCATTCCATTTACTTGATTCTTATTAAAAAAAATTCAAAATTCTTTATTGATGGATTATCTACTGAAGACTAATGAAAATATTTAAAATTTATAAATTCTCAGATAATTTTTCAATAAGTTTTTTTTACTTAAATAAACAATTTTCACAGATATGATTCGTTTAATTATTAGTAAAAATAAATAATATTTTTCAAAATAATAAAAGCTATTAAATTTTATAAAATACAACGACATATTCATTGGTAATTTCAATTAGAAAATTTTCCTCTTGACTGTGGAGAATTTTCGGTCAGAATTACCCACAAAATATGTCTTTCATCTATTGATTTACAAGATTGCCAGAATACAATTTTCGATGAATTCTTTATTAAAAATTTGATGGATTAATTAGCATCCGCCAGAATCCATCAGAAAATACTCCATTCGATAATATCATATTTAACTTTTCATATATATCTTTGTTTGTAGGTACAGGGAACTTTCATATCTGTAGGATGCTATCTAACACATCATATATAAGTAAATGATTTATCAGTAGTCATTTTGAAATTACTTTTAATTAATAACGTCTGATTCTTCATGGTATATAGGACACAAGCATGTGCATTAGCAGGTGCTTCCACCACTAGTTAATTAAATTAGCTATATATCTAAACGAATAAATAGCATAAATTAACTGAATTTTACTATCATAATATCTAAGCAAATTACTCTGATATGAAGTTTGAAGTCAAATTCATACTTTAAACACGATTCAAAAATTAGGTATCAAGTAGAAATACCATGAAAGATGAAGCCGAGGCGCACAAAACACCATTCACCCACACTTCTATTGAAGTACTCTATATTCTAAAAAAATAATTAACTGCATATAGTACTCTTCATCATCTATAAATCTCAACTTCTTTGACTCTCCTGTTACTGATCAGTTCCTAAAACTCATCACCACCACCCAATGGCTTTCAATTTGAACCACCTTCAGCTAATCATCCTTGGTCTTGTGCTACTCTACTGCAACATCCAATTTTCATCTGCAAGCCGCTTATTATTAGATGAAATTGTAAACAAGCCATCAACAATACATTCCGGATCAGATTTACCTTCACTTTCTCAGCCCAATTTCCCATTTGCACCGCTACTCCAAAACCCACCATATGTTCCCAAAGGACCTTTGTTACCAACACTGCCAATGCCATCTTTCCAACCAGTTGGTGGTTTTTTTAGCACTCCAGTTTTTTCACTTCCAACATTGCCACCTCTCCCCAAATTGCCTCCTCTACCCATTATTCCATTTATGCCTGCTGTACCATCTGCCATTCCTTCTTTTCCTTCTAATCCAGAAGGATCTTCCTCTTCAGGCTTTGCTCGTCCGGCTAATGGGGATAATGCAACCCCATGAAGTCCACAAATACAATTAATAAAACTTTGTTCTATTTTCTCAGTTTAGTATTTCCTGGCTATCTTTAGTAGTAGTAATCACAAGACGAGGCTACATATGCTGTCCGAATCTTCTTTAATCGTAGTAGATGAACAGCAGAATTGTTGTTATATTTCCTGCAAAATCTTAGTTTGTTTCCTAACGTCTACTGTTACCTAATAATAAGAATATGGCTCCTTTTGACATCTCGGATACGAAAATAACTATTAAGTCCGGTAATAATAAAACAAATTTAAATGTTTTATATATGAATTCGGTTACTTGAAATACCAGATTTGAAAACAACTTTTGAATTCGGTGATATTAAAACGAATTTAAATGATTTATATATGAATCTAGTTACTTAACATCCCGGATTCGAAAATAACTTGTCAATCTGATAATTATTTAACCAAATTAAACCTTGCGAATTTAAAAGTCATTTCTGTTGTAGTGTAACAAAAAGTATTAGGTTTGCAAATTTATGTCTTTTTTTTTACTTCTTTCTTTCTTTCCTTTTTTTCTTTTTTCCATTTTTCCCTCTCCATTTTGCATCTTGTGTTTCCGTTAACTGATACACAATTATTGGTAGTTCATATGGATTCAACAATTGATTGGAATTTTCATGGGACTGCATAGGAATCAACCTCATATAGCAGATATAGCAAATTGGTACTTGAGTGTAATATAGTTTTTTAATCACGTAATTAACAAAATAATTGAGTACTTTAAAATTTTATAATAATTGTATAAAAATTTGAATAAAAAAAAAACTATTTATTATTAGAACTAAATATAAACTGGGGCCGGATGCTTTAAACCGATAAAGTGTGCGTGCATGGAGATTTACACATAAATCAAATATAATTGGAAAAAATATCATGATTAATTCTATACTCGAAAAACATTTATTCATAAACTGATAAACGATTTTAAACCATAGAAAATAAATTTAAAATGAAACGAAGACGAAATGAGTAATTTAACCTCTTACTTGGTAGTATTTACATGGGTTAGATTATCTTGGCAAGTCTTCTCTGTTATTTTTAAATTTCAGCTAATATCTTATATTCTCTTTAATCGAAAATGTCCCCTAGCAAGTCTGATTTCAACAGTTGACAAAATTAAAGAGAGACAAGTAGAAATCACAATACACCAAAAAAAAAATCTAACGACCAGAATTTATTAGACTTGATGAAGTAAATAAGGCAGAGTTTTAATAGTACAAGACGTGTAATAGTCAGCAAGCTAATCCCAAGCAAATTAGCAACCTAAACCATACAAACTTATTTTATGTATTTACTATCACTATTATTTTATTATACATTTTTCCGCTGAATAGCATACAACTTTATTTATGTATGTGCCAGAAACAGAAGCCTAACATAGCATGCAAATTATATTACACCATGGAAAGTGGAAACAGGCTACATAGGAGGAGAAGGAACAGGAAGGGAAGGAACACCAGGGATGTTCAATGGAGGCAAAGGAATTGTAGGGAGTGAAGGAACCCCAGGAATATTAAATGGATTTGGGAATGGGAATTCAGGCACTGGGGTTGGCATTGGAAATCCAGGAATCTGCGGGACAGAAGGTGGAAATGGAAACGGAAATGGAAATGGAAATGGAAAGGGAGGTAACAGGCTCTCATTTAATTCCATCTTTGCCTTGTTCTTATTTGGATCCACTTGATTTCCTCCACTTTCACTGCCAATTACTTCTTTCTCATTTGATGAATTCTTGAGTTGGCGAGCACTACTTAGAGTAACAAGATTGTTGATGACTGCAACCAAACAAAACAAAAGCATAAGATTCAAGGCCATTGTGTATGATCTATGAAAAGCCATGCTAAAGACACAAGCAGAATAAAGAGAGATATTGTAAAGGATCTTGTATGTTGTAAGGTCGGAGAGCATGCTAGAGGTTTATATATAGAGGGAAAGAAGAGTGTAGAAACAAATAACCCTATTGCAAATTCGAAAATTTAAAAGTTTGAGACGGTAAAAATGCATGTTGATCACTGCGCCGATTATTTAAGAGAGTATTAATTGATGCGAGAAAGCTGAGGCAGTCTCAGATTCTGAATATGGCTGCAGAATGAAGATGGTTGAAAAGAGTGCCACCGCTTTATAATGCCAAGACTACTAGGACAGCAAAAGAGATAGATGCATGTAATTGTTAGAATGATCCCACGTACATTTCTTCATATTTACAAAGAGCTGCAAATCATTTGATAAATAATATCATGTTAACTGATAGGATGAATCTGTTTTGCTCCTAATTTTCAGGCATGATTTGTTAGTGGTTTTATCTATCTATTAACAGCTCTCTTTTGGATATTATGTTTTATAAATATGTTGCTTCATATGTGAATAAAATTAGACTTCTGCAGCCTCAATTTTCTCTCCGTTTTGTTTTATACCTTATCACTTTATATCTACTCCAAAACAAAAAACAACAAATTGGTATCAGAGCTCTTATCTTTGAGAGATTTGTGAATTGAAAGAAACCATGATGGAGGGAGATACATCATACACAACCCGTCCACTACCAATTTTTGATGGAGAGGAGTATGAGTTATGGGCTGCAAGGATGACCACTCATCTTGAAGCGTTGGATCTTTGGGAGGCAGTAGAAGAAAACTATGACGTTCCTGAATTACCTTCAAATCCAACCGTGACTCAAATGAAGAATCATAGAGAGAGGAAGACAAAAAAAGCTAAGGCTAAAAATTGTCTTTTCTCTGCTGTGTCAAAAATCATTTTTACAAGAATTATGAATTTCAAGTCAGCCAAGGATATTTGGGATCATCTCAAATCAGAATATAAGACAATGAAAGAACCAAAAGCATGCAGGTGCTCAACTTGATCAGAGAATTTGAGATGCAGAGCATGAAGAATACAGAAACTATCAAAGGCTATGTTGACAAGCTATTAAGCATTGCAAATAAAGTACGAATTCTTGGTAAGGATTTTCCTGATGAAAGAATAGTGCAAAAAATTCTTGTTACTGTACCTGAAAATTATGAATCAAAGATATCATCTTTAGAAGAGTCAAGAGACCTATCAACTATCTCCTTGGGAGAATTAGTAAATGTTTTACAGGCACAGGAGTATAGAAGAATGATGAGATAAGAGAGACAAGAAGTGACATTACAAGGTGCTTTTCAAGCACAAAACTCAGGAGGAAACAACAAAAGGAGGCAATACAAGAAATCTGAGCAACAAGATGGAGATTTTCCACCCTGTCCGCACTACAAAAAAACAAATCACCCCTAAATGAAATATTGGTGGAGGCCTAATGTTAAGTGCAGGAAGTGTAGAAACATGGGGCATGTGGAAGAATATGCAAGACTCAACAACAAGGAGAAGCTAAGGTTGCTGAAGATCAACCGGAAGAAGAAGAACTATTTGCAACATCATGTTTTTTAACCAACAACTCTTCAAAAGGTTGGCTTATAGATAGTGGTTGTACAAACCACATGACTAATGATAGAGGGCTCTTCAAAGAGCTCAACAAAACTGTTATCTCTAAAGTCAGAATTGGAAATGAAGCACATATTACTGTGAAAGGAAAAGGAATAGTCACAATTGAAAGTCATTCAGGTTTGAAATTGATTTATGATGTTTTATACGTTCCCGAAATTAATCAAAATTTGTTAAGTGTTGCTCAGCTGTTAGAGAAAGGTTATAAGGTGTTGTTTGAACACAAGAATTGTGTGATTAAAGATGCCAACAACTTACAAGTGATCAAAGTTCAAATGGAAGACAAGAGTTTTTCCTTAAATTTGATGAGGGAGGAACATACTAGAGATGAAGAAGACAAAGAAGAAAGATCAGAATCAAAAGAAAAGTGCAAAGAAGTTCAAGTTTTAAAGAAAATATGGGAATTAGTGGGCAAGGAACATGCTTGCAAGAACACAACCTTGGTAGACAACAAAATCTCAAAAGCTCCCACACAACATTCATTACTTCCAGAAGATGACAATGCCGGAAAAAAACAACCAGAGAAGAAACCCAATGACCAGAAGCCGCTGAAGTGGAATGTAGAGATGGACCCACCCAAGAAAAATGATCGTAAGAATTACAAGCAAAAGAAAAGAAGAAAAGCAAGAGCCAAATTTGAATACTTGAGACAAAAGCTTAGAGTTTGTAGTTCCAAAGTCAAGGAAGAGTATTGACGATGTGACTGTTGGAAACTGTTAACAAACTGTAGAAGATCAGATTTTTGTGCTATTTTTTAGGAAAATAAAATCATGTTAACTGATAGGATGAATCTGTTTTGTTCCTAATTTTTAGGCATGATCTGTTAGTGGTTTTATCTATCTATTAGCAGCTCTCTTTTGGATATTATGTTTTATAAATATGTTGCTTCATATCTGAATAAAATTAGACTTCTGCAGCCTCAATTTTCTCTCTGTTTTGTTTTATACCTTATCACTTTATATCTGCTCCAAAACAAAAAACAACAAAAGGGAATGTTAATGCAAATAATGTTAGACTTTTCACGCTAGCCTGCAGCAAGGGATTACTTTGATACTCGTACTTTTTTTAGGTATCAGTACTTAGAGTGAATTCTCAAGCAATCATTATTTGTTATTTATATTTTAATAGAATTTTAAATATTTATTGTAAAACTAACATTTAATAAATGATTGATAACTCACCTTAGGTACCAAACTCATTAGGTACCATAGCAACTCCCCTCCAAAAAACTACATAATATTTATAGTTGGTATTTTAAAAATTTAATTTCTAGATTTTATTATAATAACATGTTAGTTAATAAATTGAAATTGAAAGCATTAAGTTCAAGCATAAAAATCAAGTCTCACAAGTTACATTTAAATAACTTTAAGATTGGATGACATAAAATTGATAAAATTATTGAGAATAGTTTAAGCACTAAATTACAAAAATAAAAAGTTATATGATCTGGTATATAAACAATAGGAATTAGTGTCAACTTCTCTAAAACAAAAGCTATTTTAAAGATTTATATAAAGGCACACTTATTTTAGATTATGTTAAATAAAAAAATAGATTATGTTACATAGGAAAAAATAAAAAAATTATATAAGAAAAATTGTAAATATTTGTCTTTTATTATTTTATTATTAGCGACAAAACAAGGTATTATCTTGTTCTAAAGAAAATGAGAAGATACAAATCATTTAATAACTTAATATACTTTACATATAAAAGCTAAACTAAGAAATAATAAATAGACAGACAAAGTCAGAGCAAAAGGCACGCGATATTGGCGTGGCTCAAGCAAACCATGGGATCAAGCTACATTGGTTGATGCTATGATTAGATTGAACCGGGCCAATACCTCGAGTTGGTGCCTAACTTCTCCTTCTTTTGACAAAACAAATAATGTTGTTGCAAGCTATAAGAGATTGAATTGAACAATATAAAGAATGCTTTACAATTTGTTCAAAGCAAACATCCCACCATATTTGTGTGTTTCTTTATGAGAATCCACATTATATCTAGCATCAAGCCATTGGATTTGGTGGGTCAAAAAAAATAAAAGAGAACTTTCTAAACAAATGTGTACTGAACTGATCTCTTTGAGTGCCAACCAACTTTTGCATAATTTCATATTTAGCCGGCCTTTGCTTCTGACAACATTATCACCCATCATTAATATTTTTCCACTACAATTCAATTTTAGAATATAAATCAGCTTTACCTCTAGCTGACTGTGAAATTTTCCAAATGTCAAATGTGTGCTCATATATGATTATGTCTTATGGGGGTAACTTGTAAATTGATTTTATGATGAATGAGATTTCTATGATCATTAAAAGTCATTTCTTACTTGTATATTATAGATTGACCCATTTAGGTAAAGAAGAGGGTGAAATTAAGATAGAGATGTCACTAGTCACATGTAAATAAAATTTTAAAAAGAAAAAGTATATTACTCGATGAATTTGTAAGATGCTTCCATAGAGTCATATGAATTCAAGATACCTAATTAAATAAAACACAAACTTTAAGCATACCTATAGACGTCATGGCAGTTAGAGCTGGGTAACAGGCCAACCCGGCCCGTCACGGGTTTCCCTTTATGCGGGTCGGACCGGGTTGACCCGTTCTAATGATAGGTTGAAATTTTTTCAACTTGGGCCCGGCCCGCCAAAGCCCGCGGGTTAGCAGGCCAACCCGCCCGCAAACCTTTTTTTTTTAATTTTTAATAATTTAAATTTAAAAAAGTGTGTATATAAGTATAATATGAGGTCATTAGTTGAGTTTTTTGAAGATTTTTTAAGTTTTTACTTAGGCATAAATATTAGAGAAGTTAAACACTTATGTTGAGCTACTAATTGAAAGTATTTTTGTGAAATAGAGTTTTTTTTTGTTAAAAAAATAGAAAAGGGTCGCGGGCCAGCCCGGTCCAACCCACTTGACCCGTGGGTTAGACAGATCAGGCCTTACCAATCCAAGATATTCGCGGGTTAAATATTAGACTGGTCCTAACCCTTTAAGAAAGTGGGTTAAACGGGCCAGCCCGCGAGCCTCAACCCGTTTACCCAGCTCTAATGGCAGTAGAAGGCAACTTTTCGATGAATCGGCAGCGCAGAGTACAAAAATATCTCAGAAAGACAGAAGTGTAAATAAGACCTAGGTATTTAACTATACCCTAATCCATCACCGACTTTAGTTATTGGGTTAGTGTGTACACTAATATTGTCACTTAAGTCTTACAAACCCATATAAGTAGCCCAAAGCCCAAAACATAAAGGATACTTAAACTTATTATTGGGCTTACATGCTTATCTATATAAAAGAAATCGCATTGTCAAACCTAATACTTAAAATTAATATTAGCCAACATAAGAAAATTTGTACTTGATTTAGCTTTTTCAAGAGAGAAATGATATATGCACATTCATTTTATCTCACATGTCTTTATTTATTTAAGTTTTTTTAATGTTGAAAAGGGAGATGAGAGGAGAGGGAGAGAGAGAGAGAGAAAGAGAATGGAGATATGTGATATAAAATATATGTGTACATATCATTTTTCTTTTAAAAAATATTGATAAGTACATGTTATAAAGTAGAGTATATTACCATCATGCAATGAGGGAGCCACATAGTGGTGAGGGTGTGCATAAGCACCTGCTAAGATTTTACAATTTCAATGAGGTTTGATGATTTTAGTTTCAGATGTCCATCCTGATTGTTTAAATGGGACCCCACTCAAAAATTTTATGAGCATGTTGTTAGGTCACAACATTCTTGCATGCCACAACACTAAATGTCTCTGTATAATTTTCTAGAAGCATAGAGAATGATGTAGAGCTCACTGGAATGTCATAGAGTAAGGTGGGAGGGAACATTTTTCAATTTATAGAGCAGGCACTTACATATAAATATTTGTAGTTAGTATTTTAAAAATTAAATTGCTAAATTTTATTTTAATAACAAGTTAGGTGATAAATTGAAATTGAAATCAATAAGTTCAGGTATAGAAATCAAGCCTCACAAGTTACATTCAAATGACCTTAGAAATTTAGATGAGATGAAATTGATAAAATTATTGAAAATACAATAATTTAAGCACTATATTAAAAAAATATTTATATGATTTAGTGTGTGACATAAGGAGTTGGCGTCAACTTCTTTGAAACAAAAATTACTTTAAAGATAAATAAAAATGCACACTTATTTTAGATTATGCTATATAGGAAAAATATAAGAAATTGTATAACAAAGAATTGTAAAATTATCTTTTATTATTTTATTTTATTATTATAATGCTCATCAAATTACATAGTGGGCATTTGTTTTCATTCATTAGGTTTGCAAGATTTAGCCTTTTACAACTTGTGAATGGCATCAATCAAAGTATAAAAGCAAGGCCCAACACAACTGTCTTATTATTGTCCCTTAATGTTTTATATGAATGAAGCACTACAAGAAATGTGATTTTTAGTGACCAAAATTTTGTGATGAATGTCAAATTTGTCATTAATTATATATTATTTGTAACAAAATTTTATTTTATCCATACTATTATTCGCAATAAAGACTAGGCCACAAATCATTACAATAAGTTTGTCAACAGTGACAAAAATGTGTGTGTCATAAATAACTCATCATTAATATAAAAGATTATTACCAAATTTTTAATTTCTTACTATAAGATGTCGATACAAAATTTGATAGATATAAAAAATATATTAATGACAGAAACCTGACTTTGTTATTAATATTATATTTTATTTATTTTCTAGTAATGACAAATTATTGTTTTGAAGCATTAATGTCGATAACAATTTGTCCCAAGTAATTGATATTGTTATGTTAGTGATTAAATGCAATTTCTCATTGTACGATTGTAACCGGTACAATATTTTATACACTTAAAAAATTATCAATGATGAAAAATTAAATTTCTCAATAATATTATTCTTAAAATTTAAATTTGAGCTTAACTTAAAACCAAAAACTAACTTATGGAGTGAGTATTGCCTCCCACTTATAACTACTATTCAAGTCATATTACTATTTAATGTGAAACTTTCAACACACCTCCTTCACGCCCAGAACTGGACATCTGCAGGTGGCCCCACAGATCTCGGATTGGCTCTAATACCATCTTAAAATTTGGGTTTGGGTCTAACTCAACCCCAAAAACTAATTCATAAAGTGAGAGTTGTCCCCTACTTATAACAACTATTTAGGTCATATCATTATCTAATGTGAGACTCTCAATAATTATATTATATTAATGACAAATTGAAAAATTAAATTATTATTTATTTCCACTTATTATTGACAAATTGCTCTTCATTACGGTTTTGAAGATTAGTGTCTATATCAATTTGTTACAATATTTTAAATATTAATGTGTACAAGAATTTAATATTAAAATAATAGCACTATTAATAGATGTGTCAATTTGTGCCGGCCCACGTCGGGCCAAGCATATTTTGGGCCGGATTGGGTCGGCCCATAATGGGTGCGGACTAACAAATAGTTAGTCTAGCCTAGCCTATGCAGGTTGCGGGTTGAGCTGGCATATAGGCTGAATTATTTTTGTCTTTCTTTACTTTTTTTTCTTATCTATAATAATAAGTTATTGATAAATTAAACTTCTACATCAATTAAAGCCCACAAAAATCATGTATGCAAATTAGATACAAGTATAACAGATTATATTAAGTGTCATCAACATAAACAGTAAAGATTTACTACATTGTTAAAATTGTTTTCAACATAAACGATTTAAGATATATCTATAAAGCATCGTTTGAATTATAAATTAATCAATTCAAGGAATTAACATAAATTAACATCATATTTCAAGTGGAGAAAAAAGAAAAGCTTTGATATACTCACTAAATTTGATTCTTTTTTTTTAAAATTCAAATAAAGTTAGTCAAGTAAAGATATGAATAAAAATAACAAAATTAAATAAATAATATAAAAAATAACATTTCACATAGTCAGGCTAGTGGGCTGCCTCACATTGGGCTAACCTATTTTTGAGCTAAGCTAGGCTAACCCATAGTTGGTTCAAACTGAGATTTGCTCAATTCAGCTCACACTTTTTATTGGGTTATTCGGGTCAGCTCATGAGCTTTGCCCATTTTTACACCTCGAACTATTAACTACTAGTGCTAGGCTTGTATGCAATAATCAACTATGCAATAAGAATATGTATTTTTTCTTTACTAAACATGTGTTAATAATAGCGTTCATTTCACAAAATAACAAACAATATTAATCAATTGTCATATGTATAATATTCATTGCTAGCATTAACTTTCTCATCTCCTAATAAATCAAAATTCTCATAATCATTTTTCTCATCATCGTCAGCAACTTCTGTCTACACGATTGGGCTTCCATCAACCATAGAGCTTACTGAGGGTGTGTTTAGGTGAGCAAACAAACTTTGCAAACGAGCTTTTAAATTTTTTTGTCATGTTTGGGAGAAATCTCTATTGAAAAAGTGAACGAGATTTTTATTTTAAACGTGATTTAAGCATAAGTAACATTTTGTTGCTTTTGCAATTGAGTGTGCATTGACAGAAATACTCTTATAATTTGATATTATATCACTATTTTAATAATATTTAAATAAATATATCTTAATAATTTTTTAAAATATTATTATAATTATATTTAAAGTGATTTTATTTTACAATACTCTAAGCAAACTTAACTTTTAAAAGAATTTCTTTTGCCATCAATTTATTTATAATCAATCTTTTTAACATCAATTTATTAACAATTTAATTCAAAATAACTCATACATTTTTTGGTAATTACACATCCAAAAGTAATTTTTGTCAACATTATCCAAACAACAATCATGTAACAAAATCAATTTTCAGATAAAGGTTTCCAAACATAAATCACTTCATTCAAACTCACTTCTAACTAAATTCAAGTTTGCAAAATTAAGTTCATCCAAAATCAAGTTTACAAAATCAAAATCAAACACACACTAAGTCAATCCCATTCAAAGACACTATTCATCATCTAGTGCATTAGACATATGGCAAATCAAGTCAATCTCATCATTTTCCCGACATAGCTCATTTGTAGCATCATCGTGCACATCATCTAGTGCATTAGACATATGGCAAATACAAAATCTAATTCAAATACACACTAAGTCAATCCCATTCAAAGACACTATTCATCATCTAGTGCATTAGACATATGGCAAATCAAGCCAATCTTATCATTTTCCTGACATAGCTCATTTGTAGCCTCCTCATGCACATCATACAAGTCTCGAAACTTTGTCATCACAACAACTAGCCAATAAATATCCTTAGTGTCTTTAATATTATATGTTTGTTGAGCTTGAGTGGTTAAGGCATATGGCTCATTAGTATTCAATCTCTAATTAATATTGATAAGGTGGAACTCATATTTATCTTCTTTAAATCCTCTTCTTTTAGAAGACACATCCCCATCAATCACATTTAAATAAAATAACATTATTTTCATTGGAGTAAGTTAATTCAATAATGTTTGTTAAGATATCAAAATAATCTAAATTATTTGCATTATCACCACCTTCAACTAAAATTTCACTATTTTTTTTTTATCCTTCATACTAAACCTCCAATCATTTATAAGGTAACTTGTACACAGCACATATATAAGATAAGATATTGCTTTGTTTTTTTTTTCTAGATGAAACGAAACTAGGTACTACTTTAAAATTGTATTTGAAAATTATAAGAAATGGCTAACAAAAGAAATAGCTTTATTTATTTTTAATATTTGCTAACAGTTTATAATATTTTTTAATAGAGGAAAAGCCCGAATATATGCACGAAAGAGAGAATACAATTAAAATAAAAATAAAAACATATACAAGGGCTAAGTAACTAGAGGCAATTCCGAAAGAACAAAAAGAAAATATAATATTAGACTAGATTTAAGAATAAACAAAAATAAAACAAAAGCTAAGTAAATTGTTAACCATGCATATCCATCCATCCGGCCCAATTATGCTCCGCCACTGGAGTCGCCTAACAATCACAAATACTATGTTTGCCCCTAATTATGTATCTTTTCGCTGATCGATTCTAGATACATTGTTTTGCTGATATTTTCGCTGATTAATTAATAATACTTGCTAATGATATTGCTAGGTGTTTTATAATAAATTCCACATATTAATCTTACCCTCTCAATTTATTTTTTCTTTTTGGTAATAAAAGTTTAAGAGAGAGGAGTTGCCTCGTTTCAAAGTCTAGGCATCCTTAGTCAAAACATACAGTCATACTTACTAATTATATTTCAATTAAACCAAACTTCATTATGGTGCGAATTTAACTACTCTTCCTTAAGTAACTCAATCAACTTAATTCTTACTAGATTTGTATCCATGTGTTGCAAGTACGTATAATTTGCAAACTACTGATCATATATTAATAAATAATAAATTGGAAAAATATACATATGAAGTACTAAAATAATTGAATAATAAAAGAATATAAACTAACATAAATAATTCGAACAACATCAATCAAGCAAATGTCACAGCTCTATTATGATGTCGTAAAAGCAATAAAAGCAACAATAGTATTTAGTATAAGGATAGATAATCTACCCACAAACTAGTCTCGTACTAACAAAAGAAAACCAAACAAATTAGTAAAATAGCTAATAATACAAATGCATAAAAATAATGTTGTAGAGATAATGTTCTCATACTCAAACAAATATTTCCAATTAAGATTGAAATAACTGTTATTAATGAAGCAAGATACTAAGTTTAACTATAAATGTAATAATAAAAGTTTCATGCAGCAAAGAATCAACTGAATATATAATATAAATAAGATAAAATGTGAGGAACATACTTATTTCATGTTCCGAAAAACTTTTTTATAAACTACATTCATAATATTATTAGAGATTTGCTCTTCTTTGTCACAAATCAATATTTTCAAATTACTGCAGCTAGTAACTCTTGAGATAACTACATATAACTAAAGGGAACCATTATATATTTAACAGCAAATAAATCATGTATATAAAGAGAACATACATGATACAAAATAGGATAAAATCAAATAAATGAAAACCTCAAAATGCATCATCACATAAACAAAATATGATACAATGACGTAAGCAACAAAAAATAAAAAGATAATATTAAAGAACGGAACATAAATAAGAATATAAAAAACGGTGCATATTTTTAGTAGATTGTAATTTTTTTTAGATTGTGTCATCTATATAAGTAAAATAATACAAATAATATCTCAAACAATCAATAGGATACAAATATCCACATATAAATAAGTCAAACCAATCCTAAACAAAATAGATTACAAAAAAAAGGACAGAATGACACATGCATAACCAAATGAAGTCTGAGTATATAAATTCCCCCATTAACCTCAAAAATGAATAAGGACACAAAATTTCATTCTGTAAAAACATGATCCAATTAATAAGTAAACTATCAAACATAAAATGAAACAATATAACTAATATGTTTGGAGTAAAGTGATTAGTAATGGAGTGAAGTGGTAAAAAGACTTTAATATATTGTTTGAGAGTTTTTTAAGTAATGGAGTGGTGTGATTAAGAAAGGGAACCAAAACTACTTCATATTACTTAAACTTCTAAATTTTTATACCCTCTAATTTAGGAGGTTTGGGATTGAACATTTTTCTGTTTTTAATTTTTAGATTGTCAAACCATTTTTTTATTAAATAATGTTATAAGTAACAAAAATTAAAAGAATAATATTTAAAGTAAAATTTATAATTTACTTAACTTTATTAATAACTATTATGACTTTCAAATAATAGAATAAAACAAATTTCTTTATTGCTTCATTAAAATTTTCAAATAATAAAATGATATACTTTTACTTCTTTAATTCATTCCATTCTAAATCACTTTCTTATGAATTATTTCACTCTATCCCTTAAAAACTCCCATAGCCTAAGATATCAACAATGGAAGCAAATGGTTGTTAAAATTAGGATGATTAATTCGAAGACAAATATAATTTAAAAAAAATAAAATGCAAAAAATAAGCAAACAAATAAAATACACACAAATAACCATAATCATACGATTGCAGAAAATACTTATAAGACTATAACGTCAGACGTGACTACGGACATAAAAAAATAACATATATATATATATATATATATAGGACATCTAAACATTTCCAAACGAAGGACACAATGTAATTTATTCCCTTCAAAAGTGGAAATCATACCTTTCTTCCTTCGAACAGTGACGATAAAAAGATAGATATAATTTAATAGCTTGACAAAAAAATCCAACAATTCAAGAAAAAAACAAAGATTTGTTGATAGGCACGTCACCTTGAATACCTTGGGCTTTAGCCTGAGTCTTAATCCAACACAGTCTCGCATAGCTACTACAGTCATCCCATAATCCCATTCCCATCCCCCTTTCCTTCATCATGACTAGATTTGAGCTGATTTTCATCTCTACCCCAGCCATCGGAAACCTTGTTCCAACCGTCGAATTCGCTAACCTCCTAACCAAACACGACCCTCGATTCTCTGCCACCGTTCTCATCATCACTATTCCCCAAAGACCACTCGTCAACACCTACATCCAATCCCGTGCTTCCTCAGCCACTAATCTCCGATTCCTCCACCTCCCCACCGTAGACCCGCCCGCACCCGATCAGTACCACTCCTCCGTGGCCTTCTTCTCCCTTCTCGTTCAAAAACACAAGCCCCACATCAAACACGCACTCCTCAACCTCATCCCAACCGAGTCAACCTCCCATGACTCGGTTCGACTCGCCGCCGTGTTCGTCGACATGTTCACCACCCCCATCATCGACGTCGCCGCCGAACTCGCCGCCCCTTGCTACCTCTTCTTCGCTTCGCCGGCGAGCTTCCTCGGTTTCACGCTCTACCTACCCGAAATCCACACCGAGTCGCCCGACTCGGGAACTGAGTTCGCGATCCCGAGTTTTAAAAACCCGCTGCCCCGACCCGTTTTGCCGAACCTCGTTTTGAAGGCAAAAGACGGGTATTCCTGGGTTTCATACCATGCGGGGAGGTACAGGGAAACAAAAGGCATCGTCATAAACACGTTACAGGAGCTTGAACCTCACGCGCTTCACTCACTCTCGGTCTTTGACCACCTGCCACCCGTTTACCCCATTGGGCCGGTTCTTGACCTTTCTGGACCGGCCCAATGGGACCCAAACCCGGCCCAATACGAGCCAGTCATGGAGTGGTTGGATCAGCAGCCTCCATCGTCCGTGGTGTTTCTCTGCTTCGGTAGCATGGGAAGCCTCAGTGCAAGTCAGGTGGGACAGATCGCGATTGGGCTTGAGCAGGCTGGGTTTAGGTTCTTATGGGCTTTACGCCAACCCCCGAAGGCCCAATTAGAAGACCCGACGGATTACACGAGTCTTGATGATGTCCTTCCAAGTGGGTTCTTAGAACGAACTATTGAGATTGG
This sequence comes from Styphnolobium japonicum, assembly GCA_023212625.1. Lineage (NCBI taxonomy): Eukaryota > Viridiplantae > Streptophyta > Magnoliopsida > Fabales > Fabaceae > Styphnolobium > Styphnolobium japonicum. The sequence continues at coordinate 20,871,622 of JALBWW010000003.1, read as the reverse complement.
TTTAGTTTGTGGATGGGTCCCACAAGCAAAGGTACTGGGCCACGTGGCGATTGGGGGATTCGTGTCGCATTGTGGTTGGAACTCCATATTGGAGAGCTTGTGGCACGGTGTGCCAATTGCCACGTGGCCGATATATGCGGAGCAACAGATGAATGCGTTCGAGATGGTTAAGGAATTGGGATTAGCGGTGGAGATTAGATTGGATTATAGGGAGGGTGGGGATCTGGTGCGGGCAGAAGAAGTGGAGAAAGGTGTTAGGTGCTTGATGAACGGTGGTGATGAGATCAGGAGAAAGGTGAAGGGAATGAGTGAGAAGTGTAGGATGGCTTTGATGGAAAATGGGTCATCTTACACTAGTTTAGTGTCCCTGATTGAAGAGTTGACTAGTTGATCAACCCATGGTATCAAGATTATTTTTAAGGAAATAACTGGTTCTCTTATTGTTTTAATGAAAAAGTTTGGCTTGATTTTAAAGAGTTGGACTATACACTGCCCGTGTTTGTTGATTTGAAAATTCTACTATTGATGTTGTTCCTTCATTTGTGTTTGGTATTTTAGGTTTTATTTTAATCTCATAATTATATTTTGTTTACTTTTTGTCTTAATTTTTTAAAATTTTTTTATCAAGTTTTTAATATCATTAGAAATGTTAATGAAATTTATTAATATAGCATTCTATATAGGCATAAATACACAATTAGTATTGTCTCGCTAAGATTTTTGTTTTTTTAGAAATAATAATTAGGGATGAATTTAATGAGTTTTGAAAAAAATTTGAACGAAAACAACAATATAATTGTGGAATAAAAATAAAATTTAAATTAAAGTTAGAGATGAAAAGTAAAATTATTTCTATAATGAGTCATATGCATAATTTTCTTTTTAAACTTCTATATTTATGCATTAATTAAAATAATTATGTATTTCATATATATATTGATTATTTGATTATTAAAAATCACTTTAAATCAATTTATAATAAACAATTTGGATTTGATATTAATATTTAAGTTGACTTGCATTTGTAGTTATAAAACTTGGACCAATTACTAACCAATATAACTACTAAGTTAGTGTATCATTAGTTCAACCAATGAGTAATTGGTCGAATTGCATAAAATTAAATAAATATATAAATATTTGATTAAAATAAAAATACATTAAAATAATATAAAATCACTAAAATATATAATTTAATTCCAAAGTAATAAAATTCACAAATAACTATTTAATTTCTACAATACAAAAGTTTTAAAAGAAAATAATACATAAAAATTCATTATAAATTTTTTTTCACTTTTTGTTCCTTAATTTTTCTATAAGTTTCATATTCTTCTTATAATTATATTATTTTCTTTTTGTCTTAAATCTTTTTAAAATTCATCAAATTCGTTTCCAATAACTAATTTTTTTTAAAAATCCAATTAAACAATGATAATTGTGCACTAAAAAAATTCAGTTGGACAATGCCAACTGTACACTTTGATCCATATAAGATGTCATTTAAATAAATTCTAGTAACATTTTTAACGATATTAGCAGTTATGATGAAAATAAAAATGAAATAAAATATAGTTATAATACAAAAATGAAACCTTGAATAAAGTTAAAAGACCAAAATTTTGTGTTATGTATGGACTTTACCATAGGCCTAGTGCATAAAAATGCAACATCATAAAAACCTCATCTAACTACAAGTTTTCAGCATCAATAGAGACATGACACATCCCATATTGATATTCTAGTTTTTTTTTTTTTTTTATAATAGTTCTTTGCAGCCTGTATATGTAGCGTACTTCATAAACTGTTCCGCAAGAAAATCATGTTCTGCGTCATGGGCTAGCATCATAATCACATCCTGAATAACTTTTTTGTATTAGAAATGCATCATGCATTTCTCATGTAAGTCATAATGGACAGAAGTTTCTTTTATGGTCTTTTTCTCATTTCCTTGGTGTGTCACATAGTGGGATTGATGTCCATGTGGATACATCAGTGCACGTTTTTTTTATTGCTGATACTGAGTTTACTATGATTGTTTGCAAAATATTGAGATTTTGATGATATTTCTGACACGGTTCAGGGTTTAAATTCAGAGTTTTGGGGAATGTTGGGTATCCATCTAAGTTTGGGAATGTGTTGTTCTTGGTTACCTTGGGCTAAGAATAAATTTCTGCAAGACAAGTTGTCAATTTTAGTGTGGTCCATGGGAATTGCCTTTAGCTATATCTGATTGTTGTCATGTTTGCAGAATGATCATGGAATTATGTTTTGTTTCTCTTCAATGGGTTTATGATACTGACGGAACTAAGTCCATCTCATTTCCTGTTGTCTGAGCAAACAAATGGTGGGCTTGCCTACGGTAAAAATGGAATTGTCCATTGGAGCTGCATGAAGACTTGTTCGATGCATGTTTAGTTTCTAGATATTCTTCTTCCCATTCCATTTTTTTTTATAAATTTAATCAGCATGCATTTTTAGGATTTATTACTGATGACATGTAGAAAGCCCAGAAAGCTCTCTTGTAGCTTCAGGTTTTCTTAATTCTCAGTCCCATTTCCTATGTCATAAATACATGACCAATCAATGAATTAAATTGAATTAGAGAAATGCATGTTTACGCCATGACGAAGAGTGATAGATTTCTCCCCTATACCCAATTTCGAATGACGATTATTTAATGGGGTTTATGCCTGTTCTGATTTTGACAATTAAGTTAAAGAAGGGAACTAGCATGATTTAACGAAATATATATGTGAAAGCCGCACAACAAACATGTTTTAAATAATTTACCAAACTCTTCTAACATGGGCTTTAATAAACTGTGGTTTTACATTTGTGATATGTTTAGATGGACGAGTTTGTAAGGAAAGGAAAAGAATGATTTTTTTTTTCATTTTAAGTAAAAAATTTCCTTATTTGATAACTTTAAAATGAGAGAAATAGAATGAATACATGTAACTTTTTAACTATTATTTATTTATTTTTATAAATATTTTATCATTTCTTCAATTTACAAATGAGAAATTATCTCTCTTATCCATTTCTTCTAAATTCTTCCTTACAAACATAGTTAATAATCCGAGCCTACACTTAACTGCACTAAACATTTTATATAAAGGATTATCGGTACAATGTATTATATATAACATATATGCTAGGGTTAATTATTTACGCACTTTCCCATTACTTGTTAATGTAAGTTTACATGAAGATTTTTTTAATATTCTCCTACTTTGGGCTAAATTAAAAAAACTTATATTTGATTCAAAATAATTTTTATAATTGTTATTATAAATAAACTATTTTAATGACAATACATGATTATAAAAAAGTTATATTAACAATTCATAAAAATAAGTCTTTTAAATACTAAAATACAAACTTTAAATTACTTGCGTAGTTTGTTTCATTTCTGCTGTCGGTATATGAGATAAAAACGAGAAGAAAAAAAATCCTTGTTAACAGTATCTTCTTCCCATGAAATAACATCACCTGTTGTTCTAACGCAGCTTCCTCTTACTTTACAAAAAGGCGCGAAGTAAAAGGAGTGGTCATTGACCAGGTTCATATTTCCTTTGCCTTTTCTTCTGGTATATGGACACATGCATAAGGTCATCAATTGAAACCAAAGAGAAAGCGATGCTAATGATTGTAGAATCAGGTTCTTTTGCGACACCGAGGGCATACCAAGAAACCCTTTAACGACTATTTGATAAGATGGGTCCCCATGAGTGATGACGGTGGCACTATATGGCCTACCACTTTCACAAAGAATGTTATTATTACCACACAAAACACCACAACAAAGGGTTTTGTTATTGTATGGTAATTTGATGATGTATACTTTATTATATGAAATTTGACTAATTCAAACTTTACTATTGTTGAAGTGAAATTTTTGAACTAGCTTACATGTGCGTCATATGAAAATACCCCATATGAAAATTAAAACATTTATTAAAAATCTGACAATTCTACTTCAAAAATTTCACTTCAACAATAGCAAATTTTGAACTGATCAAATTTCATATAGTAAATTATATATATCATATTTTAAAAGAAACTCATTTCAGCATACTAAAGGATAACATAATTATAACTAATCAACAATGCAAAAGATTCCGACCATGCAATTTTAGAATGGTACGAGAGAACACTTTTTAATTTTTCAGTGATAACGCACTAAAACATGTGCGCAAAGGCAATAGCACTTGATATGCCACCGTCCAATAATGTGACCACTCTCTTTGAGGAACCAAAAAAAGTGATTCACGGGCAAAAGCCATGACTTAAAATATTTGTAACGTTGGAGGCAATAGGTGGACAAAGTGACAAACCGCAAGAGAAGGGAAAACCACCGCAACGGGAAAAGGCTGATTCATCAAATTTCCATCATTTTCTAGCAAGGCCCACCATCACCAACGTCGGCTTCTCTTGGCCGAAAATGTTCCTATCTCCAAAGGAAAAATTACTAGTTTGTTTTCATGATGAGTCATGATAGATATAAAAAAGGTTGAATTAAGTATTTGATACTTATATATATATATATTTAGTTAGCTGATTCTTTTTTTTTTCTTTTTTTATATATTTTGACATATAAAATAGTTGCTGATGTGGTAGTGTTAAATAGCAAAATAATTAACAAAACAAGATACAATTTAAAAAATGATTTGTATGAAAATTCATTATAAAGACAATATTAGATATAATTGATAAATGAAAAGAGTAAATGAACAAATCAGAAACTAAAATGAATATAGAGAAAATGTAAGAACGAAAAATTTAGTTTGAGCCTATAAAAAACTAAAAATAAAACATTTTGTTTTCAGAGTTAAGAAATTTATGACGAGAAAGAGGAATAATTTTTTTAAATAAATGCACGGTGTATTTAGGAATAAAGTATATAATAAATTGCGGTTAATAAAAAGAATTTTATGATTTAAAATTTTATAAAGTAGAATCATAAAATGTTTACTTTGTGGTACAACTTATAATTAGAGTATGAGCATTTATAATATGAAGAAGTATTTATTACGAGAGGCGAAAGAATGAAATCTTAAACATTGCACACATATTATCTAAAAGCTTAATGGTTAAGGAAAAATACTTTTTTTATTTTGATTATTCGGATTCAAACTTTAGGTTAATATTTTGAGGAGTTAATTAATTGTTCTCAATACATCAAGACAATATAAGAGATGTGCTTTTAAAATCGTTTGAATAATGACTTAGTTTTGGGTGAAACAATTTTTTTCTATAAAACCCATACGGTATAAAAAAAATACACTGCACACACAATAAATGATGAGTGGTAAGCTAGGTTACTCGTTCCATCTTCTCCTCAACTTTGCAACTAGCTAGCAAAGCCATCCAACACTCATATTCCATAACCAAAGAAAAAAAAAATGACTGATTTTTAACTTTAAAAACTTATATGAATCAATAGATGTTTGTTTGAGGGTTCTTTTATTGTGGGATGTAAACTACAGATATAGAAAAGAACTAATGGGAAGAAAATAAAGACAAAATAAGCAAATTTAGGTTAACAATTTTTTTGAAAGTGGTAGTGTGTGTGCTCTAATCTAATAATGCTTCCAAGAAGGTATATAACTCTTTGCAATGAGGAATATTTATATGCTATAGTCGCCTTAAAAGCCACTCGAGCTCTTACCTAAAAGATATATGGGAGGTTACCCTAATTACACATAAAGAAAGTGATACTGTTGTAGCAGAATATGCATGCTAATAAATTCTACACATCTAATCCACTAACTCTAGCTTTCCACTTATTTTAACCCAAATGATCGTTATGTGGAGAACACCATCATAGACATCTCTATTTAGTCGTAACAAACAACATTTCTTAACTAGATTGACAATCAACTTTTTCTCTGTTATGATTAAAGTGTTGACAATGGGAACTTCAGGGAAGAGCAGGGCTGGCACTATGCCTTGATTGGGTCGCCCTAGCTCCTTCCCTAGAGTAAGATTCCACCCTCGTCCATCGACCATCGTCATTTTGAAACTAATATGTGTTTTTTTTTCTTCTTTCTATTTTATCCATTCTTTTTTTTTTTTAAAGTCAAAACACTTTATGTTACAACAATAGTCAAAATTTTAAGAGGAATAAAAGTCACCTCACCGTAAAACATAGCACACTTCTCGATAATGATATCATCATCGCAATTGTGAACGTTTACAAGGATGTAATCAATCGCCTAGGGTAATCAAAATTTAAGTCTTTGCTTGATTTTGGAAACACTCCACAGTAAAAGTTACACTTAAACAATGATTTTGCTCTTTTAACATTATGCGTCATATTACATTAAATTTTTATTTATAAATATATTAAATTAATTTTTTAAAAATATATAAAATATCAAATTAATTATTTAATGTTATATTTTTATCATTAAATTAATTTTTAAAATAATATTTAGACCCTCTAAAGTGAAAGACATACTTTAGAGAATAACGCGTAAAATTATAATGGTTAATGAGAAAATTAAATATTTAAGATTTTATAACATATAAATATATGCATAACAAATCATGAATATATAATAATCCATTCTCCTGACTTTTCATTATTGGTTATAGTTTTACACTAACTTTTTAAAGTGTATTTCACACTTTAGAGGATCCAAATCCCTTAGAATGAGATCAAATTAATTGTTGAATGACAAAATTAATGATATTAATTAGAGTAATGATACTTATACAGAAAAAATCATCAAAAAAACTCATGCAAGCTATTGGATCAAGGCTAAGTCTTAGGGCTGTTAAACGGGCCGGCCCGGCCTATTTAGGCCAGCCCGCAACAGGCCGAGGGTTAAACGGGTCCAGTCAAAATTGCTCACGTTTAAATGAGTTGTAAATTAGTTAACCTGACTCGCCTCGCATCAACTCGCGGGTCTAAACGAGTCGGCCTGCGAAACTTTTTTTTTAAAAAATTTTAAACTTTGAAATAAATTTAAATTTAATAAAAATTTAAATTTAATAATCTCAAATTAAATATTACATTACATAGACATAATATTTAATACTTTAATCTCATTTTAAGGGTTAAGGGATAATTTAAACAAATAAATAATATAAACTTATGAAGTTTGACGAATGTGTTTGTGTATGAGTTGTGTCATTACTAGCATGTACAATACATACATTTTGTATTTTTGTATGTGGAAAGACTGTTTAATTAACTTTTAAATTTTTAAATTGAAAATTTTTCTTTCGATACAAATAAATTGAGATTTTTTTAAAAAAAAGTTATGTGGGTTTGCCCGTTTAACTCGCGAGTTAAACAGGTCGATCTAAAATTACCTGCGTTTTTACGGGTCACTAATTTTGAAACTCGACTCACATAATTTATGAGGATAAACGAACCGGCCCGACGAATTTGATCCGTTTTGACGGCCCTACTAAGTCCCACTATAACTTTTTTTGACTTAATTAAATGACTTGCATGAGTTTTTGAAAAGGTTTTGTGAAGATTTTTTATTGTGTAAGTCTTATTATTTTATTAATTATTATTATTAAATGACCAATTGATGTTACTAATAAATAAAAGACCAATATAATATCATATATATTTTTAAAATATTATAATGAGTGTTTACTCTCATTTTTATTAGGTAAATAAATAATATAAAAAACTTAATGTCGAAAAGAATCACCTAGCTATTAACATGAATCACAAGAATATTTCCAACCTTATTAATTAGTGATGGGGGAATTCTATGGGTACCCACAAAATTTTGATATTCTTATTCAATTAGTATGTTATTGACTATTAGATGACCGTTGCATAAATTTATGGTCGTCCTTAACTTTTAAAGTATTTGGGGAAAGTGTTACCTAGCAACTGCAGCCAATAAGTTAATGTCATGTGGCCGTGACGAGTTGCATCAGTTCAAACCAGATATCTCCACTGAATACAATTTGGGTCAAATTATACTATTTGAGATCTAGAAAGTTTAAAATTGTATACGCGAAATTGAAAGTAAAAAAAAAAAAAAAAAGCTTAAGGTGAAGGGAAAATGACATTTAATAAAATTTAAGGCATTAGGTTGCTAGGACAGAAATGTGCGATATGTGATTGGTCTGAGGCAAGTTTGCAATGGCGTGTAATACTGGAAAATTAAGGGGTGTGTAATTTTGGCTTGTTCTCTCTATTATATCTCTTTTTATATTCTTGGAGTGATTGGATACCTTGTAACTGTATGTGCAATCTGAATTACTAAGTTAAAAATCAACTTTTGTACCAAAGTGTCAGGTTAGTGGAGTTGAGTGGAAAAATGTGTTTTTTTTTTTTTTTTTAAATCACGAGTTATCCTCATATTTTTTAGTTAATTTCATTCAAATATCTGATTAACTTTAGTCATAAAATATTTTTAATAAATTTTAAATTTTTATACTATAAATAAAATATTTTAATATATTATAACACATTATAAAACTTTTAGAGTATGACTGGATCAAAATTAAAATTAAAGATACAATATTTTGTTAGATTTATTTTAATTCATTATTAATATAAAAAAAATTTACATTGTCATCCAATTATGTACTGACACATTATTAAAAGTGTTAGACTTTTAAGATAGTTATTATAATAGTCAAACTCTTTTAATGAATTGACAATATATAATTAGATGACAATATAAAAAAATTTTTACACTAAAAATAGATCAAAATTAATCACCAATCTTATTTTGAAAGAGTGCATGAATGCTATTTAGTAAAAGCAATGTATGAGTATGTGAAGGATCAACCGCATTTTAAATTCACACCTCCATTTCAAGTCCAATAAATGTGGTTGTCACACACATACAACACCATTTATTACAAATTTATAATTAATTTCAATCGACAATACCGATCACGCCACCTCAGTTGAATACTGGGTACTAAAGGTCTCTTAAATTTAGACACGAAATCCAATAATCATATATACAGTATCACCAAAAATTGGATAAACTTTTTTTACATTAATCGAAATTAACTTTCCTTTATACTCTACACATGGACTTGATGTAATTAAGAAAATTAATTATTTCCTTTCAAGTGGCTCAAAATTTTAATAGACGTAATCAAGATAATATACATACTTCTTTAACTAATAGGCAAAGCCCGTAAGTTAAAAATTAGAATAACTTAATATACCTAAACTTAAGCAAACGTTAAATATATTTTTATGAATCGTATGTATGTTTTTAAGAGTAATTTTATATAAATAATAGAATTTAATTTTTTTACTGTCAGTGTAAGTCATCTAATTATGTGTTGATATATCATTAAAATAGTTAGACTTTCTAGGTAGTGGTTGTGATAGTCAACACTTTTAGTAATTTAGCAACACATAATTAAATGACAGTGGATAGAAATTAAATTCTAAATAATATTATAAACAATTACACATACAAAAATTTATAACTATTTCCACATGACTAAATTATCTAAAAATTTATACAGTATGAAAATTTTATTTTTACATGAATTCACATACAGTTCAATATTTTTTTTTACATATTTATTATCTTCTTTTGTCTTTTTTAATGTCAGTCAAATATTATTACCTTATTTATATATTTAAGAAGATGACTAGATTTGCTTACATTCCATTTAATTAGTTCAATGGCAATTCTTTTTCCAATATCATTTCAAATATTAGAGTGCATACAAATTCAATCTCATGCTAACAAATATTAAACAACTCACTAGTCTCATGATATTTATCAATTATTATATGAACATATTTTTCATGTTACAGGTAGATGGCAGTGTAGCTATTCAACTACTATCATGAAATATTTGTGAAATTATTTTCTTGGCATCAGTGAAATATGATAAATGTCCCTATAAATCCCTCCCCCGAGTTAAAAATAAAAAAATAGAAGTGGAGTGTCGCTGGTTAGATGTAAGAGTAACAGAGTACAAGAATACTTACCAAAACAAAAAGATAAAGTATAAGGGTTTTGTTTTTTTGTCAAAAAAAAACGAGGGGTTTTGTCTTAGACTTATTTATTGTATATATCTTATGTAAATTCATGAACCTACTTTTTCTTTCTTAATTGTTTTTTAGTACAATTACAAAATAAAACTTTTATATTTATCAGAAAAGGAATTTTGGGTCTGAAAGTAATTCATTTGTAAATTTGTCCAAAAAAACAATTTTGTGTTTAAAGCCAATTCATCCGCATATTTATTACAAGTGTATTTAAAATTTAAAACAAAAAAGTAATAACAGCAAAGTAGAAAGACTCATTACGATACTAATGATAAGTTGTTAAGTATTATTTGATAGTTAATTTTATAATAAATATTTAAAAATTTATTAAATATAATTAATAATTATAAATAATTAATAATTTATTTTAAGTAATATATTCAGAAAAAAATCAAAATAATCTGAAACAGAAAGAAAAAAAGATAAAGAAAAATTACAAGGTTGTTGTCATTCACACAAGTCACAAGAATGACAGCCAACGACCTGAATGAAAAGGTCCAAAAACGAATAAAACCAAATAAAACGTTCATTTTCTCATTCCACCCATTTTTCCTTCTTTGAATAAAAAAACGTTCAAATTCACAGAACCCAAGATGGTTTGGTTTGCAGATTCTCTGTCATCTCTATACTATACTCCTCCAGCTATTAATACTACTGCCACACACTCTCTCCCTCAAAAGTGAACAAAAGAAGGGGTTCTTCTCTCACCAAAAAGGTTCTTGCTTTATCACTATTCCACTACTGGCTTCACTTCTTTGTACTTCTACTACTTCAGGCTCTAGAATACAATACAACCCTCAAACAAAGCACTGCTTTGAGGGTTTCCTTCACTTTACTGAGTGTACACTTTGTAAATATTAAAGGCAAAGTCTTGCACTTGAGAAATGGAGTATGTGGGTTGCTGAAGAATTGTTCTCAGTTTCTAGTTCATACTTGCTGGGGTGCTTTGGATTCAACTGGGTTTTCAATTTTGTTTCACTAAACCCAAATGGGGAACATTTCTTTGGCACATTTAATGGTGTTGTTGTTTTGCTTGGGGATGCTTGTACCTTCCTTATGTCAAGATGATTCAGATGATGCAACTACAGCTGTGTACATTGTTGCTCTCAGAAAAGCTCCTGCTTCTCATTACTACGGTGAGTTGAGAAGAGTTGGTAACGGCTTCAAACATGGTGCTTCTGAGAGAACTAAATTTCAAAAACCAAGGTAACCCCATCTTTCCACAAACTTGGTTTGAACTTTGAAGGTTTACTAAGGGTCTGTGGGTGCTGATTGCTGCTGTTTTGTGTTCTACTTCTACCCTTTTAAATGTTTTTCTTTTCCTTGGTGTTTTATGGAAAGATATTGCTTAATTTGCTCAGCAATTTCTTTGCTCTTATATTGGGTTGGGCTGCATTGGGTGGTGTATTCCATTCTTTTAAATCACAGATGTTTAGCTTTCCAATTCTTCTTCAGTTTTTTTTCCTAGCTCTGTTTAGATGTTGCATTTAGTTAGTTGTCCCAAAGAGGAAGGGGTCCTCTGTTTGTCCTTTTCATTGACGCTTCTTGTGGAAGTTATATATTTTTTGCTAAGATGATAAGTATTAGTTAAATGATTGGTTATCATCTATAAATGATGGATAATTTTTTTGAAATGTATCATTATATTTGTTAATTTTATTCTCAATTCTCGGCACGTTGCATCATCCTTCTTTTCCTTTTCCCAATTTCAAGATTTTTGAGCTTATTTGTGAAATCAAAGTGCATTAATTTGACGATATGCCCCTAATTTTGTTTTTTCAGATATGAAAATATTACAAAGACAGATAAGATAAATGGCTCTTACATTGCCCGAGTTCATGATTCTTTGTTGAAGCAAGTGTTAAAAGGGGAGAAATATCTGAAGCTCTATAGCTACCATTACCTGATAAATGGATTTGCTGTGCTGGTTACCCAACAGCAGGTATGATATTAGTTTTCAACATCATGATTGTGTCCTTATTATGTAAAGAAATATGTTTGCAGCTACATGTGTGTAGTTGTTTTTTTTTATGATTTGGCTTGCCATGTCTGTTCTTTCCATACTTCATCACTGCTACTTCATTTTTATTTGATTAACTGCAACAACCAACAAACATATTCTTAACTTTTGAAATTGTTGAATCATGAAGGCAGAGAAACTATCAAGGAGGAGAGAAGTGTCCAATGTGGTTTTGGATTTTTCTGTAAGAACTGCAACTACCCATACTCCACAATTTTTGGGTCTGCCACAGGGAGCATGGTTACAAGAAGGTGGGTTTGAAACTGCTGGAGAAGGAATTGTTATTGGGTTTATTGACACTGGCATAGATCCAACACACCCTAGTTTTGGTGATAATAAATCTGAACATCCGTATCCTGTTCCTGCTCACTTTTCTGGCATCTGCGAGGTTACTCGGGATTTTCCATCTGGTTCTTGCAATAGGAAGCTTGTTGGGGCCCGTCATTTTGCAGCATCTGCTATAACCAGAGGAATATTTAATTCAACTCAGGACTATGCTTCTCCCTTTGATGGCGATGGCCATGGCACGTGAGTTTTTGGCATGATTAGCTACTTGGTCCATTCTCCCAATTTTGTCCATCTACTAATTGGATACTTAATGGGGATATGCCTTGTTTGTTACCATTTATTTTACTTTGGCCAGTCCATGATGGCTAATTCTAAGCTGTCAGACTTTTTCTACAACTACTACTACTACTGCTACTACTACTATAAATAATCTATCGATCTATTTTGCTATACCTTCATTATGGTTTTTAAGTTTTCTCTCCTCCACTTCAAAATTGATGAATTATGTCTAGCTTCTATTTATCAGAATTTTAAACTCATTAATGGGTTTTTTTCCCCGTTCCTTGGAGCTTCAATAATTTGGACTAAAAAAGTTCATTTTTGAGATTTGTTCTGGAATTGCAGTTGCCCAATATGATTTTTGTTATCACTTGAAAATGAACTTATATTTTCATATCAGACTATCATCAAATTTCTTTCAATCACAACATAATTAGTTATGTTAACTAGATGCACCACTAAACTACGACTTGTCAATTTTACTTCTCTTTTCACTAAATGTCCATTCTTATGTATCCATAATACACAGGCATACTGCTTCTGTTGCAGCAGGAAACCATGGGATTCCAGTGATTGTTGCTGGGCATCATTTTGGAAATGCTAGTGGGATGGCTCCTCGTTCACAGTAACTAATCTGAAACTAAAGTTAAATTTTTTTGTGTTATTATCATTATTTTCACATTTTGTAGTAATCTGTTGGATCTATAGTTATACATGTTGATGTTATGGAATTGTGTATCATTCTGCTTCTTTCCATCTTTACATTTTTTTGAACCTACCATGATAATATATAAAAAGCTTGCTGCTGGAGTGTCATGATTATGGGACAGATCATACAAAAGTACTACATTGTGCATATTATTTTGTATGGTAGTGCTTAACTGGGCATGGTAGTTGTTTCTTGTTGTTGTCCCACAGATATATTTACTATAGTCTTTGTATAAGATGAAATGACTTTTTTCCCAAAATAGTTGAAACTTGAAAGTTATAGAGTGGAATCTGGAAGTAGTTCTCATACAATCCCATCATGGCTTTCTCAGCTTTTGCTATTCTTGTTTCCAGACTTAAGAAACTAATGCAGGATCATTCTTGAAGTTACTATTAAACAATTTTAAAGCTATAGTGAAAGGCTACAGAGCAATCCAGCATCATATGAGATTGCAAACTTTACAATGAAATGTGCACTATGAAAAATTGATGAAAAGAAGTGCTGTCATCGGTCATGACAGTGAATGGGGAAAACAATTTATAGCTTCCCTTGTGAAGAGAGAAGAGATACCAGGTGGCAGGATTCAAATTAAAGGTTGAAAAATGGAAACTAATTAGAGAAGGATGGGACATAATGGACCAAGAGACTTGAACAATTACAGATTTGAGAAAATGATGGGGAAAAAATTGAAAAATTCAGTTCTAGTAAAAGGAAAATAGAAATTTAAATAAGGCACACGCCTCAGTACCTTTTTCCTCGCAGAGAGGTGCTCAGCTAGGTGCTGAATCTCTTGAGTATCTGACTGAGAGCATGGATCATCAAGAGGCAGGGACCCTTTCTGGTGCCTTGCCTGAGAACGTAGGCAAGCACGTCAGTGACTTTTCCACTTCACTGTGTTTAAAATATAAGTCCTTTAGAAATTTATTACTTGTCAGGAGTCCTGGTTAATTGTATGAAGTCAGGGATCTGTGTATTTAAAAGTTTCCTATTAGTCATTTATATGTCATTAATAAAGTCACATAAGGATCCGGACTGTTCTAGAACATCGAAGGTCTGTAAATAGGATTTTCCATGTCATTTTCAGTAGAGAAAAATAAAGTATTTTGTCCTCTAAAAATATCAGGCCAAGTTTCTGAATCAAAATAGATATCTGTCCAAGGAGGTGGACTACTCCCATTTCTTTTTCCCCCGTCTCCATTAACCCACAGCTCCATCAAATTTCCCTATGTTGTGCCATAGTATTCTATCACTTATCTTGTTCTGTGCCCTGCAGAATGTCTCATTCCCATTGGATTTATCTCCACATAACCTGGTTTTCTGACAAAGCAACAAACAGATTAAGTCTTTTTAATAATTTGTTTGCGAAAAATTATAGAAACGGTGTATCTGTTCTAGTTTGTATTTCTAATTATTTCATGCAAGCATCATTAGTTTTTTATTTTATTGTTGTAACATTTATGCATGTGTTGCATTTCAATCGTTTACAGCATTGCTGTTTACAAGGCATTATACAAGAGCTTTGGAGGATTTGCTGCAGATGTTGTTGCAGCTATTGACCAGGTACATATGTAGTTTAGTTAGACAAATGATACATTGTTTTACAAATCGTTTATGTGTAAGCAATAGATGGTAATTTTATTTGAGAAGGTCAAGTTTGACATATTTTGTTCTTTTTCTTCATCGTATTTGATTTAGGTTTTCCTTCCCCTTGTATGTGTTAATGTGAAAGATAGTGTGATTTACCTGATTAAGTTTATAACTATTGTTAATCTTTTTCAAGGTCCTGTCTATTGGCTTCATATTCCATTTAGCCCCTGCTTCTGTAGTAGTGAAGAACTCATATCAGATTGTCTCAGGATTCTTAATTTAACCCTTGGGCCAATCCAATGCCATTTGCTTTTCATTTTTATTTTGTCCATGGTATGCCTTTCGATTTTCATTGAGGGCCTGCATAGTATTGATTGAAAGAGTTACTGTAAAGTAGTAATAATTTCCTTGCATGTTGCCTTCACAATCTGTTTATGTAAATTGCATCCACAGTTTTACATTTCTGGTCAGGCTTACAGTATGAATGATTGTTCACAGGCAGCTCAGGATGGGGTTGACATAATAAGCTTGTCAATCACTCCTAATAGACGTCCTCCTGGTGTTGCAACTTTCTTCAATCCAATAGACATGGCATTGCTGTCCGCTGTAAAGGCTGGTATTTTTGTAGTGCAAGCTGCAGGAAATACTGGACCATCACCAATGAGCATGTCCTCCTTCAGTCCATGGATCTTTACTGTTGGTTCCGCCTCTCATGACCGGGTTTATAGCAACTCCATATTTCTTGGAAATAATGTGAGCCTACCTGGAGTTGGACTTGCACGTAAGATTCTGTTGCTCTAATGCTGGTTAACTACTATATACGGATTTATTTTAGACTGACACTCCAGAGGAGTAATGTTATGTATTTTCAATTATTGAATCTCCTCTTTGGATTGCCCAAGTAGTGAAGAGCTTCAATGAGGCTGCAGTGTCAGTTTTCATTAATGATAAGAATCTGTGAAAAAACAATATAAAGTAAATCTTTTGGGAGTGTTTTTGTGTTTTGTCATTAGTTTTGAAACTATGAGTAGATCAGGAGTGTAAAATGTTTTCATGGGAGCTATTTTCTGTGCAAAACAAGAAACTTCTGCATGGAAGATTATAGTGAAGGTTAGATTGGTCATAGCTAGGACCAACGAGGTTGGCTGTCCTCTGTATGGGTTTCTTGGGCTTGAATTATATTCTGGGCGCTCTCACAGTGCTTGCACTGCACAAGTATAAGTTTAGCTCTGCTGTTGTGCTTTTTTTTCCCCCCGTATTGTCAGTTGGATAATACAGTAAGCTACTATCTTTCTCTAGAAGATGAACCCCAAACAAGGAAAAAATAATTCTAAAGATCTAACCATGTCACTCACTATATTGTGGACTATCAGTTCTTGTTGCTCTTAACTCTTAAGGATTGCTGCTTCATCATTTTACATTGGTGAAGATCCTCCATGAGTTATAAGATTATTCAATTGTTAATGTATGCAATTATAATATGTTTAGTATGTCTACTGGGATTGATTTATGACCCATTTTAGTTATTTTTTTTCCCCTCAGCTGGCACAAATGAAAACAAAATTTATGAACTGATTCATGCACATCATGCTTTGAAAAATGACACAACGGTTGCTGATGATATGTATGTGGGGGAGTGCCAAGATGCAAGTAACTTCAATCAGGATTTGGTCCAGGGGAACCTCTTGATCTGCAGCTACTCAATCCGATTTGTGCTTGGGCTCTCCACCATCAAACAGGCCTCAGAAACAGCCAAGAACCTTAGTGCAGCTGGCGTTGTCTTCTACATGGATCCTTTTGTGATTGGTTTTCAGCTTAACCCAGTTCCAATGAAAATGCCCGGCATAATAATTCCATCCACAAATGATTCCAAGGTGCATTATCTATTTTTTCCCTTATATATGCATGATTACATGCACATGTTTATTGTCCTTTTTTTCTCTTCTTGGGCTTGTATTTTATTTATTATATATTACATCATCTTTGTTGCACTCTTTATGTATTTAATGTCAAGAACATCTGTTGTCTATTTAAAAATCAAGGCATGGATTTGGCCATATGCTAACGGTCAACTTATTTCTCTCTCTCTCTTACATTTGCTTGGGGAATGATCCCCTGACAGTTTCCCTTTGTTTTCAACTGGACAGATTTTTATGCAATACTACAATTCTTCATTGGAAATAGATGCAGTTTCAAAGAAAATTGTTAAATTTGGGGCTGTTGCCAGTATCTGTGGTGGACTAAAAGCGAACTACATTAATACTGCCCCAAAGGTTATGTATTACTCTGCCAGAGGACCAGATCCAGAGGACGGTCTTCCTCACGAAGCTGACATTTTGAAACCTAACTTGTTAGCTCCTGGAAATTTTATATGGGCTGCTTGGAGTTCTCTCGGCACTGATTCAGTTGAATTTCTAGGTTTGTAAATACACAAAAAAGTTTTTACCAGGAAACCAAACATCGTCAAGTTTAACGAGTTATTTTGGTCCTTATCATATTGTAAACATAACATCTTTTTAAATAATAATCTATGCTAGGATTTTTAGCTTATTATGTATGTTGATAATGTGAAATGTAAATATCTTATCTGCATTGTTCCAACAGGTGAGAATTTTGCAATGATGTCTGGCACAAGCATGGCTGCACCTCATG
Source organism: Styphnolobium japonicum (assembly GCA_023212625.1). Classification (NCBI taxonomy): domain Eukaryota; kingdom Viridiplantae; phylum Streptophyta; class Magnoliopsida; order Fabales; family Fabaceae; genus Styphnolobium; species Styphnolobium japonicum. Next base: position 20,854,075 of record JALBWW010000003.1, on the reverse strand, counting down.
TTGCTGGTCTTGCTGCACTAATTAGGCAAAAGTTCCCTAATTTCAGTCCTGCAGCCATTGGATCTGCACTTTCCACCACAGCTTCTCTGTATGACAAGAGTGGTGGGCCAATAATGGCTCAGCGATCATATGCCTCTCCAGACCTAAACCAATCTCCGGCAACTCCTTTTGACATGGGAAGTGGTTTTGTAAATGCAACTGCAGCATTAAATCCGGGTTTGATTTTTGATTCCAGTAAGTCACTTAAATTTATAAGCTTTTCAATCATCATTTTTCAATAAAAGTTCTCAGTCATGTTTCAATATATAGAAAATGGCATGAAAATTCAGCTATGATTGTGGTTTAGGTTAGATAGATATGATAATCTGATAATGGCCGAGCCAGGACCCTCAATTCTGTATGTAGTTAATCTTTTAAACATGTTACACAATTTTTTTTTCATGATTTAACACAGCAATTTAAAATGTCATCTTAATGGTTAAACTTTAAAGCCTATAAGAAAAAATCTTACTTTAGTCATTGCTATTTAAAATATTACATTCTTATTTCCTTAGCACAACTTCATATATTGAAACCCTGAATAATCAACTTATTATCAGTGCCATTAAATACAGTCCTCTCAATGTAAGTAACTAATCAATGACTCATCTAGGCATCTTCCATTTGATTATGCAGTTTATTCTTTACGACTTTCATTGCATAAAATGCTCTATCCATAATTGCCGTAGCAACAGGTAAACTTAGTGTTAACTTGACAAGTAAATAAACTAAATTGTAAGCCCCAGCAAGTTTGAAATTCGTCACTATTTTGTATATTACTAAATATGTCTGCAATTAATTATCAAGCACAATCAAATTAGTGGTAGAAAAGTCATATGGATAAATCGATTTTTGCTTGTCAAATATAAATAATGAATTATCTGGATTTAAGCTTGCTAAACAAAAGAAATGGCAATGTATTAGATTTTTATGACTTTTTTTTACTTTAGTTTTAAGATTTTTGTGACTTTTATTTTCTAAAATTTAATATTTTTAGGGAAAAGAATGCCTAAAAGTGGCTTTGGCTGATTTTTTGCTTTGGGCTTTGGGCTGTTGGCTTGTTTCTTTTACTACAACTTGCATAGCATTTTAGGGGGGGAAACAATTAATAGCCATCATATACAGTAGTTTTAATGGTTCAGCGGGGTCAAACTTTGAAAGGTAATCTTAGTATTTTAAGAACAATTGATATATCTCATGAATTTAAGAAGTTGAAAGTGGTATTAGCCCATACTGAGAGCAATGCGGCTACATCATTGACAGATTAAACAATGAGAAGGCAGTAGTGTTAGCTTGTATGTTCATGGCAGTGGTTAACTTTTGAATAGATGCATAAGAGCATGAAAGAAGCACTTGGATTTTTAAGCAAAATATAGCTAAAAAATTTAATCAACTTTCTCTTAATACGTGCTTTATCTTCAGTGTTGAGGTAAAACTCCATTTTTACCCATCTTATATACTAAGAAGCAATGATACTTCAAAATAGTGGATGTACCAGTATCGTACGTGTATCCAATTGCAATACTAGCATATACTTGTACACTAAAATGGTGGAAAAGATTTATGTGGTATGTTGTATTCCAGTATCCGTGTTGTGCCAGATACGATAATCGTACCTGTACTTGTGTTTCATAGGTTATATGTCTCCTAACATATATAGAAAATTATATTGATAATTGAATAAAACATACAATATTATCTGCCACTTTTATCTGCGAAAGTTCTATTTTCTAGTCCTATATTTGATTCTGAGCAATTGCTTTGTCCTTTGAAGTTGGTGAATTAATTCTGGTTGCCAAATTGCATGATGGTGGAATGAATAAGTGGAGTTGATAATTTATTTAACTGCAACTATGCACATGTACCTACCCAATTTCTAATTAACTACCTCTAATTTATGTAAGCTGCTTGATTAATGAACCTGGTTTCTGAATGTGGAAGTGTATATATATGTTTCTTTGTAGGTTATGATGATTACATGTCATTTCTATGTGCTATCAATGGTTCAGCTCCTGTGGTGTTAAACTACACTGGTCAAAACTGTTGGCTTTATAATTCTACTGTATATGGTCCTGATCTGAACTTGCCCTCAATCACATTATCAAAGCTAAACCAATCTAGAGTAGTGCAGAGGACAATCCAAAACATTGCCGGAAATGAAACTTACACTGTTGGTTGGACTGCTCCTTATGGGGTTTCAGTGAAAGTATCTCCAACTCACTTCTCTATTGCCAATGGTGAGAGGCAGGTCTTGTCTGTATTCTTTGATGCAACCATCAACAGCTCTGTTGCCAGCTTTGGGAGGATTGGGCTGTTTGGTAATCAAGGTCATGTTGTCAACTTTCCTATTTTAGTCATTGCTAAAATCTCATATAACATCACTACGAGCTAACAGGGATAGCGTTTCTTCTTGTTTAAGTAATTCATTTTAATTTTTCTGTGTTTTCCTGTATTTTTTTTTTTCTTGGGTTCCAAGATGTATTAACTATTTTTTCATTCATTATCATGTAAATTTGTTGAAGGTTCTTCTCTCCTTGTAAAGTTATAGATGTGATCAGCCCTTGATTCCAGTTCCTTCCTTGTCTACATGGGCATATAAACCTACATACTTTACTACTATCTTGTCCAACTGTGGTCGTCACTTCGATCGGTGATTAGCCATAACAAACAAGAGGGATAGCATCAATTTGTCATAGGGAGATTTTTCTTTTTCTTTTTATTGCAACCAGAAGATAAGAGTATTTATATTGTTTAACTACTTTGATTTAATTTTAATCCACTGTCAGTGTAAAGTTTTTTTATACTGTCATCCAATTATATACTGAGACAGTATTAAAAGTGTTAAACTTTAGATGTAATTGTTATAATAATTAAACTTTTTTAATGAGTTAACAATATATGATTGAGAATTTTACACTAATTAAAATTAAACTCTGGAAATATTTATAAGCTTGTATAGAATAATTAAACAACACAGTCAAAATTTTAGTTATTGGATTCTCAACTTGGCTTAAGAATAATCAAGCAGATGAATGAGATAATATTTGAGTGTATAGAAGAGTCGGAGAAAGCTTATAATCTTTTCATTAAGGGGATTATTTCAATACTCATATTTTTTTTTTGGGCACTAATTAGTTGTTAAACATATATTGGTTGCTAGTTAGATATTTTAATACATAATGGACTCCAAGTACATTGGTTGCTGGTTATACCTTGATGAGTTATACCACTTGACCGTGCCTGCCTGCCTCTCTTGTTGCTTGCACCTCCACTCTTAAGTCCCGTCTACTACTAAGTTCCACTATTTTGTAATATTTGTTAATAATTTTTCTTGTTACTCGAGGTTATTTTTATTGAAACATTGTTCGAAATTGTTTTCTATCCATAAATCTTTCTGTGCTGACAATCGCAATTAATTTAGTACGCTATTCATAGTTTACAGTGACAATGCACGTGAATCTTTCTCTACCTCATTTAGTACTTTGTCTCTGTCGGGCATTTTTTACCAACCCTTGTGTTAGCATTGTTGAGCTTAAGAACCATAATTAAGATTGCTTGAACTTTTCTTCTTCACAATAATGATTCGTTTGTATTTCTGGGAGATACCGGTTCTCATTGCATGTAATTTAATTAGTTGTATGCCATAATCTATTTTGCAGAATCAGAATCCATCTATTTTGTTCCCTACCTTAGTATTCACATCCTCGTGACATTGGTTAAACTTGTTTTATTCATGATCTAACCCTAGTCAGGACAAACTTCACCTAAAAAGCCAGCAGGAAAAGCACATATGCATATAACATGCAAAATATAAATCAAAAATAATATATTGCGGATAGAATTCCCTTGAAAATACTTTAGCTATTTCAACAGCAACATATTTCAGTAAGAGCCGGTACATTATCTCAATTTTATTCCGACTAGAATTGACTTCTATTTACCGAAAAAGGGGACGAAAAGGCATATACATTTCCCCTCCTTTTGCTAATTTTCTTCTTCTACCTTTGATGTTAACAGAACTTCCATAGAAACCACGTTAGATGTTACTTACATTAAAAAGGTATACATGTAAGACTTCATATTAACAAAAAAGTACGTCACCAGTGTCACGCTTTTCTTCCCTTTAGAGTCTAATCTTTATGCTGTCATTGACTGCTTCCGCCATCGTCAATCTGTTCAATGTTACGCCAAAACAAGCAGCAAAACAAAATTAAACAATAATATTGCCTTGAAATCAACAAAAAACTGGTGATATCTTTCTAAATCAATTTACCAAAAACTTATGTACCAACACGACGACTTCACGAGACTGAGCCTGAAAGCCACCACTATGTCAATCACATACAAAATATGGCCCAGCAAAAGTAAATAAAATAGGACTACCTTAGAAGTCTAAAATTTCATGACAAGCCTCTTATACTGATCACGTGCCTCTGGGTTGCGAACCATGGACTTAACTCTAGCCAGAGCTTTCTTAACATCCTCAGATTTTTGTCTCCGCATACTCGTCACTTTTTTCAGCATCTGGAGCCACAATGCCAACTGGATGCTCAACCCAGAATCCTCACAGACCAGCTCCTTTCCGCCTCCAACGCAGTATCGCCTTTTCCACAATGCTAACAGACCAAACAACTTTTTTGTACTGCTTACGAACTTGGTCTCCTCTAACATGAGCCTATACAAAAGAATCAAGTTAAATGAGGATGAAATATCACCTCTATCACAAATTCAAGTAATTAAGGCCAATAAAAGAAAAATTGAGAAATAGAATCTCAATGCTAATTAAAATGGATAGGCAAACTGGCGCCAAGGACAGACAGACAGTAAAAATAGACACTGCATGGGCTTCCAGGAAATGGCAAATACCAAATGAGATCAAAATATGTCACACATAAAGAAAAGCTCTTCCGTCACCACATTATAATTTTAATTGAAGTTTGCAAAAAAAAAAAAAAAGAATAAATCAAAATTTTCAATCAACTTGAAAAACAATATAAATCTCAAAAAATTCAACAAGCATGAGTCTCTCTTATGTACCAGCTATGCATATATGTATATATAATTGGAATTAGTTCTATAGAAAATGACATAACTAGGATAATTATACTATATACAACTCAAAAGATACTAGTCACTAACAAAGATGAAGATCTACCAAAAGATTAACGCATGGGAAGAACATCAAATTCTAAGAACTAACTACTCAACTTTTTGAGAATCTGGATTAGAAACAAATGAAATGGAGTGAGTCACACAGACTTAGTGAAGGAATAATAAACTAAGTGAACTGGAAGGAAAACAAATAATCGTACGAATATGTAAACTTTAAAATAACCTCTAAATATATTGACCGATAAAAATAAAATTTATAAATGAAACTATTATATCAAATATTTTTTTTTCTCTAAACTGTACATAAACTTAAAGTTCTTTAAAACTTCTAATCAAATAGAGTAATCCATATGGGTAACATTGAAAAAACTATAATACAAGTTGGGGAATTACCACTACTAAACATACCAATTCTCATCTTCATCTCAAGTTAGGAGCTTTGCCTCACCCCAGCCGACATAAATCTCATGGCTAAGGTTTGTTCACCCTATAACCATTTAGAGGAACTACAGGTCCTCTCACTCAATAGCCAAATTATATCAATTAGCCTTATCAGATCTATCTATATCTATGTATCTATTATGTGCACATAAATCTTTATATCTCTTCACTAGCGGTAAACGAGTTCTAACACATAATTCATAATAAATGTTGAAAACACAATAATCAATTCGAAATATAATATACAAATACTATCCAACAAAACTAATAATTCTAAATAATAAATTCTAAAATTATTTCTAAATATTTAAGTTAACTTTTACTTCAATCATTATAAATGGCAACTCAAATACTCAAAAGCCAATAAAAATATAGCTAAAATATAATCATCATAAAATTTAATATTTTCAAACATAAAGTGGAAATAAATATAATTTAATTGTTCTTTTGTAATAAAAATTCCTTTAATAAAATTCAAATATTTTTGAAAAGTTTGTTTTCTCAAATAAAAATAGTAAAGATGTCACTAAGTAAACTATTCACAAACATAAATGAAAAACTAATCTCAATTGTCCCCAACAACTCCCATGGAGATAAGTGAAGTAGTATCTTATGAATCTGACCACAAATAAAATTACTTTAATAAATCAAAATAGGTCAACAATAACTTACATAAAGTTGCAACCGTAAAAGATAATATTTTCTTAATAATTTCTCAATTTTAAAAGCATGCTTATCCTTTTTAAAAAAAAAACTTAAACGTAGAATTCCTGAAATGCTCTTTAAAACAAACTGAACCCCTCCTATACCCCTTCTACTGTTCTACGTTATTATACTTTTAATAATAATAATAAAAAAACCATTGAATCATATCTCAACAGAGTAAATCGGTAATGAAAAAATTAGGGCCGTTAAACGGCTGATCTGCCCCGTTTAGGCTTGCTTGTGACAGGTCGAGTCTAAATTGCTCACATTTAAATAAGTTATAAATTAGTCAGTTCGACTCGTCTTACATCAACTTGTGGGTCTAAATGGGTCGGCCCGTGAAACTTTGTTTTTTTAACTTGTAAACTTTGAAATAAATTTAAATTTAATAAAAATTTTAATTTAATAATCTTAAATTAAATATTACATTACATAGACATAATATTGAATACTTTAATCTCATTTAAAGGTTTAAGAGATAATTTAAACAAATAAATAATATAAACTTATGGAGTTTGACAAATGTGTTTGTGTATGAGTTGTCTTACTAGCATGTACAATACGTACATTTTGTATTTTTGTTTGTGAAAAAATTATTTAATTAACTTTTAAATTGAAAATTGAAATTTTTTTTTGGATACAAATAAATTGAAATTTTTTTAAAAAAGAAAAAGTTATGCGGGCGGCTCGCGGGCCCTGCGGGTTGGCCTGTTTAACTAGCGAGTTAAACGGGCTGATCCAAAATTACTCACATTTTTACGGGTCACTAATTTTGAAACTCGACTCGCATAGTTTATGTTGGTAAATCAGTTTTGACAGCCGTAGAAAAAATAATAGCTCAAAATAAATTTAATTTTTTGGTGAATAATAATATATTTCTTTTAAATGAAATAGAAGCATTTTGAAGAAAATAATTTAAGATAATTATAAAATTGGAAGTATGTTATCTCTTCTAAATGTTTTGCTGACAATGATTTCATTTTTATTTATTTGAATTTAATTTTGTTAAGTATTAAAACACACGAAGGCCTCCACCTTATCGATTTTGATCTATTTCTATGCTCGTGATCGAGTGACTGTACCTCCCACGTGTCTTCGCATATGTATTTACACAACAATAATAATTTTTACCCACTATTTTTTTAAATTTATTTTTATACTTAATTAATGATGAGTAAATTTTTAATTAATATATTATATTATTTGGTTAATGAGTTTTGGTAACCAATTACTTACAAGCTAGTAAAACTCATTAATCAAATGATATGCTGTATTAACAAAATATTTACCCATTATTAACCAAATATAAAAATAATGTGAAAAAAATAACGTGCTTATATCATTGCTCTTTACACAATGCTTTTATGTTTTTAATGTACCTACTATATACACTAGAGAGTGAATAGAGTTTAAATTCGCTGGTGTGGCTTCTATATAGCCGCTTCTATATATTTTGTGAACCTATAATTATATATTATAAATAAAAATTCATACTTTTGATTACGACATTTTCTACTACAAGGATCATATTTCCATGCAATATTGTTAAACTAGTATTGATAAATGAACTGATTAGAATTTTAGTTCATGTTTAATTATTTTAATTGATTGGTTAAATCAGCATGATGATGTCATAAAAATAATTTACATATAATAATATAAAATATACAAAAACATTGATGAACTATAGAGATTTAAAAAAAATAATTAATTGGTTCAATCAGATGAACCAAGCGATTCAATCAAATTTTGATTAGTTTTTAACTGATCTAAAATAGTTTGATCGTGAATGTAGTTGTACAATTAAATCATAACTATTTATTCATAGTCAAATCAGTCGAACTGTCTAATTTAGTTCTAACAACACTGCATTCATTTACCCAAAAAAGTTCATACTTTTAATTTAAGTTACACAATCATGATAAAAAAATTAATATGCAAAAAAAATTTTAAAATATTTTCTCAAAAATTAAATACTCCAATATATTGCACATAAAATTAAATACTTCATTACTTAAACCTATGATTTCCCCCTTTTGAGATTTTAGGCATCCCACCTACTAATAGTAGTATTAGAGTAACATCCTTATCACCAATTTTTGTACCAAAAAACCCTATGCTTATAATAAAATTAGTTATCTTATTTGTGTTTTGCATGAATTATTTTATAGCTTATATTTTAATTTTTTATTTAAAATTATATTTTTTTATAATTATTAATTTGAATACATTTAGTTTATAAAGTGTTTCTTATAAAAATTCTTATAAATAGATGAAAAAAATATTTAAAATTAATTTTTTATATCAAAGAGAATATTTTTATTTTATTTTACTCATGCTTTGTACATATTAATTTATATTTATATTTTTTTAGTTTTTTTCAAAATAAAGCTTTTATATATAATTATGATTTCAAAGATGTTAAATTTATAAAGTATTTTTTAATAAAAATTCTTAAAAGTAAATGAAGGAAACACTATAAATTAATTTTATAAGTTTAAGAGATTGTCTTTTTATAATTTCACTATTTAATTCTTTAAATTTTAATTATATACTTTGACAACACTTTATTTCTTAATATAATTATAAATTTTTTATTTTATTATTTCATTTTTTTAATGTTACCATGTATTTAATGATATAATTATATTTAATGATACTCTTAATTACTTCAGAAGGCAATTTTACTTTTATATATATATATATATACAATTTTACTCATGCTTTGTACATATTAATTTATATTTATATTTATATTTTTTAGTTGTTTTCAAAACAAAGTTTTTATATATAATTATGATTTCAAAGATGTTAAATTTATAAAGTACTTTTTAATAAAAATTCTTAAAAGTAAATGAAGGAAACATTATAAATTAATTTTATAAGTTGAAGAGATTGTTTTTTTTTTAATTTCACTATTTAATTCTTTAAATTTTAATTATATGCTTTGACAACACTTTATCTCCTAATATAATTGTATTTTTTTATTTCATTATTTCATTATTTTTTTAAATATTACCATGTATTTAATGATATAATTATATTTAATTATATTATTAATTACGATAATTTTACTTATATACACTTAATTTACAAAAATACTAACTAAAAACACAAAAATGCAAGTGCACGCATAACACATGGGCTAACCAATACGATATTAAAGTTGGCTCCTGTAATGAAGACTTCTCACAGCTATTTTGTGAAATTCTTCAGCATGTGATCAATTGACCCTTCAAGTCTTTACTTAATAAATACATTCGTTTACACGATGATTTTATATATTTCATGGCATCTGCCAATTAATTGCAATTAACATTTCCCACTACACAAAAAGTTCATAATTCCAATTTAATTACACTATAATGATAAAAGATTAATATGCAAAAGAAATTTTTTTAAACAAATATTTATTTCAAAATTAAATGACCTAAATATTGACATACTATTTCAGTCCCTTACTTAATCTTATTATTAATTACAAGAAAAATACTTAATTTTAATTTACAAAATATTAAAAAATATGTATAAAAATGCAAGCGCACATATAATGCATAGGCTAATAAACAACTAGTTATTAAATATATTTTTGTCCGTAAATTATAATTTTCAACCTGAATTAAGTTTTGAAAGCAGATGTGAGATAGATTTAATTAATTTGTGACGATACGGTAACTTTGAAAATTGAAAAACTTGTCATAGTAACTTACTTTTTCTAAAAACGACATATTATGATAAATTAGAAAATAAAATATTTAAAAAAATGGTATTTTAGAAGGGGAAAATGCTAGTGGCAAGAATATTTTGCTACATTTATTTATAGAACGTGTTTTATTACTTGCTTGATATACGAGTTTGTTATATTAGATTTGTATAGGTTTTTTGAATTATAATCTGCTATTCATTTTTATATTTTTTTATAAGAATTTTTAAAATCAAATTTATGAAAAAAAAAGCTTAATCACTTTTTCATTTAATTATTTCAGATGAAAAGTATAAAAAATTCATAAAAATTAACTTTATTATGAAACATTTAATATATCTATTGTCTAATAAAATGTAAAAAAATAAAAACAATAAATATAAAAATATAAAATTTGAAGTATTTGATTAAGGTTAAAAATATTTCAAATTAAACATTTATTATAGTATTTATTCATTATAAAAGCTATATAAGTATAATTGATATTTCATTAATTTAAAAAATTAATAATTTAAATATGCTATAATATATAATTTTCATTAATCACACTTATTAACAGGTAAATAATTAATTGGTATTAAAATTAATATAAAATTAAAAAATTAAGAGTAATTAAATATACTACTTAAATAAAATAAAATCAAATATAATTTAAATTGAAATTGAATTTAAACTTTTTAAAATAAATTTTGAATACATATAAAATAAGGCTATATCAAAAGAGTAAAGATTTAGTAGAAAAAAGACTCATATATAAGTGACATATGATATTGATATCATGTGTATGAAGTATGAACTATGTTTTGTATAATATTATATAAATAGATTGTATAACATATTTATATTATTTATATATATTATTAAATTTTTATGATTTTTAAATTTTGAAGTTCAATTCAATTATATTCAATTAATTATAAAAATTTTAAAAAAATTGAACATGAAAATTAACTTTAAGTATAGAATTTAAACATTTCAACAGATGCTAAATCATTGATTATTTACTAATAAAAAAATTATAGATTCTTTTAATAATTAATTTGATAATTTCCTAATTATATAAAAACAAATATTAAATACTTATTGAGTTTATAATTTTATTGAATGAGTGCTATGTTGAAGTGGTCAAGGAGTAGAGATATATATAGTTGATTCTTAATCTTATTGCATTAACTTCAAAATCAAATAGATATTTTATTAACATTCAAAGAGTAAGAGCTAAAATTAAGATTCAAATAGATAATAAAAATTTGAATTGGAATTTCACCAATATTGAAGGAAGTTCAAGGATAAAATTTTAAAACTACCAATCTCAATATATCTAAACATAAATCAAGAAAAATTCAGGATTCAATTTCAAAATCATGAATGAATAACAATGACATAATATATTTAAACACAAATTTATATCAAAGGAATAAGAATTTGAATGTAAAAAAAACACATATATTAATGACATGTGGCATTGTCCAAATTACATTAACTATGTTTTATGTAATAATATATAGATAAATAAGTTGATATGCTTATTAACTTTTGAATGGATGAATGATTCTTGCTATGTTATTCTATCTAACAATTACTCTTAAATTTACCTTTTTTTAAAAAAAATTTAAGATGTGTTCTCATTCTTTATAGGTGAGAAACTAATTCTTACTCAGACATCGACTTTGCACTAGTTACAAAATACTTCTAGTGAGATTTGAATACCTAAAGTATAGGTAAAGTTCACTCAAATAAAACTTAATTTGTCAACTAAGATACACCTCGTGATTCTCTTCAATCTAGTTAAATTCTATCAAAATCTAGACTTAATTTTTATGACTGTATAACAGTATTACAAGGAATTATCTAGTTTTTTTTTTTTTTAAAGAGAGGAATTATCTAGTTAGAAAACAACCGAAACTAGGATTATAGTTTTAAATGTGATAAATATCATTAAAGATGGAAATTAATGCGTAGACCATACCCCTACAAAGGAGAAGCCAACTAACCGCGTAGGAGAGCATGAAATACGTGTGGGGCCTAAAGAAGAAAACATTTTCATGACTGACGTGGATTATATTACGGTGTTCATAACTAAAAGATTGAAAAAATCAAATTGAAAAATAAAAAATAAAACAAAATTAATTAATTTTGGTTTTGTTTGATTTTATTTTTATGAAAACCTATTGATTTGATTCAGTTTTCGATTTTCATTTATAAAACTAAACTAAACCAAACTCATATAATTATTTATATATTTTTTATAATTTACATACTTATAAATAATTATATTAAAATTTTTTGTTGTTTCTATAAATATTTTTAGGTCAATTTATTGTTTATAATTATGTAATGATGTTTTTATTAGGATTTTATACTAACTTTTTTTAATTGGTCCATAAAAAGAACAAAGTAAAGTTGTGTATGAATTTCTTTTTAAAAAAAGTATGGATTTAATTTCTATCTATTGTCAGTATAAAGTTTTTTTTACACTGTTATCTAATTATGTATTGACACATCATTAAAAAAGTTAGACTTTCTAGTGAAAACATATGATTGGATGACAGTGTAAAAAAAACTTTATACTGACAGTTGATAGAAATTAAACTCAAAAAGTATTTAGTCAAAAATTGATTAGATTATACCAAATTAAACTGATTTCAATTTGTTGAGTTTGGCCTTCCAATTTAAAATTTTTTTTATTGATTCTTGATATAGAAAAATCAATTAATTTAGTTTAAATAACTTTTCATTTCAAAATCGAATCAATTTAAAGTGCGAATTTTTTTAGACGATATATGAAACTCCACTAATTGTTTTTCTCTATTTAGAGGCTTCAGTCATTTCATCACACTATAAGAAAGGGCTCCAATGGTCCCTGTAGTAGGACTATAGGACGAAAAGGTTTCCTCTCGACAAACAATGGACGAAAAGGGTCGCACAGGGAATCAGAGATTCAACATGGAGGTTTGGTTTCTGAATTCAAAGAAATGCTTTATCAACCTTGATTTATTAATTTTATTTTTGGGTCTTCTCATTTTGTATTGTTTTTTTTATTTCTTTTTATTACGTTTACATAATCTTTAGGGGACAGCATTGTCAGTGACGCTTCAACTAGCATTTCAAAGCATTGGAATTGTGTATGGAGATATTGGAACATCACCATTGTACGTCCTTTCTAGCACTTTCAGCAATGGCAACAGCCACAATGATGACCTTCTGGGTGTTCTGTCTTTGATCTATTATACCATTACTCTCCTTCCTCTTGTTAAGTATGTCTTTATCGTCTTACAAGCGACTGACAATGGCGAGGGTAACAAAATTTTTATCTTCTCATTATCTTTAAACAATTCTTACAAATGTTTATGCCATCACCATCACTGACAAATTAAAACAAAAGACCACTGATTTGATTTGTTTTGTTGTTATAGGAGGGACGTTTGCCTTATACTCACTGATATGCCGCTATGCAAAAGTGGGAATGATCCCAAACCAACAAGCAGAGGACGAAAGGGTGTCCAATTATCAGTTAGAGTTGCCAAGTAACAACCGTACAAAGAGGGCTTCCAAGATCAAGTCTAAGCTAGAGAACAGTCCTTTTGCCAAATTCATTTTATTGATTGCCACCATGATTGGTACTTCCATGGTCATTGGCGATTGGATTCTTACCCCTTGCATCCCTGGTTAGTCACTATATTGTTTAAGTTAATGCTACTTGCAAAGTCTTAATGTCATGATTACAAGGATACGTCGTCCTATGCAACAATCAATATTATGCAGGAAAGTAAAATAAAAAAATATATAATGAATTTTGAAGTGTAAATAATAATGCTTCTTTGTTTTATTTATATTTTAAAAAGGGGGAGGGATCTGAATTGCTATGTTTTGTTTTATTAGTCTTTTTTATAAGTGAAATTCTAGTGTTTTTTTTTATTTTTTATAAAAAGAATTGGTTTAAAACTTTAAATTGGCATTATGGACAGGAGCTCATCCAACACAAAATTTATCTAGATTATCGCATTACTCTTTCTTTTTATTAGTATCTAGATTAGTTATCAAATACTTATTTTAATTTTAGGAAAGTCTTATTAAACTTATCAAAATAGAAAATTAGAATATAAGAGATCAAAATTTTATCACATAATTTCATGCCAAATTGGCTCTATATAGTTGTTAAATATTAATTAATTATTAATTATATTTTATATACTTCAAACATTTATTGCAAGTACCAATACTCAATTAATACTCAATAACCCACCAAATTACGGTAATTTAAAAGAAAACCATCGTAGCAAGAGTTAAACATTGATAATTGTAATATGGGAAATTGAGCCTGGGTGTCTTATTTATGCTTTCGAGAAATTCAAGTTATCGCTTAGTCAAAATTCCAGTGTATTTTGCCTTCTCTTTTTCTTTTATTCTTGTATTTTACCGAGTTAGACATGAAAATTACTTTCATTGTGGGCAGTTTATCTGCTGTGGGAGGTATCAAGCAAGCTACTCCTTCAATGACAGATGGTATGTGTTGTTTATTTGAAATCCAAAGATACTTCTTTCCGTAGAAAACAAAATTGGCACTTAAGTTTTTCTACATGGTTGAATTTTTTTATTTTTTCTTTTGGTACATTACATTGTTGAATTTATTTAAAAAAGGAAACCTCCATATCCTAAATAGTACAAAGCTAGCACATAATGCAAATAGTTATGATTGAAATCTTTAGTTTCATTATTCATAAATATACTGTTTAAAAGTCATAATAGTATTCAATCTACTTGTTAACTTAAGATATATGTGGGCTCCAGTTTGCAGATTATTTTTTCATTTTTAGTAATTTTTACATAGAAATATTATACTCTCATATTTGATACAAGATTTCAAAAAATATTTTCATTTAAAAAAATTCTCGAGAATAATTTTTGTCAACATTTGCATACTTTTATTCCCATAAGGAGAGGTGAGTTTGTAACATTCCCATGGTATGAGAATATTTTTGTCATGTAAAATGTCTAAAATATTTATCTTTTTATCGTTATGTCATCAACCAACCACCGCCATGTTATTATCGGTGACAACCATCAGCGGTGGCCAATCACCAGAATCTAACCACCTAGTCGTCATCAACGGTTTACAGTAGTTGACAACTTTGGCTACCTTACCCGTCATCAGAATCTGGTCACGCTTGTAGTCACAGACGACTTCAACTACTGTACCGGTCATTAGAATCCGACGACAGTTGATGTTAGCAGGCGACTTTAACCACCATGTTAGTAATTAGAATTTGTCCACCCTTGCTATGACTAGCGGTTGACAGTGGTTGGCGACTTCAATCATTGTGTCAGTCACCAGAATCTGGCTACCCATTAGTGGCGATGACAATTGATAGTTGCTGGCAACTTTGGCCACCACTGGCAATCGCAGTCATTCCTGGGAATATTTTTAGTCAATCCTAGGAATACCATTCATGGGCATGCTATTCCCAAGAATATTTTTTCAAAACTTGAACTAAACACCCCTTCAAAGTTTAAATTTGATTTCATGTGAGTGTAAAGCTTTTTACATGTATTGACATAACATTCAACAAGTTAGATTTCTTAATTAATTATTGTAATAATCAAAATCTTTTAATGATTTGTGAATCAAAATTAAATCCTTAAGGTTTAATGCCTTAGCCTAAAAAAGAAAGTTAAGTAATAATAAACTCATGCAAAATTCTGTTCTTTGTTCACAGACAAAGTTGTTTGGATATCTGTAGCCATTTTGATCTTCCTGTTTTTGGTACAAAGATTTGGAACGAACAAAGTGGGCTACGGTTTTGCTCCAATTCTCACTTTATGGTTCATATGTATCGGAGGCATTGGTGTTTAATTACAATTTCATCAAGTATGATCCAACAGTGATCAAAGCAATAAATCCTTTATGCATTATAAACTACTTCAGGAGGAATAAGAAAGATGCATGGATTTCTCTTGGCGGCATTGTCATGTGCATAACAGGTTCAGATCTGCTTTCTCCTCCTTTGTATATTTATGTGCATAACCCTTAATTAATCAATTTTATATAGAAGATTAATATTTAATAGATGATCTTGTGCTAGCCATAACCTCCTGAGTTGGGAAAATAATCTGCAGGAGCTGAAGCCCTATTTGCTGATGTTGGTCATTTCTCAGTAAGGTCCATACAGCTAAGTACATGCGCTCTAGTATACCCTTCTCTCATGTTAGCCTATAGTGGACAAGCCTCCTATCTCCGAAAACACAATGATCATGCTGCAGACGCCTTCTACAAGTCCATACCAGGTAATTCAAATGTAACAACTCTAGTTTCATACCATTTCATCAATCATTAGTTAATTAATAGTAATGGATAAATGTTATGCAGGCCCTTTATATTGGCCAATGTTTGTGATTGCCGTTATGGCAGCTGTCATTGCTTCTCAAGCCTTGATCTCTGGGACTTTCTCCATAATACAGCAATCCGTTGCACTAGGGTGTTTTCCTTGTGTGAAAGTTGTACATACATCGGCCAAGTATGATGGACAAGTTTACATCCCTGAAATTAATTACCTTCTCATGTTGCTTTGTATTGCCGTCACTGCAGGGTTTAAATCCACCACAACAATTGGCAATGCTTACGGTGAACCACTTATCTACATACTCATACTAAACTTTTAATCAAATGATGCTCTTATATATGACTAATGAGTTCTTTACTATTTATGAAAAATCTAATCGATAGAAGTTTGAACTTGCAGGGATAGCAGTGGTGTTTGTTATGACACTTACATCTGCTTTACTTGTGCTAATCATGATAATGATATGGAAGACAAACATGCTTCTAGTAATCGCTTACGTTGTTATCATTGGGTCTGTTGAGCTTGTATATTTAAGCTCAACATTATACAAATTTGACCAAGGAGGGTATCTTCCTTTGACCTTTGCTGCAGTACTAATGACCATTAGGTACATTTGGAACGATGTGTACCGAAGGAAGTACTATTATGAGTTGGAAAATAAGATTTCTCTAGAAAGGGTTCAGGAGATTGTTGCTAACACACACATTTGTCGAGTTCCAGGGCTGGCCATGTTCTACACTGAGCTTGTTCAAGGCATTCCCCCGATTTTCAAGCATTATGTGGGAAATGTGCCTGCTTTGCTCTCTGTCCTTGTTTTTGTGTGCAACAAGTCCTTACCCATCAGTAAAGTTCCTATGGAAGAACGGTTTCTTTTTAGCCGAGTAGAACCAAAAGAACTTAATGCGTATCGCTGTGTTGCAAGATATGGATACACTGATTTGCGCAAAGAGGAAGAACCTTTTGAGATCGTGCTGGCTGAGAAGTTGAAGGAATTTATAACTGATGAAATTTTAATGTCCCAAAAAATGCTCCAGAATGGTGAAACTGATGAAGATGATAAAGGGAGGATACAAGAGGAAGTGGAAAGAGAGACTGAGGCAATTGACCAGGCACTACGGTCAGGAGTTGTTCACTTAATTGGTGAGAATGAGGTGATTGCTAGCAAAGGATCTAATATAGGGAAGAGATTCTTGATAGACTATGCCTACAGTTTCTTGACCAAAAACTTGAGACAAACTAACAAAGTGTTTGATATTCCTCATGAGCGTATGATCAAAGTGGGGATGATGTATGAACTTTTAGAACAAAAAGCTGACATCAAACTGTTATGCATGATTTGGGATGTACCCTAATAAACACTTATTTTGTACGTATACAAGCATTTTTTATCTTTTACAATGGTAACGTTAGATAAAACAAAAAGTCATATTTTTTTTTATTAATTTAACTATTTAACTAGATGAAGACCAGGAGCTTTTTTTTAATAGATTATGATTAGGCTTAATATTAAAAATAAAAACTCAAATCATTTTAAAAATCTTTTCAATCAATTTATAATATACAAGTGGCTTTGATCTTGAATGGTGATGGAATTAGAAAAATATGCAAGCTGGAGTTATCCTATAGCTTGGTGTTTGATGCTTTAATTTGAAGGCACTATACATTTGGTTTTCTATCCAAAATCTTAAAAACTAGAAAGGATCTGAAGGTGTAATTTTCAATTGAGCGAAAAAGAATTATAAAAACCAGTGACAATTGACTTTTATTGAAATATCCGTTCTTTAGTTGATAAATTAGATGTTTGTTAGAAATTTAATACTTCTATCCCAGAACCATTTGTTATGCAAATCCATATCTTAAGTTGAAGATAGGCAGAACCATTTGAGTTGAAGATATTATTTATTCTTGCTTGCCGTCGTGTGTGCTTGAGTAAATGCATAAATGGTAAAGTCAAACACCTTGTCAATTTCAATCCCCCCATTTTTACTCCTATCAAGCATGCCATAAAGCAGCAAGGCTACCTACCTCACTAAGTTGCTGTATTTTGAGTTCACCTCTTGTATCTATTTTCAAGACAACTTCAATGCATTTATAAGTAGCAATTTAGTCCAAATGTCTAGCTCAATTGGAACTGTAATATATTAGTATGTTATATAAAATGTATGCCAAATATATATAATTTTTAATTTCATCACGAAGTATCAGAAAAGATTACCAAATTCATAGACTGGCCATTTAAAATTCAAATGCAGATAAAATCTCCCCAAGTTTCCTTTTTGCTTCCTGTAAAAGTCTCTGATAAACAATATAGAAACAAAAGTCATTAGATCAGGTGTATGATTGTTTCATTCTTTGAAGCAAAAGGGGCATGTATATAGGCATAATTTTTTCTTGTAAGAGATTGACAATAAACTGTTAAGAGACTATACAACACAGATAATCATAACCATACAGGTTTTAGATAATTTATAGCAGTGAAAAATTTGAGAAATTTCTAAAAAACAAAATGAATACAACATGTAAATCTATAAATCACTTCACCTAATTAATAATATAAAATTATATCTAACTTGATATCTTGTCGTGAGAGACCACCATCCAGAAGTTCTACTAATAGCTGATGAAACAACCAACGATATCAAATATCACTTCCATTTTTTGATGTTTTAGAATATTATAATTCATTAAAATGAAAGAAGTGAACAGAGGTGCATGACAATGCATTTTACAGCGAAGCCATTAATCCTATCCCTTAGATGATTTAATGATTCAGATTAGTTGGAGGACAAATCCAAGTGCTGGAAAGAAAAAAAGAGTTACAAGTAAAAGCACTAGAAGAACCCCAATGGAAATTCAAGAGAATGACTCCAAGCCCAAAGCCCAACCGCAAAGTATACAAGTTTTTTTTTTTTTTTTCTTTTCATTATTTCGTTAAAACTCCAATAACCCAATACAAGTGGTCCCTAAGGCGCCTTCAAAATCCCTCTACTATCAACAATATCACCCCATCAAAAAATAAAATGGTTACTCTAAGCATCATTGCAGAGAAAAATAGTGATGAATAACGCACAATCACGAATCATACGAAGCCCACCCATGCATGTTTACATAATAACCGCAGAAAACCAAGTTCAAAGCATGCTCTGATTTTCCATCAATTTCAAGTTACAACCTGGTTTCACCATTGTTAGGGCACATCAAGAGAAACCTTAAACCCTTATCTAGTTAGCTAGCTAGCTAGTAGTAATTATAAATAGAAATAGATTGTCCATCTTTTGTTACACAAGATATGATTTATAACGATATCGTCATAAAGATGTCCATGTTTTCTCTCACTGTCTCTGTTTTCTCATTTCTTATTTTTTTTAATTGAAGAAATTGCTTTTATCTATTTTTTTGAATTGAAAAGAGTATATTCATTGAAGATGGTTGACTTTACTAGATTGTATTGCAACTAGTGTTTTTTTTGTCAACTATTTTAATTAATTTTTTGGACTGAGTGGCGCCTGTGTTATCCCTACAGATTAGTCCTTTGGGTCTCTTATAAGACTAATCCAGGGTCGGTAACTTAGAGGACAAGGATTTTTGTTGCCTCTCAACCAAAATGACTTCTACTAGGATTCAAATTTGTGTCATATCCCATGGAGGCAAGTCTCCTTACCATCTCAACAAACTCTCAATTAGTAGCTAATGTTTTTTTTTATGCTTATATATAATTCCGCAAGATTTCTTCGTAATCAACTTGAAGCAGAGAATATTCCTAATTGAGAAAGCAATCCTCTTTAAACAAAGAATAATAGATAAATCCTTCTTAGTAAGTTCATACAACCATTTGCCTACACATGCTTAAAGCAGAGAATAGATGCCTTTTTTCTTTGAAGTAATAACAATAGTCTTCAAGGAACTTATATTAAAGTGCATACTTCGTAGAACAAAATATATTTGGGCGAGTTATATTTGAAGAACTTAAAAGTTAAATTTATTATGTCTAGAATTAATGATCAAATGTCTATTTCTCTTTTGTAACCAAAAAATAAAAATGATCAAACTAGAGTTTGGTTATTGAAACAAGTAGTTTGACTATCCTATATTAAAAAGGTTCGGCTATCAAACTTTTAAACTGAATTACCATAATGATTCTTCTGAATAGTAAATTTACTTTGGAAATCCTTAAATGCAATTCTCCCAATATATTTTGCTTGTTATGGATGGATGATCACCAATCATCAGTTTTTTTTGCCATTAATAAACATTGAAATGTCTTTCATTTTGCTTACAATTGCTTGGAAAACTAATTAAACCAGTAAAATTTTATTGGGGCTCAAAGGGGTCAGTGGGGGCGAGGTTGAAAAGTACAAAAGTGATTTCATTTATCATGAAACATAAACTTTGGGCGAGCATAAGCCTTACCAAAAAAAAAAAATTTAAAACTTTGAAGTCAGTTTCCTCATTTTTATGTTAATTATTTGTATTACAGGTATTTTGCTATCTATATTAGATACTCCACTAGCTCATTATGTAGTGAAAGTAAAGTTATTTTCACTACTTACAAAAAATTCAATAAAGATATGAATAAGGGGAATTTGAAGCTGGAGGCTACAAGTGGTATATTGATAAACGTCTAATATGCATACCTTTTAGGTGTGCATTAAGGTATTACTCTTTTAAGACTTAAGAAGTTGTTTTTATCCCGTGTTTAGTATGTTTATTTAGCCATGAGGAGTCATGGTCTTAATTGATGTTTTAAGATTAGTTAATGCTATTTTGGTATGTTTTTATGTAGTTTGAATGTATGATTGAAGCCCAATTGGAAGGCCAATGTTGAAAGATACATTTTGAAGATGGGGCTTAGCCCCACGGTTTGGCACTTAGCCTGAAGGTGCCAGAAGAAGTGCTGATGGAGTGAACAAAAATGCATGTTTCAGATGCTCAAATGATGCATGCATGACATTTAGAGATTTTGGTTTGAGTCCCGTTAAGGCATAACTATGGGAATGCAAAAATAAAAAATGATGAAAATGGATTATGTTTAAGGTGAATTTCGTTTCTTTGCATCGCGTGGAAAATGAAAATAAAAAATGGGGTTTCATTAACCTAAGATTAGAGGATGTAATGCCTAAAGGGGTATTTAGCTTGTACGTTCACTTGCTTGTCTTTAGCATTTGTATTCTTATTTCCCTTTATTAAATGATGTGAAGAAATTGTGTTATTTATTTCTCCAATTTGTGCAAACAAAATTTTAGATGAGTTCAATAACTCATTTTAACCAATTAATTTTAACAAATCGCGTTAGTTGTCTTCAGATATCAAGTATCCATTAGACAATTTCTTTGGGGTGAATCAGTGAGTTTAGTATCACCTTTCACCCTATTTAGGACACGTTAATTTAAGCTATTTTTCTTTAAGTGGTTAAATGCCACACATCGCTTTAGTTGTCTTCAGGGGTCAAGTATCCACTAGACATTTTTCTTAGGATGGATCAGTGAGTCTAGTACCGCATTCCGTCTTGTTTAGGATGCGCTAATAAAATCTTCTTTTAATTAAATCACTTATCGTTCTTTTAATCAATTGATTCTTTCTTTAATTAAAATCAATCAACTCACAATCTTTTTTAGAGAACTACGTGGCTTTGAATTCTCCATTGCATCAGGGGATACATAGGCACACAAGTCAAGCCAAACTTTTAATTTTTGCAATTTAGTTTCTTGTTATTTGTAAATATTTGTTTGCACTTGTTTAAATTCTCTATTTGTTAAAAGGGGTAAAATAGATATCACTTAGGTTATAAAGTTTGCACAATTAGCTTAAGGTAACTGTCTTAGGATGGATGTATCAGGGGTGCTGTGGGATTAAGTTTCCACCATTTTCTATGCAGAATTGACTCTCGAACCTTACTTGGTTTTCGCAGACCTTTTCCTTTTGAGTTCTTATTTTAAAACCATTTTAAAAGGGTTTTTCCAATTATTTTCCCTACCCAATAAACGATTGGTGATGACTCTATTTGTTTTTAAATATTTTTCTTTCGCCACTCCCCATCGTGATTTTTTTCGATCGCAACATTAGGCGTCAAGCTAATGATGTTAAAGAAACGCTTACTGGGAGGCAACCCAGGGTTTCTATCCCTCTTCTTTTTATTTTTGTTTGTTAGAAGCATTGTTCTTTTTGTTTTAGTTTTGCATGATCTCCTTTTATTTGCATTTGATGTTGAATTACCATTTTAGATTCCTTTGAATTGTTGTTTTGGGGTGAATTTTGGTGAACATTTGCATGAGTTGTGGGGTGTAGTCCTATTTTTGAAATGTTGAATATGTGCATTCGAGGCTTAGCTTCATTTTGTGGGGCTTAGCCCCACTTGCGAGTTGGAATTGGTAAGCTCTTAGCCACGATGAGGCTTAGCCCCATTACGCTTTGCTTAGCCCCATTTTTCAGTAAACTATCTGCTATGCTGGGGCTTAGCCCCATTTCATTGCGCTCAACCCCAATTTATCATTGACTTCTCTGGTGCACTAGGGCTTAGCCTCATTACCTCGCACTGAACCCTAATTCTCAGTAAAGTTTATGATGCGATGGGGCTTAGCCTCGTTCAATTCGCACTCAGCCCCACCTAAAGTTGCAAAATTTTGCAGAAAATCTCTTTTTGCCCTAGTCCCAATTTATTTACATTGAACGTGATTTTCTCTTTAAGAAAAAGAGGCTTCACGCTTAGCCTTGTGTTGCTAGCACTCAGCGCTAGCATCAGGCCAAGTGATGACTAGTGCTTAGCGCGGTGAAGATGTGCGCTTAGCGCCATCCACACGAGGGGGTTACCAACTCCTACCCTTGTTTCATCCGCCTCATTCACTCCCTCATTTCACCATTTTCTCACATTTTCTCTCCCACACACCTCTTCCCCATCCCTCAATCCTTCTCTTGTCCGTTGCATATACGCATGCCTTAAGCTCAGTGGGCACTCTTCAATCTCTCCTCTCCCATTCGCCTCTCTACATCTAAGTAATTCTTTTATTACTTCATCTTCTTCTCTTTGTTTTCCTTTTCACCTTCTCTATCTTGGGAATGTCGAAAGTAGGCCTATGAGATTTGGGGTTATGCATATCCTTAATTGGGTTAATTTGGAGTTATGCACGCTAATGATTTCAAATTGCTTGTGAGAGGTGGGACGACAACTTTTTCCATTGAATTGGGAGTTTTGGGGTTTTATATTCGTAAATTTGGAGGCTATTTGGTTGTATGGGTGACTGTCATTGTTTTGATTTGGGGTTCTTCACATGAGGAGAGGGATTTGATAGTTAAGTTATCTGCTCGTTGTGTTATAAATATCCCATATTTCCAGGTGGCGCTTAGCCTCATTGTACCGCGCTTAGCCCCAACGTCACAACAGCACTAGGTACTTTAGTGCTTAGCACGAGTTCTATAGTGCGTAGCGCCATGAATGCATTGTTTCTGGTATAATCGCGCTCAGCACAATGACCATTGCGCTTAGCGCCGTGTGCGATACTGATTTTCAGCCACCATCACGCTTAGCGCGGATAGACTGGGGCTTAGCCCCAGTCACCTAGTTGCATCTTTCTAAGCCCCACTTTCCTTGGTGCATGTTTCTTTCTTGTTATTTCCTTTTGACCTCGTTGCATATTATTTTCTTGTTATTTCTTTTGTTTTATTTTGTTTTCCTTTCCGTTCTTTTTATTGTTAACCTTGTGTGTCTTTTGTGTTTTTTATTTCTATTGTTTGGTCTTTGTTCCAAATATGGCTCCTCCCTCCAACCTCACCTCTAAGAAGAGAAAGGGTTCCTCCTCCTCCTCTTATGATGTTGAGAGGTTCTTTTCATTAGAGCACTAATAAAGACACAAAGTGATTGAGAATAGAAACCTTTTGCCTGAGCGGAAGGTTATGCTTGAGCCTGGTGAATTTGATGACTTCCTGAATGAATTACGAAGGCGTGGTTAGGTCAAGTTGTCCAATTACCTCGAGCCAACCAATATGGCCATTTTCAGGGAGTTCTATGCCAATGCTATGACAGTTGAGGAGGGCTTTCCAAAATACAAGAGTTATATGAGAGGCAAGGAAATTGCATTTAATGCACGAGCTATCAACAAATTTTTAGGCAACCCTACACCTTGGGCTCTACTAGAATGTGGGTATGCTGATTAGAGGAACAAGAATAAGAATTACCAACAGGTTCTAGATACTATTTGCAAGCCAGGGCTGACTATGTCACCAGTCAATTAGGGCAGAAGCAGAAAATCCTTATAACTGATTTGACTACTTTGGCACAATCGGATGACCTTCTTGCACTCCATTATCTTGTCGTGCTCCCACACCTCCGATATCACTGAGCAGAGGTCCTTTATGCTTTATGCCATTATGGCTAGATTGACTACGGATTTGGGTGAGATCATTTCTTTTGAGATTCAACAGACTGCAGACATTGTGGGGGCTGGCCAACTTGGTCATCCCTCCTTGATTACTAAACTTTGCAAGGCAGCTGGTGTTGATGTCTCTCCGGGAGTGAAGATTAAGCTAAGGCTTCCCATCACTGCCAAGTTCATTCAAAAAAATTGTCTAAGCAGCGATGCACTTGCTTCCTCCAGAGCGACTCCTTCGGCACACTAAGCTATCAATTAGCGCCTGGCAACATTGGAATCCTCCCACAACCTACTTCACAACAAGTTAGATGCCCTTCATCGTTCAGACATGATGATGTGGAACATAATGTGCGACTTATCAACCCATCTGCCTAGTCTGCCTGAGAGGTCATTCCAATTCCCATCTGTTACTGAGGTGGATCACTTTGTTGCTTGGCCAAAACATCCTATAGACTAGGATATTTTTGAGGAGGGGATGAGCCTGTTGATGCTGCTGTAGAGGCTGTTGCTGATGGGAACTGGAATGAACCCTTAGGCAGATTAGGCATATGGGTTGATAAGTCGTGCATCATGTTCCGCATCATCATGTTTGAATGAGGAAGGGTATCGAACTTGTTGTGAAGTAGGCTGTAGGAGGATTCCAATGTTGCCACGCGCTGATCGATAGCTCGAGGTGCTGAAGGAGTCGCTCTAGAGGAAGCAGGTGCATCACTGCTTAGATAATTTTTCTAAATGAACTTGGCAGTGATGGGTAGCCTTGGCTTAATCTTCGCTCCCAGAGAGACATCAACACTAGTTGTCTTACAAAGTTTAGTAATCAAGGATGGATGACCAAGCTGGCCAGCCCCCACATTGTTTGCAGTCATTAAATCTCAAAAGAAATGATCTTACCCAAATCCACAATCAATCCATCCATAATGGCATAAAGCATAAGGGACCTCGTTCAGTGATATCGGAGGTGTGGGAGCACAGCGAGATATTGGAGTGCAGGAAGGTTATCCAAATTTGTCACAAATTAATCAAATCAGTTATAAGGATTTTATGCTTCTGCCCTAATTGATTGGTGACATAGTCATCCCCTGGCTTGCAAACAATATCTAGAACCTACTGGTAATTCTTGTTCTTGTTCCTTTAATCAGCATACCCACATTCTAGTGGAGCCCAAGGTGTAGGGGTGCCTAAAAATCTGTTGATAGCTCGTGCATCACATGCAATCTCCTTGCCTTTCACATAACTCTTGTATTTTGGAAAACCCTCCTCAACTGTGATAGTATTGGCATAGACCTCCCTGACAATGGTCACATTGGCTGGCTCGGGGTAATTCAACAACTTGACCCAACCATGCCTTCGTAATGCATTCTGGAAGTCATTAAATTCACCAAGCTCAAGCATAACCTTATGCTCAAGCAAAAGGTTTCTGTTCTCAATCACTTTGTGTCTTTGTTGGTGCTCTAGTGAAAGGAACCTGTCAGCATCATAGGAGGAGGAGGAGGGACCTTTTTTTATTCTTGGAGGTGAGCTTGGAGGGAGGAGCCATATTTGGAACAAAGACCAAACAACAGAAATAAAAAAAAAGCACAAAAGATATACAAGGTTAAAAATAAAAAAAAAAGAAAAGGAAAACAAAATAAAACAAAGGAAATAACAAGAAAATAATATGCAACGAGGTCAAAAGGAAATAATAAGAAAGAAACATGCACCAGGGAGAATGGAATTAGAAAGATGTAACAGGGTGACTAGGGCTAAGCCCCAGTCTATCCTCGCTAAGCGCAATGGTGGTTGAAAATTAGTATCGTACATGGCGCTAAGGGCGATGGTCCTTGTGCTGAGCGCGATAAAAAGATTTAAAAAATTTTTATGATGCTACAGAAGTCGTTGCTGACGAGGATGAAAAGTTTGGAGGATTATTAAAGCTTATAAAGCATTTGGGATTTGCTGTGCACAAAGGAAGAAAGTCGAAAATGGTTCCTTTAAGAACCCTTAAGCTAAATTTCATTTCACCCTTCTTGAATTTATTTTGCTTTTAATTTGAATAAAATGGTGGAATGCACTGAAAAATCTCTCAAGATTGTCCATCTTAACAAGATCACTGTTTTGCATGCTCCCATGATGCTTTCTTTAAATTGAAGTTGATTTTTTTGGTTGAATTGTGCTTTTAATGACTACTCTATCTTAGACTTCATAGCTTTAGTGCTCGTGTTGAACTCTTATGATTAATGGGTGTGGCATGACAATTTTGGAATAATTTTTGAAATACTTGGCTATAACTTTGTGAGCTTTTAAGCCATTAATGATAAATTCTTTGAGTGTCACCATTAAAATTTATGCCTTTGGATTTGCTTGATTCTTGTTTAAATACATGATTATCATGCATTTCATAGAAATGATGAAGACATTTCCTTTCAAGTAACTTCCATAACCAAAGAGTTGACCTTAAAAATTTCTCCATTTTAATAGCCCCCTTAAGCTTGAAAGACAATAATTTTTGTTCTTAACCCTTGTGCTTAAAATGAAAAACTAATGTTCTACCAATACCTTAAGGATGAGAGAGCATTCATTTGAATTTGGGACGAACATAAGTTTGGGGGAGTTGATGTTGAAAATTTAAGTGTCGAAAAGGAAAAGTAAAGTGGTTACAAGGAAAAAGGGGGTGGGAAAAAAAAGCAAATGCTCAAACAAGTTGGAAAGAAAATAAAATAAAAATAAAAATAAAAATAAAAATGTGTTGCATTGGGTAAGGATTGGAAAGTAGAAGAAGAAGAAGAAGAGAAATAAAGCATGAAAGAAGAAAGTGCTATTTTACTCTCTTTGGTGTTTAGCTTGTTTACCTTGTACAACCTTCCTTGTTGCCTAAACATTACATCCTGAATAAAGACCTTGTGATCCATGCATGTGGGTGTGAACTGTGTGTTATAAATTGAGATGAAAAGCAAATTTGAGTTGTATGGTTTTGATGTGTGAAATTGAGTGAAACACTTGCCCATATACACTTGAGTGATTGAGAAAATTTATGCACCTTGTGAGGAGCTGAGTTTTCATTGGTTGGACTTTAATGCACTTGAGTGATTATGCACTTGAGAGATTGTTTTTTCCATATTCCTTAATCTCTTCAGAGTGTAAATAACTTGTATCATTGTTATGGTTTCTTTTTCTGAGAAAATTTTTTGGGTACAATTGAGCCATGATTTGATATCTCCATTTGAGGTTCTCATTCATGTTAGAGTGTGTATTACTTTATCTTGTTGAGTTGTGAGTCATCTTGAATCTTTTGAAGTTTGTTCAACCGTTGGTTTACTTCTGTATTATGTTCCTTCTTGTTTTGTGTTTACCTTTGCTTGGCGACAAGCAAAGTTGTAAGTTTGGAGGAGTTTGATAAATGTCTAACATGCATACCTTTTAGGTGTGCATTAAGGTAGTTTATTACTCTTTTAAGACTTAAGAAGTTGTTTTCATCTCGTGTTTAGTATCTTTATTTAGTCATTAGAAGTCATGGTCTTAATTGCTTTTTTAAGGTTAGTTAATGTTGTTTTAGTATGTTTTTATGTAGTTTGGATGCATGATTGAAGCCCAATGTTGAAAGCCACATTTTGAATATAGGACTTAGCCCCATGGTCTGATGCTTAGCTTGAATGTGCCAGAAGAAGTGCTGATGGGGTGAACAAAAATGCATGTTTCAGCGCGGGCAGGGCTTAGCGCCAGCGCATCTGGGCTAAGCGTCGTTATGCAATTCACTAAATCGCGCTTAGCGAGAGGAAAGCTGTGCTAAGCGCAAGTTACTTGTGGAAAAGATTTAAGAGGGGCAATACGAAGGAAGAAAAGAATAACCTAATTTGGGGAAATTCTCTTTGCACTTGTAGCTTCTGGAGCTAAAGGATACAACCCATGAAGTTTTCTACATCTCTTCCCTTTATTTCTTTTAGTTTTGTTCCTTTGATCATGTTTAGCTAAACCCTCCCTTTGTTGGGGTTAGATGTAGCTAATCTGAACCTCTATGTATTTGACTTGATCTTTTAATATAATTATCTATTTCTTTGTGAGTGATTTATTTCTATGTTTAATGCTTATTGTGGCTTGATCATCCATGACTTGATTCTTGATTTGGTAGATAATTGGAAAGTTGGTACTAGATTTAGATCTGAAATTAATCACCTAGTAAATCTTGAATCTAAGGATGGATCTTGGTTTATTAGTAGTCTATTAAAACTTGTTCTTAATGCAAATTCACTTATTAAGCCACCTAAGGAATTAGGGTTTAATTGGAGGATTTAGGCTCATTTCATCTAAGGGATTATGATTTGAGTAATTTAGAGGATTGATTCTCATAGTTGAAGTTAGAGATTATATTGATTGTCATTTCATTCAAAAGGGAGAAGATTAGTGAGTCTAACCCCAGCATCTCATCTTAATTGAATTCACTTCCATTTGTGCTCACTAAGTGTTTGTTAAAAATCCAAAAAAGTTGAATCTTTAATTTCTTGTTTTTAATTCTAGTCTTAATTTTAATTGTGTTTGAAGAGTTTAAGAGCTCCCTTCTTTCCAAAAATATCGTTTAGATATCGATTGATTTGTTACGTGTTAGTATTTGTCACGATTCTCGTTGGGAACAACAACCCACTCACTACTTTATTACTTACATGACTTGGTATACTTGCCAAAGTCCAAACATATATACATATATTCTTATTGATAATAATCTCCATGATATTTGTCACAGTCACAGGAGGTAGCTCCTGCTGTCAAACTATATGAGAGGCCAAATGGCCAATGCTTCTTGGTAACCATAATACGGTGTTCTCATGGATAACAATGTTGGTATCTCCTTCAAAGTGCATTACTTTGTTACATATGTGTTCATAGGAAGTTGGTTCTGTACCCAAGTGGAAACAATAGCAAGAATGTAAAGGACCATATTTGACTAGACTTGCTTAGATGGTTCAGTTTATGACCTGCAAAGGAAAGGTCTCTTATCATTATTGGGACACTGCATTTGATAGATCATAGATGCCATGAGAAAAGAAAGGCAATTTCACAAAATGGAGGTTGAATGGGGATTCGATAAACTTATTCCTCTTATGGATTTCAACGATGGACCTAATGGATATCTGGTAGATGATATGTGTGGATTTGGAGCAGTGGTCTTTGTTTATGGGAAAGAAATAAAGGCAGAGGAGAGTCTTTAGTAATGATGAAGGATGTAGTTACCTACAAGCATTTATGGGAGATGGACAGCTTCTCGAAAATGGATGCAGAATGTTATGACTCGAAACCATTCAATACTGGAAACTAAAAGTGGTATAAAGAATTAACCCTATTTTGGTTCCTAAAGCTGCTAGATGGACTCCAATGTGGTTCTCTAACTCTTTATGAATCTCTAAGTTAACTAGAAGGAAGTTGAAGCATCTATACCCACAAAAATGCTACATTGATACACATTTTCATAAATAATTGACAAGGTTAATTTGCACCAAGTATTCCTGCTTCCTAACTGTATTTGCTTGATCCTATACTGAAGCCTTGCTTTACAACAGATGGCAAACAACTTGAAAATTTATACTGATTGGTCATAATGCTATTTTTGGCAGGAAGATAAAACTATATCCCAAAAGAAAAGACACTGAATTGGGCATTTATCTTTCTCTTTACCTGGCCTCAGCTGAACCAAATTCTAAGATATATACACAGAAAATGTTACGCATCCTTGACCAAAAGCAAGCCAAGCATTACTTTGGAAAAGGTAAAGGTTGGTCATTAGTTTAATTTTGATAGACCGTTGATGTATAACTTTTTTACTTTATCATCAAATCATATATTATTACATCATTAAAAAGAGTATAACTGCACATGTAGTTGTTAATAAAATAAATCAAAATTAAATTCTATCTTTTATGGGTTGTAATTCCTCACAAAAAGATGAATTGAATGAATAATTTTACATTTCATTGAAAGTACAATAAATCTAGTTATTTACACGAGATTCTAGTGTCAACTCATACATGTAGATTATGTACTAAAGTGAATTACAAATACTGACAACAATACACAATTTACAAATACTTACAAGAACAAACAGACACAACTAAGTTAGCCAAATGTTTTCTCACTGCTGTAACACATGTACAGAAACCCATCATCATCCTTGTAAGATTCGTCGATGGAGTTCATGAGACTTGTGTAGATGAAAGTTGTTGACAAGACATATTAGCTTGATTTAAGAAGAGAGAAGCTTAACTACTCTAGCAAGAATTTAGTGATAAGGTGCATTTACCAGTTTGAGGTAATGTTGTTCTTCATAAAAATAAGTAGAGCTTTCCCAGGAGTGAAACGTAGCATGCTACTTAAAAATGTGAATAATTACCCAACAGACATATCTCGAGGAACCAAATATC
Source organism: Styphnolobium japonicum (assembly GCA_023212625.1). Classification (NCBI taxonomy): domain Eukaryota; kingdom Viridiplantae; phylum Streptophyta; class Magnoliopsida; order Fabales; family Fabaceae; genus Styphnolobium; species Styphnolobium japonicum. Next base: position 20,822,985 of record JALBWW010000003.1, on the reverse strand, counting down.
TAAAATAGAAAAAATACAAGAGGAGATCAGGCTCGTCGGGACAAAATAGAGCTTAAACTAATCAATTATCTAGCAGCAATCAATTGATGGCCTCACAATTTAGGATTTAGTACTGATGCATTATCATTCAATCTGTTAGTACAATAAGAGAAAGAGATTCATGCAAATTAGAATAAGAATTGTCAAAATAAATGAAGAACATGCAATTAAGATCCACAAAAATACACAAGAAAAGGAGAAAGGAAGCCATGACTAAATAACAATAGTCTATATCATACTAGAAGTCTAAAATATTGACAAATGAACTACAGTAAAAGTATTACACAAAAATCAGTAACTTTATTTACCTACAAGCATATAAACAAGATGTTGATTGTCCTCAAGTGAATAATCGGAAAAAACTCTTGGAACCTATATTAAGGTAATTGTTAATGCAAGTTATGTTGGGTTTCACCTGGATTCCTAATTTGAATATTGCTTGTTGAAGATGGAATTTGAATAAGATGGAGATTGTCAGATTTAACCCAAATTCTTATTTTGATAATCATTATTAGTTTCCTATTTTATTAATATTTTCCTATTTTGAATTATAATTAATATCAAGATATATGAGATTTTGTTTTTCATAGAAAACTTTGAAGATCCTTATTTAATAAAGAGTGTGTAAGGTGGTTGCCCTTCAAGCAAATTCTTGTGGGTTATATATACTTGTATTGGAAAATTGTTTATGTTATAAGAATGAAGGAGAAGAAATTGTGAGTAATATTTATGAGAGGGTTTGCAACTTTACCTATTCAAAGTTGTACTAGTATTGGGAGAGAGTTTGCAACTTTTCCATTCAAAAGTTATATAATATTGTTGTTCATAGTGAATTTAATATCATTTCATTCGTAGATATATGCATGTTGGGGTGAGTCACGTTAAAAAGGATGTATCGATTCCCAACCAATTGAGATATGGCATGGCATACCTCAGTTGGTTGGTTAAACTATAAAGATAAAGATATAACCAAGTATGATTCAATTACTAAATTAAGTTCTATGTAGGTAGACTTTACCTGTAGTGCATGGTTTGAAACTCGCTCGAAACATCTTGTAGTCAAGGTCAAACCGACGAGAAATTCGTAAGTACTACTAGAGTAATACTCTTAATAGTCCAAATTTTACTTAAATTTTATTATATAATATTTTTTATATTTGATCAAATTGCATGTACTATTATATTATGTCACATGTTACGTTTTTAGTGGATTGTGTACTACCCTTGGATTACACGCAAAGGGTACGAGGATATCTCGTGATCTTAACAAAAGAAAATTACTTTTTGAATTTCGAATATTTTAAATATTTTTACTTTTTCATTTAATACTTTGTGTTTTATTTTTGCTTTTTATTTCATACTTTTTAAGTTTTAAAATTTATTTAAAAAATGAAAAACGGAAATGGAAATTGAATCCTTTGTGCTTATTAAGTCACTTTGCTTACGTCCACGACTAGTTTCTGGATTTGATCAAATAATGCAAGTCAATGATTTAGAGCATGTTTGGGAAAGATTAATTCTTTCCCAAAACAAATTTTTTTTTTTTAAAAAAAGTTGTTTTATATAAAATCTATTTTATTTGTTTAAAGTGGTAAAATTGATTATAAGTTAAGATTATTTTTCTGTAACTAAAAACAATTTTTTTAAAAAAATTTATTATTTTAAGCTTTTAATTATTTGATTTCAGATTATTTTAAAATTTTTAAGAGAGAAATACATATTTTTACTCAATCAAATAACTTTTTCAATCATTTCATATATCTTTTGGTAATTTAATACATAAAAATAATTTTTTTTATACAATCCAAACAAAATTTTTTATTATAAAATCAATTATGAATTAACATATTTAAACATAAATTAATTTTTTTATAATTAATTTTCATAAAAATTAATTATATACATAATTAATTTTTTACAACTAATTCAAATGCATACTTAACGAAAGAGGAAAACAGAAATTTTAAGGTGGCTTTTCCACGACTGCCTTTACGTGGCTTAGCCCACTACTGAATGTAAGGCTGAAACCAGTTTGTTAAGTCCCACTAGAATTCTATAAGTGGGCTATCTTTCCCTAAGATAACAACTTTTTTTTCTTTTTTATAGGATAGCAATAGCAATAATAACAATAAAAAAAATTTCCGCTTGTATTATTTTCTAATCATGAAATAATATAATATCTTATCTCCTAAATTTTTTAATTAGGAAAACGAAACTTTGAGTGAGCTAAATAGATTAATTGACGCTGTTGAACTTTATAAAAAACTAAAATTTTAATAAAATTATTTAAAGTCCATAATTTGTTCAATCTTCTACTTTTTATATGATAACAATGAATATATATATATATATATATATATATATATATATATATTAAAAGAAGAAAAAAATTTGTTTGGTGATTGGGGATGAGCAATTATTTAGGTGACGCGAAGGCCAAAATACTGTTTAGCAAACATCACATATTTCTTTTCCTACCAAAGTTTCCAATTAGGAGGGCCTGCCTCGTTTGTCTTTTTTCTTGCGTTGGCGAGGGATTGTGGTTTGACACTTGACATCTCTCCCCACATCTGAATAATGCTTTCTACTTTCTACACAACACTTTAAATTATAAGGAAATCATTCTTCCACGTTTTTTTATTTTAATTTTTTATACTAAAATATTTTATAAAATTTAATTGTAATTCATTGTCATTTTAAAAAGATTTTATACTATTATTTCATTATAAATTATTAAATTATTAAAAATATTTAATTATTATAATAATTATTTAAAAATTTCAAATCTTTTAATGATATAATGTAAAAAAAATTATACTAATAAGAAATTAAATTTAAACTCTATTATCCATACATCTTGGTATAGAAATTAAATCAGCCTCTATGCAGAAATTGTAGTGATTAAAATAATTAAAAAATAATGTATAAACAATTTAAATGAGGTTACTAAATTCAAATGGAATTGTAATCATAACTGTTGTAAATAGTATAGTTATAAAACTCAGATTAAAAAAAAAAAATTCAAATCGATCAGACGACTTGTCAATTTGTAAGTTGATTGAGAGTCTTGTGGTTCAACTGAAAAAACTAACCAATCAAAATTTAAAAGAAAATCATAAAACATATATATCGTATGTTTTCAATTTTCACTCGATTAATCGAATTTGACTAAAAAATAGTTAGCACGTTCAGTCGGACTTAGGTCATCGATTTTTCACTTCATTAAAAAAAAAAAAGGTCATTGATTTTTCAAAGTAATAGATTGAGTCAATTCAATCAAGTTTCAACTACAGTAAATAAATCATCTCACTCCCACCCTCCCAAAAAAAAAAAAAAGAGCGGAGAAAAAGACATTATGAATTTAAAAAACAAAAATTGATCTGTGTCTTTTAGATTTTGTAATTTCAATGGCAACTGTTCTCATTGTCTAAATGTGGTGAGTGATGAGAACATAAGATTTGAGTTGCCCTTAATCTAACTTCTTTAAAACTTTTTATAAATTTATTTATATCATTTTCATTTATGGACGTTTATATATGAATTTTTTACAATATTTTAAGAAATAAACTAAGTTAATTCAATAAGAAGAAAAATCATAAATTTACATAGAAATCTAGAATATAAAATCCAAAAAAGAATAGAAAATATTGGAATTAATCTAAGATATTCAAAGTGCTCTAAGATATTCAAAGTGCTGGATATGTTTTAAGGTAAAATGTGATACCACCTTATGTTTGGGTGGTGTGGAATCTCCTACAAAATGGGAAAGGTTCCAATTTCAAGCTCTCTTTGCCTCATGGGAGAGAGCACCTAACCCTTATAAACTCCTTTTTTATATGGAAATTTGTCTTCTTTTAATTTAATTGTTGTTAACACTAGTAATATTTTCATTAAGTAGGTCATAATTTAAAGTAATTTATATTTTTAATATAGATTTAATTTTGACCCACTATCAGTGTAAAAAAAATTATATTATTATATAATCATGTATCGACAAATCATTAACAAGAGTTTGACTATCACAACAACTATTTAAAAAGTTTAACTTTTTTAATGATGTGTCAACACATCATTAGATAATATTGTAAAAAAATTACAATGATAGTAGATCAAATTTAAACTCTTTTAATATTTAGTTGTTAACAATGACCAAAATATTGTATTTGTCATTCATGAAAAAATTTATTGTAAGATGTGACTTGATAAAATTGATGAAGAATGTGAATGGGACTTTGATTTGCACACAATGTGAGAGAGTCAACACTTTCACACTTAGCACACAAACAAAATTGGCTTCCAAGTTTTCTATACCTAGCTCTCTTCTCCTTAAGATTAGTCAATTTTTTTTAATATATCCTCTTTTTTACTGCTTGTTCCGGTCTAAAAGTAGAAGTTGATCCCTTCTGGCCACGAACAAGATCAAGGGGTGGGGTACCTGCAAAAGACACTCTGATGCTTAAGTTAGTCTCTATAAGAAATGTATCTTGTAGAGAGGAAGAAGAGAGTCTACCTCTTCAGGGAGTCGCCTTGCAAAAATATACTAGTGAAGATGTCAAATGAGATGGAGTATTGAGCTATTCACATGGCTTTGGGTAGTGTGATGATTTGACCATTGCTTGGGGAATAGAGTTTACTATTTTGGGTTGGCCCAAGACCCGTACACGGTATGAGCTCCCCCAGCTCGACCTTGAGTTCATCCGAGAGGTCGAAACTTTTAAACAAGTTTTTAAGTTGATCCCTGGCGTTTGAAAATTATGGGTGTGGGTGTATTGGCTAGATTGCCTTTGAGTCAAAGTTGCGAAAATGAGACTTGGTTTTTCATCCTGAAAGGGATCATAGGCCCAATGTTTGTACGAGGATCTGAAGAGATGCTAAGAGTTGCCGAGTGGTTGGACTGCTTGGACTTTAAGGAGGCTAAGTCGGGCAGACCCAAGCTTTGCTTCACCGAGCTGTTTGCTTTGATTTGATAAACATGTCATGAAAGCAAATAGGCTTGATGGAGAGGTCACGAACACGAGATCGGAAACCGGTCATGGTTTTGTACCTGATATCGGAATGAACTGGGGTCACAACTCTTGACCTGGAGTCGATCGAGAGTTGGCTTTTGATCGAGCTCAGGCTCTAACCAATCTCGGGCTCTGACCAAGCTAGGGCTCGAACCCAAGTGTTGAACGAGAATTTAAAGAGATTGACTTGCCATGAGGATTGGATGCTCAGGATCGTAATTGACTAGGGGGCGTTTTGCTCGGGCTCAGAATCTGATCGAGGCGAGTTGGCTCCGACCAAGGCAATTTAGTTTTTGACTGAGCTTAGGCTCTGACTGAGATTGGGATCGGACCCGAGTGTTGAACGAGAATCTAAAAGTATTGACTCGCCACAGGGATTGGTTGCTCAGGATCGGAATCGACCAGGGGACGTTCTACTCGGGATCGGAATGTAACCGATGCGTGTATCCTAGGATCGTAATCAGCCAGGGGCGTTTTGGTCGGGCTCGGAATCTGATCGAGGCGAGCTGGCTTTGACCAAGGCGATTTGGTTTTTGTCCGAGCTCAAGCTCTGACCGAGATCAGGATCGGACTTGAGTGTTGAACGAGAATCTAAAGAGATTGACTCGCCATTGAGATTGGTTGCTCGAGATCGGAATCTGACTGAGGCGAGTATCCCGAGATCGAAATTGACCAGGGAGCATTCTACTCAGGATCAAAATTTGACTTAGGCTTTTTACCCCGTAGTCGGAGGTCAGACAATTGTTTGATCAAGTTTTGGGCAATTTTGCATTTGTTTCCATTTGTGAGAAATCTCATGTTTGAGATAAAATGAGATCTTAGTTTCCATAAAAAGAATTTAAATGATTATAAACTAAAGCAAAAGTTGACTTGGCTATTTAAAAGTAGTCAAAGTTAACCAATTAAAGACATTGGCCCTTTGATGCCATTAAAGCGGTAAATGGCATATTGATTTTCTATACGTCAATCGACATGGGAAACTCATAACTAAAGAAGATTAATTTAAAAAGGTGGCAAGTCTTGCTTACCTTAGCTGACCGGCACATAGGTGGGTTCATGGAGGAACGCGTAAATTGGAGGCTGAAGCCGCATGTTTTACCCTCTCGAGACGTTATAGTACTTGGTCCACTTTTAATGTCAGGTTTTACTTTGAAATAGAAAACTTCCAAGGTGACTTGGTGTGTGATGGCCAATAACTACCAGGTTCTTTGCTGGTGGCTGCCAAGTCTAAGTCGACTGTTGCCTAGATGCCGAGTTTAAGGTTAGTTACTAAACTTGGTTTTCTACAAGTTAAAAGGATCTCAGGTCTTTTGTGGTAGTTATTGTGTTGAGTTTGGTGAGTTAATGACTAGATTCAATACCGATAGTTGCCAGATCTAATGCCAACATTTGCTGGGTTCGACATTGGTAGTTGCCGGGGTTTGACTTCTCAAGCTCGTGTGCTCTACGTGCTTGAGATTGGCAATTGGAGCCAAAGGGCGTGAAGTAATCAACAGAGCCAACCCCAATTAAAGCCTCATTACCTCAACTGGGATGAGCTCAAATCATTCAAGGCTTGCCTAACAAAGGCAGGGGACCCAAATCTTTCTGGGTTGGAGCGAAACCGAAATAAGCTTGGAACTTTCTGAGCCAGATCGTCCTGCAACATTGGGTTGGAATAGGCTTTGAGGGATATCACCTCGGTAAACTCTGCAAACAACAAAATAGACTTGGCGGCTCTACGACTCGGAAATGTACCCTTGGTAAGTTTGCAACCTCTACATGGCCACATGAACCTCGCAACTTGTCTAAGCGAGGGTGTTGGGTTGAACCAGTAGGAGCGAGGTTGCCGAACAAGGTATCTGGCTTTGGTGTTGGTTCCATAGGTATAGCATTTCAACTTTCATTTCCTTTATCCTTTTGCCTGTCTATTTTCTATCTTGATGACTTTGACGAGACTTATGACCTCGGCAATCCCGACAACATGGCACCATGAACTCTGTCACCTGGTAACATGGCACTAGGAACTCAACACAGCGCCAGAGCTCTGCAACATGAAACAACACCATTTAAGCTCTTTGGCGGTGGCTTGAACCAAATCTGAGTGGCTTTATAACATAGTGCAGAGGTTTGTGGAGACCGAAATTTAGATCTCCGTGAAGAGATGGTCAAGAGCAGATTTCAGAGGTCTGAGAGACCATATTATGAGGTTGATGTGGGGTGGGAGAGTTTTACCCTTCTCATAGACAACGCCAATATTCTGGTCCAAAAGTGGAAGCTGGGCCCTTCTGAAAACGAAGAAGATTAAAGGATGGGGTACATGCAAAAGGCACTTTGATGCTTAATTTAATTTCTGTAAGAAATATATCTTGTAAAGAGGGAGAAGAGAGCCTACCTTTTTAGGGAGTCCCCTTGCATAAATATACTAGTAAAGCTGTCAAGTGAGATAAAGTTCTGAGTCATTCACGTGACTTTAGGCATTGTGATGACTTGACCATTGCTTGGAGAATAGAGTTTACTATTTTGAGTTGGATCCAAGACCCTATACACCGTACACTGCTACTTTTCTAGCTTTTCAACTTAATTTCTATCTCTGTAGTTCATCTTAGGAGACAAAAAGAAAACTCTACAAACTAATTACTTTATTATAATTGTATGCTATTGCGTACATTACTTTACACTGGCTTAGGAAAATAAGTTTATGCGAAGTAACTTAAATTTAAATAGATCATTTGTGTATAATTATAACAATTGTAATCACAATATTATTTGTCTGTTAGAATAGCATACTAGCAGTTAATCGGCAAAAAATACATGGGATTTTTTTTTCAGAGGCAGAGAGTCTTGTAATCATAGTCATAGAATAAAAGTGTAAAACTTATTTTTAAATTTCAACGTGAGTGCTATATAAACGTAGCCCAGCTAGGGAAAAACTTGCGTCATTGCGGGGGTGTGTGTTGAAAGATCTATCATGAAATAACGTCAAACATATGCTTGACAAGAGTACTAAAAATTAAGAGTTCTCATCCACCACTACACATACCTACAAATGCTAAAATTTCCAAGAGCTTCTCCATCGTTGAAGAGGTATCTTTGATAATTGAATCCCCTGAAAGTTGAAAGATATACCATTAGCTACCTGTTCAGTACTATAGGAATGGGGTACGGTTCAGGCCATACCTCGGTCGATCAAGACTTACTCATTCGGTCAACAGGTATCAAATAAAGACAAGAATCTAATACGTCACTAAAGATAAAATACTTTCCTAAATATCTCGATTATAAATAAGGTATGGTCCTATATAATTATAAAACCCTAAATACTAACCTAATTAATAACTATTTTAATTTGAGAGTCGAAATAGCTTTTGTAAGTATCCACTCTCGTCTCCTAGATCGCTTCAACAACTTGGGACACAAAACTTCACATTACCACTGTACCAAACGACCAATTTTGAGATGTGGGGTGCTGGATCAAGCTAGGCTAAGGATAATGTAAGCAATGAATTATTGAACATGTTTATTGATATAAAGCCTCTCAGTCCCACCAATCACCACTCCGGGATGGAAATAAGCGATGTTACCACTAAGATCTACTTTAAATAGACTTAATTTATTTTGCAAAAACATTGGTCTTCCTTTAACATATTATTTATCATAGGTTATTTTTTTGGCCTAGTTTGTTCTTTTTATAAAAACATAAAAATTTATTCTGACTTAAAATTTTATTTAAATACATATATTAATTACATAAAAACCTTTAAATAAGTTAATTGTTTTAAATTTTATAAATTTTAAATATACTTAACATTTAATAATATTATTATATTGTATATAAAATAAATAAATAAATTGAGTTGTTAAATTAAAAAGATTTTAACCTATTTAACTAAATAAATAGTTTTAAAATCATAAATCTAATTTATTTAATAAATAAATTAAACTATACCGTAAAACCTGTCGAACCACATTACCCATTTCATTTTCACCAAATGCAAGAGCCAAATGCACAGAGAGTATAGTACTCTTCCATGGAGTAGGAAGTGGTAGGGGACTGAAATGCTGCACTCACACTCAGTAACTCATTCACATGCAATGTCTTGTCTGTCTCCCTCCTCATTTCTCAACAAAGATGCTCAAAGGTGATTAAACACTATGGCCCTACAGAAAAATAAAATAAAATAATTGGTTGCTTTTTTGGTGAGTGCCGCTCAGTTCTGTGCATATATTATTGTATAAAATTTTTAGTTTTTGTTGTACTTATTTTGTTAATCATACAGTTACTTTACGGCATCTCTCTTTCTTTCTTATTTTGTTTTTTTTTTTCGTTACTTACATATACTTGTATTCTCATATTTTTATTCTATTCTATATCTAAAAATTACATGTGAATAAACTCGGTTTATTTATTTGATTTGTATAAAATTTAAAATTAAATATATATTCAGATATAATTAAGTTTAAATAAAGGATGAGAATGTAAAAATTTAAAAGTAAGAATGTATCATATAAAAAATAAATGACAATGTTCTGGATTTTACTATGTTACTTTAAATATATTTTTTTTACATTCTCATTTTTTAAATAGTAATATTAATAAACCTTAACATTTTTTTGGTCAATGAGCTAATTACTCATATGACACTAACCATAGTCTTGACCATAATAAATTTTAACATTTTTTCTAATGAACTAATAAGAAACATGACATCAATGACCGTTATTTTTACCGTAGTGTACCTAATATTATAGATTTTATTATTAGATTTTGAGTAAATAATCAAATTAATTCTTTAAAAATATATCTGACATCAATTTGGTTGTTTAAAGATTGCAAAAACCAATTAAGTCCATCAAAGATTAAAATAAACATCAAAATAGTCTTTCTTGTTATAAGACATGTAGATGCCAGTAAAACCCATCCAACGTAGCACGTTTTCTACATAGGTGGAATGTTTTCTGTACATGTAGATGTCCTACATGTAAAATAGTGATGAGTGTCCTACATGTAAAATAGTGATGAGTTAGCTGACACGTGAGTATTGAGATTGATTCCAGTAGCTGAAAATCTAAAATTCATAAGGGTCATGAACCTTACTTCTCTAAAATCATAGAGAGATTCGTGGAAGTAGAGTTCCCTCCTTATATCACACTCTTCTAATTTCTTGACAATTTCTTGCACAATCCTAATAATGTGATTGCACAAGCCAAGATTGAAGAGTAGCACATGGCTATATAATTGGCATGTATGGTTCTGATACCAACCTCAAGCTACTTCTTTAGCACTTCCATAGCCTTATGAATTTCCTTCGTTTTGACTCCTTCTGGAACAGTATAAATATCCTTGAATGTCTTGGGAAAACTCTCTTCTTGATAAGCTAAGTACAAGCAAGCTACCATTATGGCTTTGTAATTTCTCCATCTGTCATAGAATTTTTCCATCATCTGTCTTCTTGTACAGTTGTTTAGCATAGTTGTTGATGGTTCAAATCAAGCCCAAGTTATCACCATCATGTCCATGGTCTCTAAAGCACGTAGGAGATGGCCATCTTTCTTCATGTCATTCTTGTTTTGCTATCGTCAGAGGAGCCATTTGGGTTTGCAATAAAAAGTGTTTGAGGAGCATTAGGGTCATAGTTATCATATTCATTGGCAAATGTTCGTCATTCAAAACTTTCATCAATGTAATGGAACTCAAGAACCAATTAATGTACATTCAGAGCAGATTGTGTCTCCTGAAATGTGATCATACACTAGTTGAGTATTGGTTTTGCAGTCACTTGGAGGAAGGTGTTATGTGATTTTAGAGAGTTAGGGTTCATAACTAATAAATTTAGAAATTTCAGTTGTTGGGATCTATTTCAACACTCACATGGCGGCCAACTCATTATCATTTTACACGTAAGACATCTAAATGTGTAGAAAATATTTTACTTGTGTAGATAATGTGCTATGTTGGATGGATTTTAATTGCATTTACACGTCTCATGACAGAAGGACCATTTTGATATCCATTTTAATATTTGAAGGATCAAATTGATGTCTATAATTTTTAGACAACCAAATTAATATTCAATACATCTTTAAATGTCGAATTTGGATATTTACTCTTACATTCTTTTTCTTTCTTTTTCTTTTCTCCTTCTCATTTGTCTACTAGATCCTTAGTCTAACAAAAGAAAGTTTTAACTATTTTGCTTTGAACCACGGGTATCCTTATTTTTTTTGAGTATGATACTAATCTCATTCTAATTTGAAAATGAAATAATTATGAGTCATCTCAACAATAGTAACTTCAAAAATCAAAATTTTAACTTGATATTTAAAATTAAAATTACTTACCACTCAAACCAACCACTTATTAAAAGCTTTAACTCTTTATTCAACTCCAAATTGTGCACTTCATAATATATATGTAGTAATAATCATCCTTACATTGTCATTTTCTCATTCTCCTTTAAACAATTTTGATTAAATTTAGAATAATTTTAGATAGATCATGGGGAGCTACTAATTAAATCAGCACGTGTCCTTGCTTGAAATCCACCGTTGTTGTACGTCTGCTGTTGCTTTTTGACCTGTTACTTAACGAAAGAAAGAAGGCTTCACTCTGGTTGGACTCGTGTCAGATTTTTTCTCATGCCCAAGACAATGTTATTATTAAGTTAATCAAATTGCAGCATTTTATAAAAGTATGTCCCAAATCATAATTTTAAAAAGGTTTGTGATTGAGTAGTATTATATATTCTTAATATTTTCTTATTTTTAAAAAAAATATGAAACATAAAAAGAAATATTAATATTTTAAAAACTTAAAAAATATTTAAATTTTTTTATTTAGAGAATTAAAAAATTTATTAAACTCATTTATTACAAAGATATATAATTATTATTTTTAATTTTTAATTTTCACTAGGTGCTGAAAGAGGATGTGGCACCATAACTCACCTACCCATTCTTTACCGCTACTACTTAATTCCGGTCAAGCTTGGTAGGAATTTTCAATTCTACCAGTTCCCTTTCAAAACTTCCTGCTTACTTTTTGTGTTTGGTGACATCAAACTTCCACCATAAGTTGCATGGCTTATCAAATTGAAATAGAGAGAAGGAAAAAAAAGTTTATTTTGATTGTTACCAGATAATAGACAGCGTTGAATTGGGTGTAGGCTTGTAGCGAAATGTGAAGTTCTGTATAGCATGTCCACACGTTATGGTATTTTATTAATTAAATTAATTATTTTCCATCAAAATAAATTTAAGTTAGAAATTAGAATGGTGAATAATAGTGAATGCTCAAATATTGAGATATTAATAATTATATATATATAATTTAAAAATATCGTAATATTTAAATATAATATATAAAATAAAAAGCAAGATAAAGATTTTATTTTAATTTTTTTACAGTAAAGATTGTTAAATTTCATTCAATACTCGTTTTTCTAACAAATTTATATGAATTTTTATTTTAGTTTTTGTTTATTGTGGGAATGAAACTTTTATGTCTGAATAGTGATGTCATTTCAGCACATTATAACTCACTTTGATAGGGAGAAAGAAACAAGAAGAGTGAATATAAAAGAACAAGAAATATCTGCTATATTCCATTTAAAATTTATTTAATACGTAGTCCTAATTTTTTTGTTAGAGTTTTCTCTTTAGGAAACTAAACATTTATTAAAGCTAATAGCTAGTTATTATACAAATAAAAAACCTATTAGCTAGTACAAATCTAATAAACAATATTTGTGTCAGGCAGTTGAAACTTTAAATACGATTTGAAGTTCTTAAAACAAAGGTCTTATATTATGCTATTGGTAGGTGTATAATTAACAAGATCTATATAAAGTTCAAATGGTTGCCTGTGACTATTTATCCATAAAATATGTTCAAGTTGAAGCGTGGTTTGTTGTATGAATACCAAATTCTAGCAAGTGCAGAAATACCTAATTAAGCATGAAATTAGGTCTAGTTACCTACGTTTTAAGGCACAAAGCACCCTGAATTTCAATGTTAGGCTTCCACTATTCCTATAATAAATAATTTCTAATTTTAACTTATTTCTAATCGTATTTTATATGTATAACTTCGTTTTATAAAATATTAAAACAAAAAATTAATTTTAGAAAATACTAAAGTTAATGTAAATATACGGAGATATTCAATAAATAAATTAAGAAGGATAAAAATATGTGATGTATCTTTCTCTATGTAAATTTTATTTGGAATTTTCTGGCTAAACCATCATTTTTTCTTTACTTTTATTTTTATACTTGCAAATATATTAATTAAAATACTTAAATATTCTAATTAATTTTAATCTGATCCTTTTGTAGTTTGTACATTCTAAATATTTCTAACAGCATGATAAAAATAAAAAATGTATTTAAATATAAATTATAAAAAAAAGATAAAAGAATAATAGAATAATATATTTAAATTTTATATACATTATTATTTTTTACATATTCAAATAAATGAAAGATAAACAGTTAGAAAAACTCCAGTAACAAAATTTGAAGGTCACAAACTAAATTAAAAGAATATATGTCTCTATATCGACTATTAAAAGCAATTAATTAATTATATCTTATATAAAAGAAAGCATTTAAGTATAAGTATATATAATGCAGAAAATATCTCTACTCTACTTGCCTAAAATGGCCATTTGTTAAAATAAAAAATCAAGACATTAAAAGTCTATTTTGTTCTGTTATTAATTTTTTCATTTTAGTCTTTCACAAAATTTTCTTAATATAATTTCTTTTATGATCAAATTTGTTTGATAGAAGAATTAAACGGATGCGAATTTTAAATAACAAAGAATTAACATTATAGAAGTTGATCTGATCAAATCAAGGAAGAAGAAAAACAATGAATGAAAGAATAAAATAGAATATTTGTCTAAGATAAAATTAAAAGAGTGCAAAAGTCAGATCTCGGAGTTGGAGGCATGAAACCACGGATGTCCCATGCATCTATCTCTAATCAGAGTTAAGGGAGACAAAAAACCAGAAGAGGCTGGGTTGGAGAGGAGAGAGAAAGTAGGTGTGGGGTCAACATGGAAACGCGTGGGGTTGGGGTGTGGTGGTGACCATGACCCACGATCCTTCATCTAAAATTCTCATTTTCTCAACCCCTTCCACCGACTCCACTTTGATCCAGTGACGGCTGAGATTCATCTGAAAGATCTAATCTTAGCCGTGCATGTGAAATGAATCTAACCCAGATCTTGATGCATGGGTTGTAGGGGCTTTTGCGTCTTTGAGTGCACCCCCCTATGCTATAAATATACACCCCCGTGACACCTTTTGGACTCGCACCGCTTGAGCAGAAACTCAACTAGACTATAGCGGGTTCATTCTGTTCAAGCAAACCATCTCTCGCCTCTGACCAACCACCTCTTTCTAGTGCCCAAGGTACTGCTACTCTGCTCTCTCTTTCTCTCTCGTTTTCAACTTACACTTGCCGCTCTGCCTCCGTTCTTGCTTGCTTTTCAGTTGCTTGTGTTGTGTTCTTTGTTGTGCTGCAAGATTTTTCTCGTTCTATAGATCTGAAGGTTCAAGTTTGGATTTTGCGCTTCTGGGTCGGTTTGCTTTGTTTTCTCTTCAACTGGGTTGGTCTTGGTTTCCCCAACCGGTTTTAACTGGATTTGTTTGTGGGAATTGTGTTCTTGCTGCAATTCAAATTTGATCTGCCTTTTACCCTGCTTGTTTCCTCCACATGTGGAGGAATTTGCTTTAGGATGTCAGATCTGGGGGGATTGAATGATTGATGTGCTTTTTAGCGTTTTCTTCATCTAGCTTGGGAGAATTTTTGGGTGAATTTTGGATTTTTTCTTGATTTATTTTTTGTTGGATGCCAAGTGTGGTAGTCTGCCACACAGAGTGAGTTAACCTTTTGGTATCACGTGTTTTTGTGCTAGATTTGGTAAATGAGTAAACTTTGACCTTGGTTTGAGGTGGAATTTGGTGATTATAGTGTTTTAGGTGATTTTGGAGCAAGGCATGGTTGGAAATGGGACTTGGGTTGGGTTGTTTTGCTACTAGATTTTACGCATGGTGGTGCTTTGCCTTTTGTGAATTTGTTTATAGGTGCTAATTTGCTTTTGTTGGATGTTATTCTACAGCTATAAAGATGGAGAGTTTTCTATATACCTCCGAATCAGTGAACGAGGGACACCCAGACAAGCTCTGTGACCAGATCTCTGATGCTGTGCTCGATGCTTGCCTGGAGCAGGACCCTGATAGCAAGGTTGCCTGTGAAACTTGCACCAAGACCAACATGGTTATGGTCTTTGGAGAGATCACCACCAAAGCCAATGTAGACTATGAGAAGATTGTGCGTGACACTTGCAGGAACATTGGATTTGTTTCGGATGATGTGGGTCTTGATGCTGACAACTGCAAGGTCCTTGTCAACATTGAGCAGCAGAGCCCTGATATTGCTCAGGGTGTGCATGGCCATCTCACCAAAAGACCTGAGGAAATCGGTGCTGGTGACCAGGGTCACATGTTTGGCTATGCCACTGATGAGACCCCTGAACTAATGCCCTTGAGCCATGTTCTTGCAACCAAGCTCGGTGCTCGTCTCACTGAAGTCCGCAAGAATGGCACCTGCCCCTGGTTGAGGCCTGATGGCAAGACCCAAGTCACTGTTGAGTACTACAATGACAAGGGTGCCATGGTTCCCATTCGTGTCCACACTGTACTTATCTCTACCCAGCACGATGAGACTGTTACAAACGATGAAATTGCAGCTGATCTCAAAGAGCATGTTATCAAACCTGTGATTCCTGAGAAGTACCTTGATGAGAAGACCATTTTCCACCTGAACCCTTCTGGCCGTTTTGTCATTGGTGGTCCTCATGGTGATGCTGGTCTCACTGGCCGAAAGATCATTATTGACACTTATGGAGGATGGGGTGCCCATGGTGGTGGTGCTTTCTCTGGAAAGGACCCAACTAAGGTTGACAGGAGTGGAGCTTACATTGTGAGGCAAGCTGCCAAGAGCATCGTTGCCAATGGACTTGCCAGGAGGTGCATTGTGCAAGTCTCCTATGCCATTGGTGTGCCTGAGCCTTTGTCTGTTTTTGTTGACACATATGGTACTGGAAAGATCCCTGACAAGGAGATCCTCAAGATTGTGAAGGAGAGCTTCGATTTCAGGCCTGGCATGATCTCTATCAACCTTGATCTCAAGAGGGGTGGCAATAGCAGGTTCTTGAAGACTGCTGCCTATGGACATTTTGGCAGAGATGACACTGACTTCACATGGGAGGTTGTGAAGCCCCTCAAATGGGAGAAGGTACCTGCCTAAGTGATTCCACCGCTCTGTGCTGGGAGTTTTGCCCCTTGCTTTTATAGTGTATCTGATCATTAAAATTTTCTCCCCTTCTGTTTTGTTTCTTCACTGTTTTTGTTTCTTCTTTTTTTGTAATTTTTCTTTCTCGTGTACTTGTATGTGTTCGTCCAGAACATATATTTTACATGATCAACCAAAGAATGTTGTCTCAGGATTTGATTTATGCCCAATATATGTAATAATCTGGAATTGAAGGGAGTATACGATTTTATATATGAATTGTAGTACTTTCAATAAATTCACATCCATTTTACAACAGACAACAACTAAACAACTAAGCGTGCCCAATATATGTAATGATCTCAAATTAAAGGGAGGTTTTAGTTCTCTCGATGAAGTCGCATGCATTTTACAACAAATAACAACTAAGTAAATTTTGTAGAATCACCAAATAGCGTTGGTCAAATGTTTGGTTTTTTTAAAATCTTGTTTAATTTTTGAAATGATGTGTAAAAAAAAAATGTTATTGAAAAGAGTTTTCACTAAATAGTATACATTAGTTTCTCACTTGAGGAGATATCATGGGAGACGGAAAAAAAACATAGTAGAGTCAGTTATATTCATCAATCAATGCATTAAAGTGAGTACACGATTTAATATATGAATATTGTATTTCTCTCAATGAATTCACATGCATTTTATAACAAACAACAACTAAGCAAATTTAGTAGGAGTCAGTTGTACTCATCAATCAATGCTTTTAAAAATAGATATTATGAATGGGCCAATCTTTTGGGCTGTCATCCATAGTGTGTAAGTGTCGCTATTTTTAATTGGAAGTGTAAATTGAGAGCAGCAGATCAGGAGTTTGACTAAGGACAACAAATTGGTTGCTGTGACTGTTTAAGTGAGGAGTAATTTTCATTTTCTCTCTCTAAAACTTAGGTACTTGCTGAAGGTAAAAGGGGTTGTACCGATGGTACTCCTATGGCCCCATGAAATGTACCTGAAAGAGCGAAAGAGTAAATTTAGGTACTCCTATTACCCTACGTCGTTCCTTATTCCTGCAAGGCAAGGATTAGCACATGTGGAGATTCTCCATGACTCAGTCAAAAGCGCATCATAGCGTTGCTTGCCATTATTTAAGTGAAGTCAGTGAGTAGTCCTCCCAGTCCCTTGTAAGTTGGTGGGGTACAGTACCAATTGTTGTCGTTGAATCCATTTTTTAAAGGTGCTAAAATCCATACTAAAATCCATAAGAGGTGTCCGTTGCACTATGTCAAAGTTATCCTATAGCCCAGTTGGAGTTTTCAAAGCAAAAACAATTTAAAAATTATAAACAAATTATGAGAGGGCACTTTCATGCTTTGTACGGCAAGTTGGCAGGCTATTGAGGGAATAAAAACGGAAGGAATACTCTATCCACACAAAAAAGTGGAAAGAATAAAAGTGAGGAAGACAGAATACAATTCTTTTTTTTGTTTGAATACGATTAGGATGAATAAAAATGAGAAAAATTTAATTTTTTATTGTTTGTAAACAATAAAGAAAATTTGTTATAGTATAATTATATAAAAATTATAAGCATATAAGTAGATTTTATTATTTACAGGGATAAATGTGTAAAACAACAAAAGTTTTATGTTCATAAATATTTAATATTCTGATGTTTGAGTCTTTGAGACACAAAAAGAAATGTGAGGAAATGATTTTGAAAGAAAATTCATTAGCTCAACGGAAAAAAGTCATTCTCTAATATCTTGGTTTCTGTTTTCAAGAACATTTATTTTATAAAAAAAAATAATAATATAACTTGTTTGGAAGAATGCTTTTATTGTCTTAACTTTTAAACATAAAGTAGGTATCCTAAAAAAATAACAATTTTAAAATGTTTTTGAGCTTATTTTTTCGGGAAAATAAAAAAATACAAACCTCATTAATGACAATTTCGAGAATAAATCAACAAAACAGATTTTTTTTAATTTTTTATTCTTTAAAAATTTTTGAATCTTATTTTACAGAATTGATTTTGAAGACAATAAAGCAAAAACATAGGCTATAAGGCCAAAACCAAATAGACCATTTTTTCTCCATATTCATTCGGCCATTCCCCTCAAATTACCAAATCCAAATAAACCGTAGCATTTTATTGCACATGTTACTAAATTTTTGCTTCTCACAAACATTTTTAGGGAAAATACTGTTGAAAAATTACATATTTATTTAAAGAAGGAATTAAATAAATTTTTTTAATGAGATTATTTACATTTAATATGGACCAAAATAACACATGTGCGATGTACGAATTTTTGAATGGACAAATTTGTTGAGTAAGCAAAAGAATTCAGTTCATCAATATTACGAAGGAGTCCCAATGTTATACTTTTGAGTCAAAACCAAAACAATTTAATTCACCAATTATAACATTTTTTAAGGACGAAAAATCTCAGTTCAGATTTTCGGGAAAGAATGAACGTAGTAATGAACCAACTTTTTGCTGATAAACACAATAATTGATATTGGGTAATGTTAAATTTTTAGGTCAACTAGAGGTTTCGTTTAGATGTAATTTTTTAGGTTAGAATTGTCAAGATGGATAACATTTGTATACAATCAATTATATTTGGATGCTTTTATTGTAACCAAAGATGAAATCAAATAATTGATATTAGAATCAAATTAGTTCAAGTAATTGAACCCCTCAAGTTTTGAAGATAATATATATTAAATTAGAATAATCAAATTAGTTTTAATTGAGCATATGATATTTCGTTCTAAAAGAAAATGAAAAGTCAAATTAGTATCTCTCGCTAAAGTTTTTATAAACGTTTTAGACTAAAACAAGTTTTTTTAAGACAAACTTAATGCTTTACTACTTGCGTCCAATATATATGATGAATTGTTTTATTGGATCGTCCAAAGTTTTGTCTCTGTTATTTCTAATCTAAAGAACATTCGTCCGAAGCCAATTCAAGAACAAGCAAGACAAAATGTATTAACTGCTGATGAGATCTCTGACAAGTACATGACATTCGAAGTCAACTTTATACGCTAACATTGATATACCTAAACTCTATAAAGGACT
Source organism: Styphnolobium japonicum (assembly GCA_023212625.1). NCBI lineage: Eukaryota > Viridiplantae > Streptophyta > Magnoliopsida > Fabales > Fabaceae > Styphnolobium > Styphnolobium japonicum. Next base: position 20,803,572 of record JALBWW010000003.1, on the reverse strand, counting down.
AGCAAATAGGAACTTTCTGCTCGCTCAGAATAGTCAGTACAAATATATTAACATTTCCAAGGAACACTGATAACCAAGTCTACTTTTCAGATAAATATCAATATGCTATCAGTATTATGCATTTAATGCAATTAAAAATAGTAACATTTATTGTCATTAGACAAAGAAGCTTATGAAGACGAGTTCAAGCTCACAAGCCTATAAATATATGAAGTCTTCGAGAGATTCATATATACAACAAGAAGAGAAAAAACATACAAAATTTGAATTTGTACTACACTTTCTTATACTCTTGTATAGAGTCTTTCATCTTAATCTGAGTTTATTTATTTATCCTCACTTATCGTGAGTTGATCTTAAGTGTTTTCAAATACTCCTCTTATAACTCTGTGTTAAGCCTGAAGAGATTTGTTAGTAAAAGAATACTTATGGTTAGAACCTAAAGAGGTTTATAATACTTGGTTGTAAGCCTGAAGAGGTGGTCTGAAGAATACTTGTAATCTTTGTGAAGATTAGTGAAATTCTTTCAAGTAGAAGAGACTAGACGTAGCTTTCGGGTTGTAAGAGTGAACCAGTATAAACTTTGGTTTGATCTTCTCTTTCCTTACCTTGCTTTACTTTGTTTTCGCTAATGTTTGAAGATTGCCTTTATTGTTCTTAACAACGTCTTTTATTTGAACATATAGTTTTCCGTTTGCATTCAAAAGTTTATCTTAAAACTTTTCTGCGTCCAATAGACTACGTAAAGTGTTTTTTTTCGTCCATTCTGCTTTGCGAACTTGACAAATTTTGTTCTGAGAACTAATTTGCAAAAAGTTTTCCAAAAGGTTAAGAAACACAATTCAACCCCCTTCTCGTGTTTCACTTGTTTATTTTAATTTATACATTAGTGGGAGAATTAATCTTAAGAATCGCTAATAAGATATATTTAATCTTAAGGGATATAAAAACTTTAAATTATTAAGAATGACTATTCAATTTTTATTTAAGAAAAGATACCATTAAATTTTACTAAATGGACAAAAATACCCTTAATGAAAACCCTTTTGGAAGAAAATATGTGAATGACTAATTTTTTATTGAGTGATCAAGTGTTCTCATAAAGTGACTAACAATAGTAAATATAGTTCTAAATTTACAAGAAGTTTGAAAGACAATACGCGAATGACCGTTTCTTTTTATTGAGTGGTCAAGTATTTCTATAGAGTGGCTAATAATAGTAAATAAAATTTTAAATTTACAATAAGTTTAGAAGACAATATGTGAGAATGACTATTTCTTTTTATTGAGTGGTCATGTGTTTCTATGGAGTGGCTAACAATAATAAATGAAGTTCTCAATTTATAAGAAGTTTGGAAGGCAATAAGTGAATCACTATTTCTTTTTATTAAGTGATCAAGTGTTCCCACGAAGTGGCTAACAATAGTAAATAAAATTTTAAATTTACAAGAAGTTTGAAAGGCAATATGAAATGACTAATTTTTTTATTAAGTAATCAAGTACTCTCACGAAGTGGTTAACAATAGTAAATAAAGTTCTAAATTTACAATAAGTTTATAAGACAATATATGAATGGTTATTTCTTTTTATTAAGTGGTCAAGTGTTCTCAGAATTTGGCTTGTTCAACTAATATATCACTGAAACCAAGTTGGCAGAGCAAATCAGCATTTGCCAAACTATCACAATCTTGGTTGTAGACAACTCATCCCTCTCTGGCAAGTTCTAAGATGCCATCAAGGCAATCATCAACACCAACACCAACGTTATTGTTAACTACTTCAATGAGAAGAAGCTCATTAGTGTTGATAACAGTCACACCCAGTTGAACCTCTATGTATCTTACACATGTTAGGACAATAATAGTTTTTAATACAAAATCTCCTTGATGATTGAAAGAATGCTTATTGATGAAGATGTCTCATTCGGAGGAATTGTAGAAAAGAAAATCCAAAACAAGAGAGAAGCATGAGGATCTAGGGTGTTTACTTGAAGACCTTACACTTGCTTCTTGATTCCGCTTGCAATGAAGAAATTGAAGGAAAACTACAACTATGCAAAATCTTAATGCAATAGAGGAAGATGACAAAGAAAAAAGATGGACAATGCTTTGCGACTTTTCTCTTAAATTATGAAATGACTTCTCTTCTCATTTACAACGATATTTTTGTCTGTTAAGTTAAATCTAATAGTCTCTCTCTATAAATAACATATGAATGGTCCCTAATAATTTGAACTTTTTATGTTTGTTAAGATTAAATAAACCTTATTAGCGGTCCTTAAGATTAATTCTCCCTTAATCTTTTATGGAATGTAAGGAGACGCATGCTAGTATCTCATAGTGCCACATGGATTTCCCCCATTCTATTATTTCTTTAATGGACTCCCTCTCTCTTTATAGATTATATATATATATATATATATATATATATATATACTAGATATGCACCCGTGCGATGCACGGTGAGAATATTATGAAATAATTGAACAATTACTACGATATTACTAAGAATGAACTCATAAAATAGGTTGCGTATAATTATTAACATATAATATATTGAATAGAAAATTATAAAAATATAATACTATCAAATATTTATATATTTTAATAATTTTCATATTAAAATGAGCAAACAAAATAAACTAATTAATCACGTTTGTAGTAAATAAAATTGGGTACTGCAATAGTAAAGCATAATTGACTTAGTAATCGGAAACAAACATTTTTTTAGCTATAAAGAAAAATAACTTCCCTTTACAAATACATAATCTGATAACAGACATCTAAATGTTGGTATTGCTAAGGAAAGAACAATTAATAAATTACGATATACAACATTAACCATTACAATAGGAAATCCAATGAATATCCATAATAAGAATATCAAATGATAAATAATACAGAAAAGAAGGAAATATATATGTATATATGAACCCAAAAAATCGACAACTGAATATTAACTGTCAAAATTAATTCCAAAATAAAAACACATCATTTCTTGTAAAGTCATTCAAAACATCATCCAATTTGAAGAAACAAAATTCGGAGACAAACAATAGTCCTCAAAAATTCCTGCAAATAAAATGAGATTGAGACTTAATGACAAACAGTAAGATAAAATATTAAACTAATATATAACAATGAAGACTGCAAAGTAACACATATTTACCTATTCCAAAAGTAAAGAGATAAAACATTTCTACTATCCTCTTTTAATGCTTACTGCAATTTGACAAAATAATAATCAAATGAACCCTGCAAAAAATGTTAAACTGAGATTAAAATAGAAGGTAAAGCCACAGAGGTTCTCCTTTGTTTTTATGAATATTTTTGGCAGTTGTAAGTATAATAATGGACGTACTAATAATTTTACATAGTTACCAGTAGCAATAAATGAGACCATTGTTGAGGATCAAGTTTGAGATATATGAAGGTCCTGCACAGAGAATGATAGATAGAAAGAAACTCAATTAGATAATACTATATCAAATAAATTTTGTAGAATACACACAAAAGAAGCTAATATAGTTTAAAACAATGTTGAACAGAAACTGTGACAGTAGATATATAATTATTAACAATAAAAAATAAGAAAGGTTAACACAAACATAATTTTGCAATATAAAAGCTACCTAAGTTAGGTTTCAAAAACTTCCTTGAAAACAACATTATTGGTGAAGAAGATAAGTTCCCCTCCTTATCTAGGATCAAAATTTTTAGCCCTTATGCATTTCGAACTCTAGAAATGGCAACGTACGCTTGACCATGACTAGACCTCGAGTTTTTAGGAATAAACCAACATGGGACAGAGATTGCCCTTGACTTTTATTAATTGTCATTGCAAAACAAACACATATAGGATCTTGCCTCCTTTGGAATTTAAAGGGAAGCTTAGAATCGATGGTGTTAACGACATCCGAGGAATAAACAACTTACGCCCAATGTATGAGCCGGTGATAACTTTACCTTCTAAGACATGATTACCTAGTTAAGTTAGAATCAGTCTTGTACCATTGCATATACCGGAAGTTTGGTCAATGTTCCTCGGAAGCATTACAGAGCACCAATCTTCAATTTTAGCACATGATTGGGAAGACCAGAACATGTAATATTGTTTAGAAATTCTGGAGTATGTAGATCATCATTTGATAATGAACTCAAGTCTACCTTACAAATACTATCAGAACTCAGGTATCTCTTTTCATCCCCTGGCAACATGGACAGAATATAATCATTCACAGAATGAACAATATCATTAGTAGGAACCAAAATAGCTCTATCTTGCATGTACTTTGGGTCATGCAAATTTTGCAATAGGCATGGATAGGTCTTGTTGACAATATTTGCAATAGGATCATTTGAATCCTTTATAATGAAATCATCAGGAATATGAACCAATCCTTCACCATCATTTGGTTGATCAATAGTGCCATCTCCAATTCTCAGAATCCAATCAGAAAAATGTTTTATATCAATTGATGTTGAATCTAATAAAGAAGTTGATAATCTCATGTTTCTTGACAATCTCAAAACCTTACAATAGGACCATAAATAGGAAGAATTAATAGTGGCTGAAACAATGTCTTGCCTACTACCTTTTGAGATAACTGGTAAAATCTGCCTAAAGTCTCCTCCTAAAACAACTACCTTTCCTCCGAAAGGAAGTTCAGAGCATAATGGATTAGTCGATCTAAGAATATCTCTCATTGTCCTGTCCAAGGCCTCAAAACAGAACCTCTGAGTCATAGGAGCTTCGTCCCATATGATAAGTTTAGTTTGTATTAACAATTCTACAAGAGCACTACCCTGCCTAATATTGCAAGTAGATTCTTCATTCACAATAAGAGGAATTGCAAACCTAGAATGTGCAGTTCTTCCACCAAGCATCAAGAGAGTAGCTATTCCACTTGATGCCACTGTAAGGACAATATGTCCTTGAGATCTCAAACTGGCAGATAATGTTCTCCATATGTATGTTTTCCCAGTGCCTCCATAACCATATACGAAAAAAACTCCACCTTTATCTGTTGAAAGAGCATTCATTACAGTATTATAAACCTCTTTTTGCTCACAATTGAGGGAAGACAGAAGGTTATCATGTTCTGCAGATAGTAATACTCTATCATAAGATAGCTCATCTTGGATAAGTTTGTTAAATGAATGAGATGGATCACCATCTGGAATAGGCATTGGTGGATAGTCTTTAAGACTTTTACCATTACTCTGTAAAAGGTTCTGTATTTCACATAGACAAAGATCTTTCAAGTGGTCATCAGAAAGCACTAAATCTGACAATAAAACATAACAAAAATATTAAGTAAAGAATTAGTATAGAATTTAAAGAAATATAATAAAGATTAGGACTACATATTCTTGAAGAAAAATATACCGTCATTTTGTAGTAATCTCCTTTGCCTGTAGAGAAGGTCTTCACTCAACAGTAGCCATGATTGTTCCCAAACAAATTCTGGTCTACAAATGCTGTTGGAAAACAACAAAGATGCAAATAGCTTCCTTAAATAATTTCCAGAGCCCCAATGACTTGCTTCTACTATAGCATCAACATACTCTTTGTCATCATCTAACAATCCCATCGCATAACATGCATCCTTTGGAGATGCATATTGAATACCATCAACTTTCCAAATGTCCTCATAAGAGGTACAACCCCTAACAATATTAAAAAGTATTCTACAATAATACTTATCCCTACTTCCAGGAGGAACATAGAAGATTCTACCAATAGAAAAGCCTCTTTGCCTTGGGAACCATTCACCTAAATTGGACTTCCATACAAATTTAGTTGGAAATTCAGCATAAGTCAAATTTCTAGCATCGTTATACTTCTTATTAGCTTCCATCCATCCCAAAAACATTGTTTTTTTTCTTTGTAATTGAATTCACAACAGAATCCAAATTATCATCATCCTTGGATAATATCAATTGTTCATTCGGAAGATGAAAGGAAAGTCTCTCAACAGAAGGATCCCTATAATTGATGTCAAATCCAAATATTCTCCAAACAGCTTCACATGAACTAATATACCTACAGTCAAAATACATCTTTATTTCATCTGCTGTGTCATCATCTTCAGGATCATAAAAAGTAGCAGTCACCTTGTCATGGCCTTTATTTATATACTTGAACAAATATTTATTGGCCCTAGACTGATTACAGTATTCAACATGTATGTGATAATTATATTTCAGTAACAAACCAGCGTTGTATGGAACAACAAATCTGTTATCCAAGTTGACACCATTTTTTTCAATACAAGACCCTATGTCTCTCCTTTTGTAGACAGGATATCCTTCACTATCAATAGTAGTATTTTCAACAAATTTCTTTGGAAAATGCCTTCCACATGTCCCGTCAATCATGCAAGGAGATTTTTTGTTATAATCTCCACATGGACCGTGCATCATGAAGTCTTGCACTACATCATATAATCTCATATTTTTGTCTTTGTTAGGAATCTCTGCAAATATTACATTGTCATATACTCACATGAAGGTAATTTATCCTCAGTTACCAAAAACAGCAGAATATGAGCATGAGGCAGACCCCGTTTCTGGAACTCCACAATGTACACAACTGAAACAAAATATTCCATAAGTTATTTACAAATTATGTAATACATTTTATAAAAGAAGTGCATAAACTTTAAGAATAAATTCAAATTAGACATTGGGTTCTTACTCACCAGCCTTAACTGTACCAAATATCTTGCGATGCCTTAGATCCTTGATCAACTGATCAAGTTTTACTTTAAAAATTCGAGAACTTAGGTCAGGACGATCTTCTGAATTAACACCTTTTTGTTCTGCACATCTGACAATCTCTGGCCACTTAGGATTACAGGTAAAAGTTATAAAAAAAAATCAGGGTAGCCTGCCCATTTACATATCGCCATTGCATCTTGATAGTTTTGAATCATATATCTAGATCCTCCTGTAAATGATGAAGGAAGAATGATACGTCTCCCAATTGAAGATGGATCTGTCTCACCTCTTAAAACAGCGTTAGAAAGACCCTTGTATAGTTCTGCCCTTAGTTCCTTTTGATGAGTTCTTATAAAAAACAGCCTCTGAGACTCAATCATTGTATAAGCATCTACTAAAAATTGTTGGAACAATTTTCGAGACAATAATAATGTTTTAGCCTCATAGGCCTGTCTTGAATCTGAAATGGAAAAAATTCACGCATAGTCAATTTAGTTCTCTTCCTACAACTATTATTTGTAGATTCACTATGAGCAATCTCTTGACGGTATCCATCTTCCCCATAAGGGAAAAGTAAGGGATACTGTAATGCTAAATAAGAAGGATAAAGCTCACTTATGCGCTTCAGCATACCTGATTGAGATTCAATGACAATATCTCTTTCAGCATCAGCATTTCCTATTTCGCCCACAATGAGGGCAACTACTTCAGAGGAAGTTGGAAGATTATATCTTCTTCCATTAGTGAATCTTTTCCTAATTAGACGGAGTTTTACATCTTGTAAATCTCCATCTAAGTATCTGTCTCTGGCCATTCTAAAAGCTTTAGTTAAGACATTGTTATTATCAAGCATATCTTTCAAACCCTCAACAATCTCATCGTCATAACCTTCAGCAGCATTTTTTGAACTACAAAAAAAATATATAAATATATATTAAGGAAGCACTTGTGTAGTAGATGTAATCTATATATAAATAAAATTTGAGTTAGTCAAAACAAATGTAAATATACAATATCTGTACCTAAGAGCATTGATTCTGTTTGAAACCTCATTATCAGTATCATATATGTAAAGTTGTGAAAACTTAGGCCTACTTCCTTCTTGAGGAAGCAGACTTCCTAGCATATGGAAGTTCTGCCCATACATTCTGTACACATACGGACTGCTTCCATTGTTAACGGTATTATCAACCTTCCCACCCATAGATGTGACAGAGAACATTGAATTATATGGTCTTATATCTTTCAAAAAAAAGTTTACTTTTCTGATGCTTTTTGGTAAGTAATTCTTCCAGGAATTTCGGAGGATCTTTCAGCAATGGAATATAAATTTTTCCTTGCATGCAGCAAAGAGAAAACTTTGGATTTTTTGTATGTTGACTCTTCCTCAACCTTTCACAGTACCACATCATTGCACCACAGTTGTTGCATGAACATGATTGGTCTCCAATATCCCAGTATGCTTGCAATAATAAAATTCAATTATGAGTTTACTATTGAAATTGGAAAATAAAATAAGTTATTAATTACAATAAAATAGGGAAATAGCTTCATCAATTTGAGATGTATCAGCTGCAAAAAATAATATCAATTCAGTTCTCTTGAGTTATTGTTTAAAGAAATTGAATGATTATTATTTTTAATAATTATTAAAAATGAAATAAGAAAATACCTTCAATTTTTTTTTTCAACAACACGCTCAAAAACATTACCTGAAATTAAAATAAAAAAATCATCCTTAACATTAGATAATAAAACAAATGTATTGTAATTTAGACAAATTCATGTAATAAGATTTAATAATATCAACTTATATTACTGTACCATTATCTTGTTGAACATAATTATAAGTTTTAGCATCTGTAATGATATCCTCCATAACCACATCATCTTTAGATGAATTTGAAATAGTTTCATTGATATCTTCATGAAGTGAAGAGGAACATGATATCAGTTGTTGCACAGATGAAGAATAAGAGAGAGACCGCAACACCCTACATCTATAATGTTTTACATTCTGCTCAAATTTCATGTCAGGGTCTCCAATTGGTAGTGCATTAGTCATTTGATTACTACGCCTACCACTGGACTCATAAGATGGTATAGTACATGTGACATTTGGAGGAGTTGACATTTCATTGTATAAGTTATACGTAAGATTTCCATTTGTACAATCATTTGAGGATGAGTGGTGTCCCACAGAAGAAACATCTATCCTTCCTCTAGAAATAGTGTGAGTACCAGATTTCAGTGTCGTCATTGAGTTTCCTATGGTATTTGCTTTAATTGGAGAAAAAAATATCAATTATGTTAAATTTTAAAAAGTTAAATAACTCCCAAACAATTACTTAATGTATACTTTAACGAAATGTAAAATAAAAACATATTTTAAATAATAATAAATGATCGGATGTTTACTTACCATTATCTATTGGGCCCAAAGAACCTATGCCTTTGAAATTACTTGAAGTTCTACTGCACAGATAACCATTGTTTGAACTTAAGCTCAAATGACTTGTATTTGTCTTTACTGTATTCACATCTATTCCAGATACTACAACATTAGACTGGACTCTGATATTACTATTCTACCATAAAAAACTTAAACATTCTTAAAATATCAGTAGTTTCAACGATTACTTGAAATAAAATAAAACTAAAAAAAGAGAGATAAACTGCAACTCAATGACACATTCACTCCTTCTCGAGCTTAATAATCTTCTTCTCCTTTGAGGATGATTGCTGAGTACCAAACTCTTGACTACAAAGATTATCTTCATTGAACAAAGAGGCACCTTCAACTGTAATCCTCTTAGCAGAAGTGAAGTTGTTCTTCGAAATCACAAAAGCATCATCTTCGACACCAACTGAAACAGAATCCTAAGAATAGAAAAGAATCATTATATAAGTCAGCTAGAGAATTTGCTGGAAAAATGTAACAATCAAAAAAGAGATTCAGCTTAACCTTCTCAGAGTCATGCAATTTACTTCCATCTTCATCCATTAAGGATGATACATACTTGTTCTTTGTTGCCTACAAAACAAAACATATAGTTAATGTTACAAACAGTTGGAATACATAACATAAACTAATTTACTTAAAGATATAAGAATATAATAGATGCTAACAAACCGGAGTAACGCAATCACCACCAATAAAAGATGCAATAATATCTTCATCACTACAAATCTTCAACACAGTATATGTAGGGTCTCCTGCATGATCATTCTTCTTAACTTGAAGTTTAAACAACAGTTTCTTCCCAAGAAAGTCATTAAGCCTCTCTGGGAATTCATTCACATCTCCACCCTAATTAGAATAATATAAACAGTAAAAAATACAATACCAATTAGAACATAATCAACCATAAAACCAAGAATATATAATAATTAGTAATAGAATAATATTACAGCAATAACTTCCTCTCGGAGATGAGATGCAGTCCTTTTAATAAAGCTCAATACAACATTGTTGAACATAACAAACTGCGCATTACCACCATCTTCATCCACCACATAGATATGAACCTTGAAAGTACATTTTAAGAAATTAATTATTAAAAAATTCATGCAGTTAAAAAAAATTAGGTGTAAAATATATAACCAAATAATACCATGGCTGTGTGGAAGAAACAATTTTATCACATTTCTCACAGTAAAAACCATTTCCATCTGGTATGACCTTCTTGACACACTTCTTACATGCATTATAATACCAACCATGTCTAGTGTCCAAGCTCAATACAGTGGATAGGGTCACACAAACGCAAGCCTGTGATTATCAATGCAGTTTAATTATAGATAATATAAGACAACGAAATGAAATCTAATGAAACTAAATATAAATTAAAACAATTATACCTCTTTCATAGACTTTATTTCAAATAAGGTTTTTCTTTGAGAAATATTAATAAAATCATCGTTCAGAGACACAATAGACTGAGTAGAATATTGGCTTAGAACAGGTGCACTTCTTTGGGTAAGCCTATCAATATGAAGACAAACAATATCAAGCATATTTAGAATACTTATACATAAAAGATTTTCAAATTAGAAAATAAATGATGTAGTGCCTATAAATAAACATTACTTATTCTTGAACTCCAGACACTCAGCTTCTTCAGAATTAATAAATAGCCTGCTGGCATAGAGTGAATTGGACAACTTTCTGGGACCTAAGTTACCTAGATATTAAATAAAAGCTTAAGAAACTATATTTGAAAAAGCATACTATAATTGTAAAAATACAGTTGTTAAGACTACCTTGATAATCCTTAATTTTACACCATTGTATTATCAAAATAGTTGGTCCGTCATTTTTCTCATATAGATATGATGCAACTTGCTGAGCATATTCACCCCACAAAGTACAACTGATCTTCCTATTACTATATAAACAAATTACAAAACAATGATTTTTATAAATAACATTATAGCCACTTTTTAGATAACTATACATGAATTACACATACTCAATGTCCACAAGATAAGTGACAATCTTCTTTGTAGACTTCCCATCCTTGTTGAAGTCTTCAATCTCCTGATACCCATCTAGTTTACCAATCACATCTGAACATGAAGACTAACATTTCATCAGAACACCCAAATCTTACTTTATAATTATTATGAAACAAATAAGTATCTATAAATATTACCAACTAAGTAATTCTCATCTGCAACCCGACCAAGAATGTCTTGAAAATCTGAGAACATAAAGCCATATTTCGCAATGCCATGATCATCATGTCTTTCCCGAATAGATGTAGAGTATTGAAAGGAAATCTTAATGGATGTTGTGTAGTCCTATAAGATCCACTATTCTGAACAACACCAAACTGAGAAATATCATAGACTCTTCCTTCACTAACAACAGAAATAAACCTTTGAACAAATGACCTTTTAACAGATGCATGAATTCTCCCACCCTAACATCAAAACATAAAATATAAGAAGATATTTATTGCAAGAGTTGTTATATACTTAGTAAGACGTTTATCCAGTAATTACCTGCTCATCTAACAATACCATCTCAATGCTATTTACTTCATCAGGCAAGTTAAACCCTGGGGTAGTCCACAGACGAATAACTCTAACTCTTATTCTCCATGAATGCTTCAAAGGAGATATGTCAAAAACATTATCAACCTTTCCAGCCATCCTAACAACAAAATAATCAGACAGTTAATAAGTTTAAAATAAAAAACATAACAGATAATAGTATGCACATCACCATGCCATAGTAAATTTAAAAACAAAAAACAAGATGAAGATTGAACTACAGCTACAACTAAAGACAATACGAATGAAGTTTTGAATACGCAAACCTGGAGTCACAGCAAAGGCGAAAACAGGGACTGAGAATGTTTCCTGAATTCAAAATAGAGGAGATAAAACAAAACCCAAATGCATAACAAAAATATCATATCAAAATTAAAAATGAAAAAACTATTGAATAATAGAACATACCTGGATTCGTAAAATAGCATTGAACAAATAAATATAGAAAATAAATACCTAAATCTAGAAAGGCAATGAACATATACCGCAATCAATAGCAATAGCAATCTAAAAACAACAATTTATCGGCAGACAGGTCGCAAAGACTGAAATCTAAAAATACAATCACTACTTATATAGAGGCCAAAATAATTAGAATAACATAAATCAAAATGAAAAAAAAAGGATCGATTAAAATTCCAAGAACAATTTGAAATCTCCATCATTAGTAGAGCTTTGGGAATGAACGCAGACGAAGTAGTAGCCGAAAAAAGTTAAATAAGGTTGAGGAAGGTAGATAGAGGGAGGGAGGGAGTGAGGGAGAGTGGGAGGGACAGAGGGAGCGTCAGGCTGCCTTAGAAGCATGCTCACGGGGAAACACAAAAGCAGGAGTTAGGTGTCATAGGAAAATAATTGCGGAGAGAGAAAAAATAATGGGGAAACGTGTGAGCAAAAGGGAAAAAATTATATATTTATTTTCTATATTATACTATTACAGGGTGCACGTGTTGGGGAACTTTCGTGAGATACTAACAACATGCAATTTGAGAGAGAAAGTAAAAATGCATGGAGCTTTTGGCGAGAGTCCTGCTTTTAGTAATAATATAGATAAAGAGAGAGAGAGAGAGATTCTTTCAATACCTTTTATTTTTATAAGGATACTGATACCTATGATAAGTAGTGGCTAATATATAGTCATGATTCTTACTTGGTTAAAACATAAATATAATATTTATTTTAAACAAAATGGAATACACGTCCAAATATTAACTATTAATTGTGAAGGGGTACCAGTATCCTTATAAAAAAAAGGTGTTGGAACCAAAGACGTTTTCAAGTAATTAGTACCGTAACCAAAATAGTTTAAAAAAATTGAACCCCTCAAAGTTTTGAAGATAACAATAATATTAAATTAGACTGAATAAATAAGTTTTAAAATAAACTTATGTTATTTCGTTCTAAAAAGAAATAGTCCAAGTTGTATCTTTTTAACAAATCACTTATAAATACTTTTAGACTAAAGAAAAGTTTTGTAAAGACAAAATCTCTATTTCACAACGTGCGTCCAATACAATCTGAACTATTTATTATATTATATTGGATCGTCCATTGTTTGTTCTCTGTTGATTGTTTCTCAAAAGCATTAGTCCAAAGATATTCAAAGACAAGTAAAAAAGAAGTGCATTAACTGCTGATGGAATCTCTGACACAAATGTGACTTTCAAAATAAACTTTATACGTTAAAACTGACATTCCTAATAACTACAAGGACCAACAAATAAGGAACTTTTTGCGTGTTCTGAAGAGTTAGAGCTAAGATTTTATATTTCTCGCAAACGTTGATAACCAAAGTCACTTTTCAAAAGGAGATCAACACGTTATTAGCATTATGCATTTAATGCTATTCAGAACGGTAATAAATACTACCGTTGGATGAAGAAGCTTATGAAGATCAAAAGAAGCTCTCAAGCTATAAACACCAAAGTCTTTGAAGATTCAAATATATGAGACATCAAGAGAATAAGAGAAAATATTCAAAGATTCAATCTGTTTCATGATCTTTCATTCTTACTCTTGTATAGAGTTGATACTTGAACCTATTGTTCATCCTTACTGTTAGTGAGTTACTCTCAAGTGTATAAAAGCACTATTTTATTTTCCTTGTAGATAAGCTTGAAGATGTTTTGGTATAAAAGAATACTTGGTTGTAAAGTTGAAGAGGCTGAGAATACTTGGTTGTAAGTTTGAAGAAACGGAGTGAAGAATACTTGTAAACTGAGAAAGTTTAGTAGAAAATCCTTCAAGTAGAAGGAATTGGACGTAGCTCTCGGGTTGTGAGACTGAACCAATATAAATATCTTGTGTAAGTTTTTCTTCCTTCTTCTTATGTTATTTTATTTTTCAACTAACATCTGGGATTGTCATTATTGTTATTAACAAATATTTTCAGAAAACATAAGTCTTTAACTTGCGCCTAAAGAACTCTAGCAAAACTCTCTTTGTGTCCAACGGACTGTAAAGAGTTTACGTCTCGTCCATTTTCGTCAACTATCTTGCAAAGCTTTATTCCAAGAACTATTTTACGAAGAATTTTTCAAAAAGGTTAAGAAACACAATTCAACTCATCTTCTTGTGTTTCATTTATGTATTTCAAGAGGGTATCAAAGAAACCACTTATATATATATATATATATTGTTATAGCTTCAAACGGAACAAATTCAATTCAATTTATCATAGTTAGAATCTAGTTTTATTTATTTTCCTTTTATTTTGTTGGCCTTTTTTCCCATATTTAGCACATATTGATTGTATTTATTTTTTTTTTCATATTAAGATTATTGATTTTCATAAACTTGGCACATTTCCCTTTAATTTTGCATATTTTCTCCTATATGTAGCACATATTAATTGCATTTATATTTTTCTCATTAAGAATCTCAATTATATTAAAGAACACATATTGGTACATTAAAGTGTCACATGACATCATCTTCTTCAACTTTATTATTATTATTATTATTATTATTATTATTATTATTATTATTATTATTATTATTATTATGTAATAATATCCATTTATGACAACAGATGTGAAAAATTGAGAGATTGTTGTGTAAACAAAGTCTACACAAGTTGTGTCCGGTAAAATAATAATTAATTGACATATGATGATGTTTTGATTGTTTATTAGCTTAGTGTATACAACTAAGTGTAGACAAGTATTTCTCATGAAAAATGATGATACTTTTGCAAGAAAGAATCTACTAAGAGTAAATGTCACACAAATATGATGCCAAGTGTCAAATTTTGATAAAGGATATCAATGGATGCATGCTAGCAAATCAAAGTGTCAATATCATCTCTATCTCCTTAATGAACTCTCCCTTTATATTATTAATTAAAATAAATGTCAATTTTGGTCATCCAAAGGTATACGTTTCATAAGGTTGATATTCATTTATAAATACATTAATATGGTCTTTCAATGTCAATTTATGCTTTCAAATTTATCCTTAAAATGACATCAAATTTGTTATTAAAAGGACGAAATTGATGATATTAATTGCCATTAAATGGCCAATTTCATGTCTCCAATAAATAATAGACTAATGTAATGTTGAGTATATCTTTAATGAACTCTCCCTTTATATTATTAATTAAAATAAATGTCAATTTTGGTCATCCAAAGGTATACGTTTCATAAGGTTGATATTCATTTATAAATACATTAATATAGTCTTTCAATGTCAATTTATGCTTTCAAATTTATCCTTAAAATGACATCAAATTTGTTATTAAAAGGACGAAATTGATGATATTAATTGCCATTAAATGACCAATTTCATGTCTCCAATAAATAATAGACTAATGTAATGTTGAGTATATCTTTAATGAACTCTCCCTTTATATTATTAATTAAAATAAATGTCAATTTTGGTCATCCAAAGGTATACGTTTCATAATGTTGATATTCATTTATAAATACATTAATATGGTCTTTCAATGTCAATTTATGCTTTCAAATTTATCATATCAAATTTGTTATTAAAAGGACAAAATTGATGATATTAATTGCCATTAAATGACCAATTTCATGTCTCCAATAAATAATAGACTAATGTAATGTTGAGTATATCTTTAAATGACCATAATAAACATTTGTTCTATTATTATTATTATTATTATTATTATTATTATTATTATTATTATTATTATTATTATGGTAAAATACAGTTTACATCATTGAAGTTTGGCTCATCATCACGTTTGGTGCACAAAGTATATTTTATAACACATAACTCTCATAAACTTTGGAAAACTATGAAATTGTACAATAGGGTGTTAGGTTTCACAAAAAAAAACCCTAAACCCTTACAAATAACCCCCATGAAGTTGATCCAATTTTCATGTTTAGTACATGAAGTTCCATTTTTAACATAGTACTCACCCTATGTGATACACATATAGGTAGCTTTCAGTTAAATCTATCACCCCATTTAACAGTTTTCATAGTTTACCAATTTCAAGGGGTTGCGTGCTACAAAACAAACTGTGCGCCAAACATGAAAATTTGACAAATTTTAATAGTATAATATGTATTTTCCCATTATTATTATTATTATTATTATTATTATTATTATTAGTACTACTACGACTACTACTACTTGTCCCCTTTTTTTACTACTACTACTACATTTAGTGTAGATTGATTGTATTTAATTTTTCTCATATTATATCAATTACAACATGGGACACATGTTAATCTAAGCAAAATAGAGTTGGGTGAAATGATGATGGTAGTGAAGATGAAACAATGCAACCAACTTTGTCAGTTTTCAATAAACCAGGTCATCCATTTGGAAAATGTAAAGCTCGACCTTTACTTAATAAGGAGATGAAAGCTGCACATTTGCATGTCTTGTTGAATTATAATGAAGTCCAACCATATATTGAATAAGTGTCACATTTTTTACCATATTTAGTGTAACTCATATTCTAAGTTGCTACTTTGCTAATCAATATTACCTTGCAATCATTTTGTTCTAGATTTACAAATATCCAAACTAAATATTAGTCATAGAGACATTGATGCTAGAATTGAAGCTCAATTTGCATGATGGTTTAAGGATTTTATAAGAGTTTTCATATTTTAATTTTTCATAAGGTCAAAGTTAATTTGTGAATATGTTGACTAATGATTATTTTTTCTTGAGTAGGTTCATAATCATTATAATATGGTACAAAATACCTTTTTGCATGACTTGGCTTAGGGTCCTATAAGATATATGAATGCATGGCCTATTTACTTTGTAAATGGGTATAAGTTTCACACAGATGAATGGAGTATATGCAATAAAAAAATCAATAGTGAAGTGTGTGAAATTGGCCATTATGGTATCATTAAAGAGGTGGTTGAAATTGAGTACAGGATAACCAATAAAGAGATTATTAGTGTTATTCTACTGTGATTGGTTTGATCTTGTGCTGAGTCGCATTGTGAAAGTGCATAAACAATATGGAATAGTTGAGATTTGACATACAAGAAGGTATGCAAAGTATGATCTATTCAATCTTGTAGAACAGGCGACTCAAGTGTACTATTTACCTTATCTCAACAACACAAGGGACAAGGCACATTGGTGGGTTGCAATAAAAATCAACCTGGGATATGCATAATCAATACACATTAAAGGTTGCTTACCAAGATAAAGACATGCCGTCTGTTAGTTCAATACTTGATGATATTTTGCCAGAAACTTTTATAGATATTGATGGAGGATTCAAGGAGGTGGATGATTATAATGAAGAAACGTTTGTTGTGGATGACATATAATAGGAAGATGATTATAATGAAGAAGAAGCATGTTCCAATGAAGATGATGATAACCTCGAAAGTGAAGATGAACATTATTAGGATGATAATAGTAAAAATAATTAATTCCATATTTATACTTGTAAGCTAACAATTATGTGTAAAGATGAAATATTTATTTATTTTTGTTTGTTATAGTTTTTTATTTATATATTGGTAATGTTATGACATTGTGTTATGTTTTTTTTCCATATAGATGTCAGAGATTAGTTGCGAGAATGGGAAATTAGCTAGTAAAGGCCGCAAAAGAAAGCATGTATTACCTTCCACATCACATGAGACTCTCTCACCATTCCACTTGCCTCCTTCCACCACTATCACACCTCTTGTTTCTATTCTAGCCCCTCCTACCATTACCCCTTATCTTCTCCAGTTACCAGTCCATCGCCTCCCACCATTATTCCACCTACTACAAATGTACCACACACTCATCATACATATTCATCAGTATCAAACACTGTTCAGAGTGCAAATGTATTGCAAAAAGGCAAGATATTGTTACAGCTTGATGGAGATAGGTAAATAATATTTATGCTTTAATATAGTATTTTTGCTTGTTACTTTTAATTAATACAAGTTGGTCAATATATTATGTATGCCATTGAAACAGATTCTTGCCTTCTATACAAGCCGTTTATGACATTACTTCAATAATTAAGAGTTATTATGATAATGCTTTTATATCTTGGAAGAAAACACATCATGATGTGCGGAGGATGTGGTTTAAAGAACTTGAGGCAAATTATAACTCCAATTTTTCAGTGTATTGTTTCTTTATATGTTAGCTCAACTGACCACTTGTTTCAAATGAGAGGAAGTATTGTTTTTCTCCACCTGATCAACGCTTGGCTAATAGCAACTTTGAGAAGCATGGTGCAGCTCGTTTGAAGAATTTACTTGCCGATGCCTGCAAGAAAAATGAAAAACCACCTTGGATCGGAGACGATGTATAAGAGCGGTTGTGCACTCATTAGAGTAGCAGTGGATTTCAAGGAAAATCTGCAAAAGCTAAAAGAAATTGTGCTTCAGATTGTGGTGGTTTTGGATCTTCACATCATACTTGTGATTCTATCTCGTCTTCAAAACATAAGCAAAATATAATAAACACTTCTTCAATTTTGTTTTTCAAACTTTGCTATTAATATTAATTATTTCTTATGTCATTAAACATTAAATACTTACTTTGAACATTGTAGGCGAATAAGACTATCGTAGTTCCAACTTTACAGCAATTGTTCAAGCACACACATGCAAGGAAGGATGGCTCCTGGGTAGACAATAAAGCTCAACATATTTCTGTAAGTAGATAAAACTCATTCAATATATTCATTACTTAATTATATATTGAATGCATATATTGATCTGTTCATTGTATATTGTTGTATTGAAAGTAATATGTTCGTTTGATTGGAGACGTTTGATTCTACGTTATTGGGGATGGAATCTAGTAACAATGTTGTTGAGGGATCTTATGAAGTTCCACAATAGTCTACATAGTCAAAATTGAATTTAAGGGTGAAGACTGTTGGACGAAAGAAGAAGGGACGAATTTATGGACTAGGACTGGAGTCCACAGTATTATCTGACCACCATTCCTTCGCATCCTCTTCCATGCAAACAAGTTCATGGATTCAGACTCCAAAATTTCAAGAGCAATTGAGGTCTTTAGTTGCTGCCATGACATATGAACTACGAGCTGAAGTTGAACAGAGTGACCTGAGAAAGAGCAAGTTCCACAAAGGCTCCAACAGATTGAAGTTAAGGTTGAAGAATTGTTTGCTAAGTTTGATCGCATCACATCTACTTCATAGCCTCCACCAGCTACTTCTACGCCTTATGATGACAACAATGATGAGGATTATTGTTAGATTATTTTTAGGAGTTGTGCATTTAGTACTGTTTATCATGATTATTAGATGATCATGATACTTAGTTATGTAAAATAATTTCAACTTGATGAAATATTGCATTTCTTCATATGAGATTGATATCTATTTTGATTAAATGTAAAGTTTATAATAGTTTTGAAAATAACAGGTTTGGTAATTTATTGTTTAAAAATTATCTACTCATAATTTTTTTTTTGTGACCGATGTACTGACTAATTATTTTTTGAAGTATCAAATTAATTTGCATTTCTAACCAAAAATCGGTCACAGATTTTTCTAACCACTAAAATCAGTCATTAAATTCGACAAAAGAACCAAATTAATATGCATTTATGACCGAAAATTGGTCACAAATTTTCCTAATTACTAAAATCGGTCTCAAAATTTGACAAAACCAAATTTTTGTACCTTTTTGCAACCAATTTTGTAAGGAATTATTGGTTAAAACATCAGTCACAAGCATTACTGACCACAACCGGTCAGAAATAAATTTCAACCAACAAAATCACAATTGACTGAAATTGATCACAAAATCAATCAGAAATCAAATTTTTGATTGATTTTTTGTAAGTTTGGGACCGATTTAGCGGTTACAATTAGCAATTTCTTATAGTAACTTTAATTTTGTTTTACAAATCAATTGACATTGATATAGAAATAATTTATTTTTAGTTTATATTTGTGTCAAACTACTAACAAAATGTGAAAAATAAATTCGGAGAATTGTTTTTTTTTAAAAAAAATCAAAGTTTAATAATATTTTCAACAAGATATATAGCGGATTATTGTTTAGTGCCATTTAATGGATCATATTATACTTTAATGTCATATTTCCTTTTTTTTTCTTTCTAATTTCCTTTTGAATCACCATTCTTCGTAAAGAATAAATAACAAAAATGTGTGGTTATTATTTTGTTAAAGTGTAGTTATTTTGAAACTTGAGAAAAGAAAAATGAAACAAAATAATCACTTTTCACTACAGAATAATCATATTTCACTGCAGAATAATCATACTCTTTCTTGTGATTATCATATTTGAAAGAATAGGCATTCCAATGATAATTAAAAAAAGCAAGAAAAATAAGATGTGAAATGGACACTAAATTAGAAGGTGTCTGATTTGGCACCAATTGTAATTTTCTCATAGATCTTCTATATATATATATATATATATATATATATATATATATATATATATATATATATATATAAACCAAGATATTTCTTGACCCGGAAGGTAAGAGACTAATCTCATGAGATACAATCAAGGGCGTGAAGCAGAAACTCCTCCCAACTATGTTTCCTTCATACACACCGCCCTAAAGATTGAACTTGGGATAAGATGCTTAAGGTGACTGAACCCCTTCTACTTGGACTAACACAAGTTAATAATTTTCTCAAAGATCTAATAACCATATTACTAAACAAAATTTTGAATCGAAAAAAAAGCCATGATTTTATCTCTATTTATAAGAGTATGTCATCATATTTATCCTTTTTAACACAAATTCATTCTCCCTTTCTACATATTACATTTACTTTTAAATTTATACAATGTCACATTCATTGTTTCCTACACAAATTTATATACTTTCTAATAATTTTGCATATAAAACAAACTTACACAATTGTGTACTTATATTTCTCTTACAATAATAATTCCAAATGGATTTCACCTCCACTGCCCCACGATTACGATTGTACCTGAAGCAGCATGGCGTTTTGTTGTTGATATTGACTTAAGCACACTATTGATAAATATTGCTTTTTATTATTTTTTTCATAAAATTTTTTAAAGAATAAAAATATGTGAACTTTTTATAATAATAAAAATATATCTAACCTAAATACGAAACAGAACACAAATCTAAATATCCCATTTGTGGCACCATTATCGGTCTGGACTTAGCCCCACATGCCTACAAATAATGACAAAGTTCGTGTTTGTAATCAATTAAAAATGGATTTGATTTTATTTGATTTGATTTAAAAATTAAATTTTGTGTTTGGAATTCATTATAAAAAATTGAATTTGAATTGATTTCGAAATCAATTCTTATGTTTAGAATTCATTGAAAATGGAATTGATTTGATTATTTTACTTTTTTAACCTTATATAATTATGAATGATATTATTAAATTAATGAGGTAAAATCAAAAAATTAGTAAGGGTAAAATAGTCAATTTAAATAATTAAATTTAAAATCAAATCAAACCAAACCAAATTTGATTGGATTTCTATATATAC
Source organism: Styphnolobium japonicum (assembly GCA_023212625.1). Lineage (NCBI taxonomy): Eukaryota > Viridiplantae > Streptophyta > Magnoliopsida > Fabales > Fabaceae > Styphnolobium > Styphnolobium japonicum. The sequence goes on along the minus strand of JALBWW010000003.1, from coordinate 20,781,842 downwards.
ACAACTTAAATCAAAATGATTTCAAAATCAAATCAATTCCTATTTTTAACATTCCAAACACAAAATTTGATTTACAAATCAAATCAATTTCCATTTTTTAACATTTCAAACACACTCAAAAACTGATTTTATGACCTGAGAATCACCAAATGCAATATGGTTTGGTCATCGAATCACAAGTTTAATCAGTGTTGTTAAAATCAGACAAGATGGTCTAACCTGTCTGATTGTAAATCGAATACTTAGACGGTTATGATTCAGTCCTATAATGAATTAGTGAATCAGACCACTTTGGATTGATCAAAACTAATCAAAATCAGTTAAAATTCGAGTAAACTACCTGGTTCATCTCATTAATCTGACTGATTATTAAATTTTTTAAAAAAAATTCAATATTTTTAGATTTCATACATATTCTCAGATATTTTATATTATTATTATAAGGTCATTCAATTCGATTAGTTAATTTATATAGTTAAATCTAAATAAAAAAAATTATTAGTTCATTGTATAATCCAATTTCAACAATATTAGGTTGAATAGAAAAATTGGATCAAATAATTTTTTCAGTTACTAAATTTTTATCTGATTCAAACCAACTTATTACCCTTCGTGAATCGTGAGTGACTTCGCCCTGTCATTTGGAGCAGTGGACCCGAACCGGACAAGCAACGTTTCCTTTCACCTCCTCCCTCGGCCCATGAGCCATGAAAATGCGATGAGGTGTGAAAACTACATTACATGACCCAACGAAAATAACAGGAAAGATCAGATTTTTCTTTGGCATATAGTGAGTGAAAAACAACAGTGGGTCACCCTAAAAAAACAGGTGGAGCTATCAAAACCTTATGTTTAGATTTTATAATGAGCAAAGGAACAAAAAAATGTTTGATTTCTGAAGAAATAATGACGTTGCCTTTTTTTCCACAATGATTTTGCAGATTGCCATAATATTAAGCCACTTGTACACAATTCCATATACCCAATTATTGGACCACTAGGCACTAGCTATCAGCTATATCATTCATATAGAGGCTAATTAACGTAATGAAAGAATTAACTATAGCTGGTGCTGTGTCATCTTTCTGCACTGTATGTGCGATTTATAAGAATTTAGATATTTTTGGAGGAAAATGGAAGGAATGGGCGACAAAAATAGAATGTAGGATCCACCCTAGCTGGTGGGCACATATACGGGTAGAGTATAACTCAACTGATAGTGTAAAGCTTCAATCATTTATTCAAATATTCACATAAGTTTTTAAAATATTTAATTATTTTGTTTTATGATATAAAAATATTTAAATTAATTAATGTATGAATATTTTGCCGGATTAGATTTGGGAATGTGAATGCGTGTTATTCAGATTTGGATGATGTAATGTCATTCCGGTTCGACGATGCGAAATTCTACCTAGAGTTAAAGTAATTAATCCAAAGAGGCTTCAATGTTCCTACACATCCTTCTTCCAATTCTCATCCATAAATTTAATGTTAGGATCAATATTATTAAAATCGAAATGGATAATGAACTAAAAAGGTTTTTAGTTTAGGTTTAACCAGTTTTACCGTATGATAGAATCGGATGATATTATAATTATATATTAAATAAATAAATAAATGACTCATAACACACATTACTAATAATAAAATGTATAATAAGGTTTTAGATAGGGATGTCAATTTCTACTCGTGCGTGGGGATCCTCGCAGGGATTGATCCATTCTGGGCCCTGCAGAGACGGGGATAGGAAACAAAATCTCCTCGTAGGTAATTCAGGGATGGGGACAGGGATCATACCCCCTGCCCTGTAGAGTTTCCGCCCCGAGTAGATTACATATATATCCTTTATTATGTGTACTATATATCATAAATACTAATAACATTTTGGTCTTTTCATATTTTTTATTTAATTTGAATATTGTGATTATACTATTTAAGTTTGAACTTATTATGATTTAACTTTTAATTTAATTTGAATATTAATAACATTTTATTATGTGTACTATATATCATAAATACTAATAACATTTTGGTCTTTTCATATTTTTTATTTAATTTGAATATTGTGATTATACTATTTAAGTTTGAACTTATTATGATTTAACTTTTAATTTAACAATTTAATTTTATATAATTTTTTAAATTTTATTACATTTTAGTTTGTAATTTTTTTTAATGAATTTTCAAGGTCCCCGTGGATATCAGCTGGGATCCACGGGGACAGAGATGGGGAGCGGAGGAATACTCCCTGCCCCCGCCCTGCCCCGTTGACATCCATAGTTTTTGGGTCTTAATTCTCAAGTATCATATCACTCTTAGTTGAATAGTCAAGTGATTAAGCGATTAAAAAAAATTAAAGAAAAAAAAAGAAGATGATCGATTTACATAAAACCAAACGGTTTATTGTTTTTGACCGACTCAACCCAGTCCAACCATGAATCCGGTTATAACAGTGAACCATAATCAAATAAGTGATCGGTTTACGGTTTGACCAACTGGTCCGATCCGGTCCAAATAACCTTGGTTAGGACTATTCAAAATTAACTAACCTGAAAAATTAAACTAACCTAACCAAAATTTTGAGTTGATATATATTTTAAACTAAAATAACTCAACCCAATTTAATTATTTATTAAATTTATATAAGTACTAGTTATTAATTATAAATGTAAGATATAAATATCAGATTTGTATTTTAGTGAGGATCTAAATCCATAAATGTATGCTCCCACTGCTGCATATATCGTGATATTTTTCATGTAGCCATTAGGCCTAGAAGGGAGAATTTGAGCATCATGTGCCTACACATCTTTACTCGTGCATGGCTTTAATGTTAGATCCTTGACGAGAAAATGCTAGCTGTTTTATTTAGTATATCTTATTTCAAAAATTATAAAAATCTATTTTTTGGTCTGATTAATACTTTATTTATTTATTATGGTCAAAACAGTGTCAGTGTCATACATTTTCGGGACTAGTCACATTGAACTGATTGAAGCACACAGGGAAGGGGGCAAGAATTGCAGTAACTACGGGGGTTCTCTCCCGGCATTCATAGCATTCACTTTACATCTTTGTAACGTATAGGATAAACATTAATTCCTAATTCAATCCCTCACCAAGTAGTTTTACAAAAAAGAAAAATATTCATTACATCAAACTCTATATAATAATACTCTAAGGGTGTTGCTAACAAGTGTCCTTAGGACATTGTATAAGGAATATTTAATAACCTCCATTAACTATATTATTTAATGAATAATTAATTAAAAATAAAATATTAAATACTTCTTTAATTTTCAAATATTAAGTGTTTTTATTTTTCATTTAATACTTCTTATTTTAATTCTGCCATTAGGACACTCATTAACAAACGTCATCGCATGATCTTAAATACCTTCCGCCCTATCTCTTTTTTTTTTTTTAATGAATAAAATGGTGGTTTAATGAGCTACCACTCGGGCGGGAGCAACTTGGGTATGGCCCCTCCCCAAAGGATGTTTTTCACAAGCTGGGGTTCGAACCAGAGACCTCCTATTATCAGGAGAATCCCTACAGCCTTCACCCCACTTACAGCCTAGCTTGCTTCCATTAGACCAAACCTATTTGGGTCCACCACCCCTTTAGCTAATGAGAAATTTTAAGTAGTGTGAGTGTTTCTAATGGACTAGTAGTGTATTACTAAAGTATGCAACAATTTCTCCTTAACTAATTCATGCATTTGCTAGTGCTATCTTCATTGAACTTAATTTGTATACGCAGCATCGGAAAGCAGCAAACAAATTTTTTTGTAAATAGAAAAAAAAGGAAACACTGAAGGGATCTAAAATTGGAGGCTTGAGTGCGTGTCTGATTCAAAATAAATAAATTGGAAACTGATGCTATATATCAGCTACATATTCGAGCCATGAGTGAAGTCATGCTATCCCAAGTTCATGAGGACAGATTCTTCATGGTCACTTTGTTGGTAAAAGTTGTAACAGGGGTGCTTATGATTCTGAAATCAATCACTGTGATGCTTGATCAAAAGCATGTTCTATGTGATGCCTAAGTCTCCTGTGATAGGTGGAGAATTGGATGGTAGTAATTATACAAAATAATTTAAGATCATAAAAAACACGTCAGCTAAAAAAATAGAATAATAATACAACTTTAATTGCAACCGAAAATTAAAAAAATTCAGTAAAGTTCACTTTTCAAACTTCTGGATAATAATTTTCTCTTACAAAATTTATTCGTCACATACTTAAAAAGCGATAATGACATTTATGTAGGCAGCAGAAGACATACACAAACACAAATTTTTCATTACAAGTTATTGGATTCCAGATGTGGCTATAACATATCCAACAGTAGGTTTCTATTGGTCAGTTTACAAGGTGTTTTGATACTTGTATGCTACACTCTGCATTATTGTACCTATCACGAAATGTTCTTAGTTTCAATGAGATCATGTCTTAATATAGCTTCCATATTAGCAGCTATATATAGTCTACCCCATGTTCAATCTCTTCCAGATCTTCCCAAATTTCTTTGTTAGTTTAGTCAACATAGCGCATAGTCTAAAGTTGTTTGCTTAACGTTTCAGATTTAGATAGTTGATGACTTGAGGCAAAAGGTATAAAGTACATACAACAATATGAAGCCATTATAAACTGAACACACTGTTTCTGAAGTGTGTCCTCTCCCTACTTATCTGCCAACACTGATCTGTAGTGAGAAAATGAATGCATCATCATGCAGGAATCCCATAAATTTTTACTGATGTGAAAACTGACTTGAAATTTATAAATAAAATCTGTTGGGAAATGAGGAAGAGCATAAGAACAAGCTTTTCTCCATTTGCTCTCCAATAGTTAAAGATGTGAATAGCTGCTGGTGTCATATACGCTGCTGATGAGGATGATAAAGGCAACAGTAATGTTTGTATATGCAGTTAAAATTTTGATATACTCTCTTCAAAATTAGATTAAATTGTTTTTCTATTCAAGCATCGGAGAACAGAAAACAACTATCCATTAATATTTCAAAAGATTTGGAGCAAGTGACCTTAGATTATAGTGCGTAACACATTTGTGAGTTGAAAATGTTTCATGTAATATACAAAATTTACACATACATTCTTTTCTTATCTAGGAAATGGAGAATACAAAAAGAAGAAAGAAAAGAAAACGGGTCAAAGTCATTACTCAAATAATAAAAAATTTCTTGGGAACTTGGGGGCATTCAGTACCTTTTTCTCGAACTCCATTCAAGTTGTTGAAATTTGTATCTAAGTAATTTTACTGTCCATCAGAGTATATCTGGAGTGCCAAAGATCAAAGACAATCACCTGGATGTTGGAAGCTACCTCTGCATTTGTAGAAGCAGGACTTCAAATAGATATCGTAAAAATCTACACAGTCTCACATCTTTACCTGTGAGCATCCAATTGACTGCCATTCATTGGCAAAAAATTGCATTTTATTAACTTTTGTTCTGCAGGTTTTACATGTGCGCTAATTGGTTTAAAGGACAGTTGTAATGATAATGATCATACATTTGAAAGAGCACTGATCTCAAGATTTGAATTGCTAATTCTATTTCAAGGATACCCTTGAATTGGTGAGAGTCAAGTGCAAAATTGCCAGATTCACGAGACTTACTCTTTTCAACTCGCTTCCCACAAAATAACTTGGGGCACTTTATGACATGCCTATGGGAGCAACAGTTGTCCTACTGGGGAAGTCCTTAGTACAACTTACACATTTGGTGTTAATGGTTGTTGCAGCAATAATATTTGGTGCGGTATTTTGGCAGAAAGGGAACGAAATGTTAAGTCTGTTTTCAAACACTGATATAATTTGCACATGAGGTCTTTTGGTACTTCACCATATTCTGTACATTTTTATACTTTTGTATATCTTGGAATGCTGATAGTATCATTGACCTCAAATGTTGATACAGCTTTCATATTGGAAGCAGCAGTTATACCATATTCAATATCTCTTTTCTGGATTCCTCATGCCAAGACCGGTAATGTCTTCCAGATCTTCCAAAAATTTTCTCTGTTATATCATTAGTGCATGAAGTTGTAGCTTAATTATATTTGGATCTAGAGTTGACATGTGAAAAAAAAGAGAGCATAAATTAATGAAAAGACTAACGATTACAAAGCTTAAACATATTGTTTCTGTTGAAGTTTTAGCGATTAGATGCAAAAAAGAAGAGAGAGAATGTATTTCACTAATGAGACTAGTATAACTTTATTACAACTAGTACAAGCGCAATAACACTTAAACATAATATATTCTAACACTCAATTTAAGCCTAAGCTTACTAAGTTCTCAACTTGTTATTAATAAACACACTCAACGAAAGAAAACAACTTAAAAACATAGTCAACTCCATAAAGGCATAAACCATAGCTTATAACGAGCTCACAAATAACTAAATAAGACTTGAATTGCAATATAATTGGAGAAGACATGAAGTGAAAACAAGCACAACAGGTAGACTGTTGGAGTGAAGCACAACCTAAGAAAAGCAACACTGCTGTACAAAAAACTCACAACTGCGGAAAAGGGATTGAGCTGCAGGGACAGGGAGGATGCATAGCTAAAGAAAAATGGGAAAATGACCCTTAAGGTTGGCTTAGGAAAAAAGTATCCCCATTTGGTTCTTAGATAAAATTAACTAAGTATTCAATTAATTTAACCAATAATTTACATACACTTAACCACGTATCAAATATCAAAATGAAGATAAATTATTTGTTAACTATATGTAAATTATTGATTAAATTAGTTGAATACTTGATTAATTTTATCTAAGACCCAAATGAAAATACTTTTCTACCAAGCCAACCTAAAGGATCATTTTCCCAAGAAAAATAAGCACCACTAGAAAGAGGCATGGCGGGAATAGGAAGATGCCGCTAGAAATAATCAGCCTGGGAAAGAGAAATGGGAAAGTGACCTTTTAGGTTGGTTGGTAAAAAATGATCCCTATTTGGTTCTTAGATAAAATTAACCAAGTATTCAACTAATTTAACCAATAATTTACATATAATTAACCAATAATTTATCTTCATTTTGATACTTCATACGTGGTTAACTATATGTAAATTATTGGTTAATTTTATCCAAGAACCAAATGAAAATACTTTTTCCCAAGCCTTAACGGTTATTCTCCCAAGAGAAATTTCCTGGGATCCTAGCCATATACCCAGCAAACCCAAAATCCACTAAATAACTTCTTCAAATTTGTCAAAATCATCATTTGGAAGCCTTAAAACCAGCTGGACATGCTGATGATATCCCTTTCTTAAAAAAAAAAAAAAAGACAACTTGAAAGGGAAGAAAGTGAGAATTTTTCTGATCAGACATTGGCAAGATTCCTGTAACGTTGAGTGATGGAATGGAAGGATGGACACAAGTCACGGTAGATGTTAATACTATGTTGAAAGTTTAGGGATTAGAAGGAAAAGAAAAAAGAGAGGATATATTTCACTAATAAAACTAAATAATTGTTATATAAAACATTGACCTAATACTTCTATTTATACTAATAATCTCAGTCAAGTACATGTGTGACACAACTAATTCAAACCCAACCCAGTAACACTTGACACAATATAACAACATTCTGACAGTTTCTACTGAAGTGATTTCCTACAAGATTCATCATTGTGAGAAAAGGAATGCATCAAAATGGCAAGAATTTCATAGCCTTCTACTGATGTGAAAAGTAACTTGAAATTCATGAACAAAAACCTTTGGAGTAGCCAACAAGGTTGTAGTTCAACTGGCACTAGCCCAGTCTCTAAGATTGAGGTGTGATGACAATGTGAGATGTTCAATCCTCCACTTGGCCACCTATCACCCTTCCTTACCAAGAAGCTTGACTACCCAACTGATCATTTCTTCCATATCAAAAAAAAAAAAAAAAAAAAAAACTACAGCTGCTCCAAAAAGATGGAGGAGAAGTAGATGGATTAGCACTCTGACTTCTAAACCACAAATCAACCAAGGATTTCATCCTCAGGCTCACTCAATTTTTTGTCATCGATTATCAAGATCTGCTTTTCCTGCTCCAAATAGTATATCTTGTCATTCATACCTTCTTTTCTGTATGCCTCAACCATGACAGAGTATGTTGTGTCATTTGGTTGACATTGATTATCTTTCATACGCTTGAAAACTCTTTCCATTTCCATCAAATCCTCTGCCTTTGCACACGCAGAGATGACTGCATTATAAAAGGAGGTATTCTCAGGTATCTCAAACTTCCCAGCCAAGCGAACACTGCTAATTACTTTATGGAAGAGACCTGCATTAGCATAACCATTTATAAGGCAGCAGAAAGTCTTAGTATCTGCTCTTATACCCTCATCACGCATCTGATCAAATGTATACTCCATGTTTTTAGCATCACCTACGGCTGCAAATACATCAATCACATTATTATAAGTTGAGGTTGTCCATGTACATTGCAACTTGCGCATATACTGCATAACAGATGACATTTTGTCATACATTCTTTTCCTCCCATAAGCTCCAATCAAAATATTAAAAGTGCGTGATTCTGGTTCTATCCCAAAATTACGAAATTTATCATACCATTTCTCCATCATATCAATCTGACCCTTGTTACCAAAGACACTGATGATTGCATTCATTGTCCAAACATCAGGCCTGCATGTAGTGCTCTCCAGCATACTTGTCAGCATTTTCTCCATCTGATCAAACTTCCCAGCCTTACCATAACCACTCAAGACAATGTTCTGAGTGACAGTATCAGGCATTATAGATCTTTCATCCATTTCTTCATACAGCAACTCAACCAATTCAAATTTCGAAGCATCCACACAAGCTTTTATCAAGGTACTGTAAGTGAAAACATCAGGCTGGCAAAGAGGAAGGTTCTTCATCTCATTAAGAGCCAAAAATGCCTCATCAATCAGGTTGTTCCGACAATACGCCGCAAGTAAGGCTGTGTAAAGTCGAGTAGTTTCACATCCTTCTTCAATCATAGTGTTAAAAAGCTGATGGGCACGTTGGGGTTGACCAGATTTTCCAAGCAACACAATGAGTTTCATGTAAGTCCTTTCTTTGGGTTCGTAAAAGGGTTGCTCTCTAAGCATGTCAAATATCTGCACATTTGAATTAGTAAGCATAATTTCAATTGAGAAACGAGTATCATTCCATTTCCACCTATGAATTGATAAGAACTCCTATTAAAAACACCAGCCCATGAAATCAATACAACCAACCCTCAATTTGATATAAGAATATCAAAATCCAAGTATAGTATTAAGAGCTGGTTTGGATGATCTTCTAATTTTTTTTTTTTTTTATCATCATCTTTTATTAAAGGTAAAACTTATTTTATGTTTGGATGTAATGAGAAAATCTTACCTCTTTTTTTTTATTAAAAAAAAAAAATCTAATCCAAACAGGCAAACACACTAAAATATAACAAAATTATTTTTAAAAAAAATATATAAAAAAAAAAAAGGCATATCCAAAATGCACTAAGCATTCATTGTGAAATGTTTATACAAAGTTTAGTAGAAAAAAATGGTGACTTTTTTGAAGCACTCACCTCAAGGGCTTGAAGCCACTGCTTCTTGTCAATGCGGTCGGATAAGGCTTCGGTGATAGTGTTGGCCCAGGACTTAGGATTGTTGTTTTTGTGCAGCTTCTTCTTATTATTCACGTTCTTAATGGGGGTGTTCCTAGTACTTTCTGAGATACCAGGAAATTCACCTTTCCAGTGTCTCCTTTTGGCAACCGAAGAAGAAGATGAAGAAGAAGCGGCTTTTGACGCTGGAGCTGAAATTGAGCAGTGGGTAACCCGAAAAATTGAGACTTGGGTTGTTGGGTTGGGGTTGGAAGTGCCATGGGGAATGGGAGAGGGAAGGAGGGAAGAAGAAAATGAGAGTGACATTGAAGCCATAGATATAAGCCAACTAACATTTTTTATGTTGTTGGAGAAAAATTGAGTCTTTGGGTTCAATGGGTTGGTTTAGCCTTGAAATGGGCTAGCTTATGAAATTTTTGTTACCAAAAGAACATTTCTTCCAACTCAAAGCCGAATGACCATTTTGTCCATTTCGAGGGATATTTTGGTGGAAATACCATCCAAATTAGCTAATTGTCAAACTAAATTATACCAGTTTAGTTTGATTTAGTAACTTGTGCTTTTTTAGTAAATTTTTTAAAAATTAATTTAGTATTGTATAAATTAAAATTAATTGTGTCAATTTATATAAATTTTAACTAGTTTTAAAATACATTCTAAATTTTGATTTTGAATAAGTTTAATATTGATATTTTAATTTTAATTTTAATTTTCGGTAAATTTATATGAGAAAAAGATGGAGAGAAATAAGAAAAAAATTCATTCAAATATAGATTGGCTATTTAAAAAAAATTACTGAATTTTCTTGGACAAGTTTAGACTTAAACTTTAACAAAACACTAAATATTATTATTTAAGATATATATTAAAAGAATTTAAATTATTTTGTGCTTTTAAAATTATTAAAAGTTAATGAAATTTTGTAATCTGCTAACTTATTCATATTATAATTTTGTAGAAGTTTTAATAAAATAATTTAGAAGTAAGAGATAACAATCCTGTGTTTTCTTCTTGTACAATCCTCTGTTTTCAATCATTAAAAAAATTTAAATTTGTGAGATAATAAATAATAAAGATAATTTTATAGATCGTCCGTATGGTATCTCATATTTAAGACTATAAAATTATTGTTACACAAATCTCAATCTCAATACATAATCCAATGATTGAAAATACGAGGGTACAAGATGACACCAAAATTGAACCCAAAGTCTCCTATGCAAATTATATAAATCTCTGGTCACTAATCCACATCTAGTGCTTATCTATTATCCATAATAGCATAGATAAATCATGATAGCTAAAAGAATACTAACCTGCAGTAAATCTTCTATATTTATTGACTAATACAAGGTATCCTCCTAAATGCCAACAATGGTTATCCTATCATTACATACAAGGCCTAATAATATAGCATTTACCCCCAATATTTAATAGACAGCATAGCGAAGATTCAGTGCTGAACAGCTGAAGTTAAAGCTTCCCTACATATTTTGATGAAAACTACTATCATCGATGTATATACCCAACACTACGATTTTCAAACTTCACAAAAATAAAAATAAAAGAGCAGGCCTACTGCAAAGAACATATGATATACAACAACATTAGATTGACCCGTACTCCAATGATTCCCAGCTGAAGGGCTGGAATGCATAATAAACCCTCGGTGAGCTTTTGAAGAGCAAAGCCACACAGACACATACAGCTGCAATGGCCACCATTGAGAGCATTGCCGGCCTATAAACCAGTGCCCTTCTCACGCCGCCATACCCCAGCTTGCGCTGGCATAGCCCACAATGATGTGGCATTGCTGTTGTTTCAATCTGCTCAATCTGCAAACTTGAAACTTTGGATGACCTATGCCCATCTGATTGCTTCTGCTTTATGTTACTATCTACGAGAGTGCTAGGGATATCAAGCACATGTTGACTTTCGTTTTTCTTGCTTGTTTTCCTCTGGACAAGTTGAATGTAGGAGTAGTATCCCCGCAGGGATGCATAGTCGTTGGGTGTCAAACCTGTATTGTCCCGAGCACTTTTCCATGCCTCAGTACCCACCTGAAAATTGCAGACATAAGGGTAAAACATTTTGTAATAAATCCCACCACAGTAATTCAATTAAGGATTGAAGAAGTACTGAAAATCATACAAGCTTTCCTGCACAAGAGCTCACCCACTAAGATGAAAAAGGGGAAGAGAGAGAGAGAGTGCTTTAAGTATTAACAGAATAAATAATAATGGTTTAACTGTAGCCTCCATACCCACCTCAGGTATGAACTTGGGCACAGCAGTTTCCCCTTGCAGCTTCTTCCCCCCTCCCCCATCCCCGGAGTTTGTAAAAGTTAATAAAAATGAACTGAAAATATATATTGCATACATAAGAGAAAGGAATTACCATTCCTGGATCATCAGTTAATGCATCCAACACATTCTCCGAGCCATTCATACTTGCTGCAACATGAAGGGGAGTCAACCCAGCAGGCCCAAGAGTATCAGGTCTAAATAAGAATCTGTCAGGGGACTTGTCAACTTGCTTCTCTTTATTGTCTCCACCGTCTGAGACTTTAACTGGGACAAATTTTAACAGTAGTTCCACCATGGCCCTGCAATTTCTCTTTACAGCTGTGTGTAGAAGACCCATGTCTAACAATGCAAGCTCAACGGAGGTATGCTCTCCTGTATCAACAGCACCCTCAAAGATGATGTCCAAGAGTTTTTTCATCACAGCACACCAATCATGGTCCATGGAGAAGCCAACAAGCCACGTGAACCGATTGAAATGGAAGCGATCTTGGACAGGTGCTACGGGACCTAGCCTAACTTTCACACGACTTCTATGGAGGAGCCAACCCATTTCTTGTATGAAATACAACGCTCGAGTCTTTTCTTCCATTTGTTTGTTTTTAATCTGGATGTCATCAGCAGTCTCTGCTGCCTCAATCACATTCTCCAGCTTACAGATCTCTGAACAAATTTCTTGCTCTGCAACTATAAATGGAAAGGAACAGCTGCTAAGACCATTATCTTCCACCTATGAGTAAAAATTATCGAATCAGAGATGAAAATATAGCTTCAAAATCTAGCAAAATAGAAAAACCCCATTTGTGTAGAATATTTGTTATCATCTTTATGCTTTCTAGGGATAGCTTGCCTCTATTGAGCTTTTGCTTAAATATTTTCAAAGAGATTTGAAAATTTATAGTTTGGTGTAATGAACAAAGAATCTCCTTTTACATAACTCGTTTCACCAGGAAAAAAAACCACCCGACTATGTATAACTCAAGACATGATAAGAGAAAAAGGGGGGGGGGGGCGCTTAACTTAACGCTCACTCTCATTTATAAAGATTGGTTTTCAATCATAAGAAAGCCTATTTATATAGGACTATGATCAACTAAAATTTTATTAAGGCTAAAAGTCACCAAATGGGAGGCATCAACAACAGCAAATATCAAATCAATGAGGCAAGAGATATTAACAAAGGACATCGCAAAACTAAGCTCCAGTTCTTTGTGAGCCTTCTGCTAAACTAGGGAAGTTCACAGTACAGAAAACAAAAATTACTACATGAACTTAAAGCAGATTTCACTTCGCTAAAAAGAAGGCCATTGAAAAAAATCATGTTCAGAAAAATCTGAGTATGAGTGTATGATACCACCTCAACAAACCCTCTCCCAGTCACATTCGGTATATGACAAGAGAAGCTAAGATGCTGAAGCTCATCGTGTTCAATGGCTGCATCAGCACCATCAATCAAATCGTAACATCTATCCTGTACCAGATACTTCCCTTCAAGTGCACAGAGCAATCTGAAATCAAGAGGAAGGGATTAACATCTGCCGTCTTGGCCAATTCCCATAAACAAAATCCAGAACCATAACTATGCCCTGGAAATTTAGGTCATCTCTCTCTCTCTCTCTCTCTTCCATTTTCAAAACTATTTCAGTGCCTGTAAAAATATTGCATAATATTAATCATATGAAGTTACATTTTCTTTCAAAACCCCATCTAATCGTGTTACCAAGGGCTAAAGTCCAGGGCAATATGAGCTATCTCAGATAATGCAGAGAAAGAGAGAGGCATGAAAATAAATAAGATCCAACAAAGCAACAAGAAAATTTTATGTTTTTGTATTTTCCTAATTTCTTCTTATGAAATTGTATACCAAGCAACATGACATACCTCAAACTGAAATAAATATAGCTCAATGTAAGCCTCAGCATACTCTTTAGAAGCTAGAACTTTTCAACTGAACAAATTTGAATATCATCAGGTGTAAGGAGATTTACCTTGTGCTAGACAGGAAAAGGTTGAATCCTTTCACAATAAATTGAGCACTCTCATTTGAAGAAACAGCAACTGGTTTAATGCACAAAATCCTACAATTCTGTGGGCTTTTGAGGCGGAACGGAACATCTAAGACCACCTGACCTGCAGGAGAGATATAAGAAATAAATAAACCTATTTTAGTCACCAACTTAAGATGATAGAAGATTTTGCTGATACTTGAATTACAAGCACATGAGAAGAATGCATACAACAAACACAGTGAGAAAGAACAAACCATTATAAAGAAAAGCTACAGAGTGCTGCACCCTTGTATATACCCATCCTGTTCTCCAGAGAGAATCATTTGATGCAGCAAGAAGCTTTCTCAAGCTGGATCCTAGATTAATGCAGAGCTGCATTATCAAACAGTATTAAGCACATTTAGATATTCTTTTTCCAATGGTTCCAGTAGGCAACCAAAATTTGTGGCATTATATCAAATTATACCTCCTCCCAGGCAGAATTTTCTAGACGGAGATATATAGTTAATATGATACAGCCTGGCCTTATATAGCTCTCTATCTCTGTGGGACTGTTGGATAACCAGTTGAGGATCTGGTACTCAAAATAAAAAATCAAACACTGCACAAAGAAATAATGCAGAAAAGTTGTTTATAGCAATTTCTCAAGGCATAGAAAAAGTACCTGCGATCGGAGAACCAGGGGTAAATCATTTGGATCCTTGCCAAAGAGTTTGAAAACGATTCGATCTGTGCGACTCTGTAAACAGTAAACAAATAACATGTCAATAAATAAAATCTTCTGACAGCCACCTGAAAACAAAGTTACACTATAAAAATTAAGTTAAAACTGGGGGGGGGGGGGGAAGAGGAGGACTGCTCTAGTCTATATAGACCATGACTTTTGTCAACACCAAAGTGCATTTATTTATCTTTTAGTAAGAAATAAATCAATCATATACACAATATAAAAGGATGACTTTAAAAAATTTAGATCAGGTAACCAATTCCTTGGATTTTGCTATAGCTGAGAAATCTACATGAATCAACAAATTAAAGAATATAGGTCTTTCTCATAAAAATAATCTGCTCGCTAATGGAAAGGAAGATGAAACTGAATAATAGGCCTCAATTAATGGCCTTGGGGGCGAACCTCCCATGGCGGGTACTGTGTTTGTGCTAACCATCCATCAAGAAAAGATATTTAAACAATCATCCAAAATAAACATTTGGACAACCCTAACTTCTTTGATACAAGGTACATAGGAGCATTATCAAATATGCAGTAATAAGGAAATGAATTTAAATTACTACAAGAATATACCTGAGCTTCTCCACTAGAACTAGACGGTGACTGGGTAGAGGTTGAATCAGAGTTTCTACTTGTCTGTGGTGGACTTGACTTGAGAGAGTCACATTGTACACATGAAGGATGATTAAGAGACCCAATCCCTGAAGCCACAGGAGGACGAGAATTCCTAGGGTTCTCAACATAATCCTGCATATCATCGTATACATTATTCAGGTCAATGTTATTTAAGCCGTTCCTTCCAACTGTAGTCTCTGCTGCAACTAATTGGGGTGGAAGGCTATCCCTTGACAGAAGTACGTTTGAGGACTGCGGTCCTGAAGGAGATTTTAAACTTCCTACTCCACCGTCACCTGAAGGTATACATTTCTGTGCCATATCATAAGCAGGCACGGTCTCACACTGTACTATAGACTCTGGAGGGTCCTGATGGATTAGACCATTATCCATCTTGATGGAAGAACCAAAACGTCTGGACGGTTCAGGACCATTTGAATTCATGTTGGGAACATTCTGTGCAGCTCCAGATGTCCCAGCATTTACCAAACCTTGAGATCCCTCCAATAAGGATGCTATGTTTCTTCCATTAATTGTACCAGCCAAACTTGCCAGGTTCCTCAGCAGATGAGAGAGAACATCCTGGTTTCTAGTATCATCTGAGCCATTTGCTGCAATTTATAGAAGGCATAATCTGTGGAGTCAAATAAATATGCCAATGATGACATCCAAAATAACACTGGAAAGTGGAAAGACGTAAAAGTTCCAAAAGAAGAGACATATTAGTGTAAGCTCAAAATATATGCAACTTTCATCTTTTCCAATAAATGTTTCAGCAGAACACTCTCACTAGAAGGGTAAACCTTCAGGATTTCTAGTTATCTAATGAGTATGTGCCCAAAAGTTAAAAAGCACATGGAAAGAAAATGAAGTGAATGACAATGATGGCTCAGTCAGGAAAGATAACAAAACAGAGAATCACTCATATATTTTGACCAAATACTTCATACCAATCACAATTCTGGCGAATCAATTTCAATCTGATTTCACATCAGATGTCAGAAATCAAGTCGCTAACTCCCCTTGCCCACATAATTTTCCCATCCTTTTGGCAGTTGAAAGTCTACAGTAGAGCAAAGGGGTCAAGCTAAATTGTTAAAGTTAAACCACCTTGGTTTCAAGTAGAGTTAATCTTTTGCAATGTTGCCTACAGGTGAAGCCGAAAACTCTCAGCAGCACCAGAGAAAAATAGACTCCTCAAATCATCACAGCAACTAAGAAAATTTTAATTTAAATCAACTGTAACTTTGACATGCTTTGCCATATAAATGACAAGAAGAGTACAAGAACACTGCTCGGAAAACTAGAAGTTACAATCAGGCCACACATCTTAACTCCAAGATACAACATATCCAAATTATCCCTATTAGCATCAACACTGAATATACCTACCTACCTTTTAAGACTTTACTATTAAAACAAACAGATAACTTCTCAAACAGCTTGAATGAGCGTCTTGGTTTTATATCATCACATCTGCTTCCAGGTCATGAATGCTAGGCATCTAAACTCACAATACTTGTTACTATAATACTAATAAATAAAGAGATTCAGGCTCAGAAAACCTATGCTGGAGAAAAAGCATATCAAACACCATAAGGAACTCTATAAAACATTAAGTATTTTAGTTCAGATTTCTGGTGTTTGGTACACACACAAGTTAGTAATAACTTCCAGCTACCCGAATTTGGAAAACAATCAATGCATCAACCAACCTAAAGAGTCCTGTTTAGCACTTGGAATTAGAGTTGGGCCTTCCAATTAAATTTCATGTTTGGTATGACTTTCAGAATTAGTATTCTAATTCCTAATAATAATTCCAAGGAAATTGAAAAACAACTAAATAAAGCCCTTCTCAATTCTTAACCCAAACACTTATTCTAATTCTAAGAAGCAAGAATAAATAAGATGCACTCTAGTACTCTACGTCCCACGTACATATCATATAGCAACTCCGGCCATCAAAGTTTAATATTTCAACAACCATCTCCACTGCCAACACCACTGCCTCCACCACCACTATCACCACCCATTGTCACAATAAAATATTATTTTATTTATTTATTTAAAATTGTGGTGACAATATATATATATATATATCAAACAACAAATTACAACACAACTCAGAATTATAATTTTATTTCATAATTACTTGTGACTTGGCACAACAGTAAGGTTGCTGCCTTGTGATCTGGCAGTCACGAGTTCTAGTCAAGGAAACAGCCTTTTCGATTATGGGGTAAGGCTGCATACATCTGACCCTCCCCAGACACCACAATGGTGGGAGCCCCGTGCACTGGGCCACCCAATTCCTTGTGCAACGCAATCATAAAATTCAAGATTTTGAGCTAATTTCAACTCTGAAAAATTAGAATTAGAATTAGAATTCTGTTGTCCAAACAGAGCCTAAGGGATTTACCATTGATTAGTAATGAGCTTTGAACAAAAGACAATTGTTGTCCACCAATAGGTGGGAGGTGCCCTTTGGTTGCCTGAGGATTACTAGGGACTAATCAAAGTTAGTTGCTTGGTGGAGAAGGATAAACGGTGCCTAACAAAAGGCTGCCTCTTAACTTCTACTACTAATAAGATCAAGAAGTCATTCTTCCCTTTAGAAGGAATTATCCATCAACCAATGCTCCAAACAATGGAAAAAGAGGAAATACTTTCATTCATATCTCGGTCATATTCCCAGGAATTAAGACTAGGTGTGAATCTCTCAAGTCTCAGCAACACATTTTAGGCAAATGCTATATATGCTCATTGTTATGTATCAGCCATGTCAAATGCATTAAAATTTCGGTGAAGATCTCCAAATTCTTAACATTATCATAGAAGCACCATGCAATATTTCAAGAGTATCCACCCGCTTGCACAAGAAGGTTGCACAGACTATTCTCAGAACCAGGTGTTTTAACTTTCATTTCCCATCAAACTCATTTTTTAATAGTTGTTACCTATAGATATAGCTACCACTTCCTTGCTGACAATAACTAGTTATTTTCATTTTACCTCTTCAAAAAAATTCATTTATGCTACAAAAATTTCAGTAACAAGGCATAAAATGACAAGAACAAAGATATCAATGAACATTCCATCAAGGTATCATCTATGCAACAACTTCCACCTATCTTTTTGTTTTTTATGATTAACAGATTTTCCTCAATCCAGAGACGATATATAGTCAAAACAACATGCAAATAAGCATCATTTCAGTTTCATAGTGCAGCAGCCAAATAAATAAATTAAAATTATGGAGAATGCAAAATAGATAAACTTCTGATAACCCACAGACTCACAATGCATATTGGACAGTATCCTTAGCAGACTCATTAACAGATAGCTACTGCCCCTTTCATCGTTCAGAGAGCCTCCATTAACTACAGTAGCATCAGGATGCGTTTTCCTCCTCCTCTTATTATGGCCTGCCAGACGCCTACGACAACTTCTCTTCCCTTCATCAAACTCTTGAAGAACATGAAACCTGCCATAAATTTAACAAGTTGCACGTAAAGCAGCTTTTAAACAACTAGAAATATGGAGAGGGGGGGGGTGTTTAAAAACTTCACGCAACTTGGACCCTGGACCTTTCATCTTTATCTTTAGAATGTCTACTAAAAAAATTAATTTGATGATCATGTCATAAATCTGAAATGTGTTCCTCAAGAAATGATCACTTTGTAACCTAACTGACCTGCTACACTGTTGACAGAAACGCTGCATAACATTTCCCACCAGTGCCTTGCTAGCCTTAGAATGCATATCACAAACTTTGTGCCGACGGTGGTAATCCTTTGCATTACTAAGATCAGCCCTACAATCTTCCACCTGACAAACAGCACGGCTTGAACTAGTCCCAATTATCTTTGTCTTCTTTCCACTTTTTTCCTCCCCTTCCATGATTGGGTATACATGACCCCCAAGGTTTAAATTAAGAGACCCAGCTTCATCATTCATCTCCACCCCTTCACCAATAAAAGCTCTCCTCCTTTTCTCCATTTCTTTCTTTCCTTCCCCAGGGTTGATATCTTCCCAGCCAGAAGACAAATTCTTAGAAGTATTAGCATTTGCAGGAATTTCAGGATCAGCTGGGAACAGCTGACGACTCCTACAATCTGATGGCACTGAATTCAGTGGCCTAGCACTAAAAAGATCCCCATCCCATTTCCAGTCATTCAAATCCCACTCCAAACTTCTCTTCCCAACAGTCTTCATCTCTGGCACCACTGCTCCATACAAATACTGATTCTTTCCCCCAAACTTAGCCTCCATGAATCAAAATCTCAGAAAACCAATAAAATTACAAATACCCAGTTGAAGAAATTGCAATAAACACACACAGACTCCAAACCCACCTGCAAAATACTAACTTTAATCATCCACTAACATCAGATAACAAAAGACAATAAACTCTCATAGCTAGCTCATCCATTCATCTAGTCAGATACACCCAAGCCGTACATAAGCATAACCACGGATCCAAACAATAGATAGCTGCTCACCCAAAATCGGCAAACACACCAGAAATTCCCCTGAAATCATGGAAAACCAACCCAGAACTGCAAAATCCAAACTTGCAGCATCATTTCACATGACCCAACACCTCAATGTCACAGCTTTTTCAACTCCACAAGCATGAAGATTTGCACAAAATTCATGGGAAGTTGAAAGGAACATAAGAGAACAAGTTAGGGATGAAGAGTTGAGCTGCAAAGTGGGAAGTGGAGGAAGCAGGAGATAGAATCATAGAATATAGGGGCCAGCTTCAGAAAGAAAGCATGCGTAGAACAGAGGGAAATTAAGAAAGAATGTGATGAAAATGCTGTTTCTGTGCTGAGACTGTTTCTCTCTCTCTCTCTCTCTCTTAATTTCTTTGTGACGCCATGGTAAAGGAATCTTAGGGTCTAAATCTAAACCCTCTCTCTGTTAAAACTTAAAAATTCAGAAAATGTCAAAATTCTGAAACAAAATAAGTATGCACTGCCTGAGGAAGATAACTTTTTGGCCTCTTTTTTACTAAGTTTTTTTTTATTTTTGAAATATTTATTTAAGATACTAATTATGTCATTAATAATGGCGTATACGATAATTATCATTAGTATAAGAAAAGAAAAATGTGGCAGATGGGGTTTGGTTTGTTTTATTTTTATTTTTAGTTAGATACTTTTTATTTTAACTTAGACTTACACTCAAAATGTATTGGCATTATTAATTTTTAGATTACTTTGTTTTATTCAATAATTTTTTAAATTTAGATAAATTTTAACTAAATTATGTTAGATTTTTTCTCCTGTATATCACACACAAAAATTATCTTACATTAAATATATTTTTAAAAAATCCCTATTTTTTGGTACAAAAAATCTCCATTTTTACTAAATTAATATTATTTGTATCTGTTTAGTCCGAGTTTTTATTGTGATTTTTTCTTTTCCATCATTCATGAAAGTTGTTCTTTTATATATGAGTTTTTTAATGTAGAATATTAGGTGAACAAATGTTTTTGTATGCTTACCGCATTTGTAAAGACGATTTTCAACTAGAAAAAGAAGAGATTTTAAGTGGGCAGTCAAAAATGATTTATTATTAATTATGATGATCTGTAGGCTTGAGTAAATAGTAGACACATTACCCAAAAGGAAGAGTACAGATGTTGATCCTGTATTGGATATCAGAAAATACCATAGAATTTTTGTAACTGGCTTAGACTTTAGTTTAAACGATTTTCTTTTGTTTTTCTAAAAAAAAAAAAAAACATCTCAAGAGAACTTTAAAATTATTTTTTGGAAAAAAAAAAAACCTTTAGTATTTTTCAATTAGAAAATTATATGCAAAATATATCATTTTTTATGACTAAAATACAAGGAAGTCTCTCCAACTTATAGATCATGTGTAGAAAATTTTCTATGTTTTAAAATTTTTTAATACGACTCTCTTAACTCGTGTACATGACACATTTTATTAACTCTTCATTCAAGATACTAAGAAAAATTGAGTCTCGTGATATCTAACCCTCTCAATTTAAAATAAATTGAGTAACCTAAAAGTATAAGAGAGTGAATTAGAAGGTGAGTTAGTCCTATTGAATTATGAATCGGAAAATGAGTTAACTCTACTGAATTTTTATGCAACTAAGTTATTAATTGAGTTTAAAGCAAAACATAAGGATAGAGGTGATTTGATCTTGATTCATATGTAATTGGAGGTGTTAGGAATCACATGCCCTCACATAACTCAATTTTCGCTAATATCTTAAATGGACAGTTAATATAAGGTATGATGTACACATTTTTAAGAATTAAGAGAGTTGTATTAAAGAGTTTTAAATCACATGGAAATTTTCTATACATAATTTATTGTTAAAAGAAGCTCCTTGCATTTTTAGCCTTTTTTATATGAAAAGTCAACTTTTTATAGAAACAATTAAGTTAATTGATGGTTTATAAATTAATTATTTGTAATTTTATAAAATGAATTTTGTGATATATGTGCATAATTTAAATTATTAAGAAAAAATTATATTGAGATTAAAGTATTATCTAATAATTTGTATGAAAGTATATGGGAAATGTAAGAGTATAAATTCATGCAATTATTGTTACTTTAAAAGTTATTAGTAGAACTATCAATCAAGGACATAATTATACTATTAGACTGAATAATTAGACATTGCTTATATTGTATCTATAAATAAATAATATCTCAAACTAATGGTTATTTAATATTTATAAGATTTTAATTTTAATCTATTATTAATATATAAAAAATTATATGATTATTTAATCATGTATTGATAAATATTAATAATGTGACAATAAATAATCTAGTAAAAATATAAAAAAAATTTACATTAACAATAAATTAAAATTAAATTTTATTCATAATTTCACTAATGAAAATTGATTCATTTTTAAAACAATTCTTCTTAATATACAATCTACAAGTACTATTATCCTCCTTATAAATCCTAAGTGCATGTTCCATACTTTAATTTTAACGTGACAGTATTCCCTTATTTTAGAAAGAAAAAAAAATCATAATTATCCCTTTTTTTTTGTGCGTGCAAATGCAGATTACTTGTGGGCCGTGAATGGTACGATGAAGCTACAACTTGTGTATGACCGCAGACGAATCTGAACTGTTTGATTGCGACCATTTATCTGTGGCCCCTTTTAGAGAGCGACCATTCCTTTTAACCGCTTGATTTTTGACTTTTTCCCCTAACTAAACGGCAAACGCGTTTTGTCATTTTGGTTTGCGGAGTGCAGATTGCAGAGTCGTATGAAAACATCAAGGTGAAATTACTCCCCCCTTTTGACAAAAGAAAACGTGTTGGTAGCATATTACTATTACTTGATGTGGTAGAGGAACATTACTATATCAACAATATTTAAAAAAAATATATATATATATTAAATTATGTATGTATTTATGTACAAATGTTTTAATGTAATAATATATAAATTTAGAAATAATTTACTAATAAATGCAATATAAATTATTTTATAGTATTAACATAAAAAAATAATTAACATATACATTGAGTCAAAGCCTTATATCATCATTAAAGTGAATTTTTTTTTATTAAAATTAATTATGATTCTAATAATCTTAGTCCTTGGTCAAAAGTCTACTTTTGATAATAAATTATTTACTTTAAATTATCCAATTATTTTATTTATAAAAAGACTATAAGTCAAAACAAGTTTCATTTTTTCAAAAGATACAGAATTTGGAATATATTCTATCTTTCGGTGAAAACTATATGCATAATAGGGGGAAAAGGCCATTTTTCTTTTTAAAGCGATGATGATGTGACAGTGATATTTTTCTTTTCTTTTTTACATGCCGTGATATTTTTCTAACACCATACTTTGATTAAGTTAAGAATTAGAAATAATTTTCTTACCCATAATGCAAATAATCACATGATTTAACAGAAAGGAAATTTGCTTGTCATCTTTTTTACGTACTGAGAAGACTATATAGCTTTAAAGTTTAAGCACATGCATTGTACGCGAGGTTCAATGATCTTAATGTAATAAGTAACATTTTGTTTAATTATATATCAATATTATAATTAATAATAAATTTTAATTTAATTAAATAGTATATTAGTTTTAACAAAAGTAATATGTTTCCTAATAGCAATAAAAAGGACTAATGGAGAATAAACATTATAATAGAGAAGAAATTTATCATTGGGTAAGCACCAAAAGAATGCGTAAGAAGTTAAAAAATTGGCAATCTCATATTAGAAGGGAAAAAAAGAAAGCAAAGGTAAATAGGATATTAATTTGGTCATTTAATCATTTTTTACATTAAATTTATTATTTTAGATTGATTAATTTAATATAAAAATAATATTAAAAAATTAATTTAATGTAAAAATATTGACATTAAAAGATTATTTTAATATAAAAAATAATTAAAAAACTAAACTGATGTTTACTAAAAATTTGTTTAATATCCAAATATCACTATCCATCCATGACTGTCGTTAATTCACTAACAATTGCTTTTACCAAAAGTGTTTTAATTTGAAAGGTAAACTAAAATACAATACTTGTATAACTAATATAATATTTGATAAAAAGTACTTTAGGCCATTTAAAAATTTCAATTATCCATAATAATAATTAATTAATGAATTATCCAAGCAATTAATCGTGCAGTTTCACCTCAAAATAGTTGATAGACTCAGCTAATAAACGGGGCAATAAATTATTGTTTGTGTATGGCCAGGAAAAGCAATTGAAGCTATGGATCTTGATGTGGGTCTGAGCAATTGGTAGAAACTGGAAAAGGGCGTTCAAAGTGACTCATATAATCCACTCAGGAAATTCTCGAGATCTATGGAGTTCCATTCTCAAGAGGACTAGTGCTGGAAAGTGGGAAACCCACAATCTCGAGCACCATCTGTTTGTCAGTGCTCTCAGATGGAGAGAGAGAGAGAGAGAGAGAGAGCGGGGAACATATTCTGAACGCCTGTGCCAAGGGTCTAAAGTAAATTATGAGATTAATGTACCCAAAAAAATTATGAGATTAACTTCTGACATTTAGCTAATTAAGTTCATTTCTGGCTAGAACTTAAAATTCAAATATAGTTTTTTCTTGATAAAATTTCTTGGTGGTCTTCTAATTTACTAGGGGGAGGTTGGAGTGCTTGAGACAAAAACTGTTATAAATCCATCTGCGGAGAATATTTCAGTTCTATTTACAGTACATTCCTGTGACATTGTAGCTTCATTTGTTATCATTCTAAAGTTAATGTGATGAAACAAGGCATAATATTTCTTGTCAAGAATAACAGTATAGACGTATAGTCTAACTGTCTAAATATTTTAATTACAAAAAATGTTTTTATGACTCCTCATGTTGGTTCTATAATACTAAAATCACAATAACTGTTGTAAGATACTTGAAGATTATTTTAGATTTTTCTTCATTTATAATCTTCATGATTTTACAGCTTCATATCTATTTATAAACATAAGCAATTACACATCAAATCTAATTATATAGGATTATGGATATCCTAATCCAACTACTTTCTCCAAAAAGAAAACACTACAAAACCAAATTTAGGTGCTTAGTGCATACTAATTATTTCGATAAATATATATAAGATGTAGCAGAGACTACAAAATCTCAACTTTATTACTCATCATCAGGGTATAATTCTAAGAATCTGTCCTCCGACGCCCTAGCTAGACTGGCATCGGATTTGATTTAGATTTCATACCCAAAAACTTGGATTTGGATTGATCCTCTGCCTAACAAAAAGCTAGAATATGATGTTTTCGACAAGGTTTTAAACTATGGTTATAGACACGATTATATTGCAGTGTTATGAATTAATGTGAGTCAATGCAATCCGCAATTATAAAGTGTTACGATTAAGGCGGCTTCACGAAGTGGCGGACCAAAATTTGAAAGTGTTGGCCCCTTCCGTTTAATTGCAAGCCAGCAGGGTACTAGTACCATTCCACCACGTCCTAAGTGCAGTACATGCATTAAATGGAGGTTATAATCAAACTTTTTCAGTGCATAGATGAGGAAGAAGCTAGACTTTCCCTTATCCCCACCCACCAAATGCCCAACCATGCGTGTCAAGAAGTGATTGCATTGCAGGTGGGTTTGCAGAAGCAGCAGATCATAGTAGCCGCGCCAAACCAAAGCCATTGAGAATTCAAGTAAAACAGTATATGTATATATATATATATGGTACTGCATTGCGGTCCCATAGACCAAATGGTTGGCAGCTCATGTGCTTGGTATGGACGACATTGCCTCTTTCCTAATGTGGACCTAGTATTTGTCTTACAACTTCTCTTTCTCTTTAGTCTTTTTCCCTCTATGTTCTTAAAGAACCTAAAGAGTAAAGACCAACGTCCAAACGTGTCTACTAATACTGATTTGATATATGGTCAAACTAAGCTAAAGAAGCTGCATTGCCCAATTAGAAGAACTTTTCCATAGCCCTTGAATATTTTTTCCAGCTCATATTCTATTTCAATTTGCTCGTTCTTGGGGTAAAGGTAAATCTTACTAGTAATGATGATTCATACACAAACATCTCACATTACTCACGATATTTTTTATATACGATTGAATAACAACTATAGACTCTATTTAAATTGTTTTTGAATATATTTCCACAGAATCTTTTCACATGTTTCTACAAGTATCATTTTTTAAATCTTACACTGTACTTTAAAGCATTACATCTCTCTCCATGTATGCTTAAATTGAATCTGCTACCATAGGTTCAAGAATAATTTTATATTCTCTAAATAAATATTTCCAATAATTCTCTTAATTATTTAAATAAGAAAGTATTAAATTTTTTTTTTGAATTTTTAAGATATTAAATGCCATTATTTTTCATTTAATATTTTTTGTTTTAAGTAATTAGAAGAATGTTTGAAGGATTTATTAAAAGGATATAACATTATTTTAGGTTCAATTCATAATTTTTCTATTAAATTATATATAATATAATACAATTTTCCAGGAGATGGATTATTGGGATATGCGCAAATAAAAGGGGTATATATATCATGCTAGCATTATTATTCAATTAGCACAGTATAAGAGTTATAACTCAAGTGACACTAAGTTTTTTCAGTTTCAAAAATTAATTGATTTCAGGATAAAATTTTACCTAAACAGCCTTACCTGCACTTTAACCTATCTTAGCGAGTAATGACACTAAAAAAAGAACTAAACCACATTACAAAATACATTTTCATTGTCTTTGAATTATTTTCAAGCCCTTGGGTCTCTGACAATTGGCTCCAATGTTGGGATTAGGTTCCCTTGCGAAAGTTTAAGCCCCTTAGAACTTTGATCAGTGGCACGAGAGAGAGAGAGAGAGAGCTCGCCCAAATTCGCCCATGAGCTAGAGCCAATAGTGCAGTCAAACAAGCTTGTGGGTAAGAACAGAACCTGCAAGTGCATGGGCTTTTATTGGTAACATGATCACTTTTCGGATATAAGCAACTTTATATCACTAATGGAAGGAATTTACATAGCTTGAACATTAAGGTTTTTCATTATATATTACTTGAAGAGCGATTTTTCTTTTAGTGAATTTAGTCAGTTAAATGGCATCAATAATTCTCACATTTAGAATTAAGTTAAGGAATGGACTATATCCCTTTAACTTTGGGTCCCTAAATACTAAAGAAAGTCTTAGTTCAAATGTTAACCAAAATATAAAATAAATGGAAAATGTAAATGGAATAATTATAAATTTCATTGAATTAAATGATATGAATTAAACACAAAAACTATAAATCAAAGTGATAAAGATTGAAAATAACATAAATAAAATGAAAGATAAATTAATTTGTGTTAGATTGATGAGAGATGTCTTTCTTTCATTCCTTCAAGCCTTTTATATAGGCGTTGAATTAGTTGTTGTCGCGACCAGAAAAATTGCGACGGGAGGTGACGAGAGAAAAATAATTAAAAACAAATGGAGTCGCCACCAATTATTTATAGGGTAGGAAAAATGACTAGCAAAACCCTTTAAAAATGAATTTGAAATAAAAACACAAAAAGAAGAGTTTGCGAAACCAGGTAAGGTTCGGGAGTCGATTATGCACAGGGAAGAGCAGAAACTTTATCCCACAGCACCTTTGATACATTCATCCTAAGACAGTTGGCTTAAGCTAGTTGTGCGAATTTGATAACCTAAATAACATCTATTTTACCTCTTAAGCAAAAAAAAAAAAAGAAAAAGGAAAACATAAACAAGAGCAAACAAATATTCACAACTTAAAAAGAAACTAAATTACAAAAACTAAAAGTTTAGCTTGACTTGCGTGCCTACGTATCCCCTAGTGTAATGAGGAACTCAAAGTCACATAGTTCTTTCCTATAAAATGATTGTGGGTTGACTGATTTTAATTAAAGAAAGAATTAATCGATTAAAAGAAAGGAAACTAATTTGATTAAAAGAGAAATGATTTGATTAAAAAGAAGATTTTATTAGCACGTCTTAAACAGGATGAAATGCGGTACTAGACTCACTAATTCATCCCAAGAAAATGTCTAGTGGGTACTTGACCCCGGTAGATAACTAAAGCGATTTGTGGCACTGGGCCACTTATTTTGAACAGTTCTATTAGTGTGACCTAAATGGAATGAAAGGTGGTACTAAGTCCACTGATCCATCCTAAGGAGATTGTCTAGTGAGTACTTGACATTTGAAGATAACTAAACGCAAATGTTATGGCCTCCGGCCGTTTAACCCTTATAAATAATTATTTACAACACAATGAAGCAATTATTTCATGGGTATTTATTGAAAATTAAAATTGAAAAGTTTGGATACAAAAATAAAAACATAATAACACAAACGAGAGAGGACTGATCGATTGGTCGGCCATCCAAGCAACCCAGGGAGTATGGCGATCAATCAAAACCAATCGGTCAGTGGTAAGGTGGTGATCGGTAAGGTAAGTTCAGTCGGTTGTACGATAAGAGGAACGGGGATGACCTTATCGTTATGTCTGATCGAATAGTGGTGGGAATGGATTGTGGTCAGATCAAACATGAACCGATCGGTTTAGTTGGTGACGATGGAAAATGTGGTGATCGGATAGAACTGATTGGTGAAGGGTAAGCTCGGTCTTTTTGGGGCAGATGAACAATTAAGGAGAGGTTGATCGGATAATGGTGAGTTCGGCTCGATCGGTTTGGGGTTCGTAGGAAAATGATTTGATCGATTAAAGGCAAGGTCGGTCAATTGTGTGACCCGAAGGGGTTATGGTTAAAATTGGGGTCTGCTCGGATAGGTCAGGGTAGTTGATGAAGGAAAGTGTTTAGGGAGATCGGCTTGGTTGGGTGCTGAGAGGGGTTTGAGATCGGCTTGGTTGGGTGCTGAGAGGGGTTTGTGTATAGGCTAGGGGTTAGATCAAACTAGGTTGGATTGGCCAAGGGTAATCTTGTTTGGAAGTGACCGGTCGGATTGGAAGGTGATCGGTTGATGAGTGGATGGTCGGTCGGAGATGATGCTAGAAGGGGATGATCTGTCGGAAATTGTCTGGGGACTGTGTGGTCAATCAGAAAATGGCCTGGGAGGTGGTGGTTGGTAGGACACGGGCATAGACTCTGTTTTCTGATTTTTCACATATTTGGGACATGGTTTGATGGATATTGGTGTTGTGTTTAGAGGCAAAGTAGAGAATTTTATGGTGGCTTTGGTTGTTAATTGGTGTCCTTAGATGAAATTTTACGGAGAGGGAGATGTGCTCTGTTTTTGGAAGGGAAAGTGCAGAGAAAGGTGAGTGAAATGGTTGGGTGATAAGGAGATGTTGTTTTGGGGATTATGGAGATTGTGTATTATTGGTGTATGCCCTAGAGGCCAGTTGCATACTGACCTTATGGTTATATTGTATCTTGTCGTTTATTATATATATGAGGCATTTCAGTTATTGTGTTATTTATTTTATTTAAATATGCATGATAAAGTCCTTAGAATAGTAAGTACAATGCCATGGGATATCAAGTGCATGACTTGGTTGTGAGATCCTATTAGTTATTTCAGAACACTATTCTTAAATGTTCCTAGTCAAGTATTATTGTGAATTAGAACAATTATAAACATTGAGAGTAGTATCTGCATAGACTGATGACTATATCTCATGAATCATAGATATGAGATATCAAGTCTTCACATGGGTACACATTAGAATAATGTTGTACTGGATTGATCCACCATAAGAACGCTGCATGGATCGTTACGTGAGTGTCATAAGCGATTCTCAGAGTAATAATGATGTATGCGGTGCTTTGACTTGATGACACTATATTTCCCTACATGAAGAGTTGTATGACTTGATACTGTCAAACGTCCCCTGTAACAAGGAGGTTATAAAGACGATTATTGGACATATTGCGAATCATGCAGAGGGACGTAAATGGCCTAGATAGGATTTGTCCCTCCTATTTAACGTGAGTGATATCTGTGGGGCCCTCGATAAGAGTGAGACTGAAAATGCATGGCCATGCTCGAATGAATCAATATGAGATACTGATCTCATTTCTCTTAGTATGTCTACTCGGAGATTGAGAAACCAAAGATTGAACTGTACAAGGATGACCGTTCCATGCCTTATGTTCAATCTAGATATTTGGACAAAGGGACTAGACTACATGGTAACAGTAGTCACAGTTAGGTTATATCGAATCATAGACATTTCTATTACTTGAGTAGTAGTGATGTATTGCTAGATACTACTCACTGTTTGTAATATTAAATAGAATTTAATGTTATTGTCAACGTAATAGGATCCTACAGGGGTCACACACATAGAATGAATTAGAATGAAGTTGAATGGGGCTAGTTGGACTTCTAGTAAGACTAAATGGGCATACCCAATTGAATAGGCCCACACGAGTCTGACCTAGGTCAAATATATGGAGGGGCCTATATATATATCTCTTACTCTCTTATGCTAACACACTACACATGCACAACTCATGTGCTCAAGATGATTGGGTACATAGAGAACCTTGAAAGGCTAGGTTTCCCTTTGGGTCAAGAGTTGGCCACTGAACTTGTCCTGTAATCGTTGTCGGATGGTTATAGTTAATTCGTCATGAACTACAACATAAACGAGATTGTTAAACCTCTGCCAGAGCTATTGAGCATGTTGAGAACTGTTGAGCAGAACATTAACAAGGGAAAAGCCATTATGATGATCCAGAATGCCAAAAGTAAAGGCAATGACAAAAAGCAAGCAAAGAAACCTAAGGATAAGTGGAAGGGCAAGGGCAATGTCGGATCCAAGCCTAGCACTTCTGCCTTGAAACCTAAGGGTAGGGTGGCTAAGGAAGGTACCTGCTTCCACTGTGGTCAGACCGGACATTGATGGAGGAACTGTGACAAATACTTGGAGGAGTTAAAGAAGAAGAAAGGAAGTGAGATTTCTACTTTAGGATCTAAAAAGGTGTATGACATTGGCTA
Source organism: Styphnolobium japonicum (assembly GCA_023212625.1). NCBI lineage: Eukaryota > Viridiplantae > Streptophyta > Magnoliopsida > Fabales > Fabaceae > Styphnolobium > Styphnolobium japonicum. Next base: position 20,751,077 of record JALBWW010000003.1, on the reverse strand, counting down.
ATGACGAAGTGGACCTACGAGTTGGTAATGGAGCAATGGTTGTTGCATTAGCAATAGGAACTTATTGTTTATCTTTGTCCATTGGACTTGTTATTGAGTTAGATAACTGTTATTTTATGCCTTTCATTAGTAGAAATATCATTGGAAATGACATCCCTATTATGCAGTCTGTAAAGACTTGGCTAGGGAAGTGCTTTTCCATGAAAGACTTGGACTAAGCTGCCTATATGTTAGGCATCAAGATCTATAGAGATAGATCAAGGAGATTGCTTGGCTTAAGTCAGAGTACTTACATAGACAAAGTATTAAAACATTTTAATATGCAAGAATCCAAAAAAGGGTTTTTGCCTATGTCACATGGTGTAAGCCTTTTGAAGGCTCAGTGCCCTTGCACTCAAGATGAGAGGGAGCGCATGAGTAAGATTCCATATGCATCTGCAATTAGATCTATCATGTATGCTATGTTGTGTACTCGCCTAGATGTCTCGTATATTTTGAGCATAACGAGCAGATACCAGTCAGATCTCGGTGAGAGTCACTGGATAGCTGCCAAAAACATCTTGAAGTACTTAAGAATGACAAAGGATTCATTCTTGGTATATGGAGGTGAGGAATAGCTCGTTGTAAAGAGTTACACCGATGTAATCTTCCAGTCCGATAAAAACGACTCCATATCGCAATCGGGTTTTGTATTTTGCCTTAATGGTGGGGTTGTAAGTTGGAAAAGTTCAAAGCAAGAGACAGTAGCCGATTCTACCACAGAGGCAGAGTATATTGCTGCCTCCAGTGCTGCAAAAGAGGCTGTTTGGATCAAGAAGTTCATCACTGAAGTTGGCGTAGTTCCTAACATTATAGACCCAGTGGACCTCTTTTTGTGACAACAATGGGGCCATTGCACAAGCTAAGGAACCTAGATCTCACCAGCGATCCAAGCATATACTTCGGCGCTTCCATCTCATTCGAGAGATTGTCGACAACGGAGATGTAAAGATACGCAGAGTACCAACAGAGGATAACATCGCTGACCCACTGACAAAGCCTCTTGTTTAGCGTAAGCATGAGGGTCACACTAGGTCTTTAAGCATTAGATATATGTCTAACTGGCTCTAGTGCAAGTGTGAGATTGTTGGTGTATGCCTTAGAGGCCGGTTGTATATTGACCTTATGGTTACATTGTATATTGTCATTTATTATATATATGAGGCATTTCAGTTACTGTGTTATTTATTTTATTTAAATATGCATGGTAAAGTCCTTAGAATAGTAAGTACAATGTCATAGGATATCAAGTGCGTGACTTGGTTGTGAGATCTTATTAGTTATTTCAGAACACTATTTTTAAATGTCCCTAGTCAAGTATTATTGTGAATTAGGATAATTATAATACATTGAGACTAGCATCTGCGTAGACTGATGACCATATCTCACGAGTCATAGATATGAGATATCAAGTCTTCACATGGGTATACATTAGAGTAATATTATACTAGATTGACCCACCATGAGAACGTTGCATGGATCGTTACGTGACTGTCATAAACTATTCTCACAGTGACAATGATGTATGTGGTCCTTTGACTTGATGACACTATAGTTCCCTACATGAGGAGTTGTATGACTTGATACCGTCAAATGTCCCCTGTAACAAGGAGATTATAAAGACAATTATTGGACATACTGTGAATCATGCAGAAGGATATAAGTGGCCTAGATAGGATTTGTCCCTCCTACTTAACGAAAACGATATATGTGGGCCCCTTAATAAGAGTGAGACTGAAAATGCATGGTCATGCTCGAATGAATTAATATGAGATACTGATCTCATTTCTCTTAGTATGTCTATTCAGAGATCAAGAAACTAAAGATTAAATTGTACAAGGATGACCGTTCCATGCCTTTTGTTCAATCTAGATATCTGGACAAAGGGACTAGACTACATGGTAACATTAGTCATTGTTAGGTTATGTTGAATCACAGACATTTCTATTACTTGAGTAACAGTGATTTATTGTTAGATATCACTCACTGTTTGTAATATTAAATAGGATTTAATGTTACTGTCAACATAATAGGATCCTACAGGGTCACACACATAGAATGAATTGGAATGAAGTTGAATAGGGCTAGTTGGGTCTTTAGTAAGACTAAATGGGCAAACCCAATTGAATAGGCCTACACATGAGTCTAACCTAGGTTAGATATGCTAGGTCAGACTCATGTGTAGGGGCCTATATATACATCTCTTACTTTCTTGTGCCAACACACTACACACGTACAATTGAGAGACGGAAACAGTTTCTAAATAGAGAGAGTTAGAGAGAAAATCGCCCCCTTTGTGGCTATTACCGTGCTGAAGAGGGAGTCGATTGCATTCGTTCATGTAGATACCTTAGAGGCACTGTTGGTTTGTTGTGCTAGTGATTGTCGGTCGTTTCTTCCTAGAGGTAAATCTCTTAACACGTTTTATGATCTTTTTGCATGGATCCTCGACTGTGTTTGAGATTTGGTTTTTGTTTTCCGTTGCGTTTCCCGATCTCGAAACGTAACAAAAAGTGTGGGTGTGGATTTGGTGATAAATTAATAAGAAAAATGACAAAAGAAAATCAGCCAAGACTCAACAAAACCAAAATCACCACCATATCATATATATACAATATCTATAAGCATTGACAGGAAATACCAAGGACAAAACATAGAGAAAAGATGTGGAGACTGACAAGAGGTTGTCGAGGCCTATCAAATAAAATAACCGGTTCACAAACTAATTTGTAGTATAGAGAATGAACCGAATCGTCTCTCAAGGATCCAAAAACAAAGATTTAATTAGATCAAGATAATTAGAAAAGGGGGGGTTTTGTTGTTGATTAACAAGATTAATAAAAGTAGGAGATTCAAAGTTGTAAATAAATCTAAAGAAACAACCAATCCAAGGAAATTTACCGATCTTGAGTTTAACTCATCATTGATCACAAGGAATTCACTTAATTGCTAACCATGTTCTTGGCCTTAGATCACATCAAGAAGCCTTAACATGATCCAAGAATTCTTTACTAGATAAGCATCTAGGATTTGATTAACCAAGGTTAGATAAAGTAAGCACCATCCAACATAGATTAACTTAAGATCTAGAATTTAACCAAGCTAAACAATCTATCAAAAAGCTTTAATATATTGTTTAATCTTTGTGATCCTCTTTGAATACATGATAATAAAGCTACTACCACATCAACATCTAAATCAAATTAAGCAATTTAATCTAGATAAGAATCAAAAGAGGAAGAAGAGAAACTTGAATAACAATTAAGCAATATGAACAAGCAAAACAAGATCTCCAAATTAAACAACAAGATGGCTAATCCCTTGGATTGATTATGAGAGACTAGCCTTCCATGGATGGGAAGGAAGAACTCAGAATTTAAAGAACAAAAACGAAATTGCAAAGAGAATGAAGAAGAAGAGAAAGAAAACTCTCACAAATACTTAAACTTTCTTGAAACTTACTTCTAAATTGAATGCCTCTAATACAAAGAGGTTGGGTCTATTTATACTAATCCTAGAAGCCAATTTGTACATGTACATAATCTGAATACAAGCTATAAGAATCTGAAATTTGTCAAAAATGGAAGCTTGATGCATGGTTGGTGGGTTGGTGCATGGTTGGTGGGTTGGTGTATGGTTGGTGGCTTTTAGTCAACAACTCTTATCCGACTTCTGGCTTCAAATTCATCACCTAGACGGTGTATTTTGGCTTGGATGTCTTCATCAAAGTTGTAGCCAGTTGTCTCCTTGAAAATCTCCAATTTGAATCATGTCATTTGGACTTTTAGAACTCCAGAAATGCCAAAAACACTTCACCTACCTCAAGTTAGGTTGGAAGAACGTGTTTCCAACTTCAGACCAACTTGTAGCTTCTGAAGCATGCCTAAAACGACATCTATTGACAAAATGGTCTTCATTGAAGTTGGAGATATGGGTCTTATCTTTCAAGTGACCAAGTTTCAGCCCAAGAGGAGGCCTATAACCCACTATATAGTCCAATATGTACATACTGCCCAGATGGTTCCGTGACAGCAAACCCACTCTGCATTGCAGGGAAATTTTGGACCCTTAGCATTCCGATCCAGCTCTTGAGTTCTTCATGAAACTTGTAGAGCATTGTCTTAGCTTTCCAAAGACACCAAGATCACCTCAATTGGATCACCGAGTCCCAAGTTATGACCTAACCAAGGAAGAAAGGTCAAAATGCATTAAAATCCGAAAATTATTCAATATTTGCATTAAAGCCCAATGAAGCCCAACAACATTAAACTCATCTAAAGTACTAATATTGGGCACAATAAACATCTAATAATGCCTAATACAAAGCTAACATAAGTGTCTCAAATTGATTGATCAAATTCCCCCACACTTAAGCTTTTGTACTCTGGGCAAAACACATAACAACGAAACTAAAGAAATACAAGAAACATCATATTATTAAACTAAAAACATAAAAACTGATTGTACCTAATCTAATCCACTTCCGTAGGAAAACACGATGGCACTTAGCATGTGCCACAAGCCTTTAAACCCCTAGGTGTCCCTAGTGGACGAGTTGTAGTCTCGTGAGGGTTTACCAGGATGATACCCACAAACATGTAATATTTTATTTAATCAATTCAACTAATTTTTAAATACAAGCATTGTATCAAATATAAACCATAATTAATAAGTAAAGTATGCTTAACAAAGAATAGTTGAATCAAATCAATTGAGAATAAAGTATAGCATAATCATGCTTTAATCAGAAATAGGCATGTTCAGATTGAGTAAAATTCTTCACAAGTGTCACTCAAATCACACAAGGTGTTTAGGTTAACTGTTTACGCTCAACTCAGTCAAATTATGAAAGTATTTTACCAAAGGCTTGCATATACATCAATTCTCCACTACTTAGATCAAATAAATTGCAAAAATCAAGAGGTCTTTCAAAAAGGTTGTAATGGAACTTATAAGGTGAAGGAAGGGAACAATATAGATAATAGCAGGTTTAAAACCAAAGAGAATAAAAGAGCATTGAGGAGTAATTCAAGTAGAAAGAATAATTTTTTTTTTTTTTTTTACCCAAAACCATAAAATGCTCATTCTCTTCACACATTCCTTCCTTTTTCTATTCCTTTTTTTTTGTTTTTTTTTTCTTTTTTTTTTGTACCAAGCATTTCAGACGACACACCAATTCCCCCACACTTAAATCATTGCAAGCAAAAGAACTCCTCCAATAAGAAAATCAATGCTCTCCCATTCCCTAAGGTAAGGTAAAACATGGTTTTTCACTCAAAGCTTGTAATGAGCTAAGAACAAAGAATAGGCAAATAGGTTTAGAGGGAGTTAATAATTGGATAAATGCAAGGTAGGTTTATTTGGCCAAAGCAGCTAAGCCAAGAAAAAAAAATGCCTCTGTCATTTTCATGCAACATACAGACCAATGTAATCTCAAATCGATTCAATGCAAGTTCTAGAAAATAAATTCATAATTGACATCACTCATGAAAGAAAATAACCAAGTGTAAGTATCAAACTTGGAAAAGCCCAAAACTCACAAAGGTATGGAACATTCACTCAATTCAACCATGCCTTCTTCCTAATATCCACAATCATATACACATGTATATCATGAAAATGATTCAACTATAAACTGTTTTGCATACTTTTATCATCAATTAAGCTCAGATATTAATCAAATGCTTTTATAAAAATCAATTGAAAAGATCAAAATTGTGTGTGTGTGTGTTTTTATTTTTTGTTTATTTTTTTATTTTTTTATATTTTTATTTTTTTTAATATATATACAAGAACAAAGATGATTTAAGACCTATTATGAAATGCAAGTTAAGATGCGTCTCAAGAGCAAAACTACTCCTTACTCTGCCATCATACATCTAAAAAGTTAGTAACAATAAAGATTAGTTTTTTTTTTAACTAAACTATGTACATGGTAATGTCAACTATCCCTCCCCCAACTAATTAAAGACATTGTCCCCAATGTCAAAATAAAGATAGGTAGAGTGTAGAAGGTCTTACCGTAAAAGCGCAAATCGGGCACGAAATAAGAAAAATTACAAAAACTAAAACCATAAGAGAAAACAAAAATTCACAAAGACAAAGTCAAATCAAGTTTTTGCTTTTGTCTGCCGCCGCCTTGTTCCCAATTCCGTGGAGCCATTCTTGGATCACGTTGTGGTACAAATGCATTGAGTTGATCGAGCAATTGTTCGGGAGTTGTAGCGATTTACAAGACTTTGACGTGTCGCTTGTGAGATGAACCTTTTTCTACTGACATGATCAAGAAAACAAAACAAATCGTCATAAAAACCATTAACATTTAATATACCTATGGGTTTTTGGTGAAAGTTCTCATTGCGTGACTGAGGATGTAATTTGAAAGAGTTCTTCCAAAGTTTCAAAACCACCAGGTAGGGCAATAAAGGCATCGGCATTGGCGATCATAATGTTCATGCGTTGGTGCATGCAAAATACTATTACTTCATCCCCTAATGTTTTTCCAATGGGCTTCTTTGGTCGATAAAGGATCGGGAATGACACCAAGGACTTTGCCACCTCCTAAATGTGCGGCAGCTTGCTACACAACCCATTAACCCAAGACTACCTCCTCCATAAACTAAACGGATTTCTCTCTCACTAGCACTCGACCAAGATGGTGTGCAATATTTACAAACTCTTTATCTTTCCAGTGATTAGATCCACAAAAGACACAAACACTCTTGATCCGACGAACTGAAGTGACTTCCATTTTTTTCTCTTTGTTTTTTTTTTTTTTCGTACTCTCACCTTATCAATGATCTGAAGAGAGCAAAGTGCATTATTTAAAGGCATCAAAACTCAAAGGTAATAATTACACCTATAAAGGAGGGGTAGATCCGTGTGTCAGGTAAGTTTGAAAATAAGCACAACAATGATAATAGCTATATGACAATGATAAAAGACTAATCTATATGTGTCAGAAGAAGTTTGAAAATATGCAACGCATATTTCAAAAAAAATACGGCTATTTTTTTTTTTTTTTTTTGAATTTTTTTTTTTGAATTTTTTTTTTGATTTTTTGATTTTTTTTTTTTTGATTTTTTTTTTTTTTTTTTTTTTTTTTAATAAACAGGAAAAAAAAATAAAATAAAAAATAAAAATAAAATAAAAAAATACTTACAGGAGGTGTGATTGTGGCTCACATTTTCCTCTGGTTTTACGTCCAGTAACGTCTTGAAGCTCTCTATGGGCCGATGGTCGGCTTTCCATCCAATTTTCTTAAAAATTGGCAAACAGGGTCTTTTTGAGTCAGATTCCCGAGACTATAACGCTTATGTTCATCTTGGAATATTGGCCATAAATCGAGAAGTACTCTCTGCACATCTCCACTAGGATGCGTCTCAAGAGTCAATAGAATGTTATCTAAAGACTCCTTACTCATGCCATCCTTTATGAAGTTAATTTTATCATCTCGGTTTATAGACGTCATTCCAATTGATTTGCATTTTGTGTTACAGGTCCATCTTGCACATTTATAGCAGACCGTAACCTTTTTGCTCTTCTCTTCTTTGCATATGAACTTTTGCCTAGCCCTGGCATATATGAAACAAGAGCGTCAGAAAATTCACCTCTGAGTCGGACCTTTGCTTCGATTAACCAGCGTATATCCGCAGGGATGCCTTTGTGCATAAGCATCCTTAACCTCTCAAACCTTGCACAATAAATGTTAGTTAAAGCATTTTGAGGGAGAGAAGGGAATTGCTTGCGGAGGTTGACAAGCTGATTATCCATTTCGAAAGAAAGAAGAAAGAGAGAAATTTTTTTTTTTTTTTTTTGAGTAAAATTATATACAGATTTCAGTGTTTGTGGGTAACTGAAAGGACTGAAAAAGATTTTCACGGAGTACCGTTATCCGCCATTTAGGTGAAAATCATCTGTCAAAGAAAAACAAACAAAATTAAGACAGAAAAATCAAACTCTGATAGATTTTCTTGCTTGGCACCGATTTTCTGTCTTGATTCCTGTGAATGCAAAAAAAAGTCAAAGTTTGAAAAATGAAAGAGTTAGAAAACTTGGGTTGCCTCCCAAGAAGCGCTACTTTTAATGTCCTTAGCCAGCGTGATTGAAGATTTTGCACGAGCAATGGGTCCTCCCCAATAATGATTCAATCTCTGGCAATTGACATTAATCGTGGCTTTTTCTTTTCTACTTTTTTTTTCTTTTTTTTTTTTCTTTTGTCTTTTTTTTTTTTTTTTTTTCAACACAGTAGTGATCAATCATGGTAGAGGGCATCCTGCAGTTGAACTTCCTCCACGAGGTTCTCTTGAGCTCCTTCATAAAAATTTTTGAGGCGGTGACCATTAACTTTGAACACTTTGTTGGTGGCTTCACTCTTAATTTCCACTGCACCATGAGGAAAAATGTTAGTGACAACAAACGGATCGTCCCACCTAGACCTTAATTTACTGTGCATCAACTTAAGGCGAGAATTAAACAAGAGAACTTTTTGCCCAATCGAAAACTCCTTCCGAAGAATAAACTTATCATGGAAGGCTTTGGTTTTTCTTTGTAGAGTCGGGAGCTCTCATAGGCATCTAGACGGATCTCTTCCAATTCCTCAGAATCGCAACTTCCGCTCTATGCCACTCCGCCAAATTCATGTTGCATTGCTTCACGTACCCAATATGCTTTGTGCTCAATTTCTCTCGGTAAGTGGCATGCCTTACCATAGACTATCCGATATGGAGACATCCCGATTGGAGTTTTGTAAGCGGTCCTAAGCCCAAAGAGCATCCTCAAGCCTCATGCTCCAATCCTTCCGATTAGGTTGGACTGCTTTTTTCAAGTATGCGCTTGATCTCTCTATTGGAGACCTCGGCTTGACCATTAGTCCGGGGATGGTAAGGTGTAGAAACTTTATGCAACACGCCATATTTTCTCATCAATCCCTCCATGCTCCGGTTCTGAAATGAGTGCCTTGATCATCGATGATAGCTCTCGGGATTCCAAACCTGCAGAAAATGCGTGATCTAACAAAATCCACAACAACTTTGGAATCATCATCCGAGTGGCTTTAGCCTCCACCCATTTTGATACATAATCAACGACTAGCAAAATGTAAACATAACCAAAGGAAACAGGAAAAGGTCCCAAGAAATCAATACCCCATACGTCAAAGATATCACAATACAAGAGAGGTTCAGGGGCATCTCATTCCTGCGAGAAATGTTCCCTGCTCTCTCGACATCGTTCACAAGACTTACGTAACAAATATGCATCATGAAACAAGGTAGGCCAATATAAACCAGAGTCTAAAACTTTCCTAGCTGTACGTTGAGGCCCAAAATGTCCACCACATGCAAATGCATGACAAAAGCTAAGAACAGAATGAAACTCTTGATTAGGCACACATCGCCTAATAATTTGGTCACTACAAAATCGCCACAGATATGGATCATCCCACACATAATATTTTGATTCACTCTTAAGTTTATAAATTTGTGCACGAGTGAAATGTGAGGGAAAAAGCGTAGCAACCAAGAAATTCACCATATCAAAGAAACCAAGGGAAGGTGTTCTTACCTTGCAATGCATAAGTTGCTCATCTGGGAAGGAGTCCCGTACAGGGAAGGGATCTGAATCCCTTTCAATGCGGCTCAAATGATCTGCCACTAGGTTCTCTGCTCCACTCTTGTCACGGATCTCTATGTGAAACTCTTGGAGCAGTAGCATCCATCTTATTAGTCGGGGCTTTGCATCTGGCTTCTTCAAAAGGAACTTCAGAGCTGCATGATCAGTAAACACAACAACCTTAGAACCAAGCAAATATGATCTAAACTTATCCAAAGCAAAAACAATGGCTAAAAGTTCTTTTTCGGTTGTGGTATAGTTGGCCTGAGCAGCATCTAGAGTTCTGGAAGCATAGTATATCACATGAGAAGCTTTCCCCACTCTCTGTGCCAAGACTGCTCCTACTGCATAGTTAGAAGCATCACACATTAACTCAAATGGCAATGTCCAGTCAGGTGGCTGGATGATAGGGGTACTAGTCAAGGCCTGCTTCAAGTGGTTGAAAGCTGCCTTGCACTTGTCATCAAAATTGAACTCCACATCTTTCTGCAGTAACTGGGAAAGTGGAAGAGCAATCTTGCTGAAGTCGGCAATGAAACGCCTGTAGAAACCTGCATGACCAAGAAAAGAACGCACTTCCCGCACGCATGTGGGGTAAGATAGACAAGTAATTACATCAATCTTGGCAGGATCTACCTCAATGCCCTTACTGGATACTACATGGCCTAAAACTATACCTGTTCTACCATAAAATGGCATTTCTCAAAATTTAGCACAAGGTTAGTCTCAATGCATCTTTGCAAGTACTCTAGATAGGTCAAGCTAAACATGAATCAAAAGAAGAACCATAGACAGTAAAGTCATCCATAAATACCTCCATGCACTCCTCTAAGAAATCGAGAAAATATGCTCACCATGCACCATTTGGAAGGTACTGGGGGCATTGCAGGCCGAAGGGCATCCGTCAGTAAGCAAAGGTGCCGAAGGGACAAGTAAATGTGGTCTTCTCCCGATCCTCGGTGCAATGTGGATTTGGAAGTATCCAAAGATAGCCATCTAAAAGCAAGAATGGGACTTACCACCAACCGTTCCAAAGATCTCGATCAATGAACGGAAGGGGGTAATGATCTTTCCGAGTGGCTTGGTTGAGACGCCCGTAGTCAATGCGGACTCTCCGGCTATTCTCGCACTCGGGTTGGAATGAGCTCATTCTTACGGTTGGCCACAACAGTCACCCTGCATTTCTTTGGAACTACTTGCAGGGCTCACCCACTTCTTTGTCGAGAGATGGGATAGATAATGCCACTGCGGTAGCTTGGTCACTTCTTTTTCACCACATCTAGAATGAGAGGATTCAGTCTCCTCTGGGGTTGTCTCCCGGTTTAGTTTCCTCCTCAAGTAATATCCTGTGCATGCATGTGGAGGGGTTAATACCAGGAATGTCTGCAAGTGTCCAACCAATTGCCCTTTTGTGTTGCTTCAAGACTTCCAATAACTGGTTTCTTGCTCGAGTTGGAGGTGTTTGGCCATTATCACGGGAGCTTCTCATCCTCTTCCAAGAATGCATACTTCAAATGCTCGGGCAAGGGCTTAAGTTCAATGGAGGGTGGTTCTTTGGGTAGACGGTACTAGTTTTGGAACCGAAACTAAATCGCTAAATTCTCGTGATTGCACTGTGCACTGCAAGGTGCACAATCTTGCAAAACAACATCATCATATCCTATGGAATCAAAAGAATCACAATTAGCAGCATGATGAATGACAACATCATTAATAACAGCATCATTGCCATTAATAACAGAAACAGAATCATCAATGTCAGCAGAATTAACAACAGCACATGATAAGTATGTAGAAATCTCAGCACAGGCTGCACACATTGTAGTGGGTTTACAACCAAAAAGTAAAGCGGCAGTAACAAGTATCACAAGCTATGCTATCAGTGTATCCTACAATTTCAGGAAACTCTGCCAACATATCAGCATGTATATCATCAACCAGTAAATCAATGACATCAAAATGAAAAACAGAATGATCCTCTAAAGGGTATTTCATGGCATCAAAAATGTTAAACTGAATGATATCATCACCAAATTCCATGGAAAGGGTACTAAAGATGCACATCAATCTTAGTTTTAGCAGTTTTCAAAAATGGCCTACCTAAGATCAATGGGGGTGGGGAAGAGGCAGATTCATCTTCCATATTCAACACATAAAAATCAGCTGGGAATATTAAATTATGTACCCGAACCAGAACGTCCTCCAACACTCCTGCAGGTTGTGCAGTGCTCCGGTTTGCTAACTGAATGACAATGCCGGTGGGCTTTAGCTCTCCCATATGCAAGGAAGTGTAAACTGACTTTGGCATTACATTGATGGAGGCTCCCAAGTCTAGCAAGGCATGAGTGAACTGTTGGTGCCCTATGGTGCAAGGGATGATAAAAGTGCCTGGATCCTTGCATTTGGGAGGCAGGTTGGGCTGAATCAAAGCAGAGACATTTCTCCCCATACTCACTTTTTCAGTGCCCTTTAGCTTCCTCTTATGGGTGCACATCTCTTTCAAGAACTTGGCATACTTGGGGATTTGTTTAATTGCCTCCAAGAGAGGTATATTCACCTCAACCTTCTGAAAAGTCTCCATAATTTCCTTATCCAAGTCCTGTTTCAACCATATGCCTCATTTGTATCATTCGGTTGGGAAAAGGAAGAGGAATGTTGGAACCTCGACTTTTTGGATGCTCACTTTTCTCATCTTGATCAATTTTCTCAATCAGCTGATTTGATCCAATTTTCTGCTTGGCTGTTGTAGGATCATTTGCTGCTGAATCTGCTACAGCATCTGAATTAGTTGCAGAACTTGAAGTTGCTGTAGAATCTTGTTTCTCTGGGCCAAGGGTAGAATCTGGAAGTATCTGCTGCACTGGTCCATTGATTTGCTTACCACTGCGTAAAGCTATAGCACTAACATTGCCTCTAGGATTTGGAGTGGTTTGAGAGGGTAATTGGCCAGAACCTTGTGACTTTAATTCATGAATTGATGTGGCAAGTTGACCAATTTGAGTCTCCAAGTTCTGAATGGTGGTTTCAGTTCTCTGTTGAAACTTGGATGTTATTGGTGGCCAATTGTTTCACCAAATCCTCCAATGAGGGCTCGATTTTGTGGCTACAGGACCTTCTTCTTTGGAATGGTGGTCTACTTGGTCCGACATGTGGTGGCCCGATTTGTCCTTGCTTGCTGCTGGAATGGTGGTCTATACTGGTTTTGTGGCTGCTGATTTGATGCATTCCCATATCTCAGATTGGGATGGTCCCTCCAGCCAGGGTTGTAAGTGTTGGAGAATGGATCATATTTCTGTTGTTGCTGCTGATGGAATTGTGGCTTCCCAGGAAATATACCAGCTGCAGCCACAGATTGGTCTTGAAACTCAGAATCATCTTGCAATGTGGGGCATGAATCTGTAGGATGAGAGGAACTAGAACATATGCTACAAACTCTTGCAGGGGTTTGCACACGTGGTTCGTGTTGTCCTATTGCCATCTGTCTAACCAAAGAAGTGAGCTCATCCAATCTATGTTCCACCCTTTGTTGATCAGCATGTGAAGAGGTATTAACTTCATTGACTAATACAGTTTGCGACACCCATTCGAGTACCAAATTCTTGAGAATTTGTTGCCATGTTTGCAATTAAGTTTACGCGTGATTGGAGTTTTATCTACCAATGCTCCACCACTTGCGGCATCAATCATACTCCTTTCCATTGGCATCAGTCCTTCATAGAAGTATTGGATCGTAGTTGATCACTAATTTGATGGTGTGGGCGGTGAGCACAATTTCTTGAATCTCTCCCGGTACTCATGGAGAGTTTCACCACCGATTTGCCTTATGCCACAAATATCTTTCCTTATTGCAGCAGCTTCTTGATGCAGGAAAGAACTTCTCCGTAAATAATCTTTTCATGTCATTCCAAGAAGTGATGGCGGCAGGTTGTAAGTAATACAACCAATCCTTAGCGACACCATCCAAAGAGAAAGGAAAGGCCCTTAGCTTGATGTGATCTTCACTATTCCATGAGGTTTCATGGTGGAGCAGACAACATGGAACTCCTTCAAATGCTTATGTGGATCTTCACCTGCAAGACCATGAAACTTGGGCAGCAAGTGTATCAATCCAGATTTCAACTCAAAATCAACATTAAGTTCAGGATATTGAATGCACAAAGGTTGATAATTCACATCAGGTGCAGCCAATTCCTTAAGGGTCCTATTGTTATAGTCAGCCATAGTAAAATCAACAGACTCGATGTATCGGACATCGAAGTACTAATGACGCACTCAATAGGATTAAAAGAGTCAACAAGATTAGGTGCAATGTCAAGTTCAAGTCCAATTCCAGAAGTAATTCTATTAGCTCTATGATTGCTACTACCAGTCCTATGAATTCTATGAAGTGTATGAAATGTTCTATCAATTTCAGGATCAAATGAATGCAAGGTACCAGGATCAGATCTAGTCATACAGCATGCAGTTCATAAGAAGGTATTAGAAAAGCAATAACAACTAAAACACTAAAAATTCTAAAAACAAATACTCCAAAAAATTAAACAAAAATAAAAACAGTATCAAATGAATTTTAAAAATTATGGAACTACCACAGGATAAAATCTACACAAAAATGCTATCCAACAAAATAATAAAAAATCTTAAAAAATTGAAAAAGTGGTCTAAACGATGGAATTTGGCAAAAATAAGGGTGACCTCACTGTATACAGTGAGCCTTTCTCAGAATAATATTTTCCATTTGTGTACCAAAATTCAGATCAATCTGAGATGCCCGAACCAAAATTCTTGACACAACGCCCTTTATCCAAATTCTGCCGAATCCCACTTGAAAAAGCTTCAAAAACAAAACAAACACATTTGTTAGAGTTAGATGGGATCTTGAAATGATCAAATAGTTGCCTTGGATCCCCGGCAACGGCGCCAAATTTGACAAGAGGTTGTCGAGGCCTATCAAATAAAATAACCGGTTCACAAACTAATTTGTAGTATAGAGAATGAACCGAATCGTCTCTCAAGGATCCAAAAACAAAGATTTAATTAGATCAAGATAATTAGAAAAGGGGGGGTTTTGTTGTTGATTAACAAGATTAATAAAAGTAGGAGATTCAAAGTTGTAAATAAATCTAAAGAAACAACCAATCCAAGGAAATTTACCGATCTTGAGTTTAACTCATCATTGATCACAAGGAATTCACTTAATTGCTAACCATGTTCTTGGCCTTAGATCACATCAAGAAGCCTTAACATGATCCAAGAATTCTTTACTAGATAAGCATCTAGGATTTGATTAACCAAGGTTAGATAAAGTAAGCACCATCCAACATAGATTAACTTAAGATCTAGAATTTAACCAAGCTAAACAATCTATCAAAAGCTTTAATATATTGTTTAATCTTTGTGATCCTCTTTGAATACATGATAATAAAGCTACTACCACATCAACATCTAAATCAAATTAAGCAATTTAATCTAGATAAGAATCAAAAGAGGAAGAAGAGAAACTTGAATAACAATTAAGCAATATGAACAAGCAAAACAAGATCTCCAAATTAAACAACAAGATGGCTAATCCCTTGGATTGATTATGAGAGCCTAGCCTTCCATGGATGGGAAGGAAGAACTCAGAATTTAAAGAACAAAAACGAAATTGCAAAGAGAATGAAGAAGAAGAGAAAGAAAACTCTCACAAATACTTAAACTTTCTTGAAACTTACTTCTAAATTGAATGCCTCTAATACAAAGAGGTTGGGTCTATTTATACTAATCCTAGAAGCCAATTTGTACATGTACATAATCTGAATACAAGCTATAAGAATCTGAAATTTGTCAAAAATGGAAGCTTGATGCATGGTTGGTGGGTTGGTGCATGGTTGGTGGGTTGGTGTATGGTTGGTGGCTTTTAGTCAACAACTCTTATCCGACTTCTGGCTTCAAATTCATCACCTAGACGGTGTATTTTGGCTTGGATGTCTTCATCAAAGTTGTAGCCAGTTGTCTCCTTGAAAATCTCCAATTTGAATCATGTCATTTGGACTTTTAGAACTCCAGAAATGCCAAAAACACTTCACCTACCTCAAGTTAGGTTGGAAGAACGTGTTTCCAACTTCAGACCAACTTGTAGCTTCTGAAGCATGCCTAAAACGACATCTATTGACAAAATGGTCTTCATTGAAGTTGGAGATATGGGTCTTATCTTTCAAGTGACCAAGTTTCAGCCCAAGAGGAGGCCTATAACCCACTATATAGTCCAATATGTACATACTGCCCAGATGGTTCCGTGACAGCAAACCCACTCTGCATTGCAGGGAAATTTTGGACCCTTAGCATTCCGATCCAGCTCTTGAGTTCTTCATGAAACTTGTAGAGCATTGTCTTAGCTTTCCAAAGACACCAAGATCACCTCAATTGGATCACCGAGTCCCAAGTTATGACCTAACCAAGGAAGAAAGGTCAAAATGCATCAAAATCCGAAAATTATTCAATATTTGCATTAAAGCCCAATGAAGCCCAACAACATTAAACTCATCTAAAGTACTAATATTGGGCACAATAAACATCTAATAATGCCTAATACAAAGCTAACATAAGTGTCTCAAATTGATTGATCAGAGACTTACCTCTTGGAGCAAAGAATGGAAAATGGCTCTCCTCCTTATTCGACTTTTTGCTTTTCCCTCTCGGTCTCTTCCTCTTCTTTTCTCACTCTCGGTCTCGTCCTTTTTTCTCTCTTGTCGCTTCCTTTTTATCCGTGAAGAAAAGCCAAAAACTAATTTTTGCAGAGTGTGCTGTGTGTGCGGTGCAGCAGGTGTGGGGGAATGTGATGTGTGCAGTGCAGCAGATGTGCCGTTGTGTGCGGTTTGCAGGGTGTGTTGGGGTGTATCTGTGAGTAGAGGGGGACAGGCTTAATGCAAAGGGGGAAGATGGGCTGGCTGAATTGGATGCTGGGCCTAGGTGGGATCTGGGCCGAACCCAGTAGGTCATGGAATGGATTGAAATGAGTTTAGTAGGTTTTGAACCTTCTTTATATTTTTTTTAATTTTTTTCCTATTAATTTTCTTATATATATATATATATTATTTTTAAGCAAATAACGAAATAAATTTTTCTTAATTGGCTCAGACAAAATTGGGTGCTTACATTCGTTATCCCTCCAAAATTGTCTGTCACATCCTCTTGTCTTCCTCCTTAAGTTTGTAGTATCATGGAATCATGACTTAACAATAGTGATTCGCCCCACGTCGACTCACTTCATTCATTTTAAGGTAAAAAAACATTCACTTAAGCTTATCTGAATAACTGTTATGCAGACTCAATCTTCCTATTATCTTTATTTTCATGTAGAATGATTGTTATGTAGGACTAGGGATGTTAAACGGACTGACCCGTTTAGGCCTTCTTGCGACGGGTTATCGGTTAAACGGGTCAGGCCAAAATTACTCGTGTTTAAACGAGTTACAAATCAGTCAGCTCGACTCGCCTCACATCAACTCGCAGGCATAAACGAGCTGATCCGTGAAACTATTTATTTTACTTGTAAATTTTGAAATAAATTTTAATTTAATAATAAATTAAAATTTAATAATCTCAAATCAAATATTACATTATATAGACATAATATTAAATATTTTAATTTCATTTAGAGTGTTAAAGTAGAATTTAAACAAATAAATAACATAAACTTATGGAGTTTTATGAATGTATTTGTGTGTGGGTTGTGTCATTGCTAGCCTGTACAGTACGTACATTGTATACTTTTGCTTGAGAAAATAGTTTTTAATTAACTTTTAAATTTTTAAATTAATTTTTTTTTTGTACAAACAAATTGAAACTTGAAAAAAGTTATGCAGTTGGCTCAAGCCTCACGGGTTAGCCCATTTAACTTGTGGGTTAAACAAATCAACCCAAAAATATCCGTGTTTTTACGGGTCATTAAATTTAAAGCCCAACTCGCATAATTTATACGGATAAATGGACTGGCCCGACAAATTTGACATGTTTTGAAGGCCCTATGTAGAACCTAAGTAATTATCCGCCCTTGGACTTGGTCAAACATATATATGTAGCTTCAATTTTCAACTAACCGGTTCCAATAAGTCCAAATAATGCAAGTTTGGCCCAATACTGACTCCATTACTGGGTTGGATTATTTCTAGACTTGACCTATGTGCAAAATCTAGCCCATCAACTAAGAGCCCGTTTGTTACAGATTATTTGATGAAAAAATCACTTTTTTTAAATAAAAAATCATTTTTAATGATATTAATTGTGTTTGTTTAAGCTTATTAAAAAAATTATTTTTATGATTAAAATGAAAAGTTATTCTCATTAGCTTTTGAAAAAAATCTCTCGCGATAAAAGAGAGAGAAACTATTCTCATTTAAAAAAATAATTTTTATGATTGTAAACAAACACAAAATAACTTCTACTTTTCTTAAAAATCTCTAAAAAATAATCTCTAAGTCATTAGCTTAATATTAATGAAATTTGGTCTCATTCTGCGTTAGTCCAACCTGTTCCTATTTTTTTATTTTTTTTTTGTGTTAACACTACTGGACAGGCTCATTGATAAACATCTCCAAGATCAGCATATGACTCCGTGTGCTGAAGGGCTAGAATTGGCGAGAACCCATAAGAATTCAAATTATCCCTTTCAGTCAACAATGACGCAATTTAAAATTTTGAAGGATCGAATTTGGGTTTTGGTAAACCTACGAGATATGAAAACAGCCTTCAATATTTCAAATTGGAGTACTGGCTTTAAGGAAAGAAAATGTGTCATGAAGTTGGCTCGTTCAATCCATCTGATATTAATTTATTTATGGTGTTGAATCCTATGTCATGTCACAAGTTTGGACAATTGACACTTAGAAGAATGCAACTAAAAAATTTGAAATTATGGTACGAAAGCGATTAAAAAAAAGAAGAAGAAGACAATCAATGACAGAAAAGTACTTAAAAATTATTGATCGTTTTTTAGTTTTTGGTTATTCTTGAATTCTTTGATGAACCAAACACGGGCAACTATTTATATTTTATTCACTCCACCCACGACCCACTTTAAACAATTCAATTATGACTTTTAACTTACAAGGTTATCTTTCCTTTTAAAAAACTTCTGCATTTATAATGTAAGACCTTGTAGCACATGGAAGAAATTTATAACGGATCTCGTGGAGGTTGTATCTATACTTCCTAACAGTGCACAAAGTAATATTGAAATGAGAAAGAGTTGTATAGTTTAGGATCAAATCAATCATGCAAATCACTTACTATAATTTGTACATTGTCATCGTATGTGTTCTAATTGTTTCTTAATATATATTGCAGTTAGATCTAGCTAGTATATTTCACTTGATTTATAATATATATATATATATATATATATATATATATATATATATATGTATTGCTTTTCAATGGAAGCCTTATGGATTAGCACCCATAAAACTTGCTTACCCGTATTTCCATTTAATTTCCTTTCTTCTTATTTGGGGTTTGTGTGTATAGGTTAATTTTCATGGCTTATTTGAATTATGTTTTTCGAAGTTAGCTGGTGTTCACACGGAGTGCAGCATGATCTACTTCTTTGAGCGATGATCCAAATGCCAGTTATTCTTACTTTTTATTTTATTTTATTTTATTGAGAGATTCATTTAAACAACGGTAAGCAAACATATGTGCCTATGTAATGTATTATACATTAATTCCTCTTGTGTGTATGTGTGTGTGTTTGTGTGCAACAGGTAAATGCAATACGTAAAAGGAATAAGATTGGATAAATATGCAACTTAGTTTCTGAAAACATTATTCATTTACAGTTTAGTGAGTCTTTGAATTTATTTTAATATACGAGTTAATTTTTAAATTTATAAAATTTATTTCAATTTAGTCCTTTTTTTTTATTTCTATTTAACCAAGTTTTATGTGTAATGTTAAGTGTCACTTGACACGTTACTTATATTTTCCCTTAAGATGCAATGCCATCTTAACTTATTGAGTGACTAAGGGCTCTATGTATGAGGGAGTTAGGGTTCACTAAGCTAAAATGATATCGTATCTCAAGAGGAAGGGTTGAATAACGTATCATATGGCACTTAGTGTTATATATAGAAACTTAACGTGTTACGTCATAGGTTATCGTTTAACTTGGTCAACTAGAGATAACAAAATGACTAAGGCCCACCTTGGCAGGCGAAATTGAGCTTGGAATTGAGCCATAGAATTGGAATTGGACCTCCTAATTCTAATTATTTTGTTTCGTGTGTATATTAGAATTCTAATTCTAATTCTGAATCCAATTTCATGGAATTGAAAAATAACTAGCTTATGCTACTCTCAATTCTTAGCTTAAACCTTAAAAATTCAAATTCTAA
This sequence comes from Styphnolobium japonicum, assembly GCA_023212625.1. Lineage (NCBI taxonomy): Eukaryota > Viridiplantae > Streptophyta > Magnoliopsida > Fabales > Fabaceae > Styphnolobium > Styphnolobium japonicum. Next base: position 20,731,053 of record JALBWW010000003.1, on the reverse strand, counting down.
ATACCAAGATTTTTTATTTTTTGAATATTAAAAAATAAAAGTTAAAAGCTATCCAACAACTATTATAGCTTGCATCATTGACATAGTCCGACAACGTCACTGTCAGCATGCTCCGACAACGTAGCCGTCGGCATGCTCCGACCTCATTGTCCACTACGCCTTCGACATGCTAGTCGCTGATGGCCTCTGATCATTGTCTTCGTCGCGCGTGTAATGACCAAATCACCGCGTTTCCTCCAATTACTAGTGTCGGCATCCTACAAACACCTTTGTCATCGTCAATAGCGTTATTAAGTTTAACATCCATTGCAACTGTTGTAATCCAACAATGCAAACTCCATTGAATTTTTTTATAATTTAAAATTATTATTTATTAATTTAAATTTATTTATTATATCTTTATAAATTCTTAATAAATTATTCAAATAATAAAATTTTAGTTCAGTTCAGAATTACAATTCTAAACTCTTAATTCTTTAATTGTTCCAAACATAAAAATTAAGATTCTTATCAATTCTAATTCTAACAAATGAAATTAAAATTAGAATTTTAAACTATAATTCTAATTCTGTGATTCAAACATACCCTAAATTGAAATGAATTTTATAAATTTAAAGATTAACTTATATAGTAAAATAAATTCAAAGACTAAATCGTAAGTGAGAGATATTTTCAGAAATTAAATTGTTTATTTACTTGAATAAGACTATATATACATACCCATACAAAAGAGTATTTGTGTAGTGAAAATTTAAAATAAAATAGATTATTATAATTTTGAAAATAATTAATACTCCCGATGGCGCAAATTGCGATCAAGAAATTGTATTGTAACAGTGTCACTAATTATCAGCAAGGCATATAGTCTTAACGTATCGTTTACATTTACTAAGCGTTCTAGAAAATTAGTGATGCAAGTGGCAAGACCCAATCATAGTTAACTTTCTGGTTTTGAATGCTTATACAGGATCGAACTTATATTTTAGTTTTTGTAGGGATTCTACAAAACGACATATACAAGTGAATATAAACTCCTGGAGAACATCTTTCTAGTTACATTGCATTTTAAATTAAATTTTCTTCTAAAAACCTGGTAGAAGCATGCCTATTTTTGCTTTCTCATATGAGTCATATCATTGAGAGTTACATGATTGAAACATTTTCTAATTTACAGTGTTCGACAACAATATTGTAATTAATTACTTTAGATTATATTGCTCTATAAGTATCTTTCTTGAATGGTTAGGAATTTTCCTTTTGGATCTATTATGAAATGGGGTGGAAAATGCAGGTTTGAACTTGTGACACGGGGGTATTACTGTCTGCCCTTACGCATGTTTGATTTATTTTCCTCATATGATGAAACTGCCAAACACTTGCTGCCATTTTGCAGGCTGGTGTGTTCTTAGTCAAATATCTTTACAATGTGGAACATATGTAGAATCCTTAGTGCTTAAGTATTCTTTAGTTAAACAGTCTTCAGTTTCCTGGTATTATTACTCATTTACCTTTTTTGTTTTAATTTCAAACTGTGCACCTGGTCGTTGTGATGGTTCTGTCTGGGCAGATGTTAACAACAGCAACATATATCTGATTAAAGAGATGTAGCTTCATAAATAAGAAAACCCAGTTTTACTCAACATGGGAATTTCTTTTTTATTTTTTGCTTTTCGGCCAACGTGGGAATTTCTAACCATGTGTGTAAACACGAAATAAACCTTCTCTGTATGTATGTCGATCCTAGGCCAAACCATTTTGTATGCATTTAAAAGACTCGTTAAGGTTCACTAGACACAGACTCTATTTCAAGTTCATGTAAATGCTATTTCTGTTTGCTACCCCAAAAAGGACTCGAAATAAACCAAGAGAATTTTTGTAACAACTAATGTTATCTGGTGTTAAAAGCTTGAGAAGTTGGTTTTGGACCGTATATTGATGGAATTGACAGATGAGCTATATCAAACTCTAGTTGAGCACCCATATGCTTTGCAGGGGGTTACCCTGAATGAAGTAATGTAGGATTGTATATACTTCATTGGGGTAATTTGACTCGAGTCTTGATTTGTGAAATAATCAGCTTTTAACAAAGCTAACACAATTTACAAAATGGGCAAGTTTTATGAGGAAATTTGAATTATTCAATAGTCTAGATCCCTCCAATCAGACAACAGCAACCACATGTTGATTGAGAAAGCATATATGAACAAGATCCGAATTTGTTCACACTCCAAAATCCATACCTACCCGGCTACGTACCCCACTACCAAAAGACATGAAAGCTAACAAATTCCACCTAATTATCCCTGTAGTCTGACATCTAGACTCAGAATTTGCTCCTTTTTTGTAGAAAAGGAGAAGAAAATCTACAACCATGCACGGGTGGCTGCATATATATATATATATATATATATATATATATATTGTGAAGAAAGCACAGCCCACCAACTAACCACAAATGATAGTCGTAATTGGTTGAACCACCACATTCAAAATAGCTTAATCTGCTCAACTTCCATGCATCAACTTCCCTTCTTACAAGACCTTCCTTTTTAGGCTATATATTACATTTACATCATGGAGTGTCCTTAATAGATATTCAGTTGGTGGGGGATTCTTGAAATGGCTAACAGCAACAGCAGCACACTGGTAAACGAACGTGCAGGAGCAGAGATCGTGTATGGCTCTGAAGACTGCTACCGTCGCTCCATAGAGCTCCTAGAAGAGCTTGGTTTCCCCAAAGGGGTTCTTCCCTTGCAAGACCTGGTGGAGTGTGGCAGAGTTCGAGAAACTGGGTTCGTGTGGATGAAGCAGAAGGCCCCCTACGAGCATTTCTTCGAGGGCACCAACACCCGGGTGAGCTATGCCGTGGAGGTCACTGCCTATGTGGAGAAGTTCAAGATGAAGAAGATGAGTGGCATTAAGAGCAAGCAGGTGTTTCTGTGGGTGCCAATAACTGAGATGAGCATTGATGGTCCTAAGGGAAAGAAGATATTCTTTAAGACTCCAATGGGGATTGGTAAGTCCTTCCCTGTCACAGCCTTCATGACCCAGGAAGAAAAGGAAAAGTACCTGCAGGATAAGGAGGAGACCAAAGTAAATTGTTAACTACTACATCACAGCATATCTTCGTTTTGGATTGGAGGTCTCCATGTCCCTCATAATTTGTTTATGAATAATAGATGAGCCTACTGAGATCTTAACTACTAAAAAGTATCAAGTAGAATATATGTATTTTTATACCATTTTTATACTTAGTTAATTATAAAAATTTTGTTTAGTTAATACAACATATCATTTAGTTAATGAGTTTGGTAACTATTACAGCTTGTAAGTAATCAATTATCAAACTCATTAACGAAATGATATACTGTATTAATAAAAAAATTAATCATCGTTAAACACAAGTGTAAAAATAGTATAAAATTTATGGTGTGAAAGTATCTTTCCCGTAATTTATTATGCATACACACTTTGTTTTCTCTTGATTATTGGTTGGTTTGTATAATATTTGACTCCTTTCTTAAATATTATTTCGTTCCAAGCTAGAAGAATTCCATGTCTATTATTATTTCGTTTGGAGAACAAACCAAGCCTGCCCTAAACTGTGCCACTTAGAAAAGGTTCAAAGAGTTGATGTAGTACGGTAAAAAGAGGAAATGATGATTCTATTAAGAGGCTAATACTTCCTCGTAGTGTTTTTTTTCCTGCTTTTGACCTTGTTTTTTTTAATAAAAAAAAGAAAAGAAAAAAGCTAGTATTCCCTACGCTGTCCAAAGGTTAGTATTAAAAAAAAATATTTTGATTTGAATATAAGACATTTTTTACCTAAAATTTTCACCTATAATAATTAGAAGTGATATTTCTAGACATAAAAAGAGTATTGAGATACGAATACAGTTATATAATAATTATTATTAATTGAGAATGTTATAACTAAATTAAAAATAAATTACACTGACAAACAACCTAATTAATCCTTATTATAGTCATTAGTCATATTCAATCAATTAATTCTACAAGGATAATCTGATGATGCACGTAAGTCGTAAGTCTCCCTATGCCATGCTCATTAATTGAAGTATAAGAGTAGATATTTTCTCTTAATTGCCACAGAGACATGTATAAGCGTATATTAACCTATATATAATGGCATTACGAATACTCCTGCAGGCTCATTTAAGAGCGTATATTAAAAACTTAGTTTTACCATATATAGTCAAACTAACCTTATCCCTAGATTTATGTCGAGATAATGACTCCAACCTCAACCCATAAAATAAGCCGAAATAAAGAGGAGATCAGATAAACGCTAACAACATTCCCTCGGTTATAAATAGGAGCTGAACCACATAGGTATGGTATCAAGCCTTACACATTAGCTTACCTGCTATACTTTTTTATTGATTTGAGCATCGGAGTGCCTTTTGCATGTACTCTTATCTCGGAATGCTCTTATGAAGCTCGCGTCCATGACAAATTGACGTCGGGATTGATCCTCCCAAAAAATCCAAACGTTAACAGAAACTATTGCCTGAGAAGCTCGCAGAGAGAAGAGTGGGAATAGGCTATAAATCTACCCAAATGGGAAACAAGTAGGTTATGGGACATTATATATATGTGTGTGTGTGTTGGGGGGGGGGGGGGTAATTTTGGATCCAACTGGCTTTAGCAAACTCACAACCTAACCTTCTCCTAATAAGTAATGGTGTATATCATCCATTATATTTTTTGGTTAGTCCAAATAAACCTTGGTTCTAAAAACCCCAAGTCATTGCTTTTCAATGTTCAAACTTCAACAGATTCAAAGATTTCTCATTTGAGGTGGAGGATTAGATCTGTACACCTTGGATTCATTTGATCTGAAATGCAGGCGCATCAGTATAGCTAGTAAGACATTATTGCAGACCAACCAGGGCAGTCTGCTCTCCCTCCTAACTTTTTGCTAAGAAAAGAAAGAGTTCACAGCTTTCCTTTTCTAATTCCATCAGTTTATAAAAGAAACATATTTAAAACTTAAAGGTAGTGTGGTGAGACGATGCGTACAGTGCATGTTAGAGTTCATATTTTAGAAACATACTATTAATTGGACTCCTGGTGATCAGATCACCTGCACGCAATATGTACAATCTGCATATCTTTCTATGCTATATAGCTCAAACGTGACATAACTAAATATATAGCTAGCAACCTTAGACAGGTGTGTCTGAATGTTCCGCTACTTTTTGTTTTATGATATTTTTTTGGTGATTTTGTTTTTTGATATTTAGTTATACTGTTCTTGGTTTTGTGTTGATAATACATGCCTAATCGGGTAGTCCTATTGATGCTATTAGCCATATATGTGCAAATTCTCAGAAAGTAATTGATAGGCTTTCTTCCACAATAGAATATCATGAGCTGCTTTGAACGTTGCTGAAGCTGCTAACAATGGACCCCACTTTCCTAATAATTCTCTTGGTAATTAATTGCAATACTTAAACCTTCTTTGTATCTTTTCCATATGTTCCCCCTCCCCTTTTTATGTGCTTAGCATATTTCAATTTTGTTATCATTTCAGTATTCTTTAATTTTTAGTTCTATTTCAATTTGATGTAGCTTTATTTGCATTGGCATATATGATACAGGGAATAACGTCAAAGAAGGTGCACCAAATGATGTTACTGTCCTTGCCTTTTCAGGAAATGAAAGGCTCGGACCAATAACTTCAACAAAAAATCTCATTGTTGAGGGCTTTTATGGAAGATCAATACATTATCATGTGCATTATGCTGTATACTATGGTGTTTTAGAAAGTGGAAGTGTCTTAATAAAAAATTCCGTTCATGGCAACATAACTATGACTTTCTAGCTCTGGTTTGGTTTAAGTCTTCAATGTGGTATTTCGTTGTTATATTTTACTCTGGCTTATCATTTGGTACTTTTGATTTATGTCGTAACATTATGCATAGGTGTACACTATAGCAAGGTTTAAACATGAAAATGTTGTTGAGCTTGTCAGTTATTGTGTGGATGGTGTTTGTGCCTTTGTCAGTGAACAACTGAATATGCTCCTAAAAGGATGTCTTCATGATACTGTTCATGGCTAGTACAGTATCATGTCATTTCTCATTTCCTTTTAAGTTAACCTTTTTGAGCTAATTAATTGTAGAGGTTTGAGCTTTCTAAGATCATGTATACATTTTCTTTTAAAAACTTGTAGTGTTTATATATGCAGTGGACTAGTGAAACCTACCAATGCTTCAGGGCTTGCCTCCTAATATAGAGCAAATAAACATAAATATTCTTTAATCTCTGTCTTGTTTAATATTAATTTTCTTCATATTGCGGATAATGGAATAATAGGCCGCAAAGGTCATAGGAGCACGTCTTGGTAAAGCTGTGTCATGAGCAGAGTGTGAAAGATGCTGTTGAGGTAGATAGAGGACTCCAATATCTACATGAAAAAGAACCTCAGTTTGTCGTATGTTACATCAGGTCCAGCAACATAATCATTTTTTTATGATTATGTTGCAAAGATTGCTGATGTTCATTCTTCAAAATATGATTTATATGCAACAGACTATGCTTCTCACACTGTTCCACATGCGATGCTTCAAAGTAAGTTATTCTTTCTTTTTTAAAAAAAAAGGCTAAATTATATAACACCCTCTTCAACTTATAGTTATCTCATGACTTCTGCTTTCTTATATATTTAATTGAAGTAATTAATCCTCTAAACTTTCAAAGTTGTGTAAAACACATTCTGTTTACCATTCTATAGTCATGGAGGGAAAACAACACGAAATCTAAATGGCTTAAAGCTACCAACAAAGGGCTTGTTGCTACGCCTTGCTGGTAAATACTGTGGTCTCTCTGCTTTCACTTTGCCAAGGATACTTCTTTATGCAAATCAAAATTTTCCATGGCTACTTGTTAAATTATATAAATTTGGAAAAATAATCAGGCTAGCTGTTGGGCTTGTTTCCCGCCATTGTCTCAGCGAATATTCAACTTGTAAACTGATATATCATGTCTAGAAGCTTGAATTACTTTTTCCCTGGGATTTGGGGATAGATCTGCGGCTTACTTAGGAATTAAAAGTGTTGTCATAACAGAGCAGTTAATGGTGAGGGCCTACTATGCTTCCATTGCAAAATTAAACAGGGCACACAGCCTACAGCCTATTGAGAAAATTCCCCCACCCCCCAGAAAAAAGAAAAAGAAAACAAATTCTTCACTGCAATTATAGACAATAAGCACATCTTGTCTTTCACGCTTGATAAAATTTTCTGATCTTCCAGAAAGCATGAGCAGTTCCTTCATGATGGTTAAACAAATGAAAAGACAAAAGGTAAGAATAGCAATGAACTGTACACACCACTAGTACAAGGAAGCTGTTCAAGCCCATATTCATACACAATAACCTACATCCTAACATCTACAACTACGCTATAACAACAAATAGGTATATAAACACCATCCCAAAGTAACTGATTCCTGCTCCATGTCTTTGATGTCAAATGTGGCAGGCATCAGAACTTACAGAAGCTCAAAAGAATGCAAAAATTGATAGTTCACTTGTGTTCCTTACCCTGGAATTGGTACTTTGAGATCCCCAGCTCTACGTCCGTTGGTTCCTTCTGCCATTGGGCTTATAATCTGGATTGTCACTCTTATCTGTATCAGAAGTCTCCCTCTGGGCATCCAGCTCTATGTTTTCTGCCTGACTCCTTCGTCGTCTTCGATCCTGAAATATCACCACAACATTTGAGAAACATCACGTTCCAAACACACCACCAACTGTGAATCTTAAAATGCAATAAGTTGCTGCGAAGTGGTCTCAAAATCGATGTTTCAGATACAGATTTTTCAGAAAAAGAATATTGCAGATGAAGTTTTTCTCACTCCCTTCATCTTCACTGCCACCTCCCCCTTTTGTTATGTTTTATTTTGCCTTTTTAAATGTTGTTGCAAGGAACCAGATGTAATTTCAAAAAACACCAAGTGCCATACCAAGTTGGAAACACATGATTTTTGAGATAAGAATCAGAAGTCAAACCTCTCGAGGTATGGGATATTCCTCTGATTCAAGCATGCGGACAACTTGACTCATCTTTGGTCTTTTCTCAGCATCTGGATCAACACACCTCAAAGCAGTCAAAAGGGCTCGTTTAAGGGCACTTGTTGATGGCCTGGTCTCAATGTTGGGGTCCACCACCTCTTCTGAGCGCCTACCCCCTACCATCATCTTGAGCCAGTCAACCAAATTTACCTACAGAACCATCCAATAGTATTAAGGAAAGCCTAATGAGTCAAAAATATAGGAAGAGGAAGAGAATTATGAAATAAATAAAGTTGCCAAGTACTCCCAGTGAGATTTTCTATGTTTCCATTCATCAAATTCAAAATTCAAGTTGAGAAATATATTAGTAAAGAGAATGAATATAGTATACACAAATACATGCACGTCCGAATCTTTATGATTTCTTTACAGAATACCAATGACACACCTCAGCTGCTGTTCGGCTATAATCCACTGGGTCTCTTCCTGTAATTGCTTCAAGGAGCAATACCCCAAAGCTATAAACATCACTCTTCTCGTTTAGTAAGCCAGAATTGGCATATTCTGGAGCCACATATCTGAAAAATACAATGCAAGCATGAAAGGAAGAATGAGCAAACTAAAGGCAGTTGCAATCTCTACACATATTAGTCTAAGGAACAAAAATGCAACTCTCTCAATTTTAGAGTGCAAATGAATGTCTGCTATGTTATGGTCAAATTGAAATTTAGAGGTGACAATTGATTATAAATTGTTGAAGTAAAATGAAAAACTTGATCATTCTTCTCGTTTAGTAAGCCAGAATTGGCATATTCTGGAGCCACATATCTGAAAAATGCAATGCAAGCATGAAAAGAAGGAGCCAACTAGAGATAACTACAATTTCTCTACATATATTATTAGTCTAAGGAATTAAAAGGCCAACTCAGTGTTAATTTCTGAGTGCAAATGAATATCTGCTATGTTATGGTAGAATTGAAATTTAGAGGTGACAATTCATCATAAGTTGTTGAAGCTAATGAACCACTTGACATTCTGTTTGGCCTGAATATATTGTAATCATGATTAGATTATGGGCACGAGATCACCAAGGAAAATTAACCTAAAAGATTAATTATATAACTTATCAATTTGCAGCACAGATAAAAAAAACAAAACGAGCATAAGTCACTGTGCCTCCCCAAATAAGAATTTACATGGAAAATTACATCTTAAACAAAAAACAAACAAGTCCTAAATTTGTAGACAAGAAGCTTACCCAAAAGTACCCATTACTCTAGTCGTAATATGACTTTTTCCAGCGCCAAGTAACTTAGCCAGCCCAAAGTCAGATATTTTAGCATTGAAGTCATCATCAATTAGAATATTGCTCGACTTAATATCGCGATGCACAACTTTTGGCTCAATTGCCTCATGCAAGTAAGCCAGCCTGCAAGATTTAATAATCATAGATCAGTAAAAGGAAACTCAAAAAAAAAAAAAAAAACCCAAAAGAAAGAAACTATGGACATTTAGTAAATTAGATTTTTCAGGAATAAATGAGCATACGCTTTTGCTGTTCCTAGGAGAATTTTCATCCGAGCATCCCAAGTAAGAAACCCATGCTGCCGCATGGCTCCGTGAAGCCATTGCTCTAAATTGCCGTTGTTAACATACTCATAAACCAACAACCTGAAATTAATAGCAGGTTCAATAAGAATGAAAATTGCAAATGATACAAACCAGTACTTAAAGACTAGTAAGCAAATGCAACTGTGATATAAAGCTACGGATGTCATTAACCAAGAAATACCATGCTAAAAAAATTTCTGGAACCAATTTTGCCACAGTTAATAGATTCAAATGGTCAAATCAAGATGAAAGTAGAGACACAAACAGTCAAACACACGCACAAATGCATGCATGTAGACACAATTATACAATTGGTGATAATTCATCTTTGCTGATTCCAAAATATAGAATTAAAAAACGAATGGAAATCTAGATGTATAACCCAAATAAAGTGCAAACACAAAACAATGCCTTACCTGTGAATGCCTTCAATGCAATAGCCTAAAAGTCGAACCAAGTTCTTATGCCGCACATGACCAATAGCCTCAACTTCCACCCTAAATTCCTTTTCAGCTTGTCCTCTGCATGATGGGCATCAACAATTATTACATAAACTAGCTGCAGCTGCAGACATCCTACTAAAACATGAAACATGACATTATAAAACCTAGTTCAAATTTAAAATAAAAATAAAGGCTGCAATGCAACTAAACAAGCTAACGCCAAAGCTTACAAATTATTCAGGAGCTTTTTAACAGCCACAGGACTCCCATTGATTAGCTGACCACGATAAACAACCCCATATCCACCTTCACCAATAACATTGTCTTTTGAAAACCTGTTTGTTGCAAGTTCTAGGTCCCTTAATGTAAACCAGTGCCCCCAGCCAAGCTGAGAGAATTCAGGCAGACCAGACAAAGGGGATGGCGCAGTTATAGGATGCAAAGAAGACCTGTAAGCAGAAATGTTCTTAACACCACTTTCTTCACCTGATTGAGAGCCATTAGCATCTTTCTCTAAATGATTAAATGAGCCTGATTGACTACTATTATCTCCATTCTTTGTTTGCATCAAAACCTTTTCAGACTCCCTGTCACTAAACTTGTCATTCAGACACATAAAAGCACCATTCTGCGGATGATTATTTGCTGAAACTTGATCAACCCTGATTTCTTTGATCTCTTCTGAAACGGATAACATACGGCTAAGGGGAAGCATGCCATTGACTCTTTTGGATTTCTTTCTTGATGTAAGACATATTGATAGCACCACAAGAATGATTATAATGAACAACCCAACTATTATTCCCATTAATACCCACGCTTTCAATCCGAAAACAAATGTTTTCTTGGACAATCCTGAATTCAGATCAGATGCCATTTTGCTGATGCCAAATAAATCTGCAGAAGTCAGTGTTAAAATATAAGAAGGAACTTCGATGCATACAACAAATCAAGTTGCAAAATAAAGCATTTGACTGGACTAACTATGAGTTATGTCACCAAACTCTTATACTGGGTTCCTCACACCCTACACCAGGTTTGAGAAAGTTAATCACACATCCAGCCATCCAAAATTCCAGCAAGAAACTAGATTATGTTTGCTCCCCTTTTCATATGGAAGTAAATGAAAAAGGCCGGTTACTTACCAACAGAGGTTCATTTCCCTAACAAAATGCAAAAAATAGAGAAAACTAACTGCATATTAGCCCCAGTATTCATATCCCAGAAAAATCAAGCAAATATAAACCAGACTTGTAAAAAGAAAAATGGAACAATTTGACTTCAAACTTCTTAGAAAACATAAATCGTAAGAGGCAACAAGAGCATAAAGACAAAGCAAATTTGTTTTTACATAAAACTTGAAAACCAAATAAGCGAGAAAGATTGGAACTTTTCAAATTAGTTAACCGAACATAATTGAGCCAAGTTACCAGACGACCAATGGCAAAATAGAACCATCATTTGTTAACATCTCTCTGTTTTTTTTTTTCCAGCAACTTAGCAGAGATTAAAAAAGGTTCAAAATGAATACCTGTCCACAACCCAAATCCTTCACAGATTTCTCCCCAGCTCCTTTTCAGACCCTGTAGCAACTTAAACACTAGATCTCTTAAGCTCCCACAACCCTCTTGGATGTGAAGCCATTGAAGTTTTCTCAAATGCTCAAAAGGGTGTCTGTTTCCAATCTGAAATGGACCTTCTGGGAGTACCACCACCACCCTTCCCTTCCCCTCCCCCTCCTCACAAAACAACAAAGGAGGAGGTCACAGCAAAGGCACCGACCCAGTAGTGCAGTTGGAGGGAATTGGAGAACACAAGAGGCACATGAAATTCTGAGAAGAGGCAAATGGTGGGGTTAATAAGAAGGCATGGAATTATCAGTGGTAGGTGATGGGAAGTGACATGACTCACATTACATACAGTAAAAGAGAAGCATGAAAATGGAAACTTTCTTTGCTGTTTCTTCAAATTTCTTCCCCCTCTCTCTCACTCACCCTTTCTAATCTTCATGCCTTCTCTTTTCTATTCCCCATCTTCTTTTTTAATTGTTTTTTTTATTCCTAAGATTTCTCCAGACGGTGACAGATAATCAGAAGCTTAAATGGTATTTGACATTAAAATAAAGTATGGAAAAAGAAAAACCATTTTTCAAAAAACAAATCACTTTAGTTTAACCCAAAAAAGCTCACTTTATAAGTATAACATCAATTTTCGAATATTATTGATAAAATATTTAACTTGTGATTATTACTAAATTTCATTTTTATCTATTTATTTAACGAGACTTTGTTATTTTGTTCAGTAGGCTGTACAGTCAAAGAAACAGACTGGACACCATATCAGTTTTCTCATAGTCCATAGTACCCCTATTGTATATTGACTATTCAATTGTGGGGAAGATGTAATTTTACATATGGGCATTGATGAAGAGTTGAAGACTAGGAAACTGTTTCCTAAATTTCAATTTTAGTTTCATTTTTAACCTTCCTCATCCGAAGAGGAGGAAAAAAAGGAAAGAAAAAAAACGCTACACACCAGAACCCTCAAACCAGCAAAAAATTACTTGAAGGGCAGTACTTAATTACATACCCAATAAGGGATGATGAAGGCCCTCCACAATCTGATGTCACTAGAATATTGTAGAGGAATCACTCTGTTGTAGAGGAGGAGCAACATATGAATGAGTGAAAGGGAAAGCAAGTCCCACATTGGCAGTCAAATAAATGTGTGTCATCCTTGGACATTTTTAACAGAAGGCTACACTGCATACTATGTGGAGCAATGATTGGTTTGAAAGGCCTAAGCTTGCATACATACATATGACACACAAGCTAGGTCATGAGTTTTGCTCCTGTGGTCCCATGTTACTTCTTTAAGGAAAGTTATTCTGGTCCAGGTTAAGTGCTTTTGGAAGCAGTGCTTAAATGAATCCTTTTCAGTTTTCACTGCCACATCCACCCAAACAAGGACATCTATGTGACTCAGCAAGATGGGTACCTAGCAGTCTCAAGTGCAATTGTTTCAAAGGCATAAAAGGGTGCATATTGCTTCACGTTTCAGCTACATAGAGGGCATTCTTCTTAGGATTTAGTGATTATAAAGCTATAATTATATTTACGGAGAATGACTTCATCATATGCAACTATATAATGATGTTTTAAGATGACTCTTCTGTATCATCTATTTATAACTCTCTGGCTTATTCGGTGTATTATATAGAAGGGAGTATAATTTCATAAAACATATATGCTGTTATTTTCGTTAACTACCTATTGTAATATTTATGTTTTACCCTGCAAATGATTTTTGTGAGCTTATGCTCATAATAATCAATGTCTGAGCATCACAAGCCAACACGATGATTTTTAATGTGATTTTTCTGTGTTTTTATTTTACCTTATAAATCAAATTCTACTTCTTTATGAGTGAATCAAAATCTGCATTGTGCCTTCGATATTGTTCATTTAGAAAGAGATATGGCTTGCACAGGATAATTATGAGCTAGTTGCATAACAGATCTCGCTGTGCAGACCTCTTTGAACACTAATTATTTTGTTTATCTTTCCTTCTATTTTTGGTTTAAATGTGATTTATATTTCGTTAATCATGCAGTGCTTTTTTCATCAATTTAAATGGGGGCCCATCAAAAGAAAAACTGGAGGAAACAAAGAATACCGGGTGGTAAATATCATGTCATAACACAACTTTTATTCTATAAAGCAGATCAAAGTGCGAGATTAACGATACTTAAATGTGGTGTAACTTGAATCACAGGATAATTAGAGAAAAATTGAAAATGCTTCTATATTAATTAGTGCAACTAATTTTTGCTTCTTGCATTAACATTTTCCACAAATACACTTAATCTTTTGTTTAATTATCATATAAAACTATAACCTTCTGTTTATTAGACACTAAATTACTATAAATCCACGATACAAGCAAGCAAGTACTATTTTTAATTTTTTTTTCCTTCTGTTTATTTAGGTATATGCTTCTTTTTCTTTGCTTCCATATAGTAGGGAAAAAGAAAGCACAAGCTAAATATATAGATGTAAAACATTTCCAAAATTATTTATTCAGATGGGAACTATTTCTTCTTTGGCAGTTGATAAATAAATAATAAAGCAAGTCTTCTTTTGACCAGACACATTCCATAAAGGTTGCAAAGCTGGATAAAGACTGTTAATTAAATTAAGAACTGCCACTAATAAGCATATGCTTGCATAATTGCATTGTCTAATGCTGATGGAACACTACTTAATTATTTATGTGTTACTTGGCTGCACGCAATATTATTGACTTTGTGTCCTCATCCTTTGGGTCACTGCAATTATACAGTGCAAAATCAAATGATTGGCAACACAGTAATTTATTTTGTATACTCATTCTAGAGAATGCAATATATATCTTATTATGTGTATACATGGTCACCAATTGTATACACCTTTTTTTTTTTGGTAATTCGTATACACCAATTGTATACACCTTTTTTACAATAGGTTGTAGCTAGTTTTGCTTCTTCAAAAGAATAGTAATTAAACCAATGTTAAGAAGATCGAACCAACCGATCCGACTGGTTAAATTAGGAACCGGTTACCCTATTGATTCGGTTCACTCCAAAAAATCGTCCAGCCTGAAAATCGGTCAAGAACCAGTAAACCAATCAACCCGAACTGGTCCAATAAGGTTCAACCGATCTTATTTTTTTAAAAAAAAAATTTTACTAATTCAAATAATGTCATTTTGATCTAAAAACTTAATGTAAGTCAATCTAAAATTTTTTTTATATGAAATACTTAAATTATATTGTATAGAAGCTTGGGAACTGAATGTATAATTGATTGTATATCTCTTTGAACTGAAATTAGAATTTTTTTAAACAAAAATAGGCTATAATACTGTTATTGAATGCTTTGGACTCTCAAAAAATAAGTTGTAAACTATTTTTTTATCATTTGTGTTGTTTTTTATGATTTTTAATTTGTTTAGAACATAAAGTTATGTGACTTTTTTAAGTGATCATGTGATTTTTAAATAACTTTTAATATTGACCATACATGAATGATCCAATGGTCAAGATTTGTTTATCTCACTCTCACAATAAACTACTCATCTCATTAAATATGTCCCCATATATATATATATATATATATATATATATATATATATAAATTATTTAATTATATTCCAATTCGACCACGGTTGAACCATTGAACCTTGAATCAATTTCCTGACTGATTCAATCACCGATTCGATTTTCATAACCTTGAATTAAACTATTCCTTTTGTACTTGGAAGATGTAATAAGTAGGGCGGCTTCTGTCATAGTGTGAGGGGCATGCCCCCAAAATTTTCAATTTTTTTTGTTTTATATGTAATTCTTTAACTTGGTCACTCTCAAATATTAAGCCTAATTAAATTGGTATTGAACTAAATAAAAATATAACATATCATCAAGTTAGTGTTCAAGTTTTAAATTTTTATTATAAGCTCAATCAACATGAAATTGTAATTTATTAAACTCAAGTTCTAAAATTTTATTTAGACTAAGCCCAATAAACAAAAGATTGTAATTATTTATTAAGTTCAAGTTCTAAATTGTTATGTAAGCTAAGCCAAAGTAAATTTTTATGCATACTAAACACATTCAATCAATATACCTGCAGTAAGCACTCTTTGAGACTTTATCATTTCATCTTTGAAAGAATATTGAAATGATAATAAAGAAAGTGGTAAAGTTTATCGAACTCACCTAAGTTTTGATACTAATGTCGTAGTTTTTATTCTTCTAGCTTGTACAAGTGAACGAACATATGTTGTGTGTTACCAATTGTTTATAAGTTAAGATGTTTTTCTCCATGTTGATTGTCAAGTTTTAGTTAAATTTTTGGTTTCCTATGTGGTATCTGTACATTTTTTTAATATGGGACAAATCTTCACTTGCGTATTTGATAGGGCAACCTTGGTTGCAAATTATTTTTAATAGAATCTAAATTCCTACACTATAATTAAAGTTCACCTACGTGAAACTTAAGTTGCGAACAAGTCTTAAGTTGCGAACAAGTTATACATCATGGTTATGTTTTAGTTAAATTTGACACTTAATGTATAAGTGTATAAGGTTTACTATTAAGTGTGCATTTTTTTATATGTATTATAAATTTTATTTAAACTTTTAGACAAGAGTGAAAATTGAGAAATATATAAAATGCCTTGCTATTTCTTTTCATTTATATTTAGCTCCATTTCTATTTGCCCCTGAAACAAATGCTGCTTATATATTTTTATTTTAATTTAGTTATTCTGTGCACCTCCATCGTGTAAAGCATGCCTAAATTGAAATAAAATTATATATCTCATAAAAAATTAATTATAAGAAAATTAAAAGTAATTAAGAAAATTTGTTTCTTACAAAGATCAAAAGAGTAGTTTATTCTACCTTAAATTATGATAAAATAAGGAGTTTGTCTCTTTGTCTTGACAACTCAAATTCAAACTTTGAGTCAGGATTTAAAAGAATTAATTGATTTATTTAAATATATCATGTTGTTGTGAGAGTGTGCCCTTAAAATCGTTAGATAAATAATAATTATTAATTTCACAATTATTTCTATATCCCTTCTCTCACTTCGTTTTCTTTTTCCCCATGTGAAAACGAATCTCATCTATGTCTGTTACAAATAGTTGGCCCTTCACATATAAACCTGCAAAATATACTTTATTGCAATATTGATATATTTAGTAAGCATGTGTTTTCATTAAAAAAAAAAAAAAAACATGTTTTTTTATAGGTAGGGAGAGTTGTTAAATTATATATGAATGTAAGCAAAAAAAATATTAATTTAATATTCTATAAATTTTAAAAATAAAATATGAAACGGATATAAAAAATGAGTGTACAAATAAAATAAGTGATATATTAATGGGAAAATTATAATTATTATTTAGAAGAACGTTCTTCAGTTCACAAGTTTAGTTATTTAAAATAATTTAATAGTTATAACACAATAGCTAATTTTTTTAAACTTGTTCTAATAATCAAACACTAATTAGTTCACTCATTCTTAAACAAAATAAATTTAATTTTCACGTTTTCAAATACAATCATAGAGTTGAGATATAATAATAATAAATTTAGCAAAGCAACAAAGTTAAAAGCCTTAAAAGAAATTCTCAGAGCAGAAAAAAAAATTACCTTTTCTTTTCTTTTCTTTTATATATCTTATGTTGGGTAAACGAAGCAGGAGGCATTGGTCAAAGCATATTCTCACAGATAACATACACAAATGCAGAGGCTTGTCTTCTGCCGACAATTTTCAGGTAGATTTTTACAAGAAAGTAAAACCAGAGTCAACCTCTCAACCACATTTGCCTTCTATGGTTAGATTTCATTAGGAGTTAGATTCAAAAGGAACAAGTGAGTTTTGTACTTTGATACACTATGAAATAAATGAGAGGTGTGCACGATTCGTTCACTTCTTTAATACATTTCAGATTCATTTTTACCCAAAGAAAAAGAAAAGTACCCTTCTATTTATATTCTTGGCTTGTCTCTTGACCTTCGTAAAGGGTCCTCCATGTCCTAAATTTTCATTGCACAACTGCTATTAGGACCCATCCTAAAGTTAAATATGCTTAATAGTTAACAAAGTTATACACCAACACGATACATGCTTTCTGTCAAAAAAAAAAACACTATACATGCTTAACAAAATAAGAAAAGGGAAAGTCTCCAACATTAGATTAGACCTAGTCATAAACCTTCAAGCAATTCCCTTAATCAAATCCAACCCAACAAAATTCAAAATAATACTAAAATATTGCAGAAAGAATAATCATAGTTGGATTATATTGTCTACCAGCATAGATTTGCTTTCAATTAAAAAATGCCCATCATGGGACTCATGGAAATGATTTGTTCTTAGTCCATGAACAAGAATCTTTTGTTGTTGGAAGTGAGGCTTTCCAAGAAATAGCACAGCTGGTGTGCCCTAATCTCTGTTCTGTTCACAGGAGAAGTAGATTCTCAATCATCTGAACCATTAGGCTGGAATTTCTGGCAGGTGGGAAATCAAAATCTGGATGTGGCTGCGCCGTTTGAGAGATTTGCACATTTGATTATTAGCTTGTGTGAGCACACACGCAACATTCTGGTTTGCTGCTGCTGCTGCTTACGGATTGTGAATTTGTGCTGCTAGAATGCTAGTTGTTGCAACTGCTTTGTCTATTGAGGTTATACTTATAGGGTAGTTAGCTGGTAGCATCAAGGTAGTTTCATTCATCCATTCTATATGTAATCACAACTATATATGTGTGTGTATGTGTGCGTGCAGAATTATGAGATCCTTAAAAGTTCAAATGCATTTGTTTAATAATTATCCTCAGGTTGCCTCTGGTTCAGGTTTAATTATAATTATAATTTAATTTTTATATGTAGCTTGATTACTATGTGAAGAGAGTGTATTTTTTTTTTCTAATTTCTTTTTTTCCAATTTTAAAGGTAGTACGTATTTGTTATGATGTTGACTAAAATCTGCTACCTAAAGGTGAGTTTGTGCAGATTGGAGATATCTTAGAAGTTCAATAAAAATACTTGATGTCTAATTGTCATTAGCCTACTTGTTGCTTCCATTGGTAAAGCTTCAAAATCAATTAAATTTTTTTTTAAAAAAAAGACATCTGCATGCATGTTTTAGTCTTTTAAAAACATTTACTAAAAATACTGTTCTTTTTGTCAAAGTATAAAATATATTATACATGAAATTTGTCGGCAGGTTATACTAGGAGCATTAATTTAATTGAAATTCGATAATAATAATAATAACAATAATAACTAGAAAATAAATACCAGTATGTTTTATGGTTGTAGGTACTCTACAAATCTGAGCTGCTTATGCAGATTGAAGTGTCTTAGAAGTTCAATAATAATGCAGGATGTCTAGCTCATTGTCTTCAGTTTAGTTGTTTCTTCTCTTGATTTAACTTTGAAATCCAAAAAAGAAAAAGAAAACATCCTCATGTTTTAGGCTTTTTTTAAAAAACAACCTGTCTATACAGGGAATCTACAAACTTGAATCTGAATATCCTTCAATAACCAATTTAAAGTGTCAAATGTGAATTACTCTGATACCCATTTTTTTTTAAGTATCAATACTTAAGGTGAGTTATCAAGTATTTATTAATTATTATTTATATTTAATAGACTTTTAAACATTTATTGTGAAATAAACAGTTAATAAATGATAAATAACTCACCTTATATACCAAACTCATCATAATACCGTAGCTACTCCTCGTGTATTCACTTTCAACTTCAAGTTCTAATGTTTACAAACTCAATATGCTAATACTATACTCAAAACATTCATTTCATTTGCCAAAAAAAAAGTGCATATTTTTTAAAGCAAACCTCTATTATGATGACTCATCATATCATCTCTACAAGCATTGCTAATAATAATAATAATAATAATAATAATAATAATAATAATAATAATAATAATAATAATAATAGAATAGGGTATTGGTTTTTTACCTTCAGTTCTTTTTTTTTTTTTACTGAAAAAGCCCACGAACCCATATCCTCTTAAGTAGATCAGATAAATGGGCTAGACCAATTCAATTCAAATGACAACTCTCACTATGTGAAAGCCCATGCCACAGTTGGGTAGGCCTGGTAAGCCCAATAGCCCATTATTAAAATCCATGAGCCCATATTTTGTAAAGTGAACTAGATAAATAGGTTGACAATTGATCAACCTTAAAAAAAACAAAGTGATGTTAATAAAGGGTCATTACAATTTTCAGAATGAATATTATATACGTATATATATATACCCACGCCTTTTCTTTATTTTCTACCATTTTCGCTTTGGATGGATTTTAGTCCTTTTATTTTTTATTTAAGGTATTATGGCACGTTGCAAACTAGTGATAGCAGTCAAGTGAAGGGAAACATTAAAATTTTGAAGAAACATAATATTTTAGTAATGTTTAGCAGGTTATATATAATATTTTTAAGTACTATATATATAACCTTCTAAACAATATTAACAGAGTTTAATTTTTCAAATAGATATTATAATAGTAAAAAAAATTATTAATGTGTTAACATGTTTAAATAATAATATAAAAAAAATTTAGACACACAACAATAGATAACAGTTGAATCCATTGGATTATTAAGTCTCTAAACCACATGGTCTCTCCATTGACTACACTTTCTACAAGCATTCCACCTTTGCACCAGGGTCATGGGTTCCTCTTGAAAGAAATACGATTTTGAGCCCGAGTTTCATGCTGAAGTTTGGTGTAATTAGCAAACATCCAAGGAAGAGTTCAAACATATGTTAAAAAGACTCAAACCCTATAAATTCCTCCACTCATTTACAAATGAGAAAAGAGCATACAAAACTTTTGAACTTTGACCCATTTGTAAACAACCACCACGAACTTTAAAAGTATCTAATTTAATCATTGAACTATATGAATTATCTCAATAGATTCTACCATCCACCTTCTATTAACTCATATACGAAGGAGTTACGTGAAAAAATCTTGACCATCGACGTGTCCCAATCTAAACCATTCATATTAATTTCCCTTTAATCTGTTTAATAATTCTTTAGGAAATTAAAAAAATAAGTTAATAATTAAAAAGTAGAGTTTATAAGTGATAATCTTCTCCTTCTTCATTGACAATGAGGGTTCATCCTTCCTTGCCTACTGCATCTCTAGCGTCTCCCACAGTGGTGGCGCCAGCTCATGTGCCTCAACCACCGCCGAAGAGCTTGACATTAGCGCTAAAGGCAAGGGGCAACAATGGTGGTGGTGAGAGGGAGGATTGCTAGAGTGAAGGAGCGATGAGGGTGCTGATCGAGGCGTAGGGGGAAAAGTATTTGGAGTTGAGCAGGGGGAATCTGAAGTAGAAGCACGTGAAAGATGTTGCAGATATTGTGAGCTGCGATGAGGACTACGCCAAACCTCCCTAGACCAATATTCATCTCTGAGGAAGTTTGCAACCCTTTGATACCAGAAAATCCTCCTCTTTCTCTTTGCTTGAGAGGGTGATATACAACTTTGGATAAACAAGGGCCCCCTCCTCCACATTGTTCCCATCACCGGAAACTACTGTTCTCATCAGCTCCCACATACCCTCTCGTGGTGTGGTACCTGTCTTCCTTCTCTGGCGACGCTGATTTCCTATTCTAGCTAGCAACCGACTGGAGCATAGCCCATCAAAGTTCCTGCACCCAAAATTTCCATCAAAATCACAGGAAAAAATAAATAAATAAACACAAATTGTAGACATTTTCCTTGAAATTACAGCTCCAATGTTCTGTTGTGATATTCAAAAATTTAGTTTTCACAAAAGGGTCATTACATCTATCCCAAAATCTCAATTTTTTTGGAAAACCAAACAAAGTGAAAGGGTCTATTTTTTTTGAGAAACAGACAATTTCAAACACCACCCCACTGAGTTTTGCTCTCATGTAATCCCACTACCTTAGAAATGAAAAAAAAAAGAGTCAATTCAAGTTCAAGGTATGTACTGTGGTGGGTTATGACGGTACATTATCAAATATCAATCTCTCCCTCATCAAGTTTCAATTTTGCTGTTTCTAAATTCAACCATGTGATTCCACTGATATATCCATTTCTTTAGGTGTGACTTGGAAGGGCAATAAGCTTATCAACGGTGTTTCACAAACTTTGATTGATGAATTTTGCATTTTCCCTTTTATTTCTTCGCCATTAATTTAATTTCTTGTTGTGTGTCAGAGGAAGAATATGATGTTTATTTAATTTTAATAAAATTATTTTTTGTTGTTTAGGAAGAATTATTAAATAATTACAATGAAAGTATATTTGTTATGTGAATGGTTATGATAGAAGACAAGTGGATGGTCAAGATTATGACATATCATTTTCCATTAGCGGGTTAATGAAGAATTGATGAAAATGTTTATTGAGATAATTGATATAGTTCAAGAACTAAATCAGAAGCTTTTAAAGTTCATGGTAGTTGTTTACAAATGAGTCAAAGTTTAGGAGGTTTGTATATTCTTTTCCCTTTATAAATTAATAACACTGGTTAGCCCAGCTTATGAAGTTCCAGATAGATCCTGAATGACGTGGCATAAATAACCAAACTATTGACAATTTGACACTTTAAATGGTTACTTCTCAAGCTCTCTTCCTCTTCTTCCCCTCTGCGATTTGCAGCAGCTCTACATAATGAGCCACGGTGCCCTCACGAGGCGTAGTTGTGTTGTATTATGTGTTGTAATATTACAAAAGTTCAAAGTCCTACATTGCTTAGTTTTCAAACTTTTAAAGGGTTTATAAAGTAACTTGTGATATGGGCTTGTAAAATGAGTTGGTGAGATGAATGGGCTCGCGCGCCCAAGTTTGGGCCCAGGTAGTGCAAATCATCTGATTTGCCCTACGCGCGCACGATAATGAGGCCTCACAGTTTTTTGCTCTGTTTTTATTTAAATTTAAATTTAAAATTATCCTATCCAGCAACAGTTACTTTTAGACTTAGTCTTTATCCGGAAAATCCTCAAATGCAGATCACATCCCTTATTTTTCTCTGCTGGTTACCAATTGCAGATTGTGTTCCCTTGATTTACTCTACTGTTACCACATTTTCCTCCTGCAGATTAATTTTCGTATTTTAAAAAACCAGTCATTCCATTATTTTGAAATTTATGAAACCTTACTTCTTCCTCCTCTCCTGCGTCTGGGTTAACTAAATATATTTTCTCTGCTGATCTGAGACCTCAGCCGCATCCGGCCGGGAAGAGCCTGTTATATCCTGGGGGGTTTTCGCATTAGCCGAATAAATCCTTAAGGACAGTGTGTACCCACACGTCTCAGGCCTTTATTTTATTTTATTTTATTTTTCTACTCTATTTTGTAGGTCAGTTGTCGTTTACACATTTACAACAATCTTAAGGATTTATCATGGCCGACAGCGACGCTGCAATCGAGAATGCCACTCCCAACAATGGTGGTGCTGTTGCTTCCCCGCCTCCTTCACCTACTCCTGCCGCGGTCACCTTTGCGAAGCTTTTTCCAGATATCTCGAAGATCGAACTCTTTGCTGGCCAAAATTTTCGAAGGTGGCAAGAACTTCTGCACACCGTCCTTGACATACACGGAGTCGCATCAGCACTCACCGATCCCAGACCACCCTCCACGGCAAATCCCAAATTGATTCAAGACTGGACATATGCTAATAAGGTATGCCGTCACACTATTATTAGCACTCTTTCTAACGAGTTGTTCGATGTGTACTGTTCTTACAAGGATGCCAAAGACATATGGGAGTCCATGATCCTAAAGTACACTGCTGAAGATGCCGGGTAGCAGAAATTTGTCATCGGAAACTACTACCACTGGGAGATGACTGAAAACAAAGACATCAAGGTTCAGATCAATGAGTACCATAAGCTATTGGAGGATCTCAAAGCCGAAAATATCACTCTCCCAAATGAGTTTGTAGCTGGCCTCCTTATTGAAAAGCTTCCTGATTCATGGAAGGACTACAAACAACAACTGAAGCACAAGCACAAGCACAAGCAACTGTCACCCTCTGATATGATCACTCACATCATCATTGAAGACACCAATCGAAAAGAGTGTCAGGCTGCAAGGGCAAAGGCTTTGGCTTCCCGGGCAAATCTTATACAAAATAAATCTCACAAAAAAAGGTACGATTCTAAACCTGATCACAATAACAATAAAGTTAATAATATCCCTCGTGCTTATAATCCCACTTTTAAGAGAAAAGGTACTTGTTTTATTTGTGGAAAGCCAGGACATCATGCACCCCAATGCAGGCATAGAAAGAGGAACGACAATCCTCCTAAACCAAAGGCAAATTTGGTAGATGGAGATGATATCATTGCTGCGGTCGTTTCTCAAATTAATATGGTGACCAATGTGAATAAATGGGTGGTAGACTCTGGTGCTACGAGGCATATTTGTGCAAACAAAAATGCTTTTACCTCTTACACTTCTGTGGGGGATGGAGAAGAACTGGTATATCTTGGAGATTCTCGAACTACTGAAGTTTTTGGAAAGGGAAAAGTTCTTCTAAAGCTCACATCTGGCAAGACACTGGCTTTGAATGATGTACTTCATGTGCCTAATATTAGGGCTAATCTGATTTCTGTATCTTTCTTGGGAAAAGTTGGGGTTAAAGTGTCATTCGAATCTGACAAGATTGTAATGACAAAAAATAATGTACTTGTGGGAAAGGGTTATTGTGATCAGGGACTTTTTGTATTGAACATTGATGAAATTATTAATAAGAATGCATCATCTTCTGCTTACTTGATTGATTCCATTGATATGTGGCATGCTAGTTTAGGACATGCAAATATTTCTTATATTAAGAAAATGCAATATCTTGGTTTAATTTCTGCGACTAGTGATGCATGTTTAAATAAATGTGATATTTGTATTGAATCTAAGTTAACTAAAAAATCTTGCCCTTTAGTACAACAACGTGAATCTGAATTACTTAGTTTAATTCATACCGATTTAGGAGATTTAAAAAATACCATGATTAGAGGCGGTAAAAAATATTATATAACCTTTATAGATGATTTTTCTAGGTTCACTAAGGTTTATTTAATTAGAAATAAAGATGAAGCTTTTGATATGTTCCTTTCATATAAAGCGGAAGTAGAAAATCAACTAAATAAGAAGATTAAAAGAGTTAGATCTGATAGGGGTGGTGAATATATTTTATTTAATGAATTTTGTGAAAAAGAAGGCATAATACATGAAGTAACTCCTCCTTATTCACCTGAATCTAATGGAGTGGCTGAAAGGAAAAATAGAACATTAAAAGAAATGATGAATGTCATGTTAGTTAGTTCTTCCGCACCTGATAACCTTTGGGGTGAAGCCATTTTAACTGCTTGTTTTTTGCAAAATAGAATACCTCATAAGAAAACTGGTAAAACACCTTATGAGTTATGGAAAGGTTATATGCCTAATTTGAAATATTTAAAAGTGTGGGAGTGCCTAGCTAAGGTAATGTTTCCTGAACCTAAGAAAAGAAAAATAGGTTCTAAAACTTCTGATTGTATGTTTATTAGATATGCTGAACATAGTGCTGCCTATAGGTTTCTTGTTTTAAGAAGTAGTGTAATTGATCGTAACACTATTGTAGAGATTAAAAATGCTGAATTTTTAGAACATATTTTTCCTTTGAAATCTGGGATTAATTCCGTAGAAAATAATTCTCTAGAAAACAATAGTGAAAACTCGTATGAGGATTTGAGAAGAAGTAAAAGACCAAGGAAAGAGACATCTTTTGGAAATGACTTTTACACTTATCTCATTGAAAATGATCCTTTGACTTTTACTGAAGCTATTTCATCTTCTGATGCTCCTTTTTGGAAAGAAGCTATTAAAGCCGAAATTGATTCTATTTCAAGATGCAATACTTGGATTTTAGTTGATTTACCTTCTGGAACAAAACCTATTGGTTGCAAATGGATTTTTAAAAGAAAGTATAACCCTGATGGTTCAATTGAAAAATATAAAGCTAGACTAGTAGCAAAGGGTTTTACTCAAAAACAAAATATTGATTATTTTGATACTTTTGCTCCTGTAACCAGAATTTCTTCAATTCGAGTTTTAATAGCCTTAGCTTCAATTTACAAACTTATTATTCACCAAATGGATGTGAAAACTGCCTTTTTAAATGGTGATTTGGAAGAAGAAATTTATATGACACAACCTGAAGGATGTGTAACTCCTAGTCAAGAAAATAAAGTGTGCAAACTTCTCAAATCCTTATATGGTTTAAAACAAGCACCAAAACAGTGGCATGATAAATTTAATCAAACCTTGATTAATGATGGTTTTTCTCCTATTGAAGTTGATAAATGTGTGTATACCAAATTATTAAATGGTGAATGTGTTATTATTTGCTTATATGTAGATGACATGCTTATTTTTGGTACTTGTAATGATGTAGTGATTAGAACAAAATCTTTTCTTGCATCTAAATTTGATATGAAAGACATGGGTGAAGCACGTGTAATATTAGGAGTTAAAATCATAAGGAAGAGTGATAGTATAATGCTATCACAAAAACATTATGTAGAGAAACTTCTTAGGAAGTTTGGTCATTTTGACTCAAAGCCAATAAGTACCCCTTATGATGCTAACTCTCAATTAAAGAAAAATAGGGGTGATCCTGTTGCTCAATCTGAGTATGCTCAAATTATTGGGAGTTTATTACATTTAATGAATTTCTTTCGACCTGACATAGCATATGTCGTAGGCAGATTGAGTAGATATGCACATAGTCCCAATCAGGATCATTGGGCTGCACTTGTTAGACTCATGAAATATTTGAGAGGTACCATGGATTATGGTATAGTGTACTTGGTGGTGGTGCGGTTACTTGGAGATCATCAAAACAAACTATAATTGCTAGATCCACTATGGAGTCAGAGTTTATAGCTCTGGAGTTGGCTGGCAATGAGGCTGAATGGTTAAGACACTTCTTGGCAAATATTCCTTTAGGAATAAAACCGACACCATCAGTGTCAATGCATTGTGATTGCCAAGCGGCAATAGCCATTGCAAAGAATAAGACTTTTAATGGTAAAAATCGACATATACAATTGAGACATAATGTAGTAAAGCAGCTGCTAAAAGATGGAACAATATCCATTGATTATGTGAAGTCAGAAGTGAATTTGGCCGATCCTCTGACAAAGCCTCTTGGAAGGAAATTAATATATGAAACATCGAGGGGAATGAGACTTAAGCCAATTTGAAATTAACAATGATGGTAACCCAACCTTTGTGATTGGAGATCCCATGAAGAAGGTTCATATGGGTAAAAACAAGTCACTTGTTAGTTCTGCTAGCACTAATATTTTTTTGTCCCTTCCTATGGTGTGAGTAGTGCTGGAACTGCGTTATTGAGAGGATAAGCTTAAAAGCTTTTAATGATTTCATATCCCTTATGGGTGGTGTATGATTTGCAGCATACACTTGATGAAATCACCTATATGAGTGTCAAGTGGGGCCGCTTGTATGAGATTGAGGCATAATCTCTAGAGCACTCATGAATTACCAGGCGCGCGTATGGCCTACTAGCGCGACACAGCGTCGTCAGCGAGAATAGTTGGGATGTAGTGTGATTGACAGACCTCTAATGTACGACAAAGTATTTCTGGTTCGAGAAGTTTACTTCACCAACTCACTGTATATTATGTCTGTTAGTCTAGGTCTGGTTCATAGTCCAAAAGACACCAGTTTGACGCATTTACACCCATGGTGTTAACCCAGAAAATTATATTATGTTTTTTTTATATAAAAAAAAATTGTTTTATATTTTCTTTTAACTTTTGAAATATGTGGGGGATTGTTGTATTATGTGTTGTAATATTACAAAAGTTCAAAGTCCCACATTGCTTAGTCTTCAAACTTTTAAAGGGTTTATAAAGTAACTTGTGATATGAGCTTGTAAAATGAGCTGGTGAGATGAATGGGCTCGCGCGCCCAAGTTTGGGCCTAGGTAGTGCAAATCATCTGATTTGCCCCACGCGCGCACGATAATGAGGCCTCACAGTTTTTTGCTTTGTTTTTATTTAAATTTAAATTTAAAATTATCCTATCCAGCAATAGTTACTTTTTGACTTAATCTTTATCCGAAAAATCCTCAAATGCAGATCACATCCCTTATTTTTCTCTGCTGGTTACCAATTGCAGATTGTGTTCCCTTGATTTACTCTACTGTTACCACCTTTTCCTCTTGCAGATTAATTTTCGTATTTTAAAAAACCAGTCATTCCATTAGTTTGAGATTTATGAAACCTTACTTCTTCCTCCTCTCCTGCGTCTGGGTTAACGAAATATATTTTCTCTACTGATCTGAGACCTCAGCCGCATCCGGCCGGGAAGAGCCTGTTATATCCTGGGAGGTTTTCGCATTAGTCGAATAAATCCTTAAGGACAGTATGTACCCACACGTCTCAGGCCTTTATTTTATTTTATTTTATTTTTCTACTCTATTTTGCAGGTCAGTTGTCGTTTACACATTTACAACAAGTTGTTCAAGCATGGCCAAATTTGTGGCTTTGGGTGGGATACTTCTAGTCCCTGAGCTTTGGTTGCCTTCTTCCTTGCTAGCCGGTCAAGATGTGTCTAACTATAGCAATGGTCCTAGACACAAGAAAGGTTTTGACAAAATGCTTAAAAGAAATATTGTGACTTGGACTAGTTTGATCAATGATTATGCTAGGAGGGACTTTGCAAAGGAGGTTGTTTCTCTATTCTTTGTGATGGTTGAGGTTGGTATTGAACCCTAACAAGTGACCATGGTGGGTGTTATATCTGCTTGTGTGATTTTGAATTGGACAAAAGAATATATGGTAAGTGGGTGTGAAAACATGGTGATATGGAATTGTTGAATGCAAATGCAAAGAAGCCACTACTTTGGCACGTTTTCTCACACAATGATGAATAGAGACGACCTGTTATTTCTCATACCTTGTCATTAAGTGAGTCGGGTTACCCATCTGGGATGGGTAAGCTGGGATGTGTAGCATCGCTCTTATAAATTTAACACACAACAAGTGAAATAAATTTGAAACACATAATTACTAATTTCTAGACGTAGTTCTATGATAAAATTTTCAACTTCAAAATTGGGCACATTACGCTTAAATTACAACCCTTGATTGATTTCATTTATACGTTCTTTTATTTACTAGTTGGATTTTTTTTTTGCTTTAATTATAGACAATTAAAATAAAATGTGATTCCTAGTAAATATGGTAACTTGATTTTTCTCATTTCTGCATGAGTTTTGAAAATATTTTCTTTCGAATAAGACCAAAAGTATGAATAACTTTCTCTGTTTTTTTTAATGTAAAGTATGAATAACTTTCTAAGACTAAGTGTCTTTGCTCAAGTATTTATGTAACAAGTTTAAAAGTTCAAGAGGTCTTCAAGAACCCAAATTCAAATTTTGATACTTATTTATTCAAATATATATTCTTTTATAATGTATGGTATTTCAAATATATTTTGCTTTGTTAAGTTTATCTTAAACAATACTTATAAATATTAATTTAAAAATAATTAATGTAACTAAGACACTAATTATGATTAAAAAAAGAAAAGAATGACTTTCAAAGAAATACGATGTTCTCCTAAATGCTATTTCTTCATATTAAAATAATAATCCATATAAATTGAGAAAATCTTTATCTTATCTTTTATTTTTTTTCCTCACTTAACTGCATTTATGAAACAGATGAGATAACCAAAAATAAATAAGTCGATAAACAAGAAAGCTAACACTTATTTGATGCTATTAGTAGTGAGTTCAATATTAATTAATAAAAGTTATTTTGAGCAGTAGTAGTGGTCTAGTTGATGTTGATTTAAGGGATATCCTTTACTTGATTTATTTATTGTTAGGAGACTAAGAATATGCATTATGCTACAGAAACAACCAAGCGCCTGATAGAGTTAAGAATATGCACATGCCACAGTGCTTTCAAGTCATTGTCATTTGTTCTGATGAGTTAATTTCTCTTCCCCACTCAGTAACATTTGAACATAAGAATCAGATGTGCAATTCAAACCTAATTAGCAAATACCAATTTATCAACTCTATTGTATCGTCTCTCCTATCCAGCAAGTAATTAGATCTGAGCATAAAAAGTAAAAAATATAGCTCAAACCTAATTTTAGTTCATCAACTCTAGTACTCTACATTAACTAGAGGGGCAATCTTAAGATAAATTTGTAATTGTCAGAGGATTTTTTTTCTATTTTCATAAATTTATATCATTTTTCTCAGAAATATGCAGTTCACACCTTTATGTGTTACCTATAACACTAAAATTTTTTTAGAAGACATATTAAAAAAAAAAAGCTTTTTAGAAGAAAGTAAGTACCTATAGATGTATATTCTCAATATAAAAATGTCAATTTAATTATTTTTTTATCAGTCAAGTGTACAAATCATTTTATATATTATGTTTATTTAAGAATTTTTTCTTTCTATTTTCCAAAAAAATAATTTTTTATTCATATGATCTGGTATGACAAATGATTTATATACAATTAGTCACACATTCTCATAAACAAATAAAAATTTGTTAGTTTAAACAAAATAAATTATGTTACTCTACTATGATGTGTATAATTGCAATTATTAATTAAAAAAAAAGAGAAAAACTAACGACCACAAACAAACTTTTTTTTGGTCTCCTAGGGTATCTCATCGCCTGGAAGGTGAGAGATTAATACCTCAGGGTACTGTCAGGCTCTAGAAGCAAGGACCCCTTCCAATAACATTTTTTTCATACACACTGCCCTAAGGATCGTACGTAGGACAAGATGCTTAATGAGTCCGAGCCCTTTCCACTCGAACCAATGCTAGTTGGTCACAACCACAAACAAAAGTACTCATTATCCACTACAAAAAGAAAATAAAGCAATATCCTACATAAGCAATATTTTATATTGTTGGCGTAGAAAAACTAAGACTAGCTTAGCCAACAAAGCTAATTTCTACACTTAATAGTTGATCCAATGTGATGAGCTTCGTTTGAAAACTCTCGAACAAAGAAAGCTATGTCATTCGGGTTTTTGAAAGACTAAAATAATCCTTCTTAAAATGTTATTGAAAAGGTAAATGAGTGCCTTGTAAAGAAAAAGTTATAAATTTCATTAAAGAGCTTA
The DNA here is from genome assembly GCA_023212625.1 of Styphnolobium japonicum. Taxonomy (NCBI): domain Eukaryota; kingdom Viridiplantae; phylum Streptophyta; class Magnoliopsida; order Fabales; family Fabaceae; genus Styphnolobium; species Styphnolobium japonicum. The sequence goes on along the minus strand of JALBWW010000003.1, from coordinate 20,700,213 downwards.
AGAAAAGCAAGAATTACAACAAATAAATTGGAATACAATGATATTGGACTGAAAATAAAAATGAATAACAATAAATGGCAATGAAAGGAACTAGAAAGCAGTAAAAGTGCTCGAAATAGTAAAGATGCTCGAAATTGTAAAGGAAAGCTAGTAAAATGTCTAAAAAGTAAAGGAAAGATAGAAAATTGCTGAAAAAGTAAAGAACTAAAGATAAATGACAAAAAATAAGATTGATATTTGTGGTTTGATGTGGGAATCTCTTCTTCATCAGAGTCTCAAGCTTTTTTTTATAGCCTTAAAGCAGTTATGGACAGTTTTTTCTCATTACTGCACGTTGAAGCAATAATTGTTTGATCACTTCCTTTGTTTTTAAGAGCTTCATCTTACTTTTGTTGAACCATTTGTAGCCTCACTTTGGACTGAGTTAAATCAACTTCAACACCTTATTTCTCATAGCTCATGGCCCACGAATTTTAGCTGAGCCAAAGACTGAGTCAAATGTGATATTTATTATTTCTTTTCAGCATGTGGCTCACTATTTTAAATATAAAAATCGGATTGGACCTACTTCTACCCGTAAGCTTGGTCCAAATAATTTGAGGTGTCAACATATATATACAAAATTCATACTTTATATTATTAAAGACTCGTGTTATTTCATTGGAAAACTATTTATGAAAAATTATGGATGATGTAGTACTAATTTTTTAGCATCAATATGTCTTATAGGATCACATTAATCAACTACAACCTTTTCTTATCTGACTACAACAATTAATTTCTTTTTTATATAATTGTTTCATGTAACACATTTCTTAAATTGTGTTATTTATCATTTTTCATTATTAAATCTATATTTGAATATATTCTATCAAAATTTTCCACACAAATTCATACACAATCAACTGCATATCAATATCTTTTTTTATTTATTTATTATAAGTTATAATTAGAGATGGATCTATGGGTCAGTGAGAGCGCTTGGCCATCTAATGATCTAAGATTTAATTAACAATGTATGAAAAATTGCTTAATTTATGTTAACTTTTTCAAAATTTTAATTTGAGTTCTAAATTTTTTATATGATAAAAAAATATGTTAGGTGGACAAATTTTTAAAATATATACAAAAGAAAATAATTTGTATGGCTATTGGATTGTATGTGAATCTATCTATAAATGTAATGATGTAAACCTATATAAATTTGGAGGTTAATTTAATTATGCATAAAGAAGTGTGATTTTTTATATGTATAAAGTTGTATATCTAACATTATTTCATAAATAAGTTTGTAACACATCGGTTCTAAAATTCTAACTATAAGCATTTTTAAATTATAATCTAAAATAATTTTAGCCCTTAAAACTCACTCTTATTTAACATAATCAAATAATGGGATATATTTGACCATTATTCATTCAAAAATGCCACTACATCATTTCAAATTTGTGATACATATAAATTTAGAGTTTAAAAAGTACAAACAAGTCTTAATTTCAATTTGGTTCATTCAAGTTGTATAAGCACAGTACAACTTAACTTATGCAATTTATAACGAAAAGAGCATTCTTTCATACAATTTATCATCATTTTTATCTCAAAATCTTAACTTACATTTATTTAGTGTTAATTGCCGTAATTTATATATAAATTTTAAAATATGTAAATAAAATAATAAAATAAGTAATTTAGTTACTAAAAAAAAGAAGATAAACTAATTAGTATGTTTGAAAGGATAAATACATAATCTTAGATTCAATTAGAGTTTATGCATTCTATTGAAAAAAATAATAATTAATGGTGTGTATAATTAATTTTAAATTATTATTTAGTTAATATTTATTTTTATCCTCCACAACACTTATTTTTTAGATCCGTCCATGCTTATAATTATCTATACATAATTTTCTAATATAACAATGGAAAAAGGATCTAAAAGCACTTTATAATTAGGATTAAGTTGACACACAAGCAAAGATTAGTCTTATTTCAAAAAAAAAAAGTGAAAGGTTTCCTCTGCTACCTCCTCACAAAAAATAGAAACTAGTAATGCTATATCCTCTAATTAACAACTTCTCTTAACATCATCTCAATTACTTAAAATAAAATGCATTAAATGAAAAATAAAAACACTTGAAAAACTAAAAAAATATTTAATATAGAGATTAATTAAAAAAATTAATCTAAAAAAATATTAAATTAATTCATTAGAAATATATAAACTTATTCATGAAAATTGTTAAGTAAGCACATGTCCACACACATATATATATATATCTTATTTAATAATGGGAGAATGATTATTTAGTTTTTCTTGTAAAAGATAATATCAGTTTAGTTCGTTTTGAAAATTAACCAAGCATTCAACTACATTAACTAATAATTTACATACAGTTAACCAATAAATTATCTTTATTTTGATACTTGATACGTGATTAATAGTATGTAAATTATTGGTTAATATAGTTAAATACTTATTTAATTTTTCAAGTCGAACTAAAAAATAATTATCTCTTACAAGCTACACTATTAAGTCATTTTCTCTTTAATAATTGACATGTGTAAAGTTATATAAAAAGTTATAAATATGCATAGTTGTGATGAATATACTTATACATATCAATTATTTTAAAGAGTAACCTTATACATATTAAACATTAAATAAAATAACTATACAAGCGTACCTAAGCATGTGCGAATCTGAGAATTTCTGGACTCATTGAATAGAAATAGTAACAGAGACTAGAGAGAGGCACATGACATGGTAGGAAGAAGAAACTCTCATAAATCACTTGTTCTAAAGTTGGTACCTTCCTCTGCCAAATAGAACACATTCCACACCCCGTTCATTTGATTGAGACAAACGCAACACAATTCCACACACACACTCTCTATCTCTATCGCTTTCTCTCTCTTCTCCACGACCACGACTCCCTGTACCTCTTTGAAGAGCTTCGTTTCCCAGATTCGAACCGCAGAAGTAGCACTCGATCTCGTGCCATAGATCAGATCACACTCTGCATTGTTCTGGGTACAAACAACCTCTCTCTCATTCTCTTTCTTCACTTTCTGCATCTGGGTTTTCTCTCTGCTTCTTCATTCATCACTTCCCTTTTTTTTTTTTCGTTTGCAGCAGGTTTCAGTGTCTCCATGGAATGTCTGAACCGCTGCAGAAATTTCAAAGGTGCCAACTTTTTTCGAGGAGATGAATCCTACTGGTTCTGAACAACTTCAGCGAGCTTCCACTTTCGTGTTGTCGTGTATCTGCTTCTGGGTTTCGTACTAAATTGCCTTTAGAACATGTTGTAGAACGCACAAGCTCTTTTTTTTTTTTTTTTTCTTCATTCATTTGGGGTGTCATTTATTGAAACCCAAAAACAAGGCAAAAGAAGAAGAAGAAGAAGAAGATGATGATCAACAAAACACTTTTCCTCACTTATTTCTACCTCTTCATCTACATCTTGCTTTCATCTGGAGTCATATTGTACAACAAGGTAGCCACCCCATTTCTTGGTTTTCTCTAGATTGGCTTTCTTTACCAAAGTTTGTGCCCAAGCATGTAGGATGAATATGATTTCTTTTTTCTTTCTTTGGCAGTGGGTTCTCTCTCCAAAATACTTTAACTTTCCGTTTCCTATAACACTTACCATGATTCATATGGCCTTTTCTGGTGCCGTGGCGTTTTTACTTGTCCGGGTCTTTAAGGTATGCCTGCCATCCTGTTCTACTTTGGAAATGCACATTTTTCTATCTGCTTTCTTCTCTTTTTATGATTCATGGACTCACTTATACATCTCCTCCATCTTGTCAACTTGGCATGTCATCACTTTTATTAGTTATTACTTGTCATTGCCTCTAATTTTCAATATTGGCACAGGCTATGTGTTTATTTAGTCAACAAAGATGTCAAATTGCATGCTAAGTATGGATAGTTGATATCACCGTGCTCTTCACTGAAATGTTGGCTTTGTTCTTGATTGCATCTCCTTTGCCAATCTTCAGGGACACTTTTACCTTACCATGTTCAGTATGTTAGATTATTACTATCAATTATAATTTTCTTTTCAAAGTTAATTGAAGCTTCACTGGTACTAGTTTCAAAACTTCTCCTATCAGTCAACAAATGGATGTGGAAGTTGTAGGAAGTTGGACACATACTACATCATGTTCATATATGAGGGTAAACTGAAGGAAGTTATTTTAGGGGCTTGCAGCTTTACTAATGTTAGCTTAGAAATGCTCATATAAATAAACAAGTGTGCAGGTACCGGGTCATACTCTATCATGCATTCATGCTTCAAGAATGTTTTATGGCAAACTCAAAGTAGTTATTTCCGGGAGTTGAATATATTATCATATTTATCATGAGCATGAGTACTGAGCAGTTAGAGTTGAGAATTCAGTGTAAGCTCACATAAATTAGCAACCTGAGATCATAAATAGGAAAGCTCTATTCAAACTGCGATCCTCATTCTCAATTTCAGTTTGTAAGATCTCACCAAGTTTGTATTGGCCAATGGCCATCAAACCATGGCAGTCCATTATCTTTATTATGGACTTGCTATGTGAGGATGGAATACCCTAAATAAATTATACAGACATATGGCATTATTTAATCAACAATTCTTGAAGTTGAGCTTGCTCATGTTTGTGAACATTGTTATTGCAATTGAGAATTAAAATGTTAGCTTCTTTGAATATATGCTATATGTTTAACTAAGTTCCTTAGCCTCAATGCATGAAAGAGAAACTTAACGATTTATTTTTCAGTTAACAACATTCATAACTTGTTAAATACAAGTTAGTTTGGATGATCTAATGCATCTTGCATGATGTCTCAAGTTATGGCAGCAAGCACATCCAATATATGGTCCAGAAGAGAATATTACAATTTGTCAGTGTTTGACATTAAGTGCAACTTGGTATAGGTGTTGGATTATTTCTTCAAATGTATTTTTGTATGATGTTATTCTCAACTTATGGCAACTAAGCAAATGCATGGTACAGAGGAGAATGTTTTGAATTGCTAAGTAGTTAGTTATTCATATGACCTTCTTTCAGGTTATATATATATATCTATATTTATGTATGTGTGTGTATGTGTTTATTTTTTTAGGATGTTATACTCTTAATACCATATGAAAAACCCATCGTCCATGCTTGAAATTTTTCCATCTACCACACCTGCTTGATAACTTTTCATTGTCTGATTATTTAATTGGTACCTTAACTGATACTCCTTTGTTCTGTAATTGCAGGTTGTTTCTCCTGTCAAAATGACATTTGAAATGTGAGTGTGCCATTGATTTGAATCCTTCTTGAGCGTTACCTGTCCTTTGTCTGGCTTGTTTCTAAAACACATTTCTTTCTGTGGCAGATATGCAACCTCTGTGGTACCAATAAGTGCTTTCTTTGCATCAAGTCTTTGGTAAGCACTGCAACGTGGGCAAACTGAATTATTCTCAGATTTGTTAATGGGACATGTCCCGTGTGTATGTGTTTCCTAATTGTGTTTAATTCAACAAGTGTTGATGTCTCTCTTTACACTTTTGTTATGAGAGGTGAAAAGTAAACTTGGTTAGACATGTTCAAGATTCAGTGAAGTCTCAAACTTCTCATTATTGAATTAGTAACATCTAAAAATTTGCCAAGTATGGTTCATTCAATTTGTTTGTGCTAGGTTGAACTTGGATGAAGTATGTCTCTGCTTAAGCTTGATTGCTAGAAGTTTGCTCATGTACCCCCATTTAAGGATAGTTCTAACTAATACTTTCAGTTTGGTATAAAGTTTGCTTATTAGCCCATATTAATGTTTTTGTGAGTCTGGAGCTGTTACTCCTGCATTGATTACACAAATTAGTAAGATGGATATTGCAAGTATGCAGTTCAATGTTCTCAATAAATAACCCCCTGTCAGAGAATCTAGTATAATCAAGATCATCATTGGGTGCTATAATTACTATGCATTCCCTACCCAATGAAAGGTATTCATCAGAGACCTTAGAATAGATTATTGGCTAGCTTTATGTGGGCTATTATAATTCTTGCCTTCAGCTAGTATAATATGATTGCACATAAACTAGTTTACATTCCATCACCACCTACCAGTATTTGGAATTTGTTCATTTTCTTTCATTTAGATCTATTCAAAGTATGATGTTTCTAAGAAATTATGATAGTTCATTTGTATGATTGAAAGATTACTTTGGTAGTAAGCACTATCATTTCTGTATTTTACACATGCTCTATTCACATGCTTACACCTCATGTAATGTCAATACTTTCGAAGGAACAATTATATTTATATGAGGAATATGTTTTTGGTTGCTACAGGTTTGGTAACACTGCCTACTTGCACATTTCTGTGGCTTTTATCCAGATGCTCAAAGCTCTGAGTATGTTTTAATGAACTTCACATGTTTCTCTTATTTCATGAGCAATGTTTCCTTAATTTTAAAACTTGATGTTTCAGTGCCAGTGGCAACTTTCCTCACGGCTGTTTTGTGCGGCACTGACAAAGCAAGGTGTGACGTGTTCTTGAACATGTTGCTGGTCAGTTTTGGAGTTGTCATTTCCTCCTATGGGGAAATTCATTTTAATATAGTTGGAACAGTTTACCAGGTCACGGGCATCTTTGCAGAAGCTTTAAGACTGGTCTTAACACAAGTCCTTCTGCAGAAGAAGGGCTTGACTTTGAATCCTATTACAAGCTTATATTACATAGCCCCATGCAGGTATTTCTATTGATGTTTTCAATTAGTTTTGTCAAAGAAATCATTTGAGTCTGTACAATGGTCATACGAACTCACCCAGAAAATATGACAGCTTTATCTGTTACTAATAACCATCCAATTGATTCATGGACGTCTGGACTTGGGTAATAACTTCTATTGATGTGTATATACTTTTCTCTCTGTCTGTGATTCAATACAAAATTATGTGCTAATCACAATTTTTGGGCAATGTAAACTGCACGACATGCACACATGTAAGTAATAGGTAGCCCATTTTTGGTTTCTTCTAACTATGCAATTTATGTCATATCTAGTTTATTGCCCGACTTGTTAGGTCAAAAAAAAAAATAAGTGCTGTTATTGGGAGTATCCATACACGCATATCAGCACACCCAGCATGCCATGCAAGCTGCTAACTTCTTTTGCACTTTGTTATATGCAGTTTTGTGTTTCTCTTTGCGCCTTGGTACCTACTGGAGAAGCCTGTGATGGAAGTTTCACAGATTCAGTTCAATTTTTGGATCTTCTTTTCCAATGCTATATGTGCTCTGGCCTTGAATTTCTCCATTTTCTTAGTAATTGGTAGAACTGGTGCTGTAACCATTCGGGTTGCTGGTGTGCTTAAAGACTGGATATTAATAGCTCTTTCAACTGTTATATTTCCAGAATCTACAATAACTGGGTTGAATATAATTGGCTATGCTATTGGTAAGTGTTGTTTGAATCATGATGTTTTTCAATCTTCTTCCCTCCCTCCCTCCCTCTCATCATTACTTATTTTACCTACAGCACTTTGTGGAGTTGTGATGTACAATTACATAAAGGTTAAGGATGTCCGTGCCTCTCAATTGCCTGCTGAAAGTATTGCAGATCGAATCACAAAGGTCTATCTCCTTATATCTTCTTAACATGTATATTAGGATATGTAATCCTCGAGTCAATCTAAACCTGTTATATGAGGTATCAGGAGTTAGAAATCAAGTATTAGATAAATGGCATGCGAGGTCTTTTGATTCTTTTGTCAAGCAACTGCCCTTTTTTTTTTCCTTAAAAAAAATAATATTTGGGTAGAGAGAGCATGAAACTGTCAACATATATTTCAGCAAGATCATTTCAATGTCTAGTTTCTTAATCTGATCTCATCAAAATGTCCATTGATCTCCTAAGAATATTCTTGTATTTGACATACAGGACTGGAAATTCGAGAAGAAGTCATCTGATATTTATGTGCTAGATAACATTAGTGACAATGGGGGAAGCAGTGGAGGTAATGGTTCTGCCTCTGATATGAACGTTGATGAAGAAGCACCACTAATTCCATCATCAAGGTTATCTCATATTGGACGTACGCAGCTAACCAACCATGCAACAGGAAAGTGAAAACCCAAATACAAGATTCATTTTAGAGTACCCTTTTGGAAAAAGAACAAGAAAGAGGAAGCTGAGTCAAATGCACCCTACTCCTCTCATTCTTTTTAGACAGTAGGTTTATAATGAAATCATATGCTTGTTCTTTGTAATTACTTTCCTGTGTAGAATGCATCATTTCTGGTTTACGTTTCTGAATAGTGGTTTTTGACCGGAGATGGAGGACAAACTGGCCTCTTATATAACCAGGTTTCCTGGTTTGGAAACCTAGTTATTTAATTGTTTCTTCGTTACTGAATGCAACTTTCTAAATCTGATAATTTTAATTTGCAATTTTGCATCAATCTAGATTTTAAATTCATTCATGTTTGGATCAAATAGGTACTTTTTTAGTTTTGGTAAATATTATTTGATGCCAAATTAGGCACTGTTTGAATTTTTAATTATAAATCGAATACTGTGTAACTATTTTTCATAATATAATAATTACATTAAAATGTTGTACCCAAAAAATAATAATTACATTAAAATGGGATACCGGATGGTAGTGGTGGATGAAGTCGTTCAAACTGAGGTAACCGTTTGTTGTTACTCTAATAGGTTTTCTCATAAAAATTTAAGGAATGAAACTGAGGACCATTTCTCAGTATAATAGACGATCATTTTAAAGAGAAATTTAAGGGGGAAAAAAAGGAAGTTGAGCACCAAATTATGTATCATATGACAGCTAATTTTAGTACGCCATCAATCATTCGGATGGAAAAGTGAAAGGGGAAGAAAAAGCCTTATCAAGCAACAGCCATATGGGATTTTTTTTGTTAAATTCTTTTTGAATAATACTTGCAATGGAAAATGTAGTTCTTAATATTATAGGAAATAATTTTAATTACAAAGCAAATAGTTGCAGAAATATTAATATTTTTTAATAAAATAATTTTTCGTGATAATATGATGATCTCATTTTATGTTTCTTTTGTCAATAATTACTTCTAAAGGTGTTTTTATTTAGCAAGGAGGTGGAACTGATCCCATATTAAAATAGGGTGAAAATAGTTATACTCAACATTAGTAATCTCAAATTAAAATAAGCAAACATCAATTCTCACATCCAAATCGTTATGTATCTCTTAACTTCTTGCAATTTTCAAATATAAAACGCTATGTATCCCTTCACTTCTTGCTAGGGCTTGATCTAGCAGTTCCACGTTTGTAAGCGCAGATATTGCTTCAAGGGTAAACTGCTATCTTAAAAAAGCCTTCGATTTAGGCTTTAGGCTTTAGGCATACCCTCACAATTCTAGGAGGTGGGATGGTGCGTCTATTTCCACTCAATCTTTTTACAGTTAGCAATGTCTTCTGCTGGAAGGACAGGAGACTTGTACCATGATTATTGGGAAATAAACACTATCATTTTTACTAACAAGCTCATTTTTCATAGAAATTCTATTTTTAGAACTTAGAAATCGGGATTATCACTTTGGAACATTCTCATTCAAAACTAAATATGAAAAATTTGCACATTATTCCTCATTTGCATCACACTTTTTACAGAATTACTGCACAGGATTTGGCTCCAGTAGAGAATCCATACTTGTAAATCTCGTACTATGATTAAATAGGAGGTAAAGAGAGGAAAAGTGACAAAAAAAAAACTTGTTTTGCAAGATTTTTAATGAGGAAAAGGGAAGGGAAAGGAAGAGGAAGCATTCCCGAAGTCTCAAAATTCTTCTCCCTCAAATTGGGAGATAAAGAAAGTGAATAGGGCTTCATGGTGCAGGGAAAGAGAAATAAATAAATAATATAAACAGAGAATAAAAAATATAATTTACAAAACCAATCCGGCAGAGACTGCTCGAGATATATGCGTAGATTACATATATAAAAGAGGGGGGAAAAATCATAAATCTCCTTTGAATGGGACATGTACACCATAGATCTCACAGTAGAGTATTATTTTCTTTCTAGCCCTACATCTTTGGAATGTTACATAAACAAACATGGCACTCAAAACAAAGCAAAAGGCGCTCGTGTGACTTACATAAAATCACAACAGGATATGCACAACTCGGGCAAGATTTTCTTTTAATTTTAAACTCATTGAAGAGATCCAAATGAAATGATGCCCCCATATAGCATTCCTCCGACTTTCCCATCCACGAGAACCAAGAATCAGGTCGGTAGGATTAGGATGGAGAAAACTCATCTAAGATAGGAATTAATCAAAATGTTCCCCAGTCCTTACATACAAAAGCCTCCTGGTTGGAGCTGGAGGCGCCAAGCCTGGTATATCCCTAATATCTTTGTTGTTGGGATTCACAATCTGCAAAAGATCAGTGCCAGTAGTGTTGGCAACTCGGCATTTTACATAACGAATTCAGTTGGCAAGGTAATATACGTATAAGCATTTCAATAGGCAATTTACTTGTACGGGTCATTATGCACTATCATAATCTTTTTCTTCAGTGATATAGAAAGTGTTACCGAAATAATTAAAATATAAATTATTTAAAATATTTCATGTAAAAATGGCTCTTTCAAATAAATTCTTGGAGCACCTTAGTTTCAACTTTTAACAAATGTTAAATTAGTTGAGAGGGAAAGATGTCCACAAGTTCTTGGAATTAATAGATGAAATAAAGATAATACCTTCACAACAATAATGGCAATTACACCGCAGACGATAAGCAACAGAAAAAGCATGATGCACTTATCAGTCGCTACCTGATAACAGGAGGTAAAGATAATTTAGTTTCTCGAAACAGGTTTGAAGGAGAGTAAATAGTGCACAGACAATGAAAAGCAACCTGTCTACCAATCTCCTTCACAAGCTGGGAGGCCTTCTTAATTGAGAACTGAATTGAATCAAGCTCATTAACAATACGGCCCATTTGTTCAGTCTGCACAACTTGATAACAGAAAGGTCAAATTTGTGATCAGATAGACTCTTCCTTTTTTAAAGTATACTCGGTGCAAATAAACTCACTTGGCCCTTCAAAGTAGTAGCAGTTTGGGTGCCCACTTCAATTGTTTGATGTACAACCTACATTTCAACATAAAGTTAAGAACAAATGTACAGGGGTAATGGAGTCATAATTCTGAAGTGACTCACCTGCTTAGATCTTTCAATAGCCTGATCAGTTTCATCCATTGTCTTCATCCCAGCATTGACAAGTTCTTGATTTGACATTTCTATAGGACAAGCCAAATAAGCATTTTGGTGAGATAAATCTGTCGTTCACTACATAAAAAAGCATAAAATATGCAAAGGAAGCCCCAGCCCCCAACCCCAAGTAGCATGCACTGACAAAGATGAATGTCTGAAGTATACCAATGTAAAAATTAGCATTTCTATAGGACAAGCCAAATAAGCATTTTGGTGAGATAAATCTGTCGTTCACTACATAAAAAAGCATAAAATATGCAAAGGAAGCCCCAGCCCCCAACCCCAAGTAGCATGCACTGACAAAGATGAATGTCTGAAGTATACCAATGTAAAAATTAGCATACAAACACAATGTATAGGTGCTAGACGGAGAATGGATAAAACAGAAAACACATATACAGTGAAATGAATTCCAACTTATATGGAAAAATGCTTCCATCATCTTGTCGGCATAGATACAACTTCCATTGAATCAGGTCAGGTGTCTAACCTCTACCTATATTTTCCTATAATCAAGCTACCCAACATATGTTATGCTGACCAATATAAAATTTTGGGGCCAGTTGAGACCATTAGAATTGTGAGGTATAAATAACATAAACAAAGTCCAAAACAGAAAGACAATTGTATTAACAAGCTCTATAATGCCGTCTACCAAGAATTATAAGGCAATGCTCAATTAGAAGATTATTTCAAATTAAAATCAAAGACCACGGACATTTGAAGGGTCCAATATAAATGGAAAATATTATAGGAGCTTTCACCAGCATGAACTGGGAAAAATTCACACAAAATTCCAAGGATATGCTTAACAAAAAATTAAAAATCTTCATCAACTTTAACATATTACCAGCAATCATACCATATAAGTTGGAAGTAAGCTGTATGAGGGGAAAACATTTTACCTGATGCCATTTGAACATTTTCTTCAGCCGTAGGTTCACTTGCTCCCGCTCCCATGTCAAAAAGTTCAACTTTCTTATTACCAAGGCTATTCATGTACCTATCAATCATCCATGTAATGGTATAAATCCTCTTTTCAAATAGCCAAAAAGATTATACTTTCATTTAGGGGTGAAAAGTAATAAACGAAAGGAAATTAAATTTTGAATTATTGGTTCTGCTAACACCAATAATGAACATTTATCATGATTTTGAAAGTTGGACATGCTCACAGGGAAAATTGGTAATAGTAATACGATTTGTTCCAAAGCCTTCATAAGGATCAACTGTATGTTAAAGAAACGATTTTATTCAGACTGCATGAACTTACGTTTTTCTCAATGCCACGTATGAGTTTAGTTCCTTGATCTGCAAGAAAAATACATGTTAGTAAACATAAAGAATCAGCTGTTTTTGTGCAGGGACATGCAATGTAAGAACAAATATATGGACAATTGTCAGATAAACAGAGTGACAGACAGATTTTTTTCTGGCCATATAGAGATCACTTTATTTGATTTATAGATGATACCAAGATACTAATTGGCATGCCTTTTTACATGTTAAGATCTTGACTATCACACTAATGAGAGAAACAAACAACTGACAAATAGGATTAGAAGAAACATAATACTGATTAGTGAGACAAACTGACCATGAATATAGTTTCAGGCACTGCTAAAGTGCTTAGACCATCATCGTCAAGAGGTGATGCAAACCAAGGGAAATAAGCTTCTAAATCTGATATTGACCAATATATGAATTCTAGGTCTGGCCACACTGAAGGAATTCTACAACATTACAACAACTGATACGTACAGACTTCAGAGTCTATGTTGAAAAAGTGATTTCATTGATAGGAAGATTCTTTTTTATCAGAATATATTCTGCAATTCAGTTTCAAATGAACACCGGATCTGGTATTATATAAAGCCTCTCTCCATCCCTCTTGCATTTAAATAGGAGGAATAAAAAGCATATCTAACAGCAAATATTTAGAAAGCATTGTAAGACGTTCAAGTAGGAAATAACCCTGAAAAGATCCAATTCTCCATCTTATAAATTCAAATTCAATCTTGGAAAGATATCAATTTAAAAAATATACCCCTTTATATAATCTCGGTTAAGTAGACAATAGGTTTGCACCAAGGGTCAACTTTCCATACCCTTTTAATTTGGTATTGGACATACTGACTAGGCACATCCAAGAGCCAGTGCCTTAATGCATGCTTTTTACGAATGATAGTCCTAGTTGATGAGTTGAGAGGAGTAAAGTAGGATTTGCGAAGAGAAGCTTTGAAATCAAAAGGCTTTTGGTGAAGTAGTAGTGACATGGAGTATATGGAATGCAAGTTCAATAAGACAAAAGTTAGCAATGTTTTGGAGGTGAAAATTGGGGATCACATTATACCAAAAGTTGCACGATTTAGGTATCTTGGATCCATCTTACAAAGTGACGGAGAGATTGATGGGGATGTCTCACATAGAATTCAAGCTAAGTGGATGAAATGGAGAAATACTTCAGGTGTAATTTATGATTAGAAAATGCCTATCAAACTCAAATGAAAATTCTACTGGACAGCTATAAGAACATCAAAGTTCTATGGTAGTGAATGTCGGGAAGTGAAGTGCCAACAAGAAGAAAAAATAAATGTAGCAAAAATGATAATGCTGAGGTAGATGAGTGGACGTACAAGAAAAGATAATATTTTGAATGGAGGTATCTGAGAAAGCTGAAGTAGCACCTATTGAGGAGAAGACAACGGAAACTCGTTGAAGGTGGTTTGATCATTGAGAAGAAGAACAATAGAGGCTCTAGTGACAAAAGTGGAATCAAATAGAAGATAGTCCAATTAAAAAAGATCTTACTCTACATGGTCTTACTTAAAATTTAGTTTTTGATAGCACCCAATGGCTTCAATTGATCCATGTAGCCGACCCCCCTAAGTCATAAGGCTTGGTTGTTGTTGTAGTTGTTGTATAGTATTCCATTGTTGCTACAGAATGATCAAATCACAGGGAATAAAATGGTGCAGTGATAATAGTGTTCAGGTGAAATAAATATGCAGTTACATTAGAAAAGAAATTATAATACTCAGCTTAATATTAGGATTTCGACTTCCAATTAAAAATAAGATGAGGAAAATTCTGGAACATTTGTGCATATAATTCGTAGAGATAAAAAAGGAACCAGCCAGAAAAGTAAGGAAGGAGAGGATGTAAATTGATATTGACAAGGACAGAATTGTGGAATTTGCAAGGACAGACATAGTCAAAATGTGGCAATGGAGAATTTAGCCTGAAATACAATTGAATGGAGATAAAGAATCCCTATGAAAGATTTTATATTGCTTTGCTATGTCCATACACAACAGCTGCCACTATATTCCCAATCCCGGCACCAAAAAGATTTAGCTGTAGCTGTTGTTGCATCTCCTTCAATATGTAATATCTTACAATTATTTTTTCAGAAGAACTGATCATTACATCATTCTAATTCCTTTTATTTTTTGGTACTACATCATTCTAAGTCTATTCCAGTTTGAGAAGATACAAATTTCCAAGAAACACTCCCTTTGACCACATATAAGTGTTACCTAACATTCCATGGCCTATTTTTTACCTGGAAAGAAATTTGACAGCTTAGTTGTATCTTTTAGCCACTTTGGCTCGGTGTTTTCTATTTATTCTTTTTACAATGATTTCTTATCCCCCCCTCCCCCGGTTGTACTTTCTCTCCTTTCTTTCTAATAGTATTCTTTTATCAAAATAAAATTTTAAAAAAACTTTTTCACCCAGAAAAATTTACTATAAAAAACCAGCTCTAAACCAATCAATTGTACTTCCGACTTCAATGGAACAATCCACAAGGCTTCATACAAGACTCCAAACATGCACCACGACTGTACTTTAAGAAAAAAGTCCTAGAATTTCTTTTAAGTATCCATAAGAAGAGCACAGTTTGTTCCAATATAGGTTTATATATTAAAAACCCCTTGAAGGAGTCTTTCTGAAAAAAGAAACTAGAGTTTTTGAAACACATTTAATTTACCCAATTCAATTAACCAAATTTCACATCATTCTGCAAAATCAGACATGAGTCCCCTCGTCGCAGCATACAGGAATAAGATTATTAGATCTAGGTACCCACTACAGCCTTTATAGACCATGCATTATCCAACTAGTATCTTATAAAGCTTTTATCTTCCATTATAAAATCATCAACCTCTAAATCCAAGAAAAAAATTTACCCCCTTGAACATTATCATCAAATGCCTAAGACACTCATTTAGCCATGACAATTATTTATAAAGTTGTTAAAAGTTGAAAACAGGATAAGCTTGAATGTCAAATTCACAATACATGGCAGATATTGCATCCTTTAAACTTGGCAGAGGTAGAATCCTAACATGAGCAACCAAAAAAAAGGTTTTGGGTACTGACCATCGATTGCTTTTCATCGTTGAGTTGCTTGTTCACTTCTGGGGGATTTCTGCCCTCTTCATCTTTAATTTCACGATCAAACTCTTTTATCAACCTGAAACAATTAATAACAACATAAAGCTTCATATTCTATGAATGCTGGGAATGCATTGAAAAAAGAAATTGCAAAATATGTCAAAATCACATGAAATTTTACTTCCTTCACCACTGGCACATGGCAAAAAGCAAGTGAATTGTACCTGTCAAATAATAAATTTGGAAAGCACATATCCACTATGATAAACAAGAAAATAAATATCAAAATTTACTTTTTATAAATGTTATTCAATATAGAACAAGGTCGTATGCTGTCAACATCATCATCATTCAAACCCTGGGATGTTGGCATGGGATGTAAATTTCCATTACAGAACTCTTCTTTATGATATTTAGCTGTAACAAAGAAAAAAAACCCACCATGCCAACCTACGAGAAAAAGAAAACTGACAAGGTTGATATTTTGAATAGAATATGCATTTTCCTTCTTACTCAGAGTTACAGTCAGTTGCTACCAAGAGATACCAAGATTACAACTACATAAATGCATGACTTACGTCACTTACCTTTTGCAATCCCTCATCTTCCCTGTGAGTTCTTCCAGCTGCTTACTTTGTCTATTGGAATCTTTAATCTTATCCAGCCTCTGGAAGCCATTTCTGGATGCAAAACATGAGCATGTTAAAACTAAAATAAAAAATAAAAAACTAGCACATCACAGATCATCCACATTCCAAAATGTATCTACAAATGCTTAAAAGATGAGATATATTTATAAAAAGTAGTTAAGTCTTCATTCTTTCCTTTCCTTCTCCAGGAATTAATAAGTTAATAACAATGAATGTGGCACCAGCTAAGGATACATGACTACAAGACCAACAGAAGAAGAAATGTACAAGTAATCATACATCACTTGTATAAAGATAAATGAAGGAAGGATAACATAATAGCCATTGACCCATCATTGCGAAAGAGGGCAATCTAGACAATTATACTTTTAGGTAGGAAAGGAGGAAAAGATAATAGGAATACTAATGAATAATATGAAATTGTATTGATATGATGTGTTGAAAAATAGAAAGCACTAACTCCTATTTATACTAATAATTAGGTCAAGTACTAGTGTAGTCCTACTAGTATAAGCCCAAGCCACTAATACAATAAGGCTCTAACCCTAATCAAATAAGGAAACTAATTATGAAACAACTAAATTAGGAAACAACATAACTCCTAAGATTGCTCCTCAATTAGAGGACTAATTGATCGTATAATATATGCATGATATTCTAAAGATATTCTAAGATACTCTGAAGATATTTTGAGATATTCTAAACAATACTCAAAGTTTCAAGAGATAAGAAATAAATCCTTGCTGTAACCACAAAATATATGTTATGGTAATATCACAGCCCCTATAAGAAGAGATGGACCTAAAAACTATTGATTTAGATACACTAATTGTGTGAACTGAAAAATTTATGTAAAATATTATGACCTTAAGTGTGAGATGATGTCATGATAGATTGATAATTATTGCATGATGTTTAATTTTGCTAATAATACAATGCCCTGGCTATGACCCAAGTTACCGAACTAAGCATTTGAATAAGGTCCATGGTAGAAAGGTAACAAAAAAAGAGGAAAAAAAATTGTATTTCAGTCAGTTTCATTGGCAGCGCAGCTGACAGGGAACAAAGGAAAAAACAGATAGTCCAAAAGAGTTGAAAGTAACATTTTAAGCAATCAGAGGTGCAAGGGAAAGAAGAAAATATCCTTGCATTAGTCAGACTAGCCAGAACAAGGCTATATCAACTCAAGATATTAACGGTAAAAGAGAGCTTTAAGTGTGGTACCATAAACCGACAATAATAACATACAGATGACAGAGGCCAATCAGAGGTTTATACCCATTTCCTACCTACAAATGACTCAAAAGCACATTCACATGCTATCCAAACATATGAGCACCTTAAATTATCAACCTGTCAACCTAACATCATGACATCACAAAAATATATATCCATTTCAGTATAAATTCCATCAACATTTGCACAAATAAATAAAAATGTGCAACGTTGCCCCTAAAAGCTGAGTCTACTATCCTTTAAATTCCAAAAGAAAACTTTTCTAACAATATGTATGAGCCCCTTATAAGGAAAAATAAAATTATATATAGATATATTTGTATGTAACTATTGAAACTGAAAAAATTATACATAACTAGACTATACCAAAAAAAAAAAAATATTTCTTAGATTAAAATGATTAATATGCATAATAAAACCAAGTGATTGCAGAGATTAAAGTGGGAGCATACGCTTTGAATTTTAAAAAAAGGGTTCAAAAACATATTTATTATGACTCAGAAAAATGCTTTGGTTGAGAAAAAGGGAGCATATCCATGCTAGCAAATGAGTCAGACTATCCATTGCCAATAAGTCACGACGTTGGACTTTCAAGTATAACATGCTAACAACCAACTGTTGGCCTGAGCGTACACATACAATCTGCTTGTTCCTATACAGGATCTCCAGATTCTCCACTACTACCACGACCATGTATATCAAATAGCACCAAAGAGTGAAGACAGAACCTTTCTTCTAGCACAACTACTACCCTCCCATTCTATTTCCACCACAACCACACTCATTTCACCAGGTATCAACATTTGTTTCCATAGAGTACAATAAATAGATAACTAGCTAGCTGTGTGCCTTCACAAACCATAAAAAAAAAAACCTATAATTTCAAATATCACTAAGCCCAAAGGCCATTCAAGTCAGAAATATTCTAAACATATCAACATGCTATTGCTACCGACCATTCATATTGGCCAGAATCATATTATATTTCAACAGCTAACCCTAACATCATTGTGCTTAAAAAATGAATAAAATGGTGAACATAATTCACATCCCAAACATGCTACAAGCCTTTCTTAACGAACACCATCTAACATTGCATACAAATACCGGTTGACAAAATCTCGAATCAAAATATACAAAAGGCAACGGTTACGTGATCGAATCTGAGAAAGTGGTGGTGGTTAAGACACATACGCGAGTGCTCGAAAGTTATCGCGAATTTCACCGTGGATCTGCTCCACCTGAGGGCTCATCTGCAAGTTGGAGGCCATGGCTGCAGGAGATTAAGTCTCCCCCAAAATCCCGGCGAGAACCGATTTTCCGGCGGAAACCCTAGCTCGTCGATTTGGCGAAGCTCTTCGCAGGAGGATGCATGGCCGTTGATTTTCCCGGGAAAATGAAAAATGGAAAAGGAAGGAATCAAAATGCAGAGGAGAATGAGAATGTGCCAGATTTTGGATTCAGTTGAATTGAATTGAATTCAGAGGGAAAATGGAAGCAACAGAGAACAGAACAGAACAGAAGGAGAGAGAGAGAGAGAGAGAGAGAGAGAGAGAATCGCCGTCCGCTGATAAATAATTAATTGTGTTTAATTATAATTATAATAATGTTTCATGCTAATTGTTTTTCAAATTTCTTTGTCATTAAGCAATAAATTAGTTCGTGATTAAAAAATTGGCAGCTGATAAGTGTTAAAAAAAAGAGTATATTTTGTGTGTGTGAAAAATAGAGTAATATTTTTTTGGTGTAAACTTAACTGTGTTTATATATATATATATATTGTCCTAAGATTTAAATTTGAGATAAATATTTAAAATAACTGAGTCTTTCATATTCAAACCAACCTAAGATAAAATAAAATAAAATAATATTAAACCCAAAAAAATGTTAACATTTGGTACACTAAATTTTATATTTAATCAAAAATATATAGGGCCAAATTTTAAGGGATAATCGTCAAATTGGAAAACAGCTATTTCACTTCCAACTAATTAGGTATTTTTTAAAAGAAAAATGATCATATGTTGAGCATTAGTATATGTTAACTTGTTAAGCATAAGCACACAGCATATAATATAAAAAAGTAATTTTATTGTTGTGATGCAATGAACGAGAACTTGAAAAAAGTAATTAATATGAGTTTTGGAGTGGGTGGGGCTCTTGGGGGCAACGGATACATATTACTGAATTGAACTGTTAAGCGTAATGCGCTGTCTGTGTAGTTGTCAAAAGACTCGACAATAATCATTTTTATGTAATCAAGGGCTAATATTTAGATAGAGGGGACAGGGACAGGGACAAAAAAAAAATGAAACAAAGTTTCAATAATTTTGCTGTTAATGTTATGAAAAGAATATAGCTCCTTTTATATTTAAAATGATAAATGGTACTCATCAAAAGCGAAAACTAATTAAAAATAAAGGGGTCAACAGATATCCACTGATGCACACAATCAAAGTTTCATTGTTTAAGCAATTAGCTAAATTTTGCCCAAGCAACTTGAAGAAACAGTTTTGCCCACTGCGAATTTAAATGAATCTGGCGGTACACAATTTGCTTGTCCATAAAATTAACAAGCTAGTAACAAATTTGAAAGAAATTGAATTCAGTGAATTCATATATATATATATATATATATATATATATATTTGGTATAATGACAACGAAAATTTAAACCTATGACTTTTTTTTTTGTTGTAAATTATCCAAATCTCTTACCACTAGCCCATTCATATTGGCTTAATAAATTTAGAGTAAATAAACACTTTACTCTCTTAAAGATTCATCATGAAAAAACACTTAGATTCCCTGATGATTTTTCGATCAGACTTTGGTCCCTATACCTATAAACATTTAGACAAGTTGGTCCTTCTGGTAAGCTCCAACATTAATTCCTAAAAGAGATACTGAGTTATATGTCACAGTGAATCATTTTTGGCAATGACTTTATGGGCAGAAATGATAAGGTGCCATTTGTGAATTTGAAATTATTGAGAAACCCTATGCCCCAAATCACTTCTAACTCGTCAACGTGGGGGGGGGGGGAAATCGTCAATGTGGGGAGGAAATCGTGACAAAGTGATTTGTTGCTACAATCTGTCATTTCTAGGTAGGGTCTTAATCCTTTTCCAAAAAATATGCTTCTCTCTTTTTGTGTTTTGCTTGAATGAAGATAGGGTGGTCCCCAATCTATGAACTCCCAAATATTCATTCATGTATATTATGGTTCATTAAACATTATGGTCTCTTGTTGTTTGCATGATATGTAGCCATTGATGTGATTAAAATATTGAAAAGTAACTAAATGTGAATAAAATAGTGATTGTTTGTTTGTGTGTGAATTTTAAATTATAGTGCATAATGTCAAAGTACGTAGACATTGTTTTACATGTTGGTGGTCAGTTTAGTGGAGATAAGACTAGTTACAACAATGGGAAAATAGAGGTATAGGACCATGTGGACATTGATTACATTTCTATTCCTGTATTGAATCAATTGTTTAAAGAGCATTATTACGAGGGCGAGGCATCATATAAAAAGTGTTTTTGGGTTGTTCCTAGATTATCTTTGGAAGATGGGTTGAAGCCATTAGAAAATGATAGGGATATCATTAAGTTAATGAAACACTTTGTAGATGCAAAATAGATAGAGATCTTTTTTGACAATTTTGTGATAAAGGAGCCACCAATATCATGGGAAAAACCTAATAATTTAGAGGTTATTAGGGAGGAAGAACCTGATGATTATGTTCAGATGCTTGATGGTATATTGGACAAGCCACCCCTGCAAGTTGTGTATGATTTATGTGATAAGGGACTTAACCAATATGAGGGTCTTAATGCAGAGGGGATTGTTACTGCAGAGGATGAAAACAGTGGTAGTGGCAGTAGTGAAGGACTAAAGGTGATAAAAGTGAAAACAGTGGCAGTGATAATAGTGAAGATGATGACAGTGTAGAGGATGAAACTTATAAACAAGTGCCAGAAATATAGTAGTGAAGATGATGACAGTGTAGAGGATGAAACTTATAAATAAGGGCCATAAATATTTCACATCACAGAGGATGATGTGGCCCTTGAATTGATCACATTCTTAAGGAAGAAAATTGTAGCTTCTAACCATAGGCAGAAAGGAAAACTTGAAACAAGTAGAGATGAAGATGCCAATTGTAGTAGAAAGAGTAGGTTACCACAGTCACAATTTAAGTGTGCAGGTGATGATGAGTACCATTTTGAAACTTATCCAGAAGCATATCAAAGCTTTGAGGATGAAGAAAACAACAAGGATGTGTACCCTAAACTTAATCCTTCAGCATGGTTTGGAAAGGTGACATTAGAGTTGGGCATGACATTTTCAAATCTAGAACAATTTAAGGATGTTGTGAAGGACTACAATGTTGAGCTTGGGAAGGAGTACAGATTTGTTAAAAATGATAAGAAAAGAGCTAGGGTAAGGTGTGTGAAGGAAACATGTCCATGAGAGGTATTATGTTCATGGAGCAATGCAATAGGCAGTTTCCAAATTAAGACACTAGTTGACAACCACACCTACAACATGCAGTTTAAGAACACCAAAGCTGATAGGAAATGGATTGCAAAGCAAATGGTATCACAAACGAGGACTCAACCACATTTAACTGCCTATAACGCATATAACTATGTCAAAGAAAATTATAGTGTCTACTGTAATGATGTGAAAATACATAAAGCTATGAAGATATCAAGAGAAATGGTTAAGGGATTAGAGAAGGAACAATACTTAAGAATGTGGGATTATGTGGAAGAGTTGAGGAGAACTAATCCTGATTCTACTTTGAAGCTAAAAGTGGAACCACCAACCCTAATCACATTGACATCCATCTTTTGACAGATTCTATGTATGTTTAAATGTTTGTAAGAAGGAGTTCTGAACTGGCTGCAAACCCCTCATAAGCTTAGATTGGTGTCATCTAAAGGGGTATTATGGGGGTTAGTTGGTAACAGTTGTGGGAATAGATGAATACAATGCATTTTATGTAATTGCATATGCTATTGTTGACATAGAGACCAAATACACATGGAAATGGTTCTTAGAAATACTTCTGGATGATATTGGGGATTACAAAGAGAATGGATGAGAATTTATCACTAATCAACAAAAGGTACACGATCTAGTTTTTGTTTGTAATCGTTTATCATTTTTGTTTGTCATTGAACTAATTTATGTGTTATTTTGTTTGTATAAAAGGGTTTGTTGCTTGCAATGGAGGAGGTTATGCCTAAAATTCACCACAGATTCCATGTTAGGCATGTATGGACCAATTTCTGCAAGTTGTTTAAGAATAAGGACCTTAGAGACATGATTTGAGATTGCAAGGGAAACTACAATGGAACAATTCCAGAAGATGCTTATAATGAAAAGGAAGTCTAATAATGTGTGGAAATGGTTATGCATAATATCATCAAACCATTGGACCAAGGCAGGTTTCTATTCATTCTCAAAATGTGATAATTTGTTGAATAATAATTATGAACAATTTAATGGGATTATAGTGAAGTACAGAGGAAAACCAATACTTACTATGTCTGAGGATATAAGGACTCATACAATAAGGAAAATAGGAAAATGATCATTTAAGGTTGTCAAGGTACATCGATCCGATAACACCCAAGGCTCAGAGTAGGTTGGAAGGCAATAGAAGGTTGAGCAGGTATTGGACCCCTACATGTACTGGAGATCTTGTAGGATATTAGTTTGAGGTGACCTGCCCACCTAAAAAAATGTAAAGTTCACCTAGGTGAAGCAAGTTGCTCATGTAGGGTGTGGAATTTGACTGACATTTCTTGTATACATGTCATTGCAGCTTTTGCATATAACCTATAACTAAAGGGTTATGTGTATCCTCGATATTCTATGGAGACTTACCACAAGTTGTATTATCATCACATTCAACCTGTAACAAGACAAGAATATTGGTCAAAGACAAATATGGAACCTGTTGGCCCACCACCATTTAAGAGGCCAACAAGTAGACCTAAGAAGTGTAGGAAGAAGAATAAAGATAAATCTCAAAACCCATACAGTTTGAAAAGGAAGTATGGAGAAGTTAAATGTTCAAAATGCAATAGTACAGGTCATAACACCAAAACATGTAAGGTAATACCAATGATTTTAAATTGTCAATTTATGTATGAAGTTAGTAATAAAATACATGTTTTTTTACCAGTGGAGATCTGGTGTTGGCATTCCAGCATCTAGAGGACCAAACATTAGGCCACCAACACCATTTGTGGGGGCAAGGTTACTAAGCAAACCTGCACATACCCAATTTGCAAATACCATATCTGCACCATTCAGACCACCCCAACAACAACCCAATCGAAGGGGCAGGACTTTTGTCATAAGAGAAACCATTATAGTAACAAGTGAAGGAAGTTCCGTGAGGTTTACTTCAGTTATTTCTTCATAGACAACATCAAACCACAATGGAACAATGGATGTTGCAGATTAGGAGTATTTTAGGAGTTTCAAAACTAGGTTTATTAAAAATGTGATGTAGTGCCCATGTGGGTTTGACAAATCTTTTGTTATTTTGTTAGCATGGTCATGTGCTTTTAGATAATGGTCATGTGCTTCTATATAATGGCCTTTTTTATGTATATGGTACAATTGCTTTTGGATGCTTTTAAATCAATATTGGTTTACTGTAGTTGATTATTGCTTGCATTAATAGTAACTAATGACTGTAACAATTGACATTAACTAACCAATGACAAATTACAACATAAAAAAAGAGGAACAGATCAATTTCACTAATCATATGTCTCATATTACATTGAACATGGCTACATTGTACACCCTCAATCAAACATATATGCCAAACAACACATACTAAATAAAACCAACAACAACAAAATCTCACGCATTAGTTTTCATTTTTTTCACTTCCTCCTCATACAACACAATTCTCTTCCTAAGTTTATTAACTATTTTACTATCAACAACCTCATCCAATGCTTTAATTTCATCATCAAACCATTTGAACAACCAATATGTATGATTTTCATCCTTGTACAAAGGACATATTAGGAATCAACGGCAATAATTCTTTACAGTCTTTGATGTAAATACCAAAGCTTTTCGTCCATATTCACACATAATCACTGATCCAGCACCTCCCCTAGATTGGATGCTACTCATTAGTGAATCACCATTGTTTTGCCAGAAAAGGTCCACGGTGGCATATAATGTTACAAGTCAGCATCTCTGTTATGAATTAATGTTGGAGCTTAACAGAAAGACCAACTTGTATGGATGTCTATAGTTACTGGGACCAAAGTGTGACTGGAAAATCATTAAGGGACCAAAGTGTATTTTTGCTAATCTTTTAAGGACTAAAGTGTTCATTTACTCATAAATTCATATCTATATTTGTGTATTGGCCAATCTTAATTCCAACCAACCCATGTTGTATATATGTAGAATAGGTATGAAGCTTGTTCTAAGATTGAAAAAAATGTATATCAGTACTTAAGAATAAAACCTAAAGTTAATAAAATTTGTGTACTTAATTGTTATGTTCTTGTTGCAGCAGAATAAGAGTTCCTAAAAGAAATTTATTTAGATGTGTAAAACATACGATAAACTAGAAGTTAATGCACTTAAGCCCTTTATCCAAATATAACCTAACTATCATTCCAAACCAAAAATGGTACAAATCAAAACATTAAACCATGAAAATACAACTACTTTATCACAGATTGAGAAAAGTATGCTATTGCAAGAAGTAACACATCCCATTATCAAACATACGTATAGAATGATATTTGAGGATAATAAAATGAAAGATAAGATTTTGAATTATGATAAACACTAAAATGATTAAGTAAAGGCCTTTAATCAATATTAAATTAATAAGTATTTAACATGGAGGAAAATAAACATTTAAATAAATTGCAATCAACATCCTAAAGAATCCAAAAATTTAGGGAGGTATATCAACATTATTAATTAACAAGACCTTAAGTATGATTTAATAACACAATGAACTTTCAAAAATTAGTATATAGTTCTTGTGATGATATTTTTGTAGAAAAACAGTTGAAATCTTGTTCAATAAGAACATGACAAAAGCAATTGTGAATGCATATTGATCAATATAAAGTTTGATGTCAACCTATTATTACGAAGTTAGAGTGAGTATCTAAAATTATTAAAACATTTCTTTTATATTTTTTGGAGCATGTCTAAAACTTTTGAATTCCAAGTACAAAAATTTCAAAAGCGGTTATTGTTAGATAAAGGTAACCATCACACAATAGGAGAGAAATTGTGTGATCACAAATTTTAACTTCAAGCATTTATACATTTTGATGCAACTAATCAATACATGTAGTAAAATAAATATGTTGCATAGCAATTCATGCTTAAAGATGATTAATAATTCATAAATGAAAAATGTCCAAGTAATGTTATAGAAGAATGTAAATAATGATGTGATTAATTAGAAATAAGTGGAAGAGATGCATAGATTGAAAATCACTTGCAATCACTTTGTAGTTGACTATAATGAGTTTGTAATCAACTACAAAAAGTCTCTAGAAGTGATTTTAAGAGAATGAATGAATAAAACAAGGATTTGAGTTTTTCATGAAATATGTAGTTGACTACAAGTATGGTATAATCAACTACAAGCCTTCTTGAGAAAGAACTACGCAAATGAACTATGTTTTCAAGTTTTTAATCAAAAGAAGTTTATAAGAGATGCAGAAAAGTTCTTTGTGTATGTATATTTAGCTAAACAATTTGGTTGTCTTAAATACAACTTAGATGGGTCTAAAACTCAAGAAAACAAAGCTAAATATTAATTTCAAGTATCAAAACAACAAGTTTTAAAAATATACAATATATATATATATATATTACAACTAATATAGAATTTAAAAAGTGTGGGGAAGCTTGCAAAATCAAATTTATCTTGGTTTATCCACTCCGATCATGACCTACATCTAGTCCTCAAGCTCGGCACATTGAGATTTTATTCACTATCTCCTAGACTTCACTAATGTTAAGGAAACCTTAACAACCCTTCATATATATATTTCATGGGTATTAAGAAACCTTACACTTTCTCCTTGATTTCACTTGGTCTTAGGCAACCTCGCCACTCTCTCCTAGATTACAGAGGTACTAGGGAAACTTTTACAACAATTTGTAGAAGCAAGAAACAAGATAAAATCTTACAAGAGTAAATTATACAAGGTAAGCTCGAATGGATAGATGAATTTTGACAATAAAAAACTCAAATATGGATTTTGAAGAAAGAAAAATTAAATCTACATTTTAATTTGGAATTATGCGTTCATCACATGTAAATGATTCAATCTTAGCTTATATTTATAATCTATTTGATAAAATAGCCATTAATGGCGTTTATAATTGATTATGTTAATAAAACTAGCAGTTTATATCTGTTAGAACACATTTTGACACTTGATAGTTAACTACAAATCCTTTTTGATTGTGTAGTTTTAAATAAATCAATATTATAAGATTTTCTTGAAATCTGGTAGTCAACTATAAGGGATGTGTAGACTACTACAGGTCTTTTATGGAATGTAGTTTTTCAAATACCAATATAAATAGTCATAACTTCTTTGTTTCTTATCAAAATTAGGCACATGACTAGTAATTGAAAAAAAAATTGAATCTACTTTCATATGAAAGAAGTTTCAGATTAATACTCAAAGTAATTTGAAAGTTATGATTGAAATAGTGGTCAAAGGTCAATTTCCCAAAATTTAAATTTAGCTATTTTTCGTAGTTTTAAAATATCACAAAGACTAACTTTTGAAAACTTGTTTGTTGGGCATTTTAGCATGTGTAAAACCATTTGTCAATATTGAAAAAACTTGTTTAAGCTATCTTCTTGTAAAACCTCTACCCCTACATAGGAAAATAACCTATAAAAGAAAATATATCATTTTGAGTCCTTAGGCTTCTTGATGTAATCCAAACTTTCAAAACTTGTAATTTTCAAATCTTTCAAATGTTTGGGTCATCTTTTCATTTTTCATCTTCTTGAGGTGAGCACAATTAATATCTTTCACTTTCTTTGTTTAATGCTCACTATTAATATTTGGACTATCCTATAACACATAACTTACTTGAAAAACATAATTAGTCCAAATTCATAATTCAACATCTAAATATGGATGATTCATAAGTATTTAACTTTAGAATGTTCTTCATGTATATATGATTCCCATAGACACATATCCAATATTAATTAATTACAACACTCCATAGACACTATTGGATATATTCTATAAATGATACTCCACAAATCTCATAACAAAATTCTTATATGAAAGGTAGTAAGATAAATATATAATCATGCATAATCAAATATATTCTACTAAGCAAATGTGCATAGCATGCTAATTATTTATTTATCATGTATTTATCATCATCTAAACTTAAACACATTAAACAGTTAGTATTTCTCCCCTTCTAGGGGTCTGAGGCAGGGGGACCCCCTATCCCCTTACCTTTTTGTGTTATGCATGGAGAAACTATCCTTAACTGTTAGTGATCTTGTTGCTAGAAAACAGTGGATTCCTATTGAAGTTTCTAAGAATGGGCCTTTGATCTCGCATCTTTTGTTTGCTGATGATGTGCTTTTGTTTACTAAGGCCACTAATAAACAAGCAAGAATGATCATGGCATTTTTTGAAAAATTCAGCAAAGAGTCAGGTCTCAAAATCAATTATTCCAAGTCCAAGGCCATGTATTCTTCAGGAGTACCTAATGCCAAGAAGAGGAGACTTGCGGCCATTTCTACTATTCAGACTACCAATGCCATGGATAAATATCTTGGTTTTCCAATACTCAGTGGGAGAGTGAAGAAAAGCCACTTTAGCTTTATTTTGGACAAAATCCATGCAAGATTAGCTTCCTGGAAAAATAGATTTTTAAACAAGGCTGGCAGGCTTGCATTAGCCAACTCTGTCTTGAATTCTATTCCAAATTATTACATGCAGATTTTTTGGATTCCTCAAGGAGTTTGCGATCAAATTGACAAAACAATTAGAGATTTTGTGTGGAAGGGAAGTGACAATAAAGGAATCAACCTTGTCAGTTGGAATAAGATTGCTATGCCTAAAGCTAATGGTGGTTTGGAGTTGAGGAGAGCTCGTAAAGCTAATATTTCCCTCATTGGTAAATTGATTTGGGATATCCAGCAAGGGAAAGATAAATTATGGGTGAATTGTGTGACTAGTAAATACCTGCAACAGAAGAATTTGCTTGATGTGAATAAAGTCACTGGTTCATATTTCTGGGGGTCATTACTGAAGGCTTTGGAAGACCTTCGTGAGGGGTACGAGTTCAGAGTAGGGGATGGCAATACTTCTTTCTGGTTCAAGGATTGGCTGAACGATGGTCCTTTGTGCAACAAGGTTCACTATGTTGACACTCATGATTTGAACTTAACCATCAAGGATGTTTATGTTGATGGTGCCTGGCAGCTTAACAATCTTTGGACTCATATCCCACACGAAGTTAAGCAACAAATTATCAACACTAACTTGATCCTACATGATGAAGTCCCTGATGCTTTAATCTGGAATAGTCTTGATGGTATTTATACGGCTAACAAAGGCTATAAATGGCTTGTTAGCTTACAGGATAACAATCTTTATCAAGATACTTGGAACTGGATTTGGAAAATAAAAGCTCCTGAAAAGATTAAGTTTATCATTTGGCTAGCCTGCCATGAGTCTATTCCCAGCATGGCTGTTTTGCATCATCGTGGCTTGGCCCAATCAAGTTTTTGTCCTAGATGTGGTTCTGTTGTTGAAACTTTCCTACATCTCATTCGTGATTGCATGATGTCTCGCAATATATGGACCTTCCTTGGAGTGAACCAGTCAGAGTTTTTCCTTATTGGAAACAACAATCTCTGGTTCAAATATGCTATTGCAAATATTCCAAATCATGTCTTTTTTGCAGGCCTTTGGTGGACTTGGAGATTGCGCAACATGCAGATCCTTGGTGACCAACAAGTGCAGACTTGGGATATTCGGAACAGGACGCTGACTATGATGGAAGTTTTAGCCTCTTGTTATCCTGATATGCGGTGCAGCAACAACAACTCTAATTTGAGATTTGTTTCCTGGCGTAATGATCATGTAGATGGAGTGGTCTTAAATGTTGATGGAAGTTACAACAATAATAGAGCTGGGTTTGGAGGCATTATCAGAAACTGTGATGGAAGTTGGGTTCTTGGTTTTTCAGGCTTTATTGGTCCAACAAATCACACCCATGCTTGAACTTCAAGGCTTATACCACGGTTTGAAACTCTCCTGGGAAATGGGGTTTCGCAAGGTCTATTGCTATACTGATTTTTTGCATGTCATTCATCTTATTGGCCATGTTCAAAGTGCTTCTCACATGTATGCGGGTTTAATTCTCACCATTCGGGATCTCATCAATAAGAACTGGGAAATTACTCTATGTCACACCCTTCGTGAGGGAAACTCCTGTGCAGATTTTTTTGCCAAGATGGGAGCGCACAATGACCACGACTTTCTTCTGCATGTCAATCCTCCAGCTGAATTAGTTTTGGCTCTTCATGCTGATGCGTTGGGCACTTTTTTCCCCAGATTGTAGTTTCTGCTGTTTTCCTTTCTTTTTTTTCTTTGCTGTTTCTTTTCCTTACCCTACCAAAAAAAAAAACACATTAAACAATTAAGGCCAACGACCCAACCTTGGTCATATAGAAGAGGAATCTCCAAACTTCCACTAATATATTGTATATAGAATTTGAAATGCAAGGGTTAATTCCATTTACACAATTGATCTTATCATTACACAATTAAGAATTTTTCACAATATTTATGTTTAAAATTAACAGTGAAATGTCTTTGCAATAATGTTAGTTTAGAAACATAAATATGTCATTCCAATAAAAATTATGGGATATTTGAATTTAATTTTTTTTAGATATAAAATTAACTTTCTACGCGCGAAGCAAATTAAGAATGAGTAGAGTTAATTAGTGCTTGTCCTTTTGTATATTTACTTTTCATATTGTCTTGTGTATTGAAGACTCAGTTTTCTGGATCCCTTGACCATACATCTCTTGTATCTCCAAGAGTTAATGTCATTTTTAAAGTATAATAATTAAAATGATAGAAATTTGAGTTTTTTATTTAATAAAGTTGGAATCATAATGCATACTTGCATAAATTTTAGGGTAAAATACACTTTACTATCCTAATGTTTAACTTTTTCTCAAATAACTACCCTCAATAATTATTTTAATCACTTAACACCCTATTGTTTGAATCACGTTGAAAACATTTGATTTTCTGTGAGATGTAACGATGTTTAACTCATGTAAGAAGCACGTGACCTTTGATTGTAGGAAATGTAATGTTCCTCATTCATTACTACATCAAACAGTTCCTCCATGATTCAATTGCTTGATTATTGTGTTGAGGGAAACATTTATAAATCCCTTAGTGTTTCTATCAACATAATAACCAAGCAATTGAATTATGGAGGAACTATTTGAGGTGGTAGTGAATAAGGGAACGTCATCTTTCCTATAACCAAATGTCACGTGGGCACTGTTGTTTGAACCGGACCGGATAGGTTGGTCGGACTGGTCGAACCGTGAAACTGTCCCTCATTCGTTTTTGGTTCACTACCAGAACCAGAATCATGGTTGGATCGCGTTAAGCTGGTCAAAACGGCCAAAACCGGTGAACCAATCGATTTTATGTGAACTGACCATCTTTTTTTTGTTTTTTAATTTCTCAATCACTTGACTACTCAACTGAAAGTGATATGAGGTTTGAGAATTGAGACTCTAAAACCTTATTATGCATTTTATTATTGGTAATGTGTGTTATGAGTCATGTATATATGTATATATATATATAATACGTAATTATGACTTCATCCCATTCGGCCAGACGGTTGAACTGGTTGAACCTGAACTAGAAGCTTTTCCAGTTCACTGTCTGGTCCGGCTTTAACAACATTAACACTGTTATCTGAACCGGACCGGACTGGCTTATCCGACCGTGAGCCGGTCCTTCATCTGGTTTTGGTTCACTGACAGAACCGGA
This sequence comes from Styphnolobium japonicum, assembly GCA_023212625.1. Taxonomy (NCBI): domain Eukaryota; kingdom Viridiplantae; phylum Streptophyta; class Magnoliopsida; order Fabales; family Fabaceae; genus Styphnolobium; species Styphnolobium japonicum. The sequence continues at coordinate 20,668,544 of JALBWW010000003.1, read as the reverse complement.
TTCATGGTTGGACCGGGTTGAGCCGATCAACTGGCCGATTTGATGTGAACTGCTATCTTTTTTTAAAATTATTTTTAATTTCTCAATCACTTGACTACTCAACTGAGAGTGATATAAGGCTTCAGAATTGATACCAAAAAACCTTATTATGTATTTTATTATTGGTAATGTATGTTATGAGTCATGTGTATATATATATATATATATTTAAGACTTAAAGCTAAAATGCAAGGAACCCCCTCCAACTATAGGTCAAGTTTAGAAAACCCCCATGTGGTTTCAAATTCACCAACTCGACTCCCTAAACTAACAAAACAGTGTATACCCTTATGTTAACCTACCATTTAAATAATTGATGGAAAAGTAGTCATGTGTTGATTTTTTTTCACTAATCTCACCTTAAATTATTAATATTTATCATTAAAATCATCTCTAAGCCTCTTTTTTGGGCACTAATTAACCTCACACCATCGTTTGAGCGATTCTTGAAAATTTTAAATGGTAGTGTGAAGTTAATGAATGCCCAAAAATAGGCCAAGAAATGATTTCAATAATAAATATTAATGATTTAATGTGAGATTATTGAAAAAAATCAACAAATTACTACTTTTCCATCAATTATTTAAATGATAGGTTAACATAAGGGTTATTATACACTGTTTTGTTAATTTAGGGAGTCGAGTTGGTGAGTTTGAAACCACGTGAGGGTTTTCTAAGCTTGACATATAGTTTGAGGGGATTCCTCGCATTTTAGCCAATACTTAATTATGACATCATCCGGTTCAACCAGACAGTTGAATTAGTTGAACTTGAACCAAAAGCTTTTTCGGTTCACTGTCTGGTCCAACTTTAACAGCATTGTACATGGGTTAACCATTGTTACATTTCACATAAAATTAAATATTTTTATTGTGATCCAAACAAGAAGGAGGTTAAGTGATAAAATTTTTTATTAAGGGGAGTTATTTAAGAAAGGCCTAAACAACAGGGTAGTAAAATATATTTTACCCTAAATTTTATCTTCACAAATTTCTCATAAATTTTAATTAGACTCATCTAAATTATTCAAAAAAAAAGTTATAATGAGATGAATGTGTTGTTCAATGAATAGTTTGCATAGAATCTATAAAAGAACTTGTAAGAATAAAGTATCTACAAATATTGTTACTCTTATTTTTATATAAACAAGAGACAAGTTCAAACTTGAAGCATTTAAAAAAGAAAAATTGAAACAGAAAAGTAAGAATAAAGTAATCATAAAATGATTGCTTACCCTCTATTAAGTTGATATTTTGATAAACTTATTAAAAAAAAAAGATAAATACTCATTTTAGTCATTTAAAAATATAAGCGATATTATATTAGTTATCTATTTATAAATATATCAAATTGGTTTTAAAAGATATATGTTACATTAAATTAGTCCTTAAATATCATATTTTTATCATCAAATTACTCTTTAAAAGACCACATTGATGATATTAGTTATTATTAAAAAATTAATTTAATGTCATTATAAATAAAAAATTAATATAATATCATTTATATCTTTTTTTTTTTTTGGGTTAGTAAAAAAATCCCACTATTAAGGTGAGACTCCTATAAGAAGCTGACAGGAAAGGGAATAGGGGAAGGGTTGGAGTGCATTGGAGGGGAAACGACCCCCCCCCCCCCCTTCTGATTCTCCATGCCATTATAATCAAATGCCCTTACCAGCCAAAGACTTATAAGTAATGTCATTTATATTTTTAAAAGAGTGAAATAAGTAATCACTAATATATATATGTGCGCGAGATATTTTGATAGAAAATTATATAGAGAGTTGGAATTCACATGCGTATAGTACTATTCACTTCACGTGTTGCTCAAAAGTTAAGCCAGACACCTCAGCTTTTGAAAATGGCAGAATAATCAATAATTTTTTTTGGTACAGCGAATAATCAATAATATAATTAAGCTTATCAGTTAAGAAGAAAAAAAAAAAACTTAATAATTAACTGATTGATAACAACTAGTACAGTTTCTTCACCCGGATAAAAGAATCCAGCGACTTTATATTTCAAAGTCAACCAACCAACCAATTATCATGATATGGCTGTAAAGGCGCCTATTAATTCAATTTGAAAGTGATTTTTTTTATTATATAATTTTATATGCGATCTCTTCACATAATTAGGCACTTTACTCATAATACTAACTTTTAAGGGTGAAAGTCCAACTATATTAATGGATATATAAAAATTTAAAAATTTAAAAATTTCTGACAGAAATGTTTTTAGTGTATAAAAATTTATCTAAATTAAAATTTACTCTTTATATTATAACCCAAATCGAGTTTTGATGCAAAGTTCACCTAAAATGCTTCATTAGGATTGATTTGGTGCCATAACTCACTATGCAAATTGACACTAGAATGGGAGCTGGAGGCAGGTGAAAAACAAAATGTAAAAAGTTATGCTATTAATTTTACTTGAGCAATTATAAATGTACTATTCGTCTCTACATGTACCCAAATAATCAAATAACGTGGGAGGTTATAGATGAAAGAAAAATAGCAGGTGTATGAAGTCCAGTGAAATTAAAATATATAAGAAGTAATTGCTGTACAATTGTATGAAGAGATTATATACAATATTTGAGTCTAACAAATTTAAATAAAATTTAGTTATTATCTCAAAACATAAAATAATAATAATAAATGCATAAATGATTTATTTGTGTGAAGAATATTACCCAAAATATATGGCAATTCTCTGAATATTATATTGAGTGAAACAGGATTTTCCATGCAAAAAGAAAAAAAAAAGATTGATGTGACCGGCTAACCAGCCCACGCACCATGCAATGTGCAAATCTCATGGAATGCTATTACTGACACAATTTTTGTAGCTTTTTTTTTTTGGTATAATTGTATGTATATGTGAGTTTATCTTAATTTAATAAAAAAAATTAAGCCACTAGGATTACGTTAATTATGAGGGGTTTAAGTAAGTTATAAGAGGTCATGGATTCAAACTTCCATGCCACCATTATAAAAAAGAAAAAGAAAATTTAATGAAGCCATTTAAACTCAATAGTTGTATGTATAATTATATTAAATTTATGAGTGTTGCACTATTGACACTTTCAATTACCTATCTATACTAATTATTAATTACTTTTAATTATAATTTTTTAAATTATTTTCAATTTAGTGTAGATAGACAAATAAAAATATAATTAAGATTTGAGTTAAATAAAAAAATTATTTAATTGAGAATAATTTAAAAATAATGAAAAATATTTAGATAACTAAGACTGTCAATAATTAAGTGACAATAACTCCACCTTTAGTTTAAATACAAAAGTTAGAATAATGTATATAGAGTTAAAATAAGTAACAATTCAGATGTGCTAGAAGTTATGTAAACCCCTTTCTTATATCATTGTTTTAGCTACTTTTGGCCTCTAATGAATCGACGAGCTTCTCTTGCTATGAAAACAAAACAAGCCTCATGGATTAGCCAATAAGGCAAGTTTGATTAGTCACTCTTGCACGAAAACAAAGGCCGCTGCATCATATTTAATGGTATTCTGATACAACCGCGATAGTGACATGGCTCCAATCATGCCTCAAGGCACATACAGGGGCTGGTTTATGAAATTCAAGTTGGTGTTACTGCTGGATAAATGAATCACATTGTCTATCTTTATAAGGCAATTGAAGGATGAGATTGGAAAGCCATTTTCTGTGAGTTTTTTCAGGTATATGTTTGAGGCACTTTCTCGAAGATTTGGCCTCCTGCTGGTAGATTTACCTAAGGAGGAAATGAGATTCTGAGACGATATTATTGATGTTAATGGTGCCAAACATGGGAATAGACAAAATCAGTGGGCAAGAATCTGATTTATCTTACCTTCAACTCTGCCAGAAGACATAGTTAGAAGTGAGTGGCAACTTGGCCTTTTTTTCTATATAAAAAGTTTAGTACCTGTTTTTGTTATGTTCATTTTATTGGTAACTGGATAGGTAAGAGAATTTTGGAGGGAACTGAAGATTGAATAGCTTGAGGGAAACTCATTTTCTGATTTCTTTTCTAGGTATTCTATTTAGAGAAAAAAAAAGCTGACAGGTTTACCAAGAAAATAAGGAGAAAATGGGGTAATCTTCGTGTGGAGAAAGATATCCTTTGCCAGCACTGAGAATCTTGCTGATGTTAAGGATGCTGAAAATGGGAGTATCATAAGTGGGATGGTGAAGGTCTCTTGAAATGAATAGTTATAGAAGGTGATGAATAACTTTTATGTAAGTTTGTGTGTGTGAGAACATGCATGATTCAAAGTGGATGATAACCACGAGGCGTTGCTCAGTTGGCAAATAAAAGTTTATGTGGCCGGACTTTAAATTATTGGGTTCTGTGATATTGCCAACCCATCCTTTTTGCCTCTTCCAATTATGCAATTTCCTTCTATGGATGATCAAAATAGGGAAGAAAAAGTAATAAATTTGCTTCTTTTTTATTGGAGAAAGAAAAGTTTGAAAAACTAGTATTTTGAATGTGTAAAGAAAAGATCCATTTGTCAAATGTTTTAGAGAAAATTTGAGTATTGATTATATTCAAGTTTTAAGTGATTTGAAATATTTATTAAATAAATTATTTAATATATTAAATAATTTATGTAATATTTATATTTCAAAAGTATTGAATTATTCTTTTATTTTCTAATTTGAAATTAAATGTCTAGATAATTATTACTGAATTTAATATGAAAATTATTTTTTAAACATTAATTAAGATGTCATATTTGTTCAGGAGATCCTGATCTTTTAGAATTCAAGTGGAGTTAGAGAAATATATAGAGAAAGTATGTAGATCTCATAATTCTAGAAGGTATAAGGCTCACTCTTGTATCTGTCTTTTTCTAACTGTACATACAGTTTAATTACAGGTGATCCAAATTCTAGCTTAAAAAACTCTCAAAGAGTCATGTTCGTTCAGGATATTTATTATAAAATAAGTGGTTGATTCTGATCAAAAGATAACTTCTCTCTTTCCCCTTTACGTTACCTAACATTTTTCTTTCTTTAGAAAAGTTCTTGAAGGGAGGCCTTTAGGATTGTTGTCTCAATGCTTTCAGGATGCTTTAGATTAATCTTACGGGTAAATTACTTGTAACTCAGTAGAAACTAATAGTGGCGATTAACACCTTAAGAACAGGGTGATAAACTCATTTCAAAGCTCGCAAAATTTCATCTTTCATCCTCCTTTTTTGTAACACATTTTTGGTGATAACTGTGAATTATAGACAACCAGAGTGGCAAAGTCTATTGTTTATAGAAAAGAATAGTTTAATTTTGATATATTATCAGTGTATTTCCAACTCAAAATTTGATGTGTTAGTACATAATTAGATGACAATGTAAAAACTTTACACTGATGATAGATTAAAATTAAATCCAGAAAAGAATCTGAATCTGATTATGGGCCTCCTTGTCTCTTTTACTTTCACTTTTCTGGTATGTTTGGTATGCATAAAATAAGTGGAAATGAAAAGAAGGGATATTTTTTTCTTTGTTTGGTATCAATTTTAGGGTAGAAAGGAAGGGATTCTTCTTCCTTTCCTTTTCATGGAACCCACATTATTCTTTCTCTCCCTTTTTAGAGGGATTGGGAGGGAAAGGAGATAAATTTCCTAATTTATCCAATTTATTAACTTTACTCCATTTATTGATGAAGGATAATAAAGTAATTTGATATTTATTTACATACATTTCTATTTCTTTCCTTAATGAAACCAAACAAGGGAAAGAAATAACTTCTCTAATTCTCTAATCTTTTCTTTTCTTTTCTTTTCTATTGTATTCTCTTCTTTTCTTTTTTCTCTATAATACCAAACAAAGCCTTCATCTCACCTAAAAGGGCATTGGCTTCACGTTTGTCAACTCCTCCTGGGAGTTGGTTTGCAGGATTAGAGCATGAGACCTTTTTAAGTGTTGGAACTCAGGCCAGCACCACAGCACCGTCTTCATTTTCCACCTCAAATACATACCGCGGTAGATTATCCGCAGTGTGGAAAATCAGGCACTAGAAGTGGACTGACAGTTCTGTGAGGACCACAAATCACAAGGCTGCAATTGGATCGCTTCTTTCACCCGTAAGCAAATCACTAATCATTCTCCTTCAATTATCTCATAGCCTTTATATTCTATTCGAAAGATGGGCCCTGTTAAAGTGTATATTCTTATCCAATTATTGAGATGTCATTTTAAAAAATTGATGAGTATATTTTCACCAAAAATATACAATATAATATATGGTCAATTAATGATTTTTATTACATTTTTATCAAATAATATCAGTAAATATTCTTTTGCAAGATTGTTTTCTCGATAGTTGTAGGTGTGATACGTTTTTGTTCAAATACGTATGGATGACACCCGTATTGACACTCTAAAACTATTCTTAAAAAAATATCAAACTATAACCTTTTTGAACTGGGAATTTAGGGTCCGAAACATTTGAATTGTGATAGTTATTATATATGTAGGCCTTGTAAGTATTCAAAAGGTAATGATAATAATTTTTTAATAGTATGGGATTGAGTATAGATTTTATTCTAGTTTAAATTTAGATTTTTGTAATATTTATATTCAATTATGATAAATGATTATTACATACTTTTTCTTATTCCTTTTACCTTAGTTATTTACACAAGTGATTAGTTTATATAAAATTCATGTACATTGCTAAGTTTCATGTATAAGAATTAATCTATATATAGAAATTTAAATAATTTGTAATAAGAAATTCATGCACAAGTATCATACTTTCAATTATTGGGTATCCTATATTAAAGACTTAAAAGTATGAAACATCCTTGTACCACATGGGGTGCGTGTATTTCTTTATTGAATGACTTCGCAAAGATAAGATTAAGAGGGCAATAAAACTTGCCAATCACATACTTGGGATGGTCCACAAGTCCATCTAATATATGAAAAGTGCCAAAAATGCAAGAATCTCTAGAAAATCATTATGATCCTTTTGAATTAAACTTTTCTGAAATAGTTCAAACCAATGATTAGTGTATTTGATTGAATTTTTAGGATAATTTAACTCTATGCAACCTCTCTAAACAGGTTCACTTTTTCGTCCTAAAGTTGAAACATTGATTAATTAAGGCATTTGTGAATAGTAATACTTCTATACAAAAATGAAAACTCTATAAGTAGGTCTATTTATGTGGAATTTTTTTGGAACATGGTGACATCATATTTTATAAAAGACATATAATTCTTATACAAGATTTATAGGGCTAGTACAAATAACTTCTAAATCTGCTTTCTGACTTTTTCTTTTAAAAAATAACATCATTATATACGAAAATAGAGAATATAAATATTTTGTATAGATAACTTCATTTAAAATATCTTTCTTTTCCTATCATAATTGCACGGTCGATGGCTATGAGGAAATACTATGAGACACTCAAGCGCAACAGTGTTTGAAGTGCTCAGGCGTTGATTTCTTAAGATACATTGAATCACTGACATTAGGTGAATGCAATCTTAAGAACTTAACGTCTCAAATATTTATTCTCATAATTAATTTCATTTAATAATACGAAAATGTGATTAAGTTACACTCAACAATATATAAAAATTAACTAATAAATATAATTGTAAGCAATGCTACATGTATTAAGAAATAGAATTATTAATTTTAAAGACCATTAATAATACATATTTAAAAAAATGATCAATAATTATTTTTATTAACATAAATGATCATTTAAAATAATTAATTGATCATTCTCAATAGTTATTGTTAGAAATATTTAAAATTAATAATCTTATTAAGAAAGTCACACACGCAAAAGCCAGTGAATTTGTTTGAAATCATAATATGGAAAAAATGCATTGATTGATGAAAGCAAAAGGAGAAAAGAAACATGTGACTGAAAATTGAAGCGGACCCAAAACCAAAACATGGGCTTATAGATAAACCACATTTGAGTTCCCGAAAACAGAGGCTTATCTTAACACGTGTCGCAAGCACAGCTCCCAATCAGAGTTGGCAGGTCTCATCCTCTCCACAAAGAAGACCCAGCAAGCAACACAACTGCAAAAAGTTACAAACTTTCTCCTCTAATTTCTGGTTAAATTCTAACCCTTGTTTCTTTCACTCTGAGGACCCATAATCACTATTCACTTCTTGTCATTTTCTCTCTCTACAAAAGGGTGTGACTTTCTCTCTCCTCAATTGGGGGGGCAGTTTCCAAGCTTTTTGGTGTTTTTATTTGCCATCTATGTCAGTTTTGCATTGTGTGCTTAGCTTGCATGTTGGTTGCTGTCCCAAATCATACTCCAATTTCTGGGTACTTGGCTCCAGAACCAGAACAGAGCCATGGCGGCTAAGAAGGCCTGTGAGTCTTTCTCCAAGACCTTGATCGACGAGGTGCAGAGATGGGGTTGTCTGAAGCAGACAGGGGTGAGCTTGAGGTACATGATGGAATTTGGGTCCAAACCCACTGGCAAGAATTTGCTGATTTCTGCTCAGTTCCTTCACAAGGAGCTTCCCATTAGGATTGCTAGGAGAGCTATTGAGCTTGAGAATCTTCCCTATGGGTTATCTCACAAACCTGCTGTTTTGAAGGTACTCTTTTTACAGTGTACTATAGAATTATGGGTTATTGTTATTTTTGTGTTATCTTTTTTTCTCCCCATATATGGTACCTAGGCTTTCACTCCTTTTGCTTTTGAGGATAATTCTGATTATTTGATCTTATCTGTTTATGGGGAAGGGCGTTTTGAATATGTCTTACAATTATTTTACTATTTCGTTAGTTTATTTTTCTCTGCTGCAGAAATCGTGAGCATTAAGATTTAAGAAGTTGACTACCTTTTAAAAGCTAGTATTTTTAATAAGAATTAGTTTGTGATTAGCATTAATAATATAAATGTAGATTCCTGTCTAGTGTCTCGTATTTGTGGACTGTCGTGTTAGACCATCTTTGCAATTGCATATAAGAATGTGAAGTTCTATTTGGTTTCAATGCGTAATTTATTTATCTTGTTTAGAATTGTTGAAGTGAAACTATGTCAACTCACCAAAAAGCTTAACATATGAGGTGCATACCAGGAGTGATTTATATCTCTAACACACCCCCCTTACACAAAGGGCTTAAAGCGTGGACAATGTTACCATGTGCTGAAATTATAATTTAATTAGAAGAATCAAACTTCTAACAACTTGTTCTTAGAGGTTCAAATATCATGTCAAGAAGGCGTATATGGCTTAATCACTATATATTAAGGCAGTATTAATTATCATTCTGCACATGTTTTATTTCTTTTACAACAACAGTCCTCCAACTCTTACCTCCAAAATGGAAACATTACCGGATATTAAATTTAATGATTTGTGATGCTTTGGGGCTGGGCTCCTGTTTTAGGACTCCAATAATGTTAGTTTATGGTGCTCTTGGAGTGATGCAGGTTTCGATGGTGTGCTTTATGGAAATTTTAGCAACATGAGTGAGAAGGACTTGCTTTAAAATTAACTTGGCGTTTTGTAGATGCTTATTGAACTTTGTGCTACATTTTTATGTTTTTAGGTTAGAGATTGGTACTTGGATTCTTTCCGTGATCTTAGATCCTTCCCTGAGATCAAGAATATGAATGAAGAAAAAGAATTCACTGAAATGATTAAGGCCATCAAAGTGAGACACAACAATGTGGTACCTACAATGGCCTTGGGTGTTCAGCAGTTGAAGAAAGGTATGAATGCAAAGATTGTTTATGGAGATCTTGATGAGATTCATCAGTTCCTTGATCGCTTTTACATGTCAAGAATTGGAATCCGCATGCTTATCGGTTAGTTCAGAAAACACTCTACCTGCCTTGTATAAGACTAATCAGTTTATTTGCTATTATTTTTTTCTATTTAAATCATTTTAGTGGAGCTCTAAACTCTATCCTTGTTGTATGTGTTTTTCATTTTTGTGGGATTCAGGGCAGCACGTTGAGTTGCACAATCCCAATCCTGCTCCCCATTGTGTAGGTTATATACATACAAAAATGTCTCCTGTGGAGGTGGCAAGGAATGCCAGTGAGGATGCACGTGGAATATGTTGTCGTGAATATGGCAATGCCCCTGATGTCCATATTTATGGGGATCCTGGTTTTACTTTTCCGTGAGTTACACACGTCTTAGTTCTTACTTCCATGAATTCATTCTGTTTTGTTTTGCTGTCATTTGTTTCCATAACTTTTACAAGCTTATGTCTCTCTCACTCTTTCCTAATTCTTTTCATTTTCAGAGCATCCTTCTTGTTTCTTATGCTAGGAATGGTTATCTCATTAGGATTTATAATTATAGTTAAGAAGTTGTTTCTGTTCTCTTTCTATATAATTCCGGTATGTTTACACAACAGGTATGTTCCAGCTCACTTGCATCTTATGGTATTTGAGTTGGTTAAGAACTCATTGCGTGCTGTCCAAGAGCGTTTTATGGATTCTGACAAAGTTGCACCTCCCATTAGAATTATAGTTGCCGATGGAATAGAGGATGTTACCATAAAGGTACTTAGTATGTATAACTTTTAAAGTCCAGTTGTTAATAATTTTTTGAGTTACCTTTTTCTGGGATCTTTTGTCTTTTGTTAGGGGAATTTTACATGCTATTATCAAGATGCTTTGTTAAAGCAGTTGGTCTAAATGGCATTGTAGGTTTCAGATGAGGGAGGTGGAATACCAAGGAGTGGTCTGCCCAAAATTTTTACATATCTATATAGTACGGCCAGAAACCCATTGGATGAGCATTCAGATCTTGGAATAGCTGATAATGTGACAATGGCTGGATATGGATATGGGCTTCCTATTAGCCGTCTGTATGCACGGTATTTTGGAGGTGATCTTCAAATAATCTCTATGGAAGGATATGGTGAGAAGACTATTACTAATATTTTACTTTATTAACTTCTTCATTTAGATTTCCTTCCAATATTCTACTACTGTGGCACTTAGAGTATGGCAACTTTTTGTCTCTCTTCTCCATTTAGCATATCGTAGGGGTTTTGAGATATAGGATCTGCTTGCAATTTGATATGATACAACTGTGTCAACCATACTTCCATAGTTACTTTTTATGTCCCTGAGAGCCGTTTGAACTTCTACAAGAATAGTTACAGCTTTTATTGAAGTATCATGTGAATGTTTTTTTTCTCCCGTGTAAGTTAGTCATTACACATTAGGAGTTTGTGAGGTTCTACTTTGCTAGAGTAGTTTTTGAATTTTCTGAAGTTTACTGAGCACTTCAATACCCCAAACCTTCTTTGTTTGTTCTAGGGAGGTCCAATTGGACCGAAGGGGTAAAGGGAGGGGAAATTGCCATTTGGGTGATCGAGACCCCCACCACAAGCAAGGCCCCCTGGTCACTATGACCAGGGGAGGTACCAGCTGAGCTAAGTTCAGCCGGTGAATACCCTGAACTTTAAAATCTACCACCTCAGGAATAGCTTACTTGTATATCTTATAGCTATTATATTACATTGGTAGAGTACTGGTTTGTCGTTATCTTATTTTCTGGACCTCTTCTGTTTACTTTTTACTTTTGCTTGCTTCAACTACCAACTTTTCTGATGCAGTCATAGGATGTTTATTCACAGGAACTGATGCATATCTCCATTTGTCTCGTTTGGGAGATTCACAAGAACCTTTGCCCTGAAAGTTGGCCGTTTCCAATTCAGTCATACTCAAGAGTTACCATAAGTAACTCGGAAGTAATATTGTGCTAGGAAAAACACCATAACTATAGTGTCTAATAAATTGGAAATTTTCTTGTAAATATGTGATACATATACTGCGATTGTGCATGATGATTATCCCTTACATTCGCATCCAGCTTTGGGAATTTGTCATATTTATTTGTTTAAAATGAATATTGTCCTTTTAACTTAAAGAAATTGATGAATGTGGAGGCAGGTTAGAGATAGGGATACTCCATATGATTTTAAAATAAATCAGGCCATACTGTTGTCCCTTAGATATTTAACACGATGCCTCCTCTAGAGTAGTGGGGCATTTTGTGTGGTCCAGCAGCAATCCAAATGAATTGTATCCAGGTTCCATTAATGCAAGACCTGATGGGTAACTGTAACTTCTTTTTTTACATCTGCAGTTGAGGTAAACATGGTCACCGTGGATTTAAATCTTCTGCATTCAAATTAAATGCTAATAATATGGTGTGGCACAAGTGGTAGATACTTAGACTCATAAATATGTAGTCAGGGGTTTAATTCTTGACCTATGTGTATGGAACATCTGTTGAGGGAGGTCAACCTTTTAAATGGATCTTCATACTTCAAGCAATTAGTCTTTGCAGTTGCACGCGGGGATACTTTGAAAAATAAAAAAAATAAAAAAATTAAATGCTAATAAAATCACCTCTCTTAATTGATAGGAACTTATTTCTTAGTTGTCATATATTTTTACTGAGTTATTAGTATTTAATTAGAAGGATAGAAAAGAGGCTTGAAAAAGGGGTAGATGATTTAATTTTGTTTTAACATTATAAGCAGAATTATTAATTGGTATTATAACATTAGTTTATATAAATCTTACAAAAATGTAGCCCTAAGTAATCAACTACTTGTTTTCTACTTCATTATCATGGATATCTTTACATGGATGGATGATGGTTGACACAATATACGCTACAAAATGGAACTGTGATAACAATAAACTGAGTGTAGCATCAGTAGCCCTAAGTAATCAGCTACTGAGTTGTTAGCAAATACTGTATGCATGTCTAGCCAGGATTTATTGATTTTTCCCTTTAAGTAACTTTGCTTGCACGGAAACTTGTTCAGTTTTGTAGGACGTTTGGTGGAAAGAAAAGCTCATCTACCAATAGAGAAAATTTTATGTATTTTGAGAGTATTACAGGACTCTATTAAAAATATAACATATATAACATGTGGCACAATAAAAACTATTGAGAATATTAGTTTCAGAATAACTGAGAATTGAATTTCGAAATGGGGTCTTTCTGAAGTTTGCTATTTGATACCTCGGCTTTAGATTTGCGATGAGAGCCATTAGAATGAATCATCCCTAGCCCAGCCTTGCTCAATATTGCCTTCAAACGCCCTTTTGCTTGGGCCTAGCCTTGTCACTGCTGCCAGAGGCATACAGCGTATTTGTTTGTGTTAAAGTAATGGTATATAAATAATATTTAACTCAAAAAAGTCAAATATATTTTTAAATATTAAATTGATTTATGAATCTTTAAAGTGTTGCATTTTTTTTTTATAGCTCCACTGCCTCCACCTAGTTTGTCTCTTTTTTCTTTTAAATTTTCACAACTGTTGTTACCCATAGAGTATTATAATTATTAGGCTAAAATGTAACTTTTTAACTATGGGTCAAGTTTAGAAAATTCCTTGTGCTTTTAAAATCATCAACTCAACTTCCTAAACTAACAAAATAGTGTATAATATCCCTTCTCTTAACTTACCATTTAAATAATTGATGGAAAGTAATCATGTGTTGATTTTTTTTATTAATATCACATTAAATTATTAATATTTATTCCTTAAATCATTTTTAGGACTCTTTTTTGGACACTTATTAACGCCAAACCATCGTTTGAGCAATTCATGAAAATCTCAAATGGTGGTGTGAGGTTAATGAGTACTCAAAAAAAGAGGCATAAAGATGATTTCAAGAATAAATATTGATGATTTAAGGTGAGATTAATAAATAAATAATAATATGTACAATCACGTGACTATTTTTTCGTCAATAATTCAAATAAAATATTGATATAAGAGTTATTATACACTGTTTTGTTAGTTTAAGGAGTCGAGTTAGTGAATTTGAAAGTCTAAGGGGTTTTCTAAACTTGACCCATAATTAGGGAATTTCTTGCATTTTAGCCTTACTATTATAGCAAATTACGATCAAAAGAATTTAGAAAAAAAATATTTGTACAAATTTGAAGTACGTGTAATTTAAAGCATTTAGAAAAAATTATAATAAACTGAAATGTTAGAAAAAATTATAATAAAATGTTATTGAATGATAAAAGCGTGGGAGTGTAAATTTATCTAAATTATTATGACCAAAATCCAAATAGACTTGTCGAACTAGAATTATGCTAATAATAATAATTCTATTCAACCATATTCTATTAACAACTTATCTCCCTAAAATAAAGAATTTTTTTTTTTTCAATTTACCCGACTAGTGAGTCCCTTTATATGGATTAGATGCTTTTACACAGTTGAAACATAACGCAGTTACGGAAAAACTCAAAAAGCTTCAAACCCAAAAGCTAAAATGTTAGAAAAAATTATAATAAAATGTTATTGAATGATTAAAGTGTGGGAGTGTTAATTTATCCAAGTTATTATGACCAAATACAGAGTATAATAAAATTAATAATTCTATTCAACCATATTCATACGCTATACAGTTGAAACATATTGAAGCTCATAAATCCAAGTTAACGAACTCAAAAAGCCTCGAACCCAAAAAAGCCATAAAAACTATTCAACTGAATTGGTTGGGGTGCGCCAGGCCCAAGCAATAGTGCAACGCATGGGCGACGCTCGAGAGCCCCACTAGCAAGCTACTGTGATGGACCCTCCCCCTTAAAAAATTAATTTAATATCATGTGGACCGATGGCCCACGTATCAGATATTAAACTGATAAGAACAGATACTACACTTGATCTTAGCCAAAAGGCCGAGAAAGGTATGCTTGATAACATGTAGGAACCCAACCTTTATAGTCAAGTCTTAGCTACTTGTTTTCTTCCCTTACCAATGTGGGACTTAGCCAGATTGTCTATCTATCAGTAGCTGAACACCAGATACCCCTTTCCCTTTCTAATCTTGTTCAAACCTGAGATGATGACCTAGTTCAAACACATAATTAATAAAGACAGGCCAGCTACTTGGTTCAGGATTGCCCATTAATAACACTAACAATGTTAAGGAATGAGGGAATAAAAAAGACGAGATATTAAGTCATGGGGAGTGGGGACAAAGCAAAATACCATGAACAATTTTAGCAGCATGCTGAGAAACAAAAGGCTAGCTGAGAAGTCATATGCTGCATTTCCAAACTTCTGTATCACTGAGGCAAAAGCAAAACCAACACAAAATGGCCTAAGGTTAGCTGAAAGTGAAAATTTATGTGGAACTTCATTTAATTCTCAGTCTCACAAATTGACATGAAGCGCGAAAGGATTCAATAAATAACAAACCACAAGTGCTCATCACAGGGACGAACGGAGTGAACGTTTGAAAGTTTTCTTTAGATATATATATAATTTTTTTGTTTGTTTTAACTTTTAAATCCATTTTGCCCCAGCATGCAATTGATCCATTTAATAAAAATGGAATACTGTTACCAAAAAAATGAAATACTTCTTGGTTCCTGCAGTGCAGCCCATCCCAAATCATTAGTCCATGAGTCTAAGTCACAAAACAAATGAAAAGAATTAAACTTGTTTTCTTTTAAAAAAATTATCAAATCAATTTTAGTGCATTAATTTTAAAAATATACAATTTAAAATTATCAAATTTCAAAAGCATACACCCCAAATTTATGAATATTAAAAAAATACTGTCAGTGATAAATTTTCACCTAAATCGCATATACTTTATCAAGATGCATTGTGTGTTCTAGGCATAAGTTGTAAAAAAGGAAAAAAGAAAAAAGAAAAAAGAAAAATAATAGAAAGAGATTTTATGAGTTCTGATTTTAAACAATAAAAAATAGCCATTAGCATTTTTCAAATTTTTTTTTTGTGAAACTACGAGGTGCTTTTACATTTTTTGGTGTGGAATTATTTCATGTTCAGACTTTAGCTTAATCTTGATTACAAGGTGCTTCCAGTAAGTTTTGAATCTCTACAATACAAGTAAAATTCGTCCACATAGAACTTAATTTGTCAATTGAGTTACTTTCTAGTTTTCCTTCATCAAATTTAACTAAACTATCAATGATTTTAGTATTTTTGAATTTTTGAGAGGTTGAAAGGAAGTATCATTTAAATAAAAGGTTTAGAGATGATAAAATGTAATTTACAAAAGACTATGCTTCTGCTTGTCAATCGTGAAAAATAAAATTTTATCCCCCATGAATCATTTCGTGATCCATGCTCCATAACTTGAATCCAAATAAAAATAAAAATAAAATATAAAGCTCTAAGTCACCCTCTTTAAGCCCAATCTTTTCAAACACTCGTACTTTAATTTAACATTTAAATTCATTTTTTTATCTAATTAACATAAAAATATTTTATAAAACAAATATATTAAGTGATTATCATTTCATAAATGCAATAATCATTTTTATAATTATGCATGTCAAACAAATAATGCATATGAATAAGACAATATTAGATACAAATATATATAGTGGGATCCATTTATTTCATGTGTAAAACTTGATACATTTATTCAATTGAATAAATTTCTTTTTTTATTTTATAAATATTGGGTTTCATCAATTTTAAATTAAATGTTCTCATGAGATAGATCAAGCATATAAATTTTATAAAATTAAAAAATTAATTAGTATTTCATTAAATTAAATTATTTTAATGTATAATATACTTTTAAAACATAAGTAAATATCAACTATTAGATTATTTACCTATGAATGTATAATTTATGTTAAATTTAGTATACATGATAATTAAGGGTATTTAAGTTATTTTATTTAGATAAAATAATTATAATTAATTATCCTCCCATTTTGTACTCCTCTCCCCTTAAACTTTATCCTCTATCTAGTTTTGTCCTCCTTTGACTTACTCTTTCTATACTTCGTCTCCTTCCTTAATATGGAGCTTACACAACCAACTTTTGCCCTTTTTCTTTCTCTTGCATTGCTCCATGCCGACCTCAACATATATGTTCAAAGCGTTTTTCCATTTGTTTGTATAACACACACATGCATATTAAGAGAGATGAGTTATTTTATTGAGAGAGATGAGTTATTTTATTGTGAGAGGTGAGATGAACAAATTTCATTAGATTATACATGACTTGTTAGGATTAGACATTACTTTAAAGTTACATGATTACTCAAAAAAGTAAGATAATTTTATATTTTAATCTTAATCATAAATGCATAATCCAATGGTCAGTATTTACTTCTCTCACTTTCATAATAAACTTATCCTCTCACATGCTATGTCCCTATATATATGCATGTACAATATATATGAGACATATATGAGAGGAGCGAGACTAACATGGTGTGACACAAGTGGTAGATATTTGATCTCCTTAAGCATGTGGTCAAGGGTTTGATTTCTGACCCATGTGTATGAAAAAACATCTGTTAAGAGATGTCAACCCCTTAAATGAATCTCAGTACTTCAAGGGATTAGTCACCACAGTCGCGCGCAAAGAATACTCTGGGAAACCAAAAAAAATATAAGAGGAGCGAGATTTATTAGTGAGTTTTATTAATACTTTCAAAATAATAAAAGTACACGAGCATTTTGCTCTAGATTTTATACCACTTGATAAGTGTAAGTTGCTCTCAAATATGAAAAAAATTTTAGTAAACATGATTTGCTACATTAGATTTTATATGAAGTATTAATAACCTTATGTTGATTGACTTACATGTTTGAAAATTGATACATGGTGCTTGGAATAAGTATTTCAATATGATTTGAGAATTTGAAAGTATGTTAAGGGGGTATTCAGAGTTTGAATTGGTTTAGTTTTAAAGATAAAAATCATCCAAATCTAATCAATTGGTTCTCATATGTTGGGTACCAATTGGTTTGCTTCTAATTGGATAACAGAAGCAAACTAAGCTAGTTCAAATTAGTCTGATTCCATTTGTTGCAATTGATTTTTGCCAAAACTTTTTTTTGAAAAAAATTCATATTCATCTTTACTTTCTTTTTTTATGGCTTAATTACAACAACTTAGCTTAAATTTTTTGACCGAAACATCACCAAAAAAGTATAAACATCAATTTATTTATGTTTCAAATTTAGATCAGTTTTGTTAAGTCGTGAACACCCATCACTATTATATTATATTTGTGACATGTGATATTTGACAATAGCCACTATCGTCTTTAGACTTTTGTATTGTGGCATGTCTCATTATCAATATGTAAATATTTTAAGTTTTTGTTTTAAAGACATATGGGTGTCTTTAGAAGCTGATGGATTTCTCTAACATTTTTTAAGCATGTTGGTAGAGGAACTGTGCACACTTTTCTTGATTGCACACTTTTTTTTTTTGTGCAAAATTCTTCATGTTACTCTTGCTATTGTTCTTTTTATACTATGTGCATATGATTAGTAATTAATATTATAACTTGATATTATTTGTTTGTGTACATATTTTGAGAAATTTGAGATTCAATGTTAAATCTCGTGTATGTGGATCTATCTCTCATGCACTTTTTTGAGTATGTGAGATAGGTTAGCATGAGACTTCTTTTATTTATTATGTATCCAAGCATGACGAAGAGAAATTAGAGAATCAATTAAAAGAAACTACACATTTTTGGAATTTTTTTTTTTTGCTAAAGATTTATGTCGATAGTGTCAATTGTGCTTGTAACTATGGATAGATCTTTTGTCAATGAAGGATGCAATGACTACTATAACTCTACATGATTGATGTTATTGAACAAAATCATTTCAAAGGTATTGTATATAGATTATATATTCTTTAAAATCACAGTATTGTATTAAATTTTGTTGTTTAGCCTTAGATACGTTTGAAAACAAAATATTCAAAAATTAAAATCACATTTTTTCCCAAGTGAGAGAATGTGATTTTTTTACTTTATATGGACTATTATTAATTGTGAAGTTTTATGTTGTAAAAATTGAACTAACCATATGATTTTGATTTTAACAAGCATAATATACACAATACGATTAATGATTTATTTATCATTGGTTGTAACACCTTATGTTGAATTAGAGTGGTTACGCAACAGTAGTATAAGCTTGAACTAAGCATGAATATTTGAGACTAATAGAATTTTGCTATAAATAACTTATAGAGACTATTGGAATTTTATTGTAACAGTGACTCATAATGAATGAACTTGTTAGAGTTTTGCAATAAATAGGCTAGGTCTCTCCTTCTTGAACCTATGTTTGATATCCGCATCTCTGGCTTAACCGATTAAATAGCCACCTGTTGTTAGGGAATCAGAAATAAAAATGTAGCCTTGGGGTTCATTTGAGAACCTTTTTGCTATCATACCAGTTCTGTTTCCATGGCAAAGACATATAAGCTTTGTAACCACATAAATATAGTCTTTTGTATATCGTACAAAGTCAAATCTTATCTTAACAATAATATTATTGGGTATGATTAGCTATATGCCAGCTCTTACTAAGGAACTTATATAATAGATAATAAATTATTAAATTGGTAAGAACGCATTCTATCTATAAAATGATTACCCTCCAATAGATGAAATAAATATGGTTGTACATATCAAGATGACCATCTTGATTTTTCACAGAAAAGTAGGAAGTAGTACAGGCTCGCAACCTACGACCAAATAGTTCCTCCTCCAAAGGTGAACAATGTAACTTGATTACTCGCTCAAACCATCATCAAAGTAATTCAGATCAGATTCATCGTCAGTGGCAGCATCAATGTTGGCATGATCTACATCCGGTGATCCTACTGCTACGTCAGCCATAGTCACCGGCTCAAGGGATCCCTTCAGAGGCCTTGCAGCTCCATCTTCATAATCAATTGAATCATTTTCATATTCATCATCTTGTTCAACTCGATAAAGGATGTTCTACAAAAACAAAAGTGAAATAAATATTACATCAGTACAGCCACATCCTCGGTGCTTCACTGCTGAAGAGCATATTTCACTCATTCGCATGATGGTGAAGCATTTCAAACATGGCGAGACCTGATTTATGTTGCTTGTAACAAGGCAATATATAGTATGTAACTAAAAGTCATGTGTTTATACTTTATATAGCATTAACAGTTTCAACTTCTAATTTAAACAACCAATCCATCAGACCTAATTGGGTTAGACTTTTGAGCCCTTTGAATTCAAGTGATTGAGTCAAGAACAATTCCAGCTCAATATATAGGATATGTGACAACATATTGTGCATTGAAGCATAAAATAACTTCAAATAGCCACTCACTGTGATTTATAAGAATATCTAATTCATCAATCAGCAATTAATGCTTTATCATCACTCATACAAGTTCAAAAGAACAGAAAGCACCGAGTACCTTATCACCATGAGAACTTTGTACATTGTCATCAACTATCCAATCATCGAGTAAATGCTCTTGCAGAACACTGTCAACAGAGGTGGACTTTGAGTCCCTGGACCTTTTTCTTAATTGGCATTCTCTTAGTCGCAAGTTGTAGTGAACGTAGATAATGTCATTCAGTTTCTTCTGAGATAGACGATTTTGTCTTTTTCTGTATATCTGATCATAAATACTCCAATCATGCTCACACGCAAAGGATGAGCATGTCTGACTTAATATGCGTACGGCTATTCTTTGCAACTCTAAGCAACTTATTCCATGTTGTTGCCACCAAGCAGCTAGTGAGGTAAAAAAGGAAAAGAAACTGATCAACTCAAAGTTATTATACACAGTTAATCTGTATATGAAGCTTCTAACAGCTAAAAAGCAGTTTACCTGGTTCAAGACCTGTTCTTGTGCTGATAGCCAATTCAGTTCCAAAGTCATTTTGTGCAGAATTATAATGAGAAATCTGGAAATGACATCACTTCGAAGTAGCTAGTAAGAAAAAATATCTAACGATGTCAGTATCATATAGAAGTCATTAAGGAGATCTTACCTGCATTGATGCAGAAATCCGTCTCATATTATCTGGCTCCAGCCGAACTATACATTCATTGAGCCCCCGTACTACCTCAGAGTGCTATAGTCACATCAAACATTCACTTCAGGAAGGAACTTGAATAAAATTTGAAAATTTGCAACCAACAGAAAACATTCAATATTCTCACATACCGCCACAAAATCTGCACGATATCGGTATGATGGATTTAAGAAGTAAGCAGCCAAGTAAAGAGGGTGACAGAACAGAGAGTTCCAATGACTGTCTATCACCTTCCAGAATGGTTCATATTTACGTGCATCATCACCATGAACGGCTTTGATTGCAAGTTTTGCCCTGTACATGTCATTATATATATATGGCATTGACAAGCTTTCACCACTATAAACCTTTTGAAGTACTTGCATTATAGGATCTACTGACTTCCTCACATACTGCATTTTCTTCCAAAATGTGACATTCGAAACAAAATTTTCCACCTCTTTTCCCTCACTTGTGCTGGAGAACCTGGATGAAATCCATTTGTTTGATAGAAACATACGTCTGATTCCAACTCGATGATCCAGCAAGCTCTGCAATGTAGCGAAGCTAGAGGCATACCGGGTGCCAGCTGGCTTTAGAAGCTCCTGCCCCTGGGTAAATTCACTTTTCATAAGTTTTAACAACCATATTTGATTGTATATTAGCTTTGTAATTTTTTGGCCCTTTTCCATGCATTCTTCTACACATCTTATCTTCATAAAATCTTCAAGCATCCGATTAATACAATAAGTGGCACAAGGGGTCCAGAATAAATTCCTTCTCTTTTCTTCAAGCATTTTTCCAGCAGCTTTATAGTTGGGAGTATTTTCAGTGATTACCTACATCAAAAAGGGGAAAGAGGAGATTCAATGATTAATAACAGCTACCAGGTGATATTTCGGATGAAGGAGGATGCCACAGGAATAGAAAAGAACATTTTACCTGCACTACATTTTCCTCACCTATTTCTTCCACCACTTTGTCCAGAAGCTTAAATAAATTTAGTGCATCTTCTACTATATTAGTGGCATCAACTGAAGAAATGAAGTATACACCATGAGGACAAGAAACAAGAAAGTTAATAATTGTCCTACCCTGTGTATCTCTCCAACTATCTGCCATTATAGAACAACCAGTAAATGCCCAGGAGGCCTTATATTCAACAAGGTAATTCTTAATGGAAGTGATTTCCTCCTGCAAAAAGTGACCAGAAATAAGTTGGCTTGGTGGGCATACCAGTCCTTGTCCATATTGACCAACCACTTCCAGCATTTTTTGAAAATAAAGGGAGTTCGCAGCCTGTAAAGGAATTCCTGCATGGTAAAAGAACTTGCAAATTGTAGAAATAACTTCCTTGCGTAATTTCTTAGTGGGCCTTGCCTTAATTTTTACTTGTTTGTAAGTTGGAGGTGTCTGATTCTTGGGCAGTTTCAGATAAATGTTATCCAACCTTGATCTTCTCAATACTGGTTCGGGACCCCTACTAGGTGACATTCCCTTGAAGGTCTTTCTTAAATCTTTAGTCAATCTCTTATCAACGTCAATCGAAGTTTCCTTGTTCGTATGATGCATAGCATCTTCCACTTGCTCATACTCTTCATCTTCATTATCTGACTTTGCATAGAAAGGTGTCAATTCCTTACCCTCAGGTCGCCTATGTCTCCTACCAGTGCGATGCCATTTCATATTCTCTTTTATTTTAAGATAAACTTCCTCTGGAGCATTTTTACAAGGTGCTACCTCCCCAGGAATTTTTGCCAAATGTTGTTTAAACCGATTAATACCTCCACTAACAACTTTCTCACAGTAATTGCATTTGACTTTCTTCTTTCTCTCATCTTGAGCAACACCATGTTCCCACCCAGGGTCAACATATCCTAAGGACCGAAGAGGTGTCAAATTTACAGATACATTTCTATCATCCATCAATTGCTTCCCTTTGCTTCTACACCCAACTTGCTCTTCATCATCTTCATCATCATTAGAGTGAAAATTCATATATGCTTGTGCATCAACTTGCTTTTGTTTCTTATTGGATCGGCACCCTTCCAGGTTTTCCTTCATTTTTAGGTAGACTTCCTCAGGAGCCTTTTCACAGTATGTTACTTCACCAGAAACTCGGGCTAAATGCTGCTTTAATCTGTATATACCACCACTAACTATTTTCCCACAATAATTGCATCTAACCTTCTTTTTCCGCTCATCTTGAGCAATGCCATGATCCCAACCAGGATCAACAAATCCTGTGGAGCGTACTGGTGCCATTACACCCAAAACAGAGCTATTCTAATTCCACTCACATATGCATGAGTGCTGAATATAAGGCACATAAAAGTCCAACAACTACATATATCAAGTAATCTGAGAGCCTTCCCTTTTCCAGCAATCATGAAATACAGGTGATAGTGCCTGCTGCCCAGATCTCAGAGCTTCAAAGCAAAATGGTCAGAAAAAAGAAGAAGAGCATAAATATAATGCAAAAGGCAGGCAAAAAAATATAAAATATAAAATATAAAATAAAAAATAAAAAATAAAAAAGGAGGATAAAAGCAGAAAGGCATGTGGCTCCTTTATCATTGAGATATTCTAACTCCAATTTTTTAGATATTAAATAAGAGAGCAGTTTTGAAACATACAATTAAAAAGTAGAAAGGGAAAGTTTAAGCAAACAATAATGATGACTGAGATGTAAAGATGGCTATGCGTTCAAGTATAAGTTCCCATCCCACCACCAGCACCACCCGTTTTCAGGGGGCCATTTTTTTGTGATCTTTTTTAGAGACATGCAGATTAGTGGCTACTTCAAGTGAAGAAAAGCTACAATATTTAATAATTTTTTTAACTGAAGCAAGGTTCAAGATTTAAGAAACTCACATCACATATTCCTCTATAAGGTAAACCGGCTTTCATTTCCACATTGGACAGCATAAATGAGCATACTTCTTTACTTCTGAAATTTAGTAATAAATGGTCAGTTGCAAAACATGTTATAAAATAAGAATGAATATGTATATGAATAATTACCATTTGAAGAGCCCTTAGGTTATGGTATTTAGGAAGTAGGTATTTTTGAGAGCAATTGATTGCATTTTTTGTATCCATAATATTTCCACAAATGTATAATCAAACAAAATTGGCTTGAACTGCATTCTTTAGATGAATATTGTCAACATAAACGCTGAACTTGAAATGTTCAGAGCCATGAAAAAGCACATTCTCCTAAAGCAAACAGAACAAGAGATAAAAGAGCCACAAAGTAACTGTGCATTTGATTGTTTTCGTCAGCACTGAAAAGGTGGTCAGAAATTTCTGACTCCATGTACTCTGAAATTCTGAATTCAATAGAATTCCTTGTATGTTAAGGCAGCCATTGAAAAGGATGTGGTTGATCTTCTACTGCCACCAGGACCATGTTTGTATCTTATACTGCTAATGATTTTAGTGGATATCCGTTATTTACTACAATATTAATTCTGGTTTTATTACACCCTTCTAGTGCTTCTTCTATTAAAAAATAAGAAAACAACATACGTTAAGGAACCGATGTATTATGTTTTGGGCATTCTTTGGGAACGATGGAGAAGGGGTGGTGTTCAGTTCATAAACTCGGCTACTTGTTTGAAGATTAAAATCAGGAAAATAAGAATTAAGCGATTCTACCATGCCACCATAGAAAGAAGTATAGAAGTAACAATCATAGCACCCCAACATAAAAGCAAACAACATTACAGTTGTTGAAAACTTAAAATACCAAGTTTTATATCTAACTACTTGTGTGACCTGTGCATATCTCCTACCCTCCATTTATTTTTCTTTTCTCAACATCCAATTTCAAATACATTGAAGTACTTCAGTAGTCAATTTCGCCATTCATCTAAATGGATCAAATGTACTTTTACCAATAAAGCACTAAAACTTGGATGAGAACCGTTGGCTAACATATGTTAAAATGCTGAAACTAAATAGTACTTTGCCTGTTCCATACACTTTCAAAAGAGCCAAAAAAATTCAGGAACTTTAGTTGAAAACACCTGGCTAAGATTCTTTCCCCCCTTTCATGATGAACTAAAACAATTTGATAATGATTTCCATGTTTATTTACCAGTGTTGATTTGTTCATAGAATACATACTTAGTAATGTTCAAGCATTCTAAGAGAGAAAGCAACATGCCAGCATGTATGAATTAGTGAGCATCGTTTTATTTGCAGACAGATCAATAAATAGTGCATGTATGAAACTAAACGTAAGCAGCATATCTATGCTTTTAGATTAATTGTATTACTGTATTAGGACTACCAAAGAGTTTCTAGAGCTTGCCAATGCTAGGAATCAAATTTTAGATTAGTTATGCAAACTGATTAGCATACTTCACCCAAAATTTAGCAATGATGTGAATCTGACAGAATTTGATAGCACTGAACTATCAGGATTCAATCATTTAAAAAGGTTATGACCGACAGTACCAGTGTGCTCCTTAGTTCCTTCCAAATGTCTGAATAAGGTTGATAGAGCAATTGTATCATTGTGTACATCTATCTCAACCAACCAAAGGCGGAGGGAGGGCGGCCAAAGGGAGCCATATTCCCCCTCTCATTTTCAAATTCCTCACCAAATAAATTATAATTTAGGATTTGGACCCTCAAAAATTAAATTGAAAACTATATATAGCCCCCATAATTAAATGAAAATTCCTATATAATCTCTAATTCAATATAAATTTTTATATGACCTCTAGAACTGTGTTATATCATTTTAGACTGAGTTATATTATAAATTAAAGAATAAAGACTATGGAGATGTCATTATATGTTTCTCATTTGGTAATAACTTTAACATATACATATAAATATACACAAAGAAATAAATAAAAACAGCAAAGAATATAAGTCAATTCCCTGTTGGTTATTTTTGTTTAGAATTTTTCTCATTTTAGTTAGATTGTTACGATGGCTTGTATATTGTTAACCTGATCTTTCCCAGTTGTCATTAGTTTGAATGGATTAAAAATCTTATCAGTAAAATTCAATATCATTTCATATGGATTATGACCTTTGGTCCATGGCCCCTAAGAACAAATTTCTGACTCTGAACCTGCAACCAACCACTCATCATAAAGATGGGACACGTACATTAGTACATCCCTGTCAGAAATTGTGATCCATGGTTGTCAAGTAACAGGATGCTTGAAGATTGGAGGAAAGGCAGCATGCCTGCATGCATACATAGAAGCCAAGGGGAAAAGTACACAAGAGAACGAAAAACCCATAAAGCTAAGGCGAGGAGGATAGTTCCAAAGAAACATCAATACCTTTTGCAGCATTGAACAAAGTCTCCAATGAGCAATGCTTTTTTAATAAGATTTAATGCAGTCTTCCAACCAAAACCAAGGGCCAAATTTTGGATACCAGGAACACCATCAACTTCTGTTACCACCAAAAGATTTCCAGATGGTGACACAGAAATTGTCTGTCAAGAAGAAGCATCAAGAGGAAGTTGTGGTGTTGGAAAATTGATTCTGTTGCACCAAAATGAGTACTTGGCGACAATACTGAAGTCGTCGACATAAGCAAATGATGACTTAAGTGGACAACATATTAAGCAGCAATATTGAAGTCGTCATAATAAAAGGAGAATGGCTCAGGCAAATTTAGGAATGATTGGCGACAATACTGAAGTTGTCAACGTAAGTAACGATTTGAGTAGGTGATCAATGGACGTTACGTGATGATATTGAAGTCGTTGAAGATTCATGGTTACCGACAATACTAAGGTTGTTGAAACTAATGAAAGAATGACTAAAGGACAGTTGGTTAATGTTCAGCAACAATACTAAGATTGCCGAAGCAGTCAAGAGGAAACTCTGCAGGAGTTCAAAGATTTGAAAGAAGTGACAGTTATCCCACACAGCACTTCAGAACAGTTACCAAAGTAGTGGTGTGAGGTGGCGACAGTTATCCCATGCAGCATTTCAGAGCAGTTATCTAGCAGGAATGTGAAGCATGTAGAAAATAGTTATCTTTTTAAAATTGTAACCGTCGAGACATGCGTCAGTCTCAAATTATGTAGTGTACATGTGTCCAACTCTTAGAATCCTAGCAGTTACTTTGTAGGTATATAAATAAGAAACCTAAGCTACAATTTAAAAGGTCTTGAAATTCATGCACTCCTGACCACATAGCAGGAAACGAGTCCCTCAAGCACCAACTTTTCATTTCCTTTATTTACTTTTCAGTTATTTACATTCAGCAATTTTAATTCACGGTTCTTTTGTTATTTCCTTTTCTCTTTGTTTACGTTTCATTTTCAATTCTCTCTTCAATTATCTTTAATTCTCAATTCTCTTTGAGAATATTGTTAATGTTTGTTGACGCAATGCAATCACCAAGCACACATACACACATTGAACACATTGATTCACTTAACACTTGTGTTATTATTAGACACTGATAAAAGAAACAGAGATCTCTACATAAGGAAGAATTAGCAACAAGGATACAATTACACAATAATCTTTTAGAGAGCGTTAAATAGAAATGTCCCTCTTGGTGCTGAGTTGGGACCAGTGTTGAGGGATATTTCCCTACTTCCACATCAGACCAATCCAAAGCCTCCATATGGGCTTACCAGCAACCTAGGCAGCCCACGTGGTCCAATCCTTTTACACCTAGGACCTCTATAGACCACCCAATAAAAACAACAAGACAGCCCATCTTGGAGAAATTCTTCTGCAGACTTACATGTTTGGATGGAGGAGAAAAGAGGGAAAGGGAGGGGAGGGAAAGGTTTTAAGTTAACCTCACCCTTGTTTGGGAGTTTTTTAAAATGAGGGGAGGGAAATTAGGGATTCTCATGTAACCCATCCCTTATTAGTTTTTATAAACATTTTAAAGCTCCCTCAATTTGTAGGACTTTAGAAGATTTTAAACATCCAAACATAGAGAAGGAAACTTATTACTTAACATCTCATACTTTTCGCTTCCCTTCCACTTCATTTTCTTTTGATTCCTTCCACTCCCTTCCCTTTCAACTCCCAAATATAACCTTAGTCTAAACAACTTGTACCCAAATGAATTGGCTCAACTAGTTGGAGGGTTCTAGCTAAGGTTTTACACTCCCCAAGTACACAGGTTCAAATCCCTACTATGCCAGTAATCCCACTTGGCGGTCAACTCTCCCTAGAGAGATCCCCTGGCGCCCAAGGGCTAAAAGTGAGTAGCCTTCGTGTGGGAATCCCAGCTGGAGGTGATCCTCTAGGTGGATCTCTGCTTGTCCATTGGGATCCTGGGCATGTCACTAGCGCCTGAAGTAACCTATCCTTACTACCATTTTATTTCCCAAAAGGAAAAAAAGACTACACAACTTGTATATACTAAGCCATTAAAAACACATCATTATTGCCCATTAATATAGCATATGCTTCACTTCCTATTCCTTCATAACTTGTATCGGTTTTTTAAATTATTTAATGAGCAATAATGATGTCTCAAATTTTTTATTGGCTTACTCTACACAATTATAGACCAAGTATATGGAAGAATTTATCCCCGTGTTGACTACAAAAGGCTCATTGGGGCACACTCACCAACACCCAGAGGTATCACCTTCCCCTTATATATACCCATTTGTGATACTCTGCTCCCATTCACTCTCTTTTATTTATTTACTCACTACTCTCGTAAGAGACCACAATACTCAAATACTCATGATGTTTCCCTCCACCCACCAGCGACTATGGCAGAAATTGACATCAACAATCCCTCTTTCTATGCTATCTCTGTAGCTACATTCTTGTTCTTCAGGGTTCAACTGGATCACAAAAGTCCATCTAAAGTTATCTAATTAAGTCAAAACATAACCACGGAGCTAATTTGAAAGAATAAAAATAACTGAAGTAAAAAAAAAACTTTTTGAAATATAACAAATAACCTAAGGAAATGTAGTGAAAACTTGAACTGCAAAAGAGCAAACAGTCACTGAAGGTTTGGATAAACCTAAAAAAATCACAATTTCCATTATTATTTTTTTTGTTGGTAGAATTGCGTCTTGACATCAAATGAATAGCCTGTGTCATGAAACCCTAAGTAGAAGATAAAGATGAAGAAAAAGAAATCGTAGAAAGCAGAGAAGGAAAGAAACCTTGAAGACGATCTAGATCGAATTCTCGACCCACCAGTTCTCGAAGGATGCTGAGGCGAAAGGATTGCGGCCGGTGGTGGCTCGACGGCGCCGGGATCGTTCGGCCGTTGGCGGCTGTCTCAGGCGAACCGGAAATCGCTTGGGAATCGTGAGTCGCGAGTGGATGACTGGGTGAGAGAGTCTCAACTCGACCCGGCCGTGTTATAGCCATTTCTCATTTTTATTTTGTTTTTTGTTTTCTTATAAATTGTTATGCTTATTATTCTTGTTACATATTCTTTGCATTTTTTTATTTGTGTATTATTTTTATTTTATACAATATTGACTATAATTATAAATAATATATATATATATATATATA
Organism: Styphnolobium japonicum; assembly: GCA_023212625.1. NCBI lineage: Eukaryota > Viridiplantae > Streptophyta > Magnoliopsida > Fabales > Fabaceae > Styphnolobium > Styphnolobium japonicum. The sequence goes on along the minus strand of JALBWW010000003.1, from coordinate 20,639,176 downwards.
TAGTTAGTTAGTTGGTTATATTTTATTTATTTATTAAGTGTTTGAGGAAGAATTTTTTTTGTACCGTATGGATGAGAATGTTACGAATTGGTGTTACATATACGAAAGTGAGGAATTTGGTGAGTTGACTCAGCGGGTCTTAACAATCTATGAAAATAAAATATTAACTCAGTGAGTCGTTTCTCGTTCTTACCTTTGTCCCTATACTGTTCACTTCAGGGATATTATTACACGTATTTTTGTCCCTTTTTTTTTTCTCTATATATAACATGTCGACAAAAGTTGATGAATTCATTTGTGCATTTGTATATAACCGAAGTGTTCTCAGCTTTTGGCTACTATTATTCGCAAATAATGATGTTGTAAGAGACTTGAAAGCATCTAAATTTATTTTTCAGCAAGTTGTTGGTTTTTAGGATGTTCAATTCTCGTCTTGTAATAATTGGAGCCTCTTTTACCATTTGGAACTGAATATACCACGTGTTACGGATGCATTGGAGACAATTTTTTAAGGATTTAATGTTTTAGGATGTTAGCGGCGGAAACTCGCTCACCTCCATTTGCTTCCTCCTTTTCTAGATGATGTTGTTGTTTCACTCACTGTTTGGCTCTGGAATCTGGATTGCCATAATTTTGGATAGTTATATCCTGTGATACATAGATTTCGTATGTCTTCTGGATTTATATGTGATAAGTTTGACCCAAATTATTGTTTTAATAATTATTATTAGTTTATTGTGCTTTTTTATTTTTGAGTAATTAATATTAAAACATGTGACGATGCGATACCAGAGTCGAGTGATGTTTGTTTTTATGAACAGAGTCCTTATTTAATAACGAAAATGTGGGAGTTGTTGCTTGTCAGGTAAATTTTTGTGAGCTATAAATATTTGTATTGATGATATTGTTTGAGTTATGAAAGTAAAGAAGAAAAAATTGTGAATAATATTAATGAGAGAGTTTACAACTTTACATGTTTAAATTTATAGTAGTGGAAGAGAGTTAGGTATTTTTTACATTCAGAAGTTATAGCGGTAAAGGAGGAGGGTTTGCAGACCATATCACGTTAAATTTTGTGCGTGATTTATTTGTCGTATTTTTCTTTACAAGTGTTTATTAAAATTATGCAAATAGGGAATGTAGTATTTCCAATTATGTTACCATACTAAAGGTTGTAATTGGTTTCCCATGATCCTATCTCTCCAAAAATGGACTTCGCTTACCTTTCACTAGAAGCCTAGAACTTTTTCTTATGGGTTCAGATACTGCACATACAATAAAATAATCGATTCTACAATATCTATTCCGTTTCATGGGAAGTGTCAGCAAAAGGTATCTAATTTCAACAATTAAAATTTAAAATCACTGAGGCCACTTTGCAACCGACCCAACAAAGTTCAAGTGGTGCAAAAACTGATATAACTAAGGGCCAATTTTCATAGGCATGCATAGTGAATGAAAAAAGCACTACTTCTCCGTTCAGAGTCATCTGAAAATAGTAATACCATTCCTTTTGTTGCCATGATTGACATAGCCAGGGACAACTATTGATTAGATTGGACTGGATCATGCTCATGCTTGTTCTGAGACCAGTGTGGAGGGCATAAAATGGGAAGGGCTTCTCGATATCTTTACCCTCTGATGACAAGTGTTTCAGCCTTAAGGTATTGGAGGGTCAGTTGTACACACTTTATAAATGACCGCAGCCTGTGTAACAAACACATGATGATATGAGCAATTTAATAAATTAAGAACCACACATATTCAGCATGTTTGCAAACCTCAAGAATTTTGTTAAAATGTATATGCAACTTCCGTTCTTGCCCCACAGAGGATTTTTAATAACCCCCCCATGAGCAAACTTTACAATCTCACCATCAGAGGGGGAAAAATAACGGCAAAAAAAAAAATCCTAGCAAGAATATTGTGATGAAAACTGGGGCCCAATACCAATCAGATATCTAATTAAAGGTTAGTCCATATCAATAGTGCACAAGTGGTCTGCAGGACAAATTGTAAAAAGAAACAAGAATTTCTTTTTCGGATGCTTACTTGTTCTCGATCCCACCAAAGAGGCTGCCCTGTGCACATCTGAATGACTGCAACCCAAACTCATACCGAAAGCAAATTCTTGACCACAGCAGTTATCTCTTTGGCTCCCTTGGAAAATCTGTATGAGAAGGTATCCGTTAGGAATGCTATGAGACATCAGATCAGAGTAATGTAGAGTAAGAACATACCTCTGGAGCCATCCAATTTGGAGTTCCCTTCGTGTAGAGTTCAGCAACAGATGTAGCCAACTGTTGAACATGGAAATCCCAAGTTACTCTAGCTAGGTGAATATAAAGATAGTCAATTAGTTACATCAAATCCAAGAATATTAGAATGGCCACAAATAACCAATAAGAGTATATTTACCAAAAATTCAAAAGGAATATACAAACTAGGCTTGTAAGCAGCACCTCATTTCATCAGCTCACAAGTCTTACGTCTAAAGTAAACATCCCTGCATACAGTCACATGCTCAAGCAATAAAAATTTACTTCTTAGAGAAATTGAAATCATTATTTTTATTAAGAATTAAACTGAAACCAATTACTCAATTAATCATTATTTTTATTAAGAATTAAACTGAAACCAATTACTCAATTATTCTGCAAGAACGTTCTTTAGGTATGCACAACTAAATTTTCTCTAATGGGGTCATATAACTGCAGATTTCAACCAATAGTAAGGAATTTACACAACAATAATTTGAGCCTTTTAAATTAAAGCTTGTACTTCTGATGCCGACTCCTTCTCCAGGAATCTTTTAACACTACAAGAGATATGAAAACAAAAAATAAAATGCAAATAAGCAGTTTAGTGAAAGCATCATCCTCTCCACAAAGGAGTGTGAGCAGTAAAACTATCTAATAGACTAACAAGCAAGTTTAAGCACTAACATGATTGGCCAAACTAAAGCCGGCAAGCTTGACACTCCCAGCAGAATCAACAAGCAAGTTAGCCGCTTTGATGTCCCTATATAGAAACAACAAAAGGAAGAAATAAACAAGTCATTAAACAGTCAAAAACCATAATGAATGAACAGTTTCCCAAAAATAATAATTTTCCACAAAATTGTATTTGCATGACTATCCGTCTACTATAGTGTATAGATTTAATATCCTACTTTTATCCAGAGCTCATGCTATGCAAACATATCAAGCACATGAATATACCTCTGAGAACTACATTTTGGCTATGCAAATAAGCCAACCCAGCGAAAATATGGCTAGTAAAGTTTTTGACAATAGACTTTCATAAAAGCAACAGAACCTACATGGATGTCTTGCTTTATGGAACCAGGATGAACAGATTGTGTTAAAGTACTGGTAAGTTCATGAGTGTATTTTTTAATTGAAGCGGGATCGACATATTCCATATATATAAGGAATGCTATGAGACATGATATTAATGTTTATATATAAGAAATAATGACAACAATGCGAGCAAGTAGCTTCAAAACCTTGGCCATGTATATAATATAGCATTAATTTAATTGATATGTTGAGTTTTAGCCATTTCGCTAATAAGTAAAAAAGAAACAGTTTATGTGATGTCTTATGATCACCAACAGTACATTGCAGGATGAAATCTTTCTTGTTTCTTACTCGTATACAAGTGCTTACAAAAAAAGCAGAGAACACAGTTTTAAACATCAAAAAGAAAATAAGTCACAATTGAATTGAAACCCAGCCAATATAGAAAATGCAATTCTTATCAACCAGAACTCAAATAAACAATAACTAGTGTTTGTTCATATGATTTATCAAGAACCGAAATGCCCGTTGTTTGTTTGATTCAAGAATATGATATATTAAAAAGTAAGAAAGCAAAGGCAGTTAGTTATAACTAATTATTGTTTAGAATGCATATTTGACTACCCAAAGATTTGAAATTGGGCGACTGACATTCACTTAGGGGAGTGCAGAACAATTACCTGTTGATAATCCTAGCCTAGGTTACCAAATCCAGCTCCCTTTAACTTTAATGCCGCGAATGTGGGAAATTTTGGGCCAAATTTGGGGGTGCTTCTTCTGGCACCGTTCTTCCAGCAAAGGACTTCGACTGATGTCGAGTTTTATTAGAGAGGCAGGCAGCCTTTCTCCCTCCATATTCTCCAGCTTGGGACATTCTATAATTCTTAAATCTTCGAGGGAGGTGAGGTGGAGAAGTCCCTTGCAGTCCAAGGTCTCCATACTTGAAAATCCACCCAGTTCCAGAATCGTAAGGGAGGCAAACCGAGGCAGCAAACCCTCCTTGGGGAAGGACTTGACACTATCACATGGACCATAGATGCCAAGGTGGGTGAAGGTGAGCTCCTCCATCGATGCTAGGCCGCTCAATAGTTTCTCGCAATTTTTGATATCGAGTGTTCTCAAGCTACGCGGCAGACCCCCTTCAGGAAATGAAGCAATTTCTGGGCAATTACTTATTTCGAGATACTCTAACTTTGGGAGAAGAGTATTCATGTGACAAGGCAATGAATTCAACTTGTCGCATTCGGAGACGCTGAAATAAGTCATGCTGGGCGCAGCCAATCCTTCACTGGGGAACGATACAAAATTGGAGCAGCCGTGGATGATAAAACTTTGAAGAGCAGCATCGTCATGTGACACCGAAAGAGATTCCAGATTTTCACAATTTTTGAAATGGGAAGTCTTGAGATTTGGAAAGGTCTCCAATGGGAAGGATGTGAGTGAATCACAGCTGTCGTCTATGAACAGTGACTCTAGCAACTGGTGTTGCTGTTGCTTTGGGAATTCAAGTTTTCTACATTCCTTGATTTGAAGTGTTTTCAATGATGCGGGTAGACAATCCCCCGGAAATGATATGGCAGACGGACAATCCGAGATATATAAAGATTGGAGACAAGTTGGTTGGGCGATGGTGATGGCCTCAAACATGGACTCCGCCAGCTGGCATCCTTCAATTGATAGAGACTGCACCGAAAGCGGTAACTCCTGCAACCCTACTTTATTGCTTTCTGTTATCTCTAATTTGCGAATTGCGGGAGCCCTCGGGAGAGAAGAAGCAAGCAGCCCGCATCCTTCAATGACAAGTGTTTCCAGAGCAGGAAGGTGATTAGGCAGATCTCCCGTTAATCTTGGACACTCTCTTATTATAAGCTCCTTAAGTTGAGGAAAAGCATCGGAATCAAACGAACACCACGCCTGCCAACTAGGCATATCACGAAATTGCAGAGATTGCAAGGACGGAAAGGGTGAAGATGCCGAAGAAGAATCATCATCATCACCATTCTTGTATAACTCGGCACCAATATTCTCCAGCACATCAAAATCCTCAATACAAAGAGTCTTGAGAGAGGGTAGTTGTCCAAGTGAAGGAAGCATACAACAATTCCTACAACAATATAGCAATACACGAGTCATATTGTGGTAGGAAGAATGCCCTACCCAATCCGGAAACCTTGTACCCCTATAACTGTCGATTATTAGCATATTTAGGTCTTTGTGAGGTTGTAACTTGTCAAATATATCTCTTTCGATTAGAGACTCGGTAACAGCACAACTCTGAGACCATGTGAAATGTAAACAGTTAATGTGCTTCTTATCCATCATCCTCGCCTCCAACGCTTCACCACCGTTACCAACATTCTCTAATTTGGAAATGTCAAGTGACCCGTGAAGATTTTCAAGTCCTCCCAATTCCTTGATCCCGTTCTCTTCATGCTTGCCCACAACAAAGTCAGTTAAAAGCTGCAAATTTTGTAATTTGTTCATTCCTCTAGGCATCTCTTTTAAATTAGTATCAGAAATATCAAGATGGCGCAAGTTTACAAGATTTTGCATGCCACTGGGCAGCATAGTCAGCTTCCGACAAAATTGCAACTTCAATGTTTGTAGATTGTACAAGTTACTCAATGACTCTGGCAATGTCTCGATACTTGTGAAAGAGAGATCCAAATAACGCAGATGGATCAATTAACCTATTGAGTGGGGCAATGCATCAAGTTCCTTAAAAGAATTAAAAGACAAAACTCTTAAGTACTTCAACTTTGATAGTATGATAGATGCTGCGTTTTCAATGCTGAAAGGAATCGTTTTGAAATTGATTGGCAGAAATGTCCTTAGAGATTTCACTCTATCAAAGGCTTCAAAATTTTTTGAGATCGGATGACTTAACTTGTGATATGACAAATGACGAGTCCGAATACTCAGCTTGTTTGCTTCCCCAAGTTCTTCTGATCTATAATAGAATTCTCCAGCAATCGATGTCGCTAAGTTATGCATGAGATCATGCATCACAAAATAATCCCCCACCTGAGTAGTAAGTAGTTGGAAAAATGATCTGGAAGCTAAATCATCAAAGTACTCATAACCAACTTCTTCTAAAGCCTTTCCTTTCTTTGGTGGCATTAAAAGATCTTCTGCCATCCACAACATAATTAATTCTTCTTCATAAAATTTATAATCCTTGGGATACAATGAACAATGAACAAAGCAGCGTTTTAAATGTGGAGGGAGATCGTGATAACTGATTCTCAATGCTGGAATAATATTGCTCTCGTTTTCAGGAAGTTCCCAAATGTCACTCTTCAATATATTATTCCAGTACTCGATATCATGTTTTGTTCGCAATAGGCCTCCAAGTGTTTGTGCTGCTAAAGGTAATCCCTTACACTTCTTAACAATATCTTTACCAATTTTTTCTAGAGTCGATTTCTCACTAGATTCTGACGAGGAAAGACATGCATGGCTGGCAAACACTAACCAACAATCTTCATTAGACAACTGATTTAGAAGGTAAGATGGAATAGTTTGCACTACGGAAGCAACCTTTTCACTACGAGTTGTTACAAGAATTTTACTTCCCTTAATCCCATATTGAAAAGGTTTTTGAAGGTCATTCCATCGGTTACGATTGTCCTTCCAAACATCATCCAAAACAACAAAGAATTTCTTTCCTGTCAGCTTTTCCTTCAAATCAAGTTGAAGTAAATTTAAATCGTTCATATCACAAGTACTACGAGTAACTGTCTCTATTATAGTCTTTGTAACCTTACTAATATCAAATTCTTCAGTAACACAAACCCATGCTTTCAAATCAAACTTCTGCATCAAATTGTCATCATTGTACACCAATTGGGCTAAAGTGGTTTTTCCAACCCCACCCATGCCCACAATAGGGATTACAGATATTTTATCATCATCATTATTATCATCTAACAACAATTTGACGATGGCCTCTTTATCTTGAACCCTGCCATATATATTAGATCCTTCTCCTAGAGATGTTGCTGGAGTTCTCCATGATAAGTTCTCCCTTGCAATCTCTTTCAGACCAAGAATATCTTTGTCTTTTACAATAGATTCTAGTCTGGTAATGATGTCTTCCATCTTATTTGCCATCTCCCTATCACGCAAATTGAGAAAGCGAGAAAACATGTTACTTACCTCCTTTTGAGTTGCAGCTTTAGTAGAAACTTGGTCCAATAAGTCATCAGCCACATAGACAGCATCTATGAGATCATCGAGCCACTCCTTCACAGCTGGGTCTTTGATTTGTCTCTGCTCTGCATCATTAAGCACAACTTTAACGACTTTCAGAGTAGTCTTCAACCTTTGAAGCAACTTGTGGTCAAGCTTCTTGCCTCGGATCAAGTTGGCAACCTCAGGGGAAGAAATTCTGTCGAAAACAACATTAAGAAAACTAGAGAGAAAAGCTCCACCCACAACTGCTGCTGCCATGATCTCAAGAATAGGTAGTGATCACTGATCAGATTAGAGGAGAGAAAGGAAAAAGAATTGCTTGCAGGCTTTGCACTGAACTCGGTTCTTTGATCAAGTGTAATAGTGTACAGTGAGGCACTCAATTATTATTAGCAAAAGAAATTGACTTGACTTCACATGCCCACGCGGTCTGCGAGATAAATTATAAAATTGATATTAGTGGAGGTGCTAGCTGGCTCTGTACTAAACTTGGTTTTTTAATTCTTTTTTGAAAGATGCTCCGTGTGGAAAGTTTCAACTTTGGTACGAGGCATGACCACCATTCACCCACCGACTAGTCTTTGGGAAAATGATACTGGGCCTTACAGGCTCAGAATATGCTGTGGCATGTCCCAAATTCATTTTTCCAGAATTACAAAAATAACCCGCTAATAATGCAGTATTTTTATGCCACCGACAGTAAGCTTGCATTTTCACAAGACCTCATATCAGACTGACTCCTAACCAGATACTACGAATCATTTCCATAATTTGGTGCGTATGGCTGGTGGGGCGAACATGTTGGGAAACATCATAAAGCAAAGGGTTAACAGTACTCAAGGTTTGCAATTAAAGGAATAGGCAACAAAAAAAAAAAAAAATAGAGGAAAATAAAGTGAAAAGTGAAAAGCGAAAAGCTATGACCGTGCCATGAAACAGGATTTTTGCGACATCATTCCAAAATCACGTTTAATCTACTTTTAAGATTTTTCTTCCCTTAACACCATCTTCCAAAAAAAAAAAAGAATAGAGTAATGAAAGCAGTAATATTAAGTTTGATTTCACCATTTATAACTGCCTTCGGTGTCAGGAAGTAAGAAAGCTCAACAACAAATAGATACATACTAAAAAAAAATGCTCTTATGCCATACATCAAACAAGTTTACATACAGGATACTGTCTAAGTTACGTAGTTGCAAAGATGTGTCTTATTTAGGTCTGCAGCCTCTGTCTCCATGTTCATTACATACAAAATCATGCATTCATGCCTTTCCAGAAAGAGATGAATTATACTTCTATCCTGTCACATTATATAGAAGAAGAAAACTTTTGTTATGCTAACAGAGAACTCTTGGACAAGGGTAATATTCCAGGCTCTCTTTCGGCATCAGAGCGCACGCATAACTAGATTACAAATGTAAGTAATATATGTTCTTCAAATTCTTTGATCCATTGCTTCCCTTCTTCCATCTTATTTCACATCTTGTATTGCAAGGTAACTTGCGAACAATCTAAAGGTGTTTCTCCTGAATAAGAAGCAGCCTGTTATGTGGATTTGCATCCATGAAGGTTGCTCCTTATTATTATTATTATTATTATTATTATTATTATTATTATTATTATTAGATCTCTCGTTCAGTGCATTAGGACAACAGCAGTAATAGTATTGTAACTGGCTAAATTATAGGAAGAGAAAGGATTAATTACCTGGCGCATTTTTGTACTCTAGGCTTGCCCCCGAATCCATGAGAATGAAAACTATCACTTTGATTGAGGGCTGCAGCCTACAGAGAATATTAAAATTAGTAAAACATAAATGATAAAGAAAAACAGAATTACATTCATTCTTGCACATCCACGAGAACGGGTGCACGCACACTAACACACAGGTACCAAATGCAATAAAGACAGTCCTTGCTTGTCCCTGTAATTTGCATCCACACCCTGCAGATTTTAGAATTATTGAATACCAAAAATAAACTGAAAAAGTAAGTGGGTCATTCATTTTTGCATCCAAAAGGGTGGGAGAGGAAAACCTCATTCAGAAGTTTCTTGACAGAAGCAATATCACTATTTTTTTTATTGCTTCTCTTAATCCCTGAAAGCATCACATTCAATTCAATATACTGAAGTGAAAAAATATTTCATTGCCATTTAATACAATGGCTTACAGCAAATCCTCTCATTCCTAATGCTGTAACATTACACTTGATTCTACCATTACACCTACGCCCCTGCTGATGTCTTACCATTGCCATAATATCTCAACTACCGTTATAGCAAGTAGCAAGAGCCAAGAGCTAACAGCCAATCAATATCACTACTGTCATCAGAATTGCTATTCTCGTCGTCTCAGCCACTCTATGATGTAAGTTATATAACCCTCTACCGTCCTTGGGGCTTGGGATACTGTCATTGATGCCACCTCTGACCAACTGCACAAACCTGTTAAAATCACCAAGATATGCCAAGCTCTTGTCAGTTGCGTATACTTGCTGTCTTGCTGACAAAATGATTTTAAAATGATAAAAATATCATCTTCATAATGAAATTTCTGCATGCTTCTAATATTATTGAACAAAATACAACTTCAGCTTCTAAATGCAGCTGCCTCAACCTGGTGAACCCACGGAAGAGAGTTGATGGACATAAAGATATGGTCCCACTCCCACTCCTCACCCCTCTCTCTCAATTTCCATTTTAAGAGCTCAAGTTCATTTTTCTTTGCCACTGTACAATACCTTATCTGTTAATACTGTTATTATCCTTACTCTTCTTTTCTTCTTTCTTCTTAACTAAAAGAACAAAATTCAGCCTCTTTTTAGTTGCTTGCCTATTAGATATTTATCTAACAGATCCTGCCCTGTCAACAAGCATATCCTGCAAACAGTTTACACAATATATGATGTTAAAATACAAATTCTTCAAATAAGATAAAAATAAAAATTGCATAAATGCTTGAGATTGAGAGTTTTTTTTGTTTTTTTTTAAAAAAAGGAAAAGCCAAAAGGATTCAGAATATTCACTGACAATCGCTAATTATGAAAGTTGAACATACAAATGAGCTGATAGCTTGTTAGAAAAAAGTCCCACATCGGTGGGCATACAAACATTTGCTTCTCTTGTAGCCTATATAAAGAGGCTTAAGGGAAAGCATTTATCACATCCTAAAATCCTCACTTCCTCTCTTGTATATTTTCTTGTATTCTTTGTGAGGTTGTTCTCTCCTAATATTTAGAGAGAGGTGTTGTAATTTCTTCCTATAGTGAAATTCTTCTAGTCTTGCCCCGTGGTTTTTTCCCTTTATTCATTGAGGGTTTCCACGTTAAATATTGTGTGTTCAGTTCCTCTTTTCTCATCTCTTATTTTAGTTGTGAGGCACTATTCCCGTCACTCTGGTACCTAACAGTGGTATCAGAGCCATTGGTTCGTGGTATTCCGCTGCAGTAAGCTGGGAAGGTGTCGATTCTTAGTATGCTCTGTGGTTGCAGTATTATCTGATCTTCCACATCAGAAAAGAAATTGCTGGAAATAAAGTGTGGTAGCGTGAAAGTGTTTAGGGAGGTTCTGGCTAGGAAAGACTTGGTATTTAAGCGTGTCTATTAGTGACCCACCTCTCTTTCCTGGGAACTTACCTGGTGCACTATTTACGGACTACGTCACTGTTCCAGTATACGGCACTATTCAGTTGTACGGCACTATTCACAGATACGGTTACTATTCATACGTGTGGTTGTATACTTTTGCAGTAATTGTTAACGTATACTGGATTTGTTCTAGTGTACGGAATACGTACAATACTGTTCACGTATACGGTACTATTCACGGTGAAATAGTATAATTTCGGTTCAGTTCGTGTACAACTATGGCAGCAAAATTCGAGATAGAGAAGTTCAATGGGAGTAATTTCTCCCTGTGGAAATTGAAGATAAGGACAGTTTTGAGGAAAGATAATTGTCTAGAAGTAATTGAAGGTAGACCCACAGATATGAGCGATGAAAAGTGGAAAGAGAAGGATGACAATGCTGTTGCCAATTTGCATCTAGCTATGGCGGATTCAGTTTTGTCAAGTGTTGCAGAGAAGAAGACTGCAAAGGAGATTTGGGATGTACTTAACAAATTGTACGAGGTGAAGTCACTTCACACCAGAATATTCTTGAAGAGGAAACTCTACACTCTTCGAATGAGTGAATCCACGTCAGTAACGGATCACATCAACACTCTGAATACGCTATTTGCTCAACTCACAGCATCAGATTTCAAAATAGCGGAAAATGAACGTGCGGAACTTCTACTTCAGAGTTTACCAGATTCGTATGATCAACTCATCATCAACATCACAAATAACAATGTTGGTGACTCTCTTCACTTTGATGATGTTGCCGGTGCTATTCTTGAAGAAGAATCCAGGCGAAAGAATAAGGAGGAAAGGTCAGAAAGTTCAAAGCAAGCAGAGGCTTTGACGATGATGAGAGGCAGATCAACGGAACGTGGCTCCAATGGGAGTCAAAATCATGGTAGATCAAAATCTCGAAGAAGGAAGAATCTTAAATGCTACAATTGTGGCATGAGAGGGCACACGAAGAAGGAGTGTTGGCATAATAAGAAGAGTGGAGAAAAGAATTCTGAAACATCAACCTCCCAAGGTTGTGTTGCAAGTACCTCAGATTATGGAGAAATCTTGTATAGTGAAGCAGCGACCAGTTCTAAAGGTGGAAAGAAACTTAATGATGTCTGGATAATGGATTTAGGCGCAACATGGCACATGACTCTACACCGAGATTGGTTTTGCACTTATGAACCTATTTCGGAAGGATCTGTATTCATGGGAAATGATCACGCCTTAGAAATTGCTGGAGTCGGTACTATCAGTTTAAAAATGCATGATGGTACTGTTCGCAAAATTCAAGGGGTACGGCATGTGAAGGGCTTGAAGAAGAACTTATTGTCCATTGGGCAATTGGATGACCTCGGGTGTAAGGTCCACACTGAAGGTGGAATCTTAAAAGTAGTGAAAGGCAACCTTGTGGTGATGAAAGCAAAGAAGATCACAAGCAATCTATACATGCTTTTGGGAGAGACGTTGCAAGAGGCAGATGCATCAGTTGCAGCAGCCAGCCAAGAAGAAACAATGATGATGTGGCATCGCAGATTAGGCCATATGTCAGAGCGAGGCTTGAAGGTCCTTGCGGAACGCAATCTCTTACCCGGGCTCAAGATGGTCAATTTACCCTTCTGTGAGCACTGCGTGATAAGCAAGCAACATAGATTGAAATTTGCCAAAGTAACTACTAGAAGAAAACACATACTGGACTTGATCCATTCTGATGTATGGGAATCACCGGAAATATCCCTAGGAGGAGCAAAGTATTTGGTGTCATTCATTGATGATTACTCCAGGAGATTATGGGTGTACCCAATCAAGAAGAAGTCAGATGTGTTTCCAGTATTCAAGGAGTTCAAAGCACAAGTAGAGCTTGAAACTGGGAAAAGAATCAAGTGCTTGAGGACAGATAATGGAGGAGAATATGTAGATGGCAATTTTCTGACATTCTGCAAACAAGAGGGTATTATGAGACAATTCACGGTTGCACATACGCCTCAGCAGAATGGTGTAGCAGAGCGGATGAACAGAACTCTCCTAGAAAGAACAAGAGCCATACTGAGAACAGCGGGATTGGCCAAATCTTTTGGCGGCGATCAAAACCGCCTGTTATGTGATAAATCGATCACCATCAACGGCGATTGGTTTGAAGACACCTATGGAGATGTGGAACGGAAAGCCAGCTGATTATTCTTCTCTACATGTATTCGGATGTCCTGTGTACGTGATGTACAACTCCCAAGAAAGAACAAAGTTGGATCCAAAATCCAGGAAATGTATATTCTTGGGTTATGCTGACGGTGTTAAGGGGTATCGCTTGTGGGATCCCACTGCCCGCAAGCTTGTTGTCAGCAGAGATGTAGTTTTTGCAGAAAATGAACTGCAAAGTGAGCAGACAAATGACAGCACTTCAAAAGAGACTGCTACAGTGCAGATGGAGAGAAATTCTGGAGAAGATTATTCTTCTGAAGCAGAATCAGAGCATGAGGTACCAAGACCAGTTGAATCCGAGGCTGTAGAAGTTCGACGGTCAACTCGTGAGAGAAGGCCGCCAAATTGGCACACGGAGTATGTTACGGAGAGCAATGTTGCATACTGTCTTTTAACAGAGGATGGAGAGCCATCAACTTTTCATGAAGCTACTAGTAGCTCAGATGCTTCTCTGTGGATGACAGCAATGCAGGAAGAAATTGAAGCTCTTCACAGAAACAAGACATGGGAACTGGTGGAATTACCACATGGTAGAAAGGCCATTGGTAACAAATGGGTCTACAAGATCAAGCGGGATAGCAATGATCAAGTAGAACGATATCGTGCTAGATTGGTTGTAAAAGGATATGCTCAGAAAGAAGGTATTGACTTTAACGAGATATTTTCTCCAGTGGTTCGACTTACTACTATCAGAGTAGTATTAGCGATGTGTGCTGCATTTGATTTACATCTTGAGCAGCTAGATGTAAAGACGGCTTTCCTTCATGGAGAGCTTAAAGAAGAAATTTATATGCTCCAACCAGAAGGTTTCGAAGAACAAGGAAAAGAAAACTTGGTTTGCAGGTTGACCAAATCTCTGTACGGTCTAAAGCAGGCGCCCAGATGTTGGTACAAGAGATTTGATTCCTTCATAATTAGCCTTGAATACAACAGGCTGAGTTCAGACCATTGTACATACTACAAGAGGTTTGATGATAATGATTTCATCATTTTGCTGTTGTATGTGGATGACATGTTGGTGGTAGGCCCTAACAAAGATCGAATCCAAGAATTGAAGGCACAGTTGGCTAGGGAGTTCGATATGAAGGACTTGGGACCCGCAAACAAGATTTTAGGGATGCAAATTAACCGAGACAGAAAAGATAGGAAGATTTGGCTTTCTCAAAAGAATTATCTAAGGAAGGTCTTGCGACGCTTCAACATGCAAGACTGTAAGCCAATATCTACCCCACTTCCTGTCAATTGTAAATTATCCTCAGGTATGAGTCCTAGCAGTGAAGCGGAGATGATGGAAATGTCTCGAGTACCGTATGCATCAGCGGTGGGAAGCCTTATGTATGCTATGATATGTACAAGACCGGACATTGCACAAGCAGTGGGAGTGGTCAGTCGGTTTATGGCAGATCCTGGTAGAGAGCATTGGAATGTTGTGAAGAGGATCCTACGATATGTGAAAGGAACCTCAGATGTTGCATTATGTTTTGGAGGAGGATCAGAATTTGTTGTCAGGGGTTATGTTGATTCAGATTTTGCAGGTGATCTTGATAAAAGAAAATCTACTACTGGCTATGTGTTTACACTTGCAGGAGGAGCAGTAAGCTGGTTATCTAAGTTACAGATCGTTGTAGCTTTGTCTACTACAGAAGCTGAGTACATGGCAGCTACCCAAGCTTGCAAGGAAGCTGTATGGATACAAAGGTTAATGGAGGAACTCGGGCACAAGCAGGAGAGAACTACTGTGTATTGTGACAGTCAGAGTGCCTTGTACATTGCAAGGAATCCAGCCTTTCATTCCAAGACAAAGCACATAGGTATTCAGTATCACTTTGTTCGAGAAGTAGTAGAAGAAGGAAGTGTGGATATGCAGAAGATTCACACCAAAGACAACCTAGCAGATGTGATGACAAAGCCGATCAATGCTGACAAGTTTATTTGGTGTCGATCCTCCTATGGTCTATCAGAAACGTAAGCAACATGGAATGGCAAGACAGAAAGAATGGTGTGAAGATATGCTTGACTTAATCAAATCTTCAAGTGGGAGAATTGTTAGAAAAAAGTCCCACATCGGTGGGCATACAAACATTTGCTTCTCTTGTAGCCTATATAAAGAGGCTTAAGGGAAATCATTTATCACATCCTAAAATCCTCACTTCCTCTCTTGTATATTTTCTTGTATTCTTTGTGAGGTTGTTCTCTCCTAATATTTAGAGAGAGGTGTTGTAATTTCTTCCTATAGTGAAATTCTTCTAGTCTTGCCCCGTGGTTTTTTCCCTTTATTCATTGAGGGTTTCCACGTTAAATATTGTGTGTTCAGTTCCTCTTTTCTCATCTCTTATTTTAGTTGTGAGGCACTATTCCCGTCACTCTGGTACCTAACATAGCTCACATGGCATTGACTCAGGTCTTAAAGATCGAGGTTTGCTAGATGTCATGGGTCGACCCTAACCCCATTCTTTATTCCAAGGTGTGTAAGGCTTCCTATCTATGTAACCACAAAATCCAAATGAAGGTTGACCTTATATTTGTTAACAAAGAGAATTAACCAATCTTTCGAGCTCTTTCCACCAGTAGAATACATTGAATCTGCATCTTAAAATAATCAGTATATATTACAAGGTATTAGCTTTTGTTATGATTTGAAATAGCTCACAAGTGCACCTCCTCACTATCTCTTTCTTCTCTTATGCTATAAATCCCTAACTTTTTTCTTTAGGAAAATTTGTTAGACAATGAGAATTATAAATCATCTTAACATTAAACTATAAATTAAAAATTTTCGGCATTTTATATTTCTAAATATTTTATATCTTCATTATTTAACATCATCTACATTAGGAGTTTACTCTTTAATGTATCTTTGCTGTGACTTTGGCCTCATCTTAGCGAGATTTAGTTAATGTCCACTGACGAAGCACTACAGGGCAGAGTGTGCCAACAAAAATTCTACACCAACGACAAGAGGGCACTTGCGAAGCTGGGGTAAAGAGAAAATAAAATTTTATGCCATGAAAGCTTTGTCTCATTTTAAATAAAGTTGACTTTAAATTGAAATATATGAAAAATAATAATATGAAAGAAAATTTTTTTAAAGTAGGAATGGAGGTAATTGGTACCAAATACCTGTATTTATTTCTTCTTGCCAGTGAGAGGATGATATGCAACATTCTTTGCTCAATTTTGATTAAGATCACCTCACGCATCTGTTTGTATGTGGTAATTGTTTGGAGAGTCACATCGTATGCGCAATATGCCTATATCAATTTTCATAGAAAAATTACACTATCACATAATTACATATTGTCACGTCATTATTATTTTTTCACTCTGACAATAACTACTTCAAAAGTTACACATTTTTAATGATGTGACAATATATAATTTAATGAGTATTAAAAAATTTATCTGACAGTGGATCAAAATTAAACTTAAAATCAATTGGATTTAGTAAATTAGTTACATAAGAAATATTGACAACAATGTGGGCAAGTAGCTGCAAAATCTCGGTTGTCTGTATAATCTAGCATTAGTTTAATTGATATGTCGAGTTTTAGCCCTTTTGCCGATAAGGAAAAAAGCAACATTTCATGTGACACCAACACATTGCAAGATGAAATCTTTGTTGTTTCTTACTCACATACAAGTGCTAACAAGAAAGCAAAGAACACAATTTTACACAACGAACAGCAAATAAGGCACACTTGAATTCAAACCCAGCCACCAGAAAATGTTATTCTTGTTAACCAAAACACAAATTACTAGTGTTTATTCATATGGTTTATCAAGAACACAAATGCCTGATGGCTGTTTGATTCAAGAACATGATATTAAAAGGTTAGAAAGTGAAGGCAGTAAGTTATAACTAAGTGATTAAAAGATACATTTGATGGCCAAAATATTCAAAGTTAGGAAGCAAAATTTTTCCTTCAACATATCAAAACAGAAAACATTGATTTTATAAGACAACTTGCTCATCATACTTTTAACCACCCTCACATTGTAAGGGACTTCTGTGTTTCATCTGGCACCATTCTTTCCAGCATGATAAAGACCATTAATTATTTTCATAATAAGTATGTTTTTCTTATAAAAAAAAACACCATGTTCACTGTAAAGAAAAAATTGGTTCCAGAAAAATATTGAAATTCGACAACTAACATTTGGTGTAGGGAGTGCAAAACAATTACCTGTTCACAATCCCAAGTCACGGAAACCATCTTCCCTTTACTTGAATGTCATGACCCAATCTTAGGCCTTGACTGGCGCACATGTTAAGTTAGCTCAACATTTACTTAGCTTGGCAAGCCTAAAAATTTAGAAGAAGACTATCAAAAAGTCCGCAGAGTCTCCCCTAAAAACTAAACATACCAAAAATTTTAATTCAACCTGAAAAACAATACAAATATTCAGAAATAACCATAAACATGAGTCTTTCTCATGCACCAGCTATACGTGTATATATATATATATATAGACACACACAATTCAAAAGAATTACAACACTATTTCCTATAATTGCAAAATACTGGAATAAAAAATACATCCTTAAGTACTAACAAAGATGAAAATTTACCAAAAGACTAATGCTTGGGGAGAACAGTAAATATTAGGAACCAACTACTCAACTCTCTAAGAATCTGGATTAGAAACAAATGGAATAGAGTGAGTCGCACAGATTCTGTAACACCCTCAGTTGGGTGCCACATTTTAACATAACTAGTTTCATAATAAATTTTTCTTAATCTTTTCTCATAAAAATTCTATGTTTCTAGTGATGTAGCATAAACAGATAAAGAATATACAACTAATATTCACATAGTTTTTATTTATTAAGTTTATTTTACACATACTATTTATACACAGATATTTACATATGCCACATAGTTTATAACTAGTTCAAACATATATACACAACCCAGACGCCTCCCTCCATATACATCAGAGGGTCATCATCAATAAATCCATTGTGATGAGAGGATCTTGGAGCAGGGGTCCAATGACCTTGACTCCACCTAAGGGTTCGCGCTGAAGAGACTGTGGATCTCTCATGAGGTGTGCGGCGAACAGTGGCATTCCAAATGTCAGTAAATGACATGTGTAAATCAACGTAAGCAGAAAAGGTAAACATCTTCACAGGATTCCCATCATAGGTCATACGGAGAGTGATAGTGAGTTCTCCTACATAGGTAACCCCCTCCTCAGCTAACTCAACATGCCAGATATCGGGTCCCTCGTGGGAATCAACAATGATGAACTCGAAGAATTCATTTCCAGCCATCCTTGAATGTATAGTCAAATCACAATTTTTACAAAAAGAGGGTGAGATTTTCACATCATCATAAGTACCAACAAAATAGTATAAAAATAGCATATAACAGTTACACAGTTTCATTCAAATCAATAGGCACTTTAATCCACATATAAAGTCATATTTAATCAATAAAATGACATATCAACCTTAGTGCACAAATTGATAATGCAAGTATGACAACTAACTATGCAGATGCACATAAATGACTCCTACTCCATGGAGCTAAACACAACAAGTCGGAGAGAGTGATTGGAAGTATATGTTTCGTATCAGTTAGCCAACAAATGCTAACAATTCATTTTGCGCATACGGCTCACGCAAACACTCTCCACCAATCATGAACGGATCAGTGTATAGTCGAGATCGTCAGTGTTTTGCAATCATAATACCATGGTCCAATTCCAGCCGGCTACTTATGGAGTTTCCAGACCTCCGACGACTCCAAGATCATTGAAGATCTTCACTCGGCCATTCGCACCAACACTAAGATATAAGCTCAATCTCCTAGGCTCCAAGCCTTATAACATCAATGTCTTATACAAACTAATATATATATATATATATAGTATAAATATTCTTAGAATATATATACACAATCCTCTCAGGATTCAAGCTACCATTTCTTTAAGAATAGCGTCAACTGTCCTATCTAGGGTCCAGTCTACATCGACCCAATAGTAGTACCGTTGTTTCTCAATTATATGGTGCTACAAAATAATTTATAAAATCACATAACACTTCTGTTACGGTTTTCAAATCGCGAAAAGCTTTTTTTGTAAAAATCCAATCTGGTAAAATATAAAAAAATCGTTTTTCAGTCGCATAAAGTGTTTTTTTCGTAAATTTTCAATTGCGTAAACCATTTTTTGTAAATTTTCAATCGCGTAGAGTATTTTTCACAAAAACTAATTTATTTTATACTAAATAAAATATTTTCAAGTTTATTTTCACTTTCTCACCATAAAATAAGTAAAAATAAATATTTTAACTTTAAAATAAATTCTCCAAAAATTCTTTCCATATGCAAAATATTATTTAAAATGATAAATATTAATAAAACTCTTTATCCTCATATTTTCGAAAATCCAAGAATTCTTCTAACTAATATAAATTCTATTGAAATAACTCTTTTCTATAGTCAAAATATTTAATTAAAGTTCTAAATATCTCTGTAATGATTCTTTCTTAAATTTTGAAAATCTTAAGAATAATACTTCTTAAATAATATAACTCCAAATAAATCCATATATCAAACTAAATATATGCGTGCCTTAGATATGTCTATTATTTTAAATATGTACTAACTTACTTATATCAAAATTTTACCATGTTTCCTTCATCATAACTCATACCATGTTCAAGGAATGTATATAATACAATATTTAAACAAAGTAAGGAAACAAGTATCAATTATAACATGAACATAACTCTTAACCATAACAGATTAATCAAACAAAATAAACTACACAACTTATCACGGTTCATCAACACATCAAAATTCTATTTTATACCATAATATTGGTTGATAGAGAAAAGTCCCCCTTATCTTAGTTCTTTTCAAGATCTTTGAACCACACTTAGCTTCTTGATTTTCTACCAATACAAAGTCACAAAGAAACATAAACACATATCATTTCAAGCATTATAACACATATTAAAATAGAAATTTAAAAGTGAAAGGAAAGAATTTTCACCTTCGAGTTCTTCAACTTCCAAGCTTTTTCTTGAGAGACTTTCAATTAGAAAATCACTCAAAATCTCACTAAGACACTACAACTGTAACATTCCTAAATTTCATATTTTATGACTTAGCTAAATTCTCTGAACATGTTTGTATATTCTGTTATAGAAATTGTGATAGATTGAGTTAGAGTAATTATTTTGAGATTCTGGTTATACTAGAAACTCGGTAGAACCTAAGGAAGAAATAGGTCAAATCTAAGGTTTTATATTTTCTCTGGCTAAGATAGGACCTACTGGTAAATTAATATTCTTCATGACCTATTGGGAATTTTTAGAAATCACAAGGGTATTTTAGTCTTTTTACATCCTCAGTAGCAATTTAGTGATTTTTCATCTAAGTGAGGGGGAAAATAGACAATTCAATTTCCCTCCCTCTTACTTAAGGAAACCGGCCAAGCTTAATGGCCAAGGGTTCACCATCTCCAAATATTAGGGTTAGGTTTCTCCATAGCCAAAGCTCTTCAAAGTTTCAAGAGCCAAGGGTAAGTCTTTCTACTCATCTTTTGGATTAAGTTATTTAATGGTTATTGATCCACTTCATCTCTTCTTCAATTCTATGGTTTTAATTTATGGAAAAACTCATTTTCATTTTTAAGATTCAAGAACACCATTGCTAAGATTCTTGTATGATTTGGGTATTTTTTAAGGGAGTTGAAAAGGAAGGCCTCAAAAGGAGTTTGGTTGGTTTAATCTCTCCACAAACCTAGTTCTTGCCATATATCATTCAAGGTGAGTATGGGTTGATTTGTGTTATGGTATGGTGTTAATTAGGATGTGAGTTTAAGTCTTGAAACTAAGGATTTCCTATGTGTTTTTGAAGTTGGTTTCTTTCTTTGAATGATTGGATGATTGAATTTGCTACTTCAATGATATGGATGTATGAAAATGATTGATTTGCTACTTGTATTCAATGATTAACATGCTTGGTATGTTAGGGTGAATTGGTAGCATAGATTTAAGATGAATTTGGAACATGAAAGTTTGGTGTTGGTAGTTAAATTCGTAGCCCAGAAAGCTAGCGCTCAGCTCAGATTTCTAGCGCTCAGCGCTAAAAACTCAGAGAGCTAGCGCTCAGCTCTATTTTTCTAGCGCTCAGTGCTGACAACTCAGAATGCTAGCGCTCAGCTCTGGCAACTCAGCAGCAAATGACATTTTGGGCGCCGAGCGTGGATTTTCTAGCGCTCAGCGCTTGATCCTTTTTCTTACAAAATTTTACAACTCTTAAATGTGTTTCTTGCATAAGGTATCATTGTTTTATGGTGATAATGATAGTGTTAAAAAAAATGAGGACTTAGTGCTATGATGAGAAGTGCAACTAAGTCTATGTGGTTGAGATGATTTGAGATTTATACTAGTGTGATTTAAACTCTTTGCTTGGTTTAAATGTTATGCTATTATGATATTGTGATTGAGCATGATATGAAAAACATTGCATTGCATAGTGAGATGGCCTAATCGGAAGGGGTTAATGTACAAATACTTAAGGGATGCCTAACCTACGGGGTTAGATGGAAACGAAATGGCATAATTAATTGCATTGCATGGCGAGATAGCCTAACTAGAAGGGGTTAGTGTACAAAACATGAGGGGTGCCTAGCTTACGGAGCTAGATAGAAATGGAATGGCATAACTCATTGCATATGCATAATGCGAGGGCCTAACCGGAAGGGGTTAGTGCACAACAAGAGGAGTGGAGAAAGAAAATGTGTGAAGAAAATGTGTGAACATCATGTGCATTCATTCATTGCATATGTTGGCTGGGTATTACTTGATATTGAATTGTGTGTATTCTTGCATTCTAATTACATGCATACTTTATATACAAGTTTTATTCACATTCACTGGGAAGTTGTTCTCACCCCTCTCTTTTATAGATTCGCAAGAACACCCCGGACCCTCTACGGGTTAAGTACGGGGGATTCTGTTGTTGATCACTCTTAGTGATAATATGTATTTTGGAGACTTGTATTTTGGTGGAGTTAAGCTCCGTGATGTATATTATATTCCTTTGATGTAGATATGACGGGGAACTGGTGAACTACTGTTGATGTTCTCAATTATGTATATATATAGTGTGCTCAGTCAGGATAGTGTCTAGTATACACTTGTATAATGTACGTATTCTGATAATATTTTGAATGAGATCTGAGATCTTCTTATGATATATGTGTGTGTGTGTATATATATATATATATGTACTCTGGT
This sequence comes from Styphnolobium japonicum, assembly GCA_023212625.1. NCBI lineage: Eukaryota > Viridiplantae > Streptophyta > Magnoliopsida > Fabales > Fabaceae > Styphnolobium > Styphnolobium japonicum. The sequence goes on along the minus strand of JALBWW010000003.1, from coordinate 20,616,609 downwards.
TGGTTTGAAATGGTTGTTGGATTCCGCTGCTTATGGTTATGTCGTGTGGTAACGTTTGAGAAACAAAAGAAATGCTGCCGAAATTTCTATATGATAAAAAAAAATTCCACGTAAGACTTATGAGTTGGTAAATAACATAACAATAATAGGTCTTACAACAACTAGCTTGGAAACTTAGCAAAGGTTTGGGAAAGAAATTAAAAGAGCTAGGTCATGGCCTTTGGGAGCTTGGTCGTGGGGTTTATAGAGAGAAATAATAAAGGATTTTGGTGTGAATGTTATGAATGGATCAAGGTGCTATTTATAGATGAAATTTAGGATGAAATGAGAATTAAATTTGGAGATATTTCTCCCTAAGTTGACCGGCTTCACCATTGCAAGGTGGTGATGATCATCTTGGCTTCTTGCTTTCATTTAATGCCATGGTGATTCACCTAGGTGATTCATCATGGTAATAAATTATCACCATGACTCACCCTCATTGAGTCACCAAGGCCATTTATTACCTAGAGATATTTCCTCAAGATTTTTATCAGTAAGTATTATCCAATAAACAAAGGCAAGTTAAACTTTGATTTAATTGAACTCACAAAAATTCCTAAAAATCATTTATCACAATAATCTAAGAAAATAACATATATAATATAATTGGAAATGTTGGGGTGTTACAGATTCAGTGAGAGAAAAATAAATGAAATGAACTGGAATGGAAACAAATAATCGCACGAATATATAAACTTTTAAATAATCTTTGAATATAATTATTGATAGAAATAAAATTTATAAATGAAACTATATTATCAAATGATTTCTTCTCTCTAAATTGTACTTAAACATAAAATTCTTTAAAATTCTAATCACCAATTGTGTAATCCATATGGATAACACTGAAAGAACTATAATGCAAGTTAAGGAGTTAATTCTATGTAACACCCCGAAATTTCTGTTTTTAATTAAAATATTGATTTTCCTAATTTTTGTGATTTATGATGATTTTTGGAAAATTTTATGAGCTTTATTTAATTCATTTTTATTTTTCATTAACTTTATGGGTCGATTCGAGGCAGTTTCAGAAAATAAAAATAAATAACTTTTATTTTCAGCCCATAAATACCTTGACTATTTATTAGGGCCGGGGAAAGTTACGGAACTCAAATCTAAGACCAGATTCTTAAGTTTTTCCTTTTTGGGAATTTTTAGTTTTTGTTGACTTTATGTGTTAAACCGAAGTTATATCAAATAATAAATAATAATTTTAAAATTTTGACCTGAAAATGCTTTGATTATTTATTAGGAATAGGGAAGTTTACGAAACTCAAATCCAGAAATAAATTTAGAAAGTTTCCATTTTCAAGGATTAGATTATCAGATAAAAATATTTTTAATTTTCGGGTTGACTATTCTTCGGGGTAGGGGAAATTTTGATCAAGATTGGAGGCATTGACTTGGTGAATTTTGGAGAGCTTCTCCAAGCTTCTCGAAGGTCAACATGGACGGCCAAGACCTAGTGGGGGAGGGGTAAAAATGTCTTTTATGTAATATTTTTAATTACCAAATTATCCTACACTTTTTCCTATAAATAGCCATTCAATCATCACTTGAAAAACTCACAATTTCCTTACAATTCTCTCTCAAATCCATGGCCAACCCAAGATTTTTCCTTCCAAATTTGTGATCCAAGTTTCATTCATAGTTTTAGAATCCAAACATCATTGTAAGAAGATCTAGTGTATAAAGTTTCTTGAGAAGAAATTATTCTCAAGTCGTTTTCTTGAGAAATTCCAAAGTTGAAGAATCAAAAGGTGAAACTTCTTTATCCTCACTTTTTAAAGTTCTATTTCAAAGTTTTAGATCATTGAATTGATACATAATCATCTTGTTTCATGTTTTATAGCTTAAAAATTATGATCTTGATTTTATTTAAGGATATTTATTGGTGAAAGAACAAATATCTTTCCCAAAGTTCTCTTAAGGAGTTTTAATCCAAGGTAAAGGGGAGCTTCTTTATCAACCAATTTTGAGGTAGGAAAATAGGATTTATGGTTTATTTGCTCAAAGTTTTCGTGTGAATAATTATAGTTGATATTTAATTTATTTATGCTTTATGTTTCATGCTTTATGATTTGTGCTTTATGATTATATGCTTTATTTAGCCTATGTGTTTTTATGGCTTTGGAATATTGCATATATGGTAATATTAGAACCATAATATTTCTTGAACATACATATGTTTGATTGGTTTTATGGAAAACATGGTGGAAAAATTATGGATTTTGGTCCAAAGGCCTATGAGTATTTCGGTCACTATATAAATAAAAGGAGTTTATTTTATTAATTGTTTAACTTAATTAATTAGGTGATATTTACTTAAGTTAATGATTTTTATAAACAAATGGGAAAAGAGCAGAATTTTTAAATAAAGCAGAAATAATGTTTTAATTTATACTCATGTTATTTTAATTGATCTTTAGCAATAATAAAGATAATATACTTGAAAATAATTAAATAAGCTCAAAATAGCTTCGTTTTTATAAAAAACACTTATGCAATTTGGAGTTTATAGAAAACCCTTTCACGGTTGAAAAGTGATTTTTAAAGTCTTACGCGATTAAAATGTACAAAAAATACTTTACCCGATTTGGAGTTTACAGAAAACCCTTTCATGGTTAAAAGTGAATTTTTTTATGTCTTATGTAATTAAAAATGTATAGAAAATATTTTACCCAATTTGGAGTTTACAAAAAAACCCTTTCGCGGTTAAAAAGTGGATTTTTAAGTCCAAAGAGATAAAAATATGATTTTTCTATCTTACGAGATTAGAAATTTATAGGAAAAGCTTTACGCGATTGAAAATTGATTATTATGCCTTACGCGATTAAAAAATATTAATTTTTAAGTTACGTAATTGAAAAATATTAATTTTTAAGTTACACGACTTGAAAAATAGAAAAATAGTTTTACGCCATTGAAAAACGTAACAGAAATGTTACGCGCTTTATAAAAACGTAATATAAATGTTACACGAGAGAAAAACTGTAACCGGAGGGTTATGCGTTTGAAAAGCCATAACCACAATGTTACATATTTTTAATCCCAAAGGGATTATTTAATTCTATTTATGAATAAATTACATTTTTATGTTGCATTGAGAAGCCTAATGAGACTTGTGGTCAAGGCTTGAATGCCAAGGAGATTGAGTCACACCTTAGTGCGGGTGTAAATTGCGTAGTAAAGATCGTGGAGTTGATCTTGGAGTCGTCAGGGTGTGGAAATCCCACAGGAGGCTAATTGGTGTTGTGCCATGGTAATATGAATGCAACACACCGACGATCTCAACTAGAACATTATTTCTATTCCCGGTTTGGTGAGAGTGTTCACGTATAGTCGTATTTTGATATCCATAGCACTTGGGCTAATGTGAGACAAAACATGTACTCTTAAACCACTCTCTCTGATTGTTGTGTATAGCTCCATGGAGTAAAGGGCAATCATTGAGTTTGTACATAGTCAATTGTCATACTGTTGCATTATCATGGTACATGTAAGGTTGGTTTACCCATTTTTGTGATAACGTGTTATATCTGTTGATAAATAGTTAAGCTGTGTAGATTGGTTGTACTGCTTTTTTATACTGCTTGATTGGTTTATGATGATGTTAGAATCTCACCCTTTTTATTATATTATTATATTTGTGATCTGGATATGAAGATCAAGATAGGTGACAGACGTGAATTCTTGGGATTCATCCAAATCCAATTCCACAGAGGTCTGCAGGCGTGGTGCATACGTTTAGAAACGGAATGTGTACAGTATGTTGGAGACATATCTCTTACACCCTATAAGACCCATAATGGCAATCCTATTAGCTCATTTACTATTACTTGCTTTGTATAATTATTTATGCTAATTAGGGATTTGTAGAGCTTTGGCGCCCAGTACACTCCCAATGAAGACTCTGAAGTTTCTTCTGTTAGAGCTCCTGAGCGAAGAACTGTTAGAATTTTCGTAAGGAGGTATACCAACTTCGAAGGGCATGTACCCGGAAAGGCCATATCTGAGGAAAATCCCGAAGAGGACCTTCAGGAGGACCCTTCTCCGTAAGTAGATTGTTATGGCTAGATAGGTAATAGTATACTTGTATAGTATGTTTGTTTATTTTCTTATCAGTACTTATGATTTGTATTATGTACTATAAATGGATTTAATAGTAAGAAATATAAAGGATGCATATTGTTCATATCTTGGTGTGTATATTATTACTATTTTGTTTGTTGTATGTTATATCCGCGAAAAGAAATTTTAGAACTCATATTTTGTATATAGAAATTAGGAAAGTATTTTTTAAAAACTTAACTTAATATTCCATTAAATGTGACATCCAACGGAGGGTGTTACACTCTATCCATAACATAAATCTCGTGATTAAGGTCCGCTCACCCTAAAACTACGTAAAAGGACTACAAGTCCTTTTACCCAATAGCAAAATTGAATCAACTGGCCTTACCAAATCTGTCTATATTTTTGTATCTATTATATACACATATGTCGTTATATCTCTTCACTAACGGCAAACAATGTTCTAACACGTAACCCATAATGAATATTGAAAACATAATATATAAATATTATCCAATAAAACTAATAATTTTCAATAATAAAATCTGAAATCCTTTTTAAATATCCAACTAAACTTTCACTTCAGTAATTATAAATGACAACTCAAATAGCCCATAGAATCAATAAAGCTATAGCTAAAATATAGGAAAAAGAGCATATAATCCCCTTGAACTTTAAGACATTTGTAAATAATTACCTCGAAGTGATTTAATCCCTAAACTAACTCTATTATTTCAATAAACCTTTCCATCCATTTTCCATTAACTCACTAACGGAAGTGTCACATGGAATAATCCTAATAGTCCACATGTCAAAATCTAAGCAATTAACATTATTTTCCTTTAAATTTATTTAACAAATGTTTAAGAAATTAAACCATAATAATAATAAAATTTAAAAAAAAATTATAACATAGGTCTTCTCCTTCTTCAACACCACCGGCGCGTCACGAACCCCATTGTTCACGCTCTTTGCAATTTCAATCATTTCTCCAAATCCCATCAACGCCTTTCGTTGTTTCTTGCATCCGGTTGCGTCCCCGATGAGTAATCCTAGATTTTCCTCAATAGGAACAGAAATGAAAATAGGTTTAGTACGCGAGCCAATCTTCTACGGATTTCCTGATAACACTGGATGAAGTCTTAGGGAGTTTGGTTCCTGCGATGACCAGTAGCCCTTCTCTTCTATTTATCAATTAAAGGTCCCTCCAAAGCTTAGGAAAAAGCCCAATAAAATAGAAAAGAAAAAGGAATGACTATACTTTGAGCCCAGTGAAAGTTGAAATTGACGTTTCAGGCAAACAAAAGGCATTTTAGGTTAGGAAAGAGTCATTCATGTAATGTCCGCCTAGAAGATCAAGAGAAATTCATTCTTTTCGGGTCAGAATCTGATTGATTTTTCCCTCCCTCAAGTGGTATACCCAACCGACATGTGATATTGTATTTTAGAGATTGTCTCGAGGAAGAAAGGAGCTAAGAGAACAAAAGATCTTGATCTTAAACAACCATTTTTTAATCTCAGACTTGATCTTAAACTGAGAGAATAGATTGTCTTTGGTTGACTCTTGGTCATTTAGAGTTTTTATGAAGAAGGAGAACACATGGTTAACTGAGAAGACATGATTTGGTTTGTTATAATTTTTTAATTTTTCAAAATTTTAAACATTTAAATATTAAATCTATATATATATATATAAAAGTTAAGACTATAAAATAAAATTTTGACATGTGTATATATATATAAAAGTTAAGACCATAAAATAAAATTTTGACATGTGTCATTTTAAAGATGTTAAATTTTGACAAATATATCTTTTAAAATATTGACAAGTGTAAGTGGCATAAATCTAAATAAATAAATTAATCATTAATTGATAGTAATAATTAATTCATGTCATTATTAATATAAATTCATTAATTTAAAATGATACTATTACAAAAAAATCATAAATGTGTAAAGTGGTATGAATCTAAATTGAAGAAATTGATCATTCATTATTCTTAAGTTATAAATTCACAATTTTTTTTTTTATAAAAACTCAAACATTTGTTTTTCACTGTTAATTTTTTAGAAAACTCATAATATAAATTAAGAAATATATATATATATATGTAAATTATTAAGAATTATTGTAACATTATCGCACTTCTAAATTGACTAATAATAATCTCTCTATATAAAAACTCTATAAATTACAATCCTTCAAGTTTGCTGAATGCATTCTCCTTATTATTAACTATTCTTCTTCTCCATCCAAATTGTGATAAATATGAAATGGATACATGTTTTTCTGTATCACTTGCTTATGCTAAAAGGAACTTTGAAGAAGCCATAAATGATGAAGGAACTTTTGATTCTCAGCTTTCAATCACTAAGATAAAAATCTTAAAGATAAAAAAAAATCAAAAAAGAATTAAGTGATAAATTGTTACTTTAATATATTTTGCTTAAAAGTATGATATTTTAATTTAAAACAAAAGCAAGGGAGATGAGACACATGACTTACTGGAATGTTTCGTTACTATTTGTATTTATATTTATAATATCGATTTAATTTTAATCTACTGTTAGTGTAAAAAAAATTTTACACTATCATCGAATGATGTTTTAGCCTATCATTAAAGAGTTAGACTTCCTAGGTAGTTGTTATGATAGTCAAATTCCTTTAGTGATATAGCAAAACATGATTAGATGACAATATAAAGTTTTTAATGGATCAAAATTAAACTATTGGAATATAATATTCATACTTTGCTATCAATGTTTCTACTCTACTATTGTAAGAAAATATTTTAAGTTGGAACAAAATTGAATGAATAATAAAAAGACACAATCATTCAATGCAATTTTGAACTAACTACTAAACTAATCACCAAAATGATTTATTTTCTATTAACATATAAAAAAAAAATCCAAAGCCAAATGTTTTTTTTTTTTTAAAATAAAGGAATGTTATATTAAGGCATTTGCTTTTTTTTGTGTCACTTTTATCGTAAAATTCATTTAAATATTTATTTTATATTTTATATTCATTTTAAAAAGAAGAAGACAAATTTCTACCCCAATGATTATACTTATTTTAAGTTTATAAGAACAATCATCATTAAAGTAAAAATAATTCATTACAAGATAAAGTTAATTTTAGTGCAAAATTTACTAATCGTTTCAATACTTTATACTTTTTAATTCCTCATCAATTTGACAAGAGTATTAGAATTCCAATGTCTTACCCTTCAAAGTTCAAATGACATTTACTTTTTATTTTAAGTTGTGTTTCATTTTAAATTATACAAAATCTTTTCCCAACTTCCAACTAAATACATGAAAATGGTTATTATAGTTCTTTGTTTCTTTCGTAGATGCAACCTTTCCTATATTAGGGTAGGATTGATTAATGTATGTTTATCCTTATAAATTAAACACTATTTTTCATCAAGTATTCATGAGTCATTCCTAATATTATTTTTTAAACTAAACATTTAAAAAATAAAAAAATTACTTTTCACTTTATTTTTATATGAATTACTAGAAGATGGAAAACACAAAAAGAAAAAATAATGAATTTTGAATATGAAAGAGTTGTTTACATTTTCTGAAAGGGAAATAGTTAGAAAAAATAAGACAAAAATATAAAAATAAAAATAAAGTACGTATAATCATGTTTTACTTTTTTTTTTACTTTAATATTTTCTTTCACTTTGATTATTTTTTATTTTTTATTTTTTTGTCTCCTTGGTTTAAGGTTAGCAAAAAAAATATTATTTTTATTTATAAATTTTATAAGGTAATATTTTACTAATTTTATGTTTTTCATATTCCGTGCAACATAGGAGGTCTTATACTAGTAAATTTAAAGAAAAATAATGTTAATTGCTTAGATTTTGACACGTGGACCATTATGATTATTCCACATGACACTTTTAAAGTTCGAGGTGGTTATTTACAAATGGTCCAAAGTTCATGGAGCTTATATTCTCTTTTCCCTAAAATATAACATTCATAACATTTAATATTTCCAAATATAAAATGGAAATAAATATAATTTAATTGTCCTTTTGTAATAAAATTTCATTTGAATTAAATTTAAATATTCTTGAAAGGTTTGTCTCCCTAAATAAAATACTAAAGATGTCACTAAGTCAACTATCCATTCACAGAAATAAAGAACTAATTCAATTATCCCCAACAACTCCCATGGAGGCAAGTGAGGTGGTATCCTGTGAATCAAACTACAAATAAAAATACTTTAATAAATCAAGATAGACCAATAAGGGCCTATACAAAGTTGCGATCATAAAAGATAACATTTTCCTAATATAACTTAAGCAGGGCCTTTAAAATTTGTACGTTTTTTCTAAGAGAATATGAGATTTATACTCCAATCTAACTCTAAAGTCTCTAGCTACCCCTTAGAACTTATCTTCAACCGTTTTTTGTTATAATTTTCATAAAATATAGAGCTATTTAAGAGCTTTCATAGCCAAATGATATAAAAAGAGAAAGTTCGAAGGATTAAGACTCACCTCAAACTCTAAAATTAAGTGAGTACAAGCGGATTTAGTAGCTTATTGGAAAAAAATGAAAAAAAAAATCTTGTTTGCCAGGAAGAAAGGCATCTCACGCATGCCATAGGAGAGGAGAAGACGTTCTCCTCTGCGCTGTCAATCTTTTTTTAAAATCAAGATTAACTTCTTTTTTTTTAACTTAGATGCAAAATTTCAAAAATACCCTTAAAAATAATTTTTATTCCCATATTATCCTATTCTCTATTTATGCACCACTACATTTTCTCCCTCTTCAAAAGAATCTGTCCTCAAATTTAAAAATATGTTTGAATGGATAGAGTGAAGTAGCTAGTAATAGAGTGAAGTGGTAAAAAGACCTTAATTTAATATTTAGGAGTTTTTTAAGTAATGGAATGAAGTGGTTAAGGAAGAGAATCCAAACCACTCTATACCACTCAAACCCTTAATTTTTCATACCCTCTAATTTGGGAAGTTTGAGATGGAACATTTCTCTCTTTTTTATTTTTACTTAGTTATTTACAATTTTATCCTTCTTTTATTTTTAAATATTGTTGTGGGTAACAAAAATTAAAAGGATAATATTGAAAGTAAAATGTATAATCCACTCTATTCTATTAATGATTATTGTGACTTCCAAACAATAAAGTAAGGTTTTCCTCCATTCCCTCATTAAAACTTCTAAACAATAGAGTGATATACTTTTATCATTTCATTCAATTCCATTCAAAATCACTTTATTATAAACCATTCAACTTCATCCTCTTCAAAACTCCAAAACATAAGATAAATTACTTACTAATTACTTCAAGTTCCCAATTCATTTCTTCACTAGACAGTCCTCACCAAACAATTTTCATAGAAACTATCCTTTGAGCGCGTTTCACTCGTCTGTTGCCACAAGTTCTTTAGCATAGCTAAGATGTTCATCAAGCTGAACCATTTGATGTTGAATGATATGAGAAGGGTCATGAACATATTTCTAAAGCATAAAAACATAAAAAAAAAAAAATTGGGTGAATTCCTCTCTCTGCGCTGCCGATCTCCTTTTCAAAACCAACCTTAACTTCATTTTTAATTTAGATGCAAATTTCCAAAAATACCCTTAAAAACAATTTCTATTCACATACTATTCCATTCTCTATTTATGCACTGTTACATTGAATGACTTGATATGCTCACACGGTTTGAGAGACAAAGTGTAATGCGTATCCAGTTGGATGCTTTGCATTGCTCATATTTCCTTTTTCTTTTTATCTGTTCTTTGGATGATGCTCCAAAATAAATTAGACAATTGGTGGAAAGTTTCATTTTTTGTATGACCCACCGAAATGGTATTTGGGAAAATGGTTTGGGCTCATGATATGCTGTGGCATATCCCGATAATTCTCATGTCATAATTCCACAATGACAAAAATATCCCGCAAACAGAGCAATATTTCCTCATTGGTGTCGTAGTTTCACTTTCATAATTTGGGGTGGGTTTGTGAATTCTTGATGTCGGTACTTGCTTCGAGTTATTGAGCCTGCAATATCATTTTCTTATTTTCTTTTGGCATAGACATAGATTGCAGAATCCATATGCACAGTTTTTTGTTTTTTTTCTCTGTGGCTGAGTTGTTCCTGAGCTTTTGTCTTTTAGATGGATGATTGCTGTAATTGAAGGGCCTCTATTCAAATATTCATGACTTTGTGAAGGATCTTCCATGAGAACAGATGAGATATCTGGGGTTTTGGTTTGATCATTGAATAAATGTGTACATGACATTTTTCAATCTTGGTTTGCTGATTTGTACTGGGGTTGAAAATGGTAACTGATTGTGTTTTGTTTTCTCAGATTTTAGTTCAGTTTCAGAGGTCTAATGAGTATTTGGATATGACATGTTAAATTTAAAAATAGTGGCTACTCATCTGGGGTGTTGAGGTCCTGCAATGTGCTAAAATTTTGCTTGAATCTGCATGTGTTTCTGATTTTGCTAAATTTCTGTTTCTCTTTGTTGTCTTAGTCTGGCTTAGATAATATACGCAATTTGCTTGGATGTTTGTATCTCTCTGATTTTGATCCCAAAAGAATGGGTACTGTAATTTCAGTACAAGGTGCATATCATTTGTGTCGTTGGATTCGCACTTCCATTTGGGGTATATGAAGTTGGAGCTATTTTCATGCCATGACTAATCTGTTTGGAAAAATATCTGAAGGTTTTGTGGCTTTGGGCTATGATTGATCTCCTTGTTGATTGTGGTCCTATTCTTAGAGATACTGTTGTGTCAAGTTATTATGATGATATGTTGAATCAATTTTGGGGGGCCAATGAATGCAATTAATATAAGGGTTGAGGGTTGAGATTTGGGTCATGTTGAATGCAAGTGTTAAAGTCTGATTCATAAAAGTGGATTAGTAGTCATCGTGAACACCCAGGTTAGTTCACGGGGAGGAAGTCCTGTTATGTATGTGAAATTTTGCTTCATTGCTTAATGATTCTGTGTAGCTGTTGGTTTAGTGTCTGGACTCCTCACCTTGGTTTCGCTATGCATCTGAGATCGAAATTGACCATTTAATAAAAAAGGGGGCAATCAACTCCTAACCAAAAAGTCTTGGAAGCACAATATGTTTCTTTGTCAAAAGAAAGGTGCTTGTCACTTGGTGTGGGTTGCATTGCTACTTCTGTCAGCATGTTTTTTTAGTTAATATTAACTAAACTTGTTTCCAGTTTCATGACTGCTGAACATATTCAAAAATCAAAATGATATTTTATGGGGCTTTACAGTTTGCTGTGTTCTGTTCTGTGAATGAATTGATGTGGCAAGTGATTTATTTGGTGTGTGTTGCTTGATAAAATGTTTGGGAATGCTTGATATCCATTGCAGATGTTTGTATGTGAATATGGTCAAGACAATTGCTACCTTGAAATTTAATCTTTTGTGTTACATGGTGCATATCAGGACTCATTTTTGCTATTATATTGCTACAAGCTTTTGTAAGAGGTGATTACTGCTATTGGATTGATGAGATGGATCTTAGAAATGTCTGGTGTTTTGGCTTATTTCCTTAATATGCTTTATTTGTTGTTCTTGGCTAACTGCTCATGAATTATTTGCCAAAATGCCAATTCCAACCTGCCAGCAGCCATGCCTACGTTGATGCATTCCAAAATTTTTGATGCTGTGACATTTTGATTATCTTTAGTCGCATAAATGACCGATGCCATGTATCAATTTTGATTCTGTTTGATATGACCTGCTAACTCAGAACTTGATGGCAAATTTGTGGATGATCAATTGATGTTTGCTAAAGATCTTTGATCTATTGAGGCTGTTATGAGATATTTAAGTGGACGGACCTATAAGCTATTAATTGTGAATTTCTGGGTATGGAACGTTGGTGAGTATGGTGAAATGACTTGAGAGTCATTATTAATGCTTGATAAAGGGGTCTTCTGGGGCTCGGGAATTTTGGGGGTTTTCTCTGAAGTCTCTGGGTATGTAAAGATTCATGTTAAATGTTTTGTGGCTGCCTTTTGAGTATCCGTTGGATTAATACTGTTTCAATGGTTATGGGGACTGTTTCATTTACTGCCTCCGGGTTGAATTGTAGGTATATATTTCAATGTATGTTTGGGCTCCTGTTAATTTGCAGATTATGAAATTGCAGATCCCTCATTTTTCTATCGGGTGGCTATTTTACTTTTTGCTGGATATATCATGTTCTAATGCTTTAAATGATAAGTAAAACTATTGTGTCTAATAGTCTCATCCGGGGGGTACTAGGTTTCTTGATAAAATGCTGCCTGATACTTTTGGATGTGATGGAAGTTGTCTTTGAAAGAAAAGCCCCTCTGTTAAACTCGGGAAACCCCCTCTATTCCACTTTATTATACTTAATTGGATGCTGAAGTATGCAAATTGCTCAGTGCTTTCATTAATTGGATCAGGTTCCTCGATGTTTCCTTGAATTTGCTCAATAATGGAGTCTTGTGTGAGAGTGATCATGCATTTCTTTTAACTGGATGTGGTTGTTTACCTTTCTTGGTTTCTGATCGTATGATTGAATCTATGATGTTGCTATTTTGCCAAGTGTGCTCGTTACAAAAGGATCTGTTCAAAGCTGTCATAATTGCTGCAAGGATGTTACTCATTGAATCAATTTGTGGTTTTCCTAAGTCCAAATTGTTTAAGCATGAATGATTGAAGTGGGGCCGAGTTGTAATATGTATCTAATTGTTACTTTGAGCTTGTATGTGGGGACAATGGCGGGGCTTGGCGTCGCATGAGTTTGGGTTTCCTTTTCCTTTTCTTTAGGTGGCGTTAATGAGAATTTTTTTTTTAAAAAAAAGGAAAGTGATGAAGAAAGAAGAAAAAAAAAAGATTAATAAATATAAATAGTTGGTGCAATACATTTTTGGATTCATTAGGTTTTCCCATCATCTTAGTGCTAATTTTTGGTTTGGTTCTTGTTAGTGTGGCAGTTTACTTTACTTTACTTTAATTGTTATTTATTTTTAAGTGTTGTTTATTATTGTTTTAGTTTTACTTATGTAATGTTAGTTTCTATTCATTCTTCTTTTTATTGCTTATCATTAGCCTTCTTATTTTATTTCCTTTGTTAGATGATGTGTATTCTATAGTGAAGAAAATGCGTTAGTTATTTTCCTCAAATTTTCGCAAAAAGATTTCCAAATAGTCAAGTTCAATAACTAATTTTAAACAAATAAAATTAACAAATCATATTAGTTGTTTTCAAGAGGGTCAAATATCTATTAGACAATCTTTTTGGAATGGATCAATAAGGCTAATATCATTTTTCATTCCATCTAAGTTGCGTTAACAAGTTTTTTTTTTTTTATATAAAAAAAGAATGGTTCAAGACCATAACACTTGTGTTTATTTGTCTTTAAGGGTTAAGTATCCATTAGGTAATTTTCTTGGGGTAGATTAGTAGGTCTAGTATCGCCTTTTATCTAATTTAAATTGCGTTAATAAACTTTTTTTTAATCAAATCACTTTTTTCCCTTTGCCTTTTAAATTAATTTATTTTCTTTTAATCAATTAATTTAAATCAATATTTTTTTGAATTAAAATTAATTAACACATAATCAATTTGTAAAGAATTATGTGATTTTGAATTTTTCTTTGTATTAGGGGACATGTAGGAGTGTAATATGTAAATTTTGTAATTTAGTTTCTTTTTTAATATGTAAATATTTGTATTGGTTTGTAAATATGTTTGCTTATGTCTATTTTTATATTTTGTTTCTTTGAAGGGATAAAATAAATCTTGTCTAGGTTATTAAATTCGCATAATTAGTTATAGGTAATCATTTTATGATGGATGAACTAGGAGGCTCAGATTAAGTTTTTATTCTTTTTCGTGTATAACTGATTCTTAAACCTTATTTAGTTTCAAAGATCATTTTATTTTAAATATTTTTAAAGGGTTTTGTCATTCATTTTTTTTATTCAATAAATGATCTGTGACAATTTTATTATTTTTAATCAATTAAATTTTTTTCTCTCGCAAATTTTTTTTACGGTCGTCAGAAGATTCGTATACAATACAAAAAGGGATATATTGCAACAATATTTGCATGGAAATTATTATTATTATTATTGGGTTGTTTTAAGGAGCTAAAATTTACTAGTTAGGAGGGAATAATCCAATACATCTCTTACTTTTAGAAACTTATTTCACGTTTGATGTAAAAGAATGAAACTTCATTGAATAAGAATAGGAATGAAAAATAAATTTTATAAACTGAATGTGGAATCGTATTCTGATTCCACATAATAAACTTGAGTGTTTACTTGTTCAAATAGTAAAATAAAATGTACAATGACTAATGCTTCTCTGTTGAGAATTCTCTTTATCTTAATTAATTTGTTTTTTTTTTTTTTTACTTATTTATTAGTGAGATGATGATATGCAACATTCTTTGCTTATGCTTTTGAGAGTCATAAACTGCCGTATCATTTTTCATAAAAGAAGAGGTCAATTTGTAATGTTTTAACTCACATTTGCATTGTTCTTATTTTCCTGCCAAGAAGCCACATCTGAATTCAAACTTCAAACTCAGCCACTAGAAAATATCATTCTTGTTAACCTGAAATCTCAATTGCCTTTTTTTTTTCTTTATTTCCATATAAAAAAGCAATACCTAGTATTTATTCATGTGGTATCTCAAGAACTGATAGTTAATTATTACGCAAACACTTTTCTATTGTTAAATGAAATTTGTCTAATTTCTTACTTATATACTAGGTAGTTACAATAGAACAGGGGAAAGGAAAATCCTTGATGAGATCCCAGATGTCGAGAGAGAAAGGATCGAAAACGTTGTTCCTTCGGACAATGTCTTTTGAGATTGCCATATGAGCTTATAGCTTTCAAGGTTGCTTGGTCGGACAGAGAGCTGCTTCTTGTTCCCTGTTGCCAATTTGCTTCTATTCTGGGGCGTTAGATAGGAGGGACACGTTGGGTATTTACAAACTTTCTGGAGATTAAGAGAATTCTTCCCAAACATTCGGGACTTTGGTTGGACCAGAAGATTACAACAAAGAAAAAAAAAAAAATAGTTACAAAAGCATATGTAAAATTAGCTGATTCAGCTCTCCCAAAGAAATGACAAAAAAAACTTTCCAAAAGAAATGCAATGATAGTTGTACGTATTTACAGTCAACTACTTTTTTACAAATCATTAAATTAATAAATTACACAACACTTGAACTCTATTACGACTTTTTATCAAGTGTTCATATACTGCACATAGAACAAAATTATATGTTCTACGACATCTATCCCTCTACATGGGAAGTGTTACCAAATGGTAACATATCAGATGACCAAATATTCATTAGAACTCATATAAAATCAGTATCTAATTTGAACAATTAAAGTCACTGGGGTCACGTTGCAACTAACCCAACAAAGTTCAAGTGGTGCTTAAACTGATATAAATATGGTCCAATTTTCATAGGCATGCTAGTGAATGATAAAAGCAGTACTTCTCCTTGCAGAGTCATCTGAATATTAATAATACCATTCTTTTTGTTGGCATGATTGATACAGCAAGTAACAATTAGAGGTTAGATTGGATTGGGTCATGCCCACGCGTGTTGTGAGACCAGTGAGGAGGCCATAAAATGGGAAGGGCCTCTCCTTATCTTTACCCTCTGTTAACAATGTTTCAGGTAATGGAGTGTTACATGTACGAACTTTATAAATGAACATAGCCTGTATAATAAACACATGAAGATTTGAGCAATTTAATAAATGGGAGGTACAACACGTATTCAGCATCTTTGCTGACCTAAATTTTTTTCTAATAAAGTATATACAACTTCCTTTAGATTATCCACCATAACCAAACTTCAGCATCTCATCATCAAAGGGAACAAAAATCAGCCCCAAAAAAATTACCATACCAACAGGACAAATTGTAAAAAGACAAAAAATAAAATAAAAAAATCATGCAGCTGTATATTTGTTCTCGACCCCACCAATGAGGCTGCCCTGTGAACATTTCAATGACTGCGCAACCCAAACAGCATATGGAAAAGTAAATTCTTGACCACAGCAATTATCTCTTTGGCTCCCTTGGAAACTCTGTATGAGAAGTTATCCATAAGGAATGAAGCGAATGCCATGAGACATCATATTAATGTTGAGTTCTTAAGAATGTACCTCTCTGGAGCCATCCAGTTTGGAGTTCCCATCGTGTAGAGTTCACCTGCAGACCCAGCCAGCTGTTGAACATGGAAATCCCAAGTTACTCTAGCCGAATATAAGGATCGTCAGATCAAATCCAAAAATATTATAATGGCCACAAAAAACCAATGAGATTATAACATGTTTCGGAAAAATCAAAAGGAATATCCAAATTAGGCCTGTAAGGAGCAGCTCATTTCATCAGCTCACAAGTCTTAAAGAGTTTGAAGTAAACATCACAGCATACAGTTACATGCTCAAGCAGTAAAATTTAATAAATAGAGAAATTGAAATCAATTTATTTTAAAAAGAAAATCATGTGAAACTAATTACTGAACTATACTGCAAGACCTTTCTTTAGGCATGCACAACTAAATTTTCAATAATGAAGTCATATAATTGCAGATTTCAACCAAAAGAAAGGAATTTACAGAACAATAATTTGAGCATTTTAAATTAAAGCTTGTACTTCGATGCCGATTCCTACACCAGGAATCTTTCAACACTACAACAAGAGATATTATGACAACAAAAAGTAAAAATGCAAATAATCAGTTTACTGAAAGCATCATCCTCTCCACGAAGGAGTGTGAGCAATAAAACTAATAGACTATAGGGGAAGTTTAAACACTAACATGATTGGCCAAACCAAAGCCAGCAAGCTTGACAATCCCAGCAGAATCAACAAGAAAGTTAGCCGCTTCGATGTCCCTATATACAAAAAAGAAAAGGAAGAAATAAACAAGCCATTAAACAGTCAAAAACCATAATGAATGAACAGTTTTCCCAAAAAATAATAATGTTCAGAAAATAGTATTTCCATGACTATCCATCTACTATAGAGTACAGATTTAATATCCTACTTTTATCCAGAGCTCATGCTATGCAAACATATCAAGCACATGAATATACCTCTGAGAACTACATTTTGGCTATGCAAATAAGCCAACCCAGCGAAAATATGGCTAGTAAAGTTTTTGACAATAGACTTTCATAAAAGAAACAGAACCTACATGGATGTCTTGCTTTATGGAACCAGGATGAACAGATTGTGTTAAAGTACTGGTAAGTTCATGAGTGTATTTTTTAATTGAAGCGGGATCGACATATTCCATATATATAATGAATGCTATGAGACATGATATTAATGTTTATATATAAGAAATAATGACAAGAATGCGAGCAAGTAGCTTCAAAACCTTGGCCATTATATAATGTAGCATTAATTTCATTGATATGTTGAGTTTTAGCCATTTCGCTAATAAGTAAAAAAGAAACAGTTTATGTGATGTCTTATGATCACCAACACATTGCAGGATGAAATCTTTCTTGTTTCTTACTCATATACAAGTGCTTACAAAAAAGCAGAGAACACAGTTTTACACATTAAAAAGAAAATAAGCCACAATTGAATTGAAACCCAGCCAATATAGAAAATGCAATTCTTATCAACCAGAACTCAAATAAGCAATAACTAGTGTTAGTTCATATGATTTATCAAGAACCGAAATGCCTGTTGTTTGTTTGATTCAAGAATATGATATATTAAAAAGTAAGAAAGCAAAGGCAGTTAGTTATAACTAATTAGTGTTTAGAATACATATTTGACTACCCAAAGATTTGAAATTGGGCGACTGACATTCACTTAGGGGAGTGCAGAACAATTACCTGTTGATAATCCTAGCCTAGGTCACCAAATCCATGTCCAATTAACTTCAATGCCGCGAATGTGGGAAATTTTGGGCCAAATTTTGGGGTGCTTCCTCTGGCACCGTTCTTCCAGCAAAGGACTTTTCCAGATGGAGAGTTTTATTAAAGAGGCACACAGCTTTTCTCCCGCCATATTCTTCAGCTTGGGACAATGTGCAATTTCTAATTGTTGGAGGGAGCTGAGGTGGATAAGCCCTTTGCAGTCCAACGTCTCCATACTTGAAAATCCATCCAGCACCAGATGCTCAAGGGATGCAGGCAGATGCAGCAAGCCCTCATTCGGGAAGATCTTGAAACTCTCACATGGACCAACCAAGGTAAGTTTGGTGAGACTTACCTCGTGCATGTTCATCCATGCTAGCCTGCTCAATAGTTTCTCGCAATTTTTGATATCGAGTGTTCTCAAGCTAGGCGGTAGACCCCCTTCAGGAAATGAATCAATTTCTGGGCAATTACTTATTTCGAGATACCCTAACTTTGGGAGAAGAGTATTCATGTGACAAGGCAATGACTTCAAGTTGACGCATTCCTTGACTTGGAAAGCAGTCATGCTGGGCGCAACCAATCCTTCACTGGGGAATGATACAAAATTGGAGCAGCCGTGGATGGTTAACCCTTGAAGAGCAGCATCGTCATGTGACACCGAAAGAGATTCCAGATTTTCACAATTTTCGAAACTGAGAGACTTGAGATTTGGAAAGGTCTCCAATGGAAAGGATGTGAGTGAATCACAGCTGTTAATTATTTCTAGTGACTCTAGCAACTGGTGTTGCTGTTGCTTTAGGAATTCTAGTTTTCTACAATCCCTGATTCGAAGTGTTTTCAATGATGCGGGTAGACAATCCCCCGGAAATGATATGGCAGACGAACAATCCGAGATATATAAAGATTGGAGACAAGTTGGTTGGGCGATGGTGATGGCCTCAAACATGGACTCCACCAGCTGGCATCCTTCAATTGACAGAGACTGCAGCGAAAGCGGTAACTCCTGCAACCCTACTTTATTGCTTTCATATATCCCTAATTCGCGAATTGCGGGAGCCCTCGGGAGAGAAGAAGCAAGCAGCCCGCATCCTTCAATGACAAGTGTTTCCAGAGCAGGAAGGTGATTAGGCAGATCTCCCGTTAATCTTGGACAATTAATTATTGTAAGATCCTTAAGTTGAGGAAAAGCATTTGACTCAAAGGAACACCACGCCTGCCAACTAGGCATACCATAAAATTGCAGATATTGCAAGGACGGAAAGGGTGAAGATGCCGAAGAAGAATCATCATCATCACCATTCTTGGATAACTCGGCACCAATAGTCTCCAGTCCATCAAAACTTACTATACTCAAAGACTTGAGAGAGGGTAGTTGTCCAAGTGAAGGAAGCATACAACAATTCCTACAATAATATAGAGATACATGAGTCATATTGTGGTAGGAAGAATGCCCTATCCAATCCGGAAACCTTGTACCCCTGTACCCCACGATTGTTAGCATTTCCAGACCTTTGTGAGGTTGTAACTTGTCAAGTATATCTCTTTCCGTTAGAGAATCGGTAACATCACAACGCTGGGACCATCGTAAATCTAATCCGTTAATGTGCTTCTTATCCATCATCCTCGCCTCCAACGCTTCACCACCGTTACCAACATTCTCTAATTTGGAAATGTCAAGTGACCCGTGAAGATTTTCAAGTCCTCCCAATTCCTTGATCCCGTTCTCTTCATGCTCGCCCACTACAAAGTCACTTAAATGCTGCAAATCTTGTAATTTGTTCATTCCTCTAGGCATCTCTTTTAAATTAGTATCAGAAATATCAAGATGGCGCAAGTTTACAAGATTTTGCATGCCACTGGGCAGCATAGTCAGCTTCCGACAAGCACGCAGCTTCAATGTTTGTAGATTGTACAAGTTACTCAATGACTCTGGCAATGTCTCGATACTTGTGTAAGAGAGATTCAAATAACGCAGATGGATCAATTCACCTATTGAGTGGGGCAATGCATCAAGTTCCTTAAAAGAATTTAAAGACAAAACTCTTGAGTACTTCAACTTTGATAGTATGATAGATGCTGCGTTTTCAATGCTGAAAGGAATCGTTTTGAAACTGATTGGCAGAAATGTCCTTAGAGATTTCACTCTATCAAAGGCTTCAAAATTTTTTGAGATCGGATGACTTAACTTGTGATATGACAAATGACGAGTCCGAATACTCAGCTTGTTTGCTTCCCCAAGTTCTTCTGACCTATAATAGAATTCTCCAGCAATCGATGTCGCTAAGTCATGCATGAGATCATGCATCACAAAATAATCCCCCACCTGAGTAGTAAGTAGTTGGAAAAATGATCTCGAAGCTAAATCATCAAAGTACTCATAACCAACTTCTTCTAAAGCCTTTCCTCTCTTTGGTGGCATTAAAAGATCTTCTGCCATCCACAACATAATTAATTCTTTTTTATTAAATTTATAATCCTTGGGATACAATGAACAATGAACAATGAACAATGAACAATGAACAAAGCAACGTTTTAAATGTGGAGGGAGATAGTGATAACTGATTCTCAATGCTGGAATAATATTGCTCTCGTTTTCAGAAAGTTCCCAAATGTCACTCTTCAATATAGTATTCCAGTCCTTGATATCATGTTTTGTTCGCAATAGGCCTCCAAGTGTTTGTGCTGCCAAAGGTAATCCCTTACACTTCTTAACAATCTCTTTACCAATTTTTTCTAGAGTTGATTTCTCACTAGATTCTGAGGAGGAAAGACATGCATGGTTGGCAAACACTAACCAACAATCTTTATTAGACAAGTGATTTAGATGATAAGCTTGAGTAGTTTGGACTACAGAAGCAACCTTTCCACTACGAGTTGTTACAAGAATTTTACTTCCCTTAAAGCCATATTGAAAAGGTTTTTGAAGAATATTCCAATCAGCATAATTTTCGTTCCAAACATCATCCAAAACAACAAAGAATTTATTTCCTGACAGCTTTTCCTTCAAATCAAGTTGAAGTAAATTTAAATCCTTCCTATCACAAGTGCTACAAGTAACTGTCTCTATTATAGTCTTTGTAACCTTAAGAATATCAAATTCTTCAGAAACACAAACCCATGCTTTCAAATCAAACTTCTGCACCAAATTCTCATCATTGAATACCGATTGGGCTAAAGTGGTTTTTCCAACCCCACCCATGCCCACAATAGGGATCACAGATATTTTACCATCATTGTTATCATCTAACAACCATTTGATGATAGCCTCTTTGTCTTGATCCCTGCCATATATATTAGATCCTTCAACTAGAGATGTTGATGGAGTTCTCCATGACAAGTTCTCCCTGGGAATCTCTTTCAGACCAAGAATATCTTTGTGTTTTACAATAGATTCTAGTCTGGTAATGATGTCTTCCATATTATTTGCCATCTCCCAATCACGCAAATTGAGAAAGCGAGACAACATGTTACCTACCTCCTTTTGAGTTGCAGCTTTAGTAGAAACTTGGTCCAATAAGTCATCAGCCACGTAGACAGCATCTTTGAGATTGTCGAGCCACTTCTTGACTGCTGGGTCTTTGATTTGTTTATGTTCTGCATCATTAAGCACAGCTTGAACGGCATAGAGAGTAGTCTCCAACCTTTGAAGCAACTTGTGCTCAAGCTTTTTTCCTCGGATCAAGTTGGCAACCTCAGGCGAAGACAGCCTGTCGAAAACAACATCAAGAAAAGCAGAGAGAAAAGCTCCACCCACAACTGCTGCTGCCATGATCTCAAGTATGGGTAGTGATCACAGATCAGATTAGAGGAGAGAAAGGAAAAAGAATTGCTTGCAGGCTTTGCACTGAACTCGGTTCTTTGATCAAGCGTAAGTGTATAGCGAGGCACTCAATAATTTATTAGCAAAAGAAATGGACTTGACTTCACATGCCCACGCGGTCTGTACTAAACTTAGTTTTTTAATTCTTTTTGAAAGATGCTCCGTGTGGAAAGTTTCAACTTGGGTATGAGTCATGACCATTGACCCACCGAATAGTCTTGGGGAAAATGATATAGGCTCAGAATATGCTGTGGCATATCCCAATTCATTTTTCCAGAATCACAAAAATATCCCGCAAATGGACCAATATTTATTTGCATTGTTTTAAACAGAACTGATAGACTCCAAAAAATAAAAACTCAAGGACTATCTATCAAACCGTGCAGAATGTTCAAACCAAGAGCTAAGAAGCAATCAATTATCAATATCCCGATCAGAATTAGAGAAAGATTTCCACATGAATTAACTCAGAAGCTCTGATGATGTCTGCGTTTAATTGATTAGTTAAATCAACCAATTAATATGAGGTTATTATTAAGATCAACCAATTCGGCAGCAAACTAATCAGTACAATACTTTCCATTCTCATTTTTGTAATAGTGGAATGAAACCATCATCTGCAAAATAAATAAAAACTTATTTCTTCAAAAAGGCCAGTTTTGCAAAAAAGAAAAAAAAATGCTGAGGCCCTATTAGCACTTCATTTCCACAATAGATACCAGACTTTGTTCCTATTTCTTACAATAAATTCTACCTAAATCATGTTTCATCAGCTGTAACTATATTAATTAATTTGATTTTTGTAGGTTGAGTTTGTGCATAGTTTAGATGTCCGAGACGACCAATACAAGAAAGTGTTGGATGAGAAGCATATGGCAGATGATGGTCGTTTAATTCATGTATATGTGGCAACAGGCTTTTGAGCTAGTGCTTAATCTAATTGAAATGAATGAAACACTTCACTTGCTCCAACGGTCACGAAAGGTTCCATCCCTCCTCTCTTGACCCCAGAAAAAGACAATTATGGCCTTGCCTTCCATTTCTCTTAGCTAAGGTTTTCGCTGTTGAGGTGCAAACAAGTTCCACATTGCCTAAATAAGGGGATGGTCATAGGTTTATAAGTATGTAAAAATGTTTTCATTAGTATGAGGCCTTTTGGGTGATGTCTAAAAGCAAATCCATGAGGGTTTAAGCCCAAAGTGGACAATATCATACTAATGTGGAGATATGTTAGATCCCCGATTCCCAACAAGTGGTATCAGAGCCGATGGTTTCGGCTAGGGCGGGTATTGAAACAGCCGTTGATGGATCTGAGTTGAAGATTCCTTATGTCGAAAATCCTCCTGGCGTTGAGTGATCAGGCGGCGTGTCCCGTTGCTGTACAATGGTGCAAGATGGAAATGATCTTGTATCGAAAGTCTTCCTAACAGATTGGTTAGGCAGCGGGTTCTGTTGGAGAGCAAACGGCGGTACAAGTATAAGGCTGAATACTCGAAGAAGCTTCCGTTGGAGGGGAGGTTAAACCATGGTCCTTTGTTTGAGGGGAGGATTGTTGAGGTGCAAACAAGTCCCACATTGCCTAAACAAGGGGAGGGTCATAGGTTTATAAGTATGTAAAAATGTCTCCATTAGTATGAGGCCTTTTGGGTGATGTCCAAAAGCAAATCCATGAGGGTTTAAGCCCAAAGTGGATAATATCATACTAATGTGGAGATATGTTAGATCCCTGATTCCCAACAAGTGGTATCAGAGCCGATGGTGTCGGCTGGGACGGGTATTGGAACAGCCGTTGATGGATCTGAGTCAAAGATTCCTTGTGTCGAAAGTCCTCTTGGCGTTGAGGTGATCAGGCGGCGTGTCCCGTTGCTGTACAGCGGTGCAAGATGGAAATGATCTTGTATCAAAAGTCTTACTAACAGGTTGGTTAGGCAGCAGGTTCTGTTGGAGAGCAAACGGCGGTTCAAGTATAAGGCTGAATACTCGAAGAAGCTTCCGCTGGAGGGGAGGTTGAACCATGGTCATTTGTTTGAGGGGAGGATTGTTGAGGTGCAAACAAGTCCCACATTGCCTAAATAAGGGGAGGGTCATAGGTTTATAAGTATGTAAAAATGTCTTCATTAGTATGAGGCCTTTTGGGTGATGTCCAAAAGCAAATCCATGAGGGTTTAAGCCCAAAGTGGACAATATCATATTAATGTGGAGATATGTTAGATCCTCGATTCCCAACACACGCTTTGATAAATCTATTATGATTGAACCCCTATACCTATAAGTGATATATTTGTCATGTATATAAATTAATGGCATGGTGAAATTCCAGTGATTGAGAAATTGTCTGAATATCTTTTTTCTAACCTGTTATTTCATAATCCAAAATTATCAGGACTGAGAGAAGCTCTACCGATGGTTAATTTTCCAATATGAGTTGGGTTTGTTTGTACTATATGTTGGCTGTGGTTCCACGGATTAATTGCTTGTCCTGATCAGTGTTTGAGACTCAGCTTCATGGTTGCTGCACCTTTATTATAATCAAACATTCAGTCTGTTCTTTTGTATGAGTATGCATGTGTACTTGAGTGTGTGCAACTGTGCATGTATGGACAGTGTGGCACGGACTTATTGTCTAAAATTATACTTGTTTTGCAGCCTCATTGAACTGCTTGAGTAGGCAATTCAACTTTTTCTGACAAGCCAATAATAGATTATCCAAAGTAGTTGGACCTAATTTAATGGTTCGGTTCAGAGATAAACTTCCGCGATATGATAGAAAGCCCTGTGAAAACACTGAAGTTGATGCAAGTCACAGGATCCCTTATTTCAGGTTGACTAGAACATCCTTTTGTATAGAGATGCTATGGAATGGAGTTCAACCATTTAAGGGATTGCTAAATTCAAAACTGATGCTCTTACTATTTAATTGACATATATGCATTTCACTAACTCGTTAATTACAATGGCATTTACAAATTACAATTGATATTTAACTCATCTACATAATTATCCCACCTGAACTAAAAAGTAACATATCTAGAAATCTCTCTTGGAAGGCTATTCGTAAGTAATAATCCAAGTCATCTTGAGGCTTGTAACATCCCTAGGCCTTGTAATGGTTAGCCTCCCTCTTCCTAAACTTATACAAACCAAAAAATCAAAAAGCAAAAAGCAACATATACATTATGATATCTGGCTTCTAAATTCTTTTCTCACAGGCCTATCTCTTCTGAGCTCACTAACGCTTGCCTTGGGGGAACACCCAAATCATTTGATAACTTCTTGCATAACTACATCATAAGAAAAATTTATATACACATAAGCCTCGAATTTTGTGGAAAAGGGCGCAGAGAGAGATAGATATGGTATATATACCTGTTTATATACAGAAGCATCTCCATAAGACTTCCTTAATTCTACGACATACAAGGATGGGCTTATTTCAAACACCTGTTATATTTGAAGTGAAGATAGTTTCATAACGTCAGAAAACTATGCAGATTGCAGATATTAAGCAGTAAACATCAGTAATACAATGGTTTAGCTCAGTCTCAACATGCATTACCTCTGCTGCCACTGAGAGGCTACCTAGACTTTTCTGCACCTTGTTCTCTTGTATCACTTTCAACTGAAATTTGACGTTATAGTGACTTTTTAGCCAAACTAATACTTCGTTTATTTGCAAGTGAAATAGAATAAGCTTTAAAAAACGTAAGTAATAGTACTGACCTTTCCATTTTTCTTCTGAACTCTAAATCCTATTTCCGTTACAATGTCCTCAATCCTCTCGATCAGATCTTTTGCTGAATGGTTGGATGTAAATCTTATCTTCCTCTCAGAGACATCCTGGAACTCAAAGCACATTGTGGGTCAAATTGAGTGAAATTTCCATATGAGGTGGTGAATATCTAAAGACAAAGGAAATTATGCTCAAAATATAATAACACAAATCTCCTGCCAACATCCTCACCTCTTTCTCAAAAAAGCCAGAGAGGTCTAGGCATGAAGACATCCCTATCAACTGAAATGCATTGATAAGTGTTGGTGATCCTGGACTCCTCTGTTCTGCTTCAAGTGGCTGTTACCAAGATTATTGTTCTGGGTTACAGCAAAGAAAGAAAGAAAGAAAGAAAAAGGGCAAAAAAGAAAGAAAAAAAAAAAGGAAGTGGCACCATTGTAGATGACAGACAGATGAAAGTTCAATAGTATACCACTTCATGAATGGAAAAGGCTTCATCGTCAATATATACATCCTCTTCCTCATCCTCTGGATTTGCTGGAGTATAGCCCTCTTTGAACCATTCATCTTCTTTGATCACAGCCATTGTTATCCGGGTTTCAGGGTTGGGATCAAGAATCCTCTTTATCATGTTTTGGGCACCAGGTGATAGCCATTTTGGTATCTGCACATCTCCTTTAAAAATCTGTGATCCCTCGCGGGAAACCAATTGACATTTAGTTTATAAAACTACTCAACTAACCATATAGAAAGAGAACAGAGAGGCGACATATGAATACCTTTTGATAGAGAACTGCAAGATTTCTATCATCAAATGGAAGGTATCCTGTTAGCATTACATACAAGATAACACCACATGACCATGTATCTGATGTTGCACCGTCGTAGCCTCTATTAGCAAGAATCTCAGGTGCAACATAGTTGGGACTTCCACAGGTTGTATGCAGCAATCCATCTGCCTGAAATTTTCATACAGTTATCACACGAGTCAATTACCAAAATGATATACTTTGCCTTGAGGCCTGGTTCAAAGAATATCTTACCCTAAAATGCTGGGGTAAAGCACTAAGGCCAAAATCGGTTATCTTTATGTTCCCTTTGGCATCCACAAGTACATTCTCCAGCTGCAACATGATATCATTTTTGCGTAAAAATGCAGGCCATATAACCCAATTCCAGCTCCACAATTACTGTAACAGTTCTTAAGAGGACTGAGAAAGAACCTTGAGATCCCTGTGGAAGACACCTTTATTGTGGCAGTAGCTCACACCGTCAATCAACTGTTGGAACATCTTCCTACCTTCAGCTTCTGTACGTTTACCCTTGGATGCCTGTAAAGACAAGTAGCTCATTAATTGTCATTGCTAATAGATCATGATTCATGCATATGAATAACAAGTTAAATGTTCCTTACAATTTTGTCAAATAACTCCCCTCCGGTCACGTACTCAAGTACCATATAAATTTTGGTTTTGCTAGCCAAGACCTGCGTAATTACATGTACAAATCTTAATCAGGAACATCATGGTTTCAAATGCAAGCTGCAGTAGCAAGTTGCAAATGCAATAGATTACTTTAATGCTCTTTCCATTTGAGGGCTGGTGCTTCTTATGCATAGGGGCTGATACATATTTATATAATTCAATCCTGAAACAATCGATGCGATACACATAGCATGGAAACAAATTACTCTGTCAGCTGCATACCAGACCATTTGCATACATACACTATATGGTGGGACCACCTGATCCGAAGAATGTTATTTTCTGCATAAGATGTATGCTCATCAAGGTAACCAGGAACTCACTGGGGCCCCTCATAGAATAGTCATACGTTAATTAATCCATAGAGGGCCATCGAAGATTTTTTTTTATATGATAATAATAACAAATTATGGGTGGATTAATGATTAAAAAAATCCCAGATGGATATCCTCACCACCACATGATATTCACGTGCATAGCCCACCACCAACTAGCCATACAAAACACTAATTATGAAAGCTTCATGTGGGAATTAAAGGTCTTCTATTTGGAGCACTCTCACAGTTGAGAGGGAATGGAATCCTAATAAGAATCTATCCAAGTTCTTAATCGATCAGTCACTGCCTTCATGGGATAATATGATGTGAACTCCACACAAGAATACATATTTTAATTATTAATTTCAACTTCATAAGGAACTGAAAAATAAAATTCTAAGCATAAAGTCCAAAGGTGTATTCCATAGTTCGAAAATTCATAAAAGCAAAACTGGATTCCTAACGTGTTTTGATTGATTTAGGAAACTTGCTGCAGAATTTAGAATCACCACTAGTTTTATATCCTTCTCACATGGGCATATTGTTACTTGTCCATAAATCAATCCCCTTCAAGACCTCAACCCCACCAGATGAATAAACTAGAATAAAATAAAAGTCATTGTGGTCCAACAACCGTCCATGTCCTATAATTACTCGGATCATACACTGAGAACTCAGAATCAGAGAATGGGTTGGTTGGCGGTTCAGTTCAAGCCCCCCACATTCTCTGACTCGGTTCAGGACAAACCCTGAACCCGTGACGTGAACTCAGCCAATGGGAAACACAGAATGTGCAACCCCAAACAAAATATTGGGATAGGGTCCAAACATAGAAGAAGTAATAATAATTGTGGGAACTGTTGGCCTTCCTAGCGTGGGGGATTTTGGTTGTGTGTGAGACTTGAGAGGACGTGGAGGTTCATGGATGTGGTCGTGATTCTTGGAATGCGAGAACTAGATGCTCTGGTTTTGACGGAAATATAGGGAGAAAAAAGCCAAAAAAAAAAAGGATAAACGAAAATAGTGCTTCTATGATTGGTGCAAGCTCTTTTACAGTACATCTGCATGATCCATAAGTAAGAAAAAATTTCGGGCAGATAAGCCAAAAAGTACTACGATTATAGGTGCAAGTGCAACAACCTTAAATTAAATTTAGATACTTTTTTTTTTCAATTGAACTTAAAATTTGTTATCTATGGCAGATAGATTATGATCAATCATAGGATGGTACCTCGTATAATCTAACGACGTTCGGATGCTTGAGGAGCTTCAAGGTGGCAATTTCCCTCATTATCTGCAATTTTTCACCAGCAATTCATCTCTATCAGACAGATTGTAGATAATGGGATTGAATATGAAAAAACTGATAGCATTCTGTTTGAATCAAGATTTATTATAAGGATATGAAGAAGAGAGAGGTGATCAATGGACATGAATTTTGCAGAACAAAGCAAAACAAAATGAAAATGAATACCAATTGTAGGACCACATAGTTTTCTTTCTTTTTTTTTTTTATCTCAGAGGACTTGAAAATTTGATTTATACTGCTCATTAAACTCTACCCACGAATCATGAGAAAACCCAAGTTTGGAAATTTTCCAATATGTAAAAACACAGACCAAAAACAGAGAGAGAGAGAGAGAAGCACAAAAATAAGAACCCATTAATGGCTACCGAAGAAGGTAGCTGATCCAGACCTGATCAGAGATATTGAGGTCAATGATCTTGCTCTTCTCAATGATCTTAACAGCAAAAGGTTGGCCAGAATCGGTGTCCCTCGCCAATTTGACTTTTCCAAAGTTACCTTCGCCTAGAGTCTTATTCAACTCGTATTTCCCAAGTCTCATTTTCTGCCCTTGCTTCTCCACCTCCTTCTTCCTCCCAAGGTTTATGATCACCATTACCAAAAAAAAAAACCTTTTGTTTTCTCTCCCTCTCTGCCACTACCTCCCCTTCAAAAACCACACGAGCTTCGCCAAAAAGGCTCAACACCCTTTTGCCCAAACCGGTTCCACTGCACAACTATTCTCTTTTTCAAGCCAAAATGGATTCCAAAACGAAGAAACCAAACAAACCCAAAGTTCGTTTCTTTCTGTAGTGGTGATTCTTGGTTCTGCAATGCTTGCTTGCTTGTTTTATATACATAAGTAATATAACGCGTGCCAGCAGCTGAAACGGTTTGAAAATAGCAACGGAGATTGATTCCCCAAATAAGGATAAATTCAATGAAAATTCAAAATAAGCAAAATGGGTTACTAGGATTAGAAATGGATTAAGATTGAAGAAGCCAACCAAACCCTGTTGCCTCTCTCCCTCTCTCTCTATTTGAGTTTCTATTTGGTGCAGACACGACAACCCTTGGTTCTGTACTTTTGAGTTTCGAACCAAACGCCTATAAATACTTCAAATTATAGACTCCACCATTTCATGACTTTATAATTATATAATATTTTATTTTAAAGCTAATAGCATAAAATTTATAAAATATAAATAGAATATTTGGTAATATGATTGGTTCAACAATGGATTGCCTACACGTAACAATAACACTTACAACCTTGGAGAATGATTCATGCTCGTGCTTGATGCTTGGTGTTTCCTACAAGGGAGGCCCCGACTCTCTTCTCTCTCATTCTGAATTCCTCCTTAATACCTGAAAGATGAAACTGTTTTTTTTTTCCTCTCCTCTTCCTTTTTTAAAAAATAAGATTTTCACTGCTATACAAATTTTGCACTGTGATTTATGACTATATCACTATTGGAATAATGATTTTAGATTCATTGTATTAAAAATTTTAAATCATATGCAAATGTAGCCATATTAACATGTGAGAAATTGTGTTTAGGAAAATTGTTTAAGCAATGTTATTTTAAAAGGAAAAGGCACGTATATGTGTCCATAAAAGAAAGATTGAAAAAAGAAAAATAAGATAATAAATATGTTACATAAAACATAGTAAAAGAGAAAAAAGTGGGAAAGCAGAAAATATTAATATTATTTATTTATTTGAAATTTATGTTTATACTTAAACTATCATTATATTAATTTAGTTATTTAATACATACTTAAGCCAGTATGGATTATTTTAAAACAAATTTGAAAAAAAATGCCAATAGAAAACTAACTCGTATATTCTCATGATTAGTAATAAAAAGTATATAAAAAAAATCAAAACCTATAATATAACACTAAACAAATGGCATTGACAAATTCTATAATATACTTACAGACATGGGAGGACCATACGTTGTGTCTTGGGGCCATTACCCCCAAAGTCTTCAAAATTTTAAAATTTCCTCGTAATTTTTAAGTTTTATTTTTATAAAAATATTGTTTTTACTCCTTTGAAAAATCAATTTTTCCCTCACATTTTTATTCTAGATCAGGGCTTGCCTATGGGCTCTTGCAAGCAAGATAAAACTGACATTAAATAAGAAGTGAGTTATAACATTCCATTGATGACAGGAAACAAAAAAAATGATGTAACATAATCTCAAAAACTAAGAGTGTAGTTTAGAAGCTACCAACGATATTATATTGTTTACTAATAGTATGAATTTTCTTACAATATTAATGAACTAAAATTAAATATTTTATATGATCATGATAATTTTTTTTCATATTACGATTATGTGATATCCAAACCTATAAGTATGCACTTTAATTGATCTACATTAACCTTAGGGCTTATCCTTGGATAATTAATAATAATTTTAATAAAATTAATCTATTTTAAATTCAAGTGATTAATTATCAATTTTTTGGTCAAAATAAATCTAATAATTTATCTAGGTAATTAATCATTATATATATGATCACCATACAACAGCAAAATAATATAATTTTTTTTGTTGATACAGCAATAATAATATTGTTAATGAGAGATTGTGTTGCGTCAAATTGGAAAATCAATTTATTTATTTATTTTTGCTCTTCAACATTTCTTCATTTTAGATAAATTTGTATATGCCTTTCATGGCGTTTCATGTTTTTTGCCCTTTTAGCCAAATGCATCCATAAATTCCTTTTCTGGGGCCCTCAAATATCACCTTTTTTCACAATTTTTTTTTTATATTTTGTCAAATTAATAATGTGTAGTATTATTCTCTTGCTCATCAGTACTAGAGATGGCAATGAGGTAGGAGCAAGTTGTAGCTTCTGTATCCCGTCCGTCCTGTACTTATGTGAGTATCTTTTTTTGATTCTTTGGTGAATAAATGGATATTTACGAATATTCATGGATATTCATAAAATTATTAAAATTAAAAAAAGAATAAATTAAATAAATTTTAATATCATAATTTATCCACTACAAACTAATTTAGTTCAATAACTATAAATATTTAAAATTAAAATAATAATATAATTTTCTTGAAGAACATATATATACATAATAATAATACAACTTTAAATATTTAAGATTATATATCAAATACTCACAAGTACAGGAAAAATAATCACCTCTCTCATCCCGTTTAATAAACAGGTGTTAAACTCGCAGGTACTTATAAGGGATGAGAAAAATTATCATCCCTAATCAATACTATAGGACGTGTTCTGAACCACATCATATCCCGGTAATGAGCATATCTTTCTTCTTTTTGTACCTTTCTCTATGTCAAATTATACAATCTTTGTGGAAGATTAGTATTAACTTGGTTTGATATTTATTTTAGTCTTTTAAAATATAATTATTATTAATTTGACTTTTTAATATATAAATATATTAAAATAATTATTTAATATCAAATTTTAATATTAAATTTAATAGTAAATTAGTCTTTTAATATTAAATTTTATATCAAATTAATTTTTTAAAAAAATTAGTTTAATCTCAAAAAATATTTTTTAAAAAATTAATAACACTTGTATTTTTTAAAAATTAAAATAAGAGTTTATTCATATTAATTTTGTTTTTTTCTTGACAAAAATAAAAAATTTATTCAAAAAAAAAAAGCTTTGTATAGCATCGAAACACACTTGCTTTGTAAAAAAAACAAACACGCACACAAATGTCCAAACTATTGTTGGCAACTTTATGTCCACCCAAACCAACCCTAAATTATCGGAAGTTCATTACACTTGATTATAGATAAACATTATTTTCTTTCATAAGAAAGATAAGTCAAAATGACACCATCAACTAAATTTGTATAGATTCATCCCAAAAAAAAACTAAATTAGTATAGAAAGAGAATAAATCACATATAATTTTAACAAGAAGATATGTATTGGATTATTAATTAATAATTGGGTATTTAATATTGTGATTCAGGTTTTCAAAATTTAATTATCCTTGGAGGCATATCTCGAAAAAATAAATATTACTTGAGATGGAAAAAGTAATTTGAGTAAGTTTTATAAAAAATAATATCATTGCAATAAGTAAAAGTTTAAATAGAAATAATAATGACTTTTTAATATACTTAAAAAAATATATACTTATTCTACTGGTTGAAAATAAGATAGAGTTCCCAACCAGAATTTTGTTGTATGGTTAAAAGCAATTAAAAGAAACCGTCAATGATGAAACAATATTTTGTCTAGTGATTATAGGAGATAGGAGATTTTGTTAAATTTGGAAAACAAATTAACTAACTTTAAGATGCAGATTTTTCATAATTATTTAACCTCCAAAGATTTAGAGTTCCTATTATATCTACTTCGAACATTAGATATGATTAACGGATAGAATAATCTTTCTTATCTTCCATTTTTTAAGGAATTATAAAAATATGATTTTAAGTTCCTTACTTATTTATATAAGCTAAAACCAAATTTTTTTTATATAGGATTTTCATTTTCATCTTCATTAATATCATGAACACATTTTAGCGAATTCTAATTTTATCTTTCTTAAGTCTTAACTAAAAACTTTAACCGGTTCAATGTTTAAATTCTCTAAAACTCAAACTTTATTATTTTCTATGAAATAGAACTAAAATGACTACATTAGTATTAATGAAAACAGAACTATATAAGTTGCAACGATGGGAAATGAGCCAAATGTCGTAACAAGAGAAACAACATCTTATGGATAATTTTAATTCATAGGTTCTAAAGCCTCCCACAATCCCTTTTCTGAATCTTTATTTTATACTAAGAGCCTGTCCTTCTTCAACTTCGGTGATTTATGGCTATGGTTATAGGCAGTGGCGGATCTAAGACAAAAAAATTTGCGCAGGCCAAATTCTAAAGAAAATAATTAATTTGTAAATAAATTTGTTACATCATACATATTTTAAAAAAATTATATAATTTTAATGTATTCATATAAAAAAATATTATAAATTACAAGTTAACACCAAGCTATTACTTACTAACTAATAAAGTTATCCAACTTCTTTTTCTGATTTGATAAAGGGTTGTTCGTATAACACATTTTCAATTTAGCAACATCTTTTTCTTTTTCTTTTTGTGGTTTTCTAAATTATTTTAAATGAGTTTGGTTTAATGATTATTAATGAGTTTCATCACTCATATATATTCATATTTAATCAGGAAAGATGACAACTGAGAAACCAATAGTATATTAGTATATATACATGAATTTTTTCAAAATGTTTTGGGGGGCCACGTCCCCGCCATAATCGTGATTATAGGGGTAATAATGTAAATTTACACTGACAATAAAATAAATCAAATTTAAACTTGTATAATGTTACTCATATACATATTACACTCCTCCTAGAAACCTGAAATGATGAAGTCATTGAATGAGCTCAGGTCTACTTTTATATTTTTGGTTAATTGTGCTGGTCTACTTGTAATTAGAAATTTTAGTATATTCTAAGTGTATTTAATCTAATTAACATTAGGAGTGAGTTAGTATTGAAAGATTTAGATAATTTACAAAAGTTTATAAGTTGAAACCTAATCATTATAAAAAAATTAACTAATTTAAATACAGATTAGTTCTTTCTCATATTAATAAGTAATATGAGAATATCATATTAGAGAAAAAAAATATAAAAATAAAATTAATAAATTATACATAAATACTAATAAATTTTATCATAATAAATTTATTTTTTTTCTTTCTAAAATGACCTTATAAAAAAATTTATAGGCATAAGAATCTAAATCCTTTAAACATAACATTATGCAATGATTGAGAAGAATATAAATATAAGAATAAAATTAATTAGTCACATCATAATCATAATCTAATTCGACCATAAACACAGGGCACCTATGGCAAGATAATGACCACAAATTGACTTAAATGTCTGTGCATTTTAAAATGCGGTCGGTGTAGGATGAAAGAACCGTGTGATGTCAAAAGCATTAACAGTTATAAACTGGTTTATGGATGGATGCGCATGCAACAGCTGCTCAACATGGTCGTCAGCATTTGAATTTTCATAGCATGACCTTGTGTGGTGATTGGTACAACATTATTTTACTAACTGATTTGCCAACTGGTAGGGCTCTTCGATGGGATTTCGTACACGGACTCAAGCACATTACGTGGACGTTACATCTTTCATCTCTTCTCTTTTAAGTTTTAATTACTAATAGTCACTTCTTAATATAACTACATACATACTTATTTTATTTAAGGCTACGTTTGCCTCATCCAATAACAAAGACTTAATAGTATAGCATGTGTTTGATGCACAAACTTAAGTCAAATTTAGGCGATCCATTACAATCATATAACTCTATCATTTAACCACATGAAATGATACGATAAAAAAATTACACTATAAGAAAAAAATTTGGCATTCCCCCAATCTATAAAACATATGGTCGTCACCAACTGATATCACCCTACTATTACCTTTGTCATTGTCACTAACTACCGTTTCTGCCATCCCACCACCATCACCCACCATCGTTATAACCGCTACCGCCATCCTATCATTGTCACCATGTATGTGTATTCTATATGACTATTGTATCTACATTGAGTACGTATCTGGTATCAATATACTTATTGATACATATAGTTACATACCTAGTACACTTAGGTAGGGACGGAACCAAAAATTAAGATTGTGGGGGCCAAGATTAAGAGAGGTCACGACAAATTGTATCTAACATGAAATAATAAAAAAAACTAAAATTTAAAATTTATTGATAAAACATATATAAGAATTATCATTTGTACCTAATCTTAAGAGGGACCATGACATCTCGAGGTCCCCTCCCTCCCCTTTTGCACTTAGGTATTTTTCTGACAAATTTTGCTACTGAATATATTTTGATACAACTTAATTACTATTGTAATAAGTTAGTATGACTCAAGTACAACTGATCCATGCTTTTGTTAAAAACTTAAAGTTAGAATGTGTAAAAATAGTATTTATCTCTTGATTTAATTAATTGATTGTTTATATTTTTATATAACATTTCGTATTTGTATCTTAATTTTTATTAATTTTGTCGTACCCGTACATATACAAGTACCACCACCACTGCTACCACTGTTGCCCACAAGACCACTGTAAGATTTAAATGTCTCATGTGTTGGACATGTGACTTATCTTTATTAGTTTAATAAATATTTAAATAAATTAAAGGGATAAATTCTTATTGGATAAAAGGAATGGGTAGTTTTTAAAATAAAGATAATTGTTATCCTGATGGAGGTTAGTAGAATAAAAGAAATCAGTTTTAATGTAAAAACTCAAGGGTCTTGTTCTTGGCCATAAGGTTTCTTCTTCCCTCACCATCAATAACATAGAAGAAGAGAGAAAGGAAGGTAAAGAAATAGAAAGTGAGTTTTTTTTAAAGTCTCCCTCGTGTTCTTGAAGCACATCTAATTATTAAATTTAGATCATGGATAAAAGTATGTTCTTCTACTGAAGATTCATTATGTGAGAGTCATAGATTTCAAGATCCTTTGTTGAGTATGGTAGTTTTCTATTATTGAGAACCTGAGAGAACTGCAACTTACATGTGGTATCAGAGCATGTGTTGTGGAATTTATGATTCTCCATTGACGATGATTGCTTTTTCCCAATTGGCATGAACCCTAATTGTGAATTTGGGAATTTTTAATTAATTTGATTTAATGGTAAATTAATTTGATCGAAATTTTTTCCGCTATGATAGATAAAGTTTTATGGTGTTGATATTTTGTTTACGTGTTACGTGAATTGACGTGCATCAATTGATTGCTTTTATATTGCCATGGCTTGTATTATATGGTTGAATGTGAATTGATAAAGAAAATGAATTCCAATTCTTGCCATGAATTGCCGCTGCATATATGAATGTCAAAGTGAGTTTTGTCTTTTTGTGAATGAATTGTTTATATATATTTGAAGTTGTACGAGTGAATGGACGTGAAGTCTAAATTACAAATTTAACTTTGAGAAATGTTTCGGTATCAAAGTAGATATTTGCATTTTGGAATTGATGTACGACAGATTTGTTAATCACCAAAGTGATCAAATATTTAAGTTTATTTAATTCCAAATTTTATGAAAATTATTTTCAATTATACCCATAGAATGGATGCTATAAATGACATGATAATTATTAATTTATGGGTAAATTGAAGTTCATTGTTATAAGGCATTTATGGATCGCCCAAAAGTTGATTAGTTGTTCTTATAATTAATGGACATAATTGTTGGTAATGTGAATGCGCTATTAGTTTTATTTATATATCCAAAGATAGTAAATATTTCTAATTAGTGCAATTTTCATTGCCTGATAATGTTAATTGTATTAGCATCATTATGTTTGTTGTATATTGATGTATAACCCAAAGGAGAACATTGATGTGCATTGAATGTTTAATATTTTATTGTCTGAATCTGTATTGAATGTTAGTTTATGACTTAAAGCATTAATGTTAGGCATGTGTTTATTACAGTTTCTGTCCCTATTGTTTTACATTCGTATGCTTCGTCTGTTCCAATCTTTAATGGGCTGAATTTTTCTGACTAGAGTGAACAAGTCCAATTTCACCTTGATGTGTTGGATCTTAATTTGATACTCCAAGTTGAAAAGCCGGCTGCTATTATTGATGCTAGTAGCAATGAAGAAAAGGTCCATTATAAGGCTTGGGAAAGGTCAAACAGACTTAGCCTAAAGTTTATGCGAATGAGCATAGCAAATAACATCAAGTCAGCTCTTTCTAAAACTGAAAGTGCTAAAGAATTTATGAAATTTGTGGAAGAGCACTCCTAAACTGCTGACAAGTCTCTTGCTGGGACATTAATAAGTACCTTATCCACCATGAAGTTTGATGGTTCTCGTACTATGCATGAGCATGTCATTGAAATGACAAACATTTCAGTAAGACTCAAGTCATTGGGAATAGAAGTTGATGAAAATTTCCTTGTGCAGTTTATTCTAAACTCATTACCGTATGAGTATGGTCCATTCCAAATGAACTATAACAACATGAAAGATAAATGGAATGTGCATGAATTGCATAATATGTTAATTCAGGAGGAAACATGACTTAAGAATCAAGGAAATCATTTCATCCATTATGTGAACCATCAAGGAGCTGGTAAGAAAGCTGATAAGAAACATGAAAAAGGAAAAGGACCACTAAAGATCAATGAGTCCTCTGTCAAGATCCAGAAGAAAGCAAATAATGACAAATGTCATTTCTGTGGGAAATTTGGACACTTCTAGAAGAATTGCCCACGACGTAAGGCTTGGTTCAAAAAGAAAGATAAGCTCAATGCTTATGTATGTTTCGAATCAAATTTAACTGAAGTTCCACATAATACTTGGTGGATTGATTCTGAATGTACAACTCATATTTGTAATACGATGCAGGTATTTCTTACAATCCCAATCATAAGCCCAAATGAAAAGTTTGTCTTCATGGGGAATAGAGTGAAGGTTCCAGTATCGTTTAATCCTAGGTACTAGACATCATTTAGATTTGTTTGAAACTTTTTATGTACCTAATATTTCTAGGAATTTGGTTTCTTTATCTAAACTTGATGTTGTTGGATACTCTTTTAGGTTTGGTAATGGTTGTTTTAGTTTGTATAAGCATACCTATATAATTGGATTTGGTATACTTTGTGATGGTTTATATAAATTGAATCTTGATAATTTATATGTTGAAATGCTTATGACCTTGCATCATAATATTGGCACTAAACGTGGTTTAGTGAATGAATGTTCCGCTTACTTGTGGCATAAACGTTTAGGTCACATTTCCAAAGAAAGAATGAAAATGTTAGTAAAGAATGACATCCTTCCAGATTTGGATTTCACTGACCTTAATATTTGTGTGGATTGTATTAAAGGAAAACAAACAAAACACACAAAAAATGGAGCTATGAGAAGCACTCAGCTTCTTGAGATTGTATACACCGATATATGTGGACCTTTTGATGTAAATTCTTTCAGTAAAGAAAAGTACTTCATTACCTTTATTGATGATTATTCACATAATGGTTATGTATATTTACTACATGAGAAATCTCAAGCAGTTAATGCCTTGGAAATCTATATAAATGAAGTCGAAAGGCAATTAGACAGAAAGGTGAAAATTGTCAGATCTGATAGAAGTGGTGAGTATTATGGGAGATATGATGAACCTGGATAACACCTAGGCCCATTTGCTAAGTTCCTAGAAAAGCGTGGTATATGTGCTCAATACACAATGCCCGGTACGCCACAACAAAATGGTGTATCAGAAAGGCATAACCAAACCTTAATGGATATGGTTAGGAGCATGTTAAGTAACTCATTTTTACCCATGTTATTGTGGATGTATGCTTTAAAAATTGCCATGTATTTGTTGAATAGGGTTCTTAGTAAGGCAGTTCTAAAGACACTTTTTGAACTGTGGACAGGTAGAAAACCCAGTTTCAGGCACCTGCATGTTTGGGGTTGCCAGGCAAAAATAAGAGTCTATAATTCACAAGAAAAGAAACTGAATGCAAGAACAATCAGTGGATATTTTATTGATTATCCGAAAAATTCTAAATGGTATAAATTCTATTGTCCTACCCATAATACAAGAATTGTTGAAACTGGAAATGCCCAATTCATTGAGAATGGTGAGACCAGTGGGAGTGAAGCTTCACGAAATGTGGAGATTAAGGAAGTTAGAATACAAGTTCCTTGAACTCGTGTTTCTACTTCTACAATTGTTGTTCCCCATGTTATTGAACCACATAACAATCAAGAAGAATAACAAATTAATGATCCCATGGTTAACAATGAACCTATAGTAGAACAACCATAAGAAATAACATTAAGAAGATCCCAAAGATAAAGGAGATCTTCTATTCCGAATGATTATGTGGTATATCAACAAGAGTCAGAAGTTGACTAAAGAATTGATGATGACCCAGTTTCATTTTCAAAAGCCATTAATGGTGATAATGCTGATAAATGGTTAGATGCAATGAAAGATGAGCTTAAATCCATAAAACATAATAATGTTTGGGACCTTGTAGAATTGCTTGAAGGATGCAAGAGAGTTGGGTGTAAATGGGTTTTTAAGACTAAGCGTGACTCTCATGGCAACCTTGAACGTTACAAGGCCAGACTTGTTGCTAAGGGTTTTGCTCAGAAAGATGGCATTGACTATAAAGAAACATTCTCACCAGTTTCCAAGAAAGATTCTCTCAGAATTATCATGACATTGGTGGCTTATTATGATTAAGATTTACATCAGATGGATGTGAAAACTGCCTTTCTAAATGGAAATTTAGAGGAAGATGTGTATATGGATCAACCAATGGGTTTTTTCAGTTGAAGGGAAAGAACACATGGTGTGTAAATTGAAAAAGTCAATATACAGACTTAAGCAATCTTCCCGACAATGATATCTTAAGTTTAATGATACTATTGTATCCTTTGGATTTAAGGAAAACATTGTTGATTAGTGTATATATATGACGGTTAGTAGAAGTAAGTTTATCTTTCTGATTCTGTATGTTGATGATATCTTGCTTGCAACTAATGATCTTGGTCTATTAAGTGAGATTAAGATGTTTCTCTATAATAACTTTGAAATGAAAGATATGGGAGAGGCAAACTATGTGATCGGAATAGAAATATTCCGGGATAGATCACAAGGATTGTTGGGTTTGTCTTAGAAAGCATATATTAATAAAGAAACATTCTCACCAGTTTCCAAGAAAGATTCTCTCAGAATTATCATGACATTGGTGGCTTATTATGATTAAGATTTACATCAGATGGATGTGAAAACTGCCTTTCTAAATGGAAATTTAGAGGAAGATGTGTATATGGATCAACCAATGGGTTTTTTCAGTTGAAGGGAAAGAACACATGGTGTGTAAATTGAAAAAGTCAATATACAGACTTAAGCAATCTTCCCGACAATGATATCTTAAGTTTAATGATACTTCCCAAATTGCTTATCAAGCTTGGCTTTGGCCAATCTTTAAGGAAAACATTGTTGATTAGTGTATATATATGACGGTTAGTAGAAGTAAGTTTATCTTTCTGATTCTGTATGTTGATGATATCTTGCTTGCAACTAATGATCTTGGTCTATTAAGTGAGATTAAGATGTTTCTCTCTAATAACTTTGAAATGAAAGATATGGGAGAGGCAAACTATGTGATCGGAATAGAAATATTCCGGGATAGATCGCAAGGATTGTTGGGTTTGTCTTAGAAAGCATATATTAATAAAGTTTTAGAGAGATTCAGAATGGACAAATGCTCGGCATATCCCGTTTCAATTCAGAAAGGAGACAAGTTTAGTTTCATGCAATGTCCAAGGAATGATTTGGAACGGAAACAT
Organism: Styphnolobium japonicum; assembly: GCA_023212625.1. Taxonomy (NCBI): domain Eukaryota; kingdom Viridiplantae; phylum Streptophyta; class Magnoliopsida; order Fabales; family Fabaceae; genus Styphnolobium; species Styphnolobium japonicum. The sequence goes on along the minus strand of JALBWW010000003.1, from coordinate 20,575,508 downwards.
ATGGAGGGAATACCTTATGCATCTATTGTTGGGAGTTTAATGTATGCTCAAACATGTACAAGACCATATATCAACTTTGTAGTTGGTATGCTGGGTAGATATTAGAGTAATCCAGGATTTGATTACTGGAAAGTTGCAAAGAAAGTTTTGAGATACTTGCAAGGAACAAAGGATCACATGTTTACTTATAGGAGATCTGATCATCTTGATGTGGTTGGATATTCAGATTCAGATTTTGCTGGTTGTGTGGATACAAGAAAATTCACATTTGGCTATGTATATCTTTTAGCCAGAGGAGCAATCTCATGGAAGAGTGTGAAGCAGTCAATCATTGCTGCATCCACTATGGAAGCTAAATTTGTGGCATGCTTTGAGGCCACGGTTCATGCTAATTGGCTGTGAAACTTTATTTCAGGACTTGAAACAGTCGACAGTATTACCAAACCGCTGAAAATTTATTGTGATAATTCTGTAGTTGTTTTCTTTTCTAAAAACGACAAGTATTCTAAAGGTGCTAAACATATGGAATTGAAATACTTTGCCGTTAAAGAAGATATTCATAAACATAGAGTGTCAATAGAGCACATTAGCACCAACCTTATAATTGCTGACCATTTGACTAAAGGGTTACCGCCCAAAACCTTTAGTGAACATGTTGAAAGTATGGGCATTGTTGCTAAGTAAACATTATTGTATATTATGTTGATGTTCATATTTTTATGTATTTTGACACTCTGAGCTCATGAATAAATATGTTTCTGTTTAACCTATTTTCTAAGTTTGTATACATAATTGAATTGAAATGATGATAACAGGTTCTGTCTTTGATAAAGACATTATTGTTGGACCAATTATGTATTTCCTATTTACAGGTCATGTTAAGGAGAACACTAACTTTGTATTACATGGAAAGGACTATGTCGATTAAATGGCATACAACCGCCATGACTCATGTTAGTTCATATTCTTAATTATGATGAATGATGTATCCAATATATATAAGAATTTACCAACATGTACGAATACGCATTATGTTTGACAGATTTATTAAACTATGAAGAACTGTAATATCACATGAGCCAAGTGGGAGAATGTAAGATTTAAATGTCTCATGTACTGGACATGTGACTTATCTTTATTAGTTTAATAAATAATTAAATAAATTAAAGGGATAAATTCTTATTGGATAAAAGGAAGATGTAGTTTTTAAAATAAAGATAACTACTATCCTGATGGAGGTTAGCAGAATAAAAGAAATCAGTTTTAACGTAAAAATTCAAGGGTCCTGTTCCTAGCCATAAGGTTTTTTTTTCCCTCACCATCACTAACATAGAAGAAGAGAGAAAGGAAAGGCAAAGGAATAGAAAGCAAGTTTTTTTTAAAGTCTCTCTCACGTTCTTAAAGCACATCTGATTATTAAATTTAGATCATGGATAAAGGTATGTTCTTCTACTAAGAATTCATTATGTGAGAGTCATAGATTTTAAGATCCTTTGTTGAGTATGGTAATTTTCTATTATTGAGAACCCTAAAGAACTACAACTTACAACCACCACTACCAATTGAGTTGAATGTATGACTTTTTTCTTTTAAAAGCATATTTTTGCCTAAATAAGTATTTTTTTTTATACTATCATCAAGTTATATCTTACCTGACATAAATACATGATAGTAAAAGAACTAATAAGCTCTTTTATACTATTAGCTCTTATGTTGTTATCTTATACTATTAAGCTTTATATTATTAGACGCATCAGACAGGGTTTTTTAATTTTAATTAAGTGACAATATAAAAAAACTATATTACCATCTAATTTTGTATTATCACATTATTAATGGAATTTGATTTTCATTTTTTTATTATCAATTAACATAATTAAATTCTCATAAAGATGTGGTAACATATAAGATTAAATGGTAATATATAAAAATATTACACTTAAAATGAGTCAAAATTAAATCATTTTATTTATAACAGTACATAATTGTATATAAATGGTTTAATATAAATTAACTTATTTTTATTTATTTATTATTAAATTTAGATGAACTCCATATAACACTATATAAAATAAAATAAATTTCTGGTAATTTTAACATGTAAGATTTTTTAAAAAATTTTAGAATTCATTATTTATACGTAAATTCTCTTAGATGGACAAAAGAGAAAAATACGAAAATGACATTTTAAAAATTTCTCTTACCTTTTGAATATATTATTATTTTGCATCCAAACATAATATAAGGATATATGGAACTTATCAAACTCTCCCCTTTTAATTTTTATGTTTAAGACAATTAAAGAATTGAGACTTTGCAATTATAATTCAGAATTGAAGTGAAATTTTATTATTTGAATAATTTATCAAGAATTTATAAAAATAAAATAAATAAATTTAAATAAACAAATAATAATTTAAAATTATATTAAAAAAATTTAATAGAGCTTGCATTGTTGGATATGTCAAACCAAATGTCGTTATTGACGTTATTGACGACAGTGACTGAAAGACATCAATGACAAAGGTGATTGTAGGACGCTAACGTCAGTGATTGAAGAAAGCGTGATGATTTGGTCATAGTACGCGCAACGATGACATTGATAGGAGCACGCTAACGACAATGTTGCCAGAGCATGTTAGTGGTAACATTGCTAGGCTATGTTGGTGATTATGGTTGCCAACGTCAATGGTTGTTGAATAGTTTTTAACTTTTACCTTTTAATATTAAAAAAATTAAAGTTTAAATTAAGAATTAAGAGTAATATAAATTAATTATTTTTTAATGTTATAGAATTAAACTCAAAATTAATATTTTAATTCTAATATATACACTAAGCATGATAATTAAAATTAAGAAGTCGAATTTCAATTCTTATGTTTAATTTCAAGCCTAATTCGATTTGTCAAACGGACCTAAACAATTTTTATGATTGTTATACCTTCAATATTTTATCCCTGTGCATTAATGACTTAGTTCACTTATTGGTAGGACGGAACAGGACAATGCGCGCGTTCTCTTGGTGAGACCTTCACTTAGAAAATTTTAAAAACATATAAATATAAATAATTTTTTATATAATTAATTTAGAAACCAGTATAAAAAAAAACATGTAAAATTTAGTTCTTTAAATTTTAATGTATAAAGTTATACTATTTTAGTTTTTCTCTTTAATTTATTTGGTTAAGGTGACGTTGTCATGGTATAATATATTACTTGACATTTTGCACAAATTTTAAAATATGGGTTATAAGATCTAAGTGTATTATTTTCGTTGGCTTAACAATTATAAACTAACATTTTCATGGTTTGGTTAGGATTTGGGGTAGATGAAGCATGGTTTGGTTAATACTAATTATATTTATCTAAATATTATATACCACTTTCTAGTATCCAATGCTGCAATGACATTAGCTATACCTACGTTATGGGTTATTTTGAACTGCCAATGAGTCTCATGTAATGCCCCAGTTTTTTTTTTTTTCTGAGTAATCGTGTGAATGTAGCAGCATATAGGGTGATTAATTATTAAGTCTATGTTTTCTCCTCTTTGATAACTTGCTCTTGCAATTACTAGTTATCAATCTAATCTTGAAAAATCATTTAGAAACTTGTATTTTGAATATAAAAAATTAAGTCTCATCGGTCACGTACGACTTGTTCAATATTTTAAGATTTGACTGGATGTCAAAAGCCGAAATGAAAATCCCAAAGTTTTATAAGGAAATATATACGGGACACCATGGATTATGTGTATATTTTAATTTCGTTTTGATTTGTCATAAAACTATGAATTTAATTTTAATTAACTGTTAGTATAAAAATTTTGGATTTATTTTTGATTAACTATCACTATAAAAAAAATTATATTATCATCAAATAATATTTTAGCACATTATTAAAAAGTTAGACTTCTAAGATAGTTGTTATGATAATCAAATTCCTTTAATGATGTGACAATACATGATTAGATGATAGTGTAAGAAAACTTTACACTGACAATAGATCAAAATTTTAAACTCATATTTTTTTAACTATTAATCAATTATGCATTATCACATTATTAAAAAAAATTTCACTATGACAACATGCAATTAATTAGAAATTCAAATTATTTTAATAATTTATTTAATACATGATTGAGTGATAACATGAAAACTAGTTACCCTTAAGCTAGATAACCTCATTTTACAAATATGAATGCATTTGATTCAAGTGAAATTTTGCATCCATCAAACCCAATAGCAGTGTTATTAGTGTCCAAATTTGAACCCAAATATCATTCAAATATTTGCACTGAAACTCCCATCTAAATAATATTTATAAAATCGATTTAACTTTAATTTATAGTTAATGTAAAAAAAATTTATACTATCATCTAATAATATTTTGTCAAATCATTAAAGAAGTTTAATAATCATAACAATTATTTAAGAAGTTTAACTCTTTTAATGAGACGCTAACAAATAATTAAATGATAGTGTAAAAAAAAATTACATTGACACTAGATTAAATTTAAACCTAATTAAGAATGTTAATTTTTTTTCTTTAGTATACTATGAAAAAATTTCATATTATTAAACGAAATAAAGTGTCTCTTATTTTACCAAAAACTTATGTAGGTTTTCAGGTAATTAGATAGAATTCTACACCGTCAAATTAATACCTATACACGCGCACTTAACACAAATAATAATACACTAATATGTTACACACAATTGAAACAATATGTGTGTGTGTATATATATATATATATATATATATATACTCAAATAAAAAATGCCTCAACTCACTTGACATGAGTATATGCATTGGATATTTCTTGAAACTGAATACTTTTATAACTGGAGCAATTCTTCTTCCTCTAAACGTTTCTTCTTTTCCAAGCTAAAAAGCATGTCTTCTTATATTTTTAATACTAAGTTTTATTTCCCGATAAGTTCTTAACCAATAATTGAAAGATTAATTACTCACTTATCAAAACAGCTAAGATAACAGGAGGAAATAAACAGAAACCCTACGAACATACTTGACTATTGGCATCAACAAAAAGATAGAGCTCAATGTAATTAATTAGGATCCCTTGCAATACCGCAAGGATCCAAGATGGATAAAAAGAAATCCCATTTCTCTCTTTATCTTTTTCATGTACTACAGCCAAAGAAACAAAATATCGTACCGTATCAAATAACACTAATGATAATTTTTAATTTCGTTGGTCACCGATACAAAGCCATTTGATCCTGTTTGGAACACCTAACTTTTGGGAATTCAATTCAAATCAATTTCCATTTCTCCATTCTAGTTTTCTTTGAGGTTTGAATCTGGGCATGTCTAATTTCTTTTGAGCATGGCAGAGAATTGATGTTTTTCCCGTTCCTGATTTTTGGATTGAACAACATTGGTGTACGCTTGAATTTATTTAAAGCTCCTCAATATGCATGTTATTTACAGTTTTGATTTGGTTATGGATTCCAGTTTAGTTTGTATTAATGATTTTTGGGTACGTGGGCTTTCATCTAATTTAACCCTTTATTGGGTAAAAGTATTTTAACTATAATCTGGTTTGGATGCAGTATGAAATTTAGCAATATTTAAAGAACTAAATCAGGGATCGAACCAGTAAGACCTCTAAGTCATGGTTCAATTGGTTTAACTGGATGATGTAATAATTATAATTATATATAGTCCTTAAATATTAATTTTTGACTTCAAATTGGTCCTTCAATATTATTTTTTAACATTAAATTAATTATTTAATATAATTTTTTATATCAAATTGGTCATTGGTCCTTCAAAAGAACCAATTGATGTAAAAAATTATTAGATAACCAAATTGATAAAACTTATATATTTACAGAATCAAAATGAGTGTTTACTCTTATATATATATATATATAAGTAAATCTAATAACTTGAATCTAATAACTTGAATTATAAAAAATTTACTAAATGTGATGATATATATCAAGTATTTTAAAAGAGAAAAATTAGGGTTTAATCTTTATTTTTTTAAAAAAACCATTAATCTTTCTTTAAAAATGCTCATAACTCTCCAAATAAGGTTTTGTTTTGAAAATTGGTTGCCCAAACTACCTTCGACTCTTTGTCATTGCATATATCTTAAAAAGTTATATGAAATTAATATAAAATGCATCTACATCATACAAACGAGTTAAAAGTTGTAATTTTCAGAAAATAATTATAAAAAAAACCCTAAAAAACTATTTAAAAAAACTGAAAAAGTTGAAGAATGGGCCAATTTTTAACAACCGGCTTCAATTCCGACAGTTCGCCGATTTGATATAATTTTGGCGAAGCTGGACCAAAAATATATCCGATTTTTGGTCTCATTAGTCAGATTTTCACAACACTGAAATTTAGAGATTGAAAATGGTATAGACTTGTTCCGATTAATACAACATAGTACTTATCTACACTGAGAAGAAATTAGAGATGGCTACAATTCGGGACGGGTCAACTTACTGGCGTGGAAGAATGAAAGTTAAGCATAAATCAATTATACTATTATCGAAATAATTATAACATATTTAGTTTTGACTATGTTAAATTAAAAAAAATGTTTAACTAAAATCTATTTTTTAAATATTTTGTTTATATACTTTTTTAAAAGTAAAATATATTAATCCATTCACGCACTTAATCTTCATCAATGCTATAATAGTGATAGGATTTTATATTTGGAGTCTGTATTGTTATTGTTTGCTCACATATTGCATTTTTTTAGAGGATATGTTTAAAAAAATCTAGAATCTATCCTAAAATTTGTGGTTAGACTAATTAGGAATGAAATATTATTTCAAGACTTAAACTTTTTATGATAAATTAATTAGGATTTAATTTTAATTTATTATCAGCGTAAAGTTTTTTTATACTGTCATCCAATCATGTACTGACACTTCATTAAAAGTGTTAGACTTTTGAAGTAGTTGTTATGATAGTCAAACTCTTTTAATACATGATTGGGTGACAGTGTAAATAAACTTTACACTGATAGTAGATCAAAATTAAACATAATTAATTAAGGGATTGAATTTTTATTATTATCAATGGGACTCAACTTCATTGGAGAAAATCTTTTTATTGATCAAAAAATTATGCAAAGACAAAAAATACCCTACTTAAATTATATCAATTAAAACATAAAATTAGTATATATGTTTTAAAAATTGTTTGATGATTAATATCTATTATCAGAATATTCTATTATTAAATTTAATTCCTTATTTAATAAATTTTAACATTGAGTATATCCTAAATAAGGAGGCATTACTTTACTAGTAGCAGGTAATAAAGGACAAGTATATAGCTTATTTTGAGTTATTTATATTAATTAATGTATAATTATTATTTAAAACATTGATATGATGTTTTTAGCCTATTCGAAACTGAACTTAAAACTTATATCTTAATTTTATTTTTCTATTAGCATTTGAATTAAGAACACGTTAGTATATAAGATTTTATTTTGATATGATGTGTGAGTGTAAAAAATTTTTACACTATCATTCAATCATGTATTACTAAATTATTAAAAGAGTTTGACTATCACAACGATCACTTAGAAAATTTAAATGTGTCAGTATATCATTGAATGATAATGTAAAAAATTTACAATAAATCAAATTTAAACTCTAGTATATAGTATGTATTTTGGGTTATCCTCATTCTGCACATGTCATGCGAGCAACTATACTGTTATGGGTCTTCTATAATAAATTTTAATCGGTATCATGGTGTCTGTAGACTGTAGTTAGACTTTAAAAAGTGATAGCCTACATTATGGAGTAATTTTTAATTTCATACATTATTTAAAATATTTAATTTAATGTATACATGTAGCAGCAATCAAGTTAATCTTCTAGCATCTAGATCGAATCAAATTCCACATTTCAGTGACCTTACAAAATTATGCTCAAGAGGTCACCCAATAAATATGATATCCCATCGACAAGAATTATGCATGCGTATTACCGGCATATCTCTGCATGTACAGCATCACATGCATGGCTTGAAGGGGGAAGTAGCATAGGTCTTGTTTCTTTCTCCACTCGGTATATACCAGGCACCTTATTTACTCATGTCTTTTGGTATGTGACTTTCAAAGACATCAATTTAGTTCTAGGGAAAAGTGAACATAGACTGGGTTAACTTAAATCCATTTATATATGGTTATTATGAATTATAATTTTTTTTAATTTATCTATAAATTATACCAATTTTTGTAATAAATTTTTTTATTCTACTATTCGTTAAGTTGTTAATGGAGAGTATATATACTCAAACTCCTCAAATTTTTTCCTTTTACAAATAGTTATCACGAACTATAAAATTTTTTAATTTAATCTTTAAACTATATCAATTATCGTAAATAAGTATTTTCATCCACTTTCTATAAAGTTGCTAATAGAGGAGTGATGTGACATAATCCTTACCCTCCCTATGTTCCTAATCCTAATCCTTTATGTTAATTTCCTTTTATTATGTGATGTGCTTTTAATATAAATTTTGACTAAAATAACTAAATTGAAATAAATTTTAATTATTAGGAGATTAGATTATAAAATTAATATAAAATGAAATTTAAAAATAAGGATAAATCAAAATAAATTTGTATATTTTCACTTATTGACTACTTGCTTATGTGACAAGATTTATATTACCTATCTGTTTTAATCCTAACTTTTTATTTTATTTTATAATTTTTCTCTCTTTACCTAATTAATTAATTTTTAGAAATTAAAGAATATATAGTATTATTAAAAAAATAAAAGCCCTAATCTGAACACCTTGTCTGTTATGAGCTTTATTTTATTTTATTTTGTTTTTAAATTATTATTATTATTTATTTATTGATGAAGAATTATTAAATAGGTATGAAGAGATATTTATTAAATAAGAGTTATGAATAAAAAATAACATAAAGGGTTAGGATTAGGGACAAATGGAGGATGAGTATCATGTCGCATCACTCTTCCTTTATCAACTTAATAGAAGGTGGATGAAAAGACTTATATATTGCAGTAATTGATAGAGTTTAAGATAAAATTGAATTTTTTTTATAGTTTATAGTGATTATTTGAAATTGAAAAAGTTTAAGAAATCTGCATAGATAGGGATGACTCAAGAATTTGTGGCCTAAAGTCAAACTTTAATATGAGGTCTTTAATTTAATTAATAAAATTAATATAAATTTTTATAAAAAAAATATTTTTCTAACTTTTTGAGATGCAAAGTTACTAATTAGATTTTTATAATCAATTTCTTCTAATATTTATTTTTTAATTAATAATATAACTAATTCATTTAATCAGAGTAGCTATTATGTTTTAAGGAACATTCAAGGTTAAGGCAATGCTTTTTCAAATTCTCATTGTCTGATGATCTCAATTTTTTACCACTAAATAGAAAACCAAAAATATTTTCATACATTTTGAATTGTTCAAATCTTCTTTGAGTTGAAAAAATGTCTTGGTCTACTACTGTGCACAACAAATAATCAATTCTAAAAGATTCTTTAATAAGGCGTTTGGTTCAAGTTTTGAAAAAATATTTCCAGGAATAACATTCCAATGAATGATATTCTCAGGAATAGTATTATCATGAATGATTATTACTATGTTTGGTTAACCAAAAACATTCTTGAGAATGACTCCAATTGTTGGCGGGCCAGTGGTGGTCTAAGTCAGTGACTGTCAATTACCGATGGAGGCGGGTGGCTGGATTCCGGTAGCTGGTGACAGGCCGAAGTCACCGGCCATCGTCCGACAAAGGTAACTTGATTTCAGTAACTAGTTGTCAACTGCATGCGGTGGCATAGGTGGTCGGATTTCAGTGACTGACAAGATGGTCAAAGTCACCGTCAATCGCTAACGGCGACAAAGGTGACCGGATTTCAGTGACAGGCACGGTGGTCAAAGTTGTTGGCACTATCAACTGCCGACGACAACGATGGTGGACAGATTCTGATAACTGGCCACCACGGATGGTGGTCGGTGGTGGTAGATGGCGGTCGCTAATAATGACGTGGAGATGGTTGGTTGATGGCATGATGATAGAAGGGTAGCTAATTTGGACATTTCACATGACAAAAATATTCTCATGCCATGGGAATGTTACAAACCCACCTCCCCCTATGGGAATGAAAGTGTGGAAATATTGAGCAAAAATTATTCCCGAAAATCATTCTTGGATGGGAATATTTTTTTCAAAATTTGTACCAAATATGAGAATTCAACATTCTCATGTAAATATTTCCAAAAATAAAAAAATAATCCGTGTACCAAACGTCAGAGACTTTGTTGTTTGTTATTAACGTTCTCGTCAAATTGTTTATTTCTATGTATGACACGTTTATCACGAAATTCAGGTTCTATATTCATTTCTATTCATTTCAAATGCAATTTCTTTAGCAAAAATCATAGCAGTTGCAAATCCTTCTTCTCTCTATATTTTTGAAAAGAAGAAGACTGTTTAGTTGATCTATAACAGCATCAATATGCATATCCTTTGATTGTAATTTTTTGGTATCTGAATTAATAGCAAACAATATATCATACCAAATAGTCATGCCCAATAAAAACTCAAAATTTTCAAGCTCATATGTTGCTAAACAGTTAGCTTCACTTTTAGTTTTCGGATCTTCACTAACTTCAACTAATTTCAATAAACCATCTCTTATTGTTTTTATAATTTTTTTCAATTTTTTTAATTTCACTTGAAATAACCAAATGAAACACAAGAAGGGGGGTTGAATTGTGTTTCTTAACCCTTTTTTTTTATTAACAAGGATTTTCCTTTTCAAAAGAAAGTAGAACACAGCGAAAGAGACAGTTTAACAAGCAAGGTGCTTAGGACTAACACCACTTAGTCCTATTGGACTCCAAGGGTTTCGAAAAGACTTTTAATAAAATAGTTAATACGTTCTAAAACCAAATAAAAGATCTTTGTTAATAAACACAATGGAAAACCCCAGAGGTTAGTGAAAATAATAAAGCACACTAGAAGAGAGGAGAAGCTTACACACAAGATTTATCCTGGTTCACTCTTATCAACCAAGAGCTACGTCCAAATTCCTTCAACAAGAAGGATTTTCCAACTAATCTTTTTCACGATTACAAGTATTATGCACCTCTTCGGTAACAAGTATTTTCAACCTCTTCAGTTCTATCTCACAAGTATTCTTTTACACACAAATTTCTTCAAAGCTTACAAAGCTTAAGATGAATAAATGAAAGTAGATGAAAGCTTGAGTTGAAACTCACTAACACATGAGAATAGACAATAGACATCTCAAGGCTTTTTCTTTTTACACGAATATGGAAATAAAGCTTTTTAGACTCTTGAAGGATGCTTCGGCAAAAGATCTCTCTACTTCAAGTGCTTCTTCTCTTTTATAAGTAAGAACAAATTTGAGCAGACTTCATGGGCTAGATCGTCCAACGGAAATATTTATTACCGTTCTGAGTAGCATTAAATGCATCTACTGGAAAAGTGCTGAACTTCTTCTGACGGTGACTTTTATTCTCTGAGATTTCCAATCAATGAAAACAAAAGTCCTGATTTGTCTAAGATTGCAGACGGTTTCTTATTTGCAGATCTTTGTAGTTGTTAGACAATGTCAGCAAAAGTGGCTTAGTTGACTTCTTCTGTCGCCGTGAGCTGTCAGAGTTCTTTTCTAGCATTTAATGAGGAACAGTTCTTCATTTTTGAAATTTTACTTGGACGAGAGCTTGAACTTGAACTTTGAAAGAGTGAGTTAAGTCCGAGCTTTGGCATGATCGTCTTGGACGAACTAATAAAAAGTAACAAAGATATGCATACAAGTATTGGACGCACCAATAGTAAAAGTATATAATACATTCATTGGACCCATGAAGAGTTATAGCATATTGGACGACGAAGAGTTAACTTTAAGCGTAGAGCGTAATGGACGCACAACCATGAGCGATTTGTTAAAACTATTGTCGAAACACTTACTTGTTCAAACTAAATAAATATTTTTGTTATCCTCAAAACTTAACAGGAAAGCTTATAGCTTTTAAGAAATTAGAACTTAAACCTTTTATAAGAAATTGGTTTCAACAATCTCCCTTTTTGATGATGACAAAAACTATTAATTTGGTTGAACACGATTCCTTTTAAAACAAAATTGCTCCCCTAAGAAAAACATTTCTAAGGGACGGACTCCAAGTCAGTTGGACGCAGAGTCGATTGGACGTGGTACATGAAATTTATTTTAACGAAACAAGTTTCAAGAGCAAGTAATATTATCTTTGTATCGAAGTTTAGTTCTTGAGAAAAGAGTTTAACAGAGACAATACTTTTGAAAAGAAATAAACCATGCTAAAAATTAGATCATATCCTACACAAAGAACACAAAGGCAAATGTATCAACCGAGACAAGGATAATGAAACAACCAGATGAGAGAAAAACATAGTTTCATTGAATCAGTATAAATTATAAATTTAATTTATTTAAAACAAATCAAATTCCCATTATTCTCCCCCTTTGTCATCAGACAAAAAGAAAGAAAAAAAAACATCACTGTCAGAAAAAATTTTGGCTAAAAGAAAATAAAATAAAATAAAATAAAATCAAGAGGAAGAAGGTGGAGGAGGAGGAGGTGGCCCTTGTTGAAAAAGAGACTTGAGGAGGTCTTCAACTCTCTTGTACATTACGTCCATTTGATTATTCACATAGGCCTCGAAAAGTCGGGGCACTTGGGTGAGAAGGTCAGCAGAAGGTTGTGGTTCCACAATAGCTAACTCAGTGGTGGAAGCAGGAGGGGTCACATCCATTTGCTGCACAACAGACTCAACTTCGTCTTCAGACAGAGGAAGGTCAACATCCCAAGGAAGAGAGGTTCTCCGGTAACCAAACATTTGATCCCAGGGATAAGGCCTGCCTATGTTGTCAGACGGAGGTCCAGAGACATAGCTTGGACAAGAGAAGATTGTTGGCAATGGCGAGTTCAGAGGCAGTCCAAAAAGATCATCTACCATATAGATAGAACGAAAACACTGGAAGCTCGACCAGCACGCTTATGATATCTTCCTTATCTTCATCACTTAGTCTGAAGAAGACGCTTGTTGCTCACACTCCCAAATGTGCTTTTCCCGAGAAGGTCTTAGCCTCGTTCTCCATGACTTCTCCTTTAATCGAAACATGCCACAAGAATTCAACATCAACATCGTGGGAACGTAAGCTCCCAAAGTTTGGCTTAAAGATGATAGGCTTGGGAAAGGTGGCTTGGCTTCTCAGATTTTTCAAGTCTTTGTTTTTATTTAAATCCACCATTGGCAACCTTGGACAAACCCGATCCGGCTGAATCTTGATGGCGCTTGTAGAGGAGATGATCGATGAAAGGGGTACAAATCTCAAATTCTTCAGAAGACTCCCCTTAATGACACCGATAAGGATGGTGTCATAAGGACTCGCAAACTGTCCCATTTCTTCCAAGGTGACAGTTTGAAGGATAGGTCACTAGGGAAGATGTGGACTTTGTTGAGTAACCATCACAAAGACCGGAGCGTCTTCTTGTGAGTGAGAGAGAAGAGTCCTTGGATTCCCAAAGAGGGATAATGTGAGGGGAAACTCCCACAGAGAAAAGATTAAGATGAGAGGAGTTGTAGAAGGTCTTTTGAGAGGGGGAAGGTGAAGGAGATTGGGAAGGTAATATGTGAGTTTGAGAAGAAAAAGGTTCAGTGTTTAAGGGAGAGGAAGTTATTTGAGAGGTTGGGAAGGAAGTTTGTGGTTCTGTTTGAGAAGAGGGTAAAGTGGAGGAAGAGGGAATGGTAGGAAGAGGTTCCTTAGGAATGGACGCAAGCTTGGAAGAGGGTTTCCTTGTGATGGGTAGCTTCGTCCGGGTTCCTTTTGGGATGCTCGCAATGGACACAACCTTCATCCTTTTAGCGATGGGTTGGTCATCTTCAGAGTCATCGTCCATTATGAGTCTCCGCTTGGGAAGGGCTTGGACGGACGGTGATTTCTTCTTTGGACTCTCAGTCTTTGAAAGAATAAGAGGCTCTTTCTGGTCTAGAAAATCTTGGACGCTTTGAAGTTTCATCCTTAGAAGATTGCTTCGTCCAAAGATTTGTTGCTCTTGGATCCGTCCAAAAATCTTCTTCTTCTCTTCAACATCTTTAGTCTCATGGGGACTAAAGATACCTTGATCTCTGAAGATCTTGGTTAAGAGAACACCATAGGAGATGGTGGTCTTCTTCCTTTTCCTTGTACACTTCTCTTGAAGTTCTTAAAAAGCGAGAGAAGGAGATTGACTGTTGACACAAAGATCGATGACACAGTGTAAGGCATGAACTGTAGAGACTGAGTCTTTGGACCCCGCTTTGTGGAGTATTGCCTTGTTTAGAAGTTGATGCAAAACTCTTGCCTTGTCATTCATCTTGGAGGCAGTTATCTTCCCCGTGGATGACTCCTTTAGTAAGGTGTCAAGAACAGCATCAGTTCCCCCAAATGCTTTTTCCCAATCAGAAGTGATGGTGGCTCCTTCCAACCAACATTGGGTGGCGTTGGAGATGGTTACCTCTGAAACCACAACGGGTTTTCCCAAAACACATCCCCTGACCTCTGTTGCAGACACGGATGCATTTTTCCAGAACATTTTCACCAAATCCGGATACACCTCCACCGGTTCTCTGAAGTAACTATCCCATCCAGCACCGACGAGACATTCTTTGATATCTATTCCACATTCTGCTAAAATGGAAGTTTGGAACGAGTATTCAACTGATACCTCGGCTCTTTCAACATCAAGGGTCTTTCCTCCGGCCATTTCTTAGGGTTAAAGAAATTTGAAAGAGAGAGAGAGAAATTTGCTAAGGTTCTTTTCGCAACTGTTTTCTTTCAATGTTTGAAGGCGTAAAAATTTGATCTTGTAAAAAAGGAAAATATTTATAGAAGAAGGTAGGTTTCTACACTGAAAGGTTTCTTGAGATAAAACGAATCGTTTTTTTTTTTAAAATAAAACAAACACAATAAATGTGTATTAAAAGCAACTGTCACGTCCGCAGTAAAAAGTTACTTTCGTGACCTTTCAAAAACTGACTCAGCGTGGGAAATTTGAAAAGTTTCAAACAAGATAAATGCAAATGATTTATGTCTTATCAAGAAATTTACCACACCATTTATCAAGTACAAAGCATTTTGGACGCAGATTTTCAATGGACGCAAGAAATATTAATTCTTTACAAAATGCATACTTAGATGTTTTCGAATAAGAGTGAATCTATCCTCTGAGAGGGGTTTTGTGAAAATATAATCCCATTGATGATCTGTATCCACATATTGAATATCAAACACACCTTTTTGAATATAGTCTCTTATAAAGTGATGTTTGATTTCAATGTGTTTTGCCCTTGAGTGTAGTATGGGATTTTTTGATAAGTTAATTGCAGCAGTATTATCACATAGTAAAGGAATCTTACTTTCGAAGATGTTGTAGTCTTCTAATTGATGTTTGATCCAGAGTAGTTGAGAGCAACAACGCAGAGATATATTCAGCTTCAGCTGTTGATAGAGCAATTGTGCTTTGTCTCTTGCTGGACCATGATACTAGATTTCCTCCAATGAAGTGACAACCTCCACTTGTACTTTTCCTTTCGATTCTATCTCCAGCATAGTCAGCATCACAAAAACCAACTAATCTGTACTCATGAGATTTCTTAAATACCAAGCCCAGATTAGTAGTTCCTTTCAAGTATCTGAATATTCTTTTTACAGCAATTAAGTGTGACTCTCTAGGATCAGATTGAAAACGTGCACAAAGACACACACTAAACATTATATCAGGTCTGGACGCAGTGAGATATAAGAGTGATCCGATCATACCTCTGTATACCTTTTCGTCCACCTTTTTATCCTTATCGTCCAATCTTAGTGTGGATGATGGATGCATTGGTGTGCTCATTGTTTTGCAATCGTCCAATTTGAATTTCTTCAGAAGTTCATTTGTATATTTGGTCTGATGAATGTAGATTTCGTCCCAATGTTTGCTTCACTTGCAAACCTTAAAGAATTTTAATTCTCCCATTAAGCTCATTTCGAATTCCTTCTGCATCAGATTGGAAAAATCCTTGCAAAGAGATTCATCAGTAGCTCCAAAGATAATATCATCAACATAAATTTGAACTAAAATAAATTTCGAGTTTTTGTCTTTTCGAAAAAGAGTAGTGTCAACTTTTCCTCTAGAGAAACCGTTTTCTATTAAAAAGGTGCTTAACCTTTCATACTGTGCTTGAGGAGCTTGTTTTAAACCGTACAAGGCCTTTTTTAATTTGAAAACATGCTCAGGGAAATTTTCATCCTCGAAACCAGGTGGTTGTTTAACGAAAACTTCTTCATTGATTATACCATTTAGAAATGCACTTTTTACGTCCATTTGATATAGTCTCATGCTATGATGAGCAGCAAATGAAAGTAAAATGCGTATGGCTTCTAGTCTAGCTACAGGAGCAAAAGTTTCAAAGAAATCAATACCTTCTTGTTGTGAGTAACCTTGGGCTACCAACCTTGCTTTGTTTCTCACAACCTTACCATCTTCATCCAATTTGTTTTTGAATATCCATTTTGTGCCGATGATGGACTTGTCCTTAGGCTTTTGAACCAGCGTCCAAACATCATTTCTTTTAAATTGATTTAGCTCTTCTTGCATGGCTAAGATCCATCCTTCGTCTGCTTCTTCTATTTTTCTTGATTCCATTTCCGAGATGAAGGCTACATTTGAGTATTCTCACGAAGGTAGATCTTGTACGTACTTTATCATCTGGATTACCAATTATTTGGTGTTACGGATGATAAGTTTTGAAATGCCGCATCTTTGACCATCGCTTGTTTCTTCTTTTCTTTCATCGTCCAATGCTTCTTTGTTTTGGGTTCTTGATTCTTCTCCTTTGTCTTTTAAGTTTAACTCGCAAAGGACTCATCTAGCTCGACAAGTCATTGTCGGGCTTTTTGTCATTGAATTTAACATGAGCAGATTCTTCAACGATTAGAGAGCGAGAGTTATATACTCTATATGCTTTAGATGTTTGAGTATCCTAAGAAGATACGAGTCAACTTTAGCATCAAACTTTCCTAAAGAATCTTTAGTATTCAAAATAAAGCATTGACCAAAAGAATGAAAGTAAGAGATGTTGGGTTTTCGTCCTTTCCACAATTCATACGAGTCTTGTTTAAAATAGGTCTAATATATATTCTGCTTTTGAATATAACACGCAAAGGTTAACAACTTCAAAGTATGTTTGGAGATTGAGTTGTCATTGAGCATTGTTCTAGCCATCTCTTGAAGAGATCTATTTTTCTTTCTACCACACCATTTTGTTGTGGTGTTCTTGGGCGTAGAAGTTGTGATGAATACCGTTTTCTTCACGAGAACAATTGGAAGCTCTCATTCTCAAATTCTCCTCCATGATCACTTCGGATTGAGTTGATACACATTCCTTTTTCATTTTGAATTCTTTTACGAGAAAATAGAAAAGACTTTGAAAGACTCATCCTTGTGAGCTAGAAACATAACCCATGTCCATCTAGTATAGTCATCTACTATGACCAATCCATATTTCTTTCCATTTAGTGAAGAAGTTCTTGTAGGACCAAATAAATCAAGATGTAACAATTCTAGTGGTCTAGAGGTGGAAACGATGTTTTTGGACTCAAAAGAATTTTTGATTTGTTTCCCTTTTGACACGCTTCACAAAGAACATCCGATTTGTACACAAGCTTTGGTAGTCCTCTTACGAGGTTATGCTTATTTAGTTTAGAGATTAATCTCAAACTTGCATGACCAAGCTTCTTGTGCCATATCCACTGTTCTCCTTTTATGGAAACTAGACATGATACATTTTGATCGAAAGATCTTCCAAGTC
Source organism: Styphnolobium japonicum (assembly GCA_023212625.1). Classification (NCBI taxonomy): domain Eukaryota; kingdom Viridiplantae; phylum Streptophyta; class Magnoliopsida; order Fabales; family Fabaceae; genus Styphnolobium; species Styphnolobium japonicum. The sequence continues at coordinate 20,557,601 of JALBWW010000003.1, read as the reverse complement.
AATTTTATAAAGATTGTTTTGCCTTTTAGCAATGAAGAGTATGGATCCGTCATAGTTTTTAACTATACATTCTCCTTGATTGAATGAAACATTAGATCCACTATCACATAATTGACTAATGCTAAGCGATTATGTTTCAATCCTTCAACTAGAAGAACATTATCGATAGAGGGAAAAGGATGCTTACCAATCTTACCTATTCCAACTATTTTACCTTCTCGGTTTCCTCCAAACGTGACGGAGCCTCCTTTATTAGTTTTGATGTCTTGGAACATAGACCTTTCTCCCGTCATGTGCCGTGAGCAACCACCGTCTGTACCATGACAGTGTCTTTTTCTTGTTGCTAAGCACATCCGCAAGAGGAATTATCATATCCTTAGGTACCCATATCTTTTTGGGTCCTTTTTGGTTAGCTCTTGGAGATCCATAATATTTTGACCTTTTATTAAAAAATCTATTGAGGAAGAGTAAACGTTCTTTTTACAAACATTCTTAATGAAATTAGGTTGAGTAGTAGTTTTTTGAAGAAAGCTGTTTATCAAGATCTTGATATCCCAATCCCGATTTGTCACGAGGGTCTGGAATATTTGAGTAAAATGTTTAGGTTGTTGGTGCTTTTACAAATTTATCGAGGTCCTCCGTTAACTCTTTTACCTCATTATGAAGTTTATCAACTTCATCCGAAGTTTATCAACTTCATCCAAGTGTTGGACTCAGAAGATGTTTTTAAAAGAGCATTTTCAGTTTTTAATTTTTCACAATAAATTTCAAGTTCTTGTTTTTCTGAAAACATTTTTCCATATTCTCTAGTTAATTTTGAAAACTTTCTTTTCAAGGATTTATATTCAACCGCTAAAATAGATGAATTATTTAACAACTCATCAAATGCATTCTGAAGATCAAGATCGCAGTTAGTTTACCTCATCTTCTTCTTCTTCTGACACGGTGTTAGCCATGAGACATAGATTTGCTTCTTCTTCTGCTTCTTCTTCATCATCAGTAGTTGAAAGATCAAGATCTTCCCAGGTGGCCATTAATCCTCTTTTCTTCTTTGGAAAGAATCTCCTTTTCTCTTTCTCCTTGTTTAGTGAAGGACATTCCGCTTTAATGTGTCCCAGCTTCTTGCATTCGTAGCATATGATTGGACTCTTGTCTTTTGTTTCTGTTTTGTCCTTTGATGACCTTCGTCCAAAGTGCTTTCTCCGCATACCTCCTTTCTTTTTCCACATTGCTTGTATCTTTCTAGAGATGAAAGATAACTCGTCATTATCAGATATATTATCTTCAGATGACTCGGCCTCGTCTGAAGATTTTTCAACTTTAAGTGCTTTGGACGTACTGCCTTTGTGAGCTTTAAGGGCAATTGATTTCCCTTTTCTTGAGCTTTCCTCTTCTTGAAGTTCTAGCTCATGAACTTTAAGAGAACCCAATAGTTCCTCCATGGTAAGAGAAGCTAGATTCTTTGCTTCCTGTATGGCAGTAACCTTAGGTCTCCACTGTCTGGAAAGACTTCTTAGGATTTTTCTGATATGATCTTGATTATCATAGTTCTTTCCCAGAGATCTCAAGTTATTGATTATTGTTTGGAATCGTCCAAACATTTGATCAATGTTTTCATGCTCTCCCATTTTGAAGAGCTCATCTTTGGTGAACCAAAGCATGCTTATCTTTGATTCTTTGACTTGAGATGAGCCTTCATGTGCTAATGCGAGTATCCCATATCTCTTTAGCTGTTTCACAGCTATGGACTTTGTCGTGCTCTGATCTGTGATGGCACACATAAGATAATGTTTGGCTTTTGAGTTAAAGCTGATGTCTGTTCGTTGTCCTTTCGTCTATTGTGGTCGAGGGAGATCCCTGTCCTTCTGCGTTGGTGGGTGTTTGATATCCATTTTGAACTAGATCCCAAATGTCCATATTTTGGGCATCAAAAAGGCAATCATTCTCTTCTTCCAGTAATCATAGTCGTTTCCATTGAATAGAGGTGGTCTGTTCACCGCTTGTCCTTCGTTCTCCATTAAAGGGTGTACTGAATCTTTTTGCTCTGCACTGTTAGATGCTCAACCCAAGAGGCTGAGCTTTGATACCAATTGAAATAACCAAATGAAACACAAGAAGGGGGGTTGAATTGTGTTTCTTAACCCTTTTTTTTATTAACAAGGATTTTCCTTTTCAAAAGAAAGTAGAACACAAATGAAAGAGACAGTTTAACAAGCAAGGTGCTTAGGACTAACACCACTTAGTCCTATTGGACTCCAAGGGTTTCGAAAAGACTTTTAATAAAATAGTTAATACGTTCTAAAACCAAATAAAAGATCTTTGTTAATAAACACAATGGAAAACCCCAGAGGTTAGTGAAAATAATAAAGCACACTAGAAGAGAGGAGAAGCTTACACACAAGATTTATCCTGGTTCACTCTTATCAACCAAGAGCTACGTCCAGTCCCTTTAACAAGAAGGATTTTCCAACTAATCTTTTCACGATTACAAGTATTATGCACCTCTTCGTAACAAGTATTTTCAACCTCTTCAGGTTCTATCTCACAAGTATTCTTTTACACACAGCCTCTTCAGGCTTACAAAGCTTAAGATGAATAAATGAAAGTAGATGAAAGCTTGAGTTGAAACTCACTAACACATGAGAATAGACAATAGAAATCTCAAGGCTTTTTCTTTTTACACGAATATGGAAATAAAGCTTTTAGACTCTTGAAGGATGCTTCGCAAAAGATCTCTCTACTTCAAGTCTTCTTCTTCTCTTTTATAAGTAAGAACAAATTTGAGCAGACTTCATGGGCTAGATCGTCCAACGGAAATATTTATTACCGTCGAGTAGCATTAAATGCATCTACCGGAAAAGTCTTGAACTTCTTCGACGGTGACTTTTATTCTCCGAGATTTCCAATCAATGAAAACAAAAGTCCCGATTTGTCTAAGATTGCAGACGGTTTCTTATTTGCAGATCTTTGTAGTTGTTAGACAATGTCAAAGAAAGTGGCTTAGTTGACTTCTTACGTCGCCGTGAGTCATCGAGTTCTTTTCTAGCATTTAATGAGGAACAGTTCTTCATTTTTGAAAGTTTACTTGGACGAGAGCTTGAACTTGAACTTTGAAAGAGTGAGTTAAGTCCGAGCTTTGGCAGACAGATCGTCTTGGACGAACTAATAAAAAGTAACAGTATATGCATACAAGTATTGGACGCACCAATAGTAAAAGTATATAATACATTCATTGGACCCATGAAGAGTTATAGCATATTGGACGCACGAAGAGTTAACTTTAAGCGTAGAGCAGAATGGACGCACAACCAGTAGCGATTTGTTAAAACTATTGTCGAAACACTTACTTGTTCAAACTAAATAAATATTTTTGTTATCCTCAAAACTTAACAGGGAAAGCTTATAGCTTTTAAGAAATTAGAACTTAAACCTTTTTATAAGAAATTGGTTTCAACATCACTTGCTAACAAATCTATCAATTCATTTTGTATATTATGTTCAAGGTAATGATTATGAATTTCATCATGTTTAATGCGTCAAATATGTGCTTGAATCACTGGGTCAAACTCTGCAATCATTTCAATTAGACTTAAAAAAATTCCATTGCTTTCTTGATAGATCTTTTCATTTCCCCCCGCCCCCCAAAATGCCAAATTATTTTTACCAAGAGTTTTTATCACAGCAATAATTCTTGATAATACTTGTTTCCAATGTTCTCTGTCTCTATTAATTTGTTCTTGAACATTCTTATCAATTTTTTTTTCAACAATCTCATTTCTAAATCAATCCATGAACTCATTAATTAGTAATATGCTAGTTGCTTGTTTCATGAGTTTTAAGCTTAGCACTAAGATTTCTCCAATCTCTACTACCTTCATTAGCTAGTTTACTAGTAGTAGAAATAGAATTAAACAGCTTGCAGCAACAACAATATACTCTATCCAAGTCTTTAGAATAAACTAACCATCGTCTTTCATGCTTCTCCCCATTTACCAGTTTTTGATTATAATGTGTAGTAGAAAAATGTCTCGAGAATTTATCTTTTGGAAAATCTATATCAATAATTCTAATCAGCCCCTTTTCAACAAATAAATCTCTCAAATTTGCATCAATATTAGTCCATTGACTAGCATCATAGATATTTTTAGGAATACAATCATTTGATTCATTTACTAGGTGGTCCTCGTCAGGATCTATGTAAGACTTTTCACTAATTTCTTCTTGTATTTCATTGTCTTCTATCTCAACTACATTACTAACTTGTTCATTCAAGGAACACTCTCCCCATATTTTCTTATATAGTGTTTTTTTAATTACTTGTTAAAAATTTGTCAAGAGCCCTTTTTGAGATTGTATTAAATTTTCAATTATTATTTTTTTTTTAACTTTTGAATAACCAGATTCATAGTTTCTAATTGACATATTTAAATTCCTATGAATAACAAAAAATTATATACACCTATAAATTAATTTAAAAATAATATAAATTAAGATAAGGTTAGAACAATAGATCCTGAGTATGGAAGTTGATTGTAAAAGAGATCACCTCATGAGAGTAGCAAGTGCTTCAATGAAATTTTATTGCTTCAATGATTCTTAATACATAGAATGATTTTGTTTTTTTTTTGACTCAAATAGAAAGAAAAAAGAAAACAATGTGAGTTTTAGTATTACTGAAAATAAGAGTGAAAAATATGTAGAAGCAGATGACAGAGTACCTAAAAAACTTGTATGGAAGATCATGAAGAACAATAATGGTTAAAAGAGTTTGGCAGGAGAGCGTGCACGTTAGCCCAAAACAATAAAAAGCAGTCACTGCAAAAAAATAAAAGTAATAGAGATAAGAAAGAAAGAAAAAGCGATTACAAAAAATATTTGAACGTTAACATACCTTGGAAAGATGAGAAATTAATAAATAGAGGTGGTTGATGGGTGGTTCAAAATAAATAATATTGAGAGAAAAAAATAAGAATTGTGATAAAGTGATTGAGTAATAATTGACTAATTAATATGAGAAAGAATGATATTAAATAGGCATTAAGTTAGGAAAATAAAAGATTTTAATTTATTATAAATAAATATAACAATTATATAATTAACATGTATAATATTATTAAATTTTGGGACCTAAAATTTGGGGGTCTTAAGCAGGGTTTTACAAGTTTTATGCTTTAGTTGCTTCTACGAATACATTTTCTTTTCATTAGTAATTTAATAGAACGTTGATGGAAGGACTTATTGTGCGCGATAATTGATATAATTTATGAATTAAATTAATTTTTTTATATTCTATGATGGTTAATTGCAAATGGGCTAAAGTTTAAAAAATATGAATGCACTTTTTTCTTAGTTTTAAAATAATATATATCAAATATGTTTGGCAAAACGATTCTATATTTGGTTTTGTAATTGAGGAGATCTTCATTTGGATTTTCTTTGATTCAATGTTGGTATGAAGTTCTTAGGTATAAATCTATGTTCATCATATAAAAAGATCACACTTAGGCTCAACTCAAATAATAAGAGTAGAATAAGATTTAGATCAAAGTTTAGGATTAATTATATGAAAAGAAATTAATTGATGTAACGTAAATTAAATACTATTTATATACGGGCAAAAAATATCATTGCTTGATATTTATTCTTTTTACATTTCACTGGGTATTAATCTTTTAGCTTATCACCCTACTAATTGTATGATTAAGAATTAATTATTATTTATCCTTTTGCTTAATATATAGGTTAAGTGAAAATGAAATAGAAGTAACACTATTTATAATTAATATATTATATTCTTTTTTAAGTAAATATTAATTTTAAGGTGGGTTAGAAAAAGTATATTTTCACTTTGTTTGAAACTTTTGATATCACATTTTTACCCTATTTTTGGATAAAGTTAGAAACAGAAAATATCATTAATTAAAACGAAAAATGTAAATATCACAACGATCCTATTTTCATGTGCTCTAGCTTTTTCCTAAATAAGTATATAATGACTTTTACCTTCTTTTTATTTTTTGAGGGAATAATGACTTTTCCCTATCGTTTTCAATCCCATAGTGAATCATCTTATTTCCATCTATCTATTAATTTGTGAATATTGAATAGAGAGAATGAATGAGCCGCTATATTTAAATCAGGTACTTACTCATTTCATTATTAAATTAAGGAATTTAAATAAAATTATAAGTTAGTAAGTCGTCCAAACATCACTCACCTACAATTCCAAAAGAAAACAAAAATTTATTATTAAGATGACCCACTCGGTTATTGACACTTTCATTTGGCTGATTATTAGCCTTTGAAGCACTAAAAGTCTACTCGTGATCAAGTCCTCCCTTCGAGGAAAATCGTTGGTGTGTTGTATATACGTATGTATGGCAATAGAGAAAAGACCATGGATGTTCACGAGAAAACAAATTGTGGCCAAAGTTGCAATGCATGGATGAGTTTTTCTAAGCAGAGCTGGTTTGAAAGTACAACCCTTTTATTACCAACTACTAAGCTTTAACCTCAACTTCAAACAAACCTTGTGAAGATCACGTTTGTGTGTAACTGTAAAGCCAAGGACCAGGAAGGTCCACAAGGCGTAAAGGGGAAAGCTTTTGTTGGTGGTGGTGGGTGAGCACAGTGCAACACATGTAACGTGTTCACTGCTCAAGGCTATGGACCTATGTCTCACTCTAATGCCCCCTCTCTCTCCATGTCAATTTCTAACTTGTTGGTATCGCTATCGAGCTATTGTGCACCGGAAAATGAACATTATCACGAAAATGTTTTCGTGAAAAAGTTTACGAATTCATAAGTAGTTGCCACATATGAATTATTCTTTTTTTGTTTAATATTTACTTGTTGTATTTTAATAGAAGAATAACCGTGCTCTTTTCGTTAATGATTTCGTAAAAAACAATTCGTTACCAATAGCAATACTCGTTGTGCATCATACATTTCCGGAACAAAAATCATTGATATTTATTGTTATTTTTTTGTGTATTGATTAGAGATATTCTCGTATTCTTTAAGTGTAATATTAATTTTCTTTGAGTTAAAAAATATTATAATAAAAGGTTCTGCTATAGTCTCTGATGTATAGAGGATTTAATTACAGAGGAGCCATTATGATATAATTTGAGAGGTGAGTATCGTATGGCTATGATATGACTATCGTGCCATTATAATGGACGTACGTTACTTTTTTTTCTTTTTAAATTTTTAATAAAATTAAAACATCTCAAAAATGTTTTGAACATCTAAAGAATACAAAACTCGAGCGCACAGTGTAGTATCATCACTATATGATAAAGCCTTCTAGGAACGATTTCTAACATTCAAAATTTTGGGATATTTACTGTCTGTGTGCGAATAAATTGTGTAAGATTTCGTTTTCATCCAATGTCAGGACTCGGTTTTTGTGGATACTTGCCTTCCTTGAATGAGGGGTGAAGGCACAGTCTCGGGCCACAGTGTGGACCATATTAATTTGCTTCTTGTTGCAGCTCCTTTTGCTTTCCTGTGGGAGGAGGCTAGATATGTCGATTATAAATAAATATCTCATCCAATATTTATATTTATTTGGGATGCGGGTCAATTAAATTTTTAGTCCCTAAGAATTTTTAGGTTGTATTTAATTATTTACTCTATTCCTTATTTTTTTTATAGTTCAACCCTTCATTTAATTACTTGTGTTTAATGTATATATCTTACGTGCATGTTTTTAGTATAATGGCAGCTTATAACTTCCAGTAATTTACCTCAAATCTCTTATCACTAATTCACTCTTAACAACTTATGTTAGGTGCATGCTTAGATTAACTTATTTTGTATTTGAAAAAGCTTGAAAAAAAAATCAAAATTAAACTGAAAAGCTATTTTTGTATAGATAGATTTTAACTGAAAAGTTATTTTTGTGTAAAATTAATTTTTGCTACTCCTTAAAATTAATTGCCATTTAAATTAAACTGTTAATTAAATACTCGCGTAACTAATGTACGATGAGGTATCAGGTTTGACATGATAAATTTGGATCGTCATTATAACTAATTGAAGTTAAAATATATAACTACATGTTTTGCACAAAACATTTAAGAGTCTAATATGGACGCGATAATTGCAAGTATGAACTCATATTTGTCAAGTTAGATCCCACACATCATTAAACATTAGCCACACAAACACTACTAACATGAATACAACACAAAAATATAAAGTTTAATTCATTGTCAATGTAAAAAAAAATTTACATTGTCATCTAATTATGTGCTAATATATTATTAAAGGAGTTAGATTTCTTAAGCAGTTGTTGTGATGATCAAACTCTTTTAAATGTCAGTACATGATTGGATGACAATGTAAAGTTTCTTTACACTGATAGTGGATCAAAATTACATCCAAATATAAAAACTATAAACTTAATAAAATGTTATTGCCTTTATTTATAACTACACTTCATATTGATATATGGGACACTTTTTGACACAACTTAAAATTAATTTATTCTTACGAAGTTTAGGTTTGATATAAAATAAAAATATTAATATTAATATTAATATGGGCTGCTAGGGTGACCAGCTATTCACCGAATGAAAGTTTTGTGGGGAAGGCCTAGCTAGTTCTTACACAACCTAAAACAATATCTTTATTACGAAATTTGGGTTTGACAGTATGATATGAGTTACTTCAGGGGTCCTTTCCTTCACCATATAAAAGGCGTGGGGTGTGGGACTACTCCTTGAAGAATATGAGTAATAATATCAGTTGCAGGCTGAGATATACTAATCCAACAAAAAAATTAAAAAGTTTAAAAATTTGAAAAATCATAAAAGTTCATTAAAATTTAGTTAAACAATAAAAACCTTAATTAAAGTTCATTTTTATTGTTTCTTAATCAAAATTTAAATATTATTATTTTGGCCCAACGAGTCCTTCTTTATTGTTTTAAGGGAGCTGGGCCAAACCTTAACATGTTTAATTAATTTTACTTTTATGAACTCTTTTGTTTTAATTATTTCATTTTGAGATCTCAATTGTTTGTAGAACCAACATTTTTGGCTGAATTTTATTGTTTTACATATTATAAATTTAACTTCTTCTTGTTTGTTATTATATTTTTTTATTTTTATTGAATATTAATTTTTATTTTATACAATGATTTGTTATTAATACATTAAAAATATTTTAAATTAGTGATTAGTAATTAGAAGAGTCATAAATAAGTTACTTCTGAATCGCAAGATCAAGAATGAGCTATATGACCCGTCAATAAGTACTACGACCCCTAATCTCATTCAGTTGACCAGTGACAATTGACTAAAGTCAAGAATGCGTAGCCCATGTTATCATATAAGTCCTCATACCCATTTTCTAAATTGGGCTCAAGCCTCAAAGGGATGCAATGTCAATAATACCGAAAAAACAAGGTTGTAATGAAGTTAGAAAAAGCAAGGGCATAGCTCAAGCAAGAGACTAAAGATACAATGTGAAATCGCATGTCCCCAATTTAGCTATGTAATTGATCATCCGAAGTACAGGAGCAAATTGATACCAAAATGCTCCCAGTTGGCTATTGGGAACTCATTCCTAATTGGGCAAAGAAATGCACAGGTTGGGAATTGCAACTATCATATTTGAACTTAAAATGTGCATGAAAACAGGAGCAAGTTGATACAAAATGTTCCAAATTCAGCTATGTAGTGGCTACTATGTCAAACCAAACACTTTGGCTACAGAATTACAAGCAAACACATTTCCACACATACAGAAGATCTTCTCTGGAAGGATTGACAACTCTTTCTGGCACAAAAGGAATATGATGATGACCAGACCAGCCACGAGAATGGTGATTAAGCACCTCAAAGTTCAGCTTCTCGGTGTTGCCCACCTAATCTATGTTTCACTTCTTGGGAGTTTTGCTTGGCTGACTCAAGGGTCTCCCCTGCTTTGTCTTTGGTTTCATCATAGCCCTCTTTAGCTTTTTCTTTGGCCCAATTTAGCTGCTCATTTGACTCTCTCTGCCTCTGCTTGGTTTCTTCCTTAGTCTTCAGCCCCATTTCGCTTGCAGCCTCCTTGACTTGCTCAGCCTTCTCAGAGGCCCTCTCTTTTGCCTCCTGTGCCGTCTGACTTGCTCTTTCCTTTGCTTCATTGACGGTTTCTGATGTCTTGTCCTTGGCCTCACCAGCCTTCTTAGTTCCTTTGTCCGTTGCTGCACCAGCCTTGTCCTTGGCAAAGCCTCCCTTGCCAGTTGCAGCAACATTCTTGATGATATTTTGTAATTTCTCCTTGGCTGCATTTGCTATGTCACGAGCCTTCTCTGCAGCTGCATCTTTCATCTCTCTAGCCTTATCTGCACTGTATTGACCTGCCGCTGCTCATCATGGAGCCAATATGGACAAAACTAGCTTAACCCATTTGATTAATCTCAGAAAGCTAAGAATTTTTTTTTTAAGAAAAAAAATTCCAGAAAGCTAAGTTATACAAGATCAGTACTTAAGCAAAACATTTGGCAAATCGCTTGATTTTTCTCCTGCAAATTCTAGTTGAATTTTGCAACAAGACTACTAAATTTTTTTTACAAGGTACCTTTGCTCTCTTTGATTTAATAACTCCCTTCAACCGCAATACACCTTTATATCTTATTCAAATTTCATATTAAAATAAGAGACAACCTAATTTCGAGTAGGGGGGATGGGAGACATTCTTTGCTAACCTGGTCCACAATCCACCACTCTGGACCCATGGGTTCCACTTGGACCTGGCGTCCAGAATGTATCCTCCACACCGGCTCAGTCCCATTATTCAATTTTTGGAAGAATTTCATTCAATATCTCCAAATAAAAGGCTTCCTTTTATCAAGTACTGAAGCTTATGAATTGTAAAACTCTATTTGGCTACTCCTATGTGTTTTGCAATATGGGAAACTAAGTATTACTCTGGTACCTTTTTTTTTAATATCGGTATTTAAAATAAATTCTCAAGCATTTGCTAATTCTATTTAATTAATTTTTAAATATTTATTATAAAATCAACAATCAATAAATAATTTACAATTATCCTTTTACAATTATCCAGTACCCATTAGAGTCTTATACCAACTCCCTATGAAACTTTATAAAAATCATGCCCAAGTTGGAAGCAAAACTTCAGGTTGTATTTACTAAATGTCAAAAAGTGTGCCCAAGTTGGAAGACAAGATTCAGGTTGTATTTAATATATGTCAAAAAGTGTGTGAAATTTTTTTTCATAAAATTGAAGTTTGTATACCAACCAGAAGCGACATCTTGGACCTTTTCTTTGGCTTTCTTAGCAGTGTCACTGGCATAATGTTTGACCTTTTGAGCGGTGTCACTAGCATAACCCGACACCCCCTCCGTGGTCTTCTGTGAAGCATCACATTCACCAGCATAATATTTAGTCTTCTGTGCAGCATCACCAGCATAATCTTTTGCCTTCTGAGCAGTGTCACCAGCATAATCTTTAGTCTTCTGTGAAGTGTCATCAGCATAGTCTTTGGTCTTCTGTGCAGTGTCGCTAGCATAATCAGATGCTTCCTTAGTGGTGCTCTCCTTGGGTTCATCATGCTTGAACCCAAGTCCTTCAGCGACTTTCTCTTTAGCCCATTCTGCCCATGACTCCGTGGCTTCCTTGCCGTCTTTGGCTGTCTCCACCGCCATGTCCTGAGTTTGCGTTGTCTTATATTTAACCCCCTCAAAATCATGACCATCCTCTTTGTTTGAGGGCATGTGTCCAACACTCGTGCAGTTACAGTTCATGGCAAACACCACTATACCCACCACCACCATCACCAAAACTACCCTCGAAGTCATGACCTTTTTTGCACCAATTCCCTCTGCTAGCTTTTACCCCAAAGAACAATATCAAAACCTCAAATATAAGAACAATATCATAGATTTGTGCTTTGTAATCCACAAGATGTGAAATAAAGTAATGGTGGGGTTTATAAGGGAGGGAGTTGATTAACATCGATGTTGGATGGTTCAGATGACAAAGTTTATGAAACGTGGCTTTGTTAGATAGAATGTTGTGAAGTGTAACGTGTCAGTTGCAGAAACCAAAGTGTCAAATTCTCAGTTGATTTGGTGCTGCAGTTTCCTCAGTTAGTGCGTGTCAACGCATGGATGGAACAGATATGCATAGTGAATTGGGACTAGCTTTTTCTGGCTGCCTCATGTATTCTCCATTGCTTTGAATGTTTGGCTTCTTTCATTTCTATCCTAGGCACCGCCACCGTTACGAACAACTGTGCCATCCCTATGAAGATGTGTTGCTTTGGACCTCTATTTTGGGCCTAGATAACAAACAAAAAAAAAATGAAACTTCTGCCAAGTGAAATCAGTTTAATTCTTTGTTTGACTTTAAGCTTCTAGTAGTTGATGGAAGCAATGCAATTGTCTTACAGTTCGTTTACATCTCTGCTATACGAGCTAATTTGGTCATTCCCATGGTTTTTTTTTACAAAAAACATGATTTTTTCTTCTGCTTTGATCTTCAGTTAAAAGAAAAGAAATCTCTTATTCAAAGCAAAATAATAACAGTAAGTTGAGAAACGAAGTACATGAAGCAAGGACCTAGTTGTCCAATTGCTGCCAGGCCTAGTTTTTTGTTATTCATGCTTCCAAAAGGGTGAAAAGATCAGATTATATACAAAGGAAATGCATATGATCTATCATGATGTCGGGAATATAATTCATTTGAACCCAACAGAGGGATTAAAATTTGATTGATTGCCCACAATGTTATGAAAATCTTTTTACACCCAGTATAGCTGTATTATAATTCCCAATTTCATATTCAGTTGGAAGCATAATTCCTTGCATTTCTTTTTGCTTCGGGCTCTGCTCTCATTAAAACCAAAAAGGCCTACTAAAACACAACTCCGTCAAGGGAAAGTACCTTGCAACAATATCTTTATTGACAACGGGGCCTCTTAAGCATTGTGAAAAACGCTGCCGGAGTCCTTCATGGACTTGATAACAATTTTTATTTTGGTATAAGGACTTGATATCAATTTAAATAATACAAGATATCATCATCACAGCATTATATACTGTTACAATGATATATCTGCTTCTGTTGTCAACAGCAGACTTTTATTTCTTTTATTTCTCCTCCGTTTTCCTCCAATTTTCCATAGGAAGAAAACTCATTAAGTTGTGAACAACGGTGTGTGTATGAATCATGTGCAAGGTTCTGCAGAACACAAACAAACATGTTTAAGTTCAAAACCCAAATAATAACCTAATGCAATGCTTTATGGCTTTGGATGGAGGCAAGGAAAAGATGATGATCTGAATACCTGTTCCTGAGAGCGGAAATACATGAAGGGTGTATATGATAAAAAATTTGACACCCTAGACGTATATATATCAGCATACCTACAATTGAGATAAATTTAAATAGTTCATTTTCAAGAAGGCACATAGTCTGATATAATATAGATCAGGGGCATCAAGAAGAAAGCACATACTTCTCAATTTGTCTCATCAAGTGGCTTTTATCCCACAGACCAGCACGTGATAGAAAACCCCACCTAATGCAGACAGATACACCAAGTCAATACCATACGCATGTGGTAAAATGACTGAAATACAAGACAAGCAGCATCTAAGTTGATTGCTACAAAGAGCAACTGGCCAAGGAAAAAAAAGAGAGAAAAAGAAAAAAGTTATCCAATTTCTTTCCAAAATTTTGAAAGCACAAAACCAGGATTACTGAGACAATCTGTAGTTTGCATGCCATTTTTGTTTTCCATGACTTTGCATTTTGATGATCATGCTAACTGTAATATAACAATTTCGCACTCCCCTGGGGCCACAGAAAGAGAACTAAACAGAAGGGAGGGACAAAAAGAGGTTTTGGTCCTTTTGGAAAGATTCATGACGGGTCTTAAGAGTCTTTTTAAAAATGGAAGGGACTATTTTAACCTGGGACATTTTGACTGAACTCGTCATCAGTCACAAATTCTTTCCCATGGCTAATCAATAATAAAAATAAACTAGGTTTATATATTCAGCCATGTGGCAGAAATCAATAAATTAGATACAAGCTGAGTACAATAAAGAATTTCTAAATCAATAGCTCCGCACTTTGAGCTTACCTTTTATTGAAGAGCTCCCCATCAGCCTCTAGCATTGGAGCAATTTTCTCATCTAGTCTTTGCATAACAATAAGTAGCTTTTGCATGCTTTCAGTAAGGTGTTCGTCATCCATGTTAGTTGCAGCAAGGGTCTTTCAGTACATGGAAAATCTTACAATCAATATTAAGGTAAACATATTGCTATCCATGAATAATTCCTCATAAGTTTCTGGTTCGGTTCAAAAAACTCGTAACACAATGGCATGCTCCAAATTGAGAACCAAACAATTAGGCAAGGTTAACTTTGGGATAAGGTGCACGAAGCTCAGTAAAAATTTTAAGGCTTCAAGAAATAGGAGGAAAAATAATTACTAAATCCAAGAAAGTTACTAAATAGGCTAATACTATAAGAACACACCAGGCTTAATTAGAGTTACTGTGAGAAGGATTAGTGACTTCATTGGATGATCATATTTAGCTTAAGAAGGTGAAAGGGAAATGAATGAGACAACAAAATAATAGCAGAAGCAAAGGTTGACCAAATGGGTGATAACATAAATACATAATAATGCAAAAGAAGATTCTTAATCAACAATGGCAAGAGTTATGTGTACAAATAAAGCATAAAAAATAGAATGTATAATAGGAGTATAGGACCAAACTTACTTGAGCAGGACGCCCTTTACTTCGCCTCTGCAGAGCCAGCCGAAGTTGGTTAAAGAGATCCCCTACAACCTCCTTTTGATTTACAAGCTCCACCAATGATTGTCTATGACTCCGGCTATGAATCAGGGCACTGTACTGCAGTTTTAACATTTTATAAAGCACAAGGACATTTTCAGCTTTGGAAACCAATTGAAGCACCATATTTGCACTATACAGTACATATGGTTCAACATAAAGAACTGCTGAAGGCAGAAACTGCATTTTGGCTAACAAGCAATCATATTATTTTTTTTCTCTCAAAACAATTGACCATATCATTTTTTCCAACTACAGAGAAAAATGAAATTCCAGAGAGCATAGTTGAACTTTCTATAATCAGAAAATTGAGTCGAGCATCAACTGATTGTACTAACCTCTTCTTCCAGTTCCCGACAAATCAATGCTGTTCGCCATTGCAAATGGACTTTGGATTGACCGACGTCAGTGTAAATATGGTCACCAATATACAATATCTCATCTCCATGAATATTTAGGGAGTTTTCAACCATCTGTGCACTTCCCCCTGAGTACAAACCGCCTGCAGAATATGGTAAAGTACAAGATAGTTAAAACATTTAAAAAAAAACTGAAGTATAGCGCATCATAAAGTCAATGCATACCATATTCACAAGTAAAATTAGCAGCTCAATTATGCTCAGTGAAAACTGTTGAGAATCTTATCTTTTTCTTTGTAAAGTCACCTACCACACCTACCACATGATGATGAGTTGTATTAGGAAATCTCTATATAAGCATAGCTTAATTGTACATTTGAAGTAAGAATCAGATTCAAAATTTTATTCTTTCAAGTTCTTTTCTTTCCAGTTGGTATCAGAGCTTCCCGATCCAAGGGGGCTCTGCCACGCATCAAATTCTTAGTGACCTTGATTGCTTGCCTTGGCACCTTCATTGTGCCCATCGTCATACCTCACCTTTGTTGACCCGCTTGTCTTAGCGCCTTATGGCAGACAGCCGCAACATGTGAAGCGGCCTTTAATATGCCGGACATTGCGTTTTTTCCTTCAGCATTTTGAAAGCCCTACGTTGCTCATATTCATTTGGAGCACTACTGCTTGTGTTTATTACAATAATGCGAAGAGAGAAATCATCTCCTCAAATCCATATTTGTCCCCTCACAGTTGATCATTGGGTCCTAATGACCTACATATATTGCAAGGGTCATACCGCCTTGATGGGCGCAACTATCTCTAGTGGGCCCAGTTGGTTCGCACTACTCTAAAGGGAAGGAGGAAGCTGAATCACATTGAAGGGAACCCTCGGCCAAAAGCAGGACCCTAAGTATGAAGCATGGGACGATGAGGACTCTCTTATCATGACCTGGTTATGGCATTCTATGACACCGGAACTCAGTCGCAATTGTATGTTTCTCTCCTCCTCTAAGGAGATTTGGGAGAACCTTAGGAAGACGTACTCTATGAAGAAGGATCTTTGCGGCGTGTTATGAGATAGAGAATAAGATCTTCAATACCAAGCAAGGGAGTCTTTCGATGTGAGACTATTATGGGATGTTGAATGGTTTATGGATCGAGTTAGATCGATGCTCGAGAATTTGAAAATGACGTGCACGATTCCACTACACTATGAGTTCCTTGAAGGGCGCGAATTTTTAAATTTCTTTAAATTTGAACCACGAGTTTGACTCGATTCGGGTTGGATTCGGTAAGGAAACACTTCCTTCTCTCTCGGAAGGTATTTTACAGTACGAGGAGAAGAAACTGGAGGTCGTAATGTTGGAGGAGGCAAATTCGTTGACGGCTCGGCCCTTAGTTCTTGGCAAGGGTCCTATAAGAGGTCCATCCCCATCATTTGGAAAGCCTCCCATAAAGGCTATAGTGATGATCGTTGATGCGACTATTGTAGGAAGGCAGATCGTCATACTAAGGACACATGTTTTAGACTTCATGGAAAGGAGAGGGTCCTAGACGCCTTTGGAGGATTTAAAGGTATGTACGGGCGTGCTAATCAAGCATCGTCGACTCACGAAAGTGTAGAAGACCCACCTATCCCACAAGTTGCAAGGAGGTCCAGGCTCTCGGCCAAAGAGGAGGCTGGAACGTTCTGACTCTTATGGACTCTCTTAGTAAGACATCTAGCTCTTGTTCCTTAACCATGGTGGTAAGAGTTCTAGCTTCTTATCCTTTAATGCTTCTAGTGCGAGAATCTCTGGATTATAGACTGCGGTGCTACGAGATCACATGACTTCTCATTCCTCTTATTTTTCATCATACACCACTTCATCAGTAACCAACATATCATGTTGTTGCTAATGGTTCCCATAACCCAGATTCTTGGTTGCGGTAACATCCACCTTCAACCTTCCTCCATTTAAAAAATGTGCTTCATGTTCCCGACCTATCTAATAACCTATTGTCTATTCATAAGGTTACCCAGACCTAAAGCGTGCGGTGACATTTTCCATTCTCATTGTGTTTTTCGAGGATCTTGCCACGGGGAGGGCGATTGGAATTGCTAAAGAAGCGGGGACGGGTTATATTACTTACAACATGAAAAAAATAAAAGTGTACTAGACAAAAGGCACTCACTTCCAATCATCGACCAAGCTACGAATCTTGGTCATCCTCTCGAGATATGGCTTCAACACGGATGACGTCTTGGTCATCCTCCTTTAGGTGTCCTAAAATCCTTATTTCCTTTTTTATTTACAAAAGTGTCAGTCGAGTCTTTTCATTGTGATGTTTGTCGGTTTGCTAAACACCATCGGACAACTTTTCTTCGGTAATAATAAAAGTCCTAAACCTTTTGATCTTGTTCATTCGGATGTGTGGGGACCTTCATCTATTAGTAATATTCACGGTGCAAAGTGGTTTGTTTCTTTTATTGATGAGCTGTACTTTCGGATTACTGGATATTCCTTATGAAAGATAAATTACGAAGTTTTCCATTTGTTTGTAAACTTTTACCGAATGATTCAAACACAATTTGGGAGCGATTAAGAGGTTGCGATTACGATAATGGAAGAAAGTATGTGAACCAAAACCTTTCCAAGTTCCTTAAGGATAATGGAGTTGTTCATGAGTTAACTTGTGTGGACACCTCAACAAAACGAAGTCGCGAGAAAGGAAAAATCGTCATCTCCTTGAGGTTACTAGAGCTTTACTCTTCCAAATATCGTTCCTAAGTCTTCTTCGGGGGAAGGCTGTCACATCCTTCACGCCACTTATTTGATCAATAGATTACCCTCCAGGGTTCTAGATGGTGTTAGCCCCATGTCGACTTTTGACCACATTCTATCCTTCTATTCCCATTATGACTAGTCTTGAGTCGTGTCTTTGGTACATCCTGTGTTTGTCCATTCCACGAGTACTCATCGGGGTAAGTTAGATCCTCGGGCTATCAAATGTGTCTTCATAGGGTATGCTTCAAACAAAAAGGGATACAAATGTTATCACCCTCAAAGTCGTAGAGTCTATGTCTCCAAGGATGTCACCTTTCATGAAACAGAGTCCTTTACTAGTTCTGAGCTTCAGGGGGAGAGTATTCAAGAAGCTGAGTTCCTTGAGTTGTCACATTTTCCTTTGTTGCAGGGTTTCACTCCTACGGAGGATGACCCTGAACTAGCATCATTGCCAGATAAGAATAATGAGGACAGATATTTTGGAAAGCAATATCAGCGAAGGCAGCAAGAACCCATCACAATGGGTCGAACGGCCAATTCGATCGTCCGACAGGAGGTAAGAACTCATACTATTGAGACTCTTGAGGACACTTTAAATACTACTTGTGAACCTAACCCAGATGATTTACCTATTGCATTGAGAAAA
The DNA here is from genome assembly GCA_023212625.1 of Styphnolobium japonicum. Taxonomy (NCBI): domain Eukaryota; kingdom Viridiplantae; phylum Streptophyta; class Magnoliopsida; order Fabales; family Fabaceae; genus Styphnolobium; species Styphnolobium japonicum. Next base: position 20,539,004 of record JALBWW010000003.1, on the reverse strand, counting down.
GGAAAAAGATCTTGTACCAAATATCCTATATCCCAATTTGTGTCTATTGAAAATCTTTCTATGCAGCACTAGAGTTTTCTTTCAGCTATTGATTCTATCAGAATCCCCACATCAGTACAAGAAGCATTAGAGGATGAAAACTGGGTTCGAGCCATGAATGAAGAAATGGGGGGCATTGGAAAGGAACGAGACTTGGGAGATTGTAGAGGCAGAAGGATAAGAAGCGATGGGTTGTAGGTGGATATACACGATTAAATGCTCACGATGCTGCTGGACCGGTATAAGGCGAGATTGGTTGCAAAGGATACACTCAAACCTATGGGATCGGAATTATGAGGAGACATTTGCTCCGATGGCAAAAATGAATACCGTTAGGATTATCCTCTCCTTGGCGAGCGCACTTTGGTTGGGAGATGCATCAATTTGATGTTAAAAATGCTTTTTGCATGGAAGCTTGAAGGAAGAAGTGTACATGGAGATTCCACCGGATATGGTGCCACTAATGAAGGGAATAAGGTGTGCGGACTAAAGAAGGCCTTGTATGGTCTTAAGCAATCACCTCGTGCACAGGTTTGGAAGATTTACTCAAGCTATGATATCCTTGGAGTAAACCAAAGCTAAGGTGATCATACTCTGTTTATAAAACATTCACATGGTGATAAACTCACTCTACTCTTAGTCTATGTAGATGATATGATTATTAGGCAATGATGAGTTTGAAAAACAGACTTTGAGGAGAGGTTGGTGCTCAATTTGAAATGAAGGATCTCGGGAAGCTAAAGTACTTCCTTGGGATAGAGGTTGCTTACTCTAGACGGGGGCATCTTTATTTCTCAAAGGAAATATATCCTTGATCTCCTCAAAGGAAGTGGTAAGTTGAGGTGCCTTAAGACCCTTTGGAGCGCCCATAGAGCAAAATCACGGGATTGAGAATGATGAGGAAAGCCTAAAGGTGGAGAAGACACGATTACCCGAGGAAGCGGTGGGAAAACTCATCTATTTATCACACACTATGCCAGACATAGCCTATGCAGTTAGTGTGGTTAGCCAATTCATGCATGATCCAAGAGAGAGACATTTGCAAGCAGTAACTAGAATTATTCAGTATTTGAAAGCTTCTCCGGGAAAAGGATTGCTATTCAAAAGGAGGGAATTTATCCATGAAAGTATATACTAATCTTGACTATGCGGGATCAATTGTTGATAGGAGATCCACCACAGGATATTGCATGTTCTTGGGTGGAAACTTGGTGACATAGAGGAGCAAGAAGCAAAATGTAGTTGCAAGATCAAGTGCAGAGGCAGAATTTAGAGCCATGGCTCAAGGGGTTTGTGAACTATTATGGATGAAGATCATACTTGATGACCTCAAAGTAAAGTATGAAGCTCTTATGGGACTGGTTTGTGATAATAAGTCCGCCATCGATGTGCCCACAATCCAGTTCAACATGACCGAACAAAGCATGTAGAGATAGACCAACATTTCTTTAAAGAGAAATTGGACAATGGTCTTATAGCCACCGAATACATCCCTTCAAGACTCCAATTGGCAGATATGTTCACTAAGGGACTCCCTACGGAGCAGTTCAAAGACCTTACTTGCAAGCTGGGAATGATAGATATACATTCACCAGCTTGAGGGGGAGTGTTGAGAATCTTATCTTTCTCTTTGTAAAGTCACCTACCACACCTACCACATGATGATGAGTTGTATTAGGAAATCTCTATATAAGCATAGCTTAATTGTACATTTGAAGTAAGAATTAGATTCAAAATTTTATTCTTTCAAGTTCTTTTCTTTCTAGTTCTTTTCTTTCCAGTACTAACATGGTGGTTACTTAAGTGGTATTAAAAGGAGAAAAAAAAGTGTCAATCAGCATTTCAGATATATATTATCATGACAGAAACAATAAAAAACAATTCAATCATTACTCCTGATCAATCCTAAAATATGTAGAACTAAGAGCTTGATAAATATTAATACATCATAAAGTCATCAGTTCTTCCCTTCTTTGGATGGGTGGACTGCAGACGATTAGCGAACATGTCTCCAATCTGTGACTCATCCTCCATTCATTTTTTTTTAAAGGAGGTAGAAGCAGACCTAAAGGTTATCAGTGATACATGTATTTGAGATAGAGGAAAGCCAACATATAAATATATAACCTTTTTCCCTTGCTAAAGGAGTAGAGTACTCCCTCTGTCTCAATTTGTAAGACTCACTTTGCATTTTGGGAAGTCTCAAAATGTGTCTCTCATTTTGAAAAACAAGAAGTAAATTCTTTACTTTTCCCATTTGTCCTTACTTTTTCTTCTGAATTAAAACAGTTAGGGATAGTATTCAAAATAACACTCTTGATTTGATATATTACACTATAAAATAAAACTTTGTAGAAATATGCGATGTTCATTATCAGAAAAGAAGAATCTTGTTAAACTTTGTGAAAAAGAAAATAAGTCATACAATATGGGACCGAGAGAGTACTAATTACCAGTTTGAGCCTTGAAGCATGGACGCATCAGACCCTCGCCTGTCACCACTTCATACATGGGGTGTGACGTTTGGAAGAATTCTGGTTTCCTAGCTGAGACAATTACCTACCCATGAACAAGAGCCACATCCATTTATGCAAGGTTTATTTCACAATAAGATGAAGTTGTTGATTTAGGGAATGATAATGAAGAGGATACTGAGTATTTTACTATTTTTCATTCCTCCAATGTCAAAAGGATAATTTTTTTTAAAAAAAAAATTCATCAAGAACAAACGTATTGTAGAAATCATTTACGAGAACTTACAATGTCAAATAGATCTCGCCAACCCATATCATTGGGAAGGAATCTATTAAATGAATGCTGCATCATTTTGTCTGTATAATGATAGTCTGAGTTGGTAATAAGCAGAAGTTTTTTGCCAGCCTGTTTCATGAAGACAACTAAGTAAGGAATAGAAGCACATCACATGCTGTCCAAAGATAACAGATTACAGGCAATACCTCCTTCTGATCCAAAAGTGCCAAAGGTAATTCTGGATCAGGCTCCACAAACTGTTCAGGCTTAGACATAATCTCACTCTGCATAAATTCAATAAGTCATTTGGTGCGAATAAAGCGCATCATAACCATATCATATTGGACAAAGACAACATATGAATGTGTTCACCTTAAGGCGACCTTCTACATGTGCCCTGAAGAGAGCTTTTCCAACAGCCTGAAAGTCATGCCAATGGTAAAGAACAGAACATCTCTAATCAAATATAGTGTTTGGAAAATATTTGCACCCTATTACCTTATAAAGCCCTTTATAATCAAAGGGGCCTAGATCTGATGGTATAGCCCCATCGTCCAATCTGTCAACCATCTGAAAGAAATCATATCTCATTAATAAAGTCTCATCCCAATCAGAAGGGGTTCCATCAAATTAAAAGGGGACATCCTTGTAATTAGGTGCTAATAAACAAGGTTACTCATGTTATTAACAAGATAAGAGACAGAGAGACCAAGGCAGCTTACAGGAGCTGCTTCACATTAAAACTTCACATCTTAATATTTCTGAACTCCCACGTGAGCTCTATTACCTACTTGAAAGAATAAAACCTTTGGAATCCCTAGTTGACCCCTAAGGAGACGTGGCAGTTTCATGACTTTCCGCTTACCCCATTAGGGTTCATAAGACATAGCTAGCAATGATCAATTTTAAGACACCAACACAACCATCACCCTTTGGAGAGATCAAAAGAAGCTACATAGACAAAGATCCAAATGCTACAGCAAAATTTGTGGCAGAATATATCTCCAGTAGTGAAAGTTTAATGGTTTGCAACAGCAATTGCAACATACCTGCATGTAGGCCACAGCTTCAGACACAGAGAACAGTGTGTTGAGAAACTCCCATCGACTCTCCTTCCGCAGGTCCACCAGTTCTCTCCCATACATCTCACTTCCATGCATATAAAATTAAGCTACAGAAACTATTACTCCAGTTTTTGATAAATGATATCTACTAAGTTATTAATAGGTTAATATATATCTAGCGATGTAAAGGCTGTGCTGCAAAGAAGTCAATAAGGAAATGGTAGATGATCCATGTGCAAATGTATAATGCATACATCTAGGGTTAACTTATTTCAAAAGATGGAGCACTGGACTCAACAGAACCCTAAGGTGATACCTTGATTGTATTATTCTGGCCAATTGAATATATCACTACACTGTATCAACTTCCATAGTTCATCAATAACTAATGCCAAACAACATATTTATTTCTTTAGAATGCACTCTTTTAGAGTCGTTGTCACTTAAAGTGATGTATATTTTAATAAGTTGCTGCAGGGTGTCTTGATATAACAAGTTAGCAAGAAGACCCTGCATGGATTTCATTATTAAAAATCAGAATCACAAGGCCCAACACTTACCTCACAGCACGAGTAGATAACATTTTGGTGCCATGCATGGCTCTTTTTACATAACCAAATCGATCAGCTTTAACCAAATTGCCTCTCTCTTTGTCTATGACAAGGCCTCTAATAACCTGAACAGTTTAGTGGAATGCAAAAGCTCACTTGGAGAAACAAGAGATAATACTAATCCAATGAATTGCCAAATGCCCTCAGCTTGCCAGAGATAACATGTTACCAGGTCTGGATCAAATGCAAGTCCATCAACAGGGAAACCCATACTCTTGAGGTTTTCCATACAGTAGTCATAAGCCCGCCCTTCCCAAGCCTGTAAGAACAAATATCCATATCAGAAAAGTCCATTTACCTGGATAGAGAGACAAACCTATAGTTTCAGGAAACACAAAACAATAAACAACCTCTTTCATACTTAACATAGACGAATAAAAATTTTAAGCAGAGTGAGGGGAAAATACTTTGTATTTTTACTTGTGTGGTAAAACGTAAGAATTGACAAATGTCAAAGAAAGAATAAGCATAAAAATACTTTCGTGATGCCCCAGCCAGAGTCAGTATTACCTAATGCTAAAATTACAAAGATCTTCTACTTGCAATTTTTTGTTTATATAGATGATATAAAATACAATTGAAGATTGAATAAAGTTATATGTGCAAGCATAGTAGGTAAAATTATAATGGTTCATACAAACTATATGATATCACAAACATGGAACAGATGTTTACCATCACATTATAATGTATCAAGGTATAGTCCATGTCATATCCAATGGCACTAATTGACCGTAGATTCAATGTACGGGTGCAGAATATTCCACGAGGTGAATTTCGTGATGAAGAAGGGCTCTACATGAGGACATGAAACATTGTTATTTACATAATGTACATTAAAAAAGTCCTCCCAGCCAAAATCAAAAGAGAGAATAGTGGGAACACAAAAATAGAAAAACTGAAAAATCTCAATATTATATGCAATTTCCCCAAATCTGGCACACCTTTGTTAGCAAGGTTGATATTGATCTAATATGTTCGCATGCAAGGTTGACAATCACATGACAGAAAACAAAAAGTATTCATCTGCTAGGGACTTGAATCATAAACAAGTAAAACATCAAAGTCTCAATTTTATGAAACCTATACAAACAACCCCTCTGGTTTCATATTATACAAAGGCCTGTGTTTAGTTGTTTTTTAGAGGGTGTCTGGAAAATGTTATGCAGGGAGCATATGTATTTGGAAAAAAAAATTATACAGGGAGTAATTGTCTGATGAAAAATTTAAAATAGGACAGGCCAGTGCAATCTCTGAAATGATGGGTTGTTTGCATAGGCTTCATAAACCTAAGGGAAGGTTCGTGTAATTTACTCTATAACTTTTCACTTTGAGACTCCCAAAATATTAAGCAAACATCGTCACAACTTATGTCTATGCAATCTCCATTATCCATCTATGGCTGTGTTGCGAAGAGGATTTGATAATGATGCAGATAGGCACATAAGTCCAGATGGTAGAATACCACTTGATATAGTCATGACACATTCATCAATTAATCTATCAAGAGAGAGTCCAGTAAGGAGAAACTCACAGGAGAGGATGTCATGTGGCACTTTGAGGTGCTAGCATTGAAGTAATTAAAGTAATTGAGATTCTTAATATGGTAAAATATAAATGTAATCAATACGCGATAAAGGTGTAGGGGAAAGACCCTCTAGAAATCAATATTCCTAACCTTAATATGGAAATACATAAATGCAATTAATATGGGTTACATGTGGGGAAATAGACCCAAAACTAAAGGGAAAATGGGCCAAATCTCAGTAAATCAATAATTTAATATGAAAAAACATAAATGCAATTACTATGTTCTTCCTTCCCCAAAATCCTGAAATGAAATTGTTATAAATTTTTCTTCCTTCTCAAAAAAATTGTTATAATTGGTGAACTGAATTATTCTGATTTTGGGTAAAAAACACAACATTAAAAATGTTTGTCCTTCCCAATATTGGTGAACATAATTGTTTTGCTTCTTCAACAAATTTCTTCGCTCATAAATTCATGCATCACACAGGTGATATTCTAGTAGCATAGAAAACAGGAGACCACAGATTATGTCAAGCCAAATGTAATCAACTAGAAAAGGAGCAAGTAAGCAAAAGGAGTAGGTCACTGCACCGGAATACCCAAGTCTTTCAGTAAATCTTCTGCTTCTCTAGCCTCTGTTCTGGCCACCTCCTCAATTGGACCTTCTAATGCAGCATGACCATCAATTCCTACAAGGGAAACCAAGGTTCACCTTGTTAGTAAAAATTTATGGCAACCATAATCAATATAATGATGTCTGATATTTAGCAGTAACCAAAGAGAAATATTTACAAACAATACCAATAACTCGTGACAAAAGTGTTAATTATTTTGTAATTACCATATCCTTGTAATGAAGATTTTTAAGGAGAGTAAGGGAGGGGTCCCCCTCAAAGCCCCAAAATTCTTCCTCCTAGAATTTGGGCGTACACGAGGAACAATGCATTTTAAATTAAATATGGGGAAATGGACCCCTTTCCCTCCACTTTAACTTTAACTCCCAAATAAAGAGAAGAGAGTTCCACTCCTTTCCTTACTTAAACATCCAAACAAGGGGAAGTGACTCCCCCTCCATACCCTCCCTTCCCTTCCTCTCTGCTCAAAAACTTCCAAAAATAGCACAGATCTATAACACCAGATAGAGAACAATTTATTGCAAATCATACATACCTCTTGAAGCCATAACTGAAAATTAAAACCTTATGTGTTGAAGACGATACACACAATTTTATGTGACATGAACAAAGTCTTCCTCCACCAAACCATATATCAGTGTAACAGTTTTGGTGAGAAACTAATTACTTCTACAGTGGAGAGGGGACTGGATATAACTAATCTGTGTCGGAGCACCCATCATGGACCACAACAGATTGGGCCATAAACCAAACCCAGTCATATCCTTTTAATTAAACATAAGCTTTACAGGTAATTATCCTAACCCAAATAATGTTAATGGTTCATCACATTATTTATGAGTAAACACCTATTTTAGTCCTCCAAAGATACAAGTGTCATCAATATGGTCATGGACCAATTTGATGTCAAAATTAACATTAAGGGACTGTTTTGATATATTTATCATTGAAGGACCTAACTGATGGCACCTATATATTTGGAGGACCAAAATGAGTGTTTACTTCATTATTTAACAGCGGCCAAGATTTATGATCAAGCTATTCATCAACCCATGTCATAAAACAAAAGGCCTGAAAAGACTAACAGTTGGTAGCTACAAAAGAAAGGTATTAGAAACAAATTCAATAGTATCTGAGAAAAATTAAATCCATCCAAGATGGTTTTCTAAAGTGCATTAAGGAGAAAATGCAGAACAAGTGAGAAAGTGCAATATGGTTCAATGTCCTATATGTCTATGACTAAAAAGAGAAGATGGTGTTGAGAATTTCACATACATAGCCTATACTATAATTTGGTACACATAATTTGGGGCTATGTACCTTTTGAAGACATTTTCAGGAACCAATTACCTCCAAGAATACCTGAATAATAAACATTGTACATACTTCAGGTACAAGATCTTCTCCTCCTTACTCCCTCTTTCTAACGATGTGTCTTGATGTACAGTATGCACAGATTGTGAAAGATAGGAGACGAATATAGCCTCATTTTCACCCATCATGTGCCCTAGGTTACTTGGCCATTTCCCATAACCAGTACACTTATCAATTAGGCTCAAGCCCAATAAACATACACAAAGTGATTCCCAAACTCTTCATGGATCACTTAATATTAATAATAATATGGGCTTCGATGGAAAATATCAAATTACCCACTATTTTATAAAACAAAATACCAATGAATAGAAGCCTGAACCAAAAAAATACTAACAGATAGGTCCATCATGGTACAAAGGAATTTGAACAATTCAACAATAGCTTCAGAAACACCACTCGATCAATATATATTCAAATATGGAACTGAACAGCAAATGGGGGTGACAAAAAGTTGGGGAATTTTACCAAAAGCCTCAAGATGCTCCAACTTAACGTTCAAGTCCCCTTTGGTGCTCTGCCCAAGATAGTCCACGTCACACTTGTTGGATGGTGTCACCGAGAAAACATCATCACCGATCGACTTGGAGTTCGCGGAGCAGAGACAAATGGTTGAAGCGTTTCCGGGTTCCACAAGGAAGGTGTTACAAAAAGTGGGTCGTGTCAAAGCTGCGTTCTTGAAGCAGTTGGTGGCCGCCACTGCTAGAGAAACCTCGCTGAGCACAGAGAAGTTGCTGAAAACCTTTGCTCCGAACATCTATCTGGGTGCCGACGGCTGCTGCCGGTGGTGGGGTGCTGGTTGCGGCGGCGGAGACGGTGAAGTGAGAGAAGCAGTAGTACACTGAAAACACAGTATCAGTGTGTTCAGGGAATCAATTGGAGAAGGGAGAGACTACTACCAATCATTTCATGGAATCAATTAATAATTCTTTTTTGTTTTTTTGTTTTTGTATATTTTCATTAAATAATTATAATTAATGAAATGGATTAATCTTTATCTTTATTTATTCTCTTTACGTATCAGATTTCGTAAAAGTATTAATGGTCGTTTCTTCTTAGAAAGATGAAAATTATCATTTCTTATAGAATGAAAAGAATTAATACTTATTTAATTGTTTTGATTATTTCTTTCTTTTTGTTAAATAGATTTAATCTTATTCTACATTAATTTTATATACCAAATTTCATAGAGATAGGGCTGGTCATTCTTTTCTATAGAGAAAAATAATGATTATTTCTTATTAAGTGGAATGAATTAATACTTATTTTGTTTCCTTATATATTTTTAATAGTTATAATTATAATTAAATATAAAAATAAAATAGGATAAATAAATTAAATTGTGTTATCAAGTGAACCAAATCCTCTGTTCGCTTTTTATTTTAAGTTCATAAAATTGATTTGCGTATCAAATATAGTGAACCGATGATTTTACAGAATGTTTGTTTTAAATAATATTTAACGCGATTTTGCATGCATTGTTTTAACGCTTTACTTTCTTACTTCATCTAAATGGACGTTGGCCTTTTACAAACGTCAAAACAAACATAGTCTTAAAATGTTAAAGTTGATTTGATTCGAAAGAAAAAAAAAAAAAGAGTTAAAGTTAATGGTCCCATCTATTGGAAAAATAATAAAATATATATACTTTCTAACCCTTAACCAACTTTTTTGGTACCTCGGAAAGGATACCCTTTTACCAACTAAGTAGCTGAAAACTCATTCTTGTGCTTGAAAAGCACAAAAAGTAAAAAATAATAGTCAGCAACGTTTTTTTTTTATGTTATTAAAAATATTGAACTTAAACATTCCTTTCAAGAATATATATTTATACTATATCCACCCTTGTATGGGCACTAGTAATTTAATTAAATATCAAACATTTGTTTGTAGCCGATTATATTTAATGGATTACAAATGTTTGTTGTAAGAATTAATAATCAATATATATTTAATAATTTATCAAGAGTACCTATTCAAGAAACAAATCGAGGTACCGTAAAACACCCCTAATTATATATAATTATATATATATATATATATATAAGGAAGAAGAAGCTAATTTTTTCATTTTTAAGTATTAATGTCACTTAATTAATTTTGATTTCATTTCATGATTTTACATATCACAATCATGAAATGACTTGAAAATGCATCCCATTTCAAAAGTTACTAAACTATAGAATGAGAAAGGGAACATTTCAGCTTATTCTATTATTTTTCTATAAAAATTTTGAATGTGACGTAAGCAATTAGACTTGGTAATAGAACGAGTTTTTACTCAACCTAATATCGTGTTGTAAACTTAAAATTAGCAGTATATTTGCCACTACTCAGCTCGCGGGTTTTGGATACAAAAACGCACGTTCTTATAAAAATATTTATAATCTGTCCTGCCTCCTCCCTAAAAAAATCTAAAACATAAATTTGTAATAATAATATAATCAATTACAGTCTTAAAAACTAATTATCATTTTATATAATTGAAGACATGAAAATATTTTCAACACCTCTATTTAGAATTTACCTAAGTAAATAAAGACATATTAATTATAAGGTGTTTCTCAATTGACAAATTGAGTTTTATGTTAACCGACTTTACTTATAATATATGTCATTGTAAGCACTTTATAGCTAAGACTAAGTTCACATTCAAAGAAAAATTAATCATACACTTAAAGATGTAAGGAAACCTCGTGATTTTATTAAAAAAATTCTATATTAAAAGCTAAGAATAAAAATAACAAGTAGCAAAATTAAATTAGAAACTTTTTATATATGAAGAATGGAAAAGACAAATTGACTTTAAACTCACATTTAAAGTTTTAAATTACAGTTACAATTGTGTTATAATTATAAAAATTACAAACAATTGTAAAAAAAATATGACTTCATTGCAGTTACAAATACTTCTAAAACTATAATATTATAATTGCAGTTGCAAATTACAATTTAAAACCCTACTTCAATCGACCCCACAGGAATAAAATAAACAACCCTAGCCCTGTCTCAAGTTCCATAAAATGGGTAAAAGACTCGTTCAATGCGAAGCGGACGGGTGCACAGTCGTAGAGCGAGCTCAAATTGCCAAGCTTGTAAGCAACTGAATTTATCAATAAAGTTTAGCATCGACAAATTGTCATTCTAGTAACTTCAATGCTATATATCACGAATCGTTTTTATGAAATGGTTATGAATAACGTGGCATACAATACTGTTGTTTGTTAGCCAACAAATAAAAATTTAAAAAGAAAAGAAAAACTCATGGATAGCAAGTTTAGCAACCCCAGTGGACTTGAGAACCTTGGCAAACCAAAATGATGTCTTTGTTTTCAGTAGAGTTCTCAAAAAGCGGCCCATGCAGGAAAACAATACTAGGTTGGGCCATATTTTTGTGTGTCCATCTTTTTGTTAGGGGAGATAGACCTACTCATTTGTATGGGAAATGTTTGTTTGGCGGAGCCCGTCGAGCCAACAAATAAACTACTATATGGGCCAAAATTCTATAAAATGCTTTTTAGTGGATCAATCATTTGGACAGCTCTTAGTTGTTAGATTCCAACAATATGTGTTTTTCAATTGAATAGCCTGAATTAAAATAAAATAAAAAAAGAAAGAAGAAGAAAAGCTTCTGGCCTGCCTCGCTATCATCTTGGTGGGTTTGCACTCAAATTTAACATCTACCATTCTGCTTAGATTCTAATTATGTTGTATTTTGAATCACCGGATCGGACCAGTTGAATCATGATGGGTTTTTTATTCGATTATGATTTATTGTCATAATTAAATTTATGATTAGACTAGAAAAACTCAATTATGATTTATTGGTATAATTAAATTTATGATTAGACTGGATTAAACTAGTTAAAATTAATAAATTGGTTAACTTTTTTTTTCATTCTTTTTAACTTTCTATTTATTTGATTACTTAACTTAACTGAGAGTGATATAAAATTTGAGAATTAAAATACTAAAATTTTATTATACATTTTATTATTAATAATATATGTTATAAGTTATATATATATATATTTAATACTTAATTACAACATTATCTAATTCGATCAAACTATAAAACTAATTTAACTTAAACCAAAATCTTGTTCAGTTCATTGTCCGTCTCGCACGCCTCCGAGAACGAACTTGTTTGTACTGCTTATATACATCAAATTTCAGAGGGGCTTTCATGATTAGAATGTGAAATATCCCCTCGACAATTACATTTCTTCCATTCTATATAGAAAGCAAAGAGAGAATTACAAAATACTCCATACACCAAAAGTATAGGCCAAGCCACGCTTAATACTTGGCAAAAAACCATAAATAGAATCTCTCTTATTGTTATCAAATCATATGCGTCTTTTTCCATCTACTCAAGAGAAAAGGATTTAATGTCCTAAATTGATATCATATCATAATCATCATTAATTGGGCTGGGGATTGCAGACAAGCACTTCCATCACTTTTGAACAGACCCATCCGCTTACCCATGATCAGACCCGCCACCACCAAGATCCTGAAAAAACATTTCAAAAACCCTGGTTTTTTTGTCAGGAATCCAGGGACTGGACCAAAAACCTTCATCATTTAATCATCAGGACTCGTGTGGAATCTCAAGTCTCTATGAGGAATAGAAGAAAAAGCCACAAAGGAAGACTGGACTCTGAAAGAGAAAGGAGAAAGCATCTGGATTGCTATAACAAAAGGGAAAGCCTTGTCACTGTTTCACAACCTAACCTCACAAGGGGTTACCACAAACTTTCCTCAAACTTCACAACCACTCCTTTTGTATTGTTTTTTAAGGATCCCTCCATAAGATTGTGTTTGTTGTTATTAGGAAACCAAGTGTAGTTTACTCCTTGTATCATCATTATAGCGGGTTAGTGGTGTAAGCATCTGATGGCTTCGATTCACCCCTCAAACTTGTTTACCAGAGCCCTTTCCTTAAAGCTGCAGACAAACAATTTCTTTTTACTTAAATCATAAATCGTGGAATTAAATAAATGTCTATTGGTACGGTGGATCTTATTCTTTTTTTCCAAAAAAACCAAAATACTCATACACTTCTATTTTTCACTTATTATTATCATTATTATGTCATAATTTTATTTTCCTATGTTTATAATTTTTTAAATGTATTAGTAATTTAAATTTTAGAGTAATAAAAAGAAGTTATCGACGTAAAAAAAGTGATTAACAGATAATACTTGTTTTAGTACAACCAAGGCGGAAGAGCCCCATTACAAATCACAGTTAGTTACTCACAAACTAAGCATAAAATTATCAGATATCATAAAGAAATGAAAAAATATATTTAAAAAAATGTACTAATAACACTCTTTTCCCAGACACAATAATTTGATATAATTTGACATCGACCTAATACCAAAAAAAAAAAAATTGACATGGACCCATATTTCTCAGCAAAAAAAAAAAAAAAAGACATGGCCCCGTATGTTCACCATCAAATCAACCTCCAGTATAATTAATGAGAAATAATTCTTCTATGATTTATATAATGTATTTTAAAGAGTAAAATATAAAAGATAATAATATATAAAGAAAATTAAGAGAATACATTATTACATATTCATGATTTTTTATCTACATATTTATATTTTATTAAAATTTAAATCATTAATTAAAAATTAACAATTTTTAACGCAATTTATAGAGTATTTATATCTTTTCTTTTGAGTTTCTCAATCAAGTTAAGTACTTATCTTCAAAATGTGTTCTATAAATATGAGTGTGGTTCAGTTGTTCTATGTTGATATAGACTTTACTTATAGTAAAGATGTTTCAATTCCACTAAACACTTTGTGATTAGGGCACAGTCGATGCCCAAACGAAAATTAGTTCTACATTTAAAAGGTATGAAGACACCTTATGGTCTTAAAAAAGGGTTATATTATGATCATATTTATATAAATAACTTAAATAATTACTTATTTGAGTAGAATTTGTTAAATAAGTTCTACTATTGTAAATGTGGTTTAAATAAAATGAAGTTCTTATGCAGGAATGAAAATTTTGACAATTCAATAAAGTTAATTTAATCAGAAATTATTATAAAAATAATTATGACCTAAGTTGTTTTTAATTTCGTAAATACTTATTTTCATAAACATTAATTTTTAACTTTTAAAAATAAGTTCAAAACAATTTATGAGTTTGAAAAATTATTTTAATAAGACGTTCCAAACAAAACTTAGGTGAATTTATCGTTTTCTTTCCAAAATAAACTAAATTTTGCTTACCAAAAAAAAAAGTAAAATTTCATCTATTGAAATTAATAAAATTAAAAGATTTTCAAATGTTCTTATTTTTTTTAGTATAAATTAAGATATCCCATTGTCCAGAAGACAATATACTAATTTTACGTAATACAGTTAGGCGCGTGAAAGAGAAACTCTGCCCAACTGCATTTTCTCCATACACACCGTCCCAAAATTAAAATGAGATGCTTAAGATAACCGAGTTTGTTCTACGGACTAACCCAAATTGGTTATCTAATGTTCTCAATTTAGCATAGTAGTCACCTGCCGTGTCACCATGTACAAGAGCCAACGAGGTCAAAAAAACCTCTTACGTAGCTGTTCTTTCTGCCACCAACGAAGAAATTTCTATGATAGTGCACAACTTATATCAAAGACTGAAGGGCTATGCTTTTGCACGAGGGACCAACATGGTAGAAGATAGAGCTCCAAATAAAATTGTAACTGTATTCCTCAAGGAAAAATTTGTCTCAATGCCGGGTGCATAATTTTTTTTTTCCGAGTGTAGAGTGAATAAAGAGAAATAACTTTCTCAGTGAAGGACCATAAATTTGTCCTCAATTGGGTACAAAAAACCGACAACCATTTTAAGCTATTCAATTGCAAGAATCACTGGATCTGTAGCAAAATGATTGAGATACATGCTGCACCAACATTGCAAGCTTCCAACAAGGCATACACTACAAAATACAAACATCTTAATAATGCAGGAGTAGTTTTTACTATTATACTTTACAATGGTCAGTAAAGCTGAATGAGTTAAAAGTCCCATTATATTCAGCCTATTAGCTGTCGGAAAGAGAGAGAAAATTTGGAACAAAAGGGGTATACAGTCAAGTTGGTTAAGATATTAAAAACTAGTTCCATGGAGACCTTCGCTGATGTCTCCCATCTTCAGATACTTTTAATTAGGCCGAGGTACCAACCAAAAAGGGGATAAATTTTGTGTGCAAACCCCTTTATTGCAGCTGGGGATAGAATTTTAAGCACGTGAATTGAAGTGTAAAGTTGCTAAAGACAAGGGATTTCAAACAAAAATAATGTCATTTCTTAAATCATAACCGCAGTAACAAATGGCACCTCATGTGATGTGAAGTCACAACTAACCAGGGAAAGTTTGGACTTTTTCTTATATATTTCAAGTATTCCTTCAAAGGGAATCACCTACTCAACCCCCTAACACTCCTTTTCCCCGTAGCCTTTCTCTCCATCTTACATTTCATCTCTTTCTCATAATCAAGATCAATTGCAGCAAAAGAAACGTACATTTAAAACAAATGCCCTCCCCGACTCATTGGTGGCACTACTTTCTGAAAGCTTCAAGGTGCCTTTCTCCTCCCCTGTTTCTGTGTCTGTGCATGTATTTGTGAGTCATTCACCATATCCAGTTTAGCCATAAGCCATGCATATAGCTAGCCAATTCCTGCATGCAGCTGATATATGCTAATCTTTCTATCTAGATGATGACATCAAGGAGTTTTAGATGTCAGAACTTGGGAAGGGTTGCCAGGTGATTCATGGGCTGTTAAGACTTAAAGACTGCAATATATCTCTGCAAAATACAGGAAGCTTTTTGGCAGGTACTTGGTTAATTATTTATCTTTCACGAACTAATTTAAACACCGGTATTAACTAAACAACTTTTTAAGCATTTCTGCGACTTAATTGTTTGTGATATACACTTGATTTGATTAGCTAATTAGTTTATTATGATCCCTCTCAAACAGTGAAAGCTGCAGGCTCAAATGCCCTTCATAACTAGAGCTATACAATTGTGTTTTTTTTTATTTAGTTTGAATATGAAAATATAGCTGTGTTTGACTCTTGACACCTAACAGAAAACTTGTCAAGAGTTGACAATAAAAGAAAAGCATTTTTAAGTTATAAAACTGATGAACTAATAGGTATCCAACCTTAACTTGGGTCTGGCGAGGGCATCATCATAGGCATCTAAAACTTAAACAAAGAAATCAACTCAAAGTGGTCCTCAGGTCTCCAAGCTAGACAAACATGTGATTCAGTAAAGGTGTTGTTTGTATTTGCCCTTATGGAAGACGTGGCACCAAAGGACTGCTTTGAAACGTGAGTAGTGTGCGGTGGCTCTAAAATCTAGCAGGTGCAGCTGCTACTCCTTTTTCTCTCACTTTCATGCACGGTCACATATTGTTACATGGGGATGTGGTGCTGCAGATGTAGTTCATTCAGGTTTCACGGGTTACCCTTTTCACACTAAGCTAAGTGTTTGATGAGAAAAATTATATGAGGCCGTCCTTGGCATTCTCATGAATCTTGGCTAACGTGCATGTTCAACCCATCTGAGCGATCCCCATCTGCTACAAACAAATCAAACTCTACTTCACACATTTGTGAGACACACTGCCGGTCAGGTCAGATACATAACATGTACGCATAATTTATTTTTAATTAGAGGCTATACAATAAGAGTAACTTATTCCTTTCTTATAAATTTCACTTTACTTGGTTCCAATAAGATTTACTTCATGATGGAGTACCAAATGCTCAACCATTGGGGTGTCCCTCAGGATATATATCGATCCCTTCTCTCTATATTAACCATAATATGCACCTTCAAATGCATGTCTAACATTGATGGGCAGAGATTTGTTTCCCTTTCTACTGCCCCTCTCTCCTGTTCTTAACTCTTGTTATGGGAAGTCTGCATGTCAAGAGAACAGAATAGTGCACTACACGACCCATCTGTTTATACTCGTCTAAGACATTTCTAGATGCATTGACACGTACAAACTATCCATTCAAGTTCAACCTTTTAAGACTAACTGAAAGATGAAAACTCTTTCACCGAAGACTAAAACACATTTAATATTAATTGAATTCTCCAACTTCTATGTTTTTCCAAGTATTCCTGATAACGAGTCTTTTTTGAGGAAAGCGATAAAGGAATTTACTCTTTTTTTCTCTGCTTTAAGAGCGTTAAGTAAGGAATTGATGACTAATGGCTCATGATACCCCCTCCCTTTTTGTGTCTTTTAATGCAGAATATTGAGATTATATAGCTGTCTTTATTTTTATTATTCAATAGCAGTTTTAACACCTACCCAAAAAAAAAGGGAAATTCAATAGTAGTTTATGGAATCCTTGAGGGTTGAGACATCTTTTTGTGAGTGGATTTTCTTTATAAAATGCTGCGCTTTGAAAATACTTGATCCTAGGTAGGCCTTACTTAGATTTGCGCTTTTGGATGGATTTGCTTGCATTGCCTATCTTTATGGACCACAGAGAAAAAAAAAACTTTGGGATGTGCATTTTCTTCCATTATTCACATTAATGTATCCAACATACACACACACAACACTGATACCAAAATACATGTCAAATTATGCTTTAAATCCACCAACAAATTTCTGAATATCTTACCTCTCTCTTTAATTGTCTTTGATTCTTTTGTATGATTTGTAATGATCTTGGTTTCAATCCGTGGTCCATATTCCGTAGAAATGGTATATTACCCTTGGAAGACAAGGTAAAGAATGCGACCTCTATGAATTTGATTTTAACATTTAAGGCATAGGAATCCATATCCTAAAAGAGCATTTCTATGCTTGCAAGTGACATTTTGTTCCCTTCATCAGCAAAAATCACAGCATTGTTTTCCCATATATTTAGAGAAAAAGTTTTCTAGTTTTTGCTTAAGTTATAAAATCACTTGGAAATGCATTATTGATGAATGAACCAATGCTATGAGGCTGTTAATGCTTGTACTTTAAGCTACAAAGCAAGACAAACTGTAATCAAACTTGCAATTGAAAATTTGAAATCAAGTACACTCGGTTTAACACCCACTTTAGAAAACTCGCCAACCCAATCTACCCTTTGGAAGACTATTTGTATTGGCCTTTGAAACATGACACCCAACTAACAATTTCACCTTAGAAGACACGGCTCTATATTCGAAATAATATATTAGTGTATTGTTTTGGTGCGAATGTATTAGTGTATTTGATTTAATAATGATGAAGCTTCATGCTAATGCGGTTCAATCCTTCCATTTCAGAATGGATTGTGCCTTTTTCCCCCCTTCTAGATCCTTGAATTAAAAGATGTTGGCAATTTTACTAGAAGCCGAGTCAAGTTAACACTCATGCAGAAAATAATCTCACGCTAAAAAAGTATAAAAATGCCTTATGATATTTTAAAAAACAAATTACTCTGTAGAAGGCCCAAAAATTGAAATTTTCGTCCAATTTGCACTAAAAAACACGGCCTCTCTTTTGGGACAAAGAACACTTTAGTCCTTACATGACAATCATCACCATCAGTACATTCAAGTTCTTGTCTTTATGCACTATGCAGCCTATTGGACCCTCATTACAACGGCTAATATGCTGTCCTAAAATGAAAGGATACTTTAGCAAAATAATGAAAAATGCAAAGAAACAAAAACAATAAATATCTTATATACAAGTCCCATTTTTTTAGTGGGTATAGAGGAGATCTGTAAATTTTAGTTAGAGAAAGATAACTCAACATTTAAAAATTTAATTTAATTTAATTTTGATTCACTCTTAATATATTTTTTTTACAAGTATTATTCAATTATACGTTATTATATTATTGAAATTTTTTAACATTACATATAATTATTATTATAATTAAATTTTTTAATAATATGTCAATACATAATTAGATAATTAGATGATAATATAAAAAAATTACTTAAAAAATTAAAATTAAACTCTAGCAAAAATTTCTCTCTCTTTTACATATTGCAATTTTCTTTCTCTTAAATTTAAAGTGTAAATTTCCCTAAGAAATTTAGATCCAAATCCAAGGTCTTATGATAGGTCCTAAATTGAAGAAAAGGCCAAACCAACCAAATGAGAAAATCCTTTTTTATCTTCTTTTTCTTATTCGTAATGCTTCCTTCATTAAAACATTTTAGCCAAAGTTTTAAGTGTATATTTGGATTTTTTTTACATAAATAGAAAATATACGTTAAAAAAAGCTTAATTATTACTTATTTTAAAAATTAATGATCATCAATTTCTAAAAATAAAAATAAAAATAGAAGTTGATTTTAATATAAAATTTTTAATAAAAATATTATTTATTTTTATTAAAAATTACATCTTATGTCTTATTTTTTTTCTTCTTGTAAACTAAATACCTTCCATTTAAGAAATTTCACTATAAAAAAGTCAGTCACTATTTTTTATCAAAACAAACTAAAATTTTCTAATTACTTAAAGGTACTAATTTTTTCTTTTTAAAAGAACTCTATTAAAAAATATCTATAATTTTTTTAAAAAACTTATCCAAACATCATATGCCATCCAAAGTGCAAGAACAAGGACTGGCCACTAGCTTCTAATAGAATAAAAAAAAGGACTAGGACTAGGACAAGGAGCATGTAGCACAAGACAGAAAGAGGAAATGGAATTTTCTGTCCCTTTTTCTAGTAGAATCTTGTCCTTAGCTCTTGGATGCGGGTCACTTTCTTCTGGGATGGCCAAGTTAAGCACTAAGCAGCAAGCTTTCCCATGTCAAAGTAGGTGATTTGGTAACTGTCAGTGAATTGCAATTTGCAATTGAGAAGAATAAGGAATAAGAATAAAAAAAAGCTCTTCATTACGAGGGTACTTGTTCGTCAATGGCTACGCCATACCATCACTGATTGTCTCATCGTCCCACCCACACACACAAACACAAAGGTGTCGCACAAATCTTGTGTCTTTTTCTGGGGTGGCAAGTTCCTGGTGCAACCACCGTGCACGTAGCCACTCACAAAAATACACCATTTCACTTTCACAGACACAAAGTTCTCTGCTTTCAAGCTTTTTCTTCTGTCATTCTTTTATCTCTTCCCTCTCTTTCAGACCCCATTTTGAGAACAAGAGCTATGAAGGAAAAGGCGCCACCGCCACCACCACCACCAACGACAACAGCAACAGCAAAAAGTGTGTTCAAGTCTCAGCACAGCCTAACCCCATCACGCCTCAGAGCTTCTCCTCAGGCAAGAGAGTCTCCAAAGACACCACCAGAGGTTGTCAATGGGGTATCGATATCATCAACGAGAGCTAAGTCTGTGACTCCAGACTTGAAGAACAATTCAAAGGCCAAAAGGGGTCTTGCCCTGAGCAAGCATAAATGGAATGAGGAGCTTGTGGGAACTCAAAAGGGTAAGCAAGTTGAAGAGGCTAAGGTTGTGGGTGGTTTTGTGAGTCGTCTGGCTGTGGAACAATTTGCTCGGCCACGGCGGCGGGTTGGAGATTTTGGTTTGAGGAGGAGTGAAGAGGAACCAGATGGGAAGAAGAAGGAGTTGCAGGAGAAGCTTTTGGTGAGTGAGAATTTGATCAAGAATCTACAGTCTGAAGTGCTGGCATTGAAGGCTGAGTTGGATGAAGTTAAGAGCTTGAATGTAGAGCTGGTGTCTCAGAACAGGAAGCTCAATGAAGATCTTGCTGCTGCTGAAGCTAAGGTGGTAACTGTTGGTAGCAGTGAAAAGGTGAGAATCCAAATGTTAATGGTTTTTATTTTTATTTTTATAATTTGCTTATGAAAACATAGAATGTGTTATGAATCTTCTTCTAATTAATTGTTTTTTCCTTTTTACTGTTTATAATTTCAAGTGTAGTTAACCCTTTTATTAGAGTCATCATCCACTGTTTGATTGGGTTTTCCAAGGTGTTATTTTATATGATGATACAAAAATGACATCAAATATCTGTTTTGTGCATAAGGGTTAACTATCAACCACTGCTGCCTTAGAAATGAATCTGACTTTTATCTTGGATGAAGGAGCCTATTGGAGAACATCAGAGCCCCAAGTTTAAACACATACAGAAACTCATTGCTGACAAATTGGAACGGTCCAAAGTGAAAAAGGAAGCCACTACTGATGCAATTTTTGTTAAAGCACCAACAGCAATTCTTGCCATTCCTGAAGCTACAAGGATAGGAAGAAAACCTACACTCAGCCCATGCGTGCCGCCACCTCCGCCACCAATACCACCATCAATCCCTTCTAGGCCTTTAGCAAAAGCACCTAACACCCAAAAGGGCCCTGCAATTGTGAAATTATTTCACTCATTAAAGAATCAAGAAGGGATCAAAGACACAAAAGGATCAGTGAAACATCAGAAACCAGTAGCTATTAATGCACACAGTAGCATTGTTGGAGAAATTCAAAACCGTTCAGCTCATCTTTTAGCAGTAAGCATTGTGTTTTGGCATTCAATTGGCGGTTATACTTCTGATGCCTTAACTTAAATATGCACCATTAATGACTGACTATGCTTTCCAGATAAGGGCGGACATTGAAACAAAAGGAGAGTTCATTAATGACCTTATAAAAAAGGTGGTAGAAGCAGCCTACATGGATATTGAAGATGTCTTAAAGTTTGTTAATTGGCTTGATGGTGAACTCTCATCGTTGGTAAGTCTCTACAAAATTATTAATCTAGTGGGCCAATTATTCTCCACCAGTTAGCAGCCAATATGTTAATTCATTGTCATTTAAGATAATGACATATATAGTTTTTTTTCTTTGGCATGATATATATAGTTTTATTCCATTATAATAGTGTAATAGTTTATGTTGGTGTAAAAAGGGTGTAGAGCCTGTTTCTCAAATCTGAAAATTTATTGCTGAAGACTGAAATTCTTGCATTAGTTAATTCAGAGTAAAGACTAGATATGGTTACTGATTTTGCATTTAGTGTCATGCCCCCCCCCCTTTTTTTTCTCTCCCTCTCGCAAGTAGTATTACCTCTACCATACTTTCATGTTGATTTTGTTGGTGCATTTAGTTTAACCCTAGTAGATAATATAAGCCCTACAAAGAAAGCTGGTTAACTGCACAGGTTGAGCTACTTGATTTTGTAGTTTGACAATGTACATGTAAAGAAGTTTCATCAGTAAATAAGACATAATGTGGGTTTCAAGGTGATGTTGTGATCAAGTGGTACAATAGAAAGTATAATAGCAGGTTGCTGTTGGTTTCTTACTAGCTCTATATCCTGTATTCTACAGGCTGACGAGTGTGCTGTCTTGAAGCATTTTAATTGGCCTGAGAGGAAAGCTGATGCCATGCGAGAAGCTGCAGTTGAGTATCGTGAGCTTAAATTGTTAGAACAAGAGATTTCCTCCTACAAGGATGACCCTGATATTCCATGTGGAGCTTCCTTGAAAAAGATGGCCAGCCTATTAGACAAGTAAAGAAATATAACAAGATCATGTATTTAGTTATTAATTTTAAATATGCCAAGTTTATAGGTGGGGTGATGCTAACTCTGTCCTCCCTCATCTCATTGTGATAGGTCTGAGTGCAGCATACAGAGGCTAATCAAGCTGCGAAATTCTGTCATGTGTTCATATCAACAGTACAAAATCCCAACTGCTTGGATGCTTGATTCAGGAATCATGACCAAGGTATCTTTTTTTTTTTTATAATGTTTTTACACTGAATATTTTTAGAACAATAATGAAACTTAGTAAACCTTGTTTCTGATCAACAATTAAAAATTATGTTTGAATGATATTAGATTATTAGCGATTATTGAAATTGGTCTGCTTGAATAGATATAATACTTAATGATGTGAACTGCATTGTGGAAATAGTTGTGCATCAATCACCCTGCATTTGCTCTCATGCCTCCACCATATATTGCTTTTGACTCAATGAAAATGAAACACTAAGCTCAACATAACAAGTTGAATGAAGGATGTATTTTATTTTAGGATGTATTACTCTAGACTCCAGAGTCTGCTGTAATTGGCTACCCACATTTACATGATGTATCTTCTATGAATTGAAAGGAAAGTGTATTGACACTCATATGCTAAATTTCCAAGTTGCAGTTGTAAAACTTGAGTTGATGAATAATATACCATGTCTGCAGATAAAGCAGGCTTCTATGACTCTGCTAAAGATGTACATGAAAAGAGTGACAATGGAGCTTGGATCCACTCGGAACTCAGACAGAGAATCTAGCCAAGAATCCCTTCTGCTTCAGGGCGTGCATTTTGCATATAGGGCTCATCAGGTATTTTTTAAGCAACTGTCTACTGATTTTTTTGTCATCAATGTTGATTTTCCAACATCTCTAATATCTGTAACTTGTTTGTAAATGTTCAGAACTGTCATTAGAACGCATTATCTTAAATTGAAGCACTACACTCTTAGTGTCATGGCAGGAACAAATCCCATGTGCTGGATTGAAGGATGAGTAGGTTGTTTAGTACTACCAGGCTGCTGTTTCATGAATTTTAAAAACTAAGATTATGAACTTACCGAAAAGATTTTGGAAAAGTAGAATGCATTGATCATGTCATGCCTGTGAACGAGTTTGTTAACATCTTTGCGAAAGATAATTGTCACTGCAGGGAAGAATCGTAACACGTATTTTATTTACATAATTCGACATTTACAGATTGTTTGGATGAAAAAGAAAGATACCGGGTTTTAACTAGATAAACCATATGTCACAGTTTCATCATTTATTAGGCTGACTCACTTAATTTGGTATGTTTTTTTAGTTTTCTGGAGGTCTGGACTCAGAAACATTGTGTGCTTTTGAAGAGACAAGGCAACGTGTACTACGACGCCTAGCAGGGTCTCGAGAACTTTTGGCTGGCATACCATCATCATGAGAAGTCACTGATATGTTATGCTAGTCCTAATGGTTAGAAGAATTGGCAATGAAGCATTCATTATTGTTTTTCTTATCTCCAATGGTCAATGCTTGCAAGAACACTATTGAGTATTCAGATGAAATAAGGAAGATCAAGAGATTCTGAAGAAAGAACATTCCATAGGGTAGTTGAGTAAGTCCAATGGCTAGCTAATCTGCTATCAAATGGTTACATACAAACGAGCAGCTTCCTACCTGTCACGTCGTGGGAATATGATCTTCAGAGTCATTGAGCTTAAATGGTTGATTTGTTAGGTAGTGTCCTCTCTACTGCTGTAACAAGAACAAGAACAAGAAGAAGCTTTGCCATGTGTAGGTGCATATAGTTAACGTTTACCGACTTACCATAATAATTTAACAGTCATGTCAAGTGGGGGAGTAAAGTTCAGTCTGTTGCTTTTCCAGCATATATTGTACCCGCTCCACGCTTGCCAACCCCCACCCCAAAAAATAAAATAAAAAATCACACACACACACATACATATATATAGTGTTTGCTGTTCGAATTGAATCGTTTTTCATGAAAAACCATTTAAATCAAATCAATTGATTTTTTTAATGTTGAGAACTAATTGGTTTGATTTCAATTGAAAAATTGAACCAAATTAAACTATTCTTAAACAGTTAGATTTGGTTCGATTTTTTGTTGTTGTTAACCATATTTTTTTTTACTCGTAAATGTATCATGCATTACATTTATCAAGCCAAGAAAGAAAAAAAACATCTTGCTATTCCAATATGCTACTTAAAAGTTTTATTTTAATATGCAATCAAATACTTATCAAATTGTTACACTGCAATTTTTGGGGCATTCGTCGAGTCTTGCACTCAATATATGTAAAACCAATATGCAATACATGGATAGCGGCTAACAAATATAAATAACAACTATGAAAAATTAACCAACTAATTATATGTTAGGGCTAAAGGTATATGAGTAAACTTGTATTTAAAATATATATTTTCTTTTTATATGTGATAGTTTTGATTTGGTTTGAATTGATTTTAAAAATTCAAACCAAAAATTAAATTAAAATGACCACTTTTTTAAAAAAATACTAAACAAAACCAGAATTGTTCGATATTTTGATTTTTGGGTTTGGTTATTTTAGTTTTGTTTAATTGATTTAATTTTGAACACCCTTACATATATGTTTTGTGATTGGTGCTCTCAATCTTTTTTAAAATTAAAATTCATTAATTAGTTATCTTATTGGTACTTTTCACTGGTTATTTTATATTATAATTTTATTATATAATAATAATAATAATAATTTTATTATTATATAAATATAGATATGTTCTCATTAAACTCTATGTATTTAATAATAAAGTAGTGCTATATAGCACGAAAGAATTTTAACAACTAAACTCGAATGACTTGACTACTATTTATCAACCAAATGATAGGTTTCAAATTTAACAACCCATATGAGAAGCATGAGACTCAAAACGCAATAACCAAATGCATTCATAGGTCATTTTAAGGAAATGCTTTCGTAACATTTAACATTTTTCTTAATGATATTAGTAATTACTTTTTAAATAGTTTTTATATATATAATATTACTGGTAAGTGACTTACTTTGAAAGTTACTAGGCTTCATATGGGAATAAAAACATATTTTGTAGGGCTTATTGAATGTTTGTTTGTTTGTTTTTTTTATGACAAAAAGTTTACATGTGTAAAGACATCCAAACTATTAAGTGAATATCCATTAGAGATGATAATATCTATATATATAGAAATAGATATAGATATAATATATATATATATATATATATATCATCTCTAATGATGGATCTAGAAATTTTAAGTAATGAGGACAAAGATTAATTTATAAACTTTTCACAAAACACACTCACATTATTAAATATAATAGGAATTTATCAAGCAAGTGCGCTTGTTACTTTAACAAAAGTTGACATAAAATTAAAACTTATGGCATACTATAATTTCATGTTCAAACCAAAATGAATTATCACAAAAAACTAAACCAACGTACTTGAGATGATTTGAGCTAAGAAGAGAAAAGAATTATTTAATTGTTAAAAGTTGGAATTTATCCTATATAAACCCTATATTATAGGTAAAATTTTTCTGAGTTATGGAAATAAAAATGATAAATTATATATATAGAATTAGAATTTTCTTTTTAAGTGAGTAAGGATACGTGCCTCCACACCCATTAAAGTGGATTCGTCTCTAATCATTTTGTAAATCATCCAAAAGTGAAAAAAATATATATTTTCAACTTCAATCATTACTGTTATAATAAAATACTAACATTTATTAAATATTTACGATATTTCACTTATATTAACACAAAAAATTAAAATTATAAAGATATTGACTAGCGTATCTGTTATAGGATGGTACATATCCAACACAAACACATTACACAAATATTTTGAAGTCCTAGTCCTATCCGGATATTGTCTACTTTGAATGAAGGTCTCTCTGTCTTTGTATTTGTAAGCTACAAAGTGCTAAAGCTACTTCGCTTACCGGGGAAATTGTATTATCCTACGCGAAACTACGTATTGGTTTCCACGTGGGGTTAAACTGTCCCTTTGCAGCTCCAAAAGTGAAAAGAGAGAGGGGGTAAGCTTTGACTTTGAGGGAAAGGGGAAGTGGTAAATTGGTCATACTTCATACCCAGTAGCTATTAGGTGAGAAAGACCCGTATCATGGTCAAATTTATATACGGAAGGCATGTTACTACCCTGTATTGTAGTTCTATGCCTGCAGTAACTTATCTCTGTTCCATATGCTTCTGCTAAGAGTCATCATCATCATCAGGTATGAATTTTTCAAGTTTATCTCTAGTAATGGTTATTAGCGTTGATTTTAGTATTTGCTCAAGTCCACTGTGGACTTTGAACCTCTTTATGTTTTGCTTCTGTTATTAATTGAAATGATAATAACTCTATTTTTTTGCTTTTGTTGAGAAATCTCTTTTGACCTACAAAATGATAAAAATCACATACAGATATAGCAAGCACTTCAACGAATTTGAAACATTTAAAAATTCTGCTGTATGCTTTAATCAAAGTATCAAACTATTGATATCATTTCTAGAACTTATGTTAGAGATATAAAATCATTCATGGTTTTTTACCTAATTGCTTAAGGTTTTAGGATATTTGGTCCTTGACATGTATCAAGGCCTCTTTGATATCTCTAACAACTGAAAACTGTAAACATGACGTGATTGTTTGTAATTAATCTACCACTTCTATATTTTTTCTGATGAAGCTGTCTTTAACATGTTGAACCAGATGACTTGTAAGTATGGGTTTCAATTATCTGCTTGTAGTGATGTGTCTGTGGGCTTGGTCTGGATCCTTGGCTTTTACAACTTCTAATGATGGGTTGATGAGGGTTAGTCTGAAAAGGAGAAATTTAGACCTTAACAGTCTTAATGCTGGAAGAATCAAGGAGGCTGTTAATTCCGGAGGTTTAGGGAGTGTTTATAAAAATCATGTAAAAGAAGATGTAGTGTATCTTAAGAATTATCTTGATGCACAATATTTTGGGGAAATTAGTATTGGTTCGCCCCCACAATACTTCAATGTTGTGTTTGACACTGGAAGCTCGAATCTTTGGGTCCCATCTTCCAAATGCATCTTCTCTGTAAGTTAGCCAATGATCTGATGCAATTGAATACTCCTTCAATTTTATTTTTTTGACTGAGCTTATTTTTAAAACAAATATAACTACGTGCAGATTGCTTGCTATTTTCATTCCAAGTATAGGTCGAGGATATCTAGCACCTATACGGAAATTGGTAATTTTGGATTAACATGACATTTAATGTAAAATAAAATGCTTTTTTTTTAAGTGCTTCCGTTTGGTTTTATATACACAAACAGGCTTTGTTTGTGAAGCTCGCGTTTGTTATAATGTACATACTCAAAGTTGCTGTTGGGAAAATATCCAGGAATACCTTGCAAAATCCCTTATGGCCAAGGATCCATTTATGGCTTCTTCAGCCAAGACAATGTAAGAGTTGGGGATATCGTCATCAAAGATCAAGTCAGTATTTTGACTTTTTTACTTTTCAATTAGTATTATGATTGATTTTTATATGCTTCAAATATGTTTGTGCATTGGTTGCACTGATGGCTAGTTACTTCCCATCCTCTAGGAATTTGTTGAGATTATAAAGGAAGGATCTTTGGAACTTTTAGTTCTTCAGTTTGATGGGATACTTGGACTCGGATTCCAGGATATTTCAGTTGGAAAAGCTACACCAGTGTGGTACACCTTTGCACATAATCCAAACTTTATCAATTCATTTCTCTGTTTATTGGTCTTGCTATATTTCTTCATTTTTCCCTTTCATAATGAGTGAACAAGGGCGTATGATTAGTGGTGTGATTGTCTTTTGGTGGTAATAATAGGGTAGAAGAAAAATCTAACTCTCCCTTTTTTCTGGAGTTTTTGGTGCCTCAAATACAGTAATTAGTTCTGTGACTACAGGTATAATATGATAAAACAAGGGCACATATGTCAAAAAATTTTCTCCCTTTGGCTAAATCAAGACCCAATGGCAAAGATTGGGGGTGAGATTGTCTTTGGTGGTATTGACTTGAGGCACTTTAGGGGTGACCACACTTACGTTCCACTTTCTCAAAAG
Source organism: Styphnolobium japonicum (assembly GCA_023212625.1). NCBI lineage: Eukaryota > Viridiplantae > Streptophyta > Magnoliopsida > Fabales > Fabaceae > Styphnolobium > Styphnolobium japonicum. Next base: position 20,510,408 of record JALBWW010000003.1, on the reverse strand, counting down.
GGTTATTGGCAGGTATATTATATTTACAACTTCATCTATAGCTCTTATCATCAACCGTGTCATTATTAACTCTTGGTGTTTTCTCCTCCAGATTGAGGTTGGGGATATTCTACTAGCAAATAATTCAACAGGTTCTCTTTCATTTCTATTCTACATGATGTTTAATCTATCTGCCTTGTTTTTTCATCGTTTCTTATAGTTATGAGTGAATACTATGTATAAAGAGATTAAAGTTGCTAAAGATTGCATAATATCAGGAGGTTACATATTGCTTCTTTGACCAGAAAAGCCATTCAAATTTCTACAGCCATTGTATACAACTAAAAGGATTCACGAATCAGTTGTTGGTTTTCAATTTAACTTGTCTTCTTGGTTCATTTTTCATAACGTTAATGTGTTTTAACTGCCAACATGCGCCACTGCCATTCTTGGTACTTTTCGTCCACTACCCTAGACCTGACTTACAATAGAAAATTTGTGTTCAAATTTTACAGGGTTATGTGAAGGTGGCTGTGCTGCTATTGTGGACTCAGGGACTGCTTTTATTGCTGGTCCAACTGTATGCTCTCAAACATTATACTTCTATCTTGATACATTCTTTTTGTTCGCTTTTCATTTGGTGTCTTTTTCATACTTGTTTTTGTTTGCAGACTATTGTGACTCAAATTAACCATGCCATTGGAGCAGAAGGATATGTGAGTTTTGAATGTAAAAACATTGTCCATAACTACGGAAATATGATATGGGAAGCCTTGATTTCTGAGGTTTGTTCTCTTTGTCTTTCCCCTTATACTCACGATGATTATCCACAGCTCTATTTGGATTTTTACCATCCTTTACATATCTTCTTTTGTCTGCAGTTAAGACCTGAAATTATATGTGTTGACATTGGACTCTGTTCACATAATGGATCTTATATAATGGAGTAAAATTTTTCATTTTCCTCCTTCTGATTCTTTTGAGACACATTCCTTTGTCTCAATTGTCTTAACAAAAGTCTAACTTTAACCCTGCAGTGATGTTATTGAAACAGTGGTGCATAATGAAAGTTGGGATGGGTCACCAACCAGGGAGAGCCCCTTCTGTACTTTTTGCGATATGATTGTCTTTTGGATCCAAATTCAGCTTAAGCAAAGCAATGCAAAGGAAAAAATATTAAAATATGTTGATGAGGTAGTTGTTGTACAAAAGATTACATATCAGAATTGTCTTATTTACTTAAAAGAGTTGAGTATTTAATCACTTTATGTTTCCAATTAAGGACTGACAAGCTTTTCCTTTTTCTCAATTTGTTTCTGTAAAAGCTGTGTGAGAGGCTCCCGAATCCCGTGGGACAATCATTTATAAACTGCAATAGTATTGCAGCTATGCCACATATTACATTCACGATTGGAAACAAATCCTTTTCTCTCTCCCCAGAACAGGTCTGAATTTTATGATCAATTTTTTTGTACTCCCCATTTGTTAGATCAACATGAATTCTCTGTTGTTTTTACATCAGTATCTTGGCACTACAAAAGTGAGCATGCATAATGTATTGATGTCAGATACCTTCCTCAATTTTCTTTGGCTTTCTTCAACTTTTCCTCATATTTGCTCCTATTTCTTTCCAAAAAAATGTTTGACAACTAAACATAGCAAAGCTTAAGTTGTTTGTTGCAATCCATACTTGTTTAATATTCCCTTTTTTCTTCTCAGTATATCCTACGAGTTGAAGAAGGCTGTTCTACTCTCTGCTATGGCGGTTTTGTTGCTCTAGATGTGCCTCCTCCACAGCGTCCCCTCTGGTAATGCATACTTATCATATGGTTAATATCTTTCTTTGATAATTATAAATTATATTTGTGCACTTAAATCGCTGAAGAAATGAGCCTGCTGCATATATATACTTCTCTCTCTCTTATATAGTGTCATGACAGTAGTAGTATGTGTGCAGGGTTCTTGGAAATATTTTCTTGCGGACTTACCACACGGTGTTTGACTACGGCAATCTCCGTATAGGATTTGCAGAAGCTGCATAGTCATAGTGTTGGTGTCATTACTATGCCAAATTTTTTAAATAAAAAAAAGGGGGTTTACATGATTCACAGCAAATAACAATAGCATCCCCTCGGATGCCACAGGGCCTCTGGTAAATGGTGATTGGTATATTTTACTTGTGGCATATCTTAACAAGGCAGCATGGTTAGATTTCACGACACGCATTGATTAAAATGGGAGAAGGCATAAAAAAAGGGATATTCTGGTAAGGAGTAGGTGCTTTATTATGTATGGGACGTAACTTCCAAAAATGTTGCTTTCATCTTTCAAGTCAAACTTTTACAGTAGCGCAAACCCAAAAAGGATGTAGCGCAAACCAAAAAGGATGCACCAGCCGGGAATCGAACCCGGGTCTGTACCGTGGCAGGGTACTATTCTACCACTAGACCACTGGTGCTGTTGTCCTATGAATTAAATTATTACATATATGATGCATTGTTTTATTTGTATGATTTTTTTACATAAAAAACGGCAAACAAATTGTATTCTGTACAATACTCGCACATTGTTCCTTGTGCAACAATTGGAGTAATATAAAAGTATGATTTGCAAATATTACTGTTAAAGTTCTACGGTTTGGGTAGGAAAAGTGAAAATGAGAGAAAGACTACTAATTGAATATAAAATTGGTAGATATAATGTGATACAATAACCTATCCTAATGCTTTTATTTATGCTAGTAACATAATAACAAAATTATTAACCTTAACAATTCCCTCAAGTTAAATCTTATTAAGTTTGTTAGAAATAGCAAAATCACATTCATACGACAAATAACCCTGATATATTCTAAGCCACTATGCTAAAATAGAATTCAAAACAAAGCACACTGCGTTTTTCCTGTTGTTAATTCTGTCATGTTCACCGTTGTTGCACTTTAAAGTCATCGGTGATCATTCCTGGGTCGCCTGGAAAACAATCAGAAGGATAACGTATAGTCGGCTATCCAAACTGTTAGTTTTAGAAAGGATGATTAATTATATGAGTTTAGTTTGTAAGGAACAATAGTTGTAGAAAAGGAAATTTCATTGATGGAATGAGATACAAGGCTATTAGTATGTATAGTCTTGATGGCTTTGGCTTTGGTTTTGGCTTTGGCTTGCACCAAATGTGCAAGTGCCTTGCCTATTTATAGTAATTTTACCTCCTTAATGGACGGTAAAGATTAAGCCAAGTGTACGGTGGTGATGAGGTTCTAGAACCTTCCCACCTCCTTACTCTAAGATATTTACATACAACCTTCTAGAGGTTTATAGAGAATCTTGGAGTCTTCTCCAAGAGTCTAGAGACTTCTTAGTGCCTAGAGTTTTCTAGAACCTTCCATAAGATTCTAGATTATTCCAAAGTGTTCTAGAATATTCTATAAGGTTCTAGAATGTTCTAGAGTGCTCTAGAATGTTCTTCAAGATTCTAGAATATTCTGGAGACTTCTAGATTCTTCTAGCTTTCTCTCCAAGCACCAACCATTGTAACTTGACTTTAGCTTGCTGCTACTCTTGAAGATTCTAGAATGTGCATCATTTTCTAACACTCCTCCTTGATGCACATTTGTGTAACTCCAAGGATTTCTCGTAGTAGTTCAAACCTTTGTCTTGGTAATGCTTTAGTGAAGATGTCTACAGCTTGCTCCTTTGTATTGCAGTATTTAAGTTCAATCTCTCCTTTGCCTGTTGCTTCTCTGACAAAGTGGTACTTAATTTCAATATGTTTTGTTCTGCTATGGTGTACTGGGTTCTTAGTCATTGCAATTGCAGACTTGTTGTCGCAGAAGATCTCAGTTGGTTCATTTTGTCGTTCTCCCATATCTTCAAGTATTCTTCTTAGCCATATCGTTTGATTTGTTGTCATTGTTCTTTGCTTATATACTCGCTTACATTGATGATTGTGCAATGTTGTCTTGTTTCTTGGATGCCCATGAGAAATATCCCGAACCTAGTGTAAACCCGTAGCCGTAAGTGCTCTTCATGTCATCCACAGATTCAAATTCTACCACCGTCCCAGTGAACCCGATTAACCTCGAATATGGAGTAGGTTTATACCATATTCCATAGTCGATCGTGCCTTGCAAGTATCGTAGTATTCTCTTTGCGGTTCCATAGTGTACTTGAGTTGGGCTTTGCATATATCTTGATAGTAGGCTTGTCGCATACATTATGTCCGGTCTAGTAGGCTTTGTGGGGTAGAGTAGGCTACCAATGAGACTTGTACTTGGAGGCATCTCGCTTGTCCCGAACCGTCTTCTCTCCTTAGTTTTTCATTTGTTACTAGTGGAGTTGCCACAGTTTTGCAGCCGTACATCTTGAACTTCTTCAAGAGGTTTTGTGTATATTTTTTTTGGAAAATGAATATTCCATCTTTCTCTTGCTTTATCTCTATGCCGAGGAAATAGTGCATCAATCCCAAGTCACTCATCTCGAACGTCTTCATCATATCTTTCTTGAACTCTTGAATCATCTTCTCATTATTTCCTGTACAGATGAGATCATCCACGTACAGAGAAACAATGATCCTGTCTTCATGTCCTTGGGTCTTGATGTATAATGTTGGCTCACTCAGGCTCCTCCTGAATCCTTGATTTGTGAAGTACTGATCAATCAATTTGAGACACTTATGTTAGCTTTGTATTAGGCATTATTAGATGTTTATTGTGCCCAATATTAGTACTTTAGATGAGTTTAATGTTGTTGGGCTTCATTGGGCTTTAATGCAAATATTGAATAATTTTCGGATTTTGATGCATTTTGACCTTTCTTCCTTGGTTAGGTCATAACTTGGGACTCGGTGATCCAATTGAGGTGATCTTGGTGTCTTTGGAAAGCTAAGACAATGCTCTACAAGTTTCATGAAGAACTCAAGAGCTGGATCGGAATGCTAAGGGTCCAAAATTTCCCTGCAATGCAGAGTGGGTTTGCTGTCACGGAACCATCTGGGCAGTATGTACATATTGGACTATATAGTGGGTTATAGGCCTCCTCTTGGGCTGAAACTTGGTCACTTGAAAGATAAGACCCATATCTCCAACTTCAATGAAGACCATTTTGTCAATAGATGTCGTTTTAGGCATGCTTCAGAAGCTACAAGTTGATCTGAAGTTGGAAACACGTTCTTCCAACCTAACTTGAGGTAGGTGAAGTGTTTTTGGCATTTCTGGAGTTCTAAAAGTCCAAATGACATGATTCAAATTGGAGATTTTCAAGGAGACAACTGGCTATAACTTTGATGAAGACATCCAAGCCAAAATACACCGTCTAGGTGATGAATTTGAAGCCAGAAGTCGGATAAGAGTTGTTGACTAAAAGCCACCAACCATACACCAACCCACCTACCATGCACCAACCCACCAACCATGCATCAAGCTTCCATTTTTGACAAATTTCAGATTCTTATAGCTTGTATTCAGATTATGTACATGTACAAATTGGCTTCTAGGATTAGTATAAATAGACCCAACCTCTTTGTATTAGAGGCATTCAATTTAGAAGTAAGTTTCAAGAAAGTTTAAGTATTTGTGAGAGTCTTCTTTCTCTTCTTCTTCATTCTCTTTGCAATTTCGTTTTTGTTCTTTAAATTTTGAGTTCTTCCTTCCCATCCATGGAAGGCTAGGCTCTCATAATCAATCCAAGGGATTAGCCATCTTGTTGTTTAATTTGGAGATCTTGGTTTACTTGTTCATATTGCTTAATTGTTATTCAAGTTTCTCTTCTTCCTCTTTTGATTTTTATCTAGATTAAATTGCTTAATTTGATTTAGATGTTGATGTGGTAATAGCTTTATTATCATGTATTCAAAGAGGATCATAAAGATTAAACAATGTATTAAAGCTTTTTGATAGATTGTTTAGCTTGGTTAAATTCTAGATCTTAAGTTAATCTATGTTGGATGGTGCTTACTTTATCTAACCTTGGTTAATCAAATCCTAGATGCTTATCTAGTAAAGAATTCTTGGATCATGTTAAGGCTTCTTGATGTGATCTAAGGCCAAGAACTTGGTTAGCAATTAAGTGAATTACTTGTGATCAATGATGAGTTAAACTTAAGATCGGTAAATTTCCTTGGATTGGTTGTTTCTTTATATTTGTTTACAACTTTGAATCTCCTACTTTTATTAATCTTGTTAATCAACAACAAACCCCCCCTTTTTCTAAGTATCTTGATCTAATTAAATCTTTGTTTTTGGATCCTTGAGAGACGATTCGGTTCATTCTCTATACTACAAATTAGTTTGTGAACCGGTTATTTTATTTGATAGGTCTCGACATCCTCTTGTCAAGTACCCATCAATGCGACTATACCATGCTCTAGGGGCTTGCTTGAGTCCATATAATGCTTTCTTTAATCGTAGTACCTTGCTTTCTTTTCCTTCGATCACAAAACCTTGTGGTTGCTCAACATAGATTTCTTCTTGTAGATCTCCATTGAGGAATGCGGATTTTACATCTAGTTGATAGATCTTCCATTGCTTTTGTGCTGCTAGCGCAACTAGTGCTCTTATTGTATCTAAGCGAGCAACATGGGCGAATGTCTCTGTATAGTCTATACCTGGTATTTGCGAGTACCCCTTTGCCACAAGCCTTGCCTTATGGTTCTGAATTGAGCCATCTGGATTGAGTTTCGTCTTGTATACCCATTTTACTCCGATGACCTCTTTATTTTCTGGTTTCTCCACTAGTTCCCATGTGTTGTTCTTCTCAATCATTATGTTCTTCTTCCATTGCATGCCTCCACTCTTCTTGCTTTGCTGCTGCTTCAAAACTTTCTGGTTCGATTATTGCGAAGTTGCACGTTTCATAGATCTCTTGTAGTGGTCTCGTTTTCCTTGGAGGAGAATTAGTGCTTGTTGAAGTTGATTGTGAAGATGTTGTAGTTGTGGAGTCTAGAGCTTCTCTTTCTTGTTGCTCTAGCCCTTCGTACTGTAATTGGGGAACTATAATGTTTCCTCTTTCTTCCTTTTCTTCTTGCCAGTTCCATGCAGCGTTTTCATCGAACTCCACATCTCGACTGATTATCAACTTCTTGGTTTGTAGGTTATATATTCGATAGCCTTTTGATTGCGAGCTATATCCGAGGAAAATTCCTTTTTCTGACTTTTCGTCGAGTTTACTTCTCTTTGCTGCTGGAATATGAACATAGCACATGCAGCCAAAGACTCTCAAGTGCTTTGCTGAAGGCTTTTGTCCACTCCAGGCCTCGATAGGAGTCTTGTTTTCTACTGCCTTAGTAGGACAGCGATTTAGTAGATATACTGCTGTGTATACTGCTTCTGCCCAGAAGATATTTGGCAGGTTTTTATCTTTTAAGATTGAACGTGCCATCTCCATCACTGTTCTGTTTTTTCTTTCTGATACTCCATTTTGTTCAAGAGCATATCCAACAGTCAATTGATGGTCTACTCCTTCATCTTCACAGAACTTGTCGAACTCTTTGGAGGTGTATTCTTTTCCTCGATCGCTTCTTAGAACCTTGATACTTCCCCCACTTTGTTTCTCCACATAGTTCTTATACTTCTTAAAAATTTTAAAGACTTCTGATTTTTCACGAAGAAAGTATACCCACGTCATTCTAGTGTAATCATCGATGAAGAGGATGAAGTACCTGTTGTTGCTAAGAGATGGAGTCCTCATAGGGCCACAAATGTCAGTGTGTACTAATTCCAACAACTCCTTGGCTCGCCATGCTTTCCCAGAGGGAAATGATTGACGATGTTGTTTGCCAAGTAGACAACCTTCACAGGCTTGGTTGATCTCTTTTATGTTTGGCAAATCTCTCATTAGTTGTTTCTGGTGTAGTATCTTTAACCCGTGATAGTGGAAGTGGCCAAACCTTCGATGCCAGAGCCATGATTCGTCTTCTTGTGCTTTTAAGGCAGTTTCCGTAGCATAGCTCCATTTGATTGGAAAATTTCTATTTCTCATTCTCACTTTTGCTATTTGAAGATTTTTAATTTTGTTGTCATATATTGTGCAAGAATCTCCTTCAAAGTGTAGGGCATAACCTTTCTCCATCATCTGGCCAATACTTAATAGATTCTGGGCAAGTTTAGGAACTAGTAGAACATCATGGATGAGCCTCGTACCTTTCTTGGTGTTGATGGCAATTGTGCCTTTGCCACTTGCCTCCACCAACGTACCATCTCCAAGTTGAATTTCAGATCTTATAGATCTATCTATATTGCAGAATATGCTTTTGTCGCCAGTCATGTGATTGCTACAGCCACTATCGAGATACCATGTTTCATCTTTTATCTCTCTGTCAGCTTGGGATGCATAGAAGAGATTATCTTCCTTTTCTTTTTCTTCAGAGAAATTGGCACGGTGGTTGATCTTTAATCTGTAGTCTTTCTCTATGTGACCAAATCTTTACTGATTAGATCGTGGCTTTCCTCGATGCCATCAATCCTTTTCCAAGTGGTTATTTCTTTTGCATATACCACATGGAGGATATTGTTTGATTTTTCCCTTTTTATTTTCCAAGCTTCTAGAATTTTCTACCCTTATTGAATTTTCTTGTTCTTTTCCTCCTCCTCTATTTAGACTCTGAGACCTTATGTTGAGCTTAGACTGAAAAGCATTTTCCATAGAATCTTCATCACGACTAGCCAGTCTTTGCTGAAAAGCATGTAGTGAGCTGATTAATTTTGTTATTGTTAATGTCGATAGATCTTTTGTGTCTTCAATTGTAGACACTTTGGGATCAAATTTAGCAGGCAAGCTAATTAATATTTTTTCTACAACTTTTTGATATGACAGATCTTCCCCATAAGCTTTCATCTCACTTACTAAGCTCATAATTCTTGTATAGTAATTTTTAATTGTCTCAGAATCTTTCATTTTCATATTTACATATTGTTTCCTTAGAGATTGGAGGAGCACAGTGCGTACCTTTTTATCGTCACGAAACTCTTGCTCCAATTTCTGCCATACTTCTTGTGATGGAGACACGTCTCTAATTCTTGAAAAAATTGACTTGGTCACCGCTTGTTGTAGGAAGCAAAGGGCTATAGAATTTTTTTGTTGATCTTCCTTTAATTTTTTTCGCTCCGCAGCGGAAAGAGTAGATTGATTTCCAGGACTGACAAAACCATCTTGAACAATTTCCCACAAGTCTTGAGCTTGGAGAAATGTCTTCATTTGACTATACCAATCCTCATCATTGTCCTCAGACAAAATGGGAACTGGAATATTGATAGTTGAGATAGTCATGGTTATGGGTAGAACAATTGTTAGATGAGGTTTAGTTGAAGGCTAGGAATGCCACGCCCAGTATATGACCGAACGTAGCTCTGATACCACTGTTAGTTTTAGAAAGGATGATTAATTATATGAGTTTAGTTTGTAAGGAACAATAGTTGTAGAAAAGGAAATTTTATTGATGGAATGAGATACAAGGCTATTAGTATGTATAGTCTTAATGGCTTTGGCTTTGGTTTTGGCTTTGGCTTGCATCAAATGTGCAAGTGCCTTGCCTATTTATAGTAATTCTACCTCCTTAATGGACGGTAGAGATTAAGCCAAGTGTACGGTGGTGATGAGGTTCTAGAACCTTCCCACCTCCTTACTCTAAGATATTTACATACAACCTTCTAGAGGTTTATAGAGAATCTTGGAGTCTTCTCCAAGAGTCTAGAGACTTCTTAGTGCCTAGAGTTTTCTAGAACCTTCCATAAGATTCTAGATTATTTCAAAGTGTTCTAGAATATTCTATAAGGTTCTAGAATGTTCTAGAGTGCTCTAGAATGTTTTTCAAGATTCTAGAATATTCTGGATACTTCTAGATTCTTCTAGCTTTCTCTCCAAGCACCAACCATTGTGACTTGACTTTAGCTTGCTGCTACTCTTGAAGATTCTAGAATGTGCATCATTTTCTAACACAAACAAAACAAAAAATATAGAGAAAAAGCTATGAATCTTGCCATTACCGTCGAAGGGAACTCCTCAAGTCTTGCCACTTCGGTTGCAACCAAACATGGCACCTCCGACCATTCAAATGGTCTAGAAGATAGACCTCAAGTAGCACAATTCTTCAAGTCAGAAAACCAAAGAAAGACACCTGAATTTTCACGATTGGCAATGATGAGCTTTGTTCCTCCACAAACACCGGTTAACACACTGGCCTCTAAACACCGACGACCACCTCGGAATTGCCTGAAAGTCTTAACTGTAGCTAGCCCAAAGTCTCATTCAATAGGAATTACAGATAGAAGCATCAGACACACCTGAACCATCTTGCTAGGGTCACCTCTGGCCAACCTAGATCCAAATGCACCAGCAGATTGGTGAGAATAAGACCCTATAACATAGGTGCATACCAAAACAGAAAAATAATAGAACCCAAACATATCATAACACACCAAAACTGCAACTAGAAGTGTCAACCCATACTTAAACCACCTTCAACCACTGCAGATCTCGCCAATGACCACAAAATCTAAACTTTCATCACACATTGAAATAACCAAATGAAACATAAGAAGGGTGGTTGAATTATGTTTCTTAACCTTTTAAAGAAAACTTTTCTTAAATCAAATCTTCAAACAAAAACTTTGTTGAAATATTATAAAGAGTAGATGAAACGAAGTTCTTTATAGTCCGTTGGACTCAAGGAAAGTTTTCTTAAAAGTTTTTTAGACGTAATTGTAATGCTTAAGTTTTTCACAAAAACTTTAATTAAGAAAACAATGACAATCCCCAAATGTTAGTTAAAATAAGATATAACATAAGGAGAAGGAAGATAAACTTACACCATATATTTATACTGGTTTACTCTTATAACCCGAGAGTTACGTTCAGTCAACAAGTATTCTCAAACCTCTTCAAGTTCTAACCAACAAGTATTCTTTTATACATAACCTCTTCAGGCTTAACAACGAATTTGAATAAAGTTGTTTTAACACTTGAGTTTAACTCACAACAAGTGAGTATAAGTAAAATAAGCTCAAGTAAAAAAAAATTTGTATAAGAGTAGATGAGTAGGTAGAAGCTTTGAATGTTTTCTTTTTGCATTATCTTTTATATTCTTCTTCCAAGACTCTTGTATTTATAGGTAGTGAACACTTGAAACAGTCTTCATGAGCTTCTTCGTCCAACGGAAATATTTATTACCGTTCTAAGTAGTATTAAATGCATAATCATGATAACGTGTTGATCTCCTTATGAAAAGTGGCTCTTGTTATCAGTAGTTGCTAGGAATATGATATCTTAGTTCTGACTACTCTGAGTGCGCAGAAAGTTTCTTATTTGCTAGTCCTTGTAGTTGTTAGGAGTGTCAGCTTCAGCATACACAATTGATTTGAAAGTCATTTTTGTGTAAGAGATCTTATCAACATTTATTACACTTTGTTTTGCTTGTCTTTGAAATGCTTTTGACGAAGCTGTTTAAGAGAAATAGCAGACACAATACACAATAGACGATCCAATATAATAATATAGAAGTTGTATTGGACGCACAATGTTTATAAGAGAAAGTAGTTTAAAGCTTGTCTTTGGTCTATGGAGTTTTACTAGAAATCCTTGAGTAGAAATACTTTGGACTATTTCTTTCTTGAATGAGATAGTTATAAAAACTTTATTTGTTCTCTTTAATTTAATATTATTTTGTTATATTCAAAACATAGATAGGCTTATTACTTTGAATCAATATTGATTCCAGTATCAGTTTCTTAGAAAACATCTTTGGTTCCAACAGGCATACTAACAAGTCAGAAGGAAAAATAGAGAAATTAGAGGCAAAACATCTCCAAGTCAAAGAAGACGACAACCCATCCAAAGAGGGAAGCAAAATATGGACCAAAAAAGTTACAACTTTGGGCTTGAACATCATCAACCAGATCTGCATTGGAAAAGGACACATGAACCACATCCAACATCGTGAAACATGCGATCTAGCACCGTTGTCGGCCACCACTACACTCGATGGCCTTCCCCCAATGTTGGTCGATTGCACCAGAGACTACTCGTGGGTTGCCTGGACTTAAACATGTTTGGATGGTTTTCTTTTTTATTTTATTATATATATATATATATATTTATAGTTTCAAACTGATAAACATGATAACTTGGCTTTTTAAATCAATTACCCCTATAATTACAATCAATTACCTAAATACCTTTGTTTTGAAACATTTTACTTACATATTGTTGTTTTTGACACGCTGACAAATAATTTTTTTTAATGTTCCATGTGTGTCACGTAAAAGCTCTAGGCACGATACACATTAACAGGTGAAGCCTGATATATGTGGACATGCCAACACTACATGCATGATATACGTGGGCACGCCAATATTACATACGTGATATATGTGGACATGCCAACACTACGATGTGATATACGTAATCACATTTTAAGCACTAACGTCATAGTATATAACATGCTTTAACCATTGGCGTGATAAAATGCGTCACTCCTAACCTGTGGGCGTCATAATAATAATGTGTTAAAAGAATAACAAATTAAGGTAAAACTACAAATAAGCAAAACAAAACCTATATAACAAAATTTATAATTCAATCTAGGCAGGCATTAATAATTCATGTTTATGGGAATACATCAAATATTTGTGCAATTAGTACATTCATCTACTAATTAAAAATATATCATTCACGCAATACATTGTTCACAATAATGCTAGAAAAAAAAGTAAAACCTAAGACAAATATTATAAAACACAATATCAAGGACGAGACTATGGCGACCTGTGAGAGAAGTCAGGCTGTGAATGTTCATGAGAAGGGTCTGCCTGCGAAGGTGCATGAGAAGGGGCTTGCCTGTGATAGTATGTAAGAAGAAGATGGACCGATATGTGGTAGATATGTATATCATAGATAAGGAAATGGTGGGTAATGATAAGATGGATACGGTGGATAAGGATATGGTGGGTATAGTGGATAAGAATTGGATGGGTGTGTAGGTGCTTAAGTATAAGATGTAGCAACATAGGATTGAGACATTTGTGGACTAGGAGATTTAGAGGGTTAAGACAGTTGAACGTGTTGTTGAGAAGACTCAACACTTCTCCTAGAATTAGCTAACCTCATTCTCCTTCTTTTGTGACTCATTTGCTTGTCATCGTCAGCGGGTGATTTGAGAATGTCATTTGCAAGAGGAGCTCTTTGTAGTTGACTGCTTGAGATACGATCATGCTATTCAAATGCAACTAAAATGAAGGAAGCTAATTCTCGAAGGTTGTCAAGGTTAAAGGCAGAATGACCCTCAAGCGTAGTCCAACTATATTGCATCTCTGCAATGTCAGCCTAAAAAATGCAATAACATGAGATATATTTACCCGTTGCATATGCACATACAATTGATAAATTACTTATCACAAATCCAATGCTTGTTGCAATGGGAGTAATCCACTGTTTAATGACACGTTTATACCTCTGATGTACTCAGAATGTGCACCCAATACTACAGTCAATGGCTCACCAACAATAACATGCTGGTGCCGACTATCTTAGATGGATATGTACTGTCTGTGCACTATAAGCCAATACTCATCATACCTCCCCTTCAATGATATTATATGCAGATGATTAGGATGGTGTGGCACGTAAGATATTGGTTGATTGGGACCAAATTGACACAGACCCTATTCGGTTGGTGCCACTCAACGATGTGATAGAATATCAGTGAAACCACAGCTCGTCATAATTCACTGTCGGCAACATGGAATGTTGGAAACGTGGATATAATCTTGATTGTACATGACTGCTAGATGAACTAAATAAAAAACACAACATAAAAGTAAAATTAACGATAAGTCTATCAATAAATTTAATTTAAAGTTTGTTTAACACAACACATACCTCAGATCTCTTTAGACAATCAAGGTGGTGTCGATAATAAGAGAGGACGCGTGTCAGAGTCTGTACCAAACTCTTACGACAATGCCACTTATTAAAATATGAAAGTGATGATGATTCATGAAAATGGGAACATAAAGCCATTTCTATAATAATTAAAGTAAATAACTATAAACTTACCAACATCTAAGTGGACGAAACTGGTTCCGATCAATACCATGCTTAATAATGCCATCATCATCATCGGGATCTTTCAAGGTAGGAGCAAGGAGAGGAAATCTATCACATGCCCACATCTGTACTAAAATGCATGCACCACCAATTTGTAAAGTATCATAGGTAGTGGCTTTACATAGCTCTCGATATAGGTAGGTGACAAGAGGTTGTCAAGACCCCGTCAAATAAAATAACCGGTTCACAAACTAATTTGTAGTATAGAGAATGAACTGAATCGTCTCTCAAGGATCCAAAAACAAAGATTTAATTAGATCAAGATAATTAGAAAAGGGGGGGTTTTGTTGTTGATTAACAAGATTAATAAAAGTAGGAGATTCAAAGTTGTAAATAAATCTAAAGAAACAACCAATCCAAGGAAATTTACCGATCTTGAGTTTAACTCATCATTGATCACAAGGAATTCACTTAATTGCTAACCAAGTTCTTGGCCTTAGATCACATCAAGAAGCCTTAACATGATCCAAGAATTCTTTACTAGATAAGCATCTAGGATTTGATTAACCAAGGTTAGATAAAGTAAGCACCATCCAACATAGATTAACTTAAGATCTAGAATTTAACCAAGCTAAACAATCTATCAAAAAGCTTTAATACATTGTTTAATCTTTATGATCCTCTTTGAATACATGATAATAAAGCTATTACCACATCAACATCTAAATCAAATTAAGCAATTTAATCTAGATAAAAATCAAAAGAGGAAGAAGAGAAACTTGAATAACAATTAAGCAATATGAACAAGTAAACCAAGATCTCCAAATTAAACAACAAGATGGCTAATCCCTTGGATTGATTATGAGAGCCTAGCCTTCCATGGATGGGAAGGAAGAACTCAGAATTTAAAGAACAAAAACGAAATTGCAAAGAGAATGAAGAAGAAGAGAAAGAAAACTCTCACAAATACTTAAACTTTCTTGAAACTTACTTCTAAATTGAATGCATCTAATACAAAGAGGTTGGGTCTATTTATACTAATCCTAGAAGCCAATTTGTACATGTACATAATCTGAATACAAGCTATAAGAATCTGAAATTTGTCAAAAATGGAAGCTTGATGCATGGTTGGTGGGTTGGTGCATGGTAGGTGGGTTGGTGTATGGTTGGTGGCTTTTAGTCAACAACTCTTATCCGACTTCTGGCTTCAAATTCATCACCTAGACGGTGTATTTTGGCTTGGATGTCTTCATCAAAGTTGTAGCCAGTTGTCTCCTTGAAAATCTCCAATTTGAATCATGTCATTTGGACTTTTAGAATTCCAGAAATGCCAAAAACACTTCACCTACCTCAAGTTAGGTTGGAAGAACGTGTTTCCAAATTCAGACCAACTTGTAGCTTCTGAAGCATGCCTAAAACGACATCTATTGACAAAATGGTCTTCATTGAAGTTGGAGATATGGGTCTTATCTTTCAAGTGACCAAGTTTCAGCCCAAGAGGAGGCCTATAACCCACTATATAGTCCAATATGTGCATACTGCCCAGATGGTTCCGTGACAGCAAACCCACTCTGCATTGCAGGGAAATTCTGGACCCTTAGCATTCCGATCCAGCTCTTGAGTTCTTCATGAAACTTGTAGAGCATTGTCTTAGCTTTCCAAAGACACCAAGATCACCTCAATTGGATCACCGAGTCCCAAGTTATGACCTAACCAAGGAAGAAAGGTCAAAATGCATCAAAATCCGAAAATTATTCAATATTTGCATTAAAGCCCAATGAAGCCCAACAACATTAAACTCATCTAAAGTACTAATATTGGGCACAATAAACATCTAATAATGCCTAATACAAAGCTAACATAAGTGTCTCAAATTGATTGATCAAATTCCTCCACACTTAAGCTTTTGTACTCCTGGGCAAAACACATAACAACGAAACTAAAGAAATACAAGAAACATCATATTATTAAACTAAAAACATAAAAACTGATTGTACCTAATCTAATCCACTTCCGTAGGAAAACACGATGGCACTTAGCATGTGCCACAAGCCTTTAAACCCCTAGGTGTCCCTAGTGGACGAGTTGTAGTCTCGTGAGGGTTTACCAGGATGATACCCACAAACATGTAATATTTTATGTAATCAATTCAACTAATTTTTAAATACAAGCATTGTATCAAATATAAACCATAATTAATAAGTAAAGTATGCTTAACAAAGAATAGTTGAATCAAATCAATTGAGAATAAAGTATAGCATAATCATGCTTTAATCAGAAATAGGCATGTTCAGATTGAGTAAAATTCTTCACAAGTGTCACTCAAATCACACAAGGTGTTTAGGTTAACTGTTTACGCTCAACTCAGTCAAATTATGAAAGTATTTTACCATAGGCTTGCATATACATCAATTCTCCACTACTTAGATCAAATAAATTGCAAAAATCAAGAGGTCTTTCAAAAAGGTTGTAATGGAACTTATAAGGTGAAGGAAGGGAACAATATAGATAATAGCAGGTTAAAACCAAAGAGAATAAAAGAGCATTGAGGAGTAATTCAAGTAGAAAGAATAATTTTTTTTTTTTTACCCAAAACCATAAAATGCTCATTCTCTTCACACATTCCTTCCTTTTTCTATTCCTTTTTTGTTTGTTTGTTTTTTTTTTCTTTTTTTTTTGTACCAAGCATTTCGTATCAGCACACCAATTCCCCCACACTTAAATCATTGCAAGCAAAAGAACTCCTCCAATAAGAAAATCAATGCTCTCCCATTCCCTAAGGTAAGGTAAAACATGGTTTTTCACTCAAAGCTTGTAATGAGCTAAGAACAAAGAATAGGCAAATAGGTTTAGAGGGAGTTAATAATTGGATAAATGCAAGGTAGGTTTATTTGGCCAAAGCAGTTAAGTCAAGAAAAAATGCCTCTGTCATTTTCATGCAACATACAGACCAATGTAATCTCAAATCGATTCAATGCAAGTTCTAGAAAATAAATTCATAATTGACATCACTCATGAAAGAAAATAACCAAGTGTAAGTATCAAACTTGGAAAAGCCCAAAACTCACAAAGGTATGGAACATTCACTCAATTCAACCATGCCTTCTTCCTAATATCCACAATCATATACACATGTATATCATGAAAATGATTCAACTATAAATTGTTTTGCATACTTTTATCATCAATTAAGCTCAGATTCAGCACATGCTTGTATCAAAATCAATTGAAAAGATCAAAATTGTGTGTGTGTGTGTTTTTATTTTTTTATTTTTTTATTTTTTTATTTTTTTATTTTTTTTAATATATATACAAGAACAAAGATGATTTAAGACCTATTATGAAATGCAAGTTAAGATGCGTCTCAAGAGCAAAACTACTCCTTACTCTGCCATCATACATCTAAAAAGTTAGTAACAATAAAGATTAGTTTTTTTTTTTTTTTTTTTTAACTAAACTATGTACATGGTAATGTCAACTATCCCTCCCCCCAACTAATTAAAGACATTGTCCCCAATGTCAAAATAAAGATAGGTAGAGTGTAGAAGGTCTTACCAGAAAACTGCAAATCAGGCCTGAAATAAGAAAAATTACAAAAAACTAAAACCATAAGAGAAAACAAAAATTCACAAAGACAAAGTCAAATCAAGTTTTTGCTTTTTCTTCTTCTGCCTTGTTCCCAATTCCGTGGAGCCATTCTTTGGATCACGTTGTGGTACAAAATGCATTGAGTTGATCGAGCAATTGTTCAGGAGTTGTAGCAGTTACAAGACTTTGACGTGTCGCTTGTGAGATGAACCTTTTTTCTACAGCATGATCAAGAAAACAAAACAAACTGTCATAAAAACCATTAACATTTAATATACCTATGGGTTTTTGGTGAAAGTTCTGTTGTGACCAGGATGTAATTTGAAAGAGTTCTTCCAAAGTTTCAAAACCACCAGGTAGGGCAATAAAGGCATCAGCATTGGCGATCATAATGTTCATGCGTTGGTGCATGCAAAATACTATTACTTCATCCCCTAATGTTTTTCCAATGGGCTTCTTTGGTCGATAAAGGACTGGGAATGACACCAAGGACTTTGCCACCTCCTAAATGTGCAGCAGTTGCTACACAACCCATTAACCCAAGACTACCTCCTCCATAAACTAAACGGATTTCTCTCTCAGCTAGCACTCGACCAAGATGGTGTGCAATATTTACAAACTCTTTATCTTTCCCAGGATTAGATCCACAAAAGACACAAACACTCTTGATCCGACGAACTGAAGTGACTTCCATTTTTTTTCTCTTTGTTTTTTTTTGTACTCTCACCTTATCAATGATCTGAAGAGAGCAAAGTGCATTATTTAAAGGCATCAAAACTCAAAGGTAATAATTACACCTATAAAGGAGGGGTAGATCCGTGTGTCAGGTAAGTTTGAAAATAAGCACAACAATGATAATAGCTATATGACAATGATAAAAGACTAATCTATATGTGTCAGAAGAAGTTTGAAAATATGCAATGCATATTTCAAAAAAATACGGCTTTTTTTTTTTTTTTGAATTTTTTTTTTTGATTTTTTGATTTTTTTTTGATTTTTTTTAATAAACAGGAAAAAAAAAATAAAATAAAAAAAAATACTTACAGGAGGTGTGATTGTGGCTCACATTTTCCTCTGGTTTTACGTCCAGTAACGTCTTGAAGCTCTCTATGGGCCGATGGTCGGCTTCCCATCCAATTTTCTTAAAAATTGGCAAACAGGTCTTTTGAGTCGATTCCCGAGACTATAACGTTCATGTTCATCTTGGAATATTGGCCATAAATCGAGAAGTACTCTCTGCACATCTCCACTAGGATGCGTCTCAAGAGTCAATAGAATGTTATCTAAAGACTCCTTACTCATGCCATCCTTTATGAAGTTAATTTTATCATCTCGGTTTATAGACGTCATTCCAATTGATTTGCATTTTGTGTTACAGGTCCATCTTGCACATTTATAGCAGACCCGTAACCTTTTTGCTCTTCTCTTTTTTGCATATGAACTTTTGCCTAGCCCTGGCATATATGAAACAAGAGCGTCAGAAAATTCACCTCTGAGTCGGACCTTTGCTTCGATTAACTAGCGTATATCCGCAGGGATGCCTTTGTGCATAAGCATCCTTAACCTCTCAAACCTTGCACAATAAATGTTAGTTAAAGCATTTTGAGGGAGAGAAGGGAATTGCTTCATGGAGGTTGACAAGCCGATTATCCATTTCGAAAGAAAGAAGAAAGAGAGAAATTTTTTTTTTTGAGTAAAATTATATACTGATTTCGGTGTTTGTGGGTAACTGAAAGGACCGAAAAAGATTTTCACGAGTACCGTTATTCGCCATTTAACAGTGAAAAATCATCTCACAAAGAAAAACAAACAAAATTAAGACAGAAAAATCAAACTCTGATAGATTTTCTTGCTTGGCACCGATTTTCTGTCTTGATTCCTGTGAATGCAAAAAAAAGTCAAAGTTTGAAAAATGAAAGAGTTAGAAAACTTGGGTTGCCTCCCAAGAAGCGCTACTTTTAATGTCCTTAGCCAGCGTGATTGAAGATTTTGCACGAGCGATGGGTCCTCCCCAATAATGATTCAATCTCTGGCAATTGACATTAATCGTGGCTTTTTCTTTTCTACTTTTTTTTTTCTTCTTTTTTTTTTTTCTTTTGTCTTTTTTTTTTTCAACACAGTAGTGATCAATCATGGTAGAGGGCATCCTGCAGTTGAACTTCCTCCACGAGGTTCTCTTGAGCTCCTTCATAAAAATTTTTGAGGCGGTGACCATTAACTTTGAACACTTTGTTGGTGGCTTCACTCTTAATTTCCACTGCACCATGAGGAAAAATGTTAGTGACAACAAACGGACCGTCCCACCTAGACCTTAATTTACCAGGCATCAACTTAAGGCGAGAATTAAACAAGAGAACTTTTTGCCCAACTGAAAACTCCTTCCGAAGAATAAACTTATCATGGAAGGCTTTGGTTTTTTCTTTGTAGAGTCGGGAGCTCTCATAGGCATCTAGGCGGATCTCTTCCAATTCCTCAGAATCGCAACTTCCGCTCTATGCCAGCTCCGGCCAAATTCATGTTGCATTGCTTCACAGCCCAATATGCTTTGTGCTCAATTTCTACTGGTAAGTGGCATGCCTTACCATAGACTATCCGATATGGAGACATCCCGATTGGAGTTTTGTAAGCGGTCCGGTAAGCCCAAAGAGCATCCTCAAGCCTCATGCTCCAATCCTTCCGATTAGGTTGGACTGTTTTTTCAAGTATGCGCTTGATCTCTCTATTGGAGACCTCGGCTTGACCATTAGTCTGGGGATGGTAAGGTGTAGAAACTTTATGCAACACGCCATATTTTCTCATCAATCCCTCCATGCTCCTAAGCATGAAATGGGTGACTTGATCACTGATGATAGCTCTCGGGATTCCAAACCTGCAGAATATCTGTGATCTAACAAAATCCACAACAACTTTGGAATCATCAGTCCGAGTGGCTTTAGCCTCCACCCATTTTGATACATAATCAACAGCTAGCAAAATGTAAACATAACCAAAGGAAACAGGAAAAGGTCCCATGAAATCAATACCCCATACGTCAAAGATTTCACAATACAGTAGAGGTTCTTTGGGGCATCTCATTCCTGCGAGAAATGTTCCTGTTCTCGACACTGTTCACAAGACTTACGTAACAAATATGCATCATGAAACAAGGTAGGCCAATAAAAACCCCAGTCTAAAACTTTCCTAGCTGTACGTTGAGGCCCAAAATGTCCACCACATGCAAATGCATGACAAAAGCTAAGAACAGAATGAAACTCTTGATTAGGCACACATCGCCTAATAATTTGGTCACTACAACACCGCCACGTATATGGATCATCCCACACATAATATTTTGATTCACTCTTAAGTTTATAAATTTGTGCACGAGTGAAATGTGAGGGAAAAGCTGTAGCAACCAAGAAATTCACCATATCAAAGAAACCAAGGGAAGGTGTTCTTACCTTGCAATGCATTAGTCGCTCATCTCGGGAAGGAGTCCCGCACAGGAAGGGATCTCAAGCCCCTTCAATGCGGCTCAAATGATCCGCCACTAGGTTCTCTCGCACCACTCTTGTCACGGATCTCTATGTGAAACTCTTGGAGCAGAGCATCCATCTTATTAGTCGGGCTTTGCATCGGCTTCTTCAAAAGGAACTTCGTGAGTCGCATGATCAAGAAACACAACAACCTTAGAACCAAGCAAATATGATCTAAACTTATCCAAAGCAAAAACAATGGCTAAAAGTTCTTTTTCGGTTGTGGTATAGTTGGCCCGAGCAACATCTAGAGTTCGAAGCATAGTATATCACATGAGAAGCTTTCCCACTCTGCGTGCCAAGACTGCTCCTATCGCATAGTTAGAAGCATCACACATTAACTCAAATGGCAATGTCCAATCAGGTGGCTGGATGATAGGGGTACTAGTCAAGGCCTGCTTCAAGTGGTTGAAAGCTGCCTTGCACTTGTCATCAAAATTGAACTCCACATCTTTCTGCAGTAACTGGGAAAGTGGAAGAGCAATCTTGCTGAAGTCGGCAATGAAGCGCCTGTAGAAACCTGCATGACCAAGAAAAGAACGCACTTCCCGCACGCATGTGGGGTAAGATAGACAAGTAATTACATCAATCTTGGCAGGATCTACCTCAATGCCCTTACTGGATACTACATGGCCTAAAACTATACCCTGTTCTACCATAAAATGGCATTTCTCAAAATTTAGTACAAGGTTAGTCTCAATGCATCTTTGCAGTACTCTAGATAGGCTGGCTAAACATGAATCAAAAGAAGAACCATAGACAGTAAAGTCATCCATAAATACCTCCATGCACTCCTCTAAGAAATCAGAAAATATGTGACAAGAGGTTGTCGAGACCTCTTCAAATAATAAAAATTTACCGGTTCACAAAATAATTTGTAGTATAGAGCATGAACCGAATCGTCTCTCAAGGATCCAAAAAGAACAAAGATTTAATCATATCAAGATAATTGAAATGGGGGTTTTGTTGATTAACAATATTGATAAAAATACAAGACTTAAAGTTGAAAACAAATATAAAGAAACAACCAATCCAAGGAAATTTACCGATCTTGAGTTTAACTCATCATTGATCACAAGGAATTCACTTAATTGCTAACCAAGTTCTTGGCCTTAGATCACATCAAGAAGCCTTAACATGATCCAAGAATTCTTTACTAGATAAGCATCTAGGATTTGATTAACCAAGGTTAGATAAAGTAAGCACCATCCAACATAGATTAACTTAAGATCTAGAATTTAACCAAGCTAAACAATCTATCAAAAAGCTTTAATACATTGTTTAATCTTTATGATCCTCTTTGAATACATGATAATAAAGCTATTACCACATCAACATCTAAATCAAATTAAGCAATTTAATCTAGATAAAAATCAAAAGAGGAAGAAGAGAAACTTGAATAACAATTAAGCAATATGAACAAGTAAACCAAGATCTCTAAATTAAACAACAAGATGGCTAATCCCTTGGATTGATTATGAGAGCCTAGCCTTCCATGGATGGGAAGGAAGAACTCAGAATTTAAAGAACAAAAACGAAATTGCAAAGAGAATGAAGAAGAAGAGAAAGAAAACTCTCACAAATACTTAAACTTTCTTGAAACTTACTTCTAAATTGAATGCCTCTAATACAAAGAGGTTGGGTCTATTTATACTAATCCTAGAAGCCAATTTGTACATGTACATAATCTGAATACAAGCTATAAGAATCTGAAATTTGTCAAAAATGGAAGCTTGATGCATGGTTGGTGGGTTGGTGCATGGTAGGTGGGTTGGTGTATGGTTGGTGGCTTTTAGTCAACAACTCTTATCCGACTTCTGGCTTCAAATTCATCACCTAGACGGTGCATTTTGGCTTGGATGTCTTCATCAAAGTTGTAGCCAGTTGTCTCCTTGAAAATCTCCAATTTGAATCATGTCATTTGGACTTTTAGAACTCCAGAAATGCCAAAAACACTTCACCTACCTCAAGTTAGGTTGGAAGAACGTGTTTCCAACTTCAGACCAACTTGTAGCTTCTGAAGCATGCCTAAAACGACATCTATTGACAAAATGGTCTTCATTGAAGTTGGAGATATGGGTCTTATCTTTCAAGTGACCAAGTTTCAGCCCAAGAGGAGGCCTATAACCCACTATATAGTCCAATATGTACATACTGCCCAGATGGTTCCGTGACAGCAAACCCACTCTGCATTGCAGGGAAATTTTGGACCCTTAGCATTCCGATCCAGCTCTTGAGTTCTTCATGAAACTTGTAGAGCATTGTCTTAGCTTTCCAAAGACACCAAGATCACCTCAATTGGATCACCGAGTCCCAAGTTATGACCTAACCAAGGAAGAAAGGTCAAAATGCATCAAAATCCGAAAATTATTCAATATTTGCATTAAAGCCCAATGAAGCCCAACAACATTAAACTCATCTAAAGTACTAATATTGGGCACAATAAACATCTAATAATGCCTAATACAAAGCTAACATAAGTGTCTCAAATTGATTGATCAAATTCCCCACACTTAAGCTTTTGTACTCTGGGCAAAACACATAAGAACAAAACTAAAGAAAAACAAGAAACATAATATTATTAAACTAAAAACATAAAACTGATTGTACCTAATCTAATCCATTTTCGTAGGAAAACACGATGGCACTTAGCCTGTGCCACAAGCCTTTAAACCCCTAGGTGTCCCTAGTGGACGAGTTGTAGTCTCGTGAGGGTTTACCAGGATGATACCCACAAACATGTAATATTTTATTTAATCAATTCAACTAATTTTTAAATACAAGCATTGTATTAAATATAAACCATAATTAATAAGTAAAGTATGCTTAACAAAGAATAGTTGAATCAAATCAATTGAGAATAAAGTATAGCATAATCATGCTTTAATCGTAAATAGGCATGTTGATTGAGTAAAATTCTTCACAAGTGTCACTCAAATCACACAAGGTGTTTAGGTTAACTGTTTACGCTCAACTCGGTCAAATTATGAAAGTATTTTACCATAGGCTTGCATATACATCAATTCTCCACTACTTAGATCAAATAAATTGCAAAAATCAAGAGGTCTTTCAAAAAGATTGTAATGGAACTTATAAGGTGAAGGAAGGGAACAGTATAGATAATAGCAGGTTTAAAACCAAAGAGAATAAAAGAGCATTGAGGAGTAATTCAAGTATAAAGAATAAATTTTTAACCCAAAACCATAAAATGCTCATTCTCTTCACACATTCCTTCCTTTTTCTATTCTTTTCTTTTTTTTTCTCTTTTTTTTTGTTTTTTTTTTGTTTTTTTGTTTTTGGTACCAAGCATTTCGTATAAGCACACCAATTCCCCCACACTTAAATCATTGCAAGCAAAAGAACTCCTCCAATAAGAAAATCAATGCTCTCCCATTCCCTAAGGTAAGGTAAAACATGGTTTTTCACTCAAAGCTTGTAATGAGCTAAGAACAAAGAATAGGCAAATAGGTTTAGAGGGAGTTAATAATTGGATAAATGCAAGGTAGGTTTATTTGGCCAAAGCAATTTAAGTCAAGAAAAATGCCTCTGTCATTTTCATGCAACATACAGACCAATGTAATCTCAAATCGATTCAATGCAAGTTCTAGAAAATAAATTCATAATTGACATCACTCATGAAAGAAAATAACCAAGTGTAAGTATCAAACTTGGAAAAGCCCAAAACTCACAAAGGTATGGAACATTCACTCAATTCAACCATGCCTTCTTCCTAATATCCACAATCATATACACATGTATATCATGAAAATGATTCAACTATAAACTGTTTTGCATACTTTTATCATAAATTAAGCTACTATTCAGCACATGCTTGTATCAAAATCAATTGAAAAGATCAAAATTGTGTGTGTGTGTGTGTGTTTTTTTTTTTTTTTTAATATATATACAAGAACAAAGATGATTTAAGACCTATTATGAAATGCAAGTTAAGATGCGTCTCAAGAGCAAAACTACTCCTTACTCTGCCATAATACATCTAAAAAGTTATTAACAATAAAGATTAGTTTTTTTTTTTTTTTTTTAACTAAACTATGTACATGGTAATGTCAACTATCCCTCCCCCCAACTAATTAAAGACATTGTCCCCAATGTCAAAATAAAGATAGGTAGAGTGTAGAAGGTCTTACCGTAAAACCGCAAATCGGGCTCGAAATAAGAAAAATTACAAAAAACTAAAACCATAAGAGAAAACAAAAATTCACAAAGACAAAGTCAAATCAAGTTTTTGCTTTTTGTCTGCTTTGCCTTGTTCCCAATTCCGTGGAGCCATTCTTTGGATCACGTTGTGGTACAAATGCATTGAGTTGATCGAGCAATTGTTCGGGAGTTGTAGCAGCTTACAAGACTTTGACGTGTCGCTTGTGAGATGAACCTTTTTCTACAAAGATGATCAAGAAAACAAAACAAATCGTCATAAAAACCATTAACATTTAATATACCTATGGGTTTTTGGTGAAAGTTCTCACGTGACCAGGATGTAATTTGAAAGAGTTCTTCCAAAGTTTCAAAACCACCAGGTAGGGCAATAAAGGCATCAGCATTGGCGATCATAATGTTCATGCGTTGGTGCATGCAAAATACTATTACTTCATCCCCTAATGTTTTTCCAATGGGCTTCTTTGGTCGATAAAGGGTAGGAATGACACCAAGGACTTTGCCACCTCCTAAATGTGCAGCAGTTGCTACACAACCCATTAACCCAAGACTACCTCCTCCATAAACTAAACGGATTTCTCTCTCAGCTAGCACTCGACCAAGATGGTGTGCAATATTTACAAACTCTTTATCTTTACCAGGATTAGATCCACAAAAGACACAAACACTCTTGATCCGACGAACTGAAGTGACTTCCATTTTCTTTTTTCTTTTTTTCTCTTTTGCTTTTTTTTTGTACTCTCACCTTATCAATGATCTGAAGAGAGCAAAGTGCAATATTTAAAGGCATCAAAACTCAAAGGTAATAATTACACCTATAAAGGAGGGGTAGATCCGTGTGTCAGGTAAGTTTGAAAATAAGCACAACAATGATAATAGCTATATGACAATGATAAAAGACTAATCTATATGTGTCAGAAGAACTTTTGACAATACGCAACGCATATTTCAAAAAAATACGGCAAACTCTTTTTTTTTTTTTTTTGAATTTTGTTTTCTTTTTTAATTTTTTTTTGAATTTTTTTTAATAAACAAGAAAAAAAATAAAATAAAATAAAAAATAAAAGATAAAAAAATAATACTTACAGGAGGTGTGATTGTGGCTCACATATTCCTCTGGTTTTACGTCCAGTAACGGCTTGAAGCTCTCTATGGGCCGATGGTCGGCTTCCCATCCAATTTTCTTAAAAATTGGCAAACAGGGTCTTTTTTAGTCAGATTCCCGAGACTATAACGCTCATGTTCATCTTGGAATATTGGCCATAAATCGAGAAGTACTCTCTGCACATCTCCACAAGGATGCGTCTCAAGAGTCAATAGAATGTTATCTAAAGACTCCTTACTCATGCCATCCTTTATGAAGTTAATTTTATCATCTCGGTTTATAGACGTCATTCCAATTGATTTGCATTTTGTGTTACAGGTCCATCTTGCACATTTATAGCAGACCCGTAACCTTTTTGCTCTTCTCTTCTTTGCATATGAACTTTTGCCTAGCCCTGGCATATATGAAACAAGAGCGTCAGAAAATTCACCTCTGAGTCGGACCTTTGCTTCGATCAACCAACGTATATCCGCAGGGATGCCTTTGTGCATAAGCATCCTTAATCTCTCAAACCTTGCACAATAAATGTTAGTTAAAGCATTTTGAGGGAGAGAGGGGAATTGCTTGTGGAGGTTAACAAGCTGATTATCCATTTCGAAATAAAGAAAGAAGAAGGGAAAAAAATTAGTAAAATTTTATACAGATTTCAGTGTTTGTGGGTAACTGAAAGGACCGAAAAAAAAATTTTCACGGAGTACCGTTATCCGCCATTTAACCGGTGAAAAATCATCTGTCAAAGAAAAACAAACAAAATTAAGACAGTAAAAAATCAAACTCTGATAGATTTTCTTGCTTGGCACCGATTTTCTGTCTTGATTCCTGTGAATGCAAAAAAAAGTCAAAGTTTGAAAAATGAAAGAGTTAGAAAACTTGGGTTGCCTCCCAAGAAGCGCTACTTTTAATGTCCTTAGCCAGTGTGATTGAAGATTTTGCACGAGCGATGGGTCCTCCCCAATAATGATTCAATCTCTGGCAATTGACATTAATCGTGGCTTTTTCTTTTCTATTTTTTTTTTCTTCTTTTTTTTCTTTTTTTTCTTTTTTTTTTTTCAACACAGTAGTGATCAATCATGGTAGAGGGCATCCTGCAGTTGAACTTCCTCCACGAGGTTCTCTTGAGCTCCTTCATAAAAATTTTTGAGGCGGTGACCATTAACTTTGAACACTTTGTTGGTGGCTTCACTCTTAATTTCCACTGCACCATGAGGAAGAATGTTAGTGACAACAAACGGACCGTCCCACCTAGACCTTAATTTACCAGGCATCAACTTAAGGCGAGAATTAAACAAGAGAACTTTTTGCCCAACTGAAAACTCCTTCCGAAGAATAAACTTATCATGGAAGGCTTTGGTCTTTTCTTTGTAGAGTCGGGAGCTCTCATAGGCATCTAGGCGGATCTCTTCCAATTCCTGTAACTGCAACTTCCGCTCTATGCCAGCTCCGGCCAAATTCATGTTGCATTGCTTCACAGCCCAATATGCTTTGTGCTCAATTTCTACTGGTAAGTGGCATGCCTTACCATAGACTATCCGATATGGAGACATCCCGATTGGAGTTTTGTAAGCGGTCCGGTAAGCCCAAAGAGCATCCTCAAGCCTCATGCTCCAATCCTTCCGATTAGGTTGGACTGTTTTTTCAAGTATGCGCTTGATCTCTCTATTGGAGACCTCGGCTTGACCATTAGTCTGGGGATGGTAAGGTGTAGAAACTTTATGCAACACGCCATATTTTCTCATCAATCCCTCCATGCTCCGGTTACAGAAATGGGTGCCTTGATCACTGATGATAGCTCTCGGGATTCCAAACCTGCAGAAAATTTGTGATCTAACAAAATCCACAACAACTTTGGAATCATCAGTCCGAGTGGCTTTAGCCTCCACCCATTTTGATACATAATCAAAAGCTAGCAAAATGTAAACATAACCAAAGGAAACAGGAAAAGGTCCCATGAAATCAATACCCCATACGTCAAAGATTTCACAATACAGTAGAGGTTGCTGGGGCATCTCATTCCTGCGAGAAATGTTCCCTGTTCTCTGACACTGTTCACAAGACTTACAGAACAAATATGCATCATGAAACAAGGTAGGCCAATATAAACCAGAGTCTAAAACTTTCCTAGCTGTACGTTGAGGCCCAAAATGTCCACCACATGCAAATGCATGACAAAAGCTAAGAACAGAATGAAACTCTTGATTAGGCACACATCGCCTAATAATTTGGTCACTACAAAATCGCCACAGATATGGATCATCCCACACATAATATTTTGATTCACTCTTAAGTTTATAAATTTGTGCACGAGTGAAATGTGAGGGAAAAACTGTAGCAACCAAGAAATTCACCATATCAGCAAACCAAGGGAAGGTGTTCTTACCTTGCAACTGCATAAGCTGCTCATCTGGGAAGGAGTCCCGTACAGGGAAGGGATCTGAATCCCTTTCAATGCGGCTCAAATGATCTGCCACTAGGTTCTCTGCTCCACTCTTGTCACGGATCTCTATGTGAAACTCTTGGAGCAGTAGCATCCATCTTATTAGTCGGGGCTTTGCATCTGGCTTCTTCAAAAGGAACTTCAGTGAGTCGCATGATCAGAAACACAACAACCTTAGAACCAAGCAAATATGATCTAAACTTATCCAAAGCAAAAACAATGGCTAAAAGTTCTTTTTCGGTTGTGGTATAGTTGGCCTCGAGCAAAGATCTAGAGTTCGGAAGCATAGTATATCACATGAGAAGCTTTCCCCACTCTTCGTGCCAAGACCGCTCCTCTCTTGCATAGTTAGAAGCATCACACATTAACTCAAATGGCAATGTCCATCGGTGGGCTGGATGATAGGGGTACTAGTCAAGGCCTGCTTCAAGTGGTTGAAAGTCGCCTTGCACTTGTCATCAAAATTGAACTCCACATCTTTCTGCAGAATCGGGAAAGTGGAAGAGCAATCTTCTTTGAAGTCGGCAATGAAGCGCTGTAGAAACCTGCATGACCAAGAAAAGAACGCACTTCCCGCACGCATGTGGGGTAAGATAGACAAGTAATTACATCAATCTTGGCAGGATCTACCTCAATGCCCTTATCTTGGATACTACATGGCCTAAAACTATACCTGTTCTACCATAAAATGGCATTTCTCAAAATTTAGCACAAGGTTAGTCTCAATGCATCTTTGCGAGTACTCTAGATAGGTCAAGGCTAAACATGAATCAAAAGAAGAACCATAGACAGTAAAGTCATCCATAAATACCTCCATGCACTCCTCTAAGAAATCGAGAAAATATGCTCACCATGCACCTTGGAAGGTACCAGGGGGCATTGCAGAGTAGAAGGGCATCCGTCTGTAAGCAAAGGTGCCGAAGGGACAAGTAAATGTGGTCTTCTCTCGATCCTCAGGTGCAATGTGGATTTGGAAGTATCCAAGATAGCCATCTAAAAAGCAAGAATGGGACTTACTACCCAACCGTTCCAAAGATCTCGATCAATGAACGGAAGGGGTAATGATCTTCCGAGTGGCTTGGTTGAGACGTCCGTAGTCAATGCAGACTCTCCAGATATTCTGCACTCGGGTTGGAATGAGCTCATTCTTCTGGTTGGCCAATCCAGTCACCCCGGATTACTTTGTAGCTAATTGCACCGGGCTCACCCACTTGATGTCAGAGATGGGATAGATAATGCCACTGCAGTAGCTTGGTCACTTCTTTTTCACCACATCTAGAATGAGAGGATTCAGTCTCCTCCGGGGTTGTCTCACTGGTTTAGTTTCCTCCTCAAGTAATATCCTGTGCATGCATGTGGAGGGTTAATACCAGAATGTCCGCAAGTGTCCAACCAATTGCCCTTTTGTGTTGCTTCAAGACTTCCAATAATGCGGTTTCTTGCTCGGAGTTGGAGGTGTTTGGCCATTATCACCGGAGCTTCTCATCCTCTTCCAAGAATGCATACTTCAAATGCTCGGCAAGGGCTTAAGTTCAATGGAGGGTGGTTCTTTGGACCGACGGTACTAGTTTTGGAATCGAAACTAAATCGCTAAATTCTCGTGATTGCACTGTAAGCAAGTGTGCACAATCTTGCAAAACAACATCATCATATGCTATGGAATCAAAAGAATCACACTTAGCAGCAGGATGAATGATAACATCATTCATAACAACATCATTGCCATTAATAACAGAAACAGAATCATCAATGTCAGCAGAATTAACAACAGCACATGATAAGTATGTAGAAATCTCAGCACAGGCTGCACACATTGTAGTGGGTTTACAACCAAAAAGTCCAAAGCAGGCAGAACAAGTATCACAAGCTATGCTATCAGTGTATCCTACAATTTCAGGAAACTCTGCCAACATATCAGCATGCATATCATCAACCAGTAAATCAATGACATCAAAATGAAAAACAGAATGATCATCTAAAGGGTATTTCATGGCATCAAAAAAGTTAAACTGAATGATATCATCACCAAATTCCATGTAAAGGGTACTGAAGATGCACATCAATCTTAGTTTTAGCAGTTTTCAAAAATGGCCTACCTAAGATCAATGGGGGTGGGGAAGAGGCAGATTCATCTTCCATATTCAACACATAAAAATCAGCTGGGAATATTAAATTATGTACCCGAACCAGAACGTCCTCCAACACTCCTGCAGGTTGTGCAGTGCTCCGGTTTGCTAACTGAATGACAATGCCGGTAGGCTTTAGCTCTCCCATATGCAAGGAAGTGTAAACTGACTTTGGCATTACATTGATGGAGGCTCCCAAGTCTAGCAAGGCATGAGTGAACTGTTGGTGCCCTATGGTGCAAGGGATGGTAAAAGTGCCTGGATCCTTGCATTTGGGAGGCAGGTTGGGCTGAATCAAAGCAGAGACATTTCTCCCCATACTCACTTTTTCAGTGCCCTTTAGCTTCCTCTTATGGGTGCACATCTCTTTCAAGAACTTGGCATACTTGGGGATTTGTTTAATTGCCTCCAAGAGAGGTATATTCACCTCAACCTTCTGAAAAGTCTCCATAATTTCCTTATCCAAGTCTGTTTCAACCATATGCCTCGGCTGTATCATTCGGTTGGGAAAAGGAAGAGGAATGTTGGAACCTGACTTTTTTGGATGCTCACTTTTATCTTCATGAATTTTCTCAAACTGCTGATTTGATCCAATTTTCTCGCTTGGTCGTTGTAGGATCATTTGTCGTTGAATCTGCTCTGACATCTGAATTAGGCTATGAGAACTTGAAGTTCTTTGTAGAATCTTGTTTCTCTCGAGCCAAGGGTAGAATCTGGAAGTATCTCACGCCTTTGGTCCATTGATTTGCTTACCACTGCGTAAAGCTATAGCACTAACATTGCCTCTAGGATTTGGAGTGGTTTGAGAGGGTAATTGGCCGTAACCCCGTGACTTTAATTCATGAATTGATGTGGCAAGTTGACCAATTTGAGTCTCCAAGTTACGAATGGTGGTTTCAGTTCTCTGTTGAAACCGGATGTTATTGGTGGCCAACTGTTTCACCAAATCCTCCAATGAGGGCTCGATTTTGTGGCTACAGGACCTTCTTCTTTGGAATGGTGGTCTACTTGGTCCAAAGCATGTGGTGAAACCGATTTGTCCTTGCTTGCTTCTTTGGAATGGTGGTCTATCTTGGTTTTGTGGTCAGCGATTTGATGCATTCCCATATCTCAGTATTGGGATGGTCCCTCCACCAGGGTTGTAAGTGTTGGAGAATGGATCATATTTCGTTGTTGTTCTTTGATGGAATTGTGGCTTCCCAGGAAATATACCACCTGGCAGCCTACGCATTGGTCTTGAAACTCGTAATCATCTTGCAATGTGGGGCATGAATCAGAGGGATGAGAGGAACTAGAACATATGCTACAAACTCTTGCAGGGGTTTGCACACGTGGTTCGTGTTGTCCTATTGCCATTTGTCTAACCAAAGAAGTGAGCTCATCCAATCTATGTTCCACCCTTTGTTGATCGGCATGTGAAGAGGTATTAACTTCATTGACTATTCTGCAGTTGCGACACCATTCGAAAGTACCAAATTGCCGAGAATTTGCCGCCATGTTTGCAATTAAGTTTCTCGGCAATGGAGTTTTATCTACCAATGCTCCACCACTTGCGGCATCAATCATACTCCTTTCCATTGGCATCAATCCTTCATAGAAGTATTGGATCAGTGATTGATCACTAATTTGATGGTGTGGGCAGCTTGAGCATAATTTCTTGAATCTCTCCCAATACTCATGGAGAGTTTCACCACTAATTTGCCTTATGCCACAAATATCTTTCCTTATTGCAGCAGTTCTTGATGCAGGAAAGAACTTTTCCAGAAATAATCTTTTCATGTCATTCCAAGAAGTGATGGCAGCAGGTTGTAAGTAATACAACCAATCCTTAGCAGCACCATCCAAAGAGAAAGGAAAGGCCCTTAGCTTGATGTGATCTTCAGCTATTCCATGAGGTTTCATGGTGGAGCAGACAACATGGAACTCCTTCAAATGCTTATGTGGATCTTCACCTGCAAGACCATGAAACTTGGGCAGCAAGTGTATCAATCCAGATTTCAACTCAAAATCAACATTAAGTTCAGGATATTGAATGCACAAAGGTTGATAATTCACATCAGGTGCAGCCAATTCCTTAAGAGTCCTATTATTATAGTCAGCCATAGTAAAATCAACAGACTAAGATCGCATACGTAAGTACTAATGTATGCACTCAACAGGATTAAAAAAGTCAACAAGATTAGGTGCAATGTCAAGTTCAAGCCCAATTCCAGAAGTAATTCTATTAGCTCTATGAATGCTACTACCAATCCTATGAAGTGTATGAAATGTTCTATCAATTTCAGGATCAAATGAATGCAAGGTACCAGGATCAGACCTAGTCATACAAAGATGCGCTTCATAAGAAGGTATTAGAAAAGCAATAACAACTAAAACACTAAAAATTCCAAAAACAAATACTCCAAAAAATTAAACAAAAATAAAAACAGTATCAAATGAATTTTAAAAATTATGGAACCACCACAGGATAAAATCTACACAAAAATGCTATCCAACAAAATAATAAAAAATCTTAAAAAATTGAAAAAGTGGTCTAAACGATGGAATTTGGCAAAAATAAGGGTGACCTCACTGTATACAGTGAGCCTTTCTCAGAATAATATTTTCCATTTGTGTACCAAAATTCAGATCAATCTGAGATGCCCGAACCAAAATTCTTGACACAACGCCCTTTATCCAAATTCTGCCGAATCCCACTTGAAAAAGCTTCAAAAACAAAACAAACACATTTGTTAGAGTTAGATGGGATCTTGAAATGATCAAATAGTTGCCTTGGATCCCCGGCAACGGCGCCAAATTTGACAAGAGGTTGTCGAGACCCCGTCAAATAAAATAACCGGTTCACAAACTAATTTGTAGTATAGAGAATGAACCGAATCGTCTCTCAAGGATCCAAAAACAAAGATTTAATTAGATCAAGATAATTAGAAAAGGGGGGGTTTTGTTGTTGATTAACAAGATTAATAAAAGTAGGAGATTCAAAGTTGTAAATAAATCTAAAGAAACAACCAATCCAAGGAAATTTACCGATCTTGAGTTTAACTCATCATTGATCACAAGGAATTCACTTAATTGCTAACCAAGTTCTTGGCCTTAGATCACATCAAGAAGCCTTAACATGATCCAAGAATTCTTTACTAGATAAGCATCTAGGATTTGATTAACCAAGGTTAGATAAAGTAAGCACCATCCAACATAGATTAACTTAAGATCTAGAATTTAACCAAGCTAAACAATCTATCAAAAAGCTTTAATACATTGTTTAATCTTTATGATCCTCTTTGAATACATGATAATAAAGCTATTACCACATCAACATCTAAATCAAATTAAGCAATTTAATCTAGATAAAAATCAAAAGAGGAAGAAGAGAAACTTGAATAACAATTAAGCAATATGAACAAGTAAACCAAGATCTCCAAATTAAACAACAAGATGGCTAATCCCTTGGATTGATTATGAGAGCCTAGCCTTCCATGGATGGGAAGGAAGAACTCAGAATTTAAAGAACAAAAACGAAATTGCAAAGAGAATGAAGAAGAAGAGAAAGAAAACTCTCACAAATACTTAAACTTTCTTGAAACTTACTTCTAAATTGAATGCATCTAATACAAAGAGGTTGGGTCTATTTATACTAATCCTAGAAGCCAATTTGTACATGTACATAATCTGAATACAAGCTATAAGAATCTGAAATTTGTCAAAAATGGAAGCTTGATGCATGGTTGGTGGGTTGGTGCATGGTAGGTGGGTTGGTGTATGGTTGGTGGCTTTTAGTCAACAACTCTTATCCGACTTCTGGCTTCAAATTCATCACCTAGACGGTGTATTTTGGCTTGGATGTCTTCATCAAAGTTGTAGCCAGTTGTCTCCTTGAAAATCTCCAATTTGAATCATGTCATTTGGACTTTTAGAATTCCAGAAATGCCAAAAACACTTCACCTACCTCAAGTTAGGTTGGAAGAACGTGTTTCCAAATTCAGACCAACTTGTAGCTTCTGAAGCATGCCTAAAACGACATCTATTGACAAAATGGTCTTCATTGAAGTTGGAGATATGGGTCTTATCTTTCAAGTGACCAAGTTTCAGCCCAAGAGGAGGCCTATAACCCACTATATAGTCCAATATGTGCATACTGCCCAGATGGTTCCGTGACAGCAAACCCACTCTGCATTGCAGGGAAATTCTGGACCCTTAGCATTCCGATCCAGCTCTTGAGTTCTTCATGAAACTTGTAGAGCATTGTCTTAGCTTTCCAAAGACACCAAGATCACCTCAATTGGATCACCGAGTCCCAAGTTATGACCTAACCAAGGAAGAAAGGTCAAAATGCATCAAAATCCGAAAATTATTCAATATTTGCATTAAAGCCCAATGAAGCCCAACAACATTAAACTCATCTAAAGTACTAATATTGGGCACAATAAACATCTAATAATGCCTAATACAAAGCTAACATAAGTGTCTCAAATTGATTGATCAGTAGGCTACATATGCAGATTCTCAATTGTATTGTCCTGCAGAGGTAAGATCCTCCAAAAGGGGAAAGTACATCAAGTGCACATATCTGCCAGACTTATCTGAAAACAACATGCCTCTAATCAATCTCAATATATATGCTTGCACATATCACTGCAACACTATATCATCTGCTCTAGGTGGCATAGTGTGAAAATAACTGCCCAGCCATGACATGCTCAGTCTTCCACCTCTCATCTCATCCCCAAGTGGTGTTGTAACGGCCAAGATAAATTGCGACAGTGAGTGGTAAGAGAAAAATACATAAAAAACAATAGTCACCATCAATATTTTATTAGGTAGGGAAAAATGACTGACAAAACCCTTTAAAAATGGATTTACAGTGAAAATACAAAAATAAAGATGGTGTGCGAAAACAGGTAAGGTTCAGGAGTCGATTATGCACAGAGAATGGTGGAAACTTAATCCCACTACACCCCTAATACATCCGTCATAAAACGGTTTCCTTAAGCTAATTGTACAAATTTATAATCTAAAAAATATCTATTTTACCTTTTTTACCAAATAGAGAAATTAAATAGGAGCGAATAGTTATTCACAGATAAAAAGGAAACTAAAATACAAAAATTAAAAGTTTGACTTGACTTGCACTCCTATGTATCCTCTAATACAATGGGGAATTCAAAGTCACGTAATTCTTTCTAGAAAATTATTCTGGTTTGCTTGATTTTAATTTAAACATACTAGAGAGAAAAGACAGTGGGCCCTTGCATCCATAAAAGAAAAGATAGTGGGCCCTGAGTCCCAAAAAGGAAATGATAGTGGGTCTCGAGTCCGAAAAAGTAAATAACAGTGGACCCCGAGTTCTGAAAGGTAAATGACATTAGGCCTTGAGTCCTGAAAGGTAAATGACCCTCTTTATTTTTCAAATTAAATCAATGCTTGTACGGGATTCAAGATGACACTGGGCCACACAAAAGAAGCCTACCAGTCCAAATGACACTGGAGACAACACAAGGTTGTACAATCAATCTCATTGGTAGTTACATAGATATTTATTATAAAAACACTACAATTAATATTCTAGATACCCAAATAAACATGAAACAGAAAAAATGGGAAAGGATTAATAGGTAGGTTGGCCATCCGAGAACTCTAGGAAGTGACTGACAGATCGGTCAGTGACGAAGGGGCGAGGATCAAACCGATCAGGAAGATTGGTCACAAGAGTTTTGGAGATTGGACGATTGGTTGGAGACCATGGAAAAAGTTTGATCGGTCGGAAGCTGATCGGACAAAGGAGATCATGTGAATGAGATTGGATCGGTAGGAGCACAATCAGTTTGGTTTATGGAGATCATGGGAAATGTTATTCGATCGGTAGGGAATCAATCAGTCAGTTGGTGATCATGAAAATGTGGCAATCGGTCAGAATCGATCAGTTAATGGTAAGGTGTTGATCAACAAAGGTAAGCTCGGTCGGTTGGATGATCAGGGGAACAAGTTTGGGGATTGTCTGATCGGTCATATCCGATCGGTGATATGTTAAGAATGGAAATGGTGATTGGATTGGTCAGGGTCGATCGGTTAATTGTTGCTCCAAGTGAGGCAAGTATCTGATCGGTTAGAACCAATTGGATTGTTGGTGGGAATGGAAAATGTGGTGATTAGTCAGAACCGATCGGTTAAGGGTAAACTCAGTCGGTTGAGTTGATGGGGAAATTGTTGAGGGGCTCGATTCTGTTTGGTGAGCTGAGTGGTAAATGGGTTATGGGTAGGTCTGCTCGGTCGGCCAAGTGATCCTAAGGTTGATGGGCTAATGATTGAGTCAATCTACTTAGTCGGCTTAGTGAGCTGAGGGGTTAATGAGTTAAAGGTAAGCCTGGCTCGAAGAAGTGGTCTAAAAGGCTAATAGGAAAGGTCGGATCGGTCGGTTGGGAGATTTGAGAAGTTTATGGGTAAAGGCTACGGGTCAGATCGGTAAGAACCGATCGATTAAGAGTATTCTTGGTTAGAAGTGATCTTTCAGTAGATGACCAGGCTATAGTGGTCGGTCGGATAGAAGAGTGATCCGTCAGAGGAGAGAATGATTGGTTAGAAATGATCCTGGAAAGGGGGGGTCGATCGGAAATGGTCTGGGGAGTGGGTGATCAGTCCAAAAATGGTCTTAGGAGTGGGTGGTCAGTCGGAAACGGACGAATGCTCTATTTTTTGGTGTTTACTGATTTTGGGGTGTTGTTTTGATGGTTGTTGGGACTAGTGTTGATGCTGTGTTTAGAGTCAAGATAGTAGGATATTATGGTGGCTTTGGTTGGTCATGGGTAACTTTGGGTGATGTTTTAGGGTGGGTATGACAATGACTCTATCTTGGCAAGGTAATACAGGGGACGTGATTTTCATGGCTAGATAATGATAGAGGCATTGATTAGGGAATATGAATGGTAGGTGCAAGTGTGGAGGCTTGATGGCAAGGTGGTTTTAAGTGGGCAAATGAGGCATCGTTAGGTAAGAGGAGTTTCATGGCTGGACGATGTTGGAGGAGTTGCAAATGATTTTAGGTATGGGTTCGCAGGGAGATGAGCTGAACGGTTGGTAGAGATCAATGACAAATAAAAAAGAAGCTAAACAAGCAAATGCATAGAAAAAGAAAAACACAACACCAGCGCATATTCACAAGAGTTGTATCCTATCAAAATATCAGCTTACACAATATTATTCCAGAGGAAGTTAGGGGAACCTACCTTTGTTCCAATAAGCTTGGTGAACTTCCATTTTCTTAGTGAAGACCAAAAACCCAAGCTCCAGCTTCTTTTTTTCTCTCCCTCTCGTTCTCCCCTTTTTTTCGTTTTTTTCAATCACTTCTTTCTTAGCTCTCTGTTTCTCATTTTTTATGGTTAGAGGGGTGGTTGGACAAAGTCCTCTTAATTTGCTAACCACCTCCCACCCGTCTCTCCAAAGTTAGAAAATACGGGGTAGCGTGCATAGTGGTGGCAGAAATATAGGGTGGCGGTGCAGTGGTGCAGAGGGTGACCCCCTCTTTTGACTTTGTGGACTTGGTGGATTTGGTAGGCTCGGTAGATTCCTGGGAAGAATGGATTGGATATGGGAAATTTGGGCTTAGATTAAGTTGGGTTTTACTCTTCCTCTTTTTAATTCATTTTCTTTTTTATTTTTTATTTTTTGTATTGATTTTCCTTATTTATTTATTTGAATTTTGTTGAGGTTTTCTAGCATAACCCAGTCAAAATAGGGTGTTCACAGGTGTCACACCTAATAATCTAACACTTAACTCATTCTAGTTATGATAAGTACTCCCAGTGACTTTAAATCCATCAATCAAAAGTCCTAACTGAATAGACACGTCCTCCAATGTGATTTGTTTGAATTTCAACTACAATGCCTTCTATGTACATTTGTAATGCACTTAACCATTTAGGTAACATATGATATGATTTCTCTCAATATCCAAATACCTTCACAATGGCCTTTTGTTTAACATTCCAAGCTTTCTTGTATGATACCTTGTACGAAAACATAGCCTTAATCCTTTCAATTATTAAAGATATAGGCACGTTTGGTTTCACACTCACCATGTCTAAAATGCAAGAACAAATCATATATAAGTCCAATTTCTTATGATCTTGAGAAAAAGCAGAGTTAACACAAGTATGAGGGCTATCATATTTTGTAATTTGCTACACATTTGATTTCTTCCCTAAAATGACCCTAACTCTCTAATAACAATCGTTGCCAGATTTAGGACATTTAACACTTATCCTTTGGCTATCAGACTCTTCAACCTTGTAGCTCTAATTTCGTGTAAGTGAGTAATGCTTAAGAGCCAAGTTCACAGCTTCTTTTGGAAAATTGCAACCTAATATATAGTTCTTCTGTTGAACTCCAAATACTAGGTCTAACTTATTAGGAAACACATACAGATTTCTCAAAACACCCCCATTAATATTTGAGAATATAAAGGATGAATGCATAAAAACAAATACTGGAGCCGCTGTGACTGAAGGTGCATTAATATGTGCAGACATTACAAACAATGGACCAGAAGGCATCACAGGAATGTTTGGTTGTGGAGGGTCTTCTTCTTCTAATTTTTCATCCACATCAAAGTCTCCTTCTATGTCAGTGTCGCTATCATCACTCCTAAGTAACACTCATTCATCTTCACTAGTATCAGATAATACATCTCTCATCATTGGATTCTCATTTTCTAAGTTCAAGCCAGATGATCTCCCTTCATTGTCACTAACATGATCCATGCTAAAAGGCTCATATTGTTCAACAGGAGTGACTTCAACAATGTAAGAAGTGTGGAAAGGCTTATGACATTCAACAATATTAACTTACTGATATTAGTGTATCGGATTATCGAGCCATAGACAATTAAGTGTTGATGGGATATGACAAGGTATCTCTGGAAGGCTCATCTTCAATACAAATAATAGAAGGAACTTCAACATTGACATGATCTTCAATGGTTTCCACCTCAACATACACTTGCATTAAAGCAATGTTAGGATATTGCTCATAACTATCAATCATAAATGTAACATTTTCATTATCTTCTAATGGAAGAACTATCCACCTTAACAAATTGCATCATTCTGGCAATTGATACCTAATCCTTGAAATCAATTGGTTTGGTTGAAGTTTTAATTTTAAACGAATTCTCATCTTCAAACCACTTATGGTACTTTCTTGTTTAATCAAGATTGACTTGGAATGAGGACCATCATATATTACACATTCTTCACCTTCATAAATTCTCCCATTAGAGAAAATTAGCACAAGAAAAAGTTTTCCCATTTTAAGCTATTATGAACAAAAATTTAAAAAAATTTAAGATCACAAAACCTACAAATATACAACATATAGGCATTATACAATATAGACTATAAATAAATCACAGCCTCCACCATATTAACACTTATGTATAAAATATGTTAAAAAATATATGAAATACATATATCTTATACTCCACCATAACAACATAATATATAGCATAAAGGCATTAAACAATATAAACTATAAATAAATCAAAGCCTCCACCACATCAACACTTATGCATTACAAAATATACAACATACACATATCCTATACTTCAACATAACAGCATAATAACATTACAAACACACTATATAAGCATTAAACATTATCCCTAAAAATTAACTAATGTACATGTATACAAAATTTAACCATACATATGAATAGAATTTTTTTTTTCAAGAATACAATTACAAGAAGGATAACATACCTGGAGATAGGAAAAACTATGATCAAAATGCTTATAAGAATGATAAAATGGTGGGTTTAGGAGGGATAGAGGCGTGGTTGGCGACAGTTGTGGAGGAGAAAAAGAGAAGTGAAAAGAGGAAGGAAGAAAAAGGGAAGGGAAATAAGGTTTTACAAGTGTGTCACGCCAAAGCGCTAGGTGTGATACACGTCATCACACAAACATGTGAAGCTTGATATGCGAGGACACGCTGACAAGTTGGGCGTGATACATGTTGTCACGCTAGTTTCATGAGCATTCCCACTTATATTACGCTTCCCGTGTTGGCGTGATGACGTGTATCACGCCTAATGCTTTAGCGTAACACACATAGAATGTTAAAAAATAATATTTGCCTACGTGTAAAAAATGACAGTATGTAGGTAAAAAGTTTCAAAACAAAGGTATTTGGGTAATTAGTTTTAGTTATAGGGGTAATTGGGTTTAAAAGCCTGGGAACTTATTCATACTCAGAAATACAAAGAAAACAAAGAAATTTATAGGATTTTATGGAAAACAAAGGGGAGAATATATACAAAGAGTTTTATTGAACTCATCACAGCGGAAAAGATAGGCTCTTTCAAGGTAGATGGTACTGCACTGATACCATATTAAAATTCTAGAGTTTAGGTAAAACATATGAAAAAGAGAGAAAGATAGCTAATTGAATATATATTGATAGATATAATGAGATATAATATCCTAACCTAATACTCCTATTTATATTAGTAATTAGGACCATTAAAAATAAGACTAATAACCCTAATATTCTAACCATCACAATCCTTCAATTATTAACCTTACACAATTTCTTTGATTTCAATTGGAATGGGCAGAAGATTAACGACAAAATGAAATACATGGCAATTTACATGCATGGTGCATGTGTTTTATTGACCTTGGCTATGACTCCCTGACTCTTGAAGGGGTAACTTAAAAGCTTTAGAATAAAAGTGAATAGAACAAGTTAGTCGGATTAAAAAAAAGTAAAGGAAGATGGAGAAAAACTTTAGGAGAAATGATTAAAAAAAATATCTTCTATTAAATGGATTTATTGAAAATTTGATTTTTTATAAATCCTAATGGCGTATTTTATCAATATAGCCCATCTCATCTAGTGGGATAAAGTTTGATTATTGTGGTTAGGTTAAATAGGTTTTGTTGTTTTTCCATTTCAGGATTAGTACGAATCTATGAGAAGCTAACTTGCTGTGTTTCAGTTGTCTTTCAAGAGCATCTCAGCTGTTGGATGTTGTTTTGGTTAGTGTTACTCAATCATCCAAGAAAAGAACACCAAGAGGCGAGAAGAATAAGAAAAGAGGATGAGTCTCAACGAAAATGCTACCTTTGTGCTATCCGAGTCATTTGTTGTTTCTTTCATAAAACCCATAATTTGGATTTTAAATTAACCCCTGTACCTCAGAAACAGGAGCATAGATTCATTACTTCTTTTTAGTGACCTTTAAAATTTCTTTTCATTCAATCAAAGAAATCTAGTAGTGTTTAGATTTCAATTTCCACATTGCCAATTCAAGTTACCTCTAATATTGAAGCAAACACGGAAGATTTTTTTTTACTCCCTTAATTGATCTTCCATTCACAATGAGAAAGTAAGAAGAGAAAAATAATCAATTAAACTGGAAACTTAAATCTTTATTACAGATGGTCATCTATATATATGTATGTGTGTGTGTATATATATATCCATTCACTATTTTATATAACATTTGAGGCAGATGATGACATGACCCAAGAACCAAAATTTTGTTCTTTAATTTCTTTTGCAGAATAACGAAAACCAGTGTGTTAAGATGGATGTCTTCCTTGGATGGAAGACACGTAGATGTCTCATAAAATTATACATAATAACATATTCACCTCTTCTGCTGGCAGGCAAGCCACACCTTGCCGTTTAATTTATAATTTTTCGACAACTATGATATCATGATTAACTCTAAGTCAATTGAGTGGTGTAGGGCTGATGAGGTAGTATTGCAGGCATCTTAGAACAAGGGTCAAAATCACTCTTACTAAGTTGGCTGGGGTTATTGGTGTTCTGAGGGTCTCCAGTGAGTGAGGAAATGGCTGCAACTAATGCTGCCTTGAGAGATGGATCTTTGGCTATAGCTTCACTGACAACATCCACCAAGGCAAGGTTTATCTCTGGGAGTACCATGGTTGGAAGCCTAGAAGACAAGTACAACCCCTCAGATTTTTGAGAGTAACCATGCAATGGCAAAGGGCATGATTGCCAGTGGTCTGATGAAGGAGCCCTTTGGAATTGCAGATAGTTATTAGAGGGCTGGGTTAAGTCCAATGTTACTGTGGGACATGATGCAGATGGAGAGAAGGTAGCCAAGCCAGTGGAGGCAGAACTAGATAATGAAGAGAAGAGGCGTGAATTTGATTGAGTGCTACCATGTAAACTTGTGGTTGAGCCAGAAAGGAACATGTTCAATGCTGCTGATGTTGAGCTCGCCATAGATCTGGCTGCTGGTGGGAGTGGATGATTATGGTTCCCTTCATAGGTTGTGATGAGAACAGTCTCATCCTTAAAACACCTTTGCACCTGTTACAATGTAAATACCACATCTTAAGTAAACTCTGCAAGAATCTCTCAAGTTTCTTCAAAACGTCAGTCAGGCAAATTATAATGGTTATGAAGTGATGTCCTGGGGAAATAATAGAATTATCAATAACCAAGCACAGATTATTTGCATCAAATTCCTCATAAACATATGATTGATGTTATCAATTGGCAAAACTAACTCCGCAAGAAGTGATGAATTGCTAGTGTAAGGAAATATAATCACTTGTACAATCTAAATTCATAATTAACCCAAATACTACTATTAATTTTATTTCAAACCCACAATTTGTATAAAATTAAGTGTGGATTGAGGAATAAGGAACTTATTATAAACTGAATTTAGGATTCCCTGCTTTAACAGCAAAGATATGTCAGCAGTTAACAGAAATTGGTCATTCATATATTTGTAAAAGATGAAGCAAAGTTAAATGATGCCAAGAATATATATATATATGAGAAGGGATCAACTTACATTGGTGTAAAACTTAATTCACTTACACCACTCAATAATTTTTTATTAAATATGTTTTTTATCGATCCAATCGTTAAATGATAATTATCCATGATATTAATCATTTCTATTAAATTTTAAAAAAATTGAATATCAATAAAAATATAATCAAATAGTTTATATCATATTAATTTTAATGTATATTAATGAGTTAAAAAACAATTTCAAGTTAATGTGAAATTTTATAGGTATGATTTTAAGAAAAATTTCCTCCATGAACCTGCTTGCGAACCGGACATGCTGTTCCCATGCTGCAACGATAGTAGGCCCGGGGACAAGGGTTACCCTTCGCTGTCTTTTGTCCATACTTTCTCCATTGACACCCATCGCCCATCTGAACATAAGAATGGCAATGCATAATCATATAGTTCCACTCAAATATGTATTTCATTTTTATCAGTCAATTCAATGCATAAAATGATAATATTGTAATCTAAAATTAATATACCAGTCCTGTAAATGAAAAAAGAGAGAAATCCATACCAAAGAAAAATCTGATCGTGCCCTTATGGACACTCTAGCTTTCCTGCAAGAAACCTCAGATGCTTGATCTTCTCTGCGCTTTACTTCTTCTGATGTTATTTGGTTATTGATTTCAACAACCTTATAAGCATATGTAAGGTTTCTACCTATGTTCTTCTGAATGTTTTCCGCTGAAGCAAATCTTTCTGTTGTGCTTCCATCTGAAGGTGAAGGCTCACCAATATTTAAGAATTGCCGGGTGGGCAACA
The DNA here is from genome assembly GCA_023212625.1 of Styphnolobium japonicum. NCBI lineage: Eukaryota > Viridiplantae > Streptophyta > Magnoliopsida > Fabales > Fabaceae > Styphnolobium > Styphnolobium japonicum. Next base: position 20,465,854 of record JALBWW010000003.1, on the reverse strand, counting down.
CTGGTTTCTCTCCATCTTGTCTATTTCCCTTCTGAATTGATGAAGACATGCATGCTTTATTCCTTTAATTAGTTTATTCAAAACATAATGCAAAGATTAGGTTAGGCATGTAAAGTTTAATTACTCACTACCAGTCTCCTAGTACTTTAGTTTGATAGTCATGCACAATCCATGTCATGTTAATTATAAAAACTAAAGAAAATAATACTTTTTCAGCATCATTGTGCTGCTGTTTGTTAGTCTTTATAACAGTGAGACCTCCTAGGCCAGACACTATTACAGGTATTGAAAATATATGTTGGTTATTGTTGACCAAGTTAAACAAGATTGTTTTCAAATAATATAAATTTCATGGCAAATGTAATAGAACAACAATGAATTAATTATTAATCAAACAAGCATATAGAAAACAAATTTTAAGTCAAACTTGCCTGCAGGTCAAGATTATTTCGAGGTGATGAAGATAGTTGCTGCTGCTGCATCGCCAAAAGTAGGTGATTCTTAAGAGCGGTGTAGTGTTCATTAATCTGATTTAGCATAGCTCTTAAATTCTGATTCTCCTTCTTCATTTCCTCAAGCTTGATTCGCAGCAAGCCCGACTAAGAGCCAATGACATCCAAATTAAAAACTATTTATTTATCATGTCCAACATAATTAAAGGGCATCAATCAAAACTTACGCAGATTAAAAATAACAGGTACTCGTGGGATATGGGGTAGCCCAGATTAACTTATCAAAAATTACTCACCTGGGTTAGGGGCTGTCCTTGAATTTGGGGAGGCTGTTCTGAGTTATTCAGGCTCAAACTGAGAAGAGTAGATCCTAGCTGCACAATTCTCCCGCCCATGTAAGTTAGCAAAGATCATTTAATCATTAAAAGGCATGGTATATTGAAGTACTGATAAGCTTATAAGTGAGAAAATCTGCTCCATATATATATAGATGATTCATCTAAAAAGGTTGTATATTGGGTATAAACAAAAAAGCATGTAAACAAGTGAAATAAACAACCGGGAGAGACCAAGGTGAAGTGTTAGGCAACTGAGCAAGTAAAGCTAGAAAGCTAATATATACAGCATAGCATATATGGAAACTTACAGGATTATTAATGGAGGGTTCCTCAGTCCTGTTCGGTGCTTCTGTATTTTCATCATATGGCCTTTCCTCAACTTCCAGCAATTGTTTTAATTCGACTTTTCCTTCCATTTATAAAGCCTTTATGCCAGTTTCTACTACTCAGACGGTGATATCAAATATGCATATATACCTGCTGTTCTCCTGATGGTTATGGTTTCACTTCCAGGCCTGACTTCAGATTACTTGCGATCTAACTTTTGAAGCAGAACTATATAATGGTCGCAGCCTGCAGTGTATGTGAATGGAACTTGCACACAACATTAGTATAGTATTTGTTAAGTCTACTTTTATACTAGTCTCTTTTCCCATATTAACTAAATGAATTTAATTTTAATTCTGTAAAGTATTTTTACACTGTCATTCAATCATATCCTGACACATTATTAAAAAGTTAGACTTTTTAGGTGGTTATTATAATAGTCAAACTCTTTTAATGATTTGGCAACACATAATTGGATGACAGTGTAAAATTTTTTTACACTGAGAGTGGATCAAAATTAAACTTTAACTAAATTCCGCTTGTTAAATTAAGTACTTTTCTACATAAAATATAAAATGACCATGTGCAGGGGGTAGAGAAAGAGGATAGAGATACTAGAGAGGGAGAAGCTAGTAAGTAATAAAATCAAATAAAATCTTATTTTGATGATTTTTTTTTATAAAAACTATTATATATTCTTTCTAAAACTAAGTTTATAATGTAGATAGATTTTTCTTTTTCTTTTTTGGTTACAAATCAAATTAGGCCCTAAGACTTGGTGTGAGAGTATGAGAAAAGTTAGGCTAAGCGTGAGTATTGAGACTCAATGGGGATCATACCAAGTTTCAAGTTTTTCCTAAGAAAACTGTGTGCCAGTAAAGTATAAAGTCATTAGCATATTCAGATATTTTTTTGCTTCATAGTTTGTACGATCTCTTTTTTTTTTTTTTGTCATTTTTCCCTCCTTGATCACAAATAGCAAGTTTTTTTTTTTTTAGAGGAGGTTGGTTATTTCCTTGTACAAATAGTAATTTCATAAGAAAATTTCAATATCGTTAATTACCAAAAAGATCAACATTTTTTTTAACACAAATGTCTAGTGAACGCATGGTGATGTGTTCTTTCTAAGTCAAAAAAAAAAAAAAAGTGTGTCTCAAGATCTGATGTCCTTGATTATAATATGTTCCATTTGTATTCTTTATAAGGTGTCTTCTTTGTGTGACAGGTTGAGCCATATATTAGACGTCTTTAGATTTAATTCTACAAAGCAATCATCTTATAATGTAAGTCAACTATAGAAACGTCCTCATTCTCACCAACAAAATGAAAGGGACAAATTGGGATTCTAGATGACTTCATTACCCTTCATCCCGGGAAAGAAAAATGAGGGAAGACTGCCATATCCAGCGTGACTCAGGCTGCGACATTCAGCCCTCCCTTCCTTTTCATTAAAGAAGGCAAGCAACGAATGAAAAATAGAAACGACCGAAGAGATTGAAAAGAGAAACTTCCTTTAAATTTTAAATCCACACCTCTATTTTTTCCAATTTTATTCTCTATAATTCCCTTCAATAGAAAAAGCTGAGATTAACATTGAAGAAGCATTGCCATTTGATTTGCACATATTCAAATAAAAGCCTTGACAATTTGTTATTTATGCAATATACATGTACAATTTAACTTCGCACCTCCTAAAAGAAAATAGCATAAAATTCAGCCATTGGATACACATACACCTGCTTGCATCAAAGGGTTTGACTAAGTGTTTGAACATTAAATCCTGAATGGGATTCTAAGCTTCAGCTTCTTGGCTTTTAGCCTTTTAGTATATGAATAGATAAGATTTGAATTATCTTGAGCAATTAATGTCATCTTCATGTCACCAAAGAAGTTATGTTTTATTGTCTTTGTTTATTCAACCAAAGACATGACACGCAACTGTATATTAATTACTAGTGTCAGGTTGTCAGCATTTGATCATAGGACATGGAATTGAATATCAAACATCCAGATAAATAAATCTGCGCTAGATGCTGATAAGCTTAACCTCAGGCAAATAAAACTCTTCAAGTAAGGTTACTTTTGCTGTTTTAAGCTTAACATAAAAATATATATATAAAGTTTGGCTTCTCCACAAAAAAAGTCTTCGTTTTCATATTTTCTCCCCCAAGGCTTTGACATAGAGTCAAATATAGACCAAGTACCAAACCCCACCATGTCATGATCAATATGTAAGCTTAATCAACTCTCAGCTGTTTGTGTATGTATTATTAAGCAGGAAGGAACCCTGAAACTTCCTTGAAATACTATTCAAACTTCAAATATCAACCAGGTATGCTATCGGTATATTATTCTAGTACAAGGTATTACCCGGGAAAATCTAAAAAAATTCCAAATTCGCCTTCAAATTTGTGATTGAGGCGTGGTATTTAAGTTAACAAATCATTTTTCTAATTCAACCCATTTATTGAAAGAATATATGATTGACGATGTCCTAGAAGAAGACTTGGAAAAGCATTCTCTGCGCGTCTACCCCGTGTTCATGAATTTTGACTTAATATTCAACTTTGTAAATCACTTTGTTTCAGTAATAAACAATGACACGAAAAGAAAAAAGAAAAAAAAAACTTGTATGCTCACATTAGTGAAAAAACACTTCACCTAAACAAATTGTTAGAATCCCAAACAATAGACCAATAAATCATCCACTTGAAGGTTAGTAGTAAAGGATGAGAATGTTTGAAAATCAACTACCTAAACTATGGCCAAGTGGCGATATATTTGATGTTTTTAATTCATTTTAATATTAAGATAACAATATATATATATATATATATATATGTCATATCATGTTAGAGTACTATCTTATTATCAAAGGTGAGAGGAACAAACTTTGATCATTAAATCTTACATGAATAGTCAAGATTATAAATTGCTTTCACATAAATGGTTAAGATTAAAAGTTATTTAAAGTCACATAAAAGTCACATGACTTTATGCTTAATCTTGATCATACATGGATGATCTAATGGTCAAGATTTGCCACTTTCACTCTCATAATAAGAGTAACATGGTGATTCGAAGGTTTTGGGAAGAGAAAAGAATTAATACAAAACGAATGGCTTTGGCAATGCAAATTCTGATGTTAGTTGTAATTTCTAAGACTATGTTTAAAAGTTTTATGGTGAGTGGAATAGAATGGTATATAATGAAATAGAATGAATGATATGGAATAAAGTTTTCATACTATTGTTTGGATGTTTAATGGTGGAATAGAAGAAACTTTTCATTCATTTGTTTGGAAGTTCTAGTGGAAGTGAATTGAATGATAAGAATTATAAGTTTCTTATTTTCATATTGTTCTTATCTCAAACACAAAAACATAAAGATTAAGGACAAAAAAGAAATTTCATAATACATTCTCTTCCTTATCCCTTAATTTGGAAGAAAAGAAAAATGAGAGAATGGAGTGGTATGACCGGAGGGGGACTCCTTCATTTTCATCTCCTTTTTAAACGTCTAAACAATAATACATTTTACCATTTTATTTCATTCTACTCCATTCCATTTCATCTCTTATCACCAATTCATAAAGCTGCATGTCCAGATTTCATTTCACTATCAGAAGTGTTGCACATTCAGCCTAAATGAAATCTTAATTAAGCAGCTTTCATTATTTCCTTCTTCCACATTATATTTAACAAAAAGGCTTATGATATATGCAGAGCCAATGAATATGAACAGTTGGAGATATAAATAAAATTTATAGACATATAACTAACAGTTTAAGTTCTTAGGTTAAAGAAGATATCTTCTGAAAAGGGGAAGGCGTTGGTTGATAGATATGAGCCTGTAAAACTGTAAGGCACAAATCAATAAATCTTAATCCCAACTAGGACCAGATTGACGTTGAACAACTGCCGTGCTTGATTGTAGTAGTGGGCATTGGTTTGTTATTTCAAAAGAGTGAGTTAATCATGAACACGACATAAAAACATGGACTTGGTTCGAAGTCACATCAAATTCAAGAAGTAAAAGGAAGAAGAATAAGGTGGTAAAGGAAAGCGGCGCTGGCCACCTTCATACCAGCTAGTTTTGGAATGGTACACGTACACCCCAAAACCTGATTGACTCGTTCATCAAAGGGGAAAAATGGGTCCTGCCCCTGCAATAGTGTGGGGTAATGATATGATTTTGTCATTTTAGTTAGTTTTCTCCATTTCATTGACCTCACAAACACCGCAATGGCCGCTCAAGATTCCCAAAAACCTCTGCTACCCAAGTTGGAATTTAATGTTTTTAAATGAGTTGCTAAGGTATCTAAATTTTTTGAAGGTAGGAATACTCTAAATAAATTATTAAATATTTATTGATTGATGGTTTTTAAAATAATGTTTGAAGTCTATATTTGAACAAGAGATTCATAGCTACATCTGATTTAAGACAGTCTTCTTAGGTTTATTTGGATGTGTTTTTTTCATAAAAAAATTTATTTCCTAAATAGAGTATTTTTTTTTGTTATATTTTAGTGTATTTGGATGAGTTTTTGAAAAGAAAAGAAAAAAGGCACAATTGTACTTTTTCTACCTAGTTAAATTTTTATGTTTCTAAAAAATGACATTTTAATAATATAAAAATGATGTTCAAACAATAAAAATAAAAATAAAAATCTCTCAAAATTTGCATCTAAATATTGTTGTTTGAAAAAGTGTAGACGACAACTGACCTGCAAAATAGAGTAGAAAAATAAAATAAAGTGAAGGCCTAAGACGTGTGGGTACACACTGTCCTTAAGGATTTATTCGACTAATGCGAAATTCCCCCAAGATGTAACAGGCTCTTCCCGGCCGGATGCGGCTGAGGTTTCAGATCAGCAGAAAATATATATTTTAAGCAGTTAACCCAGAGGAAGAAGGAGAAGAGAACAGATGAAGAAGAAGTCAGTTTTTTCATTATGTAAAGGTGGTAATGCAGGTGAGAAAATCAAGGGAACACAATCTGCAGTTGGTAACCAGCAGAGAAAAATAAGGGATGTGATCTGCATTTGAGGATTTTCTGGATAAAGACTAAGTCAAAAAGTAACTGTTGCTGGATAGGATAATTTAAATTTAAATATAAATAAAAACAGAGCAAAAAACTGTGAGGCCTCATTATCGTGCGCACGTGGGGGGAGGGGAAATCAGATGATTTGCACTACCTGGACCTAAACTTGGGCGCGCGAGCCCATACATCTTACGAGCTCATTTTACAAGCCCATATCACAAGTTACTTTATAAACCCTTTAAAAGATTGAAGACTAAGCAATGTGGGACTTTGAACTTTTGAAATATTACAACACATAATACAACAATCCCCCACATATTTCAAAAGTTAAAAGAAAAATAAAACAATTTAATATATAAAAAAAACATAATATAATTTTCTGGGTTAACACCATGGGTGTAAATGCGTCAAACTGGTGTCTTTTAGACTATGAACCAGACCTAGACTAACAGACATAATATACAGTGAGTTGGTAAAGTAAACTTCTCGAATCAGAAACACTTTGTCGTACATTAGAGGTCTGTCAATCACACTACACCCCAACTATTCTCGCTGATGACGCTGTGTTGCGCTAGTAGGCCATGCGCGCGCCTGGTAATTCATGAGTGCTCTAGAGATTATGCCTCAATCTCATACAAGCGGCCCCACTTGACACTCATATAGGTGATTTCATCAAGTATATGCTGCAAATCATACACCACCCATAAGGGATATGAAATCATTAAAAGCTTTTAAGCTTATCCTCTCAATAATGCAGTTCCAGCACTACTCACACCATAGGAAGGGACAAAAAAATATTAGTGCTAGCAGAACTAACAAGTGACTTGTTTTTACCCATATGAACCTTCTTCATGGGATCTCCAATCACAAAGGTTGGGTTACCATCATTGTTAATTTCAAATTGGCTTAAGTCCCATTCTCCTCGATGTTTCATATATTAATTTCCTTCCAAAAGGCTTTGTCAGAGGATCGGCCAAATTCACTTCTGACTTCACATAATCAATGGATATTGTTCCATCTTTTAGCAGCTGCTTTACTACATTATGTCTCAATTGTATATGACGATTTTTACCATTGAAAGTCTTATTCTTTGCAATGGCTATTGCCGCTTGGCAATCACAATGCATTGACACTGATGGTGTCGGTTTTATTCCTAAAGGAATATTTGCCAAGAAGTGTCTTAACCACTCAGCCTCATTGCCAGCCAACTCCAGAGCTATAAACTCTGACTCCATAGTGGATCTAGCAATTATAGTTTGTTTTGATGATCTCCAAGTAACCGCACCACCACCAAGTGTAAATACATAACCACTAGTGGATTTTGTCTCATCTGAATCTGAGATCCAGTTAGCATCACTGTATCCTTCTAATACAGCAGGAAATCCATTATACACTATACCATAATCCATGGTACCTCTCAAATATTTCATGAGTCTAACAAGTGCAGCCCAATGATCCTGATTGGGACTATGTGTATATCTACTCAATCTGCCCACGACATATGCTATGTCAGGTCGAGAGAAATTCATTAAATGTAATAAACTCCCAATAATTTGAGCATACTCAGATTGAGCAACAGGATCACCCCTATTTTTCTTTAATTGAGAGTTAGCATCATAAGGGGTACTCATTGGCTTTGAGTCAAAATGACCAAACTTCCTAAGAAGTTTCTCTACATAATGTTTTTGTGATAGCATTATACTATCACTCTTCCTTATGATTTTAACTCCTAATATTACACTTGCTTCACCCATGTCTTTCATATCAAATTTAGATGCAAGAAAAGATTTTGTTCTAATCACTACATCATTACAAGTACCAAAAATAAGCATGTCATCTACGTATAAGCAAATAATAACACATTCACCATTTAATAATTTGGTATACACACATTTATCAACTTCAATAGGAGAAAAACCATCATTAATCAAGGTTTGATTAAATTTATCATGCCACTGTTTTGGTGCTTGTTTTAAACCATATAAGGATTTGAGAAGTTTGCACACTTTATTTTCTTGACCAGGAGTTACACATCCTTCAGGTTGTGTCATATAAATTTCTTCTTCCAAATCACCATTTAAAAAGGCAGTTTTCACATCCATTTGGTGAATAATAAGTTTGTAAATTGAAGCTAAGGCTATTAAAACTCGAATTGAAGAAATTCTGGTCACAGGAGCAAAAGTATCAAAATAATCAATATTTTGTTTTTGAGTAAAACCCTTTGCTACTAGTCTAGCTTTATATTTTTCAATTGAACCATCAGGGTTATACTTTCTTTTAAAAATCCATTTGCAACCAATAGGTTTTGTTCCAGAAGGTAAATCAACTAAAATCCAAGTATTGCATTTTGAAATAGAATCAATTTCGGCTTTAATAGCTTCTTTCCAAAAAGGAGCATCAGAAGATGAAATAGCTTCAGTAAAAGTCAAAGGATCATTTTCAATGAGATAAGTGTAAAAGTCATTTCCAAAAGATGTCTCTTTCCTTGGTCTTTTACTTCTTCTCAAATCCTCATACGAGTTTTCACTATTGTTTTCTACCGAATTATTTTCTAGAGAATTATTTTCTACGGAATTAATCCCAGATTTCAAAGGAAAAATATGTTCTAAAAATTCAGCATTTTTAGTCTCTACAATAGTGTTACGATCAATTACACTACTTCTCAAAACAAGAAACCTATAGGCAGCACTATGTTCAGCATATCCAATAAACATACAATCAGAAGTTTTAGAACCTATTTTTCTTTTCTTAGGTTCAGGAAACATTACCTTAGCTAGGCACCCCCACACTTTTAAATATTTCAAATTAGGCATATAACCTTTCCATAACTCATAAGGTGTTTTACCAGTTTTCTTATGAGGTATTCTATTTTGCAAAAAACAAGCAGTTAAAATAGCTTCACCCCAAAGGTTATCAGGTGCGGAAGAACTAACTAACATGGCATTCATCATTTCTTTTAATGTCCTATTTTTCCTTTCAGCCACTCCATTAGATTCAGGTGAATAAGGAGGAGTTACTTCATGTATTATGCCTTCTTTTTCACAAAATTCATTAAATAAAATATATTCACCACTCCTATCAGATCTAACTCTTTTAATCTTCTTATTTAGTTGATTCTCTACTTCCGCTTTATATGAAAGAAACATATCAAAAGCTTCATCTTTATTTCTAATTAAATAAACCTTAGTGAACCTAGAAAAATCATCTATAAATGTTATATAATATTTTTTACCGCCTCTAGTCATGGTATTTTTTAAATCTCCTAAATCGGTATGAATTAAACTAAGTAATTCAGATTCACGTTGTTGTACTAAAGGGCAAGATTTTTTAGTTAACTTAGATTCAATACAAATATCACATTTATTTAAACATGCATCACTAGTCGCAGAAATTAAACGAATATATCGCATTTTCTTAATATAAGAAATATTTGCATGTCCTAATCTAGCATGCCACATATCAATGGAATCAATCAAGTAAGCAGAAGATGATGCATTCTTATTAATAATTTCATCAATGTTCAATACAAAAAGTCCCTGATCACAATAACCCTTTCCCACAAATACATTATTTTTTGTCATTACAATCTTGTCAGATTCGAATGACACTTTAACCCCAACTTTTCCCAAGAGAGATACAGAAATCAGATTAGCCCTAATATTAGGCACATGAAGTACATCATTCAAAGCCAGTGTCTTGCCAGATGTGAGCTTCAGAAGAACTTTTCCCTTTCCCAAAACTTCAGCAGTTCGAGAATCTCCAAGATATACCAGTTCTTCTCCATCCCCCACAGAAGTGTAGGAGGTAAAAGCATTTTTGTTTGCACAAATATGCCTAGTAGCACCAGAGTCTACCACCCATTTGTTCACATTGGTCACCATATTAATTTGAGAAACGACCGCAGCAATGATATCATCTCCATCTACCAAATTTGCCTTTGGTTTAGGAGGATTGTCGTTCCTCTTTCTATGCCTGCATTGGGGTGCATGATGTCCTGACTTTCCACAAATAAAACAAGTACCTTTTCTCTTGAAAGTGGGATTAGAAGCACGAGGGATATCATTAACTTTATTGTTATTGTGATCAGGTTTAGAATCGTACCTTTTTTTGTGAGATTTATTTTGCACAAGATTTGCCCGGGAAGCCAAAGCCTTTGCCCTTGCAGCCTGACACTCTTTTCGGTTGGTGTCTTCAATGATGATGTGAGTGATCAGATCAGAGGGTGACAGTTGCTTGTGCTTGTGCTTCAGCTGTTGTTTGTAGTCCTTCCATGAATCAGGAAGCTTTTCAATAAGGAGGCCAGCTACAAACTCATCCGGGAGAGTGATATTTTCGGCTTTGAGATCCTCCAACAGCTTATGGTACTCATTGATCTGAACCTTGATGTCTTTGTTTTCAGTCATCTCCCAGTGGTAGTAGTTTCCGATGACAAATTTCTGCTTCCCGGCATCTTCAGAAGTGTACTTTAGGATCATGGACTCCCATATATCTTTGGCATCCTTGTAAGAACAGTACAAATCGAACAACTCGTTAGAAAGAGTGCTAATAATAGTGTGACGGCATACCTTATTAGCATATGTCCAGTCTTGAATCAATTTGGGAGTTGCCGTGGAGGGTGGTCTGGGATCGGTGAGTGCTGATGCGACTCCGTGCATGTCAAGGACGGTGTGCAGACGTTCTTGCCACCTTCGAAAATTTTGGCCAGCAAAGAGTTCGATCTTCGAGATATCTGGAAAAGGCTTCGCAAAGGTGACCGCGGCAGGAGTAGGTGGAGAAGGTAGGGAAGCAACAGCACCACCATTGTTGGGAGTGGTAGTCTCGATTGCAGCGTCGCTGTCGACCATGGTAAATCCTTAAGATTGTTGTTTGAAAAAGTGTAGACGACAACTGACCTGCAAAATAGAGTAGAAAAATAAAATAAAGTGAAGGCCTGAGACGTGTGGGTACACACTGTCCTTAAGGATTTATTCGGCTAATGCGAAATTCCTCCAGGATATAACAGGCTCTTCCCGGCCGGATGCGGCTGAGGTTTCAGATCAGCAGAAAATATATTTTTTAAGCAGTTAACCCAGAGGAAGAAGGAGAATAGAACAGATGAAGAAGAAGTCAGTTTTTTCATTATGTAAAGGTGGTAATGCAGGTGAGAAAATCAAGGGAACACAATCTGCAGTTGGTAACCAGCAGAGAAAAATAAGGGATGTGATCTGCATTTGAGGATGTTTTGGATAAAGACTAAGTCAAAAAGTAACTATTGCTGGATAGGATAATTTAAATTTAAATATAAATAAAAACAGAGCAAAAAACTGTGAGGCCTCATTATCGTGCGCGCGTGGGGGGAGGGGAAATCAGATGATTTGCACTACCTGGACCCAAACTTGGGCGCGCAAGCCCATACATCTCACCAGCTCATTTTACAAGCGCATATCACAAGTTACTTTATAAACCCTTTAAAAGATTGAAGACTAAGCAATGTGGGACTTTGAACTTTTGAAATATTACAACACATAATACAACAATCCCCCACATATTTCAAAAGTTAAAAGAAAAATAAAACAATTTAATATATAAAAAAAACATAATATAATTTTCTGGGTTAACACCATGGGTGTAAATGCGTCAAACTGGTGTCTTTTGGACTATGAACCAGACCTAGACTAACAGACATAATATACAGTGAGTTGGTGAAGTAAACTTCTCAAATCAAAAACACTTTGTCGTACATTAGAGGTCTGTCAATCACACTACACCCCAACTATTCTCGTTGATGACACTGTGTTGCGCTAGTAGGCCATGCGCGCGCCTGGTAATTCATGAGTGCTCTAGAGATTATGCCTCAATCTCATACAAGCGGCCCCACTTGACACTCATATAGGTGATTTCATCAAGTGTATGCTGCAAATCATACACCACCCATAAGGGATATGAAATCATTAAAAGCTTTTAAGCTTATCCTCTCAATAATGCAGTTCCAGCACTACTCACACCATAGGAAGGGACAAAAAAATATTAGTGCTAGCAGAACTAACAAGTGACTTGCACGCGTGAGGGGGGAAAATCAGATGATTTGCACTACCTGGACCCAAACTTGGGCGCGCGAGCCCATACATCTCACCAGCTTATTTTACAAGCCCATATCACAAGTTACTTTATAAACCCTTTAAAAGATTGAAGACTAAGCAATGTGGGACTTTGAACTTTTGAAATATTACAACACATAATACAACAAATATAAATTCTTTTTTATATAAACGATGTTTATTTTTATTCCGTCCTAATGAGAACTGCCTTAAAAATAGAGAATTGATCGATAGTACATGTTCTTTTTATGTTTTGGTACTGTATCATTTGTCATTTCTCTAATAATTGGAAATTATTTTTTTAGTTTTTAAAAATATTTTCACATGTTACTAGTATTGTAAGACTCTTCAAGTATATTAAACTTTTATCCTCACATTAAATATGCAGTTCGCTTACCACTGTACTTAATATTTATTGATTAATATATAATTAGAGGATATTATTCTAGCTGTCCTTTTCTTTTATATTTTCTTTTAAATACTCCTTAGCTCTAATTTTTTTTATCAATTATTGTCAGTCAATTTGTCGTTATTTATTTATTTATTCTTCAACATTTCAATGCATTGCAGCATTATGTTATACGTTCTTCTACTTCCAACAATAATATTTTAATTTCAAAGCAAGCTGGCTTTTAATATCTATACATAAAAAATATTTAAATTTTAACAAGAATATTTATTTTTAAATTAAATCACAATTTTGTTATCTATTTATAAAATGTTTTGAAGTCTTATTAATTATGGTTATTGAGTAGAAAATAAATATTTTCCAGTGGTTTTAATGATCACAATATGCAAGCCATAAGTGAAATACTTTAATTAAGTACTATTTTTCTATAAATAATTATGTATTATTTGAAATAATAAACGTCAAGCAAAAAAAATTGAATAATGAAGTAAGATTTATAAAAATCGCTTTCTATGTTTTACTTTAACAATTTATGTGTTAACAGATTGAAGACATGTATAGGAAGAAATTTTACGAAATTATTTATGTCTTTCAACAATTTCAGTTATTCATTTTAAATTTATTTTATTAAATATCCTACCTTGCTATTGTACATATTAAAAAAAAGTATAATTTTAAGAAATATTTTTTTGAAACCATATAACATTTTGTGTGAATAAAATCACTTAATCAGTATTATGGAAGTCAAATAAATAAAATACCATGGAATCAAAATAAGTTAATCCTTTGCATGGTATTTTTCCAAGAGTTTAAAATTCTGACACTAGACTTGTATACTTGAAATGAGCTTTTTTACGTAACTCGTATAAATGAGATTTGAAATTCCCACTATAGTGTAAGTTGGAAAATATTTTTGAAAGTGATGCAAAATAAACAATGAGTTGTAGGTGTAGGATAAAACACTTGGGAAGATATGAGAGAGCTATGACTTTGGGGAAATTAGGGTTTCTGGGTATAAGTTGCAGTCATGCACTATGACTTAGGGTTAGGGTTTTTATTTTTTATTTTTTATTTTTTTTAATGAAAGAAGTAGCTATAAGCTACGATTTAGGATTTGAGTATTTTTTATTTTTTAACCAAAGTCTGGTTGAAGCATACGAGTCAAATAAAATATTATTATTTTAATCATATTATAAAGGAGTAGTTGACAATGAGACATTGGTGCCACATACAACTTATGTTATATAAATATGTCCCCTTCCACGTCGAGCATTTCATTTATTATGTGTCATCCGTTCTCATCATTTCATCTGCTTCTCTAATCTTTCTTTCTTTCGACACATACAAGAAGCTAGTTCCTATGTTACGAAGGTAATTAATTGTATTTCAGTGATATAATTTAAATATATGTAAAAAGTTATTATTGTTTATAGTTTACTAACAATAACCATGATATTTTTTTTAATTAACAAAGGTCTTCATCTATGAGTAGGAAGCTTACTATACTTATTTTTCATGATAGACAAATAGTTAAAACTGATGAAAAAGTCACCTATGAATGTGATAATCCTAAAAGTTTTAATATTTCAAGAAATATCACTTTAGAAGAGTTGAAATCAAGGATAGAGTTAAGATTACGTGTTGAAGGAGTGAAAGGAGTTTATGCTTTAAAGTACAAATGTCCAGCATTTGTAGGTGACAACATAAAATATAGAAATTACAATGTCAATGATGATGGCAATGTCAATTTGATGATTGATACCCATGATCAATATCCTAATATTGTATTTATTAAGTTATATGTTGAATTAGAAGATGTTTGTGCTGATGCACAACCAACTCGAGGTTCTTTTGTTGGTTTGGGCAATTTTACGAATATAATTATCCTTATAGACCTCTAAGTCCTATGATCTCTATCCCATAGGACAATGTAAGTGAATTTAGTAAAGATAAAGAGTTTGAGTTGTTAATTAAAAAAAATAACATGGCCATTGTTAGTAAACTATAAACAATAATCACTCTTTACAAATATTTAAATTATACCTCTGAAATACAATTAATTACCTTCGTAATGTAGGAATTGGCTTCTCGTACGTGTTAAAAGGAAGAAAGATTAGAGGAGCATATAAAAATGACGAGAATAGATGAAACACAAGAAATGAAATGCTCTGTATGGAGGCGGACATATTTATATAACATAAGTCGTAAGTGGCACCAGAAACCCTAAGTTGTTCCCATTGTCCACGACTCCTTTGTTGGAAACAAAGAAAGAATTTAGTTTCTTAACTGTTCAATAAAATTGAACTCCTCAAAGTTTTGAAGATAACAACAATATTAAATTAAGTTGAAACTAATAAGCTTAACTTATACTTTTGAAGTTGTATTTATTTGGACAAAAGAACAACTATGTTTAAAAGTTAAAACCGTGCGTCCAATAAGTTTTATTATATTTTATGTTAGAACCAAAGAACCTTGTGAAATTAAGTGTGGAACCAATCTATTTAAAGAATTATTACCCCATAAAGTTTTGAAGATAACAAAAGTTTTAATTTAGAATGAATAAGTAAAAGACTCACGTAACTTTTTTTGAACTATTTCAAAGAAGAGAACAAAGTGTTAACAAACAGTTACTTATATGTGCGTCCATTATTTGAGCTAAAAAAAACTAACTATTCGTTCAATACCTTTTGAACTGTTTCATAAATTTTATTATATTGGATCGTCCAATGTTTTCCTTACTAAGCTCAGGTTCGAAATATTCGTCCAAAGCCAAAATTCAAATGTGAAGAAACTGTTCATCATTAAATGCTGAGAAGGACTCTGACAACATACACTACAAAAGAAGTCAACTGAGCCGCTTAAGCTGACATCGCTAACAACTACAAGGATCTGCGAATAAGGAACTTTCTACGCGCTCAGATAAGTCAGGACTAAGCTATCATTTTCTTGGACATTCCTGATAATCAAAATGTCTTTTTAGAAGAAAATCCACACGTTATCATCTTATGCATTTAATACTACTCAGAACAGTAATAAATGTTTCCGTTGGACGAAGAAGCTTATGAAGACTGCTCAAAATACTTTCACCTATAAATACAAATGTCTTCGAAGAAAGAAAATAGAGGATAACAATATGTGTGATCAAAAGTGTAAAAGAATCAAAAGCTTTCATTCTTCTTAGTACTCTTACTCTGGTAAAGAGTTTAAGTCTTGAGATTTATTTTCTATCCTCACCTGTAGTGAGCTTAAAACTCAAGCACTTCTACGCTTTTTTTATTCAACTTGGTGTGTTAGCCTAAAGAAGCTGTGTATAAAAGAATACTTGGATCGTAGAACCTGAAGAGGTTAAGAATATTTGTATACCTGTAGAGGTGAACAATACTTGTAATCTTTGTATAAGATTAGTAGAAAATCCTTTTGGTTGAAGGGACTGGACGTAGCTCTCGGTTTGTGAGAGTGAACCAGGATAAACATCTGGTGTAAGCTTTTCTTCCCCTCTCTTGTGTTTTATTTATTCACTGACATCTGTGGATTGCTATTGTTTTCCTAACTAAAGTTTTGAGATAAAACTTATAACTCTTTCACTACGTTTAAAATTACAAAATTGCTTTAGCGTCCAACTGGACTAAAAGAATTTTCTTCGTCCATTGCTTTTTGCTTCCATTCCGAAAAGTTTTTCAAAAAGGTTAAGAAAGATAATTCAATCCCCCCCTTTTTGTGTTTCACTTGTTTACTTCATTTTATTGGATCGTCCATTGTTTGCCTCTGTGGTTTTGGTCCATGTTGTTTCTTTCTTAAACAACTTCGTCCAAGACAATTTAAAGATATAAGCAAAACAAAGTGCAATAAATGCTGATTAGTTCTCTGATACAAAAGTGAATCAACCTTGCAACTGAGTTGACACTTCTAACAACTACAAAGACCTACAAATAATGAACTTTCTACGCGTTCAGAAAATTTAGAACTAAGATATCATATTCTTAGTAATCACTGATAAACAAAGTCACTTTTCAAAAGAAGCTCAACATGATATCAGCTTATGCATTTAATGCTATTCAGAATAGTAATAAATATTTATGTTGGACAAGAGCTTATGAAGACCATTTCGAGTGCAAGCTACATATAAATACAAGAGTCTTCTAAGAAAGAGATAGAGAAGTTTTTACGAGCACAAAAAAGAAAAAGATTCAAATCTTTTACTCTTTCTATTCTTTATACTCTTGTATAGAGTTTTCAACTTGAGAATTATTTTCATATCCTCACTTGTTGTGAGTCAAACTCAAGTGTTGTTTTAACACATTTTGTCAATCTTGTTTGTTAAGCCTGAAGATACTGTGTATAAAAGAATACTTGTTTGTAAGAACCTGAAAAGGTTTGAGAATACTTGTTGTAGCCTGAAGAGACGTCGAGAAGAATACTTATAAACTTGTGAAGTTTAGTGGAAATTCTTTCAGGTTGAAGGGACTGGACATAGCTCTCGGGTTGTGAGAGTGAACCAGTATAAATCTCTGGTATAAGTTTTTCTACCTTCTGTGTTGTTTCTTTTATTTACTAACATCTGGGGATTGATATTGTCTTTCATAACTGAACTTTTCTTAACAACAACAACAACAACAACAACGAAAGCCTTTTCCCACTAGGTAGGGTCGGCTACATGGATCAAACGACGCCATTGTGCTCTATCATAGACCATACTTTCAGATAGACCATTTATTTCAAGATCTTTTTTAATGATATCCCTTAGTGTTGTCAGTGGTCTACCTCTACCTCTCTTTAAGGGACTATCCTCCAACGGACCTTGAAAAGTTTACGTTTCGTCCATTCTTACTTGTTTCACTGCAAAATTTTTCTTTCAAAAGATTGTTTTAGAAGAAGTTTTCCAAAAAAAGGTTAAGAAACACAATTCAACCTCCCTTATTGTGTTTTAACTTGTTATTTCATCCTTTATAATATGATTAGAACAATAATATTTTATGTAAGTCGTATGCTTCAACTACGACTTTGATTTAAAAAAATAAAATAAAAATTACTTAAACCCTAATTCGTAGCTCACACCTACGACTTTCATTAAAAAAATAAAAATAAAAACCCTAACCCTAAGTCATAGCCATGAGCAACGACTTATACCTGGAAAACCTAATTTCCCCAAAGTTGTAGCTCTCCTATTCGACTTTCCACAAGTCATATCCTACACTTATGACTCACTGTTCATTTTGCACAACTTTCGAAAATATTTTCCAACTTAAACTATAATGGGAATTTCAAATCTCATTTGTACCAGTTACATAAAAATGCCCTTGAAATGTCATAGGCATACCACAAGTCTATAACGTGGTAAAGGAATCCAACCCCCTCACATATAGATAGGGAAACCAACACATAAAAGCAAAAGATGAAGAAAATATTTTCTAACTTAAACTATAATAAGAATTTCAAATCTCATTTGTACCAGTTACATAAAAATGCCCTTGAAATGTCATAGGCATACCACAAATCCATAACGTGGTGAAGGGATCCAACCCCCTTACATATAGAGAGGGAAACCAACACATAAAAGCAAAAGACGAAAGAGCAAAGAGTCAAGCTCAGACCAAAAGTAATTTGGCTATGGACCCCAAAAGTTATGGTTAGTGTTAGATATAAAATTATTTTCAAACCTTTACCTAACTGTTAAGTTTTAAGAGACTCGTTTGTTGATATAATATCAGAGTTAGATCATTGTTACTCTAATTCTTCTAAAATTGAATTTTAATATAAGGTAAAACAGTTTTTTGTAAAAAAAAAAAAAAGGAAGAAGAAGTAAATAGCAAATTGTCAGCCACTTAAAAAAGTTTTATGCAGAGTAGCATATTCTGCTTTACCAGCAGAACCAAATTGTCAGCTAGCAAATTCTAGTTTCCCATGCGTTATACATCAATTGATGCAATTCCAAGTCATGCGCAGAAACTCAGAATAATCCACTCTAAAGTTCCCACCTTGTTTGGTCCTTTTTATTTATATTTTAATTAACACTTGTAAAAACGCAGAACTCGAATGGCAATATTAGAACTTGGAAGTACACAAATCACCCACTTTTATTTCTACTTGTCCTTCCCTTTTTTTTAATTTCTTTTTTTTATAAATGAGAACATCATCCTACAGATAACATCGTTTCTTTTTCTTTGCTTTTAGAAACCCCTAAAGCAATACTACTAACTATCAAAGCGTGTCTGCTCAGTGCTCATCATCATCTAGATGTAATGATGTAGCTTAGGAAACCTAAAAGTTTTCACACGCCAACCATAGTTGTTAGTGTCGTGTCTATCGTGTATCTATGCTCCTACTCTTCAATTTTTTATAAGGTTTTGCAATCAAACATATGAGTGCTTGGAGGTTTTCAACTTTTAATTTCAATTTTTTTTATT
The DNA here is from genome assembly GCA_023212625.1 of Styphnolobium japonicum. NCBI lineage: Eukaryota > Viridiplantae > Streptophyta > Magnoliopsida > Fabales > Fabaceae > Styphnolobium > Styphnolobium japonicum. The sequence goes on along the minus strand of JALBWW010000003.1, from coordinate 20,446,804 downwards.
GAGATTTATGATAACTAAAACTTTAAAAAAGAAATTGCAACGTGAAACAGGAGCTTGAGCCCTTGAGCTTTTAATAGCACCACCTTTTTTTATATCATATTGCTTATCAAAAGATATTTGACAAATAAAATTATTGACATAATACATGCATTTAACATAATGGATAAGATATTACTAAATAACTTTCATTCCCCACATAATAATTAGCAATTCACATTTAGTGGGATACACATGGGACTAATAAGCTAATTTTATATGAAGTAACTGGAAAATGACAGATTTAATACATGGAAAATGTTACATAGTTAGAATGTTGCCAATTTTTTTTGACAGAATTAGCATGCTTATTAGCTTTTAGATGGATAAGTAGTCTCTGACCACTTTATTTTATTTAATAACCACCCTTAAAAAACTAGTTGAATTCTGTCAAAAATTTCAGCTAATTTTTTCGATAGCATTACTCTTAATACATTCGGAATTTTTCCTTTGTTTTCTCAAAAATCTCTTCAGCAATGATGGCCTCATTGCCATCAGCCCTTTTAATCTCCAACAGTGCTTTCTGATAAAATCCAGTACCTCGCAATGCATCTGCAATAAAATCATCGAACCCAATTGCAATTGCTGCCTCAGCCTTTGCTCCATAAACCAACCTCTGTTTGAAAAGAATATTGTAATAAATTATGCCCAAAGGTAAGCTTGGTAAAAAAGAGAAGCATAGGAAAAGTAGGTCATTCCAACCTTGACTCGTGAAAGGTGGATCGCACCAAAGCACATGGGGCAAGGTTCACAAGAAGCATATATTTCACAATCTGAAAGTTCTATCTGCTTAAGCTTATTGCAAGCCTGTAAAATGAAATCATTGCATTAATAAAATTTTTGCCATTAATTACTTAAATTAATTTCCTAAACATAAAACATTAAAAAAAAAAAGAAAAGGCATACAGAGTAATACAATCAGATTTTGGTTTTCTTGGAATTTAAGAGATTCTAAAGTTTCAGCTAGCCTCTCTCTATAACCTAAAGAGAGTGATCCTAGGAGTCAAATTGTTGTCTAATCATGAACCCGTAGCTCAGAAAAGTGAGCCAACAATATATAAATTCTAGTAGTGAAATTTTTTTAGAGCTCTTCACAGTGACTGCAGCATTTTCATCTGAATCGTCTAGATATTAAAATTTCAATAGACACCAGTGCCCTGAAGCATGCATAGACTCATAATCATTCATATGTATAACATAATTATCTTGACAAATCTTTCAGCACCATATGTAATAAATTGAACAACATATATTAACAGAGTTTCAGCCACTTTCCGGCAGGTATCCACTCAAACAATAGTATAATAATGCCAACCAGAAAGCTATTATGTTCAACACATATCATATCTCAAAACTGGGTGTCAAGTGCTGAATAGGAAACCGCATCAGTTGGAAAATCAATTCTGGAATACCTCCACCATATTGAACATTGTAATTTAAATCTTTTTAATCATGTCAAATCAAAGCTTGTAAATTCTTAAGTTAACCATTAATCTCTCATGTTAATAAATTAGAATAGACACCTCCCTCCTGGATATCTCTGTATAGCATTCTTTGGACAACCTGCCCAAATGATTCTATATGTGGACATCCCCTTCCTAACATTACACGAATAAAGAATTGCATATAAAGAATCAATTGTCAAATGGGGCAGAGCTTATCCCTCTTGTGCAGTGATGAATGCAAAGTCAGTCCGAAAAGCAGAAATGTAATACCGATATGTACTAGAAAAAAAAGATACATTTTCATGTCATATAAGGAAATCAGTTAGCTATTTATAATCTAACCTCTCTTATTGCTGTCACCTCTGCATGAGCAGTTGGGTCTGTGTTCCTCAGAACCATGTTGTGACAACTAGCAACTACATCATCATTCCAAACTATAACAGCACCAAAAGGACCTCCATCTTCACATTCTACCCCTTTATATGCTTCTTCAACGGCTTTTCTTAAAAATTTATGGTCTCTATCCTGTACAGCTAATTAAGTAATTACAACACCAGAAGAAAAGTAATGAGTGCAACATCGAGCAGGCACACCAAAACTCCAAACACAAAGGTACAGTTTTTCTTTTCAAAAGTAAAACCATATAGGCTTTGGATGATTGGATATATCATTTGATCATCAAGCCCAACGTCAACCAGTATGAATAATAAATTTGGGTTTCTATTAAATGATATAGACCAGAGTAAAACTATTTTAATAACCAAACCCAAACACATTAGAATATAATGAAAGAGGTGAGGACCTCAATGTATCAATACGTCAACCATGGACTCCTACATAAACAAGGAGTGCAACAAGAAAGCTGAACCGTGCAGAAGCATTACCTTCCTGGTGACCAGCAAATGCAGAAGCTACTGAAACAGTCCCATCCTTAGTTTCCACCACTGGGATGATCAAAAGGGCAAAGAAAACATAAATAAATGCAATGAAGTAAATCGAACATTGACATTGACTTCTAGCCTAGGGAATTTGAAGGATGCATATGAAGAAAAACCAGTCCACTACAAGTTCATATTTCGTGGTGGATTTATATACTTCATTACTTCCTATACAAGTTGCGGAAGATTTCTGGGTATAACCTTGTACAGTTTGCAAATAAGACCAACGGACAATCTATACAAGAAGCAGCAAGGCATAGAAGGTACATTGCAATCAAAATGTAAGGTGAGATAATTAATAATACATGTTGCAAGCAAGTGATGCAGAAATATTGGAAAAGCATGAACTTTCTTCAAACTTAGCAGGGCCTGGACTTCAAAATTACATAAAATGTAAAGCCAGGAAGGTTAGTGTGAAGTACCTATTGTTTTTTAAAAGAAAATTCTTGTCTATTTCTATATGTAAGATGAGTGGTTAAATATTTATTAGTTACTGATTTTTATAATGAATATTTAATCACCAAGTACAACCAACAAATAATAATTGTTTGACAACTAAGAAAACAACCTGATACCATAATAATTTCTAACAAGGAAAAGGGTAAGGGACAAAACTACATAATCATACTATTAAAAAGAAAAATGGAAAGAGTAAACTCAATTCTGGGCTTGCCTAAAGAAACAAATTGATTAAGAAGAGAGTAACAAAATCATAATCCACATATGGAAAATGAAACTCAGATAGATAATGAGGTACATACCGTTAGCTTCCTCCATGACTGCGTCGATGTCAATGACGAAATTCAAAGAAATTCGATAAGGTAACGTGCGAAGCTGGAACCCCTTCAATGAGATATGAAGAAATCAAAGAACTTGTTGTGCTATATATAATACATTGATGATGGTGATGAACAAAAAGCAAGAATCCGATTGGAGAAGAGGGAGAGAATGCGATCCACGAAAAACACAGAATGTGGTCCCCTCGTATAAATAAAAAATAAAGAAAACACATCAGATGATGCTATCATGTGATGCTGAATGCTAGCAGGAATTGGATACGAATGAAGAAAGAGCGATAGGGGACAAAAGTAAACGACGAATGGGGGGCAATGAAGCTGCCTTTTTTTGAGATTTGACTCACCCCAATGGGCATTTGATGCAGACCGTATTATAGTTATTAGTTATGGGCATCAAGATCAACGAAAAGGAGGGATGTTTTTATCATCTCATGACTCATCAAAAGCACGTTGCTGTGAGTCCCTATCCTATTCCTTGTCAATTTTGATAAGTTTCAAATAACGCTGATCACACTGGATGATCTTTAAGTTTCGTAAGAAGAAAAAAACATGGAAAACTTTTCATTCTTCGTTTTCCTTTGATAGGAGCATTCTTTAAAGTAGGCGTGTGTATGGATTTGGTTGTATTAAATTATTGTTGTCATCAACTCACTCATGAAATAGTTGGTTCTGGGATGGAAATTCACTTATTTATATGTTTAAAAAAAGTTTATAAGTAGAACTTTTTTTTTCCATAAGTGGAATTACGACTTTTCACTTATATTTAACATACTTCACTTATACCAGAAATTAACGATAAACAATCCGTCATGAGATGTTTCAAAGATGACACTGTTGCATAAGATATACTTTGCTTTGTGATCGATGTTTTCCTTTGATAGGACTTGTAAGTTATAAATATTTAAAGTATATATCTAATTAATGTGTTATAAACACCACTAATGACAAAATAAAAAATAAAAATAAAAATCATATTTTTCCTACCAAAAACAAATGACAAATAAAAAAGACTACTTGGGCTTAAGAAGATTGTAGCTTTAGAGATCCAGACCCAAATTGCACGAAATCTTTGAGAAAGTAAGATCATATCCAACTCAAGTGATTTTGATAGGCCGTGAGAGTCAATTGTAACATACAAGGTTTATTTGGAAAATGTCATATCAAAGAGTTTTCTTTCTTTCTTTTTTTTTTTTGCGAAAAATGGATCAAAGAGTATTCTAATAGAAGCAAATAATGACCTCTGATAATGGGAACTTAATCTCTGATACGCAATAACGATTATTCTATTTGAGTTGATTTTTTAGTATGGTACATAAAAAGTCATAGAATGACGATTTTATTTCGGAAATTGATTTCATAAAAACATGAATAGTCATTCATTTTTAGCGAGATGAGAATAATAATTTCTTACATAATAGAATGAGTTAATGTTTATTTTATTTCCTAAAATAATTTATTTAATATACATGTAATTTTATTTTTTTATTAATTATATTACTAAACTAATATAATAGAATGAAATAAGAAAGATTGTACTTTTAAACTAACCAAACATTTAGAATAAGGTGGCAATTAGCATAGCTGAGTCGAGTTAATTAGGTCTGGCACAAACTCGATTAAATAAAAAATTGAGCATGTTTATTAGTTCGAGCTTAACTCACTTTAAGCTCACAAACAACTTAAGTTTAGTATTGAGCTTGATAAGTCAAGCTCGAATTATATATAAATCAAACATTTTAAGCTTAATGAACTAGGCTTAAATTGTGATCCAATAAAATTTACTTATTACATATTTAATTAAAAAGAGAGTTTAGTTAGACCAAAAAAATATATTATATATATATAAGAGGTATATCTATTAAGAAGAGTGGTTTATCGTAACAGTGAGATGAGAAATTCTTAATTATTGGATCATGCATGTACTGTCAATATTAGAACATAAAGTCACGTGACTTTTTTAAGTGATCATATGACTTTTAAGTAACTTCTAATCTTGATCATCAATGTAAGATTCAATAGTCAAAATTAGTTCCTATCACATCTCACAATAAGATAGTGCTCTCACTTAATATGCCTCATATAAGGATGGCAATTTCCCTCATCCCCCATGGGTACCTGCGGGTAATACCAGTCGCAGGGCAAGAGTTTAACACCCGTCTATTAAACGGGGCGGGGGAGGGGGTTGTTTTCCCCCGTATCCTTAGGTACCCGATATATAATGTTAAGTATTTAAAGTTGTATTATTGTTATTTATATATATGTTCTTCAAGAAAATTGTATTGTTATTTTGATTTTAAGTATTTAAAGTTGTTGAACTAAATTAGTTTGTAGTGGATAAATTATAAGAAATTATGATATTAAAATTTATTTAATTTATTATTCTTTTTTTTCAAGTTTTATTCTTTTATCAATTTTAATGATTTTATGGGTATTCGCGGATATCCGTGAGTACCCATCTACCTACGAGAGAATAAAAAACGAATACTAGCGTAAGTACGGGGCAGGGGACAGGGGGCTACAATCCCTCCCCCGGCCGCCCCGCCCCATTGCCATCCCTAGCCTCATTTGTGTGTGTGTGTGTGAAAATTTACGAATGAATGAGTTGAACATGTGAAAACTTAAATAAAAGAGCCAGCACAAATATCCAGCATATCCAGCTCAAGCTCAACTAACTCACTAGCTCAATGAGCCTATTTTATTGAATTAGAATGAATCGAGTTGTAAATAACTCCCGAACTGATTCGACTCATTATCATCCATGATGATAGTTTCGTTTGAAGTCATTCTATTCCCATTCCAATTTCATAAAATATCAAATTGGTGTACAAAACTAACATTAAAGAATGCTTGATATGAAAGAATAGTGATTTCATTCTTACCTGTATTCCAATAGAATGATGATTGCTTAGAATACTTTTGTTCGCTGAAATAGTAATTCCACATATTTTTATTCTATGAGAATAAGGATTCCTTTATTTGATAACAAAAAAGTTATAGGCCCGTGAGCTGAAGCTCACGTGGTGTTGAACTTGGATACTCCACAAAGTGGAGGTCCCGAGTACGAATCCCATCCTCCTATCCCCAGCTGGAACTATAAATTTAGCCGGCTAAATATTATCTAATGACAAAAAAAAGAAAAGGTTATAGAATGAGGATTTCATTCCAAGCATTAATGCCATAGAAATATTATTATTAGAATAGAATTAATTAATTCTTGTTTTGTCTCTTTATTTATGTATTTTCATTAGTTATAATTATGATTTAATATTTTATTAATTTTATGTACCAAACATAAAAAGTATAATAGAATAATGGAGCAAAATAGACTACATTATTAAGTAAACAAAAAGCTAGAATAAGAATGATCATCGCATTTCAAGTCATACATTGATCTATTCCCATCTTGATTCAAGACACGCGATAACAATTTTATTTTAGAACTTAATTTCACAAATACAGGAATGCTCATGATCTCGTTCATTCTTTAGACTGGTGGGAATAATAATTTATTTTTACGATGAAAGGAATTAATGATTATTTTATTCTTACTTATTTTCATTTTATTTCATTTTTAATTTCGGGTGTTAACGTAAAATAAAATGAAATCAAATAAAAAAAATATTTTCGAACTATTAAAGTCTAAATAATTATTTCATTTAAATTATTTCATTTCTATCTCACTTCTATATATAAATATAAATCAATTCTATGTAAATTGCATGTAACGCGCTTCGCTTTTAAGACTTATTTGCGAGATTTTGGATTTGTTTCATATCTACGCTAGCGTGAATTTCATGAATATTTTTTACTTTTTGCTTCCTTTATACTTTATGTATATTGTTTCTTTAAACTAACAGTAAAAAAATATAAGTAAAATTATTCATTTGATCTTTATAATTTCACTTCAAATTCAACTTAGTTTCTATAGGTTAAAATTGTTTAAAAAGTTCTTATAATTTTCAAATAATATAAAATAATTTATATAATTTTCAAATAATGTGAATTGATCCCTATTAGCCTTCTGATTTCACTTTAAATAAGAAACAAACCTAATTAATATGGACCATTTTGTATTAATTGAAAATTATAAGGACTTTTTTAAAATAATTTTAAACTATAGGAACTAATTAAATTGAATCTTGTGTGAAACTATAGAGACTAAATGACTAATTTAACCAAAAATTTAAAACTAAATTATATATATATATAGGAAATATTTATTTTAACATTTAAAATATACAAGTGTCATCAATTTAATCATTTAATAATAACTACAAAAATCAATTTGATGTCAAAAATTAACATTGAATAATTATTTTGGTATACTATTTATTATTTAAGGTCCAAATTGATGATACTTTTATATTTTTAGAGAACCAAAATAAATGTTTACACACACACACACATATATATATATATATAACTTAAATACTCATTAAGCATAGCCCACGAAACAGGGTCTACAACATTACCATTTTATAAAAAATATTGACATAGACGGCCAATTGAACGTGGTAGTTGTATTCAATTATTATTTTTGTTAATAACATTTTCAAATGCTCAAAATTTCAAGTCTTTATAAATTATCAACAGATCTTTTAAAAGTAAAAGAATGTCCTAAACTCCGAAAGAATTGCACTCAATGTGAATTTTTAGAAGCAAGTTTTCAAAGAAAAGCATTTACAATTCTTAATTTGGCGAGACACAGATAAGGCATGTGCAAGTTGAGTCTCATAAACTAATGCTTCTGGGAAAGCAAGGATAGCATTGGATTAGTCAAAAGACAAAGCAATAATCCATGATTAGATTCCTTCACAAACATTTCTTTTGTGAAAATTATTTGTCTTGTTCTTCCCATGTTAATTCGCCTCATACTCTTCCACTACTTGTCCAAATTTTAAGCTTAAAATTAACATCCAACTTTATCTCAACTTCTATTAACATGTTTGGGTTATACTTTGAAATTTCTCAAATTTGGGTAAAAACTTTATCTTTTGTAACTTTTGTCCAAATCATAATTTTAAACTTCCGAACTCCAATCCATACATTTATATCATAACATTTATATCATATCATATGATTTCAAGCTGCATCACCTAGTTTATCTCCTGCCACGTCCCCTTCACTTTCTTTAAATCCAAACCAACTGCTCTAATCCTTATCTCCGCGGAGTTAGTTCCCTTGCACTGACTCACAATCCACTTCACCTACATCGTCCCATACTCCTTCCAATCTTTCTTCAATAACACGAGTGCTATTTCTCACGTGCCTATCCAATCTACAACAGTTACAATGCCCACGATTTTGTTGACGACAAAAACGAATGAAGGACTTACTCTGTATTTTTATGTAGAGGCTTAATCTTCTCCGTACGCGTCAGCACCGATCGATTACTCCCTCTCCATTTTGATATGGGAAAAGATACTTACATTAATTAAGTAAGATATGTGTACATTTTAGGTCATTAAAAAATATTACAATAGAACCAAAAATATATATATAAATTTAATTTTAATTTATTGTCAAAATTACACTAGCACTCGCTTACATATTATCATGTCATTTAAAAAAATATTTTTTTAATGCGATGGTAATGCATGCATGATTGAGTGATTGAGTAAAAAATTTTACACCAATAGTTAATTAAAATTAAACTCAAATTTTATTTAATTGTTTACATGAGAGTATGTAAAGAGTGTGTGAGTGTAAATTTGTATAAATATCATTACTCTTTTGATATTCGAGACCTACGGTAGTACCGAGGATGAATTGTGTATATAAGGAAAAAGAAAGCAAAAATAGAAATGAAAACGTTGCCACTACAAGTACAAAAAGGTGTCAAAATGAGCTCGACCCGAATAGCCTGATACAAAACGTGAATCGGGTTAGAAAAATGTAAGCCTAAATCCTTTTCTAGCCCAGCATCCCATTGGCCCGAAAGATATTTCAAGATGACTTATTTGTTGCTAACTTATTGAGCTTAATGTTTGTGAACACCTTATTCTGATCGGGTCACATTTTAAAATAATAAAAAAAAAAGATGTATCAAATTTTTGAATCAAAATTCTTTTTTCTTTAATCAATAACAAGCAAGAAAGTGTGAAATTTTTTTTTAAAAAAAAAGAATGAAGATGCTCAATCTTAATACAACCCAATAGCCCAAATTAAAAAAAAAAATGAAAAGTGATAAAAGATCCATATTGGAGAGAAGCCTATAGTGTCATTCTAAAAAATCATAATCCCTTTCTTTAAAATCCTGACAAGGAGGAAGAAGATAAGAGGAGATATGGAACTGACATACAAAAAAAGAGTGGCGGCTATGACAACAATGAAAACACAAACAAAAGAGGAGAGTAGGGCAAACACAAAATAAGAAATGTGAACTAGAAGCATAAAGTGGAGGTGTTAAGAAAGAAGCTTGCATTTTGGCCTTTAGCCACTCATCAACTGAAGCATCTTGCGGGATAACAGAGACTATTTCATCATACCAAGGACTTGGGATGCCTTAAATACTTTTTAGGTATTAAGGTAGCTCAATCCTCAATGGGTGTTGCAATCTCTCAAACGAAATATGATCTTGATATTTGAGAGGAAACCGACATGTTAGTCTGTCATCCAGAAGACACACTTATAGATCCAAAGTCAAGCTTCTACCAGGATAGAGGAAGTCGTTGTTAGATCCTAGACAATATAAGAAACTCGTTGGAAAATTAAATTATCTCACCATCACTCAGCCAGACATCTCATTTGTTATGTGTATGGTTAGTTTCTACAAAATTCATGTGATAGCCATTGGGAGGTTGTAATCTAAATACTTATGTATATCAAAAGATCACAAAGTCAAGGACTTCTATATAAAGATGAAGGCCATACTCAAATTGTTGGTTTTACATATGCAGATTGGGTTGGTTGTCCATCATATAGGCATTCCACTTTAGGTTATTGTGTACTACTTGGAGGCCATTTAGTCTATTGGAAAAGTAGGAAGCAATATGTTGTTTCCAAGTCAAGTGTAGAAGCAGAATATCGAGCCATGGCCTTACTAGCATGTAAACTCATTTGGTTAAAACAATTGCTTTAGGAGTTAAGGTTTGGAGATGTTAAACAAATGTAGTTGATATGTGATAATCAAACAGCCTTGTATATTGCCTCAAATCCAGTTTTTCATAAAAAGACCTAACACATAGAAGTGGACTGCCACTTTATTTTATTTGGATGCATTGTCACGTACTATCTTTGTTGATTCAAATCATCAATTACCAAATGTATTCACAAAGTCTTTCAGAAGTCCTCAAATTAGCTATATTTATAACAAAGTTGATGTATATGACTTATATGTTCCAACTTGAGAGAGTGTGTAGAAATAGTTTATTTTTATTATTATTTATTTCCTATTTTGTACATACTAACGTTCTATCGTACTATTGTATTACACATTTAGTATTATAAATGAGACATTAGAGCACAGTGAATATCACTGACGCATTCACCCATCCTAGGATTTAATTCGTAATATTTAATATTTCATAATAATAAGAATAAAATAATTTTCAGTTATTTCATTTCTCACGTTTTTTTAAAATAAAATTACTAAATAAAAAACATAATCAAATGGAAGAAAATGAACATTTTTCTTTCTTTTTTTCTTGGCGGAAGGAAAGAAGATAATGAACGTAACAACCTGCGAGTTACAAATTGCGATTGCAAGTGGTCTTTCACTTCACTGGGAACGAAAGAGTAGCAGAAATTTGTGGCAAAACGGAAACATGGCTTCCATGTTGTGGCAAATGCAATCGCAGTCTCTAGTGCATCCCTTCAACTGTAGCAAATCGCCAATGCCCACGAAGCACGCCACCCTCGCCGCTTCCCACGCTCCCTTCTCCATTCGCGTCACAAGTTCAACGACGTCGTCGTCCTTCGTCGGGGACACAGTTCCGGTGCCGTTCATTTCGAAACAACAGATTCCAAATTCATCGCTGGTCTCGGCAGCTCCGCCCATTGGGGTGCCCAAAAATGTAGGGTTTCGACCCACCCCTCAATTGGCTCTTCTATCTCACTTTTTCGTGCTCTCCATGGTACTCTATCATCTCCCATTTTTTATTACCAACTTCGCCATCCAAAATTTCATTTTTAAGCATTTTTATTTTTATTTTTGTGTTTTGGGATTTGCAGGCTTTTGGTGCCTTTTTTTCAGTGGCTGTGGTTTCCATTCCAACCTTAATTGTAAGTTAAGAAAAAATAAAAAAATAAAAAAAGAAGATTTTTGTGATGCCCTGAAATCGTTTGATTTTTCAAATGCAATGTTATATTAGTGGCTGTTCAATCATGCCCTGCAGCACAGGCTTTTGGAAGATTGGGAGCTTCAGTGAAGAAATTGTCTAAGGTTGTCTCAGAAGAGGTACCTGGAACTTTATCTTCTCTCAAACTTTCTAGCATGGAGCTGAACGACTTGACCCAACAACTTAGCAGTCTCAGGTAACAATTTCCCATGTTGCTGGCTTTAGCCCTTCTTGTTAGTCTATATCTGATCATGTTATGTCAACGATTTTAGGCACACAATTTATGGAGTTCGCATAGGAAAGAAGGACGGAAGCACTGCCAGTTCGAGATCTTTTCATAAGAAGAACCCAGCATCTTAACATTACCAAGGTGCGTAGCCATTTTGTGTCTGGAATTAAGCTTCGCTGAATGGGAATCGCTCACTAGGTGTCAGGCCTTTTCATGCATTCGTTTCCGTTGAAATTACAAGCTATGTTCACAAGGAACCATTGGTGCTTTCAAGTTTGAAGCTGCTATTGCAAAATAATGAGAATAGCTGTTCAATGAGGGTTCTATGTTGTTTCAGAGGATCAGTAAATTACTGGCATTGACTTGGTGTTGGCTTTTGTAATTGGGTTTTGGGTTCATCTTCCATGTGTAATATTAACCTTTTGCACTTACAAGATATTTTATACTTCCATATAAGCTGTAGAGTGTGATCATTGTGTACATTTTGAAGCATTAGAATGCTCATCTGTGTATCTGCTGGAATCCTTGGTTTATTGTAATTCTGTACAAGCAGAATTTGAATTTCACTTAAGTAAATTAAATGACAGGAATATTCACAGCTTTGCATACTTTTTCAGAGTTTCGCCAGCATCTTTTGCATGATCTGGGACAGGCATGTTGCATAGTAGAGTAACCCTAGAAGATGATACCAAGGATCTGTTTTGTAAGTTTGAAGGATCAATCTTCCAGATTCTCACCTCCCACACCTGCTACCGGGAAAACTGTGTTATGAGTGACATCACATGCTTTTCTCACATTATTAAGCCTCAACAATGACAAAGTGTATATTTGGTGAACACAGTCTTGTTTTTATTTTTGATGACTTTTATGCTTGGGCATTTAACCAACAAATATTTATTCATTACTGGATCTTGCAGTTTCTAATCCACTGAATACTTTCTCCCAAGGGTAGTGGGTTAGTGAATGCTCATGTCAAGCTGAATGAAGCAAGTTACTAGTTTCTTTAAGCCCATACAACTTATTGATACTAAGATAACTATGTATCCTGTAGATTAAAATTGGCTATGAACTAAAAAATCTTTGGATGCTAATCAATCTTTAAGAGTGGAGGAATGACTTAGGTTGGCTTGCAGAAACAGAAAGATGATAAATGAAAATGAGGAGACTTATTGTGTCCAAGTACATTGTTAAATTTTCACTCTTCCTGCACCTGTGCGTGTGTATGCCACACATCTTCTCACAACTACAATTTTTTAGCGATTGTTGGAATTTTCTCTGATGTGGAATGTCCCTAATTGTGACCTTTTATTTTGTGAAAAGTATGCTTATTATATTATCCGAATCATACACAAGCATGATAATATATTTATTGTGGGTTGTGCACACTTTATGTTTAGTTAATATGGGTAGACGATAGAAGTGCAGGTATTTACTAACTGTGACTCTGAGACTGTTAGGATGTTATTACAAAAGTGACTCTTAGAGACTATTGGATCTTACTGTACTCGTGACCCTTGATGGGGCTTGTTACTTGTTAGAGTGTTATTATAGATAGGCTAGGTCACTGTTGTCAAATGGCGGCCATGGCGGATGGTCGTTTTCTAGAAAACGGGCACAAAAATGCCATGGCCAGGAAGGTTTGCTATGGCGGCGCCCACCATAAGGATGGTACTATGGCATCGCCCGAGTTGAAATGGCGGAGGGCATTTTATGTGTTTGCACCTAGTCTGTGTTAGTAAAAAGGAAGGAAAACTCATTCGACTATCATCTTGCCCTGCCTTTCTTTGTATTTTGTCTCTGCTTTCACCATAACCCACCCTTATTTTGCTTTCACGACAACCCACCCACACTATCTTTTTATTTTTTAATTAACCCACCCTTCCACCCTTAACTCACCTGCCCATTCAGTTCTTTCTTTTGAATTTAGGTTCTGAAATTCAGATCTTTCTTTTCCTTAATTTCTTTCCTTGCTTCACATTATTTAGGAATTAATGTTACTTGTTAATAGTCTCTAGTCACATTATCATTTTCAGAAATTTATTTGATTGTTTTATGCTCTGTCTTAGTGTGTGTTTTTTTTCTCTAATGCATTTATATTCGAGTTTGTGAAACTTTTGGTAAGTTTTATTTGCTAGAAAATGTTTCAATTATGTTTATTGTTCTTGATATAAGTTGTTAGGTTTTTCTTATTTATGAAGGTCTTTTTAGTATATTTTACATTTTTATTAACTTGGCTGCCATGTTTCCGCTATTGGCCACAACGCCATACATCTACGGCAGATTTTTGGCTTGCTGCCATTCGTCATTGACAACACTGGGTTAGGTTCCCTCTCTACTTTCACCATGTGTGATATTGAAATTCTGTGGCTTGCCCCATTAATAGACGTATGTTGTTACTTGTTAGAGGAAGATATAGAAGAACTTAAATTAAGGTGTTCACTTGAACATCTTGTTATCATCATCCAGTTCTACATCAATGGTGAATACATGTACGCTTTTGCTTTGTAATCTCCTAGATATGGCGTTCTGTATTTTATTTACCGCTTATTATTGTTCAATTTATCTTTTATTGGGATTTTAGGTAAGTTATAAGGGAGAGACATCATGGGAAGAGAAACGGTGACATGCAGAAGAATACCTGAATGGTTTTGCCAACATTTAAAGGGGTAGCTTCCGCATGGATCAAGTCACCTAGCTCCGCCCGTTTCAAATGGTTGATACTAAGCTGAATTCCAGCCACTCTTTGATAACCAGAAGCCATGTGGGCTCCCATGCTTGCCAGAGACTCTGCTATCATTGCCGATACCCCTCCATGAAGCACCTTAAATGGCTGTCCGATGCACAATCAAATTCCCCATAATTCAGTCATTCTGCTTGTTTATTTCTCAAGTGAAAAAAAAAAGCATGAAACTTTCTCAAAACAAGCAGAAACCAAAGCGAAAATACTTGATAAGTGGCAAAATGCAACTGGGTTGACCTGACAGCACTTGTGGGTAACAGGGAGACGGCCAGCAACCCTTTGAGGTGATAAGTCTTCAATCTCGAACCCAATTGAATGAAGGGGAGCATCCAAAGATGCAGTCTTTGATGTTGACGATGACGAGGGCTGGTCCTCCATGAACGGATTGTATCAAATGGCTATGCTTTCTCTTGTTCACAGATTATGTTGCTATTTTTCATAGGGTCACAACTCACAACCCAAGTTGAGGCTTTGGAAAGTTGGGAAAGTTTTATCAAATGGATTGAAGAATCATTGGAAGTCGTTGATTTAGAGGGTATTTTAGACCATTCAAACGAAATGCAAGATGAGTTGGTAACTGGTGTGGTAAGTATAACAATATTGATAAGTCTTGGGGGTGAGTGGGTGGGTGGATGGTGGAGCTGGAAGACATGGTGTAGTCAATTTTGTCCAACATAGAATGAATATTAAAAGTCAATGGAAGGCGTAATGAATGGCATTGGCAACAGTTTTCTGGACGTCTAAAGTAAGATAATAGAACAGGGGGTATTGTTGCTACTAGCTATACGTATAAGAGTTAATTATTTCCTCATAGAGATTAGAGGGTATGCCCGTATGCGTCTGTCTATACGTAAGAGATGGCGGTGGTTCTTATTCTTGGCTTTTTGCATGAGAATCTGCTGAGAATAAAAAAAAAACAAAGACTAATCAAAAGGGGCCCATTGTGATGGAGTATGCCTGCTTTAATGCATCATTCGTAAAAACATATAGTTCAGATTTGTACAGCATAGGTTTTGATTTAATTTGTTTTTATAGCTAGTTACATACAAATGATATAAATCAAAATCTGTCAGCTACATAAGTGTAAATGATATGGCTCTAAGTAGTGCATAAAAAATATTTCTAATTATAAGATTCTCATTTCTACCACTCAATATCCTTTAATGGCAAATAAATAAATTATTTTTTAAATGCATGTTCGTAATGGTTTTGGAGGTGCGCTTCAGCACCAATAATTGATTTCATTACTCTCTGTTAAATCTAGCCAATCATGTTAACATATTTGAAAATAAATGTATATTATATTACTTAATGAGATGAGTTAAAACATTTTCTTTAAAAATTTAAAACAAATTTGGATGGAAGAGTTTGGAAGGAAAGAAAAGGAAGGGGTAATTTTTTATTTTAAGTAAATATTTTCTTTTTCTTAAGAATTTTTTAAAAGGTGAGATTGTCATGTAATATTTTAATCATTATTTATTTATTTTTATAAATATTTTATAATTATCTCAATTTAAAAATAAAAAATTATTTTTTCCTCTATTTTTTATCAAACTTCTCTATCAAAACATGTTTTAAGGGTATGCTTAGATTGAGATAGTTGAAGGGAAAATTTCAAGGGAGTAAAATTTTATGACAAATCAGATATTTAGTACAATAGTGAAAGAAAGGGAAGAAACTTTGGAAGTTCAGAAATGAAAAATTATTTTCATTTCCTTTATCTTTTAAACTTCTCGATCCAAATATACTGTAAGGATATGTTTAGTTTGGGATAATAGAAGGTAAATTTTTAAGGAAGTAAAATTTTATGACAAGTGGGATATTGTAAAAAAATAAAAAGGAAGAAAATTTCGGGAGTAAGATAGGATATTTTAAAGTACAAATAAAGCAATATAAAATTTAATTTTGAAATCAAACAATCTTTAAAAATATCTGATACCAATTGATCTCGGACTTTTACCTTTTTTAGAAATGATACTTATATATAATCTTAATTTCACATATTTCACTTTATTTTTATTTTTTCTCTCTTCCTCTTTCTTTTCTCTCTCCTGCTCTCGGACTTTTACCTTTTTAAGAAATGATACTTATATATAATCTTAATTTCACATATTTCACTTTATTTTTATTTTTTCTCTTTCCCTCTTTCTTTTCTCTCTCCTCTTCTCTTTTTTTTTAATATTAAAAAATTTAAATAAAATGAGATATGTGATGTGAGATGAAGTGTATGTATAAGTATTATTACTTTTACTTTTTTGCTAGTTTAATTTTTGACCGTTTGCCCCAATTTTGGAATTATTGATTGTACCACACATCAAGGAGCGAATGGACTCGATGATGATATGATATGTGGACCTTGTTTAGCCTCGTACAAGCTCATAGAAACTATCTAAATTTCTTGCCACTGACCGATCCTTAGTGACTTCCTAAATATTATGTGATTTCTGCAATATCTAAATTAGAACTTGATTCCTTAAATCGGATAACCAAAATTCCTAAACATAGTTATAGACAGTGCTGAATCCGCCATCCTACAATATCTGAAATTAGAACAAGATTCCTTAAAACAGTTAACCAAGATTCCTTAATATATATCTACTGACAGTGCACAATCCAAGCAAAGGCAAGAAAATCTATTGGTCAAGCATTGCAAGGTGAAGTTCCAACTCACCGTTTAATCAATGAATCAGATTCTTTATTGTTGCAGTGCACACTGGTAAGATGCTGGGGTCACTAATGTTTAGTGGATATAATTTTTAATAGTTGGAGTTTGAGCACAAAGAACCCACTACGAGTTTTTAAAGGGGATGATATGATGTTAAATGATGATAAAGGAGTTTTTTTTTTTGTATTACTTTTTTAGGATATATTAAATTTTTTAGATGTAAAAAAAAATTGAATTTATGACTTTGTTAAGTGTGTCAAAAAACTTAGACATCAATCAGAAAAATACTAAGCAAAGATCAACTAATGATAATTTTAATTTTAAAAAACACCCATATTTAAATTACTGTCCTTTAAAGCAAGACAACCATATTCTCTCTCCTATTGTTTATATATATATTGATAATAATAAATCCTAGTAAACTCACTATTAATTATTTTAAACATATTATTTTGAAAAAAATTACTTTTTTGTAATCTTTTTTTAAAAAATTACATGATAGGATTTGCTTAGAAAATCTTCTTTATTAATTCTTCATATGACTTAGAAAAATATTATGCTAATTTATAATCACAATATGGAAAACTGTATTTTTGAGTAGTTTAAGAAAAAAATTTAATTTTGATCTACTATAAATATATATATATATATTTTAATTCTATTAACCAATTATATGTTTTTCACATTAAATTTTTTTTAATTATGATAATAAATATCTATAAGGTCAAACTCTTTTAATAATTTAACAATATATGATTAAATAAAATTATAAAAAATATTAACACTAAATCAAAATTAAACTTTCTAAAGAATATTTAAAACAAAAATTCTGTTAAATAATTTAATGCTCAAATTTTATTTGTGCTAATCAAATAAAGAAAAATATGTATTGATATTTAGACAACTGATTGTAGAGAGGGGCTAGAGAGACCGGATTAGACAGATGCAGCAAAGAGAGAAAAATGAGGTGGATGGGATCCGCACCATTTTCCATCTTTCAAGGTGCATCCGGGCTCCCAAGCCTTTCTGTTGATTATATATGGGTCCCCATAATACACTGTTCTCCAAGCTTCAATTTGATCATTTTTTTTTTTGGTTGCGGAATTTCAAGCATATTAGGTGTATGCCTATTTGTCAAATGTTTAATTTGCAGCTTTTTAGTTATTTTTCTTAGTCATGGCTAAGTCGGGAGAAAGTATGAGTAATACCCAATAAACATAAAAAGACAAAAATTCGTGAAAGATAGTTTGGTTATGTGAAGAGAATATTAAGAAAAATTTTAATGAAAAAAATAAATCAAATCTTAGTTTGATTTAAATAGGGTAGTAAAAGAGAGAAAGAAAAAGAAACTTAAGAAAATTTGTTAAAAAAAATCTTATTCTAAATGAATATATTAAAAAAATTAATAGTGCCCAATAATATTGTTTGATGTGTATAACAAAGCTCATCAAGTGGACAAGGCTTAGTTATTGTTGTATGACTAAGTCGCTAGACATGCTAGCTGTGCTTTACTTTTTCTTTCATTTTATAAATGAATGTAAAAAAAATTAAGTCATACCAAAATGGAATTGTTTTAAAAATAATTATCAATTATTAGAAGTCCAGACTAAACTTGGCTTAGATCATAGATGCTATTGGAGATTTCATAGTATTAGAAGTTCCTCTGCTGCAATTGCAGATTCTCTAGATAGTTGATGATCTTCGTTTTTTATTTCTTAGGTTTATTGATAAACTGCCATTTTATATACTTAAATGCTAGGAATTTGAGTTTGATTTGGTATTTATTTGAAGATTTTATAAGGAAAACTTACCCAATTTCCTTTGAATATTGCAGGTTGAAGATTTATAAGAATCAAGCTTTAAAGTGTTAAAATGGAAGCAATCTTGGGAAAGATACAAAGATATCAGCAACCTAATTATGAAGGATTTTGCCAGGATGCTATGAAGATATCATCAACATAATTATGAAAGATTTTGGCAAGATTCTACAAAGATATATCAATCCAGTTGTGGAAGTTTCCTATTTTTATTCTTGGAAGATTTTTTCTTATCTCACATTAATTAGTAATACTCAAAGAGGAAAGAAATCTACTTTCTCTGTTACCCAAGAATTGCACATTAAATGAATTTGTGCACAATTAGGAAACGAGAAAAAGAAAAGTTTGCTAGAGTTGTTGGCCTAAAATATTATAAATAGGAGGAGTGGCGGAGCAAGAGGGGAAGTATCAGGCATTCGAGGAGAAAGAAAGTAGCTATAGCCCTTTGCTCGATTAGAGAGTTGTAGCGGAGCTTAAGAGGTTTTTGAAGCTATCAGTGAAGGGCCGTCTCCCAATTGTTCGTGAAGGACTGTTGTTTCACCGCAAAGGGGTTCCGAGGTTTTAGTTTTTCTATTGTTCTTTTATGGATTTGAATTTGGTTTTAGTTTATGCTTTGTTCTCTTTGACTATGCGTAGCTAAATCCATAACTAGGGTTATGGTGGATCTTATGTTCAAATTCTTATAATGTTTTCCTAATTCTAAATAATTTTGTGTTTCCCCGATTGATTGGATTTTTCCTAGTGCTTAGTTTTCCAATAAGGTTTTGCGCCTTTAAAAGTTAATTGATTGGTGCGATCCAGTAGCGATTAGTTAGCGGAACTCTAGGATTAATCGGTTTGGGGTTGTGTGGACCAAACTCAATCCTTTATTTTCAATCGATTATTTAATTAACAAATCTGGTTCTTTATGCTTTTCTTGATTGTTTGCCTTGCATGACCATTGGGGGTTTCAGATTGAGAAAAAGAATATTAATATTGCATGACCATTGGGTATTAATAGCATTAGAGCAGGTGATTGGCAATCAATCGGAACACATATTATTGAGGAATTGGGTAATTTTATGAGTTTTGACATAAGTGAAACTGGACGTCCTAGGCTTTCCATAATTGAATCTTTGCTTGATAATCTTTGATTTCCTCACTTTCTCCTAATTGCTTGATAGTTTCTCCTTTCTCATTCGAATTTCATTGTCTAGATAACATAAGGGATTAATTAACTTAGTAATTACCAACAATCCTTGTGGGTTCGATACTTGGAGTCCCAAATACTCCTTTATTACTTGTGCGACGAGTGCACTTGCCACTTAAGTGCGATTTTAGCGTAACAAGTTTTTGGCGCCGTTGCCGGGGATTGTTTTTGGTGATATTAGGGAAATTAATTCCTAGTTAATTTAGACGCCAATTTTTATTTTATTTTATTTTGTTTTATTTTATTTTTGTATGCTAACGCGCTCCCAGAATCTTGTTTTGCAGTTTGACCCTGAAATTGATAGAACTCTTTGCAGGATTAGAAGACAAAGAAAAATCATGCGAAGAAGACCGAGAGGACTATCTTTGGACTTTGCTCGGCCTACGGCCACAAATCCTAACGGGTATTACTTAGGCCTTTGTAGAGGCTAATAACTTTGAGATTAAGCCGGCCTTGATCTCCCATGTTGCAATCTTCCATTAGGTTTAGCGGATCACCTAGTGATGACCCTCACTTGCATTTAAATGAATTTTTGGAGATTTGTGACACTATAAAATATAATGGGGTCTCTAATGATGCCATTAGGCTGCGCCTATTCCCTTTTTCATTGCGCGACAAGGCCAAACTATGGCTAAAGTCTTTGCCCTACGGATCCATTACTACACGGGATCGACTTTCAATTAAATTTTTAGATAAATATTTTCCATGCTAAATCTGCTAAATTACGTAATGACATATCTACTTTTGTGCGGTGGAGATGGAATCTCTATATGAAGCATGGGAGCGATTCCGGGGAATTCTTGAAAAAGTGTCCTCGTCATGGCTTTCGGTGTGGCAATTGGTTCAATCCTTTTATGATGGGCTATCTTCTTCTAATAAGGCCATGATTGATGCGCAGCGGGGTAGTATTTGGCATAGCGTACAAGAAGCCTATGATTTGATAGAGCAAATGACTTCTAATTGCTCGGTGGAAATGCGGTGACGAGGCATGTGGTCAAGAGACAGCAGGGTATATCGGGTGGAGTCAAATGCGGCATTGGATCTCAAATTGGATGTCATTACAAAGAAATTGGAAACAACGATGCAGGCCTGATCACAATTCTGTCTCTCCATCTCTTTGTGATCTTTGCGGCATGGTGGGGCATGAAAGCAAGAATTGTCGAATGGGTAATCGCTTTGTTGAATCGGTGAGGAGGCCAACTATTTGGATAACTCTAGCTCAAGACGATCCATATTTCAACACTTATAATCCTGGTTGGAGAAATCACCCCGATTTTTCTTGGGGTGGTCAACGAAAGGTCAAAGCCAAAATCGAGAATGTCTATAGGCCGCCTCATTTGCAAAACCAAGGCGGCAAGCAAGAAAAGAAGCCTAATCTCCATGATACTATGATGCAATTCATGGAGAAAGCGTGGCGAGGATCAAGACATTGGAAAATCAAATCTCTACTCTTGCGACATTGATGACTCGAGAGAGTGCAAGGGACCTTACCTAGTCAATCGAGCCAAATCCAAAGGAGCGGGCTATGGTAATTACCCTTAGAAAGCTTGATCAAAAGTCGAAGGCCCTCATGGTAAGAAAGATGAAAGATTAGAGGAGGGAAAAAGGGTTCCTCTTGATGGGAGCCCAAAGAAGATGAGAAAGTTGACAATGTGGTGAAGGAAGTTTTAGAAAAAGAAGCTCCTATTCATACTCAAAAATTGAAAATTCCTTTTCCTCGGAGGGTTGAAGGCTAGCCAACATGACCCACAATTTACCAAGTACTTGAATTTGTTAAAGCAATACTTGAGATAAATATCCCTTTTGTGGAAGCTATTGCACAAATGCTTAAATATGTAAAGTTCCTCAAGGAGATATTGAGTAATAAAAAGAAATTAGAGGAGTTTGAAACGGTAAGGCTTAATGAGGAGTGTTCTGCCATCCTCTTAAAGAAGTTACCACCTAAACTTAAAGATCCAGGGAGTTTTGCTATTCCTTGCTCTATTGGTCCTTCTTTTTTTGAAAAAGCTTTATGTGATTTAGGTGCAAGCATTAATTTGATGCCTTTATCTGTTTTTCGCAGGTTAGGTATGCAAGAGCCTAAACCCACTACAATTTCGTTGCAGCTTGCTGATAGGTCTATCACCTACCCCAGGGGTATAGTGGAGGATGTCCTAGTCAAGGTTGACAAGTTTATCTTCCCTGCTGACTTTATAGTACTTGATATGGAGGAAGATGAAGAGGTTCCCATAATTTTGGCGAGACCCTTTTTGGCCAGCGGAAACCATTATTGATGTTCGTGAGGAAGCTTACTTTAAGGCTTGATGATGAGGAAGTTGTTTTTAAAATTTTTGATTCTTTGAAAATTCCTTCCACTTTTCATTCTTGTAATTTTATTAATTCTTTGGATAATACTACTGGATTGATATCTTCTCACTTTCAGGAACAATTAATTCATGATCCCCTTGAGAAAATTTTAATTTTGTGAGGGATGAACTTATGGAGTCAGAAGAGGTGATAGATGACATAATGACATTGAAGGTAGGAATGGTCAAGAGAGATGGAAAGGGGCGAGACAATTCAATATTCTAGAAGGGCTTAATTCACAAATGCCAAAGCAGTCAATTAAAAAGCCCCCAGATATCATTCCCCCTAATATTTCATATGCACAACGTGAAAGATGTTTATTGCAGCTTAATGAGATGGATGAATTCCATCTAGAGGCATATGAAAATGCCAAGTTATACAAGGAGCGCATAAAAAGATGGCATGACAAACATATTCAAAAGCATGAGTTTTCTGTGGGTGATAAAGTTTTAATCTTTAACTCACGACTTCGTTTGTTTCCAGAAAAACTAAAGTCAAGATGGATTGGCCTTTATGAAGTTGTCAAAGTCTTCCCATATGGCGTGCTTGAAGTTATGAGAGATGGTCATGAGACTTTCAAACTTAATGAATGAGAGCTAAGCATTATGAGGATGGTGCGGTACACGAGTGCCAAACTATGCTCTTGGAATAAGCCCCTTGGGGCCCTAACCGTCGAGGCTCGCGACGTTAAACAAGCGCTGCGAGGAGGCAACTGTGTTTCTTTTCCACTTTTTGTTATCTCTTGTGTGTTTTGTTCTTTTTTTCTTTTTCTTTTTAAACTTAAAACCCGCCAGGCTGCGTTTCTAACGATGCGATCGGAATATACATAGATTAGCGCCTACCGCAGGAAGTGCTCTTTTCATCCCTCTCCTTTCATTATCTTTTTATTTTATTTATTTTACGCATTGGGGACAATCTTTGGTCTCTAAGTGTGGGAAGGGAGTTCAAAGTTTGTTAAGTCTTCAACTAATTAAATGCATGCCCATTCATTGAATATACGTTTGCATGTGGTTGCTTGAGCGATATTGAGAGTTTAAGTAATGAGTCGACCCATTTATTTTGGGAATTCACAATTTTTGTCGTCAAGGATCCCAATTAAAAGATTTTTTATAAACATTTGATCGAAATTGATTTGGGTTAATCTGAGAAAGCTAAAAATTAGCATAAAGTTCCCTTTTGAAAATCTTTCCCTTTGAATTGAACTTTTAAAGGTGAGAATTGGACCATTACGGGGATTTGTGCTTGATATTGTATTATCCCTTTCTTTGTTTGAGTGATTTTCCCAAAGATTGTGCATTCTAGAACTTGCTTTGTAACCATTTCAAGCGAATTTGGATCGCATGCATGCTTAAATATGATTGAGGCACTTTAGGTATTATTCAATGCCTTCGATTTGCTTATCCACTAGTTGCCCATTTTGAGCTTTATGAATCTTGATATTCCTTGGTACCCTTGTCTTTAATTCAAGCATATGCAAGCAACCTTTTGGAAAAAGGATGGAGCAATTAGTTGGAAATTTGGTTTGGAAAGAAAATAATTGTATTGCTAGCAGATCTTTGCCTTTTCCTTCAATTGTGTTGAAAAACAAAAAAGAAGAAGAAAAAAATTCAAATCAAAATGACAATTGTCGAGAATGATAAAAAAAAAAACAGAGAACTGACGAAAAAAATTGTTGAACAAAGTTTGAAAAATAAAGAAAAGAAAAGAATGGAAAAGGAAAAATCAAGTGAGGAGAGAAGGAATTTATGATAAATGCTTGTAACGTAGGAATGAAATTTTGTTGCTCCATCTTTGCTCTAAAAGGGTACTTTGTTTAATGCAAATTTTGATTAAGCCTTTTGTGTTTATCCTTTCTTTCTTTACCTTACCTTTACGTCATCTAACCCATGGCCAAGTTACAACCAATGAAAAGACCTCTTGATTTTTGTATGCATGTGGTCTCCTTAGTGGAGATTTGGTTTATTATCAAGCCTATGGTAATGTGCTTTCTTCAAGGAAATTGAGTGTTAAGTCTTTACCCTTATACACATTGAGAGATGGGAGAAGAGTGACCCTATCCAGTGGAAAGTTTGATTTTTGGGAACCTAAAGCCTCTAATTGGGCTAACTCATGGTTATTCTCTTATCTGTTGAGATTGATTTGTTTGTCATTTCTTTGGTATGGATGGAATCCTTGGTCGATTTATTATTTGATTTCCCTATTCTTTTGGGCCAGGATTATTGCTTGAGGACAAGCAATCCTTAAGTGTGGGAAGGTTGATAAAAGCGCCATTTTATATACTTAAATGCTAGGAATTTGAGTTTGATTTGGTATTTATTTGAAGATTTTATAAGGAAAACTTACCCAATTTCCTTTGAATATTGCAGGTTGAAGATTTATAAGAATCAAGCTTTAAAGTGTTAAAATGGAAGCAATCTTGGGAAAGATACAAAGATATCGAACCTAATTATGAAGGATTTTGCCAGGATGCTATGAAGATATCATCAACATAATTATGAAAGATTTTGGCAAGATTCTACAAAGATATATCAATCCAGTTGTGGAAGTTTCCTATTTTTATTCTTGGAAGATTTTTTCTCTTATCTCACATTAATTAGTAATACTCAAAGAGGAAAGAAATCTACTTTCTGCATTGCCCAAGAATTGCACATTAAATGAATTTGTGCACAATTAGGAAACCGAGAAAAGAAAAGTTTGCTAGAGTTGTTGGCCCACTAAAATATTATAAATAGGAGGAGTAGGCGGAGCAAGAGGGGAAGTATCAGGCATTCGAGAGAAAGAAAGTAGCTATAGCCCTTTGCTCGATTAGAGAGTTGTAGCGGAGCTTAAGAGGTTTTGAAGCTATCAAGTGAAGGACCAGTCTCCCCAATTGTTCGTGAAGGACTGTTTCACCGCAAGGGGTTTCCGGGTTTTAGTTTTCTATTGTTCTTTTATGGATTTGAATTTGGTTTTAGTTTATGCTTTGTTCTCTTTGACTATGCGTAGCTAAATCCATAACTAGGGTTATGGTGGATCTTATGTTCAAATTCTTATAATGTTTTCCTAATTCTAAATAATTTTGTGTTTCCCCAATTGATTGGATTTTCCTAGTGCTTAGTTTTCCAATAAGGTTTGCGCACCCTTTAAAAAGTTAATTGATTGACTGGCGACCGTACCACAATTAGTTAACGGAACTCTAGGATTAATCGGATTTGGGGTTGTGTGGACCAAACTCAATCCTTTATTTTCAATCAGTTATTTAATTAACAAATCTGCTGGTTCTTTATGCTTTTCTTATTTGTTTGCCTTGCATGACCATTGGGGGTTTGATTGAGAAAAAGAATATTAATATTGCATGACCATTGGGTATTAATAGCATTAGAGCAGGTGATTGGCAATCAATCGGAACACATATTATTGAGGAATTGGGTAATTTTATGAGTTTTGACATAAGTGAAACCAGACACCCTAGGCTTTCCATAATTGAATCTTTGCTTGATAATCTTTGATTTCCTCACTTTCTCCTAATTGCTTGATAGTTTCTCCTTTCTCATTCGAATTTCATTGTCTAGATAACATAAGGGATTAATTAACTTAGTAATTACCAACAATCCTTGTGGGTTCGATACTTGGAGTCCCAAATACTCCTTTATTACTTGTGCGACAGGGTGCACTTGCCCTTAAGTGCGATTTTAGCGTAACATTTATCAACTTTATTTTTCTAATTCTCCTGAACATACAAAATTATAATAAGTTCAGATTAATTAAGAATATAAATTTGCTAAGATTAGTTAGGAGTGTGATTAGATAATAGGAGAAAGAATAATAAGAGAGTGTTTGGTTTATTTTTTTATTTTAATTTTCAGTTAGATATATATATATATATATATTATAATTATAAAAATATGTCACATTATTTTTGTTTTAGTTCCTACTTTTAAAATTGTGTGAAAAAAATTATGAAAACAACGAAACATAATAAAACTAGTTAGCATTATTGTATTATAATAAAAATATATTTAACTAAAAACGAAAACAAAAAACAAATCAAACACGTTCTAAATTTTTCATTTTCACTATTATAGAAAGACAACAATGGAATAACTAAGGGTATTTTAAATTTTAAAATTATAATTAGTTAGAATCGATATTGAATTAACAATTACAAGTATTTATAGTCACACTTTAATTATTTATATTTCATATTATTCATAAATTATATTAAGATAATATTTCTTTTTTTGGTATTATAACAAGGGTTCTAGGCTCAATAGTTCATTTTAGGGAAGTTAAGAAATAAGTTTTTTTTTTAAATTATTATTTAAGCCAACATTCTGTAATAAGACACAAGCAATTTTTTTTTGTTACATGATAAGGGTACTTTTGAGCCAATTTTTATATCAATTAAGATAAAGTCCTTTTCTATAGTGCATTTAGAGAAATTAATTAATTTCCTTAAACTCTATCTCAAGGTTCTAGCCCAACTAGTCAAGAGGGAGCGCACATCCTTAACCACTAAGCTAACCAATTGAATTAAAAAAGGGAGCAAAAACGGGCTTGACATATACAAGTTTGATCGGGCTAGTCCATTTTAACAAAGGGTCAGGGATATGGGCAACTTGAGCCCAGCCCTTCTAAGGTCGTGAGTTAGCAAGCCAACCCATTAACCCACCCACTAGCCTTAATTTTTTTTTTTTATCATTTTTAATGATTTATATTAAACAAATATGTGTATAAATGTAACATGAGACCATTAGTTAAGTTTTTGGACTAATTTTTTAAGCTTTTAGTTAGGCATAAGATAAGTTAAACACTTGAGTTAGGCAACTCATTAGGAGTATTTTTTTTTTTTGTGAATGAGAGTTACTTTTTTTAAATATATATCACGTGCCACCCTGCGGGCTAGCTCGACGTAACCCATTCAACTTGCAGAGTAAACTAGCCGAGCTTTACCGATCCAATGTTACAATCTAGGTATTTAGGTGGTCATAACCATTTAAGCTAATGGATTAAAAGAGCTAGCTCGCAAGCCTTGGCTGGTAATCTTGGCCTATTTACCCAACTTTACCTAGGATGTAGTCCCTTTGTTTATATGCAGGGGATAAGTGCCCTAGTTGCTAGATATGAAGAGGGTCCTTATGAGAACTCAGAACCAGATGATGGGTTGAGCCACTAGGTTAGGTTTATTGGGCCTAGTATAAGTCTATAATGCTATTTTGTTAGGGAATGACCATAATGGTCAACCCAATAAGTTACTCCAACTCCTATGAGAACTCTCTAGATAGGGATGACTGCTAAGTATGATTACTATTCGAATGAGAGATTTGAATTCATGCACACAAGGAATATAGAGTTTTATCCAGACCTTTCAACCAGTTGAAACAAACCGAGTTAGCGGTGGATTCCTTGATTTTATCAACTTATTACGGATGCAAATATAAATAAGAAAAACTAGCTGACATACTTTGCAACGAGTCAATACTTACACATTGAACGTTTAGGTTAGTTTATCTTACAATTAAATAAAAAAAATTAACTAAAAGCTCCATTTTATTGTATGTTTAAATTAGTTTATTTTTAATTTTAAAAAGCTCATAATCAAAATATTCTAATGAGTTAACCTAAACATATATACAAAATAAGCTAATCCAAACTCACATTTAGTCCCCCCTTTACTAATTGACGAGAGCTGGTAACTATTGCCTAATTTGTGCAAAGGGTAAGTTAGAACTTAGAATCGCTTTTGATAGTCTCTCTTTCTTTTCCATTTTACTTTCTTTGTGGGTGCAAAACATTTTAAATTCTCTTGCGATTATCTATTGTTTAATATACTTCAGTTTACTCTATATTTGATTTTTATTGAATTCAAAGGAAATATTAAGATAAGTATTTAATGATAGGATCATTGATTTCTTAATTTAAATCATCCATTCATTCGGTTTGTAAACATCTTGCTTTAGTAGAGGAAATAGAAAGAAAAAGTCTCTATCAATGTTCACCAACATTATGGTATATGAGCTTCTATCAGCTATTGATACCAACCTTTTGCACTTGTAATGTCACTTTCTCTATCAATTTTCACAGTTTTTGGTTAGCTTTGTGATAATTATCTAGTTTTGACATCTCTTTGGGGTGAATTTTGTCATTTTAATCCAACTTTTAACGGTGTTTGACATCAAGAAAGTATGATTGTATTAGTGTTGGTACAAATGCACTTATTTGGATAATACTTTGGAGTTTGGTTAATTTCCAATGTTTTGTACCTCATTCATGATGTTTTGATTGCAGATATTAAAAAAGCATGAATGGAATTAAAAAACCACAAGGAATGTGACCAAGTAGAAGAGAGAAGCCTATCTTGCCACCACCGGGCGGTCATTCCCACAATTGGGCACTCGTGATAAAGAAAATGACATGCTCTTTGACTTCCCACCGCTGGACGGCAGCTATGACCGCTGGGCAGTGGGACTGACACAAGCCCATGTTCAATTTGGCCCATTTCACATTAGAGAACCTATTTTGGCAAAGTGGGAGGAAACATTTTGAAGGGAGTTAGTAGAGAACCACGAAAATATACCATAATTTGGAAGCTCTCTAAGCACTTGGAGGAGGACAAGAGTGGAAGCTTGGATCACCTTCATTGTTCTTCATGGAGTTCTTCCTTTTCTTCCTTATAGCTTTAGTTTATGTATTTATTTCTATGTTTAATTAAACTCTCCCTTATTGGGATTGAGTGGATTTTGATAAATCTTGTTTGTATTTAATTTGGGGATTAGATTAATCTCTTCTATTTTGTGTTCATAATCTTTGTTATTAATGTTTTCTAAGGTTTGATCATCCTTGGAATGATATTAGGATTTATGCATTGAATGGAAATTGAATGTATGGATTATGTTTGAAATTATGAACCTTGTTATTCTTTGTGCTATGAATAGTCAATGAATGCTTGTTACCTATTGGGATTCTTAATTTTCATGTCTTTTCCTTTTTAGAATCACCTAAGGAATTAGAGATTTCAATTAGGAGTTGAGATTCTTTTGTCTAAAGAATTAAAAATTTGATGATTTTAGGTGAATCCGGTAATAAAATAGAAGTTGAAACTTATTTTAACCCCAAGTTAATATGTAGCAAATGAAGTTAAATAAAACTTGATCCCAACTCTTTCTTATATTTGAGTTCATATCCTTTTGCGTTCTAAATGTTTGTTAATTTGTCAAAACTAAAAATACCAAAAAAAATCTTTGTCTTTGTTTTTCGTCTCTTGAATACTTAGTTGTTTACAATTGAGTTCCTTTTGAATCAAAGTTTTGTTCGAATAGTAGCTAATTTTGTGAATCGATATTTGGCCATCGATCCTGAGAACGATATCTGATTTATTCACCGTTTTTATTACTTGACGATCCGGTACATTTGCCGTGGTAACATCACTTTGTACGTACTCTTTTGACCGTAACATGTCTCCAATTTCAATACCTCTCAGGGTTCACGACAGAAAGAAAGCATAGCAAAGTAGCAAACATTAAACCAAGCTCCCATGACCAATGGCTGCGTTGACACAGGAACTCCTTTTTAAGTAATAGTAATTTCCTCTGTTTGATACCCCATCTTCCTCTAGTATGGAAAGAAAGGGCAAGTTCCTTGGCAATAAGAACTGGGCATCCTATGATTCCTAACGTTTTCTTTATCAGAATCAAGCTTGGCTGAATTTGGAGTTTGAGAAATATTGATGGATCACTGAACTTCTAATACAGTTTCAGTTGAAATTCAAGCATTTACAACCATAAAAAAAATGTAGAAGTAGAATTAATTACTGGTGTTGAAAGTAGAAATAGACACAGATAACAAATGTCTGACAGGTTTCATGGCTATCTCAAAGCTTTTCCTGGAAAAACAAGTTATTCTCTTTTTAGGTAAGAAACCAATGTGTCCATGTTGTAAAATTTGAAGCATTAGAGTCTTGCTTTAAATGGGAATCTGCAGAAATCCTTGGTTTATTATTTTCCTATTTGCATACCACAGTTGTCAATTTCACAGCTTTGCATATTTCTTGAGCTTTTCACTGTTAGCTTTTGCATGCTCAGGCATAGGAATATTGCATACCAGAGTAACTCTAGAAGATGATATCAAGATTTTGTCCTTTGACTTTGAAGGTTCATTCTTCCAAAGTCGAACCTCCCACACCTGCTAGAAAAAATAAGTCACTAGACCAGTAGTTCTAATCACCTATGTTTCAATAAACCAAATGATAAAGATTGGATAAGACTATAGGAGGATACCTGAATGGTTTTGCCGATATTGAGAGGGGTAGCTTCAGCATAAACAAGGTCACCCAGTTGAGCAGGTTTCAAATGGTTGGTGCTAAGCTGAATCCCTGCTATCCTATGAAAACCAGAGGCCATGTGGGCTCCAATGCTTGCAAGACCCTCTGCTATCAAAGCTGATACCCCTCCATGTAAAACCTTGAATCCCTGCTCAGTAAGTCCATGATTAAGAAGATTTATCAGCTTTATGGTTACTTAATTAAGACAAACAGATTGAGTTGAGATGCTATAAATAAGGAAGAAAAGTTGCAACAAAAAAAAAAAAGCACAACTCAGAGTGAAATTTGAAAGTGAATTGGAGGAAAAAGGCAAAACTGGGTTGACCTGACAACTCTTGAGGGTAACAGGCAAACGACCAGTGACCCTGTGGGGTGACAAGTCATCGATCTCGAACCCAATTGCGTGAAGGGGAGCATCCAGATTAGCAGTCTTGGATGCTGCTGCTGCTGCTGTTGATGACATCTGGTCCTCCATGAGGATTGGAAGGTGCTCACTGCCAGCTTTGGAACTTTAGATAATTGAAAGCCTTTGCTTTCCCTTTTACTTTTGGGCTAATCATGCATTCACAGAAAGCATTTTACCTATTTAATTATATATTGGTACATATGATGTTTGGTGTTTCTACAATGAATCCTTGTATGTGACATGAACCTTCTTGTAATTTTAAAATAACATGAAATAACAGTTTACACTTCACACCACTTTTTTACCATAATTTTCTTCTTCTGTAGGCTGAGGAACCGAGAGAAAAAACCTTGGAAGCTGCTTCGAAAACATCCAACGCCACGAGAGATCAAACTAAAAATAGTCAAATTTATATAAAATATCATTAGCATAGCATGAAATATAAATAAAATAATTATAAACTAAAATATCATTTGGATCAATTAATAACTATATTCTTGTGTATTATTGATGTATGACGAAGTCGATTGAGTTTTGTACTCTAGCATATACAAATGAAATCGGTTGGATATAGTTTTGGGCTTACAACGGTTCTATTTAACGCAACCAATTTTTTTATGATTTGATCTGCCGTATCATCTGGTTGTATATTTGGTTTATCGAATAATAAAGTTTCTTTGACAAAATAACAATATTTATAGTATTGCAACTTATAGTCGCAATTATGCACAATTGACACTTTGACAGACATGGTTAAGGTTATTTAAACGTAAATGAAGTGATGCGTAATGACAATTGTATAAAATTGTAACTGGGGAAATTTCTATAAGAAGCTTTATTTTTTTCTTTATTTAGGTTACTGTCTGTGGTTTTTTTAGTTTAATTATAATTCCATGTTAGTGTAATTTTTTTTACTATTACTCAATCATGTATTACCATATCATTTAAAAAGTGACTTTTGAGCTAGTTGTTGTCATAATCATATTTTATTAATGATGTAGTAAATAATTGAGTAACAGTGTTAACAAATTGTACACTGAAATTGGATCAAAATATAATTTTTCATTTTTTGATCAAAGAGTTATTGTTTAATATTTTAATTTTGATCCATTGTCAGTGTAAAGTTTCTTTACACTGTCACCTATCATGTATTGCTAACTCATTAAAAGAGTTTGATTATTATAACAACTAATTCAAAATTCTAACACTTTTAATAATGTGTCAATAAATAATTAAATAATAGTGTAAAATTTTTTTACACTTATAATAAATTAAAATAAAATCCTTAAATGAAACCGAAGAAGTGGACGAGTGTTTTTTTCCCAATGAGTTTGAGTATGGCTCGGGATTTCTAAAAATATTTAAGAGCCATAGCCCAAACTGGATAAAATCAAAATCTCGATATAAGGTCCAACGATAACTGGACCACAGAATGGTCAATTTTTGGGCCATGTTGAAGTGTCCACTCATAACCAAGTGTAATGCGCAATACAAAACAAAAATGAAAAAGACATTTATATTTTATAGTGAACTTTCAACCTTTTTTTTTTTTTAATAAACTCCTTAATTTTAATTATATTTAGGTCTCGTTTGGATAAATAGCTTATATAAGTATTTATTAGAGTAGAACTTATTTAATAAGTTCTATTGTTATAAGCGTTATCTAAAATAAGTTTAATAGTAGTTAGATAAACATTTTGAGAAACGCTTTTAATAAACCCTTTAAAATAAATATCAAGTACTTGAGTGATATTTTATGAATTGTATCAATCTCTTAAGGTTAATTTTGTCAAAAATTATTATGAAAATAACTAATGTCTAATGTATTTTTAGCTTTCATAAAAACTTATTTTCACAAACTTAAATTTTTAGTTTATAAAAAAAAACCCAAAGTAATTTATAAGGGTTTCATAAACTGTTTTAATAAGCTTATTTAAATAGAATAAAAATATTTTATAAGTGCTTATTGTAGTAAATATGTCAAAATAAACTGCATATAAACCTATCTAAACGAAATCTTAAAGTTAAACATCTTATTTTATGAAGATTAAGTATAAATTTTTTACACTAAACAATTACATATATGTTTATAATTAAATGACTACTACATAGTGTGACCTAGTGAAAGACTTCTTTGTATATTGTTGGCTGTGGTCCTCCCAAATAATAGTGATGATGAATCTTATGATTGCAAATACATACTTTATACTTTTTTTAAAAAAGAAAAAAGTTGTGATTTTTATACAAATCTTTACTCGTTCTAACCACCTTAATTACGCTGAAGTAGCGTAAATTAATAAAGTGATGCTATTTATACAGTTAGTTAAAGTTATCCACAATTATATAAGTGGCTCTACATTAGAGTTTAGTCAAACTTTTTCTTACTAATCTCAAACACCACCTAAATTATATACCTAGTTACGAATATTACTTTTGTGCAAGTAATATTACTTTGTTGCGATATAATTCAATCCTCATGATCAAGTTTGTACAAATGAACATGGCCAAATACGAGTTTGCTGATGTATAAAGATTCAGCTAAAAGATCTTCATCCCGTTGGAAAGGACTAATAAATACTTCTGTCTCAGTTTTTTCCCGTCATTTAAGCTATTCACCAAATGATAAAATAACAAAGAATAGAAAGAAGTAAAATTGGGAAAGGCTAAAATGCTCCATAAGCAAATGGGTGCATGGATGCACATTGAATCTGGAGCATTTATTAGTAATAATATGACTGATCAATCAATTTAACGGTTAGTAATTAAACCTACATCCAATTAAACTAGTTAAGCATTATTTCTCTTCCATTTGAAATTATATTGATATAATCATTTAAGTTCATGATATTTTGATTTAACAAGTCCTTTGCCTCTTTGTGATTGTTCACAATTCTAGCAGAAGAATAATAAAAAAGTTAAAAAATTTCCATGAGCTGTCATGAGGAAAAAGGAATTTTTTTTAAAAAAATAATTTCTTTAAGGGAAAAAATTCTTAATTTAATGAAAAAAGGAAAATAAAATAAAAAATCATTTAAGATTCATGAAAGATTTTTTTAAAAAATCAGAGAAAAGTTTAAAATATAAGAAAATTTTATTTTTGATTAAAAAATAAAAATAAAATAAAATTGTATTTTTCATGAAATTAAAAAATTAAAGATTAAATAAAATGTCATCACGTGAGAAAAATGTTTAAATTAAATATGATAAAATGTCTAAGATGTTATCACACATTTTTTTATGAAATTAAAAGATTAAAAATTGAAGAAAATTTTAATAGAATTAAAAATTAATATAATAAATTAAAAAATCATGACGGGTTGCCAAACCAGTCATGGATTAAAAACTAGAAAAACAACTTTTTTAAAAAAAAGAATGGCAGGATGGGGTTACTAAACCAGTCATGCAAAAAAAATTAAATTAAATTAAATTTTTTTTAACTAAATTGTCAAACCTGTCATAAATTAATCTTTTTTAAAAAATTAGTATAGAACTCAAACATTGCTCGGAGTATAAAAAGCATAACATTATAAAATCATAATTCAATAATTATTAAAAATATATATATAATTTTGTGAAATATACACTAAATTCAAAAGATATCAGACATATTTAGCAATCAATTATTCGATTGTATTTTAGTAATTTGGATTCAATCCTTCATGCACATGTCAAGTGTCACTTTTATAAATTTATGTTTTATTAATTGATTTAATTTTTTATTAAAAGGAAAATAATTTTGAATGAGAAATCTCAATTTAAAAGTATATACTATTATTAAAAGAAAAAGAAAAGAAAAAGCCAACGAGCTTATAACTCAATTTGTACTGGCTTAAGCATTTAAAATTGTGATGTGATGATGATATTAGATATTTGATTATCGATCAAGTCATTTATCCCCTTATATTTAGATGCTTGCACCTCCAAATATATATATATATATATATATATATATATATATATAAAAGAGAAAAACACACATATGTTCATAATCTTAGTAGTTAGTGCATAGATTTAATAAACTCTATTTTTTTTCAATGTTAAGTTTAAGGGCTTTAATTTTAGATGTAAGAGATAATGGCAACTTTTGCAATTAATAGATAGTAATTTAAATTTTTAATTTTTATATTAAATAAATAAAATAAAAAATGAATAGAAATGCATTATTTTATTTTGTATGTTCCCTCTCACCAAAAATTATTTATTCATTATTTTATCTTCTATATGCTAATCCATATTTTTTGGTAATTTCTTGTGCAATGTTTTAGTATTAAAAAATTACATGCGAAAACTGTGAGATATAATTTTCTTCTTAATGATTATATAAGACAAGAGAGTTATTAAAGTAAAGTTAGTTTTTTTAAAAAATAAGTGAATATGGTGTTGATATAATTTAAAAGAATTAATCAAATCAAAATAATTAAGAGTAAACACTTACTTTAGTCCTTCAAAGATACACGTGTTATCTGTTAGGTCTTCTAATGATAAATATTTCAAAATGATCATTCAATGTCATTTTTTGACATCAAATTGATCATCTAATGACATATTTTACATCAAATTGCTCCTCTAAGAAAATCAATTTAATTTGATGTAAAAAATTATTAAAGGACTAAACCAATATCACTTATATCTTTGAAGGATTACAATAAGTGTTTACTAAAAAATTAATTTAGGGAATATTAGTTGTTTTATTTATGAGGATAAATTTATCTAAATGTCAAATATTTAGTATATCTAGTCTTTTATGGGACACCAACAAGTACTCGTAAAGTCTTATATGGGACATCAGCAAGTACTCGTAAAGTCTTGTATGGATATAAGAAACACGTGATAGTTTAAAAACTTAGTAGATTTATTCCTACCTATCTACTAATATTATCCGTTATGTTAGAGATATGAACTATCCATATCTTTCACCTAAAATCTTAAACTTTTGCTTGATTTGATTTTTGAAAATGGTCTGGATCACAATTTTTGATATGAAAGATTGCGTGATTTCCTATCACCATGCACATAGAGAAATCTTATGGTACTTATATCTATAATTGAAACTAGATCCTTCTATAGATGGAATTCCAACCTAAGCTTTGAGTGGGTGGACTGGAAGTGTCTATCTTGAATAATAATCTACGTTTATTGGAAGATTACCAAATCACAAGTGCCGTTTTGATGGATTATGGTGGGGAAGATACATCTCCGAAAACGTATAAATTGGCCAATTATATATACCACTATATCAGCTTAACTTATGTAGGTGTACACCTAATAGTATCTGACTTTTCCCTTTTCACATAGAGACCCTAATAAAGGGCAACAAGAAAACGATGCAACAAATAATATGATTCGTGATTACAACCAAGAAACACGTTTAGCAATGATTAATACACCAAAGCCAAAGCAAAGAGAAAAGATAAGATACTATCCCTTGTATTTGATCAAAATTCAATTGTACGAGATGTATACATACCACTTCTGCCCTCCCTTAGGGATCCCTTAAGAATTAAGATCTCATAAAGGTAAGACAGCTTGAGGGCACTCTCTGTTGGAGGAGCAAGGGGTGGGGACTTTCTTAGAAGATCTCAGCCTTCACCACACAGCTATGGCTAGCTGCCTCTGCCTACAGATCACCAAGAATGCACGTATACTAACCAGAAATACATCTACTATACCAATTAAGTAAAGCTGAAAAGGAACAAAGAAAGCAAGCCTACAAAGCTTGCTTTGGAATTTCCTTTTGTTTCTTAACCTTTCCTTTCCCCTTTACGTGCATAAAAGAAGTGGTGGTTTAAATAATATTGTAAACAGTTTTTAATGCCTCTTATAGACATAGTTGCATTCCTAGCTATTGACAAAGACAGCTAATTAAGTTTTGTTTCCAAACATCATATGTGAGCAGAATAATGACATTTCATTAGAAGGGAATTGCTCGAGGCTAGCCTCAACTCTAGTATATTCTTTTTTATGAAGGGCCGATTTGGATGAGTTTATAATTTTTTTTTATAGAAAGTAAAACTTATTTTATGTTTGGCTATGAGTCCTCTCAACAATGGTGACTTTAGGAATTGTACCTTTGACTCGACGCTTGGGATTAAAGTCACTTACCATTCCAATCAATTGTATGCTTGTTAATTTGCACATTATCATCTAATATTGTCATATCATTAAATTTTTTTGACAAATTAATAATGTTGCAAAGTCTAATTGATGATGGTGTGACCCTGGGAGATAAGATGGAGATGAGAGAGGTAAAGTCACAAATGCACAAGAACTGCAGCTTAAGTGACTACACAAGTTTTTTTGAAAAGTGTTTGATCCAGGATCAAAATTTATCCAGGCCGCTTTGCTGGCCCTTTAGTTTACCCTCTCCCAATTCCTACACCAATTCTTAGATCTTCTTTTGTGAAGAAAAAGGGTCAGAATTAAATTCGACAAAATTAGGAGTATAGGACTTAATCTAATTCGGTAGGCATTATTTATATAAGAACAAGAAGGCATCTTTTGTGGGGAAACAAAGTGATAATGGTAACAAAAGCAAAGTTGGGCACTGTATCACCTAGGAGAGAACTGTTGCGGGTCAATTCAAAAGTAGAGGACGAGAACGCTTATGCTTCTTTCGAGTTTTACAACCATGATAACCATTCTTATAGTCTTTTCAGGGAATCCTGACCCTCCATTTTGGTTGTAAAACAGTAGGTGATCTTGGTATAATGCTTATGAGGAGCTGGTGCATGTGACTTCCCACTCTATAAATACAAGCACAGCTATTCCGTGCTACTAACAACCAAGATAGACAGAGAGTTCCTCACACAGTAGCTTAGCCAAGTATCCTTGTAAAAACTAGAAGGGGTTGTGAGTGTTAGAGTGACACTTGCATATCAGCAACAGAAGAAGAGGTTGAAGAAGAAGCATATCAGAAAAGCGACAATGGGAGCCAAGAGGTCATCTTCTTCTTCCTTTTGCAGCGTATTCAAGGCCTGTTTCTCAAGTGGAAGCAGGGATGACGACTACTGGGAAGGCAGCGGCAGCGGCAGAAGGATGTTTGCAAGTGATGAGGACAGAGGACGCTGGGTTGGAGAGCCTGGTATTGATAGGAAGGCCTCTGATTTCATTGCTAGATTCTATGCCACCCGAGTCACTGACTCTCAGCACCAGTTTGCATCTTGAAGTGCTCTTCTTCATTGCTTTCCATTCTTGCAAGTAGCTAGTTTTATTTTTCTCTTTTATTCTCTTTTATTCAGACCAGTTACAGTTGGTTCCTACCTCACTCCCCTCTCCTTCTCTTTCTCCCAACCCTCCAAATGTAATGTTGTTCCCTCATTTAATTGCAGTGATGTACTTGGGGTATGGATCAAAACTTGTTAGCTTCAATAATGTGGTCATTAATAATGTAAAAATTGATTCATTGTTATTAGAATTTTGATTTGTTTTTATCATCTTTTCTCCCCATAAATTTATATGGTCCTGTTTTTCCCTAAAATTGATTGTTCCTTTCTAGGAGTAGTGTACGAGAGTCTTTAGCATTGTGTTGATTATATAAAGCTTGCACATGTTCAACTAGAAAGATTATATGAAATAGCAAGATTGGAGGTGAACTCTGACCAGCATACAGTTTTGATGCATGCTAATCTATTGAGAAAATATACTGACTTGAGTGGAGCTCCTGTCACTGACTCACTGTATCATTTCTGTTTAGGAAATTTGCCAGAAGCTATTATCTCAAAATGGCTTGATTAAAATTAAATAAGAAAAAAATAATACTATTCGGATAATGAACAGCCAAATGCACGATTTATAATTTTTCAAGCGATGGATATCATTTACTATTAGCACAAATTTACTGTAGTTTCTTGAATCAGCATTTACTACAGAATTTTTTTATTTTTTTGGTAAAAGTAGTTTCTTTTTACTTTTCTTCAAATTACATATATGGTAGCACACAAGGACTTAATTTAATTATATAATTTTTGTATAATCATCAACTTGGCAAAACCATGTTGAAGGGATGCAGTTTCTTGTCAAGACAGGAATTTTTTAGTATGGGCTATGTACATTGTATGTGAATTTTCCTCTTTTATCTTTTTAAGTTAATAGAAGCTCTTGCTGTCTCCCTGAATTTTCCTCTTTTATCTTTTTAAGTTATTAGAAGCTCTAGCTGTCTCCCTTTACTTCAGCTATCTTTTTACCATTGCATGTATTCCTTGGTCCTTTTGTCTTGGCCAACAATAAAATATTATAACTTATTAAAGAAAAAAATATTTCAAATAGGTATGAGCTGGTTCATATTGATCGTAAGAACGTTGTTTTGGTAATTTCATCAAAAGATCCATCATCATAGACACTATTGTTTTGAAGAACTGGGTTTTTTTGTGGGGGGGGGGGTGTTTGAGATCACAGACAGACCATCATTGCAAGAATATGTTCAACTGCATCTGCAGGATAAATATAGGAGAACATGATTTAAAACTATTAATTTCTTTCAACCAATAGTTTGTAGACAGCTACAAACTGCTTTGCATACATCGAAGCAAGTTAAAATTACACATTTCCTTACAAGAACCTGAATTCTTACTTTTGATTTTAGATAGCACAATTTCTTGCTTTTTTTCTTTCCCTAAAGCTTCTTGGGCATATTGCATTTTCTTGATCTTTCACTGCATGAGTGCATGTAGATAATTGAACATTTGATGCAATAATCTGTGCACAAAATTAATAGGATCGGGGTTATTTTTCATTTATAAGTTGAACTCCAATAGTATAGTCCAAACAGCAGGATGCTGCGCTAATGCTGTATTAAGAAAGAAAAGAAACTGAAGACAGTACAATTCTGTTAATGTGGGAAGTAATATCAATTTTGGGTCTCAGTGGCTATAATATAATTATGAGTTGATACTTGCAACAAATTAAATGGATTTGCAGCGTCTGACTGGAATGTGGTAACTAGTACTACATATAAAATTCGGGTAGCTTCAAATTCCAAAGGATAAACTAGCATCTTTTTCAATTTTATTTTTCAAACTAGGATAAGGAATGCAAGAACAAAAGACAAGCCAGCATTCGGATCTTGACATTGAGAATTAGAAATCTTGTTAATGGAGGAGCAAGGGTGGTAGAATGTGAGTGCCAAATTAACATTACTGTTACTTGCATAATGGAAGTTCGTCCTCTTGTGCTTTTTCTGGGGTTCACTATGAAAACCATCGGCAAAGGTTGAATGGAATCATGACTAAATGTACATCATAATGTACCAGAGTGTAGATTGGAACATCATTCCAGCATCGTGTTCATCAACCAATGTCTATCCTTGGAATCATAAGGTTCTTAGTTCTGGCTTTTGAGTACAACGCTACTTTTAGTGTCGGAAATACTAC
Organism: Styphnolobium japonicum; assembly: GCA_023212625.1. Classification (NCBI taxonomy): domain Eukaryota; kingdom Viridiplantae; phylum Streptophyta; class Magnoliopsida; order Fabales; family Fabaceae; genus Styphnolobium; species Styphnolobium japonicum. Next base: position 20,406,250 of record JALBWW010000003.1, on the reverse strand, counting down.
TCAATTATATTTTTACTTCTCAGTTCTCATATTATTTCAATCCAAAATATATACTTTATGCTTAGTAAGCTGGAGTACAGGTAACTATCAACTCACTCATGTTTCACTTTTTCCCCATACGGCATGAAATTTTACAACTTTTAGTGGACAGATACTTTGGCGATATTATTCTCTTGTTCAGCACTTGAGATTCTAACTTAGCCTGGTTAGTTGGTCTGGAACGAGAAAAAACGTGTCCTTCAGTAAACAGCTGGAATCTGATTTGAAGTTATCCGCTCTAGACAGATGGAAAACAATTATATTGGGATGATACAGGTTCTATGTTGTTTGTATTTTGTAATGCATTATAGGCAGTGAGCATCTTTGATTTGTTTGGTAGTTACTCTAGTAGGAATTGATATTGTTGCTTCTAATAGCCAAATTACATGGCATCTGGGACAGTGGCATAAACAGCTGAACTGAATGATTGTAAAGACCATACTGAAAATAGTTTGGCTGCTGTGGTCCTTGATATGTTCACACAGGCTGCAAATTATATCATATATATTCATATTTGAAAGCAGATAGAATCCTAAACTGTATTAAATTAGCAGTATTAGATGGGATATTTTAGATAAACAGCTTGCTTCTTTCTTGTGCTGAAATTTTGAAATGCAATCCTTTTGAAGAGGATTATGTAACCAAGACGTTTTTTATATTCCCCTGTAACCGGATTATGATTAATAAAAGATGAAAAGGGGGAAAAAATCTAATCCGTCATCCAATCAGTCTTCGCAATTTGAATGGTAGAGGAACCAAATGCTTATGGGGTCCAACTCATGACTTGTCTAAACAATGTAAGCACCACAAAAGTGACTCAAACCCTTAGAAACAAAAGGGGAAAATTGAACAGCAAAAAGAAAGAATATTTTTGGTGAAGGCTGAAGACAGCCCATCCAGCTATTTTGGATTAACTTAGAAGGGTTCAGTACTACTGCTAGTCATTAATTTTCTACTATTAAGTGAAAAAATCCATGCTAGGAGGCCAAGGTAGAAGTAATCAAAAGGGTTCTTTTTCCTATCTGAGTAGCCACAAGGACATAGGGTCATCTAAATATTATGAACTACCTTCTTTCCCTGGGGTACTTCATGATCTTTAATTAGGCGTGTATGGTTCTTCCGTGTGAAGCCTCAATTCAAATGGTGGTCTGAAGTCCTTCTCTAACTTTCACCTTTCCATTCCACTACTTATTTAAGTAGAATTTCTTGCCATTTTCCAAGGTCACACTTTGATTTCACAATTTAAAGAATGAATAATTTTTAGTTCGTTAGTGCGAATAAACACTAGAAATCCCTTGAGTCTCTTTTGTTTATACATTCCAGAGTCCTAATTCTAAATATTCCATTAGTTTAGAATAGCAAACAACCACATGATTCTCCACACGCAAAGCCGCAGACGAGTCATGAGGACCAAAAACTGAAAAAAGAAGAAGAGAGAGGCAACTGATACGAATTGGCAACAAATACTGAAGATTCTGAGCAATTCTTCAAACTTGGAGGTCACCTTGTTAGACTAGGGAATTGGTACCTGATTGTTGTTTTTTAAGATTTGAACATTCATTGGATTTGAACGGACTTATGTAATGTGGATTTTTTTTTTTTGGGTGAAAAATGTGCCCAACTCAAAACTTACATGATTTGATGAAAAAAATTATAATTATAACCTTAGTTTTATATAAATTTGGAACAGAAGTTATGGAACATAGTATAACTCAAACAAAAACTTCTGACTTCTTGTAAAAAAAAATTGTAACTCCCCGTGGGAGAGAGAAAATACTCTCTATAAGGTAGCACTGACCTTGAAATGTATTATTTCTGAAAGTGTATTATTCTTACACGAAAATAGTTTGTGTATTTTTCTTTCATAACTTAATACTACCATGTTCTTAAGAAAAATGAAATGATTAAAATCCGTAACTTTGTTGTTATTAGGGAACTGCTTTCGATATCAGTCATTGTCTCCTACATTAGATTATCAGCCTATTTGTAATTTAAAAACTTTAATTTTAATATGTTACTGATTCAAACACCTTCATTCTGTACCAAAAAAAAAAACACCTTCATTGCACTACGATTGTAGAGAAATGTAGAAAATGGAAATAACTCAATCAGCGAGTCTAACAACCATTCAACCAATGACCTTAATATCATTAATTATGTTTCTAATCAAACCTACTTTCCCAAATCTCACTTTTTTTTTTTTGGTATTCCCCAAATATCACTTTTTCATTCAACTATTAATGTTTTTTATATATATCAATGTCATGCAGAAAAGGAGACCATTTAAGAGGCCGAAATTGAAGTCTTAGCAAGTAGAGGATTACTTTCAGATCCATTTGAACTTGTCTGATTGACCATCCCACCATCAATTAGATTATAATGTCACCATTAATTCCAACTTAGAAGAGCAATTTGGAATAGAATCAGTCAAAGCTCTATTTAAAACATCCCTATCCCTATCTCTAATTAACAATCTAGTACAATACTGTGACCCACTTGGTCTTGAAATCAAGTTCTAAAAAACCAAGATGAAAAAAAACAAAGAAAAAAAATTGGGGCATGTTTATGTATCAGAGATGATAATTTAATAAGGAATCATTCATAGTGTTCGTATCTATTGTATCTGGGCCCAACTCAAAGGCTGAGTTTTAGAAACCATGTTACAAACCTAGTCAAAAAGAAAATAACAACTAATCTTATCCCTAAATTTATGCCAGGATAATGATTCCAACCTCAACCCATGAAATACGTCGAAATAAAGGGGGGATCGGATAAACGCTAATCTTGACCCAACGACATCCCCTCGATTATAAATAGGAATTGAATCCCGCAGGTATGGTATCAAGTCTTAAACACAAGCTTACCTAATACATTTTTCACTAATTTGAGCGTTGGAGTACCTTTTCCAAGTATCCAATCTCGGAGTGTTGGTTTTATTTAGTCAGTGTCTCCCTTAAGATTCATGGGCTGGGATGAGAGTCTCCCTTAGGATTCGTAAGCTTAACATCCCAGTCCATAGCACCTATAATGGGTGCAGCTTCTTAATGGTAAGCGTTTGATCCAACACGGAGTATCCATCAGGAGCTCGGGTCTGTGATGGTTGACGTTAGGATTGTCCCCCAAAGATCCAGACATTAACACATAGTATAAAAGGTAAAGATATAATTGCTGAATTGAGTATTACATAATATATGTTAGAATTTAAATGTTCAAATTTCAATGAGTGGGATAAGTTATCCTTTTCGTGTGAAAGAACACCATAATGACAAAATAGAAGGAGGATAAATTGCTTGTCTAAAATTGAAATATAAGAAAGGATGAATTACATGCATCTTCGATTTCAAAATCTGCTAGTATGCTCGCTATGGATGGGGATGTCTTAAAAAATCAACCTAAGGTTGTAGACATAAGTTTTGCAAATCTCAAGATAAGTCTTTATATAATTTAAAATTAGAAGGGATCTAAATTTATGGTATAATAAACCCTAAAAAATGTGAAAGTAATTGTTTTTTATGTACGAAACAGAAGAAATTAAGTATACATAGAGAAACTAAAAACACAAAAGATACGGCTCCAATGTGATCTGAGATAAAGTTTAATTTATTATATTTTTCTTAGAGAAATGCTACATCTGCAACTAAGCATACACATTTAGAAAAAATTTAATTTATATATAAATTTTACAATATCATATGAACAATTATTTGTATTTAATTTTAAAACTTTGTATATCATGTTTTTTTTTGTGTCTACACCTTTCACAAATTTAGCATTCTTCATCTCTTTAAACTTGTTATGGAAACTTGAAGATTAGGATTTGATTTCAGACATGCACCTTTCTCCAAGAAAGGATTTTTTTTTTTAAGTAATGCTTTCCCCAGTTGGTAATCTATGCATTATAATATAAAGATCTTCTTAGGATGAACAATCTACACATGTTTAAATCTCAACATTAATGAAACAGAGCTTGTCAACTGATTTCTTTCTCTTTTGTGTTGTGAGTCTACTTTTCTCACCGAGAGAATTTACTGTAGTCTATAGAGGTCTTCACATGAAAAAAAAAGAGATAGGGAAAGCAATAATGTTTTTTTCCTTTCCCTCTAATTCAATAACGTATAGGTCGTTAAACCCAGTCCTAGAGAAATAAGAGGAATAATTTTATCATCACAACTGTACATAACTATATATATATAGGGAGCGAATATATTAAGTTTTAATAACTCACTTAACATTTTTTCATAAAATTAGTTATATTTATATATTTAATTTTACTTAGTTTTATAAATAGTATTATTCATTCATATAAAAAATAAAGTGTTATTCATAAAAATGAATAAAATAAATACTTAATAAAAGGGTCTTAAAAAAAAACAAACAAAAGTTGGATGTGGGACCAATTCCCCTGCTTTAAGAGACAATATGCACATAATTGTGCACTTATGACCCAGAAGTTTTCCAAGCAAAGTTGAAGCATGAATTAAATAATGGAATGGATATGCATAGCTTGTTATTTGATGATTGAATCCATGCTTTAAGTCCTTGTGAGTGGTACACTATTGGTCTCTTGAATCTTGATAGTTGGCAATTTGGTTTTGACCAGATTGTACTTCGTCTTGCACTTTGCCAACCCTCCCTTTGGATCCTTTCTATTTCGTCGTCTTCAAACCGTGGTTAAGGCCATGTTGGTGTCCACATCCACCAGTCCCCTCCCTCCCAAGTCCCACCCACCCACCCACAAGGCACCAATTATTATCAACTTTAGGATCAGTTAAGAATAGGTCATAAAGTGAACTCGACCCATAATTTAGGCCACACCGAAGATAAATTTTCTAATAATTATGAATTACTATCATAATTAATTTTTCTTACAGAGATGTTGTTGGAGACAAATTGGGCTTTAAGTTTCAGTACAAAAGCCCAAAATATAAACTCAGGTCAGGTAGACGATTTGGAGGGGCAGAACTATATTCCCATTTGGGTGGGCAAACTATGCACTTAATTTTTTTTTTTCCTTTCTATTATGTATATATTTGCTAGTTTTGCTTCTGACTATTTCTGAATGGCTTTGTCTTATTTTGAACAAACAAAAATGGGTTTTATGGTAAGTTTAAAACTTTAAAAAATATTTAATCATATGCCAAAGAACCTCTGAATATTCTTCATCAATAGACATAAATGATGATACATAAGATTTAAAAATGAAGGGAAAAATAAAAGGTGGTAATAATAATAAGGGCACAGAGGATTTATAAAGTGGAAAAGTAAAGGCCGACCATCCATTAAATGCACAAACATGCAGTCTGTCTACATGTGAAAACCACCCACCAATCATCTCAATTCATTGTTAATCAAATGTATTATTTTCATTTATAAAAGAATAATCATACCAGCAATAATTATCACTGTTCAGTTGTCAGTCACATTGCATGTGAAAGGGAATAAACAAGTCTAAGTACTAAATTGAAAATGCAAATAATAACTTGTATTTGCAAAGTAAGATCAAAGGGGATGCACTGTTCTATTGATGGCTTATCCGCATTATGGCATTTACTTTATAACATAGTATGATGTACTTAAAAATTCAAGTACATCTCATAGAAAAGGAGCTTTGCTTCAGAGAAAGCATAAAACATAAATGAAATAATGCAAATTTGGATATGCCACTGACATAAGATTGCATTGTTTATTGGGGTTTCAATTTCAATTTCTGTTACTTTCAATGTAACCATAATGTTTATATTATTCTTAATAATAATTTCCCAATTAAGATATTGATTTATGTTGTTGTAACCAATGATCAGACACACTTTGAAGGGAAGGTATTGAGGGAAATTGAGAGTTTCAAATCAAATGAAACTGCATTGGGAAGCTAACAATATAGCATTACTTAACTGGCATTTTATAGCAGTAATGGTTCCCTTCGATGTAAGTGAATGTCTTTGTCAACCCATGATTAGAATCAACGGCACCGTTGCACTTGTGTTCACATTTATATGAAAGTTTTATTATTTTAATATATTTGTGCAGATTTATATGAATCCTTAGACTACATTTCCAAAGCTAAAATATGGGCATTTTAACGTCAAATTTGGGGTTCTAGATGGGGCTGAAAATGAAGTGCTTACTGCTTGAGACCCCACAAGGGTTGGTCGTTTTTTGGTTGCCTTGAGTTCAGTCCTCCATGTTCCCATTCCCCACTATAGCATGTGGGCATCACATGCCATGAAATGGGGAACTAAGCCTTTGTCCAATGGCTTACTTATTTCATTACAAAGGGCTCAGAATTTGCAGACCAGCATTGGGGTTCCTCCCTTTCACAGAATCACAGTATCATTGTTAAGCCCAAGGAGATAAAATAGCATGAAAGACCAAGACTAGATTTTTGCTTATCTACTTGTAGTCTTGCACCACAGAAACATAAATAATACCCAAATTCCAAACCCACAGAAACAACTAGAAACATGTCAATAAGAAAACAAGTGGTATATGAAACTAGAAAGGTTAAAAAGGGACAAAGTGAACATGAAGTTGTGCACCGAAGGTGTATGATTTATATCCAAAGAGAGGAAAAAGGAACCAAAAAAGTTGTATAATGGCAATGGGGCCTTCCACGAAAAGGCCATAGGCTAACTTATATGGCAAAGAAGGAATAGGGTAACCCCTTTATTATTAACAATAATAGAATCCAGTGGAAAAGAATTCACGTGTAAGGACGGGTCTGTGAGGTAGCGTGCACCATGTGCTTGGGTGCAGTCGGCGACCTTTTGTTTGATGAGATAAGGGAACTCAATAAAAAGGAGTGATGTTCCTTCCATCTATAGCCTCATCTCACGGATCTTGCCCCTCTCTCCCTCTCTCTCTCTCTCTCTCTCTCTTTCTCTCTTCTTCTATGTGTGTGTGTCTGTGTGTTCCTCTCCCACTTTCTATATTTTAATTCTCTTACATAGACATCCTCTGCATAGTATATAAGGCCTAGAGAATACAGTTACTGCGAAGAGACTTAGCAGCAAATTCAAAGGCTCATATCAACTACTAATTCAGTTACCCAAATGGCCTCTTGGAAGAAGACCATCACATCCCCATTCAAAAAAGCTTGCACTTTCTTTAACCAGCAACCACCAAGGGACCCTAAGAAGTCTCAAACAGGTGTGTACATGACATAATCATTCTGCACCATCACTGTCTTATCTGAAGCTCTTATGAGTCATGGATTATTTATCATGTATTCATGTATTGATCATTGGTTTGTATGATTTTACAGAGCAAGAAAACCGTGTAATGGATCTGCACGGTGAAGTCATGGCGTGCGGCTATGAAGATGTTCAAGTTATGTGGTCTATCCTTGATAAGTCCAAATCCACAGCCTGCAATATAACTTCTTCGTAACCTGAACCAACTCTTCCCCCTTCCATCTGCTAAACAAACAGGAAAAAGAATATTAAAAAAAGAAAAAAAAAGTTCTACTGAAGCAATTAGCATATGTTTTTGTATGCTAATGTTTAAGTCATAATTGCATCATACTAGCTTGTTTTAGCTAGCTGGCTGGCTTTTGGATCTGGTATGAATGTAATTCTCATTGTAAAAAGTGAAAAAAAGATTGATATGTAGGCGTTGATAGGTTTGAATCAGTGCCCCTTCTCCTTTGATGATGGTGGTGACTGGTGGCAGTTTCACTGTAATTTTAGCAAATCAAGATGTTATTAGTAGGGAATCCCCATGATTGATGAGCTCAAATCACGGTGAGATTTTTAATGAAATGTAGATTCTTTACTCTTATCCTCTCTGTTTTTCTCCCTCCGCCTCCTTAATCACTGTTCAATTTGCTGCTTTTTGCCTTATGGTGCTTTTCACCTTATCTCTTGTGTATGGTTCTTTAGAGAAAGATAGGATTCTGTGGGATCCCACTTTACATGATTAAATACCGTACTCTACAGTTTTCTCATTGTTCTCTGTGCTCCAAGACAAGATAGTACGCCTTACAAATTTACAAATTTGAACGGAGAAACAGAAGAAATGATAACAAATGTGAGCACATTGTTGTATTCATTTGCATTCTAAAGGAGGAGAGTTTTTTGCATGAACTTGAGATTTTAACTAAATAAATGGATGAGTTGCAGTGAATGTGGGGCCAACGTGAGTTTTATGTACAATAACTCTTCCATTAAATGGGATCCATATTCCATACACTAGAGTCTACGCAAAAATTTCTTCCAAATGACACGACAAAGAAGACCGAGTTAAACAAGTTTTATTGGAGGGCGGCAGCCTAAAAGGCAAGTGTGAAGATGGCCCAAACTAGGACATATATTAAGGCATAGCAGACCTTTTGACATAAAAAAAATTAAAAACTTATCACTATACTCAATTATGGAATAATATTTAATATAAACAAACCTATATGAGAAAAACTGCAAGAAAGTTGATTTAATAATTCCATAATTTGACAAAAATAAATTCCCCAATCTGAGATTTGTATATTTGAATTTTGAAATATTTATATTATTACACTAATTTTTTCCCAGGGATGAGAATATACCCCTTGTTATATTACCAGTATCCTAATAATTGGTGGCGAGTAATTAACCACGAGGTTCACTTGATTGGATGCATAGTTAACTATTATTTTACATGGGCATTATTTTTTTAGGAAAATGCTAAATGTATTTGTTAGAATATCTATAAGATATCTTTTTTTTTTGTACATATTTATAAAATATCTTTAAAATATCTTAAAATAACTTTAGAATATATTATACAATCAATTTGATCTTCAATTGAGGAAGCAATCTTAAGAATAGTTTCCTAATTTTATTATATTTCTTGATTTATTTTTTATTTAATTAGAGTTATAAATCTTATTGTAGTAGTGAGATTGAGTTTATACTAGTAATATTACACTAATACTTAACCTAATTATTAGTGTAAATAAGTGTCAGTGGTTTGTATTTTAAAACATATCATATCAATTTAATATAATATCATTGGGAGTCTTATTTTTCTCTTTTAATCATTTCCTACCTAAACCTTATAATTTTAACATGGTATCATAGCAGGTATCATCCTTCGTGACTTAGTCATGTCACAATTCACTATTCTGCTGTCGAGTATCCTAAAATCTAAAACTCCTTTCTAACTATGTCTCTTTCACTTTGTACATCAATTCCAATTACTGGAACCATAGTTTCATACATACTTTTCTTCCTATCGAATAATCATACCAATGGTGACTTTTCTACCCACTAACAATCATATCAATGGTGACTTTTCTTCCCATTGATGAATCGTACCAATGGTAATTTCTTGTATCTCACTAATACCAGTGATGAATTCTCTATTGGTTACGACTTACACAAGCCTCCCACCGATGAATCACATTAGTGGAGATTTATGCTATCTCACTGATGAATCATACCAATAATGAATGACCGTGATTCACTCGAGCCTTAGTTTTAATTTCTAATGTTGTGACTCACATAAGCCTTAGTTTCAATTTTCAAATTTTTTGGTCTCATAAATTTTCTTATTGCTTGAAGCTTCCAAATGATGTTCTTAATGAACTTGAAGAAATTTGGCTCTTGTTGTGCATAATGATTGCTTGATAGAAAATTTTCATTATGCGTCTTTCTAGCGATATCTCTTCCTCTTTGGCCATGCAACTGATAAACATATGTTATATGCATAATTTAGCACCTCTCATTGGTCTATTTTTATGAAATTATTGCATATATGAAGTGAAAATTGCATAATTCCTCATATATTGGTTATGTTGTTACAAATTGAGCAGAACACCAGAAGGACTATTCAAAGCAGTTGTTGAACCAAAATATCATGAACTTGGATGTTGATATCAGTATAGCTCAAACAGAAGAGAAATGAAGACCTAAACTCAGTGAATTTTGAGTTACATCAAATTCAGGACAAATCAGAAAATTTCTGCTCAAACCTATACTCGGTTATTTGGTGATTTCTCAAGATCTAACCGTTGGATGTAGCTGGAATTTTGATGTGTCATGCATGACATAATTATCTATGACTTTCCTAGAAATGAAGATTTCCAGATTAGCACCGGAAGTGGGTCAAAATTAGGCAACAAGTTGGTGGCTGTCATCTTTGATATAATCTGAGTAGTTTCGGCAAAATGGTCAGATCTCAAGATCCAACCGTTAGATCTGGCTGAATTTTTGACATGTTCTTCACGACTGCATGTGCTACAACTTTCATGAAGAGAAGATTTCCAATTTATGACGGGAGCAATGACGAATTTGATAATCTTCGGAGCTGAAATTTCAACCCATGTGCAAAGAGATTTGACAAAATTGTAATTGAATAGTTCTAGCCTTTGCCTATAAAAGGAAGGCATTTGCCACACTTAAGGGCATCCCATTTTCTGAATTCTCTCATTGTAGTTTGAGTTAGGGGTGATACTTTGATAAATTGTGAGATTTATACTTTGATTTCAAGGTTAGATCTTCCAATTTGTTTAAAGGAAATCCCAAAGCTCTTGTAGTTTGTATAATATAATCTTCATCTTATTCAAGTTTCTTCATCTTGATGTCTAGTTAAGGTTCTTCCTAGAGTTAGGGGTGAAGCTTTCATAAATTGTGAGATTTATACTTTGATTTCAAGGTTAGATCTTCCAATTTGTTTAAAGTAAATCCCGAAACTCTAGTTCGTTGTGTTCTTGTTAATACCAACAACCACTTTCATTTCTATCATGCTTTTCACTTGTTCTTTTGTTTCCTTTAATATGATGAGTAGCTAAATTTCTATACTAGGAGTGCAATTTGAACTCACACGTAATTTGATTCGTTTATCATATCCAAGAGTGGGTTGATTATCTTGAATTGTTTATCTTACTTGTTTTTAATGCTTTTAATTAATTGGCCATTAATTAAATTGAATTGATAAACCTTAAGCAACTTGACAAAGGGATTTTGGTTTTAGATCTAAGTAAGATAACATATGATCTTTGTGCGAAAGCCTTGAGTTTATATAGGATAGACATATACCTATATAACATATGTAACCATTAATGAAATCGGAACTTAATGAATTCTTGATTATTTGATAGACATAGACATATAGTTTATCATTAATTAAGGATATTTCTATTTGACCATCGAAAGAGGCTTATAGATAAATTAAGGATTTCTAGTTAACAATTCAGATAATTAATTGATCTTGGATGGAAGTAAGAGAATCAAGTAAAGTGTGAGGGATAATTGCAATCCTAGGCTTGGTTAATTTGATCATTAACTTTATCTTCTTGTTTACTTTAATCTTTAGTCTATCATAAATTATCTCTTATTAAGTTGTTTAAATAAGATTGAGTTTTGCAAACTTTTAGTAGATAGTCAAATTTAGAATTAATCCCTGTGGGTTCGACACTTTCTTACTACTATATTACTTGATTTGCGATAACGTATACTTGCGTTACGATCTACCACATCAAGTTTTTGGCGCGATTCTTGGGGGATTAATCCTTTATTTTTACTACTATTAATGCTAGCATACTTGATCTTAATTTAAACTTGTTCTTTTATTTCTTTTTAATTCTTGAATTGTTTTATGCGCGATTGCTCGAGACAAGGAGTTAATTCCTCTTAATCTTGAGATTGAGCGAACTTGCCGCAAAAACAGAAAAGAGCGTCGTCAAGAGTTATTGCAACAAAGAAGAATGGCTGACGATAACAGAAATCAAGAACTTGGGCTAGCTAATCAACAACCAAGAACTCTTAGGGATTATATAATTCCCTATGGCGATGGAGTTCATTCAAGTATTGTCGGACCTCCAATACAAGCTAACAACTTTGAGATTAAGCTAGGAGTGATCCAGATCTCGCAAAATAATCAATTTGGGGGTTTGCCTCATGAAGACCCAAATGCGCATATAGCAAATTTCTTGGAGATCTGTGACACTTTCAAGCACAATGGATGTTCTACAGATGCTATTCGGTTAAGAATTTTTCCCTTTTCACTGAGAGACAAGGCTAAAAGTTGGTTAAATTCTCTACCCGATAGCTCTATCACTACTTGGGATATGTTGGCACAAAAATTCTTAGCTAAGTATTTCCCTCCTGCAAAGAGTGCGAAGTTGAGGAATGAAATTACCTCTTTTCAGCAATATGATTCAGAATCATTGTATGAGGCATGGGAGAGATTCAAGGATCTACTTAGAAGATGCCCTCATCATGGGGTACAAAAGTGGCTTCAAGTTCAAACTTTCTATAATGGCTTGACTAACTCTCTGAGGTCAACCATTGATGCTGCTGCTGGTGGTGCATTGATGAACAAAACTGTTGATGAAGGTTATGATTTATTGGAAGAGATGGCTTCCAATAACTATGAATGGCCTACTGAAAGAGCATCACAAAGGAGAGTGGCTGGAATTTATGAAGTAGATACTTTATCTGCTTTATCTGCACAAGTAGCTGCACTGACCAAGAAGCTAGACTCAATTGGGAGTCAATCCAATCAACAGTCAATACATGCTATTCAGAGTCCTTTCTTGATCTGTGAGTATTGCTCTGGACCTCATTCTGTTGATCAATGCTCTTTTAATTCTGAAACTGCTAATTATGTGGGTAACTTCAATCGGCAACAACATAACCCAAATTCAAATTTCTACAATCCTGGTTGGAGGAATCACCCAAATTTTTCTTGGAGAAATAACCAAGAAGCTTCATCATCAGCTAGACCGATGGGACCACCTGGGTTCCAACAACAAGCTCCACAACAAGAGAAGAAATGCGTAATGGAAGAAGCCATCTTACGAGTTGACTAAGAGTACTCGGCAATGCATGAATCAACTTCAAAGTCAAGGAGCTTCTATCAGAAATCTTGAGGTTCAAATAGGGCAATTATCTGGTTTTATGAATAATCGCCCTCAAGGTAGTTTGCCGAGCAACACGGAGACCAATCCTAAGGGTGGTAATAATGAACAATGTAAGGCTGTTACCCTCAGAAGTGGCAAGAAATTGGATGAACCCATTCAAAAACCTAAAGAAAATGAAGATGAGAAGATTCATGAACAATCAAAGAGCAATTCTGAAGAGCCTTTTCTATTGAAGAAATCTGAGAAGGAAGAACCCCCTCCACCTCCATTCCCACAACGATTTCAAAAGCAAAAGATGGACAAGCAATTCAACAAGTTTCTAGAGGTATTCAAGAAACTTCATATTAATATTCCTTTTGCTGAAGCTTTGGAACAGAATCTTGAGCTATGTCAAGTTTATGAAGGAAATCTTGTCCAAAAAGAAGACTTGGAGATTTTGAAACTGTTGCACTTACTGAAGAGTGCAGTGCCATATTACAGAAAAAGCTTCCGCCAAAGCTAAAAGATCCAGGGAGTTTTACTATTCCTTGTACTATTGGAAACAAATTTTTTGGTAAAGCTTTATGTGATTTAGGAGCTAGTATAAATCTGATGCCTCTTTCTGTTTACAGGAAACTTGGATTGATGGAGGTGAAACAAACCAATCTAACTCTACAATTAGCAGACAGATCTCTCACCTACCCAAAAGGAGTGGTGGAAGACGTTTTAGTAAAAGTTGACAAATTCATATTTCCTGCTGATTTTGTAGTATTAGACATGGAGGAGGATCGAGAGGTTCCAATCATTCTTGGGAGACCTTTCCTAGCTACTGGTAGAACTCTCATAGATGTACAAAAAGGTGAGCTGACTATGAGGGTACAAGATCAAGAGGTAACATTCAATGTCTTTAAAGCTATGAAATATCCTCAAGAATCTGATGAATGCCTCATGATTAATGTTATTGATGATAGCAAATTCGAATCAAGTACTAATGATTTTAGTACTGATCCTTTAGAAGATGCTATTATTAATCTACCTTGTGAGGATAGGCAGGAATCCTTTGAGTTTGTGCAATGGCTTAATGTATCACCATCTTACAATCATGGCGGAAAACAATTTGAGGAGTTGGAGTTGTCCATGAAAGATGGGACTACAATGAAATCCTCAGTTGAAGAACCACCAGAGTTGGAGCTAAAGCAACTTCCTAATCATTTGAGGTATGTGTTTTTAGGAGAATCTTCTACCTTACCAGTTATTATCTCATCTTCTCTTAATAGTGTGCAGGAAGAGAAATTGCTAAGATTGTTGCGAGAATATAAGAAAGCTTTGGGATGGACCATAGCAGATATCAAAGGAATAAGCCCATCTATCTGCATGCATAAGATTCTCCTAGAGGAAGGATCAAAGCCCACCATTGAACATCAAAGGAGGTTGAATCCAATAATGAAGGAAGTAGTCAAGAAGGAGATTATTAAATGGTTGGATCTTTGGAATCATTTACCCCATCTACGATAGTTCGTGGAGGTCGACCCGATTACAATGTGTACCTAAAAAGGGAGGTATGACTGTAATTACCAATGATAACAATGAACTAATCCCCACTCGAACTGTTACAGGTTGGCGAGTCTGTATGGACTACAGAAAGTTGAACAAAGCAACACGGAAAGACCATTTTCCTCTTCCTTTCATTGATCAAATGTTAGACAGACTTGCTGGTCGAACCTATTACTGCTTTCTGGATGGATATTCGGGGTACAACCAAATTGCCATAGCTCCTGAAGATCAAGAAAAGACAACTTTCACATGTCCTTATGGGACATTTGCTTTTCGAAGGATGCCATTTGGATTGTGCAATGCACCTGCAACTTTTCAACGATGCATGATGTCAATCTTCTCAGATATGGTGGAGCAGTCAATTGAGGTATTTATGGATGACTTCTCCGTATTTGGTGATTCTTTTGACCTTTGCCTTAATAATCTTGCTTTAGTGCTAAAAAGATGTGTAGAGACTAATCTGGTACTAAATTGGGAGAAGTGCCATTTTATGGTTCAAGAAGGAATAGTCCTTGGCCATAAAGTTTTACGCTAAAGGAATTGAAGTGGACAAAGCAAAGATTCAGACAATAGAAAAATTACATCCACCTACTTGGTGAAGGGCATTCGCAATTTCTTAGGGCATGCGGGCTTCTACAGACGATTCATTAAGGATTTTTCTAAGATCTCTAAACCTTTGTGTAATTTACTTGAGAAAGATATTCCTTTTGAATTTGATGAATCTTGCCTTGAAGCTTACAGGATTTTGAAAGAAAAGTTGATTACAGCACCAATCATTGTTGCACCAGATTGGAATATCCCATTTGAACTCATGTGTGATGCTAGTGATTTTGCAGTGGGGGCAGTTCTTGGTCAAAGAAAGAACAAAAAGATGCATGCCATTTACTATGCGAGCAAGACCTTGAATGATGCTCAACTCAACTATACTACCACAGAAAAGGAACTTCTTGCTGTGGTATTTGCTTTTGATAAATTTCGATCTTATTTAATTGGAACAAGAGTAATTGTCTATACAGATCATTCAGCAATCAAGTATTTGATTTCCAAGAAAGATGCTAAGCCAAGGTTGATCAGATGGATACTCTTGTTACAAGAATTTGATCTTGAGATTCAGGACAGAAAAGGAACAGAAAATCAAGTGGCCGACCACTTATCTAGATTGGAAAATGACAATAATGAAGGAGGTAAAGTGCAAATTAATGAATGTTTCCTGATGAACAACTCTTTACCCTTCAAGGTAATATACCATGGTATGCTGATTTTGTTAATTATCTTGTAAGTGGTATTTTACCTCCTGAGCTTAACTGGCAACAAAGAAAGAAATTTTTGCATGATGTAAAATACTATGTTTGGGATGAACCTTTCTTGTTTAAGCAATGTGCAGATCG
Organism: Styphnolobium japonicum; assembly: GCA_023212625.1. Classification (NCBI taxonomy): domain Eukaryota; kingdom Viridiplantae; phylum Streptophyta; class Magnoliopsida; order Fabales; family Fabaceae; genus Styphnolobium; species Styphnolobium japonicum. The sequence continues at coordinate 20,390,455 of JALBWW010000003.1, read as the reverse complement.
AATTTTAAGAAGGTGTATCCCCAGTGAAGAAGTTGATAACATCTTGCATCAATGCCATTCATCTGATTATGGAGGACACTTTGGAGGAGAAAAGACAGCTGCTAAGGTGTTACAGTCTGGTTTTTATTGGCCATCATTATTTAAGGATGCTTACTCCTTTGTTGTAAAATGTGACAGGTGCCAACGAACTGGAAATATCTCTAGAAGACATGAGATGCCCCTCAATAACATCTTAGAAGTGGAGATCTTTGACGTATGGGGTATTGATTTCATGGGTCCTTTCATCTCATCTTTTAATAACCGCTATATTCTTGTTGCTGTTGATTATGTTTCTAAATGGGTTGAAGCAACTGCTTTACCCACTAATGATTCTAAAGTGGTGTTGAATTTTTTGAAGAGAAACATATTCACTAGGTTTGGAACTCCAAGAGCAATAATAAGTGATGAAGGGAGTCATTTTTGCAACAAATACTTTGGATCCCTTCTTGCTAAATATGGAGTGACTCATAGGGTGGCAACTGCATACCATCCTCAGACTAGTGGCCAAGTTGAGGTTTCTAACAGAGAAATCAAGAGGATCTTAGAAAAAACTGTGAATCCCACAAGAAAAGATTGGTCCAAGAGATTGGATGATGCATTATGGGCTTACCGAACAGCATACAAAACTCCGATTGGAATGTCACCATATCGATTGGTGTTTGGCAAAGCATGTCACCTTCGAGTGGGCTGGAACATAATGCATATTGGGCTATCAAAAAGCTCAATTTTGATATGAAGCAATTTGGTGAGAAACGTTTCCTCCAACTCAATGAGATGGATGAGTTAGTCTTGATCATATGAAAATGCCAAATTGTACAAGGAGCAAACAAAAAGGTGGCATGATCGAGAAGATTGTCAAGAGAGAATTCCAGGCAGGCCAAAAAGTCTTACTTTTCAACTCGAGGTTGAAATTATTTCCTGGAAAACTTAGATCGAGATGGTCAGGACCGTTCGTAATAGTCAAGGTGTCCCCATTTGGAGCAATTGAAATCAAAGATGAGAAAACTCAAGCCACGTTTAAGGTCAATGGTCAAAGATTAAAGCATTATTGGGGAGGACCCATCGATCGTGAAAAATCTTCAATCACGCTGGCTGACAATGAATGATCTTTGACAGATTACTTTTCACCGGTTAAATGGCGGATAACGGTACTCCGTGAACTTTGTTCGGTCCCTTCAGTTACCCACAAATACTGAAATCTGTATATAATTTTACTCATTTCTCTTTCCTTCTTTCTTCCCAAATGGATAACAAGCTTCTTCACTTACGCAAGCAATTCCCTTCTCTTCCTCAAAATGCTTTAACTAACATTTATTCTGCCAGGTTTGAAAGATTAAGGATGCTTATGCACAAAGGCATCCTGGCGATATCTGTTGGTTAATTGAAGCAAAGGTCCGATTAGCGGTGAATTTTACGCTCTTATTTCATATATGCCAGTCTAGGTAAAAGTCTATATGCAAAGAAAAGAAGAGCAAAAAGGTTACAGGTCTGCTATAAATGTGCAAGATGGACCTGTAACACAAAATGCAGATCACTTGGAATGGTGTCTATAAATCGAGATGACAAAATTAACTTCATTAAGGATGGCATGAGTAAGGAGTCTTTAGATAACATTCTATTGACTCTTGAGACGCATCCTAGTGGAGATGTGCAGGGAGTACTTCTTGATTTATGGCCAATATTCCAAGCTGAACATGAGCGTTATAGTCTTGGGAATCTGACTCAAAAAGACCCTGTTTGCCAATTTTTAAGAAAATTGGAAGAGAAGCCGACCATCGGCCCATAGAGAGCATTGAAGCCGTTACTGGACGTAAAACCAGAGGAAAGTGTGTGCCACAATCACACCAACTGTAAGTATTGCTATTTTGTTTCTTCCCTTCTTTTCTTCTTATTTAAAAAAAAAATTAAAAAAATTAAAAAAAAATTTTTTTTAAAAATTTAAAAAAAAAAAATTTTTTAGCCGTAGCTTTTTGAAAAATGCTTTGTATATTTTCAAACTTCTCCTGACACATATAGATTAGCCTTTTATCCTAGTTGTATAGCTATTGTCATTTCTGTGTTTATTTTCAAACTTTCCTGACACTAAATCTATCCCTCCTTTATAGGTGTAATTATTAGATTTGCGTTTTGATTCCTTTAAATATTACACTTTGCTCTCTTCAGATCATTGATAAGGTGAGAGTACAAAAAAAAAAAAAAAAAGAAGAGAGAGATGGAAGTAACTTCAGTTCGTCGAATCAAAAGTGTTTGTGTCTTTTGTGGATCTAATCCTGGAAAGGATAAAGATTTTGTAAATATGGCAAACCATCTTGGTCGAGTGCTAGCTGAGAGAGAAATCCATTTAGTTTACGGAGGAGGTAGTCTTGGGTTAATGGGTTGTGTAGCAACTGCTGCACATTTAGGAGGTGGCAAAGTCCTTGGTGTCATTCCCAGTCCTTTAGCCATAGGTAATCCCGCTGGGAAAACCTTAGGGGATGAAGTAATGGTATCATGCATGCACCAACGCATGAACATTATGATAGCAAATGCTGATGCCTTTATTGCTCTACCTGGTGGTTTTGGAACTTTGGAAGAGATATTTCAAATTGCATCCTGGTTACAGCTGAACTTTCACCAAAAACCCATTGGTATATTAAATGTTAATGGTTTTTATGACAGTTTGTTTTGTTTTCTTGATCATGCCATGGAACAAAAGTTCATCTCACAAGCGACACGTCAAATTCTTGTAACTGCTGCGACCCCTGAGCAATTGCTCGATCAACTACACAAATTTGTCCCACAACGTGATCCAGCAATGGCTTTACTGAATTGGGAACAAGGCAGCAAAAGCAAAAAGCAAAAACTTCATTTGACTTTGTCCTTATGAATTTTTGTTCTCTGTTATGGTTTTAGTTTGTTTTTTTTGTAAATTTTCTTATTTCAGGATCGATTTGCAGTTTTCTGGTAAGATCTTCTACACTCCACCTATCTTTATTTTGACATTGGGGACAATGTCTTAAATTAGTTGGGGGGAGTGATAGTTAACATTGTCATGCCATGTACATAGTTTGTTAAAAAAAAAAAAAAAACTAACAAGCTAATTTTTATCGATACTAACTTATTAGATGTATGATGGCAGAGTAAGGAGTAATTTTACTCTTGAGACGCATCTTAACTTGCATTTCATAGTAGGTCTAAAAACAGTTTGTTCTTGTATATAGATATATATATATATAAAAAAGCAAAAAAAAAAACAAAAAACAAAAAAAACAAAAAACAAAAAACAAAAAAAAAAGATTCATTTTGATCTTTTCGATTAATTTTGATGCAAGCATGTGCTGAATTGTAGCTTAGTTGATGATAAAAGTATGCAAAACAGTTTATAGTTGAATCATTTTTCAAAATTCGTGATATACATGTATATATGACTGTGGATATTATGAAGAAGGCATGTTTGAATTAAGTAAATGTTTCATACCTTTGTGAGTTTTGGGCTTGTCCAAGTTTGATACTTATACTTGGTTTATTTTCTTTCATGAGTGATGTCAATTATGGATGTATTTTCTAGAACTTGCACTGAATCAATTTGAGATTACATTGGTCTGTATGTTACACAAAAATGATAGAGGCAATTTTCTTGACTTAGCTACTTTGGCCAAATAAGCCTACCTTACATTTATCCCATTGTTAACCCCCTTTGAGCCTACTTGCCCTTTTTGTTGTTCTTAGCCTTTACAAGCCTTCAGTGAAAAACCATGTTTTACTTCACCTTAGGGAATAAGATAGCATTGGTTTTCCAAATTGTAGGAGTTCTTTGGTTGCAATTATTTAAGTGTGGGGGAATTGATATGTTGATGTGAAATGTTTGGTAAAAAAAAAAAAAGAAGGAGAACAAAAAGAAAAAAAAAAGCTAAATAAAAAAAAAAAGGGAAGGAATGTGTGAAGAGAATGTGCATTTTAGAGTTTTTGGTAAAAGTTTATGAATCCTACTTGAGTTACTCCGCAATGCTTTTTATTCTCTTTGGTTTTTAACTTGTTATTATTCATATTGTTTCCTTCCTTCACCTTATAACCTCGTCACAACCTTTTTGAAAGACCTCTTGATTTGTGAAATTTATTTGATCTAAGTAGTGGAGAATTGATGTATGTGCAAGCATATGGTAAAATACTTTCATAATTTGGTGAGTTGAGCGCAAGCAGTTAACCTAAACACTTTGTGTGATTTGAGTGTCACTTGTGAGGAATTTTACTCAATTTGAATATGCCTATTTCTGATTAAAGCATGATTATGTTATGTATATTTTACTCTCAATTGTTTTGATTCAACTATACTTTGTTAAGCATATTTAAATCTGATACAATGCTTGTATTTAAAAATTAATTGAATTGATTAAATGAAGTATTACATGTTTGTGGGTATCATCCTGGTAAACCCTCACGAGACTATAACTAGTCCACTAGGGACACCTAGGGGTTTAAAGGCTTGTGGCACATGCTAAGTGCCATCGTGTTTTCCTACGAAAGTGGATTAGATAGGGTATAATCAGTTTTTATTCTTTTAGTTTAATATTAGGATGTTTCTTGTTTGAGGACAAACAACAAGTCAAGTGTGGGGGGATTTGATAAACATATTTTATATGCATAATTTAGCACCTCTCATTGGTCTATTTTTATGAAATTATTGCATATATGAAGTGAAAATTGCATAATTCCTCATATATTGGTTATGTTGTTACAAATTGAGCAGAACACCCGAAGGACTATTCAAAGCAGTTGTTGAACCAAAATATCATGAACTTGGATGTTGATATCAGTATAGCTCAAACAGAAGAGAAATGAAGACCTAAACTCAGTGAATTTTGAGTTACATCAAATTCAGGACAAATCAGAAAATTTCTGCTCAAACCTATACTCGGTTATTTGGTGATTTCTCAAGATCTAACCGTTGGATGTAGCTGGAATTTTGATATGTCATGCATGACATAATTCTCTATGACTTTCCTAGAAATGAAGATTTCCAGATTAGCACCGGAAGTGGGTCAAAATTAGGCAACAAGTTGGTGGCTGTCATCTTTGATATAATCTGAGTAGTTTCGGCAAAATGGTCAGATCTCAAGATCCAACCGTTAGATCTGGCTGAATTTTTGACATGTTCTTCACGACTGCATGTGCTACAACTTTCATGAAGAGAAGATTTCCAATTTATGACGGGAGCAATGACGAATTTGATAATCTTCGGAGCTGAAATTTCAACCCATGTGCAAAGAGATTTGACAAAATTGTAATTGAATAGTTCTAGCCTTTGCCTATAAAAGGAAGGCATTTGCCACACTTAAGGGCATCCCATTTTCTGAATTCTCTCATTGTAGTTTGAGTTAGGGGTGATACTTTGATAAATTGTGAGATTTATACTTTGATTTCAAGGTTAGATCTTCCAATTTGTTTAAAGGAAATCCCAAAGCTCTTGTAGTTTGTATAATATAATCTTCATCTTATTCAAGTTTCTTCATCTTGATGTCTAGTTAAGGTTCTTCCTAGAGTTAGGGGTGAAGCTTTCATAAATTGTGAGATTTATACTTTGATTTCAAGGTTAGATCTTCCAATTTGTTTAAAGTAAATCCCGAAACTCTAGTTCGTTGTGTTCTTGTTAATACCAACAACCACTTTCATTTCTATCATGCTTTTCACTTGTTCTTTTGTTTCCTTTAATATGATGAGTAGCTAAATTTCTATACTAGGAGTGCAATTTGAACTCACACGTAATTTGATTCGTTTATCATATCCAAGAGTAGGTTGATTATCTTGAATTGTTTATCTTACTTGTTTTTAATGCTTTTAATTAATTGGCCATTAATTAAATTGAATTGATAAACCTTAAGCAACTTGACAAAGGGATTTTGGTTTTAGATCTAAGTAAGATAACATATGATCTTTGTGCGAAAGCCTTGAGTTTATATAGGATAGACATATACCTATATAACATATGTAACCATTAATGAAATCGGAACTTAATGAATTCTTGATTATTTGATAGACATAGACATATAGTTTATCATTAATTAAGGATATTTCTATTTGACCATCGAAAGAGGCTTATAGATAAATTAAGGATTTCTAGTTAACAATTCAGATAATTAATTGATCTTGGATGGAAGTAAGAGAATCAAGTAAAGTGTGAGGGATAATTGCAATCCTAGGCTTGGTTAATTTGATCATTAACTTTATCTTCTTGTTTACTTTAATCTTTAGTCTATCATAAATTATCTCTTATTAAGTTGTTTAAATAAGATTGAGTTTTGCAAACTTTTAGTAGATAGTCAAATTTAGAATTAATCCCTGTGGGTTCGACACTTTCTTACTACTATATTACTTGATTTGCGATAACGTATACTTGCGTTCTGATCTACCACATCAAGTTTTTGGCGCCGTTCTCGGGATTAATCCTTTATTTTTACTACTATTAATGCTAGCATACTTGATCTTAATTTAAACTTGTTCTTTTATTTCTTTTTAATTCTTCGAACTGTTTTATGCGCAGTGCTCGAGACAAGGAGTTAATTCCTCTTAATCTTGAGATTGAGCGAACTTGCCGCAAAAACAGAAAAGAGCGTCGTCAAGAGTTATTGCAACAAAGAAGAATGGCTGACGATAACAGAAATCAAGAACTTGGGCTAGCTAATCAACAACCAAGAACTCTTAGGGATTATATAATTCCTACTGCTGATGGAGTTCATTCAAGTATTGTCAGACCTCCAATACAAGCTAACAACTTTGAGATTAAGCTAGGAGTGATCCAGATTCTGCAAAATAATCAATTTGGGGGTTTGCCTCATGAAGACCCAAATGCGCATATAGCAAATTTCTTGGAGATCTGTGACACTTTCAAGCACAATGGATGTTCTACAGATGCTATTCGGTTAAGAATTTTTCCCTTTTCACTGAGAGACAAGGCTAAAAGTTGGTTAAATTCTCTACCCGATAGCTCTATCACTACTTGGGATATGTTGGCACAAAAATTCTTAGCTAAGTATTTCCCTCCTGCAAAGAGTGCGAAGTTGAGGAATGAAATTACCTCTTTTCAGCAATATGATTCAGAATCATTGTATGAGGCATGGGAGAGATTCAAGGATCTACTTAGAAGATGCCCTCATCATGGGGTACAAAAGTGGCTTCAAGTTCAAACTTTCTATAATGGCTTGACTAACTCTCTGAGGTCAACCATTGATGCTGCTGCTGGTGGTGCATTGATGAACAAAACTGTTGATGAAGGTTATGATTTATTGGAAGAGATGGCTTCCAATAACTATGAATGGCCTACTGAAAGAGCATCACAAAGGAGAGTGGCTGGAATTTATGAAGTAGATACTTTATCTGCTTTATCTGCACAAGTAGCTGCACTGACCAAGAAGCTAGACTCAATTGGGAGTCAATCCAATCAACAGTCAATACATGCTATTCAGAGTCCTTTCTTGATCTGTGAGTATTGCTCTGGACCTCATTCTGTTGATCAATGCTCTTTTAATTCTGAAACTGCTAATTATGTGGGTAACTTCAATCGGCAACAACATAACCCAAATTCAAATTTCTACAATCCTGGTTGGAGGAATCACCCAAATTTTTCTTGGAGAAATAACCAAGAAGCTTCATCATCAGCTAGACCGATGGGACCACCTGGGTTCCAACAACAAGCTCCACAACAAGAGAAGAAATCTGTAATGGAAGAAGCCATCTTACAGTTGACTAAGAGTACTCAGCAATGCATGAATCAACTTCAAAGTCAAGGAGCTTCTATCCGAAATCTTGAGGTTCAAATAGGGCAATTATCTGGTTTTATGAATAATCGCCCTCAAGGTAGTTTGCCGAGCAACACGGAGACCAATCCTAAGGGTGGTAATAATGAACAATGTAAGGCTGTTACCCTCAGAAGTGGCAAGAAATTGGATGAACCCATTCAAAAACCTAAAGAAAATGAAGATGAGAAGATTCATGAACAATCAAAGAGCAATTCTGAAGAGCCTTTTCTATTGAAGAAATCTGAGAAGGAAGAACCCCCTCCACCTCCATTCCCACAACGATTTCAAAAGCAAAAGATGGACAAGCAATTCAACAAGTTTCTAGAGGTATTCAAGAAACTTCATATTAATATTCCTGTTCTTTGAAGCTTTGGAGCAGAATCCGAGCTATGTCAAGTTTATGAAGGAAATCTTGTCCAAAAAGAGAAGACTTGGAGATTTTGAAGCTGTTGCACTTCTTGAAGAGTGCGGTGCCATATTACGAAAAAGCTTCCGCCAAAGCTAAAAGATCCAGGGAGTTTTACTATTCCTTGTACTATTGGAAACAAATTTTTTGGTAAAGCTTTATGTGATTTAGGAGCTAGTATAAATCTGATGCCTCTTTCTGTTTACAGGAAACTTGGATTGATGGAGGTGAAACAAACCAATCTAACTCTACAATTAGCAGACAGATCTCTCACCTACCCAAAAGGAGTGGTGGAAGACGTTTTAGTAAAAGTTGACAAATTCATATTTCCTGCTGATTTTGTAGTATTAGACATGGAGGAGGATCGAGAGGTTCCAATCATTCTTGGGAGACCTTTCCTAGCTACTGGTAGAACTCTCATAGATGTACAAAAAGGTGAGCTGACTATGAGGGTACAAGATCAAGAGGTAACATTCAATGTCTTTAAAGCTATGAAATATCCTCAAGAATCTGATGAATGCCTCATGATTAATGTTATTGATGATAGCAAATTCGAATCAAGTACTAATGATTTTAGTACTGATCCTTTAGAAGATGCTATTATTAATCTACCTTGTGAGGATAGGCAGGAATCCTTTGAGTTTGTGCAATGGCTTAATGTATCACCATCTTACAATCATGGCGGAAAACAATTTGAGGAGTTGGAGTTGTCCATGAAAGATGGGACTACAATGAAATCCTCAGTTGAAGAACCACCAGAGTTGGAGCTAAAGCAACTTCCTAATCATTTGAGGTATGTGTTTTTAGGAGAATCTTCTACCTTACCAGTTATTATCTCATCTTCTCTTAATAGTGTGCAGGAAGAGAAATTGCTAAGATTGTTGCGAGAATATAAGAAAGCTTTGGGATGGACCATAGCAGATATCAAAGGAATAAGCCCATCTATCTGCATGCATAAGATTCTCCTAGAGGAAGGATCAAAGCCCACCATTGAACATCAAAGGAGGTTGAATCCAATAATGAAGGAAGTAGTCAAGAAGGAGATTATTAAATGGTTGGATGCTGGAATCATTTACCCCATCTCACGATAGTTCGTGGGTCAGCCCAGTACAATGTGTACCTAAAAAGGGAGGTATGACTGTAATTACCAATGATAACAATGAACTAATCCCCACTCGAACTGTTACAGGTTGGCGAGTCTGTATGGACTACAGAAAGTTGAACAAAGCAACACGGAAAGACCATTTTCCTCTTCCTTTCATTGATCAAATGTTAGACAGACTTCTTTGGTCGAACCTATTCGCTTTACGGATGGATATTCGGGTACAACCAAATTGCCATAGCTCTGAAGATCAAGAAAAGACAACTTTCACATGTCCTTATGGGACATTTGCTTTTCGAAGGATGCCATTTGGATTGTGCAATGCACCGCAACTTTTCAACGATGCATGATGTCAATCTTCTCGGATATGGTGGAGCGATCAATTGAGGTATTTATGGATGACTTCTCCGTATTTGGTGATTCTTTTGACCTTTGCCTTAATAATCTTGCTTTAGTGCTAAAAAGATGTGTAGAGACTAATGCGGTACTAAATTGGGAGAAGTGCCATTTTATGGTTCAAGAAGGAATAGTCCTTGGCCATAAAGTTTACGCTAAAGGAATTGAAGTAGACAAAGCAAAGATTGAGACAATTGAAAAATTACCTCCACCTACTTCAGTGAAGGGCATTCGCAATTTCTTAGGGCATGCGGGCTTCTACAGACGATTCATTAAGGATTTTTCTAAGATCTCTAAACCTTTGTGTAATTTACTTGAGAAAGATATTCCTTTTGAATTTGATGAATCTTGCCTTGAAGCTTACAGGATTTTGAAAGAAAAGTTGATTACGACACCAATCATTGTTGCACAGTTGGAATATCCCATTTGAACTCATGTGTGATGCTAGTGATTTTGCAGTGGGGGCAGTTCTTGGTCAAAGAAAGAACAAAAAGATGCATGCCATTTACTATGCGAGCAAGACCTTGAATGATGCTCAACTCAACTATACTACCACAGAAAAGGAACTTCTTGCTGTGGTATTTGCTTTTGATAAATTTCGATCTTATTTAATTGGAACAAGAGTAATTGTCTATACAGATCATTCAGCAATCAAGTATTTGATTTCCAAGAAAGATGCTAAGCCAAGGTTGATCAGATGGATACTCTTGTTACAAGAATTTGATCTTGAGATTCAGGACAGAAAAGGAACAGAAAATCAAGTGGCCGACCACTTATCTAGATTGGAAAATGACAATAATGAAGGGGGTAAAATGCAAATTAATGAATGTTTTCCTGATGAACAACTCTTTACCCTTCAAGGTAATATACCATGGTATGCTGATTTTGTTAATTATCTTGTAAGTGATATTTTACCTCCTGAGCTTAGCGGCAACAAAGAAAGAAATTTTTGCATGATGTAAAATACTATGTTTGGGATGAACCTTTCTTGTTTAAGCAATGTGCGGATCGAATTTTAAGAAGGTGTATCCCGGTGAAGAAGTTGATAACATCTTGCATCAATGCCATTCATCTGATTATGGAGGACACTTTGGAGGAGAAAAGACAGTTGCTAAGGTGTTACAGTCTGGTTTTTATTGGCCATCATTATTTAAGGATGCTTACTCCTTTGTTGTAAAATGTGACAGGTGCCAACGAACTGGAAATATCTCTAGAAGACATGAGATGCCCCTCAATAACATCTTAGAAGTGGAGATCTTTGACGTATGGGGTATTGATTTCATGGGTCCTTTCATCTCATCTTTTAATAACCGCTATATTCTTGTTGCTGTTGATTATGTTTCTAAATGGGTTGAAGCAACTGCTTTACCCACTAATGATTCTAAAGTGGTGTTGAATTTTTTGAAGAGAAACATATTCACTAGGTTTGGAACTCCAAGAGCAATAATAAGTGATGAAGGGAGTCATTTTTGCAACAAATACTTTGGATCCCTTCTTGCTAAATATGGAGTGACTCATAGGGTGGCAACTGCATACCATCCTCAGACTAGTGGCCAAGTTGAGGTTTCTAACAGAGAAATCAAGAGGATCTTAGAAAAAACTGTGAATCCCACAAGAAAAGATTGGTCCAAGAGATTGGATGATGCATTATGGGCTTACCGAACAGCATACAAAACTCCGATTGGAATGTCACCATATCGATTGGTGTTTGGCAAAGCATGTCACCTTCCAGTGGAACTGGAACATAATGCATATTGGGCTATCAAAAAGCTCAATTTTGATATGAAGCAAGCTGGTGAGAAACGTTTCCTCCAACTCAATGAGATGGATGAGTTCCGTCTTCAGTCATATGAAAATGCCAAATTGTACAAGGAGCAAACAAAAAGGTGGCATGATCAGAAGATTGTCAAGAGAGAATTCCAGCGAGGCCAAAAAGTCTTACTTTTCAACTCGAGGTTGAAATTATTTCCTGGAAAACTTAGATCGAGATGGTCAGGACCGTTCGTAATAGTCAAGGTGTCCCCATTTGGAGCAATTGAAATCAAAGATGAGAAAACTCAAGCCACGTTTAAGGTCAATGGTCAAAGATTAAAGCATTATTGGGGAGGACCCATCGATCGTGAAAAATCTTCAATCATTGGCCGACAATGAATGATCTTTGATGATTACTTTTCACCGGTTAAATGGCGGATAACGGTACTCGTGAACTTTGTTCGGTCCCTTGATTACTCCACAAATCGAAATACGTATATAATTTTACTCATTTCTCTTTCCTTCTTTCTTCCCAAATGGATAACAAGCTTCTTCACTTACGCAAGCAATTCCCTTCTCTTCCTCAAAATGCTTTAACTAACATTTATTCTGCCAGGTTTGAAAGATTAAGGATGCTTATGCACAAAGGCATCCCTGCTGATATACGCTGGTTAATTGAAGCAAAGGTCCGATTAGCAGGTGAATTTTCTGACGCTCTTATTTCATATATGCCAGGTCTAGGTAAAAGTCTATATGCAAAGAAAAGAAGAGCAAAAAGGTTACGAATTACGCTATAAATGTGCAAGATGGACTGTAACACAAAATGCGAGATCACTTGGAATGGTGTCTATAAATCGAGATGACAAAATTAACTTCATTAAGGATGGCATGAGTAAGGAGTCTTTAGATAACATTCTATTGACTCTTGAGACGCATCCTAGTGGAGATGTGCAGGGAGTACTTCTTGATTTATGGCCAATATTCCAAGCTGAACATGAGCGTTATAGTCTTGGGAATCTGACTCAAAAGACCTGTTTGCCAATTTTTAAGAAAATTGGAAGAGAAGCCGACCATCGGCCCATAGAAACATTGAAGCCAAGCATTCTTGGACGTAAAACCAGAGGAAAGTGTGTGCCACAATCACACCAACTGTAAGTATTGCTATTTTGTTTCTTCCCTTCTTTTCTTCTTATTTAAAAAAAAAATTAAAAAAATTAAAAAAAAATTTTTTTTAAAAATTTAAAAAAAAAAAATTTTTTAGCCGTAGCTTTTTGAAAAATGCTTTGTATATTTTCAAACTTCTCCTGACACATATAGATTAGCCTTTTATCCTAGTTGTATAGCTATTGTCATTTCTGTGTTTATTTTCAAACTTTCCTGACACTAAATCTATCCCTCCTTTATAGGTGTAATTATTAGATTTGCGTTTTGATTCCTTTAAATATTACACTTTGCTCTCTTCAGATCATTGATAAGGTGAGAGTACAAAAAAAAAAAAAAAAAAGAAGAGAGAGATGGAAGTAACTTCAGTTCGTCGAATCAAAAGTGTTTGTGTCTTTTGTGGATCTAATCCTGGAAAGGATAAAGATTTTGTAAATATGGCAAACCATCTTGGTCGAGTGCTAGCTGAGAGAGAAATCCATTTAGTTTACGGAGGAGGTAGTCTTGGGTTAATGGGTTGTGTAGCAACTGCTGCACATTTAGGAGGTGGCAAAGTCCTTGGTGTCATTCCCAGTCCTTTAGCCATAGGTAATCCCGCTGGGAAAACCTTAGGGGATGAAGTAATGGTATCATGCATGCACCAACGCATGAACATTATGATAGCAAATGCTGATGCCTTTATTGCTCTACCTGGTGGTTTTGGAACTTTGGAAGAGATATTTCAAATTGCATCCTGGTTACAGCTGAACTTTCACCAAAAACCCATTGGTATATTAAATGTTAATGGTTTTTATGACAGTTTGTTTTGTTTTCTTGATCATGCCATGGAACAAAAGTTCATCTCACAAGCGACACGTCAAATTCTTGTAACTGCTGCGACCCCTGAGCAATTGCTCGATCAACTACACAAATTTGTCCCACAACGTGATCCAGCAATGGCTTTACTGAATTGGGAACAAGGCAGCAAAAGCAAAAAGCAAAAACTTCATTTGACTTTGTCCTTATGAATTTTTGTTCTCTGTTATGGTTTTAGTTTGTTTTTTTTTGTAAATTTTCTTATTTCAGGATCGATTTGCAGTTTTCTGGTAAGATCTTCTACACTCCACTTATCTTTATTTTGACATTGGGGACAATGTCTTAAATTAGTTGGGGGGAGTGATAGTTAACATTGTCATGCCATGTACATAGTTTGTTAAAAAAAAAAAAAAACTAACAAGCTAATTTTTATCGATACTAACTTATTAGATGTATGATGGCAGAGTAAGGAGTAATTTTACTCTTGAGACGCATCTTAACTTGCATTTCATAGTAGGTCTAAAAACAGTTTGTTCTTGTATATAGATATATATATATATAAAAAAGCAAAAAAACAAAAAACAAAAAAAACAAAAAACAAAAAACAAAAAAAAAAGATTCATTTTGATCTTTTCGATTAATTTTGATGCAAGCATGTGCTGAATTGTAGCTTAGTTGATGATAAAAGTATGCAAAACAGTTTATAGTTGAATCATTTTTCAAAATTCGTGATATACATGTATATATGACTGTGGATATTAGGAAGAAGGCATGTTTGAATTAAGTAAATGTTTCATACCTTTGTGAGTTTTGGGCTTGTCCAAGTTTGATACTTATACTTGGTTTATTTTCTTTCATGAGTGATGTCAATTATGGATGTATTTTCTAGAACTTGCACTGAATCAATTTGAGATTACATTGGTCTGTATGTTACACAAAAATGATAGAGGCAATTTTCTTGACTTAGCTACTTTGGCCAAATAAGCCTACCTTACATTTATCCCATTGTTAACCCCCTTTGAGCCTACTTGCCCTTTTTGTTGTTCTTAGCCTTTACAAGCCTTCAGTGAAAAACCATGTTTTACTTCACCTTAGGGAATAAGATAGCATTGGTTTTCCAAATTGGAGGAGTTCTTTTGGTTGCAATGATTTAAGTGTGGGGGAATTGGTATGTTGATGTGAAATGTTTGGTAAAAAAAAAAAAAAAGGAGAACAAAAAGAAAAAAAAAAGCTAAATAAAAAAAAAAAGGGAAGGAATGTGTGAAGAGAATGTGCATTTTAGAGTTTTTGGTAAAAGTTTATGAATCCTACTTGAGTTACTCCGCAATGCTTTTTATTCTCTTTGGTTTTTAACTTGTTATTATTCATATTGTTTCCTTCCTTCACCTTATAACCTCGTCACAACCTTTTTGAAAGACCTCTTGATTTGTGAAATTTATTTGATCTAAGTAGTGGAGAATTGATGTATGTGCAAGCATATGGTAAAATACTTTCATAATTTGACTGAGTTGAGCGCAAACAGTTAACCTAAACACTTTGTGTGATTTGAGTGTCACTTGTGAGGAATTTTACTCAATTTGAATATGCCTATTTCGATTAAAGCATGATTATGTTATGTATATTTTACTCTCAATTGTTTTGATTCAACTATACTTTGTTAAGCATATTTAAATCTGATACAATGCTTGTATTTAAAAATTAATTGAATTGATTAAATGAAGTATTACATGTTTGTGGGTATCATCCTGGTAAACCCTCACGAGACTATAACTAGTCCACTAGGGACACCTAGGGGTTTAAAGGCTTGTGGCACATGCTAAGTGCCATCGTGTTTTCCTACGAAAGTGGATTAGATAGGGTATAATCAGTTTTTATTCTTTTAGTTTAATATTAGGATGTTTCTTGTTTGAGGACAAACAACAAGTCAAGTGTGGGGGATTTGATAAACATATTTTATATGCATAATTTAGCACCTCTCATTGGTCTATTTTTATGAAATTATTGCATATATGAAGTGAAAATTGCATAATTCCTCATATATTGGTTATGTTGTTACAAATTGAGCGAGAACACAGAAGGACTATTCAAAGCAGTTGTTGAACCAAAATATCATGAACTTGGATGTTGATATCAGTATAGCTCAAACAAGAGAAATGAAGACCTAAACTCGAGTGAATTTTGAGTTACATCAAATTGAGGACAAATCAGAAAATTTCTGCTCAAACCTATACTCGGTTATTTGGTGATTTCTCAAGATCTAACCGTTGGATGTAGCTGGAATTTTGATATGTCATGCATGACATAATTCTCTATGACTTTCCTAGAAATGAAGATTTCCAGATTAGCACCGGAAGTGGGTCAAAATTAGGCAACAAGTTGGTGGCTGTCATCTTTGATATAATCTGAGTAGTTTCGGCAAAATGGTCAGATCTCAAGATCCAACCGTTAGATCTGGCTGAATTTTTGACATGTTCTTCACGACTGCATGTGCTACAACTTTCATGAAGAGAAGATTTCCAATTTATGACGGGAGCAATGACGAATTTGATAATCTTCGGAGCTGAAATTTCAACCCATGTGCAAAGAGATTTGACAAAATTGTAATTGAATAGTTCTAGCCTTTGCCTATAAAAGGAAGGCATTTGCCACACTTAAGGGCATCCCATTTTCTGAATTCTCTCATTGTAGTTTGAGTTAGGGGTGATACTTTGATAAATTGTGAGATTTATACTTTGATTTCAAGGTTAGATCTTCCAATTTGTTTAAAGGAAATCCCAAAGCTCTTGTAGTTTGTATAATATAATCTTCATCTTATTCAAGTTTCTTCATCTTGATGTCTAGTTAAGGTTCTTCCTAGAGTTAGGGGTGAAGCTTTCATAAATTGTGAGATTTATACTTTGATTTCAAGGTTAGATCTTCCAATTTGTTTAAAGTAAATCCCGAAACTCTAGTTCGTTGTGTTCTTGTTAATACCAACAACCACTTTCATTTCTATCATGCTTTTCACTTGTTCTTTTGTTTCCTTTAATATGATGAGTAGCTAAATTTCTATACTAGGAGTGCAATTTGAACTCACACGTAATTTGATTCGTTTATCATATCCAAGAGTAGGTTGATTATCTTGAATTGTTTATCTTACTTGTTTTTAATGCTTTTAATTAATTGGCCATTAATTAAATTGAATTGATAAACCTTAAGCAACTTGACAAAGGGATTTTGGTTTTAGATCTAAGTAAGATAACATATGATCTTTGTGCGAAAGCCTTGAGTTTATATAGGATAGACATATACCTATATAACATATGTAACCATTAATGAAATCGGAACTTAATGAATTCTTGATTATTTGATAGACATAGACATATAGTTTATCATTAATTAAGGATATTTCTATTTGACCATCGAAAGAGGCTTATAGATAAATTAAGGATTTCTAGTTAACAATTCAGATAATTAATTGATCTTGGATGGAAGTAAGAGAATCAAGTAAAGTGTGAGGGATAATTGCAATCCTAGGCTTGGTTAATTTGATCATTAACTTTATCTTCTTGTTTACTTTAATCTTTAGTCTATCATAAATTATCTCTTATTAAGTTGTTTAAATAAGATTGAGTTTTGCAAACTTTTAGTAGATAGTCAAATTTAGAATTAATCCCTGTGGGTTCGACACTTTCTTACTACTATATTACTTGATTTGCGATAACGTATACTTGCGTTCTGATCTACCACATCAAGTTTTTGGCGCCGTTGCCGGGGATTAATCCTTTATTTTTACTACTATTAATGCTAGCATACTTGATCTTAATTTAAACTTGTTCTTTTATTTCTTTTTAATTCTTCGAACTGTTTTATGCGCAGTGCTCGAGACAAGGAGTTAATTCCTCTTAATCTTGAGATTGAGCGAACTTGCCGCAAAAACAGAAAAGAGCGTCGTCAAGAGTTATTGCAACAAAGAAGAATGGCTGACGATAACAGAAATCAAGAACTTGGGCTAGCTAATCAACAACCAAGAACTCTTAGGGATTATATAATTCCTACTGCTGATGGAGTTCATTCAAGTATTGTCAGACCTCCAATACAAGCTAACAACTTTGAGATTAAGCTAGGAGTGATCCAGATGCTGCAAAATAATCAATTTGGGGGTTTGCCTCATGAAGACCCAAATGCGCATATAGCAAATTTCTTGGAGATCTGTGACACTTTCAAGCACAATGGATGTTCTACAGATGCTATTCGGTTAAGAATTTTTCCCTTTTCACTGAGAGACAAGGCTAAAAGTTGGTTAAATTCTCTACCCGATAGCTCTATCACTACTTGGGATATGTTGGCACAAAAATTCTTAGCTAAGTATTTCCCTCCTGCAAAGAGTGCGAAGTTGAGGAATGAAATTACCTCTTTTCAGCAATATGATTCAGAATCATTGTATGAGGCATGGGAGAGATTCAAGGATCTACTTAGAAGATGCCCTCATCATGGGGTACAAAAGTGGCTTCAAGTTCAAACTTTCTATAATGGCTTGACTAACTCTCTGAGGTCAACCATTGATGCTGCTGCTGGTGGTGCATTGATGAACAAAACTGTTGATGAAGGTTATGATTTATTGGAAGAGATGGCTTCCAATAACTATGAATGGCCTACTGAAAGAGCATCACAAAGGAGAGTGGCTGGAATTTATGAAGTAGATACTTTATCTGCTTTATCTGCACAAGTAGCTGCACTGACCAAGAAGCTAGACTCAATTGGGAGTCAATCCAATCAACAGTCAATACATGCTATTCAGAGTCCTTTCTTGATCTGTGAGTATTGCTCTGGACCTCATTCTGTTGATCAATGCTCTTTTAATTCTGAAACTGCTAATTATGTGGGTAACTTCAATCGGCAACAACATAACCCAAATTCAAATTTCTACAATCCTGGTTGGAGGAATCACCCAAATTTTTCTTGGAGAAATAACCAAGAAGCTTCATCATCAGCTAGACCGATGGGACCACCTGGGTTCCAACAACAAGCTCCACAACAAGAGAAGAAATCTGTAATGGAAGAAGCCATCTTACAGTTGACTAAGAGTACTCAGCAATGCATGAATCAACTTCAAAGTCAAGGAGCTTCTATCCGAAATCTTGAGGTTCAAATAGGGCAATTATCTGGTTTTATGAATAATCGCCCTCAAGGTAGTTTGCCGAGCAACACGGAGACCAATCCTAAGGGTGGTAATAATGAACAATGTAAGGCTGTTACCCTCAGAAGTGGCAAGAAATTGGATGAACCCATTCAAAAACCTAAAGAAAATGAAGATGAGAAGATTCATGAACAATCAAAGAGCAATTCTGAAGAGCCTTTTCTATTGAAGAAATCTGAGAAGGAAGAACCCCCTCCACCTCCATTCCCACAACGATTTCAAAAGCAAAAGATGGACAAGCAATTCAACAAGTTTCTAGAGGTATTCAAGAAACTTCATATTAATATTCCTTTTGCTGAAGCTTTGGAACAGGATGCTTAGAGCTATGTCAAGTTTATGAAGGAAATCTTGTCCAAAAAGAGAAGACTTGGAGATTTTGAAGCTGTTGCACTTATCAAGAGTGCAAAGTGCCATATTACGAGAAAAAGCTTCCGCCAAAGCTAAAAGATCCGGGGAGTTTTACTATTCCTTGTACTATTGGAAACAAATTTTTGGTAAAGCTTTATGTGATTTAGGAGCTAGTATAAATCGATGCCTCTTTACATTTACGAGGAAACTTGGATTGATGGAGGTGAAACAAACCAATCTAACTCTACAATTAGCAGACAGAGATCTCTCACCTACCCAAAAGGAGTGGTGGAAGACGTTTTAGTAAAAGTTGACAAATTCATATTTCCTGCTGATTTTGTAGTATTAGACATGGAGGAGGATCGAGAGGTTCCAATCATTCTTGGGAGACCTTTCCTAGCTACTGGTAGAACTCTCATAGATGTACAAAAAGGTGAGCTGACTATGAGGGTACAAGATCAAGAGGTAACATTCAATGTCTTTAAAGCTATGAAATATCCTCAAGAATCTGATGAATGCCTCATGATTAATGTTATTGATGATAGCAAATTCGAATCAAGTACTAATGATTTTAGTACTGATCCTTTAGAAGATGCTATTATTAATCTACCTTGTGAGGATAGGCAGGAATCCTTTGAGTTTGTGCAATGGCTTAATGTATCACCATCTTACAATCATGGCGGAAAACAATTTGAGGAGTTGGAGTTGTCCATGAAAGATGGGACTACAATGAAATCCTCAGTTGAAGAACCACCAGAGTTGGAGCTAAAGCAACTTCCTAATCATTTGAGGTATGTGTTTTTAGGAGAATCTTCTACCTTACAGTTATTATCTCATCTTCTCTTAATAGTGTGCGGGAAGAGAAATTGCTAAGATTGTTGCGAGAATATAAGAAAGCTTTGGGATGGACCATAGCGAGATATCAAAGGAATAAGCCCATCTATCTGCATGCATAAGATTCTCCTAGAGGAAGGATCAAAGCCCACCATTGAACATCAAAGGAGGTTGAATCCAATAATGAAGGAAGTAGTCAAGAAGGAGATTATTAAATGGTTGGATCTTTGGAATCATTTACCCCATCTCTCGATAGTTCGTGGGTCACCAAGACAATGTGTACCTAAAAAGGGAGGTATGACTGTAATTACCAATGATAACAATGAACTAATCCCCACTCGAATCTATTAAAGTTGGCGAGTCGTATGGACTACGAGAAAGTTGAACAAAGCAACACGGAAAGACCATTTTCCTCTTCCTTTCATTGATCAAATGTTAGGCAGGACTTCTTTGGTCGAACCTATTACTGCTTTCTGGATGGATATTCGGGGTACAACCAAATTGCCATAGCTCCTGAAGATCAAGAAAAGACAACTTTCACATGTCCTTATGGGACATTTGCTTTTCGAAGGATGCCATTTGGATTGTGCAATGCACCTGCAACTTTTCAACGATGCATGATGTCAATCTTCTCAGATATGGTGGAGCAGTCAATTGAGGTATTTATGGATGACTTCTCCGTATTTGGTGATTCTTTTGACCTTTGCCTTAATAATCTTGCTTTAGTGCTAAAAAGATGTGTAGAGACTAATCTGGTACTAAATTGGGAGAAGTGCCATTTTATGGTTCAAGAAGGAATAGTCCTTGGCCATAAAGTTTTACGCTAAAGGAATTGAAGTGGACAAAGCAAAGATTGAGACAATTGAAAAATTACCTCCACCTACTTGGTGAAGGGCATTCGCAGATTTCTTAGGGCATGCGGGCTTCTCTGACGGAGCGATTCATTAAGGATTTTTCTAAGATCTCTAAACCTTTGTGTAATTTACTTGAGAAAGATATTCCTTTTGAATTTGATGAATCTTGCCTTGAAGCTTACGGGATTTTGAAAGAAAAGTTGATTACAAGACCAATCATTGTTGCAGGATTGGAATATCCCATTTGAACTCATGTGTGATGCTAGTGATTTTGCGGGGGGCGCTTCTTGGTCAAAGAAAGAACAAAAAGATGCATGCCATTTACTATGCGAGCAAGACCTTGAATGATGCTCAACTCAACTATACTACCACAGAAAAGGAACTTCTTGCTGTGGTATTTGCTTTTGATAAATTTCGATCTTATTTAATTGGAACAAGAGTAATTGTCTATACAGATCATTCAGCAATCAAGTATTTGATTTCCAAGAAAGATGCTAAGCCAAGGTTGATCAGATGGATACTCTTGTTACAAGAATTTGATCTTGAGATTCAGGACAGAAAAGGAACAGAAAATCAAGTGGCCGACCACTTATCTAGATTGGAAAATGACAATAATGAAGGAGGTAAAGTGCAAATTAATGAATGTTTTCCTGATGAACAACTCTTTACCCTTCAAGGTAATATACCATGGTATGCTGATTTTGTTAATTATCTTGTAAGTGGTATTTTACCTCCTGAGCTTAACTGGCAACAAAGAAAGAAATTTTTGCATGATGTAAAATACTATGTTTGGGATGAACCTTTCTTGTTTAAGCAATGTGCAGATCGAATTTTAAGAAGGTGTATCCCCAGTG
Source organism: Styphnolobium japonicum (assembly GCA_023212625.1). Taxonomy (NCBI): domain Eukaryota; kingdom Viridiplantae; phylum Streptophyta; class Magnoliopsida; order Fabales; family Fabaceae; genus Styphnolobium; species Styphnolobium japonicum. The sequence goes on along the minus strand of JALBWW010000003.1, from coordinate 20,368,963 downwards.
AAGAAGTTGATAACATCTTGCATCAATGCCATTCATCTGATTATGGAGGACACTTTGGAGGAGAAAAGGCATTTGCTAAGGTGTTACGATCACGGTTTTTATTGGCCATCATTATTTAAGGATGCTTACTCCTTTGTTGTAAAATGTGACAGGTGCCAACGAACTGGAAATATCTCTAGAAGACATGAGATGCCCCTCAATAACATCTTAGAAGTGGAGATCTTTGACGTATGGGGTATTGATTTCATGGGTCCTTTCATCTCATCTTTTAATAACCGCTATATTCTTGTTCTTTGTTGATTATGTTTCTAAATGGGTTGAAGCAAGCTGCTTTACCCACTAATGATTCTAAAGTGGTGTTGAATTTTTTGAAGAGAAACATATTCACTAGGTTTGGAACTCCAAGAGCAATAATAAGTGATGAAGGGAGTCATTTTTGCAACAAATACTTTGGATCCCTTCTTGCTAAATATGGAGTGACTCATAGGGTGGCAACTGCATACCATCCTCGAGACTAGTGGCCAAGTTGAGGTTTCTAACGAGAGAAATCAAGAGAATCTTAGAAAAAACTGTGAATCCCACAAGAAAAGATTGGTCCAAGAGATTGGATGATGCATTATGGGCTTACCGAACAGCATACAAAACTCCGATTGGAATGTCACCATATCGATTGGTGTTTGGCAAAGCATGTCACCTTCCGTGGAAGCTGGAACATAATGCATATTGGGCTATCAAAAGCTCAATTTTGATATGAAGCAAGTTTGGTGAGAAACGTTTCCTCCAACTCAATGAGATGGATGAGTTAAGTCTTGATCATATGAAAATGCCAAATTGTACAAGGAGCAAACAAAAAGGTGGCATGATCGAGAAGATTGTCAAGAGAGAATTCGAGCGAGGCCAAAAGTCTTACTTTTCAACTCGAGGTTGAAATTATTTCTGGAAAACTTAGATCGAGATGGTCGGGGACCGTTCGTAATAGTCAAGGTGTCCCCATTTGGAGCAATTGAAATCAAAGATGAGAAAACTCAAGCCACGTTTAAGGTCAATGGTCAAAGATTAAAGCATTATTGGGGAGGACCCATCGATCGTGAAAAATCTTCAATCACGCTTGGTGACAATGAATGATCTTTGATGATTACTTTTCAGGTTAAATGGCGGATAACGGTACTCCGTGAACTTTGTTCGGTCCCTTCAGTTACCCACAAATACTGAAATCTGTATATAATTTTACTCATTTCTCTTTCCTTCTTTCTTCCCAAATGGATAACAAGCTTCTTCACTTACGCAAGCAATTCCCTTCTCTTCCTCAAAATGCTTTAACTAACATTTATTCTGCCAGGTTTGAAAGATTAAGGATGCTTATGCACAAAGGCATCCCCGATATCTGTTGGTTAATTGAAGCAAAGGTCCGATTAGCAGGTGAATTTTCTGACGCTCTTATTTCATATATGCCAGGTCTAGGTAAAAGTCTATATGCAAAGAAAAGAAGAGCAAAAAGGTTACGGGTCTGCTATAAATGTGCAAGATGGACCTGTAACACAAAATGCAAATCACTTGGAATGGTGTCTATAAATCGAGATGACAAAATTAACTTCATTAAGGATGGCATGAGTAAGGAGTCTTTAGATAACATTCTATTGACTCTTGAGACGCATCCTAGTGGAGATGTGCAGGGAGTACTTCTTGATTTATGGCCAATATTCCAAGCTGAACATGAGCGTTATAGTCTTGGGAATCGACTCAAAAGACCACTGTTTGCCAATTTTTAAGAAAATTGGAAGAGAAGCCAAACCATCGGCCCATAGAGAGCATTGAAGCCGTTACTGGACGTAAAACCAGAGGAAAGTGTGTGCCACAATCACACCAACTGTAAGTATTGCTATTTTGTTTCTTCCCTTCTTTTCTTCTTATTTAAAAAAAAAATTAAAAAAATTAAAAAAAAATTTTTTTTAAAAATTTAAAAAAAAAAAATTTTTTAGCCGTAGCTTTTTGAAAAATGCTTTGTATATTTTCAAACTTCTCCTGACACATATAGATTAGCCTTTTATCCTAGTTGTATAGCTATTGTCATTTCTGTGTTTATTTTCAAACTTTCCTGACACTAAATCTATCCCTCCTTTATAGGTGTAATTATTAGATTTGCGTTTTGATTCCTTTAAATATTACACTTTGCTCTCTTCAGATCATTGATAAGGTGAGAGTACAAAAAAAAAAAAAAAAAGAGATGGAAGTAACTTCAGTTCGTCGAATCAAAAGTGTTTGTGTCTTTTGTGGATCTAATCCTGGAAAGGATAAAGATTTTGTAAATATGGCAAACCATCTTGGTCGAGTGCTAGCTGAGAGAGAAATCCATTTAGTTTACGGAGGAGGTAGTCTTGGGTTAATGGGTTGTGTAGCAACTGCTGCACATTTAGGAGGTGGCAAAGTCCTTGGTGTCATTCCCAGTCCTTTAGCCATAGGTAATCCCGCTGGGAAAACCTTAGGGGATGAAGTAATGGTATCATGCATGCACCAACGCATGAACATTATGATAGCAAATGCTGATGCCTTTATTGCTCTACCTGGTGGTTTTGGAACTTTGGAAGAGATATTTCAAATTGCATCCTGATTCTGGTGAACTTTCACCAAAAACCCATTGGTATATTAAATGTTAATGGTTTTTATGACAGTTTGTTTTGTTTTCTTGATCATGCCATGGAACAAAAGTTCATCTCACAAGCGACACGTCAAATTCTTGTAACTGCTGCGACCCCTGAGCAATTGCTCGATCAACTACACAAATTTGTCCCACAACGTGATCCAAAGAATGGCTTTCTTGAATTGGGAACAAGGCGGCAAAAGCAAAAAGCAAAAACTTCATTTGACTTTGTCCTTATGAATTTTTGTTCTCTGTTATGGTTTTAGTTTTTTTTTTTTGTAAATTTTCTTATTTCAGGCTCGATTTGCAGTTTTCTGGTAAGATCTTCTACACTCCACTTATCTTTATTTTGACATTGGGGACAATGTCTTAAATTAGTTGGGGGGAGTGATAGTTAACATTGTCATGCCATGTACATAGTTTGTTAAAAAAAAAAAACTAACAAGCTAATTTTTATCGATACTAACTTATTAGATGTATGATGGCAGAGTAAGGAGTAATTTTACTCTTGAGACGCATCTTAACTTGCATTTCATAGTAGGTCTAAAAACAGTTTGTTCTTGTATATAGATATATATATATAAAAAAGCAAAAAAAAACAAAAAAACAAAAAAACAAAAAAAACAAAAAAAAGATTCATTTTGATCTTTTCGATTAATTTTGATGCAAGCATGTGCTGAATTGTAGCTTAGTTGATGATAAAAGTATGCAAAACAGTTTATAGTTGAATCATTTTTCAAAATTCGTGATATACATGTATATATGACTGTGGATATTAGGAAGAAGGCATGTTTGAATTAAGTAAATGTTTCATACCTTTGTGAGTTTTGGGCTTGTCCAAGTTTGATACTTATACTTGGTTTATTTTCTTTCATGAGTGATGTCAATTATGGATGTATTTTCTAGAACTTGCACTGAATCAATTTGAGATTACATTGGTCTGTATGTTACACAAAAATGATAGAGGCAATTTTCTTGACTTAGCTACTTTGGCCAAATAAGCCTACCTTACATTTATCCCATTGTTAACCCCCTTTGAGCCTACTTGCCCTTTTTGTTGTTCTTAGCCTTTACAAGCCTTGAGGTGAAAAACCATGTTTTACTTCACCTTTTGTAATAATATAGCATTGGTTTTCCAAATTGGAGTTGTTCTTTTGGTTGCAATTATTTAAGTGTGGGGTAATTGGTATGTTGATGTGAAATGTTTGGTAAAAAAAAAAAAAAAGGAGAACAAAAAGAAAAAAAAAAGCTAAATAAAAAAAAAAAAAGAAGGGAAGGAATGTGTGAAGAGAATGTGCATTTTAGAGTTTTTGGTAAAAGTTTATGAATCCTACTTGAGTTACTCCGCAATGCTTTTTATTCTCTTTGGTTTTTAACTTGTTATTATTCATATTGTTTCCTTCCTTCACCTTATAACCTCGTCACAACCTTTTTGAAAGACCTCTTGATTTGTGAAATTTATTTGATCTAAGTAGTGGAGAATTGATGTATGTGCAAGCATATGGTAAAATACTTTCATAATTTGACTGAGTTGAGCGCAAACAGTTAACCTAAACACTTTGTGTGATTTGAGTGTCACTTGTGAGGAATTTTACTCAATTTGAATATGCCTATTTCTGATTAAAGCATGATTATGTTATGTATATTTTACTCTCAATTGTTTTGATTCAACTATACTTTGTTAAGCATATTTAAATCTGATACAATGCTTGTATTTAAAAATTAATTGAATTGATTAAATGAAGTATTACATGTTTGTGGGTATCATCCTGGTAAACCCTCACGAGACTATAACTAGTCCACTAGGGACACCTAGGGGTTTAAAGGCTTGTGGCACATGCTAAGTGCCATCGTGTTTTCCTACGAAAGTGGATTAGATAGGGTATAATCAGTTTTTATTCTTTTAGTTTAATATTAGGATGTTTCTTGTTTGAGGACAAACAACAAGTCAAGTGTGGGGGGATTTGATAAACATATTTTATATGCATAATTTAGCACCTCTCATTGGTCTATTTTTATGAAATTATTGCATATATGAAGTGAAAATTGCATAATTCCTCATATATTGGTTATGTTGTTACAAATTGAAGCAGAACACCCGAAGGACTATTCAAAGCAGTTGTTGAACCAAAATATCATGAACTTGGATGTTGATATCAGTATAGCTCAAACAGAAGAGAAATGAAGACCTAAACTCAGTGAATTTTGAGTTACATCAAATTCAGGACAAATCAGAAAATTTCTGCTCAAACCTATACTCGGTTATTTGGTGATTTCTCAAGATCTAACCGTTGGATGTAGCTGGAATTTTGATATGTCATGCATGACATAATTCTCTATGACTTTCCTAGAAATGAAGATTTCCAGATTAGCACCGGAAGTGGGTCAAAATTAGGCAACAAGTTGGTGGCTGTCATCTTTGATATAATCTGAGTAGTTTCGGCAAAATGGTCAGATCTCAAGATCCAACCGTTAGATCTGGCTGAATTTTTGACATGTTCTTCACGACTGCATGTGCTACAACTTTCATGAAGAGAAGATTTCCAATTTATGACGGGAGCAATGACGAATTTGATAATCTTCGGAGCTGAAATTTCAACCCATGTGCAAAGAGATTTGACAAAATTGTAATTGAATAGTTCTAGCCTTTGCCTATAAAAGGAAGGCATTTGCCACACTTAAGGGCATCCCATTTTCTGAATTCTCTCATTGTAGTTTGAGTTAGGGGTGATACTTTGATAAATTGTGAGATTTATACTTTGATTTCAAGGTTAGATCTTCCAATTTGTTTAAAGGAAATCCCAAAGCTCTTGTAGTTTGTATAATATAATCTTCATCTTATTCAAGTTTCTTCATCTTGATGTCTAGTTAAGGTTCTTCCTAGAGTTAGGGGTGAAGCTTTCATAAATTGTGAGATTTATACTTTGATTTCAAGGTTAGATCTTCCAATTTGTTTAAAGTAAATCCCGAAACTCTAGTTCGTTGTGTTCTTGTTAATACCAACAACCACTTTCATTTCTATCATGCTTTTCACTTGTTCTTTTGTTTCCTTTAATATGATGAGTAGCTAAATTTCTATACTAGGAGTGCAATTTGAACTCACACGTAATTTGATTCGTTTATCATATCCAAGAGTAGGTTGATTATCTTGAATTGTTTATCTTACTTGTTTTTAATGCTTTTAATTAATTGGCCATTAATTAAATTGAATTGATAAACCTTAAGCAACTTGACAAAGGGATTTTGGTTTTAGATCTAAGTAAGATAACATATGATCTTTGTGCGAAAGCCTTGAGTTTATATAGGATAGACATATACCTATATAACATATGTAACCATTAATGAAATCGGAACTTAATGAATTCTTGATTATTTGATAGACATAGACATATAGTTTATCATTAATTAAGGATATTTCTATTTGACCATCGAAAGAGGCTTATAGATAAATTAAGGATTTCTAGTTAACAATTCAGATAATTAATTGATCTTGGATGGAAGTAAGAGAATCAAGTAAAGTGTGAGGGATAATTGCAATCCTAGGCTTGGTTAATTTGATCATTAACTTTATCTTCTTGTTTACTTTAATCTTTAGTCTATCATAAATTATCTCTTATTAAGTTGTTTAAATAAGATTGAGTTTTGCAAACTTTTAGTAGATAGTCAAATTTAGAATTAATCCCTGTGGGTTCGACACTTTCTTACTACTATATTACTTGATTTGCGATAACGTATACTTGCGTTCTGATCTACCACATCAAGTTTTTGGCGCCGTTGCCGGGGATTAATCCTTTATTTTTACTACTATTAATGCTAGCATACTTGATCTTAATTTAAACTTGTTCTTTTATTTCTTTTTAATTCTTCGAACTGTTTTATGCGCAGTGCTCGAGACAAGGAGTTAATTCCTCTTAATCTTGAGATTGAGCGAACTTGCCGCAAAAACAGAAAAGAGCGTCGTCAAGAGTTATTGCAACAAAGAAGAATGGCTGACGATAACAGAAATCAAGAACTTGGGCTAGCTAATCAACAACCAAGAACTCTTAGGGATTATATAATTCCTACTGCTGATGGAGTTCATTCAAGTATTGTCAGACCTCCAATACAAGCTAACAACTTTGAGATTAAGCTAGGAGTGATCCAGATGCTGCAAAATAATCAATTTGGGGGTTTGCCTCATGAAGACCCAAATGCGCATATAGCAAATTTCTTGGAGATCTGTGACACTTTCAAGCACAATGGATGTTCTACAGATGCTATTCGGTTAAGAATTTTTCCCTTTTCACTGAGAGACAAGGCTAAAAGTTGGTTAAATTCTCTACCCGATAGCTCTATCACTACTTGGGATATGTTGGCACAAAAATTCTTAGCTAAGTATTTCCCTCCTGCAAAGAGTGCGAAGTTGAGGAATGAAATTACCTCTTTTCAGCAATATGATTCAGAATCATTGTATGAGGCATGGGAGAGATTCAAGGATCTACTTAGAAGATGCCCTCATCATGGGGTACAAAAGTGGCTTCAAGTTCAAACTTTCTATAATGGCTTGACTAACTCTCTGAGGTCAACCATTGATGCTGCTGCTGGTGGTGCATTGATGAACAAAACTGTTGATGAAGGTTATGATTTATTGGAAGAGATGGCTTCCAATAACTATGAATGGCCTACTGAAAGAGCATCACAAAGGAGAGTGGCTGGAATTTATGAAGTAGATACTTTATCTGCTTTATCTGCACAAGTAGTCATGACCGACCAAGAAGCTAGACTCAATTGGGAGTCAATCCAATCAACAGTCAATACATGCTATTCGTAGTCCTTTCTTGATCTCTGTGAGTATTGCTCTGGACCTCATTACGTTGATCAATGCTCTTTTAATTACAAGCGCTAATTATGTGGGTAACTTCAATCGGCAACAACATAACCCAAATTCAAATTTCTACAATCCTGGTTGGAGGAATCACCCAAATTTTTCTTGGAGAAATAACCAAGAAGCTTCATCATCGACTAGACCGATGGGACCACACGGGTTCCAACAACAAGCTCCACAACAAGAGAAGAAATCTGTAATGGAAGAAGCCATCTTACAGTTGACTAAGAGTACTCAGCAATGCATGAATCAACTTCAAAGTCAAGGAGCTTCTATCCGAAATCTTGAGGTTCAAATAGGGCAATTATCTGGTTTTATGAATAATCGCCCTCAAGGTAGTTTGCCGAGCAACACGGAGACCAATCCTAAGGGTGGTAATAATGAACAATGTAAGGCTGTTACCCTCAGAAGTGGCAAGAAATTGGATGAACCCATTCAAAAACCTAAAGAAAATGAAGATGAGAAGATTCATGAACAATCAAAGAGCAATTCTGAAGAGCCTTTTCTATTGAAGAAATCTGAGAAGGAAGAACCCCCTCCACCTCCATTCCCACAACGATTTCAAAAGCAAAAGATGGACAAGCAATTCAACAAGTTTCTAGAGGTATTCAAGAAACTTCATATTAATATTCCTTTTGCTGAAGCTTTGGAACAGATGCCGAGCTATGTCAAGTTTATGAAGGAAATCTTGTCCAAAAAGAGAAGACTTGGAGATTTTGAAACTGTTGCACTTGAAGAGTGCAGTGCCATATTACGAGAAAAAGCTTAGCCAAAGCTAAAAGATCCAGGGAGTTTTACTATTCCTTGTACTATTGGAAACAAATTTTTGGTAAAGCTTTATGTGATTTAGGAGCTAGTATAAATCGATGCCTCTTTACGTTTACAGGAAACTTGGATTGATGGAGGTGAAACAAACCAATCTAACTCTACAATTAGCGCAGATCTCTCACCTACCCAAAAGGAGTGGTGGAAGACGTTTTAGTAAAAGTTGACAAATTCATATTTCCTGCTGATTTTGTAGTATTAGACATGGAGGAGGATCGAGAGGTTCCAATCATTCTTGGGAGACCTTTCCTAGCTACTGGTAGAACTCTCATAGATGTACAAAAAGGTGAGCTGACTATGAGGGTACAAGATCAAGAGGTAACATTCAATGTCTTTAAAGCTATGAAATATCCTCAAGAATCGATGAATGCCTCATGATTAATGTTATTGATGATAGCAAATTCGAATCAAGTACTAATGATTTTAAATCGATCCTTTAGAAGATGCTATTATTAATCTACCTTGTGAGGATAGGCAGGAATCCTTTGAGTTTGTGCAATGGCTTAATGTATCACCATCTTACAATCATGGCGGAAAACAATTTGAGGAGTTGGAGTTGTCCATGAAAGATGGGACTACAATGAAATCCTCAGTTGAAGAACCACCAGAGTTGGAGCTAAAGCAACTTCCTAATCATTTGAGGTATGTGTTTTTAGGAGAATCTTCTACCTTACCAGTTATTATCTCATCTTCTCTTAATAGTGTGCAGGAAGAGAAATTGCTAAGATTGTTGCGAGAATATAAGAAAGCTTTGGGATGGACCATAGCAGATATCAAAGGAATAAGCCCATCTATCTGCATGCATAAGATTCTCCTAGAGGAAGGATCAAAGCCCACCATTGAACATCAAAGGAGGTTGAATCCAATAATGAAGGAAGTAGTCAAGAAGGAGATTATTAAATGGTTGGATGCTGGAATCATTTACCCCATCTCTGATAGTTCGTGGGTCAGCCCAGTACAATGTGTACCTAAAAAGGGAGGTATGACTGTAATTACCAATGATAACAATGAACTAATCCCCACTCGGTATTACGGGGTTGGCGAGTCGTATGGACTACGAGAAAGTTGAACAAAGCAACACGGAAAGACCATTTTCCTCTTCCTTTCATTGATCAAATGTTAGACAGACTTCTTTGGTCGAACCTATTCTTGCTTTACGGATGGATATTCGGTACAACCAAATTGCCATAGCTCCCGAAGATCAAGAAAAGACAACTTTCACATGTCCTTATGGGACATTTGCTTTCGAAGGATGCCATTTGGATTGTGCAATGCACTGCAACTTTTCAACGATGCATGATGTCAATCTTCTCAGATATGGTGGAGCAGTCAATTGAGGTATTTATGGATAACTTCTCCGTTTTTGGTGATTCTTTTGACCTTTGTCTTAACAATCTTGCTTTAGTACTAAAAAGATGTGTAGAGACTAAATTGGGAGAAGTGCCATTTTATGGTTCAAGAAGGAATAATTCTTGGCCATAAAGTTTTTGCTAAAGGAATTGAAGTTGACAAAGCAAAGATTGTGATAATTGAAAAATTACCTCCACCTACTTCAATGAAGAGCATTCGCGATTTCTTAGGATATGCAGGCTTCTACAGACGATTCATTAAGGATTTTTCTAAGATCTTTAAACCTTTGTGTAATTTACTTGAGAAAGATATTCCTTTTGAATTTGATGAATCTTGTCTTGAAGCTTACGGGATTTTGAAAGAAAAGTTGATTTTGACACCAATCATTGTTGCACAGATTGGAATATCCCATTTGAACTCATGTGTGATGCTAGTGATTTTGCGGTGGGGGCGAGTTCTTGGTCAAAGAAAGAACAAAAAGATGCATGCCATTTACTATGCGAGCAAGACCTTGAATGATGCTCAACTCAACTATACTACCACGAGAAAAGGAACTTCTTCTTTGTGGTATTTGCTTTTGATAAATTTCGATCTTATTTAATTGGAACAAGAGTAATTGTCTATACAGATCATTCGGCAATCAAGTATTTGATTTCCAAGAAAGATGCTAAGCCAAGGTTGATCGGAGATGGATACTCTTGTTACAAGAATTTGATCTTGAGATTCGAGACGAGAAAAGGAACGAGAAAATCAAGTGGCCGACCACTTATCTAGATTGGAAAATGACAATAATGAAGGAGGTAAAGTGCAAATTAATGAATGTTTTCTGATGAACAACTCTTTACCCTTCAAGGTAATATACCATGGTATCTTGATTTTGTTAATTATCTTGTAAGTGGTATTTTACCTCGAGCTTAGCGGCAACAAAGAAAGAAATTTTTGCATGATGTAAAATACTATGTTTGGGATGAACCTTTCTTGTTTAAGCAATGTGCGGATCGAATTTTAAGAAGGTGTATCCCAGTGAAGAAGTTGATAACATCTTGCATCAATGCCATTCATCGATTATGGAGGACACTTTGGAGGAGAAAAGGCAGTTGCTAAGGTGTTACGATCATGTTTTTATTGGCCATCATTATTTAAGGATGCTTACTCCTTTGTTGTAAAATGTGACAGGTGCCAACGAACTGGAAATATCTCTAGAAGACATGAGATGCCCCTCAATAACATCTTAGAAGTGGAGATCTTTGACGTATGGGGTATTGATTTCATGGGTCCTTTCATCTCATCTTTTAATAACCGCTATATTCTTGTTGCTGTTGATTATGTTTCTAAATGGGTTGAAGCATTGCTTTACCCACTAATGATTCTAAAGTGGTGTTGAATTTTTTGAAGAGAAACATATTCACTAGGTTTGGAACTCCAAGAGCAATAATAAGTGATGAAGGGAGTCATTTTTGCAACAAATACTTTGGATCCCTTCTTGCTAAATATGGAGTGACTCATAGGGTGGCAACTGCATACCATCCTCAGACTAGTGGCCAAGTTGAGGTTTCTAACAGAGAAATCAAGAGGATCTTAGAAAAAACTGTGAATCCCACAAGAAAAGATTGGTCCAAGAGATTGGATGATGCATTATGGGCTTACCGAACAGCATACAAAACTCCGATTGGAATGTCACCATATCGATTGGTGTTTGGCAAAGCATGTCACCTTCGGTGGAGGCTGGAACATAATGCATATAGGGCTATCAAAAATCTAAAAATTGATATGAAGCAAGCTGGTGAGAAACGTTTCCTCCAACTCAATGAGATGGATGAGTTCCGTCTTCAGTCATATGAAAATGCCAAATTGTACAAGGAGCAAACAAAAAGGTGGCATGATCAGAAGATTGTCAAGAGAGAATTCCAGGCAGGCCAAAAAGTCTTACTTTTCAACTCGAGGTTGAAATTATTTCCTGGAAAACTTAGATCGAGATGGTCAGGACCGTTCGTAATAGTCAAGGTGTCCCCATTTGGAGCAATTGAAATCAAAGATGAGAAAACTCAAGCCACGTTTAAGGTCAATGGTCAAAGATTAAAGCATTATTGGGGAGGACCCATCGATCGTGAAAAATCTTCAATCACGCTGGCTGACAATGAATGATCTTTGACAGATTACTTTTCACAGGTTAAATGGCGGATAACGGTACTCCGTGAACTTTGTTCGGTCCCTTCAGTTACCCACAAATACTGAAATCTGTATATAATTTTACTCATTTCTCTTTCCTTCTTTCTTCCCAAATGGATAACAAGCTTCTTCACTTACGCAAGCAATTCCCTTCTCTTCCTCAAAATGCTTTAACTAACATTTATTCTGCCAGGTTTGAAAGATTAAGGATGCTTATGCACAAAGGCATCCTGGCGATATCTGTTGGTTAATTGAAGCAAAGGTCCGATTAGCGGTGAATTTTCTCGACGCTCTTATTTCATATATGCCAGGTCTAGGTAAAAGTCTATATGCAAAGAAAAGAAGAGCAAAAAGGTTACGGGTCTGCTATAAATGTGCAAGATGGACCTGTAACACAAAATGCAGATCACTTGGAATGGTGTCTATAAATCGAGATGACAAAATTAACTTCATTAAGGATGGCATGAGTAAGGAGTCTTTAGATAACATTCTATTGACTCTTGAGACGCATCCTAGTGGAGATGTGCAGGGAGTACTTCTTGATTTATGGCCAATATTCCAAGCTGAACATGAGCGTTATAGTCTTGGGAATCTGACTCAAAAAGACCCTGTTTGCCAATTTTTAAGAAAATTGGAAGAGAAGCCGACCATCGGCCCATAGAGAGCATTGAAGCCGTTACTGGACGTAAAACCAGAGGAAAGTGTGTGCCACAATCACACCAACTGTAAGTATTGCTATTTTGTTTCTTCCCTTCTTTTCTTCTTATTTAAAAAAAAAATTAAAAAAATTAAAAAAAAAAAATTTTTAAAAATTTAAAAAAAAAAAAAATTTTTTAGCCGTAGCTTTTTGAAAAATGCTTTGTATATTTTCAAACTTCTCCTGACACATATAGATTAGCCTTTTATCCTAGTTGTATAACTATTGTCATTTCTGTGTTTATTTTCAAACTTTCCTGACACTAAATCTATCCCTCCTTTATAGGTGTAATTATTAGATTTGCGTTTTGATTCCTTTAAATATTACACTTTGCTCTCTTCAGATCATTGATAAGGTGAGAGTACAAAAAAAAAAAAAAAAAAAGAGAGAGATGGAAGTAACTTCAGTTCGTCGAATCAAAAGTGTTTGTGTCTTTTGTGGATCTAATCCTGGAAAGGATAAAGATTTTGTAAATATGGCAAACCATCTTGGTCGAGTGCTAGCTGAGAGAGAAATCCATTTAGTTTACGGAGGAGGTAGTCTTGGGTTAATGGGTTGTGTAGCAACTGCTGCACATTTAGGAGGTGGCAAAGTCCTTGGTGTCATTCCCAGTCCTTTAGCCATAGGTAATCCCGCTGGGAAAACCTTAGGGGATGAAGTAATGGTATCATGCATGCACCAACGCATGAACATTATGATAGCAAATGCTGATGCCTTTATTGCTCTACCTGGTGGTTTTGGAACTTTGGAAGAGATATTTCAAATTGCATCCTGGTTACAGCTGAACTTTCACCAAAAACCCATTGGTATATTAAATGTTAATGGTTTTTATGACAGTTTGTTTTGTTTTCTTGATCATGCCATGGAACAAAAGTTCATCTCACAAGCGACACGTCAAATTCTTGTAACTGCTGCGACCCCTGAGCAATTGCTCGATCAACTACACAAATTTGTCCCACAACGTGATCCAGCAATGGCTTTACTGAATTGGGAACAAGGCAGCAAAAGCAAAAAGCAAAAACTTCATTTGACTTTGTCCTTATGAATTTTTGTTCTCTGTTATGGTTTTAGTTTGTTTTTTTTGTAAATTTTCTTATTTCAGGATCGATTTGCAGTTTTCTGGTAAGATCTTCTACACTCCACCTATCTTTATTTTGACATTGGGGACAATGTCTTAAATTAGTTGGGGGGAGTGATAGTTAACATTGTCATGCCATGTACATAGTTTGTTAAAAAAAAAAAAAAACTAACAAGCTAATTTTTATCGATACTAACTTATTAGATGTATGATGGCAGAGTAAGGAGTAATTTTACTCTTGAGACGCATCTTAACTTGCATTTCATAGTAGGTCTAAAAACAGTTTGTTCTTGTATATAGATATATATATATATATAAAAAAGCAAAAAAAAAAACAAAAAACAAAAAAAACAAAAAACAAAAAACAAAAAAAAAAGATTCATTTTGATCTTTTCGATTAATTTTGATGCAAGCATGTGCTGAATTGTAGCTTAGTTGATGATAAAAGTATGCAAAACAGTTTATAGTTGAATCATTTTTCAAAATTCGTGATATACATGTATATATGACTGTGGATATTAGGAAGAAGGCATGTTTGAATTAAGTAAATGTTTCATACCTTTGTGAGTTTTGGGCTTGTCCAAGTTTGATACTTATACTTGGTTTATTTTCTTTCATGAGTGATGTCAATTATGGATGTATTTTCTAGAACTTACCTTGAATCAATTTGAGATTACATTGGTCTGTATGTTACACAAAAATGATAGAGGCAATTTTCTTGACTTAGCTACTTTGGCCAAATAAGCCTACCTTACATTTATCCCATTGTTAACCCCCTTTGAGCCTACTTGCCCTTTTTGTTGTTCTTAGCCTTTACAAGCCTTCAGTGAAAAACCATGTTTTACTTCACCTTAGGGAATAAGATAGCATTGGTTTTCCAAATTGGAGGAGTTCTTTTGGTTGCAATGATTTAAGTGTGGGGGAATTGGTATGTTGATGTGAAATGTTTGGTAAAAAAAAAAAAAAAAGGAGAACAAAAAGAAAAAAAAAAGCTAAATAAAAAAAAAAAAAGAAGGGAAGGAATGTGTGAAGAGAATGTGCATTTTAGAGTTTTTGGTAAAAGTTTATGAATCCTACTTGAGTTACTCCGCAATGCTTTTTATTCTCTTTGGTTTTTAACTTGTTATTATTCATATTGTTTCCTTCCTTCACCTTATAACCTCGTCACAACCTTTTTGAAAGACCTCTTGATTTGTGAAATTTATTTGATCTAAGTAGTGGAGAATTGATGTATGTGCAAGCATATGGTAAAATACTTTCATAATTTGACTGAGTTGAGCGCAAACAGTTAACCTAAACACTTTGTGTGATTTGAGTGTCACTTGTGAGGAATTTTACTCAATTTGAATATGCCTATTTCTGATTAAAGCATGATTATGTTATGTATATTTTACTCTCAATTGTTTTGATTCAACTATACTTTGTTAAGCATATTTAAATCTGATACAATGCTTGTATTTAAAAATTAATTGAATTGATTAAATGAAGTATTACATGTTTGTGGGTATCATCCTGGTAAACCCTCACGAGACTATAACTCGTCCACTAGGGACACCTAGGGGTTTAAAGGCTTGTGGCACATGCTAAGTGCCATCGTGTTTTCCTACGAAAGTGGATTAGATAGGGTATAATCAGTTTTTATTCTTTTAGTTTAATATTAGGATGTTTCTTGTTTGAGGACAAACAACAAGTCAAGTGTGGGGGGATTTGATAAACATATTTTATATGCATAATTTAGCACCTCTCATTGGTCTATTTTTATGAAATTATTGCATATATGAAGTGAAAATTGCATAATTCCTCATATATTGGTTATGTTGTTACAAATTGAAGCGAGAACACAGAAGGACTATTCAAAGCAGTTGTTGAACCAAAATATCATGAACTTGGATGTTGATATCAGTATAGCTCAAACAGAAGAGAAATGAAGACCTAAACTCAGTGAATTTTGAGTTACATCAAATTCAGGACAAATCAGAAAATTTCTGCTCAAACCTATACTCGGTTATTTGGTGATTTCTCAAGATCTAACCGTTGGATGTAGCTGGAATTTTGATATGTCATGCATGACATAATTCTCTATGACTTTCCTAGAAATGAAGATTTCCAGATTAGCACCGGAAGTGGGTCAAAATTAGGCAACAAGTTGGTGGCTGTCATCTTTGATATAATCTGAGTAGTTTCGGCAAAATGGTCAGATCTCAAGATCTAACCGTTAGATCTGGCTGAACTTTTGACATGTTCTTCACGACTGCATGTGCTACAACTTTCATGAAGAGAAGATTTCCAATTTATGACGGGAGCAATGACGAATTTGATAATCTTCGGAGCTGAAATTTCAACCCATGTGCAAAGAGATTTGACAAAATTGTAATTGAATAGTTCTAGCCTTTGCCTATAAAAGGAAGGCATTTGCCACACTTAAGGGCATCCCATTTTCTGAATTCTCTCATTGTAGTTTGAGTTAGGGGTGATACTTTGATAAATTGTGAGATTTATACTTTGATTTCAAGGTTAGATCTTCCAATTTGTTTAAAGGAAATCCCAAAGCTCTTGTAGTTTGTATAATATAATCTTCATCTTATTCAAGTTTCTTCATCTTGATGTCTAGTTAAGGTTCTTCCTAGAGTTAGGGGTGAAGCTTTCATAAATTGTGAGATTTATACTTTGATTTCAAGGTTAGATCTTCCAATTTGTTTAAAGTAAATCCCGAAACTCTAGTTCGTTGTGTTCTTGTTAATACCAACAACCACTTTCATTTCTATCATGCTTTTCACTTGTTCTTTTGTTTCCTTTAATATGATGAGTAGCTAAATTTCTATACTAGGAGTGCAATTTGAACTCACACGTAATTTGATTCGTTTATCATATCCAAGAGTAGGTTGATTATCTTGAATTGTTTATCTTACTTGTTTTTAATGCTTTTAATTAATTGGCCATTAATTAAATTGAATTGATAAACCTTAAGCAACTTGACAAAGGGATTTTGGTTTTAGATCTAAGTAAGATAACATATGATCTTTGTGCGAAAGCCTTGAGTTTATATAGGATAGACATATACCTATATAACATATGTAACCATTAATGAAATCGGAACTTAATGAATTCTTGATTATTTGATAGACATAGACATATAGTTTATCATTAATTAAGGATATTTCTATTTGACCATCGAAAGAGGCTTATAGATAAATTAAGGATTTCTAGTTAACAATTCAGATAATTAATTGATCTTGGATGGAAGTAAGAGAATCAAGTAAAGTGTGAGGGATAATTGCAATCCTAGGCTTGGTTAATTTGATCATTAACTTTATCTTCTTGTTTACTTTAATCTTTAGTCTATCATAAATTATCTCTTATTAAGTTGTTTAAATAAGATTGAGTTTTGCAAACTTTTAGTAGATAGTCAAATTTAGAATTAATCCCTGTGGGTTCGACACTTTCTTACTACTATATTACTTGATTTGCGATAACGTATACTTGCGTTCTGATCTACCACATCAGCAACATTTCAATTAGCTCTTCTAGCTGCATGTGCATCATTCCAACTATCTTGTTGTGTTATCTTTCTAATAATGCTCATCTCATCTAGTGTCTCTTAAGCGTCTTCATCATCTTTGAGTTGTCTTTATAACTATAGTTTATGAAACTCACATTATTTTAAAGATTATTTTCTTTTAGTGAGTTTTTTGTCACAAGCTTAAAGCTTAATAAGCTTTGGCTTGATAGAAAGTGTTAGAATATCTACCAAATATCTTTTGAAGATCTTCAAAATATATTATGAAATCAATTAGACTTTTAATTGAGGAATTAAAGCTAGGAGTAGTTTCCTAATTTAATTATATTTCTTTATTTTTTTCCTTATTTAATTTAGATTATGAATCTTATTATATGTGTGTTTAGTAGGCTTATACTAGTAATATTATACTAGTACTTGACCTAATTATTAGTATAAATATGAATGAATACCTTGTATTTTAAAAACACCGTATGAATCTAATATAATTTAATATAGTATTATTGAGGGTCTATTTTTCTTCTTTTTTTTATCTAAATCTTATAATGTCAACAGTCACCAATAGTTTTTTGTGAAATCTATTACGAGTGACATGGAGCAAATTTATACCCATATGGGTGAGAGAGAAGTTAATTGTTGTGGGTATATGAAAGAGGTTGAGATATATTAATGTGGGTCCTGGAAAAAGTTAACGCTAAAAAAATAATATCACATCATCCGTAAATGCAATTTTCATGTGAAATAACACTACTCTATCTCACACTACTCTATTTTTATAATATCACATAGTTTTTATATTTGATTTTAGTATTTAAAAAGACACTGCTTTTATTTTTAAAGAAAAATATATATGCATAGAAAATTTTCATTCTAAACACTTTTCTCTCTTTCTGCTAAAATATATACTATAAATAGCACATAAATCTTAAATAAAATAAAAACAGTAAGCTCACATGTTATTTTTTATTTTCTAATTAGAATATAATTATGTTACAATTATTTTTCTAAAATCTATTTAAATATCAAAAAATTCAAATACATTAATTTAGAATCAAGCTCTCAAAATTGTTAAAATTTGGTAAAAGTATATTTTTTGTCCCATAACTTCATTTTAGGCTCTGTAAAAAAAAAACTTCATTTTAGGTTTTATTTTTATCCCAGAATTATATTTTGTTTCATTTTCGTCTTAAATCTATTAAAAACTCATTAAATTCGTCCTAATTGTTTACATCATTAGAAATGCTAACGAAATTTACTGCATGACATCCTATGTGGATACAAGTGCACATGTGACATTTTTCAATTATGATATTTTTTAAATTGTAGTTGGGGATGAATTTGAAGAGTTTTGAAAATATTTAAGACAAAAATGATACAATAGAATTTGTGGGACAAAAATAAAACTTAAAGTAAAGTTAAATGACGAAAAGTGAAAATTTTTGTATGATGAATATTATGAATAATTTTCTTTTTGAACTTCTATATTTGTGCTTTAAAAGGAATTATGCTTTTCATATAGATTGATTACTAAAATCACATTAAATTTATCTATAACAAATAATTTGAATTTGAATTTGATATTTGAGTTGACTTGCATTATAGTTATAAAACTTGGATAAGTTATTGACTTGGGATAAGTATTGGGTCAGTAGGTCACTAGTTAACATGCATAAAATAAAATGGATATATAATATATAATAAAATAAAAAATACAGAAAATTAATAACAATATAATCTAATTCAATAATTCCAAACTAATGAAATTCACATCTTAAGTAATTAATTTCTATAATACATTTAATTTCAAGAAGTCTAATTTGTTCAAAATTAGTGACCTATCAGAGTCAACAACTAATTCAAATCAACTGAGTCACATAAGAACTTAGTGGTTCATACCAGTTCAATAACATAACTGATTTAATGATTGGCCTAAAGTGTCTAGGGGATCAATTTACCGGTCTAACTAGCCAATTCAAGCTAAGTCTGATAACACTACTTGGAATAGAACAATGTTTTCCTCTCTATAATCCAATAATTGAGCAAGATATGATTTGATACTAATACTTCTAATATATTAATTAAGAGATTTGCTAAAGTTTTAGTTAAGCTGATTTTGTGGAAATACTTTTTTAATTTAATGTGATCTTTAGTAATCAATCTATATGAAAAGTATAATTTTTTTTAATGAACAAATATAGAAGTTCTAAAAGAGAATGGTGTATAAAATTTATTATAGCAAAAATTTTACTTTTAATCCCCTTAACTTTACTATAAGTTTTGTTTTCGTCTAATAACTATATTACTTTATTTTCGTCTCAAATCTTTTCAAAACTAATCAAACTCATCCTCAACTACTAATTAAAAAAATAATAAAACTCCTAACTGGACAATGATAATTGTGCATTTGTTTTCATAAAATATGTCATGTCAGCAAAAATCGTTAAAATTTCTAACGATGTTAGAGTTAGGACAATCTTGGTGAGTTTTGAAAAGATTTGGGAGAAAAAATAAACATAATGTAGTTGTATGAAAAAAAAATAAAACCTAGATAAATGAAAAAAGTATATTTTTGCCTTAAAATTTTTAACCTAGTACTCTATCAACAAAGAAAAACAAATTGTTTCCAACAAAGAAAGGGACAAAACCTTCTACTCCACTAAATGCTTAAGAACCCAATTAGCATGTCGTATAAAATTAAACCCAATATTAAAATTATCATTATTTGACCTTATACTATATTTAATGGACATACTGAATTTTTATAAACTTTTTTAATCTGAATTTTTATAAACTTATTAAGACCATTTATATAACAGCATCTGAGAAAATTGGAGGTGCCATGCCTAGATGGTACTCAATGGCAAAAAAAATTTATTGCTTATCTTATATATTGCAGGCTTCTCGATCTAGGCTTCAAATGGCCAGCCTTCACCTGGGAAAGGAATGGCGTAAAGGAGTGGATATTGACTGGTGTTTTGCTAATGTTAACTGGAGGTTACTTTTTCAGGAGTTTTCTATGCACCACCTCCTGGCCCTAAAGTCTGATTATAAACCGTTGCTCTTAAAGCTGAATAATGCCTGCAAAAGATCTGAGAAGTGAAAAATCATGGCTGTGTGCTGTCAATGATTTTAAACAGTTAGTGTCTGATTGGAACACTAATGTTTTTGGGAATGCTTTTAAGAGGAAAAGAAATGTTATGGCTCGGCTTGAAGGCATTAAAAACAAGGAAGAATGATTTAAAAGTTCAGCTTGGTGGAAAGGTTGGACAATTTGGTTCGTTTTAAAAATTAACCAATCGTTCAACTAATTTAACCAATAATTTACATACAGTTAACCATATATTAAGTATCAAAATGAAGATAAATTATTGGTTAATTGTATATAAATTATTGATTAAATTAGTTAAATGATTGATTAATTTTTAAAACGAACCAAACTGTCCAATCTTTTATCAAAAAGAAGTTTTAAGTCATTTTCCCTAAAAACAAGCTTCTCTCAATTGGCTATTTAGTCAAGCTTAAACACAAGCTGTGGAGGGAGTATGAGTCCATCCTTCTCCGTGAAAAAATTATTTGGTTTCAAAAATCTTCTTGTGACTGGTTACAGTTTAGTGATAAAAAAACAGTTTTTTCACCCTTCTACTATCATTCGCTTCAAAGAGGAAAAAGATTGAATCCTTGATATATGACAATGGGGATTGGATTCGTAATGAGAAATGCTTGCTGTGCATCTATCAAAACCCTAAAGGCTTGCATGTAAATTACTCCTAAAGAAAAACTTGGGCATAGCAAGGTAAAAAATGAGACACTTTCAGTTAACTCTATTGGGAAGTAGCAATTGCTAATAAACCTTATATTATCCCGACCCCATTTTACGGAGCAGAAATTCATGTTGGCTTTTTTTTATATAAAAAAAAAAGGATGAGAAAAATATAATGGTTAAGCAACTCATCAGAGCAAAGGGGGAGAAATGAGAAATTTACCATATGGGTTCTAAGCAATATTGTTGGAACCGGATTGGATCAGACGGCCCAACCAGTCTGACTGTAAATTAAACATTTAACTGGTTATAATTCAATTTTATAAATAAATTTACAATCAGACTAATTTAAACTAATCAAAATAGTCAAAACCTAATTGAATTGGTTAGTTCAATTGGTTGAATTAAATTGATCAACTATTAATTTAAAAAATAAATAATAATTTTTCACATTTTATAAATATTTTTAGATATTTTATATTATTACATATGAATTATTTTCATATAAGTTATTCAGTTGAACCAACTAATTTAAATGGTTAAATCTAAACTAAGTCTCATGAATTAATTATTTCATCTGGTTTTAACAAGATTAGTTTCAAGTGAAGGCGGATGGATCTCATGCCAGCGAATTGCATATCCAATTGAATGGTTACAAAATTTTCCGCAGTTGGGCTGCGAGTACGTTATGTCTTAGCTTGTACAAAACAAAGAATCCGAAACAGAGAAAGATAAGAATAAAAGAAAGAGAATGTTTGAGCTTTGAAGTTACATCCTGAACTTGAATGGGTTTCGGTAAAAGATAATTAATAGAGAATGCAAATAAATAATTAAGACTGTCAATAACCTTCTTATCAAACTTGTAAATTTCACTATGTAAATTAGGATTAATGAGGTGAGCCAGCTCAATTTGTTAATAATTCAATAAGTTAAACTACGAGTTTATGAGGTATTAGTTCATTGGTTAAATGAATAGAATTTGAGTTTTTATATGATTGATGGGTTGCTTCAGCATGTACCATCAAATGATCAGTCACTTTTCTCCAGATGAATCATCCTTGGAAGTGGAACATGACGAAAAACTCACTCCCTAGACTAGGCCTCAGGATGATTGGATTAGATAAAACCCCACTGTCATGAGTAGGCCTGGCTTGACCCAGCTATTCGGCCTGCAACTATTTGTCCACCTATGACTGTCCACAATATAAGTATCATGGTTACTCCAAAAAACATCTCTGTCAGGTAGAGTCACTGGCGCCCACAATGTTTATTAACATTTCTCAATAATTTCTTTTAAAATTATTTTTTTATTCAAGTAAAACCTTAATATTTATATTTTCATTTATTTATCTATATTTTTAATTGAAACTAATTTAAATATATATATAATTAATAAAGAATACAAATAAATAATTAAGAATGTCAATAACCTTTTTATCCCTCTTAAATAATACTCGTAAATTTTATTAGATAAACTAGAATTGACAATGAGCCGAGTCAGCTTACGAGCTACTCACGGCTTAGTTCGTTAATAACTCAATAAATTAGATTTACAAGTTAATGAATTGTTGGCTCATTTGTTAAATGAATTGAACTTGAACTATCATATGTAAGGCTTATTAGTTTGTGAGTTATCTTAATTTATACATATATAATAATACCTTAATTTAATATGTATTTAGACGTATATGTATTTGATTTAATGTTGGTAATGAATAAACTCTTCTTTTAATTAATATGTAAAAATTAGATTTTATTAGGTCACAAATTTGAGCTTGCCTCGTAGCCTAATTCATTGAGCTTAAAAGGCTCAATTGGAACATAATTCAAACTTAAATCATTGAGTTTGAGCAGCAAGTGATCTTAAAGTGAGTTAAATTCAAGTCAAAAAAATAGATTCACTTTCTTCTTGAGTTGAGTCTGAGTTTAATGTATTCTTATTAAGTCGAGTCTTAACTAAACCTAACTTGGCTCAGCTCGATTCATTGTCACCCCTAATGTAAACCAAAGTACCTATACAAATTGAACTTCACTGTAGAGATTATTACCATGAACATCGTGAAATGCCAACTTATAATTATTTGATATATATAGAATATATGTATTATCATTAGGGATGAAAAGCCAACTTATATATAGAATATATGTATTATCACTAGGGATGAAAATAGGTTAGGATATGCTATACTTTACCTTAAATAGACTTGACCTGTTTTACAAAATTTTAGTCTTAACCTGATCCTATTACCTATTATAGGATTTTTCTTTTTTGTTAAAATATTGAAGTCTAACTTAGCATAAAAATCTATTTAAATATATATATATATATATATTGCATAAATACTTTCAAATAAGTCAATAGACTCAAACTTTATAAATTTCAAATATACATAACTTTTAAACAAATTATTGTATTGTGTATAAAATAAATAAATTATATTAATATATAATTAATAAATTATAGAAATATTAGAAAATTTTAATTATATATATATATATATAATAAATCAATATGTCAGTGTGTTAGAACAAAATTTATGAAGCATAAGATACAAGGACAAAATTTTAGTAGGCTCGACGCAACAGCTTAGAGATGTTGACAGGTTTTGCATTAGTTATCTTGATTGGTAGACTCACCAATGCCCAAACAATTTTGGTATACTTCTTCCGTTTTAAGATTAAAAGGGACCTTTCATGAGAAAGAGGAAAAAAATTAAATTAAAAAAATGTTATATAAAATTATTCTTTGAATATACACTTAATAATTTAAGCTTTTAGGAAATTTTGAAATTTGGCATGTATTTAAAGCCTCAACATTCTTTATAATTAAGTTGGATTTTCACATATGGAAAAAATAAACGTATGCAATGTGCATGGTCTAAAAAAGTTTTGCATGAGGAGAAATGTTATATATATATATATATATATATATAACTATTCTTAAGTTTTTACTTAATAGCTTAAACTTTTAAGAAGAGTGATATTTGACACTAAGATGAAGTATGTTTAAATGAAGGAAAAGTATAAAAAAAAATTTAAAAAGGAAAGAGAAAGACTTAAATTTTATAGTTGGATTTTTTTGAAAAATATATATATTAAGATGGATGGGAGAATGGAGGGGAGCTATATTTCCATTCAATCACATATTTGAGAGTAAAATCTATTTCACTTCCCTCCCATTTCCTTATAATCTTCTAAACATAAGAGAACAACAAACATCGAGTTATTCCTAGAAAATTAAACAACAAATATAATAACTTGGTTGAACTGCAGTATTTATAGATATTTTTTTGAATATAAGAGACTCCACTGTTTTTTTTTTTATGAACAAAGAAAATCTCCAAGCATATATATTGAATAATTGATATACTCCAGATTTTTTTAATTGTATTCTTTCCATAGAGAAAGGCTGAATCAATACTCATACATTATATGATATATAGCTGTTGTTTGGTTTGCAGTTGCCTTGTAAAAGTTCAAATTTTTTGTTTCTTTTGGCCTTTTGCAAAATTTCAAACTTCAAACTAAAGTACTATCAATGATTGTACAGATAAAGTATCATTATCAGTTGGTGAATGTTTGATTTACAATCAAAATGAGTTCACATCTCAGGCGCACAAGTGTTTGAATATTGGAGTATTCATAGTTAGAATCTTCCCCACTGATTATGACAGTCAAAGCACACTCACTGTTCTTGACACGAGGGGTGGGGAGACCGGCCACAAGAATTATGTTGTATGTAAGTTGTAACCTACAAAGCGAAGCCCGTCAAATCACAAAAAGAAGGAAAAGGCACCTCAAGGGAAATTAGGAAAATGGTACATTCAAAAGGCCTTGTATACCTGCTTTCATTGTTTCACACTTAGATTTAATAAATTTTGAGCAAGCTTTGAAGGGGACAGAACATATGGAGTTGAGTATTAGGCACTTCAACTTGTAAGTAAGATTTATGAAAGGAAGATGCAATATAATAAATGACTACAAAATAATTGAGCTAGTTCCAAACAACCATGGAATTTTAGAAGACTTCATCATAAAACAGAGTGACTAAGAAGCACTAAAGCTATGCATTGAATTTGCAATTAGGTAATGCTATACATCTATTTTTTTGGTTTATATATATATATATATGTCATATACATACTAATTATGGAGTCCATTGCTTTTCGTAGAATTTTCTACTGTTTTCAGCCATTGACTAAAAAAATTTCATGGACAGTGAAAAATTGAGGAGGAGCATGTGTGCAGAGAGATTGTATGCATTAAAATAGCTAACATCTGTCAGCTCTTGTGATCTTCAGCCTCTTCACACTGGTCAAGAACATCCTGTATTAAATGCAATGAGAAAGTTCAAAATATTGAAAATGGAAGAGGCCCATATTGCTAAAAGCAGAGCTAATAACAATTTAAGAGTTTTATTTTTAGGTATATACTATATACTACTTACTCCCATGGCACATCTCCAACCATCATCCAGTCCCCTTCTTGATCCTCATAAGTTAGCACATGAAAAATCCCAGAGTAAAGTGATTGAGAATTAGGGCCTGAAACAATTTTGATCTCTAAATATAGTGGTCCAAAATAAAGAAGCTGCAAAAGGAAATGCTTTTATGAGGGTTACAATACTTACTGAGAATGATGGTCCCAAACATATGCTCAAGAGCTTTTACAAGTCCATCATAGCTACGGTGTGCCAACAGATTCAATTTTCTACCGACTGGGATGCCTTCCATGTAGACTTTGACAAATAAAGAGTGTCTTTGGCTCAGCTGGTTATGTTTCTCAAGAAGGGTGCTCCTGAATATGGATTTAATTGGTGGCCAATCCAAAGTTTGCCTGAAGGATAGATTAACATGTTAATGCAACCAATCATATATGCATAAACACAATTCCATTGATGATTTTATGCTACACAGACAATAGTATCGGTATGAAGAAAAGGAAAATAAACCCATAAAAATGATCAAGCATTTAGCTACAGAAAAGGGCAATTCATGAGAATATGTGTGGGGGGCAGAGGAAGCGTTGGCGTAGACAAATGGTTAGGTAGGTACGTTGGAGTTGAATTGGATGCCAATTCAGGTTGAGAAGAAAGAGAGATGCTAAGACCAAGTCTCAAGTCAGTCCTCAAATCAGTTCTGGTGCTGCTGCTGCTATTTCTGCAGACACTTGAGAGGCACACAGATGAGGAAGAGGAGGCTGCAGGTGTGCCACAAGGGTGGTTGCTGCTATCAATTGAAGAAGATGAAGAAGATGATGACTGTGTTCCCATATCTTCTAATCAACGAAACTGATCAAGAATGAAAAGAAAAGCCGCCATCTTGGGCTCCTTATATATATAGCAGATGCTGCTTTAAACAAACAGAGGAGAGAGAGAAAGAGAGAGGCAAAAGCTAAGCCAAGTCAGACATTCTGCAGACTCTCCTCGGTTGTGATTTGCCCTGAGAGTGGGCGACATGTCCACAAGGCCTAAGTTACATGGTCTTCTATTAATTGCTTATTTTGAAGTTTTGGTTGGTTGGAACCTAGAAATCTTGTTTATTTTAATTTAAGTCTTAATGATCTCCCACCTCCTCTTCCTGCTTAATTTAATTGTGGAAGGTTATTATTTTATTTTAACCGGGTCTTCTTTCCATGGCAGATGTCTTCACATGATTAATGAAAGGAATAGTGGCCTCTAAATAAAAAGTAGGCTTTCTTTTCAATACTAGTATATATACACGCACACACTATAATAATCCATTGTAGAATTTAGTGAGTTTTCATGTTTGTTTGAGGAGTCTCTAAAATATTGGACTACAGAACATTGTTTCTTTGTTGTGTTGGAATCTTCTCCATTTTCTTTTTAAATATAATCCAAACAAATCATGGTAAGTGAAAAGTCGTTTAATTTGTACCATTTTCTGATGAAAAACCAACACACTTTCAAAGGCTTTATAGCCATCATAATAATAATGTCAACTAATTTCTTACAAAAGGACATTCGAATGGAAAGAGTTCTAGCATCTAATTACACTGGTTTGCTGGCCCCTTTTGGGTATATCCTTATTTGTTAATGGTAAAGGAGGGGTGGCTCAATAGGTTCACCCAAATTCAACTAAAGTTCAAACCGAAGTCATTCCAGAGCATAAGTGTTGGAAGAGAATGATGTAAATTATGTGCAATGGCCTTTGAATTCAGTGCTTGATTGAGGACCCATCACAACTCCCCAAGCGAATATAAGTAGAAAATAATTAAATTGACAGCTTCATCCATACCATCACCAACCCCAGTTTGGCAACTCGAAGTAAGTATGATGTTCAGCCTTATATAGTAAACCGGGATGCATTTATTCCAGCTAAACAATTTGAGATAGAATTGAAATCTTGGACACCAGTGCAGGACTTGGTTTTTCTTGTTCATGTGCGAAAAGCGCAGCCTCTGTTAAAATAAAATGATAATTTAACAGATTCTTTTGTCAGCATTATAGGTACAGATGAAGATTTTTAGAAATTTGATAACCTAGGTGAAGAGTCCAGCCACCCACACCTACCCATGCCACCCACTCCAGCTGTAATGTCAACAATGGTAGCATGGTAGGTAGGAGCTCAAAGTCATCAACCACCAAAGTTTGGTGGCCAAACTTTGACAATTTTCAGCAGCCCCTATCCTATAAATAGACATCACTCATCTCTTGTAAATGCATTCAGTAGAAGTGTGGGTATCCAGAGAGAGTGAGAAAAGCCAGAGAGCTTGAGAGATTTTGAGAGTTTTTTGTATAGAGAATAATTCTCTTGTAAATTCTATTCAGAGAAATAGAGTGAGTTTTTCTCTCAATTCTTATTCATTTTCGTGTTTAAATGAGTTCTGGATACCCAACAAGTGGTATCAGAGCTTGAGTTGAGTGTTGGGAAGGTTTCTTGAAAGCACAAAGTCTTTGCTCTTAAAATTCGAATTTTTCAAACACCTCCATTTGGTGTTTTGACCACTCCAATAGATTCCTGGTGTCAAGACGAGCACAACGGAATTTTCGGCAGGCAAAACGGACGCCGGACGAAGCCACACTCTCCGCACTCTCCGGGAACCTCGCCTGAGAGTGGGCGTCACTCTCCCCACTCTCCCCACTCTCCAAACCAAGGTTGAAGACGACCCAGTCAGCACCACGTCAGCGCCACATCAGCGCCACGCAGGATTAGTGAGTGCCACGTCAACAGCCACGTCAGCATCCAGCCTGAACTTTTAAAAATTACAGGTTGACCCCTATATTTTCTGAAATTATACTTTAGCCTCTGATCTTTCAGAAATTACAATTTGATCCTTCAAGTTCCTGAAATTATATTTTAGCCCCTGATCTTTCAGAAATTACAATTTGATCCCTAAAGTTTCTGAAATTATACTTTAGCCCCTGATCTTTTAGAAATTGCAAATTGACTCAAGAGAGTCAAATTTCCCATTTTCGACCGTTCCAGACGCAACGGTGTTTTTTACTTTCGAAGGAATTCAACTTTGTTTTTGAACAAGTTAGTGTAAATGGAGGAATCTGCATCATCAGGAGCAATGCTAAAGCTCACCTCTACCAACTATACACTATGGAGACCTCGGATGGAAGATCTCCTTAGTTGTAAAGATTTGTACGATCCCCTGGAATTAAAGGGTGTAAATCCTGATCCTACAAAGGAAGCAAGAGTGGAAGAAATCAAGCGAGAAAAACTATTGGTCAGATCCGTCAATGGATTGATCATAGTGTCTTCCACCATATTGCAAAAGAGACAGACGCATATACCCTCTGGACAAAGCTGGAAGGTATGTATCAGGCAAAGACCGCTCGGAATAAAGCCTTAATAATGAGGCGATTAGTTAATCTGAAGCTGAGTAGTGGAACTTCAGTTGCCGAGCACACAAGTGAATTTCAGAGCTTGATAAACCAATTGTCGTCTGTAGAAATGGAGCTTGGGGATGAAACACAAGCGCTCTTACTTCTCAGTTCACTTCCTGACACTTGGGAGACGCTAGTAGTCTCTCTCAGTAATTCGGCTCCAAATGGGAAACTTACCATGTCCTTGGTTAAAGATGCCTGTTCAACGAAGAGGCGAGGAAGAAAGGATATGAGTACGAACCACCTCATGCCTTTGTAGCAAAACCGAGGGAGACAACAAAGAAGTAGTCGAGGCCGAGGGAGACAACGGAAAATGGTCGAAGCAATGGAAGGGGAAGGAGCATGAGTAGAGGAAGATCCACGAGATGGAAGAAGGCCAACATACAAGTGCTACCCTTTGTGGAATGGAGGGTCATTTAAAGAAGAACGTCGAAGATTGCAGCGAGAGCAAGGGCAAGGTAGTTCTCAACCAAAGAATAATGATGGAGACACTTTTGTCACTATCCCTGGAGAGATAGCTTTCTGTTCCATCAATAATGAGACATGCCTACACGTCTCAAGAGAAGACACAGAATGGGTAGTAGATACTGCATCATCCTACCACGTGACTCCCCACAAAGATTTCTTCACAACATATAAAGCTGGTGACTTTGGAACAGTGAAGATGGGAAATTCCAGTTTCTCTGAGATTGCTGGAATAGGTGATGTTAAGATCCAAACAAATGTGGGAAGCACAATCACCTTGAAGGATGTCAGACATGTGCCAGATCTTCGGTTGAATTTACTGTCAGGAGTAGCTCTTGACAAACAGGGCTATGGTCATCAGTTTTGCAATGGCGCATGGAAATTAACAAAGGGCACCATGGTAATCGCTCGAGGTCATATTTGTGGTACTTTATATAAAACTTATGTGAAGATATGTGCAGACAGTCTCAACATAGTAGAAAAAGAGGCTTCACAAAATCTGTGGCACCAGAGGCTTGGTCACATGAGTGAAAAAGGTTTGTCTACCCTGGAGAAAAAGGAGCTTATTACTATTGCCAAGAATATTGCTCCAGATCCTTGCAATCATTGTTTGTTTGGCAAGCAACATAAAGTCTCTTTCAGTTTCTCTTCAACGAGAAGATCAGAGTTGCTCAGTCTAGTACACTCTGATGTTTGCGGTCCCTTGGAGGCGGAATCATTAGGCGGAAACAGATACTTTCTGACATTCATTGATGATGCTTCTCGAAAGGTGTGGGTGTACTTCATGAAAACAAAGGACCAGGTATTTAATTACTTCAAGTTATTTCATGTCATGGTAGAACGTGAAACTGGAAAGAAGTTGAAGTGTCTCCGGTCTGATAATGGAGGCGAATACACTTCCAAGGAGTTTGATGCCTATTGCAAGAGTCAAGGCATCCGACATGAGAAGACGGTCCCACGCACCCCACAACATAATGGTGTAGCCGAGAGAATGAACCGGACCATTATGGAACGAGTTAGAAGCATGCTCAGTATGGCTAAGCTGCCCAAGCCATTCTGGGGAGAAGCAGTCAGAGTCGCCTGCTACCTAATCAACAGATCACCGTCAGCACCGCTGGATTTTGAAGTTCCAGAGAAAGTATGGTCTGGTAAGCATCCTTCATATTCTCATCTGAGAGTATTTGGTTGTCTAGCTTTTGCGCATGTATCCAAGGAGCTTAGACAAAAGCTCGATGCAAGGACAACCACTTGTATCTTCATAGGCTATGGAGATGAGGAATTCGGATACAGATTATGGGACCCAAAGGAGAAGAAGGTGATCAGAAGCAGGGACGTAGTGTTCCATGAAAATCAGACTATAAAAGACATTGAAAAGCCCACAATGTCTCAAATTCCAGAATCCAGTGCCCAAGAAGATATTTCAAGTTCAACACCAGCACAGTTTGCCACAGGTAACAATCCAGTGCCTGAGGAAATACCAGAAGCAGAAGAGGAGGAAGAAGAAGAGGGTGTTGAGCAGGGGGAGACACAACCTCATCCACCAGAAGATGTAGGACCATCACAAGGAACTGATGATGGTGAATCTCCTAATCCAGAAGTTCGAAGATCTGAACGAGGTCGGATTCCGTCGAAAAGATATCCAGAATCCGAGTACAGTTTGCTTACTGAAGATGGCGAACCAGAAAATTTTCAAGAAGCCATATCTCATAAGGATAAAGAAAAATGGTTGTTCGCAATGCAGGAGGAGATGGAATCACTGCAGAAAAATCATACTTATGAGATAATTAATCTTCCACAAGGGAAAAAGGCCCTGAAAAACAAATGGGTATTCAAGCTGAAGAAAGATGGCAGCGGAAAAGTGGTGAAACACAAAGCTCGATTGGTAGTCAAAGGATTCCAGCAGAAAAAGGGAATTGACTTTGATGAGATTTTCTCACCAGTAGTAAAAATGACTTCAATAAGGGTTATTCTTGGCTTGGTAGCCAGTTTAAACCTAGAGCTTGAACAGATGGATGTCAAAACAGCATTTCTTCATGGAGATCTGAAAGAAGAAATCTACATGCAGCAGCCAGAAGGTTTCGAGGTCTCAGACAAGAACCTCGTTTGCAAGCTGAAAAAGAGCTTGTATGGTCTAAAGCAAGCACCAAGACAGTGGTACAAGAAGTTTGACTCGTGTATGGTGAGTCAAGGCTACAAGAGAACTGCTGCAGATCAGTGTGTTTATACTCAGAGGTTTTCGGATGGAAATTTCGTTGCTCTTCTACTATATGTAGATGATATATTGATTGTGGGACAAGATGCAACGAAAATTAAACAGCTGAAGAAGGAACTCTCCAAGTCTTTTGACATGAAGGATCTAGGACCGGCTCAACAGATTCTTGGAATGCATATAGTTCGAGACAGGAAGAACAGCAGGTTATGGCTATCTCAAGAGAAGTATATTGAACGAGTGATCAAAAGGTTTAATATGCACAATGCCAAACCAGTAAGCATTCCATTAGCCAATCACTTCAAGTTGAGCAAGATTTCGTGCCCCTCATCCAAGAAAGAGATAGAGAAGATGTCAGCAATACCTTATTCTTCAGCAGTTGGAAGCTTGATGTATGCAATGGTGTGTACAAGACCAGATATTGCTCATGCAGTGGGTACCGTGAGTCGTTTTCTCTCTAATCCTGGAAAGGAGCATTGGGAGGCAGTCAAATGGATTCTCAGGTATTTAAAAGGTACATCAAAAATATGTCTTTGTTACGGGGGAGCTGATCCAATCCTGGAAGGCTATACAGATGCAGACATGGCAGGAGATCTTGATGGTAGAAAATCTACTTCAGGATTTCTCTACACTTTTGCAGGGGGAGTCATTTCATGGCAATCAAGATTGCAGAAGTGCGTTGCTCTATCCACAACAGAAGCAGAGTATATTGCAGCAGGAGAAGCTGGGAAAGAAATGTTGTGGTTAAAGCGTTTTCTCCAAGAACTTGGAATCAAGCAAAAGGATTACAAGGTACATTGTGACAGTCAAAGTGCTATAGATTTGAGCAAGAATTCAATGTATCATTCTCGTACAAAGCACATTGATATCCGCTATCATTGGATACGCGAGATCATAGATAAAGAACTATTAAAATTAGTGAAGATCCACACAAAAGATAATCCAGCTGACATGTTAACAAAGGCTGTTACCAAAGAAAAGCTAGAGCTATGCAGAGACATAGCTGGAATGCTTGTCAGATAACAATTGCTCCAAGAGTGGCTGGAGGGGGAGAATTGAAGAGTCCAGCCACCCACACCTACCCATGCCACCCACTCCAGCTGTAATGTCAACAATGGTAGCATGGTAGGTAGGAGCTCAAAGTCATCAACCACCAAAGTTTGGTGGCCAAACTTTGACAATTTTCAGCAGCCCCTATCCTATAAATAGACATCACTCATCTCTTGTAAATGCATTCAGTAGAAGTGTGGGTATCCAGAGAGAGTGAGAAAAGCCAGAGAGCTTGAGAGATTTTGAGAGTTTTTTGTATAGAGAATAATTCTCTTGTAAATTCTATTCAGAGAAATAGAGTGAGTTTTTCTCTCAATTCTTATTCATTTTCGTGTTTAAATGAGTTCTGGATACCCAACACTAGGGTCTGATCTGATCCATTTCCAACCATAGACACAAAAATATGAATTTAGACGAAAAAAGTTTTGCTAGACTTTTTTTCTTTTTGGCTTTTCCTTGTAATGAATGCATTGACATAGTTTAGTTTTATTTAATCTGAGTGTAGCTTAAATAATTAGCGTGAGATAAAAATTGGGGTAAAAGTTAATAAATTTAAATCGTGATAACAATTTATTAATATACTTTATAAAAAGTCTAGTTTTATTTAAAACCTGGAGGGTACCAATTTCTCTAATCAATTGTTCATATGAATATTTTTATAACAAATTCAATATATATACAACTAAGTCATTTGCACGCTACTCAACTAATGAGATGAGATTATGCTAGGGGCCTTAGGTTAATTAGATAAAAACTAAAAAGAGCATTAGAGCACTATTTGATCCATATTGCAAGTTAATGAATATATAACTGAGGCAAGTGTGTATGAGTTAAACCAAATATTTTGATATTAATTTTTTTTTATTAACAAATTAAGGGCCTCAACATAAAGCATAAGAGTTTTTATGAGAGGTTGCACAAGTATTTTATATTAGGTTCTTTACAAAATTTGTAGGGTATATTTTCATGTGGTTTGTTGGGTTATTTTTTACTTGTACTTCTCACAAATATTTGCAGGGAAGGGGAAATTTTTTAAAACTAATAAATTTGTAAGTGAACAAGACTAAGTCTAACATTAAGAGATAAATTATATCTCTTTATAAATAGAGGGATTTTAGCATATAGCGTAAAAGTGTGTTTATAGGTGAAGCCGTGAAGGCATACAACTGCTATAAAATATAGTTATTAGGATTAAACTAAAGATTGATACTCGTTTATATACAAATGCATGTGTATTTTATTTGTCAATCTGGTATCCTTCCACACACAATTTGGCAACAAATTATCATCTTTATATAGCTACTTTTTGTGTTATAATCACAACTTTTAGGTTCTAGCTATTTTGTTTCGTTAGATAGTTCAGTAATTATCTATGATAATGAATCTTGCTCTATATATATCTGCATCAGTTTGTCACTCAGGCTGAGTGTGTGATCAATTGAGTTGACTCAAAAAATACTAATTTAGTTTAAAATAATAGAACTTGTATATATTTTGAAAATTATTTTAAAGTTAAATTATTTTTTATTTATTTTTTTCGTATTTAGAGTTCAAACTCGA
Source organism: Styphnolobium japonicum (assembly GCA_023212625.1). Taxonomy (NCBI): domain Eukaryota; kingdom Viridiplantae; phylum Streptophyta; class Magnoliopsida; order Fabales; family Fabaceae; genus Styphnolobium; species Styphnolobium japonicum. The sequence continues at coordinate 20,334,926 of JALBWW010000003.1, read as the reverse complement.
ATCAAGAGAGAAGAGAACACTCACTTATTACAAAGTGGAAACCTCTCTTGTTATGTGATCTATAAACTTATTGGTTAATTCAAATCTTTCTTGCATGCGTGATAAATGAATATGCTGTTATCTGTTTGAATAAAAAGTATGTTTTTATACATATGATAATGATAATATTCATAATTTTACTGGCACAAAAATAGCAATTAATAACAACATATTCTAAGAGCCTCAAATGGATTTATTATTCAATATACCCAACGTGGGGAGGGGACTTTAAGGATCAATGAAGGAATAAAGAGAAATGCAGAGACAAAGAAACATGATTTAAAGTCACAGTTTCCTCCGCTTTGGAATTTGCAGAGTAGACAATCTTCTTTCTCTCTGTTGTTTTATGTTTCTACGTTTTCCACCTTTAATTGTCATCATTCCCATTTGTAAAACTAGAGAGCTGGACCCTTTCAACTTTTTCCTTTTTATAAGAGACATATTAACAAAATAAATTGGGCCCTTGCAGAAAATTTCATGAATGCATGCAGTTAAAATAAAATTATTAGACTCTCCAGAGGCTCTTAAGTAGATGATAGGCTAAATATGGTTTAATCAACAAGGCCAGAGGGCTATGTGTCTAACTGTCTATGAATAAAGCTTAATTATAATCCGACAAAGTTTGCATATGTGGCTATCTTAAGGGTATGAGTCATCCCACACATCTAACAAATAACAAGGGGACTAGCATAAACAATTAAATTAAATTAAATAATCATGATTAATTTAAGATGTTTTTGTTTTTATTTTTATTTTTATACAGCACTAAGAGACTGCTTTTTTAGTGTTTTTTTTTTAAAAAAGGAAAAGTAATCAAATGCTTTTCCATGTCCCATTACACAAAATTAAGAGTTATGTTTTTTATGATAATTATCGTGAGTTTTTGTTAGTTTCCATATTTAATAACAAGAAGTTTACTACTGTTTTAAAGAGTTTTGGTAGCGGATAATGCGATACATCTTTCAAAAATCTATTGAAATATGTATTGTTTCGTAATTATCATGTCAAGTCAAGAATTCATAATTAATAACATTCCTAAACTAAAGTTTGAGAGGACAAAAATCTACACAAAAATTTGAGGATCTACACTACGACAGAATAGGGTTTTTAATTCGGCTGTGAAAGCAGTTTCCAATTCGGTTCTAACAACGAATTATGTCCGGAGGTTGTCTTTTCTTCTGACTTTTAACAACGCATAAAAGAAACCGAATTGGAAAATACTTTTCCAATTCGGTCAAAACGCCGGATTGGAAAATATCCAATTGAATTCGTTGTTTTATATAACCGAATTGGAAAATTTAAAATTGAATTCGGCTTTTTATATAACCGAATTGGAAACACTGGAGTGGATGCCCAAATCAAATCCGGACGAAAATAACCGAATTGGAAAACATCCAATTGAATTCGTTGTTTTATATAACCGAATTGGAAAATTGACAATTGAATTCGGATTTTTATATAACCGAATTGGAAAATTGTGTTTTTTAATATAAATTCGGGTAACAACCGAATTGAAAAGTACTATACATATCCTATTAACAAAGAATGTCCGTAATCCATTTACATTTTCAGAATCATACACGAATAACCAAAAGCAAGATAATCGAGTTTATAAAGTAAATCATGTACATAATATTAACATTTATAAAGAATGTACGTACAATATGAAAGTATTAATCCTGTACATAATAATGTGAACCTAACAACATTTCCTAAATGACAGTGTTTATGGACAAAAAGTAGAAAAAACATCAATCATCTGAGCAGCTCCTCATGCTTATTCTAAATCGATGCAGCTAGAACAGATGTCGCCCATTCAAGCTGTATCTCCTTTATCTCTTCTTCTGTATAAGTTGCTGCTTCTGAAAACTGAGGCAAGCAAAAAAAATATTTAAAGTTCAGATATTTGTACAAGTCAAATACAGAACTACATCAATATAAGTATAAACCTTAAAACTTACTTTCTGACTCATTGTTTTCATCTGTTGACTTATGATGTCTTTCATATATTTCAACACATAGAAACCACATGTTTTACTATCGAGTTGCCTTGGTGCCTATACATAATATCAAAACTAAATAATTGAAACAAACAGTGGTCCAAATAATGATATCTCTGTTATAAAACACATTATACACAATACCTTGAGAGTGATGATGTTGATGACGTCCTTTTTGCCTTGTGATAGTCCTTTTTCTTTTTGTAAGAACTCACTGATCTTTTAAAAAACCAAATGAATACATCAAGGTTATGTTTAACATTAAAAAACCAAGTTACACATGATGGGGGTTAGAATAACTTACATTCCAAGTACCTTCTTAATGTCATCTCGTATTGGTTTTCCTATAGGGTCCATCCAATAAGCAGTGCTCTTGGAGATCTTAATCACAGCAAGCATCCAATGAGACCTAGGAAATACAACATGTAACATATTCAGTACATATATGCAATATTTGTATTAAATTTTTAAATTTTATGAATCTTACCCTCCATTATAAGGTACAAAGACCATGGAGTCTCGTTGGAACCCGCAATAAAACCTCGGATAGGTATTGGCCCCTTGACTTGGGATCCTCTTGGCCTTCAAGAAGTGACACCCTCATTGGGTCACAAAACCCATAACTTGGACATCCAGGAATGCGGTCAATCAAGTCAACCAAGTTACTTGAAATGAAATGAACAAAATTTAGTATGAAATTGACATAATAACTAAAGCAATATTTACATCAAATACAAGGCAATAATTAAGATAATTGTCCTACCCGAAGAACCACGTTATAGAACTAGCAGATATGCATTCCAAATTTATAAAGTCATGCATATCTTCTGGTGAGACATATATTTGGAAGTCTACATCCAACCCAGGAGCTTGTATATTACGTGAGAGTACGTCATCTTTAGCCATTTCATTCGACAGTTGGGTTAGCCGGTCCAAGTCAGTTATGACTTCTGTATCCGGTCTTTGAGTTGCCTGTAGTCAAAATAATAGGCAACTAATGAGTCTAAAAACCACTAATCCACATGTACAGAATCTTTAAATTACTTACATCCATGTCGTGAGTGACAAATTTTCGAGGCCAGGCAACAAAAGTCCCCAATGCATCTTTTACCAGTTCCACATCGTCGTTTGGGCATGGAACTGGTGCATCGGGTTTAATGACCCTGTCCACGCTGACCTTGACAAATTCCAATGGGAGGGGCCTGTTGTGGAGGGTCAGCCCTTTGCCACCAACAGCATGTACCGTACCTTCCGCAACATAATTGTCCGGTTGGCTGACTAGTAGACAACGCATGTTTGGCTACATAATTTTCCTTAGTTAGATACATAATAATATAATTTTAATTACTTTAAATGCAAAATGAAAGTATGTAAAACAATAAACTTCTATTTATCACTAAAAAGCCCTCACACCATCCTAAAGAATGGGTTGTATCATCGAGTGGAGTTGCAGGTGGACTTGTTGGAGATGATGATGTTTTTTGGTTTTCTAACGTGCCCCCAACGATGAATGGGTCCTCTGCGACATTCTTCCCAGATGTTGTAGGGGTGACACTCAGGTTGATTGAGCTGGAGGAACTCAGATTCACCCCTTTGTCTCCCATCAAAGCCTTCAAATCTAATTTTGGGATATTGGGGTTTGTTTGGACCAGCATTTCCTGCCACTGCAGTATACCCATTAAAATTGTCTCCATTTGTGAGACCTTGTTACAAACTGCCTTGTGTTCTTCCATGCTGACCGTGTTCCTTTTTCCCCAGTACAACGTTGGATTGGACAACCAGCTGGCTGCACGTAATCGTCCACTATGTTCAGGAGTGCCCAATGCCTCTGTCAGTATATCATTATTTCCAATTGGCTTGATCAAACCTAAACTTTGCTTTGTTGCAAGGTCATCCTGCAACCATATATTTATTAGATAGTTTAAACAATGGATTTAACTTGAAATTTTTTTATAGCTACTTTAAACTATATAAGTTGCACACTTACTATTCGTCTTGCTATTTCTGCTTCTTCGGGCTTCTTAAAATCCCCTTTCTTGTCCACTCTTGCTTGTTTCCACAGCTCATACCGTTGGATTTTCTCTGTTGTTTGTAACTTCTTTTCTTTGTAATGCATTAAATAAAATATGATTCATATTGAACATATATGGACAATGAATTTAATTATAATAAAATGGAAAATGGGTTACCAAATCTCTCTCCAATTGAGCGTATCCCTTCCTTGAAGTGCGATGCCGAATTTGGTTTTCTGACCGTGTTATGCACTTCTCCCTAGTTTCCTGTTACATTAGGCAGATGTCAATAAATCACATACTTAATTAACATCATCAAGTCAGTAGCCCAATTTAATTAAATGTACCTACTTTGAATTGATCGGACAAACGTGATTTGACAAACTCATTCCATATGTCCTGTGTGATGAATTTGTATTTTGCTGGGGGGTTAAACATCCGCTCATGATCATCCACCTCATAAAAAGGCCATATGTAATCCCTCCCTAATCTGGTCTTGAATTGTTTTAACTTATCAGCAGCACTCTTCATCATCATTTTTCGGAATTTCTCTGTCTCGGGTAGTATAAATGAGTTCTATTGCATAAAACAAACAAATGATAAGTTCAATCTGTAATACAATCAATATTAAGATATATTTTTTTTAATTCAAAGAATGTTTAAAACTGACCGTTAAAGTATCCCAAATTCTATCCTTCAAATATTTGGGAACCTCACCCCATGAGGCCAAATTGATAGGAACAATGTCTCTTGTCACTATTCCTAAATAAGTCATAAGGTCTTTCCCACTGTCTTCAATAGGAACACCATTGTAATTAGTTTCAACCGAAATTTTTTGACCGGTTGCACGAACCTTAGAGATGCGGTCCAAAACTGTTGGACCCCTAGTTCTCTTCTTTGAAGAAGTTTGCTTACTTGAAGAATCTCCTGTGTCGGATGTATGTTGATAATCCGGATCAGAAGACATCTGTAATAAGCAATACACATTACCAACACATAACAAGCAGACACATTACCAACACATAACAAGCATACACATTACCAACACATAACAAGCATAACAAAGACAATCAAGAAGATGCATGCATGATCGTATTCTAGCCTACGAAAGCAAAAGTAACAATGGTCCACATAAACATTAGAACCTCACCCTAATCGAGGACAATGCACATTACAAAATCAATATTCAAGGTTGTTACCGTTTGATGAACGTTGTTTGTCCTTTGAAGTATTTGAGGTAAACTATGGTTCAAAAGCACTCGTGATAACCTCGTCGAGAAGACACGTAAACGTAAATCCATGTTTTCGTAGACGTTAAGTCACAAAATTTAACGAGAAATGTTAAATGGAGTGAGAAATAGTTACCCCTTATGTAGCGTTCGACGATGATGAAGATGGAGTCACTTGGAGGTTACAGAAACGACAATGGCTGGATTTTTGGGGTAGGAGCAGCAACTCTTGGCGGATATGCAAAAAACACAGAGAACGCGAGGGAAAGAAAAGTAAAGGTTTCCTACCTTGGATTCTAGTTTTGAATTACGAATACCTTTTCAATTCGGTTATAGTAAAATCCGAATTCCAATACTTGAATATGAATGGTCCCTAAGACATATAAATCCGGCAACCCAATAACCGAATTTGTTTATCTACTTTCCAATCCGGTTAATATGACCGCGGATTGGAAAACATCAACTTATTAATCCGGCAAATAATAAACCGGATTATAAAGAAACTTATTACTCCGACTACTATATAACCGAATTCTAAAGTATGTAAAAAAAAATAATTTTTAAAACATTTATAAAATTAAGTTTTCATTTAATGACTTTCCAATTCGGTTACTAAGTTAGCGGATTTGAAATTATCAACTTATTAATCCGGCTACTATTCAACCGAATTCTAAAGTATGTAAAAAAAATAATTTTTAAAACATTTATAAAATTAAGTTTTCATTTAATGACTTTCCAATTCGGTTACTAAGTTAGCGGATTTGAAATTATCAACTTATTAATCCGGCTACTATTCAACCGAATTCTAAAGTATGTAAAAAAAATAATTTTTAAAACATTTATAAAATTAAGTTTTCATTTAATGACTTTCCAATTCGGTTACTAAGTTAGCGGATTTGAAATTATCAACTTATTAATCTGGCTACTATTCAACCGAATTCTAAAGTATGTAAAAAAAATATTACTAATAAAAGAGTGACGTGACATAATCCTGCATTTGTCTCTAATTATAACCCTGCATGTTAAATTGTATTCATAATTATTATTTAATAATTATATCTTTATATTTATTTAATAATTTTTCATAAATTAAAAATAACAATTTCAAAAAACAATTAATGAAATCCCATAACAGATGACGATGTCAGGTTAGGACTCTAATATTCTAATAATTAAAATTTACTCTAATTTAATTATCTTAATTAATATTTACATTAAATGCACATCACATTTGGATATTATACAATGAAAAACATTAACGAGTGATCACAACAAATAAACAGAGTTGGTTTATTTATTACAATGAGAAACATTAACTAATTTAGAATAGTGTTAAACAAGATTAAGTTTTCCTTGATTCTTCTATGAGCTGCATCTCCCCATTGCCCAACCAGTTTGGTTCATCGTATGCATCAGTCAATGAACATGGGATTAGTAATTTGGTAAATGTTCCCAATTCCATATCATCTTCCCCGATGGAGTTCCCTTCTGGCATGAATCTTGAATTCCTTGCAAGGACTATTTTTTGAGCTGTATTGCTACCATCATTGACATAGAAAATTTGTCTAGCTTGTGTAGCTAAGATAAACGGATCATTCTTAAACCCAATCTTGTTGGAATCAATGAATGTTAACCCTAAATCATCAATTTTCAATCCTGTTGGATCAAACCATCTACACTTGAAAACAGGAATTCTGAATTTTATGTAATCAAGTTCCCATATCTCTTGAATCATCCCAAAGTATGAGGTACTGGATAGTATTGGGTTTGCATCCTTCATTGATGACACATGGTATGATTCAGCCACTAATGTGACTCCAGAGTTCTGACTAATCTGCATGTTGTCTCTCTGCATAGTATGGAACCTAAAACCATTAATCAGGTACCCTTCATAGCTCAATACTCGTGTTTGTGGCATATGACTAAGCCATCTCAAAGTATCATCAATAGATGAACCACATTGAATCTCTTCATCTATATGGTTCTGCAACCATGATGCAAATAATTTAATATGATAGTTTTGTAAACTTACCTCGGTTCTAAACTTAGAAGGGAATGATTCTTTAATAAATGCAAAGTGTTTTTCCACATACTGCTGGATAATAGCCATGTTCCTCAAAACATATAGGTGAGCAATATTAAGATCGTCAGATGGAACAAACAACATCTTGGGTCCAAATAATCCTCTTCCAGTTTCACCAGAAATATTTTTGGGAACAGAGAGTCCAATGACGTTTGCCTTAGCAACGTACTCGAACAAAACACAACCGCTTCTTCTGCAACGTAACACTCTATAATACAAGCCTCTGGCCTACTTTTGCTCCTAACCATGCTCTTCAATGTTCTCGTGAACCGTTCAAATGGGTACATCCACCGAAGGAATACTGGACCACATATCTTTACTTCACGTACTAAGTGGACTACCAAGTGCACCATGACATCAAAAAATGATGGAGGAAAATACATTTCCAAACTGCAAAGTGTTTCAACAATATGCATTTGCAAGTCATCAAGGATGGAATGATCCACAACTTTAGAACATAACTTATTGAAGAAGTAACAAAGTTTGGTTATGGCAATCCCAACTTCTTTTTGTAAATTTCCTCGCAATGCCACTGGAAGAATTTGTTGCATTAGCACATGGCAATCATGAGACTTCATGTTTTGCAATTTCAACTCATGCATATTAACCTTGGACCTTAAATTGGACGAGTATCCTTCGAGCACCTTTAAATCCTTTATGAATTGTGAAGTTTTGTTTTTCTTTCCTTGACATTGTATAACATGACGGAGGAAGGTACATTCGGCTATCCTTTTCAATTGGAGCAAGTGTAGTCCTAATCCCTAACTCCACCATGTCGAGCCTAGATGAGAGAGAATCTTTTGACTTGCCTTTCACATTTAACAATGTGCTAATCAAAGATTCACATACATTCTTCTCTATGTGCATGACATCCAAATTATGTCGGACCATCAGAGATCCCCAATAAGGAAGCTCATAAAAGATACACTTTCTCTTCCAACACTTCGTCATTGGGTTATTAGAATTCAAAGAATCAATAAGCTGTAGGATTTTACGGAAACTTTGAGGCTTTGGTGCAGAATCAAAGTCCTGTTGGCCATTAAATGCCTTTCTACGCTTTCTATATGGATGGTTTGATGGTAGCCACTTTCGATGTCCCATGTATGACATTTTCTTCCCATGTCTAAGTCTAAAAGCATTGGTATTATCTCCACAAATTGCACATCCATAGTACCCCTTTGTCACAGCCCCAGAAATATTACCATATGCAGGGTAATCGACATGATCCACATCAACGCTGATCTCAATGTGAAGGACTCCTTCCGATAACCATCATAAGCTTCAACGCCATTACTCCATAAAGTCTTCAAATCATCAATTAAAGGACGTAAGTAAGTATCTATCTTATTTCCTGGTTGTTTTGGACCAGATATCAACATAGCCAGATGCATGAATCTTCGTTTCATTGTTAGCCACGGAGGGAGGTTATAAATAACTATAATAACAAGCCAAGAACTGTGTTGAGTGCTCTGATTACTAAATGGGTTAATTCCATCAGTGCACAAACCCAATCGGAGATTTCTAGGATCGGCCGAGAAATCTGGATATGTAACGTCGAAACTCCTCCAATGAGGTGCATCAGCCGGATGCCGCAACTTGAAATCACACTTCCTACCGTCTCCATCCTTATGCCATGTTAACATCTTTGCATGCTCCTTGTTTAGAAAAAGTCTCTTAAACCTTGGAATGATTGGCAAGTACCAAAATACCTTTGCGGGAATTTTTTTCTTCCTAGACTTTCCTAAATACTGTGATTTCCATCTTGATTTTCCACATTTCGGACAATAGTCACTTCATCAGATCGATCATAGTAGATGATGCAATCATTTGGACAGGCATGAAATTTCTCATATTTCAAACCAAGTGATGACATTGTCTTCTTTGCATTGTTCATTGTTGTCGGAAGGAGGTTATCTTCAGGGAGCATATCATGAATTAAAGTAAGAAGGTCACTGAAACTTTTGTTAGACCATCCGTTGGAAGCCTTCAAATTGAATAATCTAATAAGTGCTGTAATTTTTGTGAATTGTTTACAACCTTCATATAATGGTAATTCGGCCTCATCCATTGTGTCTTCAAATTTTTGAGAATTGTCAACAAAGATCAATTTCAACAAATTTGTCCTTAATTTGTCAATCATGTCAAAATCTTCATGTACTCCAAATCCGGTTGAATTTGGTTCTACATTGGATGTCCCCGATGAAGTAGCTTCACCATGCCAAATCCACCTGGTATAAGTCAAGTCGAACCCGTTGAAGTACAAGTGATCACGACTGTTGGATGCTTAACTGAGTTAGGTTGCCACAACGCTGACATGGACATCTTATCATCAATCCATTGAATTCGGGATTGTTTTGTGCGAAATCAAGAAAACGCTCAACACCCATTCCATATGCACGCACAAACGATCCATGTGTATCCACGAACGATCCATGACATAAGATGTTTAATCTAGAAAAATGATAATATTATCATACCATCCAAATGAACAAAACAGAGTAACGATAGCTAAAAATGGAAATATTTAATAACTTCCTTACCTAACAAAATTAATTGATGAAATGGAAGCACTGGATGCACAAATAATGAAACCTTGATGAAATGGAAACACTGGATGCACAAATAATGAAACCCTAGATAGAACCTTTCCAATCCGGTTATTGAATAAACCGAATTGGTAACTACCCACAACAAATTCGGTTTATAATAAACGAATCAGTATAGTGTGAAAAATTACATTTGGACAATAATTTTTATATAAATAAATGATTTATAAATCAGCTATTCTAGTACATAATTTAAACATCAGGAGTTTGTAATCTGGTTACTTGTTTAACCGAATTCGAAAAGTTGCCTGTTATGGTATATCCATGTTTCCAAAAGCACTTTCGAATCCGGAAACATTAAAATAAATTAAAATGTCTTATGTATGAATCCGGTTTCTTGGAACACCGGATTCGAAAATAACTTATAAATCCGGTTATAGTGAAACGAATTAATGTCTCTTATATATGAATTCGGTCAGTATAAGAACCGAATTGGAAAACATGAATGAATTCGGTCAGTATAAGAACCGAATTGGAAAACATTAATGAATTCGGTCAGTATTAGAACCGAATTGGAAAACATGATTTCAATCCGTTAGCCAAATCACCGAATTAAAGTTGCCGAATTTAAAACCCATATTTCTTGTAGTGCTATTTAGTTGATATAGTAGAAAGTGATAAGATGAAAAATAAAATATAACTTATTTTTATTCTGAATTATAACTTCGTTCAAAATTGTTTTCACTTTCCACCTAAGCAAATGTCTATTCCCTAATATCAATTGTGATGAAGGTTCAAATTTAAATTTGAATTTTTCAAAGGGACAAATAGTAATAGTAACTAATTTGACTGTCCTTTCTTTTTCCTCATTCTAAGTATTGACTATTAATAAAAACAAAATAGATTATAGCTTAACTAATGGCAGCGAATAGAATGGATGCACACAAAATATCTGTACAAATTATAAAATGTATCAATTAAATTACGTGTAGGCGAGGCTTGGTGAACTTATATGTGATAATGATTATTTATAACCAAAAGCATATCAGGCAGCCATAAGGAGGAAACGGAACTCAAGTGAAAGGTGAAGGGGGACAAATAATGGACACGGGATTTGATGCTTGCAAGTTAGAAATAGTCTGCCATCTTATTTGGGAAAGTTTTGGTAGGTTGGATTCTTTTTACCACTTTTTTCTTAATTGAACTAAGCAATTCTTATCTCAAAAGCGAGGAAATGAGCCCAACTTTAAGAAACATGCAATCAATTACTAAACTCTCATTCTCTCTCTAATTTAAACATATATGCACGTGCCTTGGCCTGTGCAAAGCCCTAGCACTCCATTCCCAGCAATAACGATACCCACTCTAATCAAAACCTGCGATCCTCAATTTTCTAAACCATGATCAATCATCTTACGGGTGTTTTTCAACTTTCTAAACTAGTTTAATCTAGTACAAGATAGAACTATATAATTACATATATAAGCTTATATAAAAATGAATCTATTCATAATTAAACTTACTTTGGTTCAAAAGTAGTTTAAAATTAGTTCAAAACTTAGCAAAAATTAATTTTTATTAGTTTCTTATAACAAAATAAATTATATGAGAGAGAAAAAAGGAGGAAAAGAGGGAATAAGAATCAGAAAAAGTTGGACCAGTAAAAAAAACTAACTATGATCGAGTTGGACATTTTAAGAACTAATTTTATTTAAAATTTTGTTTAAATAAGAATCAATTTTCTAAAATTTGAATGATAACTAAACAGTTTATAATTAAAAGCTAGATACATTGTACTTAGATATCTGGTTTTTAAAAGTTGACAAACACTCCCTTAGTCTAAACCTAACTATAAAAACTCTTTTATATGTAATTAAAGAATGGGCAATTTATATTAAAATAATTCAATGTAATTCGATAGCAAGAATAGTTTTTGCATTAAGGCAATTAATGCATTTAGGTTTACTTATGTTTGATTAGAGTTCGATATTTAATTTGCTCTAAAGTACTTAACCGAGTTTATTTCATATCTTAGCTGAGTTGTTCTTGTTCTTGAGTATGCCTCAAATTCTACTTTTCTTTTGGAAATGGCATTAACAGCTGGGCATGAGAAGCTATTCTGACAAACCCACCATTTGTTAGCATGCACCTATAGAGAGAATATAATACATAGATGAACACTTTCTTCTTTTTATTCCCCCCCCCCTTCCCCTTTTTCTCTTATTTGCATTACAACTATGCGAAGATGCCACAATGATGTAAACTTGTATATATTGCCTAACTTTCCTTGGTGCTTTCTACCGTGTATTTCTATAACACGAACCTGTATGGGAGACTTTTCTACTTGTGCTAGTATAATTGCATATGCAACAGCCAGAAGGGGGTGGGAGTTAGGAGCCACAAGGGAGCAGAATTATTACTCAAGAAAGGTCGAGAGGGAGAGATTGAAGATTTGGTTTGTTACAAACAAGGGTAAAAGAAAAGGTTGTTCCCCCTATGTTGCTTTAGTTGGACATCTCCCCCTTTTCTTTAATGGTTTTTATTTATTTATTTCATCTTCTTTTTGTCACATTTCACTTTGTGTGTAGCTTAAGCATATAGATTTTATCTCCTCTTGTTCTCTTTTCTTTCAAAAATCACATACAAGAAGACATTATTAGAAAATAAAAGAGTGGCATGTCAAAGGAAGATACGGGCCTCGTGCATTGAGCCCCAATAGTTGCATCTTTATGTTGGCCCTAATGACTAACCCACTTAACATCTAATTAAACTGTTCCCCACAGTGACCTACATGGCCTTTTTTCCCATACCAAATTGGTTTCCTTCTTCAGATTTTATGAAACCCAATAAAGGCAACTTGTTTCTCTTTCTCTCCCTCTGCACTTTATTTGACAACCATATTGGTAGTGACTCTATGACTATCGCCAAATACACACATTCCATCCTTCGGCACAATACCTCTGTTGTTTCCTCTATTCTGTTTTATGGGAGAAAGCATTTGATCAAACCCATGTAAGCTTGTCTCTATGCCTGAGTTCTGTCCATGAACTATTCGTTTAGATTTTATTTTATTTTCTTTAGTTTATGTCAAAATTTTGTTGGTGGACAAAGATATTACCAACATATTTACTGTGAAGAATTATTTCAATTCTAAAATAGCCTTCCTTAATTTATAAGGGCATTGATTGTTCCGGTTAACCAAAATAAAGTAGAGTTTGTAAGCAAATTATTTTAAAGTATGTAGAACACTAAAATTAGAAAAAGTTGAGTTTAAGAACATACCAGATTTGGCTATCTCAAATTGATTAAACATGGTCTTTAGATGGCTAGGTCCGAAGGTGGCAAAAATACAAGATGGGGTGAATTATATTCTAATTTTTTTTATCTCTCCCTTTGTAAAGTAGAGTCACTCTTCTCAAGTACCGTGACTTGGAAATGAGAAGGGTTAGATAAAATTATAGTTATGTGTAGTGTAGAGTAAAGTGACTTAACACAATGTTAAGGTTTCCTAAAAAAAAATTATTCTTTCAAGATTAAGATATCTTACTGATATAATCAGAATAAAGTGAGTGTGGAAGCTATCAGTAAAGTGACTTAGTTAAACATTACCTAACAGTTGAGCATAAAAGCTTAATGACATTAAACAAGAGTAAGGTGGAGAAAAGCTTTACTCAGAGATTTATATTGGTTCGGCCAATCCTACGTCCAATACTCAGCAACAACTAAGATTTTGTGTTGTCACAAGTATTCTTTCTTTAATACTAACTTCTCCAAGTTAGACAAGTACAAATATTCATTCTTTCACACTAGTTTCTTTAGGCTAGACACAAAACTTAATGTGAGACTAGTACAAGTCACTAGTTCGCACTGTCACTCATGGATAACAAAATAGTGAAGTATATAAAGAGTTTGTGTAAGCATTTGCTCTATGAAACACTCAGGGAGTGGATGAGTAGCTTTCTTTGTGAAACAATGAACCTTCTTTTATGAGAAACTTTCTTCTCATCATTAATTTGATCAAGTATAGCAGCAAGTCTCTTTCATCTTCCAAAGATGCTTCTCATCAATCTTGCGTCTTTACTTGTCTTATCAAACTGAGTAATGCAAGCTAAGAGTCAATACATAGCTCATGTACCAGAGTTGGTCCACTTAATTAATTTTAAAGCTTAGTTATGAAATATACTAAATGATATTATTTTTTAATCATCAAAACACTTCACTCATATTAATTTGAGAGCTGTGGAGCTTACAAGGTCTCCAATGGGGCAAGTCAAGAAACAATAATCCTCTTACTCTCTAGGGTTATTCAGTGGAAAAGGAACATAATACATTTTATAAATCCATATAGACCATCCCATTACGGGTTATTGTAGGATTGAACCTACACCAATGCCGCTAGCCAAATCACTTCGAGCATGGTGTAGCAAGCCCAAACCTAAAGTGGTGGGTTTGTTCTACTATGGGTGAACTTTTAACCCGTTTTGTGAAAGAGTAAAATACAAATTACTTTCTTATAGTATATGTTTTTCTTAACTTACTCATTTATACTATTTTTTTGTCATTAAACCTCCTATAATATGGTTCACATTGAAAACGTTACTTTAGGAGTTAAATCAAACAAAAGTTAAAGTTTGTTTGAAGGTAATTATTTAATAACACTAAGTACTATTGAAAAATAAGGGATCTTGGTTGTCAGGTTACAAGGTTGGCTAAGTGGATGAGTATTTTAGGACTATTGATAGTGACTGAGTTGAAATTACTTGAAAACATGTATCAACTTTGGAGATGTGCGGATTGATGTTTGGTGCATAGTGGAAGTTCTATGGATTATTGAAGTGTACTATGCACAAGTGATGCTCTACTTTTGGGCTAAGAAAATAGAGATTGGAACATAGATGATATTAAAAAAAAAAGAATTTTTCGCTTGTTTTAACAGATAAAATAACTTTTTCAACATGAATTAAATTAAATGAAAGTTTAGTGACAAAAGAAATATTTTAATAGGATAAGTTGATAAATGCTTATGCTACAATGAAGTAATGTATATTTTACCATTTTTGAAACCTAAACCAAACAATGGTAGGCAGCCCATAATAAGAAAATATGCAACAGACTTAATTGTTATTTTATTTTAGTGAGCAAGAAAATTTGCTGCATAAGGGGCAAACTACAAATTAAAATCCGTAAGTCCCCATATGCTTTTAACTATGTTAAACAGAAAAAAAAAACCCAACAAAATCACGAGCTATTCTAAAATAAATCTACAGTACGGCCTCCATGAAAAAAGAAGAGACTCAAAATTTGCAAATTGATTATAGTACATATATTCTTCAGCAACCTGATTTCAGTTGCGGTTGTGATCATCATTCCCTTCATCAAAATAGTAAATTGAGGCCAAACAAATCAACTATTCTAGACATTTATAAGGTTCCAGGGAGGCTCAAGGGTGAAGTCACCCAAGCTCTTGCTTTAGGTCCCGTTATTCCATAAGCCCTATATCTTATAATAAATTTTTAATTATATTTATTAAAAATACGAAATTAAGATAATTAATAAAATGACTACAAATTTTTTCACTTTCTTAATTAAGTATCTAATAATTTTTTATTTTTTCTTTCTTTTCATAATTACAAATCCCTATTATTTTTATTTAGGCATAGAAAGTTGAACGTATAGACAATATAATTTTAAAAAATATTTTTTTAATTTTAAATATGTTAGAGATATAAAATTAATTGGATGTCAAAACAAACTTTGGAGCAAAATAAAGCCCAAACCTGCAAAGTTATTTAGCATTGAATATTGATTTTACTGGACAGCATCAAATATGCAGAAAAGGGTAGATGAAAAACATCCAAGTGAATTAGTAAAAGATAGCCTACATCAAGTGCCGCCCTTGAATTGTGACATACAATATCGTAAAAGTCACCATGATTGCTGTCATGAGTCCATCCGTTGTATACACATAAATAAAACATTGGATGGTCATTGGGTTGAACACAATGCATTCAATGATCAACTCAATGACCTCCTTACAAGTAAAGGAAGATCACTTGAGATCATTTGCGTGAAAGGAAAATGTTTTCCTAGATTACTCTGATACTTAGTTGCTACAAGAAACGGAAGTCCAAGTACTGGAAGGAAGATAGAAAAACCAAATGTATTAACCATGTGAACAGTAAAAGTAACAGTATTAACAGTACCAGGGCTACACCGAATCTATTATTGTCTATGATCCAGTGCACTATTATAAGCATGCAACTCAAGATGGTACCCATTATGACGTACTTTGATAACCACTCAAAGGAGCTGCCACTGGTGGCCTTGTAAAGACAGAATGCCAGCAAATTCAGAACTAGCATTGGTATAAACGACAACTCGTTTTGTCTGCAATATCAAACGACGACGCCGTTTCATGTGAGGGGGATCAGAGAGAGAAGAAGAAACGCCAATGGAACATTTTCAGTCCAATTCAAGGAGGCTTGGTGGGAATCTGAGAGAAAGAGAGATGGAAGTGAGAATTGGGAAAAGGGTATGTAGGGGAATGCTGCCAGTGCTGGCATTTCGCACGTTGAGGCAGCATTCTGGGTCAGAGAACAAACCCCATGTCACCTCTGCCCTTATTGCTGCCAATACTCTCGTTTACTTGAGGCCTGCCTTCTTTGACTCTCTGCTTCCTCCTATAGATCACGTCTGGTTCAATCCCCATCTCATCCTCAAGGTTAGCCTTAGTTTTGCTTATTCTCCACTTACCCTTTTTGCTAAAATTCATATCTTTTTGTGTTTTGTTTAGATGGCATGAGATGAGATTAGATGAGACCCCATTTTGGTATAGCAATGCTTTTTTTTTCTTTTGTTTCAGTTAAGTTGGACTTGGACCCTTGATTTCAGGTGTTACTGGGTGAGAGTTCTAGATTTAGATAGGATTTGCTTAAAGCCTACAAAAAATTTTCATAGTTTCCACTTTCCATTCCATTCATCCAAGGAATGGGATCACCAATGAGTTGAGCACGTGATTCAGCATATACTCCTTCTTGTTGGAGGACATTGATAGTGCAGAAGATCAATTAGAGACGGCATCCTGAATATCAGTCAGCTAATCAATTTTGTCTAGTCAGGTTGTTGGACTGCCACATATGAACAATCTTGCATTCTTAACTATAATACTACCACGAATTGGTTAAGAAAATTATCTTTATTAATTTTTTTCTCTTCGTTTTACAATACCAGTTGATAGTTTTTCTTTTTTCCTTTTTAATTTTAATAAGTGTCTGTTACTTTGGGACATAGACAAAAAGGTTTAGAGTTTAGACGAGAAAAATACTGGAACCACGTTTCTCCCAGTTTGGTATCCTTTTCTACCCATATTTAGTGGGAGAATTTTGACACGGTAAAGTGATTGGACAGTGAAAACATCTTTTAAACTTCTTTGGAGTCTATTTATTGATAACAACAAGCAAATTGGGAAAATTCCTCGTTCTTGTTTTGAATACTTTATCTTGTAGTTGACTTCTCTAGTACTGTAAATGTTTGTTAGATTTTAATCTAATTCTATGGCCTTACAGCACGGGGACCTCAAGCGGTTCTTCTTGTCAGCATTCTACCATATTGGAGAACCTCACCTGGTCTGCAATATGTCATCACTTCTGTGGACGGGGATTCGGTTGGAAACTGTAATGAGGAGTGCTGAATTTGCTTCCATGGTTGCTGCCCTGCTTGCTTTATCCCAAGGTATCACTATACTGCTATCCAAATCATTGTTGCTGTTTTTTGACTATGAGAGAGCTTACTACAATGATTGTGCTGTTGGATTCTCTGGTATCCTGTTTGCCATGAAAGTTGTTCTCAGTTCTCAATCAGAAAATTATAATGTCCATGGAGTGATAGTACCATCACGTTATGTTGCTTGGGCTGAACTGGTTCTTATCCAAATGTTTGCACCTGGTGTCTCATTTCTTGGTCACCTTGGTGGTATACTTGCTGGTCTTCTTTATCTGCAGTTGAGGGGTACCTATTCAGGCCCAGACTTGCTAACTGTTCTCATAAGAGCTCTCATTGGTGCATTGAATTGGCCTCTCAAGCTTTTACATGACTTATTAATACGATTACGGCGGGGATGAATCTCTGGTAGGGGAATTGTTGGTGGTAATCGGACATGAAGAACTACTCAGTCTGGTATTTGGAGATGCCAGTCATGCACATATGATAATTATGGTGCGCTAAGTGTATGTGAGATTATGGTATTAATAGGGGTGGGAGTGGATCATCTTTTCATCAATGGTTCCATGATTCTCACGGCCTTCCCTTGGATTTATTACGTCACCAGAGAATTG
This sequence comes from Styphnolobium japonicum, assembly GCA_023212625.1. Taxonomy (NCBI): domain Eukaryota; kingdom Viridiplantae; phylum Streptophyta; class Magnoliopsida; order Fabales; family Fabaceae; genus Styphnolobium; species Styphnolobium japonicum. The sequence goes on along the minus strand of JALBWW010000003.1, from coordinate 20,316,684 downwards.
AAAGATTTGGTAGATAATGGTTTTAAGCTCCATCACCCAGTAAATAATACAATTGGATATGAAATTTCTACATATTACATCATTTTGATTTAGGAAAATATGAATCATCTGACCTAGTAGTATTGCTTTTTTTGGTTTGAACCACGAGTATCCCTTAGTAGCATTGCTAATGCTGTTTAGAACCTATCCTATTGATTCCGTGAGTTTGGATGTAGAACTATGACAGATTGTCACATGTTTGCATTTTCCCAAGAGAAGTCTCCTCAGCGCTCAACTGATGATACTGCTGCAAGGTGTATAAATGTAGTAGGTTACATCATTTGGCAGCACAACAAACAGTGGATGTTTTCATTCCAGAGTGGTTCAGCGTTTTTTGAATTTCTCCAAAGCTTTTATTATTGTTGTTCGTCAATATATTCTTTGAAAGTTAATTGGGATTGTGTGGGTTAACATAATGTATGTTGTAGAGAGCTTCTGTAGATGCAACTCTAACAATAAATGAGAAAGCGACTGAGGGATGGTTTGTTATTCTCTTCTATTCATTTTGTGTAGCTGGTTTGAACTTTGTTTCCTTTTATTTATCAGTGTGGCCTATTTATGGCCTTATAGGAAATGGTTCTTTTTGATAAATTAATTTGGAGGACATGATCTCAAATGAAAAGCAGAATCTTTTGAAAATAGATATCGCGATAATGATCTACTGTTAAATCAGTTGGTTGAATGCTGGTAATATAACGTTTTTACTTATTTGTTCGCTAGGGCTGGGACTATCAATGAATCATGAATGGTGCTAGGGGTGGACACCGGGTTGAGTAGACCCACAAAATCACTGAAATTTACTCAATTCAACCCATTTTTAGTGGGTTGGTTTGGGTCTGTGGGTTGGGTTGGGTTAAAAATATTTAAATCCGCAAAATATGGGTCGGTTCGCGGGTTGGGGGAGTCCCAACCCACAAAAAACCGACCCAACCCGCCTTTTTTTTTTTATAAACAAAACACTTGAAACGACGTCGTTTCAGGTGTGTTTGATTTTTTTTTTTTTGTTACACTTAAGCTAACGACGCTGCTCCACTTAAGCCTGACTCAAAACTTAAGTGGAACGACGTCGTTCCACTTAAGTGTAACCAAAAAAAATAAATAAAACACATGGAACGACGTCGTTCCATGTGACTGAAATGAAAAAGAAAATATAAACCCCACTTGCAAGTTCCGCCCCACATTTTCAATTCCTTCTCCTCATTTTCATTTCGCCGCCACTTGCCAGAAGCTCTGTCCACCATTGTTCTTCACTTCTTCTTCATTTCTTCACCCCTTCCTTTCTCATTTCACAGGATCGATCAGCTTCTTGCTCACAGCCTCTCATCACTCCAGATTTCTAGGTCAGTTATTTTTTTTTTTTGTTAATAGAATATTTTTTGATTGAGATTGTTAGGGTTTACATTTTAATGTTTAATTAAAAATGAAACTTTGATCATGTTTCTGAGTTAATAAGCAAGTTTTTTTCATTATTTAGAAGATAATATTCTATTCTACTTTACAATATGGTATTAAACTTGTAATTGATGATTTGATACGGCCTCAATAAAAAATATGGAGAACAAATATTCTCTGTAATTTGAAATTTTTGAGTTTACATTGCTAAATACTTAATTAGTTGATTGTTTTAATCCATAGAAAATGAGTAATGCTCCATCAACAACAACCGGTGGCTCTCAAATTGGAAGTGCACCTACACCTACAAATAGCATTCAAGGAGTTGAACTTGAGGGTCCATCTACTGAACAACAAGGTCAAGGAGTTGAACCATCACCTACAGGTGGTGGAGAGGTATTGACTTTAAGAAAAAAAACCTGTTAGATCATCTTCACATGTTTGGGAACACTTTACCAAGGATGTAATTGGTCAAAAAGCTGAATGTAAATATTGTGGAAAAATTTATGCATGTGGTTCTAAAAATCATGGCACAAGTAATTTGCATAAGCACTTCCCTGTTTGTAAGAAAAACCCAAATAAAGTGGTTGATAAGAAACAAAAAACCCTTGGATTTGAAAAGAAATGTGAAGATGATGCTGATGGGACTACAAAGCTCAAATTATTGTCTTTTAATCAAGAAGAATGTAGGATTGCACTTGCTAAAATGATTGTCATTGATGAGCTTCCATTTAAATTTGTTGAAAATGAAGGCTTTAGAAAGTTTGCTCAAGTGCTTCAACTACAATTTCAAGTTCCTAGTAGAAGAACTGTGGCTAGAGACATTATGCAATTGTATTTGTATGAGAAAGCATTATTGAAGTCCATTTTATCATCTAACTCTAAAATGGTATCACTCACCACCGACACTTGGACTTCAATACAAAACTTGAATTATATGTGTGTGACTGCTCATTACATTGATAATGAATGGTGTTTGCATAAGAAGATATTGGGTTTTTTCATTGTTAGTGACCACAAAGGAGAAACAATAGGAAAAGCATTAGAAAAATGCATTAAAGATTGGGGGATTGGAAAGATTTGTACCACATCAGTGACAATGCTAGTCCTAATAATGTGGCTATTCATTATTTGAGAAATAGGTTAAGTGATTGGAATGGAACGACTATTTTGAATGGAGAGTATATGCATTTAAGGTGTTGTGCTCACATTCTTAATTTAATTGTCACTCAAGGGTTAAAGGAAATAGATTCTTCAATCCTTAAAATTAGGGCTGCATGTAAGTATGTAAAGTCATCTCCTGCAAGACAAGCCACTTTCCGAAGGTGTGTAACGGATGCAAACATAGAGAGTAGGCAAGGGTTGTGTCTTGATGTGCCAACTAGGTGGAACTCTACCTATTTAATGCTAGAGGCGGCTGAAAAGTATGAGAAAGCATTTGCTCGCTATGAATATGATGAGCCTTCTTTTGTGAATGTTGAAGGAGGAACTCCATCTTCCTATGACTGGTTGCGTGCTCGTGTATTTGTAAAGTTTTTGAAGATTTTTTATGATGCTACTCTCACTTTTTCTGGATCATTGCATGTTACTTCAAATTCTTTCTTCCATAAATTGTGTGACATCCAAAAAATTTTGAAAAAATGGGTTGGAGGGCAAGATCCTATATTGAAGGACATGGCTTTATCCATGAAGGCCAAGTTAGATAAATATTGGGATGGTATGGTTTGTGGCAGTTGTTCTTGATCCAAGGTATAAAATGAATTATGTTGAGTTTTGTTTTGATAGGATGTATGGTTTTGAAATGAGTAAGAAAATGGTGATGAACTTGAAAAGTATTATGATGACATTGTATGAACATTATCAAATCATGCATCCTCTTCCTCCCGATGCTAGTGATTCTAGTTACATGTCATCGGATTTTCCATCCTCTACATTTGAAGACGATGATAGTAGTTGGTCATCCGAATTTAGATTGAAAGTAAGAAAAAAGCAACATGAGGTGAAAATGAATGAATTTGAGAGGTATATGGAGGATGATGTTGAGGATGATTATGATGGTTTTGATATTTTGAAATGGTGGAAAGGGAAGGCAACAAAGTATTATTTTCTGTCATGCATTGCTAAAGATATATTGGCAATTCCTGTTTTTACAGTTTCATCTGAGTCTGCATTTAGTACTGGAGGGCGAGTTCTTGACCCTTTTCGTAGTTCTCTGCAATCTTCTACTGTGGAGGCATTGATTTGTGCTCAGAATTGGTTAAAAACTCCTGATAAACAAATTGATCTTCGGGCTCAAATGGATGAAATTGAAAAAATTGAAGCAGGTAGTGCACTATATAGAATTTTCTCAATTTGTTTAGTCAATTATTAATAGTTTAATCATTAATACTTGCTCCTAATGTTTTATGATTTCTTTATTTGTTAGATGTGTCTGCGGCTAGAGATGAACTTATTCGTCGTAATAATTGATCCTTTTGGATATTTGTCATTTAACCGGTTAGGCTTCTAGTTCTTTTTAAATTATTATTTCATTTAATTCTTCCAATGTTGACAATTGTATTGATAATGATTGACATTATGGTTTATAATGACAATTAACTGACATTTTGATTTCTATTTTAGTATGTAAATTTTTTATTTTAAAGATTCAAGACCTACGGGTTGGACCCAACCCAACCCACGTATGAGTGGATCGGGTCGGAGAATTTTTTTTGCCAAACCCAACCCAACCCAATCCACTGCTTTCATGAGCGGGTCGGGTCTAAAAGTACCTCAAACCCAACCCAACCCAACCCATGTCCACCCCTAAATGGTGCATCTTACCAACTATTAAGAGTTTTAACTAACTGCACACATGGCTTTTGTGTTTAATATAGTAAAGTTTTAAAATGACAGTTATGACTATAATCATTGTGCATGTAACATCATTCATTATGTATATTGCAACTATTCGATTACTTTAGGATTAGATTAATAATAACCACATAAAAGAAACGAGTATTCACGTAAAAGAAAGGAGTATTCACAAGTGACTCGAGTGATAAATAAGTTTAAGTTGAATGGTTAGTGGGCTTCTACAAAGGCAAATGTTTAAGTTCGCGAGAAAGCACTTATAGAAAAAGATAACTTTAATATTATGAATGAGATTAGAGTGCAAATTAAGTGCGGAAATACCCAGAAAGACCAAAAAAAAAAAAAACAAACAAAGAATTGACAATGAATTGTGAGAGGGGGCATTGAATTAGAGTGCAAATTTGGTTTCGAAAGGCTTATATACTTGAATAAGAAGGAGAATGCTGCATATCTAGAATTTTTTTGGGTTGGTTGAAAAGGAAAGAATTTATAAAGAGTAACCAACTGGGTTTTCTTATCACAATAAAGAATTATTTGGGTTGTTAGAACTTAAAAGAAAATGTCCAACAGGGTTTCATTGAAAAAGAATAAGGAAATGGAATTGTTTTGTTCGACTCTTGAAAAAAAAGAGTTGTGTGGTTTCTTTTTAAACTTTATTTAGTTTTTTCACTGTTGAGGTTTTGTTATTGTTTACTAACTTTTGCCGTATTAGAAAGCTTGAAATAATGAGATGTAGTTCCTCAAAATGGCTTTCTCTTTCAAGCTTATTCTTACAGTTAACCCAATAATATGAATAATATAAACTATTTAAAAAACCGATTTGAGTAAACCAATCGAATTGGTTGAACTGCCAAATAAGCTACACTAATTAAGCCTTACAATGGTACAAAATTTAATGTTGTTAAAACCTAACCAAATAGTAAATCAACAGGACTTCTTATTCAAGTTTAATCATTTAAATTAGCACATCAAGTTAGATAATGTCATAAAAATTATTCACATATAACAATATAAAAAATATAAAATATTTATAAAATGTGAAAAATATTAATTTTTTTATTAAAAAAAATTAATGATTTGTTAGTTCAATTGGATGAATCAGGCGATTCAACTAAAATTTGACTAATTTTGACTGGTCCAAAGTAATTCAAACATGAATTAGGTTATGAGATTAAAATATAAACGTTGAAGTGTTTGATCTAGTCTAATTCTGACAACACTGACAAAATTAATAAAAATCGATAAAATCGCAAAATTTGAAGAACAATAACAATTTTAAAATACCAAGTTGATTCTTTAGAATTAAAGTTTAGGCTAAATTGAATCAAAGCATCTCAAATAATCCATGATAAATTTAGATTATACGAATCAAAATTATCTATAATTATATGAAAAATACTAAAAAATCGAAGATAATGAAAAATTGCTTTAAACATTTGATGTAGATCATGGTGATAATATATATATATATATATATAATTTATCTAATTTAATTTAAATGTATTTATGATATTTAATTGAATCATAAACTAATTGATTTATACGTTTATACGACTTTTAAAACATTAATATAAATAGAGAAATTCTAAATATTTCTAGTTATTTAAACAAAACAGTATTAAATAAATTTAAATTTTATTTAATATTTTCTATTTAAATAATTAAGAAAAATTTTAGGGTCATTGTACAAAACTTGTTATGTTGTGCCATGGGACAATCATTCATAGAATTTTCTTTTGTCCTTTTCTTGTATCACATAAATTTCTTTTAATTTTTTAATACAAAAAAAAAATTCCGGAAAAAAAAAAAGATTAAAAAAAAGGGTTTAAGTAAGTCTGAAAAATGGTGGTAGAAGGATAAGGTTGATGCTGGTGAGTAGAGTAGCATGCGGGTGACCGTGTCTGCGTGAAGGTTGCGGGTTGAAACTTGTAACTTGCAAGAGAGTGATTCAAACAATGTCTGCTTCTGCGCTCTCGTTTCTTCATTGTGCGTTACCCTCTTCCTCTTCCTCTTCCTCTTCCTTTTCCCAGCAATCATGGATGGGACTGAGGGTGGGGCCTAAGTTATTGGCACCTCCAAGTCCAACTTCAATTTCAAGGGCAAATCCGAAAGCCCCGTTATCTTTTGTGGTTCAAGCCAAAGCCAAGACCAGAAGAGAAGACAGGATTGCCCGCCATTCGCGTATCAGGAAGAAGGTGATGTCCATATTCATGCTTCTATTCTTTTTTTTACCTTACTTGCTAACTTTTATTGGTTCCATTCTTGGTTGTGGTTGTAGTCTTAGGATTTTTTATTTTATTTTGATTCACTGCTTGTTTGTGTGGAAGTGGAATGCTCCTTTCAATTGCATTACTTGATTATAAATTGGGCGAAATTTCCAAGGCCCTCCATGCGCTCTAGAAAATGCCGAAATGTGCTTAACAGAGGAGAGCTTTACCTTTAGTTGTTATTTTTCAGCTTCACGAGGTTTAAATTATGGCATATGATTAAAACTTGGAGAGTGATGATGGCTTTGCTTGTCATTTACGGTTACCTGCCTTCTAATCCGTGTATATTGAATGAGATTCCACCGCTTTTATTTCCTAGCTTCCGATTTTACGTTGTTCTTATGTATTAGTCAGAATCAGAATACTTGGAGTGTTTGATTTGTTTTCTATTTTTATTTTTAAGTAGATATGTTTTTATTATAATTACAAAATATGTCACTTTATTCTCATTTCGTTTCTTGTTTTCAAAATAAGGTGGTACTTTTGTAATTATAATGAAAGCATATCTAACTGAAAATAAAAACAAAAAACAAATTAAACGTGCTCTTGTTTTTCCATTGTCCATTGTTTCTTTTGTTGATTGTGTACGTTGGCCTTGACTAGTTCTCCCTAAGACATTTTCTGTTGTTCACATTGTAGTGTCCCGTGTTGAAGTTAATCCTTGCACTCCCTGCCATCAATATGCATTTATGCCAGTTTCTTTATATCCATTAAATAACATGTCTTATATTTAGGTTGGAGCTTTGGTTTTGCCTCTCTGGTTTTGGAATATGCAATGATTAATTAACTTTTTCGCATTATCATTGATGCCCTTATATTATATATAGCACACTGTTCTTTATAGTAGTCAAATTTTCCATGACAGTGGTGATCCATCTTTTCATTGAGAGAAGGTTCATATTAAGCTGCCCTGGTGCAGAACTACCTGAGCCATTGGAAATGAGGATGTGTATAAACTATCATATTTGTAATATTGTGAGCATCTGTTGGAGAAGTTTCTATAACTGTTCCATGAGAAAAAATAAAATAAAAGAAAGGAAGAAAGAAAGATGGAGGAGCAACCATGTAGGTTACTTCAAACTTTAGGATCACAAAAGATGCACCTTAAGAAATTCGATGTTATGTATTTCCATTCATCAATAACTCGATTTTTCTAGCATCCACACAAGAATAAATGAAGTTTTCCAAAATAATACTAATTTGCAGTGAGTTGCATAATTGCAAGCCCTGTTGCCTCTCTTTGTCCTAGGAAAATAATTCTTAGCTAAGTGATTGTGTTTATTATTTCCTCCTGCAAGTTTCTTTCATGATTTCCTTTTTCCTCTTTTATTTCCCCTTTAAGTTTTTCTTGTTGACACTGCTATTCTTGCTTTATTACTTATTTTATTGAGCATATGGAAATGCATAAGCATTCTTTGTTTACCCTCTTTCCATTCTCTGTTAAAACAATCTCTGTTAAATGGAAATTTTCTACCATGATGAATGCAATGCATATAAGTTCTAGAACTATTTTTTTGTTTATCAGGTTGAAGGGACACCAGAAAGACCAAGGTTGTCTGTCTTCCGATCCAACAAGCATCTCTCTGTCCAGGTGATAGATGACACCAAGATGCAGACACTTGCTTCAGCTTCAACAATGCAGAAGACAATTTCTGAAGAGTTTAACTACACCTCTGGTCCCACAATTGTAAGTTCATAAGATTCTATTAAGAATTAAGATGCTCTGATTATAGTTTAATTGCTGCCAGAGTTGGTTCAGTGTTGTGTATAATACTGATATTTGTCTCTGTTCCCAAATGGTAAGAAAATTTTCCCTTTTCCTGATTGAAAGTCATAATGTTTCCTTAACAACACATAAAATTAAACACTGATCCAGGTAAAAGAAATTAGCAATCAGTGGAAAACTCTTTATAGCATAGCAAATGGGAAACAGTATGCACTTTGCAAAAACAGATATTGTTCGCTACCCTCAGGATGGTCCAGAGGCATGCACCTGTTCTCAAAAGGAAAAACAAAAAAGTGTTGTTACAGCATGTTGTCATTAGCACCCTTCATTCTTATCGTCACCGACTCACCATCTCTCTTTCTTTCTCTTTTTGCCAATACCTATTAGCTAATTTTTTTTTTCTTGGATATGATTTTCAAACTTTACATTGTAGCAATTAAACCATGGAGAACGAAGAACCTTTTGGATTCTGAGTCATAGTAATTGTTGTTGGTCAGCTACATCCCTTGCAGTTGAAGGCTTTCTGATAGCCAACCTCACCATTAGTAGATACTGACTTTCTTGGCAATGGACACATTGGAATATGAAACGATTACCTCTGATGTTGATGTGCTTTATCAATATCAGTGCTATGACAATTGCTGTATTTTCATTTGATTCACAACATTTTGATAGACTTTTAGAAGCAAGAAATCATTATGTCTTGAAGTTCATCTCTACTTTCAATGGCAATATGTTAGAAAAGCATTATATTTTCAACTGATCATCAGGTTCCAAAATTTTCCTTTTCCTTCAAATATGTCAACAGATATAGAAAGCTGGAGGCAAAATGATTCAAATAGAAGTGGCTACCAAACTCTGTATTTTTACATCTATTAAATAAATAATCCTCAATCTTCCAACAAATTAAATAATTGAAATAATCTTTGAAACCTAATTTGTATTTGCATTCGATCAGGTGTAATCAACTGATAAGTGATGATAACCTCTATTAATAGCTGGCTTTTCAGATTTTCCTTTCATTACTAAATTTTGGAAATTTCTCAATGAGTGTCATGTATATTTTGTTGATTGGTAAAGGCATTTCTTTCTGTGGTTCTAATGCTCAGTTTCCCTTGCTTTAAATATTTCTTGCTGTATCTGCTTTTTTCTCTTTCTTCTTTCAATCCTGAATAATGGTCCCGATCTTTTCAAACATTTTGGCTTCAGGAAGTAGCAAAGAGGGTGGGTGAAATCATCGCTAAGTCCTGTCTGGAGAAAGGGATCACAAAGGTGGCCTTTGACCGAGGTGGATACCCATACCATGGCCGTGTTCAAGCACTTGCTGATGCAGCTCGTGAACACGGTCTGGAGTTTTAAAACGAGTAGTTCCCTACCTTGCATTTCATGTTTAAATTTGTGAATGAATGATTTACCAATTTTTTCTCTTGTCTAGTGACTTTGTTTTGATCCAATGGCTCCTATTTATCTATCAATTTCTTTTAAGTTGAAGACTTTTTTCCACCAATCATCCTGAAATCATAGTGTTAGACGAAACTGTGAGCTTTAGAACCTGCTAGGTAGTTGGAAGCAGCAATAAAAAAATTATAAGAAGCAAAAGCAGGAAGAGACTGAAACTAGCTCGCCACTGTCATAGAATACATGTAGTCATAGGATTGATATGCAACGTTGAATTTCTGGAGATCACTCAGTTTGGACAGTGGTTAGTGGTGTATGAATTCCAAGTACTCCGTTTGTCCATTTAAGCCGTAAGTGCCTTCGACCGATACTAGCCATTCACATTAAGTATCACATTGGATATTGTCCCTGCCAAAGGAATAAGCATCAAAATGGTACAGCTGAACACTTTCCCATTCCAAATCACAGTAAAATATCTTTGGATTGGCAGTGTGAGGTCGTGTTATTACCAGACCCCAATCTGTTCTTAACGCATACATTGTTTGGTGCCTGAAACAACTGGGGTGTACAATCCGGTTACTAGCAGCATGTTCACAAGATGACCAATATTAGCTGAACCTTGCAGATAGAAAGCAATAACTACAATAATAGAAGGAAAAAGGCTTACCTCAACGTTGGCAAATGAAGAATACAAACGAGTGAAAGGTGGGCAGAGTCACAAATGAAGAATTTCTATCTTGTGCTTTTCACTGAAGAATTGAAGGAGCAAAATAGTATTTTAGTTTAAGCAGAAACATTCCATCCCTGCAGGAATACACCGTTTCTTTTCCTCCTTGTGAGAATTAAAAAATGGACAAGTGATGAAGTAAAGCATTCCTGAAAATATTAAATAACCAAAAATATTTATTTATTTATTTTATTCTCATACCAAACATATGAACGTAACGTTCTAAACCCTATATTCATGGGAATCCTCAGAGATTCTGGAGTAATACTGTAGTAAGCTTAAATTCATTTAGCCATTAGATTAAATTCCTTCTCATATTCTGTGTTTCAGGCTACTAGTCTTCATCTTCTCCTCTCAGCTTCATCTGCTCTTTCTCTCTTTTATGGTGCCCAACTTAAGTAATGTTCTGTCAAGATAAAAAAATATTGCTTAATCACCACCACCACCACCAAGTAAATGGAAGTGCTCTGGCGAATCTCGACGCATATTAATCTTATTCTAGATTGGACTCAAGAGGCGAGGACAGAATTCTCGGAGACTCCAATTATTTATTTCCTTTCAGTATGACTGTTGAACAAGTGATTGACTCTCTAAAGACTTTTCTTTTTCTTTTTCATTCTCTTCTTTCCTCTTATTCAGACCAAATTCAGGTTTATCCTTTCCTCACTCTCAATTCACATAATGTAGACTATGGTTCCCTATTAATTTAAGACTTGGCATGGTTTGTGATTGTTAATAGGGTCAAAGCCCATCTTCTGCAAACATGGAGATGTAACAAAGCCTTTTGTGTTTTTAAACACAGAATCTGACTTGCATTTTTCTTGCAGTTTTGGTTGATTGGTAAAATTGGAAATTTGTTTGCCATCTTCAGTGTATTTTGGGTCTCCATCCATACTTTGGAGGAGATGATGTTAATTTATTTTGTGAGTTTTGGGAGAAGGATGAAAGGAAGATTCTTTGGAAGATATACTAAGATTGTTGGGAAAATTACCAGTTTGGTCAATTGAAAAAAAATAATTTTTTATATATTCGTTTTGAAAATTAATTAAGTATTTAATTATATTAATTAATAATTTATATATAATTAATTATATATTAAATATTAAAATAAAATTTAATTATTAATTAATTATATATAAATTATTAATTAATATAATTAAATACTCAATTAATTTTTAAAACAAACTAAACACATATTTTTTTTCAAACCGCTCGGTCATTTTTTCAGATTGTTTGAACTAGCTGACACCTTGTGTTTATTTGGCTGGGTAAGCCATTGACTTCCATCCTTCCAGGTGTTAACTGTTAACTGGTAATAATTTCTCTTCTTTTTTTTTTTTTTGGATCTTAATGAAGAGAGGAAAGAACAATTCACGATTGAAGTAGAAGTGGAGCACAACGTGTCAAAGATAGGAAAGAGAGGGCAAAGTAGAAAACGTACACCTTGTGTTTATTTGGCTGGGTAAGCCGTTGACTTCCATCCTTCCAGGTGTTAACTGTTAACTGGTAATAACTTCTCTTCTTTTTTTTGGATCTTAATGAAGAGAGGAAAGAACAATTCACGATTGAAGTAGAAGCGGAGCACAACGTGTCAAAGATAGGAAAGAGAGGGCAAAGTAGAAAACGTATCTCAATGAGTTTAATCTAACGGCTGAAAACTTGAGCGCTTACCAGAGGATTACCCAATATGGTAGTAGGCAATGTTTTAATAAACGAATGACAGATCGAATCGGTGAGGTTATCGGATCATGATTTGATTGGTTTAATCGGTCGAATTGGTGATTGAACTAAATGAAGTAATAATTATAATTATAATTATATATATAATTATTTATATATATATATATAAGTAAATCTAATAATATGAATAATAAAAATTGACTATATATGATAATATTTATTATTGTATTTAATTAAAATAGTATTATTTTGAGAGTAACATAAATTTAAGGAAAAAAATTAGAGTTTAATCCTTATTTAAAAAATTTATTATTATTATTTCTTTTTAAAATACTCATAACTATGAAAATAATAATTATTTTTATTGAAAATCAGTTAGTCTAACTTCATTCGTTCATTTTTTATCACATAGATCTTAAAAAACTATGTGAAATTGATATAAAATGCATTCAAATTGGACGAACAAGTAAAAAGTTTTGATTTTTGAGATATAAATGTGACAAAAACTCCTAAAAAATTAATTTAAAAATATGAAAAGTTAATAAAAAAATTCAAAAAAAGTAAAAAAAAAAAAAGAGAACCGGCCGGTTTTCAGAAACCCAATCTGATTCATCCGGGTTGCCGATTCAACTCGGTTCTTTTTGATTCAATCAAGTTCAACAGCTAAAACGGTTTTTAGGACTAACCGGACCGCCTAGGTACCCGGGTCATGGTCGGATCGGCCGATCCAGTCTGATTTTTAAAACCCATGGTTTTAGGAGAGCACTCTCTCATTATTTTAGCCGTAGGTTTGCAGCATTAATTTGTTCCACTATTTTAGCCGACGGCATTAAAGATAGATATTTACATATATTTGGTATGGTGAACCAACCGAAATTTTTTCAGTATTGTGAAAGCCAACATGCTATTGCTCCAGTAAAAGGTCTGAAGAGTTGGTGCCTGTCCTGTCCAGATTTCAGGTTGTGGTGGGATAAGTAAGTGGTTTAACAAATTTGGTAAACTAAAATCACATGTCACGTCTAAAATATAAAATGTATTTTTGAAAGTATATAATACGTTTATAATTATCCAGGAAAAAAAACTAATAATTTACTATTTAATTTAATGAATTTAATTAATAAAAACAAACTGAACTTAGTTTATTTGTTACATGTTTAATAGAACGTATCAAGAGCATGATTAAATATGAGTACACCAATCGTCTCTTACGAGTTATTATGTTCAACAAGGAAAAAAAAAAAGGAACGAAAAATCTCAAAGGCGTCATAAAAGTAGATGTTGGAATATAACACAAATACACAACGGATAATCAATTGTCCACAGATAGTAAGATATACATCATACAAAAATAACAGTTTTAAAGGGGTGTTCTGAGCATAACGGATACTCTCTAGACGTGAACAGACACATGCAACTTTCAAGTCACACTCACTGACCCTTCAAGTTCAATAGTTAGGTTACATATAAAATATGGAATCCAGAACATAATACAGTTATACTAGCTTCTCTGCTTCTACATGCATGCACATGTTCTTCCAGACACCACCACTCAACATAAAGTAGAATCAACACTAGTTACGCTTAAGAGGCAGCAATACTTGGCTGAAATTCCTCCTCTGATCGTTTTAAGGAAACCAAATCTGGTGCATTGTCAACACAGACGTTGTTCTCTATGTTGTCAGCCACTTTTGTTGTTGATGAGGTAGGATAAGGGGCTTTGCTCCCCAACCTTTAACAAGCATGAATTGATGGCAATAAAAAACCAGTATGTTAATAATCAAATACTAAATTGGAAATTATAAACTCATTCCAGACCCCATTAACGTGGCAGGAAGATAGTACCTGTCTCGCCGCTTCTCAAGAAACCTTTGAAGTGAATGTCTGCGTGCTATTGGAAATTCCGAAGAGAGTTATCAAATAAATTATTGTTACATTAAAATAATAGACAACACAGTTACTAAATAGTAAATGATAAAGAAGACATATAGTACAATAATGAGATCGTTACCGCCTTCCAGCCTGCAGATGGAACTTTTCTCTGCAGGAAAGCAGAGTGCCTGCGGTGAAGCCACATTATTAGTGGTTCCTAGTGGAGAAGAAGGCCTCGTGGGAATGGGTGAAATGAAGGGAGATTGTGTTCCAATCTTCTTCATTTCAGCAGACTTGGCAGCAGCAGCAGCAATAAGCATTATTTCATGCACCTGTTAGTAAATAAGAGAAAGTAATATATGATTTGGACTATATCATAATATTTAAAGTGGAGGGCTGCAACGAAAGCACAACAGCTGCAAGATTATCTTATCGCATCAAAGTTCAGCAAGTGGCTACCTTTTCTGCAGGAATTCCATCATAGACACAAATGCTCCCATTATAGAAGATGGTAAGCTGACTTGTACTAGGAATCACTGCATTCAGTCCAGATGCTGGCATTGACCTAAAGAAAAGAACAAATCACACACACATAAAAGCATCTGAACGCTTGACAGTGGTGGAAATAGTAACTTGAACTTTCTACAATTATCGATGCTTTAGACTTATAGATTTCCTATATTTTCTAGATTTTGCGGTTCACAGGGTTTCTGAGCGAACCAGGTAACTATGAGATGTGTCAAAAATAGATTGTGAAGTGAATTCACGGCAGCTCAGTATAAGTTGTCTTTAATATATTGTTGCCTTAGGGACCAAAATATGTATCAAGGTTTATGTTAACAACTTAACATGAATGCAAAAGTTTTAAATTTTTTAGTGAATTGTCCCTTGAAAAACACATTAACATAGTGTCAAGAATTCAGTATGATCTCCTTTATTAATTTTTAATTCCCTCCCTTACGCCAGTAAAATCCTTGCTAATAGTGGAAACCCATAAATAATGTTACATAAAAATGCCTATTAAGATTAATTATTTTTAAAACCCAAACCCACAAATATAAATCAACAACAATCAGATTGAACTTAAATGTGATCCACACAGCCAAGGGCCATGTAGCCAAGTGGTTAGAAGCACTTGATATTGGGTCCGATCCCTGGTGAGTCTTAATACAAACAATAGCCTGCCATTCCCCCACCCGTCATGAGGTCTTAGTACCTCCCTTGTAATAAAAATACAAGGGATCATGTAGGAGCCTCTGCCCTAAACAAAAAAGTACGGGCATAGGCCATTACAGAGGATTATGTCATCAGAAATTTTTGTCTTTCCTGAACTTAGATACACACGAATTTAATCAATTGATGCTCTGAAAGCTGTTCCTGATGTTAAAATTTATCCAAGCTATAAGGGTCATTATGCTGGCCATGATAATCGTTGTTATATTTGACTACCAAAGTATGATTTCATTCGGCGAAGAGGAACAAGGAGATGAGTTGAGGCACAAATATCTAGATTTATCTTATAACAAAGGTTAAATCCTGATTACTTCTTATGCTTTTAAATTAAAATTATTGAGAAGTTTCTTGTGTTCTTTTTCGCTGAATCATGATTATGGATTATAGTAATTCCCTTTATTGGATTTGACAAGACAGATCATGTATCATATTGGAGCAAAAACCCTCAGATCTTCAATAATTTGGTAAATTAAACAAGTGTTAAGTCAAAGGTTCAGAATTCAGAAAAATCCTGCATCTAATTCCATCTGAGGGAGAATTCTCTCTTTCCAAATGGCCGCACCTTTCATCCAAGTGAGAAAATAAATGCACAAAAGATCTAAAGCAAACCAGATGCACTGACTTCAAAATGAGCCCTTGGTGCACTATAGTATATCCCCAAAGTCCCAAACTCATCTACTTCTTCAAAATAAGGGGACCGTTAGTTCAAGTTTTTAGGATTCCGGGGAATGTTTTAGAATTTTTTAGAATACTGTACCATTTCCATGTTTGGTTCAAGATTAGAAAAAATATTTCCACGAATTTATCATTCCTAGTAATGCAATATTCTCATGTTTAGGCCAAAAACACATTCCCATAGGAAGGTGGGTATGCAACAACACTGCCGCCACTTTCGTCATCATCACCACCATTGCAACATCGTTGCCACTGCACCACCACACCTCCACCATAGGTGTTCATGAATTTCACTTTGATTAAGAGTAGCTGAGAGAAGATTAAGACAAGAGACCTAGACATCAGAGAACCAATTTGGTGTTATGTCAGGGAGGTCAACCATGGAGATTATATACCTATTGCTTGGTTTGATGGAAAGATACAAAAGGAACCAAAAAACTCCTACACATTGTCTTCATTGATCTGGAAAAAGCCCATGATAGGGTGCCACAACAAGTACATACATGAAATAGGATTCATTAATGGGAATATCACATAGGATTCAAGCTGGGTGGATGAAATAGAGAAATGCTTCAAGCGCAATTTGTGATCATAAAGTACTTATCAAACTCACAGGAAAATTCTACTAAACAGCTATAAAACCAACGATGCTCTATGGTAGTGAATGTTGGGCAGTAATGTACCAACAATAGCCAAAAAGAAGTGTCGCAGAGATGAGAATGTTGAGGTAGATGAGTAGACATACAAGAAAAGGTAAGATTAGGAATGAATGTATTCGGGAGAAAGTTTGAGTCATACCTATTGAGGAGAAGATGACAGAAGCCCACCTGAGGTGGTTTGGTAATGTAAGAAGAAGACAATTAGAGGCTCCAATGAGAAAAATAGATCAAATGGAAGATAGTTCAATTAAAAGGGGTAGATGAAGACTGAATAAACCTTTAGGTGAAAACATTAAACAAGACACTCCTCTAAATGATTTTATTAAAAATTTGGCTTTCGATAGAACCCAATGGCATCAATTGAATCATGTAACTAACCCCATCTTTTGTCAATATTCTTGCATTCCCGGAATGTAAATCTTGGGAATGAAAAATCATTACCCGAAAAAAAGGACCCTAAGGCTCCTTTCCATCTCGTAGCTTTCTCGAGTTACAAAGTTGACCTAATCCCAAATATGTTTCTAATTAAAAAGTTCTCAATACCTTATAACGTTTTCCATTCAGAAAACTCAGGGTTACAAGCATAAATCAAGTTCACTCCTGTTACTTTTTCCAATTAATAACCTAGACTAATCTATATCTCCTGCTGTAAATAAAATCCCTTTTCAGGAACACATAACATGTTTTTTCCATTAATTAAAAGCCCATACTGAACCCCAAAGCATACGGGTCCTCATCTCACACAAATGGAATATGTGGCCTAGTAAGTAAGTGGGTAACAAAAGAAAGGACCTTATACATAGAAAGAGAGAGAGAGACATATCAGATATCTGTTATCAGTTATCAGACACCTACTTGTTTGCTGAGTGATGCATCGTTGACCCATCACCCACGTTGTTCTGGACCAGCTGTTCCTCCATGTTGCTACTAACTCCATCAACACTATGACCAAGATTCTCCATAACAGGAGGAGAAGATTCTAGAGCCAAAATCTGGTCTTTCTGTCCATCTCCGGCAACCTGCTCTGCCATTGTTTAGATAACCCAACAAGTGGATCAAGAACTCAGAAGAGAATGGTTGAATGGTATATTTTAGGACCCAAATTTGCAAGTCTTGGAATTTCAACGCTTTGAGAAGCTGGATTGATTGATTCCCTTGTAGCCTGTAGTGACCAATCATCAATCGTTAATTATTCATTGCCAACTTTTTTTAAGGAACATGAGTTTTTTGTGCTTCTATTCTTTTTTTCCCTTAAAAAATTGTCTGTCTCTGACAAGTTACAACCAGATGGACAACGGAAATCTCTGCTTTGACCTTTCAAACTTTTGTTCTTGTTTTTTTTAATAAAACAAGGAGGCTGGTGCAGCACCACCATTTTAAATCAAAAATTATATTTGGGGCTTAATATCATTGGGCCTTTTTGAGGCCCATTAAGAATTGAGTAACCACTGGTTCGATACTGGTTTTGACATATCCACAATGTTAATATGGGTGACGTGGTGATTTGCCATGTTATAGAGGAATTTTTCATAGAATTTTTTATATAAATTTTTACCATTGTTTTTAAGCATACACCAAACTAAGACTAATGTTTAAAAACTTAATCTAAAATAGTGTAATATGGCCCCATTTTATGTATCCCAAATCTTGTAATTCTAAATATGTACACTTCAAAAAAATTGTTCTGGAGTTAGCCCAAGCTCGTCAATAGAGGGACAGTCTTAATAATTTTCACAATATGGACACTGAAGTCAAGCTCACAAATTCAAAAATTATAACTAGAATGAAGGTGAAGGTTCTGGAAGCTACTCAATAACTTATGGATAGTGTGTTACATATCAATTACTTGGTTCGAACTGTGGATAAATTAACTACTGCTCAAAGGTTTAGAGCTTTCATTCCCATTGATATTGGTAATATACGGTAATTTACCATGTTAGCTTTTTCCAAGAAATAGAAACTTGTCAAGGTTTGCTATAAGTTTAAACATTTGGGAACTTTTGCAATATAACGTTATCCTAAGCCTCAAACAAGAGACTTTTTTCTTATAGTGATCTTCACTGCTAGTGCTATCCCTTTTCCTTCCAACATTCTAATGGACACCCTTCACACTGTAGTACAAGATACGAAAGAAGATGAAAGAAAGGAAGGGGTGAATGGATCAAAACATTTGAATAACGTGTCATATTTGTAATCTACTTATCACTTATGCATGTGCTCTAATGCCCAAAGAGAGCCTGAAATATTGCCATTGTCCAAGAGTTCTCTGTTAGCAGAACAGAAGTTTCTGCTTCTATATAATGCGACAGGACAGGAGTTTAATTCATCTCTTTCTGGAATGGCATGATTTTGTATGTAATGAAAATGGAGACAGGGGGAAAG
The DNA here is from genome assembly GCA_023212625.1 of Styphnolobium japonicum. Taxonomy (NCBI): domain Eukaryota; kingdom Viridiplantae; phylum Streptophyta; class Magnoliopsida; order Fabales; family Fabaceae; genus Styphnolobium; species Styphnolobium japonicum. The sequence continues at coordinate 20,297,784 of JALBWW010000003.1, read as the reverse complement.
TAGCAACATTTTTGCAGCTACTTACAAATAATCTACTAATAAAGGATCACAAACAAAAATGGAACTTGAAATTATTACAAGCAAGAATCGAAGTAGACGCAGTCGATATTTCTACCAATTGAACAAAACTGATTGTAGACGCATACCAGCATTTTTTAGTATGTATCTCTTTGTTGTTGAGGTTTCTTACTTCCTCCCACCTAAGGCAGTTATAAATGATGAAATCAAACTAATAATACTGCTTTCGTTTCTGTTATTTTTTTTCTTTTCTTCATTTTTTTAATGACGGTGTGAAGGGGAAGAAAAATCTTCAAAGTAAATTAAACGTGATTTTGGAATGATGCCGCAAAAATCCTGTTTCATGGCACGGTCATAGCTTTTTGCTTTATTTTCCTCACTTTTTCTTTTGGCCTTTTCCTTTAATTGCAAGCATCGAGTCAAAGTTGACTGTTAGTCATTTTCTTTGTGTTGTTTCTTAACACGTTCACCCCACCAATGTTTCGTACCAAATTATGTAAATGATGCCGTGTGCTTAGGTTGGATCTGACTAGGATAGTAGGAACTAGGAAGTAGTCATTCTGATATGCGATCTTATGAAAAAGCAATCTGACCTGAGTCGGTTGTATGAGTGGAAATGAACCCTCTATTTTTTTCAGCTGAGAAATCTCGTTATCCAAACAGATGTATCATAATCAAGCCCATGATAGCACCCAATAGTTAATGCGTGTAGGAGTTTTATTAAAATTAGAATGTTCAATCACAGGCTCAATTACACTAGAGTGCATACAACGTTTCAAGTGGCTTGCAGATGGCCTTGGATTGATGTGCTAATACAAAAGAAGTGGATTTATTTTTCATACCACTTGTTGCACTGCTCGTTAGGTTTTAATGTAGACATATGTACCAGAAAGAAGTTTTAAGTGAATTCATTGTAATTCAGACAGTATTGCAAGTGTAGAAGTGGTATATATACCTGGAAAAAAAACCCTCAATAATAGAATCTCAAAGATCCATGATCAAAACTTATCCAACTGTATTAGCTTTACTAAACCCTTTGATCAAGATTGTTTGTTCATACGTTAATCCCACCCTCACATTGGTTTCTGACAGACTAATGCATACACAGGGAAGAGTCCCAAATGACTAGTCGGTGACCCTTTATTCCCATCACAAAAAGGAAGGTTGATAAACATTTAATTTTAAAATATAATAATATGAATAATTTAATCCAAGGGGAAAAGAAAGGAAAAGTTGATGAGGGTGAAAGTAAAAAGAAAGGGAAAGAACGAAGCAAAATACGCTCCACCACCACCCCACCCTTTGGCTTTATAAAGAAGTCATGGAGTTCATCATATTCAATCAACTGATGTGGCATTGCGGGTTAGTAAAAAGAAAAAATGTATAAGGATTTTTATCTTCTAAAATGATAAGTGTACTTTAGAAAATAAAATGCAAAATTAAAAAATAATTTTTCATTTATTTTAATCTATTATTTAAGTGTTTATATTTTATAAAATTTTAAATCTTTAATTTTGAATGATTAGAATATTGTACTTTAATCTTTAAAATTCACGGTTCACTTTAGAATACGTAAATCCAAAAAGTAAAAAACCAAAGCCATTCCATTCCATACATAAAAATTAGCTCATAGCGCCCTGGTCTTTGTGTGTGAGGCTAGTCCAGTCAAACTGATAACATAGCCCTACAAATATTTTACTCAATTTCAAATAGTTGTAAGCTTATGGTGCATCCGTTGTACTCCCTTCCTCGTTGATTGTCGGGCAATAATTCCAAAGACCATTTCGGTGGGTCACACAAAAGTTTAAACTTTCCACTAATTGTCTAATTTATTTAATAGCATCATTCAAAAAAGCATTAACGGATAAAAAGAAAAGGGAAATATGAACAAAGCAAAGCATCCTACTGGATACGCACTCACTACACTTTGTCTCGCAGACCTTGTGAGCATTTCAAGTCAGTTTCTTTTGCTTATAAATTGACTAATGAGCACCTCACTATACACTTGATAAAGAACCGAGTTTAGTGCAAAGCCTGCAAGCAATTCCTTACATTTCTATCCCCACAATCTCATCACCTATTCTTGAGATCGTGGCAGCAACAGTTGTGGGCGGAGCTTTTCTCTCTGCTTTTCTTGATCTTGTTTTCGACAGGCTCTCTTCACCTGAGGATGCCAAATAGCCATTCATATCATAAAAGTTGTTTTTAAAAATAAAGCAGGAGATATTTGGGCTTAGTATATTCATACGCATCTTTTATGCGTCTATATATATTTTCCCATATATATATATATGCACGCTGTTGAAGTACTAATTTTCTTTGGTCCAATTTTCAATGAAATTGCCTTTGGACCATAATTTAAAAAATAAATATTGTGCAGAATTCTATTAAATTTCGACATTTGGGTTATAATTTCATTCATACAATTCAATTTAGATGCTTAACTTGCAATATTATTTTATAATTTATACATATAGTATGATTGTGGTTCCACGGCCATAGCTTGACGCTATATGATTGTGGTTCCATTCTGAATCCCATAGCTAGATATCAAGTTGAAATGGCTTATGGACATGGCCTACCTATCTGATACAAGGATACTCAAGTAGAATAGTAAATAGATTATAACAACACGGGGACTGTGGAATTAGAGTTAAGAGGAACATAAGCCTTCTAGAGGACAAAAAGCCTACAACTCATTGTAACTTTAAGTCACAAAATTTGGGAATTAGAGTTAAGAGGAACAGATGCCTTCTTGAGGACAAAAACTTACAACTCATTGTACTGTCACAAAATTTGGGAATTAGAGTTTTCAATACAATGGATAATCTTGAAAATGCCAGTAAGTTACAAGACTTGTCAACTATTCACCAACGGTTATTGGAGAAAGAAAGAACTCTCTTAACGCTATGCTACCACGGACATAATCTTGTGCTGTTTATGATTTCACAACATCCAAATTTAGCAGAGCAGATGATATCACAGACCCATCAAGATAATTGGCAAGTTTTGAGAATTTTAAATTGAAATCAACATCTATTGAAGTGAAATTTAATAGGAAGCATATCAAGTGAGGGCACTATTTTATTTTGACAAGATTTCATTCTATACATGTCATTGCATGAATTTAATTATAAAAATATTTCATTCTAAATAAATCAATTAAGAATATGAAATTTAATTGAATTTAGTTCCTTTTAATTAAAAAGGAAAAATGAAAAAAAGAAAAAGAAGAATTCAGTTGAATTCATAATAATTATGGAGTACCAAATACATCCTGTCTAGCTTGTCATTAGCATCTCTCTTGCTAACTTGAATTGGTTTCTAGAAAAGTAGCTGCAAGTTCAAAGGAACAAGACATTTAAATTGTAACTTGTATTGGTTGGATATTTTGTGCATGATTTCCTCAGTCTTTAGATATTCACCACCTTCTACCGAAATTACTCTCAATTTCACGCACAATGTGCTTTGAGTTCCAGGATGCTGTCTCTCTGAGAGGAAGATAAGATTTACATCCAACCATTCAGCAAAACATCTAATCAAGAGGATTGAAGATATTGCAACAGAAATGGGATTTAGAGTCCAGAAGAAAAATGGAAATGTTAGTGCTATTGCTTATGTTTACAAGAGCTTCTTCTTCTATTTCCAACAAACGAAGTATTAGTTTGGCTAAAAAGTCACTATAACGTCAAATTTCAGTTGAAAGTGATACAAGAGAACAAGGTGCAGAAAAGTCTAGGTAGCCTCTCAGTGGCAGCAGAGGTAATGCATGTTGAGACTGAGCTAAACCATTGTATTACTGATGTTTGCAGCTTAATATCTGCAATCTGCATAGTTTTCTGACGTTATGAAACTATCTTCACTTCAAATATAACAGGTGTTTGAAATAAGCCCATCCTTGTATGTCGTAGAATTAAGGAAGTCTTATGGAGATGCTTCTGTATATAAACAGGTATATATACCATATCTATCTCTCTCTGCGCCCTTTTCCACAAAATTCGAGGCTTATGTGTATATAAATTTTTCTTATGATGTAGTTATGCAAGAAGTTATCAAATGATTTGGGTGTTCCCCCAAGGCAAGCGTTAGTGAGCTCAGAAGAGATAGGCCTGTGAGAAAAGAATTTAGAAGCCAGATATCATAATGTATATGTTGCTTTTTGCTTTTTGATTTTTTGGTTTGTATAAGTTTAGGAAGAGGGAGGCTAACCATTACAAGGCCTAGGGATGTTACAAGCCTCAAGATGACTTGGATTATTACTTACGAATAGCCTTCCAAGAGAGATTTCTAGATATGTTACTTTTTAGTTCAGGTGGGATAATTATGTAGATGAGTTAAATATCAATTGTAATTTGTAAATGCCATTGTAATTAACGAGTTAGTGAAATGCATATATGTCAATTAAATAGTAAGAGCATCAGTTTTGAATTTAGCAATCCCTTAAATGGTTGAACTCCATTCCATAGCATCTCTATACAAAAGGATGTTCTAGTCAACCTGAAATAAGGGATCCTGTGACTTGCATCAACTTCAGTGTTTTCACAGGGCTTTCTATCATAACGCGGAAGTTTATCTCTGAACCGAACCATTAAATTAGGTCCAACTACAACTTCGGATAATCTATTATTGGCTTGTCAGAAAAAGTTGAATTGCCTACTCAAGCAGTTCAATGAGGCTGCAAAACAAGTATAATTTTAGACAATAAGTCCGTGCCACACTGTCCATACATGCACAGTTGCACACACTCAAGTACACATGCATACTCATACAAAAGAACAGACTGAATGTTTGATTATAATAAAGGTGCAGCAACCATGAAGCTGAGTCTCAAACACTGATCAGGACAAGCAATTAATCCGTGGAACCACAGCCAACATATAGTACAAACAAACCCAACTCATATTGGAAAATTAACCATCGGTAGAGCTTCTCTCAGTCCTGATAATTTTGGATTATGAAATAACAGGTTAGAAAAAAGATATTCAGACAATTTCTCAATCACTGGAATTTCACCATGCCATTAATTTATATACATGACAAATATATCACTTATATAGGGGTTCAATCATAATAGATTTATCAAAGCGTGTGTTGGGAATCGAGGATCTAACATATGTCCACATTAATATGATATTGTCCACTTTGAGCTTAAACCCTCATGGATTTGCTTTTGGACATCACCCAAAAGGCCTCATACTAATGAAGACATTTTTACATACTTATAAACCTATGACCCTCCCCTTATTTAGGCAATGTGGAACTTGTTTGCACCTCAACAATCCTCCCCTCAAACAAATGACCATGGTTCAACCTCCCCTCCAAATGGCTTTCGAGTATTCAGCCTTATACTTGAACCGCCGTTTGCTCTCCAACAGAACCTGCTGCCTAACCAACCTGTTAGTAAGACTTTTGATACAAGATCATTTCCATCTTGCACCGCTGTACAGCAACGGGACACGCCGCCTGATCACCTCAACGCCAAGAGGACTTTCGACACAAGGAATCTTTGACTCAGATCCATCAACGGCTGTTCCAATACCCGTCCCAGCCGACACCATCGGCTCTGACTCAAATGCAAAATTTTCTCGATTAACCTTTTTGATTTTGTGCGTTCATTGTCTACTTCTAAAATCCTTGTCTACATGTCTGACTATTTTTAAGTGAAATCGGATTTTCAAGATGCCTTAAGCAGAGCTGACATTTAGCTATGCAGGATCATATATGGCACACTGGTTATGAGAATAATGACAATTATAACTTGATGAGGACACTGAATTAATGAACCATGTCAAGAGGTCATTGTCTAGATGTGCCTTGTGCCATCAGATTGGTATATATTTATTTCCATTAAGCCATTGATGTCTCTGATCAATATTGAATTTAAGAAGTTATTTAATCAATGCCACACATATAACAATGACAGGATCGATCCTTCGTTATGCGTGCAATCTTTATGTTCAGGTGCTTGGCAAATGGAGGAATAAGAAATATACAAGTGATTGTTTCAACTTTCAAGTTCGAACTTTTGTGGTAAGCATGTACAAACTACTCTATACACTACAAGAAAATATAGAATCTACTACAGAATTTATAGGATGTGAGATTATTGAATGCCAAAGTTCAAATTCATTGTAAAAAGATCTAGCTGAGGCATATAGCAACCATATGTGCTCTGTTTCTTGCGTGCTTGTGTGCATAAGTGAAGCTCTTTACACTATTTGTCCTGATACAGGTTTGTTTCTATGTGTACCCTTGCTTCTGCTGCAAACTTTTTTTTAGTGCTTTTTGTATGCTTGCAATTTCTTCTACATAATATTTGATGTCAGTTATGATTATTGGCTTATTGGGTTGTTCAAAAATGGCACCAAAAAATTTTGCAACTGATTTTGATTATTATTGAACACTAAGGACTACCTATAGCTTTCATTTATCAACTTCCATTTTGTATATGCCTTTGGAAAATGGTATGATGCTGACGTTTTAGGGTGACACTTTAGGTGCAGCTTCCCCTTCAAATCTTTTTGGAACGTCAGTGTTGATACTGAGATAGATCATGATCTAGTATGATGTTCATTCTTTGGTAGAGAGCTTGGTCTAGATACCATTGACAATATTTTTTGTGCGGCCAACTCCTAGCACATGATAAAATACCATATTTTGGATGATATTTCATGATTTTTTCTTCTCTTTTATTTTATTTTGTATATATATTCAACTAAATGTGCTGGAACTAGTATTTATACCTATATATATATATACATATATATAAAAGACGAAGCAAAATCTAATTTCAAGGTTTTATACCTATAAAAAAAATTATTAATTAATCTAATTAATATATATATATATATAGGTATAAAAGACGAAGCAAAATCTAATTTCAAGGTTTTATACCTATAAAAAAAATTATTAATTAATCTAATTAATATTTTTATTGTACGATAAATATTTCTTTGAATTAATAGCTACTTTAAGTGCTTGCTCAAAGCTGGCCAACAACATAAAGTAGACCGAATCAATCTAGAAGACTATCGAAGACAAATTTCTTCTAAGAGAAGGAAAATAAATATTTTAAAGTTCTTATAAGAAAAAGCATAGAACAAATAATATAAATTAATGTATATAATAAATAGTTATATATATGCAATGAATGAAGAGCACAGTTGGGACGTTGATGCTCGGCGGCGGTGAACCTCATCCACAGCACACAATTATATCACTTCTCTTTTTCTTTCTTTTTTATAATTCCAATTTTTGTCTTTATGTCCAACGCCAATTTGACTCTAATCATCTATATGAATATTGGAACCAAAGATGCATAGAAGACAACTTCTCACTTCATTACCTGAAAAAGGTCTAATTAATATAATTATAATTGTAATTTTATATGCATTTGTCTGTTTACCACTACTATTTTTTCATAGTCTAAGCACATTTTGACACATTGTTGGCCACCTATTAATATGTATTAGCATATTCATTGGCACATGTACTTAAATTAATTATATAATTTTTTATATATAAATATAATTTATATATATCAATCTGTTTGTTTCTCTGTTAGGAAGCTTATTGTTTTTCAATTAGTTCCTTCACTTCGTGGTTTTGTTATTGTTTGTTAATCTAAAACAGAGGTTTGGCAATATCTTCATTGTTATCTTCACTTTTAAATATGTGATTGTTATATTCTAATTTTGGCAATTTCACATTGTTCACATGATTGTCTGATCTGGCATTGTGAAGGGTGAAAGTGATGCACCTGTTGATTTAGCTCCTGCTACGCTTTAGGTATAGTTACTGGTTCACTTATTTTCTCAAGTTTCAAAACCAAAATCTTAAATAATGCAGATTTGGTTTTGTTATGCCATGTTTAATGCAATTAGCTTCTACTTGTTCTTCTTAATGTTTGCATGAGTGTATGTTGCAAGGTCAAACAAGCTAAATAACTTTTTTTTTAAATGTTTAACATATCAGATACATTTGTTTTAGACTTCATAAGTTGTTGAGAGTTTCAAAAGCTAAGTCTGGAAAGTAGTATGTTAGCCTTTAAATTTTAATTAACTTTGTTGTCTTATATTTTTATTAACATAATTCCTTATTTTTTGGTTTTGGTAGTTGGTTACCTTTATTTTGGATCCCTAACTTTTAAGTTGAACTTTTTGCGTCACAAGCATCATCGCAAGGCGAAGCAGATGGAGGGAACCACAAAATCACGAGAAGGAAGAAGATGATGACGTAGACTTAGATTGATTAGTTGTGTTTTTCCTTTTTTTTTTGTAGAACTTGTTTAAACTTATTTTGTTGTAGAACTTGTTTAAACTTATTGTATAACTTTGGAAGTTACTAATACAATTATGACATTTTATTATTTTGTATAATTTACTAGCTGAATTTGTATGTTTTGAATATTTTTATGCATGTTTAATTTGGCAAATCATAGTAAATAAAATTATTATTTTTTATTTTTTTACAATTAGCTAGGGATTAACTACTATTGGTTAACTATAGATCAACTATGGAGTAGATAGGGATTAACTAGGAAATGAAAAAATTAGTTGCGAATTAGCTACGAATTAGCTAGGGATTAACTTAGGAATGGAAAAATTAGCTATGATTTAGCTAGGGATTAACTAGGGAGTTAAAAAAATAAGCTGCAAATTAACTATATATTAGCTATGATTTGGCTAGGATTTAATTAAAATTTAGCTATGGATTAGCCAGGGATTACCTAGGGAATGAAAAAAAAATTAGCTACAAATTAACTAGGAATTAGTTAGGGATTTTCTATAGCTAAATAGCTAGGGAATTGGAAACATTTCTTTTAAGAACTTTAGCTATGGATTAGCTATGAAATTTTCGTAGTTATTTTATTTTAGCTACGGATTAACTGCCAAAAATTTCCATAGCAAATTTGTTACTAGTTTGTATTCCCCATTTAGCAAAATTTCAGCTACTGTAGCTAAAATTTTTAGCTACGGATTAGCTAGGGATTAGCTACAGAATTTTCCCTAGCTAATTTGTGAATTTCTTGTAGTGTGTATACATTTTAATGGAGGTTGAAGATTGAAATTGTGATATGGACTTTCCATTATAAAAAACAACTATATTTATTTGTGGACAAAACTTGGCTTTATCTTCAAAATATAAACCTAGACATTTTATATAAACCTTGGGAAAACTCAATTTTCGTCGCTTCTCCATTTTTTTTTTCTTCTCATCTCATCATCTTCAAGTTATTTTTTCATAAATCATAGCCATCTAAATATGATACACTCAGATACAGACACTTCACCTCACCACAAAACGCAACCAGTTCATCGTTAAATTCATCTCAAGAGAAACTTGCTTTGCCTTGTTTAATTAATTCCTAATGAAAATTACATAAAACAGTAGAACAGGCATACCCTTAGCCACCAAAGCCACTTCCAAGGCTGTTTTTGAAATCAATATATTCATAGAAATCAATATGTAAACGCCAAATTTCCCACCTTAGCTGCTAGGTGTATTAATGGAAAAACTTCTGCTAAGTTGCCAACATGCATATGTTTTAGGTGTGCATTTAGGTAGTTTAATTACTCTTTTAATGTTTAAGAAGTTGTTTTTATCTCATGCTAATGTGTTTTATTGGGTCTTTAGAATTTCATGTTTTAATTGTTATTTTGGTTTAATTAGTATTGTTTTTATTTGTTTTTGTATAGTTTGGATGCATGAGTAATGCCCAATTTGAAGCCCAATGTTGAAAGCCATATTTTAAAGATGGGCTAAGCCCCATGGTCTGGGGCTTATGTAGAAGGTGCCAAAAGAAGTGCTAATGGAGTGAATGAAACTTCACATTTCTGCGCAGGTAGGGCATAGCGCCATATGATATGGGTTAAGCGTCGTTTTGCAATTCATTAAATGGTGCTTAGCGGGAAGGAAGCTGCACTAAGCGTGAATTACTTTTGAAAAAGATCTATGAAAGGGGATAACAAAGGACGAAAGAAGTAACCTAATTTGGCAAGGATTCTCTCTGGTTTAGGGCGGCTGAAGACGAAAGGATACAACCCATGAAGACTTCGTCATCTCTTTTCTTCATTTCTTTTAGCTCTGTTATTTTGATTTCCATGTCTAATTAAACTCTCCCATGTTAGGGTTAGATGTAATTATTTCTTAATCTCTATGTTTTTTACTTGATATATCAATTTAATCTCTACTTCTTAATTTATGAGTGATTTATTTTTATGCTTAATGCTTGTTATAGCTTGATCATTCATGACTTGATTCTTGATTTGGTAGACAATTTGGAAGTTGATGCTAGGTCTAGAACTGAAATTAATCACCTAATAAAGCTTGAATCTAGGAATGGATCTTGGTTTATTAGTTATCTGTTAATCCTTGTTCTTAATGCAAATTCATTTATTAAGCCACCTAAGGAATTAAGGTTTAATCTGAGGATTTAGGCTCATTTCATCAAAGGGATTAGGATTTGAGTATTTTAGAGGATTGATTTTCATAATTGAAGTTAGAGATTATATTGGTTGTCATTTCATTCCATAGGAAGAAGATTAGTGGGTCTATCCCTAGCATCTCATCTTAATTGAATTCACTTTCATTTGTGCTCACCAAATGTTTGTCAAAAATCCAAAAAGAAACAAACCTTTGTTTTCTTGTTCTTAACTCTAGTCTTAATTTTAGTTGTGGTTGAAGAGCTTAAGAGCTCCCGCTATCCAAATATATCATTTAGATAACAATCGATTTGTTACATGTTAGTACTTGCTCACCTTAGTTGTTGGGTGTATTAATGGAAAAACTTCCTAATTCTTATCATGTGTTTATTATTATTTTTTTGGTACATCTATCATGTGTTTATAAATCATAATGTTCTAAAAGATTACTAACAATTCTATTGAAGTGACTTTAATTTGTGAAGGAAAAAAATTATAATTAATCTCAGTTAATATCCGACTAGTATAACTAAGGTTTTAAAAATCGAATCAGACCGTACCGAATCAACCAGTCTAACTGGTCAGGCCATGACCCACGTGTCTGGCCGATCCGGTTAGCCCTCAAAATTGTTTGGGCAGTTCAAAAATCATCTGCACCGAGAATAACTGGGATAAACCGACGACCCGGAAGAACTGGCCTGATTTTTTAAAATTGGCCGATTCTTCAATTTTTTTTTACTTTTTTTTATTTTTTATTACTTTTTCATATTTTTAAATTTGTATTTTAGGGTTTTTTTTCATCTATATCTCGAAAATCATAACTTTTTACTCGTTCGTCTAATTTAGATGCATTTTATATCGATTTCACATAATTTTTTTGAGATATATGCAATGAAAAATGAACGAATGAAGTAAGACTAACTAATTTTCTAAAAAGAAATCCATTATTTTTATAGTTATGAGTATTTTTAAAAGAAATAATAATAGTTATTTTTTAAATAAGGATTAAACCCTAATTTTTTTCTTAAATACTTGCTACTTTCAAAATAAGGCTATTTTAATTAAATGCAATAATAAATATTATCATATGTAGTCAATTTTATTATTTATGTTATTATATTTACTTATATGTATATAAATAATTATGCATATAATTATAATTATAGTTATTACGTCATCCGGTTCGATCACCAGTTCGACTGGTTCAACTAATCAAATCATGACCCAGAAGTCTCATCGGTTCGATCTCTGGTTCTGTTCTTAAAACATTGAACATAACTTTACTACAAGAGGGTAATTTGCAACAAAAGTGACTTTTTTAAAAAGTTAGAGCATGTTTGGATTTGCTTAAATTTTTAGAACAATCGCTTTTTTTCAATAAAAAGTTGTTTTATCTAAAATCTATCTTGTTTGTTTAAAGTGTGTAAAATTGATTATAAATTAAGATTATTTTTTTATAACTAAAACAACATTTTTAAAAAAGTTGTTATTTTAAGCTTTTAATTATTTGATTTCAAATTATTTCAAAAGTTTTGAGAGAAAAATACTTATTTTCCCTCAATCAAATAACATTTTCAATCATTTCATACATCTTTTGATAATTTAACACATAAAAGTAATTTTTTTAATACAATTCAAACAAAACTCTTTATCAATTATGAATTAACATATTTAAACATAAATTATTTTTTTCATAATCGATTTTCTTAAAAATTAATTATACACATAATCTTTTTTTCATAGGTAATGCAAATACGTTCTTAATTTTGAATTTAATGACAATTCTTGTTTACCGCAAAAGATGATTTGCAATGAAAATATTCATATTTTTAAATTATAAAAATATATTATTTTTAATTCTTCGCAACAAAATAGTCCGCTACAAATATGTGGTATTTAAAAATTTCTTGAAAATTGACCATTGCAGGATCATAGTTAATTCTTTAGTCTTTACACAAATCAATTAAATTTTCTTGATTTTGTTTATTTGCTTTACTAACCAATTAAATTTGCTTGGTCCTTCAATTGAATAGGCTGATCTTACAAATAACCTCATATTAATTGGTTGATCTAATTAATCAATTAAACGCAGACAACATCACAGCTTCTTTGGCTAAATCAATTGGTTGATCTTACTTTTAATTCATGAGGAAATCTTGCTCTAATTCTGATCGGGATATTGATAATTGATTGCTCCTTAATTGGTTCTAGGTTTAAACATTTTCCACATGTTCAATAAATAGTCCCCGAGTTTTCTTTCGACCCTATCACTTACAATAAGTTATTTTATTTTATTCCAAACTAAATGCTAATATGATATCTGGACTGGTGTTAATAAATTTTGCTTGGTTATTTTTGTATTTCTGAAAAAATGACATGAAAAGGTATTGGGATATACCCCAGCGTACAAAAACTTTCCACCAGTTAAGTGCAGAGCCTTATCTCGCAGACCGCGTGAGCATGTGAAGTCAAGTCAATTTCTTTCGCTACTAAATTATTGAGTGCCTCACTATACACTATTACACTTGATCAAAGAACCGAGTTCAGTGCAAATCCTGCAAGCAATTCTTTTTCCTTTCTCTCCTCTAATCTGATCTGTGATCACTACCCATACTTGAGATCATGGCAGCAGCAGTTGTGGGTGGAGCTTTTCTCTCTGCTTTTCTTGATGTTGTTTTCGACAGGCTGTCTTCGCCTGAGGTTGCCAACTTGATCCGAGGAAAAAAGCTTGAGCACAAGTTGCTTCAAAGGTTGGAGACTACTCTCTATGCCGTTCAAGCTGTGCTTAATGATGCAGAACATAAAAAAATCAAAGACCCAGCAGTCAAGAAGTGGCTCGATAATCTCAAAGATGCAGTCTACGTGGCTGATGACTTATTGGACCAAGTTTCTACTAAAGCTGCAACTCAAAAGGAGGTAGGTAACATGTTGTCTCGCTTTCTCAATTTGCGTGATAGGGAGATGGCAAATAATATGGAAGACATCATTACCAGACTAGAATCTATTGTAAAACACAAAGATATTCTTGGTCTGAAAGAGATTCCCAGGGAGAACTTGTCATGGAGAACTCCATCAACATCTCTAGTTGAAGGATCTAATATATATGGCAGGGATCAAGACAAAGAGGCTATCATCAAATGGTTGTTAGATGATAACAATGATGGTAAAATATCTGTGATCCCTATTGTGGGCATGGGTGGGGTTGGAAAAACCACTTTAGCCCAATCGGTATTCAATGATGAGAATTTGGTGCAGAAGTTTGATTTGAAAGCATGGGTTTGTGTTTCTGAAGAATTTGATATTCTTAAGGTTACAAAGACTATAATAGAGACAGTTACTTGTAGCACTTGTGATAGGAAGGATTTAAATTTACTTCAACTTGATTTGAAGGAAAAGCTGTCGGGAAAGAAATTCTTTGTTGTTTTGGATGATGTTTGGAACGAAAATTATGCTGACTGGAATATTCTTCAAAAACCTTTTCAATATGGGTTTAAGGGAAGTAAAATTCTTGTAACAACTCGTAGTGGAAAGGTTGCTTCTGTAGTCCAAACTATTTCAGCTTATCATCTAAATCACTTGTCTAATAAAGATTGTTGGTTAGTGTTTGCCAACCATTCATGTCTTTCCTCCTCAGAATCTAGTGAGAATTCGACTCGAGAAAAAATTGGTAAAGAGATTGTTAAGAAATGTAAGGGATTACCTTTAGCGGCACAAATACTTGGAGGCCTCTTGCGAACAAAACTTGATATCAAGGACTGGAATACTATATTGAAGAGTGACATTTGGGAACTTTCTGAAAACGAGAGCAATATTATTCCAGCATTGAGAATCAGTTATCACTATCTCCCTCCACATTTAAAACGTTGCTTTGTTCATTGTTCATTGTATCCCAAGGATTATGAATTTCATAAAAATGAATTAACCTTGGTGTGGATGGCAGAAGATCTTTTAATGCCACCAAAGGGTGGAAAGGCTTTAGAAGAAGTTGGTTATGAGTATTTTGATGATTTAGCTTCCAGATCATTTTTCCAACGGAGTCCTACTTCTTGGAGGGATTATTTTGTGATGCATGATCTCATGCATGACTTAGCGACATCGGTTGCTGGAGAATTCTATTATAGATCAGAAGAACTTGGGGAAGCAAACAAGATGAGTATTCGGACTCGTCATTTGTCATATAGCATGTTTAGTCATCCAATCTCAAAAAATTTTGATGCCTTTGGTAGAGTGAAATCTCTGAGGACATTTCTGCCAATCAATTTCAAAACGGTTCCTTTCAGCATTGAAAGCGCAGCATCTATCATACTATCAAAGTTGAAGTACTTAAGAGTTTTGTCTTTTAATTCTTTTGAGGAACTTGATGCATTGCCCCGGTCCATAGGTGAATTAATCCATCTGCGTTATTTGGATCTCTCTAGGACAACCATAAAGACATTACCCAAGTCATTGAGTAACTTGTACAATCTACAAACATTGAAGCTGCATCGTTGTATGAAGCTGACTATGCTGCCCAGTGGCACGCAAAATCTTGTAAACTTGCGCCATCTTGATATTTCTGAAACTAATTTAAAAGAGATGCCTAGAGGAATGAACAAATTACAAAATTTGCAGCTTTTAACTGACTTTGTTGTGGGCAAGCATGCAGAGAACGGGATCAAGGAATTGGGAGGACTTGAAAATCTTCACGGGTCACTTGAGATTTCCAAATTAGAGAATGTTGGTAACGGTGGTGAAGCGTTGGAGGCGAGGATGATGGATAAGAAGCACATTAACGGATTAGATTTACGATGGTCCCACAGTTGTGATGTTACCGATTCTCTAACGGAAAGAGATATACTTGACAAGTTACAACCTCACAAAGGTCTGGAAATGCTAACAATCGTGGGGTACAGGGGTACAAGGTTTCCGGATTGGATAGGGCATTCTTCCTACCACAATATGACTCATGTATCTCTATATTATTGTAGGAATTGTTGTATGCTTCCTTCACTTGGACAGCTACCCTCTCTCAAGTCTTTGAGTATAGAAAGTTTTGATGGACTGGAGACTATTGGTGCCGAGTTATACAAGAATGGGGATGATGATGATTCTTCTTCGGCATCTTCACCCTTTCCGTCCTTGCAATCTCTGCAATTTTATGATATGCCTAGTTGGCAGGCGTGGTGTTCCTTTGAGTCAAATGCTTTTCCTCAACTTAAGGCTCTTACAATAATTAATTGTCCAAGATTAACGGGAGATCTGCCTAATCACCTTCCTGCTCTGGAAACACTTGTCATTGAAGGATGCGGGCTGCTTGCTTCTTCTCTCCCGAGGGCTCCCGCAATTCGCAAATTAATAATAAATGGAAGCAATAAAGTAAGGTTGCAGGAGTTACCGCTTTCGGTGCAGTCTCTATCAATTGAAGGATGCCAGCTGGCGGAGTCCATGTTTCAGGCCATCGCCATCACCCAACCAACTTGTCTCCAATCTTTAGGTATCTCGGATTGTTCGTCTGCCATATCATTTCCGGGGGATTGTCTACCCGCATCATTGAAAACGCTTGGAATCAAGGATTGTAAAAAACTAGAATTCCCAATGCAACAGCAACACGAGTTACTAGAGTCACTGACAATACATAACAGCTGTGATTCACGCACATCCTTCCCATTGGAGAACTTTCCAAATCTCAAGACTCTCCGTTTCAAAAATTGTGAAAATCTGGAATCTCTTTCGGTGTCACATGACGATGCTGCTCTTCAAAGTTTTACCATCCACGGCTGCTCCAATTTTGTATCGTTCCCCAGTGAAGGATTAGTTGCGCCCAGCATGACTTATTTCAAAGTCTCCAAATGCGACAAATTGAAGTCATTGCCTTGTCACATGAATACTCTTCTTCCAAAGTTAGAGCATCTCAAAATAGGTAATTGCCCAGAAATTGATTCATTTCCTGAAGGGGGTCTGCCGCGTAGCTTGAGAAGACTCGATATCAAAAATTGCGAGAAACTATTGAGCGGCCTAGCATCGATGGAGGAGATCACCTTCACCCACCTTGGCATCTATGGTCCATGTGATAGTGTCAAGTCCTTCCCCAAGGAGGGTTTGCTGCCTCGGCTTGCCTCCCTTGAGTTTCTGAAACTCGATGGATTTTCAAGTCTGGAGACGTTGGACTGCAAGGGACTTCTCCACCTCGCCTCCCTCCAACATTTAAGAATTACAAAATGTCCCAAGCTGAAAATTATGGAGGGAGAAAGGCTGCCCGCCTCTCTAATAAAACTCTCCATCAGTGAAAGTTCTTTGCTGGAAGAACGGTGCCAGAAGAAGCACCCCCAAATTTGGCCCAAAATTTCCCACATTCGTGGCATTAAAGTTAAGGGGAGATGGATTTCATGACCAAGGATTATCAACAGGTAATTTCAATTTCAATAATTTATGGACCAACTTTGTCATTAAGTCTGCTGTGTCAAACAGAGTCGAGAAGATGTTTCATGCCTTTTTCTTTGTACATTTAACTTCTGGCATTGAGTTCATCCATGTCTAACATTTGTTGACCTATTGATAATTCATTGAAAATGTAACTAACGGCAAATTCTTTACAGTGAACATTTGTCTGTTTTTTAAGCAAAACGGAGTTACTATGAATATAACTTGGGTTAAATTATGATGAAGCAAATTCCCTTACAAAGAAGCCTAAGACATCGGTGCCATTTTATTTTCACTTTTTCAATTAGTCAGCACTTAGGAGTACCTGTTATACTTTTCCATTCAATTTAATACTATAGCCCGCCAATAAATAAGGGGAGTATATTTCATACAAGAGAGTGCAACTTATTTATGGTTTTCAAGCTATATTATTAATAATTTAGCATGGATGCATGTACATGGTTGGAGAAACTTTCAAGTTGTTATCTCACTTGCCATCAAAATTGTGAGTGCCATATGAATCAATATTTTTTTAGGCAACTTAAAGCATATCTCGATGCCTGGCATTTGCTTTATATATATATATATATATATATATCTATATATATATATATATTAGTAATACTTTTTTGTTATTGTAATGGCCCATTACATCTTGTCTTTGGCACAGATCTGGGAAGGACGTAAGACAGGCTTCTTCAGATATAGGTTCAAAAACCAAACCAACTGCAGAGAATAAGAATATATCAGGTATTAAAGAGTGTAATTGTGGAATGCCTCTTTGGATTTGTCAAGCTTCAGCGCCTTCCACTGATGTGCTCCCCCAGCAGGTAATAATTCTTATAATCATCAGTTACATTTTGTGGAGCGATTCACATGCTCATGGTTTTTCTTTTTAATCCTTTGTGACAGAAGAAATCTACTTCAGTCATTACAGATCCATCAAATCCTATACCTAAGAAGTCAGATACTGTTCCAAAAAGTCGAAACTCCTGTTCAACTAGCTAGTTTAGGTAGGGAATGGTTATCGAATCTCTGTTTTTGATGGCAATATGTATGTTTCGAACCAGTTTTAGAACATGGTATCAATAAGTACTTGTTTCCATCTAACGATCGTTAACCATGCTGATTCTGCAGCTTATGTTGATGAACAACTGATTTGGCCATATGAGTTCGCCTCAACTTAGAGCAAATGAAAGGAGTTTCTTGAATTATGCACCAGTCAAATACACCTTGATGGTTGATTGTTATATTCTTCTATTCTTTCTTCTGAACATGAGAAATGAAGTGAACATTGTATCTTCATCGGAATAATTTGGTTTATTTAGTATGTAGAACTTCAAGATATTGTACATTAGTAAGGCAATTATGATTCCCATTATGTCTATGCTCATTGACTGGTCATCATTAACTCAAGTGCTCGTGAATGCTTTATGATATCATTATTATATAATATATATATATATATATATATATATGCAAAAGTAACAGTTCTACATTTAATCTTGGTCATGTAACCAATGGTGCCTCAGACAGACCCAGATTGATTATGAAAGCTAATGAAGAGGCAAATGTTTTTATTGTTTATGATTTAAGCAATTTATGATATTCCATTGTGCAAAAGACCTTAGTTGCTGCAAGTCATATATTGAATTGAATGTGATGCTCTCAGGGTTTAGGAGAAGCAATAAGAAATGGTGATATTGCTGCCGTCATGAAACTTCTGAATGAGGTTTTTCCCTCCCACCCTTTTGGATACAAAAATGAATATGAGGCACTTATCTATGTCGTTTATTTTTCGGAAGTGTAATCATGTATTCTAAAATCTGCAGTATGTGGATGCAAAATACAGGGATAAGCAAGGACTGTCTTTAATGCATTTGGTACCTCTGTGTGTGTAGGCTGCAGTCTGGAGTCTTCAATCATATTGATATAGTTTCCATTCTAATGGATTCGGGGGGGAGGGGGCTCTTCCTATAAATTAGTAAGTTACAATATTATTACTGTTGTTGTTCTAATGCAGTGAAAAAGAGAGCTCATAAAAATAATAAGGGTCAACCTTCTTGGGATGTAAATCCTAATTGACTGCTTCTTATTCAGGAGCAACGCCTTTAGATTGTGCTTCAGCTACCTTGCAATGCAAGATGCGAAAGATGGAAGAATAGCGGAGGGGGAATGGATCAAACTATTTGAATAACATATTACTTATATTTGTAATCTACTTATGCATGTGCTCTGGAGCCCAAAGAGAGCCTGAAATACTACCATTGTCCAAGAGTTCTCCGTTTGAAGAACAAAAGTTTTCTGCTTCTATATAATGCGACAGGACAGGAGTTTGATTCATCTGTTTCTAGAATGGCATAATTTTGTGTATGTAATGAACATGGACACAGGATACAGACCTATATACGAGACATCTTTTCAACTAACTTATTACTTAGGCAGTATCCGGAATGTAAACTTGTTTGATGTATGGCATATGAGCATTTTTTTTAGAATGTATATCCTTGTTGTTGAATTCTCTTACTTCCTCCCACCGAAGGCAGTTATAGAGTGTGAAATCAAACGAATATTACCGTTCCATTCCTTTAATTGCAAGCATTGAGTCATAATTGTGACTATTAATCCTTTTCTTTGTGCTGTTTACTAACACGTGCCCCAGCAACCATACGCACCCATCCTTTTAGTTATTTTCATCGTATATCATAACCAAATTATGGAAATGAGACAGCGTGCTTATGTAGGATCTGACTAGGATGGTAGGAATTTACTCATGCAATGGGGTCATTCTGACATTTTGAGATCTTATGAAAAAGCAAGCTGAACTGAATTGGCTGTATGAGTGGAAATGAACTCTTTATTTTTCACCTAACAAATCTCATTAGTCTAACAAACGTATCATAATCAAGCCCATAATAGCACCCAAGAGTTTATGGGAGTAGGAGTTTTATTAAAGTTATAGTGGTCTTTTGTTTTCTTTTTTGCTCAATCACATTAGATTACATACGATGTTTCAAGTGGCCTCGGATTGATTTAATAATTAATATATATATATATATATATATATAAGAAAAAGCAGATTTTTTTGACACCACTGGGTGCTCGATAGGTTTTAATGCAGAAATACATAGCAGAAAAAATAATTGAGTGAGTGCATTGTAATTTAGATAGTATTGCAGGTGCAGAAGTAGTATACAAGTCTACAAATCACTGATTGTAGAGTTTTCTATACAATGAATGGTTGAAGTACCAGTAAGTTACAAGTTGTCACCTACTCACCAAGGTTATTGGAAAAAGAACTCTCCAACACTATGCAGCCACTGACATAATCTAGTGCTGTTTATCATTTCACAGCACTTAAATTCAGCAGAACAGATGACAGCGCAGACCCATCAAGATAATTGGCAAGTTTTGAGAAGTTTAAATTGAAATCAACATCCATTCTGATCAATAAATTCTTGCAACTATTACAGAATGCAGATGCTGAATTTTTCTTGCAATAAGAAAAAAAAAACAGCACCTGACATTTGAGTAAAGCTCACCATTATCATTATTCAGAGCATTGTTCGCCGTTTTGTTGTCCATCTTAGCTACAAATTAAAATATGTATGTACAAAGCGTGACGCCAGGTGCAAGCAACAACAACATAATCTCCCTGTTCTTGATGAACTTTGCTTGCACATTGGACCATTCTCTCTGCTTTCTTCTTCTCCTCACGACTCTACCACCCAACAAACCCCAAGAAACTGCAATGAAACATGATCCAACCATCAATAATGAAACAATCAAACAAAACGCTTGTCCCCTTCATTCAACAGTAATATGGTTTCAAAGGAAGTCCATCGTTTGCACAAAATTACAAATTGAATTGAAACTTAGAGCATCCAAGGTGCCATTCCATATTTCTGAACTCAACCATTCAAACAAATACAAAGAAAAAAACTTTCAGTTCAAACTACAATCCCAGAATTAAATCACAGATACCCATTCGCACAATCAACTTCTTGATTTGAGTTTCATAGAGAAGTAAAGGGAAACTAAACAAGAAAAGAGATTAAGAGAACAAGTTGAGAAATATGAGGTACCTCAGAGATCGCATAGCAATGTGTTGGGAGAGAACGTGGAAGAAGAAACGGGCCCCGTGAAGGAACACGACAATTCCCGTGCAACCCAATACGAATAACTCCACCATCATTTGCTTCAAAGAGTTTAAGAACCAGTAATCGAAGTAGCGAAGTTCTGATTTTTTATATGGAAAGAAAAAAAAATAGAGTAAAGGTGTATTTTTATCCTCTAAATATATATTTGATATTATGTTAATTTTTTATTTATAAAATAAATTAATCTTTTAAAGAAAAATGACATTAAATATAATAATTTAATTATTTTTAAAAACTCAAAATAAATGTTTATTCAAAAATAATATGAAATTTAAGCAGTTGGACTGTGGTGGCCGTGAGTTGAATTGAAATCTAGCCGTTGATATAAGCTAGTTTAGAGAGGCGCATTGGTGGATGATTAGGACGTTTTAATGTTTTGTAACAAGTAGAGCTAGAAAGGGCAAAGGAGAAAATAAACAACTAAAGTGAGATGTGTGAATTGTGAACGAATCTCTATTAAATGTCATATATTAACTTTATAAAAAATTGTAAAAATTGTGTGATATATAAATAAATAATATTAAATATATCATTTATATTAAAAAAATATTTAATGTAAGATTATTAACTTATAGATAAATTATATAAAAATTAATACTTCTCATAAAAATAAATTTAATAAATCTAAAGAGACAGGTAAGATGATTAAGGAGATATGACATTTACTATTTCATTCTAATTTAAAAGTGTGATGGTTATGACTCATCTTAATAATATCAATTATAAGAATCAAACCTTTTGTTTAATATCTAGAATTAGAGTCATTTACTACTTTAACAAATTGCTTGTTGGTCTTAAACCTTAAATTAGCACTTAAGAGAATTAATTAATGGAGAAAACTTAGAAAAAGTTCTATAAGTACTTATAGTGTTATTTACTAATTAAAATATAACATGTGTATTATTTTTTAACTTTAGTATCATATCATCCTTATTTTTTGTGTTGATATATAAAAAATAATACATATATTATATTTGAATTGAAAAACAATACCATAAACATCTATAAAAATTTATCTAAATTTTATTCTTAATTAATTTAGATAAATGTGAATGGTGCGACAAAAAAGAGCTTAGAAGTTAATACAAAAGTGAAAGATATCTTAACAAAACACAAAATAAAATAAATTTAATAGGTTGAATTTTATATTATAGTATTATTTATGTAACATTATTGATCTTAAAAATAAGAAAATAATATTAGCAGATGTTAACTTAAATAGTAAGAATACATACATATATATATATATAATATTTTTATTTTAATTATATAATTTTTATAAATTTATTAAACTGGACCTAAAAAAGTTGTTTGAATGAAAATTCTACACGACTCGTATTCTATGAAGCGTAATATATCAACATCTTAACATCTACTTAAAAAAATCTCCACTCTAGCTAACAACTTTTTGTCTCACTTCTTTTAAAGACCATATTTATTTATTCTAAAAAATAACGCTAAAAAATAATTAATATTATTATTTTTAACTATAAAAATTAATAACATTATTAATTTATATTTCTTTCAACTTTCTAAATTAGAAAATAATATTATCTCTAATTTTCATCATTCTTACGTTCATTTTAAGAAGGGAAAAAACAGCCATAAAGCGAATCAGCAAGTTTTATTCATGTTTGTTCACAAATTCTTTTATCATATTCCTTAAGGCCGTTTGTATTAGCTTTTTTAAAAGTAGTAGTATTTTTTTGAAGTAATAAAAATATTTTTTTTCAAGTTATAGAGTTCAAACTTTTAAAAAAATCATTTCATGTGCTTTTTTGTTACACATGAAGTGATTTTTTTAAAGTTTAAACTCTTTAGCTTATAAAAAAATTACTTTTATTATTTTAAAAAAATATTTTTTCTCCTAAAAAAGCTAATACAAATGGGCTCTTAATACTATGTTTAGAAAACGAAAAATGATGGAAAGGGAAGAGACAAAGGGAATTCTCTTTCCTTTGTTTAGATGTTTAAGTAAAAAAAATATGAGAGAAAATCTCTACTTCTTATTTGAAAGTTAAAATTAAAGTAGGGGAAAGGTATAAGTTTTATAATTAAATTTTTAAAATAATCTCTATATTAACCTTATAACACAAATATAGAATATATATATATATATATATATATATATGTAATTTAATACATATTTAATTAAAAATTGGTCCATTCCCCCTCCTTACCCCAAAATTTGATAAAGAAGAATTTTTAAGTTTTGAAGGAGAAGGAAGGGAAACATTTCTCCCTCATTCTCCCTCATTTTCCCTAATTAAAAATCATCCAAACAAGGCTGAGGGTTATTTTTTTCTTCCCTTCCCCTCTCTTCTCCTCCTTACACACATCCAAACAATACATAAGGGTTGCGTAACTAAGGGCTTCTCATCTAAAATCTTAATGTTTTAAAGAGTTTTCTATCATTTCAATTTAGCCTTGATTTATTGAGGTCAAACTTTACCTTTTGCCTTAATCTTAGGGTTAGAAATAAGTCAAGTTGAACTGAGTCAAGCCTGTCTCAAGCTAAAATCGAGTTTATTTTCTTGATTCGAGCTTTAAGCTCACGAACTACTCGAGCTGAATGAGTCAATATCGAATCTTATATTAATTAAGTCTCTTAAACACAATGAGTTAAGCTCAAATTTTAAACTCGATAAAATTAATTCTTTTTAACATTCATTTAGTTTAAAAAAAAATTAGTCAGATAAAAAATAAAATCAAATGTTAATAGATATTAAATTAAAGTATTATTAGTATTGTTATTCTTTGTGAAAAAAAATTATTATATGCATATATCGAGCCGACTCACAAGCTAATGAGTTATGAAAACTCAAGCTTGGCTCATTTAATAAATAAACTAAAAAATTTAGCTTATTGAGTTGTTAACTAATCGAGTTACGAGCAGACTCACGAGTTAACTTGACTTATTTTCAATCCTACACCTATTGAGGTCATTTTACTTTTTACCTTGACCTGTTGAGGTCTAACTTTGCTTTCATATCTTAACTTTTCAAGTTCCCATTTACACTACATTTAGTTTTTAGGTCTTCATACTCATTACATTTATTTTTAGGTCCCCGTACTCACAAGATTTAGTTTTTAGGTCCATGTACCTATTACAATTTATTTTTTTGTTTTGTTACCATTGCAATTTATTTTTAGGACCAACATCAATTGCAATTTATTTTTCAGGTTCCCAAGCCTAATGGATTTACTTTTTTGAGTCACATACCCATTGCATATTACTTTTAGGCACTTGCAACCATTGCAATTTATTTTTTGAGTCCACGCCTACTAAATTTACTTTTTTTGGGTCTTGTAACTATCACAATTTAATTTTCGGGTCAAACACCCTGTAATCGATTCTCCAATTTTGTTTTTACTTTTTTTTATTTTTTATTACTTTTTCATATTTTTAAATTTGTTTTTTAGGGTTTTTTTCATCTATATCTCAAAAATCATAACTTTTTACTCGTTCGTCTGATTTGGATGCATTTTATATCGATTTCACGTAATTTTTTTAAGATCTATGCAATGAAAAATGAACGAATGAAGTAAGACTAACTAATTTTCTAAAAAGAAATCCATTATTTTTATAGTTATGAGTACTTTTAAAAGAAATAATAATATTTATTTTTTAAATAAGGATTAAACCCTAATTTTTTTCTTAAATACTTGCTACTCTCAAAATAAGGTTATTTTAATTGAATGCAATAATAAATATTATCATATGTAGTCAATTTTATTATTTATGTTATTATATTTATTTATATGTATATAAATAATTATGCATATAATTATAATTATAGTTATTACGTCATCCGGTTCGATCACCAGTTCGACCGGTTCAACTAATCAAATCATGACTCAGAGGTCTCGTCGATTTAATCTCTGGTTCGGTTCTTAAAACATTAAGCATAATTACACTACAAAAGGGAAATTTGCAACAAAAGTGACTTTTTTAAAAAGTTAGAGCATGTTTGGATTTGCTTAAATTTTTAGAACAATCACTTTTTTTTCAATAAAAAGTTGTTTTATTTAAAATCTATCTTATTTGTTTAAAGTGTGTAAAATTGATTATAAATTAAGATTATTTTTTATAACTAAAAATAAATTTTTTTAAATTTTTTTTATTTTAAGCTTTTAATTATTTGATTTTAAATTATTTCAAAAGTTTTAAGAGAGAAATACTTATTTACCCTCAATCAAATAACTTTTTCAATTATTTCATATATCTTTTGGTAATTTAACACATAAAAGTAATTTTTTTAATACAATCCAAACAAAACTCTTTATCATAAAATCGATTATGAATTAACATATTTAAACATAAATTATTTTTCTCATAATCAATTTTCTTAAAAATCAATTATACACATAATCTTTTTTTCACAGCTAATCCAAATACGTTCTTAATTTTGAATTTAATGACAATTCTTGTTTACCGCAAAAGATGATTTACAATGAAAATATTCATATTTTTAAATTATAAAAATATATTATTTTTAATTCTTCGCAACAAAATAGTCCGCTACAAATATGTAGTATTTAAAAATTTCTTAAAAATTGACCATTGCAGGATCATAGTTAATTCTTTAGTCTTTACACTAATCAATTAAATTTTCTTGATTTTGTTTATTTGCTTTACTAACCAATTAAATTTGCTTGGTCCTTCAATTGAATAGGCTGATCTTACAAATAACCTCATATTAATTGGTTGATCTAATTAATCAATTAAACGCAGACAACATCACAGCTTCTTTGGCTAAATCAATTGGTTGATCTTACTTTTAATTCATGAGGAAATCTTGCTCTAATTCTGATCGGGATATTGATAATTGATTGCTCCTTAATTGGTTCTAGGTTTAAACATTTTCCACATGTGCAATAAATAGTCCCCGAGTTTTCTTTCGACCCTATCACTTACAATAAGTTATTTTTTTTTTCCAAAATAAATGCTAATATGATATCCGGACTGGTGTTAATAAATTTTGCTTGGTTATTTTTGTATTTCTGAAAAAATGACATGAAAAGGTATTGGGATATACCCCAGCGTACAAAAACTTTCCACCAGTTAAGTGCAGAGCCTTATCTCGCAGACCGCGTGAGCATGTGAAGTGAAGTCAATTTCTTTCGCTACTAAATTATTGAGTGCCTCACTATACACTATTACACTTGATCAAAGAACCGAGTTCAGTGCAAAGCCTGCAAGCAATTCTTTTTCCTTTCTCTCCTCTAATCTGATCTGTGATCACTACCCATACTTGAGATCATGGCAGCAGCAGTTGTGGGTGGAGCTTTTCTCTCTGCTTTTCTTGATGTTGTTTTCGACAGGCTGTCTTCGCCTGAGGTTGCCAACTTGATCCGAGGCAAGAAGCTTGACCACAAGTTGCTTCAAAGGTTGAAGACTACTCTGAATGTCGTTCAAGCTGTGCTTAATGATGCAGAGCAGAAACAAATCAAAGACCCAGCTGTGAAGAAGTGGCTCGATGATCTCATAGATGCTGTCTATGTGGCTGATGCCTTATTGGACCAAGTTTCTACTAAAGCTGCAACTCAAAAGGAGGTAAGTAACATATTTTCTCGCATTCTCAATTTGCGTGATAGGGAGATGGCAAATAAGATGGAAGACATCATTACCAGACTGGAATCTATTGTAAAACACAAAGATAATCTTGGTCTGAAAGAGATTGCAAGGGAGAACCTATCATGGAGAACTCCATCAACATCTCTAGTTGAAGGATCTAATATATATGGCAGGGTTCAAGATAAAGAGGCCATCGTCAAATTGTTGTTAGATGATAATAATGATGATGGCAAAATATCTGTAATCCCTATTGTGGGCATGGGTGGGGTTGGAAAAACCACTTTAGCCCAATTGGTGTACAATGATGACAATTTGATGCAGAAGTTTGATTTGAAAGCATGGGTTTGTGTTTCTGAAGAATTTGATATTCTTAAGGTTACAAAGACTATAATAGAGACAGTTAATCCTAGTACTTGTGATAGGAAGGATTTAAATTTACTTCAACTTGATTTGAAGGAAAAGCTGATAGGAAAGAAATTCTTTGTTGTTTTGGATGATGTTTGGAACGAAAATTATGTCGATTGGAATATTCTTCAAAAACCTTTTCAATATGGGATTAAGGGAAGTAAAATTCTTGTAACAACTCGTAGTGTAAAGGTTGCTTCTGTAGTCCAAACTATTTCAGCTTATCATCTAAATCACTTGTCTAATGAAGATTGTTGGTTAGTGTTTGCCAACCATGCATGTCTTTCCTCCTCAGAATCTAGTGAGAAATCGACTCTAGAAAAAATTGGTAAAGAGATTGTTAAGAAGTGTAAGGGATTACCTTTAGCAGCACAAACACTTGGAGGCCTATTGCGAACAAAACTTGATATCAAGGACTGGAATACTATATTGAACAGTGACATTTGGGAACTTTCTGAAAATGAGAGCAATATTATTCCGGCATTGAGAATCAGTTATCACCATCTCCCTCCACATTTAAAACGTTGCTTTGTTCATTGTTCATTGTATCCCAAGGATTATGAATTTCATAAAAATGAATTAACCTTGCTGTGGATGGCAGAAGATCTTTTAATGCCACCAAAGAGAGGAAAGGCTTTAGAAGAAGTTGGTTATGAGTATTTTGATGATTTAGCTTCCAGATCATTTTTCCAACGGTACACTACTAAGAGGGATTCTTTTGTGATGCATGATCTCATGCATGACTTAGCGACATCGGTTGCTGGGGAATTCTATTATAGATCAGAAGAACTTGGGGAAGCAAACAAGATGAGTATTCGGACTCGTCATTTGTCATATCACAAGTTAAGTCATCCGATCTCAAAAAATTTTGAAGCCTTTGATAGAGTGAAATCTCTTAGGACATTTCTGCCAATCAATTTCAAAACGATTCCTTTCAGCATTGAAAACGCAGCATCTATCATACTATCAAAGGTGAAGTACTTTAGAGTTTTGTCTTTTTGTTTCTTTAAGGAACTTGATGCATTGCCCCACTCAATAGGTGAATTGATCCATCTGCGTTATTTGGATCTCTCTTTCACAAGTATCGAGACATTGCCCGAGTCATTGAGTAACTTGTACAATCTACAAACATTGAAGCTGCGTGGTTGTCGGAAGCTGACTATGCTGCCCAGTGGCACGCAAAATCTTGTAAACTTGCGCCATCTTAATATTTCTTTAACTAATTTAAAAGAGATGCCTAGAGGAATGAACAAATTACAAAATTTGCAGCTTTTAACTGACTTTGTTGTGGGCAAGCATGCAGAAAATGGGAGCAAGGAATTGGGAGGACTTGCAAATCTTCACGGGTCACTTACCATTTCCAAATTAGAGAATGTTGGTAACGGTGGTGAAGCGTTGGAGGCGAGGATGAAGGATAAGAAGCACATTAACAGTTTATATTTCAGATGGTCTCAGCGTTGTGCTGTTAACGAGTCTCTAATCGAAAGAGATATATTTGACAAGTTACAACCTCACAAAGGCCTACAAATGCTAACAATCAAGGGGTACAGGGGTACAAGGTTTCCGGAATGGGTAGGGCATTCTTCCTATCACAATATGACTGATCTGTATCTACGGTCTTGTAGAAATTGTTGTATGCTTCCTTCACTTGGACAACTACCCTCTCTCAAGTCTTTGTCGATCGGAAGTTTTCATGGACTGGAGACTATTGGTACCGAATTATACAAGAATGGTGATGATGATTCTTCTTCGGCATCTTCACCCTTTCCGTCCTTGCAATCTCTGCAATTTCGTGATATGCCTAGTTGGCAGGCGTGGGGTTCGTTTGGGTCCGATCCTTTTCCTCAACTTAAGCAGCTTACAATAAGTAATTGTCCAAGATTAACGGGAGATCTGCCTAATCACCTTCCTGCTCTGGAAACACTTGTCATTGAAAGATGCGGGCTGCTTGCTTCTTCTCTCCCGAGGGCTCCCGCAATTCGCCAATTGGAGATAGAAGAAAGCAATAAAGTAAGGTTGCAGGAGTTACCGCTTTCGGTGCAGTCTCTATCAATTGAAGGATGCCAGCTGGCGGAGTCCATGTTTCAGGCCATCGCCATCACCCAACCAACTTGTCTCCAATCTTTAGGTATCTCGGATTGTTCGTCTGCCATATCATTTCCGGGGGATTGTCTACCCGCATCATTGAAAACGCTTGGAATCAGGGATTGTAGAAAACTAGAATTCCTAAAGCAACAGCAACACCAGTTGCTAGAGTCACTAGCAATAATTAACAGCTGTGATTCACTCACATCCTTCCCATTGGAGACCTTTCCAAATCTCAAGACTCTCCGTTTCAAAAATTGTGAAAATCTGGAATCTCTTTCGGTGTCACATGACGATGCTGCTCTTCAAAGTTTTACCATCCACGGCTGCTCCAATTTTGTATCGTTCCCCAGTGAAGGATTAGTTGCGCCCAGCATGACTTATTTCAAAGTCTCCAAATGCGACAAATTGAAGTCATTGCCTTGTCGCATGAATACTCTTCTTCCAAAGTTAGAGCATCTCAAAATAAGTAATTGCCCAGAAATTGCTTCATTTCCTGAAGGGGGTCTGCCGCGTAGCTTGAGAAGAGTCGATATCAAAAATTGCGAGAAACTATTGAGCGGCCTAGCATCGATGGAGGAGATCACCTTCACCCACCTTGGCATCTATGGTCCATGTGATAGTGTCAAGTCCTTCCCCAAGGACGGTTTGCTGCCTCGGCTTGCCTCCCTTACGACTCTGGAACTGGTTCGATTTTCAAGTATGGAGACCTTGGACTGCAAGGGACTTCTCCACCTCACCTCCCTCGAAGATTTAAGAATTATAAAATGTCCCAAGCTGGAGAATATGGAGGGAGAAAGGCTGCCTGCCTCTCTAATAAAACTCTCCATCAGTGAAAGTTCTTTGCTGGAAGAACGGTGCCAGAAGAAGCACCCCCAAATTTGGCCCAAAATTTCCCACATTCGCGGCATTAAAGTTAAGGGGAGATGGATTTCATGACCGAGGATTATCAACCGGTAATTTCAATTTCAATAATTTATGGACCAACTTTTTCATTAAGTCTGCTGTGTCAAACAGAGTCGAGAAGATGTTTCATGCCTTTTTCTTTGTATATTTAACTTTGGCATTGAGTTCATCCATGTCTAACATTTGTTGACCTATTGATAATTCATTGAAAGTGTAACTAACTGCAAATTCTTTACAGTGAACAGTTGTCTGTTTTTTAAGCAAAACGGAGTTACTATGAATATAATAACTTGGGTTAAATTATGATGAAGCAAATTCCCTTACAAAGAAGCCTTAGTCATCGGTGGCATTTTATTTTCACTTTTTTCAGTTAGTCAGAACTTAGGAGTAGCTGTTATACTTTTCCATTCAATTTAATACTATAGCCCGCCAATAAATAAGGGGAGTATATTTCATACAAGAGAGTGCAAATTATTTATGGTTTTCAAGCTATATTATTAATAATTTAGCATGGATGCATGCTAATTGTACATGGTTGGAGAAACTTTCAAGTTGTTATCTCACTTGCCATCAAAATTGTGAGTGCCATATGAATCAATATTTTTTTAGGCAACTTAAAGCATATCTAGATGCCTGGCATTTGCTTTATATATATATATATATATATATATTAGTAGTACTTTTTTTGTTACTGTAAAGGCCCATTACATCTTGTCTTTGGCACAGATCTGGGAAGGATGTAAGACAGGCTTCTTCAGATATAGGTTCAATAACCAAACCAACTGCAGAGAATAAGAATATATCAGGTATTAAAGAGTGTAATTGTGGAATGCCTCTTTGGATTTGTCAAGCTTCAGCGCCTTCCACTGATGTGCTCCCCGAGCAGGTAATAATTCTTATAATCATCAGTTACATTTTGTGGAGCGATTCACATGCTCATGGTTTTTCTTTTTTATCCTTTGTGACAGAAGAAATCTACTTCAGTCATTACAGATCCATCAAATCCTAAACCTAAGAAGTCAGATACTGTTCCAAAAAGTCGAAACTCCTGTTCAACTAGCTAGTTTAGGTAGGGAATGGTTATCAAATCTCTGTTTTTGGTGGCAATATGTATGTTTCAAACCAATTTTAGAACATGGGTATCAATAAGTAGTTGTTTCCATCTAACGATCATAAACCATGTTGATTCTGCAGCTTGTGTTGATGAACAACTGATTTGGCCATTTGAGTTCGCCTCAACTTAGAGCAGATGAAAGGAGTTTCTGAACATGAGAAATGAAGTGAACACTGTATCTTCATCGGAATAATTTGGTTTATTATGTAGAACTTTAAGATATTGTACATTAGTAAAGCAATTTTGATTCCCATTATGTCTATGCTCATTGACTGGTCATCATTAACTGAAGTGCTCGTGAATGCTTTATGATATCATTATTAGATAGTATATATGCAAAAGTTACAGTTCTACATTTAATCTTGGTCATGTAACCAATGGTGCGTCAGAGAGACCCCAGATTGATTATGAAAGCTAATGCAAAAGATTGAATGTGATGCTCTCAGGGTTTAAGAGAAGCAATAAGAAATGGTGATATTGCTGCCGTCATGAAACTTCTGAATGAGGTTTTCACCTCCCACCCTTTTGGATACAAAAATGAATATGAGGCACTTATCTTTGTCGTTTATTTTTTGGAAGTGTATTCATGAATTCTAAAACCTGCAGTATGTGGATGCAAAATACAGGGATAAGCAAGGACTGTCTTTAATGCATTTGGTACCTGTGTGTGTGTAGGCTGCAGTCTGGAGTCTTCAATCATATTGATTTAGTTTTCATTCTCATGCACAAGCTAATTCGTCCTTTCTCTTCCTACAAATTAGTAAGTTACAATATTATTACTGCTGTTGTTCTAATGCAGTGAAAAAGAGAGCTCATAAAAATAATAAGGATCAACCTTCTTGGGATGTAAATCCTAATTGACTGCTTCTTATTCGGGAGAAACGCCTTTAGATTGTGCTTCAGCTACCTTGCAATGCAAGATGCGAAAGATAGAAGAATAGCGGAGGGGGAATGGATCAAACTATTTGAATAACATATTACATATATTTGTAATCTACTTATGCATGTGCTCTGGAGCCCAAAGAGAGCCTGAAATATTACCATTGTCCAAGAGTTCTCTGTTTGAAGAACAAAAGTTTTCTGGTTCTATATAATGCGACAGGACAGGAATTTGATTCATCTGTTTCTAGAATGGCATGATTTTGTATATGTAATGAACATGGACATAGGATACAGACCTATATAAGAGACATCTTTTCAACTAACTTACTACTTAGGCAGTATCCGGAATGTAAACTTGTTTGATGTATGGCATATGACCATTTTTTTAGTATGTATCTCCTTGTTGTTGAGCTCTCTTACTTCCCTCCTACCGAAGGCAGTTATAGATTGTGAAATTAAACTAATATTACTGTTCCATTCCTTTACTTGCAAGCGTCGAGTTATAATTGACTATTAATCCTTTTCTTTGTGCTGTTTACCAACACGTGCGCAACCATACGCACCCATCCTTTTTGTTATTTTCATCGTATACATAACCAAATTATGGAAATGGGACAGTGTGCTTATGTTGGATCTGACTAGGATGGTAGGAATTTACACATGCAATGGTTTCATTCTGACGTTTTGCGATCTTATGAAAAAGCAAGCTGACCTGAATTGGTTGTATGAGTGGAAATGAACTCTTTATTTTTCACCTAACAAATCTCATTAGTCTAACAAACGTATCATAATCAAGCCCATAATAGCACCCCAAGAGTTTATGGGAGTAGGAGTTTTATTAAAGTTAGTGTTTTTTTTTTTTTTGCTCAGTCACATTAGATTACATACGATGTTTCAAGTGGCCTCGGATTGATTTAATAATATATATATATATATATATATATTTAAAAAAAAAAGCAGATTTTTTTGACACCACTGGGTGCTCGATAGGTTTTAATGCAGAAATATATAGCAGCTAAAATAATTAAGTGAGTGCATTGTAATTTAGATAGTATTGCAGGTGCAGAAGTAGTATACAAGTCTACAAATCACTGATTGTAGAGTTTTCTATACAATGAATGGTTGAAGTACCAGTAAGTTACAAGTTGTCACCTACTCACCAAGGTTATTGGAGAAAGAACTCTCCAACACCATGCAGCCACTGACATAATCTAGTGCTGTTTATCATTTCACAGCACTTAAATTCAGCAGAACAGATGACAGCGCAGACCCATCAAGATAATTGGCAAGTTTTGAGAAGTTTAAATTGAAATCAACATCCATTCTGATCAATAAATTCTTGCAACTATTACAGAATGCAGATGCTGAATTTTTGTTGCAATAAGAAAAAAATAACAGCACCTGACATTTGAGTAAAGCTCACCATTATCATTATTCAGAGCATTGTTCGCCGTTTTGTTGTCCATCTTAGCTACAAATTAAAATATGTATGTACAAAGCGTGACGCCAGGTGCAAGCAACAACAACATAATCTCCCTGTTCTTGATGAACTTTGCTTGCACATTGGACCATTCTCTCTGCTTTCTTCTTCTCCTCACGACTCTACCACCCAACAAACCCCAAGAAACTGCAATGAAACATGATCCAACCATCAATAATGAAACAATCAAACAAAACGCTTGTCCCCTTCATTCAACAGTAATATCGTTTCAAAGGAAGTCCATCGTTTGCACAAAATTACAAATTGAATTGAAACTTAGAGCATCCAAGGTGCCATTCCATATTTCTGAACTCAACCATTCAAACAAATACAAAGAAAAAAATTTCAGTTCAAACTACAATCCCAGAATTAAATCCCAGATACCCATTCGCACAATCAACTTCTTGATTTGAGTTTCATAGAGAAGTAAAGGGAAACTAAACAAGAAAAGAGATTAAGAGAACAAGTTAAGAAATATGAGGTACCTCAGAGATCGCATAGCAATGTGTTGGGAGAGAACGTGGAAGAAGAAACGGGCCCCGTGAAGGAACACGACAATTCCCGTGCAACCCAATACGAATAGCTCCACCATCATTTGCTTCGAAGAGTTTAAGAACCAGTAATCGAAGTAGCGAAGTTCTGATTTTTTATATGGAAAGAAAAAAAAATAGAGTAAAGGTGTATTTTTATCCTCTAAATATATATTTGATATTATGTTAATTTTTTATTTATAAAATAAATTAATCTTTTAAAGAAAACTGACATTAAATATAATAATTTAATTATTTTTAAAAACTCAAAATAAATGTTTATTCAAAAATAATATGAAATTTAAGCAGTGGTGGCCGTGAGTTGACTTAAAATCTAGCCGTTGATATAAGCTAGTTTAGAGAGGCGCATTGATGGATGATTAGGACGTTTTAATGTTTTGTAACAAGTAGAGCTAGAAAGGGCAAAGGAGAAAATAAACAACTAAAGTGAGAGGTGTGAATTGTGAACGAATCTCTATTAAATGTCATATATTAACTTTATAAAATATTGTAAAAATTGTGTGATATATAAATAAATAATATTAAATATATCATTTATATTAAAAAAATATTTAATGTAAGATTATTAACTTATAGATAAATTATATAAAAATTAATACTTCTCATAAAAATAAATTTAATAAATCTAAAGAGACAGGTAAGATGATTAAGGAGATATGACATTTACTATTTCATACTAATTTAAAAGTGTGATGGTTATGACTCATCTTAATAATATCAATTATAAGAATCAAACCTTTTGCTTAATATCTAGAATTAGAGTCATTTACTACTTTAACAAATTGTTTGTCAGTCTTAGACCTTAAAT
This sequence comes from Styphnolobium japonicum, assembly GCA_023212625.1. Classification (NCBI taxonomy): domain Eukaryota; kingdom Viridiplantae; phylum Streptophyta; class Magnoliopsida; order Fabales; family Fabaceae; genus Styphnolobium; species Styphnolobium japonicum. The sequence continues at coordinate 20,262,974 of JALBWW010000003.1, read as the reverse complement.
TAGCACTTAAGAGAATTAATTAATGGAGAAAACTTAGAAAAAGTTCTATAAGTACTTATAGTGTTATTTACTAATTAAAATATAACATGTGTATTATTTTTTAACTTTAATATCATATCATCCTTATTTTTTGTGTTGATGTATAAAAAAATAATATATATGTTATATTTGAATTGAAGAATAATACCACAAACACTTATAAAAATTTATCTAAATTTTATTCTTAATTAATTTAGATAAATGTGAATGGTGCGACCTTAAAATCTCTCAAAAAAGGGCTTAGAGGTTAATACAAAGGTGAAAGATATCTTAACAAAACACAAAATAAAATAAAACAAAATAAATTTAATAGGTTGAATTTTATATTATAGTATTATTTATGTAACATTATTGATCTTAAAAATAAGAAAATAATATTAGCAGATGTTAACTTAAATAGTAAGAATACATACATATATATATATATATATAATATTTTTATTTTAATTATATAATTTTTTTTAATTTATTAAACTGAACCTAAAAAAGTTGTTTGAATGAAAATTCTACACGACTCATATTCTATCGGGCGTAATATACCAACATCTTAACATCAACTTAAAAAAACCTCCACGCTAACTACTTTTTGTCTCACTTCTTTTAAAGACCATATTTATTTATTCTAAAAGATAACGCTAAAAAATAATTAATATTATTATTTTTAACTAGAAAAATTAATAATATTATTAATTTATATTTCTTTCAACTTTCTAAATAACAAAATAATATTATCTCTAATTTTCATCATTCTTACGTTCATTCTAAGAAGGGAAAAAACAATCACAAAGCCGATCAACAAGTTTTATTCATGTTTGTTTATGAATTATTTTGACGTATTTCTTAGGGTTCGTTTATATTAATTTTTTTAAGAGTAATAATATATTTTTTAAATAATAAAAGTATTTTTTTTAGAAGTTAAAGAGTTCAAACTTTTAAAAAAATCACTTCATATACTTTTTTGTTACACATGAAGCACTTTTTTTAAAAGCTTGAACTCTTTAATTTCTAAAAAAATTACTTTTATTATTTTAAAAAAGCATTTTTTTTCTTAAAAATACTAATATAAACGAGCTCTTAATGCTATGTTTGAAAGACAAAAAATGATGGAAAGAGAAGAGACAAAGGAGATTCTCTTTCTTCTATTTAGATGTTTAATTAAAAAAAATATGAGAGAAAATCTCTTCTCCTTATTTGAAAGTTAAAATTAAAGTAGGAAAAAGGTATAAGTTTTATAATTAAATTTTCAAAATAATCTCTATGTTGTTAATCTTATAACACAAATATAGAATATATATGTAATTTAATACATATTTAATTCAAAATTGATCCATTCCCCCTTCTTACCCCCAAATTTGATAAGGGGAAATTTTTGGGTTTTGACGGGGAAGGAGGGGAAACATTTCTCCCTCATTCTCCTTCCTTTTCCCTAATTAAGGGCTCGTTTGTATTAGTTTTTTGAGAGTAGAAATGTTTTTTTAAAGTAATAAAAGTGTTTTTTTAAGCTAAAGAGTTCAAGCTTTTAAAAAAAGCACTTCATGTCCTTTTTTGTTACACATGAAGTGCTTTTTTTAAAAGTTTGAACTCTTTAGCTTCTAAAAAAGTACTTTTATTACTTCAAAAAAGCACTTCTGCTCCTAAAAAAGCTAATACAAACGGGTCCTAAAAATCATCCAAACAAGGCTTGAGGTTATTTTTTTCTTCCCTTCCCCTCTCGTCTCCTCCTTACACACATCCAAACAATACATAAGGGTTGCGTAACTAAGGGCTTCTCATCTAAAATCTTAATGTTTAAAAGAGTTTTCTATCATTTTGATCTAGCCTTGATTTATTAAGGTCAAACTTTACCTTTTGCCTTAGTCTTAGGGTTAGAAATAAGTCGAGTTGAGCCAAGTCAAGCCTGTCTCAGGCTCGACTCAATAAGAAATCGAGTTTATTTTCTTGATTCGAGCTTTAAGCTCACGAACTACTCAAGTTGAATGAGTCAATATTAAGTCTTGTATTAATTAAGTCTCTTAGGCGCAATGAGTTAAGCTCAAATTTTTAACTCGATAAAATTAATTCTTTTTAACATTCATTTATTTTTAAAAAAATTTAGTCAAATCAAAAATAAAATCAAATGTTAATATATATTAAATTAAAGTATTATTAGTATTGTTATTCTTTGTAAAAAAATTATTATATACATATATCGAGCCGACTCATAAGTTAATGAGTTATGAAAACTCAAGTTCGGTTCATTTAACAAACAAACCAAAAATTTTAACTTATTGAGTTATTAAGTAACCGAGTTGCGAGCAGACTCACAAACTAACTTAATTCATTTTCAGTCCTACACTTATTAAGGTCATTTTACTTCACCTGTTGAGGTCTAACTTTACTTTTATATCTTAACTTTTCAAGTTCCCATTTACACTACATTTAGTTTTTAGGTCTTCGTACTCATTACATTTATTTTCGGGTCCGTACTTACAAGATTAAGATTTTAGGTCCATATACCTATTACAATTTATTTGTTGTTTTGTAACCATTGCAATTTATTTTTTAGGTCCCAACCCTACTAAATTTACTTTTTTTGGGTCTTGTAACTATCACAATTTAATTTTCGGGTCAAACACCCTGTAATTGACATTTTTGGTACACATTGTAATTTATTTTTTCAAGTCCTGTACCCATCACAATTTTTGAGTCAAATATCCTTTGCAATTTACTTTTTAGATCCCCTTATTCATTAAATATACTTTTTTTCATGTCATATACCCATCAAATTTTCATTTTTGAATCTTGTACTCATCTTAATTTATTTTTCGAGTTATGTATCCATCGCATATTAATTTTTTGAGGCCCATAACCGTAACAATTTATTTTTCAAGTCCAAGTTGCCTATCACATTTTATTTTTTGGGTGTCTGGACCCATTGCATTTACTTTTCAAGTTCAGTATTATTGCGGTTTACATTTCGAGTCTCTGTATCTACCACATTTATTTTTGTGCCCCTTTGAATTCTTTTTTGGTCCTACACTAACTGCATTTGTTTTTCAACTCCTCATACACATTGTAATTTGCTGGTCAAAAATTTCATGGACAAATTTGGCTCAACATTTTTTCCTTCAATTTATTTTTAAATGGAATAGCATTGAAGGGGAGTTGTTGCAAACCAAATTTGTAAAATAAAAAATAATTTCACTATTTTTATCATTGGACCATGTACCACAATACATTTGAGTTTGATACTCATTACTAGGTCTAAATTCAATTTTCTAAAACTTAATAAACAAGCAAAAAGAAAAATATAATTTGATAAAATTAAAGAATTAATCGCTCCATTAATAATGGTGATTTGGGGTACAAATAAATCAATGATTTGCATTATAAATTAATCATCATAATTAATGTCTTATTAATAATGATTTGGGAAAGGAAATAAATCCAAGATTTACAATTTTATTATGGTAATTTGGGGGGAAAATTAAGGAAGATTGATCATGGTTGATTGAGAAAATCTGAATTTAAGATTTGCTTGGAAATTGAAGACGTTCATTTGCTGCTTGAGCTATAAATTGTCCAAGGCAAAAGAACTCTCCACACCAAAAGAAAGGAGACATTCGGAAAGATAGCATCGTTAGTTTTCTTAAACAAAGTAAAGAGATCGCTTCATTAATGAGTCACTTTGCCTTTCTACTTCACTCACCATCAAACTCTCACTTACATAATTTCAGCATCTGATCAGGTATATTATCTATATCTTTCCTCCACATTTCATTTACTCCTTTAAATGTCATTGTTGCTCATCTTCTTGTCTACGTAACAAAACACTAAAAATAAAAACAAAATAAAATAATGCAAATAGCAAAGGTGCACCCCATTTAGTACATTTCTAGCCCAAAACTATGCTCTTATGCATTTTTATTTATTTAATGCATTATTTGTTTTTTGCACATTATTTTTTTAGCATTAGTGTTTTAAGATTTCAACAATTGAATAATCAAAATTAGCAAATGCTTTCTTTAGTATAGTTGAAAGTGTTGGTGGGAGTTCTGACGATCTCATATAAAAATATTCTTTTGTATATTAAATTGTTATTTTAATCATTGGTTTTATTCGCATTACATTTGTCATATGCTTTATCTTTACTTATGGATTGAGATTCCAACAATAAAATAATCACATTAGCTATGGTAATGGTGCCATTTTTTCATTTCAGAGATAAATGATAACTCTTTAGTTTTGCCAAGTATCATGGCCGGGTTTAACTAGTCTCGAATAAAAAATCTTTTACTATACATTAATTTGTCATTGTTTATATCATGTGTTCATATCATTTCACTTCAACTCATGCATTTCATGTAACCCAACAAAGCCATGACAGAACAATTCAGAAAAGATCGGAGTGACAACAAAACTTTTCTGAATACTCTTGAGCAATTAATATTGGATCTTTCTAGAAGTGCTAGCTTAGTCTAATTCTCACAAAAATGAAAACAATTCATTTTATCTAATAAAAAAATAAACAATAATAAATGTGAACAAATTCGCATTACATCGTATATGTGATACTGGTGAATTAAATTTTATCTAACCATTCATTATAAAAGAATCCATTTGAGCAACTAGTTTTAAATATATATATATATATATATATATATATATATTTATATATGTGTGTGTGTGTGTGTGTGGACTAAGGTATCTCATCGTTTGGAAGGCAAAAGACTAATTCCATAAGGTACAGTTAAGTGCGTGAAACGAGAACCCTTCCCAACTGCGTTTTTTTTTTCCATACACACCGCCCTAAGAATTGAACTTAGAACACGATGTTTAAGGTGACCAAATCCCTTTCGCTCAGACCAACTCAAGTTTCATATATATATATACATATTGAAAAATATTTGCTTAGAAATCAAAATTACAATTCATCACTTTCATGCTTAACATGTTGCATGTTTACATTTATTTCATATAATAATGGCTACTAGCTATTGATTTTTTATAGTCATTTAATATCTTTATGTATGAGGCATGTAAAAATTATAAACCAAAAGTTAAGTTTTGAAAAAATATGACAAATTTAGTTAATTTAGCATATGACATTATATTAAATAAGTAGTTATTTTTAAAATAAATTACTCATAATCCACCTTTGAATGTAAAGTTTGGAGTGTAAATTATCTCGTTAGGTGTCTAATAACATTATTTCATGTTTTTTTCTTTAAATAAAATAAGATGATTGGTGGCGACTTCTTCTCTTACATCACATTCATATTCATCACACCATAAAAAACTCAAATCCCATATATTTTAAAAAGAGGTTTTGCCATGTCACGTCACACTACCGAGTGAGACATTGCGACACGTAGTACACAACAGTGTAAAGGATTATCTTTCACAAAGTGTAACTAAGAGTATCCTAGTTATCTACATGGTGTGTTAACTGATAACAAATGTAAAGTATACTTAAGTAGCTTTACATATATTTAAGTAGCTCCCACCATAATCAGTTATCACCACCATAAAGTAATCCATCTCCTCGTATATCTTCATCATATTCATTTTTAATGAGACTGATTAAACGAACATCTAAAATAGAGTTGTTTGTGTTGGAATTGCTATGAATTTATTAGGTTGAGAAAAATTAATATTAGAAAATTTTTATTTTGCAATAATCTGTATATTTTAGGAATGCTACCTAAAAGGTGTTGCAAATAATATTGTTATCTTTTGGAAAAAAATATTTATGCAAAAATATAAACAGATAACAAGCAACAAATCTATGTGAGTTTATTCTTTTGATTTTATCATCAACAATTATTATTTATATCTACACTTTAAAAGAGTCAAATATATTATTTACAAATTATTAATGCTATATGTTTAAATGTTTTTAAGTGAGGGAGAAGGGATGGGAAGGGAAGGAAGGGGAAGGAGTGGGAATTAATTCACCTAAATTGCTTGGATGTTTAAGTGGGGAATGAGAAAGATTCTCTTCCATTTGTTTGGGAGTTAAATTTAAAGTAAAGATAATTAACTAATATTTTCTCTTATTTAATTTAACATAAACTCTTTTCACCTCTTTGACCCCTAATTTGAGTGAGAAGAATTTTAAAGTTTTGAAGAGAAATGAGAGAGAATACTTCCTCCTTCTTCTCACTCATTTTCCTTCAATCTTTCAAACAAGAGTACAGGTCACTTTTCCTTTTCCTTTCGCCTCCTTATCTCTCATCAAACATTGCATAAAAGAAAACTCTTTAGTATCAAGTTACTAAAAATAGTGTAGAATATTTTAAATGAGTAATTTTATACTCTCCTTTAAATAATTATATATCCTCCTAACCAATTAGCATAATAATCCTTTTAATTACTTAAAAAAATAAAGTATTAAATTCTTTCCAAGATATTAAATACTTTTACTTTTTCATTTAATATTTTCTATTTTCAAGTAGTTAGGAGAATGATAATATGATTTGTTAAGAGGATATAACGTTACTCATCCTCCTAATTACAGTACTTAGAACATAAATAATTAAATGGAAAAGTAAAAACATTTAATACATTGAGAACCGAAATTTTTTTTAATGTTTTCTTCTTTAAATAATTAGGAAGGTTATTAGGTAGATTGGATATAAAATTATTCATTTTAATTTGAATGAAGCATTTGGTAATAAAATGTTAATGCAACAATTTTGATGTTGCACAAAACTTACATGGACATTTACATATATTTACTAAAATCATTATATGAAAAATATTAAATAGTTTAAGTGTATATATTTATCCCAATGATAGACCTAATAGTTAAACACTAGATCTTTTAAAAATCTTTTTAGCTAGATGAGGTAAAATTTATTGGAGAGTAAACTAACTCCAACAAAGACAAAAATTGCAAGTATATATTTGGCTTCTGCTTACATAATTTTCAATTTCCCAATCTATGAAAATGTATTAACGTCCATTTTTTTTATATATATTTTTGTGTGTGTGTGTTAAAAATTTGAACACAAATTGATCAAAGGCAGCCCCTTTCCACTTTGGAGCATTTTATATGTATTATGATTACATTTGGATCCTCTAGAATTCTAGCTATTATGATTTCATGAGAAAAGAGATTCTTGACTAATTAATAACTACTTAGTACCTTAAGTCAAAAGGATCACACTTCATTGGTAGACCTCAATTCTTGGGCAAAGGAATTGTAAGGACACACGTCAAATAACCTTCATTGGAGGGTGACCCAATTCTGGTCCTATATATATAATATCTAAAAATGGAGGGTTTAACGGCTTTCATATACTAATTATAGACATTTCATATACACATTTGAAAGTGAAACATGGGCACTTCATTGGTTGTGCTCTTCTTGAAACCAGGAGCACCACACTCATTCTTACTTTGTCTTAGGCAATATAACATACTACCAATTGATCAATTTGAAATGCTGAAGAAGAGAGTTTAAAATTGAGCGATTCATAATCCGATAAAAGTGGATTAATTTATGCTTCTCTAGTCTCGATTAAAGAGTCCTAAACTTGGAAAATATCCATTTGTTTCTGAAGCACATAAGGAATCTCTTCTTCAAATTGAGTTCTTTTTTTTTTTGTTGAATCTGTTTACACATGTAATTAATATTGCACCTTTGGTTTAGATATAGTAAGACATGAATATTTTTTTTCCTCTTCCATGTTTAATGTAGGTTAAGATCATACGAACTTACCAAGCCTCATACACATAGTTCTTAGAAATTTGAGAAATTGAAGGAGAAGACATGGGATTTGGATACTTTCCGTGCATTTTGGTGGCAGTGGCACTTAGCCTGCTTAGCCCAGGTTTAGCCAAGGGTGTGCTGGGCTTTGCATGCAACTGGGGAAGAGTTTCAACACAGCCCCTTCCAGGAGATATAACTGTGCAGCTTATGAAGGACAACGGATTTAACAAGGTAAAACTCTTTGATGCTGATGCTGAGGCGTTGAAGGCTCTTGCAAATTCTGGTATCCAGGTTATGGTTGGAATAGGAAATGATTATTTAGGACCCCTTGTAAACAACACCAAAGCTGCTGACGATTGGGTGGCTCAAAATGTGTCAACATACGTCAAAAATGGAGTCGACGTAAGGTAAATTGACTATTACTTTTTTCTATCATGTGATATTAACATGATAGAGAAAAATAAAAAAAACATAACACTTAAAAAAAAAAGCACTCTTGTTTTCTCCTAATATCTAGAAAAGCAGAAAAAGTGGGCTTCTTCCTCCCTCTCTCACCTGCTGCACCAACAACTGAACTGAATAGGATCTTGATCCGCTTACATGTAAAAATGTTTGTTAAATCATATGATCAGGGAAGTTTTTGTTTCATATTAGTGTAAGAGTTCTTTGAATATCAGAATAATTATTTCCATATGATAATTAATCTACAAAAGTTTATGTTTGTGATTGGTGTGGTGTAGAAATTATTTTTATACCTTAAATAAGTAAGAATATCTTTCATGACAGACCCATGCGACCAAAATTTTATCTGGAAATGGGTCTCATATAGGACTCACATACACATCATTTTGCAAATCTAAAATCCAAATATTTGAATTTCAAAATTTAAATTTGGCCATTCTGACAAAGTTTTGGAATTCAAGTGCTTGATTTTTTTTTTTTGGACAAGAAACACATGTATATAGGTCATGTCCACACAAGAATTTCTAAAAAATTACGTATATATAACAACTATGAAAAATTCATTTACTCTCACACATGGTGTAACTCATATAGGTATGTTGCTGTGAGCAATGAAGCTTTCCTCAAGGACTACAAGGACAAATATATACACAGCGTTCTTCCAGCACTTAAAAACATTAAAGCCTCCCTAGAAAAAGCTGGCTTATGGAAAAAAGTGCAGGTGACCGTCCCTCTAAATGCAGATATCTATGAGACTCACAATGGCCTTCCATCCGGAGGAGACTTTCGAGCTAACGTTAAAGATGAACTTGTTGCAATAGTCAAGTTTCTTAGTGACAACAATGCTCCTATAGCGATTAACATTTACCCATTTCTCAGCCTATACTATGATTCCAAGTTCCCCAAGGAGTATGCCTTCTTCAATGGCAGTTCCAATCCTCTAGTTGATGGCAACATCACTTACACCAATGCCTTCGATGGGAATCTTGACACCCTTGCTGCTGCCCTCGAAAAGCATGGGGCTGGATCAATGCCTATCATAGTTGGAGAGATTGGATGGCCAACAGATGGTGATGCCAATGCAAACAATGCCAATGCTCAGAGGTTCTATCAAGGCTTGATTGATCGCATAAATAACAAGAAAGGACCCCCCAAGAGGCCTAATGACATGCCAGACATCTACATGTTTGGACTGCTAGATGAAAAAGCCAAGAGCATTCTACCGGGCAAATTTGAGCCACACTGGGGCATCTTCAACTATGATGGAAGCATTAAGTACCAACTGGACTTGGGTAATGCAACAAAACTGGTTGCTGCAAAAGGGGTGAAGTACCTGAAGAGACAATGGTGTGTGCTTTCTCCAAAAGCGAACATTGATGACCCCAATATGAAAGACAATTGGAAAATTGCATGTGGGGCATCAACAGGGTGCACTAGTTTGGGTAATGGATCATCTTGTGAGGGGTTGGATAATAGGACCAAAGCTTCATATGCATTCAACGCATTCTACCAAGTGAACAATCAGAACAAGGATGGATGCAAGTTCAACGATTTATCAATCATCATTGACCAAGACCCATCACCGCCCAATGGTACTTGCAAATTTGATATTGCGCTTGACGTGGGGCACCTTGCGACCAGCCCTGCACCTACACCTGCTCCTGCACCCGGTCCAGGTGGGTCGGGTCTTGGGTCTAGAGCGTCAGACCCTGGGTCCAACAAGTCCCTGGCTGTGGCAACGAAGCAGCCAAACTCAATGGTCATGGTGGTAATGGTATTGGGTTTGATATTCATTATCCTCTTATAATCTGTGTGAGTTTAGTTTGTGAGCAGCGTTGCACTAGGTATAGCAGACACCAAATTTTTTTGTTTTAATGAGTCGAACTAGTTAAAATAAATTTAGGACTTCTACTTGTTTATAGAAATTATATGTTGCTTTGTAGCTTACTACCAAGAGTGATATATGCTGATTTTATTCATATTAAAGGTGATCTCCATTAGTTTCACTCATTAACATTCAAGGATTTTTGTAACCATGAAGGCATGAAGCATGAACCAATCTCCTACCTTTTGTTACCACTAATATTGTTCCCGGCCTCTTTATCTTTCTGGCTCTCACTTTCTCTTCTAAGTGATGAAATGAAAGAACTGGAATTGATGGGCATTTTTTTTTCAAAAGCTTGCAAACTTTACCCAGGAAAAGGTTAAAGATTAAAGACAAAAGTTTGAATGTTTAATGTCATAAAGAGAGAGTTTTGGTTTTCATCATCATCATCTCCTATCTGTGAGTTTAGTTTGTCTTTTTAGTGAGCAGTGTTACAATAAGTGTAGCAGACACCAATTATTTTTTTAAGTAGGCGAATTAAAATAAATTTAGGACTTCTATATCTTAAAATATAGATATGTAGTGTATCAACAGTGATATATAATGATTTTATATTAAGGTGTTCTCCATTATTTTCACTACTGAACATTCAAACAATTAATGGCATGAACATATCGGAAAAAAGAGAGCATATTTGGTTTGTTGTTTGGCCAAGAAGCCCCTTTGTAGTTTGAAAGTGCCTCAACATGGTGTAAATATGTTTGGCATCTTATAAGGTAAAATCATGTTTGCATGCACTTAAACGTAATTCTAACACCTCAATTATAGAAGTAACATTTTGTTATTTTTATTGTGAGAAAAAAAATTCATTTGATAAAAATATTTTTATAATTTGATATTATATTATCATTTTAATAATATTTAAATATAATCCAATAATTTAAAAAATAATTAAATTAATTTATAAGTCCCTATATTATTAAAAAAATTTCAATTAAGTTCATATAGTTTAAAAGTTTAGAATTAGATTCTTATAATTTAAAATTTTTTTAATTAGCTCCCTGTAATTTTAAAAATGTTAAACCTCCATGAAATTAAACAAACTTAAATTTTAAAACAAATTATTTTACGATCAATTAATTTACAATCAATTTTTAACATTAATTTATTGTTAATCTAACTTACGAGATAACTTATACCTATTTTAACAATTTCACATTTAAAAGTGATTTTTATTAACATTATCCAAACAAGATTTATTTTGCCAAAATCATTTTTCAGATAAAATTTTTCAAACATAAATCACTTTACTCAAACTCATTTCTAACTAAAATTAAGTTTATAAAATTAAGTTAATTCAAAATCAAATTTGCAAAATTTAATCTAATAGTCTGTTATACACTAATCTTCTATCTTTTATTACCACTAATCTTCTTCCTCTTTAATCTCTATCTCACTTTCTCTTCTAAGCTTTCTGCTTTTCACAGTGGAAGATCATGATTAGTGTGGTAACAGGAGGGGAAAAAGTGGTAGTACACTTCAATGATGAAAGCACTAGAATTGAAGAGCATTTGGGGCCAAAACTTGCAGAGTCGACCATGGAAACGTCTAAAGATTAAAGACAAAAATGTTTAAATGTTTAATGTCATGATCTCCATGTTGATAAGGATTCAAATCTTCTACCCTCTTTTTATCTTTAATCATACTCTCTAATAAAATAGTCTCAATTAAGAAAGAATTGTACTTTCCTCTTATGTGAGAATACCTTCTTTTAAGTGTTATTATTTTTCTCTTAATTAGCAATACTTTATTTGTAGACAAGAGTAAAGACAGAGAGATTATACATAAAATTTGAATCATCTCATTTATTATTCATTGGAGAATTAGTCTTCTGTTTGGTATTATACTGAAAGTACAGGGAAACTAAACCTCTTGGGAAAATATTTATTACTTAAAAGAAGTATTTAATCATGAATAACTAGTTAACTACAACCAACGAAGTAAACTCATGTAATCCATTCATGATAACTTCATGACTTATGTTTGAATCTAGGAATCTTGTTGATATGCGATATGTAATTATATTGTAAATATTTGCTTAAGTTTGTGATTTTGTCCTAACCTTAGATTTGAGTGAGGTTGCTCTTACCTTAAACTTTATCTCATAAAAAATAAAAAACAAAATCTAGTTAACGAAAATTCCTGAAGTCCATCCTTGTTACTTTTGGCTCTCGTTTTCAAGATAAATTCCACTGTTAATAGGCTTCTCAAAGTCACTTTCAACATTAAGTTTCAAAAGTCATTAGCACAAAAGAAAGAAAAAAAAAACCTACATAAACAACTAATTACAAAAAAAAAAACCTCCCATTATATTTTGTATTGCTAGATTATCTTTAAATTTATTTTGTATTCATGACATCAATGACCTTTTTACCCAGGTTTTGAAAATCGGACCGGATCAGCCGGTTGGACCAGTTCGACTAGGAACCGGTCACTCCACTAGTTCGGTCCACCCGAAAAAATCGGATAGGCTAAAAATCGGTCAGGAACCGGTGAATTGGTCAAAAATCGGTAAACCAATCGACCCGGACCGGTCCAATTAGGTTCAACCGGTTCTCTTTTTTTTTTATTTTAAATTTTACTAATTCAAATAATGTCATTTTGATCTAAAAATTGAATGTAAGCCAATTTAAAAAGAATTTTATATGAAATACTTAAACTTAGATTGTATAGAAGCGTAGAAATTAAATGTATAATTGATTATATATCTCTTTGAACTAAAACTGAAATTTTTTAAACAAAAGTAGGCTATAATACTGTTACAGAATGCTTTGGACTCTCAAAAAATAAATTGTGAACTATTTTTTATCATTTGTGTTGTTTTTATAATTTTTAATTTGTTTAATTAGTATATAATATATATATATATAAATATATTTAGATTATTTAATTATACTTTGATTCGACCACGGTTTAACTACGGTTAAACTATTTAACTTTGAATCAGTTCCTTACTAGTTCAATCACCGGTTCGATTTTTAGAACCTTATTTTTTACATACCAACATATAATTTAATTTATAATTGTTATTTTTTTCCCTAAATTTTATATAAATAATATATTCTTTTTAATTATATAATGTCATCTCAAAAGTGAAGCGGATAATTTTCTAGTTGGACCACGACATGTGGGGACGATTTCAGCATCTGATTGACTAGCTGAAAAAAACAATCCCACTTATTATGGTTGTTTTTCAAAAAATAATTAAAGGGATCAATTAAATTTAAAATTGCATCTAAATTAACGATTTATTTACAATTCGTGAACAAAATATTTTATATAGTTAAGTAACATGACTGTTTTCCCTTTCTCTTTTACTTAAAAACAGGAAGGGCAAAAGGCATAAAAGATGTATGAAAGAAAGAGAGCCTATGGAAAGGATTAGAGAACCTCTTTATTCATTACGTGCTCCCTTCTTGTCTCCCATATTTCATATAAAATAATTCTAGAAAAAAGTATTATTTAAAAATTTTAAAGATATTTTTAAAATTTAAAATCTATAATTTCCTTAATTGAATTTTTGTGTGGTTTTAATTTATCTTTAAATGATATCTTTTACATTTTGTATGCTTCAATTTTTGGAAAAAAATAAAATTAATATATATATAAATTTTTAGCTGAAAAATGAGTACATGCATTGAATAAATTGAAAATAATTATAACTTAATCTAAAAACCAAAATAATAATAGTATTCAAATCATGTTTAAAATCACAAACTGTAATTTAAATGTTTAACTTTGATACTAATTAAAAAAGAAAAACTCTATTTCATTTTATTTAAATATTATTCATATAACAGTATCATACCATAATAATAATAATAATAATAATAATAATAATAATAATAAAGAGACAAAGGATGTCATGTAACCAAACAAAAGACAAAGGATATCTCTCTAGATCTAAATGCCTGGCAACATCAACATCAAATTATATTTTAAAGAATTTAATTTTAATTGATTATTAGTATTAAATTTTTACAGTATTATTTATTTAAAATTTTCTCTTTTTATTTCCCTTGAATAGAATACGGTCAAGAAAAAAATGCTGTTAACTAAGAAAAATATTACTATTAACTAAGAAAGAAATATTATTTTTTGCTTAGTTTATAATATTTTATAAGAGAAACAAAATTGAAAACAATAAAATGTCACAGATCTAATTATATGTTACTCCAACATTAAGAGTATTTAACTATAATAATAATTATTTAAGAAGTTAATTTTTTTTAATTATATGATATTATTTTATTAGATGACAACGTAATACAATGAATAAGTTAAACTTTATTTTAAATAAAAAGTTATTCAATCGCTCTCCATGTCAAGGTTCTTTCGGGAACTGAAAGAAAAAAAAGTTAAAAGCTGCTTTCTTTCTTTTCATTTATACATATCCATCCATTTTGAAAGGAACAGTAACCCTTCCGACATGAGGATTTTACTTTCAATGGCATACGCCGTATCATTCAATTGCTTTCCACTTCCAGATTTCACTTTCAACGGCATACGTTAACACATAATTTGTACCAGAAAAAGAGGTAATTCGGAGACCCAAAAAAAAAAAAAAAACAAACAAACTAAGAAATGTTTACCCAAAACACATAAACTGAGAAATGAGGGCATCATCGTAATTCTGTAAACTTTTTCATCAAAAAAAAATTGGAAGGAATTTTTTTAATGAAGTGGTAGGTAGCCAATACTGAAGAATGAGGATGGTACAAAAAGGGGCATCGGAGAATCGAAATTCAAGCCCAAAATTCCGCATTAACCAACAATCACTTTCTTTTTTTTTTTTTTTTCTTTTTATAAAATTGTTCTTAACAACAAAAAATTAAATTATTAATGTTATCATAGGAAGCATTCCATGTCTATATATACGGCGTGATTTATATAAGGATAACCATAACCTTAGTAACCTATTAACAGTGGGAGAGAAACAAGAGAGGGGTTGAGAATAAGAAGCAACGATCTGGGAGGTTTCTTCATTCTCTTTGTTTTGATGCATCATCTTCTGGAAATTCTTCTCTAGCTGAACCATTTTTTTTTCTCAGGTTTTCTGTCAATTCCTCGCTGACAGATTCTCCCCATGAGTGTTTTCTCTTCTGGGTGTTTGTTTATAGGATCCCAATTGTAGCAAGATTTGATTTTTTTTTTCTCTCATTCATTTTATAATCAGACATTCTCATTTTCCTCGTAACTCGGATTGGCTAGCCTTTCACTATTTTATTTCTAGAGTTTCTGTCGGTTAAGGTTGTGTTTGGAGGAGATCCTTTTGTCTCCGTATGAGATTCACTGAAGAAAGTTTGGTCCTTGATGCAAGATTGAATTGTTCTACGCAATTGGTTCTGGGATTGATCACAAGTTAAAAGGTCTTTGCTTTTTTCAAAGGAATATTGCTTTTTTTTTTTCCTTTGAAATTTATCTGTTCCATTTGTTTTTTATGGTGATGCGAGAATGTCAGAGTAAGATTCTGGTGTTATTATGTTTAAATTAAGGAACAGGCAAGGCCCTGTGAGCTTCTTGTTTCAGCAAACTCTGCATCACCATCAACACCATAATCATCTTCTCATGGCTTATTTGGTAGGCTACGACCCTTGTTCCCATTTCAGCAAGGCCTTTTCCCAGTACCCCCTTCGTTCTTCTTCTGACCGTGGTTGCAGCAGCAGCAGCCGCTGCTACCTGTCTTTCCCAGTTCTCCAGAATATGGTTTGTACTAATGATTTTGAGGTTAACAGAAGCAATGGGTTTGCTCTTAAAGGGTGCTTTGACACCGATGGTTGTAGTAATGGTAATAGGGTCTTTGTGAAGGCAAAGACAAAGCCCTGTGGTTTTGCATCTCTTCCTCGCCCACCGTTGTTAGCTGATTTAGAGCAGGGTTTTTCTGTCAGAGATGATGGCCGTGATGCTACTCTTATTGATGTTGATAATAGAAAGCGAAGGGGAAGTCCCACTAACCCTCTTTGTTTCCCCGATCACCATTTGTCCCAGAAACTTGCTGTTGCCGTTGACGTTGATGAAGGTATGTATGTATGCATATGGTATCTTCTTAGCTTAGCTATTTTGTTATATGATTTTGTATGAAGAACTCTTGCAGAATCATGATTATGTTCCAATTTCAGTATCTATATTTGTTTGAATATGCCTAGTGAAATGTTGTACTGGACGGCTTTTCCTTTCCTTTTATTTTTTATGTGTTTTAAAATACAATTGAAGAATTAAGAAAATGAAGTCAAAAGTCCTCTCCCTTGGTGCATGAAACAGTCAGATTATTCTGCATTTTAGTCCAAAGCTTATGCATGTTAGATGTATATTTTCCTGAATCTTACCTGGTCAATGTGTGAGTTAAAGGAATTTTTTTGAACGGGCAACCGGGATAAAAGCCCCCTCTTGGTTTTTTTTTTTGTCAACTTATAATGTTGTTGGCTTCTTAGAAATGTGTAGAGATTTCTTAAATAGAATGTAAGGAAAAAATATTCTTTTGTGATGAGTGAGTCTTCAATATTCATGCCTGACTCAGAGCATGAGAAAATTTTACACTTCCATATTCTGGATTCTTGGGTAGTTTAACTTTGTGTTATTATTACTAGTGTGAATAAAATAATCTTTATTTAATTAAATAATTGTCCACTCCAGGTGTGTATTAATAATCCACTACATTTCACAGTTGCCATGGTGTAGTGATGTCTCACCTTAAATAAGTTATGCTGCTTTGTTGACCTATTCAATTCATTGTGGACTGGCTACTAGTTTTTCTTTTTTGTATTAATTTTAGGGTTACTTGTTCTTCTTCTGATGTGTATGTTTTTCATCTGCTTTTTTGATAACCAGTATTAGGAAACTTTGTGTCGGCTCTGAACAAGTTCATTGCAGATCGATACTTATCAAATTATTCAGTTTCTGAGTATCATGTATACGAGTTCTTCAAGGTATCACTTGGTGGCTGCTTCAGTAATTCTATATTTTCATGATAAATAATTGGAAATTTTATGTTAACTTTCGTATATTAATATCAATAAATACAGCAACTTGCATTGTTCTTTTGAAGGCTTATTTTTCCCCCCTGTTCACCAATCTTCTATAAAAGAATGTAGCCTTAGAAATGATTGGCCAAATGGTTGTACGGAAACCCCATCCTTCATGAAAATAGGGACCCAGGGACATAAATGTTGGTACATGTGTTGTGAACATTATTTAGGGACCCCAAGTTTGTGTATATCTTTCATCTTGCTGGAGAGAATTACTTTTTATATAAATGGAAATATGGAATTCTGTTAACTCATAAGTTTGATGGCTTTCTTCAAGTTTCTAGACTTTGTGCACCCCATTTTTCTGAGTACTTTTATCGTTATCTTGTCTTGAGCTGCAACTTATTGTATGCATGAGGTGTATCTGGCTTGTGCCACCTTGGTGCTATTGAAGAAAATTTTGTTGATTAAAAGATAAACCTTACTTTTAACAACCCATTTAATCAGTTGTATTGCTTTGAATTTTGAGCATGTTTTGTATGTCGAGTCTGATGCTCCCTTCATTTCTGTTACAGATTTGGAACTGTTCACGTGATGAAGGTAACTGTCTATTTGCCCGAATGTCACAATCATATTGCATTTTGTGAACAGTTTTACTACTCCATTTCTTATGAAAATTTGTGGATAAGATAAATTATATTTCTTTCTTGCCATTTAAGTCTCACCAAGTTCATTGATTGCAGTGTCTCATGTTTAGAAATTTGGTTAATCTTTCTTGAGATTAGATTCCCCATAAATATAATTCTTAAATGAGTCGAATTTTGGGCCTGAGAGTCAAATTCTAATAGTTTTGGTTTCATGATTGACATATTATTGATGAGGCAAGCCTAATTTGTAGCAAGTATCCTGATGTTAGTTTTGTGATTTGTGTATTCCTTGAACTATTCAACCTAAATCGGTTCTTCACTGTCGCTGTGTATTTCCACAAAATACAATGCCAATGGGGGACCTTCCCCTAGTAAAAAAAAAAAAGGAAAAAAAAGAGAAAAAAGAAAGCCTCTCCAGAGTACTAGAGGGGAAACCAGCCAAAGTTCTGACTTCTGAATGTATGCTATTGGGCTGGTCAAAAGGGCCAAACAGTTCCAAGAAATTTGTCATGTTTTTTATGTAAAGAGGATTCTATGCCTAATGAATTTCTGTTGTGCTTCATGATGACTAATGGACTGGTTGAAAATCAATACCTTCTTGTTCTGCAGCTGATATCCGTGTTCATGAGTTTTTTAAGACACCATATTTCAAGTCAGGGATCCACCCTCTCCCAGGTGCTCAAACAGCCCTTCGGAAGTTATCAAGATCTTGTAACCTATCAGTTGTAACGTATGCTTTTGGTATTGAATTTTCTTCAACCTATAACAGAATCTGGTCAGCATCAACTAACAGCTGTTTGTATATTTTTGTGATCAGATCTCGGCAGAATGTAATCAAGGATCACACAATTGAGTGGATAGAGAATAATTATCCAGGACTGTTTCAGGAGATTCACTTTGGAAACCACTTTGCTCTTGATGGGGTGTCAAGACCGAAGTCGGAGATTTGTAGGTATGCCCCATAATCCTGTTCCCCTTCATTTATATGTTTTCGCCTAAAACCTGATGCTTTGTTATCAACTTTTTTGAACTATGCTGTGGACAGTGCCTAAACCACTTTTTGCATTGTTCAAGTGCCCCCCCCCCCCCAAAAAAAAAAAAAAACACACATAAAAACTGTTCCTTTTCCAGATTTGGATCCCCTTTTTTCCTGTTCTCTCTCACTCTGAAATGCTGTGGCTCCCCAAATGGGAGATCTCAAACTGGAGAGGATCCAAACCCTTAAAGCTGCAAGCTTAATGGTTCCAAAGATTTGTTGTTGATAGATTCCTGGTATACTGGCATTGACAGGTCTTTAAATGCTAAGGTTCTTATTGATGATAACCCAAGATATGCCATAGAGTGCGCTGATGTCGGAATTAGAGTCCTACTTTTTGATTATGAAAACTCGTATCCTTGGTCCAAAACCGAGTCTGCTGATCAGCATCCTCTGGTGACCAAAGTTAAGAACTGGAAAGAAGTTGAACAACAATTGATGTCATTGATAGCTTCATAGTTACTAAATCCTGCAGCAAGGATTTGTGAAAACCACTCTCTTTTTACATTAAGTGCTGGACTAATTCTTTTGTCTGAAATATCTAATGCATTCTTGAAGAAGTGACAGTAGTCAAATTACGTGAAGCGGCTGCAAGGAGACCACTCATAGGGTTATAGGGTAGGGTAGGCCCAGTTTGAAGAAATATAAATGACCCGATTATATTCTTTTTCCCATTTTGAGTAACATCAAATAGGAAGTTGTTCATTATGGTGGAAATTTTCGTGTATTACTCTATGGATAATTAGGCAAAGATTTGTTTCCACCCCCTATGGATATAGAAGTGAATTTGAATCATAGGGTTGTACCAACTTACAGAAATCAATCTGGACCATCAAGTTTTCTGATGTTGGATCATGGTGATACATGGAATAAAATTGTAAGGCATTTTAGTCATTAACCTGAGTTGGATTCTATCGGCCTTGTATTCAAATTTAGGAAAATGACCAAAGGTTAGCTTGGGAAAGATATTTTCCATTTGGTTCATTTTAAAAATTAACGAAGTATTCAACTAATATAACTAATAATTTACATATGGTTAACTACGTATTAAGTATCAAAATGAAGATAAATTATTGGTTAACTGTATGTAAATTATTAGTTAAATTAGTTGAATAATTAATTAATTTTCAAAACGAACTAAATGGAAATAACTTTTTCCAAGAGGGTCCTTTGGGTCATTTTCCCTTCAAATTTCTATGGGGTTCAAGCTGTTATGGGCTACTTAGAACTTGTTTGGTTTGTTTTCTGTTTTTATTTTCAGTTAAATATATTTTTATTATAATTATAAAAATATCACTTTATTTTTAATTTATTTTCTATTTTTAAAATGTTATGAAGAAAATAATGAAACCAGACTCTTGTTAGATTTTGGAGGAAATTCAAGTGCAAAATAATTTGTAAGGTGTAGAACATGATATATTATTATTGTTTTTCGTTGAAGAATATGACGACTTATTGTCTTGTCTCTCAGTCAGTCAATAATGGCCCGTGCAGCTTCGGATGTGGATCTTCTCTTGTTTTTTTTTTTTCTTCTTTAAGAACAAGAAAGAGTTCTGTTATGAAAAATAAAAAGATACATACGGTTTATGTATAAAACTGGTGAACTCTTTTCGTAAGTAATGGTAAGTACTTCCACAATAAAAATTATGATCTTTTCTCGTAATAGGATAATGTTCTTAAAGAAATGAGAGAATCTAAATTCTGCTACCCCTTCCGTCTTTACCAAAAACAGTGTATGTAACACGATAGTTCAAAACTGCAACTCTCATATTCAAACATGATTTCAAAATGTCCTAGGTCTGGTATTATTGTCAAATGCCATTTTGTCTTTGGCATGGGAGTACAATTAAGCTGGATTAAATCAAAGCCTATTTCATTTTAGTTCGTATGTGGTTTTTCTTTAGGAAAATGCGGGTGATAAATTAAAGTCGTTATTCAACTGGAACCAAAATCTATATGTCCATTTAATTTATATATCTTGATTTCACTTTTAAGGCTTTCGTCAACTAGTGTTACAGCCATGGATATTGAATTGTTGTTTGCAGTGAGGCAACGATGCTACTTTTTTTTTTTTTTTTGTGTGTCCTTGTCAATGTATTACTTTTTTAATGTGAAATTAATCTTGTTTGGAAGAGTTTAAATGGTATTTTGATGGGTATGATACTAAATCTGAGTTGTCAATTATTTATTGATTGTTAGTTTCACTATAAACGTTTAAAAGTTTATTAAATATAAACAACAATTAATGAATGTTTAAAAACTTATCTTGGGTACTAGTATTCTGAAAAAAAAAAAGGGTAAATTGAGTAATGTCCCTCGTTTGGAGTATTGAGGTTGTATCTCCTTATGCTTTCTCACAAGTTCGAACTCTTTGACATTATAAATGTTTCTTAACAGTTAAGCTTAAACTTACATACTACTTGAGCTATCTTATTATTCTTTAATAGTAAACAATAGCCTAGATTTTACTCGGCTACAACTTTTAAAATAAGCCCCCACTTGTATCTCTATTTTATTCTGCTTTCATTCAAGTATAAAAAAATATATTTAATGTATATATGTATGAAATAACCAAAAAATATATAAAATCATTATTTATATCCTAATTTCTCTCTTTACTTTCTTCATTTCTTTTCCAACCTTAAAGTATTTTCAACCGAATAAAATTTGACCTAATGTGTGAAAGTACACTATTAAAATTCTTGAGAACCAATTATGAGATATCACTTAATTGATAAATTAAGTTTTATATGAGCAAATTTTGTCTAAGGCTAGGATGTCATAAGGCCAAATAGACACATGAGCAGAAATTAATCTCACATCTAAATAGACATTTCGTAATCTTACTCAAAAAAATCCTGATAACCAAGTAGCATCACTTGTGGTTAATTTGGTGTACTTTTAAAATGAGAGCGAATGAAAATATGAAAAAAAAAAAAAAACGTAAGAAAAATAATCCTTAAATTTTTCGTCTACATTTTTGCCCACAATTCTGAAGGGAATCCAGACTGACTCCTAATACTTTTTCGTACGATTGTTACAAAGCAGGCTGGTTGTTTTTCTTAACGAATAATATTGTTTAACAAATACTTGTGGTTGCGGACAACATATGGGTATCCTATATGAAGTTAGAAACTATAAACTAGAGCCTCTTCTCTCTTCCCAGTTCATGCTTTTGAATACAAATGCTTGTTAGAATAATTAGGTGTTATTTTATTTTATTTTTTTAAAAGACTAATGTTATGATTTATTTGGCGATGTATAAGAACCCACTAATGTAGTGATTCATTTATAATAGACTCGAGACTACACCTAAAACTTGGTTAGTGTGATTAAATAAAAATAATAAGCTTTAACCATGCAAGTCCATGATGAGAAAGCCGTAGATTAATGGTTAGGTCCCTTATGCTTCTGCACTCAATATGCACAATTGAGACTTTTCAGCTTGTCTTGTAGAGTTTATATACACAGGAATGAGTTGCAGATAAGGGTGAAATTAGGCTATGATATGTTAGGTTTTGTCTTAAGTAGTTTATGCTTGTTTTGCAAAACATTGTGTCTAACTTGAATTATTATTTATCATAAGTTTTTTTTTTCTCAGCTTGATTTTTTTATAAAAACATACAAGTTTAGTCAAACATGACTTAAAAGCCTACTTAAAACCCTACATTACATGGAAGCCTTCAAATAAGCTAATAGATTTAGACTTTCTAATTTTCAAATAGACATAGGCTTGGATATAAAATAAATAAATTATATAAGTATTATAATTTTTTTTATGAATTTAATTTCAATCCACTGTCAGTGTAAAGTTTTTTTACACTGTCATCCAATCATGTGCTGACACATTATTAAAAGAGTTAGACTTTTTAAGTGATTGTTGTGATAGTCAAACTCTTTTAATGATTTGGAAACACATAATTGGATGATAATGTAAAGAAATTTTACACTGACGATGGATCAAAATTAAACTTTTTTTTTTAATATATAAGTCAGTTTATGAGGCTAAATAAGCATTTTTTAAAACTTAAAAATATTACTTATAATAAATAAGTTGTACCAAACAAAGTTAAAAGTATACTGGATCCAAGACTTCTGAAAGGCTGCCTAATTTATTTCTACCTCTAATTGTAAAGGAAAACTTAGTCTCTCGACAATATGTAGGTTTACCAATCAGCAAGAATTTCAAAATTGTTATACATATATATTTTCAACAAGCAAGATATGAATTTCTTCTTACATCTTTTCCTTTGTTGATATATATATATATATATATATGAAAGGTATATTAGTTCTAAAAATGTTAATGATCATCTTGTATTCACTCAACTCTCCATACTGACATAAAATCGATGAAAAGCAGCTGTGTCCCTCAAATACCAGATATTTTGAAAAGTTATGTCTTTCAATAATCTTATCTTTAATACATCATATCGAATCCTATTCATGACTAGTATGCATAAATGTTCATAAATTGATATTGCTGCTATTGCAAATGTTCATAAATTGATATGTCTTTCAAATACCAGATATTTGAAAAGTTGTCTTTTATATATATATATATATATAGAAGAAAAGTGTGTCTTTCAATAGTCTTATCTTTAATACATCATATCGAATCATATTCATGATTATTATGCATAAATGTTCATAAATTGAAATTGCTGCTATTGCAAATGGGAATTGATTGAATGAACGCAGAACGCTTGTGTAGGAGTTGCCAGGTTGTTTTGTGGCCATAATGGTGCCTATATGGTCCATTTCTGACACTTACACAGTGCTTGTAAGTTGGGATTCAATAAATGCAAGAAATTATTCATATTAAAAACATTGAATGGCATGGCGAGGAAGGGTATTACTCTAGTACCCATATTTTTTTTTAGAGTACGGATACCCAAAGTGAGTTGTCAAATATTCATTAGTTGTTATTTATATTTAATACTTTCAAGCATTTATTGTGAAACCAACAGTCAATAGATAATTGACAATTCACCCTGGGTACCAAACCCATCAGGGTATCATAGCAACTTCCGGCGAGTAATGATATATAACACGAAACAAACTTCACGAAATTGACCTCAAATCACGTGACAGCAACAAGTAAAAAAATAAAATATATATATATTGAAACAGCAAGAGCAAGTAATTCAAACCTAGATTTCGAAACACGATGAATTACTTTCAATTTTGTTTTTTTCTATCTATTTATTATTTTTAACAATTTTTAAGAGTTATTTGAGATGGTCACATAGATAAATATCTCCTTTGAAGTGATGAATCAAGAATTGAAGTTGGAATAAGTATAGAAAGAAACTTTTACATATGACAAAAAATTTTACTATAGAAAAGATATTAAGGTACTTGTGCATTGAAGAAGAAACTCAAAAGCACGATGCAATATATGTTCCTCCGAATTCTCAAATGAATTATATAGGTGAAGACTAGAAAAGAATGCGAGAAAAGGGCTATTGTGGTGGGGCTATCAACTTGGTACTAATAAAATAAAATTTTCTACTCATTGTTGTTTCTTGATGATTATGGCATGCTATATTAGCACATTTAAACTATTAAATGTCTTCAATATATGCATAAGAATAATTATATTGCTCTTAGTGATAATAATTTTAAGGATAAATATGAAATATGCATTCTATCAAAACTCACTAAGAAACCTTTTCTCTAAGGTAGAAGGAAATACACAAGTTTGACATGAGAAATTTGACTTGATAATCTTGTTAAATGGTTTTACTCATAATAATGTGAATAAATGCATTTACTCCAAATTCATAGAAAAATATGGAGTAAATATTTGTCTCTATGTGAAATTTTTTGGAACAAACTTAGAAGGTGTTCGTGAAACAAAAGAGGATCTAGCGTCAAAATTTAATATGAAGGATCTCAACGAAGTAGATACTATTCTAGGTATCAAAGTGCAAAGGCATAGTGGGGGCTTTACATTAAGTCAGTCTCATTACATTAAGAAAGTATTGGAGAAATTCAAACATCTCAAATTTAAGGAATTCAATACTCCATGTGACTTCAATCAATTAGAGTATGCTAGTGCTATAGGGAATTTGAGGTATGCAATTCATTGCACAAGACCAAATATTGCATTTATTGGGTGCAAACTGTCAAGATTTACAAATAAACTTAGTACGGACCATTGGAAAACTATCTCCATTTATGGTTATTTAAAAAAAAACTATAAACTTGTGGTTATTTTATAGTGATTATCCTGTTATACTAGAAATTTATGCATATGCAAGTTGGATTACAAGTCTTAATGATAACAAATCAACTTCAATTTGGATTTTTACGATTGATGGTGGAACTATTAGTTGAGCTTCTAAAAATAAAACTTGCATTTCTCATTCAACAATGGAGGATGAATTTAAAGCTTTGGCAACAGCAGGAAAAGAAGCGGAATGGCTAAAAGATCTATTAGTAGATATCAAATTGTGGCCATAACTTATGTCAGCCATTTCCATATTTTTTTATAGTGAATCTACCATGCCTCGAGCCTATAGCGAAGTTTATAATGGAAAGTTTAGACATATTAGCTTGAGACATGAGTATGTAAGGCAATTAATAGGAGATGGTATATAGTCACCATCACTTACGTTAAGTCGAGTAACAATTTAGCAGACCCATTGACAAAAGGTTTATCAAGGGATATAGTAAAAGTTACCACTGGTAAAATGGACTAAAACCTCTATTAAAATAGTCATTAGTGATAGGAACCTTCCCTTATTCTAACAAACATTAGTTTTAAGGTTTAAGGGATAATAGCAAGTTACTTTAATGACTGAGTGCACTAAGTATAAAGATTTAATGCTGAATATTTTAGGAGGATGAGTTTAACTCTTAATGGGTTGATAATTATATTATAGTAGAATTTCACTTATGTGAATATAGAAGTGGTGCCACTTCTAACAAGAGTTTAAGGGTTTTACTATTATAAATATTCATGAAACTAAGATGAGCACATAGCCATAATAGTGCTAAAGCAGTATAAAACCTCTCATTCAAAATTAGATATGGTTGTGTGTGTGGTTTCTCCGGTTCTAACTCAAGAGTGAAGGCTTAAGCAAAGAGCCACCTATTACTTTGTTGGAACTTTGAAAGGTTTAAATCCAACGATACTTGGTCTTTATGCATAACTGTATAGTTTATTTAATATTTCTAAAATTTGCAACCTAGTGTGGGATTGTTATAAAAGGTAGTTTGCAAAATTCTTAGTACCTTATGATGGATTTAAGAACATGTTTTTTTTTTCATGAAAGTGTATCTTATTAATACATATTTTTCATGAAAAACATGTCTCAATTGGGACATGACTTTTCATGAAAGGGTGTTGCTTCTAACAAGAGTTTAAGGGTTTTACTCTTATAAATATTCATGAAACCAGGATGAGCACATAGCCATAATAGTGTTAAAGCAATGCAAAACCTCTCATTCAAAATTAGATATGGTTGTGTGTGTGGCTTCTCTGGTTCTAACTCAAGAGTGAAGCTTAAGCAAAGAGCCACCTATTACTTTGTTGGAACTTTGAAAGGTTTACACTAATGAAAAGTTTAAATCTAACGATACTTGTTCTTTATGCCTAACTGCATAGTTTATTTAATATTTCTAAAATTTGTAACCTAGTGGGGGATTGTTATAAAAGGTAGTTTGCAAATTTCTTAGTACCTTATGATGGATTTAAGAACATGTTTTTTTTTTCATGAAAGTGTATCTTATTAAGACATGACTTTTCACGAAAAGTGTATCTCAATTGGAACATGACTTTTCATAAAATGGTGTCTTCATAAAGACATGACTATTCATCAAAGTGTGTCTTCATAGAAATATGAGTCTTCATTAAAGTGTGTCTTCATAGAGAGATATTAGTTTTCATCAAATTGTGTCTTAAATAAGACATGAAGTTTGGTGAAACTGTGCCTTTTGGTGAAATATATCTATTTGATGGTGATAACTACCTCTTGTAAGAACATGTCTTCTCATAAAAGTGTGCCTCTAATTAAGTCATATCTCTTTGATGATGTCTCTTGATGGTATATAAATAACACACCCCTATTGTCAGAAATCACAAATTCCAAAACACAAGAATAAAAGGTTATGAAGTTCTTCAATATTGCTAATTGCAGAATTCATAAGGCCTTGTTGTGTCATAGGAGTGTTTTTGCTTAAACTCATTAGTAAATTTTGTGCCTCTAAAAAAACGATTCATTGTGCCTTGAAATTTAAGTTTCAATTTGTTTCTATCTATCCATCTATTATTTCCAACATCTTTTCCATCAACTTGATGTCATAGACTTGTATAATATCCAGTGCAGCAAAGACCAAGACCACAAATATGCATAGTAAAGAACTTACTGTATATACAATTTAGTAACATGGTTTCATAATGTACATATATTAAGAATAGTAAAGTATGCAGTTGTGTTCATTTATTTCCCATTCTATCTGATGCAAATTTCTCATTAAGACGTATTATTTTTATTTTGTTTCTTATTTTCAAAATTTTATGAATGAAATAGTAAAACAGTTAAATTGTTTTCACTATTTCATTCATAAAATTTTGAAAATAAGAAACAAAATAAAAATAATATAACATTTTTATAATTATAATGAAAACATATCTAGTTAAAAATTAAAATCGAAAACAAATCAAAGAGACTCTAATTTT
Organism: Styphnolobium japonicum; assembly: GCA_023212625.1. Taxonomy (NCBI): domain Eukaryota; kingdom Viridiplantae; phylum Streptophyta; class Magnoliopsida; order Fabales; family Fabaceae; genus Styphnolobium; species Styphnolobium japonicum. The sequence continues at coordinate 20,235,555 of JALBWW010000003.1, read as the reverse complement.
CCCAATTTGTTACATATGACTACGTAGAAACTCTACCACATGATACAAAACAAAGAGTTTGCAATCTCTTATAACCATAAGCAACCCATGAAGAAAATGTAAAACATACCTTTATAAAGAGGAGAAAGAGACGATAATGAAGAAGAGAACGACCATGAGAATTAGGTTAAAGAGAAAGAAAAAGAATTTATAATAATCAATTATCTATGAAACAACACAATTTTTTCAAGATGTGTAAAATAACTCTAAATTATAGAATTCAACCTAAATTTAAATACCTCTCTTTTAATAAATAAATATTATTTTTCAATTTCAATTGAACTTACACACAACCACTGTATAATTTGTACACAATTATTAATGTTAGAGTTACTCCAGTACCATCATTTGCTAGTGAAGTTGGAATATATAACTAAAATAAAGTTTTCCACAAATGTTAATGAAGGCCACAAGGAAATCCTAAATTCCTCTGTTTAAATGCACATGATCGACAGGTACCTTCTTTACTAATTGACTCATTTTAATTTAAATTCTGTACCTTATATAATGCAGCCAGCCTCACATGGTGGATCCACAAATTGACCACCGACCTTAAATTCCTCGCTTTTATCTTCCTATGATCCTATCTGAAGTGTTATCCTTTTCTTTTTCTTCTTTCCTTAATTAAACCTAAGAAATATAGTTGGAAAACTCAAATCAAGGTCGAACTATATCATGGGATAATCTATTCCAAAACAATTAGCAAGACAAAAAAATTTTTAAAAAAAATCACAAAAAGAAATTATTCTTTTATTTGATTAAAAAAATACTTAATTTTGTGATTTTTATTTTTTTTCACTGAGTTTTATAACCTAAAAACAGTTAACACATTCAATCGGACCAACTGAAAGCCTAGATTACTAATTCTTTAATTTTATTCAAGTTTTACAACTATGCTAAGAAATATTAATACTTTAAATATAGTAGATATATATATATATATATATATATATATATATAAGTATCGTATCGATATCTAATACTGACATTAATACGATACTTATACACTAAAATAATGGAAAATGTAAGTCTAATACACCGAATTCCCCTATCTTTGTCCAAGTATACCAATATCAGCGCATCATAGCTTGTCATATAATATATTATATATATATAAAATAATATTATGTAAATAATATTTTATATAAAATTTTATATTTAGTTTTATATTATCAAACTTGATTTTGGATTTATATATTATTAGATAAAAATTTATATATAATTTAACAATCATGCATATTTCTTGTATATTTTTTTTCGTAATTACTTTTTTATTTATTTTAATTATTTATATAACTATTTTTAAGAACAACTGTTGAGATCCTAAAGCAAATGGCAACGGCATGAGAGCAAGCTGTAAACGCGTTTTGTTTGGCATTGCCAAATCTTTAAAGCAGGTCTCTTTCGGCTTTATTGCTTTTGACAAGGACACATTGGGACCTTTTTCCTTTCGTTTGGTTCTTCGTTGGGCGGTGAAAGAGAGCTTCGACGTTGATGTTTCTATAATATAGTTTTTTTTTTTCTTTTTGGTAGACTAATATAGCTCTTTTCTATTAAACTACTTTTATTTTGTTAAACTTTATTTTTATTATACAAATACTATTATTTTAAAACTTACACAAATTTCTTCTCACAGGACATTTTTTGTATAAAATAAAAAAGTTAAAGTAAATTTATACAATTTTTCACAATATAATTCTTACAATTTTTAAGAAGTTTGTGTAATTGCCCAAGAGCCTTAACTCAAATATCTTAAGATCATATTTTACTGAGGTCACTTTGTCTTCACAGTTTTACATGAGTTTCTATAATATTATTAGATGAATAGAAATAAGCCAGTTTACATAATCTTATGTCATAAATTATACATAAACTATTGAAAATATTACATTTGACTTTATGTAATTTTATTTAAGTCTTGTTTGGATAAATAGATTAAATAAATATTTATTTGAGTATAATTTGCTAAATAAGTTCTATTATTATAAGTGTAATCTAAAATAAGTTGAATAATGTTTGTATAGACACTTTAAAAAACAATTATGCATGAATGAAATTTTGATGATTCATTAAAGTTAATTTAATAAAACAACTTACATGAGTTTCAAAAGTTGTTTTAGTAAGTTCATCAAATAAGACCAAAATGTGTTATAAATGCTTATCGAAATAGAAAAGTCCAAATAAGTTTAAAAAAAACTCATCCAAGCAGACCTTAATTTTTTTTAATCAAACTCAAATACAATAACATCAATAATTTATGTAGAATTTATAATTTTTTTATATAAATACCACTAGTCAGTACATATATAGTTTCTTATACAATCTGGTAATATTATTGCCTTGACTTGATATAAAATTACTTAAGAAAAAGCATACCATAAAAAAACCTTAGTGAACACCAAATTCTAAAATTAGTCTGCATTAATGATTTGAAAATAGAAATAATAAGGGCAAAAAAGTTGAAAATTTGAATAAAAGTTAGGAAAATTCAATATATTGTTTGATATGTTCTCTTGATTCTTTTTATTTCTTCTTCGGACAGCAGTCCCCCCCCCCTCTCTGTAACATCTTATAAGTTCATTTTCGTAATGTAAGATTTGTACCAATTGTTTTTTTGGTAATGTAAGATTCTGTAATCCACTTTGTCTAAATTAACTCATGCTAACTTCTATAAAGTAGATACTTAATTGTAGTAATGATACTTATACTTTTTTTTTAATCACAAAAGCTCACACCCATATGAGCTCTTTAGATGTTTAGCAGTAAACACAAAAATAGTCCCAAAGCTGGGGTGTAAGTTTCTGTGATAAGGTCATACCAAACAAATGTAGGAGAATTTTGCAATTAGTATATGACCATTATGATGAACCATTTATCATACTTGTGTAATTCTGTTAATAAGAATTTTAAATTATTTTGAATAAACCAAGTTATCAAATATATTGCGTTGAATTTGGTTATCTTATGTCATATAACTTCCCTTACAAACTAATTTTTGAAATCTTGTGAGCAATGTTTAAAAAATCAAATCGGACCAGCCGGTCAGACCGAGAACCGGATGTGTCTCCGGTTCGGTTTCACTCAAAGAACCGGTCAGAGCATTGAACCGCTATTGAACTGCCAAAACCGGATTAAACTGGCCAACCGGTTGAACCAAAGCCGGTTCTTAAAAACCGTCCGATTCTTCAAATATATATATTTTTACTTTTTCTGAATTTTTTAATGCTTTTTCATATTTTTAATTAGTTTTTTAGAATTTTTTTCACATCTATCTTCCAAAAGTCATAACTTTTTATTCGTTCATCCGATTTAAACACATTTTATATCAATTTCATGTAACTTTTTAATATCTACGTGACAAAAACTGACCGGATATAATTGGACCAACCAATTTTTCAAAAAAATTTATCATTTTCATAGTTATGAGTATTTTTAAAAGAAACAATAATAATAATTTTTTAAAATAAGAATTAAACTTTAGATTTTTTTCTTAAAATCTCTGTACTCTCAAAATAAGGCTATTTTAATTGAATACAATAATAAATATTATCATATCTAGTCAATTTTTATAATTCATGTTATTATATAAATAATTATGTATATAATTATAATTATAATTATTACGTCATCCGGTTTGACCGATTAAACCAATCGAACCATGACCCAGAGGTCTCACCAGTTCGTTCTTTGGTCCGATTCTTAAAACATTGCTTGAGAGCTTAGAGTTTTTAGTAATTCTTAGATTTCAAAGTCAAACTAGTTAATCTTTAACAAAGCAATTATGAACAAACCAATACTATATTAATTGCTGTTTGCAGGCAACTCAAAAATTAATCAAATTTGTCCTCCTTAGATGACCTATTAGACATTCTTTTTCTCTCATGGTAACAAATTTCAGATTTGAAAGACTCTTACGTATAAGTGATGTACTATTTATTATTCATTTGTGCACTAAAATAATATGAATAAAAAGTTAGCTTAATAAATACGAAAGATATTTTACATACACATATTACATTACTTACACTTTTTTTACGGGTTAATTTTCATGTCAATTAAGATTAAATTCTTCCTCAAGTGATTTTAAGAGCACACCCACTGTATTGACCTAAAGTATTTTGGAAATTAATTCTCCTAAGTAAAGTCCTAAGATTTGAACTTGAATAATCAAGGTAAGGAGTATACCTCCTTAACCATTTGACCAACCTCTTGACTTTAGTCACTTAGACATCAAAATAATAGGAATGAAGAGGGATGAGAAATATTTGAATGGTAACTTGACTTTCACTAAAAGTGAAGCCAGATTCGATTCCCTTCCTTAACTAGTAAAATGCTAGCTTCTTAAGTTGTGTTTGAAATTAATTAAAAATTAAATTAATTTGATTTGATTTGAATTGATTTAATTTAAAAATTAAATTTTATGTTTGGAACTCATTATAAAAAATTAGATTTAGAAATTAAATCTTATGTTTGGAACTCATTAAAAAATTGATTTTATTTTATTATTTTATTTTTTTAACCTTATATCATTATGAATGATATTTTTAGGTTAGTAAAATAAAATCAAAAAGTTAATAAGGGTAAAATAGTTAATCTAAATTTTTAAATTTAATCAAATCAAATCCACTCAAATCCAACTAAATTTGAGTGAATTTCTAAATACATATAACTTAAATCAAATCAATTCTTATTTTTTAACATTAATTCCAAACACAAGATTTGATTTACAAATCAAATCAAATATAATTTTTTAATATTTCAAACACACTCTTATAGATTAAAAAAAATTAAGAATAAATAGTTATTGTGATAAAACATTTTGTGATGGAATCAAACACATTAGTTGTTAGTTTTAACTAGTCTATTGTATATTTCCAGTAGCGTAGCATGTAATACCTACACATTCTTCAAAGACTGGTTGGTCCTTTATTCATGGATTGAATTTTTTTTAAATGTAAGGCGTTTAAAGATTCAAGTACACGGGACAATTATTGCTGAGAAAGTTAAAGGAGTGAATAGTTACATATTTATGATTTTATTTTTTATGTGGTTATATTTTATAACAATTTCAATCGTTAACAAAATTAAGAAATCTTAATTTCACACTTCAATCTCTAAACTATATAGTATATACTATAAGCTTTAGAAAAATCAACTTCCTTTACCCACATAAACTCATAATATAGTTAAAAATAGAGTCTTCACTACAGAAGATGCTTTGAGTTTAGCGTATCTTACATGGATGCGCCAACTTGTTTGGCGTATCCTATATGGAATGCATCAACGTGTTTGACATATCTTTTCGTGACAAAAACAACAATAAATAAGTAATGCGTTTCAAAACAGCAGTATTTCAATAATAAATTCGGGAACAATAATAATCAGGTCAAAAAGTCATGTTTTATACGCCAATTGATCTCAAATGGTTCAAGAATCCTTTATTTACTGCTAAGCATGAAATTAAAGTTACCTACAGACTAAAAGAGCTTAGATTGGATGCTGAATAAGGGCTAATCACATTCTATAAATCACAAAGAAAAGCTGGATTAGTTATTGTACAATTTCTTCAGAGACTCTTTATAGTTGTTTATTTTCTTTGCCTAGATTAGTTAGTGAAAGCAATTAGCACACATATTTCCATTGCATTATGCAATAAGTTCCTTCACTTGCATGAAGAAATAATCCCAATTAGTGAGCTGAGGAATTGGAGATAACCCATATTGTCAAATTTCATCCATGTTATTGTTTTAGATATATTATTAAAAAGCTTAATTAAGTTTTTAATTTAATTTTGATCGACTGTTTGTATAAAACTTTTTATATTATTATTTGATTATGTGTTAACAAATTATTAAAATATTTTAACATTTCAAGTAATTGTTGTTAGAAACAAACTCTTTTAATAATGTATCAATGTATGATTGAACTAGGTAAAAAAATTACACTAATATTACATCAAATTAACTCCTAAAGTTTTTAGTCTCTATATTTATTTTATTCCTTACTTATGCAATTTGTGTATTTTAGTCCATCAATTTATTAATTATATCGAATGTAGTCTTTATATTCATTTTCATTTAAATTATTCTATTAAATAATTGCGATACATTATTTTTTAACAAAATTTTAACATGAAACGTTATTATTTAATAAAATAATTTAAATTAAAGATCACTATAAAAAAAATTATATGTAATTTGCAAATTGAGACAATTAAAAAAGAATAAATTAAAAAAATAAAAACTAATATGAACATGGAGTAAAAGTATACAAATCCAAAACTTAATTAAGCTTTACTAAAAAGTTCCAAATTTTAAAACTTTTTCATATTTAACTTTTTCGTATTTAACGATTGGCATTTCGTCTTGATGGTATGTCTAATAATACTTATATTCATTTTTCCTTATAATTAATTTGCAAGAATGAAGTTTACTAAAATCATTCTTTATTAGCCATGCTTTATTAAAAATCACATTAAAATTTTGAAAATACATTTCAATAGTTAAGTAGTGTGTACCCTTTGTAAAAGATAAATTTAACATAGTTTACTTATACAAGAAAAAAGGGTAATGCAAAACATGCATTTTACTAGCTAGTTCATCCCCTGATATTGAGACGAGGTAAGAGTGAGCAACATCCATATATGATATATTCCTCAAAGTTCAGTCAATATAAATACTAGTTTACAAGTGACTTACAATTTGAGGACTAATTATAGGTTTGCTAACCATTTACACATAATAACCCATTAATCACTAATATGTCATTGAATATAAATATTAAGTTAGTTTAGTCTTTGATTGTAAATTTCCTTAATTTATAACTATGACTTACATTATCATATTAATGTTATTTACGCAATCCCTTTCATTTTAATTTAAGTGACTTTACTTAAAATTTGTAATTTTTTTATATTATTACTTAATTGTGATGACCCGAAATTTTTGCGTAAGATAGTCGTATTATGTGTAATCTTCTTCTTATGAATTTGAGTTTAAAGGATTAAATTCTTGAGTCACTTTACTTCATTAGTGAGATTCTTAGAATTAAACTTACCTTATAAAAATTATTTAGAGTCATTTTGGGTATATTAGATAACTACTTGTTAATACGGGTCCTGAAATTTGGCTAAGTCTGAGAAGTGGCACCTATATGGAGGGCTATAGTAAATATGTATTTTCTTAAAATCAAAATTGGCGGTAATTGATAATTGGATATCAAAGAGCTACAAAATGATTTTTAATGAATTTTTAAAAACCTTTAACTCACTTGTTTTGAAAGGAAACATCTTTGAAAGTTTCGGATTTCAGGAATTTGAACTAAAACTCAAGAGTTGACTTTTTATTTATAAGGATTTTAATTTTTTTTTATGTTTTTATTGAATCCAAATGGGGGGTATTCCCTTATTTACATTTATGTTTTAAAGTTAATGGAGAGTAAAATTAAAGAGGATAGCACCAGAATAGAATAGCATACTCTATCCTCACTTCCAAACACCATATATCCTCACTTCCAAACACTCCCCTTCCTCACCCCATGATAATCCCGTTCGAGCAATGGCAGAGAACATGTTTCTCTCCGCCTCTGCTCTCTTTCATTCTCTGCATTCTCTCAATTCCTCTCTACTCTGTCATCTTCCTCCTCCTCCTCCTCCTCATCTTCTTCCATCCACCGGATTCTATCATTCTTAGTCGTTGCAAACTACTGGCCTTCATCTTCCAAGGGTTGGGTTGCACGGTTTGGTAGAGCAACCAAGTCATCAACTTCATCCTTCAATCCTTGTGACTCATTTAGGTAATCTCTTAGCTCAAATATGTTGTTAATGGTTGGATTATGGTGAATTGTAGATTAAATTGTAAGATGCATAATGGGTATTGAACCTAGGATTTGATTTGGGAATTTTGGAGTTCTTGGAAATTGATAATATATGGAATGAATTGAATGAGTTTTAATGTTGTTATGAAGAAGTGGTACATATAGGAATGGTGTTAGAACATAGAATTTTCGTGCTAACTTTGGAAAGAAAGGATTGCTCATTAAGTGTTTGATAAAATGCTTAGATGGGATAAAAATTGTATTCCTGTGTAAACTGAACAATGTGTAGTAATTTGATCATAACTCTTGATTGAGAGATCGTATTGAGGTGATTTCAGTTGCGTTAAAAACTAGACACATAGGGCTTCAATTCCATATATTATTTGCAATTTATTTGCCTCTGAATCAATATAGAATTTCTGTCAAACAAATGTCATCTTTCTAAACTAACTTGAATATTTTTTTTCTAGATTCTTCAAGAACTCTTTATCCCATAAGTGGATGAATCCTTAGTTTTAAATGTTGATTGTTATCTTGGTTATGTTGTTGTGATCCTAGATTCTTTGGAGGATCGTCCGGTTGGTCTGTGACAACATAGCTTTTAGACTCGTGAAGTTTCGTCATTTGAGTGGGTTGATAACATGATTTATAACATGTTTTTGTACATTGATTTTTAAAGTTCTTTATTGAAAGACTTTACAAAATTAGTTACCTTATTTGCTGTTGAATATAAGAAAGCTTGGGACAAGTACTTGAAAAGCCTTTCATTTGATATATTGATAGATGTTTGATATAAATGTTTATCATTTTCCATGATTTTGAATATCTATAGTTCTGTTTTCGATAAATTGTTTTGTATTATAAATGTATGTAAATCTAGATTGTACCAATATGTTTTGTTAGGAGGAAACTTTGATAGAAAACTGTAGCTAATGGCAGTAGACGTTAGCCTTGGTGCACCTTGGTCTGAACCTCAGCTAGTAGGGGTGTTGCTAGCCCAACGTGTTGACCCAAACGACCGGATCTGTTTGACTTAACAGGTGGATTTGACCCCTGTGCCTTGTTGGTGGGCGTTTGTCGAACCTTCGAACTATGTGTTCGTCGATGAAATTTCTGTTTAATTCTAGGTTAGAGACCTCCCATATGATATTTGGCAATTAGATATTCGACTATTGATATATATGGAATTTGGTATTTCAAGATTTACTTACTTATTAGTTTTGTTATGATTATTTGAAATAATGTATATGTTTTGATATGCGGATGTAATTTTAAATGAAAAAAAAAAAAACTTGTGCTCTCACTTGTCCCCATTTCATTATAGCTTATGTTATCTCTCATTGGGTCATATGACTCACTTTTCTATTTTATATGTATTTCAGATACACATATTGAGCCAGGTCTGGGTTCTTCCACTAGCTAGGAGTTGGTTGTTTTGGTGAGCCCAACACCTTGTCCGTGTGGGCATGTTTGTTTTGTTCCTGTTGTTTGGTTTATTATACATTTTTGAGTATGTAATTATCTTAGATATGCTCTATTATTTATAGGCAGGATCTAGCTTCCACTGTATCTTTGTCTGGTCTTATGATATACTGTTAGTGGAATTATGTTTAGTGATGCTTGTAAGTGAACAGGTTGTGAATTGTTAAATTGAGATGTCTAACTTTTAGAGGTTACTCTGCTGAAATTTTGGTAGATTTAGTATATTGTCTTATTATGGTCTTTGGCCCGTTAGGCTTGCTAGGTTGGCTAGTCCTTTCTATGCGCCGGTCAAGGCCCTCTAGTTTGGGTCGTGACATTAATCATATATTACCATATCATTAATTTTATGTTTAAATTGAGAGAAAGAAAATAAAGAAAAAACAAAATTTAAAAATTTCTCTTATTTGGATCAAGAGAAAAGTAAAAAAAATTAAATAAAAGAAAACTTTAGAAATTCAAATTTTAAAATTTTCTCCTCAAATTTTCTCTTTATTCCAAATTTCAAAAAAAAAATTTCATCTCTTATTTTCTTTCATCACATTTAAACAAAAGATAAATTAATTTGACTCCTTAATTGATTGTTATCATAGTGAAACTTTTTTATTGATATAATAATTCACAATACAATGATAGCGCAAAATTTTTTAAATATGGATAGAATCAAACCTAAAACTTTTTCATTCAAATACAACTATATTAACTCCTGCTGTCTAATTTGCATAAATAGCATTACTTAAACAAATGTAAGTCAATATCTCCGCAGACATCAGATGGAAAGATTTGAATAGTTTTCACTTTTTAATGCTATTTTAATGCATGTCCATAATCATATTAACACCTGCTATATAATTTGCATAAATAGCATTACTTAAACGTAGTGTTAGTCAATACCTCCACAGATATCAGATCGATGGAAAGACTTGAATAATTTTCACCTTTTAATGCATGTCCTCCACTATTGCTAAACATATTGAAACCGTGGTATTGAAATCTTAGCCTGCCTACCCTGATTGGCCTCGGAAAAGAATGTGAAAAAAACAAGGCCTTGCAGCATATTCAAGATCTGCCATACTTCTTTGTCTAATTGCAAAGAACAAGGGCAAGCATGGGTCCCTTGTAGCAAAAAAATCAAACTTCTTTTTATTTCTTATGGTGGAAGAATAAATAAAATGGTAAAGGTGAACATTTTCTTAGAAGAGGTCCATCTAGATCTCAAGAGAGGAAGTTCAAAAAATGGTGGCAAGTTGATTTGGTAGAAGCTGTAGCAGTCACTGTGGGAGGCTGCAAAGGGCAAGATGCCCTCCGGAATTGCATACGGATTTGGTTCACTTTGAAGACATGCATATTGCATAGTTGCCGCCGACTCTTGGAAATTATACAGACCCCTGTTTATTGTGTAACTCCTTCCTTTTACGACCCTATTTTGAGAGGCTGACCCTTTCACACAACTCACAACGCTTACCTCCAACCCTCTTAAATTCCCTCACCTGCCCTTCTAACCAATACATTCTAATCTCTATTCCCCTCCTTCCCCTTAAATATGCAACATCTCCGAGTTCTTTGTATTTCCCTTGCACCAAACAGGTACTATTATAATAGCAGTTCTAAGTAACATACTAACTCAGTTCTTCCAATGGCTCTTTCTTCAACAAAAGAGCTATCTCGAATTCCCACTGTCACAGTCATCTTCTTCTTGATGCTGTTTCTGGGCCTGTGCACCCCATTTGGTTCTGGCGTTCGCACTGATTTCCTGGGATCAGAGTGCCTGAAGGTTTCTCCTTCTGAATTCGGTGGCTCTGTGAGAGAAATTGTTGATGTTTTGCAAGAGGTTGCCTCCATTCTGTCTCAATTCAGCAATGTCTTTGGCGATTTTCGTCTTTCTAACGCCATTTCTGACTGCCTCGATTTGCTTGACTCGTCATCAGATGAGCTCAGCTGGTCTGTGTCCGCTACTGAGAGTCCCCAAGGTACCATTGTCTTTGTTTGTTCCCATTGCGTTTGGCATTTTCTGTGAAAGAATAACATTACATATTTCTAACCAACTTTATGACAGTGATCTGAGAGTGGCAGTCTGTGTCTGGGGCTTCTTCTTCTTCTTCTTCATATTGATTTCTTCAGTATTTTACTCTTTTTTTTCTTTTCCTGTGAAAATAGAAAACAGGGGAGGGATCTCCACCCATATTTGCTACTTAGTCACTTATCACTACCTACCCTAATCGATTTTTATTTTTTTAATCAGACTATGCGTGATCCGTTTGACTAGCAGAAAGTAAATATGACATTAAAAAAAATGGGTATTATTTCCCGCAGGCAAGCATAACAGTACCGGGAACCTTAGCTCTGATTTGAGGACATGGCTAAGTGCTGCACTTGCGAATCCAGAGACATGCATGGATGGATTCGACGGTACCAATAGCATTGTCAAGGGTCTAATATCAACTGGCCTTGGCCAAGTAACCTCATTGATCCAGCAGCTCCTCACCCAGGTGCACCCTGTTTCGGATCACTTCTTCACCAGCCAGGGCCAATTTCCTTCCTGGGTTAAACCTGGGGAACGGAAGCTGCTGCAGGCAAAGGGGGTGGCTGTGGATGCTGTAGTAGCCGCTGATGGGACTGGGAACTTCACTAAGGTGATGGATGCGGTGCTAGCAGCACCTGACTATAGCATGAAACGCTATGTGATATACATAAAGAGGGGTGTTTACACTGAGAACGTTGAGATTAAGAAGAAGAAGTGGAACCTCATGATGATTGGGGATGGTATGAATGCCACTGTTATTTCCGGTAACCGGAGTTTCATCGACGGTTGGACCACATTCCGGTCAGCTACCTTTGGTAAGAACACACTACCACTCTTTTTCTCTTTTCCTTTTTTTTTTTTCAAGAGTTGCTAGCAAGTGACTTTAAAAAGCATAAGCATTTGAATGTAAAAAAGTAGTTGTATATTATATTAGTTAGCAACACCTATTTAGAATAATTTTATATTTTTAATGAATTATTTAATAATATTCTTAATTACTTAAAAATATAAGTATTATATGATTATTAAGTTCTTAAAATGTTAAATAATTTTTTTATTTAATATTTTATTTTAAGTAATTACGAAGATATTAAAAAAATATAACGTTACTTTATAATAAATAATTACTTAAAAAAAGTAATTAACATGTATTCCAAAGCCCTCTTTAACAAATTTATTTTTTTCGTTTTATTTTATTTGTCTTAAAGATGGATAAATATCATAAGAAAAATAAATTGCATAAACACCTCTCAACATTATTTTTTTTTACGTGGCCACAACTTTCAAATTTTGAGAGAAACTTACACTTTTTAAAATTTGCAAATAGATTTGTTTTGTCCATTAAATAAACTAAAATTCATCATCATGTGACTTGTACATATTGATTAATTTGTCTAATAATCTCTAATTATTTATATTAATATGTATAATATGTCCACAAAGAAAATTTTAAAAATTTTAAAAGCAAATTTAGTTAAAAGGAGAATTTTTAAAAATTAATACGAATAAATTATAAATTACCATGTACATTAACGAATATATATAAATTATGGGATGAGTATTTTTATTTACTTATGTATAGAAAATTTTGTTTATAAATTTTTAAAAAAATTAAAGGATTTTTATCCGGATTTCTAAGATCATAATAGCTAGTTGAACACTTCAAAAAAAAAAAGCTAGTTGAAAATGAGGTGGATGGATGATGTTTACCATATAATAATAAAAAAAAACATCCTATGGTCACAAATTGCATTGGGTCTGATGGATATATCTTCTATCCGAAGCCTAAAGTAGATTGCGGCCCCAGACGTTCGGTAATGTGTACCCTCTTTGTTGTATGTATATGAGCAGACATGACTGACGAGATATCATATATTTGTTTTTCGGTACATGACGAGATATCATATATTTTGTTTTTGGTACATGACGAGATATCATATTTACTAGGGTACTATTGAAACCAAACTATTAATGATACGGACGGAGGAGTTTAGAAGAAAAAAAAATGAGGATAATTTTTTATTTTGAAGTTGAGGTAATTATAAAATATTTATAAATAAATAAATAAAATATGATGAGAAATTTATGATATTTTTAATTTTTAATTTTTTTAAATAAATAAAATATTTCTTTTTCTTTTTCTCTTTAAAATTTTCCATGTAAACACACTGCGAAGGATGAGCATATGATGAAATGGATGCAATGGCCCAAAGCAGCTCGAAACAAGAACATATTACCTCAGGAGAATTCAAGGAAGTTTTCAAAATTTAAAATATAGTTTCAACAGTCGACAGTGCCTTATTGTTCAACATTAAACAACATAAGCCAGTATCCATGTCTGCAACGTACCAACGGATGATGAAAAATAAATGAGCATGTGCTGCAATTTATAATACATAAAGGTCTGAAGCCCTTGTCTTCTTCAATAGCTGAAATCTCTGACCCAATTCTTACTCTCTTTTTTTCTTCTTCTTTTTCCATACGGGGCATGTGCAGCTGTCAGTGGCAGAGGGTTCATAGCACGAGACATTTCCTTCCAGAACACAGCAGGACCCGAGAAGCACCAAGCAGTAGCACTAAGATCGGACTCTGACCTCTCTGTCTTCTACCGGTGTGGGATTTTTGGTTACCAAGACAGCCTCTATACCCACACCATGCGCCAATTCTATAGAGAATGCAAAATCAGTGGCACCGTGGATTTCATCTTTGGGGATGCCACTGCTCTTTTCCAGAACTGCCAAATACTGGCCAAGCAAGGCTTACCAAATCAAAAGAACACCATCACAGCTCAAGGGCGAAAAGACCCAGAAGAACCAACTGGTTTCTCCATCCAATTTTGCAACATCTCTGCAGATTCTGACCTTCTATCCTCAGTTAACTCCACCCAAACATACCTGGGCAGACCCTGGAAGCCATATTCCAGAACAATTTTCATGCAATCCTACATAAGTGATGTGTTAAAGCCAGAAGGGTGGCTAGAGTGGAATGGTGATTTTGCTTTGGACACATTGTACTATGCTGAGTACATGAATCATGGCCCGGGAGCTGGACTAGCTAAACGTGTGAAATGGCCAGGGTACCATGTGATGAATGATTCTAGCCAGGCTAGTAACTTCACAGTTGTCCAATTTATTGAGGGGAATCTATGGTTACCTTCAACAGGGGTAATATTCACTGCTGGATTGGGGGTTTAAAACACTGCCAAATCTTGCCTGTCTTTGTACTTACTTATTAAAGTGGTTCTTTTGACCAAAGTAGAAAAAAAAAAAAAAAAAGAATAGCAAAAATGATGATGGGTTGGAGTTATTTAAGAATTCCCTATTTATGGTCTGGGAGTTGGGTGTTTCTCATTTTGGATAAAAATTGATTAGTGTGATACCGCGCTGCAGAGTACAACTTGGACCAGGTTTAAAGGATTATGTTATGTGGATTAGTAATAAGTATTTGTACTTTGTAGTGAGTGCAAGAAAAGAGTGTAAATTTATTTATTTTGATATTAAGTGATGGAATAGTTATGCTATCCTAGTTGCACAAAGATTCGCAACTCTTACGCGTGAAGGTGACTTTTTTTAGGAGAGATTAAGTGGCTTCATTTAAAAAAAATACTATACATATAAAGTTAAAAAATAGTTTAATTTTGATTTATATATTTTCACATTACCGTCAAATTATGAGTTAATATATTATTAAAAAGGCTTCAAATTTTCAAATGGTTATTTTATAGTCAAACACATCCTAATGATACAGTAATACATCATATTTTTTTATCTGCGCTAATACATCGAGAATGTAACAATAAATCAAAGCTAAATTCTAAAAACTAACTTTTTGTATTATAAAGTTCGTTTAATTTTATGTAAGTTTATATTAATATGTTTGGTAAAAAAATTTATATTATTATCCAATTATGTATTACAAAATCATTAAAAGAGTTTGATTATCATAATAATTATTTCAAAAGTTTAACTCTTATAATGATGTGTCAATACATGATTGGATGATAATATAAATTTTTTTTACACTGATAGTCAATTAAAATTAAATTAATATGATTTTACAAATTTGCATTCATATATATACAATTTAATTTAATGGCTTTATATATTAGTCGTGTCTTCCTAATAATTGTCTCTCCAGCCTTTAGCATTATGCTTAGCCACATGTACAATTATGTGGACTAATGCATTTAAGAGCTAGCAATTAGCAATTTAGCATTAATGAGCTTGAACCCTCATCCATCAGTTTGGCAAACTTTTCTTCGTGGGACAAATTGTTTGGTCTGATGGCAAATCACTGAAGTGAAGGTTTAGCATGAGTTGGTGCTTGAGTTATGAGCTATGAGCTATGACTCAGGAAGGTCTCAACAAACTTATCAAGAGAGTGTATATTCATTTGGTTGCAAATTTAGGCCTCCACCTCCGGGGCCCAGCACACAATTGGGTTAGGGGTGAGCAGTCCCAAAAACTTGTACAGAAGGGGAATGCTTATTTATGCTTGAGCCAGCAGGAATACCACAATAATATACATAAAAAAAGAAAAAAGAAATAGACAACAAAATGACAAAAAGGTAATATTGAACATGTCTTACACAAAAATTGTTGTAATATTTTTATAAATTTTTTTTATTTAATATAAAATCAAACTGTTAATGGCCTCAACGGACATGAGATAAAAAAGGCCGTTAACACAACATGAAACGGATGTGTTAAAAGGCCAATGTGGGTGGCCAAGGCCAACGGCTACAAAGGCATCCAAAGCCACAAATGTGCAATAAAATTGGAAGAAAGACACTTTAAGATGATTTTGAAGAAAAGTATTATATTTTTGTTCGTAGATTAAATTAATTAAGTATTAAATTAAATTAATAAATAATTTATTTTTATTTTAATACTTAATATGTGATTAATTATAAGTAAATTATTAATTAAATTAATTTAATACTTGATTAATTCAATTTATAAATCAAAATGATATACTTTTTTCCTAAATCTTTCTCCCAATTAAAATTCTCAAAGGCTTTTGATGAGCATTGGCCTCGGTTTTACTGCCATTTAATAACTTCAATGCTTGAACATGGACAAATGGGCTATAACCTTTCAAACTTTTTATATATGGTGTCATGTAAGACATTATTTTAGTACTTATTTTTTTTATAATAAGTTGTTATAGTATTTAGGGTAAGTTGTCAAGTTTTCATTAGTTATTAATTATATTTAATAGACTTTCAAATATTTATTATAAAACTAATTGTCAATAAATATTTGACAACTCAACCCAGATATCAAACCAATAAGGATATCATACCAATCCCATCATGTAATACAAATGGGTTATGCTCAGGAATAATATTCCCAAGAATAATGATTATTACTTTTGGTTAACTAAAATTTTTTTTGGGAATGACTCCAACTGCCGGCAACAATAGCCGAAGTCGCTCGCAACCGTCAACCTCTAGCGGCGACAAGGGTGGCTGGATTCCAGTGACCAGGGCAGTGACTAAAATCGTCGAATTTTGGTGACCGATGTGGTGGCTAAAGTCTTTGATCATTGTTAGTTGCTGCCGTCGGCTTGCAGTGGCTAGATTCCGGTGACTATCACGGTGGTTGAAGTCGCTGACGGCGGCAATGGTGGTCAGATTTCGGTGACCAGTGCGGTGGCCAAAATTGCCAGCCACCGTCAACTGGCGGCGGTGACCGGGGTGGCCGGATTCCGATGATTGGCCTCCGCGGACGATGGTCTAGCCAATGGCAGTTACCGACAATGACGTGACGGTTGTTGGTTAATGACATGACGATAGAAAGGTAGATCTTTTAGACATTTTACATGGCACAAATATTTCTATGCCATGGGAATGTTGCAAACCCACCTCCCTCTATAGAAATGAAAGTGTAGGAATGTTGGTTAAAAATCATTTCCGGGAATCATTTTTGGATGGGAATGATTTTTCAAAACTTGTACCAATTGGGCTTTTTAACCTAGCTATAGTAGTTTTTGAAACATATTACTCAAATACCACACATTTCAAACATATTTCCCATATGCTGTCGTTTTTGACAGCGTGACAATTTATTATTATTATTATTATTATTATTATTATTATTATTATTATTATTATTATTATTATTATTATTCCACGTGTATCACGCCAACCGTGTTGGAGTGATACAAATGTATCACTCCAAACAGCATTGGAGTGACCCACATGGCATGATCCACGTGGCCACACTGAGACAAATAGTGAACCGCTAACAGATAAGGGTGATCTACTTCCTGAGCTACTTATCATGCTCGTCCAATGTATGTTGCCAAGTGGGTCACGTCATTTGACTCGACGTTGTCACGTGGGTTACGTCATTTGACTTAGTGTTGCCATGTAGGTTACGTCATTTGACTTAGTATTGCCATGTGGGTTACGTCATTTGACTCGGCATTGCCACGTGAGTTACGCCATTTGCCTCAACATTTATGGGTCACACCATTTGTCTTACGGAGGCTTTATCTCAGCTGCATTGGACGAGTATGATATAATAGCTCAAGAAGTAAATCACATTTATATATTAGCTATTCACTATTTGTCTCAGCGTTACCACGTGGGTCACTCCAACGCTGTTGGAGTTATACATTTGTATCACTCCAACACGGTTGGCGTGTGATACACATGGAACAATAAAAAAAAATATTGCCACGCTGTAAAAAACAACAGCATATGGATAATATGTTTGAAATGTGTGATATTTGAGTAATATGCTTAAAAAACCACTGTAGTTGGATTAAAAAGCCAATATGGGAATCCAACATTTCTATGTAAAGATTCCCATGAATGAAAAAACAATCTGCGAACCAAACTCCCCGTTAATGTATACAAGTTGTGCACACTAAGTTAATAAATAACTAATATGTCATCATTTTAAATATAAAATAATTATGTGATACAAAAACATATGCAATATTTAGTATAAAATGATGATGTGTTAATTGATTATTGGCTTAATATATACAAGTACTGTACACAATAATCTCTCATAAACAACATGGTTGGTGTAAAGTTGTATTCTAGGGTTAACATGCCATGATACACGTCATGATCAATTGCACCTAAATACTTGTTGAAGTTCCCGTGAGATGTGAATTGTCTTAAAGAGAGCAAAATACACATGTCTCAGCCTAGTGCCATGCTGAATATGTGACTGGTATTTTGTCTTTAATTTTTGTTTTTTGATTTCTTCCTATATTATTTGAGATATAATTTATGTCTCTAAATTTTTCATTTTTTATATTAGCATAAGTGATATTAAGAACACTTTAGTTTACTAATTTTTACACAAGGCAACAACAAAAATGTGGCTTGTAGAATTAGCAAAAAAAAGTGATTTTATTGTTTAATCAATAATGATTCATAGCCAAACAGTTTAGGGTGCGATTGTCATATAAGCTTTTTAAAAAATTGCTTTTATGATATAGCTTCTTTTGGTAGAACTTTTATGAAAAGTAGAAGTTGTTTTGTGTTTAGATATAATTATCGAAAAGTCTTTTTTTTATCTTTTCTCTCATCTATTGCATAACTTTTTTTTTTAAGAAGCTCCAAAATGTGGCTTCCAGAAAAAGCACCAAAACAACTTTTTTTTAACTTTAGCATCTTTCAAGAAGCTTACCCAAACAGATATTTATTATGTTAGAAATTTTTTTTATTAAAAAAAATTACCCAAACACACTCTTAACTCTCACACAATTTTTTGTTTCTTTTAAAGGAAATTTTAAGAGAAGGCAAGTCACAAGCCTAAACGATGACTTGCTTTAAATGATAGATGACTTACTAATGAAGGATCGCCAATAGGAATTGAACCCAATACATTTTCATCGAGTGAAAGTATCGTCTCCACAGGGATTGTAATTAACTTATTAATGCACACAAATTTTGTTTATACTTGAACGAGAAATATGATTGGGTAACGTTGGTTTATATCAAATTTAGACAAAAATGAAGAGAATGAATTATGAACAGAACAATCAACAATTGAATAAATGTTTTTGGATTTATAGGAGAAAATTATCAATGATCAAAAGCAACTAGGGTTCGAATCCCCTTGTTTATCCTTTTATGCTATTAATTCACAATCAATCAAGCAATAACATGCAACTTGAAGTTCAAGTCAACTAAATTAGACTAAGGTCAATCCCTTGACTCATAATCCCTTTAACCCAACCAAAACTCCTAATCCCTTAGCTAATTTATGATTAGATTAAGCAAAAAGAGCTATGATTCATAAGAACACATAATCACAAAGTTATATCCCTATACTCATCATGATTATGGTAAACAATCTCAAATCTAGTTCATACATCTAATTTCCCAAATGTGATAAAGAACCCAAGGTCAATTCAATAGTGATCAAGTATAAAAAAACGTTAAGTGTAGAGATGAAAGCTCAATTCACATGAAATAGACTTGCATTGATGTGAGAGAATCGAATTACATAAGAGTTTTAACAAGGTTCATCTACCCCTAGTCTAAAAGAAATTAGCTACTCATATTGATGAAAACAAAAAACAGGAAATTCAAACTATAGAGAGAAGAAGGAGCCATTGAATCTTCAAGATCTTGTTCCCAAGCTTAAATCTCTAATGTGGAATGGAAAAGGACAAAAACTCAGAGCTCTTCGGCCTCAACTCAAAAACAAAAAACGTAAAAATGATCCGCCTTCAAAATCCATTTCAGCTGCTTTATATAGTAATCCAGGATGATCGTCTTCGTATGGCGAAGACAAGCTTTTGCCATGTGATCCAATCTTTGCTTGTGTGAAACTCCTCTCTTAGCAACTGCAACATACTTTCACCTGGCGACGTAGATATTTCGCCATGCGAAGCTTTACAGAATGAAATGCTTAAAACTCCAAACAATTTCACTTGTGTGATGAATTGTTGTCGCCATGTGAAGTTGCACAAAATCATTTGCCTTATTTTACCTGCTAATTTCACATGGCGAACAGTAACCTTCGCCATGCGAAAATCCACAATACAGGAAAATTAATTAAAACTAAGAGAAAGTAATCTAGTTTTCTATCTACTTCCTATGCTAACCCTACCGTATATGTCTACTCTATTTCTATAGTTAAATGGCCTATTTTCAACTTTAATTTTCAATTTATCAACTCTTTTTGCCCTATAAATCCTCATGTGCTGAGGATTTATCACTATCCTCACATATCGTGATTTTATCTTAAGTGTTTGAAACACTCTTCCTATAACTCTGTGTTAAGCCTGAAGATGCTTGTTAGTAAGGAATATTTGTTGTTAGAACTTGAAGATGTTAAGAATACTTGGTTGTAAGCTTGAAAAGGCAGTGTGAAGAATACTTGTAATCTTGTGAAGATTAGTGAAAATTCTTCAAGTAGAAGAGACTGGACGTGGCTCTTGGTTTGTAAGAGTGAACTAGTATAAATATATGGTGTGATCTTATTATCCCTTACTTTGTTTTACTTTATATTTGCTAATGTTTGGGGATTGTCATTATTGTTCTTAACAATTTTTTTATCTGAATTTATAGCTTCCTACTTGCGTCCAAAGTTTCTCTTAAAACATTTTTGCATCCAATGTGTTACTTAACTTGTTTTTTAATTGTCCATTTTGTTTTGCAAATTAGCAAAGTTTTGTTCTGTGAACCAACTTTTGAAAAGTTTTCGAAAATGTTAAGAAACACAATTCAATCTTCTTCTTATGTTTCACTTACTTACTTCAATTTTGCTACATATTTACACATAATGACCCATTAATCACTAATAGGTCATTAAGTATAAGTTTTAAGTTGGTTTAGTCTTGATTGTATTCCCCCCGCCCTTAATTTTAAATTTAGTACATTAAAAAGTCAAATTATTACTTACCTTATCATATTAAGGTTATTTACCAATCTCTTTCATTACTAATGTGCTTGCATTTAAGTTTAAGTGACTCTACTTAAAAGTTTTTATGTCAAATTGATAGACAACTATATTAACACGTATATAATTTGCATAAATAGCATTACTTAAACAAATGTAAGTCAAGATCTCCGCATATAGGAGATAGAAAGACTTGAATAATTTTCAGTTTTTAATGTCATTTTAATGCACATCCGCGTCTATTACTAAACATACCGGAACCATGGTATTGAAATCTTGGCCTGCGTACCCTGATTGGCATCAGAAAAGAATATGAAAAAACAAGAACATGAAACACGAGGTGTAATTTATTTGACACAACGTAGCTAGT
Organism: Styphnolobium japonicum; assembly: GCA_023212625.1. Taxonomy (NCBI): domain Eukaryota; kingdom Viridiplantae; phylum Streptophyta; class Magnoliopsida; order Fabales; family Fabaceae; genus Styphnolobium; species Styphnolobium japonicum. Next base: position 20,213,954 of record JALBWW010000003.1, on the reverse strand, counting down.
ACAAGAGTTTAAAACTCAATAAAAACACTCGTGGTCATTGTTAAGTACAAATCTGAACAAGATGTGAAGACACCTTGTACTTCAAAAAAAGAAACAAGATCCTGCCGTACATATTTGTCTAATAGCAAAGAACATGGGTCCCTTATATAAAAGAATCAAACTTCTTTTATTTCTTATGGTAGAAGAATAAATAAGATAGCAATGTGAACATTTTCTTTGATGAGTCACATTGCTAAAAGAGAAAAGAGAAAGCGAGAAAGCGGTCCATCTACATCTATAGAGAAGAAGTTCAAAAAGGTGTAAAATTGATTTGGTAGAAGCTGTAACAGTCAGTGGGTGGACGCAAATTACAAGATGCCACCCGGAATTGCAAATGGATTTGGTTCACTTTGAAGAGTGACATGCATATTGCATAGTGGCCGCCCACACTTGGAAATTATACAGACCCCTCTCTCTTGGGTAGCCCCTTCCTTTTACGACCCTATTTTTGAGAGGCTGACCCTTTCACACAACTCACAACGCTTACCTCCGGCCCTCTTAAATTCCCTCACCTGCCCTGCTAACCAAGACACTCTAATCTCTAAGTAGCCAACTAACTCAGTTCTTCCAATGGCTCTTTCTTCAACAAAAGAGCTGTCTCGAATGCCCACTGTCACATTCATCTTCTTGTTGATGCTGTTTCTTAGCCTTTGCACCCCATTTGGTGCTGGTGTTCGCACTGATTCCGTGGGATTAGAGTGCCTGAAGGTTTCTCCTTCTGAATTTGTGGACTCTGTGAGAACAGCCGTTGATGTTTCACGAGAGGTTACCTCCATTTTATCTCAGTACAGCAATGGCTTCGGCGATTTTCGCCTGTCTAACGCCATTTCTGACTGCCTCGATTTGCTTGACTTGTCGTCAGATGAGCTCAGCTGGTCTGTGTCCGCTACTGAGAGTCCCCAAGGTACCATTGTCTTTGTGGTTTCCCATTGTGTTTGGCATTTTCCGTGAAACCAATCATCCAGAATAACGTTACACTTTTCTAACCAAATTTATATTTGATAAAACAGTGGTCTGACAGTGGCAGTGTGGGGCTTCTTCTTCTTCATGTTGATTTCTTCAGTATTTTACACTGTTTTTTGCCTGTGAAATAGAAAACAGCATATCTCCGCCCATATTTCCTAGAGGCTTTATATGTATAATTCATTTGACTAACAGAAAGGAAATATAACATAAAAAGATGGGTATCATTTCTTGCAGGCAAGCATAACGGTACTGGGAATCTAGGCTCTGATTTGAGGACATGGCTAAGTGCTGCACTTGCGAATCCAGTGACATGCATGGACGGATTCGAAGGTACCAATGGCATTGTCAAGGGTCTAATATCCACTGGCCTTGGCCAAGTGACCTCATTGGTTCAAAAGCTCCTCACCCAGGTGCAACCTGTTTCGGATCACTTCACCAGCCAGGGACAATTTCCTTCCTGGGTTGAACCAGGGGACCGGAAGCTGCTACAGACAAATGGGGTGCATGCTGATGCTGTTGTAGCAGCCGACGGTACTGGGAACTATACTAAGGTGATGGATGCGGTGCTAGCAGCCCCTGAATATAGCATGAAACGCTATGTGATATACATAAAGAGGGGTGTTTACACTGAGAACGTTGAGATCAAGAAGAAGAAGTGGAACCTCGTGATGATTGGAGAGGGTATGAATGCCACTGTTATCTCGGGTAACTGGAGTTTCGTCGATGGTTGGACCACATTCAAGTCAGCTACCTTTGGTAACAACACACTACCACTCCTCTTTTGCTTTTGTTCTTTTGGTTGTGTGCTTATTTTCTTCATCTTGGAGACTACTACTATTACTACTATTACTATTACTAATAATAATAATAATAATAATAGTAATAATAATAATAATAATATAATAAAGACATCCTATGGTGACAAAATGCATTGGGTTTGATAGACTCTTCTATTCGAAGCCTAAAGTTGACTGCTTCCCCTGAGGTTCCTCTTTTGTGTATGTATATGAGCAGACATGACCACGAGATCCAATCATATTTACTATTGAAACCAAACTCTAAAAAGGATGAGCATGATGAAATGGATGCAACAGCCCAAAGCACCTCCAAACAGGAACATTACCTCAGGAACATTCAAGGACGTTCCTAAAAATATAGTTTTAACAGTCCACAGAGCCTTATTATTTAAACATTAAACAACATAATCCATTATCCATGTCTGCAACAAACCAACGGATAATGAAAAATAAATGAGCATGTGCTGCAATTATAATCCATACAAGATACAAGGTCTGAAGCCCTTGTCTTCTTCGATAGTTGAAACTTGAAATCTCTGAACCAATTCTCATTTTTACTTCTTTTTCCCCTTCTTTTGTGCAGCTGTCAATGGCAGGGGGTTCATAGCACGAGACATTTCCTTCCAGAACACCGCAGGGCCCAAGAAGCGTCAAGCAGTAGCACTAAGATCAGACTCTGATCTCTCTGTTTTCTACCGATGTGGGATTTTTGGTTACCAAGACAGCCTATATGCCCACGCCTTGCGCCAATTCTATAGAGAATGCAAAATCAGTGGCACTGTGGATTTCATCTGTGGGCATGCCACTGCTGTGTTCCAAAACTGCCAAATACTGGCCAAGCAAGGCTTACCAAAGCAAAAGAACACCATCACAGCTCAAGGGGAAATAGACCCAAACCAATCAACTGGTTTCTCCTTCCAATTCTGCAACATTTCTGCTGATTCTGATCTTCTACCCTCAGTTAACTCCACCCAAACATACCTTGGCAGACCATGGAAGCCATATTCCAGAACAATTTTCATGCAATCCTACTTAAGTGATTTGTTAAGCCCAGAAGGTTGGCTAGAGTGGAATGGTTCCTTACATTTGGACACATTGTACTATGCCGAGTACATGAATTATGGGCCAGGAGCTGGACTAGCTAACCGAGTTAAGTGGCCAGGGTACCATGTGATGAACGATTCTAGCCAGGCTAGTAACTTCACAGTGGTCCAATTTATTAATGGGGATCTGTGGTTACCTTCAACAGGTGTAACGTTCACTGCTGGATTGGGGGTTTAAAATCCTGCCAAATCTTGCCTGAGCTTGTACTTAGTCGAGTGGTTTTTAGATCAAAGAAGAAAAAATAATAATTATAATAAAAAAGGCAAAATTATAATTTTTTTCCTTTAACTTTACGATTTTATTTTTGTCTCATAATTATATTTTGTTTTATTTTTATTTTTAATATTTTTAAAACCCACAAAATTCACAAAATTCATCCGAACTACTAATACAATTATAAATGTTGATGGGATTTGCTAACATTGTATCTTATATGGATAAAATTGTACAATTGGCACGTCCAATTAGGGTTTTTTTTAAATTGGTTGGAACAAAAAGTATACTTTTACCTAAAGATAAAAAGAATTGAAAAAATGATAGTGTAGTCCTCACTTTAATTAATCAGTACCTGATTATTTTAGAAATCCCTATTTTTTATCTAGGAGGTGGGTGTTTCTTATTTTGGATAAAAATCGATTAGTACTACACCGTGCTGCACAGGCAACTTGAACCTAGCTCACTTCAAAGGAATGTGTCATGTGGACTAGTTTGAAAAATGTATTTCTCATAATGTTATGAAAACCAGACCGATCATTGAACTAGTAAAAAAATTGATTTAAAGTTCAATGGTTCAACTATAATTGAATTGTGGTTGAACTGGGTATAATTAAATATAAATTTTAAAATTAAAATCATGTTTTGGTCCCTCACATTTAATTCAATTATCAATTTCATCCTTGACATTTTAATTTTTTCAATTCAGTCCCTAACAAATATAAAGTCACTTCAATTTGGTCCTTCCATCTGTGTCTCTGTTATTTACTGAATGAAAAAGATAATGTGTTACCGTTAAACGTAATGTGACATCCTTATTTTGTCAGTGATCAATCAATTTGAGACACTTATGTTAGCTTTATATTAGGCTTTATTAGATGTTTATTGTGCCCAATATTAGTATTTTAGATGAGTTTAATGTTGTTGGACTTTATTGGGCTTTAATGCAAATATTGAATAATTTTCAGATTTTGATGCATTTTGACCTTTCTTCCTTGGTTAGGCCATAACTTGGGACTCGGTGATCCATTTGAGGTGAACTTGGTGTCTTTGGAAAGCTAAGATAATGCTCTACAAGTTTCATGAAGAACTCAAGAGCTGGATCGGACTTCTAAGGGTCCAAAATATCCCTACAATACAGAGTGGGTTTACTATCACGAAAATTTGAGCAGTGTGCACATATTAGACTACATAGTGAGTTATAGGCCTCCTCTTGGGCTGAAACTTGGCCATTGGAAAGATAAGACCCATATCTCCACTTCACTGAAGACCATTTAGTCAATAGATGTCGTTTTAGGCATGATAATGAAGCTACCAGTTGGTTTGAATTTGGAAACACGTTCTACCAACATAACTTGAGGTAGGTTCAGTGTTTTTGGCATATCTGGAGTTTTAAACTTCCAAATGACATGATTCCAATTGCAAAATTTCAAGGAGACAACTGGCTACAACTTTCATGAAGACCTCCAAGCTAAAATGCACCGTCTAGGTGATGAAAATGAAGCCAGAAGTCGGATAAGAGTTGTTGACTAAAAGCCACAAACCATACACCAACCCACCTACCATGCACCAACCCACCAACCATGCATCAAGCTTCCATATTTGACAATTTCCATATTTTTATAACTTGTATTCAGATTATGTACATGTACAAATTGGCTTCTAGGATTAGTATAAATAGAGTTAATCTCTTTGAATTATGGGAATTCAATTTGGAAGTAAGTTTCAAGTAAGTTTAAGTATTTGTGAGAGTTTTCTTTCTCTTCTTCTCTATTCTCTTTACAATTTCGTTTTTGTTCTTTAATTTCTGAGTTCTTCCTTCCCATCCATGGAAGGCTAGGCTCTCATAATCAATCCAAGGGATTAGCCATCTTGTTGTTTAATTTGGAGATCTTGTTTTGCTTATTCATATTGCTTAATTGTTATTCAAGTTTCTCTTCTTCCTCTTTTGATTTTTATCTAGATTAAATTGCTTAATTTGATTTAGATGTTGATGTGGTAATAACTTTATTATCATGTATTCTAAGAGGATCACATAGAATAAATAATTTATTAAAGCTTTTTGATGGATTGTTTAGCTTGGTTAAATTCTTGATCTTAAGTTAATCTATGTTTGGATGGTGCTTACTTTATCTAACCTTGGTTAATTAAATCCTAGATGCTTATCTAGTGGAGGATTCTTGGATCATGTTGAGGCGTCTTGATATGATCTAAGGCCAAGAACATGGTTAGTAATTAAGTGAATTCCTTGTGATCAATGATGGATTAAACTCAAGATCGGTAAAATTTCCTTAGATTGGTTAATTTGTTAATTACTTTCCTTTAATTCAATTAGTGTATTATCATTTCAAATCATCAAAACCCCCTTTTAATTATCTTGATCTGATTAAATCTTTGTTCTTTTTGGATCCTTGAGAGACGATTCGGTTCATGCTCTATACTACAAATTAGTTTGTGAACCGGTAATTATTATTATTTGGCGGGGTCTCGACAACCTCTTGTCAGCCAGCGTGACATTGAGTTAGTAACTAAATGGATTATTTCACCAAAAAAACGACGTCGTTTTCATCCATGAAGAGCTAAATGCCAATTAATAAAGTCATTTTTTTGTGAAAAAATTCAGTTAGTTACTAACTCAGTGTTATGCTGGAAAAATTAGAATGCCACATTACCTTTAACGGTGACACATCATCATTTTTATTTAGTGAATAACAAACACATAAACAGAAGGACCAAATTGACTACTAACTCATTGTGATACTGGCAAAATTAGGATGTCACATTACCTTTAACGATGACACATCATCATTTTTATTCAGTGAATAACAAACACACAGATGAAGGGACCAAATTAAAGTGAGTTTATAAATATCAGGAACTAAATTAAAAAAATTAAAATGTCAGGGAAGAAATTGATAATTAAATCAAATGTGAGGGACCAAAATAGGGTTTTAGTCAAATTTTAATATATATAGATATATATATATATATATATGCAAATAAAATAAAATATGAGTTTAATTTTGATCTACTGTTAGTGGAAAGTTTCTTTACATTGTCACCTAATCATGTATTACCAACTCATTAAAAGAATTTGACTATTTAATAGCTACCTTAAAAGTCTAACACTTTTAATGATGTATCAGTATATAATTGAATGACAATGTAAAAAAACTTTACACTGACAATAGATTAAAATTAAATCTATAAAATATTTTTAATAGAATGAAAATACATATAATAATGGAATAGATTTAATGTGTTATTTTTAGTCTATTTTTTATTTTTAAAATTAGCTGATATTGTTTCGTTTTATGCAATGTTGTTAAAGCCGGACCGGATAGTGAACCGGAAAAGTTTCCGGTTCAGGTTCAACCGGTTCAACCGATTTAACCGTTTGGTCGAACCGGATGATGTCATAATTACATATTAAATAAACAAATATATATATATATATGACTCATAACACACATTACCAATAATAAAATGCATAATAAGGTTTTGGGGTTTTAATTATCAAGTCTCATATCACTCTCAGTTGAGTAATTAAATGATTAAGAAATTAAAAAAAAAATTTAAAAAATAAAAAATAAAAAAAAAAGATGGCCGATTCAACCCGGTTTTATCCCGATTTAACCCGGTTCAACCTGGTTTTGACCGGTTTTGCCCGGTTTTGACCAATTTTGACCGGTTCAACCCGGTCCAACCATGAATCTAATTTTGACATTGAATCATAACCGAATAAGGGAGTGGTTCACGGTCTCACCGGTCCGGACAACATTAGTTTTATGTGTCATTCAAAATCTAATAGTTATATGTTTGAATGATTTTTTTAATGCATTAATTGGGCTACCATTCATTATCTCCCACGCATTGATTGTGCATTTCACTCAATCCATCGATCCATGGTGGTCTACCATATAACTTTTACTTCTTTCTTTGCTTTCTTAATTTTTTTTATGGACAAGGGGAGTCTTTTTGTGCCTCTTCTTCCTCAACCCCGGTCTTTTGACCAATCTCATCCCCAGACCAGTTGGCCACAAAAGCACCCAATTTTTTTTATGGACAAGGGGAGTCTTTTTGTGCCTCTTATAAAACATATGCTTTTTGCCAACCGTTTGCTCCAACACTTGGCAAGGTTGGGTGAATATCTCCCAAATTCGTTTGTACTCGAAGATTTTAAGTCCTGTTGCAGTTTCTGTCTTGTTGATGAACTGTTGCTTTGCTGGATTTAACATGACCAATTTCTCCATGGAAGGCAAAGTTGCTCCAACAAGGGCAGGGAAGGGTTTGAGGAGCAAGAACGACTGCCATCAGTGTGCAAACCGTTTCAACCTCGCGGTTCACATGGTCTTCCCGGTTTAGTACTGGTTGGCCGGTTCTTAATCAATTTTCTTGCTAAACAATTAATATAGCTGGATTGGACCGGGTAGGTGATCAATTTCCGATCAAATTGGTCAGATTTGCCGGTCCAGTCTGATTTCATAACCATGATTTGTAGTCAGTGCAAGAACAATTTATGTTTCAATTCCTCTTTGATTAGGATGGGTCAAAAAGATTTAAATCTTTTATCTTATTCTCTATTTCATGCTAATAACTTATTAAAAAATATTTATCGCTCTTAATTCACAATAATTTTTTTTATAATCTTAAATTTATTATTAAGTTGTGGTCGAAGAAAAGAGTGTAAGTTTTATGTGTTTAGTTTAACTTTTGAAACTTTAAAATTATGATTTGAGCAAAAGTATCAAAAGACAAATTTTTGCACAAATCATGATTTGAGAGCTTAAAAAAACTAAACCAAACATTCTATAAATTTGATATTAAATGATTGAATAGTTATGCTATTTGCTCAAATATTTGCGACTGTCTTGCGTGGAGGTGACTTTTTTACTCGGAGAGATCAATTGACTTTACTTAAAAAGTAATACTATAAAAATACAAGTTAAAAAATATTTTTGTATTATTAAATTCATCTTTAATTTTATGTAAGGTTATATTATTTTTTATAGATATTTTCCTATTGTGATTATATAAACAACGTAATGGCTTTATATATTAGTTGTATCTTCCTAATTATTGTCTCTCTAGTCTCTAGCATTATTCTATTAACGTTTAGCTATATGTACAATTATGTAGAGTTATGCATTTAAGAGTTAGCAATTAGCATTGATGAGCTTGAACACTCCTCCAAGAGTTTGGCTAAAAATTCTTTGTGGAACGAGTTATTTGGTCTGATGGCAAATCACTGAGAGAAAGTTCTTTTTTTTTTTGGAACAACTGAGAGAAGGTTCGGCATGATCGTTGGTGCTTTTAAGACTGAGGAAGGTCCCAACAAACTAGACAGAGGGAATGGTGCACTCGCTGTGTATATCCATTCGGTCGCAAATTCAGGCCTCCACCTCCAGGGCCCAGAACACAATTAAGTCAGGGGACAGCAGTCCCAAAAACTTGTACAGGAGGGAAATGCTTATTTATGCTTGAAACTGGAGGAATACTGCAATAATAAATCAAAAAAGCAATCCAGCAAATAAACAACAAAATGACAAAAAGGTAATCTTGCACATGTCTTACACTAAATATAGAAATGTTTTTCTTTTGGGTATAATGTTGTTAAATATTTAGAATATAATCTGATCTCAAATTAGAAGAAAAATTCTCAATCATTTAACCCTAAATCATGACATGCATAAATTATATCAATTTAGAGATTAAGCTTTAAGATTACCTAGACAAGAAGATGATGATGAGTTCATAATCATCTTGAGATCAAATTATAGTCAATTGGAAGAAAAACTATAATCACCTTGTTAGTTCTTTGTGTGTGGGTGAAGAGAAAAATTATTTCTATTTCACAATGTTTTTCTACGTGTAATCTTAATAGGGTAACTACACAACATAGTGGTTAGAAATAGAGCACTCTCCAAGTGTTATAAAGAGATGAGCTAACTTACCAATCATAGTAAGCTCATACATACGACCCACGATAATAGTCCACAATAAGTTTAAGTACTTATAAAAGCCCAATAACAAAAGTGATCACAAATGGACTTAACCAAAAATATGCTTCACAAATATGACATTCAATTAATCCGAGTTTTTTAACAAATATGTGACTATCTAATCCACATAGAATTAAATAATCCAACAAATGTTTCATTCATATAAAAATCTAGGTGAGTAATTATTTTTTTTCCCTATATACTCTTAAAAAAATAAATTTAATTTGAAAATCGATTTATGCAAGACAAAACAGTTTATGAGAGATAGCGTTTCTACCAAATATATAACCTACGATGACAGGTCCAAAAAAATAATATAACATTATTATAAGGGTTAAATTCAATTTTTTTTATTTGGGGCCTACCACTTTGCCATCCTATGGTTTTGACTTTGTCGTTTTCTCTCCTTATAATTTCGTTCCTCTAAGACTACAATTCATTAATTTTTACAAATGGAAGTTACAAATATTTATTACAAAAAATTTATTCTCATATATAGTTTTCTCCTTTACTAAAAAGTAGGGACCTTAAACATAAAGAAGTGAATGTTTTTCCCAAGAGAAAAACTATATATGAATTGTCGAACTTAAAAAACTTGTCCCTGGATGTATGGTATTCCTCCTCTAAATATAGGCATTTATTAATTCCAAAGGTTATTACTTCAATACCTAAGAGGGTATTACTGTGATTATGTTTTTTACTTGTTCATCTTCTTTTCGTAACAATAAATTTTCAAATATGATACTGATCAAGACATTGCGTATTTCATATACTAACAGCATTAGGGTTTCTAAGTCTTTTAGCTTCTTGGAAACTCATGTAGTAACTTAGTTATATAAGGCAAGTGAACATATGTAGAAATGATTTGAGAAGTTGGTGTTGTGGTAGGAAGTGAGCTCTGTTGAGCAAAAGGAAATATTAGCTCTGCAAATTAGACATGTCTTGATGTGTAAACTTACTGGTTTAATGAATAATAGCATAAATAAGCACTTTCTTATTTGGTATAATCATGAAAGACAAAAGGAGTTGAAAAATATGTTAATAATGAAATCACAAAGAGACAAAATGCTAACTGAAGTTATTGAACTAACCACAAGGAGCAAAGTGACGGTCGAAATCACGAGATGACAAAGTAATATCACCCTCATGCATAAGAGGACAAACTGAATTTCACCCTATAAAATATTTGTTGTCTAGCATCCTCAGTAAGAATGAGATGAGAAGATCATAAGGGGAAAAATAATGTATAAATACATTTAAATCTACATCTCTAGATTTAAAACAAATTTAGTACGTCAATATATTGCTAATTTTTTTATTCTTTCGATTTTTAATTTTTCTTTTATGAAGAACGCTTCTTTAATTCTTCAACTAAAGGAAATATATTCTAAACAGAGCTTGAAATTATTGCCTTGAATAAAATGAACTGGCCGAAGTGCATCATATGCTTAAAGATCAAGGTTGATAGTTTTTTTTTACTGAAAAAAGTTTAAGGAGGGAGATAGTGGCTTTGTAAAGAAACAAACATTTGATATCATCATCACACTCAAGAAAAGACATGGGCGGCTATGTCGAGTGAGTTACAAATTTATTGGAAAATTTATCATTGATTTAATATTTTAAAAATTGAGTCTCAGCGAATAAATATTGTTTAATCAAAAAATTAATTTTACATGAAAAATAAGAGAAGTAAATATTGTTTATACATTTATGAACTATCAATATTAAAATATTAGATTATGACTTTTTAAAAATAATCATATGATTTAATTAAAATATCATGTGACATTTTATTAATATTATATACTAAAGAATCTCCAATAAATAATTTCGTCTAAAAAAATAGAAAGTAAATGTTAGATTCACCCACATGTATAGTTTAACATACTTCCTGAAGGACTCTAGTAGAAGTATAAATCAAGACACAAAATATTCGTTATTGTCAAGAGAAGAATCAAGCGAGACATCGAACAAAAGGGTTAAAGACGTACCACCGTAGGCGAGCAGAAGCTGAATATTTTTGGGGTAAAAATGTTGGTTTTATGTAATGCAGATATGGAAATATATATAGCACTGTTTAATTGAAAATTAAACAGAATAGATTTCTCTAATCAACATTTCAAAGTTCTATTATCCTATGAGAACTTGTTACTTGAGCCCGCCGTTTAGCATTTATGAAAAAAGAAAAATGCTTTTTGTGAGAAAGAGCATATAAAATACAAGTCTATGAGCTTATAAGAAAATAAACCATGAGAATAAGAATTTCGTTTTGTTGTTTAATATTAAATAAAAAAATTCAATTATTTGCGTAACTGATTTAATTTGTCAGTAATGATACATATTAAATGAGTAACTCATAGAGAACTAAAAAAAACCATGACCTTTTTTTTGGGTTTCCTCCCCTTTACCCTGTTTTCTTTCATGTGAATGGATAAGAGACAATATTCTGTTTATAGCCATATAAATATACTTTCTTTTTTGTTTTTGCTGTAAAATATATATTTATACTAAAAAGGAATCTCTGCATGTGAGATTTTGGCAGACTGGTGGACAAAGGAGTGGCATGAGTATTCTGACTTGTGATTTCACGAGACAGAGGTCAAGTTGCAGAAGATATTTATACTGCCTACTAATCAAGCATGCATGGTTTCTTGGGGATGATTACACATTTCCATATAATTTTACAGTAGGCTTAACGTTAATCATCAATTAATTAACATTATGAGAAGGAGGGAGCCAATGAAGTAATATAGCCAAAAAAAAATTTAATGGAAACCCATTGGCCCGTGGGGTTAGTGACAAAAAGGTAACCAATTCTTTAAAGCCGCTTCACGGGCTGCCATATTCAATCATTCACTTTCACACCAAAAAGAATATATTCACCTCGGCATTACTCTGCAACAGATTTTTTTCATTTTTATAGTATCAGTGGTAAGTTGTTAAATATTTATTTATTATTAATTATATTTAATAAATTTTTAAACATTTATTATAAGATTAATTATCAATCAATACTTAGAATTCACCATATTACTATATTCATAAAAGTACCCTAACAACTCTCTTTCACCAAGATAGTTGAAATGAACACTATTTAAAGCAGGCAACCTTGGCATATTGCCCATTGTCAGAATCCTGAATCTTTGGTTTAGCTGACTAACCTGGGAATTTTATGAGTGATGATGAAACTGAGAAAGAGCCCTAATGGGTAATTGGACAATGCCACAGAAAGTCAGAAACACACCAATTGAACTGCTGGGCTAAAAGTGAAAGTACTCTTGAGGTCCCTCAGATTAGCAGCTATAGCGCACCGCCACTGACCCTTTCATTATTTTCACTGCTAGCTCCAAATCCAAAACATAAATCACCCAACATGGAGCCAATGTCTTCCTATCTGAGATTAATCTCGACATACATGATATTTTTACAGTATCTTCTGAGAGCAACTTGCTACCATCAATTCACCCAAAAAGTAGTGGAACCTTTTGGTTTTCTCATAATTTGTCTCTTATTTTATTTGGTACTAATAAAAAGTTGGCCTTCAAGAAAAAACAAAATGGAGCCCCTACCCTAAACAAAAAAGTAGGAAAATTAGTATGGCAGATATTAATTTTTGTGCACCATACGTCCTCCTTGGCCATCAGCTGATTTTCAAGTTTCCAACATTAAGTAGTTAGTGCGATTGTCCTCCTCTCTGAGGGGAGAAAAGGGTTAAAAACTAAAAGCTGCTATAATATTGTCCTGTTCCATTTCTATCAAATTCAAAGCTCGTGTTGTTTTAGATTCTAATCTATGTTCCCATGTGCCTTATATAAGGGAGTCAAATACTCAACTTCTTCACCTTTTGCTCACATTTCATCAGTTTTTATCTTATTTTTATGTACTGTTCATGGCCTCCTCATCTCTTAAACTCTTCCTCATTCTCCTTACAATCTTCTTCTCACATACTTGGGCTGTCAACTCCTTCAATGCTTCCACAACATTTCATGCAAACCTTTCTTCCTTTGGATCTTTCTGCAGAACTACCCCATACCCAGAAGTTTGCTTCAATTCATTGAAGCTGTCCATCTCAATAAATATAAGTCCAAACATCATCAGCTACCTCCTTCAGTCCCTCCAAGTAGCAATATCTGAAGCCACAAAACTATCTAATCTATTCCATAATGTTGGACACTCAAACATCATAGAGAAGCAAAGAGGATCAGTTCAAGACTGTAGGGAACTCCATCAATCCACCTTGGCTTCTTTAAAAAGATCATTATCTGGGATTCGTTCCCCCAAATCCAGGAATTTAGTTGATGCAAGAGCCTACCTCAGTGCAGCCCTCACCAACAAGAACACATGCCTAGAAGGCCTAGATTCTGCTTCTGGTACCCTGAAGCCAGTTATGGTAAATTCTGTGATCAACACTTACAAGCATGTCAGTAATTCTCTTTCAATGCTCTCTAAGCCAGAGATGAGGGCTCCAAAAGGCCGCAAGAACAGGCGTTTGATGGGTGATCCAACTTGGTTGTCAAGCAAAGACCGTGGCCTCTTGCAAAGCTCAGATGGGAAAGAATACGACCTAAATGGAGTGCTTGTTGTGGCTGCAGATGGAACAGGGAACTTTAGCACCATCACTGAAGCTATCAACTTTACTCCAAATAACAGCTTCGATAGGACAGTAATCTATGTCAAAGAAGGGATTTACGAGGAAAATGTGGAAATTCCAAGTTATAAGACCAACATTGTTCTGCTTGGTGATGGAAGTGATGTCACTATCATTACCGGTGACAGAAGCGTCCTTGATGGTTGGACCACCTTCAGATCTGCAACTCTAGGTAAAGTCTTTTATATACCCTTCTCTTGGTCTGTCTTCTATCTTTTCACTTTTGTTGCTGTATACCTTTTCAAAAAGCACACGGGGTAGCTAACTACTAATGGATCATCTTTATTTGGACAAACCTTATAGTGTTCAGAATTGGTCACTTCTATCAACCTAAAGGTTACTGGCCTTAGTTTTGTGCAATTAATTTGTTATTATGGATAGGGGAGACACAAAGCAGGGCAGTAATAGAAAATAGACATTGAATCTTTGAATTCCTCATCATTACTGACACTGTGAACATTGACAATCTTGTGATGTATTCTGAGTAGGCATTTGTTCTGTGACACTGATTTGTGCTTGTTTTCACAGCAATTTCTATTATTATGTTTTTCATAGATGTGGCCAAAATGGCAATTGCAAGATTATGCTCTCGCTTCTTTTTCAGCGGTCTCTGGTGATGGCTTTCTGGCACGCGATATAGCGCTTGAGAACAGAGCAGGGCCAGAGAAGCATCAAGCAGTTGCCTTGAGAGTAAATGCAGACTTGACTGCTTTTTACAGGTGTGCCATTTATGGTTACCAAGACACTCTGTACGTTCACTCCTTTCGACAATTCTATAGAGAGTGTGACATTTATGGGACCATAGATTTCATATTTGGCAACGCAGCTGTGGTTATACAAGCATGTAACATTGTATCCAGAATGCCATTGCCTGGCCAATTCACTGTTATTACTGCACAGTCCAGAGATACCCCAGATGAGGACACTGGCATCTCAATCCAAAACTGCTCAATTATAGCTACGAATGATCTGTATTCCAACTCAAGCAGCTTCAAGAGCTACCTTGGAAGGCCATGGAGGGTCTATTCTCGCACTGTTTACCTTGAGTCTTACATTGATGACTTTATTGACCCAATGGGTTGGACAAAGTGGTCTAATGATCAAGGCTTGGACACTTTGTATTATGGAGAGTATGAGAATTATGGACCTGGTTCAGGGACAGGTAATCGTGTAGAATGGCTTGGGTACCATTTAATGGATTACAACGATGCCTATAATTTCACAGTTTCAGAGTTCATTACTGGTGATGCTTGGCTTGAGTCTACTTCTTTCCCTTATGATGATGGGATTTGATCAAGAAGAGACAGTGTAGCTTTAGTCTGTTCCACTTCTTATTAATTAATGTGACTATCCTCAGCGGCCTAAGGCCCTAAAGTGGTTACTTTTGAGTAGCAATGTAAAATAAAAAGGTTCATTGCTAATTCACAGAGCCCATTCTGTGGTTTCTAATTTTTGAGTCATAAATGAATGGAGGGTCTGATCATTTAACTCCATGAAAGTGGATGTCAAAGGAGTGGCAGAGCGGGATCCCTAGAAACATTGGGCACATATATTTTATATTTAGATGATTTCATAGAGTTGGACCTCAAGTTGAACTTTCACAGGTGGAAAATATTTTGTCCATTCTGATCTCATTGGTTGAATCTCTGATTTAGGCTCTGTTAGTTTTAGATTGTCAGCAATGGAAACGGACGTTGCACACTTTTCAAGGCACGTTTTCTGGAGTTTGCGTTCTCTATTTGAATAGAGAAATTTGGAGGAAAAATGAAAAGAATAATTTTCTAAACATTCTTCTTATTTGAGAATTTTATAAAATAAGGAATAAAATAAAATATTATAACGTAACTTTTCAATTATTATTTATTTAGTTATTAAACATTTTATAATTATTTTAATTTAAAAACTTAAAATTATCCCTCCCTTTAAAACTCTTTAATCTAAATATATCTTAAGAATCTTAAATAAACATGCCACTAGAAGTTGGGTTGGAAGTTCCGAACTAATAATAATAATAAACTAATTAATTCGTTTTACATCATTAAAAGTTTAATATTTTTAGAGAAAATGTTATTTAGCCCCGTGAAAGTTGCCCAGATTGTGTTCGGGGTGATGTGGCAATTTTTTCCCTTTTGCTTTTGATGCTTTGTGTGTGATGACTGAGAAAGACAGTCTAAGAGAGGAAAAAAACAAAGAATGTAAATATGATGATCCGGTATATCCAGGCTACGGAGCCACTCCGGATATGTAGCAATGCTCTATTTTTAGGTAGTTGTCATTGTGTTTCCTAAAGAGAGAGTCATGCTAGTGTTGTTCTAAATACAGATAATCTTAGATAAGTCTTTCTCGTTTGTGGACTCAATGGACGGTGTAGGTTTTTAAACAAGATAGGTTAACATCTTCCTTAGACAATGCTAAGCAGTGCAAACATTTGGACGTTTATTAGTTATAAGACTACATAGTCATAGATTGGTCAAACAGCTGTACATAATAATGAAGGTATAAATAAACTGTTACTTCTCATATAGGTGTGATTTTTCACGTTTTGAAAGAGATACGATGTTTTGAAAGAGATACGATACTAACATGATGTGACACAAGTAGTAAATATTTGAACTCCTTAAATATGAAGTCAGAGATTCGATTCTTGATCTATATATATGAAAAAATATCGGTTGAAAGATGTCAACCTCTTAAATAGATGTCAGTACCTTAAAGGATTAATTCCCACAATTACACCCGGAGATACCTAAGAAAAAAAGAAGAAGATACACATGCGGTTTGTTTACTAATTTTACTTGTATTCTATTTGTAGCCACTCCCACCCTTAGAAAAAGGAGAGACGGATTTTCAAAGTTGGTCTGAAGGGGTAGAACATGGCAGGAAATACGGTTGCAAATAAAGAGCAGAACCTGTACGTCATCACTCATCACCCATTCTTTGAAGCCCTTAACTAACTTTTAAAATAGAAATACCTGAAATGTCTCTTGTCCAGACGTGCTTGGTCTCCATGCAAGCAAAATTTCATTAAATTCCAAATGATCAAACAACAAAGATGAAGAGAAAAGGACTAAAATTTAACATCTCTTGCCCTCTTCTCTCTTTTCACTCTCCGTTTGCCTGGCTTGAATCTAAGGCAGAGGTGCCGCTGCCTTAGACAAATATTTTCGCAATGGCATTTCAGGATTTTGACCTGATGTCAGAAAGGCGACGAAATGAGAGGAAACAAATGCTGAGGAAGAGGATTCTCATTGGCGTGGTTTCTACCATTGTCCTTGCCGGTGTGATAGGTGCTGTAGTATTCGTTGCTGTCACCAAATATGGCCCTGGCACCAAGGCCAACCAAGAGTCTCCCTCAGCTTCTACCAATAACAAACATTCAGACAAGATTGTGAAAGTGGTATGCGGCTCCACAGAGTACAAGAGCAAATGCGAAGGCCCCCTTAACAAGGCAGTGCAGAAGGACCCTAAACTGGCACAACCCACGGATCTTCTCAAGATCTCTATCGAACTTGCTGAGGAAGAGTTTAAAAAGGCCTTCAACAAAACCACCTTCATGAAGTTTGAATCCGAAAAGGAGAAAGGAGCATATGAAGATTGCAAGCAGCTGATTGAGGATGCCAATGAAGAGTTGGGATTCTCTCTCTCTGAAGTTGGCTCAATTGATTTGCAGAAGCTTTCCACAAGAGCTCCTGAATTAAACAACTGGCTGAGCGCAGTCATCTCTTACCAGCAAACCTGCATTGATGGCTTTCCTGAAGGAAACTTGAAGACTGAACTTAAGAAGCTCTTCCAGGATTCCCAGGAATTCGTTAGCAATTCCCTTGCCATTGTGTCAAAGGTGTCTTCATTACTTTCTGCATTCCAAACATTAGCCCCCGGTGGTTACTTGAAGGCACCAGAAGAAAAACCCACTACCCCTAATGTCACTGTGGTAGCACCTAACGTCACTGTGGTAGCAGATGACAAACCCACCACACCTAATGTCACTGTGGCAAAGGATGGCAGCGGAAACTTCAAAACCATCTCTGAAGCTTTAGCAGCCATACCTGAAACATATCAGGGAGGGTATGTTCCTCTTAGTCCTCTAGCTTAATCACATTACCTCATCCCCTCCCCCATCATGATTTAGAATTGTCTTACCTCTAATAAAAAGGGCAGCCCAGTGCACGAGTCTCACAAGGCAGCAAGCCAGCAACCTTACCGTTGATTCGCATCCCTAATCCTGACAAAATCACTTCATTATGGTTATATACCCCAAGTTCAAGTTGAAAATAAATTGACCTTCATTAATATTTGGGATGGGAGAGGGAATTCAATAATGTACTTAACAGAGATCCCGATACCTTTTTCATATTCATTTACATTTTTTATTTGTGTTATCTATGCTCATGTGAGGCATATCTTTTGCACTGTGAAAATGCAGGTATGTGGTTTATGTTAAAGAAGGAATATATGAGGAGACGGTGACAGTGACGAAGAAAATGGTAAACCTAACCCTGTATGGTGATGGATCGCAAAAGAGCATCATCACTGGCAGCAAAAACTTTGTAGATGGAGTCAGGACTTTCCAAACTGCAACCTTTGGTAAGTATAAACTGCCTCCATAAAAATAATACTGTACTATATTTGTGGCAGCAAATGGATATCTATATAGCTTAATTCGTTTTCCTATGCACACTGCAGTGGTACTAGGAGATGGATTCTTGGGCAAAGCAATGGGATTCAGAAACACTGCTGGCCCAGAAAAGCATCAAGCAGTGGCTGCTAGAGTACAAGCAGATCGTGCAGTGTTTGTCGACTGTCGCTTTGAGGGCTACCAAGACACTCTATACGCCCAAACCCACAGACAATTCTACCGTAACTGTGTCATTGAGGGCACAATTGATTTCATCTTTGGTGATGCAGCTGCTGTCTTCCAGAACTGCACCATGGTTGTTAGGAAACCACTGGACAATCAGCAAAACATTGTCACTGCGCAAGGGAGATTCGACAAGCAACAAACCAGTGGTATTGTTCTGCATAAGTGTGACATTAGAGCTGATGACAAACTGACTCCTGTGAAAGATAGAATCAGGAGCTACCTTGGGAGGCCATGGAAAGAGTACTCAAGAACCATCATTATGGAATCCGAAATTGGGGACGTAATTCATCCTGATGGCTGGCTACCTTGGGAAGGAGAGTTTGCACTCAAAACACTGTATTATGCTGAGTTCAACAACACAGGACCTGGTGCCAGCACCAATGCCAGGGTCAATTGGCCTGGCTACAAAGTCATTAACAAGCAGGAGGCTAGCCAGTTTACAGTGGAATCCTTCTTGCAAGGGACTTGGATCAATGGCAGTGGCGTACCAGTTCAGATGGGCTTGTACAATTAAAGGGTCTGCTTCAAATAGCCCTTTAATGAGTACCGGTTGAGTTGAATGCTTGAGCTAATGACATATGCTACATTTTGTGCAGCAGTGTGGGAAATCTATGTGCTCCACGTTGTTGATGTTGCTCATTTTGATGATTTGTTGTCTTGAACTAACTATTGTGGGGTAGGAAAAATTTGCATATCACTGTATCACTATAGCCAAATGCTAAAATAAATAGAAAGCAATTATATGTTCCCGCTTATAAAAAGTTGAGTCTGAGATGTTTATAGAATCGTATCTTTTATAGCTGCTGATGGAGGGAAAACTAATTTCTTCTCTTATCAATGGATAAAATATGCCCAAAATTTTCTATATGCAGCTTCTCCACTGCTGTATTACAAATTGGTAAGCCATCAGGGATATTCAATCATTCTTTCCTTCTTTTATTTTTTTCAAATTTTACTTTTCCCTTTTTTTTTGGTATGTTGGGGGGGACAAGTTAGGAATTGGGGATTCATTATCATAATCACTGGCAACATATGTAGGCAAAAATGCCTGCGGATGGCATATTATGCATATTACTTTAAGCAATTCTCAGAAGGAAACAGAAATGCAAAAGTTGCATGGCGTATAAAAGAGAGAAAGTATTCCCATGAATGCGATTATTTTGAAAATTTTATTTATATTCATTTCTGTAATTCATCAAAAAACATTTTGTGACATATAGTTATTTAATTGTAATAATTTTAATTGTTTGATAGGAGAGCTTAATTATATAGTTGAAGTAGATGAAAATTAGAATTTAATTTCTATTCACTGTCATTGTAAAGTTTCTTTACACTGTCATCCAATCATGTATTGACATATCATTAAAATAGTTAGACTTTCTAAGTAGTGGTTGTGATAGTCAACACTTTTAATGATTTGGCAACACATGATTAGATGACAGTGTAAAATAAATTTACACTGACAGTGAATAGAAATAAAACTCTGAAAATTATCAGGTGAAGGCGTGATAATAAATATTTTATGTAAAAGAAAACAATTATTTTATTAAAACATAATTAAGGATAAGCATAACAAATAAACAAGTTTTTTTTTAAATGTTCTAACTAATAATTTGTTTCTTTATGTTTTATTTTCATTTCTAATTAATGTTTCTCTTGGCGTCCTTAAAAAATGTTATTTTTCCAGGTATTGTAATGTAAAACCAACTTTATTTTTTCTGCCAAGTGCCAAGTGATGCAAAACAAAGCATGAAACGCAACACTATCTAAATGTTGGATTTTTTTTTTCAGTAGCAATATCATTGAGTTAGCTTTTATGTTTAAATTGATT
The DNA here is from genome assembly GCA_023212625.1 of Styphnolobium japonicum. NCBI lineage: Eukaryota > Viridiplantae > Streptophyta > Magnoliopsida > Fabales > Fabaceae > Styphnolobium > Styphnolobium japonicum. The sequence continues at coordinate 20,193,493 of JALBWW010000003.1, read as the reverse complement.
AATTTTTTTTAAAACAATCTTAAGAATATACTCCTTATTAGTCTGATACATTTCAAAAATTAATTTCTATAAGTACTAACTCAAAATTCAAAAGCTCTATTAGAATATGTCCACAGTCTTAAGCCTTGATTTAATAGGCCATCAAACCAAATATTGATTGTGACAGCATGGACGCCTTACATTATTCTTTACTAGATAATTATTTTCAAATAATAAATTCTTAATTTTTATTTTATATAAAAAAATATTATTAATGAATAGGGTAGTTATTTTAAAACTAAAAAATTTCTATTTTGTATTATAAAAAAATAAAAAAATAATTAATAAATACTTAAACAGGTATTATTAAAATTTCTAAAAGTTGAATTATCTTTAAAAAAATCAGATAGACACGGAAGTAAGTACGTACCAAAACGCTAATATATTATATATTAAAAAACACACATATTTAGAAGAAATATAAATATTTGTGTTAATTCTTTTGACGATTGATTTTTTTTGGAAAAAGACATTTTTAATTTTAATATTAATTACAATTATAATAATTTGAATGGATAAATGATTATTTCAAATTTTTGTGCCAAAATACGAAGATTCAAAACTATGTGTCAATAATCAAAGTCAAAAGGCCCAAAAAAGAGGAGAGTTGTAACAAAAAAAAGGAAAAAAAGAAAAGAGAGTTTGTAATCTCTTATTGCAAATTTTACAATAATACTATTTACACTATTTACATATTTCTCACCTATTATGTTAGTTACTAAATATTTTTAGAGTTTTCTTACTTTTAAAATGTTTTAGATTATAAACATATATATTTTACATAATATGTATGTATTATTTTTATAGTAATAATTTACATAAGCATTCTATTTTACAATATCATATAATTATGTAGTTGTGCATTCTATTTTACAATATCATATAATTATGTAGTTGTCACATTATTAAAAGCATTGAACATCTCAATTGGTTGTTAACATAACTACTACAACATTTAGCAACATTTAATTAACAACATGTGTTAAAATGTTGTAAATAGTAATATATAAAATAGATTTTGCAACATTTATTAAGTCAAATATTGTTATTGCCTAAACATTTTTATATAATCTCATCTCTTAACTCTTAGGAGGTTCAGTACCTTTTCTTTTTGTGAGGGTATCAGTACTCTTTCACAAGTAATAATTAATATTTGGTCATGTATCTTATTATATTTAAAATAAATATGATATTTTTATTTTAATATTTATATTTTAACTAAATAAAACATGTGACTAAATGTTAGCCACTAATTATCATGGGTACCGGTACCCTTATAAAAACAAAGGGTACTGAAAGAATCCCTTAACTCTTATTGTGAAAAAATGAAAAAAAAAAAAAAGGATTTCTCAAGAAAAACACAAGAACCCTAAATGCTCCACCTCATCGTCAATCTTCCACGGCCAAGTGGAGATGAGCACGCACCAGAATCTTCCATTGAGCACCACAATCCCCACCACCATCGTCACGGTGAAGACGAACACCGACAGCAACATCACACTCATCAGCAGTATCACCGCGACTGTGACTAGGTTCCCTTTTTGGTAGTTGCTTCCTCAGCCTACTCCTTCGACAATTTCAACTCCAAAAAGTCCTCCAAGGTAGGTTTGGTTTCATCCTCTGAATTATTTGGATGCTGTTTTTTCAGTAATTTAAATTGATTTGTGGGTTTTGGGATTCATTTTTCTATGTTCCAATACCTAATTCATTAGTATTGCTTGTCTTGATGTGGTTGTTTGGTTTTTGCCCCTCTTCGTGGTGTGTGAACTACTTTTTTTATGGAATTTGATGTGTTTAGTTCATTGTTCATACCCTGTTATTGGGTCTTATCTGCATTCCCCTTAGAGTTTTAGATCCCTGTGATTTGCATTGTTTAATTCTAACATAATTTTGTGGCATAATTAGTGTTATTTTGGTTGATTTGATCACTCTTTAATGACTTTTTAGTGTTATTTTTTTCCACACACGTGTTTGTTGAAATGATTGATCGACCTATGATTCATCAAGTTTGATTTTCTTGAGACATAAGTTGAGCATATCTTTGATCTCGCTAAATATATCCTTCTAATATTCTCGTGCTTACCTGCTGCTTGTTTTCAAGACATAGTTGATATTCACTGATGGCTAGGTGAGAGTTAGCTGGGAAGTGGGAAATAGGAAACAACAATGGGAGTTGCATGCCGATGGCTAGGGATCTCCTTTTGGTTTTCATGATAAAGAACCTGCTTCCGCCACCACAGAGTTGTTCTCTTCCTTGGACTTGGGCGTAAAGCAGCAAAATATGGCTGAGAGGAGAGTGGCCATGTGAGGAATTGAGCTTGTTGTTCTGGACTTTGGATATTTCAAACCAAAGTCCCTAGCAGTAGCAGGGCACATGCTACCTCATTGGTCTATTGCCCATTTGGTCACAAATGGGCCACTTGGAATCTGCTTTAAGGCAAATCAGCCAAACATGTTATCGGATTCACTATCATAGTATCCCCTCCAATTATGGGCTATAAAAAACACAAACACCTTATCTATCAAATATAACTAGCTTATGCTATATGGTCACACAAAAATAGGCTTATCTTCTCTTGGGCAGAGAAGCTTGAGGGCTACCCAGTTTTCATTCCAACAACTTCTTGAATTCTCAAAATGTCAAAAGCAGAAGCAAGCATTTCATTTCCTGCTCAACGCAACCCACCCAAAGCAATATAAAGGTACCAACTTTGTAATGTGGTGTCTGTTTGACTGTGGTGTCTTGAATGATGTTTTGAATGGAAATTTGCAATCCGAGGCAACAGGAGTTGTAGTTGATTTCACTGACCCTTCCTCAATATATGACAACATAAAACAGGATCTGTGGTAATTTCAGTTCATACTTTAGTGCTTCAATTTGCCACATAAAGTAATTGATCATGGTCTTTTTGGTGTTGAAAGTGTAGTTTAATGTTACATTTCTTGCCCTACCATGTTCGATACTCAGTCTTGGTGCCATGGACATCAGTGGAGAGCAACATCTACATGTAGTATATATCATAAAGAAACTTTGATTCTCAATTTAGTGCTTGAGCACCTACAAGTTAGTATTTTCGCTAGAGTAATATAGGATCAAGTTATACTCTATCTTTCTTTTGTATGCATATTAATCCCAAACACTTTTAAAATGAACTATTCCATCCTTTTGATCTTGTGCTTGTTGCTCAATTTCGAACAATGTTATTTGCCTTTTGGTGTAACACTCAGAAACATGATATAATCAAAAAATGATTTGACTCTAATGGCAATGTAATAAAAGCAATGGAAGACGGAATTGGTGCTCTCAAGGTAAATAGTACAATTAATTACATTTTGTTTCGAAAAAACATAGTTTTATAATTCATATTTTGATATTGGATGGTTGATTTCTAATTTTTTTTTCTTTATCTCACATAGTAAACATTTGATTAAGCTAAGCAAGCCTGCTGACTAGCTGAACACGTTTAAAGGAAATTTTCTTTTTAGAAAATGAGCTTGTACCATTCATCACTTATCTTTTTTTACCTTTAGGATGCATTTCTTTTCAGTTTTCTCCTTCTGAAGATTACACTAGTGGTGCTTTATTTAGAATTTCTTCTTAAATTGTAGATTTTAGAAATTATTTCTTCCTTGCTTCCTTCATTTGTAGAACATTTTTGTTATAATTGTTTATTTACACAAATTGAAAAGCCTTGGTAATGACATTGAAGCAGGCTTGAGCACAATGAGACATGTGTTTTAATGTACAGTTGCTAAAGTGGACTTACCTGCATCTCTGAACTAACACTAAACATGACCTCGAGAATGGACGAGCTGGTGTAGTCAAATATGTAAGGTTTGAACATTTGCTGTTATGTTTTAAATTTTCAAAGTACCACTTAAACGTGAGTTGTTTTTCCAATAAATTGCAGTGTACTTTTTGTTACTGTGAGATACTGATGAAAAGAAACCCAACTTTATGTTCTCTTTATAATTTTATTTTCACCTTTGTCAGCATTGCAAATGGATAACTAGAAATTGCTTTGAATGGAAGATCACCTTCATAGTTTACACATAAACCCAACTTTATGTTCTCTTTATAATTTTATTTTAACCTTTGTTTGTCATAACATTCGCACTTGCTTACCATGTAATTGGCCATGCAGATGTGGGAAATGTTGGAAGTTTTACAGCATGCAGTGTTACTCAACTAAAAGCCAAACATGCTCTTATCCAAACTGTCTTCAAATTAAAAAGATGTTCTCTCATGCCAATATGTGCATTGTTCGAGTTGTTAGGGGCTACCAACATTGTAAGATGGCATAGCTCTGAGCTATCCTGCTAGATTGATAGCGAGAGATGCTGGTGTAAATGGCAATGTCATCATAGATAAGGTCCTGAGCATGTTGAGAAACTATTTTCTTTTGTAAGAGATTTAGTTCTAGCTTCAATCATTATGGACAAGTACACTGTACACTACTTAAGAACAAATACTAAACTTTCTTTTGTCAAAGATTTGATTGTAGCCATTGTTATGTACTAAACTTCAAGTTTTTATTAATGATTATGAACTATTTCTTTTATGTTTGCTTTGGTTGCTACAAAATTAGCAACATTTTTTAAGTTGGGCTAGCACTTGCAAAATGTTGTTGAAAAGTATATTTGGCAACATTTTAAACATTTAGCTACACTTTTAGAAAATGTTGTTATTTACTAAATAAGTGTTGCAAAAAACATAAACTACAACATTTTTAAAGTGCTGCAAAAGATATAATAAAATGTTGTTAAAAACCTTTGCTAACAGGGCCTTAAAAAAACACTTGGCCAAGTGTTATTAATGCTAATAGCAACATTTTTTTTTAATTTAGCAACATTTGAGAAATGTTGCTAAATGTTAATTGTGGTGTAGTGATAGGCAAACTAATAAATATATCAATACATGATAAATTTTGTTTACACTAATAATTAATTAAAATTAAACTCTTCATTAAATCTATACTCATTCTAAAATTTTATATTTGAGCCATATCTGAATAATATGGCAACTCAAGGTGTGGACTTAGTAATGAAAGAGGCGTATTCCTTAACTACTCAAATTTGAACTTTTAACTATCACTTAAAAGAATTAATTCTCTAAAATACACTAATACAGGAGACGCTTCTTTAAAATCGTTTAAGAAATAGATTTAGTTTCGATTAATATAAAAATTGATAAAATAAAAAAAAAACAATAATATGGCCACCCTTAACAAACCCTACACTAGCAATTATCTCTTCATCAAGCCCAAATGAGGTACCTTAATTTTGCAATTACCTTTCGTAAATTGCTCCCAATGCATTTTAACCGCACAATTTTGGGCCACTTTGTCTCAAAGCACGTAAAATGACAATGCATGCATCTCAATGATCAAATCTCTTCGATAAGGTCTCATGTTGTAATATTAATGCTGCAAGAAAATATGTTGGACCAAAAGTAGACCCATCTCCAGTAGCAGATCAATAGTAAACATCTAATTGATGTGAAATATTTGATGGAATATTTTTTAATTATGTGTTGGCACTAATTGATATTATTTTAAGTTTTAAAAAATAGGTTGATGGTCGATCCATATGAGAGATATGATAAGATTAAGTTGGAGATCAAATTATTTTGGACCTCTCATACCTTGTTGGGCCAATGTGGCAAACGATTGTTAGTGTAGGCCTAACACTGTAAACCTGTGATGGGAGGGTTTGACTAGGGTTGAGACTTCATAACTTTATATATAGGCTAGGTCCCCACTCCAATCTAGACATAAGATTGAGTTTTTTTCCATTGAGAGCTACACTAAAACTTGGAGAGGAAGACTTAGCCCTTGGTTGATTCTTTGGTAATCATCATGTGGCGAACAAATGTACACATTCTACCTTACTAATTAAAGTGTTCTAAATTCATATGTGACCGTAGTTTAATCTTAACAAGTGGTATTAGAGTGAAAAGTTTGGCTGGGATGAGTATTCCATGCAGTGATTAAGCCCATATATGAAGTGATGTGTTGGCCTATTGGCTTCTGGTGGGCTTGGGCTTTTTTGATAACCTTGTAAATACTCGAAAAGACTTCCACTCAGGGGGGAACCTACTAATGTAGAAACTCATACTTGAGGGGGATAATGTTGGAAATTTAAGTATGAGTGAGGAAGTCCTACATTGGTAATGAATGAATTAAGTGAGGATCATATAAGTGGAAAGACCAATAGACCTAATGTCTTAAGGTATTGGGTCATGATGTGGTGTCTAACTCATTGTTGTGGTTTCTCGCTTAGCCCATTAAATAAAGATCTCCCCAGCTCCCCTTGACTTAACATGTGGTATAGACATCATCACCTTTGAATCCTAATTTTTTTTTATCCAAGAAACCCAAATTTCTCCTTTATGATTTCATGTTGATAATGACTTTAATTTGGTTTGGAACCTTGGGGCTTTTGTAGTTCTCATCAATACAAATATATTGACATATAATATGCATGAATAAGAAATCTGTAGAAGGAGAATTAAGTTTCTTAAGTTCTAAGTTTAAAACAAAGGATTTGAATCCAAAATTCTCAATTAAGTAATTTTTCATGTATGGGTTCGGGGCGTGTGAGACCCTATATAGTGTCATTTTTTTACGCCATCTTTTTCTGTAGGCCTCCATTCTCCATGTACTTTTTTATGGTATTTTTTATGGATTTTTTTGGCTCCTAAAATTGTATTTTTCTTAGAAAAACCAAATTATTTGATATATTTTATTATTTTTGCTACTATTAAATGATTAAACTATTTGTTGGAAAAATAATATATGATGTTTTAGAACCAATAAAGTATGTACCCTCCATAATTAGCATTATGAAATTTATACTCTCAACCTTTTGATTGTATGTTCAAACATGCATAATTAAAGTTAAATTTCTATTTGAGACTTGTGGGAACTGTAACTTAGGACATAATGCATTATATGAAAGTTTGTTCAGTTGAGATTCGTGAATATGGAACTCGCAGTTTTATACTGATGTTTAGTTTGCCTTTAGTGGTATACTATTGTAGTCAAGGAAATTGAGGATTCTATTTATGGGTTCTATGAATTGGTATGGGTAAATTTCATGTGATTTTATCTATGACAATTTGTATGATTTGTTTTTAGAATAATTCCTAATTATTACATATAACTGCTTACCCAGAGGGAGTTGCTGAGTGTTTTAATTTGGAATGGCGTGGGAGCATATGCAATTGAGGAATATGTTGGTTTAGATAGTCTATCTACCCAAAGGGGATGACTTGCAAAGCTAGGATATTCCTGAAAGGCTTTCGTGTATTTATGGATACCTTGCATGTTCTACAGACTACCCAAAGGGGAGGTGTAGTGATATGTTGGAGATTTCAAATTGTGGCTTATGATGTTAAAGCTATTGATTATTGTCCTTTATTTTATGACATATTGTGTTATGTTCTTGTCTACTGTTACCTTTGGTTTGAAGAATAACATTGCCATTGTTGAAGAATTGACTACTTCAAGAGATGGAAGAAAGACATTGAGTTTGCTTTGGGCATGGCTGATCTTGACATGGCACTGCGTGAGGATGAGCCAGTTAAGCCAACCATTGAGAGTACTCAAGAACAAAGGAATATTTATGTAAAGTGGGAGAGGTCTCACATACTTGGAATTCTAGATACTGAAAGGATTGTCCCTGAGCATATGTTGAGTGGTTTGCTAGAAACTAAGAGCTTGAAAGAGAAGGTTAAGTCCATAGAAGATAGTTATCAAGTTTATGATAATGCTGAGACTGGATACCTGATGGCTGAGTTTATAAACATGAGGTATAAACAGGAGGTGTCAAGGATACTATGATAAAGGGTTGCCACACTAGCTAATTATTATAGGTAAGTCCAATATATATTTTTTTTGTACAATAGAAAAGATAAAACAAAGGCTGAGATCTACAAAAAGCTATGCCAGAGCTATCAAGGAGATGCCTGGAATGACCAGAAGGAGGAGTGGTCCAAACAACCCAAAGAGACGATTGGCTAGAACCCCATTTAGCTAGATAATCAGGACACTGCATGGTTACGCTCCCTGATAATGTGATTAATCCTGCCTTCCCATTGTTGAAGTTAAGTCAAATATTTGAGTTTTGAGAGATTCTTAGTTACTTATGTTTAGTATGTGTTTTTTTTTTCCGTAGAGATCCCTTTGATACCTTTTGTGTTTATAAGATTATCGTTATTTATAATAATTATTGACTAATATTTAGTCACTTATCTCACTTTATTTAAATATAAATAAAATAATTATATTTCAATTAAGTAAGACATGTGGTCAAATATTAACCACTAATTATAAAAGGATACCGATATCCTCATGAAAAAAATAAAGGTAGTAAATAAACCTCCTTTTCTTTTATTTACATCGGAGTAATCACCATCATCTAATTTGTTCGATCTTATAATTAAATATTCTCTTAAAAATAATTTGAACCACCAAATCTGATGGTTGTCATTAATGTGATATAAAAAAAAATTCTTCAAAACTATGATAATAAGAACTTCTCCCATATCTAATAACAATAATAATAATTAGTCTTATTTGAAAAAAAAATAGAAAAGAAGCCACATTTATTTGAAATTGTATGGTTCTCAAGTCCATCGCTGTTTGGCCCTCCAACTGGTGGAGACCTTCTGGTCCCATGAGCACAACTCCTCAGCCAGCCTTCTCTAAATTAGTAATGAAAGTAGGTTCCACTAACATGCGTTTTTAATTATCTGTTGCTCTTCTTTCTGCTTATCATTTTCTGCTTTCCCTGAAGAATTATGAGAGCCAATGATTTCGCTCACAGTGGGAATATAAGGCCATCGCTTTCGGAGTTCACTTGTGGAAGACTCCTTTTTCATCCACCATTGAAGTTAATAAGTCATCAGCCCTAATGGTGTCATGCACACACGTGTATATATATATATATATATATATATATATATATATATATATTGGCATACTGCTTAGTCCATCCATATACACTAGTTCATATTTTGTAGTACTAACTTCAACAAAGGAGATGGATGTAAAAGAGAGTATATATATGTTTCCATTGCCCAACACCCCACTTGGTCGTGGAGCTATTTATGGTCCTGTCTCCTAAGTTCCTTAACTGCATCAGAAGAAAGACGAAGCTGAAAATGCCATCAGATAGCCAAATATTTATACAAGTTTCACAGACCTTCCCATTTCAACCTATTTGCCTAAAATTAATGACAACTTTTTAAGGTGGTTGGAATATATGAGAAAGCTTTGAAAAAGTATGAGATATATAGTTGTTAATCTAAAAAACAAATGGGATTCCATGAATTTTGAATTTGTTATATATGAAACTTAAATATAACAGAGCCCTTCAAGTTTCAAAACTTAAATGAATTTATCTCACAATGTAATTTCATTTGAACAATTTGTACAGGAAGGGACTATGTATATAATCATTATGGAAATGATTGTGTGTTTAATAAGAAAAATTCAAATGAGAGGTGTAGGCGCAAGTCTCTTAAACTTGACGTCATCCTTATCCACTTCTGAGACTTTTCTTACACTATATTGAGTCATAATCAGCAAAAGGAGCAATTGGTTGATTTTCATGCCACATAATTTACGTTAATTAGCATGAAAAAGAAATTAATCTTCCCAACTGATATGAGTAAAAATTTAAGAAATCCATAGATTTTTCACCTACAATTTTAAAAGACATACTAATAATGCGTTTGGATGAGTTTTTATTATTTAAAAAAAAAAGCACTTCTATATAAGTTTTTAAGTTTGTTTGGATAAGACTTTAAAAAAATAAGTTAAAAAAAGTTGAAATACCATTTTTTTACAAGTTAATGATCCTCAACTTTTGAAAAAAAAAAGAGAATAAGAAGTAATTTTTAATATAATTTATTAACAAAAATATCATCTACCTTTAATAAAAATTACATCTCATCTCTTTTCTTTTTTTTTTTCCCTTACAAATGCTCTATATTTTTAGTAATTTTGCTATAAAAAAAAGCTCTTTTGTCTTTTTTTATCCAAACAAACTTACAAGTCCTTTGATTACTTAAAAGTATTTCACAAATATTGCATTCAAATACAAAATAACAGTTTCTTTAAGAAAAAGATCTACTAAAAAGGGATTTATAAAAAAAATCTTTTTTAAAAAGTGTATCTCAACAAACTCTAAATTGACTTTAAATGCAAAAGGTGTAAAAATTTGAATGTTTAGAAAAAGGTATATAGAGTCTAGTTATTACACATAAAAAAGTGAGAAAAAATAAATTAAAGATGTAAAACTACCACAACTCTATAATAAAAAAACACAACAAAAGTTAATTAAGATTGGCTCAATTGGCAAGATCAAACATCATCAAAGAAAAGATCTTATGTTCGATTTTTGTTAGTGATCATTCATTGATAAGTCATCTGTAATTAAGTATCACTTAAACCCTTATTGAAGCTTGTGACATGTCCTGACATTGAAATAGGACAATCTCCCTTATCTCCAAACTTTTTTGTTCCAAAAAAAAATACCACTAGAAAAGTTTATTAAGATATTAAAGTAAGGGTAATGTTTGATAAATAATATTTTATATGAAGAGTCACATTAAAATTTCTTTTTTTCATAAATTTATATATAATCTAATAATTTTTTAGACATGTTTTTTGTCTACTTAAATATTGATCATATACATAGCATTATCTTAAAAGTAATGTTATGTTCCCTGTCCCATATAGTACTGGTAAGCAATCTGTACAACATATACGGACAGGTGTACATAGAAGTAAACTCTCTTAAGTCTTAATAGTGAAGATTCAAGTGGATATTGAGACCCACTGAGGAATTTATAGTGGCCGAGAGAAAGCAATGAAATGGACAACCGAGCGCCACCTCTTTGTCCTGGCTCAAGAAAATAGACCACCAAACTGCCACAAAAAATGTTCTTTGTTACTGAACTTGCCAAGCCCTTAAAATAGCTTCAATTCCCACATTATAAATATCAAACACCTTCCTCTCCAATTTGTCAAAATAAGGGATTCTTTAGAGAATGATGGATAAAACATCTCGTTGTTTATCTTTTCCTAATGTGCGAATGAGAACTCAAGAATTGGTGGTAACTTTTTTAGTATTAGGATGTGCACTAACATGGGTCTCCTTGTCAGAAGCAGCTGTAGCTCACTATGAATGCAGCCTTACCAGATATCCTAATCTATGTGCTGAAACCTTGATGGGATTGGGTTCAGGGAATCAAAATGTTAATATCATTTTGGCTCTTGTTAACAAATCCATATTTGAAACCAACCTGCCAAGTGCATATTTTGCTGAATTCGAGACTCAGGATGCTCAACATGCCAATTCTGTCGCAGGTAATTAATATATCTACATATACATCTTCATGTGTGTGTGGATATGATGCAATTTTTTTTTTGGTAAAAGCACAAATTAGATTAAATTAAACAGATTTTGGATATCATGTACATGTTTGATATATTATTTTACAACAGAATTAAACCCAAAACCTCTACCTTAAACCTGTCACTTAGCCCAAAGTGGCAGCTCCAAGGAATTGTTGAAGCAACGTACACACACACACACGCAATTGATAACTAATTGTGAGTTATGTCCTTTTCATTCTTTTAATTGTCGGCATAAACGCAGGCTACTGTGAAGAACTCATGGGCATGTCACTGAAAAGGCTGGACCAGTCCCTGAAAGCACTGAAATCCCCTAGAAGAAACAAGAATGACATCCAAACATGGCTAAGTGCTTCTCTAACTTTCCAACAAACTTGTAAAGACTACGCAGATGCACACAGCACTAAACTCACTGGAGGTGGCCTCATGGCAAGGATGTCTAAGAAGATGGACTATCTTTCTGAATTGGGAAGCAACCCATTAGCTCTTGCTAACCGGATCACTCGCATGCCAAAGAACACAACAGCTCGCGACAAACTTGGTGGTAGTGAAAAGGAACAGAAATTTCCTAAGTGGGTATCAGCCAAAGGACGAAAACTGCTTCAGGCAACCACCATAAAAGCAAATGCTATAGTTGCACAAGATGGTTCAGGAAACTACAAGACAGTTTCTGAAGCCATTGAGGGTGCTTCAGGAACACGGTTCGTGATTTATGTTAAGGAAGGGGTTTATAAGGAGAAGATTCGCACTAGTAAGGACGGTATCACCTTGATAGGAGATGGCAAATATGCTACTGTCATTGTTGGGGATGACAGTGCTTCCAGTGGCGCTTCCTTACCTGAATCGGCCACATTTAGTTAGTTCTCTTCCTCCATTTCCCTCCCTTTCCTCTCCCCCTTCCTCTCTCTTCCCCTCACACATACACGTATATAACAAAGGGCTATACATACCATATTAACTGATAATTAGTTCTGCTCATTCAGAAAATAATTAGATCGACTCAGGGATGGATCATAACCACACTTAAATTTTTGTAATGTTACATATAAGTTTTATTATTCTTACTCTTACGGTTTATAGGGATTTAATTTATCTTCATTATCAGTTAAGATTTTAAAAATCTTTTAAATTTCAACGTCTAACTTCATGAAACATTAATAATTGAACGATTGTTTAATTATATACATAAAATAAGAAATATTTGATAGCATTAATAATAAAAATTTACTGTGTTTCTAAAAAATAAAATTATATAAGATAATATTTTTATATGTAAATAGAAATATTTTAAATTTTATTTTTAGTGTATATATATTGTCTTTGAGTAATGTTACTCGGTCAAAAAGATTTGATAGAATTTTCACAGAATTCAATTAGTGTTAATGTCAATGTTGAATGAAAAAAGATAATAGGGACAACTCATTCATTTAAGAGTCAATAAAAGCATACTAACTCATTCTTTAAAAAATTCTGATAAAAAATTCAAGATATCTAGCATTTTTCATTGTCCTTAATTTATTCTTCTAAAATGTCTGAGTCTGTCACTAAATTTACTTGCTTAAGTTTTAATATGACCTTTTAAAGTGTCAATCAGCAAGTTGCTCTAAAAATACAAATGAGGGCCAAAAATAACTTTCGTTCTTTAATAAGATTTGAGATGCTTAAGTATATGTAGTAGGCTAGTAGCATATACTGTTCTTCAAGATAGTAAACTTTTTCTGATACATAAAAGAGTTGTTAACTTGTTATCACTACTTAAATGTATAACTTTTTATTCACTATGTGAACTATGGCCAAGTGATTTAGATATTAAGCTCTAGTTGTAAATGTGCTCCAATTGGTTATTATATATTAACTAAATATGGTCTAAAAAAAATTTAAAATGTACAGGTTATAGAATGATGTGACATGCATCTGGGGCCTAGAAAATTAATGAACTCAGAATTTGATTGGTCTGAATTCATTGCTACTAGGCTGAGAACCGAAAAAGTTGATAGCAATAGTGGTGACTAAATAATTCTATAGTTTCATTATACGGTGGTTTAGGTTAAGTCTTATAAGTTGGGGTTCACGTCATATCAATATATATCCCTAAGTAATTTTCCATGAAATAAAATTTCTTTTCAATACCTTACATAGATGTACTTTTCCAATATGCGCGATGTTCATTTGGTTCATATAGAAAAGAAAAATTATAAGATGACCAAATGCATAAAAGCAGTAAATTTTACATGGGGAAAGGTCCATCACTTCTAATGTTCATTTAGCATTGAAAAAGGAGGTTTTAATGTAATCGCGAAAGGGATATACTCCCATTTTCTTTTAATAAATCTAACCACTTTCAGTTGCAATGATTGAACAGAGAGAGGAGACAATGTAACTCTAGTAACTGATTGATTTGAACATCAATTTTGTGCTACACTATTTTTTTCTGATTAATTTCTCTATAATGGAAAAGGAAACAAAATATAATAAATAGATTCTTAATTTAAAATTAATAAAATTCATGTTTCATTTTTTTCTTCTCTATCTGGATGATATCCAAATCCTTTTCGTATATCATTTTTTGGTGGATGACTGATATACATCAATTTTGGTGGGATATGCAGCAATTACAGGTGATGGATTTATTGCCCGAGATATTGGTTTCCACAACAACGCTGGCCCTCAAGGCCAACAAGCCGTGGCTCTGAACATCGCTTCTGATCGTTCAGTCCTCTACAGATGCAGCATAGCAGGCTACCAAGACACCCTCTATGCACATGCACTCCGTCAGTTCTACAGAGAATGTGACATCTATGGCACCATAGACTTCATCTTCGGAAACGCAGCTGCAGTTTTCCAAAGCTGCAACTTGGTGCTTCGTCGCCCACGTGGTGGAGGGTACAACGCCATTCTAGCAAATGGCAGAACCGACCCAGGACAAAACACAGGGTTTTCTGTTCAGAAGTGTGCTATCACACCAAGCTCAGATTTTTCTGCTGTGAAACATTCATATAGTTCATTTCTTGGGAGGCCTTGGAAGGAGTACTCTAGGTCGGTGGTGATGGAATCTACCATAGATGATGCTATTGCAGCTAGGGGTTGGATTGAGTGGCCTGGTTATGGAAGCTCTGTGCTGAGGACTTTGTATTTTGCAGAGTATGCTAATGAAGGCCCTGGTGCTGGAACTGCCAAGAGGGTGCAGTGGCCTGGGTTTCGTGTTGTTGGAGCTGAAGAGGCTGTCAAGTTCACTGTTGCTAGTTTCATTGCTGGAACTTCATGGATTCCCTCCACTGGGGTCACTTTCATTTCAGGGCTTAACTGAGTGCAATTAAAGATGCTTGCATTCAACAAAGAATTTGCCATTTATTATTACCATGTAGTTGAAACTTGATGTGTATATATGTTCCTGAAAAAGATTGTGTATATCAATATATGTTGTCTGTAACTTTATGTAAGATTGGGGCTTCCGTCAAAGTACGGAAGGTATGAAATTGGCCCACGTGTGTAAAAGAAAAGTGTTCATAAAGATGAAATATTTTTGCATAACTTACCCTTTTATTTGATAGCTTTGCTGTCTTCTTTTTTTCTTCTGTTCTTCTTGATGCTACGTGGGAGAGCTTGTGTCATAGACTCATACATAATAATAATAGCATTTAATGTAAAAAAAAATATTAGTTAAAATTTTGAAAAAATAAAGCCAAGTTAACTTATTAAATCTTATAGAAATTGGTGAATATAACTATATACGTGGTTAATTAAATTTTAAAAAATTAATAAATAATTAAAAATTTTAATTAGGCTTGATTAATCATTTGTCATTCTTCAGATTTTTTTAATCTGACTAGTTTGACATTTTTATTTGTTCGTTATTCCTTAAAAATCATTACACTTTTTAAAAACTTGTTGGTTACGATTTGAATAGATTAGACTATTGTCGGTGTGAGAATAGTCCAATGTATTTATTATAAATCAAAAGGAGAAAAATAAAACAGGTTTGCAATATCATGTTGTCATTTCCAAATACTACCAAATAAATAGCTAGAATCGGACGAATTTTCTTCGCATGTCCCGATTAATTTGATTTATAGAATTGTGATTGCATATGATTTTAGGGATTACTTTTGAGTTTAGATTTTAATTTTTTTTATTTTGCATTTTTTTGGTAACTTTTATTTTGTATTTCTATCACCTTTCTTTATATAATTGAAGTCATGCAAGTCTTTGTATAACCATCCTCTCACAACTATCCTTCGGTTTACTATATTTTCTTGAATTTAATAGTGTACGAAAAGCTTATGCAAATTATGTTAGAGACATTTGATGCAGATAGCATATTTGAAAATTTTAGATGTTTGGATAAGATGCCCGTGTTTGATATATGAGTATTACATAATCGTATATATATTGGATGCCTTTTATTCGGCTATAAGTTACAAATCATGTGTCAACATGTGAGACACTTTTAAATCCAAGAGAATCTTATATGTATGAGAATGATGTTTGATCATATCATACGAATTGTCAATTTTACCTTCTTATTAATTATAAATTATATATTAAAAATAATTCATATGTAAATGCAAGAAAAACCGTTATAAAATATTTTTAATTATTCATACATTATTTTTATCAAATGGTCATACAACATTTTATTATTCGTATGATGATATTAAAAATTCATAAATTTTATGATATATAATTTGTAACATAAGTAATTATTTTTTAAGTTTTATATATCCAATATGTGTGATTTGCTTGTTTAGTTACTCTTAATAATATTAACAGTAACTAAACAAGCGCATCACACATATTCAGACATTTCATTATATCAAACATGAAAATTGTACATGCTCAAGCATCTTATACCTAGACATTTCATATTTAGGCATTTAAAATATCTATACGTCTAAGATATAATTATGTATAAAACATCTCTATAACTACTACTCACTTAATACACTACAGTATAGAGGAAAAGTATGAAATAAGCTGCTTTAACATGATAATTTTATACGATTAAGTGTTTGCAAATGAGCAAGCTGCAGTCTGTCCATAATTTTGTTTATAATAAAAACTGTGCACAAAAATGTTAATTAGATTTTCAAAAATATGAATTCAGTTACATTATTTGTAGGATGTTATATTTGCAATTAAATTTATATAAAAAGAGTTGATGTCACATTTACACATATTTTGCAGGGGATTCAACACTGCAAGAATGAGAAATTTGAGTATTATAAAGAATATATTGGAGTCATGTCATTTTATTCTTTTGTATGTTTAGATTAGAGGAGTTTGGAGGGGAAGGGAAGGAAGGGGTAATCTTTTATTTTTAAATTGAGATAATTATAAAATGTTTATAAAAATAAATATTATATGATAATCTCTCATTTTATTCCTCTCATTTCAATAAATTAACAAATAAAGAGAATGAAAATTTAAAATAAAAAATTATCCTTCCTCTCCAAACTTCTTTATCCAAACAATACCTAGGAATTCATGTCTATGTACGCCACATCAGTGTTATTTTAATTTGTAAGTGAATAAAGTTTCTTTTCCCTAATTAATTAAAAGATAGGCAAAAGTCAACGGAGGGTTGGTCGATGGGATAGAAAGCAAGTTCAAATTTCAGTGGGAGTCGCTCTGTTTGAGAGTAGAGAGGGCGCGGGGCAAGGGTGGGGAGTACTCTTCCTCTCCCTGTCCCCACTAACATCCTCACTCCCTATCCCCATCCTCGATCCCTGCCATGAGAGAATTTTTTCTCTTGTCCATATTTTTCGTATCCCGCAAGTCCTACGCAGAACTCAAAATGTAAAAGAAAAAAATAAATAAAATTCAATAATATATATATATATATAAATTAAAAAATTTTAAAAGAATGTGACAGTATAAAGTGGGTGAATGGAGAGGGCAACTTAGGCCTTAAGGTTTATTTTAATTTTTTATTTTAAATTAATATAAATATTAATAAAAGTAAAATGACTAAAAAGGATAAAGTTGTCAATATATATTATAAGGATAATTTTGTAATTAGATGGGGACGGATTCCCGCGGGGCTGGGAATATGATCCATGTCCCTTTCCCCAAATGGTAAAACATCCATGAATTCGGGTCCCCAAATGGGTCAGTCCCCGTAAGGATCCCCATATTTGAGGATTTCGTGTCATCCCTAGTTGGGAGGAAGCAAAAACCATTATGCTCTAAGCTGTCGTCTGTGGATTGTTTCATAGGGAGCCTAAAGAGTTTAACCCGTGAGAATATCACAGAGCAACACTCGATCCTAATTAAAGTGGTTGGCCAAAAAAAAATAGGCAATTTTTTTTTTATCAATTAATAGAATACAATCAGAGACAACAATCAAACTATTCTACTGGCCGAGTAGCTAGAGACAACAATCAAACTATCCTACTAGCCGAGATAGCTAGTAGTAGGTAAGAGAAGACAATTAGAAGAAAGAATTAGTTAATAAAATTCAACCAGATCCTCATTTGCTTTAGCCACGCTAGTTGTGCAAACGGGTTAATTCCAATGTTAAGAAAATCGGGCCGGACCGGCCAATCCGATCAGTTGGATCAGGAATTGGTCACTCCACCGGTCCGGTCCACCCCAAAAAATCGCTGAGCCTAAAAACCAGTCAAGAACCAGTGAACCGGTCTAATTAGGTTCAATTGGTCTTTTTTTTTTAATTTTGCTAATTCAAATTATGTCATTTTGATCTAAAAACTTAATGTAAACCAATCTAAAAAAAATTTATATGAAATACTTAAACTTAGATTAGATTGTATAGAAGCTTGGAAACTGAATGTATAATTGATTGTATATCTTTTTGAACCGAAATTGGAATTTTTTTTTAAAACAAAAATAGGTTATAATACTGTTATTGAATGTTTTGGACTCTTAAAAAATAAGTTGTAAACTATTTTTTATCACTTGTGTTGTTTTTTATGATTTTTAATTTGTTTAATTAGTATATAATATATATATTTATATATACATAAATATATTTAAATTATTTAATTATACTCTGGTTTGACCACGGTTCAACCATTGAACCTTGAATCAGTCCCTTGACCAGTTCAATCACCAGTTCGATTTTCAGAACTTTGATCGATTCAATTAGTAAGAATAAGCATTCCATTTGTAAAATTTATATTTGGTTTTTGTTATTAATAATAGAGTTTAATTTCTATCCACTGTCAGCGTAAAGTTTTTTTATATTGTCATCTAATCATGTGTTGCCAAATCATTAAAAGAGTTTGACTATTACAACCACTACCTAGAAAGTTTAACTATTTAATTATGTGTCAACACATGATTGAATGACAGTATAAAAAAACTTTACACTGATAGTAAATAGAAATTAAATCCTTAATAATATTCTTTTTTAATAAATAATCTGTAAATATTATTATGAGCGCTCAATTGTTCTGGTCTTAATTATATTCTCAAATCCATTCATTCCTATCATTTTGTAAGTGAATATTGTGTTGAAATTTATTGTGGTTGCAAAGGTGTATAATTAATATTAATTATTTTTTAGAATTAGTAAAAGCATTCCAAATTTAGAATTGTATTTGAACATATACGCAAGGAGAATAATTTATAAATAATATATTTAATTTATAAATTTGTATTTAATCTTATATCATTAAATTTACGCAATATTATATTTTAAAAAAAATTATATGTTTTTTAGTTTTTAAAAATATTATTAATATAATGCTATTGATAAATAAAGTGAAATAATGGCCAATTTATCTATTTATTATAAGATATAAATGTTGAAGCACAATGAGAAGGCTTATTTATATGTAAGTGTCCTTTTAAATTTATATCTAATATTTGATTTATGTACTTTGTTCATGTAAATAATTTTTTTAAAAGGTTTACATTAAGATATCACTTGTATCAATTATATTTAATTCATATATTATAATTTTGTTGAAAAATATTTTTCTTTTTTAAAAGATTTGAGACATCCATACAATACGCGAATGTATAACTAATTAATGGATAGACATGATTACTCACATGAATATTGAAAGCTGCCAGCTAAGACTATCAATTTCAATTCGATTGTGAATTGTCAAAGTATTCCACCCCAACACATGTCGTAACATTACATCACATTTTATTGTTATGATTAGCATCCTTACAGCCTTTTAAAAAGGTGCTCAGCCTCTCTTTCATTGCCATCCAACTTAAGTGGTTGATCATAGGTCCCATTTCCTATCAAGCATCAATTTTCAGCTACTTTTGAGAAACTAATTAATAAGCAATATATCTAAGACTAACCACTGTATTATTGCCGATAATGACAATGCAAAATAATTAGTTGTCAAAGAAGTCATTTACAGTAATTGATTTGAGCTTCTATGTTTTCTTTTGAAAAATTTGTGATAAAATAACAAAAAAAATTAAAATTGATAAAAAAAAAAGGTGGTATAATTAAAAGATATTTGTTAACGAATGTCTTAAGGTTATTAATTAAGGAATGAAAATAAAAATTATTAAATAAAAAAATAAAACATTTAATATCTTAAAAATTCAAAAAATATGTAATACTTTTTTAATTAAATAACTAGAATATTTTATTAAAGGGGCATTAAATACTTCTTAAACTATATCATTAAAACACTAATTAGCAAGACCTTTTAGAATTTAAATATTTTCATTTTTAGAAGATAATAATGTCATCTTATAAGAGTAAAATATACAAATTTTATGTGCATGTAGACCGACCCCTACAGAAATAATGTTAGATTGTATACATAAAAAAAAATTGTATTTTTATTTCTCATAGATTGTTATGCTTTTAAGGAAAATGGGAGAAATCTTCTTTTCTTTTAGCTAGAGTCTTATCAATTGTCAATGGTGGTTACTTTCATTATAATTGAAAAGTTTATGTTCTACTCTTGCTATTAGTTATTCCTCTAGATAAGTGATCTGTGTTGTAAATAGAGCTATAAAAATAGGTCAAATTTATCGGGTCAGTTTATTTACTCTTATAAATTATGTAAATTGAGTTTTAAAATTAATGACTCGTAAAAATATAAATAAAATTGGATCGATTAGTTTAACCTGTGAATTAAACAGGCTAACACACGTGCCCACAGGCTACTCACATTATTTTATTTAATTTTATCTTTTTAAGTTTCAATTTGTTTATATTAAAAAAAATTAAAAAATTAAAATTTAATTAAATATTTTTCTCAAGTAAAAGTGCAAAATGTACATACTGTACAATACAAGCTAGTAGTGGCACAACCCACACACAACCACATTCGTCAAATTCTACAAGTTTATGTATTTATTTGTTTGAATTCTTCCTTAACCCTTTATATGAAATGAAAATATTTAATACTATGTCTATGTAATGTAATATTTGATTTAAGATTATTAAATTTAAATTTAGAGTAAACCACCAAATTGGTCCTCCAAAGATACATATGACGTCAATTTAGTCATCCAATAATTTTTTACATCAAATTGGTCTTTTTAGGAGACCAATTTGATGTCAAAAAATAACTTTAAATGACCAATTTGATGTGAAAAAATTGACATTTGATGACTAATTTGATGTTAAAAATTATTAGATGTCATCTGTATCTTTGGAGGACCAATTTGGTGGTTTATTTTTAAATTTATTTCAAAATTTATAAGTTTAAAAAATTGGTTTCGCGGGCCAGCTCGTTTAGGCCTGCGAGTTGATGCGAGGTCTGACTAATTTACAACTTGTTTAAAGGCAAGCAATTTTAGCTCGCCATGTTTAACCTATGGCCCGTCGCGAACTGTCCTAAATAGGCTGGCCCAAGCCATTTAACAACCTTAATTGTAAGTCCTCAGTGAAGCTTATAGCATGTTATACCTTATAATATGATAAACTTCTCTCCTTCAAAACTTTTATGAAAAAAAAAACAACAACTAATCAACAACAATCATTCTATTGTGAGTAAATCAACAAGGAATGATTTAAGTAGTAAGTAAGTTTGAGCTCAATGGGTGATAAACCTCTATAATGTCAGGGATTCAAATTTGCAGGAAAATACTTATGAGAAGGGATAATTTCAGTACTTCAAACATTAATATTAGTCTCATATTTAAAATGTGTATGAATATTTGGACAAGTAAGAAAAAAAAATTCATTGCGATGAAAGTATAATCTAATGACTTGAATTTTGTACGAGTTCTTAAGATGCCAATCTTAATGTTTACTATTTTAATGACCTTAAACTCATAATACTCATAAAAAATAATATTACTTAAAGAAATTATCTATATACATTATTCATTTTTTTTGCATTTGAACCAAAACTAAAAGGATCATCTTAGTAAGTTATTGGATTCAAATTTGAAATTTCTATATTTACATATAAAAATAATAATTCTAATATATTTTGGAGAATTTACAAAAAAAAAAGTATATGTTATTATTTTTTTGGTAGAAGAAATTGTGGAAATATGTTTACCCTACTAGTTTATTGTGTTATATTTTGAGAATGACAAATACCTTACAAAAGGGATTAAGAATATGCTACATATGTGCTTGATGAATTATATTGATAATGCATAGTTATATATTATTGTTATTCTTCTTATAAGAATCATGCATTTAGTATGAGTAACATAATTTATAGAATATATCCAATAATACTTTATATGTATTGTAATGAATTAATATTGGATATGTGTCTCTGTGAATCATATATGTGATACAAATTTGGCAAGTATACCTAATCGTAACAAGTAATACGGTGGTAAGACCGAATATCGTTTCACTGGGATCGTAGACAATTATCACTTCTCAAATTGGACTACTATTCAAACTTTCATTTGGTCGAAAAGGTCTTAATATTCCTTACTAAGTATAAATAAAATGGTGGTGTGAATTCCTTTGGGGACTTTTATCAAACACTTGGTGGTTAAACTGAAAGTTGATTAGTGAATGAGTAAATTGTCAAGGTTAGATTATACCAATCATCCCTTAATTGTTATGAAATGGTTATTAATACAAGTCCAACTTTAATTATGACAATCAAGTCTTTAAATACCCAAACCTTAATTCCTTAGAGAGATTGAGCCTAAAACCCCATATTAAACCCTAATTCCTTAGGTGGATTAATAAGAAGAATTGCATTAAGAATTAAGACTTAAAGATTACTAGCACTCCAAAATCTATTCCTAGATTCATGAATTACTAGGTATCTAATTCCATGAGCATGCATTAGCATCAATTTTCCAATTGTTTACCAAAACAACAAAACATTCCAAGGTTGATCAAGCCAAGAAAAGCATTAAGAGTAGAATTAAATACTCATAAGAAGAAGGAACTTGCATTAAACCCAATCCAATTACAACCAAGTTCTGAAAAGTAACATCTAACCCCAACAAAGGGATTTAGCTAGACATAATCTAATAGATCACAAAAGGAAGATGAAAGAGAAGAGAAAGAACAAGAAGAATGATTCAAACTCTATTGAAATCTTCCTCCAAGAAGGTTCACAAGCTAATTTCGTGCAGCTGCTGACCTAAAACTACCTTTTTCTGCCCCCCTTCGTGACAAAAAGAAACAGAATATATATATAGGTGCAGAAAGTTGACGCACGCCGCGGCATCGATTAGTTAACGCCGCGGCATAGAATGGTTAACGCCGCGGCATCGAGTAGTTCACGCCGCGGCGCTCGAGCTCGGTCCGCAGGGTTTTTGTGGCCGAAGCTTCCACGCCGCGACGTGGAATGTATTCATGCCGCGGCATGACTAAGTTTTTCACTCCATCATATTTCTTCTTCCACTGCAGCTCAAAACTCCTTCCAAAAGTTAGATTGGGATGTTTCCTGTAACAAGGATCGCATTAAAATGAATACAAGTATAAAACCACATGATCCCACAAGAACTCATATGAAAATAATGCAAGTGTTAGCAATACAAGTATCAAAATAGATTCCATTAAGAGTGCATGGGAAGTCATCTAATTACACCTAAAATTAGAACTAAACAAACTAAAGTTAACAAGATTTGGGTCCAATGAAGTATATTTTTACACAGTTATCAATATGCATGAAGAATATATATAGCATATTTGGATTGGCTTTTGGAGGGCCAGCTCGTTTAGGCCTGCGAGTTGATGCGAGAGGAGTTGGTCTGACTAATTTACAACATGTTTAAAGGCAGGTAATTTTAGTTCGCCCTGTTTAACCTATGGCTCGTCGCGAACTGTCCTAAATAGGGCGACCCAAGCCATTTAACAACCCTAATTGTAAGTCCTCAGTGAAGCTTATAGCATGTTATACCTTAGAATATGATAAACTTCTCTCCTTCAAAACTTTTATGAAAAAAAAAAACAACTAATCAACAACAATCATTCTATTGTGAGTAAATCAACAAGGAATGATTTAAGTGGTAAACAAGTTTGAGCTTAGCGAATGATAAACCTCTAATGTCAGGGATTCAAATTTGCAGGAAAATACTTGTGAGAAGGGATAATTTCAGTACTTCAAACATTAATATTAGTCTCATATTTAAAATGTGTATGAATATTTGGACAAGTAAGAAAAAAAATTCATTGCGAGGAAAGTATAATCTAATGACTTGAATTTTGTACGAGTTCTTAAGATGCCAATCTTAATGTTTACTATTTTAATGACCTTAAACTCATAATACTCATAAAAAATAATATTACTTAAAGAAATTATCTATATACATTATTCATTTTTTTTGCATTTGAACCAAAACTAAAAGTATCATCTTAGTAAGTTATTGGATTCAAATTTGAAATTTCTATATTTACATATAAAAATAATAATTCTAATATATTTTGGAGAATTTACAAAAAAAAGTATATGTTATTATTTTTTTGGTAGAAGAAATTGTGGAAATATGTTTGCCCTACTAGTTTATTGTGTTATATTTTGAAGATGACAAATACCTTACAAAAGGGATTAAGAATATGCTACATATGTGCTTGATGAATTATATTGATAATGAATAGTTATATATTATTGTTATTCTTCTTATAAGAATCATGCATTGAGTATGAGTAACATAATTTATAGAATATATCCAATAATACTTTATATGTATTGTAATGAATTGATATTGCATATGTGTCTATGTGAATCATATATGCATGAAGAATATATATAGCATGTTTGAATTGGCTTTTGGAGAGTCCAAAACCATGGTTTTAGTAAAAGCTTGTCTCTTGAAGCTTTTGCCCAAACCATGGTTTATTCTCCAAAATTCAATCCAAATATGTTAATAGTTATATACTTATGAATCATGCATATTGAAGTATTGGTTTAATGTTTGGACTAACTATGATTTTTAAGAGAGTTATGCTTTGTAGGATAGTTCAAGTATCAAGAGTGAGTATTGGAACAAGAAAATGAAATATTCTATTTATGCTCAACCCAAGAAGGAGGAGAATGAATAGATGAACCAAGCATTTGGAAGATTTGAAGAGAAGAATTTTTTAAAACTTGGAATGCATCAAGAAGCATAAGGACAAAAGGGTATATATTCTCTTATAGGCTAGTTTCCTTTGTAAGGATAGAGATTTTATAAAAAGATAGCTCAAATAAGTTTTTCAATCTTAACAAATGGTTTTAAACTTGCTAATATGCACAACATACATGTTTTGAAAAGTTAGTAATAGTAGTATGTCAAAACTATGAAAAATAGCCAAGTTTAAGTTTTGGAAAACTGACATTTAGTCACTATTTTGTTAATAACTTTCAAAATACTTTGAGTTTTGATTTAAAACTTATTTTATATGAAATTAGACCTAAAGAGTTTTTCTAATGCATGGTCATTTGTTTAATTCTGTTAAGAAACAAAGAAGTTATGACATTCGAAAGTTTGAATGTTGTATCCTGTAATGTTGTTTATGAATACAGACATCCTGTATCTAGATATTTGACTCTACATAGCTTTCTCGCATTGAATATTCTGATACAACTTTGAAATATTTGAATATCTCATTCTAGTAGCCAAAAGTTAATTCAAATATTTGGATACAGAATCAGATATCAGGATATTTCATTTTAAGTGAGAAATGGTCTTTTCCAAATATCAAGATATCATGTTCTTGTGAAAGACTAGAAATCAGGATATCTGAATATCAGGTTTAAGTATTCGGATATTGCTTGCATAAAAGTTAGAAATAAAGGCTATAAATGACTATTTTTCGTAGGAAATCTTTTTAAATACCATCAATGGCCATTTTATAACTTGAACTTTATATAGAAGCTAAAATTGAACATTTAGAAGTGATGAACCTATAATTTCTGATCAATATGCAGATTTAATCACTTCTTCATCAAAAGTAATATTTTAAGCTCTTTATTGTCAAAATTTCTCTATCCATTAGTGCTTCAAATTGTATTATCAACTCTTTGAGAGAGTTTAACTATCAAATTGTAAACATTTGTAAAAGGGTGGAGAATCCTTAAAGAAAGTTTAAGGGTATATTTTCCTTGGAGAGAAAAGAAAAAGGCTCAAGCATAAGGGTGTAAGGTCCCAATATGCGAGAAATGCTTTGTTCTTGTAAATGTTTTTCAAGCCCCCATGAAACTTGGAGAGTTAGAGGCTCTAACACAAGGTTGAATGATCCTAAATGTGTGAAGAGTTCTCTACTTTGTAAAGGTTTCTCAAGCACCTAAGTTACAAGCTTGAAGAATAGTAAGTTACAAGAAGTGATCGAATCAGTAAATACTGTTTGCACTCTCTCTTATCCCTTACTCTCTTTACAGTACAACATTTACATTTGATATTCTTGCTATTTATACTTGTTCTGCAACTATAATTATAAATTTACTGTATAATCTTGTGATCCTGTTGTCTTGATTATTAGAACTTAATGTTTAGCTTATTTTTACACTCATCCAAGTTGTATTTGAGCAATCTAGTATATTTGTATTAATGATATTTATTGGTTCTTAGTTAATCACATTATGATTAATATTGTTATATAACTTTAATGTGATTAGTATAATGTTTTGTATGTGAAGTTAATGTTCTTGATTGTCTCCAAGCATAATTTATGTTTCATATATTTATTCCACCGTATGTATTGATTGAGTGTATCAAAATGTACAATTGTTCAAAGTTGAATTAAAATTTGTGATCACCGAATTTATCTAATTTTGTGTGATGGTTGCCCTTAATTAACAAGTAGTATCAGAGCTTCATGTTCTGTTTAAAGCTTAACTGCTTAGAGTTAAAGATCATTGTATGATAGCAACCATATAAAGTTTTTCAAGTATTGAAGGTTTTGAACTTGATAAACCACCATTCTTTGATGATGTGCTAGAATAGAATGTTATTTAGAAAGTATTGATATAGATTTATAGGATATTGTGCTTTACGATTATGCTCTTAAACCAAAGGTGCTTTGGGATGCTATGGATGAAAAATTCTTTTCTTTGAATATTAAAGCTATGCAAATATTAAGATGTGCTTTGAATGATGATATTTATTCTTGTATATGCAAATGCTCTAATGCCAAAGAAATTTGGGATACCCTTGATGTTATTTATCTTGCTAACAATGTTTTTGAGTAAAATGTTATATTAAGAAAGCAAGAGGAGCAAAAGCCATTAGTGGGAGATAAATTTGAGAATTGACATGCTTTTGAAACCTTGATGGATAATCATGAAGAAGAAAATGATTCCCATGATGAGCCAAGTGTGCTAAAAATGGACTTCTTATGTGGCTCAAGTGGACTTTGAGGTAAATAATACATATATTGATGATATTTCTTCCTATGATGAAATACAATGTGCATATAATGAATTGTATGATGAATGTAATTGAATTTTTGGGTTAAAAACTTTTTGAGAATATAATTATAAATACTTAAAGAATAAGTCTTTATTTAGAACCCATTAAACATAATATTTAAGCTAATTCTTAAATTGAAAATATTAATTATATTATTATTAATTATTCTATAATTATCCCATAAGTTATAAAAACTAATTTGTTTTTTAAGCAAGTTAAAGTTTTATATATTTGTCAATTTTTTTTGTTTCACTGGGTATCCTCCACCCGCGATTATAGGGACTACTTCCTCGAGGTACTGAGATCCATTTAAGTGGTTGATCTCACCTAACAAATGTTTTTCCATATACATGGGTCAGGAATCGAAACCTTGATCACATGCTTAAGGGGCCTAAGTATCTACAACTTGTGCTACACCATGTTGGTCAAATGAACTTAGCCTGAGCTACATTGTCAATTATGAAAGGGCAACAACTAAAAAAGTTACATAAATATGTATATGAAATATTTGCATATTCCTATAATTCCTTTAACAGTATAATAAAAGAGTTTAATTTCTATCCACTATCAGTGTAAAGTTTCTTTACACTGTCATCTAATCATGTGTTGCCAAATGACAGTAGATAGAAATTAAATTCATAATAAAAACCATCAAACTTTAATATGATATTAGGATAGCTATTCGGAAAACTTAAATTAAACTTGACATTATATGACAAAAACGATTATCACATCAGTAATTAATAATCAAATTGCCTAAACAAAAACTGAAATTAATATTATGTAATTAGAAGGTAATCAAGAAGACCTGCTACATATAAAAATCCAAAATCAAGTTCCAAATTGAAAAACCATAACATAAATTTGAAAGGTCATCACAAAAACCACTTTAGACATCCCAAATCTACATCCAAATTGTCAAAACATAACTGCAAATTTAAAGGTCATCACAGAGACCTCTTTAGACATCCCAAATCAATATCCAAATTGACAAAACATAGCTAAAAATTTAAAAGGTCATCACAGAGACCTCTTTAGACATCCCAAATCAATATCCAAATTGACAAAACATAGCTAAAAATTTAAAAGGTCATCATAGAGACCACTTTAGACATCCCATATCAAAATTCAAATTGTCAGAACATAATTAAAAATTTAAAGGTCATCATAGAAATCTCTTTAGACATCCCAAATCAATATCCAAATTAACAAAAGATAACTGAAAATTTAAAGTTCATCACAAAGACCAATTATTATTCCCAAATCAATATCCCAATTAACAAAACATAACTGAAAATTTAAAAGTCATCATAGAGACCTATTACACATCCCACATATGAACACTTAAAGGTCATCACCGAGACCTATTACACATCCCAAATGAATGTTTAAAATGACAAAACATAAATCAAAATCCGAATGCCACAAACACCTATTGGACATAAATTTTTTTTTTCAAAACACCACTTCCAACGAACTTAATCCCCAACAAAAGCATAATTATAGATGTCACTCCTTCTCTATCTTGATCTCCATCTACTTAGTAGTAGAGAGATCACCATTGAGAATTGCAACCACTTCATCAAAATACCTATTAGCAAGAGTAATTATGGAGGAGTGTTGTCTATTTGAGACTCCAAACAGATATCATTCTCATTAAACTAAGACATCAAGTCCTATGTAACAATTTTTTTTTTGAAATAATGACAGTATCAATATGATTATCATAGTATTTAAAATGATTTAATGTCAAATACATTTGCAATCGGGGATTTAACATCTGTAAGTTCGATGGTCACACTAACATCCTCACAGAAAACCCAGGAGTAATGACAACCTACAATTAAAAATTAAATATATAATACACTAGAAAAATCTGGCATTAAATCAAGATGGTAAAGAAATGAGAAAAAATCAAATCAAATAATTAAAAAAACAAACTCCTTTTGAGACATTGGAGAATCAGCATCAATAAACTTTTTTACGAGGAAGCATCATTGTTCAGCCTTCTCACATGAAAAGAAGGTTCATACTAGAAACCCGAGGTAGCTTTAACCTCTACTTTAAATATAAGTCTTTTCAAACCCAATCGTCAAAAGTAAGAGGGTAATCAAACTCTCTTCCACTCTGCTTAAGAGAGAAAAACAATTTTAACCAATAAATAATTGATAAAATAAGTAATTAGTAAACATACTACAAAATATGCTTGTGTATAGAAAGATCATTCATACCTTTTGAAGATGATCAATCATATCAAAGCAAGACTTTTTCAATAAATATGCTTCATGATCAAAAAGTACAAAAGTAGCACTGTCAAAGTCATCAATAACCCTAACTTTTATCATATACCTATAAAAAGATAAAACTATATTTCAAAACACTTTTTAACAATGTTAAGAAAATTGGAATGAACCGGCCGGTCCAACCGGTTGGATCGGGAACCGATCACCCCACCGGTTCGGTCCACCCTAAAAAATCGCCCAGCTTGAAAACTGGTCAAGATCCGATGACCCGGTCAAAAACCGGTGAACCGATCCAATTATGTTCAACCGGTCTTGTCTTTTTTTTTTTTTTTACTAATTCAAATGATGTCATTTTGATCTAAAAACTTAATGTAAGCCAATCTAAAAAGAATTTTATATGAAATACTTAAACTTAAATTGTATAGAAGCTTGGAAACTGAATATATAATTAATTGTATATCTCTTTAAACTGAAATTAAATTTTTTTAAATAAAAATAGGCTATAATATTGTTACTAAATGCTTTGGACTCTAAAAAAATAAGCTGTAAACTATTTTTTTATCATTTGTGTTGTTTTTTTTATGATTTTTAATTTGTTTAATTAGTATATAATATATATATATATATATATATATTTAATTATACTCTAGTTCGACCTCGGTTGAACCATTGAATCTTAAATCAGTCCCCTGACTGGTTCAATCACCGGTTCGGTTTTCAGAACCTTGCTATTTAAGTTTGAGGGGAAAAAAGCACAATTATAATTCTAAATAAGTATACCAAATACCAACAAACAAAATGATCAACACCTTGGCACAACATTAACAACATGGCAAAACATCTGTCATAATAATACATTCCAGAGTCTGGGGTCAAGGCCCTATTGCATTTGCAGGATGTGTACCACCAATCTCCACCCCTATTGATATGCTTAATAGTAGCCAATATGATACAAAAACCATCCTATAGGTTCATAATAATGATTAATATTAATGTCACGACGAAAAAATTAGTAAACATCAATACCAAAGGCTATCAAAATACAAAAGTTCATTGCACAACACATAAATACCTCTTTGCGGTCTTTCAAGTGCTCTATTGATTTCCTAGACATCAACTTAAGGAAATCATCTTTCAAGGAGTATTGTGCAGTTTCAGATAAATGAGACAATGATTGAGAATTTTCCTTTGTAAGAGTTGTTAACCTAAATATAAATTAAATAAGATTATTCCTAAGCATATCGTATGAATAATAACAGATTAAACAAACATATATATTCACTAACAAAATAAATAAATATATAGCATGTGTTTGAAAATATAAAACGCCTAATGTCCCTTATTTTTTCTTGAATTCAACAACTTCTAGGATGTCCACATTGAATAATATCCTAGTTGTGTACATAACATTTTGAAGTACAATTTTTTCTATAAAGGAATGAAATGTCCATGTAAAGGTGAGTGTTAATGGAACTAACAATGGTATTCATAATTCGATATTGAATATGTTGAATATATAAATATATAAATAATAAATAAAAGGTGCTTAAAGAAATTTAATAAGATATCTGAACCCTTAAAAGTCTCCATTTTCACAAATTACACAATTAGTCCAACTTGATAGATATCACTAGAAGCAAGGAAAAAGCTGAGCTCATCAACATAGGTTCCAACAATGCACACTCAATTTTAACACTACAAAAAAACAACAATAGAACCATTTAAAAATCAAGTTTAATTAAAAACAATATAGCAAAAATTAATTCATAAATAAGTAAATAAACTGAAATGGAAACAATTCACCATCTATTTAGAACCAGCTCTATCACATTGTGAACACCGTATTTTGTCCGGGCCACCTAAATTTTTAATTAATTAGTTGATTAATTAATTACAAAATCCAAAAATATACAAAATATAAAAAATACCAAAAATGAAAAAAAATACAAACAAGTATAAAAATATAAAAATACCAAAAATAAAAAAAATATAAAATTACAAAATTCAAAAAATACAAAATATATATATATATATATATATATATTGCAAATAAAGTCAATCCATTTCCTTTCTAATCTTACCCAACCCCATTCACCTGAACCCATTTCCTATACCTAGGCCCAAACTAAACCCAGAACTTACCTAAATCCAATCAGCCCAATCCCATTCACCCGCAGACCCTTCTGCCAACCCAGGACCCAGAACCACGCCCAATGGTCCTTACCCGACCCAACTCCCCTCTTTTCTCTCATTTCCTTCTCTTCCCCAAAGTGATGCCCTAGCCTATGTACCTTGCTGCTGTGCCGCAAGGCCAGAGGCCACAACCCCCATACCCACAGCCACCACCAAGCCACGCCCGCACACCAGACCTCTGCCACCAAAGCCGCCCAGCAACCCGCGAGCCGTGGACCCTGTCCTTCCCCCTGCGCCCTACACTCTACTACCAGCCACGCCTACGCACGAGCCACCAGCCGCCCAACCATCTTTGCCGCTGCTCCACTCCATAACCTGCACCTTACCCCTTTTCCCCGCAACTTCCGCTCTGTCCCCCACCGTACACCCTGCCTCTTCTGCTGCACCCCACACTCCACGCTCCTCATCCTTCTCGCTCATGAGCGTCAGCAGCAAGACCAAGAAGCAAGTTGGGGTCTGTATTGCACGCGCGCATGGAAGGGTACGACCAGTACGTGTCAGCAGCGAATTGTGCGTAGTGGAGCGAGGCGTTGTCCCCCTGCGCCCTTGATCCTCAGCAGACGACAACAGCGGAGCATTTTCTTTTTTTATTTATTTATTTTCGTTTTTTTTAGGGTCTAATTCCTGTATAAATAGAACCATAGGGTTCGGCCAAGGAGGGAGGTTCGGGGGAATGAAAAATAAAAGGGGCTCTCATTTCTTTTTGAATGGTTTTGAGAGAGAAATTTTCGAGATTTCTTTGAAAGCTATATTCTGAAAGAGAAGAGAGAGGATTTTCTTGGGAGGATTTTCTTGGGAGGATTCTTTTTAGTTGTCATTAATTTCGAAAAGCAATTGATTTCGAGAGCTTAGAAGTTTTGGAGGAATCATAGAGCAACTCTGCTTAGTGTTGTTGGGCTCATTTCGGTAATCTTCTTGCATCACACTTGATAAGTATTTTTTTAACTGATGTTTGGATTATATTATGGTTATCTTATTCTGTTTGCAAGGAGATAGATTGAATGGTGTCCTTGTAGTTTGTCTTACCCACGTGCTTATGGCAGATCATGGGAGTTTTATGTTAATGGTTTGATAAAATTGAATCTGTCATGGTACTGCTGTTTCCATAAATTATTTTACTTATGGACATACTGGTAGACTCGTGACAAGTCATGGGAGTTCTGTTAATGGTTTGTCCTGTGAGAACCTATGGTCTTGTTCATTTTTTTGTCTTAGCTTTGAAACTAAAATGCACAGCCTCGGTTAAGTAAAATGATAGTTTATGGCAAGTTAACGCTGCACCTTTTGGTTTAACGTTGCGTTTGAGTCTGTGAAGAGTCTATGAAAAAAAAATGTGAAGAGTTTAATATTGCTTAATTATTTTGATCGAGCATGTGGATGTGATTATTTGATCTCTGTGTTCATGACTAGGTGCTTTATCCAACCCTTTTGGGTCTTGGTTTTGTTGTTCGTTATAGTCTGCATCATGATTTCTGGCCCTCTAGGACCTGCTTGAGGACTGCCCTGTACATGAGCTTCTGTTTGTGATTATTCAATATCAAATGTGTTTTGGCTATTAGCCTCCTGTCGCGTCTGAATTCATAGTGGTTTCTTGTCTTTTATTGCAATCCTGATTTAATCGTTATCTAGACTGAGTGCAAATAAGATGTTAGGAATAGCTTTCTTTACTCTTACATCGTGAAATAAGTACCGAGGGAATGATTTACTGAAATAAGAAAGGTTCTTTGGGGTTTAGTTCTTTGAGAAGTGGTATGCAATGGTTCTATTAATGAACCATAGTATACCCAGCTTTAAGTCTGAACTGCCGTTGCGTGATGACTAACCAATTTGTCCACAATGCTGCAATACCATTTTTATTCATGACTAACCAATTTGTCCGCAATGCTGCAATACCATTTTTATTCATGAGTCATGAGGAGAATATTGTGGTAATATGCTATTCATGGTCTTGTTTTGAGTCTCTTTGGTATTTGATGAGATTTACCTTGAAATAACCATTTCACCATCCTAATTTGATTGATTAAATTCTGTGAGGCGTTCATTGAATTAACAGTGAGTTCTTTGATGTAGCCAATGAGCCAATCAATGGCTAATTCCCGGTCACAATTTTATTTTAAAAATCCTGTACACGTATTGTGGTTACCAGAACTTGTTCCTATTTATTTAATGAGAGAAAATGGCCTAGTTATGGCACTTGGAAATATTGGCTTGAATACTGTTGCAACCTGATTTTAGGCGTATAGAAAAAAAAAGGGATAAGTAAGTAGGATTTTATTTACAATAAACTTTCACATCGTGTAAAAAAAAAAATAAATAAATAAATAAACAAATGAGGTTCCAATAATATAAAAGGGGTATAAGGCTATGAAGATATTTGGTATGAACGTCTTATCATTTTATTTCCAAGTCATTTCATTTTTAGTATACATTGTCATTATTAATTATGATAAAATGTACGACATTGACATTCTAAAAAAAAAGAAAATTCTTTTTTTTTTTTTGCAATTATTGATATTTTATTGTATCATTAACTATGACTTAAGATTCCAATGATGGGATGATTAAAATATGTTGCGACGGCAACATATTTTTTTAAATTTTCCTTGAGGTAAAGAAATTTTTTATAGTTTTGCCGGGAGTGCTGGCGGGGGTATAAATAATTTCCCACAAAATCTTATGCCATGGCTAATCTTTACCAACTCCTAACATCTTATTCATGTCAAAATTAATTTGTGGAATAAGGTTCCAATGATGGGATATTTAAAATTAACTGCGATGGCGGTGATATTTTAATTTCCTTGAGGTGAGAAGAATTTTTATAATTTTGCGGGAGCTGTGCGAGGTTATAAATAATCTCCAAAATCATATTCCACTATTAATTTTGTCGCATTCAATAAAAGTCATATTTCACTTGATTTTATTGTATGTTTAAGTATTAACCTTTCACGCTATAATTAATAGTAGCCGATGACAGAAATTGGGAGAGGATCGGGAGTCTGATCAACTAAACTCTTCACGATATTCTTGAGGCATTTATATCAGATTTTACCGGAAGCGCTGGCGGGGTCTGATTCCCAAAATAAATAATAAAAATAAAATATTTTCAAAACAATGAAAATAAAGTATTTTTCCAAAAAAAAAATAAAAAATAATTGTGAACAAATTTACATAGCCCGCACTTGGTGACAATGGTGAATTAAAAATGAATAAAATAATAACTTTTTGCAAAAATCATTAAAAAATGTTTTTTTTTTCATTATGAAATCAAAAGAATTTTTCATTGTGAAATCAAAAATATTTTTCTTTTAAGAAATCTACTTTCAAGAATCTTCTTATTCGAAAACATACATTTTCTCGAAAATAAGCATTTTTAATTCATTATATTCACCCTGGATAAGTTGCGGGCTTACAATTTGTTCCTCAATAATGGCTACCAAGCCACCCATTCTCTGTCTTAGCCATTTATCACCCTTGATAATATGCCTGACAAAATGGGACATAAAAATAAAAATAAAAAAATATTTATTTTCTTCAAATAAACGACCAACGCAATCAATTTAGTAGATAACTTTAGATTAAATAGGTAACCGTTCTTTGAATGGACGGTGTAGGGTGCTAATACCTTCCCTACCCGTAATCAAACCCCCGAACTTAAACTAAAGTTGCCTTGATTCTTTACATAGGTGTCACGTCCTTTCATTTTTTAATGGAAAAATCGATTGGTGGCGACTCCCAAAATCTTTCATTTCTCTTTAAACCCCTTTTTTGTGAGTTTGCCTAATCTCGCAACTTTATTTTGATTTTTCCCCTCGGGGACGGTTGCGACACACATTATCTTGGTTTTCTTGCCATCTTTCTAAATAAACAAATGAAATATAAGAATGGGGGTTGGATTGTGTTTCTTAACCTTTTTGAAATTTTTTTCTTAAAATAGTTCTCAGAACTGAACTTTGCAAATTCATAAGAAGGTTTAGACGAATAAAAAACTTTAAGCAGTCCATTAGACGCAAAAAAAATGTTTCATAAAAACTTTGGACACAAGCTGAAGACTATGTGTTCAAAACAAAACGTGTTGTTAAGAACAACAATGACAATCCCCAAAACGTTAGTAAAAATAAAGTAACGCAAGGAAATGGAATAGAAGCTCACACCAAAAGTTTCTATTGATTTACTCTCACAATCTAAGAGTTACGTCCAATCCTTTATACTTGAAGGAATTTCACTAATCTTCTCAAAGATTACAAGTATTCTTTACATCGTCTCTTCAGGCTTACAACCAAGTATTTTAAATCTCTTCAAGTTCTAACAACAAGTATTCTTTTATACACAAGCCTCTTCAGGCTTTCCACAAAGTAATGAAAATGAGTGTTTAAAACACTAAAGATTAACTCACGACATGTGAGGATAAACAATAAGCTCATAGTAAGATGAAAAACTCTATACAAAAGTATAAGAAAGTATAGAACTGATTCAGATTTTGTATGTTATTTCTCTCGTTGTTATTCTACTTAAAGTCTTCAATATATATATATATATATATATTTATATAGAGGTTTGTGAGCTTGTACTTGTTTTCAAAAACATATTCGTCTAATAGCAATATTTATTATCGTTCTGAGTTACATTAAACGCACAATGTTGATAACGTGTTGATCTTCTTCTGAAAAGTAGCTCAGGTTATCAACATTGCAAGAAACTTTGATATCTTTTTTCTGACTCTTCTGAGTGAGCATAAAGTACCTATTTGTTGGTTGTTGTAGTTGTTAGGTGTGTCATCTCCAGCGTACAAAGTTGTTTTCAAAAGTCGCGTACTTATTAGAGATCTTATCAGTAATTAATGCACTTTGTCTTGCATGTATTTGAATTGTTTTTGGACAAATACACTTGAGTGAAGGAACAACAGAAACAATATATTGGACAATCCAATAAAATATAATAAAACAGAACAAATCATATTGGACGCACACAGTAAAATATTTAAGTTTGTTTTTAACAAAATTTGTCTTAGTCCAGATGTGTTTAAAAACGATTTATTCATGAAATACAACTTGGACTTCATTTTTTTTAGAACAAAATAATATAAGTTCATTTAAAACTTATTTGTTCATTCTAATTTAATATTATTGTTATCTATAAAACTTTAAGGGGTTCAATTCTTTAAACTACTTTAGTTCCAATATTAAATACTTGATTTTGTATTTGGTTCCAACATCTTTGTCATACTCTTTCTCTGTTCCAATCACTGGTAACACACCCATCACATCTGAGAAAATTTATAAAATTAAATATCTTCATCATGGAATATAAAAAAGACCATATATATATATTAAATAAATTTTGGAAAAACTTACCAACTAAGTATGGAAGCTCTCCATCTATATGGAATATATCATCAAATGGAACCATGTTCAGACCATGCAAAGGAATAATTGAAGATTCAGAAGGTTTAACAAAAGTATGAAGTTGGAAGTTAAGACGAAATTCATGTCTTGTTGTTCGAAAAAATCCAACATTTCCACCAACACCAAAATATGCCAGTATATAGACAGTGCCCTTGGCTATTAGAGGCTTGAACTTGTACACCAAGGTTTTCCTAACAGAAGCATCGATCTTAGATCCCTAAAATTTGAACAAAGTTAAAAAACACATATCAATCAATAATTGAATTAAAAATCTATTTTAATTAAAATAAATAAATAATGAGAATTCACAAATTCCTCTCAAAGTAGTTAATGACTCTTCAGCCTCTATGCCTCTCTTTTCGGAGAGATTTTCACAATAAGATCAAATCGAGAAGCCATGAGAACAATCACAATCAATTGAAAGCAGAGAAGTGAATATCACAAAATTAAACCAACAGTAGAAAATGAGGGACGAAACCATCATTGAATCAGATATATATAGGCAAATAAAAATAAGGGTTAGTGTTTCTAAACCTATGACCACCAAAGTATGAGATATCAATTGATTAGGTTCATCGTCTCGAGACGATAAAATAACATAAACAATATATTAATCGGGGGATTGCTTCGGTGCCTATCTTTTTTTTTTACAGGGTCTTAGAATTTGGGTTTGGGCCTAACTCAACCCCAAAAGCTAGCTCATAGAGTGAGAGTTGCCCCCCGACTTATAAACATTATTAAGGTCATATCATTATCCAATGTGGGACTCTCAACACAGGGTACCGGTACCCAATGTGAGTTGTCTAACATTCATTAGTTGTTATTTATATTTAATAAACTTTCAAGCATTTATTTTGAAACTAATAGTCAAAAAAATAATTGACAACTTACCCTTGGTACCAAACCCATCAGAGTACCATAACAACTCTATAATAATCGAGTTTGAAGAAGCATAGGAGAGAAGAAGGCTTACTCGCTGGTGAAATAAAGATTCGCGACACATATATCCACCTATGGAAGGAACTTGCATGATGGTTGCATTGAATCCTTAAATGACTGCTAAGTGAAGGGTCCCTGCAGAGTCATTCCCCCAACCAAAGCATGCAAATCCATTTGAGGTTCATATTGTTCAATAATAATGAAACGAGGAGTATCTGTAGAATAATCTCTAAGAAACCAAAAGTCTTAACAATTCCTTTAATTGATTGGGGTTTATAGTTGGTTACTATTATGATGATGTAATGTAAATATAAATATTTTTAAATTTTAAATTTTAGAAACATTAAAATTTTAGTGGACACATATCAATAAATCTGTAAATTTTATGAAAAATGATTTTCAATTACTAGTTCAATTTTTAAAACCTTGCAAATACACAATACCTATGTCAGAAAGTTTATGAAAAATAATTTTCAATATATTTATGAAAATATTATTTAACTTATTCTAAATCACAATAAAAATTATTAAATAACTTCAACTCGAAACTATGCATGTAACTAGATTTTTTTAACTTATATGTACATGCTAAATAATATATTTATTATTAACTAGTTTTATTATACACTCGAATTTTTTTTTGTATGGGAAAGCGAAACGCACCGTTTCTTTATAAAGAAAGCTCCATCTTCAACTGCACTTTCTGTTATGTTATGCATCGTAAGGAATAAGGAGTGGGAAGGAAGCAGAGCGAAGACGACGACGACGACAACGACGACGAAGAGAGAGCACTGCGAAAATGGGAAGCAGGGCTCCACCTCAAAACCTTCCGAATTCCGCTGCCATTTCCAGAGGCTACAACTTCGCTTCCACTTGGGAACAGGTTCGCTTTCTACGAACTCCATAATCGATTTCACTCGCTCATCCACATGTCTCAACCAACGCTTCTTTATATCATGATTTCAATTGGTCTTTTTTATTTCCCGTAATTAACTGGATTTTGTAGATCTCGTATTTGCCATGTCCATTTGTATTTGGCTATGTCGTAATCTATTTGCTTATACATTTCAAATCTGATCTGGAAAATCGCCTGAATTTCTTGCACTACGGCGTTATTGGTATATCTGGTGGTGATTTTTATTCCTTCTTTTTAAAGCAAATAGTGTTGGATGCGTATTTTGCAGAATGCTCCTTTGACGGAGCACCAGCAGGCAGCAATTGTATCGCTTTCCCATGTGGTTGCTGAGCGACCAATGCCTGTCAAGTTGGTAAGGCTTGTGCTACTTCCTCTTTTGGTTTTTACTATTGAATCTACATAGTGCCAAGACATGCAATTCTAATGAAATGAAATGTTATTTAACATAATGTGAGCACGTGCATTTGTAGGCTCAAGAGAATGCGTCCGTGCAAGACAATGGCTTGTCGGTTTCCACCATGGATAACTCTTTGGATGATTCTGGGTCTATTGACGTGGTTATGGTCAATACTAATCAGGTAAGTTATCTTCTGATTTGTTGCCCATGTCTACCCCAATCATTTTATCTTAGAATATGGTTACATATATGCACAGTCTTCCGCTTAGAAATCCACCTTTTTTGGCCACTATAATTACTTGCGTGATGTTTCTTATGTTTAATTGTTAGAAACGCCATAGCATGGTTCTTTTAGTTAATCCTGTTGGCTTGGTGGTCTCTTTTGCACCTGTGATAATTGCTAAATAGATGTTGATGTTATAGGCATGGCATCTCAATCCTCGGTTTGCAACTGATTGAGAATGTCTTGTTAAAGATTCCTGTGTATGTGGATGATGTGCCTGTTCAGAAATTGAATAGAAGAAAATTGAAATTGAGAATATCTTATCAACAATAATAGTTCCCCTCAAGGCTATTGCCCTGCATAATAGATGTGCCATAAAAGATGCACACTGAACTCATTGAGTGAGAAAATATCTTGCAGAGAGTTAGTCAGTGTTTATTGCTGTTTTGTACATAACATAATAGAGATGGTGTAGCTTGTATTGAGTCTACTTTTGTTGGATAGTGATTTCTATTACTGATCCAATCTGCATTCAACTTGCTTCATTATTCATACCTTTTCCTAGCCATCTTCCTAAATTGAGGTTGTTGGTTATGAAGAATAATCGAATGAGAATTGTCAACAGCATTTCATCTTCTTTTTTTTTTTAATCTATCCATCTAATTTGTGTGTGCATTGTAGCTTTAAATGCTTGATATGAGTTTACATAGTTTCTGTTCTTTTTCATGCAGTTCTACAAATGGTTTACAGACCTTGAGTCGGCCATGAAATCAGAGGTTAGAAATGTCTATTATGCCATTGGTTCAAAATCTGTGAATTTTGCTTATTGAGCCTTATTTATTCTCCTTTTATAGACAGAAGAGAAATATCAACACTATGTAAACACTCTAACAGAGCGCATACAAACTTGTGATGATATTCTCCAACAGGTGATTTTCTATCTAGTGGGGTAGTTGCAGCAATCTCATTTGGTGCCTATTTTCTTCTCGTTCAGTTTTCCATTTGGACTTTTTGATCCCATGCAGGTGGATGACACCCTAGACTTATTCAATGAACTACAATTGCAGCATCAGGCAGTAGCTACAAAGACTAAAACACTTCATGATGCATGTGACAGACTGGTGTGATTACTTATCACCTTGGTGCAATTTTCATTTTTGTAAAGTTTTGGCTGGAATGATCTGGAATGTTATATTGTGGATAATGGTTGCCAATGATCTGTGGGGGTTGTATATCATCTCATACTCCTTTAATAATAGGGCCGGAGGGTGGGACCTAGGTTTATGTGTATGTTAAAATAATAAATAAGGAATACAAGTTAACGGAAGTGGAGATTTAGGTTTCCTTGCTGCATTTCCCTTTACACATGTAAAATTTTTCAGAAAGAGTAAATGATTACCTGCAACACATTTTGTTAAATCTATAATTCTTAATTGGTGGTCAAAAGTGTATGATCTAATTTTATTTTATTTTACTCAACCACCTTATATTTCCATCTTCAGTCTGAAACGACTGATTTGTCTCTCTTGTTTTCCTATTACAGCTACAAGAGAAGCAAAGACTAATTGATTTTGCGGATGCACTTCGTAGTAAACTCAACTACTTTGATGAACTGGAGAATGTAAGGTTTGACTGCTGCTTGACTGGAGCTTTCACTTAGATTGTTCCATCTTGTTCTTTTTTTTTTAATCTAGGAGTTTGATTTTGATCCACTGTCAGTGTAATGATTTTTACACTAACATTCAATTATGTCTTGAAAAATCATCAAAAGTGTTTGACTTTTTATTTAGTTGTTGTCAAAGTAAAACTCTTTTAATGATGTGGCAATGCATGATTGAGTGATAGTGTAAAAAACTTTGACATTGATAGTGGATCAAAATTAAATCCTTAATCTAATAGCATAGTACTGTTTGAAGAATGTGAACATGCTAATAGGACATGAAAAATCTATTTGCTTATAGTACCTAATATCTTCCATTGATGGGTGCCATTCTTGTAGACATCCAGACAGGGCAGCAATGAGTTCTAAGACTAGTCATTTCCTGTGGAACATGTCATTAAGGATGGCATCATCTTCCAAAGTTTTCTGCCATTGTGAAATAAGTTTTTATTGTCATGTCTAAGGCTGGGTTGAAAAACTCAGACGCATCAGGTTGATGCTTTTTCACTGGTTTAATGAATTGGGTTTTTAGATACATTTTAATCTTTACCATGAATTTCTGAGAGAGATTATGCTGCATATCATTTGTGCCCTCAACACATTTAAAAATTTTGTGCTTTCTAACAAGCATTGTGTGAAATTGTGTTTTTTTGTAGTAAGGATATTGTATGTTACAATTAATTAACTGATATAATTATCACTTCTTTAGTGTTATCAAAAAACTTATTTGTTGCTGCTGTAGTCTTTCAAATTCTTCATGTTTTAGTTTTTACCCAGTATCCACCTGCTGGTGGAGCTGGTAGTATATTTGTACTCTAGCTTAAATTGAAATTATATATATTATCAATTTATCATTTGAAATTACTATTGAACTCTTTATACAGAGGGTTAGGAGGTCTGTTTTTATTCAGAAGTTGTGGATGTGATGCAAAACTACAAATAGTATTTGTTTCAATCATATGAGTGATGTATAAGGTTTGTTTCAATTCTGTCGTGCAGGTTGCTACCAATTTTTATTCTCCAAATATGAACGTTGGAAATGAAAACTTCCTCCCACTTCTCAAAAGGCTTGATGAGTGCATATCGTGAGTAAAAAACCAGTTTCATACTTGTACTTTGTGCCACTGGCATGCTCAGTTTATACAATGTCACTATGTGATTTTAACTGCAGGTTTATCAACTTTGTAATTGAACATTGAATGCGAGCATTGACATTTTTTACTCTTATTTTAGGTATGTAGAAAGCAATCCACAGTATGCAGAATCCAGTGTTTACTTGCTTAAGTTTCGGCAACTCCAGGTACATAAATGTTCGTTAATAGGAATTGTTAAGTAATTTTAGCAAACAGTATGTACTACTCTTGGTCCTTTGTTATTTTTTCAAAGTTCTATGATATTTCATGCATAAGTATTTAACCTTTAATAATTTAGAAAATTGACTGTTTCTTATAGTCTCGTGCGCTGGCCATGATGCGTTCTCATGTACTTGCTGTTCTTAAAGGCGCCTCATCTCAGGTGAAGTTAGTTTAACAGGTTGAGTAGATAATATATATGCACATGTATATTCTTCAAGCATATAAATATTGAGAGTTCTATGATTAAGTAATTTGATATATACCTCTATATCAGGTCCAGGTTGCAATCCAGGGAAGTGGGGGCAGCAAAGCATCTGTCTCGGAGGGAGTAGAGGCATCTGTAATATATGTTCGATTCAAGGCAGCAGCAAGTGACGTAAGCCTGTGTCTTTTTTTATTTGAAATAAATCTTTGGATTTGAAGGGTTATTACAAAGAGCACACACAATGGTCAGCTTTAATTCATATATTCTGGAAACCTATTCACAGCAGATCTCTACCTCTCCTCTGTACAGCTGATTACAAACTGTAACTTTTGCAGCTGAAGCCAGTGCTTGAAGAAATTGAAAGCAGGTCATCAAGGAAAGAATATGGTCAAATCCTTGCAGAATGCCACAAATTATACTGTGAGCAACGCCTCTCCTTGGTGAGAAGATACTCGATTGATTGTTGTATATTGTCTGTATTTTTTCCATATTTGTGAGTCAACTGATAGCAAGCTTCTTTGTTTTATGCCATGAAGATAAGAGGTATAGTTCTGGGACGAATATCTGAATTTTCCAAGAAAGAGGCCTTGCCATCATTGACTAGATCAGGATGTGCATATCTCATACAGGTAATGTTGTGATGTCCTTTCGTGGCTTTCAGGTCATTGATGTCTTCTTTGAATAAAGAATGAAGGCAATTTACACTATGGTATTAAAGTATTCAGATTAGCTTTAGACAGTGCAAGAACGTGGTATGCATACATGTGTGCAATTAAGAGAAAA
The DNA here is from genome assembly GCA_023212625.1 of Styphnolobium japonicum. NCBI lineage: Eukaryota > Viridiplantae > Streptophyta > Magnoliopsida > Fabales > Fabaceae > Styphnolobium > Styphnolobium japonicum. The sequence continues at coordinate 20,149,947 of JALBWW010000003.1, read as the reverse complement.
AATGGTGGGGATCAGGGTGGGAAAGATAAGGGAAGTTGTATTTTGGTCGTGGTTATTTAGAAAATCTGCTCTGGTTTTAAATTCTTTTATAACCATATAATTTTTATTAGTTTATCTAACAAACATTTAAATTGAATGATGATTTTTTGGAAGTTTTTGGGGAAAAAGTGAAGACGAAAACTACCTCCTGGTTCTTTTTGTTAGTAGTGGAGATGTGCTTTGGTGATGTTAAAATATGCTAGCTTTTTTATGGAAATTAATATTATTTTCAGGAGAGAAACTAAATCTAATCAGTGTGCATAGTTTGGAATTGCAAATTGTCTTGTCTTCACTAAACATGCACCAGTAGGACAATCTGAAGGCTTAAAGCTTTCACTTTGGGTTTTTGCATTGATCTTATTAGTCTTTTTTTCATGTTCAAATTCTTGCCATTTTTTTGTATGTTTTTTTTTCTATTTGTGTGTATAGTTATATACTCTAGGCCCTTGATTTCATATATTGTAACTATTAATTTTTCTAAACCAAATTGGGTCCAAGATATATTTTTGTATTACTAAAACTCAGATTTTTCATATTCCGAAGATGAATATAATAAAATGTCTTTAATTATAAAGGTATAATCATATTTTAGATTTATCTTATATATTATGCAGCGCTTATGGTTTCATAATTTAGAGAATAAAATCATTTGTTTCAAAATTTTAAAATTTTAATAGATAGAAAATATTTTTTAATCCTATAAATCATTAAATTGCTTTTCTTTTTGGAATAGGAAAAAAGTACATAGAATATCTCTCAACTTGGGGACTTTGGCAAATGGACCCCGCAACGTTGAAACTATATTCTTCGAAATAACTAATTTTACCTGAACACTAAGTTATTAAGATGTTTTTCCAAGTTAAGGGGGCTTAATATCTTACATTGAAAGCTGTGGGGCTTATTAGCCAAAGCCCCAAAGTTAAACGGGTGTTGATTTATTATTTTATATAGTTTTTCCTTATTAGCCAAAGGCCCAATGTGAATGTTTGGTATGGTTGCTAGTAGTTATTCTATTTACTTGTAATGACAAATGTGAACTGTTATAACTTGCATCATATCCTTATGGTGGAGAGGCTTATTGACTATAATGCGAAGTGCAGGTTTGTCAACTTGAACACCAACTCTTTGATCATTTTTTCCCAGCTTCTTCCAAGGATATTTCAAGTTTAGCCCCATTAATGGATCCTCTGTAAGTTTGTATTCCTGTTACATAAGATTACTTGGTTTAAGCATTTATTAGAAGAAAGAAGAGAATACGGAGACATCCTCCCCAAGCAACCCAAAAAGAGAATACAAAACAGAGGAAACAAAAGAAAAGTACGTGATAGGAACTGGTTATGTATTAAGAAAACTGATAGAAACTAGGAGGAAAACTCCTTTTCACAGAGGAGAAAACACTGCTACAGCCCAGAAAGTAAGAAGAAAACAGCACAAACAAATGCGGAAAAAAAAAACAATCAGAGTTGCAAGAAGCAAACTCTGCCCCCAGGCCTAAGCCTAACCCTCTATTCCGTTATGCCTCCCTACTACCTTTCCCCTCTCCTTAAACATGTTCCCCATTCCATTTCCAACCATGACAGGATATTCCCCTTCAATGCCCGCTTGCCATGTGGACATTCTGTTATGCACTCCTGGAACCCCAACTTCTGCCCATGCTTTTTACACATTTTCTCTGCTGAGCCCATTAGTTTCCAGTCCGCTCCTCTTCTTTTTACCTCTCCTCTTGTAAACATGGGTTAAAGGCCCATCAATACTCTCCCCTAGCAGTTTCACCTTGTCCTCAAGGTGAAAATCAGGAAAGGCATTGGCAATAATGTCAAAGGCCTCCCAAGTATTCTCATGGGCTGGTAAATGAGCCCACTTGATCAGAACTTTAGATGTGCCATTCAAAAGCCTGCGAACTGCTAGCACTTCCTCCAGAATAGTTTGCAGTTCCCAATCTTTAGATAAAAAACTAGGTAATTGCTGGCTTGGAAGATCATTATACAATGCTTTCTTAAGTTGTGACACATGAAAAACGGGATGAACTCTCGGAGTGGTGGGCAAGGCTAAATGGTAGGCTACAGCTCCTACCCGCTCTATCCTTCATAAAGCCCATAAAAACGAGGACTCAATTTCTCATTGACACGTCTAGCCAAAGACTGTAACCTATAAGGTTAAGCCTTCAAATAGACCATCTCCCCAACCTGAAATTCAACTTCCCGTCGGTGTTTATCAGCTTGAACTTTCATCCGCTGTTGCGCCTTAAATAAGTTCTGTTTCAGCACATCCAAAATGCTGTCCCGAATCTCCATCAACTTGTCAACAGCATCCACCACGGTACTGTCACGGCTGTATTTGATGATTGAAGGTGGTTCCCTGCCATAAAAGGCCTTGAAAGGACTCATCTGTATCGAGGCATTGTAAGAAGAGTTGAACCAGAATTCAGCCCATGCTAACCACTTCACCCATTGATGTGGGTGATCATTCACAAAGCACCGCAAGTATGTCTCAATAGTTTGATTAGTGACTTTGGTTTGGCCATCCGTTTGAGGATGATATGCTGAATTGAATTTCAGCTTAGTACCAGAAAGCTGAAACAACTCCTGCCAAAATTGACTGAAGATGCGATCCCTATCCGAAACTATAGAACTTGGAAACCCGTGCAAGTAGACTACCTCCTTAACAAAAACAGATGCCACTTCCTTTGCATATACGGATGGCTGAGAGGAATGAAATGAGCTGATTTACTCAAATGGTCGACCACCACTAGAATAACATCATTGCCTTGAGACCTAGGTAATCTGCTAATAAAGTCCATCGAAATATCATCCCAAACATGAACAGGAATCAGTAACGGTTGTAGTAACCTGGAGGGACTAAGAGTTTGGTATTTATTCTGCTGACAAGTGGCACAACCAGCCACAAACTGCTCAATATCCTTCTGCATACTAGGCCAATAAAAAACAGATGCAAGTTGTTTATAAGTTCTGGTTACCCCAGAGTGCCCAGCCCATGGGCAAGAATGGAATTCGCGTAAAAGAAAAGGAATCCTTACTGATTTGGAGGGTAAAACCAAGTGGTCCTTATACCACAAACACCCTTTAGACACCTGGTACTAAGGATGGGATGCTGGATTCGGCATCAAATCTTGTAGAATTTCTCGCAATTGATCACCTTTTTGAATATTTTCTATGATAATTCCATCAAATCATGGTTGGTGATCATTGAGACAGCCTTATATTCCATGACACGTGAAGGGGCATCAGCCACCCTGTTTTCAGCTCCAAGTTTATAGTGAATTTCAAAGTCAAATCCCAGGAGCTTTGTTGCCCACTTCAGTTGTTCCCCAACCAACACCCTTTGTTCTAGCAAAAATCTCAAACTCTGCTGATCTGTGCGGATGATGAAATGGTGGCCCAACAAGTATTGGTGCCACTTTTGCACCGCTAGAACTATTGCCATTAACTCACGCTCATACACTGATTTCACCCTTGCCTTCTCGGATAAAGCTTGACTAATAAATGCAAGAGGTCTGCCCTGTTGCATCAGAACCGCACCAATTCCATAACCAGAAGCATCCGTTTCTATCACAAATGGCAATTCGAAATTGTGCATGGCCAATGTGGGCAGCTTCTCCATGACATCTTTGAGTCTCAGAAATGCATCTTGAGCTTCTTTTGACCACTGGAAGTTCTTCTTCTTCAATAGTTGAGTCAATGGCCTAGCAATCATACCATAATCCTTCACAAATCGCCTATAATATCCAGTCAACCCCAAAAAAACCCTCAAACTCCTTATATCCTTGGGAATGGGCCACTGTTGCATGGCTGCCATCTTATTAGGATCGACAGAAATTCCCTCTACTGAAATGATATGCCCCAAATACTCCAATCTAGTAACACCAAAGCAACATTTCTTGTAATTCCCAAAGTGCATGGCTCTTAAGCACCTCAAACACCACGCGCAAGTGATGGGCATGAGAGGGAGGATTAATGCTGTATATGAGAATATTGTTAAAAAATACCAGCACAAACCTCCTAAGATATGGATGGAAAATCTTTTTCATGAGAGCTTGGAAAGTCGACGGGGCATTTGTGAGTCCAAACGGCAAATATTCGTAGTGACCCTTATGCGTGCGGAAAGCTGTTTTTGGAATATCACCTTCCTTCATCTGAATTTGGTGGTATCTCCAATTTGGAGAAGAATGCAGCTCCACCTAGCTCATCTAAAAGCTCTTCTATTACCGGAATTGGAAACTTATTTGGAACAACGATGTTATTTAAGGCACGATAATCCACGCAAAACCTCCAACTTCTATATTTCTTTTTCACTAATATCAGTGGGCTCGAATAAGGACTGGTGCTTGGTCTGATCAATCTCACAGCTAGCATGTCATGTACAAACTTCTCAATTTCAGCCTTGTGATGGTGTGGATGGCGGTAAGGCCTAATGTTAGGAATTTGTGAACCTTCCTTTAGGTCTATAGCATGATCACAAGATCTCCTTGGGGTAAACTGTTGTTTTCCTTGAACAAATCCTGATATTCATCTAATAAGTCCCAAATCCCTTCCACACAAGATTGCTGCTCGGTTAACCCCATACTCATCATGCTAAGCTCCATATAATATGCCTTTGCATCTCCTTGTAGTTTCTTCATCATGGCTTTCAGCGAAGCCACTATTCTGGACAAAGCCGAGTCCCTTCTAATTTCCACTGTCTCCCCATCTATTACAGCTTCAATCAAGTGCTCTCTGAAATTAGAATTGATTTTGCCCAAGCTTGCTAACCACTCATACCCCAAAACGACATTAGCACCTCCCAAATCAAATAAAAAGAAATCCTATATCACCTTGAGAGTGGGTAGCTGCAATTCTACTTGTTTACAAACCCCTTAGCTCTTTACTCGTTGATCGTTCCCAACTTCCGCCGAATACCCTTTTGTAGCCTCAGGTTGCAACTTCAAGTCTCTCAACAAATCCTGAGACAAGAAGTTGTGGGAAACTCCTGAATCCACCAACACAATCACCCTCTTGTCCTTGATAGTGCCCTACAATTTAAGGGATTTCTTAGATGTAACCCCTGCTACACTGCTCATATATAATTGAAGGGTCGTTGTCTCTTCTGGTTCTTCCACATCTCTGTCTTCGTGCTCCTTACTCTCCTTATCCTCTTCCTCCCTAAGCAAAATCACGTATCACGTGCAACTGCTTGTGTTTGCAGACATGTCTCCAAAAAAACCGCTTATCATAGCAGAAGCACACTCCACGGCGGCGCTTGTCCTGTTCCTCCACCTCAAACAGCCACCGAAATCCCAGCCCCCTCCACTGTTTGTTGGTCAATCTCCTCTCTCCCACCAAACTCATAGCTCCCCCACGCAATAGATGTTGCGGTCACGCTCGGTTGGTGCGTCATTGCTGCAGCTTGGGAGTTAGCCACTCCATCTCTCGTTCCCGACCCACCAACAGGCTCCCCATGATGAGAAACCCCTACAAACTTCTCTTGGGCACTAGCCCATTTACTAGTTAGGGCGGGCTTGTTGTAATTTATTCAAGATTGAATATGTTTGTGAATGCTTGAGTGTAAGTTCACTCAGTTGAAAGATTGAATATATAGATTTTACATAAGATAAACAATGATAAAGAATCTAATGTGCATTCCATGCACCAAATAAACTATTCCTATCTGTCTACTTTAGGATAAGATAATACTAATATATTCTATCTATATCCGACACTCACACAAACTACAACTAACACATACTCATTACAGACAACATAACACACACATTTACAGCTAACAATATTCTTTTTCCAACAGTCCCCCTCAAGATGGAGCATATAAATCAAATGCTCCAAGCTTGGAACAGATATTCTGAATTCTTGGTCCTCTTAGTGATTTTGTGAAGATGTCTGGCAGTTGATCATTAGAACTAACTGATTCGGTGATGACTTCTTTAGAAAGGACTTTTTCCCTGACAAAGTGACAATCAATTTCAATGTGCTTAGTTCTCTCATGGAATACTGGATTAGAAGCTCTATGCAAGGCTACCTGGTTATCACAACATAGTTTCATTTGTTGAGTATCCCCAAACTTCAGTTCTTAAAGGATTTGTTTAATCCAAATGAGCTCACATGTGGCTACAGCCATAGCTCTATATTCACCCTCTGCACTAGATCTTGCAACAACATTTTGTTTCTTACTTTTCAATGAGACAAGATTTCCTCCAATAGACACACAGTATCCTGAAGTGGAACGCCTATCAATGGGTGAACCTGCCCAATCTGCATCACAAAATCCAATTATTTGAGTGCTCCCTTTGTCTTCATAGAGTAGTCCTTGTCCCGAGGTCCTTTTAATGTATCTCGAGAATTGATTCTTTGCATCGATGATCATTATGAGGAGATTGCATGAATTGACTTACCACTCCAAGCCAAAGGAAATGTCCGGCCTTGTAATAGTGAGGTAGATGAGTTTTCCAACCAATCTCAGATATCTTCGGGGATTAGAATAAGTCTCCCCCTGGTTGGGTAGTAACTTCAAATTTCGATCCATGGGACTACTCGGTGGTTCTGATCTAACATACTAGTTTCTTTAAGTATGTCTAACGCATACTTTCTTTGTGAGATGATAATCCCATTCTCTGACTGGGCAACTTCAATTCCAAGAAAATATTTCAGCTTTCCCAGATCCTTAGTCTGAAAATGACTAAATAAATGTTCCTGAGAAATTTTCTCTGGGTCATTTCCTGTAATGACTATATCATCCACATATACTACAAAGTAAGCACATCTACCTGGAGAGGTATGGCAATAAAAAGTAGATAGTGCCTTCTCACGTTTCATTCCAAAAGCACGAACAACGAGCTAAATTTTCCAAACCAAGCTCGTGGAGATTGTTTGAGTCCATAAAGAGATCGTTGCAATTTGCAAACCAAGCCAGACTCCCCCTGAGCAACAAATCCAGGTGGTTGCTCCATATAGATCTCCTCTTCTAATTCGCCGTGTAGGAATGCATTTTTAATATCCAACTGATATAATGGCCAATGATTGATGGTAGCTATGGCAAGAAAAAGTCGAACAGAAGGACTTTGGCCACAGGGGAAAAAGTATCTCCATAGTCAAGACCATAAATCTGGGTATAACCTTTCGCTACCAATCTGGCTTTGAGACGATCAATCTGTCCATTGGCCCCTACTTTAGGTATATACCCATGACGGTAGAGCATGTTTCTTTCCTGGAGGAAGAGAAACTAACTCCCAGGTACCATTATGCTCCAAAGCCTGCATTTCGTCAATCATGGCTTGTTGCCATCCTGGATGATCAAGTGCTTCACAAAAATTTTTAGGAATAGAGACAAAAGATAAAGAGAACACAAAAGAGTAAAAAGAAGGAGAAAGACGATGATAACTTCAGAAGTTATAAATAGGATGAGGATTACGTGTGGACCGAATACCTTTCCTAAGAGCAATGGGCCAAACAAGATTTTCTTCAGGTAGGTCCATAGTCGGGTTGTCTGCTGGAGTAGGACATGATTCACCTGGTCTTACAGTGCCTTCCAATTATATATTGGGAATTTGTGGATGTCGTTGGTATGTGATGAGTGGTCTTTGTGGCTGCTCAGGTGGAGGATTTTCAGGAATATCTGTACAATCTATGATTGACCCTGATTCTTGCAAAGGAGGTGATGGATCAAGATAGGGAATAGGAAAAACTTCTTGTAGAGTATTTGACTCAACTGTAGAAGGTGAAAAATATAACTTCTCTTCAAAGAATGTTACATCTGCAAAGATGTAGTAACGATTGTGAACAGGAGAGTAACATCGATAACCTTTCTGTAGTCTGGAATATCCAAGAAAGACACATTTGATGACTCTAGCAGAAAGTTTATCAAGACCTGGAGACATATCATAAACAAAACAAGTGCATCCAAAAATACGTGGAGCAATATGAAACAATGGTTATTTGGGAAATAAAATAGAATGTGGTATTTTATTTTCAATGGAGGAAGAGGGCATCCGATTTATTAAAAAACAGGCTGTCAAAACTACGTCTCCCCAATGACGGACAGGTACATTAGCATGAAGTAATAATGTACGAGCAGTCTCAACAAGATGTCTATTTTTTCTTTCGGCTATACCATTCTGTTGAGGAGTATGAGGACATGAGGATTGATGCAGAATACCTTGTGATGACAAAAAGGAAGAAATAGTCGAAGAAAAGTATTCTTTTGCATTATCACTTCTAAGCACTTAAATTATTTTTCCAAATTGAGTTTTAATTTCATTGACAAAAGAAGTGATGATGGACACAATTTCATATCGTTCTTTCATTAGGAAAACCCAAGTACACCGAGAAAATTCATCAATGAAGGTGATAAAATATCTATAACCCATAGAAGACTGCGACTAGGACCCCGTATATCACGAATGAATAAGCTGAAAAAGGGAATTAACATGACTGTCAGCATGCCTAAAAGAAGAACGAACATGTTTTCCTAGTTGACATGACTCAGTTGAAGGATTTTATTTTTTCAAGACTTAGGACCATTATTTTGAGTTTGGACAAATGTGGATGTCCCAAACGTTCATGAAGGAGTTTTGGTGATGTGGCAGCACTACAAATCCAAGAAGAATTAGGCTTGAGATAGTACAGACCATTAGATTCATGTCCTACGCCAATCGTCCGACCCGTACCACGTTCCTGTATAACAAATGAGTTAGCATCAAATGTTACTGAGTAATTATGAGAACGAGTAAGCTGGCTCACAAAGATTAAATTGAAAGGACAATTGGGTATAAACAAAACAGAGGATAAAGACAAAGAAAAAGTGGGTGATACATGACCGATTCCTTTTGCTATAACTCGAGAGCCATCAGCTAGAGTAATGAAATGAGGAATATTTGGAGAGGAGATGGACGAAAATAAAGAACTATTACCAGCAATGTGATCAGAGGCACCTGAATCAATTATCCATGGATTTTGATCATTACCAGATTGGGAAATGCAAGCAGCAGAGTTATGAGCACCTATAGATGACGAGATCTGAGGTTCCTTGGCAGCTTTTAGCTGGAGATACTCTTGATATTCGGCTTCGGAAAACTTCATCTCAGATGTTTCAGACTTGGAAATATTCACAAATTTTCTGGGGAATCCGTGAATATAATAACAAGTGTCTTGTGTGTGGCCCATTCTTTTGCAATAAGAACATTGAGGGCGGCCTCTTCTCCCACCTCTTCCTCCTCGGTTTCCACGACCTCCTCGTCCTCCTCGACTAGAAATCATGGCAGAAGTTTCAACAATGTCAACTGAATTGCCTCCTATAGATGAGGGGACCCGAAGGAGTCGAGTGATTAAATTCTCTAATGAAGGAACTTCTTGACCAGTTAAGACTTGATCGCGAACATGATCAAAATCTGGATGCATTCCTCGTAGAATCAACACCATATACAGATTATCAAGTTTCTTCTTTACGTCTTCGAGTTTATCGGCTTCCAAAGATAATTTTAACTCCTCCACTGCAGATTGGGCTTTCGAGACATATGCAACCATGTTATGATCAACTTGTTAGAGAGTGGCTAATTTTTGTGCAGCATCATACATTTGTTGAATGTCATTAGTAAAGACATTTTGAGCCTTTTTCCAGAAGATGTAACAAGTTTTGAAAGTTCTGAAGTTTGTCAATATGGTTGGTTCAACAGATTACCACAAGAGAGCACACAGTTGATAATCAAGCTTCTTCCATTGGTCGCGTTTGTCTTCTGGAATATCGTCGGAGGCTTTTTCGAGGTGTTCATGGTATCCTTGACCAAGAAACCAAAGTTCTACGGAGGCAGACCATGCTAAATAATTTTTAGCACTTAATTTTTCTGAAGTAATTGTTAGTGTGCCAGAGAAAAAGAAGGCAGGACCATCATTTTTTTTAGAGTTGGAGGCCATTTTATCACTCTTTGAATTATCAGATCAAAGGTTTCTAGACAAGTAGAGGAGGTGACTGCGATAAGTTCTGAGCAGTCGGAGCAATTTTCCGACAGCAGGAGGTGGCGCGTGTACCTCACGCGCCGACAGAGAGGTGCGCGTGGAGGCGCGTGGATCTCACGCGTCGACATAGAGGACGCGCGTGGAGGCTCGTGGCTAGGTTTCCGGCGACAGGGCTTCGGTGGGTGGCCGGTCGGAAGCTTCTGAGATGTTTTCGGGTGGTAGTGTATGGTGGGTGTCTGGTCTGAACACTAGTAGAGATGTTGTCAGTGGGCTTTGATGTTGTGCGTCAGGCGCATGGGTAGGTTTCCGGCGACAGGGCTTTGGTGGGTGGCCGATCGGAAGCTTTTGAGATGTTTTCCGGTTGTGGTGTATGGTGGGTATATGGTCTGAACACTAGTAAAGGTGCGTGAGTGGGCTTTGGTGTTGTGCGTCAGTGGGCTGCGATGTTATGGAACGTGAACCAGAATGGTGGAATTTGGTGTTTGGGGTGACTTTGCTGACCAGAAGCAGAGTTGTGATTGGGCAACAGAGTTCTCTGCTGGACCAGTAGCAGAGACCCTCTTGGAGAATTTTTAGGAGTTGATCGAACCAGCTCTTGATACCATATTCAAGATTGAATATGTTTGTGAATGCTTGAGTGTAAGTTCACTCAGCTGAAAGATTGAATATATAGATTTTACATAAGATAAACAATGATAAAGAATCTAATGTGCATTCCATACACCAAATAAACTATTCCTATCTGTCTACTTTAGGATAAGATAATACTAATATATTCTATCTATATCCGACACTCACACACACTACAGCTAACACATACTCATTACAGACAACACAGCACACACATTTACAGCTAACAATATTCTTTTTCCAACATAAATGGGCCTAACCCTGCAAAATGGGTAACCCGTAACCCGATCCAGCACTCTGTTTTTTTCCTCTACCTTTTGAGCCACTGTCATCAACATATTCATTCAAGTCTCCAGAGCTCATCAACCTCACCTCAGCCTTCACTTCGTCCTTTAACCCATTCATGAAGGCTCCCCTCATGAATTCCTCCTCTGCGTGTCTCAAGGGAGCTGAGAAAAGCTCGAACTGCTCTCGGTATTCCGCCACACTCCCCATCTGTGTCAACCCCATCAACACTTCATATGGATTTTCAGAAGATGAAATTTGGAATCTGCTAAGCATAGCTTGTTTGAAAACAGCCCAAGAAATGTGTCCCATTCTTGCCTCCCACGACTGGTACCAATTCAGCGCTCTCCCCTCCAAGCACACCACCGCCGTTGCCACCTTCTCCTCCTTTGGTACTTGAGTGATGTCAAAATAACGTTCAGCCCGATAGATCCATCCATGGGGGTCCTCACTAGTGAAGTAAGGTACCTCCAGTCTTCTCATCCTCTCCCCCCACCTTCCCTCTTCATTCTCATGGGGTCCTCTTCTTCCTTTGCTTCCCTCCTCCTCCTCCTCCTCCTCTTTGCGACCCATTTGATGCCTCACAGCTTCGCCAATCTGCTCCCTCATGTTGAACATCATCTGCTCCATTTGGCTCCTAAACTCCTCCTGCCACTCCTGCCTGATCCCCTCCAGCTGTCGTTCCACCTCTTATAACCTGCTATGCATCCTCGTAGAGACCATTCAAGCTCACAGGATCAGGAGCTCTGATACCAGCTTGATAGGAACTAGTTATGTTTTAAGAAAACTGATAGAAACTAGGAGGAAAACTCCTTTTCACAAAGGAGGAAACACTGCTACAGCCCAGAAAGTAAGAAAATAGCACAAACAAATGCAGAAAAACAAAAAAAAACAAAGTTGCAAGAACTAAGAAGCAAACTTTGCCCCCAGGCCTAAGCCTAACCAATTTCCCCTCTATTCCGTTATGCCTCCCCACTACCTTCCCCCTCTCCCTCAAACATGTTCCCCATTCCATTTCCAATCATGACAGGATATTTCCCTCCAATGCTCGCTTGCAATGTGGAAATTTTGTTATGCACTCCTGGAATCCTAACTTCTGCCCATGCTTTTTCCACATTTTCCCTGCTGAGCCCATTAGTTTCCAGCCCAATCCTCTTCTTTTTACCTCTCCTCCTGTAAACATGGGTTAAAGGCCCATTAGTACATCAGCTGACGAGAGTTCTCAATCACCCCCATAAATAAACCATGTGCCAATACCCATGTAGAAGCCATAGAAATAACTCTATCCCATAAGATATGGAAGGGGAGAAACTTCTGATTTAAAACTCTAGTGGTACACTCCATCCATACACACCACAAACCTGCAAATAATGCACTATGCCAAAGAATTCTACTTTCCTTCATGCCAGAATCTCAAAAATTAATAATACTTGTTTTATTTTCCTTTTTCATTGAGGTTTGGTGGCATACATTTACTGTTTAGAAAATTGTTAGTGTGCATGCGTTTGGTGAATGTATTCTTTTATTTTCGGAAGCATAGAAATAGCCATTAAAAATTATTGATGCACAGGTTATTGAACCATTCCAATGTAATTTGGTGGCACCTGGAATGTACTAAATGGCTAGATTAGAGCTCTCTTTCCCCACCCAAACACCCTAGATATTTTTTTCCTCTGGAAGTTGCTAGAAGCTTCCAGTTTTGTCTAATGATACGCATATCTATGTAATATTCCTTGGCTTCTTTTTAATTTATATTTATTTCCATTTATAGAATTTCAATGCTTGCTGTTTGTGATATGAATTTTTCATTTGCTTTCTATCTGTTATTCTAGTCTCCTATATATATGTGTGTGTGTGTGTGTAATCTTGCAAATTTATTATTGCAGAGATAAGAATGACTAGACATGGTTGGGATTATAATTATTCTTGATTGCTTTCGGGAATCATAGATCAATCAGATGGGATCCCTTTTGTTTGATATATTTGAGACCAGATTGATGTTTAATTTCACATGGAGATCTTTGTTGTTTCTTAAACCAGCCTTCATCTAGAGCATTTTAGAAGTAATTAATTGAATTGTAAAAGTAACACAGCATAGATCTCCTCCTCTGACACTGGTCTAAGAAACTTGTTACCCCTATCTGTTTTATAAATTGTAAGGTACTGTACAGGCAGCCTTCCTATCATTAGTTCACTCAGAAAAGTAACTAAGCCCTCACTATCTGTACAAGATCCCTCTAATGTTTGTCTGAAACATATTTTTTTTCTTTCCTATATTGGTTTAGGGGAAATTTGGCTCTGCTGGAGCTGTTTGCAAATCACATCATTTTAATTCTTGAGCAAATTACTTCTTGTTTCAGTAAAAACCAATGACTTCCCTAAGTTTTTAAATTTTATTAAAATAATACCCCTTGTTTAAATTTTTTGCATACACATACCCTTTTGTAAAAAAATTTGCAGACACATTTACAAGGAAGGACTTTGTATAGCATGAAACTAGAAGGGGTGTTTGCATAGGTTTCATAACACTCAGGAGCAGTTTACTCTTGGTTTTTATTATTTTAATATTGGATGATCCTCTTGTTGTCTACTAGCCCATGCCATTGTTGTTGCTGTCTTGACGCCTGTATACTCTGATCTTGTCCCTTGACATTATGATGCACTGTACTTGTTAAAATTTTCTAGTATTCTCTAAATGTTGAAATTTTGATCATGTGATATTGAAGAAGTAACAAGAATGAAGAATGGAAAAGGTTGTCTTATTCAAGACTTCCAATATGGAAAAGTGCTTTCACATAGAGGACAGCAGCTTCTTTTAGGGTGCTTTGTGGAACATAACCTATGGGGAGAAGTTGCAGCCCATGATAGTTGTTATGCATGTCCCAAGTGCAAGAAATCTCTGGGGAGTTTACCTAGGAAATGTTCTGGGCATGTGCAACATGGGTCCAAATAGTGTTTTGTGGGGGATGCAAAGGAGCATTAGAAGAGTATTGGTGCTCCGTGCATGTCCAACTGGCAATGTGGCACCTTGCTTGGGTTGTTGATACATCCCAGCTTATAAGCCTTTCTTTCTCTTTATCTGTTCTTATTGTAAAGTTTGAATGTTTTTCTTCAAAAGCAAAATTTCCATACTCTCAAGTCTCAACATATGTTTTTACCACCCTCATGATTAGATCAACTTTGCTTGCAGGTCAACATACTTGTATGATACACTGCGTCCCAAACTTATTCATGAAACAAATATTGATTTTCTTTGTGAACTTGTTGATATACTTAAAGTGGAAGTCCTGGGGGAACAGCTTAGTAGAAGGAGTGAATCACTAGCTGGTCTTCATCCTACTTTCGAGAGAATTTTAGCAGATGTTCATGAGCGGTTGACTTTTCGTGCTCGGACTCATATCCATGATGAGGTATGCTTACTTTTAAGATTTTTGTTTGTTTTAATTCATGATTGTTGATTTTGCTTACTGTGTTTTACTGTTGATGATATTCCCTTTTGTTGGCTGCAAATTCAGTCCTTCTGGTTGTTCTCCGCCTCATTTCTAGGACTAAAAAAATTACTATTAAATGTTGAACTGTATATTTTGTTCTGATAACCTTGGTGTTTCATATTTTCTTTTCATGAAAGAAATTGGACTATTTTTTATCTCATTAAATGACCAGGCGTCTTAATTTATGTGCAGAAATGAATGGAAATGGTAATCTTGACATTTTACATAATATTAAGATTATTCATGTGTTTTTAATCAAGTATGATGTTCTAGATCTTTCCTTGAGGCATTTCAATGACAATGGTCTTCTCTGTTACCTTAATTGGATTTTAGTTATTGTGTCTTGATTTATTAGTTCAACAAAGCATATGAATATCCACAACCATGTAAAATGTGAAATCACATATTGTATATACTCAAGTCACAGTAAATGTGCTTGTCAAGGGTAAGGGAGATGCATAAGTCTTTCTAGATGTAAATGATTGCTGATCTTACGGAATACACTGGTGATTATTGCTGGTTGATAACTATTAAAACACTATATTTTGTCCCTTGATGTAGTTATTATGACAGTTTAAATTGCTATATCTTGGTTTCTAGAAACCTTTTTTTGGCTCTTTCAGATAGTGAATTACATACCATCTGATGAAGACCTGGACTACCCTGAAAAGCTGAAGAGATCTGCTGAAAGTACATCCGAAATCAATTCAGTAAAGTGCCTTTCCCTGCAATTTCTTGTTTTAGCTTGAATATAGATAATGTAGTTGTGAATGCTTCTTGTGAATGATGAATATTGCATGCTGGTATTCCTCTTTTAATGTTCATTAGACTTAATTTGATTTCTTGGCTGAATTAGTTGCTTCTTAAGTTCTGTGGACTTGGGCACATCTATGGAGTGATTCTTTCTGTTTTTTGATTATTTCATCTTCCAAAAATAACCTCTTTAGAACTAGAAGTTGACATGGGTTACAGGATATTCAAATATGATGCCCAAAGAATGTTGACATTTTGTTGATTTGTTCCCCCAATCCCATCATCTTCCTTTGCCCCCTACTTTCCTAGGAGAAGGTTTGTTAGGTATTGATTCAGAGTTGTAGAATCATTAATGAATATCTCATGTCCTTGTCACACACACGTGCGTGAATGACACGCAGTGTGTGTGAGTGATGCAGCACATTTATTTTTTCTTCATGGATTGGGGACTACAACCAGAGTTTAATCTATTTTGTGGTTATTGCTGGATGTTTTCCCATGGTCGCTTCTTTTGCAAATTGAGATGTTGAATTAGATCTAGAATGGCATTCTATTTGTTTATCTTCCATTGTTTGTAATTGTAGTTTGCTTTAAACTTGCAGGTTGATGACAATCCAGATGTATTCAAGACTTGGTATCCACCACTGGAGAAAACTCTATCATGTCTTTCAAAGTTGTATCGTTGTTTAGAGTCAGCAGTTTTCACAGGTTTAGCACAGGTATTAGAGGTTTTATTTTAACTCTTTTTAGTTTCTTGGCTCGTGTTCCCCTTCTTTGAATATTTTATTAACAATGAGCTTATGATATTTGAATTAGGAAGCAGTAGAAGCCTGCGCAACATCTATTCAGGTAAGCCAAAAATTAATTATCCACAACATGTAATATTGTGATCATGTTTAAATAATGTAATATAAATATCTTAAGGGGGAAATATGGATTATTTGTACAAGGGCATGCCATCTTTTTATCATGGATTCTTTGGATTTGACCAGTGTCCTTCACATTTTGACGTGCTTCAAGGTTCCAATTTTAGCTTGTTTTATGACCGGTGCTTCCTCTTGTCTGCCACAGAAAGGAAGCAAATTAATTGCAAAGAGATCATCACCAATGGACGGACAACTCTTCCTTATAAAGCATCTGTTAATTTTAAGGGAGCAGGTAATCCTGTGTGCTAGACTTTCCCTAATAAACTATTAGTAATTTTATATAATTTGTAAGTTATCAATTTTTGGTCTTCCAGATTGCACCCTTTGATATTGAATTTTCAGTCACGCACAAGGAACTCGATTTCTCTCATTTGCTGGTTAGTATCTCTGAGCCTAATAATATGCTTTGTGAGCCAAGCACAATATATCTTCAGTCTTCTTGTTTTGAGCACCTATCAAGTTTACACACTCATTTTATCGTCTGCTATTTCCTCTCTATTAGATTTTCATTTCATAAATTTTGTTTCTAGAAGGTAGAATACGAAAAGCAATGTAAGAAACATTACAAAGATATGTCTATGGTAGTCATTGAAGTTATTTTGGTTTTTAAGATAATGAATATCAAGTTTAGGTAACATATGGCAAAGGGCTAAGGCTTTGTAAATCGACGTTGGATTTCAAATTATAATTGAGGTTGGGAAGGAAAAGTTTATCTGGATTCAGAAAATGTTATGAAAGTATTCGACTATTCTATCATTTGGGAATTTATAGTTTTAAAAGAAATGCTGAGTAGGGATAACCAAAAATAAAGGTTTGGGCTATAGGGATTACATCGGGTTAGTGAAGATGTATTTGAGGGTTGCAGTTGGAAGAAAATGGGAGTTCGATGGGCTTGTTATAATCTTATCCCATAAAAATATGAAGTTCAAAGGGCTTCTCTGATGTCACCCATAAACAGTACCTGTATTAATTGTAATGTGAAAAAAAAAAAAAAAAGAACTTGGCTGAAGTCTCAAATAAGGAGCACGTGACTTGTCATCAGTTCATTTCACACTCAACTTGAGTATAATGAGAAAAGTATCTAGACATCCGAGAGTTTTCTCTGCTATATTGGTCGGGAGTTAGGACTCTTTGACGACTGTTGCTTCTTGTATGATCATGATTCTTGTCAAAGGAAGCCTACAGCTTCCCATGGCTGCAACCATAGGCACTAATGACTAAGAGGATAATACTTGTCACCCAATAAATATTACTAAACAAACAAAGGTGAAATTTAGGGAGGGAAGATAAATTATGAATGACCTATGAAACTACAAGAAACATTTATTCTTAATCCATTTGATTTTCCACAGCCCACATCCTTGGATCTGTTGTGTTAAAATTCTTGATTCAGTGCATGGATGCTGTATAAAGAATTTAAACCTGTTAATATTTTGTTGTCACTAAGATTCATGTTGAGTTTGCTAATTAAGCTTTAGTTTGTGTCAGATGAAAATCTAATTTACATACTCATGTATTGAATATGCTTCAGGAGCATCTAAGACGACTCCTTAGAGGTCAAGCCTCACTATTTGACTGGTCAAGATCAACTTCATTGGCAAGGACTTTGTCTCCAAGAATTTTGGAAAACCAATTTGACACCAAGAAGGTTTGTGACTTTGTGGAATTAATATGGTTTCTTCAGATGAATTGTAAAGCAAACTCCTTTTTTATGTTTTGGCCGTACATTGTTGCTATCACCCTAATGAAAGTTTGATGGCCAAGTTGATTGGATAATAAAACATTGAATAGATGTAACTATCCCCAAAATTGAAGAGTATAAATTGTCTAATTTGTCATATGCGTCCTTGAAAATAATTTTACATGCAAATTAATTTGATTTTGATGTGCATATATAAATCTGTCATGCCAGCAGTAATTATACACTTCATTCCTGGTATCTTCTTTTCTATTTTTTGCAGTTGATTCGAAATTAATTTCACCACTGAGTTTATCTGCTAATCTCAGATTTAGTCATACATGACCATGACTGGATCCCTTGGGCTGCTGATAGTCACAACTCCAGCATTAATTGATTGGAGAATTACTAAAATGGAATTTTCTGCAAAGAAAAGGACTTTAAGGGAAATATTGACCAGTCAGAAAAATAGACTACATATTGACCACATATGTATCTAATAAACTATATATTGATAGAATGTATTAATCACATATTGACCGTTCTTTATTCCCCCGTTACCATAGTGTCTATATCTTTGTCAACATTACCTTTTTAGTGATTCTCCTTCATTTGTTTTATTTCATATGCTGTATATTAGAATTTAGACCATTATCTAGTGCCTTTTTGAAATATATTTTGTTTCAGGAGTTGGAAAAAAGCCTTAAGGCCACTTGTGAGGAATTCATCATGTCAGTTACTAAGCTAGTTGTGGATCCTCTGCTCTCATTTGTTACAAAGGTTTGTATCTCAGTCACTAAAGTTATTTGTTGCTTTGCCAGCTGTTGAACTGAAATCAGATCCATGGCTTTAAAGCTAAAGCACTTGAAAACATAACTGGTTCTTAAGACAAGATTTTTTAGTGATTTGAATGCTGCAAATCTCATGTCTTAATCATGAATCTTTACCTATTTCATTTCTTACTAATGTACATTTAATATATCCTCATAACTTCCTATTATTATTATTTGTTAAAAAACTGCTTCTAGGCAGCAATCACTATGAAGTGTAATCATTTTCCAGATTTATCTACTTCTATCACGGTATCACCTTTAAAAAGAGAAAGTTCTATACTAGATTTTCCCTATTGTTTTTGTAGGTTACAGCAGTCAAAGTTGCATTATCTTTAGGTGGTCAGAATCAAAAGCTAGAGTCAGTTATAGCCAAACCTGTGAAGGATCAGGCTTTTGCTACTCCAGATAAGGTGGCCGAACTTGTTCAGAAGGTATATCATTAGAATTATCTAAGTTGTTCATTTGCTAGAGAACGAACATACTGTTTTGAAGGGGTCCTCAAAGAAGAATTCTTATTGTTGTTTCCTATTTGATATTCTAAAATAATTTTTGCCCGAATAATTTTTCAACGGC
The DNA here is from genome assembly GCA_023212625.1 of Styphnolobium japonicum. NCBI lineage: Eukaryota > Viridiplantae > Streptophyta > Magnoliopsida > Fabales > Fabaceae > Styphnolobium > Styphnolobium japonicum. Next base: position 20,130,780 of record JALBWW010000003.1, on the reverse strand, counting down.
AACTCAAAGGCACCCGAACCCAAGCTAGTCTTGGGAGCTAGTACTATCTTCCAATACTTCCAATCTTGAGTTTGGAGCTAACTAAATAATGTGGTGCATTAGATAAAGCAACAGGGCTGAAGGTCTGTTTTATATGAATTGTATTGTTCATCACTCACCAACTAAACTGCCTCTTATTTTTAGAACATATGGTCTTGCAGAAACTAAGGGAGCTATTTTTTGTGTCTACATATATGAAGCACGGATACAATACATGACATAGATACAGCATGACATGAATATGGGGATACAGAAAATTTCTAAAAATATAGAGCACGGCATGACCATGATACATTATATAAGAAACCAAATAATTAATATATTATAATCATAGAATCACATATCCTGAACATAAATTTAACATAAAGTCATAAATTCATCTTAACCATCATTTATCTTTTCTTCCTGATCCATTAACAGGAATAATGTAAATCTCATCTCCTCCATGTCCTTCATCTGCAAATACTATAGCTTCCAAATATGGTTCATCTAGAGACAAATTTGCAACTTCAAGAAGACCAGGACCATTATAACAAAGTTCAAATGCATCTCCACTAGTGTCCCACATCTTAGTATCTCCTACCTTATATCCTTCACTTCTCCTAGACAAGAGTTGAAGATTAGTACGTACTTATACTAAATCATCTGCCCTTGTTGGATTCATCTTGTTTCTTCTTATAGAATGAATGATGAAGAACAAGGCTGCACAAGAAGCTCTAAAGCTAGTCTTTGAAGTAGAGGTGCAGAAGCTTCATGGTTCACCCACCAAGATTTTGGATCTAGGTCCCACCTATCTTGAACCAAATCAAAAAACTAGAAAAAGCATTTGCAGCTGATGAGAATCTAGGAAATTTAAGAGTAGCCTTCTTTCTATCCTTGGGATTTGGAAAATATCTCCTAAAACACTTGTTCGTTGTTCCTCTCTACAGAAATCTCTTCATCTTGACAAGGAGGAATTTTATTTGGAGAGCCTTTAAGCCACTGATCACTATAGTACTTAAAGTAAAGCAAAATTTAACAATATACTACATAATTAAAAAATGTTATCAATAAAATTCATTAAAATTGAAACTTACTTTGGGTTCAAAGAATGTGCCATTCAGTGGAGTGGAGTGTTTCTCTTGGTACACCTATCAATGAGTATAGAATAGAACACTTCATAGAATGTTGGCTTTTCATTTCCTCTCTTTCCTTCATGCTTATAAATTGATACTTTCACTTTTTCTATCATTGTATCCCACATATCATATATCAAATGAAGGGTAGGAGCATCTTTTCACAAAAATGAAACATGTCATAGATTAGAACTGTGAAAGCAAATATGTAGTCAAGACTAACAACTATTTCTTGCAAAGCATGCTTTATGAGTATGAACCTTTTTAGGATCACTACAACTGATGCAAATTGTGCATTGGCAATAGCAAACAATTTTAGTGGCACAAACACATTGAAGATGGCCAATCTCAGAGTGGTTCATAATTGTTGGAAAAAGAATATTGTTAGCTGTAAATGTGTGTGCTGTGTTGGAAAGGAATGATGTCTGTAATGAGTATGTGTTAGCTGTAGTGTGTGTGAGTGTCGGATATAGATAGAATATATTAGTATTATCTTATCCTAAAGTAGACAGATAGGAATAGTTTATTTGGTGCATGGAATGCACATTAGATTCTTTAGCATTGTTTATCTTATGTAAATTATCTATATATTCAATCTTTCAGCTAAGTGAAGATACATTCAAGCATTCACAAACATATTCAATCTTGAATATGGTATCAAAAGCTGGTTCGATCAACTCCTAAAAATTCCCCAAGAGGGTCTCTGTTACTGGTCCAGCAGAGACCTCTGTTGCCCAATCACAACTCTGCTTCTGGTCAGCAGAGTCGCCCCAAACACCAAATTCCACCATTTTGGTTCATGTTCCAAACACCACATCCCACTGACGCACTACACCAAAGCCCACTCACGCACCTTTACTAGTGTTCAGACCATATACCCACCATACACCACCACCGGAAAACATCTCAGAAGCTTCCGACCGGCCACCCACCGGAGCCCTGTCGTCGAAAACTTATCCACGCGCCTAACGCACAACACCAAAGCCCATTGACACATCTCTACTAGTGTTCAGACCATACACCGCCACCAAAAAACATCTCAGAAGCTTCCGACTGGCCACCCACCGGAGCCCCTTCGCCGGAAACCTAGCCACGCGCCTCCACGCTCACCCTCTCTGTCGGCGCGTGAGATCCATGTGCCTCCACACGCACCCTCTCTGTTGGCGCCTGAGGTACACGCGCCACCCTCCTGCTGCCGGAAAATTGCTCCGACTGCCCAAAACTGGTCGCAATCACCTCCTCTACTTGTCTAGAAACCTCTAATCTGATCATTCAAAGAGTGATAAAATGGCCTCCAACTCTCAAAAAAATGATGGTCCTGCCTTCTCTTTTTCTGGCACACCAACAATTACTTCAGAAAAATTAAGTGTTAAAAATTATTTAGCATGGTCTGCCTCCGTAGAACTTTGGTTTCTTGGTCAAGGATACCATGAACATCTCGAAAAAGCCTCCAACGATATTCCAGAAGACAAACGCGACCAATGGAAGAAGCTTGATCATCAACTGTGTGCTCTCTTATGGCAATCTGTTGAACCAACCATATTGACAAACTTCAGAACTTTCAAAACTTGTCACACCTTCTGGAAAAAGGCTCAAAATGTCTTTGCTAATGACATTCAACAAATGTATGATGCTGCACAAAAATTAGCCATTCTCAAACAAGTTGATCATAACATGGTTGCATATGTCTCGAAAGCCCAATCTGCGGTGGAGGAGTTAAAATTATCTTTAGAAGCCGATAAACTCGAAGACGTAAAGAAGAAACTTGATAATCTGTATATGGTTTTGATTCTACGAGGAATGCATCAAGATTTTGATCATGTTCGCGATCAAGTCTTAACTGGTCAAGAAGTTCCTTCATTATAGAATTTAATCACTCGACTCCTTCGGGTCCCCTCATCCATAGGAGGCAATTCAGTTGACACTATTGAAACTTCTGCCATGATTTCTAGTCGAGGAGGATGAGGAGGTCGTGGAAACCGAGGAGGAAGAGGTGGGAGAGGAGGCCGCCCTCAATGTTCTTATTGCAAAAGAATGGGCCACACATAAGACACTTGCTATTCTATTCACGGATTCCCCGGAAAATTTGTGAAAATTTCTAAGTCACGAAACATACGAGATGAAGCCGGCCGAATATCAAGAGTATCTCCAGCTAAACGCTGCCAAGGAACCTCAGATCTCGTCATTTATAGGTGCTCATAACTCTACTGCTTGCATTTCCCAATCTGGTAATGATCAAAGTCCATAGATAATTGATTCAGGTGCCTCTGATCACATTGCTGGTAATAGTTCTTTATTTTCGTCCATCTCCTCTCCAAATATTCCTCATTTCATTACTCTAGCTAATGGCTCTCGAGTTACAGCAAAAGGAATCGGTCATGTATCACCCACTTTTTCTTTGTCTTTATTCTCGGTTTTGTTTATACCCAATTGTCCTTTCAATTTAATCCCTGTAAGCCAGCTTACTCGTTCTCATAATTACTCAGTAATATTTGATGCTAACTCATTTGTTATACATGAACGTGGTACGGGTCGGACGATTGGCGTAGGACATGAATCTAATGGTCTGTACTATCTCAAGCCTGATTCTTCTTGGATTTGTAGTGCTGCCGCGTCACCAAAACTCCTTCATGAACGTTTGGGACATCCACATTTGTCCAAACTCAAAATAATGGTCCAAGTCTTGAAAAAATAAAATCCTTCAACTGTGAGTCATGTCAACTAGGAAAACATGTTCGTTCTTCTTTTAGGCATGCTGACAGTCGTGTTGATTCCCTTTTTTCAGTTATTCATTCAGATATATGGGGTCCTAGTCGTGTGTCTTCTATGGGTTATAGATATTTTATCATCTTCATTGATGAATTTTCTCGGTGTACTTGGGTTTTCCTAATGAAAGAACGATTTGAAATTGTGTCCATCATCACTTCTTTTGTCAATGAAATTAAAACTCAATTTGGAAAAACAATTAAAGTGCTTAGAAGTGATAATGCAAAAGAATACTTTTCTTCAGCTATTTCTTCCTTTTTGTCATCACAAGGTATTCTGCATCAGTCTTCGTGTCCTCATACTCCTCAATAGAATGGTATAGCCGAAAGAAAAAATAGACATCTTGTTGAGACTGCCGTACATTATTACTTCATGCTAATGTACTGTCCATCATTGGGGAGATGCGCTTGATGTACTGTTTTTAATAAATCGGATGCTCCTCTTCCTCCATTGAAAATAAAATACCACATTCTATTTTATTTCCCAAAGAACCATTGTTTCATATTGCTCCACGTATTTTGGATGCACTTGTTTTGTTCATGATATGTCTCCAGGTCTTGATAAACTTTCTGCTAGAGCCATCAAATGTGTCTTTCTTGGATATTCCAGACTACAAAAAGGTTATCGATGTTACTCTCCTGTTCACAATCATTACTACATCTCTGCAGATGTAACATTCTTTGAAGAGAAGTTATATTTTTCACCTTCCACAGTTGAGTCAAATACTCTACAAGAAGTTTTTCCTATTCCCTATCTTGGTCCATCACCTCCTTTGCAAGAATCAGGGTCAATCATAGATTTTACAGATATTCCTGAAAATCTTCCACCTGAGCAGCCACAAGGACCACTCATCACATACCAATGACGTCCACAAATTCCCAATACAGAATTGGAAGGCACTGTAAGACCAGCTGAATCATGTCCTACTCTAGCAGACAACCCGACTGCGAACCTACCTGAAGAAAATCTTGCTTGGCCCATTGCTCTTAGGAAAGGTATTCGGTCCACACGTAATCCTCATCCTATTTATAACTTCTTAAGTTATCGTCTTTCTCCTTCTTTGTACTCCTTTGTGTCCTCTTTATCTTCTGTCTCTATTCCTAAAAATCTTTGTGAAGCACTTGATCATCCAGGATGGCGACAAGCCATGATTGATGAAATGTAGGCTTTGGAGCATAATGGTACCTGGGAGTTAGTTCCTCTTCCTCCGGGAAAGAAACCTATCGGCTATCGGTGGGTATATACTGTTAAAGTAGGGGCCAATGGACAGATTGATCGTCTCAAAGCCAGATTGGTAGCGAAAGGTTATACCCAGATTTATGGTCTTGACTATGGAGATACTTTTTCCCCTATGGCCAAAATTGCTTCTGTTTGACTTTTTCTTGCCATAGCTGCCATCAATCATTGGCCATTATATCAGTTGGATATTAAAAATGCATTCCTACACAGAGAATTAGAAGAGGAGATCTATATGGAGCAACCACCTGGATTTGTTGCTCAGGGGGAGTCTGGCTTGGTTTGCAAATTGCAACGATCTCTTATGGACTCAAACAATCTCCACGAGCTTGGTTTGGAAAATTCAGCTATGTTGTTCAGGCTTTTGGAATGAAACGTAGTGAAGCAGACCATTCAGTCTTTTATTGCCATACCTCTCCAAGTAGATGTGCGTACTTGGTAGTATATGTGGATGATATAGTCATTACAGGAAATGAGCCAGAGAAAATTTCTCAGCTAAAGGAACATTTATTTAGTCATTTTCAGACTAAGGATCTGGGAAAACTGAAATATTTTTTTGGAATTGAAGTTGCCCAGTCAGAGAATGGAATTATCATCTCACAAAGAAAGTATGCATTAGACATACTTAAAGAAACTAGTATGTTAGACTGTAAACCAGCTGATAGTCCCATGGATCCAAATTTGAAGTTACTACCCAACCAAGGGGAGGCTTATTCTAATCCTGAAAGATATCGGAGATTGGTTGGAAAACTCATCTACCTCACTATTACAAGACCAAACATTTCCTTTGCAGTTGGAATGGTAAGTCAATTCATGCAATCTCCTCATAATGATCATTGGGATGCAGTAATCCGAATTCTGAGATACATTAAAAGGACCTCGGGACAAGGACTACTCTATGAAGACAAAGGGAGCACTCAAATAGTTGGATTTTGTGATGCAGATTGGGCAGGTTCACCCATTGATAGGCATTCCACTTCAGGATACTGTGTGTCTATTGGAGGAAATCTTGTCTCATGGAAAAGTAAGAAACAAAATGTTATTGCAAGATCTAGTGCAGAGGCTGAATACAGAGCTATGGCTGTAGCCACATGTGAGCTCATTTTGATTAAACAAATTCTTCAAGAACTGAAGTTTGGGGATACTCAACAACAGTGTTATCAATGGCGGATGGCGGCTCATGGCGGCAAGCCAAAAATCCGCCATGGAAATATGGCGGATGGCGTTGCGGCAAATGGCGGAAGCATGGCGGCCTTGTTAAAAAACTATAAAATATACTACAAGACCTGCATACCCTATATAATAATAATATAACACCTTATATCAAGAATAATAAACATAATTAAAACATTTTCTAGAAGGAAAAGAAATTTAAAAACAGAAAACAGAGGCACAAACAAAAGCATTCTCACAAAACAGAGGGTGGGTATAGTGGGTTATAGGGTTAAGGTGTAAAATCTGGTTGGGTGGATTAACGGCTTATTTGGGTAGGTGGGTGGATGGGTGGGTGGGTTTATCTGGATGGGTGGGTTAGAAAAAAAAAAAGAGAAACAGAGGCTTCGCACAAAAAAAAAAAAAGAGAAACAGAGCCTCTTCGCACAAAGGTCTCAGATCTACCGTGAAGAGTGTTGCAGAGAGTGTCACGGAGGCAAGAAGAAGATCATAGGAGATGTGCGGCAAAGAAGAAGTGGGCTTTCTCTCACTCTCATTTTCGCAGTTCGGGACTGATTTGTGGGTATTGATGATGACTGTGTCTAATATTGAATTCTGAAATCCCAAAATACCCTCCCAAAAAGCCAAAAACCCATTTTTTTCCGCCATTTCAAGCCATGCACCGCCACACCGCCATGACCATGGCTCCCGCCATGGCGTCGCCATGAACAAGACGCCACGCCATGGCTTTCAAATGGCGTTTGGGTGGATTTCCGCCACCGCTTTCCGCCATGGCCGCCATTTAATAACACTGCTCAACAAATGAAACTATGTTGTGATAATCAGGCAGCCCTGCATATAGCTTCTAATCCAGTATTCCATGAGAGAACTAAACACATTGAAATTGATTGTCACTTTGTCAGAGAGAAAGTCCTTTCTAAAGAAGTCATCACCGAATCAGTTAGTTCTAATGATCAACTGGTAGACATCTTCACAAAATCACTAAGAGGACCAAGAATTCAAAATATCTGTTCCAAGCTTGGAGCATTTGATTTATATGCTCCATCTTGAGGGGGACTGTTGGAAAAAGAATATTGTTAGCTGTAAATGTGTGTGCTGTGTTGGAAAGGAATGATGTCTGTAATGAGTATGTGTTAGTTGTAGTGTGTGAGTGTCGGATATAGATAAAATATATTAGTATTATCTTATCCTAAAGTAGACAGATAGGAATAGTTTATTTGGTGCATGGAATGCACATTAGATTCTTTAGCATTGTTTATCTTACGTAAATTATCTATATATTCAATCTTTCAGCTAAGTGAAGATACACTCAAGCATTCACAAACATATTCAATCTTGAATAATAATAAATTTCTGATAAATGATCATCATCAGTTATTTGAGTGATCCAATGACACTCAGCATATGCAACCTCATTCCTTTCATTATTTTTAGCACCACATATCTTCTTCAGTGCAAGATTCAATGTATGCACCACACAAGGAGTCCAAAAATTATGAGGAAATGAAGCTTCAATCAACATCCGTGCAGCTTTATCAAACTAACCCAAAATAAAACGCAAGTAGAAAAAGAAAAAAATTCTGTTCCTCATGCTACCTTGTTAGAAATGCCACCATGCTAAACTTCTAATAAATTGTTAAAATTTATTGTCCCTTTTGATGGCTATACCTATTATTGTTGTTATTTAAGTTTCCTCAAGAATGTGTAATATATACTTTATATAATTTGCTCATTTTGCTTCCGGAATAGGAATTGCATTTGGTATAGTGATAATGCGACAATGTTACATGATGTCACTCTTCTGTTCTAAACTTAACTCCCTTAGATTGATTCATGGCATTAGTCTTTTGATTCTTTTTATTATTATTTTGCTTTGTGAATTATCTTCTTCTATCTTACTTAGTAATTTATGGATAGATAAATTTTTGAAATTTAAGCTTGTGAATCCGCTTCTTTTATCCTACTTAATTGATGTTCTGTGTCTCTTAATAGGTCAGGACTGCTATTCAGGAGCAACTGCCAGTGGTGACAACAAAGATGAAGCTTTATTTGCAGAATTCCTCGACAAGAACAATACTTTTCAAACCGATAAAGTAAGATAATATGCTATATAGGATTACACTTCAAATATTTTTCTACATACATGTGACAGGTGCATCTTGGTTATTATTTCCCATTGTATGTTTGATTTTGTCTCCTTTTTGGGGGTTTAGGGTTTGGGGATGGCTAATCAAATAGTTGATGTTTCTGATTTCTCCAAAGTATCAAAGGCAATTATAAAGGAGTCTATGCTCTGATTCTATGCTAGCGTTTATCCCCTCTATCTCTCTTTCTCTCTCTCCTTTCATTTAATATGACCTCAATCATGGCATTCTATTTGATAAATTTCTAAAGTTAGGCTAGTTTGAGTTAGAGACCTCTTGTCAGTAGAAATGTCCGTTAAATTGATGATGATCTGTTGTGCATTGACGACTATGTTAGGTTAGAAGAGCCAACTGCTTAATGTTGGTTGAATATTATCTCTGGATTTGTGTTTCAGAACTTTTTACTAAATTTCTAGTTATGCAACATTACCAATCTTAAAATTCTTTTTTTTTTTCTTTGCATGTTCATGCAGGACAAATATTGTAGAAGCCCATATTCAAGTACACTCCCTACTACAATCAGAATACACCAATGAAGAGATCCAGAACATCAACATCATGTCTATGCAGGATCTGCAAACTCAGCTTGATAAACTCCTCTAATCTGTATGTAAAGGCCATTGAATAACTTAATGTCCATTTTTTTCTGAGTTGGACGATTTTGAACAAAGAAACTTAAGTTTCATCACATATTACATTCTACATAATTTTGTAGAATTATTAACAAGAGATGGTAGAGTTGTGGTTTCGCTGCAAAGGTTCTGTGCCTTGTTTTGTACACTGGTGGATATGTTTATGTTGTACATAATTTTTTCGTTAGTCAACAATCAACCATTATTTAGCTGGCCTTCTGCTGATATTTTGTTGTAAGACACAGTTAGATCTGCGTATCTGATCACTTGGTTGAGATTACACTTGTTTTAAGCTCTTTCATGACACATGACACTGCTTTCTAGTTGTTTGTATGAAACATAAAGAGAAATGGAAGGTTTTCTTTTGGCTAATGACAGATTGTAAAAGTACAATATTTCGTTAGTTTCTTTTTTATCCTCTTTAATGTTCCAAGTGATTAGTTGTTTTTACTTTCTTAGCCTTGTTCATTCCTTTCAAGGAGGATACCATACTTAGTTGTCTCAGATAATTTTTGCATTTAGAGCAATGCTAGATGCTTAATACAGAGACCTGTACAATTATGCAGGTTGTGCAGGTGGCTACATCCATTGCCAAAATGGCTAAAACACTATCTCTATCTACAAAATCCACTCCTTAGGCAGGACCCTGTTGGACATGCTGGCATAGTTAAGTTGGTTAAAAAGTCCCAAAACGTGAAGGCAGATGCAAATTGTTGGGCAAATCCTGCCTTGCAGAGCCAGGTCATAACTGCTTATTATATGTGACATCACTTCCTTTTCGAAGGCCTGAAGCAAGTTTGTCTCATGAACCAAACAAATTACATTTAGCCTTTGTTTGTTTTGAGAGAAATAGAGAAGAGAGAATTAGAGAAGAGAGAAATAAAAGAGAAATGGGGAAGCTCTCTTATTTGGTTAGAGAAGAAATAAAGAAGAAAAAAAAAATTAGTGGGTCTCATAACTTTTTTATTTCTTTCCTAAAGTAAGAAGAAATAGAAAAGAAATGGGTAGAGATGGAAATTTGACTAATATACCTTTTTTTTATTTTATAAATAAATAAATAGGGACAAATATGTATTTACAACAAAATTTAATTTTCTTTCTTTCTTATTTCTCTCATAATTCTCTTTAATTCAAACAACTTAAAAATTTATTTATTTTTTACTCTACTTCTCTTCACCTTATTTCTTTCTACTCTATTTTTTTCCACTCTATTTTCTCATAATCTAGAGAAAGCGTTAAAGTCGGGTTCAAATTGTTGGGAAAATCACTGCCCTGCATTTAAGCCTTGTTTAAAACAAAAATTATGAGGAATTTGTAATGTGGAGTCAAGAATGAAGCAAGTGGGCCACACAAGCTTAACTAAAGTTGGGTGGGGATTTGAGTAAAGGTTATAGATTCAAGTAATGGTAACAATTTTTCAATGTACCAAATTGAAGCAAATGATCATTAAATTGATGGCCGTACCACCAAGGACATGAAATCGATTGGGAAGCTGAAGAGACCACGCAATAGTAATGATTAATGACTTGACCTCAAATAATTATAACACAAAATTGATTATCTCCCGATCTTTGTTTATAAAGGCCATTGAATGACAATCGATGCAATATAGCTCAACTGGTATCTTCCATATCTTTACTAAACAAAACAAAAGGGCCAGGGAATGACTTCATAACCATTTTAAAATAGATAATCTCCTGTTGTTTGTTTATAAAGGCCAATGAATGACTTCATAACCATTTTGTATTTCACTTGCATGAAATTGAACAAAACAGATGGAGTGGTGCTTTGTGACTAAAATTCTAGATCATTTAGAATAATACGCACGATTGTACAACCCCCACCCCTAAAAAAAAAAAGAATTATCTGCACGCAATCAGAGTTGTAGTTTTGCTGCAAAGGATCTGTGTCATTTACTTTATATATATACTGGTGGACATGCTTATGTTATACATTACTTCCATTAGTTAACAACTAATATACTTCTGTTGAGCCTGCCTTCTACTGGTATTTTTTTTTTTATTTTTTTTGCTGTAATATAGAGTTGCATTTGCTTCTTTGATCCCAGTGATTGACCTTATTCTTGTTTAAATCTCGTGGCACCATAAGCAAAGTTTCTTAATCAAAAGACCTCAAGCATCCTCAATGAACCTAAGATTCTCTCGACTCAATTATCACCTTGGCAGTACAAGAAACGGTTCAGAATAGCTATCAGTGCATATTTTCCTATGGTGATAGTTCAGTGATCTCCCCCGCAGCTAGACCACAAGGGTTCCAGAGTGAAAATTCATTTAATGAGACCTTATGTTGCCAAAATTTGTGCCACAAGATTCAAGTTTGTATTCCCACCAGATTCTCATTCATTTTTTTTATCATTAATTTATGAGAGTTGCTACACAACTAAAGTTTTTTTATCTAAGTACTGGTACTAATGATGAATTGTTATATATTTATTAATTAATTGTTGGTTTTCACAGTAAATATTTATCAACTCATCCAGTTATCAGTACTCAAGAAAAAAAAAGAATAATGGAGTAATTAATCGCCTTAGCTAGTATATTGTTCGCACGTTGTTGTTGCGTGTTTAGGATAAAATTTATTATCAATTAACATAATACAAAGGGAAATGCTATTAGACGCTACCAAACAAGTATTTTAAAGATTTGGTTTTAAAAATTAATTACAATAAAAGTGCACATCAGACTGAATCGTTAGCGGTCCCCATATATACATATTCTGGGTTTGCCATTCAGAATTTTTGTTCCTGGTTTTCTATTTATGCAACACAAAAAATCTCATCAATCTTAAAATGCATTTTTTCTTATGCTCATGAAGGACAAAACTTGCGGAAGCCTATGTCCAAATACAATCCCATTTATAATCAAAATTCACACCGGCAGCAGAGATCCATAAACATCATCAACATAATATCCACACAGCATCTGCAACCTTAGGTTGATAATCTCCTGTAGTTTGTATCTAGGAATGACCTCATGTCATGCTCCCGAAAAAGAAAAAGAAAAAGAAAAATTGTGGGATGGGACTTGGGGAGTCATCCATATTACGATTTACGAAGCTATACACAATAATATACAGGTGAAGGAAGTGAAGGAATCGGAGTTGGCCACCAGGGGAGCACAACTGGGGTCACCGGATAAAATCCCAAGGAGAGACCACCGTATTTGGCTGCCTTGAACCTCTGAGTTAACATATTGCAGGAAAGAATGTGATCACCAAATTCCAAAAACACTGTGCCCCTATCATGTGGATGGAAAGCCAGGATTCTGCTACGTCCCCTTATATATTCTCTCTCAAAGGCTTTCAACTCTTCAAATATTGGCCCAACAATATCAGGGAGATAAAACTCATGTAACAATCTCCATGCCGCTGTTTCTTCTGTCTCACAATCACAGTATTCCAATTCCCAAACTCTCCCACTATAAGGAGGCATGTTGGCTGGTGCATTGCGTGCAATGGGGAACTCAGATAATTGCAAACGTCCACAGGAAACTCCAAGGCACCCTCTGTATGCTTCACCAAACTCTCTAGGATGATCAATCACAGAAGCAAATTGTTCATTGTTGTAAGGATCATACACAAGGATTCTCCTTCCACCAGTGAAGTACAATTTTCCATTATGAGCAACACTCGATGCCGTGAGAAAAAACCCACAAGCGAAGCCCTTTGGACACGACACAACCAAGTGATTCCATTTCCCTGTCTCAGAAGAGAAAACCTCAACGTTGAAGGCAAATCTGATATCACTGAAAGCAAGGATGCGCACCACCTTGAACCTGCGCTGAGAAGCAAAAGAGACACGCTCTGCTTCAACATGGTAATAAGGGTCGCACGTAAAACCCACAAGAACCCCAGCATTATCACACACACTTGGAGCCAGGGGAAGCTCCAACGAATCCCTGGTGAGTGGGTTGCAAACATGGTATTTGCATGGGTGCTGTGGACGTGGATTGCCACACAAGAGCAACCCGTTTGAACACCCAAAGACAAACTTCAAGACAGACCTCAATTGAGGTATAACGTTGGTGGTGGGTTCGAAATCTGAGCCTAGGAAACTCAAAGATAGATGTTTTGCGAGAGACCCAAGTTGTAAAGATGGTACCTTTGGTGTTATCACGAGTGCATTGTATCAGTTTAGGATGAAACTGTGTTGATCAAGTTCCTCTCCCTGGGCCTGCAAACTTTGGAAGAGGCTATGTTGGTGACTGATATATAGGCAATGGAATTTAGGATCGGAAACTAGTGCGGACCAACGCTTTGAGACGCTCTTGCATGTGAAGACGGATTTGCAAGGGAGTCTGCAAAAGATTTCGATGAGTGAATCGTCGAAGAGATCGTTGATGTTGTTTGATTTGGAGGCAGAATTTGATGACGGTGATATGGCAGCCATTGCCAGCTCTCAAGGGATGAAAGTAGAGGGAGGAATGCCTGTTGTTTGACTCCACATTTAGATATATATTATCGATTATCGATTATCGAATATGAGGATGATTGGATGGATCATTTTCAGACTTCTAAATTGTCCAGATTTGTTACTAGCCCCCCAAAAATAAAGTGCCAAAATTATTCTTTGGGGTGCTAAATAGTAGGGAGATGGGAGAAATGATGATCTCAAAAATGTATATTTTTTTATTATTAGATTTACCTACTTTTCGAAGGCAGAGTTAAATGAAAGAAATCTTCTTTTTTTCTTTTGTAAAATAAATCTTATTTTTAATTTTGAGTTTGTGTAAAATATTTTCAGTATAAAACTTTTATACAATATCATCTAGGTTTTAGTGTAAAATGGTACTTTCTGATACATGAGCCGATCTGAATGATTTTTTTTTCCTTCGGGCACTTCCTTCAGCTTCGGTAAGTTACTTTGTCTATGAGCTCATGAAGATTGTTCTGATAGCAGAGTAGGCAACGAATTGATACTCAGGTATATATTGGTAGGAAGTTGTAGCATGATTTGTAGACGAGCACCCAATATGGTTGTAGAATGGTAATGTTCAACTTCAATTGGTAATAATATTTATGTCTGGCTTAAAGGTGAAAGCCTAATTCGGGTCTGCCATCCCTGCCCAACTTGATCACTTTATCAACATTTTTTTCACCATTTATCACATGTATTGCTGACAGAATAGTTGTACTGACTCAACGGTCAATCTCTTCGACATTGCAGGTCCCTTGACTCCCTAACAATTAATTATTTGATAACATTTAATCTTATTATATATATTTTTGAATGGTTCAAAATTGTGTACATAATTTAGATATTTTGTACATGTATATTTTCCTTGTATAAATATAAAACAAGGTTTCCTTGTTTCCCCTCAATTGGATATCATCTATTTGTGAGCCACATACGTGATTTTGGGGTTTCGGCGTCTCTGGTTGTTCACTCCTGCTTCCTCTCACCATATTAATTATTCTGACTTATGGGATTGTGAGCGTGACTAGGTCTACTAATTAAGAATGATAGCCATTTGTTTCTGTCCATTTATGTTTGATATTATACTAGATGATAGAATGCATTTAAGTCACAGGTTTAAATAAAGTGGTTAGAGCAGATGAAAATTTAGGTAGATATTGAAAGTTTCGAGTTATAAAATTGACTTGTCAATGAAATACGTAGGTGGACTTGCATTCTTCACAAACTTTACCGCACGAGAGGAATGTGCTTTAACCCACACGTTTGAACCCTTTATCTCTAGTAGGGTTCAAATTGAGTCAAGCTGAACCGAGTCAAGTCTAATTCAAACTCGACTTACGAAAAAATTAAGCTCATTTTCTTAGTTCGAGTTTTACTCGTTTTAAGCTCACAAGTTATCCGAACTCAATGAGTCAATATCGAACTTTGTATTACTTAAGCTTGTACTATTTTATGAGTTAGACTCGAATTTGTAACTAAACAAAATTTATATTTTTTACATATATTTATTTAAAAAATAATTTAGTCAAACTAAAAATAAAACAAAATACTAATACACATTAAATTAAAACATTATTACTATTATTATTATTATTTGTAAAAAATAACTATATACATATATCAAGCCGGCTCACGAGTTAATGAGTTGAACATATGAAAGTTCAAACTCAACTCATTTAACAAATAAGTCCAAATTATCAGCTTATTAAGTTGTTAATGAACCAAATCACAAATAAACTCATGAGCTGACTCGACTTATTGTCAACCCTAATCCCAAGCTAGGTTGAGGCTTGATAATATTTCTCAAAGCTCAAACATCAGAACTCTTTCAAATATTTGGAGCACACCCAAAGATACAAGACCCTATAGCATCACGAAAAGTTTCACCACAATAATTTAATACAATAATGATATTCACACAATACATAATTTATATTATTTTTATACTTGATTAATAATGATCAAATTCTTAGTTAATATAATATATCATTTGGTTAATAGGTTTTGGTAACTATTTATTTACAAGCTAGTCAATTATATTAACCAAACGATATATTATATTAACCAAAAAAATACACATCATAAATCAAGTACGTAAGTAATTGATTATCAAAACTCATTAACCAAACGATATACTGTATTAACTAATAATTTACTCATCATTAACCAAATGTAAAAATGGTGTGAAAAAATTAATGTGCAAGTATCTTTTTCCAATTTAATAAAAGGATATAGTAAGAATTTTTTGTCAATTTGTTTGGTAATTTAATCTGATAAAAGTTAAAAAAAAATCCTATATTAACTAAATTTTAATAGATCCACTAATTCTTTTTAACAGGTGTAAAACAGTAGCCAACATATGAATTACATTATTCTTTATCAAAAGATATAAGATGAAATAGATACAATAAAAATGGGAGGTTAAATTGAAATGTCAAAATAAATAAATAAATAACACGAAAATTTGAGAAAAATAACTTTCAGTTCACTTATATCCTTGTTTCTTCTTTTTTATTCTTATATATAAATAAATGTCATAATTAGGGATATTTAGAGGGTCGAATCCATTCATGAACTTGTAAAATTTGGTCTAATTTTACTAGTTATTTTTGGTGAATAAAGTTTTAGTGGAAGGGGAAGTTGCACAATTTCAAAGTTAAGCATGCTATAAGCCTACAAATATTTGCAATGACTTATATAGGTATTTATAAATGATATATTTAATGAAGGATCACAATACGAATCGAACCCAAGACTTTTTTGCTGATGCTATTCAGGACCCGTTTGTATTAGTTTTTTTAAATGTAGAAGTACTTTTTTGAAGTAATAAAAGTGTTTTTTTTTAAATTAAAGAGTTCAAACTTTAAAAAAACACTTCATATGTAACAAAAAAGCACATGAAATATTTTTTTTTAAAGCTTAAACTTTTTAACTTCTAAAAAAATACTTTTATTACTTCAAAAAAGTATTTCTACTCTAAAAAAAACTAATACAAATAGACTCTCAATCTTACAAATTGAGCTAATTCTTATTAACTAATTTATACACTAGTTATCTTATCTTTGCATTGTACAAGTTGTTTAAATTTAATATTTATAACCATAAGTTTTTCATTTAATGGAAAGTTTATAGTTCATGATTCAATTAACTTATTTTGATTTCAAAAAATTCTATAATAAAAAAATTTCAAAGAGAACGTTTGACTAAAAGTTTTTTTTAGTGTAAAATAAATAAAACCAAACTACTTCTAATCTTGTAAAGTGTAAGTATTCAAAATTTAATAATTATATAACTCAATTTTATTTTGTTTGTTTATTACAATATTTAGGTGTATTTCTTAAGTTTATATACATAATTGTTTTAAGTATAAAAAATTAGTATACATAATTTAATACTTACTTGTAAGTTGTAAATATAAGGTAAAAATAAAAATAAATACAAATCCATTTTAACTTATTTTGACATGTGATTTTTTATGACATAAAAAACTTATATAATTTTTACTTTTTTTTTCTATTTTACAATATTAATAATTTTATAATTCAATCTTGATTATATTTTAACAACTTTTCTCTTTAAATTTAAAATAAGCTACATAAAATTAATAGTTAATAGTGCTATTAATTACTTTTCACTCAAGTTAATTTTATATTTAATAATTAATAGTTAATAGTATTATTAAATACATTTCAAGACAAATTTATATATAAATATAGATAATGGGTTAATTCAATGAATTAAGTTGAGTTAAGTATAAAATAACATAATTCAAATAAGATGGGTTTATTTTTTCAACCAGCATAAAAACCGGCCCAACTCCTTTTTTGTTAATGATACAACGCCTATTTATCTCAAAAACATTGTCATTCTATTAAGTTTTAAGAAAATAAAATAAAACATAGTTCCACCCATGGAAAAGAGTAAATAAAACAACATCATTGACCTATAAAAAAAAAAAATCAAAAGATATAAACTAACAAATTCGACCCACCACAACCTAACTTGTTATTTTATGAAATAAAAAAGAAAACTCAAATCATAATTCAACAAAATCCGCGAACACTAGTCGTAATCGTGACTCGTAGTCGTAACCGTCCAAAGAGCATAGCAGCTGGGGCAGTGGGCACCCTCGAAGAGGAAAGGGTTAGCTTTGGGAACCAAACACGTGTAACGCTAAAATAAAATACGACCCTCCATGAAACGCAACGCTAATTTCTGTCATCTTTTTCGCTCTTCTCTTTGAAATACTTCCCACCATTTTCACCCCTCCACCGCCGCCGTCTCCATGTCGCCGTCCGCCGCCGTCAATTCCGACGGATGCTGCCGGTGCTGTCCGGTGGTAGACAACAACGGTTTTCACAATGACGATGTCACATCACCCGATTGTGAACACCGCAGAAGATCCGATCCTTCTACGACGACGTCGTCTAGCTCTCGTTCCTCGTGCAGCTTCACCGATGCGATTCCGCCGAAAGAATGGGAGAAGCTGCGGAGAATTTTCATCGCTTCGGCGAAGGGATTCTCGATCGGCGCTGGTATCAAGGGAGGCCTTGCTCTCTTCTCGATCTTGGCTCGATTGAATCGAAGAAAGTTGAAAAGGTAAGCTGGTTTTGCAGAATCGGGATGTAATTAACGAGTGTGTTCCGTTTGATGATTGGTCTCATTATTCCTCGATTTTCAGGAAGGAGGTTGCGGTGGTCACGAACGGCGAAGCAATTGCCGTGGCTGTGAAGGAGACGTTGAGATACGGTCTATTTCTTGGAACCTTTGCGGGAACGTTTGTGTCCATGGACGAGCTCATAGGTGCTCTGGGAGGTCACCGCAGGCATGTTATGAATCATGATGTTCTCTTCTTTTAGCTTTTTTAGAGTTTGGTGCTACAAATATTCCTGACATCACATCACATTCCTCCAATTTGATACAAAAAGTGACATTTATTTAAGGACTAATTTGATTTTGGAGGACCATGTGAAGGATTTGTAAATAGAGGATTTAATATATTTTTGGATTTTTTATAATCGTGTTTGTTTGCTTGTTTGTTTGTTTGTTTGTTTTGTTCATGAAGTGGAGTGATTCTGATTGGTTGGTTTTGGTTGTGTTGTTGTAGTTCAGGACAGCAAGGTGGAGGGCTCTATTGGCAGGGGCCATTGCTGGGTCGTCCTTGCTTCTGACTGGGTTAGAGGCGCAGCACACGAGCTTGGCCATTTACATTTTCATGCGTGCTGCTGTCTTGGCATCTCGTTGTGGGATTAAGAGCAAACGGTTTGGGAGAATTTGTAAACCTCTCACGTGGAAGCACGGTGACTTATTCCTTATGTGTCTCTCCTCTTCGCAAATATTGTATGTAATCTACCCTCTTTTTTTTTTTAACTGAGGAAAATACTATTGCTTTAATAAGTTATCTTGTCCTTCAAATTTGTTGCAATGCCTTGTAATTTCTATGGAAAAAAAAAATAGTCTGTGTTTCATTTGATGGCTTCGTAGTCAGAGGCTGATGCATGATTTCCTCGATTGTTATGTTCAGTTCACTGATAAACCATGCCTGTATTTATATAGATAACTGCCAAGTATGAGGCATTCTTCATTATGAAAATGCTAATATATACTATCTAGTAAAACCAGATCCTGTCTGATTAAATACTTGATAACTTGTCCAGTGGCTGAACTAGTTTACTTAGTGGGCCTTTAACTATAGACTTTGGTCACTCATTAATTTGTGGCTAGTTATTCACCATTACTAGTTTTGCCCATGTTAAGGTTAAAGCTGCAGGGCTTTACATTGTCTTAAATTTGAATATGTATAAGCTCAAATGGTCCATTCTTGTTACAGACAACACAATATGATATGGGCCTATAGCAGTATGGTAAGTAAGAAGCTACCGGACAAATAGGAAGGTAATAAGGAACAAAGAAGTAATACTGAGAAACCCGTTGCCCATCTCGAAATTCTTCTTGATAACCCTTTATACTTACCTCATGACAAATGTTGCATTAATTTGATATAGTAAGAAAGCTTTGGCTACCACTTACATTCATGTAAATGAAAATGTATGTCTCTCATTTACTGCCATGATTGTGTCCACATGGGTGCACCCTTGATAAGTTTCTTTCTAGGGCTATGTTTATGAGTGCCTGAGACAAACTTGATGTTCCTCTCCCCATCCCCTTCTTTTCCCCTTTTAATAATGATTACAAGATTTTTTTTTTTAAAAGAAAGATTAACGGTAATGGAGAATATTTTGGTTTCAGGTCTGCTTATATATTAAAGCAAGAGAGTTTGCCATCTTCATATAAATCTTTTCTCAATAAACATGGTGGAAAGGATGCAGTTATCTTACGAGGTGTAAAAGATATAGCCAGTGGCAAGCCTTTTACTAATTTGGATGCAATAGAGAAATACTACAAGGCCATGGGTGTTGATCTGAAATTAGATCCAAATATGAAAGTCCCCTGCTCGGTATGAAATAAAGTTTTTGTGATTCTTGTCCTTTTCTTTCAATCTCAGTAAGTGTAATTACTATTTACCCATACAAAATAAATAAAGTAAAAGAAATCATAGTTATCAAACATTGTGTTCAATATCAAATTTGGAAGCTGAATTTGATTGCATCATAACACTAACTTCAATTTCTTCATTATGATTGAATAATGAAAAATGTGATTCTTATGACGAATGCTGACTCATATTTGATGTGGGAATACATGTAGCTGCATTTAATAAATTTCTGGACTTTGGCGGAAACGTATAGGTTTTTAATTTATCTTTCTTTTCTGTTCTATGCCCTAACAAAGTTCCCCATTCAAGTTAATCATATTTATGGTATTGAATTTGTCATTATTTTTTCTCTTTTCTTTTTTTGATCTTGCTCAACTTTGTCATTCTGGCCTGATGCTTTTTATTGAACTGTGTACTCTGTAATTTCCGTTTGAAACATTTCATCTAGAGCTGTTCAATATTTCATTCCGTAACCCATGATAAAAAATTTGTGATTTATGTCACTTATTTTGGTGTTTAAAATCACTGATACTTTGCAGATTGTTCATGGGAATCAATCATGTGGTGGACATGTCCTTTCTTTTCTCCTTCAAGCCTACAAAAGAGCGTTACCTGTTTATCTTCCAGTTTATCTGATCCCTGCACTAATAGTTCATAGACAAGGACTTTTAAAAAGGTGATCTAATGAATACATAGCAATCAATCTACTATTCACCTGATCTTTTGTGAAAATTTTATGAAATATATGTCTTTTATCAGGTTTTAATTTCTGTGAAAACTTTGATTGAAGTGTTATTGTTAATGGTAGTTTTTCAAAGTGAGTACATTATCAGTGGCACATAGGCTGATTTTGTCATAAAAGGGACAATAAATTATTCCATCTGATATTTCTCTAAGTACTCTCAAATTCACCACAATATGAAGATCACTTATGTGCATCACACGCATTACCTTGGTATTTGAAGTATGATAATTTTTTTAATAAGCTTCTAAACAATTTTTATTTTGGCTTGTATCCAAGAAAAGGGGAAAACCATGCAATGCATAGTTCTAGTTAATTTGATGTCTTTAAGTGAAGCTTATACTTTTTTAATTTTAGTCCTGAAAACTCATTGTCTATTTCCCTTTTTCCAGCCCTTCTGTTTCAGCTGCATTAACAAATAGCAGTTTGTCTAATCTCTATTTGCATCAGGCTATCAGCTTTCATTTTTTGCTTTTCTGATTAACAGTTGAACTGAATGCAAGAATTTCCTTTCATCTATCCCCCAAAGAAACATGCCTTTGGTCCTTTATCAGTGTGGTAGGATTGCATGTGTCATGCTTTGAGCTATATAGTTATGACCTATTCAATATGAGATTATATAGTTTTGATTTTATTGCCTATTATCAACATGTTTATATGCAGGCCTTATACAATATTGGCCAAGGGTCTTGTTGGCACGGCAAGATCAAGCTTGTTTCTGTCTGTGTATTGCGCATCTGCCTGGTTAGCATCTATAAACTTATTTTGTGCACTATTATTTTGTTACTGATTGACTTTTACTGCTAAATTGGTTAGTTTTTTATTTTTTTAATTTTTTTTTAAACAACATGCCGTCCATATGGCGTATGCAGGTCAATATGCTAAAACAAAATTTTCAGTTCTGCAAATTGACATTAAATGCAACAATTACTAGAATAAATAAAAGAATTTGTCTGCAATTCTTCTAATAATTAAAATAGCAGGAGTCTTTATTGTTTTTCAGATATATAGTGGTTAAACAAACAGATACTGGTATACAATTAATGTGACCATTTATCCTTCTTATTTTTTATTCAAAAGATTTTCTATTATTGCTAAACCTCAGCTGAAAGATTTAGTTTAATGGTTATGTTGAGAGAGGAAATGAGAAAACATGGTTTCAAGTACTTGCTTCTACTTGGCACTTCCTTTCTTATGTTCGATTATTTTTGTCTATGCATTTACTAGCTTTTTGTTTTTCTTATTCTTTGCATTTCCTCATTGTTACTTTGACGGCATGAATTTTGTAGAAAATGACATGTATGATATGGATGTCTCTATTGTTGTTCATCAGGATGTGGACTTGCTTTCTGTTCAGGATTTTCAAAAGATGTAACGTACCAATGGTGGCCATAGGAACAGTATGTTGCTAACTGTGTCTAAGTATTTTTATCTGTATGGTTGGGGTATTTCAATTGTATTATTTGACAGAAAAGTTCTGCTGGAATTACATTCACGAAAAGAATATATTTTTCAATTGCATTTAACGATTTTGTTGTAAAAGTTGCACTTTGCATTCTTTTGCAGTTCCCAACTGGCCTTGGATTGGCTATTGAGAAGAAAAGCAGGCGAATAGAGATATCATTATACTGCTTTGCGCGCGCTATTGAGAGTTTCTTCACATGCATAGCTGATGCAGGATATCTGCCGCAATCAAGAAAGATCAAGAGAGCAGATGTGGTGGTTTTCAGCTTGTCAACAGCCATCATAATGCACTGCTATGCACAAGAGAGGGAAGTGTTTAGATCCAAATATTTGAATGTTCTTGATTGGGTGTTTGGTGTACCTCCTCCTCCGTGTGAAACCCCACGATGCAAAGATAGATAGGCGCAAGTGCTATCCTGAATTTGAGAGGAAAAGTTGCCCTTCACTTGGTGGTACATAAATTATGCCTTCTCAAAATGATTGATGGGAACCTGAATCTTGTATTGATCAGGGGACTAGAATGATTACTTAACGTATCATAATAGTCCCTTAAGCATTCAGTAACTCACAAAGATTGAAGGCGTTTCAGCTGATTATTACTGCATAATATTTTTCACGCGAGGAGCACGCCAACTAACCTATTCATCAGAGCTCTGATCCTATTTACCAGAGTTGCATACGGATGATCATTTCCAGCACCACCAAGGATCAACTCCACAGCAGTCTGAGTCTGCTTCCTGCCACACCTTAACAGATCCTCTGTCCTTGGCAACTTCAAGATCTTTGAAAAATGGGATTTTTGACCCTTTAGTTAATTTTTTTATTTATTGAAATTAAGTGATGGTATCTTTTCTTTATCAATTGCTGTGGTAATATGGCGGGTATTGGATCCCTCCATCTCAATTTCTCATTTTCTCTTAAGTTTAATAGGATCTCCCTAAATATAAATAAAAATAAAAATAAAAATAAAAATAAAAATGAGATGGAACAGAAAAATAGGAAGTAGAATAAAATGAATCAAAAACTTTATTTTTTATTTTCTCAAGGGGTATTTATTTATTTTTTGGTCTATATCGGGGTATTCTCATATCTTTTGGTGCGCAAACTAATTAACTTCTTTCCCACAAGTTTTTATTTTTATTTTTGTCAAGCTTAAACTTGCATTGCAGTAGTCTCTCGAGTCTTCAATCATTGAGTTTAAACTTGTTTACTACTTGAGTCACCTTTATGGATATTCTCAAATGCATATCACTTGAGCAATTAATATAATGAGTTTATAATTAGAAAAAGTATTAATTTTTTTCTTATTTAAATAATAAATATAATACTTGAGTCTCAAATCATATCAGGCATTGGATAATATTTTGGTCATATTATAACTTTTATAACTTTTTTTGAATAGTCTTGATGAGTCCACAATAGAATTTTTGAGAGGTTTATGAAAATAAAAGTAAGACAAATATTATTTTCCTTAAATAATTAGATGTATTAATAAAATATAGAAAAAAAAATTTACTTTTCCTATGGACAAGAAGTTGCTTAACAATATATCCTTTCAAAAAGTGTGTAGTACTCGTGTTTAAATTGCTTTTAGTATCACGTTTAGTTGTTTTATCCAATTCTAAAACCTAGCGAGAAACATTGTATTTTTTTTTAATAATACCATTAATTTTAATTTTAATTATGATTTCATTATTCTAAAAATAATAACTAAATTTTTAATAAAACTATTTTAATATATATATATATATAGTGACATTGAATCAAAATTGAAGCCTTGAACTTATCTTCCATACTTTAAATTATCAGATAAAATGACGATTTAATCACGACATCAGCTGAACTAGGATAAGAACAAATGTCTAAGTATCAAAGCTATCCAACTGTGATAAACTAAAATGGACAATAAAGATGACTCCTACTACAATTGATTGTTCTTCTAACACCCAAGAGGAACAAAGATGAAGATTATGGTTCCATCAACTTCTTAAAAAAAGACTTATCATTCTTCATCAGTGCTTGAACTTTCTGCAGTTTGACCATGTTTATTGGCGGTGCCATTGGCAGCTAAATGCTTATTTTTTGAGTTTTGATCATCTTCATCTTCACTGTACTCACTCTCATAATCATCATCATACTCTCCATCCTCATTGTCCTCATCCTCCTCAACCCCATCCTCCATGATAGGTCCTTCATCTGCCAAAGCAGCACCCCTGGTGCCAGCCCGAGTCCGTTTCAAAATTTTGAGCTTTAAATTTGTCTTTCTGTCACAGCCCAACCAAGAGTCACACAAACAATAACAGGTCAAACTGTAGTTACCCTCTGATGGGGCCTGGAACTTGCCCATTACCAATCTAGATCCCCCCTTCACCTTCTCAACTGCTTCTGCAACTGCCCTACTGGTCTCCTTCACATTTGCTCCTGACCCCTCCATAGATTCCTCAATTGCCTTAGATGCGGCAGTTACAGCAGCAGCTTCATCCATGAAACTAACCTTCTGAGAAAACCACACATTATTCGAAACAGAATCCCCAAGCAAAAACCAGAAATTTTCTTCCTTGTGAAATGGGTAGTAGGGGGCATGCGGGAGGGCACCAATCAGGCCATTACCCCGTTTAATATTTACCCATGCATGGATAGTAACAATGTCACCCTCTTGTATACCCTCTTCACCTTCAGTCTCACAAGTTACCTCGATTGTCAAGGAAGGCATCATATCCAGTACCGTCTCAATGTCTTGTAATTCAGCAGAAGATAACCCAGCTGATTGAATAAGCAGGTCAGCTCGCTCTTGGGAGTTCATGTCATGAAGTTCCTGAAATGTTCTCACCTTCTGCATATCAAGAAGGAAAATGCTTAGGTCCAAGACTCGTGGGAACAAATGGGAAATTCAATATGGCCAGGAAAAAAGGGAAATTCAACATTCAAACGGCCAATAGTAGTCACCATACAGAACTTTGGGCTAATTGTGCAGAACAGAGATAGCTCTGCAGTTTTTTGTTTAATAAAATAAGATAGACCAGTAATTTCATAGGACAGGTAGTTCAGCCACTAAATCCTATCCAAAATTAATGAGCTAGACAAACCCGTATGAATATTTCCTATTCATCAATCTCGAACACATGGCAGAAATCAAACTTCTATTAAATTGGTTCCAACAAGTGGCTAACTAGCTACAGTTAGATCCCCTGGAAAAATGTGCATAAAAGGTTTGTCAAAGCATGTTAACTCTATGGTCAATACTCAAGATCTTTTTAGACCTTGTAACTACAGGTAACAGCACGGACATGAACATCTAGGCCAGGGAAATTTAAAAGCATTTAATTTGGATGACAAGAGGGCATGTAGAATGTTTTGACTTACCTTGCGGGCCACCTTCTTAATAACAGTCTCACTAAAATGTGGCAGCTGCAGAAATGGTGCAACGCCTTCAGGGGATCCACCAGTAGTCTTTCTAGCACTGAGAGGGACAGCCTGCATAGAAGGTCATAAATCAAGAAAAGAACTTCATATTAAAATGGTTTTATAAAAAGGCAAAGGCAAAGGCAAAAATATTAATTGGTGATATATTTCAATTAAAATGATTTGCTAAACAAGACAAGAAAAACAACCATAAACAAAAATGGAAATAGCACAATTTTATTCTGTATACCATAAGGTTAAACCAATAAGACATCCTTACAACCTTAACTACGGAGTAAGAACACATCAATATGTGCAAAATTTTGTGAAGCATAACCCGCCTGCCTTGTTCTTGAAGAGATGACATCAAACCAATACGCATCAGGATAAGAGCCAAAAGATGCCAGAGGAAAAAACCAAAAACTTTTTGGTTCTCATTTTACTTGTAGCATCTATCATGTCAACAAGCACTTATTAAATGCTTTTACAAATAATTTTTTTTATTAAATAATTAAATAAAATAGCCTGCATCCTATGTTGTAAGTTTCTCCCATACTAGCAGACTGTGTAAAGGAATGGAGGAACTTGATTGAATATTGGCCATCCTTCATTAATGGTCTCATATACGGGCATTTCCTAGTGGTTTGGCACTAGGTCCCAAAGTGGCTGTCTCGTGTGGAGGTGAAAGATCCCGAGTTTGAGCCCCAGCACTTTGGACAATATCCTCTGGCCAGCGGTCTACCATCAAGTTGCCAACAGTACCGCGACAGTGATTAGTCCCTTGGTTGTCAGCTTTGGGGATACACTGGGTCAAACACCAAAAAAAAAAAAAAATACAGGCATTTCCTTCTATTTTATACTATCTTTTTACCAAAAAGACAAAAGGAAATGTTGTAGAAGTGAAACATAAAGCTACATTTAGATTATCCTATACATATATAGCAGTAAGCATTTTCTTTGTTGCTTTAATTATCATCAATTAAATGTTACTCTTTCACTGCCATACATAGGTTCTGCCCCTGCAACTAGGTAGAACGAAATATAATGATGCTAGTATGTTATTTAGGAAAGGTAAGCAGGTTATCAGAATGTACAAATGAGTGGGATAGAGATTAATAATGAGACTAGTCTGTAACTTAATTTAACACAGAAGAAGAGTTGCTTAAAATTGAACATATGGAAAGGTGCAACCGGAGGAAATAAAAATGATTGCATTGTAGGAAACTATACTTAGCTTCGAACTTAGATTCATCACCTGGATAATACATTGAGAAAGCTCAACAACACCAATTGCAGGCCTCAGCCACCCATGCCCCTGAGCATTGCGTGGTATAACTGCCATCTGTTACAGAAAGTAGAGCATTAAATAATGTAGTGAAATGCAAATATCATGGATTCATGACTATAATCCAGAAACAGAAATATCATATTCATCATATAAGAGAATGGTGACAAGCAAAACTTGATGATCAAAATCCTATGCGCAAATATGCATGCTTTATCTTTCATGACAGGCATGATCTTAGTTTTACTACTGTAAATCTTAGTGATCCCATTATCTTACTTATTTCTCTAACTTCTTTGTATTTGCATCCATCAACAACAGAAACCATCCATCTCATAAAAGTAGTTATCACCATTATTCAGTGGATCTAACCCTTTTATTTTTATTTTTATTTTTTAAAGTGGAGATAACCTTATTACATGGCAAACTGAATATTTTCTGCATGTTTACTTGAATGTGTCTACCAAAAAATAATTTTCATTCCTCTAAAATGGAGTTTTCATGAAATCCACCTCGGCAACAAACTTTGTCCCATCACTGTATGACTAATTTTTCATGTTATTATGGTAAGTTGTCAGTAGGACAGGTCCTCTAATATTTTGCATCCTATGAACTAAGCCAAAAAACTCAAGTTTGGCAAGTGTGCAAGACTCGATAAAAATATAAAAGTAATGACCTTAAGTTGGACCCCAGGCATGAGCATGTGTGTGCAGATGATCCTGTTATATTGGGTAATTTCTAAGAGTTTAGTGTTCCAACAATTCTTTATTGATGCAACTTCTGAATAATGATGGCAATTTGCGAATGACAGTGAAGATTTAGAGGGAACAGTATGATAAATAAAGAATGAGCATTGAGTCTACTGAGATATGTAAGGTTGATTAGTAAATCACCTTCATTAATTCTTCAAGAAGTCGAGGTGCTGTTTCTAAAATTCGTCTGAAATCACTTTGTAAAGATGGAGACAAGGCTGCAAATTCTCGGGTCAACTGAGCTTGAACTAACAGCTCCGTCTGAAAAAATAGCATAGGTGTGACCACATAAAGGGCTATTAGAAAGCAGAATAGAACACTTTATTTGGCTTAGCCATACAAGAAGGTACCTTAACCAGTGCAGGATGCTGCTTCCAAAACTTAGCCTGCTCCTGCTTAATGTTCTTGAGATCAAGATTCAACTCACTCCTTACCAACATAAAAAGCTTCTGAAGAGGTTCATCGTCAGTCCTACGAACTGGAATTTCCATATATTCAGCAGCCTTTATGAAGACATCCATGACTTTGCTGTGCAATACAGTAGCCACAAATATTTTTAAAAAATTAAAAAAAAAGGCAAAAGCAAAAGTTTCAAGTATATAAGACAGCTGTTGGTATAAATGAGAAAACACACAACCCAATTTTCAATCTATTGCAATATGGTATTCCCAAATACCATTATGCTTACCAGTAGTACCACAAAATGGGTTAAATAAAATAAACTGTTACTTTACTGTCATCTCGTCCATCTCTGATAAGTAATTTTTTAAACCCCAATATGTCATCAACATTGTAAAGTGTAATTCAATCTTGTAAGTCCAGTATGGAAAGGGGTTTAAAATCTAATTATGTGTTGTACAAACATCCATTTAGCTAATTAACACATTCACATGGTGATATTTCTCATTGAACTTCAAGCTAATTGAAAAATAAACTAAGCATACACCAATACCCTAAGCTAATGAATGGACATATCCAACGGCTGACTGCACAAGATTTGGTTCTCTATATATCCTCAGAGAATTATCATGGGATTGAAAGATTGAGGGAGCTTAACTAGAACAAAGATAAACTATGTATATACCTGGGGGCCAAAGAAGGCTTCATGAGGTAATAGTAAGTGGACAGCGTTTGATGCATCACATAGTTTCCGGTATACTTTGATGATCTGGAGAGATAAATAACAGCAACAACCAATGGCAAGAGAATACACACACCAACAATCCAAAGCAGAAGTATTCCACCAGATGCCCCGTCAATATTTAGCAGGAATTGAGGGAGAGCTATACCCATTTGAAATCCCTGCAAAAGAATATCATCCATATTTCCCAAATATGATTACAAAAAAAGACAAAAAGGAAACAAAGACAACTGAGCACTTTGCCATAATTTGCTTTATTACCTGTCTGCCATCAGGATGGCCATATTTTTCATAATTTTCACGAGCTATTGGATCTGTCAGAGATTGATAAGCCTTGGCAATGAACTCAACGAAGTACTTGTGTGCCTCTGAAATAAAAGGAATTTAAAAACTATCAGTTACATGGGTAATTACAGAAAGCCCACATTCTTGCGAACATCAAAGTCTGTGACTATAAGAAACATATATTAAACAATCGAAACACCTTCAACCTGGATCTGGATTTTTATCTGGATGGTATTGAACAGAAAGTCTCCTATATTTTTTCTTTATTTCAGACTCTGGCGCTCCAGGTTCTAATCCAAGAATACTAAAAGGATCGAAAACCTGAATCTGCATAAAATTTACAGGAGAAATTTCAGAACGTGCACCATTTGAACACTCAGCCAATAAGCAAACTGTTATACAGCAAATACAAGATCCTTCAATACTAAATTCATATCTCAAGCATGGAATGGCTGAATTCATTTTAACTTTCACTTGTTTACCTCACGACTCATATTCTTTATGTAATAAACCAGAATAATCATGACCACCCAAAGCAGTAATAATGTCAAGTTACTGCATGTTGAGACATTTGAAATCTGCAAAATCAAAAGAGAACGAAAAGAAAAATCAGAAGGAGAAATGGGAGGTTAACACTTAACACGACAATTCGATTAAATATCACAAGTAAAAGTAAACAAATATGCAATCATAAAAAATTTATCAAAAACAATACATGTAATGGAAAATGACCCCACCCTCTTAAATATCGATTTACGGTACTTCCCCGATCGTGAGCATTCAGAGCACTGACAGTGGATGCTCTTTGATTTTTTAGCAGCAGCACGACATAACTTTGTTATTGTATATGGAACTATAGGAATGGCCATTATTGTCAATATGAATATTGGGAAAAGTGCACTATTCTCCTCTGAAGCAGCCATTGTTATTTGCTGTGCTCAACAACCACGTACAAAGTTACTAGACCTGCAAAGGCGACTCTTGTTACAGCTCATAGCTCAACCTTTTATCATAATCTTTCGTCAGAAAATCAGCAATTATGAAATAACGTACAAAAACACAATAATCAGAATAAAAATTTCCCGGCAGCATTCACAGTGGGGGTGGTGACAAAATGGGTTGTCTGAATTTGAACTGTGTTTTTCTTTCTCACTAATGGTGCATGGGGGAGCATTTTCAATTTGTGTTCCTCAATCTATGTTTCAATATAAACTTTTGGAAGCATGAATTTTGCCAAAGAAAACATAAATCATAAATTTAAATCGAAAACAGCACCACCAGATCACCAATTCCCCTTGCCCAGCCAGAATTTAAAAAAATAAAATAAAATAAAATAACAACAACGAACGCGCATCAGTTACAGTTACAGACTATACAGTTCAGACAGTCAACCGTTGAATTTCATTGGATTTGTACTCACAGAAATGCGTCGATTCAGAATCACCGAAATAAAATAAATAAATAAAAAGGCACAAAATGGTAAATCCACAGCACAATTTCACAAAAAATACACGACAAATCCAATTCAACAAGCAAATCGAATCCGAATCACATCAACGAATCCCACCAAGGAGATCCAGATGATGGCAAAGCAAAGGCATGAGAATCAAGGGGTAAAATATGAAAAATCGCAGATGAAACAGTGGAGAGAAGGAGAGAAAAGAGGGAACGTTCATACAGTAAGAATTGAGCGCGTGGGAATTCCAAAAAGTGGACGAAAGAAAAGGAAGGAAGGAAGGAAAGGTCAACTTGGATGAATTACTGGGCGATGCAATTTCACAAGGGAAGAGGGAAATCGGAGAAGAAGGTAACTCTTCGCCTCGGAACTTAGAACTGAGATGAGATCGCAGGGAGGCAATTAAATAATCTAAATTATTTTGTTGGTTACCTCTCGAGTTACGCACGCACCAACGAGTCACTGTGTTACGTTTCCCGTACCGCTGTTTTGTTTCGTTTCGGCCCTTAAACCCTCACCCACCATAGCCCACACCACAACACAAGGCGTGAAAATGGATTAAATTTGTTCAACAAGCTCGTTTATCCGTATAAATTATGTGAGTCAACTTGTAAAATTATGAATCCGTAAAAATATAGAGTAATTTTGAATTAACCTATTTAACAAATAGGTTAAACGGGCCAACTCCGCAAGCCGCTATATATATATATATATATATATATATTAATTTCACTCAGTTTTTTTTTAATTATATATATATATATATATTAATTTCACTCAGTTTTTTTTTAATTTAATTTAAAAAATTAAATGAAAAAACTATACCATGTACTAATAGTACTGGACCACTGGTCCATGGGCACTAGGCTACCTATTGACATTGGGCCAGTCGAGCCAAGCCATGCCCATTTTCATTTTGATTATCACTTATCAAATTCAAATCAAATCCTAGCCTAAGTTCCCCACTTTCCCTTTCTTCCCCAGTCCCCCTCCCCCCAAATCCTAAAGGCAGTGGCGCAGTATTGCACCTTGTGAAGTTGTGACGCTGATGAACCAACAGCCAACAGCGAACCAGCAACGAAGTCACGGTCCAGCAGTGAACCAGCCATAGTTCAGTAGTGAACCAACCACGCTGACGATCCACTAGCAAAGAAACCAAAGAACAAAGCCATAGTCCAAAGAAGGAATAACCAACCACTTGCAAAGAAAGAATGAACTAGCCACGGTCTAGTAGCAGCGAACTAGCCACGGTCTAGTCCAGCCATAGTTTTTTTTTCCTGATTTTTAGTATAGGTTTTTCTCAGAACTGATATAATGATATTTGTACATGGTCAATTCATTATGGACCTTATCTTTTTTCTCGAGTCTAACTATAAGGATGTGTTCATTTGTACATTTTAATTTATTGTTTTTGCATTATTGATATGTCATGTAGTATTTGATTTGAAATTCTTAAGTTTTAAAAAAAAAAAACAGTTTCATGAACATGCACATTTAGGCCTGCGAGTTGATGCGAAGTAAGTCGGGTTGACTAATTTGTAACCCGTTTAAATGCGAGCAATTTTAGCCCTACCCGTTTAACTCACAACCGGTTGCAAGCGGGTATAAACTGGTCAGCCTGGCCCGTTTAACAGCCTTACACAAAACTCAATGCCAAGTTAAATGTGGGTGAATCACATTAAGGTTGGATTAGAAAAAAGTATTTTTATTTATTTTTTGAATAAAATTAATTAAGTATTTATTTAATTTAACTAATAATTTATATATAGTTAACTACATATCAAGTATCAAAATGAAGATAAATTATTGGTTAAATGTATGTAAATTATTAGTTAAATTAATTAAATACTTAGTTAATTTTATCTAAGAACCAACTAGAAATACTTTTCTACTAAACCAATCTAAAGAGTCATTTTCTCATTAAATATCTTACTAGCCATTTGGCCTGGCACGCGAGCTTGTTAGAAAGACACGTTAGTGTAACTTGTAAAAAAGTATTTTATTTTAGTTTGTAGATTAAACTAATTAAGTATTTAATTAATTTCGTTAATATTTTATTTACAGTTAATTACATATTAAGTATCAAAATAAAAATAAATTATTGATTAATTATATATAAATTATTAGTTAAATTAATTTAATACTTGATTAATTTAATCCACGAACCAAAATAAAATAATTTTTTCTTAAGGCATACTAAAGTATCTTTCTCCTTATTAATATTGGGAGAAAGATAATTTAGTTTAGCTTGTAAAAAAGTATTTCAATTTGGTTCATGTATGAATTAATTATCAAATTATTTTACTAATAATTTACTAATAGTTAACTAAATATCAATATTCAAAATGAAAATAAATTATTAGTTAATTATAACTAAATTATTGGTTAAATTAATTTGATATTTGATTAATTCAATAACTGAACCAAAATAAAAATTTTTTCAAAGAGCAAATATAAACTATCATTTTTCCATTAATATTTATACTTATTGACTTATTGTGTTAATATTGGATTCAGATAAAAGAGAAAAAAAATAGTATAAAATTTGTTATTAAAGTCATTAATTCCTTTAGTGTGAGTAGTATATAATTTTTAAAAACTAAGCCCTTACATCAAGAAGTTATCATAAGTTAACTATGTATTCCACTAACATATTACAGGTTAATTGAAGTTTAGAATCTACATTTTGAGGGAAAAAATTTAATTAATTATACTAAAATCCCAAAAAATTTCAATCTCCTTTTTTTAAGATCTTTAATGGAAGAATCATTTTTTCTATATTCCTAATTCAAAGAAAGAAAAAACGAAAGTATATGTAAATCTATAACTT
Organism: Styphnolobium japonicum; assembly: GCA_023212625.1. NCBI lineage: Eukaryota > Viridiplantae > Streptophyta > Magnoliopsida > Fabales > Fabaceae > Styphnolobium > Styphnolobium japonicum. The sequence goes on along the minus strand of JALBWW010000003.1, from coordinate 20,097,387 downwards.
CAATTTTCAATTTTAGAATGGAAGCATTGTTTTCGTCTATGCAAACTATATATGTGTGTGACTGATAGAAACGTTGAATTTGTCAGACTAAGTTCAACAAAAATAAGAAAAGTTGAGAGAAATGCAATAACAAATCACATGAGTCTCCATTGAAAACAAATCTGAAAGGCTGAAGGATTACTCAAAATATAGACCAAAATAACTCTATATTTGAGTGCAAATTAAAGTCTTGCAAGTTAGGAAAGAAAAATACTCCAAGTGAAATTAGACGTCAAAAATTTACGCTATCAAAAATCAATTATCTTGTTAGAAGAAGATAAATGTCACACAATATCATTGCACATGCTCAAAGAAATTTTTATTAAAAGGGAAAATCACAAAGCATTCATTAACGAAACTCACCTCACCAAATTATAAAGTGCTCACCTCTTTTCATTCCTTGAGTGGGTAAGATTCGGCTTGTTAAATAAGTGTTTTGTTGCAAAATGCAAAAAAGAGTAGAGGTGAAAGAATATTACATCTATCCACTTAAAGGCTTTTTTACTTAGAACCTAGAGCTGCAATGCAAGATGCGGTATGTTGTTCCTCGTGGGCATGCGGCTGGACCTAAAGTGACAAAAGTGACAATCCATACGTCGAGAACTAAAAAGGCAAACATCCACTTTAGAACCAGGAACTGAGAGGCAAGATTTGATCAGGCATTACATCCATCAACTTTAAGCCATTTACAAGATTTCATGCATATGGGAGATCCACGTGAGAAACTTTGGTCATTTATTTATGGGAAGTCAAGTCATGAATTGAGAATATATGGCATTATGTGCATATAGGAGTCAACTTTAATTTTTATATATATATTAGTTTCGGGAATTGCTAAATGTCACATTTGGTCCAAAGAATGAAATTTCATGGAATAATAAGTATAAGAATATGAATTAATAACCTACAATGATAATCATGTTTTGATTTCACAGTTTGGAAAGATTAAAAATAAAATGGCTTGAAAAGTGGTACCCCAATTTGGTGTATGGAGTATAATATGGAATGCAATTCAAATTGATATAATTAACACAAATACCCCTAATGAGAAAAAAGAAAAAGTTTTAACTTCTTTCTTCCATATCTTATCTTCTATATATAATATGAATATGCATTTTTTTAAAACAATATTCAAGCTTAGTTTTTCAACAATTTGATAACAAAAATTTTGATTATATTTTTTGAACAATTTTTTAATATAATTAGTATATTAAATTATGGCTTTATGCTTTACGACATTGGTAAAGTATTGATTTTAATATTATACAAGATTTGAAAATTTTAAGAAAAATAAAATAAAAATATCCAAAATATTGTAGAAAATCAATGGTTATATGATAACATGAAATGGAAATTACACCATAAAAAAGCTCAAAGTTTAAATATCCAAAAAACTGAAAATTAAATCACCATAAATTGAACTTCTATTAATAGATATTCGAAGAAAGGGGGATAATGAGTCAAGAGGGGAGATAAGTCATACGGAGAGTGAGAATAGTTTTTAAATTATAGAAAAGTAATTTGTGTTATTTTATAAATTAAAAAATTGTATATTAGAGAAAGAAAGTATATATATATATATATATATATATATATGGAATCCTGAGAAATATGGAATTCCCAATCCCACATTTTTTGAAAGAATGAGATTCCATAAAGTTTTTAAAATGAAGAATGTCATTGCATAATTTTTTTCCACAAACAAACATAGAATCCTTTGATTCCAGGATTAAATGTGGAATAACATTTCAATCATTCACACCAAATGTAACATGAGTTATTTTCTTAATTATCTTGATTAATTGTAAAATATTTATTGGTTACTAATTATATTTAATAAACTCCATACATTTATTGTGATAATCAAGAACTAATAAACAAGATATTGTAACAACTTCATTCCCTTTATAGAAATTATTGTGTCTTTAAGATTGGAGTGTGATAATGACTTCAGAAGTTCAATCCTATGCTAGACCACCCATTATCTTCCCCTACTCATATGAACTAGCTTAATTTTTCCTTTTTGTTCTCTTGATCAAAACTCCAAATAACCTATTGATAATATAAATGTTCATGTTAAAATTTTGCAACATAAAAAATTTAGGTTTAAGCCCAAGTCAAAATTTTCTTAAATTCATCTTTTTTTTTGGCATAGATAGTCAAAGCTAGATTTTTTAGTCAAGATAATTAGGAGTATGAATTAGAAACTTGGGCTTCTTTATGTTTACTTAAATTCATCCTTAATGGGGCCTTTGGCTCGTGGATTGATTTTTCATTCTTAAGAATCTTTACATGGGAAAGGTAGATTCTTATATTTAGTATAAGATTTCAAAACACCTTCTTATTTACAAATGATTCATTGAAGTATTTTTGTCAAAATTCCCATACTTTTATGTGGCATTTGGTTCGCGAATTATTTTTCATTATTGAGAATTTTTACATGGGAATGTTGAATTTCCATGTTTGATACAAGATTTTAAAAAATATTTCTATCCAAAAATGATTCATAGGAATGATTTTTTCCCAATATTCCTACACTTTTGTTTCTATGGGGAGGTGAGTTTGCTACATTCTCATGGCATAAGAATATTTTTGTCATGTGAAATATTTAAAATACCTACCATTCTATAGTCATGTCATCAATTAACAATCATCACGTCATTGTGGGCAACTACCATCAACCACCTTTACCCACTGTCCGCAGCGGCATATCATCGGAATCCAGCTACCCTGCCACCAGCGAGATGGTTGGCGACTTTGGTCACAATGTCTGTCACAAGAATCTGGAACCCCCTCGGGCGGTTGACGATGGCCGGAGACTTCAGCAACCGTATTGGTCACCGAAGTTCTGCCACCTTCGTCATGTCAGTCACCAGAATCCGACAACTGTCGTCGTGTCCATCACCTTAATCTGGAAACACTCAGTTGATGGTGGTGAATAACTTCGACGACTTTGTTGGTCACCCCTCACAGTGGGCGAGGGTTGGCAGTGGCTGGCGACTTCTGCCATTGCCACCAATCACCAGTTATCAAAATTCAACTACCAACCATTGCCGCATCCAATTAAGAATGGCTACAACTTCAACCAATCATTTTTTAGAATTTTTTGGTCAATTAAACGTAATAGCCATCATTCTCAACAATACCATTCATGGAAATATCTGTTGATACTCAAATTTGTCATAAAATTTTTATTTTCATCAATGAACATTGTACTAATAAATTTGTGTCTAATCTAATTTTAAAGCCCAAACCCAATGTTAAAAAAATACAAAAAGAAGCAAATAAACAGAGAAGGATTTTTATTTTTATTTATTCTAAAAGGGATGATAAAATATCCTTTGTGATTCTGCATTTGGAACGCAACAAAAATAAATATAAATTTCAGCATCTCTCTCACAATTTTTAACCCCCATGATTTGTGCGCTCCAATTTGACTAAACAACTAGATTTAAACCCGCGCGATGCGCGGACAGATACATAAAATTGTTTTAGATTTTATTTAGTTAAAATGGCTTTTTAAAATTTTTAAAACATCTAAGACATTTTAACATGTTAAACCTTTGGTTCTTCATTTTTCAAAAGGATTTGTATATCCAATAGCTTCAAGGCCTTCATTTCAAGGTTCAAAATGGCTTTGCTGCACCCAGTTCATAAAGTCATTGGTCTTTTGTTTTTATTTAACAAAAATAATCCAAAATGTTATTGTCCAAGGAAACTTTTATTCTTCTATATCCTATGCAGTAAACGAATATCAGTAATGGCAAGTGGCAACCAAGTTAATGAAATGGGCCAAACGTTTGTTATGCTGAAAATACTATCCCATGCTAGGAATGGGTCTCCATCGTGATTATGTGCATTGTTATAGCATATATAATTCAAGTTGTAAAATCATCAAGGGAAATCTCATGAAAATGAAAAATCTAGCCATATAAAACAACAGGAAGCGTTTAAAGGATGATGTTTAGATTTGATTAGGACTTTCATATAAACATATGAGCTATATGAGCTTTATATTAATCACCAAGAGAAAGTTGTATGTTCTTAAGCTTCACCTAAATGAAAATAGGGAATTGGTGCAGAATTATAAAATTTACACTTGGGAAAATACAAATACTCTTAATGGAAGACCTTTAGCGTTATATGATTCTTTGCATTCAGAGAAGTCAAAAGAGTCTTTTGAAATTATTTGATGAGAAATTAATAGTGTTCACACCAATTCATAGTCAAATTAAGCTTCATATTTTTTTGTTAAGTATAGCGTGATAGGATGAAAGGCCATCTTGGTTATGCTTCCATGCAATGAAAGGCCAATTTGTGGTTTGACAAATGCATCCAGAACTAACACGTCAAGAGTAATCAATTTTATCATAGATGTCAAATTGCTTTTTACTTGCGGAATCAAGGTTGCAAGAGTAAAGTAAAGTAAAATAGAAATGGTTTTTGAATCAACATTTCACTTCTTATGAAGCGAAAGACCCAGGGAGCCCTCAAAGGAATTTTTCATGCCTTAATCGTCTATATTAAAATTAACAAATTTTAGTGACACATTGGAAGTGTATTGATTTAATGATCTTATACTTCAATCAGGTTCTCATTCCTAGATTCCTAGTCAAAGAAAATGAACATATTGAATTCAAGAAGAATAATAATAATGCTCTTTCCATAATACAAGGTAAACGATTTACCATTCAAGAAGCTTCATAAAAGTATAGTCAAAGAGTATACATTAATGAGTGAAGTATCCAATATGAGATCACATTCCTAGTTTCTGTTTAGGAATCTGTTTCTATTGCTTGTACGGAAGCATATCTGTCAAACAAATAAAACTATAATCACAAAAACAACATAACAATTAGTTCAACAATGATTTAAAAGATCAGGAAACTTGAAATGCATTATATTATTAAATTTAACTAAGAAAATTATATTTTGGAAACTTGTTTAGCTTCTAAATAATAAAGTTCCTCAGATAACCTTAAGCAGATGAGATAAAGAATGACTGTTGGGTGTAGGAACCAGAAATCTTATGGCAAGGTGGAAAAGCAAAAATGAATAAATAAAGGGGGGGAAATAGAATTTGAGAAATTTAGTTGGACGAGGCTGGACAATGTTTCTACCTTCCCTGCCATATGGCTATTTCCTACGAATGTTTAGGATCTATACATTCTCTGTACAACACATCAATCAAAAATAGCTTAAACAATATGACAACATCCGTTAAACAGAGTCCCCAGATAATCTATACACCAAAAAAGTTCAAGAAATTGGTCACCCTCACCTCCACCATCAGAACAGTTTAAACAGGTATATCTTTCTCATCTTAGCATTGAATGTGGGGCTTTGAGAAGATCAGCATTTAAATATTCAAATGCGTACATCTGTTTACCCTCTTCCAACCCATCTATCTCCATCACAGCCTGTTATAGTTCAGTAGCATCAATTGAGCATTTTCTTTACTCTATTTCATTAGCCAAACGTCAGATGCTTGATGCCACTGCCACACCTAAAGAGTATCTGAGCCAAGAGGTCGTTTGGGAAGTTGTCTTAGAGGTTGGACCATAGGAGGCTCTTGAAAGCCATCTAGCATCTGGCCATACTCTGGAGGCTCAGTGTATGATTTAATTCCATCTGTCTCACTCATGTAGTGGGAGAAACAAAGGAGACTGATTCATCCTCACAAATCTTCATGACTATTAGATGGCTTCCACCCTTGATCTTATCCCAACGGCTAGGGGCTTGATAAAACCTGATTTCATTGATTGCATGTGAAGGGAAAGAAATCAATTTGCTTGCAATCAGCAACATCACAATGATTCTCTAGATTTGGGAATTACGAAGTTCCCATATAAAATAAGCTTCAACTTTAGATCCCACCTATCCGACAAAGAAGAGAGAAATGAATTCCAGCAAAGAAAAATGGATTTCCTGCATATTTGGAAATTGAATGTCGGGAATTTTGATTTCTGCTTATATAGGGAGAGGTTCAGATAGTGGAGAGTTTGGCTCCTCTTCCCCTTCTTGTGCCTATTCCCCTTCTTGAGTTATGAAGGAGACATATGAACCTGAAGCTAGAATAGAGAAAATAAAACAGATGTGTTATAAATTTGAGGCTAATATGTTTCACCATGTATAATATAAGGCTAATATGTCTTCCTCCTAACCTCTCTCCCTCTTTGGTAAGATGGCAATGGTTGGTTCAATTATTGCCATTCTTTTAGGTCCTGTGAATTGAAACTTCAAATTAATAAATAAATCATACTTTCATCAAATTTCTAGAAGAACAATTAACATAAAGGTGAAGCCAAAATAAACAAAATCACTAAGGAATAAAACAGTCATCATTTGGTCGTTTCTATGTGGTTGCTAATTGTAGTAGATGTCGCTGAAAGAAGTCAAAAAGCAACTTCTCACCACTTTTCTGCTGAAAGATTAATAAAAGAAATGAGAATCGTGATTTTCCTTTCTCAAAAGATATATTTGTGTTGAAAAAAAAAAGCTATATTTGTTTTTATAGTGATGCTCTTTAACATTTCTCGCTCCCCTAAACACCAACTTCAAAGCTTTATAATTTTCTTGAAAAAAAAGAGCGATCAACTTAATAGGATTTTATTTTATTTCATTTTTGCGATAGATAGACACAAATCAAAATCACATGCAGAACCCATGTAGCAGTTGAGCACTCCTTCAATTCAACTAAAAACGCAAAAAAAAGAAAAGAATGAAAACATAAATCAAATGGAATTTAAAAGTATAAACACATCAAATTAAAGTTTTTTTGCTAAAAAAATCAACAAAGACCAAATGGAAACTGGAAAAGAGAGAATCCTGCGAACCTGAGAGCCCAAAAGAGCAGGTTGGCGGATCTGCAAAGACCTTGTCGGGTTTCGATGAACTCGAAAGCTAATAAAGACGAAACCACTAGTGCGGAGTAAATGAGTATTCATGCCACAAGCGGATATGGTTCATTTCAGTTACCGAAGACGAAGCAGGAAGGAAGAGAATGAGGAGTTGGATAAGTGACGCTTGGAATGAGAACGAAAGCAATGAGAGAAAGGGGGAGCTGGAGTAGCCTGTGGTGGCAAAATGGAGCACAATAGTGATATGACGTGGAGATTAGATACAACTTCACTTAGCTGATGTGGCTTTCACAGCTTAGCTGATGTGTCTTTCACACAGATTGTGAGTCTGAAATTATATATTATAAATAGATTCCAGCACAAATCACACATTAATGACACAATAAAAGTAAAAAGCAACAAATGAGGAAATTTGCTAGGAAAACAATTGTTGATTTACCAAAACAAAAGGCACCATAAACAGAGCATAAATTTGGCCGCATGGCATGCAAGCAGTAAATATGGGAAATCAATTTAAAATACCCATGAGCTTGGGCTATAAAAATGGTCTGCAACAAAAGCCTAGGAAGGTTAGAGGAAGCTGCAACAAAGGGACGGAGACGGAGAAAGAATGTTCTGCTAGTGAGAAGGGAGGCTTCGGGTGGTTCAAGCTATTTCTTTAAAGATATCTGACGAAGGAATAATCAAAATTAGCCAAAATAATGGCGAAGTTTTTAGTTTTGCCATAAGCGTTGGCGGGACTTTAGGCGATCTCCAATAAATATATTTTTCCATATATTATTTGTCATACCAGCAATTTAATTGTTATTTAAAATAAACTTAAGATATCCGACTATGGAATAATCAAAATTAATCAAAGTGAAAGTGATATTTTGATTTTTCTGAAGTGAGGAATTTCTCTTTAATTTTGTCAGAAGCGCTGGCAGGGCTTTAAGTGATCTCTAATATAAATATATTTTTTCATACATTAATTTCTTGCTATGATTTTATGCTTGTCACTTTAGTCAAATACCACATTAACCCTTAAATTTTGCCAACGATGGAAAATTTAGGAGAGGATTGAAGAGACGATCAATTAAACTCTTCCTAATATTCTTGAGACTATTAATATTAGATTTTACTGGGAGAGCTGACCAAATCTAATTTTCAAAATTAAAGAAATAAAATATTAAGAAAAAATGAATGTGAGCAAATTAATATAGCTATATTTTTGTGGTGATGGTGAATTAAAATTTCATTTGCTCACTCATTCCAAAAATTTCATTTTCTGAAAATTATTTCACAAATCACTTATTCTAACAATTTTCTTTTATAAAAATCATTTAAAAATCTCATATTTTATTTAGAAATCTTTTCTTAAAAATCTGATTTTTTTAATTTATCATCTTCACGTAATATGTTGTGGGCTTACATTTGTTTCATACAATAATGACTATTTAGCCACTCATTTCCTGTCTTAGTCATTTATCATTTTTTTGATATTATGCTAGACACAATGTGACATTTAAAAATAAAAATAATAACAATTTTTATTTAAAATAATAAAAGATCAACTTAATTAATTAAACAATATAACACTACATTAAATAGGTAACCGTTTTTGGAACGAACGGTGTAAGGTGCTAACATCTTCCCTACCTATAATCAACTCCTGAACCTAAACTCTTAAACGTAGACCATTTCCTTACGTGTCTAATCGCACTATTCCATTTTTTATGGAAGAATCAGTTGGTGGCGACTCTTAAAACAATTAAATTTTAATTGTCTTCCCCCATCGCAGCGCCCTTTGGGACAAATGCGACAATATCATTCCTGCTATTCCTATAAATATTTTTTCAAAACTTTGAACCAAACACTCATTTCCATGGAGAGGTGGGTTTGCTACATTCTCATGTCATGAGAATATTTTTGTCATGTAAAATGTTTAAACATACTTACTATTTTATCATCATGTCATCAACCTACCTCTGTTATATCATTGCTAATGACTGTCATTAACCATCACTGGCCACCGTTCGCAATAGTCAATCACCGAAATCCAAAAATATATTATTAAAGGTGTTTTTTTTTTAATTTTTTAGAGAACTTAAGAATTTAAAAAATTAAAATGATATTTTTTTCCTATCTTAATAAAATTATGCTAAAAGAATAAAAAAAATGAGATGTTCTAATGAAAAACATTCAAAAGTAACTAGAGAGAAAAATGATAAGTGCTTCTGCTTCCTCTGAACGAGTTATGTTTTGGTTGTAAAGGTGAAATTTCTACATCATATCTTTATCAATTATTTAATATTAGTAAAAATAATAAATTATTTACGGTTTATATATATTTTTTTATAAAATTGTATATGTAGTTTGTTTTTATAATGTTTGTACATATGTATATATCTTATTTATATTTGTCATACATATGTATATATAAGTTCATAGCTCATGAAGCTAAATGAACTTAAAATAGTGAAGAGTGTATTTACTTTTTAATAAAAGAAAAAAAATAAAAATGTATAGGAGTTCATGAATTATTGAGTAAATGTTAGAATGAGAGATATACTTCTGAATAGAATTTGTAAGGAGGAAAAGGTAAGATATGTGATGTAATTTTTATTAAAAAATAATATTTTTGTCCAAAAATTATATTAAATATCACTTTTTTTTATTTTTTAAAAGTTAATGATTGTGATAAGTAATTTTTTTAAACTTTTTTGTAAATTATATCTAAACACACTTAAAAACTTAATAAAAAGATCAAGCCACACTCACTTTGTCTATTAACCTTAGATAAGCCTCTCTAATAACCTTTCTTTCGTTTCTAATTTATTTCAAATGTCTGTGTCTGGTACCCACCCAACCCAAAAAAAAACAGCAAATAAAGATTATACCAACAAATACTCAGAGCTCACGAACTAAATGACGCGAGCAGAGGAAGGCACTAGCGGTGAAAAAGAGAGAGGATTAACGAAAGACCAATTGGTTTGAGCGTACATATATAACCAATCCTTTGGAACTAGAACAGGATAAAACATGCCGATGTTGTTGTTGGTGTTGGGTGCAAGTAATTATAATATCCGAATGTTGTGGACTTCATCCATATCCTATGTTTTCAAAAGTTATCGAAGTGGAATTATGTGTGAAAGAGATTTCCTATTTCTTTTATTTTATAAACTGTATCATTTTTATTCTCTTATTCTATTCCTTTCAGATTTGTTCGCGCATATTTATTGTTTGTCAATAAGTTAATCGCACTCGTACATACGGTTTATCTATCGCTGACACAATGACAGCGTGGGAGGGTTTTTAATGTTGTATTTGTTGAGTTATTGGTTTAACTCACCCAATCGGTTGAATGTGTTTGGGACTGTGACGAAACCTCTCCTCTTTTCTCATCTGCTCTGAACAAAAAGGTCTAGGTATTTTATTTTATTTTATTTAAGACGTTTATTATTATTTATAATTTATAAATGGGTTTTTGGTTTGTTGGATTAGGGTGATTGAGGAGATTTCTTTGTTCTAATATTGGTCATACATTAGGGTTACTCAATTTACTTTCTTTTAAGACTTTTCGACATTGCTTCGATTTGGGTCGGGGATGTTGCTTCTGGTGGATTTTACGGTGTTTTGACCATTTGGGTCGCTAATTCTAGCCTCACTGTGATCTGGGTCGCGGCCTTTTCTTCAATCTCAGAGTTTCGTTTGTTAGTCCCAATTCCGGGCTTACTTGAACGAGAAAGGCGAAAATTTTCATTCCTATCTGGATTTTTCATCTTGCTGAGTTGGTTGGGTGTTCGCTGAATTTTGATTTTGATAATAGTGCAGTGATTAGAGGCATTGGGGAGATAGGCTAGTGGGGGGAGCAAGAGCTATACTAGTAGTTTGCTCTCAGCTGTGAGAAGTGGTGTTAGTACTGTATATATATCTGGAGAAGTCTGGCTCTGCCATGCCACATGATGTTCCATGCTCAGGGTCCGTCAAGACATTGTAGTCTCCTTGCTGTCCTAAGTGGTAAAGCACGAGACAATAAACAAAAGCAGAAGCAGGATGCTTCTGAGGATCAATCCCCATACCCCTTTCCAGAGCTTTCTTCCTCTGGCCGTCTTGAGGTGACCAACGAGTTTCATTTGGTGCAATTTATTTATTTATTATAGAAAAATTTCATCTGAAGTCCACTGTTAACATTGCATGTGAATTCAGGTAAAAGTTTTGACCAAACCTACTGCTCATGAACTTAGTCAAGTTCTTGAACAACTGCAGCCGGATTTTGTTTACCTACAAGGCGAGCAGCTAGAAGATAGTGGAGAAATTGGGTCTCTTGTATGGGAAGATGTAGACCTGTCTATCCCAGAAGCCTTATGTGGATTCTTTTGTTCTAAATTACCTAATACTGTGAGTGTTTTGTTGTGCTTTCTGTGGTGATCCGGATTATGTTTTTACTTTAATCTCTCCTCCCTTCCAATGCACACTAGAGGAAAAAAAATTGTAGCTGACATTTCTGTAGGATTATTTCTGTATTGTGCTATAATTTCTAAAGCTATGCTTGAAGACATGGCTGATTGATATATTTAAGGACACCCCATCATGTCAGAATATATTGAACTTACTAAAAAGCTCTAAGAAAGTTGAGTGATTTATGCTTTATATAATGCAAGAGCCAGGAACAGAATTCTAGTTGAAAGCTTAATCATCTAGTTTATGTACATATTTATATATGTGACGTTGGCAGTAAGCAGTTTTAAAAGGTATTATATTAAAAATGCACCTACATCTAATGTTATTTAACTTATTTTATTACTTTCGTAATTGGTGTATACCTTGTAGAAGTAATTGGTGGACATGAACGATAGCAAAATCTAACATATGTAAACCACCTGATGTTTTATTGTAGTTCTAGGGATGAAAAAATTTATTTGATACAGTAAGCAAGCTTACCGGATGAAATGTCCTTTTTCAACTGCACCATTATATCTTTTTTTTATATTTTTAATGATTGTTTGGCATGGATAATCTAATGTTTGATGTCCAACCTACTGCATGATGTTTTTGCAGGTTTATTTGGAAACTCCTAAGGGAGAAAAACTGGCAGAGGCACTCCGTTTTAAGGTCCCTTTGATATCAGGCAATCTATAGTTTTTTTTTTCAAATTTTAATTAGATATGAAAATTTACATGTGCTGGTTTAAAATATTTAATTAGTTGGTCATTAAACTTGGATGCTTAATTTGGGCATAAATGTGTGATACTTAGTCTTTATGCTCCTTTCTAATGAAAAGTAATTCAGGTGTTTTTTTTTTTGGCAGGGAGTTCCTTACACTATCTACTGGAAAAATGAATTTTCAAAGTATGCAGCTTCACATTTTCATCAAGCTTTTTTCTCAGTGGCACAGAGGTATAGTCATCTACCATCTTGGCTGTCATGCTTTTAATATATCACTGTTCCTGTTAGTCTTCTGTTCTTTGGTTGAATGACCGTCACCACACTTTTCACTGATTAATTTCGGCTTCTACTAATTAAGCAATGGCACGACAAGCGTAATGATGAGAAAATGTTTTGAGTTACATATTTGGTCTGTGTATTGCATGTGGCAACTTTCAACAGTTGGATGCATTTTGTTAGGTTTCTTTTATTTACTTAAGGCTTGGTTGGAAGTTACTTGTTTAATCACTACAACATGCCTGTATCTTAATATTTTATTTCTGATGGTTGATATTATGCATTGTAGTACATGCAGCCATACGTGGGATGCTTTCCAGCTTGCTCTTGCATCTTTTAGACTATACTGTGTACAAAACAATGTCTTACCTTCTAACTGCCAGAAAGGTGGTAGTAAGCTTGGGCCACAAATTCTTGGGGACCCCCCCAACATTGATGTTGGTCCATGTGAAGCAGACATGAAGGAGGAGGAAAGTTCACCTGGGACTATTTCTGCTGTAAAGATATATGATGATAATGTGAACATGAGATTTCTTGTTTGTGGAGTTCCCTGCACATTGGTAGGCCTGGATAACTTCGTTAATTAGATTAGTTTTCAAGAAGTTTGTTATTGCTAGTTCTTCCCATTATAAACTGATTCATTTCTTCTCCTCTCTCCCCCAAAAAAGGATGCTTGTTTATTAGGGTCATTAGAGGATGGACTCAATGCTCTCCTGTGCACAGAAGTAAGTTTATTGCATATGTATGTTTGCAGTTCTTGGTTTATCTGTTGTTCCTTTCTGGATGCTAAATCATCACATTTTTTCTGTGCAAAATTGCAATTGTCCAAATAACTTGTAATATGGGGGCACTTTAAGGGATTCATTGTAACTGTTATAGGCTAGTTTGTGGTGAAATTATGGATGCTTTCCCTTAACCAGACTTATTGTATTAAATTTGGCTCTGAAGATAGTTTTATCTGAAATGTAAAGTAATATTGTCATTATTGAAGAACATAGTAAAGTCTTATTGCATTTTTCACCATGTTGAGACAATGTAATCTACATAATACTTGAGGCATATGTGTGGATCAGTTCAGAACTAGTTCCACAACCATTCTTGTTCTTAAATTGGGCCAGGTTTCACCATTAACAAATCCAAAGTAACTGTCATCCAAAACCAAGATTTCCGAGTAGAAGTGCTGATTCTGCTGAAAGATGCAATGGTATTTCCTTAAATCATTGGCATAATGAAAAACTGGTCTCCTCACTCATAATTTAGTGACTGTGTACTTAAGTGTCTCATTGACATTTTCTTTTAATTACTGACTTACATTTCTCTGTTTTCACTCTGGCTTTTCTGCAGATACGGGGGTGTAAACTTCACAACCGGACAAGGTAGAGTTGATACATGTGTATGCCCATTATGTTTTCTTATTCAGTGGATGTTTTTGGTTGACTGGGATAGTATTAGTGACTGTCAAACACATACACTTATTTTTGGGAGTTTTAATATTTTAGTTTTGAACTATTATGAGTTGTTTTTTTGTCTTTTACTTACCATCTTATTCTGCTTGTTAATTTCTTTTACCATTGTATATTTTATAGTGCTCCACCACCACCTCTCCAGGCAGGAACATTTTCACGTGGTGTGGTGACCATGCGTTGTGATATATCCACTTGTAGTTCTGCTCATATATCACTTTTGGTGTCTGGTAGTGCAGATACTTGTTTTAATGATCAGGCAAGGGTGAATAATGTTGTCAGGGTTTGACCATTCATATATGTGCTTTTTTACTTTTTACTTACCCATCACTCTTTTTTTCTTCTCCTTTCTTTTTGGGTATATCCTCAGCTTTTGGAGAATCATATTAAGAAAGAGCTCACTGAGAAGAGTCAGCTTGTCCAGGCATTTCCTAATTGTGAACAAAGCAAATTACCTTCCTCTGTGCCTCGAAGATCAGCCTCGGTAGCCTGCGGAGCTAGTGTGTTTGAAGTTTGTATGCGAGTTCCTACATGGGCTTCACAGGTTAAATGTTGTCTCTCTAGGTTTCTTTTGTTGGTTATAGCTTTTTAAAATATACTTTAATGGGCCTTAAAAATTGTTTTTGAATTTGATCAATGAAATGGTTTAGATGGAAGTTCTTGCATCTGTTTGTTAATATAATGACTTAGTTACTTGAATGAACTTGACCAATATTAATGAGAGAAAAAATGTATGGATTTGCAAGATGATATACTGGCATTTAGGGAATATCCTAGGTAGTACACTGCACAAGTAAATATCATTTCATTGATTGGTGGAAAGATTAAGTAATGCTAGAAGAGGATTCTGCAAATTGATGACAGGACTTCTTTGTTGCATTGGATATAGTGATCATTGCGCTTATATGACCCCAGCATGATTGGTGATCTGTGATCCTTCGTTTCCAGGATGAAGTCACAGAAATGTCTTAAATCATACTGTGGTTTAGCAAATTCTTCAATACAGACATAATTGCAGACCGGAAATGATTGAAGAGCAGAAATTGTTTGAATGGCCTCCTTTACTTGTTTTTGGGTATGTACTTAAAATAAAATAAAAAGAAATAAGAAAAGATTAAAATTTTATTTAAAATACTCAAGTCCTAGAGGGCATGCAACCTATGTGCCAAGCTTAATGAAGCTTGCACTCAGACTAGTCACTTGGCTCATTTGGACTTTAAAGAGTTGACAATTGGGACTGTTTATGGGCAGCTAACGATATTTGTGACTTCTGCTTGTTGCTATATATTCTAGTTGACTGCTATATGTATTGTAGTCTGATTATTAGGCCTATAATATTAGATTGTTATCTTCCTGACTTTTCTGTTTTATGGATAACTAAATATTTTGATTTGTGTGGGAGCACATGAAAATAACCTCTATATTGAATTGGTTTGATCTTTTAGGCAATTGTAAGTTGTAATGACATGGGTTTTACTGGCCTTTTTTAATATGGGACTTTCTCTTTTGACTTATGGCTTTTTGGTATTTGTTCACAGGTTATGAGACAGCTTGCTCCAGATCTGTCATACCGCAGCCTAGTTATGTTGGGAGTTGCTAGTATTCAAGGATTGCCGGTTGCATCTTTTAATAAAGATGATGCTGAACGTCTCCTTTTCTTTTGTACTAATCAGGAGAAAGATAATTGTCCTAAAGATCCTGATTTCTCTGGGCATCCTAGTTGGCTGATGCCTCCAGTGCCGAGTCGAAAAAGATCCGAGCCATGCTCTGGAACAAAGTCTATCAATGCTAGTGGCCTGGAAGTTGATGATATTGGTAGTGATAGACAAAAAGTAAATTTTGCTGCAATGAGGCCAATCCCTCACTCTCATCGTCACAAGATTCTCCCTTTTTCTGGATTGTCTGAGCGTGAAAAATATGATGGAGACCATGGAAAATCAAATCTGCTAGTTGCTCCTATGAAGCATAGTGTTGTAGGCCCTAATTCAGTTACGCATAGGAAAGCTGCGTCAAGCTCATTTCAAGCACAGCAGATTATTTCTTTGAATCCGCTACCTATGAAAAAACATGGTTGTGACAGAGCTCCGATACGAGTTTGCTCAGAGGTGGTTTCCACATTGTCTCTTTTTGGCCTTTGCTACCCTTATTGATAACATGCTATGTTTGACGACCCTAACCTAGTGTCAGATATTATTATATCATCAATGCAATTTATGTCAAATCTACATCTAAGTTTCTCTGTTTGTCATTTCTCCATGATACATTTTCTGGCAGGAGGAATTCCTTAGGGATGTAATGCAGTTTCTGATCCTTCGAGGGCATACTCGTCTCATTCCGCAAGGTGGGCTTGCTGAGTTCCCTGATGCCATTCTGAATGCAAAACGCCTTGACCTTTTCAACTTATATAGAGAGGTAGGACATTTGACCATGTAAAGCTAACTGCATAGTAGTCAATAAACTGTAATTAAGAAACTTGAGCATTTCAGGTGGTTTCAAGAGGAGGCTTTCATGTTGGGAATGGTATCAATTGGAAAGGACAAGTTTTCTCAAAGATGCGCAATCACACTTTGACAAATAGAATGACTGTATGGATCCGGATCTTATTTCTTGTCTGCACCTTAACAAGACATTTCCTTGCATTATATGCATATGTGTAGGCTGAGATTCATGCCTGAATCATTTTTGTAAAATTAGCCCGGAATTTTAATTTAGAAAGTACACTTCATTCTCCTCTTCCATACATTTGGAGTTTAATAGGAATGAAACTTAAGTAATCCTTTCTTTATCAGGCATCTTGCACTTTTTCTTGTGAAGAATGTGGGTTCTTGTCACCTCAATATTCCTAATATAGTATCTTTTTGTTCATATGAAGCATTCAGTTCTTTATCTTAGTTGACAAGTGCAGTATGGTATGCACTACTTATTTTTACTTATTTAGGCAACTGCTGTATGGTATGCACTGCTTTCACTTTATTTCGCATGTATTAGGAGTTTGTGTTCTTATTCCCACATTTCCCTCCCTCATTCTGATTTTTGCATTAGAGATTTCCCATAACTTGTTTGGGAGTTTATGTAATTTTTGTTTTTGTTTTGGGGGCTGCTTTATTCTTCTTTGGTGCTAACTTTACTAATTTCTGTTGGCATAAATAACAGAAACTGATTTCCAGGTTATATTTTATCTTGAGGATTGTGTAATTCCTAAAGTGCAATTATTGTAGGGCACTAGTAGGTGCCATCATTAGTATTAAACCCTCTTCACAAATGCTGACTTAGACACAGTGTATCTAAGTAACCAAATACTCATTGTGCCATAATCTCCAAAAACGCAAGTTACATGATCCATTGTGTCAACCTTGGCAGGGCAATTAAGCCACATTGGTGCCTTGTGATTCCAGTCTTTAGCATCAGAATAGTATTAGGTTCTTTTTCAGTTACATATGTTTTACAAAAATTGAAAAGAAAATTACTTTGTAGTCAATCTTCTGTTTAGTTTTTTGTGCTTTATGCATAAATTGAGGAAAACAACGTTTTGCTTTTAGTTGTATTTTGCAAATGCATGCTTTGTGCTTATTTATACTTTCTCCGTTTTGGAACTTCAGAATATATTGTGGAGATCCTACATTCTATGCAATCTTGGAAACATTAATAGTTTCTTTTTTCTGTCAGGGCGTTGGCAATACACTCAAAAGACATTACGAAACTTATCTTTTAGAATATGAATTAGCTCATGAAGACGTAGATGGAGAGTGCTGCTTGTTGTGTCACAGGTCTCTCTCTCTCACTCTCTCTCTCTCTCTATATATATATATATATAAAATATGATGTGGGGGTCATCATATTCTTTCTTATTGACAATTATTTACCTTTCATGTGAGGACAACAGTAGTGCAGCAGGTGACTGGGTGAACTGCGGTATATGTGGTGAGTGGGCTCACTTTGGCTGTGATAGGCGGCAGGGACTTGGTGCATTTAAGGTATTACTAAATTATGACTTTAAGTGGATGCCATCTTAACCTTATGTATAAATAATTGCATGGTTAGTAAAAGCCCTTAAAAGAGCAAGATATTTACCTTCTAATTTTTTGGATCCTTAGTAATTTGAGACGTGCATATTGATTTAGGTTAGTCTTTCCATGACGTGATTGTTTTTTGTGCACCTTTGGGTGGGTGATAAAATTGCAAGGGGGCAGGTTGTCTTTTTTACGCATGAAGCTAGTCAATTTTGACCTGCTTACAGGCAGCGCTCTCTTCTTAATAACCTTTGGTTGGATTGTTTCAATGTAGCTGTGATATATTGACAATATCAGGTCAAGTTGCAACAAATTGATTGCAGTTTGAGTCTTGCTTTTGATTTATTTGTGTGATGCATGAATGTCAGCAACTGCCTCTGTTTCTTCTAGATTAAGCTGATAAAAGCAAAGAGTAATCAGTTCTGAGAAATGGAAACAAGTAAAGAACAAATTAAAATCCATTTCCCAGATAGATATCCAGTGTCACTGTATGCAAATTTGTGTCTTTTAATTTCCTAATGATATTTTGTACATAGCTACAAATTGTAGCTAAATGATACCAATAGAGAATGTGAGATGAAAACTACATGTTTGTTGTTTTTTGTGTATTATGAATGGCAGGACTATGCTAAAACAGATGGGCTGGAGTACGTTTGTCCTCACTGCAACATCTCAAATTTCAGTAAAAAATCCAAGAAAACTGCAAATGGATATTAACAGGTCAAGCGTCGGTGTCTCTTTCCCAGAGCAAATATACATGGCAAGTGTTGACAAATATCCTTCACATCCTTCTCTGTGCTTGGACCCGTCTCACAATGAGGGTAGGTTCTGTGTATAATTCTTTCGCTGATGTTAATGCTTTGGACATATTATGTTCACGACAAGGGCCATCAAAGTTTTCCCGCATCACTAATATACTCCAGAGAAAGAAATCCAGGAAAAAAAATTTGTAGAATGACTGATTTTCCTCAAACTCAATGAGTTTACTTCTCAAGATGCAAAGAGTGCAATATATTCCATATTGCTAGTAGTGTAACTCTTTAAGTTGTCATCATCTATATTTCTAACCTGTATAATTTTGACTGAGCTTGCATGGCGTGTTCATTGCGCACACATTTATATGTTGGTAACTGTGCGGTTGAGTTCCACTCTTACCAAATGAATGTTGCGTTCTTGTGTAAACTTTGTTTTGGTCCTTGTCCTGAGGTTTTGAATTCTTGACATTGTAGAGGTTCTTCAATCATTGAGTTTGAGCTTGTTTATCACTTTGAGCTATCTTTTGTGAGTATTATTGTATAGATTTATAAACAAAGGAGGAGTCAATATGTAAATATCAGCATGTAGCATAACATACACTGACTTATAACGCCACTTGCCACAAACTTCAACGTTATGCAGCCTGCAACTTCTGCGCTGTCAATATTATAGATGTTAAGAAAGGAAGAATGAAAAATGGCTCAATGACACGGGATACCATACTTTCTAGGAGCCTTGCAAGAGTGTATAAACAAACTCGAATGACAAATTTAATATCACCTTTTAGGAGGAAATAATAATCTTTTCTTCAGGCCTCCGCGCACTATTTTTTTGGCTTACCACTTGTGTTGGAATGGTGACATTGTTGATAATTCACAAACATCTGCGTTTACTGGTATCATTTTGTTAGCTACTCCGATAATTTAAGTACTTTGGGTTTATTTTTTATTTTTAAATAAATAAAAAACAAGACAAGTACCCTTCAAAAGAAATTTTGAATTCAACCTAAACCGTAAATAACATACTATATAATGATATAATAGAAAAGTTAATCGGCAGGGCTGCATAGGCACATAGCTAATGGTTAAAAAAATTAAAAAGGGCCAACAAGGCTGATTCAAATGGTAATAATTGAAAAACTTAACATAAAAAAGATTTATGTACGATTTCTTTACTGAAGCTTGTAAAATGCGGTAGCTTCCTCTTATTGCGGCCATAGATAGGTAAGTACTAGACACTCATTAACTCATACCGACAGAGATAAAGAAATTATGTTTAAATATTTACATACAAGACCAAGACCAAGACCAGGTATGACCTCTACATAATAATGCATAACATAAAGCCACTACGAATGAAACTAGTGGTGAGGGGTTTGCATAGTTTCCAGGAAGTCATAGGTTTAAACCTCTTTGCCTTCATTGTAAAAAAAAAATGCATGACATATTCAAGTGTAGTTAGCGTCTACAGTTGTAGCAATAATGGGTGTTATCTCTGGAAAGAGCTCCACAGTTGTAACAGAAGGCAATTCCACACCTGCAACCCAAAATAGAAGGAAATTTATACATGTATTCTTATTACAGAGGTAACGGGAACATTGACATCAATCCACGAATTGCCCACTGCTCTCATAACAATCGGATAATTAGACTCGAATCACGCGTAGGAATCTCATGCTTTAGAAAATTGTGTAGTATGTGGATGATGACTTACGAACACTTTAACAACGTGACAAGCGTGGTGTAATGATGGTCAAGTTTAAAGACAAAAACAAGTGGTGAAAAAACGAGAAAACGGATATCCATGAGCATGAACTACTGAAAACAATAACCAATTTTGTCAGAGAATTTCAGAGTCATTAATGATACATGAAAATTAGGCAAGGCATATGGAAGAAATAAATGAGAAAAATGCAAAATGCAAAAAAGACTAAGCCATAGCTATTTTTCTTAATATCAAGCAACTGGAAACAAAGCGAGGATGCTGGAGTCAAAGCTCTGATAACTTGAAAATTTTGGAGTTTCTTAAATAAAATAAAACGAGGAGCATCTAATTTATAATGTTCACTATTAACCAGAAAGTTGCAGGTGCCTAATATGAAGCTAAAAGTTGTGATATCTAAACAGAGCCAGGTCAAAAGAATATTTGACAGAGCCTTCGTGCTTCTATTAAGAACCTTTTGGCTTCAGAATATTAAAATTGGAATTATCTGAACTTCAGCACTCCAACTCGTCAATTAGTTGAAGAAGCATCTATGGACTGTGGCTTACAATTAGTCCCACATGGGATTCACTGCAAAATCAAAATTATACAAGAAAAATCCCAAGTTGAGCATGCTTCAGGGGCCAAGTTGAAGAACAAGGCATCCAAATGTTTTAAAGAAGATTGAAACCCAGAATTTATGTTTTAGAAACTACTTCACGGATGTCTTCAATCACAAACAATAACTATGTATTTGTGTGAGTACATGGGCACGAGCACAAACTGTGCCATTTGGTCCTTTTCTATGACTTTCCATGGAAATGATCGGCTAAAAAGAGAATGCACAATGAGTTACAGTGGTACATTACAGGGTATTCATATGCTAAAATATTTCTGCAGTCCATACAATGAAGAACGAATAGGAAAAAGTTAGGAAACAAAGTAAGAAAGAGAAATTGAACTCGGGATTTGCACCAAAGATAAAAAAACATAGGTACACGTAGGATAGTAAGAACTAAGAACTAGAAAAGTTGTGGTAAATAAAAGGAACTTACCTGCTTCCTGAAAAGAAAAAAAAAAGGGATGGGGGGACCACCAATAGTCAGAGCTGAATTTTCTCAAACAGTATACTAATTTCCAGCTAAACAACACTAATACAGAAAAATGAAAAGCTGACCTGCATTTCATATACATGCAGCCCTCAGATTTCTCAACGTAAAACCTGCACTTAGGACACCTCCTCCACTTCTTATTCTGTGCAAGCTGCATCAACATGATATCTTCCTGATCTCTCTCATCCTTGTTCAATTTCTGAAACTCCTCACAATCAATTCCCTGATGCCAAGGAGCCTTGCACTGAACACAGAACAGTCTCCTACAATTAGGACACTCAGACTCTTTAATCACCTCTTGTCCATCATCAATCATCAAAGCAGAGC
Source organism: Styphnolobium japonicum (assembly GCA_023212625.1). Taxonomy (NCBI): domain Eukaryota; kingdom Viridiplantae; phylum Streptophyta; class Magnoliopsida; order Fabales; family Fabaceae; genus Styphnolobium; species Styphnolobium japonicum. Next base: position 20,075,695 of record JALBWW010000003.1, on the reverse strand, counting down.
AATCCTTGAAAGGGCAATAAAACTTCTCAGTGGAAAGGATCACAGCCTCACACAAAGCATTGCCCCACCTATCAAACACTTCTGGTGGAAGAATGGGACGACAATCCTCAGGCTCCAACAACCCTCTGCATTCAGATACTGGACAGCGAATGTTAATAACATTTTCTAGCAGCTTGGACCCCACATACATAACCACACACTCAGTGCAATAAGCGTGAGAGCAACCACTGATGCAAAATGAATCCTTTTTAGTCTTGGTCTCAGTGCAAATTTCACAAACAAATGGTGTGCTATTCGAAGACTCTCCCTCGGAGTTAATTTTTTGGGAGTTTCTTCTTCGTTTCCCAAAAGGGGTGTTTTCAGGCTTAAACCTGAGGATCCTCACCTCGTCGTCGTCGTCACCGTCGGAAAGATCGATGAGGGTAACCTGGGAAGCATTTGGAAGAAGACCCAGAGAAGCCTCGATCGCGAGGTGGAGGTCTCTGTCGTGGGTGTAGTGCTCAACGGGTATGGCAGAGGATTGGTTGGTGCCCTTGTTCGAGATGGGTGTGAAGCAGAAAGCTTCCACGTCCACAACCTCGATCGATGTGGGATTGGGAGTATCCATTTTGTGCCTCTTGCTCGATCTTGTTTCGCGATTGAGGGGGCTTTCGAGACTCATCGTTGATGATGGATATGATGGTTCAAAATTCAAAATTGTTGGTTGCGCTTTGGAAAGGGTAAGTGTTTTGGTGTTACCGAGGTGGGTCTGTTGGTGTACTCGGTGCCGAGATTGAGGGAAGGGGTTCGGATTCGTATCATTCAATGATGATTGATGATTTAGTGGTTTCGAACAGGGGCACTTTCCCTTTGCTTGCTTAATATGTAAGTAGTCAGTCTTTGAATGTGTTACTGTTATCGGATTCCACTATACGAGAAAATCATATAGTAAGGAGTAAAGTTCATGTTTCTTAAAATAATGCTGAAAGTGGACACAATTGTTACAGTTGTTTGAGTTTCTGTTTGTCAAATTTTTATTTTTGAGATTGATAATTTTATCACCAAAAAAAAAACTATTTTAGAGTCAGTATTGATTTTTTTTTTTTAATTTAAATTCTTTAAGGCCTTGACAATAAGTTAAAAACCGTTTGAGTTAAAATTAGTTTCATAAATGTATAGAATGAATTGATTTAAAGTAAGGAGGTATTTATAATGCGTCTCATTTATAGTACTTCTCTACGAATCTTATGGATTTTCATCTAAATTTATAATTTTTTTTATGGATAACCAGGGTCAAAGGACCCAAAACAGAGCAATAAAACTACAAAAATCTATCAAAATAAACACAAATTTTTAAATTAACTTATCAACACAATTTGTGTTAAATTAATAAAAATTGTCTTGTAAAGTAAACTCAACTTAAGAGTGACAACATAATGTTAAGTGAGGCGAATTATATTTAGACAATTATACATTTTAGAGTAAATGAACACTTTGTTCCTTGAAAGATTCATTGCGCTACACTTTGGTCCTTTAAAAATTTCTTGATTACACGTTAGTCCTTGATTGTTGAAACATGCAATTAAGTTTATCCATATGTTAAGTTCCCATGTTAACATCTAACAGATTTGCTGATTTGTAACGTAAAATTCCATGTAAATCTAATGTAGCAACCAAATGCTTATCTGAATATGAAATGTTTCTGAAACCCTAATCTTAAATCTATTTGTCAATTTTGAAATTCTTTGACATGGGGAGGAAGGAATAAAGAAGGTTGGGCTGAAGGCTTGAAATTGATACTTAAGACACAAGGTTGTTGCTGTTGCAATCTAACATTTGCAAGTAGGATCTCTGAATCTTTATCCCTGTACGAATCTATTTTCCCTAGTTGTCTGTATGCTTGTAGTCGTTGTTGTGTTTAAAATATTGAAAAAAAAACAAATGGAAATAAAATAGTGATTGATTGTTTGTTTGTGTGTGTATTTTAACTTGCAGTGTATAATGTTAGAGCATGTGGACATTGTTTTACATTTTGGGGGTCAATATGGTAAAGAAAAGACTAGTTACAATAATGGGGAAACATAATAGGGAAACAAATATATGGGACCATGTGTACATTGATTACATTTCAATTATTATTTTGATTTCCATGTTTAAGGAACATTATTATGGTATTAAGGTATCGTATGGAGGGCTTTTTTGGGTAGTTCTTGGGTTGTCTTTGGAAGATGGGTCAAAGCCATTAGATAATGATAGGGAAACAATTGAGTTAATGAAACATTGTGTAAGTGCAGAAGAAATAGAGATTTTCGTTGACAATTATGTGATAAGGAGCCACCATTATAATGGGAAGGTGGAGGTTTAGGAGTAAGACTACAACAACATACTGATTTAGAGCATATTAGGGAGGAGGGCCCAATTGATTTAAAGGAAAGTAAGGAGAAAGATGAAATAACCAAGTGAAGCACAAGAAGAGGGATTGAATTGTGTTTCTTAATCTTTTTGAAAAACTTTTCTTAAAAAAATTCTCCAAAAGAAAGCTTTGTTGAATTGTAAAAGAGAATGGATGAAACACAAACTCTTTACAGTCCGTTGGATGTAAAGAGCGTTTTTCTGAAAACGGTGTACTCAAGTTGAAAACTTTATCTTTTCAGAAAAGATTAGTTAAGAAAGACAATAACAATCCTCATATGTTAGTTGTAAAGAGAAAGCACACAAGGAGAGGGAAGAAAAAACTTACACAATATATTTATACTAGTTCACTCTCATAATCCGAGAACTACGTCTAGTCCCTTCAACTTGAAGGAATTTTCACTAAACTTTCAAAGTTTACAAGTATTCTTCTCAACGCCTCTTCAGGCTATAACAAGTATTTTGAAACTTCTTCAGGTTCTAAATAATTAGTCTTCTTTTATACACAGCCTCTTCAAGCTTAAGAACAAATAGATAAAGGTTTTTTAAAAACACTTGAGTTTAACTCACATTAAGTGAGGATAAATAAAATGTGCTCAAGTAGAACTCTATTACAAGAGTAAGATGGAAAAGTAATAACAGAATGAAGCTTTGAATATTTTCTCTTGTTCTGTTGATGTAAAAGATCAATATGTTCTTCTTTGAAGACTTTCGTATTTATAGGCAGTGAGCATTTGAAATAGTCTTCATAAGCTTCGTCGTCCAACGGAAATATTTATTACCGTTCTGAGCAGCATTAAATGCATAATGCTGAGAACGTGTTGATCTTCTTCTGAAAAGTGGCTTTGGTTATCAACAATAGCAAGGAATATGATATCTTAGTTCTGACTCTTCTAAACACGCAGAAAGTTTCTCATTTGCTACTAATTGTTGGGAGTGTCAACTCCAGCGTACAAAGTTGATTTCTCGAAAGTTACATTTGTCAGAGATCTCATCAGCAGTTAATGCACTTTGTTTTGCTTATCTTTAAAAATGCTTTGGACGAAGCTGATTTTAAGCGAAACAACTGAGACAAAAAACACAGTGAACGATCCAATATAATAATATATAATTAAGTTGTATTGGACGCGCGTTTAAAAGAGATTTTGCCTTTAACAAAGCTTGTCTTTGGTCCAAAATGCTTTATGCAGAATTAATCAAAGAATGCACTTTTGACCTTAACATATTTGAACAAAAAGATATAAGCTTATCCAAAACTTATTTTGTTCTTTTTAAATTTAATATCCTTTTGTTATCTTCAAAACATTTTAGGGGTTTAATTACTTTGAACAAACATTGGTTCCAATATTAGTTTCTTGAAAATGTCTTTAGTTCCAATAGAAGAACCCAATGAACCTGTTGAGGTGCTTGAAGTATTGGATGAGCAAGCTCTGCAGGATATGTATGATCTGTATGGGGATGATAGAGATGAAGAGGATGAAGTTAATGAAGAGGATGATGCTAATACAGAGGTAGGTGAACCTACAAAAGTGGATGATACAATGCATGCTGATATTCATGATGAAGTGCTACTAAGTGAAGGAGATAATAGTGTAAGTGATCTAAGTGATGGTAATGATAGTAGTGAAAATGATGATTCTATAGAGGATGAAACATACAAATCAGGGAAAGAAATATTTGACGCCTTAGAAAATGATTGAACCCTGACTATATGACTGCATTGACGAAGAAAAATGTAGCTGGTAATAGATAGAAAAACAGTCCTGTAGCAAGTAGGAATGAAGATGCCAACTATAAGAGAAAATATAGGTTTACAAGACAATTATACTTACAATCTGTAGAAGAAGATGACTACCATTTTGAAACCTATCCATAACCATTTTGAAAACATCAAGGAGGTGTACCCTGAATTTAATGCATCAACAGGGTTTGGAGAAGTGACACGAGAGTTATGTATGGTATTCCCAACTTTAGCACAACTCAGTGAGACTATGAAGGACTTTAATGTTGAGCTTGGGAGGGAGTACAAATCTGTTAAAAATGATAAGATAAGAGCTAGAGCAAGGTATGTGAAGGAAACTTGTCCATAGAAGGTGTTATGTTCATGGAGTAATGCAACAAGGAGTTTCCAAATCAAAACACTTGTAGACAACCATACATGCATCAGATAATTTAAGAATACCAAAGCTGATAGGAAATGGATTGCAAAGCAAATGGTGTCATAACTTAGGACCCAACCTTATTTAAATGCCCATGATTCATTCAACTATGTGAAAGAAAATTATGGTGTTCACTGTAATGATATCAAAATACCTAGAGCCATGAAGATATCAAGATAATTAGTTGAGGGATCAGAGAAGGAACAATACCCAAGGATGTATGATTATGTGGAAGAATTGAAGATAAGCAACCCTAGTTCTACTTTGAAACTTAAAGTAGAACCACTAAACCCAATCACATTAATACTCACATTTGACAAATTCTATGTATGTTTAAATGCTTATAAGAAGGGATTCTTAATTGGCTGCAGACCCCTCATAGGCTTGGATGGGTGTCATCTAAAGGGGTATTATAGGGGTTAATTGCTCATAGCTATGGAATTGGATGAGAACAATGTGTTTTATGTTATTGCATATGCTATTATGGACATGTGGAGACCAAAGACACATGGTGGAAATGGTTTCTAGAAATATGGCTAGATGATATTGGGGATTACAAATCACATAGATGGGAATTCATCACTTATAAGCAAAAGGTACATGATATAAAATATTTTGTTTGACATTTATGTTCAACATTTATCACTGAACTAAATTATGCAATGTTTTTTCATAATTTGTTGCCTGCAATGGAGGAGATCATGCCTAGAATTCAACATAGGTTTTATGTTAGGCATTTATGGACCAATTTCTACAAGGTATTTGAGAACAAAGAATTGAGAGACATGGTTTGGGAGATTGCTAGGATAAATACTATGGGAGATTCAGAATATGAAGAAGAAATCTGAAACTGCATGGAAGTGGTTATACAGATTACAACATAAGCATTGGAACAAGGCAGGTTTATCCACCTTCACAAAATGTGACAACTTGTTAAATAACAGTTGCGAACAGTTCAATGAAGCCATAGTTAAGTATAGGGGAAAACCAATACTTACTATGACTGAGGATATAATGACTCACATAATGAGAAAGATGGATGATGATCATTTAAGGTTGTCAAGATACATAGGTCCAATAACACCAAATGCTCAGAGTAGGTTAGAAGGAAATACAAGGTTGAGCAGATATTGGACACCTACATGGACAGGTCATCCAGCAGGATATAAGTTTGAGGTGACATGCCCACCTAGCTAGAAAGTGTAAAGTTGACTTAGGTGAAGCAAGTTGTGCTTGTAGCTAGGGTATGAGATTTGTTCGGAATTCCTTGTATGTGTGCCATTGCAACTTTGTCATATGACAGTCTGCAACCAGGAATTTCTTAGATATAACATGTTTTATCAATTATGTGAGTTATTATTTTTTGAAAATTTCAAGACATAAAACATGCTTGTAGATTAATATAACTTAATTCACAATCAAATTTAAGTTTAGGACATTACTCAGGTACCCATTTTTTTTCCAAAGTACTAGTACCTAGGATGAGTTGTCAATTATTCATTAGTTGTTAATTATATTTAATATACTTCCAAACATTTATTGTAAAAACAGTCAACAAATGTTTGACAACTCACTCTAGATACCAAACTCATAAAGATAACATAACAACTTCCTTAAGTTTAAGAAGCTGAAAATAAAGTTTCCTATGCTTGGCCTTATCACAGTCAAAGTGCTCTTTATTTTCTCCTCCTATCCAGAAATCACTACTTTTCAACAAGATGCTTGTTTATTTGTTCTTTATAATAGAAAACATGACGACAAATGCTTGCATTTAATTAAGACAAACATGGCCACCAGAGTACTTGCTAGCTCCGCAGTTGTAACAAAACCTATGATAACACCTGCAATTTAAGAACATAATAAACAGTGTAATTAATAATCAACCAGTAAATAGAAAAGAGCAAGATAATAAATGCTTTGTTCTGAGTGTGAAAATAATGAACTAGGGGAGCAAAAGAAACCTAAATATCAAATTGAGTATAGTAGTATACACTTTCTTTGACTCCTTAAAAATAATAAGAAAATAATTTATGAGTTACAATGCCTTTAGAAGGAAAAGTATAAAAGTGAATCATGTTGTAAATCCAACATTGAAGCCATAAGAATTGTTATTGTTCAATTTTGCTAGAGATAGTTCTACTCTACATATTGCCATAGCTTTGTACCAAGTACCAACAAAACAGATGGGGTTTATAAATTCAATTCAGGCTTGTAAGTTGCTTCTGCGCGCAGACCTGCAGATGCCAAAAGATGAACTAACGAGTAGGTCTGAAATAGTTAACTGGCTTTTAATCATGTATATACAATGCTTAAAAAATGGCAGCCTTAGTCCTTATTAATTAGTCAAGCATGATTTTCTCGATAAAATTTGACAAGGATGTCTATCAATTTAAACAATGACTTATTCTCATATTTTTATTTATGAGAATTATGAATATGTACTAATGATATAAAGGCCTAAAGACCGAAGCTACTTCAATTTAAATGGTTTACTGATAATTTGGTTTTTGATGGGAGTCTAATGGTGTCAATTTATCCATACAACCGACCCTATCTAATGGGATAAAGCATGGTTATTGTTATTAAATAGATGGCTCTTATATGCGGCAAAGCATGCTCTAAGTTCATCTTCTCAATAGTTTTAGTCCTGCTTTAGTAAATAAGTAGAAGCTTAAAATAAGTGCTTGTAATATATGACAGATCAATATTTAAAGTAGGTAGGAACATGGAGAATATCACAGAATATCGTAGAGGAATCAACTCTACACCCTATCTACTAGTAGGGAGTCAGGTACTAGCGCATCCAGAAATTTTATATGATAATGAGGATAAGAGTAATACACAAACATGAAGAAATAAACCTTTAAATATTTATATTTATACATAAAAAGTGATGAAAGATAAATGTATAGTGGTTTCCTTCGCATTTTTATATTTTGAAAACACTGAATAATTTTTTTATTATCAATACTATCAAATTATTTTTCTCTATGAAATTTTGCCCCCTTTCGTTAACTAGAAATATATATATATTTTTTTTTGTATGCAACCAAACAATCATTCAACTATCTATCTACCATACTACGATTATGTATCTGATTCTTTATGATATAAAAAATGTTCTCTCAGCTATTGAAGTTACAATTGGCAAAACTATTCTTAATATTCTTTATGAGCAATTATATATTGTAATTGTCACTGACAAAACTATTTTTAACATTCTTTACAATATTCTTTTGTTAGGCAAGAGGCAAGAGCCCTATAACTCACATTCAGGGAAGGAAATGATAACACAATTTGAAATTTGAAGGAAGAAGACTTAGTAAGATAAGATAAAACTTGTTCACGTGTGGATGATAATTTGGAAACTTATGTAATTGAGTAATTCTCTCTTTATATTAAAAAGTTGGTGACATAAAAATTACCTAATAAACCTCATAATAGAGGTAAACTTTAAAAAGTTTTAGGGGCAAAAAAAAAAGGATAAGATAGTAGTATAATAATAAACAAATTTTAAAAAATCAGTGAGGGCGTATGCCCCCAACACTATTATGGATGGATCCCGTCCCTGGGTACCGGTTGAGCTAGCCCCCAAGGCCCAACTATCAATCAAGATCAGCACGGTGATTAATCGGAAGACATTATGAATTCAAAGAACAAGATTAGCATGTTGAAAGATTCAGACTGATTGCAATCATTTAGCTCCAGAATAGCAAATCATGTACGCATTCAGATTCTATTATACCAAATTTACGTTTTTTTCCCTCTATTTACGTTCATCATTCCAAAGTTGCTTGCCTTTCTCTATTTACTTTATCAACAAAATAAATTGAAATACTCTACGCTTGCACATTCTATTACTCTTTCTTCCTGTATTTACATTCTATCATTCCAAACTTTCTAAGATAATGCAGATTGCTGCGTACTTCAAGGCAACTCTAATATGAGAAGCTTTTCCTAAAATAAAATTGTGTGCAGTTGCACATTCATTTATTTCAAAATTTCTTTTTCTTCCTTTATTGACATTCTATTATTACAAATAGCTTTTTCTTCCTCAATTTTCTTCATCATTAACATGCAAAAACTGACGACAACTCTCAAACTACTAGCTGAGTTTTAATAAATCAAAATTTCGATATAATCTTCAGCCATGGAAGCCATGGATTGAAAGCTGGTTGCTGCAGTGTGCTCTGATACCATTTTATATAAAAATACTAAAATGGAAGTTATGGAACTGACCACACCTCATCCCTTGTGATGTGTCTCAACACTGAATAGTATACACACACGTATCAGGATATCTACAAGTTATGTGATTATGTCTATCCCCTTAGGTTATCTGGTTGTTACAGATAAATAAGATAAGAATTATCTAATACAAGATTAAATTTTGTTAGAACATTCCCCAATACCTAATATCATCAACCAAGTCCATTCCTAGTACCACATAACAATCCACTTTAATTCTTTAATTTATTTAACTGCAAAACACCCTTATCGAGTATCCTTGGACAAACTAATAAGTTCAATAATAAAAAAAACAATTTTTTTCTTAATATTAACAATTGAAAAAAGATTAATCTAGAATTTAAAGATTTGTCCAGTAATAAAAATCATTGCGCATAAGAAGAAACAGAGAAGGAAACCAACCTGCACGTCATGTCATTGCATCCATCTTTCTTTTCAACATAATGCTTGCAGTTTGGACACCGTCTCCAGTTTCTTCTCTTGGCGAGATCCAGCATCAGATCATCGCTCCTATGCTTCATTCTCTGAAATTTTTCACAAGTCAATTCTGGATGCCAAGGAGCTTTACACTGCACACAAATGCTTCTCTTGCAGTGAGGACAACTTGAGTCAGTAATGACCTCTCCTTTGTGACTATCATTGATTAAGAGGGCCGAGCAATCATTGAAAGGACAATAGAACTTAACCCTCTCAGGAATCACTGATTCGCTTAGAGCCTTCTCCCACCAGACTGACACATTGTTGGGTAGAATTGGCTTGCAGTAAGGAGGGTTCAAGACCCCATGACACCCTGACTCAGGGCACACAAGGTTCAACACGTTGTCTTGGAGCTTGAACACAATGTATTTGATTATGCATTTGGTGCAGTAAAAGTGGGTGCAACCCTCCACATTAAAGGAGTCGTTTAGAGGCTTTGATTCATCACAGATTTCGCAGATGAAAGGTGGGATGCCCTTTATGGAAACAGGGGCAGCAATGGCCTCCAAGAAGTTTTCTAGGCTCAAGCCAGGGAAGGAAGGCGCACTTGTAGATGAACCTGCAGGCTTTCTAACCTTCCTTTTATTTTTAGCTATGGTGACACAAAGCTTACAAACGTTGTTGCCCATCCTGTTGCTTCTTTTGCAAATAGGGTTGGCTACGTGTTGGTGTTGAATTGTGCTCAAAACCTCCCCTCTCAGCTGTTACTTTGCATTAGGGAGGCAACTAGCAAGGAAACTAAGAAGTGTAGAAGGACAAGCAAACATACCATTTTCTACTCTCTTTTTTCCTTTAAAAGAAAATTGGGAAAATAGCCAGGTTGAAAGGGTCATCCGGAAGTGAGCAGTTAATTAATGACAAAAAAAATTATATTATGTAAATGGTTAATCATTATCCAATTAATTAAAGATTTAATTATAATTCATTATTAATAAAACTTTTTTTTGCTCTTGTTAATTATTAAAAAAGTTTAGCTATGAGAATAACTACTTAAAAAGTCAAACTCTTTTAATAGTGGGTTTAATTTTGATTCACTAGTGTATAGTTTTTTTTATCTTATTATCCACTCATGTATTGATACATTATTAAAATAATTTGACTATGATAATTACTTTTTGAAAATTCATATTCTTTTAATTATGTGATAATAAATGATAGTATAAAATAATTTTACATTAACAATAAATCATAATTAAATTCTTTTTTTTTTTTGTAAATCAAGGTATCTCTTTACCTCGAACGTATGAAATTAATCTCACGGGGTACGAAGGCGCATGAAGCGAGGACCCATTCTAACTGTATTTTCTCTATATACACCGTCTCAAAAATCAACCCCTAAAACAAAATGTTTAAAGTAATTGAATCCCTTCTATTCGAATTAACGCAAGTTGGTACATAATTAAATTATTTAATAATATAGCAATAGGTAAATGAATGGAATTAACATTTTTTGTCCTCAATCCTGTTCAATTATGAAAAGATTACATTAATCTCTTGATTTTTTGGTCTCTCAGGAAATGTCTCTTGGTTTACCCGTATCTTTCAGTTGACAATATAATTTTTTTCTTAATGACAAATAATTAATTTATTATGTAAATGGTTCATCATTAATCTATTAATTAATTTGACAAGTACGTGTGCTTATTATTAAATAATAATTTAATTTTAATTCATTATTATTGTAATTTTTTTGGTACTATAATTATTATTAATGAATTTAATTATAATAACAATTACTTAAGATATCAAACTCTTTTGATAATGTATTAGAGTTTAATTTTGATTCATTGTCACTATAAAGTTTCTTTATACTGTCATCTAATTATGTATTGCCAAATAATTAAAAGAGTTTGACTATCATAACAACTATCTCGAAAGTCTAACTCTTGTAATGATGTGTCAGTACATAATTGAATGACATTGTAAAGAAATTTTACACTCACAATGAATTAAAATTAAATCCAATGTATTATACAACACATGAATTGATGGGGTTGAAATCTTTAATCTTCAATGATGTTCCCTCATAAAATACCTGTTAACTAAGAAAAAGTTACACCTATCTCTTATATAATTTATACCTCTCTTAGTTTTTTTTTTTTTAAACCAAAGTATCCTTCCGCTTAGAAGGCAAGAGACTAATCCCACAGAGTATGGTCGGACGCGTGAAGAAGGGATTTCTCCCAACTGCGTTTTCTCCATACACACTACCGTAATGATCGAACTTAAGACAAGATGTTTAAGGTGACCAAGCTCCTTCCACTTGGATCAACACAAGTTAGTTATACCTCTCTTAGTTAAAATTATTTTATTGAGATATAATTGAGGATGAGAAAATAGAACAAAGGATATTTGAGTCTTGAATAGATTATAGTGTTAAAAAATTTAAATGGATAAAAATCAAACTCCATTACAAATCAATTTTCTCTGAATTTAACTCTGACTTGTATTTTAGATAATTTTTTTTATTGTGCTTCGTAAAAGTAGGAATCATTTTTTTTTAATTTACAGAAATCAATTCTTTTTATTATAGAGTTTTCTTTTTGGTTAACATTAGATTTTACAGCAACAACATATCAAGGTCGATCCCTTATAATTAGGAATCCTATTGAAAAATTTCTTCTAATCTCTCTTTAGTTTCCTTTTTGATGTTATAATGATACTTAATCTTAAAATTTCTTTTTTTTTTCTATAAAAAAAACAACTTATTACTAGTTATCGAAATCTTGTCAATCATTTTGCTAGGAACATTATACAAATTGCTCTATTTCATCAACATTCCCTCCTCTAGAAAAACTCAAAAAGCTATTCTATATCAGTAATCATCTCTCTTTCTCTCCATGACCTTGTACGTAAAAATAAATGACCATATTCCCTTATTCCTTCCATCCTAAAAATAAATGACCATATTCCCTTATTCCTTCCATCCATAGTCACCATATCAGTCTTCTTAACACTCTGCTAGCATTCAATTGTCAAGAAAACAACAAACACTTGGTTTTTTCTTTTATATGTTTTTAAGTGAGGGAAAGAAATGGGAAGGAAAGGAAAGGAAGGAAGGGTTGGAGCTGGGATATTTAGATGTTTAAGTGAGGGAAGGGGAAGGGGAAGGGATGAAAAAGGAAGGAAAAGAGAAGGAAGAGAAGAAGGGGATGGAAGAAGAATTAGTCCCCTTTCTATGGGTGTTTAAGTAGGGGAAGGCCTTCCTAAGAGAGGATCTTCTTCTTAGTTGAGAGTTACAGTCAAAATAAGGAGAATTAACTCTCATTCTCCCTTAATTATCTATTTATTTTAGGCATGCGAGCTATAACTCTGCCATGTCAGTTATTTTAATCTCTCTTTAATTGTCATGTCAACTCCATTATTTAGTCACATAAGCAATTCCTCATAATTAGCTCCTTATTTAAGTCACATTAGCATATATATAAAATTCTAAGTTTTTCCTTGCTCTTCTCATTTTTCTTTTTCAATAATTTATATTAAATATTCATACCACTATATTACATACTCTTCTTATTCCTTTATCAATTCACAACTCTTTCAATTCCCTCATCAATTTACAATTATTATCATTCCCTCATTTTTATCTTTTTTTGTTCTTTCTTGGCACCAACACTGAATTATTTCTCATATCTTTATAAATTGCTAACAAATTTGGAACTTCAAACTAAAAATGAAAAAAATTGTTGTAAGAAAATGAGTTATTCAACCAGTTTTGTGACGATTGCGTGGGTCTATACATAGTTTAATTTAAAATAGACACTTTCCCCATTCCTTATCCCCAATTTGACTTAATTCTTTTTAGAGCTTTAAAGGAGAAAAGGAAATTTCCCCCCTCCTTCCCTCTTCTAGGAATAAAAAAAAATGTTCAAACGTTATCAGCATCTCATTTTCATGTTCTTTGTCTTGTAGCATTTTTGTTGAGACTGCTCATACACATGAACCATCAATGATAAACGTGTGATAAAGCCAACCATTGCTGGGGTCATATTGGAAGCATTCATGTTGATTGACAGTCACAAACATGGGCCAAAGCTCTCTTGGGTTTTTTCTCGTCCAACGGTGCTTGCAAAAAACCAACATTGAGGCCATGGGAAACATGTTATTCAAGATGACAAGCAATTCACCTACACTGATTACTGATGAACTCTTGTACGATGATATAATTCTGGAAATCCTTCACAGCCTTCCTTGCAAATCAGCTGTCAGATGCAAGACGGTCTCAAAGCACTGGTTCTCTTTGCTTTCCAGCCCTGCTTTTCTTCACAAATATCTCAATCTCCAGCATGCCCTCTCCCAAAAACTTCACGGTCATCATCACGACCAGAATAGCTACCAAGAGTGCTGGTTTTACTCGAATGCCTGCTTGGCTCATGTAGCAATGTTCATACCAAGCAGTTAGCTTTGGAAGTAGGATCTCCCCAGAGAGATTTCTCTTTGAGTTTCCTGGGTCTGGACCAAGTTCAGATCTGTGGGTATCGTAATGGTTTGCTTTTGTGTAACAAACGTGAGCGTTTCCCTGCCATTTTCTATATCTGTAACCCACTCACCAAAGAATGGATCCAGCTCCTTCCTCTCTGTGGATTCTTCTATTGCCTATGCAGGTTTTATATGTGAACCCTATTAAAAAATAGAGGAAACGGTTGTCGCTCTTAATTGTCATCCCCGGTTTTGGGTGGTGCGAATTGTTAACTTTTGTGGTACAAGTTTTGGGTTCAATGCAGACGTATTCTCATCTGAAAATGGGCACTGGATTCAAACGGTAGTGTCAAGGGGCTTTAATTGTCTAATGTTCAATCCTTTTTGTTTTACTCACAATGGAAGGTTGCATTTTCGGGGTCGCCATAACTTTCTTGTGTTCGATCCTTGCAATAACAATAAGCCATTTTATACAATTGATTATCCAAGACCCTTGGGAGCTGCAGGAATGCTTGGAGCGTCCTGCGGGACTTTGCGATTTTCAATATCCTCTAGTCATGTTGATTCTCGTACCAGTGTGACCATTTGGGAATTGGAAAACTATGATTGTGAAACAGATGAAGGATCATGGTGCTTGCTACACAAGGATTCTTTTGAACAGGCTATTTGGGCAAGCTCTGGGGTCCCTTTTCGCTTCTACGTGAAACCACTAGCTTTGCATCCTCATGATACTAATGTTATCTATTATGGAGTTGTTCCCCGACTACCAGACCGTAATTTTGCTCTTCCCGGCTGTAATCTTGTTCTCGCCTACAATCTGCAAACTAAGAGGTTAGTGAAAGTTGGGGAGGGGAAGGCTATATTAATACTCCCAATGGTAGCCAACTCCCATTCCTTTACTAGAGCATTAGGTTATTGCAATTTGAATAGATTTTTTATTCTTCAATTAGCTCATTTCATGCTCAATCTAAGAGAGAATAGAAACTCTAAAGGTTGGTAACAGGGGAAGATACCAAATTCAGATGGCAGTTTCTTTATTTAGCTGCTTTTGCAAGCCTTAATTACCAGCTGCTGCATTACAAGCCCTAGCCTTTTAAGGAGTTTAAATCTATGCGCCATTACTTAAAATATCATCAATGATAATGTTGGGGCTGTCTATATTGGATTAACAAATAAATATTACTTTCTCTTACAATAAACCTTATGGAAATTTCATTTCCTGATGTGTCCTGCAATGCTCATAACTTCTTAGATTGTTGAAAAGTACCATATGGAGCCCTTTTTTTTATATGATAAGAGTAGTAACTTTGCTATAATCCCGAATTGAATTGTTGTGCTAGTTAAGGAGAGACTTCTCCTTATTACCACATAATATATTATTTTTATTATATCCGGAAGTGAGCAGTTAATTAATGACAAAATTAATTTATGTTTTGTAAATGGCTAATCATTATCTGATAAATTAACTTGACTTATTATTGAAGATTTAATTTTAATTCATTATTAATAAATCTTTTTATGTTATTGTTAATTATCAAAATAATTTAACTATGATAACAATTATTTAAAAAGTTAAACTCTTTTAATAATGGATTTAATTTTGATTTACTGTTATTGTAAAGTTTTTTTTTATATTATTATCTACTTATGTGTTAATACATCATTAAAAGAATTTGACTATAAGAACTACTTCTTGAAAAGTTAAATTCTTTTAAGGATTTAATTTCTATCTATTATCAATGTAAAGTTTCTTTACACTGTCATTCAATCTTATGTTGACACATCATTAAAATAGTTAGACTTTCTAGGTAGTGGTTATGATAGTCAAACACTTTTAATGATTTGGCAACACATGATTGGAAGACAGTGTAAAGAAACTTTACACTGACAGTAGATAAAAATTAAACTCTTCTTTTAATTATGTGATAGCAAATGATTAAATAATAGTGTAAAATAACTTTACATTGATAATTGTCTCACGAGTCTCTTGGTATACCCCTCTCTTCAGTTGACAATATTTTTCTTCTTAATTGATAGTATTTTAGTGAGAATATACGAAAAGGAATTTGAGTGGGATAATGAATTGATGAATTGTTCTCAAAACCTCTCCACTTTGCATTAAATGGTTTACCCCTATCTTTCAATTTACAAGATTTTTCTTCTTTATTGATACTACCTCTTCTCCATTTTAGCTGTCATTTTTTTTTTGGGTTGGGGGGGGGGGGGGGGAATTTGGTCCTTAAAAAGCTGAAAATTGAATAAGGGTAATTTAGTAAAAAAAAATCTCATAATTAAAACTTATTTATGTGTTTCTTAATTCTTGCACCAAGTGCATAATATTTTATTTAGAATATACAAAAGGGAATTTGAGTCTTAAATGGATAATGAATTGTTCTTAAAACCTCTCCACTTTGCATTAAAGAGGAAATGGTACAACCAAAATATCATATTCTATTGGAATTTGAGTCTTAATTGGATAATGAATTGTTCCCAAAACCAAGGGTCATCCGTCCGGAAGTGAGCAGTTAATTAATGACTAATAATTAATTTGTTATGTGAATGGTTAATCATTAATCTATTAATTAATTTGCTCAAGTGTGCTTATTATTAAATAAAGATTTAGGATCTGTTTGTTATAAATTAAAAAATAATTAATTGACTTTTAATAATTTAAAAATTATTTTTTAGAGATTTTAAAAAAAAACAAAAATTCTTTTGTGTTTATTTATAATTATGAAAATCATTTTTAAATGAGAATAGTTTCTTTCTCTTCTATCGTAAAAATTTTTTTTCAAAAGCTAGAGTAACTTTTCATTTTAACTATAAAAATGATTTTGTTCAACAAATGATTTTTTTAATAAGCTTAAACAAACACAATCAAAATTATGAAAAATGATTTTTTACTTTAAAAAAGTGATTTTTTCATCAAATAATTTATAACAAACAAACTATTTTATAATTCATCACCATTGTAAAAAAAAAGTGTACTATCATTATTGTTAATGAGTTTGGTTATAACAACAATTATTTAAAATGTCAAACTTTTTTAATAATGTATCATGTAATACTTGAATTAATGAGATTGAAATCAGAAATCTTTAGTCTTCAATGATGCTCCCTCATAAAATATTTTCAATTAAGAAAAAATTACATATATCTCTTATATGATTTATACCTCTCTTAGTTAATGGTATTTTATTGAGAAATATAATTGAGAATGTGAAAATAAAATACAGGATTTGAGTCTTAAATGGATAGAAATCAAACTCTATTACTAATCAATTTTCTTTGAATTTAACTATGACTTGTATTTTCGAGAATTTTTTTTATTATGCTTCGTAATAATAGGAATTGATTCTCTTTTTTTTGGACCAGAAATAAATTCTTTTTGTTATAGAGTTTTTTCTCTCGGTTAAGAATAGATTTTATAGCAACAACATATCAAGGACAATCTCTTATAATTAGGAATCCTATTGAGAAATATCTTCTAATCTCTCATTAGTTTCCTTTTTGATGTTATAATTATACTTATTTTTAAAATATTTAAATCCTCTTATATATATATATATATATATATATATATATTCAAAAAAAACTTTTTATGCATTCATCCATCATTATCTAAAATAAGAATTGATCAACTCAATGGCGGAACAAAGTATAGGTGGATGGGACAACTACCCCCAACTTGAATATATATGCCAGCCTTTGTTAAAATGAACCACCATATATGTGTTTTTTTCTCTATCGGAATAACTCACAACTGGTTGTTGAAATCTTGGCAATCATTTTCCTCCTAACATTACACAAATTACAAAGACTCAAAAAGTTATACTATATATGTAATCATCTCTTTTTCTCCATAGCCTTGTACATAGAAATAGATGACCATATTTCCTTTTTTCTTTCATGCATCACCATATCCTTCTTCTTAACTACTCTGCTAGCATCCAATTGTCAAGAAGACAACAAACATTAGGTTTTTATTTTTTATTTTTTTATGATTTCAAGTGAGGGGAAAGGAAAGGAGATGGAAGGGAAGAAAAGAGTTGGAGAGAGAGTTAGATATTTAAGTGAGGGAATGGGAGGAGACAAAAAGAGAAGGAAAAGATAAGGAAGAGAAGGAGGTGAAGGGAGAATTAGTCCCCTTTTATAAATGTTTAAGCAGATAGGGGGATTCTCTTCTCCTTATTTAGGAGTTACAATTAAAATAAAGAGAATTAACTCTCATTCTTCTTTATCTATCTACTTATAATATATAAATTTATGCTTGCGTGCTATAGCACCGCCACGTCAGCTATTTTAAGCTTTCTTTAATTGTCACCTCAATTTCATTATTCAACCACATAAACAATTTCTCATGATGTTGAGCTCCTGATTTGAGCCACATCAGCATATTTATAAGATTCTAAGCTTTTCCTTAAGTATATTCTCATTTATCTTTTTCAACAATTTATATTAAATATTCCACCACTATTTCACATATTATTCTCATTCCTTTTATCAATTCACAACTCTTTTCATTCTCTCATCAATTTACAACTCTTCTCATTCCCTCATTTTTACATTTTCTTTTTCCTTTTTATTGGCACCAAGCACTGAATTATTTATCACACATTTTTCAATTGCTAACAAATTTGGAAATTTCAAACGAAAGGAAAAAGTTGTTGAATTAACCAGTTTTGAGATGGGTATATACCTAGTTTAATTTAATTATTAAAAAAAGGACAATACAAAAAAAAAAACGAAAGAAATGTTCAAACGTTATCAACATCCCATTTTCATGTTCTTTGTCTTGTAGCATTTCTGTTGAGACTGCTCATTATACACATGAACCATCAATGATCAACGCATGATAAAGCCAACCATTAATGGGGACATATTGGAAGCATTTCATGATAAAGCCAACCTTTTTTTATTCTTCAGTTAGCTCATTTCATGCTCAATCTAGAGAGAATAGAAACTCTAAAGGTTGGTAATAGGGGAAGATACCAAATTCAGATGGCAATTTCTCTACTTAGCTGCTTTTGCAAGCCTTAATTACCAGTTGCTGCTTACAAGCTCTAGCCTTTTAAGGATAAGTTTAAATCTATGCGCCAGTACTTAAATATCATGAATGACAATGTTGGGGATGTCTATATTGGATTAACAAATATTACTTTCTCTTACAGCAAACATTTTGGAAATTTCATTTCCTGATGTAGAGCACATGTCCTGCAATGCTCATAACTTCTTAAATTGTTGAACAGTACCATATGGACCCTTTTTTTATATGATTTGATTAGTAGCTTTGCTATAATCCCGAATTGAATTGTTGTGCTAGTTAACGAGAGATGTCTCCCCTATTCACATATAATATATTATTTTTATTATATAAATAATAAGATAATAATATAACACTCGGGATAGCTTAGAAATTAGAATAATCCATCACCTTGGTTGCTATTTCATTTCTCTTGAAGTAAATAAATTAAAATTGATTAGTCCATTTTGTGGTTTGTGTACATCACAAATTATTTTGTAAAGTAATCATCATTATGTCTCAACTTACGCTCAACAGTACATAAGATAGTGTTTCTATCTACACAATTTTATAGTCATGTCTGCACAACTGCATGCACACGTATTTTTATTTGAAAATTCTCTTGAATTTGAGTACTTAGGCATCCCATTTTTGTAGTTGTCAATTTTTAAGTAAAGTCCACAATATTAGGAAATGCCTTGTTGGTTACTCAACGCCACAATTTCAACAACAGCTACATATTTGTTTTTCGGGGGATTTAGGATTTCTCAAACTAGTTTTTGCAATAACTCATAAGTTCAAACTTATACCACGTAGCAAAAATAAAAGAAAACTAAATGTATATATAAATAACTTACGAGATTGATAGTATTCATTATTTAATTGAAATTGTATGTTTAACTATTATCTATTCCAATACTTTTTTATTGTCAGCATCTTTAAAACAAAGTGTGGGCTTCTTCGTCCTAGAGACAATTCATGTTCCTTTATCATGCAATAAAAACAAAGTTTGCTTCCATTATTATTATTTTCAAACAATTACATTAAATAAATTATAAAACCATATAACTATGTCTGAATAACTCTCAACAATATGATACATGCATATAATCATGAATGTGTTAGGAAAACAAATAAAAATCTAATTATTAATGTTTTCAAAATTTCAACAAATAAACTATATATATATATGGGGAATGATCAACTTACACCGGTGTAAGACTTGATCACTCTTACACCACTCAATAACTTTTTATTGAATAATTTTCTTGCAAAATCCACTGTTAGATTAAAAGTTTATATCATGTAGATTATTTGTGTCAAATTTTGAAAAAATTAAATATCAATAAGAATATAATCAAATAGTTCATATTTTCATATACTTCAATAGTTTATATTACGTTAATTTTAATGTATATCAATGAGTCACGAAACAATTTTGAATTAATGTAAAACTTTATAGATATGATCTACATGATAGAAACTTTCAATCTAACGGTAGATTTTGTAAGAAAGTTATTCAATAAAAAGTTATTGAGTGGTGTAAGAGTGATCAAGTCTTACACCGGTGTAAGTTGATCCCTCCCCTATATATATATATATATATATATATATATATATATATATATTTCAATACTTAATAAAATATAATCAAAACACACTTTATCTTTCAAACGAAGGTATCGTGTAACCCTCCGATTCCAACAATAACCACTTTTGAATCGGTCAATACTATTTTTTTTGTTCATCTATGTAGGTACTTTCTGTTAAGGCTCCCCATTAAGAAGTTATTCCTTTGGAGAAATAAATAGTCACTCTCTGTAAACTTTTCTAGAACTTTTTTGATCAATAATGGAGGCCTGATAAATCCAGCAATTCCTGGGGTAGTTACATTCCAGGAAGAGAGTTTGCCTAAAGGATTCTTTGCTTTCGTATATTGTGGGTGTGAGTGTATCCATACGGAAAACCAGTTATTGAAGAGTTCAAACACTTGTTCCACATTGAATATTGATGTCCTTTTGGATGATATATTGCTAGAAATCCTTCACAGACTTCCTACCAAATCCGCTGTCAAATGCAAGAACATCTCAAAAAGCTGATTCTCTTTGATTTCCACCCCTGCTTTTCTTCATGATCATCAAGGCCACAATAGCTACCATGAGTGCTGCTTCTACCTGAACCCTGGCTTTGTCCATGCCATAATGTTCATACCCAAGAACTTAGTTTCGGAATTGGGACTTCCCCAACGAGATTTCTCCCCGAATTTCCTAAACCAAGACAAAACTGAGGTCCTTGGGTATTCCCACTGCCTTCTGCATTAAACCTGAGTTTCACCACAGCATTTACTGTATCTGCAACCCACTCACCAAACATTGGATCCAGCACCCCCACCACCCGAGGCTCCATGTCATGTCTATGCAGGTTTCATATGTAACCCACATTATAGTACAGAGACGGTCACTCTTTAGTTGTCACCACCGCTTCTGGGCGGTGCATGTTCCTCATTTCCAAGGTACAAAGGTTTTGAGTTTCAGGTTGAGGTATTCTCATCAGAAACCGGACAGTGGAATCAATACATTGTGTGGTGTTCAAAAGGCTTTACTTGTCAGTCACATTCATATTATTCTCTATGTACTGTACACAATGGAAAGATACTCTTCACGGGTTATAATGCCATTCTTGTGTTCGATCCTTCCAATGAAAGTAAGTGATAATAACTTAATATTATATATTTTTCATATAAAAATAAGATTTTATTATGTCTTGATATAAGTTAATTTTTCTTATTTTAAGATATTAATAATTATTTATTGAAAGTGACTAATTATTAATTGACTGTGATAATTACAAAATTTTGACAAGATCCTATAAAAATATCAGCAACCTAATTATAAAAGATTTTGATAAGATTTCGTGAAGATATCATCAACCTAGCTATGGAAGTTTTCTATTTTGAATCAATTTATAATTCTTGGAATATTTTTCTTCTTATCTCACATTAATTAGAAAGAGGGAAAGAAATCTACTTTCCTTGTTACTCAAGAGTTGCACATGAGTTTGTACATAAATAGGAAACCCTAAAAGAAAATCTTGTTAGAGTTGTTGGTCCAATAAATCATTATAAAAAAGAGGAGTAGCGACCATAAAAGAAAATGAACATAAAAGAGGCTACACAAAAGTTGCACAAGAAGAGATAATGAAGTAAGGGGTAGTATTGATGTTGTCCCTCAAAGTCAGTATGTGTAGTTAGATTTTATGTACTAAGATGATGATGAAACCCTGATTATTTTGGCATTGTCTATGTTAGATTTTTATTACCCAGTTATTTTAGAGATTAAATGTTTAATTTCTATTTTTCTATCAGTTAGTTTGAATAAATTTTTATATGAGTTCAATCTTGTTTTTCTCATGCTTTAAGTTTGTTTTTACTATCTGTGTGTTGGTTGTAATCGGATATCAATTATGATTTCTAGATAAGGATACAATTGATGATTTGAAAAATTACTGCTAATTAGGAAAATACAACATACCTTTGATAATTTTTATTAGCTTCATTGATAGATTTTTTGTGAATACATGCTTTGCCGCTAGATGTTCATAAAATAAATTATCTGAGAATAATATTTTTACATACTTGATGTTTAAATTAATCTTGGTAGATTTTAATCCTTAGTTAATTCATATTTGGTTAATTAGATTTAGTATTTGTTTTAGTTGCTTTTGCTTTTATTTATTTTATTTTATTTTTATATCTTGATTATTTTTGTTTGACTATATTAAAAAAATTCTTTAATACCTAAAACTTTAACTCTAAATTTCTGTGGCATCGACCTCGTATTTGCTGAACTGTATTAATGTATCACTCGTACACTTACGAATATTTTAAAACTTTGAAAAAGTCACAACAGTAAGCAATTTCACACAGTTGATTACCCACTATCTCAGGGCTATGGGGGAAAGCTTGGAGTGTCCTGCGAGACTGCGGTTTTCTGTGAACGCGCTCCATGATATATAAGTCTCTTATCCCTGTGGCCATCTTCAAATTGAAAGGCTATAACTACAAGGCAGGAAAAGCAGCATGGCGCTTGCTGCACAAGGGTTATATTGCAAAGGCTCTCCGGAAAAATTATGGGGTCCCTGGTTCCTACGTGAAAATACAAGCCTTGCAAGCACATGATAGAGATATTGTCTATTTTGGGTAGTTCTCCGGTAACCCGATCATGGTCTTCTCATCTGCACTCTTGTTACTTCTAGCTCGTAACTAAGATGACAATAATTGGAGAACAAGGGAAGGCTTATTCAATTCTCCCAATCGTACTCCCATAGTGGCCAACCCCAGTTCCTTCGGTTAGGCAGTAGATTATTGTAATTTGATTTGGCCTTCTTTTCTTCCTGGTGCTTGATTTGGCCTTCATTCACGATAAGCTTGAATCTGAGTAGTTAAAATTATGAGCATTACTTGAATATCCTAAATGATTGAAGCCAAAAGCCCAGAATATGACTGGGAATAATGCTGGACCCGTCTATCAGTTGTGTCATGTGGCCGGCGCACCACTTTCAATATTGCAACCCCTCGCAAAGGATAGAAGATTTCAAGAAAATAATACAATAACTTATTTGATCCATTGGCTATGTACAATTAAGTTCAATAACATATTCACGTGATAAATTGGTGTTATTTGGCACGTGCAACATTGTAATTGATTGGGAAATGAACTAAACTTCGAGTATTGGTCCCTCATCCCTGAGAAGAGAATGTCATTTCAGAATTCAGAACACCATGGACCAAGCCTCTGCCAGAACTGTATATATACCAGGAAGTATTGCAGGCTCCACATGACAACTGGAACTAGACCTAATAGCGTAAACTGGAATACAAGTCTCGAAGAGCGATGTACAATGGTTCAGCAGCCTTTGGTCTGTCCACCATCCCTAGTAGAATGTCAGATGTGGTGAGATAAGGATCACCATAAAAGCGCAAATTGGCATCCATCCTGGTTGCAACTATATTTCCTTCCAATGACACTCCTACAAATGCACCTACAGTTTGGCAACATTCAGTGTTAGCCATACTTTTAAACATCACTCTACCACAAACATCAATCATGGGAACAAAATAAGAAAATACGATGGAAGTAGGGAAATTTTCATAACGTCGGCTGTCTCTTTCTGTTTGTACCACTCGCACACACGCAAGCAGACAAGGATATATAAGTGAAGTGGAATACTAGCACAATAATAGAATGTGCTGACTAGTATTAACTTCTGGACAAAGACTTTGAAAGTAAATTCAATTTGATTCCCAGTTAAAAAATGGACAACTACCTACAACCTCATTTTTGTCACTGTCAGTAATGATCAAACAACCTTTCTGGACAGCTTACCATTACCACAATTTCCCTCATCTTTGATATGTATTCATGAAGGAGTAGACCATGCTCAGACAATCAACCATTTCCATCACTACCAAAATAATTTGTAACAACAACTCTCCTCCCCCCTCCCCCACCCAAAAGAAATAAAAACTACATTCAACCAAGGATATGGGACCACCAGGTTATAAGTCAGAAAAGACGAAGGACAAAGCTAGGCCGTTTGTAACAAAAACAAACTATGGACACTATAATATGTTCAATAAAGCCCTATACACAAACACCTTCAGTCCACAATATTCCACACTATTCCATTTTCATTAAAACATGATATATGGGTTAGCATATTAATAATATTTGCCCAGTTATTACATTACATGGCCTTGATTATCAACTAAAATTGGTTGATGTTGAAACCGTTCAAGTTGAAAGCCAAAGTATGGATACTAACATGGTAAAAAATAGCACAAATATGCTCATGCCATTTAAATGAAATCCTGCATGCAATTGTTCTGGAAATTTCATGCAAAAGAAGATTCAGAGATATGCAACAAAGTTTCATTACAAACTACCTTTACTGCAACTGTAAGTATAACACATGCCACAACCTCTGTCACCAGCACGAATATCTGCCTCAAGCACTCTTCCAAGAGGCCCTGCTGCAGCACTGCAACCAGCACCAAGAGAAAGATGCATGCGGCTGCAGAATGTCTTCACGGCTTTCATATCATGAAGCACAATTATAAAGTCCATAAGTTCACCACCAATCTGGGAATAAAGGATGAGTATAAATTCATCAGTCACAAAAGAAATCATAACCAAGTCAACACACAGTCATGCATACCTCAAAAAGAGTTTTGATATTGCTCTACTGACTTCCTATTATAATGGAAAAGTTTGATTAAACTATGGTTACCACCAATGGAAGAGTGGCGTACAAATAAGGTTGCAGAAAAATATTAATGTCAATAAAGATTGAAGAACAAAAGAAATTCTAGACACGTACAATTCTTTCTCCTACATTTTCAATTAAAAACAAAATTGTAAGCATAACCATAGTGATATAGTCCTACAAATTATAGAAACCCACATATACTCTCCTTACCTGGGCACCCCATCCTAAACCCAGGGAGAATATGGCTGATGGCGCCGACCATGATCCATCTGATCTCCGAGCAACAACCAAACCTGTACCCAGCTTGTAAGAGAGCAATGCACCAGCTTTGGCAACTGTTAAAATTGCTAGGCCTTTGGCTCCCGTAAGAACGGCTAAAGGGATGGACCTCTCAGGATTGGATCTGGCCACCTGTCCATTTCAAAAGTTATTACATATAAAAGGAGTACAGATACTCATATCTAGCTGCTTCATGCAAACAATAGTAAAACAGACGATGCAGAAATAATAGTCCAAAAAAATAGTATTAATCTACTATTATTCAGATATATCAATAATGCAATTGCTTGTTGGTACCTAATAGCATTAGCAACCACCCAGCCAAACACATATCATAGAAGCAATGAAAAAAAGTTTTAGATAATGTTATTGTAATAAGAAGTGACTTGCTCAATGCAAACTTAAATAAAAAATAAAATACCTGGCAGTAGCTTCTCAAAGTATTAGATGACTTATATATCTCATGCTCCATAGACAGACCAATTGGAAGATTAAGCCACCCTCTACCACAAGTCCAATCCATCACATCATGCTTTGCAAGCTGCACAGCATTGCTTATGGTGTTGATAAGAACACCCTGCAAAGGGTCAAGCCTATCATAACAGGCATCACACACCCTCTGTGGATCCCTTTCCCTGAACCTAACAGGTAACAAACACCGCCCCTTGGTACACCCTCGACAGAAAACCCCTCCACAAAACCGGCAATGATGTCTGCCGCGGGTAAGTGCAGTAAACGGAGCAGCACACTGCATACAAACAGTAGTAGAACTATCAGGGAGCCACTCAGGGGGCTCAGCCTCCAACACCTCTTTGTAGGCACTATAATCAATCCCATTTGGCTCAAAAAGGGGCGGTGCACTTGGTGTGTAAACGGAAGATTCAAGGACAATATCCCCATTCTTTCCAGAGCCAAGAAACGACAAATTCGAAGCTGGGCACTGCTGATTTGCAGTAATTCTACGAGTTTTGTTCTGTCCAGTCAAAATAGCAAAGGCCCCAGAAAGCAAATTCTTCAAGTTCACCTCTGGAGGCATGTTAGATGAGGACACGATACCACGAGCATCATCACTTGATTCATAACCTCCATCAAATAAGTCTTCAGCATCACAAGGGAACTGATACAAAAAATCTTGGTTTGAAGGCTTCGAGTGTGTAACTCTACCTTCAGATGCTGCCATTCATTCACTAGAGACCAGACTACATGCACTAAAAATAGGAATCCAAAACTTCCTTTCAAAAAGCTCCAAGTTACAAACTTTGTTGAAGAGATAGCAAAATCAGCATAGTCAATTTAAACAACTGAAAAAAATAAAATAAAATAAAATAAAATTGAACAGGGTCATCAGAAACCTAAATTGGTAATCAAATGCGTACAGAAAATTAGGGTTGTGAATGCGAAAACATACCACCATGGAAGCTCGTAGGGTTGTGAAATTAGGGTTCTGTATGGATAGCCCAAAAGGGATTAAGCAAGGTGAATTGCATGAACGGAAGGAAAAAAAAATATTTGGATGGGTCAAGTTGCGAAGCTTTATTCAGTTGAAGAAAATTCGGAATCGAATTGAAGTTGCAACAACCAACGAGGAGAACGAAGATGAGAAAGAAGAAGAAGAAGAAGAGAAGAGAAGAGACCTACGAAGCGAGACAACCTGGGATTTTATCTTCGAATTGGATTATCCGACAAGTTCACGGCAAAGACTGTACTAGGGAGCTTATCAAATAAAATGAAGTAGCTGTTTATTTACGTTATTCTAAACGACGTCGTTGAGATGGAGAGCTTGTAAAGGACGATGATGGGTATAACTTTTCTTTTTAATTTTTATTTTTCATTAATATAATTTTTTTTATTTAATTATGTATTCTTATTTTATAAAAAAAATCAAAATTAAACTCTTATTTTACTCACGTGCCTACGAACTTCGTGAATCATCAATCATATCCCAGTTGGGGCCATCTTTGGTTTTTCCAATTTACAAATATTTGCTTCCAATTTCTTCTCCATTTGTACTACACAACTGGTTTTATTATTGAGAAATTGTAAGGTGCAATGCACTAGTATCGATTAGTAATACCAGTATATTACATATTGGATGTATTTTGCCTTATATATATTAGGAGTAAACTAACAACTTGGTCCTTGAAAATAGGTTAAACTAGTAATTTAGTCCTTAAATTTATTTTTACATATAAGTTAGTTCTTAAAATTTTAAAACACACAGCAAGTTAATCATTTTGCTATCTTTCCTTCTCAAATTAAACGGTAATATGTGATATGGCATATTAAGTACTTATATGTACTATTAAATGTTACATACCAGGTAATAACCGATTAGTTAAAAGTAAGCTCGGTCAATTGAGTTGATGAGAAAACTGTTAAGGGGATCGGTCGGGTGGTGAGCTGAGAGGTAATAGATTAGAGGCAATGTCTGCTCGGTCGATTAAGAAATCCTAAGGGAGTCGAGTTTCATATTTTTCACCTAAACGATTTTGTTAGAAAGGCTAGGCATGTGGAGTAACCTGTCATGTGACATTTAACGGTACACGTAAGCACTTAACACGCCACATCACATGTTACCGTTTTCTTTTGGAATGAGAAATAACAAAAGGACTAAGTTGCTATGTGTTTTAAAATTTTAAAGACTAACTTATATGTAAAAATAAATTCAATGACTAAATTTCAATTGCAATGTATTTTTAAGAACCAAATTGCTAGTTTACTCTATATACTATATATTAGATGTGCTTTTCTTGATATAAAATGATTTTTTAAAAGAATTATTATTTATATTTTAGTGTGTTTAGATATACTTTAAAAAGTCTTTAAGCACTTAAAAAAAACATAATTTGTGATTTTTCTTTAACTAGATTGTTGAGTATTGAATGTAAAATAATGATGTGTCATATTTTTATTGACTTAGTCTATAAAAATTAAGTAAATGAAGTTTACATAAAAATCTCTTTACTAAATGAACTCGACTATATAGACCGAACATCGCCACTAAAGTTTCAATAAATTCATTTAGAGCAAGCTCTTTTTAATGATTCCTCCTTAAATTTCCATTTGTCTTCTACTATTCATTTTAATCATATTATTTTTCATTTGATATACTTCTTTCACTAAAACCTCTACTAGTCTTCTCCTATATGACCAAACCACCTTAAGTAAATTTTTGTCATCATATACATTGTTATTGATTTTTTTTTTATTTTCTTGTATGCACACTCATTCACCTCAACATTCTCATCTTTGTTACATTTATTTTTTATTCTTATCAGCGCTTTACTATCCAACATTCACTACAATAGAATATTGCTGGTCTTACAATTGTCTGATAAAATTTTCCTTTAAGTTTGATAAGTATCTTATGATCACAAGTGACACCTAACACAAACTAAATAAAATTGTCATATACTAAAACAATTCCCTAAATATAAGTCTTAAAAAAAAAAAGGCTTTCTATGGCAGTTTGATGATTAAAAAGGATAGCGACATCTCAATATTAAGTTCTATACCCTTATATACAAAGGGTGAGTTTTTGCTCACCCCAATCTCATTCCACACCACCAAAATCAGCACCATACCTAACCCTACCCACCCCATAAAAATCTTAAAAACCTACACATGCCCTTCCCATTCAAAATTTCAAACATAAATTTATGCATAACATAATCAATTACAATATATTCATATTTATTCAATGCACAATAAATTATTTTCTTCTATGATCAGAAACTTAAAAGTTATATGTACCGTGCATCGCACGGGTCCACATCTAGTATAATAGAAAAACATGACTACTACACCATTGGCCTAGTGGTTACCCTACTTCATGCAGGATGTACCCCTCCCCAGGTAGCGGGTTCGATCGCGACACCCACATGCCACAAAAATAGAGAGATATGTGCAAAGGGGGATACTTCCACCACTTCTATTTAAAGGTTTTTGATAATGTGGAATGCGAGACAAATTAACCTTAAACCTGGTTTTTGATAATGTGGAATGTGGAACAAATTAACCTTAAACCCGCACCCAAACTCACCCCAAGACCCAAAGGGGCCGTGAAGGGGGAGGGGGAGGGGGAGGGGGGGGTGGGGGTGGGAATTACCAAGCCTGCCCTTATAGAGAAATTTTTAGGTTCTCATAGAGTAACAACCACTAGATGGAAATTCGATTTAACATCATTTTACACACTTGGTTTGATCTTAGTGCCATTTATCTTCATTCTATGAACAGGAGAAAACAAAACCTGATACGGTTTCTAAAGAAGGAGAAAATAGATTATTTTAATACCATGTTCAGATACAAATGGAATTCTCATCTCATTCTATAAATATTACAGTGTAGTGACACTCATATTCGGAGCTTCTTTCCAGGTTGTACCTCATCATCATAATGGTGGCCAACCTCACCATTCATGTCCTTTTCCATTTTCTTTCTGGCAAGTATCTTATTGATCTTGTGCAAATCATTATTGAGCTTCTGATCCTTGTTTTGCTTTCGGGTCTTCCGACCGTCTTGCATCTTCACACCAAACTGGAATGCAGCTTTTGGCATTGCTTCCTTCTGCTCATTGTAAGTGGCCCATTCCTCTTCAGTTTCAAAGTCCCATCTATGAAGACGACCCTTTGCCTGTTGATTGCACATTTCAATAGTGTGACTTTCACCACATCACTCAGTTATAACTTCAAAGCGGACAAAATATGCCGCATTCAAGACAAGCTAGTTTATCAACATTGTTTTTCCCAAAATAGTGCTATTTGATATAAAAGCAAGTATAATAGACATTATGCATTTTAAATTTTATTTGTATATACTAGTTTACTGAAATCATGGCAAGATATAGTGTATACCATTGGAAACTAAATAAAAAGAAATGCAGTCAGTTTCCTCGCAAGTGAAACAAATGTTACTGTCAACAAAAGCTACTTACCCTTCCACCCATATCCATTTTGGACAAGTCATCTTCATCATCACTGTCCACTATCTCACGGTTATATTCCTGATACCCTGGGTAACATTCAGAGTAACTCTCAGAGATAAAGTTGGGATCTTTTTCACGAGCATCTTTCTCCCTCAGCTGTTGAAGTCTCTGGTCATCTCGCTTAAACACAGATCCTAAACCTCGATCCTTCTCTTCTTGACTCATAAAGTGTGGATCTTGTGGAATATTTAAACCTGCTTGCAAATCATAAATCTGCATATCTGGCTGAAGATATTGATCAGGGTAAGCCAGTTGTTCAGCATACTGGTATTCCTGCCACTCGCCTTGGTAGCCAACAGCCAAGGCTTGTGTTTGCATTACATCATATCCATTCTGAGATCAAACAGTCAAATCAAAGAAGTTGAAACTCAATAAACCATCAAACATAATTCAAAGAAGCAGCATAAAACTTGAGAGAAGCACAAATAGAATAATAATTTGTTTTGATTAGTTCTTAAGTTCATCTAAAATTTTACCAAGAAGAAAAGGTAAAGGGGAAATAGGAGCAGGGAAATTTTTCCAGTCGTATTCCACTAGCAAACCCAAAATTTAACATCAACCATATACAGCACCAACTTACCGTTTCTTGCCATCCTTGAGGCAGCACAGAGGGTGGGATAGGACCATAACTAGGTTCAGTGAAATATGAAGGCTTCTCCTTGTTCCTAGGAGACTCTTCCATGTCCTCAGAGAGAGGACTTTGGCTCAAGTCTTTACCAGGTATATCATACTCAACACCATCACCCACAAAAATGTCATCCTCTTCTGCTCTAGCAACAGCAGGGCCTTGTTTCTCTCTTGAATTAAGATGATTTTTCTTTGATGGAGGTGGTGGCGGCGGGATGAATTCTCTTTCAGTTTGATTCTTTGGTCCCCCACCTTCAACCTTTGATGGCTTATCCTCTTTGTCATATCCATTACCAACAGCCAGAATCTTTCCTGTGTTAAAAAAGAAGAGTGCCAGGAACCCCATTAACTAGTAAAAAAACCAAATAAAATTATCAGAAAATTGATATGAATATAGATATAATGAATGTTATCATCCATTATCTCCCTGGTTATTTCTTTAACAATGAGAACAAACAAGGGGGGAGAGTGCTCCACACCATTGACACATGCTACTCAAACTCATCACAAACTAACTTAGAGTTTCACCCTTAAAAAAAAAAAAAAAAGTTCACCCCGCAAATGATGCTTGTGAACAGAACCAACATGGTCTTTTCAGTAAATATAATTAAAAGCGCTCAAATGCACAGAGATGCAACTAAACAGCAGCATGGTCTTAAAGAAAATTGCATGAACTGATATAGTCATATAACCATGCATCTAGAAGATAATATCCAAAACTCCCAGATGATCTGCTCAGTGCAGTAATTACCTTTAGCATCTTTTTCCTTCTTTTTCTTCTTTAGAACCTTCCCAGAAGAACCAAGACGAAGATATGACATAATTTTAGCAATTCGATCTAGAACAGATCCATCAACATTAACTGTAACCATTTCCTGTGCAAAATAAATCAGGGAACATATATTAGACAAGCTATCCAATGTAAAAGAACAAATGTCACCAAGGAATCAGCAAGATCACAAACCTCTGGCACTGGACAGTCAGCCTTACTACGGTGCAAGGTCGTTGGAATATCATGATGATATCCACCCTCCTAACAGATTAAAAATGGGAATTTATGTCAGAAAATTGCTTTTAGAGAATAACAAAAAAAGCTTATAAAAGGATTAGATCAATCAGTCCATAAATACAAGTTTTAAACCTGAACTTGTCAAAATAATCACCCTATTCTTAGTACGACAGTTCTATCAAGCGAACTGAAGAACTCTGTTCCCTTCATTACTTTGAGTATTATCATGTTCATGTCTCACATACTTTATGCATATCCAAAATGAAAATGAAGCAGGATGCAACATGGAGTACAAGATACAGGTCTGAGACATTGGATGACTACCATTCATGATGATTTTTTATTTATAAAAAAAAGCATATAATTGAGACGATGAGTAGAAATTACAAAAAGATTGGAGGATAAGGAATCCTTAATGACAAAAGAGTAAGACACAAGACAACAGAGAAAAAGAAAAACATCAAAAGAGCAAAGCTGTTCAATCCCTGGTCATATTTGCTAGGGAAATCCCCTTCAAAAGACCATGTGCTTTACACCAAATAGAGGCCAAACGCTAAATCTTATCCCAAAAACAGTTGTTGTGCCAAAGAAATATCCTTAAAAATACGAGAGTTAAGCTCCATCCAAATACACCAAAGTGTAGCAAAGATTGCACATTGCCACAAACATTTAGCCTCGAGAGTTAAGCTCCATCCAAATACACCAAAGTGTAGCAAAGATTGCACATTGCCACAAACATTTAGCCCCTTTACTTCTACTGAAATCATAATAGCTAATCGTCAAAAATTGGTCCAAGGACCTAGGTCACACCCAACAGAGAGCAAAGCATAAGCATTAAGCAAAGAGCAATAGAGAGAGACAAAGACTGATGGACAGATAAAGACAGAGATTATCCATCATCAACATGCTCAAACTAGATAACAAATGTGGCTTCTAATATATAATATATAGGAAGTAGTTCTAGTGAGAAAGCTAATCTTATGTGAGAAATGAGAGAGTGAATCTTGACCATTAGATTTGTATGAAAAATCAAGACTAAAATATCAAGTCATGTGACTTAAAGGTCACATGATCTTTTAATAAAGTCACATGACTTGATGTTTTAACCTTGACTGTTTGTACAAATCTAACAGTCAAAATTCACTCGTCTCATTTCTCACATAAGATTGGCTTGTATATATATATATATATATATATATATATATATATATATATATTGGTGGGGATCCACTTACTCCGGCTGTAAGTTTTGTATACTACACCGCTCAATAATTTTTTGTAGAATATGAATTTAACCAATCCAACCATTGAATCATGTGATATTATCTTAATGATCATGCACACTAAATTTTAGATAAATTGGACATTCATAGGTATCTAATCTAATAGTAGACATTTTTTGTAGAATGTGAATTTAACCAATCTAACCATTAAATCATGTTATATTATCTTAATGATCATGCATAGCAAATTTTAGATAAACTAGACATTCATAGGTATCCAATCTAATAGTAAACATTTTACTTATATTTTAAAATCATATTATACGTTAAAATAAAGTAGTGTGATGAAGTATCAAATAATATTTAAATTGTAAGAAATTTTATGGGCTTGATCTATCTTGTGATAACTTTCAATTCAATAGCTGGATTAATGAAATTCAATGTTTGCAAAAAGTTATTAAACGGTGTAAGTGTGTCAAGAATTACTCTTAGAGTAGTGGATTCCCACCCTATATATATATATATATATATATATATATATATGCAACAATAACCTATTCAGTAGATGGTAAATAAGGAGCAAGCCAATGTCACGTTTGACGGTTTGAGGGAATCTGTAGATTGCCAAATGTTTTTTGCTAGGGACACACGTACAAACACACACATGCTGCTGGATGCACCAATTATATAATAATGCAAGACTATAAGCATATAGTAGCACAAATAAAATGAGTTTTCAAAACAAGCTAAGGATGATAAAAAATGAGAAACAGGTGTAAGACACCTATAAACACCAGAACCATGTCAACGAAATGGAAATTCTCACCATGTTAAAAATAAATGTCATTCGACCAGGGAGAAACATCTCATTAGTCTTATTAATGGTCTGAGGCTTGACTATCCACTGATAAACTGACTGAAATAAAGAAGACCGGTATCAATACCAGTGAGCTACAATAACTGTTAAATTAGCAGCTTCAATCTCATAGCTTAAATCGCAAAAATATTCCCTAGTTCCTATTCTATACAAATCTTCATAAGAACCTTGGCAGTCGATGTGCGAATTGACACTTGTTGGTCTTCCTTAGATGCTCTGTCAGAAAATCGCAAGCACATATTAAAACTTAAATTCATTAAAGACATTAAAGAATTCATAAAATGATTTAATTAATAGCAGTACAACAAAATAACTACTATCACTGACTATTCTGACTCAAAGTTACCTGGACTTCCCATCCACATCATCCCCAGCATCTGGCTTCTTGTCAATCTCACTTCTTACTTTGTTGAGCAAAGCATAATCCAATCCTTTGACCAAGTGTGTATGCTCCACATCACCTGACCAATATCAATAAAGCTAACATACTCAGTTAGGAGCATAACAATTTCCATTCAGGCTTAATTTTCAAGCTACATCAAAGATCACACATATATATTGATTCCACAGTTACGCGGCATGCCTGCAACTATGGAGGCAGGGACTCTATTCTAATGCAAGCAAGTCATATAATCAATAACAAAATAACATATACCAAAAAAGAAAAGATTATGGAGGCATTTGGCACAGGGATTCCTAAACTCCAAGTACCTTGTAAACCTATTCACAAGATATTAGGGTTTATGATATATGAAATTTAAGATCACCTATGTTTGAGATGACAATTGAAATGTAGGGAACCTTGAATTTCAATTTATCTTATACTTCGGTTTCCAATATACTTTAAATATGACTCCTGTGTTCCAAGCCCTCCTAGGAGTAAATATAATTTAGTAATCAGCATGCTTTATACATGCAATAATATAGAGACCTCAATAGTTACTAAAGAGGGAAGAAAACAAACTTTGGATTATTTGTTTCTTGACGAACAACAAGATGGCAAAATCTCGAACAAATAATAGTATAACACAAACCTCCTAGGTACTTGCTCTTCTCAATGGATAATTTTTGTGCATCAGCTAACCTACAAAACATTATCAGATTGTTAGAGAAGACCAAACAATGGCAGTGACTAAGCAAACAAAAACCTTCTTTTTCATTTTATTTATTTTTTGGCTTTAATTGGGAAACAGGGAACCCAAACCAGAGAGATGAATGATGTAATATAAAGTGATAGAAACCTTACAGTAGATCTACATTGCCAGGAGGAGCAACTGCATGAAACCCAAGTTCAGTTGGTTCATAATCAGGATTTTGATCTTCTCTACGCTCTTTAGCTCGATCTCTGTATTTTGGTAGCTCCGGTTCTTCCGGTTTCTCTTCCCTGTGCAACTTCCAATATCAGAAATATGTAATAATTACTATATACCATGCAAACTTTATGTATCCCTCCATCTAACATATATGTATACACATTTTTTTTCTCTTTTTTCTAAAAACTAGAAATCAAACTTTACAAATAATAACTTGTTTATAGGGGCAACTTTTATTTTTATTTTTATTTTTTGAACCGAATCATCTCCTGAACTTAGCTGCACGGGTTAATCACCTTCAAAATCCGAAAGGGGCAAATATAACAGACCCTTTTTTTTTTCAGCAACG
This sequence comes from Styphnolobium japonicum, assembly GCA_023212625.1. Lineage (NCBI taxonomy): Eukaryota > Viridiplantae > Streptophyta > Magnoliopsida > Fabales > Fabaceae > Styphnolobium > Styphnolobium japonicum. The sequence continues at coordinate 20,040,050 of JALBWW010000003.1, read as the reverse complement.
TATAGAGTACAGAACTTGGGAGAAGAACAATTAAGTTCCCTTGTCCTAGACAAACTATGGTCTCAAAAATAGTTTAAATACGAGAAAAGCAAATTGGATAGAACTTACTTGCGACGAATTGGTTTCTCTTTGTAATTTTTCTTCGACGCAGTCATTGTGCAAAGCAATCGAAACTATTGCTCGTAAAATTTGAAGTGTGCTATTGAGGAACGTTGAAATTAAATCTAGAATTTCCAATTCAGCGCGTCGTAGGAACCTTTCTGGTTAGGGTTTTGCGCAACACAGGGAATGAGAGAAGCCGGGGAGCTACCAGCGAACGTAAAAGGATTGCGGGCAGATATCAAATTACGGTAATGCCCTTCCACTGGTAGAGTAGGAAATTGGGCTCGGTTGTTTCAAGTTTTACTTTCAACATACGTTTCAACGCGCCTCTTATGGTTCAGAACAAATGGGGCTCCGTTCTTCTTGCAACGTATATACTGTCCCTTCATTCAACACTTACGTATAAAGAAATTTTTTTAGATATATATATATATATATATATATTTATAACATGAGATTACTTCTATATCCATCTTTTTTTTCAAAGTATCAGTATCCAGAATGAGTTATAAAGCATTTATTGGTCATTATTTATTAATAAAAAAACATAAAAATTGATACTTCAATCGATTACAAGAGCTAGGAAATGAATTTAGTTTACCATGTTTTAGAAGAGGTACTTTTGAAAAATTATTTCATCCCAAAGAGTTCTTCTAATGTGTTAGCATTAATTTTCCAAAAATTTAATTTGCTTTGAGGTTAATAAGATATTTTTAAAAAAAAGTTTTTGAGCTTATTAAAGGAAAGATTCATAATACCTTTGCATTTGGTCATAAGTCTTAGATAGAAAGCCATGAAGCTCTTGGACTTTGTTCTTCATGAGATCCATTGTTTGTTATTATCAAAATTGTCACTTGCCACAGTTAGCCATACTCAGGCCTAGGCTCGAAAAAATGGATGGTCCAAGTCAAACTCGACTTAATTCAGCCTATGAACATCCTTATAGTTAAATAAATTTATGAGTAAATTATACTTCATTACCTTAAAATTTGCTAAAATGACAACAAATCCCAAAATAGATAATAAATTACACTTTATCCTTTTTCCCCCTCTTTGAGTAACCATTGATTTAACACAATTAAATACCTCAAAAAGATTTTTTTAAAAAAAATCACCAATTATTAGTTACTAATGAGCTCAATATTATAACAAAAGCTTTTAAAACTCAATTTCATTATTTTTTTAATAAAACAAAGTTGGTTTTTTAATATAGAAGTAAAAGAATATAATTTGATAAATAACATGAAAAAGAGTATAATTCATATATATGTTTATTTTACTCTAACAAATAATTGATATAACATATATGTATATTATGTAAAACTAAAATTGTATTCTCATTTGTTGGAATCAAAAACGAAATCAAGTAATTGATATTGGAACCAAATTAGTTCAAGTAATTGAACCCTTCAAGTTTTGAAGATAACAATATATCTTAAATTAAAATTAACAAATAAGTTTTAATCAAACTTATAAAATTCGGATAAAGTTTATAAAAGTCTAATATTAAATATTATGTGTAAATCCTTTATAAAACATTTTGGACTCAGACAAATTTTTTTAAAGACAAACTTAATGCTTTACTACTTGCGTCCAATATATATGAAGAACTATTTTATTATATTTTATTGGATCGTCCAAAGCTTTGTCTCTGTTGCTTCTACTCTCAAAAATATTCGTCCAAAGTTAATTCAAACACAAGCAAGACAAAATACATTAACTGTTGATGGGATCTCTGACAAGTACACGACTTTCAAAGTTAAACTTTGTACGTTGATGTTGTCTTACTTAAACTCTATAAATGATTAGTAAATAGGAACTTTCTGCTCACTCAAAATAATCAAAACAAAGATATCAACATTTCTAAGCAACGCTAATAACCAAGTTTACTTTTCAGATGAAGATCAACACGCTATCAATATTATGCATTTAATGCAACTCAAAACGGTAACATTTATTGTCGTTGGATGAAGAAGCTTATAAAGATAAGTTCAAGCTCACAAGTCTATAAATACATGAAGTCTTCGAGAGATTGAAGTATATATAATATATAATTCATTACAAGAGAAAAAACATTCAAAATCTGAATTTGTACTACATGTTTATATGCTCTTCTATAAGAGCTTTTCATCTTATTATGAGTTCATTGTTTATCCTCACTTATCGTGAATTGATCTCAAGTGTTTTCAAACACTCCTCTTATAACTCTATGTTAAGCTCGAGGAGGCTTGTTAGTAAAATAATACTTGTGATTAGAACCTGAACAGGTTAAGAATACTTGGTTGTAAGCTTGAAGAGGTAGTGTGAAGAATATTTGTAATCTTTGTGAAGTAGAAGGAATTGAACGTAGCTCTTGGGTTGTGATGATGAATTAGTATAAATTCTAGTGTGATCTTCTATTCCCTCACCTTGTTTTACTTTGTTTTTGCTAGCGTTTGGAAATTACCTTTGTTGTTCTTAACAACGTCTTTTATTTGAACATATAGTTTTCTGTTTGCGTCCAAAAGTGTATTTTAAAACCTTTCTGCATCCAACGGACTACATAAAGTGTTTTTATTCGTTCATTCTACTTTGCGAACTTGCAAAGTTTTGTTCTAATAACTAATTTGTGAAATTTTTTCTAAAAGATTAAGAAACACAATTCAACTTTTATTCACGTGTTTCACTTAAATTAATTAAAATGCAAAAAAATGCAAAAAATAAAATAAAAATTCTAGCATTACATACATGTTTAGCAATATAAATTTTCAAAATTGCATAACTTTATCTAAAAGCAGCAACATGAAATTCTGAAATTGAATAATATTGTTAAGTAAATTCAAATTTAAATATTTAACTAAATACAACATATATTATATATTTTGGTGTTTTTAAACACAAGTAAAATATAACATGTTGTGCATATATATTTTTACAATTGTTTATATACCTGCAAATAGGAATTACTATAATATATATATATATATTATAATTTTAAATTAAGAGTACTTTCTTAATCAAAAAAAATTAAGAGTACTTTTATATATTTATTTAGCCAATACCCACAAGGGTAGGGATCTTGACCCCAACCCCAACCCTTATTTATTAATGCTATGTTTGGTTGGAAAGAAAATGGGAAGATTTTAGGATTTTCTCTCATTTGGATGAAGAGAGAAAAGATGGGAGAAAGAAAAAAATGCAGTGGGTCTCACATGAAATTTTTCTTCCCAACAGTGAAAAGAAAATGGAAAGAAGAAAGTTGGTGTTCCAAAATTACAGTTCTACCATTCTTTATCAACAAAAGGATAAGCAACACAACTATTGAAGAAATTGCTAGGTACAAAAGACAGCTTGCTACAAAACTATGGTCATCATTTCCTCTGCATCACTTTAGTCATCAGTAGCTCTTGTTGGTGGAGGGTGTTGGGGATGAGAAAAGGGGTGGGAGGGGGTGGCTAAAGATGAGGTGAGGGGGAGTAAGAGAGGGCGGGTGGGGGTGGGTGGAGCACTGTTATTGGTCTTGGAAATGAGAAAAGGGTGATGAGGTGAGGGGAGGGGAAAGGGGACGCAGGTTATGAATGGGGAAAGGGGGTTGGAATGTGAGTGTTTGAGTTAATTTATCTAATATATTTTTTTATTGAAGTTTATATATTAAAAATATTATTATAAAACTATAAAAACTAATCCCAAATTATTTTTAATTAAAAAATAATTTAATATAATTATTTTTAATTTAATTTAATTTAAATTAAATTACTATTTATTGTAAAAACTATTTATTTATGTAATTTATGAAAAATGTGTTTAGAAATATCAAAAAAGATATTAAGATATATTTATATTTTATTATATATATAATAAGGGTATATATGTCATTTTATAAAAAAATTATATATTTTTATTTTTTTCTTCTCATTTTCTTTCTCTCCATTTTCTCTTCATCCAAACATATGCAAAGAAAATATACTTTTTTTAATCTATTTTCTCTTCTCTCATTTTCTTTCCTCTCTTTTTCTTTCTTCTCATTTTTTCTCCTACATCCAAACAAACCATAAATATAAGAGAAAAATGTAGTGTGTGTTTGGATTAGTTTTTTTTAGTTTCAAAATAGCTTATAATCAAATGTCCAACTGAGAGAATTTGAAAAAAAAAAGCTGTTTTTGAGTGTAAAATAATTAAAACCAAACATGTACCTATCCTTATTCTATAAGAGAAAACTTATCTCTTATCCGCTTCATGCAAGGAATCATAGTAGATACTCACTTTAATTGATTTTTTTTCAAGCAACAACATATTAAGTTAATCCCTATCTTGTGTAGACAAAATAATTAGAAACATGATCTTTGCTTAAAAATAATTGAGATAAATGACTTAACAAGAGAAGCAAAATGAGAAAAGAAAATTACAATCTTTTTTTACATAATATGCATCTATATTATATCAGTTATTTAAAATAAATACAAATATGAACTATAATCTACATAGAATTTTGTCAAATTATATCCCCTCCGCTTTTACACTAATGCCAACATAATTTTGTAAAGATAAAATCATAAACCAACTAAGCATAGCTCAACTAGTATCTTTCTTGATCTTTATTAGAAGTTGTGGTTATGTGGTAGGGCTTAGATCTCCCACATCCTCATTTCCCATTCCCCCTTACGTCTAATAGGGACTCTTTCAAACAAAAAGAAGAAGAAGACAAAATCATAAGATTAAAGTTGAAATTAAAACTTTTGTGTAGTATAGAGCTCACTAATAATTAATAATTTGTGATTTTTTTCCTTTTGTGATACTTAATGGTGTTAAGTTAACAATTAGCAAAAAAAAAAATGAAGTGGAGTGTAATTTATAGCTAAATTTAGGATTTACTGTCATTTTGACAAACTTTACAATAATTGAATGTAATTTGCTCATTTTTTTTTAGACAAAAAGCCTATTTTAATCTATAATATATTCGTTCTCAATTTAGTCCCCTACAGATTAATTTTGTAATCTAGTTTCTCACTAATCAAAACTTGTTTCAATTTAGTCCTTTGTAATTAAAATTTGCCATAAATTCACCTCATTGGGATTAAATTGAGCAAATTTTGATCAATAGAGGATTCAGATTGTTAAACTTAATATGCAAGGAACTAAATTAATTGAGAATAAAAAAATAGTGAAAGACTAAAATAGGATTTTTGTCAAAATTTTTATGTGACTTTTGCTTGTTACCACTTTAATAATTGGAAAAAAAGAAAGTGCAAATGAGTTGCTCATTGACACGTTTATTGATTATTGGATGCAAAGTAGCCCTTACCACTTTGTCTTTTTTTTTTTGTACATCTATTTTGTCTATCCAATAATCATCCTTAAATTTAGTTAATTTTTGGTTAATTTTTTTTAACTGTGTAGCATTATTCTTTGATAAATATCATTTTTTTGTTACTTTAGACGTGCAAGTATCTAAATAGGGGAAGAGAAACGTGGCCTTAGGAAAGATTAAACATTCGACATCAACATCATACTTAAATCTTAAAAACTTGGATATGTGCTAGTTAAGTTATAAATTTAATGACAAATATCATTGTTTTATTACTTTATTTTGTTAATAAATGCCATCCATCTTTTTTTGTTAAACCGTTTGACAATTATTTTAGGTTATGATTGCCTATGAGAATTGAGAAACATGTAAACAATATTCTACGAAAAAAAAAGTGTAAATAATATGAGGCGTTGATAAAAAAATAATAATTAAGTAAAACATATTTCTAGTGGCTTATAAAAAGTGATAAGAATGTATATTTTAAAATCATGTGAGTAAATTAGTAATACCACTCTAAATAAAATGATACCAACTATATACATAATTTTTCTACTTTTAAAGGGTGAATGAATGATATGCTTTTAGAAAAAATCTCATACACATAGAGACACTACAACCTTGTGACAATTTATTAATGTGTAAAATAAAAAATGACTTATTTATTTTTTTGTTCATTTTTAATCTCAATTTATAATAAACTTAATAATAATCTACTAATTATGTAAAAAAAAATAGTTAAAAGATGTTATTAGAAGTGAAATTTTTTAATTATCACACTGTTTTGATACTTCCTTATTTTTTTTATGATGTAAACAATTTTATAAGTAGATCAAAATTATACTTTATTAATAACAATTTATTTAAAGTTAGAAATGGAAAAATCTTTCTATAATAATCTATATATATGCTCATTTAACCCAATAAATTTGTAGAACTTGTCTCCACCACCGAGTGAAAGTGACTAGATGATGAGAAATAAAATGCAGAAGATTAATATGCCATTTACATGGTTGTTTCACTTGATCCCGTACTGCATCCATAACTCTCTAACCGATATCTGCATTGCGATGTTCACCCCTCATTCCCTTGGTTGACAATAACAAAGTCATCTGTCAATTTTAAAATATTGATAGAAGTTACCTGTTAGGCCTACATAGGAAATTATTGAAGAATTGTCGTATTCAATACATGTTCAATTTCCTCAACGCTAAACACAACTAACATTTTTGCTGGAGCACTGCATTGATTGCATCGCCAGTGAAAGCATTGTAAAACTGCTCCATAAAAACAACACTAGAAGCAGCATGAGAATGGTGGATTAATTGAAGTCTTCAAGATGGCAAAGCTAAATTCTCCTTTGGGTTGCTTTGTTGTTTGCATAACCTTCATTGCTTCAATGAGTTTCAGCACATCCCAAGGTCTCACAGACAAGACCAGTACTAGTAGTACCATCACTAATGCCTTCTTCATCTTTGGTGATTCTACTGTAGATTCCGGCAACAACAACTACATAGATACTATTCCTGAGAACAAGGCAGATTACAAGCCATATGGGCTAAATGGGTTTTTTGAAGAACCCACAGGGCGATTCTCAGATGGCCGTGTCATTATAGATTTTATAGGTATACGTGAACATCCTGCTTTTTCTTTTTGCTGTTAACCTTCAAATACAAAACTCTAATAATTCAATGACCTCTGATTCAAAGAAAGAGACCAAGAAATAGGTTTATAGCAGAATGTACTATGGTTACTTCAAAAGCTCTGTTCTTGTTGACAATGTTTTGAAGCCAACATGCTTTGTCCTTAGTGTGTGCTAAGCTTTTATTGCTTGCTGATGCAGCTGAATATGCGAAGTTGCCATTGAGTCCTCCATTTTTACAACCATTTGCTGATTATACCAACGGTGTCAACTTTGCTTCTGGTGGGGCTGGTGTTCTTTCTGAAACCAATCAGGGACTGGTAAGTATAATGGATAAGCATGTGATATTTCATATAATTGCTATCTTAGATTAGATGTTAATTTTATTTATTATTACATAATCATTTTCCACTCTATATATTTATATCATTATATGACTTGTGATCTAGATCTCTCTAAAACTTGATAATACATTGTTATTTATATAGGTGATTGATCTTCAAACACAATTGAGGTACTTTGAAGAAGTGAGAAAATCATTAGCAGAAAAGCTGGGAGAGAAGAAGGCAAAGGAGTTGATCTCAGAAGCAGTTTATTTCATTAGCATAGGAAGCAACGATTATATGGGTGGTTATCTGGGTAACCCACAAATGCAAGAAAGATACAATCCTGAACAATATGTTGGGATGGTCATTGGGAACTTGACACAGGCAATCCAAGTAAGCCTAGTTATCTGAAAAATTAACAATTAAATAAAGCCAAAGTAAGATTTATAAGTAAACAAGAATATAACAAGTTAATGTTTGTGTGTTTTCAGACTCTATATGAGAAAGGGGCTAGAAAGTTTGGGTTTTTAAGTTTGTCTCCTTTAGGTTGCTTGCCAGCCCTTAGAGCTATAAACCCGGAAGCCAGCAAAGGTGGTTGTTTTGAAGCAGCTTCTGCTCTTGCTCTAGCACATAATAATGCTCTGAGAAATGTTCTCACAAGCCTCGAACACTTCCTTAAAGGGTTAAAGTACTCTAACTCTAATTTCTACGATTGGCTTCAGGATAGAATAAATAACCCTACTAATTATGGTACGTATAGCAATCCATTAATTTCCCTAACTGTCACTATATATCAATCACTATATATAATATAACCAATCAAAATTTGGATTGAAGGTTTTAAGGATGGAGTCAATGCTTGCTGTGGAAGTGGTCCATTTGGGGGCATTTTCACTTGTGGGGGAACCAAGAATGTTACAGAATACGACTCATGTGACAATGTTGGCGAGTATGTATGGTGGGATTCTTTCCACCCAACAGAGAGGATTCATGAGCAAATCGCTGAGGCTTTATGGAATGGACCACCTTCCTCAGTAGGACCATACAACTTAGAAAGCCTTTTCTCCAACGATGAGATCAAACTCACTATTGCTGATGTAGTTGATGACCCAAAAATTGAGCAAGGACAATTTCACTACTGAAGTCATTTAGAAAAAATAATGGTTAAATCACTAAAAACAGAGTATTTGTATGATATGTAAGTTCATATTATGAGCAAATTTGTGAGAGTTGGACAATAATTGTATGCCTGCATGTGGCGAACGGTCTCCCCACTTTGAATACAAGGATTCAATAATGACAATTATGTAGTTTTATGCCGTCTTAATTCTCACAAACTCCTTTTTATGGTGAAAAGCAATTTAAAACAAATAATTACTTACTTTTAAGTACAAATTTGAAACGATGGAAGATAAATTTGAGATTGTGAATGTTTGAGTTAATTTATCTTACACTTTTAAAAGATTTTCAATGAAAAACTCTCTTTATTATTTTAATTAAATTTTTGTAAACGTAAAATAAGTTAATTCAATTACGCTATAAAATAATAAAGAGGTAATTCAAGGAGGTTAGCCTAATGGTTAAGGAAGTGTACTAACTTAAATATAAACCTTGAATCCGAACTTAGGAAAACTGAGATTTGACATATGATTTTCTCATACAAATTATGCACTAAGAATCATAATTAAACCTTAGTTCCGTATTAGTAATACTTTAATTATTTTTTAGAGTAAATACTCATTTTAGTTCTCTAAAGATACAAGTGTCATCAGTTAAGTCCTCCAATAATAAATACATCAAAATGATTTTTAAATATTAATTTTTGACATCAAATTAGTCTTTAAATTTCACTTTTAACATCAATTTAGTACTTCAATATTAATTTTTACGTCAAATTGATCCCTCAAAAGGACCAATTTGGTGTAAAAATTTATTACATGACTAATTGATGACACTTATATTTTTAGTGAATCAAAATGAGCGTTTACTTTATTTTTTATATATACTTAAAACAGTGGGAACTTCATTTGAAAATAAAACATTATAAATATATTTTTCTAATTGAAATCCAGACAAGAAAGGTGAAGATAAAAAATATAAAAAGGTTAATTAAAAAAGGGTTTAAAAATAAAATTATAAATAAATTGTTTTTGAATACCATGTTACTTTTTCTGTTTCTATGTTTTTAGAAGTTGGACAAGAGGGAATGATTGTTCATCTTATTATACCAGATTTTGATTAAAATTATATGGAGGTTGCAATTATATATATATATATATATATATATATATATATATATATATTGTTAAATTGAATCTCCAATTAGAAACGGAAAAAATAAAATGAAGAATCTCGCAGGAGATGGTCCTCAACACTCTTCCACCTCTTAATCTTACACCATTACAGCGAGATCAACAAAGTGGTTCCGGCTTCCTGCAATAGTCAAATGTTTAAGACGGATTTCCTTGGATTTTGCATCACTATCTAGCTGGCCTTTTGATTTAATTTTGGATGATATGTTATGAATTTTGCATTCTGGATTATTAAGCTGAATAATATTGGCAATTCAATCCATCTATGATGAAAATATTCACTTAATTCCAAGTAATAATTAAGAAGTTTTGGATGACTTGACTTCCTCGTTAAAAAAACTTCATTAACTATTAATAAAACAATAATTGAATTTTATGAAAACTTGACTAATAATTAAATAAATTTATTAGGACTTTCTTTGTCAATCAATTATATCGAAAAATCTCCCGAAAATGAATAAAAGGTGATATGACAGATTTTTATTTTTGCGGAAATGACAATTCAATACAATAAAAATTGCAAAAATAACTCAATTCAGTGTGAGCACACCCCAAAGTAATGAGGTTTTTAATTTAAGAAAACAGGCAGCAAAGCAACATTTCATCACCGCTATTGATAAATTTCCTTTAAACAGTTAAATTATAAAAAATGAATTTAGAGCTTCAAATTAATTAAGTATCAGGACTGTTTTGAAAATTAACTGACAAAAAAGCAAATTAGTTTAACAATATGAGGTTTATTCTTTTTAAAACAAAAAGGTGTCATCATTCTTGAAATGTTTTTAATATAATAGAGGGCAATTGATAACTACACCATTATAATATTGCCGTCCTAGGATACTTAAAGTTGTAAACCTTTTCACATGTAAATTTATTTAAATAACAAAGTTCATAATAATTAAGATATGAATTAATAATATCTCTCTCCTTCTTCCTCCTCTCGAGTGGCCAAAAAATTTAGATGACACGTTAGTTCACATCACATTTACGTCGGTGGTTGAATAAAAAATATATATCACAACAAAGAAAAATCAGATATAATAACTATTACATCTTTTATTATTACTTAATTAGTTAATTACGTTTGCAATCTAATAAAATAAAAATAATTTCAGATCGTTATTTGAGATTTTTTTCTTTTCTGAATTTTTAATGCGGTCACCCAAGTTGTGGCTTTGATTGTTCTTTGGATCTGAGCACTGAGCTGTCAAAAATAATAATTTTTTAAATTAAATTAAAAATTATAAAAAATATATAAAAAAATTGAATCAATAATTAGCTGTTCTTCTTCTTCCCGTTTCCATGGTTTGCAACATTTTCTTCTGGAACCTCCCAAATCTCTTCTTCCATTACCATTTCTCTGCTTAATCTTGTGCTCGAATCTCAATCCCTTCTATGTAAAGTTTCCATTTTGAAAATGCCCACATGCTGATTTTCTCTGTATGCAAGCACACCACACCAATATATATATATATATTCCATTCATTAGCATAAATTTGCAATTTTTTCGATCTGGGTATATGAAGGATTCACGGCGAGCTTGAGTGGGGGATCAGAGGGTGGTTGTTGGTGACGGGTGAATAGCTCCGGCAGCCACAGACGGTGGCGGAGGTGGCAATGATGGTGGTGGCGGTGGCTGTTGCTGGTGGAGCTGGAATGGTGAAGGAAGGTGGATAACTTTGATTGGTTTTGAGGAAGAATGCTGTATTTGAAGCAGCCTAGAGTTCAGAATATGGGTTTGTGTTATTGGGTTTTGCATTGTTGTGGTTCGTGTTAAGGTGATTAGTGTGTGAAATTTTGGTGATTTGCCACTCTTTGCATGCCGTTTTGATAGTTTCCCTGAGCCTGAGGCTCGGGGGATCTGAATATTGGGAAGGAAGAGTCATGGCATCGTCAGAGAACGAGCCTTCTTCTCACTCTCCTTCTGCCTCTGACGAACCACGTCTTCCTGCTCATGTCTGTATGCAGAAATTTAGGCTCTATGAGACTCGATCGGTATGCTCTTTTTCTCTTTTTTTTTTATTCTTCTTTACACTGTTTGATAGCTTTTATTATAGTTTGCTCTCTACTCTGATTATAGTGGGATCTCTCTGGTTTTGTCATCCTCGATCGTTCCATATGAAAAATGCTGTTTTTGGCTAAATTTTAATGCAACATTTTTCTTTTTGGTTTCATTAGGATTCCTTTTGTTGTACAGTAGTTCTGTCTGGGCCTATATTGCTTGTTCTGTATTGTAGAAAAATATGTCAATAATTTATTTTTTTCTCTTGCATCTAATTGAAATGATCTCCACTGAAGGTAAAAAGTGACGTCAATGCACTTGTTTCTTGCTCATATGTAATGCCTGTTGGAGGGATCTTAAGCATTCCTGTGAATTTATTATCCTAATTATACACCACTCATCATTTCAGAAGTGGCTCTTAATTTTGAAATTGCAATGTTAAATGTTTCCAGAAGAAACAGGAAACTGGCTAGTCATCCTATGCATTGGATTTCTTGCATGATAAACCGCATCGCAATATATGTTTTAAACTTCCCTACGTTCAATGTTTTATAGTATTAAGAATTAGTTTGTCAAAGTAAACAGAACTACTTAACTTAGTAATCTCATTCCATGTTTTGATTAAGTTTCAATTCTTTTCCTACTTTAATCTTCCTATATATGGCTCTACCTTTCAAAAATGCATCTGAATGCATGTGAGCATCTATGCGGATGCTTCCTATTTCCTTTTTACCTTAGGCTATGTTTGGGAGTTTTGAAGGGATGGAGTGGAGTGGTTCAAAATAGAGTAGTTTGGAATGGGATGAAGTGGAAAGGTAAACGAATACTACTCTATTGTTCGGAAGTTTTTAATGAGGGAATGGAGGGGAGCCCCACTCCATTGTTTGGAAGTCACAATGGTAATTAATGGAGTGGAGTGGATTACAAATTTAACTTCCAATATTACCCTTTTAATTAATGGAGTGGAGTGGAGGAAATGGTATGAAAAATGGTTAGAGTGCTAAGGGTTAAAATCGTAAATGACCATCTAAAAAAAGAGGGAAATGTTCTTTTCCAAACCCCCCAAATTGGAGGGTATGAAACTTTGGGAGTTTGAGTGGTTTGGGTTCTCCTCCTTAACCATTCCACTCTATTACTTAAAAAACTCCCAAACAATGAGTTGAGTTCCTTTTATCACTCCACTCCATCCATCTAAAATTGGAATTTGCCTTAACTTTGAAAGTGGGTCTCCTCCAGCCTCTGTTCATGCTTTAGATGTTTGACTTGGATCATTGGCGGTAGAATTATCATGCCTCTGTGGTCCAATGTGTATGTTAACTGTGGATATCCCATTTAAGAAATATTGAGTTTCATGATTGGAGTATTGGAAACTTTGTTGAATTTGTAGTTTTTATCGTGCATCTCTTTTATTTAATTTTTTTTTACCTTGTGCATTTGTTTTTGTTTATGCCACAGAACTTTTACATGATAGGAAGGGACAAGAGCAGGACATATTGGAGAGTGCTGAAGATTGATCGTCTAGATCCTTCCGAGCTAAATGTGCATGAAGATTCCACCACATATACAGAAAGTGAATGTTCTGACCTGTTGAGGCGTATACATGAGGGGAACAAGTCCACAGGTGGACTGAAATTTGTTATAACTTGTTATGGAATTGTTGGTATGTAGATCCAATTATGTCTTGTCCAGATGAATCTTGACAAATTATCAGTCCCTATCTTGATAAGCTATTCTGCGTTTAGGGTTCATCAAATTTTTGGGGCCTTACTACGTGCTGCTTATCACAAAAAGAAGGCAAATTGGTGCTATCTGTGGTCATACAGTATATGCTGTCTCAAAGAGTGAGATGATTCCACTACGAAATTCTTCGGTTCAGTCTAACATCACCAATTCTACAAATGAAAACAGGTCTTTACAATCTCGCATGTTTATCGATTGTACATTTGTACTTCTGAAGAAAAACTGAATGTTAGCCCAGAGGATGCACAGCATATATTTGCTCTTATATATATATTCATTCTGAGTGCTGACATCTTTCTGATGTTTCCTTTAATTATTTAAAACGGAAAGTCGCTTCAGATTTCTTCTTATTTGCTTCCATTTCTAATGATCTTTCAGTTTCTCTCCCTCTACCCAAGTTTTAAATTATTTCCACTTTTCTCTATTCATAGGTCTTTAAAGTTAATATAGAAGTTAGAGGAAATCTAGTGTTGAAATTGCACCCCTTCTGTTTGACTTGAATAGAAAAAATATATATGCTAAAAAAGTTAATAGGTTTTTTCTATAAAAAAAAGAGTTCACAGATTGTTGAGAAATAAATTTTGATTAGATTTTGTTTATGATGAAATGTGGCATAATTTAGAGTTGCTAGGTGGTTCTTATTCATAATGGTTGCTACCATCTTTTAATTCATTCTCAATATTGTGGCCTTATGTCAATTCTTATTTCTCTAAATGTTGTCAGGTCTTGTATTAATTATATGCTTTTTTTCATTTACTTTTTAGATACAAGAAACTCCTATGCATGGTCGACCTTACAAAGGACTTCTTTTTCAGCTACTCATACCACATTATGCGTAGTCTTCAAAGGAACTTGTGTGATAATGAGACAGGCCACGTCCTTTATGAGACCATGTTTGTCTGGAATGAGTTTTTGACTCGAGGAATTAGGAATCATCTCCAGAATACTCTTTGGACAGTTGCACTAGTGTACGGCTTTTTTAAACAGGTGATTATAAATGGCTCTTAAAGCCATTGTAAGTGAATAATCCGATAAACTTTTCTCCTTAAATTTTACACTTTCTATTTATTTCCCCCTTCAGCTGTGCAATTGTTGCAAGATTACACACACACACACACTTACAGAGAGAGTTAGAGAGATATTAGGCTTTGTATTTTTCTTAATATATCTGTAATGGATGGTATTCTGATATAGCTTATTCAAGTGACAATTAAAATATGCTCTATTTGTTTGTTATTAGTGCAACACATCTAGATGATATTGCTTCTGACATTTATCATTTTTGAGTTAGATACTGTATTCATTGATTGAGTAATCTTGTTAAGTATCTGGCTTATTTACTATTATTTCCTGCTCAATTGAAGTAGTTGTTTTGTCATCCAACGCATGAATATCTGATGTCTATCTGGTGGCTTGATTAGGACACACTTACAATATCTGGGCGGGAGTTCATACTTACGCTCATTGCGAGACGATCGCGTCATTATGCTGGCACTAGGTATGTAAATTTCATCATATTTTCTTCCTAAACACATTAAATACATTTTTTTCTGTGTTACGAATGTATGTCATTTGCCAATGTGATTATGTGGTGCATATACTTCAGTTGGTTATACTTATACATATGTCTGAATATATAATTTGACTATGTTTCTCTTCAAACTTGGCTAGTCTATGTCTATTAAGTAGCTTCTCTGATTATTATATCTTTTTTGTGCTGAGGATGTGGTCCTTATGCTCCAGTTATTTTTGTATTTTCTAGTTGTTTTGAATTGTCACCAGACCACTGCCTTTGAAATTTGAGTATAATATATGGAAATGACACATGGAATCCTTGGCTTGGATTTTGGTGTCATTTTCTAGTTGAAGAGCTATTTGTATGATAAATTTTGAGTTTTGACAAAACAGTGAGTACTGGCATAATCTATTACACTATGTTTGGAGAAACGTGAAAGGATGGCAAAGAGTAAGGTTGATGTCAGGGGTATGGAAGTTCAGGAGAGGAATAGAAAAAAATCTATCTTTTCCATTTTGCCCCTCTATTTTCCATTTTGGTGTTGATGAAAAGGAGAGAGATACACTAAACATAAGATTGTAGTATATAAATTATATTGTTAGCTTTGCAAAGTTGACCGCGAATGAAACTTTGAATGCAATCATTATGCAAGGCTTTCTAGCATAATAAGGAAATGCTAAGAAAAAGAATGCGGGCAATACAAACTTGAAAACTGGAAGGATGGATATGGTAAGGAAATGTTTAGAATCAGATTGGTTAGGAAGCTTGTTAGAGGGGGAAAATGTCGACTTGTGGTTTGGATGAAGGAGAGAAGAGAAATATAGGCTATTGTACATGTACTTTGACATTTGAAGCTGATGTAAGATAAGAGGCCTAGGGTTACAATTGTAGCACTCAAGAGAAATAGGGAGAGGAAAGAATGGCAAGGAGATCTAAAACACAGCCAAAGGGGACTGTCTTCTGGTTAGAAAGCAGGGAAAATAGAAGAAAAAGCTTCTGTTGTTGATAAAATTTGAACCAATCCTACTACAGCCAATAAAATCAGTTATATAGAATAAAACTATAATTTAAACAAATCCTAGCCGTTTGAGGTTTCTTGAATAAAAAGAAATTGAGGCTACAGTAGCTTGAACAGTAATCTATTCCCCCCCTCCCCCCACACAAAAAAAAATTTCTCCTGTGAAACATTACATATCTATTCTTATAGTGTGTTCAGGAACCTTGTTAAACCCTAATATCAAATTTGCTCACTGCAGCTGAGAGTATCTTCAGGGGAGAATACATGATTCTTGGGTAACAAGACACACTTCCAAGTTCCAAGAACACTATTGTCAAACAGCATATATTTATATATGCTACTTTCTTGATGTTTCCTTCATTATTCCCAGTCTGCTCACTTTACGAGGATCAGCGTATGTGTCCAAAAGGGATGACTCATTTTTTCTCTCTGGCTCTCCCTCTTCACTTGTCTCTCTGGTTTTCCCTCCTCTGCTTTTCCATGTCTTTCCATGATCAAGTGACCCAAGTCTTCCTCATGTTGTTTACTTGCAATTTTTCTTTTTGATATTTAATTATAATCAAATTAATTATTAAACTAATTATACATTATCCAGTGCAATGATGATGTCTCTACCCTTTATTCTGTTGTATGTGATGGGGCGTAGGATTTGCTACTTCTGGGTAGAGTTATTGTGGATTCCCTTATACGGAAGACCTATTGACTTAAAGCTATGTTGTAATGTTTATTGCCTCTACATCTGATGTGTTTAATCTCCTTTGTCTATTTGATGGAATAAAAACAGAAAGCTGAATAAAAGGTAAAAAAGGAAATTAAAATTCAAAGATGGTCAAAGGGCCAAGGCAATGAGGTAAATTTGAAATTGGTGGTGGGTCATGTGACTGACTTAAGACCCAATGTTTTCCTGATTGTTCAATGCACTTATCATTGTTGCCGTGCTCCAATAGAGTGAAGGATCGGATTTTGTTCAGTATAGCATTGTCAAGTGGCATTGGCTCCAGGATATTTATAGACTCTTGAATTTGAGGTCTTTAGGTTTGTCAAAAAAAGACACATAACACAGGATTTATCTTTGATCGAATGTTTACAACTATCAAATATGGGAGGAAAGAGGGCATTGAATTTACATTTGCAACTGATGAAGTTGCACCATGAAGGAGGTTGGCTGCTTCATGTGCTTATTTTCTGTCACCCTATCTGTTATCAACATGGTTGTCAAATTGTGAATCGATCGCGAATCGGAAGGCCTATTTTCCGAATCGTGAATCTAACGTCAATTATTAAAAATAGCATAAAAATATTTTTCACATAATGAAACATTACAAACATCTAGATATTAGCATTTTAAAATGCATTTAGCTGCAACCATTTCCATATTTAAATCATTAAATGATATTAATTTCCTTTAGTGTATCCTTATTCATTATATTTTTTAATAAAAAATCCTTATTTATTATATTAAATGCTAGTAGTTTTCTTTAATACATTTTTAGCACTTAAAAATTAAAATCTTTTCAAACGAAAAAGTTCAGTGTTGAATTTATCATCACTAAAAATTCAGTGCTAAGTTTTTCAATTTTATCAAATATGCCATTTTTTTAATCACTACAAATCCAACACTTCAAACTCTCAACACAAATATTGTAGTGCTTTATTTTTAATGCTGAATTTTTCATTTCACAAACCACAACTTAAGCATACATATTTGCAATGATGATGCGTGCAATTCACAGCTTCATTTATTTGGATATTATATGTAGGTATTTGAGACGAGGTGTTAATGAGAAGGGAAGAGTAGCTAATGATGTCGAGACAGAACAAATCGTGTTTGAGGATGTTCCTGAAGGTCTTCCCATCCAAATAAGCTCTGTTGTCCAAAACCGTGGTTCAATCCCTCTTTTCTGGTCGCAGGAAACTTCACGTCTAAATATTAAACCAGATATTATATGTATGTCTTCCCATTTCCTGAATATTGTAACACTTGCAGTATTATGTTTCTCTTATCTTCTCTTTTTTAATTCATGAGTTTCCATGTGTTTGCTTATGTAATCACTTGTTCCTCCCCAGTGTCAAAGAAGGATCAGAATTATCAAGCCACCAGACTTCACTTTGAAAATCTTGTCAAAAGATACGGGAATCCCATAATAATTTTGAATTTAATAAAGGTAATTTGCTTTTTTTTTTTCCTTCTTTTGAAGGAAATGAGCTTATTTTTCCCTATTTATTAGATGTCATAATCTAGTTTCCTCTTTTTTTGTATCTTGGTCAACATGTTATCTACAGAAGGGTATTTATTTGTTCCATTTTAATAAAACTATTGATATTGCTTTTTTTTTTTTTTTTTTTTACCAACAGACCCTTGAGAGGAAGCCTCGTGAGTCCATACTTCGTTCAGAGTTTGCTAATGCCATTGATTTCATTAATAAAGATTTATCGGAGGAGAACAGGCTTAGGTTCCTTCACTGGGATCTGCACAAAAATTTTCAGAGGTTAGTGTCTTTAATTATATAATTTTGTCCTCCTTAGTAATTAAGTTACAAGTGTGCTCTGAGTAAGCTGATTCAAACATATGCTTTTTCCTTTTCTACTTCCAGCCAAGCTACAAATGTCTTGCTACTTCTGGGCAAAGTGGCTGCATATGCCTTGACATCAACAGGTTTTTTCTATTGCCAAGTGACACCAACCTTGGGACCGGAAGACTGTCTAAAATGGCCTTCTACAGAGTAAGTTTTTCATTTTCTTTCAATGACTTTCACCATTTCTTTGATTCACTCTATATAGTTAAACTTGTGTAATGTCTTGAGAAAAATATAAGAGCAATTATATAAATTTTTGTATAGAATAACCCAAACAATGTTAATAAAAAAGTGTCAATGCTTGATGAAGAGGTGGAATACCTAACGTTCATCCACTGAAATCTCTTGTTTACTGATGATAAGTTTCGCATGTGGCAGTGTTGATAAGGGAAGCTTTCAACCTACAAGACATGTTGATGATGACAATGAGGATGCTAATAATTTAGAGAGGAAACCTAGTGGAGGAAACAATGTTGCCAATGGAAACCATTCTGTCAAGCCACCCATGTTCCAGAGGGGGGTGCTCAGGACCAATTGCATAGACTGCCTAGATCGCACGAATGTTGCACAGTATGCATATGGGTTGGCTGCTCTTGGCCACCAGCTCCATGCTCTCGGAGTTATTGACCACCCAAAAATTGACCTTGATGATCCTGTAGGTGATGATTTGATGGGGTTTTATGAGCGGATGGGTGACACACTTGCACATCAGTATGGTGGTTCTGCTGCGCACAACAAGGTGATTTCTTGTGAAGCTCTATTGCTTCAGTTTGCAGTTATAATTTAGCTTGGGAACTGACATTTTGCTATATCATTTTCTTTCTTAGTGACCTTTGAAGCCTTTTAAATACAACTTTTATAAATTTTGTGATTGGGTTTAAACTTTTTAATGGATAAGATAATATTTAATCTTATAAAATATTTTTTTAGGGATAAAGAAGAAATTTTAACAGAAGAAAAGAATAAATAGATAAAAGAAAGGAGTCGCTTTATTAATCACCCGCTGAAAATTATTTAGGGGTTAGCCACAGTTCATATCTGTCTATGTTGTCTGAGCTGGATGGTATACAATAGTCTTGTTAGCTTTCTTATTAGTACTTTGACTGCAAGAATGGACTTATGTCCTGTTACATTTATTACTTTTCGAAAACATTGAGAAATTTGGAGTTGTGACTCCCACTAATGACTACTAAGAAAACCTCATGACCACTATTATAGTTAATTTTGCTTTCATGAGAATGGGGTTACTCCACTGATAGGCTGGTCAGTCTTTATTTCTTGCCTGTTATATTCCACTTTACCATTAAATGGACAAAGTAGCAGTGGTAATGGGGTTTTCATGTTGAAAAATGTTATTGAATTGATTTTTACAATTGTATAATATAACTGTTTCAGATGGTCTTTTTCTTTAACTTTTGTTGTTACTTTGCATGTAGATATTCTCTGAGAGGAGGGGGCAGTGGAGAGCTACAACACAGTCTCAGGAGTTCTTTAGGACTCTTCAACGCTATTACAACAATGCTTACATGGATGCTGAGAAACAAGATGCAATTAATGTGTATGTGCCGCATTCATGCATTTTCTTAGTTTTCTATTTTGCCTCCAAGTTACATTATTTACAGTGATTGGATTTATAGCATGTCTGTCATCTAGTTTGTTTGTTTGTTTGTTTTTTCTGTTTTCTTTTCTGTCTCTCCTCTTAAAGGGATATTTTTTGGATAAAAGAAGAAACTTTATTAGAGGGAAAGAAGGATTACACTGTAGGATAAGAAATCCTTCTCAAACACTGCAAAATAAAAACAAAACAGCAACATTAATACAAGAGACTTTCCAATCCCTCTGCATGTCTACTAAATGAATTTCCAAGGACTGAAGTGAGTTGCCGAGGTTATTGGATTGGCATCCCATGATTCTGGTGTAAACCATACTTTTTATGATCTGGTACCATAAGAAGTCTCTGCTGGGAAATATTTTTAGGATTAGTATTTACTGTTTAGTAGGTATACTATAGTGGCATTGGTTTTAAAATTTGTTTCTGAAGAAAATTTATTAGAAAAGAAAGGAGGGAAAGTACATCTATAAGGAGGATATCCTCCAAAACAGAAGAGGCAAAAAACATTAGAGCAACAAAAAAATGCTACAAAATGGCCCGATATCTATGTATAGTTGTAATTGCAACTCCCTTGAAACAGCCATCAGAAGAACGCCAAAGAGAGGCAATACACGATCCTATTTCATAGCAAGTTGAGGGGTAGAGAGCAGAGTAGTCAATCGTGCACTATAGCATCGGAGTGTGGTGTCGCACCACCCAACCTGCCACAGAGCTCCTGTAGCGGAGTGTTTTTTCGTCACGGAGATCGCGGCCTAGAATCGCGCCATTTTGCGGCCGCTATTCGAAAACCCAACTCCCCTCCCCCTCCGGGGGGGTCGTTTCAAGTGTTTTGGTTGAGGTTTTTAGGGACAGCGAGGTGCGAGCTGCGACTGGAACTGGAGAGCTGCCTGCCTCCACTGGTTGCCTCATTATCTTCTGTGTTTCTTAATAAGTCTATCTTTCTCTTTTTTTTTACAAAAAAAAATCTTTATCTTTTGTCTGACTGAACCTTCTCTTTTGCCTTATCATATAGCTGTCTACATGATGTCGATATTTTATTGTGTGAGACTTATCTCTTCTGTTTGTATTGCTGAAGTTTTTTGGAATAAAAATACTCTAGCAGCGAGCACATGGGTTCCTCATAGTCAGTAGTTATCAATACCTGGTTACTTATGTTCATGGTGATTGTGTGACTTAAGAGTCTAAAATTATGACTTTTGATTATTAATGATGAATATGTGTTTAATTTTGACTAATTTTATATTTTGAAGCATTTCTACATGTATAGTATAGTGCATGTTTTTTTTTTCCTTTTTTCCGGTGTAGCGGCCATCCCGCTATAGCGTTTTTGGGGTCGGCCGCCACACGCTGCTATCCGGGATTGACTACTATTGCAGAGAGATACCCTTAAATATCTTGAGCATTCCGTGGTTTAAAAATTTGTATGATTTAAGATCTTAAATATTAATCACCAAACAGTAATTGACGTTAGAAGTTAGAACTACTTCAAAATCAAATGTCAAACAAATTGATTTTATTAAATATTATAAATGTACTAAATTGATTTTATCTTATACAATTCTAAACCTGTTTTTGAATCTGCCAAAGTGCCCCCTTTTTTCCACTTTCTTGGTTTCCAATTTAATTTTTCTTTTTCAGCTATGTACTAATTAAAATTTTAATTAAAAAAATGGCACTAGGGGGGAAAGCTCAATATAATGAAGATTATACACAAGCAAAGTGCTTATTTCAGGGTAGTTTCCATTTCTGATATGTACAGTAATTGAACTGCTTACCTCTCTTTGGTTCTCTGTTTTTGTTTTACTTTCTCTGTCTTGGATGATATCTATTCCTCCCTCTATTTCTGCAGCTTGTGCTTTCTCTTGTTCTCTCTCTAATATAAATTCTTTTTCTAAAAAAGAAATTATAGAAGAAGCATAATCGAAGAGCCTCTATAAAGAAAAAGGAAATAGAATAATAGAAGGATGAATGGAAACTATCAATGATAGGGCCCAGGATAATTTAGAGGGTCCAAAAGAGGTGTTGGGTCACAATATGTCTCATAGGCCTAAAATCTGGAAAGTCTACACTAGAAAGAAGAGAGGGTGATTCTGCTGAGTGCTTAGGTGGCAGAGAGAGAGAGAGAAATAGGAAGTTAGTTACGTGAATGTGGGTTATGGTTATTAGTAGGATGGTGCGGAATGAGGGAGGTATCTTTGGAAATCATAGTGTTTGTTATGTGTGGAGAGCAATAGCTCTCTGTAGGAGCCTAGCTCTGTGGCAGTAGAAGTGCTATTCTACTGTGTTTTCCCTTATTTGCAGAAATAATACTCATCTCTCTTTCATTTCTTTAAGCTCTCGCTATTACTTGGCCCTATATTGCTTCTGGTTTGTATCAATCTACACAAAACATGAGGGGTGGGGAAAAAACAGATCAACTAGGATATTTTTTCAAACATACAATGTTGCTGAACATATTTAAAATCAACTCACAGCTGAGTGCCCTAATAGTTAGATTTATCAGGAAAGTCTAGCGTTTTTACTTATATGATTAATTATGGTAGGAAAGGTGAAGATATACTTTCTCTTTATAAAATAGTAAATATTATTAGAGAGAGAGAGAGAGAGAGAGGAGGGGGGAGAGGGATATATTAATATATAGTATCTCGGTTAATATCTGCTATGTCTTCTCTTGGGGCCAAAGTTATCCTAGGTTCACTAAAACTGCAGTTGTTCTTCCTTCCTGTTAGGTATCCTAAGATGACTAAGGTGTATGCTAGGAGGGGATGTAGGGGATTAGGACCCTCTAGTGAACAAAAGGGAGGGCGTGACTAATGTAACAGACTGCCAGCGTGGCAGTCAAGGAAATATGGGCGGGGAATTCTGTTATGACTTGTAATGATATATAAGGGAAGGGGAAGGGAGAAAGGTAAGGAAGAAGATTGTAGAGGCGTGTGGGAGAGTGCAGGGCCTCTCAAATGCCCTGGGTTCCTTTGTTTCTTGCTCAGTTCATTGTAAATCCATCATCTAGATACTGATATCAGTATCTACAGTGAAATAATACAACAAGCATACTGTATTTCGGTGTAAATTGATCCAGTTCTTATCAATTGGTATCAGAGCTCCCGATCTAGGGAGCCCTGGGTGTTTCATTCAAAGAAAATGGATGAGATAGAGATCTCCTTCTTCATTGGGGAGTATCCCTATAGTTGGATCTACAAGGTGGAGAGGTACTGCATCATCAACAACATTCCAAATGATGAGAGGCTATCGGTTGCAATCCATGGCTTGGAAGGAAGAGCCCTAGACTGGCTCTATGAATGGGGGTCCAGAACTGAGAAATTTTCGTGGGGCCATTTTTGTAAAGTGCTTTTGCAACGATTCCAGCAAGTGCTTGAGAACAGAGAGGAAGAAAAAGAAAGGCCTATGAACTGAGGCTGTGAAAGGGAAAAGAGCCTCTATGGTTCTGTGAAATTAAAGAAAAGAACAGAAATAGGGGATCAACAACAAGAGGACCAAAGTCAGAACCTCCATTGTTATGAGGAATTGGGAGAAGAAAGAATATTGGCACAAGAGCTTGATGATTTGAAGGAAGGAGATCATCAACCATGTGAACCTGAAGAACATATTATTCCGGCCAAGGAAGATTAGAGTGGGGAAGTGGTAGCATGGTGTTCTGGGAAGCATGAAGATCAAGAAGAATTGGGAAGAAATGCAAGGTTGCAACGGAGGGACGATGAAGTGAAGGACGAAATTCCAGCAGGAGAAACATGGAGTCTTGACCAAGGCGGTGAAATGGAGAATCCATATTCACTAGGTCGCGCGGTGGTCATACAAGAGCGAAAGTGGTATGCAATGGCCACCAGACTCTGGGTTTCGAGAAGTCCTGTCGACCCACCACCACCGCTGAAACCACCGGACTTAAATTCTTCCATGGAGGCTGATGGGTTAACCTCTGTGACTGAGCTCTGGATCTCACGGATGTCATTCAGGCCTCCACTGCCAGCACTGTTGGACCAAAATCCTCATACGGCGACCGATGGGACATTTGTGGCTGAGGTGCAGGCAGATGTAGCTGCTACACCAGAAACATTGTGAATGGGAAGGAGAGCGTAGAAAGGGAAAAATGGGACGTCCAGCACTTGGATTCTATCCTTGACCTGATGGGTCAGGCCCAACACAATGAAAAGGAGGACTTTGGGCCAGGAAGGGAAGCTAGATCTCATCCAAGACTTAGTGAGTGTCATTCAGAATTGAACATGTCACATTTAGGACTAAGAATTGGGCCTAAATCAAGGCTGGAAAATGGATTTCATTTAAAAACAATGGGCCCCTAATTGGGGCTAAAAATGAAAGCAGGAACCGTAAATGCTCCAATGAGAAAAAAAGGAGTACTAATTGGAGCATCCTTGTCATTGCACATGTTTTCTCCTATTCTCTACTCTTTGTTGATTGAAGGTGTTGCACAAAACACTAATGGCATTGTTTTTGTACCTGAGGGTGGTAATGATGTTGAGGTTTTTGGATCCCCAATAGAAAAGGAAATTTTACATCGGGGAATTCAGCTTAGGATGAATTTTGAGACTGCTAGATCAGAATCATCAATTCAGAATCCGAGGAAGGGTTGCACTCCAAACCGCTGACTCTGAAATCTATGTACGTTGGAAAGGTGCTGCTGAGATAGTCCTAACCTGTTGTACATGGTATCTTGATGCAAATGATCAGTGGGTGGAGATGGATGAAGAGAATATGACATTTTTTAAAAATGCTATTGAAGATATGGCTGCTGGGAGGATAACCACAATGGCTTTTTGTGGAGCTGTTAATCAGGGGAAAATATCTTCCCAGTTGTCACCCTTGCTGTTGCTGGTTGTGGGAATTGGAGAAGGCCAATGGGACCCTAGTGGAAGTTATTATGCATCAAGCATAACTTGGTCATTTTGCTTCAAGCAATGGGACCCCAATGAAAGTTTTTATGCTTTGAGAATAACTTGGTCCTTATGTTTTAAGCAATGGGACCCTGGAGGAAGGTCTTCAGTTGTTACAGGATGCTTATCCAGGTGGAAGTTTCCTTCAGTTGTTCCAGGACCTGAACCTTCACTTTGAGGACAAGGTGAATCTTTTGGGGGGAGTATTGTTAGGTATCCTAAGATTACTAAGGTGTATGCTAGGAGGGGATGTAGGGGATTAGGACCCTCTAGTGAACAAAAGGGAGGGCATGACTAATGTAATAGACTGCCAGCGTGGCAATCAAGGAAATATGGGCGGGGAATTCTGTTATGACTTGTAATGATATATATAAGGGAAGGGGAAAGGTAAGGAAGAAGAATGAAGAGGCGTGTGGGAGAGTGCAGGGCCTCTCGAATGCCCTGGGTTCCTTTGTTTCTTGCTCAGTTCATTGTAAATCCATCATCTAGATACTGATATCAGTATCTACAATGAAATAATACAACAAACATACCGTATTTCGGTGTAAACTGATCCAGTTCTTATCACTGCCATTATAAAACTCTGGGCTTTATTGCCCATTTGGTCTTGCTGTCCTCTAGCAATGGCATCGTAGCAGTTTTTGTCAAACTATTTTTGGCAGTTTGTACTTTTACTATATATTTTCTCTTTGTAAAGAAAGATTGTCTTTGTGGTGTTAACTAATTATTCTGTTCTGCTAATCATAAGATGATCTTTCTATTTTGTTGGTGCAGATTCCTGGGGCATTTTCAACCACAGCAGGGTAAGCCTACTCTATGGGAGTTGGGTTCAGATCAACACTATGATGCAGGGAAACATGGAGATGATGATGCAAGGTATTTGAATTTAATTTATGAGGAATAGAATACCTTTTTTTTTGTTTTTAATCTTTTATAAATTGGTTCTTGATTGAAGATCTAAGAGTTTACTCAGGGTTTGTCCATTTGGAACTTCCAATCTACCTTCCCCTTCATGTTTTCTATATCATGATCTATGAAGCATAGACGTCGACATGGACACTTCAACATAAAAAAATCTAAAATACAATGTGATGAACGATAAATAGGCATAGGGTTAAATTGTTGCACTTGATATACTGGGAGAGATTGAGAAAAGAATGGGAAAAGAGATCTGGTACAGAGCCAACAAAGGGCTGGTCTTCTGGTTAACAACCAGTGAAATAGAAGAAAAGCTTATGTTATTAAGAAAATATGAGCTATCCACTTACAACCATCAAAACCCCTTTATGTAGGATAGATACCCTAATTTAAAACAAATCGCATCCCTTAGAATAAGTTTAATCCTATTTGTTGAGAGAGAAAAAAGAGAGAAAAGAATGATGAAATCGTGTGATGTCAATACACACATTGATTTGATTATATCATATAGCCATTAGGTAATAATTACATGCTACAATCAAGGATCCTAATTTCCTAATTATAGAGATTTCAGTTGACTACTATATATACATTGAATGTAAACATCTAACACTACCTAGTATTATAATACATGTTTCCAACACCCTCTATCAAGCTGGAGCTTGTTACAACAATAACTCAACCAAGGACCCCTTAGGGATGTGGTAGAAGTATCTACTAATTGATCATTCGAGTTGACAAAACTAGTGGTGATATCTCCGGGTATGATCTTTTCCTGATAAAATGGCACTCTTCCTCAATATGCTTGGTCCTCTTATGGAAAAGTAGATTGGAGGCTATATGTAATGCGGCTTGATTATCACAAATGAACGTCATTTGCATAACCTCCCCAAACTAAAGCTCCTTGAGTAGTTTCTTCAACCAGATGAGCTCACAAGTAGCTGAGGTCATGGCTTCATATTCTGCTTCCGCACTAGATCTTGTGACCACATTCTGCTTCTTGCTCTTCCAAGATATCAGATTGCCCTCAATGAGTACACAATAGCCAAACGTGGATTGTCTATCAGTTGGAGAACCCGCCCAATCTGCATTTGAGTATCTTACAATCTGTGTATGTCACTTATCTTCATAGATAAGACTTTTTTCTGGAGCTCCCTTAATATATTTGAGGACACAAATCACAACATCCCAGTGACCCTCATAACTGCAAAAGAAATGTCTAGATTGGTAATTGTGAGATAATTTAGTTTCCTAACCAACCTTTTCTATCTTCCTGGATCTAATAAAGGCTCCTCCTGATTTGATAGGAGTTCCATAGGAGTATCAGTTGGTTTGGTATTTAGTAGACCTGTTTCTTCAACCATGGCGCACTTTCACTGTGAAATGACTATATCATCCTTGGATTGTGCCACCTCATACCTACGAAATATCGTAGCTTTCCAAGATCTTTGGTTTGAAAGTGGTGGAAGAGATTTTGTTTCCCCTGAAGTATGCCATGATGATCACTACCTGTGATGACAATGTCGTCTATATAGACAATCAAATAAATGCAACCTTAGGCCGTGTCACGGGAGAATAAAGAATGGTCAGCTTCGCTCCGGATCATATCAAACTGCTATACTACAGTGCTCAATTGACCAAACCAAGCACGAGGAGATTGTTTAAGGCTAGAAAGAGCCTTGTGAAAACAACAAACCAGGTCAGAAGACTCCACTTGAGCAACAAATCCAGGTGGTTGCTCTATTTATACCTCTTCTTGTATATCACCATGAAGAAAAGCATATTTTATGTCAAGTTGATGGATAGGCCAATGACGAATAACTGCCATGGAAAGAAAGAGTTGAACATATACCATCTTGGCCACCGGAGAGAATGTGTCCCTATAAATTAGGCCAAATATTTGCGTGTAACCTTCCACAAGACGAGCCTTCAGACGATCAATTTGACCATCATTACCAAGCCAGCATAGACATAATAATGCTGCTACAGTAGTGTGAACAGTACGTGTCTACATTAGCCCAAATAGCGACCCAACATTTAATTATAATTGTGTTGCACCATAATGACATGACACAACATAGACATATAGTTTATAAATTACATAAATACCAAACTATTAATACATATAAGTATGAAAACATCAAGAAGTATGTGATAATATAGCTAAGATGTACATAAGACATTTTTTAGAAAGCATGTAATGTAGCAAGTGTCAACTATTAATATTTATACTTTTTGTTCCTAAGAGAACAAGAGTGCTATATTGAGGTGTGGGATAATCAGCAGTCTGCACAAATGTCAAGTGTCAACTGTCTGATGATACATGCTGGACATGGCTTCTTTCTGATAGTGTCCATGCTTCATAGATCATGATCTTCTTATGGAAGAAAAAAATGTTATCTTAAGAAATAAGTAGGTTTCTTCACTTGATAGGCATGTTCTTTAGTTCATCACTTTAGTATGGTTTATTGTGAGTTTGTGTGACATACAACTACAACAATAACAAATCCTTTTCCCACTAGGTGGGGTTGGCTAAATGAATCAAACAACACTATTGTGCTTTGTCAACAACCATATGTTCGGAAAGGCCATTTTGATGAAAGCATTTTTTTAATGTTTTTCACTTATGGTTTTCCTCCATTGTCCACTTCCTTTATTTATTCATCTATCCTCCATTTGATCAACTCTTCTCACGAGCGCATTTATTGGTCTTCTCCTCACATGGCCAAACCATTTTGAATGAGTTTTTGTCACTTTTTCCTCTAGTGCTACTCCAACTTCTCTCGAGTACATTCATTATGGATCTTGTCTTTTATTGTATATCCACTCATTCGCCATAAGCAACACTTAATTTATACTCATGTTAGCACTTAACTGCCCAACATTCAGTACCATAAAGCTTCGTTGACAGTGGTCTTATAATTGTACGGTTGAACTTTCCTTTGAGCTTGAGAGGCACCTTTGAATTTCACAAATAACGCCTAGTGTTTCTTCATTTTGTCCACCTATCTTGAATCCTATGGGTTACATCTCCTGTAATCTCTCTGTCATTTTGTAGGATAGATCCAAGATACTTAAACCGAGTGACTTGTGTGGTAAGGTATGATCCCTAACTTTCACCTCAAAGCCAAAGCAAGCTCGCATCTTGCTGAACTTGCTTTCCATATACTACGTTTTACTTCTACTTAACCTAAAACCATGAGATTCCAAAGTTTTATATCCACACCCTAGTTTACGATTTCTTCCCTCCCTCGACTCATCTGCTAGGACTATGTCATCCGCAAAAAGCATGCATTGAACAGGGGGATGACTGGAGGGGTTGAAGACAAGCTGCAGAAAAGTGACAAGGAAAGAAAGTATTTGAAAGAATGAGCAGGCTCTCATCCAATCACAACCATGTGCGTGGAAGATTAATGAAATCATGTTTAGTTTTTATGGTTCCCTCAAGACTGATACGCAATTTAACTTTGGGTATGTCCTAGTGATGTACTCTTTGTTTTTTTTTACCCAATTAATTTGCAAAAACTTTTACTCAAACTTTCCCATTTATGTGTTTCTAAGACGTTTGGTAACAGTTTATATGCTCCATGCATAATCTTCAACACCTAATAGTTTCTTGATGCTACTATCTTGAGTGCTGTTTGCTTGTTTTGGGGAGGGGGAAATGCAAATAGAATTTTTTTTACAGAGGTCATGTTTCTTAATATCATGTGAATTTTTTATGTTTGAACGTTCAAATTTGGTCACTTCATGACTCCCTATGCCAACCAAGATGGCTCAAAAGTTTACAAACATGTATCCTTCTGCTATTAATATATTTTGACAGCATACTTGCTGAACAGCTTGCCTCTATTCTTTAAGAAAAGAGTACATGAGTTAACCTCTTTTAATTTGATTGGAGAAACAAGCATTATTATTATTATTAGCAACTTAGTGCATGACTAATCTGAGTTTAGTTCTGCAAATCTACCCAAAAACTAAATGTGAGCGTCTATGTTATCGCACATAAAAGAGATCAGGCATGAGGTCTGTGAATCCATTGTATACAAGCCTCTCCAGTTTTAAGTTAAATTTCAGCAAGAATAGAGTGATTTTTAAAGATTTATCATAAATGCCGACTTAATATATGTTTTCACATTTGTGCAAACCTGTATGCAAATGAAGTCTGGTGCTTTTTAGCTGTGGTATAACAGTCGTCAAGGAGCTGCTAGAATTTATTATGAGGATTCCAAACCTAGCTGTGGCGGTATTTGGGGATAGGAGATGGAGGGTTGCTGAGTCTTTTTGATTTGAAGAGTTTAAGTGTTCAAACCTCGCAGAGGGTGTTGCTCAACATTAGTAGTGTGGCATGGTCTTCTATTTTCTGATAAATGAGATAGAGCGTAAAATTAGCATAAATTTAATAATTATTGATACTACAAAATCATTATGGACTTGTTGCGAATATCATTATAACGTGAAGCATATACATTGGAAGTTCCTGTTGTTGCAGCTTATGTGGTAACTTTGAAATATGGATTTTAGGTCAATTGTCAAAAGATCTTTCTCAGATGGAAGCATTATTTGTGACAGTTCTACACCCATCTCAGCCCCAAATGCCAAGCAGGAAAAATTCTCAAAACTATGTTTGCTTGACCTATCAGAAGAACGAAGCAAAGATTTTTGTGAGTCATCGCCTGAAATATCAACTTCTGAGAGTGACATGTCATTTTCAAGGTATGTACTCTGTATTAAGGTGAATGTAAATGTGTAATCTGTTTCAAGGTATACAGGAAGAGATAAATTGTTAATAGTCCATTTTATACATTCTCTCTTTTTTACTGTAGTTATTAGTCACCTTATTCTTGAAATTTTGTCTTCTCGTAGCAGGCCTTTCTGTAAGAGAACTCTAGTATAGTAACTAAAATAGTTTATATTCTCAACTTATATTTTCTGGAATATGGGAAAAAATTATTCTATTTGAGACGAAGTCTTCTCTTTTCCTTATCCTCTACTGTATTGGTATTGAAGTGACCAATTACAGAGCGTAATTTGTAATCTAAATTGTGTCATCGACCTTATATTGTGCTGGTACAAGGTGAAAACTTATGTTTCCTGCTTGCATGCTGACATATTCAGCTATTTTCTGCTTCGTTATGTCTATCTAGTCCACATGTGAATGGTTTGCAATTCTTTTTGTTTGTATAGGTACACTCCCTCAATGCCTCGGAGACAGCTTTTTGGTGACATGCAAAGAGAGCGCTTCCTTGAAAGTGATCACATTTACTATTCTGAGCATGGGGATTCATTCAGCTGCTCCAACTTTGTTGACCTGGATTGGCTATCTTCTTCAGGAAATTCATGTGAAGAAGAGCCATACGAGAGGTAACGCTGCACTGTGTTCTGATGAAGCAATTGTACAAGTGTCTAGCAAGATTGTTTAGTTGCAAGGATATTTTAAAGGGAGAGAGATACATAGGCAACAAGACAGGGTAGGGATGAGAAAACGTGGAATATAATTAAGAATTACAAAGTTGGGGTGTGAATACCAGTATCTGGGGTGTATGACGTACTTTTTATGGCACATATCTGATGGTCACCAAAATGGCTTTACTTCCTTTCCTTTATTCTAGTGATACATTCTAGTTTTATCCTCTCTCTCTCTCTCTCTCTCTCGATCTCGATATATATATATATATATATATATATATATTAAAGGCCTATTTATACTGAATGCAGGTCAGCAATTACCAACTCTCCGATTGCTGGGCTTTGTCCAGAAAATGTTGTTAATGGAGTGATGGGAGGAGATACGACTCCCTCCACTAGTGAATCGGGCTCCAGCCTTAAGGTACCACCCCTTCTGACACAGTATAATATCGCATTCACAACTGAGTTTTCCTATAGAATTATTGTGCCTTAGATGTAATAGATTGCATCCTGTAATTATCCATCCTGTTCTACATTCACTAGTAAGAGTAGGTAACCTCTGATCTGATAGTAGAAATGTATTGTGTGCGCATTGTGCATGCAACATGTTATTATTCATTTAGGATCTGCATGAGTTTGATGTCACTACAAATTAGTCCTCCAATAAGTCGAAGTGTGTTTGACACTTACTTTCTAAATGTCTTGGTCTATATTTCATATTTCACATACTAATTCTATGTAATATTCTCAGGGAAGGGAGCGAACTGGATCAGAGTTATCCTACAGTAATGCACAGTCCAAAGTTCTAGAGGAATTTCCGGATAGTTTTGTACACTGGGTGACTTATGGACAGACACTTTGCCATTGAATTTTCACATAATGATCCTTTGCACTAATATATATTCTATATTTATTTAATTGACCTGGCTTGCTCTAAAGATGCTGATTACAAGAGACTAGAGAGAGCTTATGATAAGGAAGCGCGTAAGGGAAATCCTGCAGGCTTTCATGATATTGACCTGGAGCATTAATTCTGTTGTGAAAATCTCAACCAAAACCTTAAGGCATAGTAGAAAAGAGTAAATAGAAAACGGTTGTAATTTTTTTTTTCCCCTTTGGCGCTCACTGTTTTCATTCTTCTTTCATCAGTTCATGTTCATCGTAGGTGCATTTCTTGTAAATATTGTTAACCCTGATTCTTAAATAATTTTGCTTCTTGTAATGTGTAACTCCGGCCCACCATCATAATAACATTGCTGTCTGGGTTTACCTAGAGCTGTGATTTGAGTTCATATTTTGGAGTTCTAAAGAGGCAATAAATTCCTTGGAACTGCAAATTCTCCTTTTCCCATTTTTTTGGTGTATCCTAGGAATCTCATCATGCCGACAATTTGTTAATTATTGAATTTTGTGTTTGTATTTAATCCAACGATCAATAAACTGCCAACAGGGCAGGTGCCAATGCCTTGAGTTGCCTTAGAATTGGGAGTTTGAAGTCGTCTCACCAATTTTGGTATATAAATTTTGGTGACTCAAATGCAGTTGGCAAAGTGAGCCAATGCTATATATGTGTGAACTGCGAAGTTTATTTTGACGAGAATCACATCAGAGGGAAAGAATGTCCATGCTTTAGACGAAGCATTATCTATAACTTTGTTTAGTTTCGTTTTAATATCTGTATAAATAAACCAGGTGTATATATGAAGCAAATTTGGTTTTCTCGTATATGGATTGAGCCAGTGCATTTTCGAATTTCTCCAGGATTTAATTTATTATAAACTAGTAGGTAAAACAAATCTTGTTCTGTTTCACAAATTGCAAATCTTCATTCCAAAAGATAGAGTGTAACGGCAAGCCTCACAAGAGATTGGCATTCCAAATCAAATTGTTGCAATTGGGAAGGACTTCATGGCGAAGACTGCCCTAACCCAAGTTCAAGTCCGGGATGAAGGCATCGCCCATTTGCAATATGTTGCATTTCAAAAGTTCATTACCAAACTCTAGGTTGTCTGAGAATACAAAGTCCACAAACAAATTGCAATGCAAAACTAAGACAACTTTTGCTCAGGGAAGAAAGAAAATAAAACTTAAATTTCTACCGAGTTTGACTTCACTTAGGCTATATGGGAGAGATGCAAAGGGATAGTTAGTAACGGTTTGGGATGGGGTTAGAGAGGATACCCATTGGAAGATTGCAATGCAAAACTAGACTGGAGTGGGTTAGAAGCAAATTTTCTTAACCCCAAATCTGTAAGTTTGGGCTAGTAAAATAATAATAAAATATATTACTAGTTACTTTGTCATTTGGAAAACCCTAGCCACTTCATCCCTCTTATCATTCTTCATATCCAAACAATAAAAAGAAACATTCCTCACTCCACTCTATTTATTCCATCATGAATCACTCCACTCCACCCCCTCTACTCCCATAGTCAAGAGAATGTAGAGTAATCTCAGACTCTCATTTGTTGGCCAAATAAAAGCAGGCACCCAAACTACGAGATGTGATTCGATTAACAAATTGGACTCCATGTAGACAGACTTCACCTATAGTGTAAGAGTTCAAATCTCACTGGAAGCACCTTTGGCAAGAGCAAAGCCAACACCCGAGTGAGAATTAATCTCACACCCAAAGTGTGAAAACACCTCATGGTCTTACAAAAACAACACAGGCAACCTCTTTTAAATGAAAAAACAGTCACTCTCAAATTGACAGAAACTAAGAGCTTAACTTCTTTAGACTTAGGGTAGCACTGACAATCTTTTGAGTAACAATTGCTTAGTATTTCCCAGCATATGCAAGCCCCCGAAATAATTTGGCTAAGCAAATTTCTTCAGGATTTTGCACCTTCATTGCTCAGATGACCTATTAACACAAAAAGGCACGGCTGCATGTCACGAGCGTAAATTTGCCCTATTGCCATGCCATGCACACAAGTGAAAGTTTCTTCTCCCAACTGTAGGTTTATTTTTTTCCCTCCTTCCATTTTTAACCTATGTCAATATTTTTTTTCCTCCTTCCATTTTCCTCCTAATATGAATCTTGTAGGCGTTCTTACCCTCTCTCCCAACTCATTGTTAGGCAAATTACAAGCCAAGTAAAGAAGAGAACCGGCCATCTGTTCAATGAATTAGTCTCCAATGAATAATAAAGCATAGTAAAGCAAATTAATTTTCAAACATGAATGCAGAACATGAGAGTAAACGACAATTGCTATCCACTAAACCTCAAATTGAAGCATCCAAGGGGAAAAGAGACTGCATGTTGCTGCAACTAATCTCTAATTCACATATTTCCTTCTGGAAAGAAAATATGCAGTCCTCACAGAAAGTTCAGCTAAGAATAGGGAAGATGCGAGTAATGTGCTCCAATGGTATACTATCAGCAGTGTTTTTCTTCAAAACAGGGTCATTAAATTCATTCCTAGGAAGGACAATGAGTTGACCCCTGCCACTGCCTTTCTCAATAACCCAACCACTGTTGGCTACTTGGTGTTCAAGGAATTTGTCCAAGGACAAACCTTCAATGTTGATAGCCTGTGAGAGTTTGACAGAGAATAAAAGGTCTTATATATTAAAGTAATATGATAAACCAAATTCTATTTGATGATCACACAAGTGTCGGAAAGTCATAAAAACAAAAGCAATTTCCACAGAACCCACCGCTTATCAATGGTTTGACGCACATGTTTTTGATAAACAATGAGAAAATTGCAAATAACAAGCTGCCAAAGTTTTCAAGAATCATATAACCTCTAAGAATAAAGACACAGGATTATAGCCATGAATCTAGAAGTGTTTTATTATTAATATATGTATCACATCAAACATGAGTTCAACTTGCAATTAGAGAATATAGGTACTAGACTTTGTGCTAGCCCTAGCAGCTACTTGCTAGAGAAAAAACGACATTCCAGTAATAAATAAACCAATGCTTCAAATGGACAAGCTACAGCATACCTCAGCAAGCACAGTTCTAGGAACCTTTTGGTAAGTTAAGGAAAGGACATGAATCGCATAGCCTTGGATTGCCTGCTCAAATCCTGCAGTTGATTTATATTTAAGCTCATGTATAAGCATGCGTAAATAATGAAGTTGAAGTAAGGAAGCTCAATCAGAGTCAACACTAAACAAGAAGAAAAATAGCCTCATCAAGATAAGCTAAAATCTCCACTTGTTTCCAGAAAAGCAATTCAGTACTCATTAGTTACAAGAAATTGTAGCAGCACACACTAAAAAGAGTGCATTAGTTCAAACTTCAAAAAAAGTAAATATACGACAGTATTCTGTAAAAGGTTATGCTGAGCAAGATGCATGGTAAGTCGGACAAGAAAAATGATATCTGCTTAATTTCATGACAACCAAATTAGATCATTGCCTTTCAGGAGGACCATGAGGCTTCAAATGGAACCTGACCCAATTCACCAGAGAACACAATGAAATTAAGCAGCAACAAAGTATCCAAATTAAAATATTTAAAATCTGTTGGTTACACCATTCATAGTTCATTGGTAAATAACAGCTAATAATCATTCCATAAATTAGAATATATATCATTACCAGGCACAGCTTCAACTATATGACGACTCTTTGCTGCTTCGTCCCAGAACTGCTGAAATCTTCCTGTCTAAAGAAGAGACACGGATAATATAATTTCTACTTTCAGAAAAGTGCTTGAGAAAATAAAGCATATGCATACCTCCAAATAGTGTGATAGAACAATCAGTGTCTTCAACTGCTCCTCCATTTGCTAAGAGTCATAATAATAAAAAAATAATATGAAAAAAGAAACCAAAATGCCACACTTAGTGTAATAAGGAACTGAACTGATCACTGATACAGTTGGGCAAAATGGTAAATTCAATTTCAAGTAGAAGGTTCCTCAAAAAGCAGATGAAAACTGGAGATTCATAAGAGTCTGACAGATTATTCCAGGTTAACTTGGTAAAATTCAGAAAATTGCAGATGATTATTAAGTCCTGCATATTTAAACACATCGCACAAGTGACTCATTCATTCAAATATCTAGTTCTGTATGCACAAGAGCAAGAATTACAAAAATAATAATAATAATAATAATTTGAGAGAACCATACCACATGTTCTGGAATCAAAAAGAGACACAGGCTGAAGTCAGGAGCAGGCATCGCCATGAGGGCCTGTTCCAAAAGAGAAAATAAAGATTTGAACATGTGATGACATCCAATACCCAGCCATATGCTCTCTATTCATAAGAAGTACAGCCAAAAAATGCTTAGCCGCCAAACCTTAACCAATATGCGGGCTACAATCTGGGAACTCATTCTCTCTGGTTCAAACTGCAATAATAAATAAACAAACTATTACTAGTAACCTACTAAGTACTTTATCAGTTTGATTGAGACATTGATCTTATAATCAAAGATAAATTAGCAAATAATTAAAAAATAAAAGAAGAATGACAGAATCCATTAGAAAATAAAATAAGATAGCAGAGACAATTAGAAAAGAAAAGAAACAACAATGACAGAGTCTAAGTGAAAATACTGTCTCTCTTACTCTCATGAGCGTGCTGGTACAAATACCTGGTAGAGACGAAGAAGGCACAGATTTGCATCCAGGCTATACATTTGCGACGAAACCTGGTAAAATAAATAATTATAGTAAAATAAAAACTCGTTATGTTTGGATATTTGGTACATAGTTTTAAATTTTAAGTTACAAGAAATAAAATTGTACATGTAACTAGACTACCATTTAGGGTGGAGTAAGAATGTAAGGTGTAATATGCCACTTTTTCATTTGTATGACCAGGACCCAGTATCAGTCCTTCTTTCACTTTTTTAATCAGAAAACAACATAAAGCAAAAAATAATAATACTAAAATAAAATAAAACATAACTTAATAAACAGAAGAGCAGAAACGAAAAGGAGAAGAAAGAGCAATCCATCATAGAGCTAGAAGCCTAGAAGTCCCTTCGTCCACACAAATTCCCTTCATTTTATCATCAACCCACTTGCATTTAGAGTTAAAGGTGAGTTTATACTCTTTGGTTCTTGCTTATTTAGTGTCAAATAGCCATAAAATCTTGAGTGTATTTTTGGGAGCAAACCAAAACTTTAGGAACTTTGGGTCTTCTAAGTTTTATTGGGTAGTCAAAACTTAGTTTTCTTTTCAATTTCTTAAAAATGCTTGAAAATCCCAAACCCTATAATTAGGGATTTTATTTATTCTCCTTACCCGTAGTCAATTCATGCTTAAATGACTTTTCTAAAGCTTTTACTAAAAAAATTGATTGTTGTATAGTCAAAAAAATTTGTACAAGTTGTATAGTCATTTTTTTGGTACAAGTTGTAGAGTCATTTTATTTTCATGGTTATATTTTTCTAAATAATGAAATTTGATAATCTAGTATATAACCCTATGTTTTGAGGCTATGGTTACAAATTGGGGGTTGTGGATAATTTCTAAGAGGTGATTGGAGACTTTATAGTGGGTCAAGATTAGAAATCACGCATTTCTTGTAAAGACATGAAAATTTTAGAGACATGGTTATATTTTTCTAAATAATGAAATTTGATAATCTAGTATATAACCCTATGTTTTGAGGCTATGGTTACAAATTGGGGGTTGTGGATAATTTCTAAGAGGTGATTGGAGACTTTATAGTGGGTCAAGATTAGAAATCACGCATTTCTTGTAAAGACGTGAAAATTTTAGAGACATTACTTGTATTGTGAATGCTCTCCTTTGTATATCTCCTTTGTATAGGTCTCTATTTGACCTATTTTGTCTTTGTCGAAATATTTTTTAGTGTGTTAAATTTGTTAGAGACCACTCCACTTGCATACACTTGAGCAGTTGGAACCAATGTTTTGAAAATCGGACTAGTCCTTGAACCGGTAAAGGGAGAGGTTCAAGGTTTTGAGGTCGAACTAGGGTTGAACTGGGGTTTTGCAGATACTGGTATCTTCCATAAATATATGAAGAATCAAGTATCAAAATTGTAGCCTCTTAGTAAATAAACATAACTAAATATCTTACAATATTTAAATATATCTTACACTATCTAAATATATCCTTGCACACAAAAAAACAATCAAATATAATAAATAACCTGAGCCAACTAATCAAAAGAGCATCAGTGGTCTGGTGGTAGCCTGGTGGGCTATTGCCTTGCCAATGTACTGTAAGTAACTGTGTTCAACCCTCAGCTGCTCCAATTTTGGAGTTTTGCTCTAAATAAACTTAAACCGGTTCAAATGGTCAACCCGTGACCAATTCACCAATTCTGAGTGCAGTTTTCAGCAGTCCGGTTCTGAAGGACTGACCGCACCGGCCAAAGGACGAGTTCACGGTTCAACCAATCTGACTGGACGGTCCGGTTTTTCGCAACAGTGGTTGGAACCGACATGAACTGGTCTTTGGCTAA
Organism: Styphnolobium japonicum; assembly: GCA_023212625.1. Taxonomy (NCBI): domain Eukaryota; kingdom Viridiplantae; phylum Streptophyta; class Magnoliopsida; order Fabales; family Fabaceae; genus Styphnolobium; species Styphnolobium japonicum. The sequence continues at coordinate 20,001,275 of JALBWW010000003.1, read as the reverse complement.
GCTCCTAGTCTGTGAGTGGATAATTTAAATTGTGACACATTTCGACTTTTAAATGCCTCACCGTGCATTTTTTTCCCTCCTAGTAACATTTGAAGTCAAGTTTCCTTTACTATTCAAGAGTTATCATAATAAATGCATGACAAGTCAAAATAGGACAAACAAAGACCTGCACAACGACGCAACCACCCACAAAGGAGAGCATTCCTTTAAACAATACAAGTAGGGCCTCTAAAATTTGCAAGTTCTTCGAAGAAAATAAAACTGACAATACCACAATTAAAAATCAAGTTGTAGAAGCTTTACAAAAATCATTTAAGCATGAATGAACTAAGGTAAAGGATAATAGATAAAATCCCTAATTATAAGTTTAAGGTTTTCAAGCATTTCAAGAAATTGAAGAGAAAACTAAGATTTGGCCCACCCAACAAACTTAGAAGAACCCAAGCTCCTAAAGTCTTAGATTACTCCTTGAAGATCCAAAATACACTCACCCCACCCTTGGTATAACAGCAAATTTTAAAGATTTTATGGCTATACAATACTAAAGAAGAAAGAGTCAAATAATAGAAACTCACTTTCACATCTAGATACAAGTGGGTTGGGGGGGGGGGGGGGGAGGAAACGTTCTCGACCTCGTTCATAGCGCTAGATGTACTGTCATCCGTCCACAGAAATTCCCTTTCATTTTATCATCAACCCACTCGCATCTAGAGTTAATGGTGAGCTTATAATCTTTGGCTCTTGCTTCTGTAGTACCAAAATAGCCATAAAATATTTCAATGGTTGCTGTTTTACAAAGGTGGGGTGAGTTTACACTCTTTGGTTCTTCTAAGTTTTATTAGGTAGTCAAACTTTAGTTTTTCTTTTCAATTTCTTGAAAATGCTTGAAAACCTTAAACCCTATAATTAGGAATTATATCTATTCTCTTTACTCGTAGTCAATTCATGCTTAAGGTAAAAATCCCTAAATGCCAGCTTGATTAGATAATAAAAAGGAATGAGTGAAAATGGAGAGGCAACCATTGGCATCTCCGAAATTACTGCATAATTGCACTTCTTAGCCTTTAATTTCATTGTGGTGGTAGGACTGGGGGCTGCTTACTCAGGAAGTGCTTATCATTCTCCCCCACCCCAAAGAATAAAATATAAAGAATCATAAGTAAGGGAAGGCATAAAACAGTACTGAACCTTATCAGTGTCTCAGTTTCATTCAAACACAACAGATTTCAATATATCAATTCAACAATCTTACAAACAAATAACATTTTAGATTTTTTTTAAAAAAACGCTATGCACATAAAGCCAAATGCCGAAATTTTAATCTCAATTAATCAAAACCCAATTACGAAAGGACAAACATAAACACTAATTTAAAAAATAAAAAATTGACATAGCTTGTAAATTAATGAATGAAATCTAGTGCTATACCGCGAAAAAAAAAATGAACGATGAGAATGAATTTTTATAACAAAAAATAAATGATAATAGAAGAAAGAAGGAGCGGTGAATGGAGAGAGAGACCTGCTCGTTGACATAGTTTTCGAGATCGGGAAGGATATCAGGGTTATAGCGATTAACAGCAACAAGCTGTTCCACTGTGTAAGCTACCTGCTGCTCTTCTTGCTTTGGACCATCTCTTTCTCTTCCCATCTTTCTCTCTTCTCTCTTTCTTCAGCTCTCTTTCTTTCTTTCTTCAGCTCACACCAATTATACGTTATTAGCTTTTTTTTTTAAAAAAAAAAAACTTATAATCAAAATGGCTAAAAAAGAAATTTTGAAAAAATCGTTATTTTTAAGTATAAAATAATAAAAAACATGCTGAAAACGGGTTATGCGGCCACGTGTTACCTTTTTATAGGAATGGTGTAGTACCACCTAAGAATCTCTCTTTCGAAAGAGACACCACGTCACATTAGTACTCCATCCGTCATAATTAATGTTATTAATTTTTTTAATGATAAATTTTATATTATTTTAAGATTTAAATTAATATATCATTCAAATATTAATATCATATATTTTTAAAAAATTAATTTGATATAATTATAAATGAATCATCAATTTAATATTATGTATATTTTTAAAAGATATTATTATTTTTATATATTAAGTTTTTAATAATAAAGTGGATAGTATTATAGGGTGAAAAGTATTATTTTCTTTGCGTTTTATCAAGAATGTGATTATTTTTCATTTCCTTTAAATATAATAAGGCTCATTTGGTGCATAAAATTGAGTTTAAAATTGAGTCTTAAAATTAGAATTAGATCTTTTAATTTAAATTATCTTATTTATTGTATATATTAAAATTAGAATTCTAATTCTGAGGAATTGAAAAATAACTAATTTATATTACTCTTAATTCTTAGCTTAAAACCTTAAAAATTTTAATTCTAAGCACTAAGATTTTTTATTTTTTGAATATTAAAAGGTAAAAGTTAAAAATTGTCAAACAACCATTACTGCTCGCAACACCGACATAGTCCAGCAATGTCGTCGCCGGCGTGCTTCCACAACGTTGTCGTCGGTGTGCTCTGACCACGTTGTCCACCGCACCTCCAACGTGCTAGCTGACTCCGAACATTATCGTCGTTGTGCGTGTAATGGCCAAATGAACACGCTTCCTTTGATCAATGGCACTGACATCCTGTAATTACTTTTGTCATCGTCAATGACGCCCTTTTGTTTGACATTCATTACGACTACTGTAATCTAACAACGTAAACTCTATTGATATTTTTATATATAATTTTAAATTATTATTTATTAATTTAAATTTATTTATTATATCATTATAAACCCAAGTACTAAGCTTGGGTTCCAAAACCCATACCTATGTGAACAAATGAAAAATGACCATTTGGAATAATAAGAATGATATATAGAGTATCTTTTGCAAAATAATCTTTAAGGAAATGAAATTTGCAAGAGATGAAACATAACATTTAAAAAAAAAAAAGAATATGGATTTCATCCTTATTTTTCTTTCCTTTTTTATACCATAACATACCAATCTTGTTATTTTTTTCCTTCTCTCATCTGTAAGCCTCTGCCACTGCCTCAACAAAAGCTAAAGCTACTCTCTCTCTCCTCTCTCTTTCTCTCTCTGCTCTTCTCGTCTTTACCAAAGGAGCCAACAATGCACACAAAGGCTTTCACAATTCACACTTCAAAAGCTCACTTCGCAATTCACACTTACACAGTTTCACATTACATATGCTAAACACCAAGACCCATCTTTTTCACCATTCACCAACACATCAAATATTCAAATCATTCTCCTCTGCTATTCATAATTCTCCTTCTCTCTCTAGAGCTCACCCCGCTCTCTCTCTCTTTCTCTTTACTCTGCTACACACTAGAGACACAAAGGCTTGCCATGAAATCCAAAACCCATGTCCACAATGGAAATGGCTACGCAAGCGACACCGACGACGGCGACAGTTCTTCGAGCCCACCATCGTCGCCACAGCAACCTATCTCATTGTCGGAGGCGGCTCCGCCCCAAAGCATTCTCTCAAAGGACCTACTGCCTGGGAACCTTGGCCGCCAACATCATGGTTCACCGGAACCTCCACTACTTCTTCCTTTTGCCGCTCGTGTACATCTTTGGTTTGCTCATGTGCGTGGGCCCTAATTGATTTCATAAAAAGCTTATCTTAACTTCACTTAGTGTTGTTTTTATTTTTTTTTGTCCATATGGGTTCTAGTACCCATGATTTTACATGGGTGTCATAGCAATTCCAAGATATAAATTCTTGATAAATTATTCAAATAATAAATTTTTAGTTTAATTTAGAATTATAATTATAAAGTCTCAATTTTTTAATCATCCCAAATATAAAATTTAAGATTCTTATCAATTCTAAGTATAACAGAAATGGAATTAAAATTAAAATTCTAAACTATAATTCAAATTCTGTCATCCAAACGGACCTAAGACTTCTCGTAGGTTTCATTTGGGGGACATAATTGGGCTTGGAACTGAGCCTTAGAATTGGAATTAGACTTTCCAATTTCAATTATCTTGTTTGGTGTGTATATTAGAATTAGAATTCTAATTCTGAGTCCAATTTCATCTAATTGAAAAATTATTAGTTTATATTACTCTCAATTCTTAGCTTAAACCTTAAAAATTATAATTCCAAGTACTAATTTTTTTTATTGTTTGAATATTAAAAGGTAAATGTAAAAAACTATCCAACAACCATTGTTACTGACAACTATCGTCACTGACATGGTTCGGTCGCATTGCTGCCCACGTGCTCTGGTCACGTCGCCGCCGACCACGTCACCCCTGCGCGTGCTTATCGCTGACAACCTCTAATCACTGTCATCATTCATCGTGCAATGGCTAAATCGTCTCGCTTCCTCAAATCACTAGCGCCGCGCGTCCTATAATTACCTTTGCCATTAGCGTCTTTCAATCACTCTCGTCAATAAAGTCCTTTGATTTGACATTTATTGTGACTGTTATAATGCAGCAACACAAGCTCTATTGATTTTTTAAAAATAATTTTAAAATATTATTTATTAATTTAAATTTATTTATTATATTTTGATAAATTATTCAAATAATAAAATTTTAATTCAGTTTAAAATTACAATTATAAAATCTCAATTCTTTAACTATCTTAAACACAAAATTTAAGATTCTTATCAATTCCAATTTTAACAGAAATAAAATTAAAATAAGAATTCTAACCTACAGAATTCTGTCATTCAAACAGACATTTAGTAAAGAATAAAAAATATATAGGAAACAGTGTACTTTTCTGTGCTCCATTGAAAGGAAAAGTAACGGAAAAAAAAATAAATTTAGAGAGACAGACCAGAATACAAAATTAAAATTTTTTTGTAGTACTATATTTCATTTTTAACGTAGTGATATATTAATTGGATTTAATTTTTATCTTATACCGTAAAAATTAACGTGTCGAGCTTACTATGTTATTCGGTACAAATGTGTAATGCATACTCATTACACAGAGCCTTAGAAGTGGTGACCAGTACATATATATGTGACACAAAGCATGTATGGTGGAACTAAATTGTTTATTTTTTCCTAGTTGTTAAGTAATAGTATTTAAATTTACAAAGGATTTTTCAATGAGAATACTCTATGTTGGAAACGTTGTGTATGTTATTTACTCGTTATTCATATGCTTTATCGGTTGTCCTTACTTGCATTCAGTGCCATTCTTTCTGGGTCTTCTAGTAACCTAGAATTGGTATTTTAAAAAATAACGTAGTTATATGTATCATATGTTATATTATACTTAGATATATTTAAAAGCTTATACTATATGTTAATAATTGATATATATATATATGAATTTGAATCTTTTAAAATAAGGAGTGTATTTTAAAAAATAACGTAATTATATGTATCATATGTTATATTATACTTAGATATATTTAAAAGATTATACTATATGTTAATAATTGTATAACTATCAAGTTTTTAATAAATATTGATAATTATATATATAATGTTTAATTTATATTTTTCAACAAACATTAATTCTAAATTTATATTCCTACAACATATGCTCCAAACTAAAAATTTATTTTTATCAACATAAAAATTGTTCTTAATAAAATTGTTTTGTATTAAGCATTTTTCTCTTCTGTTTTAAGTCTACAGATTAAAAGATATATGGGTTTATATACCTCGAATTAGGCTACGAGCGGTGACCCGGTCCAAACCTAAAATGCATATGGAGTTAAAGCCCTTTCGCCCGATTCCAATTTTTGTTTTATTGAAATCATCTCTAACCCGACACAAGTAATTTACGGAGGCCGAGTTTGTGGGCCGAGCAGGATATTTGGACTAATTTCAAGGGGTCAATTTCAATTTTGGTTTAAAATATTAAAAATTAAAATTTTATTTTTTATATATAAACCTATATATACCCTTGTGATTCTGAGCTTCCAAAATCCACTCTCACTCAAAAACTCAAAGATTGTATGTGAGAAACAAGAAAGAAGTAACCAAGATTGAAGATTGGCGTCATCTCTGCAACTCCAAACTCCAAGATGTTGAAAGCCATACCACTGTTTAACCGTCACAACAAGCACTCTCGTCCATTCAAGGACTACTACGCCGAATGGTTCAGCGCCCTCAAGAACAACCTCCTCCCACTCCTCCGCCGCTCCATCGCCGGCAACTCCCCCACCATTCTCTCCACCCACGTCGAGATGCTCCACCAGCACTTCCAATCCTACTACCACGCCCTCGACGCCGCCGCCAACACCGACGTCTCTCAGCTCCTCTTCCAACACTGGCGCAACTCCCTCGAGAAGCCCCTCATCTGGCTCGGCGACCTCCACCCCTACCTCTTCACCAACCTCGCTCGCTCCTTTCTCGACGAAGCTGACACCGACGAAGACGATAACCATGATGAAGCCGAAGACGGCCACAGAACTGGTGATCTTGAAAACGGTGAAGTGGGTCTTGCTGGCTTCAGAGAAAGTTGTGAGCTTTTTGATAGGCCGTGGCAGGTGGCCATGGCTTGGAGGAACGCGTCAGAGACGTTGACTACTCGCATGGACCAAATAGAGTGCGGTTTGAGGGTCATTGTGCCTACTTTGACGAACCGCATGAAGCATGCAGAGGCTGCTTTTGTGGAGCGCGTCGTTGGGGATTGGTTCCGGTGCAGGGAGCGGAAAGGGGCGGCGAAGGTGGCTGTGGGTGCTGACGTGAAGGGTCACATGGAGGAGTTGGTGAGTATCTTTGTTTATGCGAATAGGCTGAGAAGGAGCGTTCTTGTGGACATTATCAGTGCCACCAGCGTGTACCAGGCTGCACTCTTTCTTGAAGGGTTGGCCCAATTCCTTATTGGGTTCAGGGATCATGAGTTGGTCACTGCTGTGGAAAGGTGCAAGACTCTGTCTCTTAGCAAAGAAAGTCGACCCCAGCCTCAGTGAAGAACTGGTTGTATTTGTTTTTTCTTTCTTTCTTCCTCTTCTTTTTCTGTGGGTTGTGTTGATTGAAATTGAGGTGAACTCTTTGGGTTTTCGAGAAGAGGGATTTAGAGAAAATGAGCAAGTCCATGGTGAATTGAGATGGCCCGATTTATATGATGAACAAGGCTCGTGATGCTTACTGGGTACAGTAGAGATTGTTGTAATTGATGGTGACTGTGTTTAGGTAGTAGCAATATTATATTGTTTTTTCTTTCTTTGCATATTTGTTGAAGTTGCTAATATGCAGTTACTGTAAGTACTGGATTTTGGTTTGTGAGTAGAAATTGATACTTGTGCATTTTGTGATGTCAATGAATTACTTTTCTTATTGAAGGAAATATGAGTGAATAGTTGCTTCCTTTGATGAAAACTTCTGCTAACACTGTATTCATGAATTCAGAATAGTTGTTGTTGTCTATAAACTTATAGACGGTCGCTAACAAGACATTTCCTTTTTGATAATCCATATGTTCAAAAAGTTATGGATTTGTTGTACAAAAGTTTAAATTAAAATGTATTTTTCACCCCTCATCTCTGCTTGAGTTTCAATTTAACCTATAAACAACTTTTTTTGGCCTGATTTATGAAAAGTTCTTATTTCAGTTTTTCCTTATTCTTTTATTTAGCACCAATTTTTTCATTAATGTAAATACTTTGAATATAAATGTTAATTTTTTATTAAACTAGTGCTTGCGTGTTAAGTACAAGTATTAAACTAGTTGAGTGTTAACAAAACTACTGCGATATTTCTTAGAACTGACTCGTTTGAGTATTAGCTATTATATGTCTTACGAATTTTAACAGAACAACCAAACTTTTCTGTAAACTATTAACATTTAATTCTTAGTTTAAAATGTTGTATTATTTTGGTATAGAGAAGCACCTTGATATGCTTTGACTTATATGTTCGTTTCGGGACAGAAATTTTGACATCAACAGTCATCTTATATCTAGGGCAAAACTAACACTGAATGGACAAATTTTCTTCATGAGAAATTTGAGGTAAAAGCATGTGTTGAAATTTAACAGTTGATGTCTAATATTTGCAGAATTGGGTCCATAGCTCATAATATGTAAGCATATATTGAAAATCTGAAATTTAACAGTTGATGTCTAATATTTGGAGAATTGGCGCTCTTAATATATAAGCATGTGTTGATCTTGGAGTCGAATATCTTCTAGACCACTTTGCCAGTAATTTTTTTTATTTTATTTTTTGGTAGATCGCTTTGCCTACAATTTCACTTGGCAAGTTAGTATCCCCTTCCCCACCATAAGGTTATAACAAACAAAACTTATTCATGCCTTGTACTTTTATTATTATTATTATTATTATTATTTTTAATTTCATCGTAGTGTCATGTGCTCGTGAGGCATTTCCAATACTTTCTAACTGAAATTTGTTAGAACCACAATGTGTGGTTTAGTGAACTCCATATGAATAGAATTTACTTGTAGTGCAGGAATTCAAATCTTAGTAGAAACATCTTGTAACTAGGACAAAACTAATGTCTAAACGAAAATTAGTCTTACAATAAAGGATGTGAAGATACCTGTCTTACCAAATCAACAAAAAAAAAAACTGAAATTCGTTAGTGTAAGAGGAGTAAGCACCAAAGTATAATATCAAGCTTGAAAAACGGGGCAGGAACATGAATTGCTCTTATTTATTTTTCAGTTTACGCAAAATAATTCAGCTTGCATGCCAATAATAATCGCAATATATTTGATAGAACTATAATAAGAGAAAAGAAGAAGAAGAAGAACTACAAAATTGTGTTCACAAATTCAAGAGATTTGATATAATGTTCCAGCCGGCCCATGTTTTCTTATCAGAAGGGCTTGCATAGTTTAATTCAAACATGTCCTTACTATTTTCACTAGATCCACAGAAATCAATGAGCTTTGCTACAATTTCAGCGCTTTCTTGTACATGTTGAATGTTGTAAGGGTCGGTCCACAATTTATTCACCAGTTGCAGCCTCCTTTGTTTTCCTATCGGTGGAACATCCCATTTTGCATATAGTAGTTCCCTCTCTTCTGATGTAAGTTTAGTGTTCACCCTCTTGGCTAGATACTCCCTTTCTTGCTTTAGAGCTTTGATGCTGCGTTTGACAGTCAATCAAAGAAACAGCAAAAGATCAATACCATTCTCTATTCATAGTCATAAAAGCCTACATTAACATGTTGCAAAGGCACAAGCATTACAAGCTATTCCATTTAGAACGAAATATCAAAGACACTCATATACCTTGCTGAAACAGAGCCTGCCGGCTCATCACCCAGAAGTGCAGGACTAGCATTCCCAAGCTCTGCCAGGTGCTGCTCCAACCATGTCAATCTTCTAAGTTCAACTTCCACATATATCTGATCAGAAGGATCTCCCCTTAATAAAATATAAAATTGTGTGCGATGTACAAGAGAAATGTGGCATAAATGCCATAACATGATAATTTGCTTTCTCTTTTCTTCAAATAGTACATGCCATGGTAAGGGAGATTGAGCAGTTGTATCTGTTTCTTCATTTACACACTTGTTTGCTTCAAGCTCCAAAACCTAAACCCGTGTAAGGGGTAAAAATATTAACACAAGCATATCATTAAAATTACAGAATTAATATTAGATAAGCATTGCCTGCAACAGTTCAAGCTGAAAGAAGTAATAAACTGTTTATTTGGTATTCCAAGTTAAGCAGATACAAGTTGTGATTAAATGTGTCAAATTAGAATGGTAGTCCACCTTACAGTTTATTTGGTATTCCAAGTTAATAGCAAATACAAGTGGTGATTAAAGTGTGTCAAATTAGAATGGTAGTCCACCTTCCTCTATTCAATAATAACTTACAAATTAGTGGTTTTTGGTAGTGGAAACTGGAAAGGATAAATTAATAATAGCAAACATGTAGCTCTACCTGAAGGCTCAAGTGGCAGACCTGAGCCATTAGATAGAACACAAAAAAAAAAAGGAATCAAATCACCCAAGCCCCAAAAGGCTAATATGTTCAGGGCCATGAATATTTCACTATTTCAGATGAAATCTATGTGTACTACGGCACCAGAAATAACTTAAATATTACTATATTCAAAATCTATTGTATAAATAGAGAATTTCTATGAAATATTACCTGACAAACTAGAAGCTGCTTCTGGTAATGCAGTTTTGCCAGTAGTTCTTTCAACTCAGTAACATAAACTCTGAAGCTCCGAATGTTCTCCTCAGCAGCATTCTTGAACATTTTCTGAATCTTTTTGACATTCACTGACTTTGATTGCCGTGTTGCAGGGCTTCCTTCCCGTGATAAGATAGAATTACAACTTTCATCACCCTTTCGTGGAGTATCTTTATGTAACCTTGCAAATGCATCACTTCTTCCAAGCAAAGCAATATCATTTTCAGGAACCCTGTTCTCAATTTCATGTTCCATTGCTTTACGAAAAGAGGAGAGAGGCGAGCATGGGGTGCGTATTATATGTTCCATGATGGGACTGTTGCTTAAGGTGAAAGGAAGAATTTTCTTCCCTCTCAGTTGGTTATTCTTGCTCTCTGGAGTCTCCTCAGCGCTTGGAAAAGATGAGACTAGCTTGTCTATTGAGTTTTGAACATTCTCCAGCTTCCTTTCTAGAGATGCAATGGTCTTTCCTTGAGATTTCAACCTAGTGATCTCTTCCATCAGGTTGGCCTTATCTGAAGTCACAATTTCTTCTGGAGTAGAGCTAGCTACTAGCATGTCTTTTATTTCAGACAGTACCTTCGACATAGTTTCCGCAGTTTCTTGATTTCCAAGTTTGTGGGTTGCAAAATCCTTGTGCAGAATTTCAAGTGCTCGATTTGCATCCTCACAGAGCTGTAGCTGCCGATGCTCAAGCTTCCGAATTTCACTCACCAGTATGGATGGATCAGGAGAAGCTAGTAATTTCTTCAGCATTGCCAGCCTGCCTATTGCTTCACTTCGCTCCGGAGTATGTTTAACAGTAGCAGATTCATTCTCTCCAGGAAAAGAAAGACATTTGACAACTTGACTAGAAGGCCCAAAATGGTTTGATCCCTACAAGAATTATATAATTTGAGTCAGATGAGTAAACTGGTGCTAAACAAATGTATAGAGCTATAACCATTCCTAATACCTTCTGAACTTTATTTTCTTTTCTTTCAAGCTCAAGTTGAGATCGTGCAAGGTCTCTCTCTCGCCTCAGCTCTTCTATATCTCTTTCCATCTGCATATTTGAGTTTATCAATTCTCTTCATCCAGAAGAGATAGAAGGGTTACAAAAGCTTAAGAAAAGTCAGCTTTTTTGTATGATTTATATTAATTCCTTTGTCACTTTTCTTCTCGTCTCCTTGACTAGAATAAGACTGACTGAAGCCAGCTCCCAGGATTCCTTATAGAAAAGGAAAGTTAAATGCATTTATTAAAGAGATATGAACACCAAGAGAAATAATCAAATTTTACTTAAATGTCGAAAGTATTGCTATGAAAAATGACCTTGACCACATCTTGAGGTAAAATAATGTTAAGAACTCCAAGCTACAACAACACTGCCATAATATCTACCTGGAGGACTAGTAGAAGTGACTTCAAATTTTAGGTCTGTAGAATCATATCTTGCAACATGAAAAATAAGACCAAGAATAGTATTTTGTACCTGGTGAATTATCTTGAGGCAAGATAGTGCAAGAATTCCAAGCTACAACAACACCATCATAATATTTACCTGGAGGACTAGTAGAGCTGAATTCAAATTTTTAGGTCTGTAGACTCATATCTTGCAACATGAAAATTAAGACCTGGAATAGTATTTTATACCTGGTGAATTTTCAACTCCTTTTCAGCTAGCACAGACCTTAGACACGAAGATGAAGAAAGTTCAGGGCTTCGCAACTCTTCTTCAAGCCTGGCTACTTCCTTTTGCAACTGTCTAACTAGTGTTTTATCTGAAACAACCTGTGCAAAAAACCACCACTACCTTAAAAAGGCTAATTCTTAGTATAATAGTTTTCCTTTTATGAAATAATATGAAAGCAGTTAAATAAACGAGCTTATGCAAGTGTGCATGCATCACTTTCTTCAATAATATCAAAGAATACTTCTATTAAACAAAATTGCACTAATCAATCAGAGAGTATGGCTACAAGCAAGTTACTGGATCCCAAGGGAGCTCTTTTCTAAACATTACATTCAGTTTCATACTTGCCAATAAGAATTTAAGCAGCTACCAAACTTCTGCAAGCTTTTATTTTAAAACGACTTCGCAGGAAAAATAACTCATTGTAGTATTATAATATCCATTGAACATACAAAAGATCCATACTAATCATACTAATCTCTTCTTCAATCAAATTAATCATACTTGAGAATTTAGTCATACCATGTTCACTTGGGCATTATTAATAACTTCTTTTGCACTAGTTGCAAATGTTAATGTATTTCTTGTTTGCTCCGCATGGCTTAAGGCTGGACTTATGGTACATATAATCGCTGTTCGAGCATTCCCCCCAAGTGAAGACTGCAGTATTCGGGTAAGTTTTGAGTCTCTATATGGTATGTGACCATGTTTTCCACCACTGCAAACATAAAAACATAAAAACCCCAAAAGCAGAATCAGACACTTGTGTGCATTGGCCAAATAACATAGCACTAAAGGACTTTACAATTTCATAACATAATAACGAATGCCAATTTCAAATTACCCAACATCCCACAAATGAAAATTATCACAAGACTCTATTTTGTCAACTGAATTGAGTTCCACCAGTATAATAGTAGTCATTCAAAATCGAAAGCTTTTCAGTTTCAAACCATAGGCAGCAACTCAATACAACTTTTATCAAAATAGTTGGTTTTTTATGTTAGGTGTCTACTAAAACCTTTTAATAATCTTGGCTGCTATAAAGTCGGATCTCATAGGTTAAATAAGTTTACCTGTAATTATGACTATTTTGTACAAGAAGATAAACAGTAGCCACATGCATCTGGATAATCTGAAAAAAATCTGAAATTGCTGACCTTAGCTTCCTGATGATTTTCGTAAGTGTCAATAAACTTCTGTTAATGTGACTGCCTTCCTTCAATCTTGCGCCACATGTATTCGTTTGTGAGATGCGTTCACTTCCAGCAAGATCCACAAAATTCTATAAATATTTAGAACAGCGATCAGTACATATAGCTCGTTACCAAGAGGCTCAGGTAGAAACAATGCAGATAAAACATACCAAACAGGCTATATAAGACTTTACACGGCCTCGACTTTCCCGAAGGCTGCTCTCTATGGTCTGAAATATTTATATTACAGAAAAAAAAAATAAACACTGATTACAGAGCAATAAACATGATGTCATATCCCTAAACTGTGCATAAATTAAGTAAAAAGAGAGAAATGAACAAGGTAACCACTTATAAGATTCATGAGAAAACATGCGAATATCTAATAAACACTTATGCAATGCCTAGAAGACTGGATGGAAAAATTATAGTAAAAAAATTGGACTTAAGAGTAACTAAATGATTGCTAAAACACTATGTAATATGCATGCATTATGTCTTCATGAAAAAATGATATTGATAAATGAATGCTTTATTTCATTAGTTGAGCTTACCAGCCTGATTATTTGATGTGATCTTGAGCTTTTATCATTTAAAGCAGTTTCCCCCACTTGCCTTTGCGCTGCAGATACAACTTTTCGTAAGAACGGTAGTAATATGCAAGCCACCTAAAATAATTGATGGTTTTCTTATTGACAGCAAATAAATGCTATTTTCTACAACTCTGTTACACGTTTTCTGTGCAAAGGGAAATCTACTTCAAACATCCGCATTAGTGAAAATTAACAATATTATCTGAACAACATGATGGCATCAGATACTCAAGAACAAACTAGGAAGCCTTACAAGACAAAGCCAGTTTTGTAAACTACCTTCACAGATGCCAATTAAATGCCTTAGATGTTGACCATCCTTAGCTACTTCTTCAATCAGCTTTTCTACAATAGTCCCTTTCTGTATCCAAAGAAAAATGAAATCTATATCAAGCAAATGTATATAGAATCCACTAATAATTTCCAGTAGAAGGTTTATCTGTTTATTATACCTCAGGATCATCCAAGATGCACAGAGGACCAGATTCACGATTTAGAAGGTCTATGGCAGTCTCATTATAGATTTCCAAAGCAGATATTCTCATAATAAAATCCCTTTCTGGTGTCTGTAAGATGGAAATAAACACAAAAATGTTCATATATGCAAACATTTCTCCATCAAACCTAGCAATTAGACTTGGTTCATAGGATTATTGTATAATAAATACTCTTCTATTTTAACTGATTCATAAATAGCCATGTGCTCGTGTCCCAACTTCTCATTCTACAAAGATACTCAACATAACTTCGGTATCAACAGTAACTCACATTCTTGATGTACTCGTAGATGTCCCTAATAGCATTTTCCGTGATGCCTCTCATTGTAAATGTCTTACCACTGCTAGTTTGCCCATAAGCAAAAATTGTTGCTGCAAGAAAAAAAAAATTGTACAGAAGAGGGAAAAGACCTGAAAATAAAAGTTTCTAGACTCTAGCTTAGAATAAGCTTACCATTGATTCCAGAAAGTGCTGATAAAGCAACATCCTTAGCTCCTTCTTCATAAATCTTACGAGTTGAGCATGTAGGAGCAAAAACATTATCTGTGACATATATATTATATAAAATTAAATAGAAACTTAACTAATATACAAGTCCACTCCAACAAACATAAAAACAATAAATGCAAGAAGAATCTATAATAACTAATTGTTTGTTAACTAGGTTTCATTCGTTTCCATTTAAAAATAAAAATCTTAAATTCATTAGTTTCCATTAATAAAAAATTTAAATATCTTCTGGTCTTCGGAAAGAAGGTTGGAAAAAAAACATGCAAATTATGCAAAGCATAACATGACTTTGACGTAAAAGTAAAACATACCAAAGGCGTAGGGTGTTGCAGGCCTGTCTTGATTTGGATTCTTGAACACGATGGTGTGCTCATCCAAACAATCCCAAGCAATCAAATCATACATGGCTTGTTCCTTCCGGTTCAGTGGCCTCATCCGAACCGTCACTCGAATTTTCTCCTCCCACATTTTGGGACCACTAGTAGATGATGAGGGGTTCCTCTGTATCTTAGACAACGGTGTTGCAGTTGCTTGCGTTCCCACCATCGCGTGAACTTTTTTTTCCGAAAGAGAAACGGTTGAAACTGAAATTCAAAAGAAGCATAAATAAATAGCTGAAAAAGAGAATGTGAGCATCAAGCCAGCATGGTCTGAGGCTTCGAATATGGTTGAATCACGAACAATCTCACTTTTGCTATTCGGTAAGTCTTTTCTTGATCTTACTTTTCCAGTTTCGAGTAGATTCGTTCAACAAGAAATTCACCTGGAACAGAAAGCAATGTAATCGGAAATAAACTCTCTCTCGGTCAGCAGAGAAAACGAAAGAGAAGATCGAATTGCGCAAGAACGAAGAGAAGGCTCAGGGCGTCGGTTCTTGCCGGGATAGTACCGAACGACGTAGTTTCTCAGTCTCTTTTAGGTTTTCGGAAGAGGAAATTAAACAAAGAGAAACAAGGCTCTGAAAATTGAAAAGCAATGTGCAATCTTAGTCTGAGGAGTGACTTTACATTCTCAGGTTCCGGCGTTACTAGTAACGGCTATAATGGTCGCTCTTTCCGTTCTGTGCGCGCGCTCCTGGGAACGAATAAACGTACCTTTTGAATTATTGGCTCCACTGAGTAAAGGGCCCCACGTGACTTACTTTTATGGGCTTATCATCACGGGCCTAGCCCACTTCTTCACCACAGCAGGATTATCTTGGGTCCGCCCAGTTTAGGAAAAACACTTATGTATTATGAGAATATTATTCTCATTAATTTTTAAATCGTCAAATTTAATTTAAATTTTATTATATAATTTTTTAAATTTAATCTAATAACATGTATGTTTATGTAGTTTCATGTATTATGTTTTCATGTATTATGTTTTTAATAAAATAATGTAATACTATCAGAGTATATACAAATTTCTCCTAGGCCAATAAGTTACCAATTCTATCTACCATTCTCCTAGGAATTAATTCACTTGCATAAAAAATGGAGAAATTCTTATACAGTCTTGAATCCATGCCGTAACATGTGACATAGAAATTGAATCCGTGCTATCTCATAATACTTTATGATAAAATTTAGGCAAGTGCATATATTATTACCCTAGTACATTAAAAAAATTCATGAAGATGAGTGTTCAGATTTTTTTCCTCCTAGAGTGAGAAGTATAAGGTATACTGAAAGTTCCATGCTATTCAAATATAATGATCCTAGGACATGGAAACGTAAATGATAGTCGGTGAAAAACGAAGACAAGTTAATTGTAGTGGGCCAAGGAACCAAAATATAAATTATAGTAGGAACCTGGAAACGTAAATTGCAGGGGATCAAGAGGACTTTACTAAATTTCCACTTAATGATATTGGTTGCCCTTCAAATTTTATGAAGCTGATGCACAATTGCATTTCATTTACTTCTTTTAAAATCTTATGGAATGGAGAGAAGATTGATCATGTTCAGCCTTCAAGAGGTATAAGACACGGGAAACCTTTGTATTTTTGCATTATCTTGAAATTATCAGTCGTTGAGTAGCATTTTGTCCTTTTCTCTCTTAGACAAAGAACGATTTCTTATCTTTCCTCGCAATGACAAAATAAAAAGCAATGATTCTTTATTTGCTCTAATAAGGAACAAGCAAAAAGAATTAATTATGAATACCCTATTTTATTTTTTATTTTACTTTTTTAAAAAAAGAAGGCTCAAAACCTAACCCACCTCTAGCCAAAAGTATATAAAAAAAAAAATTTTAAAAAATACAATATCCCAAAACGGCCCAACCCCAAACACTAACTAAAAATAAAAGGATTAAGTGTTAGTCATTGTCCTTGAAAATTGCAAATAGCATATACTATAGTTAGCTATTCTAAAATTTGGTGTTAGTCATAGTTCTCACTACAAAAAACACATGAAATTCTCAGTAAAATTTACAAAATACCTACTACTATTATTAGCTATTCTAAAATTTGGTGTTCGCCATTGTTCTCACTACAAAAGACGCATGAAATTCTCAGTAAAATTTACTAATAGCTTCTACTATTATTATCTATTCTAAAATTTGGTGTTAGTCATTGTTCTCACTACAACAAACACATGAAATTTTCAGTGGAATTTTCTGTTAATTTGTGTTTGTTGATAATTTTTTTAGAAAGAATTTTACACGCAAAAATTTAGAATTTTGAAAATTACAAATTTCGGTGGATAAAAAATTTCAGAAATTTTGAAAGAACAAAAAACTTCATCAAATTTTTGAAAAAAAAAATTGAATTTCAAAAAATAAGTTCACAGGAAATTTTGAAAATAAAATAAAATTTAAAAAGAATTTCTTACACAAAATTGTGCAGAATTTTTTTGAAAAAAATTGAATTTTGAAAAAGAAAAAGAAATTTTCAACGAATATGTAGCCAAAAATTTTGAGAATTTTTTTTTATAAAAAAGTTAAGATTTCTAGCGAAAACAATTTTCGACAAAAAAATTGCCAAAAATCAGTATTTATCTCGTTTACTCTCTCTTTCTTCTTCTTATTCGCTGCTCTCTACTCATATTCCACCTCTCCCTTGTATTCATTCCTTTTCCCTATTGATTCTGGTTCTCCTTCCTCCTCCTACATCCACTTCTGCGCATCTCCACTATATAACAAATGTTAATTTTAAAAAAATCACTTAAAAATTTTAGTATTTTAAAGATTAAATAATTAATTTCTGGTGGATTAGGTTCGTCTAAAAAATCCATTGAAAATTGGTTCCCAACAAGTTGTTTTCAAACGAACTAATATCTGTCAAATCAAATTTTCCAGCAAATTTGCCTGGATTCCTGTCGGATTTTGACGCTAGAAATAGGACATTTTGTTTTAGTGGATGCATTATCCCAAGAATCCCTAGTGGATGCATTCTACAACATGCACTAAAGAGTAAGCACCTGCTTAATTCTCATAGAATCGCTAGGCTATACCTCATGATCTCACTCTAGCAACCGTTTCAGATGTTAATTTTGAAGCTCGGTTCATGATTCGATTGATGGAACATAATTAAAAAATGTGTTTGGATATAAATGGGCCAAATAGAACTACTCACAAGTGAAGATCAAATTGCTCAAGAACGACGTAATTTTCTTAGCCTCGTTAGGTTTTTGGAAGAGCAATTAAACAAGAAACAATATCCTAAAAATTGAAATGCAATTTGGACTAAGTAGTGACTTATATTCTCAAGATCTGAGGTTACTAGTAGAATTTTGCTAAACGCCGCTCGAGCACTGGAGCGATCCAGTTTTGTGTTGGGCATCAAACAAAATTATGTGGGACCAATTTACTTTTACAAAAACATGGTTCAAAGAAAACAAATTAGGAAAAAAGTGATGAGAGAAAGTAAATTATGATAGAACTACAAAATGACTTATATTCTAAATGGGAAAGTTAATTATATACAAAGTGACTTGTAGTAGAGATGTAACTAATTATTTAATTAATTAATTGTAGTAAAGATGTAATTAATTATTTAATTAATTAAAATTAATTAATTACTAATCAATTATTCATATATGGTAGTTAGAGGATACTTACTCAACATTTACAGCTTAGGATAAATAATATAATTTATCTAAAAAAATCATAAAATCCAATCACATTAGTTACTAAGAAGGAAAATATAAAAATAAATTATGAATGAGAATTGATAACAATTAATGTGTATAGCTCTTAGAAGGCTTTAACTTTTCCTTAGGCCTTCTCAATTTTTTTTTAACATCTCCATAACACTTATTTTCAATAAAATAGGATTCTTTAAATCACCAAATAATATCATAATATGATACTAAACAATTTTAAATATGAAAATAAATAAAATTGAATCAAGGTACATAAATTTTTTTTTATTAGTGGGGCGCAAAAGAGATACATAAATTAAAATCAAAGTCAAATCAACCAAAATTAACAACCTCATTTAAAAACTTTTTTAAAAAAAAGACAAGGACAAAAGCACGAAACGACAAGAGAAAACTGCGTATCAGCCAAACAAATCCAGCTGCTGGCAGAGCTCCTTCCTCAACCGTTGAGACAAGGGAAAAAGCACAAAACGACAAGAGAAAATTGTGTATCAGCCAAGCAAGTCCAGCTGCTAGCAGAGCTTCTTCCTCAACTGTTGAGAGAAAAGCCAGAAAGCTTCCATGCTAAGATCAACGGCGGCGGCCAACGCCACAAACGCTGCCACGTCCGTGTAGTTCATGTGCGGTACACTAACCTCAACCGTAGGCTTGCTGCACTTCCTAGAATTTCGTTGACCATGACAATGAGATGGCCAACAGAGGAAGATCGAGCTACACAAAGCAATTGATGGAAAGTTTTCGAGACAACGAAAGAGAAAGTGCTAGAGAAAAAAAAAAAAAGGTTTGAAAAGAAAGTTTGTGATGATTTGATTTGATGTGATGAAAATGAATTTCTGAAACCATATTAAGAAACGTGACAAAAAAGTAAAATTAATTACAATATAATTACAAAGTAACTTGTAATTAATTATAATAAATAAATAAATTATTAACTAATTACTAACCATGTGTGTGTGGTAATATATAACGCCGATGAGAATGATATTTATTTCTTTGGCCATTAAAAAATTCGAGCAATGAAACACGCTGGTGTTTTATAGCAACACCTTTACTAGTAACGACTATTTTGATTGCTGTTTCAATTCAGTGTGCGCTCCAGACGTTTTGCATTATTGGGTCCCACTGATCAAGGGGCCCACTAACTTATTTTTTATATGCTTATTATCATGTGCCGAGCCCACTTCTTCACCATAGAATGCAGGTTGGGACTATCTTCGGTCGGCCCAGTCCAGTTATAATTGAATATTGCTTTCATTCTTTTTCCCCATTTTCCATAATGCATATAGCTTGTTCTATATGCATAGCATGGGGGTCTTGATTACGTTTTAGAGAATTTGTGTGACTTCTGTCTGTTTGGCAAGCCTAAATTCAACGTTTCATTTATAGAATGGATAATCATTATGTCTTACACTTGCTCAGTTGTATGAAAATAAAATTAAAAAGAGAAAGAAAGAAAATGTTTACAGTTTATGGGAGTAATACACTATCGACTTCATAACTTGAATCCTGTAAGGCTTCCGGTCTTATAAACACATGTAATTATTGTGTTTTTTGAATTTTTTAATGTGCTTTCAAACGTGTGTTTCTTCTTGGTTTATGCAAAATATAAATCCTATAGTTCTTGGGTAACAATATTGAAGAATTCTTATGTACGGTTTAAAATTTACAAATTAGATGGAAAATAACTAGTTGGTATTCGACTATATTCAGCGCCTCATGCACATGGAAGTCCGATTGGAATTGGCCCCATTTGAGTGTTAATTCAAATCCATTTGTCTTCTAGTTTTTGCATTAGTTTTTTCCTTTTCAGTAATCTAATCAAGAATCGAACATTTGATACATCACAGACCAGTTATAAAAATTAATTGGTGTGAATTGAACTAGAAACTTGTTAGTTTGCACTAATTAACGACCTTCCTCCTATTTATTTGCCCATATGGATATTGAAAAATATCACTTTCGCTTGCCTCTTGCTTTGCTTACTTTCTTCTTTCTCAAATCCCAATC
The DNA here is from genome assembly GCA_023212625.1 of Styphnolobium japonicum. NCBI lineage: Eukaryota > Viridiplantae > Streptophyta > Magnoliopsida > Fabales > Fabaceae > Styphnolobium > Styphnolobium japonicum. Next base: position 19,980,573 of record JALBWW010000003.1, on the reverse strand, counting down.
ACTTTCTGGACTAGAACTAGTTTATGTTCATCAAGTTTGCGTACAGCGCGATAATGCACCTGCACTCACATCTAATCTTTAAGAAGAGTTCACGCAGTAGAGGCTGTCATTTACAACTTTCAAGGACAATGCCTGACACTTCAATCCTTTTATTTTATCTAATACTGTATGGTCGGAGTTTACATGCTGGTTAGTGAAAAACCGTAAACCAATTAATTCCAACAAACCAACTGATGATATATTATTGTTATTACCAAATTTCCAGTTTTCGACAAAATTGGTAAATGACAAATTGTGAGACTTTGCAAGGTTGAATCTGGAAATGTGCAAATTTAAAATAGAATAAATGTGTTATTCAACAATTCATACTTAGTTGAAATCATGAAATGGTATTAAAGGTTGAGTCGACAAAATCTGAGATTAAACCAACATTTGATGTGTTACAACCGACAAATGTTCAAAACCAACAACAGTGTTATATCCGACAAATCAAGAAAGGGTATTCGACAAATAAGTTTCGTTCGACAAATGTGTGAAGCCGACAGTAATGCTATGCTCGACAAGTCAAGTTTTGAAGAAGTACTTGACAAAGTATACACTCAACCGACAAAGGGACTTGCAAATTACTAACAAAGCTGGTGTACCGACAAAATCATTATCCAGGAGCTGACGGTTATCAATTTGAATTTCAAAGTAGCGGTTGCATCCAAGAATCAAGGAACTGCTAATGCTGACTCAATGGCAGTTGCTGGTAGTTTTAGGCTATTACTAAAGAATAAACATGTATTAGTTGCATGTAAGCCACCTGTCCAACAAATGGCAGGTTTTTAGGGATTTTAGACGTAGGAAGTTTCTCTATAAATAAGACTTAGAACAATGTATAAGAGGCTGCAACTTGAAACATCCTACACTCCTAAAGTCACAGCAACGCTCAAAGGAAAACGGATCAATCAAGTTTATACGCCACTTTCATTTTATGCAATTTAAATTCAGGTTCTTTACTGCATTTCATTTTCTTTTGATTTGCTTTACTTGCTTTCTTTAATTGCTTTCACTTTACATTTGTGTTCATCATCATCTTCATCATCTTCTTTTTTATACTTTTTTATCCAACTGACACTTTAATCACTTGAAAGTGAGAACCCAGTGGAGGAGGTTCCCTTCCAAGATTAATAACTGGAACTGTAATATTGTCGACTTAGGCACCGACAAATTTGATAATTGACAAATTTGGCACTTTGGAGCCAAGTTTTTGTCGGCACATTGCCTGACAATTTTTCACCTTTAACAATTACTTATGATCAATCTTCCAGATCTTTCACGATCTTGACCAAGGTGAAAGAAAAAAAACAAATATGAACACATAATTAACTTTTTAAATACTTTCCATCTTGTGTTAATCTTGTCGATGGTGGTGCTGCTGTCAACTTAGTGCCTAAAAATGTCTTCAAAAAGTTAGGTGAATCTGAATCTGATTTAATTCCTACTAATATGATTGTTACTGATTTTAATGGCAGGACTTCTCCATCTGATGGAGTTACCATGCTAACCATTCAAGTGGAAACTATTAAAAGACCAACTTTATTTGTTGTTGTTTCCTCAAGAGCAAGTTACAATTTATTGTTGGAAAGGGATTGGATTCATGCTGTTGGAGCAATTCCATCAACACTTCACCAGAAAATGATATTATGGAATGATGATGGTTTTGTCGAAAGTATTGAAGCTGATGATAGTCCATGTTATATGCAACAATGCCATGCTGATTACAAGATTTATAACCCTCAACTTAAACCAATGAAGATTGATGAATCTTTTGACAAGGAATATTTGGAGGTATGTGTTATGGATTGCAATGGCATTCACCTGGTTCCAAAGGCCGCTTTTTGTCGGCCATCAGATGAGTTAGAATGAGTTTGTCGAGCCAACTGGCTCGATTGTCGGCTTACTTAGCCGACAATTTGGTCTATGCAGCATCAAGCACAGTACTATACTGTATTTATGATGACGAACCCTTAGGATTTGAAGATTCACCGATAAAAGATAATACTAAGAAGATCGAAGTCCAAGATGCTTTGGAAGAGATCAATTTGGGTGATGATAATGATAAAAGACTGACATTTATCAGTAAATTATTGTCGGACAATTTCAGAAGTGCTCTTGTAGCATTGCTTAAAGAGTACAATGACTGTTTTGCATGGGATTACCATGAAATGCCAGGTTTAAGTAGAAATTTGGTGGAGCACAAGTTGCCAATGAAGCAAGGTTGTCGACCTGTAACGCAAAGTCCAAGGAGATTTGTACCAGAGGTGGTGTTGAATATTAAAGAAGAAGTTGAGAAACTTTTAAAAGCAAAATTTATCAGGACCACCAGGTATGTCGATTGGTTATCTAATGTTGTTCCTGTTGTCAAGAAAAATGGGAAACTTAGAGTTTGCATTGATTTTAGAAATTTAAATACTGCAATACCTAAAGATGAATATCTTATGCCTATTGCTGACATGTTAGTAGATTCAGCATCATGTCATGAAATTTTAAGCTTTATGGATGGACATTCTGGATATAATCAAATCTTTATAGCAGAGGATGATGTGCCTAAAACTGCATTTAGATGTCCAGGTGCTATAGGTACGTATGAATGGGTTGTAATGCATTTTGGCTTAAAGAATGCAGGTGCTACATATCAAAGAGCTATGAATACTATTTTTCATAACATGATAGGCAAATTTTTAGAAGTTTATATTGATGATGTTGTAGTTAAATCGGAATCTCATAATTCTCATTTAGTTAATTTAAGACAATCTTTTGATAGGATGAGAAAACATGGTTTAAAAATGAATTCATTAAAATGTGCTTTTGGAGTTGCTGCAGGAAATTTCCTTGGATTCCTTGTGCATAAAAAAGGAATTGAGGTTGACAGAAACAAGACAAAGGCAATTTGGAAGGCTCACCGCCGACAAATAAAAAGGAATTACAATCATTCCTTGGCAAGATCAATTTCTTGCGACGTTTTATTTCAAATTTGTCAGGCAAGGTCAGAGTGTTTGCTCCTTTATTGAAATTGAAAGAAAAAGAGGAGTTTATATGGGAAGCTGAACACCAAGAGGCATTCGACAAAATTAAGGAGTATTTGACAAATCCTCCAGTGATGACTCCACCGATTTCTGGACGTCCTTTGAAGTTGTATATTTCGGCTTCTAATGAGACAATAGGAAGTATGCTGGCTCAAGAAGATGAGAATAAAGTTGAAAGAGCCGTTTACTACCTTAGTCGAGTTTTAAATGAAGCTGAACATAGATATAGTGCTATTGAAAAGCTTTGTTTGGCTTTATATTATTCATGTACCAAATTGAAATATTATATTATGCCAACAGAAGTATATGTACTGTCGAAGACTGATGTAATTAAGTACATGTTATTTAAGCCAATAATACATGGAAGAATTAGACGTTGGACTCTTAGTTTGACAGAATTTTCTTTACATTATGTGTCTTTGAAAGCTATGAAATGCCAAGTTATAGCTGACTTTTTAGTAGAACATCCTTGTGTTGAAATTGATGAAGTTGATTTTGTTGGAATCAAACCTTGGCGATTATATTTTGATGGTTCTTGCCATCAAAATGGTGTAGGTCTTGGAATATTAATTTTGTCGCCTAAAGATGAACCGACAAAATTTATGTTTAACCTTGAATATAAATGTTCAAATAATGAGGCAGAATATGAAGCCTTAATTGCTGGTTTGAAGATTTTAATTGAGTTGAATGTGAAAAATGTCGAAATTATTAGAGATTCTCAATTGGTTATAAAACAATTGTCGAGGGAATATAGATGTGTCAGTAAACATTTAATGAAATATTTGTCAAAAGCTGCAAGGCTCTTGTATGAATTTGATGATGTAATTGTTAGACATGTACCTCGACAAGATAATGAAGAAGCCAATGAATTGGCTCAAATAGCTTCTGGATATAAATTGTCATCTTCGACATTATTGAAATTAATAAAGGTTGAAAAGAAATTATTTCCCTTTGAAGAAAGAGAAGTTAATGTTACAGGAGTTGTTGATCCGACAGATTGGCGAAAGCCGATCATTGATTATTTGTCAAATCCAAATCAATATGTCTACAGAAAATTGAAATATAAAGCTATGAAATATGTTTTATTGGGAGGAACTTTATACAAGAGGTCTGTCGACAATAATTTGTTAACCTGTTTAGGTGAACAAGAAGCATATTTGGCCCTTGCTGAAGTTCATGAGGGGATTTGTGGTGCTCACCAAACAGGTGAGAAAATGAAATGGATTTTAAACCAACAAAGAGTTTATTGGCCAACAATGATTAAAGATTGTATTCAATTTGCTAAATCATGTGAAGAATGTCAAAAGCATGGTGTTGTGCAACATTTGCCAGCAAGTGAATTACATGTTGTAATAAAACCATGGCCATTTAGAGGTTGGGCTTTGGATTTAATTGGACAAATTCATCCTTTTTCGTCGAAAGGACATAAATATATTCTTGTGGCTATTGATTATTTCACCAAATGGGTGGAAGCAGTTGCTTTAAAAGAAGTAACACAACAAGAGATTATTGATTTTGTCGAAAACAAGATTATTTGTCGGTATGGAATACCACAATCTTTGACAACTGATCAAGGAACAGTTTTTATTGGTAGGAAAGTTATCGAATATGCTGATTCAAGAAATATAAAATTGTTGACTTCGACACCTTATTATGCCCAGGCCAATGGACAAGTTGAAGCTGCCAATAAAATTATTGTTGGTTTAATTAAGAAACATATTGGCCGACAGCCAAAGAATTGGCATAATACTCTTGAACAAATTTTATGGGCATATAGGAATTCACCAAGGGAGTCAACAGGAACAACTCCTTATAAATTGGTTTATGGTCATGATGTTGTGTTGCCAATTGAGATTAATATTCAAACAATTAGATTACAACGACAAAATGATTTGTCAGTTGATGATTATTGGAATTTGATGTATGATGAGTTAAATCAATTAGATGATGAGCGTATAACAGCACTTGAAAATCTCATTCGACAAAAAGAAAAAGTTGCTCGGTTTTATGATCGTCGAGTTAAATTTAAGACATTTTCAGTTGGTGATTTAGTTTGGAAAGTGATTTTGCCAATTGGTCAAAAATGTCGGACATATGAAAAATGGACCCCAAATTGGGAGGGACCTTTTGAAGTGACAAAAGTGTTTTCAGGAAATGCTTATGAAGTAGTTGATGTTGGTTCCAAACAGAAAATAAAAGCAATAAATGGGAAGTATTTGAAAGCTTATAAACCGACAATGCATGAACTACGAATACGATAATTGTCATTAAATTGTTGGCCTAAAATGGCCGACATTGTCAAAATATTACATTAGAAATTGACAAAGTTTACATTTAAATATAAAAAAATGTCGGTAAAAGAAACCGACAAAATTCAAAATAACAAAAGAGACCGACATTTTCAATGATTACATGAGTTTCTAAATATTGTCGGCCAAATGATTTCTGAACTTTTCCCAATTCTCATTCATTTTATCCTGCTTAGTTAAAGCGGCTTTATAATCTGGTGTAGAGTTCTCAATGGCCGACACAATTTCTTTGCTCTTTCGAACCAATTGTCGGCCTTCTTCTCTTAATTTCTTTTTCTCTTCCTCATGACTCTGTAAAGTTGAGGACAGCTCTTCCTGCTTCTTGACAAGGCCTTCTAACTTTTGTTTGACCTCGACAATTTCTGCATTGATTTTGTCGACCTCGGCCTTGTCTTCGACAATCTCATTAGTCAGAAGGATATGTCATTGCTTGGCATCACTTGTGGTCTTGGAGATAGTATCTTTTTCATCCAGATGCCAAAGATGCTTGTTGACAATTTGTTGGGCTGAAGGATAATGTTCAAGAAGATTTGGAATTGTGGTCTTCATTTTGTCGACCAGTTGAACCATTTCCCCAGGCAAATCATCACACTCATCTAGGCAAGCAAGTGCAAGTTGGAGCTGTCGACATAATTCAGGATCAGCAGTGAGAGAGTCAAGAGGATTCTTCAATAAACACTCCAAGTTATAGAGTGCTTCCTTGATAGAGGTATTGCCGAGTGAGACTGATTTGATGGATTTTGGAGAAGAGCGATGACTTCCCGACAAAATGCTCTCCACCTCAGCAAAAGGATCTTCATCATCTGAAAAGCCGAATTCAGGTATGTCGATCTCCATTGGTGCCTTTCCTTTGTCGGGAATAGGAGTGGACTCTTCAATTGTCAGGTCCAAGATATCTGGGCTTTGAAAAGGCTCGACAGGAAGACTGACATTTTCAGATTCGGCTTCTTGTTCTTTATTTTGTTGACCGCTCAATGATTTGTCGGTCTGAGAAGTTGGAGGAGAAGGAGTTTTGGTTGGAGTCTCCTCATTCTTTTTGTTTTTCTGATAAAAGAATAAAAAGATATTTAGAATATAGTATGAAGAGTTAATCGACAAAATAAAACATAAAAGTCAGTTGACAAAATAAAATGTTAAAACATACTTTTTGGCTTTCAGTAGCCTTTGCAAATTGTTGGCCAAGAGTCCTGATCCTTTTCCGGCTTTTTGGAGCTTCAGAACTCTGGCCTCGACTTTTTGTAGGTTTGGCAGTGGACCTGCCTCTTTTCTTTTGAAGAGTTACAATTTCCTCTTCTTCTTTTTCTTCTTCTTCTTTTTCTTCTTCTTCTTCATTCCTAACAAAAGTAGGAATTGTCGGCTCAGGAGCAACATTACAGGAGTTGATTCAGAAACTGAAATACAAAAGAAAAAATTTCAGAATATGATGATTAATAAAAATAATATTGTCAAAAAATATTTTTACCATGTGATGGATAACAAACTATTCGAGGATAGTATTTGGCAAAATGAAGTTCATACGGGTATAAGTATCTGACAAATTCTATTCTTTCTTTTTTGTCGATAAAAACATCCAAGGCACCTCTTGGTGGGTCTGGATAAATGTCAGCCAATCCGAATGGAGCATTTGGAAGTGGGATTGGTTTTGGACGAAAAGGTTTGAGGTAGTGTTTGGGGTCGACATTTTTGTTGACAAGCCAAGCTCTATGGTATGCTAATGAGCACCTACTGTCGTGTGCTTCTCGTTTTTTCTTAAGTACAAGTTCGGCTTCTCGAACAACTGATTTGGGATATTTGGGATTCCATTTAACCTTGAAATATTTTTCAAATGCTTGAATTTCTCGTAAATGCATACCTTTGGATTTCTTTGCTGGATTCCCAGTCTGCACAGAAGGAGTAAATTCAGTCAGCAATTTGTCAAAGCAATCCTTGAGTGGGTGGTGAAGTGGTTTGTAGTAATTATCCCACCATTCGACAAAAGATTGAGTTACATAATAACTTAGTCGAAATTCTCGAGGGATAAACTGCTGACGAAATTTGGTGTTTCTCTTGACAAGTTTTGGAATGACATCCAAATTGTCGAGAACAGTATCACATAGCCTATATGTCGAATTTAAAGAAATGGGAGCTGGTAAAGCTTGAGAAAAACCCATTTGTTGGGCAATGGTGTTTGGAAGATGGAGAGTAATGCTTAAGTCACAACTACCCGGTAAACCACAAGTGAAAATTTGTTGACAAAGCATGTTTGACCAAATATCATTGTTTTCAGCTTGTGTTTCAAGATTGTCGGATAATAAATTTATGGTAAACCATTTCGGACCGACAGATCTCTGGGCAAAGGGAGAAAAAATGATTTTCTTAGAAGAAGCAGATAAATAATGAAAAATTTCAAAGTAATGTTTGAAATTGTCGATGAAAGATGTCGACTTTTCTTTTGCAAAAAGAAATGATAATTTAATACCATGAATATTGGAGGGGAGATTGTCAGGAGATTTTGTCGAAAGTTGTGGAAGAAGAATGGCATTAAGCCAGAGTTGAAGAACCCACAATGGGCCCCCAAGATTTGTTTTCTTTGTCAAATCTTTCATTGATTTGACAATTTCACTGATTGACTCGTATAAACGAGCAATAACAAGTTGGCCTAAGGCCAAATGCTGACCTTCATGAAGTAGAATTGCCAGAGGTAAGTAAGCTCTCGACACTTGAATTGATTTTGTACAAAATACATGCGCAGAGAGCCAAAAAGTGAGAAATGCAACATGTTCAGAATCTGTCACCTTCCCAGAAGTTTGAGAATGAAATTTTATAAAAAGGCCGTAGGACATGGAGTCGGCCTCAATATCAAAAGTTTTGTCGGTGGACAAATATGGTGTAATGGGGATGTCATTGGGCTTAAATCCAGCAATGGCAGCAAGGTAAAAAAGAAAAGGACCCATCATCCCATAAGGAAAATGAAAATTATTGGTGGTTTTGTTCGAAAAGCAAAAAGCAGCTCCAAGCATTGGGGAGTTAAATTTGATTTTGAACCGACTCAGTTGAATGGCATCAAAAATGCCGATGTCTTTCCAGAAGGAGGATTTGACAGATTGAATTCTGTCGAGCCATTTTATATACTGGTTTGTCGGTTTTGGTGGAAAACATCGAAACAAAGGATTACTTGGGTCAAAATGAAAAATAGGAATAATATTTTTAGAGGCAATGATCTCTTGGTCCTCTTGACAAGGAAAATGACTCGAGATGGAAGTTTCAGAAATTTCAGAAGGAGGAAGGAGAGGACCTAAGAAAGCACTTATTCTATGAGTGAGCTCATAAGGTATAAGTACCTGGGTTTTCCAGAGCTCTGAGTTTTCCACTAAAGGGTCAGGAACAGTGAGAACATCATCGTGGCGAATGGGTTCCACGGAAGAAGAAGCCAGTGGAATGGAAGTTGAGAAAGACCCAGTTTTTTGGGTAGCAGAAGAACTGGACTGAGCTGATGAAGACGCCATTGATGAAGGTTCGAAGAAGATTTTTAGAAAGGTTGAATCTTGGAGAAGAATGGAGGTACTTGGAGAAGGTTTCTGAAAAGGTAAAGGATAAAGAAACCCTTTTTCAAATTTATAAAGGGTATGATGATGAGTTACCGCCTTTATTGTATTTAATTTTTTAGATGTTGGCAAACCAAAAATTGCCACCTAGCCATGATAGCAGAAAATGTGCATAGTTGGCGGTTACATCATAAGATGATCTTTTTCAAGAAAGATTGGGATCAGATAAAGTTATTATAATTTGAATTTCAAAATATATTTTAAAATCCCATAAAAAACGAAAAGGTGTTTCCTGTTTCCTAGGAACGGATTGATCTGGCCAATAGTTTGTCGGTTTAAAATTATCGACATTTATAAAGATTAACCTAGAATTCAAAGTAAAAATGTATCGGTTTAAATGGCTGACATTTAAATGAAGTTTGTTGATTCGTTTTGTCAAAGTAAATCCTGGGGATTGTTTTCAAAACATTTATATTGGCAAATATTAAATTTGATTTTAAAATTTGTCGGTTTGGAAAAGCCCAAACTCAAACGTAACATATGCCTTGGCAGTGTAATTATTTTGCCAAGTGTTAATTGTCGAAACGGATGATTAATATTTTGTCGAAAAGATTTGTTGATTAAAATATTTATCTCTTTCCTCCAATTTTGTCAAGAGAAAAATATTGGGGGGCATCTGTTATTACCAAATTTCCAGTTTTCGACAAAATTGGTAATTGACAAATTGTGAGACTTTGCAAGGTTGAATATGGAAATGTGCAAGTTTAAAATGGAATAAATGTGTTATTCGACAATTCATACTTAGTTGAAATCATGAAATGGTGTTAAAGGTTGAGTCGACAAAATCTGGGATTGAACCGACATTTGATGTGTTACAACCGACAAATGTTCAAAACCGACAACAGTGTTATATCCGACAAATCAAGAAAGGGTATTCGACAAATAAGTTTCGTTCGACAAATGTGTGAAGCTAACAGTAATGCTATGCTCAACAAGTCAAGTTTTGAAGAAGTACTTGACAAAGTATACACTCAACCGACAAAGGGACTTGCAAATTACTGACAAAGCTGGTGTACCGACAAAATCATTATCCAGGAGCTGACGGTTATCAATTTGAATTTCAAAGTAGCGGTTGCATCCAAGAATCAAGGAACTGCTAATGCTGACTCAATGGCAGTTGCTGGTAGTTTTAGGCTATTACTAAAGAATAAACATGTATTAATTGCATGTAAGCCACCTGTCCAACAAATGGCAGGTTTTTAGGGATTTTAGACGTAGGAAGTTTCTCTATAAATTGGACTTAGAACAATATATAAGAGGCTGCAACTTGAAACATCCTACACTCCTAAAGTCCCAGCGACGCTCAAAGGAAAACGGATCAATCAAGTTTATACGCCACTTTCATTTTATGCAATTTAAATTCAGGTTCTTTACTGCATTTCATTTTCTTTTGATTTGTTTTACTTACTTTCTTTAATTGCTTTCACTTTACATTTGTGTTAATCATCATCTTCATCATCTTCTTTTTGATACTTTTTTATCCAACTGACACTTTAATCACTTGAAAGTGAGAACCCAGTAGAGGAGGTTCCCTTCCAAGATTAATAACCGGAACTGCAATATTGTCGACTTAGGCACCGACAAATTTGATAATCGACAAATTTGACACTTTTGAGCCAAGTTTTTGTCGGCACATTGCCTGACAATTTTTCACCTTTAACAATTACTTATGATCAATCTTCCAGATCTTTCACGATCTTGACCAAGGTGAAAGAAAAAAAACAAATATGAACACATAATTAACTTTTTAAATACTTTCCATCTTGTGTTACTTTTACTAATTCCAGTTGTTTAACGTACAATTCTAACTCTACTAACGAAGGAATTTGATAATGATTACACATAATCGGGTACACTATTTTGTTCCCAATAGATAGGAAATATTGTTAAAAAAATTAATTTTTTTTTAGGAAAACAATTGTTTGAATCCCGGATCAAATCATCTTTCATGTCTCTTTATTTTTATTTTAGTCTCTTTTTCGTTCTTTCTCGAGTCATATCCTAGATCTTTTGTAACTAGATCTTTCATGTAAACAATTACTTTTCTCGATGGTTTCGATCGGTGACGTGGATAAGATACAGCAGCTTGACTCCAACCCGTAAAATATCTTGTAACCATCCGAAAGTGAAAAATATTAACTTTTTTTTTTAGTAAATACTTATTTTAATATTTTAAAAATATAAGAGTCATTTGATATTTTAATAATAAATATATTAAAATCTTTAAAAAAAACAACTTTTAACATGAAATTAATTTTTAATATTATTTTTATATTAAATTAATTTTTTAATATTATTTTTTGACATCAAAAAATTAATTTAATGTTAAAAGTTAATATTAAAAAATTATTTTTATGTATTTATTAATGAATGATTAAAGTAATAACACTTTTATCTTTTTACTTTTATTTTCTGCAAAAATAAATTGAAAAAGTAAACTCATGAAAGAATATTTAATGTGAGAAAAATCAAATCATCACTAGCAAATAGAATTCGTCGGTGAGTGATGACAGCTGCTAGGGTCACAGTTAGCAGTTGAGACAAGTTTGGTTTGGAGTTGAAACATAAGAATCTTTAAATAAGCGAATAAATTTTATAAAATTTAAATATATTTAATTTTTAATAAAATTATTATATTTTATATAAAATAAATAAATAATATTAATATATAAATAATTAATAAATTATATAAATATTATAAAATTTTAATTATAAATTATTATATAAATAAATAAGCTAATTTATTAGGTGAAATAAATTTTTTTAAACGTGTAAACTTAAGTTTATTTAATTAAATAAATTTTTTAAAAGTTTAAATTTAACTTATTTAATAAATAAGTTAGACTAAAATAAACTAAAATTAAACTAGATTGTAGCCTTTTATTAAACTGCTTGATCTATTTTTACCCTAATTAGAGTCATGCAAATTGGTAGACAACTCAATGTGAGAAATAGAGAAACTGGTTTTCAGCCTTTCAGATTTCATGTTCATTTAGACGATATATGCGGGAAATACATTTATTAAGTGGTCACTTGAGATTAACCGACTTAATAAATGAATATTTGTGGCTTTGTGCAATTATGTAAAAGAATAAATATTTAAATTAATTTTTTAAAAATATATAAAATATCAGTTTAGTATTTTAATTATTTTTAATATTAAAATAATTATGTAATATTATTTTTTTACATCAAATTATTTATTTAATATTAATTTTTACATTAAATTAGTCTCTCTAACTAAATTAATGTCTTATATATTTTTTAAAAGACAAAATCAAAAATTTACTCTCAGTAAAAAATTCTTGGTTGGGTCCACCTCATTCATCCGTCACATTTATTAGTGCAAATATTGCTTCCATATAATTATATCTTTTTTAGAGACTCTTCACGTAGTAATTTATATAAGTTATTGGATAATAATTTATTTCATTTTAATATTATAAATGATTCAACTGTTATTTATATCTCATATAGTATATATAAATATTTTTTAACAAAATTCACAAGGTCATACAATTTTATTTTTAATTATATAAATATATTACATCTCATATAATAAATGCACATATTTTCCATTATAAAATTAACAATGATCCCACAATTTTACTTACTCCATCTCTGTGGTCATTTGTCAATAAAATAGAAATATAGTTATACAATTATAATAAATAAATAATGTATTTAATATAAATCGGGGGTTGTAGATTATACCGAAATTATTTTCGTTATAAGTTCATCTTAATTACCCAAAATTTAAGCTCTTCTATAATTTAAGTGTGTTTTGGTTTTGGATATACCATAAAGGCGTGCCTGCTTAGATTAGTTTATTTATTTTTAGAAAAATTTATAATTAAAATACTGGAAAAAAACTCTTAGATGAAAAGTTACTTTTGTTTTAAAATTAAATAAAATTAAACATGCATGTGCTCCGATTTTTGTTAGTTTCACCTGTTGGGTTGAAACCGCAAACACGTCACTATAATCGACTTGTGAGCATTAAGCGATAAGAGTTATGCTATTAATTCAAAGTTTTTTTATAGAGTATCAAATTAATGTTTTTCAAAATAAAGTTAAGTGAAATAATTTAAAATATTAAAGTTTTACAAATGCTAAAATTTAAATATAAAACTGTAAGTAATTTTATATAACATCATTTTGTAAATAAGATTTTATCAAAAAAATTTTTTTTGCATATTTAATATTTTTGCGAGAGATAATGTTTATCTAAGTGAAGTCACGTGAATTTCAATTTATAATATAACACACCTCAAATGGTTAATTAGAGCGGCAAGTGACTTACGATCGCAAGAAAACATCAAAGTTTCAAATCATAAAAGAAAGCTAATAACTCCATAAATTTAAGCTAAAAACTATGTACTAGAATTGTGTGGTTACGTCAGGAAAGTGGGGTTTTTCTTAGTAAATATAAACTTTGGGCTTCATCAAATTAAGATTCAACGTTGATGGGATACTTGCAAGGATATTCCAACTCCTAAGTTAGTATGTAAGCAAGGTGGGAAAAGTTAATGAAATGAATCTAAATCAAACTTGGGAGATGATCCCCTATTAATAGGTCAATGTCTAGTGAATGAGAAGTGAGATTAGTGGGAATTAAGTAGGGTTCTTTATGGGTTGGGTTAGTTTGGATGTTGAAGGAATAAGTATCCAAACTGATCAACTTTGATCAGGTTGGTTTGATTTGATTTTTTTAAAAAAATTTGAATAATCTGAACCAAATCAACCCTATTAAAATTGGGTTTGATTGGTTCGAGTCATCAGATTGTCCGATTATTTTTTTTCTCATAGCAATTTTACAAATATACTATTGCTAAATACTTCAAACTCAATTAAACAATTACATGTAAATTTTAAGCATACAAACCTTTCAATATATTACAAGTATTAAGATAAAAGTAAAATCAAGCTTGGAAAGAAACATTTTAACGTCTTAAAACCATTATAAGCTTCATTTGTAATATAAATATATGACATTAATAATTGAAACATTACTATCCTAATATGCAACTAAAACAAAATAAAAATAATTAAATGATTGAGATTTAAAAATAAAAATTAAAGATATATCATTATATCTTAAGTTTTTAAATGAATGAAAAGTCAAATGACAAGAAGATAATATCTAAAATTCTATTACTCTTCTGGTCATTTCATCAAGTTATCAGATTATAAAATATAAAATCCGTGAATCGAACTAATTATGGTCGATTTTGATCGAATTGGACCCGATTAGACCCGATGACCCAACCCGAACTAATTTTTTTTTAATTTGTTTGGATTAATTTGTCGGGTTGATCAAGTCAACCCAAACTAATGAACACTTCTAAAATTAAGAGTTATGTTTTAATTTAGTTTCTTTGTAAGTCATTGTAGTGAGGTGTGATAACCTAGTCATTTCTTTGACTTAAGGTGTCTCTCTTTGACGCCATTACAACCGTACAATAAAAAAATGATGGTAATAAGTTTTTTTTTTTTGAGAAATAGAGGAAAATAGTTTTTTATTCAAAAACAAAGGAAATATTTTTCTTTAAAATTTTGGAAATATTATTATAAAATACAACACTTATCATCACCCCCTATAATGAAAATATTAAAAACATACATTTTAAGAATTTCAGAATTGATTAAGACCATCAATTGTGTCTTCTGAAAAATTATAGCCTACTTACTTTTGGCAAAAATTGAACCTGTAACCTCAAAGATGATATTTGTCATATTACATATAAAGATATCAAACTTCAATTTGTTTTGACATGAATTCAAGTGTTTTAATTTATTTTATATTTTTGTTTTAAAAAATGAAGATAAAATAATTTTTTTATAAAAAAGATTCAATATTTTTTTAATAATAAATGTTTAATCCTAGTTAAAATCTATACTTTAGGAATACAATAATACGAAACCCTTGCTTGTAGTATATATTAGTATATATGGATACAAAATGTGAAAATGTCACATTCTTGAATATGTTGTGCTTAATTATAAAAAGATGGTAATCTGAATACTTAAACATGTTAGTGTTGCATGGCAAATTATTTTGCTAAATAAAATATCTTTCAAAAAATTAAATTGTACGTGTCATCAAATTAAATATATGCATGTACACAACAAAGAATTTGTCAAAATCTAGAAAGAAAAATAAAGTAGTTTCATGCATTTGACGAAAGAGCAATAATTAGGATACACTTCCAAGAATAATAATTAGATTACGTCTCGAGTCTAATATTTTCACCTCAATAAAATACCATATATTACTCAAAAAAATTCACATTTTTAGTTGACAATAATTTTTTTTAGTTGATCTAATATTTTATTGAAGGGATAAGGAAATGTAACACAAAATTTAAGTTTCACACCGACTGTGAGAGATGTGATTTATGTCAACTGTTTAAAAAGTAAAGAAAATACAAATATTATCTAATAATTAATTAACGAAAACATGTAAAGAGTTTTTTTGGTTACGAAAAAGTTTGGTGGAATAGAGATTACCTTATTTTAAAGTTAGGGCATCACACAAATATCACTAAGAGCTTCCAGCGGTGCTTGTAGATGACTTATAAATAAATTATCATCAACATAAATAGAAGAGTTTAGTTTTGATCAACTGTCAGTGTAAAGTTTTTTACACTATCACTCAATCATGTAATGTTAACTCATTAAAAGAGTTTAACTATTATAACATCTATTTCAAAAGGCTAACACTTTTAATATTGTGTCAGTATATGATTGAATGATAGTGTAAGTAAATTAAAATTAAATCTTAAATAGAACCCAAGACCTTTAAATCTACACAATTTTGATGTTACTAGTTGAAGATAAATGCATAATGCAAAGAATGTGATATATATTGTATTACTAATATTACTCTTTACTAAAAGAGTTTTTAATACTCCTAATCTCTAAACAAACAAATAACCATTAGGCGTGGCAATGGAAAGATATTTTAAATTCTTAAACTACCCAAAATCGAAATTTAACCTCTACCTACTACATGAATTTTGGAAAGAATTTATATTTTTCCTAAACCTAAAATATCCGACTAACTAAAGAAAATTGAAGGTTTCAATTGTTGATTTCATTGTTTTGTTAATTATTTAAAAGAAAATAATATGTTTTGATAATTAAGTTATAACTTATAATGATATTAATAATGAAGACTTGAAAGAACAAAGTAATTAAATTACTCACACCTTTTTATATTTGAGTTTTTTTTTTCAGTTCAAGAGAAAACATGGATAATGTTAATTATTATAATATATGTTTCTTTATTAATTTTTACAATTTTTTTTGTTAAATTTGATTTACTTAACACTCAAATAACATAACAAATGTTGGTTCACTTGATCGGATTTTTCGCTCATGTTAGTAATGATTTTGGTTCAAATTCAAGGTATGTCACGTTCATTAATAAATGATATGTAATTTCACCATAAATTTTCACTGAAATTGATGATTTGTTCTGACATTTAATAAATATTATCCATATCATGATTTAGACCACCTACAAAGGATTAAATTGACTTCTATATATTTTTCTGCATCATCATCATAGTTATTATTATTAAATCAAGGTGTGGGCATTTGATATTTAAGATGCTCAAAAGTTCAAACTCAAAAGAGAAGCTATTTGGGTATAATCTGGTGATTGGATCGAATAAAGATTTATATAAAAGTTATATAAAATATAATAATAATTCAGAATGATGAATTTTTAATATGCCTAAGTAAATTGCCATCTCCGCCCTTTCTCTTTGGGGGGAATCCGAGTCCCAAAATTATATGAGCCCATCATCGCTCCAATATGATTCGGTCGAGCCATTCTACTTTTTCTGTTTTTTCTTTTAACTTTTCAAATTGGAAATAATTTTGGCTGAAATAAAATTCAGAGACGTAAGTCAAATATTCCTTTCGACCAATGGCAACGAGTCACGTCTTATGGGTCCATGTAGTTCTAAGCCAACCATTCGGTATTACTCAATTTCAATTCTCTACAACATTTATTGGCTTTTGGAGGCCATAAAGCAAATTGACGATACCAAAGGTTCAAAGTCTCTACAGACATAATGGCCTCTCCTCCCGTATCTTTATTTTCATGCACAGGTACAAAGTTACAAACGTACCAAATTAAACACTTTGTGAGCCTTCATATATATCGTTGAGAGTTATCCATTTCAAACAATAAAAAGGAAAGGTTAGGGGTAGCTTTCCAAGTACATCAACGTGGATCTTATCGAAATTGAAATCCTGATGGGAATTACTCAAATGACAACCTCTTAAAATGCTACACTCATCATGATCTATATTACTCCTTTTTAGAGCATCTGCAGATTTGGATGCTGTGCATCTAAGAAAGGGCTAAGCTAAGCTGACTCAACCATCTTATTCGAGCCCTTCTTATTAAGGTTTTCTCTCAAATATAGGCTCCTCGCTTCTATATGTGCGGTCTTTGCTACTTCATGTACCCACCACATAATTATCGATGATTTTTTTTATTGTATTCTGGTAATTATATAATTTTTGCATTTAATTATTTTAGGAATGTGATAATGTTAAGTTTAGAGTAATAAAAATATAAACAACTCTCCTATTACGCTTATGGATCTAAAAAATTTATGAATCTTTATATAAGGAAATTTATGTTTTTTTAATATGATATTAATATTTCTAAAAAATTTGAAAGAATTACAATCTAATCAAATTCCCGAGGTGAGTATAATGCACTAATAGTACTCTTTTATCCATTTCAGGCTAATTATTCAACCTAATAAGTTTATAAAATTTTAACTCAGTCACTCACAAGTCACAACCACTTATTTGATATTTAAACTTTGATGTTCGAAGTGAGTGTGGGCTACAAAATATCTAGATCCAAAAGCGAAATGAAGAAACCTGGTTGACAGTTATGTGTAAACTCATTACTAGCCTGCCTAAGAAAGAAGAATGAGCACCCTTGGGGTTGGTAACTATCAGTGCACAAACTCCCTTATACCACCCCCTCCCAAACTTGATTTATGTTAGAAACTCATGAATCATGCGCTAATAAAATTGTTTAATTCACAAGTAAATTAGGAGTAGGTTGAGTTGAGCCATCCAACTCCTAACAAAAAGGAAACTATAATATTGTTTCCCTAATCAGTATAATAGGTGACGCTTTGAGTGTAAGAAAAGTCATTTTGCACAACCAGCAAATGAAAAGCCATTATTTGAGATCTCTGTCCCTACAAAACCATCTAAGTCACCCACAAATTACTATATAATATAATGGAACTATTGCAACTTGGTGTGGTCAACGAGCCCACATGTTCTATATTATCCAATCATCACAGAATTTACTTGAGAAAATTAAGTTCTGAATGTTTTCATATAATAATTCACATCCTCTTGCTTAAAATTCACGCAGAGACACGTGATCTTCTTTCAAGTACTTATCCTTACTTCGTTCTCTGTTCTTATTTTGTATTTAATTTTTGTAAAGAGCAAGTATCATTAAAAAATTATTGACATTGAAACCATTTTTTTTTAATAATATTATTGATAATATTAAACTCAAGCTAATTCTTAGAGGTCATATATATATATATATATATATATATATATATATATATATAGACATATATATATTACAAGGCCAGATGAGGTTGGAATTTTGTTAATTATATTTTAAGTGGGGAAGATTGAATTTTCAGGCAAAGTTGATGTAAAGATACTTTTAAGTTATAACTCTTCCTATTTTTGTATGATTAAAAAAAATTCTTATATTAATCACATATATTAACAAATTGCAAGTACAATGATTGATTCAAGGGTGGCTCTGGACATATATATATATATATGTATATATATATATATATATATATATACATATATATATATATATATATATATGTAGGTGAATTGCATGTTGTTGGCCGTACAATATTTTATTATAATTTGTAGGTCACAATTGATATCTGTTAGTGCTTTCTATTCAGAACTCACCTTTATATTCAAGACAAGCCGAAAGGTTTTCGCCAATTGGAAGAAGAAGAAAAAAAAACGCATCTATGCTGTATATCTAGAAAATGACTAAAATATATAGAAATGATATATATCCCAACCTTCGTAAGTTGACATTGATGCAGCAGAAAGGCGCATATATTTCGACGATGCTAAGTCTCAGTGCTTAATTTTTAAAATGTTACTAATTAATTATTATTGAGTATTGCAAATAAGTTAGGTTTGTGAAACGTCATTCGGATTAGCTTTACTGGGATACTTTATATATCTGCTATAGCCGAGCAAACATTGCCATCAAAATCTATATATATAACCATATATATATATATACACGCACTTGAAAAATGATACATAGTTGCCAAATTGAGAATCTCTTCTACTTTTTGCCATAATTAAACAAAGTCCATGCCTTCAGGGAGCTAAGGTATTTTGTTGAGAATTACAGGCTTAGTTTGGTTGTGCAAATTCTGCATTTAATAATGGTAAGTAACTCCAAGCTGTGCCCTAAGTTACAAAACGCTATTTGAGGGCAGAGGTGTTAACTAAGCCTTCACTTTTAAATTAGGTGTTAGGAAAACCAAACTACCTCATATTTTGCGTAGGCCAACAGCTAGCCCCCGTTGGGATGACAATTGAATCAAGGGCCCTTACCTAAAACATGGGAGTAGTTATGGTATGACTTTTGGTATTTAGGGTGAATTATCAATTATCTATTAATTGTTAGTTTTACAATAAATGCTTGAAAATTATCAATTATCTATTAATTGTTAATTTTACAATAAATGCTTGAAAGTCTATTAAATATAAATAACAACTAATGAATACTTGACAACTCACTTTGAGTACCGGTATCATGAAAAAAAGTATAGATACCGGAGTAATTCTCCCTATACATATATTGCTATTTCAAACTAGCTAATTCAGTTAATAAAAACAAAAAAAAAAGCCAAAAGAAAAAGCTAGTTCTACCAAGTTGTTTGGTGATCGAATCCTAGTCACTAGTCAGTAATACAATATTTTTAATCTCCCTCTTTTTATTTACACTTTTTTCAAGAGATGAATAATTAGCTTCTTTTAAGATATAACTTCTAATATTTATTTTTATATTAAATTATAAATATCTACAAGTGAAATTAAAACATCTCTCTTCTTATTTTTGTTTGAAAGAAACATTCGGCTTCCTTTCTATATATTGTTTTACTTTTGGAGAAAAAATTTCGACAACAAATGACAATTCCCTTCTATATCTGATCATGATGTCGTGACAGTGTTACTCGTAACTTTAAATTGGATATAAGTCTTGCATCTTTTAAAAATTAGCGTGATAATTAGAATTTCACATAAATAAATATTAAATAACTAGCTCTTGGAATTTTGCAGGCGAGATAAAAAAGAAGAAAACAAAACTGGCACTTCCACCTGAAATTGCATGCTTCTGCTAATGTCAGGAATTTTTTGTGGCCTCTCCTTATCCAATAATGTAAGGGAAGGTTGAAACTTTAAAAACATTTTTTTATTAATTTATTGGTCCTGATCTTTGTCATAATTATAATTTAACCAAATTAGGGTTTTTCTCGTATAAGGAGTGTTTATAAATTAAAATAGATACTTTTACCTGATTGGCTTAGTATATTAAACTTCATGTAAAACCTGTTTTACATTAATTAAGTGATAAGTGATTATAATAAGCACAATTAACATTGAACTAACACCCACTTTTTATAATGAAGTATCAAATTCAAATTCTCCTATCTCTTGTTTTTTTTTTTTTTTTTTAATTTGGCCTTGAATTCAAATGTGCTGTTATGTAAAACCCACAGCTGAATAATCAGGCTCTCTTGAAAAGGAGTTGAAACTATTATCAATGGATGGACGCAAAATGCTGGTCAATTCAGAACTGCCATTGGACTTTTCTTCAAAGAATTCAAAATCTTAGACTAGGATACTTTAGTTGTATACAAATATACCATCCGTCATGTTTTATCTTAGCCAAAAACATTGTCTTGTTCTTTTGCTTTGCCATTATGTGCTAAAATACTAGGCTCGTTTGGGTATGGGTTTTTTTGTTGTTAAAAATATATTTTTTTATAAAAAAATATATACTTTTTTTAAATGTTAGAATGTATGTAGGATAGAAATAAGTTAGGTTAGATTAACTTTTATCTTAAATAAGCTTGACTTGTTTCGTAAAATATTAGCATTTTAATTCTGTTATTATAATAAATAAATAAGTCTTTTTAATTAAAGACTTAATATTTTTAAATGCCTAGTCCTCATCATATTTAACTAAATAGATTTTTTAAAATGTTTAAACCTGACTTGTTTAATAAATAAGTTATGTTAAAGTAAGCCAAAAGTTGGTTATGTCATAAGTCCTTGTTGGGCTGTCTAACTTATTTCCATCCCTATGTGTATGTATTTTTTTTTCGTATCTATGTATGTTTATATGAGCTTTTATAAAACAATGTTGAATTTAAAAAAGAAAAAAATTAAATTTTGTGTTTTTTTACCTAGACTTTTGTTCTTTTAAAATATATTTTTTAATAAATAAAAAAATAATTCAAATATAATAAATATTACATCCAAATGTAAAATTAGTTTTTAATTTTTAAAAAAACTTTTTTTAAAAAAAAATCACACAAACCAGCCCTTAATCCCCTGTTTACTCTTTTTGTCTTGCTAATATACTAATTTAGTACAATATATCAAATGAGACACTTTAACGAATAAATATTGAGTACTTCAGCCAAGAAGTATCATAATTTTTAAGAAAAATGACCTAAAAGGTTTGCTTAGAGAAAAATATTCTCATTTGGTTCGTTTTTAAAATTAACAAAGTATTCAACTAATTTAATTAATAATTTATATACATTTAACAAATAATTTATGTTCATTTGATACTTGATACGTGGTTAACTGTATGTAATTTATTGATTGAATTATTTGAATACTTAATTAATTTTAAAAATAAATCAAATGAAGATACATTTTTCCAAGACAACCTTTTAAGGTAATTTTTCCTAATTTTTATATGTCCCTCGCAGTTTGAACTACAAATTGTTCGTAGTTTATTCTTCTTTTATAAATTCTACTTTGCACATTCCTAATATAAAAAAAGGTTCTTGATCAAATTTATTAAACGTATATTCTTCAAAATAAAATGTCCCAATGCTCAATTACGGGTTGTCCTATTCAGAATAATTGTACAAGTTTAAATTCCATTGACAACAAGGATGGTGAGATTTATGAAAAAAAAATAAGTCATTCATTTTATTTTATTTTTTTTTTGGTTTCAATTTGTGTACATTAATTGCGTAATATCCCATAATAACATCTCATCATTTAAATTTGGGATTAATTCTAATGACAATGCTCAAAAGTGGATGTTCATGTTTTAAATATCATGTGCATATAACCATATTATACAATTGTGTGTAGAAATAGGAGGAAATTTGTATAATTTTTATTTTATTAACTGTATGTGACTATATGAGAATTTGGCATAATATGTAAGGAGTGGAGATATTAGTGTACTTGACTGAAGGTATATTGGGATGAGTTAATAGAGGCAGGAAAAAAATTTAGGAATGAAAATGAGCGATGTTGATTTGTGTTGTGTCTAAATATTTTGTTAATTTTTTTTTATTACTTAAAAGGTTCACATTAAGAATGGAGAAATGATAATCGAACACAGGTACCATCATCATTGATGGAGGCTCAGATTACTAGTTAAGCTAGCTCCAAGCCTCCAACTGGCATACTTTATTAATTTTCAATATTTTATTTTCATCTTCAAATTTTTATTCTTAAAAATCATACAAGAATTTCTCTTCGTTAATTTGTGAGTTTTAATTTTTCTCGTTATATTTTTTTTTTGTGAAAGCTGATTTCTGTTGTTTAATTATATCTAATTTAGGATTATAATTAGATAATCAATTCAGTTTATATATTTGGCTACTAAGCTGTTGATATCACTTGTTGGAGATCAAATTAACTATCAGATTACATGATGATGTTTATGAATAGGGATGTCAATGGGGCGGGGCGAGTGCGGGGAGTACTCTCCCCGTCCCCATCCCCGCCTCCCAAATTTCCCCCCGTCCCTGTCCCCAATCCCCGCCTCGGGGAGTATTCCTCCCCCATCTTCATCCCACGAATCCCCCATCTTCATCCCACGAATCCCCACGGGAATATCAAAAGTTCATAAAAAAATTAAAAAATTACAAATTAAAGTCCAATAAAATTTAAAATATATATAATTAAATTATTAAATTTAAAGTTAAATCATAACAAGTTTAAACTGAAATAATACAATCACAATATTCAAATTAAATAAAAAATATGAAAAGACTAAAATATTATTAGTATTTATGATATATAGTACACATAATAAGGGGTATATATGTACTCTACTTGGGGCGGGCGGTATGATCCCCGGATTACTTTCTGGGGGATTTTGTCCCCCATACCCATCCCTATGGGGCCCCGAATGGGGCAGTCCCTGCGGGGATCCCCATATACGAATAGAAATTGACATCCCTATTTATGAAAACTCTAAATCTCCTCTATCTAACAATTCCCTAACCTCTCTCTCTACATCTTTATAACTCACTCTCTTTTTATTTTTATTCTCATAATTCAAATAATTTTTTAATATAAATATTTATAATTCATAAGAATTTGTTTGGCAAACAACAACTTATATACTCTCCTTTTTGAATAAGGAATAACTACTCAAATAAGATTTTCCTATTAAAATCTAAACTCCTTACAATATTAGTGCAACTCACAACAGTAAATTACCGATAATTATTAATATAAGAATTTGCGTCAAAACTCAGCAATACATTCATGCCAAACTCTTATTCCTACTCAACAAAGTGTGTTTAGGCCAATAATCAAATGACTCTGTCTCTAGAAACAAGGCAAGTCATAGTTTACTTTTCTGATTAAATCAAGGCATACGCACGAAGAAATTGAATGGATCCAAAATTTCTATAAAACATTCTAGAAAAGCCAATTTATTGAAGATTAAAAGAAAGGGAGAGATATGTCAACAATAAGCCCGTCAAATTTTGTTCACTTATTCCCCCCCCCCCCCCAATTAGAATTATTATCCATTTGCCCATTCTTGGACTTAAATGAACTTATTCCATCTAATATAATTCTAATATTTTTCCTTTCTATTTGTGTTAAATAATAAATATAGTGGTAGTAGGACTGCATTAAAGTTTATGGTTAATGATATTAAAGGTTCATTCATCAGATCATTTATTCTCCTCATTTACCAAAATATTTGTACACAAAAATTTTGATAATTTTTTTAATCTAATAAAGGCATACAAATTTAATTTATAATTTTTTTATAAAATACTCAAACTCCTCACTACTAAAGATTTAAATTCTTTCGTATTATTCATTAACATAAAAAATCATGTTATAAAAAAAAACAAATTTTATTATAATATAATTCATCAGAGTTTATATAGGATATATTAATTTTACTTTTATATTTTTATCTTATAACATGATGCTCTCTAATGACATAGCAAAAACTTTTGGTATATGTGTACGGCACCATATATATTTATTTTAAACTTTAAATAGGCTTACTTGTCAAAGAGGACCAGCCAAAAGAGCTCCTTGGAACGCATAATAGTGAGAAATCTAAAACCGCAACAGAGAGTAACAGGCACAATTATCCCTTGGGACAGGTTGGACTGCACTCAGGTCCTAAATTTCTATGTCGTAAACAATGGATTTCAACGTCTTAACAAACAACATCGCCCGCTGTTACCCGTCCCACACGCTTTCCTCATTGCGCTTGTGCTTACCCTTCTTGGTCATTGGTCAAGCAAAGCTGTCCTAACTTATTTATTTCACCAAAATCAATCGAATCATTAATTTATTATCACTTGAAAAAAAGTAAAGCCAATTCTTATTTTTCCACGTAATTACTGCGTCACTAATAACCCCCTACCCCAGCACTCAAAAACGCTCGTTTTGTGTGCTATCACGTGATATTAACCGTCAATTACTAAATTCAGATAAAAAAAAAAGGCTTTCCCCCGCACATGTTCGCCCACAGGCCGAATTACTAGAAAACAGCTTCTCTCTCTTGTGTCGGTTTTTTCGTCATTTTGCATTTACCAGTCCACAGATTACGATTTACACAAAATTAATGAACCTTTCTAGAACACCCATATGAATTTCTTTTTTGTACATCTGAAAATATGAATTTAATTTTTATTTTTTATTATAATTTTTTTAATTATAAAAGAAGTTTATAACCTGGTATTAGAATAAATAAATAGGGTTCAAGATCAAGCAAAACGGTTTGAGTGAAATTTGATTATGAGATCAAGCATTCTTCAAAAAAAAAAAAATTGTATCACTTACATTACGATTCTTTGGCAAGAGTTTTATATTATTGTATTATTATGCATTGTTATGTTATTAAAATAATTTAATTGTAATAATAATTATATATGCATTATCGGACATAAATAAAAGAGTTATTTATCAATATTTTAATAATTTATTAAATATTTATTTATTATTATTTAAACTTGATAAAATTCAAATATTTATTATAAAACTAAAAATTAATAAATATTTGATAATTAATCAATGTTATTATAAGTATTCTGACAACTTTGCTATTTGAAAGATAAATTTTTTTAGGAGTTTAATTTTAATTTATTATTAATATAAAAAATTTTATATTATTATTTAATTATATATTAATATATTATTTAATAAAGAGTTAAACTTATTAAGTAGTTATTATTATAGATAAACTTTTTTAATAATTTATCAATACATAATTAAATAATAATATAAATTTTTTTTTACATTAACAATAAATAAAAATTAAATTCATTTTTTTATTAATGTCAACTAATAAATATTTGGTAATTAATCCAAAGTACTGAAATTAAATAAATCTATGCACATAATAACTCTTTTAAAAAAATAACATTAGAAATCAATGGTGGTGGTTTTGCCACATCAAACTCAGCTACTAAAAAAAAATTCTTATGTATTATAAGAAAATTACGCTAATTAAATAAAAATATAATGCATGAGACTAAATATAAGTATATGTAATCATATTAAATTTAAATAAAATGTAAATTATTAGGAGTATTATTATCACATTATTTAAGCATTTCCCGGGCAATGTGTATGCGCTTCTTATCAGAAAATTTTAAGTATTTTAAGAATAATATTTTTATTAATTTTATAATTATTAAATTAAATTAAAATTTTATTTTATAATATTTTAAATTTAATTCAATAATATATATAATTATACAATGTTACATATTATATATTTTAATAGAGTTATGTATAGTACTCTTTCAGTACATGAGAATTTCTCGTTTCTTGCGAGGGGAAATGGATTTTTCAGGATGCGGGTCCGGCCTGCGACTCATCTCTGGATGTTGGGGCCCACGAAGGAGAACGTGTCACGTGGAGACCATGCAAAATTATCTAAATAAAATCCCACTCTGATATGATACCGAAAAGTAAGTATAAATTTTTATATTATTATTTAATTATGTATTGATATATTATTAAAAATATTAAAATAATTATTATAATAATTAAAATTTTTAAATAAATTAATAATATATAATTAAATAATAATATAAATTTTTTTTACACCAAAAAAATATTAAAATTAGACTCGATCGAAAACTAAGGGGAAGTCTTAACCCTGTCCTGTTACGTCTATGTTTAGTTGATTCTCCTCCAATAGAAGAGCGCCACGTCATCCTAGTTGAGGATCTTATAAATTGTTTTGTTACATTTGGCCTTTCCGACATAATGAATCTATCTCCACACCCCACCCACCATCGTATTCGTACCGTATCTGGCGCTCTGTGACTTTCAGCAGATCTTCTCTCTTCACCAACCATAAAATTAATAAATAAATAAATACAAACACAGAATAATTTATAAATTTTAGTATATATATATATATATTTTTTGGTGGGTATAAATTTTAGTATATGATTAATAGCTTAGAAACAATAGAAATATACTTGCAAGGAGTATGCGTTATTATGCTAAATATTGTATTACTCTTTTCTAAAACGTCTTTGTTTTTGGGATAAGTGCACAGCCGTTACTTGAAGTGGACACTATTTAAAATAAACAAAACCATCAACAGTTTAAAGGTTCAGAGAACAGCATTGTGTCAAAGACTACATGAACCGCAGAAAAATAGTAACAGAATTGATCATCAACTAGGAAGAGGGAATAATAACAATAAAATAATAAAGGAGAGGACCTGGATACAGAACTGGACGAGGAAAAATTGGATAAGGAAATGAATTTAAAAAACAACAGTGATTAGAGAAAGAGAGAGAGCAGCTATGATGGTGAAAAGTGGTTTTGTGAAAAGAACAAAGAAACCACGGGAAGGTTGGCAGTAGTAATGGATGGCTCTTTCACGGAAATAGAGGCAATAATGTTTAATCTCAAATTCTAACAGCAGTAGGTGGGGGGGTGAGGGGGAAACCTTTTTTCTTTTAACCCTTTTAATTATTTATGAGTAATTGATTCTATCCTCCAAACTTCACTATAAAAGGGGCTTCCCAACCCAGTACTCTTCACCATCCAATTCTCCTATTTTCATTTGCTTGAGGTATTTTCATTCTTTTGTGTTTTCTTTGTTTGTCTGCACTCTTAGTTGTTGTGTTACTGTATGCCTCCCTAGCTTGGCTCTTTTATTTGATTTGTTTCTTCCTCTGGGTTCTGGCCTTTCAAATTCAAGGTGTTGCTGTTTATGATAAAATTCCACATATAAATTACAACGTCAAATCTTGATATTTTTTTATATTTTTGATATTTGCATGGGCAAATTGTCATGAATTATTCACATTCTTTACGAGATCTTCCTCACATCCACAATATCTAATTATTGCTACATCTTGTTTTTCAGTGCTATTTAATATACTATCGGCACATATAGTACTATACACTACAATCGTAGTACATAAAAAACATAATGTAACTAGCTAGCAAGGGGCTGGGCCGGCCAGACTTTTATTAACACAAACTCCAATAACTAGGCATGGGGTGTAGTAGGTAACACCAAAAAGTTATTGCTTGATGAACACCACAATGCACCCACCACTAAGGCAACCATAGACTTAAAAAAAAAAGGCAATTAAAAGTTTCCACCAAGAGAAAGGGTTAACATACTTAAAACTTGCAAGATAGTTCTCACTCACATGCCTTGTGCGCTTCCAAAATATTTGTAGTAAATTTAATACATATATTTGTATTATTTTTTAAGTTGACATTATTTTTTTAATTCATTGTTTATTAAGTAATACCAATTTTTATATTATTTTCAGGAAATTGAATATTAAAAAAATCATGAATACAATTGCAATGCATTTCTATGATAATTGGTGTCACTATCTAGCCAAAATATTTCATGCCATAATACCCTCATTTTTTTGGTGATATTTCTTTACCCTTTTTTACTTTATTGTTTTAACTTTTTATTCTACTTTATACAATTTCAATTTTTATACTTCTCTTGTATAAATAATATTTCAATTTTTTTTTCATTTTATAGCTAAAGATATTATTTTGAAAATAAATAAACGTATTACTTTGTACTTTGTAAGATTCATAAAATTTTATCCTTGTATTTTACTTTTAATCTTAACTGTATACAGTTTAAAAATAAATATTGATTCAATGCATTAGTTTTTTTTTTGAAATGATTAAACATATTTTCCCATATAAAGATAACATTATAAGTTCTTACATGCCTATAAAAGTACAATATCTAAACCCACAAAAATACATTTCTTTTATCAGATATAAGTATATTGATAGAATAATTAGAAATAGTTTTCTATGTTTATTATCTAGAATATCATTTTAAGGGAGACACCATGTGTCCCTTGTTTTTTTTATTATATTAATTTAATTTGTGCTCATGTGAGAAAATTTGAGAGGGGAAAAATAAAGAGAAGAAGAAAATTTGAGAAACTAAATTTATTTATTGGTCCAAACGATAGAATGAATTGTTTTAATTGACAAATTTCTTGAGCACCAAGCACCTAGAAATCTTGGGCACAAGTCTCACGTGTGATATTTATGTTTACGTTAGAAGAAAAATACCAAAGTAATAAATAAATTTCTTCACCATCAATACTTAAAAAGTAGTTTGGGCAAGTTTTTAAATTTTGTGGCTTCAGTACTATTTGCATTGTAATGGATAAATGCCTAAAGTTAAGCATCAAGAACTTATATATTGGGAAACATATTAACTTATACATTGGGAAACATATTAAATTTCTCGGTTATATAATATTTGCATTGATTATTACATTTATGTCTAGGTAAAAGGAGAGCTGTAAATAAATTTCTTCATCATCAAGTCAAAACTCTTTTTGGGCAAGTTTTAAATTTTTATGGCTTGTATAGTATGTGCATTGCAATGGATAAATGTTTTAAGCATCAACATATGGTGGGAAACATCATGATTTTCTTGGTTGTACAATGTTTGCATTGATTATTACATTTATGTCTATTTTAAAGACAAGCTGTAAATAAATTTCTACATGACTTATTAAAAAAAATAGTAAATGAAGAAGCAATATATATATATATATTTTATATTTATAATTTTTTTTTGGTGAAGCTATGTTTGTATTTTTTTTATTAATTTGCTTTATATAATTTTTATTTAAATAAAAATGTTTAAAATTTTAAATTTTAAGTAACTATATAACTACTTATTTATTAATATATTTCATTTTAAAAAATAATTTTTTCATTAAATATAATTAATTTTTTAACTTATAAAAATCATATGATAGTGAGACCAAACACTAAAATAAAAATTTAATATTATAAAATTTAATTTTTAAAAAAGAGAATAAAATATCTTCCTTTTTTAATCACAGTTGTTTAGATATACTTTATTTTATATATAGTACGAACAACTGAAACACAAAAAAGAAAAAAAATTGATTTCGATATTATAAGAGAATAAATAATTTCTTCTATTAATTATAACCAATTTCAGTATTATGATACAGATGTACCAAAAAAATACAGTTATGGAATATTACATATACACACTAAAGAAAATGTATATTATATTATATAGCAAGCTACAAACTATGTGAGTGAACTGATAAATTGAGATGTCGATGGAATTAGTTTCACGGTCAAAAGTATGTGAGACAGATTATGGTTTTAAAAAAAATAAAGTATACATATATTTTGATTATTTAAAAATAGAAGTGGCATTATATTAATAATTTATTTAAATATTTTTAAACGTTATATTTTATCATCAAATTAATTCTTAAAATAATATTAAATTCGTCATCCGCGTATAGAATATAATTTTACGTTCTGCATTTACAAAATCACCCTTCTCCGCTAATCCCTCAGTGTAACAAAGAAGAGAGAGAAAAAAAAAGTTTTTGGCCTTTGGTGAATTTCTTGAAATTGTTTCCTTTTGTTTTTTTGTTATACGTTTCTCTCTCTGTTTTCGCGCTCCTTGTCTATAAATTAGCTCACTCACCACCTCTGTTTTCATTCATTCATTTCTCCTTCTCCTTTACCATCTCTTATTTTGCGTTCATTCTGTTTCTATAGGTATTATTTTAGTTCGTTCTTTATCTTCTTTCTCGTTGTTATGTTGTTTTTCTTTCTCTTTTTCTCATTTTCCTATTGTTTGTTATTCTGCTCATTTGCTTTTGCTTACTTTTCCCCTGTTTGGGTGTTCATCACTTCTACCTCAGCTTTCACTCTGAAAGATCTAGCTTCTCTGCATGGTCATTTTTCTGTAACCACTGGATCAGAGTCTCTGATTTGATCCTGGGTCTCTAGTAGTTTCCATTTTCATCTCCATGTCAGAGGACATGGGGAGGTCTAGCTCTGTTTTGGGGTGCTGTCTTTGTTGAGTTTTGGTTCAATTTTCTTTGAATTTCCTCTTCTGCGGACTCTACTCGGTTTCTGGGAACGTGGTTCTGTGATTCTGTCGGTTGGCTGATTTTTTTCCAAAACTTGTACTGGTTAAAAGAATTACACACCCAAATGCATTTATTGGGTTAAAAAAAAATAAAAAATAAAAACTTCACCACTTTTTCTTCAGCTTGGCCTTGAACAAAGAGCTTCTTTGTTGGTTTCTTATTATTATAGTTTTTTTTGGATGCATGCTGCAAGCAATAATCAATTTATATTTTCAATTTGAAGTTCAAACACTTTGTTTCTGTCATCCACTTTGCTTGCTCTTGGTGTTCTAATTTATGAAATTATTAAAAAAAAATTGGTTATGCTTCTAAAAGAAACTGCATCTTACAATTATTCTCTTGCACTGTTTAAGGTAGAAATCTTAGTTCAAGAAAGGTACAGGATCTGCAATTAATATTTTTATGGACAGGTGGTTGGTGAGGGTGGGTAGGTCTTGAAATCCAATTCAGTCTTCTGGAATTTTTTTTTTCTTCACACTGTTTTGGTTTGGGTTTTTGACTTTCTGGTGATTATCATCCTTATCCTTTTAGGGTGGCTTATTGTATACAATCCTGATCTGTTTCTTATACTGCTTTTCTTGTTGCAGTTGAATTTTTCTCCTGAGGGTCTTCTGAAGCAATGGCCTCCGATCGTCTGACCCGTGTTCACTCTCTCCGCGAGAGGCTTGATGAAACTCTCACTGCTCACAGGAATGAGATTTTGGCCCTTCTGTCAAGGTAGCTGATCAAAATTTTATCTTTTCTCTTGATAAGTTTGGTGAAAGGATGTAAATAACACTAAAAATTTTATTGTCTTTGAAGGATCGAAGCCAAGGGCAAGGGAATCCTGCAACACCATCAGGTCATTGCAGAGTTTGAAGAAATCCCTGAAGAGAACAGACACAAACTAATTGATGGGGCCTTTGGAGAAGTGTTGAGATCTACACAGGTAACCTTTTTTTTTTAGCAGTTAAGGTTATATACAAGTTATAATTCTTGGGTTTTGTTGATTTTTCTCATTTCATTGGTTTTTGTGCTGTAGGAAGCCATAGTTTTACCACCATGGGTTGCTCTGGCTGTTCGTCCAAGGCCTGGTGTTTGGGAGTATCTGAGAGTGAATGTGCACGCGCTTGTTGTTGATGAGCTGCGTGCTGCTGAGTATCTGCAATTCAAGGAGGAACTTGTTGATGGAAGGTAAGGTTTTGAATTTCTAGTGCAGAGTTTGTCTGCAATGGTCCTTGTTATGTTAGACAAATTAACACGT
This sequence comes from Styphnolobium japonicum, assembly GCA_023212625.1. NCBI lineage: Eukaryota > Viridiplantae > Streptophyta > Magnoliopsida > Fabales > Fabaceae > Styphnolobium > Styphnolobium japonicum. The sequence goes on along the minus strand of JALBWW010000003.1, from coordinate 19,948,329 downwards.
TTCTCTCTCACTCTTATTGCAGTACGAATGGCAACTTCGTGCTGGAGTTGGACTTTGAACCATTTAATGCATCCTTTCCCCGTCCAACTCTGAACAAGTCAATTGGAAATGGCGTGGAGTTCCTCAACCGCCACCTTTCTGCGAAACTCTTCCACGACAGGGAGAGCATGCAGCCACTGCTGGAATTCCTTAGACTTCACAACTACAATGGAAAGGTATATTTTCCGTCAAACTGCCACAGGTTTTTCGAACTAGACTAAATAGAAGGAGAAAGCAAGGTATTGAGAAAGTGATCTGCTGTTAGTGTTAGTGTATGCTTGTGAATTATCCAAATTAGCTGTGATTGACATTGTTAGACATGAATTCAACCCTCATTTGGTACCCATATTTAGTGACAATTAACAGTAATTGCTTTATAAGGCATATTCTTCAATTGTTTAAAGTTTAAACTTGAATATCCAATGGGGTTTCCACATCCATGTTTGGACCATGTCTAATATGCAAATACGGAGTACAAAACTAATAATTCTGCAGAATATCTGTATAAAAGATGATATGCATTGTTGACCGGGGCATGTCATTCATTCCTTTACATTTAGTTTTAATACTGGTTTTGTGTGTTTGGATTTGATTTTACTGAACAAAGCTTTGTTTCTTGCAGACTATGATGTTGAATGACAGAATTCAAAACCTGAATTCTCTCCAACATGTTCTGAGAAAAGCAGAAGATTATCTGGGCACACTTGCTCCTGAAACACCCTACTCAGAATTTGAACACAAATTCCAGGAGATTGGTTTGGAGAGAGGGTGGGGTGACACTGCTGAGCGTGTCCTCGAGATGATTCAGCTTCTCTTGGATCTTCTTGAGGCACCTGACCCATGCACCCTTGAGACATTCCTCGGAAGAATCCCTATGGTCTTTAATGTTGTTATCCTTTCTCCCCATGGTTACTTTGCCCAAGACAATGTCTTGGGATACCCTGATACTGGTGGCCAGGTTGGTTGAGATGACATGTTACATTTGTACTATTTTTTATACTATTTTGCCTATCAAGTTTGAGTCAAATGCTTTTCTTGATTCTCAAATCCAGGTTGTTTACATCTTGGATCAAGTTCGTGCTTTGGAGAATGAGATGCTCCATCGCATTAAGCAACAAGGCTTGGATATCACCCCTCGTATTCTCATTGTATGTCCTAATATAGTTTTGAAGAGTTAGCTTACTTATGAATAGTGTATGGATATTTCTCTAACTGGAGCCTGTGGGTGCTGTTAAATGCAGATCACCCGTCTTCTCCCTGATGCAGTAGGAACTACTTGTGGCCAACGTCTTGAGAAGGTATATGATACTGAACATTGCCACATTCTTCGAGTTCCCTTTAGAACAGAGAAGGGAATTGTTCGCAAATGGATCTCAAGATTCGAAGTCTGGCCCTACCTAGAAACTTACACAGAGGTAAATTTGTGACTCATAATTGGGACATGGTTAAAGCATTTTGATGTTTTCACTTAAATTTAACATCCAATCCAACTATTTCTTGTCATTAGGATGTTGCCCATGAACTTGCCAAAGAGTTGCAAGGCAAGCCAGATCTGATCGTTGGAAACTACAGTGATGGAAACATTGTTGCCTCTTTGTTAGCACATAAATTAGGTGTAACTCAGGTTCGTCTACATGGACATTTACTATCTGTTAAAAGTTGCTACCTTTTGTTGACTATACTTTGGAACCCAGAGGCCTAAGTTTCTTCCTTTATTTTAACGCCTCTGCAGTGTACCATTGCTCATGCACTTGAGAAGACCAAATATCCTGAATCCGACATTTACTGGAAAAAATTCGAAGACAAATATCACTTCTCCTGTCAATTTACTGCTGATCTTTTTGCAATGAACCACACAGATTTTATTATCACCAGTACCTTCCAAGAGATTGCTGGAAGGTGAGCTATCCCTGTATTCACTATGTTTGTTCATATTGCACAATTTTATTCATTGGTTTGGTTACTGAAATTCTTGTATTCCTGTGTACTTCTACAGCAAGGATACTGTTGGACAGTATGAGAGTCACACTGCCTTCACCCTTCCTGGACTCTACCGTGTTGTTCACGGTATTGATGTCTTTGATCCAAAGTTCAACATCGTCTCTCCTGGAGCCGATATGAACATTTACTTCCCATACACTGAAACTGAGCGTAGGTTGACATCCTTCCACCCTGAGATTGAAGAGCTTCTTTACAGCTCAGTGGAGAATGAAGAGCACATGTTAGTTTCTCTCCCTCTAATTTCTGCAAAATTTCCCCTTATGTTGCCATAGACCGTTTGTCTAATGTAATGCCATTGTAACAGATGTGTATTGAAGGACCGCAACAAGCCAATTATCTTCACCATGGCAAGGTTGGACCGTGTGAAAAACATTACAGGACTTGTCGAGTGGTATGGAAAGAATGCCCGCCTCCGGGAGTTGGTAAACCTTGTTGTTGTTGCCGGAGATAGGAGGAAGGAGTCCAAGGACTTGGAAGAGAAAGCTGAGATGAAGAAGATGTATGGCCTCATTGAGACCTACAAGTTGAATGGCCAATTCAGATGGATTTCCTCTCAGATGAACCGAGTAAGGAATGGGGAGCTCTACCGTGTCATTTGTGACACTAAGGGAGCATTTGTGCAGCCTGCTATTTATGAAGCTTTTGGTTTGACTGTTGTTGAGGCCATGACTTGTGGGTTGCCAACATTTGCCACTTGCAATGGTGGTCCTGCTGAGATCATTGTGCATGGCAAATCTGGATTCAACATTGACCCTTACCATGGTGACCGTGCTGCTGATACTCTTGTTGAATTCTTTGAGAAGAGCAAGGCAGACCCATCTCACTGGGACAAAATCTCCCAGGGAGGTCTGAAGCGTATTTACGAGAAGTAAGCAAATTACACTATTATACTGTCATCAAACTATGTTGCGTTTAACTACTGACTTTTGATTGTCTAATTTGAGCTTTCTCTTTTTGCCTTGGCTCCTCAGGTATACATGGCAAATTTACTCTGAGAGGCTTCTGACTCTCACTGGTGTCTATGGCTTCTGGAAGCATGTGTCTAACCTTGACCGCCGTGAGAGCCGTCGCTACCTTGAGATGTTCTACGCCCTCAAGTACCGCAAATTGGTATATTTCTTCAATCATTACCTTGTTCAGTTGGTTTCGTTTATGAATTAAATTTGATATTTTGAGCCAGTGAAATGGGAAGCAGTGCACTATTTGACCTCAAAAAGATGCATATTCTATGTTATCATTCAACTTACTAATTTATTATGTCATTCTTGTGACCTCAGGCTGAGTCTGTGCCCCTTGCTGTTGAAGAGTAAATCAAGGCTGAAGAATAGATAAAGAGATGGAGGGAACCGGCTTTTGCTCATTTGGAGTCTTGTGGAGCTTTTATAAATAATGCCATTGATTTTGTTTGATATTGTGATTAGGTTTTGGGTTTGATAAAGTATCTTTTTCTTCTTTTCTTTGTATTATTGGATCTGATTGCAAATCTTTAAATTTGGATGTTTACCCCCATCAATTCAATTTTATGCCATGTCTTCACTTGCTGGTCCACATTCCCCCTCCAACTTCATTTTATCAGTTGTAGTTCTTTTTATATTCGTCTTTAAAACCTAAATAGCCAATCAGGATTGGTTTAATTGCGAAGGATTTAAGCATTTTCTTAGAATTAAGTTCAATTTTACGTGTCAGCGATCTTTTTATCCTAGGTGTCAGCGATCTCTTTTCGATTATAGCATACATGCTTTAAGATGGGTTTTTTTATACTACTATATATTTTTTTATTTATTGAAATACTCTTTTCATTTTATGTCAAAATGCGTTAAATTTTTTTGCTATTGAGTTTAACTATTGAGAAACCGTCTTGAACTAAGTCGGATTTCTTTCATAATTTTTTTTGTTCTTTTTTCATTTTTGGATCATAAACTGCCCTTACCTGTGGCAGTTTTCACAAAGTATTGTTAAAAAAATTTAAAATTTAAATTATATCCAGCATATGAATTTTCTCTACTAGGATGAATATATATATATATATATATATATATATATATTTCTTAGTTACAAAACTGTCCTAAAGTGTGGGTGGTTTCTTAACTGCATATTAAATTTTTTTTTTTTGATGATCACATACCTTTCTTATGGAGGACAGTTTCTAAAAGTATTTTATCTTTTTTTTTTTTTTTCATTTTCTTTCCAGAAAGTGAGATAAGACAGTTTTTAAGAGTGGAATTCTTTTTTTCTCTTCATTTCTTGAAGAGAAACCGGTTTGACCCAACGTGATTTCTGAATGAAAAAAAATCAACATATTTCGATACATAATTATACAGTAAATTGATAAATAAAAATATATATATAATATTCATATAAAGAAAACCCGCTTTTAAGATACTATCCCCTCTGATAACAGAAAACATAACTATTGTAGTCTAGAACAAAGGAACAAAGGCCCCCCTAGCAATTTCATAGTAATAAAAAAAGTTGAAAATTGACGTTACTAATTTGATATAGTTGTCAAGTCAGTTTACAAGTGGCAATTGAAAAAGCAAAGTCATTTTCAGCTGGATTTATGTGTTGGGGCATGTATGTTACACGTTTTGTGATTATGAGAGAGTTGTTTGGGGCTCAACACCACTCGTCCTATGGGCATGCACCTTTTAAGGTACCTGGTAAAGCCAATTATGGCTGGAAACAAAGCCAGCTAACAATTCTTTGTAGTTCTCTCTTTGGACAAAGAATGCTGCCGTGCATTGCTACTCCTTTTTTTGCTGCCTTCCTTCTTATCAGACACATACAGCGGGAGAAGCATCTTGTGAACTGTTTGTATTATCAAATTGGGTCTATCTAGAGATGATTTATGAAAAGGAAATGCCAAACGAATAATTTTTGAAAAAAATTGATTAGTTTATGAAATTATTAAATTATATATGGATTTTGTATAAAAAATTAATGTAACTTCATGTAGATAAAACAATAAATTTAGATGTGAAAAATATAACTATAACTAATAAAAGAGACACAACTGTCACACTTCTTAGGGTGGTGATTCTGGTGAGAGTAACCCATGCTGCTTCAGCCGTTCAGCCTTACAATACTTGGCATATTTGAAGCCCTTGGTTATGATGTCCACCTATTAGCAATTTAGCACAATAACAGTGGGCCCTTGTGAGCCTTAGTTCGTTCCTTTTTTCTTCTTTGCATTCCTTGTCATCTAATTTCAGGAGGGAAAAGAACCATCCATTTTCAAGGGAAAGAAAGGGCAAACCATTTTATTCTGTTGGATTTCGAGTAGTACTGGTGAAGCCACTTCCACGGACCAATTGCTTGTGCAGTTTGTGGGGTGCACTTACAAGTAGTCCCATGAGTGATGGCAATAAAAACGACAGCCTGTTGTGCTTTCAAGTTTCAACAGGAGCCTTAATCATTTGACATTTTCATAGAGTAATGTTATTTAAATATTATTTTTAGGATAAATTATAATTTACTTATGTCTTACTTAAAATCACTTTACTATTATTTAGTTTAAAAGGTGACACTTTACTCCTTAGTTTATTATGTTATCACATAACTATCTTATAATTTTTTTCATTTATTTTTTTAATGTTAAAACATACTTTAAAGTTATGAAAAGAAACTACATAAATAGTTTTAAAACTTTTACAAATAACATGAAACATTCAATTACTAACAAAGGAAAAGAATTAAATCCCACATCAAAAAGAAGAAAAATAAATTATCAATAATTTTTTCATGTCATAAATACCAATGCTTCACTTTTTTTAGAAAACAAATGGATGAAATGTACAGTCACACTTAAAATTTTGTTAGCAATGAGTTTTTAAATTCTAATGTGTTTTCTATTAAAAAATAGATAAAAAAATAACATGATGGTTAAGTGACAACAAAACAAATAACAAGGAATAAAATATTACTTTTAAAATAACATAAGGCAAAATAATTTTGAGTCAAATAACAAAAAGATAAAAAATAAAGTATAATTTATCCTAATTTTATATTAGTAGATTTATTTATATTATATTAACTTTTCTTTATACAAATTTATATGTGTAATTTAATAATTTTCTTTTGTCTTTTTCTTTTGTTTTTCTGTTAACTGATCATTTAGTATTTGTTGTTGTTGTCCTCGTCGTCCTAATCAATTCTTTATGCAACCTCATAAACGTTACAACGTGAATTAGAGAGAGAAAACCAGATAATTATTACAAAAAATTACTAAATTGTATATAAACTAGATGAATACCCGCGCGTTGCGCGGACGTAGATTTATTTTTGTTTTTAGATTGTAATTATGGTTGTTCTAAAGTGCATGTTAGATATAAAGAATATTGTTAAACTTGATGTAATGATCATTATAAAAGATTAGGATTGTTTACTCAAATTTTTTTCTCTTTAAAATGTATTATTTGTTCTATGATTCCATCCATTACCATAGATCTTCCCTCTATTAATCAATATACTAATGACTATAATTGTAAAATTGGTATCTCTCTTTTCTAAGCCCTTAGCCCTCTCTACCTGTTGTGCAGCCAAATTGGCATCTCTCTCTTCTATCTTCTTCTTCTTCCGTTGAGTTGAAATCGTCACTTTGACACGTTAAACCATAATTGAATATTCTGTTAGGTAGACTAATATAACATTAAATGGCATAGCTCATTATAGAAAAATATTTTCACCTCATTTTTAACCTCCTCCTCAATTGTTATTCTTTCACTTTCTTCCTCTAACAGAGCCTTCATTTGAGATTTTAAAACATATCCAGGGAGAAGGGCATGTCTATAGTGGCAATTCTTACCACCATTGGGGCAAACCCAAAACCATCCATATTGCTTCTTCTCCACTGCTTCCAAAAAGTATTTATAGACCTTAACAAAGTACACAAATAGCAAATAAGGGGCACTTTGTGTTGCATGAGCCAAATAGCAAATATGATTTGAAAATAATGCACTATCATCAAACATCTGAAAGACACCCCACGATGAACCAGTGTTAGAAATTCACGTGCGATTGAGGAAATCCCATATTATTCTGATTCCTAGCTTAGTCCATTAGATGGAGATCTCCCGGATCTCCCTAACAACACAAACCATACTAAACCCTTGAAAAGAAAATGCCAAATATCAAGCAAATAAACGTAGAGTGACAATTCCAGAAATCTAATGAAACGTACTATGTCAATTGGTTTGTTCTGATTATACTCGGTTTTCTTTGACTCCACTTGCTTCTCCAAGGTCTCTTGATCCCAATCCTCCATTGTGTTTGACAAAAAAAGAGCCAAGCAAAAGTTAGAAAAATGGAAAGCCATCAAAACCAAAACAATAGGTAGCAAATGATTATCAATATTGAACTTTTATCCAATATCATGGTCGTGCTTATCACTATAAATGTTAATCTTTTCCCCTTTCCTCTGAACATTCAAATCATGTGAGAACTTGCATTTGAAGCCCTTGGCACACTGTCTCGTTTTAAAAAAATTCACATAATATGGACTTGGGATCAACACCTGATTCAAATTAAGATATTAGTTTCCTCAAACATTGAATAATCCCATTGGGAAAAAAATGAAACTTTTAAGTCACAATATCCTGAGATTATTACCAAGCGCACTTTGCTTTGACTAAGTGTAGTTTTGAACAAATCATTTAGCTCCTTGTCCTTGTCCTTTTCTTCCTCCTTCTTTTTCTGTTATCATTATTATACAATCAGCATAAAATCGAGTCAAATACAAATACAAAGGATTAAAGACAACAAATAATTAAACTTATATTTGACAACAGGAGGGGGAAATAAAATAAAAGAAAATTGAGCAAAGGTAAAGGTATATAGGGACCTTGGTAGCGACTTTGGTAGGATCGAGGCTTGGGTGTGCAGTTGTTTGAGGTTCTGGACATATTTCTAGACATTTTGCTCTTGTTTTGGAGTTGCATCCATCATGCCATGCACCTTCTTGTTTTGTAAGCGTTGCACTGGTCTTTAAATATAATTAAATGTCTCACATATGGTCATTATGAGTTTTCATCTTAGTAACTGAAGTATAAGGAAGAAGGAGAATGAGGAGTTGCGAAGGTGGGTATGGGGATGAGTTAAAAATAATTAAAGGTCTCACATATGGTCATTATGAGTTTTCATCTTAATAACTGAAGTATAAGGAAGAAGGAGAATGAGGAGTTGCGAAGGTGGGTATGGGGATGAGAAATGAAGGAAGCTGGAGATATTAGCTGACAGATGTCGAAAATGAATCGCTAAAGAAGTCTGATGTGGAGATTAAACAATACTGCTGAGGTGGCTATCATACAGCTTGTGAGCTTAAAATTATATATTATAAATAGATTTATAAAAAAAATTAATATAATAATAAAATGAATTTAAATTTTCTAAATAAATTATATATATATATATATAATATTTTATAGTACAGTGGATGTGTAAGTACCTAGGATGATGGGGAATATAAGTAGTTTCGTGAAAGATCAAATATTTCCCATCATTATCACATTCCAATTTTAAAGATTTAATTTTGAACATCTGATTGTATAAAAAAAAATTTATACTATCATTTAATTATGTATTGTTAAATTATTAAAAAATTTTAATTTTTACATTTATTATATAAGAAGTCTAACTCTTTTAATAATATATCAACTCATCATGATATACAAGTGTAAAAAACTTTATACAATAAATCAAATTTAAACTCATTTTAAATACTAGAACCAGTGTCAATAGTGCTAGCTACAAGTTCGTTGAGAAATAAAATAGTATTTAGAATATATTACACTCTATTATCTTGATTTTCTTAAAATGACTATAAATCTCAAACTTGACCATAAATAATACACCACTTTATTTTTTTATTTGACTAACAGTTAACTTAACACTGTCAAGTATATAAAAGACTCACTTTTTTTTGTGAACAAATTAAAAAAAATCACTTATTACTTGTTATTATTGAACTATATATTACACCAAAAATTTTAGATTAATCTTATGATTTTTTTTTACAAAATTAAGTTAGTTTTTTAATATAAAAGTGAAAGAGATATAATTTGTCAAACTTTATGAAGGGAAATATAATACATATATCTATTTATTTTACTATAGCAAATAACATGCATGTATATTATATAAAAAAATGTACTCTAATTTTATTTTATTTTATTTTTTTTGTTTCCTTTTTGAGTCCTCCGACTGAATTGCTTTTAACAAAAAGACCATGCTTTTAAGCCGATCCAACGAAACCACACGTCCCATCTTCAGCTGTCACGCACACACTCTCTGATAACTCAAGTTCCCATCCTCCAAATCCCTCTGTGGCTCCTCATTCGATCGAATCGAAGGAATGGACAGAAGGGTATTGGGTGATTAAGTTCTTGAACAAATTCTCAAATTGATTGAAAGGGTTTAGTGGCTAAAAAAGGGAGCTTGTGGAGATGGGTATTGGTGATGTAATTGGAAGTGAGGCTCATGATGAAGGTGGTGGCTATGGATTGAATTCAAGGGGCGGGATTGAACTTCATGCATGGAAATGAAGCTGAAAGGTGCAGAGGATGGCGGCAAGGAAAGAGGGATGGCTTAACGGTCCAAATTCAATTGTATATATGTTATGTTATCGGTAGTGAGGTTTAGACGTGGATGGGTCATTGATGAAAGAAAAAGAAATTGATGAACGTCGCTCAAGTCAGTCAAAATCTTATGATGAGTCATCTAGATTGCTCTTTCTTATACTTTATTTTGCTAATAGTCAAAATCTTAATCAAATGTTCTATCATTCTTATATAGATTTTATTCTATCCGCTTTCAATTAACTTTTAACTCATAACGGGTAGGCTTATTTGGTATGATTGAGTAATTTTAAGAAGAAGGTTTTAAGTTTTATTTTTGATAGTAATCATTCATTGGTGTATAAGTCATTTATAAATATTACTATAAGTTTTTGTTGAAACTTGTAGTATACCTGACTTTAAATGAGACAATATCCTTTCCTTTTAAACTTTTTTGTAAAAAAAATACTTTTTACTTGAAATCTTTAAATTAAAATATCAAGAGCTTAATCATTAAAATGTCCTCTAAAAATATTTTTATCCTTGTGGGTTGCTTCAATTTTATTTTATTATTTTGTAAAATAAAAGAGATACTTTTCCTTACTTAGTTCTACTTCCATAACATATAACCCTCTTAATTTTTTTAAAATTTTTAATGTTATATATATCATTGATCATGAAAGTCATTTTGTTTTCTTATATATCTCTTTTTACTCATATATTTCATACATATTATATATGTATGTAATCTTAATTTTATATCATGTGAGGAGAAAGTTAGTATCAGTTAACGCAAAATTAGTCCTAAGATACTTTTAAGTATAATAAAAATTATATCAATTTTATATATATCAAATCTATAAAAATATTTTACTAAAAAACTTACACGTAAGATGTCGAAATTAAGGCAAACTTTTTGGGTTTATCAGTTATATATGATTTCAGTAAAAAAATTATGGTCAGAAATCTAACTTTACAGCCTAATAAATATCTCATTTCTTACCTATTATATGCATATTATATATGAATATAAACGTTATCTCATAGACAACAAATACATATAAATACTTTACATAGAAACTCCATAATGAAAGAGATACAATTGTCAAAGTTCGCTTCATGAACATAATTTTTCGTTAAATTTTTAAAACTGATAAATCCAAAAAAATTATCCAAAATTTGAAGTCTTTTTTCCCCCGAGTTTTTGACTAAGCTAGTTACACCAATTTGTTGTATGTAGAATAAAATTTAATAACAAATATCTATATAATATGCATAAACTGGAAAAGTGACAAGAAAAATATCAAATCTCAAAATTACCTTTGTGACTGGTTTTTGTTTTCAGTTGTCCAAATTTAATGAATTCCAAATTTTATTTATCCCAGTTTTGAAGTCCTATGTGTGAGATTTTATGTAAGATAATTATATATGTTTGTTGTATGAAAGATATAGATATTATCAGACAAAATTTACTTTGTGACAAGGCATAATATAATTCAAAATATCACAACGAGGTTATGTGTTAATATAGCGAAATTCAAAGAAACAAAGTACCATTTTTTAAACCACATGATGACAAAATAAAATAAAATGAAGCCACAGAAAGGCAAACTACAATTTACGTAATTATGAAACATTGTCATGATCTATAGATAAGATTGGAAGTATTAAACTGTATTCTCATATGTCTGTTAAAGCTAGGAGAAAGAAATTAATCGTGGGAAATGGCCGCACACGGGAATGCATAGATATCAATTTCCCTCTTTACTTCCGTGTGTGTTTGCTTAGAAATTAGAAAGAAAGTCCCCCTGTTCAATACTCCTTACTTGCTTCCATGTGTGTATGCTTAGAATGTTCTCCATTCAAGAATTAGTAAGCATGCAACAGAAAGGCCAATTTTCAAATTCATATTGGACCCATTGCAGCCCATCCTTGCTTATGATGTGCCAACTGATGTCTCTCAAAACTCCTACCACACTTGCATGTTGTATTAGTCCATTTACAATTACAATATCTCTTAGATATATCTTATCACAAACTTGTTTTTCGTTACCAAAGAAAAAATAATTCGATCTTAATTTTTAAAAATGAAAGAGGATTTTTTTATAAAAAAGATTACATGCAAATATAGAAGTGATAATTTTATTTCTTGGTCGAAATACAGATAAAATTTAATAAAAATTTTAAGGGAAAAAATTACATTAAACTTCCTTGTATTTTGTTTATATTATCTGGTTTCATCATGTACCATTTGAAACGGGCTTTGGATTGCCAATGTAATCTACCAGATTCCAAAAGTAGTTGGAAGCACTTTGTCTTGGAGGGAGAGGTTTCTCATTAACAATTAATTAAATTTAGGGATGTGAAAGGAATGAATTAGATGAATTTTAAATTCAATCATAATAGATGGATAGAAAATAAATTATTAATACATATAAAATTTACTAAAAAACTATTTAAAAAATCTAATTCATTCATGCCTTGTTTAATGTATGAATATCCAATTCATCCATTCATTAATTTAAATGGATGGGATGGATAGATATACAACCCACCAATTTTAAATCATATACATTTTTTCTGTTGTCTCCTCATACACATGATAAATTGAGATGAAAAATGAATTTTCAAGGGTCAAAGCCCCACGCAATGACCCACCCGATGGTGGTTTGGTAAATTCAGCTAGTTCAAATAATATAATTTTATTAAAAAATTATAACGTAATTTAACACGTAAATCTGTAACTTTGCAATTATCAAACATCATAAAAGCCAATTACATTAAAGATTAGGGATTTAAAAATGAGTTTCGTTTCATTCATATAAATTTGTTATTATTCAATTATAGTAAATGTCAATTTTGATCATCTAAAATATATGTAATATCACATTGATCCTTCAATTCATTTATAAATACATTAAATTGGACACTATATCTTTTTTCCATTGAGCTACCAGGCTAAATCTATGACTGATGATAATGTTAGAGGAATCCAAAGGTGATCTCAACAATCTGATATACTATCAGCGAATATGTAATATATTTTCATCATTTGGTTCCCACTTCCACACAGTTATATATATATAAAATATTTTCACCATTTGGTTCCCACTTCCACACAGTATAAGGAATCAAAACAATCATCCAAAATAAATTATCAGCCTACATTGAATCCAGAGCCCAGATTATTGGGTTTTGATGATGTAAATTATATATGTAATCACTGAAGCATGTTGTTTCGATGCTGATTAATCACAAGTTGATGTGGATAACATGAAACACATTGGAAAGAGACTGCATCCAACAACGATATCCATGCCGATTCAGAATTTTGTCTTAAACTTGCACATGGTAATTCCTTTCATTTCGGTAGAATGAGAAACCATGTTTGATATTAATTCTTGTTTGTCTTGTTTTTATTTTCTTCAGTCCAGATCGCTTGTCTCTTTATACAAATACAACGTTTTTTACTTTGATGACATGGAGGAATAACTCTTCCCAAATAAAACAAAATAATAATAGTAATAAGAAGAAGAAGCTAGAAAGCCTAGAATGAACTTAAAGTAGGAGTAGAAAACTAGTTGCTGATATCTACGGAAAAGATAAGATATTGTGTCTCCAATTGAAGAACCCAATTGCATTACGGTCCAAAATGATTAGCTTCTCTTCGTTGTTTCTTTTACCAAAGCCAAATTGTCACTCATTGATTCAAACTCTCTCACTCTATATACCAAATAACCCAAGTTTCTAATTATATTTAAAAAATAGTTAAGTGAAAAAATATTAGATAGTCAGAATTTTTTAGCCAATATCTTTAATAGAATGAGTTTGTATTGTTATTAAATCTTAGATGGATGAGTGACTCCACCACTTTGACTTATCTAATAATTATCCTTAATTATCCTTAAATTTTAACAAAATTATGACTGACTTCTGTCAATTTTTTTATAACTTTGTAGCATTACTTAATTATGTGTAGCTTTTCTAGCTAATTAATGCGTGAAGAATCTTTAATTCATAAACCTTACTTAACGTGCGCATGTTTTTCTTCTTTGAGATGCCTACTTATTATGACTTTATGTCATACCTTTTTTTTTTCCATCGACAAAAGCCGACATAACTCCTAAGAAAATGCTATCTTAATTGTTTGTAATTATATTAATGATCACTTAGAACTTAGATTGTCATAAGATGACAAGATTATGTTCCGCGGATGATAAATTGGTTTATTTTCTAATTATTCTCATGATTAAGATTAAAAAATTGCAATATTTTTGTATTTTATAACATGATATAATATGCTTTGGATAATGTTGGCATTAATTTCTGCGTGCAAATTATATTAATCCTTTTTCTTCTTAAACTAATAAGAAGTGATTTGTCAGATTGAAATTATAATTAGTGACAATCACGACTATTTTATTTTAAAATAAAATATTAAATTTGAATGTTTAATAAAAAGTTTCTATTGTTATTTTCTTTATATCTATTGTAGATTATACAATAGAAGTATAGTCTGAATAATTTGACTCCACATATTCTATTTTTATTCAAGAAAGTGAAGATGTGTGCCATAGTTTCGTTTCAATTGGTGCAAAATTCACATGGCAAAGCATTGGCCATGAATATGTGTATCGTAGTTTCGTTACTTATGTATATTTACAGAGACTGGTTATGGTATTTAGAGTAAGTTGTTAATTATTTATTAATTGTTAGTTTTATAATAAATATTTAAAATTTAATTAAATATAAATAACAACTAATGATTACCTAATAACTCATTCTAAGTATCGATCCTAAAAAAATAGATACCAGAATAATTTTCATATCTACAAGAGGGTTCAACCATATGGGGCATGCTGAGGTTGCTCACGTGGTTTTGCCCCTAGAATGTCACGTGTCTTTATTATGTTTTAAGGTCTTGCTAACTAGGATCATAAGGGTATTGTTTAAGGGGCATGCTGAGGTTGCTCACATGGCTTTGCCCCTAGAATGTCATGTGTCTCTATTATGTTTTAAGGTCTTGCTAACTAGGATCATAAGGGTATTGTTTAAAAAGTATTTAATACTTGTTAATAAATTCTTTGAATTACATAATGAAAAAAGTTTTAGATGCTTTGAGTTCTTGTATTTAATAATTTATTTTAATTCATTAATTAGTGCTCTTAGCACAATACTCGTTAGCTAAGTGACTAAGTTTTATAACACTCCAACATATAGAAAGATTTTGCAGGCACAAAGGCAGTATTTTCCCTTACCATATTGTTACCACTAAAAAATTCATACCACTTGTTGAAAATGTAAGAGAAACACAAGTTGAATTGTCATAGCAATGACAATCAAATTCAGCCCGAACAAAATACAGATTCCTATTGGTAACAGTAAAAGTTGACATAAGTCAAAATGTCAACACCAAAGGGATGTCGATATCGGAGTTATCAGTTGTCAGTGATGAGGAAAAGCCTTTAAGATCATGTTGTGAGGAACAATCAACGACAACCATATTAAAATCATCGATAAAGTAAAGAAGTTATAGACATGATGATGACATCGTGAGTGTTTAACAAGAGGTTGTCAAGACCTATCAAATAATAAAAATAATCGTTTCGCAAATTAATTTGTAATATAGAGAATGAACCGAATCGTCTCTCAAGGATCCAAAAACAAATATTTAATTAGACCAAGATAATTAGAAAATGACGGTTTTGTTGTTGATTAACAATATTAATAAAAGTATAAGACTTAAAGTTGTAAACAAATCTAAAGAAACAATCAATCCAAGAAAATTTACCGATCTTGAGTTTAACTCATCATTGATCACAAGGAATTTACTTAATTGCTAACCATGTTCTTGGCCTTAGATCACATTAAGAAACCTTAACATGATTGAAGAATTCTCTACTAGATAAGCATCTAGGATTTGATTAACCAAGGTTAGATAAAGTAAGCATCATCCAACATAGATTAACTTAAGATCTAGAATTTAACCAAGCTAAACAATTTATCAAAAAGCTTTAATATATTATTTAGTCTTTGTGATCCTCTTTAAATACATGATAATAAAGCTATTATCACATCAACATCTAAATCAAATTAAGCAATTTAATCTAGATAAAAATCAAAAGAGGAAGAAGAGAAACTTGAATAACAATTAAGCAATATGAACAAGCGAAACAAGATCTCCAATTTAAACATCAAGATGGCTAATCCCTTGGATTGATTATGAGAGCCTAACCTTCCATGGATGGGAAGGAAGAACTCAGAAATAAAAGAACAAAAACGAAATTGTAAAGAGAATGGAGAAGAAGAGAAAGAAAACTCTCATAAATACTCAAATTTTCTTGAAACTTACTTAAAATTGAATGATGATAATACAAAGAGATTGACTCTATTTATACTAATCCTAGAAGCCAATTTGTACATGTACATAATCTGAATATAAGCTGTAAAAACATGAAAATTGTCAAATATGGAAGCTTGATGCATGGTTGGTGGGTTGGTGCATGGTACGTGGGTTGGTGAATGGTTGGTGGCTTTTAGTCAGCAACTCTTATCCGACTTTTGGCTTGATTTTCATGACCTAGACGGTGGTGCATTTTGGCTTGGAGGTCTTCATGAAAGTTGTATCCAGTTGTCTCCTTGAAATTTTGCAATTGGAATCATGCCATTTGGACTTTTAGAACTCCAGATATGCCAAAAACACTGCACCTACCTCAAGTTAGGTTGACAGAACGTGTTTCCAAATTCAAACCAACTTGTAGCTTCATAATAATGCTTAAAACGACATCTATTGACTAAATGGTCTTCAGTGAAGTTGGAGATATGGGTCTTATCTTTCCAATGGCCAAGTTTCAACCCAAGAGGAGGCCTATAGCTCACTATGTAGTCCAATATGTGCACACTATCCAGATTTCCGTGACAGCAAACCCATTTTGCATTGCAGGGATATTTTGGACCCTTAGAAGTCTGATCTAGCTCTTGAGTTCTCATGAAACTTGTAAAACCTTGTCTTAGCTTTCTAAAGACACCAAGATCACTTCAAATGGATCACCGAGTCTTAAGTTATGGCCTAACCAAGGAAAAAAGGTCAAAATGCATTAAAATCCGAAAATTATTCACAATTTTCATTAAAGCTCAATGAAGCCCAATAACATTAAACTCATCTAAAATACTAATATTGGGCACAATAAACATATAATAAAGCCTAATACAAAGCTAACATAAGTGTCTCAAATTGATTGATCAGTGTTACCAAGTAGAATGAGATGCAATTAGAAAAGAAGACTTAGTAGCAGCAATTTTCCAGATTTCTCGGCCTCATGGGATATGGAGCAGTTATTACTTGAAAATTGAATAAGAGAAACATCCATTATTCCAGAGACTCCAAAGGGATTCAGACACATTGTTAACCATTGATTAGAGCGACAACGTATATTGTGAAAATATGTTTGCCCCAATGGTTTATTGTATTATGTTTTGATGATGACAAATGCATTACAAAAAAAGATTACAAATATGCTACATATGTGCGTGATGAGCTATATTGGATAATGCATGGTTATATATTATCTTGTTGTTCCTATTATAAGAATCATGCATTAAGTTTTGTGTAGCATCATTGATAGGATATATCCAATGTACTTAATAAGTGATATAATTAATTATTGGATATGTGTCTATATGTGAATCATATATGCATGAAGAACTTTATAAAGTTATATACATGTGAATCATGCATATTTAGTTATTGAGTTATGGATTTGGACTAACCATGGTTTTCAAGTGAGTTATGCTTTGTAGGATAGTCCAAGTATCAAGAGTAAGCATTGGAATAAGAAAGTGAAAGATCCTATTTATGCTCAACTTAAGAAGAAGGAGAATGAAGAGATGAACCAAGCATTTAGAAGATTTGAAGAGAAGAAATTTTAGAAGCTTGAACTGCATCAAGAAGCTTATAGACTCAAAAGGGTATACTTTCTCTTATAGGCTATTCTCCTTTGTAAGGATAGAGGTTTTATATAAAGAGAGCTCAAATATCCTTATTCAATCTTGACAAATGTTTTTAACATGGTAAAATGCCCAACAAACAAATTTTGAGAAGTTAGTCTTGGTGGTATTTCAAAACTATGAAAAATAGCCAAATCTGAATTTTGAAAGCTGACCTATGGTCACTATTTTTATCATAACTTTTAAAATACTTTGAGTTTTGATCTGAAACTTATCTCATATGAAAGTAGACTCAAAGAGCTTTCCAACGCATGGTCATTTGCTTAATTTGGATAAGAAACGAAGAAGTTATGACATTTTTAAGAAGACTACTGGGATAGGAATTGTAGTCGACTACACAAGACTTTTAGTCGACTTCAAGACCTTGAAATAATGACATATGTTCACTATTTTTATCATAACTTTTAAAATACTTTGAGTTTTGATCGAAACTTGTTTCATATGAAAGTACACTCAAAAGAGCTTTCCAACGCATGGTCATTTGCTTAATTTGGTTAAGAAACGAAGAAGTTATGATCATTTAAAAGCGATTACTTTCAAGTGAAATTGTAGTCGACTACACAAGACTTGTAGTCGACTACAGAGACCTGAAATGGATTGTAGTCGACTACAAGGTTGTGTAGTCGACTACAAAGTGTCGAGAAATCAAATCTATTTTCTAGAGATGACAGTGATCGACTACAAGGTATCTGCGATCGACTTACAAAGTATTAAAACTCGAAAACTACATTCCGAGGGAATGGATTGTGATCGACTACAAGGTTGTGTAGTCGACTACATAGTGTTAAAATTTCAAAACCTACATTCCGAGGAGAGGAATCGTAGTCGACTACAAGTTATCGTGAGTCGAATTACAACGTGCCGAGAAATGCACTATGCTTGGTATAAACGGCTAGATTTCGAAATTAATCATTCCTAAACACCACCAACGACTATTTTATCACTTGGGCTATTAATATATGCTAAGATTGAAGCATTAACAAGTTGATGAACACCCATTTGCAAATCATTACGAGGATTTGATCATTTTCTATCAAAATCAACATTTGAGCTCTTCATTTTCATAATCCCTCTATCCATTAGTTCTTCAAGTTGTATTATCTACTCTTTGAGAGAGTTTATTCATTCTATCATATTCTTATCTTGTAAACACTAAGTGAGGGCAGAGGATCCCTCTAGTTGAAAGTGTGAGGCTTATACACAAAGGGTAGAGGATCCCAAAGGTGTAGGAAGTGCTCATAGCTTGTAAAGGCTTTTCAAGCACCGGTAAAGCTTGAAGAGTTAGAGGCTCTTGCACAAGGGTGGAGGATCCCAAAGGTGTGAAGAGTGCTTAACTTTGTAAAGGTTTCTCAAGCACCTAAGTTACAAGCTTGAAGAATAGTGGAACCTCAAGTGGATGATCTTGGGGCTGGATGTAGATCACAAGAAGTGATTGAACCAGTAAAATATTGTTTGTACTCTCTTATCCCTCACTCTCTTTACATTCTAGCAATTTACATTTAACTACTTATTTGTTGAGTTCTCATGATTGCTATAATTATTGATCTACTGCATATCTTGTGATAATTCTACTTAGATCATTAGAACTTGATATATATCTTGTTTGCTTGATTTATATATATATCTAAGTTATACTCAAGGTATCTA
Organism: Styphnolobium japonicum; assembly: GCA_023212625.1. NCBI lineage: Eukaryota > Viridiplantae > Streptophyta > Magnoliopsida > Fabales > Fabaceae > Styphnolobium > Styphnolobium japonicum. The sequence goes on along the minus strand of JALBWW010000003.1, from coordinate 19,929,085 downwards.
CATTGATTGACAAATCTTCATAAGAGTAAGGAATTCATTTAAAACCCAATTTGCTCACAGAAGCAAACTGTAGTCTACTACAAGAAAAGTGTAGTCTACTACAAGACTACTAGAAACTCAACATTAGTGTTTTATTTGTTGATCTTGCAAAACCATTTTCAGGGGTTTATTGTAGTTGACTACACCTTTACTTACCGATCTACTACAAGGTTTCAACCAAGTGATTTTCTATCTTGGTTTATTTCCCACTAGTCTTAAATTAATCACACTATAATTTACATTGTTCAATATACTTATATGTGATTGATATTATGCATTATATGAATTGCTAGTAATATGAAAGCATGAATTGTTGTGAAATATATTTATTCCGCTGCATGTATTGATTGGGTGCATCAAAATGCACAATTGTACAAAGTTGAAATAAAATTTGTGATCACCCAATTCACCCCCTCTTGTGTGATGGTTGCCCTTGGCTAACATATATATGTGTTAAAATTTAAATATAAGTAGTTACTTTATGCATCTATAAATAAGGGACTTAGACTTCTTAAGCGAGGGTCTTGAAACTCGTACACTCCTCACCACATAGCAGGAAACGAGTTCTTCAAGCACCAACTTTTCATTTCTTTTGTTTACATTTCTAGCCATTTACTTTCCTGTAATTTACTTCAACAAATTTAATACTAGGTTATTATTTTCTTTCATTATCTTCTTCATTTCCTTTACTTTGTTGTTTTCATTTAACGCACACTTTGCACTTAAATAGAAATTTGACACTGTTAAGAAGTAGAGAACACCACTCAAAGGAAGAATGTTCCCCTTCCTAGATTAATCTCAATAACCAAAGTGAATTATTGCGACGTCAACAATTTTCACTAAAAACAAATTGGCACGCATGGTGGGACCTGTTGTAAAACAATGTCTAATTTCTACAAATTTCCATTTGTATATGTTTGAGAAGCAGATCCGTCATTCCTAGAATGTCAAGAACTAACACTTCTCATGTGGAGACAAATTTCTCACAACATTCTCTCAAGGCTAGAGATTTGTCACCAAACGATTCGACGGTTTCAGCAAATACTCGTTCAGTAATGAACCAATATAAAACCATCAATATCCACCTAGGTTTACTTCGATTTACGGACTGCCGTCAACGATCGATGTTCTTAATACTGGAATTGCCATTTATACCATGGCAAACCCAACTGTTACGACAGATATGTCTTTACCTGGACAATTGCCAAACAATTATACCATGGCAACAAGTACAATGGGTTATCATGGACCAAGATCAAGTGGTCAATTTTTGTTTCCTGGGATGGTTAGAACACAAGGGATAAGTATTGGAAGTCCCTCAAGCCCAATTTTCCCAAACTTACCATGAAACATGCCAACAAATATCCAAGGTCACACCGTTGAGTCTTTAGCGACGGTAAGACAACAAATGAATGAAAGTAATCATGACATGGTGCATATGATTACACAACAGATGAGTACAATAATCATTCTATTGATAGAGTCAACAAATAATACATGTAATATACTTGCACAACAAGTTGGAAGACTCATAAATTTACTGGGGGTCGAGCCTTACGTAGAACCTCATAGAATTGCTCAACTAGTAGTTAACACACTGACAAGAGGTTGTCGAGACCTATCAAATAAAATAACCGGTTCACAAACTAATTTGTAGTATAGAGAATGAACCGAATCGTCTCTCAAGGATCCAAAAACAAAGATTTAATTAGATCAAGATAATTAGAAAGGGGGGGTTTTGTTGTTGATTAACAAGATTAATAAAAGTAGGAGATTCAGAGTTGTAAACAAATCTAAAGAAACAATCAATCCAAGGAAATTTACCGATCTTGAGTTTAACTCATCATTGATCACATGGAATTCATTTAATTGCTAACCATGTTCTTGGCCTTAGATCACATCAAGAAGCCTTAACATGATCCAAGAATTCTTTACTAGATAAGCATCTAGGATTTGATTAACCAAGGTTAGATAAAGTAAGCACCATCCAACATAGATTAACTTAAGATCTAGAATTTAACCAAGCTAAACAATCTATCAAAAAGTTTTAATATATTGTTTAATATTTATGATCCTCTTTGAATACATGATAATAAAGCTATTACCACATCAACATCTAAATCAAATTAAGCAATTTAATCTAGATAAAAATCAAAAGAGGAAGAAGAGAAACTTGAATAACAATTAAGCAATATGAACAAGCAAAACAAGATCTCCAAATTAAACAACAAGATGGCTAATCCCTTGGATTGATTATGAGAGCCTAGCCTTCCATGGATGGGAAGGAAGAACTCAGAATTTAAAGAACAAAAACGAAATTGTAAAGAGAATGGAGAAGAAGAGAAAGAAAACTCTCACAAATTCTTAAATTTTCTTGAAACTTACTTCCAAATTGAATGCCTCTAATACAAAGAGGTTGGGTCTATTTATACTAATCTTAGAAGCCAATTTGTACATGTACATAATCTGAATACAAGCTATAAGAATATGAAAATTGTCAAAAATGGAAGCTTGATGCGTGGTTGGTGGGTTGGTGCATGGTAGGTGGGTTGGTGTATGGTTGGTGGCTTTTAGTCAACAACTCTTATCCGACTTCTAGCTTCAAATTCATCACCTAGACGGTGCATTTTGGCTTGGATGTCTTCATCAAAGTTGTAGCCAGTTGTCTCCTTGAAAATCTCCAATTTGAATCATGTCATTTAGACTTTTAGAACTCCAGAAATGCCAAAAACACTGCACCTACCTCAAGTTAGGTTGGAAGAACGTGTTTCCAAATTCAGACCAACTTGTAGCTTCAGAAGCATGCCTAAAACGACATCTATTGACAAAATAGTCTTCAGTGAAGTTGGAGATATGGGTCTTATCTTTCAAATGACCTAGTTTCAGCCCAAGAGGAGGCCTATAACCCACTATATGGTCCAATATGTGCATACTGCCCAGATGGTTCCGTGACAGCAAACTCACTCTGTATTACAAGGCTATTTTGGGCCCTTAGAAGTCCGATCCAGCTCTTGAGTTCTTCATGAAACTTGTAGATCCTTGTCTTAGCTTTCCAAAGACACCAAGATCACCTCAATTGGATCACCGAGTCCCAAGTTATGGCCTAACCAAGGTAGAAAGGTCAAAATGCATCAAAATCCGAAAATTATCCAATATTTACATTAAAACCCAATGAAGCCCAACAACATTAAACTCATCTAAAATACTAATATTGGGCACAATAAACATCTAATGAAACCTAATACAAAGCTAACATAAGTGTCTCAAATTGATTGATCACACACATACTCATGGTTTAGATTGACAACACAATTTGCAATATGAGAATGTCAGAATGATGAACAGAAATGGAGATATATTATATCCCATGCAAAATGGACAAGGAGTGAATATGGGGGAAATATTTTGACAACAGATGAGGGTAATACAACAAGAACAAAATGTGACCTGTGTTGTCGAACAAGCCCTAGATAGGTTTGGTTTTAATGTTGGGCCTGCTTTTCACCCACATTTTGTGTTAACATTCCCTGATTAGATAAATCAATTCGAGTTACCTCGAGGGAGAAAATTTCCAAAGTTATCTTAATTTTCTAGAGAGGGTAATGAATCATCCGTCGAGCATTTTGCTCGATTTACAACTGAATGTGGGGACTTAGCATTTGATGAGTTTATGAAAATGAAATTGTTTCTTACTTCTTTAACATAAAATGTCTTTACTTGGTATTCAACTTTACCTCCTCATTCGGTCACTTCATATGAACAACTCGAAAGATTATTTCATGAACAATTTTTTAAAACCGAAATGAAGGTTGGACTCACATAGTTGTTTGCCGTAAAAAGACAGGTAGATGATTCTATTGATGATTATTTAAATCGATTTCAGAAAATGAGGAGTAGATGTTTTACTCCGATTCTAGAACCTGAAATGGTTAAAATTGCTGCAGGAGGTTTGGATTTTTCTATTAGATAGAAACTTGTTATCAACATTAAGTTGATATAGCTCAATTGGCCAATAAAGTTTGACAAACAGAGTATTTGCAGTAAGAAAAAGAAAAGATGAAAAAATTGCATAAAGAAATAGTGAACATGGTCGAATATAATAGTGAAGAGGATACTGATATCCTTGTCGCCGAACTTCAATCTGGCCCTCCTTATGTTTGCCATGCTTCAAAGCTTGTGCAAGGAAAAGAGAGAATGAGTTTGGTTAATCGTCGAAATTATTCTTTCGATATCTCTAAAGCTGATATAATTTTCGATGTTTTGTTAAAGGATAAACAATTGAAATTAACTGAGGGTCATGTTATATCATCTTTACATGAAATAAAGAATAGAAAATATTGCAAATATCATAACTCTTTTAGTCACTTGACTAATAATTGTGTTCGTTTCAGGGACTTGATTGAGAATAGACTAAAAGAAGGAAGATTAAAGTTCGCCGAGAGTCAGAAGACGGCAATGAAAGTTGATTAAGATCCCTTTGATGTTTCTGCCAAGTATGTTGAACCACTGGCAATTGATATCAATATGGTGACAATTGATTTTGGGGCTAAGATAAAAGATAGGTGAAATTTATGGGACAAACTTGATTGTGTCGAAGCCATGAAGATTTATCCTAGGAGGGATGAGACAATGATGCAATTCCTTCAGCATATGAATGAAGACGATAAAAGGGTTAGGATATGTCCTACTTGCAGAATGGTGTATCACGATTAGGAAGCCAAGAGGCCCAGAAGAAGGAGAAAGAAGGCGTTGGCATGAAATTTAAAAATGCAAAGCACGCAGAGTTTGACAAACCTTCTGTTGAGCACCTTGCAAAAGCAAAGGGCAAAGCAATTGATACAAGGGTAGGCCCTTCTAATGACAAAAGGGGCAAGGTTAATTTTGGGCCTTTTGTACCTACCAGGATAAGAGTCCCCAACGCTAATGTCCCTGTCAATAAGTGGCAAAGGAATGTGAGGAAATATCGCAGACAATTTACTCTGGGGCGAACTATATGCCTAGTGTTTGATAAGGGTGGCAATGTTTGGCAATGATCAAATTTTTCTCAGAGGTATTTTTCAAAATATCCAGCTCCTTTAACATGCACCAAAAAGCATCGATGACAGAGGGAACAGTCAGAAACACAAAAGAATATAAATCAGAATAGGATAAACCATCGATTCGACAGGAGGAAAGAAAAGAATTCAGAGTCTATTGGTGAAAATGATATCATGATTGAAATCAAGGATGTCAGAGTCAATTATGATCTTGTACCTTAAAAGGAACTTAACCCTGAATTTCACATCAACAATATGATGGAATTTGATATCGGTGGATTGTTGGAGCTGAATCATAAGGATATTAATATTGTGACAATTCTTCTTGTCGAGTTAGAAAATGAATTGGAAGAATTCAATATTGATAAGGATTTCTATATTGAAATAGATGAGTCGTGGTTGTTCATCCATGATAACGGTGTTTTCTGATGTTGCTGAATTCAGAAAACCAGATGATGATATAAAGGGTCATGTCGAAAGAGTTCCAACCAACAAGGTTCTTGTCGATGGGGGTGCGACTGTAAACTTGATCCCTTGAACTATGTTCAACAAGCTTCGAAAGAAAAATGAAGATCTTGTGACAATAAACATGATCGTCACTGTTTTAATGGTAAGAAATCTCCTTCAGATAGAGTTGTAATGCTAATGGGGAAGCTTGTGTTTTGGAATGATAATGGGGAAATATAAGTTATTCCTACCGATGATAGTCCATGTTTTGTGCGACAATGTCATCATAAATTCAAAGAATACAATCCATCCCTCAAACTTACTGATCCAGGAACAGTAGGTTTTGATCCTGAAGTTGTCAAAAGGTGTGTCCTCGATAAGGATGGTTTCTATGTAATTCCTAAGGTTGACTCATGCCCTAAAAGGGAGAATGTTAATTGAAGAACAATAGAAAAGGTTGTCGGCCTATATGGCCGACAGAATGATCAGGGAATTAGAAAACAAAATCCCTGATTATGTTTATGAAGAAGATCTCAAATTTAAAGAATCGTCAATGAACAATGTAGAGACTGTCGATAAAGGAGATCATAATGAAGAAGTCAACCTAGGCACTACACAAGAATTTCGACTAACTTTAATTAGCAAATTGATTTCACCAAGCTTTAAAGAAAAGTTGGTCGACCTCCTGAAGGAATTCAAGGATTGTTTTGCTTGGGATTATCATGAAATGCCTGGTTTAAGTCGGAAGTTGGTCGAACATAGACTCCCATTGAAACCAGGGTATCAACTGGTCAAACAACCAGCTCGTCGATTCATACCAGAAACTGCTATGAAAGTCAAAGAAGAAATAGAGCGGTTGTTGAAAGCTAAATTTGTAAGAACTGCAAGGTACATAGATTGGTTGTGGAACATTGTTCCTATTATTAAGAAAAATGGCAAGCTTAGAGTTTATGTGGATTTTTGGAACATAAATATGGCGACACCAAAGGATGAATATGCTATGCTCGTTGTCGATATGTTGGTCGACGTGGCATCAGGCCATCATTTGATGAGTTTTATGGATGGTCTTATAACTCGATTTACATCACCAAGGAGGATGGCGCGAAGACAACTTTCAGATGCCCAGGTGCTATCGGAACATATGAATGTGTGGTAATGCCCTTTGGATTGAAAACTGCTAGTACAACATATCAAAGGGCAATGAATACCATCTTTCATGATATGATTGACAAATTCGTGGTGGTCTATTTCGATGATGTGGTAGTAAATTTTGATACCAAAAAGAATCACTTAGTGGATTTACGGCATGCATTTGAACGAATGCGAAAGCATAATTTAAAATTGAATCCAACTAAGTGTATTTTTAGTGTTTCTGCAGGTAATTCCTTAGCTTCTTGGTGCATAGAAAAGGAATTGAAGTTGACAAAAATAAAGCCAAGACAATAATAGACAATTCACCTCAAAGGGACAAGAAAGAGTTGCAATCTTTGCTGGGAAAAATTAATTCCCTTCGACGATTCATATCAAATATGTCAGGGAGATTGAAAATTTATTCTCCATTTCTGAAGTTGAAAAAAGAAGACGAATTCGTTTGGAGATAAGAATATCAATTGGACTTTGACAAAATCGAAGAATATTTGGCCAATCCTCCCATTATGGTGTCGCCAATCGCTTGAAGGCCTTTAAAACTTTACATTTCAACTTGTAATGACACAATTGATTATTTTTTGGCACAAGATGATGAAAACGATGTCGAAAAATATGTGTTTTATTATAGTCAGATGCTTGTCGAGGCTGAGAGAAATTATAGTGATATGGAAAAATTATGTTTAACCTTGTACTCATCATGTATGAAATTAAAATATTATATGCTTCCGACTAATGTGCTTGTCTATTCTAATATAAATATTATTAAGTTCATGTTGTCGAGACCAATTACTCATAATAGAATTGGTCGATGGGCTATTGCCTTGTCTGTTTTTTCACTACAATATGTACCACTCAAAGCTACAAAAGGACAAGTACTAGCCGATTTTGTTGCCGACCATCATGTAGTACATTTAGTTTGTCTAAAGAAATGGAAATTATACTTCAATGGTTTGAGTTTTTATACTAAGTCCAGACATGAACCATTGAAGTATAAATTTCGGTTGGATACAAAGTGTTCTAATAATGAGGTTGAATATGAGGCCTTAATCATAGGACTTGTGTTATTGTTACAATTGGGCTGTAAAAATGTCGAAATAATTGGCGATTCCCAATTGATTATCAAACAGATGACTTGAGAATACAAATATGCCAAAGAACACTTATTAAAGTACATTGCGATGGCCGCCCGTCTAATGTATGAATTTGACAAAGTAGAATTGCGACATTTTCCGAGAACATCAAATGAAGTTGCAAACGATTTGGCACAGATTGCTTCAGGGTATAAAATTTCTTCATCGACATTATCCCACCTGGTTGAAAATGTCGAATTACTTCCATCATTGGTTAATCGAGAAATAGATGTCGCAAAATTAAGTTGCAATGAAAGCCAAGATAATTGGAGAAATCCATTGATTAAATATTTATTTAATCCAAATGAATAAGTCATTAGAAAAATTTGTTTGAAAGCTTCCAAATTTTTTCTTATCGATGGTTCTATTTTTATGTGCCTAAGTGATAAAGAAGCTTACTTTATAATGGCCAAAGTGCATAAAAGAATTTGTGGTGTACATCAAGCTAGGCACAAGATAAATTGGATTTTACGTCGATAAGGGTATTATTGGTCGTCGATGATAAAAAATTGTATTGATTATGCTAAGTCTTGTAAAGAGTGTTGAAGGCATGACCCTATTCGACATGTCACAGTGACATAATTACATTAAATATTAAAACCTTGGCCATTTCGTGGTTGGGCCCTGTTAGAACCAAATACGTTTTCAAGTAATTAATACTAGAACCAAAATAGTTCAAAGAAATTGAACCCCTCAAAGTTTTGAAGTTAAAAACAATATTAAATTAGAATGAATAAATAATTTTTAAATAAACTTATGTTATTACGTTCTAAAAAGAAATAGTCCAAGTTTTGTTTTATCTTTTCAACAAATTACTTATAAATACTTTTGGACTAAAATCAAGTTTTGTAAAGACAAAATCTATGTTTCACCACGTGCATCCAATACAACCTGAGTTTTTTTAATATATTATATTGTATTGTCCTTTCTTTCTTGTCTCTGTTAATTGTTCCTTAAAAGAATTCATCTAAAGCAATTCAAAAACGAGCAAAGCAAAATGCATTAATTGCTAATGTGATCTCTGACAAAGTATGTGACTTTTGAAATCAACATTATACACTGGAACTGATAGACCTAACAACTACAAGGATAAGCAAATAGGAACTTCCTGCTCACTCAGAAGAGTCACAACAAAGATATCAAGTTTCTAGCAACATTGATAATCAAACCCACTTTTCAGAAGAAGATCAATAAGTTATCAACTTAGTGCACTTAATGCTACTCATAACGATAATAAATACTGCCGTTAGACGAAAAAACTTATGAAGACTTGTACGAAACTCACAAGCCTATAAATACCAAAATTTTCGAAGGATCAAATAGAGTTGTTGGACAAGTGATTAGACATGAAGAAAACATACAAGCAAATAGATTTACTCTATTTTAAAAATTCTTTGTATACTCTAATATAGAGTTTTACTTGAGTTCATTGTTTATCCTCACACATCGGAGTTAACCACAAGTATTGTAAACACTTTCTTTATTAATCTGGTTGTAATCCTGAAGAGGCTTATCTGTGAAAGAATACTTATTGTTAGGACCTATACAGATTTAAAATACTTGGTTGTAAGCCTGAAAAAGCGGAGTGAAGAATACTTGTAATCTGTGAAAGATTAGTGAAATTCCTTCAAGTAGAAGGGACTGGATGTGGCTCTTGGGTTGAGAGTAAACCAATAGAAATATTTGGTGTAAGCTTTTCTTCCATCTCCTTGTGTTACTTTACTTACACTAACATTTAGGGATTGTCATTGTTGTTTTTAACAACTTATTTTATCTGAAGACACGTTTTTATTTTGCGACCAAAGATTTTAAGAAAAACTCTCTTTGAGTCCAATGGACAGTAAATAATTTCTATTTCGACCGTTTTCTCCTACATTCTTACAAAGCTTTTATTATAAGAACTATTTTAAGAAAAATTTTCCAAACAGGTTAAGAACAATGCAAACCACCTTTTTGTGTTTCATTTGTTTATTTTAGGCCCTAAATTTAATTGGCCAAATCCATCCATCTTTATCTAAAGGTCATCAATACGTCTTGGTGTCAGTAGATTATTTCAGTAAATGGGTCGAAGCAATTCCATTAAAAAATGTCACACAAAAGGACGTAATCGACTTTATTGAGAACCATTTAATTTGTCATTTTGGATTACCAAAAACAATTACAACAAACCAAGGCACTGTGTTTATTGGTAAAAAGATGACTGATTATGCTTCATCTAAGGGGATAAAGATATTAACGACGACTCCATATTATGCACAGGCCAATGGATAAGTAGAGGCCACGAATAAAGTTATTATAACTTGATCAAAAACACATTGGGCAACATCCCAAGAATTGGCATAATATACTAGATTAAGTATTGTGAGCTTGTCGCACATCACCAAAAGAATCAATGGATACAACTCCATATAGATTAGTATATGGACAAGATGTGATCCTTCCTGTCAAGATTAATGTTCAATCTGTTAGGATTCAAAGTCAAAATGAGTTACTCGTCGACGATTATTAGAGTTTGATGTATGATGAGTTAGATAAGTTATATGAAGATCAACTTGCAGCTTTGGACCACATGATTCATTACAAAAACAAGGTTGCTTGAGTTTATAAGAAAAAGATTCAGTATAAGAGGTTTATCGTGGACGATTTAGTTTGGAAAGCGATTCTTCCTATAGATAATCGAGATCGACATTATGGGAAGTGGAGCCCTCATTGGGAGGGACCATTCAAAATTTTACAGAGTTATTCGGGTAATGCATATTAATTGGTAGAAATGAATTCAGGAAATAAAATAAATGCACTCAATGGAAAATATTTAAAACCATATCGACAAGAAATGTTGGAAGTGCATATACCAAAATAGTTTTGATTAAATGATTAATACAAAAAAGAAAAGGCCCACTATTCGTGGCCAATAAGTATTACAAATCTGGTTTTTAAAGTAGCCCAAGTTGACAATATCCCCTCCTGTTGTTCTTTAGCTGTCACACCTTCATCTTCAATGTTTTGGAAAGTCTTTAAAAGATCATCAATTTGTTGATCGAGATTTTCAATAATGAGTCTGAGAGAACTAAACTCATTTTGTTCTCAGCTAGAGCTTCTTCATGGCATTGTAAAGATTGTCGAACCTTTGCTACAACTTTATCTTTTTCCAAGAGTTTGGCTCGAAGACGCTCCACCTCTATTTTTTTCCATTTCCAATGTCTTCTTATTTTCAACAATAAGGGTTGTAATCTCTTTTGACTTCTATCGATTGGCCTTGCTTTTCAGCTGCCCTTCGGTGATTGCAGTTGACAATTTTTGCTTTTTATCCTAAAAATTTTGCAAACACTTTAAGGTATCAAAAGAAGTCTTGAAAGAATTGAGGAAGTCAGGACATTGATCTTTGAGATTGATCACAAGTTGATAAAGCTCGACCGAAGTTTCAAGAAAGGAAGCATAATTAAAGACATTCAATGTATTAAAAAATTTGGATTGCAAATCGACACTCGAAGCTAATACTTCAAAATATGTGTTGATCAAAATTTGTAGTTCTTCTAAAGCTTTCTTCATAGCAGATTAGTGTCGAGAGGAGGGCAATGTTGAAGATTCAGAATGGGCACTACCAAGGGTCAACCTTGATTGCAATCTTGTGAATGGATCCTTTGAGCCCGAGCTAGAGTGCTCAGAATCTGAGGACCCTAAACCTGGATCAGAAGTAGGTTTAGGCAACTGAGTTGTTGTAATTGTAGGGGAAACAATGGTGTATAATTCACCTTTATCAGGACCAAAATAATTCTTTTCTGGTTCATTTTCTGAGGGTGGACCTTGAATTGATTGTTGAGGAGATGGTTAAGATGTCTCAATAAATGGTTGTCGAAATGGTTAAGATGGTTGCCGGGAAAGTGATTTCTCAAAAGAGTCTGAAGAATGGACTGTCTCGACGAGGGGAGCAATACTTTTACATAAGTTTCCTATGGATTGCGACTAAGGGAAGTAGATTCGACGATTGGATTTGTCGATGGAAGATTGGGAGGTGAAGATTCTTCTTCATAAGAGCTTTCCAACACAATGGAAATTTGTCTTTTCCTTTTGCCCTAAAAGAGAAAGAATAGAATAAGTTGATGAGTTAAAACATGGAATCAAAAGATAGAAGGGGGTGATACTAATAGATGTTGGTGGACTTGCAGCCGTCGACACTACCTGAGAAGATGACCTTACTGGTCGATGAGACTTAGCCTTTGAAGCTTTTGATTTTGCACGTTTCGGTAGGGGCTCTACAACGACAGTTTCTAATGGAACAACTTCCACCATAGGTTCCATACCTACAAATAATAAAATGCAAAATCTATTCAATTAGAAGATTAATGTCGTTCATGATCAAAGAAAGAAAACATATGGACTAACTGATGTCTCTGTCGACATTCTCGTCATAAATGGCAATAGAACAAGGGGCGTTCGAAAGTCGTTTTGTTCAAAAAAGTGTGGCAAACTAAAGAAATTTGTAATACGAATCCACTTAGTGATGAGATCCCACCATTGTTCGGAACACTTAGCAATATGTTTTTCTCTTTTTTCGAGAGAAACGGGGATAGCTTTTGAAATGGTGCCATTTATGTCGAGATGGTCCCAACGACATTTGTAATACTTCTGAAAAGCTAAAATCTCCTGATAATGTATACCTGAAGATTTCTTTGATGGGTCACCTTTCTACAAGTCATGAATAAATCTCTTAGTTAAGTCTTTGAACCTGTCTTTAAAAATAGTATAACACAACGCTGACCACCAAGTTAAAAAATTTGGGGTATGCGCCAAACAAATGTCGAAATTAACAAGAGATTTGATTTTGTCCAGGAATTTCTTATTCCTCATTTGGATTCGCAGAATATCTTCCAATCGATCCAACTTGGGTTGACAGGCTTGGTACGAGGATGATTGGGTATATGGACTTGGCGCAGTTTGGATTATTCCAAATTGTCGAGACAAAGCAGTAGGGTAATGTAGTGTCAAGGAACAAGTAGAACTCCCAGGAAGTTCAATGGGTAGATATTGAGGGCATAAGAAATGAGCCCATATCAACTTGGAGTCTCCCAATTGTTCTGGATCAGTGGGAATTAGTTTGTTGGTGAACCATTCTAGACCATAAATTATGGAGGGAAAAGGCTGAAGAAAGCGGGATGGCCTAGAGTCGTCCAACATGTGAAAAATCTTGAAATAATGGGTGAATTGGTTTGAAATGGATGATTTAACCCTAGTAGGTCGTAAAAAGGATAATTGAACACCATAGTTCACAATGTCAACATTATTAACATCCTTGGAAATGAAAAATGATCTTCAATAATGGCATTCAGCCATAATTGAAGGATGCATAGAGGACCTCTTACATTTTACAAATTTTCCTGGCAAAGCAAATCTTCGACAACAGAGTTAATGGTTGAATAAAGTTGTGCAATCAATAATTGCCTTAAAGCCTGAGGTTCTTCTTTCATTAAAAGAGCAATGATGGGAAGATAAGAAAAATAAACTTTGATGCTCGTTGGACAGAAAACACACTTGCAGAGCTAGAGTAAGAGATGCGTGATGTTCGAGATCAGTCACTGGACCTTTAGTTCTGTGAGTCACAATGAATTGGCCGTAATTAAGTCGATTTTGGGGAGTTTCTTTTATCTTCTTTTAAAGATCTTCAATGGAGATTTTAAGATCGGAGTGATAAGATTCCCATCTGGACAAAGACCTGAAATAACAGTGACGTCGAACAAAGTTGGTCCCATCAATCCATGTCGAAACATGAAGTTGTTAGTAGTTGGTTTCCAAAAACACAAAGATGCTCCAATCATGACAGAGACAACTTTTATTTCATTTTGAGTTAGTTGAATTACCTAATAGATATGTGCTTTGCGCTATACTTCACCTTTAGCCAATTGTACTATGTCGAGCCAAAACACATAGTCATCGAAAGGTTTCACAAATGTTCTGAGAATCCTAACCCCACCGAGCCAAGGATATATTGGAATCTTGGTACCAAGAAATAAAGGTTCTTCTCCCCTTTGACTAGGAAAGTATTCTTGGACCGTAATAGTGAAGTCATCGAGAGAAAAAGAAGGACCATGAAAAATAAAATAAAAAGGAAATCTTGAGAGGGAACCATTACCTGTGTTTGAAGCAGGGTTTTGTGAACTTCATTAGGAGTAGGCTTCTTTAAGAAGGCATCAACAAGAGATTGGTCATCCAGACCAACAGGAGCAAGAGTTGGTATCTATGGTAATGCAAGAAGATTGATGATCTTGCATGAAGGTTGGATGGCCTTAGGCGGTTGAGAAGTTTTGGAAACTTTCGGTGCTTTACCACTAGCAGCAGAAAAACTTGGAGAAACCATTGATAAAATGGAGTTAAAGAAAAGGTGATAGCAGCAAAGAAATAAGACGATGGAAACTTTGAAGAAGATTCTAGGGATTCTTGAAAGTAAAGGTAAAGAGGAACAATACAAACAAGAGTGGATATATATATATATATATATATATATATATATATATATATATATATAAGAAGTCTAAAAGATTTTGGAGGGAAAATTAGTGTGGAGAACCACGAAGCCTGACAAAGTGTTATTAATGCCGTAGAGCCCATTATGACTTGAAACCACGATTTTCCAAAAGTACGACCACAATCAAGAAATGGTAATTCCAAAAATTACACGTGGTCATATCGTTTCAACTGTTCAATCAATGAGGCGTACTCTAAAAGATTCAAGAAACTATTCAGTATTTGCAAATCTAAGTCGAAATGTAATATTTGTTTTCGACATCGAAATCAAATATTAGGGGGGCGTCTGTTACCACTCGTCGAAAATGTAAGAGAAACACAAGTTGAATTGTCATAGCAATTACAATCAAATTCAACTCGAACAAAATACAGATTCCTATTGGTAACAGTAAAAGTTGACATAAGTCAAAATGTCGACACCAAAGGGATGTTCATATCAGAGTTATCGGTTGTCAGTGATGAGGAAAAGCCTTTAAGATCATGTTGAGAGTAACGATCAACAACAACCATATTAAAATTGTCGAAAGTAAAGAAGTTATAGACATGATGACATCGTGAGTGTTACTAAGTGGAATGAGATGGTAGTTAGAAAAGAAGACTTAGTAGCAGCAGTTTTCCAAATTTCTCGACCTCGTGGGATATGGAGCAATTATTACCTAAAAAGTGTATAAGAGAAACGTCCATTATTCTAGAGACTCAAAAGGGATTCAAACACAAATTGTTAACCGTTGATTAGCGCGACAATGTATATATTTAAATTTAAATATAGGTAGTTACTTTGTGCATCTATAAATAAGGGACTTAGACTTCTTAGGCGAGGTTCTTGAAACTCATACACTCCTCACCACATAGCAGAAAATGAGTTCCTCAAGCACCAGTTTTTCATTTCTTTTGTTTTTATTTCCAGTCATTTACTTTCCTGTAATTTACTTCTGCAAATTTAATATCAGGTTCTTATTTTCTTTCTTTCTCTTCTTCATTTTCTTTACTTTATTGTTTTCATTTAACGTACACTTTGCACTTAAATTAGAAATTTGATACTGTTAAGAAGCGGAGAACACCACTCAAAGGAAGAAGATCCCCCTTCCCAGATTGATATCAGGAACCAAAGTGAATTGTTATGACGTCGACAATTTTCACTAGAAATACATGCTCAATTTTTAAGGAAAACAAACTACTAATTTTCAACCAATCTTGTCTTTGATAAACAACCTACAATTAAAAATCCTTCAACAATTTTTTTCATAAACAGAAAGCCCTTAATAGCCATTTAAAATTGTGGGGGTGAAACAATCCCCCTCCTAATTTTAAGCCTCATTATTTTTATACCTAAATAAATGACCTGTGCTGTGCTTAAACTTATGTCTCACACAAGAATTTGATTTATTCAGACTCAAACTGCCTTAGAATATATATCCCACAACCATATGGCGTTTTTCTTTCCCTCTATTTATGAACACTGAAGAAGAGGAAGAAAAAAAAAAACCAGCAAGATTCCTTTATACGATCAGAGAGAGAGGGAGAGAGGCAGCGAAAGGGTGAGATAATAAGTTAGTGCATCAAAGACTAAAGAAGTCCATCTCCATATATCAAGAATCTTTCAAGGATATATATAGCATTTGTAATTAGCTTATTATATATGACAATCCACATAAATAGGTTGAGCAACATAATTTTAATTTTTTAAATATCTTACCTAAAGAATATTTAGAATATAACTGCTTCCTTCTTTTTTTGGTTTGTAGCGCTTCCTTTGTTTTCACGGCAAAAGAAAAAGGGTGCCTCGATTGGTCTTCTCGTTAAATTTAAAACAAAGGTAGTTAACACCAGTTGGTTGAGGCCAATTCTAGAGAAAGCTATGGAACTCTTTGAAACCCCAAAATCAATTAAACAAGCAAGCAAACGATGTGGTCTTGTACGTATTGAAACTATTCCTCCGAAGCAAAATTTAATTAAGAGTAAACATTTGTTTTAATCTTTTAAAGACATATACAATATTATATTAGTCTTTTATTTATTAGTGACATCAAATTAATCTTTAAATAATAATTAATGTCATCATTTTTATCTTTCAAAAACTATTTTAATGTCATTTTAAGGATTAATTTAATAAAAAAAAATATGACATCTAAAGACTAATTTAATATCACATATATTTTTGAAAGACCAATTTAATGTATATATAAATAAAAAGTTAACATGATACCACGTGTGTATATATATATATATATATATATATATATATCACAATAAATGTTTCTTTATCAATTAATTAGATATATATATATATATATATATATATATCACAATAAATGTTTCTTTTTCAATCAATTAGCAACACGAATTGATGATTAGAAAATATAATATATAGGCTATAGGTTGGAGACCTTGGCAACATCCTTGCACACGTCTGTCGCTTTCAGTGACAAATGAGAAAAGATAAAAAAGATAGCATAATAAAATCAAAGTCATTCTCTGGAACGGATCACATTAGTCTTAAGAGACCAAGACTATTTACACTGTGACCCTTAAGAGACCAATACTATTTACACTGTGACCCAACTAGCGACTTTCTAGTTGGAAGTTCAAACTGACGTATAATAAAAGACAAAAAGTAAACCAATGTAATTGAACACCATGGACTCCAATAGAGTCAGGAAAAAAAAAAACTATGATCAAATGGTTTCAAATTTAATACATTTTATCCTCCATTTACTCATATACAATTTAACTAAAGTAGATATCTTGTCTTGCCTTTTTATTTTTCTAAAAATTTAACTTCTTTTATATATACTTAGAATGACTCAAATATATTTATATAGAGTAAATTAGTATTTTGGTCCGTGTAAAGTACCTTACTCATATGAACAAAAGTACATAGAAAGAACAATCTTAATTCAATTAATCAAAATACTAAGTATGAATGGAATTTAGCAAATTAAAGTGATCTGGCACCAAACAAATCAATTATTTCACAGATGCTTTATACTTTCTCAAAACCAAAGTAAAAGGTTTAGTTTTAGAAAATGAGTAAGTGATGAATGCTGGATATAAGTATCATAATGAAATGACAAATCCTTTACTGAATATTCATTATCAGTAGAGGACTATGATGAGATATCAATATTTGAATTACTTAGTGAATTGGGATAATTTATCTCAATCCAGCCCTTATTATTAAATATTTTAATACAAAATTGAGAACCACCTATATATTTGAGAAGCAACCAGCAACGTCCTTGTAGGTCACTGAATTATCTTAATTCAACAAATCCACGAGCGAGAAATCCCTTCCTCTCACATGTGTGGAAACCAAATTCTTTCACATTTCCATTAGGATAATGCAAAAGGACAACCGAATTGAATTCATTCCCATAACTCTGGACAAATTCCTTACCAAATTCACCAATATCCTATAAAAATAAGAATGAAAACTACTTATACTCAGATTTGCATAAAACTTATTTATATTTCTTACTATAAAATGATTTACAAGAAAAAATTGAATAAATGGGCATAAACTAAAAGCTACATACATCTTTCGGGTCACTACAAACATAACTATAGTTTCGCATCCTAGAACTAGGTTTTTTTTTTCTTCTATGAAGACATATTGTACTTTAGGTAACACCCATATAGGCAATGACTTGGCAATGATCGAAAAGTGTTGCCTTAGACTTGCAACTGTTTTAGTCTTATAACAACGCTTTTCAGCCTATGCTATATAGGGCTAAAATGTTATGAGACTAACAAAATACATCATCCCATTCCCCTTATGAATGTCTAAGAAAAGCATGAATGATATTTTGGTAATTTTGGACTTTGGGCAAGAAAGTACCATGAGTGAAAAACATTGTTTATATATATATATATATATGGACATATCTAATGAGAGGAGTGGTTTATTGTGAGAGTGAGAGGAGCAAATCTTGATCATTGGATCATCCATGTATAGTCAAGATTAGATGTTACTTAAAAGTCACATGACCACTTAAAAAAGTCACATGACTTTATGTTTTAATCTTGACCATACATGGATAATCCAATGGTCAAGATTTGCTCCTCTCACTCTCACAATAAACCACTCCTCTCACTTGATATGCCCCCTATATATATATATGAAGAAGTGATGAATTTGTGTCTACTATATATATATAATGAATTGAGGACATGCATCACAAGAAGTTAAGAGTCAACAAATGCAATTTGAATATATATAACATTTAAGGATATAAAAAGAGAGAATTAATCTTAAGGAGTGCTAATAAGATATATTTAATCTTAAGGGATATTTAAGAAGGATCATTCAAAAAAGATTTAGGAAGAAAGACTATTAGATTTCACTTAACAGACAAAAATACCTTGTGAGTGAAAAGATAAGTCATTTTGGAATTTAGAAGAGAAGTCGCACAGCATTGCCCATCTTCTTGCTTCGACTTCTTCCTCTATTATATTAGGGTTTTGCAAAGTTGCAGTTTCCTTCAATTTATTCATTGCAAGCAGTAATAAGAAGTAATCTTTAGGTAAACACCCTAGATCCATGTGCTTCTCTCTTGTTTTGAATTTTCTCTTTTGCAGCTTTTCCAAATGAAGCAACTTCCTCAATAAGCATTCTTTCAATCATCAAGGAGATTTTGTATTTAAAAGTATTATTATCCTAACATGTGTAATATTCAAAGAGGTTTAACTGGGTGTAATTGCCATCAACGCTCATAAACTTCTTCTCATTGAAGTAGTTATGGGTGTAATTGCCATCTCATAAACTTCTTCTCATTGAAGTAGTTAAGGATAACGTAGATGTTAATGATTGCCTTGATGACATCTTAGGACTTGTCGGAGAGAGAGGAATTATCAACAATCAAGATTGTGATAGTTTGACGATTGTTGATTTGGTTTGTCAACTTAGTTTCGATGATGTATTGGTTGAAAAAGTTAAATTATGGAACACGTTATCACTCAAAAAAATAGTTATTCGCATATTGTCTTCTAAACTTCTTATAAATTTAGAGCCTTATTTACTATTGTTAGTTATTGTGTGGGAGCACTTGATCACTCAATAAAAAGAAATAGTCATTATCATATTGTCTTCCAAACTTATTGTAAATTTAGAACTTTATTGATTATTATAAGCTACTCCGTGAGAACATTTGACCACTCAATAAAAAGAAATAGTTGTTCGCATATTGCTTTCCAAACTTCTTGTAAGTTTACAATGTTATTTGCTATTGTTAGCCACTTCGTGAGAACACTTGACCACTCAATAAAAAGAAATAGTCATTTGCGTATTATCTTCCAAACTTCTTGTAAATTGAGAATTTTAATTTATTTACTATTTTTAGCCACTTTGTGATAACACTTTACTACTTAATAAAAAGAAATAGTTATTCACATGATTTTGTAAAAGGATTTTCATTAAGGGTATTTTTATTTATTAAGTAAAATCTAATGACCTTCTTCCTAAATAAAATTTAAATGTTCATTCTTAATAATTTAAAATTTTTATGTCCCTTTAGATTAAATATATCTTATTAGCAGTTCTTATGATTAATTCTCCCTATGAAAAAGATAGCAAATGTGCAAAGTTATTAGACATTACACAAATTGAACGATATTTCTAATGATGTAAACAATGGACATAAATTTTTATATTACAAAATATTATTTATAAGCGCTCAATCAAAACTTATTTAGATTTGTATTTGAATAATTCTGGTGGGTTCTTGCTTGTTCATTTGGGATCACTTTATTAAATGATTCCAATTGATACATATCTAATCTTGTGTTTTCATTTTGGTTACAAATGAGGTTTATGATAGGGTTTGAGGAAGAAGATGGTAAGTTAAAGTACAAATAAAGTGGCTGCTTAAGTTTGAGTTAAATTTTTAAACAAACATGTGTTTTTTATTTGAATACATTTAGAGAGAGAGAGAGAGAGAACCTTCACTTTTTTATTGGAAAAAGTGTTTTACTTATCTGCCTTTAAAAATAAAAAGTTAAAAGGGTATTTTAAACATTTTATTAATGTATTTTTAAATTTAATTAATTATTTATTTTTTCCTCATACCATTGATAACTCTTATTTTCTTTTTCTATAGTTCATTAATTTCTTTGTATCTTTTTAAGAAAATATTTTAAATACCGTTAAATTTTCTAAATTTTAAAAAATAAGATTAGAGACCAAATAAAAGAATTCTTTTTCTGTGATATTAGATATTTTTTATATTTAAATTTCTTAAAAGTTAAATTAAATTGATATAAAAATGAAAAAAAAGCGTTTTTATTATTGCTTAATAAGTAATAACTCATATCTTTTGAGTTATTTTTTGTATCCTATCTTTTTTAAAATATTTCGTTAACTCTGATTTCATCTCCAAATTTCTAGCTTAATTTCACAGGAGGAAAAAAACTGAAAAAAAAATGATTTAGCAAGAGATTGACCTAAACTGCAATATATATAATAAATATCCAATTAATAAAAGAAAAGAACTTCCTACGCAGTCAAAAGACACCTTAAAAAAAATATAGACAAGTAGACGAAAAAGAAGATGAGAGAACTTCTGCAAACGACAGTTCACACTTCACAAAGAAATTTTTTTAGGTAAACATTTCTTATTATAAATGTTTTAGTTAAATATGTTTAAAATAAATATATTTATCTTTAAAATATAACTTTATACATATTAATTGTTAAATAAAATATCTACAATAAATAATACCTATCTAAATATTTCTCCGCTCCGCAATCACATTTACACCAACCAAAGTCCAAACGCCAAAAGGAGCAGCTCGTTTTGGCCACTATCTTATTTGAAGCATTTTGACCATTTCACCCTTCACCCTCCCATTTAAATACGGACGGAAGCTTCCCTTCCCTTTCTCACTTCCCCATAACCATAGCCCATAGCTATAGCCACAGCCATAGCCTCTGTGCTCTTTCAAGGTAAGCTACACGAGCTAGCTAACATGGCCAAATGTGGGAAGCTAACGAAGCTCAAGTCAGTGCTCAAGAAATGGAACTCATTCAGCAGCAAGCAGAGCCGCTCCAGCATCAGCGCCGTCGCGGACGACGAGTCCTCCTCCTCCTCGAGACCAGACCTCCACCCTGTCTATGTCGGAAAGACACGGCGGCGCTACCTAGTGAGCTCCGACGTGGTCGACCACCCTCTCTTCCGGCAGCTGGTGGACAGGTCCCGCAACTCCGAGGAGGAGGAGGAGGAGGAGGACCACACAACCAACGTGGCATGCGAGGTTGTCCTTTTCGAACACTTGCTGTGGATGCTAGAAAATGCTGATCCCCAACCAGAGTCACTGGACGAGCTCGTCGAGTTCTACGCTTGTTAGCTCAGAAACAAACCACCATGCATAAATAAAAATCACATGTATACATAGTACGTACTTGCCTATTTTGTGACTGTTATTTAGCAGTAATTAATAACTAATAAGATTAATCAGGGCTGAGTGATTGATCATTGATTTGTACGACCCAGTTCTTCCCACAAGTTTAATGTCAATGTTGTACATTTTTGTTTATATTTTCTCTTATATAAGTATATTGCAATAATTTTGATTAGTTCTCTTGCAAATAAATTTGGTTAAGATTTTAGACTGGAAGGGAGGGATGTTGATTGTTGAGTTTTTGAGTTTGAGAATTGGAGTGAATGAATGGGAAATTGTAAGCAATCTAAGTGGTTGTTCTTGTTCATTTCATCTATAAGGGATAATGTTTTATTTTACCCTCCCAAAAAGTGTGTTTGTCAAATAAGCTTGCCTTTAGGGAAATGGTAGTAATGTCCAAGTAGAATGTGAATGGGATAATACCAAAACTTTTAGTCTAAGAAGCATGTGTTGCAGTAAAAACTTCAATTTTGGAACTTATTTATCAGATTCACTGTAATGAGTGTTTGATTATAACAAGATAGCATTATTGGAATTGCCCATAAATTTGTTCCAGAGGGCTTCATTTTATTAACTGAGGAAAATGGAAGTTGACATGGTTGCTCGTTGCTAGTTGCAACATGCTACCCTTCCCTGTTAAACTAAGAAGATGCCTTGAGGCTCTAGAAACTAATTGATTGGCCCAGGATGGGGTTGAGTTACATGACACAACACATTGCCTCAGCATATTCACTAGTTACATCACCTACAGTTATTAGAGATAAGGTAACATGCGCTGTGTACAAAGTACAAACAGAGCCAACACATATTTTGTACTGAGGTGCTGGTATAAAGTTGCCGTGGAGTCTGCTTACTCTCAGGGCCTGAGAATGTCCCACTTTAAAAAGGAATAGAACCACTATTCACAAGATTCTTCACACTCAAGCTAGTCAATTATATATGAGTGTGTGTGTGCGTGTCAAATAGGTTTACTCCTTTTTTCTTTCCTTTTTAAGGTAAGTTTGTATCTATTAAAAATAAAGGCAAACAATTCATTATTTACTTTTCATAGAAAAAACCATACAAAATTAATATTCAAACTGTTCACTCTCGGCCCAAGTGTCGTGTCCTTTTGGAGTCTTCTTGATTCTAGAATTGAATTCCACTCAGACTATTTTATCTGAATTTTAGTTTATCTTTCTCTCTTCACACCAAGTCTTAGACCTCTTTACAATAAAAAAATTATTCACCTCTATATTTCAAGAGATACTGACTTTACCCTTGGACCAAAAGGGGCTTGCTAAGGTTACCACTACCCATTAGAGGTCCTTCAAAAATGTTACCCAAGAGCAAGAGTCCATATTACTATAACAGTGACTTTGCCCATATGCCATCATTTCTATTTGACATCAATGAATCTAGAATTCAACGTCCTCTCTTGGTTCAAATTCTGAAAGAGTAGCATTAATTACTAGCCACCACACCAAAACAATCAGGGGTTGGCCAAGTAAATAAATTTATTTACCTGGTGTAGAGAACATGCTGATGCATCTAAACTAAGCCACATTACTGAGAAATATACTATAGTGAAAAACCTTAAAGCTAGCAAAATAACCTGTAGCCAGAGTAGAAAAAGTCCACATTCTGAGACAGCGGTGAAGTCAACAGCTTTTAAGAACGCAGGCTCCAGAAAGCAAAATTTCTGCTCTGCATATAAAAGGTTGATGAATTATTATAATACAGGGTCTAAAATATTGTTAAATGCTTAAAGGGAAGAGATATATACACTATCTGCCAGACATACGCATAGTTTTTTATACTAATGATTGGGTAGGTAGAGATGCCTTTGTTCTCCCCAATATACTCACACGCTCTCTGTAATCTTTGTTGGTAAGTATGGGAAAGAACGAAAACATAAAAAATAAAAAATAAAAACAAAGCTTTTTGTTAAGCTGATTGAGGACTTTAGATTGGGGATTAAGTGGATGGCACGAAAGTCGTACAATACACGCACCAGGACCTGTAAGCTGTATGCAACTTTGCAACGAGTTGCCAAGCTGCCATTGCCACACTATAATGGCGGTGTTGAATTACTTCCACACCACAACAATGGTGTGGTGTTAATATCCAACAATCACAATTTAGATAAGAGAATAAGAGAGGTTGTGTTTAGAAGAGTCTAGCAGCCTGCCAGCTATAGTTTATCTTTAGTGTCTTGAAAATTTAGAAGAAACCACCCCACCTTCCACCATTAGAATACTAAAAAGGAATAAAGAATAAAAAGGAAGATGAACATAAAATAAAAGGAATACAAAGAGTTGGGAGACAAGGGAAAAGATGGAAAGAAAGGTTAACTTTTTATTATTTTATTTATTATATAAGATGTTTTTTTTAAAAAAATATGTCTTTATTTTTTTGTATGTTATAATTTTTATTTTTTATCACTTATTATTATTATTATTATTAAAATGGTATAAATTATTATTGTTTTATTTCTTATGTTCATTTATGTCATCTTTAAAGTTATATTGTAAAATTCATTATATAAATGCAAAAATGTTATTCAAAATTTGAGTTGAGACAGATAGAAACATATATGATAAATTATATTATGTAATTTTTTTTTATATTGGTGAATCTCATCTTATTCGAATTTAAAGCTCCAGAAATTGAATTTATTTATCAATCTCAAGGTTGGTTAGGAAGGAGAGAATCCGGAAAGGATCAAAAGAGAAATATATAGAAATTAAGATTTGCTAAAGAAAAGGCATAAAAAAGTTTGACAATATGTGTAACTCATTCTACTTAGGGATTGACATTCTCATCCTCAAACCCAAGTTTATTATACAGTACATTCGTAGAAAACAAATACGTTAAATTATCCCGTACGTTTTGAAAATTTGTCTTTAACCCAACCAAAAAAAAATGTAAAGTCAAATAAGGTTATTATAACTTTTTTTAAAAAATAAATACACGTATAATATTGTAATTTGACCTCGCAAAGCTAAATAAATATCGACATCAAATATACTTCGTGGCCACCTTAAACCATTGTGGCAGGTTCTTTTTCTTTTTTTAAATGACAATCTTTTTTGGTTGATAAATCAGGGTATTTCTTTATTCGAAAGGCGATGAATTAATCTCACAAGATATGGTCAGGCACGTGAAGCAGAGACTCATCTTAATTATATTTTTTTTATACATACTACCACAATAATCAAATCTAAAACAAAATATTTATAATAACCGAACTCTTTATACTAAAATCAAACGCAAATTAATACTAGTAAAGTTATATTAAGAGTGACAAATGACAAATTGACAATTCTGAATATTCCTTCTTTCTTTTTCTTCTTTCTAAATGACAATTCTGAATATTTCAAAAGTTATATAAATATGAAATTTTATTGGGAGTGACAATTAAGAAATATTAATTAAGAATTTATTTATCAATAAAAATAAGTCAACAAAACTTAAAATTTCACCTTCCGTTTTGTATGGGTCAATCATTGGGTTTGTGTAACAACCTCCAGAAAACAAAGCTTTTTTGGTTCAATATGTAAGTAGTACTTTCATAACAAAGCTTTTTTTGTTCAATTTGTAAGTAGTACTTTCATAACAATAAATTCATGGCCAATTTTATTGGTCAACTAAAAGAATTTGAAAGCAAAAGCAAAATTGTTTAGAAAAAGTAATTTAATCAACAAGTTGAACCCTTCAAGGGATGAATTTTATGTCAGCATTAATCATATGAATTCTTGCTATCCATTAAGTCACCCACTATGATACCAATTCTTACTAAATCATATGAATAAACTTTTAGTTGCTAATTCTCATGGTTTATCTTAACAAGTTTAATTTTGATTTATCATCAGTGTTAGTTTACAAAAAATTTATACTGTCATTTAATTACATATTAATATATAATTAAAAGAGTTAGACTTCATATATAGTTGTTCTGATAGTCAAATTCCTTAATGATTTGTCAATTCATAATTAGATGACAGTATAAAGTTTTATTACACTTAAAATTAAATCTTATATGAATTTCTATAGACATTATATATATATATATATATATGGCATATCTAGTGAGAATAGTAGTTTATTGTGAGAGTGAGATGAGTAAATCTTAATCATTGAATCATTCATGTATGGTCAAGATTAAAACATAAAGTCATGTGATTTTTTTAAGTGGTCATGTGACTTTTAAGTAACTTATAATCTTGACCATTTATGTAAGATTTAATAGTCAATATTGACTAATCTCACCTCTCATAATAAAATAATACTCTCACTTGATATATATATATATATATATATATATATATATATATATATATATATATATATATATATATATATATAACTAAGAAGGATCCCTCACGGGTTCGGTTCTTTTAAACTTGTCATTAGGACTAATTTCTCCCAAACCAATAGGGAAGCGATAAAGTGCTCCATATGAGAGCTCCCAAGAATCGAATATGGGTTCTCTTCCTGCGAAGCGCATGTCGCTTTTAGTGGGCCAACCCCTCATGGTTCTATATACGTTTATATAAACGCCTATCTCAATATCATATAAAAACCTAATGATTCTCAATTATATTAATGATACATTGACTTTCTTATGATGGTATTAATTAGTTGACTCCACTAATAAAGTCATTTGCAATGCGTGCAAGGATATGGCATCAATCTCGTTTTCATAAAAGAGAAAGTTTTTAGAGAAGGGAGAGACTTACTGCTTATTGTTATAGAATCCATACTCGCAAACCAAAAAAATATTGACTATCTCATATAAAAATGTTATATTGAATTTCATATAATAACTTTTCTCTCGCTTTATATATATATATTTAATTAATTCATATGCTTATTTGATAAATTATTAAATATCTAAAATGTTTCTATAACATTATATTGTTGAAATTTTATCTTTAGTAATATTCAGAACTATTTGTCAGAAATTATGAAAATTAAAAATTAATAAAACGCATATAATGATATTTAAATCATGATAAAAAATTTTATTAATTAAAAAACATTAACTTCCTAAAACTATTATGAAAACTGTTTAAAATGTGCAAAGTCTGTTATATATGTGTAAATAAAATAATACAAAGAGTAAATACTCATTTTAGTCCTCAAAAAATATATGTGTCATCAGTTAAGTCATTAAATTATGAATACATTAAAATGATTATTTAATAATAAATTTTTACATTAAATTGGTCTTTTAATATTATTTTTTTATATCAAATTTGTCATTTAATGTCACTTTTTACATCAAATTGATCTTTTTGGAGGACCAAATGACAAAAATTATTAGAGGATCAAACTGATGTCACTTGTATCTTTGGAGGATTAAAATGGTTGTTTACTCTAATAAAAATTTTATTTAAACATATACGAGTCTAGCAGTCTTTTGTTAAATTATCAAATTGAATAAAAAATTATTTTAAAAATTAGAGAAAAGTCCAATTTATCCCTTGAACTATAGACAATGTGCATTTTGATCCTGATACTTAAAAAACATGCAAAACTATCCCTAGATTTTTCAAACTATGCGAAACAATTGATCTGTCTATAGGATCCATCCACTTGCTAAAGGAAAATGCACATGAATGTCACATGAGTGGTAAATGTGACCTCTTTTTCCTCAAAACACCATTGAATCCGACCACTTCCATCAGAAACCACGAAAGATGAAAACCCAAATGTCATTCTTCCAACTGCTTCATTGAAGGAGTTGCTATTTGAAGGATTGATTCTGTGGGCGGTGAGCTACGTCATTAAAGGAGAAATAATCCATGGTGGTTTTTGCAACTTCGATATTGCAGCAAAGGTATGTACTTTTCTTTGGTTGGGTGGTTTGCATATGTCTTGATTTTTTGGGGGGTTTTATTGTAAATGTTTGCCTCTGTATGTGGTTTATGTGGTCCCTTTGTGTTGAAGGGTTTGTATATTTTGGCTTTTTTAGTTTGTTTGTAGTCCCAAATGTTATAATGCGGTCCCCTCAAATTTTTTAATTGTTATTTCAGATATAGATGTGATCACATGTTTGTTATATTATGGTAGAAAGTTGTTGTATTTACCATCGATAGTTTATATAGGAGGTGTTTGTGATAAATTGATCAATTTTTTACTATGATTATTTGGTAATCACTCATCTTTTTGCCTATATAAAAAACATTGGGTATAGGGATAATAAGATGTTTTGCTATAAATTTGTAAATGAGAGTTTTGAGGATGGACTAAATCCTTTTGTTAATGATAATGATATTAGAAACATAATTACAAGAACTGAGGGAATTAGGTCTGATCTAGTATTGCAAATGTATGCTCAATATGAGATTGAGGTTGATAGTAATAGGGATAGGGATGTTGATAGGGAAGTTGATAATGGTGTTGCAGAGAATGTGGAAGTGGAAGATGTTTCAGGGGTGGGTAAAAAAGAAAAGGGAAAGGAAAAAGGAAAGGAAAAGTTGAAGGGAAAAGAAAAGCAAAATGGAAAGTGGAAAGGAAAGGGGAAAAGAAAGAATCTTGTACAGGCTAATGGTGATAATGAAGTTAATTTTCAAGGTTGTTAATTTAAGGATATTGATGATGAAAATCTTGATTTATTCTTTGAAGACACTGGCATGGAAGATGATGATGAAGGTAGAGGGTGGATGGATAGAAATGAGGATCTCATTGAAGTGGACCCTAACACAGAAAGAGAAAGAGATATAGGACAGTTTAGCTATGGTGTAAATGTTAATATTGGTCTACATTGGGATGGGGATGAGGATTGCCATTTTGAATATGATGATAATGATGCCCTTGTCACCTCCAATGGATCTAATGAAGAAGAAAGAGAGCAAAGGAGGAAATATGCAGAATTTAACCAGTTTACTGACATGAGGAAGAATATTAAATTTGAGTTGGGTATGAAATTTGCCAACCATAAAGTCTTTAAGGATGCTTTTAGACAATATGGCATAGAAAATAGAATTGACTTTGCTTTTGTGAAGAATGATTTCATTTGAATTACAGTACATTCTAATAGGAAATGTGGATGGAAAATGCATGCATCTTCGACTAAAAATCAAGAATCATTCCAAATCAAGTCTTAGTATAATTCTAACCACAATGACTATGGGTGAAATAATCGCAATAGAAAGGAAAATTCAAGATGGTTATCTAACAAATATCAAGACCACATTTGAGATCATAATGGAAAATGGAAAAATGAAACTTTCATAAACCAAGTTTTAAGAGAACATAAGATGTTTGTATCAAGGTTTCAAGTGTACAGAGCAAATGTCATGGCTATGAAGAAGCTTCAAGGATCTCATGCAGCTCAGTATGCAATGCTATGGAATTATTGTACAGCAGTAAGAAAGTATAACCCTGGGTCAACTATGATAATCAAGACAGAGTTACACCACTTTGAATGATTATATGTTTATTTGGATGCACCAAAAAAAGGTCTCAAGTCCTCTAGGCCCATAATCTTTCTAGATGGATGCTTCTTGAAGGCTGACTTTGGGGTACAACTACTAGTAGTATTAGGAAGGGATGACAATGATAATATGTTCCCAATTGCTTATGCTACAGTTAAGGTAGAGTTGAAGGATAGCGGACAATGGTTTCTGGATCTGCTGCTTGTTGACATTGGATTAGTTGAGGAGCAGGGATGTGTTTTCATGTTTGATAAACAAAAGGTTTGGATCTGAACTTGCTTTCTAAGAAAAGTGAAAGAAATACTTAAAATTAAAAAGTAATTTTTTCTGGCAAATGAAAAAATTTCAGGTGAATAGATTGCTCCACAATTTAGGCAGTACACATCGTAATTAGTGGATGCCTACTAATAAGAAATCATGAAGAAGTATTGAACTCAAGATGGCAAGATTGTGTGCCAATTGAGCCAACCCTCATTGGCCAAGAATGGAGCTAAGGGAGGGCAATTCAAGACATCATTTACATTTTTTAAAAATGTTTTTTATATAATGTTATGTTTGGCCCACTTAAAAAGAATAAGAATTTGGCCTCTTTACATGAAATTTCTAGTCCGCCCCACAAAAGTAATTTTTCTTTGTACAAAGAAAACATTAAAAAGTTATAGATACAATACGAACGATCCTAGCTGCAGATCAGTGATTAGAGCAATGGACAAAATGATTCAATTCAACTCGTAGATGCTCCTTCTCTAATCTAAAATGGATACTTCACAGAATTTAGGCAAAAGCACTCGTATGTCTTGTCGAATGCTTGACCATTGGTCTGGTACATTCCCGAGGTCCCCAAACCATGCAGCATAATGAGTGGAAGAAAGAACGAAAGTCAAAGGAATCTATAATTTGCGAAATAAATTCCAAACAGCCACGCATATCCCATGAAGGATAAAACTTGGTAAATCCAGCTTGGCCTTAGACGTATATTGTATCACTACCTGTAGTTGATTACTTGATTGTGAAACCACAAGATTACCACTAGGCTCATTCTAAATATAGCAACCAGCATTGCATTTTAAGTTAGGTTGATTCCAAACCTCTTCATTCATTCTTATATACGATCTCAACGGTTACTATTGTATTCACTAGGCCAGGCTTGCTCGATTCCAACATTTACTGTCATAGCTTGGTGAATTACCGTTAAGGTCGATAGACGACACCCACAGAAAAATAACTTGGTTTCTCTGACTTAATAATGACCAAAACTCAGAAATCTTTACCCTAAATTCCTAATTAATCAAAGCTAACACTTTCTATTGTTTTTCATCAAAATCCCTTACTCATTAGGGTCACCTTTAGTTATTCTTTATTAACTTGTGGTTCTAGGTGATCTAGTCAAAAGGTTAGTGTCAACCACACTAAAGAGAATGAATGAGGGTTGGAGGAGAGAAGCTTAAAAGCTTAATTCATTCACACACTATACAATACAGATTCTGTGATAAGGTTTACATCAGATAAAATACATTCCATTTACATTTAAATACAAATTTTAGACCCAAGAACATTAGTTCAAGTGACAATAAGTCTCCTTAGAAATTGCTAGATTTGGGATCAAATCTCAACCAAGATGCTTTACTTGCACTTTAGCATATTCTCTCCCTTCCCACAGTATGTTTAAGACCAACTGTTTTGTAACAGTAAACAAAATAAAAATTTATATATACTTAGCTATCTAAGATAATAATATGTTTCCTAGTAGAGAGTAAACTCTAGCTATTAGCTTGGGTATAAATTTGAAATGGATTCAAAGGCAAATCGGTGGGGCTGTCTGGCGCACCGAGTTTAGACTTGAGATAATTATGCTTGATAGAAAAAAGTGGTTTGGCGAGGATATATGCTAGTTGCCCGGTGGTTGAAAGTTGAACCATGAGAAACAATTAAGGACATAGGGGCCACGTTTTGCCTTACAAAATGATAGTTAAGAGCTATGTGTTGATGAAATTTCCCGTTTTTAAGTTTGGAAAGATTTGCTCTGTTTTAGATTTGATTAGAATTAAATTTGTTTGCTGGCTTATAGGGAAGTTGGTTTCAAAATGTGTCCATTTTCCAGTTTGTATTCAAACCATTACCTTTAGCAACATTCAAAAATGTTTTCGTGTGAAAATCTTGCACTCCCACTCTCCACGTTGCTAAACTTTGTGACGGGCAGAGCTCTATAAGTTCAACGCATTACTCTTTGTATTGGGTCACTAAGCCTGCTCCTCTCTTCAAGAAACGAAACACCATCGAATGAGTGAAAGTTTGAAAAACTAAGGCAGAATTCAGGTTACAAAAGGGTGACAAGATTCAGAAAGCCAAAACAGCAACCGGATCAAAATGTGAGTTGTAATGGCTGTTGGTATGTATCCTTGATCTGTTTTGCTTCCTCTATTTGATCTGAATATGTTGCTTGAGTTGTTTAACATGTTTAGATTGGTATTTAGAATTAACATGTGTTTCATTCAAGTGACACATATATGTTGCTTCAATATTGTCACATCGAACTTGGTGTAGAAAGCAGGGAGACGTGAAGCTCACATTGACGATTTTTTATCCATTCTAGTTCAAATGTAGCAGTAGCTACAGCACGACACATTGAACCTTTAGAATCATTTAAAGGGGATATTTAATCTCGATTAACATAAAAGCTTACTGAAAAATACTTTTTCCATAAAAAAATAATGATACTCAGTGTTTGGAAAAGAAAGAAAAGGAAGTGGAAGGTCGCTATCCTCCATCAATTGAAAAAGAAAGTAAAAGGAGGTTAGCAATCCCCAACGTAATGCCTGAAGAGTAGCAAGGCAACTAACTAAACGCTAGATTGGCCAGCGCCTAGCGTGCCCATCGATCCAAACATCCATAGCATACTAACACGGAAACACTCAATGTAGCTTGTAATCTCAGTGTTCTAATTAACGGTTTTCTCTCCTTGTAGATGGCCTTTTACATGGGCAAGTATGTTACAAGTTAGCACGTAACGCCCACGTGACAATTTCTTAGTTATATTAATGTCTATTGGACAAAGTAATTTTTTTATTTTCACATTTAGTGAAAAATGCATGGGTTTTATTTTGGCAATTTCTAAAACTCGAGGTAGATCACAAATAACTCAAAAGTTTGAGCTTTTTTAATTCTCACTTTACCCTAATTCTTAAAGAGAAAACAAAAGTATAAATAAATACAATATATTCATTCAATAAATAAATAAAGTATATTCTTGGTAGCCGTCAGATTGAGACTTGTCCAGACCGAAAAGGACGAAATGAGAGGTGAAGAGAGGGCAGCCTTTTGCGGGTTTTGGTGGAGATGCTCCCTACCAAATTACCAATCACTATCTCAACAACATTTCAATACACTCACTCTGCCCAAATTTTCTTTTATAAACTTTATTTTTATAAATTATTAGGTGGTTTTATCTTAAATTTTCACTTAGAATTAATATACTTTTCAAAATCAGATTTTAGTATAATATTTATTATCATGTTGGATCCTTCTCTATAGTTCCATATCAATACCACAACTAATAAAAAGAAATATTGCCAATCCCATATATTCCTGAAACAATACAATCATTGCCTAATCTCTGTTCCAATGACAATAAAATGTTAATTAACAGGCTGATGACTCAGGAAGGCATAAGTGATGACTGATAAGTCATATCCTCCAACCTGAACTGGACGCCAATAAGTATATATGGTATAGTTGGCATAATAATGGAATTGGTACAAAGCTAGTGCAGTATCATAATTTCTCTTTTGCATTTTTGCCCACTTTTAGCTGAAAGCCTGAAACAAGTGATCCCCAAAAATAAAGAAAAAGTAAGGTTAGAGAGACACTCATGCATGATTGTGTCCAAGACTGACCATGCAAGTTGACAAATTGAGAAAAAGAAACCAAATGATTAACATTGGAAAGAGATTTTGCCAGGTAACAGAAATTAAGAACTTTCCGCAAAGCTGCAGATCGAGGCTCTTGCTCTTGGCCTTGGGCAAGCATTCGCCATAGCTAGCAAGTAGCAACCAGATGCCAGACTTGCCAGTAGATAACCAACATAGGCAATTGGCCAAGTGCTGAGAAAAGGCGTCACTTTCAGAGCTCACCTAGCTAGCTAGCAAAGACTCTAGCTAGGGACAATTTTCCGCTCCACGCAGAAAACTAAAGTAAGATTTGGCATGCAGACTGAAGATATGGTGCATGAAACTGACTACTGCGAGTGATGTCTCGATGTTGGAAGGTTTGCTTTGCATTTCACAAGATAAAGATGGCGGTCAAAATAAGTATAGACAAATAAATAATTGTATGTATATGTAGGGAGTTTGTATGTGTTAAAAAAGGTATATGAATTTTATTTGAATATATATTTAAAAATAAAAATAATAATAATAAATAATGTGAGTTATTACAATTTACAAATTAAGAAGAAGAAGAAAGATGAGTGAATCACTCAAAAGTCAACCAAAAAATGAGAAAAAGAATCTCTGTATTAAATTGAATGAAATATATGTACTTCTGAGATTTAGAAATTCTATAAACATCCCCTCAAAGTAAAAAGAATTACTAGAATCATTAGTAACAAATAAACCTTACAGTAGATAGATTATATGTCGTATATGTGATCATATTTTTTGTTAAAAAGAAAAAAGATCATATTGCATTTTTCATTGCTCTAACTTTTCCAATTATCCATATTACACAGGCCTATTTCATTGTTATATTTTCTTCATTTTTTTCATCAGTGATAAGAAGATGTAATTGTTTATGGGTGAGGGTTCTCTTATGTCTTTGTGAGGTAACTACAGAGGTTGAGGATATATAAATTGGGGAAATGCCAAGGAAGTGGAGATAAGAAGGAAAAAGACAAAGAGAGCAAGTTTAAGTATGATAAGGTAGTAGAGAGCCAAATGAGAAGCTAAATCACTGTGTACTAGGCGACCACATGACAAAGTGTTAGCAGCTTGATCTTCTTCCCTTGACCTGTTGGCAATGAGTGCCGTCGAAATATATAACATCTCTTTTTACAATTATTTCCAAATTTTGTTTAAATGACATAGAATACATGTATACCAACTTTTAAAATATGGTGAGGACATGTTCACATTCTATTATAGTGACTTAACACTGAATAGAAGTTAAGACCTATTATGAATTTTTAATGAGTATAATTAAATTTTCATACAGCCAACCACCTTGTAGTTCAGTTGCCATTAATTCGTCTTCAAAATTAGGGTATGGTGAACATTGAACATGTTCAAAAGTCAATCTTCCATTACATCACTGATCCCTTTTCCTACCGAAATGCTCCCTCCAATTACCAAAAAAAAAAAAATGGCTGCAATCAATCCAAAGTCTGAAGAGTGTATACGTAATTGCTTTGAAGAAAGAAAAAAGGACGAATGAGAGGACTTGAGCAGCTGTTGGAGTAAGTCGTTGCATCTTTTGGACCATCGTTTACCCACCTAAATTCCTAGTTCTTCAGTATTTGAGTCCACCAAACCTAAGGTAGGGCACATATAGCCGGATACCCATTACCTAAAACTGGTAAGACGAGCAGCCAGCAACTGCCCAAATAGACTGCATATACGTGGCTCCAGTTAAGAATGATCCCGCCGAGTTCAACAAAACAGTCTGTCAAACAGCAAGCTATCCCTTCTACCAAAAACAAAAACAGCAAACTTTCCCGAAAAAATTGATCAGGAACAGTATCTTGGCCTACACGTACATGGGCTCCCTCATCAGTAGTCAAGGATGGTTCCACCGTGAACATGCTCAAGCTGAACCCAAGCAGTAGCACTATACCCTACAAAAACAACGTCACAACTGTTTTACATATCACTCATTTATTTAAAGATGCTATGCTTTTTTTTTTTAAAAGTGAAAATTGAAATGTGAAAAAGAGGGAGAGAAGTGAAAATAGTGAGATTGAAATGTTTTGATTTCCACTTATTATTGCTTCGTAGAGGATCGAAAAGTACTTTCAACTCACTTTCATGTTATAAAATTGTTCAATATTTGTGATTTTTCAGTACAAATAAGTTAAATTACACTTTTAACCGTCTCATATTATTATTGTATAAAATAAATGTAAATTAATTTTTATTCTAAAGTTTTCATCTTCTCATTTTCAATCAACTGAAATAAGCATAGTCGTTCAGTGGCCTGCATCAAGTGGCTAAATGCGATTTTTGGTGACTTTATAGTTGTTGATATGCACCAACTTAATTATGGCTAATTAATTAATTATTTTGATCAACGGTGTTCGTGCTTCTTGTTTATAGCTAGGACAATCTACTATGGGGGATATAGGCGCATGGGTGTTGGATATCCAGAACTCATTTAAACACGAAAATGAACAAGAATTGAGAGAAAAACTCACTCTATTTCTCTGAATAAAATTTACAAGAGAATTACTCTCTATACAAAAAACTCTCAAAATCTCTCAAGCTCTCTAGCTTTTCTCACTCTTTTTGAATACCCACACTTCTACTGAATGCATTTACAAGAGATGAGGGATGTCTATTTATAAGATAGGGGCTGCTGAAAATTGTCAAAGTTTGGCCACCAAACTTTGGTGGTTGATGACTTTGAGCTCCTACCTACCATGCTGCCATTGTTGACATTACAGCTGGAGTGGGTGACTGACTGGTTTACTTACCAGCCGTGGGTGGCTGGAACTCTTCAATTCTCCCCCTCCAGCCACTCTTGGAGCAATTGTTATCTAACATGCATTCCAGCTATGTCTCTGCATAGCTCTAGCTTTTCTTTGGTAACTGCCTTTGTTAACATGTCAGCTGGATTCTCCTTTGTGTGGATCTTCACTAATTTCAATAGTTGTTTATCTATGATCTCGCGTATCCAATGATGGCGGATATCAATGTGCTTTGTACGAGAATGGTACATTGAATTCTTGCTCAAATCTAGAGCACTTTGACTGTCACAATGTACCTTGTAATCCTTTTGCTTGATTCCAAGTTCTTGGAGAAAACGCTTTAACCACAACATTTCTTTCCCAGCTTCTCCTGCTGCAATATACTCTGCTTCTGTTGTGGATAGAGCAACGCACTTCTGCAATCTTGATTGCCATGAAATGACTCCCCCTGCAAAAGTGTAGAGAAATCTTGAAGTATATTTTCTACCATCAAGATCTCCTGTCATGTCTGCATTTGTATAACCTTCCAGGATTGGATCAGCTCCCCCGTAACAAAGACATATTTTTTATGTACCTTTTAAATACCTGAGAATCCACTTGACTGCCTCCCAATGCTCCTTTCCATGATTAGAGAGAAAACGACTCACGATACCCACTGCATGAGCAATATCTGATCTTGTACTCACCATTGCATACATCAAGCTTCCAACTGCTGAAGAATAAGGTATTGCTGACATCTTCTCTATCTCTTTCTTCGATGAGGGGCAAGAAATCTTGCTCAACTTGAAGTGATTGGCTAATGGAATGCTTACTGGTTTGGCATTGTGCATATTAAACCTTTTGATCACCTGTTCAATATACTTCTCTTGAGATAGCCATAACTTGCTGTTCTTCCTGTCTCGAACTATATGCATTCCAAGAATCTGTTGAGCCGGTCCTAGATCCTTCATGTCAAAAGACTTGGAAAGTTCCATCTTCAGCTGTTTAATTTTCGTTGCATCTTGTCCCACAATCAATATATCATCTACATATAGTAGAAGAGCAACGAAATTTCCATCCAAAAACCTCTGAGTATAAACACACTGATCTGCAGCAGTTCTCTTGTAGCCTTGACTCACTATACACGAGTCAAACTTCTTGTACCACTGTCTTGGTGCTTGCTTTAGACCATACAAGCTCTTTTTCAGCTTGCAAACGAGGTTCTTGTCTGAGACCTCGAAACTTTCTGGCTGTTGCATGTAGATTTCTTCTTTCAGATCTCCATGAAGAAATGCTGTTTTGACATCCATCTGTTCAAGCTCTAGGTTTAAACTGGCTACCAAGCCAAGAATAACCCTTATTGAAGTCATTTTTACTACTGGTGAGAAAATCTCATCAAAGTCAATTCCCTTTTTCTGCTGGAATCCTTTGACTACCAATCGAGCTTTGTGTTTCACCACTTTTCCGCTGCCATCTTTCTTCAGCTTGAATACCCATTTGTTTTTCAGGGCCTTTTTCCCTTGTGGAAGATTAATTATCTCATAAGTATGATTTTTCTGCAGTGATTCCATCTCCTCCTGCATTGCGAACAACCATTTTTCTTTATCCTTATGAGATATGGCTTCTTGAAAATTTTCTGGTTCGCCATCTTCAGTAAGCAAACTGTACTCGGATTCTGGATATCTTTTCGATGGAATCCGACCTCGTTCAGATCTTCGAACTTCTGGATTAGGAGATTCACCATCATCAGTTCCTTGTGATGGTCCTACATCTTCTGGTGGATGAGGTTGTGTCTCCCCCTGCTCAACACCCTCTTCTTCTTCCTCCTCTTCTGCTTCTGGTATTTCCTCAGGCACTAGATTGTTACCTGTGGCAAACTGTGCTGGTGCTGAACTTGAAATATCTTCTTGGGCACTAGATTCTGGAATTTGAGACATTGTGGGCTTTTCAATGTCTTTTATCGTCTGATTTTCATGGAACACTACGTCCCTGCTTCTGATCACCTTCTTCTCCTTTGGGTCCCATAACCTGTATCCGAATTCCTCATCTCCATAGCCTATGAAGATACAAGTGGTTGTCCTTGCATCGAGCTTTTGTCTAAGCTCCTTGGATACATGCGCAAAAGCTAAACAACCAAATACTCTCAGATGAGAATATGAAGGATGCTTACCAGACCATACTTTCTCTGGAACTTCAAAATCCAGCGATGCTGACGGTGATCTGTTGATTAGGTAGCAGGCGGTTCTGACTGCTTCTCCCTAGAATGGCTTTGGCAGCTTAGCCATACTGAGCATGCTTCTGACTCTTTCCATAATGGTCCGGTTCATTCTCTCGGCTACACCATTATGTTGTGGGGTGCGTGGGACTGTCTTCTCATGTCGGATGCCTTGACTCCTGCAATAGGCATCAAACTCCTTGGAAGTGTATTCGCCTCCATTATCAGACCGGAGACACTTTAACTTCTTTCCAGTTTCACGTTCTACCATGACATGAAATAGCTTGAAGTAATTAAATACCTGGTCCTTTGTTTTCATGAAGTACACCCACACCTTTCGAGAAGCATCATCAATGAATGTCAGAAAGTACCTGTTTCCGCCTAATGATTCCGCCTCCAAGGGACCGCAAACATCAGAGTGTACTAGACTGAGCAACTCTGATCTTTTCGTTGAAGAGAAACTGAAAGAGACTTTATGTTGTTTGCCAAACAAACAATGATTGCAAGGATCTGGAGCAATGTTCTTGGCAATAGTGATAAGCTCCTTTTTCTCTAAGGTAGACAAACCTTTTTCACTCATGTGACCAAGCCTCTAGTGCCACAGATTTTGTGAAGCCTCTTTTTCTACTATGTTGAGACTGTCTGCACATATCTTCACATAAGTTTTATATAAAGTACCACAAATATAACCTCGAGCGATTACCATGGTGCCCTTTGTTAATTTCCATGCGCCATTGCAAAACTGATGACCATAGCCCTGTTTGTCAAGAGCTACTCCTGACAGTAAATTCAACCGAAGATCTGGCACATGTCTGACATCCTTCAAGGTGATTGTGCTCCCCACATTTGTTTGGATCTTAACATCACCTATTCCAGCAATCTCAGAGAAACTGGAATTTCCCATCTTCACTGTTCCAAAGTCACCAGCTTTATAAGTTGTGAAGAAATCTTTGTGGGGAGTCACGTGGTAGGATGATGCAGTATCTACTACCCATTCTGTGTCTTCTCTTGAGACGTGTAGGCATGTCTCATTATTGATGGAACAGAAAGCTATCTCTCCAGGGATAGTGACAAAAGTGTCTCCATCATTATTCTTTGGTTGAGAACTACCTTGCCCTTGCTCCCGCTGCAATCTTCGACAGTTCTTCTTTAAATGACCTTCCATTCCATAGTGGTAGCACTTGTATGTCGGCCTTCTTCCATCTGTGGATCTACCTCTACTCATGCTCTTTCCCCTTTTCATTGCTTCGACCATTTTCCTGTTGTCTCCCTCGGCCTCGACTACTTCTTTGTTGTCTCCCTCGGTTTTCTGTTACAAAGGCATGAGACTGGTTCGTGCTCATATCCTTTCTTCTGGCCTCTTCGTTGAACAGGGCATCTTTAACCAAAGACATGGTAAGTTTCCCATTTGGAGCCGAATTACTGAGAGAGACTACTAGCGTCTCCCAAGTGTCAGGAAGTGAACTGAGAAGTAAGAGCGCTTGTGTTTCATCCCCAAGCTCCATTTCTACAGACGACAATTGGTTTATCAAGCTCTGAAATTCACTTGTGTGCTCGGCAACTGAAATTCCACTACTCAGTTTCAGATTAACCAATCGCCTCATTATTAAGGCTTTATTCCGAGCAGTCTTTGCCTGATACATGCCCTCCAGCTTTGTCCAAAGGGTATATGCGTCTGTTTCTTTTGCAATATGGTGGAAGACATTATGATCAATCCATTGACGGATCTGACCAATAGTTTTTCTGTTTGATTTCTTCCACTCTACTTCCTTTGTAGGATCAGGGTTTACACCCTTTAATTCCAGGGGATCGTACAAATCTTTACAACTAAGGAGATCTTCCATCCGAGGTCTCCATAGTGTATAGTTAGTAGATGTGAGCTTTAGCATTGCTCCTGATGATGCAGATTCTTCCATTTACACTAACTTGTTCAAAAACAAAGTTGAATTCCTTCGAAAGTAAAAAACACCGTTGCGTCTGGAACGGTCGAAAATGGGAAATTTGACTCTCTTGAGTCAATTTGTAATTTTTAAAAGATTAGGGACTAAAGTATAATTTCAGAAACTTTAGGGATCAAATTGTAATTTCTGAAAGATAAGGGTCTAAAATATAATTTCATGAACTTGAAGGATCAAATTGTAATTTCTGAAAGATTAGAGGCTAAAGTATAATTTCAAAAAATATAGGGGTCAACCTGTAATTTTTGAAAGTTCATTGCTGGATGATGACATGGCTGTTGACGTGGCACTCACTAATGCTGCATGGCGCTGATGTGGCGCTGAGGTGGTGCTGACTGGGTTGTCTTCAACCTTGGTTTGGAGAGTGAGGAGAGTGAAGCCCACTCTCAGGCGAAGCTGCCGGAGAGTGCGGCTTCGTCCGACGTCCGTTTGGCCTGTCGAAAATTCCGTTGTGCTCGTCTTGACACCAGGAATCTGTTGGAGTGGTCAAAACACCAAATGGAAGTGTTTGAAAAATTCGAATTTTAAGAGCAGAGACTTTGTGCTTTCAAGAAACTCTCCCAACACTCAACTAAAGCTCTGATACCACTTGTTGGGTATCAGAACTCATTTAAACACGAAAATGAACAAGAATTGAGAGAAAAACTCACTCTATTTCTCTGAATAGAATTTACAAGAGAATTACTTTCTATACAAAAAACTCTCAAAATCTCTCAAGCTCTCTGGCTTTTCTCACTCTCTCTGAATACCCACACTTCTACTGAATGCATTTACAAGAGATGAGGGATGTCTATTTATAGGATAGGGGCTGCTGAAAATTGTCAAACTTTGGCCACTAAACTTTGGTGGTTGATGACTTTAAGCTTCTACCTACCATGCTGTCATTGTTGACATTACAATGGGACCAGGAGCTGCTTCTCTGATGGTGTAAATTTGACAAGATACTATCTAACCCCTTCTTGAGCATGGCTTATATTCATGGACGAAAGTTGGTTCTCCCACCTCCCAACCTGTGATCCAAATAATCCCATGAACCAATAAGGATAAGAGAAATGCCAGATCAAGTGATCGACTACATACACATATTGTGATGGTGTTAGCTCTCCTACGTATCTGCACGTATCTGCTAGTGTGACATGTTGAGTATTTAAGTGTGAGTAGGATGTGGATGAAGAAGTTCCACATTAGAAAGGAATGGAGAAAGTTATGTGCATCTATAATATATTGTACTTTAACAGTTGGATTCTTTTCTTTTTTTATTTTTGTTACACTCCTAAATTATATTTTAACTTGCAGTAGACTAAGGATTTACTTGAGAGCGATAGGAGTAACGAAAAATATATATTGAAATTGTAATTACCCCGGGTCCTCGACAAAACCTTTAAAATCAAGCTATATAATACCGTAGCTGGTCATGCATGCAGGACTTTGAAGAAGTGTATAAATTTTAGTGTCAAATTCTCTTTTTTTCTGAATAATTTAATATGTTAATTGATGTTCAGAAAGCACAACAGTATGCAACATTGTGCTTCTAAGCCCTCAAAAATCAGGAAACAATTTAAAAAGAGTAATGCTACTCACCAGTGAAATTGTGGCAATCATTTATCAAACCAAGTTTATTGGATGCACAAGCATAACAACTAGAGTTGATGGATAGTCTCAAAAAGTCGGAAATATTAAGGACTTTGTAAATTTTTGTACGCCTCTAATTGTGCAAATTGCACTATTCTCAATTGAAAATGAACCCAAATCATACAATTAAGACACGTGGTAGTTTAGCTAGAGATGAACTGTAATATTAACTTTCAAGAAGTAATCTAAACTGTAATGCACTCAGCATAGCTAGGTAAGAATTGGTTTAATTGACTTGTCATCTGAGATCTCTCGCAAATCATTTTAGAATCAAGATCCCTTAGTGGGCTGGTACTACTCACTAAAAAACGCAAAGAAAATGGAGCTGGGCTGGAAGCAAGGAGTTATATAGGACATACTTGCTTTAAGACCCAACAAAGAAAAGGACATGGTTCCTTTATCATCATCAATAAATAAATATCAGATCTTCTTAGGGGTCATATTCATGCTATCACCTCTCCATCATGTGCACAGATGAGATGCAAAGAATAATAGATGCATAATTTTCAAGACAGCAAGAACAGGAATTAGTTATTGTTTATTAAGGAATAAAGGATATGATCTGAATGGAACTGGGACAGCTCAAAATGGGATTTGATTGAAGATATACACAGGCACATGACGATCAGATATATTTTATTTTTTTCTACTGAAAGGAGAAAAGAAACAACTTTTCGTGCATGAAAATGCATATGTGAAGTCTTGAGTTTTTCTATTTTGGGAGAGGAGGGGGTTGGGGGGGGAGTTCAGGGAAAGCCCTGAAATCTGAGTTTGAAGCACCCAGCATCTCAGAATGAAACCACATGAGAGGTAAACCAAGCCTTAAGGCAAAATGGTCTGCTTGAGAACCACACAACTGAAGTTACTGAACACACACACACACAAAAACTCATTCTCACATCCCTAAGTGGAGAATGTCTCATTAAAAATTCAAAAGCTGTTCCATTTGAATAAGCTAACAGATTTTAGTTAGAAAAGTACATGAATCAAGGGAACATCGGATGCAGGTCTTACACCACAACAGAGAGTAAATAGAGGTTTAATAACCGCTCTACCAGCGAATTGTTGCCAAGGCGCCTGAAATCTTTCTAACTAGGGTATCCTATCATTCTTCACATAAGAAATCAAAACAAAAAGATGGAAGCAAGGAAAACCTGCTTCACACCTGAAGCCAGCCCTATATGATCTGGACCTCCACAAACATCAGAGTAATTACTTACTCTTCCAGAGTTCCTGAGTTTCCAGCTGCAATATCACCAAGTCTAAAGGTTAGTGAAACAGAAAAAGAACAAAATACAAAGATAAATCTCTCTCTCTCTTTTTCCCTTTTCTTTTCCATGGTGAAGTACAAAGTCATTGACAAATGGCCAGCAGGATGATAATGGAGAAAATAAAGAAAAACAAATTGGATCCATTAAGATGCAAAATGAACAAAAAATGTAATTATTGTTTAGGATGATAGTGACAAATATCTTCTCTTTATTAACAAGAAAAGGGGACTCCTTGTATTAGAACAGGAAATGTTTATGCGCTTCATATAGGTAAAATGGAATATTAGCTTATGCTATATTATTAGTGAGATATTGGACCATTGACTTTGTTAATAAATTTAATTGGAATTCACTTGCGGGATACCACTGAAACTGTCTGACATAACAGTGAGTAATGTCATTAACTTACAGGAGCTGTCATCATGGTGCTCTTTCTGATGGTTCTCCATGCACTTCAGGAGGTATTTAAAGGTCTCAATCTCGCATGGGATTGTGAGCCCGCCACTCTGGTCAAACCCAAATTCCTCTGCAGCCTTTTCCAGCAACACTTTGAATAGAGAGTGGCTAAGGTAGCTGGTGGGAATGATGAACCTCCGAAGCTCTGGCCCAACATAGACTGCCAAGTAACCTTTTGGAACATCAGGTGGCGGTTCAGGGCTTTGGCAGCTATCCTCATCCGAGTCACAACTCATAACATTTGTTATCCTTTTGTTAATTATTGGTGATATGCCACCATCAGTCACTTCAGAATTGGGATCCGACACTTTTGAGCCCAGGGTGACAGTCTGCCACTTCTGAAGTATTTCCTTTAGTCTCACAATCTGCCTAATTCCAGTCAATTTGGAGCCACCACCGTCATCCATTGCTAAACTTTTACCCCAACAGTCAAAAGTATACCAGGATCGAATTCAGCGGATCCGATTCTAGACTAAAAAGTCTCATCAGATCTTACACTACATGTAAATATATCAATGAGTCATGATGTGCAATTTTGCATATATGAAACAAATAAAAAATAAATGATGCAAGTCATGCTTTCCTTCATTAGCTGGCTGCATAGAGGTATTTAAATGTGAAAATAATTAAATACAGAACTGAAATGGGCACTGAGTAGTGAAGATCAATCAAATCACCAATAATCAAAAGGAAAATATTCATTGGTCATCTCAATCCACAAATTATAAAAAGAAAAAAGAAAGCATCAAAGAGAAGGTATGGATATAATTTACGTTCACTGCGGCTGATAATTGTTAAAGCATTGGATACTCTTCTTAATTTCATATTCATTGATAACTTATAATTTATATGCTTTCCTCATGCTACAAGGCATTAACATTCTTAAAGCATTATAATTTTTTTATATTCACTACTGATAGTATTTTTCCTCATGCTACAAGGCATTAACATTCTTAAAGCATTATAACTATCATAGTATTTTTCTATACCCAATCAAGTGAATGGATATAATTTATATTCACTGCTGATAATTGTTCCATGACTGAAATAGTGAAATGATGAATAAGAAAATTAAATCCAAAACAGCTTTACTGCAAAGTGCAAACCATACGGCTACATATTCTTAGGCGTTTTGGACATGATGAACTGAAAACAAAAGTGAAATTAAGTGATGAATTTTGCATGAAGCAGGCTATTAGAAGGTAAAGATTATATTATCATACAAAATATATTTTCTTTTA
The DNA here is from genome assembly GCA_023212625.1 of Styphnolobium japonicum. Taxonomy (NCBI): domain Eukaryota; kingdom Viridiplantae; phylum Streptophyta; class Magnoliopsida; order Fabales; family Fabaceae; genus Styphnolobium; species Styphnolobium japonicum. Next base: position 19,884,518 of record JALBWW010000003.1, on the reverse strand, counting down.
TCCAATAAGAGAAAGAAAAAAGACTTCTTTTCACCCATTGCTATTTTCACATCTCTGCAACTAAATGAAAGGGAGCCAACCTGTATTTTGAAGTTACCAATTATTAATAAATATAGAATTCTGCCAATTCCCAATTATTTAATTTATTTAACAGCAACAGTTTTTTTTTTCATCTCTTTGTAACTCACCTTGTCTGAATTTTGAAATTATCTTGCTATATTAAGCTTATGATCTGGTGCCCTATTTCATTTTCATGAATCCTGAATTGGGACCATCAGCTTCGCTGATTTGATATGACAATTAAGGCAGAGAGATAAAATCATCCCACCACCCTTAGCAACAATTTACCCAGGTATCGAATTCGCAAACTCCAAGCCAGATCCACATAGATCCTTAAGCCCAATAAGAATATATAGCTCAAAAATTGAACATTTAATCTATAGACGCATAGAACATGCAAATTACAAATTACCCAAGAAGCCAAAGATGATAAATTGAACAGCAACAATGATTAATCACGACAACGGTGACCATTGAAATTCGCATTCCAAATATAACAACGAGAAAATGGAACATTAATCACCCTTTTATTTTATTTTATTTTGAGACCCCAAAAGAGAAAAAATTGAAAGTACAAAATGCATGAAGAGATTGGTACCTGATAGAGAAGAGGGCATCAGCTGTGAACCGGAAGAACAATAGCCATGGAGCTTCGGAAGTGGATGCAGAGGTAGCGAGCTCTCCAAAGAGAGAGACAAAGAGTTACGAAGAAATGTTCTTCTGCCTTTTTATCTGAATCAAATCCTCAGAAGAAAAATTTGAAATCAATGTTGGGGTTTGAACTTTATACGCCGATGAATTATCGGCGATGAAGAACAAACTTTTGTTGTCTTTGTTTCTCGCACTCCCTTAACCGTCGCTCTCGGAGTGTCTGTTTTTCTGTTTTGGTCCAACTAACAAAACCAACGGTTTATATAAAATTTGTGTCCTTTGGCATTTTTAAAATTTTTTTATAATAAATAGATAAATAAAATGAAAAGTGAAGCTATGTCCTATTTTCTATGATAAATATAATCAATCATACAGAACATTGTACCAAAAAGAAAAAAAGAATCGTACAGAACAACAAAGGGAAAAAGAAAGCTAATAAGCTAAGGATAATGTTGTACTTGGAAAACCAAAAACAACCATGGTTAGGGATTGCAATGACATTGTTGACCTTGCACATTGTGTGGGAAGCGTGGACAAATAGTACAAAGATCTGAGAGGGACGGTCACAAAGAGAGCTTGTTTGGTTGTTGCGTTGGATTAGCTCCAACGGTCCAACCTCGTAAGTACCCATTAATTATTAATTACTTTTGTATATTAAGAGCTATATAACTAAGTAATTTATTCCTCTTTCATAAATCTCATCATTCCCTGAAGATACACTTATTGTACAATAAAAAAAATTGCATATCACATAATTTTAATGAAATTTAAATTTTAAACATTGAAAGTTAAGTTTGAAGTGTCATTTTTATTTAAAAGACAACTATCAATTAGATAAATCATTTTGATTACTTGCTGATGAGTTGATGACCAAAATTGGGTTCCATTTAGTCACTAGAAGGAAGAGGGTCGGTCCAGCCCAATTGGCTTATGTAGTTCTACATTAGAACTAGTGATTTGCATAAATGAGTATAATCGCCCAGCCCAATCACACGTTTTGTGAGCAAATATTTATATACGTATATTATTTTCATTAATAACTGAAAAAATATTATTTTCATTAATTTATACTGACTACTTTTTTGACATATCTGTTACATGTAAAGTTCAATACTTGATTTTGTTAATAATTTTTTTATTAATTTTAATTACAGGTTAGAGTTTTATTAAAAATTACTTGTAAAATTTGATTACAAAAAAATTTATTTTCTTAAAATATACATTATTATTTAGATAACTAATTCAATCTAATCGTGATTTCTATATTATGTTTACTAGAATAAAAGTAGTAACTAGTAAGAAAACATAAATAGTTCTATGTAATATTAAGGAATATTTTTAATAATTTTTTTTAAAATCCAATTTTTATATATAACATAAATCAAATTATTGATCTCTAAACACACATCTTAGGTGGGACAACTTAAGCAAATGCTAGTGATGAAAGTAGCATAAATTAAGAAGAGTAAGGATTTTTTGATGGATTGATTCCAATGTAAATTACACCAAAGAAAATGAAAAAAAAAAAAAGAAAAAGAGCAATGCTACGACTATGTATATAAATGGACAGGCAATGATACTTATCTCATGTACTTTAATATGAGCATTATTTCAATACTCATTTTTTTAGGGTATTGATATCTAAGATGATTTATTAAGTATTTATTAGTTATTATTTATATTTAATAAACTTTTAAATATTTATTGTGAAACTAATAGTAAACAAATAGTTACAACTCATCCTAAGTACCATACTCATCAGGGTACTATAACAACTCTCTATCTGGACAATCTAGTTATTTTTTAATAGATTGGATTGCTGACTGCAGAGAGATAGGGTTTTAGGTAGTGAGGATTGAGAAAAATAGCGATAATTAAAGTAAATAATAAATAGTAAAACAAAAAAATGAGAAAAGAAAATTTTAGAAATTTGAAATCTTTATTTTTTGGAAGAAGAAAAATAAAAATAAAAGTAGAGAAAAAGAAAATTCTAAAAACAAAAAATTCAATTTTTAAAAGTTTTTCTTTATCCCAAATTTCAAAATTTTATGTCCACTCTTATTTTCTTTCCTCTCAACCAAACAAAGGGTTAGTGTTTTCTTTTCTTACATACCAAGTTCTTTAGTTCTTTTGCTCTAATTCTTAAGGAAGTATGTTTTTTATTGACTGCTTCGATATTTTAGTAAGTATTAATTTTCTTAAAACATTAAGTTGATGTAAAAGATGCGTCTTAAAAATCACTTGAGGAGAGAATTAGTCTCATTGACACAAACATTAATTTAAAAAAATCCTTAATATATAAAAAGCAACTGGATTATTTAGGATGATAGCAAGAAACAAAGAAAAGCATGTTGTTTAGAACACAACACACTTTTGTTGATATGTGATCATTTGGATTACTTTTTTTATATATATATATATAGAAAGGCATTTTTAAATATAGAGCACTTCTACTTATATTAAATTATTGGCCAATATACCTGCAAAGAGTGATTTCAGTGATAAACAAACTTGAACTCAACGGTTGACAGACTTTTACAATATCAGAGATTTATGTTTGTAGAAAAACACTTGTGAAGATGAGTTGCTTCAATAATTGAAAAGAAATTAGTCTCATACAAAAAAAAAAGTGTGAGAATACCAAACAAAAAACCAAAAATTTATTGGCCGATATAGGCATACTTATACACAACATAAACCTAAACATAACAATTAATTGTTCAGGATAGTCATAGAGCGCACAATTTCATGGATGCATAGTATTCCATGGGCCATGCCCAAGGCCAATTTACGGCCTGCACACGAAGGCTGTTGTTGATTTGATTGGTTCCATCGTCTTTCCCTTTCTTGTGCAGACAAAAAAAAGGTTAAGACTTGAGACCAAGGGGGGAAAAAATTACTGGTAAACGGGTTGGTTCTCGGATAGTAGAATGGGCCCAAAAAAATACAAGTTGGGTGTGTGAAACTGTGTAAGGTCTCAAACCTCTATTTTACGCAGCAGCGTCATTTCCTGCCTTCAATTATCAGCAAAACCTCACAAATTCCATTGATAATATCAGTGGTGGTGCTTTTTGCCTCTCCTGATAGAATAAAATTGTGAAGTTCCGATTTTTAATATAAATTTATTTGCACAAGTTTTAGTTCTCCTTAAGTCGCTAGCTATGCTAAATTCAAGACTAGCAAGAGTGGGAGCTTGGATCTCAAAAGAGTTGTCCAGAGGTACACGTCTTTTGATTTTTCTCCAAAAAAAAAAATTTCTTTTTTTTTTCTCCACTTCCCATTTTTTTCCTTGCATTTTTTTTTAAATTTAATCTTGCTTCTGTTACTGATTGTCTTAATGTGCATGACATGATTAGAATATCTAATTTTGTTGAATCTAGAATTCATAAAATCATTTTCTTTCTTTCATTTTCACAGGGACTTATACATCCATGTCTAGAGTAGGATATATTCAGAGAGTCAGAAACCATTACCTGCAACCTCCGGTTAGTTATTTTTGAATAAGTGACAATACCCAGAACGTGGATTTTGCTTTTCTATCCTTTACTTTTTTTTTCTGGAAGTATAATTTAAGCCTTCAATTTCAGAGAAGTTTGACAATCTGGAACAGTTAAACTTGTTCTGAAGCATTGTGTTAAGTGCTATTCTTATATCATTTTGATTCTTTTGTAAAATACTGGGTTTTACTTGATGGTTAACTAAGGAGACACTAGTCTGATTTTGATCTTTGTTTGACTGAGAACATAGATAATCTGTTTTAATTTATTATGTGAATATCTTATGAAAAGTTTATGTATCAAGAATAAAGAATGGACCTTTTAAACATGTTAGCTGGTTGAACTGTGGAGCTTGATAATGAAATTAACCTATTTCATTTCCCCATTGCCATGGGCTTTAAGGGGCGGAAATGTGGAATTGGTCAACTCTCCGCCCTGTAGCCAAAATGGCCAATGGGTTTGTGGATAACACAAAAATGGAATAAAAGGTTTGTAATTTGTGCAATGTTTTTTTTATCTTTTCCTGACTTTGACTTTGTTGGAAATGTATATGAATTTAACATTGTAGTTTAGTTTTGGATATGGGTTTATTAGTTTGTTGGTCTTAATAGAAGGGAATTGGTTACCTTCGAATCCTCTTTATTAAAGATTGAATTGATGGCATGAAAAATAGAAAAGTAAAGGGAAGAACTGGTACAAACCTTGGGAGAACCACACCCCAAAAGCAAGCTGTTAAAGTTGGAGAGCTTAAGGCTATATAAACCCTACATCAGAATCCCACACTTCTGATGTGGTACTCAAGTCTCATACTATGCAATTGGATCATAACAATAACCCAGAAAGCTGGAAGTCTACTATCAATGTAGTTATGGAATTACATGATGGAAGAAGTAATTTATTAGGGAGGAAGAGAGGAGACATCACAAAACTGAGTGTTTTAAAAAATGAGGTTTTTAAAAAATTGTCAAATTGGCAGTTGTATGAGCAAATGCTTGTGAAATCCATAAATTTTATCAAAATTATGGATGTATATGTGCTTATGCATTATTGGAGAAATAGTTTTATTTTATTTTTACTTTCTAATTGCATTGGGCTATGCTTATCTATATTTTTAAATGTGTAATTTTTTGTTTCTTTCTTTTTGAACAGTTTCAACAGCATTCGTTCACTAAGTTATACAAGGGAGCCATGATTCAAAAGCATAATTTTCTTTCAACAATGACTACTAACAACACTTCTGAGGAAGGGAGTGAACAAAATGAAACGTAAGTTCTTTTTCTTTTCAGATGACAGCTTCTGCAGTAATATGCTATTCTTTTGTTATATGTTATAGCAGTCAAAAGCATGGTAATGGGGTATTATAATTTTGGATGTGGAAGCAGTGCTGATGATCTAGATTATTTCACCATTTTTTTGTTAAGTTTACTGGCAATTGCACGAAAAGCCATTGCATAGGATAAAAACTCATGTGAAAAACATGGGTGTACTTTGCAGACTAGTTGCAAACTGCTGACTTCTTGTTTCTTGGCGTGAGTTGGACTTGATTTGGTCATTGATCAAGGTCTCTCCAGTGTTATAAAGTGAGCCTTCTCTCTTACTGTCTAGTTTTTACTAAGATAGCATGGTTGTTGAAAGGAACAATGTAAGATCAGCAGCTATGTGGGTGCTTTATCATAGAACATATGAAATATTTTTAAAAGAAAGTGTTAAGTACTGACATTATGAAGTTGAATTTGTTTGTCAACCAAGGTCTGGGGTTATTAAATATTTTGTAAAAACTCTACCTTCTCTTGATTATACTTTAGCGTGAATGGAGCTAACATAAAGCAAACTCTGTGCCTACCTTTTCCAAATATGACTGAGAGATAATTGGATCTAAATATTGTGTTGTTAGATTTTCAAATTTCACTGGTGATTGTGTTGCTTGATGGGAGAGTGGCATTATGATAGAATGAATCACCATGACGGGAGATAAGTGTCTTTATTCTTTAATTTTGGTTTAGAGATACTTTGAGTCAATTATAAAGTGGCAAGGTCAGAGAAATTGGAGACTAAGATTATGAGCTTCAAATTTTCTTATATTTGTCTTTCTAATGGTTAAATTTTCAAAAGCAATTGAGAACTTGAAAATGTAGGGAATGCTAATGTCACACGAATATTGGGGTTTGGCACTATCATTTGCACATACATGTATGTTGTGTGCATCCAACCAGTCTAGATTTCATGCAGTCAACCATGTGGGGTATTATATCTGAGCAGGGGTTAGATTAATTGTAGAGTCAACAGTAGCAATCCTTGAGCAGGGACCAGTTGTTGCAGGCTTGCAGCAGGTCACATTTCTTTGAAATATCTTCCATTCCATGTCTCATGTCAGATGGCAAGAATCCACCTACTTATCATGAAATGTCCAACTAGCTTTTGAATCATCGCTCAGTGTTTGATTGCCTTAGGACAGAGTACCTCACTCATATTTGATTAGATGGTGATAATGCATCATGTGAGTGTGACTGATGAGTTGATTGAAGGGTAGAATGGATTAACATCTTTGGTGAAGTGCGTCAGGGCCCTATATCTTCCTCAAAGTTAAAATGAAAAATGCATACTTTTCATTCTGCTCCTTACTCTTTGCAACTTTATGCAGGATATCTGTGACTTTTGTCGATAAGGATGGTGAGGAAAAGCTTATTAGAGTCCCCATTGGAATGTCCATGTTAGAAGCTGCTAATGAGAACGACATTGAACTTGAAGGCAAGAGCTTTGACATTAGCGTTCTACTCTATCATCCGTTACTGCTCTGTTTTTTAGTTTTGATTTTTCTATCTAAATCTTTTTCCATTCTGCAAGCATGCTTTTGGGTGTTGTCTTGCTCCTGATGGACATGCTGACCCTTCTCACGTGTCCCTGTTTTTTATGAAGATTAGGGGCTCGTGTCATAACATTTCCATTTTAATCCTTCTTCTGGGGCATTTACTGAAGTGGCTTACCATATTCATTATTGATTTAGCTTAGATTTTCTGTTACCAAAAGTTAATTTCTAACTCAATGTTGTTGCAGGAGCGTGCGAGGGCTCACTTGCGTGTTCAACTTGTCATGTTATATTGATGGTACATCATGGGTGATATATGTAGTAAAGTGCTCCTTGAAATTAATTTTATTATTTTCCATTTACAAGAGAGGCCAAATTATTGAACTTTGTGCAGGACGTAGAATATTACAATAAATTAGAAGATCCAACTGACGAGGAAAATGACATGTTGGATCTAGCTTTTGGTCTTTCTGAAACGTGGGTTTCTCTTACATGAACTTGGGCTAGAAATTCTTCTTGTCCCTTTTATTTTTTTTCTCTCAAATTCTTCCTTGACTAATTTTGGCAGTGACTTTGCAGATCACGTCTGGGTTGCCAAGTAATTGCTAAACCTGAACTTGATGGAATTCGTTTAGCTGTTCCTGCTGCCACTAGGAACATGGCTGTTAATGGTTATGTGCCAAAGCCAATCTAGTGATGATACAAGTCGGGGAAAATTTGGGTGCAAAGAAATGAAGAATGCAGCTATCTCAGTTTTGTGGCGTCATACAGTGTTAGAAAAATGAGCATTTATTGATCTTAGGCATTGTTTTTGTATTGAGTTTTTGGAAGATTACTTAGTTCCTATATATGACAAACCACATATCACATTGTTGAAATATTCCGTTGGCTACAATTGCTTATAATAATAAAAAGCTCTTATAAAAAAGACATTATTTTTTAAATCTGATCCAAACCAGCTCAATAAATTACTTATACTGTATTATTTTATTGTACCATTTACTTCTGGCCAAACCCTTCCATCCCTAAATAAATATATGACAAAAGAAAATCCCTAAATAAATCAAAGTCAAATCTATGGTGTATCCATGAATTTGTATGCGTCACTAAACATGAGCCATTAATTAAAATTATTTAATTAAATAACTTAAATTTATATAAAGGTTTTCGTGTTCCAAATTACCAATGCCTCTAAATTTATGGGATACACCATGGACCTAACCAAATAAAAGAAGAAAAGGAAGAGGAGGGTGGTATTTCGATCATCTTGGATATGGTCAACTCAACCATGTTGAAAATTTTCTTAATATGAAAAAGTGAATTGATTATATGATCTAGTTGACAAATATGATAAGGACAATAATTTTAATGATCCATTTATCCTAGTAACTCTTAGAAACTGTCAGAATTTTGTTATAAATAGGCTAAGTTTCCTTCCTTTTCTTTTGGTAAAGTAGAAAACCTCTATTAGTATCTAAGTGGATAATTGGGAAAATGGGTTATGAGGGGATCAAACTTCCCCACCTTGGCCTTCTGGTGATCAAGGGAGGTGCTACTAAGCTACAAGGCTATTAACAACTAAGTTTCTTCTCTTTGTTTTCTTGGCTTAGATAGTCAAAACAAAATTTTCCAACTGAGATAATAAGGAGTGGGATTCTAACCTAGGACTTCACCTTATGAGAGCACCCCGTATATATTTGAGATTTGCATTTTTGGCCTTAGAGAAAAGAATTTAACCTTAAGATGTTTTCGTGTTCTGTATTTCTTATAACGTAAAATATTATCTTACAATCTACACTATTCCTCTATGCTTGTTGAGTCATAATTCAAGCAAGCCACGATAGCTTGGTTTGCATTTGAGAGTTTGGTGTTCACGATGTTACTTGTACAGGGGTCGGTGTTCAAATTGAAAGTATTATTTTATTATTATTTTTTGGTCACTAGAGTTCAATTTGACTTCATTGCTAACATGTAAAATGCATCTAAAATAAACAGTAAAAATAATAATAAAAATGATCATCCTTGTAAAATAAATATTTGAAACAAGATATTTATTTACTTGTATTGAGGGAACTTCGACATTAATTAACCTATCTTTTCGTTTTGTAATTTTCCTTATATTTAGCATACTCTCACAGGAGGATTGCTGGAATTTGGGCTATAATCATACCTCTTCATTAGAAACTTTTGTTGTTGGAACTAATGTGCCGAAACCAAATAAAGGATTATGCAATAATCGACCAAGTTATTTTTCTAGACCACAGTCAATTATTATGACCAATACAGCAATCACCTCCCCCACAATATAGGGACACAGAGAAAAACTTTAAAACATGAATTCTGGAAATAGGAGCATTAATTCATGTCAAAGCAACAAAACTAAGGTGTATCCAATGACACTAAAAACTTAAAGGTGTTTGGTTTGTTTTTTGTTTTTGTTTTTGGTAATTAAATATATTTTTATTATGATTATAAACAAAAGTTACAATTTTTTTCATAAAATTTTGAAAAAATAAAATAAAATATTTTTATAATTATAATAAAAATATATCTAACTCAAAATGAAAACAAAATATAAACTAAACACCCCCTAAATTTACTACAAATTTAAGGGGCTTAGGATTCATGCTTTGCTCTTACTCTGTTGTTTCATTCTTGGGCTATTTGAATGAATTAAGGGAACCCACATGCATGGGCTTGATTTTTGCTTGATTACTAAGTTAATAGGTTACAAATGAATTGATGTGATGCATGGGTAGACTTACGATTGGATTCTACACATTTGTTAGATTTTGTGTTGCTGTCGCACAGAATCATGTTTTCCATGACGATTCTACCCAATGAGTATCACACACATAATTGTCCACTTCAACAAACATTTTGCCATTTACTTGTTGATTTGTAGGTTCCACCTAAATGGCCGAAGTGCTGCTCAAGAAAGAAACCGTCCTTCATTTTTATTTTGATTTTGTCTCAGTACATTTTCAGTACCATGAGGGGAGTACAGCTAGGCCCAATCTGCAAAGTACAAGCTCTTTCTCACTTAATTTTCATGCAGTAAATTTGAGATTGTCTATTTGATAGAATTGTTATGTCCGACATTGTATATCTTTTTTAAAGTTGGTATATCTGATGGCCGATTTTGACTGTCTATTTTAGGTGTTTATTAAAGACGATTTTTAGTCTGATTCTTCTTGTATAAGTAACCTTTTTTCTGATCGCTTCTTTCTAAGTCATTCATTTTCAAGTCGCTCTTTCAGCGTCGGTTGGCTCTTAACAAGAACATCAATTGTTACAATTTAAATTTATGAAAAGAACCCAACCTAAAAGATTAGTTTATTAAATGAAAGAGTTTCATGACTTAAGTATCTCACTAAGTTACTTTTTATAGGTAATGTGGATAGACAATTTAGTGAAGTACTTAAATTATGAGGCTTTCCCACTTAATAAGTTAATCTTTTGAGTTAAACTCTCTTCATAAACTTAAGTAGTGAAAGAACTCGTATGTTATTGGTCAAAATTGATCATTCATTAACTAAGATTAACAATTGTTTTATATGTTCAAATGTGACTACAGTAAAAGTAAAAAAAGAAAAGAAAAAGAAGAGAGAATTAACAAGTCATCTTAATTGAATCACTCTACTACCCTATATCCGGATATTGATAATTTTTTAATTATTCAATTTCTCGTTTATAGATTTTTTTTATTAATTAAAGTGTCGGATACTATAGTTATCTTCACTATTAAATATTTAGATTAATAGGTGTTATATTTAAAAATCACTGGATGGAAGAGTGCAATGAACGGAAAAGAAATGTCTGTATCCAATTGAATTCTTGTAGCATTAATTTTTAAGACGTAGTTGATGTATTGATTTTATTTAATGTGCAAATAATCTCAAGTATTATGATTTTAGTAATTAATTTCTTCTATTTTTTTATTGTACAATTAACTCACTCTATCAATTAAATTTTTAAAAAAATCAGCATATGAGACTTAATTATATTAAAATTTTATCAAAACATTGCTTATGAGATATAAACTTTTCTTTTGAGCTTTGAGTGATGTCACATCTAACAAAAGTTAGAGATTTGACTCTTCACATCTTCTAGACTCATATTTTGATTATTTTTTTAATTGTGTACAATTATAATTAATTAAAAGTGTCTTTATCAAAAAATTATCGAAGGTGTCAAATGACCAACTAGTGAGGTCATGTAAGACTCACAATTAAGAATTTAACAAATTAATTGTCGTAAATGGGTCAATTACACAATAATGATTTAAAACTATAATTAGTAGTACATTAAGTTATCTGCGCATTAAATGACGTTGAAAGGGATTATGTGTATATCAACCTTTTTAAATGTTTTATTGTACCTAGTAAGACTAAAAATTAAAACTTTTTTGGTGAACTAAAAATTTATTTTTAAGACCTTTTATTAATGTGCCGCAAATTTTCACCCACCTCACATCTGAAGACTTGTTAGTGTACAATTTAATTTATGGTTTTATATATTTTACGAATTATTTTCAACAAGTAAAAAAAGTTATGTATAATATGTTATATGTACGTACATTGATGCATTACGTTATTATTTGATAAAATAAATTATAAAGTATAATTAACTTTTGACAATGAGCAATGTATAGTTTTTGAAAGTTATAATTTTGATTATTGGCTAATATTTTTAATATTATGATTTAAAAAATTGAAATTAAATAACATTGAATAGTATATACTACTTGCTGAAACGGTTTTTTAATTTTATTTTTAAATATTACACTTCAATATGGCTTTTACAATTTACATTAAATTTTAACATAATTTTATCAAAATTCCTTCTTCACCGATGGTCATTATTATAGTTTACCCTTATTCGTACTCTGTGATATCCTGGGCTAAGACAAGTAGGCACCATAAAGGGCAAGTGTCCCATTGCTCCTTCTTCAATTCCTCTGAATCTTCTTATTTCTTTATTTTTTCACCTGTACTTTTTATTTTTTATTCATTTATGTCCCCTCTCATTTTGACCTCCTTCCCTACACTCACCTTTTCAGCATTCTCCTTCAGGCGGCTTTTTTTACCCATGAACGATAATGCATGCATTTGTGAAATTATTTTTCTATCCGATACAAAAGTTAAAGTGAGTAGTGACTATGAATTATGATTAGTAATTTTTATTAAAGTTGTGATTATACGCCACAACTTCTATGAAACTTAAAAAAAAAAATTTATAACAAAAGTTGTGGTGAGAGATTACGATTTCTATAACATGGGATTTTTTTTTATAAAAAATTTCATAGGAAAGTCATCAAGGACCACGACTTCTATGGTAATTATTTATTTTAATTTGATAAGTCTCACTTACCAGACTAAGTAGTGGTTCATGGGCACAATTTGTTATAAGTTGAGATTTATGGCTACGATTTACTATAACTTTTATATTAATGGGAGAAATAATCTCACTAAGTGTACTAAAGAAGTAATTTTGTTTTCTATTTACACTTAGTAGGTAAAAAGGTCCCCTGAGGCTCTGCTACTGTGTATAGATTAATTACGGGGTTAAAAATTCTGTTAAATTTTCGTATGTTTAAGATTTAGTTCAATACTTGATAGAGAAAGAAAAAACTATCTCTAAAAATAATAAGTCGCTTTTAGATAAAATAAAAGGGTGCCAATCGTCAAGAGTCAATGAGAAATTAAAGTACGTAGATAAAATTTCAACAGGAACGGTAGCATATAGACATCGAAACGATTATAATTATGCTCCTTTGGATATATCAAGCTCAAAAACAATTTGGAGTGGCTTGTCTTTGATCGAACACCCCTCAAAAACTGGAGCTAAAGATTTAATAATATAATTGGCAAACACGTTTTTGTCAAATGTAAAAACAAGGAAGGGAAAAGGTTAGTAGTTGAAATGGACTATTATCTTGTATCTATTTCATTGGTTATGGATTGTTTTGAGTAAATAGCTACCTATTCTTATCTATGAAAATAAATCGTGGATGAAGGAAACGCTTACTACAAATTGTAGTTGAAAACAACGGTTTATGAAAAGTCAAATTGAATTGGTTGAGTTTCAAGATGCCAACCTCTTCTTATCTTCGAGAGAACTCTTTCAGTTCCTTAATTAATTGCCCTATATAAAACAAAATGAAGACAACAAGATAAGTACCCGTTAACAAACTTCCCTCAAGATGTTTCGAAAATATTTTAACAAAGAAAAGTTCGATATAAAATTTGTGGCTAGCCACAAGAAAATTAAATCTTGAAAAGCTGGCTAGCTCAGTGAGATAACAGAGCGAAAAATTCCAAGTTTAAGATCTAGGTTTAATTATTATTAAAAAAAAACAGCTAACTAATTATCATTTCTAAACAGGGACTTGCACATCGACCTCTGGCTACAGAACAGTTTGTGCGTGCACGCGGTGATGAAACAAACACGTACTCAAAGATTAAGAGAGAAACGTGAAACAGGATGAATGCCTGGCAAACTATATATATGTAATATGTTGGTTTAGATATATATGCTTGCAAATATATGTATATGGGGTCACTAATTCATAATTAATAGAGTCCCATTGAAGAATTTAAACGAAACTTTTAACCACCTGCCTATCCTTTTTCCTAGAGATACAATTCAACAGGGAAAAGTTTGACTCAAGCAGAAGTAGAGATGAGAATTCTCCAAGTTCTGAATGTGTCTCCCCAAAAAATAAAAGGTCCTTTTTCATTACCATGTTTGTTGATTTGTTCACCTTAATTAGTTCACTTCTCCAGTTTAATTAAAAACAAGCTATGACCTGAGATATTAATGGAACTCATAAGAAAATTCTTGATAATTTAAACCAAAAAAAAATATCACCTTAGTGATGAAAGGATTTCAATACATGAATTTCTCTTTTCTTCACCCTCAAATTCCTAAAACGTAAATTTTCATTGTAAACAAATGCAAGTCAATTAATTATTCATGGTCATTTCAATTAAAAAAATTTATTTAATAATAATCATAAAACGGTTTTAAGATTTTAAATAATTATCTATTAATTATTAAAGCAAATAAAAAAGTTTGTATCAGGTTGAAGGCACAAAAGACAGCAAACCCAAATTTTATCATATTATATTAATATAAATTATTATTCATTTTTGCAAATGTCCTGTACAAATATACAATTTATACAAGATTAACATCTGTTTCCGTCCATCACAATTCACACGTATCTTATACATATATATGTATCTCATACACAGATATGAAAGACAGCAAGTTTGAACTGAGCCAAAAAGTGCCACGTACTAATTTAGTTGAGTTTATTGCTACCAAGAATAATAAAATAAAATAAAATAAGATAAAATAATCTTGTAATTGTACACTTTTTAACCACGGGAACATCACAGAGTGTATGAAATTTAATTTGGGATCTGTTAAAAGCTTAAAGAGTTAAGTACAAACAATTAAATAGTTTTACATCTATAATATGTCCTCTTAAGCAAAAGGAATGATGATAGTACGAATTAAATTCCAGATTAATTAGTCATAGATATTTTAATATTATGTTAAGGACCAACTCTCTTAAAAATTTACACTATAAAGTAAAAATAATTAAATAATGTAATATCTAAAGTAGAAAGTTGATATTATAAGATTTTTCAAGCCAAATTGAGGTTGCCGTGGCAGGCATGCTAGCTACACACCAACGGCTCTAGAATTCACTCTATGGGCAATTAATTATAGTTTCTTACGTAAACATCAAAACCACGTTAGTGTTGTTGTACTACTTTCTTTCTATTTTTCTTTCTTCTTCTTTCCTTCTTTCCTTCTTTCGTTTTTGGCTGAAGTACTACTTGTAGTTGATGCAGTACATATATATGTCTTTGCCTTACAATCTCACATTAAAAGCAAGCAACAATGCTTTGTGCATTTCACGCAACAGTAATCACAATTTAACAAATAAAAAGGATCCTTTTGACTGTAGGTAAGAATCCGTGAGGTGAGACACATATCAATCTGTTTAAACTAAAAAAATAAAATAGACTTGGAAAGTGGGAGACACGAACAATACAACTAGATTGGATATTAGTATTTAACTAATTAATTAATCAAATATCAGATGATGATATCTTAACCTTACTAACTAATTACTTGTTTCTTTTCAACTCATCTTTCTTTCTCCCCTGTCACACAAAGACTACTATATCTTGAGGGTTCATATTATATTATTATTATTAGTTAGTGACTAGTCTTCTAAACATATAACAAAAGGTTAATTTCAATGAAACCCACACACCTACTACTCAATCATTAATCTTGATAGGTATGCTTTCAGATACCTACAGCCTGTTAATTAACTTGTCTAGCTTTGAAATACATGTGTTCATTAATATATTGATGAAAACGGCAGCGCCACTAGGGAAGACTCGAACAGATGGTATAAAACTATTAATATGGTATAATTCGTTCAATTATTTGTATCCCTTTTGAGATTTGAGATTATTCTGATATTCATTAATATATATTCTTAGTCATATTTCGTTTTCAAATTATATATTTTAAAATATATATATGGCTAAGTATGCGTTCAACTTCGATCTTTAGGCCATAGCCATTAACCAATTAGGATCCATGTAGATCATCTATAGATTTTTTCTTTTGGTCAAAAAATTAATAAATTTTACAACCTCGGACCGGAGAACGCATTGAGTACAAGTATTTTTCAGTGTAGTAACTCCAATATAATTCAAACATGAGATTTGCGGGTTGCAAGCTGCTACCTTTAAGGATCGTCTATAGATTTTAACTGGCCGATTTTACATGTTCAAAGTAGTAAAAAAAATAAAAATTGCACGTCTCTTAATTACAAGCACATGCCTGATAAAATTAATATAGCTTAATTAGGATGAGGAGGCTATGAAGAACGGGTACAACGCTGGCTTACTGTTGTTTTTATGCTGAAATGATGACGTAATGCATGTTGTTAATTCATTCCTAACTTTCACCGAAGAAACATCATTACGTATATAAGGGCTGCTAAGGGGACGTTTACCTTCTTTCTTTTGTATTATTATTTTAAAATATTTGTTTTAATATCTCAAAGATTTGTTATCACAACTTGAATTTATAATCCTATATTTAAATTCTTACTCGCCCAACCACTTGTATTATGCAAAAGTGACTTTAAAATCAGTATTATGTGTATCAGACAGGAAAATATGATTTACTCTAATAATTAATAAGTCAAAACTTTGTTTGCATTGGAGAGAAGCAAATCTACAAAAAGAAAAGGATTAATTAAACAATAACCCAACAGGTTAATTATGATGAGTTTCTGTTTGTCTTTCATAATCGACTCGGGGCTTAAGATAATGTTTATCAATTCTCTAGCAGCTCTAGCTTATCTCATATAGTCTTATTATTACATTTGTCCCAACGAAAAAACATGGTCATTTTAACCCAACTGGCTAGAAAAATACAGCGCTAAAAAAATACAGTGCTAAATTTAAGAGTTAAAGAAAAACAAATCACTAAAATATCAACAACCAAGGAATTCATCCCGGGGGCGGCTATATGTTTGCAAAAACCGGGAAAGATTTTAATCAATAGTACATGCATCTAGTCTGCATCTATAAATATTGCTTACGTTAGTTTATTTTTGGTTAATCCAATTCCAGGTCGCATTCACTTACCTTACACATTGACCTGTTCCCTATCCATCATTCATGTATTCACCTCCATTATGGCAACCAAATTTTAACTACCCCTTTTTCTATTGTTTTATTAAGCAATTCCTTTCCTTTACATGCATCTCTCTCTAATTACCTAGGCTTTCTCTCTCTCTCTCTAGCTGCATTTTGTAAATATGTCAATCCAGTTCTTCTCATTAAAATACTTAGTAAAATAATACTAGTGGACCTTCCTCAAATGTGCTCCTCTTCTTTGTTAATTAATAATTTGAGAGAGAGAAAATAGCAAAGGTGGGAGTACGAAAGGGTTTAAAGAAACTAGTTTTGAGAAAGGCGTATATACTATATAGCATTATATATTAAGGAATTAAAATTTTAAGCTAAGCTATTGAGATCAGAGGTGCATATATATGCAATACAAAATGCCACGAAGATTAGATACTCCTTATATTATACATCACACATACAACTGGAACAAGCAATATATTTACCTAGTTTTGTTTTTCAAGAAAAAAGAAAAAAAAGAAAAAGAAAACATAAAATGAAGATCCATTTTTCCCAACTACTCTCATAGGCAAAGACCCAAGGCCACATTGCCCTTAGCGTTGAATTCGTGTGCGCAAATTCGTTGAGAGGTGTTTGTCTTGTTTCCATTCCAACCCTTGCGTTTCTTTTTAGACAGACCTTCGCGCTCAAACGTGTGAACCAAAAACTCTCTCTCTTTCTCTCTGCAACTTCTTTCGCTTCTAAGTCTCAAGCTTCTCTCTCTCTCTGTCTTCTCTTCTCTTCTCTTCTGCTTCTCATTCTTCTAGAGAGAGAAAAATTCACCTGCATTGCCTGCAGAGGAATCGAATTCCATGAGAACGTCGTCGTTTCGCTCGTTCGGGAGGTGCAGCCACGGCGAACTCGACTCGCCGGAAGACCACGGAACCTCGTCGCCGGCGGCGTCAGGGAACGGCTACGGGGCCATGTTGCCGATCTTCCTCAACGACCTCCGCAGCAACCACCACCAGGAGTTCGTCGAGATCACCTTGGAGCTCGAAGACGACGCCGTCGTGCTCTGCAACGTTTCGCCCGCCGCCGCCCCTCCGGCTCCGTCGTCGAATCCAGCCGCCGGAGACGAAGGAGGCGGCGGTGGCGCCCTCGGGAGGAGCCACTCAATCACGTCGAGGATTCGGAGGAAGTTCCCGTGGTTGCGATCGTTGTCGTCGCGGACCTCGTCGTCGTCGGAGATTACCGCCGTCGAAGATCCCGTGGAAACCGCCCGAAATGCTCGGAGAATGCGAGCGAAGCTTGAACGGACGAGATCGAGCGCGCAGAGAGCTCTGAAAGGGTTGAGATTCATCAGCAAGAACGGTGGTGCCACCGACGAGTTATGGGGAAAGGTGGAAGAGAGCTTCAGGTTGCTCGCTAGGGATGGCTTGCTTGCTAGAGAAGACTTTGGTGAATGCATAGGTAGGTAACTCTTGTTTGATCTTTCAATTATAATATAATCAATGTTATCAGAAAATAGATATTTACTTTTATTTAGTTAATTTTTTTGTTTGAAAATATCTTCATATTGATAATATTTTGTTAAATTTATTGAAGGGATGGAGGATTCGAAGGAGTTTGCGGTGGGGATATTTGATGCATTGTCGAGAAGGAAGGAAAGGAAAGTGAGCAAAATAACCAAAGAAGAGCTGCATCACTTCTGGTTGCAAATTTCGGACCAGAGTTTTGACGCTCGCCTTCAGATTTTCTTTGACATGTAAGTTCCCCTTCGCCCCTCTCTATGCTGGCTTTGTCTTTTTCGATACACGAACAAAAAAAAGAATTCATAGGTTGTTAAATGTTTTTATTACGAAATCCGTACATGCTTTTTCTACAAAATTTTAATATATGTGCTCCAATATTTGATTTGTAACTAATTCATGATATTTATAAGTCTTTCTCCTTTTTATTAGGTGTTTTACTTTTGCATCTTTTTGAATAATTATTATTTCTCCTTGTTTGTCTTTTTGTTTATGTTTAAAAGAAGAAAAAAAAAGTCAACAAAGATTCAATGGCTACTCTACTCTACTCTCCTAAGTCGCTATAAAATGAGTTTTGATATGGGGATTCAAATTTTGTCATCTAGAAAAACAGGATTGGTGACATGAAGATGGAACAATTTTTTTTAAGTCATCTTGATAGGATTTGGCCCCAAGATTAAACAGTTCTTAAAGAGATTCGGTGTTGTTTGAGATACGCCTCTTGGACAATAAAATTGTCCTGTTACTTTTCCTAACTTTTGGCTTACTAAGAGCAAGTGTGGGAATTTTGAAATTTTATTTATTTATATGAATTTAATGAAATGAAAATTTAGTAAAACTACTTAAATTGAGATAAGTCAGGTGTGCTATTTTCTGTAATTGTGACTGCAGCATAATTACTCTTTTCACTAGTCGCAACTCGCAACAGCTGGTTAGAGGGGGAAGAAGCCCATGAGAATTTTGAAATTGTTTTCTAATTAAATAGTTAATTAATTGTCAATTTATTTCAGGGCGGACAGTAATGAAGATGGAAGAATTACTAGGGAGGAGGTACAAGAGGTAAGATTTGAGATGGTAAATAAAAAAAATATTTTTTACTCAATAAAATAAAGGAAGGATTACTAGCATCTTGTAACATGTATAGAAGGTAAAAAAAAACTGTATGCAAACAGTAATGAACAATCTTTTGAAACAACAAAGAACGTTTATGAGGAAATGTTACTTAAAAATAGGGGGTTAATATATACTTTTCATAATCCTTTTTAACCCTCCTTAATATATTTCTTCGAATTTTCACATTTGAGTTTTGACATCACACTAAATGAATATTTGACATGAATGAACATAAATAATAGTTGATAGTTTAATTCATTATTTATATATGCATACATAAATGATAGAAACTTTTATATGCAAAAGTATACCTCAACTTCATCTATCTTCTTTGGACTTTAAAAATTTAAAATAAAAAGAAGTAGCATAGAATTTTACATTAATAATTATAAATAAGCTCAATAAGGTTACGCTAATATATAAAACGTATTATATATTGTCCATAAATTCTTAGCTTTCTTATCTTTATCATTAGATGGAAGGTGCACCAAGGAAAAAAAATGAGTTTAACCTTGATTTGATGAAATACCCATATAATTTTCATAAATCATAACTTACAAAATAAAGGGTTTTTTGGAATTCCGGTGGACCAAACCGCCTACGGCAGTTTGCGTTGCACTCGGCCTCGAAAAGTTATATGGAATCGATATAAAATGCGTCTAAATCGGACAAACGAGTCAAAAGTTATGGCTTTTCAAAGTTTTGACTTTGGTTATATAAGTTTTGTTGTATTAATCTATTATTTTTTTTTTCGATTTTGTGTATATCACGCCACCCGTGTTGGCGTGATACACGTCATCACGTCAACACGGGTGGCGTGATACACGTCATCACGTCAACACGGGTGACGTGATGTGGCGTGATGACGTGTATCACGCCACCCGTGTTGACATGATACACGTGGCAAAAATGACAGTACGCTGGTAATATATTTCAAATGAGTGACATTTCGGTAATTTGTCTCCTAATCTACTGTACTGTGGCCAAATTGCCCATGATTCAACAAAGATTTAAAATGATGTTGAAAAAACGATTCAGAGATTAAAAAAAAGGGGGCAAAAACAGGGTGAGACATGAAAAACAAGAATTTTCTGAAATTAGGTTTTTGAAACACAATTTGATTACTTGTGACACGTGATTATAGTGTGTAATTATATAATAATTTAATTAGTTCTTTTTTGTTCCTCGCCAAAGAGAAAATAAACCCTTGTGTTTTATGAGTTTAATTAGAAAGATAAACTTTTATATGCTTTACACGCAACACGATAATTTAATAGGAAAAACAAACAATATAGATAATGTAACAAAAGAATGACGGGTTAAACTTCGAGTTAATTAAAATACACCATTTGATGTAACCATATATATATATATATATATATATATATATATATATATATGTATGTATGTATGCTACCGGTGTAAAACTAAACTTTAAACTTCATACTCATATGATCGTATCTCAAAATATTGCATCGAGAAAGTTTCCAAAAAATCATAATGGATTATAACACATTATTGTCAGATTTAATTTGTGTAATAAAAAAATTATTCTATTATTTAATTATATATCGACATATTATTAAAAGAATTTTAATTTTTTTAATAATAGAAAAATATATAATTAGATAATAATGTAATTTATACTAAATTAAAATTAAATTCATTATTTTATATATTAAAATAACTTTTATATATATGTGTGCGGTAAATGTAAAATTAGGAATAGATTTGTGGTGAGAGATTTAGATAATTTATAAAAGATAATAACTTCAAACTTTCATTCCGCTATTGTAAAACAAAATAAAAGTAAATGCAAATAATAGAAGTAAAAAAAAAGTATATTAATGGGGTAGCTTGAAGAGAATTCTTATCGTTTTAAGGAAAACCATAGAAGTTCATATTGTAGTCCATCTTCCATACATGAAGGAGATTGGTATTAAAAGCACATTATTATATTCATAATGCTCAGTTATTACTTTTCTTCTTGCCAGCATGATCCTGAAGTTTATTATATTATGCTTTGAATAATACTCTGTTTTCAATTTTATTAAACAGCTCATAATGCTCAGTGCTTCTGCAAACAAGCTATCGAAACTAAAAGAACAAGCTGAGGGATACGCTGCGTTAATAATGGAAGAGTTGGATCCAGAAAACCTGGGGTATATTGAGGTAAGAGTCGGAAAAAGACAAGGAAACAATGAGAATGATCAGAAATTATAAAATACTACATCAAGCCAAAAACAAAACAAAACGATTTTGGCACGAAATTCAGTGCCATTTTCATATGCTTTCTTGACCCTTTTAGATTTTTCCCTTTGTTTAGTTATGGCAGTTAGAAATGTTGCTACTGCAAAAGGATAGCTACATGAACTACAACAGACAACTCAGCACCACAAGTGTAAACTGGAGTCAGAACATGACCGGCTTGAGGTCCAAAAATGTTATCCAAAGATTCTTCAGGACACTCCAATGTCTCGCATTAGAATATTGGCGGAGGGGCTGGATTTTGTTATTATGGTTGGTTACCACTGCTTCCCTTTTTGCCTGGAAATTTTATCAGTATAGAAACAGAGCAACTTTCCAAGTCATGGGCTACTGCTTACCAGTAGCCAAAGGTGCTGCAGAGACTCTGAAGCTCAACATGGCTCTCATCCTTTTACCAGTTTGTCGAAACACGTTGACATGGCTTCGTTCCACAAGAGCCAGGAAATTTGTCCCCTTTGATGACAACATAAATTTCCACAAGGTAAGGAGGGGTGTCAACCCTCAATAAGATGTTTTAAACGAAACATAAATGCTAGAACAATGTAGAGGAAGAAGTAGAGGATTCTCCTATTGCCATTTTGACTAAATTTTTGGTAGTTCTCTAGGCTCTATTATTAGTACTAAAAAACGATGCACAATCTCCTCACCAGCACATATCAGGTCACATGCCCACCAAAAGTGGCAATATTTTAAACTCAACTGGTATTAAACTCACCAAAAGTGACAATTTGATTTTGACCCTCTCCTTTTGCAGATGATTGCATTTGCCATAGCTGTTGGAGTCGCTGTTCATGCAGGCAATCATTTGGCATGCGATTTCCCCCTTCTCGTGAACTCATCTCCAGAAAAATTTTCACTCATATCTTCGGATTTCCATAACAAAAAGCCCACATATAAAACACTTATGACTGGTGTCGAAGGCGTAACTGGAATTTCAATGGTTGCTTTGATGGTCATCTCTTTTACACTTGCAACCCATCACTTCCGGAGAAATGCGGTCAGGCTTCCCCCACCCTTCAACAGATTGACGGGCTTTAATGCATTCTGGTACTCACACCACCTTCTTGCTCTTGTCTATGTTCTTCTGTTCATCCATGGATCTTACTTGTACTTAACCCATGGTTGGTATCAGAAAACGGTAAGAATCTGAACTACAATCTACATAAGCATGACAAAAGTAAATGTTGCCTAAAGCACACTAACTGAAAAAAGCTGAAAATATTTTCTTAATTTCAGACATGGATGTACATCTCTGTTCCATTGTTGCTGTACATAGCAGAGCGTAGTCTACGAACTTGTAGATCAGAACACTACTCAGTAAAAATTCTGAAGGTAATAAAAGCAAATCTTCATTTTGTTGTATACTTTCAGTTGTGGACCAATATACCCGAGTTTAATGACAGAATTTAAATCTTTTATCCTATTTTCTTGTTTGTCCAATTAAATATAAAAACTCCGCAAAAAAAAAAGAAACACTTAATTCTTCTAATTAGTAATAACTTCTTTCTTAATTGAGATTTCTTTTTTGCTAAGTTATTAGTATTTAATTAGTACACATTAGGAGACAAGAAAATAAGACAATATTTGAATTCAAATGGCATTATGAAATGATTTTAAATTTTCAAGATATTAAACATTTTATTTTTACATTTAATACTTTCTATTCCAATTTCTTAACCAATGCCCTAGGGCGCTCATTACAAATGCCTTATGAAATAAGAGTAAGAGAATACCATGTAACTATGGTTATGTGATGAGGATTTAATTCCCACATATATTTCTAATTCTCCTTTAGATTCAAGAATAAAAAAGGAAATACGAGGAGAAAAAAAATGTTTTGACTGTGTAACGTAGGACCGTACTTTTTGTATGCATGATATTTGATCCCCAACTAGATTGACTAATTTTAGTATGAGTTTAATTTTAATTCATTGTCAGTGTAAAATTTTTTTACACTGTCATCTAATCATGTGTTGCCAAATCATTAAAAGAATTTGACTATCACAATAACCACCTAAAAAGTCTAACTCTTTTAATGATGTGTTAGCACATGATTAGATGACAGTGTAAAATTTTTTTACACTACCAATGGATTGAAATTAAATTCTTTTAGTATATTTGAGAGTTGTTTAATCAATATTGTTAAAATTGAACTGAACATTGAACCAATGAGACTTTCAGTTCAAGCTCAACCAATTCAACCGACTGATTCATAACAATAATGTACATATAACAATATAAAATATATGAGAATATTTATGAAATATAAAAAATATTTAAAAAATTTTAAAAATATATTTAATTGTCGGTTTCAACCAGATAAACTTAGGTAGTTTAACTAAATTTTAACTAGTTTTGACTAGTTTTGTTTTGATCAGTCTAAAATAGTCTAACCATGAAATCAATTAAGAATAAATTATAACCGTCTAAGTATATAATTCACCATCAGTTCGATTTTAACAATACTATGTGATAGACACATTTTTCCATATAAATCTCCTAACTTGGACCTTGCAGGTTTCAGTGCTACCAGGAAATGTCTTTAGCTTAATCATGTCGAAACCAAATGGATTCAAGTACAAAAGCGGACAGTACATATTTTTACAGTGCCCAAAAATCTCTCCGTTTGAGTGGTGAGTGTTGTTATAGCTCTCAGGTTTATTACCAACTAAAAAAATGATGAAAATGATAACCATTTTATTCGTTTTAAAAATAAATTAAGTATTTAATTAATTTAATTAATAATTTATATACAATTAACCAATAATTTATTTTCAAATTAAATTATTAGTTAACCATATATATAGTTAATTATATGTAAATTATTAGTTAAATTAATTAAATATTTAATTAATTTTTAAAACAAACAAAATAGTCATTATTTTTATCAGAAATTTTAAGTCATTTTCCCTTATCAATTTATCATCAATCTTATGGCATATGAGAACGTCCAAATAAACGTCTTCACCTTTTAGGCACCCATTCTCCATAACCTCAGCACCAGGAGACGATTACCTGAGTGTTCACATTCGTACAGTAGGAGACTGGACGCAAGAACTGAGGCTACTTTTCACTGAAGATGACAAATTACCTTTGGTTAATGGTCGAGCAAAATTTGGTGAACTAGTGCAAATGGATCAAAGAGGGTAAGTATAGGCTAGATGTGTGTTGCATGCATGCATATTATGCACGGTAAATTATTCAAAATAGAATTTTGGTGCAGACAGCCGAGACTGCTCGTTGATGGCCCTTATGGAGCTCCAGCACAAGATTACCAGAGTTATGATGTACTTCTCCTCATAGGATTAGGAATCGGAGCAACTCCTTTCATTAGCATTCTCAGAGATCTTCTCAATGATACAAGGACAACTGATGAACAAATGGTACCACGCATACTCTGGCTGCCTTGTCATAAAGTTGATTCCTTTTTTAACTTCAGACGTTAATTTTTGATATGGTCAAATGCAGGAATCAAACACAGAAACAACCAGGTCAGATGAGAGCTTCAATAGTTTTACATCTTCAAATTTGACGCCAGTTGGAAATAAAAGATCACAAAGGACTACAAATGCTTATTTCTACTGGGTTACCAGGGAACCTGGATCTTTTGAATGGTTTGAAGGAGTAATGGACGAAGTTGCTGAAATGGACCACAAAGTAATATATGATGTTTCTAATTAAGTCTCCACTTTACGTATAAAGAGTTAATCTAATATACTATCACTGATGGAAAAAAAAAGTTTACTATCATGAAGCAGCTTAATGACTGTCATCGTTCTCTTTTTTACCGTGAATCAGAGTCAAATTGAACTTCACAACTATCTTACAAGTGTCTATGAAGAGGGGGATGCGAGATCAACCTTAATCACCATGATCCAAGCACTAACCCATGCCAAGCATGGTGTTGACATCCTATCAGGCACTCGAGTAAGATCTTCAGTACCTGAAGTTATGATACATATAGAATAACTATTACTGATTCAATTCATAGTAATCGCACACCTGAAAAAGACCTTTCTTATTGTTTCTCTGTCGCAGGTAAGGACACATTTTGCTAGGCCTAATTGGAGAGAAGTTTTCACCAAGATATCCTCTAAACATCCGTATTCTACAGTAGGTAAATTAAGATTCAAAATTTCCCCTTTTCCTCCTACAATATTTGCACAACAAATAATTGCTAATTAACTTAATCCTATGCTATGCTTCACATGTGAAGGTCGGACCATAAAGTCCTCTGTCCCAAGCCAGACAGCACTATATATATAAAAATTGAAAATATTAAATTTTTTAATGAAAGAAAAATGAAGACAACGGGTGAGGGTGTAGGAACCACTTGAAACTGTGGGCGATGTGGAAGCAAAGTAGGTGCAATTGATCTAATCAACCTTTTATAAACCTTACAAGGAAGTATGGGTCTGTTTCAAAGATCGTGGGGAAAGAAATCAATATGTTGTCAAACAATTTTCTAGCATTTACACAAAACTTAAATTACAAAAACATGTCAGATGTTCTAAATTCCACAAGGGACAATCAAAATACATAAAAAGTAAGAAAAATTACAAAAAAAAAAAAAATGAATTTCTCGTAAAAAAATTTTCAATTTAATGGTTAATTAAGTCAATAAATAGTAATTCATTAACCAAAATTTGAATATCATTAACCAGTTAAATGGTTAACTATTCCTAAATTTAAAATGTTTTTATCAAGAATTCTCTTCTTTAAATTTTCAATAAAAAGTAATAATAATTGAAATTTAGAAACAGTAAATGCATGTCATTAACAAATAAACCAGCCCTCTTTGCATACAAAGCACATGCAGAGGTAGGAATGAGGGATAAGTCTGTTTAAGAAGGCATTCATAGGGAGACAAGTAGTTTGATCAAAACCCCTAAACCTCGATCCATTTTTATTATTTCATAATATTAGTAAATTTTTAACAAGCAAATTATGCATAAAACTTGCAGGGGTGTTCTATTGTGGGATGCCAGTGTTGGCGAAGGAGTTAAAAAAGCTATCACATGACCTGAGCCACAAGACAACTACCCGCTTCGACTTTCACAAGGAGTATTTCTGAAATAAGGAAATCACATTTAAACAACTTTTGTTTGTTCTTCTGTAATTACCAATTAAATGATTCAAAAGGGAAATTAAGAAATGTTTAGGTTATGATAGTAGGGAAGCAACATGTAATTATAATATTTGATATACAAATGCAGTACAATACAAAATCTAATAAACAGAGGAAAGTATACATCGATTTCAGTGTCATCCAAACACCATTTAGCATGTTTTACACAATGCAAAACTTCATTTAGCAACTAGACATGCATAGTGCAAACACACGATTATGACAAAAAGTTTACATGGTAAAGGTGAAAGTATTTTTCAGTAAACTTTATGAAGGCCCTTAGCATGAGATTTGAACTAAATTGGCTTAACCTGAGTTTGAGATCTATGGTAAAGATAATGAAGAAACCTTTAGCCAACCAAAGTTTTAGAGATATAAATCATTCATGAGCCTCCACCTAATAGCTTAAACTTTTAGGAGAGTTGGTCCTTGACATGGTATCAGAGCTTCCTTGACCAAGAGATCAGGAGTTCGATCCTTGCCGCCCCCCATTCTTCTAAATAAAGTTAAACTTCAGCATAAGGTATAGTGGGCCTGTGCATTGTCCACGTTTCTAGCCCAAAGAGCTCTTGCGTGAGAGGGCGTATCAGAAATATAAATCATTTATGAGCCTCCACCTAATAACTTAAGCTTTTAGGAGAGTTGGTCCTTGACAAAAAGAAAAGGAAAAAGGAAAGAGGACTAAATCCATCCTGCATGGCAATGACACCTAAAGAAAATATTAGACAACTATGTATTCCATTGAACTTCAAAAAATAGAAAATATAAGAAAGAGAAAAAAATAATAAAGCGGAAATGGGAAACTATGAAAATGGATACTACAGGAACATGTCTATACAGTGACTATACATCTGATTGATGTACACTGCAGCTCAACTTGCCAAAGTTTTCAGTATAGGGGAGGAGGAGGTTTTGAAGCAAGAAGCAGTTTGAACTTTGATTACCTAAGATAATGAACTAATCTTCTAAACCCCCAGGACACCAGAAACTAAAAGCAAGGTATCATACCCGCAACACAGCAACTGTCTATTTTAATGGGTCAAATCTGTCATTGAAACTTTTCTGGGAATGCCTGAGAACAGCATGACAACAGATAAAAGAAAGTAACATCAAAGTGAGTAAAATGAAAGGTTAAGAAATTGTAACATCAATGGAGAGTCTGGTAATTGGCATATAATAACTATGGGAATCAATGTTCGGGTCCTCTGATGAAGCTTTCCCATCCTATTCTATTGCAAAAAGTGAAATATTTGGAAATTATAACTAAGATTAATTATAAAACATTTTGAGCAGTGTACAAAACCATTTAGTAATGATCAGATGCTCTATTCCACATTGAATAGAAAATCTACTTGCCTATATAGTTAAGATATGACATATAAAAATAAAGCATAGTAGGCGAAATTGTGCCAAACAACCAAAAACAACACCCTGATATTAACAAGCTGTTGTATAAGTAACTGTCATCTTCACACTCAACCCAAAATCCTATCAAGCATAATCAGTGAGCATAAGGTATACCATCTAATGATGAGCAAAATCGATCTTTTTCCCCTAAAGAATTTATGTAACTAAACTCTTACAAAATCAGTACCTGTAATTAGAAGTCATTCATATGCCAATGATACCAATGAATATGGGACAAAATACAGAGAAAAAGTCACATCAATTATCTGTCAGCCGCTTGAGAACTTTGGAAGCCCAACGTCTAACACGTCCCCTCAGTGTGTAACCAAAAAATACTCCAGCAACAAAGAAAATTGCACAAAGCTTTGAGCATGCCCAGTAAGATACAACCTGTCTGCCACATAACATACAATATGTCAAATTTAGAACCCAAACGCCAACCTAAAAGTCAATTGATGATAGTACAAACTAGATTTAAAGGTTTTCATTACATGTTTACCAACTCAAAAAGAAAATTGATAAACAATCAACACTAAAGAGCCATAGAAGCTCCCAAAACAACCGGAGAAGCATTACTTTAAAATTCAAAGTACAACTTCTTCAAGGTTTGGATGGTTGCATAAACTTAAAGAGTAAAGACCTATTTATGTGATGATAAAGAACCCAAAAATAGTCAAATGAGAACAACCATTTTAGTTAGTAGTTACTATAAGATGCATAAGAAAAGTATGCCTAATCAGACAAACAAAAGAGAACACCAAAAAAAAAAAAAAGAAAGTATCGTAGTCAAATCAAATTTCTTTGGACAAAGTTTTCACCCATAGTCCTCAATGAACAAAATAATCATCCAGATTCTTACAACATCAAGCCTGTAACAATTATTTCAAACACTTGATGTAATTTATCATGTTCTCAGAGACAAAATAAACAGCAGCAAAAGCATTTCCATATTCTACTCCACCACGACCTCTGAAATATCATCATCTAAGCTTAACCCTTTATCCTTATTTTTTTTGTTAGGAGAATAGTCTGTTATGATTTTAATCGCAGAATGAAGGACATTCATTCAGAATGTTGATCAATCAAGAATGAATGATAAAAAGTAGAAACTCAATCGAATAATAAAGCGCTACCAACTGCCAAGTATTTCAGCGAAAAAGAAATGAGAAGGGATTATTAAGGAAAAGGTAAGGTTAAGAAGCAGAGAGGGACTTACCTAGGAGCTCTAGTAGACAAAACAAGGGACGAATGAGGAGGCGCCGAAGCAGCGGAAACCCCAACACTTTGTCCTGTGCCGCTGCCATTCAGATCCAAAGGTGACGACGAAGAAGAAGAAGATTTGTGTTCCCCAGACCCAGAAACCTTACCAAGACCTTTCCGAACAGCGTCCATGGCTACAATTTCAGAGAGAGACAGAACTTCTGAATTTCAGAGATGGTTTTTTTTTTCGTTCAAGTCAAATAATAGTCAACGAAGCCAACCTTTTGGGGTTTGGGCGCTTTATCCATTTTTCTTTTGGTAAACTCAGTGTTTTTTAATAGTTAATATATAAAAAGACTAATTTGATGTTAATTTTTAATATATTTATTATCGGATGAACAAACTTTTTTTCATTTCATTTGTATCCTACTGAAATAAAACGATGGAGGAGTCAGTTAATTGTAGGTCTCTTCAGCTTAATGATGGGTTCACTATATAAATATAAATGGAACAATCTGTTATCTGTTCCAGTTAAAGGTGAAAATTTAAAACTTACTCTCACCTACTAGCACTCTAGCAGGAAGGATCAGAGGTTGGGGTCAGCAATCGTCCACGCCAGAAGCCACTCTCTCCAATAAGATGTAAAGCTAGCTTCCTTATCTCCCCCACAATATCTTACCATTTTGTTTTTCATTGTCAACCCCACGGATGGCTTCCCTCACTATCCCAAAGCACTCTCTTCCCATTCCCACCTTGCTCCACACTGAAACTCCCAAGTACTCATCTTCTCAAAACTTTCCAATTCTTTCCAGACCATCAAATTCTCAATTTTGTGGCCTTAAATTATCTCATTGTTCCTCTTTGTCAATCCCATCTGCTACTTCTTATTCTTCAGTGAAAGGTTCCATTTTTGCAAAGGTACATTTATTCATAATCAAGTTTGTGTGCATGCCTCATTTTAATGTGGTTGTTGGTAATTACTTAGTATTCGGTTACAGCCCACCAGCGCCCCTGTTTGCTTGTGTGTATTTCTTCCCTGACAGGTGAATAAGGGTTCAAAGCCACCACCATTCACGCTGAAAGATCAGGATGGAAAGAGTGTAAGCCTCACCAAATTCAAAGGAAAGCCCGTGGTTGTCTATTTCTACCCTGCTGATGAGACCCCTGGCTGTACCAAACAGGTAAACTCACAAAATGTTTAACATCGTTTATTCTTTCAATCAATGTAGCTTGTCTTGGGTCTTGTTTGGTACTGGAGATGCCAATCTGGAACAGTAAGTAAAGATGAATGCTTTTTTAGTTCTCTACGTATAAGCATTTTCACAAATTGTAATTCAGCAGTGGATGAGTATCAAGATTCTGTCAATCCAAGTTCATAAAAAGAATTGTTACAGGAAAATAAAGAATTATGGCAGAATAAATTAGATTATATTGAAGAGTCTGTATTCGTGGTGCATATGATCTGAAGGCAATAGAATAGTCAGAACTGTCCTCTGATACGGTTCAGATTTCAGATGCTAAGATTTATTTAATTCAGGTTTTACTAAAGGCGTTGTTCTTATTCAAATAGTAGCCGCGGAAAGGGGTGTGTGTGGAGTTGTTACACTCACTGGAACATGAACGATTTTGATATAATTACAAATAGGGTACTTGTGTAAAATTTGATTATACACTCGTGGTGCTTGTGAAATAAAAACCATGTTGATATAGTCACAATGCCAAAATCTTTTTGCTTGCAGGCTTGCGCTTTTAGGGATTCATATGAGAAGTTCAAGAAAGCAGGAGCAGAGGTTGTTGGGATCAGTGGTGATGATCTTTCATCTCACAAGGTAAAAATCAAAAGTTTCACTGCAATTAGTTAGCAATTAACCATATTATTTTTAACATCGAATGCATTGTGTGGAATGTAGGCATTTGCTAAGAAGTACAGACTTCCATTTACTTTGTTGAGTGATGAGGGTAACAAGGTGAGAAAAGAGTGGGGAGTGGCAGGTGATTTCTTTGGAGCATTGCCTGGGAGAGAGACTTATGTCCTTGACAAAAATGGGGTGGTTCAGCTCATATACAACAATCAGTTCCAACCAGAAAAGCATATTGATGAGACTTTGAAACTACTTCAGAGCCTTTGAGGCTTCTGATTCTTTTGTTCTCATCTCCCTTGGCCTGTCTCAGAGTTAGACAAGTATGTAACTATAAATAGTAACCACTGTGTAATTATGATAGCTGTAGCTGATTTTGGACCATCAGTTCGCAAGGAGGTGATAATATCTGTTCTACTATCGAGAGCCAACGTTTCCAGATGGAAATCATGCCTTTCATTGTTACAGCACACAGTCAGATATCAGTATCTTTTGAATTATGGTAATTTTAGCTTCAATTGATGAAGTGAGTGTCCATAATAATTTATGTCACGGTAGATTTTGTTATTGAAACAACAAGGTTCAATAACCTTTATGATTTATCCGAACAACATTGACATAACCTTGAAGGTGCTATAACTACATTTCTGGAACATAACCTTGAGTGGCAGAAAAGCATTGATCCCACCTTTTGTTGTCCCCTTAAAAATGTGGGTGAAAATTTGAGGGATGAGTTTTAAACGAAAAATTGCATGAAAAACTAGTTCCTGAATATTTCAATCCCAGTTTTAAGGGGATACCAAACAGATTCCTAAGATATCTCTTTCTCAGAGGACATGTAGTTATTTTTCTTATCATCATACTATTGTTACTTAATGCGATCACAAATAGGATAGTTATAATGTTTTCAATCTTCCTTCTCATAGTCTTCACTGCTATAAGGGCTGAATGCCTCTGATATCCAGTTCTTCTTCCTCCAGGAACTCCAACCCATATCTTCACATATTTCATCACTATGGTTGATGCTGTAAGTTGAAATGCAGTGCCTTTTATAGAACCTGGTCGACTTTTTCATTACTTCCATCTCCTTAACTGTTTGTGAAAGCATATTCTCAACACTTGGGAGCTTAAATTTGTCATCTACTAGTCCAGAAAGCCACATGGAGCGTATCTCTGAAGAGTGAAGATTTGAAACACTCTCAATGTAACCCACAAAGGCCATGTTTGGAATCAATGGATGAATAGTTCCCCTGCCATAAATAGGATGACTCAGCTATTGGTTCTCAATTATTTGTGTGTGGAAGCTAGAGTAATGAATTAAACAGTCCGTACCTGTATAAGGGCATAATACCAGAAGGGTACTCCAACAGGCTACGGAAAGGCTCTGGTAAAATGGTTTTGAGCTTTTTCTTCCCATCAAAACCAGTTGCAAGAAGCACTACATCGGCCTCCAGTTTAGAGTTGTCTTCAAATTCAATTCCTCCATTCCAGAACCACCACTTTGATGCTCTTTTGAAGACAATTTTACCCTTATCAGCCTCCGAGAAGAAATTTTCTGGCATGATAGCCATTTGACAAGATGCATAATCTTCCTCAAAGGGGTGTTCTGGTTTTAACCCATACTTCTCCAAAGGAAGTTTCCAGAGCAGGTAGGACTCAATAAACTTTGAAATTCCACGCCTCTGTTTTGTCATTGTAAAGAAAAAAGCATTAGCTACATGTAGCTTTGGCAGCAAGAGCATTTATTCAGACCTGTAATATGTGATTCAGTTAGTTAAAAATGATAATTTACCATTGGAGATAACAGGAGGCAGAGAAGGGCTCTGAATAGGCCCTGGTTAGGTCTTTCGTGGAGGAACTGAGAAGATCTTGTTGAGTAGAACAAGAAAAATGGTAATCCCCAAATCCAGTAATGGGGAACTGTCCAATGCAAAGTCCTTACTACCATGGTGCACGGTTGCCCTTCAGGTCCTTCGGAACAAGTTAGAAGCAGCATTGTTATGATGTTGAAATTTAAGAAAGTAAAAGAAGAGCAAAAGGGTTTTAATTGTAGAAGTTCCCCTGCAACAAATTCTATATCGGAAAGCATACGATTATTAAGATATTTTAATTAACAGTTCTTTCCTTTGATGGGCTTAGAATATGGCTAAAGATGCAAACAGTTCCAACAAAATTGACTTGCTTATGTTAAGGAATATGATTTCCGCATAACTTCAAAATCATGACTATATCAGTTGACGGTAGTATTTAATATGTCCTCTGGTAATTTTATAAGAATAATATGAGTTTAGCTTTTTCTTCTTTGCAACTATATTTCACGTAACTCCATTTGATCTATGCATGTTTTACCGGATTTACCTAACAAAGTTATTACCATCTTCCAATTTTTTTTTCTTCTGGTAAATTTAAATTTATAATCTTTTAGAAATTATCTAAAAACTCTCACTCTTAACCCGTTTTTAATGTCTGATTTTATTAATTTTTAAAATACAACAATCTATACATTTTTTAAAAAATAAGTACATGAAAAAGCATAAAACACACACACACACACACACAAAAAGGCATACAGAAGGTGTAATTATTTAAGACAGTCAAGAATCAGATAAACATCTCTACAGCAAGATTAGATAAAGAATAAGAATTTAAGTAGAAGTTGAGAATTTGACTCTCAATATATTTTAAAAAACAATAGATCAAAAACAGAAAAACCATTTGCTCATATAATTTATATTTGTCATCCTCTTAATAGGGGAGAAAAAATAAAGGAAGTTGCTTCTTGCATATAATTGATCCAATTTAGTCAATGCCGTGAGATATTGAAATTTAAGTGAAGTTCGATATATAATAAGATAGCTACAGCTTGCTCTCATTTCTGTGAGTGAAGATGAAATTTGGAATCCGCCATTCAAACCCTTTTTCGTCATTCAATATATGCATCATTGGCAAGTTAAAACTGATTTGTGGAATTATATTACATGTGACCTATAACTCCCTCAACTTTGCAGGCAATTATTATATCAAATAAAAGAAAAAGAAAAGAAAAAATTTGCAATCAACAAGTCAAAATTTTTTTTTTTCTTCACAGCAAAACCAAAAACAAATCAGGAAAATAATTATTTAAAAACTAAAAGCACCTACTTAATACAATAACAACCAAAGCAATAAGTTTTGGTACATAAAAGTTAGTTTAGATTGAGGGAAAGGCTCGACGTCTTAATTCAAGATTTTAAGACATACCATTAACTTTAACGAGAATTTACAATAGAGTTTACAGATAACTTATCAGTGAAAAAATCCTAAATTCAAACTTAAATTCTAATTAAGTGCAACAAGCCCATTGCCAAAGCAATAAGTTTAAAAAGCATCTTATGTAGTCTAGAAGTTATGTAACAAGAGTGAGTCTAGAAGATAGTGAAATGATCTCACAAATAGGATGTAATCTACCTCACTTTTATATTTCTTTTGGGATCACCCAAGCTGCATAGTCTCCAAATTATGCAGCTTTTCTCCAAGTTTAATATTAAAAAAAATCTTTTAAAAAATTTTAAGAACTATACTGCGATTGTCTAAAAAAATGAAATATATTATGGAAGAAGCAATAGCAATTAATGTTGTTGATACTTATTTATGCATAAATAAGAACTGAAAACTAAGCCAACCGAAAAAAATTTAGTACAAAAAAATGAAAAAACAACATTATTTTCATCATAAAAATAAAAATAAATGAGTCCTATGAACTTAGCTCATATGATAAAGACATTGATGTGTAGTGCATGGTGTGGGAGTTGATCCCATGCAACAACACATCTCTCTCCCATTCCCCATCCTCTCCCCCTTTATGTAAGCTCCTTTTAAAGGTACCTTTAGGCCTCATCTTAAGAGTGGGACCTCTATTGACCCTAGTGGGTCAGTACCAAAAAAAATGAATGATATTATTGATTATCTTAATTATTTATTCATTTTAATTAAAATTATTTAAAATTTTAATTATAAATAATCAGTAAAAAGTGTGAATATACTATTAAGTACTAAGAATCACAAGGACATTATTCAAAGAAAAATTTGTTTTCGTGTCCCACAATCAGCCCAGGTGAGAAATAAAAAGCTACTGTGGTCCGTGATTGAACTCAAACCTTTGTCCCAAGCCAAAACTGGAAAAGGTTAGAAGAGCTAGGGAACGGAAGTTGCAAAAATCGTGTTACAAGCATCCATAACATTAATTGCTTTGACATTCGTCAACAATGTGCTTTTGGAACATAGAAAAACAAGACCAAGAGGGAATTCACAGATTCTAGCGGCCGCCACGAATTGAAGAACACCCAAAAAGTGATGTTTGAATTCTTAATTATTTGCATCCATTTCCCATGGATATATAACCTGAGTTATGGGACAGTCAATGTTTTTAACTTCATAATACTTGTGGGATCAAGAAGGAATAATGGAATAAAAAAAGGCACTCTTTGAGAATATCTACTTAAAATTTTGATCTGAGTTGCTTTAAAGTGAACTTTAAAAAATAAAATAAAAGTGAACTTTAAAAAATAAAATAAAAGTAAACAATGCTCATCCAAAGGTTAAATGACTGAAATTTTATAGATTCATAAACTATTATTAAGTGTTTATACAAAATTGTTGATTTTTTTTATGAGTTTAATAATTTAATCTATATAAGACTTTATTTTTCATATGATCATCTAATTATATATTATTACATTATGTAAAGAGTTTAACTATGATAATAACTATCTAAGAGTTCAAACTCTTTTAGTCATGTAGTATTACATGATTGGAGTTGTATATTGATAGTTGTTTAAAAGTAAACTATTTTTATCAATAACTATATACTTCATATTTTTATTATTCTTGGAACTTTATTCAACATGCATTATGAAAATTTTGTTTTTCAAATTTTTTTGGCTTGTACAATAGGGATATATATTCTCGAGTTAACTTTTAAGTAAATTGATACTAAGTGTCTTCTTGAACAATCTTTAAGGCGCACCCACACATTAGTCTAGTGCATTTTGAGAAATTAATTCCCGTAAGTGTTAACTTAAGATTCGATCCCAAGTAATCAAAATGAAAACATCTATTTCAAAGAGTCAAATACCAATTTTTTGATTAATTTTACATTTTGAGGTACTGAAACAATGAGACAACCTTTTACAAATATTAAATGCTTTAACAATTCATATTGTTATTTTTATAGGGAACTCAAATCTTCTGTCTCATTTTTCTGTCCAATCTTGTCCCATTTCGTTAAATTATGTCCCTTCTGTTTTAGTTTATTGTAATTTTTTGCTTAGTTGATAATATTTTATTGAGGAATAGAATTGAAAATATGAAAAGGGAAGAAAAAATTTGAATGCTTTCACAGGTTAGTGCCCCAGATGAAACTAAATTAAGGCAGGTCACGGGAGGGTTTAGATAACAAAATGAGTTACTTTTCGTTTTGTTATTGATAGCAATAATAGATTACAAAGGGAAAAAATTTCGTGATGCCTAGCTCTAGAATAAGAAAGACTTTAGCAATAACCCAGAAAGCTAATAATAAAAGATTTGAATATTTTGTAGAATGTCATGAATTAAATTATTTTGGGCACCATATTATAATGAAAATAAAATAAAAGAGAGATTTTAGCAATATTACTTATCCAGGTTGAATATTGTGAAATCCCACTTATATGTCTACTATGATATTTATCAAGCTCAAATATATAATAGTAAATAAATCGATTTAGAGTGGAATGTTATACCTTGGTTTGCCTGTGCACACTCAATGGCTAGATCAATACCTGACTTTTTGAAACCGACCACCACTACCTTCTTTCCCTTGAGAAGTTCAGTAGCAGCTTCCTGGTCAAGTTTACAGTAATCAAGGGTATGAAGGACCTTACCCTTGAACACCTCGGGGCCCTTCTTGCGTGGAAATACTGGAATCTTGGGTATGTCCCCATATTTGCCAATGCAAACCACTACAAACTCAAAGGCATACCACTGAAATGAAGTACGCAAATAATGATCAGTCCTCGTACAATTGATAGACCAGTGAAAATGTATATATTAATTATGGTTAAGTACATAATTAAACAGATCTAAGAACTTCTCATAATTTTTAATTTCTATCAAAATCACAATTTTCTTTTTTGGGAAAGGAGAGGACAAGGGGAATTGAAGGGATTAGATAGTGATAGGGAATGGAGAGTTAATTATATGAGATTTACTTTTTAAGCCTTGTTCTCATTTCTGAAACCCTAGCTAGTTAGCAAAAAGAGTTGAAAGTTAATAAAGACCTGAAGGGAGTCTGATTGATTGATCTGCACAGCAACTTCCCATACAGGCTGACCAGACAGTGGGCTTCCATGGTCACCAGGCAGGCCTCCAAAATCAGAGGCTTCCTGGTCCCCAACAAACCGCATTTCCACCACCTTGGAGTTGAACCTGATGTTCTTGAGCACATCAAAGTGCCCAGCATAGGAGTGCAAGTAATCCAAAATCTCCATGTGGGTAGGGAAATCCGAATTGTCTCTGTGAGGCCAAGGGAAATCGGTGAACTCATAATCACGGCGTTGTGACTGAAGTTTGTAGAATTGTAGGAACAGTGCCTCCAGACACCACCAATAGAGTCAGAGGCCTCAAAAACAAGAGGGTTGTGGTGGGATAGCTGTTTGGCAGCAGCGATGCCGCTTACTCCAGCCCCTATGATGGCGATTTTCGAATCTAAGATCGTTGGATGGTTGTCCAGGGTAGCCATAATTGGGTGTCTTGGGTGCTGAAAAGCTAGCTAAGCAAATCAAGCTGGTTGAAGGTGTTTGTGAAATGTGTATGGAAGTGTGTGGAATGAAAGGGTGAGGCTGTGAGCTCCCTATATATAGCGCTGTTGAAGCTGCATGTAGTCGTCACAATGAGAGCACGTGATGTAGACTTTTAAAGCACGTGAACAAGCAACTTTGTATGACTAGCTATTCACTATAATATTTTTTCAGAACGAAATTCATTCGTCATGTTGGGAGAACTTTCGTGCTATACGGGGTAGTCTTTTATTTCATGGAAGTTGTTGAATTTCTTTATACCTAATCAATTTAATTGTTCTAAAGTAATATATTATGAGCAAAGGGACGAACCAATGGCTTTCAGAGGACGCCTTTCTGACCCTTTCTTTTTTTCTTCTTTTTTTCTCTAACACTTTTTCTTCTTTTTTTTTCTTTCTACTTTTCTCTTCCTACATGTACCCCCTTTTCTTTCTACTTTTCTCTTGCTACATGTACCCCCTCATACTCATTTTCATCTCCATACCTTTTTCTATTTTCATCTGTCTTTACTCAATTTGTATTTTAGCTCCCACTCATTTATAAGCACGCACAAACACACAAACATATGTATAGAAGGTGGAAATTCACTTATTCTAAAAGTGAGTCTTAGCATCATCTTAAGTATCGAGACTTACTTCTATAGTAAGTAAATTTTATATATATATATATATATATATATATATATATATATATATATATAAGCTTTGAGTTTTTATTTTATTATTTCTCCTTTTTATTGGATTATTAAGGCACTTCAAATTGTTTTCTTTTCTTGTTTGGTGCTATTCCTTTTTTCTATATACATACACCTACATAATTTTAAATCTTAAAGATAATTTGTGTGCACTCTATTATATGATCATTGTCAAACATGTTTAATTAACTCAAGATGGTTGGACTAGTAGTTGAGGAAATGCAGCTCCTTGCTTAAATTAAATGTAATAGGCCAATGTGGAGCCCCCTTAGATGAGGGACTTAATTTCGGTTAATGCGAAAGTCAATTTGAGAATATATCTTTAACATGCAAACTAAGAAAAAAAATGTATAATTAACTAGAGACTCAAAGTGGATGAAAAATCCAAAAAAGAAGAAGAATTTTTCCCAACCAAAAAGTAAAAGCAATAGAGTTTCTCGTCTACACCATAGAAAATATTGGGAAATTTTAGAGTATTGCAGTGTACGTTGGTAGAAAAGGTAATGCATTAATTATATGATATATAGGTCATACGCGGAGAATGAGCCCTTTTTGTTTGGGCCATGAACAATGAGACTTTGGCTACCATGTATTCATGAATACATGACTCGGAAAATGTTTATTCACGACTCATGTATGCTCATTCGACTTGAAGTCCAAACAGGAATAAAGTTTATAGAACCAACCAACTTGGTCAGTGAGACCACCTCGCGTTTGAATTGAAATATATTTTTCATCTTTCTTTTCTATTAGGTCAATTACGTTTTAATTACTTCTTAAAGTTTTCCTTCCAGTCATTTTGAGTATATTCAATTAAAAAAATAGTATAATTATTAATAATTTAGTTAAAACTAAATATTGAAATATAATTTTCCATATTTTTGTTGTTTTATCCATTAAAAATCTATACAATACACTACTTTTAATTTTTTTTTTCTTTTATTTACTATCAAAATTTATACACATAACTTTATGTTCTAATCTTGATCACAAATGCATGATCCAATAATCAATACTTACTCATTGTTTTGGTCAATAAACCATTTGTTTCACTTGATTTAAATATAAATTTTTTTTATCAATTCAACTGTTAAATTGTAACTAATTATTATATATACTTTACATGTCCTATTTCAAAAATTTTAAAGAACAATAAATTTGTTATGAAATGGTTGATATTGGATTAATGTGAAATTTTATTAACACAAAGTACATGATACAAACTTTCAATTGCACAGTAAATTTTGTGAAAATTTATTTATAAAAATTTGATATTAGATTAATGTGAAATTTTATTAACATAATATGCATAATACAAACTTTCAATTGCACAGTAAATTTTGTGAAAATTTATTTATAAAAAGTTATTCATTAATATAATATTAATTTTTATTTATACCATTATCAATGGATCTTTAACTCATATATTTGAATCTGTAAAAGCTTAGACAAATACCAGGTTATTATGATCCTTCAAACAAGCAATTGTTTCTTGACTTTAAAAAAGTTAATTAAAACCCTGGGTTTGAAGCGAAATGGTTTTCTTTTGTGTAGACCCTTGCAAATCTTTCAACTTGAGTACAAATTTTGGGACTTTTACCAAACAATTCAAGCCGATGAAGTTAGCCCAAAAGAAGTACATGCTATCCGTGCATATTATCATTTAACAAGAATATTTTTGATAAACTATATCTTTATAATTACTAAAAATAATTTCCTAATTTCATCTCATTAATAAACAAGGTAATTAAATCCAAAGAAAAAAGATGATGTTTCCTGTCACATCTACACTACTCTGTTTCAAGAGGGAGATAGTCAGATTGGAAGCCAGTAACATGCATGCATCTCTCATATTCAAGCATGGCGCAGAGGTGGCTTGAATTTGACCTTAAATATTTTTGGAAAAATCATGGGGGCTGGAAGGAAAAATCCAGGAATCTAAGAAGGAAGTTCGGAAGAAATTAGGCACCTTCAGGAAATTAAGTACATAAGCACTTCTGCAGTGCATGGAATTTTGAGACTGAAGAATATTACACGGCTCTTGATATAACCCATTAGATTCTGCATGCGACCAATATTAATTCTATATCTTTGATAAGCTTAATTTATAGATAATATGTTTGTTTTCAAACGCATATAATTGAGTTTTTACTTCGTCATGCAATTATAACCATAGCAGCTTTTTAATATCTATGCTTAATTTCTACGCTAACAACTTTTAAGGCTAGTTAATCACCTTTAAAAGTAGAACCTACTTATATGGGGTTTAAAATTGACTAATACATTTTACCAAAAATAAAAATAAAATAAAATAGACTAATATATGGAATTGGAACATCATATATTATCTTTTAAGTTGACAATCTTACACCAATAATAGCTGGCTGAACTGGTAGGAATAACTACGTCTACTCAAAGGTCTAACCTCCCTTTCCTTATACTCTTTCTACCAAAAAAACAAAAAACAAAAACAAAAGTTGACGAAAGGGTGGTGTGGAAAGCTAATAGCACTTTGCCCAGAATTAACTATGGAAAATTACAAAAACAAAAAAACAAAACAAAACATGACCTGGCTATTTATTTCAAGCATCGTAAATTGAATTTAAGTCTACTGTAGCATGAAAATGGACGAGTACATATTTTATTGCTTTCTTTAAGAAATGAACAATTTTTTAGTAAGTACATGCAACGCGTTAATGGTAGTTGTGTTAGCCGTTTTATATATATATATAGGTAATATTATGATATGTTGTGAATTCAAGTGTGAGTGAGATATAAAGAGTTTCACATTGATAAGGAATAAACAAATGAAGTAACATTAGTAGAAGGACCATAAGGTTTTGAGTTAAAAAATAGTTTCGAAATCATTAAATGTGGTTCTTAAGTTTATTGAAGAGATCTTCCGAGCATTGCAAACCCCCTGATTCCAACAAGTGGTATCAAAGTTGATGGTTCAAATCGGCTAAGCTGGGCGATGACTAATAGAATTGCAAACATGGACATCGTTGGGCGATCATATCTCCTTGTTGGGCGAAGGATCTTCTTCCTTAATGAACAAACCTGTATAAAAATTATTCATATTTAGGGAAAATTTACAAAGAATCTCTTATGACCTAATAAGATTTATATACAAGCTTAATATCTTTTTCTATTCCTAAAACTACTAAAATACATGCATTACCTATATAATTGCTTATTTTCACCTTCATAAATTTACGTATGAAGTAGATTTATCACAGTCCAAGTGGGCTCAAGTGTTGTAGAGCATTGGACAACGCACATTCAAGTAAAGAGTGATAACATGTTAGAGTAGACGCTCTCGTGACAAACGAGTCGTAACACGATAGAGTCCATCGTGACTTGATCAAGG
The DNA here is from genome assembly GCA_023212625.1 of Styphnolobium japonicum. NCBI lineage: Eukaryota > Viridiplantae > Streptophyta > Magnoliopsida > Fabales > Fabaceae > Styphnolobium > Styphnolobium japonicum. Next base: position 19,842,447 of record JALBWW010000003.1, on the reverse strand, counting down.
TGACAAACGGGTGATAACACATTGGTAAAGATCTGTGGCTAAGTCAAGTGACAGATGAGCGGTAATTCGATGAAGATGTGCATAGATGAATCCAAAAAACAAGTGTTGCAGAGCGGGGGTCAAAAATAAATATTAAATAAATAATTTAAAATTAAGATACTCACTTTTAATTTTATTTTCTTCAATAGAATTCATAAATTTCAATAATATTTTTTTTTGGTAAAAAAAAATATAGTATCTCATAGCACAAATTTTTAGTAGTATCTATGACTGTTTATTTATCTTTTCTAACATACTAATTAGCTTTTTTCTTAGTCATTAAATTACTTATCTTATTATTTTATTTATATATTTTAAAACTTATATGTAAAAGTTTTAGAATTTTTATGCCAATTAACACTAAATAAATAGAAGCTAATATTTTGAAATCAAAATGTAGAGAAATTTTATGAAATAATGCTCCTTTCGTTATAGACTATATATGTTGTAACAAAATTAGTCTTGCACACCTTAAATAGGCATGAATACGCATGAAGTTGTATTAGATTTATACAATTTGAATTGATCAAATTGGGTCAAGGCTTGTTTGTACTTATTAAACTTATTTATATCTCAAAATTGGAATGATATATGGTGCCATTTCTCAAAGAGTGAATGGTTTAGGATTTAAAAATGTATTTAATTAGAAGTTTAGAACTTATGGATCACAAATTTGTTTATGGAGTAATATTATACATACAACTCTTAAAACATATAAACAATCACATTCATTTATGCCTAGTTAAATTAACTTTCAAATTTATATAGAGCCACGTCATTACTTTTTTATATAGATTCACATGCAATTTAATGACTTTAGACATTATTTTCTTTTGTATATATACCAAAAAGGTGTCCACCTAGTATAGTTTTTGCTTGTATAAAAAGTATAGGGGCCAAAGTAAGAATTTAAGAAAACTAAATATGTTTAAGACAAACAAATTCATACACTAATAATTTAATCTTGGATCAATGGGGGGGACCAGTACTCCATCCGTCATTGGAGATGGCTATTGGAAACAGATTTGGTGGAATATGTTTTTTGTTAGATCATGAAATACTCTGAAAAAGGCTTTCATTTGATGAAGAATGAACTCGTGTAAGAACTCACACTTGAAGAGGAAATGTTGAGAATTCAAGTGTGAGTGAAATATAAATGAAGAGTCTCATATTAGTAAGCAATGAATAAAGTGAGGAACATATAAGTGGAACGATTTATAAATCTATACTACCTTAAGTTTTTGGTTAATACGCTGTGTCAGACTTACTAATGTAATTCCTTTGTAAGTCTAATAAAGATATCTCCCCAATTTTGTGGGCTTCTCCAAACCCCAACACAAGGTACTCCATACTCTTTAAATATAAGACTAATCTCTAACATTAACTTTGTCAACTGAGTTTGTCAACTAACGCAGAACTTTTAGTTGTTTTAGCAGTTATATTATTGTAGTAAGGTATCATTTTATTATTTATATGGAATATTTTCCGGTCTCCGATGTTTCTTTCCGTGCTTTTGTACATGATTTTGATTTTTAATATAATGTCAATCTCAATCAGATCGTTTATATATAGTTTTCTTTTTTCTTTATAAAGATCAAGTTTATTACCTTTTCCTCAATGGCTAAATGTCATTTGACTCTTATAATATATATACTATTTTATATCTTGCCCTTTCCTGATTCAAATTATATGTGCTAATTCAGCATTAAAATGAACTAGAGAAATGGGTTGAGTTGCACAAAATGTTTCTAATTCCAAGTTTGTGAAGGATATAAAATTTGTTTCTAAATATAGATGCTTGTAATCTGTCCGATTAATTGATTCGGCCATTACTTAATCCTTGATTCCGATTCCTTATACCATATCCCTCAAATTTTTTTAATAGCGTGTCTCATTGATAAAAATAAAAAATAGAAAGTTTAAAATTAGTGTCTATACGGCGTGTTTGTAACTACGTATGTTTGTGGATTAATATACTTATGACTAGGGATTCTGACTGCATCTCAAGATTAAAATGATCAGTAATACTACGCGCGCGTCAACCTTTTCATGAAAAAACACGGTTTATCATTAGATTATGTACAGTATATTGATTTGTTTACACCTTACACAAATATATACAGCAAGTAGATTATAAAAGAATAAATTTTATGAAAATTTTATTTAGTAAAAAAATATTTAATAATATAAATTAATATTAATTTATACTGATACAACGGTACGAAACTGTATGATGTATATACAAAACCGTACGTGGGGAAACAAAATTAATGAAAAGGAAAGTTAAGTTGGACAGGCACATTATAAGAAGAACTGAAAGAAGGACAAAACAAAAACGAAGAGAGTCACTCAACTAGAGTAGAAAAGTTCATAAGAGTCAGAATCGACAAAAAACCTAAACTACTTCCAATTCCAACTTCAAAGCGCCAGCCATAGTCCCCCACGACACAAATTAAGGAAAGGAGTATAAGCACGCACAGTTGGCACATGGTGCGATGGCTTCCACAGCAGCCCAGATTTACAGACAATTTAGAATAGACACCAACAGAGACTTAGCAAACTTATATTTGATGACTAATTAAATTACTCAATATCACTATTCAGTTTAATCTTTAACCTAAATAACTACCTAGTTCTAATAATGTTCATGGTTAATTTTTTTATTAAATATAACAAGGACACAGAAGTTTGAACTCAATTAGTCCTATTTTAGTGACTTATTCATGATTAATCTTTAATTTTAAGTTTTTCCTATATAATCAGTTTTTCAAGACTTTTACAAAAAAGAGAAAAAATTCAAGTGCACTATGAACTTCGAGTGGGGGTCGATAAGGGGGAGGGGCCTATAAGGAGCACAGCTACCCAGCATAGTCTTAGTCTGGGACACTTTCTGTCTGCCTTCCGTCCCACTGGCACTATGTGACAGCGAGCGACTATGAATTCATTAATTGAAGTGACGCTGACAGTGATCGCTTTCTGGAGCCAAAATGACGGACTGGAAGCCTCTCACTCTCAATGTTTTCTAAAGAAACTTTTCACTGGGGTAGACTGAGACGGAGAGTCTGAGACATGGGGAAGTTTAAAGGAAATTGAACCCCTTAATAGCATGATGTGGCTTTTTTATATAAATATATCTAAAAATATATATATATATATATTTTATTTTATTATATTTTTAAAATTATATATTAAAAAAAATTTATATTAAAAAGTTAGTTTGACTTAAATTAACTTTTTAACGTAAATTTTTTTAATTAAAAATATGTTTGAGAAGTTAATTTAAAGAAAATTAATTTCTTGACGTTAAAATTTATATATTTTTTTAATATTTTATTGAGAAATCGATTTCTCTTAAATCAACTTCTTAATAGATTTTAAATTAAAAAAAATATGTTAAAAAGTTGGTTTAAATCAAACTAATTTCTTAACATGAAAAAAAATATATTTTAATATATAATTTTAAAAATGTGATAAAATGATAAATAAATTTTTTTTTAAGTATATTAATATAAAAAAGCCGCATGATGTCTGTCTCTGTATTAGACAAATATGACCAGCTCCAAGTCACACTGATATAGTTCATTCCGCCTAAAATACTCAGGGAATGATTACTGGTTATTGTAGTTCCTCACGACCGACTATTGCCTTGAAAGCAGTGTAATTAAAACCGGACCGGACCGGCCGGTCCGGCCGGTGGACCGGTAAACCGGTCAAGTGACCGGTTCGGGTGACTAGTTGGATCGGGTATGTCTCAGAACCGGTCCGACCCGGTCCGACCCGGCCGGTTTTGAATGAAAACCGATGACCCGGTTGGTTGAACCGGAACCGGCCGGGTCACTAAATTAAAAAAAAAACTTTTAAACTTTGAAAATTCATAACTTTTGACTCGTTTGTCCAATTTAGACTAATTATATGTCCATTTTATATAACTTTTCGAGATCTACACCATGGTAGTCATATTTTTTTCAAAATAAATATATTTTAGTTATTTATAATGATAAATATCATCATATGTAGTGTGTATTTATATATATATATATATATGTATTTAAATATTTATTTAATTTTATGCGGTTCGACCAGGTGGCCATTGGTTGAACCAGATGACGATGACGTCTGCGATCAGTCATTCAGGTCGATTTTTATAACTATGCTTGAAAGTTACAAGTCCAGATTCTACCGGATACATTCAAGGGACGGGGTGAGGTGGGACTCACATATGAGTTGAGTCGCATCTCACGTTATGAGTGTACGATCCCGGCCAGGTAACTCTCAGACTACCTAACAGCACACTAGTTTAATAAATCATTGAACTTTCTCATGGTTCAGTATATTACCTCTTATATATTTAAATTGTCCCACCTTACTAATTTGAAATTTAAAACTTAAAAGCGAACTTAATCATCCTACTCGGCCTTCTTTTCTTATTTCAAGACTTAAATCAGAAGCTCATACAAGCTAATACAAACAGAAAAAGTTTCACCGAAATACCACATCATTCATTACCCACGACTCGGAGTGAGCCTGGGTTTCCTTTTCCTTTGGTGGATTTCAATGCTAATGCGAAAACCTAATGCCCAAGGTGTGTGTGTGTATATATGTATATATAATAATATATATATATATATATATAAGTGATCCATCCCCCTTATATCATATAGTTATAAGGCATATATAAGATTAAAAAAAAATGATATTCACACACTATAAATTTTATACTATTTTTACATTTAGTTAATGATGAACAAATTCTTTATTAATACAGTATATCATTTAGTTAATGAGTTTTGATAAACAATCACTTACTAGCTAATAATTAATTATCAAATCTATTAACCAAACAATATACTGCATTAACCAAGAATTTGCTCATCGTTAATAAAGTTCGTAAATAATTGATTAACAAAACTCATTAACCAAACAATATATTATATTAATTAAGAATTTACTCATCGTTAACCAAATGTAAAAAACTAGTATGCAAATATCTTTATATATATATATATATATATATATATTTCATCTTATTTTTATTTTGGGTACAAATATTGCTTTTTTGGTTCTAACCGAAACTATGTTCCCTCATTGAACGATCTTAAGGGTGCATCTCCACATTAACCTAGTGCATTTAGGATATTAATTAATTTCTTTATGTGATGGTTCATGATTTGAACCTGAGTATATAAGGTAGGGAGCACAAATCACTAGGTGTGGCTCAGTTGACAAACTAAGCATCATGTGGGCAGACTTTAAATGCAATGCATGAATTCAAACCCCAATGAAAGAACCTTGTAGTTAGAGTCAAGACGATGCGTAAATAGAAATTAGTCACATACTCAAACGATGCGAAAACAGCTCATAGTCTCACAAAAAAAAGTGGGGAGCATATCCCTTTAACCACTCCCCCAACCTCTTAAGTTATTTTACATCTTATTTTACTATCATGTTTTTGCCTATTTGGTACCCATATATGGTTATTATTTTGGTGTAAACCTGGGTATCCCTTTACCCAAAAGGTGAGAGACTAATCACACGGAGAATGGTCAGACACATGAAGCGGGGACCGGTCCAAACTGTGTTTTTTTCCATACATAAGGCCCCAAGGATCGAACCTAGAATAAAATGCTTAAGGTAATCAAATTTCTTCCATTCGAATCAATGCAAGTTAGTCATATATATGGCTATTCTTATATTAATAATAAAGTTCCTGCTTGATGAATTTTTTTTTAATGTATTAAAGAATTATTGGCACCATTCAAAATTAAATGGAAAAGTTTATCTAACGCAAGATTTTTAGTAACAAAGAAAATGCTTTTGCCTCAAGTGAAAGAGTCAATTTTGCGTGAACGCGAGAGGGCTCAACTAATTACTGGTTTCAAATAAGGTTCTACGCTTCTTAAGTGCTCAGGTTTTAATATCTCTCTTTAGTCAGTAATCTTACTTGGTGGTTATTTTTTCAATGGTGACCTGCGAGTCTCTAAGAGTTACATGTGAGTAACTTTAGTGTGGAGAAATCCTTTAAGTAAGTACACTCGAGGCAATCCTTTGGGTAGACTTCTGTCTATCCTTTGAGACTCCAAACATGTTTGGTTTTGATTATTTTACATTCAAAATCTACTTTTTTTTCTTCAAAATCTCTCTATTGGACATTTTGATTATAAGCTTTTTTTAAGCCAAAAAAATTTAATCCAAACACACACTAACATAATAACTATTTAGAAAAAATATATTATTACAAAATAACTATAGTAAAGACTAAAGAATTAAATTGAAAACATGTTGCCCAATAAGGGTTGGCTTAACTTGCAGTATTAGACAGTGTCGATTCCAAGGTCTTCAATTCAATTCTTGTTAGTGGTCTCTCATTTATTGGTAGGTCGTCTATAAATATCACTGTAAGTCATTGCTAAGGATTGTAACGTGCCTTGACCTTCAAATGGGACAGTCTTCCCTCTCCTTAAAGTTTTATCTACCAAAAAATTTTGAAAACTTTTTTTGTTGAAAATAACTTGTTGACATGGATAAAATTTGATTTTTAACTTGTTTTTCTCTTGTTCATAACCACGTGTTTATGGTGAAATTTATTAAATGCAAACTTCAAACAAACAAATATATTTATCAATTTAGTGTGGGTTGTGACAAGTTATATGGTAATCTCGTATAAGAAAGAGTAAACATTTGGTGCAAGACAAGAAAGAGTAAAATGCAATGACAAAGAACAGCACAAATGTAAATTGCAAAAAATAGATGAAAAGCAATAAATTAATGCAAGTAAAAATACAATGAAATGTAAAGAAATTTAAAGAATAAAGCAATAACATAAATTGCAAAAAGTAAAGAAATGTAAAAGAATTTAAGAAAAAAGACTAAAAGTAAATGAATTTTAAAGAATAAAGTACAGGAAGTAAAAGGAATTGTAAATGAACATTGCATTAAAGTAAATTTCTTGAAATGAAAATGGAAGGCATACTTGGAATCAAACCCTTTAATATGCTCGAGTGAGATGTTAGGATTGTATATCCAATAACTAACTTTTTTTACATCGTAAATCCTAGTATTTATAGACAAACTAAGTAAAATAACTGACTCTTAAAACATGGACACGTATACATGGCAGTTAAGCCACGCATTCGATGTATAAAACTATCAAAGTCATAAGGAAATTGAGTATAATTTTTTGACGAAGACTATTATCCGACAATCAATCACTATCTTCTTCGACGAAAACTTGTCATCTGACGAATAATGTTTGCAATAACTTCAAACCTGAAGAAAATATTCAAATTCACTTATCCGTCGAATTAAAACATTTATTTATTTCCTTTCTCGAATAAGAACTTGATTTCTTCCCCCAACATCACATTATCAGGAGGAAGACATGTTTCAGAAATAAATTTCTACAAATTTTATGTATTTGCTATCATTTAATTTTGTTGATTTCTTTTTTAGTTTTTAATTAAAGATGACTCTGTAGACATTTAACAATGAGCAATTAGGCAATTGTATTTGTTTTCTATTTAGTATCATTAGAGTCTTTTATACCATCAAGCATTGAGTGCAGTAGTAAGCGATCTGCACTTTTAAGATGAAGACACAAATTCAATCCTTGGAGCAGACAATTGTTAGAAGGGCCTCCTAATCGTGCTTACGCTTGAAAGGAATTAGTCTTACAGTGCTAGTAGCCTATAGGGACACCTTGAAAAACCAAAAAAAAAAAAGTCTTATCAATTATAAGAAAGTTGACAATGAAGGTTTATTCAACTATTATGATGGAACTACTCTGGTTAAAAGGACATGAGTTTTATTATTGCAAGATAAATCTTCCTTAAAGTTTGTGTCATACTATAACCTTAAAATAGAATTACAAACTCTCATCTCTTAAACTTTTAATTACCAAAAAAAAAATATTGAAAATTTTCAAATCTTAAGTTGATATTAGATAAGTAAGTTTTTTATTTATTTATAATTATATAATTTCTTCTTAAATTTTAATTTATTTATCAAAAATTGAATAAAAATATTTTAATATTACAATAAGACTAAAAAGTTCTCTCAATTATAAATGCCATATAACTATCTATGTTTTACAAAACTATAAACTTTTTTTTACACTTTAGGACTTTGGAAGTTACTTTTTTACCAAACTAAAATACTTTTACACTTTCAGACGTGGGAAGTTTGACTCCCTCTAAGTGGCTATCTTTAGAAGTCCCGACCCCCAACAAAGTAGTCATCCTTCTTTCTTATATTTTTCTTCGTTTATGCTATTGGATTCTTTTGAGATCAACCCTTAAATTTTTATTTAGACAAAAGGACAACAAAAAAGATTTTTACATTTTTTAAATATATTTTTTTTGACTTCTATGCCATTTTGATTGCCATTTAATCTTCGTCGAAGTTTGGTAAGACAATCACTTCCACCAAAGGTGGCCACTCACCAAAAATTAAACTTATACTAGTTATAGTCTTATATATCTGTGTAACTTGACAATTCAACTTATATTAATTATAGACCGTACGTTTTGTGGGGCCAAATTTGTTTTTAAAAAATGAAATGTGCATAAAGATATTATTTCTATTTTTGATTAAGAAGTGTCTGGAAAAGACCAAAAATTAAGTAACGATATATAATAGAGTTAGTTTTTGAGTCAAAACTACTTTTAAAACATTTATGCAAAGTTAGTTTTCACTTAACTACTTGTATTTCAGTCAATTTATAAAACTCTATTTTTTCTTTCTATTTCATTTTATGTTTGATTTATTAAAATATTTAATATTAGATATAAAATTATTTTAAAATTAAGTTTTAAAAAATTAAGTATGATTTGAAATCAATTCAGATTAACTATGAATTTACAAAGCTAATTTTAACTCAAATGTTTCTAACTTTGCTTTCAATTTATACAACTCTTTATTTGAAAAGAAAATTCTTCATAAAAAATATAAAACATATTGAAATGGCAGGAAAAATCAACTCAAAGAAAAGATTTGGGTTTTATCTACAAAAATACGAAGAGCCAAAGAGACAGAAGTCTATAGAAAAGGTGGAAGGTAGGCGAGGGAAATTGATGCTATGTTTCGTATTCATAAAATATGTGAAAAGGAAAAGAAGGAATATCTTTTTTTTCTTGTTTGGTATTATGGAGAAAAAGAGATTTATCTTTTTTTTTTCTTTTTTATGAATTTTACATTATTTTTTCTTTTTTTTTAAAAAGAGATTAGGAGGAAAAAAATTAATTTTTTATTTTATTCACTTTATTAATTTTACCCACTTTATTAAATAAAGGGTAAAAAATTTATTTAATATTTATTTATGTATATTTCTTTTCTCTTTCTTAATGAAAGTCATGAAACCAAACAAAGAAATAAAAATATTTTTTTTTCATTAAATGATATAAGTAATAATTTCTCTACTTTTTTATTCCTTTTTTTTCATTATATTTCTTTCTTTTTCTTTTTCTATATGATACCAAACAAAACTGAGAGACACTCGTTCAATTGAAGAACTAAGAATAGTACAAGATGTTAATGTGACTCAAAAAGACAGCTGAAGATAAGTTGATGTCGCCGCTTCAATTGCGCGCTTCAAAATTTATGTTTTATTATTATTATATGTAGACTCTGACATCGTGTGGCTTATACTGAGATAAAGTTACATTAACGAGTATAAAAAAGAAAGTGGTTTGACAATGATTTATGATATTATTTATTATTAATAAAATATTTGTTAAAGAGTGTCGTTAACACATAGGCTAAGGGATTAAAGTAAAAAAAACATTAAATATAAAAATAAAATATTTAATGTTCTAAAATTTTAAAAAACATTTAATATTTTTGTTATTAAGTAATTAAAATTATTTATTAAAAATTATTAAATATTTCTTAAACAATTTTCTTAAGCACTATGTAGCAAGGCCTAACTAATAAACTATAAATATAAGATTTTAAAAACAAATGATAATATTTGAAAAGCATACTCCATATTCTCTTTCCATACTCCTTAATTGAAGCTGCTTGTTTATGTCAAACATCTCCAATTCATCTAGATAAGTTGATCATACTCATCCAACATGTTGAAGTCCACACACTCCAACTTTTACATTTGAACTGGCAGGTTTTGAACACCAATAAAAGGCTTATCTCAACTTTTTTTTATTAAACTATATAACATTGAATTTATATTATCTAAGTAAACAATCTATGTTTGGTATCATGGTGCGACTTCTAGTCGATCTTCTACAACAAATTTGCTTGCTTCCAATCTCTTTTGGTGTTTCCTCTTTTTAGAAGCCATTAAACCTCTTTAATTCAAAAAGTAATAAAGTTAAATAAGAAGTTGTAAAGCGGGGAAAAAAATAATGCACATTTTAAATTTTGATATTTTTTCAGTATTCTTTATTTTTATGAAGGTACTAATATTTTTAGTAATTAGTTGTTAATATATAATCATGTGTTTTATATAATTATAAGTAAACACTTAATTTAGTCTTTCAAAAATATAAGTGTCATTAGTTTTGTCCTTTAATAATTTTTTATATTAAATTGGTTCTTTTGGAAGACCAATTTAATGTAAAAAATTAAAATTGAGGAACTATTTTAATATATTTATTATTAAATAACCTAATTGATGACACATATATTTTTAGAAGATCAAAATGAATATTTATTATATAATTATTTAAAATATAAATATGAAAATAATTTTTTATATTTATATTTCAAATAATTAGTAAGACATATAAACAAATATTAATAACTAATTATTAAAGAGTATCAATACCCTTGTAAAAAAATGATGCTGAAAAAACTTCTTTTCAGAATAGAATAGATACAAAATAGACCTCATAGGTTTGGTCGATAGTATAATAGTACATGATCAAATCAGATTGTGAAGGGTGATTAGTGATAAAGAAAGGTAATCAGAAAGTATTTCCCAATAAAATATCAGAGTAGTCAAGACTGTTAAGGACCAATTTTCAAAAATTTAAAACTGTTAGGTGAAGCTTTATGAATGAATTTATATATCTAACATAAGCTATCACACGAGAGTCCTTTAGACTTAAAGTGCAGACAATTCATTTTCTTTGTGTTAAAATTCAACTTTTTTTAAAATAAAGGATAACAATGATTGAACTTTTGACTACTTTGTCATATAAGTTCTAATACCATGTCAAGAACCAACTATCCAAAAAGCTTATTCTGTTAGATAAAGGTTCATAAATGATTTTATATTTCTAACAAAGACTTCCAACTTAAGATAAGGCTAAAAATTAACAATAGTTTAACTAGCTTAATTAAATAAGAGTAAACGCATGGTGATTCGTGATAAAGAAATGTAATCAAAAAGTATTTCCCAATAAAATATCAGAGTAGTTAAGATTATCAAGGACCAACTTTTTAAAAAACCTAAAGTTATTAGGTGAAGGCTCATGAATGGATTTATATATCTAACATGATCTCTCATGCAAGAGCCCTTTAGGCTTGAATTAAGCTCAGACAATACACATGTTTATTTTACCTTGTGTTAAAATTCAACTTTATTTAGAAGAAAAATAGAGGTGACAATGATTGAACTTCTAACTTCTTTATCATAGAAGCTCAGATATCATGTTAAGGACCAACTATCCAAAAAGCTTAAGTTGATAGATGAAGGTTTATGAATGATTTTATATCTCTAACAAAGACTTCCAACTTAAGGTAACGCTAAGAACTAACAATAGTTTAACTAGCTTAATTAAATAAGAGTAAACATTCATTTTTGTCAATTAAAAATATAAGTATCATCAGTTAGGTCTTCTAAATGATGAATACATTAAAATAGTATTTTAATATTAATTTTTGACATCAAATTAGTCCTTAAATGTCATTTTTTTGAACACTAAATTAGTTTTTCATTGTTAATTTTTACATTAAGTTAGTTTTTCAAAATGATTAATTTGATGTCAAAAATATTATAGAACCAAACTGATGACAGTTGTATATTTGAAAGACCAAAATGAATGTTTACTTATTAAATAAAAAAATTATATATATCCTTATAAAGAATTAGCTTAATAAAATATTCTTTTAATTATTTAAAGAAGAAAAAAAATATTGAATGCTTTTAAGTTTTTAAAATATTTAAATACTTCTGTTTTTTATTAATATTTTTATTTTAAATAATTAAGAAGATTTGTTAGCTTCGTAGTACATTTCTCTTAAATATAACACTGCCAGGCATAACAAAGAAAAAGAAGGTCTTAGTAACTACATCCACTCTTAATATCTGAAGATTTAGAACTAACCTTTGAAGATTTAGATAGAGGATTGGAGCTGATGTCATACTTGTTAACGAGTTTGATAGTGCGAATGATGGAATGCATAACTATGCTTGATAGCATGAATGGTGAGATCGACTGAATACTTTCAAAGCAGAGTTAATGCAAGTGCTGTTTCCACTAATATTTAGAATGGAGTTGAATGGGGAGAATATCGACAGTTTGGCTCAATGTGCTAACGTTGTTGTGCATAAGGTTATGAAGCAACGATGGAGTTAGATATATGAAAAGGAAAGGCGAGAAGACAGTTAATGAAAAGGTGAAAATGCTAAAACATTGGATGATTCAGAGTTCATATACTATGTATATAATTTTGAGCTGGTGTGGATTAGCTTTTGAAAAAAAAATATTTTTTTTTTCATTTTTTTAAAAATATTTTTTATGAAATTAAAAGTTATTTTATGTTTAGATGTAAAACTCAAAAAGTATTTTTTAATTTTATTATATTGAGATATAAAAATACTTTTTAATGGTAAAATTACTTAAAAGGGTATGCAAAAGCTAAGTAACTAAGCATATATAAGAACAATGCTACCATCTCATATATATTAACTTTTAAACCACTCTTTTAGATCAAGTCATTATATAATTGTTCAAATCCTAGCTTTCTCTTTCTTAATTCAAAAAATCACATGTCATGTCCATTCACGGATGTCATGAGAGTTTTGAAGTTTTTTTTTCTTATTTAATCACATATTATAAAATATAATTAACAACTCTGTAAAGACTAATGGACATACATAACTAAAGGAAAATGAAGAAGATGATGAAGTAAAGTGTACAATGTTGTAGCAACAAAGAAAAAACAGAGATGTGTAACAAAATGTGATATTAGTAGGATTTAAAAAATGAAAGATGAGGAATGCTATTTTTAAAATTAGTTAGAGATATTTTTGTCTAAAAATATATCTTTGAATAACTTTTTCATATTGTGACAAATATATTTTTTCATAAGCTCAAAAATCTAGTTAAAAAAAGTACTATTTGAATTTTCTTTTAATGCTTCAACTTTTTTAAAAAAAATTTAATTCAAACATATTAAAAAATATATAAAAATTACCTTTTTTTAATAAAAAAAATCCAACCGAGCACTTTGTATAGGAAAACAGTGCTGCAAACCGCTTTGTGAATAATAAAGTGGCGTAAAAAATTGAAAAAAAAAACAAAAAAGAAGTGTAATTAAATTAGAAGTTGATTCAATTAAATTAAACATTATCAATGGTGTAAGTATCAAAATTGAATGCAAAAAGAAACATTTTTTTAATAGTTTAGTTTATTATTAAATAATATATTAATACATTATTAAAAAAGTTAAATTTTTTAAATAATTATTGTGATAATCAAATTTATTTAAAAATTTATTAATACATAATTAAATGATAATATAAAATTTTTTACACTTAAGTAGATTAAAATTTATATATATATATATATATATATTAGCCGGTAGATTTTATATGTTCAAAGTGAAAAAAATAAAATAAAAAATGCAAGTCTCTTTTTTTCCCCCTATATATATATAGCCACGGCCCACGAGGGCACAAACAGAAAACGAGCCACAAGAGCGTAACCCATAGAAGCAAAAACATGGACCACGGCAGAATTAATCAAACACTAAAAAAAGTATGAATTGGGAGCTCCCAATGGTTTGGATATAAATAAAGCCCAACTCATTCACTAAAATGGTGGCAAGAAAATAATTTCCTAGTAGCTCCACATTTTTGGAAGGGATGTTAGGCCCAAAAAGAAATAAAATAAAAACCTTCTCATTTTGCTCTGTATTTCGGCCTTTGTATTGGGTTGAGCCTTGGTTTCTATGCTCCGGCTTTTGGGCTCCTTTTGTTTTCCGTTTGGCCTTCTCCCATCAATTTCTAGTATTTTCTAGAACCATAGAAAAGGGTTTCTTTGTTCATTGCATAGGGTGATTGGAATGCCTCATTTTGCCATTTTCTTTTAAGAAAATCAATGTGTAATTTTTTTTCTATGTAGGGTGCTTTTTCAAATGTTGTTTTATTTATCCTTCGTAGTCCTCTATATGGTATACTGTTTAAGCACGTCTCTCCTTGCACGTAGATCCTGGTTGTTTTTTTTTTTTTTTTTTTGTGTGTGGTTAGCTAAAAAATTGGTTGAATAACAAAGATAAGGTGTGTTATTTGTGGGGAAAAAAAGTGTATATATAACATATTGCTTAAAAGTCAAAACAAATAGAACCTTCGTCGGACTACAAAAATATTTTTAAAAAAAAGGTTTCTCCACCATGCTGCCACAAAGTAACAAGTAGTTAACATAATTTACAGTTGTATGTTTTTAGTAATTACAACCCATAATGAATTAAATGCTTTAAAATTTCACAATTGTTTTAATTTAATTGACATTGCGGCCTGATCTAATTCTGAACATTCACTTTCTACTTCGTTAGTGATGTATAAAAGCAATTGTTATAATTACAAGATGTAACTCAGATGGTAAACTAAATTTTGTGCAAGGGCATTTTATCTTAAGTACAGGAATTCAAAACTTAGTGCAAACCCTTTGTAACCACGAACACGTTTCTAAGATAACCCTACGAGAATTTGAGATTCGGATGTGCATATATTTTGTTCGTAACTCCTACTTAATAGATCATAAGTGAATTGTAATACCTTAAAGTCCAGGTTTCCAGCAAAAGGTAATGGTTGTTAATAAGAAAATGAAGTAGCAAAATCTAGGTTGAGTTTTATCCAAAAACATAAAAAGAAAAGATCGAAGAAGTAGCGACAACATTAAAATATTTGTCCTTCTTATACAAGTGAGACTGAGCACCATCAACCATGGCTTTTTTTTTTCTTTTGGGTGTATACCAAAAATATTTTCAGACATTTTTACAAGTAACACCATGAACCCTGACTTACTTTCCATGTTCTTCCAATAAAAAGTATGGAGGTAGTGGAGAGCTTATGAACGATGGGAAACCAATGTGAAACCAAGGGCCGAAAACATTTATTATATTATGTGCGTGTGAACTCAGTTTATGAATAAGATTTGTCCCTCGGGGCATTGAAAATAGAGTTTAATTTGGATTTATGTAAGTGTAAAAAAATTTGACATTGTCACTTAATCATATATTATAAATCATTAAAATAATTTGATTATTACAACAATTATTTCGAAGTCTAACACTTTTAATGATATGTCAGTATATGATTAGATGACAATGTAAAGAAACTTTATACTGACAATAAATTAAAATTAAATCCTTGAAAATAAATGCTCAACCTTTCTATATGTTGGATGAATAGATCTTTTTTTAAAAAAAATGTGTATTTGTTTAAACTAAATAAACAAAAATAAAATTAGGTGTTGTTATAAAACTCTCGGGAGTGTTTTAACACTGAGTTTTTCAATGGACAAAGATATCAGAATTTAATTTTAATTCACTGTTAATATAAAAAAAATTATATTATCATCTAATTATGTGTTTATAAATCATTAAATGAGTTTGACTATCACAACAACTATTTAAAAAGTCTAACTCTTTTAATGATGTGTCAACACATTATTAAATAACAGTTTAAATTACACTTACAATAAATCAAAATTAAACTCAATATATAAATGTCTTATATTATCAGCCTTGTAAAAATAAATGGGTCCCATATAATTTTGTATCATTACCAATACAAACTTGGATTACTACAACACTCGAGCCTTATATGGTAAAATTATACCGAATTTTAACACATTTCTTATTGTGCTGTCGAGTTTTTCTTAGCACTGCCTTTTGTCCTTATCTCAGTTTCTGCACTCGTTAATGTAGCTGGGACTTGTAAGCGTGAAATGTTCTAAATAAGGAATTTTAATTTGAGAAATTCTTAGGTAGCATTGTTTATGATAGATACTTAATTCAACTGTTGACATATCTACGAATATTTTTTAGAGATAAATATAGTTATAACATGTCATACACAAATATATATATATATATATATAATATTAAATGAAATGTCTATAATAAATAATGATTATCTAAAAATTCCTGAAATTAAAATTATGAAAGTCAGAACCAAATTAACCATTTCATTAACGACTCTTCCTTTCAATTTGTTAGTTATATAGGTGGAGATTTGCTTTTCTTTTTTTTTCTCAATGGAAGAAGAGCAGTACGTGAATCTCGTGGAGGCTAGAGTTTGATTGATTACTTATGTACTCTGATAGACCATAGCCACGTTCATATGCTTGACCAGTCCATCAACGAGCCTAAACCCCACACTATTTATTTAATGATTAATATTCAAATATTTGCTAGTTCTAACTAAACCGCCACCAATTATGATTGTTGTTATCAAATAGTCTATTTATACACATCCTTTTTTTGAAAAAAAATTACACTATTTCCCTTTATCATTATACTTATTTCTCATTATGTAGAGAGTTAAATTAAAAGTTTTATTTCCAAATCTATACACAATTCATAAAAAATACTACACACATAAAAATTACAAATTTATACTCAATAATCATAGTTATAAATGAATTTAAATTTAATTTTTTATCAAAAATAAAAATATATCATATTATTATAGTAAATAAATTTGTTATTTTAATAAAACTATTAATTATCTAATAAGAAAAGACTTTTGTTGTTATAATAATTTTTCTAATTTTTTAAATAAATAACATAATAAATTTCAGTGACCTTTAATAAATTAAAATTAAATTCATTATTATTGTTTTGTTTGAACAATGATTATTTTCATATTTTTTAAGTATGAAACTAATCTTATTTGAATTTAAGAATGTGATAATTATGAATTGTCCAACAATAACAACTTCTAAGAATTGAGTTATTTACCACTCCAACTAACAATTTAGAGGTAAATTAAACCCATTATAAGTTAATAGCTTGAATTCAATTTTATTAGTAAAGAATAGAATTTGCCATCAATCATACAAGGAGGGACACCAACCAACCATTTCCCTGCCTAATCCCCACCTTATTAAATTATTCGAATATATATTTATTTTAGTTTTTTTAAAGATATAAGGATTATTAATTAAAATTTTTTATGATAAATATATTAAAATAATAATTTAATATTAATTTAATTATTTAATATTATTTTTTAATATTGTATTAATATTTTAATGTTATTTTTTAAAAAATTAATTTAATATAAAAAATTATTAAAAAATTAAATTAGTAACATTTATATCTTTAAAAAAAATTAAATGAATGGTTGAAGGTGTAGGGGTCTAATGGTGCTTACGCACATCCACCAACACGAACTTATCTCCAATAATTTGATTGAGGTAAAGCAAGGTTTAGTTAGCCGTAACTTTGTCAAATTAAATTTCCACAGACCCATTACCTGTCCCCCACGTATAGTTTACCTTCACCCCACAGCCACCAATTCAGATTTCTCTCTCAGTTCTCTTTATTTTATATAATAATAATAATAATAATAATAATAATAATAATAATAATGAGGAGGTTAAAATGTAAAAAATCTCTTTTTATGTGTGGATTTAATTTTAATTCACGTGTAAACTATCATCTAATTATATATTGACATATTATTAAAAATGTTAGATTTTTGGGATAGTTGTTATAATAGTCAAATCTTTTAATGAGTTGACAAAACATAATTGGAAGACAATATAAAAAAATATTACACTGACAATGAATCAAAATTAAACTCTTTATGTATAGGTGAAGTTTTAAAAAAAAATTGTGATTTCAAACTCACTAATTTAAAATTTTTAAACTAATAAAATAATATATAATAACTGTTATGTTAACTTACCATTTGAATCACTGATAAAAAAGTAATTACATGTTATTTTTTTACTAATATCACATTAAATCATTAATATTTATTTTCCAAATCATCTTTATACCTTTTTTGGCACTCATTAATGTCAAACCATCTTTTGAGCAATTTGTAAAAATCTCAAAATGTGATATAGAGTTAATGAGTGTCTAAAAAAAAGATATAGAAATGATTTTAAAGATAAATATGAATGATTTAAGGTAAAATTAATAAAAAAATCAATATGTACAGTCACGCGACTATGTTTTTTGTTAATGATTTAAATAGAAGATTAATAAAAAAATTATTATACATTATTTTATTAATTTAAAAAGTTATATTAATAAATTTAAAAGTACATAAATTTTTTTAAAATTTGACTCATATTTAAAAAAATTTCTTATATTTTAACTTAATAATAATAATAATAATATAGTAGACAACAGAGAAAAGAAAGGAGCAGTGACAGTGTAAGCATTGTTTTAAAAACCGATCCAATCAGACTGGTTCAACCGGTTGGACCGTGGACCAGAAGCTCAACCGATTCTGTTTCAACCAAAGAATCGCCCGAGCGGTTAAATCGCAAAAATTATATAAAAAAAACCAGTTGAACCAGTTAAACCGATAAAAAATCGAAAATAAAAAATTGGTTGGACCGGTCATCAACTTTTAAATTGAATTTTTATTAAAAAAAGAAAATAGTTCTTTTTTTTAAAAAAAACTTAAGATTTAACTCTTTTAGGAGTTGGGTTGGGGGTTTTCACAATTCTAATCTTTTTTTTTTACAAAATAGGTGACAATACTACAAAATGGTTTATAATTTTTGTGATTAGTTATATATATATATATATATATATATATATATATATATAGTATACCAATTCAACCACTGATTCAATTGATCAAACCAATCGAACTTTGAACCCTTTTTTTTTTATTTATTATCCGGTTCAACCGATGTAAGCGAGGAAGGTGAGACACCGTGAGAGAAACCAATTCTTTACCATACACGTGTCACTCTCCAACATGATATATTATTCTATTTTAATAATAATAAAAATTTTGAAGTTATTTGCGAAGAGTAAAGAGAGGGAGAGGTAAGTAGCTTAAGAAAAGGCATCTTAGGTCTTGATTCTAGGCATCTTATTAAAGATCCCAGCCTCATTTGTCTCATCCTACACCCCTTAAATTCTCACCCCCTCTGCCATATTCAATTCTTCTCTATTCTAACACAACACAAAAGCCCAATAGTAGTTAGAGAGAGAGAGAGAGAGAGAGAGAGAAAAAGAAAATGAACGTCTTAGATTCCCCTCTGGAGGCTCTAGCCTTCAACTACCTGAGCTTCGGTTTCCCCACCCTCCTCAACAATCTATGGACGTGGGTCGCCGTCGTAACCGCCGCCGTCAGCTTCTGGAGGATCCGAGCCGCCGGTTGCCCCAAACCCGAGTTGCAGCCTCCTTCTGATGATCCCACCGTGCCCGACCCGGTCCCCGAGCTGGTGATGCTGCCCCATGCTGTGACGCCTGTGACTGAGCGACCACCGCAAGCGGTGGTTGGTGACTGCGATGCTGATGTTGACGGAGTGAGGAAGGGGAAGTTTACCGTGTATTACGAGGACGACATGCAATGCGGGGAGAGTGAGGAGTTGTTGAGGGTGGCGGAGGAGTGGGAAGAGAGAGAAGGTGAATTATCGGAGTGGTGGGAGAGATGGGAGAGGTTGGTGAGGATGAGAAAAGGGGAGAACGAGAATGGGTGGTACACGTGCCAGGATTTGATGGAGCTTAACGGCAACGTTGTTAGATTATGGGATGGTGGGTTAAGGTTTGGTAACTTCACAAGGGAATCATGGTACGGTTCAAGCTGTATTCATGTCTGGTAATAGTAGAGGTTGTTTGCTAGATAGGTTATGTAACTTATGTGTCTTTCTGTTGGATTAGGCTTTCCATCAAGACAGAGAGAGATTATTGAGATTTGAGAATGTATATATAGTAATTTGGTAGTGGGTTTTGGATGATGAGATGAAACAAAGCATCATCATTGTCATCCACACATTTGAATCTCAAATTTGAAACGCAAATATTCGGAAGCAAGCTTTGCGTTTTTTTTCATCTCTTTTTTTCTTGCTCTGTCTTTATCTCTTTCTGATGATACTAGTATGCATAATTTTTATTTATAAAGCATCTTTAAATTTCAATATAACACTGCATACCCAGAAAAGAGAGTATGAAGTTTGGAAAGGGCCAAAAATTAATGGAAGAGTGAGATGGCTGTGCTGTGCAGGCAAAATGCAGAACTCAAATGGCCAAGAAAAAGTGAAGGAACACACAAAAAGGCAATAGTACATGCTGAACTTTTAGATGAGTTGGGGAAAGCTTTTTATGAGTCATTGTCATATATGTTGGTAGCCACATGCAAGTTTGAATTGCTCTGTGAAGTTTGCAGTGGACGGTGGTTTATTCCCATCTCCTAAAAACTAAGTTTATCTATGTTGGCCAAATATTACAAATTTGATAGCTGAAGGTCACTGCTAGTGATGGGATTCCCACATCGTTACGTATGTGGTAAAGGAATAAAATTTTCAGTAATATTCTCAATCATTTGGGAATATGCCAATATGTACAATAATTCTCTTCACTGTTTCAGAATTTCTTATCTTATTTCAGAGAAAAGGAAAAGAAAAGAAAACCACAACTCGAAAATGAAGGTAATTGTCAAAATAGGTTGTCGTATATTCATAAGTGATGTATCTACATGTGGCTTTCATGAGTTTGGCGATTGTGGTCAGCTTGGAACCGTTCGAGGATTTATAGTTGACATATTGTGCGTGTTGAAAATTACGTATACCTTAATTTATTTAAAGTGGAATGGTTTCTTTTTCTTTTTCAGATTTGGATAATAAACTAGCTTCTGCATAAATAATGAAATCATATGATCACGGGATAATATATAAAAAAAAAATAGACAATTTTGTGTGCAATGCTCAAGGAAACTATAGCATATGGTCATCATAATACTAAACAATCATGGAACTTCTATAATTAAATTACTTTAGATATCTACAATCAATTCCCCTCAGTCTTCATTATTGTATCCATTTTTCCTTAAAATTATTATTGCATAAAGTATGTACAGAATAGTTTTTCACCTTATCTCTTATCTCTTTAGTATTGCCAGTGGAACCTGGAAGCTTACTGATTTTTCTTTTTCTTTTTGGTATTAGGAAGCTTACTGATTTTTTTAAGTCTAAGTTGTGGTCTAAATTATTGCAACAAAGAAAATGACACTAATCATGCAAATAATCCAAATAAATAAATAAACAAATAACTAGAGAATCTTAGCTTAAAACAAGCAAAAGACAAATCCCACGTTATCAACCAATAAGAATAATTTAATCTATAACTGTTAAGAATCAATTTTCTCAAAAGATTAAACTGTTAAGGTTTATAAATGATATTATATTTCTAACATATCCCCTAATGCAAAAGTTCTTTGAACTTGAAGTATGCACAAATTTAATTTTAATTACTCTTAAGTGAAGATTGATGAATGATGTTATATTTCTAACAGTAATTAAGAAAGTTCTGTCAGATATTTCAGATTGCTAATGTCGTCTACGTTGGATACGAGAACAAGACTCATTTTAATATATGCACGTCTTCTTCATCTTTATCATCATCAAATAAAAAACCACCTATTTCGTGTCTGCATTTCAACTATGAGGCGTTTAGTTATATTGTTAAGATTAAGATAACTTTGTGGTTAGGCGGTGAAGCCACAAGCCCGCACAACAACACAAGGAATGAGCTAGATTCTTTCTTTATCACTCACCTTGAATACTGATATTTGAAAAAAAAGATAAATACCAAAATGATCCCCCTTGATCCACTAGTCTTTATACCAGGCACATTATTAGAATATTCCTTCTTCCGGGTACGTGAACGAGAATGCTGGCTATTTAATATTTATCCTTTTCCCACCAACTGCGTCTTGGACTTGGATAGCAAAGCAGAGTTATCAAAAGGGGAAATGACATATATACCTAATCATGCTTGGGGATAGGACTAGGCGTATTTTGCTTATTTGTTTTCTCTCTTCGTTATTGGTCTTGTGGGGAAAGGGGAAGAAAAAACAGAAAATAAAAAGTGTTTGTTAAGAGTGTTGGTTTTAGTCCTGAATGTGTCAAAATTGATGTTTACAAGAAAGGCTGCTCTTGGTATCCATGGTCATTTTTCATTTTCAGCAACAAACTCTAGTAAGGAAGCAAACAATGATTAAGTTGAATTTGGGTATGTAGAAGATCAAATTAAACTATATATGTGCCCTAAATTAATTTATATAGATAATTATATAGGAACAAATTTGAAGAGTCTCACTAAAAATAAAAGTAGGAAAAACATGGAAAGGATGTTAGTGTTGGTAGTATCATGGGTTCAATTGGAGAAAGCCCGATATATGCATTTCTAATTGGATCCACTCAAAGCTATCCTTAAACCCATCCTCATTGTTTCTTCCGCTCGTTTGTGGCTTGAAATTAAACTTGAGGTTGAATCTAAAGTATTAAAAAAAAATTCAAATTTTATGTTTGGCGTTCCTTTCAAAATTAAATTTTTAAATTTTAGTGACAATTTTTTTTAAAAAAAATTAAAATTAACTAAAAGTATTCTTCTCAATTCTTAACTTAACTTAATTTTAAGAATTTTAATTTAAAAAACAAGAATTAACGAGATACATTCTATAACCCATTCACATGTGATGTAATAATTTCACCCACTTTAATTTGATACTACAAAAATAATTTACCACCTTTATTACCATCTCCACTTTATCTATTCTCCACCAGTACTACCACGTATACACTGTCAACATTGGACATGCACTTGAGAGCTTGGATTATCCGGAAACGAAATTATATAAAATGAGGATTTAAATCTTCTATCTTATTTCTTGTCTTTAATCATGTCTTTTCAATCAAAAACCGATACTAAGCACACACAAAATACTAACTATGAGAAAAGTTACTATCAACTAAGAGAGACGTGTAATTTTTTTTTTTAAATTAAATCCATGAAATGAGCATGATCTTTAAAGCTTCGGCTGTTCACAATCTTTGCAGGCAAAAATTATAGAGTCGATGTATAAATACCACCTTTTTTCTTTACTTCTCTATAATAATTAATCATATATATTTATTAATTGGTGAAAGTTAAGGGTGTGTTTGGTTTGAGAAAATATTTTTTGTTTTCATTTTTTTATTTTCATTTTCAAGAATTAATTTTCATTTCCAAGTTTTCAAATTTTAGAAAACATATTTGATTGATATATTTTTATTATAATTAGCAAATTACCATCATGTTTTTAACTTTTTGTTTTTGGAAATGATGAGTTTGGGTATCATTTTAAGAAAAGTTTAATTTTGATTCACTGTTAGTGTAAAAAAATTAATTTTAGACTATCATCTAATTATATATTACTAAATCATTAAATGAGCTTGATTATCACAATAATTACTTCAAAAATTTAATTCTTTTAATGATGTGTTAGTAGATGATTGAATAACAGTGTAAAAAAAAACTTTACACTAATAATAAATTAAAATTAAATCCTTTTAAGAAATGTTTCTGATAAAATATTTTCATTAAAATGCAACCGTACATATTTTCATGCCTGTTTTCTATTTTTATTGAAAATGTAAACAAAAAACACACAAATCAAACACATTCTAAAATTACAAATTTTGGCTTCTAATGTCGATTAAGTGGTGAAGTATAATTTTATTAATTGCCAACAGTAATCAAGGCTTAAAATCTATCGGGTTATATTGGATATTGTCTTTATTATAAGTAACGACAAAAAGTTCCTGCCTGTAAAATTAGGCAATAAGCTTACAGATTGGAACGTGATTTGTGAATCAACAGAACATGAGTCTTTTGCCTTACGTATTGCTCTTATTAATTCATGAAAAGGAAAATATCTTTTCACACTTTTTTCTTTTACAGAAGTTACAGTTATTAAAAATATAATTTTTGTGCAAAATTATTATATTTATTCGAAATTCTCTAAAAAAAATTGAGGTGACAAAGTATATACAAATTCAAAGATAAATCTTACGATCTAAAATGTGTACGTTATGACTTTTTTGTGTGTTTCTGACATCATTCTTTAGTCAATTAGATTATACACAGCTGTAGTATGAACCCAATCAAGCCAATGACTTAGACTTTTGTGGCTATGCTGTCAGGATTTCCGCGTTGGAAAAATTAAATTTATGTCTATTTTTTGTGTATATAAAATTGTTAAATTGTATATTTATATGTATTGAGAAATTATTTCGGTTTTTTTTTTAAGATACTAATATTTAGAATAATTTATTTAGTATTTGTTAGTCATTATTTATATTTAATAAATTTTTAAATATTAATTATGAAACTAACAGTTAATTAACAACTTATCTTAACTACCAGTATCATAATAAGCCCTTTGTATTAAAAAATGTTTTGATATACAACTATATTAAAATTTATAATTGAATCTAGTGATGCATATATTATTGCGAGTTTATTTCTTTCTAAAACAAGGATTTGCGGGTGGAAGCATTTTTCCTATACACCATTTATTCCGTTAAAGCAACTTCAGTTCGGACGCGGTTATTTATAAGAACTAAGATATTAGGGATCAAGTTTTGTTCTTGAGTCATACGTACATAAATTCGTTGCTTATAATATCATATTAGGCGAAGGAACTATAAACGCCAATCAATAATGAAAGACCTTAACCTAACTTCCATTGATCTAGCAAGCCAAATTTGAACTATTTATGTATCTGGCTTCAATCATCATCCAACAGTATTTATGATTTAAGGGGTCCTTACTCAACTTAAATAATTTGACAATTAGATGAATCTTCTAGATTTTAAAAACTAAATATGGTTATCTTGAACAATCCTTTAGTTGTAAACATAATAGGAGTATTTTCTTTTACATTTTAAGAAACTAGACAATACTAATTGGACTGGAAAATTCGAACTTGCGTGTTTGACCAGTGGAGACTAGACTACATTCTAATACCGTAGCTTCATCCTTTGTTAATGATGATGCGAGCACATCCTGTGTTGGGCCATGCGTAGTGCTATTGTTTACATTCTGTGCTCGGCCTCGGTTGGGCCACGCAGTATGCTAAATATCCGTTTAGTTGTCCATGGCGTCTGTGCAAGCTTGTTCATGAATCCCACATCTTATGCTACACTATCTTTTTAAAAAATTTCTATCTTTCAATATATAAATCTTACTGTGGTGTGACCTACCATTAATTATGCAAGAGTATACCAATCTTGTAGAGAAGCAATTTGTATATTTCTGTTTCATAATATGACATTTTCATATTGTTATGGAGAATTAATAAAAAGGATAAAGATTCTTACTAAATTAAGAAATTAATACACCTGGTTGAATTGGAGGTTAGAATTGACCACCAGGTGAGGATACAATTAAAGCTCAAGATTGACTGCCATATTGTAGGATTCAAAACTTTCGGTATAAACAACTATCAATTTCTTGATACTTTCAAAAGCGAAGCTATCACTTGTTTAATTGTTAGAATCAATTATGATGCAAATGGGGAGAATATTCAATATTTTTTATTTTAGGGGGAAAGAGAATTGAAAGAAGTTGTTAACACCACTCTTTTATTTTATTTCCTACTTCCCAAAAAAATAAAACCTATACGTTTGCTTCATATGTTAAATTTCTTATTATATATGATTATAGTTTTTATGCTGATACCATGGAGATATAATGGCATTAACATCTTCATTTGGTTTTCTGCTCTGCTTAATACATTTACTCCAAAACTATGCTAATACATTTGTTCAAGAAAAGTGATGGACCAATTGTACATGCTAGACAGCAATCCTGGCACAATAGGTTTCATTAGGCATCGTCATTAATAGAGGCAACGCACTATAGTGTACACTGCACGCCAAGAAGTGCATTACCTGTGGACCAGTTAGGAAATTGAACTCTATATGGCCGGACTTGACTTGCAGTGTAGATTCGGGAATTAGTTTTATATCCCAAGAATATGAGAAAACTTATAATCTTACAGAAGAAAAAAAATAAAATAAAAGAGGTCCACTATACGCTGACAACTATAGCATCGCAAACATTCATATTGAGCACCACATGCAGCATCAGTATGCATTATTTGCTCAATTAAACAACAGCCCAAGCTTTAAAAATTAGATTAGATCTTGCCCTAAAGCAAATCATCAACCTTGTACTCCCCACAAACAAGAAAATTGGCACCCTCTGATTTCATCATCCAGTCCAAGTATAAGAATTACAAAGCGGACAATGACATCCTCGGCTTCTTGTGCTATTGATCCTATTGATTAAGAGGAAGCAAAATTACAAGATATTGAAGAGGAGGAATTGAGGGATTGGCTAATAATGATTTTTGTGATGACATTGAAGAAAAGGATGCCATTTATAAGTGTCTTTTGATGCAACTTTATCAAAGTAGAATTTAAAAAAAGGCTAATTTTGAATTTAAAATCCCAGATAAGAGGTTAAGATTTTGTGGTTAATTGTGTTAATAAAACTGTAAATTATTTTATGAGTTGGCGGCAAGAGTTATTTTATTTTTGTGTTGTACAGTTGTATTAAGGTTTTGGGCTTTGTCCAATAATTTTCTCCTTTGAATCCGTCCACCAAGCCAACTTTTTCTACTTCAGGCCTAACAAATCTACCAATAAATAACTTGCTACATCGTGTCAGCAAAAAAAGTAGGGTGATGAGCATTCTCCATTAACCAACATCCCCTGGTGACAAGAGTTATATTTTAAAAGTGAGTCTAGTATATTTTATTTAACATGCGCCACATTTTAATAGTGTGCTATGTAATTTGCTATGACGGAAAAAGTTACATCTAATTTTAAAAATTAGTTTAATTTTGATTGATTATAAGTGTAAAACCTTTTATATTGATTTAATAATGTGTTAATAAATTATATTTTAAAATAATTATTATTATAATTAAACCCTTTGTCCTCGATATGTGGTACTGGAATTTGATTTGGTGATGTAAGGTGCCCTTTTCACATCAATTTCCCTTTTAATAATGCTGCGATTATTTTTGTGTTCGTCTTCCTCTCCTACCGCATGCTCCTCTACAAGTATCCATTATGTTACTGAATCCTCTATTATTATGTTTTTTGTGCAAGCCAGTATCTTTTAATTTAAAAAGTAAGAGATTAATCTCACGTGGTACTGTCAGGCACATGAAGCAGGAACTTCTGTCAATTACATTTTCTCCTTACACACTACCCTAAAGATCGAATCCGAGACAATATGCTTAAGGTGACCTAGATTTTTTCTTGGTGTTTTACTTGTGATTAAAATTGAAAATAATATAAAAGGGATGAAGAGAACAAATCTTAGAACTATAACTATCATGTTAATTTGTAGAGGGTCATATATATTACAGGGTTTGAAGCTATTTTAAAATTTTATTAATAAATTTTCATATTTTATATATTTAAAATGCTAACATGAGTTCGCTCAATTAGTTGAAAGGAACCAATTAAAAAGATGATAATAAAAAAAATCTTTACAGTAAAATAGATCTAATATATGTTAATTGTCAGAAGTCTTAGTTCAAATTGAAGTAAACTTGTATTGAATGCAACAAGGACAGGATTGGCGTCTTTGAGCTAGTGATCTTAAATTCCTCAGGTGGGAGTTGGACAGAGAAATTAACCATGCTTGTGCAACAAAGAAATTAATATAGATCATGCATGTTCTCATTAGAATACGACAATACCAAACTAGCTGGTGTGAAACAGCAAGCTACACATTAACACAAAGGTTCTCTATTATTTATTGGTGAAAAAGCAGGTGGCCATATTTTGCTGCAACAAAGCCATCTACTATATATTATGAGCTAGGTCAGAACGACCCAAATGCTACAGTTTAATAATCCTTTCGTTCCTGCGAACCCCACATTCAATTCTCAGATCCCAGAGCAGCTAGCTACTCATGCATGCATGGCTCCCAATGCGTACAGCTTCACATGTACATTGGGCCACTCGCACTATAATCCAGCCAAACTTGCACGATTGCTTCTTCTTCTTGACTTCTTCGCTTCCATCACTTTCAGTTATCCAAGTTAGTCAATTAGATTACAAAAACCTGCGTAAACCCCAATTAAGCCAATGGCACAGGAGATGTTGGTGCCAGTCGGGCCTTCCTACCCATAATCTCCCCTTTGAGGTAACATCAGCTTGGACTCATAAACATTTTTAATTAAGAACAAAGATGTTAGGATTCTATTTTTGTCCTTGAGATGTATACATCGGTTGCTTTTCATTGATTAGGCCTAAAAGGAGCTATTGAAGGGACTCTTAACGTCCATCATTAACTAATGGGTGACTTTCACCTAGCATACAATGATTATATATACTTTTAGAAAGCCTCATTAGCAATATAATGCCTAGTGTGTTGATCTATCGTCTATCATCATCCAACGGTAGTGATGATTTAAGGGCTCCTTACCGGACTCACTCAAATTATCTGACAAATGGATGGATCTGCTAGATTCAAAATAGCTTATTAAGCCAGTTCTCAGAGTGCATTTCTAACACCTTACAATTTATAACATTGTAGTTGAAGCAATCTAAGAACATATCTCCGTTGACTTAAGTAATTCATGTTTATCATGTATTATATTAGGTTTCAGAGATTTGTATATATAAAACATTATAAGTGTTGCTCAACTTTAACTTTGAATAAACTTTTATTATTGTAAGAAAATAATTTATTTACATGAACGCATAAAAGGGTAGTCAATTCAATTGATTCAAATATATAGCTTATCATTAGTTATGGTCAGTAGGGTTCTTTATTATTTTTATTTTTATTTTTATTATTTAATTATTATTTTTACGTTGTTGTTGTTGTTATAAAAAGTACATATTAATTCTTATACTTGGAATGGACAAGCAGCTTTTTTTTCCTACTAATAGAATATGTGGTACATGGAATTGAATCTATAATGAAATCGTCATTTTATATCTTTTTTATGTACTAAATTAAAGAATTTTCATTTTTATAAAATAAAAACAAAAGTAAAATCACCTTTTCCTGCATATATACCAAACATCCAATAAAATTAATTAAGATTGCATAGCTAAGGGAATCAAATTAACTAGTAGATAAAAAATACACTTCTTTAACGTGACAATTGCAGCATATAAAGTACTCCTAGCACTTCCAATATTTGGTAATGTGGGACACTAGCAGTACATGCAACGCAGTGTAATAATGCACAGATTGCACATGCCTTGTTCCCAAGGACTGTACTTGCATTGAGGATAACTTGCCTTCTATCTCTCTCCTCGCTGGCTATGGGGTTTAGGTTCAATAAAATGCACTGAGCATGGAAAGAGGGAAGAAGAAAAAAAGAAAGTTTACTTTATAATCAAGTGCACTAATCAATAATGCTGCAGCGGTCCCATTGGTCTTCAATCATGATCCTGGATGGTATTCATTATTTATTTTTTTTAATAAAAACATTTTGTATTAACTTTTGTTTCGTTTTGAATTTAATTTTAATCTATATAAATTTTTTTTACATTATCATTTAATCATGTGTTAACACGTCATTAAAAGAGTTAGACTTTTCAAGCAGTTGTTGTGATAGTCAAACTCTTTTTTAATAATTTGACAATACATAATTAAATGACAGTGTAAAAAAAATTTACGCTAATAATAAATTAAAATTTAACTCTTAAGTTTTTTTATATTTTCTTTACAAATGGATTTAGTAAAATTACTTTTCTTAATTAAATATTAGTCTAAAGTTTAAAAGTGGCTGTAATTTAGTCACAAGTCGAGTGACTTAGGAATGAAGATGAATACTCGTACATGAATAACTCTATTCATTTATTGTTGTTCTCCCCTTACCAAAAAAGAAAAAAAAAAGTGTCCATGATGTAATCATACATAAACCTTATTTAAGGGTAGTCTACACAGATGCTTCCACAAAACAAAAAGACATTAAAATTTTATAATTAAGAAGGAGAATCATATAAAATTAAAGTAAATTACGTTTTATTCTTCTATATTTTGTTTTTTAATACAACCATCTCTTCTGTTATGAAAATCTAAACAAAAAATCTTGATATTTATAAAAATTGTTACAAATTAACTCTAAAATGCTATCAGACTTAATACATCTATACAAACATCTTTTCTATTATGAAAATTAAAACTACCTCTAATGACACATGTAAAACCTGAAATTTAATATTTATTTTAACAATATGTTTTTCTTATATTTTTCAAATTTATTAATTATATATTATTGTAATTAATTTTTTTAAAAAAATTGCACAAACTTAATTACAATTAAAAAATAAAAAAATAGGCATTTTGTCTAAAATAGAAAAGAAGACATCTTCCTAAATATAAATAAGAATAACCCACTCATGGTTAGTTAAGTTAGTAAGTAAACTCGTCTCAATGGAAGAGGACGCAAGTTTGAATCTTAGTGAGAGTAAAAACCCTTGTGTTTGAAGCTACCAACAATGAATTAGGTCCCGTTTGGATAGACTTATTTGTATTTTATTTAAGCTTATATACTACAATAAGTGCTTCTGATGTATTTTTATTCTATTTGCATGAGCTTATTAAAACAGCTTATGAAACCCCTATAAGCTGTTTTGAGCTTATTTTCATAAGTTAAAAATTTTAGCTTATAAAAATAAGCTTTTGTAAAAACTAAAAATACCTTAGGTACTAATTGTTTTTATAATAAATTTTGACAAAATAAACCTTAAGGGATTAGCACAAATTCATAGTATATCCCTCAAATGCTTGATATTTATTCCAAAGGATTTATGAAAAACGCTTCTCAAATTGTTTATCCAAAAGCTATTTAGCTTATTTTAGAGAGCGCTTATGACAATAGAGTTTATTTTAAATAAACTCTATTCTAAGAAGTACTTACATAAGCTATTTATCCAAATGGGACCTTAGTCTCTTGTTACGCTAAAATCGCACTTAAGGGCAAGTGCACCATATCGCACAAGTAATAAAGGAGTATTTGAGACTCCAAGTATCAAACCCACAAGAATTGTTGGCAATTACTAAGTTAATTAATCCTTTATGTTATCTAGACAATGAAATTCGAATGAGAAAGGAAAATTTATCAAGCAATTAGGAAAAAGTGAGGAAATCAAAGATTATCAAGCAAAGATTTAATTATGGAAAACCTAGGGTGTCTGGTTTCACTTATGTCAATACTCATAATATTACCTAATTCCTTAATAATGTGTGTTCCGATTGATTGTCAATCACCTGCTCTAATGCTATTAATACCCAATGGTCATGCAATATTAATATTCTTTTTCTCAATCTGAAACCCTCAATAGTCATGCAAGGCAAACAGTCAAGAAAAGCATAAAGAACCAGCAGATTTTGTTAATTAAATAATTGATTGGAAACAAGGGATTGAGTTTGGTCTACACAACCCCAAATCCGATAATCCTAGTGTTCCCTTAACTAATTGTGGTATGGTCGCCAGACAATCAATTAACTTTTTAAAGGGTGCGCAATCCTTATTTGAAAACAAAGCACTAGGAAAAATCCAATCAATTGGGGAAACACAAAATTATTTTGGAATTATGAAAACATTATAAGAATTTGAACATAAGATCCATCATAACCCTAGTTATGGATTTAGTTACACATAGTCAAAGCAAAAACCAAAACCAAATTTAAATCTATAAAAGAATAATAGAAAAACCAAAAATTGGAAGCCCCCTTCAGTGAAACAGGTCGAGGATCGGGAGTCTGATCAACTAAACTCTTCCCCGTATTCTTGAGACATTTATATAAGATTTTACTGGGAGCGCTGGCGGGGTCTGATCCTCAAAATAAACAATAAAAAATAAAATATTTTTCAAAAAAAATAATAAAAATAACAACATAACTACAAACAAATTCATATAACCTGTATTTGATGACAATGGTGAATTAAAATTTGAAATTCCTTTTTAAACAATGCATTATCAAATCATTTACTTTGTTAAATAATTTTTCCAATTGTGAAACTCATTTTTAAAAAGTATTTTATCTATCAAAGTATTTCTAGGAAATCCAAATTCTAATTCACCATTGTCATCCCTAATAAATTACGGGTTTGCAATTTGTTCCTCAATAATGGTCCTTAAGCCACCCATTCCTAGTCACAGTCATTTATCATCTTTGATAACATGCCCGACAAAATGGAATATAAAAAATAACAAACAAAAATATTTTCTCCAAATAATATACGACCAACGTGTTTAATTTAGCAGATAACCTTAGATTAAATATGTAACCGTTCTCAGAACGGACAGTGTAAGGTGCTAATACCTTCTCTACCCGTAATCAAACCCCCGAACTTAAACTCTGGTATGCAGATTCTCTCTGTACGTGTCCAATCGCACCATTCTATTTTTTAATAGCAAAATTGATTGGTGGCGACTCCGAAAATCCTTTTCAATATTTAATATTAGTTGCATTCTCCCTTCGCCCCCCTTCGGGGATGGTTGCGACAATATATATAATCTAAACTAAGGTCTCCTTTTGTGTTACTCTTCATGATGCACCTTGCATTTGAGCCTTTTGATTTCACTTTATGTTGGTCTTTGGTGCTAACTTTTGCTTTTTAAGGAAATCTGTATTTTGCCTATGATGTGAAAAATATTGAAATCAATTTGGTTTTTAGCTTATGGTTGTTTGTGAATTTTAAATTGAAAGACCATTTGTTATGAGATTTAGAATTAGATTTATGTTATTTTTAATTGTTGAATTAGTAACATGGCTAGCTAGTTCTACCCAAATTAATTATTGGCAAGGTTATAAATAATCTCCAAGAAAAGTGATATTCCATTATTAATTTTGTTACAATTTAATTTTCCATTTAGTATGACTTAAAATGATACTCAATAAAAATCATCTTTCATTTAATTCTCTTTATCACGTCATTTACTATGCTACAATGCATTTGAAACATTAATTTCTCACGTCACAACTAAAACTGGCCGATGACAAAAATTGGGAGAGGATTGGGAGTCTGATCGACTAAACTCTTCCCAGTATTCTTGAGACATGTATATCAGATTTTGCCAGCAGTGTTGGCGGGATCTGATCCCCAAAATAAACAATAAAATAAAATAGTTTTCAAAACAATAAAATAACACCAAACACTTGTGAACAAATTCACATAGCACATACTTGGTGAAAATTGTGAATTAAAATTTGGAAACTCTTTTGCAAAAACCATTTTAAATAAATTCCTCAATTGTGGAATGTATTTTCAAAAATCATTTTATCCGTCAAAAAATATTTTTTGGAAATCCAAGTTCTAATTCACTATTGTCATTTCTAATAAATTACAGGTTTACAATTTGTTCCCCAATAATAGCTTTTATGCCACCCATTCCCTGTCTTGGTCATTTCTTATTTTTGATAACATGCCCGAAAAAATGGGACATAAAAAATAACAAAAATAAAAAATATTTTTCTTTAATAAAAGACCAACTTAAATAATTTAGCAGATAACTTTATATTGAATAGGTAACCGTTCTCGGAACGGACAGTATAGAGTGCTAATATACCTTTCATACTCATAATCAAACCCCCGAACTCAAACTTTGATACGCAAATTCTCTCTTTAGGTGTCCAATTGAACCATTCCATTTTTTAATGGAAAAATCAATTGGTGGTGATTCCCAAAACCTTTCCTTACATTTTTCTTTAACCCTTTTTGTGAAGTTGCCTAATTTTGCAATTTTGTGTTTTTCCCCACGGGGACAGTTGTGACAATACTCTTCCCTTAACTTATGTTATTTTATTCTTAATAACGTTTGAGGATTACCATTGTTGTTCTTAACAACACGTTTTATCTGAACATATAAGTTTTTAACTTGCATCTAAAGTTTTTCAGAAAACTCTTTTTGCGTCCAACAAACTGTAAAACTCTTCTATTTTGTTCATTCTCATTTACGAACTTGCAAAGTTTTGTTCTAAGAAATGTTTCAAGAAAAGTTTTTCAAAAAGGTTAAGAAACACAATTCAACTCCCCTTATTGTGTTTCATCTATTTATTTTATTTTTTATGTGTAGCATTAATGTAAAACGATGGAGACAAAAATTAATAGATGTTAGCTAGATTCTATTAATTTTAATTCCCTTTAAAAAGAAATCTCTCTTTGATCAGTCAACTTAATGTTGGCTATTAAACAAAAATTAAAAATCAATCAACTAATAATTTATACGGCATGGGTCATGATTTTTATTAGGAAAATGATAATTGTATGAGCAAATCACTCACAAAATGAGTCTCTTAACCATGCTGTCTTGAGTTCGAATCAGGTCGTGTGTATAAGAAATGCTTTGTTAGGAAAGATTGTACTCATTTCAATGATATCTGAAATAAACAAATGAAACACAAGAAGGAGGTTGAATTGTATTTTTTAACCTTTTTTTAAAAAAATTTCTCAAAACAATTCTTGAAACAAATGTTTCAAAGGAAAGTAAGAAATAGTAGATGAAGTGTAAACTTTTTACAATCTGATGGATGCAAAGAGAGTTTTTCTGAAAACGTTGAACGCAAGTTGAAAACTTAATATTTTTATAAAATAGTAGTTATTAATGATAATACCAATCTCCAAATGTTAGTTGACAAGAAATATAACAGAAGGAGGTGCAAGAAAAACTTATACTAAATATTTATACTGGTTTACTCTTACAACCCAAGAGTTACGTCCAGTCCCTTCTCCTTGAAGGATTTTTCATTAATCTTTTACAAATTACAAGTATTCTTCACTTCGCCTCTTCAGGTTTACAACCAAGTATTCTTAACCTCTTCAGGTTCTAAACAACAAACATTCTTTTATACATAACCTCTTTAGGCTTACCAATGAAATAATGAAGGTGTTTTTAACAACATTTGAGTTTAACTTATAGAGAGTGAGGTTAAAATAAATATGTTTAAGTAAAACTCTATACAAGAGTAAATGAATAAAACAGAGTAAAGCTTTGAGTATTTTCTTTTTGTTCTTTTGATGTGCCTCTCTTTATTTTTTCGTATCTATTGAATCTTTGTAGACTATGGTATATATAGCTTGAGAGCTTGTTATGGTCTTCATAAGCTTCTTCGTCCAATGACAATATTTATTACCATTCTGAATAGCATTAAATGCATATTGCTGATAACGTGTTGATGTTCTTCTGAAAAATGACTTTGATTATCTATGTTTGCTAGGAATTTGATATATGAGTTCTGACTGTTCTGAATACACAGAAAGTTCCTTATTTGCTGATCCTTGTAGTTGTTAGAAGTGTTAGCTCCAACATACAAAGTTGATTCTTCGAAAGTCACGTTTGTATCAGATATCTCATCAGCAGTTAATGCACTTTGTTTTGCTTATCTTTGTATTTTGTTGGACGGATGCTTTAGAGAAACAATTAACAATGTCCAACCATAAACGATCCAATAAAATAATATAAAATATTTGTATTAGACGTACGTTGCAAATAGAGATTTTATCAATGCTTATCTTTGGACTAAAAGTATTTGTCATTTATTCAAAAGACATAACTTTGTAAAAGATATAAGTATATTCAAAACTTATCTGTTCTCTTTAATTTAATATTTATTATTATCTTCAAAACTATGAGGGATTCAATTTTATTGAATAATTTTTGTTCCAATATTAGATATTCAAATTTGTCTTTAGTTCTAATAATTTTTTACCTCAAAAGGAATTAATGTCTCACTGTTGACTAGAAGATACCCTTAGTTCTTACATTAAAAAAAAAATCAGTCACAAAATTTTTACAAAGTTTCATGTAAACTATTTAGATCAAGTCTAAATCCCACTTAAACTTTTTGTGAATGATCAAAATAAATTTACCTTAAAATCGGTAAAAAATATGTGTAAATATCATTATTTATTTTTAACAGGGAGCTTGATATCACCGGTTCAATCTATATCTTTGTTCTCCTATCTTTTTTATTTTCCGAATTTATAGGGGCTCATATGAAATAAAAAGTAATTAAAAAGTCCAACCTACGGGCTCTAGAGATCAATCGAATTTCTATTTCCTCCCACATGCATTAACCTCTATTTTAGCCATATCTAGTTACCACATTGCTAGACTCCTAGTGCCTAACGAGGTACTTAGAATCTGTTTGGATAATGTTTTTTTTTTAAATAAAGTATTTTTTTTATAAGAAAAAGTATTTTTATAAATTTTTATGTATGATTAGATAAAATTAAAAAATTAAAAAAAAATTCAATTATTTTTTTTTAAATCTTAGTGATCTTTGACTTTAAAAAAAATAGGTATTTTTAATATAATTTATTGATAAAATATCTTTTATTTTTATTAAAAATTATATCTTTTGTTATTTTTTTCTTGTAAACTTTATTTTTTATATTCTAGATATCTTATATTTTTAATAATTTTGTTATAAAAATATTTTTTTATTTTTTTATTTTTTTATTTAAACAAACTTATAAGTCCTTCTATTATTTAAAAGTATTTCACAAACATTATATCTAAATATAAAAAAAAAATTAAAAAAAATTCTTCTAAAAATATTTTACAAAATAATTTATTTTTTTAAAAGTTTATTCAAGCGAGACTTAGTAGCTGGAAAAAAAAAAGGTTTAAGGAGATGCTATTCTATTCTCAGGCTAAAATAAGTCAAAAGCCTCTCTTACTCATCGAGAATTTATTATGGTATTTATAGACTATCTATTTTAAAAAATTACTAATAACGAGAATCAAATATAAGATTTATAAATTAAGTATTTTAATTGTGGAAAACAAATTATGCCTAAGTTGTTGGACGAAAACTTCTGGTTGGGAAAATTATACTATTTATAATAATTGAAAACATCTAAAGATATTAGTTTTCCTTTTCTCAATTATTATTTTTTGAGGTTTTGAGAGTCATTAACATGATTAGAACTTATTATTTAAATCTTCACACACTTTAATCTCATGAACCATTTACAAGTAATGTTTTCTTCATTATTTCTTCCAAAAAAAATGTTTTCCTGATCATGTTGTTTACATTCTTCATCATTGTTTGAATTCATATTTGTTTTGAAGATAAGACAGAGTTCAATTGAACATTTGATATTTTACTATAAAATTTAATTTAAATAATAATTATTTTCAAATTCTTTTCCTAATATAATAATACATAATTTAATAATAATATTAAATAATTTTAGGAATCAAAATTAAATTATTTTATTGAAAATTGGTACAATAGTTAGATTTTAGACACGGATAAACCAACCAATAGAAAGAACAAGTTCAGGTTTAAATGGAAGTATAAAGCAACTTTGTTAAAATCAGATTCAATACAGTGAATTAAAAAAAACTTTTGATTGAAGTTTAATTAGTTGTTTAATCGAATTAAATGATGTTACGTATTATATATATATATATATATATATATAAATGACTTATAACACAGATTAATAATAATAAAATTTTAATTCTCAAAAATCTTATATTACTCTCAATTAAATATTTATGTGATTAAAAAAACTAATTTAAATTAAATGAACTAATTTACTAATTTTATCTAATTTTAACTGACTTTTAACGCAATGTAACCATAAATCCAATTATATTGGCCATGTCTAAATGAGAAACCAATTTAAGGTCTAATCGTTCGATCTGATCAGTCCAGATAACATTGCCATAAAGGTGAATGCTTAATTTTGCTTTGCATATCTCTAGGCTCAAGCTTACATTTAGCAATTGAGAAATTAAAATAAAAAAATTATTATTTTAATCCTTATTTTTTTAAATATTAATGTTTAAGATAAATTATTTAATATTTATTAATTATTATTTATATTTAATAAATTTTTTAATATTTATTACAAAATTAATAATTAATAAATAATTAATAACTATCTTAAATACTAAATCCATCACGTAGCAACTCTTAATAAAATTGTTAATCACAGTTCCCAAAAAGACCATGATAGTAAGAAATCACTTGAGAAGGGGGGTTGAATCAAGTGATATCAAAAATGAAATTTTCTGCAACACACAAAAAACTCAACACAGTAGAGATGAGCTGGCTTATCAGTAACAGTGAGCTAGCTCATCTAAGTCAGAATTTGAAACTGAAGCAAGCATGCGTATACAAATTTGAATATCAATAAATAAACATTCACACACACGAATGCAGTAAAAGGAAGGGTTAAGAAAGAGCTTGCACAGCGGAATTTAT
The DNA here is from genome assembly GCA_023212625.1 of Styphnolobium japonicum. NCBI lineage: Eukaryota > Viridiplantae > Streptophyta > Magnoliopsida > Fabales > Fabaceae > Styphnolobium > Styphnolobium japonicum. Next base: position 19,803,993 of record JALBWW010000003.1, on the reverse strand, counting down.
ACTGGTTCGGCCCAATGTGGAACCTACATCCAAATTCTCAAAGCGAGATTTTTCACTATCAACCAAGTGTTCTTTGATCCACCCTAGCCTCTTCAAGCTAGATACAAGTAGTTTTGATCCACCCTAGCCTCTCCAAGCTAGAAATGAGTAGTTTTGATCAACCCTAGCCTCTCCAAGCTATGAAACAACACACCCTCAATGGGCTTTACAAGAAACAGAGTAAAAACTCTCTCACAAAGAGTTGGATATACAATGATAAGCTCTACACAGATTTACAAATGATTCTCAGAGTAAAGCACAACTCATTCTGTTTTTCTTCTCTTTTTCCCTTCTCCTCTTCTTGTTGTCTCTGGAAAATGGTGGATATTTGTAGGCAAGAGAATTTTAACGTTGCAGCACAAGGACGTTGCAGTTTTTGTACTGTACCAGCTGTCCATAACCTCTTTTGGCAGCTAGTGGGTGCATGGTGTCCTTTTTCTCTTTTGTGTCTATCCTTCCCTTTTTGTCTGGTACTATCCCAGCATATTTAGAAGATATTCTAACGGTTTTGGAGGCTTAGAAATCCTTCTAGAATCATTTTACAGCTTGGGACCAAAAACAGAGTGCAACAGAGTGTTTCTGAGTTTTGACAATGAGCCGGCTCATCTTGTCTTCACGAGTCAGCTCATCAGTGTTTTCAGCTTTGCATCTTGAACAGACCAAGCATACTCTTCTCTGTCCATCCAGCAACTAGTTCCAGACTTTGTCAGCTTGTTTATCTTGAGAATGTCAACATTGAGGCTTTGATAAATCTGCACTAATCTTTTAACTAGGATCAAGTGTAAGCAATCCTTGTTAATGATAAAATAATGTTTGTAATCATCATAAAATAAATGCTAACAAGAAACCTTAGACTAACAGACCACTGGCGCTGTCTTTCATCTGCGAAACTCCAAAATCGATGACAATTTATTATTCTTATAAATAATAATAAATCACAACCGCCATTTAAATAAGGTTTTTAAAATACCCTCTCCCTTTCTTTTTTTGTCAAAAGCAAATAGCTAACTACAGATAGAAATATTAGAATTAACTATTGAGATCCAAACGTAATTTTACCCATTTTAAAATTTTAAACAAACAGCGACTAAAGCCCAGTCTTTTGACTATAAAATAATAAAACATAAACAATTCCATTTTTTTTTTGAGTGATATAATAGTAATTTTTTTATCACATATAAAATAATAAAGACCTCTTTAATATTTAAGAAGATTTATTTTAAATAGAAGGAGTATCTAAAAAGAAGCAAAAATTCGAAAAGGAGCTTTCACCATCACATGACCTCCATCGTTGGCAGAAGAGGTGGTAGATATTTCCCTAATAATGTGCTTTATATGAGCACCACTGCCCATACCTAAAGGGGCACTAGGTCCTATAAAGCCACTCATTTTCCACCACCTATACTGCTACCTAAGATATACCCTTTCATTAATTTCACACCAAGTACCACTGCAACCAGAAACAACTCAACTCAAATTTTCATTTCAGATCTTCACAAAAATGAAAACCCATCTCGCACTCCCCCTCAGTACTTTCTTCCTCTTGTTCATCATATCTCCAACACTTTTCTCCTGCGCCGCAGCAGCAGCAACAGCATCAGCAAGGAAGCACAATGAACCACAAGATCTGGTCCGTTCCTCGTGCATCCACGCAAGGTACCCCAACCTCTGCCTGCGAACCCTCTCTAACTACGCAGGACCAGCCAACACCCCCTTGGACGTGGCTCAAGCCGCCCTCAAGGTGAGCCTGGCACACGCACGAAGGGCCTCCCAATACCTGAAGAACCTGAAGGCATCGTCCTCGTCCGGTTCCGTTGGGCAGAGCCACAGCAACAGCAAGAGGCAGCGAGGTGCGGTGAGTGACTGCGCGGAGCAGATGAGGGACTCGGTGGACGAGCTGAAGAGGAGCTTGGAGGAGTTGCAGCACCTGCGAGCGGGGACATTCCAGTGGCAGATGAGCAACGCCCAGACGTGGGTCAGCGCCGCCCTGACCGACGGAGACACGTGCCTGGACGGGTTCGAGGACGGTGGCGCCGATGGGAAGGTGAAGTGGGACGTGAAGCGCAGGGTGAGGGACGTAGGAAGAGTGACCAGCAACGCTCTGTATATGATCAATCGGCTCGGTCGAGGTGGGACTGGGAAGCCTCGCTCTAGCTCCGATTCCAAGAACTGATCACCTGCTACCTGCTCCTTCTTGTCCTAATCTATTATCTATGTATGAATATGAGAACGCGGTGAAGTTGGTTAATTAGTACGTGAAAAAGTCTTATTAACTGCAGACTTTTACACACTGTAAGCTTTTGTTTTTTATGCAAAATATATATATAAGATGTAAATCAACTCTTGGTACGGTGGTATGCTGTGATATGAATATGATAGCTTTCTTTATCTACTTGCGCCGTGACACATTAATAATCCAGTAAGGGTTTTTAATTATATATATATTTATTTATATTCAGGAATATAATAATTTTTTATTATTATATAATTTCTAAAAATAAGTTAACTTGTACAGGTAACTGTAAGTGGAAATTATTGTTTTTGTTAAGCGTAAAAATAAAGTGAGCTGCGTAGGGAGGACTGGGGAAATGGGATGCCATTTGAATTATGATAAAAGAAAATGTGTACGTGATTTAAGAGTAGCAACTTTATTTAATTCAAATTTTTTCATATATAAGTTTATCTTTTTTTTTTATTTAGTTTTACGAAAGTCATATTCAATTTAATAGAGAATAAAAAATGGAGACGAAGAAATCAAACTACGATACATAACCACAATCCCCATTAAATACGTTTAAATTACACTGACGTTCATAACGTCATACACATAAGAGTAAGGGGTGGTCCAAGTACGGGCAGGGCCAATAAGAGATGGGTACGTCCCAATTCCATTACCATATGTAGCATGCTTTTATGCTTTCACCGACACATCTTACAAACTCATATATAATAATTTTTCAATACCTATACATTGTGTGTAGAGCTGTGTTTCAAGTCCTCCACCCATTTCGTTTAATCTGGTTCTTTAAGAGGTTAAGATTAACTTAATATTTAATTTGTGATTATTTCGAATAGGTAAGGTTGGCTTTATTTAATTTTTGGGTTAAGTAAATTAGACTGAGTTGGCTCACAGATTGATTCATGATTCAGTATTATTTTTTTAAAAACAAAATTAACTCTCTTTTATTTAAATACTCTAATTCATATGTCTAACTAAAAACTTAAAAAAAATTTAAAAAGTAGTTCAAAAATTTTAACTAACATCATATTACAGTTATATATATATACTATTTTATTTAAATTATTAAAAATTAAAAAAAAAGATTAACAGGCTTAAACAAATTAGGTTCAAATTAATCATCTTCTCAACCTATTATTAAAACGGACCAAGTCAGTTCGACTTACACAAGATAAGTCTGGATTGACCCATTACCCACATTTAATTATGTGTGTGGAATTACTAAAATATAGAGATAATTTAATTTAATTTAATTTAATTTAAATTCATTCAATTTGATTTGATTTATAAATTAATTTTTACGTTTATAACTCATTATAAAATTTGAATCAATTTATAAATTGATATTTTTGATTGGAATATTTAAAAGATGAATAGGATTTCTTTTATTTTAAAAAAATACTTTATTAATAAATAAGATGGTAAAGTAATAAGAATAAATTTATCAATTCAAACAACTAAAACTAAAATTACATCAAACTCACTTAAATTTAAGTGAAATTTTACATATACATAACTTAAATTTAAAAAATAAATCAATTTCTATTTTATAACATTCTGAACAAAGCATTTGATTTATAAATAATCCAAAGTGTGTGATTTTAAGCATAATCTTGATTTAAAAGAATAAATATTTCTTGAAAAAAATTAAATGTTGAATTCATTAAAATTCAGTTATGGAGATTTAGACAATATTTTATGGATATAAAATTTTAATTTTTTATATTATATCTATTTTTAAATATGTAAAGTGTTATATTAATACTTCTATATATAGTTTTAAGTACAATAAAATAACTTCATACAATAATTATCGCTTTTTTATCTTTCTAATAATTATTCATATAACCTTTTTTTATAAATATTACCAATCCTTCCTAAAACAGCTTCATTTTATCTCTACATTTGAAATTCATCAACGCAAGCTAATTAGACAATATTTGCATTTTTCTACACATAAATTCCTGTTGTCTAAAAAAGTAACAGTAAATAATATGGTCATTTTTCGAAAAAAAGAAAGATATATATAATTACGAACAACAGTATAAATATTTAAATTCACTATTTTTGCTATGTAAAAAAATAATAATACATGTGTGCTCCTAGGATTTTTTATTTTTAATTGAACAAATGAGAAGCATAAATTCGGTCACGTGACTTGTTTGACTGAGTTTTGTAACTCTTATTAGTCACACGTGACTCCTAGCATAAATTCGCACTGCGTAACAAAAACTTATTCAATTGGCTTCCCACGTGTAGCGTGTACCCAATTTGGAACTTAGTTATTTAAGGTTGCAGGGGTTTACAACCTGCCTTCTCAAATTGAAACTATAATCAAATCATAATGGGCCCACTGTCCATTTCAACTTAACAAGTTTCAATTATAATTCTTATTAAAAGTAGGATGGTTAATTAAGTTCGTTTCCGATCTTCACTTTTCTTTATTTATAAAAGCAGGCATTCTCAATAATGATGGTAGTAGGAACTTGAGAATGGGTTGAATTAATTTATGTTAAAATAAACGTTTTTGCAAAATAACTTAGACACAAAACTAATATAAAGATGAGATGGCTAATTAAAGAGACAAGCAAGTTAGTCACAGTGCAAATTTAAATATCAGTGTAAATATCGTATTTTGTCCGGGTCACATAAAAAGTTATAAAAATAAAAGAAAAATTAATTAGTCAATTAATTTCAAAATAAATAAAATACAAAATAATAAAAATACAAAACACAAAAAAATTAGAAAGAAAGAAATGAGAAATTGTGTATCCTTTTAAACTCACCTAGCCCAAACCAAAATCTCACTCAATTTGTTCCCTCTTGCCCATCGTAAGCCGACCCCAAATCCTAACGTAAGACCCATTTCTAACCTAAGCCCAAACAAAATCCCAGATCCATTCCCAACCACCTCGCCCACACTTTTCCTTTCTCCTTCACACACAAACTTAGTAGAGCACCTTGCTCGCCGCCAGCCTAGGGAGGGACCACTCCCTCCTACACCACGCCCCCTGCTCCACTCATTCTGCACCACGCCCTCTTGCCACACTTATCCTTCATCACGTCCTCTGCACCTCATCGCCTTGCTGCCCAAAGTCACAAGACACACACAGAGGAGAGAAAGTCTTGTTGTTTAGTAGAAACCTCCTTCTATAAAGAGGGGTTTCTTTTCGACTTTTTTGGTACTAGGAGAAGGAGATTGGTGAATTTTTTATTTTATGCTTTCTGAACCTGTTTCTTGAGGGAACCCAAGAGTGAAATCAAGAATAAAAAATAGAGAGTTTCTCCTTAAGGGAAATGAGAGAAAAGAAAAGGAGAATTTGAGAAAGTTCTTTGGAGGGATTTTGAGGAAAATATTTTGGGGGATTTAGGGATTTACTGTAAAAGATTTTTTGAGTAACTAGAGAAGGTGAGCCAAATAGGAAAGAACAGAAGAGCTCATAGAGGCAGAACGTTGGAATTACTCTCGGTAATCCCTAGTCGACCTTTTCCCTCCCTTATTTCCTTTAATCTTTGTATTAAGGCATAATGTAAAGGATGTAGGATTCTAGCATGTATGACATAGGTTTGAATATGTTTGAATAAAATGAATACATGGTTAATTATCTCAGCATTTTGATGTTGGATTTTGCATGCTATGAACTTGCTATTTGTGCTGTGAAATTTGCAATCTGCATTTTTGGTCAATTCTTGCATTTCATCATCATCTTTTCTCAACCACAGTATCATTCAACCAAACAACACCCATACTCAACCTCCATAATCTCAAAACAACCTTTCCATCACCACCTAACCATTTCATGCATCATCTTCTACACTTGCTCATTCAAAACAGAGGTATGTTCATCCCCCTCATAAAATGCCACCTCTAGCCACCCATGAACAACCAACATTACCACAATATCCCAGTGTTTTGTCACCAAACACAACTCCAATACCCACCCAAGAACCATCAACAGTATGCCAAATTCATGAAAAATAAAAAAACAGAGTTTGCGTTCGTATCCGACCGACCACTTACTCCCCAAATCATTTTCCGACCTAACACCCCTTGCCTAAACCATTCTTGACCGACCATTACTCCCCTAGACACTTCTCGACCTATCCGAGAAGACCAAGCCTTAGCCTTAACCCCTCAGATCAACTAATCGACCAATCATACCAAGCCTTAGCCTTAGCCCCTCAACCAACCTACCCGACCGAGCTGATCTTATCCTTAGCCTTAACCCCTTAGCTTATCGTTTGAACCGACTAGACTCGATCCTTAGCCCATAACACCTCAGCCAACCTACCTGACCGAGCATATCGAGCCTTAGTTTTAACCCTTCAGCCAACCTATCGACCGAACATACCTTAGCCTTAGCCTTAATCCTTTAGCCAACATACCAACTGAGCAAACCGAGGCTTCGTCTTAACTCCTTAGCCAACGTACCTACCGAGCAGATCGAGCCTTAACCTTAACCCCTCAGTGTTGAAACCAAATTTTTTATAAAAAGGTTTAAGTACTAAATTCTTAAAAGCTGTAGTTTTCCCTGGTTAAGTTTTGAGGATAACAAAAATATTTATTTAGTTTGAACAAGTAAGTGTTTCGACAATAGTATTAACAAATCGCTACTTGTATGTGGCCCATTCTCATTTATGCTTAAAGATAACTCTTCGTAAGGCCCAATATGCTATAACTCTTCGTGGGTCCAATAAATGTATTATATACTTTTACTATTGCAAGGTCCCAATACTTGTATGCATATCTTGTTACTTTTTTATTAGTTCGTCCAATACGATGCTCACAAAGCTCGGACTCAACTCACTCTTTCAAAGTTCAAGCTCAAGCTCATTCCAAGTGAAATTTCAAAAATGAAGAACTCGTTCCTCATTAAATGCTAGAAAAGAACTCTCTGAAATTTCACGGACGAGAAGAAGTCAACTAAGCCACTTTTGCTGACATTGTCTAACAACTACAAAGATCTGCAAATAAGAAACCGTCTGCAATCTTAGACAAATCAGGATTTTGTTTTCATTGATTGGAAATCTCAGAGAATAAAAGTCACCGTCAGAAGAAGTTCAACACTTTTCCAATAGATGTATTTAATGCTACTCAGAACGGTAATAAATGTTTAGTTGGACGATCTAGCCCATGAAGTCACGCTTCAATTTGTTCTTACTTATAAAGAGAAGAAGCAGCACTTGAAGATTAAGAGAGATCTTTGCCGAAGCATCCTACAAAGTCTAAAAAGCTTTATTTCTTCTTGGATTTTCATATACGTGTAAAAAAAAAAAAACCTTGAGATCTCGATTGTCTATTCTCATTTGTCAGTGAGTTTTTAAACTCAAGCTTTCATCTGCTTTCACTTATTCATCTTAAGCCTTGTAAGCCCGAAGAGGCTTGTGGTGTAAAAGAATACTTGTGAGATAGAACTAAGAGGTTGAAAATACTTACTGAAGAGGTGCATAATACTTGTAATCGTGAAAAGATTAGTTGGAAAATCCTTCGGTTGAAGGGATCGGACGTAGCTCTTGGTTGATAAGAGTGAACAGGATAAATCTCGTGTGTAAGCTTTCTTCTCTCTTCTAGTGTGCTTTATTATATTCACTAACCTCTGGGGTTTACCATTGTGTTTATTAACAAAGATCTTTTTATTTGGTTTTAGAACGTGTTAACCATTTTATTAAAAGTCTTTTCAAAATCCTTAGAGTCCAATAGGACTAAGTGGTGTTGGTCCTAAGCTCTTTGCTTGTTAAACTTTATCCTTCGCTGTGTTCTATTTTCTATTGAAAAGGAAAATCTTTTATTAATCAAAATAGGGTTAAGAAACACAATTCAACCCCCCTTCTTGTGTTTCACTTGGTTATTTCAATTGGTATCAGAGCTCAGCCTCTTGGGTTGAGCATCTAGCAAAGGCAGAAGGAAAAAGATCCAAGACACCCTTTAATGGAGAATGAAGGACAAGCGGTGAATGTGACCACCTCCATTCAATGGAAACGACTATGATTCTTGGAAGAAGAGAATGATTGCCTTTTTGATGCCCAAAATATGGACATCTGGGACCTAGTTCAAAATGGATATCAAACACCCCAACGCTTGAAGGACGGGATCTCCCGACCACAATGAAGCGGAAGGACAACGAACCAGACATCAGCTTAACTCAAAAGCCAAACATTATCTTATGTGTGCCATCACCAGATCAGAGCACGATAAAGTCCATAGCTGTGAAACAGCTAAAGAGATATGGGATACTCTGGCCTTAGCACATGAAGGCTCATCTCAAGTCAAAGAATCAAAGATAAGCATGCCTGTTCACCAAAGATGAGCTCTTCAAAATGGGAGAGCATGAAAACATTGATCAAATGTTTGACGATTCCAAACAATAATCAATGGCTTGAGATCTCACGGGAAAGAACTATGATAATTAAGATCATATCTAAAAATCCTAAGAAGTCTTTCCAGGCAGTGGAGACCTAAGGTTGCGCCATACAGGAAGCAAAGAATCTAGCTTCTCTTACCATGGAGGAACTCTTGGGTTCTCTTAAAGTTCATGTTGGAACTTCAAGAAGAGGAAAGCTCAAGAAAAGGGAAATCAATTGCCCTTAAAGCTCATAAAGGCAGTACGTCCAAAGCACTTAAAGCTGAAAAATCATCAGACGAGGCCGAGTCATCTGAAGATGATATATCTGATAATGACGAGTTATCTTTCATCTCTAGAAAGATACAAGCAATGTGGAAAAAGAAAGGAGGTATGCGGAGAAAGCACTTTGGACGAAGGTCACCAAAGGACAGAACAGAAACAAAAGACAAGAGTCCAATCATATGCTATGAATGCAAGAAGCCATTACACATAAAAGCGGAATGCCCTTCACTAAACAAGGAGAAAGAGAAAAGGAGATTCTTTCCAAAGAAGAAAAGAGGATTAATGGCCACCTGGGAAGATCTTGATCTTTCAACTACTGATGATGAAGAAGAAGCAGAAGAAGAAGCAAATCTATGTCTCATGGCTAACACCTTGTCAGAAGAAGAAGAAGATGAGGTAACAAACTGTGATCTTGATCTTCAGAATGCATTTGATGAGTTGTTAAATAATTCATCTATTTTAGCGGTTGAATATAAATCCTTGAAAAGAAAGTTTTCAAAATTAACTAGAGAATATGGAAAAATGTTTTCAGAAAAACAAGAACTTGAAATTTTTGTGAAAAATTAAAAACTAAAAATGCTTTTAAAAACATCTTCTGAGTCCAACACTTCAGATGAAGTTGATAAACTTCATAATGAGGTAAAAGAGTTAACGGAGGACCTCAGTAAATTTGTAAAAAGCACCAACAACCTAAACATTTTACTCAAATATTCCAGAGACCCTCGTGACAAATCTGGATTGGGATATCAAGATGCGATAAGCTTTTTTCAAAAACTACTACTCAACCTAAATTCATTAAGAATGTTTGTAAAGAAAACGTTTACCTTCCTCAATAGATCTTTTAATAAAAGGTCAAAATATTATGGATCTCCAAGAGCTAACCAAAAAGGACCCAAAAGATATGGGTACCTAAGGATATGATAATTCCTCTTGCGGATGTGCTTAGCAACAAGAAAAAGACACTGTCATGGTACCTGGACGAGCTGGTTGCTCACGGCACATGACGGAGAAAGGTCTATGTTCCAAGACATCAAAACTAATTCGTGAGGCTCCGTCACGTTTGGAGGAAACCGAGAAAGGTAAAATAGTTGGAATAGGTAAGATTGGTAAGCATCCTTTTCCCTCTATCGATAATGTTCTTCTAGTTGAAGGATTGAAACATAATCTGCTTAGCATTAGTCAATTATGTGATAGTGGATCTAATGTTTCATTCAATCAAGGAGAATGTATAGTTAAAAACTCTGACGGATCCATACTCTTCATTGCTAAAAGGAAAAACAATCTTTATAAAATTGACTTAGAAGATCTTTCAGATCAAAATGTATCATGTCTAGTTTCCATAAAAGGAGAACAGTGGATATGGCACAAGAAGCTTGGTCATGCAAGTTTGAGATTAATCTCTAAACTAAATAAGCATAACCTCGTAAGAGGACTACCAAAGCTTGTGTACAAATCAGATGTTCTTTGTAAAGCTTGTCAAAAGGGGAAACAAATCAAAAATTCTTTTGAGTCCAAAAACATCGTTTCCACCTCTAGACCACTAGAATTGTTACATCTTGATTTATTTGGTCCTACAAGAACTTCTTCACTAAATGGAAAGAAATATGGATTGGTCATAGTAGATGACTATACTAGATGGACATGGGTTATGTTTCTAGCTCACAAGGATGAGTCTTTCAAAGTCTTTTCTATTTTCTGTCAGAAAAGAATTCAAAATGAAAAAGGAATGTGTATCAACTCAATCCGAAGTGATCATGGAGGAGAATTTGAGAATGAGAGCTTCAATTGTTCGTGGAAGAAAACGGTATTCATCACAACTTCTCGCCTTCTAGAACACCACAACAAAATGGTGTGGTAGAAAGAAAACATAGATCTCTTCAAGAGATGGCTAGAACAATGCTCAATGACAACTCAATCTCCAAACACTAAAATTTGAAGCCGTTAACCTTTGCATGTTATATTCAAAGCAGAATATATATTAGACCTATTTTAAACAAGACTCGTATGAATTGTGGAAAGGATGAAAATCCAACATCTCTTACTTTCATTCTTTTGGTACAATGTTTTATTTTGAATACTAAGGATTCTTTAGGAAAGTTTGATGCTAAAGTTGACTCGGTATTTTCCTAGGATACTGAAACATCTAAAGCATATAGAGTATATAACTCTCGCTCTCTATCCATTGAAGAATGCTCATGTTAAATTCAATGACAAAAGCACGACAATGACTTGTCGAGCTAGATGAGTCCTTTCTTGAGTTAAACTTAAAAGACAAAGGAGAAGGATCAGCAACCCAAAACAAAGAAGCATTGGACGATGAAAGAAAAGAAGAAACAACTGATGGTCAAAAAAGCTGGCATTTCAAAACTTATCATCCAGAACACCAAATCATTGGTAATCCAAATGATAAAGTACGTACAAGATCTACCTTCAGAGAATACTCAAATGTAGCCTTCATCTCTGAAATGGAACCAAGAAAAATAGAAGAAGCACTGAAGGACGAAGGATGGATCTTAGCCATGCAAGAAGAGCTAAATCAATTTAAAAGAAATGATGTTTGGACGCTGGTTCAAAAGCCTAAAAACAAGTCCATCATCGGCACAAAATGGATATTCAAAAACAAACTGGACGAAAATGGTAAGGTTGTGAGAAACAAAGCAAGGTTGGTAGCCCAAGGTTACTCACAACAAGAAGGTATTGATTTCACTGAAACTTTTGCTCCTGTAGCTAGACTAGAAGCCATACGCATTTTACTTTCATTTGCTGCTCATCATAGCATGAGACTATATCAAATGGACGTAAAAAGTGCATTTCTAAATGGTATAATCAATGAAGAAGTTTTCAAGTTAAACAACCACCTGGTTTGAGGATGAAAATTTCCCCGAGCATGTTTTCAAATTGAAAAAGGCCTTATGACGGTTTAAAACAAGCTCCTCGAGCACAGTACGAAAGGTTAAGCACCTTTTAATAGAAAGCGGTTTTTCTAGAGGAAAAGTTGACACTACTCTTTTTCGAAAGAACAAAAACTTGAAATTCATTTTAGTTCAAATTTATGTTGATGATATTATCTTTGGAGCTACCGATGAATCTCTTTGCAAGGATTTTTCCAATCGATGCGTAAGGGAATTGAAATGAGCTTAATGGGAGAATTAAAATTCTTTCCGGGTTTGCAAGTGAAGCAAACATTGGACGAAATCTACATTCATCGGACAAAATATACAAATGAACTTCAAGAAATTCAAATTGGGCGATTGCAAAACAATGAGCACACCAATGCATCCATCATCCACACTAAGATTGGACGATAAGGATAAAAGGTGGACGAAAAGGTATACGAGGTATGATCGGATCACTCTTATATCTCAACGCGTCGGTACCGATATAATGTTTAGTGTGTGTCTTTGTGCACGTTTTCAATCTGATCCTAGAGAGTCACACTTAATTGCTGTAAAAAGAATATTCGAGATACTTGAAAGGAACTACTAACTGGGTTTGGTATTTAAGAAATCTCATGAGTACAGATTAGTTGGTTTTTGTGATGCGACTATGCCGGAGAGATAGAATCGAAAGGAAAAGTACAAGTGGAGGATGTCAATTCATTGGAGGAAATCGAGTATCATGGTCCACAAAGAGACAAAGCACAATTGTTTCTCTATCACTGGTTTTGAATATATCTCTGCGCCCAATTGTTGCTCTCAACTACTCCGGATCAAACATCAATTAGAAGACTACAACATCTTTGAAAGTAATATTCCTTTACTATGTGATAATATCGTTTGCCAATTAACTTATCAAAAAATCTCATACTACACTCAAGGGCAAAACACATTGAAATCAAACATCACTTTATAAGAGACTATATTGAAAAGGTGTGTTTGATATTCAATATGTGAATCTGAGATCATCAATGAATGGATATTTTCACAAAACCCCTCTCGTGAGGATAGATTCACTCTTATTCAAAACATCTAAGTATGCATTTTGTAAAGAATTAATATTTCTTGCGTCCATTGAAGATCTCAAGGCCCAAAATGCTTTGTACTTGATAAATAGTGTGGTAAATTTCTTGATAAGACATAAATCATTTGCATTTATCTTGTTTGAAACTTTTCAAATTTCCCACGCCGAGTTAGTTTTGAAAGGTCACGAAAGTAACTTTTTGCTCATGGACGTGACAGCTTGCTTTTAATACACATTTATTGTGTTTGTTTTTTTTTTAAAAAACGATTCGCTTTCTCTCAAGAAACCTTTCGATGTAAAAACCTACATTCTTCTATAAATATTTTCCTTCTTTACAAGATCAAATTTTTACGCCCTTCAAACCTTGAAAGAAAACAGTTGCAAAAAGAACCTTAGCAAATTTCTCTCTCTCTTTCAAATTTCCTTAACCCTAAGAAATGGCCGAGGAAAGACCCTTGATGTTGAAAGAGCCGAGGGTATCTGTTGAATACTCGTTCCAAACTTCAATTTTAGCGAGAATGTGGAATAGATATCAAAGAATGTCTGGCTTCGGTGCTGGTTGGGATAGTTACTTGAGAACCGGTTGGAAGTTTATCGGAATTGGTGAAAATGTTGGAAAGACGCATCCGTGTCTCCGCAACGCAGGTCAAGGGATGGATGTGTTTGGGAAACCTGTTGTGGTTTCAGAGGTAACCATCTCAACGCCACCCAATGTTGGTTGGAAGGAGCCACCATCACTTCCCGATTGGGAAAAAGCATTTGGGAAGCGATCTGTTCTTGACACCTTACTAAAGGAGTCATCCACGGGAAGATAAGCGCTTCCAAGATGAATGACAAGGCAAGAGTTTTGCATCAACTTCGAACAAGGCAATACTCCACAAGGCAGGTCCAAAGACTCGGTCTCTACAGTTCATGCCTTCTGGCCACCTTGTGTCATCCGATCTTGTGTCAACGAGTCAATCTCCCTTCTTTGCTTTTTAAGAACTTCAAGAGAAGTGTACAAGGAAAAGGAAGAAGACCACCATCTCTATGGTGTTCTCTTAACCAAGATCTTCAGAGATCAAGGTATCTTTAGTCCCCAATGAGACTAAAGATGTTGAAGAGAAGAAGAGATCTTTGGACGGATCCAAGAGCAACAAATCTTTGACGAAGCAATCTTCTAAGGATGAAACTTCAAAGCGTCCAAGATTTTCTCGACCGAAAGAGCCTCTTATTCCTTCAAAGGTCGAGAGTCCAAAGAAGAAATCACCATCCCAAGCCATTCCCAAGCGGAGACTCATAATGGACGATGACTCTGAAGATGACCAACCCATCGCTAAAAGGATGAAGGTTGCGTCCATTGCGAGCATCCCAAAGGAACCCGGACGAAGCTACCCATCACAAGGAAACCCTCTTCCAAGCTTGCGTCCATTCCTAAGGAACCTCTACCTACCATTCCCTCTTCCTCCATTTTACCCTCTTCTCAAACTGTAACCACAAACCTCCTTCCCAACCTCCAAATAACTTCCTTTCCCTTAAACACGAACCTTTTTCTTCTCAAACTCACACATCATACCTTTCCAATCTCCTTCACCTTCCCTCTCTCAAAGACCTTCTACAACTCCTCTTACCTTAACCTTTTCTCTGTGGGGGTTACTCCTCACATTATTCCTCTTGGGAATCCAAGGACTCTTCTCTCTCTCACTCACAAAGAAGACGCTCTAGTCTTTGTGGATGGTTACTCAATAAAAGTTCACATCTTCCCTAGTGACCTCTCCTTCAAACCTCGTCACCTTGGAAGAAATGGGACGGTTGAGTAGTCCATGACACCATCCTTGTCAGTGTCATTGGGGAGTCTTCTGTTGAAGGATTTGAGATTTGTACCCCCTTCACTGATCATCTCTTCTACAACTGCCATCAAGATTCAGCCAAATCGGGTTTGTCCAAGGTTGCCAATGGTGGATTTAAATAAAAACAAAGACTTGAAAAAGTCGGTGAAGCCAAGCCACCTTTCCCAAGCCCATCATTTTAAGCCAAATTTTGGGAGCTTACGTTCCCCCAGTGTTGATGTTGAATTCTTGTGGCAAGTTTCGATTAAAGGAGAAGCTGAGGAGAACGAGGCTAAGACCTTCTGGGAAAAGCACATTTGGGAGTGTGAGCAACAAGCATCTTCTTTAGGACTAAGTGATGAAGATAAGGAAGACACTATAACTGTGCACAGTCGAGGCTTCCAGTGTTTTCGTCTATCTATATGGTAGATGATCTTCTTGGATCGCTCTAACTCGCCATTGCCAACAATCTTCTCTTGTCCAAACTATGTCTCTGGACCTCCGTCGACAACATAGGCGTGCCTTATCCACAGGATCAAATGTTTGGATACCGGGAGAACTTCTCTTCCTTGGGATGTTGACCTCTCTCTGTCCTCGAAGACAGTTGAGTTGTCTTGACAAATGGATGTGACCTCCTCCGCTTCCACCAGGAGTTAGCTATTGTGGAACCACAACCTTCTCACGACATTCTCACTCAAGTGCCCCTGACTTTTAGGGCCTACGTGAATAATCAAATGGACTTAATGTACAAGAGAGTTGAAGACCTCCTCAAATCTCTTTTTCAACAAGGGCCACCTCCTCCTCCTCCATCTTCTTCCTCTTAATTTTATTTTATTTTTTTTTAGCCAAATTTTTTTTTGACAGTGATGTCTTTCTTTCTTTTTGTCTGATGACAAAGGGGGAGAATAATGGGAATTTGATTTGTTACATACAAATTTATTTTAATGAAACTATGATTTTTTCTCTCATCTGGTTGTTTCATTATCCTTGTCTCGGTTATTCTGTTGCACTTATATAAATGCTTTAATTGAAATTGTGAATACTCTGCTAATGCACTGTGTTGCTGTGAAGGATCTGCTCTAAATTTTTTTTGCAGGGTTTATTTCTTTTCAAAAGGAATTGTCTCTGTTAAACACTTTTCTCAAGTACTAAACTTCGATACAAAGATAATATTACTTCTTGCTCTTGAAACTTGTTTCTCGTAAAAATAAATTTCGGTGTACTACGTCAAATCGACTCTGCGTCCAACAGACTTTGAGTCCATCCCTTAGAAATGTTTTTCTTAGGGGGAGCAATTTTGTTTTAAAAAGAATCTGTGTTCAACCAAATTAATAGTTTTTGTCATCATCAAAAAGGGGGAGATTGTTGAAACCAAATTTTTTATAAAAAGGTTTAAGTACTAAATTCTTAAAAGCTGTAGCTTTCCCTGGTTAAGTTTTGAGGATAACAAAAATATTTATTTAGTTTGAACAAGTAAGTGTTTTACAATAGTATTAACAAATCGCTACTTGTATGTGCAGATTCTCATTTCTATGCTTAAAGATAACTCTTCGTCGTCCAATATGCTATAACTCTTCGTGGGTCCAATAAATGTATTATATACTTTTACTATTGGTGCGTCCAATACTTGTATGCATATATTTTGTTACTTTTTATTAGTTAGTCCAATACGACCGTCTCGCAAAGCTCGGACTCAACTCACTCTTTCAAAGTTCAAGCTCAAGCTCTCGTCCAAGTGAAATTTCAAAAATGAAGAACTGTTCCTCATTAAATGCTAGAAAAGAACTCGATGACTCACGGCTTGAGAAGAAGTCAACTAAGCCACTTTTGCTGACATTGTCTAACAACTACAAAGATCTGCAAATAAGAAACCGTCTGCAATCTTAGACAAATCAGGATTTTGTTTTCATTGATTGGAAATCTCAGAGAATAAAAGTCACCGTCAGAAGAAGTTCAACACTTTTCCAATAGATGTATTTAATGCTACTCAGAACGGTAATAAATGTTTCCGTTGGACGATCTAGCCCATGAAGTCTGCTCAATTTGTTCTTACTTATAAAGAGAAGAAGCAGCACTTGAAGATTAAGAGAGATCTTTGCCGAAGCATCCTACAAAGTCTAAAAAGCTTTATTTCTTCTTGGATTTCCATATACGTGTAAAAAGAAAAAGCCTTGAGATCTCGATTGTCTATTCTCATTTGTCAGTGAGTTTTTAAACTCAAGCTTTCATCTGCTTTCACTTATTCATCTTAAGCCTTGTAAGCCTGAAGAGGCTGTGTGTAAAAGAATACTTGTGAGATAGAACCTGAAGAGGTTGAAAATACTTGTTACCTGAAGAGGTGCATAATACTTGTAATCGTGAAAAAGATTAGTTGGAAAATCCATACGGTTGAAGGGAATTTGGACGTAGCTCTTGGTTGATAAGAGTGAACCAGGATAAATCTCGTGTGTAAGCTTCTCTTCTCTTCTAGTGTGCTTTATTATATTCACTAACCTCTGGGGTTTACCATTGTGTTTATTAACAAAGATCTTTTTATTTGGTTTTAGAACGTGTTAACCATTTTATTAAAAGTCTTTTCAAAATCCTTAGAGTCCAATAGGACTAAGTGGTGTTGGTCCTAAGCTCTTTGCTTGTTAAACTTTATCCTTCGCTGTGTTCTATTTTCTATTGAAAAGGAAAATCTTTTATTAATCAAAAAAGGGTTAAGAAACACAATTCAACCCCCCTTCTTGTGTTTCACTTGGTTATTTCACTCAGCTCACCAAGCCGATCGATCACACCCTTACCATTAGCCCATCAACCTCTAGACCGATCGATCCAAGCTTACCCTTACCCCATCTGCCTCAGGATCCACTTGGCGATCAAGCCGACCCTTACCTTTAACCCCTCACACCATTTCTTCGAGCTGAGCTTACCCTTACCCTATCAATCTCAGGATTCACCTGGCCGATCGATCAGACCCTTACCCTTAACCTATTTACTCCTCAACTCACAAAATCGATATGATTTCATTAATAGTCTCCCAATTAACTCGACCAATTGACCTTACCCTTAACCGACCGGTTCTAACCGATCATCACTTTTCTATCCTCACCAATAGCTGATCGATACAGACCGATCATATATTTGCCTCACTTGGAACAACACTTAACCGATTGGCCATGGCCGATCTGACCATCATGTCCCTTCTCAAAACTTAACCGATCGATCATGACCGATCCGACCATCATTTTCCTTCTCAGCATTTAACTAATCAGTCTTGACTGATCCAACCATCATTTCCCTTCTCATCACTTAACTAATCAGCTCTGACCAATCTGACCATCAGTTCCCTTCTCATTACTTAACCGATCGGTTATGACCGATCCGACCACTATTTCCATTCACAATAATTATCCTTTAACATTTTCATTCATCCTTTTTAAATTAATATATGATATAAGATTCCAAGGGAAAGATAATCAAAATTAGTTTCGATGGTAGCGGCATTTTGACTTCCCTGAGGTGAATAGAAATTTTCTGATTTTGCCAAGAGTGTTGGTGAAGTTATAAATGTCCTCTAATAAAAATCTTGTTTCATCATTAATTTGTCGCACTTGCTAATTTTGACCATTTATAGTGACTTTAAATAATCTCTAACAACAAAAATGTATGTTTTATCCGTTCAATTGCCTTTTCTTATTACTTCCGTGTTATCATAATATTTAGACAAGTATTATTCAATGGCTCAACAATTAAAATCATTCAAAATTGGCCGATGATGGAAATTGGGAGATGATCGGGAGTCCGATCAACTCAACTATTCCCTATATTTTCGAGACATTTATATTAAGTTTTACTAGAAGTACTGGTGGGGTCTAATTCTAGCAAAATAAACAAATAAATAAAATATCTTTCAAAATAATAAAATCAAGTAACGCAAAATAATTGTGAACGAATTCATATAATCCGTACTTGGTGACAATGGTGGATTAAAATTTGAAAATCCTTTTGCGAAAATCATTTTAAAAATCATCTATTTTTGTTAAATAATATTCTTTCATTGTGAAATCTATTTTCAAGAACCTTTCTATTTGAAAACATATATTTCTTGGAAATAAAATTTTTCAATTCACCATCTTCACTCCTGATAAATTGCAAGCTTACAATTTGTTGCACAATAATGGCTATTAAGTCACTCATTCTCTGTCTCGTTCATTTATTATTTTTGGTAATATGCCCGATAAAATGGGACATGAAAAATAACAAAAATAAAAATATTTTATTTAAAATAATAAATGACCTATTTAATTAATTTAGCGGATAATTTTAGATTAAATGGGTAACCATTCTCGGAATGGATGGTGTAGGGTGATAATACATTCCCTACTCATAATCAACCATTAAATTCAAACTCTGGTACACAGACTCCCTTTTCTAGGTGTCCAATTGCACCACTCCATCTTTAATGGAAGAATCGATTGGTGGCGACTCCTAAACATTTATTCATTTCTCTTTATCTCTTTACGTATCTTTTGTGAGGTTGTCCTATTTCGCAGCAATGTCCTTTTTGGGGATGGTTGCGACAATCAGAAACTGAAAGACTTGTGTAGGCAACACAAACTCAAACACATAGCATAAGTAAGCAAGCAATCAAGCAAGATAGTGTAAAGATGAGGGTAAAGGAGAGTTTGCATGGAAGAATTTATATTGGTTCAGCCCAATGTGGAACATACTTCTAGTCCTCAGACAAGTTGAGAGTTTTCACTACCAACCAAGTGTTCTTTGATCTAATTAGCCTCTTTAAGCTAGAAACAGTAAGTTGCTCACTCAACCTTGCTCACAGGTCACTCACAGATCTACAAACTAGCTCACAAAGCTAGAAACTCAGAGTCACGTAGGGCTTCATAGTAAAAAGATTGAAAAACTCTCTCACAAAGGAGTGGATAAACCAATGTAGGCTCAACACAAAAATACAAGATGATTCTCAGAGAAAAGGCTTAAATGATTCTTCTTCTTGTGTATGTAATCCTATGGAATAATGAGTATAAGTAGGAAAATGAGAATTTGTAGTACTGCATTCCTTTTAGTATAAAAGATTCTTGTCATTTTCTTGGATGTGTAATGTCCTTCATTCACTTTTGAAAAATGATCCACTACTCTTCCATGCATGTCTTGTACTATTATGACCAAAGCATGGTATATTATAACAGCTATTAGCATTTTAGAGTCATTCACAGCCCATTTAGAAGCTTGAATCTTGAAACAGAGGAGTTTGAAATCTTGACATGAGTTGACTAATCTTTGTTCATGAGACGGGTCATCAATATATTTTTCATAAGCTGATATCTGACATGAGCAAGCTTATCTCCATCATAAACATGCTCATCTTTTGGTCTTTCACAAGTTTTTCTAAAACTGACTTGGGTTTTCAATATGAGTATTCTTATCTTCTTAAAAGAGATGGTTCATATCCAAGTGTCTTCATTTTTGTTTACTAGATAACAGCGCGAGTCTTCTCATAATTTTGACAATAGCTGACTCATGTATGTTTTAGACTTGTTGTAATCCAATAACAAATTGGTTATCTTTAATAATCACTCTTCTGTAATTGGAGAATTTTCATTTAAAGATTTGATAAATCTGCAAAATAATCTTTTAACTAAGATCAAGTGTAAGTTATCATTGTTAATGAAAAAATAATGTTTGTAATCATCATAAAATAAATGCTAACAGAAAACCTTGGGCTAACAAATAATTCATAGTTGATAATGAGAAATATACCACATCGCACTTAATATAATACATGAAAATAGTTAATAAATTGATAACTTGTAGAAATCCTATAACTTTTATCTGAAGATAAATAATATTTCATGAAGTTAATTTTTCTTTTCCTGTTTTTCTTTTTTCAAATCTACTATAAGAAAATGTTTAGCAATAGGAATAATAGCAATCATAATCAAATATTGCATCAACAAGTGATTGGTCAAAGTTATAAGTGATTTTAATTCCTAGAAGGAGGTCAAGTGTTCAAATCATGAGAGTCATCACTGTTAAGAGGTCTTTTATCATAACACTTTTTGATTCAAAGGGGATTAATCTCATACTTAAAGAGTATGAGAAAACCTCTTGTCAATATCAAAAACAAAAAAAAATCAAATATAGCTAAAGTAAAAACAATATATGCCCAAGTGCCATAATTATAAGAACCGTAGTTTATAGTTGTTCTATATAAATTCAGATATCTTCTTATTATTATGTTCACACTTCCATACATTCATTGGACCACTTTTTAGTTTATGCACACACATTCTTTGTGGGGTTCAATTTCTACGAGGGCGTCATAGTTAATTCTTCACTTACCCAACTGTCGTTTATTTAACTTGCAACATTTATTTATGACAAGAGAAATAAATAAAAAATTAATGGCAATACCTATTTAGAACCCAAAACTAAAAGGTCAAAGATTAAAAGGAAATTTTCCTGTACCTATTTTGTTTTATTTATCAAATTTTCCTGTATCTATTTGGTGTCACGCTAGTCTTTGGCTGTGGCTGGTTAATTTGGTGATGTCATGGTTGCTAATTGTTATTGATATTGAAGAAAGCGTAAATTTACATTATACAAAGAGAAGTTTGACCGAAGAAGCGAAGAGAGAGATTGAGTTTGCAGGTCTTGTTTTATGAGAAATTTTTATTTTTTTTAGGTGTAAGTGAAAATTCTTTTAGTTTATTGTATACAAGACATATATAGAATAATAATGTTAAATTTAATATTATAATTTTTGCATCTAATGCAGTTGGTGAATGTAGGGCCATTATGTTGCCATCTCATGCAGTTCGGTCCGGCTTTTGTGCCCTGCAAACAATGCTCGTTATTCATAATTGAGCTTCAATTGCACCCTGGCATTTTGACTGCGATATTTGGTTTATATTCTATAATTGTCGAAGAAGTTGACTGTATCACTTTTATCTTATTTCATTTCTTAGCAGATACCGTGTACAAGTTAGTTGTTTTCTGGGAAGTGGGAACTTAAATACCTCATTAGTTTGTTTTATTGGTTTTTATTTTTAGTTATATATATTTTTAATATAATTATAAAAATAATATTTTATTTTTATTTTTTATTTTTTAAATTTGTGAAAGAAATAATAAAAATGATTTGTAAAAAAATTAATAAATATAACTTTTATTTTCATCATTTCTTTTATAAAATTTTAGAAACAAAGAAAACAAAATAAAAATAAAGTATCATTTTTATAATTATATTAAAAATATATCTAAATGAAAATAAACTAAGAGCGTGTTTGGTTTTTTTTCTTTCTAATTTATATGTTTTTATTATAATTACAAAAATATCACATTATTTTCATTTTATTTTTTGTTTTCAAAGTTTTGTGAAAGAAATGGTGAAAGCAATAAAATATTGTTTTCAATTGTTTTCACAATTTCTTTTACAAAATTTTAAAAACAGGACACAAAGTGAAAATAATATAACATTTTTATAATTATAATAAAATATATATTTAACTAAAAATAAAAGCAGAAAATAAATCAAACAGACTCTAAAAGCTCTCTAATTGATCTTATAATTTTTTATGTGCCACAAATTACTGATGTATAGTATACTACCATGCAGTTGCATGAATGCCTAGGATCAGCTCTTGTTGCAAATGGGACCTGAAACTTTTTTGCCACTTATACCTCTGAATTTGAAGGCTGAAGACTTATCTGATGCAAATATTTGGTTTTTTCCAATTCTAAAACAGTAGTGTTGGTGCTCGTTTAAGATTTTTTACTGAGGAAATTTTGAGTATGATTGGACTGTAAGGAATAACTAAGTCTCAAAAGGTATGAAACATGGTGTAGAATCATTCTTCAGCACAGTATTTGTTTCTTACTTCTTACCTTTTGCAGCTGGAGCAGCATGGGCTGATGGTGAAATCAAAGAATGTAGATTGCACATGCTTACTCGTTGTGGTTTTTGCTGCCTTAATTTTGCAACTACCCTTTGGACACTGCTGAAAGTTTCATAGATCTGGAGAAAACTTTACGTATTAAGCTTGAAGAACCTGACATTCTTGGAATAATATGCACTACTTTGCAGCTTCTGATTCAACAGAACAAGAAAATTGTTGGTGAAGAAGACAAGGATTCTAGTGGAGAAGATATGGCCAAAGAGCGAGGTTTGGCCCATTATACGCAACAGATTGCCACAAACAATTTGAATGTACCGAGGTCGTCTGCTTGGGACTTGTTAATAGATCTGTCAGATGAATTCCTGAAGTCTACAAAAGATGATGGTAGTTGTCTGCAAGTTCTTAAACCAAATCAATTGGGAATAGTTGCTCCAATGTTTAGTTGTTGAGGAAGACTTATGCCTGACATATTTTGAGAATGTATTCTGAGATAAAACTAGAGTTTGTCAGTCTGTTCATGTCATTGCTCTGTAATAGGTCCATATTCCTTTTTCTTATATATGTGGCATTCATCTTATTATTGCTCCCTAAAGCATATCTTTCAGCTTTCATTCTAATTCTATGAATTTAATTTTGTGATACAGATTTTGCAATCTAATGCCCATAACATTTACTTATTATGTGTAAATTGATTTGAGGCACTTAATGTCCCGTGCCAATTGCCATATTGGGAGTAACAGAGAGATGTAGGGTATATATGTGTTGGTCAGTGCCAAAGAAAATAATTCTCATTAGCACTTTTGTGCTTTGGCCAGAGTTTTATATTTGTATCCTCGTCTCACTTCTATGCGCCCAGGCAGTCAGGTTAAGTCATATTTAAGTTAATTGACGTGAATGTGCTCTCCTTTTTTTCTAATAATATTCTTCTTTTATAAAATAAAATTATGTGAAGAATAATGATACTTACACAAAAAATCTCCTCACAAAACCCTCACAAAAGCTCATACAAGCCATCGGATCAAGTCTAGGTCTCACTATAACTTTTTTTGACTTGATCCGAGAGCTTATATAAGCTTTTGTGAGGGTTTTGTGAAGAGATTTTTTGTGTAAGTATCTTTACTCCTAAAAGTGTTGTGTCAAGCTTCAAATCTCCACATTGTGACCGTAAATAGGGAGATATTGCATATATAGGCAAGTTCAAGAAGCTTAAGACAACTCTAGCTCTCAGATCTCGATTAGACTGATGGTGATATTTGGTAAGGCCCAAGAATGGGAGCCGTTTCAAATAAGTAGACTTTTTTTAAATTGAAATATAGCTATTTTAAAGTCTGTATTTGATTATTACAAATGAGCATTTATTGCATTCTCTGGAAATTACTTTCATGGGGAACCAAAAATAATAGCCTAGCTTGGCTTCTCCAAATTATAATGTTGTCTGATACACAAAAGTTCTTGGATATCTAATATTTCATTGTTTACTGTATGCACAAACAGACCAAGTGCTCTAATTTTTGTGAGCTTTTTTATTCCATGAGAATTGAATTTGTCCTTTGTTATATATAACTTGTGCAAGAAGTTTATAGTCGTGATTTTGATCCAATTTACAGTCCACAATTGGTGAGATTGCTTCCATATCAGATCAAGCAGTAGTATCCTGGTACTTCCAAATTACAATGATTTGAATATCATAACTCTCGGTCTAAATATCTACCCACTCGCATGTTGTTGTTGATGTACTACATACAACTACAATTCTCTCGTGATATCCAGTGATCAGTTGGAAAAGTGAAATAAGAATGTCTTTTCCAATTTGGTCCACCAGCAATCTTATTGATAAGGTATACACAGCCATCTTGAAAATGACATGCTTGTTCCATGAATTTTGCCAGTAATCGGGTATTTAAGTTGTTACAAGTCTTTTGAATTTTAATATTTGGCACTGTTGACGCCCTAATCATTTTTATAGTGAATGTTGTGCCATGTTAAAATTGCAAGCCATATCTTAAGCTGCATCCGACCACAGCAGCCGCATGGCAAGTGTTGTAAAGATGACGAAAAAGCTTGAAGGCAAGACCCAGTGTGCTGTCCCTACAGAGTTTGAAACTAAAAAGGACTCAAGAAAAGGAAAAAGAAAATATAAGCAGCACCAATGTTGGTTGATACATCATGATTGGCAGTATATTGGAGAATATTTTGTATTTTGGATTGTTCCCAATTTTGGAGCTCACGTAAGTTTTAGTTCAAGTTGAAATCAAATGTACTGTTCTCTTCTCATATTGGAGAAAGAAAAGCAGGCTTTTGGGTTGCAGTTTTGCTTACCTTCTGTTACCTACTGTTGTGCAAATGTACACTGTATAGTTCATGTTTTTCTTTTTTGGCATTCGCTAAAGGTGGATCACTACATATTCTTTTACAGTAGTTCTTGAGAAGATAATTTATTTATCTGAAATTTAAAATTAAAATGTTAAGACAGAATAATGTACTTCTAATACATTATTTTCATTCATCTCGTCTCGCAATCCATCTTATAAAATATTTTAAATACTAAATATTTAAGTGTTTGATAAAAAAAACTTAAATAAAGTTTTATAAGTATTTGTGATTATATTTTCTATTAAAATATAACATATATATTATTTTTTATACATCAATATAAAAAAAAAAGATGATATGACACTTGAGTATAAAAAATAAAAAAATGTTATATTTAAATAGGTAAACAACACAACAATCACATATTAAACTCTATCTAAATTTCGTCCTTAAAAAAATTGAGTCCCCCAAGTATTTTGCACACACTTTACTATATTCACACTTTTTGAAACAAGACTCCTTTTGGAAGATATATTGAAGTTGAAATAATGATCTCTGTTTCTATATTTTCAAATAATGTTGCACACATGAAAAGGTTAGAACAGCAATCAAGAGGTCAGACTTCATAGGGTAGTGTGAAAATTACCTGAGTAGGTTTCGAATGTCGGCAACTCGGTCGAGAGATACTATGTAAATTTTACTCAATGTGTTAAGAACTGCACTCAAAATAAAATCAAAAAACTTTTAAATCATGATTCGATTAATATAATCAATCAAATTGATAATTAAATTGAATGACATAATAATTATAATTATATACATAATTATTTATATATATATTAAATTACAATAGTTTTATTTTGATAATAACATGAATTTTAAGAAAAAAATTTAATGTTTAATCCTTATTTAAAAAAATTATTATTGTTTATTTTTAAAATACTCATAACTATAAATATAATAATTTAAAAAAAAAAATTGATTTGTCCAATTATATTTAATTATTTTCCATATTACATAGATTTTAAAATTTTTTATAAAATTGATATAAAATGAATTCAAATTGGATGAACAAATAAAAAATTATGACTTTTAAGAAATAAATGTAAAAAAAATCCTAAAAAACTAATTAAAAATCTGAAAATAATAATTTTAAAAACTAGAAAAGTAATAAAAAAGAAAAAAAAATTAAAGAACTCACCAATTTTTAAAAACCAACTTCGATTCAAACAATTCGACAGTTCAATCCAATTTTAACAGTTCAATAACATTTCAATACCCTAACTAGTTCTATAAGTGAAACCAAATCGTAAACATATACGATTCTTGGTCCCACTAGTCGATTTGGTTTTTAAAACCTTGATTCTACGAATGAATGATGCTTCTTGACTCTAATCTAATGGCTATTGCTATAACATGATGTCTTTGGATGATATAGACTTATCCGTGGCCAGTTCCACTATGCAAGAGACAAAATCCTTATTGAAATCAGCCTCAAGGGCATAAATTTCAGTGAGAAGTGTAACCTAGACCTTAGCCAGCTCAAAAAAACACTACAATTAATTTATTTCCAAACTATGGCCTCCATCTCCTCGTGTACATGGGAATAAAACAATGTCCGTGTCCCATCAAGTGATTGTCTAACGGTTACATCAAAGTGGGTCATCTCCCACTCTAGCCATTCATGGTCAGATTGGATTTTCAGCAGCTGATAGACTCGATTATATCTCACCAGGAGCACCGGACAACCTGTGGACGTTCTGATTCCATCTCATCAATTTTCTGAACATTACTGATCATCCAAATAAGTAATCCAACACCACATGCATTTTCACTCAACCAAAGGAGCGGAGTGAGTATGCAATACATCGCCTAGGTACTCAGCAACTGCAAGATAAAAACTTACAAGACTTACAATGGAGCAGATAAGAAACGAGGGAAATATAAGGGCATCATTAGGTTTGTTTTTTATTTTCATTATAATTATAAAAATGAAACCTTGTTTTCATTTTGTTTTCTGTTTAAAAAATTTTGTGAAGGAAATAATGAAAATAACATTTTTGTTATTTTCAATTATTTTCACAATTTCCTTCACAAAATTTTGAAAACAGGAAATAAAGTGAAAACAAAATAACATTTTTGTAATTATAATGAAAACGTATTTAACTGAAAACAAAAACAAAAAACTAACCAAACTGGCTCTAATCTTTTGACCTACATACCTTCTTTATAATGATAGGAAGGTAATACTTTGTGAAACCTGTTTCACTTATAAGGGGCAAATATGATTGAAGAATTGTGGCCACCAAAACCAAATGAATTAGACAAGGCTGCCTTGATATCCAATCTCTCTTTCTTTGCGCCCACAAGCACATTAGCATCCTGATTTTTTGTTTTCAGTTGACCAAATTAGATAATTTTGAACCGTATAAATGACAGAACGCAACACACTTTCAAACAAAAGAGAGAATGGTGCAACAAGTATCATACCACTCCTTCGTCTGGGTTTTCTAGATTGATATTGGGATGAACCCACCCTGTCCTTATTGCCTACATAAAGAAAAAACAGCTCTAAACATTTTCGTCATGAAACTTTGGCTACTAGAACAAAGTTCATAAACAACTCATTATTTTTCACCTGTACTGTTGCTACGGCTTCCACACCACCAGCTGCCCCTAGTAGATGACCAATCATAGATTTGGTAGAATTCACTCTTACCTGTATAAACAAGAGATCTCGGAAAGCATGACAATATGGTAAGCAGCAGCATAATTTTAAACAATTAAAAGGGCATGAGATTAGAATTACCTTAAAATTGATTAGCAAGAAAATAATAGTAATAATAACATATAAAAGAAAATTTACCTCAGGATTTTGACCAAAACAATGAATCAGAGCCTGGTACTCCTTAAGATCTCCAGCTGGTGTGGATGTGGCGTGTGCATTTATGTAGTTCACATCCTCTCTTGATACTCCCGACTGAACTAATGCCTTTTCAATGCAAAGTATAATACCAAAGCCTGTTTGAGATGGAATAAAGAGACATAAGTGCAAGCTTAAGCCAGGTATGATATGCAGGGATATAAGGAACCAAATTGTTGACAAATTCATGATAAGATGACATGCAGTGTGGACAGTGCAATTGTCATGGTCAAAGTGCAATTGCAATTCTATAGTTATTAAGATGATAAGATGACGTGCAGTGTGGAAAGTCTCTCAATCACACTGAGAATTTGTAAGAACAGAAAGGAACAAACATAAGAGACGAAATATGAATTTGCATATAGAAGCTTTGCCATCCATTTCAAAAAGTTACAAGAAAAACGTACATACATTTATTTTCTTCCAAAACATGCCTCAGCAGAATTTATTCATGATGGTCATTGCACACCATAATTGCAATAGATGAAGAGACAGCAGAACAACATAACCAAGAAAACTGTGGTGCAATGATCAAAATTATAATTAATACCAAATGGAACTTTATGTTATTAATTCCAGAAATTCATGTCAAAAACCAAGGGGTTGTGTTTGGAACCATTCTCAGTTTTGTTTCTGAAAAACAGTTTTCCTGTATAATATACTAGAACAGTTTATAAGACCAATAAAACAGAAATATATGTTTGGGATGATTTTATTTCGAAAATAGTTTTTGAAAAAAAAAATGATAATAATCATCCATTTCAGTCCTCAAGTTCATATGAGTATATATATGCAATTCAAATAAAGAAAAAAAATATAATACTCAGTTTCAATTGAGGGTAATAATACTATTGGAGCTTAAAGAATATACAAATTTCCGTATTTGCACATAAAGACAGCACAAAAAAACCATAATGAACAACCATAGCTATAAAATGAAGAATCATGAGCTTGTGTTGTTGACATTCATTCAGCATAGATATCTTATAATCTAGGATTATTAACTTACAACTTTTGCAGAACATTGGCACCGAGAAAGTTTTCTCCAAAATAGTCTATGTTGCAGGAGAATGTGGAATTGTTTTTAATGTCTAAGTGAAATCGAACAAGAGAAACAACATTATATTTAAGGAGCATTTTAGTTTAATCATGTTGTTCCTGGATCACTAAGCCAGAAGAAACAAAAGATTTTCATATACAGAAATGGTTAGGTGGTTTAACTATACTGAACAATGAAAAATGATAGCCATTTTCAATCAGCTATCCATCAACTTTCGTTATGTGATTCATAGACTAATTTATCAAAAATCCATTGAAAGCCACAAGGAAAGGAAAATTGCATCCATGGGGAGCGAAAATGCCAGATAGAATTTTAAATATATAAAAACAAATTCATAATGAACATATATGAGTGTCCTGCAAGCCTAGGACATGATTTCATCCTTTCCTCCTGATCCTAAACAGGGGGAAGGCACTTTTGGACCCAAATCACTGGCATCAACATACTATTCTACAAAGGTTGTTGGTAAACCTACCAATGATTTGTGTTTTTAAGATTATATGAATGGAATAGGCCTTAAAGAAGATGCAACATTTTACCATCAGGACGTGGCTCAGTCACATGATAAGCATCGCAGGTGAAGCTTCCACCTAGGAACTCTGCATATATGTTTGCACCTCTTTTCTGCAAAATAAAAAATTAGATGACTATATTAATTACTCTAATTATATTGCCAAAACAATATATGTAATGAGAAATAATATGCAGTGTCAACAGCAACAAGAAGTATGAAGCGTGATTATAACACAGGATAGGACAATGGATGTATCAAGTGTTTTTATACGCTTGGAAGGAACTAAAGGATGAGATAGATGGTAATATTCTACAACAAGATGTAAAATTCTTTTAAGGTGTTCTATTCTCAAATTATTAGATTAAAATAGAAGTACCTTAGCATGCTCTAATTCTTCTAATAGCAAAACTCCAGCCCCTTCCCCCATGACAAATCCGTCACGATTCTGTAATATCAAAAAGGCAAACTAATGGTTAGTAACAGAAGTGCAGGAAAAGATGAAGAAAAGGATAAGGAACAAAACTGCAAGCAGCCAAGCACTACAATGTTTTAGTATCTTTATAAATTGCAATTCATGCATCCATTACTTTGTCAAAACTTGTTCAAATTTCGTGAATATTGAAACTGATGCTGTAAAATTAGCTCACTTTAAGGATTGAGCAGAATTTCTCATTATCCTTCATTCAGTTGGATGCCTTCACAGTTTCACTTTTTTTTTTCTTTCTCAATGATTTCCCCCTTAAATGTTAGATGTCAAGAACTTCTGATTGTTATGGTTCCCTTTTTTTAAACTTCTGGCAGTGTCATTTGCATCCTATTTGTATACAAATGATATGAACTTCTGGTGTTTCTGATTAATTATTATTGCTCATAAAAGATAGCCAGAAACTTTTGTAACATATAGGGTTGAGTTGATGAACCTTCAAAATCATACAATAGTTTTTGGTAGAGTAAGCTCCCTTGATTACTAGAAAAGCCAAGACATACTCATCCAACTTTCAACGGAATTATAGATTTATATTTTGTTTTAAAAAAAATTAATGAAAACTCATCAATAAAAATGGGAAAAAGAAACAAGAAAGCAACAGAATTTCTATAATATTACAATATCCCAAGGGCGTGAAGCTTTGGTAGGATCACTATTTCTCTGTGAGAGTGCCCTGCATGCCACAAAGCCTCCCAAGCCTACACCAATGATTTTTGGATTAATATCAGATTTATGCCATGATAACTTCATGCAACCCAGAAAGAATGAGTAAGAAGAGGATACCAATTGGTATAATAGCAGCATCTGAGCCACCACAAAGCATCAGGTCCTGCAGATAAATTCAAATTTTTAATACCTTTAAAAAAGATGACTGTATTATAGTACCACACTTATTTTCAGAAAGAAAAAGTTTGGAAAATATGAGAAATCCACAATCCTACAAGCAAACATTGAAGTAAAATACTTACAGCTTCACCTCTAATGATATGATTTGCTGCATTCAATATACAAAAATTACTTGTAGCACAAGCTGTAGAGATTGAATAATTAGGGCCCATCCACCCCTGCAATTTTCATAAAAGAAATCATTTGTCAGAAGCTTAAGACAAAAATCAAGACACCCATTTATGGTGTCCATAATATGCACCAAAATTTATTTAAGCAGACCAGATCCATTGCAAGTATGGCAGAACCCATATTTGTTGTTGCAAAAGGTACACAAAAAGGATTTATCTTCTTATATGAGACTCGTAAAGCTTCAATAGCATCATTGAAAACCTGTTCAACACACACACAAAAATTAAATAGTCAATCAATCAAAGCAATCAGCTTGCAGAATATAATAGCTTTCTTGCTCCATGTTGGCTTGCATTTCACAGTAATTTCAATCCACAAGACCAGCAGATATTACAACTTCCTACAGATGTTATGATGCTTCTAAATATAAAATCAACTGTCGAATGTGACACCAGTCTCTATTTTCTCAAGTGCAGTATCTAAAAATTCAAGTAATTACCTGCATGCCACCCATTGCTGAGCCAATCAAAACCCCACATTTTTCTTTATTTAACTCATCGATTACATCTTCAGTAATTCCACCATCAACCAAGGCTTTTTTCCCAGCTGTTAGCATATACAGCATAAATTTATCCATTCTCTTTGAAAGTTTTGGTGCTACCCAGCCATCAGTTGAGAAAGACTTGATCTCGCCAGCAATCCTCTGGAGACAGAGAACACTGAGAACAAAAGCTACGGCAGGCAACAACTGAGAATAAAATATCATTTACCGTTGGATATTCGGCACAGTCAAAAGTATTGATCTCGCTTATGCCACTAACACCATCGAGTAAATTATTGTAGAAGACATCTGGATCATGACCAAGTGATGTAACCACACCCATGCCTGTCACAACTACTCGCCTTTGCTTTATAGGAGGTTTTCTCATTGTTGTGACTTCTTGAGAAGGTTGCAAAGCTACGGCCATTGCTTTACCTTGAAATTTTACAAATGCAAGGCATAGGTCAGCAATTATATGATGAAATATAAATAATTGGCCATAAACCATGGTCATAAAGTGGCTTCCTTCTACATGAGCACAACTTTGGAGTTCAAACTTGCAGGCAAATTCCTACCATTCAAGAAAGTAATGCCAGCAGCCTTGCAAGAAAACGATGGCCTTTAGAAAGAATTAAGTAATAGATGTGTATTTTTGAAGGGCAAGGAATTATAATCCTAAAGGTGCACAGTAGTATTGAGCAGGGAATGTAACCACTGGCCAATAATACATATGCTTAGGTTTAAGTAAACTAGGTTACTGTAAAGCTGCATCAACAAAAAATGCTACTGAACCTTATGACATGGCCACAGGCCAAACATATATCCATTATTTAGAATGATAACAATCGAAACCACTGAACCAAACACTATCAAGACGCTACATGCATGCAAAAGGTATAAGTATAGACGTGTCCAGAGAGGACACAGCATTGAAGAACTAAGAGCAAAACCACTCGTGATGTAGTTTCTGCCAGAAATTTGTATTTCTCGTCTCCTTAATAAATAAAAAATTCTCCTCCCTTCACATGTGTTTTAACTTTTAACATACAGCGAAGATGATAGGGACATATAATACCTCCATACATCCATATTGTGTTCACAGAAGAATGAAAGAACCAAAAGAATTAAGTGGAATTATTATTTCAGAAAAAATGCTCACAAGAACTTTATCCTGTGCAAAATAATTCTCCACATATATGACGAACAACCTCCAAGAGATTGCAAGGAAAACAAAATGGCCATAAGAATTAATTAATTAAAAGAACAGGAGGTAACAAATCCTTATTTCTCCCCTTTAGCATGGTTTTGATGCCTAACTGTAACAATTCGTTCCAATATGATCAGTTAAGTGAAACATTGGTGCTCAGCACTAACTACATCAATTCATACCTCGTTTATTTATGTCTGATGAAGCAAACCAATGAAGGTACATAGCAGGCGAATAAATAAAGCAAATGAGTAAATAAAGCCACAAAACAAACCAGAGACAAAGAAGCAAACTAAAAACAGATGCTTTATATAACTCAATAACTCAGATAAAGAATAAAGAAAAACGCCCAATAAAAAAAAATGTAAAATTTCGCTAATCACCAGCAACATCTCAAGTTCAGATTAAACTAGAAAAATAAAATAAACAAACAAAACAAAAAAATTACCAGAATGGGCCACTCGATTCATCATACGCCTGTGCCTGCGATTCAAATTACCAGTCTTGGAGGAGAACCCATTATCACCAGCAAAGAACCCCAACGAAGAAAGGGTATTGGAGCTGCAATACTGATGGCAGGGCTCAAAAGAGCTCATGAGACCCTGAATGCTGGATCCACAGAAACACGAAATCAAGCCCCTGTTCAGTTCGGAGGCACATTTGGACACGAGGTTCTTCCGGCGAGAGCACCTCTTGGAAGATTGGAACACGTGTTGCCCTCTGGTGCGGTCAGTGTCGCAGGAAACTGACATGCAAGCAGCCACCAACCACGTGCAGAGGGAAGACGTAGTAGCCATGGAAGACCCAGAAGCTGAAATTGAAAACCCAGATGGGAAAAATGGTGAGGAAGCTATTCTAGGCCCCAGAAGGAGAGATGTGGAGTCACGGTGGTGAAGGTGGTGATGAAGTGGTGGTGATGGTGTGAGAGTTGTGACGATGGAGAAAGAGAAGGGTCACGAATCGAAGGGAATGGAATGGAAGGTCGAATTCGAACTGAGAAGCCGTTCAAGAAGCTGGTTTTGTGCAATCTGAGTCTTTCTGGGAAGAAGACGCCAACTGCTCTCTCTCTCTCTCTCTCTCTCTCTCTAATCAGACAGAGACACAGAGTGGAATAAGATACAAATTACAAAGTGTGATTAAAAATAAATAAATAAATAAATAAATAAATATAACGAAGATCTAAACCAGAAAAAAATCAAAATTCCCTAAAAGAAAAAAAAAATCAAAATAATAATTTTAACATTAATTAGGTTTTTATATTTATCTAAAAATTGTCTTTTAAGATTTTATCAGATGTGTTTAAAAATTAAATAAAAATTTGTAGACTCAAGCGATTTGATGTATTATTATTATTATTTAAGTATAATATCATTTAAGCATGTATTATTATATTATTAAATGAGATAATAATTATTTAAAAAATTAATTTATTTTAAATTAAAATATCATTTAATAATAATTTTAAAAATTATACTTATAATAAATTAAAATTAAATTTATAAATAAATCGTTACAAAGCATTTGTAGATAAAGAAATAATTGTAAAGAAAACAAAAAAAAAGTTAAGATTTGTTTTGTAAAAATTATTGTATGGGCTAGTCTATCCTACTTTACAAGTTTTTCTATTCTTAAGTACTTTTATTATTTTTTATCATTAAAAAATTATGTTTTATTTTTTAAAATGTTATATATATTATTATTTTAATATAAAAATTACTTTTTAATTAAAAGTATCACTACCCCTAAGGGTAGGATAGCCTCACCCGTTTAACCAATATTGAAAAAGTATGTATGATTTTACGAGAAAAATATATGCTACGCTGTGATAAAAAAAATAATAAAGAAAAGATTACTTATTTTATATTATTATCACATTTTTTAATGTTGTTAATATTTTGCGATCTTTATCTTTTTCTTTTTAATTATGGCCGCTAATCCTGTGATCCACTGCGATTTATCACGTCGGCATTGTCTGGAGATGAAGTCGTCTTCTTGGCCATGCCTTAACCGAGCCAAGGGTTTTGGTAGAATCTCTCTCTCTCTCCTCTTTTTGTTTAGGGCAGGGTCTAGGAAAGGCGCCACTATGTAGGTTTATACTTTATAGTAAATAATTTTACCTTATCTGTAAGAAGTTAATTACACGATTCAAACTTGTAATCTCTAAATCACATGACAACACTCTAATCGTTGCGCCAAAGCTATCCTTCATTCTTGTTTTTGCCTTAAATGACAAAGTAATCTTTAGCAATAAATAAAGCAACTACCAATCACTATTATACTGATAATAAATTTAGCTTTTAGCTTGAGAAAAATTAATACATTTGATGTTGCACATTAAATTTGATATGAATATAATAGTGCTAATTATTATTATATATGTTTAAAGGACATGTCTTCAATCTCACCAAAAATAAAAGGGTCATCCCTACAATACAACATGTAATTTATGTTGTACTGATACAACTTAAATGTGGCACAATCATTACCATTTATTCTCTATGTTTGTTAATCTGGTTTTCTGCGAGAGAAGGTGTACTCGTACATCTCACTCACTAGTGAGTTGTGAAGTAAAATTTTGGGTTAATTTTCCCCATTGGTTACGTAATTCTCATTTAATACTCGTATGCACCAAACTTCTGTTTGATCTCGATGGTCTATCCCTCTGGCTTCTGCGAATCTAGACTTAAAGGGCGTACCATCGTCTACTAGTCTGCCAATAACCCTTGAAATACAGACTCAAACTTAGCTAGTTCCCTAGTTACAAGGTTAGTTAACTAGATCAACCACTGTCAAAATTTCCCAGAAAATAACGCCACAGAAAGAGTTTGTAAAAGATCACATAGACCTCTAATCAACTGAAGTCTCAACTCAAGGGGCGCAACATTGAAATGGTATCCACCACTCTTCACTTGTCAGTACCCACTCTACCTGACGAAGAGATCTGTCTCTCAGGTGTCATTATTTGGCAAAACGGAGTACAAAGCTCAAATTTTCCATTCTCTGGCTTTCACAAAACTTTCTAGTGAACAAGAAAACTTAAGATTACTTGGGGGCAAAACCCAAATGTCAGAAACCTGATACCACCATAACTAGTAACTACCAAGTACTAAGTTCTGAGGCCGGTCACAAAACATTAGTGCCATGATGGGATTGGTCTGCAGTGTTTTAAAAATCGGTTCTATTGGATTAGTTTAATTGGACTAGTTCAATCGATTGGATCATGGGTCGGAAGTTTTATCGATTCTGGTTTAATAAAAAAATCGTGTGAGTGGTTAAACTACAAAAAATCATAAAAAAATTAATTGAACCGATTAAACTAGTAAAAATTGAAAATAAAAAACCAGCAAGTTCATTCATTAACTTTTAAATTGAGTTTTTATTATAAAAAAAAGAAGAAAATAGTTCTTTTCTTTAAATTAAATAAACTTAAGATTTAACTCTTTTAGGAGTTGAGTTGGAGATTTCTACGATTCTAGTCTTTTTTTTAAACAAAAATAAGTAGTGACACAACAAAACAATTTATGAATTTTGTGATATGTTATATATATATATATATATATATATAGTATACTGATTCAACCGATCAAACCGATTAAACATTTAACCATTCTCCTTTTCAATTATTCGATTCAACCGCTTTTTAAAATATTGGTCATATATTCTATAGGCAAAACATGAGGGAGATACTATCCTACACCCCCCCAGTGAAAAAATAGGTTAATGGTTAAATAATGATAGCCACACTTCAAATCATGTCACGGGACCTAGTGAATTGTTTTACTGGATGGTAACCGGTTCTATTTGACATTTAAATTTTTACATCAAATATTCTCCCAGCCCTTCTGCGTCAGCCATTGTTCCTTCTTTGTTCATCATACCCTGCTTTCCACAAGCTAGCCAAGTCCTTGGATCGAAGGTTTCACCAATTTTGATCCACCAATAAGGCTATCCCTGCTTGTCCTTATTTTGTTCTTGTTGAGTTAAAATCGGTTTGTCTAACCAAAGAGAGAAAATTAAGAAAAGAGTAAAAGTTAAATTTATTAAATGATAATTTATTTTTATAAAAATAACTTATATAACTCTTGAGGTGTAACTAATTATATAATTAATCACATTTAATTAATTAATTATTAATCATCTGATAATGTGTCCTAATACTAACTCCTGCACATTCTTATAATTCAAGCTACATACTTAAATTATTAACAAAAAATAAAATTGATCGTACAACTTTCGAGAGCCTAGTTAGGAATTATGACTTGGTAAAATTAGATAAAGAAAATACTCATAACAGTGAATCTCCCTTGGAGGACGCTAGGATTAGGATAATCACAAGCTGGAATTATGGGTCAAATGTAGAGAATGTTGGACCCTTAATCTAACATTAGCTTTATACATAAATAATTATATATTGTAAATTGTCACTTAAGGTCAAGCCCAATTAAAAGTGA
Source organism: Styphnolobium japonicum (assembly GCA_023212625.1). Taxonomy (NCBI): domain Eukaryota; kingdom Viridiplantae; phylum Streptophyta; class Magnoliopsida; order Fabales; family Fabaceae; genus Styphnolobium; species Styphnolobium japonicum. The sequence continues at coordinate 19,766,907 of JALBWW010000003.1, read as the reverse complement.
TTTAATAAGGTTTGGATAATTTTGACTTCAATATAGCTAATAGGGTATGGGCTTTTGATGTGTAGAAACTAAAGTGTAATTTTATTTTTATGATGGGCTAAAATAGAAATACAAAAAGATAACTCTAGAGTTGTCTAATAAAATAGGTCATGGTCCCTAAATCACACGAGTCGTCTTTTCTTTTCTGACATCCCATTACCAGAAAGAGACAGAGAGAAAGTTAAAGGATTCTCCCGAGAAGAACGTATTGATTTGAAAGACCAAATCGCACGACTCTAAAGAACAATTGGTTATTATGAATTCAAGTACGCTTTTGTATAATTTTTTAGTGATTAAATATGATTAATTCTGGATTAAGATAATCACAAAAGTTGAAATTATGGGTCAAATGTAGCGAATTCCCCAATACTAATGTTTTGTCATTCAATTCAGTAACATTCATTCACATACAATAGTTACCTGCAGCCACCCAGAAGTGCAATAAATAAGCTCCCCAAAAGATCAAGGGACTTTACTAGGTATTTTGACATTTTGTACACATTCTGTGACTTTTTTACGAAGTTCTCCACATTAATCATCTTTATTCTTCTTTGTTATCTTGTCTAAACTCGTTCATATTGTCTTCGTCCTCTTCCCATTAGGCTATTTATAGCTTTAAAACTTACTTTATATCTCTGTAATTCATCTCATTGAACATAGAAACACACACATTAAACAACGTCTAACAAAAATTTAAAACGAGAATTGTCTCGTGCAATAAGCTTGTTTAATAACACAAGCATAACAAGTGTTATGGCATGTCTGTAAAGGATGAATTCCCTAATTTAATTCTCCATCCTTATTAACTTTCTAACACTAATTTAACTACCATTTTAATCTACATATATATGTTTTTTTATGACAAAAAATTGTTTAGTGACGTTATTGTTACGCTAAAATCGCACTTAAGGGCAAGTGCACCCTGTCGCACAAGTAATAAAGGAGTATTTGGGACTCCAAGTATCGAACCCACAAGGATTGTTGGCAATTACTAAGTTAATTAATCCCTTATGTTATCTAGACAATGAAATTCGAATGAGAAAGGAGAAACTATCAAGCAATTAAGAGAAAGTGAGGAAATAAAAGATTATCAAGCAAAGATTCAATTATGGAAAGCCTAGGGTGTCTGGTTTCACTTATGTCAAAACTCATAAAATTACCCAATTCCTCAATAATATGTGTTCTGATTGATTGCCAATCACCTGCTCTAATGCTATTAATACCCAATGGTCATGCAATATTAATATTCTTTTTCTCAAACTGAAACCCCCAATGGTCATGCAAGGCAAAAAGACAAGAAAAGCATAAAGAACCAGCAGATTTGTTAATTAAATAACTGATTGAAAACAAAGGATTGAGTTTGGTCCACACAACCCCAAATCCGATTAATCCTAGAGTTCCGTTAACTAATTGTGGTACGCTACCAATAATCAATTAACTTTTTAAAGGGTGCGCAAAACCTTATTGGAAAACAAAGCGCTAGGAAAAATCCAATCAATTGGGGAAACACAAAATTATTTAGAATTAGGAAAACATTATAAGAATTTGAACATAAGATCCACCATAACCCTAGTTATGGATTTAGCTACGCATAGTCAAAGAAAACAAAGCATAAACTAAAACCAAATTCAAATCCATAAAAGAACAATAGAAAAACTAAAACCCGGAAACCCCCTTGCGGTGAAACAGGTCCTTCACGAACAATTTGGGGAGACTTTCACTTGATAGCTTCAAAAACCTCTCAAGCTCCGCTACAACTCTCTAATCAAGCAAAGGGCTATAGCTACTTTCTTTCTCTGAATGCCGGATGCTTTCCTCCTTGCGCTGCCACTCCTCCTTTATAATATTTTAGTGGCCCATTTACTCTACAATCTTTTCTTCTAGGGTTTCCTAATTGTGCACAAATTCATTTAATGTGCAATTCTTGGATAACAGGGAAAGTAGATTGCTTTCCCACTTTGAGTATTCTTAATTAATGTGAGATAAGAGGGAAAATCTTCCAAGAATATAAAAATAGGAAACTTCCACAACTGGATTGATGATATCTTTGTAGGATCTTGCCAAAATCTTTCATAATTATGTTGATGATATCTTCATAGAATCCTGGAAAAATCCTTCATAATTAGGTTGCTGATATCTTTGTATCTTTCCCAAGATTGCTTCCATTTTAACACTTTAAAGCTTGATTCTCATAAATCTTCAACCTGCAATATTCAAAGGAAATTGAGTAAGTTTTCCTTATAAAATCTTCAAATAAATATCAAATCAAACTCATATTCCTAGCATTTAAGTATATAAAATGGCAGTTTATCAACCTTCCCACACTTAAAGATTGCTTGTCCTCAAGCAATAATCCTGACCCAAAAGAATAGGGAAATCAAATAATAAATCGACCAAGGATTCCATCCATACCAAAGAAATGACAAACAAATCAATCTCAACAGATAAGAGAATAACCATGAGTTAGCCCAATTAGAGGCTTTAGGTTCCCAAAAATCAAACTTTCCACTGGATAGGGTCACTCTTCTCCCATCTCTCAATGTGTATGAGGGTAAAGACTTAACACTCAATTTCCCTGAAGAAAGCACATTACCATAGGCTTGATAATAAACCAAATCTCCACTAAGGAGACCACATGCATGCAAAAATCAAGAGGTCTTTTCATTGGTTGTAACTTGGCCATGGGTTAGATGACGTAAAGGTAAGGTAAAGAAAGAAAGGATAAACACAAAAGGCTTAATCAAAATTTGCATTAAACAAAGTACCCTTTTAGAGCAAAGATGGAGCAACAAAATTTCATTCCTACCTTACAAGCATTCATCATAAATTCCTTTTCTCTCCTCACTTGATTTTTCCTTTTTCCATTCTTTTCTTTTCTTTACTTTTCAAACTTTGTTCAACAAATTTTTTTTTCTTCTCTGCTTTTTTTCATCATTCGACAATTGTCATTTTGATTTGAATTTTTTCTTCTTTTTTGTTCTTCAACACGATTGAAGGAAAAGGCAAAGATCTGCTAGCAACACAATTATTTTCTTTCCAAACCAAATTTCCAACTAATTGCTCCATCTTTTTTCCAAAAGGTTACCTGCATATGCTTGAATTAAAGACAAGGGTACCAAGGAATATCAATATTCATAAAGCTCAAAATGGGCAACTAGTGGATAAGCAAATCAGAAGGCATTGAATAATACCTAAAGTGCCTCAATCATATTTAAGCATGCATGCGATCCAAATTCGCCTTGAAATGGTTACAAAGCAAGTTCTAGAATGCACAATCTTTGGGAAAATCACTCAAACAAAGAAAGGGATAATACAATATCAAGCACAAATCCCTGTAATGGTCCAATTCTCACCTTTAGAAGCTCAATTCAGTGGAAAGATTTTCAAAAAGGGAACTTTATGCTAATTTTCAGCTTTCTCAGGATTAACCCAAATCAATTTCAATCAAATGTTTATCAAAAAAAAAAAATCTTTAAATTGGGATCCTTGATGACAGAAATTGTTAATTCCCAAAATAAATGGGTCAGACTCATTACTTAAAGACAAACTTTGAGTATCAGTTCAAGCAATCATATGCAAACAGATATATTCAATGAATGGGCATGCATTTAATTAGTTGAAGACTTAACAAACTTTGAACTCCCTTCCCACACTTAGAGACCAAAGATTGTCCCCAATGCAGAAAATAAATAAAATAAAAATATAATGAAGGGAGAGGGATGAAAGAGCACTTCCTGGTAGGCAACCAACGATGTATATTCGAGTGCATCGACAGAAACACAATACTACAGGTTTTAAGTTTAAAAAAAGAAAAAGAAAAAAGAACAAAACACACAAGAGATAACAAAAGGGAAAGAAACACAGTGTTGCCTCCTCGCAAAGCGCTTTGTTTAACGTCATGAGCTCGACAAGTAGGCCCCAAGGGGCTTATTCCAAGATCATAGTTTGGTGCTTAGGTACCGCACCATCCTCATAATGCTTATCTCTCTGTCCATTAATTTTGAAAGTCTCATGACCATCTCTCATAACTTCAAGCACGCCATATGGGAAGACTTTGACAACTTCATAAGGGCCAATCCATCTTGACTTCAGTTTTACTGGAAACAAACGAAGTCGTGAGTTAAAGATTAAAACTTTATCATCACATAAAACTCACGCTTCTGAATATGTTTGTCATGCCATCTTTTTGTGCGCTCCTTGTATAACTTAGCATTTTCATATGCCTTTAGACGGAATTCATCCATCTCATTAAGCTGCAATAAACATCTTTCACGTTGTGCATATGAAATATTAGGGGGAATGATATCTGGGGGCTTTTTAATTGACTGTTTTGGCATTTGTGAATTAAGCCCCTCTAGAACATTGAATTGTCTCGTCCCTTTCCATCTCTCTTGGACCATTCCTACCTTCAATGTCATTATGTCATCTATCACCTCTGACTCCATAAGTTCATCCTCACAAAAATTAAAATTTTCTCAAGGGGATTCTGAATTAATTGTTCCTGAAAGTGAGAAGATATCAATGCAGTAGTATTATCCAAAGAATTAATAAAATTACAAGAATGAAAAGTGGAAGGAATTTTCAAAGAATCAAAAATTTTAAAAACAACTTCCTCATCATCAAGCCTTAAAGTAAGCTTCCTCGAACATCAATAATGGTTCGCCAAAGGCCAAAAAGTGGTCTGCCTAAAATTACGGGAACCTCTTCATCTTCCTCCATATCAAGTACTATAAAGTCAGCAGGGAAGATAAACTTGTCAACCTTGACTAGAACATCCTCCACTATACCCCTGGGGTAGGTGATGGACCTATCAGCAAGCTGCAACGAAACAGTAGTGGGTTTAGGCTCTTGCATACCTAACCTGCGAAAAACAAGTATAAAGGCATCAAATTAATGCTCGCGCCTAAATCACATAAAGCTTTTTCAAAATAAGAAGGACCAATAGAGCAAGGAATAGTAAAACTCCCCGGATCTTTAAGCTTAGGTGGTAACTTCTTCAGAGGATGGCGTAACACTCCTCATTAAGCCTTACCGTTTCAAACTCCTCTAATTTCTTTTTATTACTCAATATCTCCTTGAGGAACTTTACATATTTAGGCATTTGTGCAATAGCTTCCACAAAAGGGATATTTATCTGCAGCTGCTTTAACAAATCCAAGAACTTGGTAAATTGTGGGTCATGTTGGCTAGCCTTCAACCTCAGAGGAAAAGGAATTTTCAGCTTTTGAGTATGAATAGGAGCTTCTTTTTCTAAGACTTCCTTCACAACATTGTCAACTTTCTCATCTTCTTTTGGGCTCCCATCAGTAGGAACCTTTTTTTTCTCCTCTAATCTTTCATCTTTCTTACCATGAGGGCCTTCGACTTCTTTACCGCTTCTAAGGGTAATTATGTTAACCTGCTCCTTTGGATTTGGTTCTGATTGACTAGGTAAGGTCCCTTGTGCTCTCTGAGTCATCAATGTCGCAAGAGTAGAGATTTGATTTTCCAATGTCTTGATCCTGTCATCAGTTTTCTCCATGAATTGCATCATAGTATCATGGAGATTAGGCTTCTTTTCTTCTTGCCTCGCCGCCTTGGTTTTGCAAATGAGGCGGCCTATAGACATTCTGATTTTGGCTTTGACCTTTCTGTTGACCTCCCCAAGAAAAATTGGGGTGATTTCTCCAACCAGGATTATAAGTGTTGGAATATGGATCGTTTTGCCCCCAGTTAGAGTTACCCAAATAGTTGGCCTCCTCAGCTGATTCAACAAAGCGATTACCCACTTGACAATTCTTGCTTTCATGCCCCGCCATGACGCAAAGATCACAAAGAGATGGAGAGACAGGTGTGAATTGTGATTGTGCTTGCATCAGTGTTTCCAATTTCTTTGTAATGACATCCAATTTGAGATCCAATGTCGTCGCATTTGACTCCACCGATATACCCCAGGTTGTCTCTTGACCACATGCCTGTCACTGCATTTCCACCGATAACTAGAAGTCATTTGCTCTATCAAATCATAGGCTTCTTGTACGCTTGCGCTAAATACTACCCCTCACTGCATCAATCATGGCCTTATTAGAAGAAGATAGCCCATCATAAAGGATTGAACCAATTGCCACACCTGGAAAAGCCATGATGAGGACACTTTTTCAAAGAATTCCCGGAATCGCTCCCATGCTTCATATAGAGATTCCATCTCCACCGCACAAAAGTAGATATGTCATTACGTAATTTAGCAGATTTAGCGTGGAAAATATTTATCTAAAAATTTAATTGAAAGTCGATCCTGTGTAGTAATGGATCCAGAGGGCAAAGACTTTAGCCATAGTTTGGCCTTGTCGCGCAATGAAAAAGGGAATAGGCGCAACCTAATGGCATCATTAGAGACCCCATTATATTTTATAGTGTCACAAATCTCCAAAAATTCATTTAAATGCAAGTGGGGGTCATCACTTGGTGATCCGCTAAACTGCATGGAAGATTGCAACATAGAGATCAAGGCTGGCTTAATCTCAAAGTTATTAGCCTCTACAGTAGGCCTAGTAATACTCCCTGTCAGATTTGTCGCCATAGGCCGAGCAAAGTCTAGCATAGTCCTCTGATCTTCTTCAGCCATGGTTCCTCTCTGTCTTCTAATCCTGCGAAGAGTTCTATCAATTTCAAGGTCAAACTACAAAGCAGGATTATGAGAGCACGTTAGCATACAAAAATAAAATAAAACAAAATAAAATAAAATAAAAATTGGCGTCTAAATTAACTAGGAATTAATTTTCCTAATATCACCAAAAACAATCCCTAAGAACGGCGCCTAAAAACTTGTTACGCTAAAATCGCACTTAAGGGCAAGTGCACCCTGTCGCACAAGTAATAAAGGAGTATTTGGGACTCCAAGTATCGAACCCACAAGGATTGTTGGCAATTACTAAGTTAATTAATCCCTTATGTTATCTAGACAATGAAATTCGAATGAGAAAGGAGAAACTATCAAGCAATTAAGAGAAAGTGAGGAAATCAAAGATTATTAATTAAAGATTCAATTATGGAAAGTCTAGAGTGTCTGGTTTCACTTATGTCAATACTTATAAAATTACCCAATTCCTCAATAATATGTGTTCGATTGATTGCCAATCACCGCTTCTAATGCTATTAATACCCAATGGTCATGCAATATTAATATTCTTTTTCTCAATCAAACCCCAATGGTCATGCAAGGCAAACAACAAGAAAAGCATAAAGAACCAAAGCAGATTTGTTAATTAAATAACTCGATTGAAAACAAAGGATTGAGTTTGGTCCACACAACCCCAAATCCGATTAATCCTAGAGTTCCGTTAACTAATTGTGAGTACGGTCGCTACCAATCAATTAACTTTTTAAAGGGAGTGCGCAAAACCTTATTGGAAAACAAAGCGCTAGGAAAATCCAATCAATTGGGGAAACACAAAATTATTTAGAATTAGGAAAACATTATAAGAATTTGAACATAAGATCCACCATAACCCTAGTTATGGATTTAGCTACGCATAGTCAAAGAAAACAAAGCATAAACTAAAACCAAATTCAAATCCATAAAAGAACAATAGAAAAACTAAAACCCTAAACCCTCATGCGGTGAAAAGGTCCTTCACGAACAATTTGGGAGACTGGCCCCTTCACTTGATAGCTTCAAAAACCTCTCAAGCTCCGCTACAACTCTCTAATCAAGCAAAGGGCTATAGCTACTTTCTTTCTCCTCGAATGCCTGGGATGCTTTTCCTCCTTGCGCTGCCACTCCTCCTTTATAATATTTTAGTGGCCCATTTACTCTACAATCTTTTCTTCTAGGGTTTCCTAATTGTGCACAAATTCATTTAATGTGCAATTCTTGGATAACAGGGAAAGTAGATTGCTTTCCACTTTGAGTATTCTTAATTAACGTGGAGATAAGAGGGAAAATCTTCCAAGAATATAAAAATAGGAAACTTCCACAACTGGATTGATGATATCTTTGTAGGATCTTGCCAAAATCTTTCATAATTATGTTGATGATATCTTCATAGAATCCTGGAAAAATCCTTCATAATTAGGTTGCTGATATCTTTGTATCTTTCCCAAGATTGCTTCCATTTTAACACTTTAAAGCTTGATTCTCATAAATCTTCAACCTGCAATATTCAAAGGAAATTGAGTAAGTTTTCCTTATAAAATCTTCAAATAAATATCAAATCAAACTCATATTCCTAGCATTTAAGTATATAAAATGGCAGTTTATCAGTTATAAACAAAAGTTTCTAGTTAATAGAAGAAATAAACAAAAATACTCTAGTAAAGAAGGGATAAAAAGCAATTTTAATTAAGTATTATTGTTAAACATGCACATTTTGAATGTTATGGGCGACTACATTAATTAAAAATTAAGGGTACCTTTCGTAAGAGTTGATTGTTACAAACTTATTAATGTCCCTAATAAAAGATGTAACTCCTACACATATCATAATGTATTTGATTGAGAGATATAACATCTTCTCTTTATTTATTTTTTTTTTATATTTAAAGTCATATATAAGGATATTCTCTACCAAAAGAAAAATATCAAAAATGAAGAACTCAACTTTTATAGTTTATTTAAATCAAGGGGGTTGGTTTAATGACTAAAGAGGCATGTTTTGCCTTGCCTGACTCAAGTTTTAACCTTGTGTCTTTATTTAGAGGAATTAATTAATTTTTTTAAATGATTCAGACAAATATAGGGATGTGCTGTTAAAATTGTCTATGGATGAATTTAGTCTTAGTTAATATGAAAATTGACCCAAAAATACCATTACCATAAGTTTTAAAAAATCATTTAAATCTTGTTTTATTATACCAAGTGTCTTTACACTTTACAATGTCAAATTTCACAAAACTTAAATTTGCTCTTTATATTTTTAAAATAAATTATTTATCATGAGTCGTCATGATGATATTTATTTTAATACTATAAATCTTGAAAATACTATCAAAATTGAAAATCAAACATCCCTGCCATCACGTGGAAGTTTTATTGACAACCTTAGAACACACTCAATATTGATAGGGCTTTTCTAAGGAAATCTTGAATTTGCAGGTTTTGATGCTCGTTCCATTTTTCCTTTTATCTTTTTAATGTCATGGAAAGCAGTTCAGGTTATGTGGCTTGAGCCAATATCATAATGGCTATTTTATGGGACGATTTGTTCGGAATTTTGTGATCCAAACGCCAAACATAGAGGATATTAGTCATGTAATATTTTGAATAATACTAAATATATACACGTATATGTTTAAAATTTTAAATATAAATTTAGATATAAATTTAAAAAAAAACTGTGAAAGAAATGTTAGGAAAATGGATAGAAGCGCTCCTATTTTTTTTCCCGTTGAATTATGAATGGTTCATATTTCTTTTTGTAAACAACAATATATTTAACATTAGGAATATGCGCATATTATTTTAGAATAAGTAAACGAATTATATAATAAGATTAATTAACTTTAGTTGTAGAATAACTTATCCATCTCTTAATTTTTGTTTTAAGAAAAAAAAAATAAAGACTAACAAACTTTTCAGTACCACTATCGGTGCCACTAACCTAACCTAACCAAACCACTTAATTGGGCTGTTATGTTCTGTACTGGACTGGACCGACCCATGTGGTTCCAACAGATCTGACTTTTCTTCAGAGTTCAGACCTCTTTATTACACCTACACAACCCGCCCAACCAGCAGACAAATGAAGAAGTACTTATTAAAGAGTAAACACTCATATATAAATGCTATCTGTAATGTCGATGAATACAAAAAATGATAATTTAATGTTAATTTTTTATATTAAATTAATTTTTAATATTAATTTTTGATATTAAATTAATAATTTAATATTATTTTTACATTAAATTAATTATTTAAAATAATTAATTTAACGTAAAAAATTATTACATGATTAAATTGATGATATTTGTATCTTTTTACTCTAAATTAAATGTGTTACGGTGTGAACCCATCTATCGAATTCGTTGGCTCTCTTAATAGAGACAGTGAAAGTATTCTTCTTTTGCAGTTCACATCCCTTTTTACTTTTCCTGAAAATGCATAATGTCCTCCATGCTAAGAAATGGTAAAATAAAGATGTAAATTTATGTTCTCCGAATGGACTACTTCGTTCATGTATGAAATAGCATATATGTGACTGCAATGAACTGTATGTAACATGATTTATGTTGAAACTTCATTGCAGACATAAAAGCTAAATGCATGCTGTTAAAGATCGGTCAACAAATCTACATAATGCGTGTTTTTTATAATACTCTTATGCGATGATACAATAATGCTTCTTAATTTTTACGATAACATGCATTATTTGTAACGCACTTCATCTGATGGTGCTTGAAGTTACGTTTTGATAATCATTTCTCAACCATGTCAAAATAATCCTTTTTACACATAATGATATCTTTGTGTCTTTTGATTACTCATGCATAAGTATTCAAATGTTTTCTTTTTCCTTCTTGTACAGCACCATACCCAACTGGTTGGGTTTATTGACCCTAATAAGTCCAAGTGCTTTCTCCATGTTGGGAGGCCTCAATCGTGGAATGAGTCAGATATCTGTTGTAATAAGTATGGTGGACATTTAGCATCATTGACATCGCTTCAGGAGCTACACTTTGCTCACAGTCTATGTGGTGAATCTATAAATAGTTGCTGGATTAGAGGAAGAAGACTAAACTCTCTACAGCTGGTTAGGAGTGGATGTGGCCAGACAATTCTCAGTGGAATAAGTCCATATTTCCTTCGGCCGTTGTTCCATTCAATTGTACTGGACTACCCTGTCACATGAACAGTAAGTCAATTTATGTACATTAATGACTAATTATTCAAAATCTGTCATGAGTGATATTATGGTTATTGACTGAATTAGTTAGTGATTAGTTAATTAATTATATAATTAAATATATTTTTAGAGTTATATAAGTCACTTATATAAATACTTTTTTAATAATTTCTCATTTAATAAATTTAATTTTTATTTTTTCTCTAATTTTCCGTCCTTTGAAGTCATGTTTCTCGACAAGAGATGAAACAATCCTCGTGCCTCTGTATGTATACTTGATATAGGTATGCCCTCGTTGTTTATATGACTACCAATTCTTATTTTACATTCATTAGAAATTCACATTTTCCAACTGTTTTATTCTCTCTTCCAAAAGGTTTGTCTTTTGTTCTTTTATTTTTTTGGTACATTTTTTTGTCTTTTATTCTCGAGAAATCTGTTGTTCATGCTACTTTTTTCTTTCTTCTCTTCTATCTTGATTAATTTTTTATATAATTTTTTTAATCATCATTGCCAACTAAACTGTTTACTTTTTTTTTTTTTAAGTCTCAGATACGAAATGTAACCATATGCACTGCCACAGGGAATACCTTATCATCCTTCCAATGGTGAGTGCATTGATAGTCTGCACAATATTAGCAGTGATGGTTTGGCTTCTTGCATATAGGCGGGGCAAGACCAACTTGTGTTGGTCCGAATGGAAGGGATTCGGTCACCTTAAGCATCTTGTCCCAGGTTTGATCTTTGGAGCGTCATGTATGGAGAAAGCGTAATTGGAAAGGATCCCTGCTTCACGCGCTAACCGTATGCCGTGAGATTTATCTCTTACCTTTTAGATGATAGAATACCCTGATTTACATAAAATAAAAAATAAAAGCAGGGCAAGAAGAGAAGATAGTCTAGAAAACTATCTAATTCAGCAGCTTCTCTATTTGTTGCTCCATGGTGGAAAGTCTTTACCAAAGAGGAGTTGCAAGTTAAGGTAACCGTCTTGTTGGGAATGCCAAGACTGGTGTGGTGGTACATACAGTGGGGTCCTACCTGATGGCTCAAGGGTTGCAGTTAAGAGATTAAAGAGGTCGAGCTTTCAGAGGAAAAAGGAGTTCTATTTATGAAATTGGCAGGGTTGCAAGGCTTCGCCATCCAAATCTGGTGGCTGTGATGGGATGCTGCTATGATCATGGTGACCGCTACATTGTTTTTGAGTTTGTAGCTGATGGGCCCTTAGATAAATGGCTACATCACATACCAGGGGAGGTCGCAGCTTAGATTGGGCAATGAAGATGAAAAATGCCACAACGCTTGCTCAAGGAATTGCCTATGTTCAAAATATACTTTTTCTTTGATAGTTTAGTTATTTTCCTTATGTTAATCTAGAATTTTTCTTCCTCCTTATCAAGATGCACATTTTCACTTGACTAATAAAATCTTGTTATGATGCAAATTGTGTTTTTTAGCTGTAAGTAACTGCAGGCATTAAGTCATTCTCCCTTGGTTTTTGTATACGTTCTTATAATTTGTACTGCATTGCTAGTTGGATGTCTTGCATTTACATTTTCTGTACATGAGTTGCTACTTTGAATTATTTGTAGGATTGCAAATTACATATGGGAACATTTGATGCTTAGTCATGCTTTCAAACTTTTTTTTTTAGTGGGATCTTATTTCAAGAGTATCACTGGTCTGATGGAATCAAATCGAATAAAGAACTGCCATGCTTTGAATTTCCTTGTTGCTAAAATGTAGCCATCAAACAAGCCATCCTGTTCTTGGATTTTAATTTTTACATCAGAGCAATGATCACCTTCATGCAGACTCTTGATTTGGATAGGCAAGATAGGGACCTCCATTTAACTAAGTAAAATGTTATGGTGAAATTGTGGGGATGAATTAGTTCACATATACTCTGCTTCTGATACTTGGTCCAAAATCTCATGTGAAGGGTAGAATTTCAGAGTATGTACTTAGAAGACATCCATCTAAATAATTAAAGTGATTGTGATTATTGATGGGATTTCAGATTCATTTATTATGTGCCATCTACAGGTGCAGGTTTGAGCAAGGTTGTCAAACTCGCGAGTTTATCTAAACTCGTGGAGCCTTGGTAAACTCGACTTGTAAACTCGAATCGTAAACTCGTAAGAGTTTACCTACTTAAAAAATAATATTAAAAAATAATATCATAGTACCAAAACATAATAAAATAACATATGCATAATCAACATTCAACATTCTAACTCCATAATAAATAAATAAAAAGTAACAAAGTATGATAGTAAAAATTAAAGCCATACATAAATTAGCAAATCATAAGGGGGACCAACATTTCAGACATGCTGGAATGACATGAAAAAAAAAAGCTGAATTATTCACCAACAAGCTTAGGTAACAGATATGTACCCACGCACCCACAACATAATGGAGCTTGCAACATGCACCCACAAAACACACAAGTTCAAAATAGAGACGTACAACAGGAACCCACAACCATGACATGACTAATAGAGACACAATAAAATGGCGGGACTTGCACAACAGACACCCACCCAGAAAGCTAAGAGACGCAATTGACCAAGACACGTGTGGAGCAAATCGACAGTGAGAGGAGTAGTGGCGAGATGAGCAGCTCACCAATGACGCAATTCGAGCTTCAACGAGACGAGCAGAGCAGAGGTTGCAGTGTTGAGAACTTAGGATGCGATGGAGCATCTTCTACCTGGCTGAAACGGTGAATTTTGAAAATTGAAACGCCACCATTTTTGGCCTTTTTTGGCTCAAATCAGCACAATGGTCCAAATTCAGTGAACTCGGTCTTGAACTTGCGAGTTTACCCGAGTTCACCCGAGTTTACCCGAGTTCACCCGAGTTTACCGAGTTCACCCGAGTTTACCAAGGTCCGAGTTGGAAGGCGAGTTGGCTCGATTTGGTGCCTAAACTCGTAAACTCGGACGAGTTCACGAGTTAACTCGCGATTTTAACAACCATGGGTTTGAGGTTTCTTGTCCTGCACCAGACAGTAATTAAATTGGGATTTTTTTCATCATTGTTTTCAGATAAAAGATGATTTAATTTAAATTTATCATCTGATATCATGTTCATTTATTATATAAAATATATAAAAAAATTTGCATGCACTGAGCCTCGTAAGATCATTTAAAACATGAAAGATATAAGATATCAGTCGTTTAGCATCAATCTTCAAGGACTTCTTCCTGGATGGTTAGATAAAGTTGCTCTACATCATTGTTTGCTCAGGCCTAGTTGTCCTCTGCAACAGATGGTCAGATAATTTATATTCATATAGCCCAAGTTCTATCAAGTTATCGAGTTTAACTCGTTTGTTTTTCTTTTTGGACATGATGTTACCTTCATTATGTAAACTCTAGCATGGCCTCGTATGCTTTGGAGGATATCAGGAAGAAACCTGATGAAATAGCTTTTCAGTATCTATCCATGCACAAGTAATTAGCCGACTAAAGATATGTAAGGGGCAATTTAGGAGAAAGCCATCTACCTTTCTAGAAGAAAGAGCGGAGGGAGGGGGTAGAGAAGAGAGGAGGGGAACTAAATTAAAACCTATATCCAGGGGAACTAGATACATTTTTTGTTGAGTTTCTCACTTTCTCTTAATGGTGAGTTTAGTTTTCATTCCCTCAAACAAAAGTCTTTCCTCTGAGTTTATGGCAGGCTTACCAAAAAAAAAAGACTTCATAGCATTTAAAACTTCATGGAGTTATTAATTTTATTAATTACGAAATTGCTTGAAAGGAAAGTGTGTTGGAAGAGACCGGATCGAGTCACGCCAGTGATTTGAGTGTCTAGTCACTTTTGGTACACTTTCCTTCCTGGCACTGTAGTGCCACTCTATTAATTATAAGAGACTTGTTTTTTCTGTTTCAACAGGTTTCTGCAAGACAAGGTTAAGCCACAAGTTGTGCATCGAGATATACGAGCCAGTAATGTACTGCTGGATGAGGAGTTTGAAGCGCACCTTATGGGGGTTGGTCTATCCAAGTTTGTGCCATATGAAGTGATGCACGAGAGGACTATGATGGTAGGTGGAACTTAAGGATATCTTGCACCAGGGTTTGAGTATAGAAACGAGCTCACAACAAAGAGTAACGTTTATAGTTTTGGCGTTCTACTACTTGAAATAGTGAGTGGACGTAGACCTGCACAGGCAGTTGATTCTGTGGGTTGGCAGAGTATAATGGGATACACCTCTTGTGCAGGCTCAACACTATCCTGAACTCTTGGATCCTCATATATCTTCGTCGTCTTCTAATATCCCAGAGGCTAGCACCATAAGAAGGTCGTTGACCTCGTCTATTCTTGCACACAGCATGTTCCATCTATGCGCCCTAGAACGTCTCATGTTGTTCATCAGCTGCAACAGTATGCCCAGCCACCTGCAAAGTAAAGCTAATCTAATAATCTTAGGCTCAAGTTTCTGCATCTACAACTTCAAAGTGGGTTTTTTTCTTTTTTTTTTCTTTTATATATATATATATAAAAGCATTTGTTCTAATATATAACGGAAGCAGATTATTGGTTTATAAGATTAGCAAAACTAACCTACTGGTCACTGGTTGCCATACTTATAAATCTTCACAAGAACAGGCTGATAATGGGCATATAAACCATACTCAGTTCCACATGGAGTTTCTAGTTATTTGAGAGGGAAAGAGAGAGAGAAAGGGGGGGTTCCTTCTTGTAAACCTTACAGGCTGATAATAGCCATGAAAACCATACTGTGTGCTCCACATGGTGTTTATTTGAGAGGGAAATAGTGAGTGGGGGTGGAATGGTAAGTCTTACACAGTCAGAGAATTCAATTTCCTTCTTGTAAACCTTTAAGATCCTTGATTTTGTGGCTTGGAGAATAAAACAATGATTTTATATTGTCCAGGACAAACTTTCTCGACCACCTAAGTATTACTTGATTGTTCAAGGAACTTCATTAGGCTAGTAAAGATATATGACAAGGAAACTACTAGGACTGCACCAAAGGGCTCCCCATCCCCCTTATGTGGAAAAACAAAAAATTTCAGTAAAATAATAAAGGGATTACAGTATTACACCACAATGGTACAATAAGAAATATATTGGTGCATTAAAAAAATTGAAACGGATTCATGGCAAGATAGATACATTCAAGCAGCATAACATACTTTAGGGAGGGTAATCAAGATGTACAACTTTGTTTTTTTTAAAAAAAATACAAGGCACATTTGAAAGCTACAAGATACAAATTAAATGAATAGCTAGCTATATTGTCTCGGGTGTCAACTGTTGCACTTTCAGGGGCTGCTAAGAAAGTAGCACTAATATTAGTTGGATCTGAACTGCCTTGAAGAGAAATTGATTGGTTATTACTCATCTTTATTCCACTTCCTGCATCGTATATCCAAATCTAGATTAACATACTTATACACAAATTAAAAAAATATGTAGGCAAAGGCAGTGTAATCAAGACCCCAACACCTTTACTGGTGGTCTAGAAAGAAATTAGAACCTTATCTTACTTGAAAATTGATTTTGATTTAAATCTAGGATTCAAATTTTCTCTAGCCACATGAATCTCTTCACTATCGTCTTGTACATGAATGTAAACAAGCGCTTGAATGTAAAACCAAATGTTCACAACTTCCCATGCATTCAAGACAAAATCAAATGCCAAGAACATGAAAAATGCAAGAGTGGACCCATTATGTAATGATGGTGTTAAAAAACCAATTCATTTCCATGTAAATACTCATAAATAATAGATAAGCTAAAGTACAAGTTCATTGAATAGCGCAATAAAGTATTGATGAGAAACACGGACAGCAATGCTTTATAAGAAAGCCACTTACAACATTGCAGAAAAACCCATGTGGAGCTGGATAAATATTTTACTGATATATTGTCCAGTTTTAACATTTACAGTAAGTAGAGAGATATCTATAATCCCCTAAAGGACTATCATTACCAGGAAAATAGGAATTTTATTTTACATCAAATTCACTAACCTCAATCTATGGATTCTGTTGTTTGAGATTGTTGCTCCTCAAATAAAGTCTGTATTCTCTGCAGTAAACATCGAACCAGGGTGCTTAGCCAAAATAATATAACCAACTCCAGAAATATACAACTAAATATTTTTCCTTGACTCCTCTCTGTTTTTATTCCTTTTCTGTCTCAGGGCACTTTAACTTTCCGTTTCTCCTTGTTCTGAAGTTAACGTTATCAAGGATCAACTCTCTCAAAAGTTTAAGCTGTTAAGTGAAGGTTTAAGATTAGTTTTTGTATCTCTAACATGCCCCCTCACGCAAGAGCCCTTTGGGCTTGAAGCATGGACAAGGCATAGGCCCACTTTACCTTGTGCTAGAATTTAACTTAATTATGAAGAATGAGAGCAGCATGGATCGATCTCGTGACCACTTGGTCATGGAGGTTCTAATACCATATCAAAAACCAACTCTCCAAAAAGCTTAAGTTGTTAGGTGAAGGTTCAAGATTGGTTTTTGTATCTCTAACAAACGTGATACCATTAATTATCGGCAAATAATAATACTTTATGATGTGTTTAGTTTCTACCTTGACAGAGCTTCCAACTTCCTCGAGTTTCTGCAGTAGCAGCAGCTCCCCAGGAGTAGAATCATGTCTAAATGACTTTGATGGAGACTTCTACAAGTGACAGAAAACAATGCCAGAGGGAGTGAGAGACAGAAAGAGGATGGAGATAATAAGTAACCAACATGATCAATGAGTTATAATTATAATCAATAACCTGGAGTTTTCCCGGCTTCATGACTTAAATTATTGGCGACTTAGAAGTAGAAAAGACAAAGACAGTGGAAAATTTAAATAATTTATTCCCAGCACATAGGCTGTAGTAATGCCCATACATCTGGTGAATAACCTACCATCAGATGTGGAATATCTTCTAATGTAGAAATCTGTCTCGAGAAAATCTCATTTCTCATGTTTGATAGACGCATCATAACAGCCTGAAAAGAATCAAAGGGAAGCAAAAAGCATTTCCACATATCCATGTTATCAACTTAAAGTTATAGATGAAAAGGAAAAGATATTTTCTTATGCGGTGAATCGGGGGGCAGGGGGAAGGGGATGTCAGACACTATAGAGTACCTTCCTGAAAGCATTTGGATTTGCAATGCCCTGGATTTTAACATCATCACTGGGTGGCCTTCTTACACCAACATTTTCAATTCTAAGAGAATAGACACCAAAAAGGGATTGCAAATATCCTACGAATACATATGATCATGTCTTATAAATGAAAACCATAAGACCAAAAAACAATTTCCAAAGTTTAGAAGGCTTCGAACAATAATACATCCTACCAAAACAAATAGGGTGAAATTATAACACACCCCCCCACCCCCCCCCCCCCCCCAAAAAAAAAGCAGCCAAAACTTAAGGAAACACAGAAGAAAACTGCAAATACTACACCTTGTTCAACCACGACATCTGCCACAGAATGCAACAAAACATGCTTCTCTTTGTGCAGTACCCCAAAACATGGAAATGGTACTGGCCTTGTAACCTGAGTTAAATAAAGACATAAGCACATAACATGTCATGGGATCCATACATGCAAACATTTGCATTCACATGTGATCAAAAAGGGTAGAAAGCTAAAACTAACCCCAATAAAATAAAATAAAATATATTACAAAGTTGATGTAGCCAACTTCCAACACATGGTAGCAGTGGACCAAATTAAATAACTCCATTCAAATTCACATCCACACTAGAACTTCAAAGATATTCTTTCCATATTACCACCATATTTGTATAGATCCTAAAGCAAATTCCCTCATAAATAATAATTATAAAAAAATAAAAAATAAATAAAAACTTGAAAATGGAGAAAGATTGCTGATTTACCTTGTAAACAATAGCATTTGGAGTGAGATAGAGCTTTCTGGAGCGGATATCCTTCCTTAGTATAAACCTCCGGACTGGCAAATACAGCATCATGAGGAAGCCAATGCCCCATGCTAATATGAGCAAGAGTGAATAAAGAACCCATTGCACTGTCTGATACTTAACAAAATTTTGTTCCATCTCTTGAAATGATGCAGCATATAACACTGCTTCTTCATCGTTAGCCTCACTCTCCTCAAGGGTACCACCCTCCAACAAACTCTTCTCCAAGCTATCTATTTCCACAACCTCATCTACCGTTCCCATATTGCCCTCTAACCACAGAAATGAACCCCAAATTCCACAAAACTCAGCACCCTTTTCAACAAACAAAACGTACTAAAAATAAATAAGTAAATCTTTTTTTGTAATTTAACATGGTTAATCTTATGAGCATATTGATTATAATAAATAAATCAAAATTTGAAAACCCTAGACCCGAATGGAGAACCATTTATAGTTAGTTTCTAAGAGACAAAGTATGATGATCAATCATAAAATGGCAGCTTACGGTTTTGAAGGTTTGGTCTTCTTTTCCTTTTGCGGTGCCAATTTTTCACAGTTCCAGAGCTCTCCGATGCAACTAACGCTGCAACAACCAACCCAATTAATTAAAATATTTAAAAATTCAACTGGGCTTGTTATTCTTTTTGGGCCTGGCTATGTTGGGCTTTTAAGGAATGAAAAAGACCCGGCCCATAACTCGCAGCTGTAGAATTTGATAAACCCTCCCTTTTGGCAATTGGCATAGGAGAGAGAGACAGAAAACAAAGGCAGAGATGAGAAGAATGGGGACGAAGAAGAGCGAAAAAATCAGTGAAGAAGTGGTAAATAATAGTAAGCAGAATCAGAAGAAGGATGCTCCCAATGCCAATGCCACCGACCATGAAAGCAGCAGAGGAACCAACGTTTTTGCTTCTTGCTCCTTCTCAAGCCTAGGCCTACACCCCACCTTATGCGACCAACTCCGTGGTATTCTTAACTCTCTCAATTTCATTCCCAATGTTCCAAAACCCATGCCTCCTCACAATTCAGCACATGGGCATGCCAAAGTTTTCATCTTTAACATCAACGTGCTTTAATTTTTGTTGACAGAGAGGATGGGCTTTGAAGTTCCAACGTTGGTACAAGCTGAAGCAATTCCTGTTATTCTCTCGGGGCGTCATGCGTATCCTTGTCTCTTCTTCCCTTCTTCTTTTTTCTGTACTTGATTTGATGCATGCTATAGCGTGTTTGTTTGGGGTTCTTTAAGGAGAAATCTTAGACTCGTTAATGCTGCCACGGGCACAGGGAAGACTGTTGCGTACTTGGCTCCCATTGTTCATCACTTGCAGAATTATGATAACCGAATCCAGCGTTCTGATGGAACATTTGGTGCGTGTTTTTCATTTTAAACTGCTGGTCCTTTCCATTGTATAATTGCAGCTGAGAGTTTCTATTGTTTGAAACAGATGCATATTTCAATTCAAAGTCTATGAGCTTGCTTGTCTTGTGGGATTGTAGATTTATATGCTAATTACTCTCCATCGTGTTATGTTACTTTGGATATATAGTGATAAAATGATGAAAATAATGCTTTCAATAACAATGCTGAAAATAATACTTTCAAGCCGTTAACTGCACATTACTTGTTCAGAGAAAAAGGAGATGTGAAGTTTAAAGATAATGCATCATCAGAACTGTACTAACCCCTCAATTCACTGTTTTATAGTGCCAAGAAATAAGATATTTCTTTCTTGTAATGGAAAGTTCATCCCATATTAATCACAGGTTTAATTGATTTATTGGCAATAGCGTTGGTTCTTGTACCGACGCGCGAGCTTTGTTTGCAGGTTTATGAAATTCTTCAGAAGTTAGTGCACCGGTTTCATTGGATTGTTCCAGGATACATTATGGGTGGTGAAAATAGATCAAAGGAGAAAGCCAGGCTGCGCAAAGGTAGAAATTATGTGTATTCATCAGCAACACTCCTCTTCTCTCTTCATCTTTGAAGTTTGTTCTTTTTTAGTTGTTCAACAATCCATTCATCAAAATGATGGGAATGAAATTATGAAGAAAAAAGAAGAAGAGATAAGTGCTATAGTATGTCTTTTGGATGTTTATAAAGAAACTTTATCTATCACAGAAAAGCCATGTCATGATGGCAAACATTGTTTGAGTTGTGCTTTCTCTTATCTGAAGCTCAAAGTAGGACTTTGTTACACTTGATCAAATTTATAACCTTCATGGTTCCTATTTTAGGTATATCAGTTCTTATAGCAACTCCTGGGCGCCTTTTAGATCACTTGAAGAATACATCATCGTTCTTGTTCACAAATTTGCGCTGGATAATTTTTGATGAAGCTGATCGGTATGGTTTTCCATCTATTGCTGCAATAGCAATTACCATATGGTTGCATAGTAAATGTGGTACTGATTTCTGAACGTATTATTCTCTTTGCTATATATTTTTGCATGGCTGAATAAGCTTGTCATATTTTTTTTTTTACAGGATTTTGGAATTAGGATTTGGAAAAGATATACAGGAAATACTAGATCTTTTAGGTTCAAGAAAAACAGGGTATAATGACCAAGAGAATGCAGTTCCAAGGCACACTAAAATTCTAAGACAGAATTTGCTTTTGTCTGCCACTTTAAATGAGAAAGTGAACCACCTTGCTAAAATTAGCCTAGACAAGCCAGTGATGATTGGTCTTGATGGCAAAAGAATAGAACCAATTTCAACAAATGAAAGCGTTGGTCCTTCAGGATCCGATGAAGACAATGAAGACAAGTATTCCAGTAAAATATCAAGCTCTCCAGTTGGAGATTATAAAGTCCCCACGCAGTTGATTCAGAGATACATGAAAGGTCTGTGGTAATTAGAAGTTTTTTTCAGGGAGCTTTCTAAGTTAACATAATATTTTTAACCCTGATTGGATTACTATGCAGTGCCTTGTGGTTCACGGCTTCCTATACTTCTTTCGATTCTAAAGCATCTTTTTGAAAGGGAACCTTCACAAAAGGTAAGGATTCCCTTAAATCTTCAGCCCTTTTCCTTGCCTCTGTTCTCTGAATCTATTTCTTAGATGGTTTGTAGTTAGTAGATTTTGCACTCTACGCATTCCTCTCTTATTGGTTTCAATGGTGAAAGGCATTGCTTGTCAGTAGGTGCATAATGACATGAACTATGAATCATGTGATATTTCGGGTGTAATTTTGTCAGAAATATGTAGATGAAGACAAAAAAATATTGTGGATATGCCATTACCAAAAAAACAAAATCCATATTATTTTGGCTAGTGGGCTGGAACTAACATTCAGTACGAATGAAACCGCAACTATCTTTCCCCTTGCTTATCATAGCTATTGCTATTCAAAATATTATGCTGTATGAGTCACATCATTCACTTATTCATTCCACAGATTGTGGTATTCTTTTCAACATGTGATGCGGTAGACTTTCACTATTCATTGTTAAGTGAATTCCAATTCTCATCCTATCCACAAACAGAAGCAGGGATCAGACAGATGTTTCTTGGATGCAAAACTTTTCGGTTGCATGGTAATATGGAACAGGAGGACCGGAGAGCCACTTTTCAGGCCTTTAAAACTGAGAAGTCTGCTCTGCTTTTGTCCACTGATGTTTCTGCTAGAGGCCTGGATTTTCCGAAGGTTCGATGGATCATACAATATGATTCTCCCGGGGAAGCTACTGAATATGTGCATAGGTACCTATTTTCTCGTTTTGGCTTCTTTGTTCATTGGGGGGGGGGTGGATTAGAAGTTGTTTGTTTTCATTAGTTCTCTAGTCTTTCTCTTGCTGCTATTGTAATCTAAATAAACATGTGTTAGGCCAGCAGTTACTGAAGGGGTATTGTTAGGCCCAAGGTTACACGGGTCTACACTAGGAGGCCTAAGAAGGGTAATTTAGAGAATAAAGAGTAGAGGAGCATGGGAAGTGCGGAGCAACTACCTCCTGAATTGTAACTAACCACTTGCTGACTTGGCAAGTGGGAGAGGAAGAGAATATTCTGGAATGGGAGGCTGATAGGCCAAGGGAGAAGTGTGGGAAGAATGAGGTAGGCAATAATTGGGTTAGGAATTGGGCCGGGGGGGGGGGGGGAGCAAGCCTCTTGAAGAGCTTGCGCTATCTGCATTTACTTTTCTGTTTCTGTTTTGTGAGTGTGAGTGTGAGAGTTTCTGTGCTATGGTTCTAATTGTAATTGGGAATTATTCCCATTTTCTGTAATCAAACATTTGGGTTCCTAAAAACATGCCTGGGCCTGTTTATATGGGCTGTATGACCGATACATTATAAAGAAAAAATTTGATTTCATGTATTATGTTTAATAAGTATGAGCAATGTTGTTAAAAGAGAGATCTGACGCATGTAAACATTAAAATTCTCCTTTAAACGATAATAGATTCATGTCTAAACATTCATAGGTGAACATTTAACTCAAAATTAAGCATCAAGGTCAATAATTACCAATCTTAAAGGCCTAAGGTACTGAAAAAATCATCTAAACAATGTTTAAATTTCAATTTATCTACTATAGATAATTTGAATAGAAGTTAGAGTTTTACTATTTAATAATGTCTATAATGCCTAATAAATCAACATCGTGAAATGTGATGCAAAATACAAGCGAAATTAGATCAAGATTTATGGCCAAAAAAATAAATGTAGAACTTTTCCATCATTATCCTCATTGTTTTCCTTGATGTCATTCTATTTTCTTCTAGTTCATAATATTTTTTTTCTGGTGTGTGTGATTTAATGCCTCAACCTCATAAGCATCATTAGAAGTAATAATAATCTCATCCTCCTTTCCTTTGGGATTATAAAAATAAATAATATCTTGAATAGTTAAATGATCCCCATATCATTGTATTAAATTGTAATATGAGAAATAGCCTAGAAATGGCCCAGTATAAAAATGAAAATGTAAAATCTTGCTTGTAATGCTTTAAAGGCTTTAAAGCAACTTTTAACATGCTTTTTCCCAAATGAGTTGTATGATAAAATTCAAAGATTTTTTCTATTTCTAGAAGCCTAAATTAGGTTTACTTGTGATTACTGATTTTAACAACCATGAGTAAGAGGAGCTTTTTTCAACAGATATCTATTCTAGTAGATTGGGAAGCATCTTCCCAGATCTTCCTCATTGAATAATTATAATCTTCCAATATAATTTTAAATGCTATGTTATTTCTGATTCATTGTGAATTCATGATGCAGGGTTGGTAGAACTGCTCGGCTGGGTGAACGAGGAGAGTCATTGTTATTTCTGCAACCAATTGAAATAGACTATTTACAGGACTTGGAGAAACATGGTGTCTCACTAGTAGAGTATCCTCTGCTCAAAGTGTTGGATAATTTCCCACTGTATGGACAAAAGAACCACATAAAGAAGTCTGTTTTCATAGATTCACATCCCTTGGTCCTTTGTCTCCAGAAGGCACTTGAATCCTTCATCATGTCCAAGGTGATCCTCATTGCTGATCTTATTGAATTCTACATCTGTGCTGACTGTCTTGTCTTATCTAATTGAATAATCATTGAGAACGTTGAGTTTTAATTTTTTAATCCTATTTTGACTTGGAAAACATGTCATCAAAATTGTAGTTTTGAATCATTATCATTGGATTTGCCTTAGTTTGTAACTTTTGAAAACAATAAAACATTACATTTAGGTTTTATGCATCTACTAAGCAATAGGGATCATGGACTGCTGATAATCAAAATTAAAATGCCAGATAGATTTGCCCCTAATGCTATGTTTGGAAGTTTTTGAGCGAAGGGGAAGGGAGGGGAGGGGAACTTTCTTTGCCTTTTTTGGGTGTTGAAGTTTGTTAGAAGATCTCATAATATCTTTAGAATATCTTAGCATATCTTTAGAAGATCTTTATAGTATATTGTGGAATCAATTAGTTATCTAATTGAGGGAGCAATCTTAGGAGTTATTTCCTAATTTCATTATGTTTCCTGATTTGTTTCTTTTTTTAATTAGGGTTAGGAGTCTTATTGTCTTAGTGGACTTGGGCTTGTACTAGTAGTACTACACTAGTACTTGACCTAATTATTAGTATAAATAGGGGTTAATGCTTTGTATTTTACGACACATCAAATCAATCTAATCTCATATTATTCATTAGTATTCCTTTTCTTTTTCACTCCTTCCCTACCTAAAACCATATAATCTCAACAAAGTTAAAGTAGAGGGAATGAGAGTTACATCCTCTTAATTTAAAATAAACCTTTTCCCCTTGCTTATCCCCCAATTCAAGGGTGGGGGAGAATATTGAGGCTTTAAGGGGGAAGGAGGGGGAACATATCCCCATTCTATCTCCTCCTTAAAAATCTTCCAAACAAGGTTTGAGTCAATTTTCCCCTCCATTTCCCCTTCTTACCTCCCGTCCAAACATGGCATAGGAGAACCAAAATGCATGCAAAGCTAATTAGAAGATGAGGGAAACCACCTGAGGTGGTTTGGTCATATGACAGTAAAACCAATAGAAGCTCCAACGAGAAAAGTGGATCAAATGGAAGATAACCCATTACAAGGGCTAGATGAAGATCTAAGAAAAGTTTAGTATAAATCATTAAAAAAGACCTTGCTCTAAATGGTTTTACTGAAATTTTGGTTTTTGATAGAGCTCAATAGCTTTAATTGATCCATGTAGCCAACCCCACCTAGGGATAAGACTTGGTTATTGTTGCACTTATTACTGATAACAAAATCTTATGAGCAGTTGTAATTGAAAGGAACATTTCAAATTGATGATCTGAGTTCAGTTACATGCTACGTGTGCCAGTGATCATATCTCCTGGTTTTGTATTTCTGCATAGTTTCTATTGATCCTTTGGGAAAACAGCAAATTAGGCTTGTAAGTTTGTTATCTTGGAAATTTTGACTGTAAATATTGAATATAAAAAGTGATACTCTTGGTGGAAAGGAATGATTCTCTAATGTGCGATGATCCTTATTCTCAATTAGTTCAGTCAAGTATGCTCTCAACCAAAGTGAATGTATGACCCCTGCATGTGAATATTTTTGTCCTTCCACCTTCAATTTTGGTGGCTGGTTTATTCCTTGTGATTTTGCTAACCATGATGTTTTCCATATATGATTCTATAAGGGTTCTTAGTTGCTTCTGTGCATCATAAACTAATTGTTGCTGTGTCCTTTTCAGCCCAAGATGGATGAACTTGCTAAGAGGGCATTTTGCTCTTGGGTTCGTGCATACACAGCCCATCGTGGTGAGCTGAAAAGAATATTTATGGTCAAGAAACTTCACTTGGGGCATGTAGCAAAAAGCTTTGCATTGAAACAACAACCCTCCTTAGTTGGAAAGTCGTTCCAAAAGGAAACTAAGAAGAGAAAGAGATTTGAGAAGAAAAATGGGCTGTCAAAAAAGAGAAAAGTTACGAGGGTGGCGTAATGCAGACCATGAAAATGGCTAACGATATAAGGTTGATGAAGTAATTGATGATAACAAATGATGACTACGGATGAATCCTGTGAGACCAGAATCCACATCATTGTGCCTTTCTATACCATGCAATCAACAAAGCGGTCACTGAGTGATCTGAGGTGAAGTATCGCTGTAACGTTAAGGCCTTTGCGTTGTGGCGCTGTTCATTTCTATAGCCAACACCACTAAACAGCATTTTAAGCCAGATGCTTGCATGTGTACTACATTAACTAATATTTTATGGTATGATATTTATATATAATTATACTTATATTAATGTTGCATGAAAGGTTATAAGACTGGCTTTCTGATATTTTCGACAAGAATGACACTGACAATTATTTGGGCTGCAAGACCCACAAGCTGGTATATGGAAATGTAAGGTATTATATTTTCATTCAGTTATGGTCTTGGCCTATAGTTTCTGGGATTTGGATAATGGGATTCCTTCATGTTCCTTGGATTATTGCTTCGCATGACGAAATCATTTGCATTTTTCAAATCAGCAATATAACGACTGTGAAGATTCATGGTTCAGAGGAGAAAGGAAAAAGAAATTAAGAGAAAATTAAAAATTGATATTGATTAAAATGAATAAAGTTGTTACAAAGTGATTATATCAAATCTTTATATAGGCTAACAAACTAATTACTAATCTCTAACTAATTATATTTCTAAAAGTTCCTCGCAAGCTGGAAGGTGTTTATAACCCCTCTAGCTTGGGATGAATATAACTGGATATCAAATCAAAAGAGAAATACAATGAGAAATAATACTAAAAAACATACAAACAATGACATGAACAAAGCGTAACCACCATACAAGGCAGAAACTGAAATGATTAAAGCCAACAATGTAAATGCTTAACCATTAAGCAGAAGCCACAACTCAAGGCTTAACTACTTAACAGAAGCAAACATGCTTAACTACCTAACAAAGGCAGAAGCTATCAAGTTTAACCATCAAGAGCATAAGCTATATTGAAAGCTTGACCACTCAAGACAGAAGCAAAACAGGATTTCAATGCTTAACCATTCATGGCAGAAGTTCACATCAATACTTAACTACTAAGGACAAAAGTTTACAACAAAGTCAAAGTAAGCTAAACAAACAAAAAAAAAACTAAAAAAAAAAGCTAAATCAATCATTAAAATGTGGTAACCATCCACTTAATGATGTTATTCCAAATCAAAAATAATAAAGAAATTCTCCTTAACTTTCTCTGGAATTTTCTCGTACTTTCTATCGAGATTTGTGTGTGTGATCAAAAGTTAGACTATGAAGGCACTCCCTGTAAGCCTCCGTCTTTGTTCACTTGAACAAGGAACTGCAAAATCGAATCCGAATCCCAAAGCAAAAACCTTAGATCACGATTCAGGAGATTGCAGATTAAGAGCGAGCCTCCAACGATAACCAGGCTCGCCACATTCTCTCACATCATCGAGTGCAAGGCTGAAAACATGTCACAGAGAGAGCCAATGCCTTCTGTGACCAACCACTCGAAGATCCTTTAAAGAACTATGAAACACCAAATCTGGAAAATGCAAAGAATCAGATCTGGAAAAAAAAATGCAGCAACACGTGAAAATGAAAAAAAAGAGAGGAACGAGAAATTGAAAAAGGAAAACAAAATAAACTAAGAAAAGAAAATGCAGCAAAATTTTTTTTTTTAAGGTGGGTGGTATGGCTCTGATACCATGTTAAAATTCATGATTTAGGGGAGAGAGGGAAAAAAAATTAAGAGAAAATTAAAAATTGATATTAATAAAAATGAGTAAAGTTGTTACAAAGTGATTACATCAAGCCTTTATATAGGCTAACAAGCTAACTACTAACTATTAACTTCTAACTAATTATATTTCTAATAACGACCATGAATGAGATTTTATGAATACGAATGTTTAAAATGTGAAGAGCACTAGAAACATCAGAAGATTCAAATCCATATATTCGGTGTAGTTATGATTCTCACTGCTATAATTTAAAATCAATGGGAACGTTTTTTTTTATTTTTTTATTTCCAAATTCATTACTACAACTAACCTCAATTGGTGTGGGGTTTTCACGTTTGCAATACAAGCAAACTTAGGTACTTAAAAGAAAGATTGGGACTT
Source organism: Styphnolobium japonicum (assembly GCA_023212625.1). Taxonomy (NCBI): domain Eukaryota; kingdom Viridiplantae; phylum Streptophyta; class Magnoliopsida; order Fabales; family Fabaceae; genus Styphnolobium; species Styphnolobium japonicum. The sequence goes on along the minus strand of JALBWW010000003.1, from coordinate 19,738,538 downwards.
TGAAGATTTTTATGCCATTCCAGTTTAATGGATGTTCCTGAAGGGATAGATCATCCCTAGCTAAAATACGCACCCAAGGATCATATTTGCCTTGTGCAGCAAACTAGACAAAGGCACAAAGCTTTTGTGACCAAAAGCCAGACTGCAATTTGCATGCCATTTACATCCCCTTTCGCTGTGGGACATGTGGGATGTGACTGTGTCTGTTGGAAAGGGTTGGCATAATGGGTCACAAGAAGGACTTTTTTTGCCTGACCTTATTTGCGTTCCTATTTCCTAAGTTGTAACAACAGTTGCCAACAGTTGCCAAGGCCCTGCCCTGCTTCTCGTTTCTTGGACAGCCGTGCACGTAACCGAGATTGTTGCAGATCTACCATCCTTTCAACCCTACGAACGAGGTCTAGAACTAAAAGCATAGAGTTATGAATCTTAACTAAACAACCATATTATTGAAGCTGTTGTTCAGAATCAGAAGTTAATCTGTGCAATCCCTTCAGCTCTAGATTGCAAACATTGTAGTACATCTTTAGCACGACCGAATTCATTGTCCTTCCATAGCACATGGTTTTGTGGTTTTGTGGTTTCAATAATGGAACATGTTCATGTGACAATAATAAACCGTCCGGATTCTTGAAAATGAACCCATTGCCTTTTCTAGTTTGGATACAAACCTCAAGTTGGTCTCATATGTGATAAAAATATGATCCACAAATTGGGTACATCAATTAAATACGGCAAATTGGGTGTTGAAACAGGATCTATTCCTTTCTCATAATATTTTTTTTTTTAGTATAAGATGTACTATAGACCTAAAAATAATAATGATTTGAATTTTAATAAAGCTTAAATAAATAAAATAATAATTTGTGAAGTTATAAAAATTCATTTTTATTTTATTATTTAAAATATATCATAAATTCTAGAGTAACGAATGACATCATTTGCTCCTCAAGATTTGTGGGCAAAATGACTGCACTGGGTCAAAACCTTTTGGAAGATGCTTCTTCAGTTACAGACATAAAAGAGTTACTGAGTTAGATTTCATGGCTACCTCCACCTCGCGTGAATAAAAAGGGTTTAGTCACTCTAAATATTTTATCTGAGTTCGATCATTGGGGTAGTATGTATAGAGAAAATGTAATTAAGAGGAGTCTCTGCTTTACACACATAACTGTATCCCGTGAGATTAATCTTTTCCTTCCCGGCGAGGGAATACCTTTGTTTATACCAAAATAAATAAATAAATAAAATAAAAACTTACATTTGTGTCACATACATATGTTCTGTTGGGACCTGTTTGAACCTCATGGGTTTATTTGAAAACTATGAAGATCGAATCGGAAATTGATAAAAAGAAAAAAAAATTGGTATGGAAGTTATATTACATTATTTAATGACTCTAAAATAATATGGAATTTGAAAAGAAAAAATATAAAATAATTACAGAATAATTGGAAGCGAAGAAAACATTTACCCTGTAAAGTGATCAAAATTAATATCTTTTAAAAATGGAGCAAAAGAAAAAATATATATTAAAATTTTATAATATTTGTAAGTTGTAGTGATTTTATCTACGCCATTTCGTTTCTAAACAAAGTAAAGGTGAATAAGAAAATATAAATGATAAGAGATATTTGTGGAAAGAAAATCACTACATATGCATATGCCCAAATGCATCGAGATACACACCGTGGTGAGTCTTATTATCGGGGTTCATTCAGTGGTGAGACTTACTACCATGTGTATCCGAGATTCTCAATAGTAAGACCACTGTATGTATATAGGTGCATTGGAGCATATGCATTCAATCTTCGTGAACTCGCTACATGGTATTGGATTGCCCTATAATTTGTGGTGGCACTAGCTAGTTCGATTTCTAAGTCCTCCCTCCTCTCCACAAAATCCTCAACTGGAAAGCCAGCTTCTCACTAACTATGAAAAAAAGAAAAATCTCTCTAGCATAACTCTTATGGGAACTTAATTGTATCTTTGGATTAGATTATTTTAGTTTCAAAAAAGCGTACAATCAAAATGTTCTAAGGAGATAAATTTTGGCAAAAAAGCATTTTTGTTTTTTAAGTGTGAAATAATCAAACACTGTCTAAAGCTGAAGTTTCGTAAACCCAAACTGAAAACTGTAGGCCCATTATCATGGCCCACTTTATGTCCGTTTTGTCGGAGGAGACCCCCTTCCCTCAACTTTTATCCCAGTTTCTTTTTTGAACGGCGACTTTGCCTTCTCATATTTGACTATTATTTTAATTTTTCTTGGAAGTAGAGACGCCACTTAAAACAAACAAATTTTTTCGTTTGTTTTATATTTTGAAAAAAAAGTGTTAAAATTATTAAAACTTTGTTAATCTTGATGATATAGAATAGTAAATTACACAGTTATTCTGATGATTACCAATTTGGCATGCACAAGTAATCATCGATTATTCACCTTTACTAAAATAAATGATCAATTAAGAACACCTAATATTAGGTATTACTATTTTATTTGTTTAGCATTTATAATAATTTATAACCACAAACTATCCTACAGTTCTCTGCCCATCGTATACGAAGAGAGGCTTATGGGCAACATACCCTTTGCTATATTTTGCTGGTTTGTCCCTTAATGAAATTTCCAAGATAACTAATAATTCATGATGTTTCTCATAATTGCTAATGATTTAGGATGTTTTCCATTTGAAAATGCAAGGTTTTAAGTAAACATCATTAACAGGGAAAACATAAATGCTAATTAACAGTATTAGGTGTCTTTTATTGGACATTATAATGGCAGGAAATTATTAACACGAAAACGGGTACCAAAGCACAACAATGACCTTTCGAAATGAATGAACGGCATAAAGTTTGTTGGTTTATGTATATATATGACCCCTGTAGTAGACCTAAAGGTGTTATCGCTGTCAATGGGAATGCTAATATACAAGGGAAGTTGTATCAATGAATAAACATACTTCATTATCACTTGGTTCTTGGCCACTAGTTTTCTTCTAATACTAAGCCTTTATGCAACATTTGAACGTGAAGTGATGAATAGGGAATGTGGCCTTAACAACAACGAAGAGGGAGTACACATGATAATGGTATTATTGAAGTTTGATGCCACATTCCACCTAAAGCCGACATGTACCTCAAATTAGTCAACGTCATGATATATTAAATAATAATGTAAAATTAGGAATATTGGTTCAAATATAGTAAAATGTATGTTTTTTTTTTTCATTTTATTACTTTAAATTTAAATTTATTTATGATTCTAAAAGGATTAATTTATTATGAGTTATTAAATCTAACATAAAAAAAATTGTTCAGTATAACTTGAGAGACACAATCCAAAAATTACTTCTCACAATATATACTAAAACAAACTAATAAAATAGAACCAACTATAAAAATATAACCAAAGATGTAGTTATTTTTATATGGTGAATAAAAATAAGAAAAAAAATTTACTTTTGTATTCTTGTTTATAGTCAATTTTTTTTTTTGGATATCTATAATTTAGATAACCAACAATTTCTTTGTTCAAAAGACAAGATATATTAAGAAAAAAACAAATTGATTACAAAAATCCCCTAGTGTGTTATATATATTCAAGTTTTCAGAAGGATTTTTACGTGAATGTATTATCTAATATTTGAAATGATATATTACCACATATAGTTCTACTGAAGGCGCCAATAATCAGTCTATTATTGATTATTGTTTGAGTTGAAGTTAGATGCTAGCAGTAAGTTTTACATTTCAGCTCCAATACAGATGTGGTGGGGACCAATGCTCCTTGATGGATATGTAGAGTAGCTTATCCACATATCTATCTGTAGGTGAAAAAAGGGAAAGTTGTGCTGAAGATGGATACAAGATTATTACTTGTGCGTAGTAGGGATTTAAATTCCTGTGGTTTGTGACGGTAACTAAAATCATATTATTGTAGTTTTGGTAGCTACTGCGACGGCATCCATTGGTATTTCAGTAAGATGTAAACATGATTATTACCTAATGGCAATTTAAGTTTTCGGTGGTTTACGAATCTAACTGTAATCATAATAATGCAGTTGAGTGCAATTATTCCAAGTGCATTATATTGTTATTTCGATCTATAACTTACTGTTTTCTGCATATTTCTTTGCAATCACAATCTGATCATTACCCATATCTCAATCCTAATTTAAAACTCTGAATACTCGTGTAAACTACTGTGAAGTCACTGGCACTATAAGAAGATGCAGATATTTCTACCATATCAGCAGTTATTGTGCATTATAGAACTCAAGTTCTTTTACAATCGGTCTATCTTTCTTCTCTCTTTTGTGGGGTTAGGATAAGTAGGAGATTACAGCCTCCAAACCACCACTGTGTATTGCCCCTTCTTGACTGCAAAGGTAGAGTTTGTAGTCCAAAGGAAGAAGATTTAATATGGTCAATTCAATAGAAAACTAGCTAACTAAAGTAAGAAACGGTGATCTAATGATGTTCTGCTACAACACGTTAGTGAAAGGCGTGTAATAATTCAAAGTATTCCATAGAAATGGAGATGATGACATTAAAAACTCACCAATCATCACAACCCCATGTGAAGTCAATAATAGCATGACATTAGTTTACTACAGAGTGGAGCTAAGGAAAGCAAAGCAGCTTCATTATTCTTCTTGTGTAGCCTATTGTCGGTGTTAACAAATAATCAATTTCCGAGCTTAACTTCTCTGTCTCTTTTTTTTATATTTATTTTGTTTGTTCCTTTTAACCTTTTATTTATTTATTATTTTTTTGGTACAAACCTTTTATTGTTTTACCAGGTTTGTGTTGTGTAACTGTGTATGGCTGTTGAGAATTTGAAAGAAGGGATGCGTGGGGGTGTGTCAGATGCAGGGGACATATACAGAGGACATATTACGGCCTTCCAAGGCTCTTTATATTTTATTAACAACTACAACTAGGAACACCTGGAAGGGAAGGTTCCCTCCAACAGTTATTTGTACCTTGAATCTCGCTTCTTGCTTGCTTGTGAGGACTCCATGCATGAATTTGTACACCAAGTTCACTGTACAATTTTGGGAACTTACATATACTATTTGTGGCAGATTTTTTTTCTTTTTTATATTGGTTTATCAAAATTGGCATTGTCAGGTTCCATTCGTCACGTTCTGCTGGGTAGGATATATTATTTTTTATTATAATATTTTAATAGAGGTGAAGGTTTTAACTAATTGGTCTCTTCACTGTAATAACGAACAATTAAGAATCGATTGGACAATTGCCAATTTGTTATCTTCTACATGAAAAAGTGATCAAGTTTAAAGAGATGGGATAATAATGGGGTTGCTGTTACCTAATCGGTACGTCCATATGCCACGTTATGAGCCATGATATATAATTATATCTTTGAGCATTCATGTAATTCAAGCTAAAATTAGCCAAGTTCATTTCTTAGTCCAAAGAAAAAGTTGAGATTCCACTCCCTGCTAGTTTAGATGCAGTTCACGTTATCTATTTTTTATTTTGAAAGTTGACTTTACCCGTTTATATTTCCTCTGCTCAAATTAACAAAAGAGCAACACAGGTGAGTAAAATGAACACATAGAATAGAAGTCAATTCTTCATTTCATTTGAATGTAGGTGGATGATGACAAGAAAATATAAATGGATAGAGTGGAACGTTTGAAACTAGGTATGAATAAAAATAGATTTTGCTTAAACCACAAGTAAGTAATGTCTAATTTATACCCATAAGAAAGAGAAAAATTGAGAAGAACTTCGTATGTATGCGGTTTCCATATACATCTGGACCAGCTCATATAATTTTCCATTTGTAGCTTTCTTAAAAAATGTTCCTTCTGTAATTTTCCCTTTGAATTGTTGTACACAACCGCGTACAAGATAAAAAGCAATTGGACTGTGGTTGTTGCTGCAAGAAAAGGTGTTCATTTAGCTGCTTTATAATCGACAGGTAGGGTGTCACATTGCAAAACCTTCTCGCTCTCACACACATGCACTTCGACATGAATTACTTGCCTAAGATTTATCACATCCAAATCTAGTCTTTATCTTCATGTAGTTGGAGGAAGGGAATGGAAGTTGATTGATTGAACACCACCTTTTCAATGGTGCCTACTGAAATTGGACCCACGAGGCGAAAATATTGTGGCTACTCTTTCCTAAGTGGATAATACCAAATCACTAGGGGTCTTCCCTTGCAGATATTGTTGAATCAACTGGATGGTGACCTTAGTGGCTCTATCTTAAAAACATCAACTCTCTCTTTCTCTCTGTTTTTCTTTGTTGTGACTCTGCACACGTATTAAAAAAGCATCTACATCTCATATCTTTATCCCCTCCCTCTAATTACTAGGACTTTTAGAATTTCCACACTCATTCCATCCCAAGTTCCTTGCACCAATTAACTAAATAAGTTTCATCGTTTCAAGCAAGTATATGAGTTTATGACTGATATTCCAGGCTGGTATGCGGGGCAACCATCAAGCATCACTATGTGTTGTCACCCTAAGCATCTGAGAAAGAATACAAAAAACCATAAAGACCTGTAACCCCACCAATTGGCTCTTTCTCTTTCTCTCTTGGTTGATGCTAAATTCAGCAGTGTAGGGACAATAAACGACTCGTGTTTAACGGTGGGCTTTGTGACTGGATTCATCATATAGATATGCATGTCATGTCATTGTCTACAGAAATACTAACATCTCATGCATAAAATTTTCATCGGTGTTACAAAAGACTTGAAGATCAAACTTGTTTAATGGGGGAATGATCCCATGATTAGCTTAATCAAAGACATGCCCCCTTATTAATTAAGATTTTAAAATACAATTCACTGATTAAAGAGCAATTAACTATATCCAACTCAAGCACTTTAACTTTGTTGTCACTAATGATGATATCTGTGGGCACTATGGACACACCCATGTGCATATATACCTAACATGCATAGATCATTCCATTGGCGTGTCGAGTGGCAGTGACAACGGAATTTAAAGAGAGATTGGAATCGTTCTGTTTGCCTCCATTCCTAAATTCTGAAAGGTTTGGATGGAAGGATTTAACATTGATGGCTAAGCATGACATTTCTAGCTATAACCGTGCAATATGTATATGCCTTGTAATTTGTCACAATTCACAAGTATTGATGGTAGCATATCTTTGAGTGATTTTAGTAATGGCAGACAATCTTGTCTTTTTAATTCGGCTGGCTGAATAGGCAAAAGTTTGTTCCTCTAAAATGGCAAATTGCTAGCCTAAGACAAAACCTTTGCTCAATTTGGTTGCAAGATCATATGGTTATGCGTTTAGTTGTGTCATGTCCTGTAAACTTGTTTGCTTGGTTTTCAACGATGGCATCTTTCACTAATTCTTTCTTGCTTTTAGTGCTACTTGCTAATATTCCATGTGTCCATTTATGATGTTATGTCCTGTATTTTTCTCTTGTTATATATATTGAGAAACCCTTATGGCCTTATTAGCATTTGAATTTATAATTTGTATTTTATTTTATTTTTTTATAAAAAGCTTTGCAGTTAAAAAAAAAGATAGAACAAGAATCAAAACTATAACATCAAATACACCAGGAGATAAATTAGGGTCAGTGTCACATGAGTTATTAGGTATTGACAATTTATTTTTATTTGAATTATTTAAACTAAATTCAATTAGAGATTTATATTACTACTTTTTTTATAACGACGGCACATAAGTTTAAGTGTATGACCTCTTACAAACTATCTAAAATTCTCACTACCAATCCACCCGTAGTGACTTATTTGGTCAAATTACAACTTAAAAACTTCAACTTTGACAATTTAACAAATAGCCTTTTGTGATTTTAGTTTTGGCAATTAACCCACTTTAATTTTCAATAAGTGGCAAATAACCCTCAACTATTTCAATTTTAACAATTAACTCACTTAAAATTTTAAAATATGACAAATTATCTCCCGAAGTTTTTAATTTTAGCAATTAACCACATGAATTATTTGAAATGATAAGGGATAATTTGCCATATGTTAAAAGTTTAAGCAAGTTATTAACTAAAAATTGTTTAAGCGAGTTAACTGAAAAAATTAAAACCAAAAAGAATTATTTGTCGAAGAGTCAAAGTTAAAGCGAGTTAATTGTCAAAACTAAAATCATATAGGCCCATTTGTCATAGGATCAAAGTTAAAGATGGTAATGTGTTATTTCACCTAATTTTAAATATAAATTTCAAAATTTCAATTTATTTAATTAATAAAATCATTAGATGAGGCATATTTGGATTTTCATATTAGTAACTCCTATTATCCATCCTTTACTAATGTCGCATTTCTTTGAAAGAACCTGATCTCATATGTTAAATCAATTAAGTGCTTATCATCAGGTCAAAATTATAACTCTTAGTTAAAAAGCAACTTTATTTTCTTAATGTAACAGCGTAGAACCACACATCTATACATGCTCCAAGTGGGCCTGAGGGGCTCACACATAACACATTGACAAGATAGACTATCAAGTTCCGATGGTTGTTCATACACACAACGAATTGTATCTGGATCCACAAGACCTTCATCATTTGGGATTTTTTTTTGTTTCTCAGGATATCCCTGCACGCAACTGCAGAGACTAATTCCTCTAGGTATTGAGATTCATTTAAAGGGTTGGCCTTTCCCAACAGATTTTTTTTATACACATGGATCAGGAATCGAACCCCTAATCACATGCTTAAGGAATCCAAGTATCTACCACTTATGCCACATCATGTTAGTTTCTCCATCCAATTTTTAATTACCTAAATGACATAACTTTGTAGGTCATATCTTAGTAAGGTATATCCATTCTCTACTTGTGTTGAATTAAGTTGATTCTTTTTAAATTTGTGTATACTTATGAAATAATTTTTTAAGTAACATAGTTCTTATCATATAATAAAAGGGAAAATATGCGAGCTTTTAATGCGGTTTTTTAAAATACTAAAGACGAGGTATTAATTGGATGATGTGCATATTTTTTAGTTTAAAAAATGTATATTAAGTTCATGAATTCGGAATAGTCTTTGCTCGTGGCAAAATTAAGATTATTACATTTGCCCCTCCTTTTTCCTTGATCGTTCCCATTTTTTTCTCCTTCTTTTAAAGGGTATTAATATTCTCTTATCTTTTGGGTGCTCTAGATAGACTAGATTCTTACGGTTTGTCATTCTACCAGCCATATCTAAATTCAATCTGAATTCGGCCCCAAAAAAGATTTGATGAAATCTATTAATTTAAAGTAGAATCTGATTCTTTGATTGTCGTTTATAAGTAGATTGTATATTCATGTTTGTAATAAGTGTACGAAATAAATATAGCCATCTCATACGTCTATCTCATGTGTGGCCATATTTTAATTTTTGTTTTAACCCAATAGGAATATAGGATTGTCCTAATGGTAAGGAAGATGTGTTTTCTATCTTGATAATTCAAGTTTGAATCTTATTCTTACACTTGGGAGAATTACTTAATTTCTTTAAATTTTGTTTTAAGATTTAATTTTAATTCATTGTCTGTAAAAAAATTATACACTGTTATCTAATAATGTTCTAGCATATTATTATAGAGTTAACATTTTTAAGTAATTATTATAATAGTTAAATTCAATGATATGGCAATTACACTGACAGTTGATCAAAATTTAACTTTATTTTAACACAAGAGGAATATAGGATTAGTCTAATAGTTAGGGAGATGTGTTTTATGCTTTAATAACTCAAGTTTGAATCTTAGGCTTAAGAGAATTAATTAATTCATTTAAATGCTTGGTGCATTGTGAATTGTAGGCTATAATTAATTTACAATTTAATAAAAAAGTTATATAATAACGAGAAAATTGGTTATTAATATTTTTTAAAAAAATTAATAGTATGATATTGATATATTGTTATCCAATAACCATGCAATGTTTATTGTTATTATGTTATTGAAAAATAATAAATTGCATAGTGAAATATAAATTGTGATGAAAATATAATTATCTTTGTTATATTACAAAATTGAGAAAATTTCTTTTTATAAATTCATACTTAAATTTGTTTTTATTAATTAAATGGCATCGCACATACTTAAATATCTAAAATACCATATCAAATATGGGAATAATATACCCCCAATCATTTTATTTCTAGAAATTCAAAATGTGAGTTTGGGGTGTTCATGAGCCAGTTTGACTTGGCTTAGTCCCGGCTCGAGATTTTGGTTGAGCGAATTTTTTTTGTTTAAATTTGACCTTAGACTCAAGCAGATTAGGTTATGATTGAGCCTATGATTGACCAAGCCAGACTAGGTCAGCCCAAAGTTTGATAAAATTTAGATGATAATATGGTTATATGTATGATATGTTATATTATGCTCAGATATATTTAAAGTTCCACATTATATATTAATAGTTTTATGATTATCAAACTCTTAATAAATATTAATAATTAGATATATACATCTAAAAGTAATATTTAATCTAAAAGTATGTTTGGTTTAGCTTAATTATTTGGAAAATAACTTTTTTCATCATAAAAGTTGTTTTCACTTTTTAGCAACATGTTTGAGTTGTTAGATTAAAAGTTGAATACTTTTTTATATTAAAAATAGTTTTTCCCCTAAAAGTTAGAATTTGAGCATTTTGTTTATAATCTATTGTGATTATTTTATAGATATGGGAGATAAATATCATTTTGCTATCAATTAAATAATTTTTTCATATCTCTTTTAGTAATTTAATACATAAAAGCGATTCTTTTTATACAATTCAAACAAAAATCATTGTCTTAAATTCGATTATGAATTAACATATCCAAACATAAATTAATTTTCTCATAATTAATTTTTTTTGAAAAATTGATTACACACATAATTGATTTTTAATATAATCTTTTTTCACAACTAATCCAAACATATACTAAGTGTCTTAAATTCTCTAAGTTAAAATATAAGTATTTATATATCTTGAGTCAGGCCCTGGCCTAATCCCAAGTCCCAACTTAAAAAACATATTAGGTCAAAGTCATTTTGCTCGGTCTCAACTCGATTTTTTCATTTAAATCAAGTCCAACTCGGCTCAAGCAGCTTGGGAGGGTCTTGTGCACACAACTAATGGAGTTGATTTAAAATCTTATGTATTTGATAATCTACAGTTTTAAAATCTTAAATGCTTAACAATCACTCATTTTTTTAAAAAAATGTTTTTATGTCACCATTTTATGTGATTATTTTATCAATTTTAAATTAAAATTATTTGAAAACATTCATACATAAATTTTGTACTTACTTGATCACATTTTATAAATAATTTGTTTTAAATTTTTCAGTCTCTATTTTTTTTATTTTACTTATTTCATATCATTATATATACTTAAAATTTTAATACTTATCATTAATTATTTTAACTTTATTTTACATCTTAATAGATATAATTTAAAGAATTGATCTAAATATCCATATATTAGTCTAATCTACCAACTTGTGTTGATATGAGTAGAAGGGATTCGGTTACCTTAAGTATCTTGTCTTGGGTTTGATCCTTGGGACAGTATGTATGAAAAAAACGCAGTTAGAAGGGGTCTCACTTCACGTGCCTGACTGTATCTCGTGAGATTAGTCTATTACCTTATGGGTGAGGACATACTTTGGTTTACGCCAAAAAAAGTCTAATCTAAATTAGAATTTTAATATTTATATATAATTTCATTCTTATTTTAGTTTAATAAAAAAATAAAAAAAATATATATATATAATTTTTTTATATTTGCTATTAAATTAGTTGAAAATAATTTGTGGAGAAGCTAATAATGTTTTATAACTTATTTTGATTTTATATTGATTTACATAACCATTTTTACTTAAATGAAATTAATTTTTTTAATTTATTAAAATGTTCTATGTATTTGATGAGGGTTAAATTCATTGATACTATTGTAAATTAAAATAATCTGAATTTCAGTAAATAATCTAAACGTGAATAAGATGCCGTTAAGTATACCGGAGAGATAAATTATTGTGTGAAATCTGGAACTATTTAGGCATTTCTGGGTTCTTAATGGATTGGCAAATATCATCTTGAGAATAATTTTCAATAACATCATTCATATATTGACTAACAGAACTATGGATGGGAGATCAAAATCCTCACAAGCTAACTCAGATATTATTGAATTACGAAACCAATAAATAAATGAAGAAAAAATTATTGTGTAATACATTTGATGGGATGTATTTTAATTTGGTGTTGTATTATTATTTTTAAAAATTAGATAATCACATTATTTACAATACAATAAATTTTTTTGATTATTTTGTCATAAATTATAACTATTTTCGTAAGAAAATTTAGAGTAAACACTCATTTTAATCCTCTAAATATATAAGTGTCATCAGTTAGGCCTTTCAATACTAAATACTTCAAAATAATCCTATCATGTTGTCATTCAATGTCATTATTTACATCAATTTGATGTCAAAACTTATTAGAAAATCAAATTAATGACACTTGTATATTTAAAGAACCAAAATATATATTTATTCTAAGATTTACATAGCTAAAAACATTAACAGATTACCACTTTTCTCAACAAAATAATTATATATTTTTTATTTATTTGAATAAAAAAATTAAAAATAGCACGTGGTATTAAACATAAAAATAAAACATAGTTCATATACAGATGCTAAACAATAACTATTTGATAAATAAATAAACAAATAATAATATACTTTATAGTAAGATAAAAAATTTCAGAAATTTGTAAATAACCCATGTATTACTAAAAATGTGGTAGTGTTACTTATATTTGATTTGTATAAATTACAAACGAATTATGATGTGTTTGCCTTGTTGCTACTGTATTGTTTTTATTTCTTTGTAAAATGTAAAGTATAATCTTTTCTCAACTTATTTTTTTAATCACTTAACTCCTGAGCATTAGTTTTAACTGAAAATGTTACTTTTCTTATTAAATCAAATAGAATACATAGACACGCATACCACACGACCTTACTATTTATTAAAAAAAAGTGAATTTTTTTATCACTTAGCCATCATGAAGTTTATTTTGTTATCACATAATCTTTCTGATGTTTGGTTTTAAGTGCCTGAAGGTTAACCTCCGTTTAATTTAATTGAAAAAGTAATATTTTTACTTAAAATCAAACCTCGAGAGGTTAAGTGATTAAAGAAATATTTCAAGGTTAGATGAGAGAGAGATATACTTTAGAGGGATAAAATATATTTTATCTTTTTTTCTAGTATCAATATATGAGGTGAGTTATTAAACATTTATTAATTTATTCATAATGAGTGGCTCAAGTAGTTAACAAACTTGAGTTTAGTGGTTGAGAGCCTCTACGATGTACTAAGTCAATAGATAGGGGTATTTGAGTTTTGAATTGGTTCGATTTTGAGAGAAAAAAGTCATCTGAAACAAACTAAACGATTTTTTATATCAAAAATCGGCTGATTTTTTTCTAATTGAAAAATTGAACATAACCAAACTCATCACAATCGGTTTAGTTCAATTTGATCTAATTTGTTTTTCACTAAATACCTTTTTTAAAAAAAAATTCATACACAACCATATTTTTTTGCTTCTATTGCCCAATTAAAAATAAGTTGGTATGTTCCGTGAGCTTAATTCACTTGGTAAGGGACATTTGACGTTAGTGTCAGTGCAGGGTTCAATCCCTAGCGAATGCACACGTATTTTCCTTTCTACTTTTCCTCCCTCTTCCCTTAGGACTCCCTTCAAGGGTTTTTCCTAGGTTCCACCTTAGAGGTAGGGCCTCTACTGGCTCTGGCAGTGCCAGGTACTAAAAAAAATTAAAAAAAAATAATAAGTTGGTATTAAAATCTTAAGAAAATCATCATTACATAATTATAAATAATAAATTGGCCTAAAAATATTTATATAAACAACAAGATATTGAAATATAATTATGTATAAGTATGTAAATTATATAATAATAATAATAATAATAATAATAATAATAATAATAATAATAATAATAATAATAATATGAGTTTGATTTAATTTAGTTTGATTTAGTTTCATAAACGAAGACCAAAAAATAAGTCAAACTAATTGGTTTTCATGTAAAGAAAACAAAATCAAATTAAAATTAAATAGTTTTGTTTGATTTTTAATTTTTTGGTTTACTTTTTCCAATTTTTATTAGTTTAGTTCATATATAAACACCTTAGCCAGTAATAAAGCATTTGTGAAAAGAAATAATCTTAATATTGTAAATAAAATTAGTCTAATCTCAATATTGTAAATAAAATTAGTCTTACTCTTAAAGAGTATAAAAATTTTATTTTGATAAAAAAAATTTAAATAAAAGAAAGACTCATCTTTAAATTAAAAAAAGAGTGTGAAAATATATAGTCATGAACAAAAAGTATTTATTAATTTCTAATTCTAACAATAAATATTTAGAATTCATTAATTATAATCAATGACTAATTAATTATTAATATAAAAATATATATAACTACCGGAATCATTACATGTGTTTATATTAATTATTAATATAATTACATGTGTTTTACACATTGGCAGTGTTATTTATTGGCTTTTTTTCCCCAATCATTTACATCAATATTTGTGCAATAATTATTAAAAAAAAAGTAATTTATAACGTGAATGACATTATCGTATGAATCATAATGGAATTAAAGAGAGGAAGAAGATTTTTGTTTAGGCATGGAAAATATTCAAAGAAATTGATTGACCGTACAAATGGGAAGGGGAGTGTACGATGGTGTGGGCAATGTCCACGAACGATAACCACTCAAATCAAAGAGGTGGAAGCAGAAGCAGAACCCCACACAGTGGTCGGAGATGAAGGTTGTTGACCCGACAAAAGCTGCACCACCTTCACATCACTTATCATCACATGCATCCTTTGTTTCTGCCATTCTCTCATTCTCTCTTCTTCTTCTTCTTCTTTCTTTTTCTTTTGATTTTTTTTTTCGATAATCTCTTCTCCTCTTCTCTCACATTTCCATCTCTGGCTGTCCCTCTGCTGCGATGCCGCCTAGATCTTGAGTTTCTTTATTGTTTCTATCTACCCATAAACAAATAAGTAAGTTTGATTAAATTTATAAATTTTATTAATAAAAATAGTTTTAAAAAAAATTAATGTAAGTGTAAGAAATGTGATAAACCTGTTCAAAATAATAATTATTTTCTTTTAAAAAATTATACAAAAAAATCTAATTGTGTATGATAGAACATCTTAACCGGTGTAAGAAATTCACTCTGGTTCTATTAATTTAAGTAGTATAAGCTTTTTACGAACATTTGAATGATGTATCTTTCTCATATTCTTAATCGAAGTTATAATTTCCAATTTGTTTAGGTCTCATTTAGATAAATAGTTTATATAAATACTTATTAGATTAGAGTTTATTAAATAAACTCTACTGTCATAAGTGTTATCTAAAATAAACTAAATAGCGTTTGGATAAACACTTTGAGAAACACTTTTTATTAATCATTTGAAATAAATATTGAATATTTTAGGGATATGCTATGAATTGTGTCAACTCCTTAAGATTAGTTTTTTCGAAAATTATTAAAAAAAAAATTAATACCTAAGGTATTTTTAACTTTCACAAAAGTTTATTTTTATAAACTTAAATTTTTTGCTCATAAAAATAAGCTAAAAACAACTTATAGAGATTTTATAAGCTGTTTTAATAAGCTCATCTAAATAGAATTAAAAAAAAACTTCATAAGCGCTTATTGTAGTAGATAAGTCAAAATAAACTGCATAAAAGCCTATCCAAACGAGACTTTACTCTAATTTTATCTTTATTTTCACAAAGAAATGTAGTAAAATTCTTTTAATTCTTATATCCACACATCATTGTTTTTTTTAATTATTTTTTTTATATTAATTTTTTAAATTTATACTAAATATAAAAAATTAATATGTAATTTATCACTTCTATAAAAAAATCCCATGCCGTTAGGTTGTGCCACCTCCATAAATCTTCTGGTATGTGGATGTATCTTTTTCGTTTATATATATTCGAATTATGTTATTGAAGTGGTCATTTTGATACGAAAATCAGGTGATGACAACCCATTTAGACATTGGGGGAGTCATGTACTGCCACATTAGGATGGTGCTTGTCAAGTATTGTATGTGTGTGTGTGAATATATATATATATGTATATATATATATATATTCGAATTATATGTTAGATCTTATATGTCTATGTATGTTAGATCTGATGTGTGCTGTGCTTTTAAAATTGTTTTTTAAAAAATGTAATTTCAATTTACGTCAAAATTAGGAGTCATGTACTGTCACATTAGAATGGTGCATGCTAGATCTTATATGTATATGTATGTTAGATCTGATGTGTGCTGTTCTTTTAAAATTGTTTTTTTAAAAAACGTAATTTCAATTTACGTCAAAATTTGCTAAAAAGTATCTTTATTGTAAAATAAAAACTATATATTAAAATAGTCATCTTGGTAGATACGAAAGTTAGGTGATGACAACCTACTTAGACATGGTTGCCAGGGGTCATGCAATGTCACATTAAGATGGTACTTTTTTTTTTTTTTGGAATTACAGGCAATGATTTATGATCTTAACGAGATGTTTATGTTAAGAGTCTCATATTAAATAATGATATGGCTTGAATATTGCTTATGAGTGGAGACAATCTTTACTGTATGAGTTAACTTTTAGAGTTGAGTTAGGTTCATACTCAAATTATAAGATAATATCATAACCTATCCAAGATTCGTTGGGTAACCAGCAAATGCCTAATCTTACAAATTTCACACTTCAGATGTCCAATTCTAGACGTGAGAGGTGTATGTTGAGAGTCTCAGTCCCACATTAAATAATAATATAGACCAACCCAAATTCTAAGAGTTTGAATCTCCTTCAATTTTTGTCAACCAAGTGATTTGTGCGTGCAAGTCTACGTTAGGATGGTACTTGATAAGTGTTGTGTGTTGAATTTGAATAATGGGATAACATGCTCTCCCAACAATTTAAAAGTTTTACAAATACTATGGTTAATGATCAAAAGTGACATTAACAAGTTAAATGTGACAGCTGCATTGAACTTACTCTACCTTCGTTACAATAACTAGTTAATTACGACAGTGAAAGACAATGTGTATACTTTACATCGATACAAACATATTTTACATATGATTTTTGTCTTTATTACTGTACCATTATCTTTCCATGATTTGTGGATTATTGTAATTTTGTTCAAGTGAAGTGATTATACATGTTTTAAACTTTTAATTATTCTGTAAAAATATAAAAATATAATTTAATCAATCTAAAGTGTGTGTGTGTGTGTATTTGGTATTAAAACTGGGCAAAAGCCCAAACAGCACAAGAAAAACTACAACGAGAAAGTATATTCTTAATTGTTGAAGTTAACAAGTATATACAATTAAAGGTCTCAAGTGTAACTTTAAAAACAGTTTAATTTTTTGTTTTTTTAGATAAATAGAAGGTAGCAAGTCTTAGGAATGAAGAAATGAAGAAGAGCGATGAGTTATCTCCTTATTTAACCAAGTTTCGATAAAATAAAAATAAAAAACACATACATACATAAATACATAAAGGGTTGAAACAATGAGTATATTTGAAAGCTTGGAATCAAGCAATTCCCTCATTCTAGACTCTAGAGTCACATCCTGCTATTACATTACAAGTAGAGAAAACTTGGCATTAGTACTATAATTTTTAGTAAAACCATTAATTGCTAAGGTTTTAGCTTAATTAAGATATATAATAATCTCTCAAGGAGGAAAACCAAACCTTTGACATGTGAAGATCTCCTGCTTTTGCGGCTAGTGGCCGTCCTAGCGTGTATATAAAAATTCTCCTTTCTTTTTCTTTTCGGATGCTTTTTTATAGGTCAAGAATCAAATACTAATTATGAATGACATGAAGAAAGGTGGAACCTTTTTTTCTTTCTTTCTTTCTTGGTTTGTTTCTTTTAAGATATGAAGAAATGTGGAATTTAATTTGTGGGGGAATGATTATAGGATATGAGTAATAAATGAGCAATCAGAAAAAAAAAAAAAGAACAGAAGAGCTCTTAACTTATGAGAGAGGAATAATTGATATTCTTTTGCATACAAAAAAATTAAGAAGAAAAAACAAACCTCACCATAAATTAAAGCAGTAATTATTGTTATAATTACAAGTATTCCTTAATATATGATTATGATATTCAAAGTTCAGAAGCGTTTGGGCCTAGAGAATCATTGATATCATGGTTCATCAATGGCTTTTCTGGTCTAGTGGGTCCAAGCATCCATGAAGAATCCCCCAAAAATAAAAGGGCAATACAATATATAAAAAGAAAATCCATAAGATAATGAAAAAAAATTATGATAGTCTCCGCATTCAGTTCAGAGTTCAAACATAAAGTGGATGGCCACGCCACCAAGCATAATAATAAAGAAAACAAAAAATTAAACTCTACCTAAATTAGTTGTTGTAGGCTTGTAGCAGATCTCTAAACATTTTTACCAAAAAAGGTAAATTCTTGCATCCAACGGCCTTATGTCAAAGAACACCATAGCAAGTACTCCTCCTCAGATGGACACCAAAGTTTCTTTTCCACATTTCACCCCCCACCATGAAAAGAAAAGCACCAACAAATGCAAATTCTCAGTGGAATCTGAGGTGAACTTGGGACCCAAATTTTTTAATCTCGGGGAATATTGTCTAAAACACTATCATGTCATGTAATTAAGTAACGTTAATCTTGTTTTGTGTGTTCTTTTTTTTATTTTAAAAAAACTATACCCTACTTCTTTAATGAGTTCTTTTAACCATGCTTGTCTGTGATTGATTGCTTGGGTCTATATTTCATGTCGGCTTGTTCACATAAAGAAAAAAAAGCTGTCTTTCTTTTGTTCAGTCTCTGATTTCCCGGCGACAAGTCAGTTTTCTCAACTTTGGTCCCGGTGACACCACCCTGCTACCTTGGCACTCACAAAGAGAAGTACCCTTTTGATGCTTTTCCATTTTGGTTACTTCTCTTGTTGTGTGTCTGTGTTCCTTGGTCTATGCTGATGCATATGGTGGCCTGAAGGTGATTCTCTAAGTCATGTTTTTATCTGGGGGATGAGTTTTTAAGTGGGTTTTGTTTGTTTGTTTGTTTGTTTTTCTTTTTTTTATTGTTTGGAGTCACTGTTGAAATGGTTGTGCTGCACAGATTTTGGCTTCTTGGACACCAGCAGATTCACTTGTTTTCCATGCTTTGTTGATGCGGATGTTTCAGCTGCAAAGTTCTGGTTTTGGCTTTTGGGGTTTTGATTCTTGCACCGGAAGAATCCCTCTTGCTGGAATTTACTCCTATTTGAGATTTAACACTGACATGTGAGCTGTGGGCTTGAATCCTTGGATGCTAAGCTCTGAAGTTAGCAGATTGCAGAAAGTGGAGGCTTCGTGTTGAGTTTCTCCCTGGTTGTTGAATTTGGAACTTGTGTTGTGTGGAGGTGGAACCACCAATTAGTTGCATTTCTGGGAAAAGGGTAAACTTGTTGTTGATTCTGTTCGGTTGTTATTGAACAACTTTGTGGCAGGCACTAAAGGGGATCCTTCATCTTATTGTTTATTTCTGGGGAAGTGCTGCTACTATTGTTGGACGATGAGTTGCAGTTAGAATTGTCTTATTGTGGAAAACTTGGGGAACAAGGTTAAATCTTCGTTGCTAGAAAAGGCCAAGTGTTGAATTTGTTTGGGGTCATTATTTTTATAGGTCGTAATGAAGGCTCCTTCCAATGGTTACTTGCCTAATTCTGGCGAAGGTGCTTTTTCTCATTATTTTAGCTCTTGCTCTCTCTGTCTTGCTCTCTGCTTGTGTGTTCCTGTTTCATCAAACACTAACCCTGCTCAGTGACTCTGAGGATGGTTGCTTTCAAGGAAAATGCTGCTTCTATCTTGTTGAATTAATTTAATAGCATTGTAGATCGAATAAATATGAGTATACGAGAAGTTTGAATGTCTAAAGAATCGATGGCTGTTATATGGTTTTCTTAGATATCTTACATGCTATAATTTGGCAATTTATCTTCCCAAAAATGAAGGGAAGCTGGTGTTCATCTGACTTTGTAGTTGCTGATCTTTTGGTTAATTTTCTTGAGTTATTTTGCTGGCCCTCTTCTCGATAAGATGTTTCTTTTTTCCCCTGGACTGAATAAATGTCATACCGTGGCTTATTACTTTGTCTTTAATTTGTTGAATATTTTGTTTACTCATTTTTCTTGTCACCTTTTCATTCTTTTCTGAATTAAAGCAAAACTTTTTAAAGTTGTAAACACCAAGTCCACATGTGCCTGGGATGAATTCTGTGTAACGAAGGGAGGGCATAACGATGTCTTCTCTTGTGTCTCTTATCCGTACTTGATAAATCAAATGCAAGAAGGAAAATAATGAATATGTTTGCCATGATGGTCTTCTGTAAGAGATTCTGAATTTAAAAAAGAAAGGATTTTTATGCTGAATTTAATTTCCTTCCCACCTGTGTGTCATGAATGATTGACTTCATTTTTCCATTTACAACCAATTAGAGTATATTCTTTATGGGTACTGAATCTACTGACAACAAGGTCAGAAGAATGAGAACAATATGCAAGATCTGTTCCTTTGTTTCTAGCACTTAAAATGCTTTTTGGCAATTGTAAATATGTTTGCATGATAGTCTTCTTCAATAGCATGCTTGAAGAAACTTTTCTCCTTCTAGACTTTATAATCCTAAACAACCTATGCTGAAACTATAACCCTCCCAATTTTGTGTTTCTTTGAGCTCTTGAAGCATGTTGTATTTGTTGTCTGTTACAAAACATTGATTCTACAATTTCAGCTTTTTTCTTCTTTGTTTCAACCCTTAATCATAAACAAAAATAAAAATATTAAAGAGTTCACATTTACTATTTAATATTTGTATATTTCTATTCAATAATGTAACATTATGTCTGTTCTGATAACAGGGGAAAGGAAGACCATTAATTCAGAGTTATGGCATGCTTGTGCTGGACCTTTGGTTTCTTTACCTCCTGTTGGAAGTCTTGTGGTTTACTTCCCTCAAGGACACAGTGAGCAAGTATGTTTCTTATGCCATGATTCAAAGAGCATGATATTTCTTTATTTTGGTTTCTGATGGAGTTTCTTTTGAATACTATTACTTTCAGGTTGCAGCATCCATGCAAAAGGAGGCCGACATCATACCCAGTTACCCTAACCTTCCGTCCAAGTTGATTTGCATGCTTCACAATGTTGCCCTGCATGTAGGTGCACTTTCCTAATGTGACATGGCTGTTTTGCAATAATAAAAACTCGTGAAGAAGATGTTTTATAATTTTTATAACAAGAGAAGATATATTCTATCTACACTGAGATTGATTGTCCTTGAGCACAAGCTAATTTCTCAACTTCTCTCTGACATTTGTGAATCTTGGCTAGTCATCTGGATAAACTAGCTTGCTAGGAATGTGTTTTTGGAAGAGAAAAGGTTGACATTTCTGGATGACATATATCTTTGTTACAAATTATGTCAGTTGTCTTCAGCCAAATCTTGGATAGTTGAATACCTTGCTAGCTGTGTTTTTGTTTTCTCATTTTCTTTTCTTGGTGCATGTCATTGGCCACCTCACCCAGATAGTTGGTATAGACCAACCTGGGTGGATAGTTGGAAGCAATATCAGTAGAAGAATATTAATTTCTCAAGCATTTGATATAACGGGTCCTAATAATTTTCTTGTGAGAAAAATATATACATATATTTTAATATTCTTTTCTGTTTTGGATCAGGCTGATCCTGAAACTGATGAGGTCTATGCACAGATGACCCTTCAACCTGTAAACAAAGTAGGTCAGCTGTTCAATCTGAGAATTTGTTGATATGTATCTGGGATTTATTTTCCACCTTTTCTTTAACCTCCACCCTATCCAATGATGTGGAACTATATCAAAGATTGTTTGATGTACCTGTTCTACAGTCTGACAAGGAAGCAATACTGGCATCAGACATGGGTCTCAAACAAAGCCAACAACCTACTGAATTCTTTTGCAAAACTCTTACAGCTAGTGACACAAGCACTCATGGTGGATTTTCTGTGCCTCGTAGAGCAGCTGAGAAAATATTCCCACCTCTGGTGCGTATATAACATTTTCATTTGTCATTACTCTGGCAAGGATTGGAAGAGTTTTATGTGATCCATTTGGGTTTTCCCTGTCTATGCTGACCAGAAGTGTGTTTGATAGGATTTTTCAATGCAACCTCCCGCTCAGGAGATTGTTGCCAAAGATTTGCATGACAGTACATGGACATTTAAACATATTTATCGCGGTATTGCCACTTTTACGTATCCTTCATTGCCTTCATCCATTAATATATTATCATTGATATGGTATATGCCTTATTGATGCACTATTAAGATTCATTGTTATCTAAAGTCTAAACCACAGAGGCCTATATTATCATGTTAGTGATACAACCTCATTTGGGTTGAACTAAACATCTAAAAAAATACTCATCGATCTTGGAATCATATTATAAGTGGTTTGATCAAATTATGAATATAGAAGTTGTGTATTTGATGTTTTACAAAGTTGAATGCTAAAATTGCTAGAACATCGGTTACAGGACAACCAAAGAGGCATCTATTGACTACCGGTTGGAGTGTGTTTGTTAGCACAAAAAGACTGTTTGCTGGAGATTCTGTTCTTTTTATCAGGTAAGGATATATTTTTTATGTGGAAATTTCAGGAAAATTTTTCACCTTGTTACTGAGCCAAAGTTTTGTGGTTATTTTTAGAGATGAAAAACAGCAACTTCTTTTAGGAATAAAGCGTGCTAATAGACAGCAGCCAGCACTCTCTTCATCAGTAATATCCAGTGACAGCATGCATATTGGCATTCTTGCTGCTGCAGCTCATGCTGCTTCAAATAACAGCCCATTTACTATATTTTATAATCCAAGGTACTATTTGGCATGTATTTACTATGATATCGACTGAATATTTGTGACAACCTCTTATAGAAATCTGTCAATATAACAGGGCCAGCCCCTCTGAATTTGTTGTTCCATTGGCCAAGTATAATAAAGCCATGTACACTCAAGTTTCCCTTGGAATGAGATTTAGAATGATGTTTGAGACTGAGGAGTCAGGAGTACGCAGATATATGGGTACAATCACTGGGATCAGTGACTTGGATCCTGTCCGATGGAAAAATTCACTGTGGCGCAATCTTCAGGTATTACTAGATCATTTATGTTTCATGAAGAAACTGATGCATTGTTTGGATAACTAGATATAAAATAGATTAATTTCACTCTATTTCCTATTTTATGGAATTGGACTATTGGAGCATGAATATTTTTCTGGCGCTTATTGCTTCTATGAACTGCTAAGTGATTTGAAATTTTTTTTGTTCCCTTAGTTTTGAATACCTTCTAACATGTATTGTGGTTTAATGTCCTATTATCTACATGTGCTGTTTCTGACCTCCCCCTCCCCCCAACTTACTGAGCCTCTGTCTTGGCTTACTGAGGCAGTCAAGTTTTGAACTGTTGATAGGTTGGATGGGATGAATCAACAGCTGGTGAGCGCCCAAGCAAAGTTTCGATTTGGGACATTGAACCAGTTGTGACTCCTTTCTACATTTGTCCACCTCCATTTTTTAGACCCAAGTTTCCCAAGCAACCAGGAATGCCAGGTAGCAAGAGTCCCCCCTTAACTAGTTCAAATTCCATTCAGAAATTTCTTATTGGCTTCCATTGGTTATCTCTGATTCACTGCCTAACAGAAATTTTCTTAGATTATTTTCTGCTTGTAAACAATTCATCTTAGAGAATATCTGTTTTCACTTTAACACAAATATCAGTGTGGAAATTCAATACTGGTTGTTGGCATACTGTGATAAAACTGATGAATTTGCTTGTAGATATGTGATTTGTCAAGAAGCTGTGTGTTATAGAGTTTTAGTTTAGATCCATTAAATTGTTATGTTTATTAGAATTTCGTTTCTTAGCAAAGAAATTGTTTTGCACAGACACAAAATGACTTTGGTTTGAATTTTCTTGTCCATTCATTTCATTTCCCCTTCACAAATAAAATATTAGAGGTTCTACATCATTGAGATTGTGGAGGTTATGGTCATTGTGTCCTGCTTCTTACATTGAACCTCAAGTGCATCAATTTTATTCATTCAATCTGTCATCTCTTCCTGAAAAGTTTGGTAATAATTCTTTATACTAGTTCTTAATTCTAGATAATTTTACTGTTCTTAGAATCAACTGTTCTTCATTAGCCTTCCCTCATTATGAAAATGATATGAAGTTGCTTCTATGTTGAAAGTAAAATCTCATATCTAATAGAATTTTTGAAGAGTAACATTCAGAAAACCCCTATGTTATTCCCCTCTCATTCTCATCCCATCCCTAGGATGTTGTGTATAGATAGGTGGTGACAGATGACCCTTGCTATTGATTTTGCAGATGATGAGTCTGATATAGAAAATGCTTTCAAGAGAGCTATGCCCTGGATTGGAGATGACCTTGGCATGAAGGATGCCTCAAGTTCAATCTTTCCTGGTTTGAGTTTAGTGCAATGGATGAGCATGCAGCAGAATAATCAGTTTTCTGCTGCTCAATCAGGATTTTTCCCCCCATCCATGCTTTCATCTAATACCTTGCATGGTAACCTTAACACTGATGATCCATCCAAGTTATTGAGCTTTCAATCCCCCGTCCTCTCTGCACCTAGTCTTCAATTTAACAAACCTAATTTACCAAACCAAGGCAACCAATTGCAACAGTCCCCAATGTCATGGCCTCAGCAGCAGCAGCAGAAGCTGCAGTCATTACTGCAAACACCAATAAACCAGCTCCAGCAGCAGCAGCAGAGGCAACAGCAGCTGCTTGAACCACAAAACCCGCCCCAGTTACAGCAACAACAGCCCCAACTGCCTCAACAGAGAGCAGAGCAGCCACAGCAACAGCAACAGTCGTGTCAGCAGACCATTATGAATAATGGGTTAGTTGCTTCTAACCAGATTCCAAATCAGTGTGTACAGCAACCAGTAACCTATTCTCAGCTTCAGCAACAGCAATTTCTCTCAGGCAGTATCCCACCCCAACAAAGTATCCAATCGACCAGTAAGAATACATTGCTAATGACATCCTTACCACAAGACTCACAATTTCAGCAACAGATAGACCAGCAAGCTAGTCTCTTACAGAGGCAGCAGCAACAGACACAGTGGCAACAATCTCCATTGCAGTTATTGCAACAAAGCCTGTCACAGAGGGCACCACAGCAACCACAAGTGACTCAAATGTCACAGCAAAACCCCTCAGAGCAACAACTACAGTTACAGTTGCTACAGAAACAGCAACAGCAACAGCAGCAGCAGCAGCAGCAACTTCTTTCCACATCTAGCCCACTTTTGCAGTCTCAGCTTCTACAGCAACAAAATACTCACCAACAAAACCAGCAATTACCGCAGCTGCCTCTATCACAACATCAGCCTCAACAGCTTGGCAACAATGCATTCTCAGTGGAGAAGTTTCTCAACAACAACTTCTCTTCTTCAGCTCTGATGCAATCGCAACAGCTTCCTGTGAACCAACCCCAGAATACACAGAAATCACTTACAACTACTAGAGCTCCCTCTAGTCTTACAGATGGAGAGGCCCCATCATGCTCAACTTCGCCATCTACTAATAACTGCCAGATATCTCCACCAAACCTCCTGAAAAGAAATCAACAAGTACCAGCCACATTAGGGGGGACTATGGTAGTTGAGCCCACTAATAATCTGATACAGGAGCTTCAGAGTAAGTCTGACATGCAGATCAAACATGAATTACCCAGTGTAAAAGGACCTGACCAGCTAAAGTATAAAGGGACAATTACTGATCAGCTGGAAGCTTCTTCTTCCGGAACATCTTACTGTATTGATCCTGGTAACATCCACCAGAACTTCCCACTTCCTAACTTCTGCATGGATGGGGATGTCCAATCACACCCTAGAAACAATCTACCATTTGCCTCTAATCTTGATGGATTAACGCCTGATACTTTACTCTCAAGGGGGTATGACTCTCAAAAAGATCTTCAAAACTTGCTGTCTAATTATGGTGGTGCTCCAAGAGACATTGAAACTGAGCTGTCCACTGCTGCCATCAGTTCGCAGTCATTTGGGATGCCAAACATGCCTTTTAAGCCTGGTTGCTCAAATGATATTCCCATCAATGATACTGGGGTTTTGAATAATGGCTTGTGGGCTAACCAGACTCAACGAATGCGAACATATACTAAGGTTTGTCATTCTTTGACAAATTTATGAATCTATTTAAATTTAGTATATTTACTGCATACATTTGGTGCCTCAATGTTTAATTCAATATAGAGAAGTAGGGGTGTTCTGCAATTTTAAGATGGTGCAAATCAAACATCATAGGGGTGTTTTTGTTCTTTATATTTTAGTAGATCATACGTTAAATGTACAGTACACTATCAGATTCATTTCCTATATATAGAGCTGGATTGTCAGAGATTCTTAGTTTGACTCTTGGAAACCCCCCACACTGACACTGGTAGTTGTTTCTCCTTTTGTTTTTATTTATTTTTCCTATCTCTTGTATTTTTTAAAAAAGAAAAAAGAAAAAATGTTCTGTATTTCATCATCCATTTGCTATTCTGATGCTGCACAATGAAGGGAGTGGTTGAGCTAGATGACCGCTTTTAGTTGCATTTCCAGTAAGCTTAAGCTTTTGATATTTTTAGCATGGTATCCATACAATGATGATCTTGCCTCCAGCCCAACAATGCATATAATTTTGCCTAAGGATTTCCAGTCCAACTCAAACATTTCCAAGTAGGCAAGTATATTTTGTTTTACCGGAGAGCTGCTCATTAAAACTCAAATCCATACAATGATGATCTTGCCTCCAGCCCAACAATGCATATAATTTTGCCTAAGGATTTCCAGTCCAACTCAAACATTTCCAAGTAGGCAAGTACATTTAGCTTTACTGGAGAGGTGCTCATTGAAACTCAAGACAGCTGTTCAAAACATTAGGCTCAAACATTTCCAAGTAGGCAAAAGCTGCTCATTAAAACTCAAGACAGCTGTACAAAACATGAGGCCCAAAAATATAAAACTTGAATGTGCTTGTTTGAAATTATTTAGAGATATTGTAACCTTCAATGAATCATTATAAATTATACCTTAGAGCTGCCCTTTGTAGTACTTCTTAACCTGCATTGTCCTTTGAGACTAATTGATAATAAAGTGGGGTATCTTCAGCTCATATTTGGACTGGAAAACTATATTGAAAGGGGCGTGTTACACCATAACTGTCATTCCTGAAGTAGTGTCATCTGGAAACCACCCTCTAATGCTTTAATCTTAACTGCCTCTGTTTTAATATGTTGTTTGGATGGTGTATTCAAATGCTTAATACTGCTTACAAATTTTGTAGGTTCAAAAATGTGGCTCTGTTGGAAGATGTATTGATGTCACCCGTTACAAGGGATATGATGAACTTCGGCATGATTTGGCTCGTATGTTTGGGATTGAAGGGCAGCTAGAAGATCCTCAAAGGACTGACTGGAAACTAGTATATGTGGATCATGAAAATGACATTCTTCTTGTTGGTGACGACCCTTGGGAGTAAGTAGTTAATTCCTTGTAGTTGATAGTGCCTACTATTTCAGCCATTCTGGTTTGTTTTCTTAAACTTCAACTTATAATTCCTTGCAGAGAATTTGTAAGCTGTGTCCAGAGCATAAAGATATTGTCGTCTGCTGAGGTGCAGCAAATGAGCTTGGATGGGGATTTGGGTCATGTTCCAATCCCCAATCAAGCTTGTAGTGGGACAGAAAGTGGCAATGCATGGAGGGGACAATATGATGATAACTCTGTGGCCTCATTTAATCGATAAGGATGTCAAATATTGACATTTTGGAGTAGTCAACTTGTATATTTTGAGAGATGGAGGACTAACATGACCCTTAAAATTTCTTGTTGGTGCTCCTCTATATCACAAATGGAAAGGAGACATATTCATTGCAAAAGATGCAGTTGGTGGGGTATTGTAGAAGAGGTGGATACATAACTGCATCCCAGTTCTTTGTCAACACCAATTTTAATGGTGAGAGAGAAGTTTAGATCCTTGGATGTACCAAGGGCAGATTCCTTTAATATTAATGTTACATATCCTACATTGGAATCTGCTTTTCTTGCGGCTGCTGGCTTAGGATCTTTTTTTTCCCTCTCCTTTTTGGCAAGGTACAGCCGTATAGGTCAGGTGGTGTATAATATGATCGTTCTTATGAGATTATTTTTTACTTACACCTCTGTAAATCTTGTGATGGTTAAAGTTAGTTGCGGAAGTGAGGTAACTAAGTGATGACTGGGACAATTAACAATGCATGCCAATTCTAGATTTTGTACAGTGCCTACACTTTTTCCATGGTGACAATTATGGAAAAGTCCATATGGATGAAGAAAAGCTCAGTTTTTATTTTTATTTTACCTTTTTCACTTTTGAGTATAGTGTGCTTCAGTTTGCAATTAACTTTCTGCATATCCAAATGATATGTTGGAGAGGCAGCTTTGACAAACTGTTCAGTAACTGCCTCAAGTGTTGCTTGTAAATCTGAAGCGGTTTTAAGTAATGTTATTTGCCCATTTTTCCTCAGTTATTTTATGTTTCTGTGACTCGTTTATGCATTGGTCTACAATGCCCCATGTAAGGGAAAAAAAAATACATGTGTACTTTTAGACTCTTGATGGTATTATAACTAGCATTCGTCTGAGTTAAAAGAGTTCGAGCCTTTTAAGCATCTTGTTTTGGGTTTGATTCTTGAGACTGTGTATGGAAAAAATGCTCTTGAGAGCGGTCTTGCTTTTGGCACCTGACAATACTTTGAGGGATTAGTCTCTCACCTTCCGGGCAAGAAGATACCATGGGCGACAAAAAAAAAAGACACTTAACAGTGAAGATTTTATCTATAATTTATTATATAATATTATAAATTTAATCTGATGTCATGTCCCAACTGACAAATAGACAAGATCTAGACACATGTATTTAGAGATGGGTCCAAAAACTGTTATTCTCTATAAATATTATTGTTATTCTTTATTAAATATGGAAAGGAAAAAATAAAAGTAATTTGAATTTCATTGGCAATTCAAAAAAGAAAAACTCATGCTATAGCGTTGACATGGAAAGTCCTATTCTATGTTTTTCCATCTATGCTAACCCAAATGAATTGATTAAGTACCCAAAACCTTAATATAAGGAATTTAATTTTAATCTATTGTTAGTGTAAAGCAATTTTGAATTGTCTTTCATCCAATGATGTATTGACATATCATTAAAAGACTTAGACTTCTTAGGTAGTTGTTGTGATAGTTAAACTCATTTATTGATTTGTAAACACATGATTGGATGACAGTGTGAAGTTTTTTATACTGACAGTGGATAAATGTTAAACTCTAATATAAGATACTTTCTGTCCACATGTTTTAATGTTCACCAAATTGTTTTGACAATGCCTCTTCTTCCTTTCTTACAAAATTAGGGACAAAATGAAAGAAATTAGGATCATTCTCAGGAGTGTATCCAAAATAAATTACAATTGAGCGACATTGGCCAATGGTTAACAATAATACTAACGGTGTCGACACAAGTTAAGAACAACTAAGTGCACTCAATGGATTATTAGCGACAATATTGAGATTGTTGATGAAAGTAAAAAATGGTAGACGAACATTTAATAAATGTCTAGTGACAATGCTGAAGTTATCGGCATAAGCAAAGGATGACTTAGTGGATACTATATTAAGCGACAACATTAAAGTCATCGCGACAAGTGAAAAATGATTTAGGGCAATTCATCAATGGATGACAACAACACTGATGTTATCAATGTAGGTTATGAACAATAAGCGCACTCAATTAGTAATACGCGACAATATTGAAATTACCGATGAAAGTGAAGAATGGGTAATATGTTTACTTACATCAATTTAAATTCAACGTTCTTCTTTCTTTCCTTTGCTTTTCTTTCTATTTACATTTTGTTTTCAATTCTCTCTTCAATCATTTCGATCATTTCTAATTTTCATTTCTCTTTGATTCTCGTTAATGTCTGTTGACGCATCGCCAAAATCACCAAGCACACACACTCATGTTGACACACTAACATTGCATGCTTAACACTTGTACCGTTTTGTTAAAGAAAACAGAAATTCTACTAAGGAAGAAGATTCCTCTTCCTAAATTGCTTGTGAGAACCAGAGTTGTCAATCCGTCGACAATTTTCCTCAAGAAACATAGACACTATTATATAAGGTATTACATAATGTTGTTTTGTTTAACAGATCCAAGTGATTCACCCAATCCCTCATCTCATGCAAATTTGTCACGTTTAACATATGTACCAAGTTTCAATAATAATTGTTCAATAAATAATTCACTGTTGGGCATTCTATTATAATAGGTATTATACCTTTGGCGGATGGATGATAGCTGACGAAATCAAAACCGATACACGACTGGAAAAGGAAGTTAAACCAATGTACACAACGCTCAGATGCTTGAAAATAAGTCCCAATTTCAATCGGTTGGTATTTGAAACCATGAGGGAAGTTGAAAATTCGTCACAATAAATTCAAAACTAGCGGTGTATCGAAGGCAATGCAAATTGTCCAAGGAACAGAAGTTGCAATCAACTATATTTTGAGCGTCATTACAGTAAAAAATCCACTTTCCTCAAGATGAACACAAAATTTTTAAGTTACGAAACACAAACAAATTGTTATTAGGAGAGGACAGCCATGACATCTGAGGCCCTCAAAGCAATATAGTCAGAACCATCTTTTCCCTTGAAGTCATTCCCCGCGTATTTGGAGTACATAACTGTGTTCCCAGGAGTTATGGACAAAGGTTTTTTGTTGCCTTCATCATCCAGAGGCCCTGGACCAACGGCTATCACCTGTAACATCCAAAGTACAAGAAAAACATATTATTCAGGCAAAGCATTGTTGTTCCGCAACAAAGTATCCATCTAAAACATGGAAATAGGACACTAGCTAGTCAGTTAAATTGTCCCTGAGCATATTATTTTTGCTACCCAAATTTTTTTTTCGAAGGGTGTTGTTTTTTAACCATAATATATTTTCAAACAAAAGAGACTAATATGAAAGCTTACTGTTCCAATAGAAGGTTTATCCTTGGTTGCCTCCGTAAGCAACAAACCGCCTGCAGTTTTTTCCTCAGCTTCTGCAACCTGCAGTCAATGTTCAATCAATCAAGAGATACCATCATAATTATCACAGGCATCCAAGATACACAGAGATCATGGTGTACATAATTGATACATCTGTATAAAAATAAGATTAACACAAATTATGACATGGGCAAAACCTAAATGCACCTTGAGGATTAGACAAATTTAAAATGTGATTGTAAAATGATCCAATGACATTCTCTGCCTAACATCCAACGCTGAAATAAGCAAAGCTCTGACGAGAAACCCACCTTTATTAATACTCTATCATTCAAGGGTTTAAGATCCTTGATGTCATCGGTTTCAAGGATACCAACAATGTCATCGTCCTTTAGAATAAGATGCTTTGAACCATGGAACTCAACCTCAGTACCTGCATACTTCGAATACACAACTTGTGCACCTGTCTGTACAAAGAAAATGAATCACACAAGTTAAAATTAGACAAAACATCCCCTTCCCCTAAAAAATTGAGGATAGATTAATAAAGCTTTTATGATTTCCTAACATAGGAACATCACCTTCACACTAATGTCCACTTTGCTCTTCCCAACCGTCTTTCCTTCTCCGACAGCAACCACCTCACCCCCTTGAGGCTTTGTTTGGGCAGTTGTGGGAAGCAAAATCCCACCCTCGGTCTTCTCTTCTGCTTCCTTAATTTTTACCAGTACTCTGTCACCCAGAGGCTTAATAGAGGTGTACTGCATGGTGAAACTACCAGTCAGGTACATGTTGAATTATGAAACAAACATGTAAAAACCAAAATTTTGAAGACAATGTATCAACACAACTATGTGATTTGTATGTAGCAGTTATGTTTAATAACAAATCAGGGAGAAAATGAAATATAAGAGAAAACAACAACAACAAAAAATGGTAGAAAAATCTCCCAACTTAAAAGGCAAGATATGAGTTCTACTTTTCTTAAAAATATAACCAAATAAATTGCTGCATGCATTGCGTAAACTCTCATGTAAAGTATTAACACGGAAAGAAACTTTCATAATGCACAACAAGCATGATATGCTACTCTAAGAATATTTTTGACAATGCCAATAGTAGACTCCGTCAATCTGACATATACTAATATAAAAACAAGTATAACATGCTCTCGTGTGAAGAGTATCAAGATTATATGAGAATAATTGTGGCAATGTCATAAATTGGATAAACTATATACAGAGCAAATGCAGCACATCAGAAAGAACACTTTCAATTTCTTTGTTTTTTTAGGAATCTGAGATGAAATCAACAACCCAGGACAGAAAAAAAAAAAAAAAAAAACCTTGGGGGCTACAACAGTGGCGGCTTTGACAACCAGACCCCGAAACGACCTTTGGGTGAGATTACCAATTCTCACATGCCCCACAAAAGGAAACTGAACCGCTGAAGGTCGAAACCCTTCAAACGATGGCACGTTCCTCGCAGAAATTGACGATGTCGTAAGCTGAGCTGTCGCCATTGCCTAGCTGCCCAACAAAATCAAAATCAAACTAAGTTACTACGTACGAGAATGACTGGTTTTTAGAGTCTGTGTACTAGTTCTTCGAGCATCTTTCCTTTGTTTTCTGGAAGAATTATAACAAGCATTGAAAAGTTGATGTTATCCAATTAAATTTTCTTAATTTTCACGAGAAACAAGCAAGTTGACAAAGAAAGCAGAAAGCTTCAGCATAAAAGAGTATCATAGAAGTAGAGAAAGTTCATTACCTTAAAAATCGAAACAAGCAGATTGTGGTTTGAGGTTAGAAAGTGGGAGGAAGTAGCGTTGAAACAATGATAGATAATAAAAAGAACCCTAAACCGATATTGGGGTTTTATCTGATGACAGACCCTTCTAGAACTAGAGGTTAGTGTCACAGTGTACCTCACGCGCCTACTCGGGCTGCACCAAGCCCGTTTAGGTACCCGAAAGGTTTATATAACTCTCTTGTTTTTCTACATATCAAGAATCAAGTGTAAGCATGAAGTGATAAGCATTGTAATGATTGATCAAAATTATGCACATTTTCACACCCCCAGTGAAATTGGTATCAATTGAGCTAGCTATAAATTGTTGGCTTATATAAGAAATTTCATTAAAATTAAGTAAAATAAAATTTCATTTCTTTTATAAAGTATGACATGTTCACAAACAAAAAAAAAATGTTTGTAGTATATGGAAGTAGTACCAAATCCCTTACCACGAGATCATTAAAAATAAAAAAAATAGATCTCATATATTATTTGTTAAGTTTAATCCAAAAGAAATATGTGAATTATCTACTTTATATCTCAAAAAATTGGATTAGTTATTACAGTTTTGTTTTTAAATAACATCTCTCATGTTTGAGGAGTCAGTCATTTTCTTTTAAATATTTAGATAAATATTTTTTTATTGTAAAACAGGTTTATGATTTGGTATGAAAAGAGAGATGCTAGGGAAAAGTGTCACCAAGATTAAACAATCAAAAAGAACTTAGTGTCACTTCAATTAATGCCTTTAAGATTAAACCAATTTTAATAGACATGAAATAATTAAAGTATATAAATAATCGTTTTGCAAGAAAAACACATTTCACATCTCCACTCTCCATTTTATATTGGTATTTTGTTATTGCTTTTTCACATAAAAATAGAATTAGTTAGAAAGGTTTGGTTTTTTTTTTTTTTGGTTCATTTTGATTTTTCTTTTTGTTTTTTGGTACAGTAGGGGGCCAAAGGCCCAAAGAAGAGAAGGAAACTATAAAGAAAAGAAAAACAAGCACGGTAAGGTAGCCCCTACAATATCAGCTTGGATAAGGAAGCCTAGGTCCTTAGGAGGTTCTCCAAAACCATGAAGTTGTGATCATGTTGAAGGCTCCAATTCGCCAACCAATTAGCACATTGGTTGGCTTCTCTGTGGGCATGTGTGAAGCCAATTTCCTAATCTCTTTGGCAAAAGAACTTGATTATGCGGAGCCAAGCATTTCATCTGTGGGAATGGGGATTAGGATTAGTCAGCTTTGCTATGATAGCTTGGGCAACTATGATTCTACAATAACCAGTATTCCAGGTCATGTCGAGACCCATTAATATACCCCCGAGTTCTGTTGTGGCTGCATTGTAGTAACCAATATGATAACTGAAACCTATGATCCATGTAACCATCATCACTCCTCAGAATACCACTACACCTTGCATCACCCGAATTTCCTTTGGCAACACCATATGTATTAAGTTTAACCCAGTTTTGAGGTGGGAAGGTCCACTTAACGTCACGTCAAGTGGAAATTCTAGACAAAGAGAACTATGCATTTCTTGCAGTATGTATTTGTTGGACATAATGCTGTATAGTTAGGATTGGGTCAAAAGGACGATCAAAGCTCTCATAAAAAATCTCTTTGTTGCTCTAAGTCCACATGTACTAGTAAGTAACTCTAAATACATCACCCCAGTCTTCATTGTCATTAAGGCAAAGGGAAGAGGTAAGATTGTGAAGAATTCAGTCTTTGAGCTCCCAAGAATAGAAGTCCACCAAGTGATCAGAAGCAACAAGCCTAATCCAAATTTGGGTAGCGACATTGCAGTCTCTGAGCACATGAATGACATGCTCAGCAATACCACAACATAAATAGCAGTCAGGACTGTTATGGCCCCAAGAACTACACTTGAGGGCTATCAGCAATTTATTATGAGAGGTTATCCATAAGAAGGTTGAAATCCTAAGAGAGCATTACCATTTCTAGATAATATCCCATAACTTATTTTGTTGCATTTCATCAAAGCCAGCAAGCACTTATGACAGTAAAATCCCCCATGGGGGGAAGCACTCCAACCAATGAGATTAGGACCAGCAGAGTAATGAGGGGGGAGAATTGCTTGAATAGTGTTGACAGTAACCTGAGGAAAACATAGAGTTAACTCATGTAAATCCCATTGATGATATGATGGGGTAAAGCTAGCAACTGAGGTACTAGGATCTATAGAGTTAATATCTGCATGACATAATCAATAAGTCTAGTGTTGTCATTGTACCAAATATCAGTCTAGAATTTGGTATTAATTCCATCTCCAAGAATATGAGAACAGTGATTCAATAGAGTAGGCCAAAGTTTAGTGAGGGATTTCTAAAGACTAGAATCATAGTTGTGGGATATAATTCCTATGTGAAAGTTTTGATTTTTGCCATACTTCCTTCGCAGGACTTGAACCCAAAGCTCGTTGTCGCAACCGTCCCGAAAGGCGCCACGAAGGGAGAAGGCAACTAAAAAATTTAAATATTGAAAAAGGGATTTTTGGAGTCGTCACCAATCGATTTTTTCCATTAAAAATGGATTGGTGCGATTGGACACCTACAGAGAAAATCTGCGTACCAGAGTTTGAGTTTGGGAGTTTGATTACGGGTAGGGAAGGTATTAGCACCCTACACCGTCCATTCTAAGAATGGTTACCTATTTAATTTAAAGTTATCTGCTAAGTCAATTGTGTTGGTCATTTATTATTTGGAGAAAATATTGTTTAATTTTTTTGTTATTTTTTATGTCCCATTTTGTCGGGCATGTTATCAAAGGTGATAAATGACGTGACAGGGAATGGGTGGCTTAGTAGCCATTATTGGGGAACAAATTGGAAACCCGTAGTTTATTAGGAATGGCAATGGTGAATTAGAACTTGGATTTCCAAGAAATACTTTGACAAATAAAATGATTTTTGAAAATAAGTTTCACAATTGAGAAAATTATTTAACAAGGTAAATGATTTGAAAATACATTGTTTAAAAGGAATTTCAAATTTCAATTCACCATTGTCATCAAATACAGGTTGTATAAATTTGTTCGCAGTTATTTTTATGTTTTTTTGGAAAATATTTTATTTTTATTGTTTTGAAAAGTATTTTATTTTTATTATTTATTTTTAGGAATTAGACTTCGCCAGAGCCCCCGGCAAAGTCTGATATAAATGCCTCAAGAAAATCGGGAAGAGTTTAGTTAATCAGACTCCTGATCCTCTCCCAACTTCTGTCATCGGCCAGTTTTAATTGTGGCGTGAGGAGTTAATGTTTCAAACTATGAATGACGTAGCAAAGGTAAGGAAAAATACTATTTTGCAAATGAAAGGTGATTTTTATTGAAAAATTATTTGAGTTACTAAATGTAGTAGAAATGGAAAATTGAATTGCGACAAAATTAATAATAAAATATGGATTTTATTGGAAATTATTTATAACTTCGCCAACACTCCTGGTAAAACTATAAAAATCTCATCACCTCAAGGAAATTAAAATGTCACCGCCGTCACAGCTAATTTCAAATATCCCATCGTTGAATCCTTATTCCATGAATCAATTTTGACATGAGTAAGATAATAAGAATTGATACAATTAATCATGAAATAAGATTTTTGTGAGAAATTATTTATAGCCCCACTAACGCTCCCGGCAAAACTATAAAATTCTTATCACCTCAAGGAAATTAAAATATCACTGCCGTCGCAGCTAGTTTTAAATATCTCATCATTGAAACCTTATTCCACAAATTAATTTTGAAATGAAAATATAACTTGGTTGAATTAACCATGAAATAATATTTCTATAGGACATTGTTTATTGCCCCGCTGGCTCTTCCGGCAAAACTATACAAAATTTCCTTGCCTCAAAAAAAATATCACCGTTGCAACATATTTTTAATTGTCCTATCATTAAAATCTTATTCCATATTTAAAATTGATTTTATTTCTTGACAACTAAAAATATAATGAAGGCGTGGTTGAATGTGTAAGTGAGTGATATGGAATAGATAGAACACCATATACTAGTCATCCTTATCAAATTAATCATTTTATTGAACCAATCAAGTAAAGCCAAACGAGACCACTTTTGGACGATGTCTAACACTATATAGCCCAATTATTTCCTTCTAACCCCAACTCTTGATTATTTTATATTCTTGACAAAACCCCATTTTTTACGCAATGTAATAAGCAGAATTCGTTTTAAATAGAATCCAACATCTCTTTTATTCTTTCCTTTTCCTACGTGACACATCCTTCTATTTTCATTCTCTTTTTATTTTTATTTTTATTCTTTATATCTTGCTTTTACCAATCTGCACAACATATTTCCTTCTTTTAATTTCCTTTTAACAGAGGTATCTAATCCAGTGTAGGCATATTCCTTAGAAAAAAATAATATTGATGAAAGTGAGTTAGATACACAGAGGTATATAGGGAGTAAAGAAATATACACCATAAAGAAGGAGAGACCAACAGAAGCATACACAGCGTGAATAGCGAACATACCAGGAACAAATTATCAAAGCATGTCAATGCAATAACAAAGAAAATAAGTCACACCAACGTGCTCATGAATTGCTCAAACAAAATACAAACACACAAAAATGAACATCTTAATCCATGCATTTATCAAACCTGTCTAGGTGCATACTTAGGGTAAAAAGGATTAACCAATATCAAAACTGGCACACGTGTCAAAGCAACAAGCAAGCAGGCACATTAGGATCAAATTTAAAAGATCAAATGATACAGCTAAGATATACCCATTGACAAGTCAAAATACCCTTCGAGATTTCCTTTCGAACATCTTATGACCAAATCACAACTCCTTTTTACCTGCAATCAATAGCTGTTGTAAACGTAGATTCACAACATCAATACTCAGAATAATAAAGGAAGAAAGAATGAGAGGTGGTGCAGTATCAGTTGCATTTTATCAAAGGATAATAAGATCACACGAGGTTTGGAAAAGACTAAATCACAGTCTGAACCACGTTGTAATCCTGAGCCTAATCGCACCAAAGCATACACTGAGATACCATCAAAGCATTACTTGAAAGAGTAGATACTAGCAAATTAAAAATGAAATAGCACCACCACGCAGCAAAACTAGCAGACATGCTAAGAACAAGATATCACCCTTCAAATGATCCATTAAAAGAAAATCACGCAGGTTATCCATGTTCACCAAAGGGATTGAAAGATAAATTGAGCCCTGTGATTCAATTCCATATCTTATTGTAAAAACAGTCACCATAATTATCAATAATCATGAAAACAGAGGGGCAAGATAAAACAGTAAGGTACTCTATTTCCAGAATCATCAAAACATGCTTGCATGTACCAAACAAAATGATTTGTCAACATTCACATGCCCATGGTAATCAACATAAGCTTTAACATTTTATTGTACTTGAATCATGGGATTTATAAACAAAAAAGAAGACGCACCTTTGAAATTCTAAAACTCTCCAAATAATCTTGAAAGCCAACCATAAAAAGTTAACTCTCAAACACTAGTCCAGCATATTAGACTACATCCCCTAAAAACAGTAAACACCCAACAGATTCACTATAAACAAAGAAATCTCAACAATGCAAGCATAGACTTATTCATTCAAAGAGCATTCAGACTTTGCCTCAAGCAATTTTAGAGTAACAGAATAGTATAACCAAGTCAAGCATAGCCCGCACATCCCAGATATCCACTCTCAAAACTTCGTGGAATTCAAGTGAACACTAACACTGATTGTTATCAGATAAATGGAATCAACAACACCAAAACTACTATTAGCTCTTAACATAACAGACTAATATAATCACGAACCAATTAAACACACAACAGTATTTCAATATCCTAGATGTACAAATAAAACTCATTACATGATTATTGATACAAAATCAGGTGGGGCAAAAGGTGGTTACCGAGTGAACTCACTTCTAGGGAATACAACCTCGGCAAGCACAGCCTTCACTCTTATGAAATCGAAGACCTTATCCTCCCCTTGCTTTAAGTTCTCAATGCCCGAAGAACACAGCTCCAAAAGCAAAAAAATCAAAATCCCCCCAAAGATTTTCCTCTCTTAGAAACCATTCCAAAAAGACAAGAGCACCATTAAAACAGAACCATACACCCCTATTTGTACAAATTTACCACACCTCCCCCAAAATAAAGTAAAACAAAACCATAATAAATACAACAGA
Source organism: Styphnolobium japonicum (assembly GCA_023212625.1). Taxonomy (NCBI): domain Eukaryota; kingdom Viridiplantae; phylum Streptophyta; class Magnoliopsida; order Fabales; family Fabaceae; genus Styphnolobium; species Styphnolobium japonicum. Next base: position 19,699,247 of record JALBWW010000003.1, on the reverse strand, counting down.
TTACAAAATAAATAAAAATGAAATAATAAAAATAAAAAAGGAAAATCCCCTTTTGCTGAGTTTCGCGGATCAAGGGCGCAGGGGACAGATCGCGTGATCTGCGGCTTTTGGCATAGTGGGGAGTGATGCCGAGGAAGGAAAGCACGGGAGAAGTGGTCCAGGTGCGGGGTGTGTGGCCAAATGAGGGAATGGGTTCGCGGCTTTACTTGGTGGATCAGGTTCTGGGTTAGGTCAGATTTGGAGCAAGGGTCTGGGCCAGGTTTTGGTTCTGGTCCGTAAAGAGTTAAAGGGAAAGGAACTTGGGCTTATCAAATGGTTAGCAGATTGGGTTTGGTTCTGGTTTGGTAGATTTTGGGCTTTATTTTTATTTTATTATTTCTTTTGATTTTGTATTTTTGTATTTTTTTTTATTTTGTAATTTTATATTTTTCCTGCATTTTTGGTATTTTTATATTTTTACATTTTTTGTATTTTTATATTTATTTGTATTTTGGTATTTTTTTTGTATTTTTCAGATTTTGTATTTAATTAGTAAACTAACTAATAATTAAAAAAGGTAACCTGAACAAAATACGGTGTTCACATTCGTCAGGCCTGGTAAGGACTCCCTAAGCAATTTTCAAAAGGAAAGCATCATTCATAAGTCTTAGATTTTAAAACTCGAGACCACCCAAATTTTTTGGAAGACATAAGGTTTCCCATTTGATGAGATGAGTTTTTCTATAGAGGCTTGAATTCCCCCAAATAAATTGTCTCTAAAGTTTTTTTACCTCATCACAGATATAGTAAGGAAAGGCATTGATGCTTCCAGCCATTGAGCATTACTTGGATCTTGTCTAGGATATGTCTATAAGTCTGTTTATGAACTTTATCACGGATTAAATGGGCTCTAAGATACCTCCCAAGGCTAGGAGATTCTGTGAAACCACTTCTTTGAACCATTCTTTCTTTGTCCTTAATAGGAGTATTTTTGGAGAAAATAATAGTAGTCTTTTCCTGGTTTACTTTTGGCCAGAAGCAGAATAAAAGGAAGTTAAACAATTAAGAACACACTCTAGTCGATCTTGTCCCCTCCTGTTTTGGTTTACAAATTCTCGTTTTGGTTTTCTACTCACCCTTACGGGGGAAAATCAATTAGTGAAGGTGGAGCAAGTGAACACTCCCCATCCTTACTCGATAAGAGCAAATTTCTTCTTGAAGTTATGAGATGCAAAATATATCACATAACGAGAATCATTTCTTGAGGTCATTCCATACCTTATACGTTTTGTCAATCCATATAATACTATGTGCTATTGGCTAAGACACCAAACGCGTAATCCAAGACAATACCATAATGTTGCATCTTTCCCGAGCACTGTAAATAAGATCCATGGTTGTTGGTTGCACAATTGAGCCATCAACAAACTTTTGCTTATTCTTAGACAAAAGAGTCATTCTCATGGCTCGTGACCAACCATGGTAATTTGGTCCTGTGATGATCGGTGATACAAGCACCAAATTTGGATTTTCATTTGGATGGAGGTAGAAAGGGCTCAATGGATTTTGAAATTCATCTGCAGCAAAGTCTTTAGCAAGATTGAAGGAAGAATTTGCCATGAATGATTCAACGAATATTAGAGCAAAAAGTGATGAGAAATAAGGAATGAACAACAATCAGATGAATGGGCTCTGATACCATGTTAAGCAATATGGGAAAGGAAAAGTGAAATGAATTTGATGAATTGTGATGATTGAATTGATTTAGGCCATAGACCAATATATATACATCACACACAGCTAGAGTTTGTTATTGTCAGTAGTATCCAGCCAAAAGCAGCAAATTTTCTCTTCAATAATTGTTGCTTCAACAATAACAATCTTTCGGTACAATGCAAATTTGTCAACAATGTCAAACAAGCTTTCGGTACAGTCAACCTTGACATCTTTGGCCAACACTTGTTTCTTGCTTCTATAAATAAAAGCAATTGAGATGAAGTAAAAGCATCAGTTCCTCACAACGAGAGAAATAATGTAAGAGAAAAATAGAGAGAAAGCAATTGAGATGAAGTAAAAGCATCAGTTCCTCACAACGAGAGAAAGAGTGTAAGAGAAAAATAGAGAGATCTTCAAAGATAGATTTTCTGAGAGAGAAAAATAGTAAGTCAATTTGTGAGTGTTATCCACAAATTGAAGATACATTATTATTGTATTTTTGTATTCCCATTATTTTATAGTGGAGGTTTAAATGGCTTACAAGTTCCATGGTTTTTTCCTTGATTACATTGAGAATGTTTTCCACACTAAAATTTCTGGTGTTGTTATTACACTTATTTTACGCTTCCGCAAAGTGTCTATTTTTGAGTTCACAAATGAGGAAAGTTAAGGTGGTATTTCCCAACAGTGGTATCAAAGCTATCAGGGCTCTCGGATACTAGGTGCCGGATTCATAAGAAAAATTCTTAGTATGCTCTGTGGTTGCAGTATTGTGTGATCTTCCGCATCAGAAAAGAATTATTCTTGTTGCTGAGAATAACGTGTGGTGGTGTGTAAGTGTTGTCTATGAAAGTTTTGTCTAGAAAAGACTTGGAATTTAAGTGTGTCCATTAGTAACCCACTTCTCTTTCTTGAGAATTTACCCAGTACACTATTTGCATACTATAGTTATTGTTTACATATACGGTACTATTCACGTATATGGTATTGTCCTGTGTAACTCAAGTTGAAGGGTGCTGTCACTCATTATGGATATTTCATATATGTTCAAGCTAACTGCAGATAACTACTTCTATTGGAAGCCGATGATGGAAGACCACTTATACTGTAAAAATTTGCATGAGTCAATCACCAAGAAAGATAAACCGGAAAGGAAGACCGACAAAGAATGGGAGCTCTAGAATCGGAAAGCAGTAGCTATGATCCGAAAATATATTGACAGAAGTTTGTTATGTATCAACTTATACCAACACATATGAGTTGTGGACGAAACTTGAATATTCAAAAGAAGAGGCCCAGAAATAAAGCTCACCTTGTCAAACGACTGATGAAGTTGGAGTACTCGGGAGGTCAGAACATGATCAGACATTTGAATACTTTCAAAGGTATTGTGAATCAACTCGCGAAGACAGAAATGAAGATAGATGATGAGTTGCAAACTTTTATACTCCTCAGTTCTCTGCCTGAAACTTGGGACACTCTAGTTGTCACTCTCAGCAATTCTGCTCCAGACGGAAAGCTTAGCATGGATTCTATTACAGACAGTTTGCTGAATGAAGAGTCAAGACAGAGAAAAAAGGGCTTGAACAACCAGTTCGAAGCCAACATTGTTGACAATAAGGGAAGAAGTAAGAATTGTGAAAAATGAGGTAGTGGAAAATCACAAGGCAGATCTAAATCTCACACTAGATTGAGTTGTTATTACTGTGGTAAACCAGGCCACATAAAATCTGAGTGCAGAGTCTTGAAGAGAGATTAACAGGCTGGAACAGTCCATCCTGACCAAATTAACCCAAAGAAGACCAAGGAAGATGGAACAACTACTGCAGTAGCCTCAAATGATGAGAATATATTTCTTGTTGGAGAAGAAAATTATCTAAACATTGCATCCGATGATTGCATTTGGATAATTAACTTAGGAGCATCCTTCCACGTCACACCTCATGAAGAATTTTTCTCATCATACCAAAAAGGAGATTTTGGTAATGTGAAGATGGGTAATCATGTCACAAGTAAAATGGTTGGCCTTAGTGAAGTGACTTTGATAAGTGAGAATAGAAGTAAGCTTGTGCTGAAGGAAGTAAGACATGCTCCAGAGATGCGCTTGAACCTTATCTCAGTAGGAAAGTTAGATGAAGCCGGAATGATAAACCAATTTGGTGTCAGCAGATGGAAACTCAGCCGAGGAAGCATGATTATTGCTCACGGCAGAAATGAAGACTCTCTGTACATTATGCAGGGAAAGATATGCATGAGGGAGATAAATGTTGCTCAAGACCCAAGCAAAGAATTGTGGCACAAACGATTAGGCCACATAAGCGAGAAGGGCTTGGAAATCTTACCAAAAGATAATCTTCCAAACATAAAGGGGTAGCCATTTGAATCCTGTGAAGATTGCCTAGTAGGAAAACAATATAAAGTATTTTTGAAAAGATCAGATGATGAGAAAAGAAGAAAGCAAATTCTGAATCTTGTTCATTCAGATGTTTGCTCAACATCTGAAAGGTCCCTTGGCGGTGCCCAATACTTTGTTACCTTCATTGATGATCACTCCAGAAAGGTGTGGGTATATTTATTGAAAACAAAAGATCAAGTTCTTCAAGCTTTCAAGGAGTTTCATGCCTCTGTAGAACGAGCATCTGGAAGAAAGTTGAAATGTTTGAGAACTGACAATATAGAGGTCCATTTGAAGATTATTGCAAGACTCATGAGATATGACATGAGAAAGTACCCCCAAGACACCTCAGATGAATGGACTAGTTGAAAGAATGAACAGAACGATTGCAGAGAAAGTTAGAAGCATACTTTCTCATGCAAAACTTCCCAAGTCATTCTGGGGTAAAGCAATAAAAACTGCAATTGATTTGATTAACTTGTCTCCTTCAAGACCTTTAAATGAAGAGATTCTAGAAGAAGTATGGTCTGGAAAGAAAAGCCTCTTATGGTCACTCGAGAGTCTTTGGATGTAGGGCATTTGTCCATATTCTTAAAGATGAAAGAGCAAAGCTTGATGCAAAGACGAAGGAATGCATATACTTTGGGTCACCAAGAGATGAACTTGGCTTCAGATTATGGGATCCTGTAAACAACAGGATTGTTGGAAGTAGAGACGTAGTATTCTATAAAGATCAGACAATTTAGGATATTCAGCAATCTAAGAAGCCAAAGACCATTGTGGTACACAATTCAGAAGGAGAGATTTCTCAAGGGAATGAGCAACCTGATCGGACAATACAACCCCATCAGATGGAGCAACCTGATCAAACGAAAAACTTGACCAGACAGAACAAAGTCAGGCAATGCAGGGAGAACAGATGGAGATTGATCAAGTAGAACAAGAACCTTAAGTGAGAAAATTAACGAGAGTCAAACAACCATCAAGAAGGTATTTCTCAGATGATTATGTCACTCTCACTGATGAAGGGGAACCTCAAAGTTTCTTGGAAGCCATTGAGATGAATGATAAGGAGAAGTGGATCCAAGCCATGGAAGAAGAAATACAGTCCCTAAAAGAGAATTAGATGTATAACCTGGTGAGATTACCAGATGGACGAAAGGCATTGAAAAATAAATGAGTGTTCAAGCTCAAGACTGAAGAGAATAACCCAAACCCTAGGTACAAAGCAAGGATTGTTATGAAGGGGTGCAACCAGAAGAAAGGCATAGATTTCGAAGAAATCTTCTCACCAATGGTGAAGATGACATCTATTAAAGCAATTATCGGTTTAGCTGCAAAACTAGACTTAGAAATAGAACAGCTTGATGTCAAAACAACATTCTTACATGGAGACTTAGAGGAAGAAATTTATATGGAGCAACCAGAAGGTTTCAAAGAACCAGGCAAAGAACACATAGTGTGTCGTCTGAAGAAAAGCCTCTATGGTCTGAAGCAAGCTATAAGGAAGTTTGATCTCTTCATGACCCAATACAATTTTAAGAAGACCTCCACAGACTATTGTGTGTTTGTGAAGAAATATGAAAATGGTGAGTCCATCATACTATTTGTTGTATATTGATGATATGTTGATTGTTGGGAAAGATAAGACAAAGATAGCTGCTCTTAAGAAGGCATTGAGCAAATCATTTGCTATGAAAGATCTGAGTACAGTGAGAAGATTCTTGGAATGAAGACCACTAGAGGTCGTTCTAGAAGAATGCTGTGGATGCCACAAGAAGCCTACATCAAGAAAGTCCTTGAAAGGTTCAACATGCATAATGTCAAAACTGTGCATGTTCCATTACCTAGTCATCTCAAATTGAGTAAGACGCAATGTTCAGGAAATGAAGAAGAAAAAGAAGAAATGAGCAAGGTGCCATATTCTTCTGCTGTTGGTAGTCTTATGTATGCAATGGTCTGTACAAGACCAGACATTGCTTATGCTGTACGAGATGTAAGTAGATTCCTATCAAATCCAGGAAATGAGCATTGGAATGCTGTGAAATTGATACTAAGGTATTTAAGAGGAACTGCCAAAAGGTGCTTATGCTTTGGCAATGGAAATCTAATGCACACTGGATATTCAGATGCAGATATGGAAGGAGATGTGGATTCAAGAAAATCTACATCGGGATATTTAATTACTTTTGCAGGGGGAGCTATCTCATGGCAATCACGACTACAAAAGTGCATTGATTTAAGCACCACAGAAGCTGAATTCATTGCAATCATTGAAGGTTGTAAGGAGATCCTGTGGATGAAGAGGTTCCTACAAGAGTTAGGCCAAAATCAAGAAACTTATGTTCTCTCTTGTGACAGCCAAAACGCAATACATCTCAGCAAGAACTCGACATTTCATTCAAGGTCAAAACACATCGATGTGAGGTATCACTAGATACGTGATATGTTGGAAAGTAAACTATTGAAGATTGAGAAAATACACACCAAAGACAATGGTGCAGATATGATGACAAAAGCGCTGTCAAAAGAGAAGTTAGAAGTTTGTAAAAAAGTTGCAGGCTTAGCATCAACCTCAAACTAATTTAAGGATATTTTTCTTTGGTTGGAGGGGGAGAATTGTTGGTGGTATCCAGCCAAAAGTAGCAAATTTTCTTTTCAACAATTGTTGCTTTAACAACAACAATCTTTCGATGTAGTGCAAATTTGTCAACAATGCCAAACAAACTTTCGATGTAGCCAACTTTAACATCTTCAGCCAACACTTGTTTCTTGCTTCTATAAATAAAAGCAATTAAGATGAAGTAAAAGCATTAGTTTCTCACAACGAGAGAAAGAGTGTAAGAGAAAAATAGAGAGATCTTTAGAGAGATATTTTCTGAGAGAGAAAATTAGTGAGCCAATTTGTGAGTGTCATCCACAAATTGAAGATATATTATTATTGTATTTTTGTATTCCCATTATTTTATAGTAGAGGTTTAAGTGACCTACGAGTTCCGTGATTTTTCCCTTGCTCACATTAAGAAAGTTTTCCACACTAAAATTTCTGGTGTTATTATTACACTTATTTTACGTTTCCGCAAAGTGTCTATTTTTAAGTTCACAGAAGAGAAAAATTATGGTGGTATTTCCCAATAATTATAACAAATTCAATAATTATTAACTAGCTACTGAACTAATTTTCAGCTAGCTAAGTGACAAGTCAGCAAATAACTAACTAATTTACAGCTTTGCATTCTAACCAAACTAACTACCCATTTTCTATTTGTTGTAATAAATATTTTTTTATTATAAAGAAGGTTTATAAATTGGTATGAAAAGGGAGATGTTAGGATAAGGTGCCACCAAGATTAAATAATTCCAAAAGGACTTAGTGCAACTTCAACTAATGCTCTTAAGCTTAATACAATTTTACTTGACATGACATATTTGTATATTAAAATCGTTTTGCAAGAACACAATTCACAATCTCCACCCTCTATTATTTTATAGATTTTTTTGTTAAAAAAATCTTTCTAAATTAAAGCGGTTCGATTCGGTAAACATCAATTAACCGAATTAGATATAATAAGTCACTAACTATGGCTTTTTCACTAAAAGAAAATCACATTGAAATAGAATTAGTTTGAAAAGTTTGGTTTTTTCTTTATTCGTTTTGATTTTTTACTCACCCTTACGTAGAACAAATCATTTGGTGAAGGCGGGGCAAGTGAGCACTCCGCGTATCTACCCGATAATTTGTTTTTTGACGTTTTAGTTTAATTTTCTTATTAAAATTGAATTGTTTGAAAACTATTTTTTTAATATGGGTTTGATTTTTTCAAGTTATACACGCTTAGTCAACAAAAAAAATTTAATTGCAAATTGCACAAAGCTAACAATTATCTATCTATTCGTTTCAGACTAGTAAATTGAATGTTGAATAGCCAGTAATTGACATAATACCATATGTCAAATTGATGATTTTATGAGCCTAAAACCGAGAGTTTTAGGTTATATAGCACGTAATTTTGTCCAGATTAAAAATTAAACTAGAAACAATATTTCTTTGTTAAAAAAACTATTAAAAAATTGAAAAAAAATTCTTTTCTTTTAAAAAAATTAAATAAGAAAAGGCCCAAAATAAAGTATTTTTGACCCAATTAAGGACCCAATTCCTCAACCTGACCCAAATCCTTTTGCCCAACATGATATTTTCTGGAATATTCTCAAGTTCATTCAAGAAAAGGCCCATCACAGACTTGCCAGTTCATTCAATAACAAGTTCACGCTTTTTACCTCTCACGGGGGCGCACGGTTGGGTAACACATTTTGGACTCTTTTGTCTCCTTCCAAAAAACGTGCAAAGGGGATTTGATATTTAAAACAAAGGGGGGAAAACAGACCGGGGAGAGGTGGATCTATTGACGGATCTTATTGGTTACTTGGAGCCACGGCACAAAAACTTAAAAAATTTATATATTATACATTATTTCTTCAAGTATGACTAAAATATTACATAACCCTTTAAAATTTTAAGAAATTTCACCTGAACACTTAATAAAATTACATATATTACTCAAATTTTATTCCAAGATCTATTCCTAAGAGTGTGTTTGAATTTGATTAATTATTTGAAATAACCATTTTTTATATTTATAAAGTTATTTTTAGAAAAAAAAGTAACATGTTTGAATTTTGTTAGAAAAATTTATTGATTATTTTTTATGCTAATTATGAGAATATTAATTTATATTTAGATATGTTAATTTATAAGTGATTTTAAAATAAAAAATTTTGTTTGGATTATATAAAAAAATTACTTTTATATATTAAATTATCAAAAAAATATGAAATAATTGAAAAAAAATTATGTAGTTGAGAATAAAGATGTACTTCTCTCTTAAATTTTTTAAAATAATCTAAAATCAAATAATCAATTTTTGAAATAATGCAAAATTTTTAAATTTTAGAAAACAACTTTTTTTAATATAAAAAATAATTAAAAATTTTTATTAACAAAATCTAAACCTGTTATATTTAAAAAAAACAATTTTATAGATATAAAAAATAATTATTTTAAATAAATTCAATTTGATAGTAGAGCCCGCAGAGGAGTCTTAAAGACTTTGGTAGTAGAGCCTGCACAGGAATCTTGAAGGTGAGAGAGAGTCTGAGAGGAAGAGAGCTTTTTTTTTCAAATGAAAAATGAGAGGAAGAGGGCTAAAAGCTTGGTCGGAGGCAATGTTTTAAACATTGAATCATTTAGATATTTTGGTTCGATAGGTTTAATTAGTTGAATTGGATAATAATAATAATAATAATAATAATAATAATAATAATAATAATAATAATAATAATAATAATAATAATAATAATACATTGTCTAATAGTTACAAAAATTATATTAATTCACCGGTGATAAAAGTCAAACTCAAGGTTTTGAAAACTGAATCACGAGACTGATTCAAGGTTCATTGATTAAACTATGGTCGAATTAGAGTATAATTAAATAATTTAAATATATATATATATTATACTAATTAAACAAATTAAAAATTATAAAAAACAACACAAATGATAAAAAAATAGTTTACAATTTATTTTTTTGAGAGTCTAAAGCTTCAATAATAGTATTATAACCTATTTTTATTTTAAAAAAATAACAATTTCAATTCAAAGAGATATACAATCAATTATACATTAAGTTTCCAAGCTTCTATACAATCTAAGTTTAAGTATTTCATATAAAATTCTTTTTAGATTGACCTACATTTAGTTTTTAGATTAAAATGAAATCATTTGAATTAGAAAAAATTTAATTTTTTTAAAAAAAAAGCAAGACCAATTGAGCCTAATTGGATCGGTCTGGGTTAATCAGTTCACCGATTCTTGATTGGTTTTCAGGTTGGACGGGTTTTTGGAGTGGATCGGACTGGTAGAGTGACCGGTTCCCAGTCCAACCGGCCGATCCAGTCCAATTTTCTTAATCATGGTCAAACTAAATATACACCTCTGTTATAATAATCCTGCCAAAGATTCAAATCAAACATCAAAATGAGGAAGCAATTTCCATTTGTGAAGTTCAATAAAATAAGACCTTTGAGGATGTAGATTAAGATCAGGCGCCACGCATGCCATATTTGGTCTATTTGGCCTCCTACTATTTTGAGTTGAGTTCGGCGGCGAGATGCGAGGAAGGCGAACGAAAGCTTAGAGGGGCTCCCTAGACGCGAGGCTCCCTCCTTGACCCAAGGCTCCATCCTGCATGTGATGGCTCTGCGCTCCCTGGACCCGACTGTGATGGCAACTTTGCGTGGCGATGATGGCTCTCTGACGGTGACAACTCATGTGGTAATGGTAGCTCTCCGACAAATCGCATGGTGAGAAACCTGAAAGCCCCAAATGCCAAATGCCCAATTGAAAATCGCCAAACCCCAAGTGTGAAACGACACATAACATCAAGAAAGGACATGAGAATAAACAAAAAATTGAACCAGACAATTATTGATAATCAGATCTGGGTCAACTAAGTCATCGGTTCAATTCAAATTTTTCTGGTTCTGGTAACTTTTGAACGGTTCAACAGCTCAACTAATTTTTTGAAGCTAATCAAATTGTAAATATATACAGGTCACGATTGAATCAGTTAGACCAACCAATCCAGTTCAAGTTTTAAAACATTGGTAAGAGGTCCTTTCTCAAGTAATGGCATTTGCTTATGATTTATTACATTTCCTCTTTAATTTTTGTTACTGAATTTGCGTAATCCGATATCGAAATTTGGAACCGTGTTTACCTTGTTTGGAGTTCCCAAACGAAACCAACATATCAATACCATCTTCTCACACACAAGTTCTTGCTTTTTTTTAGTAACTAACCGGCTAAGCCCAAACAAACAAAACCAAGAGAAGAAAGTAGCGGGGAGTAGAAACTCTCAGCATCACGTGACAAGAGGCTGCCAAGATGATCAAATAGTGATAAGGACTACGTGTCTTTTTGTTAACCAGCGTGTTTGGTGATGAAAAAAAGGTAATAAAGGATGATGTTATGTTGTGAGGATCCTAATTCATTCATTTATAATAATTGTCTCGTGCAATCTTTGTGACGATCGAGTTCATAAGAATTTATTGTATAATCATGTGTTATCTTAGATTTTATGTAAAGGTAGATTTAATTTAAAATCACTAATTAACTCTTCTAATGATTTGTTCATTCTTTTTTAATTTATTTTTTTAAAATTAAAATTAATCCACCAATAATTATTTTTTAAATAATTATGTGTCTTTAAATTTTTTATTACACACAAGAAATTCGTAGGCACTCAAAATAAATTAAATTTGTAATTTTTGTAATTTAGTCATTAGTCTCTACCTTTTTTTATTATTTCTCAATTTTGTAAATTTTTAATTCTTTTTTTTTTATTTTTTAGTTTGCTTGTAAATATTTTAATCTAGTTTTTGATCATTTTGTTTTAATCTTTACTTGTAAATATTGTGATCTAGTTTTTTATTATTGATTTATTTTTTATTTATTTTTGGCATTGTGTATTTATTTTATATGATAAATTAAATATGTTTAGGCTATTACAATTTACACAATTAATATTAAGATAATTTTCTTATGACGAATGTATTAAAGATAATGTATAATCTAATTTTCATCATTCTTTGTGCATAAATTGATTCCTAAACATGAATTAAAATAGTGTTTGATAAAAAAAATTTAAAAATAAATTTTAGGGTGTATAATGTATTTCAGGCGGAAGTTTTATTTTTTATTTTTACTCAGAATCTATTTTGATTTAATTTATTGTCATTAATGTAATATATATTTACACAAAATATAGCGTATTTTTTTTATATAACTCGAGAATAATTGTAATTAATACTATCTAAAATTTTTTTCATATAAATTTAATTTAAATTAAACACTTTCGCATACAAAACTTGTTTTGCTAAAAATAATTTTTAAAAAAATATTAATTCTTCTAAAATATGCTCTACCTTTATACGAAATATACAAACAAAATATCAATGCTCAGTTGTCTCTATATACAAATAAAATAATACATTAAGAATAAAAGAATGATAAAACATCTTAAATTTAAAATTTCACGTCATCTTCTATAAAAAAAAAATAACAAACCAAACACTCAGATATAAATAAAATTTATTAGTACGTAACTACAATAATTTCATTCAAAATTTTTTTATATGAACTACTTGAGAGCTTAGTTATGTGAAATATACATAAATATCCCCTTATTATATATGTTCAAGAGTCTTAACTGAAATGATACTAAATTTCTTTAAAACTTACATGGCTTTTGGAATTAAATTTTAAATTATTTATTTTGCATGTACTTTATAACCAAAAGAAAGTTATATCTCTTCACTTTTTTTCTAACATGAAGAAACTGTTTATATATATATATATATATATATATATATATATATATATATAAACATATAATAGCTTGGGTAAAATATAGATTACATCCATAAAATTTGATTCATTTTCATGTTTGATATACAAAGTTTGTTTTGTAACACATAACTCCCTCAATTTTAGTAAACTCTGAAATTATTAAATAAGGTGCTAAATTTAACAGAAAACTACCCACATGTGTGTCACATGGGATGAGTAATATATTAAAAATAGAACTTTATGTGCTAAACATAAAAAGTCACTAAACTTGAAGGGAGCATTTGTGAGAATTTATGGTTTTCCCCTTAAATCTAACACCTCATTTTTCAGTTTTACAATTTATCAAAGTTTATAGAAATTATATGTTACAAAACAAACTTGAAAGATTACAAAGGATGTAATCTGTATTTTACCATAGTAGCTTTTACTTTTTACGATAGATCTTTTTGAAGAAAAAAAAAGCTCATATAAAAATGTATATTTTTAAAAGTTCATCCAAAGTAATTCAATATTTTGCTCCAACATTTTTTTTTTCATTTTATGAGAACCATGGTAGCGTTGACATCTACTCCTTCATTGATCACGGTATAAACCATCCTGATTTCATTTCATGAATTTTTTTGCTTGTACGGAAAATGTATATTTGAGTTAGGTTTCGTGTTTAGACTAAGTTCCTTTTTTGAGTGATTTTAATGGTATATCTCTACATTAGTCTAGTCTAGTGTCTTTAGAGGAATTCATTAATTTTCCGAAGTCCTGGCCCAAAGTTCATCAAATCTCAATAATCAAAGTAAGGAATACACTTCCTTAATTACTAAGTTGACACCTTGAGTTAAACTTATATATTGTAATCTACTTTGAATATTTGAACAGAAAATATACTTTAAATATTTCTTTAAAATATATTTTGCTAATAATTATATTAATATTATTAAATTAAAGACAATATACAAATGTAGGGAAATTACTATTGAACCTGTGGCAGATCTAGAACTAAATTTTTTGTGGCCAAATAATGTATATTCTCATATTTATTTGTGCATTTTCAGTTCACACTTTATAGAACTAGCATCAAATTCATTAAGTGTCCCGGTTACAATCTTGGAGGGTTACTAGTCATCATTTTTAATTCTTGAACTTTGAACATCAATATTAGGCTTTTGAAGGAATAAAGATATTGAAGACTAAAGTTATATCATTTTTCTCCTTATCACTAACTTCTCATTTAAAAAATGCATAAATTCTTTTATGTTTAAATTTAACTATTATATTTTGAAATAAACATACAACATACAAAACATGAAATATATATATATATATATATATAATATAATATAATCAATCATTAAAAGAAAATTAAATGTATTCAGTCAGTAGCCACATCAATGTGTCGCAACACTTTCTGGATGATGCAATGCGGAATGACAACACCTTTTTGAAAAGAAATAAGTATGGTATGGGATTTTTTGGGATTTTGCTGATGTAATGCAATATGAAGGCAATACAAATGAATGCAAAAAATAAGTGTCACCAATGGTCTTCTTCCATTTCGAAATGAAATGGTGTAATTGGACACTTAAAAAATGATTTGCATTTCAAAGTTCAAGTTCAAAGGCTAGTTATGAGTAAGAAAATTATTAGTATCTTACATCATCCGTTCTAAGAACAATGACCTATTGAATATAATGTTATGTGTTAAATTAATTAAATTGACCATTTTATTTATCTACAAATAATATATATATATATATATATATATTATGTGCCCGCTTTGTTAGGCATATTACCTGTACCGAGATCATCCACTCTTTGGGCCCAAGTACTCCAAAAAGCCCAGAACTTTTCAAGCCCAACTTTCCCATCAAACACCAAACCACTCATCAATGAGATAGAGAACCAGACCTAGCTAACTAGACAACTATGTGGTGTAAACTATTGACGTCGACTATCTCAGGCCTACAATGCCACTTCGGTCAAAACATTTAGGCGGCTACCACAGTCCTGCTTCACAACTATGACGTGAAAGCTAAAAGAGAGGCTGTCTAAGCCATAGTATAAAATGATAACAGTAAGAAAAACGAGGTAAATTTTCCCCTCAACTTGTTGTCTACTTAGAAAAAGACTCTGAATAGAAACTAACAAAAGCATCAAAGTGCTTTTTACAGGTACCCTATGACTTTGACCTTGTTCGAGGCCAGAAGGGACCCAGCCTCTGCTTTTAACCCTCAACTATGCTAAAAAGCGTGACAAATGCCAAAAATATGCAAAATTCCACCAGGCACCACCTGAAGCTCTCTCTCCAACTCATACGGCCTGCCTTTCTCCCGTTAGGGAATAGATTTTTTGGGCCTTTCCCAATCGCTCCCAGACAAGTGAAGTTCTTAATCGTCACTGTAGACTATTTCACCAAATGGATAGAAGTCGAACCCCTGGCCACAATCACAACCGAGAAAACCAAAAAGTTCTTGTGGAGATCTATCATTTGTCGTTTCGGCATACCCCAGGCAATTGTTTGTGACAACAACACCCAGTTCTCAAGTAAAGGCTTTAAAGACCTTTGTGAAGGGTTAAAAATCACCTTACATTTCACCTTCGTTGAGCACCCACAAACAAATGGACAAGCCAAGTCAGCCAACAAAGTAATTCTCAGTGGATTGAAGAAAAGACTGGACTCCGTTAAAGGAATATGGGCGGAAGAGCTTCCCAATATGCTCTGGTCTTACCGAACCACCCCACAATCTTCAACATTTCGAAACCCTTTTCCCTCTCACCTTCGGTTCCAACGAAATGATTTCGGTCAAAATAGGTGAAACCAGTCTACAGGTTCCAGGAAGAGCCAATGAAGAAGAACTTCGCTCAAACCTTGATCTACTCGAAGAAGAACGATAGATGGCTCACATCCAAGAAACAACAATCAAATAAAGGATGGTGAGAAGATATAATGCGAAAGCAATTCCTGGAAGCTTCAAGGAAAAGGATCTAGTCCTAAGAAGAGCGAATATCAGAGGAAACTATCAAGCAAAGGGAAAGCTAGAACCCAACTAGGAGGGAACATACCGAGTGACAGTTGTCCTTCGCCAAGGAGCATACAAATTGGAAGCCTTAAACGGTAAGACTATCCCCAGAATGTGGAACACGGCAAATTTAAGGATCTACTACAGCTAAAATACCCTCACTTGGACCAAATGTTAAATACAATCTTTGTTTTTTCTGCTTCATAGAAAAATCTTGTAAAAACTAAAAACAAACAAAGTCCCAGTGGCGAGTCTCATCTACTTAGAATCTCGTTCAAAATATTGGAGAATCTCGGCAACAAAAAATCTCGGTCAAATTTTGATCCTGATAGGAACGACCCGATTAACCCCAATCTTGGGAAAAAAACCTCGGTCAACTCCCGAGTCAAAAAAGTCTCATTCAGATTTTGATCTTGAGAGGAATAACCCGGTTAACCCCAATCTTGGGAAAAAAAACCCCATTCGACTCCAACCCCAGGTCAAAAAAGTCTCAATTAGATTCCGATCTCAAAAGGAATAACCCGGTTAACCCCAATCCTAGGAAGAAAACCCTGGTCAATTCTAACCCCGGGTCAAAATAGTATTGGTCAATTTTTGATCCCTAGATAAACGACCCGTAGGCTTGGTAATGGGGCGGGTTTTTGCCTAACCCTAACCCGCCCCACACCTCTTAAAGGAATCTTCTACCCGCCCCGTGAGTTTTGTAAATAAAAACCCGCACCTTACCCGCAAAAAAATAATAGAACCCAAACCCTACCCGCATCTTACCCACATATATTATATAATACACAATTTAATATAAATTATTAAAAAAATTACTCATTATATAAAAAATCTCAAGCTATACCAAGTATAAAACATACTTTTTGTGAAATAAATAGGATAAGGGTAAGGTAGGGGAGGGTAGACCCTAAACCCGAACCCATCCCACCCCGCAGTATAATTTAAACCCACCCCTGCTGCGAGGCAGGTTTTAAACCCGCCCCATGCGGATTGAGGCGGATTAGGTACCCGCGGGGTGGGTTGAAATTGCCATCCTTAACGACCCAATCCTAAGAAGAAAACTCCGGTCAACTCCAACCCTAGGTAAAAAAAGTATTGGTCAGATTATGATCTCGAAAGGAATGATTTAACCTCAATCCTGGGGAAAAACCCTTGTCAACTCCAACCCCGGGTCAAAAAAATCTCAATTAGATTATGATCCTGAGATGAACAACCCGGTTAACCCCAATACTGGGGAAAAACCCTGGTCAACTCCAACTGCATGTCAAAAAAGTCTCGGTTAGATTCCGATCACGAGAGGAACGACCTAGTTAACCCCAATCCTACAAAAATACTTTGGTCGACTCCAACATCAAGAAATCCCAGTCAATTCTGGCAACATACCGAGTCCATCGAGTCCAATCCTGAATAAAAAACCAAGTTCTATCAGCAAAATGCCACACATCATTTAAAAAAATGAAAATTCGAAAACCAAGAACATATCAAGATCCATTACAAAAAATTGGAACATATCAAAATCCATTACAAAAATTGGAACATATCAAGGTCTATTACAAAATTGGCATAAAAACCTACAAACTGAAGAGTCACACCATCACCTTAAGAAGTAATATTTTGGCTAGGGTCATCACCGGGACCTACGTTAGCCGGTATGAGCTTCCCATCAATAATCACCGAACACAGGTTTTACTCTAAAGGAAAAAAAAAAATTTGGCCTAAGGAGCAAAATCTGGTGTTAAGCCAAGTCGAAAGCTTGCTCCCACGAGTTGATAAGTTTCCCGGTCAATGTTCTTTCCTAATCATCTTTACTCTCCTGCAAGGCCATTTTCTTTGTTTTTTTTCTCTTAAAGTGCTAGCTGGTGCTCCCAGGACTGCTCCATAGCCTCATCTTTTAACCTTTGAAATTCATCCTTCAACCGTTTCTTCTCCTTTTGAGATTCCTCAACCTCAGCCGTAATCCTTGCATTCTCCAGCCCCATAATCTCCCACTTCCGTAAAAAATCATTCGTGTCGTCAATAACCTTTTTCGTGTCCGTCTCCGCCATATTCCTTTTGACCTCAGTATGAAGCAACGTATCACTTACCTTCTTCAAACGGTTTGAAGCATCTTTAAAAAGTGCCTGGTCATGTTCATGATTAGCATATGACAACCTCAGCTCGTCCTGGATGAATTCATTAGCAGCCCAAACTGGCGCTTGCCAGGCAAAAACAAACTCCATCAAACCCCCAATATGTTTAAAATGAGAGAGGTCCGACTTACGATAAGCAACCTGATGAATATCTTGAGAAAGTCAACCTGCTGGTCAAAAATTGAGACTACCTCCTCCTTCTCATCGCCTTTAAATATTTCCAACAAAGGAAAAGCTGGATTTTTACTTGATGATGCGAAACAAGCCACACTGCAAGTTTGACTAGTCGGGGAAATCAAAGTCGGAAGAGAAGAAGGAAGATTGCCATTAGATTCAATTTGGGAAAAAGAGGAATCCTCAATCACCAGAGGCCTTTTCCTTTTGCACTTGGTAACCTCTTCAACAACCATATCCGGACTCAGAGCAAGGATTTTCTCCATCACTGGCTCACGAATAACCACTGTCTTCGAAGCTTTTGAAGGAAGAGCCTCGTTGACACTCACGGTTTTCGCGAGTTTGCCAATCTTTTCTAGGGGGATTTTTGCAGCCCACAAAGGCCGGGGATCCACATAATTGGAATTTATAACAACATCTTCAACAAACAAGGCTGCAAAAATAGAGCAAACAACATCAAAGACAGAATGATGCAAGTAAAAACAGTCACGATATAAAACAAACAAACACATACATAAATGAGGATTGTCTTTGAAAATCTGAGCCCCTTGGTCAACTGAGCCGTATTAACCACCCCGCCTTCTCAACAGCTGAACCAACTCTCGATCCTTAGGAGCCAAACCAGCCAGACTCAGGTCTTCCACAGTCCTCCAATGAGGAAACCAATACAGAGGATACTTATCACTAGAGTCAGTGTTTTTTTTATAAAATAGAGCCCTTTTGAAACCTTATAAATGCGGACATAACCATCTTTGAAGTTCTTGAACGACTGATGTAGAAATTGAGAACACAAGTATACATTATCGCAAATCAAGTAATATAATAGTAAGAAAGTGTCGAACCCACATGTATTAATTCTAAATTTGACTATCTACTAAAAGTTTGCAAAACTCAATCTTATTTTAACAACTTAATAATAGATGATTTATGAAATACTAAAAATTAAAGTAAACAAGAAGACAAATTTAATGATCAAATTAACTAAGCCTAGGATTGCAATTATCCCTCACACTTTACTTGATTTTCTTACTTTTATCTAAGATCAATTAATTATTTGAATTGTTAACTAGAAATCCTGACTTATTTATAAGCCTCTTTCGATGGTCAAATAGAAATATCCTTAATTAATGATAAACTATATGTCTATGTCTATCAAGTAATCAAGAATTCATTAAGTTCCAGTTTCATTAATGGTTATTGTTGAAATTATATGGTTTTAGGTAGGGAAGGAGTAAAAGAGAGAAGAAATACTAATGAATAATATGAGATTGGATTGATTTGATGTATTGTGAAATACAAAGTACTAACCCCTATTTATACTAATAATTAGGTCAAGTACTAGTGTAGTAGTACTAGTACAAGCATAAACCCACTAAAACAATAAGACTCCTAACCTTAATTGAAAAAAGGAAACAAATCAGCAAATATAATGAAATTAGAAAAAAAAAAAAAACTCCTAAGGTTGCTTCCTCAATTAGATGACTAATTGATTCCACAATATATTTTAAAGATCTTCTAAAGATATGCTAAGATATTATAAAGATATGCTAAAATACCTTGAAAATATTCTGAGATATTCTAACACTCCCCCTCAAGCTAAAGCTTCCTAAGCTTTAAGCTTGTTACAAATAAACATGCTAAAAGAAACTAATCCGAAAAATAATGTGGGCTCCATAAATGATAGCTCAAAAGACAACTCAGGGATGCTGAAGTCGTTTGGAGAGACAATATATGATATGACCAAGCTGACATGACTCACACTTTAGAGACCGTAAGTGAGATAGATGAGGAACTATTTTCTTCAACTTCTTGAGAATGGGATAACTGATAAACATATTTTATATGCATAATTTAGCACCTCTCATTGATCTATTCGTATGAAATTATTGCATATATGAAGTGAAAATTGCATAATTCCTCATATATTGGTTATGTTGTTACAAATTGAGCAGAACACCCGAAGGACTATTCAAAGCAGTTGTTGAACCAAAATATCATGAACTTGGATGTTGATATCAGTATAGCTCAAACAGAAGAGAAATGAAGACCTAAACTCAGTGAATTTTGGGTTACATCAAATTCAGGACAAATCAGAAAATTTCTGCTCAAACCTATACTCAGTTATTTGGTGATTTCTCAAGATCTAACCGTTGGATGTAGCTGAAATTTTGATATGTCATGCATGACATAATTATCTATGACTTTCCTAGAAATGAAGATTTCCAGATTAGCACCGGAAGTGGGTCAAAATTAGGCAACAAGTTGGTGGCTGTCATTTTTGATATAATCTGAGTAGTTTCGGCAAAATGGTCAGATCTCAAGATCCAACCGTTAGATCTGGCTGAAATTTTGACATGTTATTCAAGACTGCATGTGCTACAACTTTCATGAAGAGAAGATTTCCAAATTATGACGGGAGCAATGACGAATTTGATAATCTTGGGAGCTAAAATTTCAACCCATGTGCAAAGAGATTTGACAAAATTGTAATTGAATAGATCTAGCCTTTGCCTATAAAAGGAAGGCATTTGCCACACTTAAGGGCATCCCATTTCTGAATTCTCTCATTGTAGTTTGAGTTAGGGGTGATACTTTGATAAATTGTGAGATTTATACTTTGATTTCAAGGTTAGATCTTCCAATTTGTTTAAAGGAAATCCCAAAGCTCTTGTAGTTTGTATAATATAATCTTCATCTTATTCAAGTTTCTTCATCTTGATGTCTAGTTAAGGTTCTTCCTAGAGTTAGGGGTGAAGCTTTGATAAATTGTGAGATTTATACTTTGATTTCAAGGTTAGATCTTCCAATTTGTTTAAAGTAAATCCCGAAACTCTAGCCCGTTGTGTTCTTGTCAATACCAAACTACCACTTTCATTTCTATCATGCTTTTCACTTATTCTTTTGTTTCCTTTAATATAATGAGTAGCTAAATTTCTATACTAGGATTGCAATTTGAACTCACACGTAATTTGATTCGTTTATCATATCCGAGAGTAGGTTGATTATCTTGAATTGTTTATCTTACTTGTTCTTAATGCTTTTAATTAATTGGCCATTAATTAAATTGAATTGATAAACCTTAAGCAACTTGACAAAGGGATTTTGGTTTTAGATCTAAGTAAGATAACATATGATCTTTGTGCGAAAGCCTTGAGTTCATAGAGGATAGACATATACCTATATGACATATGTAACTATTAATGAAATCGGAACTTAATGAATTCTTGATTATTTGATAGACATAGACATATAGTTTATCATTGATTAAGGATATTTCTATTTGACCATCGAAAGAGGCTTATAGATAAGTTAAGGATTTCTAGTTAACAATTCAGATAATTAATTGATCTTAGATAGAAGTAAATGAATCAAGTAAAGTGTGAGGAATAATTGCAATCCTAGGCTTGGTTAATTTGATCATTAAATTCTTCTTGTTGTATACTTTACTTTTTAATTTTTCATAACACTTCCTTTTATTAAGTTGTTTAAATAAGATTGAGTTTTGTAAACTTTTAATAGATAGTTAAATTTAGAATTAATCCATGTGGGTTCGACACTTTCTTACAACTATATTACTTGATTTGCGATAACGTATACTTGCGTTCTGATTTACCACATCAATAACCAAGGCGATGATGAAAGAGATCTGAGGACTCAGTAGTGGTGCAAGTAACCAAAGGTAGAAGCTGGAAATAATAAAGGCCATGTGATTCAAATCCTGTGCCAATCGTCTGTCTTGTACTCCGGTCCAGTATGGGCTACAGCGGCTGAAGATTGGCCTTGTTGGACTGTTTTGAGTTATAGATACTTCTTGAATTCAACATCTGATAAGACATTCTGATTATCATTCCAATTATCATCGTGCTTGTCTAAAGCCGGAGGCTGTGACTATGACACATGGGCTGATTTCTCAGGGAATCGAATGAGAGAATAACATTTGTCTTTAGTATGACCATGCAATTATAATAAGAATACTGTGGACGATTACCAGAACTTGAATTGAACGTTGCAGTAGAAGATTCAAACGTGGAATCCATTATATGGGCGAGATGAATAGATGACTGACTTGGGTGACCACCCCCCAAAAGTGATAGAGGAGGTGCCGATGAGGTGACGGGGACCGGCGACGATTTTTGGAGCTAGGGCCGATGTTCCAAGCCACGTTGGCCTTCATTTCTCTTATGTTTGAGCTATACTGATGAAAACATTTAAGTTCATGATATTTTGGTTCAACAACTGCTTTGAATAGTCCTTCAGGTGTTCTGCTCAATTTGTAACAACATAACCAATATATGAGGAATTATACAATTTTCACTTCATATATGCAATAATTTCATAAGGATAGACCAATGAGAGATATTAAATTATGCATATAAAATGTGTTTATCAACGACTCTTCAAACACAGTCATAAATCTCCGTCCTACCCTTGTTGAAAGAAAGATCCAAGAAGCGCCACATTTATCCTGACCTAGACCCTGCACCAAGAAAAAATAAAAAAAATACGTCAACAGTAGGGGTTTCCCCCAACTCCATGCACACCAATTCAAAGCCTTGGATGAATGCCCACGCATTAGGATGAAGCTAGGAATGAGCCTCCCTTAGTTTATTCAGTATACCAATTTGAAAATCGATGAAAGGAAATCTAATCCCCAACCGAGTAAAAAAGTACTCATAAACAAAAAAGAAATCGTCTTCATTCCATCGCGAGGCCCCACAAACACGCTCCCAAGGTTCACATCCTCTGTACTAGACCCATTTTGGCTCCAAACTAGATCCCAGAAAGCCATTCGGACATTCTAAATCATTCTGCACATCACCATTGACGTAGTAATGGAAGACAAAATGGAGGTTACAGCCAAATCTACCCAACTGAACTCCCTTGTACGAGTTTCAGCCACCCCTTCTACACGGTCACCAACTCCGTCACGAGCCATTCACTGATGTAAAGGAAAAACAAAAGGGGAAGTTGAAGAAAATAAAAAGGATAACAGTAAGAAAAACGAAGTAAGTTTTTCCCTCAACTCGCTATCTACTTAGAAAAAGACTCTAAATAAAAACTAACAAAAGCATCGAAGTTCCTTTTGCAAGTACTCCCTGACTTTGATCTTATTCGAGACCAAAAGGTACTCAGTCACCGCTTTTGGACTAGAACATTATCAGATATGATAAATGATTAAGATAAAAAATGAGTTATTAAATAGCTATTATTGTATGAAACAAATATATGACCACAATATGTTAGATGGTGAAAATAGTAAACTGAAAATCCTTATATCTAGAAAAATATCTTTAACAAAGAGATTATTTTTAGAAAAACAAATTTCGCAAATGGAATTTTTTCATAAATGAATTTTTTAATTCACTGTGATCACAAAGTTAGGGATATGTTAATTTGTTTACATTAATTTTTTTTTCTATTTGAAAATATTTAGTTTGTTTTATTGTGGGAATTAGTCCTTGCCAACACATTTAGCGTGATTTAATTATAATTGTTTCAAGAGTATTAAAAAAAGTTTAGTTTATTATCACCTTGATAGATCCTCTCTTGATTTTTTTTGTCATCAACAAGTTGAGAGATTTTGTTTGTTTATGTAAGATTTGATGTAAAATGATATGCGTAACTAACTTGTGTTGGTTTGAATAGAAGATAATTAGTCACCTTAAACATCTTATTTTAGGTACGATCATTGAGGCAATGTGTATAGAGAAAAACACAATTAGAAAGAGTCAACGCTTCAAGCGCCTGACTATATCTCATGAAATTAATATCTTACCTTTCGAGTAAAGAACTACCCAAATTTACAACAAAAAAATGATATGCATACATAATAAAACAATAAAATGAGTAATGACAAATTAATGCATGGAAGAACATTTTTCTTATTATTAAAGATCTCCTAAAGCCCGGTTACTGTTGAAGTTTTAATCTATAAAAAATTAACAAATCTAATAAAAAATAATATAATATGCTTAAACGTTGATTTTGCATTGATTATGAATTACTTTTCGTAAGATTCAAACTTTTATATTACAAATAACATGTAGTAGGAATTAGCCAGTCCTCCTGCTTTTAAGGAGACTTCCTTGAAAGTGACTGTATTGTTAAAGCTTCCTCTCGTTCTGCATGAGTTACAAGTCTCACTGTATATGATTGACACGTATCTAAGTTGTTGAAACCGTTCTATATTCTAATTTCTACCACGTCTCTTTCTCTTCACCCGTTTCAAATTTGAATGCCCTTGACTTCAAGTACCATTTTGAATTTTGATGTGGCTTTTTTCCTTCATTTCTAATGTGAATGCGAAGTTCACCATCCCCATCTTTCTAATCACTATATGATCTCAAACTTTCATTTCAGTTTGTCTTCCTCTTCATCATCACCCAATGAAATATTTGTTTAATTTCTTTTATAGATTAATATTTGTTTAATTTTGTGACGATGCTCTTGCTTTTTCTCCCCGATATGCTTCCGCCTTCCTCCAATTCACGAGCATTTAGATAAACTATCATTTAGATAAATTTCGCTACCTACTCACTGAATCTCGCTCTAACAATCATTCGTAATTATAGAAGAAAATCTAGGATTATGTTTTAAATATTTTAATAAAGATGGATATGAAACTATTCCATTGTTCCCCCAATAAATCGTTCTTCCAAAACCAACAGCAAATAATTATCTTCGGGCAAGTTCGAGTATTGATAATAAAATAGGACTGGAATATTAAATGTCATTTGCTAGTAAAATATTAAAAATATATTTAAAAAGCTAATAAAGGTTTGTTCAATTAATAAGATCGAGCTGTGTCAATGAGAAGATTTTACATTCGATTCCTATTTAATTGCGGTGCACCCTACTTTGGAGGCAACTTCTAAATTTTTTCTTACTAAAAGTAAATAATTCTAAAAAATCTCATTTTTAATAAAAAAAAATTTAAATTTTCGCACGAATAAAAATAAGAAAAACCCAATCGGTAATCAAAGGTAGTACTAGTAGTAGAATGGTTCCATAGTTCTGCATTTTTTTCTTTCTGCAATGACACCAAGTTGGTAGGAGTTGGGAGAGTGGGTACGTTTTCCATCCACCACCAAAAAGATGGTGGATCCATCCACCACCTTATATACACGATTGATTTTGTCTAAAAGTTAATCTATGGCCAAGTATTTTTCAAGGATACTTATATTATTGGTTACCATGATAAAAGTTTGACTTTGTAAAAATATTTTGTATTTATTTGAAAATAATGTTTAATTTTTACTAAATAGCTCATAATATAATAGATTATTTAAAAGTTACTAAAAAAATATAAAAGAATTTATTTAAGAAATATAAAATAAAAAACTTGTTATGATTTTTAAATTAGACCAAGTATTAAAAATTTTGAATTCTTTTAATTTATTAAATCCATTATTTTTATTTATTATTTTAAAATTTAAATTTTTACTAAAGTCATTTTATTTTCAGATTTTATATTCAAATATATATTTTAAGTTTTTATGTTCACTTTCTTATTATTCTATTTTGATTGTTTTTGTATTTTCTTTTGTCCAAAATTTTCAAATTATTATTTTTATATAAAACTTGTTGATTTATTATAATATCAATTTTTATTATTTTGTCCAAGTCAACATTTCACATTTTGTATTTTATTTATTTATTATTTTTAATATTTTTTAAGTCTTTTTTAATATATTTTAATTTTAATTTTTTGAATATAAAAAATAAAATGTTTTATTAATAAATATTTTTTGAACTTAAAATATAATTTTAACCACCTATAATAATTAATTATAGTGTTGGTATATCAATATACCAACATTGTGTTGGAGGATGTTAAAAGACTCCTGGGAGAGTCCCAAGTCAGAACGTTTCTCCAAAATGCCATCTTTTCATCTACACTACTCTACAGGGCTGAAGAGTGAAGTTCAAGGAAACTCGGGGAAGAAAGAGAGTTCACACTAGCGCACGTACATGGAATTCAGCTTGAAACTATTACCTTTGAAAGCGGGGAGACTTGTGAAATTCAGCCATCAATTGCGGACCTTTAATTTTTGCATGCATGTTGGAATAATAAATTGATATCCTGACGGCTATGCCTTACTTCCAAGCTTACTAGTCAAATCAGGGAACCGAAACGTGTGTGAAAATCCTTTGGTAAATGTATGGATGAAGTAAAATAATAAATAGTTGATACTTATGTCATTTTAATCACATCTCTATGAAAAAACATTGAAAAAGGCTCAGTGCATAGTTGATCATTTGAACTCTAAAATTAATTTGAGATTAAAATAGTGTCTGGTAAAAGTTTTTGAAAAATACATTTTAGTGTCTATAATGTATTTCATGCAGAAGTATTTTTTTTACTCAGAATCTACTATTTATATTTAATTTATTAATTTAATTTCATTAGAGTAACATATATTTACATAAAATATAGTGTACTTTTATATATACACTCAAAAAATAAATGTAATTAATATTATTAAACACATTTAATTTAAATTAAATATTTTTGTACAAAAAAATTCTTGTAAAATTTTTTTTAAAAAAATTAATTCTTTTAGAATATATTATAACTTTATATAAAATACATAACCAATTTATCAATGATCAGTTGTCTCTATATACAAATAAAATAATATATTAAGAATGAATTAATGATAAAACATTTTAGTTTTAAATTTTTATTCCATCATTGTATAAATAAATTACAAACCAAACATTCAGATATAAATAAAATTTATTTGTACCTAGACAATAATTTCATTAATATTCTGTTTTTTTTTATGTGAACTACTTGAGAGCTTAGCTGTATATGTGAACTCTACATAAATATCTCTTTACCATGTCTACGAGTTGTAACTTAAGTGACATCAAATTATTTTGGAGACTGCTTGATTTCAAGATCAAACAGTTATGCAGACCTCTTATGTAACAAAAACAAAATATTTCTTTAATACCTTTAGTCCCACCGTTGAACCAATACATTTTAAAATTAGAAGAAAGCATGCGTCCATTATTATATATCTTTCAAAGTTCTTTTGAATAATTGGAGTAGGCCTCATGGTATTGAACCGTTGCCCCCGTTTGATTCCCAAATCCCAATTCTCCCTGAAACTTCAGGTGGCAAATGCCAGATGCTTCATATCTAAAGATTAAAAAAAGGGTATTGTAAACCATTATTCTAAGAGTCTTGTTTAAAAAATATATAATATTTTTTAATAAATTTTTAAAACTATTTAATTAAAAAATGTTAAATAATTTTTAAGTTTTTAAAATATTAAATATTTTAATTTTTTATTTAATATTTTTTATTTTGATCCCAAAAACAATGTACTAACTGTTAAAGATAGAACAGAGAGGCGTTGCTGAGTGCTGCTTGTAGGAGTGCTCATAGGCCGGGTTAGACCAAACTGAACATGACTCTCGTCTCGGTTCGAGGTTTTGATCGAGTCAATATTTATTGTCCGAACTTGATCACAGTGAAGTTCAGGTTGGGCCGGGCCGGGACCGGATCAACCCGATTAAGATACTCAAAATATATTTTTTTGTTGTAATATTTTGATTATGTTCCCTCTATTTGTATAAATTTACTTGTATCTATTACTTTTTGCTCATCTCAAGATCCAATCTAATTGATAATTACATAATAAGTTAAGGATATAATAACTAAAATTATAGAAAGTTATAATACTTAATCAAATTACAACATTTAGAAAAATGGCTCATTTATATAAATATACCTAAAAATAAAAATATATACCATTTTACCACACATGTAAAATTATGTACCAAAATACTCTTTTTTTTCAAGTTAGAAAGTCGGTTTTTCTCAAACCGACTTCCTAACTATGTTATATATATATATTTTTAAACCCGTTGGGAAGTCGGTTTGGGGGAAACCGACTTCCCAACGGTGAAAACCAAATTTTTTTATACCTTGTTGAGAAGTCGGTTTCCCCCAAACCGACTTCTCAACAAGTTATTTTTTTTTTAAAAAAAAAAAAACCCTAAACCACCTGTTGATTTAAAAACCACCCTCCCCTCTTTCATTCACACAATTCTCCTTCATTCACACTCACAGCACGCCACTCTCCACTCTCACTCACTCACAGCACGGCACTCTCACTCACTCACAGCACACCACTCTCCATTCTCACTCACTCACTTCTTCATCTTCACTTTTCTTCATCTTCACTTTTTTTCATCTTCACTTTTCTTCATCTTCACTTTCACTTTTTTTCATCTTCACTTTTCTTCATCTTCACTTTGTCACTCAAAGTCCTTCTTCATCTTCACTTTTCTTCATCTTCACTTTGTCACTCACTATATGTTCACTTAATCTATATACTTGTTTTGTTTGTCATCAATATATATTTTATTTTGAGTCACGCTTATTGAGTTTGAGAATGAGTTCATCATTATTGCTAAGATTACAAGAAAATCACAGATCGGCATTCGTAAACCATGATGTAAGTATATTGTATAATATTTAAATTTGTAATGTTAATTATTTTTTATTGGCATATATTGATAAATGTATTTTTTTTATTAACAGAACCCAAAATTAGATCAATTTCGTACTAGGGTACATACCATAAAAGAGCCACATCCAGCTATTGTGGATTTATTGCGACTTTGTGGATTTTATAATGCTACCCAAATGGGACGTCACGTGCTTGACCCAGCGTTGATAACTGCTTTGAATGAAAGGTGGAGACCAGAAACACATACCTTTCATGTTCTGGGTGGTGAATGCACGATAACTCTGGAAGATGTTGCAATGCTTATTGGTCTTCCAATTAATGGCAAAGGTATGTGACGGGTCCTAGTTATTATAGTGGGTGGAAATTTGTCTTGATTTATTGGGTGTTGTTCCTCCAGGAGGACCAAATGAAGGGATCTCAAAGTTAAGCTAAAATGGCTTCAAACAATGTTCGCCCAGAATTGCCAAATAATGCAAGTCTGAACAGATACAACATACGTAGGGCATATATCTTATGCTTAATAGGAGGATTGTTAATGCACGATAAATCGAGCAATCGGGTTCATCTAATGTATTTGCCATTATTTGCAAACTTTGAGCTTAATAGACGATATAGTTGGGGATCGGCGTGTTTGGCGGCGTTATAGGGAACTTTGGCGGGGTTCGAGATAAGGATGCACGGGCCATTGGTGGATGCTTAGTCTTCTGCAATCTTGGGCATAGTACCTGGTTTCCTTTTATCGCACCACGCGTAAATAGGACGGCTTTCCCACTTGCAAGCAAGTAAGTTAATGAATATATTTATAACTCAACTACTTCATAATTTTTATTTCATCTTGATATGAGGTTATTTTTATTGTAATAGATGGGGTGGACGATTGAGTTATCTTTGGCACTCGCATAATGACTTAGGAGGATACCGACAACGTTTAGATCGCATGACACTTGATCAAGTAAATATTGTGATTGAATTTTAATTTTATTAATTATAGTTAGTGTCAAAGGTTGTGTAGGGTTTATTTATAATTTTTTTTTGTAAATGCAGTTTGTGTGGATGCCATACGGCTAGCGTTGAAATTCAAGCTTGCTTGCCGGGAGATGTCCTACAACATGCAGGTTTGTGGAATGCTTGCACGGTGCTCATAAATTTTTCCGTTATTGAGATGGCACCAAGTTGTGAGTTAGGAGACGATTTGGGTTGGTACAAAGGATTCCTCGACCACCCGTTGAACTTGATCGTGCACAAGATTGACATGCGTGGTAACCACTATATTAATTGGTGAGAAGCATGCTGATGGCATTTGCCATATTGGAGTCAACGTCGACGGATGATCTTGGAAGGTCCACGCATTGATGGCAATTCATTGCCAACCGCGAGAATACCTTACTTGGTATATGAACAACTCATTGCTTTTTGTGTCAAGACCATCGGATCTAAATGACTCCGAGGAGTAGGCCATTTCCGGATGTATCAAATTATGGAGTTGTTACAGCAAGAATTTGACTTTCCTAGGCCAAGCCGTGACTGACGAGCATCAAAGGAATACTCAGTTGATGAGGATAATACACAACAACCACGTATGTCATTTGGTGGTCCTCTGCACAACAAGAGGAGCAACATACATCACCATTTCGTCATTCATTTTCTTTGGCCATTCGAGATGAATTCTTGAGCGAGCCTATTTAGTGCAAACTTAAGGACCCCAGAATCTGCTAGTGCTTACATGTCTAACCTATACGCATTTGGGTCACCATCTTTGGGCATAGATGTAAATTTTGGCGAAGCCAGTGCAGGACCTTCAAGCAGTGTCGAGCCATATCATCCCACAATGGAAAATTTGGACCAGTTGCAAGAAGAGCCAACTCAACAACCAGAAGAGCCGATTGCAAATGTAGGTGCTCAACAAAGACGAGTACAACCCCCATGCAATAGGCATCTGCCAAGGTGTGGGACACATAGCCATAAGAGAAAATGAATGTATTTGCTCCCAAGAATTTGTAAGATATGTAAATTAGTTGTAAGTAATGTAAAGTACACTATGTTTGAAAATAATAATTAAAAATCAAAAGGAACTAAGTGTAGATAATTTTTTTAGAAGTGGCCAATGCATGCACCACTTAGTATTTTTGTTCTTATCTCCATATTTGACTACTGCATGTGAAGTTGATATATGGACAATTTTTAATCACACTTCACGTGTCACAAAGCTTTTGAAATTTCCAAGATATGACTAGTTTTTGTTTTAATTATTTATTGTATACAGTTAAATTTTTTACACATGAGACTTAATATTCTTTTAAAAATATTCATACAATATATACTATTTCTGCTTAAAATCGATTAAACAAACTTAAAATATGACAATCAATTTTTTGACAACTAATTATTTTAATATAATTTATTTTATAATTTAATCAAAACAGTCACATAACTTATAGTCATTAATTTAAAAAATTGCACATCAAAATTCTTACATCTCTCAAATACAATTTAATAATAAAAATATCTTGGAATTGGTAGATAATAATTACAATAAAAAAATTCACTTTCAAATATCATTAAAAACTAAAGATATAACATAACTCATTAACTTACACCTCACAAGTCACAACAAACGAAGACATGATCACAACAAACGAAGACTACTGCATGTGAACTCTTGCATGTGAGTATTGCGTGAGATTACTTCACAAATGTCCAAGAATTCCCATCTTGCACATTCATATTATTGTGTCAACTTTAGTAGATGCCTCTTGACCAAGTGCACTACATGCCAACCTTAACCACGTGATACTTGTTGCTTAGTTAGTGTCATAGCAGATTCACTGCATACATGTGATGAATCACGTCCATGCATTATGAGTTGCAGTGACGGAAAAGAAAAAAAAATTGCTTAGAAGGGAAGTCGGCTTGCTGTCACACCGACTTCCACCTGACTTCCAATTTATATTTTGATGCAAATGTGTAGGATAAAATGCAAGATGGGAAGTCGGTTTAGGTACATGTTACCAACTTCCCACCAGCAACCTTTTTTTTTTTTTTTTGCTTTAAGCTATATCTCATTTAGAGTCAAACGATTCCCTGGCGTGGATTAGAGATAACTCAGGGAATCCATGCAGGGAATCTATGCAGGGAATCAATGCAGGGAATCCATCCAGGCGTTTGAGTGATCATGCAGTGTGTGAGTGATAGATTGTTGAGTGAGTGATTGGTGATGGAGAATCTGAATCACTGAAAAAGAAAATGGAATCGTAGGAAATGATGGAGAATTTGAATCACTGAAGAAGGCGTTGTATTTGTGGGATAGTGTGTCAGTTGTTGTATATATCGGTTTGGTTCATTAGATGATTACCATAGTTTCTGATTCAGGAGTGTATTGGTTCATCATATCAACAAGTTCCAATTGTGGGATTGAATATTGGTTGTATTGAAGTGTCTAAATACATCACTCAAGTCCTGGGACCAAGGAGCTCAGGTATGGGCAATAAATACGCATTATATTTATTTATGTTAATTCAATATTTATGTTATTAAGATGAACTATTATCATACTTGTGTTCATTGATGTTAGCTATATGAAATGCTTGTTAAAACTCTTTCTTTAAGACATATTTCATTACATTTGTGGAAAGTGAGAAAAATACATAAATAGAGCTTTACGTATTGGGAGCTTAATTAAAAGAGTTAAGAGAATATGTGAAATTTTGATTAATTATATTGAATTTTTTGTATATTTTTAATGTGACTTTTGGAAATTAGAGAAATATTTAAAAATTAATAGGTATGTGAGAAGTGAGAAAAAATAAAATTGTATTAAGACTTAAGTAGAAAAGTGAGAGAATATATAAATATTTAATTAATAATATTGTCTTATATATAATTTTAATTAAATTAGATTTAATATTCTATTATAAAATTGTAGGACCTAAAACAAAGGTTTGAGAAACTTTACCTTAGAGTTGGACGTAGTTTAATTTTGTATTTTTCTATTTATTAGTTTCATATTTTCTCCTAAGTTTCTCTATCACATAATGAATGCCTATATTCTATCTTCACCAAGTGAGTAATAGTACTATTAAAGTAACAAGAACCAATATTGTATTTAGTTATTATTTCTGTCATTAAAGTAACATAACCTTTCATGAAAACAGTTTTCCTGTCAAATATCAATATTGTATTTAGTTATTATTTCTCTTTTTTTTACAGGTTTATTATTCAAGATGAACAATCCACGGGCAATGGTTCTTGTTTATTATAATGGACAGATATTGACCATAGAAGAAGGCATTGTATTTGACTGTGAAAATCCAAAAACTTTTCAGGTTGACAACGACATCACGTTGGAGGACCTCCGGGATAAAATACATGCAAAAATCAAAGTTACTGGTGGGAAAAGAATTTCAAATATTAAGTTTAGATATCCTGTATCTATTGGCGTTGGATGTGTTCGGTATAGGATATTGACACTAGGCGATGATGATGATGTTCAATCGAGTATTTTTGTTTTAGATCAATATCCTAATCTTGGAGTGATTGAGTTATATGCGAGA
Organism: Styphnolobium japonicum; assembly: GCA_023212625.1. NCBI lineage: Eukaryota > Viridiplantae > Streptophyta > Magnoliopsida > Fabales > Fabaceae > Styphnolobium > Styphnolobium japonicum. The sequence continues at coordinate 19,666,391 of JALBWW010000003.1, read as the reverse complement.
TAGAGGGCGATAATGATGATACTCAGAGAATGCACAATACCGGAGTTTGATGTTATTGAGACACAACCACATACGGTTGATTGCCCAATAAGAAGCGTTGAGTTCGACATCAATTCTTTGATGAGTCTGGACCGATTCATGGCACGGAGTATAGCGGTATTCTACAGAATATATCGGCGACTTCAGAGCACGAAGATGGGAGTGATTTGGGAATGCGGTGGCGATAGTCACGATTGATGCGGTGTGGTTGAACTACCATCATCAAATATTCTTTAGTAGCGATTCATTACCTATATCACGAGCCCCCATCTCACATGCGAACTGTTGATCTAGACGCAATGCACGTGCGAGAATTTCCGGAATATGCTCATTACAATGGCAAACTCAATGCATTGGGATGAGTCTATCGGAGACTTGTCTATTGGGATGCAATTCCAGGACTAAAGAAAATACATTTTATGCTGCAATCAAACACTATCATATTCAAAGGTCGAGTAGACTACAAAGTTATCGATCAGAACCAAAGAAGTATTACGCCGTGTAAGAGGTACTCTGAAGGGGTGCAATTGGAGCATTAGGGCAACGCGTTTTTAAAATCAAACAGGATATGGAAATAAGAAAATTCAATGGGCTTCACACATGCTCATCGGCAACTATTTCACGGATCATTCTAAATTAGATTCAAACATGATATCAACTTGCATTTTGCCATTGATTCAAGCGAGATCCATCCATATCGGTTTACGTAATTATCGCTAACATACGAAGTCGATATAACTACATCACCTCGTATAGGAAAGCTTTGAGCAAAGCAAAAGGCTATCGTTCGAGTATTTGGCGGTTGGGAGAAGTCATACAATGACCTACCAAAATGGTTAGGCGCAATGCAACACTTTGTTCCTGGCACAATTATTGATCTACAAATGAAGCCTGCATATCATGGTGCCCGAATGGTGCATGGTAAAAGAATTTTCCATCGACTATTTTGGACTTTCTCGCAATGCATTAATGGATTTAAACTTTGCAAGCCACTTGTTCAGATAGATGGCACGTTCTTATATGGAAAATATAAAGGAACGTTGTTAATGGCCGTTGCACAAGATGGAAATAATAATATACTACCAATTGCTTTTGCCATTGTGGAGGGTGAGACAACGGAAGCATGGTCATTTTCCTCACTAATTTGAGAAGGCACGTGACTCCGCAAGATGGCCTGTGCGTGATTTCTGATCGCCACGAGTCAATAAAAAGTGCAATCAGACAACCTGGAAGTGGCTGGCAGCCTCCACAAGCATATTCGGTATATTGAATTCGACATATTGGTGCAAACTTTATGAGGAGGTTTAATAGCAAGGACATGCGTCGTCAAGTTGTTAACATGGGTATGTACTATACTAATTTACAGTCCACCATCTGATTTATTCGACCAATATTACGATAAGTATAATGATATTATATTTTCATTATTATTTGTGCACAAAACAGGATATGCCTTGACGCAACACCAGTTTAATTGGTACTATCGGAATCTCCGTGAACAAAATGAAGAAGCTGCAAACTGGGTAGATAATATCCCTAAAGAAAAGTGGACCCAGGCTTTTGACGGAGGCCGACGTTATGGGCATTTGACAACCAACCTAGCTGAATGTATAAATTCAGTATTGAAGGGCACACGTAATCTCCCCATTCTTTATTGGTGCAATCAACATATTATAGGTTGGGCGAACTGTTTGTTAAGAAGGGAAGGCATCACATGGCAAGGATAGCAGCTGGTCATACATACTCTGAAATCATCACAGAGTCTCTCGAAGAAAATCGGAGAAAAGCCAACAGTTGTGTTATTCTTGATTTTAGCCGCTAGGGTTTTGAATTTTTGGTGAATGAGTTAGTTAATCCACGTGAAGAGCGACCTACAGGGAGGTTCAAAGTTAATCTTAATAAATTTTGGTGTGATTGTGGCAAGTTTCAATCACTACGGTTCCCTTGTTCTCATGTTATTGCTGCGTGTGCATCAATTCATTTGGATTACATGCAATATGTGGACAATGTGTACAAGTCGGAAACCATTTTTAAGGTTTACTGACGGGGATTTCGATGGTAGGGAATGAAGGATATTGGCCTCAGTATGATGGTCCCGAAATTGTCCATAATCCAGAAATGCGAAGAAATCCTCGCGGTTGACCAAAATCTACCCGCATTCGTAATGATATGGATCTTAGGGAGACCGGCCAACCAAAACGATGCGGGTTATGCAGAAGTGAAGGCCATAGTCGACCAAATTGTCCTAAATCGTGGTGACAACACATTGAGGATAGTTCACATCATCAGTAGCTTTCTTGCCACCCCATTAATGTCCCTATTGTTTGTATTATAACATTTATGTCACTTTATGTAATTAAGTCATTTTATCGCAACACCGAAACGTTAAACAAAGATCAGATATTAAACACTAATATCTTAATTAACCATAAACTCTTTTTAACTAATTAACCTTTGTCAACACTATACAATTAATTAAATCTAAAACCTATACAAATAATTGAGCATATACAATTAATTCACCCTAAACTATAAACTATTTGTGAGCAACATTTGTCATATTGAATTTTGATGATAACCAAACAAAGGATTCCGCACCAAGAAGTCAAGAACAAGTTCACAAGGAGTACTCAAGACTTATAGGCTTTTACTTATCATTGTAAGAGTTATAAATTGTTTAAATCACCCAGCAAGCATTTTGTTTCACTCTTTCAAAACTATTCCTAAAATAAGGTTTGATAAAAAGATAGTAATCTTTAAAAATGCTTTGGAAAGAAAGATTTTTTTTTAACATTCAAAAATGAGTTTTTAAGTTACTGTGATCGACTTACAAGATTGATGTAGTCGACTACACAGAAAAATGTTAAATTTACAACGTTTTTCCAAAAGTCGGAACAAAGCGTGTAGTCGACTACACAAGTATTGTAATGACTACCAATAGGCAAAATCTTGAAATGCCTGTCTTTTTTGAAATGTCAGGGATAATTGTGATCGACTACAATTATGAGGTAGTCGACTACAATGCTAATAAAAATACTTTTGCTAAATACATGTTAACAGGGACATTTGTGAGTCGACTACCAAAGCTATTGTAGTCGACTACATCGTTTTAAAATTGTTCCTTTTTTTAAAAATGCATAAACCAGAGGAGACATGTAATCGACTACATAAGCTCTGTAGTCGACTACATATTAGTTTTGATTATATATCTCAGTTGCCTTGCTTTTAAAAGAGAATCCGAGAGCTATTGTAGTCGACTACCTTGTAAGTGTAGTCGACTACATGCATTCTGTTAATAATAAACTCTCGTGTTTTTAAAAAGTCGAGAAAGGCTTGGTGATCACAACTTGAGTCGTGTGATGCATTACACAACGCTCCAGAAACTTTTCCAACGGCTAGTTTGAATATTGTTTTAATACCTACCTACTACCCAACGGATCAAAAACTTGTAAGAGCTATTTATAGCTCATCTAAATTAAGTTTCAAAAAGACCCAAGATCAGAAATTCATTTTGAAAGAGCTTTTTCTAATCTTCAGTTCATCATACTCTGTTTTCTATTTGAAAAAGCTTGCTTAGTGATTTGATCATATACTCATCTGTTCTTCAAGTTGTATATCTGCTCTTGTGAGAGTTACAATCTACCAAAAACCATTAGATTATCTTGTGTAAGTTGAAGGAGAGAAAATCCTTGTTGTATTGAGGAGGCTCTTGCACATAGAGGGTGGAGGATCCCATACTAAGTGAGTGCTCTTTATTGTAAGGGTTTTTATCAAGCACCCAAGTTAGAAAGCTTGAAGTATAGTTGAAATCTCGGGTGGACGATCTCGAGAATTTGGACGTAGATCACGAGAAGTGATTGAACCAAGTATAAATCTTGTTTGCATTCTCTCAACCCTTATCTTTTACTTATAAGTTATATTCTATCAACTTATCTAACTTGATGTTTTTTAATGTTGTGAATTCTTGTCTTATACTTTACGTATTAAAAAGCTCATTAATTTTAGTCATTATCCTTTGCAAGTCCATTGATTTTAAATAATTAGCATCATTAAAATAAACCTTGCGAAAGTTTTTGAAAACTCAATTCACCCCCCCTCTTGAGTTATTGAAGCCACTTGGTAACACTATTAATTAACTCTAACATCTTAATTAAGACAAAAACCTTAAAACCTATTCAACTCCTAAATAATAACCATAAATAATAGTTAATTAATCCTAAACCTAAGTGCTAAATCATATATTCTAAAATAACCCTAAAATCTATACAATGTGGAGAATTGGATGTCTTAAGTGGGTGAGGGTGGTATATATAAGTGGTTTGATATATATAGGTGGTTTGATATATATAGGTGGTTTAGGGTCTTGAAGGTGGTATATATAGGTGGTTTAGGGTTTATAAATGTAAAAAAAAAAAAAAAAATTAACCTGTTGAGAAGTCGATTTGAGGGAAACCGACTTCTCAACAGAGTATAAAAAAAATTTAGTTTCTGCCATTGGGAAGTCGGTTTCCCCCAAACCGACTTCCCAACGGGTTTAAAAAAAAAAAATTAACATAGTTAGGAAGTAAGTTTGAGGCCAGGCTTGACTTGAAAAAAAAAAAGAGTATTTTGGTACATAATTTTTCATGTGTGGTAAAACGGGATATATTTTTATTTTTAGGTATATTTATAGAAAAAAGCCTAGAAAAATATCATAATAATATATAAAAAAATTTTAAAATATAATTTATTTAATATTGAATCAAGATTAAAGTGATCTAAGGAGTAATTTAAACTTAACTTGAAAAATATATCAAATCTAAAAAAAAATTAAATCTGACCTAAATACTACGAATTATTGTTGAATTTTTAAATCAAGAGAGGTCATAAACACCGATTGAGTGATGAGTGGACTCAACGGTGTTGGGCCGAGTGGGGGATTGGCATTGCCAAATCCAGATTAGATTAGATAAGGAAGCGAGCCTCACATCACACAACACAACAAAACTTAATGCCATTTACTTTGGGTTGACCCACATGCTTTGTACCTTCGGTACTCAAAGTCATCGTAGATTCTGGGACATCATGCATGACGTAAAGGTCGACCACGTGGACATCTTTCTCTGTCCTGTTATGTACAGGAACAAAGGTTTCGTGAAATTATCAGTGATAAATATTTAAGTTCTTTTACATAGGTAGTTAAGAATTTAATTTTTAATTTATGTATATTAAAAAATATTTATTGAGAGAGATTAATTTTTTAAATAAATTTTAATATTTTAAAAAATTAATTTTCATAATCATATTCAAAGATATTCTAAAAAATTAAAAAAAAAATTTCGTGTACTTATTTATCAAAAAAAATAAAGGTTTCGTGTACTTTTATGAAATGTGAAGTTAATAAATCAATAATTTTAAATTTTATAAAATATCTAAATTTTTATGATAAGTTATGAAATTTACATAAACTTATTTCCTAAAATTATTGTTTCACATTTTATTTTATAAAGATATATATAAGCTTTACACTTTGTAAGATATAAATAAGAAAAAAAATGCGAAAAAATGTCGTTACCGTGGCCTTTACCTGAGACAAAAGGGTATGTAGTTGACAATTAATTGCTAGTGACGACCATGGGTGACGCGTCATTCATTTAAAAACATGATTTTTTCATGTAATTTTTTGAAAAAAATTAATTTCCCCCTCTTAAATAATTTGTTTTACTATAATTTTCTCATAATTTTTTTCTAACTCTGTCTTTGGTGACGACTCACGAGTCACGACGCGTTCTGTTTGAAATTTTGAATAGGATTTATAAAGCTCTTTTCTTTTCTTAAAATAAATAAAAAATACATGGAATTTCTTCCCTTCAGATTCTGATGAATAAGAATGTTTGATTCCTTGGGCTGACTCATATGCTTATTGTTTCACATTTTATTTTATAAAGATATATATAAGCTTTACACTTTGTAAGATATAAACAAGAAAGCAAATACGAAAAAATGTCAATTTGGTTACCCTGGCCTTTACCTGAGACGAAAGGGCATGTAGTTGACAATTAATTGACAGTGACGACGAGGGGCGGCACGTCATTCACTTTAAGGGGGCGGGTCCAAAATTTTTGTTTAAAAACATGCTTTTTTCATGTAACTAGTTTTATTATTTAGATGTATAAATTTATTAAATTAAATGTGTATAAATTTTTAAATAATAATGTGTTGTTTATTATAATATTTATTACATAAGTTTTTTTATAAGATTTATGTAGAAAATTGTTTAATCATTTTTCAAATTGATTATATTATGAGAAAATCATAAAACTCATAAAAATTAATCTTAGCATGAAAGAAATAATATATCTAGTGTATTACATGTAAATAATTGAAAAAATATTAAAGAAAAAATAAAAAAGAGGTTCATTAAAAAAATGATATATAATAATCTTATATGTTAAAAGGATAAATGTATATAATACCTTCATGATCAATTAAAGGATCAATTTCAGTTGAATTAGATATTGGGGTAACTTGATGAGAACTTTCCCTATTACATGTTTGGGAATCAGAAAAGATTTTTGAATCATTTTGTGTCACAGACTCAATAATCTGTCCAGCTTGAATATGGATCCCTAATCCTATCGTTTGACTGCATTAAAATAAAATTTAGATTATGAGACAATATAAATGGAAAATGATGAAAACATTGAATTAAGGGTGAATGGTAAAAATATAATTAGTTTAATTTATATTATTTGTGTACCTTTTTGAGAAATTATTTTTCTTATTTAGTGTCATACTTGACCTATTTTGATTGTGTCCTGCCTCAGTTTTTTGTAACTCTATATTCATTGCACATGAACATGTTATCATCATGGTAATATGTGATAAGAAGTCATGTTAAAATATTTAAATAAAAAAATATAACATGAGAATAATTTAAAAAAAAAACATAAATACCTGCATTTTGGGATATATTTTCTACATTCTAAAATGTGACTCTTCTTTTAATCATAAATGATTCATAGCTTTTAGATTTTGGATCTACATCAAGAGTTAGATGACTCTTTCTTGTTGGATATTGTGCTATATAAAGTCATTTTAATTTAAATTAAAAATACTTTTTCAACATCATATTTTAAGTTATTTTATTTAATAATTCAATGTATGTACTAACAATTTGAAATGTCCATCAAAGGACACCAAGCACTCTTATCAGAAATGACAACAATTTTAATTCAGATTATAATAAGAACAATGATTTATTGATATAAAAATAATATATTAAAAATCTCACTATTGACTTCTTCTTGTCTTTGAATAGTGAATGATGTTCGTTTTCTTCCAGGTTTGATTCTCTCAAGAATTGAAGGAACATTAAGATTTATTGAACTATTGGTTATAAGAGCCGTAATATCTAGATTATTAAAAAAAAATACTAAAATACAATTAAAATATGATAAATAAAATAATGACATTTTCATAAAAAAACACAAAATACTAACCATTAGTGATATTTTAGAAAGAAAACATATTTGTCAAACAACTATTAACTCCTGGACATATATATAACCTTTTGCAATGATTTGTCTGAAACATTTTCTTTATATGCTAAATTTATTAAAAGAAATACTTTATGCAATTTATAACATTTATAACAATATAAAAGAAAAAAAATTTAGTATACATGTTATTATGTTCATGAATTCAATACCTGATGTCATATTAAAGACTTTGAAAGAAGTTGATGGCAAATGGTTTTAAGAAAAATCATTTTGCTGGATAAAAGAACATAAAAATGTTTTCTTCCATTTCCTAACACTTAATACGTAAACATATAATAATAAATGTAAAATTAAGTTACAAATCTATATACAAAAATGATAATAAATATGAAATACGAAAATAAACCAACCATTTGTTATAGTAGATAGAGGGCGACTATTAGAAAAGTAATTATTATAATCAAATGCATTTTTTATAATAGGTTGATCATGATGGGAACTATCCAAATTTTATTTGTCTCCTGAATACCTCAAACAACATAGATTCATCAATTCCTTTAGTTAGAAAAGATAAAAATATCAAAAGGAAACAGTTGGTAATATATAAAAGAGACAATTAAATATTTAGATAAAAAGGAACAATATATGTAATATTTCTTAATTCAAAAATGAAAAAAATAATAATTCAAACAGTAGAATAAATTTGAATCTCGAATTAGTAAAGTGTTTAAATAAACTCTTTGTCAATTAAAATAAAGAGTCATCAAGCTAATAACTTAGTTTCTTGATTGTGCATGAAAATAAAAGAAAATGATTGCAATATATATTTTTGGAATTCATGTTCCTTTTATGTTTTGGTTTTTTTGAAGACAAATATATATAAACAAAAGAGAAAGGTAGGCAAAAATGAACTAATAAGAACTCCATGTATTCAGACTAAATTGAATGCCAAAACATGATAATCACTTCTGGCCTAAAAGAGGTACTTTTGTTAGGCTTTCTTTTAATCACATAAGCTCCTTACTAAAAAAAATTAACTCTGTGCATCAGAACTTGAATTACTTTCCATCAAATGAAAATAAAAAAAAATTGAGTATAATATATTTAAGGTATGAAATTGCCTGGTATGGAGTAGTTTTTCTTTTTTTTTTTTTTACTTTTTGGCTATTGCATGAATCCTAAAATTAGTATCAATATCATTTTAATTAGTCAAACTTAAAATATATAACATATATTTATTCAGCACTTTATAAGAGAATCTTAGCTAGCCATTATCGAACACTAAATGGAAAATAAGCGGATTTTTTCTTCATTCATTTTCTTAATTTTAAATTATTTATAATAATATTTAATCTTAAATTGTTCATCAAATCCTCAACCCTATGATATGTGAAAAGTAAGGAAAGTAAAGAATCATCTAAAGTTTATATTTCAGAAGCAAAATGTATTAAGATCTCAAGGAGTTAAGTTTTGCAAAAGCACAAATGACATACCCGAAAAGCTCGTGTAATTTATTATCAATCTTCTCCTCCATCTAGCTTGCTTTTTTTTAAAAATAAATAAATAAATTTTGTAATCCATTTGCATATATCTCCCTAAAAAATTAATATTAAATTTACCAAAATACTTATAAAAATCAAAGTAAATATACAATAAACCAATAATACAAAGGCACTTACCTTGTAGTCTGATAAGTTACCTGCTTTTGATTTTTCTAGTAAAAATCTGAATAGCTTGTCAAAGGGAAAAAATTATTGACTTTTCCTATCATTATTAATGCACTAATTATTCAGTTGCAATTGCTTAAAATTAAATATGATTACGTTTGGCTCTCAAAGAAAAGAAATATAATTACTTTAGCTCTCTGATGGCAAAAAAATTTGAAATTCGATTTATATGATGCTTTTCTACCCAAAGAGATAAGACATGTGATTTACAAAAAAGATATTTATTATATTTAAAATTAAAAAATTCAAATACTAACAAATTCTTATATACTCACAAAATCATCATAAGTAAAAAACATAACGATATAATGAAATTTAAGTATTAAAACTATTATTAAATAATTATTTGAATAATATATTTCAAAATGACTATCCAAAATTTGTGAGTTGATAATTATTTACACTATTTTAAGATGACAATCTAAGATTTAAACTATTTCAAGTTTAAATAATTATTTTAATTATTTTAAGCTGGAAATTTAAGATTTCGCAAAGTATATTTTAGAATATTATTTCAAATCAAATAGATATTTTATTAATAATCAAATAAATAGGAGATAAACTTAAGAATCAGATAGATAATTGAAATTTCAAAGAGATATCTTAGTTACATTAGAATTATAAAATAAATACTAATAATTACATATTAATTACCCTTATTTTCATATGGGTAATTCTAAAAAAGTTGTTGTGTAATTAGAAGTTTTAGCATATTTAAATAGTGAGGATTAAATCATTGAAACTATCAACCTTAATTTCAGTTTAATTCAATTTTTAATATTAAAAAATCATTCGAACATTGAAAATATGTAATTATTAGTATTTATTTTAGAATTCTAATTTTTTTTATTTAATTAGAAGCTCTAGCATATCTAAATAGTGAAACTTAAAAGGATTAAATCATTAAAACTATCAACCTTAATTTCAATTTAATTCAAGTTCTTATATTAAATAATCATTTGAACATTGAAAAAATTACTTTCTTTATTACTTATCTTATATAGACATATTCTACATGTTATGTTTGTGGATAATCTATATATTTAAATGATATTCAACATTAATTTTACATCTAATATTGTATTGTTAATATTTTATGAATTTATTATGTGTTTTTGTTTTTTAATCCATGACTTAAAAAAGAAGAAGGAGAAATGCATTTAAAAATTAAAAAAAATTGTTTATTCTAGTTGCATGTCATTTAGACTTATTTAAATGATATGATAACAGAATGGTCATAATCAGATATATTAGATTAAAGATTAATTAGTTATTATTTAAATTTTAAGATAACAATAAGATTTAAAATTGAATTTCATTATTTATCAAAGAGATAAGATAAATTTTTAACTAAATAAAATCAAATTGATTATTTAGTATAATTGAAATTTCAGTATAAAAATAATTTAAAATTTGAGCATCAAAGGAGCAAGAATCAAATGAATAGGAATTTCGAAGGAAAAAACACTTATATAATTGACATGTGTCATTTGTCCAAATTTCATAAAATGTATTTTATATAATAGTATATAGATTGATTTTTTGAAAAAATTTAATTTACCCTCATTTTAGATAATTTGTTTTACTATTAGCCCCTCATAGTTTTTTAAACTCCATCTCTGGTGACGACTCACGAGTCACGACGCGTTCTGTTTGAAAATTTGAATAGGATTTACAAAGTTCTTTTCTTTTCTTAAAACAAAAAATTAAAAAAACATGGAATTTCTTCTCTTCAGATTCTGATGAATAAGAATGTTTGATTCCTTGGACTGACTCATATGCTTATGTTTGCCAGCGATCCAAATGTTGGGAATCGGGGATTTAACATATCTCCACATTAGTATGATATTATCTATTTTGAGTTTAAACCCTTGTGGATTTGCTTTTGGACATCACCCAAAAGGCCTAATACCAATGGAGACATTTTCTATGCTTATAAACACATGATCCTTCCCTTATTTAGGCAATGTGAGACCATGTTTGCACCTTGATCAATCAATTTGAGACACTTATGTTAGCTTTGTATTAGGCATTATTAGATATTTATTGTGCCCAATATTAGTACTTTAGATGAGTTTAATGTTGTTGGGCTTCATTGGGCTTTAATGCAAATATTGAATAATTTTCGGATTTTGATGCATTTTGACATTTCTTCCTTGGTTAGGTCATAACTTGGGACTCGGTGATCCAATTGAGGTGATCTTGGTGTCTTTGGAAAGCTAAGACAATGCTCTACAAGTTTCATGAAGAACTCAAGAGCTGGATCGGAATGCTAAGGGTCCAAAATATCCCTGCAATGCAGAGTGGGTTTGCTGTCACGGAACCATCTGGGCAGTATGCACATATTGGACTATATAGTGGGTTATAGGCCTCCTCTTGGGCTGAAACTTGGTCACTTGAAAGATAAGACCCATATTTCCAACTTCAATGAAGACCATTTTGTCAATAGATATCGTTTTAGGCATGCTTCAGAAGCTACAAGTTGGTCTGAATTTGGAAACACGTTCTTCCAACCTAACTTGAGGTAGGTGAAGTGTTTTTGGCATTTCTGGAGTTCTAAAAGTCCAAATGACATGATTCAAATTGGAGATTTTCAAGGAGACAACTGGCTACAACTTTGATGAAGACATCCAAGCCAAAATACACCGTCTAGGTGATGAATTTGAAGCCAGAAGTCGGATAAGAGTTGTTGACTAAAAGCCACCAACCATACACCAACCCACCTACCATGCACCAACCCACCAACCATGCATCAAGCTTCCATTTTTGACAAATTTCAGATTCTTATAGCTTGTATTCAGATTATGTACATGTACAAATTGGCTTCTAGGATTAGTATAAATAGACCCAATCTCTTTGTATTAGAGGCATTCAATTTGGAAGTAAGTTTCAAGAAAGTTTAAGTATTTGTGAGAGTTTTCTTTCTCTTCTTCTCCATTCTCTTTGCAATTTCGTTTTTGTTCTTTAAATTCTGAATTCTTCCTTCCCATCCATGGAAGGCTAGGCTCTCATAATCAATCCAAGGGATTAGCCATCTTGATGTTTAATTTGGAGATCTTGTTTTACTTGTTCATATTGCTTAATTGTTATTCAAGTTTCTCTTCTTCCTCTTTTAATTTTGATCTAGATTGAATTGCTTAATTTGATTTGGATGTTTATGTGATAATAGCTTTATTATCATGTATTCAAGAGGATCACATAGAATAAACAATTTATTAAAGCTTTTTGATGGATTGTTTAGCTTGGTTGAATTCTTGATCTTAAATTAATCTATGTTTGGATGGTGCTTACTTTATCTAACCTTGGTTAATTAAATTCTAGATGCTTATCTAGTAGAGGATTCTTGGATCATGTTGAGGCGTCTTGATATGATCTAAGGCCAAGAACACGGTTAGCAATTAAGTGAATTCCTTGTGATCAATGATGAGTTAAACTCAAGATCGGTAAATTTCCTTGGATTGGTTGTTTCTTTAGATTTGTTTTCAACTTTAAGTCTTGTATTTTTATCAATATTGTTAATCAACAACAAAACCCCCCATTTTAATTATCTTGATCTGATTAAATCTTTGTTCTTTTTGGATCCTTGAGAAACGATTCGGTTCATGCTCTATACTACAAATTAGTTTGCGAACCGGTAATTTTTATTATTTGACGGGGTCTCGACAACCTCTTGTCACACCTCAACAATCTTCTCCTCAAACAAAGGACCATGGTTCAGCCTCCCTTCAACGGAAGCGTCTTTGAGTATTCAGTCTTATAATTATATTGACATTTGCTTTCCAACAGAACCCATTGCCTAACCAACCTGTTAGGAAGACTTTCGACATAAGACCATTTTCATCTTGCACCGCTGTACAACAACAAGACACGTCGCCTGATCACCTCAATGCTAGGAGGACTTTTGACACAAGGAATCTTCGACTTAGATCCATCAACGACTGTTCCAATACCCACCCTAGCCGAAACCATTGACTTTGATACCAATTGTTAGGAAATTACGCAAAATTTCCTTATCATTAGATTTGTGGAAGTGCCAAATAAATGCGAAACAATTGCACGCACAACAATTGGTATCATGAGCTCTTGGTGATCAGGACAATTTCTCTTGAAAAATCTTAGTATGCTTTGTGGTTGCGGTAGTATCTGATCTTCCACATCAGAAAAGATTTGTCCTTGAGTTATTGGTCAAGGTGCTAGTTCTAGAAAAAAGTGTAGGTAGTGTAAAATTGCATGTCTAGGAAAGACTTAGTACTTAAGCGTGTCCTTGTGACTCACCTATCTTTCCTGAGAACTTTCCCGGTGTACTGTTTATAACTACAAACATTATTCTAGTATACAAAGGTACTATTCATGTGAATAGTAAAATTTGGTCGGCGTTACCAATTTGTCCACAGCGGTGTTCTAAAGCACGGTGGTTATCAGAAATTGTTATAAACAATCCAGAGGAAATCAAATTCGAGTGGGAGCGATGGCCGTAGATAAAGGAAAGGTGAGAATTGAAAAGTGTGATGGTGCGGACTTTGGCTTTTGGAATATGCAAATCAAAGATTATCTGTATCAGAAAAAGCTGTATCAACCTCTCAAAGATAAGAAACCAGAGGGCATGAAGGATGATGATTGGACCCTTCTTAACAGATAAGCCCTCTGAGTTATCCGATTGACGTTATCCCGTAATGTTGCATTCAACATTGCAAAAGAAAAGGCCACAGCGGGTTTTATGGCGGCTCTTTCCAGCATGTATGAAAAGTCATCGGCCTCATACAACGCAACATCTCAATGAACTCAATATAGTCACAACCCAATTGAGTTCGGTTGGAATCAAATTTGATGATGAGATACGAGCATTGATACTTTTGTCTTCCCTACCATAAAGTTGGAATGCTACTGTCACAGCTATATGTTACCAAGTGGCTTCAATAACTCAAGAGGGGGGGGTGAATTGAGTTTTCAAAACTTTCGCAAAGTTTGTTTCAATGATACTAATTATATTGAATCAATGTACTTGGAAAGGATAATGACTAAGAATAATGAGCTCTTTAATACATAAAATATAAGACAAGAATTCACAATATTAAAAACATCAAGCTAGTTAAATTGATAGAATATAGCTTATAAGTAAAAGATAAGGGTTGAGAGAATGCAAACAAGATTTATACTGTTCAATCACTTCTTGTGATCTACGTCCAGTCCTCGAGATCGTCCACCCGAGATTTCAACTATACTTCAAGCTTCTAACTTGGGTGCTTGATAAAAACCATTACAATATAGAGCACTCTTCACTTAGTTTGGGATCCTCCACCCTCTATGTGCAAGAGTCTCTCTCAATATAACAATGAGTTTTTCTCCTTAAACTTATACAAGATAATCCAATGATTTTTGGTTGTTTGTAACTCTCACAAGAGCAGATATACAATTTGAGGAACTGATGAGTATTTGATCAAATCACTAAGCAAGCTTTTTCAAATAGAAAACATAGTATATCAACTGAAGATTAGAAAAAGCTCTTTTAAAATGAATTTATGATCTTGGGTCTTATTTTAAAACTCATTTAGATGAGCTATAAATAGCTCTCATAAAATTATTTCCGTTGGGTAGTAGGTGAATATCAAATCATTGCTTAAACTAGCCGTTGGAAGAATTTCTGGAGCGTGTGTAGTCGACTACACAACTTTTAAAGTCGACTACCATGCCTTTATGACTTTTAAAAACATGAGAGTTTATTTTATAAAAACGCACGTAGTCGACTACACTTACAAAGTAGTCAACTACAATAGCTCTCAGACACTTTTTAAAAATAAAGGACATCTGAGATATATTTTCAAAATAATATGTAGTCGACTACAGAGCTTATGTAGTCGATTACATGTCTCCTCGGATTTATAAGCTTTTAAAAAGGAACAACTTTTAAAGCGTTGTAGTCGACTACAATAGCTTTGGTAGTCGACTACAAGTGTCCTCGGGTTTACTCATATTTTAACAGATGAATATTTTTATTAGCATTGTAGTCGACTACTTCAGCATTGTAGTCGACTACAGGTGTCCTCGGGACATTACAAGAACATAGGCATTTCAAAGTTTTGCCTAGTGTAGTCGACTACAGGATTTGTGTAGTCGACTACAAGTTTGTTCTGACTTTTTAGAAAACGTTGTAAACTTGAAATTTTACAACTGTGTAGTCGACTACACCAACCTTGTAGTCGACTACAAGTGACTTAAAAACTCATTTTTGATCAAGTTAAAAAATCTTTCTTTCCAAAGCATTTTAAAGATAACTTTCTTTTTATCAACCATTATTTTAGAAATAGTTTTGTAAGATTAAAATAAATTACTTGCTAAGTGATTTAAGCAATTAAATACTCTTACAATAATAAGTAAAAAACCTATAAGTCTTGAGTACTCCTTGTGATCTTGTTCTCTTGGTGCGGAAACCTTTGTTTGGTTATCATCAAAATCCTATATGTCAAATGTTGTTCACACTATAAGTAGCTCATCGGGAAGCAACAAGTTGAAATTTGATGATGTTCGTGATTTGGTTCTCAGTGAGGAGATTCAACAGAGAGAGTTGGGTGAATGTTCAACCTCTTCAGTAGCATACAGAGTCAAGAGTGAGAAATTCAACTAGAGGAAATGGACGTGGTAAATCAAAGGACATGAGGTCCAAGTCTAGAAATCATCAAGGTTCCCACAGGTCGAAGATTATCAAGTGTTGGAACTGTGGGAAGACGATTGCTCGCGGTAAATCAACTAGAGGAAATGGACGTGGTAAATCAAAGGACCGGGCACTACAAAAACCAATGCAAGAGTGCACCGAAGAAGCAAGAGGCAAAGGACAAGGCAAATGTTGCTTCTACATCAGGAAAAGATGATGCATTGATATGCTCTTTAGAGAGCAAGGAAGAGTCTTGGGTGTAAGAGCAAAATAAATGCAGAATAATTGTACACACACAATTGATAACGGAGTTCGGCCAATTCTACCTACGTATCCAAGCTGTTGCAGATCTTTTATTGAAAAGGGAAATATACACACTGTTTACAAAACACTTAGAACCTCTCACAACCCACAACCCAATTACACCCAGAGAAATTTTTCTCTTACAGAGATTCTCACTAAGCTTTTCTCTCTTTAAGCTTAGAATTTCTCTCTCACTCTTGGAATGAACTCCCTTGGTTGGAATCATTGGTGAAGGTGTAGTAAAGATTAAGTTGAACGATTCTGTTTGAGAATTGAAGAATGTCAAGCATATTCTCGACCTGACAAAGAACTTAATCTCAGTAGGCCCATTGGCCAGTGACAGTTACACAACAGTCTTCCACGGCGATAATTGGAATATTTCAAAGGGTGCAATGACGATTGCTCGCGGTAAAAAGAGTGGTACTCTTTTCAAGACAGTCGGGGCATGTCATTTAATTGCAGTTGCAGCAAATGAAAATCTCAATCTATGGCACCAAAGACTTGGCCATATGAGTGAGAAAGGGATGAAGATCATGCACTCGAATGGCAAATTACTAAGTCTTCAATTAGTGGAAATTGACATGTGTGAAGACTGCATACTTGGAAAGCAAAAAAGAGTCAGCTTTCAGACAAGTGGAAGAACCCCAAATAAGGAAAGACTCGAGCTTGTTTACTCTGATGTTTGGGGTCCAACTACCATCTCATCCATTGGTAGGAAATACTATTTTGTGACTTTTATTGATGATCATTCTAGGAAGGTATGAGTATACTTTTTGAAACATAAGTCTAAAGTATTTGAGGCTTTCAAGATATGGAAAGCCGTGGTAGAAAATGAGACAGGTTTGAAGGTCAAAAAGCTCAGAACAGACAATGGTGGTGAATATGAAGACACCAGATTCAAGAAGTTCTGCTATGAGCATGGGATCAGAATGGAAAGAATCGTGCCAGGTATGCCTCAACACAATGGTGTAGCTGAGCGTATGAACCGAACGTTGACCAAAAAAGCCAAAAGCTTGCATGTGCAGTCATGCTTACTGAAGTAGTTCTGGGCAGAATCGGTCAACACAGCAGCTTACTTGATCAACCGAGGTCTATCAGTACCATTAGAGCATAGAATACCAGAAGAGGTATGGAGCGGAAAAGAGACAAAACTTTCACATTTTAGAGTTTTCGGCTGTGTAGCATATGTGCACATCAGTGGTCAAGGCATGAATAAGCTTGATCCTAAATCAAAGAAGTGCATTTTCATCAGTTATGGTGAGGATGAGTTTGACTACTGCATTTGGGATGATGAAAACAAAAAAAAAATGATCCGCAATAGAGATGTGATCTTCAATGAAAAAGTGATGTACAAGGACAAACATAATGCAGATGCCAGCGACTCAGAACAAAGTGGGCCAGTGTATGCAAAGGCAGATGATGTCCCAGAAAGTCCTACAATTGAGAGTCCTCAGTTAGAAGAATCAATTGAACAGAGTAGTGAGCAGCAGTCTGACACACCAAAGCCTCCTACTCCAACTCCTATGTTTAGAAGATCTTCTCGGCCTCACGTGCCTAACAGGAGATACATGGACTACATGTTGTGGACTGATGGAGGGGAGCTTGAAGACTATGTTTGCATCTCAACAATCCTCCCCTCAAACAAAGAACCATGGTTCAGCCTCCCCTCCAGCGGAAGCGCCTTCAAGTATTCAGCCTTATACTTATACCGCCGTTTGCTCTCCAACAGAACCCACTGCCTAACCAACCTGTTAGGAAGACTTTCGACACAATGAATCTTCGACTCAGATCCATCAATGGTTGTTCCAATACTTACCCTAGCCGAAACCATCGACTCTGATGCCACTTCTTGGGAATCGGGGATTTAACATATCTCTACACAAGGTTTTAAAAAGCAGTTGCGGATGCAGTCGCGGTCGAATTGCGGTTTTTGCGTTTGCGAGTGTTAAAAATGCTGCGATGCGGTTTGCGGTTGATGCGATGTGAATTTTTCAAATCTTTACACAAATTATATTTAAATTATTTGTTATTGTTATAATATTTAATAACTTATAATTTATATTTTTTTTATCAATAAGAGATATCCAAAAGCAATAAATTAATTAGGTAATGTTAAAACATAAATAAATCAGTAGTCCACTTATATATTTACCAACATTTATACATAATTAATTACCTCACTACATGCTGGAATGACGTCTCTACTTTCACTTATCATTATTTCCTAGTCATCCGAAGACATAATAAAAAAATCTTTAGCTTCTTGGTGATTCTATTTGTTATTGTTGATCGTAGGAAAAAGTTGATGATGGGTAATGAGATTTTGGCAATTCCTTTAAAAATTTATACTACAAATTTTTCTTTTCTCCCCCAAGTTCCATTTCTAATTTTTTAAAAACCTTAAGCAAATTTCTAAAACTTATTAATTTTAAGAAGTAAATTAACAATTAATTTTAATTTAATTCCTAAAATTTTTAATTTTTTTTTCCAAAAATTTATACCACAACTTTTCTCTATCTTTCTCAAGTTCCAATTCTAATTTTTCAAGAACCTTAAGCTAATTTTTAAAACTTATTAGTTTTAAGTAATTAATTAACAATTAATTTTTATTTAATTCCTAAAATTTTCTAAGTTTTTCCTTTAAAAATTTATACTAAAAATTTTCCTTTCCTCTCTCAAGTTCCATTTTTAATTTTTTAATACCCTCAAGCTAATTTCTAAAGCTTATTAGTTTTAATAAGTAAATTATCAATTAAATTTAATTTAATTCCTAAACATTTTAAGTTTTTCTTCCAAAAATTTATATTACAATTTTCCCCTATCTCTCTCAAGTCCCAATTCTAATTTTTCTAAAATCTCAAGTTAATTTTTAAAACTTATTAGTTTTAAGAAGTTAATTAACAATTAATTTTAATTTCATTCTTAAAACTTTCTAAGTTTTTCCTCTAAAAATTTATCCTTTAAATTTTCTTTTCTCCCTCAAGTTAATTTCTAAAACATATTCGTTTTAAGAAGTCAATTAACAATTAATTTTAATTAAATTCATAAATTTTGTAAGTTTTTCTTCCAAAATTTATACTACAAATTTTTTCTATTTTCCTCATGTTCCAATTCTAACTTTTCAATAACCTAAATCTTATTTTTAAAATTTATGGATTTTAAGAAGTCAATTAATATTTAATTTTAATTTAATTCTTAAAACTTTCAAACTTTTTTCTCATTTTCTCAAAATTTTATACCATAAAATTTCCTTATCCATCAAATTTCAATTCCAAATTTCAACCAATTTCCTATTTTTCTTCTTTCCCTCACCACATATTTTAATTTTCTCTTACCCAATCAAATTTTTTCTATTTTCCCCTTCTATCATTTTCCCCCATCCCCCTCAATTTTTTTTCGCTCTTCCCCTTTTTCCCTTAGGCTGATACACTCCCCTTCCCCCATCCCCATCATTTCACTTTTAAACACTCACCCACGACAACCCATTCTCACACACCCACTCACCCATTCTCAAATCACTCACAGCACACTCACGCACAGCACCACACCACACCACATCCACACCCATTCACACCACACCACACCACACCCACACCCATTCACACCGCATGCTCTGTTTTTTCATTTCAAATTTCATTTACACACAACATCGAAAATGAGTTTAAGTTACTTGATGTTGTTGAGAAACTTGAGAAGCAGATTCAGTGGTGATGCGGGTTGAGGTGCTGAAGCAGGGACGTCTAAAACAGGTTACTATTTTTTTTTTTGTCAATTTCTTCTCACAAATTTTGATTTTTAAACCCAGAAAAGTGAAATAAACACTGTTGCGGCCAAAACGGAGTTTCGTTGTGGCTGTTGCGATGCATACCGTTATTTTAAACTTTGTCTCTACATTAGTATGATATTGTCCACTTTGAACTTTGTCTCTACATTAGTATGATATTGTCCACTTTGAACTTAAACTCTTATGGATTTGCTTTTGGACATCACATAAAAGACCTCATACCAATTGAGACATTTTCCATGCTTATAAACCCATGATTCTCTTCTTGTTTAGGCAATGTGGGACTATGTTTGCACCTCAACACCAAGAGCTATAAATCCCACCCTTAGATTGGGTGTTAATTCATAATATATGTGGGGAAAAGAAACGATGTTCCTTTGCTCGAACTTTTTTTTTTTTCATTTTTGAGAACCACACGGTTAAATTCACATCTGCTCCTTCACTAATCACAATATATAAACCATCTTGATTTCGTTTCATGAACTTTTTGTAATTTAATCTATATTATTTTCATTAAACAATATTTTGCTATAATTATATTGATATTATTAAATTAATTACTATATACAATTGCAGGGAGATTACCATTCAACATAAATTGCTAATTGATTTTAGGGAGAAGTCTTTGGAAATAATTCTTTGGACAAGTTTATGCTTATTCTTCAGAGATATCCAGCATGCCACTAACGCTATGACTGATATTTTTAAAATAATATATCCGTACTATTATATTATGTGAACTAAAAAACTTTAATTGTTAATTGAAAGTGACAGTAAGTAAACCATTTCGACGAAGACAAATTCAGAAACATATATATTGTCTTTTTGTTATTTTTTTCCGCGAGTCTTTTTGTTATTTATTATCCTTCGTTAGTGACAAATTGCGATCATTAGTTAGATATGTTGATGAATTATTTTATGATTACTTCATGGAAAATGGAAGATTGGATGGCAGCAATTGAATTTTATTTTATTAAAACTAATAAATTGCGAAACGTTTATGGGTAATATTACATTTCATTTACAAACTAAACAAAATCCCATCTTTCTCATACTTGGGATGCATTTAAAGGACACAACTTGCATAACTAGTAGACCGAATTGCGTTGATTCCACGGTTTTGATTCCTGCTCGTAAGTCATTTGTAAATATTAGTGTAAGTTCTTGTTGAAGCTTGGCATACCTGATCTTGAAATAAAATAATTTCCTCTTTCTTAAAAAAAAAAAAAAGACACAGCTCATTAATTGTTACATTAATAAAGAAAATGCAGGTTTCCATAAGTTTGGCATCTTTTTTTTTGAATGAGCGGTGTTACGGAGCCAAGAGTTATAAAGCCTAGATAAAGTCCAAACAAAACAAAATAGAGATTTTATGGATGGAGTCCATCAAAAGAACCCACATTTTTATTTACTAACCGAGCACAAGTCCCAGGATGAACTTCTTCAATCACTCTAACATTTTTCTTTTTGAATAGTTCGACATCTATTTTTGGTGCAAATAGAATCGCTCTAATTACCAGGTCATCAGGAATATAACTTCAGAACGTGTTTTTTTACAGTAGTAAGTATAAAAGAAATAATTTAACCCAATTATTAAAATGAGGTGGAATTTGAGTGGCTATATGAGCAATTACTTATATATCACATGCTTGATGACTGTAAAGTGTAAGTAATTTTTTTTGCCAAAGTAAAGTGTAAGTAACGGTAATTCCATAACTAGAATTAGTTTGTCTTCCACAATAATAATAAGAAATAAATAAAAACAGCAAATGGAGGTTTCAGTGTGTGTTTCGTTTTTTTTTTTTCTCACTTTTAATTTTCAAGTAAAACGTTCCATAATAAACTAGTATTCAAGGAAGCATGCTACTTCTAGTTTATTTAAACTGCTGCGTCGATAAGTCCACAGAGCATAAAGTGAGAAGTGGCATCTTACCTGATTCTATTGCCAGTTTTTATTTCATTTTATTTTGTTATATATATATATATATATATATATATATATATATATATATTCTCTTAATCAATTATTTTAATAATCTTCTTAATTACTTAAAAAAATATTAAATGCCTTTTCAATTTTCAAGATATTATATATTTATATTTTTTTATATAATACTTTTTATTTTAAATAATAACATTTGTTAAAGAATGCTCTAAGTATATTGATTAAGAAATTAAAAATAAAATATTAAATAAAAAATAAAATATTTAATACTCTTGTTTTAAGTAATTAAAAAAATTATTAATAAGTATTAAATATTTCTTAATTAACATCCTTAAAATATTCATCAACAAAATATTTAAATAATTAGGAAGGTATTGAAAAGATATAACATTATTTATTTATAATATATATATATTTAATTTTAATTGATTGTCAGTGTAAAGTTTTTTTTACACTATTATTCAATAATGTAATGATACATTATTAAAAGTGTTAAATTTTTGAAGTAGTTGTTATAATAATTAAATTTTTTTAATAAATTAACAATACATGATTAAATGACAATATAAAAAAAATTTACACATAAATCAAAATTAAAGTCTATATCCATGTTATAAAAACCGGACCGGACCGGCCGGTGAACCGGCCAAGTGATCGGTCTGGGTGACTAATTGGATCGGGTATGTCTCAGAACCGGTCCGACCCGGTCCAACTCGACCGGTTTTGAATGAAAACCAGTGACCCGGTTGGTTGAACCGGAACCGGCCAGGTCACCAAATTAAAAAAAAAACTTTTAAATTTTGAAAAATCATAACTTTTGACTCGTTTGTCCGATTTAGACTAATTATATGTCTATTTCATATAACTTTTTGAGATCTACACTGTGGTAGTCATATTTTTTTCAAAATAAATATATTTTAGTTATTTATAATGATAAATATCATCATATGTAGTGTATATTTATATATATATATTTAAATATTTATTTAATTTTATACGATTTGACCAATGAACCAGTGACTCAGTACCCTGACCGAGTCAATTACCGATCCGATTTTCATAACAATGATCTATATATTTCATGCGTAGAATCTGGATACATTTTCCAATGCAAGAAAAGTTCACGTGGATTAAAAGACAAACGTGGTCCAACAATGTCATCTGACTCATCTTCCAACGCGTAGCGAAGTTCATCATTGCTCTATCATCCTGCCATCTGTACAACTCATTTTCACTTTTCGGCTTCCCTGGACGCGCCTTGGAAGTGTTGACCACTGACAGTGAGTCAAACTTCTTCACTCGCTTCAGCTCAAACAAACACGCACTATATATATAGCCGCAAACTCTCCCCCTTCCACCACCCACCAAGGCGCATAAACGCAGCCAAAACATCGAACGACAAAGATTCCTCAGCTGAATCGAACAAGCTTTCGATTCTAACCAAAGCAAAAGAACAAGAAAAAAAGAAACACAAATCATAAAATATTTCTTTTTTTTCCACGGAGTGTCGGAAACAAAAAATATATACATATAAATGGTGAAGACGAGCATCGAAAAGCCAGCAGCAGAGCGAAGCGATTTGAAGTACAAAGGAGTGAGGAAGAGGAAGTGGGGCAAATATGTGTCCGAAATCAGATTACCCAACAGCCGCCAGAGGATCTGGTTGGGTTCCTACGACACCGCCGAGAAGGCGGCGCGAGCCTTCGACGCCGCCATGTTCTGCTTACGTGGCGGCGGCGCCAATTTTAATTTCCCCGGTGACCCGCCGGATATTGCCGGCGGCAGGTCCATGACACCCTCTCAAATTCGGGCCGCCGCCGCCCGTTTTGCCAACTCCGAGCCCCGTAAGGAGAATTCGGGTCAACCCGTGATCACTCCAACGGAATATTCGTCGGAGGGGACAGTGTTGCCTATGGAATCACCTTCTCCTTCTCTCTCCGAGTTGACGGTTCAGACGGACAGTGACGTCACCCTCAAAGGGTCGCTTCCGGATTTGTTTACGGTGATTGGGTCGGGTAATTATGAACCCGATTACTGTAATTTTCTGGGTTTTGATGATTTCGGCAGTGATTTCTACTTACCAGAGATGCCGAGTTTTGATTATGGAGAAGAAAACATGGAGGGGTTGATAATTGAGGACTCGTTCTTGTGGAATTTCTAGTGAGTGAGTGAGGGCAGTGTAAGGGCAGTAAGGAAGCGGATATCCACCAGCAAAGCGGGTCAGGGTTGCGGATAATTTTATCATTTCCGAAACTATGACAAGAACCAGGGATTCAACCCGGGTTTGGGTTGGTCAATTTTTACAGGACCAAACCTCTGCTATTTTATTGCTGGTCACAATTTTTTACCAAGAAATTATTAAGCTGTCAATTTTGCGGATAAGTGTCATTCAATTGTCAGGACTCTAAGATCGTTGTAAAGTTGTATGCAGATATTGTAATTTTTTTTGGCCATTCATTCAATTGTAAAAGGATTATATCTTTATGCCTTGATATTTAGTGACTTGGCTTGGCCCATTAATCAATTATGTTGATCTACTAGACAAGTGATCAGAAATAACGAAGGAACTCAAAATCACAAAATCTGCCAAGTGTGAGGCTGGAAAATGATTAAATAACAAAAAAGGAACATGTTGAGCACAAATTCCTATATGCTCCTCCCACCCAATAAAAAATGGGAATCCAAATATTGAATGATTATTTTGTGATTCACCCTAACCAAACACTAAAATGAACTAAATTTTTAGTCTGTTTCAAACCTGAGTGACTCATTCCACTAAAACATAAATACGAAAAAAAGATTCAACAGTTATAAACAAGTTGATTATTGAAGACGTTTTGAACAGAAGCCCAGTTGAACCACCATGAGCGTTAGCCGAATACTTTATTATATAGAGTTCTTGTTAAAGAAGATAACGACAAGGATAAAGAGGAACAGAAAGTAACTAAGATTGGATGTCGTTGTGCAAAGGCCAAGTTTGGATCGAAACTTTAGGAAGGTTGTTTGAGGTAATGACTTGGTGAATATACCTGCAAGTTGAATGTTGGACGGAAAGTAGCGAGTGACAAAGAGTCTCTGAGCAACTTTCTCACGGACGAAGTGATAATCCAGCTGAACATGCTTGGTACGAGAGTGAAACAGTGAATTGAAATTCAGGTGTAGAGCAATGATGTTGTCACAAAATAGAGTAGGTGGCTCAGGAAGAGGAATACCAATATCGCACAGCAAGTAAGATAACCACGTAAGTTGTACAATAGCAGACGCCATGAAGCGATGCTTAGCTTTGACACTTGACCGGGCAATAATAAGCTATTTTTTGGCACCCCAAGAATTGCAGTTACTGCCCATAAATGTACAATAACCAGTTGTAGAGCGTCGAGTCAAAGGGTACCCCGCATAACCAGAATCAACAAAGGCATATAAATTGGAGGAGGATGCAGAAGGAATAGGCGTACGAAAATAGCAAGGCTATGAATTCTGAAGCTGCAATGTGAGGGAAGGAAGTAAAGCACAATGCATAAACGCGCGTGAAGCAGAGCTCGATACATCACTTGTATTTTGCCTAACTACTTTTTGCTGTATTCATTATTTCATAAGCATACCGATTCGTCCTGTAATCTATACTTAACATTTGTTTTGCCTTCAATTAATCAAGATGGAAATGCAACCATGAACTATTGATTATGTCCAGTCTAGACTGCCAACACTTACGTCACTTGCTGTGGCTATGAGTGTTTTCACCATATAAAATGCAGTGGTTAGAGCTGAGAGCTTTCTATTGTGTAAGGTGTATAACAATCTGGTTTTCTACAGGTGTATATAATGATATCACAGAAAAGTGCTTCAGTTTTTTTCACATAAAGTCATGCTTACTCCGTGGCCAAGAAAGATAAACGAACTATACTTTCCAAAAGGTCAAAGGTTAGAGCTGAGAGCTTTCTATTGTGTAAGGTGTATAACAACCTGGTTTTCTATAGGTGTATATAATGATATCACAGAAAAGTGCTTCAGTTTTTTTCACATAATGTCATGCTTACTCCGTGGCCAAGAAAGATAAACGAACTATACTTTCCAAAAGGTCAAAGGAAACCAGAGAGATACATTTTGTTCATGAAAGAATCTGGCCCCCTTTCCAAATATCCAAGGAATGAAACAATTCATGATGCGGTCATCCCAGGATTCGCTGCCCCTTATGGTTTGGAATTTGAGGCAGGGCCACTCGGATTATGATCGCATTTTGGCGTCAGCAAAGTGAGTAACGATTGGAGATGAGACCGGTTTGAAAGGTTTACCAAAATATAAATTCTACTTATAATCACCTAGGTGTAGTATAACAAAGTAACGACATTAATCATTTGCATAGTGGCAGAACAATTTATATAAAGTAAAGAAATAAGTCCCCTTCCAAACTTTTATTCACAAAAACACCAATACGCCCAGATCTCTTAAACCTACAAAAACTAAATAACCTAAGTTCAACATAAACCTGCAAAAACTACACCTAGATCACCTAGTGAAAGTCCTAACAGACTGCCTCCACAGCAAGCCTTTTAACAATATCTCCACAACTTGTTGGCCCAAACGTTTTTTCTGAAACATCAATTGAACATGCCTCTTTGCCAACACATGCCTACAGAATCCCAACAAATAAGTCAATCCATCATCATGTTAATAATTTGAAGAAACAAATACAAGAGAAACTTAGTAGCTTACATTTTGGACAATGGACAAAGCGTCTTTGCTTTCGCAACTTCCATTGCTGAATGCGCCACAGACACCTTGTGGATTGCCAAAACTTGCAAACTTGATAGCAGTGATTGGACGATCTTGGCAGGACAAGTCCAGTTTCTTATTTTCATATGCATTTCCACAAGCAGTCCCAACAGCAACTGTTTGGAAATTTACTAGTGATGGATTGCCACCAATCTCCTCAAACAAAACCAGTGTATTGACACCATCTTGAATAAAGGAGCGAGGGACATGGTACCTGAATTATTTAAACCACATACTATTTGTTAGACATATGTTATAATTAAATAATAAACTAGTAAACCAGTAATTAATTAACGTGTGTGAGAAAATAGAGTCAACCAACCATCTCTGTGAGGGCTTCCCACAATTGGAAACACATTTTTGGTCGTCATATTCACCACGATAATCACAAGGTTCAGCACTACAACCATCCTCATCTGCATTGTAACTAGGCCAGATGCGACCAAGGCACTGACCATTCACCCAAGCAAATCCTTTGCCCATACCTTGCAAATCCACCACAATAGGGTCTGACCCCAGAGGAGCTTTGAATGTGGTCTACAAATTATAAACACATTAATCAGTTTAACAAGACAGATGACAATTTTATAGTAATAAAATGGCTAAGAAAGCAAATTACCTTGTACCAAGTGAACATCCTGTTAGTGGGTAACTGGTCAGATTCCCATTTGGAAGCAGAAGCAAAGAGTGAGTTTTCACTGAAGAGTTTGTTATCCCAACCATGCAACCCAACCTTGTATGACCATTTGTGTGAGGATAGATCTTTAAGGATGGTCTCGTCACCTTTTCTACCAACCACCTCAATAGGCCCAACAAGACCGGCATGCCATTTATCATAGTTTTTCCCATAGTTCTATTCAACAAAATAGACATTATTATACATTATAATTGGAACAGAAGTGATTATTATATGCACAATTGGGTCACCACGGTCCATAACTAAGTACTGTGATACCTGAAGTCCAACGGTGACACTAAGTAGGCTGATAATATTCTTTCCAGGCTTCAACTTAATGTTCGTCTCAAATTTATCGTTGTGAATTCCATATGTGGCCCAATGGGAGTCTATCCATCAACCAAATAGAGATCATGTTATTAAATTCCGATACAATTGTAGTTAACATAGTGCTATTATAAGTGTTAATTAGTATGTGAAATATTACCAATATGTTCTCCATTGATGAATGCATGAATTACATGGCCGCTGCCGTTAATTCTAAGAGACATATCATCGGTCCAAACTGGATCATTTTGATCAAGATCAAGTCTGTCATAAAAGAAAAAGAAAACAAAAATAATGTTATAGCACTTATGAACAGAACAAAGAGAGACAAAAGAAGAGAGAAAATCAAGTAGGTATGATTACCTTGTCATGTACCAAAGATAGTCGCTGGCATCATTAGCAGCTCTTTTTTGATCAACAAGTGAATTTGCAGAGGCACTAGCTTTCCCAAGGAGAGCATCATCAATATTCTCAGGCCGCCACATCCACTTCAAAGACATTGGCTCATCTTCAGCTTTGTTTTCTTCCTTTACCATAAGAGAGGTTTGAACATTCACCTGATTAAGATAATATGGACGTGTCAATTAGTAACACAACTATTGATCCTAATGAACAAAACTAGTTTCTGATTCTGGTTTTTATACTAAAAAAGGTTACCTTGGCTGTGTTATACTCTTCAGTTTCACAATCAGGAAGAAGGCTGACAGACCATGCAGGAACAGTATATGTATTTCCTCTAAATGTTACTGTGGCATCCGTAGTGGTGTTGGTGTTGCTCAAGAAGCAGCTTGATGATTCATTTGTAGCATACACAGTGGCCTAAAATTTGAAAGTATATCATATTCAGTGCCCATATTCCAAAATAAAAAATAAAAATATCATAATCATCGAATTTGTATTGTGTTCTCCATTCATATACCTTCACAGAGTTGCCAAAATCAGTGTCGGATACGTTTCCATGGGTAAGACTTTTCTCCATTGACTTCAGAACGCTGTGAAGTTCTTTGAGGTGACCCCATTTTGGTTGGGCAATGTTTCCTGCAAATATTTGAAACGACAAAGGTTTATTCATGGATAGTTGATATTTGACGAAAAAAAAACACGTTCAAACCCAAGAGGAAAATAAATGCAGTTACCATATTCATCAAGAGGAGCATCATAATCATATGAAGTGGTAATGTATGGGCCACCGGCTGTTCTACCAAAGTTAGTCCCACCGTGATACTGAAAGAAAAATTATATATGTACGAAATATGTTATATCTTACTTGTAAGAACTAAGATCAGAAAAACCATGATGGCTAATAATTTGAACTGTGAATTATTTACCATATAATAGTTTTGGAATGTGCCTCCGGTTTGAAAAAACCTGGCCACAGCATAGGCAACATCTTCAGCAGTTCTATGTGGATCTTTTCCACCCCAATTCTTGAACCTTCAATGAGCCAAAAACAACTTATTTACAAAATATAAATCTAATAACGAAAATTTGAAACTAAAACTAAGTTTTATTTTTAAAAAAACAAAAACAAAAAACGGACCAGGTAAAACAGGTATTTAGACTTACCAGCCAACCCAATTTTCAGTCCACATCTTAGGACTGTTAGGATTATTGGGTTCGAAGTCGTCACAATACCAACCATTGCAAGTATTGATCTAACATATAAGAATTCAATAAAGGGGAAAACCATTAGCTTCAAGAAGAAAAGAAAATGAATTAGATAACAATATAATATAGAACATAAAAAGCATACCATTGGCTGAGGAGCATCTGGCTGTTGGCACATGATCCATGGAACCCCTATGTTCAAGGACTCGGCCATGTTGGCGCACCAATCTATATAAGCTTTGCCAGCATCCCCATAAGTCGACATCACATTCCCATATTCATTCTCGATCTAATATTATTATTAATCATTAATCAATTAATTAATAAATAAAGTCAAAATTGAATGTAGCAATCTTCTTAACTGTACTAGTATAAAACTCGACAATTAAATTTACAAGAAAAATATGAAGTACCTGAGAAAGAATTATGGGACCGCCTTGAGAAGCAAACAGTTTCTCTTTTTGGACCATATCCACGATCAAAGTAGTAAAATTTTGCATTTCATTCTAAAAAAGAAGTAAGAAATAATAATTTATGATAAAAATAACTTAATATAATAGTATAAACAAATAAAAATTAAGAAAAAAAAACAAACAAAAATAACTTACCATGTACACTTGATTTGCCGTCCGAATCTCAACACCAGGTAGATTGTGAACCCATACAGGTATCCCTCTAAAATTGGACAAATGAAAAATTTATAAGATTCATAATAAAACAATATTGTATAATCAAAATAAAAGGAGAAGTCACTGGGAATTAAATTTACCCATAATTCCATTCGGCACAGACATAGGGACCAATGCGAAGAACAGCAAAAAGTCCTTCCTCTTGAATGGTCTTGAGAAATCTAATGAGATCATTATTGCCAGTGAAATCATACTCACGACGAGCAGGTTCATGTGCATTCCAGAAAACATATGTTTCGATTGCATCCAGTCCTCCTTCTTTGGCTTTTTTTATCAAATCAGGCCACATCTAATGATCAAAATAGTGATGATAATTAGCTTACAAATAATGATAATATAAAAATTATATATCTAAGAAGAATAACAACACGAACTAAAAGAGAGTAGTAGACTATGATGTTAGTTACCTCAGGTGTGCTTCTAGGGTAATGGATTGATCCAGAGATCAGCACTCTGCGTTTGCCATCGATTGTGATGGCTCTTCCATCATGAGAGACTTCAATGGCATTGATGCCAAGAAGGACTAAGCTAAGAATGCAAAAACAGAAGGCAATGAAGAAACTTTTTGGAGTGATCATCTTCGCCTGTGAAAGTAGAATGCTGAATCACAGCAGCTGTGCTCTGTTTATATATTAATATAGAACTGCTACAATTCAAATATGTTTGTGTTTATTGTTAGCCATTTAAAATCAAACTATCAAATCTTATCCATTTAAGATAGATAATTCTGTTAAAGACTTTATCTGTATCTTATCAATCCCTCATTTGATAGCAACAGAATTTTAACAAACATATCATTCTTTGAAATATCAAAAAAAGAAAAGAAAAGGGTTAGGATGAGGACTCAGAGTTGAATTGAATATCGTAGTACTTGATAATAAATTTCACGTACATTAAATAATTAATAAACCTCTCGTAATTTTGATAGTCAGATAAGTTGCATTACTTTTTTTTCAAAAAGCGTTAAAATAAAAGATAACAAAATTAATAAGATGTACCAAAAAAGATAACAATAAGTATATTGTAGGGAACAATTTGAATATTGTTTTCTTTTTCTTTTTCTGGAAACAATTTGAATATTTTTGAAAACCTAATCAATAATGGTAGAAGGGAGAAACGAAGATTCAAAAATTTAATAGTTGGTAACCAGAAAAAATTAGTAGTTGTTCACGGAAGGAAAAAGAAAAGTGTAAAAGTGAATAAATCAAAACTTTTACAGTGGTCCTATACCGTTGAATTTTATAAAATATTGGATAACAGATCCTAAAATGCGAAAATCCTTTCGTCATCTCTTTTTGATTTTCTCATCAATATAAGTACCTGGATAACATATTATAGATATATGGAAATTTATTCCATTGATTTTTTTTTATCAACAATTATCCTTCACTTTAAAAGATCCAAATATGTGTGTATATATATATATATATATATATATATATATATATATATATATATATATATATAAGACTCAAAGATCAAAATATTAATATAAAAATTCAAATACAACAATGTTCTATCATCCCTTAAGCATAAGAATACTCATATAGTTCCTAAAAAAACTTGTTCGGATAGCTCATTGTAGCAATATTTCTTTTTTAACAAAATAGTAATAATTAAGGATAGGAGATTAGAACTCATGCACATGGGAGAGCAAAGTCTTATATCGTTTGTATCAATTAATTATATTATAAATTTATGGAATTTTAATAACATAATATTAAATATTATATGGTTGTTTGAAAATATTTATGTATCAATAATTAGAAATATTATTAATGACAATTTTTCTTGATGTTATATACAAAAATTATTCTCTCTAATTTATAAATTAAAGAGTGAGAAAAATTGAAAAGGATAAATAGGTTTTTATAAAGAAAGAGAAAACTAATGAGGAATTATATTAGTAATGCATAAAATATGATCAAGTTTCACGCTGAGACATGTAAGACTCATGTGAATGGGCATCTTAGTTGAATAGTGGGATATATATGTGGCGTCTATGATAATCTCGCATCTATGTATCAAACGGACTCAAGTTTTTTTGTTCCCTTTTCCTGTGGTATTTTTTTCCTTATATAGTTCTTGATATTTTACCGGGGAACAAAATTAGAAACATGAAAAAATAAGGAGAATTACACTCACATCTAGGTTAGCACTTATTACATACAATATCTCTTTTGTTTAAAACGTGATATCGATTTCCCTTAATTTATTTGTTGTTATTAAATCGATCTCTCATGTAGCTAATGTTTGTTTAAAAATAAACGATTAACACATATGTCCTTATACGAAATGATATTTTTGCCCTTAGTAGAGAAAATTACATCCACTTTCTTTGAAATTAGCGCTTATTACACACAGCACCTCTTTTGTTTGAGACGTGACTTCTCATTATTTTTTTTGGCAAGGAGTTATCAATTTTTCCACTTTAGGCTCTTATTATTTCATATGTTCCATAATTTTATAATAATATAAAAATCAAGATAATTAATAAAATGTCTACGTATTCTCTCTTCTCTAATTAAGTGTCTAGTAAATCTCTATTTTCTCTCACCTCTCACATTTTTATTAATTCTTAACACTATTTCTCTTATTTTGAAAATTCATATTAAAAATATGCAAAAGTGAAGATAATTAATAAAATGTCAACATATCCTTTCATTTATTAAGTGCTAGTAAATATCTATTTTTTACCATTTTACAAACAAAAAATATGTTTTTTAAAATTAAAATTTTGTTTAAGAATAACAATGTCTCAATAAATATTAAATATAGTTGGCAAAATGGTTCTATACTTTCATATCGGGCGGATTTTGAAGTAAACAAATGAAACACAAGAAGGGGGTTGAATTGTGTTTCTTAACCTTTTTGGAAAACTTTTTACAAAAGAAACAAACAGGCAAAAGACGAAGAAAAATTCTTAGTCCAATTGGACGTTAAAACAATTTTGTGAATAATAACTTTAAACGAATGAAAAAGTTTTAAGAATTATCTCAACACTTTAGTTAAGAAAACAATGGCAATCCTCAGATGTTAGTGAAAAATTAAAACACAAGAGGGGGAAGAAAATCTTACACCAGATG
This sequence comes from Styphnolobium japonicum, assembly GCA_023212625.1. Taxonomy (NCBI): domain Eukaryota; kingdom Viridiplantae; phylum Streptophyta; class Magnoliopsida; order Fabales; family Fabaceae; genus Styphnolobium; species Styphnolobium japonicum. The sequence continues at coordinate 19,633,304 of JALBWW010000003.1, read as the reverse complement.
TTTATCCTGATTCACTCCCACAAACCGAGAGCTACGTCCAGTTCCTTCACCAGAAAGATTTTCTACTAATATTATACAAAGATTACAAGTATTCTCAACCTCTTCAGGTTCTACTATTCAAGTATTTTTTTTATACACAGCCTCTTCAGGCTTAAACACCAAATTGAATAAAGAAAAGGTATAGAAGTGTTTGAGTTTTTAACTCACTACAGGTGAGGATTGAAAATAAATCTCAAGACTTAATCTCTTCACAAGAGTTTAAATACAAAGAAGAATGAAAGCTTTAATCCTTTTTCACTTTTGATTTACTCATAAAGTTGTTTTCTTTTTTTTTTTCTTCTTCGAAGACAATTGTATTTATCAAGGTTCTGAAAATCGAACCGGTGATTGAACCGGTCAGGGGACTGATTTAAGGTTCAATGGTTCAACCGTAGTTGAACCGTGGTCGAACCGGAGTATAATTAAATAAATTAAATATATTTATATATATAAATATAAATATATATTATATATATAAATATAAATATATATTATATACTAATTAAACAAATTAAAAATTATAAAAAAACAACACAAATGATAAAAAATAGTTTACAGTTTATTTTTTGAGAGTCCAAAGCATTCTGTAACAGTATTATAGCTTATTTTTGTTTAAAAAAATTTCAGTTTCAGTTCAAAGAGATATATAATCAATTATACATTCAGTTGCTAAGCTTTTATACAATTTAAGTTTAAGTATTTCATATAAAATTCTTTTTAGATTGACTTATATTCAATTTTTAGGTCAAAATGACATTATTTGAATTAGTAAAATTTAAAATAAAAAAGAGGACCGGTTGAACCTAATTGGACCGGTCCTGGTCGACCGGTTCACCGGTTTTTGACCTGGCCGATTTTTTAGGGTGGACCGGACCGGTGAGGTGACCAGTTTCCGGTCGAACCGGTCCGACCGGCCGGTCCGGTCCGATTTTCAGAACAGTGGTATTTATAGGTGAGAGCAATTTGAGTAGTCTTCATAAGCTTCTTCGTCCAACGGAAACATTTATTACCGTTCTGAGTAATATTAAATGCATAAGGTGAAAACGTGTAGAGCTTCTTCTGAAAAGACACTTTGATTATCAGGAATGTCCAAGAATATGATAGCTTACTCCTCACTTGTCTGAGCGCACAGAAAGTTCCTTATTCGCAGGTCTTTGTAATTGTTAGCAATATCAACTAAGCGACTTAGTTGACTTCTTTTTGAAGTGTGTGCTGTCAGAGTCCTTCTCAGCATTTAATAAAAAACAGTTTCTTCATATTTGAAATTTGGCATTGGACGAATATTTTGAATCTTGAGCTTAGTAAAAAAAACATTGGACAATCCAATATAATAGAACTTGTAAAATAGTTCAAAAGGCTTTGGACGTATACTTAGTTTCCTTTAGCTCAGATAAGAATGGACGCACATATAAGTAACTGTTTGTTAACACTTTGTTTTCTTCTAGAAATAGTTACAAAACAAGTTACGTGAGTCTTTTACTTATTCAATCTAAATTGAAACTTTTGTTATCTTCAAAACTTTATGGGGTAATGAATATTTAATTAGTATGGTTCCAATTTTAATTTCATAAGGTTCTTTGGTCCCAACAGATTTTACTTGTATTGCAGGGGTTTGAAACTCATTGGAAGTATTTTGTGACTAAGGTTAAGCCAACTCCTGAGGATTAGTCTCACACCTAAGCCAACTCCAAAAAAAATAATAAATTTACTATAAGGTTTGAGATGAGAATTGCTAATAGGGAAGCTTAAGGATTAGTCTCATCTCATTGGAAGTACTTTGCGACTAAGGTCAAGTCGACTCCTGAGGATTAGTCTCACACCCAAGCCAAGTCCAAAAATGATAATAAATTTACTATAAAGTTTGAGATGAGAATTACTAACAGGGAAGCTGATGGATGTAAGTATTTGATTTCTTACAAGAAGCACAAGAGATGAGAATTAGTCTCATCTCATTGGAAGTACTTTGTGACTAAGGTCAAGCCGACTCCTGAGGATTAGTCTCACACCCAAGCCAACTCCAAAAAAAATAAAAAATTTACTATAAGATTTGAGATGAGAATTGCTAACAAGGAAGCTTAGGGATGTGAGTATTTGATTTCTTACAGGAAGTACAACAAAAAGTTGTTTGGGATTAAAAGAATTTAAAAAAAATGAATTTTTACTATAAGGTTTGAAAATGGGTTTAAAAATGAAAGAAAAAAGAGGAGAATATACTTTTTTTTATTGAGAGTCAATGTGATATTTCATAATTTTTTAAATATTATTAATTTCTCTTTAAATAAAAAGAGGTTAGTGTCACATCTTAAATAAAAAAGGTATTATGTGTAATAAATACTAACTTTAGAAGAGATGAGTATAATTTTCCTATATGGATAAATATGGTATTTTTAAATTTTTTAAATGTCATTAAGTTTCATTTATATTAAGAGAAGTTGGTGTTATATCTCAAATAAGAAAAATATGTGATAAGGCTTAGGAGAGGTGAATGTAATTTGCCCCAAAAATAACATTACATATGAATATGTATTATACACAAGAATCTTGTATAGGCATTTAATATGTCGGAATATATGTTCAATGGCTCAGTTAGATGCTTGTGTAGTAAACACCTCGCAGATGGGGTTGTGAAACGGGTTTAGCTTGTGTTAGGCCGCCTGGTATAGGACTATGAGTTAAATTTGATAGGTTAAAATTATTAGCGTTTAAATGCATTATAAATTAGTTAATTTAATTTGTCTTACATTAATTTGTGGGTTTAAATGGGTGCAAAATTGAAATTTTGTTTTTTAATTATAAATTTTGAATTAAAATAAAATAAATTTAATATTTTTAAATTAAATATTACATTATATAAACATAATATTTAACACTTTCATCTCATCAAAAGGGTTAAGGAATAATTCAAACAAATACATAACATAAACTTATAGAGTTGCGCAAAACTAAAATTTTGTTTTTTACTAGTAAATTTTGAGAAAAAAATTAAACTTAATATTCTCAAATCAAATATTACATTACATAGACATAATATTTAATACTTTTATCTCATTGAAAATATTAAGGGAGAATTCACACAAATAAATAATATAAACTTATAGAGTTAGATGAATGAGTTTGTATGTGGAGTGTGTCATTGTTAGCCTGTATAATATGTGCATTTTACACTTTTATTAGAGGAAAACGTGTTTAATTAACTTTTAAATTTTTAAATAAATATTTTTGTACAAACAAATTAAAATTTAAAAAATAAAATAAGATAATACGGGTGGCCAGCGGGCCCTATGAATTGGTTCGTTTAACTTGCAAGTTAATTAAGTTAATTCAAAATTATTTGCGTTTTTGCAAATTACTCATTTTAAATTTTAATTCACATAATTTATGTGAATAAACGGACATACAACTTACTTTTGTTGTATTATGTGTTGTAATATTTCAAAAGTTCAAAGTCCCACATTGCTTAGTCTTCAAACTTTTAAAGGGTTTATAAAGTAACTTGTGATATAAACTTATAAAATGAGCTGGTGAGAAGAATGGGCTTGCGTGCCCAAGTTTGAGCCTAGGTAGTGCAAATCATCTGATATGCCCCCCCACGCGCGCACGATAATGAGGCCTCACAGTTTTTGCTTTGTTTTTATTTAAATTTGATTTTAAATGGCCCTATCCAGAAACAACTCTATTTTAACAGTATTTTTTGACTTAGTCCAACTTTGGAAACTAACCCACCTTTTCCTCAACCGATCAAATTTCTTGTTCCCCAAATTTCTCCAAACAGTTTTTGACTTAGTCCAAATTTCAATTTTTAAATACCTGATCAATTTTCATTTTTTTTCTCACCTGCATATCACATCTACATATTGAATATTGGAAAAACTAACTTCTCATTCATCTGCTTCTCTTCTTTTTCTTCCTACTACTCTGCTGGGTTAACTGATAAAAAAATCTCTGCTATTCTGCTACCTCGGTTGCCTCCGGCTGGGACGAGCCTGTTATATCCTATGGGATTATCACACCAGGCGAATAAATCCTTGAGAACAGTGTATACCCACACGTCTCAGGCTTTCATTTTCTTCATCTACTCTATTTTGCAGTTAAGTTGTCACCTACACATTTACAACAACCTCAATGATTTATCATGACCAACAGCGACGCTGCAATCGAGACTTCCACTCCCAACAATGGTGGTGTTATTCCTTCCCCACCGCCTACTCCTGTTGCGGTCACCTTTGTGAAGCATTTTCCAGATATCTCAAAGATTGAACTCTTTACTGGCCAAAATTTTCGAAGGTGGAAAAAACGTTTGCACACCATCCTTGACATGCACGAAGTCGCATCAGCACTCACCGATCCTAGACCACCATCCACGGCAAATCCCAAATTGATTCAAGACTGAACATATGCTAATAAGGTATGTCGTCACACTATTATTAGCACTCTTTCTAACGAGTTGTTCGATGTGTATTGTTCTTACAAGGATGCCAAAGACATATGGGAGTCCATGATCCTAAAGTACACTGCTGAAGATGCCGGGAAGCAGAAATTTGTCATCGGAAACTACTACTACTGGGAGATGACTGAAAACAAAGACATTAAGGTTTAGATCAATGAGTACTATAAGCTATTGGAGGATCTCAAAGCCGAAAACATCACTCTCCCGAATGAGTTTGTAGCTGGCCTCCTTATTGAAAAGCTTCCTGATTCATGGAAGGACTACAAACAACAGCTGAAGCACAAGCACAAGCAACTGTCACCCTCTGATCTAATCACTCACATCATCATTGAAGACACCGACCAAAAAGAGTGTTAGGCTGCAAGGGCAAAGGCTTTGTCTTCCCGGGCAAATCTTGTGTAAAATAAATATCACAAAAAAAGGTACGATTCTAAACCTGATCACAATAACAATAAAGTTAATGATATCCCTCGTGCTTCTAATCCCACTTTCAAGAGAAAAGGTACTTGTTTTGTTTGTGGAAAGCCAGGACATCATGCACCCCAATGCAGGCATAGAAAGAGGAACGACAATCCTCCTAAACCAAAGGAAAATTTGGCAGATAGAGATGATATCATTGCTGCGGTCGTTTCTCAAATTAATATGGTGACCAATGTGAACAAATGGGTGGTAGACTCTGGTGCTACTAGGCATATTTGTGCAAACAAAAATGCTTTTACCTCCTACACTTCTGTGGGGGATGGAGAAGAACTAGTATATCTTGGAGATTCTCGAACTGCTGAAAGGGAAAAGTTCTTCTAAAGCTCACATCTGGCAAGACACTGGCTTTGAATGATGTACTTCATGTACCTAATATTAGGGCTAATCTGATTTCTGTATCTCTTTTAGGAAACGTTGGGGTTAAAGTGTCATTCGAATCTGATAAGATTGTAATGACAAAAACTAACGTATTTGTGGGAAAAGGTTATTGTGATCAGGGACTTTTTGTATTGAACATTGATGAAATTATTAATAAAAATGCATTATCTTCTGCTTACTTGATTGATTCCATTGATATGTGGCATGCTAGATTAGGACATGCAAATATTTCTTATATTAAGAAAATGCGATATCTTTGTTTAATTTTTGTGATTAGTGATGCATGTTTAAATAAATGTGATATTTGTATTGAATCTAAGTTAACTAAAAAATCTTGTCCTTTCATACAACATCGTGAATTTGAATTACTTAGTTTAATTCATATCGATTTAGGATATATAAAATATACCATGACTAGAGGCGGTAAAAAATATTATATAACCTTTATAGATGATTTTTCTAGGTTCACTAAGGTTTATTTAATTAGAAATAAAGATGAAGCTTTTGATATGTTCCTTTCATATAAAGCGGAAGTAGAAAATCAATTAAATAAGAAAATTAAAATAGTTAGATCTGATAGGAGTGGTGAATATATTTTATTTAATGAATTTTGTGAAAAAGAAGGCATAATACATGAAGTAACTCCTCCTTATTCACCTGAATCTAATAGAGTGGCTGAAAGGAAAAATAGAACATTAAAAGAAATGATGAATGCTATGTTAGCTAGTTCTTCCGCACCTGATAACCTTTGGGGTGAAGCCATTTTAACTGCTTGTTTTTTGCAAAATAGAATACCTTATAAGAAAACTGGTAAAACACCTTATGAGTTATGAAAATGTTATATGCCTAATTTGAAATATTTAAAAGTGTGGGGGTACCTAGCTAAGGTAATGTTTCCTGAACCTAAGAAAAGAAAAATAGGTTCTAAAACTTTTAATTGTATGTTTATTGGATATGCTGAACATAATGTTGCCTATAGGTTTCTTGTTTTTTGAAGTAGTGTAATTGATCGTAACACTATTGTAGAGACTAAAAATTCTGAATTTTTAGAACATATATTTCCTTTGAAATTTGGGATTAATTCCGTAGAAAATAATTCTCTAAAAAATAATTCTGTAGAAAACAATAGTAAAAACTCGTATAAGGATTTGAGAAGAAGTAAAAGACCACGAAAATAGACATCTTTTGGAAATGACTTTTACACTTATCTCATTGAAAATGATCCTTTGACTTTTACTGAAGCTATTTCATCTTCTGATGCTCCTTTTTGGAAAGAAGTTATTAAAGCCGAAATTGATTTTATTTCAAAATGCAATACTTGGATTTTAGTTGATTTACCTTCTGGAACAAAACTTATTAGTTTCAAATGGATTTTTAAAAGAAAATATAACCCTGATGGTTCAATTGAAAAATATAAAGCTAGACTAGTAGCAAAAGGTTTTACTCAAAAACAAAATATTGATTATTTTGATACTTTTGCTCTTATGACTAGAATTTCTTCAATTCGAGTTTTAATAGCCTTGGCTTCAATTTAAAAACTTATTATTCACCAAATGGATGTGAAAACTGCCTTTTTAAATTGTGATTTGGAAGAAGAAATTTATATGACACAACTTGAAGGGTGTGTAACTCCTGGTCAAGAAAATAAAGTTTGCAAACTTATCAAATCCTTATATGGTTTAAAACAAGCACCAAAACAATGGCATGAGAAATTTAATCAAACATTGATTAATGATGGTTTTTCTCCTATTGAAGTTGATAAATGTGTGTATACCAAATTATTAAATGGTGAATGTGTTATTATTTGCTTATATGTAGATGACATGCTTATTTTTGGTACTTGTAATGATGTAGTGATTAGAACAAAATCTTTTCTTGCATCTAAATTTGATATGAAAGACATAGGTGAAGCAAGTGTAATATTAGGAGTTTAAATCATAAGGAAGGGTGATAGTATAATGCTATCACAAGAACATTATGTAGAGAAACTTCTTAGGAAGTTTGGTCATTTTGAATCAAAGCCAATGAGTACCCCTTATGATGCTAACTCTCAATTAAAGAAAAATAGGGGTGATCCTGTTGCTCAATCTGAGTATGCTTAAATTATTGGGAGTTTATTATATTTAATGAATTTCTCTCGATCTGACATAGCATATGTCGTTGGCAGATTGAGTAGATATACACATAGTCCCAATCAGGATCATTGAGTTGCACTTGTTAGACTCATGAAATATTTAAGAGGTACCATGGATTATGGTATAGTGTATAGTGGATTTCCTGCTGTATTAGAAGGATACAGTGATGCTAACTGGATCTCAGATTCAGATGAGACAAAATCCACTAGTGGTTATGTATTTACACTTGGCAGTGGTGCGATTACTTGGACATCATCAAAACAAACTATAATTGCTAGATCCACTATGGAGTCAGAGTTCATAGCTCTGGAGTTGGCTGGCAATGAGGCTGAGTGGTTAAGACACTTCTTGGCAAATATTCCTTTAGGAATTAAACCGACACCATCAGTGTCAATGCATTGTGATTGCCAAGCGGCAATAGCCATTGCAAAGAATAAGACTTTCAATGGTAAAAATCGACATATACAATTGAGACATGATGTAGTAAAGCAGCTGCTAAAAGATGGAACAATATCCATTGATTATGTGAAGTCATAAGTGAATTTGGCCGATCCTCTGACAAAGCCTCTTGGAAGGAAATTAATATATGAAACATAGAGGGGAATGAGACTTAAGCCAATTTGAAATTAACAATGATGGTAACCCAACCTTTGTGATTGGAGATCCCATGAAGAAGGTTCATATGGGTAAAAACAAGTCACTTGTTAGTTCTGATAGCACTAATAATTTTTTTGTCCCTTCCCATGGTGTGAGTAGTGCTGGAACTGCATTATTGAGAGGATAAGCTTAAAAGCTTTTAATGATTTCATATCTCTTATGGGTGGTGTATGATTTGCAGCATACACTTGATGAAATCACCTATATGAGTGTTAAGTGGGGCCGCTTGTATGAGATTGAGGCATAATCTCTAGAGCACTCATGAATTACCAGGTGCGCGCATGGCCTACTAGCGCATCACAGCATCATCAGTGAGAATAGTTGGGGTGTAGTGTGATTGACAGACCTCTAATGTACGACAAAGTGTTTCTAGTTCGAGAAGTTTACTTCACCAACCCACTGTATATTATGTCTGTCAGTCTAGGTCTGGTTCATAGTCTAAAAGACACCAATTTGATGCATTTATACCCATAGTGTTAACCCAGTAAATTATATTCTGTTTTTTTTAAAAAAGATTTATGTTTTCTTTTAACTTTTAAAATATGTGGGGGATTGTTGTATTATGTGTTGTAATATTTCAAAAGTTCAAAGTCCCACATTGCTTAGTCTTCAAACTTTTAAAGGGTTTATAAAGTAACTTGTGATATGGACTTGTAAAATGAGCTAGTGAGATGAATGAGCTTGCATGCCCAAGTTTGGGCCCAGGTAGTGCTAATAATCTGATTTGTCCCCCCCCCACAAGCGCACGATAATGAGGCCTCACAGGTTTTGCTCTGTTTTTATTTAAATTTTAAATTTGATTTCTAAATGGCTCTATTTGGAAACAGCTCTATTCTAACAGTATTCTTTGACCGATCAGATTTCTTGTTCCCCAAATTTCTCCAAACAGTTTTTTACTTAATCCAAATTTCAATAAATTTTAAATTTGATTTTTAAATGACCCTATCCAAATTTGATTTTTAAATGACCCTATCCGAAAACAACTCTATTTTAACAGTATTCTTTGACCGACTTAGTCCAAATTTCAATTTTTAAATACCTGATCAGTTTCCATTTTTTTCTCACCTGCATATCACACTACTAGAAAATTAGAATTTAGAGACGGATTTTTGAGACGGAACATATTCCGTCACTATTAGTCACGGATATTGCAACGGAAATATTACATAAAAATGGAATGTAATTTTTAAAATTTAGAGACGGAATCTGCGACGGATATTTTCCGTCTCAGACGTTTCCGTCGCAATTTTCCGTCACTAATTGATTTATGCTTTAGTTATTATAAAAAAATTGAATTTAAAATATTTTTTTGAAATTGAAATCAACTAGCAACGGAATTATTCCGTCGCTAAAAGAAACCTAATATTATAAAGAAATAAATGAATTAAAAATAAATATTAGCGACGGGTGTCTTCCGTCGCTGATTTGGCGGAAATTAGAATTCAATCAGAGACGGAATTAATCCGTCGCAAATTCCATCTCTAAATAAATTTTTCAAAACACATCATTTTGCCCCTTTTCACTTTCTTCCCTCTGCCACCCTCCCGCCCCCCGTGATACCCATTTTCCCCAAAATCCCTAACCCCTCTTCCCCCTTCTGGATTGTGTCAAGGAGCAGCCTCCCAAATCGGCTCACACTCCCTTTCCCTTTCTCTTTTTCACCCATGAACTAGCCATACATAACCCTTTCTCTTGTTCACCCTCCATCAGCTCACGATTGAAGCACGAAGGTCGTTGGCTTTTCTACACCCAATCCATGGAGACGATGTATTGAAGGCAAGAGGTAGGCCATCTAATCTGTCATGGATGTTGAAATGTGAAGCATTTCTTCTTTTGTTGTCATGAATCGCCCCTATATCTCTGTTGCCTTAACTATGCATGCATGTGGACATGAATGGTTTGGTTTGCTATTCCCTGCCTAAGTGATTTTCACTTCCAAGGTTTCCTTTGACACGAAATAATCAAGTTCTAGACCAATTTATTTGGAAATACTTGTTTAAAGTTTAAAGGTGCTGTGAGTTTGTTTATTAGGAAATTATTAGATCGATTTTTGATGATGCTAAGCAACTTATATTGTTATATATCTTGCTGGAGATTTTAGACGAATTTGGGTGATTCTGGATACTACTTTTAGTATATATATGTTGCTACAAATCTTGGGTGAACTTAGGTGATATTAGAGATTGTTAATGGTAAATACATTGCTAGAAATTTTGGGTTGAATTTAGCTACTTGTTATTATCATAAAGTGCTGGAAATTTTGGGTTGAATTTAGCTATTGTTATTATTATAAAGTGCTGGAAATTTGGGTTGAATTTTGGTAGTAATGGTTGTGGCCTTAAGTGTATAAGGTTGAAAATTTTGAGACTATGTTACGTGACATGAGTTAATATTCAAGAGTATAGATGCTGGGAAATTTTGAATTACATCTTGATTATCGATGCTATAGTTTCAAGTATGAATGTATGGAAAATTTAAGTTAGGCTTTTAATATGAAAAAAAATTGATGATGCATGATAATTGTTAACTTCCATGTTGAGAGATCATTCTTGTGTTGAGCTCTGTATCTTAGTGGCCTTGTTTGAGTTGTACCTAAGCTTGTTCTTGTGTCTTTCATAAACCATCTTGTAAATTATGTCTAATGTTTATCAATAATATATTATCATTAGAATTACAAACTTTTTATTTCCTGTAAGCTTTCCATAATTATATATATATATATATTTTACTTCCTATTTTTTTTCTTCTCCTTTCACTTTTATATATATATATATATTTTAAAGTATCCCTTCTTCTTTTTAATTCTTTTCTTCTAATTTTAATTTAATAAAAGAATTAGGTAAGATTCTCTAGGAAAAGCACCCAATTACTAATATTTAATCTAAAGTTTCTTTTATTGATTTGCTAATCTCATCAAAAAATTAAAATTGACTTTTTTTTTCATTTTATGAATTCAATTTCCCAATTTCTCAGATTTAGATGTTGTTTCATTTATGTCTAAACTACATACACCATTTTAAGGCTGCTTAGTAATCCAATTCTCTAAAGACCCATAAATTAATCTATATATGAAGAATGTTATTTTGTCCAATGTTATTTCTCAGCCAATAAAACTAAGAATAAAGTTACAAGTTCGTTAGATGATTAGATAACTGTGGTTAGTGTGCTTTTCTAATTTTCCAAAATTCCTTTTTGCCAAGGCAATCAACAAGTTTCTTTAAAATTGAGGACTTTCCTCCCATAGAATCGTACCCAATTCTTTTATTATATATTTTTTATATATATAGTAAAGTGTCAAAATATGAAAATATAAAATTTGCTAGTAGTTTCCTTTTATACCTTACTGCCTCAAGTCAGTAAATCGTAAAAAGAAAGAATAGAATAGAGCAAAATCATGAAATTCTTGGGATAGACTCCTAGAATAAATAAAAGGATGTCTCCCATAGCCATAGGTGATCAATGTGGGACTAACTCTGATGAGGATTAGGTCTTGGACCGTATTGCCTGCTTGACCCTCTGCTACAACTCCTTAGTCCTTTCTGTTTTCTTTAGTAACTAGTATGCAAAGCAGAGCCTCTGCTGCAACTCCGTAGTCCTTACTGTTTTCTTTAGTTTTATCCTATTGTCTTAAGTTTGAGCCTTGCTACTAACAGTGCAAGTGTTGATTTTGTAAGAAGGTAGCCTCTCAAATAGTTAAATCTGTATTTTCCTTTACCAAAAACACTCAGTAATAGCTTGAATGGAGGTATGGAATTCCTCTTGCCTTGTTTTGTTTTCCTACATGTCATGCAACATTAGGCACAATTATCTTTGTTTTTATTTTTGTTTTTTTCCTAATTTTATGCCAGTGATTATTTGTTCCTATAGAGAATATCATGTCATTGGAATGTATTATCTAAGTGCATATGTGGCAGGCTTCCATGAAGGAGGTTATATTTCATTATAGATAACTCGTAGCCATTTTCGCCATCCTTTCCCGTGCTAGACACCCTATTTACGCCTTATTGTCAATATAGAAGTCTTGAATGACGACTTGTGCCTTGCTACATATATTGGCCCGTAGTATTCTCACTATTCTGTCATTTTCTTGTTTATTACGTCGACTTTGTTGATTATGAATTAGGACACATTGTAGACAAATTGCAATTGGTTACACTTTGTACTTTGAAGCTTGCCATTAATCGTTACTTTGAATAATGAAACCGGGAATCTAATCTTTAGTTATGGGATCTTTGATCCTATAGTCCAATTTCTATGGTTAATTTGCACTTTAAATGTAATTTGGGTCAAACTTTGATGTTGTAAATTTTACTTGTAGGTGGAACAAAAATGTGCTAGTGCCAACAAATCATCCAGCGATAAACGCAGTAATGGTCAAGCCCACCAATCGGTGATATTTTTAATGAGTGTCAATATATAATGAATTTTTTATTTTCAATGTAAAACCAATGTTTCTTATTTTATTTTATGTCTTTATATGCCTTGTTACCCCTAAACAGGTGGAACTTGCAACTCTTGTTCCCTTAGCCAATCAATGCAAAAAGTTTTTCTGGTATGTTTCATTGCTGCTCCTTTCATTATAGAACCTTGCACTGTTTTTTGTTTTTACAGTATTTAAGTTGCAATTATGTCTTAATGTTTTACATGCTAACTATCTATGAAGTACAAATTTCAAAGGGAAAAAACAATGAATACAAGTATATGTTGACAGCATCTGTAAAGAAAATGAGTTCATTATCCATCCTAACTCTTAATCCAAAAGATTTGTAATGGTATTTAGAAATTAGATTCATAACTCATATCTGTGAATTTACAAATTGGTTAAACAAGGCCTGGCAAAATGGAAGTATTATTGTATAGCAATTATTGAACCTCTTTAAATATGCTGGACTATGCACTTGAAAATCACTTTGAGCTTAACCAATCCTTAGTCCTTACTGTTTTCCTTCTATTGAGGACCATTTCTTATGGTACACCTAGCCCCTAGAGCCTATATTAAAACAAATATATATTAGACAGAGTCAATTGCTTTATGCCTTATTCCATTCTACGATCCTGCTTAATGCAGCCCCTTCTTTGAACTCATGTGGTGGGCATGGTTCATTGTTGATCTTAAATTTTCGAACAAACTGAGGGTGAAGACATTAACTAAGCATAAAGGAATTTAGAGATATACCCTTAATTGGTATATACCATTGCCATGGACAAATCTCACTCAATTTATAATTTAAGACCCTGCAATATAGAAAGAAAATAGGGACTGACGAGTAATCTTGATGGCTGAAGAGCTTCTAGGAGCTTTTTAAGTCTAGTTATTCTTAGGTCTGGGTCCATCAAAGAATTGGACCAATTACCAAAGTCTGTAGTAGCGACTCCTTGGGAAGTCTTGGCAAAGCAGACAAGTTATACATTTACGTTATTGCCGCTTATTACAGCTTTGGAATTCTCAGTCCGAACAATATCTTTCTTTGTATAGATAGAAATTTATATAGAGAAAATTACTAGGTTAGAAGATGTCAGCGATGGAAGACTTGTATATATTGAAATGAAAAATGTGTATTTTGTGGCTTTTATTTCACTTAGGATGCTAGCTTCATCTATTTTCTTTTGGGTTTCATGTTCTTTGCGTCAGCTCATTAACTAATAAAATGCCACAGAAAATGACAATGTGTCTGCGATCTGTTCTCATTGCGTCCTTGTCACTAGCTGAGACACATGGTCCAGGGTCTGAGTATGCCAGCCTCAGTCCGTTCAACTCTTGAATATAGCCCTCCCATTTATGTGGAGACTGGTATTCTATTAATTTCCATGATGATGCCATCCATCAGGAGATTGGCATTTGAGCTCTGCTAATGAGTCATTGATACCTTGGTCTGTCTCCAGTCTCCCCTTCAATCCTTTGTAATCAGACCTTGTCATCCTCCACTTCTGAATGCCCCTCTCAACTTAATTTTGAATACTTTTTCTTGGTGTTGGTCTAAGTTGGCCACTCTACCCATTAATAGTAGTTACAGAAGATGGAATTATAAAGATAATTAGTATTATTACTTCACGCTGATTTAGGATGAAAGCCTTCAAAGAATACAGCACAACAAATGCCAGCAGATGAACCAAAATTCAAACAACATCTGTTCTTTTCCTCCAAATGATAATCTAGTATAGGCTCCTGTTATGCATGCAATGTGATTTAATCTTTTTTATGGTAGTAAGATTAGATTGGCTACAAATCTTTGTTAGGTCTACTGGTCTGGTCACCTGATTATTTGACTATGTTTTTTATCGTTATTTATGCTTCCTATTTTTGAACAATTACAAACTAAGGTGAGTACCTTTTTGGTGCTAACCATAAGTCCACAACAGCTTTTTAATTTAGTTTTCAGCATAACAATTTAAGCCTTCTTTTTGAAAGATGAAATAACATCAAGATTTAAAAAGCTAAACATAAAGAATGATGGAGAAAAGGAGGAGGAAGAACAAAAGTCTTAGCACTCATAGGTTTAAACCAACCATAAATTAATCACTTGTTTGATTAAGCTAGCACTTGAAATGAATGAATAAGGATTAGTGATCTCGTATATGTTGAATGGTTGGGTTGCTTGTTTGGTTACTGTGGTGAGCAAATGTAAAATGTCTGGAAACTATGTAAACAATTATGTGTATTTTTGGGAATGTTAGAGTTATAGGGGAGGTTCTGCCAAAATTTTGGCAGACTTGCCTTTAAAAGTAGTATATTAAGGTCATTTATTGATAAATGAATTTTTGGAGCAATAGTTATATTTGATTTAACATAACCCGTGCTTGTTTTTTAATTAGACAAACATGGAGGTTCCTGAACATCGCAAGTGGATGGATAAAAGGGTGGGTAATGATAGACATATCACAGATGAATATATAACGGGGGTTATTAAGTTTGTTGAATTTGCATGTGCACAAGATCAATATAGGCTTGAAGGAAGGGTGAGGTGTCCATCTAAAAAATGCAAATGTAAGAAATACGAAGATGTTGACGACATCAAAGTGCATCTATGTAGTAAAGGGTTTATGAGCAACTACTACTACTGGACCAATCATGGAGAATCTATGCCTGCCATTCCTCCAGTAGTTATTGATAATTCATACTATGGAGATAATGAGTTTAGGGAAGATTTCAATAGGTATGAGCAAATGGTTATGGATGCTGCTGGACCTTCAATTGGTAATTACATCGAGCAAGAAGGATTTCAGGATGAAGAACAAATGAGTGAAGAGCCTAACCCAGAAGCCGAAAAATTCTTCAATATGTTGATTACCGCACAAGCTCCCTTATGGAGTGGTTGTGAAAATTACTCTGAATTATCAGCTGCGGTACAAGCTCTAAGTTTGAAGACCGATTTCAACATGTCTGAGACTTGCTTTAATCAATGGATGCAATTTATGAGAGATGCAATGCCAAATGATAATCACATGCCAAAAAACTTTTATCATGCCAAAAAATCAGTTGCACAACTAGGCCTGGGATGTGTAAAGATTGATTGTTGTCCCAATGGCTGCATGTTGTATAATACTCCCAATGAACATCTGCTTAGTTGTCAATTTTGTGGCGAACAACGTTATAAAAGCATCAATAGAAAAGGGAAGGTTAAACACAGGCCTTTGAAAAAAATGTGGTACTTCCCACTTGTTCCGAGGCTACAAAGACTTTATTCCTCAATGCAAACAGCAACTCAAATGAGATGGCATCGTGAGAATCAGAGGGAGCCTGGTTCCTTATCTCATCCATCTGATGGAGAAGCCTGGAAGCTTTTTGACGAAACATATCCGGAATATGCACTAGATCCTCGAAATGTGAGATTAGGATTATGTGCTGATGGCTTTGCTCCATTTGATAAATCTGGTAGGATTTATTCCTGTTGGCCGGTAGTGGTGACGCCATATAATCTTCCTCCTTGGATGTGCATGAGACGAGAATTTTTGTTCTTGACCGCCATAATTCCTGGCCCTTCCAATCCTAAAAGTAAAATTGATGTGTACTTGCAACCGCTAATAGAAGAACTGAATATGTTGTGGAATCAGGGTGTTTTGACTTATGATGTATCACTGAAGCAAAACTTTATAATGAGGGCAGCTTTAATGTGGACAATTAATGACTTTCCTGCATATGGGATGTTGTCTGGTTGGATGACGATGGGTAAACTTAGTTGTCCGATTTGCATGGACCGTTCAAAAGCATTCACACTTAAGCATAGCCGCAAGACTTCATTTTTTGATTGTCACCGACAGTTCTTGCCACTTGATCATCCCTATAGAAGGAATAAGGCTGCATTTAGGAAGAAACATGTTGAGACATCATTCCCTCCGTGCAGGTTATCAGGGAAGAAGTGTGGGAAAGGGTAAGATATTTACCCAGCATCTCTGAATCCTTAGGAGAACACCCGCCAGGGTATGGGGTTGGTCACAATTGGACCAAACGAAGTATTTTTTGGGACTTTCCCTATTGGAAAACAAATATTCTCCCACACAACTTGGATGTCATGCATATTGAGAGAAATGTTTTTCTTAATATCTTATACACAGTTATGGATACAAAGGGCAAGACAAAAGACACCTTCAATGCTAGGCTGGATTTGGCCGAATATTGCAGACGAAAGGATCTGGAGCTGCAGGATTCTGGAGGTGGAAAACTCAAAAAACCTAAAGCGCAATACACATTAAATAAGCAACAAAGATTAGCTATTTGCGAATGGGTGAAACAACTTAAGCTGCCAGATGGGTATGCTTCCAATTTGAGTAGATGCGTGGACATGAGGGAAGCGAAGTTGTTCGGTATGAAGAGTCATGATTGCCACGTATTCATCCAGCGTTTGCTCCCAATGGCATTCAAAGCTTTACCAAAGCCCATTTGGAATACACTTACTGAGTTCAGTCAATTCTTCAGTGGAATTAACGTCCCTCACTATTGAGAGAGGATAAGCGTGTGCCATGGAGATGAACATTGCAATCATTTTGTGTAAACTAGAACAAATATTTCCTCCGAGCTTCTTTGACTCTATGGAGCATCTTCCAGTTCATTTACCATATGAAGCAAGAGTTGGTGGGCCCGTTCAATATAGATGGATGTATCCATTTGAGAGGTTGATTCATTTATTTATCTTCCTTCTTTTCAATTCAATTCTTAATGGGTATGTATCAATTTTGTACTAATAATCTCAATTATTGGTATTAGGTTCATACGTACCTTAAAAGACAAGGTCACAAATACGGCTTTTGTGGAAGGATCCATTTGCGAAGCTTATTTAGTAGAAGAGACTTCTACTTTTGCCTCTTACTACTACCCACCTGATGTCCCATCTAGGAGAACAAGAGTGCCACGTAATGACGATGGAGGTGAAGGAAGTGCTTCTAATCCACCATTGTCTATTTTCAATTATACAGGCGCCCTTATGGAAAACGTATCTTAAGTACTTTGGAAGAAAGAGAAATGGAAGCTGCTAAATTATATGTTCTTCTAAATTGTCCAGAGGTTGAGCCTTTTATGAAGTAAGTTATCGAATATTGTGTATAATTCGTTAGATGCCAACATTTAATGCCAAACGTGAATGATTAAACTATGTATTATGTATGCAGCATATATGCAGAAATGTTGCGAGAATTGGTGCCTGACATAAATGACTCGGAAGTTGACAAACAAATTTCTACTTCGTTTCCCACCTGGTTTAAAGAATATGTATGTTAACTTCTAAATATTCTTATTAATTGGAATTATACTTCATAGTTGTAATTAACCAATACTCTTCCGATATAGGTGCTTAACCCAACTAACATGATTGAAGATCCTCTTTTAAGGAGTTTGGCATGGGGGCCACTTAGAAATGTTAATAAATTTTCGACATATTCTTTAAATGGTTATAAATTCAAGACCAAAGATCATAGTCAAGGGATGGGGACGACAAATTTTGGTGTGTGTGTTCGTGGTGGTGGGTATGAGACGATGGAAAATGATTATTATGGGGTATTAACTGACATTGTTGAATTGGAGTATACCGGATGGCCCATAAAAAAGTTGGTTCTATTCAAATGTGACTGGTTTGATCCCACACCGAATCAGGGCACAAAGATCGATAAAAACTATGGGACAGTTGAAGTCAGAGCATCTAGGAGATATAAAAATTATGATCCTTTCATATTGGCACAACAAGCGGAGCAAGTGTACTATACACATTATCCTGAAGGACAACAAGGATGGTTGTGTGTAATCAAAACCAAGGCACGTAGCATAATTCAAGCATTGGAAACTAGAAACCCTGAAACAAATGATCCATACCAAGAGGCTGAAATATCGGAAGTCCCTATGATAGTTGCCGATGACGATCTTCAACAAAATCTTGTTGACATTACAGGTCCAGTAGAGGAAGTAGACCAATCGTCCTTAAATCAACTTGACATGGAAGATGCTTATGAAGAAGTAGAACTTATAACAGAAGAAGAAGAAGAAGAAGAAGAAGAAGAAGAAGAAGAAGAAGAAGAAGAAGAAGAAGAAGAAGAAGAAGAAGAAGAAGAAGAAGAAGAAGAAGAAGAAGAAGAAGAGTACATTGATGAAACTGATTCTAATTAGCTTATGGATTAGGCCGGCATTACAATTATGTGTATTTTACTTATTAAACTATGTATTATTACAATTATGTTATTGGATGTTGTTTGGTTGTCAATTTGCCTAAGTTTTGGTTTATTTGAAGAAACAATTCGGCATATCAATTGTTTAAGTTTTTACTTCTATGCTCATGTAAGTTTGACTTCATATAAACAAAACTAATTGATTTATGTTATTGCCACAGACATATAGATGGCAGACCATGATACTGCTAGAGGTAGAGGTAGAGGTAGGGGTAGAGGTAGAGGTAGGGGTAGAGGTAGAGGTCAGGGTACCTCTCAGTCAGATCCACATCTGCACACATCTTCACACCCCACTGAGCCACATCCTCGTGCATCTCAGTCTCCTACTCCTCTTACGCATCCTCACATATCCCCTTCGCCTACCCCATCTCCATATAACCCTACATCGAGTTCACACGCCCTATCTCCACATCACAGATGTCTGCATCACCTACTAATTCACCACATCCACACATGTCAGGCTCCCCTAGTTCCTCTTCGCATCCCCATGCATCGTCTTCTACTGCACCACAGATTCGTTGGGGGAGCAGAGATGCAGACGGCCGCATATGGATTAGGCCAGCATATGGTTTGACGTAAGTACTTAAAAGTTGTGCTTTCTCACTTTTGTCATAGTTTTTTGTCTTTGGATTTTACAATATATATAATGACTTGGTCTACTTACAGGTTTGACCCTGCAGTTGGACCACCGGCTGCTATCACTAGCATTATAAAGGCCAAGTTTGAAGGAGCCTGGAGAAATTTTGGGGAAGTGGACGAAGACGTCCAAAAGTTGTGGTTTGCTGAGTTTGGGGTAATTATATATATTATCTCTTAGTATTAGTTTATGTTTAAATATTTGTAAATGACTAATTCATATGTATGGTTCAATGCAGAAAAAGTTTAAGTGGCTCTCTGAGGATCATGAGAAGATAAAAAAGTGCTTCAACCATAAAGCCTCTGACTCACTAAAGAATGCAATGAGCAAGGTTCGAAGTGGGGTGGATAAGGGCAAATGGATTCCTACCCATGTTAAGGACCAGTTGGACACTTTATGGCGTGATCCTGCCTGGATGGAGAAGGCCAAGAAGAATACCCAAAATAGGAAATCTGAGGAGGGACTCTCAATACACTCAGGTGGATCCATCCCAGCCCGAGAGCACAAGAAGAGGCTGGTGAGTAAATTCTATAATTTTTGTCATTCATATTGCTTCAAAGGAAACTAATGTTTGCTTTTATTTATTCAGAGAGACCAGTTGCAAAGGCTTCCATCAGCGTGGAATATTTTCCAGCGGCTTCACACGCCAAAGGGGAAGCCAGATCAGTGGACCTCTTCTAGGGCAGAGCAAATTGCTGTAAGTGTATCTATTTTTTTGATAGCTTTAATAGTTTTATTAATTTACAAGCAACATGTGGTTCATTAACAATTGCATTTTTTAGGATGAGTTCAGGAGACGTGTGAGTGAGAGGGACTCACAATCGCCTGGGGATGTCGATGCTGGCTACCAGTCTGATAACTCCATCTACTTGGATGTTGTTGGAGGCGTCACTAAGAAAGGACGCATCTATGGTTTAGGATCTGAAGCTGCTAGTCTGGCTCCATCTACCTCTACTGCCTCCGAGGGATGTTCACCGTCAGAGATGGAAGCAATGAAGAGTCTCGTTGCAGATCTGACATCCCAGATACAAAAACAGCAGGGTATCATCAACAGTCAGGAAAACAGAATCAACAGTATTATGGAGCGTCTAAACCTGGCTCCTAATGCAACAGAGCCTGCAGCAGATATTGGAGCAGACGAGCACGTAGGGGACGACGCACAGAATATGGATGAGGACTACGATCCTTGTCCTCCAGATGTTTGATTGACTGATTAATTTGTTGTAATGAACATTACATTTATGTTTTCTTTAGTTGTTTAGATACATTGTTAAATAATTGTATACTATCAATATTTTACATTTTAATGTTGATTATTCCTTTTAAATTTCATTGCTGGTTGAAATTATATTGTTTTTCTGGATTAGATACAGGTTTAAAATCATATTTTGGAGGCTGAATAAAATTTAAATAAATTTTCAAAAAAAAAAAACTTTTGCGACGGATTTTCTTCCGTCGCTATATAATATTTTTATGTAGCATACACATTGCTTAGACACGGATTAAATCCGTCGCAATTTTTAATTTCTATTTGCGACGGAATTATTCCGTCACAGATTATATTAATAAAATATTGTAGCAAATATTGGACACCGATTCTATAAGAATTCAGCGACGGATTTTTTTATTCTTCAGAGACGGATTGTTCCGTCGCTAATTAGAGACGGAATAACAAATTCCGTCGCTAATCAATTAGCGACCGGCAATTCAGAGATGGAATTTTTTCCGTCTTATTCCGGCCGTTATCAAAAACAGCGACGGATATATTTACTTTGGCGACGGAAATTTTCCGTCTCTAAATCATTATTTTTTAGTAGTGTCACGTCTACATATTGGATATTGGAAAAACTAACTTCTTATTCATCTGCATCTCTTCTTCTTCTTCTTACTACTTTGCTGGATTAACTGATAAAAAAATCTCTGTTGTTCTACTACCTCGGCTGCCTCCGACCAGAATGAGCTTGTTATATCCTGGGAGATTATCGCACCAGACGAATAAATCTTTGAAAATAGTGTGTACTCACACGTCTTAGGCCTTCATTTCTTCATCTACTCTATTTTGCAGGTCAATTGTCGCCTACACATTTACAACAACTTTGAGGACCCTACAAATACTTTGAGGGCCCTACGAATAGACAAGAATTTATTTGTGTTTTTACAGATTACCCATTTTAAAATTTAATTCACAACGGACATATAACTCACTTTGAGAGCCCTACGAATAGACGAGAAGCATTGGGCAAGCCTTTTATTATAAGTTTATAACCAGGTGATTTCAGCCACCTTGGATGCTAAGGTTATATAATCAGCGTCGGCACCTGTACACCCAAAAAGATATTCTTGAACGTATTTTGACTGCTATATGAAGAACAGCATGACTTATTATTCTGTTCTATTTGTACACCCAAAAAATATAAAGGAAATCTAAGATCGAAGATAGCAAAATCTGCACAAAATTATGATATGATTTATCGGAAGAGATGCTGAGGATGTTGTAAACAATATGTCGTCAACATAAAAGAGAAGAATAGCAGTATCCTGATGATGTCTGAGCACAAACATGAAATTATGAGCCTTACTGGAAATAAACCCAATTTTGTGAAGATAAAACGTTATTCTCAGAAACCAAGCACTGGAACCTGTTTGAGACTGTCGAGGGCTCTGTGTAATTTACAAACATAATTAAAATAGATGCTTAGACAAACTCAAATCTCAGTGGGGTTTAATCCTGGGATTAAATAGTCTCAAAAAAAAAAAATACCACTTGTTTAAAACAAACTTAATAAAAAATGAATTTTTTGTATTGAATTATTATTTTTGTACAGTTTCTTTGGAGACATCCGGTCATTTCTTCTACAAACATTAAACTTTAATAAACCTATATTACTTTTAAAGAGTTATATAAAAATTTGTTTAACTTAATTAGGAGAAGTTTTTTATTTGATTATTGGGGGCCGGGACGTGGTTTTTTTTTATTATTATCATGAGATTCATATACTATGTTATAATGAATCAATGAGGAACTTGAGAATGGAGTCATTTCTTTCTAAAGAAAAAATAAAGGGCTTGACTTCTATGCGGATTAATTTCTCTTCCGCATCGATGAGGGTCCACCAATTTTTGCATGACAGTTACTCTTTTTTTATTTTAAATTATTAAAGCGTATAGATCTTTGTTAAATTTAGACAGTTAATTGAGAAAAATGTAATCATTTTGTGCCAGTGTGTGTAAATTTGAGGAAAAAAAGTTATTAAATTTAACCCAAAAAAAAAACTCAACATACTTCAATAACTTAAATAAAAACGATATTTATACCCAAAAAAAATCATAAATTTCTCAGGAGAATTTCTCTCCACGTAGAAATTGGACCATCTAAAACAATTTTGTCATAGTAAAAGGAGTCATTGTTCACTAGTTTATGTTTTTTTTCCAGGACCGATAGAAAATATATATAAGCTAATTGAATAAAAGATTAGATTGATTTTTTCTTTAAACAAGTGGTGGATTGGGTATCTTAAATTAAAAAAAAATAATTAAACCACGACTGATTCAACTACACCCATGCGCTACGATTTGTTACTTTAATATATTCGTATGATCATTAGTAAAATAGTCTGATCATATCAAAGAAATAATCTATATATATTGATGTCCCTATTGGTATGGATCTGATTAGATTTGGTTTGCTCTTAAAAAAATTCCAGAGTGTCTATAGACTTGTAAAGTGTGCGCTACACTTTTATGTAAATTTAGCCTAATTTATAGATCCCTCAACTATCTTTATTGATATTTAGCCATTTTTTAAATAAAATATGGGGGTTTTTTTATTTATTGATTTCTCTTTTCCCCTTCAAGCCATATGAGCACCTAAATTATAAAAGGAATGCATTTAAAATTTAACAAGATTGTCGATTATGATTATTATTTTACTGTTTCATAATCGACAATTTTAATTACTTATTATAATATAATTTATATTTAGCATAATAGAAAGTAAGACTTTAATATGAAGAAAATTTTTAAAACCATAATTTTTAAAAAGAATCTAATTAAATTATTGTCATTATTTTACATTTTCTGAAACTACATTAAATAAAATATTATTCAAGATTAATATAAAAATGTTATGACTTAACCCATTTGATAAAAAAAAACGAAATACTTAAATGAAATGCAGTAATTACTCCATTTTTTAGTAATTGAAGTTATTATATGTATTATGAAGTTAACGAGATAGGAAATTGAATTTATTTATTAACTTAATGATAAAATTTATGTAATAACATTAAAAATATTAGATAATTTTTTTTATCATGACCTATATTCATAGGAATGAGAATCAGACTCACCTACTTAGAGTTTTACAATGAGCTTGTTTCGAATGCAACATTAATTCCTGGCACTGGTATTAAAGTTAAGAGTAAATTATTTACATTTTCCCTCCAAACTTATACTTATATTTTTAGTTTGGGTTGTGCGGTGTTCCAACGTTGAGATGCTTGCATCTCTCGGCTGCACAATGCAAATGCATTTTACTTTGTATGAGACTCAATCTAATGCGAATTACATTTTTTAAAAAAAAGCATTTTTTGCTGAGGGAAATAAGCGTCCTAGTGTTCGAGCTCCCGTCAATATATCTATATACATATACATACATATATATACATACATATATATACATATATATATATATATATATATATATATATTTACAGCAATAAAACTCTTTTATTTTTTTTTATTTTGAAAAGTTATAAACACGCTTCCTCTTTTAATAGAAGTACAACCCATGTTAAATTTATTATGAAAAGGATAAATATCCCCAATAGTTTCAATTAATATGTTATACTTATTAAGAATATTTTATGTTTTGAATTATATGATAAACACAGTTAACTTTTACTTGTTAAATAAAGTTAATATAGTTTTTTGGTGCAAAATTTAATATAGTTTACTTAAACTTAAACAAAATATAAAGTTAAAATATATTTATTAAGTAAAATAAATATAGATAATTTATATTTATTAGTTTTATTATTATTATTATATGGTAAAGGTATTCAAAAAATAACAGAATCGATCACAATAAGATAATTTTCCTAATATTTGTACTTATATTAATATTAGTTAAATGTTTAATAAAAGAGAATATTTATTATGTGAAAATTTAAACTAGAAATGTGTTCGTAAATATTAAAAATAAAAAACCGAAAGTATAAGTATAAGCTTAAAAAAAAAAGAGGTATAAGTGATTCACTATAAGTTAAATAAAGGAAAAAAAATTCCTTCTTAAAATTAAAAGAATAAAATAAAATTTGCAAGTAATATTCCTCCATTTTTCTAGTCTTTTCTTGTGGTTGCTGAGAGTAATTTATCGTTTTATTATATTTCATAACAATTTTTCTTAGGATTAAAATTGCGGAATTAAAACTATCTTCTATGTATGATTTACTTAAATGATCTTCAATATATTTCAATTAATTGATAAATATTCATCTTATGATTTATAGAAAGCAATTATTTTTTACTCTGGTAATTTACTAGTGGATTCACTCGGCCGACCAACTAGGTTGCCCAAAAGACAAACGTCACATTCCTTTCAGGATTAACTGTTTAATTAAAATTAATATAATTATTCATACTAATATATAATAATAAATTTATTTTTTGTAGGTTTATTTTCCAACGAAAATATATTAAAATAAAATTAAGCATAATGTTTGATATCTCCGAGGAATACTTGATATGTGGTTATTTTATTCATATGAATCTATGTTACAATTAATTGGTTATGCACATGTAGGACATCTATCTGATCCACATGAAGGGAGTCTATATTAAAGGAGACATAACAAAACACGTTTATCCAAAATTCTTAGATAAGCATTGCATGTATAAGCATTTCATTTAAAAATTAACATATGTAAATGCACTCTTTGAAGATAAATGTATTTATAACATGACCCACACAATCTTATACGTGTTTAAAGTTGAATAGAGTATCTATGATAAGTAATGTCTAATTATATTTTTTTGGATCTTCAAGGGAAAGAATATATTCAAAGATTCATTAAAAGTGACAATAACTTACCAGATATTTTTACGAAGGCATTGCATCCTCATTTGAAAAGTTAGTGCATAAGATTGAAATGTATCAACCAGAGATCTTAAATGATAATCCAAAGAAGGGGATAAATATTATACTCCTTTTTTCGTAATTCAGGTTTTATCCAACATGGTTTTCCTTGATAAGGTTTTTAATGAAATAGTTCACAAACAAATGATATTGTACTTTTTTTCCTTCACTGAGATTTTTTCTCCTTACGTTTTTTTCTAGTAAGATTTTAATGAGCCATATTCCTAATGGACATTAAGGAGAGTGTTATGAGTAGTATTGAAAAGTTGATATCTAAAAATTATTATAAGAAACTATTATCCGATATTCATGATTTGATTAGAATTTGATTATAAGAAAACTTGTATCTGATTATGATTTGATTTGATTTTTATCACCACACTCTTGGGTTATAAAAATACCCCTTGTCCCGTGAGCTTATATAGCTCACTTGGTAAGAAACATTTGATGTTAGTGTCAGGTGCGAGATTCAATTCCTAGTAAGTGCACGTTGATCAATAAATTTGAGACACTTATGTTAGCTTTGTACTAGGTTTTATTAGATGTTTATTGTGCCCAATATTAGCATTTTAGATAAGTTTAATGTTGTTGGACTTCATTGGGCTTTAATGCAAATTATGAATAATTCTTGGATTTTGATGCATTTTGACATTTCCTCATTGGTTAGGCCATAACTTGGGGCTTGGTGATCCATTTGATGTAATCTTTGTGTCTTTGGAAAGCTAAGACAAGGCCTACAAGTTTCATGAAGAACTCAAGAGCTATATCAGACTTCTAAGGGTCCACAATATCCCTGCAATGCAGAGTAGGTTTGCTGTCACTGAAATCTAGACCTCCTCTTAGGATGAAACTTGGCCATTGGAAAGATAAGACCCATATATCCAACTTCATTGAAGACCATTTAGTCAATAGATGTCGTTTTAGGCATGATTATGAAGTTACAAGTTGGTTTGAATTTGGAAACACGTTCTGCCAACCTAACTTGAGGTAGGTGCAGTGTTTTTGGCATATCTGGAGTTCTAAAAGTCCAAATGGCATGATTCCAAATGCAAAATTTCAAGGAGACAACTGGCTACAACTTTTATGAAGACCTCCAAGCCAAAATCCACCGTCTAGGTCATGAAAATCAAGCTGGAATTCGGATAAGAGTTGCTGACTTGAAGTTACTAACCATACACCAACCCACCTACCATGCACCAACCCAACAACCATATATCAAGCTTCCATATTTGTCAATTTCCATGTTTTTACAACTTGTATTCAGATTATTTTCAATTACAAATTGGCTTCTAGAATTAGTATAAATAGAGCCAATCTCTTTATATTATAGATGATTCAATTTTAAGTAAGTTTGAAGAAAATTTGAGTATTTGTGAAAGTTTTCTTTCTCTTCTTTTCCATTCTCTTTAGAGTTTCGTTTTTGCTCTTTATTTTATGAGTTCTTCCTTCCCATCCATGGAAGACTAGGCTCTTATAATCAATCCAAGGGATTAGCCATCTTGATGTTTAATTTGAAGATCTTGTTTTACTTGTTCATATTGCTTAATTGTTATTCAAGTTTCTCTTCTTCCTCTTTTAATTTTGATCTAGATTGAATTGCTTAATTTGATTTAGATGTTTATGTGATAATAGCTTTATTATCATGTATTCAAGAGGATCACAAAGACTAAACAATATATCAAAACTTTTTGATGGATTGTTTAGCTTGGTTAAATCCTCGATCTTAAGTTAATATATGTTTGGATGGTGCTTACTTTATCTAACCTTGGTTAATTAAATCCTAAATGCTTATCTAGTAAAGGATTTTTGGATCATGTTGAGGTGTCTTGATGTGATCTAAGGCCAAGAACATAATTAGCAATTAAGTGAATTTCTTGTGATCAATGATGAATTAAACTCAAGATCGGTAAATTTCTTTGGATTGGTTGATTCTTTATATTTGTTTACAACTTTAAGTCTTGTACTTTTTTTTAATCTTATTAATCAACAACAAAACCCCTTTTTATTATCTTGATCTGATTTAATCTTTGTTCAATATGGATCCTTAAGAGACGATTCAGTTCATGCTCTATACTACGAATTAGTTTGTGAACCAGTAATTATTATTTATTTGACGGGTCTCGACAACCTCTTGTCACACGTCCATTTTCTTTTCTTTTCCTTTCTCCCCTCCCCTCCCTTGGGACCCTCTTCAGGGGTTGCCTAGAGATCCTCCCTTGGGACCCTAGTGGTGGGGCCCCCACTGGCCCCATCAGGGTCAAGTACTAAAAAAAGATATCCCTTTACGCAATGTCATAAAGCTCAGACTAGCCGGTCGAACTAGTGAAGTTGTCAACTGGCCAATCTGAGTTAGTCTCAAATTAATTATGAATGCAAAGTGATAAATTTTAGTTTACTCGATTGTTTTTATTGAACCTGCTAAGTTATGCAATTTTAAAAAAAGAAGGCTGAAAAATTTTATTCAAAAATTATAAAAATTTCTAAAAGCCATAACTTTTAACTTATTTATTTGATTTCATATAACTTTTCAATATCTATGCAAAGCAAATTGTCAAAGGCAGTGGGGCCAATTGATTTTCTAAAAACCTTTTATTTTGTGAGTTATAAATATTTTTATGAAAAAAATTAGAATTTCTTTTTTATAAAATAAAGGTTAAACTCATATTTTTTTAAAGGCTTTTATTTCTCTTAAAGTAAATATACTTTAGTTGTTTGTATTCATAAATATTATCATATAAAATGTGTATTTTTATGTATTTTTTAATAAATATTTATATATTTATTTAATTTTATATTTTTCAATAAATGATCTACAAATTGAACCATTGACGTAATCCTCTAACCAAATTGTCCACCAATTCAATTTTAATGACTATGCCATTAAATGCCTTCTATTATACTCACATTTAATATTCATCAATTACATTATTTTTCTCTATTTTTTATCCGAATTGTTTATGTTTATTTTTTTTTTTATTACAAAACAAAGGAGGATGGAGGGTGCGCGTCAAGCCGTCAACGTCCCAATTCAGTCTATAAAATCTATAAAATAATGTACAAAATTAATAATTGAATTGAAAGTGTCAACGTCTTAGCCTCATAGACTTGGACTTGGAGTGTGGCCCAATCCAGTCTAAGGCTCTAAGATACTTGTATAAATTTTATGAAATATATGTAATTTAGACTTTAAAAAAATTACAATAATATTAAAGTGCTCTCTAATGACTTATATAAGTGTATGTGAGGAGTGTGTGAGTGTATATTTATACATGTATCATTAATCTACTTAATAATAGGTTTTATCACTTTAGCAAGTTTATGATATTTTTAATAAATGTTATTGCTAATATGAACACAAAAGTAAAAATAAAGAGAAATGCTAATTAACACAAAACTATATTAGTAAAAAAATTTATGAATCAACAGTGACTTGTCATGTATGAATTTTTATTCAATTTTTGTTATATTTTGTTTGAGAAACACTTAGCTGTATGGTTCAATTCATTCGTGAATGGGATTCTTGAATAAAATTCTTAGGAAATAGATTGCTAAAAAATAAAAGTTAAAAGAGTTTAATTATGATACTACTTAAAAGATGTGAAATTTATTTTACACTAACAATAATTTAAAATTAAATTTGTATTATATATATATATATATATATATAAACTTATAATAATTTAATTTTGATGTAGTGTTAGTGACACTTAGCATTAAACTCTTTCACATTATCATTCAATTATATTTTGTCACATTATTAAAAGAAGTTTAATAATTAAGAAATTTACTATTATTTAAAGTTTCATTAATGTAAAAGAGTTTTATACTAAGTGAGTTAAAAGTTAAACTCAAATTTTTTATATTACTTATCTAATCAGTAACCGTGTTGTGATATTATTAAAAAAATTAATCATAATAAAAATCATGTCAAATTCTTTTAATAACATGACAAATAAGACAAATAATTAAAATTAAATCTAATTTTTTTAATTATTAAACTTAAGATTTAGTCTTGATACAATTTGTGTAAGAAATTTTATATTATCTAATTATTTAATATGTCAAATTTTTTAATAATATAATAATATAAACAAGATTTAATACTGAAAATAAATTAAAATTATACTCTCAAATTTAAATTTTAATATATAAAATTATTAAAAGTTATTTAAACATTAGGCATATACATTGACACGTGTTAACTGTTTATTTGATAGCTAGAGGAGAGGGCAACCGGTTTTGAAGGCCCATTTCCTTCCTAAAGAGGGATTATTGTGTATCTGTGGGCGCCCGCCTATTTCATCATTAACCTTTTTTTTTTTAAATTAGGTAATTTTTATTGTAGAGAACTATAACATGTGATTTATTTATGAGTCAGTAAAATAATAAACAATAGTACATTGTCATTCTTTCACATACTTTTAATTTTTTTTTTATATTTACAAATTAGACCCTTCACATAATATTATTAATATACTGACTAGGCAAAAATTAAAATTTTTACTAGAGTAACGAGCCTAATACATTGAACTCCCACAACACCCAATATAATTAAGGATAATAGGATAAATAATTCCAATTACATTTATTACTATAATTTTTATCTCCTTAAAATTCACTTTCCTAATATAAAAAGTAATGCTTTAACCTATTTTATTCATATGTAATAAATTTTTATTTCTTACATAGTAACTTATTTTATAATATAAATTAAATTGTTTATTAAATAATATGAAATAACATAATTCTCAAAAAATACAATGACATTTGTTTAGAAAATTATTTTCATGAGACATTTTATATTTTTTAATATTTAGTTATTTTTGAATTTTGAAAGATTTAAAATAATAAAAAATTAATGTCATGAACTGTTACAATCTCAATCTTTAATCTTTTTGTCAAAAATGACTACGGCATTAGAACTTTTTCACACGAGTAAGAAGAACAAAAAATAACAATATTTTATTAAGAACAAACTTATAATTTTTCACAAAAAATTAACAAATTTTATTGAGATCTAACTTGTAATTTTTTTTATTACAGGTAACCTATACTAGTAGTATCTAATTTGATCTAATGATCTAAATCATCTATTTATTTTATATTAAATTTAACAATTTGTAATCAATGATTCACTGATAAATCATATAGTTGCTGATTTACTTAAACTCCACCTTTAAATTAGCTTATCCTTCTATCAAAAATGTGAGAAATTAATTTCACAAAATATATTCAGATACATGATGCAAAGATTATTTTTAATAATATTTTTTTTTCATACATACTATTTCAAAATTTAAACTTAAAACAAAATATTTAAGATAAACAAACTTCTTTTACTCAAACCAATGTAAATTGTTCTTTCATCAATCTGTTTATTCTTATTCCGGTGTTCCCTAACTATCAAATGACCAAACGACCCTCTCCATGGAATTTACACATTTTTCTCTCTTTTTTTTTTTCAAACATTTGTTAACTAGTATCAATAGTTAAAAAAATAAAAATATTAAATAAAAAATAAATAATTTAATATTTTAAAATTTTGAAAAAATATTTAATATTTTTTAATAATTATTTTTTAAATAATATAATTAATCAAAAATAGTAAATGCTCTTTAAATAATATTCTAAAGACACATATTACTAACATTTTTTCAACCAATCATTGTATTACTTAAACAATAGGAAATCTCGTTCCCCAATTATTTTTTTATCTTTTAAGAGAAAATTGTCATATAAGTCAACATTAATAAAATTAATGACTTCAACTTTAATTTTATTAATTGGCAGATTAAATTAATTTAGAGAATATTTCGGAAAAAATATAAATAAAAAAATAAATTTAGATCACATATACTAAATCCGTTAATTAATTTATATTAAAAAAATTAGGCTCTCAAATGATAGTTCATTTAATTTTTTAAATAGTTTTAAAATTAAATTAACTATTTATTTAAAAAAATTATATTATCTGTAGTTAAAGTTTCACCGTCACAAAAGGGGGGAAAAAGTTATCCCTATAAATTCCCATTCAATAAAAGTTTTCCATATAAATAATATGATGAGATAAGACAATCAAATGCTCAGCAGACTAGAAATGTAGAAGTGAAATAGTTATTAATAGAAAATAATAAGAATGTAAAACAAAAACATACTCAGCGACAGCTAATTTAAAGGATATTATCTTCAAAGAAAACAAAAAGAAAATGAGAGATTATTTGAGGGATGGAAATAATTGCAATTTGGTAGTGTAGCGACAAATATTTGTGGAGTGGGCTCGACCACGTCGTTTTCATAACAAAAACGAAGGCTGTATGTACTATTATCTCTATTCTCCAATTCAGTGGGCTCTGCTGTGGTTCCTAAAATCAATCATTGCTCTTCTACTTTCCTTAGACACAGGACACGTCCTTCTTCATCCAACGGTCCAAATGCCTTGGAATCTTTATGTGAGAGACTACGACCCTTCACTGTCAGATACAGAGTGTGTTGTTCATCGCCAAAATTATAATAAGGATTATGGAATTATTGATTGGGGAGGCAACTTTTAATATTTGTTATTTATAATTACAAAATATAATTTCTTATGTTATTTATTGTAATTTTATTTGATATGATTTCCTTATTTATTCAACTAAAGAAAATTTTAAAATTAAGAAAATCTTTCATATAGACTTTATAGTGTTTAATATTTTTTATTTTCTACAAATTCAGCTAACACTTTTTACATTTATAATTTATTTGTATAGGTAACTCTGAAGAATTAATTTATCTCAATAGTTAAGGAAATTGATTAAAGATTAAGGAAGTGTGTTGACTGACTTGATTACTTATGTTTATTGTACAATTTTTTTATTTAATTTATTTTAAATTTGAATTTATTTCAATTAATTATTTAATCACAAAATATAATTACTTTTATAATCAAAATTAAGAAAAGAGGCTACATTGATCAGACATGTTACAAGCATTAACACTTACATATCACTTACATGTTGTCTATCAAAAAACTTTTCGTTGGTAACAGATATTAAATTTAAATCGAATAAGCGAGACGTGTGATTCTTACTAATTAGACTAAAAAATTGGCGTAGTTATTTATATATCCAACTACCCAATTACGTACTTGCCTATATTAAACTGAAGTTATAATTTTCTATATGGTGTCTCAATCATTGAAAATGACATTTTCAAGAAACTGGCCCACTGACAAGTGACCCTTATATAATACTAATGTTAAAATAATGACAACATAAGCATCTGTTTAAGCTGTAATCAAATATCAAATAAATAAACAAAACCATTTGTTAAGTTACTCACTAAATTAATTTAAAACTAATTGTTGGGCAATTCTCTAGCAATTAATCACCCACATAATTCCAAACAAAACCACGGGCTTAGTCCAACCACTCCATCATCAATTATTATATTAAGACCCCTAAGGTGTCTTTGTAGTTGGTCTTATAAAGACACCCACAAATCTTGACACAAACACAATCACATCCATATTCTCCATAATTCTGGTCATGTTGGGAAAGAGACCACGACCAATGATCGGAAAGTTGTCGGAATTATTGGTCTACGGTGGCCGCGCCGCCGCGCTTTTGGACACCATCGGAAGCCCAAGAAGCCCGTTAGACGTGAACTTGAAGATGCACTCACCTAAAGGCTTAAAAAACTATGACCTTGGTGGTGTAGGTCTTGGAATTGTGGTGGCTCTTGATAAACCCGGTGATGGTAAGCGTGAAGTTTTGCCCAAACATGCTGTTTTTACATCGAGTTTGAACCGATCTGGACCAATCCCAGTTCATTCCATGAAAAACCAAGATGGGTTTCAAAGGGGTGTGGAAGAAATTGACATGGGAAGCTCCGAGGATTACACATATGTGACTTACCGTGTACCTAACAAGACCATCACCAAGGTTTACTACGATGGCGGTGAAGGTGGAATTCGGAGACATGAGTATAATATTAATAACAATAACATCAACGTTGGTGTTCTTAGAAGAACCCCACCAACTTTATTAGTTGAAGCTGAACCATCATTTCCCACCTCAGATTTTCTCAGTTCATGTCACTTATGCAGAAAGAAACTACATGGCAAGGACATATACATGTACAGGTACTGACCAAATCAAATCTTTCTTCCTCAAAATTTTCCTTTCATCAGTTTTCTTTAGATTATTTATGGGACTTGGACTCATAAGTTTTTTGTTTTGGAGCACAGAGGAGAGAAGGCATTTTGTAGCCCAGAGTGTCGTTCAAGGCAGATAATGATGGACGAGAGGAAAGAGCAGTGTAGGTCAGAAGCTTCAAGGTCTGTGGAATTGTCAAGTTCCCCATACACAAGTGACCAGATGTTTTCAACTGGGATTCTTGCCCTTTAGCGTTTGATATATGACTCTGGCAGCCCAAGACCATGGGAGATAAGCCAGAGACAGATACTACAAGTCTATTGATATACCTGCGTACATAATATACGGCTAATACTACATATGAGAATTTATAATTATGACACCTTGGTCGAAACCAAAAGAAAATTTTTGATAGGAAAAATGAGAGATTCTGATGTAGTAGACTAGTAGTGACTCAGTGAGTACTATAATGAATTTTTTATTTGGAACTCTAGAATTATGAACTTGAGATATCAATTGCACAGATTTAGTTTGTTCTGTTCCTGAGTTCTGTCTAAAACATGAACTAATCCAGAGTACCAGATTGTTTCTGAATTCGATATTTCTGTGTTACCTTCTATCTCCCTGGTTGTGGGTGTCCTTTCATTGCAGCCCATAAACGGTTCATCAGTTATCTAAGCAGATGCCATTCGGCAGAAAAAAAAAATTCTATAAAGGAAATAATTTTCTATGGATTTAATCTTGAGAAAGTATATAATGAAAACCAATTAAAAAAATGACACGTTATTATTATTTATTAAATGAATAAAATGTTTTGCATAAATTTATATTTAAAATAATACGTTTATGAATTAATTATGTAAACTAAATGTATAAATAAATATCTCCATTCAGTTGGGGAATGAATTGAGAGGAGTGAGAGTAGGGTAAAAGGGTACCTAAATTGGGACTTATCTTCGAACATAACAACAAGCTGTCTCATAATTGTGTTATTTCGTCGTTTAAGTGGATGCTATTCAGTGGGGTCTTTGGGATGGACCACTTTGAAATTGAAAGCACCAGGTGGAGTGAGTATGACAAGGGAATCCAGCTTTCAGCGTGGCCATATCCCATCCCCACTACCAAAGAAGAAAAAAAATCATCAAGCTAGGGTCTTAAAAAGAATCATATTATGGTTCCCTGCAACTTTATGCTTGGGAACCCCTTTTATCATTCATGGGCATATGCCCCACTAGCACATTGTATGTCTGCTCCCCGTCTTTTTCCTAAAATTGAACATCATTGTGCTCCCTTCTGAGAGGGGAAAGTTATATTGAAATATGTACACAGAACAAAGTTACTTTTACATTTTCTTCTCATAATCTATGAAGCGATTCTTGATATTGCTGGATTTGAATTTAAGTGACCTTTCAACCACATGATAATTTCATGTGCACATTTTATAAAAAAAAATTAATTGTGTAAATAGTATTATTTGATGAAAACATAGTATAAGTACATATTTCTTATTACAAATTCATACAATTTCTCAATCCCAAACAGTAGCATGCACAGATCATATAGATTACCAAGAAGAACGAATTTCAAGGATTACCTGGATAGAAAGTTGATGAACAGTCCATGGTGTTCCTGTAGCAGATCAAAGAGAAACAGCAGAATTCTTGATTCGTCAGTTCTTGGTGTGTGTGTGTGGAGAGAAACTACTCCTTTCCTAGGGTGCCGTTTTCTGGTGTGCAGTCTCAATGGGGCAACCATACTGAAACCCTAGCTAGGAATAGGGGTCTCTCCCTGTGCATGAAAATGGGTCTGCTTGCCTATCATAGCAGGCCCAATAAACAGGCCTACCACATTAAACCCACGTAACAAAATGTGCTCAATAGTAACAGGCCCAATAACCATCAGATGATCACATAATTGGGCCAACAACAATAATAACAATATGCTCTAATAGTTTTGACATCTAATTAATCTGAGTTTTAGTAAAATAACACTGATTTATGCAAGTCCAAATTAAAATAATCTAACAATCTCCCACTTGGACAGCATAAGTTAGGTTGTTTGCTTTGATAAAGAAAACAATACTCCAGATTAATTTACAATATGTGGCCACAATAAGATGTCAAAATTAAGTGAGCACCATTAACCATCGGTCCAAAATGAAATGACAAGTAGCTCAGTAATATAGAAAATCATGCCCGATAGGGGCGCTGACATCATATATACCAAACACTCATATCTCAGTGACCTGATAAATGTGGGATGTGGAATAAGGAAAAGCATATCAAAATTGTGATCAATCATGCAATTCCAAAACAAACGGCCCTAGCATCCGCCCAAGATGCTTGCTAAGATTCAACAAAGTATCTCAGCATAACACAATGAGACTGGGTCCAAAATGTCTCCAAAATATGCCAAAAGATATACATGTATAATCATAAACAAAACTGCGCAGAATAATGATATCATACGGCATCAACAATAATAATAATGGTAATAGCAACAATTTACTTAAGAGTCTCAAGACATAATAACAAAATTAATGTTGCTACAAACCACAAGATAAAACTCCCACTAATCCAAGGCATCAAAGGATCTCACAAGACCCATATGGGTTACATGATCTACAAAAGTTTTAACAATTAAACCCTTGGTTAGAGGATCTGCCACCATAAGTTCTGTAGGTATATACTCGATACGAGTCTGAAACTCTTGAACTTTCTCTCTAACAAACATATACTTGGTGTCAAAATGCTTCGAACGTTTAGAATTTTTATTGTTCTGAGAGAAGCTCACTACAGCAGAGTTATCACAATATATGGTTAGAGGTCTGGAGATGCTCTCCACAACACCAAACTCAGAAATAAAATTCCTCAACCATATTGCCTGACGAGTGGCTTCAAAGCAAGCCACATACTCTGCCTCCATAGTCGAAGTGCCAGTAAGTGTCTGTTTGACACTTTTCCATGAAATAGCTCCTCCTGCCAACATAAAAACATATCCTGATGTGGATTTATGGTCATCAGGGCAGCCATCATAATCAGAGTCAGAGTAGCCTATCACCTCAAGATGATCAGACCTTTTAAAAGTGAGCAAAAAGTCTTTGGTACCCTGTAGATACCTCATAACTCGTTTAGCAGCTTGCCAATGACCCACACCTGGTTTACTCAAGTATCTCCCAAGTACACTAATAGCAAAGGCTATATCAGGACGTGTACAAACCTGAGCATACATAAGACTGCCTACAGCGGAAGCATATGGGACCTTCTCCATTTGACTTCTTTCTTTATCATTCTGAGGACACTGGGTATTAGAAAGTTTCTCACCCTTCTGAATGGGTGCAGCACACGGATTGCAAGATTTCATGTTGAACCTGCTCAAAACTCTTTCAATGTAGTTTTTCTTAGATAAGCCAAGGACCCCACGAGATCTATCATGAATAATC
Organism: Styphnolobium japonicum; assembly: GCA_023212625.1. Taxonomy (NCBI): domain Eukaryota; kingdom Viridiplantae; phylum Streptophyta; class Magnoliopsida; order Fabales; family Fabaceae; genus Styphnolobium; species Styphnolobium japonicum. The sequence goes on along the minus strand of JALBWW010000003.1, from coordinate 19,596,168 downwards.
TCAATGCCCAAAACAAAGGAAGCATCACCAAGATCCTTCATATCAAAATGGGCTGTCAACAACTGCTTAGTCTCAAACAGAAAATTCAAATCATTACTGGCCAGGAGAATGTCATCAACATACAAGACAAGTATTATAAATCTACTCCCACTATTCTTCAGATAAATGCATTGATCAACTGTATTTTCTCTGAAGCCAAGAGAGCAGACAACCTCATCAAACTTCATATACCATTGCCTAGAGGCCTGTTTTAATCCATAAATGGATATCTGCAACTTACATACAAGATGCTCTTTACCCTCTTCCTTGAAACCATCAGGCTGGTCCATGTACACATCTTCATATAAGTCACCATTGAGGAAGGTAGTTTTAACATCCATCTGATGTAGCTCTAAATCAAAATGAGCTACCAAAGCCATCACAACTCGAAAAGAGTCTTTAGTGGAGACTGGAGAAAAGGTCTCCTTGAAATCAATGCCTTCTCTCTGGTTGTAGCCTTTAGCAACAAGTCTGGCCTTATACCTTTCTATTTCACCTCTGGCATCTCTCTTGGTCTTAAAGACCCATTTACACCCAACAGTCTTACCTGCAGCAGGTAACTCCACCAACTCCCAAACATTATTCTTCTTCATAGAAGCCAGTTCATCCTCCATGGCTATTAAGCACTGCGAACCATGAGAGCTAGAAATAGCCTCTTGAAAATTAACAGGATCAGAGTCCCTACCTGAATTAAATTCATGCTCCTGCAAGTAAACAAAATAATCTCTAAATTTGGTGGGTCCAGTAGGCTTGGGAAGCCTCTCTGATCTTCTGGGTGGAGCCAAGTCTACAGCTTGGTTATGTTCATCATTATCAACCTGTTGCTGAGGAATGTCAACATCATTGACTGGATCAACAATGTCATTATGAGTCACCACTGGTGTCTCTACCTCTGAAAAGGGAATAATGGGTGTAGGAACAACAACACTCTCATCTCTGAAGTCAACAATGCGAGGCTCAAGACTCCCACCATGCTCCATCTCATTCTCAAAATAAACTGATCGTATTCAATAACTCTAGTGGTATGTGAAGGACAATAGAACCTGGATCCCCTGGATCCAATGCAATACCCAATAAAGAAGCCACTAATTGTTTTGGGATCAAGTTTCTTCAGCTGTGGATTATAAGGTCTCACTTCTGCTTTACAGCCCTAAACACGAAAATGCTTCAAACTGGGTTTTCTACCTGTCATCAGCTCAAAAGGAGTCTTGGGAACAGACTTGCTAGGAACATGGTTCAAGATGTATGTAGCTGTTTTTAAAGCATCACCCCATAAGAACTCTGGAAGAGTCGAATGGCTAAGCATACATCTCACCATATCCATAAGGGTGCGATTTCGCCTTTCAGCAACCCCATTTTGTTGAGGAGTGCCAGGCATTGTATATTGTGCCTCTATACCACTATCCTGCAAGAACCTAGCAAAAGGTCCAGGATTTCTACCAGTCTCATCATATCTGCCATAGTACTCACCACCCCTGTCAGACCTAACACATTTAATCATCTTGCCAAGTTTCAATTCAACAGCGGCCTTGAACGCCTTAAAGGCATCTAAAGATTCAGACTTCTCACGAAGCAAGTCAATCCACCCATGCCTAGAGAAATCATCAATAAAGGTAATGAAATATCTAAAACCACCCATAGCAATAGGAGTAATGGGTCCACATATATCTGTGTGAATCAACTGTAGAACTTCTTCATTCCTAGCAATCCTACTCTTTCTAGTCCCAGCAGTGAGTTTTCCTTTTACACAATCAACACAAGTATCGAAATCTGAAAAATCAAGATTATGCAGAATATTCTCTCTGATCAATCTCTCCATTCTCTCCCTGGAAATGTGCCCCAGACGTTTGTGCCATAACATGGAAGAGTTTTCTACAACTCTACCACGTTTCTTTCCAACAACAGTGTTGACAACTGAATATTGTTGGTCAATAGGAAAGGATCTAGTATCCAATAAATACAAACCATCACATAAATTTCCAAAACCAACAACAACATAATCATAGGACAAAGAAACCCTTTTATTACTGAAGTGAAAAGAGTAGCCACAATCATCCAAAACGGAAACAGAAATCAAATTCCTTCTCATTGAAGGTACAAAAACAGTGTCGTTCAAATTTAAAACATGTCCAGTAGACAACTCTAAGGAAACAACTCCTATGTGCTCCACTTTCACACTAGCTCCATTCCCAACAGTGATCATCAACTCCCCTTCATTTGGCATCCGCCTGCTTCTGAACTCCTGCAAAGAGTTTGTAACATGAATAGTAGCACCAGTGTCTAACCACCATGTATGGGAAGGAACATCAACAATGTTTGATTCAAAACACACTAGAGCCAAAGGGTTACCTTTCTTCTTCTCAAGCCAGTTCTTAAACTTCCAACAATCTGCTTGTTTGTGCCCAATCATGTCACAGAACTTGCACTTTCCATTGAAACGAAATTTGGGCTTTCCAGAATTCTCCCCAGAATGTTGCTCAGACTGCTGACCAGAATGTTGCCCAGAATCGCCACTCCCCTTCTTCTTAAACTGAAACTTTCTGCCCTTGTTCTTATGAAACTTCTTCTTGTCTTTACCCTTGTGAGAGGTAAATTACACACTATGAGACTTGCCCTTCTTCATTGTCTCCTCCTCTTGAGTGAGGATGGAAATCAGCTCATCAATACTCCATTCATTTTGCTGGGCATTATAGGAGGTTCTCAGCACATCAAACTGAGAAGGAAGAGACTCAAACACCTGCCATATCAGAAAACTCTCTCCCAACTCCACCTTCATAGACTTCAGCTTATTGTACCAGTTCACAAGCTTCATGACATGTTCACGGACACCTCCCACTCCATCATATTTAGTCTTTCCCAATAAGGAAAGGTAATGGGCCTTCTCAGCCTTGTCAAACTTCTTGAACTTCTCACCAACAGCCTGGAGAAATTCCTTGGCATTTTCAATATCGCGGATACTATCCTTGATTGTCTTGTCCATTGTGTACTTCATTGTCATCAAACACACTTTGTTGGAGTGTGCCCATTTTTCATATTTGGACTTATCAGCAGCAGGAGACACATCTGTGGGCTTAGGAGGCTCATCCTCAGTGAGAGCCAAGTCAACATTGGACACAGCTAGAAACAATTTCAGAGACTCAACCCAGTCCTCATAATTGGTCCCATTCAACCTTGTCAAGGCATTCATTTGCATAGGCAATGCTGGATAGGAGGAAACACCAAAAGGAGATTTTATATATATCATCCGCATATCAATATATACACATTAAATTGAATAGAATCAATTGAGCACTCATGCAATTATAATCCCGCCTAAGGGTCCCGAATTATAATACATAAGTAGACTCTCATATACATCAAGATTATGTCCCTAAAGCTAATACCGATAGGATATTGAAAACTCTAAGGCCATAATATTTAATATACTTCACTAAACACCAGGAATCATATCAACAAAGACAAACCGATAGGGTATGCGCATTATTAACACAATTCCTGATGCAAAACAATATGGTAAAATATCAAAATGACACTTTGTCATAATTGGTCCCGCGATAGGCGAGCTCACAATCACACAAAATGTCCAAAACAATAATTCTAGAATTATAAAATAATTTCCCAGATTTTATTCTTGCACAAAATTACAAAATACAATAACTTTCAAGTGTTGCACAATATTATAATTACATAATAATTACCCAGAAAATTTTACAGTACCCATACAATGTCACATCTGAGAGTATGAAAAATATAGTATGCCTAATAATGTCAAAATTATACACAAAAAATTTCAGAGGCAAAATCGGAGAGTATCATATATTTTTCATACATACAAAACTGGGAAAAATTAAAATAAATATTTAAATACAAATAAAAAATTCCAAAAAATTTATATAAAATTATTTTGGGAGAGTGAATCATTTCTGTAAAAAAAATTAAAAATAAAACCATAAAATAGACACCTCACGCGCCTACACTCTCCATGGGTGAGAGTGGGATTGTACCGGGTAGGGAACTTCATCTTCCCTACCCGTTTCACAGCATTCCGGGTCGCATGACCCGGTTCCAAACCCGGTTCTGGGTTGAATGGGTTTCCGACCAATCCTCACCAAAAATTGGGGATTTTTGTACCATTTGATCAAGAATCAAATTCCCTACAATTTCCCTATGTTTATTTCTCCTATTACTCACTGTAAATGAGAACCCGAAAACCTTAAAAGGAGATGAAACCTCCATTAATGGCGGCAGGGAAATATGATGCTCTTACCAGACTTTATAACATAAAAAAAACAACGATCCTCACTCTTGCAAAAGTCAGATCAATAGTGAAGCTACAGTGAAACGAAATCAATTCAATTTTTTTTTTAATTAGGGGAATTTTATTAACCAAGGAAAAAACGAAAATTGTGTATATAAAAAAACCCTATATATCAAGGTTCTGGAATTATGCAATTAACAAATATGTGCAGCCACAAATGAGATTAAGATGGCTCTGATACCAATTGATGAAAACATAGTATAAGTACATATTTCTTATTACAAATTCATACAATTTCTCAATCCCAAACAGTAGCATGCACAGATCATATAGATTACCAAGAAGAACGAATTTCAAGGATTACCTAGATAGAAAGTTGATGAACAGTCCATGGTGTTCCTGTAGCAGATCAAAGAGAAACAGCAGAATTCTTGATTCGTCAGTTCTTGGTGTGTGTGTGTGGAGAGAAACTACTCATTTCCTAGGGTGCCGTTTTCTGGTGTGCAGTCTCAATGGGGCAACCACACTGAAACCCTAGCTAGGAATAGGGGCCTCTCCCTGTGCATGAAAATGGGCCTGCTTGCCCATCATAGCAGGCCCAATAAACAGGCCTACCACATTAAACCCATGTAACAAAATGTGCTCAATAGTAACAGGCCCAATAACCATCAGATGATCACATAATTGGGCCAACAACAATAATAACAATATGCTCTAATAGTTTTGACATCTAATTAATTTGAGTTTTAGTAAAATAACACTGATTTATGCAAGTCCAAATTAAAATAATCCAACATTATTATTGTGCACAAAAACTTATGTAATTGTATTTGAGTTCAACAATAAACGAATTTTTAAGCAAAGCCATTTAACTCAGTAAGAAATTGATCAATTTATTTTAAAAAATGACAGTAATATTAGTTTAAAAAGGAGTGACACCCGTGAATGGCTTTTATATTTCCTACCTCATCGATGAAATACTCGTGGTTTACAAAAATAATCTGACGTTTCTAGTTCAAATAGTCCCAAATCTGCTTGTTTGGAATGTAAAAAAAAAAAAGATTTAATTTTATTTATAAATCAAATATTGTGTTTGAAATGTTAAAAAATAAGAAATGATTTAGTTTCAAAATTTTATGAATTTTAATTATTTAAACTTACAAATCCTATTAAATATAGTGAGATTTGTTAGGATTTGATTTAATTATTTAAATTAATTATTTTATCCTTATTAACTTTTTAATTTTATAATGCTATAAGGATAAAAAAATAAAAAAAATCAAATTAAATTAAATCAATTCTTTTTTAATGAAATCTAAACATGATATTGATTTCCAAATTAATTAAATTTATTTTTTTAATAAAATTTAAACATAAATTTTAAATTTTAAATCAAATCAAATCTATTTTATTTTATTTTTAATTAATTTCAAAGACAACCTTAATAGTTTATTTGATTCACCCAAGCTACTTTACCTGCTGCTTAATCTTCCCTTTTCATTACTGGATTTTTGAACCTCCGTTGTAACAAAGACAAAATCTGACGTGTAGAAATTATCTTCTTTTACTAACTTCATCATTATTTAGTCAAATATTAGACATGGCTTTCAAGATCAACTTTATATAAAACGAAATAACATTCGTTAAAATCAAATTTTTTATTCATAATTATCATTAGGTATTTTGACTATTGTTTTGAATATAAATGCGAAATTTGATATTCAAGAAACTGCAAACTAATTAACTAAACATAGTACAGTTGCATCTAGGGGTGGAGCATGGCAGCATTCAAGCATTGCTGACACAATTTAGGGTGAATTTAGTACACTCTTAAAAATAGAGGCAAAATATTTAAAGATGTGTTTTATATTAAAAATTGTATGAAAAAAACTCATTTTTGAATTTTTTATCCTTATTTTTAAAAATGTACCAAACTGACTATAAAGAAAAAAAAGCTATAAATTAAACAGAAATATTAGTTGTACATTATTTTACTTAAACATAAAAAATTAATACTTGTGCAAGGTGTATTTATTTATTTGTGCCTGATTTATTTTATTTTTTGACTAATTTTGTGTAGTTAGAAAAACAAAGTCACGTTCAAATATAACCTTAAATTTTCAATAAAATTGTTTTGTCAAGGTGGGCCACATGTGCTTGACGCTAGGCACAATTGTCATGGTTACCTACCACAGAATTGTAGCAGTTTAATCAAATAATAGAGTAATATACTTATAAAAAACTTACGCTCACTCTCTTTATATGCTCTTGTACAAATTATTGGATAACATTCTAATTACATTGTAGCTTTATTTAAGTGGTTCAAAATATACACAATCTCACGGTACATGTATCTTTTCTCAAAATAATAAATCTTATTTTGACTTGAATTAAGAGATACTTCAAAATTTAGATAGCATCACGAACTCAATAATTGGTGAGTGATAATTAATTTTATACAAATATTTTATTATATATAGCTTGAGATATATAGTTCACAGATTATTTTAATACTAATAAAATCAATATCAAATAATTATTTTATAATGAACTTAAAACAAAAGATAATAGAAAAAAATAACATAAAAGTATTATTAATAAGATATTACGGCTCGTATAATTTTTATTACTAAACTTACATTTTTAAGTTAATGATTAATTTGCGATAAAATACAACTAAATCAAAAACAATAGTTATATAATTTGAGACGTGCGTTAGGCTCATCCAATATGCATTGCAGGTTTGCAACTGTCAACCTTGCTTTCCGTCCACATAATGGAGACAAATATTATGCACCAACTAACGTTGATTGTGTAGAAGCCCTTTTTCTTAGTTGTGATGCATATGACTCGTCACATAATCTCATGCAAAGCCATCAAATAACAAAATTTCCTGTAACTCAGGACCCTAATTATACACATACCTCACATAGTTGCATAGTTTGTTCAAGTAACTTTCCCACCTATGCACTTACAGAACGCTTACCACGTTTATATTCTTCCAGCAAGTCTCCAGAGAATAATCTCTTTTTTTAAGGGGGAGGGGGAGTTACAGGAATTTAAGCCACTATTTACCAATACATAAGAGACAAATTATCTCATAAAAATCTCACTTTTACAACAAAAACATGGACAGCTTGAAAAGCTCTAACACTGCATAAATGTAGAGCTTGTTAGAAAATAAAAAAACACCATCCATAAACACATCAGCTAAAGTACATATAGTAATACAAATGCACCAAGCATAAATAAGCCCAAAAAGAAGTTTTGGGAAAGGAAAAAGTGAGGAGAGCGCGTAAGAGAGAGAGAGAGTTTAACGGTATGGTATAGCCATCCTAGAGGTTCAAAGGACTTTAATCCTCACTTCTTTGACGTAGGGAGTCGCACAACTCATTTTACTGATAGTACATTAGGTGCTGGGTAGACGGAACATTCTGGAATCCTGTATCATAACCAGCCCCGGGAGCACCCATTCCCATGGCTGCCTTCAGGGCATGCTGACCCTGCTGATGCATAAGGGCTTGTGCACCACCCATTTTGCTCAAAGCCATTTGGCGTTCATATGCTGCAAGAGCAGCGGCTGAAAATCCTGGCACATGTGCAGCAGTAGGTGGGAGAAGAGGAGTAGAGGCTGTTCCCGGAGGAGTAGGCTTGCTACCCCATGAACACTGCAACACATCAATTAACAAGATTAGATACAACATTTTCTAGAACCTTTGGAGTATGAAATCTCAAATTATATATATAGTGCAAGATTTTTGTGAACAAGGGTTCTTGACAAAGAACAACAGAACAATTGGCATTTTACTTGAAATTAACAAATCTCCAGATGACAGCAAAATTCAGTTTAATAAATCACTTAAACATGTAATAGCAAAAATACACACAAGACAGACACTAAAATATGCAGAGAGGAAATTCAATCGTTCATACACAGTTTTTCTAATAGCGCCCCAGTAATATGCCATGAACACATCACCTCTGAACAAAAGGCCATAAAAAATCACAGCTATAGCAAATTAGCAATAGGACATACAACATAGAATTGTCCACAAATGAACATCCTTACAACAGCAATGTACCTTCACGGGTTTGCCAAACAGAACCCGAGCATTACCCATCTGTATGGCAAGAGCTGCTTCAGCATGTGTACTATATCTCACAAACCCAAAACCTTTGTCTCGTTGCACCCTAACATCTTCAATAGTTCCAGCACCAAGGGCATGAAAATGACAGTGAAGATCAACGGAAGTAACCTGCAATTTCACTGCCTTATGAGAACTGCCAGAAATCAATTTTAGAACAAACTGAATTTACAGAAGAACTTTGCTACACATATTTGATAAACAAACTAGCTAATCTATTATCTAGTACTGAAGCACTCTCCATCTTTGCACATAGCTACAAGACTAGTTCATAATATACACACTTAAATAGCCAGAAGAATAACTAGATAGATATAACGAACTAATAAAAAATTGTCAGAAAAGAATAATTATCCATGCCTCTGGAGCAAGATTGCCAACATAAACGGTGGTATATTGAGGATTCTTCTCTGGAGCATCATCATTGGTCATTTCTTGGCCTTCTTCTGCAATAATACAAAAAAAGCTAACTATGAAGAAAAGATCATTCACCAAGTAAAATATACAATCAGGCCACTATGACCATTTGATGAACAATATCCATATATGTGCCAAAAATAAATATTTGACAAATATCAACCATGATATACATACAGAAGACAAACCAAAGTGTCTATATCAGCAGCTGGAACAAATAATAATACTTGGGTGTCGCATTAGAAATGATTTGAAATGATGTCCAAATATAGCAACAGCGTTACAAATTACTTTCTAGTCAAATATTTTAAAAACACTGAATCAGTGACCATTTCCACCAGAAACTACTATAGACTTTTATACGTGCTTCAAGAAACAGGGAATAAAAACAATCGTATGACTTCTAAAGCCAACAGCAAATCATAAAAAGAAAAAAAAAGAAAAAATGAGGAACCACAAAATATAAACTCACCACATGTTCCATTTGCTAACTCCACAACATTTTTAGAATCCGAACTCTGCTTATCATCATTAGCATTAGCCCCTTTTGTGGCCCAGTTACAACGAATCGGTCTACTTCCAAGCCATTTTCCTAAAATTCGGGAAAAATAAAAAAAAAATTTCAGATACAACTGAAGCTGATAATGTAAAAAACTATAAACTAATAATTATGAAGTAAGTAATTTAAGTGTTGAAATTAAAAGGAAAAGATTGAAACAAAAAACTGGAAAATATGTTTAACTGATAGGATTCTGAATAATTGTGAATTTGTGATGATGTGTTGATGTATAATAAACACTAACCTAATACACATCTATTTACACTAATATAAGAAGTACAAGTGTAGAACAACTAGAACTAACACTCCTAACATGATAAGACTCCTAAGTCCTAACACAAATAATAATCCTAATATTCTAACACTCCCTCTCAAGCTGAAGCTTAATAAGCTCTCAGCTTGTTACAAAATTCATCCATCTAAACAATGGCAAACCCAGCCAAGCAGAGGCAAGAAAACAACAACACACGCAGATGTATGGCCAAAAAATCCAATCTGACCCAAACAACAAAAGAGGAGACCAAACAGGGACAGCAAATCCAAGCAGACGATAAGCCACAGTGGATACGTAGCCACCATGTTTAGTCTAAGTCCTGTCCAGAAAAGGTGGGACCCGCACCCTCACGTGTAGGTAAGGTAAGACAGGGCAGCTTCCGTTGATTGGCGCATGGCAACTCAAACCACAATGAACTTCTAATTGCAGGCCAATCAAAGGATGGAGAACCGTCTGGAGATGCAGCACTCCAATAATAGCTTGGAAGGTACGGATCTAGTGCTGGCCAGCCACAGATCTGAGGGAAAACCTAGTTTTCCAGTGACGAGACAAAGCACAACAACAGTCAACTGAGAAGGAAAAACACTACAGGATAGAGACACTGGGGGAAGAATAACAAAGCAATAAAAGGTGCCACAGGAAAAACTAGTGTTTTCCCTATTTCTCAGTCACCGGAGAATGGGTCAGTCACCAACAGCGACAAATGATAAGGAACAACCACGAGAACAGAGGACGGAAAGATAGACAGACAACCTAAGAGGGGGGTGAAAGTGCCACTGAAACAAAGATACAGTCAGCAAAGGAGAAAGGAGAACGAAGGGATGAATACGACAATGACTGGGGGCAGGAAAAATGAACCCAGCCACCGAAAACTAAAGCACGGTGAAAAGAGAGGACGCAGAACAAAAGAGTTCCATATTTTGGAAACTCTACAGCAGATATAGTGACGCTGTGACAGGATCAACTCACAAGGATGGTACCACTCTAATACTATGTTGAAATGAAAAGGAAAAGATAGAAAAGAGAAAATGGAGAATATATTTAAGTAGTAGGATTCTGAATAATTGTGATGATGTGATGACGTGTTGATGTAAACATTAACCTAATACACCTACTTATACTAATATTCTAAGAAGTACAAGTGTAGTACAACTGGTTCTAACACTCCTGATATGATAAGACTCCTAACACGCTAATAATAATCCTAATAGTCTAACATTAATGAATCCAACATCCCATGAAAATTAGCATTATAATATATCACTTTAAAGATGGAATAGGGATCACATTCACACATCACATATATCAAATTTCACAATTCACATATAATTCCAGTCAAAAGCAAGAGTTTGACAAAAGTATAGAACACATTAAAAGCTTGCTGCAAGATATGGTATTTAAACAATTTGTAGTTTTATAGAACAGTAAAAAATAAATGACATAGTATTGAAGGTTCTATAAAAATATTTATACTTCAACAATATTCCTCAGACACTTATACATCAGAAAGAGAATGTTAAAAATGAAAAAACTCGCATTTAAGTAATAAAACCACCATACCAGTTAAATCATTTATGGCACTTTGGGCTTCCTGATCAATTAAATGACAAAACCAAGACACATCTGTCATTAACACAGCAAACACAGAAAAGCCCAAAAGACATTAAGAAAAGCTAAGAAATGGGTGGGGAGGGGGGGGGGAATTCATGCCTGCTGATTCCGAAACGAAACAAAACCAAATCCCCTGGAACGGCCTGTCTTCTGATCCCACATGACCTTTGCATCTCTGTAACCAATATACCACAGGTGTCATGAGAATATGAATTGAATTCAGATATACATTCAGGTGTAAGTACTTCTAACATAAAATATTGCTAGTAAACCAGGATAACAAGATAGCAATGAGAAAAGAAAATTTAAAAAAAAACTTACGAACAAGTAGGATATACAGAGAAGCAAGCAAACAATGTTGCATCTGTAACCTCAGGGCTAAGATCACCAACAAAAATATTAAAGTGACCTGAATCCAAATGAAGGGAAAAGGTTAAGTACCCACTCCACTACATAAATATAAAGCATAACACAATGACAGCTGAAAGTACAGTGTCAGCAAAAATATAACCTGCCGTATCCTCTCTCTGGCTGCTAGCATAAGCCCAGTTAACTTTAATAGGCTGCCCAAAACTGCAGACGACATATTAATAAATGAAACAAGAAAAAGTTGTACCAGGACACAATTTAAGATTTCTACATACATATGCCTCCCATTGAGAGTTACAATAGCAAACGCAGCTGCACTGCGATCAAAGTAGTCCACAAATCCAAAGGATGACTGCAGATGACCAAATAAAGCAGATCATCATGATTAAGAAGAGACTACAAAAAACACAAACATAGCATGGAAAACATATACGCTCAATAAACATCTTGTTAATTACAATAGGTAACAGGAATCAGGGACGGTATCATATATTATCAATCCATTGATCCTTTCTTTTATTTTCACTTTGAACAGATCATTATAAAACAAAGCTGAAGCTGACCTTCTCTTTCCTAATGAGCTTGCACCCTTCAAGAGGGCCGGCATTCGAAAAAAGCTCTTGAAGAAGGGATTCTGTAACCTGAGGATGAATGTTGCCGACATAACTGCATTTCCTCAAAAGTGATTAGAAATTTAAAACACCAAAAAATACAGTGATATATCACTTTTTAAGCATAAGTAAAAGGCATGCAAAACAAGACAAAAGGAACTGAATACGCCAACTATATAAACAGAAACCGAAAGAAAAATTTGCGAATAACGAAGTCAACAAGTCACTCAAGGCATCTAAAATGAGAAATATAAATAAAACAAAAATTAAAAAAAAAATAAAAGCAAAAGAAAAAGAAAATGTCTATCAACACTCACACACTGCGGCATGTACTCGAATCAAAGCCAGGAGGCAGATTTCCACTCAAGATAGGCTCTATCTGCAAAATCAAAATGTAAAAATACAAAGGAAAAGAAACCCTAAGAGCAAAAAAATACCTACTCTCCTCGCCGCTAACTAACCTAATCAAACAAAACGCACGTATCAAATCAAATCATAAACACACCAAGAGTTTCACTTATCGAAACGCGAGGAATCGATCAAAGAAGAGATAAAACCTCTAGAATTCGTCGTAGAATTTGCGAAATTAAATAAATAAAAGTTGTAGTTGATGAATTAATAGGGAGAAAAATGAAGTGGAAAGAGTGAAGAGAGGAACCTGAGGGGCTGCAAGGAGAGCAGGGTGGTGGTAGAGAGATTGTTGCATCATGGCCTGTTGCTTTAACCTCTGTTGTTGTTGTTGATGCTGCTGCATCTTTTCAGCTTCAATGGTGATTTGTAGTTTTGATGAGAACAAGCGAGAGATCTTTTAAGATTAGATTAGGGTTCCGCAAGATAACGAAAACTGAATAAAAATAAGGGAAAAGAAAATAAAATAAAAAATAAAGAGAGAAATAAAAAGGAAAACCCTCGAAGGAGAGGGCTGAGAGCAGAGAAGAGGATACAGGTAAAACAAAGAAGATGATGATGATTTTATTGAATGGGATGGTGGGACAGAGGGATGCCTTCAAAAGGACCTTCAATTTTTTTGTCTTAAAAAATATATTATAAATAAATAAATATATAAAAGATTTTTTATTAAAAAAATATAAGAAGAAGAAGAGGAAGGATCAGCTGCTTTGGGGAGTACGGATATATTAACACAATTCATGATCAGGTGCTCTTAGCGGTAGTGGGCTACTCTCCTTCTCTTCTTTTCATAAATTTGGGACTTAAAAAAAGAAGCTCCAAACCAAAAATGAGAATTGCCTCCAAATTGCATGAATGGAAGAAGAATCCACATATATCATTAAGCAGGCTAATTTACAATGTTAGACATGTTACAATAGTATATTGTTATTAAAATTGGATCGGACCCGTTGGTTCAGACTATAGATTGGTAAATTGGTTAAGTAATCAGTTTGAGTGATTAATTGGTTTGGATATGTCTCGGAATTGGTGTGACTCGATTTAATTTGGTCGGTTTGTGCCGAATATCAGTGACCTGACCGATTGAACCGATTGGGTCATGAAATTTTATAAAAAAAACTCTTAAACTTTAATAAATCATAACTTTTTACTCGTTTATTTGATTTAAACTAATTATATGTCCATTTCATATAACTTTTCGAGATCTACGCCATGTCAATCTTAATTTTTTCCAAAAATATATATATATATTCTAAGTTATGATCATTTTACTGAAAATATTAGGACTTGTTTTTATGAATTAAGGGTTAAACTCTTTTTTTCCCTTAAAAGTCATCATTTCTCTCAAAATAAAAATATTTTAATTGTTTATAATGATAAATATCATCATATGTAAAGTGTATTTATATATATATATATATATAAATATTTATTTAATTTTATGTGGTTCGACCAGTGACTCATTGACTCAGTACCATGACCGAGTCGACTACCAATTTGAGTTTAATAATTATATCACTTCTATTGTACTATTTTTCTGTTAAATTTTTTTATTAAACCATAAATTTTGGGAATTGATTTAATTTATAAAAAAAATTATTTAAAATGTTATAAAAGAGAATTTGATTTGATTTTAAATTAGAAATTTACTTAAATATGATAGAATTTGAGTAGATTTGATTTTAGTTTTAATTATTTGAATTGACAATTTTTTATTTATTAGATTAGTCATTTTATCTATGCTAAGTAAAGATGATAAAGTAAAATTATTAAATAAATGAATTTAATTTATTTTGTGCTGTAAACATGAAAATTGATTTTTAAATAAATTCAAAATATTTTTTTAATGAACAGTTCCAACCAAAATAATTAATTTTTAAGTCAAATCAAATTTTGTTTTTTAATGATTCCAAACACACATTAAGAATAACAAGTTAAGAAATTAAAGGGCCTATTTTCATAGCCTTTATGATAAGATACAACAAAGGGTGCATTTATTTATTATATTCAACTTGTTACAAGTGAGCATCGTATAAGCTAATGAAGCTGTGTTTGGTACACCGTATAAGGAGGACCTAATAGTATAAGTAAACACTATCAAATCTTAACAGGTGTTTGGTACACCCACAAGTTAGTATAATCAAATCAGGTCAAACTTTTTTATCATGTTATAACCTGATAACTTTATCCTCTTCCCTACCACATGATAAGACCTGATAACAAATATATTACAACTCTACCCCACACTTCATCTTCTCTCTTCACTCCTAAGTGACCTATTGATGCCTCAATAAGCTTCTTGTCTTTGCTGAAATTGATTCATGATCTCTTAACATTTCAATTGCTTTTCCATGACGACACAACACTGCTCGACAATCTCCAACATTTGCCACCGCCAGCAACCTACAATCAGATCCTTCTTCGTTGGCCTTTCTCCTATGAGGAACGAGAGGCAACATTTGCATAAATTTTGCAGGGAGTTTATTCAGAATGAAATAATTTTAAACAAAATGGAAAAAAATTACATTTGAAAGGTAAACATGGAAATTGTTGGTGACACAAAGCAGAGGAAATTGAGGCATACTAAAATAAAGCCCAAATCAATGATTTTCTACCTACCGAAAGGAGCAACCTGCATCGTAAAGCCAGTCAATGAAATGAAAGGCCTCGTCTCTGAGATCGCCAATCCCATAAGAACCTGGAAATGACGTTGGATAGAGTAGACTATAGGCTTTTCTTTGGTGGTATGGGTTGGGCTTGGGAAGCCAATCCCCATAATGGTATGGTAAATTTCGACCATGAGAAAGATTAGATTTGAACGACAGCGTTGAACTTGGGAGGGCATAGAAAGTTTGCCCTTAAAGCTTTACTTTTATTTTTAAATAAAAAAGGTAATTTTGTCATACCAAATATTTATATATACTATTAGTTTGTTTATTTGATAACAACCAAACAATCGATAGTATAAGAGTTTATTAATTCTTTTATACTATCAAACCTTATCATACTATATTATACTATCAAGCTTTATACTATCATGTACATCAAATGAAGCCTAAAAGTGAATTAGTATTGAAAAGTTTAGGTAGTTCGCAGTAAACTATACATTTAAACTTTTGTGCCACCATTGTTCTAAAAAGTGAGCATGGTATTTTTTTTTTCTTTTCTAATCTAGTTAGCATCCAATATTTATTTATTAATGTTTAATCTACAATCACATCAATAAGATTTATACAAGCAAATACTATATATGTTTTGCTCTAAATTTTTACTTTTATTAGTTAAATATGATTTATACATATTGCAATGTACATTCTTTTATTTTACTCTTCTTTAGTAAAAGAGAGTTGTTTTCCATATATATATATAAAGAACATGTAATTTACTATGGTTGCTTAATATTAAAAGTATCATAGTTAATTTACTATGGTTACTTAATAATAAAACTATCATAGTTAACTTGTATCTATTCTCTTATTTATTGTAACTAAGGTTCTAAAAAATCAACTGCTCAAAAATTTGATTCAAGATTTTTAAGGGTTCAATCGTAATTGAACTGGAGTATAATTAAATAATTTATATATACATATATATATATACATATATATATATACTAATTAAATAAATAAAAATTATCAAAAACAATAAAACATGATAAAAATAGTTTCATAAAACCCAAAATAATTAAGAAACCGAAACACCATGAACACAATGTATTCATCACCATTTGAGCTACATATTTTTGAAAATAGAAGCATCTACATCTAAAAGCGGGGAAAACATCAATTTGTGCTAGAAAAAAAAAAGCCTTATTCAGAAATTTATGAAAAAAAATACCAAAACACGAAAACTAGCATCAGAACAATAAAAAGGCCGCAACTTTGATGAACAATTAGTAATAAAGTAATTTTTTTATAATAATAAAAAAGAAGAGAAATTGATATGAAGATTGTTTTGTCCTTAATGTAGGTCCAAATCTGCTTGAGTGCTTGCATTTAAAAAATCTTGGAAACCTTAAAGAGGGCTTGCATCTCAGGAAAGATTTTGCGAGGCTGAGATTTGGTGGCAAAGGACACTGTTGGCACCATGCGCAAGTTAGGAGTGGCTTGAGGGAGGGTACAAGTTTGAGATAAGAGCAAGATAACATTTTTCCTGCGAGAAAGATGGTTGAGAAAAGCCCTAAACACACAGTCATGTTGATGTCATTTACTAACCAAAGAAGGGGTAGAATAGAAAGAATCAAACACTCTTCTCTCACTTTTTTTGTACGAAAATGTCCAAAAATATGATTGAGATTTATGAGGCCCAATAGTGTTTTCGACTAGTCACGGGGATGAACAGTTCTTAGAGGTGTCAAAATGTGTCAAACCCTCGATAAAAAATGTGGGCCGGACTAAGAAAATCTCAGCCAGAACTAATTATGAGTTAGCCTAACCCAGCCTGAAATTGGGCCGACCCGCTAGCCCGACTATGTGAAAATTTCTTTTTGTGTTATGTATTTAATTTTGTTATTATTTATTCATATCTTTGCTTTACTAACTTCCTTTGGATTAAAAACAATAATCAAATTTAGTGAGTACATCTTAGCATTTCTTTTTTCTCCACTTGAAATATAATGTTAACTTGTTCTAATTCTTCAAATTGATTAATTTATGATTCAATAGATACTTTATGGATATATCCTAAATCGTTTTTGTCGAAAACAATGTAATAAATATTCACAACTTATGTTAATGACACTTAATATAATCTGTTATACTTGTATCTAATTTGTGTAAATGATTTTTGTGGGTTTGGATTGATGTAAAAGTTTAATTTATTAATGACTTATTGCTATATAAACAAAAAAATGAAAACAAAAAGAAAGTTTGGGCCCATGGGCCGATTCTACCAATTTGAGACTGGTTCAACGGTTTTTGATTGGTTTTCATGTTGAGTGGTTCTAATTCGCTACCTGTATCGAACTTTAGAACATTGGTTATAACATTTGATTTCATAACCATTTGTTAAAAAAAAGATCCACTTAGAGATACGTATTCATAGTCAAAACAATTCTTAATTTAATGAAAAAATTTCTCAGAGTTTTCATCAGCATTAATATTAGCTAGAATAAAATCTTTAATCAGTGTTATAAAACTCAGCTCAAACGAGCCAGTTAGACTCGTAAACTGATCTATTGGCTAGTATGAGTAGCATATTAGATTGTTTTTGTCTTTGAACCACCATGAAGCAGGTTGAACTGATTAGTTTTAGTCAACTCAATTAACATAGGCAAACCATTCGGGCAACCAAAACATTCCTGTTACTATCGCAATTCCAGTCTTTTATGCAACCCAGGCTCCTTCAGTCCTTAACAAACGTGCTTTTGGTCATCAACTCTAGATTTCGGTAGCCAATTCCAAATCTCATACTCTTATTGATCTAAAAATATGAAATGACCCACTCGTGTCCAAACTCAACTCTGTAGCTAACATTTCCCTTAAATCTACGGCTTACAAAAAAAATTCTTCAATTTCGTGGCGGGAAGTATGCTGTATATGGCAATCAAAATGATTGCAAGATGTGTGGAGTGACATTGCGTCAATACTACTCCCTTGCCTAAGGCCCTCAACAATCAACATCAATTTGGTCTCTAATCTCAATTTGATAAAGGAAATAAAATGGATAAAATGAGAATGAGATAATTATCCAAATAATAATCATTTAAGAGAAGGTTTAGTATTAGTTAATATAATTAGTAATAATTTAAATTAATTTTACACTAGTAAGTAATTTGTATTATAATTTTTTTTACAAATTTTACGTATGTTGAATATTTATATATTTATTATCTAATTAATTTTATGCAATTCGACCAATGACTTACCAATTGAACTAGTGACCTAGTATTCTTTCTAAGTCAATGATTGATCCAAGTTTTATGGCATTCTTCTTAATGTTATCAACATTTGTAGTGCTCAAACATTGTACCACATCATCATCAACACACTATTTTGATTTCTTTTCTCTACGCATTTCTTATTACAATCCTTGTCGAAAATTTACTCTCTTTCATATAGACCTTGGCCGTATTGGTAACCACCCTCCCTATTTCTATATCTTCTTCCACCCATGATATGGTCTTAACCCATATATATATATATATATATATATATATAAACATATATTTATTTTCCTTTCAACACTATATTAATATGTATTGGATATTTTTCAACAAAAAAGGATTTTATGCATCAACATAACAATTATCCAAAATAATATCACCTTTTTCAACAATATGAACATTTTCTTTCCTTTTATATATATAGGATATCCATTTGCACCAACCATTATTTCAAAAATCGGATCAGTGCAAATTGGACTTCTTATCAATTAAAGTCTAACCTTAAAATAGTTCTAGGGGTAGGGAACTGACAATTTTGAAAAAAAACATCATCCTTACTCACAGGAAAAATGACATATTTGGTCACCCCTCCATCTTCCTTTTCTCTCAAGATTGGTCTCCTCTAGCACTTTTCTTGAAGGAATACTTCCCAGTGGGTAGGTGGTGTGAACTTCACTGGTTCTTAGTTGATGATTATAAGGTCAGGAAAATCTCAATGGAAATACAGGCCTTCAATGAAGATTAGGGATGGAAATTTAGGTCTGCCCACTGTGGGCAAAGCTAAATTTTGGTCAGATTAGGCCAGACCAATTTTGGTACTGGCTAGCAAATTTTTAGCCTAGTCCAACCTTATATGACTTGCAAGCTATTTGGGCTGGTCCATATAACCTTTACATATATTTATAGCTGGAGCCAAAAATTGCAATGTGAAATAATTTATTTGACAAACTTATATTGAAAACCTTAAAGTAACTTGTATTGAAATATTTTAAATTAGTTGTTACTAAAAATGGATGGATGCTTGTTTTAAGATAACATTTGAGTACACATAAAAGATAAACTTAATATGTGTTGCTATCATATTATTAAAATTTCTTCTTGCATCATTAGTTGTATCGAGTTTGCAGATTGGCCCGGCCTGCATTAGACTAACTTAAAATTGCGTCAGGCCAAATTTTATGTGAGATAATATTTTGTTAGCCTAACCATTGTATTTTATCCCATTTTGACAGCTCTTTTAGAGATGCATTATTCAAGCTTCGAAATTCAAGCTTTATCCTATATCTATAAAATATAATTGTAAAACCATCTAAGAAAAAGAAGAAATAATAAAGAAAGACTCAATTTGCTTAGCTAGTTAATAGAGTAAAATCCATTTTTCATCCCTCGCAGATACATCATTTATCAATTTCTTCCCTTTGGGATTAATTTTATCAATTTAATCCCTAAAACTTCAAATGCTTAAGAATCTCATCCTTCCATCCATTTTACCGTAATTTCGTTAACAAAAAATGCTTATAACAATGCCAAAACAATGTTGTTTCATCCTACGACTTAGTATTTTTCGTTAATGGAGTTATAGTGAAATTGATGGAGGAATGTGATTGTTAGGGATTTGAAGTTTGAGGGATTAAATCAATAAAATTAATTCCTAAGAGACTTCATTGATAAAGTATGTATTTGTTGCTTCTTCAAGTTTAGAAAATCGAGTTCCTTCTGTCATTGCAGAGGCTTTCAATAAGTGTACTAATTGTTACACTCTTTATTTCGAGTAAAGGAGAAAAACTCCAATAAACTATTTTCATGAAAATTCAACTATGTTATTACTATGTCATTTTCTCCTATTTATACATAATCAATGCAATTATATGAGCAACCTTCTCTTTAACTAGATAACAACCTCTAATTAAGTGGCTTATTTCTACTTTGATTCGTATCAGGTGATGTCTTCACTGATAGCCCATCCGTGAAAATGAAGAGGATTTGAAGAGACACTTAGTTTTCATTTTTCTATTTATTTAGCAATAAATGGAAAGCTTGGCCTTTCATCTAATCTATTCACCATCAAATACAAGTGCTTTTGTAGTAAAAGTTGCAAGGTTAGAATACATTTTTATTAATTTTGAAGTATTTTTTATTATAAATTTGACAAATAACACTGTAATTGGAAAATCCAATTACTCTTAATTTTTACAACTCCATATACTTCAATAACCCATGTGATTGTCAAGGCCTTGGTTCTAATATATAGCATCACCCCACCGCCTCTACCTCAAGGTTTAAGCTAAGAGTGTTTTTTTCCTTTTTTTTAGGTTTGTATAGTAATGTATACTTGGGTTATCTTTTATGTTAATTGAGATCGAGTCTCTACTCGGATAATTGTAAGGGTGCACCCCTCAAATTGGCTTGATACAATTAGGGAAACTAATTAATTTTCCTAAGTGATGGCTTAAGATTCGAATTTAAATTGTCAAAGTAGAAAACACACCTTATTAACTAATACAACAATCCCTTTAAATTAGGGATTACTTAGATACCCATCTTTTTTTTTTCAGGGTATCGATACCTAGGGTGAGTTGTCAAATATTCATTAGTTGTTATTTATATTTAATAGACTTTGAAGCTTTTGACTTTGTAATAGATGCCTTTAACTATATTCCTTAAACACATGGCACTATAATTCACTTGTGAAAATTTATATTATTAGTAAATATCATATTTTTACAGTAAAAAATATTATAACAACTGAGTATAGCTCAATCAATATTTCTCTTTATATTTACCACGGGCATGGTTATATGATGGAGGTTTGATCTCAACATCCCAATTTCTCATTCTCGTATAGGTCCAATAGGATCTCCTTAGAACAAAAAACAAAACACATGGTGTCCATGAAGGGAAAAGATATTTGCACACATAGTTATATGGACCAGACTGGCCCAGCTGCTCTGACCGAAAAACTTGCGAATTGGCCTCTTGGCCGATCCGGTCAAAGCTTGGGACCATTTTTCTCATCAACTTGGTCAAACTCGCTTGACTTGACTGGTTTTCATTTTGAAAAATTTTTTTTGATAAAAAATTTATGCTTTAGTGTATCTTATTAGATTTATGTTGTTATTTGTTTAAAAACATGTGGCAAATGATTTTATTTGTGCTATTAGTTGGCTAAATTAATATATGTGCTGGTAATTGGTTAAATTTTTTTTTTATTTTGTTGTATTGGATTGTAATATTAAATTATACACTACTTAAATAGATATGGGATGTATTCTATTAAAAATATAAGGTATTTTTCATGTAACATTTTTTTCTTTGTCCGGGTTTTCTAGTTTGATCGCTAGACTTTTAATCATAGCGTTGACTCATTGACCTCGGTTCACAAATTATGTGAGGTATATACACAATCTAGATCATTTAAAAAAAAGTTACAGTGAGACTAGAATGTATTAGCCAATAACTTGTATAGGAGTATGTAAAGAGTGTGTGAGTGTAAGTTTTGTACAAGTATCATTACTCAACCACAAAAATTGTGCTAATTTGTCAAAAATCTTGTTATGCTGATGGGACCTTACTAATTTTTTTAAATAATTTTTATACTAATTATTTCAACTGGGATTCAATATTTGTGTATATATTGCTTTAGCTATTTGATACTTTAAAATTAAAAAATAATTTGCTTCAATAAAATAGCTTTTTTTCCACAATAAGGTTTTTTAGGAAATCAATTATCTTCAAAGCTCAATACATACAATGGAAGGTTGCTTGACATGAACCTTGATAGTTAAAGTGTACTTTGAGAAGTAAACATATAAAGAAGGGTAAAATACACATTACACCTTATATTATAAGTCTTTTTTAACTTATCTCCTAAAATATATATTTTTTTGTCACTAAACCCATTGGACTATGCTATAAATGTTACTTTATCAGGTAAAGTAAATGTTGGTTAAAACATGTGACATATTCTCCATTTCCCCCACTCTCTTTAACCTATAGCTTCTCTGCTATTGCAACCAAAAACAGAGCTCGTAAAACTATAGCTTGTTTTGCCTTGATATTCTTTCTCCTTCTCTGTGCCAAGTGTTCATGTCAACTACCTGAGGTGATGTTAGTAATCAGAACTCAAGTTCTAAGAAGGCTTTACACGTCCATCAATGGTAGAAGTATATATAAAGGCACTTCGACGTTCAATTTAAAATGATAGTGAAAATAATGAGTGTTTAGGCTAGAATGAATCATACCTGGTGAAATGGATCCCCTCCCCTCGTACACCTTGGCCATTGTCACCGAAAAGGAGGCTAGGCTAGGCGTCGGAGGTGAGGTTCTCACGAGTGCCTCGAGCCGTTATGCTGTTATACACACCAGGATAGGGTCACATTTTAATCTCCTTTGTATTGGGCTCGTATCATTGTTGGCCTGTGATGGGTCTAGAGGATCCATACAATATAAGAAGGTAATGTCATTCCCAAGTTTTGGTAAGCCCGTGGTCCTCTAATTTCTCCAAAAACTAAACACCCTAGTAGCCACTATAGCCCACGCAGGCCCATACACCCTTAAACCTGTGGAACTACCAAAGCCAAACCCACCTGAACTCTGCCCATACAAACTCTCCATCACGCACTCATCATTACCATTCACCGACCACCAAGTGTCCAACCGCGCTAACAAACTCGTTAAGCCACCAAGTTTTTAGAAGGGAGAATGACTATAAACGTAAGCTTACCTTTTAAAAATTAATTAAAAATTTTTGCTTTAAAAAAATAATTAAATATTTAATTATATTAATTAATAATTTATATATAATTAATTAATAATTTATTTTTAATTAATAAAAATAAATTATTAATTAATTATATATAAATTATTAATTAATATAATTAAATATTTAATTATTTTTTTAAAGCAAACTAACTAGTCATTTTAAAAGGTGAGTTGATCTTTATGCTCATCCTCCCTTTCCAGAAGCCATACAGAGAGGTTCAAATTAATAATTTGGGGGGCATCCTTATAAAAAAAGAAAAAAAAAACAATACATATGAATTGTTAAAGGAAAAAAATTTGGGAGGGGCCCCAAAGCCCCAGCCCCTTCTATTGCACTATGCGCCGCCCCTGCGTACATCCAAACTAAACCACCACCACTGGCATTCTTTATCATTTACATTCCGGTGGAAGCTAAGTGGCAGCTTAAAATTGGTATAAATTTTCTTTGTTTTGAAATAAACAAACAAAATGAAATCTCACTACAAATCATCAAAGCATCAGCATGTAACCCATAATCACAGGCCATAAGTGCAGAAGAATAGAAAAGAAACGGTGGCACTTGTCGTGAGAAAGGGTATGACCGTGTAGGTGGCTGTGGGGGAATGTTTGAATCTTATGGTTCGAAACAAAGAACTTAGAAAACAAGGGTAATCTATTTTTTTTGTTGAGGACGTTTGGGTGTTAAGGATGCCTGGATTGCGTTCAGATCAATGGTTGTTTCCATTGAGGCTTCAAGGTGAATGGGTTAGAGGGTGTACACGGTTTGCAGGGTATTCTAGTGCTGTGTTGGTAGTTTGTGGCCGCATGGGTCTCTCATGGGGAAGCCGTGTTGTGCATGGTGGTGAAGGTTCGTGAGTTTTGGCTGTATGATGGGATGAAGGGAGCTAAGTGGCTTTGTTTTTGCGTGGGAGGCTAGGTGCTATAGCCTAAAGCTTGATAGAGGGGTTGGTTTGTTAGGGTGATGACTTGACAACGTGAGGAGGGGCAAGGTGATTCTATTTCAGATGCTGGGTTTGTGCATGGCTTCGTAAGTATGGTGAGGTGGTTAGTAGCGCAGAGGATGGTTATGTTGGCTTGGAAATTTTAGATGGTTTATGTATGGTTTAGGCCGTGAGTGATGTGCTTCTCTTGGGAGTCATAGCTGCTGTGTAAGGGTAACTGGTGCATTGGTTCCATGGAGGAAAATGGGTTAGAAAGAGAAAGTGTGGCATGGGCTACTGGGTTGTTTGAACGTGGGGTCACTAGTGCTGGCTAGAGGCTTTGTGATTTGGCTATGAGCTTTGGCTTTCGCATGGGTTTATGGAGGTAGTGGCTGGTTGAGAGAGTTGTGGAAAGGAGCTCTCGTGTATGGGCATGGGTTGGAGGTAAGGTTGCACAACCTAGCCAAATATAACAGTCCCACATCTCGCCAAGTTCCTTGTCTCACCATAGCCTTACACCAGCTCCTATACCCACTTTTGGCTCATAAAAGATTTTGCTTTTCAGTTTGCATACTGTGAAAATGTGGTGCTCAATTTTTTTGGCTAAGAAAGGGGGTTGTAATGCTAAGAAAAGAATAATAATACTTACACAAAAAAAATTTTCACAAAACTCTCACAAAAGCCCATACAAGCCCTTGGATCAAGTCTGATCCAAGAGCTTGTATGTAAATATCATTACTCCTAAGAAAATAAGGCCAGATACTGTACACGTGCCTTCTCCAAAAATGTTAATGACAAAAAATATTTAAGGAGAGTGAGTTAAAAAAGACATATATTCTGAATAAGGTGTATTTTACCCTAAATTCCTAAAAAGAAAAATGAAGTGTACTTTAAAGAGTAGATGGTATAAGTAAATGAATAATTTAATTATAAAAATTTATGAGAAGAAACTTTTACAAATTCATAAATTTTTATCAATGGCTTGTACTGAATGAAATCTAAAACATTACAGATCGATGCAAATTAAGACGCTGGAGACATTAAGAAGATGGTGGAACTGGAAACTAATACTATTTGAACATAAATACCAAAATCAATTTTATTCAAATATGCAGTCAAGTGTGTCATTGTTTGGCTTTTAAGCTAGACTGACCTAATACTAGTTCTCTTTTGTAGCTGCAAACGGAGCGAAAGAAAGGGAAAAAACATAATAATGAGAACAAAGAAAATCTTGAATCCAAATGTTTGAAGTACAAATCATAAGAAATTTGGAATCGCAATAATTAGAGCACCAGCTAATAACACTAACCAATAGTTAGATCTATCATAAGGCCCAACAAAGCCGAAGTTAATACAATAAAAAAGCTCAAAATTACATAAAACTGTATAGCTGCGCTCAGATTTGAGGTGATTTAGCACCCAATCCAAGCCATGCCTTGGATTCAGCTGGCTTGTCAGCGGCCGCCATGGGATTTGTCATTTGATATGGCGCTTTGGCAGCAATTCTGCAAAGACAGCACAAGAAAATAACAACATTAATCAATTGAGCAAAAACAACTTAATTAAAAGGGTGTAGTTTTAACTATAAATTGTGGCTTACAAAAAGGAAAATCAATTTGCAGTAAAGACTAAATCAATTTCCCAGGACACAAATAAAAAAACCAGATCTACAAATACCTCACATAGTTGTTATCAAGATTGTTTTGATGAAAGGGTAAAATGAGATTTTGTTTTGGAAGGGGGAAATAAAGAAACAAGAAAGATTGAACATCTGGGCAAACTGGTTGAGAGGGCCTACCTATCCTTTCTCTTCTCCAGGAACCGATGAAGTGAAGCTTTCCTAGCAATTGGTAGATCTGTATAGAAAGGAAATTTATGATCAGAAAAACATGATCCATAATACAAAAATATTCTTTCCAGTTGTCTCAATATATTAGTGATCGAAAGAAATTACCACAAACAACAGGTCTGGATGGTGCTTGAGGGTGCTCATGAATCGACTTGGTGCCAGTACAAGGGATGACATTCACATTAGGAATAATTGGAGTACTTGAATCAGCAGAAGTTCTGACCAAATTTGGAGGAAATGAAGGCTGGCTCTGAGTATAAGTATAAACAGAGTTGTTCTGGCTTTGGGAGCTTCCTTTGCTGGCCAAGGACATGATCTCATTTGCTTTGTCAGCGGGAAAATCATCAAGGACAACAACTTGCCCAGCATAAAAGATTGTCAGCTGTGCAGCTTTAGGCCCGTTGCTCACAGACTTGATTGAACTGTAGATCAAGAATAAATGGTCATACATTAAACAAATGGCAATTTTTTTGATAAATAAATAGCCATAAAAGAGGTTGGGAATTTAGATATCGGAAACTCTATCAGGATTAAATCAATAGCAGTTATTAAGAATTGGTTTGTAGTCATTATTACTCGTTCATTTTCTTCCACAGCAAGTTGGTATGAAAGGCTATTAATTTAATTGACTTCACAACAAATTAAAGAAGTAAAACAACACACCTGGAATTGATCAAGGTTGGAATCTGAGCAGCTTCTGGAGAGAGCAAATTCATAGCTGACAGGTTTGTTGGTGTCAGGTTGTTTTCCTTGGTAGGAAACAAGTTCATGGTTGATGCAGACTGACAGGATGTCTCAGGTGACCCTGTAAAACTTTCAGATTCAGAAAAATCTTGGAAGGAAAGCACACAAAATATCTTAAAGCTATATCTTCTTTTTTCCGATGCTTGAAACTGAAATACCAAATTTCTGAGCGTTGTGAGGAGAAAATTTTGGACAGTTAGTATGCATATCTAAAATTCAACATTTTTTTTCTCTCTGATTTTCATTCTCTCTCAATAAGATTTTTTTTCCTCTCCCCAAATTAGAGGGGGGAAGTTGAAGCACATGTTTTAGATCTGTGATGTTGAATAATAATAATTATTATTATTATTCAGCGCAAGACAAAGAAATTGAAAAGAAAAAAAAAACTGAAACTTGAGACAGAGGTTGCAACCCTACGAAGGGAGAAAAAGGGAAACATCGAAAAACTTGGGAAAGACCCACAAACAGCTTCCCTTTACTAAAATTTATTTCAGAACGAACCAAGAGGAAAGGAATAAGTAACCATCAAGATTCGAATTTTTCCTATCTCGAAAACTTCCCCTTCCTATGATAACTAACTCATTGTTTCTAGGGAACCAAACAGAGAACTTAGCAGCATCCAAAAATCTCGAAGAAAAAAAATAAAAATAAAAAGACCCATTCAAATAAAAACGGAAACTTCGGGGGAAAAAGAAAAAGGGAAAATGGGAAAATTGAATCCATACCACTTGGTTCGGTGTTGCATGTCATCCCGAGGGTAAGATCTCCGAAGCCACCCTTCTCCTTGAGGTATTGACTCAACAGACTACATGTCTGAGAGAAACTCGACTTTTCCGGCGACCGCGCCGGCTTCTGGCCGGAAAACTCCGAGTACTCCGATGAACTCGACATGTTGAATCTACCCAGCAAAACAGTTACTCGGTGGGTTAAATCCAAGGTTGTTTCCAAGGTCGATCTTGACAAAACACAGATGAAGATTGAAGAGCAGAAAAGAGAAGAGAGAGAACACGCTTTGACGACGAGGGTTCTATCAATGGAGGAGCTGCTAATAATAATATGATGATCTTTGTCTCAGACGTTTATCTTATATATATATAAAAAAAAAAATTAATCATTTTCATTGGATGAGTAAAAATATTGTGTTTTTTTCTTTTAAATTGAAGCACGAGGAATATATGGGTGTTTATTAAAGTTGGGTTCTTTTTATCTTTTGTTTTTGTTTTCTTTTTTTGCTTCTGTCTCTTACCAAATACTGTGGTGTGTTGCACAGTTGCACTTGTTCAACTCCACTCTGACATTACTTCATTATTCATTATTCATTATATTATTGATTATTATTGTGTTGTTTGGTTTCGCTTTGAGAAATTTTCAACACGTGTTCTTTGCCTCGGTTAAATTAAACGGAAACGGCAAAGGTTGTCGTTTCCTTTTGCTTTTGTGCGCTCCAATTACGTAATTGCCTCCGTTTTTTATGACTGCGTTTGTCAGTGCCGTAAATGCGGCTACGTTATTGTTTCTTCACGTTCAATTCATGAACCAGTTAAGAGGCAAGGCAAGGATTCAAGAAAGGAAACCGTGTTTATATAATTATACCTAAATTAATTACTTTGCTATGAATACGATTTTCTTTTGGTACAAGAATACGATTTTTTTGGGGTACAAGAATACGATTTTTTTACATACTCATTACTATAACTTTTTACCTATAAAAAACGTAATAAGTAACCATTAATAGTTAATAAATAATGTGAATTTGAAAACTTCCTCCATTAAAAATGATTTAAACCCATTGTACTGATTGCGTATTTGTGTATTACCATTACTATGAATTTAACTACATGCCTAAAATTAAATGCAATGAATTGGTTTGTTTTCATAGATATTATCTTCTTGAGTAGTGCGACGTAGTGAGAAAAAATTAGTCAAGATTTTAATCGAAATTAGCTAAATTTAATAATAATTATTGGATAAGATAAAGTGATAAGGAACATTTATCTATCAAAGAATCAATAATCATATCAACTCATTTTGTTAGAAATTCTCTTAATCTTTTTTTACCATCTAGCATTTTTAATATTTTTTCTAGTGTAGTAAAAAAAAAAACTAACCAACAAATTTGATTTTCATGTTATCTATTAGAATTAGAAGTAACTAATGAAGCTCATTTGGAGGCTAATCCTAAACACGCATTAGTAGCAGGCATAGATATCATCATGAATAGGACTTCGTGATTAATTTGCTAAAAATATTGTCCACTGTTTGAATTTGTTGTTGATGGTATTGGCCTGTTTTGGTAGATATTATCACCAATATGTCTTTATGATTATGTTAAAAAAAATGCTAGTCTGATTTGCATAGATGTTTGCCCAAATTTAGTAGCGGTTTAAATCCTCTCATGTTACATAGCCATATACAAACACTCCGTGAACTTTAATTCATTTTTAAATAGTCATCATGATTTTTTAAATCTAAATGAAAAGCTCCTAAACCTATAAATAGATCATTGCATACATAAATTAAACGAAAATCATTCATCACGTGACTTGTAAGTGTTTATTAACATACGTGATAATATTTAATTTGTCCATATAATTTTTTTTTAAAATCTCATTTTAATTTAATTTATTTCAAATTATTTGATATTTTATTTTTAGGCAGAAATCAAATAAAAATTAGATTTTTTTAAAAATAAAATGAACAAATGAAATATTTTCATGTATATTAATTAGTATGTGTAAGTCATGTGATGAATAATTTTGACTTAATTAGTGAATGAAATGGTCTATTTGCATAATTTAAAAAGTTAAGGACCTTTCACCCGAATCTAAAAGTTTATGGTGATAACTTTAAAACAAAATAAAATTCAAAAAATGTCTGTATTTTTTTCCTAAAAATTACAATTAAACATTTAGTTTAGTTTTAAAAATAAGGATAAAATACAGTTTGCGTCACTATAGTTTACTTAATTTTCAAATCTAGTAAATAAAGTTTCATTTGTAACACTTTATCCCCTAAAACTTTGGTGTAAATTAAAATCGTAAAGTGAGGAGATAAATTAAACGGGGCCGTAAATCATATGATCAGTTCCTATTGGGTGTTACTTTGGTACTAACTATAAGGTACTTTCAGTGAATTTTGAACCCCTACACTGTAAGTAAAATTTATCCAAATAAAATTTAATTTGTCTACTAAGTTATAACTCGTGATTATGAAAAACACTAGTTAATCGCTATGAGTGCTTTTCCCTGTATCATGGCCTTGAATGTCTCATGATCTTAGAAACTATCTTGCACCATTCCTGTCTTGAATACAGTTTTTATATGAATGTTGGTGTATAAAGATTATGCCTAATTAAGTTGCTGACTTGGTCAATACAATTAAAATGTAACTATTTAGATTTTTTTTTTAAAATTACTCTAGTAATAACATGTTTGATTTAGTTTTTTAAAATTATTAAATTATGATTTGAATTAAAAATTTATCTTTTAATGTTTTTACTTAAATTATAATTTTAAAATTTTAAAAGTTAAATCCAACACACACGTGACTATTTCAATATATAGTCAAATAATCCTTCGGTCAATTAACTGTGTACTCGGATAGTCTTACACGATGGTTAAATATTCTTCAATTGCTTTCAACACACATATATATATATTTAACAAATTATAACTACTACCAAATACTATTGGAAAAAACAAATAACTTGTCTGTGTTCAACATATACGATTGTTTCAAGGTAAGTTAATATATAATATACGGATATAGTATCATATTATCACGCGCAGTTGATTATTCTTCTCTTTAGTATGCTGTGACTTTAAGCTTTTGTATATTATTGAATCACACATGTATATGACTATCAAGTTTCTGAAAATCGAATTGGTGATTGAATTGGTTAGGAGACTAATTTAAGGTTTAATAGTTTAATCGTAATTGAACCGTGATCGAACTAGAGTATAATTAAATAATTTAAATAAATATATATATTATATACTAATTAAACAACTTAAAAATCATAAAAAATAACACAAATGATAAAAAATAGTTTACAACATATTTTTTGATAGTTCAAAACATTTAGTAACAGTATTATAGCCTATTTTATTTAAAAAAAATTTAATTTCAGTTCAAAGAGATATACAATCAATTATACATTCAGTTTTCAAGCTTTTATACAATTTAAATTTAAGTATTTCATATAAAATTCTTTTTAGATTGACTTATGTTAAGTTTTTAGATCAAAATGACATTATTTGAATTAGCAAAAAAAATTTTTTTTTTAAAAGGGATCAATTGAACTTAATTGGACCGGTTCGAGTTGACTGGTTCATCGATTTTTGACCAATTCACTGGCTCTTGAACGATTTTAAGTTAGATAATTTTTTGAGGTGGATCAAACTGATGGGGTGACCGGTTCTAAGTCGAACCGGCCGGTCCAATCCAATTTTCTTAACATTAATGACTATATAGAGCTTTAGGAGCTTGTATATATACGTACTCCTTTCTTCTGCTGTTGGAATGGTCAACAAAACTTCAAATTGTTTAGAAATTTCATCTTAGGTCTCTTTCTTTTCTTCTCATATATTATTTTATTTTCTATTGAAAAATCTAAATTCAAACAAGACCTAACTTTGAGGTGCTATGACATTAATTAATGTTCTAAAAATCAGTCTTTTGATTGGTCCGAACACAACTCTAAAACTTAAATGTTTAGAAATCGGTGTCAAAACTAGTAAATCCATGCTAAATCGATCGGAAGACTTGTTCCAACCAGTTCAACTTATTTCTATTTTTTTAGCATGTTAACTTGGGGCCAATTGATGCACATAATGTAAATGACATATATAAGTTATGAATATATCTTTTGACTTCATGTTTTTTTTCTTGTTATTGATGAATGTTGTTATATTGATTGATGACTCTCGAATTTTTAATATTGTTAAATGTTTTTTTTTCTATTTCATGATTGTATTGTCGTGTACTTCTATAACGTCTTGACTTAGCAATTTGATCATGTTAAGAATATATTTAAATATTTTTCTTCATGCTTTTAGTTATATACTTAACATATGTATTTTTTTTTCTATATTGATGCATGTACACATTTTAATTTAATCTTGGTTGACTTCAAAATCATGAACCATTTCCCTTATTGATTTAAATATCGATCTAATATTTTGATTACTTATATTTTGATTAATTATTAAATATTTATTAATTATTGATTTGGTTAATAAATGTTTAGACTCAATTAAGTATAAGAGAAATTTTTAGGTAGAAATTATTTATCATAAACACTTCATATAATAATTGACATGTATAAGCATTCTTTAAATATATGTGTATTTATAACATAACCCACAAAATTTTATAAATGTCCATTAATAAGTGGTGTGACTATGACTATGACTATGATAGGCTTAAGTATAAGTGCTTCACAACTAATTAAGATATTAATATTCTAAAAAAATATAATTACAGGAGTATTAATCTATCAATTTGTGAACATTTGATTTGAGTGTTTCACTTTGGTGGCAAAATGTAATTAAGGGCAGATTACTCTAATACTTTTTTTTAGTACTTGAACCTTGATTAATTGTAAAAAATTTATTAGTTGTTAGTTATTCTTTAAAAATTTGAAATATTTTTTTATGGAAAACAATAATTAATAAATTATTTAAAATACTTTACTGTAAAAAAAATGGAAGGTACCGAATGGGTAAATTTGTAAATGAAAAAGCTGGTTGGTGTACGGCGTGAGGTATAACGGCGTTAGGTGGAGAGAACAAAGTTGTAAGGAATACGACCAAAGTATGCATCACCGTTTTCACCAGCCGCTTGGCGTTGTAATATTTTATTGTGCAAGAAAGCACGAAGCAAGTACACGTTCCTCCTCCACCAATCGCAAAGTGACTCGTGGGAGAAGCAAGTGGATGGGGATTCTTCAATCTTTACCCCGCAATGCAAGTTCTCGTGTTCCTCTCTATCTGTATATTAATATTTTTGCACGTTCTCATTGTCCGTGATGCCGACAATTGGAATGGGCAACTGGACAAGTATACGGTGTACCAAATGCACCTCATCCACTTTTTTTGCATATCATCATTATCGCTCTCCCCTTTATTCCTAATTTTTTAAAATAAAAATTCAGGTATTATTTATTTAGATAAATTTAGTTTTTAAATTCTTAAATATTAATATAATAAAGCTGCAATTGTCTATTTATTTATTTTTAAATTTATGTTATTTGATACGAATATAAATTTTTTATCTTATTTTTTCTGTTTTCAATATTTTCCTCCAGATGAATATTAATCAATTAAAAAGTTACTAATTAATGAGAAAATGTTATGCACCCATAGAATAATTCAATGATCTAATAAAAACACAACACACAACACAAAATATGCATGTATGCCATCAGTTACATTTATAATAGTATATAGTAAATTTTAAATAAGATTTATACTATTAGAATATTACTGTCAAAGTATTTAAATATTTCTCTTAATTAAGAGAGAATTTATTTCAATTAGGAGCAAATATATTTTTGATTGAATTTTCAATATCTAATTAGAAGATAAAATTGAATTAAAAAATGACAGAAAATTTGAATCCATTGAGTTGTCAATAAATTTAGTTTTTAACTAATAATATTATCATTCTATTCAGTTATCGTTGTGTTTAGTTTTTGTAATATCTGAAAATTGGCGATTGTTTTTGTATGGGAGAGTATTTATTCTCCCATCATGCGAGGAGTTGCAATTTTTTGATAAAAGGATAAATCTTTTACTCAAGTTATATTATCTTTTTTTTTTGTTTTAATTTATGTAAAAATGCAATTATACAATTTTTTAACCTTTTCATCAAATCATGTAAGTTTTGAAAAGTGCATACTTTTCAAAAACCAATTTTGTAAACAAAAAGCTCTAAAAACTATATATACTAGTTATTTCGGAAATAATATAATTGCCCATATGAAATTGAGAAATAATATTTTTAAAGAGTAATACTATATATATATATATGTTTGTGTTCATATATAAATATGTAATGTGTTACATTTATTTATTTATTTTAAATTATGCATATAACTCAACAATTTTACACAGTGAATTATCTCATTTATCTAAAAATAATATATCCAACATTTTTCTTTTACAAACTCTAAAAATACTACCTCTTCATAATCATTTTTTCAAAAAATAATATGGATTTTTTTAATTAATAGCTTGAAATTACTCGATTCATACAATGCATTACTTACGGGTAACGACTAAGCATTAACAATCAAATCATTTGTCTATGTCATAAAGGATTTGACAAAATTTTACACTAGTTATCAGCCTAAAACAACCCTCTTTGGAGAAATGTTTTGGATATTATTTGTGATCGCAAGATACCTCT
Organism: Styphnolobium japonicum; assembly: GCA_023212625.1. Taxonomy (NCBI): domain Eukaryota; kingdom Viridiplantae; phylum Streptophyta; class Magnoliopsida; order Fabales; family Fabaceae; genus Styphnolobium; species Styphnolobium japonicum. Next base: position 19,561,909 of record JALBWW010000003.1, on the reverse strand, counting down.
CAAGTTAAAAGGGAAAATTTTATAAAACAATTATAAGACCAACAATGCTTTATGGCACCAAAATAAATTTACCTTTTGGCCACGCTTAAAAACTGTTGCCTAAACATGCAAAAAGTGTTGCCTTTAAGTAGTGTTGCCTTTACTTAAAGGCCACACTTTTTGGAGAGTGGCCGAATAAAGCATATCATTTTCCTAAGACAACACTTTTTATAACAGAAATGTTACAGTTTATCCAAAGCATTGTCTTTTCATTGTACAAAGGGAACACTTTCACTAATAACCTACGGCCACACTTATGAAGTGTTGCTACTTTTTGCTACACTTGAAAAGCGTAGCTTTTTGTTGTACCACAAGCAATACTTTTGAACAAAAAGACTACGCTTTGTATCTAACCTATGGCCACGCTTATAAAGCTTGGTTAATATGAATACGCCTAACAAGCGTTGCCTTCACTTTAGGCAACACTTTTGAACCAAAATACAACAATTTCCTATGACCTATGGCCACGCTTATTAAGTGTGGTTCTTATTGACTACCTTAATGTTTACTACAAGTAACGCTTTAATTTAATTTATTTTTTTTGTAAATGTTGTTAAAGACAATGCGGCTTTTTGGGTTAAAATTCGTGAATGCATTAAAAATATTACGTCTTCCTTAATTTTTATTGGTCATCAATTAACAATTTATATTTTATATTTAATTAAACTTCATAATAATAATATATTATAAAATAAAGTGACATTCATCCAAAGTATATACAAGGCATCAAACCAAGGCATATTCTTTCCTAAAAGCTAGAAAGCACATTGCAACTAAATGATTGAGATGCTCCTTTACTAGCTAGAAAACTGAAATCAATACTTAATAAACAAATGTATACACTTAAGATGTGCATCAAACACATTTGATCAGAAGCCAAGTATACTTGACAACAGGAAAAGGACATTCTAAATTCATGTTCCAACTAGGCATAATTAAACCATACCTAGAATCCAAGCAAACATAATTCATAAATTGTTGTTCATGAATTTGCCCATTAGTCATAATTGTCTTCAAAACATTAATATTGGGCTAACATCCATTGCCTTCAGCTCCAAATGCATTCAAGTCATGACACTATTTGTAACCAAAAACTCAACTTCAAGTCCACCAAAGATCTTCCCAGCTCTTGATTGATCTCCTTTGAGAGAAGAATAATGAGGCAACATTAGTTTTGAATATGCTACCCTATAAGCAATACAAATTAGCATTCCCATCAATTCATATGCCAACTTGACACTAAACATGAGTTTTCAGAATCAGCTAATGTTTACATGTAAACATTTGAGAACAAATTAATCACACTAACGATTTGGGCAACAACAACACAATTAATATACACATGATGACTTAGTTAGAAAATAGAATCTTGGAATAAAAAAAAGTTTCAATTAATAGTTAGATGTTTGCAATTTATTACCTTTATATTTTTCCTTTTAATAAAAATAAACTAAAAAGAGTAAATTGTCACTTACTTAAATACTAGTTAAGATACTAGTATAGACATGACCTTGTTTATGCTTGACAAAGACATAATGCTAGTATATTACTTTGTCAACATTAACAATAATTTAGTACACAAATGCAAATGTAAATGTATTAGTGTTGTAATTGTAAGGGCTAGTTCTAACTCTGTTCATTCCTATTGCAGAAAAGTGAAACAAGAAGCAAGACGAGCCCTATAATAGCATAAATAGATAACTCAATCAACAGAAAATGAATATGCTCATGGATACAAGACAAAGTAAATGAGTAAATGTGAACATTAAAGTTCAAATCATAAAGAAAGTAATTGCATATAAACATAAAGACATAGTTAATATAAGAATACGTGCTCTTCTGAATTAGAATATTCACTCACTACATAGTTTTTCAATAATTTTCCTTAATTGATGACATGATCCAACATTTACATGTTAATATGATTTCGTTTTTTATATAATAAAAAAATATTTAATTTGAAATAAATATTATATATATTTATTTACTCTTCCATTTTCCAGATCCAGATTATGAGATTTAAAGGAAACAAGTGATAAAATTGAAACATTTGAGACTAATTAAAGAATTGGACATATTGCATATGTATGTTTACACTATAACCTTACACAAAATGTCATCCTACCCAATTCATTTATTGTACAGTTAATATAAGCAAAGTTAAATGTCATCAATCTCATTCATATCCATAAAAAAAGTTCTATGATTATTGAGGCAATATGCAAGGGGTGCTCATCCCTTTGGATACCTTTGAATAATCATTCTTTTTCTAATTTTCTTTTTTTTTTATTATTATTTTTTTTATCTTTGCTTCTCTTCATAATTCATATATATATATATATCCCTTCTGACTTATTTCTCCATTTTCATTTTCATGCATGCACAACGCCTAGCTAGAGGTGAGACACATAGCAACTATGCACAATAGAGACAACAGATAAAAAAAATAAAAATCATGTATGTGTGTTTGCACGACATGTGTATTTTGTTCTCATTAAAGAGAATTTATATCATAAGGGCTGATAATGCCTCATGCTCTGGTTTTAGTTTTGCACATGCATGTGCCTGCAAAATAAGATTTCAAAGCATGCAGTTTCAACAGAGCAAGTGCCACATATTCAGCATCAAAATCAAACTTTTTTCTATTCAAAATTCGTTTTTATTTTTTTTATGTTACTGATCATATAACAATTTCCAACAAGAATATAATTATTTCACCCACCAAATTAAAAAAGAAAAAAAGCTATCCTATACATCTATGCTTTCTTCTATAGGCGTGCTTTCTTCAATTAGTGACCTGCTATTATTAAGAAGATCTTACTCCAAAAAAGTGTGGTGAGTAGGTAACTTACATTATGCATATAGTCAATCCACATGTACCAAATCACACTTAATTGTCCATACTGCAAATTTCTTCTTCATTTTCACCATTTTACTTTATTTTAACATTTTAACATATGATTATCAACATAAAGTACAAAGGTTTTTTTTTATTTAAAAAAAGGTTGATTTTAGTGTCCACACTTGCCTTAGAAATGTATGAGACAGTGGAATCCAAAACGCCACTAGACTTGGAAGTCATTCTCCCATTCTTCTTTATTTCAATATGGCAGATGTGTTGTACACAATTAGGCCCATAATCACCTTGCAGAGAACCTTGGTTGAGAAATGAGAATGCTTGCTCCACAAACTGTTGTCAAAATGACAAAGATCTTGACGATGAATTATCCTACTTAATCTGATTATGAACTGCTTATTGAAGTGTGGCAACACCTATATCCTGCCCTTAATAGAATGCATATATGACCATCAAATAGAGTTGAATTCACATAATGAAAGCAATTATTGAACTTAAAATACATAGATGAATAAACTCAGCCAAACAACTGTGGATTTATTTGATAGCACAGAAGAAATTATGGAACTGAGAATGCCTAGCAGCTAGCATAACACCAAGAATAAGTGAAGCAACTAGGGTGAGAAATCTAACATATGAAATGAACGAAGGTTGAACCATTAGTAATGGAAAGCAAAAAAAAGAAGGCATTGCAAAAGTAATAAAAAAGAAAGCATGAAGAACCATGACAGTATAGGGCCAACAATCATTGAGTCCAAAAACATGGCATCTCCATTGCCAGTAAATACCTAATACACTTATAAAATATAGCGAGACCATGGGTTCAAAAGTCACCAAGTGCATAAAAGTCACAATCAGCCTTTTGCATTGAAAAAAGGATTGACACTTGGAATAACTCCCAAGCAATTGAAAAAATTAGTATTGAATTTCATTGAGTAAATAAAAGTCACAACCTCAATAACATATGTAACCATTCTAGTTCCATGTTCATATTTCAGTAGCCAACCAATGACCATGTTGCCCAGATCATAATTTAATGGTCGACATTTATTCCTTATGTGGCAATTTTGATCCAATCAGAGAAAGAAAAAAAGAAGAGTTTACTATTTTTATATTGAATTTCACTTCTGTTTTCTGATTCTAGCACCTTAAATAGTACACACCTAGGAAGGATTTTAAGAAACCCAACACTACAATAAATAATTAACCGTCTTATGCGTAAAACAACCATCCACAAACACAAAGCCATGGAACATAACTACGCTAAGGTTAGAAACAAAATTTTATGACTAAATTGAAGAAAAGAAAGAAACAGGCACATAAAAGAAAAAGAGAGAGTTGAATAAGAAAGAAGGTGGAACCTAACATAGTGCAAACATGGGAAGCGATTGGCACCTCCATCGGCGCAGAGTCGTAGGTGTGTTATAATAGAGAGAAACGGAAGATGAAAGCAAAGATGATAGCGTCTTGAGGGACACATGTATTTGAGTTTCACCGTTGAGCAAAGATGAAAGCAGCACACATCGCAAAACAAATCGTTGAAGCTCAAAGAACATAAACAACTCTCTGTTATGGAGAGAATGAACAAAAACAATTGCCAATTAAAAAAATTACTAAGCAAAATAGAAAATGCACACATTTGTGCAAAATCGAAAATGCACGACGGGTACATACTTGTTGCGAGGGCGCGTTGCACATTAGTGGGTGGGTGCTATGTAGTGGCTGCCGTGGCGTGTTTCTCAGGAAGCGTGGGTGGTTTGCTCGATGAGGGTTTCTCAGATCTCAAATGGAAAGTTTTATACTTTCTTCATTAGTATAGAAATTAGTGGGAAAATAAAATAAATTTAGCATGTTAAAATTATAGAATAAGTTTTTAAAGGATGGCTTGTAATAATTATAAGCACAACTCTTCTTAAGTGTTGCCTATTATGTGATAAAGTGTACCCAATTGCAAAATGATTTGGTAACGCTCTATAAGCGTGTTGTATATAATTTATAGGCACGCTTTACAAGGGTGGCCCTAAACATCTTTGCCAAAACCTATCTCAAATGCCATTCCCAGTAAAGTGTTGCGAATAAAGCCTTTAGGCCACGTTTTTAGAGCATTGTCAAAAACAAGTGTTGCCATAGGTCATATTTGTTGTAGTGAATGTTGGACGGTAAAATGTCAACATGATTATAAGTTAAGGGTTGTATAGATGAGAATGTTGCGCTAGATGAGTGGACATACAAGAAAAGATAGAATTAGTAATGAATGCATTCGAGAGGAAGTTAGAGTAACACTTATTGATAAAAATATAACAAAGTCTTGCCTAAGATGGTTTGGTCATGTGAGGAGAAGACCAATAGAAGCCCTAGTGAGAAGAATTGATCAGATGAATGATAGTCCTTTAAATAGAAGTAGAGGTAGACTATTGAAAACACTAAGTGATATCTTTAAAAAAGATCTTGAAATAAAATGATTTATTTGAAAACATAGTCTTTGACATAGCACAATGACATTATTTGATTCATGTAGCCGACCCCATTTATTAAAAAAAGACTTTTGTTGTTATTATAATAACTTGAAAGTACCCATTATTGAAAATGGAGATTCATTCGATGTCTTTTTTTTAAAAAATAAATAAACATATAACATTTATATAACTAAAAAGAAGAAATAAAAATTTCTTTTAAAATACAGTGCAAAGGCCCATTACTTACACCCATTCATATTTTTATGGATATTTTAAATTATATATATATATATTAAAATTTCAAACTTCGTTTATTCAATTTTAAGATTTGAAAATAAATCTTTAAAAAATATTTCTCTTTACAATTTATGCCCCTATCATAGGTGTCTTTTATGGTGAGAAAAAAATTGAAGCTTGTAAGTTGTAAACCCCAAAAAATAAAATAAAATGGAGCTTGTATTTTTTCCAATATTTGTAAAAATATGTATTTTTAAATTTGAAAGTGACCATTATTCTAGATTAACATTTTAAATATGTATTTTTTTAATTTTAAAATTACCATATTATTGATGTCATCACACAAGATAAATACAACTAACCTTATAAAGGAAAGTTTTTGGTACTACAAAATACGCTATTCTTATTACCTAATTGACGGTGTTATTAATTATTTAATAGTCATTGAATGAATTAAAATACAAAATTTGATAACAAAAATTGTAAAGACATTAAAATTTTAGAACTACCATAAAAATATCCATCATAAAACATCTCATTTTTCGTTTAATTGAAAATAGATTAATCTTTGTGAAAAATGGGGAAAAAAAAACGATGTGAGGTATGTTTATGTGGTCTGTTGATCTAACCTCGAAGAGAACAGAAACATTTCACTAGAGAAAAATAAATAAAATTCAGGTAGTTACACCTTTAAAAAAATGAGAAAAAAGGATAAATATATTGAAATAGCTTATGAGCAAATAAGAGTCAAGATGAGTGTGCATCACCATCGACTTGAAACTGAAAAGTAGAAACCCCGTGTGGAAAACGGGGAGACAAGGAAAGTTCTGGGGTGCACGGCACATACACCAAACGCGCAAATAGAAACACGTGGCAGAATCAAAGGGCTTTTCAAAACGCGCACAATTTTATTTTATTATAGAAAATAAAATTTTTTTTAAAAAAATTGTTTATGCAAAAGTCATGTTACTTCAATCAATTAATTATAATTTTTCAAATTATTTTAAAAAATATTTTCATATTAAAAGTAAAAGAAAACAAGGAGTACTTAGTTGGAACATGTGCTTTGTGGGGGAGGTGTTGAATTTTGTAAGCAAAAGGATTATTTATGGGGTCACGGGCGAGGAGACTGAGCCTGCGTTTCTCTCTGCTTCCTTCGCATTCTTTTCCACCCATTTAATTTAAATTTAATAGATAAGGACTCATGAGTGTTTGTTTGTTTTTTCTTTTACTCATCCACGTGATATTCATGACGACTCTTGATGCTCCTTTACGAAACACCCGTATCCTTTTCTCAGCAATTACAACGCCATCTCACCTACCTTTATTCTTCTTTTATTTATTTATTATTGTTATTTAATCAAGGATAATTACGTTATGGAGCCTTTTCTATCACATTTCCCCCCTCTCTTTAATCAGTTGTTTTTATTTTGATTGAAACAATATTATAGTGCGAATTTTACAATTATACAAATTATTTCAACCATTAAAATTTAAAAATAAATTACGACCCTTAAATATTTTTTTTATATATTTAATTTTTTTTACACAGTTATATAAATAATATGAAATCATTTTTTTTAATAAGGTAGAAAACCCTATTAAAACTTAAGTAGAAAATTAAGAAAATGAAGCGTAAGGACAAACTCCCCAATTTGAATATCACATTCTCTTGGTGATTAAAAGAGGTGCCACTGCTAGGGTGCAAAATCTTTTTTTTTTTTGGCTGTATAATTTACATTATGCTAAAGTTTTAAAAATTGTCATTGTTTTATTGAGTAAAAATTATTCCAATTTTTAAAAATAGTTATAAAATAACTCTAAATATATTAAAATATCTTAAATTAGTATTTGAACTTAAATATATGTGTCTACATATATTTTCCGTTCTCGTTTTAACAAGTATGGTATGAATGGATGAAGGCTATCTTTTTCACACTAAATCTTAAACATCATTTTTAATAACAAGAAAAAGTGTGGATCAATAAATCGGTTTCACTAAATAACCAAAAAAAGATGAAGGATTATATTGACTGGGTCTCCAATCGATTGGAGAGTTATCTAGAAAGAAAAGATGAGGTGGGCCAAACTTGTGTTGTGTCCAAATTGGGGATGAGTCGGGTCAAATGTGAAATGGACCCAATTGTTTGCCGCCTAGTTTGGTTGGCAATGGCAGTGGCAGCCGCAATGCAACTAATAAGTCAAATGGTGCAACTTGCACATTACACTACACATCACAATGATCACATGCTTATTAAGTTATTATCATTTGTTGACATTTGGCACTAGCTTTTTTATTGTGTCTTCATAGTATTTAAGTTTAATCTCTTATTTAGCATCAATTTAATCCTAATCATAAAATAATTTTAAGTAAATTTCAAGCTCTTATATTATAAATAAAGTATGTCTATATAAGAATTAATTTACCAATTAAACCAAGCATCATAATTACATTTGGCACTAGCTAGCTCTGCACAGCTTTTGTAGCTATCTACTAGCTGTCTCCAGAACTGATCATACGGCACACTTGATAAAGATATATGATGTATGTATTTGTTATTTTTTCTTTCAATTTTATTTAACATTTTGTTAACCATGTCGGTATGTCCTATGACCGCGGGCTTATCTATTCACTCTTCATGCTGAGGTCTTGTGTTTATTAGGAGCCCAAATCATAATTTCGTAATCTGTTTTACTATACAACAAATTTTATGATGTAACAGTATCATTTGAATACATTGGTGTAACATACGTAGAACATATAGCGTGTCAACAATTTTTAATTTGATATCAAAAGGTTTTTTTTTTAACTAAACAATAAATTTTAAGTTAGATTTAGATTCAATTTAAAGTCTCTTTGGATGATAGAATTAAAGTTATAGTTCATAATTATAATTTTAATTTCAATTCTAATAGAATTGAAATTGACAAAGAATCTTAACTTTTAAGTATGTAACTTATAAAATTGAGTTAAATTTTGATCAACTGTCAGTGTAAAATTTATTTACATCGTTACTTAATCATGTATTGTCAACTCATTAAAAGAGTTTGACTATTATAATAACTACTTCAAAAGTCTAACACTTTTAATGATGTGTCAGTACATGATTGGATGACAGTATAAAGAAACTTTACACTGATAGTTGATTAAAATTAAATCCTATAAAATTTTACTTACAAATTTAAATGAATTTAATTTTAATCTATTGTTATTGTAAAAAAATTTATATTATCATTTAATCATATGTTGACAAATTATTAAAGGACTTTAATTATCACAACAATTATATAAAAAATTTAACTTTTTTAATAATATATCAAGATATTATTAAATGACAATATAAATTTTCTTACATTGACATTAAATTACAAATAAACTCAATTTAAATTCATTCAATACAAAATATAAATTCAATCAATTCATTAATTTAACATTACAAGTTCCAATATATTCCTTACTAAAACTTCATACATTGGTCAAACAAACTACGCGTTACTACATAAGCCACCGTTTACACAATCCAATTCCCCTAAACTGCCAAAATCAAACCTTCACCCAAAATACATTCGACGTCTAAAAGCCCATGGCAAACGCTTGAACAACAAACCATATAAAGCACGGGGCCTTCTGCCATGTAATTAATGAGAAGTGGGAATGCATACTTAGTAAAATTTACCTATTATCACCGGTTAACACATGTTTAATTATGATATTACAAAGAGGGATTTTACTTTTATTATTATTTTTTAAAGGACTTATTCTTTTTTTTTACATTTTAGTCCAATATTTCTCTTTTCTCTTTTAATTCATGATGGGTCATGAAATTTTAATTTTCTATTTTTTTTATTCTATAATGGGTTAAATCCCATTATGCCATTTTATTTTTTTAAATTGAATATTTATTTTATTTTACGACGATTATTTAATTCATAATATATTTAGTAATTTTGAAATAAAATTTTATTTTTTTAATTTATTTTATTTATATCATGACTATTTAACTTGTAATTTTTTTATTTTATCTTATTATTTTAATTTATCACGATATTGTCAAGAACTTTTTTGATATGAAAATAGCTGTTTTCTTATTTTTCTTTTTACACCACTTAAAGAATTATGTATTAAAATATGTTTTTTTTCCAGTTGAAAAATCAGTTTTCATGAAATCGACATCTTAACATGTTTTTTTTCTTTTTAATATGAGCCATTTATTAGAACTAATAAAATTCATCAATTTATCTAATGATTCATAATTATATAAGAACTACTTAAACATGTTACTTTTGTTTTTCTCTTTACAAAAAATTCCTTTGCGATTGAATCAAAATAAATAATAATAATAAATTATTATTTTGTCATGACTAGATTTTTAAACCCATCATGAGAAAAATAAAAATTAAAAAAATAATTTGTTTTAAAAAAATAATTTTAATTTAATGAGTGCATTTTGGGTACGTAATGTAGAGAAAAAATTCATTTGTCATAATTTTAACTAGACAAAATATAGAATTTGGATTAAATCTGGACAGAAAATGTTAGCATGTTATGATTCATTTTTAACTTTTTATTTCAGCTCACCAACTTCATTATCTCAATAACATAAGAAATTATCTTTAAAGTAAAGTAATGATAAGAAATAAAGAAAATATTTATTGGAACACAAAAATAATAATTATTGGAACACCATACATGTAATGATAAAAAAATAAAAAAATAAAAATATAAGTTAACTTTAAGACTGTCAATCCCGTCAAGGCTAAAATAAAAATTAAAAAATTCATCAAAAATTGAAAAAAGTATAATAGTCTTGAGAAGTCTATCACTTTCCAACATTAAGGCTTATTTTATTTTAAATGTTAACCCATGATGGCTTTGCAACTTCTCATGAAATTTTAATTTTTTTTAATTAACTTTTTTATGAGTTTAATTTTGATGTGAAATTTTTTTTTACACTCTAATCATGTGTTGTTAATTTATTAAAAGATTTTGACTATCACAACAACTACTTAAAAAGTATAACTTTTTTAATAATATATTAACACATGATTAAATGACAGTGTAAAAAAAATTTACAATAATAATTGATTAAAATTAAATTCCTTTTTTATTCTATACAAGCAAGATTTAAATTAAAATTTTTCATGTAAGTGATTTTTTTAAGAAAAAATATTAATTCTTTTTATTGTTGACTTTGAATCAATGAAAAGGCTAAAGAATAGGAACAATTTGAGAAGACTTTTTTCTTGTTTGCAAAGGACTTCCGCCCAATTTATTATTTGTGGAGGTGTTAGATGAAATAAAGCATAATCTAAAGCATAACATGTTTAACCAGTATTATATATAATTATCAACTATTAGATCCATTGATCAATTTTATTATTGTTAATAGATGACTCATTAAATGGTGGATGCATGAACCCATTTATTACATGAGTATGTTAGACAAATAAAGAGCAGAGCACCCAACAGGCAATACGTAAACACCAATGCACCCATATACAACTTCTTCCTTAGACTGTACTTAATCAAGCTTCCTTAACAAACCTCTAATGACTTTTTTTCTTTTATGTCGATCAGGCACCGGAGGATCATGGTACTCAAAAAAGTAGCACTGTCTCCTCTCATCATACAATCAAAGAATCGACGTCCTGAATTATCATCAGTTCAAGACATGATGTATATATTGAGTCTTGAAAAGTGCGAAGCACCATAAAATTCTCCTTTTAACATGTCAGTAACACCACCCCAACAAAAATGATATGCAAAATTACAACTCTACATCAAGACTGGATTAATGTTAACAGGGCCGAAACTTACTGTGTGGGTCGTATGAGTGTGACTACCCTAAACAATGAGCCTATTATACCCAACCTAAAATAAAGGCAAACTGAGAGATATGTTTCTAGTAAGTTATCCCAATCGACATATCCCGCAAAGTTAACTTGTATTTCTTCACTGCCATGAATATATACATACCGGAACACAAACTCCCTGGCCATGGAAACTGCTGAAGCTTATGTTTTTACGTAATGTAATTGCTGTTGGATCATATCCACTGTCTTGATAACAATCCAAACATGGACATTGTCAAATGTTAGATGCCAATATTAGTGCACATATTCACCTCTTCCTCTTCTAGCTTCAGTCTTGAATCTTTTGATCCTCACAGGATGCCTAGATTCCCATCAAATGGGGTTCTCCACAGTGACATTAGATGCCCATTACCCCCACTAGACATCTCATTACCTATTAAGACACCGGCACTGTTGCATTTCATTCAAGGTATATATGGTCGGTTAATTTATTAAGATATGAAAACAAAATTAACATGATTAGACACTAATGAATATGATGTCATTAATTAAGAACAGTATTTTGCATGGAAAAGCTAACTAGGAATATTATCCCACTATATATGAATCAACAGTTCGAGAATCCACCATCAGTCAACCAAAACCCAGGGTCTATTAGGAGCTTATGGACCAGGCAATTAATATAATGTTAGCCCCCATGCATAAGAATATCTTAATCAATAAAATTGAAAGGAAAATATATGCTCCAAGGTTCATTTCAATCAACAAAATACATCACATCATGGTTCCATGCCAGCGAATTTATTAAGCATTGTAGAATAGCAACCATAAGTCGGCAGGAATCACTTCTAAAAATGTTACTGCATTAACAAACAGCCAAATCTCAAACGGGTACTAGTTTAACTAACATATGGCGTATACGGATTTGCTAGCCTGCTTCCAAGGCTCCAATATATAGAACAGCTTATATTTTACAAAAAACAACTTATTCGGTTCTTCATCAGGCGCAACTATCTAAGTGTGTAAATTAAACTATTTTTCATTAATATGTACAATTGTGTATAATTATAAATACAACAAGAGTTATATGGTATATAAATATACTTGTAAATCTAACACGGGTTTCATCCACATATGTCTAGCATTCACTAAACCTCTATCTTTAAGCTATTTGGTGAATTTTATCTGCAATTATTTAAAGATATATGACCTGGTCTCTAAGTAACTTTTGACTATAAAACAAAACAGTGATTCTATGTCTCTTATAATTTAATTAGATAATACAGAAATGAAAAATCAGATTCGGGATTTGCATTTTACATTATGCCAATCACATGCGGAAAATAAAAGGTATCATTATTGGCAATATTAAAATTTAATGGGATCTTTGGCAGAAGACCATACTTGGTTCTATTAGACAGGTTCGCCCAGTTGACAAAGTCAAATTACTTGCATAGTTTTGCATTTCTTCAAGACTGATATCACGGGTAGGTATGATGGTCAGAGAGAGCTCCCTTAGCGGGAATGCTCCAACATTCTCTTCCTCAGCAGAAAAATGATACCAAAGAAGGACAAAATCAGGTAGCTTAATAATGCATTCTCTTACTTGCAATAAATCCTCAAGAATGAGCACGTAGCCTATGCATTTGTGTAATCTTGGAAAATTTATATAAGCATCTGAAAATATTCCCTATATACAACTCCATCGCTTAAGAAAGCTATAAAATGGTGTAAGGAAAAAAAAAAAGTATGACTTGACTGCTCCAAGCCCCCACAAAAATGATCTAATACAGACATAAATTGAGGCTCGATCAATGGAACAGAGGCAGAGAATTTGCAAACCTGACACCTCAAATTTCATAATCTATATCTGTTACATTCTGGGACACAGAATGCTTAACCAACTGTCCTTGCTCGTTGTACCGATCGAGGTTCTCACAGGGAGCAGGAAAGACAGTCCCTATTACCCGACCTTGAACGAAGGAACACTGGAAGATATGCTTCTTCTTGTAGGTTATCCCAACTGACATATCCTGAAAAGTCACATTTCTCACTGGAATCTCTTCACTTCCATGAATACGTACTGGCACACGAACTCCATGGCCATGGACAGCGGTGAAGCTTATGTCTTTGAGTACTGGAAGTGCTGTAGGGTCATATCCAGCATCAGGGTGTTCATTGTAATCCGTCTTGATAACAATTCCAACACGTACATTCTCAAATGTTATATTCCGATAAGTTATTCGGCGCACATATCCACCTCTTCCAGGGGCAGTCTTGATCCTCAAAGCACGCCTAGATTCCCATACAAGAAGGTTCTCCACCGTGACATTGGATACCCCACCAGACATCTCACTGCCTATTGAGATGCCAGCACTGTTGCATTTCATCCAAAGTAAAGTTTATCCAAGTTAAATTATTAAAATATAAATACCTCACTACATGATGAGACACTAACGAATATGCAGTTTTTAACTAGGAATTCATTTTTGCAAAGAAAAGTTAACTAGCAATTTTATCCAATTATATATGGGCCATCAGTTGGAGAAGCCACCATCAGTCAGCCAAAGCCCTGGATTTACTTGGAGCCTATGGACCACACCAAGGCATTTAATAATATGTTGGCTACTTGGATCCCATTAGTGAGGTTATCTCATTAACAAAAAAGATTGAAAGGAAAAGACAGGCTCCAGAGACAATTTCAATCAACAGCCAACATCATATAAGGTTTCATGCCAGTGAATTTATTTAGCATTGTAGAATAACCAAATCTCAAAACTTATAGCCAAATCTGGTATGGGATACATGGATGTTCTGGCCTGCACCTATTGCTCAATATACATAGAAATGCATAAATTAGAGAAATGTGAGAAATTATGGTGATGGACAAAACAATGCCTGTTTTTCCAGGATTTATAACAGTAAGCAGATTCAGGAAAAGCCAATGCTCATATATGTTTCATAATGAGTAATTAAATTCTCAAACAAACACATAAAGAAACAGCAATTACATGGCTGTGTGCAAGCATGATCATAGGCATTAAAAAAGATAAATTTATTCACACAAGGTTCTTAGATTTAAGACAGTACTATACTTAAAACAGTCACTTACTCTCCAACAATAAGATACTGAAAGGCATGCAGCAAGTACAAGTGGCTTGAGTTAGGGATTCACCTGACCATAGAGCGAACAACAAGGTTTCGGATGACTATATTTGTGGAAGGCCTTCCATAAGAAATTCCATACTGATCCCAGCCACTTTTTATTGCAATTGCATCATCCCCCACACTTATGTAACAGTCCTCTATCAACATATCCTGACAAGAATCTGATCATATCATAGAAATTGGGGCTTGTTAAAATTCCTCATACAACAACCTAATACAGACAAACATTTCAGTAAAAAGTACCCGGACAGGCCATCTCTCAGATTGTATCCAGAGTGCATTCCAGATAACATTTTGTCATGATAATTGGAACACAGTTACACATGCTGGATAAGGTATTAACAGACAAACAGACAATGTGCCAGGTTACTATGAGTCAATCTTCTTTGTGCACAAACAGACAAACACATTTCACACATATTATGGAAACCGGCTGTCTAAATTCCAAAATTAATCATTCACAGACCTCAAGACACATTTCCCAAACATCTGACACCTCACACAAGCTTACAGAAAAAGAAATCACTAAACCTATTCCTTCCTTATTAATAATCCTCCCACTGAAAGCTCAGTTGGCACTAATATTCATCAAGAGAAATGGTACAGTTACCCACAAAATTCAAATTATTTACAGGATCGAGCTTACAAACATATAGTACGCCATAGACCATATGACAACCCCTCACTTCCTGACTTCCTTTTTATTTAGCCTCTTCAAGTTTGTTTGTTTATTTGGCAACCATCAAGATGAAGCTACCCTCCCCCATCATGAAAATCTAGTAACTTATAGCTGGGGACAGAACTAATCAGCACATCATACATTAAGATATGAAATAAATTTTAGTACTTAGTAGAAGATACTTACCAGGATCTATGCCATCAGTATTTGGAGCTCGAAATACAGGAGCCAATATTGTAACGTTTTTTATTGTAATGTTCTTGCAGTCATATGGATGAAGTGTCCAAAAAGGAGAATCACGCAAAGTAATATTAGTGATCACAATGTCACTAGACCACAAGATCTGAACAAGTGGCCCCCTTGTGTGGTTGAGAACCTTCTGCCGATATTTTGTCCACCATGTTTGTCCCTGTCCATTTATGGTACCATTATGCCCTGTCAATTATGACAATAGATAGAATAAGAGAAACTTAGAAATTAAGTATAACACAAAGTAAAGCAAAAAGAGACCAGAAGTGTGCTAGCCTATTTTGCTTATCCTGATGGTTGTCTCCTAATTAGTGTAATGCTTTCATCCTGGTCATGGATTTCTCCTTACAAGTGCATTGTGCAACCCTATATAGTTCATCTAATGAGAAACAAGTTAAATTCCCAAAAAAAAAAAATGAGAAACACTTCAGTTACTCACATACTTGTGGCCACCAAAATATATGATGTCCAGGATGATTGATTAATCAATCATTCTAAGATTCATGATGGTTGATGCTAATAAAAAAAGACTTATGTTATCTTAGGCATTTTCCCTTTAATGGGGTGCAGGTAGGTAGGATAATATGAGGCAGTTCACTGAACTAAAATACAAGAAGGAAGTATTAGTAAATACTAAAGAAACAGTTTCTCATTTGATATTGAAACACTGTTGAATCAAATCAATATACAAACTTGAAAATTTAACCTAACAAAAAAATTAATCAACAAGGCAGAGCACCCTTGGAGGAGCCGCATGTTCGCTTTGATGACCTACATAAGAGGATTCAAACATGAAGGAGAATTGTTGAAATACAGAAGTATTAAAATATTGTTCTCCATTAGCTTAAGTCTTTGAAATAATTGGTATCTCAACTATAGAAAAAGTTGGAGAATATTATTTTCTTTTTGAGACTCTAAAATCAAGAGATCAAGAGAAAATCTGTTGATTTTCATTCTTTTCCTCAAAATATAACAATTAGATTATATCAATCGATAAAAACTTCCATGTGCATACATTGACATTTGATACTAAGTAAAGACCGTTGTCGTGAAGAGAAGATGACGACTTTTCTACTCTTTCACTCATTGGAAGAAGGAAGAAAAATGCTCACCTGTTATCACAACATCTCTAAGATTTTGACCATGAATCAAACTGCTATATCGAGGCCCAGGATGCTCCCTCCCATACCCATATGAAGGCAATGGAGGCATCAGTGGCCAATACTTTTCATCCTGTTAGTTATCACATAAGATGACAAATATAATGTAAGTAAAAGTTTTAATTATGAGAGAGTGGAAGAGAGATAGGTTATATGTAATGTAAGCCATAGATTTACTGATGAGAAAGATAGAATAACAGATATAAGTGACTAGAACCAAAGAGTTAAAGAGATAAATGATAAAATGTAGCAGAATGCATAATCAAATGGGTAACTAACTTGAGTCATAGAAATGACATTAAGCCCAAATTATCCTACTCAACGACAATTTCACAATGTACATGCATATATTCTCATTAATTTCTGGCATATTTTATGATGGGTACTCATGTTGCCAACTATGGATACAACAGCAATCTGGCTAATATTGGGACATTCAGCAAACCAGCAATTAGCTTTGGACACGTCAAAGTTTTTGTTATGATCTAAGTACAATTACTTCTGTCGAAATTAGGTGAAGTTGCTACTACTGCAAAAGATAAATCAAGCCAAGTTCAACTCTTTAAAGCTTAATTAGAACAGGAGCTGAGACCCAGCTAATATAGTGGTATTCATAAATCAATTTGATAATCTAGACCACAATTCTTAGTGCTCTTCAACGATCTCAGATCTTATTAGTCTCACTTGCCGTGCAATTAGCCACACAGGTACTTGTGTAGCGTAGCAGTTAAAAGAATTTTTGTTATTCTTGTTCATGCCCCAAACTTGATATACCTCTCGTATTAAATTGAAATATAAGCCTACCAGAAAGAAATTTTACATACCAAACCATCAAGAATGAAGTCAAACTAAAAAATTGTGCCCAACAACTGCAGTCAAGATAGCCAGATTACATTCAACTAGCCAAGAAGCAAGTCAAATGCTATAAATGATACTGTAGTTCTATTCTTTGTTTTTTCTTTAATTTTTACCTTTTCCAACATTAAACAGGTAAGTGCACTAGGTCTTAAACTCTGAACATGAGATATCCAACTCATCAAGATATATATGGCAAAATTAAGGCAATTTATATATGAAACTACCCAAATCAACTATATGGTTGAACGGCTCAACATATCATAACAGTAATAATTGCACAGTCCAAAGAGGCAAAGACATTTCATTAGTTGCTACAATTGGTTTGCTCTGTCTTAGTTTCCGAAATTAGTCAAAGGCAAGTAGTCAGGCATGGTACTGCTGTCGTTTGATATGCAGAATCAACAACCACAAAGACAATCAATTTAAGTCATTTCAATGTGAGAATTTGTTCTACAAGCAAGCAGATGTAAGAAAGTTATATGATATACAAAACTAAAATGGAAGTCTTTATCAGTGTATTTTAGAAAGGAGAATCTACTATTCCAAAATGCTTATTTCTTGCAACGGATTAGATAAGTTTTGAAGCTTTTCAGTTTTCACACACCTAATCAGTATATAGAATGTTGACTCCTGAGCTTTGTGGCAATCATCTTGTTTCATAATACATAGAAATTTTGTGTCAGTATGACAGACATAAATCAGGATGTCGTGCCTTTAATTGAAGAAAAATTTGATTTTGATATGTTCTGAAAGACAAAAGACACGCACGCACCAGAATAATGCTCAAGCCTTTTTAAGATTAGATAACAGTTATTTATCACAAACAGGAACGACTCAAAAATTATTATCAAAATTTAGAAAATTTCTAGTATCTCCAACTAAAAGTTTGAAAAAAATTATTCTCTTTTTTAAAGCATTTCAACGATACCAGATGCCAACATCACATGTTTTGAAAGGAAAATATACTCTCTTTCCAAATAAGCATATTCCAATGAGCTATTAAATTACCATAAAACAATGACCGTAGTAATAGTCCTTACGATTGTTAAATTTGAAAAAATAAAAATAAAAAAATTCACATTCCAAACAACATACACAGGATAAAATAAAACTAACAAAACCCCACCTGAATTCCAAGTATGACAGCATCTTCAGCTAGAAACAGAGTCATATGACTGGTAAGATTAAAGGGTGCTGTAAGCCAACGACCTGGTGGCACATTTAGCTGCCCACCACCTTTGTTCCCCAACTTGGATATAGCAGAAACAGCCCTCTCAAATGCCTCAGTGTTCAGTGTAACCCCATCACCAACCCCACCAAAATCAGTCAAATTGAAAGCCACAGGCCGCAGCTTCGGCAGCACCCTCACCGGGGCTCCACCCAACACAAAGAAGCCACCAACTGTGTTCCTCTGCCACAGGAAAACCGATGCAAATGCAAATGCAACAATCCACATAAACGCAAAGAAGGTCTTGTGGGAGAACAAGGATGCTGGAATCCAACGTTTGAGTGTTGAGTTCTCCACCATCATTCAAGCACGACAACTAAAAATACCCTTTGATGAAAAAGAGGTCTGAGTGAACTTGAATTTAGCAGCTGACGATGTGGGGTGCTGCAAAATCCTGCCTTTTGAATTGGAAGTGGAGATGGTGTGAAATAGTGAGAAAGGAGGTAACTTTGTGCAGTGAAGGAAATGGTGCGAGTAGTCACAATGGGGTGAGGATCTGTTTAGAGAATAAATGATGGAGTGGATTCAAAGGGAAGTGGGAACTGGAAGTTGGTTCCTGGGACAATGATGGAGCAACAGGGGAGGGAGAGGGTTGTGCATTTGGAATTTGACAATGTCAATGGCACGTCACATGCTCATTTTCATATGCCAAATTTAACTTTGTTGTTTCGTGTGCTATGGACTGATTTCTCTTTCAATATATATAAGATCTCTAAGATAATAAATAGTAAGCAAAAGAAAGTTGATTCAGTTATAATCGAAGTAAATTTTTTCCTTGATTTTATTCCTTATTCAAAATTAATTATCTATCTTCACATCGAAAATAAACAAATTATCACTTTTTACCCTTTTTTCTGGCTCAGAGTATTATCTTGTCTACAATTTCGTTGTTCTTTTTTATAAACAATTATCAACTCCACTTTTTATGTGGTGAAAATTCGTCTAAACAACTTAACGAAGCTTCCCCTTAGAAGGTTAGTTCACCAAATTCATCTAGTCTTCTTCATATGGAATATCATTAATTTATTTTGAAAGACAAATAAAAGCTTCAAGTGAGGTGATCATTGGAACCACTCCTTGATATTAATATGTTGATATCCCATTATTGAATAAATATGTTACAAAGATTTTTGGTGACATGTTATATAAGAGATTGGTTAACAACAATAATGTATTGGTGGTATACTTATTTTGATAACTTCCATATCAATTTGTTCCTTAAAGAAAAAGTGCTAACCACTTTCTTTACATATCAAAATTATCATTTTACCTTTTTTTAAAAAAATGATGTTAAATTTCCTTCGATAGTTTGTGATAATAGATTAAGTTATTTTAAAATCCTCCTTAGAAAAAGGTGATAATAGTTACAGTATGAAATTCAAATTATCATGTACCTTAATATTCTTAGTATTATCTATTGAAGAGCTTAAATAGTGACCCCATTGTATATTTTTCAGCCTCTGCGGCTTTTTTGTAGATTTGAAAAGCTTTTGGAAAAATGAATATTTTATCCAGTTTGGGAAAAATAATTTTTCTTTGATTCGTTTTGAAAATTAAAAAAGTATTCAACTACATTAATCAATAATTTACATACGATTAACTAATAATTTATTTTTATTTTGATACTTGATACATGATTAATAGTATGTAAATTATTAGTTAATATAATTAAATACTTAATTAATTTTCAAAACAAATTAAAAATAAATTATTTCCCTCGAGCCAAATCAAATTGTCATTTTCCCATTGTTTTTTATCAGCCGCTTAAACGTAAACTACAATAAGCTTCATATCCCCATATGTTATTGGTACTAATATTATTCAAATTATCTTCAATATTTCGATTTGGCTATCATTTTTTTATGTTTGTATAATTGACAATCATTTCTCAGCAGAGGCAGGAGCCAAATTGTTTCCTTTTTTTTTTTAAGGCACTCGACGATTTAGTTGCTGATCTTAGTTTCAGATTAGTGAACACAATAACACTTTACTAATTTACGGAGATATCTATTTCTCAATAAAAATTTAATGATTAAGCATTGAGTGTTACATTTTAGAGACCTTAAATATATATTCCATTAAATGCAAGTAAGATAGAATTTATATATAAAAAAGAAATAAATTACCCTATATAACCTAGTGCAATGAATATAGTAGTACTATAAGGAAAATAATTTTTTTAATTATATGGTTTTTTTTTTAAAGATTTAATTATATGGTTGTTATTATTATTTTTGGTACAAATTATATTTAAAAAATGCATTCTACCGCTTCAAAATTCACTCTAGATATATTTATTAAATTAAAAATGCGGATGCCAAACTCTATTGCTTTTGAAGTTTTTATATGCATAAATATATTGATATTTAATTATAAATAGATCTGAATAGGATGGATTTATTTATTGGGTAAGAATAGGCTGAATTGTTAAGTATTCATAAAGATTTTCATCTCATAACGCAATTCATTAAGGATCAAATACAAATTGCAAATCAAATGTCCCTATTGCGGCACTTTGAAGTATCATCACTCAGCATGGATCGTGGAGTGGGTAAACTGGTGTGGGGTTCCTATCATTACATACGTACAATTAATCCCTCTCAAACTCTAAGATTACCTTACTCTCAAATCTCAACTAACACACTTCTATTAATCCACTAATCCTAAACTCGTCAAGAACACCATTTGAATATCAGCAACATATCAATAATTTTCTGGACCCTGGATCATGACACCAATATCAGCTCATCAGCATCATTATTCTGCTATGATTGGCATTTGGCAAACATACAATTTTATAACAAAAACATTTTCAGTATATTTGACTACAGCTAATGGATTCATTTATCAAATATCCTTAACTTGATTTTCATTTTGGGAAAAGGACAGAACATCCTCAACCAAATATGGTGAATTTCACATTGGGCATGTTATGGATATACTGAATTTGGGCTCAGAGAATTTGTAAAAGCAAATTTCTTCCTGTGGGCTTAATTCTGTTATCCCAGCCCAAACCTGGAGCTCTTTTTTTTGTTCTTTTTAAATTGATACAATCTCTTCTAACCAAAAACAAAAATTGATACAAGCTCCCATATACAGGGGCACGTGTCAATTTCTGTTACCATTGGCTCTTCCTTGCACATTTTCGTTCCAAGCAGAGCATCACAAGTTATCCATCTTCCAGATATAGCAGATAAAGTGATAAACAGTCAGAAAACTGACACGGGACCCTTGTTCGAACTAAGAGATTCTGCAAATACAAGTATAGCTTTGGCCTTTCTTTGATTCATGGCTTTGTCCATTTCCTCCACTGCATTGTCAAGTCTTCCAAACAGGTCTATCCTTTTAGCTCAAGCAACTACACCATTTTATTATATATGCTCATTCCGGTGCTTCTTAAACTGGATAATTTCTGTTTGGATACAGAGAAATACGTCAAAAGGTTTTTCACAAAAGAACAGCCACATGCTTTCCCAGAAGAACCCTTACAAATGCAACAAAAGGAGTGTCAAGCGTCTGTGAGCCACTTCCTCCAGATAGGCCATTGTGGTTCCCTGGTAGTTCACCTCCTGAGTGGCTTGATGGCAGGTAAACCAGTTTTATGCTTTCCTAGACATTTACCAAAAACAAAATGTTCAAGTTTCAACTAATTTTCTGCTAATTTCCTTATGGAAAATCACACTTTTACACTCTTTTTTTTTTTGCTGTAAACTTTGGGTTTTATAAACAAAAAATGGTGTAAAAAAATGAGAATACTACTGTCTTTTGCTTACAATCAAATGACAGAGTCTATTATCAAACACTTTGGCACAATTGTTTAATTTTCTGCCTATTGCAGTCTTCCTGGTGATTTTGGTTTCGACCCCCTTGGATTAGGTATGCGTTTCTTTTACCATGTACTTCAAAATGGTTCAGTTTATGGGGTTATAGTTTACTAATCAGTGACCAATGTCATTTTCCTCAGGGTCTGATCCAGAGTTACTTAAATGGTTTGCTCAAGCGGAGCTAATGCATGCTAGATGGGCAATGCTTGGAGTGTCTGGAATTCTCATTCCAGAATTGCTTGAAAAGATTGGTTATATTGATAACTTCTCTTGGTATGATGCTGGTGCCCGAGAATACTTTGCAGATTCTACAACCTTGTTCATTGTACAGTTAGCCTTGATGGGTTGGGTGGAGGGTCGAAGATGGGCTGATATGATTAACCCAGGGAGTGTTGACATTGAGCCTAAGTTTCCAAATAAGACGAACCCAAAGGCAGACGTTGGTTACCCAGGTGGGTTGTGGTTTGACCCCATGATGTGGGGACGAGGGTCACCGGAGCCAGTGATGGTGTTAAGGACCAAGGAGATCAAGAATGGTCGACTTGCAATGCTGGCTTTTGTTGGCTTCTGGTTCCAAGCTATTTATACTGGGGAAGGCCCCATTGAAAACTTGATGGCACACATTGCAGATCCCGGTCACTGCAACATTTTCTCGGTAATGTTTGTTAGTTCATTCTACTATCACCTAGATTAATAGATTTTTAAGCAAGTCACTGCCAATTTATGTTGCTCATATAGCAATGAAAATTAAGGCACCTCAGTATAGAATTACACATATTATATGTATGATGACGATGGTGGTGACAAAAATTTCACTTGTGCAGGCTTTCTCATCGCATTAGTGCTATGGTTTAAAGAAAAGAAGATATGCAAGAATGAACATGCATCAGCTGCACCAAAAATATCCATTATTTACTTTAAACATGTACTGATTTTCCTAATCTGAGCTTTACAATTGACTAAAGGTTTTGATTCTTTCGAACAAAATGAAAGCTTGAACTTAATTACTATGTTGGGTTTTTTTTTCCCCTGTAAATTCTAACGAGGGAAGTTTCATGTATGGTATGGATATCCTTTTGATCAGTCAAATGTAATGCATCAAGTAGCCAAGCTCACTCGCTCTCTGAGATTCTTATAGGTTATTCACTTGAAAGGAAAACTTATAAGAATCACCTAGACATAACAGACCCCAAATATATTAAAAAGAAGTCATGGTGGGATTAGAATAAAGATCTTGAATTTAATTTTTATAAGCCCAAAAAAAATGTAAAAACTGTGAAGTAGAAACATATTTCTGCTTAGTTCTTAATATTAAATAAAAACGTTGACCTTCAAAGACGTGACAGATAATATCAGATTGATATTTGGATGGAGCAGAGTAACCAGTCCATGCATGCCAGCCACCACACCACACCCCATTCCATTGATGGTTGATGGAAAAAAAAAAAACCCTGAAATGCATCTGACTGGGTCAACCGCAAGCTTGCATTGCACCAACTCTCCCCACCCTCACTCCACCTATATCAACTCCAAATTTCTCGGAAACTATTGAAGGAGCCACCTTCAGTGCAACCTCTATTCTTAGAATCTCATGGTAATTCTGGCAACACCCCCATCACCAATCCCCCTCTCAAGGGCCACACACAAACAGACCACACACACCAACATGACACACCTTTCTGTGGCTACCCAAATCCAACAAAACAAAAAAAGTCAAATCAAACCAAAAAAGCCTCAGAGAACCTTAATCTCTCCGAGCAGCGGTCCATTTTGTATCCGGGCGTGTAAAAGGTTTCCGGCTCGGCAATGGCCGCTGTTCGCTTCCTTCTCTTACCTCTCTTCCTCCTCTCACTTTCTCTCTCCCCTCCTTCCCTCTCCGCATCAGATATCGAGGCCCTCCTCAAGCTCAAACAATCCTTCACAAACGCTGACTCCTTAGCATCTTGGGTTCCAAACGTGTCTCCTTGTTCTGGCAAGTGGGTGGGAGTCATTTGCTTCAGCAACATCATCACAGGCCTCCACCTCTCCGACTTGGGTCTCTCTGGGAACATCGACGTTGAAGCTTTGATGCAGATACGAGGCCTTCGAACCATCAGCTTCGTGAATAACTCCTTCTCTGGTCCAATACCTGAGTTCAACAAACTGGGTGCAATCAAGGCTTTGCTGTTAACTAAGAATCAGTTTTCTGGGACAATTCCTAAAGAGTTTTTCTCCCAGTTAGGCTCCTTGAAGAAAGTGTGGCTCTCTGGGAACAAATTCTCGGGAAATATACCAGACTCCTTAACGGAGCTGGGTCTTCTGAAGGAGTTGCACCTCGAGAGCAACGAGTTTTCTGGGCCTATCCCACAACTGAATCAAGACATAAAATCATTGGACTTGTCGAACAACAAGTTGGAAGGTGCAATCCCAGAGAGTTTGTCGAAGTTTGGTGCAAACTCGTTCTCTGGGAATGAAGGGCTTTGCGGGAAGCCTCTGGATAAAGCGTGTGATGGTTCTTCTTCTTCTTCTTATTCTTCTACGCAGGCAAGCCCTGAGAGTGGTTATGGTTCCAGTTGGGCTGTGAAGGTCATTCTGATCCTCTTCCTTGCGGTTGTTGCAGCGGTGATTTTTCTGTTCGTTAAGTCAAGGCAACGCCGAGATGATGACTTCAGCGTGATCAGCAGAGACAACATGGACGAGGTGGTGCAAGTGCATGTCCCCAGCTTAAACCACCGTAGCAAGGCCTCGGAATCTAGCAGAAAGGGTGGCGGTGATTCCAAGAGAGGCTCCTCCTCTAGGAATGGCATGGGTGACCTTGTTATGGTAAACGATGAAAAGGGTGTGTTTGGGTTGCAGGATTTGATGAAGGCTGCTGCAGAGGTTCTGGGAAATGGTGGGTTAGGTTCCGCGTACAAAGCTGCCATGGCAAATGGTTTGTCTGTGGTGGTGAAGCGGATGAGGGAGATGAATAAAATAAGCAGAGATGTGTTTGATGCTGAGATGAGACAGTTTGGGAGGATCAGACACCGCAATATTTTGACGCCTTTGGCTTACCATTACCGCAGAGAGGAGAAACTGTTTGTCACAGAATACATGCCAAAAGGCAGCTTGTTATATGTCTTGCACGGTATGATATCATCACCATGCCATTGTTTCCTTCTGTTCTATCACGTTTGATCTCTGATGTGGGTGGGAATGGGATAAAGGTAGCTTCTTTTTTATGTCTATGCATTTTCCATTGGAGAGTCTGTCATCCTAGGGGGAAATATAGCATCGGATAATTCAATCTTAAACAATGAAGTAACCAAAATAAAATTTAAATAGCATCCTTTACCCAGCAGTTCTGGAAACATGCATGAAATTGTGTCTGAAAAGAATTCCATTTGGGTCTTTCCCATGTGTCCCTCTATTTTATTTTTCTTTTGGTGCAGTATATAATATATGTTAACAAGGAATGTGTCATTATGTGTGCTCAGGTGATCGAGGAATATGCCATGCTGAACTGAATTGGCCTATCCGTTTGAAGATTGTCCAGGGAATTGCACAAGGGTTGGGCTTCCTTTATACTGAATTTTCTTCCTACGACCTGCCCCATGGAAACCTCAAGTCAAGCAATGTTCTACTAAGTGATAATTATGAGCCTCTCCTGAGCGACTTTGCCTTTCATCCACTAATCAACCCCAACGTTGCCATGCAGTCAATGTTTGCCTACAAATCCCCAGATTACGTACAATACCAGAAAGTTTCACAGAAGACTGACGTTTATTGCCTTGGAATCATCATTCTTGAAATCATTACCGGGAAATTCCCTTCTCAGTATCACAGCAATGGCAAGGGTGGGACTGATGTTGTGCAATGGGTCCTCACGGCAATATCTGAGAGAAGAGAGGCAGAACTGATTGATCCAGAGCTAAATAGCAATATAAATTCACTCAATCAAATGCTGCAACTTCTCCAAATTGGGGCTGCTTGCACAGAAAGCAACCCCGACCAAAGACTTAACATGAAGGAAGCCATTAGGAGGATAGAGGAGGTACAGGTTTAAAGATTATGTCAATAAGCTAGCTTAGTTGAAGTTGCTTCTGTAGGTGAGAATTGCAGGCCTGGGAAAGATTACATTAATTACAGCATCTTAATCCAATGTTCGGCCATTCATGAATGATCTTCTGAGAGCATAGGCATAGCGGTAAGCAGTGATTTTGTGCAAGAGAAATACACAGAGGGCAAAGAAGAATTGAGGAAGGAAAAAAGGGAGAAAGATTGGATAGCTTCATAAATCAGTTCGGTTAAGGAGAATGGTGATACATAGTTTTCGAAACTTGATCAATCTGATGACACAACGTATTGTAAGGGCTACAATAGAAGTGTGCTATGTTGATCTCATCTCAGTCCTTAATTTATGCAACAGAAATCATATATCGAGAAATGCTGAAGCTTGGAGCCTTTCTCATATTTTTGTCCTTTTGAAAGAGCAAAATGTCAAAGTCCAAGATTAGCCTCTTTCTGCTGATATCGGCCCTTGTAAATTATGTGCAATTCTTATAAATAAAACCATTTTTGGACAGCATCCCTCAAATTTGTAAAGACTCAAATTTTAGTAGGGAAAAGTTTCTACCCCCAGGATTTTCTCCAGTTTTCCTCTTATGTCCATCATATCCAAGAGATTGCTTCTGTCTCCTCCCCCCGCCCCCTTTTTCTTCAATTGTTTATTTATTTATTTATTAATTAAAAATCTTATATATATCTATATCTACATACATATAATTAAAGTATTTAATGCTTTCAAGTAATCTCAAATGCTAACGTGAACTCTTGCAAACAAATTGCCTTGGTTTCTGACATGGATATCTCAAGTGCTGACATGGACTTTTGCAAACATATAACTCATGCGCCACGATGGCTTTTTCAATAGTCTCACCATCGGCTGTCTTTTCGACTCATGCTCCATGATTGTTGGCATTCTCGCTCCGGGATGAATTCAATATTTCGTGATCACTGAGATTCTAGCTCTATCCACATGAAACATCAATGGACAATAATAAGGCAGTTGTGTTGGTCTTTGCTTTTACACTTCGACTGATGACATTCATCGCAAAAGGTTGCATCTTGCACACACAATTAACGAAAACAAACACTTGCTATGTAGTTTGGGGAGCAATATATTAATAAAATAATGTAAAATAATAATAAAAAATTACAATTTTTTCTTATACAATTTCTTATTTAAAGTAACGTTTGTTTAAGAGAAGTGCCACTTGGGATCATTTTCCTAAGAGTAGTGCTACTTGTACAGGCTTAAACAGCCTGGATAGTATAGTTCAGCTCACTTAAAGACTAAGAATTTTTAAGAAGGATAAAAAAAACATTTAAGAAGTTAGAGGGTCAGGCGAGATTTCCACCATTGTCACATCATCCGGGATACATCTGGTATTGATTGAAGTTGCGCTACAAAGCATTTCTCTTTTCCTATCTAATTACCAAATTGGGATTAGTTTCAAACTATTTCCCAGTTTGATGTTGTTCCAAAAAAAACATTCTTTTTATTTTTATTTTTTCTACACATAAGCATTTGTGTTAGTTCATATGACGCAAATCATGAAGTCACGTGGACTAACACAAATGTTATAAATGCATCATGTGACGAACATGTAGCACAAAATATGCAACACAAATTCTTTAACTATATTTTTTGTTGAGTAAATATCAATTGTATTACCAACAAGTGTTAAATGCAATGGTAAACGAGTTTCACTCCTAAAGTGAGGACATAAGTTCGAACCTTGGAGTAGGTGTTTGTTGAAATGGCCCCTTAGTTGCAACAGTATCCGAAGAAGATTAGTCTCATAGTGTTAGTAGCTTATGAAGATACTTTGAAAAACTAAAAAATATCAATTGTATCATGCGATGTCGTGGTTCAACATTATTTGAATATGGATTAATTATTAATCATTAATAAAAAAATTTAGTGAATCATTAATCATATTGAATATGGATTAACTATTATTTCTCACTTGGTTTTATTTTCTTAAATTGGAAATATGTATTTCTTAACCCAAGTTATTCTCCTAATCTAACTTTAGAATCTTGAATTTTGGTTTGAAGGCACCTAAACAGATTGGATGTGTACCTAGAAGTCAAATCTTGCCTACGTTACTAGGTTAAGGTTATGTTTTGGAGTTTTGAAAGGGATGAAGTGAAGTAATTAGTAATAAAATAGTAAAAGTATAACACTGTATTATTTGGAAGTTTTAATAAAGGAATAGAACAAAATCTCACTTCATTGTATGGAAGTCACAATCGAAATTAATAGAATAGAGTGAATTACAAATTTTACTTCTAATACTACCATTTTAAATTGAAAATGGCTTTCATACCATGGAACCTAAACAGTACCCAATTTATAATGGTCCCATCATTTGAGAAATCAAATGAACTATGGCAGATGACCTGCGAACCAATTATGGCTGCAACCCCTTTCTCAAACTACAAAAACCCTGACTCAGGAGGAAAATAATTACTTGATTGCCACAAAAATTGTCAAAGTTGGTGGTGGGTTGCTCCTGTCTACTCCATACTCTACAACAAAGAAGAGATGGAGTTGCAAGTTCACGACAACAGAGAAGAAAAAATGATATGGGAATTGGTTTTTGAGTGATGAGGGTTAAAATTGTAAATAATTATCTAAAAATAAAAAAAAAGAAAGTATTCCATCCCCAACCCCCAAAATTAGAGGGTATTAAAATTTGAAAGTTTAAGTAGTATGGAGTGGTTTAAATTACCCTTCTTAACTATTCCACTCTAATATTTAAAAAACTCTCAAACAATAGATTGAGATCTTTTTATCACTTCACTCCATTAATAACCACTCCACTCCATTCATCCAAACATAGCCTAAGGCATGCCTTGCAAGCAAGCATGTAATAGGCATTTGCTTTTATGGCCCTGTCTTCATATTAATGGCAACAACCTGAATTGTGAGATTTCTGGAAGAAACAGATGATCTTTGGAACTCCCACTCTTCAAAATATAATTGTTGTTTTCCCATTCATTTTCTCGTTGGCAACATTACATTTTTCCTTTTCCAGATAGGGGAACTGAATGAGAAAGTTGGAAATGTCAAGTTTACCTGCCTTGGATCCAATCTGAATGATAATCAGAACCCGCAGTACACAGTGCCTTCCAACGCGTGGTTTGGTTCATTCCAACAAAGGATTTTAGCTTCTCTCCAGATGGGGCATTGCTAAGAGCTCCTCCTAGAGATGGTGAGTGCCAATACTCTCTTGTGGGATGCACGTGTGAACCAACCTTTAAGTTCCCGGACTTTGAGTAGGCAAAACGTTCTGAGCTCATTTCCCAGTTCCCCCAGATGGAGCCTCTCATCATTGCTCTCACAATTCCTGAGTGTGCAGAGAAGTGCCCTTTTATGAAAATTTAAGCTTGTAGTATTGGCTCCCATATATCACATCCCTGGTTGTTGAGCACTGCTTAAGCTGCTTGCTTGAATATAAAAACCATTATATTGAGAAGTTTTCGATTAATTACATAAAACCTAAACCTGTAGTACTTACTGAGGACCAAATAATGAATTTATAGACGCTTCTTTCTATGGTTTCAATTTCAAATGAACCCTGAACGCCCCTTTGATGGAAACAAATATACAGGGCTATGAAAGATAGTACAGTATCCGTTTAATAATTAATATTGAAACCAATAAGAAAATTTTCTCCTTTAAATTTATTATACAACAGTGAACTGGTAAGCTAAAAGAAAGCCGCTGCAGCATTTGATAGCTAAAGAAGTAAATAACTATGTCATACATACAACATTCAAGATCGAATGGTTACTCTCTGTGTTTTAAATTGCGGTTGCGGTTGCAGTTACGTTGCGATTGTATAAATTGCGAACAATTGCAAGAAAATGTGGCCGCAATTGCAGCTGCGTTGCGGACCGCAATTTAAAACCCTAACTTACTCTATTTTGCAGAAAGCACAAACCAAAAACAAAAACAATATTCTGAAAAGGCATTGTAAATGAGCATAAACAGCCAAAAACATCATCTTCACTATATCTGATTTTCTAAAACCAAACTAGAATTTAAGAGCTTAATAACATGCCCCACATGCATTAGCACAAAATCCACATGCAACAGAAGGGTATGCTAACTGTAGTTGCTCTCTAGAGAGGCCAAAAGTCAATTTCCTTTCTTGACCTCTGCTACAAAAAAGATTTTAGATGTCAAATATTCTGTTTCCTATCTTGCTAGTTTCCAGAGACAAATGTGCATCTATCATACTTACTTATTCTTCCACCCACTATCCAACTTGAGTCACAGCTGCATTAAAATTTGCAGATGGGACCAGCTTGATTATTAAGATGGCAAGAGGTTTTAATCAAAATCAAGGAACTCCATCCTTTTCCTCATAGTGCCCTTTAGATCAGTAGCATCCCTTTCTGCTTTTTGAGCCTGCAGCGTGAAGCAAATGAAATAAAATTAATTAATATGCAAGATAGAACAATAATTAACAAACATGTCATCATATTATTTACCAAATAGGGGCAAAGGGTCGTTTTTTCTTTTGATTGGGGATGATGGTTGCTTTTTTTTTTTTTTTTTTTGGTGGGAGGGGGAAAAAGAATTGAAGGCAAGATCAATAAAACAGAAAATGACAGAAATTATAGTATAAGGATTTAAAATTGAAAGTTCCACATAGAGGGTTACATGCCATCACAACTCACAATTTTCCAACCAACCAATAAAAAACAAAAGCAAAAATCCGATTTATGTTCCCAGTAAAAACTGAAATTGTTAGTAGGAATTCTCAATCATGTATGGCAGCTTATATTTCTACTTGATATTGTTAGCTGAACATCAAATTGCTTCCAGCTTTTTTTTTTGGACAAAAGAATAATTCATTTAGAAAGGAAAGAATAGAAAACAGGAGTATCGGGAATACTCCTAAGGCTACAAAGAAACTACAGATGAAGGAATGGAAAGAGAAAATATATCAGCTCAAAAGAGCAACCTAGCCCCTTTGCATGTTAGACCTAGAAACGCCCTTATAAAGTCCATGAGCAGAAAACCACAAGGAAGCTAAAACACAAGCTTGTCCCATAAAAGTAACTTTTTTAAAATATTTATCAAACTACCATTTTTGAACTATTTTACCAAAACATTGAAGTATTGGCCACGCTGGATTTATTTTTAAAATTTCTCCGCACGGAATTCACCAACTGGACTAGCGGTTTTTATATGCAAATTGCCAGTAGCATTGATGATTTACCACCATCCAAAATTACCTTCACATACAAGGACTCACAAGGCAGCTTTTCCTCTTTTTTTCTCTGATGCCCCTACTCTATTGTATACAAACAAATATCTTCAAATAATAAGGCATAAAATAAATTCAAAGCTTCCCAATGATGTCATTCTATCTTTTAGTCCTTCAAATATTACAAAAATGATTGAAATTTGCTTCCCAGAATATGAAACATTTTTTATGTATGTAAATGAGGGACGATGTCTTCGAAACACCAAAACACATCTTAGGTTGACTTTTTTTTCCACTTTCTTTTTAGAGCTTATGCCTATTGATGAAGTTCTATGACAATGGCAGATCTTCTTTAGGGCATATTTTTTTTAATATATATATATGTGGAGGATGTGTGCTGAATTATACTACTATTAGTCCAAATTTATGCTGCTATCTGGTTTTGATGTTAACATGTTAGACATGAACTCCCTTGAGGTAGCTGCTGTCAGAACAAAATAGCCTTTTGTCTAATCCTATGCTTATTTCATAGGCTTGAACCCAAGCTAGCTTGCAAACAATGCCAAAGCCAGAACTTTAAGAAACCAAACTTTGAAGACTTATCAAAATAAGAACGGAAAATATATGTTCTCATTGTTGAATGTCTTAAATTCACCCTATCTTCTCTTCTAGCTGTTAGTAATTTCTTTTTTATTTTAATTTATTTATCCATCAAGATTTCATCGTTTGCCCCTACAAAATTTTGAGGCAAGTTCCACCACTGTTCTATGGAAAGTATTCATAGCTTTTTCTGTTTGTAGAGCGATATATAACTAGGATGACCTCAATAAACTAATTTTCATTAGTCCAGTTTGTTACATGCAAATCATATGGACCTTCACCAATCGGGCTTAGCTCAAGTGGTATGGCGATGTTGGGGGTAGAGGTCATAGGTTCAATACCTTGTAAACCTAAAAAATCTAATGGACCTTCCATTTCTTAATAATTTCTTAAGTTGGTTATTTTTACTTGTTCCTCTCCTTTTTGTTGTTAGATGATTTCTTGTTTACAGAGATAAGAGAAATAATTCATCACTTGCCCAAGGCTAAGAATTTCATTACAAATGTTCTGGATTGGGAATGGAGGTTGTGGAGAATACAATGCATTCAGAGTCATTAATGGTTACATCAGTTAATAAGAGACATCCTAAGGGAAGATTTTGGGAAGCCACTGATGGAGAATGGTGATTGAACTTGTTTTGCATCATTTAATATTGCACTTGTTTTGCTCAGCCCATTTGCCATTTCCCAACAGGATGTGGATGGCTCGCATCAAATATTGATTTAATGCCAAAGGTAGATACTGCTATTTATATTTCTGCTGAAAGTAATAAGACTGACGAAGTTTTAGGGGATGAATCTAAAAGAAATTTCAAGGGTAAATCTGAGTCCCAACATGTTCAATTCTTAGAAACTTCATTTCCTACTGAGAATCCTGGGAAAACAAAGAACTTCAATTTGAAGAAGGAAAATCTGGTGGTCTCATCTAATCATGTTAAATTGTTAATGGCCCTCCCTTGACAAATGATGAACCTGTGAAAGTGCGGCTGGTGGATTTGAAAGATTTGGTGGATACACTTTACCAAAGATTAGAAAAAAGAGAAAAAACTGACTAGTGCTACCAGCAACTTGCATATGGAAGTCACCAGTTACATATAAAAAAGTATCAGTTCACTTGGCAATTTCCCACTGGAAAAAAGAAGGAAAAGAAAAAGGCAGAGTGGACAGTCGTTTCCAAAAGAAGCCAACTGCAGTAATTAGATGACTTGGGTCAATTAGCCATGTCCCCTCCCCCCAGCCCAGCCATGTTAAAAAAAGCTTCCTTCATGTCATCAGTAAGCAATACTACAAGATGCATCAAGAGACCCTTATATGCCAAACAGGCATTTGCATACAAAAATTAATTGATCCATGGGCCTTCATAATTATTATGCTAAAACATGACATGAGAAATTCAATTGTTTGATTATCAACTAGCAGATGGACTTACCTTTCTTATATCAGCCTCTGACACACAAGTCATATGCTGTGGAAGCTCCTCCTTACCCAGATCCTATACCATTGATATAAGATTGCAAATTTATTTAGACTCCTTTGAGAAGTAATTAATAGTAGTCAAATAACATGAAATTGACCAAGAACACATCATACCAGCTCTCCAATTAAGACAACGTTTTCCCCACGAATTACATATAGGCCCAAAGGGACATCACAATAAATATCACCGACAATTACTCGTTCACATGCACCTTCGAGAACAACATTAGCTGTACATGGTCATCACATCACATTGCTAGTTAATATTAGAAAGAAATAATAATAATAATAATAATAGTAACTTCATAAAAGTAGAATGCATGTAGGATAGATACGTTACCAAATTGATCAAAAGAGCGTAATAACCCCAAAAGTTTTCGACCATCTCGCAACAGGACAAGAAGTTTTTCTGTGAAAAATACATATAATTTAAGAAGAAAATCTTTGCTATGTGTTGCCATATCTCATCATTCAGTTCAACCTATAGCCACTTTAACTGAAGATGACAAAATTAAATATATAAGAACAAAAAAACGTCACAATAAAAATGCCAGATAAAAAGCATGCAAACTTTAGAACGGAAACAAAGGACAATGATTGACTTCCAACATTTTTGTGTGACAGAAGCAGGGTGAGAGCCCATTACTTAAACCCCAGATGCAGTTTTATAGAGTTCAGTACTTCAATGAATGACTGACATACACTAAGCCCGACTTAACTGATAGTATCCTCACTGACCATACCGCCTCCCCAAAGATGAAAACAACAAAATACACTCAGCAAGCCATTCCTTGAGAATAACAAAAAAAATTGCTGGGAGGTCTTTAAATAGGCTCACTTCTGTCATTTTTTTAAAACTGATACTCGTTCACCAATCAAGGGGTTAGAGAAGAATTTACTAAACAAGTGTTCAGATGCAGGAGAATTATACAGCAGCAAAGACAGGTCATCCTTTCTATTTTTGGCCCGTCAATGAGCCGTTACTATGACTTAAACCTATAGACTCGATCCAAATCCCCACCCACCCCAACGACCTGCGCTAACCCTAGGTGGCCTAGGTCATCCTTTCTTGATACATAAGTGTAGTAGTTCTCATACATAATAAATTATTTCCCCCTTTGATGAAAACCTTCCATTTATTCAATGCTTCTTGTCATCCAACATTTCATCGCTTCATATTGAAGCATTGCAAGAAAATGCCATACCCAAAAGAAATACTAGAAATTGGAAATTTAGAATTAGCACTACAAAAATTTATAACCACAACAGTCCACAGTTCTTGTACAAATCCCACAATGAAACAGAGAACCGCAGTCTATGGGTACCCAAAACAAACAAACATTAAAAAATAATAATAATAACAATAAAGAAAAATTGAGGGCAAGTAACTCTAAAAATAAATAAATAAATAAAAATTCACAAATGATATTTGAACTTCAAAATCATTATGGAAAAAAAAATCATAAAAACAAGACAGAGAAAGAGGAGCAAGGGAGAGAAAGAGAGAGAGATTATACTGTCAAGGTATGTGGCAAGCGAGGTGGTGAGTAAGACATCATCTGGGGTAGCCCAAGACATTGAGCTCATTCTTGTCTTGCACCTGAAAAAGCAGCCAACTTTGATCCAAAACCTCCTTCAATGGCATTCCCTTACACCAACCCCACAATCTCAAACCCAATAAAACATCGCAAATTGTCCCTCCACATTTTTAAACCCCATAATAATAATAAAAATAAAAAATAAAAAATAAAAACAACCCTCTGACAAGATAAGAAGACCCTCAATTTTCCTTTCAATTTTCTTATCGAGGAGAAAAAAATAATAAAAAGATTAACTAAAAAGCATTTCACATTTAAAGGAGTTAGGTTGGACCTTTTTTGATCGGAGACTTTCGGAAAAGACTGCTTCTTTCTCTCTCTCTCTCTCTCTCTCTCTCTCTCTCTATGGTGTATGAGAGTGAGAGTGACAGTATGAAAACAAGCTTGAACTCTCACTCCCAGTTTGACCTTTGAGGAGTTTGGTTTGGAACTTCGGATATTTCATTTTTCTGTAACGTATACAAAGCCATTTGTGGTAAAAGAAAAAATTAAATAAATTAAATAGAGTAAAAATGAAAGTGGAAGTGGACCTTAATCCTGGACTTGGACTATCACCGAAAGTGCTTTTGGGCCCAATTGAAAAACAAAAAGAAAATGTTACTTTTACAATACATACTTTTACAATATACATATACATATATATATATATATATATGAAAAGTTATACAAAATGTAGGGGTTGATGATACCTCTTATAAGCTTAATAACTTTCAATTTTTCTAGTTCCTTTTTCTTGTTCTTCTATTTTTTATCTATTCAAAATATTAAGTCTTTTAATCAGTTCATTCAACTAGTAATTGTTTTTGTAAAAAGCTTAAAAATATAGGATCGGATTTAGTCTTCACTAAAAAAAAGAAAAATATTTTTGAAATAGAAGGGAATTGTCTCTTGTTATTTAACTCATACTCATTAAAAAAAAACTCATATTAGTTATTATTTTCCATATTACTTATATCTAAATTATGATAAATAAGTGTGAAATATGTGATATAACACAGTTTATCTTGTTCTTAAATTTGATTGTTATACTGACATTAGATAAATCTTTGAAACTATATGTAAAATTTAACCTGTTTAATCAATTTTCTTTTGTACAAGAGCCAATTAACATTAGACTAGCTACTCAAGGTTATTAGGATGAATTTGATATTCGCTTAAAATTTGGGGTAAACAATTAAAAAATGAGCTTTTTATAATTTTTTTAAATAAAAATTTTATTTCTAATTTTTTACCTTCATTTTTCTTTGGTAGAAGTAATGTGGAGTGGAGTAGTTCAAACAAAATTAAGTAGAATGATTTAAAATAGACTCGGGTGAAAATTAATTTAAACAGTTTAGATGTTCAAAAAATGATGGTGATTATAATTTTTAAAAGTCAAACTAACCCTTACAAGGTAAAGAAAGATAAAAAATGAATTCGAATAAAAAGCATTATTTTTCTTCTTCTTCTTCTTCTTTATTTTATGTTTCTCTCCCCATTCTATCCCATTGCATGGGGGCAGAGTAGTATGGAGGGTTTTGGATTTCCCGTCCAAAATACTCCATTCCATTGCTGAAAATATTAATCTGTTAGGTGGAAATAATAAATTAATGAAAAAATTTAACCAACTACTTAATTATGGTTAAAAAGCATATTTTGTGAGAGTTTTTTAGGTCAACTATTAGTTAAAGGAGATTGAGGTAGAGGATGGATCTTTTGCATAAAAGTTAAAACTCATGTGATATCAAGTATTTGTGGGATTATTTGATCCTGGAGTCAAATATCACTTATAACGTTTTGCATGCAATTTAGTTTACACTCTCCTCTTCACATAAAATTTTAGACTTTCTTTATAAAACTAAAAAGAAAGGGTAGAGCTTTTGACAAGTTTCATAGTTTACTGTCATTAAACTTCAAGGGTTCAAGTGTATTGGGTAAAATAACAGCATGAAAATTTGAAGTTAACCAAAACTAAACCTTCAATTATTTTATACAGTTGTAATATAATGCCCTTTACTGGTAGTCCCAATAAAGGGCCGTAACCTTCCTTTCTCTTGATTGGTAAATATAAATTATGTCACATGCACAAGCACTTGTTAGGTGTTTTGCACCTTTTTCAAGGAAACAAGGATAAGTTTCTCCACGTCAAAAAGGAAAGGGATAAGTTTCTCATAATATATTAAAATATGAAATGGGTAACTAAATCATTTACCTTCCCTTTACATTTTTCCGAAGGCATACTGAGTTTCAATTACAGAATATGATTTACATACTTAAATTAATATTGGAATACTGAGGTATGTGGACCGATTTGTACTAAAACGCAGTAAAGACAACTGAGATTCGGACTTGAACTGCCAACCTTAGGAAACATTATTGTTTTGCATTACGCATATACCCCCCTCTTCTTCCTCAAACCTCATCTCTACATACCAGATTGTAAGACATATATACACAAGGCTTTAACATGTAAAGCTTCCTTCAAAGCTTGAAAACCTAAAAGCTTGTTATTGTCGGGTTTATCATTTTTAATAGAAATTAAAATATAATGCAAGAAACTGGATTATGCTTTCTGACATTCATGTACTATAAAAGGTTCTAGGCTTTGTCCCGATTCATCCTCCAGTTTGTCACCTTTCCTTGGCGTGATTCTTACATCCAGAAGAGTTGGTACAATTCAATATCCATTCTGTTTAAGATATTAGCTTCTACGAGCTGAGTTATGCATAATCAGAGTAATAGATGAGAAGCCATTTATATCTCAAGAACGATATCTGCAACCAGAAAATAGATATGTATTGTCAGAATAGCTGTAATTAACTTTGTTCCTAGCCGTATTCCTCCATAAGGGATAGCTTAGAAGATGGAAAAGGGAGAAAACATTCTTGCAAATTAAATAAGTCATACATGGAACACTAAGGTACTATCAAACTAATATATATGATTATTAGACCATAAAAAAATCAATGCATAGAACTCACATTCAGAATCTGTCTTGACCCATTTAATTCCATGGTGTGCAGCAGTAGTAAGATCTTCTTCATTATCGTCAGACTGTGGCATTAGTTTGGTTTCCAGGTACTTCTTTATAAACGTAGTTGTACTTGAACCTTGGGGATATATGTTTTTGTGGAGTATTGCCCTCAAAATCTGTAATCAAAAGTAAAGCAAGAGTAAGATAATCATAAAGGAACTATATAGTTGGCGTCATTAAGTTAATGGGTGACAAGTGACAACACAGGCTTGCAAGGTTTCTCATCTACCTTCTCTATTCTGGAATCTGTGGAGAGTGGATCTTTGAAAATAGGAGTAGGTTGAAATCCACTTCTGCAAACAAACATCTTCTTAAGAAGAAAAATAAGTGATTTCTTGGCACTCTTACTTTTAGTGCTATCCAAACAACGATCTTTTCCCCTGCTGTATGTTAGACTACTGCTTGGGTAGAAATTACCAACGTTAATATTGGAGCCATCAGAAAATGTCTCATTTTCTTTTCTTCCAAGTTCCAAGCTTGAATGTTCACTGTTCAAACGTTTCTTGATCTGATCATTGGGGTCTTCTTCTTGTTCTGTGGCCAAATTTGATTCCACCTGTCCCTGGAAATATATGTTCAATTCATTCTGAAGATTTCCAACATCTTCAACCGTGAGCTCCTTGACACAATCCTGAGAGGAAGATGAATCCTCTGCATTAGTCTTAGTCCTGTTCGAATCTTCTTTCAAATTGTAACTCCCAAACGTCCCAATTGCAAGGAATGCCTGAGGCCAGTCACTGAACTCTTGTTTGCAAGGTTCACGTAGCATATAATCTGTTGGAAAAATCAATCAACAAACTGACTTGCCTCAGAGAATGATATGATGTAATATATTATAAACTCAATTCTTAGCAAATTCCAAGTTAAAATGGACAAATATTTCAAGTACGCTAAAACTGACGCTAGTTGATTTATCAACTGAATTTTGTTTTTTAACTGTTACTTTCTCTTACCCTCCTTTTTGAAAAATTGGACAGTACAATAACTCCAACCTAAAACCTATACCCAAATCTCCACTCACCCTAACTAAGCTCAGGTGGCACGTTTCTTTTCCTGTAGAAATGAGGGAAGGTTACCCAACAGTAGATACCACAAAACCTTTATTCTGTGCACATTATTGTGTTCTTAGCCCTGTGGGCATTATTGTGTTCTTAACTCTGTACATTATAGTGTTTATCATTATCTACATCTAGAAACAAAATTCATAGGCAACGTCATAATCAGACCTGAGTACTATGCCAAATAAACTGTGGCAAATATGAAGAGAGACAAGGAACTATAGTTCTAAGTGATCTTGAGGATTTTCCTGTCAATGGAAACTGATGCAAACATAGAAAAGATTGAAAAATGCGTACGAATAGCTGAAATTGTGCTTGGTTTCTTTTTCCCATTGCTCCCATTAAGCTTGTTTTGCATCCATTCAAGAATCTGCATAGTAAAGGACAGGTAACCTTGCTTGAGAATTCAGAGGTACTAAATAAACAATGATGTCAACATAGAGTAAGCTATTCTTTCTTAATCCTTACCTTCATTTTGGTGAATCTGGTTGGAGGTCCTCTAACTAAAAATGTGGAGATTTTGCAAAGTAGGAGTCAAGTGTACAATGCGCAGATCCCATAAGCCAGGTCCAGCAAGTGCTGAGCTGCAAAAGACTTTAAATAGAAAGTGCGCTAAATGTTACAGCCAGTCAATTACTTGCCACTGGTTCAAGTTCCCAAACAGTGACTTTGTCTGGAGAAATTCTATGATGAGAGTACTACACAATTTCACTAAAAATAAAACGCCTGACACCATATAACTATACATGCCCTTAGATTAAATTTAAAATATTATATAATAAAATTTAAATTAAATCAGGTTAAAAAACTAATGAGAGTAATACTTTTAAGAGTATCTATAAATGTCTATTTTCGCAACCTCTTGATTTCTCTATATTGTCTTTTTATTATCCCTCTTCCCAACCATAATTTTTTTTATTTCTTGTCTCCTCAGCCAGTTGATTTTCGATTGCAACCATCGCCGGTTGTTCACCTCACACAAACCTGTTTAATTTCTTCCATCTTTTATTTATTTATTTATTTTGGTGTGGAACTTCCATCTTTTATCTCTATGCATGCATTTGTGTCTTCTTCTCCTTTGTTTTCTTTTTCTTTTTTTTCTTTTCATTTGTCACATTTTTTCTTGCTTTAATATATGAGATAATATTATATATAAAAAACTAATAGAAATAAAGAGAGACAACTTGGATTATTTATGAATTTACGTAGAAAAGTATTGATATCTTTACATAAATTAGAGACAAATTTAATGATATTAAAATGTGTAATTTTTGTATTTCTATTTTTTATTTAGTGAAATCTTAATTTAATCTGCTTAAACCCTTCCTTAAATTATTATGAAACCAATATACCTTTGCCTAAAATGGTTGAAATATTAATACTAGAAAGCATATGCTGTAAAGGGTTCTCTCCCTATATATAGGTTCATGATAAAAATTTGATACGCTTATAATTGTTAATAACTTGTAGACAATGACTATGGTTTGTTTGGGCAGTTGAATTGTAATTAATTATTATGGGAATCTTGCATGTCAAATTTAGAAAATTTAAACAAGAATAAGTATATAATTTTTTTAAAGGTATGTTATACGTACGTGTTTTAAGACAAATTAATGGAGTAGAAAATAATTTTGCATTGATATGAATTTTTATGAGTGTGATGTGAGTCAAACAAAGTGTTAATCCAATGGTGAATTTCGTGAAAAGCTCATCATACAAAAAGTTATTTATCCGTGTCAGATTTTTGTTTATATCAATATCAATGGATCTACTCATTCATAGATGGATATCTACTTATTCCAAGCGAGTCTATAAAACTTGTACGCTTTTATTGAATAACTTTTGTAGAATATGAATTTTAATGATCAAACTATTAAATTATGTTATATTATTGCAATGATTATGCATGTATGTTATATTTGAGATGAATTAGACCTGTATAAGTATATACTTTAATATTTGACATTTATTTATATTTTGAAAGCATATTATACTTTAAATGATTTAATGAAGTATTAATTAGTTTATATTACGTTAATTTTGATATATATTAATGAGTCACAAAACAATTTTAGATTAATGTAAAATTTTATGTGTATGATCTACATGATAGAAATTTTCAATCTAACGATGAATTTTGTAAAAAAATTATTCAATAAAAAGTTATTGAGTGGTGTAAGTTGATTCTTCCCCCATATATATAGATATATATATATTGTCAATGACTAACTTTCCTAAAAGTTTAAAATGTTAGGTGAAGACTCATGAATAATTTTATATCTTTAACACGTCCCATTACATAAAAGTCATTTGGGCTTAAAGCATGGACAATGCACAAACTCACCCGACCCTGTGCTTTAATTCAACTTTATTTAGAAGAATTGGGGTGTGAAAATGATTGAACTTCTGACTACTTGATCATATAAGCTCTAATATCATGTTAATATCTAACTCTCCCAAAAGCTTAAGCTTTTATGTGAAGGTCTAAAATTGATTTTATATCTTTAACATATATTAAGCGTATCATGTGCAACAATCAATCTTATGTGAGAAATGAAAGTAATAAATCTTAACCATTACATTTATAGGACAAATTATGTTACTTTCTAAATTTTATATATATATACATTACACTCATACAATTTCATATTAATCCGAAATTATTTATATTTCATTGATATATCTTAAGGTTAATATAATATATACTTTTTAAATATGCATAAATGTAAACTAGTATGTTACATACTTATTATTATTATTTCAAATTTTGATATGTAAAATCCGTATAATATGTAGTTATAATTTAATGGTTTGATTAATAAAAAATATTAAATTTTATAAGTCTGTGAATTTTTAAAGCAATATATCATTTGAGCCTCCTATACACAGATAAATGCTTAACTTATGTGCTTTAACTTATGGATGATGGCCAAAAGAAAGAGTTACATGCCTAAATATAAAGATGTAAACCTATCATGAATTAATAAAGCAAACTATGCATTGCATGCAGTGCGGCATCAACGTTGAACATTGAGGGTGTGGTGCCATTGCCAATAATATAGTGTATACTTACTGTTCTGCTTTATCATTGAGACTTTGACCAACCAATGTTGTGGATATATATATATATATATATATATATATATATATATATATAAAATCCTATTTTAGTCTTGTACTTTCATTCTTATTTCAGTTTCTGACATTCATAAACTCGTTTCAATTTAGTCCATTCATTTGTGTACATGTTATTTGCTAAGTAGAAATGCTGATGTGTCACCATTAGAAATGATGAGCAGACTTATATGTAAAATGCATTGATAATGACTTTTTTATTGAACCGGTCATGTGCGACTCATGTTAATGTTATATAGATTTGGCCTTAAAGTTTACCTCAAGATCTCTTATGTTGGTAAAAGTTATTTCAAGTTTATATTGTATATTTAAGATTCAAATGATAAACTTGAGTAGGGATCATATTGTAACCATATTTAAATGTCAAGAATTATATTGTAACCTTGTCCAAATGTCACAAACTAAATTATGAGTTAATTCATATGTCAATGAAAAAATTGAGAACAAAATAAAATGCAATGACCAAATTGTAAGTGTATTTATCAAGTTAACAATTGTCAAATTGTCATGTTGACAGATAACAATATCTTGTCATCTTTAACAGTGACACATTAACATCTTCATTTAATAGATAATGTGTATACAAAAGGAAGGACTAAATTAAAATGAGTTTATAAATGTCAGAAACTAAAGTTAGAATGAAAACAAATGCATGTCATAGATCATAATTTTTATAAATTGTGCTTAAAATATTAATGTGATTCTATTTGACATTGATTCAAAAAATTTAAATTATATCACTTAAATTTAAATGCAACTATATTAGTCAACAAAAAAAATACAACTATATTAATAATATATGCTTAATTAATGGGTAAAAAATAACGTAAATACTCGTGTAATATTGGGAATTTGGAAGTAGAAAGATTGCAGCCCAAAGTTCCCGTGGGCTGTCCCTTACTAACCGAACCGCTACGAGTCTGCTGTATCTCATTCTCATCGCCATCTCCACTATTTCATGGAAGTCTCTCCCAGCCACTATTTACGTGTGGTATAAAATTTCTGGAGTCTAAATTTAATTCACTTTTAATATAAATATTTTATATTATTAGATAATAATATAAAGAAGTAGAGACAAATTGAGAAATAAAATACTGAAGGAGTTAAATTATATAAGTCAAGATATTTATACCAAAAGAATTCTTAATTTAATGATTAAATATATAATATTTATCGAAGTTAAACACAAATATCATAAAATTCATGATTAAATTAGTGTCAAATTTTTCAGCAAAGAAATGAAGATCATTTTGTATTATGACTATTAAAACATCTTAATCATTTGTCTTAGATCGTTTGATCATCTAAGTTTACACTGTAAATATCTCTTATTTTACTAATGTAAATCTGCTGCACCCTCTTATTTAAAATTTCTCACTTTGCCTATTTCTTATTTTTAAAATAAAAAAATCATTTTTTAAGTGAACCAACCCATAAAATATAAACTTATCAGCTCAATTAATATTTTAATTTTTAGTACAATATAGGCCAATAAAAAAGAAGTAATGGTACGGACCCATTTTTCTTTTACATAAAAATTATATTATTTATATTTGAAAATAGAATCATGGCTGAGACTACAGGCTCGTTTGGATAAATTTTTTAAAAATAATTATTTTATAGACCTTTTTTTAGTAGAATTTTTT
This sequence comes from Styphnolobium japonicum, assembly GCA_023212625.1. Lineage (NCBI taxonomy): Eukaryota > Viridiplantae > Streptophyta > Magnoliopsida > Fabales > Fabaceae > Styphnolobium > Styphnolobium japonicum. The sequence continues at coordinate 19,517,567 of JALBWW010000003.1, read as the reverse complement.
TTAAAGAAAAATTTATTTTACATTTGGATGTAATGTTTGTAAAGTACTTTTAAGTAATAGAAGAATTTGTAAGTTTGTTTGGATAACAAAGAACAAAAGAGCTTTTTTATAGCAAAATTACTAAAAATATAAAGTATCCAGAATAATGGAGGTAGGATTTACAAGAGGAAAAAAATAGATGACAAGAGATATAATTTTTAATAAAGGCAAATGGTATTTTTATCAATAAATTATATTAAAAATCACTTCTCCTCCTTTTTTGAGAAGATAGGGATCACTAGCTTTTAAAAAAATGGTAATTGAGCTTTTTTTTAACTTCTACTTTTTTTAAAAGTTTTATCCAAACATACATAAAACTTATGGAAGTATTTTTTTTAATAAAAAAATGCTTTATTTTAAAAATAGCCTATCCAAATGCACTCTAAGCCCTTTGTTTGTCCCACCTCCATCCGTCCATGTAAAGGAGTTTTGATAATGCATCAAAATTTAATCTAAATTTTTTTATATTATGATTTAATTATGTATTGTTAAATCATTAAAAAAATTTAACTTTGATAACATTTTTTTATTACATGATAAGAGTATTCTCGAATCAACTTTCGCTTTAATTGTGATTGATTCCCCTTCCAGACAATCTTAAGAGCACACCCTTATATTAACCTAGTACTTTTAGGGGTTCAAATCAAAGTAGTTAAAGTATGAAATACACCTCCTTAACCACTAGGTCAATCTATTGAATTGACTAAGATAACAACTATTCGAGAAATTCAACTCTTTTAAAAATGTAATAACAAATAATTGAATGGTAGTCTAAAAAAATTTCACATCAAAATTAAACTCATATATATATATATATATATATATATAATCTTTTTAATTTTAACTTTTTCTTGGTGGAATTTTATTTTAACTCTTTAGTAAAACAGCTACCTATATTTGTTATACCACTACAATAATTATGTAGTATAATACTATACCATATATTACATTTTAGCATAAATATTATATTCTAAAATACTTTTATCTTTTATTTTTTTGGATAAAAGAATGAGACACATGCCCGAAACAGAAAACTACAAAAGCACTCTACTCTACGTGACAAAACAATCCCCTTTTATCAGCAGGAGGCCCATAGCCTATGGGAATAGGATCCTCAAGTTATAGTCGGTTGTGGTGCCCTTCATTTGCGCAACTCAATCTGCCACCTGATTTGCTTCACAATAATATGCTGCTGTTTGATATCTCTGTCGCTATGTACCAATTCTATGGTACTCAAAATGAGCACAAAAATTATACGAGAATATGAAATATTCTCATGCACTAACTTACTAGAGCTGTGAATCATATTCAATTAAAAAAAATCCTTATCTTTCATAATAAATGAATAGTATTTAATTTGATTTAGGATAAAATAAAAGCTTAGTACACACTGAATGGCAAATAGAGATAGGGACTTGATCAAATCAAAATGGCTAGTTGTCTCAATTAAGCTCTAATCATGATTAGTATTGTATGAATTAATTATAGATATAAATGTGATTTAATCGGTCAAGTCCTTTATTTGCTAATCTTTAGAACCAAAATTTATCTAAAATAAAAAAGAGAATGTTTAACTAAAAGAATTGGTTTAGTGATTAAGAATGTCTGTTCTCTGTTTCAAGTTTAAACCTTAAGTCAACACTGAATGAGAATTAATTTTCTAAATCCATCATGTTAATGTAGAAATATACGTTTAAGACTATCTACTGATAGACTTAGTCTTAGTTAAGATCATCAAAAGAGAGATATATTCTCAATTAACATAAAAAAATAGCCCAATAATACTCTTACCTTGCAACAAAAATTATAAAGTACATTTAATAATAAATAATAAAACATCATATTAATATAGTAATTAAGATTTTGTATTTGTAGTATGTTTTTAATTATTTTTACATAAATAATATCATATAATTTATTAATAGATCAAAATTTAGAAGCTTAAAATAAAATAAAATAAAAAAGAAAAGAGAAAAATTCTCCCACACTCGCTGGGCTCGGTCTACCATCATCTACACTCTTCGTGGTGTTGCGTGTCAGATCCTTCTCGTTGAGACGCTGGCACGCGAAGATGTTGAGGTTGATGACGTGCCACGTGTCAATACAACACGTGATCCCTGCTGATTGGATAGTATCTGACCTAAACGTGGCCCAATAATAATCCGTCAAGAACAATTATATATATATATATAAATAATTTTATAGGATCATATATAAAATTTAATTTTGATTTATATTGATATAAAAAACTTCTATTTTTTTTTACAGTTAAAAAATTCTAATTATTATTCATTCATATGTTACTAAATGTTATTAAAAGAATTAAATTTATCAGATGTTTGTTTTCATCTCAATGATAAAATAATATATAATTAAATAATAATATAAAATAATTATATGTCATATAAATTAAATTTTTAAATTTATTTTAAGATATATATCTACATGTAATAATATATTATATTTTTAATGTAAATTTATATATAAATTAAAATTTTAAAGATTTTTATAATTATTTGTTGAAAATTTATAAATTTCGCCTTTTTTCTTTCTAATAGTCATAGATTGCAAGGAAATCATTACATTGCATCTAAACCACAATGTATGTTTCTCGCGTAAGATACGGGGCAAAGTTCGTGGCGGATGTAACATTTAGAAATAGTCTAGTTACCATCACAAAGATTGATAGGGATTTGTAATTACATGATAGTAGGAGAGAAAAAGGCATTTTTCCAAAAATAGTCATATTATGTGTGCCTGAATTATAGGAATTTCTCCTTTTTTAAAAAAATACTATCGTTAATTTTATTATTTTAATTTATTATTAAACCATAAAGACCTCATGTTCTTTAGATATTGTTAATTTTTATTAAAAGATGTTAGAAATAAAGCATATATTAAATATGTGTATAAATTAAAATTTACAAAATATAAAAGAAAGTATTAGATAAAATAAGACAGTGGAAAGAAAATATAGAGTTTTGTTTATTTAATTACACATAACATTATATGTTTTAATTTATTAGACAAACATTAAAAATAAGGATTTTTTAACAAAACTTTTGATCCAAAAAAAAGATAGAAAATTGTGCAAGAGTTCTCTTTATTACTAGTAGAGAGATAATAATCTTTCTTTTTGTATAAATTAGGGTATTTCATTATTTGAAAGACAAAAGACTAATCCCATAAAATACGGTTAAGTGTGTGAAATAAGAACATCTCTCAACTGTATTTTTTTTATATATTACCTCAAAATTTAAATTCGAAATAAAATATTTAAGTAACCTAATCCCTTTATATAAACCAATGCAAGTTGCTAGATAACAATTAAGATATGTCATATAGCACTTGACTTTCGGGTTTGCATCATCTCATACGACTTATTCACATGATAATGTCATGTGAACAAAGAGCTGACAGAAAAACCATACATAGCGTTTCACATGTACAAGTCCTTTGGACATAGCATGAGTACACTATTCCATGAATCTTTCCTATTAACGTAACAACGGTAAATTTACTATATTCACATGTAAGTCAACCTTTCAAGTGGCGATGTACCAATAAGTTGTTAGGGCACGCACCTACTCATGTGTTGATAAGTATAGATTACATCTTAATCAACTACTCCCACTAAAGGTATAACCCAATACTGCTTCAGATATGTTATATATGAATATACCTTGTCTTTTATTTTATTGATATTAATGCATTCATTCTTACAATATTCTTGGATACCATAAGCTGAGGAATATGGCATCTTGGATGCCTTCCATGTGGAACATAGTGGCTATTTATTTTTTCACATAAAAGCTTATTGCTCAGTATGACATATTCAATCTCAAACCTATTAATATACTTTAAGTGTTACATTGAAAATATTTTCAATCCAAATATTTTTAAAATTATTTATTTAATTAGCCTATATCCAAAATTTACATACAATATACTAATTAATATAACCAAATTAATAAGAATGTTATTATTATCATCAATTATTATTATTAATATCATTATCAACAAATTTAAATTTTAAACTATCTACTTTTAATATTTTTATATAACAATTAATTATATAAAATAAAAAATATTGTTAAAAAATTGAAATTAACAACACTGAAATCAGCAATTGCACTCACGGTATCAATATGTTTGCATTACTTTAGTGTTACAGAAGGTATTATATTGATTTTGCATCTTAAGGTTACTTTGGGATTGAGGAGTTTTTAAAAGAAGAAAGAGGAAGGATAATTTTTTATTTCTAAATTAAGAGAATCATAAAATATTTATAAAAATGAATAAGAGATAATTGAAAGGTTACAAGATAATTACTCATTTTATTCTTCTTATTTTGAAAAAAATTTCATATAAAGGGAATATTTATTTAAAATAAAAAATTACTCATCCTTTCTTTTTCTCTCCAAAACCGTTCATCTAAACATATCCTAAATAGACAATATCATCACCCTAATATTAGATGTGTGCCCACCTAACTTAATTAGCCGACTCTTTTTTTTTTTTTTTAACTTTGTGTATGATATTAATTTCATTCAAATTTAAGAGCATGATGGTTATGAGTCTAAAAATTAAACATTTGACCTGACACTTGATATTTAAACTACTTATTATTTCAATCAATCAATTGTTGATTTAATTAAGCCAACTCTAGTACACATAGGTTGGGATTTCGTGGGTTACGGCTAAAAAATTACACATGTTAAATGGGTTATCAAAATTAAATCTTGACGTAGTGCATATTTACATTAGTTAAGATTAGCCTACCAAATATTAAAATTTGAAATTTAAAAAAATTCTAATATAATATAAATTATACAATAATTATTAATAATAATGCAACAATTTAAGTCAAAAAGTAAACATTTAGTCAATCAAATCTAAAGCAAAAAAAAAACATGAGTCATTTATTCTATTTCTCTTCACATAAATCTCCCTGATCTTGAAACATATTTGATTTCACTATCAATGTCTCATGACTTTGTGTACACTCATCTTTATCTAAAATCCTATCTAATTGAAAAACTAATAAATAGACAATTCCAAAATAATCAACTAAGATTGCAAAGTATATATAGTTCAATGTTCAAAGAATATATAAAAAGCATTACTATGAGGATTTGGAACAAATCATGCCACCAATTTATATTCCAAAATTAAATTTAGACATTTTTAGGATGGGTAAAACTTTTAATTGGTAAGAAAAAGCAAAAGAAATTGCTGCCAAAACTAAAAATCAATTCCCATTACACTGTAATAATTAGGATGATAAAGTACATCATGTGATAGGATAGAAAACAGAGATATCGTTTTCCCAAAAAAAATGAAAAACAGAGATAGCGAAGTAGGGTTTTGTATGCTTTGAACGAAAAATCCCACATATTAAATGAGCTATCAAAATTATAACCAAATTCACCCTATTTATAAGACCAAATCCCAAATAGGTTGTCCAGGAGAACGAGGTAAACTCATTTTTTATATCTCTATTTCATACCAAACAATTTGTATTTTTTTCCTCTTCTTTTTTTTCACTCGGCAATTGATGTGATAGAATTAAATTAAATTTAAATAAATAAATGGAAATTAACCCATTTTCCTAAATAAAAAACTATAAGGGTAAAAAGTCTTTTAATTGCAAGTGTAAGCTTACTTTAACCAAGAAAGGTATATATATATATTTTCTACGGAACAAATCAAAATCACGTGAAATGGAGACTTCCGAGAAGGACGACTAATTGGCTTGGGTTATGCATTATGGTCGTGTGTATGCCTCTCTAAAAATGGAAGTCTTGCCCTTAGTAGAAAGTACGTAGTTCATGTTGCAACTTGCTATGAATATCAAATCGTACGCCAATGATAACACAAGCAACAACCGTACGTAATGATATTTCAGAGTTCTTATTGGCCTTAATATTCTCAAATAGATAATTTGCTATTGTAAATAGATACGATTCGTGATTAGATTATCATAATTATTTTAGTAAAATTGACAAGGATAAAATGCAATCAATATTGATCTCATCTTAACTAGTACAAGTATATATAATTATAGGTACATATATTACGATTTATTTCATAAAGTTTTGCTCAAATCAATTTTAAAACCTTACGTTTTTACCTATCAAAGTTTAAAATCATGCATTACAATTCTTTGAATAGTTAGAAATATTACAAGTGATCAATATTTTGTTAAAATTTTTTAAAAAAATTACTAAGATATATTGAGATTTGTCTTCTAAACCATACTAGTAAGAAAAAATATAAATTATGCTGGTGAATCTTTTTTCAAAGAAAAATATTACAGGCATGGCTGATGACATTGTCAATGTCAATTTTAATTAATTATTAACAATTTCAGCACAAAAAAAATTAAGAAGATAAAGTGTAAGTTATCTATAATTTGAACTCGAGTATTCATGTATATGTCCTTCTCTTTAATGAATAATAAGAAGTTATAATGGTCATATTTGTTTTTATTTTTTTTGGTAAATTAACAACACAGTAGTTTGAACTTAGGATATCTTACATACTACCCAAACTCCTCGCCACTAGCTTATTCCTAATGACTGTTGTAAGGGTCACCTTAAACATGAGTTTGTATCAACATTTGGCTAGTTATTCATATAATTTGTGAGCAATGCCTAGTGCTCATTCATTCAATTAGCTAGAATTTTTTGAGATGTGGATGGAGAGTGATTGTGTCAATCTCTCATCAAGGATAAAGATTCCTTGGCATAGTGTGGATTGCGAAAATGTTTAGTTTACATATTCTGTTTGAAATAATTAAAATTAAAAATTGATTTAATTTGATTCCCATGTTTAAAATTTATTATAAAAAAATAGGAAAATGGTGTGTGCCCTTACTTAGAATAGACAAATAATAAACTAATGAGGTCAAAATAATTAATTTAAATAATTAAATCTAAAATTAACTTAAATCCACTCAAATCCAACTAAATTTGAGTGAATTTTTACACACACACAACTTAAATCAATTTTTTAAAAAAAAAATCAAGTTAATTTTTAATTTTTATAACTTTCCAAACAAAAATTTTTATTTATAAATCAAATTAATTTTCAAAATGTATTATTCCAAACATACTTTTAGATAAATCAGCGTCATATAAAAGTTGTGATTTTATTATGGGGAAGTCGTTATATATTATATAAATTATTGATGTGGTTATATACAAATTTAAAAGTAATTTTTGTTTGGTTGTACAAAAAGGGCATTTTCATATTAGCTTTCATGATAATTGAGATTAAGTCTCTTATATTTTGAAAGTGTATCTCTTACATCGACTTGGTGCATTTAGAAAAATTATTTAATTTATCTAGTTACTAGCCCAAAGTTTGAATCTGAGTCATCCAGGGAGGAGCACACCTAATTTAAAAGTAATTTAATGATAAATAAAAGTTAAGAGAGGATATAAAATAAAGTAAAATCCATGTCATATTTAATCCCTAAAAGATGCAGGATTAATCTTATCAATTTGATCCCTCAAACTTCAAATCTCTAATAATGTAGTCATTTTATTCATTTCATCCCAACATAGTTATTAGAAAATGATGACATGTAATAGAGAGTTGATATGACATCATAATTTAGTGTAAAATACTTGAATATCAATCCTCAATATTCGAAATATTATGATGTCACCTCAACATACATCTTTGTTACATGTCAACATTTTCTGTTAATAATGCTAGACCGAAATAGATTGAGGGGCTAAATTTTTGGACATTTGAAGTTTAAGTGATCAAATTGATAAAATTAATCCACAAGGCTCAAATTGATTAAAGATGCATTTTTCACGGGCTAAAAATAAGTTTTACTCAAGAAAAAAAAAAGAATTTATTAAAAAACGACTCTAAAATTTAATGCCTTGTTTATGTAGCTTAATATTAAACATGTTTAATCCTAAAGTGTTGATTTAGATCGAGATATGATGCGTTCAAATTATTCAGATATCAATTATAATACCATGAAAAAATAGTAAGCATGTTTGTCAAAACGATAACTTATTCTTATATTGCATAAAATTTATCAATAGTGACCATTCTTCATATGCATCCCCAAGATTTCAGGCATGTTTCCGTGCAAGCAAGATCTCATACTTACATGGACTTTAATTCATAATAGTTCAATTCATAAAAATAAAGCGGAAAGAGTGTTGCTGCTTACACATCCCATCTTCACAAATTATATATGCACAAGTTACTGGGATTCATTATGAGACTTGATTATTTATCCATGTGTGTAACTTGAGATCCTCTCCTAACCAAGTTGTCAAAAGTAACAACGAATCACATTCCAACTTAAAACAGGATTCCAATTCAAAGTAGCTGCAGATCCAAGAAAAAGCAAAATATTAGTTGCAATTGTTCGCTCGTCGTGGAAAAGTGACCATGCAGTTTATACAAGAAGATAAAAAGATTTTTGCACACTCTTTTAAGTATTGAGATTTATATATTAATTTTATTTTAAAATTAATACAATAATATAAATTTAATTTCTGCACCACATATCTGACTAATTAAAAACTATTTTAAAATATACAAAAATTTCTAAGAATTAAGGTGGGGCCTTATTGACATTCTTAGTTGAGACTAGTTTTTTTTTTTACTCTAGTAATAATATAAACACTAATACATTGTTCACATATTTTTTACAATTGTTTTATGGGTTACTGAATAATTATTTAATCCTATATAAACCTTTTTTAAAATGATGTTTAATTCTACACAATTTGTTGTACATGTTTATACAATTATCAATTTTCCTTTTATTATCTATTTTATTTACACTACTAATTAATTTTAACTTCACCAATTATTTTTTTATATAATAACAGTAATTTTTTTAGTCAAAACATTTTCTTTTAAAAAGATGCCAAGTTATCCAAAAACATTCATATTGGCAAACAACACGAACACGGCAGGAAAGAGAAATGTTGTGTAATTTCTTTTTTAAAAAAAAAGATGTATAATTTTAGAAATGAATGAAATGTCTGTGTAATTTTAAGAAAATAGAGAATCATATAAGTAATTTACCTACAAGAAAAAAAAAGGTTTTCCATTCTAAGTTCTAATGGTGTAGAAGTAGAATTAGAGATTTATTTACACCCGAAAAAAAAAGAATTAGAGATTTTTGAATTGGTTCAGAAAGAGAAGAAAATAAATTGGAGGGTGCAAAAAAGTAACTGAACTGAATTTTGTGGTATCCTCTATAATTTTTTTCAAAGATTTTTCGAAGTTAAGCTATACGTGTCATTTTGTGGAGTGGCAAAGTAGTTACACATAGCAAACGTGTCAGCCCCTTCTAAATCGAAGATCCCCTTTGCTGGACATGGTACTATGGATATATGGCCGTTGCACTTGCATTTTGTGAACAGGTTCGGAGTTTGGACTGTGTAGGACACGGATTGTCTTGTCAGTAATCAGTAATATTCACAACAGGTCAGTTGTTTCTTTTTCTGACTTGTTTTGGTTCATGGATTCCCTTCTCTGTGTGGTAATTAATTCTTTAATCGTGTTTTTTACACAACCCAACTTGAATTCCAACTGTTACATTTAAAGCATGAATTTCGCTGATTAATTTATGTCAGAGTAGAGTAGAATTTTCCTTTTGTAGAAGGGAGATATGTGTTATCCCAGAAACAAGATGCTAGAAAATGAAGTCAAGACACATAAGGTATGTCAAACTTTAACAGCAATAGAGTATTGACGCAAATTGAAACACACAATGGTGCTGAGAAACGAGACACGTAAGGTGTTTTGTCAGGAAAGGGATTCCATGTTTGGAGGCATTAACTTGAAACTTAATTCTTATGAACATGAACAATGGAGCTATTGATGAATGAGAAGTACAGATAATTAGCATTTAATTTACTGTTAAGAATCTGAACCTTACACGTCTAACTTCCATTAGAGGGAAAATGGAAATACTCCTCTAATTGAGGTGTTGATGTGCTTTCATTCCGATGAGGTAGTGAATTCCTGCTTCATATATATGTTGCTTGATTTTGTGGTCATGAATCACACCAATAGGAAAACTTGTCATACATGCCTATTGACCTGCAAAAATTCTTAAGTGCCAGGAGAGGAAGATGCTTGAGGAATGGCATCAAATCATTTCTCAAACTATGAAGGAATATATAAAAATCTTCACCCACCCGCTGTCATAATTGCGGGGTGCTCTGTGCTTGTAGCTCTAGTGCTCTCCATTCTTCTCATTCTGCAACATCTCCGATCATATACAAATCCTGCGGTGAGTTATTTTTCTCATAGCTATTTAAACAGTCCAGTTGTTTTTTTAATTTTTTGTTCATGTTATATGCCATGAGCCGTGGGTAAGTTTTATGGTGCTTGGTCCTTGAAATTGTCTTCAATGAAGTTAATGTTTCGAAATGTATTTACTTACAATCACAACTTTTTCAAGATTAGAATATGTAGTGCCTTCAATTATCACTCCTGCATGCCTGAGAAAAGAGAAAACAACACAAGCTGGATGCTTTCACATATTCCTAGTTGCAACCTTTTCGCTTGAATGGGATCTTATTAGGAGTCAGGAACAACTTCAGCTAACCTGAAATTGGTTTGTATTCAGGAACAGAAGTGGATTGTTGCGGTTATTTCTATGGTCCCAATCTATGCTACCGAGTCTGTAAGGTTCTATTACTCTCAAAAACATATTCCCGATTCCTTTTTGGCATCATTGGATTAGTGATTGGAAATTTGGAAGGAACAAATACATCCAGTCTTGAAGTGTTTTTAGGGTGCATCACGATACATGCATTTGGTGATAGGCTTGTCTTTGAGGTTGTTTATTTATCAATTTTTGGTAAGGGGTTTCATGGGCTTCGTTCTCCTGGGCTGGTCCAAGCTCGCTTGTATTTTAGTTCTTATGTATACTTTAGTTAGATGAAATTGAAAATTATACATCAGTTGATCACGGACAAATCCATACATGTATTGATATATTCTTAAGGGATTTGAGATAATAGGTGATATAATATAAAAACACAAATATCAAATCCAAAAATCCTTTTTTTTTTTGTATGAATTAATCCAAATGAAAATAAAGTATAATTATTCTTCATGAAGTATGAACTTTTTTTCACTCCAAAAGAGGGAGGGGGTTGTAATTCTAGAAAACCAAATATGTTGCAGAATTTAAGGCTCATGTTTGACTGACTTCTCTGCCTCCAAAGCTATGAAATTGCATGGTAAATCATATTGGTGCATGTTCTCATCAACTCCTATTTCTGATCCTCTCTTCAATCCAAGTCACATGTCCCTTGTTAAACTAAGTGGAAAAGAAGGGTAGTCAGCTGATGTCTTTACCAAATCTGTACATCTGATGAGTTAGATTAGCGACGTCAATAATAACTCAGCTTTTGTTCTCTCTCTCTCTCTCTCTCTCTGTCCTTCCAGATTATATCCTTGTGGAATCCAAGATTATCTCTTGCATGTGACATTTTAAGAAACTACTATGAAGCGTTTGCCCTGTATTCTTTTGGCAGATATCTGATTGCTTGCCTTGGTAAGTTACTAATTGTAACTATAATGTCCTAAGAACATTGCTAAGGATGCTTTGATGTTTTGCATATCTAGTCTTCTTCTCAGTTAAACATGGCACATTCTTCCACTATTTGAGAAATCTATGAAGTAAAAATAAAAATTATATATGTTATATACGCAACTGAATTCAAGCTGGCTATGAAGGTTGTGGAACTGATAAAAAAAAAATATTGTTTGAGAAACACTTTTGCTTTGCAAGTTGGGCTTATATACCTGATGTTATGCTAAATTCTATGAAATCCTCCCACCCCGAGCCTCTCCAACAGTAAAAATATGTTGGTGTGTGACTTCAGACACCTATTATGTTACATTTTCACTAGCATTTTTGGGCTCATATATGTTCTCTCTGTTATTTTACTGGGCACGTAATCCTGTTTTAGGGAATACCACATATCATGATGCTAAATGTCAGAAAATGTCTCAATTAACTTTATTCTTCAAATGAAAACTGTTAGGTGGTGAAGGAAGGGTTGTAGAACTACTTGAAGATGAATCAGAAAAGCGCCTTAGAAAATCCTTGTTGGATGGTTCAGATGAGAATCAAGCCATACAACAGAGATCATTTTGCAACTTCTTTTGGCGTCCTTGCACTCTTGGAAAAGATCTTCTCGTAATAGAAAAATTTGGTCTTGTACAATATGTAAGTTGCCGAGGTTTTCCTTAATATGTGTTCATTGTAGTTCTAAAGCGACTCTAATGTCTCTCGGATATAGTGCAGATGATCCTGAAGACTGTTTGTGCTTTCTTAGCAATTTTATTGGAACTGTTTGGTGTTTATGGTGATGGGGAGTTCAAGTGGTACTACGGGTATGCTTCTCATACAAAAGTAGAATCTTGTCATTGTATCTCACATCATTAACTGATATATCTCCCATATGTTTCAACCATGCATCTTTAATTTCTATTAATTATACATGGTGATTAATATTAGGCAAATGCATCTTCAATTTTGTTCAGTAGTAATCATAGTCTCCCACATTTTGCAGGTATCCATATCTAGCAGTAGTATTGAACTTCAGCCAGATGTGGGCATTATACTGCCTCGTTCAGTTCTATAATGTTACTCATGAGAGACTTCAACCAATAAAGCCACTTGCAAAGTTCCTCAGCTTTAAGGCTATTGTGTTTGCTACTTGGTGGCAAGGTGTAGGTATTGCCCTATTGTGCGCATTTGGAGTGCTGCCCAAGGTGGGAAAATTACAAACTGGATTGCAGGATGTCTTAATTTGTATAGAGGTAGTTCCCTCTTTATGCTATGGTCTTGGGGTCGTCTTTTCTTGGCCACTTTTTCTCTAAGATATAATATAAACATTATAAGAAGCCAAGTTCGATGGATAATTTCATATGCTTGTCTAACAGATGGGAAGGCGGTACATGCATGCAATATCAATGAAATTAGATCTCAGAATACTGTGTTCGATGTATTTGCCTCTTTGACCTCTGCAGGCTTTATCTCCATTATATGCGTCATGGGTGATTCTTTTCATTGTGTCTATTGTGAGCAAAAGTTGAACTTTCAGTCTCAAAATTTGGGTGCTTATACACAAACCCATTACTCTCCCATTCTGAAGTTTTTAGTTAAAAAGGGCTTTTTGAATAATAGTACTCTCCCCCCCCCCCCCCTCTCCCACCCCTGGTAAACAAAATGAAAAAATTTCATAGACTTATTTGGATAGATATCTAAAATGGGCAAACGAAAAATGACAGTTTCAAAGGCCTCAAAAAACAAAGATGGCTGTTCCTTTCATGCTAAGGTTTAAGCCTGCTAATAATAAAGTTTTAGTGGATAGCAGTGATAGTTAGGTTACAGAATTCTGTGAACCACCTCAAGTTTAGGGCTCCAAATTTCTTCTATATTTCAGAAAATTTTCCAAACTGAACACAACCTAAATTATTTTCATTTCTTTTTCACCCAAGACTATTTAACTCATGTCCATGGTGATGCAGATGGCCATTGCAGCTGTTGCTCATGTGTTTGTATTTTCGGCAAAACCATATAATTTTCTACCTGCTTCTGCATATGGGAAAGTCACAAAGGAAACAATAAAAGCAGACTTGAAGATAGATGAAGGGGACAAGGAGAAACCAGCTGTGCTTAAAGAGACAAGAACTGAAGTTGAGGCTCCTAGAACAAGCGTCACAGAGAGTGTCCAGGATATTGTTGTTGAAGGTGGTCAACGGGTAAGTTCATTGCATAACAATAACATAAGTTGTATTAATTATCATTGTTAACCCAATCATATTCATCATAGGAAAGATTATAATTTATATGTCAACAAAAAACAGGTTGTCAAGGATGTTGTACTGACGATAAATCAAGCCATAGGGCCTGTGGAAAAGGGAGTGACGAGAATTCAGCAGACCTTCCATCACAAAACAGTGGTTTCATCAGATGATGAGGAAGAAGAATCAGATTTAGAAGTTAAAGAAAATCTTACGGTGAAAGAGAATGGAATTGCAATGATGTAATTACGAGGATGAAAATTAGACTGGAAGAAGCCGCCTTCGTTTTACAGATTAAGATATCATGTTCTACATGCTCTACATAGGCAATGTCCTAGCTGTTTTACATTGGAAATTTCTTACGAATGCTGATGCAGCTTTATAATGCTACCTCACCTATCTGACTAGTGCTTGGACTTGTGCTGGAATAGAATGTATAAATATCATTTCTCAGGTACTAACCAAAAGAATAAAAGGACAATAGGAGATTTCCTTTTGTTAGTTTATTTTTAAACAGCAAACACCCTTTGAGGTGATGTCTCTATTCTTCATGTAAATAAGCAGAGAAAGAGCACTGCAAAAGGAGGGAGTACAGAAATATTTAACAGAAAGATGGCAGATAACACATTGAAAGTTCACTTTCTTTTCTATTGCAAATTTATATATGCCGGACTACTAATCTTAGAAAACCTATACAACAAACCTCAGGCAAGGAAATGAAAAACACGAAACAGATGAATTAAGCATATACATTTCCAAAATAACAACCATGTAAACATAATTTCTATGTAGTAAAATACAACAATCATACAAGTTTTGGGACTTCAGCCTTCACTTCCAGAACAGCATATATCTGAACAACAGTTGAGGCAACCGAAGCATCCTAGACCAACGCAAAGCTGAGTCAATGCAGTTGCACATTGGTTGTTTATCCGGGAACACACCTGGATGCAGCACATGCAACAACAGTAATTGCAGAAGGTGCCACAACAACTTGTGGCCACCTTAACAAAGATTTCAGCCCCTTCAGGCAATTTTGCTTCTTCATATCCTGGTTGAGTGTTTTCAGCAGTTGCAGTCAAGTTGCCAAAGCCTATGCCTAAGTTTGGGAGTAAAATCATTCTCTGGCCTTGGACGTTTGCCCCATACCGAGGATGGCTCTTTTTTGACACCTATTTGCCATGATCTCAAAAGAACGATTAGAAAAGGTTTTAAGTAAGATTTTATCTATTTTGAAAAACAAGATATGCAGATTTTATCTATTTTGAAAAACAAGATATGCAAACCACAATAGAAAATTGGATTATGAGCGTTCAATTAAAACAGAGAAACCAACGAACCGAGCTAAACATAGGTATTTCTGTCATATCACCATACATCTAAATACAGAAAGGAATACATCTCCATGATTCAGTGACAAAAAATAGGCTGTAAAATGATAAATTGTAATGCGTAATGCACAAAGAATTTAAAAATGAAAGCATTCTTTAATATCTAGTTTATTAGGCCAAAGAACCTCAAAACTTCTGATACGTACTTTTTTCGTTCCAGCTGATTCCTCAACTTTCTTTAGATGATCATCCTCAAGAATAACCATACGCGTATACTCCGACATAAAGCCAGTCTGCAGGCTCAGTTTTGCAACCTGCCAATTTAAATGATGTGGCATAAGAAAATTAATTTAAATAAAACGGCTGAATATCCCATGTACACACTGAATAAATAACATATTAGTCAACATGCACTTTTTGCACATAAAGTAATATCATTTGACAGTGCCAACAAGTTTGTAGCTCAAATGGCACCAACTTTAGTTTCTAAGACTAGGTGTGATGACGATGTCAAAGGTTCAATCCTTCACTAGGTCACCTATATCCCCTCCCTTACCAAGTGGTTGCACCTCCCAATGTACCAATAAAAGATCATTTGACAGTGGAACCAAAAAAATAAATAAAATTATTTGACAATGCAGGATATCAGCCCAGCCCAGGAGAACTTGTAGAATCACAAGTTTTTCCAAGAGAGGCACCGTTACAACTTAGTTGAAAATTTCAACTCAAGCATGTGGGAATGTTGAGTGATAGCACAGAGAGTAATAACAAACCTTTTGTTCTATTTGTTTATTTTTTGAAAGCCATGCTTGAGCAGTAAGATACTCTATTTGACCTCTTGCAGAAACCTGTTAAAGAAAAAATAGATGAAAAATTATAATAAAGGAAATGAAACAGAATGATAAAAAAATTGTGTGCACTCATTTACAAAGCAGCATCTAACTAAAGATGCAATGACCATGACTGCAAGAATAAGTTGAAGCAAACATGTATTTATGGATCATATGCACTCCAAAGAATGATAAAGAAGGAAGATAAACCATGGTTCTTTATGTATCCCAAGAAAACCGTAAAGAATTGATGAAGATAAGGAAATATGATTAATTTGCCTAGATCCAAATTCAATAGATCTTCTAACATGGTAAAACTTGACACAAATATTAATCCAAGCTTTATGAAATAACAGATCCTTCAAAGTTCAAAGAGGTTGGCAGGGTACCAAATAGCTCTCCAGCACCCATAAACAAAATTTGGAACCTTTTCTCCAGAAATTGCAGATATAATTTCAAAAAACAAGGAAACTTGGATTGTAATTACGCTAAGTAGTGCAAAGTACTTTACCCTTTGTAAAGGTATGTCCTTAGCCTTTTGTACCTTCATATCTATTACAAAATTACTGAAATCAGCCAAGACACCTTTAACTTCAAGAATTTCAGGAAAACTTCCCTTGTATCTGCCAGATAGAATCAATGGACCCTCTGATGAAAGATCTGGAATATGGGAAGGGTACACCTATCACAAACATTGCAGATAGTGTATAAGAGAGAGCCACAAGTTCAGGAAAAAATGCAGCATATAGTAGCACACATGTAACAGAAAATTAATTGCCATAATTGACAGGACATTTGAGTTCCATCATGGCATCATATAAGAGTCTTCATTTTTTAATGCTTCTCAAAATAAGATATAAACATAAAAAAGCATGACAAAAAATGTAAGTACAACACACACATCACCACAAGTGCCCTAAGGCATTATGGAACTGCAGTACTCAGAAGGGAAGGGAGGACAAGAATAAAAATGAAACATGTCACTGTAGCATATTTTATTTTATCAGAATGATAAATTCATGATTTGTTATAAATTACTCCAACTAAGACAGATATGCATATTGTGAGCTGGGACTATGGTAGATGAACTGAAGTAAAAGAATCAAAATCATGAAAGACAATTTTTGAACCTAAACATATAGGCATATGTTTGGAAATGAGCAAGAAAGAGTGAAAGGTAGGTACCCTAAACATTTTTTGACCTCTATCTAGCCAGGTACCAGTAAAATGTTTACCTCAACTTCATCAAGATCCTCGAATATGTCCATTGTGATATTCGCAAGAACAGGAGATGAAGCTTTGTCAAACAATTTCAACATTTGAGGCTCAACCAAATCTGGTGATAAATAATTCAAATAGGTCATACTCATAGGGCCATTGAAGAAACTTCTCAGGTTAAACACCAAAAGTAAGAGTTTCTAAATAGGGTGACAAAAATGCTAACTCACAACCCTACCTACTAGTAAGTGGCTAATCAGCAATTTTATCTACTTCTATTTCAAATATTTATGCATATCTTGAAATTGGCCATGAGAGAGAGACAGAGAGAGAGAGAGAGATTATCTTACAAGAAGAGGGCCTTTGGATAAACATTGTGAAACTTACATGTAAAATCATTGCCATACCTCTTACTTGAAGACAATGCAAGTGTTCATGGTAGGTAGAGTCAACAATCAGGTGCTCCAAATAAAATGCATAGAATATGCAACCAACCTCATATAATCTAATTTCTTGTTAGGAACATGTTCATTGACATGGTTTGATGACCAAAATTTCTATAGATCCAACAATGTCATTTAGCTTGTAACAAAAAGAAAGATAAGCAATGACAATGATATTTGCTTTTTGAAGCTAAAATTCAGAACTTACCGACATCCAATGCTGCATCATGTTGGCCCCTACCAATCATAGCAAGCATCCGCAAGAAATAATGATTGCAGAATGAACCTGGGATTGAATGAGGTTTTATGATTAACATAAGGAAATGATTGAATGGAGAATTTTTACCATAATCACAACTCAGAATCAGAAGAGCAAGATCTTAAAATTTTAATCGGAAAAGCATGTCATAATGTTAAAATTCATGCCAACTTCAGATCCAGGCTTGAAATACCAGAAAGAAGAAACCACACCTATGCCAAAAGTGTAAATTCGGGGAGATATTGACTCTCCATTGATCATATGATTCTTTATCATATCACAAATTTGTCTCTCATCTTCAACAGTTCCATCTGTAACTAGGAAAATTATTGGAACTGAACTTCGAGCACCGGATAACATCTCTATTGCCTGAAAAGAAAAGGCAACCAAAATATACAATACAACTCTACCCAATGACAGTGGACAGAAAAGAATTATGAAGATCATCGATAATACATCATAGCTAGTCTGAGGATACATAAAGATAAACAAAATTTAAGGAATGGGTTCTCCATGCATCAAGTTGAGCATAGATTGATTTGTTTCTTCAGTACTTACCACTTTGGTTCAGTACGTAACTACAGCTCAATAATCTATAGGTTGAATGACGGAGATTAGAACCAAAACATTTATTTATTACTAACAAGTCACTAAAAGTGGTGTTAAATATAAACACCCCCTCCCCCCCCAAAAAAATTATAGCTTCAGATAACGTATTGTAAAGAAAACTAAATGAATATTTATAGGTACCGTGTTTAAGGGATGAAAAATATTTGTATCACCCCCTGCAACAAAGTTCATGTTAATCCACTCAATGGCCCTTTCAACAGCATCCTTGGAAGCCAATTCCATTGACGTTGAAAATAGATAACTCTCTCCATTAAATGCTATAATACTAAACGAATCATCAGGATTAAGCTTAGATAGAGCAGCTGATAGTGCATTCTTTGTGTCATCAATTAGCTTTCCCCGCATGCTTCCACTGATGTCAATAACGAATATTATGTCCTTTTTGAATACCTAGATATTGAGTAGGTCCAGCAAGGAGAACCAAAAGACAATTAAAAAAATTATATATAAAATGTACACTTCCAAAGTTAACAGATATTATTATACATAGTTACATACCTTCCTACTTTGAAGATTTCCAGGAGAAAGGTATAAGCAGAACATCTCTCTTTGATCAAAATCATCCACAGAAGCAGATTCCAAAAGAACACCACCATTTATATGACTTGAAGAAACCTAAATGCATATAACAAGCTGATAAGTGCAGCATTCAACAGCTGAAGCTACAAATAAGAATGACATTAAAAACGTCTTACAGCATATGAAAAGCCAAAATCAATTCTCGACCACGAGAGAACTTCAGAATCATATGCGAAACCCATACTCCCAGCATGGCGCCACACTTCCTGAACAGTCAGGGAATAGTACCACACCAAAGTGAATTGGTTATTATATGTAAAATATCAACTATACTCCAACAGAACTTGAACCAAACAAGCACCTTCAGGGGATGACTTATTGTCTTGCACAGAAGCTCACTTCCAGTAACAGCATTCACATTTACTTGTATCTTTTCTCTTTTCGAGATTCTCTTCCCAGCGGGGTTGACAAAATCAGGAAAGGTAAACGGCACATTCAAGGAGAACACACCATTGCAGTATAGCATTTTCTGGGACCAACTAATCTTAACTGATAAATTGGAACCCCCATCAATCTGTTACAACAAACAACATCAGAATAAGATGGTTAACCTTCATTCATAATACACTACAGACTAATACTATATAATATAATATAATATAATATAATATAATATATTCACCTGTGGTATATTCAAAGTAAACATATTGGGCTTGAGAAAACCTCCATTTTGAGCACGGGTGGTGCCATTCTCCTTATCATGAACGTCTTCTTCCATATCAACCAGCTGAGTAGAATACGATTTTCTATGAACACTAACCTCGACACCTAGAACTGAACCCTGTTAGCGAAACGGTATCAGAACACAAAAAATCTGCAACACATTGAAAAAAAAAAAAAAACAAAGCCATCATTGAAACATAAAAAAATAAAAATAAAAAATCAGAAAACCAAGGCATTCTGGAGGGAACCTGGTCGTCACCCATGGGAATGGCAAGACGGCAATCGCAGCTGCGGCTACCAGAGACGCAATGGAGTCTCCAAGAGCCAGTTAAGGAGACGAATGCGGTGTCGAAATGGCAATGGGCGTGAAGCTCGATGGCTTTCATATGAAGGGGAATGAGGGCGGGGGGGTCGCACCTGCCGTGCACGTGAGGCTGGTAACTGGGGATGTCGGGGTTGTCGACGATTCCGGGGTCGTGGATGACGGCGTAGAGCATGGGTGATGTTGGGAGATGAGCGTTGTCGGATTTGAGCATGGTGGTGGGGGGCTTTGGGGGTGCAGCAATCGCCCTGTCCTTCCCCAAGTATATGCGTTTCGACAACCTCAGCCCGTCCTCAACCGCTTTGGAGAAATCCTCTGCCATGGGAGAAAAAGGGTTTGGAATGGAAATGATGATGGAAGAAGGAGAAGAAATGGTGAGAGAGGTTTGAGGGGAGACAGACAGGGGAAGAGGGGGTCCCTTCCCTTCTCTCTCTCTCTCTCTGTTCTGTTGTCTCAGATCAGGGGCCACCAAAGCTTCGAATTTGGAAGTGGGGCCCTTTTTTATTTTTATTTTTCCTTAAAAAGCATTCTCTTGTAGTTGTACTGTTGTAGTACTTATTATTACTGTTTTTTTTTTCTTCCATTTTTTTATGATTGATTACTAGGATTGGATGTACAATAATAGGTTCTAAAATAATGGGTTACCCCACATGGGACGTCGTCAATGGATTGCGACTGTTGCATTGGTTTCATCATGTATGTGGCACTTTGGTTGGAGTTGGACGTCCTTGTCACCATGGCTTTGGTCTTTTCTTTTCCGTAATCCATGCCATTTCTTCTCAGCCCAATTAATTATCTATGAAATTTGAAAGGTCACGCCTACCTAAAACTACCTTTCTTTTTCTTTTCTGATCGGTTTAGGATTGAGTTTTTTTTTTTTTTTTGTCAAATAAAAGTTAAGGAGGAAGAAATGTTTTCACATTCCAATATTTAGGGATTGAAATTTATTATCAAATAATATAATAAAAATATATGAAAATAAAATAATTAAGTCATTGAGTAAAGTACCTCAAAAATTTCTCCCTATAAATAAGGGAGTGAAATTGACTCAACAATTATAATTTTAAGAGTATGTTAAGATAAATTTTTAAAAAAAAGCACTTTTATGATTGGGCTTTTTGTTATAGAGTTTTTACGTAAAATATAAACTGTTTTGTATTTGGATACAAATATCAAAAAATAATTTTTAGCATCAAAAGTGCTTTTATGTTGTTTAGATGTAAATATATAAGTACTTTTCTCTCTTACAAAATTACAAAATTGCAATACACTAAAAAATTTGTAAGAATTAATTTTTAAAAAAAATAAAAAAAAACTAACATCAAGAAATCCTAATATTTCCTTTTCTCAAAATTAAAGAATATATATCAAGTAATTTGCGAATTCATAGAAAGATTTTATCACAAGAAAATAAAAAAGAAAGAAGAAAACCCACAAACCTGACAATTGATGATGAGATGAGCGCGTGTAAGAAGAGAATTGAAGTGATGAAGGTGAACAAAGCTCACGAAAAAAAAGAGAGAAAGACCATGAAAGAATCTAGTGAGGACTCAATGGAACCATGAAAGAATAAAAAAAGAAAGCTCTCTTTGAAGAAGAAGGGAATGAGGATTAAAAATAAGGAATCATGAAAGAGGTGTCATGTAAGAAGAAAATATAAGCAGTAATTTTTAGAAATCATTAAGATATTTTTGTTAAAAACAATTCAAAACTGCTTCCTAGTCAATCTTTTTTTTTTTTTTCTCTCTTATCTACCGGTAGAACTTTTTTAAGGAGCTAAAAATTGTGACTTCAGAAAAAAAAATCCAAAATATACTCTCTTTTTAAATGCTTCTTCCTTTTCGAAATTTTTTTAGCCAAACAGCCTGAAATTTTATGAAAATACATTTTATAAATTAAACAAACATACTCTAAATTTAATCATGATACGAGAGAGATTTTCATGTACGGTCAAGTATAAGACAATACTCTCATATTATACCATTAATGTAAGCTATTATTTTCTTCTACTATTCATACACTTATAAGTTATAACTAATAATGTTAATAAAAATTAAATGTTGTAGTTGTTAAAGTAAAAGCAATAGTTGCCCACATAACACGTGTTTGTGTAAGAACGTTATCCTACACCCGGTTGACATAAATATCTATCATCTTGATATACCGAGGAGCAAAAATAACTGATATTAACAGACAAATTCCATCAGACTAATTAAGACGGGTTTCAACGTCGTCGAATGGGTCAGAGCCCAAAGGATAAAGGAGCACATAAAAGAATAGTAGACATAACCATTGCTCCAAAGAGACCCCACAATATTCCCCCTGATAAATTGTAGTAGATATGTTATATTGAACTCGAAATATATCGGTATATGCTATATAAGGTTTGAAACTCAATAATTGATATCGGTATATGCTATATAAGGTTTGTCCCAATTCTTCAAAATTCCTTTTCTCAACACCCCAGCTCCCCAAAAAGAAGAGTACACCGGTACCTTTCTGTCCTAATGTCTTGAACTACTGCTGCAATAGCTGAAAAGGACTCACTTCCAGTGACTATCTTCAAATGCTCCTATACTGCAGCTTTGTCTAGCAACCTTTCCTGGTGAGGACGCAAGGGGCCATATGAAGGAGTAAAAATTATATATTAACCAAGACTGTACTACAGAAAACCTCAGATTTTTGGGTAGCCGAAGAAATTTAAAAGGCAATGCCATATTCGCAAGTCTCTCTTCAGATCAGCTCAAAAGTTCCAACGCTGTTAGGACATCTTGTATCCCCATGACTGCATCCTCTGCAAATCTAAGGAATTGGAAGTGTGAGTAACCTTTTCTTAGCCAAGAAATGGCTGTAACTCGGACCTTTTCAAGGCCAACTAATATCTCCATTCAACATCATTTGCAAATTAGATTTGTGCAAAGAGTATTTCATTCCATGTATCAGGAACACCAGGCAAACACCAGTGTAGGCAATCCTGCACACCGGACTTGGCTGTAATGCTGAAACGTGATATGTGACCCTCATCTCTAAGCTGAGAAAGAGCTGTTATGTCCAAGAGCTTGACCCCTGTTCCCTTCACTGCATTTGCAACAACTTGATCAGTAGACTCCTCTTCCAATATTTCCTTTCCTACTGACATTGGTGTAGTGTTGTTACAACTGCCTCCTGTGTTCCAGTCCCCACCAACAAAATGCCTTGGGGAGATGGTCCGAAAGAATACCTTCAAACCTGGATACTTTGGAAGCTGTGAGTTCACCCAACTAACCACACTATGAACAGTGAGATTCTTGGCACCCCAAATCACTGCTATCTTCCTATCAGTATTTGGCACACCTCCAACATGCATTACCCACCGATTAGCCTTGAGCTTTCCTCGATTCCAGTGGTGACCTGTGTTGAGAACCAGCACATCAAACTTGTGAAGAAATTGCCGCAAGAATGCTGGTGGGCGGTCAAGGTGCATTGCATAATCCGTGCCTGGGTTATTGACATCAATAGGTTCGACATCACAGAGAATTGCTGACCAATAGTACAGAATGGTAGTATTGGTGCTTAAGAAACGGTAAGCCCAACCATTAGGGTGTGCAGCGCCATCACCAAGTACCAATCCATACTCCTTCCCCACATCTTCCGCATCATGTGTCACCTCACCGCCAGTTATCATGCACATTAAAGACTGGAACTGCTGCCGGCCCAATGAGTCTCCGACAAAAGCTAGAGTTTTGTTTTGCATCCTGAATGCACCAAGGTTATTATCAATTTGTCAGAATCTTCTTTTCTGTTGAACCTAAAATTTTATGCTAATTAAAAGAGTGCAAATGTATACCAATCCATGATGTGAAAGTTGGGGCAATTTGTTCTCTAAATAAGAGGAAATCCACAAAAGCAAAGGCATCTCGCAAAGCATTAGTCATATGACCAGAAAAAAAAAAATTAACATGACTAGCATGATAACACATGACATGCCTCTACCAAAACTGACCTCTTCCAAGTATATTGAGAAGCATTCCATGCCAAAATTATTTTGAATAGGTCACACTTTCAAGTATCAAATCATTGAAATGTAGCCTAAAAAATTACAAAATAGTCTAACTGCAACCTCCGTATATTTAGTGAGAGATGAAATACCTTCTAAAAAATTTAGATCCTTCAAATTCCTCCATTTGACAATCTTTCGGCTGCCATCGAAGCTTCTCATATGCAAAATCAGTGCGTTGCGTCAAGCGGCAAGCCCACATCCCTGACAGCCATTGCTTGCAACCAAATCCTGAATACAAAGGCCGGTTGTTGTCTGGAACCCATTTTCCTTTTGCATAGTTACAAACTGGAGAAAAGGTCAACGAGAGAGCAGTCATTACTTAGCAGTACTTACAGATATATAGTTCATCAGTCCAACAAATGTGCATGAAATCACCCCTGCTGCAGAAGAATAATGATTTGATCCTTAAATGTATGATGAGGCCAACTAGTGCAAAAATATGGAAAACAAACTTAAAAACTTAATCCAGTTTGTCTAATATGAGAATTTCATTATCCCAGAATCAGTCCATGGAAATATATTATCTGTTTGCTGACTACAGCCGCTCAAAATTCCCTTCAAGATTGGTTTCTTAGAAAAATTCAGAGAGATCCTTTAAAAGGAAGCTCATCATAAAAAAACAAGTTGCATGTATTAATTCCTTTTCAACTCATCAAAAAGAGAGTAAGCTTTGCAATAGAGTTCTATAGAATCTTAGATCAGCTTGAACATTCAATAAATTTGGTAGTTAATACTATATATAATATATTCATATGAATATGATAAGCAAAAAGTCTGGTACCTTCATTTTCTGTCGAATTATTCCAATTGTTGTTGCCTTTTCCACTGATTAAAGAGATCCTTTGTGGAGAGTCCATGACAAAATCTGTTCTGTGTTCTTCTTGTTTTGAAGTTTTCTCCTCCTCTGCTTCATTCCAATTGTTGTTGTCTTTTCCAATGATTAAAGAGCTCCTTTGTGGAAAGTCCATGACAAAATCTGTTCTGTGTTCATCTTGTTTTGAAGTTTTCTCCCCCTCTGCTTCATTTCTTTTAGCCTCAGTTTTTGTTGGACTGGAAAGACTGGGTATGCCATGGTTTTTTCCATCTTCCAGGAGATGTTTTGCTTCTTCATCTGAGACACTTGAGAGAATTTCTACACCATCATAATGAAATAAAAAGTTTAAGCCCCAAGGTAACATGAGATTGACAGAGAAAGAGGGTAAGAGAGGAGGACGGGAAAGGGAACAGGAAGACCATGTGCTAAAGGCTGTATTGCTAAAAGAATGGTATCATATAGCCCCCATTTTATGAGATAATAGAACATATAATATTTCGGAAGAACGTGCATCATAACAATATATTTAACTTAACCCAATAACAAGATGGCAAGCACAGCAACATGAACACTATAGCAAAGAACAGGATAAGCAAGTAAATAAATGAGAAAGGCAACCATATATAATCTAGGTCAACACAAGCTCACTTGATATAGGATAAGGTACCACAACATGAGACATGGTAAACCTTTAAACCAGAGAGGATTATAGAAAGAAATATCTTACGTTCTGTATATGAAGGAGTTCCAGTATTGCTTTCACCCCTTTCAGAAGAGCTTTGTGCAGAAACTGTCTGAGATGCAACATTAAGATGTAGTTCTTTTAGCTCATTGGTGGTTTTTTTATTTGCCAATGATGAGTCATCTTCATCCACATGTATACGTGGCTCTGGTGCTACCGGGTTGACCACAGAACTGCTCAGTAAATTATCTACAAACATGCAAAACAACCAAAAAGAAACCACTAAGAATAAATACAAGCTTATTATTTGGCATGAACTTTCAAAGCTTGGTTACAAAAAAACACAAGCCATTATTTGATGTCAATGATAACTATGCAAAGGATATCCATATCCTCATCCCAAAAGTATGAAATTATCCTTATCAATACACTAAAGATTTATGTCCAGCTTCACCACTCGCCAAGACAAAATGTGCTGAGAGATTCTCTCATTCTAAGCAAACAGGCAGAGTACAAATATAGTCATACGGGAGAAAAATCTATTTCAGTCAGTCATTCAGTCTTTAAACAACTTCCCTGATAAATTTCTAAGAAACCTATACAACATACATGCTTCTACCTTCATGAAAAAATAAAATAATATTGCCATATTGACAAAATATCATATCAGTTTTATTCAAAGAAAATAATTATACAAATGAAAGCAAACCTGAAGACAGCTGCATTTGGGTTTGAGTGGGAAGAAATGCAGTAAGATTGGGTGTTTTCTCCCATGACCATATAATGATAGTTGTGGACATAAGAACAATGGAAATAAGGGAAATTTCTTTACCCTTTAATCCATAGAAGCCCGCCTTCATCCTGCATAAACATAAATTTACAAAAATAAGAAAGAAAAGAAGAGGAGGGCAAGCTCTTATCTTTTGAAATGTGTTGAATCTTAAGCACCCATTGGCAGAGAATCCATGTAAATAAGAACATGAGTAAACACTTATTTTGGCCCTCTAAAGATACAAGTGACATCAGTTTAATCCTCTACTAATTAATGACATCAAATTGGTCCTTCAATGTTAATTTTTGACATCAAATTGATCATTCAATGTATTTTTTGACATCAAATTGGTCCTTCATTGATGTCATACAATTATTAGATAACTAAACTAATGTTACTTATATCTTTGGGAGACTAAAATAAGTGTTTACTCAACGAGCAATGTTCCAACAAAAAAGAAAAAAAAATTCACTTTCATCTAACATATCCACACTGCCACACCCGGAGACTTATCAATAAAAGCACTTTTACATTACAAAGGAAAACAAATCCTCACAAACTATTAATCACTCAAACTCTAAAGCAGCAAAGCAACAAAGAGCTAGAAATTGAAACAGCAACAACCTATTTTTTTTTAAACCAGTTTAAGTACAGAATGACAGAATAAACAAAATACGACAAGCTTAATTATAGATCTTTATTGAGTTTAATCATCCCGATTCCCGAACAAATGGTTTTTACTGCCCTTCTTCTTGTGCAATTAAATTTGCTCCAGCTACAACATATTCTACAAAAAAAAAAAAAAAAAACCAAACTTTTATTTTGAATTCGACGATTTTTTTGGATCAAAATCTGGATTAAGTGCCATTTGGAAGCAACTGTGGCACGTGCACAGGGAACCAAAAATAACCAATAATAATCCGAAATCAAAGTTTACCAGCTAGTAAGCTATCTATCACAAACAGACATGGATCTGCGGGTTCACGCAAGAACTCACCTGATTCGGAAAATGGAACTTCGACTTTGGTGAAAGTCGAAGAAATAATATGCCAATAATGAATGGTTATGAAATGATTTACAATGTCGGCACGAACGAACAGTTACCAAAAGGAGAAAATTTCTAACGTGAATTGCTATTGTATTAGAGAGAGGAAAATGCAGAAAGTGATGAATCTCAGTCTCAGAATAAACCAGGAGAAGCTTCGAGGAACTTCTGGAGAATCAAAATGTGGCGAAAATTTGAAGAACAGAGTGGGAAAAATGGATGGTGCAGAGTGCAGAGTGCGGAGAACAACGGGTATCGCGGACACCACCACCGGTTCACAAACAACAAATTCCTAAAAAATAAATAAATAATTTTGATGTAATGTGGCGTTAAATTCATCGTCACTGTCACATTCTTAAAATATTTAAATTACGATAATAATTATACGAAAGGTGAAATTCTTTTAATTATATGTTAATATATGATTAAATATTAATATTAAAAAATTATATATCTTTTTCATGAATAAATTTAATATTTTTTTCAAAAAGGTTACTAAATAATTTTTAAAATTTTAAAATATGAAATATTTTATTTTTTATTGAATATTTCCCTCTTAAATAATTAAGAATATTTTTTACCATATATTAGCATTTCTCAAAATTTATACATCACAACAAAATGAATACCAATTCATGAATAAGAAAATTTTAATAAAAAACTTGATCTCAATTTAATCTATTGTTTAATACATTATCATTTAATTGTATATAAAAAATTAATTTTAATTTATTATCAATATAAAAATCTTTTAATATCATTTAATCATATATTGACATATTATTTAAAAAATTAATTTTTATTAGTTATTGTCATAATCAACTCTTTTAATGAAATAATAAAAATGATTAAATTATTGTATCACAATGAATTAAATTAAATCTATTATTCAAAGAATTATTATGGTAATAATTATACGATAGATTAATTTTTTAGTAATATAATAAGACATAATGATATTGACCAAGTAGAATTAAATATACAGAATAATATCATTTGATACACTTTTAAAATTACATATGCACTCATTACCCCAAAACAAAAAAGATTATATATGTACTCATTACGTTTTCAGATTAGGATATGGGGGATTATGTTAAGGTTATAGCGTAATAAGCATTGAATTAGTGATGACAGTCTTTCCTTGTAGCAATCGTTTTCTAGCTTTCAATTTAATTTATACATGTTTTTCTTTGTCATCATCAATCACTAAGTAACTTGTCATATAGTCATTTATTTATATGGATAATTTTAAAGTTGGGAAGGTTTTCTTTATGGACATTAATTTGGGTGACATAAGAACAAATGCACCATTATTAGAATGTGTCTGATAGGTATGGACCTTGGTTCAGGGTGTATCAGTGTCATTCTTGGGTGTCCTTTTAAAAATGTGTTCAAGTTGAAAGGTACCTCCCAAAAATGGTATTAAAATAAACTATTTATTGTGATTACCAACATATTCTGGTACCATAATTATGCCGATTCATAAAGTTAATTTTCATTTCGGTATAGGTACATAGTAAGTTACAGAAGCACATGAGTATAACTAGTATCAAATTCGGTCTTTAAAAATGATGTCTCTTTTTTCTTTTTTTTTAGAAAGAGTGATGTCTTCAATATCATTTCCTCTAGCCAGCAATAGAAGTGGGCACACACTTATTTAAGACAATTAAACCATTAAAATTTTCATCTTAACGACAAAGAACAAATACAATATTCATCAATGTTTGATAAAAATAAAAGTTGAAAGAGATAAATAGTTGACAAGAATTTTCACCCCTTGTTTTATATTAGAAGTAGGCAGTTGGGCACGTACACTATTGTGCATACAGAATTAAAAATTTATAAAATAAAAGTCAAAAGAATGTGATAGTAGGAAGTAAATAAGGACAAAGTGGGAGAAAAATAATTAAAAATGAAATTAATTTGAATTGATTTAATTTGATTTAAATTGATTTGATTTGAATTCAATTCAATTCATTTGATTTAAAAATAAAATTTTATGTTTGGAACTTTATTATAAAAAATTAGATTTGAATTGATTTAGAAATTAATTTTTATGTTTAGAACTCATTAAAAATGAAATTGATTTTATTTTATTTTATTATTTTACTTTTTTAACCTTATATCATTGTAAATGATATTGTTAGGTTAGTTATGTAAAATAAAAAAACTTAATAAAGGTAAAATAGTCAATTTAAATAATTAAATTTAAAATCAAATTAAATCTATTCAAATCTAACCAAATTTAATTGAATTTCTAAATATACAACTTAAATCAAAAATATTTCAAAATCAAATCAAATTTTATTTTTAAACATTCCAAACTCAAAATTTGATTTATAAATCAAATCAAATTCTATTTTTTAGCATTCCAAACACACTCAATAAGAATTAAAAAGAAAAAGAAAAATGTAATTATTTACAGTTATTTAATTGTATTTTTAAATTGTATTAATATAAAACTTATATGATGTGTATGTTTATATAACAGTCACTCTTCAATTAAATAAAATAAAACAAAAAATTGTTTAAGTACATAAGCAAAGCACGGATCTACATTTAGTTAAAATCTAGAGAAAATAAATAATTAAAGCTTTCAACTATTCAAGTGTGATTCATACCTAGTTTAGTGACTAATACTATGTTTGGTACAAAAAAAATGATCGTCTTACTAAATTTTGATTTAGGAAAAACTTCACTTAGAAACATGTGATTACTGGTATGAGTCAACACACGTCATCTCTAAACAATTCATTTTCTTTTAAAATATTGCAGTGTTCTTTCAACAATATCTTCAACTATATTCAGGGCAAACCTACCTTGTGAACTTATGATGTGGGGGAAGATACACTACCAAAGTCAAAAAAAAAAAATCTTATATATAATAATATACACAATTCTTTAAGCAAATACCTTCATAAAGATAAAATCTGCCTCTCTTCAGAAATTTTATTATAATTTTGCCACTGACTATACTACTGGAAAAGGAAATTTTAAAATTTTCTGTTAAATCAGATATTTTCTCACATATACTAAGGAGAGAGATAAGGTACATGGGTGACGAGAAGGAAGAGAAGCAAAGTGGCTAGAACACAAACAATTCCCACAAATGGGAAGACAGGACTCGAATGATGGGAGGAGAAATTCTGATCAACTTTGAAAGTAATACACTAGTCTATTAAAAATATAACATAAGACACAACATAACAATACATGTTATTGAATTAAATATAAATATTATATAATAAAACTTAAGTAAAATTGATTACCAAAAAAATTTAAGTAAAATTTCAACCGTTAGTGTGTTTAGTTTTAATTAATTATTTAGAATTATTATTATTTTTAATTAAAAGCTGTTTTATTTAAAATTTATCTTGTTTATTTAAAGTATGTAAAATTAATTATAAGTTAAGATTATTTTTTCATTAACTAAAAATAGTTTTTTTAGAAAAACTTATATTTTAAGCTTTAATTATTTGATTTTAGATTATTTCAAAAGCTTTGAAAAAGAAATACATATTTTTCCTCAACCAAATAATTTTTTTAATTATTTCATATATCTATTGATAATTTAATATATAAAAATATTTTTTTTTATATAATCAAAACAAAAAACTTTTTATCTTAAAATCGATCATAAATTAACATATCTAAATGTAAAATAAATTTTTAATAATTAACTTTCTTAAAAATTAATTATATACATAATTAATTTTTAACATAATTTCTTTTACAATTAATTTGTGTATTACTCAAGTACCTAAAAATTTCAGAATGGGAGGAGGAACACTACACTAGGTAGGTAGAGAAGGAATGGGGGAGGGGATATGAAACCTAACTAAGCACACTTTGCCCAATACCAATATCCTTTTAAAATTCATGAATGTTGTGGCCCATCTTCTATATTATTGGGCAGCTTTTCTCCAATTGGGTTGGGTCTTTTCCATTGCCCCATGCTCCCTTCTTAAGCTATAATGGGTAACATTTCAATTCTTTCTTCTGTGTTTTGTTGTTATTAAAAATAGATGATGTTACAATATATGTGGTTCATAATGAACTTAAAATAAAAATTGGTTTTTGAATCATATATCGATATATGGCTTGTTTGGGTAAGATTTTACTAGACGCTAAGGGGCATTTAGGTGAAGGAAAATTTTTGCTCCTTCCTATAAAAGTGGGTTAGAAAGTGTGTAAACTCACATTTGCATTCGACAAAATCCAAACTAAACAGGCCTATATTTATTTAACATTTTTTAAAACTAAAACACTCGTTCACGTGAAGGAAGATTTTTTTGGCTTCCTTCAAAAGCTCATTAGATTTCGCACAATGAGCATTAGCATAAAAAAACAATCTAAAACAAACGGGCTATATGTTAAATGGATATAATTTATGATCATTTTTACAATACACTATAAACTTATAGTACTATAAACTTATAGTGTATAGATACATCATTAAATATCTACCATTAATTTTTAGTATGAACATGTGTACTGATAAAATTATTTTAATCTAATAAATTAATGTTCTTTTACATTTTATCTTTTTATTTTTATTTAATTATACTTTGTCCCTAAAATAAGAATAAAATTTTAAATTACTTCATCCACAATTATCAATTTATCTTCTTCTTGCTTTGTTATTGTCATCCTAGGAGAACTTAGGGAATGACCTCTCTGATTTAATTGAATTCCTTACTATAGAAATGTAACTTTTTCATTCACATCAAACACCTTCAAACCCATCTTATCATTGCTGTAAATTTCAATTTCACCATTCTCATACCATGCTTCTTGCTTCCCCCTCGACAACCTCTCTTTTGTTGGTGAAATTTTCCAAGTTCCAAACGCCTTCCACCAATGTTGAAACACTATTATTTGAGGCCTTGCTCAAAACTCTCAGCCCACACAAGTCATTCAATGATTGAAACCTTTGCGGTGGCAAATTTTAATTTTGAATAGATCCAAACTTAATGCTTAGTTATTTTCACTTTATTCTAAAACATCGATGAAATAGTTGAAAGTAAGTTTATTTAGTTGAAAGTAAGTTTATTTCTTTTCATATTTTTTAATCATTATGTAATGAATGAACACAATATTGGTGCTTCTTTTATCATTGGGGGTTTTCAAGAAAATTGAAGGAAAAAGAAGGAAGAAAGGGTTCTACATCACATTTGTTATGCTTGCCAAACTAATAAATTAGAGAGGTCATTCCATAGGATGATGACGAACAGAGCAAGAAGAAGATCAATGACAATTGATAATTGTTTGAGGCAGATTTAAGTTTTTGTTTTTATTTTAGGGACACGGTATAATTAAACAAAAATAAAAAAGATAAAATGGAAAATAAATTTAATTTATTTGATTAAAATAATCTTAATCGTACACATGTTAATATTAAAAATTAATGGTAGATATTTAATGGTATATGTGTACACTATAAGTTTATAGTGTAGTGTAGAAATGACCATAATTTATATATGCTTAGTTTTTTTACTATACACTAAAATACATTCAAGTCATCTTTTATGTCAATTAAAAATAAATTTATTTCCAAATTTAGTTTAATAATTTAAAATTTCAACCTGTTACTATTTTCAAACATATAATTTGGTTTATATATATATATATATATCAATGAGTGTCAAGTTGGGTTTAGGTTATATAAATAAGGTATAAGAGGGGAAAAGGTAAACACACCCTTCAATTTTGAGTAGTTTGTAAAAAGTCACCACAAATTTTTAATTCTCCAAATTATATCCTTAAACTTAATGATTTCTCTTAACTAATTCTTCCATCCAATTCTAGTTAAATTTTTTATGGTAGAAGACTACAAGTGCATGTCACATTACCTATAATACACGTGTCAAAATCTTACTTGTTCGAGTAAGTTAATCATAACCATTGAAATTAATTTTTTAAAAAACTTTTTAAACATTTTAATAAAACCAAAATAAAAAACTTAAGCATAATAAAACTAACAAAACATAATAAGACATCCAATGTTTTCAAAGTTCAAACACAGACAAGTTGTCACCACTCACTCACTCACTCACTCACACACACTGAGTTAGTTGTTAAAATGCCCAAAAGCAAAAGCTTTGCTTTTGGCTCTATTTCCTTCTTTAAAAAATTTCGGCATTTTCTGGGGGTAGCGTTTAATATGCACCTAAATAAATTGGGTGCATCCAAGCTCTATTTAATCTTAACTATCCATTAAGAATAATAAAAAGTAAAAATGCATCTAACGGTATATAATTGTAGTTGTCAACCGGTTGAAGAAGTTATATTAGTTTACAAAAAAAGCCCTCCCACTCTTCCTATTTTATTGAAAGTGAAGAATAAAAAAATAATAAAAAAAGAAAAAAAATTATTTGTTGATTTTTGTTTATAATGGTTTAAAAATTATAAATAAAAACTTAATTTTAGTTTTCTTTTTTTTATGAAATTAAATTAAAAGAATCATATTTTTTATTTTGTTGTTATATAATTTTTAATCCTTTATTTTTTTAATTTTATGAATATTTTATTTAAGAAAACAATTAAATAATATAAATAAACTATAAACTTTTACTAAAATATATATATATATTTCATTGGCTGGTATATATATATAAATAAAACTATAAATTTTTAGTAAGAAAAAAATTAAAAAAAAAACTTAA
Source organism: Styphnolobium japonicum (assembly GCA_023212625.1). Lineage (NCBI taxonomy): Eukaryota > Viridiplantae > Streptophyta > Magnoliopsida > Fabales > Fabaceae > Styphnolobium > Styphnolobium japonicum. Next base: position 19,483,412 of record JALBWW010000003.1, on the reverse strand, counting down.
TTCATTGGCAGGACTGCTAGTCCCGCCATCTCTTAAATTATATATATATGTATAAACATATATATTAATACATAAGAAAATTGTTTTTAATATTTTATAGAAAAAGTTAAATACTATATATGTATATATATAAACTATAGACTTTTACTAATATATATATATATATAAATACATATTTCATTGGTATATATATATAACTATAGATTTTTAATAAGAAAAAAATTATAAAAAAATATAATTCATTGGCGGGACTGCTAGTCCCGCCATCTCTTAAATTATATATATATATATATATTAATACGTAAGAAAATTGCTTTTGATATTTTATAGAAAAAATTAATATATATTTTTTAAATTATAGTATGACAGAAATAGTAATATGTTATGTAATTTTTAATTTTTTTTAATATACTATCATGAGGAGTTTTTTTGTATTATTTTACTTCAAAATTTTTATTAAATTATTTTGATATACTACCAATGAAATTTAATTTTTATTTATTTATTTTCATATGTTAATTTAATTTTTTTAATTTGCTAAAACCCTCACACACTGCCTCACCTCCAAACTCAAGCCTCACACCATGAAGCCAATGCCAAACTCCATAATAGTTATAAAAGTCACTCCAAACTCCTCAAGCATATATATATATATATATATATATATATATATATATATATATTTTATACACTTTAATACATGAGGTAACTGTCAATCTCACCTTGAACATATATATATATATATATTCATATTTTTAAATATAAACTTGTTATGAGATTAAAAAATATTTCACAAAAAACTATTATATTGGATTTTTATAATATATATTTATTTTATAAAAAAATAAATATTTCATTAATTATAAATTCAAGTTTATTTTTCATGAAAAAAATTAAATAAATATCCAATATCCATCATCAAATAAATATAAAAATGAAAAAAAATGTTTTTAAAAAATATTAAATTTATATTTCATGAAAAATAAATAATATAAAAAATAAATTTTTTATTGAAATATTAAAATTTATTTTCATGAAATACATTACACATAAAGTAAAATATCAAAAATAAAATTTAATTTAATTTTAATGAAAAATAAATTTAAAATAAACAAATTTTTCATGAAATTGTATAAAAAAATTTATGCAAACAAAAGATAAATTTATTTTTCATGAATTAAACTAAAATAAATGAGAATTACTTAATATATGTTAGTTTAACAAAATATTAACAAAAGTACTAAAAATATTATTAAAATATATTTAATAAAAATTAATTCAATGACGACCCCTACCGTGCTATAGAAAAAAATATTTATGATTGAAAAATAATTATTTATAAATTTTTTTAAATTTTCATAAAAACTTAAATAAAATAAAATTTAATGACTGAAAAGAAAAACTAAAATAGAGGACCAAAATACAAATAAAAGAATAAGAGAAGTTAATTTTAAAATATGTTCAAACCGGTAATCATAGGTAAATTAGATAGAGTATGAATATACCCATGTCATTTAGGTGTATTATAGAACGGTCCTTTTCTGGGGGTTCAAATGGTCGCGTTCCAGCACAGGAGCTGTGGTGCGTAGCCAAGAACAACACGAAGGATGCAGCGTTGCAGGCGTCACTAGACTAGGCCTGTGGAGTGGGTGGAGACGATTGCAGATCCATCCAGGGAGGAGGACCCTGCTATGATGCTTCTATTGTCCATAACACAGCGTCCTATGCTTTCAACAACTATTTCTGCAACCATAGCATCACTAATCATAATGGTAGCTTCGATAATAACGCTGTTGTTACCTCTTAAATCCTAATATATCTTCAATCAATGTCCCTTTTGCCTTTTGCTCTTCAATTTCTTTTCTTTTTCTGTGATCCCAAATCCATGCACCTCTTGTCTGGGAATAGAAATTTTGTCTAGGAAGGTTTCTGGGTAGATTTGGAATCCCTCAAATTTTGATCCTTTTGATTGTTCAATTCTCATTTTTTGGATTTCAATCCCTTAAAAAAAGAACTTTCATGACTTTTATTATGCTTAAGTTTTTTTTTATTTTGGTTTAAAAAGATAAAAAAATAATAATTTAATTTCAATGGTTAAGATGAACTTACACGAACTATTAAAATGTTGACACGTGTATTATGGGTCACGTGACATGCACATGCATTCTTCTGTTGTCGAAAAAATAATTAGAACTAGAACGTGAGGGAATGATTGATTGAGAGGAACCATTTAAGTTTAAAGACCTAATTTAGTAAATTAAAAATTCGTGGTGACACTTTACAAATCATTCAAAATTGAGGGAGTGTGTTTACAATTTTTTCCTGGTACAAGATTTGGTGCTAAAATTGGCGGCAAAGTGGTTCCAAAGTCAAAAGAATAAGATACCAAAATTAAGTAAGAAAAAAGTTGAAGTCCCAAAAAAAGGTATTAAAAATTTGTCTGGATTGAAATAAAGAGGTCGACTTCTATAGGGAATAGAGGTATCAAAATAGTTCGAGTTTATATGTTAGTTTCAATAATTCAACAAAATGTATGGATTAAGTTAGAAAAATTTTAGTCTGAACTAATTATGGGTAAACCCATCCCATTCAGAAAATAAGTTGGCCCAATGCGGGTCGGTCCACTGGTTTGAATATGTAAAATTTTCTTTTAATGTTATGTATTTAATTTTATTATTATTTATTTATATCTTTATTTAACTAGCTTTATTTTGATTTTTTAAAAAAAAAATTAGTGAGTATATTTAAGCCTTTCTTTTTTCTTCACTTGAAATATGATATTAACTTGTTCTAGTTCCTTGAATTGATTAATTTATGGTTCAAGAGATACTTTATAGATATATCATAAATAATTTAATGTTGAAAATAATGTAGTAAATATCCACTCTATGTTAATGACACTTAATATAATATGTTATAATTGTATCTAATTTGTGTACATGATTTTTGTGGGTTTATATTAATGTAAAAATTTAATTTATCAATAACTTATTATTATAGATACAAAAAAGTAAAGAAAGACAATAAAATAAAATAAAATTAGAACCCATCCAGCAACTCACATGGCTCGAGCTGGGTTGACTATTTGCTAACTCGTACTCATTGTGGGCCAACCTAGCCCAGTTCTAATTAGCTTGACCTAACGTGGGCTGAACATAATGGACACCTCTACTTGTGAATCCCATCTAAGAGAAGTCTTCATTTGCATTACCCGATCCCTAAAATCATTATTATTTACTCATCAAATTATCTTTAGATTTCTTTTTTTGGATGCTCATTAATCTCACATCATTATTTGAGATTTTCAAGAATCACCCAAATGATAGTGTGAGATTAATGAGTGCTTAGAAAAAGAGACTATATATAATTTGAGAGATAAATATTAATGATTTAAGATGAAATTAGTAAAAAAAAATCATCATGTGCAGTCACGTGATTGCTTTTTCATCAATAATTTAAATGAAACGTTAACAAAAGAGTTATTATACACTATTTTGTTAGTATAGAGATTCATGTTGGTAAATTTAAAAGCATAAAGAGATTTATAAACTTGACCCACAATTGAAGAAAGTTTATTGTATTTTAGTCACTTTTTTATGATAATTGGCAAATCATTTTGGTTGTGTTTGAAATTAATTAAAAATAATTTGATTTGATTTGATTTTAATTGAATTTATTTAAAAATTAAATTTTATTTTTAGAACTCAATATAAAAAATTAAATTTAAATTAATTTGAAAATCAAATCTTATATTTAAAATTTATTAAAAAAGTAATTTATTTTAATTTTATTATTTTACTTTTTTAACCTTTATCATTATAAATGATATTATTAAGTTAGTAAGATAAAATTAAAAAATTTATTAAAGATAAAATAACCAATCTACATAATAATTTAAAATAAATCAAATTCATTTATATCGACCTAAATTAAAATAAATTTTAAAATATAAACAACTTAAATTAAAAAAATTTCAAAATTAAATAAATTATTAACTTTTAACATTTTAAATACAAAATTTAATTAACAAATCAAATCAAAATTCGCTTTTAACATTCGGTAGACAAAAGAAAAAGCATGTTGGTAGGTTCATTGCACGCCTCTTTCCTTTGCGTCCAGTGGCAAAATATCAGAGCAAGTTGCAAGTGCAGCTTGGGGTTGCAGTGTGTTGTGGTTCTTCCCTGAACCCTAAACACAACACTGATCTCAACAGAGTCGGAGCTCGTTCTCAATCTATGGCGTCTGATTCGAATGAAGTTGCAGCCAACAACACGCTCCAGTCCATCTCCTACAAGCGCGGTTCGCTTCAGCTTCTTGATCAGGTCTATTGCTATTTATACCCTTCTTGCTTCTCGATAATAACAACGTTACTGACAGCGATGCATTTGGGTTTATAATTGTTTTCCCTTTTTCTTTTTTCTTTTTCCTTATTTGCTGGAACGTGTACTCAGTCAAGGCTTCTTTTAATTTTTACTTACTGCTGATAATTTTTGTGTAGAGAAAGCTCCCTCTTGAAACAATTTACTTGGACATCAAGGATTCAACGGATGGCTGGTAAGATATGTAACTTTTTATCCCTTTTTTTATTTTTATTTTTTTGGTACTTAAATGGTCTTCTATAATCTGTATATGTAAAGTACAACAAGGATTAATAATCTGATCATTATATATATAGTTGTTGAATATGTTTTATTCAACCTGATATGGTTTTTTTTTGCTCATAACAACAGTATCAAGTATTAAACACCCCAGCCTTGTATTTCACTAGATACTTTTGTTAAGTGGTCAATTATCATGTTACCAGTTACCACAGTAACAGTTTCAGTTGTCAATTTTTTTTTTCCCAGTATTAGAAATGGAAAAAAAAATACTAGTCTCTGGCATCTGGATTATGAATTTATGATCTTCTTAATATTTTCAATCAGTGGATTCAAATATCTAAATGTTCATAACCTTCTCAGGAATGCCATACGGGATATGGTGGTCCGGGGAGCACCTGCTATTGCTATTGCAGCAGCACTCTCTTTGGCTGTAGAAGTGTTCAATTTAGATGCTTTTAATGGGTCACCTGGTGATGCCGCTTCCTTCCTACAAAAGAAATTAGAATATCTTGTCTCAAGGTATTTTCAATTCTCTGCTTTACTACGACAGCAATATACTTATATTGGTTAATCTAAGTGTGCCTGGTGAATAGCATTTGGCATATTGAAGTTGAGACTTTCCTTAAGCAGTTGAGGTTGTTGTCATGAAGTTCATGTCAAGCATACGAGTGTTTGCTGATTTCTTTTTTCATGCTTCAGTCGGCCAACTGCAGTGAACCTATCAGATGCTGCAACAAAACTCAAAGAAGTCATATTGGAGGTTGCAGCTACCACTTCAGAGCCCAGGAGTGTTTTTCAGGTATTTTGTGCTAAGATATATCTTGAAGGAATTCTCACAAATAAAGGAAGTTACATTGTACTTTTTTACTCTCTTATTTTGAGTTTGGCCATTTGAACCTGAATCTGCTGGATTACTTTATAGGCATATGTAGAAGCTGCTGAAATTATGCTCGAGGATGATGTTGCTTCAAATAGAGCAATTGGATCTTTTGGAGCTAGTTTTCTTCAACGCCAAACAGAGAAAAAGAAGCTTTCTGTTTTGACTCATTGCAACACTGGAAGGTGCCTATTACAGTACCTTCCCTTATTATTATCATATAAGCATAGAGCTCTGATGTTTTTCATTTGTTTGATATTTGAAATCACTTTTAACTTTGTATGGTTCATTACTCAGTTTAGCCACAGCTGGATATGGTACTGCTCTGGGTGTAATTCGTGCACTTCACAGTGGAGGAGTTTTAGAAAGGGCTTATTGCACAGAGACACGCCCATTCAATCAAGTGAGTATATTTTTTCCAAGTATAGTCAAAATCTAGTTACATACAGCTCTGTTGAGAGAAGATGCATCCACTAAGTTACCTTGTAATAGGATGATCTGTATAAGTTGCTTTTTTATGCAACTTGGATTAACAGCATGACTTGAAAGTAGAACTGAACCGCAATAAATCGTAATAATTTACATACCTTTTGGCTAATGGTCCATCTTCAAAATTTCAATACTTAACATGGGTCTCTGAACAAGAGCACTCGAATTACAGATGCTCTTCAATTTGTATCTTCGTGATAGACTGATAGTTATAGTTCATCTTGTTATTATATATTTCAGCTTAGGTTGTCTACCTAGTTATTTATTTAAAAAGGAAAAGGAGAGAAAAAATTCCTTGAACCCATAAAATTATTATTATTTTTTATTACATTGGAGGTGAGGTTCATGCAACTGGGTAGGGGAGGGGGGTAGGTGGCTTAGTGGAGGATCGAACCTCTGACATTATCATCAAACCAAGTCTCAAAGTCTTGGGCCAGTGCCAATTGAGCTATAAGCTTGTTGGCTAAAATTAATTTTTTATTAAAGAGAATATCTGTTGGTGATGATCATGCTGATCACAGCAGCTCCAGCATTTTTTATAGCGACATTTTTTCTATTTTAGGGATTGAAGATAATGTTGGAATTGGTTAGCTGAATTAGTTTTGAGAACACATCTCTAACATTTAACAATGTTGGCTTTTTCCAGCATCTATTATGAGAATCACATTTCCGTTAACTCTGTCCTATGAAATCAACAAGTTCAAGCGATTTAGATTTTTGTGCTTGCTAATTGTAATGCTTTATTGCAGGGATCTAGACTTACGGCCTTTGAATTGGTGCATGAGAAAATACCAGCAACTCTTATAGCAGATTTTGCTGCAGCTGCATTAATGAAAGCTGGACGTGTGGATGCTGTTGTTGTTGGGGCAGATCGTGTTGCATCAAATGGTACTTTGAGATTACAATGAAATTAATCTATAATTTGCTTGTTTTCGAAAGCATGAAAGCTATCACTGGATTGATCTTTTAAATGTCATTGCAGGTGACACAGCCAACAAAATTGGAACCTATAGCGTTGCTTTATGTGCCAAGTTTCATAATGTACCTTTTTATGTGGCTGCACCCCTGACTTCCATTGATCTATCGCTTTCTTCTGGACAAGAAATTGTCATTGAGGAGAGATCTCCCAAGGAATTGTTGAATTCCCGTGGAGGACTCGGAGAGCAAGTTGCTGCCTCAGGAATTTCTGTGTGGAACCCGGCTTTTGATGTTACACCTGCTAATCTAATATTTGGGATAATCACTGAGAAGGTCTCTCTTACCTCTCCCCTCTCTTGACTTGCATCATTTGTATGCGGTTCAGTGCATTTTGTTCTCTAACCATTTTATGTTCTCTGAGCAGGGTGTCATTACGAAGACATCTGCTGGTGATGCTTTTGACATAAAAGCTTTCATACAGAAAACAGGTTAAGGGCTGAAGTGCTTGGTGCCAACTGCCAAAGCTATGGTGATGGAGTGAGATTTTTCTCACACATGTAAAATCAGTTGTAGATTTGATAAGTATTTGTGTTTGGGGTGTTATGACTTGAGAGGATCAGCTTGTTCAAAGTAAGTGTCTCAGAGAACAAATTGGGGCCTAGTAAATAAACAAGTGAATAAGAAATTGGGGGCAATTAGGCCTTGTATGGTTAAAACTTAAAATTGAATGCTATTGGTTCTTTGAAATCAATGAGTAGTGTTCTTTTTACTAATATAATATAATATTAGAAATTTATGGATTGCAAGATGTTTGATCATCTATATTTTTAGTTATTTCAATTTCTGTACGTTGCAAATGAGGACATGTTCCTTTGTGAATTGTTGGGACATTGGTTCAGCTGTTGCCGAAGTCGAAGTTATACCTTCTCAATTTTTTTAACGATAAATGATCAATTTAATCAACTGATATGTTGTCTTCGAACAAAATATCAAACACTGGAGGTTATTCTCTTATTTGGGAATTTCTAATTCCAGATGTATGCACATTCTCTGTCATATCCTTGTCAAAAGTTAGGCAAGGGATTTTAGTTGTAGAAATAGCCACGCTTAAACTTTCAGCAATGGCTTACACTTTTTTGTCCCTTGAGTTTTGGCATATTCAAAGGAACAAAAATGATGCACAACTTAAATAAGTTTCAAGGATTCGTGTTTTTTTTTTCCGCAATGGGATAACGATAAATGAATTTGTAATTCAATTGGTATTAATCGTTAAAAGTTTGATCCTTTATCAAGTTATTTAATTATTTTTTCTCACTTAGTACTTGCTCCTCTAATGTATTTTTTTTTAAAATGAGATAACGACAAGTTGACAAGCAAAGAAACCAGCAACTGCGGTGGAATTTGGCTACACCATAAGCTTGGGCTCTCCCTTCTTGTTTTCCCCTTTAGTTATGTTTTGAAGTTTGGGCATCTTTAAAAGCCCAACCCAATTCCTTCCTTCAGTGCACAATTTCGATTTCTCGCTCTGAGAGGGGAAATTGGAAGGAAAAAGAAAAAACCCGCGAACGGCTTTGCGCTTTGGCGCTTTGCAATACGCGAAAACCTTTACTAAAGGTGCGCACTTTTCATTCCTTTTTGACGCACTAGAAAATTCTGGTTCAGGTTTCAAGTGATTTATCAAAATTTTTTTCCTGATGAATTCGTTGAATGACGAGCAAACGATTGATGCTTTTGTTTTCGCAGGTTGGAATTTGAAAATGCAGAAATCGCCTTTGCCATTGAATAACGCAAAAAGCGCCAATGAGAACAAGAAGAAGCTGATAAGCGGCAAGGAATCGTTGGTGAAGCTTCTAAGATGGCATTTTGGGTACCCTGATTTTAGGGGCAAGCAATTGGAGGCTATTCAGGCTGTGCTCTCAGGTGCATTTAGCTTTTCCTTCTAGTTCTAGCGAAATTTCGATTCTTTCACTCCGTTTGGTTGCTGAGAAAACCCTAGGAAAGGGAATTCTGATCTTTTCCTTCATGGGTCTTACGCATTTGGTACCTCGGACTTAGAAAACTATCGTTTGGCCTGCGGATGCGGTTTATAAGATGTATTTGAGTGTGAAACATCTTCAAAGATTGTCCTTATATGCCATTTTAACTCGTGTGTTATTTGTATTAAGAAAAGAGAAGTAACTATTTGCTTGAACTCTAGTAATTTTAAGTCGGAATTTGCCATTGATTTTGGGTGAAATTTCGCTCTTTTTTGTTTTTGGGTGCAGGAAGAGATTGTTTTTGTCTTATGCCAACTGGAGGAGGCAAGTCAATGTGCTATCAGATCCCTGCATTGGCCAAAACAGGAATTGTGCTTGTTGTTTGTCCTTTGATAGGTGAATCATGTTCATCTTTTTCTAAAGCTTGCGTCTTTGGGCGAGCTAAATGCTGCATGATAATTCGCTTTGTTTTGCATGCTAGGACACCAGCTGTGATTTCTAACTTTTGTTCTGCTGTTCTTCTGCTGACAGCCTTGATGGTAGGCATATTTTCAATTTTTCCTAATTTATTGTTAACAAACAGACAGGTTGAGTTGAGAATTTGTTTTGGCTCATTTGTTCTTTCTGTAATTTAGGAAAACCAAGTGATGGCACTAAAGGAGAAAGGCATTGCTGCAGAATTTCTCTCCTCGACTAAAAGTGCAGATGCAAAAAATAAGGTGAATTATTAGAATGCTGGCATTTTAATGCAAATGATTTATCTATACATATATCAATGTGAAGTAGAAGTTTAGATAATAATTGCATTAATCTCAACACACTTTTCAGATTCTGGAATTTATATTAGAGTAAGTTCGATTTTATATGGATTTTAAAAAACATTGGGTTTAGTAAATTAGCTTCTCCATGGAACCAGTAAAATTCCTGGATGTCTTATGCTTGATGTTATTGACCTTCTACATTTATGATAAATTCTTTTTTTCCTTTTTTTTTTGTTGCGGGGAGAGAAAAGGGGGAGGGGGGAAAGGGGAAGGGGAAGGATCCGAGCCAAATTCATTTATATATTTGTATAACCAATTTATCACTTATTCCCAAGTGTTATTATAATTCAGGAAAGTGACTTTTCTGTTTTACTTTTTAAGATTCACGAGGACCTTTATTCTGGAAAACCTTCTATAAGGCTGCTATATGTGACTCCAGAGTTGATAGCGACACCAGGATTTATGTCAAAGCTGACAAAGATTTATGCTAGGGGGTTGTTGAGTCTCGTTGCTATTGATGAGGTGTGAGCTGGAATGACTATTTCAAATTTCTGTTGCAGCTGGAGTTTTCTGGTTTACTTAATAGTTTCACCTGTTCTGCAAAATTTTCAGGCACATTGCATTTCAACTTGGGGCCATGATTTCAGGTTATGCAACTAGTCAATTGGAGTTTTTCATGTCGGAATTTCTTCATTGTTATCTTATAGGATCTCTGTGTGCCTGCAAAGGCAATGAAAAGATTATATGGTTGTTATCTCCCTCCCTAGTGCCATGCCTGATTAGATCCACTTCTCTTTTTCTCCATGTGCATGTATATATGTGTAATTTTGTATTTATTGTTTCTCCAAATGCTAAAACTAAGACATTAATTTTGGTAGCACTTGATTATGCTTCATTGGGTCCAACTTAATTCAATTATATCTTTGTCTGTTATCTTTGCCTTCTTGAGCTTTCTTTATCCAGTATCTGAAGGTTTAATTGGGTTCGTGGGTGCCTATGCGTACTGGTTCGTTTCCATTATATGCAAATATGGCTTACAGTTTATTCTCATGATAGACAATTCTCTTTTCCTTCTCTATTTGGAAACAGACCTAGCTACCGTAAGCTTTCATCTCTGAGAAGCCGCCTCCCAGATGTGCCAATATTAGCTCTGACTGCTACTGCTGTTCCTAAGTGAGTCTTGTTAATTCACTTTCTTTAATAAAATTAACTTTTTTTTGCTATATATTTTAATGATGTACTTGAATGCATTTCACATTCATCACCCATTTTTGCAACCTTATCTATTCTTTGATATGCCATGGAGTTCTGCAATTGTTGTTCTCCTACAGATGGTATAGATGATGGTATATCTTTAGGAACTTATCGTATTTTTTTGTTACAATAGAAGATTGTATTTTTTATTTTAATATTATGGAACTTTCAAATTATTTTATGCTTGTATGGGCGTAGTATATTCTTTTACAAAGAATATGCTCAGTCTATCACAATGATCATTGCACATTCTGTGTAATATTTTTGGAGCAGGTGTTCTCTTTCTATCTGATATCAATTTTTTCTGCTGTGAGGGGTGAGACTCACATTGTGGCATTGATTCCTTGGTTAATCTTTTTTCTGCAGGGTTCAGAAGGATGTGGTAGAATCCTTGCAGATGCAAAATCCATTAATAATTAAATCTTCCTTTAATCGTCCTAATATATATTATGAAGGTTAGTCCTGCTAGCCGTGTAATTCACTGCTATAAATTAATTCAGCTTTTAGTTTCACCCTACTTATATGTCATAATTAGCATGTTAGTAAAGGTGAAACATCACTGTGATATAACACATGTGATGTGACTGGCACATAATAAATCCACTCATTACATGGATGTTTGTGCGTGCTAACTTATGTTTGAGGATGAAGATACAATGTCAAAGAAGATAGAAGAAAGCAAAAGAATTGCATGAAAATTTATATTCACATAGAAAAAAAAATTGCAAGAAAATAGATAGGGTGCAAATATCAACATCTTTGAGGAAATCCTTCCAATTCCAAACCAGTAATTTTAGGGCTATTATAAGCATTCCAGTTACTGCATGAGTTTTATTGGTGAATTGCTCTAGATGTTGATTTTGCATGAGATGCAGTTACTTTATAAATTAAATGAATCTAACTAGATTTTCTTAACGATGCAGTTCGATACAAAGATCTTTTGGATGATGCTTATGCTGATTTGTCTAGTACACTCAAATCTAAGGGAGATGTCTGTGCAATAGTTTACTGCCTTGAACGTTCAATGTGTGATGACTTGTCAGCTCATCTATCCCAAAACGGCATTTCCTGTGCTGGTAATATAGTTCCTAATTTTTGCTGCCCTGGCAAATTGATTCACTACAACAGTACAACTTTCAATTGATACAATATTCATATTCTTTCCGGCCTTTTCAGCTTATCATGCAGGATTGAATAATAAAGTGCGAACTTCTGTTTTAGATGATTGGATTTCTTCTAAGATACAAGTTGTTGTTGCCACTGTAGCTTTTGGGTACGTTTTCCCTTTCATTGTTTGCATGAAGTGGCATGCTTTTATCATTCTCTCTCCATTTGTATATTGACAATCCTGGTGAAGGATATGTAGCCATATTTTGTATTTGAAAATGCTTTGACATTGACATAGACATAGACATATATGATGCGTAACATTTGCTTAGAGACTTTCTTCTAATATTATGTGTAACAGTGATTTCAATGGTGTAGTTTAAGTCATTTGTCATTATGTACTTACTAGTTTCATTTCAAAACTAACAAAAATGAGGGTATGACAAACATTGCAAGTGTGCTTAACTTAGGCCTGTTGGACTTACTTTCTTTGAGGGAATCAATCAGAAAGTGTTAATATCTATATCTGTCTACCTAAGTGAAAAACTTCTTTGTGAATCATAGCTCCGTTCTTAACAGTTGCAAATACATAGATTTTGTCCTGTGGAAGTAGGATTCTGAGCCTTGGTGTTCATTCAGAATGGTTTATAATTTTATCATGAAGCTAAGAACTTGTAATTTATGAGATTGTGATGTATTCCTTTCTTTTCTTCCTGTCTTCTGCATGGAGCTGTTCTATTGCATTCACAGTTACTGAGCATTTGGTGTTCATTCAGAATGGTAAGTGGCCATTTACTATTAATTTGATTCGAACTTCTATATAAAGTTTTAATATTGTAATTTTTGTTAAGCTCATGTGATTTGCAAGTAATGGCTTGTGGTCAAATTCACCAGGGCATTGATAGAAAGGATGTCAGAATTGTGTGCCACTTCAATATTCCAAAGTCAATGGAAGCATTCTATCAAGAGTCAGGCAGAGCAGGTCGTGATCAATTGCCCTCTAGAAGTCTGTTGTACTATGGAGTAGATGATCGCAAAAGAATGGTTGGCTCACTTAAATGGACCCTTCAATCCTGTTTGCATTCAAATTGCCTGATTTTTCATATTAGACTTGTTTCCTCTAATTATGATCTGTGTCAGGAATTTATATTAAGCAACTCTGGAAGCAAGAAGTCACAGTCATCATCAAGTTCACATGAAGAATCATCCAGAATGTCCCGGACTGACTTCAATCAGGTGACATCTAAATCCCTGTACACTTTTTGAACGAAGTATCTATGTCATTTAGTATTTAAGTAATGAAATCTATATGTAAGTATGCAGATGGTTGAATATTGTGAAGGATCAGGATGTCGCAGGAAAAGGATTCTCGAGAGTTTCGGGGAGCAGGTAATGAAATATATGGCCATAGGTATTGTGCCGTGTGCTTTGTATTGACCCAAGTGGAGATTTTACTGTCTCTGTTCAAAGCAGGTAACTGCATCACTATGTGGAAAAACATGTGATGCCTGCAGACATCCAAACTTAATTGCCAGATATTTGGAGGATCTCACAAGTGCTTGTGCTCTACACCAGAAAAATAGTTCCTCTCGAGTTTTTATCACCAGGTGCTATATTATTCATGTGCGAAAAACCCTCTTATGCATTAGGAATTGAACTTAAAGTTGATGAATATAAAACAGATTGGGTATAGACAGTCTCCAGTTTTGTGTGCTATAATAAATTATAAATATGATAAGTAGCACAGGCAGAGCATAATTGGTTTAGTTAGAGCTTGTTTGGATAAACTTATAAAAAAAATGACATTTTTTATAGATTTTTTTTTTGTTAGCTTTTTTTTTAGAAAGTTATTTTGCATTTGAATGCAATGTTTAAGAAGTACTTTTAAGTAATAGAAGGACTTCTAAGTTTGTTTGGTTAAAAAAGAATAGAATGACTTTTTTATAGCAAATTTACTTAAATGTAAGGTATCTAGAATGAGGGAGGCAGGGTTTGCAAGAGGGAAAAAAGAGAGGACATGAGATGTAATTTTTAATAAAGTTAGAAAATTATGTTAAAAACCACTTCTACTTCTTTTTTTAGAAGCCGATGATAGTCAGCCTCCAAAGTAAGTGGTAACTGAGCTTTTTTTTTTTTTTAACTTCTACTTTTTCAAAAAAATTGCATCCAAACATACTTAAAAAATTATAGAAGTACTTTTTTTCAAAATAAAGTACTTTTTTGTAAATAAAAAAAGCCTATCCAAACTCACTTAGTCTATTTGAAATTAGGAGATCAAATTTGGCTATAAAGATGGAACTTCAAGACTAGAGTCTTTCATTCAATGGTCATGCCATTAGGCTTAGAGTTTTGTAGGACCTACCTTGTGACTTCCCCTCCCCCTTCCTCCTCTTCTCTCTCTTTCTCTAAAAAATATGAGACTTAAAAGAAATGTAATCATTTCCTCCATCATGAGGATTGAATGGTGTGACTTTTTGTTACACTAAATGATAACTGGAGCTCCTTAGGCATATAGAGTGAGAGCACTATCTTATTATGAACAGTGTAGTCAAAGGCGTGCCTAAGGCACTAAGGCGAGGCGCCGGAAGGGATTAATGCCTCTTGCTGGTTGATGCACTGCCTTTCAGTGAGGCACACACCTTTGACGCCTTAGTCACACCTTTTAGGTTCAAGCGAGGCACACCTTTAGCGCCTTATTTATAACTATAAAATACTCAAAAAGTCCAGCCACCTAACTTGCTAACTTTGATGCTAAAGGGGGTAAAATAGTTTGAATGTTAAAAAATAATAGTTGTCAGTCTTTGGGACTAGGTTTTGTAACTTGAACATTTAAATATTTCATTTTAACTATAATGTTATGCTTGAGTACTTAATATATATGGAAAATTAATGTAAAATAGTCAAATATTTTAATGTTTTATTCTTTTTCTAATGTTAGCGCCTTTCTTCAGTGAGGCGTGCGCTTTTTAGTGCTTCTCGCCTCAAGGTGTTAAAATCCTCTAGCGTCTTAAGGGTGCCTTTCACCTTTGACTACCTTGATTATGAGAGGTGAAGATGTGTCAATTTTGCCCATTGAATCTTACATAGATGGTCAAGATTAAAAGTTGCTTAAAGGTTACATAACTTCATATTTTAATCTTGACCATACATGCATTATTCAATGGTCATAATTTGTTTCTCCCACTCACAATAAGCCACCCCTCTCACTTGATATGTCCCCTATATATATATAGGGTTGGGGTCCACTTACTTGAGGTGTAAGGCTTGTAGTCTTGCACCATTGAATAACTTTTTGTGGAATGCAAATTTTACCAATCGAACTGTTGAATATGTGATATCATTGCGATGATCACGCATGGCAAATTTAAGATAAATGGGACATTCATAAGTATCTAATCCAATAGTTGTCATTTACTTATATTTTGAAAGCATATTATACGTTAAAATAAAGTAGTTCATTGAAGTACCAATTAATTTTTAAAGTCTATGAAATTTTATGGGTTTGATCTACCCTCATGAGAACTTTCAATCCAACGGTTGAATTGATAAAATTCAACATTTATAAAAAGTTATTCAATGAAGTGTGTCAAGTCTAATACTTGGAGTAAGTGAATCCTCACCCGTATATATATATATATATATATATATATATATATATATATATATATATATATATAAACCAACCCAGTTGAATGGTTGGCTGTTTATCTTTTAATTGGTTCGACGGTGATTGCCTTATATTATATTAATTAATCAAGTTAAATGGTGCCTACTTTTCTGATTTATACACTACTTCCATTTTTCAGTTCTACAGACGCAATCAATGAAGAACAGTTATCTGAATTCTGGAATCGTGGTGAGGAAGCAACTGGATCAGAGGAAGATATATCTGATTCAGATGGTTGGTATCAGATTCATATCAGTTGCCTGTTTATACTCTTGGGGTAAGGAGGGGCAAAGGAGTGATTATTGGACTAGATATTCATGTTTGATGAGTTTTAATTGGCAGATGGTAATGAGGTTGTCAACAACCTAACCAGGTCAAAGTTTCAATCCAGATTGGGAGTGAATGAAAAGCTTGTGTTGTTACAACGTGCAGAAGAAAACTTCTATCACAACGAAAACACTGATAAACAGGTTTATCTTCATTATACCCATATTGTTAGTTAGAAAAATGCATGTTCTCCCTATTCCCCTATACTCATTCTATTTGCTATGTTAGAATCATTGTTATGATTATCAATCTAAAGAGGGAAAGGCAGGGCAGTTCTTCTCTATTCTCTGCATATTTGTATTCTTAGCTCAGAACTGTTAAGTTCAATTCAGCAGAACTCATTACTCCCCACCCCTGTCCTCCTTTCCTGTCTGCACAACCACTCATCTAATTTGAATTACAGAGCAACAAAGTTGACAAGAATGCTATTTCTGATGCAATGCGAGGAGCAAGCAGGCAAAGATTACAAAATGCTCTAAAACAGGCTCAGCAACGGCTTGACAACTTAAAGTATGCTTAGTGTCCTTCTTGCTTGTTTGAGTTCTTTCTTCTATCACCCCCTCTCCCTCTGCCCCAACAAAAAAAACAACCCACTCATATTTTTCTGAACAACTGCTTGCTATAACAAGTGTGCAACTTATTTGGCATGCAAAAGCTCTTTGTTCAAAGATCAAATTATTTTTGTGCCACGGTTAAACTATTGAGAAGTGAGCTCTGTCCTTATTCGTCATTTAAAACATTTGTTCAGGATTGAAATGGAAACATCAGCATCTTTCCTTGAAGATGAATGCTACAAGAAATATGGCAAGGCAGGCAAATCATTCTATTATTCACAAGTAGCAAGTACTGTAAGGTGGCTGACAACTACAAATTCTATCAATCTGATAAACCGACTTGGTGCAATTAATGCTTCCCCATCAATGAATGTCTTGTCTGAAGCTGAACATCCCCTCACACCGCCACCTGTTTTAGATCCTTGTGCAACAGAAGCTACTAGCAGTGAACTCTTGGGCAATGCTAGATCAGAAACTTCCCCATGTGCTGTGCCAATAGAAAGTTCTTCCTTTAATACAAAGGTGCCAGAAATACCATCCTTCTCTGAGTTTGTTAATAGTAGGAAGTCCAAAGGCGACCAATTAAATGACACACAAAAGCATTCATCAAGAGTAGAGAAGAAGATGAGGGTACAGTAGATTGAATCTTTTGTAGCTACTATTAAAGTGTTTGAATTTTAGCTGCGATGTATTTGCCAAGTGCCAACTTTGGTTTTTGTAAGATAAATAGAACTGTTTTTCAATCATTTTCATCCTTTTCTTATTAGAACAATATGTTAAAATTCCATTTTAGCGTTGAAAGGGTTTTGTTGGTGTAAAGCCTTGTCGAAGTATTTTCGTAAGCATTAAGGTAACAGCCCAACAGCAGTTGTTAATTAAAGGAAAAAGATACTTACATACAAGTTTTTTAGTTTATTTTGATCCACTCTCGTTAAAAAGAAAGGAAAAAGATACTTGCATATAAGTTTTTTGAGTTTAGTTTTGATTCATTCTCGTTATAAAGAAAATTTTCACTATTATTTAATAATGTGTTAGTGTATCATTAAAATACTTAGATTTTTTAAGTAATTATTGTAATAGTCAAACTCTTTTATTAATTTGTCTATATATGATTGGATGATAGTATAAATTTTTTACACTGACAGTAGATTAAAATTAAATCTTGTTTATTAATATCATTTTAACAATTGATTTACGATGAGTAAACTTTTGGTTAATAGAGTATATCTTTTGGTTAATAAGTTTTAGTAATTGATTATTTACAGACTTAGTTAACGATGAGCAAATTTTTAATTAATACAATAAATTGTTTGGTCAATAGATATTATAATTGATTATTAACTTGTAAGTGATTGATTATTAAAATTTATTAATTAAAAATTTGTTCATTTTTAATCAAGTATAAAAATAATATAAATTTTATGTGTGTAAATATTTAATTAAATGCTTATGCGCTTGTCAAGAAAAGCACTCATGTTCGGGCCTTGCCTTTAGAAGCTATTTATTTGTGCTTTTTGTTTATAAAACAAAAAGAGGGCTTCGTGTTATATAAGCATTTTAAAATACAAAAACTCACATTTATTTTACTTTTATATTTATCCCCAAATTTATATAATGTCATATCAATTTTTATTTTATTTTATACAAATCTATATATAATATAACAATTCTACACATTAATGATACTTATGCATCTTTATTATAATTGTTTAATTTATCATTTACCACACACAAAAAAAAAAACCTAAGTTTTTTTTTTGTTTTGTGTTACTAACTAGTGTTATAAGGGTATTATTTAAGAAGCATTTAATTCTTCTTAAAAAATTCACATAATTACTTAATAAAAAATGTATTAATTATTTTTTTAATTCTTTAAAGTATTAAATGCTTTACTTTTATATTTAATACTTATTATTTTTATTTTTTAATCAGTATTCTTAGAATACTCGTTAGCCAGTTTTTTTTTATAACAAAATTGTAGTGAGATGTGGTTGACAAATTTATTTGATACAATTTCTATTATTGACTTTTAAAAGCAGCTTTTGAAATGAACAAGCAATACTAAACTTCGAGAATCTTAATTGAGGAATATTATTATGTTTTTTTGTCAAAGTATGATATTGTTAAAAACGAACTGAATTCATTGGCAATTTTTTCAATTTCGGTTTAACTGGTTTAACAATTTAAATTGGTTGGTAGAACAAGATGATATCGTAAAAATAATATCAGGCAACAATATAAAATATATAAAAAATAATAATGAAATATTGAGTCATTTTTTTAATAAAAAAAATTAATGAATAGTTTGTTGAACCGGATGAATTTTGATTGGTTCAAGTGGTCTGATCGTGTATTTAATTATAAGATCGAATAATAACTATTTAAGTATCCGATTCACAATTAAACTAGTCCGACCGTTTGCTTTTGTTGTTCTGACAACAATGGATTAAAGCCAATTACCTGATTGGGATATCTAATTAAACAATCTATCAAGACCAAAAAGAAAACTTTTATTGGTCTAATCTCACATCTTATTTTTCCTCTTGCCTCTCGTTTCTTTACCCGTTTGGATTTGTTGTCATCTATTGGGTGAGCTATTCTTTCGCATCCTGTGTTGCGTTTTCTGTTCTTCTTAGATCCCTTTTATTTCATGGGAAAGTTAAGGACTAACATGTTTGTTCATTTACCTATGAAGACCAAGTTATGATGTGGTTATTTATCCTCATGTATATCCAATTCTTCCTTAATTCATTATGGAAAGGGATATTGCAAAGTTTCATATCTGCTGAGAATTGAGATGGAATTGGCAGGTACCGTATGGGGAATATAACTGTTTAAATCATCTCATTGTTCTTGGTACATTGAGAAGTACTCGTTTCAGGTGATAATGGCATCTGATTGATAGAGTTAAGGTTGTCTGTCTTATTATTCTGACTACGTACTTCTTTTTTTATTCTCCTTCAGTGATATTACCTAATAATAACTAATAGTTAGTTAATTAAGTCAGTTACAGGTTACAGCTGGCACGGTTGTTAGTGTGTATAGAATGAGTTAGATTAATGTATATAAGGCACATTGCCTAATTGTAAACATAACACAGTGATCATTCTAGCTAATGAATAAAGAAAGCATTTTTCCATTTTCTCTCTCTAAATTCGTTTCTCTCTCTAAATTCGTTTCTCTCTCTTAGTTCCAATATTATCAAGTGAAGGACAGAGTACTAGTTTCAGGATCACAGAAAAAAGGAACAACAAATTTACATAATAGGGACAGTATTCTTGTGCTTGGTCTGAAAACGTCTACATATATCATCCATATCAGAAGATGCTTCTATCTATTGCTTGATGCAAGCGAGACACACCCTTATTCAGTGACTAGTTCTACCTACGCACTCTGCAGTGGTAATTTTCCAACGAAGTAGGAGTTGAGACTACCCAGATAAAGATGGTTTTCAAACTCCAAAGCTGAAGTCACAAAACTCATCACCTTCCCATTATGATCATCAAACTTTCTGATTATCTTGCCGTCAGTTGCCACATTCACCACCGTTGCCTTCTTCTTTGCACCATTGACCAGATTAATTAGCCTTGGAAATGAAGCTACCAAGTGTTTGGATACCTTGGAGGTGTGCACAAACCCCAGTCCTTCAGAAGTCAGCTGTGGCATCAATATTGAAGAAAACCAAGTCAACAATCATGTCTTGCTAGTTTGAATCTTCAAGTTTACTGATCATTATAATCTTTCACTGAATCACTGTTTATATGGCCAAGAATTCATATCAATATTACCTGAACCAAAGCGACCCAGAAAGACCCATCAGGAGCAAGATTAATATTATCAGGTCCACCAGGAAGGTTTTCAATGAAAGTTTCTGTTTTGCCTTTGTTCGCTCCTTTTAGCCAATACCTAAGACACCTATATCTGATTCACAACAATTTTTTTTTTTTGTTAAGATGATAGAGGGTGCACCAATATGGAATAGCACACAAAATGGCACTGCTTTAAAGCCTGCAGGTAACGAGACTCAATTGGCTTACAGAGGACAGAGGAGAATCCATCATGCATCAAAAAATGTACTTACTTCCACGTTTCACAGACCACAAGATAATCTTCATCCTTGGACAGTGCAACGCCATTGGCAAAGCACAGATTATCTAGTACAATAACTGTCTCATTTGTCGTTGGGTTGTACTTGAGAAGTTGCCCATGAGGTCTTGCCTCTAGCAAATCCAGATACCAATCGTCGAGATCAAATTTGGTGCTAGCAACACTGAAATATAGAGATCCATCGGAGGCTTCTATCACATCATCTGCAAACCTGGTTCAACCATCTGAAAGATTCATAACTAGTGACTGCATATAAAATTGTGATATTCAAGTTAACCTTACTTAGAATAATCTATACTGTATTTAAGAAAGAAAAAAAAAACAGTTTGTTTGTCTGTTAATCTGGTTGCCAGAGACCTTTGGATATGATGAGTGTTGCAATCATGGGGCCAACCACATGGACCACCAGAGATGGCCTGGCCTTCCATTTTTTGTTTAGACAATCAATAAGTCCAAATTTTGGCTGCTCTTAAAATACCATGTTGACAGAGACTAATGCAGGTTGCTCATGAATCATGAAAGACATACACTTCAAATTTGTGTCTGCAACTAGGTGTAAAAGAAAACAAGGCCTTGAAAGTAATTGTCATGTATGCATCTCAAAATGCACAGCCTTTGATGCATCGTTTGTAGTCACTGCCGACTCACTGGTCCCAATAGGAAAAGATTCCCTAACAGCCTTACCCTTGCTATTGGCTGCAAGTCCCTAGTCTTCTGATTTGGTGAAGCAGCAGCGCACCTCCATATCAAGATACTCAACTGTGTCTATGGCATGGCTTGCACGTGGGTAATTTCCAGTGATCGCAGTGTATCCTCTTGTCATTTTCATGTATTGGATGAGATTACGACTTAGGAGCCATCTCAGTGTACAGGACCGCGCTTCAAAGGAACTTGTACAACTTGCCTAAGGTATTTTTAAAATGAAAAATACTAGATAGCCACACAAAAATTTGTCAGAATTTTTGATAGAATGAGTTAACATTGTTATTGACTCTTGGACGAATAAGTGGTTCCATCAATTTGACTTATCCAACAATCACTTTGAATCTTAAACAAGTTTTTAGCTGAATTCTTTCAAATTTTTTTTGACTATATAGCATTATTCTTTTAACATATTTTCACATTTAAGATTTAAAAGTAATAAGTAACTATGCAAGTAAATAATGTTAAGTTAAAATAATCTAATAATTTTTATGGACTACAATTAATTGTTATTTTGTTTTGTTAAAAACAAGTTAATGATATGATTTATTGGAAGATATAATAGAGCCCACTAATTTAGTGATCTATTTATAATAGGCTCAAGGAACCTAATACTTGGTTTGTGTGATTTAATAAAAAGTAGTGTAGGTATTAACCTAAGAGGCTTTTGATGGGAAGACCCATTATGTTATATATGGACAGGTCCCCTCTACAACTCCCATCTGCACTGTATAATCTTAACTAATTGCGACTCTATGGCTTACCCCATTAAGAGCCGATTCAGTGTAGAGTGAGAGTTGCAGATGAAATCTAGCCATATATAGTAGATAACTTAATGGGTCATTTTATCAAAAGCTTTTAGGTTAATGCCTATACTATTTTTAATAAACTATACTAACCATGTATATATTAAGTGCCTTGAGCCCACTACAAATGGATCACTAAATTAATAGGTTCTAATACCTCTTCAAATGAATCAAAACATTAGCCCTTTTTTTTAACAAAACAAAATAACAATTAATTATAACCTACAAGAATTATTAGATTATTCTATCAAATAAGTCTAGCCTATGGTAGAAACAAAAGAACTTAACAAAACATGAAAGCAATCTGCTTATAAATTATTTGTCAGCGTCTAACCTTAATTGAGAACCATTTACTTGTGAAACGAGAACACTGACACCATCTTCTGTAACCTTGAGTAAACCCTGCATATCAGAATTATGTTCTTTAATCTTGCTGCATATTTCATCTTGGAGCCTTCTGGCTTTTTCTAAAGTGTTGAAAAACGTAAAGTCACTTTTGTGACTTCTGTTAACGTTATCAATTATTGCTCAAGGAAGAGAAATGAGAAAGAAGAAATTCATTTTATTTGGTGGAGAGTTGAGAAATCCTTTGCATTGAAGGAGGTTCTTCCCTATAAATAGAGGTCTCCTCCATTGCTTTAGTGATCATCCAAGTATCTCATTTCAGAGAAAAAAACATATAGTTTTTCTTGAGAGTTTTTTTTTTTTAGAGTTTTCTCCTATTTATTTAGAGAAAATTGTAGTCTTCTAGTTCTATAGAAAGTGTCATTGTTCTTTCCTTATATCTAGAGAGATAGTTGTAACATCTTCCTCATAATGAAAATATTCTATTCTTACCCGTATTTTTTCCCTTGATTTGTTTAAAGGTTTTTCACGTTAAATTTGTGTATCTAGTTCCTATTCTCTCAACTCTATTTTTAGTTCCATAACCCTGTTACCTAACATAAAGAAAGTTATTGGCCGTAACACAGAGGCTAGAAATATAACCATGCTCTTCTTGCAATTCAATATCGTCTTGACTCATGTACTAGAAGATTTGGGTTTCACTTTTGCCTGTGTGAGAGTTTATGTTACCTTTGTAGAATCACATACAATGAGACCACCTTCTTTTGCTGTAGTGATTCCTAGCAAAGTACGACTATCTATATTCTTCCAATTCTCCCAATTTCCATTTCTGCGCAATCTTTTAATCCAACCATCTCGAGTAGCTGCATAAAGATTACCTTCTTCATCCACACAAACATCTTCTGGATCCTTCAGAAGCCCTTCTCCAAGTTTGATGACATTCTGTTAGCGAAACAAAACAAAACAAACAAAAGTAAATACAAATTCTTTAATTTAACGTCATAAGACCATATACTATGTATGAACTCTTCACCTGTAATTGGTTGTTTTCGGTTGAAGGAGAAGCTGAAGATGCAGGTGGTATCTCCAGTAAGACTGGATCTATGGGTGAAAAGTAGAAGATTTGAACTGTGAGAGCAACTAAAACAGCCAGAACCAAGCTTGAGCATACTGTTACACAACATTTTCCCGTAGAGGTTGGCAGATTAATTAGATTGGAAGCCATGCTCTTGGAGCTGGGTGCTCTGCAGTAGTGGAGTCCTGCGACGAGGAAAGTTGTGATATGAATAATGTGTGGATATAAATGAAGTACTAGTTTGTTTTTGTTACGTCTAACACTGATTGGCGTTACCCGAATGAGAACAAGCATATTAGCATTCCAAAAAGTTGATTTAAGTTGCATTCTGTCTTCATTAGGCTGCCCTCGTTTTTCTTGTCTGGACTCAACCCATCAACAGTTCAACGCAAGGATATTACTTGATTTTTGCCAAAAGACACTAAGGATACTAGAAGGCCACTAATTTGAACCGAGTTACCTTACTCATTTGATGGCTTGCTTATACTTAAACTAATTGAAGCTTCTAAAGGGGTGGGTGGGGAGTGTTCTGCTATGCACCTGTAGTGTTGCAAGGAGTATTCATACTATATTAAAATTATTTATAATAACTGATTTTTTTCTTATTTTTTTGTTTAAGACTTAATTTTTTATTTTTGTAGGATAGCCCATATTATTTTTATTCATGATTTTATTAATTGTAATAAAAATTTATTACATAGTCATGGCAAGATTGAATTTATGGTTGCGCTCCATAAATTTTCATAGTCATGGCTAGTCCTGCAATAATTATTTGATTTAAAAATTATTTTTACATACTTTAAACTAATAATTATTTATATTTTATTTGAAAAATAAGATGGTAGGACTGGTGTAATTAATTTTATTTAAAATTATATGTAATTATTTTAATTATCCAAAATATGATCCCTACATGCAATTAGTAATATTTAAAATTATTTTTAATATTTTTATTAAAATTAATACAATAATTTTAATAAAATTAATTTTTTAATTTTATGAACATTTTATTTAAGAAGCAATTAAAGAATATATATATATAGTTTTAAACATATATATTAATACACAAAAAATTTGTTTTAGTTATTTTATGAAAAAATTTTAATATTTTTTTAAAATTATAGCATGACAATTAGTAATATGTTACGTAATTTATTTTTTTATATCATTTTTTTAATATACCATCACAATTATAATATTTTACTTTAAGGTTGTCATTGAATTATTTTTAAAATTATTTTGATATGCTACCATGAAATTTAATTTTTTTATTTACTTTCATATGTTAATTTTATTTTTTAAATTTGGTAATTTTATTTTTTAAATTTGGTAATTTTATCTTTTTAATAAAAAATTTCATAAACTAATTTTTTTTAATTAGACTTAAGCCATGATGAATTTCATTTTATTTTTACATTTTAATTATTTATTAAATCAACATAAATTTATTCAAAAAATTATATTATTGTTTAAACTTAATTCAAAGGTTGCCATTCCCATCATGGAAAATGACTAAAATAAAAAAAAAATTTGAGAATAAATGAAAATCTTTAAATTTTTTTCGCAAAATGCATTTTAACATTTTCAACCAGTTTCCATTCAATATTCAACCGTTAAGTTTTCTTCATAATTTAATTATTGTTAACCAATAATAAATATTAAATGATACATCAATGTTCCTATTGTTTTAAGGTATATGTTATATGTCACCGGTGGGCAAGTTTTGTTGTATTGCAGCATTTTTTTTTTATACAAATGTGTAGTTCTATGTTAGCGTTAGCATATTGTATTGTTACTTCTAAATGACGTAGCCAAATTACCGTTGACAGATTGAAGGCTCAGCCCGTCAACCTACCCTTCTGTTATGTAGAGCAATAGATTCCAAAGAAAACCCACTATTAGCAAAGCAGATATCTGCTTGATTGCCCAACTACATCAATCTTGAAGATACATAAAACACATTAAAACAATAAGCTGTTTTTCACTTGTCAAAATAATTGACAATCAATGCCTACTGGTTAGCCCAAAAGGATTAAAATAATGGCTTTTTTTATGTTTTTTGCCTTTCTTCTTTCTTTTCAGTATACACAATATAAAACGATGTTAAATTGTAATTGATGACACAATGTCATGAAGTTTTATCAAAATTAAGTCTAATATATAATGTTTTGTTGAGTAAGATGCTTGGTAGTTGACATCAAACTCATTCCACGTACAAAAAGTGAGATATACCTAATTACACTATAGTTTTAGATGTGTATTGTCAATTGCCAAGTATGCGTGAGAATTGAGATGGCACAAGATCGGAGACTTAGTGACAATCAACAATCCCATTTTATTTTATTCTTTTCATCTCTCTCTCTCTCTCTCTCTCTCTCTCTCTCTCTCTCTCTATATATATATATATATATATATATATATAGGATTCAATAGGATAAACGTTTATGATTGAAGATTTAGGTAAATTTGTCCAAACTTAACAGAGGACAGTGATCTAATACCAGCTCTCGTTAATTTCCAGGTTACCATAGTAGCTTAGTGACGTGTCTAACAAACAGAAATTAATGACGAGTTGTAAACTAGCAGTGACTTCCAATCCAATTCATAGACCCTCATACCGTTTTATTTATGAACTGGTATTCTTTGTAATTTCTTCTTGTTATCAATTTTATTATATTGTCAAGCAAAAAATTCAACTTTTCTCTTTGTTAACCGTATTTTTTAATATTGACAGTATTTTATTAAAAAAGCATGATTGGGAACAAAGGGATATGACATAGGACTTCAGGCTTTTATTTATATTATTATGTTACGAAAGTATTTTTTTTTTCAAATTTAAAAAGAGAAATACTAAATCCTCTTAAAAAATCAACCTAACAAATTTTCTAATTATTTAAAGAAGGAAAAAAGAAAATAAAAAGGAAATTTTAAAACTCTAAAAAATATTATATGTATATGTATTTTTATTGAGAAATACTAAATTCTCATAGAATATGAGCATAATACTTTTCTATAAGAAGGGAAAAAAGACAAAAAAAGAACCTACATTTAGTACTTTTAAGAGTCTCAATATTTCTCTTTTAATATTTTTCCTTTTAAAGCAATTAAAAGAATTTATTGGACAAAATTGTTTCGATAGTTTATCATTTCTCATTTGAAAACTTTAGTTTCTTTTAGATTAAATTAATCTAGAGGACCTTATAATATTTGAGAATTTTTAATTAAGTCCCTATACTTTAAAAGTTTGGAATTAGGTCCTTTTACATTAAAAAAAAGTATAATTGGGTCCTTGTACTTTGAGAAACGTTAAATCATCCTGAAAATTAACAGAATTGCATAGTTGGATGTCATATGTGTCAAAATTATTTGTTGTGAGATGTTATGGTACTCTGATGAGTTTGGTATCCAGGGTGAGTTGTCAATTATTTATTGACTGTTGGTTTTATGATAAATATTTGAAAGTTTATTAAATATATATAACAGCTAATGAATGTTTGACAATTCACTTTAAGTATCGGTACCCTGAAAAAAAGATGGTTATCGAAGTAATTTCCTTATTTGTCACTTCAACAACTCATTGTCTAATTGGTGTCTTATATGACCTAATGGCTTCCACATCAGGAATATCCTGTAATAATTTGGACAATGTGAGATATATATCCCTTTTTTTCCATGCCTTTCAGAAAGATATTGCAACATTTTCTTTTCCCCCTAAATCCCTAAGCGCATGTGCTCAACATTACCCAACTTGAGAGTTAGACAAAGTGGAACTGAGTTCTTGTTAAAGATTCACTAGTTGGTGATAATGGGAAGCACGCGAAGTAGTGTTCCGTCAAAGGACTTTGACCATATGTTATGTTTCTATGTGTTTTTTCAGTTTTAGATTTTTTGGCTTTTTAGTTGAGTTGGATAGTTAAAAATTGTATATTTTTGCGCAACAAAATGAGTGATGACAAATTTGAAATTATTATTTGGAAATATTGGTTAGAGGTATTGGCACTATCTAGTAAATACACAATAGTATGCACTTGCTGAACTGCACCACCCCAACTACAAAGTGTTACAATTTAAGACAAACTCAACACACTAGGAAGCACACATTAAGATTTGGTACTTTTACAACTTCCCAATCTCAACTTTCATTTTTTTTTCCTGTTGTTTAAATATTGCCTTCCCTATTTGATCTAAGGGATCACTAATCCATTTGACCCATCAATAATTCAATGACTCCTGCATATGAAGAAATAGCCAAACATTAGTACATGAATTACATGTTTGCAGCATTTCTGAAACCTGGGCAAACTCAAACGCACCTTATAGTTAGGGCATCACAGAATCCTCTTCCAGGGTTTGTTGCCGTCTTTGTGGTAAATAGAACAATAGGATCCCCATAATGACAATGACTTTATTATCTCCTTTATCAACTAGATGTGTTGGAGCTTGATGCTTCAATGAACGTGAGTCTGCCATGTCCAACGGGGTGAGATGCTTAGCTAGAATGGCACACCAAAGTCAAAGTTCAAGATGGAGATGGAAGGAGCATAAATGAAAAAGGGAGCAAGATGAAAATGGGATAAGAGGGAGTTTGTTTCAAACCCTAATCAATAAATTTGGAGAATAAACTTCATTTTCCACTCAATCAATTGTATTTGTCACGTAAGTCGTTTATGACACACCATCAAGTTTAATTTGACAACGTTTTGTCACATGAACAAATATAACAATAATTTAATGTTTCTCAAAATATAGGGACCCAATTATAAATTTTTTGAAATATAAAGACTAAAATCCAAAATTTTAAAGTATAGAGACTTAATTAAAAATCTTCAAATATTACATGTATCTGCAAGTTAATTTAACCATTATTTTATTAGCACAAGACAACTGCCCCTCCTCATATTATTACACTCAAAGACAGAGAGAGAGAGAGAGTTGGGTCATATATTCCTCCTCAAAGCAATGACAATTTCAGGGTCAGAGTCTCAGACTCCAACTGCCAAAACCATTCCTCAGGTCGAGATTGAGTGTGTCAAATGCGACTCCTGTGGCTTCACAGAGGAATGCACCCCTGCATACATCTCACGCCTGCGTCAGAAGTACCAGGGTCGTTGGCTTTGTGGCCTTTGCGTGGAGGCTGTGAAGGACGAGGTGTTAAGGTCAGAAAGGCTTATCACCACTGAAGAAGCACTCAACCGCCATATCAGGTTCTGCAGAGAGTTCAGATCATCAACTTCTCTGAATGAAACAGAGCACCCTATCTCTGCCATGGGAAGGATTCTTCGCCGGAGCTTGGACTCTCCCAGGAGGCCTCTTCGATCAAACTCAATTGGGTCTCTTCCCCCCGTTGATGGGGTTCGTGCCCCACCTCTGGTTCGATCAGAAAGTTGCTTCTCTTCTATCTCTCGTTGACTTGAGGTATTTATCTCTGTTTTGAGTCTTGCAATTGCAGGTAAAACGTGAAACAGAGGAACTCTGTCTTTTTCTGACCGAGAGATATTGAAAATAGTCTAAAAAATTGGCACTTTCTGTTCGGATAGATTTGTTCAGGATGGTTAGAAATTTGATGCGGGCAGCCTCACATTGATGACTTCACTACTAGTTGTTCTTTTTCTTCTTTCCTTGATCTTCATTGTATATAGAGCATATGTTGTAGCCTGCTTAACAAATTCTATAATGTTAGTCATTCGGATTTTCTGTTTCAGTGTTTTCTGCAAAAGGAATTTGAAACAAAAGAATATGCATAAGCAAAAAAGTTCCCGAATATTCCGGCGCATTTCTATTGCTCCATTATGGTTCACAGGATTACCATATTTTGTTAAAGAAAATATTCTTTTTCGTTTGGGGTTATTTAGGAAATTTGCT
Source organism: Styphnolobium japonicum (assembly GCA_023212625.1). Classification (NCBI taxonomy): domain Eukaryota; kingdom Viridiplantae; phylum Streptophyta; class Magnoliopsida; order Fabales; family Fabaceae; genus Styphnolobium; species Styphnolobium japonicum. The sequence continues at coordinate 19,453,984 of JALBWW010000003.1, read as the reverse complement.
ATAAGGAAATAAAGTTACCACTCTTCTAACCATTGAATCAGAACAAAAGATTGCAGAAACTTGCCATTGTGATGGCTTGCTCAGGCACCCCCTAAAAGAAACAAATTTGCATTCATTGACTAGTGCCGTATGCATAATATAAGGAATATAATACCTTTCCCAAAATAATGATTCCGGGTGAGCTTAGCTGTTTGTATCAATTTTCAGCATGTCATTTACCAGAAATGACTTAATTAGAAGATTTTTCTGAAAACAAAAAAGGGAATATGTATAATAAAGGGGCAATCGCAAGCAAGACAATGACACAGGACAAAGTGCAGAGAAAATTGAATAAGGCCATTGCATTGCTTTTTGTTTGTAATGTATAGTACAGTATTTCCAGACTCCATTCATTGTATCAGCTAAAGTTTTAACTTGGGTCACTATAGGAATGAATTGGAATGAAGCTACAAGTAGCTCATATTCACTTTTTGTACTTCTTTCCTTGCTTCTATGTTCTAACTGAAGGCCTTGTGATGGTCTCAGTTTCATTCTTGCATTACAAGATCATCAGGATGTGAAGTTTTAAACTTTTACTTTATTTATTTATTTTTATAAAAAAGGAAAATGGTTATGCCTGATTTGAACCTTCTGGATGTATCTACGCCCGGATTTTGCTGCTAAATACGTCGAATCCGACACACAGAAAGTGGGGACATGAGTTTAGACACCCAATCCATTCGGGGTATTATTTATACGTCCTTTTATTTTTGTTTACGTATTTTTGTTGGAGACTTGGAGCTCATTCGCTCTACGTCTCTTCCAACTGGCAAAGTTTACTACATATAAATATTTATTACAAAAAAAAAAAATTATCAAAAAATTTGTTTACGTGTTTTTGTTAGAGACTCAGAGTCAAATGGATTATCAAAATTTTCTACGATTTTACTAAATATATTTAATTTTAAATTTAATTAATCTGCAAGTCAATATTCATTTTGAAATTTTTTTTAATAAATTTTGATAATTTAAAAATTATAAATGAGTATCTATAATTTTTTTTTAAAAAAAATTAATGAAGTCCTGAATCTAACATAACATTAAAACCTTCTAAGGATTTAATTAAAAATATTTTTAAAATTATAAAAATTTATTTATAATTTTTAACCTATAAAGTCTTATTTAAAAATTTGTAATAAATAGAAAAACTTACAGATTAATTTAACTTTCATTTTAAAAACTAGATAATCAATAACTCAAGGTTGCTTGTGTTGTAGCGTCTTACTATAATTTCTCAGAGTGGTGTTACGTGGCTGGGGCCATATCCTTTACCAGAAATTTGCACCCAGTTGGAAGTTGCTACCTTCAAGTAAAAGATGAGGACAAAACAGATCTTTTTTTTTTGGAAAAAAAAGATTTTTTTTTTGTTTCCACATGTGAACGTTATTTTTGGAAAACAAATTTGGTATGTTAAGCATTTTCCTCACTGCTATTGTCTCGAGGGTTCTACTATACACCTTAAAATCATAGATGTCTCAATACTTTATCAAATTTACTTAGGATAATTGGTTTTAAAACATTTTAAAATGTATCTCATCTCTTGTTTAATTACATTTTAATCTACCATTATTTATTTTATTTCATTTTTTTTTTGTATGACCCAAAAATAATTTTTTTTATTTTTTTCATAATTTTTTATTACACATGAAAATTTTATTTTATTTTTATTTATTTCATGAAATTTTAATTTAATTTCGTATTTATAAAAATATTTCTTAATTTTTTATTTCATCACATTTCTTTTTATATTTCAATAAAATTATTTTAAAAAATTAATATATATAAAAAATTCCATTCAAAAAGAAAATGTTAAACTAAATCATTAAAATTCAGTTTAAAAAATTATTAAAAACCACCATTCCCACCATACTATTGATTAAAAAATATATTTAGTTCTCTTATTATTTTTTTAAGTTCATGTTATTTTTATTTTTATTTTTTGTTACATGGCCTAAAAATGACTTTTTTTAATGGTAATAATTTTTTCTCATTTATTTTGTTTTATTGATGAAAATTAAATTTATTTTTTTGTCTTCATAAAATATTTTCTACTATGTCATGGAAAAATTTGTTTATTTTTGATGAAAATTAAATTAATTTTGTTTTTTTTCGTGATCTTGATAATTTATTTTATGTTTCATGTATTTCATGAAAATAAAATTTAATATGTAAAGAAATTTTTTATTTTATATATATATTATTTATTTTTCATGAATTTGGGGAGTGGTAATTTTAATAGGAAGGCGGGACTCCCAGTCCGCCAATCCGCCAAGTACTTTTAGTTTTATTGTCATAATTTAGCTCCTTTGGATGTTGAAACTGGCAGACATACAAATTTTATTAAATTTATTTTTGCACTGATAGTTGGACATGGAAATTTTATTACATTTATTTTTGCAAATATTTGTGGGAGTGACAATTGTGTAATTTTTATTTATTCTTTTAATAATTTTAAACTAATAGTGTATAGAAAATTGTAATATTATACTATGTAAATATTTGTTTGCTTAAATTATTTAGTGTTAAATTATTATAAACTTTTTAAATCAATGTGTGATCAATTTATTAAATTTATTTTTAATATTTGAATGTTGCAAATAGTTTTAATCATTTAATTTTTCCATTTAATTTTTGGGGAATGTCAATGCAATATAATTTTTTTTTGGCATGAATACCAAGCAAATAATTTAATTTTTTAAATGAAATAAGATAGAGGGATTGCCATCATGTCATATAATTTTAATAGATTTTATACTCCTTTTTTTACAGAGAATTTTAGTGCAATTTCTTAATTATAGGATGCCACAATGATGTTTAACCTGTTGAACTAATTTTAAGTTTAATTATTAATTGTTGGATCAATTAATTAATCATACTATTAATAATTAATGCTTCAAATTCAATGGTACATGCATAAAACCCTTCTTAGTTATGGAACATATTAAAGGTCCCCTGGCAGATTAGCCCCCTTTCTCAATCATGAAACTAGACGACTGTTTGACCTGATGGAATCCATCATTTCGTAGGTCACTGAAATAACTTCCATTATTCGCTTTGTTTAAAAGGTAGTTTACCTAACCCCTCGTATAGTGCTTATTTAATCAATCTGCGTTCTATTCCTACTGCAAGTCCACCCTCAAAGAAAATTGTCCAATTTAATCCAGTAAGTCTGAACTGAACCTTTCTAGAGCATTACCAATGTCTTTCTCCATCTTTCGACTAGTACCGCAGCAACTGAACAGGAACTAAACGTGCGAACCATAATGGGTTTTCTTTTACGTGATTTCTATTACCCCACATTGACCACAAGTATCAATTAACATATAGTCATCATCACTGCAAAACCATGAACTTCATAACTGCTCTAGATTGCTTCCTTCGGGGTTTCTCTTATCTTAATGATTGACGTCTAAGTATGTGACTTGTTTAGAATACAACATAAGCATAATCACACGAGCTTCTTCCTCCATCACCATCCCAGGTTAATTGTTCCGACATCCCAGCAAATGACAATTACGAGCACTTTTAAGTTTTAACTTTAACCATTATATTAAACCTCCACATGCTTCCAACAGGGTGCATGATATGAGACATAAGGAGTAAGGGCCTGCTACTTCAGTTCTGGACTTCTGGTGATCCTCAGATATTATAGAATTTAAGAGCTTGACAAAGAGTTTGGCTTTTCAGTTCACTACTTTTCAATGTAAAATCAACATCAAATGCCAGATTTTCAAGGCACGAATAGTGCCAGTGTATTTCGTCAACACCTTTTGTAGGACTAGGAACGAGTCCTTTCTAGTCTCCAATGGAAAGAATCTTGAAAAGAAGAGGAAACTTTCCAGTGGAGGCCATCACTGATGGGCCTTAGAACAGTATATTAGGCCCAAATGAATGGAACTAAGCAAGAAAGAATATAACTCTACTTAATACTTCGAAAAGAGATTTTCCTAACCAACTCGTTTAGTATAAGGTGAAACCAGATCAGGATTATATTGAATTGCAAGCAGCTGCCTAGGCTAAAACTGTAAGCAAAAGCAACATACCTAACATATTCACAAAGAACCACATTTGATAAGCATATTTAACTATCAAGCATTTTGATTGGAAAATAAGATTTTTTGCACCTAATTTATTGGATATTTGTTTAATATATCTTATACATTGAAGCTGCAAGTCGAGGTGATGGCCTTACAGCTTATCTTGTTATAACTACAGTGTGAACCCCCGTCCGCCAGACTTCATCTTGGTATAGAACTTTTCTCTTTCTGGCCGAAGATTTCATGGGAGCATCCTCCTGTGCAAGGATGGCTTGCTAGCCAAAGTTTATGCCCTGAGCTAATGGTAGTTCACTTCCATAATTGATGGTACTGCCAAGGACAGCAATTATCATGTCATTAAGAACGTGCACAGAAAAAGAAGATATATATGTGTGTGTGTGTGGGGAGAGGGATAAACTTACATTAGTATAAGATTTGATTACTCTTACACTCTTACACTACTTAATAATTTTTTATTAATTAACTTTCTTATAAAATTCACTGTTAGATTGAAAGTTCCTATCATGTAGATCATTCTTATAAAATTTCATATTAATAAGAAATTGTTTTGTGACTCATTGATATATATGAAAATTAACGTAATATAAACTATTAAAATATATGAAAATATGAATTATTTGATTATATTCTTATTGATATTTTAATTTTATTTTTAAATTTGACACAAATGATGAACATGATGGATAATTATAATTTAACGGTTAGATCAATAAAAAACTCAATAAAAAATTATTGAATGGTATAAGTAAATTAAGTCTTACATTGATATAAATTGATCCCTCCCCATATGTATGTATAGATATATCTATATATCTATATAGATATACACACACACAAAGAAGATATATATTAACTAGAGTTTAGAGCGGTCAAAATGGACATTGGTCCATGCACCGGCCCATTTAACCCGTTAATGGATGAGTTAGACTGGTATCTTAGTGGCTCATACAACAAGTGGGCTTTTTGACCCAACTCATCATGGGTCACGGCCTAGCTGGGTTAATGCCTATATCGGCTGGGATGGCTCATTGGCCAAGCAAAAAATATTTAATTAACATTTTTTTTGTATAATAAATAAATTATTAAGCTTTTCATAAATTTTGAAAAAAAAATTATGAATTTTATAAATATTATTTGTGTAATAAAATTAGTGAATAATTACATAAATTTTAACAACTAATAAGTGAACTTCTCCAACCTAGACCACAAAGTGAGTCTACGTGGGTTAGGACAGCTCTAATATTAAGAGAGCTTATAACCGAGGACCAATGCAACATATTAAATTCAACTAATAGTTACCATGTAGAACGCCGCATGTATTGCTTCCACGAGTCACTTCCTGCTTCACGACCACCACCAGTTGCCTTTTCTCCACCAAAGGCACCACCAATCTCAGCTCCATTTGTTGGTATGTTAACATTCACTATACCACAATCACTACCTCGCGGCCTGCATAGCATTCATACGCATGAACTTGCAAACTATGCTATTTATACAACTATAAATTACCCCAAACAATATTTGAGGGGTTTTGGTTAGTACTTAGTGTCTAAGTCAAACTCGCTAAGCGGAGATCTAGAGGATAGGACCACAAAAAAAGAAGCGAGAGTCTGTAAGTACTTACCCAATCCATTTGAATATAGCTTCAGGTCTTCGTGTAAAGATTGAACTACTCAATCCTTGTGGTACAGAATTGTTCAAGGCAATTGCTTCTTCTAGAGTCTAAGTAGAAAAATCATGAAGTTGAATCACAAACTATACTCCAAAAGAAACAAGTCTAATAAAAAATAATAGATAATATGCTACCTGAAATTTCATTACATATAGAACTGGACCAAACAATTCTTCTTTAACTAGAGGTGCATATGGAGAAATCTCAACAATTGTTGGTTGTACAAAATTTCCTTCTGACTCTAATACAGAACCCCCGGTTAGGAGCTTCCCTCCCTGCTGCTCATCAGAGTATCAAGTAAGCCATCTCCACACAAAGAATACAAGCATCCATCATATTTGAGCAAAAGCTTGCAAATGCTAATAAGCGAAATTACAGATTAAACATTGGAAGGTTACACGCCTACAATATTTGACATAAATAGAAGAGAGTGACGTGATACATGCCTGAGATTTTATGATTGAAATACCCTTCTGAAAGTTTTCCACTGAAGAACGAGTATGCAAGGGCCCAACTAGAGTCCCTTTCTCCAGGGGGTCCCCAATTTTGACTTGTTTGTAGACTCCAATAAGTTGATCTACTACATTTGTGTAAATACTCTCGTGAAGAAACTGCAGTACAACGGAAAAAAAAAATATACCTTCAAGAAATTCACATATGTCTGCATTAGAATTATGAAATTCAAATTTTTTATTGGTTCTATTACCAGTCTACGGCAGGATGTGCAACGCTGACCAGCAGTACCTACAGCTGCAAACAGAATAGAGCGCACAGCCAGTCCAATGTCTGCATCATCCATGACTATTATTGCATTGTTACCACTTAACTCAAGCAAGCATTTGCCAAATCTATCATTAACTGTTTTCTGGACCATCGAACCCACCTATAGTAGGGGAATGCATCATTATCAACTCAACAGCATATATTGTAATCTTCAAATCACCCAGAAATAAGTAAATATTTGCACAATATCTCTGCATAGTGTGTTTTAATAGGGGGATGAGAGCAACATATATCATCATCAGTGCATGACACATGGAGGTAGTTGCACTAAAGTCTAAAGAGGTCATGTTCTAGGGTATCAGATATCACATCTCTTTATAAAAACAGTAACTATAATAAGACTGATACCACTACTATAGGCAATTAAACTGAGCATCATCCAGGTGACAAATACATCTTTTAACATAGAGTGGAAATTTATAATCCCATTTTATTAGTTAAATTATGTAACCTGGTCAAAACATTTATGTCCAATGACCAAGTACACAAAGAAAGTACCTTTGAACTTCCAGTAAACGAAACTAGGGGAATGCGTGTGTCTTTTGCTATTGCCTGACCAATATCCGCACCTCCACAGAAAGAGGTGAATATTGCACCAGGTAATTTGTTCCTCTCAAGAACCTCAGCGACTAGCTTTGTCACAGCAATAGTTATCAATGGAGTTGTTGGAGCGCCCTTCCTTGAATGCATGTGGTAATCAGAAAAACTCATATTGAAAAGATAACACAATTTTCATTGAAATTGAAACATTCCAGAGGAAAAATCTGACAATATATCACATTAAATTTCAAAAAGATTTGCATAGAGGTCATAAAGTTCATTAGCACCAACAAAGATAAATTGATCATCTTCATGCCTTTCTGATAGACCTTCTTTCCTGGCCATGTAATATGATAAAAGGACAGCACAAAATCATTTAACTTTTTTATTATGCTAACTCATTTGTCTGTCATTGCACAAGCATGCCTGTGTATATTATATGGACATATGGATGGGGGTAAATAGAGGGAGATAGAGAACCAGAAAGATAAGCTTGCAGAATGCGACTATTACGTAGATAAATCAGACTTCAAGGATGCCACATTACACAACAAAACATACAGCACTTTAACCATTGCCATTAATTTCCTGAACAATCAGATAAATTGGTGCAGATAAAATATATAAACTAAACACTAATGCATCAAGAACTGAAGTATTGCTCATATAGAGTTGAGAGTTTTTAATTGTCATACAAGTCCAAGAAAATGGTGGAACCAAATAAGGCCAAGAAAATTGATCAGGAGTCTACATATAGCATTAGTCCAAGCAATTTTGCAAATGAAATGTCTCAACAATCAAAGCCAATACACATGAAAATATAGCAAAAAAATTGTATAAGCCATGAAATATTAACAGAAGGATCATGATCTGATATAATATGATTAATCGCATAAAATATCCAGAGACCGATATGTTGACTTACCACACAACACAGTTACCACAGACTAATGCAATGCAGGCATTCCACCCTGAGGCACAATGGAAATTAATACTTTTTAATTACAATAAAAGCATCAGAAAACTTTCAGAGCACAGAAAGTAGATCATATGATGCAGAATGCAGTCAAATAATAGATGGAAAAGCTGTAAGAAAACTAACTGCACAGATATGTCAGCATGCATCCATTTATTCAAAGTGAGAATTATAAATTTATAATGACACCAGTAGTATATTTTCAATCAAAGATTCAAAGTTGCAATCCCCATTCTGACTTATTTCTGTATTATATGAAGAGCAGCCAACAACCATCTAAAATATATCATATGAATGCATTGAAAAAGGAAGAAACATTATGAAGTGAGCCAAAGCTGGTCACGAATTGCCTAATATACAAGCTTAATAAATTTAGGAAAATGTAAAATTTTATCAGAAAGATAATTAAGTTCACTATCAAGTTGATTACAAATCAAGATCACTCCTAGATAAATGTATCAGAGTATCATACTTTCAGGTGAAGTTTAGAATACATGCATAAAATTAGATGACTAGATGACAGTGAATCCATTAACATTCTCAAACTAGTGATATGTAATGGTGAACAAATTTCTAAGATCCCAAGGAATTTATTACTATGTGCGTTGAAACTGACTGAGAAAAAGCATACCTAGAACGGCGCATGGAAAGTTGAAAGCAGTGATAACACCAACAATTCCTAGTGGGTTCCATACCTGTGGTGTAAAAATGCATGCACCACAGTTAATATTATTCCTCCTATTATAAACTGGTACAGAAGTCAGTAAATAATCATAGTCTAAATATTGCACCTCAAACATCATATGATCTGGACCTGTAAAGAAACAAATAGAAGAAAACAATAACTTAAAACCAGAAGACCTTGTAGAGAAATTAGTATAAAAAAAAGGTCTATCTCTAACTACAAATTATTTTAAATAACTATCTAACCACTAACCAGAAGGATTATAAAGTAAAAAATCAGCAATTAATATAAATAAATAATCTTACGTTCTGATGGCATAATCAATCCATTCAACTGTCGGCTTAGACCAACAGCATAATCACACATATCAATAATTTCCTGTAACAAATAGCACAAAAGATTACAAATTTATAACATATACAAATGCTATGTGCAAATAATAAATCTTTGACATAATAATTTTTTCTTTTAGATAGTGTATATGATTAAATTAGTTCCGTGCATAATTAGAACAAACACTAAATTGCTTTCAGAGTGCAGTTAGCCAATATATGCACCAAACATTTATGGAATGCCCCCAGATAAGAGAATGAAACAACTTTGAAAAGTGACCGTCCTCAGAGAACCATATATAGGACACAGGCCAAGAAGATGCTGTGAATATTGAGCAATTCTAAATTATAAGCAATTTTCACAGAAACTGAATAGAAGCATCATATATTGGACATAGTATTGTTTGCTGAGAATACAACCCTTCAATTAAGTGATCAAGGCCATAGTATATGGTGACAAAATATGTGGTTGGGGAAAAAAAATAAATGTAGCTAGATATATGCAGCTGCTCTGGACAGGCCCACATGAAAAATCACCAAAAATAATTAATTAAAAAATTTGTCAAATCCCTACACACTTCTAAGAACATGTGAGAAGCAAATCCCCTGATAGGGCATAACATCTTATCATAAACCACATACATTCACCCCCTGGAGACATTGCATAGTTCTAATTTAAAAACAGCAGAAGCTCGCCACTAATTATCTTGATTAAGTTGACACTAAAGAAGTGTTATTAGCAATCTAAACTCAACTTCTATTTTGTCAAAACTTGACATTCTTATATTGCGGAAGGAAGAGATTTGTCATACCTGAACCTCACCAATTCCTTCTGGGAGAATTTTTCCCATCTCAAGTGACACCAGCCTACCCAGAGGATCCAATTTGGCCCTTAATGCTTCACCAATCTGTCTTACGATCTCACCTCTCTTTGGTGCAGGAATCTGCAAGATAAGTATAACATCCTCATTTAGTTTCCAATAATATGTAAATGCAGTACTCCAATTCTACCATGTTACTAAAATAAAACTACAAAAGCAAGGGCAATATATATATATATATATATATATATATATATATATTATAAAAAAAAAAAAAGCACTCACGGTCATCCATATCTTAGCTGCTTCGCTGCAAGCGTGCAATCCCTCCTCATAATCTTGCAGAGTTGCTTCCGTCACTTTAGCAATAGTCTAATTTCAAATTCACAATAATTAGATACCTGACAATGAAAGCCAAAAACCCTAGAAACCATGACAACAATTATGCAATCAAGCTCAAATTCATTCTACTTTTATCACTCAGGTTTGGTTATTTTGCTTAAAAAAAAAAGAAGAAGCATAATCCTTTCCCATCCCTCCCATCCAAATTAAGAAGGATTATTAATGAGTTTGTTACATTACATATCAAAGTTGCCATCAACAATTCTTCATATATACATGTTATAATGTAAATCAAGAATTCCAAAAAGAAAGATAAATTTTGTGGACAGAAGCTGAACCTGATTGTTAGAAGGATTCACAGAAGTGACGGATGAACCGGTGGCCTTCCATTGGCCATTTATGTAACATCCAACATTGCTGGAACCCAAACCGATCTCCTTCAAAAAGTCCAAGTCTTTGTTATCGGAACCCATTTCCCTGCAAGGTTGAGATTTACGGGTTCTAAACTACTTGAATAAAAAACAGGGAACTGTGTAGATTCTAGATACAAAGAAGGTGGATATAGTTGCTAAGTTACTCGCACTCAGACAGATAGTGATGGGTAAAGTGAAGGTTTTGGGACCCAAACAGAGAAATAATGTACAAGATAACAATGCCAGGCCTGGTTTGGATTGGTTCGGTTTTGGGGAGAAAAGTTACCCGAACCAAATCAATCGATTTTTCTATATTAAAAACTAATTGATTTTTTTAAAATTGGAGAACCGAACCAATTAAAATTGGTTTGGTTCGGTTCAGTCCAATCAGTTTTTCACTAAACATTTTTTTCTTAAAAAAATTCATATACATCATCACTTTATTTTTTTTATGAACCATTTAAAAAAAATTTGTATAAAATCCTAATAAAAACATCATTACATAATTATAAATAATAAATAGTCCTAAAATATTTATAGAAACAACCAAAATTTTAAATATAATCATTTATAAGTATGTAAATTATAAAAAATATATAAATAATTATATAAATTCGGTTTGGTTTGGTTTGGTTCGGTTTCATAAATAAAAACCGAAAACCAAATCAAACCAATCGGTTTTCATAAAACAAAACCAAACAAAATCAAAATTAATCGATTTTGTTCAGTTTTCGATTTTTCGATTCAATTTTTTCAATTTTAATCGGTTTGATTCGATTATGAACACCCTAACCATGCCACCATCGTCACTGCCTCTGATGATTACAGTACTTGCGTGTGTTGTGACGAAACCCACTTGATGGTGGATTGTCGTGTTGTTAGATTAAATTAATTCTTACACGTCTTTTCTGTTTTTATATTTTATTGGATAAGGCCACTGTGTCAGATACATACGTTTACACATCAACAAAATAAGATAAAAGCAATGACATTACCATAGCGACTCCCTAGACTAGAACCAAACATCGGTTACGTAGGAGAATGGTATTCTTCCATTTTATTTTACTCTCTTTTTTTTTTGTTTCTCTTTATCTAGGAGAATGGTTTCTCTTTATTTTTACAATTTTTGGTCTTAATATTACTTGTAACTTTAATAAACCTTATGTTTAATTAATCAAATATTGTGATTGTAATACTTGAAGGATTTTGATCATAATAAAAAATGAATTGCTAGAAGACCAAATCCAAAAACCCATCAAGATCACAAATCTAGGACTTAATCGGACTTCAATGTAAGAGTTTACTTGAAATCTATTTCAATAAGCTCCGATGAAAAAGTTTTCAATAGCCCATAAAATTTTCTCTCAATGAAACAAGGTGGAAACAAAATTTAGAAAAAAAATTCTTCACCACATGTTGGACAAATTTTTATTGAAACGCTCTTGTTGCTTCATCAACAAGTTTTTTATAAGCTCTTTGGGCCGAAGTTTGAATTTTGGTGGCTTGTAATCAATTACACCAATGGAATAATCAATTACCTTTACTAAAATTCAAGTACTTGGTCTCTCGGCTTCTTGTAATCAATTACACACTTTGTGATAATTGACTACCTAAATTCTAGAGAGCATATAATCGATTATGTGACTTACATAATCCATTTTACACATTCTGTGAAGCCTTAAGCACTATAATCCATTATATGTCCTTTTATAATTGATTACAACCATTATGTAAAACTTTTGTTTAAGTTAAATAATCGATTATATCGTCCTTGGCGCTACCCATAAAGTACACGTAATCAATTAACGAATGTGATAAATCAATTACATACCTCATAATGGATTATGCCATCGGGAGTATCGATTATCAACGCGTTAGTAGACAAAAATAATAGCTAATTTTTACATTGAATGAAATCTAACTACCACCTAGGTCTCCAATTTTAAAGGAACTATAAATACAAGCCTTAGGAGATTTAATGCTTACTTTCTTGAACATCCAACAACTACAATGCAAGAATTAACTCGTGCATTAAATGCCCTAAGTAAAATCACACTCTATTTTTTAGCTTCCTTTAGATAATTTTAAGAGTACAATATAGTGCTTTAATTTGTATATCATCTCTTAAAGATAGTGATCTTATATTTCATCATCTTGTACACTTGTAAAAGGCAGAGGATCCTTCTAGTTAAAAGTGTTAGGCTTAAAAGTGTTAGGCTTATACATAAAGAGCGAATGATCTTTAAGGTGTATGAAATGCTCATAACTTGTAAATGGTTTATCAAGCATTTATTGAAGCTTGACAATAGTGGAAATGCCTAGGGGTGAACATGGGTTGGGTTAAGTTGAGTTTTGAATAATTTTAGACTCAACCCACTTATAAAAGCAATGAGTTGGGTTTGGAGTTTTTTTTCTCCGACCCGAACCAACTCGACTCGCTTATATGTGAGTTGGTTGGGTTCAACCTGTAAGTTGAATTTGAACCTAAAAAAATTTAGCATGCTAAAATAGAAATTGAAATATGTTCTGAATAACATAACATAAATTTTCAAATGACATAACATAAAACATAAATTTCAAAGTACATATAACTCTAAGATTACAATTACGATCAACACAAACAAACAACAAATACACATGTAACACAATTAACCAGTGACACTATAATTAACATCTCTTCTCCTCTTTGATTTCATACAAGTCAATAACACCATAACCTTAATCACAATCAACATAATTGTCAAAATAAAGAAAAATTGAAACCAACAATGAAATAATAAGTTAAAAAGAACTAGAATCTTAACCAGTTAAATGAAAAACATCTAAAATGATCAATATTATGATTTACAACTTCATCTCTAACAGCAGACATATCTAATACATAAATGAATAATGAAGCATTAATAAGCATTAATGATTAAACTATTAGTAATTGACTAAACAATTAAGCAAATTATATATAGTACATTACTTGCTTCAATCTTTTCAATTCCATCTATTTGAGCATGTAAATCAATGTGTTTATCAAGAGTTCTTAATTAATTATGAGCATAAATCAATGCCTAAACAGTGGTGGATTGCAAAGAATTATGAAAATGATCCAAAACTCGCATTCCAATACAAAATGTAGTATAATTTTAATTTAAAAATTCTCAAGAAATTAATTATAAAAAAAATATAAACTTATATAAGATTCTCAAAGCTTCAATAAAAAGTGATTACATATTCTAAAATATTATAAAATAAAATAAAAAAAAACTTCAATGGGTTGGACTGAGTTTTTCGGATTGGGATAGTCTCAACTTGCTAGTCGACCCATACCTCGTGGGTTTGGCTATTTTAAACTCAATCCAACCCACAGACTCAAACCAACTCGTCAATTGTGGGTTTGGTTGAGTAAAAATGTGTGTTCGTGGGTCTATCCATCTTGATATTCACCTCTAAAAATGCCCAAGTAAATGATATTGAGAACTAGATATAAATCACAATAAGTGATTGAACCAGTATAAAAGACTTATTGAACCAGTATAAAAGGGTGTTTGACAACTTTCAAAACTAGTTTAATGTAGTAAAAGAGAGAACCAATTACAAAAGCCCAACTAAAAATGAACTTGATCAAAATTAAACTTAGTTTGGTGCAATACTAATTTAAAATTGGTTTAAAACTTGAGATGATAGACTTTTATTAGTTTCCTATGACAAAATAAATTGTACGAGAGATCAAATAGAAGTGTGGAAGGAAGAGAGTCAGAAAACAGTGAGATTAGAAAAAAATCAACTTTGACTTGGACTTTATATGAACCAGTTTTATCTCAATTTTTGTTTAGCTAAGAACTAGTTTATTTTTTATTTTTTTTAATTTGAGTGATAACCATACAACTTATATTTAAAAACTAGCCATAATGCACTTAGATAATTGGTTTTTGAAAGTTAACAAACACCCCCTAAATCTCATTTGCTCTCTCGTAACACTTACCTTTTTTTACTTTCAAGCTTTATATTCAAGTTTTGCTTGTTTGATGTTTCTATCTCTATTCATTCTTTCTTTGCAAAACTTGTGTGAGCTCTATATTCTATTTAATCCATTTATCTCTAAAAGTAAAAGGCCTCAACAAAATTTGAATTTGTCATCAAAAGGGGAAATGTTTGTGAAAATTATTGAAACACAATTTACCATCCTCTCGAGTCTTGAAGCCTCTTGATCACAAATATTATTTTTACTTTGATATGTTAAAAATAAATAATTAAAAGATTAAATTAATCTGCAAGTCTTTTTTTTTTAATGTTCAAATAAGTTTTTGTATTTTAGAAGTTTGTAATTAAATTCCTACCGTTCGAACAATGATATAAATTTCATAGTAGGTTGAATTTAGGAAACTAATTAAATATTTTTAAAATTATAAAGACTAAATTATAAATTATTAAAATATAATGACCTATTTAATTTTTCTAAAAGAGTATAGGGACCTATAGAGTAACATATTATTTATGTTTGCGTATCTTAGTATTACTCAAGCCACCATTATTTGTTTGAATATGAATTTAAGTGATAAAATCTGTCTCAAAACATTAAGTTAATAGCATTTTTTATTTGCACTATATGTTCCTATTTCATTTCATTGGCATGTTCATCTGTTCCTTTATTTGAAGGAGAAATTAATATTATGAACTTAATTAAGAAAAATATTCTCCAAAAGAAAGTTTTAAGCAAGACAACAAAATATTTCATAGACAATTTAAGTAGTCTCTATTCAAGAATAGATTTTCCCCTTCAAAGCCTTGGACTTCAGAAAACAAGCATTGGCTTTTGAATGGTAGTACTTACAGATAAGCTTGATCACAAGTCCACAATGTGCTTTTCTATTTATTGATAGTAGTTACTAGAGAAGCTTTTCAATCTTCATTGTTGGAGTTTTATCACATATGTGAGTCAGCCATCAAGTGTGTGTCTTCAATTAAAAATGAATGGAAAAAATTATACACTGATTATGTAATTATAGAGCAAATTAAAAGGATAAAATGTCAAACTCTGTACAACATCAAAGATAATGATTTCAAGTTAAACCACAAGGATTGAAATGTAATTTATCCAAAAATAAAGCGTGTAACATACATGCAAAAAATCAAAGAGTTTAGTTTAGAAGCAATCTCATTTGCTATTACTTCAACCTCAACATGGTCATTTTATGTTGCATTTTTTAATTACATTTTGAAAATTTAATTTTAGATTAACTTGATTTTATAAACTTGATAATGGATATATCAACTTTCCACTTATTAAATTAGGCTTTTGCAGCTTTCCTCCATTTTTTGATAAGGAAAGTTACATTGCATTTACCTTTGTACAGTTGATCCAAGCATGCTTGGTTAAATTATTCAATTGTCTTAATATCTTAAACAACCTTTGTTGAAGGGGATCCATGGTATCTTTCCTCTTGTGATTACTCTATGAGCATAATAAATATTGACTAGATAAGTAAGAAATACAAGCTAAATGAATGGAAGAAAGTAATGAGAAATTATTAGAGACAAGTTATATATCAATCTCTCTTGCAACAACTGCTTGTGAAAAAATTACTAGAGACAGATTATGCACTCACATATATCTTCTTAGAGCCATATATGTTGTCGAAATAATGTAATACACTTCCTCACTCTTCTAAAGATATAGATGCCCTTATTTTAGGAATATGGCCATTCAAATGAAAGAAAAAAGATAAGGGATCTATAGGACTACAAGTAGAGAAAAACGAAATAAACCCTCACGGATTATTTCATAGCTAAACCAACTCGTAATGTACAAGTTTTAGAGCAAGAAATATGGAATTCATCCAAATCTACACATAGCAACCAACAAACAACATAGCTGGACACTAGGTTTCCTTCCCCATGATGAAAGTCGATTATAATCATAAGATATAAAGTTCTTACCATTTTGCGAAAAACGTGGTGAAATGTTTTTGGGAAGTTCAAAGCTGAAAGAGTGAAGACAGAATGTTATAACAGAAATTAATGTGGTAAGCTTGTATAGGATTTGATTATCCTCAAATGCTGGTTTTAACAATTGGGACACAATTGTTTAATAACTTTATCATTTGACATCTACTTTCTATTTTACTTTTTTGAGTTTTGAAATAATTTTTTAAAAATAAATATGTAAAATTATTGAATTGCATATAAATAGGTAAAAAATAAATATTTTCATTAATAAATATATGTATTTACATAATTTTTTATACATAAACCTAGACATGATCTTTTATAGGTCATTACTCTAGTATTCATTTTTTTTTGCTTAAGGTACGGTACTCATGGTGAGTTGTCAAATATTCATTAGCTATTATTTATATTTAATAGACTTTGAAATATTTATTGTAAAATCAACAGTAAATAAATAATTAACAACTCACCATGAGTACCATATCTATCAGAATACCATAATAACTCCATCTTTTATGCTACACAATGATAATAATAAAAGTTTATACTTTCAATTCTAACTATGCAATCATAATAAAAATTAATACATAAATCCTTTTAAAAAATATTTTCTCTAAAATTAAATGTTCAAACATATTATCATATTGTTTTATTTTATTACTTAAGCATATTATATTCAAATTTATAAAATATTAATTTAATATAAGTAAGGATCAATCTATATCGATAAAACTCTTATACCAATATTTAATTATTGATTCTATTTTAATATAATGGTTCAAAATTATTCAATTCAACAGTAGATACTAATTTATTTATTCTATTTTCAATATTTTTTAATCTATTATTTTAATTTTTATTAAAATTAATCTATATGATTAAATTAAGACTATTTTAAATCATTAAATTAAAATAAAATTAAGGTGAAATATTAGCGTAACATAGTGTTTGGTTGGAAGGAAATAGAGGGGAGGGGAGGGGAGGGATTATTTTAAATTTTATGTGTTTGGTTCAATTTTTTGGAGGGGAGTGGAGGGGGGGAGGGGAGCAAAATCCCTCCTAAGCTAATTTTAGCTCCCCTCTAAAAGTGGGAGGATTTGGAGGGAAGAGAATATATGTTAAAAAATAGACTAAAATATCCCTAAATTAAATGTTACATTAAATGTTATAATTGTGTAAAAAGGTAAATTTATATTTTTCCTTCATTAAAATCACTCCCCTCCCCTCCTCTAACCAAACATATACAAAATTAAACTTCCTTCCTTCCTTTCCCCTCCCCTCCTCTTACTTTCATTAAAATCCCTCCCCTCTCCTCCCCTCCTTTAAACCAAACAGACCATAAGCCTTTGTTTGGTACGAGAGAAATAGAGAAGAGAGAAGAGAAATAGAAAAGAAATGATGAAGTTCTCTTGTTTTGTTAGAGAAGAAATAGAGAAAAAAGAAAAAAAAATGGTGGGTCCCACAACTTTTTTATTTCTCTCCTAAAATGAGAAGAAATAGAGAAGAAATGAATAGGGATAAAAATTTGACTAATATACCATTCTTTTTATTGTTTTATAAATAACTAAATAAGGGTAAATATGTATTTACAACAAAATTTAATTTTCTTTCTTTTCTATTTCTCTCCTAATTTTCTTAATCTAAACAACTTAAAAATCTATTCATTTTTTATTTTATTTTTCTTCTCTTTATTTCTTTCTACTTTATTTTTCTCGTAATCCAAAAAAAGCCTAAGAGTTTCGTGTGAATCGACTAGGCATTTAATATATAAAATTTATATTTTGTGGAGTATGATAGTACGAAGCGTCGTGAATGATATCGATATGATATCATAATAGTACGCGCGGCTTTGCTCCAACGCACCACCCCGCAGGCAAGACAACAACATCGTCGTCTTCGAAAATCGAAATTTGGAGGAAGTTGCTTCTCTTAATCTCTTCTCTTCTCTTCTCCCCTACTCCTCCTCCTCCTCCTCCTCGTTGTTCCCTCTCCCTTTCTCTGACTCTCATTCATTCTTCACCTGATCGAAGGTGCTGGATTTTCTCTTCTCTCTCCATCAATATAACCTTTTCATTCCTGTTCCAAAGGAAACACCCCTAAGATGACACGATTCAAAGGTTTTTCCCGTGCAAGGCGCTCCCTATTTCATGGGGTTTTCAATAGGATTTCTGGGTTGGCTCTGCTTTTCTTATTCTACACCCACAATAATTTTGCAACCGATTTCGACAAACGGAGTCGTGGGTTTCACTTTCAGGTGAATCCCCATCGGAAAATGGCGCAAGTTTATACCAATTCCACAGATTATGGTGCCGTTGATAATGAGTCATTTTCGAATAATTTCACGATGAGTGATCCTAAAGCATGTGATGGTTTGTTTGCACACGAGGACGATGGTTACAGCAACAAATGCCAATTCTTGATTGCAAATCGGGGTTGTACTTCTGGGGGGTTTTTCAATTACATTTCATTCCTTTACTGTGATTGTAAAAATTTCAGCTTTTTGGGGTATGCGATTCTGTTTCTGTGGTTGGCTGCTTTGTTCTATTTGTTGGGTAATACTGCTGCAGATTACTTCTGCTGTTCTTTGGAGAAGCTTTCTAACCTCTTGAAGTTGCCAGCTACTGTTGCTGGGGTTACTCTGCTTCCACTTGGCAATGGATCCCCTGATGTGTTTTCCAGCATTGCTGCATTTATGGGTAAGGATGCTGCTGATGTGGGCCTTAATAGTGTGTTGGGTGGAGCTGTGTTTGTTACTTGTATTGTTGTTGGGGTTATTTCTCTTTCTGTTTCTGATAGGAGTGTTCAGATTGATAAGAAGTGCTTCATCAGAGATATATGTTTTTTCCTTTTCACTATTTTGTCCTTGGGAATCATTCTAATTGATGGTAAGGTAGCCATTGGTGGTGCTATAGCTTTTATTTCAATCTATGTGGTGTATGCTTTTACTGTTGCTGCCAATGAGATTTTGAGGGAACATGCTCATAAATTCAAGTTGGATGCTGTAACGCCTTTGCTTCCTGAGAGGGGAAGTTTGTTTTATCGTCTGAGTGAAGAGGGTGAGGAATCCATGCATTTCTTCGTACTTGATTCTGCATCTGACAGTGAAGTTCCACATCTACAGAGTAAAGTACCACAATGGATGTGGGCCCCAAATGTAGCAATTTATTCAAATCATAGCGTGAAGTATGGTCCAGAGGGCCCAAAGTTTGTATGGGGATGGATTGACGAAGAAACAGAGGAAGAAGACTCTTACTACTCATATTTCAGACCTTTGTCACTGTTGGATATGCCATTGACAGTTCCAAGAAGATTAACAATACCCATAGTAGAGGAGGAGCGCTGGTCAAAAGGTTATGCTGTTGCTAGTGCTTCATTATCACCCATACTTCTTGCATTTTTATGGAATACCCAAGATGATGTGACTTCTTTTAGTGGTACCATTGTGTACGTTGCCAGTGTTGCCTCAGGTAGTGTACTTGGGGTTCTTGCGTATCTATACACCAGGTCTGATCAGCCACCTCAGAGGTTTCTGTTTCCATGGGTTTTTGGTGGATTTCTTATGAGCATTGTTTGGTTCTACATCATTGCAAATGAGCTTGTTGCTTTATTGCTTTCATTTGGCATTATTTTTGGAATAAATCCAGCGATTCTTGGATTAACTGTATTAGCATGGGGCAATTCAATGGGTGATCTGACGTCAAATGTTGCATTGGCAATGAATGGTCAGGATGGCGTGCAGATTGCCATGTCAGGATGCTATGCTGGTCCAATGTTCAACACGCTTGCTGGGCTGGGGATCTCATTGCTGCTTTCCAGTAGACCTGAGTCCTTCATAGTTCCCAAAGACGGTAGCTTGTTTTTAACTATGGGATTTTTATTTTTAGCTATTATGTGGTCTCTTGTTATGCTACCAAAGAACAATATGTGCCCTAGCAAGACATTGGGAGTTGGCCTGATTTTAATCTACTTAGTATTCCTCTTCTGTAGGATCAGCACTTCTATGGATTTTGTGCCGTTGGCGGGTGTCCAATGAGTAATTTTATTTTTAGGAGAGTGAGCTTTAATTAGTTTGGAGGGGAGAAAGGCATTATTATTATTATACTGGTTGGTTGAGGGTGTTTCTCATTCCCATCAATTATCTGCATGATGAGTTTAGTAAAATATTGTACAGCATTGAGTTGGAATTGGCTATGATAATTGATAATGCCATGAGTATTCTAAAAATAATTTGTTTTTCTCATAATGAAGATGTTGATGTCTTAATGTCAATCAAGAAGATATTCGTTTGTTATCATTTCTCAACTGTCATAGCTCTTTTTGTGAGTGTTTTAGTTCGAGTTCTTTAACCTTTATGCCTTCATTCTCTTCGCATGCATGTCACTAGGTTTCAAGACCAGCATAATCTTATAGAATGTCAATATAACCTTCTGCGCGGGATAGAAAAGCTAACACTACATGCCAGACTTTATTGGATTTTTTCTTGCAACGTTAGTGCAGCATGGTTATATAAAGTGTTGGAGTATTTTTTTAATTAAAAAATAACCTTTACTTTAAGAAATTAAAGGAAAAAGTAGTTGTATTAAAAAATAGACATAATCACCTTTTGGTTATATAGGATTGGAAGGCTTAAGGCCATTGCATTAGAGCCATTTAAATGTGCTTTGTGTGAATAATGGTGGTGGGTTACATAACCATTATAATATGTGTAAATAGTTTTTTTATGGTACATAAAATGATGACTATAGGTTCAAGTTACATAATTATTGTTATGCTTTTAAGACCAAAAAGCAGTTAGTTGGAGTGATTAATGACTTTAATTTTAAGTGCCAAGTTAAATGCTCAATTTCAAGAGTTATCATTAGTGGAAGGATTTCTAAACATTACATTTTCGAGTCCGAACAAGATTAATCTTGTACAAGTATGAGAATATTTGTGATTAAAAGAAAAATTATTATGCCTATAAGTTGCTATAAAGTATGTAAAGGTAACAATATGCTGTTGTAATTTTTGGGTAGAAAAATATTTTGGAGGAAAAGAGAAATCTTCGTCTTTTTTTTGTTTGTTTTTTTTTATAATGAGAAATCTTCATCTTTACGTAGAAGTTGTGAGATGAATAACATGGCTACTTGGCTATTGTATCACGGGGATAATGCTGGGGATAATGCACGACCATTATACTCGGATACCATTGGAGTTTACGTGAGTGGCGTGACTTGTCTTAAAAGAAAGTGAGATGCACATGCGTTAGTATAATGCGATTTCTTATTTTATAGGTTATAAGAACTAAGGATTGGTCAAGCATTTTAAGTTACTTGCTATTTGATGAAGTTTTTTTTTTATTATTTTGACTTATAATTAATATCTCCAAATTTATCTCTCTATCAAGACAATAATAAGTATAGTATTGAGAGCTTTGTAGTCGGGAATAAAGCATTGATAGGTGAAGTTCAGTGAAGTGAAGTTCACGCTTTTATTTTTATCAAAACAAATACGATACAAAAAGTTCTGGCTCTAACTTTTCTCTAATAAGGTGAAGTTAAATAACTTTTTTCATTTTTTTTCCCCTTTCTCTTTTCTACTCTTTCTGTTTTTAATATACTTCCAAACAAATTATAGTCTTTTAGAATATAAAATACTTTTAACATGTTAACTAAATTTTGAAGAATAAAAAAAAGTAACGACGAGAAAGTAATTTTTTATGTAAGGGAAGCGGAGATTTCAAGAGATTGGCACTTTTTCTTTCGCTCTGAGACACTGTACTCTAGAAAAATTGGAATCCCTTTATATTTTCATTTAAATTTTTTTATATAAATCATTTAAAATTTACAATTGAGTTGAATGCTAAAATTTAAAAAGAGATTTTTCTAATTAATTTTTTTAATTAATTTTTTTAAAATAGTAGTATGCTAGTATTCACTATTCAAGTACTACCAAAACATATTTCAGTTATAGCTGAATTGGCATTGCCAATTGATAGTTAAAAAATAAAGCAAATATTAAGTTTCTGAAAATTGAATTGGTCAAGGACTGATTCAAGATTTAATTATTCAACTATAATTGAATCAGATATTAATAAATAATTTAAATATATATATATATATATTATATACTAATTAAATAAATAAAAAATTATATAAATGATAAAAAAAATAGTTTACAACTTATTTTTTGAGAGTCCAAAGTATTCAATAACAATATTATAACCTATTATTGTTTTAAAAAATTTCAATTTCAGTTCAAAGATATATACAATTAATTATACATTCAGTTTCTAAGCTTTTATACAATCTAAGTTTAAGTATTTTATATAAAATTCTTTTTAGATTAACTTACATTCAATTTTTAGATCAAAATGACATAATTTGAATTAGTAAGAATTAATAAATAAAAAAATGACTAGTTGAACCTAATTAGAATGGTCTGAGTTGACAAATTCACTGATTTTTTACCAATTCACTAATTCTTAACCAATTTTTCATGCTAAACAGGTTTTTGAGGTAAACCAAATCGGTAAAGTGATCGATTTCTGATTCAACCGGTTAAACCGATCGGTCCAGTCTGATTTTCTTATCATTGACAAATATAGTAGTTGAAGTTTTAGTACTTAATTAAAATGGAAAAACTTAATGTACGAATAAGCTCAATAATAAAGTATAATTTGGAGTTCGTTTAATTTGTTTTCTATTTTTGTTTTTAGTTAGATATGTGTTTATTATTATTATAAAAATGTTATATAATTTTTTGTTATTTTCATAATTTTTTTCTTAAAATTTTAAAAATAAAAAATAAAATAAAAATAAGATAACATTTTTATAATTATAATAAAAATATATATCAAACCAATCACGGTCATACAAATTCTATCTTTGTAAGATTCCAAGTCCACCACCTGATGAATACAGAATACTCATGGATTGGTTCGAAACCACCTGCATAGACAAATAGTGGCTGGACTTTGAAGGGAAGCAAAGCAATGGTTCTCAAGTCTTCCTTAGTCTAGTTAGGTGAAAATTCAAGACTTCTTTGTACGCGTAGAATCATCTTCACTTACAAAGAGCATCTCACCTTTTCTCTGTTTATAATTATAAGATGATATATGACTTTTATGCAGAGAACCTCTTTGTAACTGGGAGATAGACCAAATTATTGGGCGCTTTCAGCCACTTGATAAGAAAAAGGAATGCTCTCATTCAACACGAAAGTAGTCATATAGCAATATATTACTTGCATCTACAAAGTACATGCTTGAAGTTACAAGCCTTTAATTTTTTTTTAATTCAAATTAGTCAAATCCTTGCTTAATATATTCAATTCAGCGTTACTTTAGTTCCAAAGTTTCAATCAGCAGCACCCATTTATCACCAATCCAAATTCACAAAAAGAGATTCGAGGCCAGTCTATAAAAGAATGGACATTGGCAGTAATCAATTACCTGTCACATCCATCATTATCAAATAAGTAATGCAAATCCGAGATAGAAACAAGGCGCATTTAATACAACGAAATTAGCATTAGCTTAACGCAAAGTAATAGCCCACATTTCCTTTTCGTAATAAACAAGGCAATTTCCTAGACTAGTTGATAATCATCACCTTCCTTCAAAACTCTTCAATCCCATTTGGCTGCAGGCTTCATATATACCTCATTGTGATAGGTTTCAGTAATATATGTTCAACTAACTAGCAATTCCAGAGAATGCTCTGCAGAATTTTCGCATTTAGCAGTGGGTGGATTCGCCATAAATGTAGTCAAGGATGGCGATGACTCCAAAAACAAAAGCTTGATCCATCCCGGGTTTCACCACCACATGGTACAGATCCTTGCTTTCCATCAATTCCTCCACTTCTTTCTTCACCCCGACCTGTATATATGTATATAATAAATACAAACAGATTATCTACACATTCAATCAACAACTTATTAGTATATGTACTGCCATAATTTACATAATTAATTAACAGACTTAATTACGTACCTGGGCTACTACGTTGCCCCTAGAGTCAACAATGCTACAACTCTTATCAGGGAAATAGCCCCTGATCTCGAAGTCCCAGCCTTTGTTACTAATCGCCCTGGGTTCAATGGAGATTCTGATTCCATTGTTCTTAACCAAACAAGAATAGGGTTCTTTTAAGCTGAAAACCAGGTTCTGTAATCCTTCGTAGTCTAAACTGTAACCTTTCCACTTTCTGTAAATGCTGAGGGCCTCAACCTTGCCTCCCTGCACATTTGAAATAGTTAAATCAAGTTGTAAACTTTGCCGGTGTCTTATCTCAGATCCTACTTACAGAATATCAAACTCAATTAAAGAACCAGCATCAATCTCATATAAAGTGGTTTGGGTGTAGAACTCTCTTTATATGGCAAAAAGAGTTACAAAGAACGTATGTAGACATAGTATAAAAGTTCAAACTTCTAAGAGATAAGTTACAAACCGAAATATGTCTCAGTATATATTACCTTTCGACGCATGAGAAGCACAGCGTTTCCGTCCCCATCTCTTAGAATCAACTCTCCCTTTGTTCCATGAATCCCACAGCCATCGACTCTGAAAACAATCTTCTGGGTACTACAATCCGTAACCACAAAACCTCCTCCATTCACCACATGTGGCCTCCTCCTGACCAGCAGCGCAGTCTGAGAAGACGAGCAGTACAGTTTGCCAATGATAGGCATCATGTTCGTCTTCGCAGTCATGTGATATTTCTTTCTCTCTCTCTGTCTTTCTCTCTTTCTCTCTCTCTACTCAAGAACTGCAAACTTCTTTGCTTTACCCCAACATCTACCAATTTGCTTTATACACAAAGCATTGGGGCCCAGCTTGTCAGGGGAAGAAAGAATATATCAAATAAATAAAAAAGATGTGTTTTCTCCCTTATGTGACTTGACTTCTCTGCTCTATGCTGAAGGGTTTGGCAAGGCTTGACGTAGGAGATGGAAGAATCTTACGATGCATGGATTGAGGTTGCTTGTGAAAGAGATGGAAGTTTGGGTTTGTATATTGTTTATACATGACATTGCTTCACGCGGCTCTCTCTAATAATAAGCCCGATTGATAGTGTGCGTAGGCGTGTGAGACTGGCTTTTAGACTTAGTATAGTTAGTTTACCATATTGGTTTTTCATTGGTGGCTGTGTTGAAAGGCCAAAACTTAAAGGTTTCGTTGAGCAAAGTCGGGGAAAGATATAGAAAAAAGCAAGTCGTTAGCTAGTGGTTTTCAAAAAAGTGTTTGCAAGCTTTTGAAATTCGGTAGAGCTGATCAAACTTCAAAAGGAATAATTGAAATATACGAGTCTAGTGCTGTGACACAGAAAACTTAGGCACGTTCGATTCTAGATAATATCCTCGTAATTTCATTTTCCATGTGAAAAAATGTTGAAGCAAACTCAACATCGCAAGATTCTTGCATATAGTTGTCCAATTCATGTTCATGACACGTGGTGGCCAAAACATGGGACTCACGAAGACGTGGCTGCGTGTGGTAGCCTTTTCAGATATCAAAAACATTGGACCAAAGAAAATAGAGCACACCTAGCTATCATCCTCCCTTTCGTAAAGAGATAGTTATGTCTTGCGGAAAACTATATATTTCGACTATTGCAAGTAATTATTATGAATTTTTAAATTTACTAATTGAATCTTTTAATTATGAGAATTTTATAATAAAATGAAAATAATTAATTATTTTGAAAATAATTTATTTGGCATAATTTACATATATAGAACAATTATATATATATATATATATATATATATATATATATAGAGAGAGAGACTGACATGGTAAAAAAATTGTCATTCGGATTTGAGATACTGCATTGAATATATTCGATGGGGTGATCGGCGTTTCAGCTGTGAGCCATCCCATCTCTTCTATCTCTCTGTAGTGAAACGATGGTTTTACTTTCAAAAGAAGAATTACATTGAGAGGAAATTTTTTTTGTCAAATGTATATATAATATGGACAAAGCCTTGAATAGGCTTTCTGGCCTGTGGGCTTTCCATAGCTTCCGGGGCAACAGTATCATGTCGAATTGAAAGTAGAGCAAGCACTCTTACAGGCTTTAATCATGTGCCATAAACTTTAATCAGCTATAGCAATTAGGTTTGTTATTTGGATGATGAAGTCAACTATGAGAAAACTTATACTCTCACACTTCAATTTAGATGGGTGTTTTTTGTGGGGTGAGAAACCACTCATCAAGAGTAAAAAAAAAAAACTAGCTCAATGTAAATACAAGTCCTTATCTGAACGCCGAAAGCACAATATTACCAGCAACTTCTTCAGTGCAGATAATTACATGTGTCTGAAAATATAAGAGAACCAACAAGGATGGGATTTACCAACGAGCCCAAAGGAAAAAATTATGTGCTAATCGACTAATTCTTAATCTTATCCAAAGGATCCTACAAATCTTTAGGGGCATTAAAGCCATTAGTTAACTAGTTAAGGATGCAAAGGTTGAACTTAACTGTTTTTCTCATTATCATTCTAATTTTCCTTCGTCACTGTTTAGCGTGTTAAGGTGTGTATTTGGACATTGTGATCGATGCTTATTTTATTGTTCTCTTTCATCCTAGTCATTTTGGCTAGTGTTTTAATAAATACTTCTACCTTTGGTAAAATAGTTATGAATAGAGTTTTTTAAAGTAATTTTTTGCCTACAAACTATGTACAATTTTTTTAGTGCGTGGTCGTATTAATTAGATTCATATATCCTCTACATTTTCCCCCTAATAAATTCATATGGAACTAACTATTAAAAAATTGTAGAATTTGTGAGAAAATAACTCCCCCGGATTGGATTAATGGTAAATGCGTGTTGGCTCCAATGGTAAGGTTTCATTAGGCTTTTCTTAAAAGTAATGATATGTGCATACTATTTTTTTCACACCATTTTTATACTTGGTTAACAATGAGTAAATGTTTGGTTAATATAGCATATCATTTGGTTAATGAGTTTTAATAGCTTGTAAATGATTGGTTACCAAAACTCATTAACCAAACAATAAACTGTATTAACCAAAAATTTACTCATCATTAACTAAATGTAAAAGTAGTGTAAAAAAAATAGTGTGCAAGAATCATTATTGTTTTCTTAGATATCTTGATGATGACAAACACAGTTAATGATATAGTCTGTATTCTCTATGTTTAACAAGTACAAGTAGTCTTTAGGTTTAACTTGGTAGGTTTTCTTAAATATGCCATATAATTCGTGAGCAAATGTGCAAACTAGTTTTTTCTTGGCTCTAGAAAGAATCACATCACGAGTTTAATTTTGATCTATTGTCAGTGTAATTTTGATCTATTGCCAACTTATTAAAAGAATTTGACTATTATAACAATTACCTCAAAAGTCTAACACTTTTAATGATGTGTCAGTACATGATTGGATGATAGTGTAAAAAAACTTTACACTAACAGTGAATTAAAATTAAATCCATCACATAAACAGGCCAATCAAGTTATTTTACACAAAAGAGAAAAATCGTTGGAGTACGCTCAATATAATGATGGGTCAGCTCCTTTCAAAATGAGTTTGCTTATACCGCATTCCAGAGAGCATGCAAATTTGGAGATCAAAATGGGTCCACTTTTCTTAGAATTTGACACAAATGAGTTAGCGCATTTCTTTGTCTAGAGCAGTCAAAAGTCACACACATGATTTATTTCATCACTAATAACAACCATTTATCTGGACAAATCCCAAAGAGAGTGGCCTCTAACAATATCCTATATATTTTACTCTCCTATTTGAGGAAAAATTAGAAATCAACAATTTACATTCCTAATATATATATCTTTAGAAAACTATCCTTGTATTATATAGTAATTAGTGATTGAATTCATTGAGGGATAAAAAGTACTAGCTTTATTTGGTTCATATGCTCTAAGTGGACTTTACATACTTATCTTGCACACAAGGTGTCTTTTATTTGTCCTAACTCACTTATCCATTTTTCATATTTGTGGTTGCATGTCTTTTTTTTTAAAAAAAAAAATTATGAGGTGTTTTTATATTCTTTGAATGTAAGACTAATCTTTACTCTAAGTGTTAATTCACCCTAGTCACAAAATACTTTTAGTGAAATTCAAATTCCTTTAATTTTATATCTTTGTATGCTTTAGTTTCAATTCTATACCTTGTTAATTTTTATCTTACTTTTTGTTTGACCTTAATATTTTTATAGCAACAGAAAAAGATGGCATTGTTGTATTTGAAAATTCTACAATTTATTATAAAATTATAATATGAATATATTATAATATTTTTATTATTAAATTTTGATGTACATGCATAAAGGGTTATATAAAAGAAAGAACAAAAATTAATATAAATTTTAGTTTATTGAACTAAGATAATCATAATAGTCCATGTATAATTCAATCTTAATCTAATGTATTGTTAAAGATCTCACTTTTCCCCGATCTGTTATGTTAATTAAGACCTCACATTTTTTGTGACAAAAATCCAATCAAGTTTCTTTCGATCGTAACGTGGCACGCCGTCTTATCATCATGTCGACGTTGCCATCCGTTGAAGAGAAAATCCGGACAATGATTGTCGGGCTCGGGTCGGATTCATCACTTTTTACTCTTCATGACACCCGGCTCACGTTAGATTGGAAGGGTATCGGGAATTGTAGTATGTGCCGGCCCAACAGTTATTATTTAAAAATCAATATTTATTTCTTTTTCGCCTAAGTACTTTGCGAAAGAACGGGAAGAGTTGATATATATCTGCTTCAGTTGAGAGTATTACTAAATATGAAATATCTACTTCGGGCCTTCACCTTACAAAATTTTAAAAAATAATAATGTCCTCATTTTTATGTTTATTAAAAAATTAAAAGAAAAATAATAGAGTTATAACTTACAAGGAAGATGAGAGTTGAGATCCGTACGGAAGCACAATCCATGATTTTGAATTGAATAGTTTTATATTTTCTTAAAAAATAGTCAAACAATCTTTTTTAAAAACTGATGTAATAATTTTTTTAATTACTTAAATAAGAAAAAATTAAATGATTTTCATATTTCCATGATATTAAATAATTTATTTTTTATTTAACATTTTTATTTTTATTAATTAAGAAGATGTTAAAAAGATTTAAAAGATGATATAACATTACTCTTTAGACTTGGATTGTATTCATTATATTCGGGTGACACGTGTTGAGGCTCCGTGAAGGGCCAGGTTATTCTAGTATACTCTTTCCATTTATTGAGTTTTGATTTGAGATGAAAGAGAAACTAATAAAATCAACACAAGGCTTGATTATGTTGGAATTGAGTTCTACATAAAAAGATTTTATTTATAATGCAAAATTTTAAAAGTTACAGGAAATACTTTGTAGGTCAAGGTTAATAGGACACTTAAATGAAAATTAATTTCATATTTACAAGGTGAAAAAACACCTTATAATTTTATAAATAAAAAAATGTAGTAAAACAACCGTACTAAACATGATTGATTTGAATTTTTGCCTCTTGCACATCACTTAAAAATGGATTTATGACATAATACGACATGTAAATGCAAAAAAATAATTTGAAACAATTATTTTAATATATTTATTATTTAAGAATTAAATTAATAATATTTAAAATTTTAAATAATTAAAATAAGTATTTTATTAATAAATTAAGGTAGTAAATTATAAGTGGATCGGTGATGAAAAAATTTAAAAAAAAAATTTATATATCAATGATATGTTATTTTAAGTACTTTTTATTTTATAAAATTTCAAGTAAATTTTTATCAATAATTATTAATTTTATACTTTATTTTTTAAAGAACGTGTACACAGACCAGCCCACGTGGCTGATGGAATAAGGCAACAAGGAAGTGAAGATTCTATCTACCATTAATGCATCTTTATAGTCAACGTCCATGCCCCATTGATCAATTATTCATTCATATTACTAGAAGTTGGGGTATGAAAAATCAAACGAATGTAATTAGTCACCGGAATAAATGCTATACCAAAAAAAATGCATCAGAATAAATAAACCATGCTTTTACAAATAAGTGATTGATTGAATTGATAAGTGATTTTAATTTGGATTAAACATTTCATTAAGTCGTTATTGTTAAGAAGCATATAATCATCACATTTTTAAGTTTAAAAACAATTAATCTCATACTTAAGTATGAGGATACTCGTAATTTAAACCAAAAAATAAGCCAAGCTTTTAAGTTGCAGTCCACAGATATCATTTGCAGGGATGCCAAAAAATAACAATGTCACTTACATAATTTTTATGTAATTGTCGATAATTTTAGAAGTAATATCATCTTAGCTCAACAGAAAGAAAAAAAAAGTTGAAGTAGAAACTACCTAATACCTCATGCATAATATACACAATTATAAATATAAATATTCTCTTGAAATTATTTTTAACATTTTAGTTTATATATTTGATACTTCTCACAGAAGTTTTTAGCCTTGGAGGTTAAGATAGACAAAATCACATTTATATTATTATTATTTCATACTATTTTAATATATATTAACATAAAGGTTAAAGCTCTTCAAAGAAAATTTTGAAACCATTTACAAGTTATATTCTAATCTAAAGCAAATTTCTCAGTGTTTTTTAAAAATTAATTTTTCTATTACAACCATTGTTATTAACATATTTGTTGCATTTATGATTTCATTGACTTTTTTTATTTTTTTAATTTATAAATATTGTAAGTAATTACACCCACAATTTAAAATCGTAATCTAGTCTAAGAAAACTATGCATCATCATCATGCTAGTTAAAATCGTCTAATTTTATGTATTTTTTAAGTTGAAAAAACGTGTTGACTCGTAACCTCATTCGCACCCATTCAAAATAGAGCAAACTCGGTGTTAAATTGTGAACTTGTGTAAAATTGCAAGTTTAAATGGCGACTTTACGATTTCATGGACTATTTGGGTTGTTTTTAGGCCTAATTTCAACAATTTAACTGAAGTTAAATTTTCAAGTACCCTTTGTGTATCTTATGCTCTGTTCGAGCTTTGACCCAATTCTCATGGAGCTTTGGGTGTTCACGAATCAGCAACTCTGACCTTGCTGTGAAGTGTGAATCCACGGGCAACTCTTTTGAGCAAATTAATTTTATTTTTTTTATATTGGATGAAGGTTCAAATTTGAGTAGTTAAAGTAAAGAGTACACCATCTTAATCATTAAAACTTATAGCATGTCTTAACCTTTTAATAGATAACCTCCTATTTTCCTAAACTACTAAATTGAATATGTCTAACTATGCTTCAAGATGGGAAAAAAAGAAGTAAGGAGCAAAGAAAGCAGCTCAAGGTGGCAGAAGTGCAAAAGGAAAAAAGGGGGGGGGTGAATTGTAATTCTAAACTTTTTACCTTTCTCAACAAAGTATGGTCACTCTTCTGGAGTACTAAAACTTGAAAGGTTAGATGAAAGCACACCTACATACAGAGTAAAGTTATTTTGTTCTACACTTAAACTTA
This sequence comes from Styphnolobium japonicum, assembly GCA_023212625.1. Taxonomy (NCBI): domain Eukaryota; kingdom Viridiplantae; phylum Streptophyta; class Magnoliopsida; order Fabales; family Fabaceae; genus Styphnolobium; species Styphnolobium japonicum. The sequence continues at coordinate 19,421,901 of JALBWW010000003.1, read as the reverse complement.
TCTGTACAGATTATTCTGGTGATAGCGATGAAGAGTAGGGTGCTTTACAGTAACTCATCTCAACTTGATCTTGCTTATCTGACTGACTTTACTGACTCTTCTCGACACCTCACTTTGCTCATCTTGGATGCTCAAAAATGATTCTTCTCATCTGACTTTGAAATGTCAGACTTTGCTCACTTTGCCTCTTTTTGGGTTCTAATTTCTTAGCAGCATGAACCTTCTTGTCTTCATGAGACACTTTTTTCAGCTAGGTTAAGACCAAATGCAGTGACCAGCCTTTCTTACCTTGCAAAGATGCTTCTCATTTGTTGTTAGCTTTTAGACTTAATCTCTTTCTTTTTTATCCTTGTCAAAACAAAGGTATGCAATACTTAAAGAGTCATAACATAGCTCATATAACAGAGTTAGTCCATTTAGTTTAGAGCTTAAACATCATGAAATACACTAATGATATTGTTTATTGATCATCAAAAAACTTAACTCAGATCAGTTTGAGGGATTTGAAGCTTACATCAACTACTATTAGGCTTTAAATTTGGGTAAGAATATGAGACTGATGTTGAGGAAAATGCTTTAAAAAATCGAAATACAATTACTGTAAATAAACTTTTTAGTGTATATAGGAATTTTTAGATTTAAACAACGCTTAGCTGGTAGTAAAAAAGATGCAAATCCTCTGAAAGAAAAAGAAGAAGAAGAAGATGTAAATCCTTGTAATAATATGCTTGAACCTATTAAGGCTATGATGTTTCAAATTCTGACAAAAGGTGAAATTGCAAAACAGAGCTTGATGTTGCTAGCCAAGAAAGGGAAAAAGGAAAGATATGACGAATTTTGTGATGAGATGAAGGGAAAGAAGCACTTAATCAACTATAAATTAAATATTAAAAAATGATTACGACGAAGAAGTATGTTAACAAATTACTTGATTTTTTTTAGTACCAATGCTATCCCATTTTAGAGTTTCAAAATATGTGTGATATGATGAAAAGATTTGAAACAAGAAGTTGATTACACTAATGGCTTGCTTGAGGACTTCAAGAAACAATGAAAGATAATTAGTTGTTCCATCATGTCTTATGGCTGGACTGATTAGAAAGACGTCTTGTTTGCAACTTTCTGATCAATAGTCTTAAAGAATAATTTTCTTGTACAAAAATGGTCACTTCTATCATTTTCAAAATAGCTGAAAATGTTTTTATTGTTATTTTTTATGATCTTAGATGAAATTGTTGAGAAGATAGGAGGAAAGTATGCAGTGCAAGTAGTCATTGATATGTTATAAACTACAAAGCATGCTGCAAGTGAGGATGGAAAAAAAAAAAAGAAAAAGAAACTCTTGTACGTATTAGCCACCACATGTTGTTCATTGAATATTGATTTGATATTAGAGGGTTTAAAAAACATCAAGGTGTATCAAGTGATCATAAGCAAGGGGAGAATGATTACAACTTACCTATACACAAGAACATTGCACATTTAGCGTATTAAAGAGTTTTACATAAGGAAAGGACTTGAGTAGGCTAACTGTCACTCGATTTGCCAATGGATATTTCACTTTATCATGACATAATTATAGTGAAGGAACACTGATAAGTAATTTCAGTTCAAAAAATCAGAAGTCTAGGGTAATGTCTAAGATGCTAATCAAGAGAATGGGTGTATTAATGCACCGTTTAATATTATCATCCATTAACAATAATAATACTCATCAATTTATCTAATGGTTCATAATTATTCAACGATCTACCAGTTTAATAGATTATCTTACTTTAAAAAATCTCTCTAGTCATTTGTAAAAAAAAAAACCTTCTGATTATTTTTTTCATTCTTTAGTTCTCCTAGTTGAATGGCACTGAATGATAATCGAAAAATGTTAATTTTGAAAAAAAAATCATTTGTTATTTTTTTTAATTTAATGAGTGAAAGTGAAAATAAAATAAAAAAATACAAATAAATGGGTGATGCAGGGGGAAAATGAAAAAAATTGTTTGTCATAAAAAAAATGAAAATAAAATAAAGTTACATTCGTCATGAAAAAATAAATAAAATGTGATGAGCAAGAAAAAAAATTACAATAAAAAATTTATTTGTGGGTGATGGAGGATAAGTTGATTTCCTTCTTTTTTTTTATACCTAAAATGGATTTGTATGATAAATTCATTATAAATTAACGAATGAAAATTTGCAACAAACAAAATTTTATAATAATTTGACGTAGTAATTCTATTTGTCTACGATAAATTCATTATAAATTACCGAATGAAAATTTGTATAATAATTTAACGTAGTAATTCTATTATCCATTTCAGTAAATATCATGAACTATAAATTAATGAAGTACGAGTTAGTGTGAATGCATAGAGTAATTTAAATTAGCATAATAAACTAGAGAAAATATTTAACTTGTCAGGGACACAAAATTACATTTCAAAATTTAGGTATAATATAGAATTAGGTATCAGCATTGCGACAACATTGTTCAAATAATATTCAATGGATCTATTAACATTCAACGAATCAAATAGAGATTTAATAAACATTTACCTATGAAAATGATAGTTGTAATAGAATGAAGAATGACAAGACCACTTTTTATAAGGTATTCCATAATTTATTATTATTTTTAAACTGATTTATTGATTTGTTCATATAACATAATTAATTAAATGACTTTGTCTTGGTAAAATCATGACTAATTGAAATTTGAAACAATTTAAATTAGCATTTATATGAAAGAAAATATTTAATTAATAGAAAACAAAAAGTTACAGTTTAAAATTTAAATAAAAATAAATAATTGAAATGACCAACTATCAAACCCATCATTCTTTTAAAATAAAAAAAGTAAATAAATTAATATGGCGGGACTCAGCCATTAAAATTTATAAAATATTAATATTAGTTAGCACTTTGATAGGAATTGGTGTACAGATAAGTGTATCCCACGTTCAAAACCAAGACCTGATTATGGTCATCACTCTCCATTGATTGGAGGGTGTAATGCACGCCCCACTTTCCATCGACTTCACGTTATGTTTCGGGGTCTTGTTGTGGTCTTTCGTCGGGAAGTGTTTTACTTTTTCTGTGTGTGTTTCTTTTCTTTTCTTTTTTATTTTATTTTATTTTATATTATTGTCATATATTCTTTATTTGAGTTAAGTTAACACTTAGAAAATTTTGATAAAATTCAGTCATAATTTATTAAAATTTAAGGTTGATTCTTGAATAAGTTAAAGTATTCATAATTAATAATAATATCAATTCATTATAAATTTTTTGATTATCTAATATTTTCCTATTTTAAAAATTCTCACTATAACTTAAAGATGAAAAAAAATTAAAAATAGGATTTAAATTTAATTCACTCATTTAATCACAAATCATTAAAAGAGTTAGACTTTCAAAATAATTGTTGTGATAGTCAAACTTTTTTACTTATTTAACAATACATGATTGTATAATAATGTGACAGTTAATTAAAATTAAATTCTAAAATATATGTACATTTAATATTTTTAAGAATTTAAAATTATTTTTAATTTTTATGATATTAAAAAGATTGTTAAGTTAATTTTTTAAGAGTATTTAATTTATTTTTTTTATGACTGGACTTTCCTTTTGTGTCTTTTGTTATTGGATAATTTCAATATTATTGAATTTATTGAATTCCAAACCAGTTCCCGTACCGACAGTGTTGATTCAAACACTGGTCGTTAAAAAGTGACATAATAATTATTTTTATATATTAAAATTTATGTCTAGAAATTTTTTATTTAGTCTTATATTATTAAATTTATTTTTAAAATGTAGATAATATTAGCATAATTATCACATATATTTTATTTCATTATTTAAAAAATAATATTAGTAAAATGTTAAAAAAAATCAAACTTAAATCACTACTAGAAAATTCAGATTTAGCGTCGGACTTTACCTACGGATATGATATCTGTAGCTAATATATTACCTTAGCAATGGATTTTGCAAGGAACGAGTAAGTCGTCGCGAAGTAGTAAAATTTATCAAAATAGCGAGGGACTAGCAAGAGCATGTGCCCTAGCTAAATTTAGCAAGGGACTAGCCCTTGCTAATTCGTTGCAATATTTTATAAAAATTTTAGTGAGGGATAAGATGTTGTTAATTTCTCGCTAAATTTTAAAAGTAAATTCGTTTTTAAAATTTTTCACCTACTCAATGTAAAAATAAATATAAATATAAATATTAAAATTAAATATAATTATTTAATTTTTAATTAAATAAGTCTGTCAAAAAAATAAATATAAATTGACCTATTTATTTTATTTATGTATATAAAAAAATTCTTTTTATTTTAATTGCAATTATCATTATTCAAGAATAATAATTTAGAAATGTTGTTTTATACAAAACTGATACACATTACTAAATCTCTCTTTTCTCCACCGAGTGAGTGGTAATGCAAGAACATTACTTAGAGCACTTATTCTCGTTCCTAGGCCGCTCACCATTCCACGCTGCTCAACCTTGGGCATACTCGCTCAATCTTCCATAAAGAGCTCAATGTGCCATTGATTTTGCCCAAAGCAGCACCCTGTTATGTCGTAGTTGATTGCGCTTCTCTGCCATTGTTGCTCTTCTCTGCCATTGCTGCGCCATTAATCTTAGCTCCTCTTCTCTGCCATTGTTGCGCCATTCACCTCATCTGCTTCATTGCTGTCTCATCCTAGGTATTTTTCTCCATTTTCCATTGATTTTGTTTGATTTGGATCTCATCCTAGGTTACCTTTTACAATTGCAATTCCTAGATCTGTTTTTGGTTTTCTATGAGCATTTGTAAATCTGTAGTTCAAATGTCAGGGAATTAGCAAATTGCAAAGCAAATGTGTGTGTAAGCAAAGGTATTTTGCTTTATTCCATATGCTTTTCCTCTCAATTCTTGTCTCTTTTCTAATTTTACATTTAATATTTTTGATCTCTCGTTAAGGAATTGATCGATTTAGCTTGTGTCAAGTAAGATACATTTATATTATATTGGGAAGATAGCTTCCAAATCTATGAGCTATCTCAAAACGAACCAGATTGGACCATGAACACCCTTTATCTACACCAATATCTTAATGCAGAACACTTATACTGGAATAATAATTTATCCTTAAAAATGTTTGTAACTTCACTTGTACTTGCACCGTTATCAATTCCTACCAGCAAAATATATGGTGCAACACTAATGTCTAATCCCCATGTCACAGGGTATATAATATGAAGATGTTAGGATACATGTCTACAAAATAAGAGTAAACAGTGAAAGGGAACCTATAATGATCAAGAAACCACAAAACAAAATATAAGGTGTTTGTTCCTGCAATGAAAGCTCAAGAGACAGTACCTAGAACTAGCAACAAAGGCAGCCTGAAGTCCTGAACTGAAGGTTGAATCACTAGAAGTTAATTTAAGATAGTTTTGATAATTTATAACTAAGAGATAGGGTTTTGCCTTTGAGATATAGTCTGAGTTTAAGTGAGTGCTCTAGCGTTGTTTCTCCATAATGTTGAATTATCATGAGTTTTTCTTTTTATGCTTTGATTTATTTTGTACTTTATATTAATTTTGGTCTAAATTAAACTGATTGTCTATGGTTCCATTTAGTGTAATTATGCTGGACCAACATTGGAACTGAGCTTCTTCTTCTTTTAATATATTTTTAACTTTCATATTTTGATTTAATATATTTTCTTATTAATGCCTTTTCTTTTGGTCAATGGATAATGTTTAGATCTTTATTGCAGAACCTATGCCATAATTCATCATATGAAGGATCTGGGTTTGCAAGACTGTTTCTCCTAACAAATTTGGACAATGAGGCCTTTTTTTCACAGTAAGAAGCATACATTTTAAAATAATTTTATTCTGTGTGATATCTGACATGACTTCCTATGAAATTAATTTTTATAATTGGATATACAGTGATTGGATAAAAGAGTGTATAGACTTGTGGGAATCTATACCAAATTGCCAATTCTGGAACAGCCAATGGGCAAATGTTATAGCTCGTCTTGTAAAAAATTATCACAATGTTGACTGGGAGTGCTTCTTGCCTTTGCTTTTTGCTAGATACCTGAATATGTTTGAGGTGAGCATATAAATTCTTCTAGCAATGTTGGTCTTATTCACATTTTGATTATAAATTTTGGCGTTGGGAGCAAATTAATTGAAAATGATCAGGAAGTAGATGCATGTTGTCTCTGTCTCAAACACTTGATTTGAAGCTTATTTCTTTCTCTTTTTAAATTAATATTGATAACCTTGTTTGTTATTGCAACTGGTATTTCAGCTATTGTACATTTAAAAGATGCTTTATAACACTTGTGATTCGAGCAGTGACTGGTAGACCAGGGCTTACCTTTTCTATTATTCTTTTATTTATTTTTTCTTTTAACACTTCTCATGGATACACAAAGGAAGTTTGAGAGCCGTGTAAAAAAATTACAGTCAAGATATACAACTGTACAAATTTGTGTATTTACTGCTATATCAAAAAGGCTATATCAAAATGGCATCTAGATTGGGTTTAAATTATACCAGATTTGATTTGGGCTTGTTAGTAGCTAATAGGATCACATAATGGGTCAGGTTTTTGGGCTGGACTTACAGTTTTTGGGTTGAAGAACACATTGCTCATTGTGTTAACTCCATTTTCGTATGCTGTCACACTACTGGCAACACTCACTATTTTGCACATAACTTAAGCCACACACCTCTGATTTAGGCACCGTTTGTTTCATTGGAAAGCTAACACATGAAGCTTTTAGTCATAAAAATACCACATTTAAACTCATTCTTGCTCAACACCAGAATTTATTCAAAGTCAGGTCCATTTTCTGCAGAATTCTAGTTTTGGGCAACCATTGCTGCATACCTCTAATATGTACATTGCTTGCCAAATTAGAAAGTTAAGACATAGGAATTTCAAGTTGCTTGGGCTAGGGAGTAGAAAATCATACATTGTACATAGACATTGTTCTTTTTCAAATTCTAAAACTTCAGAATAAACACAATAGGTATTTTCATTTTCGCTAGTTTATTGCATGAAGGAAGAACAATACCACTAGTTCATAGTGAATTAGTGGTACTGTTCTGTGCATTTGGGCCTCTAAGTGATGATGTGTGCATGTTTTGATTGCAATGTGTGGTTTCCCATTATGATATGAAGTTAATGGTTAAATTCATTGTGATGAAGTTAGAGAGATCTGGGATGCAACTGTTAGTATCTGTATTATTTTCTCTTTGTTTTCAATGGCACGACCATTTTCTTACCCATCTTTTTCTTCTATATAGACATAGAATTACGTAATGATGTGGAAACCTATATAAGTTTTGTATTTATGTGCTTTTATTTTTTATCTTTATGTTTTTAATTAAGTTGCTTGATATAATGTTGACTGTGAGCTAACACACCTCAATCACCAAAGTCTAAACAAATTATTTGTGTTTTGCTTGTCAGAATTCTAATATAGAAATAGTATTTATGCATGTAAACTAACTCTTACATCATATTTTTAGCAAGATTTTCAGGTACTTAAAAAGAGAAAACTACAAGAGCATGTTGGTGACACATCTAGCAGAACAGTTGGTGGTTTTGAAGATGATTTAGTAACAACAGAAAATGAAACATTTGAAAGTGCTGAAGATGATATAATAACAGGGCATGTTTTAGATCATCAAGAAGATTTATCACTATGGGTTGAAGCTGTTGGTGGGCCAAAAAAAGGCAGAATTTATGGCCTTGGTTCTCAATCATCCGTGGTTTGCCCAATAAATTCAAAAGGTGGTTCTTCAAAAGCTTTTACCCAAGATTATGCTACTACACCTAACTTTGAAGAAGCTGTCCAACATGAGATTGATAAGAGGCTAGGGGATCTCAAAGCCATGGTTCAAGAGGTGGTGCAACAAGAGGTGCAAACAACTATTAGGCTACTTGCAAGAAGCTTTCAGGCCCAGAATTTTGCTGCATCAACAAATGGCCATAGTTCCTCCACACAATGAAGACTAAATTCTACTTATTCTTCAAAATCACGTAGATAGTTTCAAACTTTTTGTTTAGGATCACACATTAACACTTGAGAACTTGGATTATACTAACAATGTGTTTGATGTTATAAATATAGATAGTTGGTTAGGAATGACAACTTGTTTAGCTCTTGTATCACATTTTATGTTAAGCTAATAATGAGTTTCATGTTATATATTTGGTTATGATATTTTTCTTTTTAGTTGTACTTTTATATAGAATTTATAATAAATTCAATAGTATTTTCAAAGGATTAACAGGTGAGAAATAACAAGAAACGAATAGTAACAGACTTTCTTAGCTAAGCAAAATAAGCAACAGAATATTTAGCGACGGATTTTCCGTTGCTAACTTAAAATAGTGACGGCCTAAACCCTTTCTAAAATGGTAGTGGTTAGTTGGAAGGTGATGACGTGGCACTATTTTAGCGACGGATTAGAGACGGCAGTTTCGTAGCTAAAATTTTGCAACGAATTCTTCCCCGTTGCTAAAATTTAGCGTGGAGTGATTTTGCTAGAACTTTAGCAACGAAAAATTCCGTAGCCAAATGCTTTTTAGCGACGGAATTTCACTAATTAGCGAGGGATTTCCCCTAGCTAAATGTTGATTTTCTTGTAGTGAATTATCATAGGGCGCCATCCTTTTAAATTAAAATATAAATTAATTAATATAATGAGACTGTCCATTATCACATATATTAATACATATTAAAAAATTAAAATTATATATCAAAAAATATTAAAAACAAATGTTTTCAAAAAAATATTAAAAACTAATGTTTTAAAAAATATTAATTTTATAATTGATGAAAAATAATATACATAAATAAATAACCTTTATTTTTATATTAAATTTTATTTTCATGAAATACATTAAACATAAAATAAAATATCACGAGAGTTTTGGTAAAAAAAAACAAATTTTAATATAATTTTCATGAAAAATAAATTGAAAAGAAATTTCATGAAGGTAGTAGAAAAAATAAAAATAGTTTATAAAGATAAAAAATAAATTTAATTTTCATGAATTTAACAAAAATAAATGAGAAAAATGATTACAATTAATAAAATAAATTTGGATCATGCAACAAAAAAAGTAAATATAAATAATATAAATTAAACTGAAAAAATGAAGAATTAAGCAAACCAGTTATAATAAGTAATTTTGATGAAATACATTAGAACAATAGACAATAATGCAAAAAATAAGAGTAGGTACCTTTAACAATAAATAAGTAGAATCCTTTCTTGAAATATCCTAAAACCTCTTAGATATAGTCGATAAATTTTGAAAAATATGGATACACCACTCTTCTTTAGATGTATGTTAGAACCCTCCGAAGTCTAGATATTTCACTTTATCATGCCATAATTATAGTGATGGAACACTGGAATTTCCATTTCAAAAAATGGGTAGTCTAGCAAGTTTGCATCCAGTACTGATGGAAAACGAGTGGCAAACACGGTTTTGGATCAGAGTTTAATTTTGTTTACAAATATTTTTACACTATTATTTAATTATATGTTAATATATTATTAAAAAAATTTAATTTTTTAAATGATTATTGTCATAATTAAACTTGTTTAATGATATAATAATAAATAATTAAATAATAATATAAAAATATTTTACATTAATAGTGGATCAAAATTAAATCTTTTAAGTAATTGGTTTTCGAATAGCATTGTGATAGATATGTTTCGAGGTTACTACTATTCTAATTAAAGTTCTCCACTTGATGGATTCTGATGAAAAACAAAGTATAAGTATCATATACGAAGAGATGAATCACACCGCAAAAAGATAAAACTCCACTTCAACAAAGATATACAAGGGTAAAGTTTTAATTGTTTTATTACAACATTTGTACTATCAAGGTAAATAGTTTGATTCCTTAATTATGTTATTCTAAATTTGAATTAGACTGTGTGTATGAAAAAAGTTTTGTTAAGAGAAACTGTATTTACTTTGATAATTCATTTTTGATGCTAGTCTGAATGATACCCTTAATTAATAAATAAAAGAAAATTAGCACATTTGTTATCGGCTTCTTCATAATTTGAATTTGAAGTTGGTTTATTGTCTTTCTATATTGTAATTTGTAGTTATGAACCCGTATCCATAATCATTAATAAGAAGTGGGAAGGCCAACTACATAAACATTACATGTAGCTGGTTATTACCTTAAATTTTATTAGCGTAAAATTGTTTCTATAGTTGCATGAAAATATTGGTAGTAGACCCGGCCGATAGAAAGAAGCAAGTTGGATTTTCATCTTATTGAATTTCATTATGCCAAAAAGCTTTTCGATGTTCCAACTACTAAAAATAACAAGGACAAAATGTCCCCTACTGATAGGTGGGAATTTTATAGAAATGGATGCTCAGAATTGAAGAAATTTGCAATTAGAATTCTTGCTGAATTTTATTACTACCTAAATTTCTTACTCTTTTTTTTTTGTAATTAAAAGGGACCAAAATCCAAGGAAAAGAAAATTACACTAAGGGCCTATTTAAATTATTTTTTTTATTTTCAGTTAGATATATTTTTATTATAATTATAAAAATATTACATTATTTTTATTTTGTTTCTTATTTTTAAAATTTTATGAAAAAATAGTAAAAATAACCAAAAAGAAATACTTTCATAATCTTATTCACAAATTTTTAAAAATAAAAAATAAAATAAAAATAAAGTAACATATTTATAATTATAATAAAAACATATATAATTAAAAATAAATCAAACACATTTTAAATTTTTTACTTTAACTTGAAAAAAGATACCAAACTTACTCTTAAAATAACATTTTATTTCTTGATAAAAAAAATAACATTTTATTTGTCTAGTACTATTGATGCTGACTTCGGCTAAGAAGTGAAGGGCTTCAGCTTCAATTAAGATTGGGAGAATCAACTATTTGAAAAAATTATTTTATTTTAGTTTATGTTTAAAATTAATTAAGTATTAAATTAATTTAATAAATAATTTATATATAATTAATTACATATTAAATATTAAAATAAAAATATTTTATTATATTTAAATTAATAATTAACTTAATTTAATATTTAATTAATTTTATTTACGAACTAAAAAATAATAATTTTTTCTCAAATCACACTAATATCAAGAGTTCTCGCATTATATTGCCCAAGCCATGTTGATATCAAAGACAAAATTATTGTTCCGGCATGATAAATATCATTTAATGCGCCAAATAGAACGCTACTAATAATCTGCTTATAAATGGAAAGCTAATCTCTACCATTATTAACTTACCCAACTACAACTTTAAAGTGGACAGCCTATTAATTGTTTCTATAGTTGAGTAAACTGTACTAATATAGAGACTTCAAATTTAATTTCAATAAAAAAGGTGAGATTTACAATCATAAAAGTTTATATTTGATACATTGTAAGTTTATATATATATATATATATATTTACACTATCAGCATACAAATTATGTTTAAGACTGAAATGATGAAATGCATAGTATGATAACTTTATTATTATGTGATTTATAAAAAAAAACTCATTTTATTTTAAAATAATTTTAATTTTAATTTTAATTTTAATTTTAATTTTAATTTTTATGTCATAATATTAAAATTCATAAATTTTAAAAACTAGAAAAAGTATGAACAAATCTAGCACACTCATATTATGTGTTATGTAACTAATATGAATAGGTCTTACAACTTAGCTCAATGAAATATTTGATGTAACAATTAGTGTATCAAAATATTCATTTAGGGTCTGTTGGTTCAATAGGAGGAGGGAGAAGGGAAGGGAAGAGAGAGATTTTAATTATATATTTTGTTTGGTTAAAGAATGGGAGGGAAAAGAAAATAATTCTCTTCTTATTTGGTTCACAAGGGGAGGAAATCGATTTTAAAATTAAATTACTTTTATACCCTTTTATATTATATCAAAATTAAAATCTATACTCTTTTATTTGTAATTTTTGTAGTCATGTTATATGTAGTAACTATCAGTGTTAGTGGCAAACACTGACAGAGGGACGCCTAGAGGTTATGGCAACTGCGGCTTCTAGATAATTCTAGTCACAAATACAAAGCAAATCTAACCTCAAATGCAATAGGAGCAATTCTAAATTTCAAAAAGCTGTGAAAGATATTTTAATCTAATCACTTAAAAATATTTTAAATCTCCTTCTCCTCCATTCCAAATCCCCCAATGTTGGAAATGAGCCAAAATGGACTCAGGAGGGATTTTGCTACCCTTCATTTTCCTCTCATTCCCTCTAAAAAATTAAACCAAAGAAGAATTTTTTAAAAAAATCACTCTCCCTCTCTCTCCTTCCCCTCCAACCAAACAATTAGTTAAAAAATATTGGTTAGTTATCATTATGTAGAAAAAGGATATTAATAATATAATTTATATTTCAGAAAAAAGAGAATTATTATTTAGTATTAATACTGAAATTACATTACCTCTTCTGATATTCATTATCTACCTTTTTAAAGCATTTATAACTTTTTTATTTTGACTATATGACTTATGACATATAATATGAGACACGTTTTGAAACTTAAAATAAAAGCTAGTATTACATTTTAGAGTTTAATTATATTATTATACAATTATGTGTTAATAAATTATTAAAATAATTTAGTTCTACAAAGGCCCTAATGGAAATGAAAAATAGAAGTGTGAAGGTCGAACTCCCAACATCTCGCCATAACCCATGGTAAAGACTAATGGATACTAGTTGAGTTACATTGAGTCAATAAATAGTTTGACTTTTTAGATAATTATTGTTAGAGTCAAACTCATTTAATGAATGTGACAATGAATGATTGAGTGAGTCTTTAATACATAAAAATTAAATCTTATATTTTAATAATTTTTTAATAGAGATTTCTTCACTAGCCTTTGCTTTTATCATAGTACCAATAACCCTAATAATTAGTGATTAATTGACTACATGTTATTCATTATTGAATTATAAATACAAGTTATTCCTATCCATAGTTGTTATGTTTCATAATGTCACTTAATCTTAATATTTAATTTCCTTTAAAAAAAAACCACCACTATATTTACTATATATATATATATTGAGAGAGGCAGAGAGAATAATCAAACAATAAATTTCTCCATCCAATATATGTATGGGGAGAGATTAATTTACACTACTCTTATACCAATTTTTAATTATTGATTTTATTTTAATCTAATGATTCACGATTACCTAATTTAATGAACAAAAAAATAATAAGATTTTTAATTTTAATCTACTGTCAGTGTATAAAAAAAGTACATTGTCTTTCAATCATATGCTGATACATCATTAAAAGAGTTAGACTTCTTAAGTAATTATTGTGATAGTCAAACTTTTTTGATGATTTGTTAATACATAATTGAATAATAGTGTAAATTTTTTTTATACTGACAGTGAATCAAAATTAAATTCATAATGAAATACGGATTTAATGAGAAGAGAAAATTTGACTCCACTTATTAAATTTTAAAAATAATATATTGTTATAAAAAATAATATATAAATAGATAATTTATGATATTCATTAAAAATAATAAATGTTTTAATATTTTAATATATATATATTTAATGAATTAATTATAATCAATTTGTAATCAATAATTAAATTTGTTCATTTGTAAACAATAATCAATTTGTTATCAATAACCTGTAACTCCAGGAGTAAGTATAAAAAGTGACTCCTAATCTCAACCGTTTATTTTCCTGATATCGAACGGCAATTATTGTCATGTTATTTATATTCATTAACTAAATATAAATAAATGTTAAATGTCACAGAATTTTTCATTGGGTGAGAAAGAAGTTGGTCGTATGGGTCATGAGAGATGTTCAGGTAGATTTCTATAAATCTAGTAGAAGTGATCGAGGCTCGAAAAAATAATGACACATTATTTTTAGAGTATGTTTGAAAAAGATTAATTTTTTTTAAAATAATTTTTTTTGAAAAAAAACTGCTTTATATAAAATCTATCTTGTTTGTTTAAAGTGTGTAAAATTGATTATAAGTTAAGATTATTTTTTTATAACTAAAAATAACTTTTTTAAAAAAGTTGTTATTTTAAGCTTTTAATTATTTGATTTTAGGATTATTTTAAAAATTTTAAATGAGAAATACCTATTTACCATTAGTCAAATAACTTTTTCAATCATTTCATATGTCTTTTGATAATTTCATACATAAAAGCGATTTTTTTTATACAATCCAAACAAAACTATTTATCATAAAATCGATTATGAATTAACATATTCAAATATAAATTAATTTTCTTATAATTGATTTTTTTAAAAATCAATTATACACATAATCAATTTTTCACATAATCTTTTTTTTATAACTAATCCAAACACATATTTAGTTTTTCATAAAAACAGTTTTGGTATGAAGTAGCACTACTCCAAATAAAAATAACAAGTGACCTTCTCCCCTAACTTCTTATCCCCTGCGGATTTCATGTGCCTGGAGATAAATTGATTTTAATCCTCACTTCCATTTACTTTTCTTGCCATTCCGAAATCAAGTTGAGATTTTTTAGAGAATCAGATATGCCTCCCAAGCACACGAAGGATACTTCTTTTCTATCAAATAGGTCAACGTCATCTAAATCGGTGGAGAATTCGAGCAAGGATTCAACCAAGCATTAGGCCAAGGATTCAGCTCCATCATAAAGTCTTTGTTGACGTCGGATGATGGAATTCACCGAAAAAAGGAGCTTCTATTATGTTTTCAGAAAATTCAATTGTTGTCTTCGTTTTTTAAATATATTTTCTTTTTTGTAAATTCAATTCAATTGTTGGCCATTGAAAATCATTCATAAGTCCTAAAATCGACTATGGTTCCCTCCTTCGAATCTCGTTTTCGTCGCCATCCACTATTGAAAAATCACTTAAATCCCTGTGCTCCAACCTCCAAATGAGGACAATGACTCGGTATATGGATGTTCACGCGATTCCCCCTGCCCCCTCTTTCAATTTATGAGTACAAAGTGTGGGTTATCGATGTCGATCTGACTAAAATGGATGGTGAAAATTGAGAGTAAATCCGATATAAAGACGTACTCCTTGACTGCCACCATCTTCATTAGCTATGCAAGTCAAGTTATAATTTAAATACTTCCTCTCTTCTCCTGAAAATAAATATAAAATATATTCATTAACTCTTTTAACTTCTTTTAGGGTCGTTGCTAGAATTGTCCTTTTTGTCGAAGTATATGAAACTCTTCCATGTTTTTCAACAAATTGAGATATGCAAAGTCAACTATATACGTAATAGAGGATTAATCGAATCCTAAAACAAATTATAAAAACTAAAACTAAAAAAAAGAGGATTAATGGAATCCAGAATTAGAAGATTGACAGTCAGTGATATTATAAAATGAGTTTTATTTTGATTTAATGCTAGTACAAAATTATCTTACACTCATATAATTATATGTTGATACATTATAAAAAATATTTTTATCTTTTTAAGTAATTATTATTCCACTGTTTTTTTCAAAAAAACAATCCCATCGTTAAATTTTTTTAATGATAAAATAATATATAATTAAATGATAATATAAGTTTTATACTAATAATAAATCAAAATTAAATTCTCATTAAAAATAATTTACTATATTTATATTTTGTTAAAATTATATTTATATTTTGTTAAAATTATATTTAATTTTAAATGCGACAAGTGATTTAAAAATTACAATTAATGGTTGGAAGTATCAGTTATCTCATAGGAGAAATCTCATTTTTTTAATATTAGCAAAAATATGATTATTTATAATAAAATAAGTCTTAAAATATTTTTAAAAAAATTCTTGGGGTGAAAGGTTATAAAATTTAGAGTAAATATTCATTTTCATTCTTTAAGGATTTTTTTATTTATCAATGATATCAAATTAATTATTTAATGATAATTAATGTTAGGATTTAATTTTAATCCACTGTTAGTGTAAAGTTTTTTTACACTGTCATTCAATCATGTGCTGACACATTATTAAAAGAGTTAGACTTTTTAGGTGGTTATTGTGATAGTCAATCTCTTTTAATGATTTGGCAACACATAATTGAATAACAATATAAAAAAACTTTACACTTAGGGTGGATCAAAATTAAACTCTTAATGTTATTAGTTTCTCCTTTTGAATTTCAATTCAATGTCACTTTAAGAACTAATATGATGATAAAAATATGACATTGAACAATTAATTTTATGCCATATATATTTAGGGTGTTGGTAATCAGTGCTCTAAGGAAATTGTTTAAAAAATATTTAATATTGCATAATAAATTATTTTTATTATTTATGAAAAAATTATTAAATTTTTTTTAAAAATTTTCAGATATTAAATATTTCACTTTTATATTTAATATTTAATATTTTAATTTTTCAGTTAATGTAGTGATGACACTTGTTAGTAAATATCATATATTTAAAAGAATAATTTAATATATATATTTTGTATTCATAAAAAATATCTCATACTTTTTAATTATAAAACTAATCTCTTTTAAATTAATTTAATATATTTATAAATTAAGGATGAACGTGTTCTTAAGCTTTTGTTTGTTTTGAGAGAAATTAAAAAAAGAGAGTTAAAGAAGAGAGAAATAAAAAAAATAGTTCCACTCTCTTATTTGTTTAAAGGAGAAATAAAGAAGAAGAAAAAATGATGAATCTCACAACTTTTTTATTTCTCTCTTAAAGTAAGAAAAAATAAAAAAGAAATACGTAGAGGTAGAAATTTGTCTAATATACTATTTTTTTTTGTATTTTATAAATAAATAAATAAAAATAAATATATATTTACAATAAAATTTAATTTTATTTAATTTTTATTTTTTTTAATCCAAACAACTTAAAAATTTATTTTTTTTTATTCTGCTTCTTTTTTTTCTTACTTTTTTTTATTTTATTTCTCTCTATTTTATTTTTTTCCGAATTCAAACAAAACCTAAAAGAGTAAAGGAGACATTTACGCTAATATTTAAAACAAGTTGAACGTTGGCGCTTTATAATTTTCTTTTCCCTCAAAATCAGGGATATTTCGTCATGGAACGCTGGCGACCAAAATACAATATTTTATATTTCCTGCGCAGCGGTCACGTGCGGTCTGAGGTATTTCCATCGTGCTTTTCGCTTCCCCTCTGCAACCCCAGGCCATACACTACACCACTCTGCTAGAAGAAAGAAAAACAAAACAAAACCCAATTCCCATGAGAGAGAAGGTGAAAGAGAAAGACGAAGAGGCTTTCCTCAGTCATTACCTTATAAACAAACCTCAAATCTCAATCAAAGTTTCAATCAAAATCCCTCTACTTTGCTAAATGTGTTCGTACACACACTTGCCGTTGCAGGCTTTTTCTCAGCCGTCTTTACTATTTATAATGAATACCCTTTACCATGGTTATTCCCATGCACAAAAGATGTGCCTCCACTCCACACACACATATATTAGGTTCTTACTCCCATTCCCTCCCTCCCTCTTATTTCTTATTTCCACTCGTACCCCCTGCCTGCAATAATGACTCTCTTTCTGGCCTCATTATGACCCTTGTCACATCCTTTTCCTTTGAAGTTCAACTTCAACCCTTTACAATCAACATAAAAAATCAATCCTTGTGATGTTGAATCGTTGTTTCTTCTGCAAAACTCACATCTTTTCTTCATTTTTGTTTTTTATGTATTTTTCTCTGCTTCTGGGTCTTTCTTAATTATCCCCTGTCAGAGACCCTATTTTATTTACTGCCCTCTGCCACAGTCTTTTCGTGTGATATTCACACCTAACCTGATTTGCCGCTTCTCCTTTGTCACTTACAATTACAGTTACTTACTTGTGCCCCCTTCCCTTGTTACTTCTTCATCGGCAATGAATACTGCCTGTTAGTACTATCATTTCTTCCTCTGTCTATTTCTTTTTCAGGCCTGTGTGTTGGGTCATTTGGTAAGTTCAGTTTAGAGTAGTAGTAATGGCCACTCCCACATGCCGCTTTTCTTCGGTTCCGTCGCTACCACAACCGTCCCCCAGGGCACCACCGGAGTACCCAGATTTGTATGGAAAGCGCCGTGAAATGGCCAGGGTTCAGATGCTGGAAAGAGAGATAAGTTTTCTTGAGGTGGGTTTGAGCGTTGAACTTCTAAACTCATATATATATATATATATATATATATATATATATGGGTTAAATTTTGATTCTTTCACATACCATTGTAGTATTGTACACTGTAAATTCAGATGTTGAGTAACTGAAAGTGAAAACCTCAACTTTGAATGGTATAACTTATAACTTTCTAGATGGAGGGAGAGGGAGTGTCTCAGATGTTAGATTTTAATGTTCACTGTGATTATCTAACATCCGGGGATAAAAAATTGGAAAATTGCTTAGTGCTTTTGAGTTTTGACATTACATTTCATGATCAAGACCGAACTAAATTTGAGTATGAAACAGAGTAATGGGTACACTGTTCATTGGTGATCTCTGCTGGGATTCAGGAGTAGATATAGGCTTTCAACTTATTATTGCACGATCTTCTGGCTTCAGAGGCTTGTTACAGTTTCATCAATAATCGACATAATTACAGTGGTCAATGCAAGGAGGAGCCAACTACTACCAGTCTACCATTTATTAAACCTAGAGAGTAAAAACGTTCTTTTCACTTGCAGAATCTTGGAACAGCGCTCTGTGGATTCTGATTGAGGGACTTATCTGTCGTGTTTGAAAATTATAATAGAGGAGAGGCATAGCTGGCTTTCTGCTTGTAATTGCTGAGGTTGTGGAATATTTCTTCTAGTGTATCTAAGGAGGTCAAGCAATCTGCCGATAATACTCTCATATGTAACTTTATCCCCCCCCCCCCCTTCTCCCCCTCTTTCTCTCTCTCATAACCTTAGATGTAGATGCTTACATGACAGCGTGTCGAACTTGCCAATTTGCATTCAGTTTGTGCAAAGACAAGTTTCAACCTAGTTAAACACCCTCTCTTTCTGGCCTCTTTTGGTGTTAAACCAAATTTACTGAAAATTTTACATCTTGCAGGAAGAGTTAAAATCTGTTGAAGGCCTTCAACCTGCTTCAAGAGGCTGCAAAGAGTATGTCTATTTGTGGAGTTGCTTGTATACCATTTAGATTATGAAACTAGTGAAAATCCTTAAAATGTATTAATTATTGCTAGCTATAACCATTTTACTGACTGAATGGAACAATATATCAGGATTGCTGATTTTGTGATGGCAAACTCAGATCCTCTGTTTCCTACGTAAGAAATGTTATTGCATCTTCCATTGTTTTGTTAAAAAAAGATCATGATTCTTATGCCTCTCTTTCAAGCAGAAACAAGAAGAATCGCCGGTCATGTCTCTTCTGGAAGTGGCTCTGGTACCGTTTTTATCCTGTTACTTGATGCATATATACCAAATATATTTTGAGTATTGATCCAATTGGAGGTTATAAAGTGTCTTGGTTTAACAATGGGAGTTCATGTGAATGTGCAGGATGTACCTAAAACAAATAGATATATGAAAATTTGGTTGCAACACAAATAGAATCAACGGGTTTTATACAAATAAAATTATACTATGGCACAAACGACTGCTTGCCTTTCTGATTAAAAGTGGGTAGATTTTTTCATTTCTTTATCTGACGAAATGTTATGTAGACTGTTTTCCACAGTTATTTTATTGAAAGGTATGACAAGAGAGAGGTTAAGCACCAAACAAAGAATCTTTTTTCCCATCCTTTCCTGCTCTTACAAAAAGTGAACCAGAAGGATTTTTTCTCTGAAAGAGTCTGGTTTAGCTTTGATTACACACTGACCTATGTCTAATTATAAAGATTACGGCATGTTATCTAGTCCCTTTGCATCATAGAAGCAGATTGCTGAATCATACATTCATCTAACAGTGGCGTGTGTATATATGTGAGATAAACCAGATAATGGTTCATAAGCTGTTTTAATTTCATTTCTTGAAGCAGCAACTTCTATCATACTAAGCCTTATTCTTTAACTATCACAAATAATATGGAGACATTTTCTTGTGCAGTCGGATGCCCTGCTTTAACTTCTCTTGGATCTGCTGTTTCTGCTGTGATGGGTTCTCTGTACATCTAAACTTGCCAAGCTGCTGTTGCCACTGCAAACCATGCAGTTGCAGTTGTAGTTGTCTTCCATCTATCAATTGCTGCTTACCAAAGTGTTGTTGTTGCTCATGTCCAAAATCAAATTGCTGTAAAAAGAGCTGTGGCTGCGGAAATTGTTGTATTCTCCCAAGTTGTTGCAATTTTGGGTCTCTTTCTTGCTCCTCTTGCTTCAGCTGCAAATGCTCTTGCTCTTGCTCGTGCCCAAGCTGTCCAAAGGTACGCCCATGTTGCTGTTGTACAAAGTCCTGTTGGAACCCTTGCTGTTCATGTTGCTAGTATATTCTTTCAAAAAACTAAAAAAGTCTGAATCTTCAAAAATTGCATTTATAACGGCTGGAGTATAAATTTTGAAAATATAAAGGTTTATAAATGGTCTAAGCTAGATTTTGTACCATCAATGTGGATACTTGAAGCAAATGTAATAGCACCACTTGTAATTGGGGGTCAGATAAATTTGATCCTTTGCTGTTCACAATCTCCAGTAGTGTTACATGTGAAATGAAAGACGCAATAGTGGAAAATTGCCATTGAATACGGATTCATGGGTTGATCAGCTTATTCATTTGTTTCATTTTTTTAGAGTTGAAGGTAGTATTGAAGACCTTGATTATTAAAGCCAATTCGGTTCTTGTAAATATTTTGTAGGGTAAATTTAAAAACTCTTGTTAACTTAATGTTATGTATAATTTATTTTTAGTTTTTTTGTTGTGTAATTTATTCTCGTAAAATTTTAACTGTTGTAATTATCTTCTAAAATTGTGATTGATAATAAAAATGCCATGATTAACTCTTATTGTAAATTTTGAAATTAAATTGTACTTATTATATAAAGGTTTAAAAAATAAATTTCACATCAAATAGAATTTTAAAAAATTGAGAAAAAGAGGTTTATAAAAGAGGAAAATTGTTTTTATTTTTTTCAAGATTTAATCCCTGCATGAAAGTTGATGATGGTGAAAGTTGATGATGGTGATGGATGTCGGATGAAGTAATCGAATGAAATATCCTTTCATTCAGCACATAGATTAGCTCAGGCCGAAGATCGATGGACTTGGACATAGACACTCCGAGATAACTTTTCTTTCCTCTTTTTTTTTGGTGTGGTAATAATATACAATTCGAGATAACTAGGCATTTGAAATTCAAAGGAAGTGTTAACTCAGAAAGGACATGTTCTATGGTAGAAGATCTAGCTAACACCTCTTCACACGCACAATTAACTGCACGCATGTGACTAAAGAGAGAGAGAGAGAGAAAAAGAAAACAATTAGATACAGGATAGAGACTTTTTGACTTTTTTACCGTTGATTTTTAAACTAATTATTAAAATATTTTGTTTTCTTAAATAATTATTTATATATTGTCATTTTAGTTACGTTGAATTTTTTTTTAATTTTTCGTAAGTCACGTTAATATGATTGATGTGATTTATTTCATGCCAACTGACTTTTTTACCATTAATTTTTAAACTAATTAAAATACTTTGTTTTTTAAATTAGTTATTTATATATTGTTATTTTAGCTATGTTGAATTATTTTTTAGTTTTTTGTAAGTCACATCAATATAGTTGGCGTGATTTACTTGGATTACGCTAACATGGTTGACAAGATTCAATGTATCACCTTAATTATAAAATGTATCACATTAATTGTGTTCGCGTGATCCACGTGGTAATTACCTATTCACGTTATCTACTTCCTATGCTATTATGTTAGATTTAAATTTCACAAATGTTTGATTTTAACTGTATTGGATGAGTATGACACAATTGCTTAGAAAGTAAATCACGCCAACACGGGATGCTTGATCCACATAGAATTGTTAATACATACGGGTCACGTCATGTGAGTTACACCATTTGCCTCAACGTTTATGGGTTACGCCATTTGACTTATCGTTGCTACATGGATTACATCATGTGAGTTTAAACCTCACGGATGCTTCATCTTAACTGTATTGGACGAACACGATACAATAGTTTAAAAAGTAGATCATTTCCACACAAAATGCTTGATCCACATGGAAACGTTGACACATATGGGTCACGTCATTAGCCTTAACGATTATGAGTCACGTTATTTGCTTCAGCGTTTCCATATGGATCTTGTCAACCATGTTGGCATGACCAACGTAGAATTCCAAAAAAAAAATTAACGTAACAAAAATGACAATATATAAGTAATTAATTTAAAATGTAAGATATTTTAGTAAGTGGTTTAAAATTTAAGGATGAAAGGGTAAAAAAGCCCAGGTAGAGCACAGAACTATCCGTGGAGTGTTTCCGTATTTGTGAAAGTGAAATTGAACATGAGTTAGGAGGTGATCTGGGTCTTTGAAAATTTGAAAGTTATAAATTAAACTTATAAATTCCTATAGTAAAAAGAAACACAATTATTATAGCAAATTTTTAATATATTATAAAAAACTTATTATTCAACTCATCTCTTGAAGTTGAAATGCAATTGGCCTGTTTGTGTTAAGGATTTCTTTGCTTCACATGAATGTGTCTTAGAAAACGTGAGAATTCACTTTTGCATTGAGTTCCATTTAAAACAAACAAGCTAATAAGTCGCAGTAGGGGTGGACATGGGTTAAGGTTGGGGTACTTTTGAACCTAACCCGCTTATGGAAGTAGTGAGTTGGGTTGGGTTTGACAAAAAAAAAATTTCGATTTGACTCGCTCATACGTGAGTCGGGTTCTACTTATGGATCTTGAATTTTTAAAAAAAAAAATTAACATACTAAAATAGAAATCGAAATCCATACCAAATAACATAACTTAAATTTATAAATGATATAATATAAATTATAAAACATAAGTTTCAAACTCAAAGTACATATATAACTTTAGGATTCAATCAACACAAACAAAATTAAAAAACAACAAAGATACATTCAACAAAATCAAACAATAACACTATAAGTTCATAACCGCATAACCTATGCTTATTCTCCCATTTGGTTTCCTGCAAGCCAATGCAAGTCAATCATTATCAATACAATTGTTAAAATTGAAAAAATTAAATGAAATAATAATTTAAAAAAACTAGAAGCCTAATCGGTTAAATGATAAATATCTAAAATGATCAATTATTATGACGGACAACTTCATCTCTAGCCGCAAAAACATCTAACAAATAAAGAAATCATAAAGCATTAGTAGCAAGTATTAATGATTAAACTATTAATAATTGGCTAAACAAATTGAGCAAATTCTATATACTACACTACATGCTTCAATATTTTCTATTTCATCCATTTGAACCCGAAGATTAATTTGTTTATCAAGAGTTTTAACAAGTTCTGAGAACAAATCAATGCCTCCACAGTAGAAGGTTGTAGAGAACTACGAAAAGGGTCAAGAACTCGCCCTCCAATACTAAATGCAGACTCAAATGAAATTGTGGAAATAGGAATTGTCAAGATATCTTTAGCAATGCATGAAACAAAATAATACTTTGTTGCCTTCCCTTTCCACCATTTCAAAATATCAAAACCATCATAATCATCCTCAACATTATCTTCCGTATACCTCTTAAATTCATTCATTTTCACCTCATGTTGCTTTTTTCTTACTTTCAGTCTAAATTCGGATGACCAACTACTATCATCATCTTCAAATGTAAATGATGGAAAATCCGATGACATGTAACTAGAATCACTAACAACGGGAGGAAGAGAATGCATGATTTGATAATGTCATTATAACACTTTTCAAGTTGATTACCATTTTCTTACTCATTTCAAAACCATACATCCTATCAAAACAAAACTCAACATAATCCATTTTATACCTTGAATCAAGAACAACTGCCACAAATAGTAAGTAATTTAGAGCACCATTCATACCATCCCAATATTTATCTAATTTGGCCTTCATGGATAAAGCCATGTCCTTTAATATAGGATCTTGCCCTCCAACCCATTTCTTCAAAAAAAATTTGGATGTCAGACAATTTATGGAAGAAAGAATTTGAAGTAACATGCAATGATTCAGAAAAAGTGAGAGTAACATCATAAAAAATCTTCATAAACTTTACAAATGCACGAGCACGCAACCAGTCATAGGATGATGGAGTTCCTTTTTCAATATTCACGAAAGATGGCACATCATATTCATAGCGAGCAAATGTTCTCTCATACTTTTCAGTCGCCTCTAGCATTAAATAGGTGGAGTTCCACCTAGTTAGCACATCAAGACACAACCCTTGCCTACTCTCTATGTTTGCATCCGCCACACACCTTAGGAAAGTGGCTTGTCTTGCAGGAGATGACTTTACAAACTTACATCCAACCCTAATTTTAAGGATCGAAGAATCTATTTCCTTCAACCCTTGAGTGACAATTAAATTAAGAATGTGAGCACAACACCTTAAATGCATATACTCTCCATTCAAAATAGTTGTTCCATTCCAATCACTTAACTTATTTCTCAAATAATGAATAGTCACATTATTAGGACTAGCATTGTCAACAGTGACGATACAAATCTTTCCAATTCCCCAATCTTTAATGTATTTTTCTAATGTCTTTCCTATTGTTTCTCCTTTGTGGTCACTATCAATAAAGAAACTCAATATCTTCTTTTGCAAACACCATTCATCATCAATGTAATGAGCAGTAACACACATATAATTCAAGTTTTGTATTAAGTCTAGGTGTCGGTGGTGAGTGATATCATTTGAAAGTTAGATGATAAAATGAACTTCAATAATGCTTTCTCATACAAATACAATTACATAATGTCTCTAGCCACAATTCTTCTACTAGGAACTTGAAATTGTGGTTGAAGCACTTGAGCAAACTTTCTAAAGCCTTCATTTTCAATAAATTTAAATGGAAGCTCACCAATGACAATCATTTTAGCAAGGGAAATCCTACATTCTTCTTGATTAAAAGACAATAACTTGAGCTTTGTAGTACCAATACCATCATCATCATCTTCATATTTCTTTTCAAATCCAAAGGTTTTTGGTTTCTTATCAACCACTTTATTTGGATTTTTCTTACAAACAGTGAAGTGTTTATGCAAATTACTTGTGCCATGATTTCTAAAACTACATGCATAAATTTTTCTACAATATTTACATTTAGCTTTTTGACCACTTGCATCCTTAGTAAAGTGTTCCCAAACATATGATGATGGTTCAACTCCTTGACCTTGTTGTTCAGTAAATGGCCCCTCAAGTTCAACTTCTTGAATGCTATTTGTAGGTGTAGGAGCACTTCTAATTTGAGAGCCATCGGTTGTTGTTGATGGAGCATTACTCATTTTTTGTGGATTAAAACAATCAAGTAACTAAGTATTAAGCAATGTAAACTCCAAAATCCCAAATTACAGAGAACATTTGTTCTCAATTTTGAGACTATATGAAGTTCCAAATTCTAAATTTTAGCAATGTAAATTCACCATTCCAAATTCCAAATTATTTGTTCTCATTTGTTCTTTGTAATTAAACTCCAAGTTACATTTGTAATTAAACTCTAAAATATAAACCCTAACAATCTTAATAAAAAAAATATTCTATTAACACAAAAAAAGAGTTGATCTAGCAATGAGAGTTGAAATGGAAGATGATGCTGGACAATGGAAATGGTGCGTCGAACATGGATGAAGTCACGAAGACGGAAATCTGTAGTTGGACTTCTGGTTCTTGAATCTGGAAGTGGAAATCAGCGTGGGAAATGGACGAAGAAGGAAAGGGAGGAAAGAAATCCCCCTCCTGCGCTGGATCGTCATCGTTCTTTGCCTACATGCTTTTTTTTTTTTTAGTCCATGTGGAACAACGTTGTTTCACTTATGAATCTTTTTTTTTTTTTGGTTCTGGACTTGTGAAACGACGTCGTTCCACTTAAATGTTTTTTTTTTTTTGTCAAACTCAAGTGGAACGACGTTTTTCGGGTGTTTAGTTTACATATATATATATGCAGGTTGGGTCAATTTTTTGTGGGTTGAGAGAACTGACTCATGTTGCGAATTTGAACATTTTCAACCCAACCCAACCCACACACCTGAACTAACTCGTTAAAAATAGGTTGGGTTAGGTAAATTGAGCAAATTTGTGGGTCTACCCAACCCGCTGTCTATCCCTAAGTCGTAGGGTATAATGTGAATTGAATTTGGATTTGTGGAATTCACTATGTTGCTTTTGCACTTTGCACACGGGGGCAAGGGTCATGTTTGTGGATTCTAAAACTCAGAAATTAATTCATTTTAAAGGATATTTGGTGTAGTCAACCAGGCTATATTATATACTAATACTATCAACCAATGTTTTTAAAATTCAACTGGATCGGTCAGTGGAACTGGAAATTAGATATGTCTATGATTCAATTTCACTTAAAGAATTGGCCAAGGCATTGAACCGCCATTGAACTGTCAAAATCGAATTAAATCGACGAACCATTTGAACAGGAGTTGATTCTTGAAAATCAGTTGGTTTTTCATATATTTCTTTTACTTTTTTTAATTTTTATTACTTTTTCAGATTTTTAAATTATTTTTTCAGATTTTTAATAAATTTTTTAGGTTTTTCCCATATCTATTTCTCAAAAATCATAACTTTTTACTTGTTCGTCCGATTTGGATGCATTTTATTTCGATTCCACGTTAATTTTTAAGATCTATGTGATAGAAAATGATCGAATATAGTTGGACCAACTGATTAAAAAAAATCATTATTTTCATAGTTATAAGTATTTTTAAAAGAAACAATAATAATTATTTTTTAAATAAGGATTCAACCCTAATTTTTTTTCTTAAAATTCTTGTTACTCTCAAAATAAGGCTATTTTAATTGAATACAATAATAAAAATTATCATATGTAGTTAATTTTTATAATTCATATTATTAGATTTACTTATATGTATATAAATAATTATGTATATATTATAATTATAATTATAATTATAATTATTACATCATCCGGTTCGACCAGTTAAACCAATTGAACCATAACCCAGAAGTGGTTCAATTTTCAGTCCGATTCTTAAAACATTCCTATCAACATCATTGTTTTGTAACATTAATTAGTTTTACTGCGTACACAACAAAACAAAGAAAGAGAGCATCCCCCTGGCTCCATCCTTTCAATCTCAAATTGCTTTTTAGAATTGCAAAAACCACAACCTTCTACTTGTCCTGCTAATAATGTTATGTTGTTGATGGCAACACAGCCTCAAGCAGCTCCTTTCATTTTACTCTAGGCACAGGCTGCTGTTGGGCTTGAAGTAGTACCGGAAACACTTTTCTTGGATCTGCTGTGATGGGTTCTCTGTACATCTAAACTTGCCAAGCTGCTGTTGCCGCTGCAAACCATGCTGTTGCAGTTGTGGTTGTCTTCCATCTATCAGTTGCTGCTTACCAAAGTGTTGTTGTTGCTCATGTCCAAAATCAATTTGCCGTAAAGAGAGCTGTGGTTGCGGAAATTGTTGTATTCTCCCAAGTTGTTGCAGTTTTGGGTGTCTTTCTTGCCCCTCTTGCTTCAGCTG
Source organism: Styphnolobium japonicum (assembly GCA_023212625.1). NCBI lineage: Eukaryota > Viridiplantae > Streptophyta > Magnoliopsida > Fabales > Fabaceae > Styphnolobium > Styphnolobium japonicum. The sequence goes on along the minus strand of JALBWW010000003.1, from coordinate 19,394,194 downwards.
CAAATGCTCTTGCTCTTGCCCAAGCTGTCCAAAGGTACGCCCATGTTGCTGTTGTACAAAGTCCTGTTGGAACCCTTGCTGTTCATGTTGCTAGTATATTCTTTCAAAAAACAAAAAAAAAAGGTCTGAATCTTGAAAAATTGCATTTGTAACGGCTAGAGTATAAATTTTGGAAATATAAAGGTTTATAAATGTTCTAAGCTAGATTTTGTACCATCAATGTGGATACTTGAAGCAAATGTAATAGCTCCACTTGAATTGTGGGTCAGATAAGTTTGATCCTTCGCTGTTCACAATCTCCAGTAGTGTTACATGTGAAATGAAAGACGCAATAGTGGGAAATTGCCATTGAGTACGGATTCATGGTTTGATTAGCTTATTCATTTGTTTCATTTTTTTAGTGTTGAAGGTAGTATTGAAGACCTTAGTTATCAAAGCCAATTCGGTTCTCGCAAATATTTTATTGGGTAAATTTAAAAACTCTTCTTAACTTAGTTTTATGTATAATTTATTTTTTGTTTTTAAGTGGTGTAATTTATTCTCGTAAAATTTTAATTGTTGTAATTATCTTCCAAAATTGTGATTGATAATAAAAATGTCATAATTAACTCTTATTGTAAATTTTGAAATTAAATTGTACTTATTATATAAAGGTTTAAAAAATAAATTTCACATCAAATAGAATTTTAAAAAATTGAGAAAAAGTGCTTTATAAAAGAGGAAAATTGTTTTTATTTTTTTCAAGATTCATTTCCTGCAAGAAAGTTGATGATGGTGATGGATGACGGATGAAATAATCGAATGGCAGCGAAATATGTGATTGCTTTGGACCACCTTTCCTGCGTAACTGGCAGGACACATGAAATATCCTTTCATTCAGCACAAAGATTAGCTCAGGCCGAAGATCGTTGGACTTGGGCATAGATACTTCGAGATAAAAACATTTTTGGTGATAATATACACTTCGAGATAACTAGGCATTTGAAATTCAAAGGAAGTGTTAACTCAGAAAGCACACAACATGTACTATGGTAGAAAAACTAGCTAACTGTCTTCACACGCATAATTAACTGCACGCATGTGCACCGAAGAGAAAGAGAAAGAGAAAAAGAAAACAATTATACACAGGGTAGGCACAGAACTATCCGTGTAGTGTTTCCGTATTTGTGAAACAGTGAAAGTGAAATTGACCATCTGAGTTAGGAGGTGATCTGGGTGCTTCAAAATTTAAAAGTTATAAATTAAAATTATAAAGTCCCGTAGTAATAAGAAAGAAATTTATTATATCAAATTTTTAATAATATTAAAAAAAAACTTATTATTCAACTGATCACTTGAAGTTGAAATGCAATCAATGGCCTCTTTTTGTTTCGAAGATTTTTTTGCTTCACATGAACGCTTCTTGAAAAACGTGAGAATTCACTTTTGCATTGAGTTTCATCTAAAACAAACAAGCTATAATTCGTAGGGTACAATGTGAAATGAATTTGGATTTATGGAATTCACTCTGTTGCAAGGGTCATGTTTGTGGATTCTGAAACTCAGAAATTAATTCATTCTTAAGGATATTTGGTGTAGCCAGCCAGGCTATATCATATACTAATACTATCAACGTCATTGTTTTGTAACATTAATTAGTTTTACTGCGTACACACAACAAAACAAAGAAATAGAGCATCCCCCTCGCTCCCTCTTTTCAATCTCAAATTGCTTTTTAAAATTGCAAAAACCACAACCTTCTACTTGTCCTACTAATAATGTTATGTTGTTGATGGCCACACAGCCTCAAGCAGCTCCTTCATTTTACTCTAGGCACAGGCTGCTGTTGGGCTTGAAATAGTACCGCAAACCCACAAACTCACAACGCTGTCCATGCAAAACCAACTGGGCTTCTAACTTGGTGTTGTGCATTGCTCCACATAATGCTACCAAATGCAGACCTAACCGAATCATCAGCACCCTTATTGGACACAAAGGTCACGGTATACCTTCTCCTTTCCCCTACTTTTCCAAACACAAGCCTGGTGGGATTCACCGTTATCCCCACCAGGGATGGCCCAGCCACGGCGACATCATAGACGGATCCGGCGGCACCGACGTTTGTCAAGGTGCGCGTGTATCGAACGACCCTCTTGCTTCCAAACACGACCGAGAATGATGGGTAATTCAATTGGCCAGGGTCAGAGAATTTCCTGGAACAATTGACACTGGGGTGCTTAACAATGAGTTGTATTTGCTCAGGGGTGTAGTCCAAGGAGCACAAGAATGCAATGTAATCAGTGGTTGAGGCATCATAGACAAGGCCAGGAGAGAGGGCTTTCTGGGGGTTGACATGGCCAGCACCGTGAGCCCATGGAGTGGAGAAGGCTCCTCCAGCGGCATCACGGAGCGGAGACTTGGCGTTGTCATGGGTATAGGCTGTTGTCATTAGTGCAGATTTCATTGCACTGGGACTCCAATCTGGATGTGCTGCTTTCAGCAATGCTGCCAATCCACTAATGTGTGGACAAGACATGGACGTACCTACAATAGCAAAACACACCAAAACCCACAATCAACAAAAGCAAGTACATCCCTCATGAATTCGTTACAATAAATTATTTACATCTCTCCATTTTTAATCTCTTTGTTTTCAAAACCTATAAACAAACAACTATCTACTGCTAATGAAAGTACAAATGATGGATCTTATAAGATTACATACTTTATCATAAGATTCATAACCATTAACCATGAATTTTTTTATGTATATATGTGAAATATCTGGACCATAAATGTTCTGTCTTAGCAACAATTAATGTTGAGAGAGAAAAAATACCTGACATAATGTTGAACTCTGTTTTTCGAGTATCCTGAGACATCCCAGAGGGCCCAATAGCAAGTGACCATCCGGCTAAGATGTTAACCCCAGGCCCAATAACATCTGGTTTCAGTATCTCCCTAGTCACCAAATTGGGCCCTCTCGAACTGAACGCTGCCACAACAGGCGACGGCCTCACGTTCAACACGGTCCCACCGAAGCTCAGAACAGCCGTTGGATTAAGATCCGACCCAGCATAAGCCCTGATCTCATCACCCAACCTTCTCCCCACCGCCACCGCCGGAAGCAAGTGACTGTCCGCCACCAACTCCTCACCACTCGCCGCCGTATTCGCCAGTATCATCCCAACCCCACCGGCTTCGCGCACAACCGCACCCTTCTCCACACGCGCATTAAGCCCTCTATCACAAACCACCACCTTCCCCCGCACGATCTTCGGGTCCAGCGAACCGGGCATGCAAATGGTGCTCGATTGGTTAAAAGACTCTTTGTTATAAACCAAACCCACAGGTTGGTTCCCCATGCCCTTTCCGCTGTAGAGCGAAACGCCAGCGAAACGTTTCTTGTTACCGAGCACAGCATAAGCCGGGAAATCACGGTCCAGGGTTCCGGCACCAACGGTCATGACCCAGGGTGCGACATTGGCCAACGAGGCCTTGCTGGGCCCACTATTCCCCGCCGAGCACGAAACGAAGATTCCCCTCTCCATGGCGGTGAAGGCTCCGATGGCGATGGTGTCGCGGAAGTAAGGGGCGGAGCCGCCGCCGAGAGAGAGGGAGAGCACGTCGACGCCATCGTGGATGGCCATATCCATGCCGGCGAGAATGTCGGAGGCGAAGCAACCGTCGGTCCAGCAGACCTTATAGGCGGCGACGCGGGCCTGAGTGGCCATGCCGCGGGCTGTGCCGGTTGCGTAGCCGAGGAGGCTGGCATTGGCGACGTGAGACCCCGCGGCGGTGCTTGCTGTGTGGGTGCCGTGGCCGTCTCTGTCGCGTGGCGAGACGGGTTCTTTGCTTCCTCCGGAGGCCGCGTGGAAGCCCCTGTAGAAGCTGCGGGCGCCGATGAGCTTGTTGTTGCAGTGAGATGGGTCGAAATCGGAGCCCTTCTCACACTCGCCGCGCCACCGGGTCGGAATTGGAGGCATTCCGGTGTCGTCGAAGCTCTTGGATTCGGGGCATATTCCGGTGTCGAGCACCCCTATGATGACGTCGTGGGATGCTTGATCAAGGTCCTGGGTGCTGTGGCCTTCCCACAAACCAGATTCGGTTTCCAGACCCAGGAACTCTGGGGTTCGGGTGGTGTGCAGTTGGTACACCGTTTCCTCGTACACGCCCAGAACCGAATCGGATCTGCGCAGTGCCTCCACTTGTTGAGCGTCGAGGGATGCTGCGAAGCCGTTGTATGCATTAGTGTAAGCGTAAATCAAGGGATCAGAGTCAGTAGAGGTTGTGGAAAGGGATTGGAGGTTGGCAGAGTACCAGTCATGGTGAGTTGGGTAGATGGAGGGCTTGTCATGGTGTTTCATGTGAACTATGTAAGTCTTCTTGGATGTTGCTGATGCTGATAAACATGATAGTAGGAGAATGGCGAGGAAGCAGAAGCAGAATGGGGCCATGGGATTGGAACCCATTCTGATGGAGTTTTGGTTAGAGAAGAAGATGATGAAGGAAGAAGTTTAGTTTGTAATTTAATGTGATGGTTAAATAATAATAATAAGCATGGAATAGAAGGAAGAAAGAAAGAGTGGGCACCAGTTGTGCCAGTGCGAGTGTCAGAGAAGGATAGAAGAGATGAGAGACTCTTGTCGGGTTTATAATAAACTTGGGTTGCTTAATGGGTCTTTTTATTTGCTTCATTTACCTTTTCTGCCATCATCACTTCCTTTGTCGTTTTCGGTCCCGTTACTTGCTATGCTCCTCTTTTTTGACTTCATGTAAATCTATTCTCTCTCCGCGTGACTCCCTATTTGAATATCCCGGCTTTCTTAGTTCTTACGCTTGCTTTGTGCACTTTATATAATTTTTCAAAGAACAAAATTTAAAATTTTATTACAAATTTATCTTGAAAAACTTTTTTTATAATTAATTTAAAGTTACTTTACTTTATAATTGTGAAATAAATTTCAAAATATTTTAACATTAATTTTTTATAATATAACACAATCATACATTATGAATTTTTTGCACTTTTTTAGGTTAATCTAACAAGCAAATATCAATAGTAATGGGGAAAATGATTCTGGGTTTGTGTATCTTTGCACTAAAATGAGCAGGGTTTAAGGATACGTCTGTCTAAGATTTTTGAAGACGCAAATGCTCGTTTTAATTTATAAGAAGGAATAAAATTTTCCGAAATGTACCTCGTAAAGTTCGCAGACGGGCCTTTGCCACCACAAGAATTTGAAATAAACGAGCACTAAATTCTCAAGCTTGGTGTACTGATCCAAAAGTGGAGTTGGTCATTTCTTACTATTAACAAGATTAAGGGTGAATTACCTGAATAAGATATTTCGATGTTTAAGTTAATTTTTATAAAATATGTATCTTGTATGGAGGTGGAAGAAAGTCCACCTCTCAGAGAGTCTTCCTTTTAGGATGGTAATTTTTCTCATTATTTATAAGTATATGTGAATAATATTTATTGTGGGACGGAGATTTAACACTTATTTATTAAATATAATAAGGGATGAGGTTGTTTTCTTATACTGTGAGTACTTAATATATAATTTTAAATATTTAAAATTATATTATTATTATGTATATATATATATTTTAAAAAAATTATATTATTATTTTAATTTTAAGTATTTAAAATTATTAAACTAAATTAATTTAAAATAGATAAATTATGATATTAAATTTATTCTTATTTTTTTAATTTTTTTCTTATTTTTTTAATTCATAAATACACATTTATCAATAATAAAAAAAATCAAAAGCACTGCACAAATACGAAAATAGTTGAAACGGTGGAAAAAGACTTCTAAGCCATTTCACGTCTCATTGTCATCCCGACTTCACCGGTATATATGTGCGTTTTGGGCAAGTTGAAAAGGTGAAAAAAGACTTCTGAGCCATTTTACGTTTCGTCGAGCCATGTGCTGATTTGAAGTTTGTTTTTTTGTTTATTTGATGAGATGGTCTTTTGATAAGATGGTCTCTAAACAGCCCCGACCCAGTACACTTGGGTTTTTGTTTTTTTCTTAACCCAAGTCTAGGTCTACAATTTGATACCTAAGTACCTGATCCATACTCGACCCGCATGCTGCAACAAAAATATCTCAAATTGAGAATTCTTTTTTGGCCATCTAATTGAGAATTCAAGTGAAGCAAAACATGTAAAGAACACATTTAGCTTGTCCTAATTTAAATTATTTAATTTCTTCATCCCATGTACATGATTATATGATATATGTCATTTATTTATTTTGGGTGCTAGGAGTTCAGATTATGGGATCGATTTCAGGGGAGAAATGGGATATTTGTCTTCATCAAAGATCAAACATATGAAGACATGCACTCAACAACTGGAAGGAAACGCGTCATCGTGGAGGGTCCACCAATCTTCGTCCTTCTTTGTTGATGCAAGAGGATGTTTTGGTGGAACTCAATGCCAATTTGTTTTTGGTATATTATTCCAACTATATTGCTCAACCAAAAATTCACCTTGATACCAGCATGGGCACTGCGCGGTGCAGTTAGAGCCTGCTATTATTTCGCTTTAGCCAACTTTAGTTGTGTTTGTTATGCTCCTTTAAGTTCCATGAGTATCTCTAATTAGGTATTTTTCAACACTTGAAAACAGTTATATAATTATTAATGTATTTCAGATGGCATAAAAGCATATTCGATGAAAGGAATCATTTTATGTTGGGAGTGAATAAACGAAATCATTAGATATATTGATGATGAAAACGCGTTTTGTTTTTCTTTTCTTTTTGGGTCTTAAAATATACAATTTGAAACATAAAAATCCAAATTAATAAGAAAATCTTAAAGTGGAGGACTTTTATTTCCTCTGGTGGGAAGGTAACTTTAATATTGTGTCGATTCACCTAAATAAAGATTGGCTGCAATATTTTGCAAGTGTGGGTTTCTTGTTTTTTAGATAAAAGGCTCAAGATTCATGATAAAAGATATTTCATGTCGTATTACAAATACGAGAATGCAAATGATATGGGGTTTATTGGAGGTTCTAAGTTCTATTTTCATGTGCTGAGGAAAAAATATAGATTATTGTTTTGTTTTCCATGATGGGAGAAATGCATCTTGTGAACATTGAAATACCATTAATAGTTCCACACAAGAAGTATTTTAGAATACATATCCTTGTCAATTAATTGTCGACAATTAAAGAAATTAAAGTGTGCCTTAAAGGGATGAGATTCTTAACTCATATATATGGAAAAATATCTATTAGGAGAGGTCAATTCTTTAAATGAATTTCAGTACATCAAGGGATTAATCATCGCAGTCGCGCACAGGAATACCCTGAGAAACCAAAAAAAAAATTAAAGCATGCATATATAGAATTAAGCAGTATGATGGGATTTGTCTTTTCTTTATTATTTCAAAATGTAGCATGAAAATATGAGAGTCAACTGATTTTATTTTATTTTGGGTAGAGAGAGACAACTGAATTTATTTAAGGTGATTAGGTGGCCAAAATTAGAATAAACAATGTTTTTTTAATATGATAAAGATGTTGTCCCTCCAATATTGAATATTTGTATCAATTGAAATTAAATTTCTCTCTAATTGATCTTAAGGATATGACTTGATACATTTAAATAAATTAATTCTTTTAGGTTTTAGCTCTAGATTCAAATTTGAACAATTAAGATAAGAAACAACCTCCTTAACTATTATACCAACTCTTTGAGTTTGATATACAATTAAGTTTTAGTTATAGAAATACCTCTCAAAGCACTAAAATAAATAAGAAAGTAATGTACTAAAAAAAAGTAAAATTGAGAAGAAACTTTTATATGCTTGATGTTGTTTTGGTGTGACAATGAAGAGCAATGATATATAAACATATATTCTTTACGTATTTTTCACAATTTTTGTAAAGACTATTGCATAATAATTAGATCCAACTTCAATATATCTTGAATAATCCGAAATTCTTCTCAATCTGTTCATATATTCACACAGTTATCTCTTTTCAAAAAAATAATAATAATACGAAACATTTGAAGATATATAACTGGTTGACCTATTGACAAACTATATAACTATTAAAAAAAAGGAAAAATAGGTTAGACATGTCACATGTTGTTCATAGTCAGCTCTGCAGGTTTACAAATAACATTTCTTGAAAAGAAAACAAAAAAAGCACTACGTACATCGTCAATCAACCATGCATATTCAGTTTCATAATCAACATGAACATACCCAAACCATAGTTTACGTACACCAGCCACATTCGGTTGCATATAGCAGTTACACACACCACAATCTTTTAATTGATTGGATTGTTAAATTCGTTTCTATTTCAATTGAAATTTATTAAATTGAATTTTTTTGTTTGCTGAATCCAATATTAAGAAATAATCATTAGAAATTTAATCATAATTGTTGAGATTATCAATAATTATTCCCCATAAACAAGTTCATACTCACATTAGTATATTTAAAAAATTCTCTCTCTTTTTTCGTTGTTGAAAGTTTAACTCAATTAAAACCTAATGATCTAATTAAAAATAATAAACTATTGAAAATAAAAAAGAAAAGTATTAACAACAAATATAATTGCGCTTAGTTTTGATGTTTGATGAGACATATAATTTGTTTCAAAATAAAATATCAAATAATTATTTTTCATAATAGAATAACAAATAAATATTATGTTTATTTTGTTAAGGTTTATGTTTCCTAATTTTCCGTTTGACGAAATGACTATAATTCCCAAATATAATAACCATATTAATTTTATAATAATTTAAAATATGATTTTAGAAAATTAATATGATCTTATAAGACATTCATTAATAACTTTCTCAACAAATATTGAATATATTATTCTATTTTTATCCGTGAATTTCTTATTAATAATTGTGCAAATAATAAAAAAGTTTTATGTAAAAGAGTAAGTGACTAGAAAGATGAGCGGAGGGTATATAAGGAAAAAAGATGATCATGCTGGTGCACGACAGCCAAGATAGAGTCATGCAGACATCGCGCTATAATTTAGGCTTTCTAGTATAATTTTGACTCATGGTCATTATTAAATAACAAAAGATAATGTTATTTAATTTTAATTAATTGTACATAAAATTTTAAATTATTAATCAATTATGTTATTTAAAAAATTTGACTTAAAAAATAATTATTTTATATTTTATATTTTTTAAAGATGTGTTAATATATAATTAAATAATAATATATAAAATTTATATTTTTAATAAATTAAAATTAAACTTGTTAAATAATACTTAAAAATGAAAAGTGTACAAAATAATTTAATTATAAGAAAATTTACATAGAATTTTCTTTATACATATATTATTTATATAAATAAGTTATCTAATTATTAAAATATTAATACGAATTGACTCAGTTGATAAAAATAGATGTATTTAATTTGTAATAGGAGATATTATTATAAACAAACTTGTAACGATGATTACTTTGATACTTTTTTTAATATTAATATTCAAGGTAAATTATTAATAAAATATTAATTATATTTAATAAATTTTTAAATATTTATTATAAAATTAATAATTAATAAATATTTAATAATTTAAAAAATTACTTCAGTACACATATTTTTTTTAAAATATTAATGCTTAAAATAAATTATTAAATATTTATTAATTATTATTTATATTTAATAAATTTTTAAATATTTATTATAAAATTAATAATTAATAACTCATTTTAAATATTAAACTCATAAAAATATTATAACAATTCTCAATAATTTATCTTAAATTTTATACTTACATTAGCATGTCTTTTTTTTTAACTTAAAAGTCATAAACTTCACTGCTTAACTTTTTCTGAAAAAGAGTGAGAAAGATGATAAGAGAGTGGTCCAACTTCACTTTCACGCAAATTAAGGAAGCTAACGGATAGATTTGTTACGCTAACATTTCTCACATACTGACAATGATGTAATCTGTGCCTGCCATTTTTCCCTCCCTTCTTCGGTCAAACACTATGCATCAATGCAATCTCATGCGCAATCGATAGCGCGCCAAAATTTATTTATATATTATTATTTCGTTTTAACTTCTTTTTTCTAAAAAAATCCGTCTAATTTCTTTTCGCCTTTCTTTGTTTTTGAAAGAAATAGAAAAAAAAATAGAGAAAATTTTTTTTTAAAAAAATAAAAAAACTCTTTTTTTTAGTTAAAAGAAAAATAATAATAATAATAATGGGTCCTATAACCTTTTTATTTCTCTCCTAAAGTGAGAAGAAATAAAAAAGAAATAAATAGAAGTAAAAATTTAACTAATATATCATTCTTTTATTATTTTATAAATAAATAAATATAAAAAATATGTATTTATAACAAAATTTAATTTTCTTTCTTTCTTATTTATTTTTTAATTCTCTTAATCCAAACAACTTAAAAATTTACTTATTTTCTATTCAACTTCTCTTCTCCTTATTTCTTTCTACTCTATTTCTCTCCTAATTCAAACAAAGCCTTAATGAATCAACATTTTATATTTTTACGTAAATATTTATTTTGATTTTTTAAATATATACATAATATTATATTAGTCTTTTATTTATTAATAATTTTAAATTAATTTTTTTATGATAATTATTTATATTAATTAATTTTATTTTTCAAAAACTAATTTAATGTTACTTTAAGTATTAATTTGATGATAAAAATATGATATTGAAAGACCAATTTAATATCTCTTATATTTTTGGAGAACTAATTTAATATATTTATAAATAAAAAAATAATGTGATATCGCATATATCTTTAGATAACTAAAATATACATTTATTCTATAATTTTTTGTAAATAAAAATTTATGAGGTTTATCTAGTACCCTTTCTTTTTGTGAAGGTACCGGTTCCCATTCACAATTAATGGTCAATATTTAGTCATGTGTCTTACTTTGTCTAAAATAAATATTATATTTATATTTTAATATTTATATTTTAACTAAGTAAGACACATGGTTAAATATTAACAATTAATTATCATAGGTACTGGTACCTTATAAAAACAAAAGGTACTTAAGGAATCCCTAAAAATTTAAGAGATGAGTGATTGTCTTATTTTAAGGTTAAGATATACCACAAATAGGGGTATTCATTGGTTCGAGTTGACCCGATCAACCTGACAAACCAATCCAAACCAGTTACAAAATTAGTTTGGGTTGGGTCACAGTCCAATTCGGTCCAACCTAATCAAAACCAACCAAGATTTGTTCGGTTCACAAGTCTTGTATTTTATAACTTGAAGACCTGATGACTCGATGAAATGACTCGTAGAGTAATGGAATTTTAGACTTTATTTTCTTGGCATTTGACTTTTCATTCATTTAAAAAGTTAAGTTATAATGGTATATTTTTAATTTTCATTTTTAAGTCTCAATTATTTTTATTAAAGCCTTATTTGCGCAGTAATATATATATATATATATATATATAATATAACATTATCTGTGAAGTAAGATACATTTAATGTCATACATTCATATTACAAATAAAGCTTATGATGATTTTAAGATATTAAAATATTTCTTCCCAAATTAGGTTATATTTTTATCTTAATACTTGTATTGTACTGGAAGACTTGAATGCTTAAAATTCATATATAATTGTCTAATTAAGTTTGAAGTATTTAGCAATAGTAGATCTGCTATTTTTCTATGAGAATAAAAAATGATCGAATAATCCGATGACCCGAAACAACCCAACCCAATCTTAATCCAGTTGGTTTGGTTCATGTTGCTTTAAATTTTTTTCAAAAATCAAACTAAACTAACTCGATCAAGATTAATCGATTTGAACATTTTTTTCCCCAAAACTTGAATCAACTCAACTTATAAACACCCCTAACCACAATTCCAATAATGATTTATAAGGATTCTTGTATGTAATCTGCCAATAAAACATCATCAATAAAAATTGAATTAAGACATCGACACAATTAGATATTATTAAGTTGAATTATATTTTTTTGATGTAAAAAAGTTTAAGTGAGGGGAAGACAATCACAGTGAGGGTTTATGATGAAATTACAGATCGTCTACTAGTAAACATACCTTAAATTTGAACTCAAATCATGGGTAACATAAATGAAGAGTTCAACTAAGTGAGCTAACACCCATTTGTAATTAAATTATACTTTGTTGGCACATTTTATATTCTCTCTCCTTATTTAGTTATGGATTTGATTTTAATCTATTATTAGTAAAAAAATTATTTATATTATTATTTAATTATGTATTATTAAATTATTAAAAAAATTTAATTATTACAATAATTATTTAAAAAATTAACTATTTTAATGATATACTAATTCATCATTTATACCGATGATGATCAAATTTAAAATCCACAGTTATTCCTCTTATATTGGCATTTAAATTAGCAGTGCGTAATAACAATATGTGTGAAAGAAAAACAGATAAAAGAAAGGACTCATTGTTGTACCCAAAACAAAAGCAAAAAACACAGGCTAATTGTGATGGTGACGCGTAGTAGCAACTAGACAGGTAATGGAGAAAGAAACTGTATATATAATGGTGAAGGTTGATATTGGAATTGTGGAGTGGGGTCAGAAAGGGCGGAACACCTAAGTAAAAAAGACCGCTGATGGTGGCGCCATTCGAGTCAATAACGCTTTATGACAGCAGAATTTTAGGGGATTCAATGAAACCAAAAGTAACAATTTTTGGTGGGGCTCACGCCACCCTTCTTTATGGGAGAAATTCTTTTTTTATTTTTTGGTGAAAGAAATTCTTAAACATTGAGTATTATAAGTATGTGATTTAATATTAAATTTATTTAATTTTAATCTACTATCAGTATATACATTTTTTATATTGTCATTCAATCATATGCTGATACATCATTAAAAGAGTTAGACTTTTTAAGTAATTATTGTAATAGTCAAATTTTTTTAATAATTAGACAACACATGATTAGATGACAGTGTCAAAAAAGGACGATGAATCAAAATTAAACTCATATTAAATATGAATAAAATTGCATAAATGTTATCACTAAAATAAATTAGCTGGTAAAGTGATTTGATAACTTTTAGTTGATGATGAGAGTTAGCCGAATTAGTTTGCATCCAATTATGACAACTAGTTAAAATAAGGACTTATTAGCTGGCAGTTGAATACAATAGTTAGCTGATTAACTTACTTAGATGGACTTAATAGTTGACACTAAAAAAAATGAAATTCAGTTGATTTTAGGAATAAACTCTATTTAGAGCATTATACAAGATGTGGTAGAGAAGAAATGGTTTAAATTAGCTGAAAATATGTTGAATGAGAAGATAAAATACAAAATTGAGCCAAGAACGTGCACAAGCGGTTGCCAATAGATATAAGAGGATAGGCCTGAAATATCGAGATATTGTTAAGAAATGGTCTAAGTAGTCGTTGTTCTAAGACATCTTTGTCAGCCACAATATTAAATTAGTTACTGGTATCCAGGGAAACGTGGACAATAGGAGTGAAAGCAGAATAATTGTTTTGCGAATCTATAAATACATTGTGTATATGCCATGGTAAAGGAGGACCATTCAATCAATATACAACTTATCTTTTACGCAGTTTATCTTTGTCTTTATCATTTTACTTTATTTTCATGCAAACTTAGCTTGTTAGTTCAACTTCCTACTCTAGACTTTCTTTGGAGAAGTGTAGGAACCCATAGCTGAGAAACAAAGTTCCTTTCTTGGTGCAATCAACTGATTTAGAAAATCATTTGTGAGTAAGTTAGCCGAACGATCGACTGATTAATTTTACGTGATAACAATAGGTTATGTTATAAATATATTTATTTTAAAAAGAGTTTAAGTTTAATTTATTATTAATATAAATTTTTTTCTACTATTATTTAATGATATATTGTTACATTATTAAAAGAGTTAATTTTGTTATATAGTTCTTATGATAGTCATATTTTTTAATGATTTGTCAATATAAGATTTAATAATAACGTAATTTATTTTTTGAATAATTTTATATTTTTCTAATAGTTATTTTCATTATTCAAATAAGAAAATATTAAATACATTTGAAGTTCTTATATAATAAATATTTTTATTTTTTTAATACTTTATATTTTGAATAATTAGACGAATGGTAGGAGAATTTGTTCTAAAAACCTTTACACTTAATGAAAATTAAAATTTTTCCAAAAAGTATCAACACGTTTAATGTTGGAGTTTCATTTCTCCTTTCCATATTGACACACCAACCTTTGTGCTCATATAATCCATGCTTCCTCTGCCACTCATTTGACTGTCTTTTTCCTTTCATAATTTCTTAATAAAGACACAAGGAAAAATTTATGAAAACTTAAATTATGTTTCAAATTAATTAAAAATAAAATTGAATTGAATTGATTTAGTGTGTTTGGATTAAATTTTATAAATTTAATTTTAGATTAATTTAATTTTGTAAACTTGATTTTAGTTAAAAGTGAGTTTGAATGAATTTTAGAGTAAATCTCCAAATTGATTCTCGAAAGATTTGATCGACATCAATTTGGTCATCGAAAAATGGTTGACATCAGTTTGGTCTTTACATCATTATTTTTGACATCACGTTAATCCAGATGTAAAATTCCATAATGAGACCGTCAGCTAACTGCTGATGTGGCCCGTTTTCTATTAATATGGTATGTTAAGTAATGACATGGTAGCCAAGTTGGCATCTGATGCAAATGAAAGAAGAAAATTTTCTCAAATTTTGAACCCAAAATCCCAAAATCCTCAAAACCCCAAATCGTGGCAGCCCGTAAAGTATCATGAGACAGAAAAGAAGGGAAAAGGCAAAGGGAGAAGATTTTGCTGATGAAAGATAAAGCTACCTTGGTCAACTAAGACTAACAGCTTAGATGAGTTCTCACATCTTATTCTTTATTAGATGAGTGATTCCCTCTGAATCAGGGACGGAGGACATTTTGAACCTTAACTTCTATTGGAAACAATTGCTTTGTCAGAGTAGAGAATATTTTCCACTTCATCAGCAAACTCATGTCTAAAGAGAGACTTTAGAAGATCTAATTGTATCAATGAAGGCCACCTATATGTGGTTGCTTTTAGATCAATAGAGTAGATCTTATTTGCACCCATTAGTCTATTGATGAGTCTTATTCAGTACTTTTATTTCATATCTTTATTATATGATTTTGTGGGATTTTATCTCCTAATTGATGTTTATTTGCTATTTATTTTAGGAAAGTTGATCTTTGAACAAATCTACTGTAATTATGGTAATTTGTGCAAAGAATCTTCAATGGATGAAAATAGGAGATTTAGTCAAAGGCTAATCAAGGAGACTCAATCAAAGACTATTCAAGGAAACAAGGAAACTTAATTAAAGGCAAATCAGGGAAACTTTTGCTGTCAAATCTTTTGTAATAATTTGGGCATAACTTTCACTCCAGAAGTTCAAATGACATGATTTCGGTGGATATGGAGAGTTAAGAAAAAGATCTACGAATATTATGTTGACCACTATCACTGATTCGATCAGATTTGATGAGATATGTCCAGCCCAAGTTAATGCCTTTTATGAAGAAAAGTGGCAGCAACATTCAATTGCTTTATGATTTCCTAAATCTTATAAAAGGACTTATTCTGCCCTAGAAGAGGAGAGAGCAGACAAGGGGGGCCTGAGGAGGCTTTGGGGGAGAGGGCTTCCAGCCCTAGGAGAGCCAAGGAGATCATCAAGGAGCAAAGATTCAAGATCTTCATATTCTTGTTGTCTTGGATTCAATGGAGTTTATATTTTCCTATCTTTTGTTTTCCTATTTCTTGATGTTTTTCTAAACTCTTCCTAGCTAGAGTGATGATGTAACTTGAATGGATGATTTATTTGGATTTATAATTCTTAATTTAAGTTTCCTTTCATGATTGAGTGTTCATCTCTGTTCTTAATGCTTTTATGACTTGATCAACCATAAATTGAATTGATGGTCATGCATAGGATTGGGAAATTCATGTGTGATGTTGCTTCTTGAGATAAACACCATGATTAAGCAATAATCTAGGAATAGATATTGTTGGTTGTGTGGTATTACTTGGGATTTTGTTCATTTATGCCTTGTTCTATTTGGAATTAGACTAAGGAATTAGTTAATTCTAAATAGTTGAAGAGAATTAATCTACCAAGGAATTGGGTTTTAATTAAATTAGATATCCCACCATCAATTCTTGAATTTGAATTTAAATTAAGAAAGAATCCAAATAATCGGAAAATCAAGTGAAATCGGATCTCTAGCATCTCACTCTTTGTTTACTCAACCTCATTTAACATAGTTAAACTTTTAGTTTTTTTTTAATTCTCTTCATTAATTTGCATCGTTTAAATAGTATCTAAATTAGTAATTTGGTACTTGACAACACAATTCCCTGTGGAGACGATAATTTACTCATCACTTTATTACTTGTGCGATTTGGTACACTTGCCAAATAGCTATCATCTATCAAAAAAGGGAAAGTTTGATTAAAGGTGCCATATATTTTCAGAACAAAATATGACGCGAGGACTCAATCGACCAACTTCCTGAAATGTTGGTAAGGCCATAGTAGTGACCAACACTGCCCTTTCCTGATCATCATGACTTTTTGCCTTTACCTTTCTTTAGCTTCTAAGTAGGGGTTATGGTGAATATTTACTATGATAGCAGAAATGATGTTACGGATTTGAGAGATAACACAAAATCTATGTCATCACAAAACTTCATATTTGGACTAAAGTGACGTCAAAAACAATGATTCGAGGATCAAATTGATATTAATCATCTTTCAATGACCAAATTAATGTTAGTCAAATCTTTCGATGATGAATTTGAGGGTTTGCTCAAAGTTATATTATTACTTAGCACTATGTTTGATTGATTCTTCCACCATTTGGTAAAGCTTTGTGTCATGTTAACAATTAACGGTACATCTAAGCAGATAACTAGCCACATCAGCATTCCACTAACAGTCTCGTCACGGATCTTCACGTATGGACTAACATGATTTTGTTAAAATGAATGTTGCTTGGATAATATTGATAAAATCACTTTTAGATGTGTAATTATAAAAAATGATATGAGTTATTTTGAGTTACATTGTTAATAAATTGATGTTAAAAAAGATTTATTATAAATAAGTTGATGGCAATTTTTTTTAATAGTTAAATTTATTTAGGGTATTGTAAAATAAAATTATTTTAAGTATAAATATAATATTATTTAAAATAAATATTATGTTATATTTATTTAAATATTATTAAATAATTAATATAACTTTAAATTATAAGTGTATTTATGTCAAGACATACACAAACAAGCTTTCTTTCACCGTGAAAGCAACAAAATATTGCTTTCACATTTGAGGTATTAGAATTAGATTTAAACTCAAACATAATTCTTGTCTAGAGGTTACCAAATATGTTAGCAAGACATTCAAAGCAAATTTTGCCTTCAAACGTGATTTTATGGTGGCTAAATGCTACCTCAAATACACTCTTAATTTGAATTGATTTGATTTAAAATTTTAATTTTATATTTGGAACTCATTATAAAAATTAAATTTAAATTGATTTTTAAATCAATTCTTATGTTTAGAACTCATTTAAAAAAAGAATTGATTTTATTTTAAAATATTATTTTATTTTTCCCCTTATATTATTATAAAATAAAAAAGTTAGTAAGGATAAAATAGTCAATATAAAATAGTTAAATTTAAAATCAAATTAAATTTTAACAAATCGCAATATATTTGATAGGATTTATAGATCTAAACAATTAAGATTCATGAGATTTTGAAATCAAATTATTTTTTATTTTTTAATATTCCAAACACAGTATTTGATTTACAAATTGAATCAAATCTCATTTTTTTATATTTCAAACACACTCTTACAGAGGGTTCAAATTCCTTTTTATACAAAATGTACATTAGAATTTATATTATTATTTATCAATTTATAATTAAATTAATAGAATTAACTCAAAAGTTAATTCATCAAAGTATTCAATCTCCTTGACAAATTTTTCTTAAAAACTATAATCTAAAGAGTTTCGTAGTCTTACACTAAAAAAAAATCAATTTTTTATTTTTTAAAAGATCAATCAATTAATACTTTTTTTATTTGAATCACGAGTATTCTTATATCCTTTAAGTATGAAATTAATCTCATTTGAATTTAAAAGTATGATAGTTATGAGTCTTCTCAATATTAATAACTTCAAGAATCAAATTTTTAACATGACGCTTGAGATTAGAGCCACTTACCATCATAACCAATAATTTGTTGGTAACACGTTTATTCACTCTAAAATTTATTATTGAAAAAATATTTACTCTTAAAAACAAGTTAGATGTCAACTAGGGGCACAAATAGTTGAGTAGTGAAAGAGACATTAACATTCAAAAAGTTAAAAATACTCTTATATATAGTATACATAAATATTTAAGTAACATATAAATTTTTTAAAAATTATATTTTTTAGTATCCTACATAAAATTTTATAGTTTAATCACACCACAGTCAAAATATTTAAAATGAGTAAATATCTAATTTAATTTTCTAAAAATATATTGAACATTAACTTAGTCCTTTAATTATTTTTTACATTAAATTACTCTTTTTAATTTAATTTTGAAAAATTAATTTGATATTAAAAATAATTTTAAAGGAGTAATTTAATGTCAAAAAATAACATTAGAAGACCAAATTAATGTCCAGTGTATTTTTGGAAGACTATATTAATGTCAAAAATAATTAAATGACCAAATTAATGTCTCATGTACCAATTTAAATATTAATTCTATTTAAAATAATATTTAAACTATTTTTTTAATGATCACATTTTAATTTAGTCATTAGAAGTTACGCGTAATAAATTTCTTAAATTCGATTCCCCGTTATATTTTTCCCATCCACTCACGACTTGGCAATTGGAATCAAATCAACAGTTATGAAAGAAACAATAAAATAAGGGAAAAAAAAAAGAACAATGACAACGATAATAAATGACGCATGCAACCAAGGTGCTAGTTTAATAGTTTTTTTTTTACTAAAAAAGATATTTATTTATTTAAATTGGTAAAATGTATTGAGAATAATACAAATTTATAATCGTTAAAAATAAAAAAAAGATAAATTTGTGAACAAACTCATAGTATTTAGGTTAATAGTATAATACTGTAAAATGTCTACATATATGACAAAATCAAAGTGACGGGAATACTCATGTCTCCAAATTTATAACATTGACGTCCAAGTCTTGATTGAATCTGTAATAGATCAAAGCTGATTTACCAATCTGAACCGAACAACCGTAATAAGATGGGAAACCAAACGATGTTGTATCAAGATGATAAATAAAATACTGCCACACTCAGACGACAAAAATATGAAAGAAAAATTAAATTTATGTGAAAAATAATTTATTTAGATAAAAAGAGAGAAAAAATAATATAAAATAGTAATTTTAGGTTAAAAAATGGTTCAAATTATCTCCTTCTAATAAATTAAAGAAAAAGATAAATAAATAAAAAATTGAGTGAACAAGTAAGGTTGAAAAAGTACCATAGCTTAATAGTTAAGAAGTGTGTTTTATATGTTAATTATTCAAAGTTTGAATTTTAACTCAGTACTTAATGAATTAATATTTTTAAATGTATTTATGAGATAATTAGTCTCGCTTAATGAAAAACTGACACGAATATATATATATATATATATATAAATCATACATGCATGCTTTATTAATTTACGTCACTCATAGGTTTCTTTGGTGCATATCGTTAGGGAGATTTTGTAAAATTAATTTTAGTTAAAAGTAAATTTAAGTGAAATAATTTTTATTTAAAAATTTTTATTTGAAAATTAATTTTATTAAATAAATATTTTTTAAATAATATTAATAAAAATTATTTTTAAATGTATAATTACTAAAAAAATATAAATTATTTTAAGTTGTCAATAAATTAATGTTAAAAAAATTAATTATAAATAAATTGATTTGTGAAATTGATTTGTGAAATAAATTTATTATAAAGTGAAATTTATTTGAAGTATTGTAAAATAAAATCACTTTAAGTATAACTATAATAATATTTTAAAAAATTATTAAGTTATATTTATTTAAATATTATTAAAATAATAATATAATATCAAATTATAAAAATATTTCTTTCAATACATACAATTTTTTTTCTTTTACTGTAAAAATAACAATGTTACTTTTATCCAAATATAATTTAAAATAAAAAATTTCATTTATTTTTTTCTATCAAAATTTTAGTTAAATAAAATAAAATATCTTAAAAATTCAATTTCACTTTATAAACGGAAATTTGGAAAGGACACACACCACATAAACTCAATATAGTTGAATAAGTTTTTATTTTATTTTATTTCAAATTTTCAATACTATTTCAATCAGTATATTTGTTAGAACGTAAGGGAACAAAGGAAGAGAAAAGTTGTGTGTTTGGTAATAAAGCAGAAGTAAATGATAACTGGCAATATGATTAAAGTACTTCTTCCAGCATTGGCCCCACAATAACAAAATTACGTACAAGTTAAATAAAAAGAATAAAGAAAGAAAGAGCTTTGAAGAAAAAGTTTAGGACAAAAAGTGAATGATACTAATGAGAATTCATCATTTTGAGAGTTTATTTTAAAATATCTTACTCCATGTTTTGGGTTTATTTTTAGGAAAGTTATTACCATATTCATGTTTTTTTTCCTTTATTTTTTTGTATTGATGATTTTAAACATTTATCGATTATTAGTTAAGATTTAATTTTTTTTAGATAAAGATGGTAACAATGATATGTTACTTAAGTACTATCAATCATAACGTTAGTGATATTTTATATTATTATTTGATTATATTTAAGTACATGATTTAAAAATTTTAATTATGATAATAACAAACTGAAAAATAATTTTTTTAAATGACATGCTAACACCTAATTGAATATAGTGTAAAAACGTTTATATTTATAATAAATCAAAATTAAACTCTACTTATTTATTTTTTAGTTTTTCTTAGATATTCTCTGTGCACGACTGCGGGAACTAATTCCTTGAGATACGAAGATCCATTTAAGAGGTTGAACTTTCTCAACAAATATTTTTCTATACACATGAGTCAGGAATCGAACCCCTAACCACATGCTTAAGGTATATTTATAAGATATAAACATTTATTATAAAAATTATCAATAAATATTAGACAACTAATCTTAAAAACTGTTTATATATATATATATATATATATAAAGTACAATGACAATGCCTTGCTTTCAAAGGAACTAAAGTTTGTCACTTAATGAAAGTTTAAACGACAATAGCCCTGTTTGTATAGGCTTATATACAGCTTGTCACAATCGGGATAGCAGGAAAATTTATGAAAAAAAAATAGAGTCGTCACCAACCGCTTATTAGGTAAAAAAAATGACTGGCAAAACCCTTTAAAAATGAATTTAAAATAAATAAATGAAAAAAAAACAAAGAAAGGTGGTATGCGAATCAAGTAAAGTTCGAGAGTCGATTATGTACAGGGAATGGTAGAAACTTAATCCTACAGCACCCCTGATATATCTGTCCTAAGACGATTACTTTAAGTTAGTTGTGCAAATTTTAAATACCGAAACGATATCTATTTTACCCCTTTAAAAGACAAGATAAGGAAATAGACAAAAGCAAACATATACTTACGAATCAATACAAATATTTTACAGATCAAGAAATAAACTATATTAAAAAAATTTACAAGTTTGGCTTGACTTGTGTGCCTACGTATCGCCTAGTGCAATGGGGAATTCAAAGCCACGCAGTTCTCTTAAAAAATGATGTTGGGTTGATTGACTTTAATTAAGAAAAAATATTGCTTTGAATCAATTAATTAAAAGAAAAATAATTGATTTGATTAAAAGAAAAATGGTTTGATTAAAAAAAGAGAATTTTGTTAACGTGTCCTATATAGAACAGGATGCGGTACTAGACTCTCTAATTCATCCCAAGAAAAATGTCTAATGGATACTTGACCCCTGAAGACAACTAACACGATTTGTTGCATTGTATCACTTATCTTAAAAAGATTTTATTAATGTGATTTAAATGAAATGAAAGGTGGTACTAAGCCTACTGATCCACTCCAAGAAGATTGTCTAGTGGATACGTGATCCCTGAATACAATTAATGTAATTTGTGACATTGGAACACTTATTATTATTATTTTTAAAAAAAGACTTATAAATGTGTCCTAAATGAGATGGAAGGCGGTATTAGACCCATTGATCCATCTCAGAGAAATTATCTAGTGAGTATTTGACTCTTGAAGACAATTAAATGCAAACGTTATGACATTGGACCATTTAACATTTATAACTCATTATTTACCCAAAAAAAGAATTTTTAATCTACTTCGGTCTTTTATGCAAATAAAAAGTATAAAAAATGAACCTTTAGTATGATACTCCACAATTTAAATGCATGCATGAAATGTATAATGCGAGAGCATGAAATTAGATGAAAACAAACTAACAACCTACAACAACAATGTAACAAATAAACACACAAATAACACAAAAGGGAGAAGGACCGATCGGTCGGCCGGCTATCCGAGCACCTTAGGGAGGATTCGATCAGACCAAATGATATTGTAACAGGAAACACGATCTGGTGGTTCGTCATCCGATCAACCATTAAAATGGGGGATCTTTGATCAGAGGCTAAATTGGTCGAAAGTGAAATAACCAAGTGAAACACAAGAACGATGATTGAATTGTGTTTCTTAACCTTTTTGGAAAACTTTTAGTTTAGCAAACAGTTCAAACAAGAGACTTGTTGAAACTTATTAAGCAATGGACGAAAGAAAAGATTCTCAGTCCTGTTGGACGCAGAGAAGGTTTTCGTAAGACTTCTTTTTGGACGCAGTTGAGAATATTTAATTTTTTTTATTGAAAGCTTTATTAAGAAAATAATGGCAATCCCCAGATGTTAGTAAATAAATAAAATACAAGTAGAGGGAGGAGAAGCTCACACAAGATATTTATCCTGGTTCACTCTCACAATCCGAGAGCTCCTTCTAGTCCATTCAACAAGAAGGATTTTTTCACTAATGTTTATAAAGATTACAAGTATTCTTCTCCTCTTTAGGAAACAAGTATTTTACACCTCTTCAGGTAACAAGTAGTATAAGAATTGTGTATGAAAACACTCAACACATAACTCACGCAAAGTGAGGCTAGGAATTATGAAGCTCAGTGAATTTAGAATATCTTTCCAGGGAATATGAAAGTGAGAGATTGAAATCTCAGAAGATAGAATATGCTTGTATTTTTCGTCTCTTCTGTTTCATCTTTAAAGTCTCTTCATGAGCCATTCGTCCAACGGTAATAAATGTTCCCATTCTGAGCTTCATTAAATGCGTAATAGAGATAACGTGTTTGTCTTCTCTTGAAAAGTGAGCTTGGTTATCACTGTTACTAAAACCTTGAAGTCTTGTACTGAATCTTCTGAGTGAACAAGGATATCTTAGTTACTGAACTTGTACAGATGTTAGGTGTGTCAGTATCAGTATATTTTGACTTCTTTTTGCCGCGCACTTTATCAGAGGTCTCTTCAGCATTTAATGATGAACAATTCTTGAAATTGAATTTGAAGCTTTGGACGAATATTTGAATCTGAATTTTGAGAGACACTTTGGAAGATCCAAAAAGTAGTAATAAAACAGCACAAGGTATATTAGACGTTTACCTAAAAGGTCAATTGGACGCACTTTTAAAAACGATTGAATAGTAAAACCCGTGCTTCCAAAACAAAATATAAGTAACATTTGATATACAAGATAAGCAATATTGGACTAACAAAATTAAGTTATCAACTGGTTATATTAGAAAATTATAAGTTCATTTCAATTTAATTCATTTGTTATCTTCAAAACTCTGAGGGACTAAATCTTTGAACTATATAGGTTCCAACATTAATTTCTTTAAAACGGCTTTGGTTTCAACAATCTTTCTCTTTTTGATGATGACAAAAATTATTAAATTTGATTGAACAGAAGAAATTTTTCTGATAGAAGAAAAACTAACTGCCCCTAAGAACACACATAGAAAGAAATGGACGCAAGGTAAGTTGGAAGCATGTCTAACTTAGGAAGTTTTTCAACTATTTTGTTCACAGAGATGCTTAATGGAAATGAACGTAGTTCGAACAAAATATGAAGCAAACTTTAAGTCAAATTGATAAAAACAAGTAACTGAGCAAAAAAAAATGAAGTAAATAAACATCAGTACAGTATGACGCTAATAAGCTGATGAATGAGTCTGCTCGATCGGCTTGGTGAGTTGAGGGCTTAAGGCTAATGGTAAGGTCTGCTTGGTTGGAAATTGTATAGGGAAGCGTTGGTCGGTCGGTTATAGTCCTATGAAGGGGTGCTCGGTTAAAAAATGGTTCTCGGAATGGTGGTCGGTCGAAAAATGGTTCTGGAAAGTGATAAAGGACAAGATGGGGGTCTGCTCGGTTAAAACCCCAACGAGCATGTAAAGCATATAATATAGCATATTAACCCAAATCCCAGCCTCTGACAAATTTACTCAGCCCAAACCATCATATATGACCCTGACACCTCAGAAAAGAACAAACCACATGATATCTAGACTTGATATACAAACAGTCAAACAGTAATTGGACATATGAGATTTTCAAAACTTTTCTTTAACAACAAGGTTTTGCAGTATAATTATGTGATAGTAACTAACCATAAAAATGAAATTAGGAATCATGCTTAAACCATAAAAAACATGATACTAGGTTGCTCCAACCACCAAAACAAACCGAAATGAATTTTTTTTATTCAAACTAGCCCTCAACCAGAATCAAGATCATCTCAGAATCACCCATTCGACATAAGCACATACAGACATAATTTTAGACAACTCATCTAGTTATCATGCAACAACAGTAAATTCATTTATTCATAGTATGGAGCATGAGCAATTGAAAATAGAGATTTATGACCCAAATCATTATCATTTATAGCATTGCCATGTTTATCACAAATTAAACTCACCAGCATTTACTCTTTCCAAATCAAAATTATTAGCCTTTAATTCCTTGAATCTAAGATGACCTAAAACTTTATGACATGCCAAGCTAAACAAAACCAAAAGCAACATTAAGACCTAATAATTCTTCGACAAGAAGCTAAATGCAAAGAGAAAGAGAGTAAAGGAGAGAGATAGAAGAGAAAAGAACAACCCAACATGAATTTGAGCATAGCACACACAACAACCTGCCTATCATATCACAACAGTTTTAACAGATAACCTATGTCCAGTGACCAAACTTCAATATTGGTAAAGAAAATAGATTCATACTAAGAACCTCTTTAATCTAAGGTGATTACACAAACAGGGAAAGCCCATCTACCTAAGACTCATTTACACATAGGCCATTAGGTAGGACACTCATATATAGATTCATCTACCTATGGAGGCACATATGAAGAACACATGCAAACTAGTAATAAAAACACTCACAGAACATTCCAAGACCATTATCCAACACCTTAACTCATAACCAATCAATTGAACTAATATGTTTTTATAGGTAAATGTGGACACAGACTATGGTATTATATTGCCAGAAAAGAATCATTAATATCAATCAGACCAGAATCATGAGCCTTAAATAACCATATAGAGTTCAGATACATATTCAAATTTTAAAATACATTTATCAATACAGAAAAAGAGATGTGGATCGAAGGGTTATCGAGAATGCAATCCTCAGCTAAAACCAAAAATGCTCTGTGTGCATTGATGCCTTCTCCTATGAAATTATGATGTTTTGTTCCCTTTTCCCTCTCGAATTCTCTCTCACTCTCCAGAACAATAAAAATTCGAAAAGACACACTCACCAAAAAAAAAAAGCTTTAGAGGCAGCCAAAAAATTTCCAATCCTTTTTTCTAAAATCCTAAACCCCTATTTATAATACCTTAACCCAAAAATAAAACCCTCTGATGATCTTATGTGCAAATCCCTTTGAGTGGCATTGATTGGAACAATCAACACCCTCTGATCCCCATCCTACGTCCATGAAATCCCTTCCCTCCTGTTGATGCTAGCACAGGGGAAAGCCCTCTCTAATCGGTGGAAAACCTGTCACCTCTGGGCAAAGACGTGAGGGCGAAATCCTTGCCCTCCACTCAGTGTGATTCTCGGCCCCAAGCGTACTGGTTGTCCCCTTCCTCCACATGTGCGTGAAGAAAATGATCGAGCACCTGAAGGCTCAATTGGGTAGGTTGTGGCACACTCGCTCTGTCTCTTTTCTACCAATGTCCAGTGGCCTAGCTAAAGTTAGATACCTTGGCGCTGTGAGGTAATTGTGTGTGCGCAGTGTGTGTGGGCTCGAAACTGGTGCAATGAGCGTGGGATGAGGCTGAGTCTAGGTTGGGGGGAACTAGGTTTCGGGATCGGGTCAAGAGGTAAATAGGAAAACAGGTTCTATGTAGATGAAGTGGATTAGGGACATTGGTATGGGTCTTGGGCTTAGATCAGAGGAAAGGTTGGTGAAACAAATTCTGGGTTTGGGTTGAGTAATGGGTGGAAGGTGGGTTAAGGCCGTGGACTTCTATCAAGTGGGAATTGGGTTGGCCAGAGTATGGGCTTGGATGAAGAGGTGGTTAGATGGATTAAAAAATTAGGCCTAATTTACCATTTTTCATTTTTCTTTATTATTTATATTTTTTTTAATTTTGAATTTTTAGCTTTTTAAATTAAATTTATTTTCAAGGGATCCGGACAACTTTGGGATGTTTACAGAGCGTATTTGAGCTTATCTATCACAATAAGTGCTTATAAGGTATTTTTATTATGTTTTGATAATCTTATTAAACCAGCTTATGAAACCCCAATAAGTTGTTTTGGGCTTAATTTTATAAGCTAAATATTTAAGCTTATGAAAATAAGATTTTGTGAAAGCTAAAAATACTTTAGGTAGTAGTTATTTTTATAATAATTTTTAATAAAATTAACCTTAAGGGATTGACACAATTTATAACATCTTCAAATGCTCAATATTTATTCTAAAGAATTTATGAAAAGTGCTTATCAAAATCTTTATCCAAACGCTATTTAATTTATTTTAAATAATGCTTATGAGTCTACTCTAATAAATATTTATATAAGTTATTTATCCAAACGTGACCAATATCTTGCATAATGTAATTAAATCTGTGAGTTGAACCACAAAATTGTAGGTTTATATGACTTGGTTGTGTAACTCTTGATGTTCCCTTCAAAACCCTGATTACAACAGCTACTATTTCTTAAGTAGGTCGACTAATTAAAGTTGTACCAAAAAAATTGTGGGATGAGTAAGTGGTCCTTCTCACCATTTCCAAATACGAACTGAAAAAAACCACGAAAGAGATTATGGGAATTATCTTATAAACATGTATGTAATGATGAAGAGAGAGCCTATCAAAGCTACATAAATTAAACTACCAAGTGTGGTTTAGTTAGTAAACTAAGTTTTATGTGGGCATAATTTACTTGTAATATTAAAGTTCAAATTTTATTGAAAGTACATTATGGTTAAGGTAAAACTAACATTGATCGATAATTAATCACACATCTAAAAGGTGTAAAAGCACTTAGTGTTCTTAAAAATAGAAAAAAGAAAAATACATAAAGTAACATTTTGGCACACCCATGTGCTAAAACATTTTTTCCCACTTTTTTAATAGGGTTTATGCACCGGTCGTCTTCTTGTAGGAGTGACCCTCGTCACTACTTCGGGATATAGAAGCTCTTAATATCTCTTGATCACCTTCTATGGCACTAATTTTTTTTATAAAAAATTTAAATCCATTTCTTTGAAGCCTTACACCTACCGCTATATCCGCATATTGTACTAGAATTTACAACGAACATATAAATAATACAATAAAATACAAAATAAAGGATGTGAGCACAATGGAGAAGATATATAGTGAGATGCTTCCAAGTAGAGTGCATTATCTTAGAAAATTATGAGATTGTTCATTATTATTTTATTTTAGTTAAATAGAGGGCTAATTCCATTAGACTAGTGAGCACTAGCTATGTGAGTGGAGGGAACCGCCATAACAGCTTGTTGCCACTGTCTCACATAGTCACTGTACCCTTGTTTGCTTGTAGTAGCATAAGAATGATCATACTGACCAGTATCCTTTGGCCAAGCTCTGGTCATGTTTATGAGAATGAAGTCACGTGTTAAGAAAACACTTGCAGCTCAATTGCTTGAAAAAAATAGAGATCAAATCGAGCTGAGATTGGAGCCATGGCCTGTGAGGTTTGCGTGGCAGAGAAAATCCTAACTGCCAGATAAGCTAAAGATGCAGAATCTTCAACGGCCTATCTGAATTTAATGTATATGTTAGGTTCATTATAGAAAATTGAAAATCAATCCTGAAGAAAACAAAATGAAGATGCTCAGGTTCATTATAGAAAATTGAAAACCACTCCTGAAGAAAACAAAGTGAAGTATAATAATCCCCTAACTTAAGGCTGGAAAGTAGCCGCATTGAATGAGGGGAATTTAAAACCTTTCCTCCATAAATTCATATGCTCGAGTTGAATACACCCGCTTTGCTTTCTTGGCTTTGGCCTATAAAAAATGGGATATGAATCGCCTACAGTGAAGGGATACACTATTTAGATAATAAATTGTATAATTATAGCCATTGATTAAAAAAAGGTTTAGTATTTATAAAATACAGACACTTGTATAATAGATCATGTATATGTAATAATTCATTCTCTTGCGATTACAATTTTATATTTATATCTTTCACTTTAAAAGATTTAAATTCAAAAAAATGAAATGCTTAAGGTTAGGGAATAAAAAGTGAATGTGTCAACTAATTTGATTAATAAATAAAAGTTTTTAAATCCTCCTAAAACATTATCATATAATCTTCTTAATTACTTAAGAAGAAAAGAGAAGGCAAACAATATATATACATTTTATAGTTTTGAGATTTTTATAAAGAAAAAACTTAAATAAAGTTTCATATGTATTTGTCGTGTTATTTTTTTATTAAAATATAATATGTGTATTGTTTTTATACTTTAATGCCACATCATCCTTACTTAATATTGATATGTAAAAAATAATACACATGTTATATTTTAATTATTAAATGACAACACAAGTACTTATAAAATTTTATTTAAATTTTGTTCTTTTTATAATTAGTTTTTTCAAAAGTAATTAAAAAGTTTATTAAGCTATCTTCTTAGAAAGATTTAGGTACTCTTAATAAATTATCTCATTGTTCAATTGCCTAGGCCCAGCGTTTCATAATGAGAAGGAACATGTCATGCAAGCACAGTAACTCGGAAGATATAAGAGTAAAACTTAAGGGATATTATGATGATGTGTGCGCTCATTTCAAGGCATGATAAAAGAGATTCATCGGCCTCGATGAGTGTGCCTTCTCAAAGAGTGTGAATGGAAAATAAAGACTCTTTTAAGGACGGTGCTTCATTGAGGGTGCCAGGGTACAAATCAGAAAGTTCCGTGCCTGTGTTCCTTTTGACTGTTTGTGAGTTGCACATGCGCAGATGCTCTCTCTTCACCCTAGCAAAAGCACGGTAATGCACCTGTGCAATGCCCCTGCCCCCTGGCCTTAATTATACTCTAATAAGACAACTCTATTAGTCTATTAGTATAGAGAATAACGAGAAGAGAGAGATATACACAGAACTTTCTTATAACTTCAGCATGCGAATATGCACTGATTAGGACGAGGGAAAAACCAACAGGTGGAAGCTGAAGAGAATAAAAATGTCCCGTGGCTTGCATAAAGCCACATTGCACGCGCCTCCAGAAGTTTGATGAACTAAACTATACATATTACAATCACTTTACAATGTATAACTTCGTATTTACATCTCTTAATTTATGGAGAAATACACTTCCAATTAAATACAAAATTGGATACCTTACTGCAATGTAATCTGGCCATTCAATACTTTGTCCCTTTGTGTGAAAATTACAAAACTCATGGTGTTCTCTGTCTGACATATTCACGGGTCCAGCTAAGCTGAATAAACCAAGTGATGCATGACCCATCTACATAAATAAACTATGTAAGTAATGCAATTTTTGGAATACGCAAATGAGATTTTATCTAATCGTACCATCTATCTACCTACCTACCCTAGCCACGGGTTGGATACTGATATCGTAAGTTACACTGAAAAACGGAGAGAAATGGAGTAGGAATCTGGCCAATATCTTATTTCACAACTATCATTGTTGTTGTTTCACATCACAGAACATCCAAATGAGACTGCTGAATAATTAACGAAGTTTCTCTATTAAGAGGACAATAATGATGCGCAAATTGAAAATCTAAACGGGCCGAGTGGTACATGTGGTTTCTCCTGAGTTTGAATCGCAGGGGACGTCTTATATAACTTGCTTATTTTTGCCATGTGAAGCATTCAATACATTCGAATCATTTCATAGCTGGAAAAGATCCAAAACGAACACCAAAACGTAAATGGAATCATTACATTGAGCAAGCCCACAAAAGAACATCTATGCATTATGTTCATTTGTATCAATAGTGGGGGAACTTGCCAGAACGAGTGTAAGCTCACCTTGTGTAAGATCACTTCGAGGGACCTTTTGCTTATGGTAATTATGAATTAAGTTCAAATTTAAAGTAGGTACATTAGTAAATGATTTATAATATCATCATAAATTTTTAATGAAATTAGTCATTTGCCATCGTCTTAAAATATGATAAGTCTTATCTCACTTAAACTTTTAAACAGTATCAAACTTTTAAACAGTATTGAACTTAAGGTTGACAGCAAAAAAATCTTCAAAATTAGATATATGACAATGAAAAAGTTATTAAATGACTCTCAATGATGACGACTCAAATATACAAAAAGAATTTATCTTAAAATATTAACCTATTGGATAAAGGTCTTCTCATAACTTTGAGCACCACATTGAATTATCTTTTTGAAACAACATCAGCCATAATTACTCTTTTATCTCTTTTTTGTTCTTTAACTTTTTATTTTTTCTACCTTTAATTCACATTCACTTTGTTTTTATTATCCTAGAAGAGCGCTCCCTCTTTTTAGTGTTTTCCGTATAACTTTGTTTCCTTAATTTATTGTGTACCGAGTTTTAAAATATTATTCACTAAACCAAAAAATTACAAAAAATAATTTATTTGCATAAATCTCAACTTATTCATTATTATCTTTTTTAATTTAATAGTTATTAGTGTTGTTATTTAATTTTCCAGTTATATTTTTTTATGAACTATTTTATCAAAATAATGTTGACAAAGAGTATGGAATATAATTTTTTTTGTAAATAACGTATACGATAATTTTTTTATTATACAATAAAAATATTTTTGAGTTAACATATTAATTTAAATTAAATACCTCGAAGGATTTATAGAATGTAGTCCTTGCATTGGTTGAAAGTGCTGGTCCAAAGTTCAAGGTTGAAACCGACTTGCCTTCATTATAATTCTAAGAAGTTTAGTTCAATATCCAGTACTGTGTAACAATATCTTTTGATAAGGTATGTGTTCATATATTAATTGGTAACGGATGTCCTAACTCCTAAGCCCGAGATGGAAGCTTTGTTTTTATGTGGAGAAAAAAAAATCCAGGATCAGCGGGTTTGATACTATTGACTTTTTTTTGCCTTGAATCTTGGACGCTTTTAAGTTCTAACCAAACATGAGCAAAGAGAGTTATATCTTTGGGGTTGAAATTAGTCGATTTTTTTCCATAATATTTTTAGTAAAGAGTTTTTGTTGGGTAGCGTTGCAACTACTGAGAAGATAAAGAAAAGGAATAACAAACACAATATTGAAAGGAGAGAATGCCCAGGAAAATTTATCGTGGTTCGATTTCTTTGACATGTCCGTAACTCCTTTCATTGGGATAAAAAAAATCTCCATTATAATAAAATTTTTGTACAGACAAGACGAAACTGTAAACTCTCATTATAAATATAACATATTAACGGACGTGTTTCGTCAATTTATATTTTTTTAAATAATATAAAAAATTGAATAAATAAGAAGCATTTGAAATTAATTATAATTATAGAATAAGAAATTAATAATTATTTATAGAATGAGAAATTGAGAAATATTTGTAAATGATTATAACTGTTAAATAAGGATATTTACAATTTAATATTTTTTTAAATTTTTGTTTAAAAAAGTAATAATGAAATTTTGGAAAAAATAAAGTTGGATACCAAAATAAAAAATTCTCTTTATAATAATATAGATATAGATTATAGCTTTTAGATAAACAAAGTTGCAAACCCTTTTATAAATATAACTGTAAATAAGGATATTTACAATTTAATATTTTTTTTCAAATTTCTATTTAAAAAAGTAATAATGAAATTTTGGAAAAAATAAAATTAGATACCAAAATGAAAAATCCTCTTTATAATAGTATAAATTATAACTTTTGGACCAACAAAATTTCAAATCCTTTTATAAATGATAATTTTTGTACAATTAAAGTTACAAATCCTTCTCACATATGTTATAACTTTTTGAACAAACAAAATTACAAACTATCATATAAGAAAAATAATACTTATACAAACAAAATCTTTATAAAATTCTCACAAAATTTCATGCAAGTCATTGAATCAAGCTTGGACTCACTGTAACTTTTTTTAAATGACCAAAATGCGTCAATCTTAAATTTTGTAAAGATTTTGTGAAATATTTTTTTTTTTTGTATAACTATCATCAGTCATCATATAAACATTACCACTTTGTAGAGACGAAGTTACAAATCTTCTTTCTTATATTGCCAGTCCATTAGTGATAGGCTCCTCTCTCTTGGGGGATGCCTTCGACAATCTTCCCAAGGCTAAGGAGCCCAGCCCATTTACATGAGAGACTCCTTGAATTCTCCATGAGACTTATAGGCTAAAAATTCTAACAATTCTTGCATGATCGGTTAAGTTACGTAGCCATTGTTATCATATGGTAGGGATCTGCTAGATTTGTAGTGCCAAGCCCAGTAAGATTAAGATTAATTAAAGATTCTTTTTCTCACCAATAAATAGGAGGCCTAATTTTCAAATATTAATCACTCACTCAATCACTAACTATTTTTTGCTGACTTGATGGTTAGAGAAAATTAAGCAAGTCTCACACATCTAATTTAGAGATGACTGAGCTATGGACGTGGGAGCTAATTTGGAGCGAAACAATTCTCATTCTTAGCTTTCCCTATCGGATTGGGAAAATAAATTTCCAAAAGAAGATAGACAAACATGTATTCATCAATGAGCATTTTTTACTCCTAAAAAAAACAAGCTTTCAGCTAAGTTCTTCTTGGCTTTTCAACAAGCTGAATAAATACTATGAGAAAGCAAATAGCTTACACTTTCTGTTAGGGTACCAAA
Source organism: Styphnolobium japonicum (assembly GCA_023212625.1). Lineage (NCBI taxonomy): Eukaryota > Viridiplantae > Streptophyta > Magnoliopsida > Fabales > Fabaceae > Styphnolobium > Styphnolobium japonicum. The sequence continues at coordinate 19,360,711 of JALBWW010000003.1, read as the reverse complement.
TGGATAAATTAAATGAATTTTGGATTAAATTATAATAAATGAATAAAAAATAAATCATTAATTCATTAAGATTATTTGTTAAAATACTATTTAAAAAATTCAATCTATCCATGACTTATTTAGTGAATAGATATCCAATTCATCCAATAATCCATATTTATGAACTGAGCAATAAATATCAAGTTATCAACACTATTCCAATTTTTTTAGCCATTAATAGTAACTATATATTTAATCTTCCTAGTGGTTTAAACCTCCTACTCAAATACTCAATGCTGATGTTGCTGGGATGCTATGCCCCCGGTGGTTTTTAGTTAAGGATTTAAATTCTGTCAAGGGGTATACTTTAAAATGTAGAATGTAAAATTATAATCATTAATGAAAAAAGTTAAGAGAGTAAATTATCTCATATTTATATAATTTGTTATGCAAATGTTTGTATTTTAAAAAAATCTTAAATTTTTAATTTTTTCTATCAATAATTATAATTTTATATTTTATTTTTTAAAATGCATAATTTACTTTAGAGAATTCAAATCCTTTTAGTTAGTTGTTTAGTTTTTTTTTTTCTTTTAGCCCTGTTTTGTACCCAAAAAAGATATTAACCGTTTTTAGAGCCCGTTTGTATTAATTTTTTTTGGAGTAGAAATACTTTTTTGAAGTAATAAAAGTACTTTTTTTAGAAGCTAAAGAGTTCAAGCTTTTAAAAAAAGTACTTCATGTGCTTTTTTGTTACATATGAAGTGCTTTTTTTAAAAGTTTGAACTCTTTAACTTCTAAAAAAAGTACTTTTATTACTTCAAAAAAGCACTTCTGCTTCTAAAAAAACTAATACAAACGGACCCTTAATCCATTTAGGAAACATCCAACAACACCGTAGTGTATGGTACGAATAGCATATAACTATTTGTTAGGTGAATTTTGATGAATTTGTTAGGTGATTCATTAGCCATCTAATAAATGAATTGAATTTAGTAAATTCATTGAATTTGACCCAAATTTTTATTTTTATTTTTTTTTTATAATTAGTTTCTTATTTTATTAATATTTTTTATTTTGAATTATAATTAATATCAAGATATGTGAAACATATAAGAGATTTTTATTTTTAATAAGAAATTAATAATGAGAAAGTTTTTAATGAGAAGAATGAGAGTGATTGTTTGAAATTATTGTGGGTTATAAGTACTTGTATTGGAGAATTGTTTGGGTCATAAGAATGAGTGAGAAGAAATTATGAGAATATGGTAGAGGATTTATAATTTTATCTTCAAAAGCTACATTGACAAAGAGTTTGCAACTTTATCTACAAAAGTTACATTGGTAGAAAGTTTATAGCTTTTGTTCATAAAAGCTGTAGTGGGAGAAAGTTTGTAACTTTTTATGTGCAAAACTTATAGTGGTAGAGAATTGTATTATAATAATATTGTTCATAATAGATTTGATCTTTTCTCATATGGGAATATAGAGGTGTTCACGGTTTGGATTGGTTCGGTTTTGAGGAGAAAAATAATCTAAACCAAATCAATTAGTTTTTCTCTATCAAGACAGTTTTTTTTTTTAAATTGGAGAAGAGAATCGAACTGAACCAAACCAAATTGCAATTGGTTTGATTCGGTTCAGTCTAATCGGCTTTTGATTAAATATATATTTTTAATAAAAATTCATACACAACTTCACTTTGTTCTTTTTATGAACTAATTAAAAAAAGTTTGTATAAAATTTTAATAAAAACATCATTACATAATTATAAACAATAAATTGGCCTAAAAATATTTATAGAAACAACAAGAAACTTAAATATAATCATTTATAAGTATGTAAATTATAAAAAATATATAGATAATTATATACGTTTGATTTGGTTTGGTTCAGTTTCATAAATGAAAACAAAAAATCGAACCAAACCAATTGATTTTCATAAAAAGAAAACCAAACAAAATCAAAACTAATCGATTTTGTTAGGTTTTCAATTTTTTCAATTTTGATCGGTTTGAGTAGGTTATGAACACCCCTAATCGCAACGAGCCAATTGCAAGAGCGGAGCTCTACCAACTGAGCTATATCCCCCCCCCTCGGCGAGTCGAGTGGAGCATGCATGAAGGAGTCAGTCTTCTATTCTTTTCCTTGGCGCAGCTGGGCCATCCTGGACTTGAACCAGAGACCTCGCCCATGAAGTAAATCATCGCACCTATAGTCCAACCAATTGAGAGAGAATCGATAGATTCTTTTTCGAGGACGGATGTAGACATGTTAGGCTATGTGTTTCTTACATTTCCTTAATTATAAGTATTTATGAAAGTAAGTGAAAGAGGGTTACTGAGGTATTCTCCAACAAGTTCAGCCCACTAAAACCAATACACAAATAGATGGATTGGATTGAATTTATGTATGGTTAGGTTGAGTGGATAATGAATTGAAGGATCATTTTGCCATCCGTACTCTCTAATATGGCCAATCGTTCTCAATTAGGAATTAATCCATTAGCTCTTGTTAGCCGGATTACTGTCAGGTCATTGAGCAAAACTGGACTAATTTTGCATTTAAAAGGTACTGTTAAGTATAAATTTGCACTTACATCTTAATCAATGGAGAACCCAATTTGTTGTAGCAATAGGTGGGAAAAGGCTAGGGGTTTGTTACTGTCAAAGCAAAATTTGCATGCTCTACTACATAAGCGGTTGCCTTGGAACATGAAAACAGAAATGTTGTAGTTATATAAACGCTTGCTATGGTTAAGGAGGAAAAAAAAAATACTACATAAACAGCATTTTATATATACATAAAAACTCATACATACACTTTATATAGATTAAAAAAAAATATATTATCATACATACTCACAACTCGATCTTCACCGTTTAAAAAAAAAAAAAAACTCGATCTTCACTCTTCAGCGTGTATAGGGAAGAATATAGTGGTGCGTTTCGAGTAGGCTTTTTCCGCCCAATATGCATGGGCTTGGCCTCGTCCATGAGTCACTGACGACAGTGTGAGCCCATTGGGCCACCGACGCGAGGAACAGTATTTTCTTATGCTCGGCTAATCTCGCAGAACAGGCTTGAGATTCCACTCGGACTCTGAATTTCTCAGCGATGAACAAAAACATGCACATTGTCATTGCCTTTTCTCATTTTTAAAACACCCTCATATCAATACTGCAGTTATATTGCAGACCCATTAAAACCTGCAGGTTGAACCTAATGATAATAATAACTTTTTTTTGTTGGTATTATAATAATAATAACTTCAATCACTACATATATGCTTCTAGCTTGTTTGTGGATCAACGTCCATCCACCATCATGTATCAATCGAGTAAACTAGCAATTTGATTCTTGAAAATAGCTTACACTTATAATTTAATTCATGAATTTATTTTTACATATAAGTTAGTCCTTAAAATTTCAAAACATATTGCAAGTTAGTTCTTTCTGCTATCTTTCATTACCAAATTAAACAGTAATATGTGATGTGGCATGTTAAGTGCTTACATGTACTATTAAATGCCACATATTAGGTGGGTGGTGGTTGGCAAGTGGTAAGATCGGTCGGGTAGGCTGATCAAAGAAAAATGGATTGTTTGATCGGTCATGTCTGATTGGTAATTGTCAAAATTAAAGGGAATGATGATTGGATCGGTTAGGGATGATCGATCATTTGTTGTTCCAGATGAGACAAAGGTCTGATTGGTCAAAATCGATCAGTTTAGCTGGTGAGGATGGAAAAACGTGGTGATTAGTAATAATCGATCGGTTAAGGGTAAACTTGGTCAGTTGAGTTGATGGGGGAAACTATTAAGGAGATCGATCGATTGGTGAGATGAAGGGTAATGAGTTAGGGGCACGGTCTGTTCGGTCAGTTAGGAGATCTGAGTGATATGCTGAGGGGATCAGGTTTCATATTTCTCACTTAAACGACATTGTTGGAAGGGCTAGGCATGTGGAGTAACCTACCATGTGGCATTTAACGGTATACGTAAGCACTTAACACGCTACATCACGTGTTACCGTTTAATTTTGGAAGAAGAAATAACAAAAGGACTAAGTTGCTATGTGTTTTAAAATTTTAAAGACTAACTTATATGTAAAAATAAATTTAGGGACTAAATTGTAAGTGTAAACTATTTTCAAGGATCAAATTACTTGTTTACTCTACATCAATCTATTCTTGTTGCCACTTTGAATGTCGTTACCAGGGTGACGACTTACATGCACTTGAAAGAATAAGGTGCATCAATAAGTCATGCAATTTGAACCATTGATTGTAAAAGAGTTTAATTTCTATCTACTGTCAGTGTAAAGTTTCTTTACACTGTCATCCAATCATGTGTTGCCAAATCAGTAAAAGAGTTGACTATTACAACAACTACCTAAAAAGTCTAACTATTTTAATGATTTGGCAACACATGATTAGATGACAGTGTAAAGAAATTTTACACTTACAGTGGATAGAAATTAAATCCTTGTAAATCAATGGCTGAAAATCTGCAACTTATATCATAGGTATCATCAATATTTCAAATGATGGCCCTTGCAAAAAATTTATTTCAAGAAGTATAAATCTTATTCAATCTTTTAAAAAATAAATTGTGTGAGTGAAGTAATGTTTTGACATTAAATGGACATTTGCTTATTAAATCAATGCTGATAGAGCTAATTATCTTGTTTTCCTTACAAATTTTAATTATGTAAGTAGCATGAATTATTCAAATAATATATATCTAACTATTTTAAGAAAAAACATCATATTGGACAAAAAAATAGTACATTATATTAATTTCGTACTATTTAATTCATTTTGGTTCAACTACATATCAATACTTTTAAGGATATAATTAAAATATAATGAATTTGTGTTAGGAATTATAATTGCTAATAATTATTTAATATTAATTAAATAATTGGTTAAGTAGTTAGTTAGGTTATATCATTTGTATAAATAAGACTTAAAGTCCCAAATAATTCATTAGTTAATTGTAAGGTGGAATGACATTGATTACTTGGAGTTTTTTTCTTCCTTTACTTGAACTAAGGAGGCATTAAATATTAGAAATATGAAATACAGCTATATATTGTACAAGTAGGTATATCTATTAAAAGGTAAAATTGAATTATTAAACATTTATATTTCTAATTTATATTAGATTAAAACGAAATATATAAAAAAACGATATCTATTAAAATACCAAATATAATTAGAAAATAATAAATACAATAATAAATTTTTTAATATCATTAAATATAAAAATTACAATACTTGCCATTGCATTTACATGAGTATATTACTATATTTTTAATTATATAAAAATAGAAAAAGAAAAACATTTCCTCACGTTTAATTCTTACTAATTGATATATCTCAAATGCTTGAATTCATTCACTATAAGTATGTTTTGAAACAAAATTCTTGAGAATTCATTTCATTTATAAATAAACTTCCTTATTTCAAAATTTATTAAATATGAATTGATTTGAGTTTTAAAATCATTTAATGTTTTATTGATATTTTTTAAAATTTAAGTTATGTGTATGTGAAAATTCACTCAAACTTACTTGAATTTGAGGCAAATTTAATTTGATTTTTGTTATAATTATAGAATTGACAATTTTTCCTTATTAATTCATCTATTTTATTAAAATTGACAATTTGCCACTTGAGTTAACCTTTATTGGCCTATTTTATATATTTTAAATAATAGTAATAACCCACAAGGGGTGGTTCAAGTAGTAAGCAAGTTTAATCTTAGCGGTTGAGGGACTTCTACAGTGTCAAGAGTTCAAGCTTGTAGGGAACACTTGTGTAGAGAGACGACCTTAATACACCGAACATGATTAGTATCATACCCAAAGAATGTGAGGATATACCTGAACAAGGACAAAAAAAGTAAGAGTAATAAGAAAATTATTAAAACAATGAATTTCATGTGTTCTAAACATGAAAATTGATTTTCATTAACTCAAATCCTTTTTTTATTATGATTTTTAAACATGTGAATTAATTTAATTTGAATCAAATCAATATATATTTTAAGAGTCATTTTATGCTACTGGAAGAACTTAATTGGAGTTTGTGACTACCCCGCCAATCTCCTTGGTGAGTGCTTAGTTGACTTTTTTCAATTCCTTAGCTTCGTTGATGGAAACATTATTCCCTTGTGTGCCAAGTGCCATAGAATAGATAAATTTTTTTCTTTTTATTTTAAGCTTCCACGGTAACGACTTCTGTTCCATATTCACCACAATTTAGACGAATGACTTAAATGAGAATTTGATTTGATTGTTGTTCCATTTTTAAAGTAACCTCCATAAACATGAGACGTAAAATGCTCTTACTATGTGAGGAAATATGAAAAGTTTCTTGGGCTTGTGTTAAAATACTTAGACGTGTTGAAATGCAATCTAGTGATCCGAATAAAAGTTTTGGGTTGTGGGTGCTAATATTGTATAGCACATGATCTCTATGTTAAGCATTTTTGTCATTGAAATTTATATATACTTGAAGGAGCTTGTAAATGCCCAAACCTTGGCATCACTTAAGGCTTGTTTGTATGAGCTTTTAAATTTTTTTTCTTCATCTTTTTCAAAAGATCTTTTATAAAAAAAATAAGTTATTTTATATTTTCATACAATAATCAAAAAGTACTTTTTTAATTTATTGTTGTTTGAATAGAAAAATATAAAAGTACTTTTTTTTACTGATAAGGTTACTTAAATGAGCATGCAGGGCTGTAAAAAATATAAAAACATTTTTTATATAATAATTGAATTGAAAAAAAATAGCAAATAAACGAAGGGGCATGCACTCATCACATACAAAAAATAATGAATGAAGGGACATGCTTTACGTAAAAGAATATATATATATATATATATACATATATATATATATATATAAGATTTAATTTTAATTTATTGTCAGTGTAAAGTTTCTTTACATTGTTATTCAATCATGTGCTGACACATCATTAAAAGAGTTAGACTTTATAGGTAGTTGTTGTGATAGTCAAATTTTTTTTAATGATTTGACAATACATGATTGGATGACAGTGTAAATAAACTTTACATTGTCGGTGAATAAAAAATAAACTCATATATATATATATATATATATATATATATGAAAATTCAAAGCAATTATCAAAGAGACGTGTTTTTTGTTGAAGAAAAATATAAGAGTAATGAACACACCTAACGAAAGAAAAAATGGAGAAGATGATGGGTTGAGATGTATATTCTTATAACAGGAAAGAAAAAAAATATAGGATGTATAAGAAAATAGGATATTGGTAAGGTTTAAAAAATGAAGGATAAATGATTAGGGATATTTTTGTTTAAGAAATATTTATGAACAACTTCTCCATATCCTGAATTTTTTTTCTTTCAGAAGCTAAAAAATCTTGTTAAAAAAAGCACTCTTTGAACTTGTTTTTAGTGATTCAAATTTTTTTAATCAAAAAATGGACATTCTTAATTCTATTTTTTTTTATGGTAATGCACATTCTTAATTCAGATGGATCCACTCTTCAAAAAAAAATTCAGATGAATCCAAACCACTAATTTTATGAAAGGTGCATGTAACTTGATGTATATATACTAATACATCTTTATTTCTTTCAATCCTCCTTTCATAATAGTCTCTATTTATTTTTCATAAGCCTAAAATAAAATAAAAGAAAAAAAAATAAGAATAAGGGAACGGAAAGGCCCCAAAATGGAACTACGGTGTCTGCGGATGCCGCGCCACCACCGGTATCCATGCAACATAACACCAGGCTTTTTGGCCCAAGTATTGTAATTTTAGAAACAAATTATCTAAATACAGCACATTTTAAACATATTTCTCACATACTGTCATTTTTAACAGCGTGTCATTAATTTTTTTTAATTATTCCACGTGTATCACGCCAACGCGCAAGGCGTGATACACGTCATCACGCCAACACTTTAGGCGTGATATATGTGGACACGCCAATACCAAAAGCGTGATATACATGATCATGTTAAACACACTGACGTTATAGTACATATCACGTCTCCCGTATTGGCGTGATGACGTGTATCACGCCAAGTGCTTTGGCGTGACACACGTGGAACATTTTAAAAAAGTATTCGGGATGTGTGTTAGTGATGTGTATACGCTGGAAAGAGAGTGATATGTTAACAGTATTGGAGTATGTGAAGAAAATTTATAAATATTTAATAAAAATATGAAGAAAAAAAATTAAATTATTATAAGGAAAAAATGAGTTTAACCTTTATTTCATGAAATACTCATATAATTTTCATAAAAAGCCTCATAACTTACAAAATAAGGGGTTTTTTGGAATTCCGTTGGACCAAACCGCCTATGGCCTATAGGGGGTTTGTATTGCATTGGCCTCGAAAAGTTATATGGAATCGATATAAAATGCGTCTAAATCGAACAAACGAATCAAAAGTTATGGCTTTTTAAAGTTTTGACTTTGGTTATTTAAGTTTTGTTATATTAAATTCTAGGATTATCTTTAATCTATTATTATTTTTCTCTGTTTATCATTATCACGTCAATGACTTAAGCGTGATATATTTTATCACGTCATTTATTATAGCATTTTATGTACTGCCACGTCAGTGCATTTAACGTGATTGTGTATATCACGCTAATGCTTTTAGCGTGTCCACGTATGTCACGCCACCCGGTTGGCGGGATGACGTGTATCATGCCTACCGCTTTGGCGTGATACACGTGGAATATTAAAAAAAAATTGTCACGCTAACAAAAACGACAATATGTAAGTAAATTATTTCAAATGAATGATATTTTAATAATTTGTCTCTTAATCTACTGTAGACGGGCCAAAAAGCCATAACACCATGCTGATCAAGTTGGAGATAACCTTCTACTTCTACCTTCTACCTTCTCATCTCTCTTTCAAGTCTGAAAGGTGCATGGAACCTGATCAACCTAGTCAATGGCATATATTATATAATACACTACAAAAGATCTATATTTCTTTCTCTCTTGCCTTTTTTTAACCACTTCTAACAATAGTCTCCATTTTTCATAAGCCCGAAATGATATAAAAGAAAAAAAACAAGACTAAGGAGAAGAGGATGACCCCAAGAAGGAAGCGACAGAGGCCGACCACCGGATTATGGCGGTTGCGGTTGCAGATGCTGCCGCCGCCGCCGCCGCCATTGTTCCTTCGTGCTGGCCGACCACGCCTTCGGGGCTTGATTGCTTTATCTATACTTTTGTCTCGGTTCATTACTTTTCCTCCAGAAAACGATACCAGATAAAGATAGTAGGGAATTCGTAGGATTTTATTTAATAAACACAACCCAGAATGGAACTCCTATGTAGGTTTCTAACTTCTAAACTATAGGCGCAGAAGAGAAGGAGAGAAAGAGGAAGGAAATGGGTATAACGGAAAAGGATTAGCCTGAACTTTTATATAACTGATCATGTAAACCACTTGCATGGGGCAAAACCCTGGTTGTTTCCGGGCCAAGAACATGCACAACAGGTTCCAGGAAGTAAGTGATTAACCACAAGGCCTCTCAAAACTTCATTCCTACTTATACCCTGTTTAGTTTCATGAGGAATGGAAGTTTAGCTTGGTTGCTTGGGTTTTGGTTCGAGCATTTTTAAGGATATTTTATTCTATTTTATTTTATTTTAGGATTCAGACACACGGTGGACTTGGTATTCAACGAAGACGTGTTGAAATCTTCAATAGGTAACAACAGCTTGACCGAAGTAATTCTTGTTTGTTTGGAGTTGACTTCACATTATTTACTTGCAAGAAGGATCACTCTTGTTATTTAATATTTGTTATACTTATTAATTTCTTTTTTATTGCCCAAATACCTTAAAAAGAGTTGCGGACTTGTAGGCAACAGAAGACTGATACGTGCAAAGAATAGTACAAGATCTTTTACATAATATTCATTAAATGTTTTCCCCGCCTTACTTTCTTCTCTTATTTTTTTTCGGAGTTCTGCTATTTCATTAAGTGAGTTGTTAATGTACTTAAATTTTATTTACATGTATTTTCTTAAATAAAATTAAAAAGGGATAAAAATAGATTGTAATAGTGAACACAAGTGGACAGTTATGAATGATGGCAATAAGGGAAAAACGAAAGCTTTCGTTCTGACTTTGCAAAGAACAAAACCTAGCCAGATGAGCTTCTTATCCTTTTTTGCAGCTTGTGCATCTAAAGCTTTTGTTTTGAATGTTATCTGTAGTAGTTAGAACAAAAGCTTTAGATGCACAAGGTGCAAAAAAGAAAAAGAAAAAGAAAAAAGGATAAGAAGTTCACTTGGCTGGGTTTTGTTCTTCGCAAAGTCAGAACGAAAGCTTTCGTTTTTTCCATATTGCCGTCATTCATAACTGCCTACTTGTGTTCATTATTACAATCTATTTTTATCCCTTTTTAATTTTATTTAAGAAAATACATGTAAATAAATTTTAAGTACATTAACAACTCACTTTAGTGGATGCCACATCATTGCGCCACTTCATTCTGTCATTGTTAATTCGGGCAATTGTTTTGACTAAATAGCAAAACTCGATAAATTTTGATGATGTGTAAATTCCACGTAGATACCAACTGTTTCAGGCAAAAGAAGCTCGGTCATTTTTTCTGGACGAATAGTGTTTTCCTTTTTCCCGTTTGATTGGCTCATGAGAAAGGTAAATTTAGACCCTTTTTTTGGTTTAGAAATAGTCTAACTTTGAAGGCACATTCATTTCATTTGAAAGGATCGTGATGCGTCTCTCTTGTTTATTAGCAGGCATTCTAGTATTCTAGACTCGGAACTTTGTCCCACTACAATATATACGAAGTGAAAAAAACGCCTATAAAGATGGCATATGTGGTGTAGAACTTGCTCCAAAGCATCAACAGTTTGATTTTTTTGTGAAATATGTATCCAATACAGTCAGGAAAACCGTTCACCATATCAGCCACTGCTAGTTTGCATTCTGTGTCCTTGAACATCATAACTCTGTTAATTTGTTTTGTTTTTACCTTTTTGAAATATGTTATTCATAATGTTTTACAGATATCACACAATTGGTTATGGTATCTTCATATGAGAGGTAGTTAAAGGCTATTAAAATGTTTATGTAGATTACTTATATGCTCGTAATATAAGTACACAAGCAACACATCAATTTTTTTAATGAAAATTTTCCAACCTAACAAATCCAAAGTTCACTTCAATTTTGTTTTAATTCCTCCCGCGTGATAGCATTGCAAGTTTGAGGAAATTGAGGAAAAGCGTGCATGGAACTGAAGCTTTCTCGTTCATCCTGGAAAGAAAGATGGATCTTTGTTTTTTTTGGTTGTAGCATTTTGGCTCAGGTGTTACGAATTGACAGACACAAGAATTCTGTGTATGTATTTCATGGATCATATCATCATGTGACAACGAGATAAATCAGTCTATCAAGAGTAATTTACAAGCATGACGAATATGTCCAATACTCCTCCACAAGTTGGTTTTGTGGATGGTTAGAACACCCAAATTGCGTACAAGAACAGTGATGGGTTATTTATGGCTCTTCCACCTTGAAAGAGATTGCCTATCTAGCTAATGAAACCTCTCACAAATGACAATTCAAGTTCTGCTTCCTGTTGAAACCTAAGCCAAACTAATTAACCTGCGGTCCTGCACAGAAATAGGTTTGGTGCACCCGCTATTTATACTTCAAAATTAGGTAACCCTGCCTTGAAATGTTTCAACTTCCAAGTATTAAAGAGAGAAAGGAAAGTACCATGCCAAACCAAATGGTGTCTTGGCTTCAAGATATATTGGAAACAAATTTAGCAACAAATTAACTTGTGAGTTGTGGCATATAACATGCTAGATTATGATCCTCTGGTTTTAAACAACAATCCATATAAATAAAAGAGCCTATATATTTAAGCCCAGGCTCCCAATCTAAAACCATGGCAAATGCTTATCATGTTAGCAGTACCCATCACCCTCCATATGAAGACTCCATCATGGGCTGTTTTAGCTTCAGCATGGCTGCTTTCCTTAGCCATTATTCCAAAAATCTTCAAGTCCCGCATAAAGGGAATTTAAAGCTCCCAGTAGGACCTAAACCATGGCTCGTCATTGGTAATCTGATTCTGAACCTCATCGGCAACCTTCCTCGCCATCCCTTAATTAATTGTCTCAAATATGGTCCAATTATGGAACTGAAACTTGGGTCATTCCCAATTGTGGTTGCCTCTTCTAGTGAGATGGCTAAAAGTTTTCTGAAGACATATGACTGCATTTTTCCTCTAGAGCTCAAACAGCTGCAGGAAAGCTTGGTCATATATGGACAATAAACTGGCGCCAAGGACATAGAATTTTCCTTTCTCTGAGCTGTTTAACCCCAACTGACTAAAGTCTTAACAATCTTTAGAACTTATTCTTAAGCTAGCTGCAACAATGACATGTAAACAATTACAGGGTAGTCTAGTGTCTACTATTTCTGCATTTGAGGGCAGGACTCTTACCAGCATATTCATGTGGAAGCATTCCATGCATTCATGCCTATGCCCTTTCACGGAAACCTATATATCTTTCTATTCTCTCCCCCTTTATTCTTAGTGTTATAAGTAGGATTGTGTTGTGCAAAAGAAGTACATCAATAGTGAGTCCAAATCCAAGCAGGTTATATTCACATCGGGGAGTTTAAAGAAATCATGGATGATGTGTTCTTGCTTAATGGGGGTGTTTAATACGGGGAACACCTTAGTTGGATTTTTTGGACTTGCACGGTTATGTTAAAGAGCTGAAGGCTCTCAAGAAGAAAAATTATCAATTTCTCGATCACGTGTTTGATGAACATAGGGCTAGTAAGAAAGCAAGAAGGACTTTGTGCCGAAGGACATGATGCTTTGCTGCAGCTGCTTGAAGATCCTCCACTTTATGTGGAGCTCACTGATGATAGTGTCGAGGCCTTCACTCTTGCAATCTTTTTTTCTTTTTTCTTTTTTGGTTTGGGAACACCTTTAGAAAATCTTCTTCAGGAAATAATACTAATGAGTACAAAATTGTTTCTGCTATATATGGAGATAGCAAATACTATAGAAGGCTGGGGAGTTCGTGTCAAGTTGTCAACATACGGTTATCCAAATTACAGCTCGTCCCAGTAAAGTCCTCAAGAGCTTTTGTTGCTATTAAATGAGCAGAGAATAATAGATCCCTCGGCACATATACGTAACAAACAAACGAAAGTTCAGACATAATAACCCAAAGGTCCTACAAAATCAACTGGACTTACAGAAGTTGTCAGTTGTCACTGTCCTTTGTCCTTCCAATCTTTTTACATGATTTATTTTTGTTTTTTTGTTACTAATTCTTTCAAAAAGAAACCTCGTGGTAGATAGATAAAAGAAAAGTTGTATTGTCCTTAATTAATTTTTTTGTTTGTGTAAAAGGTATTTTTTTTCTCTTCTTCTTTCCTTTCTTCTTTTTAGAAAAAGAAAAAAACAGAAAAAAAATATTAATTTTGATTTGGCTATAATAGTGAATAGATACAAAAAAGAGCAATAAAATAAAATCATTAAGCCCAAGTACCAAGATCTCCATTCATGCAAAGAAATAGAAAACTTCCAATTGCACTAGCCCGAAATACCAATACCCAAAAACCCTAAAAAGGGACCAGTGGACTAAAGAGAATAGGTGTGGCAAATGTAATTGTCATTGATGTTGTGGGTTTAGATGATATAAATAGGACAAGTTAGTTCGTAAGTTTACGTACAGATTGTTAGAACCAACACAGATTGCTAAGGATATACAAATTATACACGGATAATCTTATCTACAATTCAAAACAATCTAAACAAGATTTTTTTTTAAAAAAAATCTAAACAACTTGATCTGTTATCAATTACGCTCCCGCAAGATGGTGTTGCCGTCTGTAACATGACTTTTGTTCTAATGATTGTGTATCTGGCACTGCTGAGTGGCTTGGTAAGAAGATAAGCAATTTGATCTTTCGTGGAGATGTAAATCTGGCCCTCTTGAACTAGCTCACGAACAAAGTGTAATCTAGTGCTATATATATGCTTCATTCTTGAATGGAACACTGGATTTGAACATAGGTATGTAGCCCCAATGTTGTCATAATAGAGTCTTGGAGGTGATAATGGTTTTATGCCAAGTTCAGCTAGTAGATGAGACAATCACATTGTCTCGGCTGTAGCAGTAGCAACAGATCTATACTCGGTTTCAGTGGATGACCTCGCAACTGTTCTTTGTCTTTTTGACATCCAGGGGATTGTACTACGTACCGCCAAGAAATATTAAGTAAGCAGAGGTAGTAGGCTAAAATTTGTAGAGATTCTTTGTAGGCTTAATTTACACAATAAAAAAAAAAGGAAAAATAGCATCTAAACCTTTAAGTTTTGACTTTGGAGACGGTTACCATAAACTTTAAAATTTTTTATTTAATCTCTAAATTAACTTAATTATTTTAATAAATTCTTTCATCCACATGTTTATTCACTACTAAAGGAGTATTGGGACACATCATAGACCGACCACATGTTCAAATCTTAATTATTTAAATTAAATTATTTTTAATTCCTTTTTTACAAAATTATTAAAATTTTAAAAATAAAAAAGTAATTAATAAAAAAAAGATGCTCATAACCGAGCATGTGACTAGCACATGGTCTTCATCTTCCGTCGTCGGGATCTCTTCTTCGATCGTTTTGGCAAATGCAGTGTGTTATGGGTCAATTCATACTGGTTCTGTACAATATTAGTTTCCAGGTTTCTCATCCCAATCTTGCTTAGCCACAAACAAGTGTTGCTGAGCACTCTGTCATAATGCTCTTCCATACAAGTGCTGTTGAGCAAACGCTGCCTTGTGCTTCTTCAACCTCTGTGACTTCTGCTCCGCTTCTATAGCTTCCTCCAACGATTCAAATTATCCCCAAAACTGGGCCTTCACATGAGGCAAATTGGGAGCCAAGTTCTTCTCACGCATTTCTCTTTCTAGTTCTCTATAATCCTCCATCATCCACTCCCACGCTTCAGTCTCCGCTTTAATCTGTCTCCTCCTCAGCAAATTGTATTTATTCTTCTCAATTTTCTTAAACTCCAATCTAGCTAAATTCTTGGTTAGTTTTCTCTTTAAAAAAAAAGTGAAGAAATCCAAGGTGGGTCCTGGATGAATATCCTGGGAAGTGATTCTGGGTCCTCAATTTGATGAACCCCATTAAAGGGTGCATCAGAATTCAGGGAATTCTAGAGGTCTTCAATGAAATTATCGTCGATTGAGTGTGATAAAAGATGAAATTGAGTTGTGCTTGAAGGGGACTTGATGGTAAGTGGAAAAGAAGAAGTGGAAGACAGTGAAGAGAAGAGAGTGGGTGTTCGGATAACGAGAAAGTGAAGGTTTTTATGAGTTTTTCTTTGAATCTGAAGATGGGTTCCCTAGTGTTGTGAACTTAGGGCTGGGAAAGGAAGTTGCTAACGTCATTGTGTAGCTTGACTACGGAGAAGAGAACGACCAATGACTCCTGAAGACGATGGAGGAGGAAGATGAAGACCACGTGCGCGTGCTCTGTCGTGAGTATCTTTTTTTTCAATAATTTCTTTTTATTTTTATAAACTTAATAATTTTATAAAAAGGTATTAAAAATAATTTAATTTAAATGATTGAGATTTAGACACTTGAACGGTTTAAGATGTGTCATTTCCCTCATCTATTAATAAGTTAATAGAAGATTAAGTTAATAGAAGATTGATGAAATGATTTATTTAAACAATTGAGTTAGCTTATGAATTAAATAAAAACATTTTAAATTTTATGTGATTGTTTACAAATAAGTCAAAGTTTAAATAAACTTGATATTATTTTCTCATAAGAAAATGATATATTATTAAAAGAGAATTATTTTTCATTAAATAAATAATAAATTGAAACACCATTAATGCTCATTCAATGATATTGTGGCAGTTTTCTCGCTTAATTTATATAAGTTGTCTAGATTAATATATAGAAAAATTACCAAAAAGAAAAAAATTTCTCCAAAATTTGTGAGATATAGTGTAAATGAATTATACTCCACTTTCAACGGAACATTTCCATATTTTTATTATATTAAACAAGTCTGAAGTGATTTTTATTCTAAATTTTTCTTTAACTATAAATGTAGCCTTCTATATGGTCAAACTATATGAGTTGGGAAGAATGTAGTTGCAGCGACAAGACTCCCTAATCCGTTTGAATCTTTGTTGGTCTGGAAATTGTAGTAATATATGCTCAATTCCGAGAAAGCTTTTGTACCACAAAGAAAATCCTAGAAATCTTTCAGATACCAAGCTCTTCCGTGTAGTTTGATAAAGGATGTGTCCTATCTTAGCCATGGTAACAAGCAGATTATACCATTTCTTTGTATTCTTATTTCTTATGATAAATATAACTAACTAGATCACATATTCAATTAGCAGCTGTAAACATGATTGGGCATGCAAGCTGGCTAATGAGAGTTTGTTAATCGCATTAAATGATTATCCTCCTTGTGTTTGGCATTTTTCTTGTGGTCAAAATATATAGAAAGATAGGAAGAAGGAAAAACTCCACCCAGGCTAGGAACTGTAAACAATTTTTTCCCTTTAATTTTGATTTCAAGCTACATTTTATTTAAACAGATATGTCAAATTTTATTAAGACGAGAAATTACAGATTATCATAAAATAATCACTATACAAAATTAAATATATAATTTATATTTAAAAAAGAAAGAAAAAAAAGAACTCAATCTGAATTTGTTCCTTCTTTTTGCGAAAGCATAACTGTAATTAACCGTAATTTTCGCATTACCTTAATTACTTATCACTTAAGTATTCTGTTGTTTTGCCAGGATAATTTAATTTGTCAACATTCAATTATTATGACTAGTTGCTCTTTTGATAACATGAAGAATACTACTAGATGATGTGACGGCTAAATAATTTGACCATCAGCAGCATTCTAATTAATATAGAAAAATTTGGCAGATAGTACCCAACTGTTTGTCGTTTTCATGATTGATTTTGTTGGATAAACATATTCTGTCATATAATGTTTTGAAACCCACATGATTCAGTCTACAATTTTGCCATTAGTCTTTGGGTATTTGGTGTGCAGCTTTAACCCTCTTCATTGCCAAACCCAAGCCAATTAGTGTCTATATTTTATGGCTTTTAGAAGAGTCGTAAATGGTAAAATCTTTGATCAAGTAATGGAAAAATTTCCTTTAACGGGATGCACTTACCTGTTCATTGCAATAAGTCTCTTATATTATGAGTGTTCTTTACTTTGTTTTCCTTATAACAGGCCATGTATTTATATATATAAGGCTGTTACGTATTAAAAAATGATTTTGATATTCAATAATTTAAAAATTTTAAAGACTTTAAAGAAAAATAAAAATTATTTTATGTTTGTTTATAATTATAAAAATTATTTTTAAACGAGAATAGTTTCTCTCTTTTTTATTGTAAGAAATTTTTTTCAAAAACTAATGAGAGTAGCTTTTCTTTTTAATTATAAAAATAATTTTTTTAAATAAATAATTTTTTAATAAGCTTAAACAAATATAATTAAAATCATTAAAAATAATTTTTTATTCAAAAAATGTAATTTTTTCATCAAATAATCTGTAACAAAAGAGCTCATAATTTGCCTATCTCTATTTTGTATTGAGAGTTAGTTCTCTCCTTTTTTATTTCTCATCTTGCAATGATTATTTTCTTTTGACTAAAAAGAAATAATTGGCTTAGTTATTTAATCTGTGATTTAAGTATATATATATGCCACAACTTCGAATTAATTAATTTAGGCGGCTTTCCTTGTTGTCTGCACTCTGATAAATATTATTTAGAATTGGCTTATTCAGTGGTATGTTAATCACTAATACGTGTTGTTTAGTCAAACCGCTTAGCTGTAATCGCTGGTGTTGATCAGATCTTTGAATTTGTTCAGCAAATTGTAGTTGGTAATTGTCCATTTATTGAACAAGTCTTTTGATTCATCAAGAAGCAAAATTCATTATTGTATTTGTATACACAATTTAAAATAATTAACTTCCTACCGTAATTGAAGAAATAAAAAAGAATAGAAAAAATTAACTCAAGCATGTTTTCCATGCAAGGACTATTTCAATTGCACTCTCTTCTTTTTGTTTTCTTTTGGCCTTTTTCTTTTCTCTGGGTTTTCTTGGCTCTATGACACATTACACTTAGCCTTGTAGTTGGCACACTACGTAACTCTTAAGCATTCTTCAACAAATATCTATGTACAATATGATTTATGTGTTTGCTAAGCTATGCTTCCTTGCCTTTTCTGATGTGATGGAGGTGAGTTTGACCCACTTCTTCTACCATTTCGGTGTTTGTCATTCTGTGACTGTAACTGTGGCTTTGGTGACCTGGGCGATCTAAGTGGATGCCTATGGCCGTTGTTGAGATGGTGATTGCGGTGATGGTGACCATTTTCCCTCTTCCTCTCCTTAGGTGCTTCATATTCCTTTGCGTCTCTCTGCACTTCATTATCAGCTGGAACTGTGTAAACGAAGGGTCCAATTGGAATATCATCAAAATCCTGGAGGGGCTCCAGAGTCTTAACCACTGTGCTCATTGAAGGTCTACTCCTTGGCCTGTGGCTGAGGCATTGATAAGCCAATGCAGCTGCTTTTCTTGACCCCATCTCAGAATACTGCCCTTCAAGTTTTGGATCCATAATCCGGCCAAGTTTCCGGGAATCGTTTAACATTGGCCTTGCCCATTCCACTAGGTTCTGCTCTCTTTGAGGGCGACCCTTGTCCACTGACCTTCTCCCTGTTAGCAGCTCCAACAGTACTACTCCAAAGCTATACACATCACTCATTGCTGTCAAGTGACCTATGAGAAAAAAATTATTAAAATTGATTTAGCTACACGAATATATTCCAGTTCAAGTTAATCATGTTCATGTGTCAATATATATATATATATATATATTAATACAAAAGTGAATTAATTAGAACTATAAATTTACCTGTCATGATATATTCTGGGGCAGCATAGCCTTGGGTGCCCATAACTCGGGTTGAAACGTGTGTGTCATCTCCTTCAGGACCATCTTTTGCCAACCCAAAATCAGAGAGTTTTGCATTGCAATCCTGGAAGAATAAATGAGAAGAGTGAGTTACATAATTGATGACGGAGATTCTAACGGAACAGTGGAGGAGGGCAGGGAAAGCGATACTTACGGAGTCTAACAAGATGTTTGAAGCTTTGAAATCTCTATATATGACTGGTTTCTCTGCTTCATGAAGAAAGGCTAGACCCTTTGCAGCTCCAACAGCAATTTTCATTCTTGTTGACCATGGTAGTGATGCCGAGTATCCTGGAATTCCCCCAAAACAAAAGGTTAGATTTTCAAGTTCTAAGCACGTTAAAAGGGATTCAAATCTACTATATCATTTTGTCCCCCAATTAAATGATAATAACTCTATAAAAAAATCATTTATTTCTTAATTCGCAATAGTTGTTTTTAGTTATCAATTTTTTTGTCGAGTTATCGTCATTTAATTAAGTGACAGGAAGAAAACAAAAAAAAAGGATAACAGATTTGATTCCGATTGAAAGAAGGTAGTCATGGATATCATAACATAAATCTTACTTCTAAACAGTTGATTCTCTAAGCTGCCTCTTGGTAAATATTCATATACCAGAAGCCTGTGTTCTTCTTCACAGCAATATCCGATCAGCTTCACAAGGTGTGCATGCCTTAGTTGCCCCAGAAAAACAACTTCAGTCTGTCAGCACAATTTAGAAAACAAAAAGAGGGTCAGAACTCAAAAGCACTTATTACCAAAATGGTTCCTTCTAAATAATAATTAAAGAACTCATAAGCACTCATTATTATACCATGGCAGTACATACATATTTGACACTAATCTGTTGAAGAAAGTACGTACCAACCACTCTTTATGGCCCTGCGAGCCATCCAAGTCCAACAGCTTGACAGCCACAGGCTGAGCCTTGATGAGACCAGGTCTAAGCTTGTCATCAATGAATCCCTTATGCACTGGTCCGAACCCACCTTCTCCGAGAAAATTACTCGAAGAGAAGTGCTGGGTGATAATCTTGAGCTCAGCAAGTGTGAAAACATGCAGGTTAGATCCTGCTAGAGAAATGGAGAGATCCTCTGAAAGCGTCGAGCTCGGAAAACTCAATTCCGTTACAGAAATCCTGTGAGAAGAAATTGGCTTTGTAGCCACCACTTTCTTGGGCTTGGGT
The DNA here is from genome assembly GCA_023212625.1 of Styphnolobium japonicum. Taxonomy (NCBI): domain Eukaryota; kingdom Viridiplantae; phylum Streptophyta; class Magnoliopsida; order Fabales; family Fabaceae; genus Styphnolobium; species Styphnolobium japonicum. The sequence continues at coordinate 19,340,441 of JALBWW010000003.1, read as the reverse complement.
GAGGGATACTCACCCTTATAACAACCGGGGAAGATCAATTTCCATGTAATTTTCATGACAGTCATTGTTGATAAAGGAAAAAAAATTCAAACTTGAATCGGTTCTCCGGGATGGTAATCTACAATCTCATAGCTGCTCTGCTCCTCAAATGTTTCTATAGAGATATATTATATATACTTGAGGAAGCTTGGAAACTTGGTGAGAATATGTAAGTATTAGGTAGGAAGAGAGATGGGATGGTGGTAATGGAAATGGGTTTACGACTTATAAAGGGAGAGGTAGTGGGCTAATATTCAAAATATCCAACTGCTCAGAGAGGAAAGAGGTTTGCAGCTCCTTTTCTATCAGCCCGTGTTGAATTTTTCCTCTAGTTTCTTTTTGATTAGTTTTCTAGGTCCTATACACACCATGGAATTCTTGTACTTTGTAGAGAGAGAGAGAGAGAGGTTGTCTAGCTGTTTGGCAAGCAAGAAAAGACCAATGATTTGAACAACTTGTTTAACATTTGATAAATGGGGAACCGAGTATCCCAAGTCTAAGATGTTGGTTTAGGGCAAATGACATAGCTACCCCTCCTTGACTTTCAAGCATTTATGAATGGTGATAAATTTGGAAAAGGAGTTTCTGATAATTGTTTCGGTATTTTGAAGAGTATAGTATTTAAAGTGAATTATGATTTATTTATTAATTGTTAGTTTTATAAAAAAAATATTTAAAAATTTATTAAATATAAATCATAACTAATTAATGCTTAACAATTTTTTCTAAAATATTTTTTAAAAAAATAAATACCAAATTAATCCTCAACTTATCATCTTTGAAACATTTTGATTGCAAAATCACCTTCAAGAATATTTGCTTTCATTTTCTAAGAGATATAAAGTCTTGCACAGAACCAAAAAGAGATCATAATTTCACACTTCTGTATATTAAATTCCCCCTCCCTCTTTTTTCCTTTTTTTTTTTTAATTTTCGTTGACTTTTTTTGTAACACAAGTTGTTTGCGTATGCGCTCTCACCATTTCTCTATTAACTCACAGTTCCAGTAGAAGCCAAAAACTTCCACAATATAAAGAAAACACAAAACAGGGAAACTCCAGACTCCAGCTATTTTACTATACACATGGAGAGAGGCTGACCCATACACATAGAGGGAGGATGACCTGACTCGAAAAAATTTATTTTTATTTGATTCTTGAATAAATTTAATTAAATATTTAATTAATAATTTATATATAATTAATTATATATTAAATATTAAAATAAAAATAAATTATTAATTAATTATATATAAATTATTTAATTAAATTAATTAAATAATTAATTAATTTTATCTAAAAATTAAATGAAAATAATTTCTCCTAAACTAATCTAAAGAGTCATTTCCCTATAACAAAGGGGTATACATCCCATTCCTCAGCGATATAGTCAGAGGGCAATTCCGTCAAAACGATACGCTTGTGCTTGGTTTATTTTTTCTGCGTGTTTGTACTTCAGTATTAAAAATAAAATACTTGTGTGTATGTACTTCAGTATTTAAAATAAAATACTTAGCCGCAATATTTTAAAATTTGGATCGAAAATTGTACTGATAAGATTTTCAAGTTATGGATGAATAGTTGAATGATCGAATTTGATAATATAATAATTATAATTATAATTATATATATTTTTAATTAAAATAATTTTATTTTGAGAATAATAAAGATTTAAGAAAAAAATTAGAGTTAATTGTTATTTAAAAAAAGTATTATTATTATTTATTTAAAAATATTTATTATTATGAAAATAATAATAATAATAATTTTTTTTTAAAAATCAGTTGGTCCAACTTCATTAGTTCATTTTTCATTGCATAGATCTTAAAAAATTACGTGAAATCGATATAAAATACATTCAAATCGAACGAGTAAAAAGTTATGACTTTTGGAAGATAGATGTAAAAAAATCTTAAAAAATAATTTAAAATCTTAAAAAATAATTTAAAAAACTAAAAAAAATAATAAAAAATGTAAAAAAAACACAACTTGGAGAACCGGCTGATTTTTAAGAATCAAGTCTGGTTCATCTAGGTTATCAATTCTTTTCGATTCTTTTCAGTTCAACGGCCAAAATAATTTTTGAGATCAACTGGATCGGCCAGACATGCGGGTCACTATCTAACCGATTGGACTGGCCGATCCAGTCCAATTTTAAAAACCATGATTGATCGGTCTGCTTGCAACCTTAGTTGGGTTTGTTTCGAGAAGATGGTGCTCAAATATAAATTAATTCAACTCGTCGTATAAAAAATGCCAAAACAGCATTTAAACAAATAAATTGGAAGGATTGCATATCATAACGACTAACACAACTACACAAGGACCTATTCATTTAAGGAATAAAAAAAGCCTAACATAATGGGTTGTCTTTTGAGAATGCTAGTCACGCAATAAAAATAAAAAGCCAAAAAAATAAAATAAAATCATTTGAATGTTAAGAGTTACTAATTGTATTTTTAAGATTATGATTCAGAATTGAAGTTCAGACATTTTCAAAACTTTTAGGGCATGCCCCATGCCTATGTGTGGTTTGACTTTTTCTTTGCTTTTTGGTAATGAATAAATTTTGTAAACATATTCGATCTCTAATTTTTACAGTATAAATTTAATAACACCTTTATATATATAGTTTTGTAGGGAATTACTCTAATACTTATTTTTTTTTTCTTCAAGATATCAGTATCTAAGATGAGATGTCTAGCATTCATTAGATGTTATTTATATTTAATAAATTTTCTAATATTTATTGTAAAACCAATAATCAATAAATAATTAACAATTCATCTAGGATATTAAACCCATCAGGATACCATAACAACTCTCAATTTTACCCCTTTACATAATTGTTTGAGTTGAAACAGAAAATAACATTTAAGTTTGAATGCAAAAGCTTAAGCAAAATTTTTTAAACTATAACACAATCACGTATATCATTTTGGCCAATTGTAAATATAAAAATGTACATTGTATAAAAAAAAACTTATAAAAATGTACAGATAGAATTAAGTGGATATCCTTTAATTTACACAAAGTGCAGATTAATTATATTAAAGTGGGACCGATTGGTGGTGGTTCAGGGCTCATTCCGTGGGCAGAAAGTGGTTCGGGCAGCAGCCTAGGATAAGTTGGTATCTTCCAAATAATTTGGACTCAAATATTGCGTGCGCGAGAAGAAAAGATTGTCGACGACGAAAACAGCGGAGAATATCAAAATAACGACGTGCCAAATGAGGACAATTCAATGGCCGAAAAAAAAAGAGGACAATTCCATCAAAAAGGGAGTAGGTATGTGGAGTCATGCCACGTGTCATCACCTATCAGAGTCAATGGGCGTGATGGTCATTTCATAAAAAAGGACCTATCAACTATGCGAGTACTGACAATTCATCCCATCCCGAATTGCAAGGAAAACCAAATGGCGCAATCAAATTAAGTGAATGTTTTGGAAATATAATTTTTTTATAATAGTTTTTTTAAAAATAAAATTTATTTGATTTATTATGAGTATAATTTTTTTTATATCATTTAATTATATATTATCAAATTATTAAAAGAGTTTGACTATTATAATAATTACTTAAAAAACTTAACTCTTTTAATGATATGTCATTATATGATTAGATAACAATATAAATTTTTTTACACTAACATTGAATTAAAATTTAATCCAAATTTATTTTATGTAAAGTTTATTATGTTTGATTAAAGTGTGTAAAATTGATTATAAGTGAAATTTATTTTTTCATACTCTAAAAATCACATTTTTTTAAAAGCTTTATAGCATGTTTTAGAAATATTAATTCTTTTCTAAAATAAAATTTTCCAATTAAAATTAATTTTATCTAAAATTTATCTTGTTTGTTTAAAGCGTGTAAAATTATTTATAAGTAAAGATTACTTTTTCATTAACTAAAAATAGCTCTTTTAGAAAAGCTTTTATTTTGAAATTTTAATTAAGTGATTTTAACTTATTTTGAAAGTTTTGGTAGATAGATATTCTTTTTCCTTCAACTAAATAACTTTTTTAATCATTTCATCTATCTTTTTGTAATTTAGTACATAAAAGCAATTTTTTTAAACAATCCAAATAAAAAAAATTTGACTTCAAATCTGAATAAACAAATGAAACACAAGAATGATGGTTGAATTTGTTTTTTAACCTTTTTGAAAAACTTTTCTTAAAATAGTTCTTATAATAAAATCTTCGTAAGAATGTGATAGAAAATTGATGAAATATAGATTCTTTACAGACAGTTGAATGCAAAGAGAGTTTTTTTTGAAAATCTTTGAACGTAAGTTAAAGATGTATATTTTCATATAAAAGAAGTTGTTAAGAACAACAATGATAATCCTTAAACATTAATGAAAATAAAGTAAAACAAAGAGATGGGAGAAAAGCTTACACCAGGTATTTATACTGGTTCATTCTCACAACTCGAGAGTTACGTTCAGTCTCTTCTACTTGAAGGAATTTCACTAATCTTTCACAAAGATTACAAGTATTCTTCACTTCGCCTCTTCAGGTTTGCAACCAAGTATTCTAAACCTCTCCAGGTTCTAACAACAAGTATTCATTTACAGACAAGCCTCTTCAGGCTTACAACTAGAGTAATAAAGAGAGTGTTTACAACACTTGAGGTTAACTCACGATGTGTGAGGATAAACAATGAGGTCAAGTAAAAACTTCATACAAGAATATACAAAGAATTTGTAAAGCAGAGTAAATCTTTTTGCTTCGTATGTTTTCTTAATGTCTACATCTTCCTTGATCCTTTGAAGACTTGGTATATAAAAGTTTGTGAGCTTGTACTAGTCTCCATAAGCTTCTTTGTCCAACGACAATATTTATTACCGTTTTAAGTAGCATTAAATGCACTATGCTGATAACATGTTGATCTTCTTCTGAAAAGTGGGTTTGATTATCAATGTTGTTAGAAACTTTGATATCTTTGTTCTGACACTTCTGAGTGAGCAGAAAGTTCCTATTTGCTGGTATTTGTAATTGTTAGGTGTGTCAGCTCCAGTGTACAATGTTGATTTTGAAAGACATGTACTTTGTTAGAGACCATATTAGCAATTAATGCACTTTGTCATTCTTGTTTTTAAACTGCTTTGGTCGAATGCTTTTGAGGAACAATTAACAGAAACAAAACAATGGACGATCCAATATCATATAATAAACAATACATATTATATATTGGACGCACGTAGTGAAACAAAAATTTTGTCTTTACAAAACTTGTCTTTAGTCCAAAAGTATTTAAAAATGATTTATTTAAAATGATACAACTTGGACTATTTCTTTTTATAATGAGATAACATAAGTTTGTTTTAAAACTTATTTGTTCAATCTAATTTAATATTATTATTATCTTTAAAACTTTGAGGGGTTAAATTTCATTGAACAATTTTGGTTCTCGTATCTATTACTTGAATACGTCTTTGGTTTCAACAATCTCCTCCTTTTTGATGATGATAAACAATATTAAATTTACTTGAGTAAAAACTTTTATCAGTTCGAAAAATTATAAGCTCCCCCCTAAGAACATGCTATATACAAGTTGGATGCAAGTATATTGAACACATGTGACTTAGGAACAATTTTTTTAGTTTGTTCAAAATGATAGCTTCTACTAGTTATTGGATGCATTGTTTAACAAAATAAAGTTTGAGTCCATAACGTATTAGAGCAGTAAAGCAATTAAACAAGTTAACTGAGTAAAATAGAGTAATAGTTTATATCAGCAATATCAGAGTAAAATTTTATAACCAATATTAGAGCAAAATATTTACACGTACTAGAGTATAGGGATTTATGTTAATTAATTAGAGCAATATAGTAATATACTGTTAGTTGACAAAGAATCAGAGCAAATAATCATAAGATCGGATCAACAACAGATTTATCATTAGCACAAACAAAACAAGTTATATTAGAGTAAACCAATAATAACAAGGTTAGAATAAGAACAGATAAATGTGAAGAATAAATTTAATTTTATTCCCATTTCATGTATAAGTGTATATAAAATCAAATTTATTTCTCAGTACTCTCCATTTTGTCATCAGACAAAAAGTGAAGAGAGACATCATAGTTAGAAATTTTTTTTAGGTAAATAAAAGAACTAAAATGAATAAGAGTGTAAAACAAAATGTTATGAACATCAGGGTGAACTTCATGAACAGGGACAAGTTGAGGATGACTCTCAACTGAAGCTTCAACTTCAGTGGCTTTAACTGCCACAAGCTGCTCAGTTGGATTGACGACAAATAAAGGAGCAGAAGCAGAAAGTTGAAGTTGAGCTTCGTCTTCTTATTCTTCAATAGCCATAATCTAAACCCAGGGAAGTGGATCTTGATATTTTGAGAAAAGATTCTCCCAAGGGTATGGTTTGCTTAATTTGTTCGAGGGGGACCAATTTCTCACTTCTTCTGGGTCCAAAAATGTCATCAGGGATAGCATAAGGGGCATACAATTGAAAACTATGGCCTTTTATTGTCATGACATTCTTTTTGTCTTCTGTACTTAGCCTAGAAGAAGATGTTTCTTCAATAGTCAGGGGTTTGAACTTGAGTTGCTTAGGGTAGATGTTTATCTATTGAGAGAACCCGTCATAGCCTCGAGCTTTCCTCTGACTTATTAGAAGATTAGGGTCCTTTAACTCCCAATCTTTGATGTGGTGGGGCGCCACTCCCAAGGTAAAGGTATGAAATTTCCAATCTCGGATAACATAAGGTTTAAGAGAAATGGGGATAAGTGTTTGTTTAGGTGAAGAGGGCAGGGGAGGTGTAAAGTGTGGTGAGGCAGGTCTTGGGGGTGAGTAATAAGAGGTTGTCAAGACCCGTCAAATAATAAAAATTACCAGTTCACAAACTAATTTGTAGTATAAAGAATGAACCGAATCGTCTCTCAAGGATCCAAAAAGAACAAAGACTTAATCAGATCAAGATAATTAAAATGGGGGTTTTGATGATTTGAAAAGAAAATATATTGATTGAATTAAAGAAATGCAATTAACAAATTAACCAATCCAAAGAAATTTACCGATCTTGAGTTTAATTCATCATTGATCACAAGGAATTCACTTAATTGCTAACCATGTTCTTGGCCTTAGATCATATCAAGATGCCCCAACATGATCCAAGAATCCTCTACTAGATAAGCATCTAGGATTTAATTAACCAAGGTTAGATAAAGTAAACACCATCCAAACATAGATTAACTTAAGATCCAGAATTTAACCAAGCTAAACAATCCATCAAAAAGCTTTAATAAATTGTTTATTCTATGTGATCCTCTTTGAATACATGATAATAAAGCTATTACCACATCAACATCTAAATCAAATTAAACAATTCAATCTAGATAAAAATCAAAAGAGGAAGAAGATAAACTTGAATAACAATTAAGCAATATGAACAAGCGAAACAAGATCTCCAAATTAAACATCAAGATGGCTAATCCCTTGGATTAATTATAAGAGCCTAGCCTTCCATGGATGGGAAGGAAGAACTCAGAAATAAAAGAACAAAAATGAAATTCTAATGAGAATGAAGAAGAAGAGAAAGAAAACTCTCACAAATATTCAAACTTTCTTCAAACTTCAAATTGAATGATGTATAATACAAAGAGATTGACTCTATTTATACTAATCCTAGAAGCCAATTTATAATTGAAAATAATCTGAATACAAGTTGTAAAAACATGGAAATTGTCAAATATGGAAGCTTGATGCATGGTTGGTGGGTTGGTGCATGGTAGGTGGGTTGGTGTATGGTTGGTGGCTTCAAATCAACATCTCTTATCTGAGATTTTCATGACCTAGACGGTGTATTTTGGCTTGAAGGTCTTATGAAAGTTGTAGCCAGTTGTCTCCTTAAAATTTTGGCAATGGAATCATACCATTTGGACTTTTAGAACTCCAGATATGCCAAAAACACTGCACTTACCTCAAGTTAGATTGGCAGAAAGTGTTTCCAAATTCAAATCAACTTGTAGCTTCATAATTGCCTAAAATGACATCTATTGACTAAATGGTCTTCAGTGAAGTTGGAGATATAGGTATTATCTTTCCAATGGCCAAGTTTCAACCCAAGAGGAGGCCTATAGCCTACTTTATAATCCAATATGTGCACACTGCCCAGATTTCTGTGATAGCAAACCCACTCTGCATTTTAGGGATATTTTGGACCCTTAGAAGTCCGATCCAGCTCTTGAGATCTCATGAAACTTGTAGAGCCTTATCTTAGCTTTCTAAAAACACCAAGATCATCTCAAATGGATCACCGAGTCCCAAGTTATGGCCTAACCAAGGAGGAAAGGTCAAAATGCATAAAAATCTAAGAATTATTCATAATTTGTATTAAAGCCCAACGAGGCCCAACAACATTAAACTCATATAAAATACTAATATTGGGCACAATAAACATATAATAAAGCCTAGTACCAAGCTAACATAAGTGTGTCAAATTGATTGATCTGTGAGGTTTGTGTATAAGTTGAGGGTGAAGGTGAGAGTTGTCTTTGAGTAGATGGTTGTGAAAAAGGGCTAACTGTTTGAAGTGGGGATACTGTTTGAGGTTGAGTATGGATAGGTGAAGAACATGAAGTTGGGATTGACGCAGTTGCTTAAGTGACTGTGAGTTTCTTGAAGGGCCTTTTCCTGGCAGTCATCTTTGTCCTAGTGCCCCTTGGTGTATGTGGACGCAACCTTGATCTTTAGCTTCTTGGCTATAGGTTGGTCATCGTCTGAGTCATCGTCTATAACCAACTTTCTTGGATGCTTGGACTCTGCTGCTTTGGGCGCAGGTTCCTGTGGATGCTTAGCTATTGAGGGAGAAGGTTTGTTTTCTTCTCCAGCTTCACTTCGTCCGACAAATTCTTGGATGGTTTGGAGTCTCATTTTCATCAAATTGCTATGTCAAAAATCTGTTGAATTTGTGTCCTTCCATACACCTTATTCTTTTCTTCGTCCAATGCATCGAAGACGGTGTAGACACCTTGCTCCTTGAAAAGCTTTGTCAGCAACACACCATAGGAGATGATGATCTTCTTCTTCTTCTTTTCCTAAACACTTAATTTGAAGTGTCTGAATAGTAGGTGGGGAAGGTTGAGTTGTTAACATAGCATCAAATGGCTGACGTAGAATGAGTGAACATTTGAGACTGAGTCTTTTGACCAAGCTTTATGGAGCACCACCTTGTTGAGCAGTTGATGGAGAACTCATGCCTTGTCGTGCATTTGAGAAGCAGTTACCTTGTTCTCATTGGTTGGATCCTTGAGAAGGACATCCAACACTCTTTCTTTGCCACCAAAATCAACAGTCTAGTTTTTGGTGTACTTAGCCCCTTCCAGTCAACATTGACTGGCATCTAATATAGTGACTTCAGATACTATCACTTCCTTGCCCAGAACCACTCCTTAGACATTGTCTTTAGAGACAAAAGCATTTTTCCAAAACTCACGGACTAGTTTCGGATGAATATCCACAGCCTCTCTAAAATAGTTTTCCCAACCTGCTCCTTTCAAGTTGTCATCAATTTCAATCCCGCACTCAGCCAAAGTTGAAGTTAGGAACAAGTGCTCTACGACCACTTTGGCTTCATCCACAATTATCTTATTTCCTCCGACCATATCTCAGTAGAATGAAAGAGATGAAAATGTAGGGTTTTTAAAAGATGAATTTTTTTGCAAATGATTTTTTAGAGATGAGATTGTAAGAGTAAAAACTTAATTAGATGAAAAGGATGAATTTTTAATGAGTTGTAGAAGGGGAGGGTATTTCAAATGTTTTTTTATTTAAAAAGTAAATGAAAATTTGAAAAGACATTTAATATAAAGGCTCATTTAAGTAATCATCACACGTCGCAGTAAAAAGTAACTGCTCTGACGATTCAAGTACTAACTCAGCATGAGAATTTCAAATAAATTCAAACAAGACAAATATATTTTACAATAAATGCGAAGTATATCTGTCAAAAAACTTATCAATCATTGGACGTATACACATGATACATATTACGTACGACACAAATTATCAATGGATACACAATCATTAGTTTTTCATAAAGTGCATACTTAAATGTTCTCTAATGAAAATGAATTTATCTTCAGTGAAGGGTTTTGTGAAAATATTAGCATATTGATGATCTATATTCACAAATTGAATATTAAATACACATTTTTAAATATAATTTCTTATAAAGTGATGTTTGATTTCAATATTTCTTTGCTCTTGAATGAAGAATGAGATTCTTAGACAAATTTATAATTACAGTATTATCACATAGTAAGGAAAATTAATTATATAACTAATCATATTTAACTAACTAATAACTAACTAATTACTAATTAATTGTTAACTAATTATTAACCACCTAATCATATATGATATTTATCATATGAATGGCCTGCAGCGTTAGTTGTAACTTCTGTATTGATATTTTGTTGTGTTAGTAATACCTTATTTTATATACTTTGCTAACATTTTGGTACTTATGTTGTTTATCTTTCAAAGATATACGGATGAAAATGAAAGCAACGAATTGATGGGGGCAAGACTTGCGATGTTCTTATGTTTATTCTTGTTACGACAACTAATAGTTCATAGGTCAATAAATTAGGATGAAAAAATCAATCAAACCACAACCAACTTCTATTCTCACCTTCTCTATGGAATTTTACCAAACATTTAAACCTCAATTTTTTAAAATTAGTTTTACCAGATTGACTTACTAACCTTTTGCCTTGGAAATTTCTTGTGCCGCATCATTCTCCATAACATCACATCATCTAACATGAGACAAAAAGCAAATTATTTTAGTGTGTTCCACCAAAATCAGAAAAGTCTCCAAACATGCATGACTGATTACATTTCATCTATTTTATGACCTTCTTGACAAGTAAAGCCTAACTGATTAGACGTACGAAGGGTCAAAATTAAAATCACAATATGGAGCTGGGCATAATCCATCTGGGATCTGGTTATTAGCTCTTCTAGAATAGATAGTGATTAACGAAGCCACTAATAATAAAAAGGATCTGCATTTATTTATTTAAATCAAAGAAAGGGCTTGGTAGAATAATTAATTGAGTTTAATTTGAATGTATTGTTAATATAAATTTTTTTTATACTATCATCTAATTATATATTATTAAATTATTAAAAAAATTTATTTATTACAATAAATATTTAAAATTTTAATTTTTTTAATTATGTATAAATACGTGATAAAATAATAATATAATTTTTTTATATTAACAGTCATAATTAATTATAATAGACGTGACTTTTTAAAATTGTTCTAGATATCACAGTTCAACCACCATGGACTCTAGCATCTCTCCAGCAAGGCAACACCTGTGCGGTCAACTCGTTTTCATGTTAAGAGTGAAGGGTGGCACGTGTCACTGGTAAGGCTTGTTAGGCAAGGATATAAATTTATGAAAAAATTATTCTCGTACTTTTTTTTTATATTGGTACATTAGTGGATTACTAAATATTTATTAATTAATAATTATATTTAATAATATTTTAAATATTTATTATAAAATTAACAATCAATAAATATTTCATAATTCATTTTAAATATCATATTTACTATAACAACTCTCATTTACTAATATTAATATACTTACTGGTAGCCGTAGCACTACTCTTAGGTATAATATATATGAACGCAATGCACTACGCACGGAAGAGAACGTCATAAACTTTAAAGTTATATAACTAGCAAATTCATAAAATGCAGCGTAAAAAGTCTTGGGGTCAAAAGTCAACCCTCCCCCTTTTTTTGTTGGTATTTAACCCTCCCCTTTTTAGTGTTGTGAATTGTGAGTTATGACAACCGACGCGTTTTGTCCTTTGGTCACGGTCAGCCTGAGCCAGAGTGATAGTTCGTGACGGTCACCAAGTCACCCAATGGAAGTTGCCATTTTTTTTATTTGGCAATTAATGGCCTAACGGGAGAGAAGAACTACATAGATAAATTCTTTTGTGATAAGTGTAAAAATTAAAATCAAATTTTGTTTTCGTTGAAAATGGAATATAAAATATATTTTAGAATGAGAAGGAAATTATCCTTTATTATATAATCTAATTCTTTGAAGCAAAATAAAGAAGAAAAAGAGAATTAGGCGCGTTTGGATGCTCCGCTCTTGGGCGTAGGTAGCTGAAGCAAACTAGTAGTAGTAGATAATAGAAATGTCGCGTGTGGGGATTGAGGAAAACGAACTGTGTCGGGTCATAGTGCCCCCACAATGGGAATGGCACAGTGCGTGGGTTCTGGCTGTGGAGTTGCCTTGGGAATTATTCTGATATTTATTTAAGTTTTTATAAAATATTAGTATATTAAACTCATCCAAATATCATAACAACTCCTTTTGTTGTACCATTTCCCACACAAAAAAAGAAAAGAAAAATGAAAAAATAAAGCAATTGAATTTGAAGACACGAAGACATGGAATGATTAATTAATTCCCAAAGGTCTTTAATTTACCAATTCTGACCAAATAATCGTTTGATACAATTGATGATAATACCTTATGATATTAGCATGACTTATATCGCGGGTCTAAGAGTGCGATATTAGAATAATTTTAATTGAAGAGTTTGAAATATGATGTGTATTTTTGGTTTTGACTATTAGGTTTAAATATTGGATCAATTTAAAAACGATTAATTTTTTTTAAAAAATGTACTAGGTTAAAATAAAAATTAATTAAAAATATTCTTACCTTAAAAAAAAGATTTGAATAATTTTGGCTATAGGTAATTGTGGTGGCAGTAATGGAATAATCTTTTGGAAGCTGAGGAACAAAATATAGGAGAGTGTGAGATGCAGGAAAGAAATGGATATATGGTGGGAGAACTACTTAGAACTCAGAAGTGGCGTGTAACACATCAAGCACGCATGCTCGCGTTGTTATGGTTGTCTTAAGAGGGTCCTTAAGTCAGACTCTAAAGCAGCATTTTTCATTTGACAAAAGGAGCCACATTCTAACATTATTATTAAACTTGATGCACTATTACTCTGCATCATAATAAAATAACATTATAAGCCGAAATTACAATATTTCTCTTAACATACGATAAAATGATTTTGATATAGGTGGACTTTACATATAGACATAGTACACTATTTTATCGCTCAATAGGATTTATGCTCAATTTCCACCGGAAGGTGGCACGCCTTCCCGAAGACAATCCGGTACGGGGACATCCCTATCGATGTCTTGTAGGAAGTTCGGTAAGCCCACAGAGCATCCTCAAGTCTCAGGCTCCAGTCCTTCCTATTAGGTTGGATTGTCTTCTCAAGTATATGCTTGATCTCTTGATTTGAGACCTCAGCTTGTCCGTTTGTCTAGTTACTACAAAGCTTCCACAGATAAGGATCATCCCATACATAGTACTTAGACTCACTTTTCAATTTATCAGACTGAGCTCTAGTAAAACATGCAGGAAGAACACCAGCAACCAAGAAATTAACCATATCTGCAAACCAAGAGGATGTGTTCTTACCTTGCAGCTACAGAAGCTGCTCATTTGATAAGGAGTCCTGTACAGGGAAGGGATTTGAAGCCCTCTCAATGCTGCTCAAGTGATCTGCCACTAGGTTCTCTACGCTACTCTTGTCACGGATCTCTATATGAAACTCTTGGAGCAGTAGCATCCACCTTATTAGTCGGGGCTTTGCTTCTGGCTTCTTCAAAAGGAACTTTAGAGCTGCATGATCAGTAAACACAACAACCTTAGAACCTAGCAAATATGATCTAAACTTATCCAAAGCAAAAACAATGGCTAAAAGCTCTTTTTCAGTTGTGGTATAGTTGGCCTGAGCAGCATCCAGAGTTCTGAAAGCATAATATATCACATGAGAAGCTCTCCCTACTCTTTGTGCCAAGACTGCTTCTACTGCATAGTTAGAAGCATCACACATCAACTTAAATGGTAATGTCCAGTCAGGAGGCTGGATGATGGGGGTACTGGTCAAGGCCCACTTCAAGTGGTTGAAAGCTGCCTTGCACTTGTCATCAAAATTAAACTTCACATCTTTTTGCAATAAGTGGGAAAGTGGAAGGGCAATCTTGCTAAAGTCGACAATGAAGCACTTGTAGAAACTTGCATGACCAAGAAAAGAACGCACTTCCCGCACGCATGTGGGGTAAGATAAACAAGTAATTACATCGATCTAGGCAGTATCTACCTCAATGCCCTTACTGGATACTACATGGCCTAAACTATCCCCTGTTCTACCATAAAATGGCATTTCTCAAAATTTAGCACAAGATTAGTCTCAATGCATCTATGCAGCACCCTAGATAAGCTAGCTAAACATGAATCAAAAGAAGAACCATAGACAGTGAAGTCATCCATAAATACCTCCATGCACTCCTCTAAGAAATCAGAAAATATGCTCAACATGCATCGTTGGAAGGTATCAGGGCATTGCAGAGGCTGAAGGGCATCCGTTTGTAAGCAAAGGTGCCGAAGGGACAGGTAAATGTGGTCTTCTCCTGATCCTCTGGTGCAATGTGGATCTGGAAGTATCCAGTGTAACCATCCAAAAAGCAATAATGGGACTTACCAACTAACCATTCTAGCATCTGATCAATGAACGGAAATGGGTAATGATCTTTCCGAGTGGTGGCTTACCCCCTTCCGTTCATTGATCAAATGCTAGAACGGTTAGTTGGTAAGTCCCATTATTGCTTTTTGGATGGCTGCGCAAAGCCCCGTTCATTGATTTGCTTACCACTGCGCAAAGCTATAGCACTAACATTGCCTCTAGGGTTTGGAGTGGTTTGAAAGGATAATTGGCCAGAACCCTGTGACTTTAATTCATGAATAGATGTGGCAAGTTGACCAATTTGAGTCTCCAAGTTCTGAATGGTGGTTTCAGTTCTTTGTTGAAACTGGATATTATTGGTGGCCAACTGTTTCACCAAATCCTCCAATGAGGGCTCAGATTTGTTGGCTATAGGACCTTGCTGCTGAAATGGTGGTCTACTTGGTTCAGCATGTAGCTGAAACTGATTTGTCCTTGCTTGCTGCTGGAATGGTGGTCTATACTAGTTTGGTGGCTGTTGATTTAATGCATTCCTATATCTTAGATTAGGATGGTCCTTCTAGCCAGGGTTGTAAGTGTTGGAGAATGGATCATATTTCTGTTGTTGCTGCTGATGGAACTGTGGCTTCCTAGGAAATATACCAGCTGCAGCCACAGATTGGTCTTAAAACTCAGAATCATTTTGCAATGTGGGGCACGAATCTGTAGGATGAGAGGAAATAGAACATCTGCTACAAACTCTTGCAGCCACAGGTGTTTGATGCTGTCCCATGGCTAATTGCCTCACCAAGGAGGTTAACTCATCAATTTAGTGTTCCATCCTCTGTTGGTCAGCATGGGAAACATGAACCTCATTGACTCCTCTAGTTGAGGTAATGACCCTAGTGCCAAACTGTTGGGCGTTGGCAGCCATATTAGCAATTAAATCCCTAGCAGCAGTTGGAGTTTTGTCAACCAGGGCACCTCCACTAGCAGCATCAACCATGCTTCTATCCATAGGTAGCAACCCTTCATAGAAGTATTGCATTAGCAGTTGATCACTGATGTGATGGTGTAGGCAGCTCGAGCACAATTTCTTGAATCTCTCACAATATTTATGGAGAGTCTCACCACTGAGTTGCCTTATGCCACAAATATCTTTGCTTATTGCAGCGGTTCTTGATGCAGGAAAGAACTTATCCAGAAACAGTCTTTTCATGTCATTCCAAGAAGTGATGGCAGCAGGTTGTAAGTAATACAACCAATCCTTAGCAGCACCATCCAAGGAGAAAGGAAAAGCCCTCAGCTTGATGTGATCTTCAGCTATTCCATGAGGTTTCATGGTGGAGCAGACAACATGGAACTCTTTCAAATGTTTATGTGGAACTTCACCTGCAAGACCATGAAACTTAGGCAACAAGTGTATCAATCCAGATTTCAACTCAAAATCAACATTAAGTTCAGGATATTGAATGCACAAAGGTTGATAATTCATATCAGGTGCAACCAATTCCTTAAAGGTCCTATTATTATTGTTAGCTATAGTAAAATCAGTAGACTTAGTATCAGACATTGAAGCACTAATAGAAACGTACTCAACAGGATTAACAGAGTCAATAACAAGATTAGATGTAATGCCAAGTTCAAATCCAATTCCAGAAGCTATTTGATTAGCTATATGAATGCTACCACTAGTCTTATGAATTCTGAGAAGTGTATGAAAGGTTCTATTAATTTCAGGATCAAATGAATGAAAGGTACCAGGATCAGACCTAGTCATACAGCATGCAGCTCAGAGGAAAGTAAAGAAAAGCAATTAAAATACTAAAAATTCCTAAAACAAATACTCCAAAAATCTAAACAAAAATAAAAATATCAAATGAATTTTAAAAATTATGGAACCACCACAGTGTGAAATGTACACAAAAATGCTATCCTATAAAATAAAAAAAATCTTAAAAAATTTAAAAAGTTGTCTAAACGATGGAATTTGGCTAAAATAAGTGTGACCTCACTATAAAAGTGAGCCTTTCTCAAAATAACGTTTTCCATTAGCGTGAAAAAATTCAGGTCAATCAAAGATACTTTACCTAATCGAAATTCTTGACACGATACCCTTTACCAAATTTCAGCCAAATTCCACTTGAAAAAGCTTCAAAAACAAAACAAACACAATTGTCAGAGTTAGATGGGGTCTTGAAATGATCAAATAGTTGTCTTGGATCCCCAGCAACGACGCCAAATTTGACAAGAGGTTGTCAAGACTCGTCAAATAATAAAAATTACCGTTTCACAAACTAATTTGTAGTATAGAGAATGAACTGAATCATCTCTCAAGGATCCAATAAAAACAAAGATTCAATCAGATCAAGATAATTAAAATGGAGGTTTTTATTGTTGATTAACAAGATTGATAAAAGTATAAGACTCAAAGTTGTAAACAAATCGAAAGAAACAACCAATTCAAGGAAATTTACCGATCTTGAGTTTAATCCATCATTGATCACAAGGAATTCACTTAATCGCTAACCATGTTCTTGGCCTTAGATCACATCAAGACGCCTAAACATGATCCAAGAATCCTCTACTAGATAAGCATCTAGGATTTAATTAACCAAGGTTAGATAAAGTAAGCACCATCCAAACATAGATTAACTTAAGATCCAGAATTTAACCAAGCTAAACAATCCCTCAAAAAGCTTTAATAAATTGTTTATTCTTTGTGATCCTCTTTGAACACATGATAATAAAGCTATTATCATATAAACATTTAAATCAAATTAAGCAATTCAATCTAGATTAAAGTCAAAAGATGATGAAAAGAAATTTGAATAACAATTGAGCAATATAAACAAGCGAAACAAGATCTCCAAATTAAGAAGAGAAAGAAAACTCTCACAAATACTCAAACTTTCTTCAAACTTACTTAAAATTGAATGATGTATAATACAAAGAGATTGGCTCTATTTATACTCATCCTAGAAGCCAATTTGTAATTGAAAATAATCTAAATGCAAGATGTAAAAACATGGAATTTGGCAAATATGGAAGCTTGATGCATGGTTGGTGGGTTAGTGTATGGTTGGTGGCTTTAAGTCAGCAACTCTACTCCGACTTCCATCCTAATTTTCATGCCCTAAACGATGTATTTTGGCTTGGAGATCTCATAAAAGTTGTAGCCAATTGTCTCCTTAAAATTTTGGCGTTGATTTCATGCCATTTGGACTTTTACAACTCCAGATATGCCAAAAACACTGCACCTACCTCAAGTTAGGTTGGCAGAATGTGTTTTCAAATTCAAATTAACTTGTAGCTTCATAATCATGCCTAAAACAACATCTATTGACTAAATGGTCTTCAGTGAAGTTGGAGATATGGGTCTTATCTTTCCAATGGCCGAGTTTCAGCTCCAAAGGAGGCCTATAGCCCACTATATAGTCTAATATGTGCACACTACCCAGATTCCAGTAATAGTAAACCCACTCTGCATTGCAGGGATATTTTGGACCCTTAGACGTCTGATCCAGCTCTTGAGTTCTTCATGAAACTTGTAGAGCTTTGTCTTAGCTTTCCAGAGACACCGAGATCACCTCAAATGGATCACAGAGTCCCAAGTTATGGCCTAACCAAGGTGGAAATGTCAAAATGCATCAAAATATTAATATTGGGCACAATAAACATCTAATAAAGCCTAGTACAAAACTAATATAAGTGTATCAAATTGATTGATGATGGATATATATATATATATATATATTGATTGGTTTGAAATGATTGATTGGAATCCGCTGTTTATTCTATGTCATTTGGTAACATCCGTGAAACAAAGGAAGCTTTACCGAATTTTATATATAATGTAAAAAAATTATTCCATGTAAGACTTATGAGCTGGTAAACAATGTAGTAATAATAGGTCTTACATATGCAAACTTGATGTGCCCTTTACTTTGAATCTTGAACTCGAACGGAACTTCTTTCGTATATATTTTTCTATGATGTTTGTATCATTAAAGTGTAATATTCGGAGCGTAGTGTTACATGATGGTCAAGATTTTCAGTAAAGTAAAACATTAACTATGAATTGCATTGTGTAGTCTGTTTCCAAGTGCATACAAAAGGATATTCTTGCTTTTGGTGTGATGATAATTAATTTTAACATATTATTATTCGTTTGGCTATAATTATTGGTGACTTCATTAATTTGGTTTGCATGCTACCATGTTCACATTCACAGGAAATGAGCATAAAAAAAGAATGGAAATAATAGTAGGAATGGATTTTTCATTAAATAACAAAGATACATTATGCATTAAGATTCATTTATTGCAGTTCTACATAATTGTCATTTCCCATGGCTGCAATTTCCTTAAACATTGAGTCTCATGTAACATATAAATTAATTATTTGTTCTTGCAAGCCTGAAAGCAGGAATCCAGGTAGGCATCCACTCCTCGTGCATCTGACACATCAAGTCAAATATAAAAAACAAGAAGAACAGTCAACCAACTAAATTACAATTATTAATATTTTCTTGAAATCAAAACCAAATAAAAGAGACAGAGAAACTAAGGTTATTGATACCGTTGTTACTGTCAATCGACTTGGTCAAGGCACAACCAGTAATACAGTCATAGACACCATTGGAAGGAGACCCATGGAAGCAATTTTTAATGCAGGTATACATACACGCTCCAAAATCTACCGTACTAGCTTTGAAAGGATTACAATCTATGGCACATTTAGCACTACAAGTAAATCGGCCAAGAGGAACTATAGAAGGAGGCACAACTTGTGGTGATGGAGGGTTCTCATCAGCTTGTGCTATGACTAGCATAAGCATGACCATCATCACAACTCCTTTTCTCATCTCACTCACTGCCATAGCACTTTTCTATATTAGCCTCTCGTATATCTTAGTGTTGTCTCTATGCTTAATTTCGTTTATGATGTTTTATGTTCAATACATGATCTCTATTTATAGGCATAGAACAATGCATGTAGAAAACATTTTTTCATGGAAGAAAAATGGGAAATTAGCCTCTTTCTGATTTTAGTGTCCTTAAAGAAAGTATATATGGAAGTTAAGATGGAAATGATTTCACCCAAACAAATCAGGGTATTTTGCTTTCAGCTTGTAGCATATAAACATTCATACAATAGATAAAGAGGGAGTATACGACTATCATTTAAACATGTTAAAATTTTAAATTGTTTCCTTTAATTTTCATTTGCAATCTTTGTCATTATAGAATTTAAGAAATTTGATTATAACCTGTCTAATTCTAATTTGATTCTAATCTAATCTCATATTCAATGACAGAGAGACTAGAAGTGGAAAATAATTCAAAGAGAGAAGGTGATGGACATGAAAATTCTAAAATATGTCTAAATTTACAAAGTTGTTATTTAAATAAGTACATTCTTTTCCTTTAGTCTTTCTTTGCCATTAGAGCCATAATGGGGTATGTTCTTTTATAGTATCATTTATTATAATGTATGACAATTTTAGGCAATGAAATTAGAATTCAATTCCCAACCGAGGCGATAAATGTTTTTGATAATATGCATACACCTTTTTGTAAGTAAAAGTGCCATATGGTACAAGGTGACTGACCAACAAACAAAGTTGATGTTATGTATATTGCTTGTCGTGAAAACAAGCTTTCTTCGGAGGATGAGATGCAAGTTTTTGTTAAATGCACGTGTCAAAAAGTACAAACAAGTTGAAACATCTCAATCATAACTTTTGTTTAATAGTAATGATCATTGTTGCAAAAAGCACTTTCTAAAGAAGTGACTCATGTGTGATTGCAAAACATTCACAAGTTTAATGCTTAGTTTTAGAATAATAAAATTTTTTTCACAAGAGCTAAATAATTAATATAGTGTTTAAATTATGCCTTTACACATTACTCTTGAGCGCTTGAGATAAGTAATCAGTGTAGCATTAATTTTGAGAAATAATAATTTAAAAGAATGTCTTTTGTTCTCGAGAAAATTTAATAAATATTAATTTTAAAAAATAAATTATTTAAATATTTTAAAATAAATTATTGTTTTATTGTGTAATCATAAAAATATAAATATTTTTAATGTCAAGTGAGGACAGATTTGTAAATAAATGTTCTACAGTCAATCTTTGAGAAGTAAGGAGTGATAGAAGAAACAAATTTAAAATTGTATCCAAAATGAATTGTGTGGTGCATAGCTTCTTTTGCAGACCATATTTAAGATTGGAAACATTATCACACCAGCCGTATAAAACACAATTGATTGTTTTGGATTTATCATAATGGAATCCCAATCCCCCGCATAAGTTCTTAGTCTATTCAAAGATATGTTAACAAATTTGATTTTAAAGAATTTTGCCATATTTTATATGCTATCTAAAACTTATATGAACTTCGACTATTTTTGGTACAATATTAACTTGGACTTGAATACATATGAAATGATCGATCATTTGGGAAGAAGGGATCAATTAACAATATTTACTTTTTGGTCTGTCACGAGGTGTCTTCACACCTTATAGGTATTGGACTAATCCCTTCTTGCGTTAAAGATGGCACGACCTTGGCCACAAGGTGTATCCAATTAGATTGGAACCCGACGCTGCAGGTAAAGGTCATCCGAATGGAGATCAGGTTACCAAATAAGCCACGCCTTGTGGTTGATCCCATGAGAATATGATAAAACGAATGGATTTTTTGTGTAATTGATTAATTTTCATTACAATTTTTTAAATTTCTGTTAAGGGAGACATCTTGATAACAATCGTATTAATTTAAAATGATGCACAGATCATTGAATGGTAGTTTTTTTTGTCCCTATTGTTGGTGTACCAATTAAATTTTTGCCATCCTTTATTTTCATTTTAATAAGGAAAGTGTTCAATGTACCCCTTTTTTTAAACTGAAAATTCATATTGTATCCTTTTTAAAAGAATTTCCGATTTGATACACTACATACTTAAATTTGGATTGATTTATTTTCATGGAAGTATATTTAATACATGATATCATGGTATATATGCAAGAACTTCTCTACTCACATTTGTATCCTTTTGATAGTTTTCATTTTAATTTTCACCTAAAAGGAGAATGTGCATGTATAGAAGTTGAATTGAATTAACAATATACAACATATCTACAAGGATTTGTAAAAGGAATAAAAGAAGTGAATCTTTAATTTAATCTGAATATAATTATAGGTCACTTGAAAATAAAAACAATAATGCTACATTCATAAATTTTCATATTCACAAAAAATCACCTTTCTTTTTTTGTCATTACATTTATATATTGATATTAGCAAGTTCTTTGTCTATATTCGAATATAAGCTAATAATTTTGCACATGAAGTATGACAATTTGAGTTAAAAGATTATTTTGTAGACGTGATTGAAATTATAAAGCCACATATAAAGGATAATTGAGGAGTCTAGATGCCATAGCTCGATCTGATTTAGACTACGCTTAAACCTTGCCAAGACATGGTGGAAGCCTACAACCATCTACAGCAACATCTATTGGATTGTCCAAACTAGTCTATTTTTTGTCGTTGATATTTTCCAACTCAAAAAATTTCTAAATGACTTTATTGTGTTACTGTTAAAATTTCTATGAAAATGAGTTAGATAATGGGAACTTTTATGTTTTAAATATATTGACATATTCTTATATAAATATATTTATGTGAACTAATTTTCACTTAAAAAATCAATAATTCTTTATTTTCCTTTAAAATTTTTAAAATATATTATATAATACCGCAACTGAATTCATTTTCAATATGATAGAAAAACATTTTAGTAAAATAATTATACTTAGATATAGTTAAAAAAATATATTTTATCTTTATTTGAATAAAAATTAACAGCTTATAAAATTAAAAAGTGATTTTAACCACAGCTACAGAAGGTGTTTTTTTTTTTGTAGTGGTCGGTCATCTCCTTCAAACCTGACACAAACTCGCTTAAGCCAAAGGTAAACTTAGTCAGGTCAATAAGAAACAATTTTATGTGAGAAGAAAGAATTAACTTGGGACAACATTTGAATGGGCTTATCCGGGTTAACCCGTAAGGTATTATCCATAGGCTATAACGCACTTCGACAATAGATAAGGCCTCGATGGCATAACAATCCAAGAAGAACTATATAATCCCCTAAAGGCTTCACTTATAATGGAAAAAGTACCCTATAATATCCCGAGAACTCCTTCCCTGTTAAAAATATAGGATTTTTCTCCATATTTGATTTGAATACACATTAACAGCTTATAAAATTAAAAGGTGATTTTAACCACGGCTACACAAGGTGTTTTTTTTTTTTTTTTTGTAGTGCTCGGTCATCTCCTTCAAACCTAAGACAAACTCACTTAAGCCAAAGGTAAACTGAGCCATGTCAATAAGAAACAATTTTATGTGAGAAGAAAGAATTAACTTGGGACAACATTTGAGTGGGCTTATCCGGGTTAACCTGCAAGGTATTATCCATAGGCTATAATGCACTTCAACAATAGATAAGTCCTCAATGGCATAACAATCTTTGAAGAACTATATAATCCCCTAAAGGCTTCACTGAAATTGGAAAAAGTACCCTATTACATCCCGAGAACTCTTTCTTGGTTAAAAATATAGGATTTTTCTCCTTATTTGATCTTCTCAGTCATTCTATAAGGGCAATTTGGGAGAGAAAGGATGAGAGGGCGGGTCCCAATTCAGCTGCCCCACCTATTGAATTGTAGATGATTCATATATTAAATTTTCAATCGCTCTTAGTCTCTATCGATGATCATCACTGGCTTTTCTCTTAGGCAAAATGAAAACAACTAATGAAACAATCGCATATAGAAATCAGTACTATATTAGAAAAGTTAGCCAACCATTCGATGGTTGTGGCCATAGTAATTTTTATATAACATATGCAAACTTGATGTGCCCTTTGCTTCGAATCTTGAACTCGAACAGAACTTCTTTCTTATATTTTTTTCTATGATGTTCGTATCATTAAAGAGTAATATTCGGAGCGTAGTGTTACATGATGGTCAAGATTTTTAGTAGAGTAAAAAATTAACTACGAATTGCATTGTATAGTTTGTCTCCAAGTGCATACAAAAGGATTTTCTTGCTTTTGATGTGATGATAATTAATTTTAACATATTATTATTCGTTTGGCTATAATTATTGATGACTTCATTAACTTGGTTTGCATGCAACCATGTTCACATTCATAGGAAATGAGCATAAAAAATGAATGGAAATAATAGTAGGAATGAATTTTTCATTAAATACCAAAGATACATTATGCATTAAGATTCATTTATTGCAGTTCTACATAATTGTCATTTCCTGTGGTTGCAATTTCCTTAAACATTGAGTCTCATGTAACATATAAATTAATTATTTGTTCTTGCAAGCCTGAAAGCAGGAATCCAGGTAGGCATCCACTCCTCGTACATCTGACACATCAAGTCAAATATCAAAAAATTAACTAAATTAGAATTACTAATATGTTCTTGAAATCAAAACTAAATAAAAGAGGCAGAGAAAGTAAGGTTATTGATACCGTTGTTACTATGAATCGACTTGGTCAAGGCACAACCAGTAATACAGTCATAAACAACATTGGAATGAGACCCATGGAAGCAATTTTTAATGCAGGTATACATACACGCTCCAAAATCTATCGTACTAGCTTTGAAAGGATTACAATCTATGGCACATTTGGCACTACAAGTAAATCGGCCAAGAGGAACTATAGGAGGAGGCACAACTTGTGGTGATGGAGGGTTCTCATCAGCATGTGCTATGACTAGCATAAGCATGACCATCATCACAACTCCGTTTGTCATCTCACTCACTGCCATAGCTCTTTTCTATATTAGTCTCTCGTATAGTGTTGTCTCTATGCTTAATTTTGTTTTTGATGTTTTATGTTCACTACATGATCTCTATTTATAGGCATAGAACAATGCATGTAAAAAACATTTATTCATGGAAGAAAAATGGGAAATTAGCCTCTTTTTGATTTACATGGAAGAAAAATGGGAAATTAGCCTCTTTTTGATTTAGGGTCCTTAAAGCAAGTATATATGGAAGTCAGGATGGAATTGATTTCATCCAAACAAATCAGGGTATTTTGCTTTCAGCTTGTTGTACATAAACATACATACAATAGATAAAGGGGGAGTATACAACTATCATTTAAAGATGTTAAAATTTTAAATTGTTTCCTTTAATTTTCATTTGCAATCTTTGTCGTTATATAATTTAAGAAATTTGATTATAACCTGTCTAATTCTAATTTGATTCTAATCTAATCTGATATTCAATGACAGAGAGACTAGAAGTGGAAAATAATTCAAGGAGTGAAAGTGATGAACATGAAAATTCTAAAATATCTCTAAATTTACAAAGTTGTTATTTAAATAAATACTTTTTTTTCCTTTTGTCTTTCTTTGCCATTAGAGCCATAATTTCTTTCCTTTTTCCTTTTATAGTATCATTTATTATAAGTGTATGGCAATTTTAGGCAATGAAATTAGAATTCAATTCCCAACCGAGGCGATAAATGTTTTTGAAAATTTGCGTACACCTTTTTGTAAGTAAAAGTGCCCTATGGTACAATGTGACTGACCAACAAACAAAGTTGATGTTATGTATATTGCCTCTCGTGAAAGCAAACGTTCTTCGGAGGATGAGATGCAAGTTTTTGTTGAATGCACGTGTCAAAAAGTACAAACAAGTTGAAACATCTCAATTGTAATTTTTGTTTAACAATAATGATCATTGTTGCAAAAAGCACTTTCTAAAGAAGTGACTCATGTGCGATTGCAAAACATTCACAAGTTTAATGCTAAGTTTTAGAATAATAAAATTATTTCACAAAAGCTAAATAATTAATATAGTTTTTAAATTATGCCCTTACACATTTTTCTTGAGCAATTGAGCAAAGTAATTAGTGTAGCGTTAATTTTGAGAAATAATAATATAAAAGAATATGTCTTTTGTTCACGAGAATATTTAATAAATATTAATTTTAAAAATTGATTATTTAAATATTTTAAAATAAATTATTTTTTATTTTGTAACATAGAAATATAAATATTTTTAATGTCAAGTGAGGACAGATTTGTAAATAAATGTTCTACGGTCAATCTTTGAGAAGTAAGGTGTGATAGAAGAAACAAATTTAAAATTGTATCCAAAATGAATTATGAGGTGCATAGCTTCTTTTGCAGACCATATTCAAGATTGGAAGCATTATCACACCAGCCGTATAAAACACAATTGATTGTTTTGGATTTATCATAATAGAATCCCAATTCACCGCATAAGTTCTTAGTCTATTCAAAGATATGTTAACAAATTTGATTTTAAAGAATTTTGCCATATTTTATATGCTAGCCAAAACTTATATCAACTTCGACTATTTTTGGTACAATATTAACTTGGACTTGAATACATATGAAATGATCGATCATTCGGGATCAAGGGATCACTTAACAATATTTACTTTTTGGTCTGTCACGAGGTGTCTTCACACCTTATAGGTATTGGACTAATCCCTTCTTGCGTTGCAAATGGCATGACCTTGGCCACAAGGTGTATCCAATTAGATTGGAACCCGACGCTGCACATAAAGGTCGTTCGAATAGAGATCGGGTTACCAACTAAGCCACGCCTAGTGCTTGATCCATTGAGAATATGATTAAATGAATTATTTTTTTTGTGTAATTGATTACTTTTCTTTACATTTTATTAAATTTTTGTTAAGGGAGACATCGTGATATCAAGTATACTAATTCAAAACGATGCACAGATCATTGACTGGTTGTTTTTTTTGTCCCTGTTGTTGGTGTACCAGTTAAATTTTTGCCATCCTTTATTTTCATTTTAATCAGGAAAGTGTTAAATGCACCTCTCTTTTTTAAACTGAAAATTCATATTGTATCCTATTTAAAAGAATTTCCGATTTGATACACTACATACTTAAATTTTGATTGATTTATTTTCATGGAAGTATATTTAATACATGATATCATGATAAATATGCATGAACTTCTCTAGTCACATTTGTATCCTTTTTATAGTTCTCATTTTAATTTTCACCTAAAAGGAGAATGTGCATGTATAGAAGATGAATTGAAATAACAATATACAACATATCTACAAGGATTTGTAAAAGGAATAAAAGAAGTGAATCTTTAATTTAATCTGAATATAATTGTAGTTCACTTGAAAATAAAAACAATAATGCTACATTCACAAATTTTCATATTCACAAAAAATCACATTTCTTTTTTTTGTCATTACCTTTATATATTGATATTAACAAGTTCTTCGTCTAAATTCGAATATAAGCTAATAATTTTGCGCATGAAGTATGGCAATTTGAGGCAAAGGATTATTTTGTAGACGTGATTGAAATTATAAAGCAACATATAAAGGATAATTGAGGAGTCTAGACGCCATAGCTCGATCTGATTTAGACTACGCTTAAACCTTGCCAAGACATGGTGGAAGCCTACAACCATCTACAGCAACATCTAATGGATTTGTCCAAACTATTCTATTTTTTGTCGTTGATATTTTCCAACTCAAAAAATTTCTAAATGACATTACAGTGTTACTTTTAAAATTTCAATGAAAATGTAGTTAGATAATGGGAACTTTAATGTTTTTAATATATTGAAATATTCTTAAATAAATATATTTATGTCAAATAATTTTCACTTAAAAAATTAATAATTCTTTATTTTCATTTACAATTTTTAAAATATATTATATAATACCTCAACTGAATTCATTTTCAATATGATAGAAAAATAGTTTAGTAAAATAATTATACTTAGATATAGTTAAAAAAATATTTTATCTTTATTTGAATAAACAATAATAGCTTATAAAATTAAAAGGTGATTTTAACCACCGCTACATAGGGTGTTTTTTTTTTTTTTTTTTCGTGCTCGATCATCTCCTTCAAACCTGACACAAACTCGCTTAACCCAAAGATAGACTGAGCCAGGTCAATAAGAAACAATTTTATGTGAGAAGAAAGAATTAACTTGGGACAACATTTGGGTGGGCTTATCCGAGTTAACCCGCAAGTTATAATCCATAGGCTATAATGCACTTCGACAATAGATAAGTCATCAATGGCATAACAATCCAAGAAGAACTATATAATCCCCTAAAGGCTTCAGTATAATGGAAAAAGTACACTATTATATGCCGAGAACTCCTTCCTGATTAAAAATATAGGATTTTTCTCCATATTAGATGATTCATATATGGCAGTGAGTGAGATGAGAAAAGGAGTTGTGATGATGGTCATACTTCTGCTAGTCATAGCACAAGCTGATGAGAACCATCCATCACCACAAGTTGTGCCTCCTGCTATAGTTCCTCTTGGCCGATTTACTTGTAGTGCCAAATGTGCCATAGATGTGACCGGGATGTAATTTGGAAGAGCTCTTCCAAAGTTCCAAAACCACAAGGTAGGGCAATAAAGGCATCAACATTTGCTATCATAATGTTCATGCGTTGATGCATGCAAGATACCATTACTTCATCCCCTACTGTTTTTCCAGTGGAATTGTCAATAGCTAAAGGATTAGGAATGACACCAAGGACTTTGCCACGTCCTAAATGTGTAGCAGTGGCTACACAACCCATTAACCCAAGACTAACTCCTCCATAAACTAAATAGATTTCCCTTCAGCTAGCACTCGACTAAGATGGTTTGCAATATTTACAAACTTTTTATCCCCCCAGGATTAGATCCACAAAAGACACAAGCACTCTTGATTCGATGAACTGAAGTGACTTCCATTTTTTTTTTCTTTTTTTGTACCCTCACCTTATGAATGATCTGAAGAGAGCAAAGTGCATTATTTAAAGAAATCAAAACTCAAATGTAATAATTACACCTATAAAGGAGGGGTAGATCCGTGTGTCGGGCAAGTTTGAAAAGAAGCACGACAATGATAATAGCTATATGACAAGGATAAAAGACTAATCTATATGTGTCAGAAGAAGTTTGAAAATAAGCAACGCATATTTCAAAAAAATATGGCTAAAAAAATATTTTTTTTGAATTTTTTTAATGAACAAGAAGAAAAAGGAAAAATAAAAATTAATACTTACAGGAGGTGTGATTATGGCTCACATTTTCCTCTGGTTTTACGTCCAGTAACGACTTGAATGCTCTCTATGGGCCGATGGTCGATTTCCCATCCAATTTTCTTAAAAATTGGCAAACATGGTCTTTTTGAGTCAGATTCCTGACAAGAGGTTGTCGAGACCCGTCAAATAATAAAAATTACCGGTTCACAAACTAATTTGTAGTATAGAGAATGAACCGAATCGTCTTTCAAGGATCCAAATTCAAACTAACTTGTAGCTTCATAATCATGCCTAACAAGACATCTATTGACTAAAAGCAGAAAAACTGGTTATCCCTAATATAATCCACTTTCGTAGGAAAACACGATGACACTTAGCATGTGGCACAAGCCTTTAAACCCCTAAGTGTCCCTAGAGGACGAGTTATAGTCTCGTGAGGGTTTACCAGGATGATACCCACAAACATGTAATACTTTATTTAATCAATTATACTAATTTTTAAATACAAGAGAATTAAGAGTAACCACAGTTTTAAAGATTCCAAACATTTGTGAAGTGATATGCCTTTACATCCAAATTAACAAGCAAGGTGAATTCAAGTAGAATCATGGATCAAGCATGATAGAATCTCACAAGATACACTCCCAATCTCTCAAGTGTTTAGGTTTGTGTTTACACTCAAATCAACTCATGAAGAATTGCACTACCATAAGTTTGCTTATCGTCTACTTCTCTACTACTCAAAACACATGCACACACAAATCAAGAGGACTTTATTGAAGGTTGTAATGAGGCCAAGGTAAGGGAAGGGAACAATATGGATATAACAAGTTAAAACCAAAGAGAATAAAAGAGCAATGGGGAGGAACTCAAGTAACAAGCATAGAAGTTTACCCCAAACCATAAAATGCACATTCTCTTAACACATTCATTCCTTGTTCTATTCTTTTCTTTTATAACCTCTTGGCTTTATTCTTTTTTTTTTTTGAATTGGTCACTTGTTATTTTTTTTGTACCAAACATTTTGCATAAGCACCCCCCACACTTAAACCATGGCTTGTCCTCAAGCAAAAAGAGCTCCTCCAATAAGAAAACCAATGCTCTCCTATTTGCTAAGGTGAGGTAAAACATGATTTTTTTTGCGCAAGGCTTATAATGATCTAAGAACAAAGAATGGGCAATTAGGCTCAAAGGGGGTTAGCAATGAGATAAATGCAAGGTAGGCTATTTGGCTAAAGTAGCTAATTCAAAAAAAATGCCTTAATCAAGTTCATGCATGCATATGAAAATGTAGCCTCAAGAAGAATCAAAGCAAGTTCTAGAGTGACAAAAGCCATATTGAAACTCACACAAGAAAGGAAGAAAATGACATAGATGTAACATCCATTCATCAATAAGTTCAAAATCTCACAAGGTATGGATGCATCTACCAAACTTAATCCACTAATCCAAAATCCAACACCAAGCATATGAAATTCAAGGGGAAAGACAATTCATTCACTTATGTTAGGAAACTTGAACTTCAATTAATGGAAACTCATGACTTTCATAATTCTTAAAACATAATTGGAAGGGACCTAAACACGCGAAAATCACACCATTTTTTCCAAAATAGAAATTTAAATAGAAAACAGAAACAACAAATAAAACAGAAAATAGAAATGAAAGACATCAAACATAATCAATAACAGAGACAACAAACAACGAAAATGAAAGCAACAGAAAAGTGTAAACAATAACAGTAAAATAAAAACAGAAATAAGATTGAAAACATTAGCAAAACAGTAAAAACAAAAAGAAAACAGCAACCAGAAAAATGAAATAAAAATGTGGAAAGAAAACTCCCTAAGGATAGCAGAAGCAACATAATCCCAGCAGCCATGTCATAGCCAGTGTAATGGGTCACCACATCAAGAATCAGATGTTTTAGTCTCTGATCAATCAATTTGAGACACTTATGTTAGCTTTATATTAGGCTTTATTAGATGTTTATTGTGCCCAATATTAGTATTTTAGATGAGTTTAATGTTGTTGGGCTTCATTGGGTTTTAATGTAAATATTGGATAATTTTCGGATTTTGATGCATTTTGACATTTCTTACTTGGTTAGGCCATAACTTGGGACTCGGTGATCCAATTGAGGTGATCTTAGTGTCTTTGGAGAGCTAAGACAATGCTCTACAAGTTTCATGAAGAACTCAAGAGCTGGATCAGACTTCTAAGGGTCCAAAACATCTCTACAGTACAGAATGGGTTTGCTGTCTGGAAAATCTGGGCAGTGTGCACATATTGGACTACATAGTGAGTTATAAGCCTCCTCTTGGGCTGAAACTTGGTCATTTGAAAGATAAGACCCATATCGCCAACTTCACTGAAGATCATTTGGTCAATAGATGTCGTTTTAGGCATGCTTCTGAAGCTACAAGTTGGTCTGAATTTGGAAACACGTTCTTCCAACCTAACTTGAGGTAGGTGCAGTGTTTTTGGCATTTCTGGAGTTCTAAAAGTCCAAATGACATAATTCAAATTGGAGAATTTCAAGGAGACAACTGGCTACAACTTTCACGATGACCTCAAAGCCCAAATGCTTCGTCTAGGTGATGAAAATGAAGCCAGAAGTCGGATAAGAGTTGTTGACTAAAAGCCACCAACCATACACCAACCCACCTACCATGCACCAACCCACCAACCATGCATCAAGCTTCCATTTTTGACAATTTTCATATTTTTATAGCTTGTATTCAGATTATGTACATGTACAAATTGGCTTCTAGGATTAGTATAAATAGAGTCAACCTCTTTGTATTAGATAATTCAGTTTGGAAGTAAGTTTCAAGAAAGTTTAAGTATTTGTGAGAGTTTTCTTTCTCTTCTTCTCCATTCTCTTTACAATTTCGTTTTTGTTCTTTAATTTCTGAGTTCTTCCTTCCCATCCATGGAAGGTTAGGCTCTCATAATCAATCCAAGGGATTAGCCATCTTGTTGTTTAATTTGGAGATCTTGTTTTGCTTGTTCATATTGCTTAATTGTTATTCAAGTTTCTCTTCTTCCTCTTTTGATTTTTATCTAGATTAAATTGCTTAATTTGATTTTAGATGTTGATGTGGTAATAGCTTTATTATCATGTATTCAAAGAGGATCACAAAGATTAAACAATATATTAAAGCTTTTTGATAGATTGTTTAGCTTGGTTAAATTCTAGATCTTAAGTTAATCTATGTTGGATGGTGCTTACTTTATCTAACCTTGGTTAATCAAATCCTAGATGCTTATCTAGTAGAGAATTCTTGGATCATGTTAAGGCTTCTTGATGTGATCTAAGGCCAAGAACATGGTTAGCAATTAAGTGAATTCCTTGTGATCAATGATGAGTTAAACTCAAGGTCGGTAAATTTCCTTGCATTGGTTGCTTCTTTATATTTGTTTACAACTTTAAATCTTGTACTTTTTTTTCAATCTTTTCCAATCATCAAAACCCCCCTTTTAATTATCTTGATCTGATTAAATCTTTGTTCTTTTTGGATCCTTGAGAGACGATTCGATTCATGCTCTATACTACAAATTACTTTGCGAACCGGTAATTATTATTTATTTGACGGGTCTCGACAACCTCTTGTCAAATTTGGCGCCGTTGCCAGGGATCCAAAGGCATCTGTTTGATCATTTCATCCAACTCTAACAATTGTGTTTGTTTTGTTTTTGAAGCATTTTCAAGTGGAATTCGGCTAAAATTGGGTAAAGGGCATCCTGTCAAGATTTTGGTTCGGTAACCTATCTCTGATTGATCTGAATTTTGGTAGGCTAATGGAAAACGTTATTTTGAGAAAGACTCACTATAGTGAGGTCACCCTTATTTTAGCCAAATTCCATCTTTTAGACCACTTTTTCAATTTTTTAAGATTTTTTATTATTCTGTTAGATAGAATTTTTGTGTAGATTTCACTCTGTAGTAGTCCCATAATTTTTAAAAATCTGTAGATATGTTTTATGTAATTATTTTGTGTGTATATTTAGACTTGTTTTTGTGATTTTGTGTTTGATCACTAATCTGATGGAGCATAAACTTGATGAGCTGGCTTATCTGGTGAGGCAACTGGCAGTGGAACAACATCAGTTACCTGTGCAAGAACCTGCAAGATTTTGTAGTATATGTTGTAGTTCTTTTCATCCCACATATGCATGCCCCACATTGCAAGATGATGATTCTGTATTTCATGACCATTCTGTTGATGCAACAGGTGTATTTCTTGGTGAACCACAATACCAATAATTTGGATATGATCTTTATTCTACCACATATAACCATGATTGGGGAGATCATTCTTGGTTCGAACCTTATGTTGAACCAATCAGTCTATACCAGCAGCCTATGCAGCATCAGCAAGCCCCAATAGGCATGGAATCTGAGCCTACATTAGAGGATTTGGTGAAACAATTGGCTCAGAACAACATCCAATTCCAGCAGCGAACAGAAGTTGTAGTACAGAACTTGGAGACCCAAGTTAGTCAACTAGCATCTTCATTGAGTCAGTTGAGCCAGCAACAGATGCAGATATCTGATTCTGCAAAACATGAGACCATTGATGTGCATAAACCAGTTGATGATTTGCGTGCTGAATTTGTTGGTTTTACTGATTTTGATGATTCTGTTTGTTGTGATGGTGATATATTGTGTAATGCATGTGTTGAGATTGCTGCCTTTTTAAGACATGATGAATCTTTTTCAGCAGATTATGCAACAATTCAATCTACAGAAGTAGTGAAGCCAACAAAATTGGAGTCCATTGTGGCTAAAAACCTCCTTACTGATGAGGAGGAGAGGTTGCTACCCATTTTGAGGGAGAATCTGAGAGCATGCACACTTGCAGACATTCCAAGCATTAGCCCTTCTATTTGCATGCGTAGGATTTTACTTGAAGATGGAGCTAAACCAGTAAAGCAACCACGGAAGATACTAAACACTTTGGTTTTGGATGTGGTGATCCATTACACTAGCTATGGTGTGGCTGCTGGAACGTTAATTCTTCTGCTATCCATAGGGAGTTTTCTTTCCACACTTTTATTTCATTTTTCTAGTTGTTGTTTTCTTTTTGTTTTTACTGTTTTGCTATTGTTTTTAATTTTGTTTCTGTTTTTATTTGAC
This sequence comes from Styphnolobium japonicum, assembly GCA_023212625.1. Lineage (NCBI taxonomy): Eukaryota > Viridiplantae > Streptophyta > Magnoliopsida > Fabales > Fabaceae > Styphnolobium > Styphnolobium japonicum. Next base: position 19,306,582 of record JALBWW010000003.1, on the reverse strand, counting down.
TGTTACAATTTACTCTTTTCTGTTGTTGTTGTTTCTGCTGTTTGTGTTGTCTGTTTCTATTTCTGCTTCTGTTTTGTTGTACTGCTGATGTTCGTCTTTTATTACTTTTTTTTTCTTTTCTCTGTTTCTGTTTTTATTTTTTGTTTTGTCTGTTGTTTTTTATTTTCTGTTTTCTATATAAATCTTTGTTGAAAAAAAAAAGCCACGTTTAAGGTCAATGGCCAGAAATTGAATCATTATTGGGGAAGACCCATGGATCGTGCAAAATTTTCAATCATGCTGGCTAAAGACATTAAAAGTAGCGTTTCTTGGGAGGCAACCCAAGTTTTCTAACTTTTTCATTTTTTCAAACTTTGACTTATTTGCATTCACAGGAATCAAGACAGAAAATCGGTGCCGAGCAAGAAAATCTATCAGAGTTTGATTTTTCTGTCTTAATTTTATTGACAGATGATTTTTCACCGGTTAAATGGCGGATAACGGTACTCCGTGATAATTTTTTTCGGTCCTTTCAGTTACCCGCAGACACTGAAATCTGTATAAAATTTTACTAATTTTTTTTCCTTCTTCTTTCTTTATTTCGAAATGGATAATCAACTTGTTAACCTCCGCAAGAAATTCCCCTCTCTCCCTCAAAATGCTTTAACTAACATTTATTGTGCAAGGTTTGAGAGATTAAGGATGCTTATGCACAAAGGCATCCCTGCGAATATACGCTGGTTAATCGAAGCAAAGGTCCGACTCAGAGGTGAATTTTCTGACGCTCTTGTTTCATATATGCCAGGGCTAGGCAAAAGTTCATATGCAAAGAAGAGAAGAGCAAAAAGGTTACGGGTTTGCTATAAATGTGCAAGATGGACCTGTAACACAAAATGCAAATCAATTGGAATGACGTCTATAAACCGAGATGATAAAATTAACTTCATAAAGGATGGCATGAGTAAGGAGTCTTTAGATAACATTCTATTGACTCTTGAGACGCATCCTAGTGGAGATGTGCAGAGAGTACTTCTCGATTTATGGCCAATATTCCAAGATGAACATAAGCGATATAGTCTCGGGAATCTGACTCAAAAAGACCCTGTTTGCCAATTTTTAAGAAAATTGGATGGGAAGCCGACCATCGTCCCATAGAGAGTTTCAAGCCGTTACTGGACGTAAAACCAGAGGAAAATGTGAGCCACAATCACACCTCCTGTAAGTATTATTTTTTATTTTTTATTTTTTTCTTTTTTCTTCTTGTTTATTAAAAAAATCAAAAAAATTAAAAAAAAATGAAAAAAAAAATCAAATCAAAAGTAGCCGTATGCTTTTGAAATATGCGTTGCATATTTTCAAACTTCTTCTGACACATATTTTCAAACTTCTTCTGACACATATAGATTAGCCTTTTATCTTTGTCATATAGCTATTATCATTTCTGTGCTTATTTTTCAAACTTATCTGACATGCAGATCTATCCCTCCTTTATAGGTGTAATTATTACCTTTCGGTTTTGATTCCTTTAAATAATGCACTTTGCTCTCTTCAGATCATTGATAAGGTGAGAGTACAAAAAAAAAACAAAGAAAAAAAAGAAAAAAAAAGAAAATGGAAGTCACTTCAGTTCGTCGGATCAAGAGTGTTTGTGTCTTTTGTGGATCTAATCCTGGGAAAGATAAAGAGTTTGTAAATATTGCAAACTATCTTGGTCGAGTGCTAGTTGTGAGAGAAATCCATTTAGTTTACGGAGGAGGTAGTCTTGGGTTAATGGGTTGTGTTGCAACTGCTGCACATTTAGGAGGTGGCAAAGTCCTTGGTGTCATTCCCAGTCCTTTATCTATTAGCAACCCCATTGGGAAAACATTAGGGGATGAAGTAATGGTATTTTGCATGCACCAACGCATGAACTTTATGATAGCAAATGCTGATGCCTTTATTGCCCTACCTGGTGGTTTTGGAACTTTGGAAGAACTCTTCCAAATTACATCCTGGTCACAGCAGAACTTTCACCAAAAACCCATAGGTATATTAAATGTTAATGGTTTTTATGACAGTTTGTTTTGTTTTCTTGATCATGCTGTAGAAAAAAGGTTCATCTCACAAGCGATACGTCAAAGTCTTGTAACTGCTGCAACTCCTGAACAATTGCTCGATCAACTAAATGAATTTGTACCACAACGTGATCCAGCAATGGCTCCACTGAATTGGGAACAAGGCAGCAGCAGCAAAAAGCAAAAACTTGATTTGACTTTGTCCTTGTGAATTTTTGTTTTCTCTTATGGTTTTAGTTTTTTGTATTTTTTTTTCTTATTTCAGGCCCGATTTGCAATATTCTGGTAAGATCTTCTACACTCTACCTATCTTTATTTTGACATTGGGGACAATGTCTTAAATTAGTTGGGGGAGGGATAGTTGACATTACCATGTACATAGTTTAGTTAAAAAAAAAACTAACAAGCTAATCTTTGTTGTTACTAACTTATTAGATGTATGATGGCAGAGTAAGGAGTAGTTTTGCTCTTGAGACGTATCTTAACTTGCATTTCATAATAGGTCTTAAATCATCTTTGTTCTTGTATATATATTAAAAAAAAAACACACACACACACAAAATTTTGATCTTTTCAATTGATTTTGATACAAGCATGTGCTGAATCTGAGCTTAATTGATGATAACACTATGCAAAACAGTTTATAGTTGAATCATTTTCATGATATACATGTGCATACGATTGTGGATATTAGGAAGAAGGCATGGTTGAATTGAGTGAATGTTCCATACCTTTGTGAGTTTTGGGCTTTTCCACGTTTGATACTTACACTTGGTTATTTTCTTTCATGAGTGATGTCAATTATGAATTTATTTTCTAGAACTTGAATTGAATCGATTTGAGATTACATTGGTCTGTATGTTGCATGAAAATGACAGAGGCATTTTTTTCTTGACTTAGCTGCTTGGGCCAAATAAACCTACCTTACTTTTATCCAAATATTAACTCCCTCTGAGCCTATTTGCCTATTCTTAGCTCATTACAAGCTTTGAGTGAAAAACCATATTTTACCTAACCTTAGGGAATGGGAGAGCATTGATTTTCTTATTGGAGGAGTTCTTTTGCTTGCAATGATTTAAGTGTGGGGGAATTGGTATGCTGATACGAAATGCTTGGTACAAAAAAAAACAAAAGAAAAAAAAACAAAAAAAAAGAGAAAAAATATCCATATTGTTCCCTTCTTTCACCTTATAAGTTCCATTACAACCTTTTTGAAAGACCTCTTGATTTTTGCAATTTATTTGATCTAAGTAGTGGAGAATTGATGTATATGCAAGCCTATGGTAAAATACTTTCATAATTTGACTGAGTTGAGCGTAAATAGTTAGCCTAAACACCTTGTGTGATTTGAGTGTCACTTGTGAAGAATTTTACTCAATCTGAACATGCCTATTTCTGATTAAAGCATGATTATGCTATACTTTATTCTCAATTGATTTGATTCAACTATTCTTTGTTAAGCATACTTGACTTATTAATTATGGTTTATATTTGATACAATGCTTGTATTTAAAAATTAGTTGAATTGATTAAATAAAATATTACATGTTTGTGGGTATCATCCTGGTAAACCCTCACGAGACTATAACTCGTCCACTAGGGGCACCTAGGGGTTTAAAGGCTTGTGGCACATGCTAAGTGCCATTGTGTTTTCCTACGAAAATGGATTAGATTAGGTATAATCAGTTTTATGTTTTTAGTTTAATAATATGATGTTTCTTGTTTTTCTTTAGTTTTGTTCTTATGTGTTTTGCCCAAGAGTGCAAAAGCTTAAGTGTGGGGGAATTTGATCAATCAATTTGAGACACTTATGTTAGCTTTATATTAGGCTTTATTAGATGTTTATTGTGCCCAATATTAGTATTTTAGATGAGTTTAATGTTGTTGGGCTTCATTGGGTTTTAATGTAAATATTGGATAATTTTCGGATTTTGATGCATTTTGACCTTTCTTCCTTGGTTAGGCCATAACTTGGGACTTGGTGATCCAATTGAGGTGATCTTGTTGTCTTTGGAATGCTAAGACAATGCTCTCCAAGTTTCATGAAGCACTCAAGAGCTGGATCGGACTTCTAAGGGTCCAAAACATCTCTGCAGTACAGAGTGGGTTTGCTGTCAGGAAAATCTGGGCAGTGTACACATATTGGACTACATAGTGAGTTATAGGCCTCCTCTTGGGCTGAAACTTGGTCATTCGAAAGATAAGACCCATATCTCCAACTTCACTGAAGACCATTTTGTCAATAGATGTCGTTTTAGGCATGCTTCTGTAGCTACAAGTTGGTCTGAATTCGGAAACACGTTCTTCCAACCTAACTTGAGGTAGGTGCAGTGTGTTTGGCATTTCTGGAGTTCTAAAAGTCCAAATGACATGATTTAAATTGGAGAATTTCAAGGCGACAACTGGCTACAACTTTCATGAAGACCTCAAAGCCAAAATGCACTGTCTAGGTGATGCAAATGAAGCCATAAGTCGGATAAGAGTTGTTGACTAAAAGCCACCAACCATACACCAACCCACCTACCATGCACCAACCCACCAACCATGCATCAAGCTTCCATTTTTGACAATTTTCATATTTTTATAGCTTGTATTCAGATTATGTACATGTACAAATTGGCTTCTAGGATTAGTATAAATAGAGCCAACCTCTTTGTATTAGAGAATTCAATTTGGAAGTAAGTTTCAAGAAAGTTTAAGTATTTGTGAGAGTTTTCTTTCTTTTCTTCTCCATTCTCTTTACAATTTCGTTTTTGTTCTTTAATTTCTGAGTTCTTCCTTCCCATCCATGGAAGGCTAGGCTCTCATAATCAATCCAAGGGATTAGCCATCTTGTTGTTTAATTTGGAGATCTTGTTTTGCTTGTTCATATTGCTTAATTGTTATTCAAGTTTCTCTTCCTCTTTTGATTTTTATCTAGATTAAATTGCTTAATTTGATTTAGATGTTGATGTGGTAATAGCTTTATTATCATGTATTCAAAGAGGATCACAAAGATTAAACAATATATTAAAGCTTTTTGATAGATTGTTTAGCTTGGTTAAATTCTAGATCTTAAGTTAATCTATGTTGGATGGTGCTTACTTTATCTAACCTTGGTTAATTAAATCCTAGATGCTTATCTAGTAGAGAATTCTTGGATCATGTTAATGCTTCTTGATGTGATCGAAGGCCAAGAACATGGTTAGCAATTAAGTGAATTCCTTGTGATCAATGATGAGTTAAACTCAACGTCGGTAAATTTCCTTGGATTGGTTGCTTCTTTATATTTGTTTACAACTTTAAATCTTGTACTTTTTTTTCAATCTTTTCCAATCATCAAAACCCCCATTTTAATTATCTTGATCTGATTAAATCTTTGTTCTTTTTGGATCCTTGAGAGACGATTCGGTTCATGCTCTATACTACAAATTACTTTGTGAACCGGTAATTATTATTTATTTGACGGGTCTCGAGAACCTCTTGTCAGTCTCTTATAGGGCTGCCTCACTAGTTTAGCTCCATCCTCAAATAAAATCCTATGCAGGCATATGGAAGGGCTAATGCTAGGAATGTGTGCAAGTGTAAAGACTTTTGGATTCTACCTCAAAATGGGTAGCAACCTCTCCTCCTCATCAGTAAGGAGGTTCTTAGCCACAATGAACTCCAATTTTGGTGGCTTCACTACTTCTGTAGATTGAATTGTTGCATAATTTGCTGAAAAAGATTCATCATGTCTCAAAAAGGCAGCAATCTCAGCACATGCATTACACAATATATCACCATCACAACCAGTACAACAAATAGAATCATCAAAATCAGTAAAACTAGCAAATTCAGCACACAAATCATCAATTGGTTTTTTCACATCAATGATCTCATGTTCTACAGAATTAGATATATGCATTTGTTGCTTGCCCAACTGACTTAATGAAGATGTTAGCTGACCAATTTGGGTATTCAAATTCTGAATGGTGGTCTCAGTTCTCTGTTGAAACTGCGGATTATTAGTTTCCAATTGCTTCACTGAGTCCTCTAATGTAGGATCAGATTCTGTGCCTACTGGAGTTTGTTGGGGCATAGGCTGCTGGTATAAACTGCTTAGTCTAACATAAGATTGGAACTGTTGTGAGCTCAATGGTTGCTGGAATGGTTGTATATAATGGTTTGGCTGCTATTGTGCTGCATTTTCATATCTCAAGTCGGGATAATCTCCCCAACCAAGGTTATAGGTAGCAGAATAAGGATCATATCCAGGTTGTTGGTATTGTGGTTCACCAAGAAATACACCTGTTGCATCAACATAATGGTCATGAAATACAGAACCATCATTTAGAAATGTGGGGCATGCATATGTGGGATGAAAATAACTACTACAAAATCTTGCAACATGATTAGATAAGGTAAGCACCATCCAACATAGATTAACTTAAGATCTAGAATTTAACCAAGCTAAGCAATCCATCAAAAAGCTTTAATATATTGTTTAGCCTTTGTGATCCTATTTGAATACATGATAATAAAGCTATTATCACATCAACATCTAAATCAAATTAAGCAATTTAATCTAGATAAAAATTAAAAGAGGAAGAAGAGAAACTTGAATAACAATTAAGCAATATGAACAAGCGAAACAAGATCTCCAAATTAAACATCAAGATGACTAATCCCTTGGATTGATTATAAGAGCCTAGCCTTCCATGGATGGGAAGGAAGAACTCAGAAATAAAAGAACAAAAACGAAATTGTAAAGAGAATGAAGAAGAAGAGAAAGAAAACTCTCACAAATACTCAGACTTTCTTCAAACTTACTTAAAATTGAATGATGTATAATACAAAGAGATTGGCTCTATTTATACTAGTCCTAGAAGTCAATTTGTAATTGAAAATAATCTGAATACAAGTTGTAAAAACATGGAAATTGTCAAATATGGAAGCTTGATGCATGGTTGGTGGGTTGGTGCATGCTAGGTGGGTTGGTGTATGGTTGGTGGTTTTGAGTCAACAACTCTTATCCAACTTCCAGCTTGATTTTCATGACCTAGACTGTACATTTTGGCTTGGAGGTCTCATGAAAGTTGTAGCCAGTTGTCTCTTTGAAATTTTGGCGTTGTAATCATGCCATTTGGACTTTTAGAACTCCAAATATGCCAAAAATATTGCACCTACCTCAAGTTAGGTTGGCAGAATGTGTTTCCAAATTCAAACCAACTTTTAGCTTCATAATCATGCCTAAAACGACATCTTTTGACTAAGTAGTTGATCAATCAATTTGAGACACTTATGTTAGCTTTGTATTAGGCATTATTAGATGTTTATTGTGCCCAATATTAGTACTTTAGATGAGTTTAATGTTGTTGGGCTTCATTGGGCTTTAATGCAAATATTGAATAATTTTCGGATTTTGATGCATTTTGACCTTTCTTCCTTGGTTAGGTCATAACTTGGGACTTGGTGATCCAATTGAGGTGATATTGGTGTCTTTGGAAAGCTAAGGCAATGTTCTACAAGTTTCATGAAGAACTCAAGAGCTGGATCGGAATGCTAAGGGTCCAAAATATCCCTGTAATGCAGAGTGGGTTTGCTGTCACGGAACCATCTGGGCAGTATGCACATATTGGACTATATAGTAGGTTATAGGCCACCTTTTGGGCTGAAACTTGGTCACTTGAAAGATAAGACCCATATCTCCAACTTCAATAAAGACCATTTTGTCAATAGATGTCGTTTTAGGCATGCTTCTGAAGCTACAAGTTGGTCTGAATTTGGAAACACGTTCTTCCAACCTAACTTGAGGTAGGTGAAGTGTTTTTGGCATTTCTGAGAGTTCTAAAAGTCCAAATGACATGATTCAAATTGGAGATTTTCAAGGAGACAACTGGCTACAACTTTGATGAAGACATCCAAGCCAAAATGCACCGTCTAGGTGATGAATTTGAAGCCAGAAGTCGGATAAGAGTTGTTGACTAAAAGCCACCAACCATACTCCAACCAACCTACCATGCACCAACCCACCTACCATGCATCAAGCTTCCATTTTTGACAATTTTCATATTCTTATAGCTTGTATTCAGATTATGTACATGTACAAATTGGCTTCTAGGGTTAGTATAAATAGAGCCAATCTCTTTGTATTATCATTCATTCAATTTTAAGTAAGTTTCAAGAAAGTTTGAGTATTTGTTAGAGTTTTCTTTCTCTTCTTCTCCATTTTCTTTAGAATTTCGTTTTTGTTCTTTTATTTTTGAGTTCTTCCTTCCCATCCATGGAAGGCTAGGCTCTCATAATCAATCCAAGGGATTAGCCATCTTGATGTTTAATTTGGAGATCTTGTTTTACTTGTTCATATTGCTTAATTGTTATTCAAGTTTCTCTTCTTCCTCTTTTAATTTTGATCTAGATTGAATTGCTTAATTTGATTTGGATGTTTATGTGATAATAGCTTTATTATCATGTATTCAAGAGGATTACATAGAATAAACAATTTATTAAAGCTTTTTGATGGATTGTTTAGCTTGGTTAAATTCTTGATCTTAAGTTAATCTATGTTTGGGTGGTGCTTACTTTATCTAACCTTGGTTAATTAAATCCTAGATGCTTATCTAGTAGAGGATTCTTGGATCATGTTAAGGCTTCTTGATGTGATCTAAGGCCAAGAACATGGTTAGCAATTAAGTGAATTCCTTGTGATCAATGATGAGTTAAACTCAAGATCGGTAAATTTCCTTGGATTGGTTGTTTCTTTAGATTTGTTTACAACTTTGAATCTCCTACTTATATTAATCTTGTTAATCAACAACAAAACCCCCTTTTTATTTATCTTGATTTGATTAAATCTTTGTTATATTGGATCCTTGAGAGACGATTCGGTTCATGCTCTATACTACAAATTAGTTTGCGAACCGGTAAATTTTTATTATTTGACGAGGTCTCGACAACTTCTTGTCAGTAGTCTTCAGTGAAGTTGGAGATATGGGTCTTATCTTTCGAATGGCCAAGTTTCAGCCCAAGAGGAGGCCTATAGCCCACTATATAGTCCAATATGTGCACACTACCCGGATTTCTATGACAGCAAACCCACTCTGCATTGTAGGAATATTTTGGACCCTTAGTAGTTCGATCCAGCTCTTGAGTTCTCATGAAACTTGTAGAGCCTTGTCTTAGTTTTCCAAAGACACCAAGATTACCTCAAATGGATCACTGAGTCCCAAGTTATGGCCTAACCATGGATGAAAGGTCAAAATGCATCAAAATCCAAGAATTATTCATAACTTGCATTAAAGCCCAATGAGGCCCAACAACATTAAACTGATCTAAAATACTAATATTGGGCACAATAAACATCTAATAAAGCCTAATACAAAGCTAACATAAGTGTCTTAAATTGATTGATCAATTCTCGAGACTATAACGCTCATGTTCATCTTGGAATATTGGCCATAAATCGATAAGTACTCTCTGCACATTTCCACTAGGATGCGTCTCAAGAGTCAATAGAATATTATCTAAAGACTCCTTACTCATACCATCCTTAATGAAGTGAATTTTATCAAGTCGATTTATAGACGCCATTCCAATTGGTCCGCATTTTGTGTTACAGGTCCATCTTGCACATTTATAGCAGACTCGTAACCTTTTTGCTCTTCTTTTCTTTGCATTTGAACTTTTGCTTAGCCCTGACAGATATGCAATAAGAGCGTCAGAAAATTCCCCTGTGATTCGGACCTTTAATTCGATTAACCAGCTTAGATCCGCAGGGATGCCTTTGTGCATAAGCATCCTTAATCTCTCAAACCTTGCACAACAAATGTTAGTTAAAGCATTTTGAGGGAGAAAAGTGAATCGCTTGTGGAGGTTAACAAGCTGATTATCCATTTTGAAAGAAAGAAAGAAGAAAGAAAAGAATGAGTAAAATTTTATACAGATTTTAGTGTTTGTGGGTAACTGAAGGGACCAAAAAAGATTTTCACAGAGTACCGTTATCCGGCATTTAACCGGTGAAAAATCATCTATCAATGAAAAACAAACAAAATGAAGACAGAAAAATCAAACTCTGATAGATTTTATTACTTGGCACCGATTTTCTGTCCCGATTCCTATGATTGCAAATAAGTCAAAGTTTGAAAGATGAAAAAAAAATTAGAAAACTTGGGTTGCCTCCCAAGAAGCGCTACTTTTAATGTCATCAGCCAGCGTGATTGAAGATTTTGCACGATCGATGGATCCTCCCCAATAATGATTTAATCTCTGACCATTGACCTTAAACGTGGCTTGAGTTCTTTTTTTCAACAAAATAGTGATCAATCATGGTAGAGGGCCCCCTGTAGTTGAACTTCCTCCACGAGGTTCTTGAGGCGATGACCATTTACTTTGAACACTTTGTTGGTAGCTTCACTCTTAATTTCTACTACACCATGAGGAAAAACATTAATAACAATGAAAGGTCTAAGCCATCTAGAACGAAGCTTACCAGGCATAAGTTTGAGGCGAGAGTTGTAGAGAAGGACTTTTTGACCAATAGTGAACTCCTTTCGTACCAACATCTTATCATGAAGGAGTTTGGTCTTCTCCTTATAGATCCGAGAGTTCTCATACGCCTCTAATCGAAGCTCCTCAAGTTCCTGAAGTTGGAGCTTCCTTTGAGATCCAGCTTGACTCAAGTCAAGGTTACACTGTTTTACCGCCCAATAAGATTTATGCTCAATTTCCACCTGAAGGTGGCACGCCTTCCCAAAGACAATCCGGTACGGGGACATCCCTATCGGTGTCTTGTAGGAAGTTCAGTAAGCCCACAGAGCATCCTCAAGTCTCAGGCTCCAGTCCTTCCTATTAGGTTGGACTGTCTTCTCAAGTATGTGCTTGATCTCTCGATTTGAGACCTCAGCTTGTCCGTTTGTTTTGGGGTGATAAGGTGTAGAAACCTTGTGCAACACGCTGTACTTTCTCATCAAAGCCTCTATTCTCCGGTTACAAAAGTGTGTACCCTGATCACTGATAATGGCTCTTGGGATTCCAAACCTGCAGAAAATCTGTGATCTAACAAAGTCCATAACAACTTTGGAATCATCAGTCCGAGTGGCTTTTTCCTCCACCCATTTGGATACATAATCAACAGCTGACAAAACATAAATAAAACCAAAGGAAACAGGGAAAGGGCCCATGAAATCAATACCCTAAACATCAAAGATCTTACAAGACAGCATAGGCTGCTGAGGCATCTCATTCCTTTGTGAAATTGTCCCTGTTCTCTGGCACTGTTCACAATACTTACAAAATAGATATGCATCATGAAATAGGATAGGCCAATACAACCCAAAGTCCAAAACCTTCCTAGCTGTACGTTAGGAGCCAAAGTGCCCACCACATGCAAATGTATGACAAAAGCTAAGAATGGAATGAAACTCATGATCAAAGACACACCTTCTAATAATCTGGTCACTAACAAAGCTTCCACAGATAAGGATCATCCCATACATAGTACTTAGACTCACTTTTCAATTTATCAGATTGAGCTCTTGTAAAACATGCAGGAAGAACACCAGCAACCAGGAAATTAACCATTGATCAATCAATTTGAGACACTTATGTTAGCTTTGTATTAGGCATTATTAGATGTTTATTGTGCCCAATATTAGTACTTTAGATGAGTTTAATGTTGTTGGGCTTCATTGGGCTTTAATGCAAATATTGAATAATTTTCGGATTTTGATGCATTTTGACCTTTCTTCCTTGGTTAGGTCATAACTTGGGACTCGGTGATCCAATTGAGGTGATCTTGGTGTCTTTGGAAAGCTAAGACAATGCTCTACAAGTTTCATGAAGAACTCAAGAGCTGGATCGGAATGCTAAGGGTCCAAAATTTCCCTGCAATGCAGAGTGGGTTTGCTGTCACGGAACCATCTGGGCAGTATGCACATATTGGACTATATAGTGGGTTATAGGCCTCCTCTTGGGCTGAAACTTGGTCACTTGAAAGATAAGACCCATATCTCCAACTTCAATGAAGACCATTTTGTCAATAGATGTCGTTTTAGGCATGCTTCAGAAGCTACAAGTTGGTCTGAATTTGGAAACACGTTCTTCCAACCTAACTTGAGGTAGGTGAAGTGTTTTTGGCATTTCTGGAGTTCTAAAAGTCCAAATGACATGATTCAAATTGGAGATTTTCAAGGAGACAACTGGCTACAACTTTGATGAAGACATCCAAGCCAAAATACACCGTCTAGGTGATGAATTTGAAGCCAGAAGTCGGATAAGAGTTGTTGACTAAAAGCCACCAACCATACACCAACCCACCTACCATGCACCAACCCACCAACCATGCATCAAGCTTCCATTTTTGACAAATTTCAGATTCTTTTAGCTTGTATTCAGATTATGTACATGTACAAATTGGCTTCTAGGATTAGTATAAATAGACCCAACCTCTTTGTATTAGAGGCATTCAATTTAGAAGTAAGTTTCAAGAAAGTTTAAGTATTTGTGAGAGTTTTCTTTCTCTTCTTCTTCATTCTCTTTGCAATTTCGTTTTTGTTCTTTAAATTCTGAGTTCTTCCTTCCCATCCATGGAAGGCTAGGCTCTCATAATCAATCCAAGGGATTAGCCATCTTGTTGTTTAATTTGGAGATCTTGTTTTGCTTGTTCATATTGCTTAATTGTTATTCAAGTTTCTCTTCTTCCTCTTTTGATTCTTATCTAGATTAAATTGCTTAATTTGATTTAGATGTTGATGTGGTAGTAGCTTTATTATCATGTATTCAAAGAGGATCACAAAGATTAAACAATATATTAAAGCTTTTTGATAGATTGTTTAACTTGGTTAAATTCCTAGATCTTAAGTTAATCTATGTTGGATGGTGCTTACTTTATCTAACCTTGGTTAATCAAATCCTAGATGCTTATCTAGTAAAGAATTCTTGTATCATGTTAAGGCTTCTTGATGTGATCTAAGGCCAAGAACTTGGTTAGCAATTAAGTGAATTCCTTGTGATCAATGATGAGTTAAACTCAAGATCGGTAAATTTCCTTGGATTGGTTGTTTCTTTAGATTTGTTTACAACTTTGAATCTCCTACTTTTATTAATCTTGTTAATCAACAACAAAACCCCCTTTTCTAATTATCTTGATCTAATTAAATCTTTGTTTTTGGATCCTTGAGAGACGATTCGGTTCATTCTCTATACTACAAATTAGTTTGTGAACTGGTTATTTTATTTGATAGGTCTCGACAACCTCTTGTCAAATTTGGCGCCGTTGCCGGGGATCCAAGGCAACTATTTGATCATTTCAAGATCCCATCTAACTCTAACAAATGTGTTTGTTTTGTTTTTGAAGCTTTTTCAAGTGGGATTGAGTAATTTGGATAAAGGGCGTTGTGTCAAGAATTTTGGTTCGGGCATCTCAGATTGATCTGAATTTTGGTACACAAATGGAAAATATTATTCTGAGAAAGGCTCACTGTATACAGTGAGGTCACCCTTATTTTTGCCAAATTCCATCGTTTAGACCACTTTTTCAATTTTTTAAGATTTTTTATTATTTTGTTGGATAGCATTTTTGTGTAGATTTTATCCTGTGGTAGTTCCATAATTTTAAAATTCATTTGATACTGTTTTTATTTTTTAATTTTTTGGAGTATTTGTTTTTGGAATTTTTAGTGTTTTAGTTGTTATTGCTTTTCTAATACCTTCTTATGAACTCGCATCTTTGTATGACTAGATCTCGATCCTCGGTACCTTGCATTCATTTGATCCCGAAATTGATAGAACATTTCATACACTTCATAGAATTCATAGGATCGGTAGTAGCATTCATAGAGCTAATAGAATTACTTCGAATTGGGCTTGAACTTGACATTGCACCTAATCTTGTTGACTCTTTTAATCTCGTTGAGTCCTGTCATAGTACTTCGTATCCGATACTCGAGTCTGTTGATTTTACTATGGCCGACTATAATAATAGGACCCTTAAGGAATTGGCTGTACCTGATGTGAATTATCAACCTTTGTGCATTTAATATCCTGAACTTAATGTTGATTTTGAGTTGAAATCTGGATTGATACACTTGTTGCCCAAGTTTCATGGTCTTGCAGGTAAAGATCCACATAAGCATTTGAAGGAGTTCCATGTTGTTCCGCTCCACCATGAAACCTCATGGAATAGTAGAAGATCACATCAAGCTAAGGGCCTTTCCTTTCTCTTTGGATGGTCTTTGCTAAGGATTGGTTGTATTACTTACAACCTCGCCATCACTTCTTGGAATGACATGAAAAGATTATTTACGGAGAAGTTCTTTCTGCATCAAGAATCGCTGCAATAAGGAAAGATATTTGTGGCATAAGGCAAATCGGTGGTGAAACTCTCCATGAGTATTGGGAGAGATTCAAGAAATTGTGCTCAAGCGCCCACACCATCAAATTAGTGATCAATCACGATCCAATACTTCTATGAAGGATTGATGCCAATGGAAAGGAGTATGATTGATGCTGCAAGTGGTGGAGCATTGGTAGATAAAACTCCAAATTGCCGCTAAAACTTAATTGCAAACATGGCAGCAAATTCTCAAGAATTTGGTACTCGAATGGGTGTCGCAACTGTAATAGTCAATGAAGTTAATACCTCTTCACATGCCGATCAACAAAGGGTGGAACATAGATTGGATGAGCTCACTTCTTTGGTTAGACAAATGGCAATAGGACAACACGAACCACGTGTGCAAACCCCTGCAAGAGTTTGTAGCATATGTTCTAGTTCATCTCATTCTCTGATTCGTGCCCCACATTGCAAGATGATTAGAGTTTCAAGACCAACTGCGGGTCGCAATGGTATATTTCCCGGGAAGCCACAATTCCATCAAGAAGAACAATGTAAATATGATCCATTCTCCAACACTTACAACCCTGGCCGGAGGGACCATCCCAACTGAGATATGGGAATGCATCAAATCGCAGCCCACCAAACCAAGATAGACCACCATTCCAGAAGAAGCAAGGACAAATCGGTTTGACCACATGCTGGACCAAGTAGACCACCATTCCAAAGAAGAAGGTCCTCGTAGCCACAAAATCGAGCCCTCATTGGAGGATTTGGTGAAACAGTTGGCCACCAATAACATCCAGCCCAACAGAGAACTCGAAACCACCATTCGTAACTTGGAGACTCAAATTGGCCAACTTGCCACATCTATTCATGAATTAAAGTCACAAGGTTCTGGCCAATTACCCTCTCAAACCACTCCAAACCCTAGAGGCAATGTTAGTGCTATAGCTTTGCGCAGTGGGTAGGCAAATCAATGACCAGTACAGCAGATAATTCCAGATTCTACCATTGACCCAGAAAAACAAGATGTCAGAGTGCATTCAAAGAAGAAATGATCCCCGCAACATCCAAGCAAAAAGTCGATCAAATCATGGATTGTAGAAAATTCAAGACACAGAAAAGTGAACATCCAAAAGTCGTTCCAACATTCCTCTTCCTTTTCCCAACCGAATGATACAGCCGAGGCATATGGTTGAAACTGACTTGGATAAGGAAATTATGGAGACTTTTCATAAGGTTGAGGTGAATATACCTCTCTTGGAGGCAATTAAACAAATCCCCAAGTATGCCAAGTTCTTGAAAGAGATGTGTACCCATAAGAGGAAGCTAAAGGGCACTGAAAAAGTGAGTATGGGGAGAAATGTCTCGCTTTGATTCAAATTTCAACCTCGCCTCCCAAATGCAAGGATCCAGGCACTTTTACCATCCCTTGCACCATAGGGCACCAACAATTCACTCATGCCTTGCTAGACTTGGGAGCCTCCATCAATGTAATGCCAAAGTCAGTTTACACTTCCTTGCATATGGGAGAGCTAAAGCCCACCGGCATTGTCATTCAGTTAGCAAACCTGAGCATCGCACAACCCGGGAGTGTTGGAGGACGTTGTGGTTCGGGTACATAATTTAATATTCCCGGTGATTTTTATGTGTTGAATATGGAAGATGAATCTGCCTCTTCCCACCCCCCATTGATCTTAGGTAGGCCATTTTTGAAAACCGCTAAAACTAAGATTGATGTGCATGTTTAGTACCACTTTCCATGGAATTTGGTGATGATATCATTCAGTTTAACATTTTGATGCCATGAAATACCCTTTAGAGGATCATTCTGCTTTTCATTTTGATGTCATTGATTTATCGGTTGATGATATACATGCCGATATGTTGGCGTAGTTTCCTGAAATTGTAGGATACACCGATAGCATAGCTTGTGATACTTGTTCGCCCTGCTTCGGACTTTTTGGTTGTAAACCCACTACAATGTGTGCGACTGCGGCCGAGATTTCTACATACTTATCATGTGTCGTTGTTAATTCTCAGCGACATTGATGATTCTGCTTCTCATTATTAATGGCAATGATGCCGTTATTAATGATGTTGTCATTCATCCTGTTTGCTAAGTGTGATTCTTTTGATTCCATAGGATATGATGATGTTGTTTTGCAAGATTGTGCACGGCTTGCGGTGCAGTGGCAATCACGAGAATTTAGCAGATTTAGTTTCGGTTCCAAAACTAGTACCGCTACCCAAAGAACCACCCTCCATTGAACTTAAGCCCTTGCCCGAGCATTTGAAGTATGCATTCTTGGAAGAGGATGAGAAGCTCCCGGTGATAATGGCCAAACACCTCCAACCCGAGCAAGAAACCGCAGTTATTGGAAGTCTTGAAGCAACACAAAAGGGCAATTGGTTGGACACTTGCAGACATTCCTGGTATTAACCTCCACATGCATGCACAGGATATTACTTGAGGAGGAAACTAAACCAGTGAGACAACCCCAGAGGAGACTGAATCCTCTCATTCTAGATGTGGTGAAAAAGAAGTGACCAAGCCATTGCAGTCGGGCATTATCTATCCCATCTCCGACAAAGAAGTGGGTGAGCCAGGTGCAAGTAGTTCCAAAGAAACTGGGGTGATTGTGGCCAACCGTAAGAATGAGCTCATTCCAACCCGAGTGCAGAATAGCCGGAGAGTCCGCATTGACTACAGACGTCTCAACCAAGCCACTCGGAAAGATCATTACCCCTTCCGTTCATTGATCGATGTCGAACGGTTATCGTGGTAAGTCCCATTATCGCTTTTTAGATGGCTATATCGATACTTCCAAATCCACATTGCAGGAGGATCAGAGAAGACCACATTTACTTGTCCCTTCGGCACATTTGCTTACGAGACGGATGCCCTTCGGCCTGCAATGCCCCCTGGTACCTTCCGGTGCATGGTGAGCATATTTTCTCGATTTCTTAGAGGAGTGCATGGAGGTATTTATGGATGACTTTACTGCCTATGGTTCTTCTTTTGATTCATGTTTAGCCAAATTTATCTAGAGTATCGCAAAGATGCATTGAGACTAACCTTGTGCTAAATTTTGAGAAATGCCATTTTATGGTAGAACAGGGTATAGTTTTAGGCCATGTAGTATCCAGTAAGGGCATTGAGGTAGATCCCGCCAAGATTGATGTAATTACTTGTTTATCTTACCCCACATGCGTCAAGGGAAGTGCGTTCTTTTCTTGGTCATGCAGGTTTCTACAGCGCTTCATTGCCGACTTCAAAGAAGATTGCTCTTCCACTTTCCCGCCATCGCAGAAAGATGTGGAGTTCAATTTTGATGACAAGTGCAAGGCAGCCTTTCAACCACTTGAAGCAGGCCTTGACTAGTACTCCCTATCATCCGACCACCGATCGACATTGCCATTTGAGTTAATGTGTGATGCTTCTAACTATGCAAGAGGAGCAGCCTTGGCACGTAGAGTGGGGAAAGCTTCTCATGTGATATACTATGCTTCAGAACTCTAGATGTCGCTCGTGCCAACTATACCACAACCGAAAAAGAACTTTTAGCCATTGTTTTTGCTTTGGATAAGTTTAGATCATATTTGCTTGGTTCTAAGGTTGTTGTGTTTACTGATCATGCAGCTCTGAAGTTCCTTTTGAAGAAGCCAGATGCAAAGCCCCGACTAATAAGATGGATGCTACTGCTCCAAGAGTTTCACATAGAGATCCGTGACAAGAGTGGAGCAGAGAACCTAGTGGCAGATCATTTGAGCCGCATTGAAAGGGATTCAGATCCCTTCCCTGTACGGGACTCTTTCCCAGATGAGCAGCTTATGCAGCTGCAAGGTAAGAACACCTTCCCTTGGTTTGCAGATATGGTGAATTTCTTGGTTGCTACAGTTTTTCCCTCACATTTCACTCGTGCACAAATTTATAAACTTAAGAGTGAATCAAAATATTATGTGTGGGATGATCAATATATGTGGCGAATTAGTAGAGACCAAATTATTAGTCGAAGAGTGCCTAATCAATAGTATCATTCTGTTCTTAGCTTTTGTCATGCATTTGCATGTGGTGGACATTTTGGGCCTCAACGTATAGCTAGGAAAGTTTTAGACTCTGGTTTATATTGGCCTACCTTGTTTCATGATGCATATTTGTTCTGTAAGTCTTGTGAACAGTGTCAGAGAACAGGGAACATTTCTCGCAGGAATGAGATGCCCCAGCAACCTCTACTGTATTGTGAAATCTTTGACGTATGGGGTATTGATTTCATGGGACCTTTTCCTGTTTCCTTTGGTTATGTTTACATTTTGCTAGCTGTTGATTATGTATCAAAATGGGTGGAGGCTAAAGCCACTCGGACTGATGATTCCAAAGTTGTTGTGGATTTTGTTAGATCACAGATTTTCTGCAGGTTTGGAATCCCGAGAGCTATCTGACAAGAGGTTGTCGAGACCTATCAAATAAAATAACCGGTTCACAAACTAATTTGTAGTATAGAGAATGAACCGAATCGTCTCTCAAGGATCCAAAAACAAAGATTTAATTAGATCAAGATAATTAGGAAAGGGGGGGTTTTGTTGTTGATTAACGAGATTAATAAAAGTAGGAGATTCAAAGTTGTAAATAAATCTAAAGAAACAACCAATCCAAGAGAATTTACCGATCTTGAGTTTAACTTATCATTGATCACAAGGAATTCACTTAATTGCTAACCATGTTCTTGGCCTTAGATCACATCAAGAAGCCTTAACATGATCCAAGAATTCTTTACTAGATAAGCATCTAGGATTTGATTAACCAAGGTTAGATAAAATAAGCACCATCCAACATAGATTAACTTAAGATCTAGAATTTAACCAAGCTAAACAATCTATCAAAAAGCTTTAATACATTGTTTAATCTTTATGATCCTCTTTGAATACATGATAATAAAGCTATTACCACATAAACATCCAAATCAAATTAAGCAATTCAATCTAGATCAAAATTAAAAGAGGAAGAAGAGAAACTTGAATAACAATTAAGCAATATGAACAAGTAAAACAAGATCTCCAAATTAAACATCAAGATGGCTAATCCCTTGGATTGATTATGAGAGCCTAGCCTTCCATGGATGGGAAGGAAGAACTCAAAAATAAAAGAACAAAAACGAAATTCTAAAGAAAATGGAGAAGAAGAGAAAGAAAACTCTAACAAATACTCAAACTTTCTTGAAACTTACTTCCAAATTGAATGCCTCTAATACAAAGAGGTTGGGTCTATTTATACTAATCCTAGAAGCCAATTTGTACATGTACATAATCTGAATACAAGCTATAAGAATCTGAAATTTGTCAAAAATGGAAGCTTGATGCATGGTTGGTGGGTTGGTGCATGGTAGGTGGGTTGGTGTATGGTTGGTGGCTT
Organism: Styphnolobium japonicum; assembly: GCA_023212625.1. Taxonomy (NCBI): domain Eukaryota; kingdom Viridiplantae; phylum Streptophyta; class Magnoliopsida; order Fabales; family Fabaceae; genus Styphnolobium; species Styphnolobium japonicum. The sequence goes on along the minus strand of JALBWW010000003.1, from coordinate 19,286,841 downwards.
TTAGTCAACAACTCATATCCGACTTCTGGCTTCAAATTCATCACCTAGACGGTGCATTTTGGCTTGGATGTCTTCATCAAAGTTGTAGCCAGTTGTCTCCTTGAAAATCTCCAATTTGAATCATGTCATTTGGACTTTTAGAACTCCAGAAATGCCAAAAACACTTCACCTACCTCAAGTTAGGTTGGAAGAACGTGTTTCCAAATTCAGACCAACTTGTAGCTTCTGAAGCATGCCCAAAACGACATCTATTGACAAAATGGTCTTCATTGAAGTTGGAGATATGGGTCTTATCTTTCAAGTGACCAAGTTTCAGCCCAAGAGGAGGCCTATAACCCACTATATAGTCCAATATGTGCATACTTTTGCCCGAGATGGTTCCGTGACAGCAAACCCACTCTGCATTGCAGGGATATTTTGGACCCTTAGCATTCCGATCCAGCTCTTGAGTTCTTCATGAAACTTGTAGAGCATTGTCTTAGCTTTCCAAAGACACCAAGATCACCTCAATTGGATCACCGAGTCCCAAGTTATGACCTAACCAAGGAAGAAAGGTCAAAATGCATCAAAAATCCGAAAATTATTCAATATTTGCATTAAAGCCCAATGAAGCCCAACAACATTAAACTCATCTAAAGTACTAATATTGGGCACAATAAACATCTAATAATGCCTAATACAAAGCTAACATAAGTGTCTCAAATTGATTGATCAAATTCCCCCACACTTAAGCTTTTGTACTCCTGGGCAAAACACATAACAACGAAACTAAAGAAAAACAAGAAACATCATATTATTAAACTAAAAACATAAAAACTGATTGTACCTAATCTAATCCACTTCCGTAGGAAAACACGATGGCACTTAGCATGTGCCACAAGCCTTTAAACCCCTAGGTGTCCCTAGTGGACGAGTTATAGTCTCGTGAGGGTTTACCAGGATGATACCCACAAACATGTAATATTTTATTTAATCAATTCAACTAATTTTTAAATACAAGCATTGTATCAAATATAAACCATAATTAATAAGTCAAGTATGCTTAACAAAGAATAGTTGAATCAAATCAATTGAGAATAAAGTATAGCATAATCATGCTTTAATTAGAAATAGGCATGTTCAGATTGAGTAAAATTCTTCACAAGTGTCACTCAAATCACACAAGGTGTTTAGGTTAAGCTCGTTTACGCTCAACTCAGTCAAATTATGAAAGTATTTTACCATAGGCTTGCATATACATCAATTCTCCACTACTTAGACCAAATAAATTGCAAAAATCAAGAGGTCTTTCAAAAAGGTTGTAATGGAACTTAATAGGTGAAGGAAGGGAACAATATAGATAATAGCAGGTTAAAACCAAAGAGAATAAAAGAGCATTGAGGAGTAATTCAAGTAGAAAGAATAATTTTTTTTTTTTTTTACCCAAAACCATAAAATGCTCATTCTCTTCACACATTCCTTCCTTTTTCTATTCTTTTTTTTTTCTTTCCTTTTTTTTTTCTCTCTTTTTTTTTGTTTTTTTTTTGTTTTTTTTTTGTTTTTTTTTTGTACCAAGCATTTCGTATCAGCACACCAATTCCCCCACACTTAAATCATTGCAAGCAAAAGAACTCCTCCAATAAGAAAATCAATGCTCTCCCATTCCCTAAGGTAAGGTAAAACATGGTCTTTCACTCAAAGCTTGTAATGAGCTAAGAACAAAGAATAGGCAAATAGGTTTAGAGGGAGTTAATAATTGGATAAATGCAAGGTAGGTTTATTTGGCCAAAGCGGCTAAGTCAAGAAAAAAAATACCTCTGTCATTTTCATGCAACATACAGACCAATGTAATCTCAAATCGATTCAATGCAAGTTCTAGAAAATAAATTCATAATTGACATCACTCATGAAAGAAAATAACCAAGTGTAAGTATCAAACTTGGAAAAGCCCAAAACTCACAAAGGTATGGAACATTCACTCAATTCAACCATGCCTTCTTCCTAATATCCACAATCATATACACATGTATATCATGAAAATGATTCAACTATAAACTGTTTTGCATACTTTTATCATCAATTAAGCTCAGATTCAGCACATGCTTGTATCAAAATCAATTGAAAAGATCAAAATTGTGTGTGTGTGTTTTTATTTTTTTATTTTTTTATTTTTTTAATATATATACAAGAACAAAGATGATTTAAGACCTATTATGAAATGCAAGTTAAGATGCGTCTCAAGAGCAAAACTACTCCTTACTCTGCCATCATACATCTAAAAAGTTAGTAACAATAAAGATTAGTTTTTTTTTTTTTTTTAACTAAACTATGTACATGGTAATGTCAACTATCCCTCCCCCCAACTAATTAAAGACATTGTCCCCAATGTCAAAATAAAGATAGGTAGAGTGTAGAAGGTCTTACAAACCGCAAATCAGGCTGAAATAAGAAAAATTACAAAAACTAAAACCATAAGAGAAAACAAAAATTCACAAAGACAAAGTCAAATCAAGTTTTTGCTTTTGTCTTCGCTGCCTTGTTCCCAATTCCGTGGAGCCATTGCTGGATCACGTTGTGGTACAAATGCATTGAGTTGATCGAGCAATTGTTCAGGAGTTGTAGCAGTTACAAGACTTTGACGTGTCGCTTGTGAGATGAACCTTTTTTCTACAGCATGATCAAGAAAACAAAACAAACTGTCATAAAACCATTAACATTTAATATACCTATGGGTTTTTGGTGAAAGTTCTGCTGTGACCAGGATGTAATTTGAAAGAGTTCTTCCAAAGTTTCAAAACCACCAGGTAGGGCAATAAAGGCATCAGCATTGGCGATCATAATGTTCATGCGTTGGTGCATGCAAAATACTATTACTTCATCCCCTAATGTTTTTCCAATGGGCTTGCTGGTCGATAAAGGACTGGGAATGACACCAAGGACTTTGCCACCTCCTAAATGTGCAGCAGTTGCTACACAACCCATTAACCCAAGACTACCTCCTCCATAAACTAAACGGATTTCTCTCTCAGCTAGCACTCGACCAAGATGGTGTGCAATATTTACAAACTCTTTATCTTTCCCAGGATGAGATCCACAAAAGACACAAACACTCTTGATCCGACGAACTGAAGTGGCTTCCATTTTTTTTTCTTTGTTTTTTTTTTGTACTCTCTCCTTATCAATGATCTGAAGAGAGCAAAGTGCATTATTTAAAGGCATCAAAACTCAAAGATAATAATTACACCTATAAAGGAGGGGTAGATCTGCGTGTCAGATAAGTTTGAAAAATAAACACAGAAATGATAATAGCTATATGACAAAGATAAAAGGCTAATCTATATGTGTCAGAAGAAGTTTGAAAATATGCAACGCATATTTCAAAAAAATACGGCTATTTTTTTTTTGAATTTTTTTTTTTTGAATTTTTTTTTATTTTGATTTTTTTTAATAAACAAGAAAATAAAAAATAAAATAAAAAATAAAAAAAAATACTTACAGGAGGTGTGATTGTGGCTCACATTTTCCTCTGGTTTTACGTCCAGTAACGTCTTGAAGCTCTCTATGGGCCGATGGTCGGCTTTCCATCCAATTTTCTTAAAAATTGGCAAACAGGGTCTTTTTGAGTCAGATTCCCGAGACTATAACGTTCATGTTCATCTTGGAATATTGGCCATAAATCGAGAAGTACTCTCTGCACATCTCCACTAGGATGCGTCTCAAGAGTCAATAGAATGTTATCTAAAGACTCCTTACTCATGCCATCCTTTATGAAGTTAATTTTATCATCTCGGTTTATAGACGTCATTCCAATTGATTTGCATTTTGTGTTACAGGTCCATCTTGCACATTTATAGCAGACCCGTAACCTTTTTGCTCTTCTCTTCTTTGCATATGTACTTTTGCCTAGCCCTGGCATATATGAAACAAGAGCGTCAGAAAATTCACCTCTGAGTCGGACCTTTGCTTCGATCAACCAGCGTATATCCGCAGGGATGCCTTTGTGCATAAGCATCCTTAATCTCTCAAACCTTGCACAATAAATATTAGTTAAAGCATTTTGAGGGAGAGAAGGGAATTGCTTGCGGAGATTAAAAAGCTGATTATCCATTTCGAAAGAAAGAAGAAAGAGAGAGAAAAAAAATTGAGTAAAATTATGTACAGATTTCAGTGTTTGTGGGTAACTGAAGGGACCGAAAAAGATTTTCACGGAGTACCGTTATCCGCCATTTAACCGGTGAAAAATCATCTGTCAAAGAAAAACAAACAAAATAAAGACAGAAAAATCAAACTTTGATAGATTTTCTCACTTGGCACCGTTTTTTCTGTCTCGATTCCTGTGACAACAAATAAGTCAAAGTTAGAAAGAGGAAAGAGTTAGAAAACTTGGGATGCCGCCCAAGAAGCGCTACTTTTAATGTCCTTAGCCAGCGTGATTGAAGATTTTGCATGAGCGATGGGTCCTCCCCAATAATGATTCAATCTCTGGCACTTGACATTAATCGTGGCTTTTTCTTTTCTATTTTTTTTTTCTTTTTTCTCTTTTTTTTTTCTTTTTTTTTTTTTCAACACAATAGTGATCAATCATGGTAGAGGGCATCCTGCAGTTGAACTTCCTCCACGAGGTTCTCTTGAGCTCCTTCATAGAAATTTTTGAGGCGGTGACCATTAACTTTGAACACTTTGTTGGTGGCTTCACTCTTAATTTCCACTGCACCATGAGGAAAAATGTTAGTGACAACAAACGGACCGTCCCACCTAGACCTTAATTTACCAGGCATCAACTTAAGGCGAGAATTAAACAAGAGAACTTTTTGCCCAACTGAAAACTCCTTCCGAAGAATAAACTTATCATGGAAGGCTTTGGTCTTTTCTTTGTAGAGTCGGGAGCTCTCATAGGCATCTAAGCGGATCTCTTCCAATTCCTGTAACTGCAACTTCCGCTCTATGCCAGCTCCGGCCAAATTCATATTGCATTGCTTCACAGCCCAATATGCTTTGTGCTCAATTTCTCTTGGTAAGTGGCATGCCTTACCATAGACTATCCGATATGGAGACATCCCGATTGGAGTTTTGTAAGCGGTCCTAGTAAGCCCAAAGAGCATCCTCAAGCCTCATGCTCCAATCCTTCCGATTAGGTTGGACTGTTTTTTCAAGTATGCGTTTGATCTCTCTATTGGAGACCTCGGCTTGACCATTAGTGCCGGGATGGTAAGGTGTAGAAACTTTATGCAACACGCCATATTTCCTCATCAATCCCTCCATGCTCCGATTACAGAAATGGGTGCCTTGATCACCGATGATAGCTCTCGGGATTCCAAACTGCGAGAAAATGCGTGATCTAACAAAATCCACAACAACTTTGGAATCATCGGTCAGTGGCTTTAGCCTCCACCCATTTTGATACATAATCAACAGCTAGCAAAATGTAAACATAACCAAAGGAAACAGGAAAGGTCCCATGAAATCAATACCCCATACGTCAAAGATTTCACAATACAGAAGAGGTTGTTGGGGCATCTCATTCCTCGCGAGAAATGTTCCTGTTCTCCGACACTCGTTCACAAGACTTACAGAACAAATATGCATCATGAAACAAGGTAGGCCAATATAAACCGTAGTCTAAAACTTTCCTAGCTGTACGTTGAGGCCCAAAATGTCCACCACATGCAAATGCATGACAAAAGCTAAACAGAATGAAACTCTTGATTAGGCACACATCGCCTAATAATTTGGTCACTACAAAATCGCCACAGATATGGATCATCCCACACATAATATTTTGATTCACTCTTAAGTTTATAAATTTGTCCACGAGTGAAATGTGAGGGAAAAAGCGTAGCAACCAAGAAATTCACCATATCGCAAACCAAGGGAAGGTGTTCTTACCTTGCGGTGCATAAGGCTGCTCATCTCGGGAAGGAGTCCCGTACAGGAAGGGATCCAAGCCCTTTCAATGCGGCTCAAATGATCTGCCACTAGGTTCTCTCGCTCCACTCTTGTCACGGATCTCTATGTGAAACTCTTGGAGCAAGTAGCATCCATCTTATTAGTCGGGGCTTTGCATCTCGGCTTCTTCAAAAGGAACTTCGTGAGTCGCATGATGATCGCAGAAACACAACAACCTTAGAACCAAGCAAATATGATCTAAACTTATCCAAAGCAAAAACAATGGCTAAAAGTTCTTTTTCGGTTGTGGTATAGTTGGCACAGCAAAGATCTAGAGTTACGGAAGCATAGTATATCACATGAGAAGCTTTCCCACTGCGTGCCAAGATCGCTCCTCTTTGCATAGTTAGAAGCATCACACATTAACTCAAATGGCAATGTCCAGTCAGTGGCTGGATGATAGGGAGTACTAGTCAAGGCCTCGCTTCAAGTGGTTGAAAGTCGCCTTGCACTTGTCATCAAAATTGAACTCCACATCTTTCTCTGCGAATCGGGAAAGTGGAAGAGCAATCTTCTTTGAAGTCGGCAATGAAGCGCTGTAGAAACCTGCATGACCAAGAAAAGAACGCACTTCCCGCACGCATGTGGGGTAAGATAGACAAGTAATTACATCAATCTTGGCGGGATCTACTTCAATGCCCTCATTGGATACTACATGGCCTAAAACTATACCTGTTCTACCATAAAATGGCATTTCTCAAAATTTAGCACAAGGTTAGTCTCAATGCATCTTTGCGGTTACTCTAGATAGGTGGCTAAACATGAATCAAAAGAAGAACCATAGACGGTGAAAGTCATCCATAAATACCTCCATGCACTCCTCTAAGAAATCGGAAAATATGCTCACCATGCACCTGGAAGAAGGTACCAGTGGGCATTGCAGAGGCCGAAGGGCATCCGTCTGTAAGCAAAGGTGCCGAAGGGACAAGTAAATGTGGTCTTCTCCGATCCTCCGGTGCAATGTGGATTTGGAAGTATCCAGTGTAGCCATCTAAAAGCGGTAATGGGACTTACAACAACCGCCGTTCCAAAGATCTCGATCAATGAGCGGAAGGGGTAATGATCTTTCCGAGTGGCTTGGTTGAGACGTCTATAGTCAATGCGGACTCTCCGGCTATTCTCGCACTCGGGTTGGAATGAGCTCATTCTTCGGTTGGCCACAACATCACCCCGATTTCTTTGGAACTACTTGCACTGGGCTCACCCACTTGCTTTATCGAGAGATGGGATAGATAATGCCACTGCATGAGCTTGGTCACTTCTTTTTCACCACATCTAGAATGAGAGGATCTCAGTCTCCTTTGGGGTTGTCTCACCTTTGGTTTAGTTTCCTCCTCAAGTAATATCCTCGTGCATGCATGTGGAGGGGTTAATACCAGGAATGTCCGCAAGTGTCCAACCAATTGCCCTTTTGTGTTGCTTCAAGACTTCCAATAACTGGTTTCTTGCTCGGGTTGGAGGTGTTTGGCCATTATCACCGGAGCTTCTCATCCTCTTCCCAAGAATGCATACTTCAAATGCTCGGGCAAGGGCTTAAGTTCAATGGAGGGTGGTTGCTTTGGGTGACGGTACTAGTTTTGGAACCGAAACTAAATGCTAAATTCTCGTGATTGCACTGTATTCGCAAGCCGTGCACAATCTTGCAAAACAACATCATCATATCCTATGGAATCAAAAGAATCACACTTAGCAACAGGATGAATGACAACATCATTAATAACAAAGATCATTGCCATTAATAATGTAATCATCAATGTCGTGAGAATTAACAACAAGACATGACAAGTATGTAGAAATCTCGGCCGACAGTCGCACACATTGCATTGGGTTTACAACCAAAAAGTCGAAGCAAGGCGTAACAAGTATCACAAGCTATGCTATCGGTGTATCCTACAATTTCGTGAAACTACGCCAACATATCGGCATGCATATCATCAACCAAGTAAATCAATGACATCAAAATGAAAAAGCAGAATGATCCTCTAAAGGGTATTTCATGGCATCAAAAATGTTAAACTGAATGATATCATCACCAAATTCCATGGAAAGGGTACCAAAGATGCACATCAATCTTAGTTTTAGCGGTTTTCAAAAATGGCCTACCTAAGATCAATGGGGTGGGGAAGAGGCGATTCATCTTCCATATTCAACACATAAAAATCACCGGGAATATTAAATTATGTACCCGAACCGTAACGTCCTCCAACACTCCTGCAGGTTGTGCAAAGTGCTCGGTTTGCTAATCGAATGACAATGCCGGTAGGCTTTAGCTCTCCCATATGCAAGGAAGTGTAAACTGACTTTGGCATTACATTGATGGAGGCTCCCAAGTCTAGTAAGGCATGAGTGAACTGTTGGTGCCCTATGGTGCAAGGGATGGTAAAAGTGCCTGGATCCTTGCATTTGGGAGGCAGGTTGGGCTGAATCAAAGCGAGACATTTCTCCCCATACTCACTTTTTCGATTGCCCTTTAGCTTCCTCTTATGGGTGCACATCTCTTTCAAGAACTTGGCATACTTGGGGATTTGTTTAATTGCCTCCAAGAGAGGTATATTCACCTCAACCTTAGAAAAGTCTCCATAATTTCCTTATCCAAGTCTGTTTCAACCATATGCCTCGCTTTGTATCATTCGGTTGGGAAAAGGAAGAGGAATGTTGGAACTCGACTTTTGGATGCTCACTTTTCTCATTGCATCTTGAATTTTCTGTCAACTGCTGATTTGATCCAATTTTCTGCTTGGCTGTTGTCGGATCATTTGCTGCTGAATCTGCTACAGCATCTGAATTAGCTGCAGAACTTGAAGTTGCTGTAGAATCTTGTTTCTCTGGGCCAAGGGTAGAATCTGGAAGTATCTCTTTGCCTTTGGTCCATTGATTTGCTTACCAACTGCGTAAAGCTATAGCACTAACATTGCCTCTAGGGTTTGGAGTGGTTTGAGAGGGTAATTGGCCGTAACCTGTGACTTTAATTCATGAATTGATGTGTCAAGTTGAACAATTTGAGTCTCCAAGTTACGAATGGTGGTTTCAGTTCTCTGTTGAAAGCTGGATGTTATTGGTGGCCAATAGTTTCACCAAATCCTCCAATGAGGGCTCAGATTTTGTGGCTACAGGACCTTGCTGCTGGAATGGTGGTCTACTTGGTCCAGAATGTGGCTGAAACTGATTTGTCCTTGCTTGAAGCAGGAATGGTGGTCTATACTTGGTTTGGTGGTCACGATTTGTTGCATTCCCATATCTCGATTGGGATGGTCCCTCCACCAGGGTTGTAAGTGTTGGAGAATGGATCATATTTACGTTGTTCTTCTTGATGGAATTGTGGCTTCCCAGGAAATATACCAGCTGCAGCCACAGATTGGTCTTGAAACTCTGAATCATCTTGCAATGTGGGGCACGAATCTGTAGGATGAGAGGAACTAGAACATATGCTACAAACTCTTGCAGGGGTTTGCACACGTGGTTCGTGTTGTCCTATTGCCATTTGTCTAACCAAAGAAGTGAGCTCATCCAATCTATGTTCCACCCTTTGTTGATCGGCATGTGAAGAGGTATTAACTTCATTGACTATTGCAGTTGCAAGACCCATTCGAGTACCAAATTGCTGAGAATTTGCTACCATATTTGCAATTAAGTTTCTGGCAGCAGCTGGAGTTTTATCTACCAATGCTCCATCACTTGCAACATCAATCATACTCCTTTCCATTGGCATCAACCCTTCATAGAAGTATTGGATCGTGATTGATCACTAATTTGATGGTGTGGGCGACTTGAGCACAATTTCTTGAATCTCTCCCAATACTCATGGAGAGTTTCACCACCGATTTGCCTTATGCCACAAATATCTTTCCTTATTGCGTAGCTTCTTGATGCAGGAAAGAACTTTTCCGTAAATAATCTTTTCATGTCATTCCAAGAAGTGATGGCGGCGGAGTTGTAAGTAATACAACCAATCCTTAGCAAAGACCATCCAAAGAGAAAGGAAAGGCCCTTAGCTTGATGTGATCTTCACTATTCCATGAGGTTTCATGGTGGAGCAGACAACATGGAACTCCTTCAAATGCTTATGTGGATCTTCACCGCAAGACCATGAAACTTGGGCGCAGAAGTGTATCAATCCATTTCAACTCAAAATCAACATTAAGTTCAGGATATTGAATGCACAAAGGTTGATAATTCACATCAGGTGCAGCCAATTCCTTAAGGGTCCTATTGTTATAGTCAGCCATAGTAAAATCAATGGACTTCGATATCGAGACCTTTGAAGTACTAATGTATGCGAGACTCAACAGATTAAAAGAGTCAACAAGATTAGGTGCAATGTCAAGTTCAAGTCCAATTCCGTAAGTAATTCTATTAGCTCTATGAATGCTACTACGGTCCTATGAATTCTATGAAGTGTATGAAATGTTCTATCAATTTCAGAATCAAATGAATGCAAGGTACCAGGATCAGATCTAGTCATACAGCATGCAGTTCATAAGAAGGTATTAGAAAAGCAATAACAACTAAAACACTAAAAATTCCTAAAACAAATACTCCAAAAAATTAAACAAAAATAAAAAACAGTATCAAATGAATTTTAAAAATTATGGAACCACCACAGAATAAAATCTACACAAAAATGCTATCCAAAAAAATAATAAAAAATATTAAAAAATTGAAAAAGTGGTCTAAACGATGGAATTTGGCAAAAATAAGGGTGACCTCACTGTATACAGTGAGCCTTTCTCAGAATAATATTTTCCATTTGTGTACCAAAATTCAGATCAATCTGAGATGCCCGAACCAAAATTCTTGACACAACGCCCTTTATCCAAATTCTGCCGAATCCCACTTGAAAAAGCTTCAAAAACAAAACAAACACATTTGTTAGAGTTAGATGGGATCTTGAAATGATCAAATAGTTGCCTTGGATCCCCGGCAACGGCGCCAAATTTGACAAGAGGTTGTCGAGACCTATCAAATAAAATAACCGGTTCACAAACTAATTTGTAGTATAGAGAATGAACCGAATCGTCTCTCAAGGATCCAAAAACAAAGATTTAATTAGATCAAGATAATTAGGAAAGGGGGGGTTTTGTTGTTGATTAACGAGATTAATAAAAGTAGGAGATTCAAAGTTGTAAATAAATCTAAAGAAACAACCAATCCAAGAGAATTTACCGATCTTGAGTTTAACTTATCATTGATCACAAGGAATTCACTTAATTGCTAACCATGTTCTTGGCCTTAGATCACATCAAGAAGCCTTAACATGATCCAAGAATTCTTTACTAGATAAGCATCTAGGATTTGATTAACCAAGGTTAGATAAAATAAGCACCATCCAACATAGATTAACTTAAGATCTAGAATTTAACCAAGCTAAACAATCTATCAAAAAGCTTTAATACATTGTTTAATCTTTATGATCCTCTTTGAATACATGATAATAAAGCTATTACCACATAAACATCCAAATCAAATTAAGCAATTCAATCTAGATCAAAATTAAAAGAGGAAGAAGAGAAACTTGAATAACAATTAAGCAATATGAACAAGTAAAACAAGATCTCCAAATTAAACATCAAGATGGCTAATCCCTTGGATTGATTATGAGAGCCTAGCCTTCCATGGATGGGAAGGAAGAACTCAAAAATAAAAGAACAAAAACGAAATTCTAAAGAAAATGGAGAAGAAGAGAAAGAAAACTCTAACAAATACTCAAACTTTCTTGAAACTTACTTCCAAATTGAATGCCTCTAATACAAAGAGGTTGGGTCTATTTATACTAATCCTAGAAGCCAATTTGTACATGTACATAATCTGAATACAAGCTATAAGAATCTGAAATTTGTCAAAAATGGAAGCTTGATGCATGGTTGGTGGGTTGGTGCATGGTAGGTGGGTTGGTGTATGGTTGGTGGCTTTTAGTCAACAACTCATATCCGACTTCTGGCTTCAAATTCATCACCTAGACGGTGCATTTTGGCTTGGATGTCTTCATCAAAGTTGTAGCCAGTTGTCTCCTTGAAAATCTCCAATTTGAATCATGTCATTTGGACTTTTAGAACTCCAGAAATGCCAAAAACACTTCACCTACCTCAAGTTAGGTTGGAAGAACGTGTTTCCAAATTCAGACCAACTTGTAGCTTCTGAAGCATGCCCAAAACGACATCTATTGACAAAATGGTCTTCATTGAAGTTGGAGATATGGGTCTTATCTTTCAAGTGACCAAGTTTCAGCCCAAGAGGAGGCCTATAACCCACTATATAGTCCAATATGTGCATACTGCCCAGATGGTTCCGTGACAGCAAACCCACTCTGCATTGCAGGGATATTTTGGACCCTTAGCATTCCGATCCAGCTCTTGAGTTCTTCATGAAACTTGTAGAGCATTGTCTTAGCTTTCCAAAGACACCAAGATCACCTCAATTGGATCACCGAGTCCCAAGTTATGACCTAACCAAGGAAGAAAGGTCAAAATGCATCAAAAATCCGAAAATTATTCAATATTTGCATTAAAGCCCAATGAAGCCCAACAACATTAAACTCATCTAAAGTACTAATATTGGGCACAATAAACATCTAATAATGCCTAATACAAAGCTAACATAAGTGTCTCAAATTGATTGATCACTATCATCAGTGATCAAGGCACCCATTTCTGTAACCGGAGCATGGAGGGATTGATGAGGAAATATGGCGTGTTGCATAAAGTTTCTACACCTTACCATCCCCAGACTAATGGTCAAGCCGAGGTCTCCAATAGAGAGATCAAGCGCATACTTGAAAAAACAGTCCAACCTAATCGGAAGGATTGGAGCATGAGGCTTGAGGATGCTCTTTGGGCTTACCGGACCGCTTACAAAACTCCAATCGGGATGTCTCCATATCGGATAGTCTATGGTAAGGCATGCCACTTACCAGTAGAAATTGAGCACAAAGCATATTGGGCTGTGAAGCAATGCAACATGAATTTGGCCGGAGCTGGCATAGAGCGGAAGTTGCAGTTACAGGAATTGGAAGAGATCCGCCTAGATGCCTATGAGAGCTCCCGACTCTACAAAGAAAAAACCAAAGCCTTCCATGATAAGTTTATTCTTCGGAAGGAGTTTTCAGTTGGGCAAAAAGTTCTCTTGTTTAATTCTCGCCTTAAGTTGATGCCTGGTAAATTAAGGTCTAGGTGGGACGGTCCGTTTGTTGTCACTAACATTTTTCCTCATGGTGCAGTGGAAATTAAGAGTGAAGCCACCAACAAAGTGTTCAAAGTTAATGGTCACCGCCTCAAAAATTTTTATGAAGGAGCTCAAGAGAACCTCGTGGAGGAAGTTCAACTGCAGGATGCCCTCTACCATGATTGATCACTACTGTGTTGAAAAAAAAAAAAAACAAAACAAAAAAAGACAAAAGAAAAAAAAAAAAAGAAGAAAAAAAAAAGTAGAAAAGAAAAAGCCACGATTAATGTCAATTGCCAGAGATTGAATCATTATTGGGGAGGACCCATCGCTCGTGCAAAATCTTCAATCACGCTGGCTAAGGACATTAAAAGTAGCGCTTCTTGGGAGGCAACCCAAGTTTTCTAACTCTTTCATTTTTCAAACTTTGACTTTTTTTGCATTCACAGGAATCAAGACAGAAAATCGGTGCCAAGCAAGAAAATCTATCGAGTTTGATTTTTCTGTCTTAATTTTGTTTGTTTTTCTTTGACAGATGATTTTTCACCTAAGTTAAATGGCGGATAACGGCACTCGTGAAAATCTTTTTCGGTCCTTTCAGTTACCCACAAACACTGAAATCTGTATATAATTTTACTCAAAAAAAAAAAAAATTTCTCTCTTTCTTCTTTCTTTCGAAATGGATAATCAGCTTGTCAACCTCCGCAAGCAATTCCCTTCTCTCCCTCAAAATGCTTTAACTAACATTTATTGTGCAAGGTTTGAGAGGTTAAGGATGCTTATGCACAAAGGCATCCACTGCGGATATCTGTTGGTTAATCGAAGCAAAGGTCCGACTCGTGAGGTGAATTTTACTGACGCTCTTGTTTCATATATGCCAGGGCTAGGCAAAAGTTCATATGCAAAGAAGAGAAGAGCAAAAAGGTTACGGTCCGCTATAAATGTGCAAGATGGACTGTAACACAAAAATGCAAATCAATTGGAATGACGTCTATAAATCGAGATGATAAAATTAACTTCATAAAGGATGGCATGAGTAAGGAGTCTTTAGATAACATTCTATTGACTCTTGAGACGCATCCTAGTGGAGATGTGCAGAGAGTACTTCTCGATTTATGGCCAATATTCCAAGATGAACATGAACGTTATAGTCTCAGGAATCTGACTCAAAAAGACCCTGTTTGCCAATTTTTAAGAAAATTGGATGGGAAGCCGACCATCGGCCCATAGAGAGCTTCAAGACGTTACTGGACGTAAAACCAGAGGAAAATGTGAGCCACAATCACACCTCCTGTAAGTATTTTTTTATTTTTATTTTATTTTTTCCTGTTTATTAAAAAAAATCAAAAAAAAAAATAGCCGTATTTTTTTGAAATATGCGTTGCATATTTTCAAACTTCTTCTGACACATATAGATTAGTCTTTTATCATTGTCATATAGCTATTATCATTGTTGTGCTTATTTTCAAACTTACCTGACACACGGATCTACCCCTCCTTTATAGGTATAATTATTACCTTTGAGTTTTGATGCCTTTAAATAATGCACTTTGCTCTCTTCAGATCATTGATAAGGTGAGAGTACGAAAAAAAAACAAAGAGAAAAAAAATGGAAGTCACTTCAGTTCGTCGGATCAAGAGTGTTTGTGTCTTTTGTGGATCTAATCCTGGGAAAGATAAAGAGTTTGTAAATATTGCACACCATCTTGGTCGAGTGCTAGCTGAGAGAGAAATCCGTTTAGTTTATGGAGGAGGTAGTCTTGGGTTAATGGGTTGTGTAGCAAGCTGCGCACATTTAGGAGGTGGCAAAGTCCTTGGTGTCATTCCCAGTCCTTTATCGACCCGTGAAGTTCTCCATTGGAAAAACATTAGGGGATGAAGTAATAGTATTTTGCATGCACCAACGCATGAACATTATGATCGCCAATGCCGATGCCTTTATTGCCCTACCTGGTGGTTTTGAAACTTTGGAAGAACTCTTTCAAATTACATCACAGTCACAATGAGAACTTTCACCAAAAACCCATAGGTATATTAAATGTTAATGGTTTTTATGACAGTTTGTTTTGTTTTCTTGATCATCTTTGTAGAAAAAGGTTCATCTCACAAGCGACACGTCAAAGTCTTGTAAGCTGCTACAACTCTGAACAATTGCTCGATCAACTCAATGCATTTGTACCACAACGTGATCGGCAATGGCTCCACGGAATTGGGAACAAGGCGGCAAGAAAAAGCAAAAACTTGATTTGACTTTGTCTTTGTGAATTTTTGTTTTCTCTTATGGTTTTAGTTTTTTGTATTTTTTCTTATTTCAGGCCCGATTTGCAGTTTTCTGGTAAGACCTTCTACACTCTACCTATCTTTATTTTGACATTGGGGACAATGTCTTTAATTAGTTGGGGGGAGGGATAGTTGACATTACCATGTACATAGTTTAGTTAAAAAAAAAAAAAAAAAACTAATCTTTATTGTTACTAACTTTTTAGATGTATGATGGCAGAGTAAGGAGTAGTTTTGCTCTTGAGACGCATCTTAACTTGCATTTCATAATAGGTCTTAAATCATCTTTGTTCTTGTATATATATTAAAAAATATAAAAAAAATAAAAATAAAAAAAAAATAAAATAAAAACACACACACACACAATTTTGATCTTTTCAATTGATTTTGATACAAGCATGTGCTGAATCTGAGCTTAATTGATGATAAAAGTATGCAAAACAGTTTATAGTTGAATCATTTTCATGATATACATGTGTATATGATTGTGGATATTAGGAAGAAGGCATGGTTGAATTGAGTGAATGTTCCATACCTTTGTGAGTTTTGGGCTTTTCCAAGTTTGATACTTACACTTGGTTATTTTCTTTCATGAGTGATGTCAATTATGAATTTATTTTCTAGAACTTGCATTGAATCGATTTGAGATTACATTGGTCTGTATGTTGCATGAAAATGACAGAGGCATTTTTTTTCTTGACTTAGCCGCTTTGGCCAAATAAACCTACCTTGCATTTATCCAATTATTAACTCCCTCTAAACCTATTTGCCTATTCTTTGTTCTTAGCTCATTACAAGCTTTGAGTGAAAAACCATGTTTTACCTTACCTTAGGGAATGGGAGAGCATTGATTTTCTTATTGGAGGAGTTCTTTTGCTTGCAATGATTTAAGTGTGGGGGAATTGGTGTGCTGATACGAAATGCTTGGTACAAAAAAAAAAAACAAAAAAAAAAAAAGGAATAGAAAAAGGAAGGAATGTGTGAAGAGAATGAGCATTTTATGGTTTTGGGTAAAAAAAAAAAAAAATTAAATTCTTTCTACTTGAATTACTCCTCAATGCTCTTTTATTCTCTTTGGTTTTAACCTGCTATTATCTATATTGTTCCCTTCCTTCACCTTATAAGTTCCATTACAACCTTTTTGAAAGACCTCTTGATTTTTGCAATTTATTTAATCTAAGTAGTGGAGAATTGATGTATATGCAAGCCTATGGTAAAATACTTTCATAATTTGACTGAGTTGAGCGTAAACAGTTAACCTAAACACCTTGTGTGATTTGAGTGACACTTGTGAAGAATTTTACTCAATCTGAACATGCCTATTTCTGATTAAAGCATGATTATGCTATACTTTATTCTCAATTGATTTGATTCAACTATTCTTTGTTAAGCATACTTTACTTATTAATTATGGTTTATATTTGATACAATGCTTGTATTTAAAAATTAGTTGAATTGATTAAATAAAATATTACATGTTTGTGGGTATCATCCTGGTAAACCCTCACGAGACTACAACTCGTCCACTAGGGACACCTAGGGGTTTAAAGGCTTGTGGTACATGCTAAGTGCCATCGTGTTTTCCTACGGAAGTAGATTAGATTAGGTACAATCAGTTTTTATGTTTTTAGTTTAATAATATGATGTTTCTTGTATTTCTTTAGTTTCGTTGTTATGTGTTTTGCCCAGGAGTACAAAAGCTTAAGTGTGGGGGAATTTGATCAATCAATTTGAGACACTTATGTTAGCTTTGTATTAGGCATTATTAGATGTTTATTGTGCCCAATATTAGTACTTTAGATGAGTTTAATGTTGTTGGGCTTCATTGGGCTTTAATGCAAATATTGAATAATTTTCGGATTTTGATGCATTTTGACCTTTCTTCCTTGGTTAGGTCATAACTTGGGACTCGGTGATCCAATTGAGGTGATCTTAGTGTCTTTGGAAAGCTAAGACAATGCTCTACAAGTTTCATGAAGAACTCAAGAGCTGGATCGGAATGCTAAGGGTCCAAAATTTCCCTGCAATGCAGAGTGGGTTTGCTGTCACGGAACCATCTGGGCAGTATGCACATATTGGACTATATAGTGGGTTATAGGCCTCCTCTTGGGCTGAAACTTGGTCACTTGAAAGATAAGACCCATATCTCCAACTTCAATGAAGACCATTTTGTCAATAGATGTCGTTTTAGGCATGCTTCAGAAGCTACAAGTTGGTCTGAATTTGGAAACACGTTCTTCCAACCTAACTTGAGGTAGGTGAAGTGTTTTTGGCATTTCTGGAGTTCTAAAAGTCCAAATGACATGATTCAAATTGGAGATTTTCAAGGAGACAACTGGCTACAACTTTGATGAAGACATCAAAGCCAAAATACACCGTCTAGGTGATGAATTTGAAGCCAGAAGTCGGATAAGAGTTGTTGACTAAAAGCCACCAACCATACACCAACCCACCTACCATGCACCAACCCACCAACCATGCATCAAGCTTCCATTTTTGACAAATTTCAGATTCTTTTAGCTTGTATTCAGATTATGTACATGTACAAATTGGCTTCTAGGATTAGTATAAATAGACCCAACCTCTTTGTATTAGAGGCATTCAATTTAGAAGTAAGTTTCAAGAAAGTTTAAGTATTTGTGAGAGTTTTCTTTCTCTTCTTCTTCATTCTCTTTGCAATTTCGTTTTTGTTCTTTAAATTCTGAGTTCTTCCTTCCCATCCATGGAAGGCTAGGCTCTCATAATCAATCCAAGGGATTAGCCATCTTGTTGTTTAATTTGGAGATCTTGTTTTGCTTGTTCATATTGCTTAATTGTTATTCAAGTTTCTCTTCTTCCTCTTTTGATTCTTATCTAGATTAAATTGCTTAATTTGATTTAGATGTTGATGTGGTAGTAGCTTTATTATCATGTATTCAAAGAGGATCACAAAGATTAAACAATATATTAAAGCTTTTTGATAGATTGTTTAACTTGGTTAAATTCTAGATCTTAAGTTAATCTATGTTGGATGGTGCTTACTTTATCTAACCTTGGTTAATCAAATCCTAGATGCTTATCTAGTAAAGAATTCTTGTATCATGTTAAGGCTTCTTGATGTGATCTAAGGCCAAGAACTTGGTTAGCAATTAAGTGAATTCCTTGTGATCAATGATGAGTTAAACTCAAGATCGGTAAATTTCCTTGGATTGGTTGTTTCTTTAGATTTGTTTACAACTTTGAATCTCCTACTTTTATTAATCTTGTTAATCAACAACAAAACCCCCCTTTTCTAATTATCTTGATCTAATTAAATCTTTGTTTTTGGATCCTTGAGAGACGATTCGGTTCATTCTCTATACTACAAATTAGTTTGTGAACCGGTTATTTTATTTGATAGGTCTCGACAACCTCTTGTCAACCATATCTGCAAACTAAGGGGAGGTGTTCTTACCTTACAGCTACAGAAGCTGCTCATCTGGGAAGGAGTCCTGTACAGGGAAGGGATCTGAAGCCCTCTCAATGCTGCTCAAGTGATCTGCCACTAGGCTATCTACTCTACTCTTGTCACGGATCTCTATATGAAACTCTTGGAGCAGTAGCATCCACCTTATTAGTCGGGGCTTTGCTTTTGGCTTATTCAAAAGGAACTTTAGAATTGAATGATCAGTAAACACAACAACCTTAGAACCAAGCAAATATGATCTAAACTTATCCAAAGCAAAAACAATGGCTAAAAGCTCTTTTTCGGTTGTGGTATAGTTGGCTTAAGCAGCATCCAGAGTTCTGGAAGCATAATATATCACATGAGAAGCTCTTCTTACTCTTTGTGCCAAGATTGCTTCTACTGCATAGTTAGAAGCATAACACATCAACTCAAATGGTAATGTCCAATCAGGAGGTTGGATGATGGGGGTACTGGTCAAGGCCCGCTTCAAGTGGTTAAAAGCTGCCTTGCACTTGTCATCAAAATTGAACTCCACATCTTTTTGCAATAAGTGGGAAAGTGGAAGGGCAATCTTGCTGAAGTCGATAATGAAGCACTTGTAGAAACCTGCATGACCAAGAAAAGAACGCACTTCCCGCACGCATATGGGGTAAGATCAACAAGTAATTACATCGATCTAGGCAGGATTTACCTCAATGCCCTTACTGGATACTACATGGCCTAAAACTATACCATGTTCTACCATAAAATGGCATTTCTCAAAATTTAGCACAAGGTTAGTCTCAATGCATCTATGCAGCACCCTAGATAAGCTAGCTAAACATGAATCAAAAGAAGAACCATAGACAGTGAAGTCATATATAAATACCTCCATGCACTCCTCTAAGAAATCAAAAAATATGCTCAACATGCATCGCTGGAAGGTACCAGGGCATTGCAGAGGTTGAAGGGCATCCGTCTGTAAGCAAATGTGCCGAAGGGACAGGTAAATGTGGTCTTCTCCTGATCCTCTGGTGCAATGTGGATATGGAAGTATCCAGTGTAGCAATCCAAAAAGTAATAATGGGACTTACCAACTAACCGTTCTAGCATTTGATCAATAAACGAAATGAGGTAATGATCTTTCCGAGTGGCTTAGTTAAGGCGTCTGTAATCAATGCAGACTCTCCAGCTATTCTGCAATCGGGTTGGAATGAGCTCATTCTTCTGGTTGGCCATGACAGTCGCTCCATATTTCTTTGGAACCACTTGCACTGGGCTCACCCAC
Organism: Styphnolobium japonicum; assembly: GCA_023212625.1. Classification (NCBI taxonomy): domain Eukaryota; kingdom Viridiplantae; phylum Streptophyta; class Magnoliopsida; order Fabales; family Fabaceae; genus Styphnolobium; species Styphnolobium japonicum. Next base: position 19,266,784 of record JALBWW010000003.1, on the reverse strand, counting down.
TTACTGTCAGAGATGAGATAGATAATGCCAGCCTGCAGTAGCTTGGTCACCCACTTACTTTCTTCCCCACATCTAGAATGAGAAGATTCAGTCTCCTCTAGGGTTGTCTCACTGGTTTAGTTTCCTCCTCAATTAATATCCTGTGCATGCATGTGGAAGGGTTAATACCAGGAATGTCTACAAGTGTCCAACCAATTGCCTTTTTGTGTTGCTTCAAGACTTCGAATAGTCTGGTTTCTTGCTCAGGTTGGAGGTGTTTGGCCACTATGACCAGGAGCTTCTCATCCTTCTCCAAGAATGCATACTTCAGATGCTCGAGTAGGGGCTTAAGTTCAATGGAGGGTGGTTGCTGGACTGACGGTACTAGTTTTGGAACCGAAACTAAATCTGCCAATTTCTCAGCAGTTGCACTTGCTGCACCTGTACCTGCAAGTTGTGCACAATCTTGCAAAACAACATCATCATATCCTATGGAATCAAAAGAATCACACTTAGCAGCAGCATGAATGACAACATCATTGCCATTAATAACATAAACAAAATCATCAATGTCAGCAGAATTAACAATAGCACATGACAAGTGTGTAGAAATCTCAGCATAGGCTGCACACATTTCAGTGAGTTTACAACTAGAAAGTCTGAAATAGGCAGAAGAAGTATCGCAAGCTATGCTATCAGTGTATCCTACAATTTCAGGAAACTCTGCCTACATATCAGCATGCATATCATCAACCAGTAAATCAATGACGTCAAAATGAAAAACAGAATGATCCTCTAAAGGGTATTTCATGGCATAAAAAATGTTAAACTGAATGATATCATCACTAAATTCCATGGAAAGGGTACCAGCATGCACATCAATCTTAGTTTTAGCAGTTTTCAAAAATGGCCTACCTAAGATCAATGGGGGTGGGGAAGTGGCAGATTCATCTTCCATATTCAATACATAAAAATCAGCTGGGAATATTAAATTATTTACCCGAACCTGAACGTCCTCCAACACTTCTACAGGTTGAGCTGGGAATGACAATGCCAGTGGGTTTTATCTCTCCCATATGTAAGGAAGTGTAAACTGATTTTGGCATTACATTGATGGTGGTTCCCAAGTCTAGTAAGGCATGAGTGAACTTTGGTGCCCTATGGTGCAAGGGATGCTAAAAGTGCCTGGCTCTTTGCATTTGGGAGACAGGTTGGGCTGAATCAAAGCAGAGACATTTTTCCCCGTACTCACTTTTTCAGTCCCCTTTAGCTTCCTCTTATGGGTGCACATCTCTTTCACAAACTTGACATACTTGGGGATTTGTTTAACTGCCTCCAAGAGAGGTATATTCACCTCAACCTTTTGAAAAGTCTCCATAATTTCCTTATCCAGGTCAGTCTCAATCATATGCCTCGGTTGTGTCATTCGGTTGGGAAAAGGAAGAGGAATGTTGGAAGCTGACTTTTGTGGATGTTCACTTTTCTGCTCTACTAAATTTTCTATCAACTACTGGTTTGATCTGGTTTTCTGCTTGGCTGTTGTAGGATCATTTTCTGCTGAAGAATTTGAATTTGCTGCATAACTTGAATTTGCTGCTGAATCTTGTTTTTCTGGGTCAAGGGTAGAATCTGGAATTATTTGCTGCACAGGTCCATTGATTTGCTTACCACTGCGCAAAGCTGTAGCACTAACATTGCCTCTAGGGTTTAGAGTAATTTGATTGGGTAATTGGCCAGAACCCTGTGACTTTAATTCATGAATAGATGTGGCGAGTTGACCAATTTGAGTCTCCAAGTTCTGAATGGTGGTTTCAGTTCTCTGTTGAAACTGGATGGTATTGGTGGCCAACTGTTTCATCAAATCCTCCAATGAGGGCTCAGATTTCTTGGCTATAAGACCTTGCTGCTGATAGTCTACTTGGTCCAGCATGTGGCTGAAACTGATTTGTCCTTGCTTGCTGCTGGAATGGTGGTCTATACTGGTTTGGTGGCTGCTGATTTGATGCATTCTCATATCTTAGATTGGGATGGTCCCTCCAGCCAGGATTGTAAGTGTTGGAGAATGGATCATATTTCTGTTGTTGCTGCTAATGGAACTGTGGCTTCCCAGGAAATATACCAGCTGCAGCCACATATTGATCTTGAAACTCATAATCATTTTGCAATGTGGGGCACGAATCTGTGGCATAAGAGGAAATAGAACATGTGCTACAAACTCTTGTAGCCACAGGTGTTTGATGCTATCCCATGGCTAATTGCCTCACCAAGGAGGTTAACTCATCAATTTGGTGTTCCATCCTCTATTGGTTAGCATGGGAATCATGAACCTCATTGACACCTCTAGTTGTGGTAATGACCCTAGTGCCAAACTGTTGGGCGTTGGCAGCCATATTAGCAATTAAATCCCTAGCAGCAGCTGGAGTTTCGTCAACCAGGGCACCTCCACTAGCAGCATCAACCATGCTTCTATCCATAGGTAGCAACCCTTCATAGAAGTATTGGATTAGTAGTTGATCACTAATTTGATGGTGTGGGGAGCTCAAGCACAATTTCTTGAATCTCACCCAATACTTATGGAGAGTCTCACCACTGAATTGCCTTATGCCACAAATATCTTTGCTTATTGCAGCGGTTCTTCATGCAAGAAAGAACTTCTCCAGAAACAGTCTTTTCATGTAATTCTAAGAAGTGATGGTAGCAGGTTGTAAGTAATACAACCAATCCTTAGCAGCACCATCCAAGGAAAAAGGAAAAGCCCTCAGCTTGATGTGATCTTCAGCTATTCCATGAGGTTTCATGGTGGAGCAGACAACATGGAACTCCGTCAAATGTTTATGTGGATCTTCACCTGCAAGACCATGAAACTTGGGCAACAAGTGTATCAATCCAGATTTCAACTCAAAATCAACATTAAGTTCAGGATATTGAATGCACAAAGGTTGATAATTCATATCAGGTGCAACCAATTCCTTAAGGGTCCTAATATTATTGTCAGCTATAGTAAAATCAGCAGACTCAGTATCAGACACTGAAGCACTAATAGAAACATACTCAACAGGATTAACAGAGTCAACAACAAGATCAGATGTAATGCCAAGTTCAAATCCAATTCCAGAAGCTATTTGATTAGCTATATGAAAGCTACCACTAGTCTTATGAATTCTGAGAAGTGTATGAAAGGTTCTATCAATTTCAGGATCAAATGAATGAAAGGTACCAGTATCAGACCTAGTCATACAGCATGCAGCTCATAGGAAAGTAAAGAAAAGCAATTAAAATACTAAAAATTCCTAAAACAAATACTCCAAAAATCTAAACAAAAATAAAAACAATATCAAATGAATTTTAAAAATTCTGGAACCACCACAGGGTGAAATCTACACAAAATGCTATCCAACAAAATAATAAAAAATCTTAAAAAATTTAAAAAGTGGTCTAAACGATGGAATTTGGCTAAAATAAGTGTGACATCACTACATTAGTGAGCCTTTCTCAAAATAACGTTTTCCATTAGCGTGAAAAAATTCAGGTCAATCAAAGATACTTTACCGAATCGAAATTCTTGACACGATACCCTTTACCCAATTTCAGTCGAATTCCACTTGAAAAAGCTTCAAAAACAAAACAAACACAATTGTCAGAGTTAGATGGGGTCTTGAAATGATCAAATAGTTGCATTGGATCCCCAACAATGACGCCAAATTTGACAATAGGTTGTTGAGACTCGTCAAATAATAAAAATTACTGGTTCACAAACTAATTTGTAGTACAGAGAATGAACCGAATCATCTCTCAAGGATTCAATAAAAACAAAGATTCAGTCAGATCAAGATAATTAAAATGGGGGTTTTTGTTGTTGATTAACAAGATTGATAAAAGTACAAGACTCAAAGTTGTAAACAAATCTAAAAAAACAACCAATCCAAGGAAATTTACCGATCTTGAGTTTAATCCATCATTGATCACAAGGAATTCACTTAATTGCTAACCATGTTCTTGGCCTTAGATCACATCAAGACACCTCAACATGATCGAAGAATCCTCTACTAGATAAGCATCTATGATTTAATTAACCAAGGTTAGATAAAGTAAGCACCATCCAAACATAGATTAACTTAAGATCAAGAATTTAACCAAGCTAAACAATCCATCAAAAAGCTTTAATAAATTGTTTATTCTTTGTGATCCTCTTTGAACACATGATAATAAAGCTATTATCATATAAACATCTAAATCAAATTAAGCAATTCAATCTAGATTGAAATCAAAAGAGGATGAAAAAAAATTTCAATAACAATTAAACAATATAAACAAGCGAAACAAGATCTCCAAATTAAGAAGAGAAAGAAAACTTTCACAAATACTCAAACTTTCTTCAAACTTACTTAAAATTGAATGAACTATAATACAAAGAGATTGACTCTATTTATACTAATCCTAGAAGCTAATTGGTAATTGAAAATAATCTGAATGCAAGATGTAAAAACATGAAAATTGTCAAATATGGAAGCTTGATGCATGGTTGATGGGTTGGTGGCTTCAAGTCAGCAACTCTACTCCGACTTCCAGCCTGATTTTCATGCCCTAAACGATGTATTTTGGCTTGGAGTTCTGCATGAAAGTTGTAGCCAGTTGTCTCCTTAAAATTTTGGGGTTTGTTTCATGCCATTTGGACTTTTACAACTCCAGATATGCCAAAAACATTGTACCTACCTCAAGTTAGGTTGGCAGAACGTGTTTCCAAATTCAAACCAACTTATAGCTTCATAATCATGCATAAAACGTCATCTATTGACTAAATGGTCTTCAGTGAAGTTGGAGATATGGGTATTATCATTCCAATGGCCGAGTTTCAGCTCCAAAGGAGGCCTATAGCCCACTATATAGTCCAATATGTGCACACTACCCAGATTCTAGTGATAGTAAACCCACTCTGCATTACAGGGATATTTTGGACCCTTAGACGTCTGATCCAGCTCTTGAGTTCTTCATGAAACTTGTAGAACCTTGTCTTAGCTTTCCAAAGACACCAAGATCACCTTAAATGGATCAGAGAGTCCCAAGTTATGGCCTAACCAAGGAGGAAAGGTCAAAATGCATCAAAATCCAAGAATTATTCACAATTTGCATTAAAGCCCAATGAGGCCCAACAACATTAAACTCATCTAAAATACTGATATTGGGCACAATAAACATCTAATAAAGCCTAATACAAAGCTAACATTAGTGTCTCAAATTGATTGATCATGTATATATATATATATTTGTTCTGATCAGAATCTGCTGTTTATTCTATGTCATTTGGTAACATCCGTGAAACAAAGGATGCTTTGCTGAATTTTTTATATAATGAAAAAAAATTATTCCACGTTAGACTTATGAGCTAGTAAACGATGTAGTAATAATAGGTCTTACATATGCAAACTTGATGTGCCCTTTACTTCGAATCTTGTACTCAATCGGAACTTCTTTCTTATATATTTTTCTATGATGTTCGTATCATTAAAGAGTAATATTCGGAGCGTAGTGTTACATAATGGTCAAGATTTTTAGTAGAGTAAAAAATTAACTACGAATTGCATTGTGTAGTCTGTTTCCAAGTGCAAACAAAAGGATTTTCTTGCTTTTGGTGTGATGATAATTAATTTTAACATATTATTATTCATTTGGCTGTAATTATTGATGACTACATTAACTTGGATTTCATGCAACCATGTTCAAATTCATAGGAAATGAGCATAAAAAAATGAATGGAAATAATAGTAGGAATGGATTTTTCATTAAATACCAAACATACATTATGCATTAAGATTCATTTATTGCAGTTCTACATAATTGTCATTTCCCGTGGCTGCAATTTCCTTAAACATTGAGTCTCATGTAACATATAAATTAATTATTTGTTCTTGCAAGCCTGAAAGCAGGAATCCAGGTAGGCATCCACTCCTCGTGCATCTGACACATCAAGTCAAATATCAAAAACAAGATGAACAGTCAATTAACTAAATTAGAATTATTAATATTTTCTTGAAATCAAAACTAAATAAAAGAGGCAGAGAAAGTAAGGTTATTGATACCGTTGTTACTGTCAATCGACTTGGTCAAGGCACAACCAGTAATACAGTCATAGACACCATTGGAAGGAGACCCATGGAAGCAATTTTTAATGCAGGTATACATACACGCTCCAAAATCTACCGTACTAGCTTTGAAAGGATTACAATCTATGGCACATTTGGCGCTACAAGTAAATCGGCCAAGAGGAACTATAGGAGGAGGCACAACTTGTGGTGATGGATGGTTCTCATCAGCTTGTGCTATGACTAGCATAAGCATGACCATTATCACAACTCCTTTTCTCAACTCACTCACTGCCATAACACTTTTCTATATTAGCCTCTCGTATATCTTAGTGTTGTCTCAATGCTTAATTTCGTTTATGATGTTTTATGTTCAATACATGATCTCTATTTATAGGCATAGAACAATGCATGTAAAAAACATTTATTCATGGAAGAAAAATGGGAAATTAGCCTCTTTTTGATTTTAGTGTCCTTAAAGCAAGTATATATGGAAGTTAAGATGGAATTGATTTCACCCAAACAAATCAGGGTATTTTGCTTTCAGCTTGTAGCATATAAACATTCATACAATAGATAAAGAGGGAGTATACGACTATCATTTAAATATGTTAAAATTTTAAATTGTTTCCTTTAATTTTCATTTGCAATCCTTGTTATTATAGAATTTAAGAAATTTGATTATAACCTGTCTAATTCTAATTTGATTCTAATCTAATCTCATATTCAATGACAGAGAGACTAGAAGTGGAAAATAATTCAAAGAGAGAAGGTGATGAACATGAAAATTCTAAAATATGTCTAAATTTACAAAGTTGTTATTTAAATAAGTACCTTTTTTTCCTTTAGTCTTTCTTTGCCATTAGAGCCATAATGGGGTATGTTCTTTTATAGTATCATATATTATAAGTGTATGACAATTTTAGGCAATGAAATTAGAATTCAATTCCCAACCGAGGCGATAAATGTTTTTGATAATATGCATACACCTTTTTGTACGCAAAAGTGCCATATGGTACAAGGCGACTGACCAACAAACGAAGTTGATGTTATGTATATTGCTTGTCGTGAAAACAAGCTTTCTTCAAAGGATGAGATGCAAGTTTTTGTTGAATGCACGTGTCAAAAAGTACAAACAAGTTGAAACATCTCAATCGTAACTTTTGTTTAACAGTAATTATCATTGTTGCAAAAAGCACTTTCTAAAGAAGTGAGTGTGATAGAAGAAACAAATTTAAAATTGTATCCAAAATGAATTATGAGGTGCATAGCTTCTTTTGCAGACCATATTCAAGATTGGAAACATTATCACACCAGCCGTATGAAACACAATTGATTGTTTTGGATTTATCATAATAGAATCCCAATCCACTGCATAAGTTCTTAGTCTATTCAAAGATATGTTAACAAATTTGATTTTAATGAATTTTGCCATATTTTATATGCTAGCTAAAACTTATATCAACTTCGACTATTTTTGGTACAATATTGACTTGGACTTGAATACATATGAAATGATCGATCATTCGGGAAGAAGGGATCAATTAACAATATTTACTTTTTGGTATGTCACGAGGTGTCTTCACACCTTATAGGTATTGGACTAATCCCTTCTTGCGTTAAAGATGGCACGACCTTGGCCACAAGGTGTATCCAATTAGATTGGAACCCGACGCTGCAGGTAAAGGTCGTCCGAATGGAGATCAGGTTACCAAATAAGCCATGCCTTGTGGTTGATCCCATGAGAATATGATTAAACGAATGGATTTTTTGTGTAACTGATTAATTTTCATTACAAATTTTTAAATTTCTATTAAGGGAGACATCTTGATAACAATCGTATTAATTTAAAATGATGCACAGATCATTGAATGGTAGTTTTTTTTTGTCCTTGTTGTTGGTTTACCAATTAAATTTTTGCCATACTTTATTTTCATTTTAATAAGAAAAGTGTTCAATGTACCCCTTTTTTTAAACTGAAAATTCATATTGTATCCTTTTTAAAAGAATTTCCGATTCGATACACTACATACTTAAATTTGGATTGATTTATTTTCATGGAAGTATATTTAATACATGATATCATGGTATATATGCAAGAACTTCTTTACTCACATTTGTATCCTTTTGATAGTTTTCATTTTAATTTTCACCTAAAAGGAGAATGTGCATGTATAGAAGTTGAGTTGAATTAACAATATACAACATATCTACAAGGATTTGTAAAAGGAATAAAAGAAGTGAATCTTTAATTTAATCTGAATATAATTATAGGTCACTTGGAAATAAAAACAATAATGCTACATTCATAAATTTTCATATTCACAAAAAATCACCTTTCTTTTTTTGTCATTACATTTATATATTGATATTAGCAAGTTCTTTGTCTAAATTCGAATATAAGCTAATAATTTTGCACACAAGTATGGCAATTTGAGTCAAAAGATTTTTTGTAGACGTGATTGAAATTATAAAGCCACATATAAAGGATAATTGAGGAGTCTAGACGCCATAGCTCGATCTGATTTAGACTACGCTTAAACCTTGCCAAGACATGGTGGAAGCCTACAACCATCTATAGCAACATCTAATGGATTGTCCAAACTAGTCTATTTTTTGTCGTTGATATTTTCCAACTCAAAAAATTTCTAAATGACTTTATTGTGTTACTGTTAAAATTTCTATGAAAATGAGTTAGATAATGGGAACTTTTATGTTTTAAATATATTGAAATATTCTTATATAAATATATTTATGTGAACTAATTTTCACTTAAAAAATTAATAATTCTTTATTTTCCTTTAAAATTTTTAAAATATATTATATAATACCGCAACTGAATTCATTTTCAATATGATAGAAAAACATTTTAGAAAAATAATTATACTTAGATATAGTTAAGAAAATATATTTTATCTTTATTTGAATAAACATTAACATCTTATAAAATTAAAAGGTGATTTTAACCACGGCTACATAAGGTGTTTTTTTTTGTAGTGGTCGGTCATCTCCTTCAAACCTGATACAAACTCGCTTAAGCCAAAGGTAAACTTAGTCAGGTCAATAAGAAACAATTTTATGTGAGAAGAAAGAATTAACTTGGGACAACATTTGAATGGGCTTATCCGGGTTAACCCGTAAGGTATTATCCATAGGCTATAACGCACTTCGACAATAGATAAGGCCTCGATGGCATAACAATCCAAGAACTATATAATCCCCTAAAGGCTTCACTTATAATGGAAAAAGTACCCTATAATATCCCGAGAACTCCTTCCCTGTTAAAAATATAGGATTTTTCTCCATATTTGATTTGAATACACATTAACAGCTTATAAAATTAAAAGGTGATTTTAACCACGGCTACACAAGGTGTTTTTTTTTTTTTTTTGTAGTGCTCGGTCATCTCTTTCAAACCTAAGACAAACTCGCTTAAGCCAAAGGTAAACTGAGCCAAGTCAATAAGAAACAATTTTATGTGAGAAGAAAGAATTAACTTGGGACAACATTTGAGTGGGCTTATCCGGGTTAACCTGCAAGGTATTATCCATAGGCTATAATGCACTTCAACAATAGATAAGTCCTCAATGGCATAACAATCCTCGAAGAACTATATAATCCGCTAAAGGCTTCACTGAAATTGGAAAAAGTACCCTATTACATCCCGAGAACTCCTTCTTGGTTAAAAATATAGGATTTTTCTCCGTATTTGATCTTCTCAGTCATTCTACACGGGCAGTTTGGGAGAGAAAGGATGAGAGGGCGGGTCCCAATTCAGCTGCCCCACCTATTGAATTGTAGATGATTCATATATTAAATTTTCAATCGCTCTTAGTCTCTATCGATGATCATCACTGGCTTTTCTCTTAGGCAAAATGAAAACAACTAATGAAACAATCGCTTATAGAAATCAGTACTATATTAGAAAGTTAGCCAACCATTCGATGGTTGTGGCCATAGTAATTTCTATATAACATATGCAAACTTGATGTGCCCTTTGCTTCGAATCATGAACTCGAACGGAACTTCTTTCTTATATTTTTTTCTATGATGTTCGTATCATTAAAGAGTAATATTCGGAGCGTAGTGTTACATGATGGTCAAGATTTTTAGTAGTGTAAAAAATTAACTACGAATTGCATTGTATAGTCTGTTTCCAAGTGCATAGAAAAGGATTTTCTTGCTTTTGATGTGATGATAATTAATTTTAACATATTATTATTCGTTTGGCTATAACTATTGATGACTTCATTAACTTGGTTTGCATGCAACCATGTTCACATTCATAGGAAATGAGCAAAAAAAATGATAGGAAGTAATAGTAGGAATGAATTTTTCATTAAATACCAAAGATACATTATGCATTAAGATTTATTTATTTCAATTCTACATAATTGTCATTACCCGTGGCTGCAATCTCCTTAAACATTGAGTCTCATGTAACATATAAATTAATTATTTGTTCTTGCAAGCCTGAAAGCAGGAATCCAGGTAGGCATCCACTCCTCGTGCATCTGACACATCAAGTCAAATATCAAAAAATTAACTCAATTATAATTATTAATATTTTTCTGAAATCAAAACTAAATAAAAGAGGCAGAGATAGTAAGGTTATTGATACCGTTGTTACTATCAATCGACTTGGTCAAGGCACAACCAGTAATACAGTCATAAACACCATTGGAAGGAGACCCATGGAAGCAATTTTTAATGCAGGTATACATACATGCTCCAAAATCTACCGTACTACCTTTGAAAGGATTACAATCTATGGCACATTTGGCACTACAAGTAAATCTGCCAAGAGGAACTATAGGAGGAGGCACAACTTGTGGTGATGGATGGTTCTCATCAGCTTGTGCTATGACTAGCATAAGCATGACCATCATCACAACTCCGTTTTTCATCTCACTCACTGCCATAGCTCTTTTCTATATTAGTCTCTCGTATAGTGTTGTCTCTATGCTTAATTTTGTTTTTGATGTTTTATGTTGAATACATGATCTCTATTTATAGGCATAGAACAATGCATGTAAAAAACTTTATTCATGGAAGAAAAATGGGAAATTAGCCTCTTTCTGATTTAGGGTCCTTAAAGCAAGTATATATGGAAGTCAGGATGGAATTGATTTCATCCAAACAAATCAGGGTATTTTGCTTTCAGCTTGTTGTACATAAACATACATACAATAGATAAAGGGGGAGTATACAACTATCATTTAAAGATGTTAAAATTTTAAATTGTTTCCTTTAATTTTCATTTGCAATCTTTGTCGTTATAGAATTTAAGAAATTTGATTATAACCTACCTAATTCTAATTTGATTATAATCTAATCTCATATTCAATGACAGAGAGACTAGAAGTGGAAAATAATTCAAGGAGTGAAAGTGATGAACATGACAATTCTAAAATATCTCTAAATTTACAAAGTTGTTATTTAAATAAATACATTTTTTTTCCTTTTGTCTTTCTTTGCCATTAGAGCCATAATGGGTATATTCTTTTATAGTATCATTTATTATAAGTGTATGGCAATTTTAGGCAATGAAATTAGAATTCAATTCCCAACTGAGGCGATAAATGTTTTTGAAAATTTGCGTACACCTTTTTGTAAGTAAAAGTGCCCTATGGTACAATGTGACTGACCAACAAACAAAGTTGATGTTATGTATATTGCCTGTCGTGAAATCAAACTTTCTTCGGAGGATGAGATGCAAGTTTTTGTTGAATGCACGTGTCAAAAAGTACAAACAAGTTGAAACATCTCAATCGTAATTTTTGTTTAACAATAATGATCATTGTTGCAAAAAGCACTTTCTAAAGAAGTGACTCATGTGCGATTGCAAAACATTCACAAGTTTAATGCTAAGTTTTAGAATAATAAAATTATTTCACAAGAGCTAAATAGTTAATATAGTTTTTAAATTATGCCCTTACACATTTTTCTTGAGCGCTTGAGCAAAGTAATTAGTGTAGCGTTAATTTTGAGAAATAATAATATAAAACAATATGTCTTTTGTTCTCGAGAATATTTAATAAATATTAATTTTAAAAAATAGATTATTTAAATATTTTAAAATAAATTATTTTTTATTTTGTAACATAAAAATATAAATATTTTTAATGTCAAGTGAGGACAGATTTGTAAATAAATGTTCTACGGTCAATCTTTGAGAAGTAAGGTGTGATAGAAGAAACAAATTTAAAATTGTATCCAAAATGAATTATGAGGTTCATAGCTTCTTTTGTAGACCATATTCAAGATTGGAAGCATTATCACACCAGCCGTATGAAACACAATTGATTGTTTTGGATTTATCATAATAGAATCCCAATCCACCGCATAAGTTCTTAGTCTATTCAAAGACATGTTAACAAATTTGATTTTAATGAATTTTGCCATATTTTATATGCTAGCTAAAACTTATATCAACTTCGACTATTTTTGGTACAATATTAACTTGGACTTGAATACATATGAAATGATCGATCATTCGGGATGAAGGGATCACTTAACAATATTTACTTTTTGGTCTGTCACGAGGTGTCTTCACACCTTATAGGTATTGGACTAATCCCTTCTTGCGTTCCAGATGGCACGACCTTGGCCACAAGGTGTATCCAATTAGATTGGAACCCGACGCTGCACGTAAAGGTCGTTCGAATAGAGATCGGGTTACCAACTAAGCCACGCCTAGTGGTTGCTCCATTAAGAATATGATTAAACGAATTATTTTTTGTGTGTAATTGATTACTTTTCTTTACATTTTATTAAATTTTTGTTAAGGGAGACATCGTGATATCAAGTATACTAATTTAAAACGATGCACAGATCATTGACTGGTAGTTTTTTTTTGTCCCTGTTGTTGGTGTACCAATTAAATTTTTGCCATCCTTTATTTTCATTTTAATCAGGAAAGTGTTAAATGCACCTCTCTTTTTTAAACTGAAAATTCATATTGTATCCTATTTAAAAGAATTTCCGATTTGATACACTACATACTTAAATTTTGATTGATTTATTTTCATGGAAGTATATTTAATACATGATATCATGATAAATATGCATGAACTTCTCTAGTCACATTTGTATCCTTTTTATAGTTCTCATTTTAATTTTCACCTAAAAGGAGAATGTGCATGTATAGAAGTTGAATTGAAATAACAATATACAACATATCTACAAGGATTTGTAAAAGGAATAAAAGAAGTGAATCTTTAATTTAATCTGAATATAATTGTAGTTCACTTGAAAATAAAAACAATAATGCTACATTCACAAATTTTCATATTCACAAAAAATCACATTTCTTTTTTATTTTTGTCATTACCTTTATATATTGATATTAACAAGTTCTTCGTCTAAATTCGAATATAAGCTAATAATTTTGCGCATGAAGTATGGCAATTTGAGGCAAAGGATTATTTTGTAGACGTGATTGAAATTATAAAGCGACATATAAAGGATAATTGAGGAGTCTAGACGCCATAGCTCGATCTGATTTAGACTACGCTTAAACCTTGCCAAGACATGGTGGAAGCCTACAACCATCTACAGCAACATCTAATGGATTTGTCCAAACTATTCTATTTTTTGTCGTTGATATTTTCCAACTCAAAAAATTTCTAAATGACATTACAGTGTTACTTTTAAAATTTCAATGAAAATGTAGTTAGATAATGGGAACTTTTATGTTTTTAATATATTGAAATATTCTTAAATAAATATATTTATGTCAAATAATTTTCACTTAAAAAATTAATAATTCTTTATTTTCATTTACAATTTTTAAAATATATTATATAATACCTCAACTGAATTCATTTTCAATATGATAGAAAAACAGTTTAGTAAAATAATTATACCTAGATATAGTTAAAAAAATATTTTATCTTTATTTGAATAAACAATAATAGCTTATAAAATTAAAAGGTGATTTTAACCACCGCTACATAGGGTGTTTTTTTTTTTGTAGTGCTTGATCATCTCCTTCAAACCTGACACAAACTCGCTTAACCCAAAGATAAACTAAGTTAGGTCAATAAGAAACAATTTTATGTGAGAAGAAAGAATTAACTTGGGACAACATTTGGGTGGGAATATCCGAGTTAACCCGCAAGTTATAATCCATAGGCTATAATGCACTTCGACAATAGATAAGTCCTCGATGGCATAACAATCCAAGAAGAACTATATAATCCCTTAAAGGCTTCAGTATAATGGAAAAAGTACACTATTATATCCCGAGAACTCCTTCCTGATTAAAAATATAGGATTTTTCTCCATATTAGATGATTCATATATGGCAGTGAGTGAGATGAGAAAAGGAGTTGTGATGATGGTCATGCTTCTGCTAGTCATAGCACAAGCTGATGAGAACCGTCCATCACCACAAGTTCTGCCTCCTGCTATAGTTCCTCTTGGCCGATTTACTTGTAGTGCCAAATGTGCCATAGATGTGACCAGGATGTAATTTGGAAGAGCTCTTCCAAAGTTCCAAAACCACAAGGTAGGGCAATAAAGGCATCAGCTTTTGCTATCATAATGTTCATGCGTTGGTGCATGCAAGATACCTTTACTTCATCCCCTACTGTTTTTCCAGTGGAATTGTCAATAGCTAAAGGATTAGGAATGACACCAAGGACTTTGCCATGTCCTAAATGTGCAGCAGTGGCTACACAACCCATTAACCCAAGACTAACTCCTCCGTAAACTAAATGGATTTCTCTTTCAGCTAGCACTCGACTAAGATGGTTTGCAATATTTACAAACTCTTTATCCCTCCCAGGATTAGATCCACAAAAGACACAAGCACTCTTGATCCGATGAACTGAAGTGACTTCCATTTTCTTTTTTTTTCTTTTTCTTTTTTTTGTACTCTCACCTTATGAATGATCTGAAGAGAGCAAAGTGCATTATTTAAAGGAATCAAAACTCAAATGTAATAATTACACCTATAAAGGAGGGGTAGATCCGTGTGTCATGCAAGTTTGAAAAGAAGCACAACAATGATAATAGCTATATGACAAGGATAAAAGACTAATCTATATGTGTCAGAAGAAGTTTGAAAATAAGCAACGCATATTTCAAAAAAATATGGCTAAAAAGATATTTTTTTTTAATTTTTTTAATGAACAAGAAGAAAAAGGAAAAATAAAAATTAATACTTACAGGAGGTGTGATTATGGCTCACATTTTCCTCTGGTTTTACGTCCAGTAACGACCTGAATGCTCTCTATGGGCCGATGGTCGATTTCCCATCCAATTTTCTTAAAAATTGGCAAACATGGTCTTTTTGAGTCAGATTCCTGACAAGAGGTTGTCGAGACCCGTCAAATAATAAAAATTACCGGTTCACAAACTAATTTGTAGTATAGAGAATGAACCGAATCGTCTTTCAAGGATCCAAATTCAAACTAACTTGTAGCTTCATAATCATGCCTAACAAGACATCTATTGACTAAAAGCAGAAAAACTGATTATCCCTAATATAATCCACTTTTGTAGGAAAACACGATGGCACTTAGCATGTGGCACAAGCCTTTAAACCCCTAAGTGTCCCTAGTGGACGAGTTATAGTCTCGTGAGGGTTTACCAGGATGATACCCACAAACATGTAATACTTTATTTAATCAATTCCACTAATTTTTAAATACAAGAGAATTAAGAGTAACCACAGTTTCAAAGATTCCAAACATTTGTGACGTGATATGCCTTTACATCCAAATTAACAAGCAAGGTGAATTCAAGTAGAATCATGGATCAAGCATGATAGAATCTCACAAGATACACTCTCAATCTCTCAAGTGTTTAAGTTTGTGTTTACACTCAAATCAACTCATGAAGAATTGCACTACCATAAGCTTGCTTATCTTCTACTTCTCCACTACTCAAAACACATGCACACACAAATCAAGAGGACTTTATTGAAGGTTGTAATGAGGCCAAGGTAAGGGAAGGGAACAATATGGATATAACAAGTTGAAACCAAAAAGAATAAAAGAGCAATGGGGAGGAACTCAAGTAACAAGCATAGAAGTTTACCCCAAACCATAAAATGCACATTCTCTTAACACATTCCTTCCTTGTTCTATTCTTTTCTTTTATAACCTCTTGGCTTTATTCTTTTTTTTTTTTGAATTGGTCACTTGTTCTTTTTTTGTTTACCAAACATTTTGCATAAGCACCCCCCACACTTAAACCATGGCTTGTCCTCAAGCAAAAAGAGCTCCTCCAATAAGAAAACCAATGCTCTCCTATTTGCTAAGGTGAGGCAAAACATGATTTTTTTTTGCGCAAGGCTTGTAATGATCTAAGAACAAAGAATGGGCAATTAGGCTCAAAGGGGGTTAGCAATGAGATAAATGCAAGGTAGGCTATTTGGCTAAAGTAACTAATTAAAAAAAAATGCCTTAATCAAGTTCATGCATGCATATGAAAATGTAGCCTCAAGAAGAATCAAAGCAAGTTCTAGAGTGACAAAAGCCATGATTGAAACTCACACAAGAAAGGAAGAAAATGATATAGATATCCATTCATCAATAAGTTCAAAATCTCACAAGGTATGGATGCATCTACCAAACTTAATCCACTAATCCAAAATCTAACACCAAGCATATGAAATTCAAGGGGAAAGACAATTCATTCACTTATGTTAGGAAACTTGAACTTCAATTAATGGAAACTCATGACTTTCATAATTCTTAAAACACAATTGGAAGGGACCTAAACACACGAAAATCACACACTTTTTTCCAAAATAGAAATTTTAAGAGAAAATAGAAACAATAAATAAAACAGAAAATAGAAATGAAAGACATCAAACATAATCAATAACAGAGACAACAAACAACAAAAATGAAAGCAACAGAAAAGTGTAAACAGTAACAGTAAAATAAAAACAGAAATAAGATTGAAAACATTAACAAAACAGTAAAAACAAAAAGAAAACAACAACCAGAAAAATGAAATAAAAATGTGGAAAGAAAACTCCCTATGGATAGCAGAAGCAACATAATCCCAGCAGCCACGCCATAGCCAGTGTAATGGGTCACCACATCAAGAATCAGATGGTTTAGTCTCTTATAGGGCTGCCTCACTAGTTTAGCTCCATCCTCAAATAAAATCCTATGCAGGCATATGGAATGGCTAATGCTAGGAATGTCTGCAAGTGTAAAGACTTTTGGATTCTTCCTCAAAATGGGTAGCAACCTCTCCTCCTCGTCAGTAAGGAGGTTCTTAGCCACAATGAACTCCAATTTTGGTGGCTTCACTACTTCTGTAGATTGAATTGTTGCATAATCTGCTGAAAAAGATTCATCATGTCTCAAAAAGGCAGCAATCTCAGCACATGCATTACACAATATATCACCATCACAACCAGTACAACAAACAGTATCATCAAAATTAGTAAAACTAGCAAATTCAGCACACAAATCATCAATTGGTTTTTTCACATCAATGATCTCATGTTCTACGTAATCGTATATCCGCATTTGTTGCTTGCCCAACCGACTTAATGAAGATGTTAGTCGACCAATTTGGGTATTCAAATTACGAATGGTGGTCTCAGCTTCTCTGTTGAAACTGCAGATTATTAGTTTCCAATTGCTTCACTGAGTCCTCTAATGTAGGCTCAGATTCTGTGCCTACTGGAGTTTGTTGGGGCATAGGCTGCTGGTATAAACTGCTTAGTCTAACATAAGATTGGAACTGTTGTGAGCTCAATGGTTGCTGGAATGGTTGTATATAATGGTTTGGATGCTATTGTGCTGTATTTTCATATCTCAAGTCGGGATAATCTCCCCAACCAAGGTTATAGGTAGCAGAATAAGGATCATATCCAAGTTCTTGGTATTGTGGTTCACCAAGAAATACACCTGTTGCATCAACATAATGGTCATGAAATACAGAACCATCATTTAGAAATGTGGGGCATGCATATGTGGGATGAAAATAACTACTACAAAATCTTGCAACATGATTAGATAAAGTAAGCACCATCCAACATAGATTAACTTAAGATCTAGAATTTAACCAAGCTAAACAATCCATCAAAAAGCTTTAATATATTGTTTATTCTTTGTGATCCTCTTTGAACACATGATAATAAAGCTATTATCATATAAACATCTAAATCAAATTAAGCAATTCAATCTAGATTGAAATCAAAAGAGGATGAAAAAAAATTTCAATAACAATTAAGTAATATAAACAAGCTAAACAACATCATTAAACTAATCTAAAATACTAATATTGGAATCATCAGTCCATAACAACTTTGGAATCATCAGTCCGAGTGGCTTTTTCCTCCTCCCATTTGGATACATAATCAACAGCTGACAAAACATAAATAAAACCAAAGGAAACAGGGAAAGGGCCCATGAAATCAATACCCCAAACATCAAAGATCTCACAAGACAGCATAGGCTGTTGAGGCATCTCATTCCTGTGTGAAATTGTCCCTGTTCTCTGGCACTGTTCACAATACTTACAAAATAGATATGCATCATGAAATAGGATAGGCCAATACAACCCAAAGTCCAAAACCTTCCTAGCTGTACGTTAGGAGCCAAAGTGCCCACCACATGCAAATGTATGACAAAAGCTAAGAATGGAATGAAACTCATGATCAGAGACACACCTTCTAATAATCTGGTCACTAACAAAGCTTCCACAGATAAGGATCATCCCATACATAGTACTTAGACTCACTTTTCAATTTATCAGATTGAGCTATTGTAAAACATGCAGGAAGAACACCAGCAACCAGGAAATTAACCATATCTGCAAACCAAGGGAAGGTGTTCTTACCTTACAGCTACAGAAGCTGCTCATCTGGGAAGGAGTCCTGTACAGGGAAGGGATCTGAAGCCCTCTCAATGCTGCTCAAGTGATCTGCCACTAGGCTCTCTACTCTACTCGTGTCACGGATCTCTATATGAAACTCTTGGAGCAGTAGCATCCACCTTATTAGTCGGGGCTTTGCTTTTGGCTTCTTCAAAAGGAACTTTAGAACTGCATGATCAGTAAACACAACAACCTTAGAACCAAGCAAATATGATCTAAACTTATCCAAAGCAAAAACAATGGCTAAAAGCTCTTTTTCGGTTGTGGTATAGTTGGCTTGAGCAGCATCCAGAGTTCTGGAAGCATAATATATCACATGAGAAGCTCTCCCTACTCTTTGTGCCAAGATTGCTTCTACTGCATAGTTAGAAGCATAACACATCAACTCAAATGGTAATGTCCAATCAGGAGGTTGGATGATGCGGGTACTGGTCAAGGCCCGCTTCAAGTGGTTAAAAGCTGCCTTGCACTTGTCATCAAAATTGAATTCCACATCTTTTTGCAATAAGTGGGAAAGTGGAAGGGCAATCTTGCTGAAGTCAATAATGAAGCACTTGTAGAAACCTGCATGACCAAGAAAAGAACGCACTTCCCGCACGTATATGGGGTAAGATAAACAAGTAATTACATCGATCTAGGCATGATTTACCTCTATGCCCTTACTGGATACTACATGGCCTAAAACTATACCATGTTCTACCATAAAATGGCATTTCTCAAAATTTAGCACAAGATTAGTCTCAATGCATCTATGCAACACCCTAGATAAGCTAGCTAAACATGAATCAAAAGAAGAACCATAGACAATGAAGTCATCCATAAATACCTCCATGCACTCCTCTAAGAAATCAAAAAATATGCTCAACATGCATCGCTGGAAGGTACCAGGGCATTGCAGAGGTTGAAGGGTATCCGTCTGTAAGCAAAGGTGCTGAAGGGACAGGTAAATGTGGTCTTCCCCTGATCCTCTGGTGCAATGTGGATCTGGAAGTATCCAGTGTAGCCATCCAAAAAGCAATAATGGGACTTACCAACTAACCGTTCTAGCATTTGATCAATGAACGGAATGGGGTAATGAACTTTCCGAGTGGCTTAGTTAAGGCGTCTGTAGTCAATGCAGACTCTCCAGCTATTCTGCAATCGGGTTGGAATGAGCTCATTCTTCTGGTTGGCCATGACAGTCACTCCAGATTTCTTTGGAACCACTTGCACCGGGCTCACCCACTTGCTGTCAGAGATGAGATAGATAATGCCAGCCTGCAGTAGCTTGGTCACCTCTTTTTTCACCACATCTAGAATGAGAAGATTCAGTCTCCTCTGGGGTTGTCTCACTGGTTTAGTTTCCTCCTCAATTAATATCCTGTGCATGCATGTGGAAGGGTTAATACCAGGAATGTCTGCAAGTGTCTAACCAATTGCCTTTTGATGTTTGACAAGAGGTTGTCGAGACCTATCAAATAAAATAACCGGTTCACAAACTAATTTGTAGTATAGAGAATGAACCGAATCGTCTCTCAAGGATCCAAAAACAAAGATTTAATTAGATCAAGATAATTAAAAAGGGGGGTTTTGTTGTTGATTAACAAGATTAATAAAAGTAGGAGATTCAAAGTTGTAAACAAATCTAAAGAAACAACCAATCCAAGGAAATTTACCGATCTTGAGTTTAACTCATTATTGATCACAAGGAATTCACTTAATTGCTAACCATGTTCTTGGCCTTAGATCACATCAAGAAGCCTTAACATGATCCAAGAATTCTTTACTAGAAAAGCATCTAGGATTTGATTAACCAAGGTTAGATAAAGTAAGCACCATCCAACATAGATTAACTTAAGATCTAGAATTTAACCAAGCTAAACAATCTATCAAAAAGCTTTAATATATTGTTTAATCTTTATGATCCTCTTTGAATACATGATAATAAAGCTATTACCACATCAACATCTAAATCAAATTAAGCAATTTAATCTAGATAAAAATCAAAAGAGGAAGAAGAGAAACTTGAATAACAATTAAGCAATATGAACAAGCAAAACAAGATCTCCAAATTAAACAACAAGATGGCTAATCCCTTGGATTGATTATGAGAGCCTAGCCTTCCATGGATGGGAAGGAAGAACTCAGAATTTAAAGAACAAAAACGAAATTGCAAAGAGAATGGAGAAGAAGAGAAAGAAAACTCTCACAAATACTTAAACTTTCTTGAAACTTACTTCCAAATTGAATGCCTCTAATACAAAGAGGTTGGGTCTATTTATACTAATCCTAGAAGCCAATTTGTACATGTGCATAATCTGAATACAAGCTATAAGAATATGAAAATTGTCAAAAATGGAAGCTTGATGCATGGTTGGTGGCTTGGTGCATGGTAGGTGGGTTGGTGTATGGTTGGTGGCTTTTAGTCAACAACTCTTATCCGAATTCTGGCTTCAAATATATCACCTAGACGGTGCATTTTGGCTTGGATGTCTTCATCAAAGTTGTAGCCAGTTGTAGCCAGTTGTCTCCTTGAAAATCTCCAATTGGAATCATGTCATTTGGACTTTTAGAACTCCAGAAATGCCAAAAACACTGCACCTACCTCAAGTTAGGTTGGAAGAACGTGTTTCCAAATTCAGACCAATTTGTAGCTTCAGAAGCATGCCTAAAACGACATCTATTGACAAAATGGTCTTCAGTGAAGTTGGAGATATGGGTCTTATCTTTCAAATGACCAAGTTTCAGCCCAAGAGGAGGCCTATAACTCACTATATAGTCCAATATGTGCATACTGCCCAGATGGTTCCGTGATAGCAAACTCACTCTGTATTGCAAGGCTATTTTGGGCCCTTAGAAGTCTGATCCAGCTCTTAAGTTCTTCATGAAACTTGTAGATCCTTGTCTTAGCTTTCCAAAGACACCAAGATCACCTCAATTGGATCACCGAGTCCCAAGTTATGGCCTAACCAAGGAAGAAAGGTCAAAATGCATCAAAATCCGAAAATTATCCAATATTTACATTAAAACCCAATGAAGCCCAACAACATTAAACTAATCTAAAATACTAATATTGGGCACAATAAACATCTAATGAAGCCTAATACAAAGCTTAACATAAGTGTCTCAAATTGATTGATCAATGTTACTTCAAGACTTCGAATAGTCTAGTTTCTTGCTCAGGTTGGAGGTGTTTGGCCACTATGACCAGGAGCTTCTCATCCTTCTCCAAGAATGCATACTTCAGATGCTCGGGTAGGGGCTTAAGTTCAATGGAGGGTGGTTGCTGGACTGACGGTACTAGTTTTGGAACCGAAACTAAATCTGCCAATTTCTCAGCAGTTGCACTTGCTGCACATGTACCTGAAAGTTGTGCACAATCTTGCAAAACAACATCATCATATCCTATGGAATCAAAAGAATCATACTTAGCAGCAGCATGAATGACAACATCATTGCCATTAATAACATAAACAAAATCATCAATGTCAGCAGAATTAACAACATCACATGACAAGTATGTAGAAATCTCAGCATAGGCTGCACACAATTCAGTGGGTTTACAACTAGAAAGTCTGAAATAGGCAGAACAAGTATCGCAAGCTATGCTATCAGTGTATCCTACAATTTCAGGAAACTCTGCCTACATATTAGCATGCATATCATCAACCAGTAAATCAATGACGTCAAAATGAAAAACAGAATGATCCTCTAAAGGGTATTTCATGGCATAAAAAATGTTAAACTGAATGATATCATCACTAAATTCCATGGAAAGGGTACCAGCATGCACATCAATCTTAGTTTTAGCAGTTTTCAAAAATGGCCTACCTAAGATCAATGGGGCTGGGGAAGAGGCAGATTCATCTTCCATATTCAACACATAAAAATCAGCTGGGAATATTAAATTATTTACCCGAACCAGAACGTCCTTCAACACTCCTATAGGTTGAGCCGTGCTCCGGTTTGCTAACTGAATGACAATGCCAGTGGGTTTTAGCTCTCCCATATGCAAGGAAGTGTAAACTGATTTTGGCATTACATTGATGGTGGCTCCCAAGTCTAATAAGGCATGAGTGAACTTTGGTGCCCTATGGTGCAAAGGATGGTAAAAATGCCTGGCTCTTTGCATTTGGGAGACAGGTTGGGCTGAATCAAAGCAGAGACATTTCTCCCCGTACTCATTTTTTTAGTCCCCTTTAGCTTCCTCTTATGGGTGCACATCTCTTTCAAAAACTTGGCATACTTGGGGATTTGTTTAACTGCCTCCAAGAGAGGTATATTCACCTCAACCTTTTGAAAAGTCTCCATAATTTCCTTATCCAGGTCAGTCTCAACCATATGCCTCGGTTGTATCATTCGGTTGAGAAAAGGAAGAGGAATGTTGGAAGCTGACTTTTGTGGATGTTCACTTTTCTGCTGTACTAAATTTTTTGTCAACTACTGGTTTGATCTGGTTTTCTGCTTGGCTGTTGTAGGATCATTTTCTGCTGCAGCATTTGAATTTGCTGCTGAATCTGCTACAGCATCTGAATTTGCTGCATAACTTGAATTTGCTGCTGAATCTTGTTTTTCTGGGTCAAGGGTAGAATCTGGAATTATTTGCTGCACAGGTCCATTGATTTGCTTACCACTGCGCAAAGCTGTAGCACTAACATTGCCTCTAGGGTTTGGAGTGGTTTGATAGGGTAATTGGCCAGAACCCTGTGACTTTAATTCATGAATAGATGTGGCGAGTTGACCAATTTGAGTCTCCAAGTTCTGAATGGTGGTTTCAGTTCTCTGTTGAAACTGGATGTTATTGGTGGCCAACTGTTTCATCAAATCCTCCAATGAGGGCTCAGATTTCTTGGCTATAGGACCTTGCTGCTGATGGTCTACTTGGTCCAGCATGTGGCTGAAACTGATTTGTCCTTGCTTGCTGCTGGAATGGTAGTCTATACTGGTTTGGTGGCTGCTGATTTGATGCATTCCCATATCTTAGATTAGGATGGTCCCTTCAGCCAGGATTGTAAGTGTTGGAGAATGGATCATATTTCTGTTGTTGTTGTTAATGGAACTGTGGCTTCCCAGGAAATATACCAGCTGCAGCCACATATTGATCTTGAAACTCATAATCATTTTGCAATGTGGGGCACGAATCTGTGGGATAAGAGGAAATAGAACATATGCTACAAACTCTTGTAGCCACAGGTGTTTGATGCTGTCCCATGGCTAATTGCCTCACCAAGGAGGTTAACTCATCAATATGGTGTTCCATCCTCTATTGGTCAGCATGGGAAACATGAACCTCATTGACACCTCTAGTTGTGGTAATGACCCTAGTGCCAAACTGTTGGGCGTTGGCAGCCATATTAGCAATTAAATCCCTAGCAGCAGCTGGAGTTTCGTCAACCAGGGCACCTCCACTAGCAGCATCAACCATGCTTCTATCCATAGGTAGCAACCCTTCATAGAAGTATTGGATTAGTAGTTGATTACTAATTTGATGGTGTGGGCAGCTCAAGCACAATTTCTTGAATCTCTCCCAATACTTATGGAGAGTCTCACCACTGAGTTGCCTTATGCCACAAATATCTTTGCTTATTGCAGCGGTTCTTGATGCAAGAAGAACTTCTCCAGAAACAGTCTTTTCATGTCATTCTAAGAAGTGATGGTAGCAGGTTGTAAGTAATACAACCAATCCTTAGCAGCACCATCCAAGGAGAAAGGAAAAGCTCTCAGCTTGATGTGATCTTCAGCTATTCCATGAGGTTTCATGATGGAGCAGACAAGATGGAACTCCATCAAATGTTTATGTGGATCTTCACCTGCAAGACCATGAAACTTGGGCAACAAGTGTATCAATCCAGATTTCAACTCAAAATTAACATTTAGTTCAGGATATTGAATGCACAAAGGTTGATAATTCATATTAGGTGCAACCAATTCCTTAAGGGTCCTATTATTATTGTCAGCTATAGTAAAATCAGCAGACTCAGTATCAGACACTGAAGCACTAATAGAAACATACTCAACAGGATTAACAGAATCAACAACAAGATTAGATGTAATGTCAAGTTCAATTCCAATTCCAAAAGCTATTTGATTAGCTATATGAATGCTACCACTAGTTTTATGAATTTTGAGAAGTGTATGAAAGGTTCTATCAATTTCAGGATCAAATGAATGAAAGGTACCAGGATCAGACCTAGTCATACAGCATGCAGCTCATAGGAAAGTAAAGAAAAGCAATTAAAATACTAAAAATTCCTAAAACAAATACTCCAAAAATCTAAACAAAAATAAAAACAATATCAAATGAATTTTAAAAATTCTGGAACCACCACATGGTGAAATCTACACAAAATGCTATCCAAAATAATAATAAAAAATCTTAAAAAATTTAAAAAGTGGTCTAAACGATGGAATTTGGCTAAAATAAGTGTGACCTCACTATTATAGTAAGCCTTTCTCAAAATAACATTTTCCATTAGCGTGAAAAAATTCAGGTCAATCAAAGATACTTTACCGAATCGAAATTCTTGACACGATACCCTTTACCCAATTTCAGTCGAATTCCACTTGAAAAAGCTTCAAAAACAAAACAAACACAATTGTCAGAGTTAGATGGGGTCTTGAAATGATCAAATAGTTGCATTGGATCCCCAACAACGACGCCAAATTTGACAATAGGTTGTTGAGACTCGTCAAATAATAAAAATTACCGGTTCACAAACTAATTTGTAGTACAGAGAATGAACCGAATCATCTCTCAAGGATCCAATAAAAACAAAGATTCAATCAGATCAAGATAATTAAAATGGGGGTTTTTGTTGTTGATTAACAAGATTGATAAAAGTACAAGACTCAAAGTTGTAAACAAATCTAAAAAAAACCAATCCAAGGAAATTTACCGATCTTGAGTTTAATCCATCATTGATCACAAAGAATTCACTTAATCGCTAACCATGTTCTTGGCCTTAGATCACATCAAGACACTTCAACATTATCGAAGAATCCTCTACTAGATAAGCATCTAGGATTTAATTAACCAAGGTTAGATAAAGTAAGCACCATCCAAACATAGATCAACTTAAGATCCAGAATTTAACCAAGCTAAACAATCCATCAAAAAGCTTTAATAAATTGTTTATTCTTTGTGATCCTCTTTGAACACATGATAATAAAGCTATTATCATATAAACATCTAAATCAAATTAAGCAATTCAATCTAGATTAAAATCAAAAAAGGATGAAAAGAAATTTGAATAACAATTAAGCATTATAAACAAGCAAAACAAGATCTCCAAATTAAGAAAAGAAAGAAAACTCTCACAAATACTCAAACTTTCTTCAACCTTACTTAAAATTGAATGAACTATAATACAAAGAGATTGGCTCTATTTGTACTAATCCTAGAAGCCAATTGGTAATTGAAAATAATCTGAATGCAAGATGTAAAAACATGGAAATTGTCAAATATGGAAGCTTGATGCATGGTTGATGGGTTGGTGGCTTCAAGTCAGCAACTCTACTCCGACTTCCAGCCTGATTTTCATGCCCTAAACGATGTATTTTGGCTTGGAGTTCTGCATGAAAGTTGTAGCCAGTTGTCTCCTTGAAATTTTGGCATTAGTTTCATGCCATTTGGACTTTTACAACTCTAAATATGCCAAAAACACTGCACCTACCTCAAGTTAGGTTGGCAGAACGTGTTTCCAAATTCAAACCAACTTGTAGCTTCATAATCATGCCTAAAACGTCATCTATTGACTAAATGGTCTTCAGTGAAGTTGGAGATATGGGTATTATCATTCCAATGGCCGAGTTTCAGCTCCAAAGGAGGCCTATAGCCCACTATATAGTCCAATATGTGCACACTACCCAGATTCCAGTGATAGTAAACCCACTCTGCATTACAGGGATATTTTGGACCCTTAGACGTCTGATCCAGCTCTTGAGTTCTTCATGAAACTTGTAGAGCCTTGTCTTAGCTTTCCAAAGACCCCAAGATCACCTTAAATGGATCACAGAGTCCTAAGTTATGGCCTAACCAAGGAGGAAAGGTCAAAATGCATCAAAATCCAAGAATTATTCACAATTTGCATTAAAGCCCAATGAGGCCCAACAACATTAAGCTCATCTAAAATACTGATATTGGGCACAATAAACATCTAATAAAGCATAATACAAAGCTAACATCAGTGTCTTAAATTGATTGATCATGTATATATATATATATATATTTGTTCTGATTGGTTTGAAATGACTGATTGGAATCCGCTGTTTATTCTATGTCATTTGGTAACATCTGTGAAACAAAGGAAGCTTTGCCGAATTTTTTATATAATGAAAAAAAATTATTCCACGTAAGACTTATGAGCTAGTAAACGATGTAGTAATAGTAGGTCTTACATATGCAAACTTGATGTGCCCTTTACTTCGAATCTTGAACTCAAACGGAACTTCTTTCTTATATATTTTTCTATGATGTTCGTATTATTTAAGAGTACTATTCGGAGCGTAGTGTTACATAATGGTCAAGATTTTTAGTAGAGTAAAAAATTAACTACGAATTGCATTGTGTAGTCTGTTTCCAAGTGCATACAAAAGGATTTTCTTGCTTTTGGTGTGATGATAATTAATTTTAACATATTATTATTCGTTTGGCTGTAATTATTGATGACTTCATTATCTTGGTTTTCCTGCAACCATGTTCAAATTCATAGGAAATGAGCATAAAAAAATGAATGGAAATAATAGTAGGAATGGATTTTTTTATTAAATACCAAACATACATTATGCATTAAGATTCATTTATTGCAGTTCTACATAATTGTCATTTCCCGTGGCTGCAATTTCCTTAAACATTGAGTCTCATGTAACATATAAATTAATTATTTGTTCTTGCAAGCCTGAAAGCAGGAATCCAAGTAGGCATCCACTCCTTGTGCATCTGACACATCAAGTCAAATATCAAAAACAAGATGAACAGTCAATTAACTAAATTAGAATTATTAATATTTTCTTGAAATCAAAACTAAATAAAAGAGTCAGAGAAAGTAAGGTTATTGATACCGTTGTTACTGTCAATCGACTTGGTCAAGGCACAACCAGTAATACAGTCATAGACACCATTGGAAGGAGACCCATGGAAGCAATTTTTAATGCAGGTATACATACACGCTCCAAAATCTACCGTACTAGCTTTGAAAGGATTACAATCTATGGCACATTTGGCGCTACAAGTAAATCGGCCAAGAGGAACTATAGGAGGAGGCACAACTTGTGGTGATGGATGGTTCTCATCAGCTTGTGCTATGACTAGCATAAGCATGACCATTATCACAACTCCTTTTCTCAACTCACTCACTGCCATAGCACTTTTCTATATTAGCCTCTTGTATATCTCAGTGTTGTCTCTATGCTTAATTTCGTTTATGATGTTTTATGTTCAATACATGATCTCTATTTATAGGCATAGAACAATGCATGTAAAAAACATTTATTCATGGAAGAAAAATGGGAAATTAGCCTCTTTTTGATTTTAGTGTCCTTAAAGCAAGTATATATGGAAGTTAAGATGGAATTGATTTCACCCAAACAAATCAGGGTATTTTGCTTTCAGCTTGTAGCATATAAACATTCATACAATAGATAAAGAGGGAGTATACGACTATCATTTAAACATGTTAAAATTTTAAATTGTTTCCTTTAATTTTCATTTGCAATCCTTGTCATTATAGAATTTAAGAAATTTGATTATAACCTGTCTAATTCTAATTTGATTTTAATCTAATCTCATATTCAATGGCAGAGAGACTAGAAGTGGAAAATAATTCAAAGAGAGAAGGTGATGAACATGAAAATTCTAAAATATGTCTAAATTTACAAAGTTGTTATTTAAATAAGTACCTTTTTTTCCTTTAGTCTTTCTTTGCCATTAGAGCCATAATGGGGTATGTTCTTTTATAGTATCATTTATTATAAGTGTATGACAATTTTAGGCAATGAAATTAGAATTCAATTCCCAACCGAGGCGATAAATGCTTTTGATAATATGCATACACCTTTTTGTAGGTAAAAGTGCCATTTGGTACAAGGTGACTGACCAACAAACAAAGTTGATGTTATGTATATTGCCTGTCGTGAAAACAAGCTTTCTTCAGAGGATGAGATGCAAGTTTTTGTTGAATGCACGTGTCAAAAAGTACAAACAAGTTGAAACATCTCAATCGTAACTTTTGTTTAACAGTAATGATCATTGTTGCAAAAGCACTTTCTAAAGAAGTGACTCATGTGCGATTTCAAAACATTCACAAGTTTAATGCTTAGTTTTAGAATAATAAATTTTTTTCACAAGAGCTAAATAATTAATATAATGTTTAAATTATGCCTTTACACATTATTCTTGAGCGCTTGAGATAAGTAATCAGTGTAGCATTAATTTTGAGAAATAATAATTTAAAAGAATGTCTTTTGTTCTCGAGAATATTTAATAAATATTAATTTTAAAAAATAGATTATTTAAATATTTTAAAATAAATTATTGTTTTATTGTATAATCATAAAAATATAAATATTTTTAATGTCAAGTGAGGACAGATTTGTAAATAAATGTTCTACGGTCAATCTTTGAGAAGTAAGGTGTGATAGAAGAAACAAATTTAAAATTGTATCCAAAATGAATTATGAGGTGCATAGCTTCTTTTGCAAACCATATTCAAGATTGGAAACATTATCACACCAGCTGTATGAAACACAATTGATTGTTTTGGATTTATCATAATAGAATCCCAATCCACTGCATAAGTTCTTAGGCTATTCAAAGATATGTTAACAAATTTGATTTTAATGAATTTTGCCATATTTTATATGCTAGCTAAAACTTATATCAACTTCGACTATTTTTGGTATAATATTGACTTGGACTTGAATACATATGAAATGATCGATCATTCGGGAAGAAGGGATCAATTAACAATATTTACTTTTTGGTATGTCACGAGGTGTCTTCACACCTTATAGGTATTTGACTAATCCCTTCTTGCGTTAAAGATGGCACGACCTTGGCCACAAGGTGTATCCAATTAGATTGGAACCCGACACTGCAGGTAAAGGTCGTCCGAATGGAGATCAGGTTACCAAATAAGCCACGCCTTGTGGTTGATCCCATGAGAATATGATTAAACGAATGGATTTTTTGTGTAACTGATTAATTTTCATTACAATTTTTTTAAATTTCTGTTAAGGGAGACATCTTGATAACAATCGTATTAATTTAAAATGATGCACAGATCATTGAATGGTAGTTTTTTTTTGTCCTTGTTGTTGGTGTACCAATTAAATTTTTGCCATACTTTATTTTCATTTTAATAAGGAAAGTGTTCAATGTACCCCTTTTTTTAAACTGAAAATTCATATTGTATCCTTTTTAAAAGAATTTCCGATTTGATACACTACATACTTAAATTTCGATTGATTTATTTCATGGAAGTATATTTAATACATGATATCATGGTATATATGCAAGAACTTCTCTACTCACATTTGTATCCTTTTGATAGTTTTCATTTTAATTTTCACCTAAAAGGAGAATGTGCATGTATAGAAGTTGAATTGAATTAACAATATACAACATATCTACAAGGATTTGTAAAAGGAATAAAAGAAGTGAATCTTTAATTTAATCTGAATATAATTATAGGTCACTTGGAAATAAAAACAATAATGCTACATTCATAAATTTTCATATTCACAAAAAATCACCTTTCTTTTTTTGTCATTACATTTATATATTGATATAAGCAAGTTCTTTGTCTAAATTCGAATATAAGCTAATAATTTTGCACACGAAGTATGGCAATTTGAGTCAAAAGATTTTTTGTAGACGTGATTGAAATTATAAAGCCACATATAAAGGATAATTAAGGAGTCTAGACGCCATAGCTCGATCTGATTTAGACTACGCTAAAACCTTGCCAAGACATGGTGGAAGCCTACAACCATCTATAGCAACATCTAATGGATTGTCCAAACTAGTCTATTTTTTGTCGTTGATATTTTCCAACTCAAAATTTCTAAATGACTTTATTGTGTTACTGTTAAAATTTCTATGAAAATGAGTTAGATAATGGGAACTTTTATGTTTTAAATATATTGAAATATTCTTATATAAATATATTTATGTGAACTAATTTTCACTTAAAAAATTAATAATTCTTTATTTTCCTTTAAAATTTTTAAAATATATTATATAATACCGCAACTGAATTCATTTTCAATATGATAGAAAAACATTTTAGTAAAATAATTATACTTAGATATAGTTAAAAATATATATTTTATCTTTATTTGAATAAACATTAACAGCTTATAAAATTAAAAGGTGATTTTAACCACGGCTACATAAGGTGTTTTTTTTTTTGTAGTGGTCGGTCATCTCCTTCAAACCTGATACAAACTGGCTTAAGCCAAAGGTAAACTTAGTCAGGTCAATAAGAAACAATTTTATGTGAGAAGAAAGAATTAACTTGGGACAACATTTGAATGGGCTTATCCGGGTTAACCCGTAAGGTATTATCCATAGGCTATAACGCACTTCGACAATAGATAAGGCCTCGATGGCATAACAATCCAAGAAGAACTATATAATCCCCTAAAGGCTTCACTTATAATGGAAAAAGTACCCTATAATATCCCGAGAACTCCTTCCCTGTTAAAAATATAGGATTTTTCTCCATATTTGATTTGAATACACATTAACAGCTTATAAAATTAAAAGGTGATTTTAACCACGGCTACACAAGGTGTTTTTTTTTTTTTGTAGTGCTCGGTCATCTCTTTCAAACCTAAGACAAACTCGCTTAAGCTAAAGGTAAACTGAGCCAAGTCAATAAGAAACAATTTTATGTGAGAAGAAAGAATTAACTTCGGACAACATTTGAGTGGGCTTATCCGGGTTAACCTGCAAGGTATTATCCATAGGCTATAATGCACTTCAACAATAGATAAGTCCTCAATGGCATAACAATCCTCGAAGAACTATATAATCCCCTAAAGGCTTCACTGAAATTGGAAAAAGTACCCTATTACATCCCGAGAACTCCTTCTTGGTTAAAAATATAGGATTTTTCTCCGTATTTGATCTTCTCAGTCATTCTACACGGGCAGTTTGGGAGAGAAAGGATGAGAGGGCGGGTCCCAATTCAGCTGCGCCACCTATTGAATTGTAGATGATTCATATATTAAATTTTCAATCGCTCTTAGTCTCTATTGATGATCATCACTGGCTTTTCTCTTAGGCAAAATGAAAACAACTAATGAAACAATCGCTTATAGAAATCAATACTATATTAGAAAGTTAGCCAACCATTCGATGGTTGTGGCCATAGTAATTTCTATATAACATATGCAAACTTGATGTGCCCTTTGCTTCGAATCTTGAACTCGAACGGAACTTCTTTCTTATATTTTTTTCTATGATGTTCGTATCATTAAAGAGTAATATTCGGAGCGTGTGTTACATGATGGTCAAGATTTTTAGTAGAGTAAAAAATTAACTACGAATTGCATTGTATAGTCTGTTTCCAAGTGCATAGAAAAGGATTTTCTTGCTTTTGATGTGATGATAATTAATTTTAACATATTATTATTCGTTTGGCTATAATTATTGATGACTTCATTAACTTGGTTTGCATGCAACCATGTTCACAGTCATAGGAAATGAGCAAACAAAATGGATGGAAATAATAGTAGGAATGAATTTTTCATTAAATACCAAAGATACATTATGCATTAAGATTTATTTATTGCAATTCTACATAATTGTCATTTCCCGTGGCTTCAATCTCCTTAAACATTGAGTCTCATGTAACATATAAATTAATTATTTGTTCTTGCAAGCCTGAAAGCAAGAATCCAGGTAGGCATCCACTCCTCGTGCATCTGACACATCAAGTCAAATATCAAAAAATTAACTCAATTATAATTATTAATATTTTCTTGAAATCAAAACTAAATAAAAGAGGCAGAGATAGTAAGGTTATTGATACCGTTGTTACTGTCAATCGACTTGGTCAAGGCACAACCAGTAATACAGTCATAAACAACATTGGAAGGAGACCCATGGAAGCAATTTTTAATGCAGGTATACATACATGCTCCAAAATCTACCGTACTACCTTTGAAAGGATTACAATCTATGGCACATTTGGCACTACAAGTAAATCTGCCAAGAGGAACTATAGGAGGAGGCACAACTTGTGGTGATGGATGGTTCTCATCAGCTTGTGCTATGACTAGCATAAGCATGACCATCATCACAACTCCGTTTTTCATCTCACTCACTGCCATAGCTCTTTTCTATATTAGTCTCTCGTATATTGTTGTCTCTAAGCTTAATTTTGTTTTTGATGTTTTATGTTCAATACATGATCTCTATTTATAGGCATAGAACAATGCATGTAAAAAATTTATTCATGGAAGAAAAATGGGAAATTAGCCTCTTTCTGATTTAGGGTCCTTAAAGCAAGTATATATGGAAGTCAGGATGGAATTGATTTCATCCAAACAAATTAGGGTATTTTGCTTTCAGCTTGTTGTACATAAACATACATACAATAGATAAAGGGGGAGTATACAACTATCATTTAAAGATGTTAAAATTTTAAATTGTTTCCTTTAATTTTCATTTGCAATCTTTGTCGTTATAGAATTTAAGAAATTTGATTATAACCTGTCTAATTCTAATTTGATTCTAATCTAATCTGATATTCAATGACAGAGAGACTAGAAGTGGAAAATAATTCAAGGAGTGAAAGTGATGAACATGACAATTCTAAAATATCTCTAAATTTACAAAGTTGTTATTTAAATAAATACATTTTTTTCCTTTTGTCTTTCTTTGCCATTAGAGCCATAATGGGGTATATTCTTTTATAGTATCATTTATTATAAGTGTATGGCAATTTTAGGCAATGAAATTAGAATTCAATTCCCAACCGAGGCGATAAATGTTTTTGAAAATTTGCGTACACCTTTTTGTAAGTAAAAGTGCCCTATGGTACAATGTGACTGACCAACAAACAAAGTTGATGTTATGTATATTGCCTGTCGTGAAATCAAACTTTCTTCGGAGGATGAGATGCAAGTTTTTGTTGAATGCACGTGTCAAAAAGTACAAACAAGTTGAAACATCTCAATCGTAATTTTTGTTTAACAATAATGATCATTGTTGCAAAAAGCACTTTCTAAAGAAGTGACTCATGTGCGATTGCAAAACATTCACAAGTTTAATGCTAAGTTTTAGAATAATAAATTTTTTTCACAAGAGCTAAATAATTAATATAGTTTTTAAATTATGCCCTTACACATTTTTCTTGAGCGCTTGAGCAAAGTAATTAGTGTAGCATTAATTTTGAGAAATAATAATATAAAACAATATGTCTTTTGTTCTCGAGAATATTTAATAAATATTAATTTTAAAAAATATATTATTTAAATATTTTAAAATAAATTATTTTTTATTTTGTAACATAAAAATATAAATATTTTTAATGTCAAGTGAGGACAGATTTGTAAATAAATGTTCTACGGTCAATCTTTGAGAAGTAAGGTGTGATAGAAGAAACAAATTTAAAATTGTATCCAAAATGAATTATGAGGTGCATAGCTTCTTTTGCAGACCATATTCAAGATTGGAAGCATTATCACACCAGCCGTATAAAACACAATTGATTGTTTTGGATTTATCATAATAGAATCCCAATCCACCGCATAAGTTCTTAGTCTATTCAAAGATATGTTAACAAATTTGATTTTAAAGAATTTTGCCATATTTTATATGCTAGCTAAAACTTATATCAACTTCGACTATTTTTGGTACAATATTAACTTGGACTTGAATACATATGAAATGATCGATCATTCGGGATGAAGGGATCACTTAACAATATTTACTTTTTGGTCTGTCACGAGGTGTCTTCACACCTTATAGGTATTGGACTAATCCCTTCTTGCGTTCCAGATGGCACGACCTTGGCCACAAGGTGTATCCAATTAGATTGGAACCCGACGCTGCACGTAAAGGTCGTTCGAATAGAGATCGGGTTACCAACTAAGCCACGCCTAGTGGTTGCTCCATTGAGAATATGATTAAACGAATTATTTTTTGTGTGTAATTGATTACTTTTCTTTACATTTTATTATGGGAGACATCGTGATATCAAGTATACTAATTTAAAACGATGCACAGATCATTGATTGGTAGTTTTTTTTTGTCCCTGTTGTTGGTGTACCAATTAAATTTTTGCCATCCTTTATTTTCATTTTAAATAGGAAAGTGTTAAATGCACCTCTATTTTTTAAACTGAAAATTCATATTGTATCCTATTTAAAATAATTTCCGATTTGATACACTACATACTTAAATTTTGATTGATTTATTTTCATGGAAGTATATTTAATACATGATATCATGATAAATATGCACGAACTTCTCTAGTCACATTTGTATCCTTTTTATAGTTCTCATTTTAATTTTCACCTAAAAGGAGAATGTGCATGTATAGAAGTTGAATTGAAATAACAATATACAACATATCTACAAGGATTTGTAAAAGGAATAAAAGAAGTGAATCTTTAATTTAATCTAAATATAATTGTAGTTCACTTGAAAATAAAAACAATAATGCTACATTCACAAATTTTCATATTCACAAAAAATCACATTTCTTTTTTTTTTGTCATTAGCTTTATATATTGATATTAACAAGTTCTTCGTCTAAATTCGAATATAAGCTAATAATTTTGCGCATGAAGTATGGCAATTTGAGGCAAAGGATTATTTTGTAGACGTGATTGAAATTATAAAGCGACATATAAAGGATAATTGAGGAGTCTAAACGCCATAGCTCGATCTGATTTAGATTACGCTTAAACCTTGCCAAGACTTGGTGGAAGCCTACAACCATCTACAGCAACATCTAATGGATTTGTCCAAACTATTCTATTTTTTGTCGTTGATATTTTCCAACTCAAAAAATTTCTAAATGACATTACAGTGTTACTTTTAAAATTTCAATGAAAATGTAGTTAGATAATGGGAACTTTTATGTTTTTAATATATTGAAATATTCTTAAATAAATATATTTATGTCAAATAATTTTCACTTAAAAAATTAATAATTCTTTATTTTCATTTACAATTTTTAAAATATATTATATAATACCTCAACTGAATTCATTTTCAGTATGATAGAAAAACAGTTTAGTAAAATAATTCTACCTAGATATAGTTAAAAAAATATTTTATCTTTATTTGAATAAACAATAATAGCTTATAAAATTAAAAAGGTGATTCTAACTACCGCTACATAGGGTTTTTTTTTTTTTGTAGTGCTCGATCATCTCCTTCAAACCTGACACAAACTCGCTTAACCCAAAGATTAACTGAGCCAGGTCAATAAGAAACAATTTTATGTGAGAAGAAAGAATTAACTTGGGACAACATTTGGGTGGGCTTATCCGAGTTAATCCGCAAGTTATAATCCATAGGCTATAATGCACTTCGACAATAGATAAGTCCTCGATGGCATAACAATCCAAGAAGAACTATATAATCCCCTAAAGGCTTCAGTATAATGGAAAAAGTACACTATTATATCCCGAGAACTCCTTCCTGATTAAAAATATAGGATTCTTCTCCATATTAGATGATTCATATATGGCAGTGAGTGAGATGAGAAAAGGAGTTGTGACGATGGTCATGCTTCTGCTAGTCATAGCACAAGCTGATGAGAACCATCCATCACCACAAGTTGTGCCTCCTGCTATAGTTCTTCTTGGCCGATTTACTTGTAGTGCCTAATGTACCATAGATGTGACCAGGATGTAATTTGGAAGAGCTCTTCCAAAGTTCCAAAACCACAAGGTAGGGCAATAAAGGCATAAGCTTTTGCTACCATAATGTTCATGCGTTGGTGCATGCAAGATACCATTACTTCATCCCCTACTGTTTTTCCAGTGGAATTGTCAATAGCTAAATGATTAGGAATGACACCAAGGACTTTGCCACGTCCTAAATGTGCAGCAGTGGCTACACAACCCATTAACCCAAGACTAACTCCTCCGTAAACTAAATGGATTTCTCTTTCAGCTAGCACTCGACTAAGATGGTTTGCAATATTTACAAACTCTTTATCCCTCCCAGGATTAGATCCACAAAAGACACAAGCACTCTTGATCCGATGAATTGAAGTGACTTCCATTTTCTTTTTTTTTTTTCTTTTTTTTTTGTACTCTCACCTTATGAATGATCTGAAGAGAGCAAAGTGCATTATTTAAATGAATCAAAACTCAAATGTAATAATTACACCTATAAAGGAGGGGTAGATCCGTGTGTCAGGCAAGTTTGAAAAGAAGCACAACAATGATAATAGCTATATGACAAGGATAAAAGACTAATCTATATGTGTCAGAAGAAGTTTGAAAATAAGCAACGCATATTTCAAAAAAATATGGCTAAAAAGATTTTTTTTTAATTTTTTTAATGAATAAGAAGAAAAAGGAAAAATAAAAATTAATACTTACAGGAGGTGTGATTATGGCTTACATTTTCCTCTGGTTTTACGTCCAGTAACGACCTGAATGCTCTCTATGGGCCGATGGTCGATTTTCCATCCAATTTTCTTAAAAATTGGCAAACATGGTCTTTTTGAGTCAAATTCTTGACAAGAAGTTGTCGAAACCCGTCAAATAATAAAAATTACCGGTTCACAAACTAATTTGTAGTATAGAGAATGAACCGAATCGTCTTTCAAGGATCCAAATTCAAACTAACTTGTAGCTTCATAATCAAGCCTAACAAAACATCTATTAACTAAAAGCAGAAAAACTGATTATCTATAATATAATCCACTTTTGTAGGAAAACACGATGGCACTTAGCATGTGGCACAAGCCTTTAAACCCCTAAGTGTCCCTAGTGGACAAGTTATAGTCTCGTGAGGGTTTACCAGGATGATACCCACAAACATGTAATACTTTATTTAATCAATTCCACTAATTTTTAAATACAAGAGAATTAAGAGTAACCACAGTTTCAAAGATTCCAAACATTTGTGACGTGATATGCCTTTACATCCAAATTAACAAGCAAGGTGAATTCAAGTAGAATCATGGATCAAGCATGATAGAATCTCACAAGATACACTCTCAATCTCTCAAGTGTTTAAGTTTGTGTTTACACTCAAATCAACTCATGAAGAATTGCACTACCATAAGCTTGCTTATCTTCTACTTCTCCACTACTCAAAACACATGCACACACAAATCAAGAGGACTTTATTGAAGGTTGTAATGAGGCCAAGGTAAGGGAAGGGAACAATATGGATATAACAAGTTAAAACCAAAGAGAATAAAAGAGCAATGGGGAGGAACTCAAGTAACAAGCATAGAAGTTTACCCCAAACCATAAAATGCACATTCTCTTAACACATTCCTTCCTTGTTCTATTCTTTTCTTTTATAACCTCTTGGCTTTATTCTTTTTTTTTTTTGAATTGGTCACTTGTTCTTTTTTTGTTTACCAAACATTTTGCATAAGCACCCCCCACACTTAAACCATGGCTTGTCCTCAAGCAAAAGGAGCTCCTCCAATAAGAAAACCAATGCTCTCCTATTTGCTAAGGTGAGGCAAAACATGATTTTTTTTTGCGCAAGGCTTGTAATGATCTAAGAACAAAGAATGGGCAATTAGGCTCAAAGGGGGTTAACAATGAGATAAATGCAAGGTAGGCTATTTGGCTAAAGTAGCTAATTAAAAAAAAAATGCCTTAATCAAGTTCATGCATGCATATGAAAATGTAGCCTCAAGAAGAATCAAAGCAAGTTCTAGAGTGACAAAAGCCATGATTGAAACTCACACAAGAAAGGAAGAAAATGATATAGATGTAACATCCATTCATCAATAAGTTCAAAATCTCACAAGGTATGGATGCATCTACCAAACTTAATCCACTAATCCAAAATCCAACACCAAGCATATGAAATTCAAGGGGAAAGACAATTCATTCACTTATGTTAGGAAACTTGAACTTCAATTAATGGAAACTCATGACTTTCATAATTCTTAAAACACAATTGGAAGGGACCTAAACACACGAAAATCACACCCTTTTTTCCAAAATAGAAATTTAAATAGAAAATAGAAACAACAAATAAAACAGAAAATAGAAATGAAAGACATCAAACATAATCAATAACAAAGACAACAAACAACAAAAATGAAAGCAACAGAAAAGTGTAAACAGTAACAGTAAAATAAAATCAGAAATAAGATTGAAAACATTAACAAAACAGTAATGAGCTCATTCTTCTGGTTGGCCATGACAGTCACTCCAGATTTCTTTGGAACCACTTGCACCGGGCTCACCCACTTGCTGTCAGAGATGAGATAGATAATGCCAGCCTGCAGTAGCTTGGTCACCTCTTTCTTCACCACATCTAGAATGAGAAGATTCAGTCCCCTCTGGGGTTGTCTCACTGGTTTAGTTTCCTCCTCAATTAATATACTGTGCATGCATGTGGAAGGGTTAATATGAGGAATGTCTGCAAGTGTCCAACCAATTGCCTTTTTGTGTTACTTCAAGACTTCGAATAGTCTAGTTTCTTGCTCAGGTTGGAGGTGTTTGGCCACTATGACCAGGAGCTTCTCATCCTTCTCCAAGAATGCATACTTCAGATGCTCGGGTAGGGGCTTAAGTTCAATGGAGGGTGGTTGCTGGACTGACGGTACTAGTTTTGGAACCGAAACTAAATCTGCCAATTTCTCAGCAGTTGCACTTGCTGCACATGTACCTGAAAGTTGTGCACAATCTTGCAAAACAACATCATCATATCCTATGGAATCAAAAGAATCATACTTAGCAGCAGCATGAATGACAACATCATTGCCATTAATAACGTAAACAAAATCATCAATGTCAGCAGAATTAACAACATCACATGACAAGTATGTAGAAATCTCAGCATAGGCTGCACACATTGCAGTGGGTTTACAACTAGAAAGTCCGAAATAGGCAGAACAAGTATTGCAAGCTATGCTATCAGTGTATCCTACAATTTCAGGAAACTCTGCCTACATATCAGCATGCATATCATCAACCAGTAAATCAATGACGTCAAAATGAAAAACAGAATGATCCTCTAAAGGGTATTTCATGGCATAAAAAATATTAAACTGAATGATATCATCACTAAATTCCATGGAAAGGGTACCAGCATGCACATCAATCTTAGTTTTAGCAGTTTTCAAAAATGGCCTACCTAAGATCAATGGGGGTGGGGAAGAGGCAGATTCATCTTCCATATTCAACACATAAAAATCAGCTGGGAATATTAAATTATTTACCCGAACCAGAACGTCCTTCAACACTCCTACATGTTGAGCCGTGCTCCGGTTTGCTAACTGAATGACAATGCCAGTGGGTTTTAGCTCTCCCATATGCAAGGAAGTGTAAACTAATTTTGGCATTACATTGATGGTGGCTCCCAAGTCTAGTAAGGCATGAGTGAACTTTGGTGCCCTATGGTGCAAGGGATGGTAAAAATGCCTGGCTCTTTGCATTTGGGAGACAGGTTGGGCTGAATCAAAGCAAAGACATTTCTCCCCGTACTCACTTTTTTAGTCCCCTTTAGCTTCCTCTTATGGGTGCACATCTCTTTCAAAAACTTGGCATACTTGGGGATTTGTTTAACTGCCTCCAAGAGAGGTATATTCACCTCAACCTTTTGAAAAGTCTCCATAATTTCCTTATCCAGGTCAGTCTCAACCATATGCCTCGGTTGTATCATTCGGTTGGGAAAAGGAAGAGGAATGTTGGAAGCTGACTTTTGTGGATGTTCACTTTTCTG
Source organism: Styphnolobium japonicum (assembly GCA_023212625.1). Classification (NCBI taxonomy): domain Eukaryota; kingdom Viridiplantae; phylum Streptophyta; class Magnoliopsida; order Fabales; family Fabaceae; genus Styphnolobium; species Styphnolobium japonicum. Next base: position 19,225,999 of record JALBWW010000003.1, on the reverse strand, counting down.
CTGTACTAAATTTTTTGTCAACTACTGGTTTGATCTGGTTTTCTGCTTGGCTGTTGTAGGATCATTTTCTGCTGAAGCATTTGAATTTGCTGCTGAATCTGCTACAGCATCTGAATTTGCTGCATAACTTGAATTTGCTGCTGAATCTTGTTTTTCTGGGTCAAGGGTAGAATCTGGAATTATTTGCTGCACAGGTCCATTGATTTGCTTACCACTGCGCAAAGCTGTAGCACTAACATTGCCTCTAGGGTTTGGAGTGGTTTGAGAGGGTAATTGGCCAGAACCCTGTGACTTTAATTCATGAATAGATGTGGCAAGTTGACCAATTTGAGTCTCCAAGTTCTGAATGGTGGTTTTAGTTCTCTGTTGAAATTGGATGTTATTGGTGGCCAACTGTTTCATCAAATCCTCCAATGAGGGCTCAGATTTCTTGGCTATAGGACCTTGCTGCTGATGGTCTACTTGGTCCAGCATGTGGCTGAAACTGATTTGTCCTTGCTTGCTGCTGTAATTGTGGTCTATACTGGTTTGGTGGCTGCTGATTTGATGCATTCCCATATCTTAGATTGGGATGGTCCCTCCAGCCAGGATTGTAAGTGTTGGAGAATGGATCATATTTCTGTTGTTGCTGCTGATGGAACTGTGGCTTCCCAGGAAATATACCAGCTGCAGCCACATATTGATCTTGAAACTCATAATCATTTTGCAATGTGGGGCACGAATCTGTGGGATAAGAGGAAATAGAACATATGCTACAAACTCTTGTAGCCACAGGTGTTTGATGCTGTCCCATGGCTAATTGCCTCACCAAGGAGGTTAACTCATCAATTTGGTGTTCCATCCTCTATTGGTCAGCATGGGAAACATGAACCTCATTGACACCTCTAGTTGAGGTAATGACCCTAGTGCCAAACTGTTGGGCGTTGGCAGCCATATTAGCAATTAAATCCCTAGCAGCAGCTGGAGTTTCGTCAACCAGGGCACCTCCACTAGCAGCATCAACCATGCTTCTATCCATAGGTAGCAACCCTTCATAGAAGTATTGGATTAGTAGTTGATCACTAATTTGATGGTGTGGGCAGCTCAAGCACAATTTCTTGAATCTCTCCCAATACTTATGGAGAGTCTCACCACTGAGTTGCCTTATGCCACAAATATCTTTGCTTATTGCAGCGGTTCTTGATGCAAGAAAGAACTTCTCCAGAAACAGTCTTTTCATGTCATTCTAAGAAGTGATGGTAGCAGGTTGTAAGTAATACAACCAATCCTTAGCAGCACCATCCAAGGAGAAAGGAAAAGCCCTCAGCTTGATGTGATCTTCAGCTATTCCATGAGGTTTCATGATGGAGCAGACAAGATGGAACTCCATCAAATGTTTATGTGGATCTTCACCTGCAAGACCATGAAACTTGGGCAACAAGTGTATCAATCCAGATTTCAACTCAAAATTAACATTTAGTTCAGGATATTGAATGCACAAAGGTTGATAATTCATATCAGGTGCAACCAATTCCTTAAGGGTCCTATTATTATTGTCAGCTATAGTAAAATCAGCAGACTCAGTATCAGACACTGAAGCACTAATAGAAACATACTCAACAGGATTAACAGAGTCAACAACAAGATCAGATGTAATGCCAAGTTCAAATCCAATTCCAGAAGCTATTTGATTAGCTATATGAATGCTACCACTAGTCTTATGAATTCTGAGAAGTGTATGAAAGGTTGTATCAATTTCAGGATCAAATGAATGAAAGGTACCAGGATCACACCTAGTCAAACAGCATGCAGCTCATAGGAAAGTAAAGAAAAGCAATTAAAATACTAAAAATTCCTAAAACAAATACTCCAAAAATCTAAACAAAAGTAAAAACAATATCAAATGAATTTTAAAAATTCTGGAACCACCACAGGGTGAAATCTACACAAAATGCTATCCAACAAAATAATAAAAAATCTTAAAAAATTCAAAAAGTGGTCTAAACGATGGAATTTGGCTAAAATAAGTGTGACCTCACTATTATAGTAAGCCTTTCTCAAAATAATGTTTTCCATTAGCGTGAAAAAATTCAGGTCAATCAAAGATACTTTACCGAATCGAAATTCTTGACACGATACCCATTACCCAATTTCAGTCGAATTCCACTTGAAAAAGCTTCAAAAACAAAACAAACACAATTGTCAGAGTTAGATGGGGTCTTGAAATGATCAAATAGTTGCATTGGATCCCCAACAACGACGCCAAATTTGACAATAGGTTGTTGAGACTCAACAAATAATAAAAATTACCGATTCACAAACTAATTTGTAGTACAGAGAATGAACCGAATCATCTCTTAAGGATCCAATAAAAACAAAGATTCAATCAGATCAAGATAATTAAAATAGGGGTTTTTGTTGTTGATTAACAAGATTGATAAAAGTACAAGACTCAAAGTTGTAAACAAATCTAAAAAAACAACCAATCCAAGGAAATTTACCGATCTTGAGTTTAATCCATCATTGATCACAAGGAATTCACTTAATCGCTAACCATGTTCTTGGCCTTAGATCACATCAAGACACCTCAACATGATCGAATAATCCTCTACTAGATAAGCATATAGGATTTAATTAACCAAGGTTAGATAAAGTAAGCACCATCCAAACATAGATTAACTTAAGATCCAGAATTTAACCAAGCTAAACAATCCATCAAAAAGCTTTAATAAATTGTTTATTCTTTGTGATCCTCTTTGAACACATGTTAATAAAGCTATTATCATATAAACATCTAAATCAAATTAAGCAATTCAATCTAGATTAAAATCAAAAGAGGATGAAAAGAAATTTGAATAACAATTAAGCAATATAAACAAGCGAAACAAGATCTCCAAATTAAGAAGAGAAAGAAAACTCTCACAAATACTCAAACTTTCTTCAACCTTACTTAAAATTGAATGAACTATAATACAAAGAGATTGGCTCTATTTATACTAATCCTAGAAGCCAATTGGTAATTGAAAATAATCTGAATGCAAGATGTAAAAACATGGAAATTGTCAAATATGGAAGCTTGATGCATGGTTGATGGGTTGGTGGCTTCAAGTTAGCAACTCTACTCCGACTTCCAGCCTGATTTTCATGCCCTAAACGATGTATTTTGGCTTGGAGTTCTTCATGAAAGTTGTAGCCAGTTGTCTCCTTAAAATTTGGGCGTTAGTTTCATGCCATTTGGACTTTTACAACTTTAGATATGCCAAAAATACTGCACCTACCTCAAGTTAGGTTGGCAGAACGTGTTTCCAAATTCAAACCAACTTGTAGCTTCATAATCATGCCTAAAATGTCATCTATTGACTAAATGGTCTTCAGTGAAGTTGGAGATATGGGTATTATCATTCCAATGGCCGAATTTCAGTACTATATTAGAAAGTTAGCCAACCATTCGATGGTTCTGGCCATAGTAATTTCTATATAACATTAGCAAACTTGATGTGCCCTTTGCTTCGAATCTTGAACTCGAACGGAACTTCTTTCTTATATTTTTTTCTATGATGTTCGTATCATTAAAGAGTAATATTCGGAGCGTAGTGTTACATGATGGTCAAGATTTTTAGTAGAGTAAAAAATTAACTACGAATTGCATTGTGTAGTCTGTTTCCAAGTGCATACAAAAGGATTTTCTTGCTTTTGGTGTGATGATAATTAATTTTAACATATTATTATTCGTTTGGCTGTAATTATTGATGACTTCATTAACTTGGATTTCATGTAACCATGTTCAAATTCATAGGAAATGAGCATAAAAAAATGAATGGAATGACAAGAGGTTGTCGAGACCCCGTTAAATAATAATAATTACCGGTTCACAAACTAATTTGTAGTATAGACTATGAACCGAATCATCTCTCAAGGATCCAGAAAAACAAAGATTTAATCAGATCAAGATAATTAGAAAGGGGGGTTTTGTTGTTGATTAATAAGATTGAAAAGAAGTATAAGACTTAATGTTGTAAACAAATATAAAGAAACAACCAATCCAAGGAAATTTACCGATCTTGAGTTTAACTCATCATTGATCACAAGGAATTCACTTAATTGCTAACCATGTTCTTGGCCTTAGATCATATCAAGACGCCTCAACATGATCCAAGAATCCTCTACTAGATAAGCATCTAGGATTTAATTAACCAAGGTTAGATAAAGTAAGCACCATCCAACATAGATTAACTTAAGATCTAGAATTTAACCAAGCTAAACAATCTATCAAAAAGCTTTAATATATTGTTTAATCTTTGTGATCCTCTTTGAATACATGATAATAAAGCTATTACCACATCAACATCTAAATCAAATTATGAAGTTAATTTTATCATCTCGGTTTATAGACGTCATTCCAATTGGTTTGCATTTTGTGTTACAGGTCCATCTTGCACATTTATAGCAGACCCGTAACCTTTTTGCTCTTCTCTTCTTTGCATATGAACTTTTACCTAGCCCTGACATATATGAAACAAGAGCGCTAGAAAATTCACCTCTGAGTCGGACCTTTGCTTCGATTAACCAGCGTATATCCGCAGGGATGCCTTTGTGCATAAGCATCCATAATCTCTCAAACCTTGCACAATAAATGTTAGTTAAAGCATTTTGAGGGAGAGAGGGGAATTGCTTGCGGAGGTTAACAAGCTGATTATCCATTTCGAAATAAAGAAAGAAGAAGGGAAAAAAATTAGTAAAATTTTATACAGATTTCAGTGTTTGTGGGTAACTGAAAAGACCGAAATTTTTTTTCACAGAGTACCGTTATCCGCCATTTAACCGGTGAAAAATCATCTGTCAATGAAAAACAAACAAAATTAAGACAGAAAAATCAAACTTTGATAGATTTTCTCACTTGGCACCGTTTTTTCTGTCTCAATTCCTGTGATAACAAATAAGTCAAAGTTAGAAAGAGGAAAGAGTTAGAAAACTTGGGATGCCGCCCAAAAAGCGCTACTTTTAACGTCTTCAGCCAGCGTGATTGAAGATTTTTCACGATCGATGGGTCTTCCTCAATAATGATTCAATTTCTGGCCATTGATCTTAAACATGGCTTTTTTTTTTCAACAAAGATTTATATAGAAAACAGAAAATAAACACAACAGACAAAACAAAAAATAAAAACATAAACAGAAAAAAGAAAAACAAAGTAATAAAAGACAAACATCAACAGTACAGCAAAACAGAAGCAGAAATAGAAACAGACAACACAAACAGCAGAAACAACAACAGAAAAGAGTAAATTGTAACACTCAAATAAAAACATAAACAATATTAAAAACAATAGCAAAACAGTAAAACAAAAAGAAAACAACAACTAGAAAAATGAAATAAAAGTGTAGAAAGAAAACTCTCTATGGATAGCAGAAGAATTAACATTCCAGCAGCCACACCATAGCCAGTGTAATGGATCACCACATCCAAAATCAAAGGGTTCAGTATCTTCCAGGGTTGCTTTACTGGTTTAGCTCCATCTTCAAGTAAAATCCTACGCATGCAAATGGTAGGGCTAATGCTTGGAATGTCTGCAAGTGTGCATGCTCTCAGATTCTCCCTCAAAATGGGTAGCAACCTCTCCTCCTCATCAGTAAGGAGGTTTTTAGCGACAATGAACTCCAATTTTGGTGGCTTCACTACTTTTGTAGATTGAATTGCTGCATTATTTGTTTAAAAAGATTCATCATGTCTCAAAAAGGCAGCAATCTCAGCACATGCATTACACAACATATCACCATCACAACCAGTACAACAAACAGAATCATCAAAATCAGTAAAACTAGCAAATTCAGCACACAAATCATCAATTGGTTTTTTCTCATCAATGATCTCATGTTTTGCAGAAACTGATTTCTGCATTTGTTGCTTGCTCAACTAACTCAATGAGGAAGTAAGTTGACCAACTTGGGTCTCCAAGTTCTGTACTATAGCTTATGTTCTCTGCTGGAATTGGATGTTGTTATGAGCCAATTGTTTCACCAAATCCTCTAATGTAGGCTCAGATTCCATGCCTATTGGGGCTTGCTGGGGCATAGGCTGCTGGTATAGACTGATTGGTTCAACATAAGGTTCGAACCAAGGATGATCTCCCCAATCATGGTTATATGTGGTAGAATAAGGATCATATCTAGGCTGTTGATATTGTGGTTCACCAAGAAATACACCTATTGCATCAACAGAATGGTCATGAAATACATAACCATCATCTTGCAATGTGGTGCATGCATATGTGGGATGATAAGAACTACAACATATACTACAAAATCCTGCAGGTTCTTCCACATGTAACTGATATTGTTCCATTGCCAACTGCCCCACCAGATAAGCCAGCTCATCAAGTTTATACTCCATCATATTAGAGATTACAGAAACAAGTGTAAAAATATACATAAAACAATTACAGAAAACATATCTACAGATTTTTAAAAATTATGGGACTACCACAGAGTAGAATCTACACAAAAATTCTAGTAAAATAATTATACTTAGATATAGTTAAAAAATATATTTTTATCTTTATTTGAATAAACATTAACAGCTTATCAAATTAAAAGGTGATTTTAACCACGGCTACATAAGGTGTTTTTTTTTTGTAGTGGTCGGTCATCTCCTTCAAACCTGACACAAACTCGCTTAAGCCAAAGGTAAACTTAGTCAGGTCAATAAGAAACAATTTTATGTGAGAAAAAAGAATTAACTTGGGACAACATTTGAATGGGCTTATCCGGGTTAACTCGTAAGGTATTATCCATAGGCTATAACGCACTTCGACAATAGATAAGGCCTCGATGGCATAACAATCCAAGAAGAACTATATAATCCCCTAAAGGCTTCACTTATAATGGAAAAAGTACCCTATAATATCCCAAGAACTTCTTCCCTGTTAAAAATATAGGATTTTTCTCCATATTTGATTTGAATACACATTAACAGCTTATAAAATTAAAAGGTGATTTTAACCACGGCTACATAAGGTGTTTTTTTTTTTGTAGTGCTCGGTCATCTCTTTCAAACCTAAGACAAACTCGCTTAAGCCAAAGGTAAACTGAGCCAGGTCAATAAGAAACAATTTTATGTGAGAAGAAAGAATTACCTTGGGACAACATTTGAGTGTGCTTATCCGGGTTAACCTGCAAGGTATTATCCATAGGCTATAATGCACTTCAACAATAGATAAGTCCTCAATGGCATAACAATCCTTGAAGAACTATATAATCCCCTAAAGGCTTCACTGAAATTGGAAAAAGTACCCTATTACATCCCGATAACTCCTTCTTGGTTAAAAATATAGGATTTTTCTCCTTATTTGATCTTCTCAGTCATTCTACACGGGCAGTTTGGGAGAGAAAGGATGAGAGGGCGGGTCCCAATTCAGCTGCCCCACCTATTGAATTGTAGATGATTCATATATTGAATTTTCAATCGCTCTTAGTCTCTATTGATGATCATAACTGGCTTTTCTCTTAGGAAAAATGAAAACAACTAATGAAACAATCGCTTATAGAAATCAATACTATATTAGAAAAGTTAGCCAACCATTCGATGGTTGTGGCCATAGTAATTTCTACATAACATATGCAAACTTGATGTGCCCTTTGCTTCGAATCTTGAACTCGAACGGAACTTCTTTCTTATATTTTTTTTCTATGATATTCGTATCATTAAAGAGTAATATTCGGAGCGTAGTGTTACATGATGGTCAAGATTTTTAGTAGAGTAAAAAATTAACTACGAATTGCATTGTATAGTCTATTTCCAAGTGCATACAAAAGGATTTTCTTGCTTTTGATGTGATGATAATTAATTTTAACATATTATTATTCGTTTGGCTATAATTATTGATGACTTCATTAACTTGGTTTGCATGCAACCATGTTCACATTCATAGGAAATGAGCAAAAAAAATGAATGGAAATAATAGTAGGAATGAATTTTTCATTAAATACCAAAGATACATTATGCATTAAGATTTATTTATTGCAATTCTACATAATTGTCATTTCCCGTGGCTGCAATCTCCTTAAACATTGAGTCTCATGTAACATATAAATTAATTATTTGTTCTTGCAAGCCTGAAAGCAGGAATCCAGGTAGGCATCCACTCCTCGTGCATCTGACACATCAAGTCAAATATCAAAAAATTAACTCAATTATAATTATTAATATTTTCTTGAAATCAAAACTAAATAAAAGAGGCAGAGATAGTAAGGTTATTGATACCGTTGTTACTATCAATCGACTTGGTCAAGGCACAACCAGTAATACAGTCATAAACAACATTGGAAGGAGACCCATGGAAGCAATTTTTAATGCAGGTATACATACATGCTCCAAAATCTACCGTACTACCTTTGAAAGGATTACAATCTATGGCACATTTGGCACTACAAGTAAATCGGCCAAGAGGAACTATAGGAGGAGGCACAACTTGTGGTGATGGATGGTTCTCATCAGCTTGTGCTATGACTAGCATAAGCATGACCATCATCACAACTCCGTTTTTCATCTCACTCACTGCCATAGCTCTTTTCTATATTAGTCTCTCGTATAGTGTTGTCTCTAGGCTTAATTTTGTTTTTGATGTTTTATGTTCAATACATGATCTCTATTTATAGGCATAGAACAATGCATGTTAAAAACATTTATTCATGGAAGAAAAATGGGAAATTAGCCTCTTTCTTATTTAGGGTCCTTAAAGCAAGTATATATGGAAGTCAAAATGGAATTGATTTCATCCAAACAAATCAGGGTATTTTGCTTTCAGCTTGTTGTACATAAGCATACATACAATAGATAAAGGGGGAGTATACAACTATCATTTAAAGATGTTAAAATTTTAAATTGTTTCCTTTAATTTTCATTTGCAATCTTTGTCGTTATAGAATTTAAGAAATTTGATTATAACCTGTCTAATTCTAATTTGATTCTAATCTAATCTGATATTCAATGACAGAGAGACTAGAAGTGGAAAATAATTCAAGGAGTGAAAGTGATGAACATGACAATTCTAAAATATCTCTAAATTTACAAAGGTGTTATTTAAATAAATACATTTTTTTCCTTTTGTCTTTCTTTTCCATTAGAGCCATAATGGGGTATATTCTTTTATAGTATCATTTATTATAAGTGTATGGCAATTTTAGGCAATGAAATTAGAATTCAATTCCCAACCGAGGCGATAAATGTTTTTGAAAATTTGCGTACACCTTTTTGTAAGTAAAAGTGCCCTATGGTATAATGTGACTGACCAACAAACAAAGTTGATGCTATGTATATTGCCTGTAGTGAAATCAAACTTTCTTCAGAGGATGAGATGCAAGTTTTTGTTGAATGTACGTGTCAAAAAGTACAAACAAGTTGAAACATCTCAATCGTAACTTTTGTTTAACAATAATGATCATTGTTGCAAAAAGTACTTTCTAAAGAAGTGACTCATGTGCGATTGCAAAACATTTACAAGTTTAATGCTAAGTTTTAGAATAATAAAATTTTTTCAAAAGAGCTAAATAATTAATATAGTTTTTAAATTATGCCCTTACACATTTTTCTTGAGCGCTTGAGCAAAGTAATTAGTGTAGCGTTAATTTTGAGAAATAATAATATAAAAGAATATGTCTTTTGTTCTCGAGAATATTTAATAAATATTAATTTTAAAAAATAGATTATTTAAATATTTTAAAATAAATTATTTTTTATTTTGTAACATAAAAATATAAATATTTTTAATGTCAAGTGAGGACAGATTTGTAAATAAATGTTCTACGGTCAATCTTTGAGAAGTAAGGTGTGATAGAAGAAACAAATTTAAAATTGTATCCAAAATGAATTATGAGGTGCATAGCTTCTTTTGCATACCATATTCAAGATTGGAAGCATTATCACACCAGCCGTATAAAACACAATTGATTGTTTTGGATTTATCATAATAGAATCCCAATCCACCGCATAAGTTCTTAGTCTATTCAAAGATATGTTAACAAATTTGATTTTAAAGAATTTTGCCATATTTTATATGCTAGCTAAAACTTATATCTACTTCGACTATTTTTGGTACAATATTAACTTGGACTTGAATACATATGAAATGATCGATCATTCGGGATGAAGGGATCACTTAACAATATTTACTTTTTGGTATGTCACGAGGTGTCTTCACACCTTATAGGTATTGGACTAATCCCTTCTTGCGTTCCAGATGGCACGACCTTGGCCACAAGGTGTATCCAATTAGATTGGAACCCGACGCTGCACGTAAAGGTCGTTCGAATAGAGATCGGGTTACCAACTAAGCCACGCCTAGTGGTTGCTCCATTGAGAATATGATTAAACTAATTATTTTTTGTGTGTAATTGATTACTTTTCTTTACATTTTATTAAATTTTTGTTAAGGGAGACATCGTGATATCAAGTATACTAATTTAAAATGATGCACAGATCATTGACTGGTAGTTTTTTTTTGTCCCTGTTGTTGGTGTACCAATTAAATTTTTTCCATCCTTTATTTTCATTTTAATCAGGAAAGTGTTAAATGCACCTCTCTTTTTTAAACTGAAAATTCATATTGTATCCTATTTAAAATAATTTCCGATTTGATACACTACATACTTAAATTTTGATTGATTTATTTTCATGGAAGTATATTTAATACATGATATCATGATAAATATGCATGAACTTCTCTAGTCACATTTGTATCCTTTTTATAGTTCTCATTTTAATTTTCACCTAAAAGGAGAATGTGCATGTATAGAAGTTGAATTGAAATAACAATATACAACATATCTACAAGGATTTGTAAAAGGAATAAAAGAAGTGAATCTTTAATTTAATCTGAATATAATTGTAGTTCACTTGAAAATAAAAACAATAATGCTACATTCACAAATTTTCATGTTCACAAAAAATCACATTTCTTTTTTTTGTCATTACCTTTATATATTGATATTAACAAGTTCTTCGTCTAAATTTGAATATAAGCTAATAATTTTGCGCATGAAGTATGGCAATTTGAGGCAAAGGATTATTTTGTAGACGTGATTGAAATTATAAAGCGACATATAAAGGATAATTGAGGAGTCTAAACGCCATAGCTCGATCTGATTTAGATTACGCTTAAACCTTGCCAAGACATGGTGGAAGCCTATAACCATCTACAGCAACATCTAATGGATTTGTCCAAACTATTCTATTTTTTGTCGTTGATATTTTCCAACTCAAAAAATTTATAAATGACATTACAGTGTTACTTTTAAAATTTCAATGAAAATGTAGTTAGATAATGGGAACTTTTATGTTTTTAATATATTGAAATATTCTTAAATAAATATATTTATGTCAAATAATTTTCACTTAAAAAATTAATAATTCTTTATTTTCATTTACAATTTTTAAAATATATTATATAATACCTCAACTGAATTGATTTTCAATATTATAGAAAAACAGTTTTGTAAAATAATTATACCTAGATATAGTTAAAAAATATTTTATCTTTATTTGAATAAACAATAATAGCTTATAAAATTAAAAGGTGATTTTAACCACCACTACATAGGGTGTTTTTTTTTTTGTAGTGCTCGATCATCTCCTTCAAACCTGACACAAACTCGCTTAACCCAAAGATAAACTGAGCCAAGTCAATAAGAAACAATTTTATGTGAGAAGAAAGAATTAACTTGGGACAACATTTGGGTGGGCTTATCCGAGTTAACCCGCAAGTTATAATCCATAGGCTATAATGCACTTCGACAATAGATAAGTCCTCGATGGCATAACAATCCAAGAAGAACTATATAATCCCCTAAAGGCTTCAGTATAATGGAAAAAGTACACTATTATATCCCGAGAACTCCTTCCTGATTAAAAATATAGGATTTTTCTCCATATTAGATGATTCATATATGGCAGTGAGTGAGATGAGAAAAGGAGTTGTGATGATGGTCATGCTTCCGCTAGTCATAGCACAAGCTGATGAGAACCATCCATCACCACAAGTTGTGCCTCCTGCTATAGTTCTTCTTGGCCGATTTACTTGTAGTGCCTAATGTACCGTAGATGTGACCAGGATGTAATTTGGAAGAGCTCTTCCAAAGTTCCAAAACCACAAGGTAGGGCAATAAAGGCATCAGCTTTTGCTACCATAATGTTCATGCGTTGGTGCATGCAAGATACCATTACTTCATCCCCTACTGTTTTTCCAGTGGAATTGTCAATAGCTAAATGATTAGGAATGACACCAAGGACTTTGCCACGTCCTAAATGTGCAGCAGTGGCTACACAACCCATTAACCCAAGACTAACTCCTCCGTAAACTAAATGGATTTCTCTTTCAGCTTGCACTCGACCAAGATGGTTTGCAATATTTACAAACTCTTTATCCCTCCCAGGATTAGATCCACAAAAGACACAAGCACTCTTGATCCGATGAATTGAAGTGACTTCTATTTTCTTTTTTTTTTTCTTTTTTTTTTGTACTCTCACCTTATGAATGATCTGAAGAGAGCAAAGTGCATTATTTAAAGGAATCAAAACTCAAATGTAATAATTACACCTATAAAGGAGGGGTAGATCCGTGTGTCATGCAAGTTTGAAAAGAAGCACAACAATGATAATAGCTATATGACAAGGATAAAAGACTAATCTATATGTGTCAGAAGAAGTTTGAAAATAAGCAACGCATATTTCAAAAAAATATGGCCAAAAAAAATATTTTTTTTGAATTTTTTTATTGAACAAGAAGAAAAAGGAAAAATAAAAATTAATACTTACAGGAGGTATGATTATAGCTCACATTTTCCTCTGGTTTTACGTCTAGTAACGACTTGAATGCTCTTTATGGGCCGATGGTCGATTTCCCATACAATTTTCTTAAAAATTGGCAAACATGGTCTTTTTGAGTCAGATTCCTGACAAGAGATTGTCGAGACCCGTCAAATAATAAAAATTACCGGTTCACAAACTAATTTGTAGTATAGAGAATGAACCGAATCGTCTTTCAAGGATCCAAATTCAAACTAACTTGTAGCTTCATAATCATGCCTAACAAGACATCTATTGACTAAAAGCATAAAAACTAATTATCCCTAATATAATCCACTTTCGTAGGAAAACACGATGGCACTTAGCATGTGGCACAAGCCTTTAAACCCCAAGTGTCCCTAGTGGACGAGTTATAGTCTCGTGAGGGTTTACCAGGATGATACCCACAAACATGTAATACTTTATTTAATCAATTCCACTAATTTTTAAATACAAGAGAATTAAGAGTAACCACAGTTTCAAAGATTCCAAAATTTGTGAAGTGGTATGCCTTTACATCCAAATTAACAAGCAAGGTGAATTCAAGTAGAATCATGGATCAAGCATGATAGAATCTCACAAGATACACTCTCAATCTCTCAAGTGTTTAGGTTTCTGTTTACACTCAAATCAACTCATGAAGAATTGCACTACCATAAGCTTGCTTATCTTCTACTTCTCCACTACTCAAAACACATGCACACATAAATCAAGAGGACTTTAGTGAAGGTTGTAATGAAGCTAAGGTAAGGAAAGGGAACAATATGGATATAACAAGTTAAAACCAAAGAGAATAAAAGAGCAATGGGGAGGAACTCAAGTAACAAGCATAGAAGTTTACCCCAAACCATAAAATGCACATTCTCTTAACACATTCCTTCCTTGTTCTATTCTTTTCTTTTATAACCTCTTGGCTTTATTCTTTTTTTTTTTTGAATTGGTCACTTGTTCTTTTTTTTGTACCAAACATTTTGCATAAGCACCCCCCACACTTAAACCATGGCTTGTCCTCAAGCAAAAAGAGCTCCTCCAATAAGAAAACCAATGCTCTCCTATTTGCTAAGGTGAGGTAAAACATGATTTTTTTTTGCGCAAGGCTTGTAATGATCTAAGAACAAAGAATGAGCAATTAGGCTTAAAGGGGGTTAGCAATGAGATAAATGCAAGGTAGGCTATTTGGCTAAAGTAGCGAATTCAAAAAAAAAATGCCTTAATCAAGTTCATGCATGCATATGAAAATGTAGCCTCAAGAAGAATCAAAGCAAGTTCTAGAGTGACAAAAGCCATGATTGAAACTCACACAAGAAAGGAAGAAAATGATATAGATGTAACATCCATTCATCAATAAGTTCAAAATCTCACAAGGTATGGATGCATCTACCAAACTTAATCCACTAATCCAAAATCCAACACCAAGTATATGAAATTCAAGGGGAAAGACAATTCATTCACTTATGTTAGGAAACTTGAACTTCAATTAATGGAAACTCATGACTTTCATAATTCTTAAAACACAATTGGAAGGGACCTAAACACACGAAAATCACACCCTTTTTTCCAAAATAGAAATTTAAACAGAAAATAGAAACAACAAATAAAACAGAAAATAGAAATGAAAGACATCAAACATAATCAATAACAGAGACAACAAACAACAAAAATGAAAGCAACAGAAAAGTATAAACAGTAACAGTAAAATAAAAACAGAAATAAGATTGAAAACATTAACAAAACAGTAAAAACAAAAAGAAAACAACAATAAGAAAAATGAAATAAAAATGTGGAAAGAAAACTCCCTATGGATAGCAGAAGCAACATAATCCCAGCAGCCACGCCATAGCTAGTGTAATGGGGTCACCGCATCAAGAATCAGATGGTTTAGTCTCTTATAGGGCTGCCTCACTAGTTTAGCTCCATCCTCAAATAAAATCCTATGCAGGCATATGGAATGGCTAATGCTAGGAATGTCTGCAAGTGTAAAGACTTTTGGATTCTTCCTCAAAATGGGTAGCAACCTCTCCTCCTCATCAGTAAGGAGGTTCTTAGCCACAATGAACTCCAATTTTGGTGGCTTCACTACTTCTGTAGATTGAATTGTTGCATAATCTGCTGAAAAAGATTCATCATGTCTCAAAAAGGCAGCAATCTCAGCACATGCATTACACAATATATCACCATCACAACTAGTACAACAAACAGAATCATCAAAATTAGTAAAACTAGCAAATTCAGCACACAAATCATCAATTGGTTTTTTCACATCAATGATCTCATGTTCTACAGAATTAGATATCTGCATTTGTTGCTTGCCCAACTGACTTAATGAAGATGTTAGCTGACCAATTTGGGTATTCAAATTCTGAATGGTGGTCTCAGTTCTCTGTTGAAACTGCAGATTATTAGTTTCCAATTGCTTCACTGAGTCCTCTAATGTAGGCTCAGATTCTGTGCCTACTGGAGTTTGTTGGGGCATAGGCTGCTGGTATAAACTGCTTAGTCTAACATAAGATTGGAACTGTTGTGAGCTCAATGGTTGCTGGAATGGTTGTATATAATGGTTTGGCTGCTATTGTGCTGTATTTTCATATCTCAAGTCGGGATAATCTCCCCAACCAAGGTTATAGGTAGCAGAATAAGGATCATATCCAGGTTGTTGGTATTGTGGTTCACCAAGAAATACACCTGTTGCATCAACATAATGGTCATGAAATACAGAACCATCATTTAGAAATGTAGGGCATGCATATGTGGGATGAAAATAACTACTACAAAATCTTGCAACATGATTAGATAAAGTAAGCACCATCCAACATAGATTAACTTAAGATCTAGAATTTAACCAAGCTAAACAATCCATCAAAAAGCTTTAATATATTGTTTAGCCTTTGTGATCCTATTTGAATACATGATAATAAAGCTATTATCACATCAACATCTAAATCAAATTAAGCAATTTAATCTAGATAAAAATTAAAAGAGGAAGAAGAGAAACTTGAATAACAATTAAGCAATATGAACAAGCGAAACAAGATCTCCAAATTAAACATCAAGATGGCTAATCCCTTGGATTGATTATAAGAGCCTAGCCTTCCATGGATGGGAAGGAAGAACTCAGAAATAAAAGAACAAAAACGAAATTGTAAAGAGAATGGAGAAGAAGAGAAAGAAAACTCTCACAAATACTCAAACTTTCTTCAAACTTACTTAAAATTGAATGATGTATAATACAAAGAGATTGGCTCTATTTATACTAATCCTAGAAGCCAATTTGTAATTGAAAATAATCTGAATACAAGTTGTAAAAACATGAAAATTGTCAAATATGGAAGCTTGATGCATGGTTGGTCGGTTGGTGCATGGTAGGTGGGTTGATATATGGTTGGTGGCTTTTAGTCAGCAACTCTTATCCAACTTCCAGCTTTATTTTCATGACCTAGACTGTACATTTTGGCTTGGAGGTCTCATAAAAGTTGTAGCCAGTTGTCTCCTTGAATTTTTGTCATTGTAATCATGCCATTTGGACTTTTAAAACTCCAAATATGCCAAAAATATTGCACCTACCTCAAGTTAGGTTGGCAGAACGTGTTTCCAAATTCAAACCAACTTGTAGCTTCATAATCATGCCTAAAATGACATCTATTGACTAAATAGTCTTCAGTGAAGTTGGAGATATGGGTCTTATCTTTCCAATGGCCAAGTTTCAGCCCAAGAGGAGGCCTATAGCCCGCTATATAGTCCAATATGTGCACACTACCCAGATTTCTATGACAGCAATCCCACTCTGCATTGCAGGAATATTTTGGACCCTTAGAAGTCCGATCCAACTCTTAAGTTCTCATGAAACTTGTAGAGCCTTGTCTTAGCTTTCCAAAGACACCAAGATTATCTCAAATGGATCACTGAGTCCCAAGTTATGGCCTAACCAAGGATGAAAAGTCAAAATGCATCAAAATCCAAGAATTATTCATAACTTGCATTAAAGCCCAATGAGGCCCAACAACATTAAACTAATCTAAAATACTAATATTGGGCACAATAAACATCTAATAAAGCCTAATACAAAGCTAACATAAGTGTGTACCCTGATCACTGATAATGGCCCTCAGGATTCCAAACCTGCAGAAAATCTGTGATCTAACAAAGTCCATAACAACTTTGGAATCATCAGTCCGAGTGGCTTTTTCCTCCACCCATTTGGATAGATAATCAACAGCTAACAAAACATAAATAAAACCAAAGGAAACAGGGAAAGGGCCCATGAAATCAATACCCCAAACATCAAAGATCTCACAAGACAGCATAAGCTGCTGAGGCATCTCATTGCTGTGTGAAATTGTCCCTGTTCTCTAGCACTGTTCACAATACTTACAAAATAGATATACATCATGAAATAGGATAGGCCAATACAACCCAAAGCCCAAAACCTTCCTAGCTGTACGTTAGGAGCCAAAGTGCCCACCACATGCAAATGTATGACAAAAGCTAAGAATGGAATGAAACTCATGATCAGAGACACACCTTCTAATAATCTGGTCACTAACAAAGCTTCCACAGATAAGGATCATCCCATACATATTACTTAGACTCAATTTTCAATTTATCAGATTGAGCTCTTGTAAAACATGCAGGAAGAACACCAACAACCAGGAAATTAACCATATCTGCAAACCAAGGGGAGGTGTTCTTACCTTATAGCTACAGAAGCTGCTCATCTGGGAAGGAGTCCTGTACAGGGAAAGGATCTGAAGCCCTCTCAATGCTGATCAAGTGATCTGCCACTAGGCTCTCTACTCTACTCTTGTCACGGATCTCTATATGAAACTCTTGGAGCAGTAGCATCCACCTTATTAGTCGGGGCTTTGCTTCGGGCTTCTTCAAAAGGAACTTTAGAACTGCATGATCAGTAAACACAACAACCTTAGAACCAAGCAAATATGATCTAAACTTATCCATAGCAAAAACAATGGCTAAAAGCTCTTTTTCGGTTGTGGTATAGTTGGGTTGAGCAGTATCCAGAGTTCTGGAAGCATAATATATCACATGAGAAGCTCTCCCTACTCTTTGTGCCAAGATTGCTTCTACTGCATAGTTAGAAGCATAACACATCAACTCAAATGGTAATGTCCAGTCAGGAGGTTGGATGATGGGGGTACTGGTCATGGCCCGCTTCAAGTGGTTAAAAGCTGCCTTGCACTTGTCATCAAAATTGAACTCCACATCTTTTTGCAATAAGTGGGAAAGTGGAAGGGCAATCTTGCTGAAGTCGATAATGAAGCACTTGTAGAAACCTGCATGACCAAGAAAAGAACGCACTTCCCGCACGCATATGGGGTAAGATAAACAAGTAATTACATCGATCTAGGCAGGATTTACCTCAATGCCCTTACTGGATACAACATGGCCTAAACCTATACCATGTTCTACCATAAAATGGCATTTCTCAAAATTTAGCACAAGGTTAGTCTCAATGCATCTATGCAGCACCCTAGATAAGCTAGCTAAACATGAATCAAAAGACGAACCATAGACAGTGAAGTCATCCATAAATACCTCCATGCACTCCTCTAAGAAATAAAAAAATATGCTCAACATGCATCGCTGGAAGGTACCAGGGCATTGCAGAGCTTGAAGGGCATCCATCTGTAAGCAAAGGTGCCGAAGGGACAGGTAAATGTGGTCTTCTCCTGATCCTCTGGTGCAATGTGGATCTGGAAGTATCCAGTGTAGCCATCCAAAAAGCAATAATGGGACTTACCAACTAACCGTTCTAGCATTTGATCAATGAACGGAATGGGGTAATGATCTTTCCGAGTGGCTTAGTTAAGGCATCTGTAGTCAATGCAGACTCTCTAGCTATTCTGCAATCTGGTTGGAATGAGCTTATTCTTCTGGTTGGCCATGACAGTCACTCCATATTTCTTTGGAACCACTTGCACCAGGCTCACCCACTTGCTGTCAGAGATGAGATAGATAATGCCAGCCTGCAGTAGCTTGGTCACCTCTTTCTTCACCACATCTAGAATGAGAAGATTCGGTCTCCTCTGGGGTTGTCTCACTGGTTTAGTTTCCTCCTCAATTAATATCCTGTGCATGCATGTGGAAGGGTTAATACTAGGAATGTTTGCAAGTGTCCAACCAATTGCCTTTTTGTGTTGCTTCAAGACTTCGAATAGTCTAGTTTCTTGCTCAGGTTGGAGGTGTTTGGCCACTATGACCAGGAGCTTCTCATCCTTCTCCAAGAATGCATACTTCAGATGCTCGGGTAGGGGCTTAAGTTCAATGGAGGGTGGTTGCTGGACTGACGGTACTAGTTTTGGAACCGAAACTAAATCTGCCAATTTCTCACAGCTTGCACTTGTCGCACTGCACTGCAAGTTGTGCACAATCTTGCAAAACAACATCATCATATCCTATGGAATCAAAAGAATCACACTTAGCAGCAGCATGAATGACAACATCATTGCCATTAATAACATAAACAAAATCATCAATGTCAGCAGAATTAACAACAGCACATGACAAGTATGTAAAAATCTCAGCATAGGCTGCACACATTGCAGTGGGTTTACAACTAGAAAGTCCGAAATAGACAGAACAAGTATCGCAAGCTATGCTATCAGTGTATCCTACAATTTCAGGAAACTCTGCCTACATATCAGCATGCATATCATCAACCAGTAAATCAATGACGTCAAAATGAAAAACAGAATGATCCTCTAAAGGGTATTTCATGGCATAAAAAATGTTAAACTGAATGATATCATCACTAAATTCCATGGAAAAGGTACCAGCATGCACATCAATATTAGTTTTAGCAGTTTTCAAAAATGGCCTACCTAAGATCAATGGGGGTGGGGAAGAGGCAGATTCATCTTCCATATTCAACACATAAAAATCAGCTGGGAATATCAAATTATTTACCCGAACCAGAACGTCCTTCAACACTCCTACAGGTTGAGCTGTGCTCCGGTTTACTAATTGGACTACATAGTGAGTTATAGGCCTCCTCTTGGGCTAAAACTTGGTCATTGGAAAGATAAGACCCATATCTCCAACTTCATTGAAGACCATTTAGTTAATAGATGTTGTTTTAGGCATGATAATGAAGCTACAAGTTGGTTTGAATTTGGAAACACGTTCTGCCAACCTAACATGAGGTAGGTTCAGTGTTTTTGGCATATCTGGAGTTCTAAACGTCCAAATGGCATGATTCAAATTGAAAAATTTCAAGCAGACAACTGGCTACAACTTTCATGAAGACCTCAAAGCCAAAATGCACCGTCTAGGTGATGAAAATGAAGCCAGAAGTCGGATAAGAGTTGTTGACTAAAAGCCACCAACCATACACCAACCCACCTACCATGCACCAACCCACCAACCATGCATCAAGCTTCCATTTTTGACAATTTTCATATTTTTATAGCTTGTATTCAGATTATATACATGTACAAATTGGCTTCTAAGATTAGTATAAATAGACCCAACCTCTTTGTATTAGAGGCATTCAATTTGGAAGTAAGTTTCAAGAAAGTTTAAGTATTTGTGAAAGTTTTCTTTCTCTTATTCTCCATTCTCTTTACAATTTCGTTTTTGTTCTTTAATTTCTGAGTTCTTCCTTCCCATCCATGGAAGGCTAGGCTCTCATAATCAATCCAAGGGATTAGCCATCTTGTTGTTTAATTTGGAGATCTTGTTTTGCTTGTTCATATTGCTTAATTGCTATTCAAGTTTCTCTTCTTCCTCTTTTGATTTTTATCTAGATTAAATTGCTTAATTTGATTTAGATGTTGATGTGGTAATAGCTTTATTATCATGTATTCAAAGAGGATCACAAAGATTAAACAATATATTAAAGCTTTTTGATAGATTGTTTAGCTTGGTTAAATTCTAGATCTTAAGTTAATCTATGTTGGATGGTGCTTACTTTATCTAACCTTGGTTAATCAAATCCTAGATGCTTATCTAGTAGAGAATTCTTGGATCATGTTAAGGCTTCTTGATGTGATCTAAGGCCAAGAACATGGTTAGCAATTAAGTGAATTCCTTGTGATCAATGATGAGTTAAACTCAAGATCGATAAATTTCCTTGGATTGATTGTTTCTTTAGATTTGTTTACAACTTTAAATCTCCTACTTTTATTAATCTTGTTAATCAACAACAAAACACCCCCTTTTCTAATTATCTTGATCTAATTAAATCTTTGTTTTTGGATCCTTGAGAGACGATTCGGTTCATTCTCTATACTACAAATTAGTTTGTGAATCGGTTATTTTATTTGATAGGTCTCGACAACCTCTTGTCAAATTTGGCGCCGTTGCCGGGGATCCAAGGCAACTATTTGATCATTTCAAGATCCCATCTAACTCTAACAAATGTGTTTGTTTTTTAAGCTTTTTCAAGTGGGATTCAGCTGAAATTGGATAAAGGGCATTGTGTCAAGAATTTCGGTTCAGTAAAGCATCTCTGATTGATCTGAGTTTTGGTACAGAAATGGAAAATATTATTCTGAGAAAGGCTCACTATATATAGTGAGGTCACCCTTATTTTTGCCAAATTCTATCGTTTAGACCACTTTTTCAATTTTTTAATATTTTTTATTATTTTGTTGGATAGCATTTTTGTGTAGATTTTATCCTGTGGTAGTTTGATAATTTTTAAAATTCATTTGATACTATTTTTTATTTTATTATTATATTTTAGAGTATTTGTTTTAGGAATTTTTAGTGTTTTAGTTGTTATTGCTTTTCTATACCTTCCTATGAGCTGCATGCTTTATGACTAGGTCTGATCCTGGAACCTTGCATTCATTTGATCCTGAAATTGATAGAACCTTTCATACACTTCACATAATTCATAGGACTGGTAGTAGTATTCATAGAGCTAATAGAATTACTTCTGGAATTGGACTTGAACTTGACATTGCACCTAATCTGGTTGACTCTTTTAATCCTGTTGAGTCTGCTTCTGTTAGTACTTCAGTGTCTGATACTGAGTCTGCAGATTTTACTATGGCTGATAATAATAATAGAACTTTGAAAGAACTTGCTGCACCTGATGTTGCATATCAGCCTTTGTGCATCCAATATCCTGACCTTCATGTTGATTTTGAGCTCAAATCTGGATTAATACACTTGTTGCCCAAGTTTCATGGTCTGGCAGGTGAGGATCCACATAAGCACTTGAAGGAATTCCATGTTGTCTGCTCAACTATGAAACCTCATGGAATAGCTGAAGATCACATCAAGTTGCGAGCATTTCCATTTTCACTGGATGGTGCAGCCAAGGACTGGTTATATTACCTTCAACCAGCCTCTATAGCATCCTGGAATGACATGAAGAGGCTGTTTCTGGAGAAATTCTTCCTTGCCTCAAGAGCTGCTGCAATCCGAAAGGACATATGTGGCATAAGGTAGATGACTAGGGACCAATTACTGATTCAATATTACTATGAAGCCTTGCTACCTATGGACAGAAGCATGATTGATGCTGCTAGTGGAGGTGCCCTGGTTGACAAAACTCCTGCTGTTGCTAGGGATTTAATTGCTAATATGGCTGCCAACGCCCAACAATTTGGCACTAGGGTCATTACCTCAACCAGAGGAGTCAATGAGGTTCATGTTTCCCATGCTGACCAACAGAGGATGGAGCATCGAATTGATGAGTTAACCTCCTTGGTGAGGCAATTAGCCATGGGACAACATCAAACACCTATGGCTGCAAGAGTTTGTAGCATATGTTCTAGTTCCTCTCATCCCACATATACGTGCCCCACATTGCAAGATAATTCTGAGTTTCAAGACCAATCTGTGGCTGCAGCTGGTATATTTCCTGGGAAACCACAATTCCATCAGCAGTAACAACAGAAATATGATCCATTCTCCAACACTTACAACCCTGGCTGGAGGGACCATCCCAATCTGAGATATGGGAATGCATCAAATCACAGCCCACCAAACCAAGATAGACCACCATTCCAAAGAACAAGCAAGGACAAATCGGGCCAAAATACATGCGGACCAAGAAGACCACCATTCCAGCAGCAAGGTCTTGTAGCCACAAAATCTGAGCCCTCATTGGAGGATTTGGTGAAGCAGTTGGCCACCAATAACATCCAGTTTCAACAGAGAACTGAAACCACCATTCAGAACTTGGAGACTCAAATTGGCCAACTTGCCACATCTATTCATGAATTAAAGTCACAAGGTTCTGGCCAATTACCCTCTCAAACCACTCCAAACCCTAGAGGCAATGTTAGTGCTATAGCTTTGCGCAGTGGTAGGCAAATCAATGGACCAGTACAGCAGATAATTCCAGATTCTACCATTGACCCAGAAAAACAAGATGCTGTAGCAGATTCAGCAACAAATGATCCTACAAAATCCAAGCGTAAAGCCGATCAAACCAAAGAAATGATTTAAAATTCAAGAAAGGTAAAAGTGAGCATTCACAAAAGTCAGCTTGCAACGTTCCTCTTCCTTTTCCAAACCGAATGATACAGTCGAGGCATATGGTTGAAACTGACTTGGATAAGGAAATTATGGAGACTTTTCAGAAGGTTGAGGTGAATATACCTCTCTTGGAGGCAATTAAACAAATCCCCAAGTATGCCAAGTTCTTGAAAGAGATGTGCACCCATAAGAGGAAGCTAAAGGGCACTGAAAAAGTGAGTATGAGGAGAAATGTCTCTGCTTTGATTCAGCCCAACCTGCCTCCTAAATGCAAGGACCCAGGCACTTTTACATCCCTTGCACCATAGGGCACCAACAGTTCACTCATGCCTTGCTAGACTTGGGAGCCTCCATCAATGTAATGCCAAAGTCAGTTTACACTTCCTTGCATATGGGAGAGCTAAAATCCACCGGCATTGTCATTCAGTTAGCAAACCGAAACACTGCTCAACCTGCAGGAGTATTGGAGGACGTTCTGATTCAGGTAAATAATTTAATATTCCCAGCTGACTTTTATGTGTTGAATATGGAAGATGAATCTGCCTCTTCCCCACCCCCATTGATCTTAGGTAGGCCATTTCTGAAAACAGTTAAAACTAAGATTGATGTGCATGCTGGTACCCTTTCCATGGAATTTGGTGATGATATCATTCAGTTTAACATTTTTGATGCCATGAAATATCCTTTAAAGGATCATTCTGTTTTTCATTTTGATGTCATTGATTTACTGGTTGATGATATGCATGCTGATATGTTGGCAGAGTTTCCTGAAATTGTAGGATACACTGATAGCATAGCTTGCGATACTTGTTCCGCCTATTTCAGACTTTCTGGTTGTAAACCCAATGCAATGTGTGCAGCCTGTGCTGAGATTTCTACATACTTATCATGTGCTGTTGACATTGATGACTCTGTTTCTGTTATTAATGGCAATGATGCTGTTATTAATGATGTTGTCATTCATCCTGCTGCTAAGTGTGATTCTTTTGATTCCATAGGATATGATGATGTTGTTTTGCAAGATTATGCACAGCTTGCAGGTACAGGTGCAACTGCTGAGAATTTAGCCGATTTAGTTTCAGTTCCTAGACTAGTACTGTCAGTCCAGCAACCACCCTCCATTGAACTTAAGCCCCTGCCCGAGCATTTGAAGTATGCATTCCTTGAGGAGGATGAGAAGCTCCCGGTGATAGTGACCAAACACCTCCAACCTGAGCAACAAACCAGATTATTGGAAGTCTTAAAGCAACACAAAAGGGCAATTGGTTGGACACTTACAGACATCCCTGGTATCAACCCCTCCACATGCATGCACAGGATATTATTTGAGGAGGAAACTAAACCAGTGAGACAACCCTAGAGGAGACTGAATCCTCTCATCCTAGATGTGGTGAAAAAAGAGGTGATCAAGCTACTGCAGGCTGGCATTATCTATCCCATCTCTGACAGCAAGTGGGTAAGCCCGGTGCAAGTAGTTCCAAAGAAATCTGGAGTGACTGTCGTGGCCAACCAGAAGAATGAACTCATTCCAACCCGAGTGCAGAATAGTTGGAGAGTTTGCATTGACTACAGACGTCTCAACCAAGCCACTCGGAAAGATCATTACCCTCTTTCGTTCATCGATTAGATGCTGGAACGGCTGGCTGGTAAGTCTCATTACTGCTTTTTGGATGGCTACACTGGATACTTCCAGATCCACATTGCACCAGAGGATCAGGAGAAGACCACATTTACCTGTCCCTTCGGCACCTTTGCTTATAGACGGATGCCCTTTGGCCTCTGCAATGCCCCTGGTACTTTCCAAAGATGCATGGTAAGCATATTTTCTGATTTCTTAGAGGAGTGAATGGAGGTTTTTATGGATGACTTCACTGTCTATGGTTCTTCTTTTGATTCATGTTTAGCTAGCCTATCTAGAGTGCTGCAAAGATGCATTGAGACTAACCTTGTGCTAAATTTTGAGAAATGCCATTTTATGGTAGAACAAGGTATAGTTTTAGGCCATGTAGTATCCAGTAAGGGCATTGAGGTAGATCTGGCCAAGATTGACGTGATTACTTGTCTATCTTACCCCATATGCGTGCGAGAAGTGCGTTCTTTTCTTGGTCATGCAGGTTTCTACAGGCGCTTCATTGCCGACTTCAGCAAGATTGCTCTTCCACTTTCCCACTTACTGCAGAAAGATGTGGAGTTCAATTTTGATGACAAATGCAAGGCAGCTTTTAACCACTTGAAGCAGGCCTTGACTAGTACCCCTATCATCCAGCCACCTGACTGGACATTGCCATTTGAGTTAATGTGTGATGCTTCTAACTATGCAGTAGGAGCAGTCTTGGCACAGAGAGTGAGGAGAGCTTCTCATGTGATATAATATGCTTCCAGAACCCTGGATGCTGCTCAGGCCAACTATACCATAACTGAAAAAAGAGCTTTTAGCCATTGTTTTTGCTTTGGATAAGTTTAGATCATATTTGCTTGGCTCTAAGGTTGTTGTGGTTACTGATCATGCAGCACTTAAGTTTCTTTTGAAGAAGCCAGAGGCAAAGCCTCGACTAATAAGGTGGATGCTACTGTTCCAAGAGTTTCATATAGAGATCCGTGACAAGAGTGGAGCAGAAAATCTAGTGGCAGATCACTTGAGCCGCATTGAAAGGGCTTCAGATCCCTTCCCTGTACAGGACTCCTTCCCAGATGAGCAGCTTCTGCAGCTACATGATCAATCAATTTGAGACACTTATGTTAGCTTTGTATTAGGCTTTATTAGATGTTTATTATGCCCAATATTAGTATTTTAGATGAGTTTAATGTTGTTGTACTTCATTGGGCTTTAATGCAAATTGTGAATAATTTTTGGATTTTGATGCATTTTGACCTTTCTTCCTTGGTTAGGTCATAACTTGGGACTCGATGATCCATTTGAAGTGATCTTAGTGTCTTTGGAAAGCTAAGACAAGGATATACAAGTTTCATGAAGAACTCAAGAGCTGGATCAGACTTCTAAGGGCCCAAAATAGCCTTGCAATACAGAGTGAGTTTGCTGTCACGGAACCATCTGGGCAATATGCACATATTGGACTATATAGTGGGTTATAGGCCTCCTCTTGGGCTGAAACTTGGTCATTTGAAAGATAAGACCCATATCTCCAACTTCACTGAAGACCATTTTGTTAATAGATGTCGTTTTAGGCATGCTTCTGAAGCTACAAGTTGGTCTGAATTTGGAAACACGTTCTTCCAACCTAACTTGAGGTAGGTGCAGTGTTTTTGGCATTTCTGGAGTTCTAAAAGTCCAAATGACATGATTCAAATTGGAGATTTTCAAGGAGACAACTGGATACAACTTTCATGAAGACATCCAAGCCAAAATGCACCGTCTAGGTGATGAATTTGAAGCCAGAAGTCGGATAAGAGTTGTTGACTAAAAGCCACCAACCATACACCAACCCACCTACCATGCACCAACCCACTGACAAGAGGTTGTCGAGACCTATCAAATAAAATAACTGGTTCACAAACTAATTTGTAGTATAGAGAATGAACCGAATCGTCTCTCAAGGATCCAAAAACAAAGATTTAATTAGATCAAGATAATTAGGAAAGGGGGGGTTTTGTTGTTGATTAACAAGATTAATAAAAGTAGGAGATTCAAAGTTGTAAATAAATCTAAAGAAACAACCAATCTAAGGAAATTTATCGATCTTGAGTTTAACTCATCATTGATCACAAGGAATTCACTTAATTGCTAACCATGTTCTTGGCCTTAGATCACATCAAGAAGCCCTAACATGATCCAAGAATTCTTTACTAGATAAGCATCTAGGATTTGATTTACCAAGGTTAGATAAAGTAAGCACCATCCAACATAGATTAACTTAAGATCTAGAATTTAACCAAGCTAAACAATCTATCAAAAAGCTTTAATATATTGTTTAATCTTTATGATCCTCTTTGAATACATGATAATAAAGCTATTACCACATCAACATCTAAATCAAATTAAGCAATTTAATCTAGATAAAAATCAAAAGAGGAAGAAGAGAAACTTGAATAACAATTAAGCAATATGAACAAGCAAAACAAGATCTCCAAATTAAATAACAAGATGGCTAATCCCTTGGATTGATTATGAGAGCCTAGCCTTCCATGGATGGGAAGGAAGAACTCAGAATTTAAAGAACAAAAACGAAATTGCAATGAGAATGGAGAAGAAGAGAAAGAAAACTCTCACAAATACTTAAACTTTCTTGAAACTTACTTCCAAATTGAATGCCTCTAATACAAAGAGGTTGGGTCTATTTATACTAATCCTAGAAGCCAATTTGTACATGTACATAATCTGAATACAAGCTATAAGAATCTGAAATTTGTCAAAAATGGAAGCTTGATGCATGGTTGGTGGGTTGATGCATGGTAGGTGGGTTGGTGTATGGTTGGTGGCTTTTAGTCAACAACTCTTATCCGACTTCTGGCTTCAAATTAATCACCTAGACGGTGCATTTTGGCTTGGATGTCTTCATCAAAGTTGTAGCCAGTTGTCTCCTTGAAAATCTCCAATTTGAATCATGTCATTTGGACTTTTAGAACTCCAGAAATGCCAAAAACACTTCACCTACCTCAAGTTAGGTTGGAAGAACGTGTTTCCAAATTCAGACCAACTTGTAGCTTCTGAAGCATGCCTAAAACGACATCTATTGACAAAATGGTCTTCATTGAAGTTGGAGATATGGGTCTTATCTTTCAAGTGACCAAGTTTCAGCCCAAGAGGAGGCCTATAACCCACTATATAGTCCAATATGTGCATACTGCCCAGATGGTTCCGTGACAGCAAACCCACTCTGCATTGCAGGGATATTTTGGACCCTTAGCATTCCGATCCAGCTCTTGAGTTCTTCATGAAACTTGTAGAGCATTGTCTTAGCTTTCCAAAGACACCAAGATCACCTCAATTGGATCACCGAGTCCCAAGTTATGATCTAACCAAGGAAGAAATGTCAAAATGCATCAAAATCCGAAAATTATTCAATATTTGCATTAAAGCCCAATGAAGCCCAACAACATTAAACTCATCTAAAGTACTAATATTGGGCACAATAAACATCTAATAATGCCTAATACAAAGCTAACATAAGTGTCTCAAATTGATTGATCAAATTCCCCCACACTTAAGCTTTTGTACTCCTGGGCAAAACCCATAACAACGAAACTAAAGAAAAACAAGAAACATCATATTATTAAACTAAAAACATAAAAACTGATTGTACCTAATTTAATCCACTTCCGTAGGAAAACACGATGGCACTTAGCATGTGCCACAAGCCTTTAAACCCCTAGGTGTCCCTAGTGGACGAGTTATAGTCTCGTGAGGGTTTACCAGGATGATACCCACAAACATGTAATATTTTATTTAATCAATTCAACTAATTTTTAAATACAAGCATTGTATCAAATATAAACCATAATTAATAAGTCAAGTATGCTTAACAAAGAATAGTTGAATCAAATCAATTGAGAATAAAGTATAGCATAATCATGCTTTAATCAGAAATAGGCATGTTCAGATTGAGTAAAATTCTTCACAAGTGTCACTCAAATCACACAAGGTGTTTAGGTTAACTGTTTACGCTCAACTCAGTCAAATTATGAAAGTATTTTACCATAGGCTTGCATATACATCAATTCTCCACTACTTAGATCAAATAAATTGCAAAAATCAAGAGGTCTTTCAAAAAGGTTGTAATGGAACTTATAAGGTGAAGGAATGGAACAATATAGATAATAGCAGGTTAAAACCAAAGAGAATAAAAGAGCATTGAGGAGTAATTCAAGTAGAAAGAATAAATTTTTTACCCAAAACTATAAAATGCTCATTCTCTTCACACATTCCTTCCTTTTTCTATTCTTATTTTTTTTCTTTCTTTTTTTTTCTTTTTTTTTGTTTTTGTTTTTGTTTTTGTTTTGTTTTTGTACCCAGCATTTCGTATCAGCACACCAATTCCCCCACACTTAAATCATTGCAAGCAAAAGAACTCCTCCAATAAGAAAATCAATGCTCTCCCATTCCCTAAGGTAAGGTAAAACATGGTTTTTCACTCAAAGCTTGTAATAAGCTAAGAACAAAGAATAGGCAAATAGGTTTAGAGGGAGTTAATAATTGGATAAATGCAAGGTAGGTTTATTTGGCCAAAGCAGCTAAGTCAAGAAAAAAATGCCTCTGTCATTTTCATGCAACATACAGACCAATGTAATCTCAAATCGATTCAATGCAAGTTCTAGAAAATAAATTCATAATTGACATCACTCATGAAAGAAAATAACCAAGTGTAAGTATCAAACTTGGAAAAGCCCAAAACTCACAAAGGTATGAAACATTCACTCAATTCAATCATGCCTTCTTCCTAATATCCACAATCATATACACATGTATATCATGAAAATGATTCAATCAGAACTGTTTTGCATACTTTTATCATCAATTAAGCTCAGATTCAGCACATGCTTGTATCAAAATCAATTGAAAAGATCAAAATTGTGTGTGTGTGTGTGTTTTTTTTTTTAATATATATATACAAGAACAAAGATGATTTAAGACCTATTATGAAATGCAAGTTAAGATGCGTCTCAAGAGCAAAACTACTCCTTACTCTGCCATCATACATCTAAAAAGTTAGTAACAATAAAGATTAGCTTTTTTTTTTAACTAAACTATGTACATGGTAATGTCAACTATCCCTCCCCCCAACTAATTAAAGACATTGTCCCCAATGTCAAAATAAAGATAGGTAGAGTGTAGAAGGTCTTACCAGAAAACTGCAAATCGGGCCTGAAATAAGAAAAATTACAAAAAACTAAAACCATAAGAGAAAACAAAAATTCACAAAGACAAAGTCAAATCAAGTTTTTGCTTTTTCCTGCTGCTGCTGCCTTGTTCCCAATTCAGTGGAGCCATTGCTGGATCACGTTGTGGTACAAATGCATTGAGTTGATCGAGCAATTGTTCAGGAGTTGCAGCAGTTACAAGACTTTGACGTGTCGCTTGTGAGATGAACCTTTTTTCTACAGCATGATCAATAAAACAAAACAAACTCGTCATAAAAACCATTAACATTTAAAATACCTATGGGTTTTTGGTGAAAGTTCTCATTGCGACTGTGATGTAATTTGAAAGAGTTCTTCCAAAGTTTCAAAACCACCAGGTAGGGCAATAAAGGCATCAGCATTTGCTATCATAATGTTCATGCGTTGGTGCATGCAAAATACCATTACTTCATCCCCTAATGTTTTTCCAATGGGCTTGCTGGTAGATAAAGGACTGGGAATGACACCAAGGACTTTGCCACCTCCTAAATGTGCAGCAGTCGCTACACAACCCATTAACCCAAGACTACCTCCTCCATAAACTAAATGGATTTCTCTCTCAGCTAGCACTCGACCAAGATGGTGTGCAATATTTACAAACTCTTTATCTTTCCCAGGATTAGATCCACAAAAGACACAAACACTCTTGATTCGACGAACTGAAGTGGCTTCCATTTTTTTTTCTTTGTTTTTTTTTTTGTACTCTCACCTTATCAATGATCTGAAGAGAGCAAAGTGCATTATTTAAAGGCATCAAAACTCAAAGGTAATAATTACACCTATAAATGAGGGGTAGATCTGCGTGTCAGATAAGTTTGAAAAATAAACACAGAAATGATAATAGCTATATGACAAAGATAAAAGGCTAATCTATATGTGTCAGAAGAAGTTTGAAAATATGCAACACATATTTCAAAAAAAATACGGCTAATTTTTTTTTTTGAATTTTTTTTTTGAATTTTTTTTAATAAACAAGAAAAAAAATAAAAAATAAAAAAAATACTTACAGGAGGTGTGATTGTGGCTCACATTTTCCTCTGGTTTTACGTCCAGTAACGTCTTGAAGCTCTCTATGGGCCGATGGTCGGCTTCCCATCCAATTTTCTTAAAAATTGGCAAACAGGGTCTTTTTGAGTCAGATTCCCGAGACTATAACGTTCATGTTCATCTTGGGCCATAAATCGAGAAGTACTCTCTGCACATCTCCACTAGGATGCGTCTCAAGAGTCAATAGAATGTTATCTAAAGACTCCTTACTCATGTCATCCTTTATGAAGTTAATTTTATCATCTCGGTTTATAGACGTCATTCCAATTGATTTGCATTTTGTGTTACAGGTCCATCTTGCACATTTATAGCAGACGTAACCTTTTGCTCTTCTCTTCTTTGCATATGAACTTTTGCCTAGCCCTGGCATATATGAAACAAGAGCGCCAGTAAAATTCACCTCCGAGTCGGACCTTTGCTTCGATCAACCAAATATATCCGCAGGGATGCCTTTGTGCATAAGCATCCTTAATCTCTCAAACCTTGCACAATAAATGTTAGTTAAAGCATTTTGAGGAAGAGAAGGGAATTGCTTGCGGAGGTAAAAAAGCTGATTATCCATTTCGAAAAGAAAGAAGAAAGAGAGAAAAAAAATTTTTTGAGTAAAATTATATACAGATTTCAATGTTTGTGGGTAATCAAGGGACTGAAAAAGATTTTCACGGAGTACCGTTATCCGCCATTTAACCGGTGAAAAATCATCTGTCAACGAAAAATAAACAAAATTAAGACAGAAAAATCAAACTCTGCTAGATTTTCTCGCTTGGCACCAAGTTTTTGTCTCGATTCTTGTGATTGCAAATAAGTCAAAGTTGAAAGATGAAAGAGTTAGAAAGCTTGGGTTGCCTCCCAAGAAGCGCTACTTTTAATGTCCTTAGCCAGCGTGATTGAAGATTTTGCACGAGCGATGGGTCCTCCCCAATAATGATTCAATCTCTGGCAATTGACATTAATCGTGACTTTTTTTTTTTTCAACACAGTAGTGATCAATCATGGTAGAGGGCATCCTGCAGTTGAACTTCCTCCACGAGGTTTTCTTGAGCTCCTTCATAAAAATTTTTGAGGCGATGACCATTTACTTTGAACACTTTGTTGGTGGCTTCACTCTTAATTTCTACTGCACCATGAGGAAAGACATTAATAACAATGAAGGGACCAAGCCACCTAGAACGAAGCTTACCGGGCATAAGTTTGAGGCGAGAGTTGTAGAGAAGAACTTTTTGACCAATGGTGAACTCCTTTCGTACCAACATCTTATCATGAAGGAGTTTGGTCTTCTCTTTGTAGATCCGGGAGTTCTCATATGCCTCTAATCGAAGCTCCTCAAGTTCCTGAAGTTGGAGCTTTCTTTGAGATCCGGCTTGACTCAAGTCAAGGTTACACTGCTTCACCGCCCAATAGGATTTATGCTCAATTTCCACCTAAGGTGGCACGCTTTCCCAAAGATAATCCCACGGGACATCCCTATCGGTGTCTTGTAAGCAGTTCGGTAAGCCCACAGAGCATCCTCAAGTCTCAGCTCCAGTCCTTCCTATTAGGTTGGACTGCCTTCTCAAGTATGTGCTTGATCTCTCGATTTGAGACTTCGGCCGCCCGCTTGTCCTGGGGTGATAAGGTGTAGAAACCTTGTGCAAGACATCGTACTTTCTCATCAAAGCCTCTATTCTTCGGTTACAAAAGTGTGAACCCCGATCACCGATAATGGCCCTCGGATTCCAAACCCGCAGAAAATCGTGGATCTAACAAAGTCCACAACAACTTTGGAATCATCATCCGAGTGGCTTTTGCCTCCACCCATTTAGATACATAATCAATGTACCAACAAAATATAAATAAAACCAAAGGAAACAGGAAAGGGCCCATGAAATCAATACCCCAAACATCAAAGATCTCACAAGACAAAGATAGGTCAGCCGAGGCATCTTATTCCTCGTGTGAAATTGTCCTCCGTTCTCTCCGGCAATCGCTCACAAGACTTACAAAACAGTATATGCATCATGAAATAGGGTTGGCCAATACAATCCAGTAGTCCAAAACCTTCCTAGCTGTACGTTGGGAGCCAAAGTGCCCACCACATGCAAATGTATGACAAAAGCTAAGAATAGAATGAAACTCATGATCGTAGACACATCTTCTAATAATCTGCAACTACAAAGCTTCCACAGATAAGGATCATCCCATACATAGTACTTGGACTCACTTTTCAATTTATCGATTGAGCTCTAGTAAAATATGCAGGAAAAACACCAAAGAACCAAAAAATTAACCATATCTCGCAAACCAAGGGGAGGTGTTCTTACCTTGCAACGCAGTAAGTCGCTCATCTCGGGAAGGAGTCCGTACAGGAAGGGATCTCAAGCCCTTTCAATGCGGCTCAAGTGATCTCGCCACTAGATTTTCTCGCTCCACTCTTGTCACGGATCTCTATATGAAACTCTTGGAGCAAAGAGCATCCACCTTATTAGTCGAGGCTTTGCCTCCTGGCTTCTTCAAAAGAAACTTAAGTGCCGCATGATCAAGCAAACACAACAACCTTAGAGCCAAGCAAATATGATCTAAACTTATCCAAAGCAAAAAAATGGCTAAAAGCTCTTTTTCGCTTGTGGTATAGTTGGTTCGAGCAAAGATCCGCAGTTCGAAGCATAGTATATCACATGAGAAGCTTTCCCCACTCTCTCGTGCCAAGATCGCTCCTACCGCATAGTTAGAAGCATCACACATTAACTCAAATGGCAATGTCCAAATGTGTGGCCGGATGATAGGGTACTAGTCAAGGCATGCTTCAAGTGGTTGAAAGTCGCTTGCACTTGTCATCAAAATTGAACTCCACATCTTTCTCGCAAAGAATCGGGAAAGTGGAAGAGCAATCTTGTCAAGCCGGCAATGAAGCGCTCGTAGAAACCTGCATGACCAAGAAAAGAACGCACTTCTCGCACGCATGTGGGGTAAGATAGACAAGTAATTACATCAATCTTGGCAGGATCTACCTCAATGCCCCATCGGATACTACATGGCCTAAAACTATACCTGTTCTACCATAAAATGGCATTTCTCAAAATTTAGCACAAGGTTAGTCTCAATGCATCTATGCAAAGACCCTAGATAAGCTAGCTAAACATGAATCAAAAGATGAACCATAGACAAGTGAAGTCATCCATAAACACCTCCATGCATTCCTCTAAGAAATCGTAAAATATGCTCACCATGCACCGTTGGAAGGTACCAGGGGCATTGCAGAGGCCGAAGGGCATCCGTCTATAAGCAAAGGTGCCGAAGGGACATGTAAATGTGGTCTTCTCCTGATCCTTCGGAGCAATGTGGATTTGGAAGTATCCAAAGGTAGCCATCTAAAAGCAAGAATGGGACTTACCACCCAACCGTTCCAAAGATCTCGATCAATGAACTAAGGGGGTAATGATCTTTCCGAGTGGCTTGGTTGAGACGCCCGTAGTCAATGCACTCTCCAGCCTATTCTCGCACTCCTGTTGGAATGAGCTCATTCTTCCGGTTGGCCACGACAAATACTCCGATTTCTTTGGAACTACTTGCACCGGCTTACCCACTTGCCGCCGAGAGATGGGATAGATAATGCCACCGCAGTAGCTTGGTCACCTCTTTTTTCACCACATCTAGAATGAGAGGATTCAGTCTCCTCTGGGGTTGTCTCACTGGTTTAGTTTCCTCCTCAAGTAATATCCTGTGCATGCATGTGGAGGGGTTAATACCAGGAATATCTACAAGTGTCCAACCAATTGCCCTTTTATGTTACTTCAAAACTTCCAATAATCTGGTTTCTTGCTCAGGTTGGAGGTGTTTGGCTACTATCACCGGGAGCTTCTCATCCTCCTCCAAGAATGCATACTTCAAATGCTCGGGCAGGGGCTTAAGTTCAATGGAGGGTGGTTGCTGGACTGATGGTACTAGTTTTGGAACCGAAACTAAATCGCTTAAATTCTCAAGAGTTGCACTTGCTTTGTACTTGTACCGCAAGCCGTGCACAATCTTGCAAAACAACATCATCATATCTTATGGAATCAAAAGAATCATACTTAGCAAAGCAGGATGAATGACAACATCATTAATAACAAAGATCATTGCCATTAATAATGTAATCATCAATGTCGCAGAATTAACAACAAGACATGACAAGTATGTAGAAATCTCAAAGACAGTCGCACACATTGCATTGGGTTTACAACCGTAAAGTCCGAAGCAAGGTAACAAGTATCACAAGCTATGCTATCGGTGTATCCTACAATTTCGTGAAACTCGCTAACATATCAAAGATGCATATCATCAACTAGTAAATCAATGACATCAAAATGAAAATGTAATGATCCTCTACAGGTATTTCATGGCATCAAAAATGTTAAACTGAATGATATCATCACCAAATTCCATGGAAAGTGGTACCAAAGATGCACATCAATCTTAGTTTTAGCAGTTTTCAAAAATGGCCTACCTAAGATCAATGGGGTGGGGAAGAGGCAGATTCATCTTCCATATTCAACACATAAAAGTCAGCTGGGAATATTAAATTATGTACCCGAACCAGAACGTCCTCCAACACTCCCGCAGTTGTGCAAAGGCTCCGGCTTGCTAATCGAATGACAATGCCGGTGGGCTTTAGCTCTCCCATATGCAAGGAAGTGTAAACTGACTTTGGCATTACATTGATGGAGGCTCCCAAGTCTAGCAAGGCATGAGTGAACTGTTGGTGCCCTATGGTGCAAGGGATGGTAAAAGTACCTGGGTCCTTGCATTTGGGAGGCAGGTTAGGCTGAATCAAAGCAGTAGACATTTCTCCCCATACTCACTTTTTCGCCTTTTAGCTTCCTCTTATGGGTGCACATCTCTTTCAAGAACTTGGCATACTTGGGAATTTGTTTAATTGCCTCCAAGAGAGGTATATTCACCTCAACCTTCGAAAGGTCTCCATAATTTCCTTATCCAAGTCGGGCCACCCATATGCTTCGAATGCATCATTCGGTTTGGAAAAGGAAGAGGAATGTTGCAAGTCGACTTTTGTGGATGTTCATTTTTCGCTTTATCGAATTTTCTACGTCAATCGCTGGTTTGATCGCTTTCGCTTGGTCGTTGTAGGATCATTTGTCTGAATCTGCTGACAAAGATTCGAATTAGCCGCAGTAACTTGGAAGTTGTCAGAGAATCTTGTTTCTCTCGGGCCAATGGTAGAATGGAAGTATCTCACGCATCGTCCATTGATTTGCTTACCATCTGCGAAAGCGATAGCACTAACATTGCCTCTAGGGTTTGGAGTGGTTTGAGAGGGTAATTGGCCGTAACCACTGTGACTTTAATTCATGAATTGATGTGGCAAGTTGACCAATTTGAGTCTCCAAGTTCTCGAATGGTGGTTTCAGCTTCTCTAATGAAATCGATGTTATTGGTGGCCAATCGCTTTCACCAAATCCTCCAATGAGGGCTCGATTTGGTGGCTACAGGACCTTCTTCAGCCGGAATGGTGGTCTACTTGGTCCAAAGATGTGGTCGAAATTGATTTGTCCTTGCCTGGCCGATTTGATGCATTCCCATATCTCGTATTGGGATGGTCCCTCCACCAGGGTTGTAAGTGTTGGAGAATGGATCATATTTCGTTGTTGTCATTGATGGAATTGTGGCTTCCCAGAAATATACCAATGCAGCCTACAGATTGGTCTTGAAACTCGTAATCATCTTGTAATGTGGGGCACGAATCAGAGGATGAGAGGAACTAGAACATATGCTACAAACTCTTGCAGGGGTTTGCACACGTGGTTCGTGGTTGTCCTATTGCCATCCGTCTAACCAAAGAAGTGAGCTCATCCAATCTATGTTCCACCCTTTGTTGATCGCATGTGAAGAGGTATTAACTTCATTGACTACTCGGTTGCAAAGCACTCCATTCGAGTACCAAATTGCCGAGAATTTGCCGCCATGTTTGCAATTAAGTTTCTCGGCAAAGAACTGAGTTTTATCTACCAATGCTCCACCACTTGCAGATCAATCATACTCCTTTCCATTGGCATCAATCCTTCATAGAAGTATTGGATCGCCAGCTGATCACTAATTTGATGGTGTGGGCGCTTGAGCACAATTTCTTGAATCTCTCCCAATACTCATGGAGAGTTTCACCACTGATTTTCCTTATGCCACAAATATCTTTTCTTATTGCAGCAGTTCTTGATGCAGGAAAGAACTTCTCCAGAAATAATCTTTTCATGTCATTCCAAGAAGTGATGGCAGCAGGTTGTAAGTAATACAACCAATCCTTAGCAAAGACCATCCAAAGAGAAAGGAAAGGCCCTTAGCTTGATGTGATCTTCTACTATTCCATGAGGTTTCATAGTGGAGCAGACAACATGGAACTCCTTCAAATGCTTATGTGGATCTTCACCTGCAAGACCATGAAACTTGGGCAACAAGTGTATCAATCCAGATTTCAACTCAAAATCAACATTAAGTTCAGGATATTGAATGCACAAAGGTTGATAATTCACATCAGGTGCAGCCAATTCCTTAAGGGTCCTATTGTTATAGTCAGCCATAGTAAAATCAACAGACTCAAGATCGCATTAATCGAAGTACTAATGTATGCACTCAACAGGATTAAAAGAGTCAACAAGATTAGGTGCAATGTCAAGTTCAAGTCCAATTCCGTAAGTAATTCTATTAGCTCTATGAATGCTACTACCAGTCCTATGAATTCTATGAAGTGTATGGAATGTTCTATCAATTTCAGGATCAAATGAATGCAAGCTACCAGGATCAGATCTAGTCATACAGCATGCAGTTCATAAGAAGGTATTAGAAAAGCAATAACAACTAAAACACTAAAAATTCCTAAAACAAATACTCCAAAAAAAATTAAACAAAAATAAAAACAGTATCAAATGAATTTTAAAAATTATGGAACCACCACAGAATAAAATCTACACAAAAATGCTATCCAAAAAAATAATAAAAAATCTTAAAAAATTGAAAAAGTGGTCTAAACGATGGAATTTGGAAAAACTAAGGGTGACCTCACTATATATAGTGAGCCTTTCTCAGAATAATATTTTCCATTTGTGTACCAAAATCCAGATCAATCTGAGATTCCCGAACCAAAATTCTTGACACAACGCCCTTTATCCAATTTCAGCCGAATCCCACTTGAAAAAGCTTCAAAAACAAAACAAACACAATTGTTAGAGTTAGATGGGATCTTGAAATGATCAAATAGTTGCCTTGGATCCCCGGCAATGGCGCCAAATTTGACAAGAGGTTGTCGAGACCTATCAAATAAAATAACCGGTTCACAAACTAATTTGTAGTATAGAGAATGAACCGAATCGTCTCTCAAGGATCCAAAAACAAAGATTTAATTAGATCAAGATAATTAGGAAAGGGGGGTTTTGTTGTTGATTAACAAGATTAATAAAAGTAGGAGATTTAAAGTTGTAAATAAATCTAAAGAAACAACCAATCCAAGGAAATTTACCGATCTTGAGTTTAACTCATCATTGATCACAAGGAATTCACTTAATTGCTAACCATGTTCTTGGCCTTAGATCACATCAAGAAGCCCTAACATGATCCAAGAATTCTTTACTAGATAAGCATCTAGGATTTGATTAACCAAGGTTAGATAAAGTAAGCACCATCCAACATAGATTAACTTAAGATCTAGAATTTAACCAAGCTAAACAATCTATCAAAAAGCTTTAATATATTGTTTAATCTTTATGATCCTCTTTGAATACATGATAATAAAGCTATTACCACATCAACATCTAAATCAAATTAAGCAATTTAATCTAGATAAAAATCAAAAGAGGAAGAAGAGAAACTTGAATAACAATTAAGCAATATGAACAAGCAAAACAAGATCTCCAAATTAAATAACAAGATGGC
Source organism: Styphnolobium japonicum (assembly GCA_023212625.1). NCBI lineage: Eukaryota > Viridiplantae > Streptophyta > Magnoliopsida > Fabales > Fabaceae > Styphnolobium > Styphnolobium japonicum. The sequence goes on along the minus strand of JALBWW010000003.1, from coordinate 19,186,936 downwards.
TAATCCCTTGGATTGATTATGAGAGCCTAGCCTTCCATGGATGGGAAGGAAGAACTCAGAATTTAAAGAACAAAAACGAAATTGCAAAGAGAATGGAGAAGAAGAGAAAGAAAACTCTCACAAATACTTAAACTTTCTTGAAACTTACTTCCAAATTGAATGCCTCTAATACAAAGAGGTTGGGTCTATTTATACTAATCCTAGAAGCCAATTTGTACATGTACATAATCTGAATACAAGCTATAAGAATCTGAAATTTGTCAAAAATGGAAGCTTGATGCATGGTTGGTGGGTTGATGCATGGTAGGTGGGTTGGTGTATGGTTGGTGGCTTTTAGTCAACAACTCTTATCCGACTTCTGGCTTCAAATTCATCACCTAGACGGTGCATTTTGGCTTGGATGTCTTCATCAAAGTTGTAGCCAGTTGTCTCCTTGAAAATCTTCAATTTGAATCATGTCATTTGGACTTTTAGAACTCCAGAAATGCCAAAAACACTTCACCTACCTCAAGTTAGGTTGGAAGAACGTGTTTCCAAATTCAGACCAACTTGTAGCTTCTGAAGCATGCCTAAAACGACATCTATTGACAAAATGGTCTTCATTGAAGTTGGAGATATGGGTCTTATCTTTCAAGTGACCAAGTTTCAGCCCAAGAGGAGGCCTATAACCCACTATATAGTCCAATATGTGCATACTGCCCAGATGGTTCCGTGACAGCAAACCCACTCTGCATTGCAGGGATATTTTGGACCCTTAGCATTCCGATCCAGCTCTTGAGTTCTTCATGAAACTTGTAGAGCATTGTCTTAGCTTTCCAAAGACACCAAGATCACCTCAATTGGATCACCGAGTCCCAAGTTATGACCTAACCAAGGAAGAAAGGTCAAAATGCATCAAAATCCGAAAATTATTCAATATTTGCATTAAAGCCCAATGAAGCCCAACAACATTAAACTCATCTAAAGTACTAATATTGGGCACAATAAACATCTAATAATGCCTAATACAAAACTAACATAAGTGTCTCAAATTGATTGATCACCCACCTACCATGCATCAAGCTTCCATATTTGACAATCTCCTTGTTTTTATAGCTTGTATTCAGATTATGTACATGTACAAATTGGCTTCTAGGATTAGTATAAATAGAGCCAATCTCTTTGTATTATCATTCATTCAATTTTAAGTAAGTTTCAAGAAAGTTTGAGTATTTGTAAGAGTTTTCTTTCTCTTCTTCTCCATTCTCTTTGCAATTTCGTTTTTGTTCTTTAAATTCTGTGTTCTTCCTTCCCATCCATGGAAGGCTAGGCTCTTATAATCAATCCAAGGGATTAGCCATCTTGATGTTTAATTTGGAGATCTTGTTTCGCTTGTTCATATTGCTTAATTGTTATTCAAGTTTCTTTTCTTCCTCTTTTGATTTTTATCTAGATTAAATTGCTTTATTTGATTGAGATGTTGATGTGATAATAGCTTTATTATCATGTGTTCAAAGAGGATCACAAAGACTAAACAATATATTAAAGCTTTTTGATGGATTGTTTAGCTTGGTTAAATTCTAGATCCTAAGTTAATCTCTGTTGGATGGTGCTTACTTTATCTAACCTTAATTAATCAAATCCTAGATGCTTATCTAGTTAAAGAATTCTTGGATCATGTTGAGGCTTCTTAATGTGATCTAAGGCCAAGAACATGATTAGCAATTAAGTGAATTTCTTGTGATTAATGATGGATTAAACTCAAGATCGGTAAATTTCCTTGGATTGGTTGTTTCTTTAGATTCGTTTACAACTTTAATACTCGTACTTTTGTTAATCTTGTTAATCATCATCAAAACCCCCCTCATTTCTAATTATCTTGATCTAATTAAATCTTTATTTTTTTTGGATCCTTGAGAGACGATTCGGTTCATTCTCTATACTACAAATTAGTTTGTGAACCGGTTATTTTTATTATTTGATAGGTCTTGACAACCTCTTGTCACTACATGGTAAGAACACCTCCCCTTGGTTTGCAGATATGGTTAATTTTTGGTTGCTGGTGTTCTTCCTACATATTTTACTAGAGCTCAATCAGATAAATTGAAAAGTGAGTCTAAGTACTATGTATGGGATGATCCTTATCTGTGGAAGCTTTGTAGTGACCAGATTATTAGAAGATGTGTCTCTGATCATGAGTTTCATTCTATTCTTAGCTTTTGTCATACATTTGCATGTGGTGGGCACTTTGGCTCCCAACGTACAGCTAGGAAGGTTTTGGACTCTGGATTGTATTGGCCTACCCTATTTCATGATGCATATCTGTTTTGTAAGTCTTGTGAACAGTGCCAGAGAACAGGGACAATTTCACACAGGAATGAGATGCCTCAGCAGCCTATGCTATCTTGTGAGATCTTTGATGTTTGGGGTATTGATTTCATGGGCCCTTTCGCTGTTTCCTTTGGTTTTATTTATATTTTGTTGGCTGTTGATTATGTATCTAAATGGGTAGGGGCAAAAGCCACTCGGACTGATGATTCCAAAGTTGTTGTGGACTTTGTTAGATCACAGATTTTCTGCAGGTTTGGAATCTCGAGGGCCATTATCAGTGATCAGGGTTCACACTTTTGTAACCGAAAAATAGAGGCTTTGATGAGAAAGTACAGTGTCTTGCACAAGGTTTCTACACCTTATCACCCCCAGACAAACGGGCAGGCCGAAGTCTCAAATCGAGAGATCAAGCACATACTTGAGAAGACAGTCCAACCTAATAGGAAGGACTGGAGCCTGAGACTTGAGGATGCTCTGTGGGCTTACCGAACTGTCTACAAGACACCGATAGGGATGTCCCCGTACCGGATTATCTTTGGGAATGCGTGCCACCTTCCGGTGGAAATTGAGCATAAATCCTATTAGGCGGTGAAACAGTGTAACCTTGACTTGAGTCAAGCCGAATCTCAAAGGAAGCTCCAACTTCAGGAACTTGAGGAGCTTCGATTAGAGGCATATGAGAACTCCCGGATCTACAAGGAGAAGACCAAACTCCTTCATGATAAGATGTTGGTACGAAAGGAGTTCACCATTGGTCAAAAAGTTCTTCTCTACAACTCTCGCCTCAAACTTATGCATGGTAAACTTCGTTCTAGGTGGCTTGGTCCCTTCATTGTTATTAATGTTTTTCCTCATGGTGCAGTAGAAATTAAGAGTGAAGCCACCAACAAAGTGTTCAAAGTTAATGGTCATCGCCTCAAAAATTTTTATGAAGGAGCTCAAGAGAACCTCGTGGAGGAAGTTCAACTGCAGGATGCCCTCTACCATGATTGATCACTACTGTGTTGAAAAAAAAACAAAAAAAAAGAAAAAAAAAAGAGAAAAAAAAAGCCGCGATTAATGTCAATTGCCAGAGATTGAATCATTATTGGGGAGGACCCATGACTCGTGCAAAATCTTCAATCACGCTGGCTGAGGACATTAAAAGTAGCACTTCTTGGGAGGCAACCCAAGTTTTCTAACTCTTTCATCTTTCAACTTTGACTTATTTGTAATCACAGGAATCGAGACAGAAAATCGGTGCCAAGCGAGAAAATCTATCAGAGTTTGATTTTTCTGTCTTAATTTTGTTTATTTTTCGTTGACAGATGATTTTTCACCAGTTAAATGGCGGATAATCTGCATTCGTGAAAATCTTTTTCGGTCCCTTCAGTTACCCACAAACACTGAAATTTGTATATAATTTTACTCAATTTGTTTTTCTTCTTTCTTTCTTTCAAAATGGATAATTAGCTTGTCAACTTCCACAAGCGATTGCCTTCTCTCCCTCAAAATGCTTTAACTAACATTTACTGTGCAAGGTTTGAGAGGTTAAGGATCCTTATGCACAAATGCATCCCTGCGGATATACGCTGGATAATCGAAGCAAAGGTCCGAATCACAGGGGAATTTTCTGATGCTCTTGTTTCATATATGCCAGGGCTAGGCAAAAGTTCATATGCAAAAAAGAGACGAGCAAAAAGGTTACGAGTCTGCTATAAATGTGCAAGATGGACCTGTAACACAAAATGCAGATCAATTGGAATGGCGTCTATAAATCGACTTGATAAAATTGACTTCATTAAGGATGGCATGAGTAAGGAGTCTTTAGATAACATTCTATTGACTCTTGAGATGCATCCTAGTGGAGATGTGTAGAGAGTACTTCTCGATTTATGGCCAATATTCCAAGATGAACATAAGCGTTATAGTCTTAGGAATCTGACTCAAAAAGACCCTGTTTGCCAATTTTTAAGAAAATTGGATGGGAAGCCGTCCATCGGCCCATAAAGAGCATTCAAGCCGTTACTGGACGTAAAACCAAAGGAAAAAGTGAGCCATAATCACACCTCCTATAAGTATTATTTTTTTTTTTCCTTTTTCTTCTTGTTTATTAAAAAAAATCAAAAAAAAATTTCAAAAAAAATCAAAAAAAAAAAAATTAGGCGTATTTTTTTTGAAATATGCCTTGCGTATTTTCAAACTTCTTCTGACACATATAGATTAGTCTTTTATCCTTGTCATATAGCTATTATTATTACTTTGCTTCTTTTCAAACTTGCCTGACACACGGATCTACCCCTCCTTTATAGGTGTAATTATTACATTTGAGTTTTGATTCTTTAAATAATGCACTTTGCTCTCTTCAGATCATTGATAAGGTGAGAGTACACAAAAAAAAATGGAAGTCACTTCAGTTCGTCGGATCAAGAGTGTTTGTATCTTTTGTGGATCTAATCATGGGAAAGATAAAGAGTTTGTAAATATTGCACACCATCTTAGTCGAGTGCTAGCTGAGAGATAAATCCATTTAGTTTACGGAGGAGGTAGTCTTGGGTTAATGGGTTGTGTCGCAACTGCTGCATATTTAGGAGGTGGCAAAGTCCTTGGTGTCATTCCCAGTCCTTTATCTATCGGCAAGCCCATTGGAAAAACATTAGGGGATGAAGTAACGGTATTTTGCATGCACCAACGCAAGAACATTATGATAGCAAATGCTGATGCCTTTATTGCCCTACCTGGTGGTTTTGGAACTTTGGAAGAGCTCTTCCAAATTACATCCTGGTCACAGCAGAACTTTCACCAAAAACCCATTGGTATATTAAATGTTAATGGTTTTTATGACAGTTTGTTTTGTTTTCTTGATCATGTTGTAGAAAAAAGGTTCATCTCACAAGCGACACGTCAAAGTCTTGTAACTGCTGCAACTCTTGAACAATTGCTCGATCAACTAAATGAATTTGTACCACAACATCATCCAGCAATGACTCCACTGAATTGGGAACAAGGCAGCAGCAACAAAAAGCAAAAACTTGATTTGACTTTGTCCTTGTGAATTTTTGTTTTCTCTTATGGTTTTAGCTTTTTTTTGGTAATTTTTCTTATTTCAGGCCCGATTTGCAGTTTTCTAGTACGACCTTCTACACTCTACCTATCTTTATTTTGACATTGGGGACAATGTCTTTAATTAGTTGGGGGGAGGGATAGTTGACTTTACCATGTACCTAGTTTAGTTAAAAAAAAAACTAACAAACTAATCTTTATTGTTACTAACTTATTAGATGTATGATGGCAGAGTAAGGAGTAGTTTTGCTCTTGAAACGCATCTTAACTTGCATTTCATAATAGGTCTTAAATCATCTTTGTTCTTGTATATATATAAAAATAAATAAAAAATAAAAACACACACACACACACAAAATTTTGATCATTTCAATTAATTTTGATACAAGCATGTGCTGAATCTGAGCTTAATTGATGATAAAAGTATGCAAAACAGTTTATAGTTGAATCATTTTCATGATATACATGTGTATATGATTGTGGATATTAGGAAGAAGGCATGGTTGAATTGAGTGAATGTTTCATACCTTTGTGAGTTTTGGGCTTTTCCAAGTTTGATACTTACACTTGGTTATTTTCTTTCATGAGTGATGTCAATTATGAATTTATTTTCTAGAACTTGCATTGAATCGATTTGAGATTACATTGGTCTGTATGCTGCATGAAAATGACAGAGGCATTTTTTCTTTACTTAGCTGCTTTGTCCAAATAAACCTACCTTGCATTTATCCAAATATTAACTCCCTCTGAGCCTATTTGCCTAATCTTTGTTCTTAGCTCATTACAAGCTTTGAGTGAAAAACCATGTTTTACCTTATCTTAGGGAATGAGAGAGCATTGATTTTCTTATTGGAGGAGTTCTTTTGGTTGCAATGATTTAAGTGCAGGGGAATTGGTGTGCTGATACGAAATGCTTGGTACAAAAAAAAACAAAAAAAAAGGAGAAAAAAAGAAAGAAAAATAAAAGAATAGAAAAATGAAGGAATGTGTGAAGAGAATGAGCATTTTATGGTTTTGGATAAAAATTTTATTCTTTCTACTTGAGTTACTCCTCAATGCTCTTTTATTCTCTTTAGTTTTAACCTGCTATTATCCATATTGTTTCCTTCTTGCACCTTATAAGTTCTATCACAACCTTTTTGAAAGACCTCTTGATTTTTGCAATATATTTGATCTAAGTAGTGGAGAATTGATGTATATGCAAGCCTATGGTAAAATACCTTCATAATTTGACCGAGTTGAGTGCAAACAGTTAACCTAAACACCTTGTGTGATTTGAGTATCAATTGTGAGGAATTCTACTCAATTTGAACATGCCTATTTCTGATTAAAGCATGATTATGCTATACTTTATTCTCAATTGGTTTGATTCAACTATTCTTTGTTAAGCATACTTGACTTATTAATTATGGTTTATATTTGATACAATGCTTGTATTTAAAAATTAGTTGAATTGACTGAATAAAATATTACATGTTTGTGGGTATCATCCTGGTAAACCCTCACGAGACTATAACTCGTCCACTAGGGACACCTAGGGGTTTAAAGGCTTGTGGCACATGCTAAGTGCCATCGTGTTTTCCTACGAAAATGGATTAGATTAGGTATAATCAGTTTTTTATGTTTTTAGTTTAATAATATGATGTTTCTTGTTTTTCTTTAGTTTTGTTCTTATGTGTTTTGCCTAGGACTGCAAAAGCTTAAGTGTGGGGGAATTTGATCAATCAATTTGAGACACTTATGTTAGCTTTGTATTAGGCTTTATTAGATGTTTATTGTACCCAATATTAGTATTTTAGATGAGTTTAATGTTGTTGGGCTTCATTGGGTTTTAATGTAAATATTGGATAATTTTCGGATTTTGATGCATTTTGACCTTTCTTCCTTGGTTAGGCTATAACTTGGGACTCGGTGATCCAATTGAGGTGATCTTGGTGTCTTTGGAAAGTAAAGACAATACTATACACGTTTCAACAAGAACTCAAGAGCTGGATCGGACTTCTAAGGGTCCAAAACATCCCTACAATGCAGAGTGGGTTTGCTGTCAGGAAAATCTGGGCAGTGTGCACATATTGGACTACATAGTGAGTTATAGGCCTCCTCTTAGGCTAAAACTTGGCCATTGGAAAGATAAGACTCATATATCCAACTTCACTGAAGACCATTTAGTTAGTAGATGTCGTTTTAGACATGATAATGAAGCTACAAGTTGGTTTGAATTTGGAAACACGTTCTGCCAACCTAACATGAGGTAGGTTCAGTGTTTTTGTCATATCTGGAGTTCTAAATGTCCAAATGGCATGATTCAAACTGGAAAATTTCAAAGAGACAACTGGATACAACTTTCATGAAGACCTCAAAGCCAAAATGCACCGTCTAGGTGATGAAAATGAAGCCAGAAGTTGGATAAGAGTTGTTGACTAAAAGCCACCAACCATACACCAACCCACCTACCATGCACCAACCTACCAACCATGCATCAAGCTTCCATTTTTGACAATTTTTATTTTTTTATAGCTTGTATTCAGATTATGTACATGTACAAATTGGCTTCTAGGATTAGTATAAATAGACCCAACCTCTTTGTATTAGAGGCATTCAATTTGGAAGTAAGTTTCAAGAAAGTTTAAGTATTTGTGAGAGTTTTCTTTCTCTTCTTCTCCATTCTCTTTACAATTTCGTTTTTGTTCTTTAATTTCTGAGTTCTTCCTTCCCATCCATGGAAGGCTAGGCTCTCATAATCAATCCAAGGGATTAGCCATCTTGTTGTTTAATTTGGAGATCTTGTTTTGCTTGTTCATATTGCTTAATTGTTATTCAAGTTTCTCTTCTTCCTCTTTTGATTTTTATCTAGATTAAATTACTTAATTTGATTTAGATGTTGATGTGGTAATAGCTTTATTATCATGTATTCAAAGAGGATCACAAAGATTAAACAATATATTAAAGCTTTTTGATAGATTGTTTAGCTTGGTTAAATTCTAGATCTTAAGTTAATCTATGTTGGATGGTGCTTACTTTATCTAACCTTGGTTAATCAAATCCTAGATGCTTAACTAGTAGAGAATTCTTGGATCATGTTAAGGCTTCTTGATGTGATCTAAGGCCAAGAACATGGTTAGCAATTAAGTGAATTCCTTGTGATCAATGATGAGTTAAACTCAAGATCGGAAAATTTCCTTGGATTGGTTGTTTCTTTAGATTTGTTTACAACTTTAAATCTCCTACTTTTATTAATCTTGTTAATCAACAACAAAACCCCCCTTTTCTAATTATCTTGATCTAATTAAATCTTTATTTTTGGATCCTTGAGAGACGATTCGGTTCATTCTTTGTTTGTGAACCGGTTATTTTATTTGATAGGTCTCGACAACCTCTTGTCAGGCATGAGTGAACTTTGGTGCCCTATGGTGCAAGGGATGGTAAAAGTGCCTGGCTCTTTGCATTTGGGAGACAGGTTGGGCTGAATCAAAGCAGAGACATTTCTCCCCGTACTTACTTTTTCAGTCCCCTTTAGCTTCCTCTTATGGGTGCACATCTCTTTCAAAAACTTGGCATACTTGGGGATTTGTTTAACTGCCTCCAAGAGAGGTATATTCACCTCAACCTTTTGAAAAGTCTCCATCATTTCCTTATCTAGGTCAGTCTCAACCATATGCCTTGGTTGTATCATTCGATTGGGAAAAGGAAGAGGAATGTTGGAAGCTGACTTTTGTGGATGTTCATTTTTCTGCTGTACTAAATTTTCTGTCAACTACTGGTTTGATCTGGTTTTCTTCTTGGCTGTTGTAGGATCATTTTCTGCTGAAGAATTTGAATTTGCTGCTGAATCTGCTACATCATCTGAATTTGCTGTATAACTTGAATTTGCTGCTGAATCTTGTTTTTCTGGGTCAAGGGTAGAATCTGGAATTATTTGCTGCACAGGTCCATTGATTTGCTTACCATCACGCAAAGTCAAGCACTAACATTGCCTCTAGGGTTTGGAGTGGTTTGAGAGGGTAATTGGCCAGAACCCTGTGACTTTAATTCATGAATAGATGTGGCAAGTTGACCAATTTGAGTCTCCAAGTTCTGAATGGTGGTTTCAGTTCTCTGTTGAAACTGGATGTTATTGGTGGCCAACTGTTTCATCAAATCCTCCAATGAGGGCTCAGATTTCTTGGCTATAGGACCTTGCTGCTGATGGTCTACTTGGTCCAGCATGTGGCTGAAACTGATTTGTCCTTGCTTGCTGCTGGAATGGTGGTCTATATTGGTTTGGTGGCTGCTGATTTGATGCATTCCCATATCTTAGATTGGGATGGTTCCTCCAGCCAGGATTGTAAGTGTTGGAGAATGGATCATATTTCTGTTGTTGCTGTTGATGGAACTGTGGCTTCCTAGGAAATATACCAGCTGCAGCCACATATTGATCTTGAAACACATAATCATTTTGCAATGTGGGGCACGAATCTGTGGGATAAGAGGAAATAGAACATCTGCTACAAACTCTTGCAGCCACAGGTGTTTGATGTTGTCCCATGGCTAATTGCCTCACCAAGGAGGTTAACTCATCAATTTGGTGTTCCATCCTCTATTGGTCAGCATGGGAAACATGAACCTCATTGACTCCTCTAGTTGAGGTAATGACCCTAGTGCCAAACTGTTGGGCGTTGGCAGCCATATTAGCAATTAAATCCCTAGCAGCAGCTGGAGTTTCGTCAACCAGGGCACCTCCACTAGCAGCATCAACCATGCTTCTATCCATAGGTAGCAACCCTTCATAGAAGTATTGGATTAGTAGTTGATCACTAATTTGATGGTGTGGGCAGCTCAAGTACAATTTCTTGAATCTCTCCCAATACTTATGGAGAGTCTCACCACTGAGTTGCCTTATGCCACAAATATCTTTGCTTATTGCAGCGGTTCTTGATGCAAGAAAGAACTTTTTCAGAAACAGTCTTTTCATGTCATTCTAAGAAGTGATGGTAGCAGGTTGTAAGTAATACAACCAATCCGTAGTAGCACCATCCAAGGAAAAAGGAAAAGCCCTCAACTTGATGTGATCTTCAGCTATTCCATGAGGTTTCATGGTGGAGCAGACAACATGGAACTCCGTCAAATGTTTATGTGGATCTTCACCTGCAAGACCATGAAACTTGGGCAACAAGTGTATCAATCCAGATTTCAACTCAAAATCAACATTAAGTTCAGGATATTGAATGCACAAAGGTTGATAATTCATATCAGGTGCAACCAATTCCTTAAGGGTCCTATTATTATTGTCAGCTATAGTAAAATCAGCAGACTCAGTATCAGACACTGAAGCACTAATAGAAACATACTCAACAGGATTAACAGAGTCAACAACAAGATCAGATGTAATGCCAAGTTCAAATCCAATTCCAGAAGCTATTTGATTAGCTATATGAATGCTACCACTAGTCTTATGAATTCTGAGAAGTGTATGAAAGGTTCTATCAATTTCAGGATCAAATGAATGAAAGGTACCAGGATCAGACCTAGTCATACCGCATGCAGCTCATAGGAAAGTAAAGAAAAACAATTAAAATACTAAAAATTCCTAAAACAAATACTCCAAAAATCTAAACAAAAGTAAAAACAATATCAAATGAATTTTAAAAATTTTGGAACCACCACAGGGTGAAATCTACACAAAATGCTATCCAACAAAATAATAAAAAATCTTAAAAAATTTAAAAAGTGGTTTAAACGATGGAATTTGGCTAAAATAAGTGTGACCTCACTAAATAGTGAGCCTTTCTCAAAATAATGTTTTCCATTGGCGTGAAAAAATTCAGGTCAATCAAAGATACTTTACTGAATCAAAATTCTTGACACGATACCCTTTACCCAATTTCAGTCGAATTCCACTTGAAAAAGCTTAAAAAACAAAACAAACACAATTGTCAGAGTTAGATGGGGTCTTGAAATGATCAAATAGTTGCATTGGATCCCCAACAACGACGCCAAATTTGACAATAGGTTGTTGAGACTCGTCAAATAATAAAAATTACCGATTCACAAACTAATTTGTAGTACAGAGAATGAACCGAATCATCTCTCAAGGATCCAATAAAAACAAAGATTCAATCAGATCAAGATAATTAAAATGGGGGTTTTTGTTGTTGATTAACAAGATTGATAAAAGTACAAGACTCAAAATTGTAAACAAATCTAAAAAAACAACCAATCCAAGGAAATTTACCGATCTTGAGTTTAATCCATCATTAATCACAAGGAATTCACTTAATCGCTAACCATGTTCTTGGCCTTAGATCACATCAAGACACTTCAACATGATCGAAGAATCCTCTACTAGATAAGCATCTAGGATTTAATTAACCAAGGTTAGATAAAGTAAGCACCATCCAAACATATATTAACTTAAGATCTAGAATTTAACCAAGCTAAACAATCCATCAAAAAGCTTTAATAAATTGTTTATTCTTTGTGATCCTCTTTGAACACATGATAATAAAGCTATTATCATATAAACATCTAAATCAAATTAAGCAATTCAATCTAGATTAAAATCAAAAGAGGATGAAAAGAAATTTGAATAACAATTAAGCAATATAAACAAGCGAAACAAGATCTCCAAATTAAGAAGAGAAAGAAAACTCTCACAAATACTCAAACTTTCTTCAACCTTACTTAAAATTGAATGAACTATAATACAAAGAGATTGGCTCTATTTATACTAATCCTAGAAGCCAATTGGTAATTGAAAATAATCTGAATGCAAGATGTAAAAACATGGAAATTGTCAAATATGGAAGCTTGATGCATGGTTAATGGGTTGGTGTATGGTTGGTGGCTTCAAGTCAGCAACTCTACTCCGAATTCCAGCCTGATTTTCATGCCCTAAACGATGTATTTTGGCTTGGAGTTCTTCATGAAAGTTGTAGCCAGTAATCTCCTTAAAATTTTGGCGTTAGTTTCATGCCATTTGGACTTTTACAACTCCAGATATGCCAAAAACACTGTACCTACCTCAAGTTAGGTTGGCAGAACGTGTTTCCAAATTCAAACCAACTTGTAGCTTCATAATCATGCCTAAAACGTCATCTATTGACTAAATGGTCTTCAGTGAAGTGGGAGATATGGGTATTATCATTCCAAAGGAGGCCTATAGCCCACTATATAGTCCAATATGTGCACACTACCCAGATTCCAGTGATAGTAAACCCACTCTGCATTAGAGGGATATTTTGGACCCTTAGACGTTTGATCCAGCTCTTGAGTTCTTCATGAAACTTGTAGAGCCTTGTCTTAGCTTTCCAAAGACACCAAGATCACCTTAAATGGATCACAGAGTCCCAAGTTATGGCCTAACCAAGGAGGAAAGGTCAAAATGCATCAAAATCCAAGAATTATTCACAATTTGCATTAAAGCCCAATGAGGCCCAACAACATTAAACTCATCTAAAATACTGATATTGGGTACAATAAACATCTAATAAAGCCTAATACAAAGCTAACATCAGTGTCTCAAATTGATTGATCATGTATATATATATATATATATATATTTGTTCTGATTGGTTTGAAATGACTGATTGGAATCCGCTGTTTATTCTATGTCATTTGGTAACATCCGTGAAACAAAGGAAGCTTTGCCGAATTTTTTATATAATGAAAAAAAATTATTCCACGTAAGACTTATGAGCTAGTAAACGATGTAGTAATAATAGGTCTTACATATGCAAACTTGATGTGCCCTTTACTTCGAATCTTGAACTCAATCGGAACTTCTTTCTTATATATTTTTCTATGATGTTCGTATCATTAAAGAGTAATATTCGGCACGTAGTGTTACATAATGGTCAAGATTTTTAGTAGAGTAAAAAATTAACTACGAATTGCATTGTGTAGTCTGTTTCCAAGTGCATACAAAAGGATTTTCTTGCTTTTGGTGTGATGATAATTAATTTTAACATATTATTATTCGTTTGGCTGTAATTATTGATAACTTCATTAACTTGGATTTCATGCAACCATGTTCAAATTCATAGGAAATGAGCATAAAAAAATGAATGGAAATAATAGTAGGAATGGATTTTTCATTAAATACCAAAGATACATTATGCATTAAGATTCATTTATTGCAGTTCTACATAATTGTCATTTCCCGTGGCTGCAATTTCCTTAAACATTGAGTCTCATGTAACATATAAATTAATTATTTGTTCTTGCAAGCCTGAAAGCAGGAATCCAGGTAGGCATCCACTCCTCGTGCATCTGACACATCAAGTCAAATATCAAAAACAAGATGAATAGTCAATTAACTAAATTAGAATTATTAATATTTTCTTGAAATCAAAACTAAATAAAAGAGGCAGAGAAAGTAAGGTTATTGATACCGTTGTTACTGTCAATCGACTTGGTCAAGGCACAACCAGTAATACAGTCATAGACACCATTGGAAGGAGACCCATGGAAGCAATTTTTAATGCAGGTATACATACACGCTCCAAAATCTACCGTACTAGCTTTGAAAGGATTACAATCTATGGCACATTTGGCACTACAAGTAAATCGGCCAAGAGGAACTATAGGAGGAGGCACAACTTGTGGTGATGGATGGTTCTCATCAGCTTGTGCTATGACTAGCATAAGCATGACCATTATCACAACTCCTTTTCTCAACTCACTCACTGCCATAGCACTTTTCTATATTAGCCTCTCGTATATCTTAGTGTTGTCTCTATGCTTAATTTTGTTTATGATGTTTTATGTTCAATACATGATCTCTATTTATAGGCATAGAACAATGCATGTAAAAAACATTTATTCATGGAAGAAAAATGGGAAATTAGCCTCTTTTTGATTTTAGTGTCCTTAAAGCAAGTATATATGGAAGTTAAGATGGAATTGATTTCACCCAAACAAATTAGGGTGTTTTGCTTTCAGCTTGTAGCATATAAACATTCATACAATAGATAAAGAGGGAGTATACGACTATCATTTAAACATGTTAAAATTTTAAATTGTTTCCTTTAATTTTCATTTGCAATCCTTGTCATTATAGAATTTAAGAAATTTGATTATAACCTGTCTAATTCTAATTTGATTCTAATCTAATCTCATATTCAATGACAGAGAGACTAGAAGTGGAAAATAATTCAAAGAGAGAAGGTGATGAAAATGAAAATTATAAAATATGTCTAAATTTACAAAGTTGTTATTTAAATAAGTACCTTTTTTTCCTTTAGTCTTTCTTTGCCATTAGAGCCATAATGGGGTATGTTCTTTTATAGTATCATTTATTATAAGTGTATGACAATTTTAGGCAATGAAATTAGAATTCAATTCCCAACCGAGGCGATAAATGTTTTTGATAATATGCATACACCTTTTTGTAAGTAAAAGTGCCATATGGTACAAGGTGACTGACCAACAAACAAAGTTGATGTTATGTATATTGCCTGTCGTGAAAACAAGCTTTCTTCAGAGAATGAGATGCAAGTTTTTGTTGAATGCACGTGTCAAAAAGTACAAACAAGTTGAAACATCTCGATCGTAACTTTTGTTTAACAGTAATGATCATTGTTGCAAAAAGCACTTTCTAAAGAAGTGACTCATGTGCGATTTCAAAACATTCACAAGTTTAATGCTTAGTTTTAGAATAATAATTTTTTTTCACAAGAGCTAAATAATTAATATAATGTTAAAATTATACCTTTACACATTATTCTTGAGGGCTTGAGATAAGTAATTAGTGTAGCATTAATTTTGAGAAATAATAATTAAAAAAAATGTCTTTTGTTCTCGAGAATATTTAATAAATATTAATTTTAAAAAATAGATTATTTAAATATTTTAAAATAAATTATTGTTTTATTGTGTAATCATAAAAATATAAATATTTTTAATGTCAAGTGGGGACAGATTTGTAAATAAATGTTCTTCGGTCAATCTTTGAGAAGTAAGGTGTGATAGAAGAAACAAATTTAAAATTGTATCCAAAATGAATTATGAGGTGCATAGCCTCTTTTGCAGACCATATTCAAGATTGGAAACATTATCACACCAGCCGTATGAAACACAATTGATTGTTTGGGATTTATCATAATAGAATCCCAATCCACTACATAAGTTCTTAGTCTATTCAAAGATATGTTAACAAATTTGATTTTAAAGAATTTTGCCATATTTTATATGCTAGCTAAAACTTATATCAACTTCGACTATTTTTGGTACAATATTGACTTGGACTTGAATACATATGAAATGATCGATCATTCGGGAAGAAGGGATCAATTAACAATATTTACTTTTTGGTATGTCACGAGGTGTCTTCACACCTTATAGGTATTGGACTAATCCCTTCTTGCGTTAAAGATGGCACGACCTTGGCCACAAGGTGTATCCAATTAGATTGGAACCCGACGCTGCAGGTAAAGGTCGTCCGAATGGAGATCAGGTTACCAAATAAGCCACGCCTTGTGGTTGATCCCATGAGAATATGATTAAACGAATGGATTTTTTGTGTAATTGATTAATTTTCATTACAATTTTTTAAATTTCTGTTAAGGGAGACATCTTGATAACAATCGTATTAATTTAAAATGATGCACAGATCATTGAATGGTAGTTTTTTTTTGTCCTTGTTGTTGGTGTACCAATTAAATTTTTGCCATACTTTATTTTCATTTTAATAAGGAAAGTGTTCAATGTACCCCTTTTTTTAAACTGAAAATTCATATTGTATCCTTTTTAAAAGAATTTCCGATTTGATACACTACATACTTAAATTTTGATTGATTTATTTTCATGGAAGTATATTTAATACATGATATCATGGTATATATGCAAGAACTTCTCTACTCACATTTGTATCCTTTTGATAGTTTTCATTTTAATTTTCACCTAAAAGGAGAATGTGCATGTATAGAAGTTGAATTGAATTAACAATATACAACATATCTACAAGGATTTGTAAAAGGAATAAAAGAAGTGAATCTTTAATTTAATCTGAATATAATTATAGGTCACTTGGAAATAAAAACAATAATGCTACATTCATAAATTTTCATATTCACAAAAAATCACCTTTCTTTTTTTGTCATTACATTTATATATTGATATTAGCAAGTTCTTTGTCTAAATTCGAATATAAGCTAATAATTTTGCACACGAAGTATGGCAATTTGAGTCAAAAGATTATTTTGTAGACGTGATTGAAATTATAAAGCCACATATAAAGGATAATTGAGGAGTCTAGACGCCATAGCTCGATCTGATTTAGACTACGCTTAAACCTTGCCAAGACATGGTGGAAGCCTACAACCATCTATAGCAACATCTAATGGATTTGTCCAAACTAGTCTATTTTTTGTCGTTGATATTTTCCAACTCAAAAAATTTCTAAATGACTTTATTGTGTTACTGTTAAAATTTCTATGAAAATGAGTTAGATAATGGGAACTTTTATGTTTTAAATATATTGAAATATTCTTATATAAATATATTTATGTGAACTAATTTTCACTTAAAAAATTAATAATTATTTACTTTCCTTTATATTTTTAAAATATGTTATATAATACCGCAACTGAATTCTTTTTCAATATGATAGAAAAACATTTTAGTAAAATAATTATACTTAGATATAGTTAAAAAAAATATATTTTATCTTTATTTGAATAAACATTAACAGCTTATAAAATTGAAAAGTGATTTTAACCACAGCTACATAAGGTGTTTTTTTTTTTGTAGTGGTCGGTCATCTCCTTCAAATCTGACACAAACTCGCTTAAGCCAAAGGTAAACTTAGTCAGGTCAATAAGAAACAATTTTATGTGAGAAGAAAGAATTAAATTGGGACAACATTTGAATGGGCTTATCCGGGTTAACCCGTAAGGTATTATCCATAGGCTATAACGCACTTCGACAATAGATAAGGCCTCGATGGCATAACAATCCAAGAAGAACTATATAATCCCCTAAAGGCTTCACTTATAATGGAAAAAGTACCCTATAATATCCCGAGAACTCCTTCCCTGTTAAAAATATAGGATTTTTCTCCATATTTGATTTGAAAACTCATTAACAGCTTATAAAATTAAAAGGTGATTTTAACCACGGCTACACAAGGTGTTTTTTTTTTTTTTTTTGTAGTGCTCGATCATCTCTTTCAAACCTAAGACAAACTCGCTTAAGCCAAAGGTAAACTGAGCCAAGTCAATAAGAAACAATTTTATGTGAGAAGAAAGAATTAACTTGGGACAACATTTGAGTGGGCTTATCCGGGTTAACCTGCAAGGTATTATCCATAGGCTATAATGCACTTCAACAATAGATAAGTCCTCAATGGCATAACAATCCTTGAAGAACTATATAATCCCCTAAAGGCTTCACTGAAATTGGAAAAAGTACCCTATTACATCCCGAGAACTCCTTCTTGGTTAAAAATATAGGATTTTTCTCCTTATTTGATCTTCTCAGTCATTCTACACGGGCAGTTTGGGAGAGAAAGGATGAGAGGGCAGGTCCCAATTCAGCTGCCCCACCTATTGAATTGTAGATGATTCATATATTAAAATTTCAATCGCTCTTAGTCTCTATCGATGATCATCACTGGCTTTTCTCTTAGGCAAAATGAAAACAACTAATGAAACAATCGCTTATAGAAATCAGTACTATATTAGAAAGTTAGCCAACCATTCGATGGTTGTGGCCATAGTAATTTCTATATAACATATGCAAACTTGATGTGCCCTTTGCTTCGAATCTTGAACTCGAACGGAACTTCTTTCTTATATTTTTTTCTATGATGTTCGTATCATTAAAGAGTAATATTCGGAGCGTAGTGTTACATGATGGTCAAGATTTTTAGTAGAGTAAAAAATTAACTACTAATTGCATTGTATAGTCTGTTTCCAAGTGCATACAAAAGGATTTTCTTGCTTTTGATGTGATGATAATTAATTTTAACATATTATTATTCGTTTGGCTATAATTATTGATGACTTCATTAACTTGGTTTGCATGCAACCATGTTCACATTCATAGGAAATGAGCAAAAAAAATGAATGGAAATAATAGTAGGAATGAATTTTTCATTAAATACCAAAGATACATTATGCATTAAGATTTATTTATTTCAATTCTACATAATTGTCATTTCCCGTGGCTGCAATCTCCTTAAACATTGAGTCTCATGTAACATATAAATTAATTATTTGTTCTTGCAAGCCTGAAAGCAGGAATCCAGGTAGGCATCCACTCCTCGTGCATCTGACACATCAAGTCAAATATCAAAAAATTAACTCAATTATAATTATTAATATTTTCTTGAAATCAAAACTAAATAAAAGAAGCAGAGATAGTAAAGTTATTGATACCGTTGTTACTATCAATCGACTTGGTCAAGGCACAACCAGTAATACAGTCATAAACAACATTGGAAGGAGACCCATGGAAGCAATTTTTAATGCAGGTATACATACATGCTCCAAAATCTACCGTACTACCTTTGAAAGGATTACAATCTATGGCACATTTGGCACTACAAGTAAATCTGCCAAGAGGAACTATAGGAGGAGGCACAACTTGTGGTGATGGATGGTTCTCATCAGCTTGTGCTATGACTAGCATAAGCATGACCATCATCACAACTCCGTTTTTCATCTCACTCACTGCCATAGCTCTTTTCTATATTAGTCTCACGTATAGTGTTGTCTTTAGGCTTAATTTTGTTTTTGATGTTTTATGTTGAATACATGATCTCTATTTATAGGCATAGAACAATGCATGTAAAAAAACATTTATTCATGGAAGAAAAATGGGAAATTAGCCTCTTTCTGATTTAAGGTCCTTAAAGCAAGTGTATATGGAAGTCAGGATGGAATTGATTTCATCCAAACAAATCAGGGTATTTTGCTTTCAGCTTGTTGTACATAAACATAAATACAATAGATAAAGGGGGAGTATACAACTATCATTTAAAGATGTTAAAATTTTAAATTGTTTCCTTTAATTTTCATTTGCAATATTTGTCGTTATAGAATTTAAGAAATTTGATTATAACCTGTCTAATTCTAATTTGATTCTAATCTAATCTGATATTCAATGACAGAGAGACTAGAAGTGGAAAATAATTCAAGGAGTGAAAGTGATGAACATGACAATTCTAAAATATCTCTAAATTTACAAAGTTGTTATTTAAATAAATAAAATTTTTTCCTTTTGTCTTTCTTTGCCATTAGAGCCATAATGGGGTATATTCTTTTATAGTATCATTTATTATAAGTGTATGGCAATTTTAGGCAATGAAATTAGAATTCAATTCCCAACCGAGGCGATAAATGTTTTTGAAAATTTGCGTACACCTTTTTGTAAGTAAAAGTGCCCTATGGTACAATGTGACTGACCAACAAACAAAGTTGATGTTATGTATATTGGCTGTCGTGAAATCAAACTTTCTTTGGAGGATGAGATGCAAGTTTTTGTTGAATGCACGTGTCAAAAAGTACAAACAAGTTGAAACATCTCAATCGTAATTTTTGTTTAACAATAATGATCATTGTTGCAAAAAGCACTTTCTAAAGAAGTGACTCATGTGCGATTGCAAAACATTCACAAGTTTAATGCTAAGTTTTAGATTAATAAAAATTTTTCACAAAAGCTAAATAATTAATATAGTTTTTAAATTATGCCCTTACACATTTTTCTTGAGCGCTTGAGCAAAGTAATTAGTGTAGCATTAATTTTGAGAAATAATAATATAAAAGAATATGTCTTTTGTTCTCGAGAATATTTAATAAATATTAATTTTAAAAAATAGATTATTTAAATATTTTAAAATAAATTATTTTTTATTTTGTAACATAAAAATATAAATATTTTTAATGTCAAGTGAGGATAGATTTGTAAATAAATATTCTACGGTCAATCTTTGAGAAGTAAGGTGTGATAGAAGAAACAAATTTAAAATTGTATCCAAAATGAATTATGAGGTGCATAGCTTCTTTTGCAGACCATATTCAAGATTGGAAGCATTATCACACTAGCCGTATAAAACACAATTGATTGTTTTGGATTTATCATAATAGAATCCCAATCCACCTCATAAGTTCTTAGTCTATTCAAAGATATGTTAACAAATTTGATTTTAAAGAATTTTGCCATATTTTATATGCTAGCTAAAACTTATATCAACTTCGACTATTTTTATTACAATATTAACTTGGACTTGAATACATATGAAATGATCGATCATTCGGGATGAAGAGATCACTTAACAATATTTACTTTTTGGTCTGTCACGAGGTGTCTTCACACCTTATAGGTATTGGACTAATCTCTTCTTGCGTTCCAGATGGCACGACCTTGGCCACAAGGTGTATCCAATTAGATTGGAACCCGACGCTGCACGTAAAGGTCATTCGAATAGAGATCGGGTTTCCAACTAAGCCACGCCTAGTGGTTGCTCCATTGAGAATATGATTAAACGAATTATTTTTTGTGTGTAATTGATTACTTTTCTTTACATTTTATTAAATATTTGTTAAGGGAGACATCGTGATATCAAGTATACTAATTTAAAATGATGCACAGATCATTGACTGGTAGTTTTTTTTTGTCCCTGTTGTTGGTGTACCAATTAAATTTTTGCCATCCTTTATTTTCATTTTAATCAGGAAAGTGTTAAATGCACCTCTCTTTTTTAAACTGAAAATTCATATTGTATCCTATTTAAAAGAATTTCCGATTTGATACACTACATACTTAAATTTTGATTGATTTATTTTCATGGAAGTATATTTAATACATGATATCATGATAAATATGCATGAACTTCTCTAGTCACATTTGTATCCTTTTTATAGTTCTCATTTTAATTTTCACCTAAAAGGAGAATGTGCATGTATAGAAGTTGATTTGAAATAACAATATAGAACATATCTACAAGGATTTGTAAAAGGAATAAAAGAAGTGAATCTTTAATTTAATCTGAATATAATTGTAGTTCACTTAAAAATAAAAACAATAATGCTACATTCACAAATTTTCATATTCACAAAAAATCACATTTCTTTTTTTTGTCATTGCCTTTATATATTGATATTGACAAGTTCTTCGTCTAAATTCGAATATAAGCTAATAATTTTGCGCATGAAGTATGGCAATTTGAGGCAAAGGATTATTTTGTAGATGTGATTGAAATTATAAAGCGACATATAAAGGATAATTGAGGAGTCTAGACGCCATAGCTTGATTTGATTTAGACTACGCTTAAACCTTGCCAAGACATGGTGGAAGCCTACAACCATCTACAGCAACATCTAATGGATTTGTCCAAACTATTCTATTTTTTGTCGTTGATATTTTCCAACTCAAAAAATTTCTAAATGACATTACAGTGTTACTTTTAAAATTTCAATGAAAATGTAGTTAGATAATGGGAACTTTTATGTTTTTAATATATTGAAATATTCTTAAATAAATATATTTATGTCAACTAATTTTCACTTAAAAAATTAATAATTCTTTATTTTCATTTACAATTTTTAAAATATATTATATAATACCTCAACTGAATTCATTTTCAATATGATAGAAAAACAGTTTAGTAAAATAATTATACTTAGATATAGTTAAAAAAATATTTTATCTTTATTTGAATAAACAATAATAGCTTATAAAATTAAAAGGTGATTTTAACCACCGCTACATAGGGTGTTTTTTTTTTTTTTGTAGTGCTCGATCATCTCTTTCAAACCTGACACAAACTCGCTTAACCCAAAGATAAACTGAGCCAGGTCAATAAGAAACAATTTTATGTGAGAAGAAAGAATTAACTTGGGACAACATTTGGGTGGGCTTATCCGAGTTAACCCGCAAGTTATAATCCATAGGCTATAATGCACTTCGACAATAGATAAGTCCTCGATGGCATAACAATCCAAGAAGAACTATATAATCCCTTAAAGGCTTGAGTATAATGGAAAAAGTATACTATTATATCCCGAGAACTCCTTCCTGATTAAAAATATAGGATTTTTCTCCATATTAGATGATTCATATATGGCAGTGAGTGAGATGAGAAAAGAAGTTGTGATGATGGTCATGCTTCTGCTAGTCATAGCACAAGCTGATGAGAACCATCCATCACCACAAGTTGTGCCTCCTGCTATAGTTCCTCTTGGCCGATTTACTTGTAGGGCAATAAAGGCATCAGCATTTGCTATCATAATGTTCATGCGTTGGTGCATGCAAGATACCATTACTTCATCCCCTACTGTTTTTCCAATGGAATTGTCAATAGCTAAAGGATTAGGAATGACACCAAGGACTTTGCCACGTCCTAAATGTGCAGCAGTGGCTACACAACCCATTAACCCAAGACTAACTCCTCCGTAAACTAAATGGATTTCTCTTTCAGCTAGCACTCGACCAAGATGGTTTGCAATATTTACAAACTCTTTATCCCTCCCAGGATTAGATCCACAAAAGACACAAGCACTCTTGATCCGATGAACTGAAGTGACTTCCATTTTCTTTTTTTGTCTTTTTCTTTTTTTGTACTCTCACCTTATGAATGATCTGAAGAGAGCAAAGTGCATTATTTAAAGGAATCAAAACTCAAATGTAATAATTACACCTATAATGGAGGGGTAGATCCGTGTGTCAGGCAAGTTTGAAAAGAAGCACGACAATGATAATAGCTATATGACAAGGATAAAAGACTAATCTATATGTGTCAGAAGAAGTTTGAAAATAAGCAACGCATATTTCAAAAAAATATGGCTAAAAAAAGTATTTTTTTTGAATTTTTTTAATGAACAAGAAGAAAAAGGAAAAATAAAAATTAACACTTACAGGAGGTGTGATTATGGCTCACATTTTCCTCTAGTTTTACGTCCAGTAACGACTTGAATGCTCTCTATGGGCCGATGGTCGATTTCCCATCCAATTTTCTTAAAAATTGGCAAACATGGTCTTTTTGAGTCAGATTTCTGACAAGAGGTTGTCGAGACCCGTCAAATAATAAGAATTATCGGTTCACAAACTAATTTGTAGTATAGAGAATGAACCGAATCGTCTTTCAAGGATCCAAATTCAAACTAACTTGTAGCTTCATAATCATGCCTAACAAGACATCTATTGACTAAAAGCAGAAAAACTGATTATCCCTAATATAATCCACTTTTGTAGGAAAACACGATGGCACTTAGCATGTGGCACAAGCCTTTAAACCCCAAGTGTCCCTAGTGGACGAGTTATAGTCTCGTGAGGGTTTACCAGGATGATACCCACAAACATGTAATACTTTATTTAATCAATTCCACTAATTTTTAAATACAAGAGAATTAAGAGTAACCACAGTTTCAAAGATTCCAAAATTTGTGAAGTGATATGCCTTTACATCCAAATTAACAAGCAAGGTGAATTCAAGTAGAATCATGGATCAAGCATGATAGAATCTCACAAGATACACTCTCAATCTCTCAAGTGTTTAGGTTTGTGTTTACACTCAAATCAACTCATGAAGAATTGCACTACCATAAGCTTGCTTATCTTCTACTTCTCCACTACTCAAAACACATGCACACATAAATCAAGAGGACTTTATTGAAGGTTGTAATGAGGCTAAGGTAAGGAAAGGGAACAATATAGATATAACAAGTTAAAACCAAAGAAAATAAAAGAGCAATGGGGAGGAACTCAAGTAACAAGCATAGAAGTTTACCCCAAACCATAAAATGCACATTCTCTTAACACATTCCTTCCTTGTTCTAATCTTTTCTTTTATAACCTCTTGGCTTTATTCTTTTTTTTTTTGAATTGGTCACTTGTTCTTTTTTTTGTACCAAACATTTTGCATAAGCACCCCCCACACTTAAACCATGGCTTGTCCTCAAGCAAAAAAATCTCCTCCAATAAGAAAACCAATGCTCTCCTATTTGCTAAAGTGAGGTAAAACATGATTTTTTTTGCGCAAGGCTTGTAATGATCTAAGAACAAAGAATGGGCAATTAGGCTCAAAGGGGGTTAGCAATGAGATAAATGCAAGGTAGGCTATTTGGCTAAAGTAGCTAATTAAAAAAAATGCCTTAATCAAGTTCATGCATGCATATGAAAATGTAGCCTCAAGAAGAATCAAAGCAAGTTCTAGAGTGACAAAAGCCATGATTGAAACTCACACAAGAAAGGAAGAAAATGACATAGATGTGACATCCATTCATCAATAAGTTCAAAATCTCACAAGGTATGGATGCATCTACCAAACTTAATCCACTAATCCAAAATCCAACACCAAGCATATGAAATTCAAGGGGAAAGACAATTCATTCACTTATGTTAGGAAACTTGAACTTCAATTAATGGAAACTCATGACTTTCATAATTCTTAAAACATAATTGGAAGGGACCTAAACACACGAAAATCACACCCTTTTTTCCAAAATAGAAATTTAAATAGAAAACAGAAACAACAAATAAAACAGAAAATAGAAATGAAAGACATCAAACCTAATCAATAACAGAGACAACAAACAACAAAAATGAAAGCAACAGAAAAGTGTAAACAGTAACAGTAAAATAAAAACAGAAATAAGATTGAAAACATTAACAAAACAGTAAAAACAAAAAGAAAACAACAACCAGAAAAATGAAATAAAAATGTGGAAAGAAAACTCCCTATGGATAGCAGAAGCAACATAATCCCAGCAGCCACGCCATAGCCAGTGTAATGGGTCACCACATCAAGAATCAGATGGTTTAGTCTCTTATAGGGCTGCCTCACTAGTTTACCTCCATCCTCAAATAAAATCCTATGCAGGCATATGGAAGGGCTAATGCTAGGAATGTCTGCAAGTGTAAAGACTTTTGGATTCTTCCTCAAAATGGGTAGCAACCTCTCCTCCTCATCAGTAAGGAGGTTCTTAGCCACAATGAACTCCAATTTTGGTGGCTTCACTACTTCTGTAGATTGAATTGTTGCATAATCTGCTGAAAAAGATTCATCATGTCTCAAAAAGGCAGCAATCTCAGCACATGCATTACACAATATATCACCATCACAACCAGTACAACAAACAGAATCATCAAAATCAGTAAAACTAGCAAATTCAGCACACAAATCATCAATTGGTTTTTTCACATCAATGATCTCATGTTCTACAGAATCAGATATCTGCATTTGTTGCTTGCCCAACTGACTTAATGAAGATGTTAGCTGACCAATTTGGGTATTCAAATTCTGAATGGTGGTCTCAGTTCTCTGTTGAAACTGCAGATTATTAGTTTCCAATTGCTTCACTGAGTCCTCTAATGTTGGCTCAAATTCTCTGCCTACTAGAGTTTGTTGGGGCATAGGCTGCTGGTATAAACTGCTTAGTCTAACATAAGATTGGAACTGTTGTGAGCTCAATGGTTGCTGGAATGGTTGTATATAATGGTTTGGCTGCTATTGTGCTGCATTTTCATATCTCAAGTCGGGATAATCTCCCCAACCAAGGTTATAGGTAGCAGAATAAGGATCATATCCAAGTTGTGGGTATTGTGGTTCACCAAGAAATACACCTGTTGCATCAACATAATGGTCATGAAATACAGAACCATCATTTAGAAATGTGGGGCATGCATATGTGGGATGAAAATAACTACTACAAAATCTTGCAACATGATTAGATAAAGTAAGCACCATCCAACATAGATTAACTTAAGATCTAGAATTTAACCAAACTAAACAATCCATCAAAAAGCTTTAATATATTGTTTAGCCTTTGTGATCATATTTGAATACATGATAATAAAGCTATTATCACATCAACATCTAAATCAAATTAAGCAATTTAATCTAGATAAAAATTAAAAGAGGAAGAAGAGAAACTTGAATAACAATTAAGCAATATGAACAAGCAAAACAAGATCTCCAAATTAAACATCAAGATGGCTAATCCCTTGGATTGATTATAAGAGCCTAGCCTTCCATGGATGGGAAGGAAGAACTCAGAAATAAAAGAACAAAAACGAAATTGTAAAGAGAATGGAGAAGAATAGAAAGAAAACTCTCACAAATACTCAAACTTTCTTCACACTTACTTAAAATTGAATGATGTATAATACAAAGAGATTGGATCTATTTATACTAATCCTAGAAGCCAATTTGTAATTGAAAATAATCTGAATACAAGTTGTAAAAACATGGAAATTGTCAAATATGGAAGCTTGATGCATGGTTGGTGGGTTGGTGCATGGTAGGTGGGTTGGTGTATGGTTGGTGGCTTTTAGTCAGCAACTCTTATCCAACTTCCAGCTTGATTTTCATGACCTAGACTGTACATTTTGGCTTGGAGGTCTCATGAAAGTTGTAGCCAGTTGTCTCCTTGAAATTTTGGCGTTGTAATCATGCCATTTGGACTTTTAGAACTCCAAATATGCCAAAAATATTGCACCTACCTCAAGTTAGGTTGGTAGAACGTGTTTCCAAATTCAAACCAACTTGTAGCTTCATAATCATGCCTAAAACGACATCTATTGACTAAATAGTCTTCAGTGAAGTTGGAGATATGGGTCTTATCTTTCCAATGGCCAAGTTTCAGCCCAAGAGGAGGCCTATAGCCCACTATATAGTCCAATATGTGCACACTACCCAGATTTCTATGACAGCAAACCCACTCTGCATTGCAGGAATATTTTGGACCCTTAGAAGTCCGATCCAGCTCTTGAGTTCTCATGAAACTTGTAGAGCCTTGTCTTAGCTTTCCAAAGACACCAAGATTACCTCAAATGGATCACTGAGTCCCAAGTTATGGCCTAACCAAGGATGAAAGGTCAAAATGCATCAAAATCCAAGAATTATTCATAACTTGCATTAAAGCCCAATGAGGCCCAACAACATTAAACTAATCTAAAATACTAATATTGGGCACAATAAACATCTAATAAAGCCTAATACAAAGCTAACATAAGTGTCTCAAATTGATTGATCAATTCTCGAGACTATAACGCTCATGTTCATCTTGGAATATTGGCCATAAATTGATAAGTACTCTCTGCACATCTCCACTAGGATGCGTCTCAAGAGTCAATAGAATATTATCTAAAGACTCTTTACTCATGCCATCCTTAATGAAGTGAATTTTATCAAGTCGATTAATAGACGCCATTCCAATTGGTCCGCATTTTGTGTTACAGGTCCATCTTGCACATTTATAGCAGACTCGTAACCTTTTTGCTCTTCTTTTCTTTGCATTTGAACTTTTGCTTAGCCCTGGCATATATGAAACAAGAGCGTCAGAAAATTCCCCTGTGATTCGGACCTTTGCTTCGATTAACCAGCGTAGATCCGCAGGGATGCCTTTGTGCATAAGCATCCTTAATCTCTCAAACCTTGCACAAAAAATGTTAGTTAAAGCATTTTGAGGGAGAAAAGGGAATCGCTTGCGGAGGTTAACAAGCTGATTATCCATTTTGAAAGAAAGAAAGAAGAAAGAAAAAATGAGTAAAATTTTATACAGATTTCAGTGTTTGTGGGTAACTGAAGGGACCAAAAAAGATTTTCACAGAGTACCGTTATCCGGCATTTAACCGGTGAAAAATATCTATCAATGAAAAACAAACAAAATGAAGACAGAAAAATCAAACTCTGATAGATTTTATTGCTTGGCACCGATTTTCTGTCTCGATTCCTATGATTGCAAATAAGTCAAAGTTTGAAAGATGAAAAAAAAATTAGAAAACTTGGGTTACCTCCCAAGAAGCGCTACTTTTAATGTCATCAGCCAGCGTGATTGAAGATTTTGCACGATCGATGGATCCTCCCCAATAATGATTTAATCTCTAACCATTGACCTTAAACGTGGCTTGAGTTCTTTTTTTCAACAAAGTAGTGATCAATCATGGTAGAAAGCCCCCTGTAGTTGAACTTCCTCCACGAGGTTCTCTTGAGCTCCTTCATAAAAATTCTTGAGGCGATGACCATTTACTTTGAACACTTTGTTGGTAGCTTCACTCTTAATTTCTACTACACCATGAGGAAAAACATTAATAACAATGAAAGGTCTAAGCCACCTAGAACGAAGCTTACCAGGCATAAGTTTGAGGCGAGAGTTGTAGAGAAGGACTTTTTGACCAATAGTGAACTCCTTTCGTACCAACATCTT
This sequence comes from Styphnolobium japonicum, assembly GCA_023212625.1. Taxonomy (NCBI): domain Eukaryota; kingdom Viridiplantae; phylum Streptophyta; class Magnoliopsida; order Fabales; family Fabaceae; genus Styphnolobium; species Styphnolobium japonicum. Next base: position 19,158,458 of record JALBWW010000003.1, on the reverse strand, counting down.
ATCATGAAGGAGTTTGGTCTTCTCCTTATAGATCCGAGAGTTCTCATACGCCTCTAATCGAAGCTCCTCAAGTTCCTGAAGTTGGAGCTTCCTTTGAGATCCAGCTTGACTCAAGTCAAGATTACACTGTTTTATCGTCCAATAAGATTTATGCTCAATTTCCACCGGAAGGTGGCACGCCTTCCCAAAGACAATCCGGTATGGGGACATCCCTATCGGTGTCTTGTAGGAAGTTCAGTAAGCCCACAGAGCATCCTCAAGTCTCAGGCTCCAGTCCTTCCTATTAGGTTGGACTATCTTCTCAAGTATGTGCTTGATCTCTCGATTTGAGACCTCAGCTTGTCCGTTTGTCTGGGGGTGATAAGGTGTAGAAACCTTGTGCAACACGCTGTACTTTCTCATCAAAGCCTCTATTCTCCGGTTACAAAAGTGTGTACCCTGATCACTGATAATGGCCCTCGGGATTCCAAACCTGCAGAAAATCTGTGATCTAACAAAGTCCATAACAACTTTGGAATCATCAGTCCGAGTGGCTTTTTCCTCCACCCATTTGGATACATAATCAATAGCTAACAAAACATAAATAAAACCAAAGGAAACAGGGAAAGGGCCCATGAAATCAATACCCCAAACATCAAAGATCTCACAAGACAGCATAGGCTACTGAGGCATCTCATTCCTGTGTGAAATTGTCCCTGTTCTCTGGCACTGTTCACAATACTTACAAAATAGATATACAGAAGCTGCTCATCTGGGAAGGAGTCTTGTACAGGGAAGGGATCTGAAGCCCTCTCAATGCTGCTTAAGTGATCTGCCACTAGGCTCTCTACTCTACTCTTGTCACGGATCTCTATATGAAACTCTTGGAGCAATAGCATCCACCTTATTAGTCGGGGGCTTTGCTTCTGGCTTCTTCAAAAGGAACTTTAGAATTGCATGATCAGTAAACACAACAACCTTAGAACCAAGCAAATATGAACTAAACTTACCCAAACCAAAAACAATGGCTAAAAGCTCTTTTTCGGTTGTGGTATAGTTGGCTTGAGCAGCATCCAGAGTTCTGGAAGCATAATATATCACATGAGAAGCTCTCCCTTCTCTTTGTGCCAAGATTGCTTCTACTGCATAGTTAAAAGCATAACACATCAACTCAAATGGTAATGTCCAGTCAGGAGGTTGGATGATGGGGGTACTGGTCAAGGCCCGCTTCAAGTGGTTAAAAGCTGCCTTGCACTTGTCATCAAAATTGAACTCCACATCTTTTTGCAATAAGTGGGAAAGTGGAAGGGCAATCTTGCTGAAGTCGATAATGAAGCACTTGTAGAAACCTGCATGACCAAGAAAAGAACGCACTTCCCGCACGCATATGGGGTAAGATAAACAAGTAATTACATCGATCTAGGCAGGATTTACCTCAATGCCCTTACTGGATACTACATGGCCTAACATATACCATGTTCTACCATAAAATGACATTTCTCAAAATTTAGCACAAGGTTAGTCTCAATGCATCTATGCAGCACCCTAGATAAGCTAGCTAAACATGAATCAAAAGAAGAACCATAGACAGTGAAGTCATCCATAAATACCTCCATGCACTCCTCTAAGAAATCAAAAAATATGCTCAACATGCATCGCTGGAAGGTACCAGGGCATTGCAGAGGTTGAAGGGCATCCGTCTGTAAGCAAAGGTGCCGAAGGGATAGGTAAATGTGGTCTTCTCCTGATCCTCTGGTGCAATGTGGATCTGGAAGTATCCAGTGTAGCCATCCAAAAAGCAATAATGGGACTTACCAACTAACCGTTCTAGCATTTGATCAATGAACGGAATGGGGTAATGATCTTTCCGAGTGGCTTAGTTAAGGCGTCTGTAGTCAATGCAGACTCTCCAGCTATTCTGCAATCGGGTTGGAATGAGCTCATTCTTCTGGTTGGCCATGACAGTCACTCCATATTTCTTTGGAACCACTTGCACCAGGCTCACCCACTTGCTGTCAGAGATGAGATAGATAATGCCAGCCTGCAGTAGCTTGGTCACCTCTTTCTTCCCCACATCTAGAATGAGAAGATTCAGTCTCCTCTAGGGTTGTCTCACTGGTTTAGTTTTCTCCTCAATTAATATACTGTGCATGCATGTGGAAAGGTTAATACCAGGAGTGTCTACAAGTGTCCAACCAATTGCCTTTTGGTGTTGCTTCAAGACTTCGAATAGTCTGGTTTCTTGCTCAGGTTGGAGGTGTTTGGCCACTATGACCAGGGGCTTCTCATCCTTCTCCAAGAATGCATACTTCAGATGCTCGGGTATGGGCTTAAGTTCAATGGAGGGTGGTTGCTGGACTGACGGTACTAGTTTTGGAACCAAAACTAAATCTACCAATTTCTCAGCAGTTGCACTTGCTGCACCTGTACCTGCAAGTTGTGCTCAATCTTGCAAAACAACATCATCATATCCTATGGAATCAAAAGAATCACACTTAGCAGCAGCATGAATGACAACATCATTGCCATTAATAACATAAACAAAATCATCAATGTCAGCAGAATTAACAACAGCACATGACAAGTATGTTGAAATCTCAGCATAGGCTGCACACATTGTAGTGGGTTTACAACTAGAAAGTCCGAAATAGGCAGAACAAGTATCGCAAGCTATGCTATCAATGTATCCTACAATTTCAGAAAACTCTGCCTACATATCATCAACCAGTAAATCAATGACGTCAAAATGAAAAACAGAATGGTCCTCTAAAGGGTATTTCATGGCATCAAAAATGTTAAACTGAATGATATCATCACTAAATTCCACGGAAAGGGTACCAGCATGCACATCAATCTTAGTTTTAGTAGTTTTCAAAAATGGCCTACCTAAGAACAATAGGGGTGGGGAAGAGGCAGATTCATCTTCCATATTCAACACATAAAAATCAGCTGGGAATATTAAATTATTTACCCGAACCAGAACGTCCTCCAACACTCCTACAGGTTGAGCCGTGCTCCGGTTTGCTAACTGAATGACAATGCCAGTGGGTTTTAGCTCTCCCATATGCAAGGAAGTGTAAACTGATTTTGGCATTACATTGATGGTGGCTCCCAAGTCTAGTAAGGCATGAGTGAACTTTGGTGCCCTATGGTGCAAGGGATGGTAAAAGTGCCTGGCTCTTTGCATTTGGGAGACAGGTTGGGCTGAATCAAAGCAGAGACATTTCTCCCCGTACTCACTTTTTCAGTCCCCTTTAGCTTCCTCTTATGGGTGCACATCTCTTTCAAAAACTTGGCATACTTGGGGATTTGTTTAACTGCCTCCAAGAGAGGTATATTCACTTCAACCTTTTGAAAAGACTCCATAATTTCCTTATCCAGGTCAGTCTCAACCATATGCCTCGGTTGTGTCATTCAGTTGGGAAAAGGAAGAGGAATGTTGGAAGCTGACTTTTGTGGATGTTCACTTTTTTGCTCTACTAAATTTTCTGTCAACTACTGGTTTGATCTGGTTTTCTGCTTGGCTGTTGTAGGATCATTTTCTGCTGAAGAATTTGAATTTGCTGCTGAATCTGCTACTGCATCTGAATTTGCTGCATAACTTGAATTTGCTGCTGAATCTTGTTTTTCTGGGTCAAGGGTAGAATCTGGAATTATTTGCTGCACAGGTCCATTGATTTGCTTACCACTGCGCAAAGCTGTAGCACTAACATTGCCTCTAGGGTTTGAAGTGGTTTGAGAGGGTAATTGGCCAGAACCCTGTGACTTTAATTCATGAATAGATGTGGCAAGTTGACCAATTTGAGTCTCCAAGTTCTGAATGGTGGTTTCAGTTCTCTGTTGAAACTGGATGTTATTGGTGGCCAATTGTTTCATCAAATCCTCCAATGAGGGCTCAGATTTATTGGCTATAGGACCTTGTTGCTGATGGTCTACTTGGTCCAGCATGTGGCTGAAACTGATTTGTCCTTGCTTGCTGCTGGAATGGTGGTCTATACTGGTTTGGTGGCTGCTGATTTGATGCATTCCCATATCTTAGATTGGGATGGTCCCTCCAGCCTGGATTGTAAGTGTTGGAGAATGGATCATATTTCTGTTGTTGCTGCTGATGGAACTGTGGCTTCCCAGGAAATATACCAGCTGCAGCCACATATTGATCTTGAAACTCATAATCATTTTGCAATATGGGGCACGAATCTGTGGGATAAGAGGAAATAGAACATCTGCTACAAACTCTTGCAACCACAGGTGTTTGATGCTGTCCCATGGCTAATTGCCTCACCAAGGAGGTTAACTCATCAATTTGGTGTTCCATCCTCTATTGGTCAGCATGGGAAACATGAACCTCATTGACTCCTCTAGTTGAGGTAATGACCCTAGTGCCAAACTGTTGGGCGTTGGCAGCCATATTAGCAATTAAATCCCTAGCAGCAGATGGAGTTTCGTCAACCAAGGCACCTCCACTAGCAGCATCAACCATGCTTCTATCCATAAGTAGCAACCCTTCATAGAAGTATTGGATTAATAGTTGATCACTAATTTGATGGTGTGGGCAGCTTAAGCACAATTTCTTGAATCTCTCCCAAATGGAGAGTCTCACCACTGAGTTGCCTTATGCCACAAATATCTTTGCTTATTGCAACGGTTCTTGATGCAAGAAAGAACTTCTCCAGAAACAGTCCTTTCATGTCATTCTAAGAAGTGATGGTAGCAGGTTGTAAGTAATACAACCAATCCTTAGCAGCACCATCCAAGGAAAAAGGAAAAGCCCTCAGCTTGATGTGATCTTCAGCTATTCCATGAGGTTTCATGGTGGAGCAGACAACATGGAACTCCGTCAAATGTTTATGTGGATCTTCACCTGCAAGACCATGAAACTTGGGCAACAAGTGTATCAATCCAGATTTCAACTCAAAATCAACATTAAGTTCAGGATATTGAATGCACAAAGGTTGATAATTCATATCAGGTGCAACCAATTCCTTAAGGGTCCTATTATTATTGTCAGCTATAGTAAAATCAGCAGACTCAGTATCAGACACTGAAGCACTAATAGAAACATACTCAACAGGATTAACAGAGTCAACAACAAGATCAGATGTAATGCCAAGTTCAAATCCAATTCCAGAAGCTATTTGATTAGCTATATGAATGCTACCACTAGTCTTATGAATTCTGAGAAGTGTATGAAAGGTTGTATCAATTTCAGGATCAAATGAATGAAAGGTACTAGGATCACACCTAGTCAAACAGCATGCAGCTCATAGGAAAGTAAAGAAAAACAATTAAAATACTAAAAATTCCTAAAACAAATACTCCAAAAATCTAAACAAAAATAAAAACAATATGAAATGAATTTTAAAAATTCTGGAACCACCACAGGGTGAAATCTACACAAAATGCTATCCAACAAAATAATAAAAAATTTAAAAAGTGGTCTAAACGATGGAATTTGGCTAAAATAAGTGTGACCTCACTATAATAGTGAGCCTTTCTCAAAATAACGTTTTCCATTAGCTTGAAAACATTCAGGTCAATCAAAGATACTTTACCGAATCGAAATTCTTGACACGATACCCTTTACCCAATTTCAGTCGAATTCCACTTGAAAAAGCTTAAAAAACAAAACAAACACAATTGTCAGACTTAGATGGGGTCTTGAAATGATCAAATAGTTGCATTGGATCCCTAACAACGACGCCAAATTTGACAATAGGTTGTTGAGACTCGTCAAATAATAAAAATTACTGGTTCACAAACTAATTTGTAGTACAGAGAATGAACTGAATCATCTCTCAAGGATCCAATAAAAACAAAGATTCAATCAGATCAAGATAATTAAAATGGGGGGTTTTTGTTGTTGATTAACAAGATCAATAAAAGTACGAGACTCAAAGTTGTATACAAATCTAAAAAAACAACCAATCCAAGGAAATTTACCGATCTTGAGTTTAATCCATCATTGATCACAAGGAATTCACTTAATCGCTAACCATGTTCTTGGCCTTAGATCACATCAAGACACTTCAACATGATCGAAGAATCCTCTATTAGATAAGCATATAAGATTTAATTAATCAAGGTTAGATAAAGTAAGCACCATCCAAACATAGATTAACTTAAGATCCAGAATTTAACCAAGCTAAACAATCCATCAAAAAGCTTTAATAAATCGTTTATTCTTTGTGATCCTCTTTGAACACATGTTAATAAAGCTATTATCATATAAACATCTAAATCAAATTAAGCAATTCAATCTAGATTAAAATCAAAAGAGGATGAAAAGAAATTTGAATAACAATTAAGCAATATAAACAAAGCGAAACAAGATCTCCAAATTAAGAAGAGAAAGAAAACTCTCACAAATACTCAAACTTTCTTCAACCTTACTTAAAATTGAATGAACTATAATACAAAGAGATTGGCTCTATTTATACTAATCCTAGAAGCCAATTGGTAATTGAAAATAATCTGAATGCAAGATGTAAAAACATGGAAATTGTCAAATATGGAAGCTTGATGCATGGTTGATGGGTTGGTGGCTTCAAGTCAGCAACTCTACTCCGATTTCCAGCCTGATTTTCATGCCCTAAACGATGTATTTTGGCTTGGAGTTCTTCATGAAAGTTGTAGCCAGTTGTCTCCTTAAAATGTTGGCGTTAGTTTCATGCCATTTGGACTTTTACAACTCCAGATATGCCAAAAACACTGCACCTACCTCAAGTTAGGTTGGCAGAACGTGTTTCCAAATTCAAACCAACTTGTAGCTTCATAATCATGCCTAAAACGTCATCTATTGACTAAATGGTCTTCAGTGAAGTGGGAGATATGGGTATTATCATTCCAATGGCCGAGTTTCAGCTCCAAAAGAGGCCTATAGCCCACTATATAGTCCAATATGTGCACACTACCCAGATTCCAGTTATAGTAAACCCACTCTGCATTACAGGGATATTTTGGACCCTTAGACGTCTGATCCAGCTCTTGAGTTCTTCATGAAACTTGTAGAGTCTTGTCTTAGCTTTCCAGAGACACCACGATCGCCTTAAATGGATCAGAGAGTCCCAAGTTATGGCCTAACCAAGGATGAAAGGTCAAAATGCATCAAAATCCAAGAATTATTCACAATTTGCATTAAAGCCCAATGAGGCCCAACAACATTAAACTCATCTAAAATACTGATATTGGGCACAATAAACATCTAATAAAGCCTAATACAAAGCTAACATCAGTGTCTCAAATTGATTGATCATGTATATATATATATATATATATATATTTGTTCTTATTGGAATCCGCTATTTATTCTATGTCATTTGGTAACATCCGTGAAACAAAGGAAGCTTTGCCGAATTTTTTATATAATGAAAAAAAATTATTCCACGTAAGACTTATGAGCTAGTAAACGATGTAGTAATAATAGGTCTTACATATGCAAACTTGATGTGCCCTTTACTTCGAATCTTGAACTCAAACGGAACTTCTTTCTTATATATTTTTCTATGATGTTCGTGTCATTAAAGCGTAATATTCGTAGCGTAGTGTTACATAATGGTCAAGATTTTTAGTAGAGTAAAAAATTAACTACAAATTGCATTGTGTAGTCTGTTTCCAAGTGCATACAAAAGGATTTTCTTGCTTTTGGTGTGATGATAATTAATTTTAACATATTATTATTCGTTTTCGTGTAATTATTGATGACTTCATTAACTTGGTTTTCATGCAACCATGTTCACATTCATAGGAAATGAGCATAAAAAAATGAATGGAAATAATAGTAGGAATGGATTTTTCATTAAATACCAAACATACATTATGCATTAAGATTCATTTATTGCAGTTCTACATAATTGTCATTTCCCGTGGCTGCAATTTCCTTAAACATTGAGTCTCATATAACATATAAATTAATTATTTGTTCTTGCAAGCCTGAAAGCAGGTATCCAGGTAGGCATCCACTCCTCGTGCATCTGACACATCAAGTCAAATATCAAAAACAAGATGAACAGTCAATTAACTAAATTAGAATTATTAATATTTTCTTGAAATCAAAACTAAATAAAAGAGGCAGAGAAAGTAAGGTTATTGATACCGTTGTTACTGTCAATCGACTTGGTCAAGGCACAACCAAAGATATCTGATCATAGACACCATTGGAAAGAGACCCATGGAAGCAATTTTTAATGCAGGTATACATACATGCTCCAAAATCTACCGTACTAGCTTTGAAAGGATTACAATCTATGGCACATTTGGCACTACAAGTAAATCGGCCAAGAGGAACTATAGGAGGAGGCACAACTTGTGGTGATGGATGGTTCTCATCAGCTTGTGCTATGACTAGCATAAGCATGACCATTATCACAACTCTTTTTCTCAACTCACTCACTGCCATAGCACTTTTCTATATTAGCCTCTCGTATATCTTAGTGTTGTCTCTATGCTTAATTTTGTTTATGATGTTTTATGTTCAATACATGATCTCTATTTATAGGCATAGAACAATGCATGTAAAAAACATTTATTCATGGAAGAAAAATGGGAAATTAGCCTCTTTTTTATTTTAGTGTCCTTAAAGCAAGTATATATGGAAGTTAAGATGGAATTGATTTCACCCAAACAAATCAGGGTATTTTGCTTTCAGCTTGTAGCATATAAACATTCATACAATAGATAAAGAGGGAGTATACGACTATCATTTAAACATGTTAAAATTTTAAATTGTTTCCTTTAATTTTCATTTGCAATCCTTGTCATTATAGAATTTAAGAAATTTGATTATAACCTGTCCAATTCTAATTTGATTCTAATCTAATCTCATATTCAATGACAGAGAGACTAGAAGTGGAAAATAATTCAAAGAGAGAAGGGGATGAACATGAAAATTCTAAAATATGTCTAAATTTACAAAGTTGTTATTTAAATAAGTACCTTTTTTTCCTTTAGTCTTTCTTTGCCATTAGAGCCATAATGGGGTATGTTCTTTTATAGTAACATTTATTATAAGTGTATGACAATTTTAGGCAATGAAATTAAAATTCAATTCCCAACTGAGGCGATAAATGTTTTTGATAATATGCATACACCTTTTTGTAAGTAAAAGTGCCATATGGTACAAGGTGACTGACCAACAAACAAAGTTGATGTTATGTATATTGCCTGTCGTGAAAACAAGCTTTCTTCAAAGGATGAGATGCAAGTTTTTGTTGAATGCACGTGTCAAAAAGTACAAACAAGTTGAAACATCTCAATCGTAACTTTTGTTTAACAGTAATGATCATTGTTGCAAAAAGCACTTTCTAAAGAAGTGACTAATGTGCGATTTCAAAACATTCACAAGTTTAATGCTTAGTTTTAGAATAATAAATTTTTTTAACAAGAGCTAAATAATTAATCTAATGTTTAAATTATGCCTTTACACATTATTCTTGAGCGCTTGAGATAAGTAATCAGTGTAGCATTAATTTTGACAAATAATAATTTAAAAGAATGTCTTTTGTTCTCGAGAATATTTAATAAATATTAATTTTAAAAAATAGATTATTTAAATATTTTAAAATAAATTATTGTTTTATTGTGTAATCATAAAAATATAAATATTTTTAATGTCAAGTGAGGACAAATTTGTAAATAAATGTTCTACGGTCAATCTTTGAGAAGTAAGGTGTGATAGAAGAAACAAATTTAAAATTGTATCCAAAATGAATTATGAGGTGCATAGCTTCTTTTGCAGACCATATTCAAGATTGGAAACATTATCACACCAGCCGTATGAAACACAATTGATTGTTTTGGATTTATCATAATAGAATCCCAATCCACTGCATAAGTTCTTAGTCTATTCAAAGATATGTTAACAAATTTGATTTTAAAGAATTTTGCCATATTTTATATGCTAGCTAAAACTTATATCAACTTCGACTATTTTTGGTACAATATTGACTTGGACTTGAATACATATGAAATGATCGATCATTCGGGAAGAAGGGATCAATTAACAATATTTACTTTTTGGTATGTCACGAGGTGTCTTCACACCTTGTAGGTATTGGACTAATCCCTTCTTACGTTAAAGATGGCACAACCTTGGCCACAAGGTGTATCCAATTAGATTGGAACCCGACGCTGCAGGTAAAGGTCGTCCGAATGGAGATCAGGTTACCAAATAAGCCACGCCTTATGGTTGATCCCATGAGAATATGATTAAACGAATGGATTTTTTGTGTAATTGATTAATTTTCATTACAATTTTTTAAATTTCTGTTAAGGGAGACATCTTGATAACAATCGTATTAATTTAAAATGATGCACATATCATTGAATGGTAGTTTTTTTTTGTCCTTGTTGTTGGTGTACCAATTAAATTTTTGCCATACTTTATTTTCATTTTAATAAGGAAAGTGTTCAATGTACCCCTTTTTTTAAACTGAAAATTCATATTGTATCCTTTGTAAAAGAATTTTCGATTTGATACACTACATACTTAAATCTGGATTGATTTATTTTCATGGAAGTATATTTAATACATGATATCATGGTATATATGCAGGAACTTCTCTACTTACATTTGTATCCTTTTGATAGTTTTCATTTTAATTTTCACCTAAAAGGAGAATGTGTATGTATAGAAGTTGAATTGAATTAACAATATACAACATATCTACAAGGATTTGTAAAAGGAATAAAAGAAGTGAATCTTTAATTTAATCTGAATATAATTATAGGTCACTTGGAAATAAAAACAATAATGCTACATTCATAAATTTTCATATTCACAAAAAATCACCTTTCTTTTTTTGTCATTACATTTATATATTGATATTAGCAAGTTCTTTGTCTAAATTCGAATATAAGCTAATAATTTTGCACACAAGTATGGCAATTTGAGTCAAAAGATTTTTTGTAGACGTGATTGAAATTATAAAGCCACATATAAAGGATAATTGAGGAGTCTAGACGCCATAGCTCGATCTGATTTAGACTACGCTTAAACCTTGCCAAGACATGGTGGAAGCCTACAACCATCTATAGCAACATCTAATGGATTGTCCAAACTAGTCTATTTTTTGTCGTTGATATTTTCCAACTCAAAAATTTTCTAAAAGACTTTATTGTGTTACTGTTAAAATTTCTATGAAAATGACTTAGATAATGGGAACTTTTATGTTTTAAATATATTGAAATATTCTTATATAAATATATTTATGTGAACTAATTTTCACTTAAAAAATTAATAATTCTTTACTTTCCTTTAAAATTTTTAAAATATATTATATAATACCGCAACTGAATTCATTTTCAATATGATAGAAAAACATTTTAGTAAAATAATTATACGTAGATATAGTTAAAAAAATATATTTTATCTTTATTTGAATAAACATTAACAGCTTATAAAATTAAAAGGTGATTTTAACCACGGCTACATAATGTGTTTTTTTTTGTAGTGGTCTGTCATTCCTTCAAACCTGACACAAACTCGCTTAAGCCAAAGGTAAACTTAGTCAGGTCAATAAGAAACAATTTTATGTGAGAAGAAAGAATTAACTTGGGACAACATTTGAATGGGCTTATCCGGGTTAACCCGTAAGGTATTATCCATAGGCTATAACGCACTTCGACAATAGATAAGGCCTCGATGGCATAACAATCCAAGAAGAACTATATAATCCCCTAAAGGCTTCACTTATAATGGAAAAAGTACCCTATAATATCCCGAGAACTCCTTCCCTGTTAAAAATATAGGATTTTTCTCCATATTTGATTTGAATACACTTTAATAGCTTATAAAATTAAAAGGTGATTTTAACCACGGCTACACAAGGTGTTTTTTTTTTTTGTAGTGCTCGGTCATCTCTTTCAAACCTAAGACAAACTCGCTTAAGCCAAAGGTAAACTGAGCCAAGTCAATAAGAAACAATTTTATGTGAGAAGAAAGAATTAACTTGGGACAACATTTGAGTGGGCTTATCCGGGTTAACCTGCAAGGTATTATCCATAGGCTATAATGCACTTCAACAATAGATAAGTCCTCAACGGCATAACAATCCTTGAAGAACTATATAATCCCCTCAAGGCTTCACTGAAATTGGAAAAAGTACCCTATTACATCCCGATAACTCCTTCTTGGTTAAAAATATAGGATTTTTCTCCTTATTTGATCTTCTCAGTCATTCTACACGGGCAGTTTGGGAGAGAAAGGATGAGAGGGCGGGTCCCAATTCAGCTGCCCCACCTATTGAATTGTAGATGATTCATATATTAAAATTTCAATCGCTCTTAGTCTCTATCGATGATCATCACTGGCTTTTCTCTTAGGCAAAATGAAAACAACTAATGAAACAATCGCTTATAGAAATCAGTACTATATTAGAAAAGTTAGCCAACCATTCGATGGTTGTGGCCATAGTAATTTCTATATAACATATTCAAACTTGATGTGCCCTTTGCTTCGAATCTTGAACTCGAACGGAACTTCTTTTTTATATTTTTTTCTATGATATTCGTATCATTAAAGAGTAATATTCGGAGCGTAGGGTTACATGATGGTCAAGATTTTTAGTAGAGTAAAAAATTAACTACGAATTGCATTGTATAGTCAGTTTCCAAGTGCATACAAAAGGATTTTCTTGCTTTTGATGTGATGATAATTAATTTTAACATATTATTATTCGTTTGGCTATAATTATTGATGACTTCATTAACTTGGTTTGCATGCAACCATGTTCACATTCATAGGAAATGAGCAAAAAAAATGAATGGAAATAATAGTAGGAATGAATTTTTCATTAAATACCAAAGATATATTATGCATTAAGATTTATTTATTGTAATTCTACATAATTGTCATTTCCCATGGCTGCAATCTCCTTAAACATTGAGTCTCATGTAACATATAAATTAATTATTTGTTCTTGCAAGCCTGAAAGCAGGAATCCAGGTAGGCATCCACTCCTCGTGCATCTGACACATCAAGTCAAATATTAAAAAATTAACTCAATTATAATTATTAATATTTTCTTGAAATCAAAACTAAATAAAAGAGGCAGAGATAGTAAGGTTATTGATACCGTTGTTACTATCAATCGACTTGGTCAAGGCACAACCAGTAATACAGTCATAAACAACATTGGAAGGCGACCCATGGAAGCAATTTTTAATGCAGGTATACATACACGCTCCAAAATCTACCGTACTAGCTTTGAAAGGATTACAATCTATGGCACATTTGGCACTACAAGTAAATCGGCCAAGAGGAACTATAGGAGGAGGCACAACTTGTGGTGATGGATGGTTCTCATCAGCTTGTGCTATGACTAGCATAAGCATGACCATCATCACAACTCCGTTTTTCATCTCACTCACTGCCATAGCTCTTTTCTATATTAGTCTCTCGTATAGTGTTGTCTCTAGGCTTAATTTTGTTTTTGATGTTTTATGTTCAATACATGATCTCTATTTATAGGCATAGAACAATGCATGTAAAAAACATTTATTCATGGAAGAAAAATGGGAAATTAGCCTCTTTCTGATTTAGGGTCCTTAAAGCAAGTATATATGGAAGTCAGGATGGAATTGATTTCATCCAAACAAATCAGGGTATTTTGCTTTCAGCTTGTTGTACATAAGCATACATACAATAGATAAAGGGGGAGTATACAACTATCATTTAAAGATGTTAAAATTTTAAATTGTTTCCTTTAATTTTCATTTGCAATCTTTGTCGTTATAGAATTTAAGAAATTTGATTATAACCTGTCTAATTCTAATTTGATTCTAATCTAATCTGATATTCAATGACAGAGAGACTAGAAGTGGAAAATAATTCAAGGAGTGAAAGTGATGAACATGACAATTCTAAAATATCTCTAAATTTACATTGTTATTTAAATAAATACATTTTTTTCCTTTAGTCTTTCTTTGCCATTAGAGCCATAATGGGGTATATTCTTTTATAGTATCATTTATTATAAGTGTATGGCAATTTTAGGCAATGAAATTAGAATTCAATTCCCAACCAAGGCGATAAATGTTTTTGAAAATTTGCGTACACCTTTTTGTAAGTAAAAGTGCCCTATGGTACAATGTGACTGACCAACAAACAAAGTTGATGTTATGTATATTGGCTGTCGTGAAATCAAACTTTCTTCGGAGTATGAGATGCAAGTTTTTGTTGAATGCACGTGTCAAAAAGTACAAACAAGTTGAAACATCTCAATCGTAATTTTTGTTTAACAATAATGATCATTGTTGCAAAAAGCACTTTCTAAAGAAGTGACTCATGTGCAATTGCAAAACATTCACTAGTTTAATGCTAAGTTTTAGAATAATAAAAAATTTTCACAAGAGCTAAATAATTAATATAGTTTTTAAATTATGCCCTTACACATTTTTCTTGAGCGCTTGAGCAAAGTAATTAGTGTAGTGTTAATTTTGAGAAATAATAATATAAAAGAATATGTCTTTTGTTCTCGAGAATATTTAATAAATATTAATTTTAAAAAATAGATTATTTAAATATTTTAAAATAAATTATTTTTTTATTTTGTAACATAAAAATATAAATATTTTTAATGTCAAGTGAGGACAGATTTGTAAATAAATGTTCTACGGTCAATCTTTGAGAAGTAAGGTGTGATAGAAGAAACAAATTTAAAATTGTATCCAAAATGAATTATGAGGTGCATATTTTATATGCTAGCTAAAACTTATATCAACTTCGACTATTTTTGGTACAATATTAACTTGGACTTGAATACATATGAAATGATCGATCATTCGAGATGAAGGGATCACTTAACAATATTTACTTTTTGGTCTGTCACGAGGTGTCTTCACACCTTATAGGTATTGGACTAATCCCTTCTTGCGTTCCAGATGGCACGACCTTGGCCACAAGGTGTATCCAATTAGATTGGAACCCGACGCTGCACGTAAAGGTCGTTCGAATAGAGATCGGGTTACCAACTAAGCCACGCCTAGTGGTTGCTCCATTAAGAATATGATTAAACGAATTATTTTTTGTGTGTAATTGATTACTTTTCTTTACATTTTATTAAATTTTTGTTAAGGGAGACATCGTGATATCAAGTATACTAATTTAAAACGATGCACAGATCATTGACTGGTAGTTTTTTTTTGTCCCTGTTGTTGGTGTACCAATTAAATTTTTGCCATCCTTTATTTTCATTTTAATCAGGAAAGTGTTAAATGCACCTCTCTTTTTTGATCTGAAAATTCATATTGTATCCTATTTAAAAGAATTTCCGATTTGATACACTACATACTAAAATTTTGATTGATTTATTTTCATGGAAGTATATTTAATACATGATATCATGATAAATATGCATGAACTTCTCTAGTCACATTTGTATCCTTTTTATAGTTCTCATTTTAATTTTCACCTAAAAGGAGAATGTGCATGTATAGAAGTTGATTTGAAATAACAATATAGAACATATCTACAAGGATTTGTAAAAGGAATAAAAGAAGTGAATCTTTAATTTAATCTGAATATAATTGTAGTTCACTTAAAAATAAAAACAATAATGCTACATTCACAAATTTTCATATTCACAAAAAATCACATTTCTTTTTTTTGTCATTACCTTTATATATTGATATTAACAAGTTCTTCGTCTAAATTCGAATATAAGCAAATAATTTTGCGCATGAAGTATGGCAATTTAAGGCAAAGGATTATTTTGTAGACTTGATTGAAATTATAAAGTGACATATAAAGGATAATTGAGGAGTCTAGACGCCATAGCTCGATCTGATTTAGACTACGCTTAAACCTTGCCAAGACATGGTGGAAGCCTACAACCATCTACAGCAACATCTAAAGGATTTGTCCAAACTATTCTATTTTTTGTCGTTGATATTTTCCAACTCAAAAAATTTCTAAATGACATTACAGTGTTACTTTTAAAATTTCAATGAAAATGTAGTTAGATAATGGGAACTTTTATGTTTTTAATATATCGAAATATTCTTAAATAAATATATTTATGTCAAATAATTTTCACTTAAAAAATTAATAATTCTTTATTTTCATTTACAATTTTTAAAATATATTATATAATACCTCAACTGAATTCATTTTCAATATGATAGAAAAACAGTTTAGTAAAATAATTATACCTAGATATAGTTAAAAAAATATTTTATCTTTATTTCAATAAACAATAATAGCTTATAAAATTAAAAGGTGATTTTAACCACCACTACATAGGGTGTTTTTTTTTTTTTGTAGTGCTCGATCATCTCCTTCAAACCTGACACAAACTCGCTTAACCCAAAGATAAACTGAGCCAGGTCAATAAGAAACAATTTTATGTGAGAAGAAAGAATTAACTTGGGACAACATTTGGGTGGGCTTATCCGAGTTAACCCACAAGTTATAATCCATAGGCTATAATGCTCTTCGACAATAGATAAGTCCTCGATGGCATAACAATCCAAGAAGAACTATATAATCCCCTAAAGGCTTCAGTATAATGGAAAAAGTACACTATTATATCCCGAGAACTCCTTCCTGATTAAAAATATAGGATTTTTCTCCATATTAGATGATTCATAAATGGCAGTGAGTGAGATGAGAAAAGGAGTTGTGATGATGGTCATGCTTCTGCTAGTCATAGCACAAGCTGATGAGAACCATCCATCACCACAAGTTGTGCCTCCTGCTATAGTTCCTCTTGGCCGATTTACTTGTAGGGCAATAAAGGCATCAGCATTTGCTATCATAATGTTCATGCGTTGGTGCATGCAAGATACCATTACTTCATCCCCTACTGTTTTTCCAATGGAATTGTCAATAGCTAAAGGATTAGGAATGACACCAAGGACTTTGCCACGTCCTAAATGTGCAGCAGTGGCTACACAACCCATTAACCCAAGACTAACTCCTCCGTAAACTAAATGGATTTCTCTTTCAGCTAGCACTCGACCAAGATGGTTTGCAATATTTACAAACTCTTTATCCCTCCCAGGATTAGATCCACAAAAGACACAAGCACTCTTGATCCGATGAACTGAAGTGACTTCCATTTTCTTTTTTTTCTTTTTCTTTTTTTGTACTCTCACCTTATGAATGATCTGAAGAGAGCAAAGTGCATTATTTAAAGGAATCAAAACTCAAATGTAATAATTACACCTATAAATGAGGGGTAGATCCGTGTGTCATGCAAGTTTGAAAAGAAGCACAACAATGATAATAGCTATATGACAAGGATAAAAGACTAATCTATATGTGTCAGAAGAAGTTTGAAAATAAGCAACGCATATTTCAAAAAAATATGGCTAAAGAGATATTTTTTTTTAAATTTTTTTAATGTACAAGAAGAAAAAGGAAAAATAAAAATTAATACTTACAGGAGGTGTGATTATGGCTCACATTTTCCTCTGTTTTTACGTCCAGTAACGACCTGAATGCTCTCTATGGGCCGATGGTCGATTTCCCATCCAATTTTCTTAAAAATTGGCAAACATGGTCTTTTTGAGTCAGATTCCTGACAAGAGGTTGTCGAGACCCGTCAAATAATAAAAATTACCGATTCACAAACTAATTTGTAGTATAGAGAATGAACCAAATCGTCTTTCAAGGATCCAAATTCAAACTAACTTGTAGCTTCATAATCATGCCTAACAAGACATCTATTGACTAAAAGCAGAAAAACTGATTATCCCTAATATAATCCACTTTTTTAGGAAAACACGATGGCACTTAGCATGTGGCACAAGCCTTTAAACCCCCAAGTGTCCCTAGTGGACGAGTTATAGTCTCGTGAGGGTTTACCAGGATGATACCCACAAACATGTAATATTTTATTTAATCAATTCCACTAATTTTTAAATTCAAGAGAATTAAGAGTAACCACAGTTTCAAAGATTCCAAACATTTGTGAAGTGATATGCCTTTACATCCAAATTAACAAGCAAGGTGAATTCAAGTAAAATCATGGATCAAGCATGATAGAATCTCACAAGATACACTCTCAATCTCTCAAGTGTTTAAGTTTGTGTTTACACTCAAATCAACTCATGAAGAATTGCACTACCATAAGCTTGCTTATCTTCTACTTCTCCACTACTCAAAATACATGCACACACAAATCAAGAGGACTTTATTGAAGATTGTAATGAGGCCAAGGTAAGGGAAGGGAAGGGAACAATATGGATATAACAAGTTACAACCAAAGAGAATAAAAGAGCAATGGGGAGGAACTCAAGTAACAAGCATAGAAGTTTACCACAAACCATAAAATGCACATTCTCTTAACACATTCCTTCCTTGTTCTATTCTTTTCTTTTATAACCTCTTGGCTTTATTCTTTTTTTTTTTTTGAATTGGTCACTTGTTCTTTTTTTTGTACCAAACATTTTGCATAAGCACCCCCCACACTTAAACCATGGCTTGTCCTCAAGCAAAAAGAGCTCCTCCAATAAGAAAACCAATGCTCTCCTATTTGCTAAGGTGAGGTAAAACATGATTTTTTTTTGCGCAAGGCTTGTAATGATCTAAGAACAAAGAATGGGCAATTAGGCTCAAAGGGGGTTAGCAATGAGATAAATACAAGGTAGGCTATTTGGCTAAAGTAGCTAATTCAAAAAAAAAATGCCTTAATCAAGTTCATGCATGCATATGAAAATGTAGCCTCAAGAAGAATCAAAGCAAGTTCTAGAGTGACAAAAGCCATGATTGAAACTCACACAAGAAAGGAAGAAAATGATATAGATGTAACATCCATTCATCAATAAGTTCAAAATCTCACAAGGTATGGATGCATCTACCAAACTTAATCCACTAATCCAAAATCCAACACCAAGCATATGAAATTCAAGGGGAAAGACAATTCATTCACTTATGTTAGGAAACTTGAACTTCAATTAATGGAAACTCATGACTTTCATAATTCTTAAAACACAATTGGAAGGGACCTAAACACACGAAAATCACACCCTTTTTTCCAAAATAGAAATTTAAATAGAAAATAGAAACAACAAATAAAACAGAAAATAGAAATGAAAGACATCAAACATAATCAATAACAGAGACAACAAACAACAAAAATGAAAGCAACAGAAAAGTGTAAACAGTAACAGTAAAATAAAAACAGAAATAAGATTGAAAACATTAACAAAACAGTAAAAACAAAAAGAAAACAACAACCAGAAAAATGAAATAAAAATGTGGAAAGAAAACTCCCTATGGATAGCAGAAGCAACATAATCCCAGCAGCCACGCCATAGCCAGTGTAATGGGTCACCACATCAAGAATCAGATGGTTTAGTCTCTTATAGGGCTGCCTCACTAGTTTAGCTCCATCCTTAAATAAAATCCTATGCAGGCATATGGAATGGCTAATGCTAGGAATGTCTGCAAGTGTAAAGACTTTTGGATTCTTCCTCAAAATGGGTAGCAACCTCTCCTCCTCATCAGTAAGGAGGTTCTTAGCCACAATGAACTCCAATTTTGGTGGCTTCACTACTTCTGTAGATTGAATTGTTGCATAATCTGCTGAAAAAGATTCATCATGTCTCAAAAAGGCAGCAATCTCAGCACATGCATTACACAATATATCACCATCACAACCAGTACAACAAACAGAATCATCAAAATCAGTAAAACTAGTAAATTCAGCACACAAATCATCAATTGGTTTTTTCACATCAATGATCTCATATTCTACAGAATCAGATATCTGCATTTGTTGCTTGCCCAACTGACTTAATGAAGATGTTAGCTGACCAATTTGGGTATTCAAATTCTGAATAGTGGTCTCAGTTCTCTGTTGAAACTGCAGATTATTAGTTTCCAATTGCTTCACTGAGTCCTCTAATGTAGGCTCATATTCTGTGCCTACTAGAGTTTGTTGGGGCATAGGCTGCTGGTATAAATTGCTTAGTCTAACATAAGATTGGAACTGTTGTGAGCTCAATGGTTGCTGGAATGGTTGTATATAATGGTTTAGCTGCTATTGTGCTGTATTTTCATATCTCAAGTCTGGATAATCTCCCCAACCAAGGTTATAGGTAGCAGAATAAGGATCATATCCAGGTTGTTGGTATTGTGGTTCACCAAGAAATACACCTGTTGCATCAACATAATGGTCATGAAATACAGAACCATCATTTAGAAATGTGGGGCATGCATATGTGGGATGAAAATAACTACTACAAAATCTTGCAACATGATTAGATAAAGTAAGCACCATCCAACATAGATTAACTTAAGATCTAGAATTTAACCAAGCTAAACAATCCATCAAAAAGCTTTAATATATTGTTTATCATTTGTGATCCTATTTGAATACATGATAATAAAGCTATTATCACATCAACATCTAAATCAAATTAAGCAATTTAATCTAGATAAAAATTAAAAGAGGAAGAAGAGAAACTTGAATAACAATTAAGCAATATGAACAAGCGAAACAAGATCTCCAAATTAAACATCAAGATGGCTAATCCCTTGGATTGATTATAAGAGCCTAGCCTTCCATGGATGGGAAGGAAGAACTCAGAAATAAAATAACAAAAACGAAATTGTAAAGAGAATGGAGAAGAAGAGAAAGAAAACTCTCACAAATACTCAAACTTTCTTCAAACTTACTTAAAATTGAATGATGTATAATACAAAGAGATTGACTCTATTTATACTAATCCTAGAAGCCAATTTGTAATTGAAAATAATCTGAATACAAGTTGTAAAAACATGGAAATTGTCAAATATGGAAGCTTGATGCATGGTTGGTGGGTTGGTGCATGGTAGGTGGGTTGGTGTATGGTTGGTGGCTTTTAGTCAGCAACTCTTATCCAACTTCCAGCTTGATTTTCATGACCTAAACTGTACATTTTGGCTTGGAGGTCTCATGAAAGTTGTAGCCAGTTGTCTCCTTGAAATTTTGGCGTTGTAATCATGCCATTTGGACTTTTAGAACTCCAAATATGCCAAAAATATTGCACCTACCTCAAGTTAGGTTGGCAGAACGTGTTTCCAAATTCAAACCAACTTGTAGCTTCATAATCATGCCTAAAACGACATCTATTGACTAAATAGTCTTCAGTGAAGTTGGAGATATGGGTCTTATCTTTCCAACGGCCAAGTTTCAGCCTAAGAGGAGACCTATAGCACACTATATAGTCCAATATGTTCACACTACCCAGATTTCTATGACAGCAAACCCACTCTGCATTGCACGAATATTTTGGACCCTTAGAAGTCTGATCCAGCTCTTGAGTTCTCATGAAACTTGTAGAGCCTTGTCTTAGCTTTCCAAAGACACAAAGATTACCTCAAATGGATCACTGAGTCCCAAGTTATGGCCTAACCAAGGATGAAAGGTCAAAATGCATCAAAATCCAAGAATTATTCATAACTTGCATTAAAGCCCAATGAGGCCCAACAACATTAAACTAATCTAAAATACTAATATTAGGCACAATAAACATCTAATAAAGCCTAATACAAAGCTAACATAAGTGTGTACCCTGATCACTGATAATGGCCCTCGGGATTCCAAACCTGCAGAAAATCTGTGATCTAACAAAGTCCATAACAACTTTGGAATCATCAGTCCGAGTGGCTTTTTCCTCCACCCATTTGGATACATAATCAACAGCTAACAAAACATAAATAAAACCAAAGGAAACAGGGAAAGGGCCCATGAAATCAATACCCCAAACATCAAAGATCTCACAAGACAGCATAGGCTGCTGAGGCATCTCATTCCTGTGTGAAATTGTCCCTGTTCTCTGGCACTGTTCACAATACTTACAAAATAGATATGCATCATGAAATAGGATAGGCCAATACAACCCAAAGTCCAAAACCTTCCTAGCTGTACGTTAGGAGCCAAAGTGCCCACCACATGCAAATGTATGACAAAAGCTAAGAATGGAATGAAACTCATGATCAGAGACACACCTTCTAATAATCTGGTCACTAACAAAGCTTCCACAGATAAGGATCATCCCATACATAGTACTTAGACTCACTTTTCAATTTATCAGATTGAGCTCTTGTAAAACATGCAGGAAGAACACCAGCAACCAGGAAATTAACCATATCTGCAAACCAAGGGGAGGTGTTCTTACCTTACAGCTACAGAAGCTGCTCATCTGGGAAGGAGTCCTGTACAGGGAAGGGATCTGAAGCCCTCTCAATGCTGCTCAAGTGATCTGCCACTAGGCTCTCTACTCTACTCGTGTCCCGGATCTCTATATGAAACTCTTGGAGCAGTAGCATCCACCTTATTAGTCGGGGCTTTGCTTCTGGCTTCTTCAAAAGGAACTTTAGAACTGCATGATCAGTAAACACAACAACATTAGAACCAAGCAAATATGATCTAAACTTATCCAAAGCAAAAACAATGGCTAAAAGCTCTTTTTCGGTTGCGGTATAGTTGGGTTGAGCAGCATCCAGAGTTCTGGAAGCATAATATATCACATGAGAAGCTCTCCCTACTCTTTGTGCCAAGATTGCTTCTACTGCATAGTTAGAAGCATAACACATCAACTCAAATGGTAATGTCCAGTCAGGAGGTTGGATGATGGGGGTACTGGTCAAGGCCCGCTTCAAGTGGTTAAAAGCTGCCTTGCACTTGTCATCAAAATTGAACTCCACATCTTTTTGCAATAAGTGGGAAAGTGGAAGGGCAATCTTGCTGAAGTCGATAATGAAGCACTTGTAGAAACCTGCATGACCAAGAAAAGAACGCACTTCCCGCACGCATATGGGGTAAGATAAACAAGTAATTACATCGATCTAGGCAGGATTTACCTCAATGCCCTTACTGGATACTACATGGCCTAAAAATATACCATGTTCTACCATAAAATGACATTTCTCAAAATTTAGCACAAGGTTAGTTTCAATGCATCTATGCAGCACCCTAGATAAGCTAGCTAAACATGAATCAAAAGAAGAACCATAGACAGTAAAGTCATCCATAAATACCCCCATGCACTCCTCTAAGAAATCAAAAAATATGCTCAACATGCATCGCTGGAAGGTACCAGGGCATTGCAGAGGTTGAAGGGCATCCGTCTGTAAGCAAAGGTGCCGAAGGGATAGGTAAATGTGGTCTTCTCCTGATCCTCTGGTGCAATGTGGATCTGGAAGTATCCAGTGTAGCCATCCAAAAAGCAATAATGAGACTTACCAACTAACCGTTCTAGCATTTGATCAATAAACAGAATGGGGTAATGATCTTTCTGAGTGGCTTAGTTAAGGCGTCTGTAGTCAATGCAGACTCTCCAGCTATTCTGCAATCGGGTTGGAATGAGCTCATTCTTCTGGTTGGCCATGACAGTCACTCCATATATCTTTGGAACCACTTGCACCGGGCTCACCCACTTGCCATCAGAGATGAGATAGATAATGTCAGCCTGCAGTAGCTTGGTCACCTCTTTCTTCCCCACATCTAGAATGAGAAGATTCAGTCTCCTCTGGGGTTGTCTCACTGGTTTAGTTGCCTCCTCAATTAATATCCTGTGCATGCATGTGGAAGGGTTAATACCAGGAATGTCTACAAGTGTCCAACCAATTGCCTTTTTGTGTTACTTCAAGACTTCGAATAGTCTGGTTTCTTGCTCAGGTTGGAGGTGTTTGGCCACTATGACCAGGAGCTTCTCATCCTTCTCCAAGAATGCATACTTCAGATGCTCGGGTAGGGGCTTAAGTTCAATGGAGGGTGGTTGCTGGACTGACGGTACTAGTTTTGGAACCGAAACTAAATCTGCCAATTTCTCAGCAGTTGCACTTGCTGCACCTGTACCTGCAAGTTGTGCACAATCTTGCAAAACAACATCATCATATCCTATGGAATCAAAAGAATCACACTTAGCAGCAGCATGAATGACAACATCATTGCCATTAATAACATAAACAAAATCATCAATGTCAGCAGAATTAACAACAGCACATGACAAGTATATAGAAATCTCAGCATAGGCTGCACACATTGCAGTGGGTTTACAACTAGAAAGTCCGAAATAGGCAGAACAAGTATCGCAAGCTATGCTATCAGTGTATCCTACAATTTCAGGAAACTCTGCCTACATATCAGCATGCATATCATCAACCAGTAAATCAATGACGTCAAAATGAAAAACAGAATGATCCTCTAAAGGGTATTTCATGGCATCAAAAATGTTAAACTGAATGATATCATCACTAAATTCCATGAAAAGGGTACCAGCATGCACATCAATCTTAGTTTTAGCAGTTTTAAAAAATGGCCTACCTAAGATCAATGGGGGTGGGGACTTGATGGTGGCTCCCAAGTCTAGTAAGGCATGAGTGAACTTTGGTGCCCTATGGTGCAGGGGATGGTAAAAGTGCCTGGCTCTTTGCATTTGGGAGACAGGTTGGGCTGAATCAAAGCAGAGACATTTCTCCCCGTACTCACTTTTTCAGTCCCCTTTAGCTTCCTCTTATGGGTACACATCTCTTTCAAAAACTTGGCATACTTGGGGATTTGTTTAACTGCCTCCAAGAGAGGTATATTCACCTCAACCTTTTGAAAAGTCTCCATAATTTCCTTATCCAGGTCAGTCTCAACCATATGCCTCGGTTGTATCATTCAGTTGGGAAAATGAAGAGGAATGTTGGAAGCTGACTTTTGTGGATGTTCACTTTTCTGTTGTACTAAATTTTCTGTCAACTACTGGTTTGATCTGGTTTTCTGCTTGGCTGTTGTAGGATCATTTTCTGCTGAAGAATTTCAATTTGCTGCTGAATCTTGTTTTTCGGGGTCAAGGGTAGAATCTGGAATTATTTGCTGCACAGGTCCATTGATTTGCTTACCACTGCGCAAAGCTGTAGCACTAACATTGCCTCTAGGGTTTGGAGTGGTTTGAGAGGGTAATTGGCCAGAACCCTGTGACTTTAATTCATGAATAGATGTGGCAAGTTGACCAATTTGAGTCTCCAAGTTCTGAATGGTGGTTTCAGTTCTCTGTTGAAACTGGATGTTATTGGTGGCCAACTGTTTCATCAAATCCTCCAATGAGGGCTCAGATTTCTTGGCTATAGGACCTTGCTGCTGATGGTCTACTTGGTCCAGCATGTGGCTGAAACTGATTTGTCCTTACTTGCTGCTGGAATGGTGGTCTATACTGGTTTGGTGGCTGCTGATTTGATGCATTCCCATATCTTAGATTGGGATGGTCCCTCCAGCTTGGATTGTAAGTGTTGGAGAATGGATCATATTTCTGTTGTTGCTGCTGATGGAACTATGGCTTCCCAGGAAATATACCAGCTGCAGCCACATATTGATCTTGAAACTCATAATCATTTTGCAATGTGGGGCACGAATCTGTGGGATAAGAGGAAATAGAACATCTGATATAAACTCTTGTAGCCACAGGTGTTTGATGCTGTCCCATGGCTAATTGCCTCACCAAGGAGGTTAACTCATCAATTTGGTGTTCCATCCTCTATTGGTCAGCATGGGAAACATGAACCTCATTGCCTCCTCTAGTTGAGGTAATGACCCTAGTGCCAAACTGTTGGGCATTGGCAGCCATATCAGCAATTAAATCCCTAGCAGCAGCTGGAGTTTCGTCAACCAGGGCACCTCCACTAGCAGCATCAACCATGCATCTATCCATAGGTAGCAACCCTTCATAGAAGTATTGGATTAGTAGTTGATCACTAATTTGATGGTGTGGGCAGCTCAAGCACAATTTCTTGAATCTCTCCCAATACTTATGGAGAGTCTCACCACTGAGTTGCCTTATGCCACAAATATCTTTGCTTATTGCAGCGGTTCTTGATGCAAGAAAGAACTTCTCCAGAAACAGTCTTTTCATGTCATTCTAAGAAGTGATGGTAGCAGGTTGTATGTAATACAACCAATCCTTAGCAGCACCATCCAAGGAAAAAGGAAAAACCCTCAGCTTGATGTGATCTTCAGCTATTCCATGAGGTTTCATGGTGGAGCAGACAACATGGAACTCCGTCAAATGTTTATGTGGATCTTCACCTGCAAGACCATGAAACTTGGGCAACAAGTGTATCAATCCAGATTTCAACTCAAAATCAAAATTAAGTTCAGGATATTGAATGCACAAAGGTTGATAATTCATATCAGGTGCAACCAATTCCTTAAGGGTCCTATTATTATTGTCAGCTATAGTAAAATCAGCAGACTCAGTATCAGACACTGAAGCACTAATAGAAACATACTCAACAGGATTAACATAGTCAACAACAAGATCAGATGTAATGTCAAGTTCAAATCCAATTCCAGAAGCTATTTGATTAGCTATATGAATGCTACCACTAGTCTTATGAATTCTGAGAAGTGTATGAAAGGTTCTATCAATTTAAGGATCAAATGAATGAAAGGTACCAGGATCAGACCTAGTCATACCGCATGCAGCTCATAGGAAAGTAAAGAAAAGCAATTAAAATACTAAAAATTCCTAAAACAAATACTGCAAAAATCTAAACAAAAGTAAAAACAATATCAAATGAATTTTAAAAATTCTGGAACCACCACAGGGTGAAATCTACACAAAATGCTATCCAACAAAATAATAAAAAATCTTAAAAAATTTAAAAAGTGGTCTAAACGATGGAATTTGGCTAAAATAAGTGTACCTCACTATAATAGTGAGTGAAAAAATTTAGGTCAATCAAAGATACTTTACCAAATCGAAATTCTTGACACGATACCCTTTACCCAATTTCAGTCGAATTCCACTTGAAAAAGCTTCAAAAACAAAACAAACACAATTGTCAGAGTTAGATGGGGTCTTGAAATGATCAAATAGTTGCATTGGATCCCCAACAACGACGCCAAATTTGACAATAGGTTGTTGAGACTCGTCAAATAATAAAAATTACTGGTTCACAAACTAATTTGTAGTACAGAGAATGAACCGAATCATCTTTCAAGGATCCAATAAAAACAAAGATTCAATCAGATCAAGATAATTAAAATGGGGGTTTTTGTTGTTGATTAACAAGATTGATAAAAGTACAAGACTCAAAGTTGTAAACAAATCTAAAAAAACAACCAATCCAAGGAAATTTACCGATCTTGAGTTTAATCCATCATTGATCACAAGGAATTCACTTAATCGCTAACCATGTTCTTGGCCTTAGATCACATCAAGACACTTCAACATGATCGAAGAATCCTCTACTAGATAAGCATCTAGGATTTAATTAACCAAGGTTAGATAAAGTAAGCACCATCCAAACATAGATTAACTTAAGATCCAGAATTTAACCAAGCTAAACAATCCATCAAAAAGCTTTAATAAATTGTTTATTCTTTGTGATCCTCTTTGAACACATGATAATAAAGCTATTATCATATAAACATCTAAATCAAATTAAGCAATTCAATCTAGATTAAAATCAAAAGAAGATGAAAAGAAATTTGAATAACAATTAACCAATATAAACAAGCGAAACAAGATCTCCAAATTAAGAAGAGAAAGAAAACTCTCACAAATACTCAAACTTTCTTCAACCTTACTTAAAATTGAATGAACTATAATACAAAGAGATTGGCTCTATTTATACTAATCCTAGAAGCCAATTGGTAATTGAAAATAATCTGAATGCAAGATGTAAAAACATGGAAATTGTCAAATATGGAAGCTTGATGCATGGTTGATGGGTTGGTGTATGGTTGGTGGCTTCAAGTCAGCAACTCTACTCCGACTTCCAGCCTGATTTTCATGCCCTAAACGATGTATTTTGGCTTGGAGTTCTTCATGAAAGTTGTAGCTAGTTGTCTCCTTAAAATTTTGGCGTTAGTTTCATGCCATTTGGACTTTTACAACTCCAGATATGCCAAAAACACTGCACCTACCTCAAGTTAGGTTGGCAGAACGTGTTTCCAAATTCAAACCAAATTGTAGCTTCATAATCATGCCTAAAACGTCATCTATTGACTAAATGGTCTTCAGTGAAGTTGGAGATATGGGTATTATCATTCCAATGGCCGAGTTTCAGCTCCAAAGGAGGCCTATAGCCCACTATATAGTCCAATATGTGCACACTACCCAGATTCCAGTGATAGTAAACCCACTCTGCATTACAGGGATATTTTGGACCCTTAGACGTCTGATCCAGCTCTTGAGTTCTTCATGAAACTTGTAGAGCCTTGTCTTAGCTTTCCAAAGACACCAAGATCACCTTAAATGGATCACAGAGTCCCAAGTTATGGCCTAACCAAGGAGGAAAGGTCAAAATGCATCAAAATCCAAGAATTATTCACAATTTGCATTAAAGCCCAATGAGGCCCAACAACATTAAACTCATCTAAAATACTGATATTGGGCACAATAAACATCTAATAAAGCCTTATACAAAGCTAACATCAGTGTCTCAAATTGATTGATCATGTATAAATATATATATATATATATATTTGTTCTGATTGGTTTGAAATGACTGATTGGAATCCGCTGTTTATTCTATGTCATTTGGTAACATCCGTGAAACAAAGGAAGCTTTGCCGAATTTTTTATATAATGAAAAAAAATTATTCCACGTAAGACTTATGAGCTAGTAAACGATGTAGTAATAATAGGTCTTACATATGCAAACTTGATGTGCCCTTTACTTCGAATCTTGAACTCAAACGGAACTTCTTTCTTATATATTTTTCTATGATGTTCATACCATTAAAGAGTAATATTCGGAGTGTAGTGTTACATAATGGTCAAGATTTTTAGTAGAGTAAAAAATTAACTACGAATTGCATTGTGTAGTCTGTTTCCAAGTGCATACAAAAGGATTTTCTTGCTTTTGGTGTGATGATAATTAATTTTAACATATTATTATTCGTTTGGCTGTAATTATTGATGACTTCATTAACTTGGATTTCATGCAACCATGTTCAAATTCATAGGAAATAAGCTACACAAAAATGCAATCCAAGAGAATAAAAAAAATCTTAAAAAATTGAAAAATTGGTCTAAACGATGGAATTTGGCTAAAATAAGGGTGACCTCACAGTTAATAGTGAACCTTTCTCAAAATAACGTTTTCCATTAGTGTACCAAAATTCAGGTCAATCAGAGATACTTTACTGAACCGAAATTCTTGACACGATGCCCTTTACTCAATTTCAACCATATTCCACTTGAAAAAGCTTCAAAAACAAAACAAACACAATTGTTAGAGTTAGATGAGATCTTGAAATGATCAAAAAAGAACAAAGATTTAATCAGATCAAAATAATTAGAAAGAGGGGTTTTGTTGTTAATTAATAAGATTGACAAAAGTACGAGACTTAAAGTTGTAAACAAATCTAAAAAAACTACCAATCCAAGGAAATTTATCGATCTTGAGTTTAATTCATCATTGATCATAAGGAATTCACTTAATTGCTAACCATGTTCTTGGCCTTAGATCACATCAAGACGCCTCAACATGATCCAAGAATCCTCTACTAGATAAGCATCTCGGATTTAATTAACCAAGGTTAGATAAAGTAAGCACCATCCAAACATAGATTAACTTAAGATCCAGAATTTAACCAAGCTAAACAATCTATCAAAAAGCTTTAATAAATTGATTAGTCTTTGTGATCCTCTTTGAATACATGATAATAAAGCTATTATCACATTAACATCTAAATGAAATTAAGTAATTCAATCTAGATAGAAATCAAAAGAGGGAGATAACAATTACGCAATATGACCAAGCGAAACAAGATCTCCAAATTAAACATCAAGATGGTTAATCCCTTAGATTGATTAAGAGATCCTAGCCTTCTATGGATGGGAAGGAAGAACTCAAAAATAAAAGAACAAAAACGAAATTCTAAAGAGAATGGAGAAGAAGAGAAAGAAAACTCTCACAAATACTCAAACTTTCTTCAAACTTACTTAAAATTGAATGATAATAATACAAAGAGATTGGCTCTATTTATACTAATCCTAAAAGCCAATTTGTAATTGAAAATAATCTGAATGCAAGCTGTAAAAACATGAAAATTGTCAAATATGGAAGCTTAATGCATGGTTGGTAGGTTGGTGCATGGTTGGTGGGTTGGTGTATGGTTGGTGGCTTCTAGTTAGCAACTCTTATCCGACTTCCAGCTTGATTTTCATGACCTATACGATGTATTTTGGCTTGGAGGTCTTCATCAAAGTTGTAGCCAGTTGTCTACATGAAATTTTGGCATTAGTTTCATGCCATTTAGACTTTTACAACTCCATATGTGCCAAAAACATTGCACCTACCTCAAGTTAGGTTGGCAAAACATGTTTCCAAATTCAAACCAACTTGTAGCTTCATAATCATGCCTAAAACGACATCCATTAACTAAATGGTCTTCAGTGAAGTTGGAGATATGGGTCGTATTTTTCCAATGGCTGAGTTTCAGCTCCAAACAAGGCCTATAACCCACTATATAGTCCAATGTGTGCACACTGCCCAGATTCCTATGACAGCAAACTCATTCTGCATTGCAGGGCTATTTTGGACCCTTAGAATTCTGATCCAACTCTTGAGTTCTTCATGAAACTTGTAGATCCTTGTCTTAGCTTTCAAAAGACACCAAGATCACCTCAAATGGATCTCTGAGTCCCAAGTTATGACCTAACCAAGGAGGAAAGGTCAAAATGCATCAAAATCCAAGAATTATTCACAATTTGCATTAAAGCCCAATGAGGCCCAACAACATTAAACTCATCTAAAATACTAATATTAGGCACAATAAACATCTAATAAAGCCTAGTACAAAGCTAACATATGTGTCTCAAATTGATTGATCAATTAGCAATTAAATCCCTAGCAGCAGCTGGAGTTTTGTCAAAAAGCTTTAATAAATTGTTTATTCTTTGTGATCCTCTTTGAACGCATAATAATAAAGCTATTATCATATAAGCATCTAAATCAAATTAAGCAATTCAATCTAGATCAAAATCAGAAGAGGATAAAAAGAAATTTGAATAACAATTAAGTAATATGAACAAGCGAAACAAGATCTCCAAATTAAACATCAAGATGGCTAATCCCTTGGAGTGATTATAAGAGCCTAGCCTTCCATGGATGGGAAGGAAGAACACATAAAATAAAGAACAAAAAAGAAATTCTAAAAGGAATGGAGAAGAAGAGAATGAAAACACTCACAAATACTTAAACTTTCTTCAAACTTACTTCAAATTGAATGATGTATAATACAAAGAGATTGGCTCTATTTATACTAATCCTAGAAGCCAATTTGTAATTGAAAATAATCTGAATGCAAGCTGTAAAAACATGAAAATTGTCAAATATGGAAGCTTGGTGCATGGTAGGTGGCTTCTAGTCAACAACTCTTATCCGACTTCCAGCTTGATTTTCATGACCTACACGGTGTATTTTGGCTTGGAGGTCTTCATGACAGTTATAGACCATTGTCTCCTTGAAATTTTGGCTTTAGTTTCATGCCATTTGGACTTTTACAACTCTAGATATGCCAAAAACACTACACCTACCTCAAGTTAGGTTGGCAGAACGTGTTTCCAAATTCAAACCAAGTTGTAGCCTCTTAATCATGCCTAAAACGGCATCTATTGACTAAATGGTCTTCAATGAAGTTGGAGATATGGGTCTTATTTTTCCAATGGCCGAGTTTCAGCTCAAAATGAGGCCTATAGCCCACGATATTGTCCAGTATGTGCACACTACCCAGATTCCAGTGACAGCAAACCCACTATGCATTGCAAGACTATTTTGGACCCTTAGAAGTCTGATCCAACTCTTGAGTTCTTCATAAAAGTTGTAGAGTCTTGTCTTAGCTTTTCAAAGACACCAAGATCACCTCAAATGGATCACCGTATCTAGAGATTTTTTTCAAAATTATGGGTCCACCACAGGATGAAATCTACACAAAAATGCTATCCAAAAGAATAAAGAAAATCAAAAAAAATTGAAAAAGTTGTCTAAACGATGGAATTTGGTTAAAATAGGGGTGACCTAACTATAAATAGTGAGTCTTTCTCAAAATAACGTTTTCTATTAGTCTACCAAAATTCAGGTCAATCAGAGACACTTTATCGAACCGAAATTCTTGACCAGATGCACTTTATCCAATTTCAGCAGAATTTCACTTGAAAAAACTTCAAAAGCAAAACAAACACAATTGTTAGAGTTAGATGGGGTCTTGAAATTATCAAATAGTTGCCTTCGAAATTGTTACATTGATGGGGAGGGGGGACAGCCAACAAGGTTGGTGAATGAACTTCTAAGACATAAAGTCCATGATGAAGATCACCCTTGCCAATCCTCTTAGAGAGGTTGTTGTTCTATATGACAAAAGAATCAGAATGGAACACGATGGAAATGTTAGGAGATTTCAGTAATGCACTGACATAAATTAGATTGAAATGAAAGCTAGGAATGTAAAAGACATTGTGCAAGGTGAGTGTGGGTGATAGTTTGACTGTTCCAATGGAGACAATGGGGATTTTTGTGTGATTTGTGAGGGTGACATAGGCATTGGATATAGATGTATAATCGATGAAGGCATCTAAAGTGAAACTGACATGGTTTGTGGCGCCAGAATCTAAGATCCAATGATGAGGATTACCTAAGAGTGGTGGAGATGGTGCAGATAGAATGATACGCAGAGTTGGATGGAGGATCAATATGCTCCACATTTGGTTTAGAAGCAAGTGATATTTGGGAGGATAACACGGCCAAGAGATGTTGATACTGTGATTGTAACACCCTACTTTGGATGTCACATTTATATAATTTCAAAAACCTTTTATATTATCTTTATGAAAATATGAGTTCTAAAATTTCTTTCTGCGGATATAACATAAAATAACCAGAAAAGAAAAACTTAATATCAAAAGATCTCAAGATACATAGTATGTTCTTATATCTGATTCTACTGTTTAATAATGACATGAAAGAAAAACAATACTCAATAGAATGTATACAGATGTTATACACCACCCTATTGGCCAAAGTCTTAAATATTTGTATACTTAATATCCAAGGGGACACACCACGCGTCTGAATCACTGTGGAATTATATTCTAACAAAACTAAATAGATCCTTCCATGATGCCTTCGCCATCTTCATAAAATAGAAAGAAAAACAACACAACATACAAAACAATACAACAAAGAGGTGAGATCCTCGTCACCTATCAATACCAATAAAGCAGTGTAGAAAACATAACAAATAGTACAATTAACATAATAGATATTACATTTAACATAACAAATAGTACAGCTCCATATTGAATCAACATATATAATCATGTTGTCAAACAATGAGTAAATTAAAATGAATATGCACCATAATGATGTGACAGTATGACAACTGACTATGCAATCATTTAATGATTGACTACCTACTCCATGGAGCTAAATCACAACAAGTCGGAGATAGTGATTAGGAGTACATATTACGTATCTCATTAGCCTCCAATTTACTCAAAAGTGTTATAGAATCATCTCATTTGGCAATATGGCTCACGAGAACACTCTCCACCAATCGTGAATAAGATAGTGTCTGGTCGAGATTGTTCGGTGTGTTGCAATCATAACGCCACGGCACAGTTCAACTGGCCTCTTGTGGAGTTTCCGCACCCTGACGTTCCCAAGATCATTCATAGATCTTCACTACACAATTCGCACCCGCACTAAGGTGTAAGCTCAACTCCTATGCTCAAAGCCTTAACAACAAGTCTCATACAGGCTATCACAATGCTATGGTCAACTAACCCATGCAAAGTGCAATCACTCATGATTCACATAATAATTCATGGTCAACTAACCCATAATTATTAAATCAATCATGATCAACCCAATAATTCATTATCAATGAACTCATAATTATTGGTTTATCAAAACACAATCCCCTCAGAATTCAAGCCACCATTTTTAGAATAGTGTCAACTGTCCTATCCAAGGTTTAGTTTACGCCGGCCCAATAGTAGTACCGTTGTTCTTTAACCTATGATGCTTCCAAAACATTTTCTAAATCACGTAACACTACAGTTACGATTTTCAAATCGCGTAACATTTCTGTTACGTTTTTCAATTGCGTAAAACTATTTTTCTGTTCTTCAAATCGTGTAACTCAAAAATTAATATTTTTGAATCGCGTAACAGTTTAAAATCACATTTTAATCGCGTAAAGCATTTTTCACAAATACTAAGCTATTTTGAACTAAATAAAATATTTCCAAGTCTATTCCCACTATGTGAGCTAAAAATAAGTTTCAAATACAAACAGAGATTTTTCAACAAATCTTTCAAAAATAATTTCTATTTTAAAAACATTTATTTCTTCCTCAAATCATCACCAAAATATTTTTCTCAAACTTTCTGAAAAATAAAAGTCTTTAATAAAAATAAGCATTAATTCAAAAATAGTTTGATACTAGTAAATATTTTAAGGTCCAAACTAATCTTTAGAAAATATTTCAAGATCCAAAAAAATTTTCAAAAATGTTTCTACTTGAAAAATATTTATTTTCATCTTCAAATCATAACTAAATAATTTCTTTCATATCTTCGAAAATCCTTTAAACCATATACTAATTTTCAAAAATTAGAACAAAAATCTTTAATAAAGTAAATATCACTTCTACAATAGTTTCTTTTCAAAGCCTTTCCATTTCCATCATGATTCATTGGTTTCCAACCAAACATATGCATGTACATAGCCATGTTCTTCATCCACACGTACATCATCTTATTTACACATAAGCTATATCATACTTTAATCATAACAAGTTCATGTCATATCTCAAAAATATAAAAACACATAGGATAATCAAAACATAAATCATAAAGCACAAACCACAAAACATCAACCATAAAACATGAAAGTATAAAATATAAATCATAAATTAGTTCCTCACCACCATATTGGTTGATGAGAGAAATCTCCCCCTTACCTTGGTTCAAAATCCTCTCTAGTAAAAGTTCATTGGCTTCTCACCAATAAAATCCTTCTTCCACCAACGAAATCCCTTATAGAACCAAGTTCATAACTTTTATACTCTAAAATATGGAATAAGATGATCATGGATCAATCCAATGATCTAAAACTTTGAAATAGAAATTTAAAAGTGAAGAGAAAGAATTTTCACCTCAGATTCCTTCAAATTTAGGCAAGCTTGAAAGTAGTGAAAATAGTTTGTATTTCAAGAAACTCTCAACATCAAAGTTTCTCAAAACACTACTAGGATGCTAGAAACTAACTTAGAATTTTGGTAAGAGTTTGGGATGGTGAAGATGAGCTCTAGGCCGCGAGCTTTAGAGAGAAGAAGTGAAGGTTTTGGTGTGAGTTCAAGTGAATGGTGAAGTTGGCTATTTATAGAAGAAAAGTATGGACTTAAATGTAATAAATTAAATTAAAAATCATGGATATTTACCATGCTATGGCCGGCCACCCCAAAGGCTTAAGGCAAGGTGATGGCTTCCAATTTGGTCACTTGGCTACCATAAATGCCTAGGTGACTCACCTAGTGATTCATTTTGTTCCATTAATTACATAGGCGATTCACCTATGTGACTCACCAATGCACATAACTGGTTAAGATATTTTCCTCTAGATATTTTTCAGTAACTATTATCCAATGGACAAAGATCAGTCTCTATTGTCCAATGGACAATAGGATGTACCCAAAATCACCCGAAGATTTTATTTGATCACAAAATCGCTAAAAATGGAAAATGATCAAATCTGTTCCCATAATTGAGTTTCGTAAACTTCCATGTTCCTACTAAATAGTCAAAGTATTTTTTGGTCAAAATTTTAAAATTATTATTTTATTATCCAAAATAGTCCCAGTTTAACACATAAAATCAATAAAAACTAAAAATTCTCAAAAATGAAAAACTTAAGAATTTGGTCTTAGATTCGAGTTTCGTGACTTTTCCCAGTCCTAATAAATAGTAAGGGTATTTACAGGCCAAAAATATAAGTTATTTATTTTTATTTTCTGAACTGTCTCAAATCGGCACGTAGCATTTATGAAAAATAACCTATTTTAAATTAAGCTCGTAGAAATTCCCAAAAATCATCATAATTCAAAAAAAATTAAGAAAATCAATATTTTAATTAAAAACAGAAATTTCGAGGTGTTACAGTGATGGTGTTAGAGGAACACTGGATTCATCAGTTTCTGCAAGTGCATTATCAAAGACATGATTGACTGTGGCATCGGGGAGGTTCTATCTTGAACAAGGCTTACAACCAAGTGGATAGCCATGAAGTTTATAGCATTTGTCCACAGTGTGCCTGATCAATCAATTTGAGACACTTATGTTAGCTTTGTACTAGGATTTATTAGATGTTTATTGTGCCCAATATTAGTATTTTAGATGAGTTTAATGTTGTTGGGCCTCATTGGACTTTAATGCAAATTATGAATAATTCTTGGATTTTGATGCATTTTGAATTTTCCTCCTTGGTTAGGCCATAACTTGGGACTCAGTGATCCATTTGAGGTAATCTTGGTATCTTTGGAAAGCTAAGACAAGACTCTACAAGTTTCATGAAGAACTCAAGAGCTGGATCAGACTTTTAAAGGTCCAAAATATCCCTGCAATGCAGAGTGAGTTTGCTGTCACGGAAATCTGGGCAGTATGCACATATTGCACTATATAGTGGGCTATAGGCCTCTTCTTCAGCTGAAATTGGCCATTGGAAAGATAAGACTCATATCTCCAACTTCACATTTAGTCAATAGATGTCGTTTTAGGCATGATTATGAAGCTACAAGTTGGTTTCAATTTGGAAACACGTTCTGCCAACCTAACCTGAGGTAGGTGCAATGTTTTTAGCATATCTGGAGTTCTAAAAGTCCAAATGGCATGATTCCAACGCCAAAATTTCAAGGAGACAACTGACTACAACTTTCATGAAGAGATCTAAGCCAAAATGCACCGTCTAGGTCATGAAAATCAAGCTAAAAGTCGGATAAGAGTTGCTGACTTGAAGCCACCAACCATACACCAACCCACCTACCATGCACCAACCCACCAACCATGCATCAAGCTTCCATATTTGACAATGTCCATGTTTTTACAACTTGTATTCAGATTATTTTCAATTACAAATTGGCTTATATGATTAGTATAAATAGAGTCAATCTCTTTGTATTAGACATGATTCAATTTTAAGTAAGTTTGAAGAAAGTTTGAGTATTTGTGAGAGTTTTCTATCTCTTCTTCTTCATTCTCTTTAGAATTTCGTTTTTGTTCTTTTATTTCTGAGTTCTTTCTTCCCATACATGGAAGGCTAGGCTCTCATAATCAATCCAAGGGATTAGCCATCTTGATGTTTAATTTGGAGATCTTGTTTCGCTTGTTCATATTGCTTAATTGTTATTCAAGTTTCTCTTCTTCCTCTTTTGATTTTTATCTAGATTAAATTGCTTAATTTGATTTAGATGTTGATGTGATAATAGCTTTATTATCATGTATTCAAAGAGGATCACAAAGATTAAACAATATATTAAAGCTTTTTGATAGATTGTTTAGCTTGGTTAAATTCTAGATCTTAAGTTAATCTATGTTGGATGGTGCTTACTTTATCTAACCTTGATTAATCAAATCCTAGATGCTTATCTAGTAGAGAATTCTTGGATCATGTTAAGGCTTCTTGATGTGATCTAAGGCCAAGAACATGGTTAGCAATTAAGTGGATTCATTGTGATCAATGATGAGTTAAACTCAAGATTGGTAAATTTCTTTGGATTGGTTGTTTCTTTATATTTGTTTACAACTTTAAGTCTCATACTTTTATTAATCTTGTTAATCAACAACAAAACCCCCCCTTTTTTAATTATCTTGATCTAATTAAATCTTTGTTTTTGGATCCTTAAGAGACGATTCGGTTCATTCTATATACTACAAATTAGTTTGTGAACCGATTATTTTTATTATTTGATAGGTCTCGACAACCTCTTGTCAAATTTGGCGCCGTTGCTGGGGATCCAAGGCAACTATTTGATCAAATTCTTCAAGACCCCATCTAACTCTAACAAATGTGTTTGTTTTGTTTTTGAAGCTTTTTCAATTGGAATTCGGCTGAAATTGGGTAAAGGGCATTGTGTCAAGAATTTTGGTTTGGTAAAGTATCTTTGATTGACCTGAATTTTGGTACACTAATGGAAAATATTATTCTGAGAAAGGCTCATTATTCATAGTGAGGTCACCCTTATTTTAGCCAAATTCCATTGTTTAGACCACTTTTTCAATTTTTTTTAGATTTTTTATTATTTTTTTGGATAGTATTTTTGTGTAGATTTTACCCTATGGTGGTTCCATAATTTTTAAAATTCAGTTGATACTGTTTTTATTTTTGTTTAATTTTTTGGAGTATTTGTTTTAGGAATTTTTAGTGTTTTAGTTGTTATTACTTTTCTAATACCTTCTTATGAACTGCATGCTGTATGACTAGGTTTGATCCTGGTACCTTGCATTCATTTGATCCTAAAATTGATAGAACATTTCATACACTTCATAGAATTCATAGGACTGGTAGTAGTATTCATAGAGCTAATAGAATTACTTCTGGAATTGGGCTTGAACTTGACATTGCACCTAATCTTGTTGACTCTTTTAATCCTGTTGAGTCTGCTTCTGTTAGTACTTCAGTGTCTAATACTAAGTCTGCTGATTTTACTATGGCTGACTATAACAATAGGACCCTTAAGGAATTGGCTGCACCTGATGTGAATTATCAACCTTTATGCATACAATATCCTGAACTTAATGTTGATTTTGAGTTGAAATCTGGATTGATACACTTGTTGCCCAAGTTTCATGGTCTTGCAGGTGAAGATCCACATAAGCATTTGAAGGAGTTCCATGTTGTCTGCTCCACCATGAAACCTCATGGAATAGCTGAAGATCATATCAAGCTAAGGGCCTTTCCTTTCTCCTTGAATGGTGCTGCTAAGGATTGGTTGTATTACTTACAACCTGTTGCCATCACTTCTTGGAATGACATGAAAAGACTGTTTCTGGAGAAGTTTTTTCCAGCATCAAGAACTGCTGCAATAAGGAAAGATATTTGTGGCATAAAGCAAATCAGTGGTGAAACTCTCCATGAGTATTGGGAGAGATTCAAGAAATTGTGCTCGAGCTGCCCACACCATCAAATTAGTGATCAACTGTTAATCCAATACTTCTATGAAGGATTGATGCCAATAGAAAAGAGTATGATTGATTCTGCAAGTGGTGGAGCATTGGTAGATAAAACTCCAGCTGCTGCCAGAAACTTAATTGCAAACATGGCAGCAAATTCTCAGCAATTTGGTACTCGAATGGGTGCTGCAACCAGAGTAGTCAATGAAGTTAATACCTCTTCACATGTTGATCAACAAAGGGTGGAACATAGATTGGATGAGCTCACTTCTTTGGTTAGACAAATGGCAATAGGACAACACGAACCACCTGTGCAAACCCCTGCAAGAGTTTGTAGCATATGTTCTAGTTCCTCTCATCCTACAGATTCGTGCCCCACATTGCAAGATGATTTTGAGTTTCAAGACCAATATGTGGCTGCAGC
This sequence comes from Styphnolobium japonicum, assembly GCA_023212625.1. Lineage (NCBI taxonomy): Eukaryota > Viridiplantae > Streptophyta > Magnoliopsida > Fabales > Fabaceae > Styphnolobium > Styphnolobium japonicum. The sequence continues at coordinate 19,118,961 of JALBWW010000003.1, read as the reverse complement.
TGGTATATTTCTTGCGAAGCCACAATTCCATCAGTAGCAACAACAAAAATATGATCCATTCTCCGATACTTATAACCCTGGATGAAGGGACCATCCCAATCTGAGATATGGGAATGCATCAAATCAGCAGCCACCAAATCAATATAGACCACCATTCCAGCAGCAAGCAAGGACAAATCAATTTCAGCCACATGTTGGACCAAGTAGACCACCTTTCCAGCAGTAAGGTCCAATAGCCACGAAATCTGAGCCCTCATTGGAGGATTTGGTGAAACAGTTGGCCACCAATAACATCCAGTTTCAACAAAGAACTGAAATCACCATTCAGAACTTGGAGACTCAAATTGGTCAACTTGCCACATCTATTCATGAATTAAAGTCACAGGGTTCTGGCCAATTACCCTCTCAAACCACTCCAAACCCTAGAGGCAATGTTAGTGCTATAGCTTTGCGCAGTGGTAAGCAAATCAATGGACCAGTGCAGCAGATAATTCCAAATTCTACCATTGATTCTGCAGCAAATTCAAGTTCTGTAGCGAATTCAGATGTTGTAGCAGATTCAACAGCAAATGATCCTACAACAGCCAAGCAGAAAACCAGATCAAACCAGCAGTTGACAGAAAATTCAGTACAGCAGAAAAGTGAACATTCACAAAAGTCAGCTTCCAACATTCCTCTTCCTTTTCCCAACCGAATGATACAGCCGAGGCATATGGTTGAGACTGACTTGGCTAAGGAAATAATTGAGACTTTTCAGAAGGTTGAGGTGAATATACTTCTCTTGGAGGCAATTAAACAAATCCCCAAGTATGCCAAGTTTTTGAAAGAGATGTGCACCCATAAGAGGAAGCTAAAGGGCACTGAAAAAGTGAGTATGGGGAGAAATGTCTCTGCTTTGATTCAGCCCAACCTGCCTCCCAAATGCAAAGACCCAGGCACTTTTACCATCCCTTGCACCATAGAGCACCAACAGTTCACTCATGCCTTGCTAGACTTGGGAGCCTCCATCAATGTAATGCCAAAGTCAGTTTACACTTCCTTGCATATGGGAGAGCTAAAGTCCACCGGCATTGTCATTCAGTTAGCAAATCGGAGCACTGCTCAACCTACAGGAGTGTTGGAGGATGTTCTGGTTCGTGTAAATAATTTAATATTCTCATCTAATTTTTATGTGTTGAATATGGAAGATGAATCTGCCTTTTCCCCACCCCCATTGATCTTAGGTAGGCCATTTTTGAAAACTGCTAAAACTAAGATTGATGTGTGATGTGGTAAATCAGAACGCAAGTATACGTTAGCGCAAATCAAATAATATAATAGTAAGAAAGTGTCGAACCCACAAGGATTAATTTTAAATTTGACTATCTACTAAAAGTTTGCAAAACTCAATCTTATTTAAATAACTTAATAAGAGATGATTTATGAAAGACTAAAGATTAGAGTAAACAAGAAGATAAAGTTAATGATCAAATTAACCAAGCCTAGGATTGCAATTATCCCTCACCCTTTACTTGATTCTTTTACTTCTATCTAAGATCAATTAATTATCTGAATTGTTAACTAGAAATCCTTAACTTATCTATAAGCCTCTTTCGATGGTCAAATAGAAATATCCTTAATTAATGATAAACTATATGTCTATCAAATAATCAAGAATTCATTAAGTTCCGATTTCATTAATGGTTACATATGTCATATAGGCATATGTCTATCCTATATAAACTCAAGGCTTTCGCACAAAGTTCATATGTTATCTTACCTAAATCTAAAGCCAAAATCCCTTTGTCAAGTTGCTTAAGGTTTATCAATTCAATTTAATTAATGGCCAATTAATTAAAAGCATTAAAAACAAGTAAGATAAACAATTCAAGATAATCAACCTACTCTTGGATATGATAAACGAATCAAATTACGTGTGAGTTCAACTTGCAATCCTAGTATAGAAATTTAGCTACTCATTATATTAAAGGAAACAAAAGAACAAGTGAAAAGCATGATAGAAATGAAAGTGGTTGTTGGTATTAACAAGAACACAACGGGCTAGAGTTTCGGGATTTACTTTAAACAAATTGGAAGATCTAACCTTGAAATCAAAGTATAAATCTCACAATTTATGAAAGCATCACCCCTAACTCTAGGAAGAACCTTAACTAGACATCAAGATGAAGAAACTTAAATAAGATGAAGAATATATTATACAAACTACAAGAGCTTTGGGATTTACTTTAGACAAATTGGAAAAATTAACCTTGAAATCAAAGTATAAATCTCACAATTTATCAAAGTTTCACCCCTAACTCAAACTAAAATGAGAGAATTCAGAAAATGGAATGCCCTTAAGTGTGGCAAATGCCTTCCTTTTATAGGCAAAGGCTAGAACTATTCAATTACAACTTTGTCAAATCTCTTTGCACATGGGTTGAAATTTCAGGTCCGAAGATTACCAAATTCGTCATTACTAGTGTCATAATTTGGTAATCTTCTCTCATGAAAGTTGTAGCACATGCAATCGTGAAGAACATATCAAAACTTTAGTCAGATCTAACGGTTGGATCTTGAGATATGACCATTTTGCTGAAACTACTCAGATTATATCAATAATGACAGCCACCAACTTGTTGCCTAATTTTGACTTACTTCCGGTGCTAATCTGGAAATCTTCATTTCAATCAAAGTCATAGCGAATGATGTCATGAATGACATATCAAAATTTCAGCTACATCCAACGGTTAGATCTTGAGAAATCACCGAATAACCGAGTATAGGTTTGAGCAGGAATTTTCTGATTTGTCTTGAATTTGATGTAATCCAAAATTCACTGAGTTTAGGTCTTCATTTCTCTTCTGTTTGAGCTATACTGATATCATCATTCAAGTTCATGATATTTTGGTTCAACAACTGCTTTGAATAGTCCTTCGGGTGTTCCGCTCAATTTGTAACAACATAACCAATATATGAGGAATTATGTAATTTTCACTTCATATATGCAGTAATTTCATAAGAATAGACCAATGAGAGGTGCTAAATTATGCATATAAAATATGTTTATCAAATTCTTCCACACTTGACTTGTTGTTTGTCCTCAAACAAGAAACAACATAATATTAAACTAAAAGAATAAAAACTAATTATACCTAATCTAATTCACTTTCGAAGGAAAACACGATGGCACTTAGCATGTGCCACAAGCCTTTAAACCCCTAGGTGTCCCTAGTGGACGAGTTGTAGTCTCGTGAGGGTTCACCAGGATGATACCCACAAACATGTAATACTTCATTTAATCAATTCAACTAATTTTTAAATACAAACATTGTATCAAATTCAAATATGCTTAACAAAGTATAGTTGAATCAAAGCAATTGGGAGTAAAATATACATAGCATAATCATGCTTTAATCAGAAATAGGCATATTCAAATTGAGTAAAATTCCTCACAAGTGACACTCAAATCACACAAAGTGTTTAGGCTAACTGTTTGCGCTCAACTCAGTCAAATTATGAAAGTATTTTACCATATGCTTGCACATACATCAATTCTCCACTACTTAGATCAAATAAATTTCACAAATCAAGAGGTCTTTCAAAAAGGTTGTAATAAGGTTATAAGGAGAATGAAGGGAACAATATGGATAATAACAAGTTAAAAACCAAAGAGAATAAAAAAAAAACATTGCGGAGTAACTCAAGTAGAAATCATAAACTTTTACCAAAAACCCTAAAATGCACATTCTCTTCACACATTCCTTCTATTCTTTTTCTTTTTTTTTAACAACCTTTTGGCTTTATTTTCTCTCTCTTTCTTTCTCTCTCTTTTTTTCAAATTTAGCTTTTTTTGCTTTTTTTACCAAACATTTTGCATCAGCACACTAATTCCCCCACACTTGAATCATTGCAACCAAAAGAGCTCCTCCAATTAGGAAAACCAATGCTCTCTTATTCCCTAAGGTGAGGTAAAACATGGTTCTTCACTGAAGGTTTGTAATAAGCTAAGAACAACAAAAAGGACAAGTAGGCTCAAAGGGGGTTAACAATGGATAATAAAAGTATGCAAAACAGTTTATAGTTCAATCATTTTCATGATATACATGTGTATATGACTGTGGATATTAGGAAGAAAGCATGGTTGAATTGAGTGAATGTTCCATACCTTTGTGAGTTTTGGGCTTTTCCAAGTTTGATACTTACACTTGGTTTATTTTCTTTCATGAGTGATGTCAATTATGAATTTATTTTCTAGAACTTGCATTGAATTGATATGAGATTAAATTGGTCTGTATGTTGCATGAAAATGAAAGAGGCATTTTTTCTTGACTTAGCTGTTTTGGCCAAATAAACCTACCTTGCATTTATCCAATTATTAACTCCCTCTGAGCTTATTTGCCCATTCTTTGTTCTTAGCTCATTACAAGCTTTGAGTGAAAAAACCATGTTTTACCTTACCTTAGGAAATGGGAGAGCATTGATTTTCTTATTAGAGGAGTTCTTTCGCTTGCAATGATTTAAGTGTGGAGGAATTGGTGTGCTGATAAGAAATGCTTGGTACCAAAAAAAACAAAAAACAACAAAAAGAAAGAAAAAGAAAAGAATAGAAAAAGGAAGGAATGTGTGAAGAGAATGAGCATTTTATGGTTTTGGGTAAAAAATTTATGCTTTCTACTATAAGTTCTATTACAACCTTTTTGAAAGACTTCTTGATTTTTGAAATTTATTTGATCTAAGTAGTGGAGAATTGATGCATATGCAAGCCTATGGTAAAATACTTTCATAGTTTGACTGAGTTGAGCGTAAACAGTTAACCTAAACACCTTGTGTGATTTGAGTGTCATTTGTGAGGAATTTTACTCAATTTGAACATGCCTATTTCTGATTAAAGCATGATTATGCTATACTTTATTCTCAATTGGTTTGATTCAACTATTCTTTCCTAAGCATACTTAACTTATTAATTATGGTTTATATTTGATACAATGCTTGTATTTAAAAGTTAGTTGAATTGATTAAATAAAGTATTACATGTGTGGGTATCATCCTGGTAAACCCTCACGAGACTATAACTCGTCCACTAGGGACACCTAGGGGTTTAAAGGCTTGTGGCACATGCTAAGTGCCATCGTGTTTTCCTATGAAAATGGATTAGATTAGGTATAATCAGTTTTTTATGTTTTTAGTTTAATAATATGATGTTTCTTGTTTTTCTTTAGTTTTGTTCTTATGTGTTTTGCCCAGGAGTGCAAAAGCTTAAGTGTGGGGGAATTTGATCAATCAATTTGAGACACTTATGTTAGCTTTGTATTAGGCTTTATTAGATGTTTATTGTGTCCAATATTAGTATTTTAGATGAGTTTAATGTTGTTGAGTTTCATTGGGCTTTAATGCAAATATTGAATACTTTTCAGATTTTGATGCATTTTGACCTTTCTTCCTTGGTTAGGCCATAACTTGGGACTCGGTGATCCATTTGAGGTGATCTTAGTGTCTTTAGAAAGCTAAGACAAGGCTCAACAAGTTTCATGAAGAACTCAAGAGCTGGATCGGACTTCTAAAGGTCCAAAATATCCCTGCAATACAAAGTGGGTTTGCTATCACGAAAATCTGGGCAGTGTGCACATATTGGACTACATAGTGAGCTATAGGCCTCTTCTTGGGCTGAAGCTTGGCCATTGGAAAGATAAGACTCATATCTCTAACTTCACTGAAGACCATTTAGTCAATAAATGTCGTTTTAGGCATGATTATGAAGCTACAAGTTGGTTTGAATTTGGAAACACGTTCTGCCAACCTAACTTGAGGTAGGTGCAGTGTTTTTGGCATATCTGGAGTTCTAAAAGTCCAAATGGCATGATTCTAATTGCAAAATTTCAAGGAGACAATTGGCTACAACTTTCATGAAGACCTCCAAGCCAAAATGCACCGTCTAGGTCATGAAAATCAAGCCAGAAATCATATAAGAGTTGCTGACTAAAAGCCACCAACCATGCATCAAGCTTCCATATTTGACAATTTCCATGTTTTTACAGCTTGTATTCAGATTATGTACATGTACAAATTGGCTTCTAGGATTAGTATAGATAGAGCCAATCTCTTTGTATTATCATCATTCAATTTTAAGTAAGTTTGAAGAAAGTTTGAGTATTTGCGAGAGTTTTCTTTCTCTTCTTCTCCATTCTCTTTACAATTTCGTTTTTGTTCTTTTATTTCTGAGTTCTTCCTTCCTATCCATGGAAGTCTAGGCTCTCATAATCAATCCAATGGATTAGCCATCTTGATATTTAATTTGGAGATCTTGTTTCGCTTGTTCATATTGCTTAATTGTTATTCAAGTTTCTCTTATTCCTCTTTTAATTTTTATCTAGATTAAATTGCTTAATTTGATTTAGATGTTGATGTGATAATAGCTTTATTATCATGTATTCAAAGAGGATCACAAAGATTAAACAATATATTAAAGCTTTTTGATAGATTGTTTAGCTTGGTTAAATTCTAGATCTTAAGTTAATCTATGTTGGATGGTGCTTATTTTATCTAACCTTGGTTAATCAAATCCTAGATGCTTAGCTAGTAGAGAATTCTTGGATCATGTTAAGGCTTCTTGATGTGATCTAAGGCCAAGAACATGGTTAGCAATTAAGTGGATTCATTGTGATCAATGATGAGTTAAACTCAAGATCGGTAAATTTCCTTGGATTGGTTGTTTCTTTAGATTTGTTTACAACTTTAAGTCTCATACTTTTATTAATCTTGTTAATCAACAACAAAACCCCCTTTTCTAATTATCTTGATCTAATTAAATCTTTGTTTTTGGATCCTTGAGAGACGATTCGGTTCATTCTATATACTACAAATTAGTTTGTGAACCAGTTATTTTTATTATTTGATAGGTATCGACAACCTCTTGTCAATCCATCAGCAAGATTTGGCCATGAACATGTGCAAAAGGTTCATTCAGTCCCATGAGGAAGGAGAGCATGTATTCTGTGTGAGCATGTTCAAGGAATGGCTTGATACCACCACAAGAACAAGAGTAAATCGGCTTCTAGGCATTGATTTCTTCCTAAATTGACTTCAATTTGGTGAAGTATTGGCTAACAGTGAGGGAGCCTTGATCAGGCTCATGAGTTCTTTCTTCAATTAAAAAATGTGAGGACCATTTTAATGCTAAAATTGATCCTGCAAGTCGCACCAAATATCTGCAGCTGAATCGGAGTAAATGATGCTAGCAATGATATCTTTGGATACTGAATTTAAGATCCATGAGGAAACAATGTTGTTGTTGCGTTCCCATGAAATAAGCAGTGGTGGATCAGAGCCATTTGGTTAGGGAATCGATCCATCCACAAAGCCAAATTTGTTTTTGGCTGATAGAGCCATTTTCATGGAGCAATGCCATGAATTGTAGTTTTCACCGATTAATGGCTGGGAAACCAAGATCAACCCTGGATCATCAGAATGGTGAAGAAAGAAAGGACTTGAGACGTCGTCCATGGCAAAAGCCATTGGAGGAGTGTTAGAAAATGATGCACATTCTAGAATCTTCAAGAGTAGCAGCAAGCTAAAGTCAAGTCACAATGGTTGGTGCTTGGAGAAAAAGCTAGAAGAATCTAGAAGTCTCCAGAATATTCTAAAACCTTGAAGAACATTCTTGAGCACTCTAGAACATTCTAGAACCTTGTAGAATATTCTAAAACACTTTGGAATAATCTAAAATCTTATGGAAAGTTCTAGAAAACTCTAGGCACTAAGAAATCTCTAGACTCTTAGAGAAGACTCCAAGACTCTCTATAAACCTCTAGAAGGTTGTATGTAAATATCTTAGAGTAAGGAGGTGGGAAGGTTCAAGAACCTCATCACCATCGTACATTTGGCTTAATCTCTACCGTCCATTGAGGAGGTAGAACTACTATAAATAGGCAAAGCACTTTGCACAATTGGTGTAAGCCAAAACTAAAGCCAAAGCCATCAAGACTATACATACTAATAGCCTTGTATCTCATTCCATCAATAAAATTTACTTTTCTACAACTATTGTTCCTTACAAACTAAACTCGTATAATTAATCATCATTTCTAAAACTAACAGTGGTATCAGAGCTACGTTTGGTCATATACTGGGCGTGGTATTCCTAGCCTTCAACTAAACCTCATCTAACAATTGTTCTACCCATAACCATGACTATCTCAACCATCAATATTCCAGTCCCCATTTTGTCTGAGGACAATTACGAGGATTGGTATAGTCAAATGAAGACATTTCTCCAAGCTCAAGACTTGTGGGAAATTGTTCAAGATGGTTTTGTCAGTCCTGGAAATCAATCTACTCTTTCTGCTGCGAAGTGAAAAAAATTAAAGGAAGATCAACAAAAAAAATTCTATAGCCCTCTGCTTCCTACAACAAGCAATGACCAAGTCAATTTTTTCAAGAATTAGAGACATGTCTTCATCACAAGAAGTATGGCAAAAATTGGAGCAAGAGTTTCGTGGCGATAAAAAGGTATGCACTGTGCTCCTCCAATCTCTAAGGAAACAATATGTAAATATAAAAATGAAAGATTCTAAGACAATAAAAAATTACTGTACAAGAATTATGAGCTTAGTAAGTGAGATGAAAGCTTATGGGGAAGAACTGTCAGATCAAAAAGTTGTAGAAAAAATATTAATTAGCTTGCCTGCTAAATTTGATCCCAAAGTGTCTACAATTAAAGACACAAAAGATCTGTCGACATTAACAATAACAAAATTAATCAGCTCACTACATGCTTTTAAGCAAAGACTGGCTAGCCATGATGAAGATTTTATGGAAAATGCTTTTCAGTCTAAGCTCAACATAAGGTCTCAGAGTCTAAATAGAGGAGGAGGAAAAGATCAAGAAAAGATCAAGAAAATTCAAGAAGGGTAGAAAATTCTAGAAGCTTGGAAAATAAAAAGGGAAAAATCAAACAATATCCTCCATGCGGTATATGCAAAAGAAATAACCACTTGGAGAAGGATTGTTGGCATTGAGGAAAGCCACAGTGCCGCAATTGTAAAAGATTTGGTCACATAGAGAAAGACTGCAAATTAAAGATCAACCACTGTGCCAATTTCTCTGAAGAAAAAGAAAAGGAAGATAATCTCTTCTATGCATCCCAAGCTGACAAAGAGATAAAAGATGAAACATGGTATCTCGATAATGGCTGTAGCAATCACATGACTAGCGACAAAAGCGTATTCCACAATATAGATAGATCTATAAGATCTGAAATTCAACTTGGAGATGGTACGTTGGTGGAGGCAAGTAGCAAATGCACAATTGCCATCAACACCAAGAAAGGTACGAGGCTCATCCATGATGTTCTACTAGTTCCTAAACTTGCCGAGAATCTATTAAGTATTAGCCAGATGATGGAGAAAGGTTATGCCCTACACTTTGAAGGAGATTCTTGCACAATATATGACAACAAAATTAAAAATCTTCAAATAGCAAAAGTGAGAATGAGAAATAGAAATTTTCCAATCAAATGGAGCTATGCTACGGAAACTGCCTTAAAAGCACAAGAAGACGAATCATGGCTCTGGCATCGAAGGTTTGGCCACTTCCACTATCACGGGTTAAAGATACTACACCAGAAACAACTAATGAAAGATTTGCCAAACATAAAAGAGATCAACCAAGCATGTGAAGGTTGTCTACTTGGAAAACAACATCGTCAATCATTTCCCTCTGGGAAAGCATGGCGAGCCAAGGAGTTATTGGAGTTAGTACACACTGACATTTGTGACCCTATGAGGACTCCATCTCTTAGCAACAACAAGTACTTCATCCTCTTCATCAATGATTACACTAGAATGACATGGGTATACTTCCTTCGTGAAAAATCAGAAGTCTTTAAAATTTTTAAGAAGTATAAGAACTATGTGGAGAAACAAAGTGGGAGAAGTATCAAGGTGCTAAGAAGCGATCGAGGAAAAGAATACACCTCCAAAGAGTTCGACAAGTTCTGTGAAGATGAAGGAGTGAACCATCAATTGACTGTTGGATATGCTCCTGAATAAAATGGAGTATCAGAAAGAAAAAATAGAACAGTGATGGAGATGGCACGTTCAATCTTAAAAGATAAAAACCTGCCAAATATCTTCTGGGCAGAAGCAGTATACACAGTAGTATATCTACTAGATCGTTGTCCTACTAAGGCAGTAGAAAACAAGACTCCTATTGAAGCCTGGAGTGGACAAAAGCCTTCAGCAAAGCACTTGAGAGTCTTTGGCTGCATGTGCTATGTTCATATTCCAGTAGTGAAGAGAAGTAAACTCGACGAAAAGTCAAAAAAAGGAATTTTCCTCGGATACAACTCGCAATCAAAAGGCTATCGAGTATATAACCTACGAACCAAGAAGTTGATAATCAGTCAAGATGTGGAGTTCGATGAAAACGCTGCATGGAACTGGCAAGAAGAAAAGGAAGAAAGAGGAAACATTATAGGTCCCCAATTACAATCTGAAGGGCTAAAGCAACAAGAAAGAGAAGCTCTAGACTCCACAACTACAACATTTTCACAATCAACTTCAACAAGCACTAATTCTCCTCCAAGGAAACGAGACCACTACAAGAGATCTATGAAACGTGTAACTTCACAATAATCGAACCAGAAAGTTTTGAAGCAGCAGCAAAGCAAGAAGAGTGGAGGCACGCAATGGAAGAAGAAGTCAGAATGATTGAGAAGAACAACACAATGGAACTAGTGCAGAGACCAGAAAATAAAGAAGTCATCGGAGTAAAATGGATATACAAGACGAAACTCAATCCAGATGGCTCAATTCAGAAGCATAAGGCAAGGCTTGTGGCAAAGAGGTACTCGCAAATACCAGATATAGACTATACAGAGACATTCGCCCCTGTTTCTCGCTTAGATATAGTAAGAGCACTAGTAGCACTAGCAACACAAAAGCAATGGAAGATCTATCAACTAGATGTAAAATCTATATTCCTCAATGGAGATTTACAAGAAGAAATCTATGTTGAGCAACCACAAGGGTTTGTGATTGAAGGAAAAGAAAGCAAGGTACTACGATTAAAGAAAGCATTATATTGACTCAAGCAAGCCCCTAGAGCATGGTATAATCTCATTGATGCGCACTTCACAAATCAAGGATTCAGGAGGAGTCCGAGTAAGCCAACATTATACATCAAAACCCAAGGATATGGAGACAAGATCATTGTTTCTCTGTACATGGATGATCTCATTTGTACAGGAAATAATGAGAAGATGATTCAAGAGTTCAAGAAAGATATGATGAAGACATTCGAGATTAGTGACTTGGGATTGATGCATTATTTCCTTGGCATAGAGATAAAGCAAGAGAAAGATGGAATATTCATTTTCCAAAAGAAATATACGTAAAACCTCTTGAAGAAGTTCAAGATGTACGGCTGCAAAACTGTGGCAACTCCACTAGTGACAAATGAAAAACTAAGGAGAGAAGACTGTTCAAGTCAAGCAGATGCCTCCAAGTACAGAAGTCTCATTGGTAGCCTACTCTACCTCACAGCTACTAGACCACACATAATGTATGCGACGAGCCTACTATCAAGATATATGCAAAGCCCAACTCAAGTACACTATGGAACTGCAAAGAGAATACTAAGATACTTGCAAGGCACAGTCAACTATGGAATATGGTATAAACCCACTCCATATTCGAGGTTAATCAGGTTCACGGACAGTGACTGGGCTGGATCTGTGGATGACATAAAGAGCACTTCTGGCTACAGGTTTACACTGGGTTCGGGATATTTCTCATGGGCATCCAAGAAACAAGACACTGTTGCACAATCATCAGCAGAAGCAGAGTATATCACAGCAACAATGACAACAAATCAAACGATATGGCTAAGAAGAATACTTGAAGATATGGGAGAATGACAAAATGATCCAACTAAGATCTTCTGCGACAACAAGTCTGCAATTGCAATGACTAAGAACCCAGTACACCATAGCAGAATAAAACATATTGAAATTAAGTACCACTTTGTCAGAGAAGCAACAGGCAAAGGAGAGATTGAACTCAAATACTGCAATACAAAGGAGCAAGCTGCAGACATCTTCACTAAAGCATTACCAAGACAAAGGTTTGAACTACTACGAGAAATCCTTAGAGTTACACAAATGTGCATCAAGGAGGAGTGTTAGAAAATGATGCACATTCTAGAATCTTCAAGAGTAGCAGCAAGCTAAAGTCAAGTCACAATGGTTGGTGCTTTGAGAAAAAGCTAGAAGAATCTAGAAGTCTCCAGAATATTCTAGAACCTTGTAGAATATTCTAGAACACTTTGGAATAATCTAGAATCTTATGGAAGGTTCTAGAAAACTCTAGGCACTAAGAAATCTCTAGACTCTTAAAGAAGACTCCAAGACTCTCTATAAACCTCTAGAAGGTTGTATGTAAATATCTTAGAGTAAGGAGGTGGGAAGGTTCTAGAACCTCATCACCACCGTACACTTGGCTTAATCTCTACCGTCCATTGAGGAGGTAGAACTACTATAAATAGGCAAAGCACTTTGCACAATTGGTGTAAGCCAAAACCAAAGCCAAAGCCATCAAGACTATACATACTAATAGCCTTGTATCTCATTCCATCAATAAAATTTCCTTTTCTATAACTATTGTTCCTTACAAACTAATCTCATATAATTAATCATCCTTTCTAAAACTAACAAGGAGGATGCACAGAGAAGGTGTGCAGCGAAGGTTTAGATCACTAATACCATATTAAAGCTAAGATTGATGAATGAAATGAGATACTTAATTGATTAACTTACAGGACTGGTATTTATACCAGCTACAGAAGGAATCAGCTAACCAAATTCAAATAGCTAACTAGTAACTGATTAACAGATTCAGTAACCAATATCTAACTAATTGCTGACATCAGCAACTAACAGTAACTAAATTAACAGCTAACTATACAGCTGTAATAAGTCTCTCTTATATCTTAATTTTATATCTCTGCTAATTTTCATTTTTGATGTTTCAAGTTCGATACACGACCTCAATTTATAAGCAAAGAACACGTTGGCAAGCATGTAAAATACCTATGATTCCTGGACAAAATTGTGAATTAGGCTCTTACCAATTCAAGTTATTGTATCTCTGTAATGTCCCTAACGCAAGTATGGAATTAAGTGTGTGAGACGCATTAGATTGGTTTGTTTTCTAATAGTAATAATAAAGAAATGCTACCAGCCTACCATATATAGTGAGTTGTTCAGTCATATGTCTACTAATTAAGGGACTTGACAAAGACCTTCATCAAATGTGGGTTGCAATTTGGAAATTCTAGTGGAATGACCATTTGCTTTAAATTGATGTCTAACTAGATTTATCCTTCTCTCACCACTCTAATGCTATATGAAGTTAACGAGAGTATTATATGAAAAATAGATTAATAACAAAATGGTAAGGAACCCGATAAAATCCTCATTCTCCATCCGATCGACACATAATTAATTTCACATTGTCCAGATGATACTGAATGTATTTATAGTTGTTGTAACATGCTTGTATGATAACGTTATATGTGAATGTAAAACATATAGAATGAAATTAGATATTTTAGTGAGATTTTTTATATAATTAGTTTTTATTAACGAGTGATCTGCTTCAATATATTCTTGCAATCAATCAGCATGAGAACAAGACTACTCAAGTTTTAATACTCATATTAGGTTAAAATTCTGAAAATAAAAAAATAATTCCCAACTTCTTATGTTATAATTCTGTAAACAAAAGAAAGAGATGCTTAATAAAAGAAATCACGAATTAACTTTGATAAATGAATAACATAGAAACTCTAAAATACCTTCCTTTCCCTCTCCTTCTGGTTTTATATCGCATTCCATGTCAGTTACATTGCACACTCCAGAACAAATGTATACTAGTTATAGACAAAGAAGTGACAATAACTTGTCAAGTTAATTACCATGTGCTGTTATGTGTGAGAATATATATTCTAAACTGAGAATGACTACTGTGAAGCTAGCGGAGTGGGGATGCAAGCTTATCTCATAAACTATTAGCTGAAATTATTGGATAATGGTTGGCTACAGTTCATATGGTTTTACCTGTTTTTGGAGTAAAATATGGCTCAAGATCAATAACTTTATATGCATTCTGCCTTGTGATTTAGAAATTTTGATTATGATCACTTCTACTTTTGTTTAACAACTCGTTCTTTCTTGAATAATTTTTCTTTTCAGTCTGTTTATGGTGAAATTTGATGAATGTAAACTTCAAACAAACAAATATATTTATCAGTCGAATGTGGGTTGCGACGAGTTATGTGGTAATCTCGTATGAGAAAGGGTAAAAACTTGGTGCAAAACAAGAAGGAGTTAAGTATAATAATAAAGAACAGTGCAAACGTAAATTGCAGAAAATGAATGAAAAGCAATAAATGAATACAAGTAAAAATGCAATGAAACGTAAAGAAATTTAAAGAACAAAGCAAAGCAATGTAAATTGCATAAAGTAAAGAAAAATAACAGCGTGACAAGAGAAAGTAAATGAATTTAAAGAACAAGACTCAAAAGGATAAAGTGCAGGAAGTAAAATAAGTTTAGAAGAACATTGCGTTAAGGTAAATTTCTTGAAATGAAAGTGGAAGGCATACTTGGAATCAAATCCTTTAATCTGCTCGAGTGAGATGTTAGGATTGTATATCCAGTAACCAACCTTTTTTACATCGTAAATCCTAATATTTATAGATAAACTAAGCAAAATAACCGACTCCTAAAACAAAGACACGTATATATGGCAGTTAAGCCATATATTCGATGTATAAAACTATTAAAGTCATAAGGAAATTAGATCTAACTTTTTTACAGAGACTACTATTTGACGATCAATCACTATCTTCTTCGACGAAAACTTGTCATCCGACGAACAACACCCGCAAAAGCAATATTCGACGTACAGTACTTGTAGCATTTTTCACCAACAAAATGAATCTTTTGACATTGACCAATTATCTAACGGACAACATTTGTAATATCATATTCGACGAAAAACTTATCATCCGACGAACAATGCTTGCAATAACTTCAAACCTTGGAGAAATTCTTCAAGTTCACTTATCCGTCGAATTAGAACATTTTTCTATTATTTCCTTCATCGAATAAGAACTTCATTTCTTCCCCCAACACAGTCTTAACCAAATTCACTGATTCTGGCGGATATATCCTCTTCATCATAATATTTTGCTTGATCTAACATTCAATGTAAGATATTGTTGGAAGAGTACTGAAAATATATATTGGATAGAGAGCGTGCTTTTCACTTTTCGTGAATCTCTAGTTTGTAAAAATAGCTAGCTCTTATTTACATTTTTATCATTGATCATCTTCATAAGAAGTTTTTTCTTCTTATTCCAGAAGTTGAACTTATTACTTATACCATAGGGCTAATTAGATCATCTGGTGGTAAATCCCACAAGACAGTCTGAATTGAATATAACTCGAAATCATCCCCATTTTCTTCTTTAAGTTTTTCTTGTAACTGGCCTTGCTGATCCACGACTAAGCACGTGCTTCCGGTACATACGCTTGCTCCCGTCCATAGTGTTGCATCCCCTTCATTGCAGAAAGATGGTTGAGTAAATCAAAACCCTGGCATTGTAGGGAAAACACTGCAGGGCATAGCAAAACTTGCAGATGTAGCTTAACACGCATTATTAACGTGTAATCTGCTTCATGTATTAATGCAATCAATTGAGCATGAGAACAAGAAGAAAATTTTCAGCCTAAATGGATGAAACAAATAAACATACACATATTGTCCAGTTAATTAAAACCCTTGTTTCACCAAAAATATTTTTAACCTATTAATTTAGAAGATTAATTAAAATACTCATGTGTTGAAATTCTGAAAATAAAAAATCTTTCCCCGCTTCCTATGTTGTAATATATTATGTAAACAAAACAAAGAGATATTTAATAATTAATGAAATCATGTATTAACATTGCTGAATGAATAACAAAGAAAATCCAGAAATTCCATCCCGAAACCCATCTCCTTCATATGGTTTTATGACGCATTCCATGTCAGTTACAAATGCAAGCCCGAGAACAGATGTATATTCTTAACATGACGGGGAGATATATTCTACTCCCACGGGGTTTCCTACCCCCAACTAAAAGAATTATTTTTATGTAACCAAAAAAAAGAATTATTTTTATATTATAATAATATTTAAAAATTAAATAATATTTTTTTATTATAAAATTATTTGGGAGTACGATAATCCCTTGGAATAGGATAGAACTCCCTTAATATGATATTGACATCGTTATAGTGACAAATTAATAAACTTCAAATGTTAACAAGAAAAGGACAAACAGAGATATTATGAGAGAATATATTATTTGTTTCCATGGTACACTCTTTTTTTTTTTTGGTAAGTTCCACGGACATAATATAAGCAAAAAGTTTATACCGTGTTTAAAATCATTAAAAAGATAAAATTGATTTGATTTAATTAAAAATTTAAATCCATTGAAGTTCATTTGAAATTATTTGATATGGGTGTCAAACCCATTCGAATTTCATACTCAAATCCGATTAAATTTGAGAAAATTTTCGTATGTAAATAATTAAAATTAAATAATTTTAAAAACAAATTAATTCTTATTTTATAATTTTTCAGATCAATTCCCACTCCACAACCCATGCGTCCGAAGCCTTCAGCAATGAACCCAACGAAGCAACCCACTTAACCCATGCAGCCAAACCACCGTGGATCCTTCCCATGAAGTCCCTGCTCTACCACGGATCAACCCCTGACCGGCTTTTAGATCCTTTTACCCTCCATTTTAAAATTAATTACTAAAATATTTTACTTTTATATATGATGTTTTTACCATGTTAAAATTTTTCTTTTTTTTTAACTTTCACATTAGTCACGTAAACATAGTTGACGTGACCCACTTGAGTTACTCCAGTTGGAATGATTCACTTTTATCACGTCAACTGTGTTGGAATGATTCACATGATAGTGCTGAGACAAATGGTGCACCGCTACCGCCTAAGTAGCTAAGATGAAGCATATGTGAGGTTTAAATCTAACACAGTAACACAGAAAGTAAATTACGCCAACATAACATGCTTGATTCACATGGAACTGGTAACACGTAAGAGTCAAGTTATTTGTCTCGACGTTGCCATGTGGGTCACGTCATTTATTTTGGCGTTGTCATGTGAGTCAAGTCATTTGCCTCAATATTTATGGGTAACACCATTTTTCTTAGCACTGTCATGTGGACAGTAGCTTAGGAAGTAAATCTCCCTTACGTGTTAGTGGTTCACCATTTGTCTCAGCGCTGCCATGTGGATCATGTCATGTGGGTCACTCCAACACAATTTACGTGATACAATTGGATCACTCCAACCGTATTGGAATGATTCAAGTATATCACGCCAACCGTATTGAAGTGACCCAAGTGTGAAAGTAAATAAAAAATAAAAAATTTCAATATGACAAAAATGACTGTATATAAGTAATTAGTTTGAAAAACAAAATATTTTGATAAGAGTTTAATGTCAATATAAAGTTTCTTTACACTGTCATTCAATTATGTGTTGCCAAATTAATAAAAGAGTTGACTATCACAATAAATACCTAGAAAATCTAACTATTTTAATGATTAGGCAACACATGATTGGATGACAATGTAAAGAAATGACAGTGGATAAAAATTAAATCTTTTCGATAATTAATTTTAAAATCATGAGTAAAAAGGTGAAAAAGCCCCCCCGACCTGGTTAACCTTCCCCAAAGGCCAAAACAAAGACCACTGACCACCAGCCATCAACTCACACCCCTGCAAGCTCAGTAGCCAAGCCATACGGAGCCTTCTACCCTACACCTAAAGAAAAATAGTGCATGCATACTTAAAAAAATTTACCTACTATCACTGGTTATCACAAATTTAATTATGATATTACAAAAAAGAATTTTTACTTTTGTTTGTTACAAAAAGGGTTCCTAATTTTATTTGTTTTTTACGAGGCTTATCCCTCATTTTTTACATTTTAGTCCAATTTTTATTTTATAATTTTTATCTTTTATTTTTAATTCATGATGGGTCATCAAAGTTTTAATTTCCTAATAATGTTTAATAATAAATAAAATATTTAAATTATTACATGTTAATTTCTTAAAAATATTTTTCTTTAAAAAGAAAAAATAAAAATACATTGCTAAATATAAAGAATAATATGAAACATTTTATACATTACTTTAGATGGTTTGGTATTAAAAAAAAATTCTTGAAATTAACATTTCCAAAATAGGTGCTTATGATTAATAATAATATGTTAAATACACAATAATTGGCAAAATGGGCAATTTTTTGTTTGTTATTATGAATTGCCTAACTTTTTAAAGGATTACAACACTTTGACACTAATGTATTTACATTCAAACATTTCCTATGATTGAACTTTTTTGTCTGTTATTTATATGTGATTTTTTACATTAATATTTATAATTTGTAGGAATTGACTCATTAACCATTTTAAATTTTCAGTACAATTTTTTTCCTATTTTTTATTTCAACATAAATCAAATTCTCGATTATTGATGGCAGAAAATTTTCATAATTTATGTTAAAATTTAAGTCAAATTTAAGTCAAATGACTTGTTTATTATTCTTATATATAGTTTTATTCTTGTATTGGTATTTAAAAAATATGTAATTTTTTTACATTTGTCATGAACTTTTAATTAAACAAAAGTTTGCAAGATTATTTCTTACTATGTTTATTCCAACTTAAATCAAATTCTTGGTTATTGAGGGTTAAAATTTTCATAATTTATGCTGGATTTCAAGTTAAATTACTTGTTTGATTTAATTTTATATATTCTTTTAAAATAAGGATGACTATTAAATGATTTATAAATATTTAGTTTCATTTCTTTATTGGCATTTTCTTGATCAGATTTTTTTTGGATATGTATGGCTTCTTTTTGTAATTTTTATTGTGCATTTTTGTTCAATTTGTTTGGAAGGATTATGAATCTTTAAATTATTTTCCTTCTTAGATTTTTCCATAAATTTATTTCTTCATATTCTATTTTTTTCAATAATTATTAATGTGGATATCAATGAAATTTTTTTAATTACTTTTAATATATTTAATTGTTGCACTTGATTATTTAGCTGTATGGAAATTCTGAATTTTATTTTGTTGCCATCAGAAATTATAATATTTTCACACCTTTATTGAACCAATTTTTAATTTAAATTTTAAAAAATTTAACATTAAGCTAAAAAATAATTCACAAAATTTAATTTTAATTTTTTTCTCAAGATTCTTGTTTAAATTTTTAAAATTTTACTTAATAAATTTTAATAATATTAACATTTATTGGTTCTTTCCTTATTTTTATATTTTGTCCATTTTGTAATAATTTTTAAATTTTCCATCAATTTATACTTTAAAATGGTTATTAATAAATTTAAAATTTATATTTATTTATACTTGGTCTCTTGCGGGACTCATAATCCCGTAAAGGTAATTTGTATAAATTTAAGAGCTTTTGCAATTTTCTTTTTTCTATATGTATGGCTTCTTTTTGTAATTTTTATTATGTATTTTTGTTTAGGATTATGAATCTTTAAATTATTTTCCTTCTTATATTTTTCCATAAATTCATTTCTTCATATTCTATTTTTCTTTCAACAGTTATTAATGTGGGTATCAAATTTTTAATTACTTTTAATATATTTAATTGTTGCACTTGGTTATTTAGCTTTATGGCAATTCTAAATTTTATTTTGTTTCCATCTGAAAAATTTATAATATTTTCATACCTTTATTGAACTAATTTTTAATTTAAATTTTAAACAATTTAACATTTAGCTAACAGATAATTTACAGATTCTAATTTTAAAAAAAATTCTCAAGATTCCTGTTTAAATTTTTTAAATTTTACATTAATAAATTTTAATAATATTAACATTTATATATTCTTTCCTTATTTTTATATTTTGTCCATTTTGTAAGAAATTTTAAATTTTCCATTAATCTATATTTTTAATCGGTTATTAAAAAATTTTAAATTTATATTTATATCTACTTGATCCCTTGCGAGACTCATAATCCCATAAAGGTGGTTTTTATAAAGAGTAATGATACTTACACAAAAACTTTCCTCACAAAACCCTTACAAAACTCCATAAAAGCCATTGGATCAAGTAAAAAAAATTATAGTTGGACTTAAACTTGATCCAATGGTTTATATGGGCTTTAGTGAGGGTTTTGTGAGGAAAATTTTTGAGTAAGTATCATTTCTCTTTTATAAATTTAAGAGCTTTGGCAATTTTTTATTCCTCTCGATAGTGTGAATCCCGTAAGGGGTTTATAACAAATTTATAAGGTGATAAAGGGTTTTCTAAGAATTATACATTATTTATTTATTTTTATTTTAATCATTTTCGGGACCGCATGAATCTCGTAAGGGGTCTAAGAAAAACTTTATTTCTTTTCCGACCTTGACGTGAAGGCTATTTTCTAGAGTCTTCTTTCCCTTTTCGGTCGTCGGTCGTCACTCCTCACATTCAGTTTGATTGAGATTTCTCTAATTTCCTTAATCTCTTTGTCTCTAGAGGTTTTTTGGATCTATCTTCCTCTTCCTTAACGTTCGTCACCGACTGGGATTTCATAGCCCAGTTTCGTAAACAAGGAAATGACACATGGCATCCGTCGATGGATTGTAAAGTTAGGGAGCGAAACCAAACGTAGAGTTAGCTTTGGATAGCTCACAAACTGAATGAGGGGTATTAATCTTTTCTTCGATTGTATTCTCTTCACTAGGCGCTGGATTGGAATTTCAAATTCAATACCATCAACTTTAGATCCCTTTACATTTTACTTCGACTTTGATCCAAGAAAAACATACATACCTCAAGGCTAAAAATATCAAATAAAATAAATGTGTGGACTAAAAAAATTTATAAAAGTTTAAGGACTTTTTTGCAAAGTGAGTTTAATCTCATCAACCACCTCATCAATTGGTTTCCTATCAAATTTTAAACAAATTTCAATCATTAAATTATTATGATTATTTTATTATTCTTAATTAACTATTTATATTAACTGGTGCATTAATACACCAATATTTTTTAGGAGTGCATCAAGAACATGGATCAACCCTGCTACTATACAAAAACCTCATGCCCATATAAAGCCGAAGTCCAAATCCATAGCCCTATGCTCCTCAACGAACACCGCCATCCACTTTCACCTAAGCCCATGCGTAACGCCTGGTTCAACGCGTCTTGAAGGCCAACATGGAGCAGCTCCTTCTCCATAGCAACCCCATATGCCACAGCCATATGCCACCCCTGCGCACCAAGTCCACATGGCCCCTCAATACACCACTACCTCCATGCTAAGTTGCTAACCCATGCAACCTTACACAGCCTTCATACTTAAAAGAAACCTTTTTTTAAGAATAAGATAAAGTATTATTATGTATCTTAAGTTTTGAATAAGTTATCAATAAAAAGTTAACTAATGTATAAGATTAAATGAAAATTTTAGAAGTAAAATTTTTACAACCATACATTCTTTTTAATAAGACTAAAATGGTGGCTTAAATTTAATGAAAGTGAATTTAATGCGCATATATTGAGGTTCTAATTTATGAGTCGAAGAACAATGAAGTTCATACTTACAAAACATATAGGGCTAGCAAGATTAAAAAAATATGGGAACCATACTATTTTTACATCATATTTAGGGAGCAAACTACTAACAAATTAATTCATACTTAAAGAAACTTTTTTCTAAAAGAAATAACATTAAAATTTGCATATCTAAAGTTTAGAATAAGTTTATCACAAAATGTTAACTAAATATAAAATTAAATAAAAATGAAACAACCATGCACTTTTATAATAAAACGCAAAAGTGAGTTTAATGAAAGTGAATGAGCTGCACATAGATTGATGTTATAATTGATTTATAAAAAGATAATAAAGTTGTCAATAAGAGTTAGCTTAGTTGGCGAACAACATCGAGCTTAAATAAATGGGGTACTCTTTTTTATCTCTCTTAAATTTTTAGTTACAAAATAAGGCATTTGCTAATGTGTACCCTAAGGGATCAAGGAATTAAAATAGAAATTATTAAATGTAAAAATAAAATATTTAATATCTTGAAATTTTAAAAAATACTTAATAATTTTTTATTTAGTAATTTAAAAAATTATTGAGAGGTATTAAATATTTTTTAAAATGTGTTGCTAGTTAGTAAGACCCAAAAATACATAAAGCTAGTAAGACTAAAAATTTGAGGGTCATACAATTTCTATATTGTATTTAGAGGTTCAACTTCTAGCAAATTAATGCTTAAATAAATTTTTCAAACAAATAATATTAAGCATAAAATATCTAAACTTTAGAGTAAGTTACTATAAAAATTAACTACAATATGGATTAAATAAAAACATTAGAAGTAAAAAAAATTACAAGCACTCATAAGATATTAATATTTACATTTTCTACTCCCTTTTTCTGTTTTTGATCATGTTTTTTCATTAAAAATTGATAACTAAACAAGAAAATATTTTTAAAAATTATCAATTTTTTTATTAAGAGATAAGATTGACAACAACAAGAAAAAGAAAAAGAAAATTTGATTCCAAAATATTAGGATCGGTAAAACTAAAAAAATATGGGATTCATACAATTTTTACATCATATTTAATGTAAAAATAAATTTTTTTCATACAAATTTCTACAAAAAACATTAAAATAAAAGATGTCATGTCTTTTTTCAGTCGTTAGGAGGATCCGCCCTCCAAATAATCGAAAGACCCACGACGACAGGCCAAAAAAATTATGTGGAAGTGATGAAAACCAAAAAGGTAATTTAATTTGCCCATTCCACGATGCATTTGAGGGTTGATTGTACAAAGAGTTTAATTTTTATTTATTATCAGTGTAAAAAAAAATTTACATTATTATTTAAGGACATTACTCCGGTATCTATTTTTTTTTAAGGTACCGGTATCCATGGTGAGTTGTTAAACATTCATTAGTTGTTATTTATATTTAATAGACTTATAAGCATTTATTGTGAAACCAACAGTCAATAGATAATTGACAACTCACCCTGGGTACCAAACCCATCAGGGTACCATAGCAACTCCCATCATTTAATCATGTGTTGTCAAATTAGTAAAAGAGTTGACTATCACAACAACTATCTAAAAAGTTTAACTATTTTAATTATTTGGCAACACATGATTAGATAACAATGTAATTTTACACTGACAGTGGATAAAAATTAAATTAAATTAAATTCTTGTACAAATCAAAATCTTACTTTTTTTATTAAAAAAATATTATATCTTCTTAACATATTTTTTTAATTATTTAAAATAAAAAATATTAATACTTACTTTTTTCAATAATTAAAAAGTTATTAAAATAATATAAAATTATTCTCTCTTTTTTATCCGTGTAAACAACAACCCTTACATGTTTTCTTATAGACTTGTCCTCTCTCTCTCAGCTCAGTTATATATCATCTATACAAAGCAGTGGTTGAAACAAGAAAACCCTTTGCAATGTGTCACTTTATTAGCAAAAATTTTCCCTCTAAAACGAAATTATTTTCTTTAATAGAAACTTTTTAATTTTTCAATTATAACTATTTAATATAATATAATAATCAAATAATAATAATTGACAGCTTGCATTTATCCTTTCAATACTTTTCATTAATACTATCTTCCGCTACTGAGAAGAAGTTTTCTCAGTACTCCAAATTACATTCTTCTTCTTTGATATAAATGTGATCGTCTCCCACTACCTTCCTTCTCACGGAGGCTTGCTATTGGGTATTTCCCAAACTAATAAATGCGACCTTCCTTCTCCTCAATATGATTAGATATTAATTTTCATTCATTTATATTTATTTTATTACCTCTGTCTTTGGTTGTTAATATGAATTTCTCTTGCTGTATGATATTTTTCCGACTCTTGGTGTTCTACGTTCCAGCCCTCCTCAAAGTTCTCATCTCAAGTTTGCTTTTTAAATGTGGCTTCACGAATGTTCAGGCAAGAGCATTTATTTATTTCAACTTTCTATGGATTTCTTTTTCCTTAGTCAGATATCTTTTTTCATTCTCCAGTTTTTCACTTTCATTTTCTCCTACAATTATTCAAATTTCAAGTCCTTCTTTCTTCTTTCAATTCTGTTTCTCTCTTTTTTCTCATTCACTCTGATTGTTTATTATCTTCGTAATCAATTTTGATACTTTGATATCTCTAAACTAATCTTTGGTATATCTAACTGGAATTATTGTTGATTTTTGTAGGAACTCCAAAGGGATGGAGAAAGCCAGGAAGAGATGATTTTCAACGATTTTCTGTTTCATTTTTTATTTTCTGTCATTTCACTTCCATACATTTTACTCATCTATATAGATTACGATAGTAGGCAATCTCTTTCAATTGATCATGTCATTTCCTGAAGGTCTTTTCTTGGTTTTTGTTTAGTGAGTATTCAAATATGTTCCTTACTTATTTGTTGTTTCAAATTTTAGGTTTAAGTTCTAATATTTATTTTTACTTACTCTGCTTCTTTCCCCCACAAAATGTTTTTCTTCTACTCTCATTTTTTTTTCTTTTCAAGTTTCATGAATCTTGACAGGTATCTTAAACTCGAGAGTTAGAGGAAGCTTAAGCCTGGGTTAAGTGTGCAGTTGAAGGAAGGTGATATGCTCCTTCCTGATCTCATGAAACCCTTTCTCACTAAACTTATTCACTATTCCTAATTTTTATAATTCTATCTTCAATTTTAGCATTATTGGAGGTTCATTCAAGTGTTTGCTAAGCTTGGCCTTCGCTGTGAGCATGCAGATTTGCTTCTCTGACAAGAAAAGGTAGTTGTTTGAATTGTTGTTGAGTTGTAGGAACTCCATGACATTTGTTATCTTTATGTAATTTCTATTCCAATATTTTATATCTTATAGGTTGTAAAGTTAAAGCAAAGGAGCGTGGTTGGTTCTGAAACCTGAGCAATGTTCCTAGCAAGAAACGTGATTGGATGCAAGTAGCATGATGTTGATAAGGAATTGGTCTTATTTATTTCTCAATTTTATTAATTATGTTTATTTATATTTTAATTCATTTGCTAAATGATAATGAAAATTGTGAATGACATGCATTATTTCAGGGTGTTATTTTAATATATATGAATTGACATTAATTTTTTATAGAACGGTGTTTTAGTGATAACTGTGTTTTTCTTTAATTGTATTTAAGAATGATGTGTATATATTATGGAAATGAAGTTATATAGATATTTGATTGAAATGTATCAATTGTTTAGTCGTTTGTTCATTGCATTAGCCTTGCTTTGGTTCTGAGAGGGTATTTTCTTTCTTAACAAAATTTTCACGTATTGGTAATTAGTATTGTTTGAGATTCTTAGTAGTTATTCCTAATATTTATATGGCATATTTTGATAAAGTTTTGATGTTGGCACTTAGTATTGATCTTTACGGTATGTTTAGTGTCAGATATTTTAATGGCATGGATGTTGTTCGAAGATAAATGGGTTATGACTGCATTTCCTTATTGCAGTAGCTGGTGCAATGGTCTGTAACGAGCTAGGTACCTGAAAGTATTGTTATTTCAACAGCTTATTTTGTAGCAATGACCATAGAATTGAACCCGTTTATATTCGTTGATGCACTTAAGTTTTGTTTAAATGAGTTAAATCCTAATGATGGTAATTGGGTGAAAAGAATGGATGATATGTTATGGAATATTTTATATTCATATGTTAAATATTATATCATTATACTTGCAGGTCAAAGATTTGGAGGATGAAATTGAAATAATACTACTTAACTGTACAAAAAACATGTTACGAGCTATTTTAACTGAAAATGAATGGTATACACAAAAGCATCGGGATATGGTTGAATTTTGGAGAGAGTTCCTATGAAATTAATGTTTGAATAAGTTTGGATGTTCTTGCAGACAGAAAAAAGAATGGATCTACTAATGATTGTTATACTGAACTCATTTCTAATATTGTTTATGCTGAGCTTATTGGCTTTCGTCTACTTGAAAAAAGGTTAAGGGGGAAAGGTATGAAAGAAAGTTATTATAGTAATTGATGAGTACGAGCAATTTAGCATTTACAAAAGTTTTTTTTTAATTTTCTTCTTATTTTGAGTCTTTTAATCTTCATATGCCAATCCTATTTGGAGTTCGTTTGCTTAATATTGTTGATCTGACAGCGATTATGATATCATATAATGCTTTTGAAATATCATTGTATAGTGTCCACAATAAAATCATATTATCTGCCAATCATGGCAAGGTATCTTCTTCTAAAAAAATATGTTTAAATAATATTTAAATTTTTAAGTATCTATATTGGTCAACAAGCCACAGGTGGAACCTATAGGACGTACTGTGATATTCGTATAGTGGCCCTTGGTACTAATTTCTTTGGTTTTCCTTACTCTTAAGTTATCGAAGCTATTGATTTATGTGAAAATGCAAAATAAATAAGTCAATGTATGCTCATTTCATATTTTATCCTGTAAGTTGCGTAGCATGATTCATGGTAGTTGGTTTAGGTACATTAAGTATTGCCAATAATTAATAAATATTTGATAACTTATAAGGATATTAGCACTAAGGGAAAGAAAAGAGCATCGATGTAATCTCCTGCATTTATATTTCTCTTCTTCTGCATGATTATGGAAGAGGTGATGAAATCAACATGCTGTAGATGCATTTTATTGGGACACCAACTTAGTTTGGTATTGGTTCATATGGAGCAATTGTTGCATGTCATTTGATTGAAAAACATGGTCATGATGATAGTGGAGAAATTCTTAGGTACACCTAGAGTATTACTTTAAGTTAATCGAAGAGTGATATATGGTTAAAATAAATGGGTCCCATTATTTTTTTATTTTATCTTTCATTTATTTTAATCACATGCCACTCTCTTATTAACTTAGAGTAATATTCTAAGTGTATCTAAGAATTTCTCATGATAGTGATACCCAAATGAGTTCAAGGTTTGAGAAAGAAGGAAGAGAAAGGGGAATAGGTTAGGGGTTTATCTCATGATATCAAGAATACCAAACTATAGAATTGAGGTTGGTGCCATGGGATAGCAATATTTAATTAATCTTTCATTAATATGTTTATTTCAAAATAGACATGAATCATAATCGGAGTAAGGTCCAGCTAGGTGTATGGATTTAGTAGCAGTCCTGTAATGCAAGTTGCAACCCTATATATGTTTCCATGAAAATCTGAAACTAACATCTCATTAGCCTTATGTTTTGACATAACAATTAAAATACCAATGTTTTTAGATGTTGTTATCCTTTTCCATATCTAATTCTAAAACCATGAAACCTCTACACTATAAATTAAAAATGTTTTAGTGTAAATCATGAAACTTGCTTTCGTTATTTCTACATATTCTTTTGTGAAAGAATATCTTTTCCTAAAAAATTGAAGCTAATAAAATGCAAATTTTATAAATTTTTCATAAGTTCACATCCACGGATGGGAATACTTTATATAGAAAATGAAATTGCTGGAATAAAATTTATAATATTATATTAAAAAATTATTAGAGGTGTGATTGAAGCTGATAGCTTTATTAATTGATTGAGATTTAGGGCCTGTTTGTATTAATTTTTTTAGAGTAAAAGTGTTTTTTTAAAATGAAAAAAGTAATTTTTTTAAAAGCTTTTAAAAAAATTATTTCATGTGTAATAAAAAAGCACGTGAAAAGTTTTTTTTAAAAATTTGAACTCTTTAGCTTCTAAAAAATACATTTTTATTACTTTAAAAAAGTACTTCTACTTCTAAAAAAAACTAATACAAATGGGTCCTTAATGAAATTATGTCAATGATAATATTGACTGATATTTCTAAATATTGAAAATGAATTTAGGTGCTATATATGTCATTTTAATAATGTGATTCTTAATTTTATTTTATTTTCATCTTATAATTTGTATATTGTCATAGAGGACCTTCTCAAATATTATAGATGAAATTTTATTTTAATAGTGTTATATTGAATTGATACATTTAGCCATTGTTTATAAATAATATAACCGTGTAGCGCACGGGCATATATATATATATATATATATATATGTGTGTGTGTGTGTGTGTGTGTGTGTGTGTGTATGTGAACGGTGGTTCATTTATATTAAGTGTATATTGAATAATTATTTTATAAATATTAAATTTTATTAATATAGCTATTAAATTAAAATTCTTCATAAGATAGATTAAATTTATAAAAAACATTTATAAGTAAAAAATTATTTAATACTTTATTTAATTATTTTATTTTAATGTATAATATAATTTTAAATATAAATAAATTATTTACTATTAAATTAGATACTTATAAATGTTTGATTTATCTAAAATTTGATATACATGATCATTAAAATAATATCATATGATTCAACAGTTGAATTGGTTAAATTCATATTCTATAAAAATTTATTAGCCATACAAGTGTATAAGAGAGAACAGCTTACACCAGTGTAAGACTTGATTATTCTTACACTATTTAATAACATTTTATTAGATAACTTTTTTACAAAATTCACTATTAGATTGAAAGTTTTTATCATATAGATCATACCTATAAAAGTTAACATTAATTTAAAATTATTTTATGACTCATTGATATACATCAAAATTAATATAATATAAACTATTGAAATATATGAACTATTTGATTATATTCTTATTAATATATAAATTTTTTAAATTTTGACACAAATGATCAATATGATGGATAGCTATAATCTAATGGTTAGATCGATAAAAATTTATTGAGTGATATAAATATATTAAGTCTTATACTGGTAACAGTTAAATCCTTTTATATATATATATATATATATAATAGCTTAATTGAAATCGATTATGGCTAAAGAAAATAACACTATTTCAAGTTTTTAAAATAAATAATTTTCTCCCCTTTATTTAAGTGTATGGACCTCTTATATAATTGTAAAAAAATTATATTTGATAGTATGTATTTTAAAAATATTAAAAAGATTATTAGGAGCTTATAAAAATTTGGGAGAGTTCCCCCATGTAAAACTTTCTGGAGGTTCTCCCCAAACTTAACTTGTATAACGTCTGGATTTATATTACTCTGAAAAGAAAAATTCAGAACTTATTGTTCCTTTTCTTCAGCATTTTTATCGTGTTTTTATGTTCTTATTACTTGTTTCAACTTTTAATATATTTTTAATATTTTGTATTTATTTAATTACTATTAATTTTAACTTAATGGAATTGGCCTAATAATTAATAAATAAATAAATATATTCCCTACCTTAATTATTTGACTTCATATCTTAATTTCACTAAATTCATTAATCTAATGTGAGGAATGTACATTTTAAGATTGCATGAGAGGAATTAAGTTTAGGCTTACGTGAAAGTTAGTTTGAAAATATCCTTATTATATAACATAAAAAAATTAAAATATATATATTAGTTTTTAAATAAAGAGATTTGTTTGTTACAAGTTCTCCTTAAACCTATGCTAAAACATATATTTCTCTGTTTAGAAGTTTGTATACTAATATAAAAAAATATAATGGTAAAATTGTACTTAGAGAAAATATAAGGTTACATATTATGTAAAATAAGAAATTAAAATAACTAAATTAAAATATTTTTAAAATGTAATATACATTTAATTTTTATAATTTTTTTATTTTTAATTTAGTTTTTGTAATTTCTTTTATTTTAAATTTTATCTCCATACTAATATCAAGAATGATAACATAAATAAAAATAATACTATCTCGATATTTATTTATCAAATCAAATCATAAACTTATGGAATTATAATTATAATTAAAAATAATAGTAAGTATTATTTTATTAATGATTATAAGTACAAGGCTAAGCTTTAAAAAAATTATAAAAGTAAATTAAAAATAAATGTAATATATATATATATATATATAATACAATTAGAACAAGAATCAATGTCGTGGTTTTCGTCCAGGACCCTGATCGTGTTGTCCCACTCCCACAAGGCACACACACCACTCTCGTAATGCAACCTGTCTCTTTTCTACTAATTCATTTGTCTGTCTCTTCATTCGAGTGACGCAATTACCACGAAAATATATTGAGCCAGATGAAGATATTATTATATAGGCGTGGATACTTAATGCAAATGAAAATTGTCTATTTGTCTTCAAATGTGACGCCATTAATTAGTGAAATGAAATGAAAATGACTAATGATTTTCTAATAAAACATACAAATTTACGAAGATAAGCCTTTTCAATTATCTTTTTTATTTTTCCCTATATACTCAAAAAAATCAGATCAAATCTATCGATTTTCATTGTAGATGATGAATTTTCTAAATAAATTGCTTCTACAACTAAAATACGTAAAGAATCGTTATGAAGGTTAGGTTCAGCAGTGACTGTGACAGCAAGAGTATATACCCAATTCTACGTCATGGCGCACGTCAGCAAAATTCAAAAGTTAAAATTTGACGATCGCAAACAGAATCAATGGATAAGGTTGAAAATAAATCGTACTGCTCTAACGAGAGCCATATAGCCTAGTTTATTTCTTGTCTATTTTAATTTAATTTATTTATTAAATAAGTCACATTTAAATTTTTTAAATTATTCATATAATAAAATATGTTAATATTTATGCCTATAAAATATTATATATATCAATACATTAATATAATTTTTTTTATGCATAATAAAATAAATTTATTTAATGTTAGATATATTTAAAATTTAATGCATTAATATAATAATATATATTTTAAATAAATTTTTAAATTATACTAAATTTTTATATTTTCATAAAAATTTTAAATCATATAAAAAATTATAATAAGTAAATATGTCAACTTAAAATTAAAATTTTATAAAATATACAAACTTATTTAAAATAAAGTCTAATAATGAAATTATATTAGGGCATAAGGGGTAGCTATGCCCCCTCTAATTATTTTTTCAAGACATATTATGAAGGATGTGTGATAATTTATATTATTATTAATCCAAATTTATATTACGATTTGGTTTTAAAGTAGTTAATGTTTGAATAAAATAATCTTTTGTCTAATTTCATACTTATTTTATAGGCTTACACTTATAGTATGTTTAGTATGTATAAAATGAGTGGAAAGGAAAGAAATGAATACCTCTTTTTTTGTTCAGTATTAATTTATGAGTAAAAATGAAGGAATTTTTCTTTTTTTTTTTCATGAAACCCACATTATTTTTTCCTTTTCTTTTTGAAGAGATTGGGAGGGAAAGGAAAACACTTTCTAATTTTATCCAATTTGTTAACTTTATCCACTTTATTGATGAAGAGTAATAAAGTAATTTGATATTTATTTATATATTTTTTCATTCTTTTCTTTGATGAAATCAAGCAAAGGAAAGAAAAATGATAACAAACAAGTAAGTGATAACTTCTCTAATTTTTCATTCCTTTCATTTTTTTTTCTTTCTATTGTATTCTCTTCTTTTCTTTTCTTTCTATGATACCAAACAAGTCCTTAAATTAACTTTCAGAGAGAGCCAAAATCTTAAGAAATTATTCTCTACTTTAATACTAGTAATTTCTTTTATAATAATTATATATAAGTAACACTAAATTAACAATTTTTAAACACATTATTTATTATTATCAAATGATAAAAAATAAATTTTTTCTTAAAACGCTTATCCCTTTATTACATATCAACCTTTAAAAGCTTATAATAATATACAATTTTTTTCTTTTAATTGTTAATAATTTTTTATTCTAATTTCCTTTTCCCTTTAATATTTATCATTAATCCACGCAGAATAAGGTAAAGTCTAATTTATCATATTTCCACCCCTACTATGGGAGGATAATGTGGTCATTTAACCCTCTCGAGATAACCAATCAATAGCCATCATTTTCCTTCAGCGCGCACCAAATACAAATAGACTGGAATCGCATTGAAGATACCAGTACCACACACCACAACTTTGGGAGAA
The DNA here is from genome assembly GCA_023212625.1 of Styphnolobium japonicum. Classification (NCBI taxonomy): domain Eukaryota; kingdom Viridiplantae; phylum Streptophyta; class Magnoliopsida; order Fabales; family Fabaceae; genus Styphnolobium; species Styphnolobium japonicum. The sequence goes on along the minus strand of JALBWW010000003.1, from coordinate 19,086,873 downwards.
GAAGAGAGCAGAGAGAGAGAGATGGCGCGTTTGTCAATGGTGTGGTGCACACTCGTGGTGCTGTTCTGCGCCGCAGCAGGATCGAGGTTCGAGGACTCGAACCCGATCCGAATGGTATCGGACGGCCTCCGTGAGATGGAGGCACAGGTGGTGCAGGTGATCGGGCAGACCCGGCATGCCCTGTCCTTCGCCCGGTTCGCTCACAGGTATGGCAAGCGATACCAGACTGAGGAAGAGATGAAGCTCAGGTTCCAGATCTTCTCCCAAAATCTAAGGTTCATCAGATCCACCAACAACAAGCGCTTACCCTACACTCTTGCTGTTAATCGTATGTGCTCTCTTCACTTTCTACTATTATTATTTTTGGGATTACTTTTTTTTTTCTGGGTATCAGTGCCCTGCTTAGTTCTCCATCATTTGATTGCACTTAGTTAGCATATAATAATAAATATTTGAATGTGTGTCACTGTCAAGGCAATAAATGCTTCACAACTTATTCGGTACCGGTACCGTTAAAAAAACGGAGTAATTCCCATCATCACCAAATATTTAACAAATCATCCAGTATCGGTACTGTAGAAAAAAAAAGTAGGCTATCATCCCATTATTATTTTTCTTTTCTTTTTTTTTCCTCTTTTTGTCACTTTATGTTGATATCTGCCGTACAATAATATTTTTGTGTGATCGGACGGTTCTAAAAAATCATGTATGTGACTGGTTGACCAGTAGTTTTGATGTTTAACTGATCAGCTATTGGTGTTTATTTTACTTATTATGTGGTATTGACATAAGTAGACTGGTGATTGTTAAGGGTGTGTTTGTTTTAGCTTTTTCAAGCCTAGAATAATCCCGTTTGTTCCTCTTTACTATGCTTTAAAGTGTGTTGATATTTAGGTATAAAAGAGCAGAATTAATTCTGCATAGGAGAATTGATTTTGGGTTTGTTGATTCTCTTATAGCAAATCATGTTTGATTTATATTTTACGGAAAATCCCTTAATCTTTTTACAATCCAAACCAAAAGTGATTTTTATCAATAATATCTAAATAACATAAATCATTTCATTGCAAAACCACTTCTCACAAAATCAAGTTTGCAAAATATAATTCAAGCATACACGTATTTGTTTAATTTCAAACATTTTAATGATTTTTTTTTCTATTTGAGTTTAATTTATATGATTGATTTTCTTGAAAAGAGTCAAGTGATTGAAATTAATAGATAAGGAAAAGAAAAAATAATAATAATCTAAATGCATGGAATTTCTGCTTACTGATAAAAAAAATTATTGGAAGAGTGAAACTGGTAAGCATACACTATAATGATTGCAGGGTTGGCAGATTCTGCCTCACGCCTATTGGCTCAATATAGATGGAATGGGAATATGGGATTAAAAAACGACCATATTTATCTATTTATAGTAATTGTTGTTGTGGATAGTTGGTGTGCACACAACATCAACATGACAATTTAGGCAGGTTAATGAATACTTCTTTTTGTCTGAATGCTCAAATTTGGCTTTTGTGTTCTAGGAAATAAGAAGCAAGTATTAGAAAGAGAGGGAGAGAAGGGGTTTGGTTTAAAAGTTAATAATCTTATCTATCTTATCAAACAGATTTTGCTGATTGGACTTGGGAGGAGTTCAAAAGACACAGACTAGGTGCCGCCCAAAATTGCTCTGCCACCCTTAAGGGCAACCACGAGCTTACTGATGTTGTTCTTCCTCAAACGGTATGTCTGCAACAGCTACTATTACTGCTTATCACATTCTGAAATTCTATTTAAGTGCATTAATCCATGCAACAAATTAATCAATCATGTGATTCATGTAAGCTTTAATTGTCAACCAAATATTCAACATCATTCAATGGTTTCTCACAATAGCAGGGGGCTATTTGTCACGTAATTTTGGAAATTAGCAAACAGTAATTGGGGACTTCAAAAGAGCCTTGTCATCGTCTGTAGAACCTTATATAATTGTGTTTCCCTTTGACCTTGTGTGCAGAAAGACTGGAGAAAAGAAGGTATAGTCAGCAGAGTTAAAGATCAAGGCCACTGCGGATCTTGCTGGACATTCAGGTTATTTTGACCCTGAGATACTGTTTAGAACGAATAAGGCACTCTAATTTATCATGCTTCTAACTGTGATATCTGCAATCTGCAGCACAACTGGAGCTTTGGAGGCAGCCTATGCGCAGGCATTTGGAAAGAATATCTCTCTTTCTGAGCAGCAGCTAGTGGATTGTGCTGGTCGTTTCAATAACTTTGGCTGTAATGGTGGGTTGCCATCCCAAGCCTTTGAATACATTAAATACAATAGTGGACTTGACACGGAGGAAGCATATCCCTACACCGGAGAAGATGGCGTCTGCAAATTCTCAGCTGAAAACGTTGCTGTTCAAGTCCTTGACTCTGTCAATATCACCTTGGTAATTTAACGGATTGATTTCTCTGATTTCCGTAAAATGAGTTGGGGTTTTCTGCTTGATGTGTCCATAATTTAACATCACTGTTGACTCAGGAGAGACACGGCAGAATCAGATCTGTCTTGGCCTCACCTAAATGCATTTACATGAGATTTTCTAATTTTTCTCTTATGTCTTGAGAACAGGGTGCTGAGGATGAATTAAAACATGCAGTTGCTTTTGTTCGGCCAGTTAGTGTGGCATTTGAGGCGACGAGTGATTTCAGTTTCTACGAGAAAGGAGTTTACACCAGTGACACTTGCGGTAGCACTCCCCAGGTGAGTTCTTCTACTAGATAAACAAGAGATTACCTGTACCTTGTTAGTCGAGTGTCTAATGCAATTTTCAAAACAAAATATTTAGCTAGAAGTTTATGCGTTTATGGCAATTTAATTATATCAAATTGCATACTAGCATCACAAATTTTAATTGATGTATTGACATGATCTGTGTCTCTTCAAAAAACCTAGTTACATGTATTTGCATGTCCATGATAGTAATTTAAGAGCATTTTAACAAAATTTGAATTTGCCTGGCAGGATGTGAACCATGCCGTTCTTGTTGTTGGGTATGGAGTTGAAGATGGTGTCCCATATTGGCTCATCAAAAATTCATGGGGAGATTACTGGGGTGACAATGGCTACTTCAAGATGGAATTGGGGAAGAACATGTGCGGTAAGGATCCATAGGACCTCGGCTCTTAGAGATCAAACCCCGCTGCCCCTTCCCCAATACACACCAAAGTTAAAAGTGACCTCACCCAATTGTCCTCTACTGGGTTGATGATTGGCAAAGTGTGGTAAAGGCCTTTAGTGAGCAATTGAAAAATTGTAATCTTTGCTCTCTTGGCGAAAATTTGGCCTTGCTAGAACTGCTGACAGTAAAGTTAAAATCTGAGTTTTTATTTACCAAAAACAACAAAAATCTCGAGTTTTTAATGCTACGATGAATCAATTTGGAGTACTGAATTTTGCTAATCCATTGGTTATTTTCAGGTGTTGCAACTTGTGCGTCTTATCCTATTGTTGCTTGAATTGTATGAGAGACGTGGTGCCCGGTAGGCTGCCCTGGTGAAGTGTCATTGTATGATGATGATGGCTGCTAGTTGATGATGTACAAAATAAGTTTGGAGTTGGGATGCCCTTTCTTATTGTTGTTGTAAACCACATTAAAAAAAAAAACCATAGTGTAAACTGTGTATCACAGAGACAAAATATCAACATAAATCGTGTATCACGTATTTACTGTAGCATAAAACTTTTGGATGATGATACCAGACGTCATGCTCTCGAGCCTTATAGCATTTAGATGTTTGAAAGTTTTTTCAGATGTGTTTAGTTTTATTAAACAAATAAAAAAAAAATTAACATGAAGGAAAGACCCGAGTGCTTATGCTCGAGCTTTTCATAATAGAACCCAAAATATTGTAATAAATTTTGAATATTTCAACAATATACTTATGCGGTTAAAAAAAATTTAATGATATCCTAACATGTTATTAGGTAGTAGCGTAAAGAATTTTACATGATCAAATTTTAAGTCGATGATCTCCCCAATCCAATAATACAACAAATAAGAAGTTACACTTTGTTATCATTAAATCTATCCTTGATTTGTTCAAGATCACATCAACATCTTTATGCACTAATCAACATTTATATATTAGTTATACTTTTTTTGTATAAGAATTGCACGTGTAGCATTAACCTTTTTCGAATTTAAATTTAATTTATTATTAGTATATAAGTTTATTTTTATATTATCATTTAATTGTGTTAATAAATTATTAAAAAAATTAAACTTTTTATATAATTGATATCATAATCAAATTCTTTTTAATTTAAATAGAACTCTTTTTAACAATTTAACAAAATGCATAACCAGTATTAAAAAAATTTACACTAGAATCCATCGTGGGACCTCATACATGCACTTTATTTTTTTTGTCATAAGCTGGTATGAATTGCAGTATTTACTTTTACATTAGTCTTCTTGGCAAAATTAGATCCTCCCCCTTCTGGGTTTATGAACTAACCATAACAATCACAACAACTAAACCTTATCTCACTATATAAAATATTAAATTGACTACTTGAATTAATCGATATCATTCAACTTTATTAAAAATAAATAAATTTTCAATAAAATTATTTAAAACAAAAAATCTTTTTAAGTTAGCTGCCGACTGACGAACACGATCCTCATCTATTAGAGCTTCGAACCGAATATGTAAAATTTGGTCAAAAATATGAAATAAACAGAGTTAACCAACAGCTGAAAAAAAAGATTTCAGATGGATGCAGAGTTTTGGAGTTCAGAGTGACAGCCTGTTCACGGCCCAATATAAAACTCTCCGTTGAAGACAAGCACCGTGAACTAGCATGCAACTGCAAAGAGACTTTACCGGATCAGCCATACTATTATTATACTACTTTTTCTTTCTTTCTTTTTTTTTTTTGTAGGAAACTATGTAAACTTTATACAGTCTCAAAAGAATCAACAATTTCAGCAAATGGTCGAAACAACTTGGGGGTCATGTTAGTAACACCTGATAAAACTACTATTCTACCCGCTAAAGACCATGTGAGCCAAAAACGATGGACAATAAAAGAACCTTATTCAACTGAAGAATTTAAACCCAATGGTCAGCCAATGATAACTTGAACTTCATGTAAGAAATCTCGTTCAACAAGACACACCTTATCTCATTACACATTAGTGACATCCAGCAAGCTTGAAACTTGTTAACAACTAGGCTAAACTCATTGTCTGATCCACATTTGTGTCATGTTAAGGATGGTGATGCATGACACTTGTGCGTTTCCAAGTACTGCCAAAACCCATAGACATGCATTGTCTCTGAACCTGCAAGGCCATAAAATCAAGGCATTAGTGATTTACAGTTTCTTTTCCCTCATGGAATGGGAGTTCACAGTTGCAATTCAAAATATCAATGCCGGCCAGAGGAAAAATAAACAACCAATTCTGAAAATAAGTAAATCATCAAATTTTGATGCCCTTATGTTAGACTCGATAATCCAGATTCTATTATAAATCCCTGAACATGATTAACATTCAATTGGAGAGAATTTGAACTTATTTCCCTACAGCAATGATGTTACTTTATAATTTGGGGAAAAAAGGAAAATTAAGGAAGTTCTTGTATATGTTGGTAAAAAATTTATTTGTATCACAGGCACAACATATGTTAAAAAAGGCTACAAAAAAACCATGGACCCTTGACATCATATGCATAAAACATAATAGGTTATAAATTTCAGACCTAGAAATTAACTTTAATTTCATGTATGGACGCAAATGTCCCGTGATATCCTGGCCCCAGTATGCTTTATTCCAAGGATCTTATCAAAGCTACCTATGTCAAATCTTAAGCTTATTGACCTGTTTCCCTCGAGTTGGGATAGTCTTATTTTGTGAACAATTTTGAATGGCAAAGGCAACAAGAGTCAGGGTTCATATATCGAGTTCTCAACTGTAAGGAAGTATAACATCTTGGGCATTCTTAGAATGTATATGTTTGCTCTCTCCCAACATGATAATAAAAAAATTGAAATGAGTTCAGAAATACCTGTCCCTCACCTTGAGCACAACAAAAGAGGAATGAATTTCATAGGGCATACAACAACTCCTATATTTTATTGAGAGAGAGAGAGAGAAAATTGAAGAAAAATTTGGAAAAGTTTGTTTCTTGACACTAATTTAAGTTGCTACTTCTTTCTCAGAAGAGAAAAGAGGACTAGGGTGGATGCTTATGAAAACAATTACAAGGTATACCAAAGAAAAAGCTAATTCACCAAATAGATAGAAAATATTTCTACACAATATATGGGCTAGAATAATGTTGAAGAATTCCATGAGACAAACACCTTCAACCGTGTATATTACCTTCAAATGTTTTTGTCTATGCAAATCCTCACTAATAATCTTCCTATCTGTTTACAGCATTATTTGATTTATTTTACCATAAAATTTTAAAAAAATAATATTACACATTTCAGTTTCTTCCGTTTATTTTAGGTAGAATGCAATATACTCTTGAATAATGCACTTTCAAATGAACAAGAAAATCAAATTACTAGCGTTGCATTGTAATAGAATTAGAGGAACATAGAACCAATTTGACATAAGAAACAAAATTTCAAATTTAGAAAAAAAAAAATCTACTCAAACAAAATTAACGAGGAGAGTATACCTAACTACAATTTCAAAAACAATCAGCAGAATCTTGGAGGGAATGGCAATGCAAACACCAATGTTGATAGTCTCCAGAAGATAGAGACACTCTGCCTGATGATTGTATTCCTTTGTGCCACAAGCTGGACACATGCACCCAGTAATCAAGGCATAATGATGGAAGGCCATGTCTAACCACTGGTTTGCAATAGCACTTTAATAAACAGCAATGGGCATATCTGCATTTGTACTTTCATGATAAGATTTTTTAAATGATGAAGTACCCGAGGACAGGTTCTCAAATAGAGCTTCCTTAATGCGGGCAGCTTCACCAGGCATTCCAGCCTTCAAAAGACAGGATCTTAAATTATTTACAGTGATATCATCTGGGGCACAACCAACTGCTAACATCTTATCAAAGAGACCGATTGCTTCAGGCATTCTCCCTTTCATACAATGCCCAATAATAAGAACGGTAAATGTAACCTTATCAGGTTTGCACCTCTTCTCCTCCATTTCGGCTACAATTTTATTAGCCTCATTAACATTCCCAGATTTGCAATATCCATCAATGACAGGATTGTAGATAAATGGTTGTGGAACAATGTCACTCTGCTTCAATAGTCTCAAAAAGTCACGAGCTTCATGTAGTTTGTTGTTCTTGCACAGACCACTGATAAGAACAGAGAAAGTATATATACTCGCAGAAATATTTCTGGCATTCATTTCATGCCACATGTCCAAGGCATGGTTCACCAGTCCAACTCGAAAATGGCCATCAATTAGCGAAGTGAAAGTAACAATATCAGGCGGACAACCAAGAAAGAGCATTTTCTCATACATGGCTAGCGCAGAAGCCATGTCACCTGCCTTACCAAAGCCATCAATAAGAGCATTAAATGTAAATGCATTAGGCCTAATTCCAGATCTAATCATTTCATCGAAAAGAGAATCCCCCTCCTCCATCTTACTCAACTTGCAATAACCTGATATTATTGTTGTGTAACTAACAACATCAGGGGCGAACTCACATTTTGAACAAACTTCTTTTAGTAGATTTCTTGCTCTATCGACCTCACTAATTTTACATAAACCATGTATAAGAGTGTTATATGTAATTATATCAGGGGAACAACCAAAACTCCTCATATCATAGAGAAGCTTAAAGGCTTCATTAATTTCTCCGGCTCTGCACAAGCCTCGCATTAAAATGTTGATGGTGTAGGTTACCGGATGATAATGCAATCGCATAAGCTCCCTAAATAAAAGAACAGCATCATCTAATTTATTCTGCTTTATCAATATGTTGAACAAGTTATTATAAACAACAACATTTACTCCAACCTTGGCATTGCACTGAACTTCAGCAAGCAATTCCTTTGAAATATCAAACCTACCAGCCAGTGCATAAGAGGACACCAAAAATCCCAACAGCCAATTATCCGGCAATTGCCCATCAGACCTCATCCAATCATACACTAGTTTTGCTGAATTGTGGAGACCCGATTGACAAAGAGACCTCAAAAGCATATTATAAGTCCAGTAGGAATGATTCATATTCAACCTTTCCCTACTAAATTCAAAGAACTTCAAACCCAAATTGGGATTGTTTAGCCTATTAATAACCTCTGATACCAGTGAAGGAGTTAAGTGCTTACTAAAATAACCCAAAAATTTGTCCAACGAGTTAGAGCGAACAAAAACAGAGCAAGCGATCTTGACGAACCAAGCTTCAGCCCTTCTGATGGACCCTTTGTCGTCCAAAGGCCAGGGTCCAGATCTTAACTGAGTAAAACCACGGTAATGGTCAAGGCCTATCTCAGAAGCTCGAACACTCGAAGAAGAAAGTGTTGTGAAGAATGAAAGTGTTATCTGCTTCGCCATTCCATCAATTGAATCATCCTCGTGCCCGCATATGCACCCAGTTCTTATTTTTCTTCGCGTACGCGCAGATTTTGTCCTGGGCCTTCGCTGCAAATCCCGATTCTCCATCGAGGTGAAGAAGTGCATGAGCCTTGAGCATTCATATAAAGGAAAATTGTGCTTCACAAGAGAGGGATTGATCAGAAACACGAAGATATGGCGAAAAATCAAAATCAAAAGGAACCCATTGACGAAAAATTGAAGAAAGATGTTAACTTTGATATTCTGGAACTAGGGTTGACATGGAAATCTCTAACCATTCATGGAAGATAGCGATTCCTAAGGAAGACTGCGTTTCATGAAGAGAAAAGGGTTCCACCGATGCTTACTGCGTTAGGGCTTTAGCAGTCAGTAGCTGTGTCACCGACTTGTGAAGATAGAAATACCCTTCACTTCACTGTATTACTGTAGGAAAATGGTAAATAGTCAAAAAAATATTTGACAAATTTTTTTACGGAGTTTGCATGTTTTATAGTTTTGCATGTTTATTAACTCTATGATTAATGAATTATTTATATCACTTTATCTTCTTTAACATTATTCTTGATTTCAACAGAAAACTCTCTCTAACTTTAGGTCATATATGATTTACTTCTTAAGTTTTAAAATTAAAAAAGGACTAAAAGATTTGCTCATTCTTAACTAAATTTGCAAAGAATTCTTTCCGTCAAATAGACATTTATTTGGCTATCGAATAAACTAGAGAAAAAAAAAATCCTAAAACTTTAATTCATATGTAATTTATCTTCCCAGTTTTGAAGATTTCTCAAAATGCACCTTTATTATATGCTAAATGTGTTTAAAAAAAATTCATCAAACAAACATTCACCTTGGTAATAGAAATTGTCACCTGCACATCATATGCTAATGTAAAGACACTCTTTTATAATGTTAGACCTTAAAACGTGACTTGTTTCTTACATAAGTCGACTTATCTATTTTCAGGGAGCAAAAGTAGACTTAGGATCTATTTATAAAATAGAATTAGAATTATAGTTTAGAATTTAAATTTAAATTTTATTTCTGTTAGAATTGAAATTGACAAGAACCTTAATTTTTATATTTGAGAAAATTAAAGAATTTGAACTTTAAAAATATAATTCTGAACTAAACTGAAATTTTATTATTTAAATAATTTATCAAGAATCTATAAAGATATAATAAATAAATTTAAATTAATAAATAATAATTTAAAATTATAAAAAAAAATTCAATAGAGCTTGTGTTGTTGTATTACAACATTCGCAATAGATGCCAAACTAAATGACATTATTGACGATGGCGAAAGTAATTGCAGGATGCCGACACTAGTGATCGGAGGAAGCGCGGAGAATAACGTAATCGGAGCACGCCAACAGCGACTTTGCCGAAACACGCCGACGACTACGTTGTCAGATTATGTTAGTGTTATAAGCAGTAATAGTTGTTGGATATTTTTTAACTTTTACCTTTTAATATTCAAAAAAAAAACTTAGTGCTTGAAATTAGAATTTTTAAGGTTTAAGTTAAGAATTGAGAATAATATAAACTAGTTATTTTTCAATTCTATGGAATTAGACTCAAAATTAGAATTTTAATTATAATATACACACCAAACAAGATAATTGGAATTGGGAGGTCCAATTCCAATTCTAAGCTCAATTCCGTCCGCCAAACGAGACCTTATAGTTTTTAGAAGTCGACTTATACTACTCATAGAAAAAGTATCGTAAGTTTACAAATGTACTTTGTAAGTCAATTTCTGGTCCAACAATATTAAGATTGTTTTATGTCAGTATGTGACATTCACACAATGATTTTTGTTAGCCAACTGAATATGCCTATTAAAAATAAGTTTTCTTTTTGCAAATTCAACAAAGATTGAACCATTATTTTGACCATTTTCAAAAATTAGGGGATAAATCGCACATGACACATAGTTTGAGTGGGTTTTTTTTTTCATTTGCACTTTATTCATTAACCAAATAAATACTTGTTGGATGGAAGGAGTCTTTTGCACATTTAATAAAGAATGAGAGGATCTTTTAACTCATTTTAAAACTCATGGGGTAAATCACACATGAGTAATCAAGACATGGAACACGCGTCCTTAATCACTAAGTCAACCACTTATATTATATTGTAGTTTTTTATTTTTGAGCTATGAAACAAAAAAGATAATTAACAATGCAAGATACACATTTAATATGTAAGTATAATTTTATTTTTTTTCGTATGGTAAAAGCATTCTCAAGTTAGCCAAAAAAGATTTGTCAGAATTTGTGGCATAATGAGTTGGCATTGTTTATGAAAAAACTCGTATATCCATCGAAAGGAAATGCTAATTCTTAATGCACAGGAGCAGAGGGAAAGGGGGCAAGCATATGCCATAGCCCCCCTCTAAGTTTGAAATTCTTTGGAATTTTATTTATATATAGGTAGAGATCTTCTTAATTTTTTTTTTTTTATCATTTCATGTTATATATGTCTTATGTCGACTCTCCTCAATCTTGGCCTCCCTCACTCCTAATTTCTAGCTCCGCCTCTGTTCATGCACCCGAATAATATCATGACAACTCAAAGTTGGTGACCATCATTTTATTTTTGCTAATCAACTAATTGGGGTTAACAATGGTTAAAAAATGATGTAGGTACCACAATATTAAATTCACTTTTACTCATTTTTCTTCTTCCTTCTCTTACGATTGATGCCCAACTAAATGTGATGTGAGTTTCACATTATTAAATTCACTCTTACCTATCTTTTCTTCTTCCCTTTCTCTTGCAAACTTCACCACTCCATCCACTTCCCAAATTTGCTAAGAGTTTTCACTATGATTTCTCCATCTTCATTTGTTTGCATTGTACGTGTAAAACTTTTATGCAACACCAATGGTGGTTCCTTCTTTTCTCTTTACCATATGTCACCTATGAAGCTTTTATTATTCAGGTAAGTAAAGAAAAATGTTCATATTTCTTTGATATTTTGTCCATACTTATTTTCAAATTCTTAATATAATAATAAAACAATAATTGCATATAGACAATAGATAAAACATGATAAAAGAAGGAATTATCATTTTAAGGATCATATATTTAATGTTGAAATGTTAAATAGAAAGAACATGTCAACTAGAAGGCGCAAGCATCAATATTTTTATTGTTGTATTTTTGTTGCATTATGTAGATATGGAATCCATTGAACTTGAATGCGGCAGCTAGTTCTAAATCTTTGTGTCATGAGAGTGATGAAGAATTAGCTTATGTTGAAAATGAGGAAGAAGTATAAATGAATCATAATGAGAGAACAAATGAGTCTAACATAATACACTAAGAATTTGCAAATAAATATGTGTGGAAAAAATTGCACATGATGAAGATGAGGCATATGGCTTGTACTTGAAATAGGCTCATGCTTTAGGTTTTAGTGTTAGAATCAATAAACAATACTTTGGTGAAAATCCTCTGAAACTTAAAAGAAAAATAAAATGATACTAAAACTGGATGTGAAGCAAAGATAAATTGGGAGATTGATGAAGAAGGAACATGGAAAATGTCACGATTTATAGATGAACATAACCATGAACTTGCATTGCTTAAGGAATTGCATTTATTAAGATATGCACGGAAGGTTTTAAAAGAGAAAGGTAAGACTTCAGCTTTAATGGTGAATGTAGGTGTAACGCCTCTCATTTTCTTGCACGTAATAAATAATTTTATTCTGTGAATGACGTAGTGATTAAAAATAAAATAAATATGGGAAAAGTATCCTATCATTGACATAATACTATGGTTTCAATTTGAACTAAAAATTTAAACGGCATTGGACTGCGTTTTGAACCTGTTAGTATAGGACTATACTACTTAAAATAGGATTTTGAGATAGAGAAAAATTGAAATAAATATATTTTTATTTATGAAAATATATTTTAGACTTTTGAAAATATTTTTGATATTTTATGTGAAAAATAATATTTTTTGGATTAAAAACGGTAAACTCGATACCCGAAATTAAATTGGTGTATAGAAAAATCTCTATTTTTATATTTTAATGTTTAAAATCTTCAAAAATTATAAAAAAAATATGTTATGAAAGTAAGCTGGTCACTTTTGTGAATTTATTTCATTTTTATATGTTAAATTTAATTTTGTCTACACATTAAAAGTAAAAACCAAAATTTTAACACATCTCTTAATTTTTAACCACACAATTTTACTTAACCATTTTTACTAAAAATTTTATCACAATTTACTCCTACATATTCGGCTAATACCAGACCAAGAGGGGACTCATTTTTACACTTAGCAAAAACAAAATAAAACTAGGAGAAGAAAAGAAAGAAAGAAAAGTTCAAGAGAAATGTTTCCAAAACTCCATCTTCTTCCCTTGCTCCCTAGGTAGTGCACTACTTCCTTCTAATTTTCCACTCTTCCATTTCATTTTTCTTCTTCCATTTGATTCATGGTTTCATTCTCTTTAAATTGGATTTTTATAGTTTTGCTTCTAAACAAGTTTTTTCAAGAAACCAAGATTTCTCTCAAACTTAGGAGCTTTAGGAGGTAAGGGAAGATACCCTTAAACTTTAAATAACTTAGGTAGAATTGGTTGTTTGATGGTTGTTGTTGAGTGGAAAAACCCTAACTTAGGGTTTTTTTCACATTTAAATTGTTAAAATGACTTTATGTTTCTATATATATGTTGATTTTGTGATATGCTTGGAATTGATTCTATGATGACTTGGAATGGTTGAATTTACAAGGTTGTTCATGAATATAACATAGAGAGCTTATTAGAAATGTGTATGGAATGATTGAGTTTTAATTGAATTAATGAGATTTAAATTGATTTATGTTGGAATTGGATGATGAAACAAAACTTTTAGAATTTTTGGATGAGCCTAAATTGTCTAGGAAGGTTTCGGCTAGCTTATATTAAATTAGGGATCAAGTTGATAAAATTTTAGAATTTATGGAATGTGGTTAGAATTTTGTCTAGGGTTTAATCTTAGAATTTGATAGAAAATTAGTGAAAATTAAGGAAAATTATATGAAAGAGAATTATGAGTATTTGGATTTTAACTTAAACATTTAGATAAATAGGTTGATAATGGAGTGGGAAGTGTTATGAGAATTAAGTTCAATTTGTATAATAATGGTAATTTAAGGTTTAAAGTATAAGAAAATATGAATTTAATGAATTAAGGGTATTTTAGCAAATTTGAAAAAAATTAGGGTTAATTAGGATAATATGAACTTTAATGCAAATATTAGGTCATAGCAAGAAATTAGAGAGGAAAATATATTTTTGGATAAGTTGGGGTTAATTTATACATATTGAATTCTTTAGTGACTATGTTGCAATTATTGAATAAATTGAGGTTAATTATAAATATTGAATTCTTTAGGGATTATGTTGCACATATTGAAAGTTATGATGAATTGAGAATTTGAATTGTGTTGTTTTACATTACATTCATGATCATAATCATGTGAAAAGAGTATGTGTTATTGTGGAATCCATGCGGAGGTAGAGGTGTGAATTCCTATTGTGTAAAAAGCTACCTCACGAAGATAGAGATGTGGGTTAGCTTAGGTGATGAGTAAGACTTGTATGGTAGAGATTGATACAATCTTGAGGTTATTCAGGCGTTGATAAATCCACATGTGGCTGGGAAAAATTGGAGCTCGTGTCATGATAGTCTGCATGACGCACAAATGACTTTACTTACTACCTACTTGTTCACGATCAGTACATAAATGCCTGAATTGTGATGCCAATTTGCATACTGGATATGAGTAATGATAATGCATGTTCTGTCGGTTCACTCAGTGCAACTCCATGGAGTAGAGTTAATGGCATATCAAAGTCACATGCATAACTTCATGACATTGCATATTGCTTTTTAAGTTTTCTATATATATATATTTGGTGTATGAGATACTTATGTGTTATTTCCTTCTAAATCTATCATGTTGTCTAGATAAAGTTTAAGTACATGTTTGTGTCTTACCCTTTTTGCTTGTGTCTGTGATTTTCTTGTTATGTTTTGTTATCGATATGATTGCAAAAATGGCGAGACCAAACAGACACATGGGGACTATATATCTCCATTTCCATGAGGATGATGATGATGCTTGGTGAGTCGACTATGCTCGCCAACAAGTCACCTATACTGGTGACATTACTAGATGTCATTATGATAGAAATTGAGTACCCAAGTACATAGTTACTGTAGGTTTGACCTTAGAGTTTAGTTTTCCTTTCCATCGTATGTGGACTACCCTGTCACCTGACCCTCCTGTAGATCAGATCATCCCTTCCATTTCCAGAGGACTCAGAGTTCGTGGGGGACCTGCTTCGACTTCTCTTAAACATGGACCGAAATTCATCTACACTCTTATTGTCCGCCGTGGACGACTGTGTCACCGTCTTCTAAGAGGATCATTTGTTACTAAAGGTGTCAATTCGGCTCGGCCCGGCCCGAATCAAGCTTATTTTGAGTTGGGACGACTCACAATGAGTGCGAGCCAGCAAATAGCCACCCCAGCTCATGTGGGTTGCGCGCTGGGCTGGGCTGGGCCTATCCATAGGCTCAATTTTCTTTTTTTCTTTGTATTTCTTTACTTTTGTTTCATATCTATAATAATAAGTTATTAATAAATTAAACTTCTACATCAATCAAAGCCCATAAAAATCATATACGTAAATTATATATAAATATAACAGATTATATTAAGTGTCATTAACATAACAGTAAAGATTTACTATATTATTTTCGACATAAACGATTTACGATATAATCATGAAGCATCGCTTGAACCATAAATTAATCAATTCAAGGAACTAGCACAAGTTAACATCATATTTCAATTGGAGAAAAAAAGTTTAGATGTACTCACTAAATTTGATTCTTTTTTTTTTAAATCCTAATAAAGCTAGTCAAGTAAAGATATAAAAAATAACAAAATTAAATATATAACAAAAAAATGACATTTCACATAGTCGAGTCGGTTCGGCCCATTGCGGGCTAACTTATTTTCGAGTTAAGCTGGGCCGACCCATAGTTGGTTCAAACTGAGATTTTCGCAGCCTAGCCCACACTTTTTGTAGGGCTATTCGGGCCGGCCTATGGGCTTGACCCATTTTAACACCTCTATCTGCTACCGATGTTCCTGGACCGTCAATAAGGTCTTCTACAGAATTTGATCCTTCTAAGGGATCAAATGACGAGTCTCGGGTTTAGATTTTTAAATATAATGCCTAGTAGGAAGGGGATATTTTGATAATGACATTATCTTTGGTTGAGCTCTGAGTAAGAGTCATCTTTTTTATTTTGATGTATATGTTGGGTTGGGATAGACTCACCACACATATGGTGATGTATATATTTCTCGTCTTCCTTTGTTACGCTGTGATTACTACTGAGACTTACTTGGGATGTATAGTTTGACTTATATGTATATATAGATATACATTATGTTATCAAAAATATTTTCTGTTTTGATTATGAGTATTATTATTTTCATACACTACATAACGATTTCCAAACGAAAAAAAATACAACTCACATTTTTCACTCAAGTTAAATAACTTAATATATTTTTCTAACATCAATTTAATTAAAAAAGTGTTTAAAATAAAAGTCACAAAGTTTAATTAATGTAATACCGAGGGGTGTTGCAGTAGGAATTCAAACAATTGATGCATACTCATAAACGGCTGAAGAAAGTGATGGAGTTGAAATTTTGGAGTTTTCAAAGAAAGAATGTTACAATTATAGTAACACCCAAAAAATTATGTTAATTAAGGCGGAAAATTCCTAAAGCATGGTGAATTACTTTAAAAGTAAAGTTAATGAGGGAGGTGAGATGTTTTATTGGGATGTGTAAGTTGATCAAGAAGGACAAATGATGAACTTTCATTAGAGAGATGAAAGGTCAAAACCTAATTATGATTACTTTGAAGATGTGGTGTTTTTTGACATCACGTATGATACAAATAGATACAATTTGGTATGTGCACCATTTGCGGGAGTAAATCATCATTGAAAAAATATAATTGTTTGGATGTGCATTTTTATTAGATGAGATAGTTGCATCCTTTAAGTGGTTTTTTAGTTCAATAGGTAACCAACCACTAAAAACCATTTTTACATATCAAGATCAAGTAATGACATAAGCAATTGAGAAGGTATTTCCCAATATATCTCGCCGTTTGTGCTTGTGGCATATTTCTAAAAGTGCACCATCACATTTAGGAAGGTTGAATTTAATGATAAAGGTTTTCACAAGTTGTTTGATAAATGCTTGCAAAGATGTGAGTATGAAAAGGAGTTTGAAGAAACATATGCCAAAATGATTTTGATGTACAATGTTGAAGATCATAAGTGGCTACAAAACTTATACAAATATTTGAGAAAAGTGGTCCACACTCTTAACAATGACACTTTTGATGGTGGAATGAAGTCTTCCCAAAGAAGTGAGAGTACAACAAATGCGTTGAATGGAATTGCTAATAAGACTACTTCTTTTACAAATTTTGTTTTAAGTTTTGAAAAACTTGTGAAAAATTGACGTAGAAATGAAGTAAAAGAATATTATCATTGTCATCAAAGTAATATTTTGAAGCATACATCAAATGTATATACACAAGTTATATAGTTTAGTTGAGAACGAAAACCTTAATGGTACCGATGCTTATGATATTTATGAAATTGAAGTTGATGTGAGTGTGTATAAATTTGAGTCTATTATGCATGGGAGGGATATGAATTTACATGTTGTGAAAGTTAACACTTCTTTATTGGATGTAATGTAAAAAAATTGTGACACTTGGCATTCTTTGTTGTCATGCATTTGTTGTCTTAAAACAAAATAATATACACAAAATCCAGATAAGTGTATTTTGAAGAGATGGAGTATGGAGGCTAGGAAAATGGTCTATGCTTATAACAAATCTACATTCGAAGTTAAAAATGCAAATAAGACAGAAATTATATTCGCAATAGTGCTATGAGATATGCTTATGATCTTGTGCACATAAGTCAAGGAAAGTACGAGGTAAAGAATTTTTTGTGGGAGATTTTAGATATGACCATAAAGCACTTGAAAATCTCATAACTAAATTAACCGTGGATGGTAATTTTGTTATGAAAAGACAATATTGACAAAAGAACATATAAAGTTGGTGAAATTCCTATTTTGAATCCTTGGGTACCAAAGACTAAGGATGCCCCCAATTTTAGACAATAAGGGCACTTTGAGAAGAAAAAAAATCATCAAAAGAAGACAAAGAAGAGACTAATACTAGTACATACAATTGACTCTATTTATTTTATTTTATTTTTCTATAATATTGTATTTATATAATTCCTTTTAAATCATAAGAGCAAAAATGAGAGTAGATCCATATGAAAGAAGCCAAGGAGCTAATATTAAAGAAGTTGTACCATCTTTAATGCCATAACAAATGGTCCTCTCACCTTATTTTGGTTATCATCCAACTCCATCTTGCCATATAAATTTAAATCAAGTAAGATATAATTTAAAAATTTTATTTTTATAGCATGCAACATATAAGTATTTAACATGACTCTCATATATAGGCTTTTCTAAACAGATCTTATATGCCTCCTTTCAATTAATCAAATGTTTCAATTGTGCCCATATTATAAAGTGTTAATGTTAACTACTTTTTTCAAGTAATGTCATATCCTTCATAATAATTATATTATTATTAAAATTTAGTTTATTTGTTATTGACATTTAGTCTTGTTTAATAATAGTTAGTGGATTGTGGAGATCATCATCTAAAACATGAGTCTAAATCTTGTAGTGACAAGAACAAAGCAAAAGACTTAGTATCAAATGGAAAACAAATGAGCCGCTAAATGACTTCAAGAGTTTGTTATTTCATAAGTTTTGAAAGCTTCTATGAACAAATGTACTAAAAAGTTCTTATTATGACACATAATTTTAGTCATCTTCCAAATTGTTGTAGTAGCTTTCATCAAAAGAGAAAAGATAAATTATAATTTAATGTTATTAATTTATTATTTGCAAAGGCTGAATTTTGTAGTAGCAATTATTTAAAGACTTTCTTCATCATGATTTGATGCAATGCAAAGTTTAATTAAGGTTATTATTTTAAGTTGTGAGATTTTTTAATTTCAAAAGTGATGAGAATTCTTGAAGATGGAAGAAGAAGAAGATAGAAAAAGTAGAGAAGGGACGAACATGACATTGAGAAGTCTTGACAAATTTGTGGAACATGATTTTTTAATTCCAAATTTTGCTCCCATCAAAATCAATGCTTCTCTTAGAGTTGACTTCAAGTATAAACAAAATAGTAAAAATATATTTTGTTGAATTTGCTATTATTTATCTCATTAAATTGTGCTCCTTAACAATGGCAACGAAGAACGAGTATGCAGTGGGATAATCATGTCAAGCCTGAGCACCAACTCTTGACAATTTTGGAGAGTGGATAGAGTGATGGAGTTGACAAGAGAGAGAGAAAAAGAAAATGTGAGTAAAAGTGAATTTAATATTGTGGGACTCACATTACATTTAGTTGTGCAACAATCTTGTAAGAGAGATTAAGAACAGTTGATAAAGGTGAATTTAATATTATGAGACCCACATCATTTTTTAACCAATGTTAACCATGGTTAACTCATTAGTCGAAAAAACATGATGACCCACCAACTCTGAATTGTCATAATATTATTGGGGTGGAGGAAGAATTAGTATTTCCTCCTTGTGGATATATGAATTTATCTTGATTATGACTCTTGGATAGATAAGTGATCTTTACCACTTTGACTTATCCAACAACATCCTTTGAATATTAACAAATTTTAACTAAAATTCTGTCAAATTTTTCTAACTATATAACATTACTTATATATATATATATATGTTAAATACGACATACGACTAAATATTAATCACTATCTAAACTCCCAAGGATATCAAAAGAATTTATAATAACTTATTTATAATTTTTTATTGGCATAATTATGTAAATAATAATTAAAAATTTTAATTTACTATTATTGTAAAATTATTTTAGATTAATATTCAATCATATATTATTAAAAAAATTTGATTATCATTTATTATTTAAAATGTTAAATTATTTTAAAGAAGTGCTGATACATTTAATATAAAAACATAAGTATATTCATGGGGGAAAAAAATCCTTTTAAGTATCAACCAAAAGATTTAATTTCGATGTCATCCAACCAACGATGTATTATCAAATCTTAAAGGCAAACCTTTTAGAATAATTTTCTTAAAAATTTAACTCGATATATTAATATAATGTAAACAACTTGACAAATTTAAACTAAAAAAAAAATATGAATAAATTACATAGTTTAGAAGAATTCCGCCAAACAGGTCGTAATGTTTTCAAAACAAAAACAAAAACATCTAAACAAACAAAGACGATGCCGTTTTCCTCAAGAACCGATCTACCATGCCGTTTTTTGAACCCTGGAATCGAACGCATCGATTCTCACGGCGATCCAAATCTCTGTTCTGGGAATAGCAAGGGTAATCCATAATCTAGAAGATGGCAACTGAGAGATATGCTTCTCCGCCAGCCACCTCGCCCGAGGAGAACGCTCTGTGAGTAACAAACACTCCAAATCTTCGTCTGCAATTTGTTCTGTTCGGTTCTGATTTACCCTTTTCAGCTTCGATTTCTGTTATGGTGATCATGGATGCATAATTGAGCTTGTGTTTGATTCTTATTGCTGATGCTCCATATCTTGTGGTACTGTAGGTTTCTTGATATACTACACGAGGCTCCCCTGTTTGCTCACCGGAAGGCTGCAAGGGTTGTTGGGAGTATTTTCTATTGCGTACTATTGGCAAGTGTATATATATTTTTTGTCATTTCGATTAATGGGTCATTTATTGGCTGATTTGGCAAATGATTTTGATTGAATTGAAAGTTGGTTATGTTATGTTTGCTTATGTTACGGTTATGGAGTAAATTGCTTATTGTTTCTTCCATTTTAGGCAGGTTATGCTACTTTGGCCATAGGAGCTCACTGGATATTTCGTCCTGTACAAGCACTGATCTCTCCGGTGCTTTGTAGTTGTGATGTTCTTCTTTTGCTATTAACAGGTTTTGCACTGGAACTACACTGGATTAGGTGTTCTTATCTATAGATGTGCATAATTTCTGATCAGTGCACTGTTTAGCAGCATGTCTTTGCAGATGAAGTGTATATTTATCTTGGAATTTTTTGTATGCTTCCTTAATTATTTTTGCTTGTAAAAAAATATATATATTCTTTTCCTTTTGTCCCCACTCCCATTTCTCTGCTTTTATCTGCACTGAGATTTTCATATGAAATTTTATGTGATATGCTGGGCCGCAGTTTATTGACTTTGGCTAAGGGCTAAGAGGATAACCTTGTCCGTACATTACTGGTACTTTATTCTTGAAGGGATTTTCATTTTTGGCAGAATATTTTTACAAAGTGCAAAGAGCCGTTCCATTTTGGAAACAATAAATTGAAATAGATATGTGACAATGCCCCTGCTTTCAGTTCAATGTGTCTTGCTGACATTTTTCAAAATCTCACCATGCAATTACCAATAATGTTTTCCAATCTTCAATACCTCATTTTAAAATGTGTTGCAGGGAAGTTTTTTGATTTGAGAATGATGATAGAGCATTTTAGCTAATCAGAGTCTTTATTAGCATATTGTGCTTCTGGCTTTACAGTTTTGGTCTTTTGGATATTCAAAGACTTATGAAATAATCTGTGATTATGATAGTCTTGCTGCTCATTTCACTTTGGGACCCCTAAAGTTTTGGGAGCCCAAATCAGGTTCCTGTACGACAAAAAATTGTATGTATTAACATGTCATTAGTTGTTAAAATTAATTTTCAATGTAGCTATTTTGATTTGTAAAACTTAGAAACAAATATGATATGATGGATCCAAACTCGTGCAGATAAAGCTTTGGCAGTTTACATTGTTATTGTGTTCATAAATGCTGATTTGTAAAATTAACAATGTTGTATATAGCTTAACAGATATTAGTTTAATTTTACTAAGCATTATAAGCTTCTGCTAATACTAGTGTTCCTTGTACTTAATATTTAATGTGCACAGTTTTGTTGGGTTTAAATGCCATATATTTACTGCTTCAGGAATCTTTCAACAATATCTGGTTTATCAAGTGCAGAAGATACGATTGCAGGTAATTCTTTATTTCTTTTAATGACAAGTACTTCATCATCACTGTAATTTTCTAATCTCCCTATCTCTCTTGCTGGGGCTTTTGTTTGAAAATTTTAACTACTTTGGGCTCTGGAATCTGAATTTTCATCAATGGAGTGAGACCTAGTAATAATATAATTGCCAATAGAAATTTGGCTAAAAAGGTCTGTGATGGTTTGAGTTATGTTTGGTGGTGTTTTTCTGTTTAATCATGTGATTTTATCACTGGCATGTGATTTTTCAGGGCTATTATAGTTTCAGCCAGAAGTTGAAATTTATTGTTCGCATACCCTTTGCCATTACAGCTTATGGTATGTATTTCGGTGTTTAAACTTTTTTAACTTTCAGATCATGCTTAATATGTGAAGTCAATTTATATATATGTGTAATGTGTCAAGAACCAACTCAACCCAAAAGCTTAAGCTATTAGGTGGAGGCGCATTAATAATTATATATTTGTAACACTATGAAATGTTTATATTAATTGAGTTACTAATTATAATGGGAATATTTTCAATAATTTGATTTAATGTCAGGAACTGCTGCAATGCTACTTGTTATAGTCTGGAAACCCTACACCAGTTTTCTGTCAATCTCTGCAATATTGAGGTATACTCATCATTTGTTTATACTTACCTATTTAAGGCATTTTTCTGGGATAGATTAAATTGAATTAAGAAAGGGAATATCAGCAAGAGTATGCCTCTTTTAAATATGAAGGATTACATCCTGAATTTAAATCTGTTTATCATTTATCAATAAAAGGTGCTAGAGGCTTTTTTGTTTTTGTTTTTGTTTTTTTTTGTATGTTTGGTTGAATGACTATACTTAATCTTAAAATAGAGTGTCATTTCTTCTATATATTATATTTTCATGAAGTGGGTCAAGGATCCTTGTAAGAGTGGTTTTACTGGAAGATTGTCGTGTGCAATATATTGCAATTTAGGGAATTCCAAGCTGCAGTACGTGTACCTAGTAGGAGATAAAGTGTTTGGTTGACACTTGACAGTATATAGGGTTTTTTAATCTCCCCCTCCCCTCCCCTCTTGTCTAGATTTGTTATCAGTTGTACTTCTTGCATGACCATAATCTAATGAAATTTGGTATTTGACGAATTACAATAAATCTCTTCTAAGAGACAGTTTTATTATCGGTTGTTTAAAATGTTGTAGTTATACTATACATATAATCTCCCATGGTTTGTTTGGTTGTCACTTAATGATACAATTGGTCATCATCAAGTTCTTGATCCATGTGTGGTATATTTAATTCCTTCTGTGCTATCTTTGTTTATTGCATGACTGGAAATTAGTTGTTCACTTTTTTCCTCCACCAAGATGTTTATGTCTTATTTTGGTTGCTTATAATTCTGCAGGATTATTATGGTTGTCGAAGCAGTATGTGCTGGATGTTTTATGAGTCTTTACATTGGTAAGTTTTACTCTTTTTATTTTTGTTGGAGGAGAGGCCCCCAGATTGGACTTGAGGAGCTGAAACTGGAGCAATCAGCTTCACATGTTTGATTTTGGATGTATATGTCATGGTTTTATACTAGCTCGGTAAATAAATTGTACCAAAAACCTTAGATTAAATCCTCCCTTACTCATTGATTATCCCCCGGTTTTCAATGTGCCTTGTTGATACCCCTCTGCATTATATCTAAGAAAAAGTAGAAAAATAACATTAGAAAAGGAAAATTAAGCTTAAGCGTGATTTAGCCCTAAAGTTTCTCATTAGACGGAAAAATTCGTATATAAATTGGAAATCTAAGATTTAAAATTTTTTACCCCTTCAGTGATTTAGCCCTAAAGTTTCTCATTTGCTTTTGTAAGTGAGAAGCCTGAGAAGGGGCCACCCAGTTGTGATGGCCCTCCCTGGCTGTAAGGAGCTCTGGTGAAGTTATAGGCTCCCTACATCTATTGGAATTGATCATCCTATGTACCTATCTTAGTGGTGAGTGGATAATTTGCTTCAGGTCTACTGAAGATGAAACAGGTGGAAAAATGTATTTGATAGATAAGTACACTTGTTGTCTTTTGATAGTTCATACTCCTCTTCTGAAAAGCTGTGCTACTAGATAAAGGGATAATAAAAGACCCCTGTTTGGGTTCTACTAGTCTACCCTATTAATTTAGATATTATATTTTTTTGTTTACATGTTATGTTTATTGCTATAATTTTCACCTAATACTTTCTATGTGCATCTTTTGTGCAAGCAGGTTACATACACCAGTACAATTCATTGAACTCCCATCCTGATGTTCTTAAGTCCTTATACTCACCACTTCAACCATCAAGTTCTTTGGAGGGTCTAAGGCAAACATTTTGTAATTTAGTTTTTCTTAATTTTTTCATGACTCTTTATATATGTTTCCAATTTGAAACAATCAAACAATAAAACGAGAAAACTTAGTTCATCAATCTATAGTGTTTGTGAATGCATGGTGATCCACCCTTTATGCATGCCATTGCTAAGATCATGTTATGCCAATTTCTGTAGATGCAAATCACATCTGCAAACACAAACCAAATTGTGAATTCTTGGATTGTGCAGCATGTAGACACTGAATTAGAATATTTTGGTGCAATAGGTACCATGATGGTGGTAGGCTCTCTGATCAGCAAATGGCTTTGCTGCAATATCAGCGTGAAAATCTTCATTTTTTGAGTGAGGAGGTATATGACAATTTGAAGCATACATTTACTGTTGATTATACACTTAACCTGATAGTGTAGACACTCCACTAATGGTAACTTGTATAAATAATTCTCCATCAACATTTGGTCTTGCAGATTCTTCGATTGCAAGAGTGTTTAAGTAAATATGAACGAACTGATGATAGGAGCACTCCACAGGTGATAATGAACCTGGATAAACTATATCTCTTCTAATCTTCTTTACTCCATCATGTGAATTTATAAATTCTCAAATGTTTATGTGTGAGAATGTGCCGTGGTTGCATCCAGTCAGAATATTCAATATGATATTATTTTAATCAGGGAGATTAGCAAATTATGTGATAGCAAATGTTGTTAATGAATTAGTGGAGAATTCATCTTGTGATGTAAACCAGGCTATCATGTTAAAAACTATTTAATTCTGCAATATATTCAATTTACATTCAAAATCCTCCCTCCTAAAATACAGTTCTTTTGATTTTAAAAAAAACTATAGTTTTTTTTTTACATGGAAAGTAATTTTATTTTTTAGTGTAGAATTAAAGAATGAATCATCTAATTTAATTTTTATGTTTTTTTTTTGGGTGCAGAGGAAATTTTTTATATGTTCTACTAGGAATTGTGACACGACTTACAAGTGTTTAGGATGTCTGCCTTAATTTTCCTTGTCGTGACAAAGTTGCTAATTTGATCATGTAATATAAGGAAATTGCAGTTAACATAGCCAATACATGCTTGATTAGTATTTCTCATAAAATGGTGCTTAGTAGTCTCCATTTGGTACCTGGAGTAGCAATTTAAAGGTAGCTTTTTTCTATGGCACATTACCTTGTGAGTCTCTAATTTAAGCGCTAACTTACGGAGGATACTTTAGTTGATAATAAATCAAATAAATTAAATACATCTGTTTCAGTGTCCTACTCCGATGACACTGCCTATTCTGTTGAGAACTTGGACGAAGGAACTTATGGAGGATATTTTTAGTTGAGAAATGTAGTAAATCTTGTTCAATTACCATTGAGCCTGATGGCACATCCTATTTCTTTGAGAACCCAGATGAAGGATTGGTTTGGATATTTGTGGCTCTATATCCATTCTTTTCTGTTTTTTATTTTTTGAGAAATAAATTATTTATATTGCAGGTTGACCTTGCCCATCTATTAGCAGCTCGTGATCAAGAATTACGGACACTTTCTGCAGAGGTAATTACTATCTGTTCTGGTTTAAAAATGCCTGAAAAACAAAATGCAGTCACATTTATGCAATTGCCTGTAATGGCAGCTCATAAAAGTTTAAATGAACAAGCAGTAATCAAATACAGAGACTGAACCACTGAGAAATTTTTATTAACTGAACTAAATGAGCCTTAAGAAGAGCTCACTTCATGTAGTACAAGCAAGGGAAATTACAGAGATAGGAATAGGGAAAACTCTCAGAGGGAAGAAGAAGATACAGAGAAGAATTCGGGTCTAGATACATTAAACCACACTCCTTCTCTTCTCCTTCCTTTTAACCTCCCCTCACTTCATTAGATTCACGTGCCCCTGCGTGATTCTCCTTGGCTTCATGAGTTGGTTGGTAACAAACTATCACCTGCACTCATCTCAAATGGCTTTACTGACTCAGCTGCTGACTTGGCATTCATAACATTGCCTCAGTCATGTAATTATAAATTCCAAATGAAATGTATGTTTTTATCCTTTTGGCAGAATTTGCCGGTTAGTAAAATTTCTGCCCTTACAGTGCCTTGTTTTCTAGCAGTGTTTATCGAATGGAAAAGGTAAAGGTTGCGAACCTCCACCAGTGGAAAAGGAAGTGGGAGGATGTTAGCAATCCCATATATATGTGTGTGTGTGTGTCAGAATTAAAAGAGGCAAAGAGACAAAACTGTAATGTACACAAGAAAAATGAAAGCAAGCTAAAACAGACAACTACAACTACCTAGCACAGTCCTAACTACGATTACAATATCATTTTATATTGAAAACTTCAAATAATACATGTACGTGTGAAGATAGCTCTAGAAAGTGGGTTGGACAGGGAAGAGAGAAATAGAGCCGTGTGCTTTATCTTACACAAGGGAGTTTCAAGTTGAAAAAATGACAGAAAAAGGGGGGCGGGAGGGCGCTGAAAATGATGGTGAGTCTCGAGTAACTAAAGGAGGATAATTATCATAAGATTCTATACATTGTCAGATCCCATGCTCAGCAAGTAGTTCTAGGAATCCTACTGCCATGAATGTTTCCTTTTTCAGAACTCATTTAATTTCTATGTTGACTTCCAAAGAAATTGATGTTTATGCTACTGAATCAAATTGGGCTCTAAAACATTGAGCTATAAAAATTATTCTGATGAGTCAGATATTGACATATTTATTTATCTGAGTAAAGTAGTTTATATTTATTGCTGCTCTTACAGAATGGTCAATGAACCGATGAATCAGTGGCTTGAACAGCATCTCTTTATTTTATGAACCGCCTTCTCATTATTTGAACATCTATAGGAAGTAAACTTAAATTTAGGGAGTACAATAGTATTAGAGATTATTCAACTCCATCTCCTCAAACTTAAAAGGGATCCTCGATGTAAAATTTATGTTACAGATGAACCAAGTGCAGTCTGAGTTAAGGCTTGCCAGGTCTTTGATTGCTGAGAGAGACTCGGAGATCCAGCATGTTCGCACGACCAACAATCAGGTATCTTATAGGTGTACTGATACTAAAAAGTATATGGCCTTTGACTACGAGGTGCTTACAGTAGAATTCTGACTATAACCATAACAGTATGTAGAAGAGAATGAAAGACTCAGAGCTATTTTAGGAGAGTGGAGCACCCGAGCTGCCAAGGTATTATTCATAATTGTGTACAGCTATCAAGTGTTGTAATATACTTTTTGGGCATTGCTTTTCCTTGTTAAAACGTGTTCTTCTGATAGCTTTTATTATCTGATATAATGAAGCTTGAGCGAGCACTGGAGGCTGAGCGGATGTCAAATCTTGAATTACAAAGGAAGATTTCTATGCAAAGAAATCAATCACATACATCAGCAGAAGCAACTCCCTAGAATCCATAGTTCATGTCAGGCATTCAACCTCATTGTCATGGTTGAAAAATGTAGTGGACAAGTGTCTACAGACTGTTGTGGGAAGATCCAATGTACATTATTAGTTCTGAATAGGGTTTCTTTTTATTTAAGAGAAATCCATAATATGATGTAATTTGATTATGAAGATTTATCATGGGCTATTGCGCTCCTCGTGTTTTGCGTTGCAACTTGCACCGAAGGAAACTTCTGGACATTTTAAACTATTTAAGAGTATGATATAACAAAAACCAAAGCTAAGATTAAAAGAGAGAGAGAGAGAGAGACAGAATAAGTAAATGAGGAAGAAAAAAGGAATAAAAATATAAAATTAATGTAACATAATTTTGAACCTTAATCAAACTTCGGCCTAATGTAAAATAGAAGCAATTCAATAAAACAATGATGTTGCAAAGAATAAAGTAGCCGTTGCTACATATTTAGAAGTCTCTTCTATTCCTCGAACCAAACACAACCAAGGGATACTCAAAATTGTTTACGGTCACTCAGTAGCACACAAAGTAAATAATGGTACGCTGGATAATCCTCCATGACACAAAGGCCTTACATAGCAAGAACTTATAGCCTGTGCGACTATAATTAATTAAAATTCTATGTGAATAGATTACAAAGGGCTAAACTGTGAAATTTCATTCAAAAAGAGACACCTGAACACATTGTTGAAGAAGTCACAACCTTTGGCAACCCCTCCCTCTCCAAGCGCAATTTCCATGTCGAATTTGCAAGCTCTTGTGCAATCAGGGCAGTAAGTCACCTGCATAAAAGGATATACTAGTTACAAATAATTCCGGAATTCACATTGGAAAAACATCCAGAGGAATAATTCATATATGACAAATAGGACATTATAGCCTGACATCCTAAACTCAAAAAGGAGTTTTAAGGTCAAATATAAAACCGTTTGGTATTGAAAGAAGGAGCATCGGAGGAGGACCATTGCTTCAGTTACAAACCTCTAGTAACTTAGGTTGGAAAGAGCCGTCTAGCATGACATCTACACCATACATGGCCCTTGATGTTGGACTATGCATCTCTGGATGTGCAACAGCGGCTGCCTCAAACACCGATCGAATCATATTCCTTACTCTTGTATGTATATCCAACCATTTAACTGCAAGAGATACAGAAACAGGAATTTGTATCAAGAATTCATTCAAAATGCAAATCATGCTCTGGAAGCCTCTAAAGACTCGTCTTTAAAGGTGGCAGAAGAAAAACATGAGGCAGTCCCCATTACCTTGATGTTCTTCCTCGAATTCCCTCACAAAATCCTTAATATTCTTGTGATTTATTCTTCCACGATAATTCTGAGATCCATATAGCGGGTATGTTAACACTTGTGGAGAATAGGAAAGCATTAAAATATTCAATTTTTCAACTGAACATCTTGTTGCTAAATAATATGGTACCCGAGGCATACCATAACAGTGAAGTGAGTTTCATACTCAAATAAACTACTTCTGTCCAAAGAATATTGGTTGTTGGCTATCCTAACCTGAAAATAAAATAAAAAGCCTCTTGCCATTAGAATCTTTTAAGTGCATAACAATAAAACAAAGAGAGAGGCTGGAAAAAAGTTCTTCATAGGCCATAGTAACTTATAGTTGGAATTAACTCAAAGGCAGAATCTGCATACCCAGAAAACATCTGACAAGAATATCTCCAAAGGGTGCATGCTCCGAACCAGTACTATGTAACGGAGATCAAACTTTTTCCCCTGGAACAAAGCAGGTTGTTCAATATACTTTTGGCAAATCTTTGGACCAGTTTCCATGAGCCGGATAATCGCAGGTAAATTATCAGTTACAGTAGTATCAATAGTCCGTGCCATGTTCCAGGGTTTCAAGATCCATAGATTGTTTAGTCCTTCTCTTATGCGTACATAATAGTCACCAATAAGTTGAGATAGATGTGTTTCAAGATTATATGTAGGCTGCAACCATTGAGGAGATCCATGTGCCTGTGGCAAGTAACCCACACCCCAAAAAAATGATTAGTTATTAAGAAACCTCGAAGGAGAAAAGACAGTACCATTTCATTTCATTGGTAAGTTTGACTTGGAAAATAAAATAAAAGTGTGGCATGCCAGTATGAATAAGTATAATACATATTTCTTAGAGGAGTATTATGGTATTTCACTAGAAATGGATAATGGAAACAGGTCAGTCATTTAGGATAATCTCATCAACGTCATCATACAATATCAGTTAACTATTATCACCTTCTGAATTGTATCCGCTAAATGATGTTTCATGACAAGACATGCCTCAAAAGGGAATTGGTTAATGTATTGCTGATCTGTTATTCCCGTGGCCTTCTTCATATCCTCATCTACCTGCACACTTGTCCATATTATATCTGCATCTTTTGATTCCTTTGCTATAGGCAAACAAACATTCAAAGAGAGAGAGAGAGGGGAAGAAGGTCAGCTTTACAAAGTACAGTTTTTTAAACATGGAGACAACCAAAAAATCCAACC
This sequence comes from Styphnolobium japonicum, assembly GCA_023212625.1. Classification (NCBI taxonomy): domain Eukaryota; kingdom Viridiplantae; phylum Streptophyta; class Magnoliopsida; order Fabales; family Fabaceae; genus Styphnolobium; species Styphnolobium japonicum. Next base: position 19,056,804 of record JALBWW010000003.1, on the reverse strand, counting down.
CAAGGGAAATTTTGTGACAACAGAAAACTAGCAATTCTCCTCCAAAAGAGAAAAAGTTCAAAAATCAAACTAGAAAACTTCAATTTAGGCTCTTTACATGAAGATTGGCATGTGCTCAATATGTTGAAATTACATGATAATCTAATTAATTATGAATCACTGCAAATAAAAAAGAAAGAGAAAGTTCAAGCATTTATGCATTCAACTTACTGATTGCAAACGCAGGATGCGTCAAGAATTCCTCGAGTTGAGGTATATCTGTGTAAACAAGTAAAGGACGCCCATCAAGATGGCGAATACTTCTAGTCTCAGAAGACTGCGTAGGGGGTTGTATTGAACTTTTGGATTGCAATTTCTGATTGTGCTTCTCATACTCCTGAAAGTAGTAAATTAATTAGCTTCAAACTCTGCAGAAACTCATAATAGATTTTTAACCACTAATAAGAATCACAATCTATCTTAGCAATAGAAGAAATACTTGGATAAAATAGTTCTCTGGTGTGTGGAACCAGGCAGTAAGTCTGGCAGAACGTTGTTTATCCTCCCCAATACCAAGAAGAAAATCACGAGTGCATTCATCACCTTTCCGAACATTCTGTGTAGGCCACAGTATAGAAAAGCTGGGGAAAATGGGAAGAATTATTACTTGTTGATGACTAATTTTGACTCATTACAAATCCAAAAGGTCATGCCAAGATAAAATGCATACATATATTATTTCATTAAAAAGGAAAAAAGAAAGTTGCATATAAAGAAGTCTCTAACATGGGCTACTCAGGCAATGAAGTCAGGATACAAGAATGAGAGATAATTAAAGAGCAAAACCTATAACTAAGGAGATTTTTGCACACGAAAAAGATGTTACACATTATGTAAAGTACAATCATATAGTAAAGCAGCAGGTACATTCATAGAGCATGAAAATATGACTTCCACGTCAAAACACAAATCTTAAAAGGGAAATATAGAAGCTAACCTCACAGCTGACGCTAGATTACCCTCCGGCATGAAAAGAAAAGGCGCCACTCTAAAATTTGGCTCATCACTGTGCTGCAAAGCTGATCCTAGTTCATCCATCACGTACCTAAAAAAAATCCAAAACAATGTGCTGTTACTTTGGTGTATCATTGGGAAATCCAAAACTGATCATTCATGTGACACCTCTATTTTGTTTTTATTCCAGTTAATGTACCGAACCCAACAACTTGAGTGGTGAAACATTAACCTATTCAAGTAGTATTAAAATAATAAAACATAAATCAGACCACCTTAACGAAATTTTTTCATTTCAATATGACATGCAAAAATACATAACAAACTTAAATGCATATACTGGTCAAAAGAAAGCTAGTGCTATGTTTAGAACCAAAAAAGTAAAATAAGTAAAATGCAGGTCATACCATACAGACGTCTCATCTATCTTTTCTTCATCTGCGAGTCTATATGTCATTAGATATTGCCACATTGCACTTATTATACGGTCAGCAAGAGGCTCATCAGCAGTCCATTCAGGAAGACGAGGAAGAAGCATTGAATCAATAACATGCTTTCCAGTTTCCAGTATTTTTGGTGCACTGAAGCCATTTAGCTCAGAAATGTTAGGAAGAGATTCCAGAATTTCAAAGGCACTTCCTCCAAGCGGACCAGGGATATCCACCTGAAAATTGCTCAAATTCCAAAAGGCCAAAACGCTGGCTATCACAGTATGGAAATAAAGAAAAATTAATTAAATAACAAAGGCAATTTGGGGATAAAGAGATTGTCATAATATAAATCAAAAGTACCTCCAAAGAACATAAGCAAGGGAATCTCCTCAGTAGTTCTAACAAGTCACCAACTGAGTTTTGCTCCAATGGATTTCCGCGAATATTCAAGTTATAAAGAGATGGCAAACAAATGGGTGAAAATGCCTGAAGGAAAGGGGAACCATCAAAAGATTTAGATAAACAGTGAACAGACTTGGGACTAATTAATTAGTATGAAAGGCCACAAGTTAACATCTTTTATTGATTATACTTTGTTTACCATTTAGCACCTCCTGGGCGAGGAGAGATGCAGCATTCCCAGATTTTTGAACTCATGCTATCAACTTTTTATTCTATTAAAATAATACACTCAAGTCCTATCTATACTTTTGAATCATAAGTAAGGAAAAAAGATGCATAAAACAGATAGAAAATAAGCATAAGCAATGGTTCGACCTTATTGATTAAATTGTGGATGTTTCTATTTGAAAGGTCAAGAGTAGACACACTCTGCAGTTGACAGTCAGCCTGATCAGCGTTGCCTGGGTTATCCTTCCCATATATCCCTGCACAAAAGCCCAAGGCCCACTCCCCAAAATTGCTAGTGAAAGTTGAATTATAAATTTCCAGTTCTGGTAACTCCTTAAGAACTGCATCTGCAAGCTCACAATCACTGGAAGTAAAGTAATTTAGTTCTCTTCAATAGTAAGGAACAAAAGGAATATGTAGTTTAAGAATTCTTCAAATATAAGAAAACTTACGAATTTTTAAGAACCGGATTATTGTTCAGCCAGAGTCCTTTAAGGTGTTTAAATTTGATAACTTCCTGAACAACCACTTCCGCTCTATCTAGCTTGTTCCCATACAGGCTAAGTGCCAGTAAATCCTGAAACAATGAAAGGGGAAAACAATAAAATTTAAAAAGGCTGACAACAGTTAAAATGAGAGGAGCTGAGATGACAGACAGAATAAGTGAATAACAAAGGGACTTTGGTGATAAATAAATAATAATGCCCGCCATAAGATCCATTGCCATATTATGAGATTCCCAAGTTCAATAAACATGATTTCTATATGTTCAATGAACCATGTCATATTTAAAAACATAGAAAGTATGAATAAAAATGAGTTACAAACCGGAAATCTACTAGATAACCCGAGAGATAGAAGCATATCATCATCAATGTCAAGCCCCTCAAGCTCCAACCACCTCAACGTGCCATTTCCTTTCTCATTTTCCCCTCGTGCTTCACTCTCCAGTATTTCCACCACATCAGGTTTAACACTCTCCTCATGTGAAACTCCATTAGCAAGGCCATTCACTTCAGCTTCCAAATTCATATCAATATCTACACACATTAAAGAACCCATCCTCTCTGCCAACCCCGGAACTTCTTGCAGCTACAACCACCAAAAGAAAGACAAAAACCAATATTAATAAGCAATAATAATAACCCATAAAGACAAATTACAAAGCTGAAAGAGAAGACATTGAAAACAGCAGCATAAGCCACACGTTCTAAGTAAGCTCGCTTTCAGGGTAAACTTTCATCTTATTTACACTCTCCATTAGATGGAGAAACAAAACTACCCTCAGAAAGAGAAAAAAAAAAACAGTTAGAAGAAGAAGGTGGGGACCTGCTTGTAAGCATCGGAGAGTCTAAAAGTCCATGCGTGATCGATAAGGAAGACGTTGGAGCCCTTCGCCATGGAACCATCCTCCGAGGTAAGAACGAGGCGCCTCCGGCGACCGTCCTCGCAGGGCTCGATCTGGAAGTGGTCGCCGCCGTCGAAGGTTTCGGTGGAGAGCTTCTGGAACAGCTGGCGGTGGAGTTGCTCCGGTAACCCCGACGCTGTCAGCAACAGAGCGTGAACTTTTACGAACTCTTCGTAGGTTTCGATTCTCTTGGCGCCGGACATCGCCGTCGTCTCCGTGCTGTGTCTCTGCTGCACTCAATCGCTGTGCAGCTTTTGAAGCTCAGTGTCAGTGCTCGCGAACACCAAGGTTTCAGAATTCGTGGAAGCGGCATGAACTTAATGAGCTGGGCCTCTTCGAATATTGGGCCTATAGAAATCCGTTAGCTTTATAAGTGGACTTGGAATGATATTGGATATGGGATTAAAAGGCCCAATTAAGGGCTCAGTCTGAAAGAGAGGAGGGATAAGTTTATATACTATATTGCAGAAGAAATGTGGGGCCCACAAATGATGGTACCTTGGAAAGATCAAGGTCGTTATCACTCATGTAATGTCATGAATAAGACACACGATAATGAGTTTCGTAATATTAGGATTTCTATGATGTTCGAGTCGGTGAAAAGAATGAGTGAGTATGAGAAAACTAACAAAAATAAGACGCATAGTAGAATCCTTCTTATTTCTAGAAACAAGCTTGTCCAAATGCGAGCAACGTGGCAGTGTGTGAATCTCCTTTAATTAGAGAAATTCTTTTGTAGTTTAAAAGTAATATTTTTAATATTTTAATTATTAAATTTAATATTTTATAATATTTTAAATTTAATCCAATAACGATTATATAATGTACTAAAAATTTTGACCTCTGGTTGATGTTTTAGATAACATGATTAATAATAGATTTATTCATAGTATGAAATCATTCCTAATACGAAATTTAACAGGAATATTGAGTTTTTTTTAATTTATTTATAATAAATTGCCATCCGTTCTTGATGGACAATTTTTTTTCGAATGAAATGTGTATATTATTTGACATATATTATTTTAAAAAAATACTTATTTCATTTTTTTCTCCCAATATTCAAAACAATCCTCCTTTAATCATAATTTAGAAAATATAAACACTTTAAAAAAAATAAATATTATTTAAGTTAAGTATATATTTAATAATCGTGTTAACCACGGCGCAACACTTTAATTTATAATCAAAATACTTCAAATTTTATTTGTATTATTACAAAGTTTATATCATACAATGTCTCCTGATTGTCAGTATATAATAATTGTTAGAAAGAAATGCAAATATCAAATTTTTAATATATATATTTCTCCAAATTCTTACTTATCGTCATGTTTGCTTATTGCCATTGTCTATTGTAAAGGTTTGTATGATATTCTAATTTAGTGTTTTTCTTTTCGTTAAAAAAATTAGCATTATTTTTATTCAGTTAACAATATTATTGATTTTAAAACTTCCAATAAAGACTCATGACAGTTTTTTTCCATATATATAACAACATGTAAATAAAAAATTATTAAATTAAATAGACAGAATTAAAATTTAAAATTATTAAATAAAATAAAATTTTATTCATCTTTAAGGTGTTCTAAATATGAAAATCAATTTACAAATTAATTAATATCTTTATTTTTTATAATAAATTTTAAATATAAGAATTAATTTCTAAATCAAATCAAATTTAGTTCAAATGAAATCAATCTCATATGTTAATGATAGTAAACACAATGTTACTTTCCCAAAACCTTCTCTTCTGTAGTAATTGTGGAATTTGATTTTAGGTTATTGTGCCCATTGCAAAGAAATGAATAATAATAGTTGCATATAATATTAGGTTCACATACTTTATATTTACTAATTCAATAGTTATTTATTAGTTACTTAATTACTAAATCAGTTCATGTCATTTAGAATGATCGAGTCTCTACTTCAACATATATAAGATATGTAAGAAAAACGAATATTTGCAACTATTATTTCTCTAAACAAATTTATCATTAGAACCAACCAACACTTTTGTATTTGTTTTTTTTTATCATAAATTAGTTTTGATTTTAGAATTAGTCAAATTAAAATTAAATTTAAATCATTATTAAACATGTAAAACTTTTTAAACCAACTCTATTATATCTAATTATTCAGTTTTAAAAAGTTCACAAACAATTTTATATTCTCCTACTAAAAATATGCGATACTCTAGAATCCTCAGTTTGTTTGTTCTTTTTTAAAATATATATATATATAATCTTTAAATAATTATAACTAATTAAATTTAGGTGGATAAAATTATTTTTAAAAGTTTAAAGACAAAACGAAAATTTCAAATTACTAAAATTTTTTCTATATAAATAGTAACAGTAGTGGATGTTAAAAATTATTTTTTATTTATATACATAATGGTGTAATAGTTTTAAAAAAAATTAATTAAAATTTGAATGAACTTTGACTTTTAAATTAAAAAAATTTAAATATTTTTAACAAGTTTCTTAAAGTTAGAAAAAAGATTGAAGTTTAGTGAGATATTTATTTGTTGTAATCAGAGTATTAATATAGGAGTTTTCTTTCGATATTTTTTATTTTGTGAGAGTATTTGTATTTTTTTTATAATTAGTAGTTAATATTAAACTACATATTATACTTAATTAAAATATAATTATTTTTATTTATATTTTAACTAAGATATATGATTAAATATCAATTACTAATTATTAAAAATATTAATACTTTTATAAATAGAAAAGGAACGCATAGAATCTCTATTAATACAATATATTAATTTAATACAGATATAGATGTTACGCGAGTTATTTCCAATAAATAGCACAAATTCAGTAATGACAAGGGAGAAAGAAACATAAAAGTTTTTGACCTACGAGAATATATTCTTCGATCATTATGAAGAAAACATTAAAAACACCGTCCCCTACAATACATAGTTAAAAAGACAAAAAAGAAAAGAACAAAAATAAAGAGTAAAGCAGAGGAATAAACAAGAAATGGTGGGCGAGTGCATCGCATGCATGTAAACAAACAAAAGATGAAAAGAACAAATCCTCCTTAATAACAATAATTTTTGTTTACCAAACAGATAATCTTTTTTATTTATTTATTCTTTATAATTTTTATTATTAAATTATTCAATTCAATGCAATGTCTAGCACTGCAAAAATGGTGAAAATAACTCATACACCCATGTGCACCTCACCAGTCATTTGTACCCCAACTTGGTCCCTTCTTCCGTGCTGTTACCTCATCATCCCTTTCATACAATTCTTCACACTCACACTCTCTCTGCTTTCAATTCTCGGAAACCATGCCCATTGCTCTGCAAACCAATGCAGGCGTTGCCATTCACGGCATGCCCTGTGTCTCCACCACCGATCGGAGTTTCTTGGTGGATTCCGATTCTAGCAGCTCGTCGTCGTCGATCGGAAGGAACAGTGAGTCGTCGGAAAGTTCTTCCGACCGGGAAGATTCCGGGGAACACGAGGTGCAGAGCTCGTTCAAAGGGCCTCTGGACACCATAAAAAATGCTTTAGAGGAGGTTTTGCCGGTCAAGTAAGTTTATTTGTGTCATTTACTTTACTGGGTTTTCGTCAAGTTTCAACCTTTGCTAGTACCTAATATAGTGATTCTGTATTTGGATTATTAATTTTGCATATGGAGCACATAATAATGATAATACACTTTCTTTACCTTATTTAGTAATTTACTGATTTAACCCTGGGAGCTCAAGGAAGGAGAGTACTTTTCTTGATAAATTTGAGGTGTGGTTGGTTTGGTTGGAAATTGGGAATGAAAATTTCACGAGTTATTTGGAGACAATGTGTGCCTAGAAGACTAAAACATCTTTTATTTTTCATTCTTTCCATTTTCATTTTCACTCTTACTAAGCACACCCTGCCTGTGAAGTGAAAAGAAAAGGTCGTTGATGCAAAATATTACTTCTCGATACTTGATTATCTTTTCGATTTGGACTATGTCTCCTTGCCCTCCCACCTAGTCTTTAACGTTTGATTGCCACAACAAGTCATTTTAGCATTCATCACAACTCGCAAATCTAGAATTATTAGTTACTGGTAACTACAACAACAAGGACTGATAAAGTTATGTGTTTTAGGGTTGTGAGCTGGTTCTAGGTAGTTTCTTACTTCTTGTCTTCCATTCCAGTACCAGTTATGGAAACTGTTGCTTTGATTCGTTCTTTGTTATAATCAAGTTCTGGTCATTTAACAGAAAAATTATTCCACACACTGGTCCTTCTACCTTTTTCCTCTCACAGAGGATATGGAGCTCAGTCAGCTCACTATCAATTAATTTGGGTAGCCACCAGGTGAGGGAGCATATACCCGGTTTACAGAAGATTTGTTGTTAAGCATATACTTATGCAGTGTGTGAAATGAGTAGGAAGCAAGTTTGCTCAAATTCACTTGGGGTAACTTTATTATCTTGTTAATAGTAAGTAGGTTGTGGGCTTGTGGCTATTCCTCGTGAGAAATTATTCCATACAGATGTATACCACTTTCCTTTCACGTAAGATATGGAGCTCGCCATCCATTGATAGGCATAATGGATTTCCACTAGCAAAAGAAATATCTGGTCACTTGAGATAAAAAGAAGGCTACAATTCTTGTACAGATGTTTGGGTCTCGTGATCTCTGATAAGGTAAATAGTGTGAGATCTTTAAAAAACTAAAATTAAACAACATAATGATGCATTTACAGAATAGATCATGAATTTACAAGGACTCAACTAATAATAAATGAGGTTGGCTTCTGAGTTGTCAAAAAGTTCTATGTACTGGGCTAAAATAAGTGGTCAGTTATAGGTGTTAAAGTTCTTATCTTAGTGTGTGTGTGTGTGTGTGTGTATATATATATATATAGGTATGCAAACTGTTCAGGTTGCCTCAGTTTATTCATGGTTTCAGCTGTTTGTCTCATATCGAGTTGAGTGTTTTTTTGGTCAAGATATAGGTTGCACAAATGCATAGAAGAAAAAAAAACATCTAAGAGAACATTTAAACAAAAACTGAAAATGGAAAAGGAGGATAAAAGAAAAGTGGAAGTGACAAAGTTTGTATTGCATGTATATATATCTGTCGTGAGGGAGGGTGCTTGTATTTTACTAACTATAAGAGCAGTAAAAGGAGTAGTTGACACATTGACGTAGGTGCCAGATGGCTTTGAATTTGTTCAATCAATGCAAAATAGAAATAAATTAATTATATAAAAGCTTCAATGAAGAGGTTTTCCTCCCTTTTTAGAAGGCTGTCTTTGGAAAGAAGGCTTCCTACTCCTGTACTGTACTAAGAAGAATGACATGCTCCAGTTGTGGCTGCCAGAGTGCCAGTACATTGGAACTTTTGCCAATGTCTTTTTCCAAAGAGATAAAAATTTGATTCAGTAATTGAAATTTCAAGCTGACCAAAATACTGAAGATTATATATATTTTTTATTTTACAGTATGATGGTTGGATGATGAGAAACATGTTATGTGGTTTGCCTTAGACCCACATTTTGCAACTTCCTTAAAACTGAAAATTGATTTTTGATACCAATGATAATTTTTTATGCTTCTGAAAAATTAGAAAAGTGATTTTCTTACATTCAATGAATAAAATAAGTCTTATGGTTATCTTTGCTTTGAGCCATCAGAACTGAAAACTTGCCGGAGTACTTCAGGTTACTGAGATTTCTAGTCTTTGACCAAGTCTATTAGTATTACTTTTCTTATTTCGTTGTTACCTTAATCCTTACTTTCGCTTGATCGTTGCTAATTTTTCCTATTTCTATGCACGTAGGTTTGGAAGGGTTTGTATTTAAGTACCACCATTTTATGAATAACATTATGCCATTGTACTCAAGAGTCAACAGACTTGTGTTATTGGAGGTTTGGCTTGTCCTCCAATAAAACCCTGCTTTGTTTCTCGTGTCTCATTCCACAAACTGTCCATCCTAGCAAGGGGAGCGATACCGGTGGTTTACGAAGGAAATACAATTGTTGAAGAAGCTTGTTTCACACACTAATTTTTTATCCCCAGCTAGAAAAACTCGCTATAAATATTTTTTTGTGACATATCTAGACTCGTTTTATTAACTTATGTGATTATGTTTTGTGTAATTCAGGAGAAGCATTTCCAAGTTTTATAGTGGCAAATCAAAGTCCTTCACAAGCTTATCAGATGCCTCATGTGCAACTTCTATCCAAGACATAGTAAAGCCAGAGGATCCTTATATCAAGAAACGCAGGAATTTATTAGCTCATAACATATTTGTTGACAGGAGTTGCAACTGCTCAGATAATGGTGGTGGAATATCAAAGCGACCAGCTAACAAAGGTGGAGGAACATCTTTTCTTACTTTGAGTAGCTTGAGTAGCAATAGTAATAGTGAGGAGTGGAACTGCATATCAACATCACCTCCTTGCTCTCTTCCTCCTCTGCATCCACATGCTATAAGATCATCCGCAAATGAATCCCTGTCTCGTCCTCCTACACAAAATTCTCCTTGGCGGTCATACTCGTGGTCTGATCTGCAGTCGGTAGCAGCCGAGGCTCATGACATATCTGGCTTGACAATTTGTAGTGGAAACAAAGGCAACAAAATACACTGAAAATTTGACAGAATTTTAATGTTTTAGTTCATAGCAAGTGGTTTTTTAGTTAACACTCGCGTTTGTTTGTAATGGCAGAGCACTTTGTGGACTCATCTTGTATGTAATGTCTAGAATGTTGTATAATACATCTCAACTTTTGTTCTGTATGACTTTTTGTAGCCTAATTATCAAGTTGTAGTATTGATTGCCTTTCTTGTTGATTTGGTAATTGGATTCGATTGGAATAGAAAGAATGTGTCAAAATTCAAAACAAGAAATAGAATCTGAAAGTGAGAAAATTTATTGCGAAATCGATTGTCTTTGAATTAATTGCAGACTATCTCAATTCCTCATTCCTCTAGATGGTTGTATTTGTTTTCTTTTAAGATTTTGAAATGTTAGATTTCTTAAGTTTTGGGGGTAATACTATGATAGTTTTTCAAGACAAAACAGGTTTATGCTTATCTTTGGCAATATTAAGTTTGCAGTTGCAGCCACTCCCACAATATGCCGTGCACCAGCTATAGGTTTGAGTAGAGATTTTAAATTTAATTTGCAATGTACTAAAAAAAATCAACACTGAAGGGCTGGAGATGAACTCTACAATGAGTCTGCAAATTTAACTAATGATGGTGTAGCATTAAAGTTTAGAGAGAATTAAAGGTAGGGATAAAGTACAAGGATGAAATGACTATTAAATTGAATAACTATATCGATTGACTTATTTAGGTTTTATATATAAATAATATCTTGACAGATTAGTCATTTGATACAGAATGAAGGCAGACCATGCTGTTATAAACAGTTAGCCAAGTCAGCAGGAAGTTAGATAACTAATTGTTAAGAGAATGAGAATGTATAAAAGAGGGAACCTCATCAGTTGTAAGCGTTGAAGAATAATGATAAGTGAGATTTGATCTCAGGTCAGAGAATCGTGTCTCTGATTCAGAATTTCCAATGAGGCTTATCTCTTCCTTGGTAGAAGTTCTACCAAGTTGGTGGTTTCATTGTTCCAATGGCGGAAGGAACAAGATTTAGTCGACTAGAAGAAACCTTGAAGGAAGTGAAGGAGCAACAGCTAGCCACAGATGCAAGATTATCAAATATGCAGCAATCCTCATATGCAAGATTGGCAAATTTGGAGGATTCCATGAAATCCATCCAGGAGTTCATACGTCAAATGGCACAAAAAGATAGCAACAACAGAGGCGATTCAACCACCAGAACCACAGATATGCATTCGAATGGAGCAGCCCCTGTTGCCTTGAATATGGAGTCAGAAGTAGCAAAACACATGATAATTGAAATTTCTTCATTTGATGGCTCTAATGCTGAAGACTGTGTCTTCAAAGCTCAAGAATTTTTCAACATGTACAACATTCCGGAAGATCAAAGGGCAATGTCCATGACAGGCCCAGCTTACACACCAGATTTGGGACCAGTCTTTACGAAGATCCTAAGGCTGCTTTGAAGGAAATCAGACAAACCACCACATTAGCTGAATACCAGGCACGGTTTGAAGATATTTCAATCAAGGTAACTGGATTGTCAGAGGCTTGGTTAACCAGTTTTTTCATTTCAGGCTTGAAAGATCAATTGAAGTGTGAATAGCTTATCTCACAACCTTCCTCTTACTTTCATTCTGTATCACTTGCAACACTGCATGAGCAAAAGCACATTCAGCTGCAATCCATTTATCGGAACCCAAAAAAACCCTGCTTGGCAACTCAGACCAACCTTTTGCCCTGCTACTACTACCCAACCCGCCACCGTGACCAACAACATACTCACACTACCATACAAACCCGCAAAATCCTTACCCACCAATACCAACAATGGCCAAACACAACCAACAAAATCACTACCCATTCCAAAACTGACCCCAGATGAATTAAAAACCAGAAGAGAAAAGGAATTATGCTACTAATGTCATGAGCAATATGAGTGTTTAGGATAGGTTTTTTTTAAAAAAAATAAATCACTTTTTTTTTTTGAAAAAAAAAAGTACTTTCATAAGTTTTTATGTATGTTTGGATGAAATTTTAAAAAAAAGTAGAAGTTTAAAAAAAACTCAATTACTACTTTTTAGAAGTTAGTGATCCCCAACTTCCGAAAAAAGGAGAAGGAGAAGTGATTTGTAATATAATTTATTGACAAAAATATTATTTTCCTTTATAAAAAATTGCATATCTTGTCTAAGCCATTTCAGAGATTAGTTTGAATGCACTTGCAGGCCAAGTAGCCCATCCATTATCAAACTCAAGGGAACTTACCTCCATCATCAGATAAACATCCTCATAGATAGAGGGAGTACCCATTACTTTTTCCAGAAGTCCATAGTGGCAAAGTTGAAGCTAGAGCCAAAAGTGGAAACTGAAGTCAAAGTGTTTGTAGGAAATGGTGCTTTTCTGCTATATCATCAAATGGGGCCTGTCCTAACTGGGTATAAAGAACTTACTATGCAGTTTCAGTGGCAAGGCCAGATAGTAAGCCTACAAGGGGAAACTAAAGCCAACATTAGCCGAATTCACCACAAACAAGTTCAGAAACTTGCTATGGCTGAGGGCACATCTTCCTTCTTTCAACTGCAGATAGTGGAATCTGTCACCCCAAGTAATTCAGCATTACCCACTGCAATACAGAATCTGTTGCAAGAATTTAAAGAGTTATTTGCTGAACCTAACACATTACCACCTCCTCGACCCCTGCCTGAATCACAAGATTCATCTAATAATGTTCCCTTATTAATGTGAACCCTTATAGATATCCTCATTTCCAGAAATCTGAAATTGAGAAAATGAGATATGAAATGCTGAGCACTAGAATCATTAGGACTAGTCGAAGCCCTTTCTCCTCCCTCATTCTTCTAGTTAAAAAGAGGGTACACAGAGGTTTTGTATTGATTATAGGGCACTTAACAAGATAACTGTTAAAGACAAATTCCCGATACCAACCATTGATGAGCTTTTGAATGAACTCCATGGGATAACTATCTTCTCCAAGCTAGATTTGAGGGCAGGTTACCATTACATTCGAATGGAAGAATAAGATATACATAAGACAACATTTAGGACTCACCAAGGTCACTATGAGTTCCTAGTGATGCCCTTTGGCCTCAAAAATGCTCCTACAACATTTCAGGCAACAATGAATGCCATTTTCAAACCCGTCTTAAGGAAATTTGTCATTTTTTTTAATGATATACTGGTTTATAGCCAGAATCTTCATCAACATGTTATCCACCTGGAATGCTTAGCCACAAGCAAATTATATGCCAAATTAAGCAAATGCGTCTTTGCTCAGTCACAAGTAGAATACTTGGGCCGTATTGTGTCCAATAAGGGTGTCATGGCAGATCCGAGCAAGATTGCAGCTATGGTGCAGTGGTTTCTTAGGCCTCACGGATATTATAGGAAATTCATAAAAGGGTATGCTAACTTAGCTGCCCCTCTCACAACCCTACTCAAAAAAGATACATTCCAGTGGAACAAGGAATCTCAAACAGCTTTTCAACATTTGGAGCTCCAAATCACCAGAACTCAAGTACTAGCTCTACCAAATTTTACTCAAGAATTTGTAGTGGAAAGAGATGCTTCCAACACTGGTGTGGGTGCTGTCTTAACCCTAAATGACCATCCAATTGCTTTCTTTAGCAAGAAGTTGAACAAGAAACTTACCACTGCCTCTGCATATGTCAGAGAATTGTACGCCATCACTCTAGCGGTGGCTAAATGGAGACATTACCTTTTGGGAATGAAGTTTTTGATCAAGACTGATCACAGGTGCTTAAAGGAACTAATGTACCTGGTTATTCAAGCCCCTGAGCAACATCATTATCTCAGCAAATTATTGGGATATGATTATACCATTGTTTACAGACCAGGAAAAACAAATGATGTTGCAGATGCTCTATCTAGAATTCCAACCTCACATGCTTACTTGACCACATTACACACTATCCAATGCACTATCATAAAGCAACTCAAGAGAGGAGAATGACCACAATGAGTAGCTTCTGTCAATCAAAAGAAAACTACAGGAAGGATAGGTTCAAGGTTATACGACGAAGCAGGGCCTGCTGCCATTCGACAACAAGATCAGGGTACCTTCAGATTCTGAAATCAGATATCAATTAATTCTAGAATTCCACAATATACCCAGTGGATAGTTTCTGATAGAGACCCAATATTCATCAGTAAGTTTTGGAGAAATCTCCTGAAATTAAGTGGTACTCAGATTAAATATAGTATTGCCTACCATTCTGAGACAGAGGGGCAAACAGAAGTTCTGAATAGAGGCCTAGAACAATATCTCAGGGAATTTGTTTTCTTTCATCCCACTGCTTGGCATAACTAAAGTTTCTCTCCTTAATTTTACTATTTTAAAAAATCCACAATATTACATATCAAAATTAAAATTATGGTTAAAGTTATTCATCGACAAATATGATTTCCCTACTTTCATCAATAAAATAAAATGATTTCCCTACATGTGGTCGTTATTTACCTTTTATAATTAAATGTTGCGTGGAAAGTGCAGACCTGCTATGCATTTACAACCTTACAAATTTTAAGACAAAGTGAAAAAGTAAACAAAAAATTAGTATATGCAGTTGACGTATTGTTAAAGCTGTCAAATAAAATGAGAATCTATAACCTATCATCTAGATTAATCATCAAAGTTTGAGATGTAAAATCATGTAATAGACATCAATAACATAAAACGAAGTTGTACCAAAAAAAAAAATGGGGACATAAAACAAAGTTGGGGAATGATTTGTAAATGATTTAAGTAACAAGTAAGTTTGAGCTCAGCAATTGAAAGATGCTTAGTAATTGAAGGGTCTTTACAACATCAAGGGTTTAAGTTTGCAAAAAAACACTTATAAAAAGGACAACTTTAGTACATCAAATAGAATTAGTCTTATTCCTAAAAATGTAAGGATATTCGATAAGTAACAAAAAGTTGGGGGATGATTACATACATAATTTTTTTTAAAAAAAAAAAGCATTAGATGAGAAATATGATCTTCGTAAGTTTCAATGTTTATATTTAATTCACTTTTTTTCATTATTCTCATTAAATGTTAAGAATTTTCTTATAAAAACTATAATTATCAGCTTTTTACTAAATAAAAAAAATAATCAATAAAAATAGCATTGATACCTATTTATATTTCAACTTGTGATATTGACCAATCAAATCACCACTTATTAATAGATGTATAAATTTATCCAAATTATCATACATGAATTTAGATATGACATTTATTAAGTCTTCACTCATTAACAGAAACATATAATTATATAAATTCTAATATATGAATTTAGACACGATCTCTTATGCTACACAATCATAATAAACAAATTCATACTTCCAATTTAAGTTACACAATCATGATTAAAAAAATTAATATAAAAAACTTTTAGAACTTTTTTTCCCAAAACTAAATCTTCTAACATATTGTTCATTTCACTACATCACTTAAACCTATCACATTAAAATTTATTAATTTGATTTACAAAATACTAATTAAAATATAAAAATACAAGTATCCGCTCGACGGCCTAAACGAGTAGTTGTGAATGAATATTTGGCCAAAATCAGTTCGTTTTACATATATGACGGTATTATTCATCCTGTCAGACATTTTCGAGACTTGCTAGTTGCTAACCCTCATAGTGTGCAAAGAAGTACTAATGACTCAAAGTCAAAACTATGTTTACTGGGGAAACAAAACTCATTAACCAATGCATTGACATAAACCAGTTTTCTGTTCCTTAAGATGACCTTGAAACCACCGAAGTCTATAACTCATTATAAGCTTGCACATCGGGTGCAGACATTGACCATTCAATATTCTTTTGTCCAAGACTGAGATGCCATGTATATATTGCTGCGGCTCTAGAGACTCTTGACCCTGTCTAGTTTCACCCAGAACAATCAGTTTCAGACTTTCAAATATCTTTCTGCTTTCCTCTTTTTCACATTTTCCCCTATATGCCATAACAGAGAATCTGTGTTGGCCCATGTGTTAAAAAGTGCAATGGATTTAAGAGTCATAACCCAATTACCAAACATGTCTGAGTCTGTATCTAAGGACATGCTTGATATCCAATGGTCGTGCCTTTTCACGTCTTCACAGAGTCCTTCCTACTCCCTATATATACGGGGTGGTCAGCGGAAGTGCTATGAACTACAACTGAGGAAAGATCAAAGTCTTTGGCTTTATAGATGGATTCTGCATTTTCTGTCATCGTCTCCCGAGAGGAGTTCCTTCTATTTCACAAAATTGACAGAGACCTTTACAAGATCCTCTTGATCAACCTTTCACGAGAACCAGAGGAGTCCATGCAAATCCTCGCCCTGTGGTGCTGGTTGGAGCGGATGGGATTTCGTAACGTGGTCAATAAGATATTGTCTTTGCCCAACATTTTGATCAATGAAGTTGCGGACGAGGCAGTTACATGCTTAAACTGCATTAACAGTAGGCTAATGTCTTCCTTGTTCGAAGTCAATGACATCCCCCTAATGCGGAGTTTTCTGGACAAGGAAATCTCTCTCCAAATCTTGTATGAAAACCGGGTTTTGGCAATTCAAGGAGTGGCAAAAATGGTGCAGGACGTATGTGTCAGAGCATTGAATGATATTATGCAGCAAGTTACAATGAAGAATTCAACTGAGATAAAGATGGTGATGCCAAGTTCAAAACACCATATTTGGTTTGGCTCAATTGAGCCCTCCAATATGGGGATCGGTGAGGTTGAAAGTGCTGAGGTGCGGAACCTGACACCAGAAAATGAAGTTCCCGTCCATGGATAAACCAAATTTTCTATTGATAATTTATAATTATATTTGATTTTTATATTTTGAATTGTATTAATTTCATATGAAATGATTTTATTTTATTTTAGAAAAGTAATAATAGAGTCATTAGTCAAGTATTGATTTACAATTTTACATTTTTGTGATGCTTGTATTCTTTTTTCTATAATAATTTTTGCTATTATGTCTTAATAAATAATTAAATAATAATAAAATATTTATTAATAATAAATAAAAATTAAATAACTTTTATATAATTTTTAACATCACATTATTGTTTAAGGATAAGTACTAACGTAGAACCATATTTATAGGGAAATGGTTGAAAATTTGATTAAGGATAACATTCTTTCTTGCTTAGACATTAGTGAGATTGTAACTCGTGTGGATAACATAAGGGAAAAATTGGCTAAGACTAAAAGGAATAGTGCAACCCAAAACTTTAGCATGTTAAATTTTTTACACACAGATATTAGTGGCCCTTACTCTCCAACATTTAGTGATGCAAAGTTTTTTTTCTTTTTCATATTCATTAATGACTTCTCTCATTTTGATTACAAGTTTGATGCTATTTTCATGCAACACTATCATATTAGCGATTTTGAATGTTTGTAACCGTAAAAGATCTCACATCAATAAATGGTGTAATTACCATTATGATGTGGCATTGTTGATTGTACTAGGTTGGGTCAAGTCCTAGGTATTCTCCTAAGGATCAATGTTTTAAAATTGTGGTCACATTGTGAAATTAGTCTTCAATTCGAGAGTCATTTTTAAAATAAAGTATTTTTTTAAAATATCTATTTTCAATTAATATTGCCTAAGTAGAAGAATGTTAGAATATTTTTCTATTGTAAGTTGTCACTAATTGATACTATATTATTATGTTTTAATAAAACATATTGATAATCGATCCATATAGGAGACAAGATAAGGCTATAAGTTAATGATCAAATTGTTTTGGGCCTTTTACACTTTGTTTGGCCAATGTAGCTGGCGGTTGTTATTGTAACCCTAACTTAGTTGACCCTTGATGGGAGGGTTTTACTAGAGTTGTGACATCACACTTTATATATAGGTTAGGTCTGTTGGGTTTCAGGATCGGGGACGCAAGGGAAAACAAAGACCAAATCCCAAACTCAGCTAAGAATCTATGCGAAAATCATAAAACGTGTTAGGGGATTTACCTCTAGGAAAAAACGACTGTCAATCATGAGCACAACAATCGAGCGGTGCCTCTATGGTATCCACACGAACAGATGTGATGGTCTCTCTATTTAACACAATGCTAGCCATAAAGGGGGGCACAGATTCCCCTCAGACTCTCTCTATTCAGAAACTGTTTATGACTCTCAATTGTGCGTGTGTATTGCAGCACAAAGAATCTAAGAGATATTTATATAGGCCCCTACACATATCTGACTAGGTCAGACTCATGTGTGGACCTATTCAATTGGGTTGACCTATTTAGACTTACTAAATGTCCAACTAGCCCATTTCAACTTCATTCTAATCCATTCTATGTATGTGACCCTGTAGGATCCTATTACGTTGATAGTAACATTAAATCTTATTTAATATTGCAAACAATGAGCAGTATCTAGTAATACTTCATTGCTACTCAAGTAATAGGAATGCCAGTGATTCGACATAACCTAAATGTGACTAATGTTACAATGTAGTCTAGTCCTTTTGTCATGATATCTTGATTGAACACAAGGCATTGAACGTGTCACCCTTGTATAGTTCAATCATTTGTTTCTTAATTATCGAGTAGACTTATAAAGACAAATGAGATTAATATCTCATATCGACTCATTTGAGCACGACCATGCATTTTCAAGTCTCACTTATCAAGATGACCCGAAGATATCGCTTCGGTTATGTGGAAGGAACAAATCCTATCTACGTCACTCACATCTCTCCGCATGACTTGTAACATGTCTAATAATCAACTTTATGATCAACTTATTACATGTTACGTTTGATGATATTAAAACCAATGATGTTTGGACCAGACCGGACCGGCCGGTCAGACCGTGAATCGGGTCCTCATCTGGTTATGGTTCAATGTCATAATCGGATTCATGGTTGGATCGGGTTGAACCGGTCAAAATCGGACAAAACCGGGGCAAAACCGGGCTGAACCGGCCCTCTATCTTTTCTAAAAAGACTTTTTTTTAATTTTTTTTTAATTTCTCAATCACTTAACTACTCAACTAAGAGTGATATAAGGCTTAATAATTAAAACCTCAAAACCTTATTATGTATTTTATTATTGATAATATGTGTTATGAGTCATGCATATATATATTTTTATTTTTTATTTAATATGTAATTATGACATCATCCGGTTCAACCAAAAGGTTAAACCGGTTAAACCTGAACCGGAAGCTTTTCCGGTTCACTGTCCTGTCCGGCTTTAACAACATTGATTAAAACATATAACTCCTCATATAGGAAATCATAGTGACTTCAAGTCAAAAGACCATGTACATCATTCTTACTATGAGAACCGCTTATGATACTCACGTAATGATTCATGTAGTGTTCTCATAGTGGGTTAGTCTAGTACATCATTACTCTAATATGTACCAATGTGTAAACTTGATATCTCATATCCATGACTTGTGATACATGGTCATTAACTTATGCACATACTAGTCTCAACGCATCACTGTCATTCTAATTGACAATAATACTTAAAAAATGAGATGAAGACCTTACCCCTTCATAATTAATTCTTCAATAATCATCATGACAAACAAAGATACGCATTCTACCTAGATAATTAGGACTTTAGTTTAAATTTACATGTGATATCCAAATCATCTTATATGATATAGTTTATTTTCCAATAGTCGAAGGTGTTCAGTTAAAAAGGAATAATATAATATAATATAATAGGGTGTTTGCTGTTAATAATATGAAGGAAGACTTAGGAAAACAATAAATTGCTAAATGTTTAAAATTTAAGCTGGTGATTAGGTAAAAGTAAAACTTCAGGGAATAATTTATTTAAGGTGGGGTTAATTTGTAATTTGACCTAAAAATAATCTACATGCAGCAACAAGAAATCTATGAAAACATTTATAAATTATAAATAAATAAAATTAATGATTCGGTTCAACTGATCCATTCAATTGATTTTTAGTCTGATTTTGATCCATCAAAATTGATTCACATAATTCTAATTATGTGACAATGACATATCATTAAAAAATAGGATATTATTTTTTGTGTGTAAATTATAAAACTCAAAATAAAGAATTTAATTACTATAATAACATTATATGACACCTTCTTATTTATTAAAAAAAAAAGTCACATAAACCATGAAATTAATTTTAAACTCCATTATCAGGGTAAAACACAAAAACAAAAACTGCTAGTTACACCCTCAAATCCATTTGCTGGAGGAAATTGGCACATTGCTACTTTCCCGTTTGTGTGGACTGCAGAGCCAGAATCTGCTCCGCTTTCAACCTCACAGTCACAGTCTCCATTCTCTAGTGTTTTTTCGAAAATTGCGGTAAAAAGATCAACTATTTCGTCACTTTTGGGTAATAGTTCAGTTCCCATGCTAATTATAGTGACTTAGTTGGAGAAAAGATGGGTTATTACATTAAGCTGATTTTGCAGGTCTAATTGTTAAAAATGGATTCTGGTTCGAACGTGGAAGAACCCACTTCGTGGGATGAGATGTATAACATCAATTTGATGCCTTCGGAGTTCTTTCTCAAGTTCCGGAAAGAAATACAGGGTATTCGAGTTGGTCTCAATATGGAGGTAATTTTCTGTTCCTTTTATTATATGCACCACTTCAACTTACATTGGAGTTGGGTTTAATTTAACCTTCAGAATATTAGCTTTTGTCATACAAGATACTTGTACTGAAGCAATTGGGGAAGAAGAGGGGGCATTTTTTGGTTCATTTTCATTTGCAGGAAAACAACTGTGTGGGTTTAATGTAACCTTCATATTAGTAGCTTGGCTAACTCTTTTCTTTTGTTTGATTGCTTTGTTTGTTGTAGGACACTCATATTGTTGTGAACTCCACTGTTCTGTAATTTGTAACATGCATCTTATGTGACACTTAAAATTGTGTTGGTTTTATATGTTGGATCTGATCAATCAGAGTAAGTGCTGGTCATGGTTACTATAGAAGGTTGCGAAAAACAGTGGTGGAAAATAAAGTTAAGGGGTTATCATCTAGGTTCATTTATGGTCAAAACATGGCAGGGCTGACAGTGGAGAAAGATTTTCAGACATCTTTAGATGTTTTTCAAGTAACCCATCTTGTTAGATGTCATAGTTTTATAAACAACCACTCTGATTTAGGTGATATCACATTGTTCACTGCACTATACTGCAATTTTCTCCTTCTCATCATATTTTAAAGTTTGAATTGTTGAACTACAAACCCACTGATTTCCTCCGTTCATCTTTTTTTCCATTATTTTGTTGGTTGATCATATATCCTATTTTAGTTGCTGAGCCTCCCTTCTTTCCTTCCCCACAGGTGCCAGGAAAAGATTTTTTTTGTTGTTGAATATAGTCCTCCATATTGGTATCCTTACATATTGTTGAGTCTATTCACTAAATATCTTCAACTTTTGGAGTCCCAGCTAGTTTATCCAGATATCAGGTAGGTCGGAGATCCAAATTCATTATTCGCGTCTGTTTCCCCAAAATTAATGTTGAAAAAATTGACATGTTAGATTGCATTCCTGCTTTTTGGCAAGAGAGGAACTACAAAAATACCCACACTTAAAGTCCTGCACTTGACAGCTTAGGCTTTGAAAGTTTAAATATGGTATGAGAGACAGATTACTTGAATCCACCAAGCTTCTAAAGTAATACTTTATCATGCATCATATGAGAAATAGATTATTTTTTGTTCCTTAACCCTACGTCCATGACCATATGGTTGGGCTTTTGTTTCTGATCTTGTCTTTGTGGTTAAGCTCATCTGTTCCTTGCATGCGAGAGGAGTGTCAAATAGAAGTCTAAAATTAGCGGCAGGAGTGCTGGTGTGTGAAATTTAACCATTTATAATTTTATATAGTTGAATCTCTTCAATTAATAGGTTAATATTATGGGGATTTTGTGCATTAGACAATTAAATTTATATGCTGATTTCTAATTTGTGGACATCATTATTTTGGTGCAGTTCTATAATGCCCCAAGCAATGATTATCAAGCAAAGCTTGTATTGAAGCCTTTAACACCTGAATGGAAGTGGAAGTTCACTTATGAGCCTATTCATCATGATGTACGCATTCTCTCAAAAAAGATCCCCATAACCAAATTTCTAAATCTCCAGGTTTGATGATGTCTGACTTTTTCCCTTTTCTTAACATGATTTTTATGTTTATCTTGATCAGTGCAGTAAATTTGTAAAAGTAGTAGCAAATATGGCATTTTGGATGCGCATGTATTGACACCCACTGTGTTACTGTTGATACCATAATATCTCCCACTTTCTATAAAATTTCATTGTAGTAATTCACACTGACATAAACAGTGCAGGTTGGTGTAGGGCACAATTTTCAACTGCATGCTACTGGTTGGAAATGGAAGCTCACCACATGTTTGGGTGGAGATGGTATATCCCGGATTCGAAATAAGACATCAGTTGGCTTGTTTCCCGGCTTTGATTTACAGTTTGGATGGAGGGCAGATTATGTTCTTCCTGAAATTACTGGGCAAGTTTCATAATCTTTTGTTTTCTGGCAAAGAAATATTTAGGATTTTAATTTTGAAACTAAAATATATTTGTATTCACCAGTTATATTCGCCAGTGATTATGGTCAACGATTTTGGATCCTTCCACATTTAATGAGTTTTTTAATTACAATTCTGATTTCATATTCTATTTCAGTTACGTGCTATTTTTTATTTTCTTTGTCATTCAATTATTTCATGAATATAACTGATTAGTTGAAACATTAACAGGGCTCTGGGTACTGATGAGCCAATGTTCAACATGTACTCCGGAAGACTACAAGCATCGCTTGATAGAGTGGAAGCGATCCTAACCCACAGTGATGCTGCTTGAATTGGGCAAAAATGATAACAAAAGAAAATGTATATCCTCGTTCCTTTATGGAAGAAGTTCCATATTGGTTGAAGAGATCATAATAGCATCTCCAAACAGGACATGGTACATAAATATATTCTGAAAGATGAAAGTTTCATTCCTTGGTTCAAATTTAGTGCTCTTTTAGTTTGTCAAGAAAATTTTATTAAAAGATAGGAAATATCTAGAATGATGATTTATCTGCACTGGAGTTTGCTGATAAACAAGTTTTTTCTAATAAACAGTGCATTAATTTATTCCGTGGACACTGGTTCTAAAACTCTACTTTTTGAGAAAAGAGAAATACATAGTACTATTGAGACTCAATCCTCTTTTTCAAGTTTCTGCAGAGTATGCTGTAGTGGTACTGGTACTCTCTTTTTCACTCTTTTTTTCTTTTTCTTTTTGTAAAGAAAATGCCCCATTGAAGTTGAAGTGACATCAAATAAGATGGCTTCGTGCTAGACTTCTAATTGTTATTTCTTCAAATTGATTTAAAAGTATTTCACTACCGTTTTGAAACGCCTACAAGCCTCAAACTGGAGGTATGCTGATACCTGGAAACTTATTTGAAATTTGAGATGGCTCTTCAATTTGAAATTATGGAGCAGTTGATAGGGAGCAAAATTACTCCTGGAGGTCAAACGCCTACTTGCTTTGTGCATACATTTTTTCTACATAATCAAGTTAATAACTAGCTTCACTAGGATGATAATTTGTACATATGGCTGTAATTAGTATTTGTTTCAGACTGAAATTTGAGAAGTTGCCAAATTGCTTATTTCCTCCAGAAATTATCCATTTCCTGGGGCAATATGATTTGCGCTTTCTAGGCTATAAGCTCCAAAAAAAAAAAAAAAAACAGGTGTCACTGAAGATGGCCATGTGCCTTATAAACCGATTGCACTGCCTTAATAGTTAATAGCAACGCCAGGACACAAAGCAGGATTAAACTCTTTTCCTTAACATTGACACTAATCGGAAACTCGTGGAATGGCAAACTAACAATGTCCATGCTTGTCAATACTCAATAATACGTTCAGATCACCAACTACGTACTGATAATCCCTATTTTTTTGTGAGATTACCCTTATCTACTCATGCAATTGCATTAGAACTTCTGTTGCATGCTGGGGTCACTTTCTTGATCTGCCTCATGATATTGATCTGCATAATGCACCATGTCACCAACTGTGCAATTAGTGGCAATCTTTACGTTGCTATCACATTCATATGTACCGGTTACATTTATAACATAGCTACGCGTAAGACCCCCCAATCAAGTGGCATACATTTGAGCAGTGCGGACTGCAGACTCATCCGAGACAGTTTGAATGCCTGAGGAGGGAATATTGCACCATCCAATAAAGAGTAAAGTGGGTCCTCTATCCTAGCCGTTATAGCCAGCCTTAACGGCACCATTTCACCTTCTCATTATAAATTCAAATTCTCCACCATCTTCAAAGATCAAAGTAGTCTCTATTCTCCAGGCATCAGCACCAGAATGGCTTCTTCCAAGCTTAGAAGCACATGCTCCTTCACTACCCTCCTCCTATCCTGTTTGAATTTCACTCTGTTCATTCTCTCTGCTGCCTCTTTTGCTCCCACTATTCTCCTTAGGATGCCCCCAACTTCCTTTGGCATGGCATTCCTTCTGGTTTCTGGCATCTCACTTCTCTCATCTTTTGTGGGTTTCTACTCCCACCTCACATACTTCTGTTTCCTCACCCATGTTTCGCTTCTCCTTGCCTCATTGATCGGACAACTGCTCAGCATCTTAGCATTGTTTACAAAAGAGAAAGCAAGCCTCTCCCTGCTGAAGTCACTCCGGGATCCAAAGGAAGCCAAACTCTTGGCAAGGCTGGAATGTGGAGCTTTGATGGCCATGTTTATGTTGCAGTTGGTGGTCCTGATACTGAGCTGTGCAGTGCATAGCTGTTGGGGGAAAGAGTATGAGGAACTGGAAATGGAGAGAGAGGCCATGGCAAAGAAGAGGAGTAAAAGGATTGCCAAAGTGCAAGAGGAATCCACGGCAAATGCAACCAAAATTGCAGATATCAAAGCTAAGGAGT
Organism: Styphnolobium japonicum; assembly: GCA_023212625.1. Lineage (NCBI taxonomy): Eukaryota > Viridiplantae > Streptophyta > Magnoliopsida > Fabales > Fabaceae > Styphnolobium > Styphnolobium japonicum. Next base: position 19,031,765 of record JALBWW010000003.1, on the reverse strand, counting down.
TGGATGAGAAAATGAAAAGTATGGGCAGTGGGTGAAGACTGATTTTGAACCCTGAGGGGCTCCTCAACATCTCTCTCTCTCTCTCTTTACCTTGCAGTGTAGATATTTGCATGGTTTTCAGTTTCTTCTTCAGTTGCCTATTGGTGTTGTTTGTTCGGGTCACTATGGGTGTGGCTATTGATGAGTGAGCATGCAAGGTCTAACCTAGAGAATATTTTTTTCTCAAGAATAATTTAAATGTTCATAGTTTTTCATCCCTAAGTTGCATTTTTTAAACCTGAATTCAGTGAGTAATTTCTCCCCTAAAACTTCAAAATTATGGCCAAGGCATTGGGAACAGAATGGAGGAGAGGAGGATCTGAAAATACATAACCCTTTGGGAACTTTTTCTATTAATTAATCTATAATCATTCTGAAGATAATCATTACTTTAGTGTAATTATAATTTATAATTGCTTGATAAGCCAAGGATGACATCTTTGATCTTCCTTCACGCCTAAAACTTTGGTTTGGCTTGCGGATAGATATTGTTGAGTTTGGAAATTCTATTATGTTACATTATACCATATATAATTGGAGAATAGTAACAGCCAAAAAAAGATTTATGCTTCTTGCTTGTTACCAATTATTGTCACCCTTAATTTAATCCACCAATAATTAGGCTCACATTACAAAAGAAAACAATAGCATATGGCCATCTAAAAACTAGCTCACATTATTGTCATACTTAAGCAACTGCATTTTTCAGCTAAAAAACAAGCTACATTTTTCTATGTAAAAAGCCACACCTTGGACCAGGGTGCTGATGATTTTCACACCAAACTATGTTGCAAAGCTAGTTGTTCCTTCTTATCCTCTTTTAAGGCCGAAGAAAAAAAAATTGTGGGTCACATGCCCCAACAACTACAAGGAACACAGCGGGCACAACTCACAAAGGCAGTGCTATAGACGAACTGCGGCTTCGGTGATTATGGGACCCACGACTTTATTTTGAGGTCTAAACTTTGGGCGGATCTTATTCCGAAGGGTGGTATTGTTGAGTAATGAAATTGACATATATAATTTTTTATCACTATATATATATATATATAGAGAGAGAGAGAGAGAGAGATTTTCATAAAAAACGTTACATAAATTTATACTAGGTTATAATTGATTCCATTATAATTGAAAAATATATTCAAACTGGGCTAATGAATTCAAATACAAACATATGTCAGTTTATGTAGAATTTGTTTTTTTTTTTTTATATACATCAGAAAAAGAGAAAAAGAAACAAGAAATTATTGTCTAACAAAGACAGTGCCAATTAAATCTGCCAAAAAATACTGGTGCACATTTGCTGAACAAGAGAAAAAAAATTTCATAGCATTTGGCATAGCTGCACCTTTCTTTACTAACTTGTCTGCTACCACATTGCCTTCCCTTAAAATATGCTGGAAAGTCACATTCAAGTTTATGTAGAAATTGTTAAAAAAAAGGAAACAAATTATTACGATTGTAAATCAAACTGTAAAATTGAGTTGATGTTGTCAAAGATTATTTAATATTCTAAATAGCATTAGTAATGGCCATATAGTGGATTTGAATTATGCAATAATCAGCCTCCGGATCATATTCCTCGCCCTTTGTTTTTGGATCAAATTCGGCGACAATTTGACGCCATATTACAACATCAATAGCCGTAAGTAGTTAAATCCATTGAATACAAAACCAACATCATCCTAAAATTATTCTCTTCACGTCACACTTTCCAAATTCCAATCATGAATCTCTTTTTGGTTTTCCCATTATTTAAATCTTGGAACCAACAATTTATTGGCATGAAACCAAAAATATATATAAGTACATTATTTGTTATTTTACTTGATAAAATTAAGAATATATATATATATATATAGGTGAGGATTCACTTACTTCAAGAATAAGTCTTGTAAACTTACACTATTGAATAACTTTTTATAAAATTATAATTTTACCAATCCAATCGTTGAATCATGTAATATTTCATGAAGATCATGCATACCAAATTTAAGATAAATTGGATATGCATAGGTATTTAATCTTGTAGCTGACGTTTACTTGTATTTTGAAAAGCATATTATACGTTAAAATAAAGTAATTAAATTAAGTATTAATTAATTTTAAAATTTTATAAAACTTTATAGGCTTGATCTACTTAATAAAAACTTTCAATCAATCGATTATATTGATGAAATTTAAAGCTTATAAAAAAGTTATTTAATGGAATAAGTGTGTCAAAACTTACTATTGAAGTAAGTGGATTCTCATCCTATATATATATGAGTGGGAATCTACTTTATACCAAGTGTAAGTCTTAACACATTTACACAACTCAATAATTTTTTGTAAAATGTGAATTTAACAAATCTAATCGTTAAATTATATGTTATTATCATAATGACTATGCATATTAAATTTTAAATAAATCGGACATATATAATTATCTCATCTAATAGTAGATAATTTACTTACATTTTAAAATCATATTATATGTTAAAATAAAGTAATGAGATAAAGTATCAAATAATTTTTTAATTGTAAGAAATTTTATGGGGTTGATCTATCTTATGAGAACTTTCAATTCAACGGTTTGATTGATGAAATTCAACATTTATAAAAAATTATTGAATGATATAAGTGTGTCAAGAGTTACACTTTGTGTAAGTGAATATATATATATATAGACATCTTAACCTATATAATTCAAATTATATTATTTATTATCTTTACATTTTAAATTATATAAATTCATTCAACAATCAATAATATTGTTAACTAGACAAACATACTAACATTTAAAAACAACATAAAATTCTAAAAAAATTTAATATTTTTAATTTTCAAACTATTGTTATTAGAATCGGATCAGATCGAACAGTTCTAACCTTTAATTAGACATTTAGATAATTATAATTTAGTCTTATAATTAAATTTATAATTATATATATTTTTACTAATACAATTATATTATTTTAAATCAACTAAAATCATTCAAAAATAATTGACTAATAATTTTTTTAATAAAAAAAGTTCATTTTTTTTTTCATATTTTATATAATTTTATATTTTTTATATTATTATATATCAATTAGTTTTATACAATTAAACAATTTAAACAATTAAACCGATTTAACATAAACTAAAAATCTCAAGGTTCAATGTCCCATCGATAATAGTATCAAAGATAAAGCAAAAGTAAAGTAATAATGATAAAAAATGGTGTGGTACCAAAAGGTCCAAAACTCATGAAATTTATAAATAAAACTCATAGGCCTATCCATTGTCATGACTCATACCCCACCAATCCACCATCAATCCTGAACAGAACAACATGGCCGATAAGCACGACGAAGTCATAACCATAAAACACGAAGCCTCTAACTTGTGGAAGAAGAAGCAAAACAAAATAGTGGGTAATCTTCTCCATTCGGGAAAACGATAAGGGCTATTTTCAACGCATGTTTTCTCTCCCAAATTCTTCACCTTTCTCCCTCTTTCCTTCACTTCAATTTTCTTATATGCTGGAACAAGAAGAAGGGTTAATTTCTGCACAAGTTAATCCAATTCTTCGCCTATTCGAGGCTACAAAAACATAAGATTAAGATTAGCACTATTTTCTTTTTGGGGGTTCAATAAGCTCTTGAATTTAGAGGAATCATGCCTCTCATGTCAACGATTCCAATTCACAGACCTGAATTCCACACCTTATTCTTCATTGGGTGTCCGAGTCGTTACAAATGTCGAAGATTCGTTGCCTCTTGGACCATGTGAGTTTCGATTTTCTCGTTTTCCCCCTTTGCTTTCTGGAACTTCAGTGTGATTTATTTTAGCTTCTTTCTATTCTGTTCTGTGTTTAACATGAACAGGACCATGGATTCGAAATTGTCCTCAACGATGAATGATAATACTAATAAGAAGAAGAAGAAGAAGGAGGAGGAAGAACTTTCTGTGCAGCTTTCAACCCCACCCATCCCCAAATTTGAAACTTTAAGCTCCAACGATCTCCGTTTTGATCGGTTGCAGCCATCGGATCAAGAATTGGTTCGAGAGAATAGATTTGAGTTTGGGCAATTTGTTGCACGAGAAGCCATGCTTGATGAAGAGTATTGGGTATGCGATAAATAGTGGGAAATTAAAAAGAGAAAAGAAAATTCTTGAGCTTTTCCTTTTCCTTTTTTTTTTCTTTTTTTGTTTTTGTTTATATTCATGTAAAATTTATGGTACTGAGAACTGACCCTTTTTGGCTTTTTTTTTTCTTCTATATTTTTTTTATTTTTTTATTTTGTGGTAGACAGCAGCATGGCTAAGGGCAGAAAGTCACTGGGAGAATCGGACATATGAACGGTATGACACACAGAATACATCAGAATGGTTCTTTCATTAACTTCTTTTGGTAGTGATAAGGATTCTGAAGAATGAATGTTAAACAATTTGTTGCTTCCATTGTGGTTCAATTTTTAGAAATAACCATATGGTTTAAACAATAAACATGCATAGAAGGGATTGTGGCACTTTAATTAAGAGCAGACAATAAACCAGATCAAGATGGATAATGTCAAATATTGCCTTAATTAACAGTAGTTTCCAGGAAGAAATCTGAAGGACCCTGCCAATGGTGGGTCTAATTCATTTGCATTGATCCACAATAGATGACAAGTTGGGTGCCACTAATTCTCATTATGTTTTATCCAGATATATTGATAACTACAAAAGGAAATTTGCCGAGCAGGTAGGAGTTGATACTAATTACTTTCCTGAGTGTGTTTACTGTATACAATAGAGTGTCTTTCATGAAAATCTTAACAAAAATTTCTATTGCTTAGGAATTTAATGCAGTAAAAAGGCGGTGCAAGGTACAAAATGGGGAGAGCTGCGCATGCATTATCACGGTAAAACAATCTCATCTTAGATTCTGATTTAGTTGAGAATTTCAGGTTGGAATATATACTTCAAAGCTCTGATTTGATGATTAAAAATTTAAAATGATATAACATCTACTAAGTTTCTTACCCTTAGATAGTTGATTCTCCTTGAGTATGTTTCACCTTACGGTGTTTGAAGTCAAGTTTATCAGGTGAAAAAGGAGCAGAAGTCTGTAAAACGCTCAATAATAAAAAGTGTTGTAGGAACCCTTGATTTGAATATCCGATATATGCTGCAAGGGGAGACCTTTCCTGGGGTATTACACTTGCACATTCTTTCTCATTGATGCAAAGGCATCTGTTGCTCTGTCTAGACTGATGGTTTTGATGCTTTTGTAATCTAATCATTTCTGCAGGAACGGGTGAAGGCTCCTCTTTTTTGCAGCATCAACAGAACACCACCAAGCAGATATGCCTATATTGCAAACTTATGCGTTGCCAAATCAGCTCGTCGTCAGGGGATTGCAAGTAACATGTTGTATTTTGCTGTTGAAGCTGCAAAATCTAATGGTAACGTGAGCATTGATGATTGAAGCTCAGTAACTTTTACAATTTATGTCTGTATATCATAGGAAATAAGACCGAAAGTTTACCATATATTCCTGTATTCATTTAGCAGGTGTGGCACAGGTATATGTGCATGTGGACAGAAATAATAAACCTGCACAGATATTGTACCAAAATATGGGCTTCGAGGTAATATGATTGTTAGTTCATCTCTATTTCCCGTTTTCTATAATGGATTATTTCACTTTGTGAAATGCAATAATTCAGACAGCTTCCTCGTCTTTTTCAGATGGTTGAAACGGCAAACTCTCGGTTGTTACAAGAGGAAACATACTTGCTACGTTTACAGACGTAAAGTACGAAAGATTATTACTATGCTTCAATTGGATAGTTTGGAACAGTTGTGAATTCCAAAATTCAAATACCCCTGTTTCTGTAATCATTAGAGATTTAACTTTTTAGTTGATGTAAATTGTACATACATGTCCATGTTGTACCGATGTAATTAGTCTCCTTTTTGTCCCCCCTTTCCTTTTTAATGTATTGGTCTTTTCATACTGCAGTTCTTTTTTGGGGTCTTTTATTCTCCCTGTAGTTAAATTTCACGAAAAGACCATACTCAGATGTATTGGATTTTAAAAAGATTGATGAAACTGAACAAGGATATCTATTGCTTTTTATTGCAGGTTTTGGATGTATTTTTGTGGGTAAGAGATCATATTCATCGATTCTAGTGTAATCCTTGGATTTACTTTCTCTGTGTCATCTGATTCGTGTTCAGTCACGCCTAATATCATAAAGCGTATTTCTTATTAAATATTTTAGAGGCCCAACCACTTAGATTTGAAGTTTTCACAAACTCATATTCATAAACTGAACTTGTGCGTCAATCAAGACAATGTCAAGTTGTCAACTATTTCCAATTGTAGTTCACCACCTTACCAGCGGAAGTCACGCCTAAGGAGCCTGCTATTAACAAAGCTGAAGGAGCTATTACGCTTACTGCAAAACCTGTTAGACGTTAGAACACACCTGTGGTCTTGGAATATTCCTGATCCATTGGTGTATGCATCATTATTGGACTTTAACAAAACTCACTTGGAAAAGAAATCTATATATATTTCTTTTCGGGTGCTTAGAAAAGAAATCTATATTATTATTATTATTATTATTATTATTATTATTATTATTATTATTTCTTGAGAAGCAATTAATAGTATCATTAAATATAATAATATTATTATATACATATTAAAATTTAAAGAAAAATAATGAAATAATTAAATAAAAAAAGACAATCTCTCCCACATACAAAATTTATTTACATCATTTCCTTCATTGATTTTTAAGAAAATTTATTAAAATAAAACTTCATAAATTTAACATCTTCAAAATAATAATTATACATAAAAATATTATTTTAAATAAAAAATAATACATATTAAATATAAAATAATCTTTGCAAAATATGGGTAAAATAAAATGAAAAGAAAATATTCTCTCTAACATAAAAAATTTGTTTTGAACATTTTCTTCATCTATTTTTATAAAAAAATAATTTATAAACTGAATATATTTAAAATAATACCATAAATAAAAACATCATTTTGAATAAAAAAATATAAAATAACATGTGTTTTGCTTTGCACAAGTAAGATAATTAATATATAATAAAATTGTCTTAAAAATAACAATGACTACCAAAGTAAATTTTGACCTTTATAGTGTGGGGAAAAAGGGATCTTCTTACTCTAAAGTGAATTTTGACACTTATTTCATTTAATGACTTTTTATAAACGTTAAATTTTATCAGCCTAAGAGTTGGTGGAAAGAATAGAAAAACAAGAGTGTTTTGGATTGATTTTTTTTTTAAATAAAAAAGCACTTCTACAAATTTTTAAGTGTGTTTAGATGCAACTTAAAAAAAGTAAAAGTTAAAAAAAAAAAAAAAAGCCTTGTTTTGATCCCCAACTTTTAGAAAAAAGAAGAATAGAAGTGATTTTTAGTTCAATTTACGAACAAAAATATCTTTTTATCTTTATTGAAAATCACATCTCATATCCTTCTTTTTTTTCCCCGATCATATATTCACATATGACATACCCGGACCCATCTCATGCTTCTACATATCCTTTTTAGTAATTTTATTATTAAAAAAATTATACTCATTTTTATTTAGACAAACTTAAAAGTTATTCTGTTATTTAAAAATACTTATTAAACATTTCATCTAAATGTTGAATAATTTTTTTAAATTAAAAAAACTCATCTGAGAAAGCTCTATAAAAAAATCATTTCTTTTTTTTTATAAATTTATCCAAACTAGCCCCAAGTCTATGAAGCCAAGATATACTTCTGAAAGCACTTCACTACATGTTAAAGCAGAAATAGCTTCTGAGATGAGTTGCCAGAATATTCATCGAACCATCACTATTATTAAACACTTAGGTCTGAGATGAGTTTCATGTTGAGAAAAAAAAAAAGCTAATCACAGTAAATGACGAGATGCAAGAGTATAAACCGTTGGTATAATGCAACACAAATGGTCTTAGGTTTTAAGTTTTGGATTTCAGTCACGGGCTCACGATCTGAAATCGGGGATATTCTAATATAATTTTAGAGTAACTAGTTGAACATGAATGCATTGCATGTTACAATTAAATACTCTAAAATCATCTTTAAGGAATAATATGAACCATAGGGTACAACTTACCCAAAGTTTGTAAAAGTTGTTCACGAAATCAAACGAATGGTAGCTCTAATGGCCCTCAAGTCCAGGTGGGAGTTAACTGTTTTTTTTTAGTTTTGCTGTGAAGTAGCTCATATAGAAGCAAAAGAAAGGACGAGTAAACTATTGCTATCATCCAAGCACAAAAGATGAGATGTTAGCAGGTCACACGAGGACTGGTACAACTCGGTGCATTTTTTAATATATCGAACTCGAGACATTAAGATGAGAACTGTCACCATCTGAGCCTATATTTGAATTTATAAATATAACAAGGGAGTTGCTATGCTACTGAGTTTGGTACTCAGGGTGAGTTGTCAATAATTTATTGACTGTTGATTTCACAATAAATGTTAAAGAGTCTATTAAATATAAATAACAACTAATGAATGCTAGACAACTCACCCTGGGTACCGATACCCTAAAAAAAAAGATAGGTACCGGAATAATGCCCATATAACAAGGCATTTTCTTTACAAGATACTTTTAGGGAAATGGTGTAATTTGATACTCAGTACATGAGGAATAGGAAAATACTCGAGTAGAATATACTAGTTCATACGTTTGGCTTGACAAACTTTGAATGCTTGCAAAAGGAAAAATGTACTCTTCACTATCAGTCAATTAGCAAAGACACATTTACAAAAACACAGGACAACTCAGATGCCAAGACCTCTTCAGTTTGAGGCATGTTAGCACAAGGCTTTTTCTGGTCTGGTTCTACTAGAAATATCTTAAAGTTATGCCAAGTGCCACTATCTATATATTTAATTTCTAATTTATACCAAATTTACGGAGACTCATGAATAATTCAGAGCGCCTTGATGAGGACCAGGCACTTTGACATGTTGCAATACAGAAGACATCTTCAAACCAATTATCTGGATCTGCAGGTTTGAGTGGCCGTTCAGAAAAACATCTGTTACCTGCAAAAATACACAACATTTAAAACCTTTTCAACAAATCATCTTATTTCTTTATATAGAGACTTGGTGAATCATATCATTGCACTGTATATTTTTCCACGACCACAATAAATTGACCACAGAATCATATCATTGCACTACATATTTTTCTACGACCACAATATATTGATCACAGAAATGTTTTTGAGGTGAGGTTTAATGATAGATATATACCTGCGTGCATCCAAAAAGTTTAAGTAACCTCAGCGACAAGCAGCTATCCACAATCAATCCCAGCGCATTGTCTGTCAAATTCCGGCACCAAGATAGATCTAGTGTATGCAATTTTTTTGCATGGCTTGCAAGTGATAAGGTTGTGTGGTGGCCAACCTGGATTAAATCAAATGTGGCACTCAGAAAGTGAAATAATATAACTAAGATTTAGTAGGCAGCAACTAAAGGGATAACTGAAAACCAAAAAGCAGAAAGATTTAACAGTCTCAATTAGCTAAAACTCAATATTCAAGGGTCAGTTCAGTCCTCATTGTCTTCCTCCAACTGGTTGATAGGGCTTTGTTCCATGTAATTCCATAAAGGAACCAGACAAAAAGGAGTTTCAACCAACAAGAAAATATAAAACGTGTTTTAACACTTCGAGTAACTACCCATAATCTCCTAACTTTTTGGAGGCTAAGCTGGAAATAGATTAATTAATCTTTTTACACACAGAGCATCCTTTCCAGCATGTCACAATGTTCAAGTGACCATGTGTTTAAAGTGTGTTTTATATAACGTGTGCACCAATATGCCTGCAAGCCAATGAAGAGAGTCAGTGAGGCAAATGAACAGTGTACCTTCTTAATGTTATTAAGTGAAAGTTCTTTCAAGGACTCTCCAGTGGTCTCCACAAATGCAGCAATTGCTTCATCACTGCAATAAAGAAAGAGTTAGGCTAATTTAGAGTGCATTTGGATATGTTTTTTTTTAATAAAGCACTTTTAAAAAAAAAAGTACTTCTATAAGTTTTTATGCATGTTTGGATGAAACTTTTTTTAAAAAGTAGAAGTTAAAAAAAAAACTCAATTACCACTTTTTTTAAAAGCTAGAGCAATGGTTTTTAATATAATTTATTGACAAAAATACCCTTTGCCTTTATTAAAAATTACATCTCATGTCCTCTCTTTTTTTTCCTTGTAAACACCGCCATCTTTATTTTGTACACCTTACATTTTTAGTAATTTTGCTATCAAAAAATTATTTTGTTCTTTTTTATCCAAACAAACTTGCAAGTCATTCTATTACTTAAAAAGTACTTCGCAAACATTGCATCAAAATGCAAAATAACTTTTTCTTTAAAAAAAACAAAAGCTCTACTAAAAAAAGTCCTTTTTTTAGAAGCTTATCCAAACGAGCTCTTCTTCATCAGTTGGAATATATCAAGGTAAGATTCAGTAAGCACACTCTGAAACATCATCCAAGGACACATCTCTGAAACACCATCCATACATGACAACAAGATAGATGGAATAGATGATGTCTCAAATCCCTCTCGTACAAAGGAAATATTTGTATCCAAGACTTCAAGAAGCGAATCAGTCAATCAGATGCATAAGAAAAAATGCTCTGAACATTTCAAATGCTGGAAAATCAAACAAATCTCTAACAGTGCATGGGAACAAAGATAACCATCCTATTAAAAAGTTAGAAAATCCTATGAGTCACCTCACCATCCTATTAAAAAGTGCCTTAAGGCAAGAAAGTAAAGTAAAAAAATATCTAGCAAGAGCAATATATAAAGGGATAATGAAACACAGGAAAATTCACAGAACAGGAAAACAAACACCTGAATGGATTGCGGCAAAGCTTCAGTGTATGAAGTTGTCGGCAACCATTTGTAAGATATCCTATTGATAAATCCGTTAATTTGCACAAGTTCATAAGATCAAGCGCACATAATCTGGGACAGCATTCAGCAATGACTTTCATTGACGTGTCAGTCAAGTTTCTACACATCGAGAAATATAAATCAGCAAGCTTAAGTGACAAATAAATTTTGAGAATGAAAGAAAATAAGGAAATTACAATTTAGGAAATCCTAGCAAAAATATGTATAATTTAGGAAGAACTAACCAAATTCACAAATAAGGGTTAATCCATGATCAACAGTTAATCATACACTAATTGGATTAACCATAAATCCCACCTTTGATTAAATTTATCCCTGATTAGAAATTTGTTATCCAAACTTTCTAAAACGGAATTCTCCCAAGAAAATACTTCTACAAAAAGTATCACTTCATAAGGAGATTCCATGCATGAAACAGACTGCTCTAATGGTACTTACATACAGTCCTTCAAAACAAGCTCCTTCATAGTGTGACCACGTCCAATGATGTAATCCTTGATAAATTCATCACAAACAGTTTGAATACCTGTCACTGACAACACTTCTAAATGTTCAAGCTCCCTCAGTGCTGGCACAATTAGTGCAGCATCAATGCCTTGGCAATCATCAAGATACAACTCTTTCAAAAGTGATTTTAATGATTCAGCCAAAATATAAAGACTGGCAGATGTGAGAAGGGAGCACTGGCTGAGATTTATTGATCTGAGTGCCGGAGCAGAAGAAACGAGTGCACGCAACCCCCCATCTGAAAGACGGCATGCACCACTGAGTGACAGACTAGTTAACCGAGGTAACTGACTTGGTGACTGTGCCAAAGTAGCAAGCAATACATAATCTGGCATACAGCGCCCACACTGGTCAAGTTGTAGTACCTATTCCACAAGTAAATAAAAAACTACAATTAAGATAATCTAGGATTTTAGAAATAGCAGCAGACAAGAAACTGCTAATCAAATCTTCAAAAAGAAAACAGGGAATTCAAGAACCAAAAGCTAGCATATATACAATTAAAATTGAACAACAGAGCAAGGAAAAACCTTAATACACATGACGATTATAAAAAACAACAGAATAGAATTTTTTCTGTTAGACAATCAAAATATAAGTCCTAATTGAGGTTCTCCAGGACAAGGAAAGAATAATAAATTATTAGCTGCAAGCCCCCATCCCCCTCTATTTCTTTTCGCTCCTATGTCCAAGTAAAAGTTGCTTAAATTGCTAATGGAATGTAAAAAAGAAACTCAAATATATGCCTGATGTTTAAAAGCAGCCATAGTAAACACGGGCACATGTAGAGAGATTCATTTCAGATGCTAAAATGGAAATCAACATTCAACAAAGGGAAATCAAATTAAAACTATCCTATCATACTAATAAAAGTATCATAGCTCCATTTAAGGGGGATATCTCTCACCAACTGAAGTCCACCCATATAAAACAAATGAATAAAAATAAAATGGAACAAACAGTATACTAACCTCTTCAAAGATCATAGAATAAATAAAATGCTGCGAAGGTAAATACAAGAAGCGTCTAATCACACCCATGACCAAAGCCAAAGGAAAATAAACATCTCAGCCTAGCTCTGTTATAGCCTTTTTGTAACATAAAAACATCCTTAATAATGTTATCTTAGATGAATACCAGCCAATAGACCACCAATATCATCCCAATAGAAATCTAACAACAGATAATCTAATGTTGGTTATGGTAGCTTATAACTAATAACACTAGACTCATGAGAAGAATTCCTATTGAAACATAAGGTTCAAATGTAGCGACATTACAAGAAATACTGAAATCTATCAAATAAATTTGAAGTGCGTACCACCAAATTGGCAGTGTCACACATTTGAAAAGATTTTGTAAATTGTTCCTCCGTCAACCATGAGCAATCTCTTAGGCGAATCTCTGTGGGAGATCCACCAACAAGAAGTTCAAAAAAGTGACTGTTCATTCTTCGAGAGTCACAGAGCAACTGGCTAAGCCTGTGCCTCAGAGCATCAGGGACACTTTCAAGCGAAACAACTGCATCTACATTCTTGGCAAGAATTTCAAGGCATAGTTCTTGCAATGATGGGACTGAAAACCTTGCACCTACATGCCCTTGATTCCTTTTAGGAACCCATGTAATAGATGCAGGTAAATTTGCTTCTGAAGAGACACAGCTAGATTGGGTACTTTTCATCCCTCGATCTTTAATAATTTTCATAGCTGTAGAGAAAGGACCTGGCCAATCTTCAATTTCACGTTCCTCTTCAGTCTCACGAGATGGCTGATCATCACCTCTTTCGTCCGGTGCAAAATGAGCAAACCGTGATGCATTTTCCCTAGCTATATCTCGAAAACGCTCCATGTTCTCGTTCCTTCTTGAACCGCGCTCTCGTGTACTAGTGTTTCTCGATCGTTCTCGATCTTGCAAGGCTACATTATCTGCTGAATCCTTCATTTCGTATTCTACAACCAATTCGCCTTCATGAACAACATTGCGTGACAAATCGCCATCAACCAGCACACCTTTCCCCTTTTCTTCTCTGCTGAATCCCCTTCGACCAACGTCACCTAAACATCTTTCTTGAGAACTCGCTAAGCCCGTCCCTCTCTTGAGAATCTTCTTTCCTGATCGCAAATTCAGAAAACCCTTGCCACTTTCATCTCCCTCGCATTCCGAACCATTTAAATCAACACTCTGTAGTGTAACCACACCCAACTCGCTCTTTCTCTTTCCCTTTGACTTGATGGTGTCCGTACCAGGAGGAGCGTTTCCGCTTAAGTCCGTGTTTGGGTCCTTCAACACCCTAACGCCATTTCCACTCGACTCGCTTATTGTGGGGTATTGGGCAAAATCCAATTTGGAAATGGCGGCGAGGCGGAGGCTCCGTCTCGGAAGCGTTCCCGAGAGCGGAAGAGAAGCAGAAGAAGAATGAGGTTCTTGTGTTTGGGCTGGTGTGAGGGGATGGATGTTTATTTTAGAGTTAGAAAGCGACATGGGTTTTGAGTTTGGGGATTTGGGGGTAGTTTTGGTTGGGACCATTTCCCGAGAACGCGGTAACGACATGGGAAGAGAGGTTCAGAGGCGAATGAGAATCGATGAGTGAGTGTGAGTGTGAGTGGAGCAAAGGAAGGAAGGAGGGAAAACGAAGAGATTTGGAGGGGAGACAAACAAATCGCAGAGACTATAGAGGGAGTGATTGGTTACCACCACACACTTTATCCACTGTAGAGTAGAGAGTGAGAGAAAGCGCGGGCTAGGTTTTCTTTGGAGAAGGGAAAGTGGGAAACTCCTCTCGTACACTTGCTTCCCCGTATGCCTTTTCCCGCCATTGCGTATTTCTATTTTTGTATTTTTTATTTTAGTTTAGTTTATTTATTAACACTTTACAGTTTACTGTTTGTCCTTTTTTTTTTCGTGTCTTAATTTATATGTACTTTGTTTTTGGGTCTTAACTCTTAATTTACCTACCATGCAATCTAATACATAACAAGGACTTAAAAAATTTTAAGTTTATAATTAGTTGCGAGTTTGGATTAATTAAGAAAAAAAAATAATGTGAAAAATTAATTATATGTATAACTGATTTTTAAGAAAATTGATTATGAAAAAATAATTTATGTTTAGATATATTTATTCATAATCGATTTTATGATAAGGAGTTTTGTTTGAATTGTATAAAAAAATTACTTTTATATATTAAATTACCAAAAGATGTATAAAATGATTGAAAAAAATAATTTGATAGAAGACAAATAGGTATTTATCTCTTAAAAATTTTGAAATAATCTAAAATCAAATAATTAAAAGCTTAAAATAAAAAAAAATTTTAAAAAATTATTTTTAGTTATAAAAAAAATAATCTTAACTTATAATTAATTTTACACACTTTAAACAAACAAGATAGGTTTTAGATAAAATAACTTTTTGTTGAAAAAAATCTATTTTAAAAAAGAATTAATTTTTTTCAAACATGTTCTAGGTCTTTATAATTTTTTTAAAAATTATTTAAATTCTTACTTACAATTAAATTAGATTTAGTAGTCTAAGAGACATAACTCAATAACACTAAATCTAAATATTTTTAGTACCTATTAGATTTTGAATTTTTTTTTTTGGTAAACCAGGATATTCCCTCATCCGAAAAGTAAGAGACTAATCACACGAAGTATGGTGAAGAGCGTGAAACAGGAATCCTTTTCAATTGTGTTTTTTCCATATATATTATTTCAATGATCAAACTCAAAATAAAATACTTAAGATAACAAAGTTCTTTCTATTAAAACCAATGCAGGTTGGTAAAATTTATTTATTTATAAATTATAAATATGCACAAGGAACATATTAAAGAATCTGGAGTCAAAGGTAAGGAAAGTTACGTTGTGCTTTTTTTTTTTTTGGTTGAAAAAGTTACGTTGTGCTTTATCATTAGGAATTTAGGATCTTATAAATGGGCTTCATTTTTTTTTCTAAGCCTCAAATTTTATGGGTCGAGTTTTAGTTCAGGCCCAAACTCAGATGTCCATTCCAAATAATCAATCGTTCTTTGTTTCTCCTACAGCTTCGCATGACCGCATGGTTCACAATGGCATGACCCGAGTCCCCTTATTTTATTTGTTTTTTTATGTCTCTCTTGGTCTTACCTTATCGAATGGGGGGCAAAAAATGATATAACTCTTAGCATCGGATGTACTGGATCCATCCAGTGGTGGCTCCCATTCGTGTGGCCCTAAACTTTTTGTGAGACCTACATAAGGGGGACCCACACTTCTGTGAGAGATTGGTTTTGTAATCATCCTAAAAATTAAAGGGCAAAAAAAAGTTAAAACCGCCGAAACTGAGTTGGTCTTTGCCTATTGTCCCGAGCTGTCAAATGAACGAAACAATAAAGAGAATGAGTTAAAAGTTTAATTTAGTGAAAATATTAGATTATTTAGTTTATTTTAAAAATTAATTAATTTAATTAATAATTTATATATAATTAATTATATATTAAGTATTAAAATAAAAATAAATTATTAATTAATTATATATAAATTATTAGTTTATTTAATTAATTTTTAAAACAAATTAAATTATTTAATTTTTTATTAAAAAAAATTTTAAATCATTTTCCCAAACAACTAACAAGTCGACGACTCACCGTTCGCGGCGTCTGAATTATGTAAAATGTCTTTCAAATAGTCATATTTTTAGAAAAATGCTATTTCTTACGAAACGTTTTTGTAGAAACGAAACCAGAATTATTAAAGAGAGTAAGGAACAATGTAACTTTACCTTTGCATCTACTTTTTTGACTTGGTTTGATCTGCATCTACAAATTTTACTTGTGTCATGTCATTCGTGTTTAAATTTGTACAAAAAATTCATGACGTCTAGCACAACTGATATTTTATTTTATCTGAAAAAATTAATCTCTTAAATTTATAATATTGTGTGAATCATATATTTCAGTTATTATTTTATTTAAATAATTAATAGAATTGTACATTTATTATTGTGCACGTAATACATAGGATATTTAACATAAAACTAAAATTAAAAATAAGAAAATTCGAAAAAAAAATGTCATTGTTTTCTAATTCTTTTTTTATTAAGTTTTATGTGAAGGAAAGACAGAAATAATAAATATAAAAAAGAAAGATAATGAGATTTTTGTAATGAATTTTTATCTTAGGTTTATTTTAAATATTAAATGTATGTCATATGTACAATTCGGTTAACTATTTAAACAAAATAATAACAAAGTACAAGTTTACACATTCTTACATGTTGAAGGAGATGGTAACTTTAATTTAAAGTAATAAAACAAATTGTACATCGCCCTAAATTGAAAGGAATATTTTATAATTTAGCCTTTTATGTGAACTCGTTTATTCTGAATAATTAAGTTAGTTACACTATAGATGACTACACGTAAAACTTTTGAGTTTGATTTCTGATAATAATTTTTTATTAATGGATGGGTCATTTATAAATATTATTATAAGTTTTCATCAAAACTTGTAATATATTTTAATTTTAAAATTGAACAATTTCTCTTCCCTTAAACATTTTCACAAAAGAAAAAAGTTAGTTAAGCGCTATCAAGAAGTTAAACTTATACTATCTTTGATATATAATTTTAAGAAAATTATATTAACAAGTATTTCTTAGAAGTTATAAAAAAAATAGATCTTTACATAAAATTATTTAATTATTATTTGAATAAAAATAAAATAAACTAATTAATTGACTAACGGATTGACTTGCACTCACTCATGATAAATATGTGTTAAAAGTTAAAACACTAATAAAGTGTGTTTTCAATCAGTCCCTTACTCTGTCGTAACTTGATTGAATTAAGCGAAAAAGCAGTAAAGGTCATTTGCGTAATTCTAAAGTAAGTACAAAAACAAAGCAAATGTTAAATATGACATTTTTTAACAAGAGAAAAATCAAATATTTATATAAGTTAGTCGCCTAGCACTTAGTTTTTTTTTTTTAAGACAAAAATATGATAATTACTTTATTAATTATAAATTTGTGCTTTTTACAATAAAAATCGTCTAATAAGAAAATTAAACATTGTTACTAATTAGTACATGTCATACCTGCCTTGCGGTTATTGCTAACTGAGTTCTGTAAGTAATAACTAACCATGTCCCCCCATAACCAAATTCATCAGACATCCCACAACAACCAAAACCATTACCCACATCCCAACTCAAAAGCATTCCACATACCTCAACGATTTTCATTATTCTTTCACTGCTCTTGCCAAAAATCAGCACACAACTAGAGGTGTCTATTCAAGTTAGCCCGCGTCAGGCCAAGCTTATTTTGGGTCGAGTCAGGTCAGCCCACAATAGGTGCATACTAATAAATAGCTAGCTTAGCCCATACCGATTGCGAGTTGAGCTGGCTCGGCCCATGGGCTGAAAGTTTTCTTTTTTGTCTTTCTTTACTTTTTTTGTATATATAATAATAAGTTATTGATAAATTAAACTTCTACATCAATCAAAACCCACAAAAATCATAAACGCAAATTAGATACAAGTATAACAGATTATATTAAATGTCATCAACATAAATAATTAAGATTTACTATATTGTTTTCAACATAAACGATTTAGGATATATCTATGAAACATTGCTTGAACCAAAAATTAATCAGTTTAAGGAACTAGCACAAATTAACATCATATTTCAAGTGAAAAAAAAAGAAAGGCTTAGATGTACTCACTAAATATGATTCTTTTTTTTAAAATCCAAATAAAGCTAATCAAATAAAGATATGAATAAAAAATAATAAAGTTAAATATATAACAAAAAAATAACATTTCACATAATCAGGCCACCCCATTGCGGGTCGACCTGCATTGGGTCACTCTATTTTTCAGGCCGGGTTGGGCCGGGCTGAACCATAATTGATTCGGGATGAGATTTCCTCAGTTCAGCCCGCGATTTTTATCGGACTATTTGGGTCGATCTATGAGCTCGACCCATTTTGACACCTCTACACACAACCAAATATCCCCTCACCAATTACCTTTCTTATGAGAATTTGTCAACTTCTCACAAACAATTTTCCCTTGCCGTCACAACCACCTCTGAACCTACTACTTTTCAAGAAGCCATCCAACTTCCATCCTGGAAACAAGCAATAGACAATGAGCTGGCAACACTCATTCATAACAATACCTAGACCTTAATGGCTCTACCCCCAAATAAGAAACTCATAAGCTCTGAGTGATTGTTCAAGGTTAACTACCATGTTGATGGCTCAATAGAAAGACACAAAGCCAGACTTATGGCTTGAGGCTTCACCCAAACAACCGACTTAGATTACCTTGAAACATTCAGCCCAGTAGTCAAGATGACAATCGTACGTCTATTATTATCCCTAGCTTCATCCCTCGATTGGTACATTCCTCAATTGGATGTGAACACATCATTCTTACATGGGGATTTGATGGAAGAAGTATACATGCACATACCACCTGGCCTTCCTATTTCCAACCCACAGTACTTGGTATGCAAATTGAACAAATCCTTGTATGGATTGAAACAAGCCGGTAGACAATGGAATGCCAAGTTAATTGACTCTCTCCTAGTTGCTAGTTTCATACAATCTCGGGCTTATTATTCCTTATTCACCAAAAAATCAACCACTGGTTTTAGAACTATCTTAGTTTATGTTGATGACTTGGTTCTTGCGAGAGATGATTTAACATAAATTCAACTTGTCAAGACACTGCTTCATAAAAATTTCAGCATCAAGGATCTTAGTGAGCTGAAGTATTTCTTGGGCTTTGAGGTTGCCAAGTCCAAATCTGGTATTTCTTTGTACCAGAGAAAGTATTCACTTGATTTATTACAAGATGCTAGTCTTCTTGGATGCAAGCCATGCTCCACTCCCATGGATCCCAAGTTGAAGCTAAGCAAAGACTTGTGAAATCCACTGTCTGACTCCTCTTCCTATAGACGGCTTATAGGCAAGTTGCTTTACCTTACGCATACCATACTTGATATCTATTATGCTGTGAGCAAGCTTAGCCAATACCTTGATTCCCCAATCGATGTACACTACCAGGCTGCAACTAGAGTACTTCGGTATCTCAAGCAATCCCCTGGTGCAGGCATCTTCTTCCCTCGCCAATATGATTTGTGTTTAAAGGGACTCACAGATTCAGATTGGGAAGCATGTCCGGATACCCGTCGATCAGTTACAGGTTTCTGCTTCTTCCTTGGGAATGCTCCCATTTCATGGAAAAGCAAGAAACAATCAATCATCTCCCGCTCATCTTCTGAGGTAGAGTATCGGGCCTTAGCACAAGGCACAAGTGAGGCTCAGTGGCTCCTTTAGATCCTTTGTGATCTGCACATACAGCATTCACAGTTGGTAGCTTTATACTGTGATAACCAATTAGCACTTCATATTGCTGCAAACCCGGTGTTTCACGAACGTACTAAACACATTGAACTTGATTATCACTTGGTCCGCGATAAGGTACAAGCTGGGATCACTTCATGTATGATATCCATTCCAGCTTGAAGGGGGTGTTAACTGATGTGGTTAGTTAGTTACTTATAGAACTCAGTTAGTCAATTAAGCTAATTATGGAAGTTAGTTACGATAGTTAAATGGAAAGCTTGTATGTATATAAGACACCTTGTATTCTCTTATTGCAGAGCAATGATAATTTCTTTTCCTTTAGCATTGGTTGAGCTTCTTCTCTTTTCTCTCATTCCCTTATGCATTCACGAGTCTTGCTCTGAGATTTAACAGTTATGACAGAGGGAAACATTTATATACAAATTATTGTTGTTTAGATTGGATTGGCTGTGAATCAGCTTTTTAAGCAATTATGATTCAGCTTTAAAACTAGATTTGTAGTCATATTAGATTGAACAGATACAAATTAATTAAAACCATTTAAAATCAAAATTGGGTTTTTTATGAACTAGCTAGTACTAATTTTTTTTTTTTATAAAAAATATATTTAATTTTTTTATTTAATAAATAAATAAGTGTAATAATATATATTAAAATTAGTAATCATATATTGATTTATAATGTTGTTTTAACAATATTGATATATTAAAACCTTTAGTTTTCACTTGTTACAATGGAGCCTCTCCCTGACAATAAAATCTAAAACCTTTTTTAATTTGTTTTTATTTGAGTATTTTTACACTTGTTAAGTATAAAATTAATTTGGTTTGGGATATTTAGAGCATTATTCTTTATTAATGTCTTTATAAATGCTTTTTTGCAAATTCAACCTATGTGATTAATATTATAGAGACTCCTCAACTATTAAATTTAAGTTTACTTAACACTTGAATCACTGTTTTCAATAATCGAAACCTTGAAATGCATGTGAACTGTGAAGCATTTGTTTTGTCCTGTCATTTGAGTAATTTCCCAACTGTATTTTCAAGCAGAACTTGGAGGATACACGCCTATGTTAAGTACAGTTCTAGTAGGAAAAACGCGTAAACCACCTCAATTTGAGAAGAACGGGACAAAATTTCTAAGAATGCGGCAAACTTTAATATTGTGACAAGGTAGTTCTCACAGAAAGTATTAATGGGGCCAAAAATAATATATAAAGTATTAATTTATCTATCTACTTATAATATAATTAATATAATGCTTAAGTGTCTAACAATTACTATTTCTCACGTAACTGATGTTATCATCGAGGAATTAATATACAGGCAAGTGCTCGTTTGGAAAAGTTTTGGTAGGGCACTTCTTATTTTTCTCATTTGAGTAATCTTGTTCACTAAAATTAAGGTTTGGGAATTAGTTGAACCTAATATATAAATATTGAAAGGTCTTATATGTATTAAATTAAAAACTTGGTAAGTTTACAAATGTGTTAACGTTTGACTTCATAGATGAATATTTTATGATGAGTGAATATAGAAACATGTAATGGCTAATAGCCGTTTGAGCATAATTCACATAGTGAGAGTAGTGATAACAAGAGAAGTATCACTTTGAAAATAAGAAGAGAGAGGTTATATATGATGTTTAAATTCAAAATTCAAAATGTATAATTTCAAAAACAAATAAATAAATTATTATGTAAATTATGGAACTTCATTTTCGGAGCTTAATCAGTGTCATCCTTAAAAGATGTATGGCCTATTAATATATATTGTATACAATAATATTTTTAATCCAAGTATATGTTTACCCAGGGTTTCATGTAGTTTATATTTTCTCCCAATAAAAGAGTCAAATGTTTTTATGTCGAAATGGCAACATGTGTGTGTAAGCTTTATTATCCAGCTAATAAAAGTTGTACAGAGACATGTACAAGAATTGAATATGCGTGTGCCTCATACATACTAGTAGTAATACACAAGAAAACTAGCAGCTTGTTCATAAATTAATCAAAGGATTTAATAATTTAATTTGATCCACGGTGAGTTTAATTTTTTTTTTTACATTATCGTTATTATATATATATGTGGATGGATCCAAAAATTAATTACTGAGCATGCCAAAATTATGTAAGTCAAGATATTTAAACAAAAAAATCTTAATTTAAAGAAATATCATACATTTATTAAAGTTGAGCACAACGCTCTTTATATCATATATAAAATTCATCAATAATTAAATCAATGTCAACTTTTTCAATAAAAAATGAAAGATGATTTTGTACTATGCTATTAAAACCTCTCAATTATTTAATATGCTGTATACTCATCTAAGTTTACGCAACTACTTTTCATTTTTTCACTAATGTGAAAATTTTTCAGTTTCTTTTTAAAATTTTCTCTCTTTATTATCTATATGTGTAGAGTTAAACTCATTTTTAAATTAGTAAACCAGCTTATAAAATATAAACTTATCAGCACAATTATATTTTAATACAATATGGACCAATACAAAAGTAAATGACGGTTAGGGCCATTTTTCTTTTGATATGAAAATTATACTACTTATATTCGGAAAAAAGAATCATGGCTGGGAGGACCATGGCTCTTGCTTGTCTCCCTCCATCTATATATATATATATATTAATTAATTATATTAAATTATTTAAATAATTATTATTATAATCAAATTATTTTAATAATATGTGAACATATAATTAGATATAATATAAAATAATTTTACACCCAATAATAATAACATTAAAATTGTTTGATTATGTTATTAACTACTTGAGTGGTCAAATTATTTTTATGATATAATAAAATATAATTAAATATAGTATAAAATAATTTTACACCAATAATAATATCATTAAAAATTTTTACTATGATAATAACTATTTTAGTGGTCAAATTATTTAAATAATATGACAATATATGATTAGAAACGGTATAAAAATAATTTTGCACTTACTAATGAATTTAAATTAAATCTTATATATAATTTTGCCAAAAAAAATCAAAGGAGTTTAGTGATATAAAATTAAGGAATTAATTTTGATATACTATTAATGTAAAAATTATTTACACCATTATTTAATTATGTCTTATCAAACATTAAAAAAGTGAGTTTGACTATTATAATAATTATGTTAGAGATCAAATTAAGTAACATACTAATACATTATTTGATGATAATATTTTTTTTTTATAGTACTAATATAATAAGTGAGGGCAACTAGAAGCAACTCGCCTCACAAAAAAGGAATATAAAATATGAATGTATAGTGTTTATGATCGTATGATATGTGTTGATTTTGAGAAGGAATTATTCTGGTATTCATTCATTTTTTTTTCAGGTATTGGTATTCAAAGTGAGTTGTCTATTATTTATTAGTTATTATTTCTATTTAATAAACTTTTTAACATTTATTGTAAAATCAATAGTCAATAAATCATTCACAATTAACTTTAGGTACCAAATCTATTAGGGTGTCATAGCAACTCCCTAAATACATTATTATGAATCATGAGAGATTACTTTTGTACTATTATTTTTAGATATTGATATTTAGGATGAGTTGTTAAAAATTTATTAATTATTGTTTATATTTAATAAACTTTTAAACATAGACTTTTAAAACATTTATTATAAAATTAACAGTTAATAAATGATTGACAACTTACTCTGGATATCATATTTATCAGCATCAAAATCAAATCTGTTATTATCTTTTCTATCTTTTTTTTAATCTTTTTAATTAAATGATGATAATTCAATAAAAAAATTAATAATTAAAAGAAAAATTATTGTTAATTAAGAGAGAATTTTTTTTACTGAATTGTTATTAATTAATTAAAAAAATAAAAAATAAAAAGCAGATTTGGATCTCAGGTAGCCTAGGAACTCCCTGAATCATGATTACCATCAAAACTGGAACTTACTTTTTTTTTTCTTAAAATAAGAAAAGAATAAAACAGAAAGAAAAAAGAACTGTAAACTGTAAAGTGTGAACAGTTTGCGAAGCATTGCATATTTTTCGGATTTAGGACGCGCAAAAGAAGAGAGAGAGAGAGAGAAAATGGGTTACAACACACAACATTACAACTACGGGAAGTCCACAGCTACAAGAGCTGGAGCCTCTGCTACTTCAATGGCGATGTTATCTGAATCCAATCACTAGCAGTAACATAACGCAAGCAAGCACATAGACATGGGTCACAATCACCATCATCACAACACCACCACCGATGGCGTTCCTCAGCGAGTCAACAGCCCACGTTTCTCGGGTTCAATGACTCGTCGAGCTCACTCATTCAAGCGCAACAACAATGGCAACAACTCTCACAGCACCAGCACCAGCACCAGTAACGCCACTGGCAGTGCTGGTCTTGGTTCCCTCAATGAGATTGAACTCCAAATCAACTCACCCAGATCGGAAGTTGGGTCTACCTTGGCTCCAGTTGAAGGGTTGGAGCCTGTTTTGGAAAGGAAGCACACTCATCATCATGTCAACCACAGAGTTCATGGTGGGGTTGTCAAGGCCCTGCTGAAGAAACCCATTGAATCCATTATCTTGGATTTGGGCTTGAGGGAGAGGAAAAAGTTTGGGCATTGGATGTTCTTGGTGTTCTGTGGGGTATGCTTGTTTCTGGGTGTTCTCATGATATGTGCTACTGGGTGGTTCGGATCTGCCATAGAAAGAGATGAATCCAATCAGGTTAGCATGATACACATGATGTTTTCCTCTTATATACATCTAATGTCTGTGATGCTAGCTTGTTCTATAGTCATGATTGTGTGTACTGCCAAGTGCCAACCACAATGATGCATTGGAACTTCGGTGACTATTGTTTGTGGTGCTTAATGAAGTTTTAGATTTAGAAAGACAAATGTAAAAATTTCATTTTGGAAGTGGCGAAGTTTATCCTGTTCTTTTATGAGTTTGTTAAAAGTGGAAGCTTTATTGATGGCATGTGATTAGTATAGAGTTTTTATTTATCAACACAAAAGGAATGCTTTAATTTCTTAATTAGTTTCATCTGATCTAGACATCTAGTTGTCGTTTTTCATCGTTATTGCTATTTTTTGTTGCTGTTGCTTTCTCCTTGCCCCTCCCCTCCCTCTCCGATGGCAGAGGGTAGGCAAAGGCAAATTTGTTGAATTTTGTGAATTCTGGAAAGGAAACCTGTATTTTTTAGGTGCAAATGTGTTGCAACAATACTAGATGTCTATTCTATGCCAACTACAAAATGATCTTTTCCAATAGAAATGAACTGGTGTCTGTTGTAGCGGCTGGCATGAGACTGCTGCTAAGCCAGTTAATGTCAGTTACCAGTAATTTAAGACATATAAGGTTAAACTTGCAAAAAATAGAATTTCTTATTCAGCTTTTACTTTATGAACGAACATGCTAATACTATGTTCTAACCCTAGGCATTTTTAACCTCTTATTTGCATCTATATGTAAAGCATTGGCAATTTTTTGTTGTTGTTGATATTAGTGTCAATTTTATTTTGGTCATGTGTGGAATTTTCTACTTTTATGAGAGCACCTGGAATGTTTGGGACAACACATGCAATGCTTCACTTTTGGAACTGTTGTAGATTATTGTATCATTTGTATGTCCATAGTTTCCATACAACTGTAGTGGGGTGGAGAACTTATGATTGGAGTTTTTTGTTTTACACTTTTTATGTACCTCTATTTACTGATGAGAGTTATATGGCACCAAATTGTGAAAATCCCCTATATTTGTTAGGGAGCTGGGGTGGATTAAGAAGTAGATAGGTCATGGTATGATTTGATGACTGTTTGCACTCTTGTTCCATTACTTTTTTTTTTTTTTGGGGTGCGTTGGTGTTTGCATCTCATATCATACTAAGTAAATTACTTTTACTCTTTTATCAGGAACTATCTGGCTCCATTACTAGTCTAAATCTAATGGACCAAAGCTCCCGTGGTTATGCATATAGGGAGGGAGCAAGTGATGTTGAACGAACTCTAAAGATGGTAGCAACAGGAGTGATTGGCAGCCAGACTTCCATGGCTGAAGTAAGTCTCTAATCTATACCTCAACTTGTCAGGTGTATACTCTTAATTCTGTTTGGTTCTAAAATGAAACAAGGAAGGTATATGGAATGAAAAGCAAATGGTGATTTATAGGCCTATTCAGAGATGTCTTTGTCTTCTCATTTATCAAAGTTTGCTTTTTATTCAGGAATCAGGTATCTGGTCTAAACCCAACAGTGAGAATTTCACCCAATGCATAGACCTGCCAAGAAATCGTAAAAGTACAAAATTTTATTATCAAGTATACTCTTTCTTCTATTCATGCACTGGGTTATTCCAAGATTTCTCTCCTCTCACTCCCTACTTCTTTTGGCAGAGCTAGATGCGAAGACCAATGGCTACATTCTTGTAAATGCTAATGGTGGCCTGAATCAGATGAGATTTGGGGTCTGTCTGTGTTGGTTTCTAATTGTATATTAGAGAAAGTTAGGAAGCAAGCATAATCTAATGTGTCAATATATTTTGAATGCAGATATGTGATATGGTTGCTGTTGCTAAGATTATGAAGGCAACACTTGTTCTTCCTTCTCTCGATCACACCTCCTACTGGGCTGATGGGAGGTTGGTTTATTTCTACCTCCTCTGAGTCTTCACCTACTATGGTATTAGAAATTTGGGTCAATTGGCGTATGCATAATTCCTTGTTTCTTGCAAGCCCAAAATTTTATTCAGTTTTCAATCAATGCTGATTATCTTTATGATTTGACAAAAGATTCATGTAATGTTAGACTAGTTCAAATCAAGGCATTGCACAGAACTAGAGATGATCAAATTGCTGCTAGAAAATTAGAAATGAAGTAGGAATAATAGCTATAGCCAGTTGGGACTTATGCTACACTTTGGAGAAGTATGTCATCAGTTGCAATCTTACTATTGACATCTTTTTATAGACAATTTTCCCTTAATGAAAAAGTGCAGATAGATCTAACTGGTTTTTCTAATCTCTCCTCTCTCTCACATTTATATTTTTTCCCTTTTGCTGTCATTTTTAAAGTTGTCACTGATATCAAATGATGGGTTTCCAGCTTGATGATTCTCTAATACAATGTTTAAGTTGCAAATAAATATTTAATACTTTCAGTGGTCTACAATTTAATTTGTTTCAATATATTTGCAGTGGCTTCAAGGATTTGTTTGACTGGAAATATTTTATTGAGACACTGAAGGATGATATCCACATAGTAGAGACATTACCACCTGCCTATGCTGGAATAGAGTCTTTCTCAAAAACTCCAATATCTTGGTCTAAGGTCAACATAACTTGTCTATCTCCAATTATTTCCTTTTAAATCTGAAAAGATATCTTTGATTAATCGATTTTTTGTATTCTTGTTAAAGTCAGCCACCCATCTGATCTTTCAGGGAGCCAGTTGAAGTTTATAAGAAAATGAGAGTATGAAATGATGGGCTTATATGTGTCATCATATTCATTTTGAGCTGCTTTGTGTCATAATGATTGAATTTTATGCACATTATATCCTTGTGTCCCTTTTCAACAATGTTTTTAATAACAGTCAATAAATTTACATTCTTATTCACAGGTTAGTTATTACAAGACTGAGGTTCTTCCCCTCCTAAAGCAGCACAGAGTGATCTATTTCACTCATACTGATTCCAGACTTGCTAACAATGGTATCCCAAGTTCCATACAAAAGCTAAGATGCCGTGTAAATTACAGAGCATTGAAATATTCAGCTCCAATTGAAGAATTTGGAAACACATTGGTATCTAGAATGCGACAGAATGGAAATCCTTATCTTGCACTTCATTTGCGGTAAGTTACAATTTTGATATTTTAGTACAATATTAGACTAGATCTTCTTTTTTCTTCTTATCTTTCTTTGTTTTTTTTTTCTTAATTTTTCCTTTTTGTTCTTTTTCATGAGGATGTGTCTGAGTTCACCTATGTTCTGGGAAAAGAAAGGGAAGCTGGGGGAGAAAAAAAGGGGGGGGGGTTGAATGTCATCATCTACTGACAAGAGCATCTGGAAGAATCTATTATTTCCTTGGAAAGTGATATGTCACTTGAATCTATATGGATTTATAAGAAGGTCAAAATAAAAAGATATATTTCTTAGTGGAGCATTCATTGACATGAAAGTTTTCCTCATGTTCATTATGAAAATTTTCAGACACTGCCAGATTTGTTTAAGGCTACACAACCTGTAAGTTTGGCAGTCTCAAACTGATAGAAAAATAATGTTCAGTGTGTGTGTCCGGGGCGGGGGGTCACAAGTCTGGAAAGATTAATTTTGACTTCTGAATATGTATGGTGATATTCTGCTGCTCACATCATTTAAATACTTAGGCCTACTTGCATGTTGGATTTCTTTTGATTGAAAGACAAAAGATTTTGGACCTCCAGTATGTTGCTGATCTCTCTCTCTCTCTTTCTCTCTCTCTCTCTCTTATACTTTTCAAAATGCAACTATTACTCAACTATTTGATTAAATTGTCATAAATGTCCAATTCATCTAACATTTTGCATAAAATATTCACCTATAGTTTAGCTGTCAGATTGATTCATTGGACGTAAGAAGTTGTACGATAGAATAAATATCCCAATTCCCAAGTATTACACTAGTGTCAGTTGATCTCAACTGATAAAACAAATATTTGTGTTCCTGTCAAGAAGTTTAAAATTAAATGTTTTGCTTTTAATCACTTTACTCTATTTTCTTTTTTTATAGATATGAGAAGGATATGCTTGCATTTACAGGCTGCAGTCACAATTTGACTGCAGAAGAAGATGAAGAACTACGACAGATGCGGTATGAAGTTGGGCACTGGAAGGAGAAAGAAATTAATGGGACTGAGAGGAGATTGCTTGGGGGTTGTCCATTAACTCCTAGGGAAACTTCCCTATTGCTTAGAGCGCTGGGTTTTCCATCACAAACCAGGATTTATCTGGTAGCTGGAGAAGCATATGGGAGAGGAAGTATGAAATATCTTGAGGATGATTTCCCCAACATTTTCTCTCATTTCTCTCTGTCTTCAGAAGAAGAGATGAATCCTTTCAATAATCACCAGAACATGTTGGCTGGTATAGATTATGTTGTTGCCCTTCAGAGTGATATATTTCTTTATACTTATGATGGAAATATGGCAAAGGCAGTACAAGGTCATAGGCGCTTTGAAAACTTCAAGAAGACCATCATTCCAGACAAGTAATATATTCTTAACCCATTTCTTCTGTATTACTTCTAGGCTTCTAGCAAGACTGTTTTGGTCATTTTCATTCTATTTCTACATGAAACTGTTTCTCATTCCATTTGGAGTATAGCTGATTTCATTGGTTGATGCAGGATAAATTTTGTTAAATTTGTTGATCAGTTGGATGAAGGAAAAATTTCTTGGAAGAAGTTCAGCTCCAAGGTAAAAAAGCTTCACAAAGACCGAATTGGTGCTCCATATCCAAGGGAGCCTGGAGAATTTCCAAAGCTGGAGGAAAGTTTTTATGCAAATCCTCTGCCAGGATGTCTTTGCGAAACAAGATTTGAGTAGAGACTCGGCTGAAGGTTGCCTTTCACATGATGGCATGATGAGAGCTGCATGCAAAGGGCATTGTGGCTGTGCTGTGTTATTTTTAATACTTCTGTGTCAATGTTCAAAAGCTGATTTATCTGGTAAGGTGCTATGCATTGCCCTGGCTGTTGGACATAAGATTACATGGGGCCAAGGGGATAAGAAACTGAGCTACTCAGCTGCGCTTTAAATTAAGGATCAAGCACGGGCAGGCCAAGTATACCATTCTTAACACACGATAGAAATTAAACACCATACCTTGTGAAGCAAACCCCATCCCTAACCACACTTCTGAAGGAAAAGCTTTTTTCTGTCTTCTTTATTTCTTCCTTTCTAGATTTTAATTTATTCAATTCTTAATATTGATATCAAGAAAAGGGGGTGAGACTGAGTAAGCTGTATTGTTATAGTTGAAATAAGATAAAAAATCTGGTCTTTATAGCATCCGAAATTATTTTAAAGCAGGTTTCCTTATGATTTATCCCTTTTTTTGCTCATTTTTAGATACTGTCCGCTAAACAGGTATTTCACTTCTCAAAGATTCTGATCGGGTGATATATATATATATATATATATTGTGATGGTAATTTGGATTTTAGGGAGATGAGTCCGAAAAAACCCAATAAACCAGTAGCAGGGGACCCAAGCACTGGAATGATTCCCGTTGCTAATGGAGGATAAGTTGAGAGAGAAAAAAGAGATAAGAGAAGGTTTGTTATGAAATCATTAGTTAATTCCACTCATACCGCCAAGCTAAATACCAGTAGGTGTTTACAAAAAGGGAGAAAATATTCTAACAAACTCCCACTACTACATGCCACCTCAGCTACAAGAAAAAGGAAAATACAACGACATGATGCTAGAAAAGTGACCTATCGTTACAGCAGTGCATATGCTGTAACATATATTTTTGCACAATTAGATTTATCTCTGAATCTGTGTGGTGTCATATTAAAATCTTCCTTCACAAATTTATTATATACAGTTACTGTCCCTATTTGTTTCTTTTAGTGTAGTTCAAATAGAATTATCTTTCGAGTAGCCTTACTTGAAAGAGTTTTCACAGAAAAAACTTTATATGTAGTCTGTCATCTTTACAGTTTATGCGGATTTATGAATGAAAGATTGAAAGAGTTGTGCAAGTATATTACTTTTTTTGGAATTTCATTCAGGAATAAAAATAGAGCTACTTCAGTTCTATTTACTTGGAAACCATACTGAAGGACGTAAATAAAAAATAAAAAAAGAATGGAGAGAAAACGACAAATGGGGAAAAGATGCAAAAGAATAGATTACTACATGCAGAGAATCGAAATATGATATTTTTATCAAGCAGGTCTTTCATACAATATGGCTGCTTTTAAAACCGATTCTCATAATTTGTTTGAAGCTATGATGCACGAATATCGGTATGGGTATTGAATATAACATTGGGATGATATAGGGATACGACATTTCTTAAAATAGTAGGATATGAGAATGGCAAGATGTGACATGACATATATATATATATATAAATAAATATATCATTTTATAAAACATAAAAAAATATAGGATCATTATAATATATCATAAATAAAAAATAATAGTTAGTTTATTTTATGATTAAGGGAGAGAATTGGAGAAAATAGATTTTATTTTCAACATTAATCATTACAGACACAATATAAAACTAGCATTTATCAAATTTTCATGATATTCCACTAATATTGACACAAAAATTCAAATACAAAAATTAAAATTTATAGGATATGTAAGCTAATAGTATTTGATAGTGCATGAGGAGTATCATATAGTATTTGATATGAGTACGACTATTATTTTGAAGTATCAGTGCTTCCTAGGTTTGAAGATAAATGAACCATTATTTAGTTCTAGCTAGTACTTGTTTTGTAAACTTTTAAATTGTCAAAATCTCCTTTTATGAGTAAAAGAACACTTGCGTCTCTTGTGTTGGTCTGAGTGTAAAGGGCTCGGTCACCTTAAACATTTTGTCTCGGGTTCGATTTTTAGGGTAGTATGCATGGAGAAAACACAGTTAGGAGAGATTCTCATTTCACGCGTCTAACCGTATCTCGTGAGATTAATCTCTAATTTTTCGAATGAGGGAATACTCCTGATTTACACAAAAAAGAAAGAAAGAAAAAACACTTACCTCTCTTGTTATCTTGTTTCTCTTTCTTTCAAAAATAATGTGTTATTAATATATTGAGAAGTTATACTCAAGAAATTACTCCTAATATTTATCCATACAATCTGAGGTAAGTCTCTTTTTTGTGATTTTTTTGGTTTCCTAGGGTATTCCCGTGGACGATTGCAGTGACTAATTCCTCGAGGTCATTCCTCGAGGTACGGAGATCCATTTAAGGGGTTAACCTTTCCCAACATATGTTTTTTCATACACATAGGTCAAGAATTGAACCCCTAATCACGTGCTTAAAGGCCCAAGTATCTACCACTTGTGTCTTATCACGTTGATTTTGAGGTAAGTCTTAAGTAATTAGAAATCATGTCATATGCTACTTGGACATTACTTAAGTGATTAAAGTGGATAAAAGTTTGAATACCAAAAATAAAGAGGATAAAAGTTTGAATAGAGATTATAGATTTAAGTCATGCAAACAACTCAAATTTAGTATCAATAAATTATCTTATGATCCTACGTAACAAGACATTTTCCCAAACGTAAACTATATTATTTGACTTATCAGTATCTTTATGTGTTCATTTCTTTCTCTTTTCCCTTTTCTTCCTCTACTCTACATTTTTTACACATACTCTCATTTGGCAATGTACTTGATAAAATTACAGTTTCTTTTGCTACTGTGCCGAGTTCTATTTTTTCTGCATATTAGATTTTTAAAAAAAAATAATAAGAAAACTTGCCGCATATTTTTTTAAAGTTTTATCAGTAAATATGTAGGTTCATTAATTTTTTCACCTTTAAAAAATTTACCTTTTATGGATAAAATTGCATCTTTATAGAAAATGATGTAATTACTATATTTTTCATATTTCTAGATTAAGCATACATACTAAATTTGATATATATTTTTTCAAAACATCGATAAATTTTCATAAAATTTTGTATGGATATGAAAAAGAAAATGAGATTTTGCTTGATAGCAAATTCTCTTTATTACATATAGACATTATTAATATAAATCCTTACGAGTTGTTCTCAATTAAAACCATGCTGAAAATAGCATATATGTAAGAAAGAGAATTTGCTATCAAGCAAAATTCCATTTTCTTTTTCATATCCATATATAAAATTAACTACAAGCTTTGATTCAGTTTATAAATTGAGTTTCATGTGGGAGTGCTTGAATCCCATAAAAAGCACATTGTGACCAAAGCATAACTAGTACTTGAGGAGAGATAAGTTTCATACCTAAAGAATGTAAGAACACCTCGTGATCTTATCAAAAAAAGATAATGCATAAAATTGAATAAATTTAATATATATTTCTCACAAAATCTTCAATTTTAACATTAAATTACCCTATTAAGTTAATTAGATTTTGTAAACTTTATTTTGGATGGACTTGATTTTGCAAACTTGATTTTAGTCAAAAGTGAGTTTGAGTAAGATGATTTATGTTTGGAAACCTTTATCTAAAAATTGATTTTGTTAAAATAAATGTTGTTTAGATATTGTTGATAAAAATTACTTTTAGATATGTAATTACCAGAAAGGGTATGAGTTATTTTGAGTTAGATTATTAATAATTTAATGTTAAAAAGATTGATTATAAATAAATTGATGACAAAAAAAATTCTTTTAAAAGTTAAGTTTATTTAGATATTGTAAAATAAAATTACTTTGAGTATAACTATAATAATACTTTTAAAAATTATTAATTTATATTTATTTAAATATTATTAAAATAATAATATAATATAAAATTATAAAGATATTTATGTCAATACACAAACATATAAATTTTCTTTCTTGCTTTTAGAATTACATTTACACTCATGCGTGAGTTTAGTACGAAGATTACCAAACATATTGACACGAGTCAATTTTTAACTCAACGTGATTTAGCCACCTCGACACACCCTAAGTTGATCTTAGGGAGAATGACTCTTTTGTTCTTCTTGTGAAAGATAATATTAGTTTAGTTCGTTTTAAAAATTAACCAAGTATTCAACTACATTAACCAATAATTTACATACGATTAACCAATAAATTATCTTCATTTTGATACTTGATACGTGGTTAATAATATGTAAATAATTAGTTAATGTAGTTAAATACTTGGTTAATTTTCCAAACCGAACCAAAGAATAATTATCTCTTACAAACTGCACTATTAAGTCATTTTCTCTTGATATTATTCGTGGCTAGAAATATTGAAAGGTGAATACAAATTAATATACTCATCGCGAAGACAATTTGATACGAATTTCGTTGCTTCCTATTTAAAAATGTTCTTCTCAGGAAGCCATTATTTTTATTTTTATTGTCCCTCTTTGGGTCATCGATAGGATTTCTGAAAAAACAAAACTTTGAAACTAGAAAATAAAAAGTGCCAATGCCTCTTGTTAATGGCCAAAGAAAAAAACATTCCTCTGTTATTTTGCTAGCCCCGCAATGAGGTTTTCCTTGGTTCACAAGAATATTGAGCAACAATCACAACAATGAAGAGACAGATACAAGAGGTGGCTAAAGCTTTTTCATTTAGCAAGTATTCTACATGGGCAAGATAAGCGCACAAAAATATGTACCCAGCATTTCAATGTCTAACCTCCCCAAAAAGAAAGGAAAGGGAAAAAACAGCACTAGAACTGTAAAATAGATTCAACGAGGTCCTGAAGAGGGGCCAGCTCTGCTTTGTCGATTAATCGAAATTCCTGCAAAACAAGATAGCATCTCAGCCAGTAAATTCAGTTGCCAAACAGTGTACAAAAGGAATGGAGACATGAGCTGAGGAAGAGAACAACAAAGTAACAAGATTGAACAGACAGTAAGAGAAAAATAGGAAAATAAAAAGATAACAGTAGTCCATTCTAAATGCATGCTTCTGATTCCTGCATCTGACATTGGGATTTTGGAGGGAGGGAGCAATGCTTAAAACAGACATATGTTGGCCTTACCCTAATCACCACACACCCTCCCCTTCCCCCCACCCCCCCAAAAAGCCCCAAAACCACAACCAACCCAACACAGAACCAAAAGAGTAAGAAACAGATGCATCCGGGGGCAGCACTTCTTGTTAGTTTCCCCCCGCTCCCAGTACACAAAATCAGTGGTATTTATCATAGTCTAGCTCCACCACTGGATGCATCAATAAACTTTTTTATCTTTATAACCACTTACCCAAGTAAACAAAACAAAATGCTTGAAGCAAGTATTCAGATGAGCTTCTTCCTTCAAACTCACTATCTTCTGAAAATGTGAGTGATAGATGTGAGCATATACACGGAATAATCGCTTGAAAATGGTCTTGACAACATCTCGGAAATTGGGTGGAAAGGGAGCCCCTGCAGCAAAGCAGCAGTCAATTGAAACAGTGCTATCATGCATACAATTGGCAAATAACAGTCAAGAAAATTCAGCTAAGTGGCCCACTAGCTTTATCGATATGTCACACATACCTAACTTTTGAGGAAAAATTGTTTCATCATCTAGCTGAGATTCAATCCAATCCATCAATAACTCAACATACTTCGGAGCAGATACCTCTATTGGTTTCTTGATAGTAACACCATCAGCCCATCTATACTCGTATCTGTAGAGTATAAATTACATTAAATACTTGCCTCATAGATATGTTTAATGTTGTTTATAATGATTTAGCTTATCCCTTTAAGTAAAGAAAGCTGAGGACAAATGAATAACTGGACACTACAAAATAAAGGAAAATTGGCATAGAAAATGTGGAATAGGATGGTAAACCTCAAGAGACTTGGTATGCCCTCTCTCATTCACAATGTTCTACGTAAAATAAAATTCCCAGTTTTACAGTTGAAATTTGTTTCCTTTTGCCATCCCTATGGTTCCATTCATCAACTTGGAAAACCTCTGTAGCTTCTAAATATGCACACCACCAGAACCCTACAAATTCATACCCAGAATCTCTCACATAATTCTGCATCCACTCTGCCTCATGTTAATAAGAGTTAAATTTTGGAGATAAGTCACAGAGCCCATTCCTCCAGCACTCAGAAAAAGGTACAGAATTGTGCCCATTCCTCCATCTATTATCTAGGTGCAGTAATTTAATTATCAGACATGGTGTACTCTAGCACAATGACGAGCAACGAATAATTGACACAGCACCCATAACCCTAATATGGCAATATCTGTTTGAAGTCAACCCCTATCAAAATGGTTGAAACTATTAATGGAAACTAAACTATGCAATTGGTTTTTGCAGGCAAGCTGTGCTAATCATAGCAGTACGTCATATACACAAAACCATGTATCAATATTACCAATTATAAGAAGTTACAAGTAACTAAAGCTGATTGCTGTAAATATCTTGCAACATGCCAAAAAGAGAAGACAAATGAAGGGAGGAAGACACATATAATAGTTAATCTGATCTAGCTGCAACAAAATTATGCAACCAAAATAAGAAGAGTTTGGTTGAAGGATCAAACAATACTTTGGTCCTGCAGTCATTGTTGGACAGTTGTTTGGTGTGCAGAATTCTGTAAGTGTACCAAAAAGGATATTCACTTGATTAAACAAGTCCACAGCTGCACAAAAGAAGAAAAAAATTCCAAATATTCAAAATTTTATAAACAGTTTTGCAGTAAAATATCATTTATGAATGAAAAATATATTATACACTGGGCTTTGTGAAAATACGGATATTTACATGCACAATAGCAATATATGCAACACCAAAAATTTCAGCACATGTTTCCAAAATCTCAATAGATTAAAGATTCTTACTGTTTACAGCTAGCCACTCATTAATATCTTCACCAGGAGGCAGTTTAACAGCTTCCCTCAAGTTCCCACTACCCAATGTAGCATCAATGTGTTTTTGAAGTTGAGCACCCTGCACTTTCATGAACAAAATGCAGAAAATAAAGCATCAACTGATCAAATATAGACCATAAAGAAACAGTAGAAAAGAATCCAGTAACCATAAGAAGTTATTAGACCAACCTTACTGCCAGATGGAGCACTCTTTTTTGGACGAAATGTTTTCTGGTTTCTGCATGGATCAAAGTTTGGTTATACTTGAGTAGTCATCAACAGAAACAAAACAAAAGTATACCATACTATGAGCAAAAAAAAGAAAACCCAAAAAAAATGTGAGAATAATCAAAATCAAACAATTCATTTTCCTTAAGAAAAAGTAGCCGGGAGAAAATTGCAGATTGGAGCGATTTGACACATAATTGGTTCTACTAATGATCTATGCCCTATAAAGGATATCTGTATTGCTTCGAATTTTATCAACCGTAGTTTAGAAATAGTTCTTGTTGAAGGAAACTTTGCATGCTTATGAATGTTACGAAGTGTAGTTTTCATGTCCCATTTTACACATTTTTGAATTGCCATAACCAAAATGTAAATTTTGAAAAAGACAATAATACATTTAAATTCAAATTCAAACTTGAAACAACTAATGGCATCAATCACATCATCTTAAACTTTGTGCTTGTAGTCGAAGCAACAAATAAATAGGCCAAAGGGAGTAATTGATTGATAAAAACTATTAATTAGACAAACATTACTAGCCACTCCCAAACTCTCCGCATATGTGTCACATGTTTTACCATATAAATGTAAACATGCATGGTTCCTTTGAGCCATCTGTTGACAGTACTAGTTTGGCTGAATCTGCAGCCTTTTGCATTTTTATCATGTTATCTACCTATACAGTGAAGAAGCAGCTAAAACTCATCAAAGGCATCCTTGTGACACCAAGTCAAGTATGACCAGCTGAGAATCACGCAAGCATACATGACGAATCATAACAATACCCACCCAACAACAGTATATTTCAAATCCCCAAAATTACATCCACCGCACAACAGAACTTAATAGTAAATATCACACCCAGTTTAAAAACATTAACACAATTCAGATTTCTATTTGAATTCTCTGTCCTGATTAATTCCCATTAGCAGTTTCACAGAGAGGCAAATTCACATTGCTTTCACACAAAGTAATCATCAAATTGAAGCACCATATTATCAACACGTGTAACCATCGTGTCTTTTATAGTTCTATGATCAGCCATCCCATTTCACAGAGCATACAAGATAATTAGGTGCAACAAAGGGAGGGTTAAAAAAACACTCTAAGATTAAATAAAAGGGATAAAATATAATAAAAAAGAAAAAAATAAATCAAGGGCAGCCTCAAAATCACAATCCCAGTTCATCTTGAAAAGGGTAAAACGAGAAACATAGAAAGAGAAGGTAAACCGGTAGCTATCATGTTTGAAATGAAAAACCCAGAATCTAAAATCAAAAGATGAAGCATGGTAAGCAGAAAAAGGAGAGAAATTTGAAAAGATACCTGCTTCCAAGACCGAAGAGACTCATGGCGCCCAAATCCAAAGTCTCTGTATCTCTTGAATATCCAAATGCTCCTATCAAAATCACAAATGCCAAAAAATGAAGAATGCCTAAAATGAGTTTATATATATAGAGAGAGACATAGAATGCTTGACCTCCCTATTGCTAGTCTGTCATCTCCTCCGTCTCTCTCTCTCTCTCTTCAGGCGACAGAGAGAGAAAGGCAAAGACTCCATATGCCAAATTGCTCAATGCTTACCTGGCTATGCCTCATAGATAGTCTCTTATCCTTTTCTTTCTCTTTTTTTTTTAATTTTAAAATAAAATAGTGAAATGAAAGATAAAATAAGATATCTTTCTTGTTTTTTTTTAGAAAAATCTATGGTGGGCTTAGGTTTGAAATGTTCATCCAAAAGTATAAATAATAAAGATTTCGTGTTAAACTTATGGGAATGATGTAACTATGTAAGTTCCATTATTTTTATATACATGTTTTACTATTTTGACTATAATTATTAAATTCGGATGGATAATTAACTTAGTTAGCGTATTAAATCAAAAGATCATTGGTTCAACTAATAAGTTATTAGTCGAGTCGCACAAAATTAAATAAATATTTAAATATATATATATAAATATACATTACATATGATGATATTTATTATTATAAATAACTAAAATATTTTTATTTAAAAAAAAAAGAGTTTAACCCTTAATTCATAAAAAAAAATCATAATACTTTCATTAAAATACTCATAACTCATAAAATAAATTATTTTTTGAAAAGTTAGGACCAGCATGGCGTAGATCTTAAAAAGTTATATGAAATGGACATATAATTAGTTTAAATTTGACAAATGAGTCAAAAGTCATGATTTTCTAAAATTTAAGATTTTTTTTTTAATTTCATGACCTGACTAGTTCATTAGTTCAACTGGCCGCGTCACTGATTTTCAATCTAAATCATTCAAGTCGAACCAGGTTCCAAATATACCTGATCTAACTAATCATCTGAATTAGTTACTTAGTAGATTCATCGATCCACCAATCGAATCGGCTAGTCTAATTCAATTTTTATAATTATGATTTTAATAGTAGTCGCCAATCATATGAAATAAAATTTACACCAATTTGTTGGTGAATATGACAACTTTCTAAATTCATAAAATTTGAAATTAGAAAATGCATTGCTTTGGATTTGGGCTGCATAATAATAATATAATTCCGAAATATGTTAAAGAATCCTCTGCCACCCAATCTGACAGCTTGATGCCAACTATTTAGTATTTGGAATGAGAACGATCATAATTCATATTATGTTTTTATTACTAATATTAAAAGTTGAAATTATGTGCCTTATGGAAATGCATGCGCCCTCTTTTTATTTATTTATGATAATCATATATTAATATGATTTACTTTAAATCATTTTTTATGATAATTTGTTTGGGGTGCATTTATTTTTACGGAAAATAAATTAATAGCAATTTTTAATAGAAATTACCTTTTTAAAAAATATTTATAGGTAAAGATATTTTTTTAAAAAAATATTTTTAACACGGATGCTTTGATAAAAGGCTAAGTTACTATTTAGTTTGTCCAAAATATTTCTAAAATTCATTGAATTTATCCCAACTACTAATATGAAACAGAAGTTGTTATTCTTATTAATAATGATATTTGCATATTAAATTTTTACACTATTTTTATACTTAGTTAACAATGATTAAATTTTTTGTTAATTTAGTATATTATTTGATTAATAAATTTTTGTAATCAATCACTTATAAACTGGTTTAACTAAACGATATACTAAATTAATTAAGAGTTTATTCATCATTAACTAAGTTTGTAAATAATCGATTACCAAAACTTATTAACCAAATGATATGATGCATTAACAGAAAAAATTATTCATTGTTAACTAAATATTAAAAAAGTGTAAAAAAAGAAGTGTATAAGTATCATTTTCTTATTCTTATATCTTATATCTTATATGTTTTTTTTTCCTTTTTTCGGCACATCCTATCTTATATGTTTGGTTTATGAGAAATGACCTTTGAGACGTAATATACATTAGGCATGATGCCTTGATTAACATAGTTCACATAGAACCACCTAAAGTTTCATAAAAGCCTGAAGATACGGGATATTTATTTGCTATTGTAATATGATCCTTTTATTGTTTACGGGGAATTAGTTTAGTATCTATTTTTTTTTTGAGTATCAGTATTTAAGATGAGTTGTTAAATATTCATTAGTTATTATTTATATTTAATAAATTTTAAAATATTTATTATAAAATCAATAATTAATAAATAATTAATAATTCATTTTAATATCAAATTAATCAGATACCATATATATATATAGCATTTATCTTTTTTTTAATTTAAAACCTGTTGAGAAGTCGATTTAGGAGCAACAGGATGTTAAAAAAAATTAAACTTTAACGATGTTCTCAACATAGAAAAAAAAAGAATATTTTAGTACATAATTTTAAAAATGTGATAAAATGATATATAATGACATAGTACTACGAAGAATTCTATTTTAGTAATGAAGACGCCAGAGGCCCCAAATTAGGCTTTTTTATATCAATATACTTAAAAAAAATTATTTATCATTCTATCACACTTCTAAAATTATATATCAAAATACTTTTTTTTTTCATGTTGTGAAGTTGGTTTGGCTCAAATCGACTTCCCAACATGTTTTTTTTTAAATTTAAAACCTGATGAGAAGTCGGTTTGGGAGCAACAAGATGTTAAAAAAAAATTAAACTTTAACGATGAGAAGTCGGTTTTTCTCAAACCGACTTCTCAACATAGAAAAAATATATATTTTGGTATATAATTTTAAAAATGTGATAAAATGATATATAATTTTTTTTTAGATATATTTATATAAAAAAGCCCCCAAACTAGCTAGGAAGAGTTTTATCAAGTCAAACACTGGACGTTGAAAATTTATTCTATATCTCTACACCTGAAAAATATCATTTTGGTGTGTTAGAATTCTAGAAATTTCAACTCATTGTCATTCTTTACACTGAATATAAGCAAGAATGTCTCACCAAGGGTTGGTTTCCTTTAAACTATTCTCCAGTTTTTCTTTATTGTTTCTTGTATCATAGGCTCACAGCTTGCATCCTTCCCGGTAAATTAAGTCTTGGCGCCGCTAATGGCGTCTTCAAAATTCTTCAATTTTTGTCTCTGGTTTGTGTCAATAATTCTTCAAATTAGACACAAAATGCAATAATTTAATTGCCTTTCCGTAACGTTTCTGAACAGTCGCTGATTCGCTGCCAAAGTCACAAGTACCATTTTTCTTTTTGCTTCATGATCCTTGATTAACTTTTCCAAATGTCTTTCCCTTTCTTTCCCTGCCAACATTAGCTTTTAGTAATTAGTGAGATATGCTTAATTAATTTATTTATTTCCTATTCTCTTTTCTAACAATATCCTTTAGATAGTTCCCCACCAGAAATTATGACCTATATAATCTTTGCCTACAATGCAAGTCATATAAGATGTTTACCAACCGGATAAGTTCATAATGCTCTGTAAGAGTAACATTAGTGCAGTCGCCATATATCATTGAGAAAATGGGGTTAGGTAACCCTTGCTTTTAGTATATCATTTAGGCTTCACTGTCGATGTACTTGGTGTTAAAAGTTTGATGCTTTACATAAATGACTTATTTTGTATGACTTTAGTCGTTAATTTAATAGTGATAATATTAAATAATATTGATGAACTAATTTTATTATGAGGCAAAAAATTAAATCACTTTACATAATTATTTTATTTCCAGAATAGCAACTCAATCAATTATGTAGTTTAGGGTTATTTATACACTAAATCAGATTGTGGTTCAATATAGGAAGATTATTGATTCGGTTTCCATGTATAATTTATAGAATTCGATTCGGCTCGTGGTTGCAATAACAGTTAAACCATCTTAAACCAGATCAAACAATCTATTTATTAAAAATAAAATCTATAACAGCCCATATATATATGCTGTTCGTGGCTTGAACCTTTTTAAGTGAACTTGATATCCACTTTTCACTAAATTTTATACATTTAAAGATATTATTGTTCTCGCTTATTAATATATGTGATGGTATTTTTTTAAAGTATATTTCGTTTGAACTTCTGTTCCATCTTGGCGAAATAGATTATTGAAAAAAAGTAATGTGATTGAAGGAATAATTTGTTATTCTTTATGTTTTTTCAAACTATCTATTAAGAGTTGTATTTGTGTTATATAGATAATTGATCAACAAAAATATTTAGTTTAATAATCATGTTCTTAATTTGTCTTAAAGTTAGGTAGGCATTTAGAAATCTGAGTTCAAAATTTGACAATTGTTTTATAGATTCTTCTACTTACTATAGGAACTTGCACATGGTGAAGTATATCAAAAAACACCTCTTTTTAATTGTATTTATTAAAAAAAAATATGTCAGAGGCAGTAAGTGTAGTGTTTAAAAAAATGATGGTTGATAAGCCTAAGTATCATTGTCTGAAAATTATTATTATTATGTTTTTATTGTAATTAGTGAGAAGAATCTAAGTCATTCAAAAAAAAAGTTTAAGAAATTCAAGTAATAATTATTATATTCTATATGAAATTGATGTAAATAATAATTTGAATTGTATAAAAAAGGTTTAAGAGGAGATGAGTATATGATATGAAGTGAAACTAACATGACTCGTTGTCCCCTAATTATGACTTTTTTAAACGAGTTATCTACTTTAAAACTTTTAAGTTATGGACCAAAATAATAAAGATTATTGATTCATTCTATTGACCATTGCTGGAATTGAAAACATCGCCAGCACTATTTCTTAAACAAAAAAATTATAAGAATTTTATTTAACAATTAACATATGTAAATAATATTTTTTAAAAATAGATATATTTATAACATAATTTACGTAATTTTATACATATTTAATATTAAATAATATACTTATGTTAAATAATGTCTACCTAAATAAATTTTCCGTTAAAACTTACACATGTCCATCAAATTTAACCCTTTATGAAACCGTTGAACTTTGAAGTGATGTCTCCCTCTTCTTTTACTTTTAGGAACCATAATAGCCCATATTCCTGCAATAGAATGAGAATCACAATGAGTTAGTGACACACGGACAAATTAATATCAATCTTCCAGCAGGCTCCTAAAGAGGTAAGAACTCAAAAAAGAGCACAACAGGCACCGAATGACCGAGCACCGGTAAAGTACAGTAAATGACCGCTAAACAGGGTTGAGGAATGCATCATTACGCATTTGATAAATCACAAGGATGATATGGTCTGAGATTTAACCAAAAACTCCCAAGGAGAAGAAGAGCACCACATGAAAATTATTGATGCGATGCTGAATCAATACTCAATTGTTGGACATGTGAAGTGCAAAAGAGAGGACAGATTATACGGAGAGTTAGGTGGTGTGATAGGATTTGGAAGAGAAAGCCACGTGTAATCGAGTGCAATAAGCAAGCTTATCAAACAGTTCTTTGTAGAAATCTAGAGCATGCTTGATTTTTTTTATTTCTTGGAAATAATTACTTTTTTTAATTAAAAATTATTTTATTTAAAATTTATCTTGTTTGTTTGAAATGTATAAAATTAATTATAAGTTAATATTATTTTTTCATAACTAAAAATAACTTTTTTAAAAAATTATTTTTTAAGCTTTTAATTATTTGATTTTAGATTATTTCTAAAGTTTTAAGTAAAAATACTTATTTGCTCTCAACCAAATAATTTTTTCAATTATTTTATATATTTTTTGGTAATTTAATACATAAAAGTGATTTTTTTAATACAATTCAAACAAAACTATTAATCATAAATTCGATTATGAATTAACATATCCAAATATAAATTAATTTTCTTAAAAATCAATTTACACATAATCGATTTTTAACATAATCTTTTTTTCACAACTAATTCAAACACACACTTACTCGACCCTTCAAAGTACTACTTAATTAGCTAAATTAGTCAAACTAATGAAAGGCACAGTTTATGGTTTTTTTGTGTGGACATCATATTGCCATTTACCTAGCAGCATACTTGGGACTGCACCTGCATGGACATGGTTAATATATATGTATGTACTATTTTTTTTTATGATAATGCATTTTTGGATCAATTGATACATTTAAAGAAATTAATTTATTTTTTAAGTATTGATTTAAAGTTTAAACTTAAATAATTAAGGTAGAAGCATGTCTCCTTAACTAATAGACTGACTTAAAATTCGAACATGAATAATTAAAGTATAAGTATATCTCTTTAGTTAGCTGGTCAACCTGCTCACTTATGTGTTGCTTGGTTTGGTATCCTTTCTAAATACCATAAGCATATCTATCTCTTAATTATTGGCCCCTTCATTGGTTTGTTAGGCTAGTGGCTTCTGATTCATCTTCACTAATACCAATAAGGTTTGGCATACTTGGTGATCTTTTTGTAACCTTTAGCTATCGATAAAAAATACCCTTGGTTCTCATTAAAAAGAATCTTAATTAA
Organism: Styphnolobium japonicum; assembly: GCA_023212625.1. Lineage (NCBI taxonomy): Eukaryota > Viridiplantae > Streptophyta > Magnoliopsida > Fabales > Fabaceae > Styphnolobium > Styphnolobium japonicum. The sequence continues at coordinate 18,987,256 of JALBWW010000003.1, read as the reverse complement.
TAATATAAAATAATTGTGGAGAATTTGGTGGGTAATATTAGAAATATGGGAAATTAAAGTAGAACCCTGTGCCCCAAATTTTTTTTTTTAAATTCCATTTTTATCTTTCAAGTTTTGTTTTGTTTTTAATTTGAAATTTGACTTGAATCTTCTTAAAATTTTGATTTTGTCCTCAATCTTTCTATTCTAGCTCACCATTACACACAACATGATCCAATTTTGCAATGGAAGAAAAGATATATTTTGACTTTGTTTGATAAGTTCAATCCGTTAGATTATAACAGATTTGACTAGCGAATAACGAATTAAAAAAATAAAATTATTTGGTAATTAGTAGCTTATAACGTTTTTTCAGACGCTACTTGAAGTAACGTTTGAACTTACAGCTTATAATGTATTTTTTTCTTCGTTTTTACCCTCATTATTTTAATTAAATTTCTCCCCTATCCTCTATTAAATAAAATAAAAATATTAATCCCTACACTCTCACTTCTTACGTCTGACGATTCCTGTAGTTCGTAAGCAGTTCCTTGTTCCTCAGCCGTTCGTCGACCACTACCATTGTTTTCACGAACCTCTCAATTTTTTTCTTTTACAAGCTCCTTAATTTCTTTTTCATCTATCAATTCTTGTTTTGAGTATGTGATTGTTATGCTTTCTTCTTCCTAATGAATTTATATGAGATTTTAATTCAAAGAACTTCAATGCAAAAGAAATCTGTGGAACCATCAATTCACTCTTTTATGCTTTCTTCTTCAAATGCCACATAACATTTAAAATGTATAAAAGCTAAAACTTTGGTAATATATTGATAGGAATAGGACAAATTATGCAAATAAAAATGTGTTTAATCATTAATTTTACGGAACACTTTAAATACAATTTGCTAGCTTATCCGCTACCAGCTATCCGCTATCAGCTAACTTATTCGCTATCCGTTATAAGTTAATCCGATATCAGCTAACTTATCAACTATTTGCTATTTTTTACCAAACAGAATCTCAAATTTCAACATGCTTTATAAAGAACTAAGGCTTTAAGAAGGAAGCAAAAATACTTTTCAAAATGAGTTGACATTGTTATGAACTCTTAGATGCATGGGTAATCCTCGTCACTTTGACTTATCCAATAACCACCCTTAAATTTTGATAAATTCTAGCTAATTTCTGACAATTTTTTTTTTGTATGTGTATCATTGCTCAAGATGAATTGATCTTTTATAGTTGACATTTTCATATCTAAATTTCATAAAAAAATTAATTTCAATTTATATTTGGATTGAGTTACTTATTTTTATGGGTAAAGAGCGTAAAGTTATCATAAACTTTGACCATTTTGCAAACAACCACCACGAACTTTGAAATATTTTAATTTAATCCTTAAATTAACTATATTATCCCAATTAACCCTTGTATACATAATTCATTACTATATTAATAGAAGTGTGACGTAGCCAAATCATAGCCTTACTTACGTATGTCACAATCTCAGCTATTATTATTAAATTTATTTCAAACCATTTACTAAATCATCATAAAATTAAAAAAATAAATTTAATAATAAAAAAATAGCTTTGCAGAAAACATAACGAAAAAAAGAAAGAATAAAACACAAACAAGTTAAAACGAAAAAGTGATTCTGGTAATCTTTCTTACATCTGCATCTCTAACATCCAGGTCCGTCGTCACCAAGATAAACTTCACCTTTGTATTAGTGAGATAGCCATAGCTGCAAATCATATTATGAACCAAAATTTAATAATAAAAAAATAGCTTTTCAGAAAACATAACGAAAAAAAGAAAGAAAAAAAGCAAACAAGTTAAAACGAAAAAGTAATTCTGGTAAACTTTCTTACATCTGCATCTCTAACATCCAGATCCGTCGTCACCAAGATAAACTTCACGTTTGTATTAGTGAGATAGCCATAGCTGCAAATCATATTATGAACCAAAATTAAAAATTAAAAAAATTAAAAAAATAAAAAGTCCATTTTTATTGTTGGATTGAAGATAATCAAAGAAAACTTTTAGTAAGGTAAAACAAACAAATAACCACAAACAAAGGCACTCACACTAAGAAATTTTCAGTAGGATAAAGCAGCCCCAGAAATGTCTCATTCAACGTCGGTCCAGCTTTTCTAGGATTGTTCACTGCCAATCAAACACATTACGCATTCCATGAGATAGAGAATTTGAGAGACACCCCAAAATCCAAACCATTCACAAATTGGATAAAAACCAAAACTTTCTAGATGAACATTCCCCACGGCCAACCCCAACTCAGGTAAGTACCAAGAAACCAAAATTCACAAATCTAACAAAATGGGCACGACCGCATAGTAACGCACCTCGCTCATCATCAGCCTCATTGAAGCTCTGTATAAACAGAGGATTGTTCTGTTCATCGCAAAAACAAAAACAAAAAATGAAAAATTTTAAGAGAAAATTTAATTATCATTTGGGTCAACATGAGGTAGGATGAATGAACAGTGTGACGTGTCAACTCGGTGACGGTGGAGTTTGATTGGAAGTGCTGGTGGAGCATCTCGACGTGGGTGGAGAGGATGGTGGGGGAGTTGCCGGGGATGAAGCGGCGGAGGGTGGAGCATCTCCATTATTTAGATTTTTTATTATTAAATTTACTTTTTTTTTAATTTTTTGATGATTTATTAAATGATTTAAAATAAATTTAATAACAATGACTGGAATTATGACAAGGTTATGATTTGGCCACGTCACACTTCTATTAGTATAGTAAGGGATGATGGATGGAATAGTTAATTAAGATAATAAGATTAATTTAGAGATTAAGTTGAAAGATTTTAAAATTTGTGACAGTTGTTTGTCAAAAGGGTTAAAGTTTAATTTACCCTATTTTTATATTAAATTGCATCTCATTATTTTAGAAAGTATATAGTTAGTGATTAAAAACAATTGTAAAGTGACTTTTCCCTACACTTAAAAGTTGTTATTATCACTTGAAGTTATATACCTAAATTCCAGTCCACCCTAACTATTTGAGTTGTGCCTATCGGCTAAATTGACTCATTTTGCAAAAAGCAAGTGATCCATAAAACTCACTATTTTTTTTTTCAACTTATAACTTTCTGGAAATTACTCAAACTTCTCACCATTAATCCACTCCTAGTAACTTACTCACAATCTCTCTGTTGTAACGTCTACAATTTATTGAATTATTATTTCTATCTGTTAGAAATAGAGCAGATGCTTCATTTCAAATATTAATATAGGCCAAACATTTGCTCCATTTCAAATATCAGATATACAAGAAAATACCACAGATTTATTCATCTTGTAACACAAATTTCCAAAGTAAAGAGTTATCTGCCTTCAACAGAAACTTGACAACAAGAAACAATACAAGTACAACACAAACCAGATCTCTTATCTGGTTTACAAAGCCTGCCGAAGAAGAATCCTGTGTTTACATGCAAGCTAAATCCAAAATGAAAACCACGTGAGAAATAAATTTAACAAAAGAGACACTACTTTTGAGTCCTATCTCTTTCACGGATAATTTCCTATAGTTTAACCTGTGCCTCCAAGAACTCCCTTAAGCTTCTTCACCTGAGCAGCATCAAGGAAAGTGGTTTGTGTTATCAATGGAGTGGGAAAATCACTTTTGAACAAAGCGAAGTCCAGAATTTGGAGACCAGGATTCGCACTACTGAAGCTTACAAATGCCAGGGCTGAAGAACCACCCCCATTGACTTGGAAGTGCAGTAAGCCTTGAGGGAATACCATAATGTCTCCCTTTTCGAGAGTTTTTAGGTAGACAGTGTTGGCAGATGAAACGAATCCAGCACAGATTGTCCCTTCCACAACAACAAGTACTTCTGAAGCTCCAGGATGTGTGTGAAGTGGTATAACTCCATCCACTGCTAAGTCTAAACGGGCTATGGAAATGCCAAGGCCATTGACACCAGGAAACTGAGCATCAAATGCAGGGGACACAGCAGCTTTGATAATATTTGAGGTGTTACCAGCCATGCCAAGGCCAGTGTAAACAAAATCATTCTCAGTCACCTTTGCAGGCGCCTTGCAAGAATATCCTGCAGGGCCATTAGGAGCTGTATAATCTGCAACACAGAAATCTAGGACAGAAGCATGGGAGAAGGAGAAAAGAGAAAAGATGAAGAAGATAATGAGAATCATCTTCACTTGTTGTAGATAGGTATGTGTTCAGTTTACCACTGAAGCAGTATCTGGTAAGGGGTTTGTTCCATTATATATATAAGATGGGAGGGTGTTATCTTTTTACCATTGCCATTGAGTTGCTTCAACATGGTTAAACATGGATAGCTTTTTCTTACCTATACGTGGAAACGACAGATTTTGAGCTAGGATCGATGCACGTGAATGTCAAACTTTTTTCCAGGATAACAACAAGAAGCTTCTTTTTGTTTGAATTTAGAAGCACAGGAATCTTCTGCGTATCTTCTTATACTCTTAAGTAAAACATATTATTTCTGTTAGTGTCCTGGTACTCTAATTTTCAAGCGTGATTGTTGGAATTGACCTCAACTCAAATCTTTCCGGTTGATATATATAATTCTTTTCAATCCAGGTTCAATCTGTCTTAAGTCAATAATGGTAATTATGCAGGACTTATATAGTAATGGAGGAGCAGAGACAACAGGAAAAATACTTGGGGATTAAAAGATTGCTTTTATAACATTTGTGGGTATATATAGTCATAAAAATATAATGTAGTTCACAGTAGCGCCACGTGCTTATGCCATTCATTATCTACAGTCAAATAATTAAGTACAATTGAGTACAGTACTGTTATGTTTCCTCATCTCAACTTGTGTGTAGAAGGAGTGAACAAACATATCGATGAAATCACAACATCAATGAATATGAGTATAATAGTTAATTTATATACTGATGTAAATCATCTGCTTAAATGAAAACATTTCAAGACAACCTTCCTTATTGTTATACAATGCAGTTTTTATTTTTGGTGATACAATGCGCGCAGTTTTTTAGTTAGCTACTACTAAATTACTAATTCAAGTTATAATGTATCTTGAGGGAGGGTGGAGAAAGATTCATTACCCTTGAGTTCGCACACCCATGAGGTTAAGCGGCTTCTGTTGATAATAGAATAAATTACATTGGTATTTTTCAAATCTTCATAGTTCAATATCTTATTTAGACAGCCCCGGCCCGAGAATCATAATTCAAACATTAAAAATGAGGTTAGTTAATATTCGGTAATCATTTTATAAAATGTCAAACATTCAGAGATGGAAGCCCAGGTTTTTCGTAGTGTTACCGCTACATGCTTTGGGCAATTACAGATTAATACAAGGTTGTGTATATTCCACTAAAATTCCGTATGAAATTTCAGGAAAATGGTAAGAAAATGAAGAACGTGGTCCACAAGCACATGGCATGAGCAAGAAATGACGGGCATATGAAGACGCTTTTGACAGCTAGAAGGACCGCTCTGCAAGTCTTGCTTACTTTAGATATTAAGCATGGGCATATATTTGTGGTTATCACAAATTCCCCATCTTGTAGGGAGGGAACCTGGTTTTCACTGAACCAGGTAAAAGGTCTTCTTCACAACCCTAGCAAAGCTGGATGACAGTGGTTTTTCATTTTTTGATCAGAGGAGATAACAACGTATATAGAGAGAGAAATGAGTGGTGATACATTTGTTACAAGTACTGTATGTAGATAGTGATACAGATAATGAGATAAGGTTATCCTTTGTAAGTTTGAATTAGTCTAACTCTCCTATAGTTGCTACATACAGATTCTCTCTTGGATGCTCAAACAACTGCAGCTAAAGATAAGTTTTCTCATTGGCTAATCAACAATAGCCATTCATTTCATATCAGTGCCAAGAAGGGTGCGCCATTGATATCACTATCGTTGTCATAGCATGAGCTCATGTCATGTTATTGGTTTTGTCTCTGAGATGTTACCAAGAGTCAAGAGACCCGTTGCTTGACTTAGATTTTTTCAGATATTTTTGAACCCAAAACAGACGTTTCAAGAAAAAGGTGCAGTTTGTAATTGAGATGCATTCCGCATATCTACAAATTACACATGAGCTGCCAATTATTTATTTATTTTTGGTAGATAAAAGTTTAGGGTAAGTGCCTCTTCATTTTAAAATAAGGCCAAACCACCAACCTAATCCAAAATTTATAAAGGGATTACAAATCACCATCGGCAGCGTTTGTAATCCTTCTAAATCCATGATAAGTTGAAAATTTGACCATGCCACTGTTTAATTTGCAGAAACAAAGAAAATCAACACGCGGTGATTTTTCTAAAGTAAAAGTAAAGGATTCTAAATTCCACCGAATAGATGGGACTTGAGAAATTTTGAAGACTAAATTTCATCACGAAGTCAACATCTCGCTCTTGACCTCCTTCTCGCTCGCTTGATCGCTCCAATCACAACAACCAAGAATCACCTGATCCAGGTAAGCTCTTCCCCTAATCTCGGTTCCATCTCTATATTGCACAATTTTCTTTGCAATTCTATTAACAATATTTTCGTGAATCTGACTTTTCTTTGTTTATAGTTTGATTTTCTTGCTTTGATAGGGATTTTCTTCAAATATTTTTTTTTTGTAATTTTAAATCTACTCAAATGTGTATATGAAGTGTGAGATTGTTCAGTTTGTAATTTATTTTGGATTGATTAAAGCAACTAAACCGGTTTTGGCATTTTATCAGAAGCTGATCAGAAGTTCAACCTCGCAATGAGCTACCATTTGTGCATGTGAGATTTTGCTGTGGTTTTCAATTTTGGGATGAGCTCAGCTGCTGCGGGATAGGGGGAAAGAATTGTAATTGAGTGTTTATGTATTTTGCCTCCTCTCATTTTTCTCAGAAGTGAAAAATTTTCTTTGTTTAATTTAAATTTTCTTAGAGATTGGTTGAATAGGTAAATTTAAATTCAAGACTCAGGATGTGTAAATTTGTCCATACTTGTTGGGAAATACACATCCCTTTCTCATAAAATTTAATGTGATTCGGTCTAACTTGTCTACATTTACAAATGAGAAGAGATTAAATCTACTATATAAACAACATTACAATATAAATTTTGAACGAAAAAGCTGCAAACCCTCTTCTATTACAACTACAAAGACTTTTATGAACAAAAGTTGCAAACCCCAATTCTACTACAACCTTTGTAGAACAAAGCTGCAAACCCTATCCTAATGCAACTTTTGTGACAAAGTTGAAAACCCTATGCCTATGTAGCTTTTGAGGACAAAATTGCAAATCCTCTACCACATTCTCATAATTTATTCTCTCTCATTTTTATAACTCAAACGATTCCCTAATATAAATATTTCTAACTCACAATAATTTGATAGACAAACAATTATCCCCACACTCTCCTTATTAAATAAGGACTTGCATAATTTCATACTAAAAACATATCTTTTACATATTTTGATATTAATTACAATTCAAAATAGGAAACTACCAATAAAATAAGAAACTAATCAAAATAATCAAAAATAAGAATTTGGATCAAACTCAACAATCTTTCATCTTGATCCAAATTCATTCTTCAACGAATAATCTTCAAAATTAGGGATTTTGGTCAAACCCAATAATCTCCGTCTTGATCCAAATTTCATCATCAGATAACATTCTTCAAAATTCTCAAATCTTCATCTTCTCCACCTTCTAAACAAAATCTACAAAATCAATCATGTAATCTCCTCCATCATCACATATCTCAACAAACCGCAACAATCACCATCTTTCAAATAGTTTAAAAGATTCTATTGCCAAACATAAGATTTTAGAGTAAAATACACATTACCTCATTGTAGTATAGGCCTTTCTCAACTTACTAATTTGAATTTTTTTTGTTTGTTACTAAACCCCCTATAGCATAGTTCACGTTGAAAACGTTACTTTAGGAGTTAAATTAAACAGAAGTTAAAGTCTGGTTAAAGGTAATTACTTAAGAATTTTGTTTACTATTGGAAAATAAGGGGTCTTGGTGGTCAAGTTGCAACTTTAGCTAAGTAGGTGAGTATGTTATGAGTGTTGATAGTGATTGGGTTGAAATTGTTTGATAACAAGGATAAGCTTTTGAGATGTGCAAATTGATGCTTGGTGCATGACAGATGTTCTATGGGTGATTGAGATGTATGCATAAATAATGCTCTATTTTTAGGCTAATAAAATAGGTATTGATTTTATCATGTGGATCATGCATACTAAATTTAAGATAAATCAGATATTTATCGGTATCTAATTTAATAGTTGACATTTACTTGTATTTTGAAAAGCATATTAGATGTTAAAACAAAATAGTTAAATGAAATACCAATAAATTTTTAAATTCTATAAGGTTGACCTACCTCATGTGGACTTTCAATCCAACAATTTGATTCATGAAATTTAGTATTTACAAAATATTATTCGATAGAGTAATTGTGTCAAGACTGGTTACTGGAGTAAATGGATCCCCCTATTCCATAAGCCTCAATAAGTGGCCCAAATGAAAGTTATATATAAGCTAATTGCATTAATACAATCAAAGCCCAAAACTTTCATTGGTAATAAAAAGTTTAGGGGAGGGAAGTTGTCCCATTTTAAGATTTGGACATGTCACAAACCTCAGCGAAAACTGACATTAGTACTTACAAATGATCTACCAATGAAGGACCAATGACAGGAATCAAGTCTAAGGCCTTTGAGTCGATGTTGCTCAATCTTACCAGTTGAGCCAACCCTCATTGTAAAAGCACAAGACTTTTTTTTTATTTTAAAAAAGAGAAGTATCCATTACTAATTAGAATCCATCTCACAATATTCATGGTTTTAGAAAGCATTAATAGAAATACTACCTTAATACAAAATACCCATCAAATTAGCTAAAACAAAATGGCTAACTCTGGTGAGGGAAACACTACAAGAAATTTGCGGATTAACTACGAAATTTAGCTAGGAAATTTTTTCTCGCTAATCCGTAGCTAATTAATGACAAAATAACTATAGATATTTTTCCTCCATTTTTAAAATAAATGTGCATAATCATTGCCATAATTTATTGTTCTGATTCAAATTTAGAGCTAATTTAATCATAATATACATTCCCATGATTTATTCTCTTTCCATCATCTCACTCTCACTCTCATGTCTTTTATGTTACCTTTTCTGTTGATGTTATGAAATCATATTGTACATTCTAAATGTTGAATACAGCAGTTGATTTCTAAGAAAAAACAAATTTAAAAGAATAGTGGTAGTTAAAAGTGGTTATACATTAGAAGTATTTATCACCATTAAACTTGATAATATCTAGATAATGTTTAGTTAAATACTTCTAGCTATGTTTAGATATTATATATATGATGTAAACCTCTTTAGCCTATGCTTTATGAATAATGGAATGAGCCTTTCATAATTTCATGGAATCAGAGCTTACATCTGTCCCCTATATACTGATTCCACCCAAGCTTTAATTCCTTACTCTTTTGTTACCAATCCTTCTTCGCCCTGTCTCCTACACCAGTCTTTTGGCATCTTCAATGATGAGAATTTTGTAAGAAAAACTCTTAATTTTAATCAAACTTTTGCTAGGGTATGCTTTGTAGGAAAAAAAGAAGAAAGTTATCTAGCTATATTGACGATCAAGAGAACAGTCACTAAGTATCGCTAAATGCAAGCTTTCGTTTTATCTCCTTCAGTATTTTTTTTTATTTTCCTTGTGTGCCAAAACTAATTTTTTATTCAATAATTTAAATTGTTTTGTGGATAGAAAAGAAATTATAGGTTGTTTTAACATAAAACTAGTGGTCATCCTAGTGTTCAAACAGGGTACCACCATTACCCAAGGATAAGATGTAAAAATTTTAGGATAACGAAATTTGCTCACTAATATCATAAGAATATCACAAAACTGTGATTAGCCAAAGTTTTCATTTATGAAAGAAAAAGAAAAACAAACAAAAGAGTTATCAAATCTCTCCATTGGTTATTAGATGAAAGGATAGAAATTGTAGAAGCCTATCTTGACATATTTTTATATTCGTGTTCAGTATATGTACTTTTAAAATTGAGACTCAATATATAAGAGAAATATAATAGAGTGCTTTATTTCCATTTACCTTCATGTAGAGGGGAGTTTGGCAACATGAAAGTTTAGTGGCCTTTGCTTAGGTAGACACTAGAGTGGTTTACTTTAAGATTTTTCTCAATAGGTAGAGGCGAAATAGTTCCCATTGAGAATTTTGAGGAAATTTTTTTAATAATAGGAAATTGTTTGGCAGTATCCCATTAATTTAGTAAATTATAATAAATAAAATTTACCTTTTGTTCTATTATATTAGCTAGAAATTAGCAACAAAATGATAAATTAACTACCGATCAGCTACTAGTTTGCTAGGAATTAGCTACAAAATTAGTAATATTAGCTATATATTAGCTTTTGATTAGCTTTGGATTAATTAAAATTTAATTATAGATTAATTAAGAATTAATTATAAATTAACTTGAGAATGTAAAAATTAGTTAAAAATTAACTACGAAAATGTCTTAGCTAATTTATTATGAAAATAAACACTTTTTTATAAATAAAAAAATAACTAGGAATTAGCTACAAAATTTTTATAGCTATTTTATTTTAGCTACGAAATCATTTCGTAGCAAATTAACTACTTAGATTTTGTTATGGAAAATTTTGTAGCAAATTCTTAACTAATCCGTAATTATCATTTTTAGTTACGAATTTGTTACGAAAATTTTCATAATTAATATATAAATTTCTTGTAGTGGAACTCTAAAAATTAGAGATGTCAATTTCTACCCGTATATGGGGATCCCAGCGGGGACTGCCCCATTTGAGGCCCCGCGGGGATGGGGATGGGGATGGGGGACAAAATCTCCCCGAAGGTAATTCGGGGATGGGGACGGGGATCATACCTCCCGCCCCGAGTAGAGTACATATATACCCCTTATTATGTGTACTATATATCATAAATACTAATAATATTGTAGTCTTTTCATATTTTTTTATTTAATTTGAATATTGTGATTGTATTATTTCAGTTTGAACTTGTTATGATTTAACTTTAAATTTAATAATTTAATTATATATATATTTTAAATTTTATTAGGTTTTAGTTTGTGATTTTTTAATTTTTTTTATGAACTTTTGATATCCCCGTAGGGATCCGCGGGGATCCGTGGGGATGGGGATGGGGGAGGAATGCTCCCCGAGGCGGGGATTGGGGACGGGGTGAGAGGCGGGACGGGACCGAGAGTACTCCGCCCCGCCGCCCCGCCCCATTGACATCCCTACCAAAAATCGATCTACAATTTAGTTGCGTGCTACAAATTTCAGTAGATTTGTTTAAGTTTACACATGGACAATTTATTTATATTTGACTTGCAAAAACAAATGATTGAGCCATATAAATGAATGTGTGGAAGTGTCATTTACATTTGAGATAATAGTGAGTGAAGGCAATAAAGGAGTTTGTTTTTACTTAAAGTTTTTCAATTTGGGACTCAATTTATGTATCGGAAACATTAAATAATCCATGTAATTGTTGCTCGGATTAAACTCGGATGACGTGACAAAATTGTATTATGTTAATATTGACACTCTTAGTACCAAAACTTTATTATTACTTGGTTCTTCTTCTTCCCTACCTTTCTTATTCTTCTTTGTAATTGTCTTTGTCATGATTCTTCGAATGACTTAATCATTAAAAGAGAAATATGAGAAACGATAGTGCACAGAGACAGCTTTAAAATGTGGCAAAAATGCTGTTTTTCTTACTATCAATTTTCCATTACCACCACTTTCTGACTCTACCCCCCCTCTTCTTTCCAAGTCTCAAACATTTATAAAGAGAAAGCTATCGAATTTTTTTCTTTAGCAAAAAATTGCAACTAGGATCTTAATTTTCGTTTTCAAGTTTCATTATATATATATATATATATATATATATATATATATATTCTTGTTTTGCAATGTCAACCACACCCTCACCTACTTTGCCGCTGGCCACTAACGCCACCTCTCTTCTGTCGTTGACCCCCTACCACCATCAAGCACTCCTTTCGCAACACCACTCGTCACTCCTTTCAGACCTCCACCGGCCTGTTAACTCACAAAGACAAATTCAAGTAATGAAAATGCAATGCATCATATTCCCACAAATGAAAATGGCCAAGTTTATAGACTTAGCTCTACAACTGACTTACTAGAAAATAGCCAACTATCCCACGTACTAACAGCATAATCCTAAAACATGGTAACTGAATAAGAACAATAAAATAATGCAGATAATTAAAATAAACGTAAACTGACAACTTCAAATCATCTAAGTCGGAAAGCTTTGACTACCAACAATCCCTCCCTTAAACCGCATGCTCTTTGCACTGCTTATCTCGTAATCCTCGAGCATGCCCGTAACACTTCGTAGATGCCGGAAATCTTCAACCTTAAGTGGCTTTGTCATGATGTTCCGCTAACGACTCTCAGACCGCAATAATTCACCAATAACACCATCATTGCATAAATTTCTCAAGAAATGGAACCCGACATCTATATGTTTACTTCTTCCATGCAAAACTGGTTTTTGGATAATTTAATTGTAGAAACATTATCACAAAAACATCACAAAGAGCTCCTTCCCGACAAAGTGGATCTAGATGCTCTAAAATTCTTCTCACCAAACACATTGACACGCACATAATGCACTGCTATAAACTCGTTCCGGGCTCGTGGATAAGCTAACCACGGTTGTTTCTTTGACACCCAAGAAATCACACCACCTCCCAACAAGAAAGCATAACCAGACGTGCTCTTCCTGCCTTCAAGATCCCCGCATAATCACTATCGTATAAGCAAATAATTCTTCATTTCCTCCAAAGATTGAGAGAAAATTCCCGTGCATTTTGAGTGCCTTGTAAGTATCTCAAAATCCGTTTTGTCGCTAAAAAGTGACTCTCTTTGGATGCTCCATAAAGCGACTTTATCAAACTCCATTGCACGTGCAATGTCCGGGTCTTCAGCCGTAAGATACATAAGGCTTCCTACAAGTCGCTTAAATAGAGTGCTATCAACCTTCGCTTCCTTTGTTTGCTTTCAAAGAACCTACTACTGGAACAATATGATTCTTCACTCGGATTACAACACATATTAAACTGTCAAAGATATCCTTAATATATTTTTTTTGCCCAATGAAAATGCCATTGCAGCCTCGCAAAACTTCAATGCCCAAAATATCTCATCTTGCCTAAGCTACCATTGCAAACTCATTCATCATCATAGTTTTAAACTCTTGAAACATCAACTCATCATTACCAGTATATATAAGATCATCTACATAAACACACACAATTAAAATTTCTCCTCCCTTCTTCTTCTTCATAAATAAAGTATGTTCATGTGGACATTTCAAAAAATCATTAGCTGCAAGATAAGACTCCAACTTGCTGTACCAGGCTCTAGGAGCCTGCTTAAGGCCATATAAGGCCTTTTTGAGCTTGAATACTTGATGTTCACGTCCCTGAAATACATAACCTGGTGGCTGCTCTAGGTAGACATCTTCATTGATTGCCCCATGCAAGAAAGCTGATTTAATATCAAGCTGATAAATACTCCATCTCTTTGTGGCTGCCAATGCAACAACAGTTCTGATGGTTTCAAGACGAGCTACTGGTGCAAAAATCTCTTTATAATCTATGCCTTCCTCTTGAGTGTAGCCTTTTGCTACAAGTCTAGCCTTGAATTTATCAATCTCCCCTATTTCCTTCAGCTTAGTCTTGAAAATCCACTTGACACCTACAACTTTGCAATTCGGTGGTGGATCAACTAGCTCCCATGTATCATTTCTCTGAATAGCTTGAATTTCAGCATCCATTGCATCCCTCCAATGCTGACTTTTTTATGCTTGTTTATATGTTACTGGATCTGCGCCTGCAAACAAGGAAAAATTCATAGCATCTTCCTCAGTTAAATCATCACTTGTGACATAATCTCTCATCCATGATGGTGGTTTTCTAGCCCTCCCTTCAGCTGGAGTTTCTGAAGCTCTTGGAACAGAAGAATCAGACATGTTTGAAGTTGAGTTTGGAGCTGCTGCATTAGTAGTTGCTGCTATATCATTAGAACTTTTCTGGATTGTCTCCTCAGCTGCTTGACAAGACTCTTCCAGAGGATTCAACTCATTTGTGTCAAGTATTCTGCTGGTTTTTGCTTCACCCCAATCCCAGGCAGCATCCTCTTGAAATTTAACATCTCTGCTAATCAAAATTTTCTTCTTGATAGGATCATAAAGTTTGTAGGCCTTAGACTCCTCGCTCACACCCAACAACACACATTTGATACTTTTGTCATCAAGTTTGCTCCTTTTCTGGTCAGGTACATGAACATAGCCATTGCAGCCAAAGATTCTGAAATAAGAAACAGATGGCTTGATTCCGCTCCATGCCTCCTCGGGTGTGATGTTTTTGACTGCAAGAGTAGGGCTTCTATTCAAAATATGAACCACCCAATTTACAGTTTCTGGCCAAAATGATCTTAAAACTCCTCTTTCTGCCAAAACACTTCGAACCATACTCATAATGGTTTGATTTTTCCTCTCAGCTACACCGTTTTGTTGTGGCGTATATGAAGCAGTGAGTTGTCTTTGAATACCCCCGTGCTCATTACAAAATTCAACAAACTCTTTGGAGATATACTCTCCCTTTATCAGTACGCAAGATTTGAATAGAGACACCAGCTTGTTTTTCAACTAATGCCTTAAACTTCTTAAATACACCAAGTGTTTCACCTTTCTCAACAAGGAAATATACCCAGACTTTCCTACTCAAATCATCAATGAAAGTGAGTATGTACCTTTTATTTCCATTAGATGTAGGATTGATAGGGCCACAAATGTCAGAATGAATTAATCGCAAAGAATCGAGATGCACGCTTCAATTACTTTGACGTGGAAAAGGATCTCTTTGATGCTTCCCTTTGAGACAATGTTCACAAAGTTGAGTTGGTGGCTTAAAGGAGGGCAAATTCTTTCACCATATCATGTTCCAAAGAAAGTTTTCACCCACTCGTAGGCTCAAGTGACCATAGCGAGAGT
Source organism: Styphnolobium japonicum (assembly GCA_023212625.1). NCBI lineage: Eukaryota > Viridiplantae > Streptophyta > Magnoliopsida > Fabales > Fabaceae > Styphnolobium > Styphnolobium japonicum. The sequence goes on along the minus strand of JALBWW010000003.1, from coordinate 18,972,141 downwards.
GCCAAACTTGAGCCGGTGGCACTAAACCGACCAAAACAAGGCCGAGAAACCTCCGCATTTGACATAGATAGCAAACATGCGACACGGTCATAAAGGTTTCAAAAATAAGGTCATTTTCTTGAAACACTTTACACTTATTTTGCTTCATTTCAATAGTCAATCCTCTGTCCAGAAGTTGCCCGACACTGAATAAATTATTTTTCAACTCAGGCATATAAAATACATCATTAACCAAATGCACAACTCCATTAATCAGAAGTTTAACTGTACTCTTCCCGGTCACCTTTAGTATATAATTATTCCCTAATTTCACTTCATCAGAAAAGGAAATATCAATAGAAGAGAACCAATCCTTTCTACCTGTCATGTGGTTGCTACAGCCTGAATCAATGAACCACATGTCCTGTGCATTTGATCTTCCATCTGATGAAAGTTGTGCCATGAGTAACACTGCTTCCTCACTAGCCTCAACATAATTTGCTTTGTTGTCCTGCGGCTTTTTTGGACATTCATTTTGGAAATGTCCAAACTCGTGGCAGTAATAACACTCTACTGTGGCCCTGTCTACTAGTTGTCTACCTCCTCTCGCTCTACCTCTTCCCTCGTGCGCCTCCACCTCGAAAAACCACTTCTCTTCCCTGCCACCGCCACACTTGTCTCATCTTGTGCAACCTTCAGCACTTGCTCTTCATGTGAATTGTGGCCATTCATCCGCTGCTCGTGTACTAATAAGCTACTTTGGAGCTCATCTACAGTTATGGAATCCAAATCATGAGATTCTTCAATAGAACACACCACATAATTGTACCTAAAGGTCATTGAGCGGAGAATCTTTTCGATAACGCTAAGATCAGACACCTGTTCACCATACATCCTCATCTTATTTGCAATTGTGAGAGTTCGAGCAAAATAGTCGTTAACTGATTCTCCGTTCTTCATCTGCAAAATTCCCCTACCACGCCGTAGGGCCTCAAGTCGTGCTCGCTTCACTCTAATCGTGCCCTCGGTATTTCTGCTTTAAAGAATCCTGCATCTCCTTCGACGTCCCCTTTTTTAGAATCGTTTCAAGCACAACTCGATCTATTGTTTGAAACAGATAATTTTTCACCTTTAGATCTTTCAACTTGAGCTCCTCCAAAGTTTTTTGCTCATTCTCCGTCAATACGGCCCCAGCAGCATGTTTGGGAATCCCTGGATCTATAAGATTCCAATACTCTTTCGACCTTAAGAAGTTCTCCATGAGCATTGCCTAATGCTCATAGTGCTCATTCAGTTTTGGAATCGCAGGTTGCACGAAGTTGCCATCTGTATTTGTGGTTGTAGCCATGATTGAAGTCTGCTGCTTCCTTTTACTGCTTACAACCTGGCTCTGATGCCAGATGTTAACTCACAAAGACAAATTCAAGTAATGAAAATGCAGTGCATCATATTCCCATAAATGAAAATGGCCAAGTTTATAGACTTAGCTCTACAACTGACTTACTAGAAAATAGCCAACTATCCCACGTACTAACAGCATAATCCTAAAACATGGGTAACTGAATAAGAACAATAAAATAATGCAAATAATTAAAATAAACAGAAACTAACAACTTCAAATCATCTAAGCTGGAAAGCTTTGACTCAATCAACACGGCCCCCACCACACCGACCCTCAGTCCAGCCTCGCCACCACCTTCGTATACCAATTGTAGCTAAAAGTAGCCATTCATGCCTTCCCTTGTTCCCAATTGCAAATAAATTACCAAGTTGAAGCAGTTGTGTTTCTCGCACAAACACCATCGTCTAGTATAGCCTCTCTATTACTATTTTAACTAGGATATGTTTTTGTTACTTTTTTGCTTACGTATAATAGAGTTAGGCTACTATCTGGGCTCTGTAACTATAGATGTGTAACACTACTTTGTAAATCGGGAAGTGTAACACCGCTTTTATGTATAGAGTTTAATTATCCACTGTCACACTATTATTCAATTGAAAAATGCTATCAAGCCTGAAAGTGTGCCCGACTCTTCCTGCCCGAAGTAGTTGGCATATGATGTGTAATGTACTGTCACACTCTTATTTCTTCCTCTTCCCCGTTTCCTTCTTTTTTTCTTTCTTCTTCTAATTTAAATCCTCTGCACATCGTCCCACCGTTTCATTCAACCTCGCCTTGTGTGGGGTCTAGGGTTTGGAGCCCGAGCAGATTTCACACACTCTCTCTCTCTACCACCTATGATTCTGTTTACAGGTATCTCTCCCTCTAGTGTTATTCAATGCTAAAATCCTCTGAATGGTGTTGTGATCAAATTTTGTGGAATGGTATGATTTTGATCATTGTGTTTTTTTTTTGGGGTTGCGATAATTTGAGCATGAAAAAGTTGGGTTTAATAATTTTGAGTCCAACATTGTTATTGTTTTTTTTAATGGTAATATCAAGGAAGTTTTCAAATTGATTACAACATCAAGCCATTAGACCCTGAAACCATGTCAAGTGTTGTTTATTATGGAATTTCAAGATTTGGTGCCAGTTGATGGTAATATCACTTTTTATTTTTATTTTTTTGTAGTTTCTCAAAATATTCTCGTGCGTGATTGTAGGGAGATGGTAATATCACCTAATTCCTTTGTCAATGGAGAGACAGACTTGCCTCTATCATTGAATTTTTTTTTGCTGCCGTCGAGACTCAATAGTTACAGGATATTGCAGTAAACACTTTTTTAAATTAAATATAATAACAAATAGTTAGAACTTATGTGGCATGCCATGTCATTTAAGTGATTGCCACATGTTTTCGGCAAACATAATTTGCACACCAAAATAGTTACACTATTTTTACATTGATTAACGATGAATAAATTTTTAATTAAAATAATATATTAATTGGTTAATGAGTTTTAGTAATTAATCACTTACAAGCCAGTAATATATTAACCAAATAATATACTGAATTAATAAAAAATTTGTTCATCTTTAACCAAGTTTATAAATAATTGCTTACAAAAACTTATTAACCAAACAATATATTGTATTAATAAAAAATTTACTCATTGTTAACCAATGTAAAAATGATGTAAAAAAAAAGGGTGTAAGTAACAATTTCCATTTTGGCTCCTTATTCTGGTCATGTAGCAACACTGTATTTAATTATGTATTTATAAATTATTAATTTAATTTTTAAATAATAATTATAATTATTAATTTTTTAATAATATGATAATATATAATTAAATAATAATATAATTTTTTTACGGACACAATTAATAAAAATTAAATAAATATCCTTACGTATATCATGTCATATTAAATGAACCTCAATCTATTATTATTATATAAAAGATTTAATTTTAATTTATTGTTAGTGTAAAGTTTCTTTATATTGTCATTTAATCATGTATTGACACATCGTTAAAAGTGTTAGATTTTTGAAGTAGTTGTTATAATAGTCAAACTTTTTTAATGAGTTGGTAATACATGATTGAGTGAAAGTGTAAAGAAACTTTACACTAATAGTGAATCAAAATTAAACTCTTATAGCACTGATGTTTTAGAACATTACAAAATATAAGAAAATGAGTTTAATTTTGATCCACCGTCAGTATAAAATTTCTTTACACTGTCATTTAATCATGTGTTGCCAAATCATTAAAAGAGTTTGACTATCACAACAATTACTTAAAAAATTTAACTCTTTTAATAATGTGTCAGTACATAATTGGATGACAATATAAAAAATTTTTACGCTGAAAATGAATTGAAATTAAATCCTAAAAAAATATACTAAAACTTTTCGAGAAGCATACTTTTTCCGATCTAACTCATAGTCTCGCAAAGAATTGAATCAACCAATCATCTTTTCACTGTATTGTTACTCCTCACAAAATTCAATTTGGAGCTCAAAAATTTGAATCTACCAACAGTTGCAACTCTTCCTCAGGAAACCTCAACAAATATGGAATAATTTTATATTTTCTTAATTAATTAAATTAATAATTTTCTTAATTACTTAAAGAAATAAATATTAAATTATTTTTAGATTCTCAAAATATTAAATGTTTTAATTTTTTTATTTAATATTTTCTATTTTAAGTAATTAGTTAAAAATATAATGCTGCCGTCTTTTTTTTTTTCCCAACTACTCTAGTAATTTTGTTTTTCAAATGAATGACTTATTAAATATTTATTGCAATAAAATAAAAAATATAACTAATAAATATTTATCAATTTCCCAATACCACACATTATTTTCAACAAACTCATCCTTTAGTCGCGGTTTTGCTCTTGTAAAACTTCAGTTGTATCTGGCTACACACTGAACACCGAACACTCCCTCCATAACGCGCCATTCTTCTTGGTTCCTGTGAAATCCTTGGCCGAGCTTAAGCTCTCACTCCATAACGAGCCATTCTCCTTCCTGTGTAAAGTGCAGAGACCTTCGACTATGGAATTCCTGTGAAATTGCAGAGACCTTCGCTCGCACATTTTAGGGCTTCAAATTTCTGGAGGTAGGTACCGGCCCTGATTCCTAATTCGTGCATGGATTTGTTTGATTCGCGTTTGATCCGTGCTTCTATTAGTGCGTCTTGATTTTACATCGTCGCTGCTTCTGTTTATGTAAATAAGAGAAATGCTTTAGACTTCTCAGCAATGCCGGCAATAGTAAGTGGTATGTACTTTAACTCAAGCTATTCCGGGAATGCAAATTGAAACAAATTGCTCTTTGCATTCATGTATATTGTATCTATTTCATATGCTGATATGCATAGTAAGTGGTGTGTACTTTATGTCCAGAATCTTGAAACCAGAGTGCAATTTTTGTTTTTTATTTTTGGTCTAGATATTATCTTTTTAATGATAAATAACATGAAGTATAATTATGTCTCAAGATATTAGCAGAATGTGCAGATGGCCTTGTTCATTGATAGGAATGTCTAATATATGTTAAAATATACTATGGCTATATAGCGCATTGTTGGAAGGTCATTGCCTTTGAAAAAGTATAGTGTGTGTATACTTTATCATATACTAATTGCACTTTCTGTTTGACATATGTAATTAGATAATTTGTGATTTCTGGTTGGGGTTATATTCATCAATATTTTAAATCTTGGACCTGCAGGAAGTGGCAATAAAAAGGGACGCTTTATCAGGTATAGGAGAAAAGATTGCCAACGGATAATTGGTTTGAGGTTAGACGTGATGACGAAGGATTTGAAGGTGATTAGTGTACTGGCTCTTTGTCACAATAGTTGTATATATAGACCGCTAAGTACTTTGGGTAATGCTTTGTTTGTTGCTTAAAATTGCATTTTGTTAGTATCTACCGTAGCCTTCACCTTACCTGCATTTACTCTATTATTGATTTTGTTTAATCTTTATTTATTTTTTCTTTCATGCATTCTCTTCCTTTTTCCTCTTCCCTTTTGTCTCTCCAATGCTACTAACTATTTTTTCATCGTTTGTTTTTCAAAAGCTTTCAGTGTTTCCTTCTCTAATTTTCAGTTTTGCACTTGAATATTTCCTAAAAATATAGGAATTCTAAAACATTTTTTAACATAAATGTGTAAAATTTCTTTCTCTTAAGAGAGAAGAAAAATTAGCTACTCTAATAGTTTTGTGGTTGCTAAGATATGGGCTGGTTAGTATTGGTGTGTATCAAAAGTATCCCTTGTAGGACTAGTCTATGCAAATTGTGTTCTTTAGTCCTATCCAAATAGTTGGTATGGCGGAAATAAGCATTGACACAGTTTGCATGAGAGTAGACTTCATTAAGATATAATTATATGTTTAATATGTTTTCTTAAACCTCTATCTTCTATTAATTAGCTTCTATCCACTGCATTATCGCTTCAAACTAGCTATTTCATAAAGTTAATAATTGATTTAGGTTGGGTCATTTAAATATATTTTTTTCTGCTACCTTTAAAAGTTGGGTCTGGGGTCTTGATACCATTTTATGTACTTATTTTGCAGCTTATGGCAAGTGCTTATTTTCCCTAAATTTTGGACTCATTTTGTGAGCAATTACAGTATAGACTTCCTTCCAATCTTTTCTGGTATTGTTGACATAATTATTTGTCCACTTTTCTCAGTGCTGACCCATTTTGTCTTTAGTATAATATTTATGGATTAAATGATGTGTCTCCTGCACTATGGTTAATAAGAGAGAATAAATGTGGCTGTATTCTTGGATTATATCAGGGAAGCTCTTTAACTTGTTTCTTTATGTTTAGCATTTGTTCTGCTCTGCACTGCTTTATGTTAATTATGGTTAATTCTTGTCAAAAATGTAACTGAATAAATGATCAGTAAACTCACCTTCATGGTTCTATTAATAGGAAATAGCCACACATGCCCTTTTTTCTTTTCCTGCTGGTAATTTAATACATAGTAGTGTGGGATGACTATTGACATGACTCTGATATATGGTGGGCGAGTTTCACTTCAAAGTTTAAACTCACTTCTGGGTACATATTCACGTATTTCATCCTTTACTGCCGCGTTGTTATTTTACTTCTTTCCTCTGCAGTCAAGTTTTGGTTGAGAAAATATCATAACATGGCACCTTTCTGTTATATGAAAAGACACTGGGGCAATTGACGCGCGACTAGTACCTTTAGTGAGGCATTGTCAAATTTTCCCTTGTGTTATTGTGTGAGCCTTTGAGTTTTTAACAACAGTGTTCATAATAATGGTTTGAGGGAGTATGTCTTGGCTTCCTGCATTTCAGGTTAAGTGCTTAGAGTTTCTAATATTGTACTACATTCAACACTTATCTCCTTGTAGAAGTTCTAGTAGAGACCCGTGAAACATGAATTTGCATTACTTATGGCTGTTGCATTGTAATTGCAGATTCTGTAGAGAAAAGTCATCTTTCTATTGTGGGCTACTTATTGCAATCTCTCTCTTTAATTTGGACAACTAAAACAGGTTTGTATTATTAAATGTTCTAGAACTTAATTTGTACGTTATCCGTTGAAATTTGCATAAATAGTTTAAATTAGCTTTCTTATATTTAGTTAGTTAAATGTTCTAGAACTTAATTTATATGTTATCCGCTGAAATTTTCTTAAATAATTTTCTTATATTTAGTTACATCACGCTAGCTTTTCAAATGGGATATAGAATCCAACAGAAACTAAGTGCCAACAAATGCTAAACACAACATTAACTAGCAAATTATGATATGAGCTAATGTGTTTTATCTTGAATGGTGAGTCTTTTACTTATATTGTTTTGTTATCTTAGGGGTATTTCCTCCCGCCGTTTGGTTAGTGAAAGCACTACAATCAAGATTAATCCCATTGTGACCATGTGATTTATTGATGAGGATGATTAATATCATGTGTTGTGAATCATTTGATATATGGATTATGCTTCTATGTATAACTTTTGTGCAAAGTTGCAGCATGCCCAGGGTTTCACGTTTTGGAGGTGCAAGCAAGAGTAGAGGCAAATCCAGTACCTCTCATGCATGTTCTTCTCAGGCCCTGCCATCCACTAATGATCCACCATCCATTGAGGCCCCACCACAAGCCCCACTAACCACCCAAACTCGGCCTTGTAGCCGTCAGTCCAGCAAATATTGGACTGTTGATGTAATAGGTAAATTTGAGTGCATATTAAGTTGTAGTGAATATTTATCCCTTTCTAATTTGATGTTCATATATATATATATATATATATATATATATAACTCACAGATGCTGCGGGAGTTACAAAAACAGCACATTTGAGATTGAAGGATCTATGGGTGCTTCCTAATGGCACCCGGGTGGTGTTGCCACTTAATGATTACAATCAGCCTGTTGGTGAAGCAGGTGGCCTCTTGGGACAAGCTTTGGGACAATTGGGATTTGATTTTGCTTCTTTTCCTATTGGTTACTCTGCTTGGTCTAAAGTTCCCAGAAGCTATAAGGAAAAGGTGTATAATAACAAATTAAAGGTAAAACTAATCTTGGTCTAACATTCCTACTTCTTGTTCTGAATTTATAAAAACTACAACTGCAATCTTGTCACTGATATTGCTTGTGCTTTTAAAGGAAAAATTTATTTTGGATGACGATTTAGTGAAGAAGATCATCATAAAAAAAATAGGGGAAAAATGGAAGGATAACAGATCAGATCTTTTTCATCGATGCTATAATCCAAAAATCAGCAAAGAAGAGAACTTTGCAAATCCACCACTGGATATTGATCGAGATCAGTGGACTCAATTTATTCAGTACCGTTTGCATCCAAGAACCATGGTAATTAAATCCAAGTTATATAATATGTGCAATACAATGATTTCATACTAACAACATTGTTATTTTTCACTTTGCAGAAAATGTGCAAACAAAATGCACAGAGTCGGGAGAAGCAGTTAGTTGTACACACTAGTGGATCTAAGAGCCTAGCAAGGAAGCAAAATGAGATGGTGATGGTTCCATTTGTCTAGTTCTTATTTTTGTTCTAATTTCGATTAATTATAATCTGAATATCTTGAAAATTATTTAGGAAGTTGAGACTAGCAAGCGTGTGGGCAGGGGGATACTGTATGTTGCTACACACACTAAAGTTGATGGATCATATGTAAATGATGCAGCAAAGACTATCTGTGTAAGTATTGTGTAAAGACATTTTACTAGTTACATGTAATTTTTTCAAAACAGTAACATTTGAATGTTGATAATAGGAAAAAATTCTTCATGTTGAGAGTGAAGGGAATTGTTCACAAACAATTGCACCGGATGATTCCCTTGGTCAGGTGCTTGGAAAGGAGCACTCGGGTAGGGTCAGAGGTATGGGCTTAGGGCCCTGTCCATCTGAAGTATTTGGACTCAGAAGGCAGAGTCCCTCCATTACCCAGAAGCAACAAGAAATTTTAGATTTGCGAGAACGTTTGGAAAGAGAGACTCAGAGGAGACGTGAACTTGAGAATGCTGTGACTCAAGTCCTCCCAGAGCTTGCTGCAATCCTTAATCCAATGGTAATCCTCCAAGAACCATATGTATGTTTATAATGCAAAATAAATCACTAATAGATCATCATCCTTGACCATACAGCAGATAGTCAATTTTGGATAGAAATATGATAGGAACCAACTAAAAGAAACACTGAATACTGAATATTACTAGGAAAAAACTGTTTCTAGTACTGGATTTAGATGATCCAGTAGCCAGAGCTGAGTATTTTGGTTACAGAAAGTGAAAAGAAAAACAAACAAAGACTACTCCTGCAGGCACTTCGAGGGTCATGCTCCTCCCAACTCTCCCTTTCACTCAATTCTTGCTTGATCCCCTCCACTCCCCTGCTCCTTCTCTCATTTTCTTTCTCTAACCGAATCCTCCTCTGCCCCTCTCCCTTCTTGCTACCTGTCCATTCTGTTATGTCTCATATCCCCAGAGGGAATATCCCTCATGATTATCTCATTGCTTCCCACGTTTTCTACCAGCCATGATCCCCTGCACCCCTCCTTATTTCTCCAAGCATATACCATAGGGACTGGAGGTCTATCAAAATATAAGCATAATAATCAGCTTATAATTTTCCTGTAGTTTGCTCCACTTAGACCATACAGCAGCCGGGTGAGCAATTTTATTAAATCCACAATTAATTGTGGAGATTAGAACAGCATGTGTGATAGGAATCTAGAATTGCCTAGTTATTGTCTCCCTTTCAGGATTAGATTGATGCCATTGTCTCCACTTAGACGATACACTGATGCCATTGTCTCCCTTTCATATGAAATTCTCTTCAACCTAAAGTCGGGCATTACATTTATATGACTAGGGTACCATAAAAAAAAAATTTGAGACCTAAATTAACACAAGAAACCCAATCACAGCGTCTTATCAGTTTTAGAAACTGCTAAAATAACCCTGAAACCAAAAATAAAGAATCTGAGTCAGAATTAAAATAAGACTTAGCATAGTTGTAGCTTATGGAAGAATTACAGCAAGACCTGTATCAAAATTTGATTTTTTTAATGTTTCTTTGCTTTTTATGTTTTCTTTATTGCCTTGTAACTCGAATCATGGGTTTTGTGAGAATGATTTTCTGGTATATGCTACCTTCAATTAGTCTGATTTATAATCTTTTATTTATATAATTTGTGAGATCATCTCAATACTTCAAATTAAGTGAGTAAAATTCAAAGGCGAACAAAGAAAGTGTGAATAAATATAATTTAAGAATACAAGTAACTCTTCTATTTATTTTTTCTTATTCGTGTCTAATTTCTTACATGCTATGTACTAGTTTCGGAAAGTGAGAATGAATGAATAATTCAGTATTTGACATTCCCAGCTAGATTTTGACTTTAAGACTTCGATTTTGTAATTTACTGTTAGCTTAGCTCTCAACAGAAATCCGCAAATTGACCACATAAAACATGAGCCCAAACAGAATCTGTATGAACTGCGTAAGAATGCACACCTCTGCTAACCAATATCCCAAAGGCTATGAGGAAAGATGGTAACAAATTTGAACCAACAAATTTATCCAATGAAAAGTTCCAATAGACAAGGCTTTCCATGTCTGGCACAAACTTACAGCATATTTTCTTGTTATCTAAGACTAGATTGTAACTTAATGAAAAAAGGTGTTCTACATATTGAACACCTGCATGACTAGTAGATGTGAATGCATATTTTACACAAGGTATATATCCTTAATCCCTCATGTAAGTTTGACATGTGGTGGGATATTGGTAATTGGACAATTGATTTTTGAATAATGATATATAAACACCTGTTTTTAAGGTGTGTATAGAATCAAATGAGCAATCTCATGTAAGTGTAACACATCCATTTTTCTTGAAGGGTTTAGCAGCAGTCATAAATTTATTTTACCATTTTTCAGGCTGCTAATGCTAATGATAGTGCTTCGACAAGCTATGCAAGCTCATGTGCAAATCATGAAGATGAGTAAACACCTTCTGAGTAGTTACCTTTTCATTTTGAGGATTACTTTAGTCATATTTGGTTTTAACTTGAATATTAGATATGGTTATATTAGTTTTATCTTGGATATTGGATGGATTTGAATATATTTACTTTTAAGTTGACTATTGCATGGATTAGTTGTATATAGTTTTGACTTGGATAATGAATGGATTAAGTTGTATTTAGTTTTGACTTGTATTTCTTTTTTGTTTATTTTGATTTTCATATGTAACTTGAATACCAAATGGATTGTTGGTTTCAAGAAATTGCAAAAAAATAAAATAAAATCCTATTAAAAATGAAAAAGTATTTAACTGCAATTGCTGTGCGTTTACTAACGGTTACAACTGCGGTTAAATGACCATATGCAATGCAATAATGCAACCACGACTAAATGACACATGCCAACGATTGATTCTCAAGCGTGGTTACCGTTTGAGGGCTTTTTAAGCAGCCCAAGTTTAGCCGTAACGGCTAAACAACCAAAACGACTGCGGCTAATAACAAATTTTGTAGCGGGGATACTGATGCCAAAAAAAAATCTCAAAGCGACTCCATGTTTTCGTTGTTCAGTTTCACAAACTCCAAAATTCTTCTCTCATTTAATCTAAACTCTAGGTTTTAAATAAATTTGCTGCAGTCAAAACCTTCTCACTATTGGCCAAACATAGATATTGCCTAACATTTTATCTTACTAGTTACTTCCCTTCTGCCTTCAATCTACCCTTTGATCTATAATTAAATTGTAGAAATAACTTTTTTCTTTACTCTATCAATTTTGTTCTGTCTTTTGTAGTCACACGCTTGGTGCACTTGTTCAAGATGTTTTCTGCACGAAGTTAGAAAATTGGTTCTGAAATTTTTAGTACTTGTGTCTTCAAATTAGGACAATTTGGCATCCAATAGTTTTGACCAAAATAATATGCAGTCTCACCATGTTCTTTATAGAGGATCATGATGCGATTCTTCAATATGAGACTTTATATTGAATTTCTCCCATTTTCGGTGTTGGTTTTGTCACGGAAAGGCATGTGAATATTGGTAACTGATTCACTTAGGAGTGTTAAACAAATGCATGGCCTCTATTGTCTTATGTTTACTATGCATCTATCAAGCAACCTCACCTATCTTTGTTTTTCGTTCTTATATGAAAGGTGAGTGTTTTATTCCCCTACCAATTAGTTTATTTATCATGCAAGTATAGATGATTGGATCTATATCTCTTTTAATGAGAAATTAAAAGTTTAGTAATTTTACTCCTAGACATTTTTTCATGCGTATACCGCCGTATTCATCGTTAAGCGTATATTTGGGTTCAATTCAACAATTCACAAGCAAATGTTGGTAATCTAAACAAATCTATAGCAAGGGATCCAGAAAGATTAATTAATCTCCACCCAGCTTCATTGAAACGGCATAATGATTTTAAAACAAGGGATTGGGCCATTAGAAATAACAAGTTATTATTTCACAACGTTGAGGCAAAAAGCTTTGCTTAAAGAGGCAAACTCTACTTTGGTGTAAGCAAAAGAATCACAAGAAGTAATTAACAATTGAATTTTTCTAAAGTGCAACTAATAAAGTATGTGATCTGTTAGTTTCAACGTCTTGTCCAGTTACTTCTATTTATTTTGATGCTCATTGAAGCAACTAGTAGTAAGATGCATAATTTTTCTGTCTACAACCCTAAGATGCATCATTAGGCCTAAAGTGGTCTAACTCTTGCCAATGTGGACCACAAATCCATGTGCATGCCTATGACGCATTCATAATCAGTCAATGGGCCACATGTCGTAGAAAGTATAGTTTCATGCCATTTTTTAAGGCAGTGTGCCTAACCAAGCATGCTCTTGATAAAATTAACATTAAAACGGGAGCATATGATTGTCATCATTGTCTCTTCTTTTTATTTTGTTGGGAATTATAAGGAAATTAAATCAATTCTTGATTTTCTTAAGGGAAGCATATATCTTATACAAGTCCATATAATCACAAACTAAAACAAAGATAAAAAAAAACCCTGCTCGATTGACGATAATGCTGCACTATCTCTGGTATCTCATAAGCATTGAGGGCTCGAGGCTCTGTGAATGTGCCATGGGACCCATCATCAGGCATTAGAAAGAACTCTTCAACTCGCTGATATGGGGTTGCTCGTGTGGACGATATGGGGGCAGCCCCACCAGGCTGATGCACTCATACACTATTTATTAAGTGCAAAATAAGTAAATCAAGTGAAGGAAGTAAATGTAACATCAAGTAAATGAAAAATCAGTCTTCTATGCAGATGGTGATGGAATCATGCATGTAGTTTTCTGTAATAATTAAAGAATAAATTTGATGACCAATTTGTTGGGTATTGCCTAGTTTGGACTTTTTTGAGTTGAGCCCATTTGAAAAAAATATTTAAAAAAAAGTGCAATTTATGTGCAACGTACGTGACAGCAACGTGAGGAGAGTGTTTTTTAAAAAAGTTTGCCCTCTTTCTTCATGAGATGTGTTGTGTGAGAAAATTGGAAGCCATCATTTTTTGTGTTGTGTGAGATGGAGAAAATTTGTGAGTGTTAATATTTTTGTTCGAGTGAGAAAAAAAATTACCTTGTGAGATTTGATTTTAAGTTTATGAGAGATATTTTTAAGATTGGTGAATTTTTTTTATTAAAATCAGTAGATTGATTTGAGAAGTTGTGAAAGTATATAGTGAAGATGGAACCAAGTTAAATTTTATGTGTTCTTGTGTTTATCTATTGGCTTGTTTTATGTGGATGATGTTTTTTTTTTCCAACACAATTCTCTTATACAAGTTATAAGACAATTTTCTTATGATATGCAATTTAATATATTATGTGGCTAAAAAGTTTATCTTAGATCAGAGTACTTAACAATAACTCAAGTCAACAGTCAGAGTTAGTAACTAGGAATTCGTCGTGTGTTAAATTCCAACAATATAATCAACATTAGCCAATCAAATTTAGGATCAGTAAGACACTAGTGGTTTTCCACTGAATTAACGTGGACTCCACGTGGCGACTTGTCCAGTATAGGACGCCTCGTTTGACCGTTGATTAGGCTTAAGAATTATTACAAACAGTTCCCAGTTGTTTTCTGGGGTACATCTATCGAACAGTTTCATGTTATAGTTACAAGAAATTAGGTACCCCTGGGAGAGATTAAAAAATTGAATAGGAATTTATCAAACTACTTAATAACGGGATTGTACGTAAGAAAATTCCACATGATGCATGCTAGCTGAGACAGTGAGACAAAAGAGAGAGGTTGAGCTTGCCCATCTCATCTTGTAAGGAGAAACGAGGGTTCTCCCTTCCTTGTGCTCAAGTCTCCGCCATTGTTGATCCGCTGCTAGCTGCTCCTGCTTTCTCATTGCAACAACTTTGATGCAATAACTTAAGGAGAGTCAGAGCACCAATGACTTCCAATTATTAAAGAGTCAAATTTGTTATATGCTGTCCGTACGCTGCCTACGACACGTAATGAATCTTGGAGAGCAGAAGTCTTATATAGTATTTGGTTAAAAAGGAAACGAAGGAAAAAGAAAGAGAAAAAAATTATTATTTTAAATTTTATGTATTTAGTTTTATTTTTTAAAAGAGAAAAGAAGAGAGCAAAATTTTTTTTGAAATAATTTTAACTTTCTTCTAAAAGTGAGAGATTTGAAAAAAAGAAAATATATATTTAAAAATAAATTAAAATACCTCTAAATTAAATATTACATTAAATGTTATAATTATATAAAAAAATAAATTTATATTTTTTCTCTGTTAAAATTTCTCCATTCTCCTCCTCTAACCAAACATACAAAATTAAAATTCATCTCCTTCCCTCCATTAAACCAAACATACCGTTACTGACTTACTGTTATATGCTGATGATAAACTATTACAAGTTCAGTTAGGCAATATGCTTTGGGTTTTGGACAGCGATCACTTAGCAGAGTCAAGTTGAATAGTCATAGTGTTGAGGACTATATTCTAATTAATGAGGCTTATGCTTGTCGAGTCTCTCGGTTCCATCAAAACCTGCTCGAATTACATTAATGGCTGCATGTCGGTAAAGCTCCACAATCTCTGCTCTGCTATCTCAATCATAAGTCTGCAGGGCTCAAAAATGTGAGTATGCACCACGGGAACCATCTACTAGGAGAATTCTCCACCTCTTTGATAGAAGTCTTCTCAAGAAGGACATGGGTTTAAAGCTGATGATAAACCATACATATTTCATAGATCAAAGTCCAAAATTACTAAATGAACCCAAATCCTTACATGAAATTAGATTAAAATTTAATCCTTATAAATATATAAAATCAAATATTCTATACATGAATTTTATTATTATTTATGATAATGATATCATTAAGTCAGCTTTCACATCAATTGTGATTAAGTTGTTATCTAAATAATTTTAAGAATATACCACACACATTGACTTGCTGCGTTTCAAAAAAGTTAATTAATTTCCCCGTATACTACTAAAAATCTGAACAAATCATAGGAATTGAAAGTGGTAAATATAATATAAATCATGAGAATCTTTAAATATAATAAAATGGAACAAACTTTATTATAAAAAAGTAATAAAATGCAGCAGAGTAGTAAAAAAAAAACTCTCAAATTTTGTTTCACCTGCTATTGCGCAACTTGAAAGTATTTTGAAATAAATAAAAGTACTTCCTTGCTAGTACTTACTAAGTTTTGTCGTACATGAATTTTGTTTTGGTTGAACCAGAATTTAATTAGATGAAAGTACACACATCTCTTCCTATTTTTAAAAATTCAAAAATACAACCCATATATAGCATTAAAGAAGGTAATAATAATTTTATTAAACAAATTTTAAAACCTTACTGTAAATTTTTCATAACACCTACCTCACCGTAGCTTTTAAAATATCATAATATTTTTAGTGAGAATTAATCTTAAGGAGTATTAATAAAGTATATTTAATTTTAAGAAATATAAAAACTATAAATTATTAAAAAGAATTATTCAAATTTTATTTAGAGGTAGGAATTATTAAATTTTATTTAATGGATAAAAATATCTTTAACGAAAACACTTTTGGAAGACTAAACGAATGACTATTTTTTTATTAAGTAGTCAAGTGTTCTAACGGAGTGAATAACAATAATAAATAAAGTTTTAAATCTACAATAAGCTTGGAAGACAATATATATGCGAATGACTATTTTTTTATTGAGTAATTAAGTGTTCTTACCGAATGATTAACAATAGTAAATAAAATTTTAAATTTATAAAAATTTTAGAAGACATTATGTGAATGACCATTTCTTTTTATTGAGTGATTAAGTGTTCTTATGGAGTAGCTAATAATAATAAATAAATTTATTAATTTACAAGAAATTTAAAAGACAATAAGGGAATGACTATTTTTTTTTATTGAGTAGTTAAGTGTTCCAGCGAAGTGGCTAACAATAATATTTATACTTTATCCAATTTTTAGAATATTAGTTTAAGAATAAGGATTTAAATTTTATGTCTTATTTATTTGTCTCTAATTATTTATTTAATAAAATATTGTCAACTAATTTTTTTAATATATATTTTAGTTAACAGTATTTTTATTTTAATTAAAAATATTTTATTAAGGAAACATGATTGAGAATATAGTGTACATATGCTATATATATTTTATTATATAGCATATGTACACTAAAATAAAACAGTCATGTGAATTTTAACTTTCAATAAATAAAAAAATATCACGGTCGATGTTAACTTCTTATCGGTCATGCAGTGCCGCAACTGACAACAAGAATCTTCTATTCTTTATGGCAACAATAATTGAATAAAATGTATCTTAATTAGTATAGAGTCAATTGCTTCGGTTTGTAGGAGTATGTCACTTGTCCACTGCTATAACTAATCCAGTGTTATGATAATTAGGTTGGAATTAATTCGAATTGTACAATAGTCAGCATCTCGTCCTATTGAATTCAAACCGAGCATCTAGCCAAAGTGTTCAATAAGAGCAAAGTGGATTATTTTTCGAAGTCATATATTTTGATTAAAAGAGCCAAGTCCAAAAAAATATCTCATTATCACAATCAAACTACAAAAACCAGGAAGGTGTGGGGTTAAAGAGATGTATTCTCTACTTTTATTATTTAGATTAAATTTTAAAGTTTAAACCAGTACTTAAGAGAATTAAAGAATTTCACAAGAGTACAACTCGCAAGCTACAGGTATAAAATTAATAAAACTTAAAAGAGTTCAGAAAACCTTAATGATGTAGGCAGATGAATTGCACACTAAAATGTCTCCTTTCAAGAGTGGGTATAGAGATTTTGTCAATAAAATAGTCAAACATATTATGCTCCCAACATAGCTTGATTTCCCTTTTAAATTTTGGATTTTGAGTTTATTCCTATTGATTTTTGTGTCCTTGATTGATAGCCTTAACCGTTAAATAGATTTTTGTCCATTACCTGACCATTGCAAGCTTTACTATTATGATATTTCTCAAAATTCAACGGTTGCACTTAATTTTGAAATATGTTAATGAATTCTCAAAATGAGTTAAACTGACCTATTTTTAATTAACTTATGTCTATATCAACATTTTAAGTAATTTTTGAGTTGATATACTTTTTCATGAGTTATCAATTGATCGACTGAGGGGTTATAGTGTTGGCAAATGGAAAAAAATGTATTTATTCTCTCTTTTGTTAAAAGCTGTTAATACTTATGTGCATATAGATTGTTAAAGTATTGCATCGCGTTAAAACAGTTAAATATAATGTATATATAGAGAAGTGTAGTTGCTGTTTGGTAGCAGCTAAATACTTTACATAATTTTTTTTTAAGACTCTGCGTCCTTACATCTTTCGAATAAGACTAATTCTTGTTCTGATTTAATTCTAACCATAAATTGCTTCAAGTGGTTTCATACTTTACATAAATTAACTAAACCCATAGTTACAGCCACAGGTCTAACAATGAGGACTGCTAATATTAATTAATAGTCAAAATAATCCACTTCACTTGGCTTTGTAATTTCAAGTTCCTAGACATGATTTCTTATATATTTTTGTGTGGCCCCTACAACGTATCTTATACTCAAATGCCATTTTCCGAGACGTAAACAATGTAGTTACGATATTACTTCTTCAGAACTTAAAGTGGACTGCCAATACACTCTAACCTATCCTGCATATCAAAGCAAGCATCGACCAAGCCTCCAGCTCAGTTTTATTTAACATCTCATGCTTAAAATCAGGGATGCAATATCTCAGAGAAAAGAAAGAAAAAATAAAAAGAAAAAGGCGTGTGTAATGTGGTACTACCAGTGCAGTGTGGCCTGATGAGGTGGAGAGTCCACCGCAAAATTTTGACTCATATTGGTTCTGGCGTCAACCACTGCCGGCCACTTGTAGGGGAGATGAATCAATTGCTCACCTACACTTTCTATGTTTTGGTACAAGTTTTAATTACTTTGACTTTCGTCTTTGAATTGAGTTTCTACGGCATGCAAAGGTCTTCAAACAGTCACTAAGATCATAAAGATGAGATGACTTACATATACTTGAGAGGATCGTACCTTTTCTGGGGTTAGCTAATTGATTCGAAAGCTTGGAGATGGCCATTTCAATAGTCATAATTTCATCACTTTGCATCATATCACCATTTCACCACTAATTTATTGAAGTCCCCCAAAAGCCCACAAACCACAAGGTAAAAGAATATTCTTTCTTCACCGGACCTTTCTTTGTTTTTTCCGCCACCTTGCTAGTTAGTAATAGTAGTTGCTCCTCCTTTTGTTTTATTTAGAAACTTAAGAAAATAATACAAATAATTATCATTTACTATTATTTTATAGATTATGTTTTTATTTTGCGTCATATTTTATTTTTAAATTATTATTTGAATAATCATTTTAATAAAATATTTATAAATACAAGTGTAATTATTTTAATGTCAAATTTATTTATTTATTTTAAATAGTTTGAGATATATGAAAAAATCAACAAAATAATTATTTTTATAGCAAAAATTTTATTATTTTTGTAGTTATTATATTATATGAAGACTGACCATTTTAATGATAATTAAGAAAACTGACATGTCAACTCAAGTAACAGGCTAAAATGTGTCTAATTTAAATTTAGAACTTAACTATAATTTTTCTATACTTACATATATAAAATATAAAATTTCATGATTCAATTTAAATTTAAAAATTAAATTTTAAGCTCAATTACAAGTGACAAACGATCTTGAATTAATTTGAATAAACTCATTTATTTATTTTGGTTTTGCGATAAAACTACTTGTGCATATAACGATGAGCATAAAATTAAGGATAAAACTTAAACAAAGTGTTGTAGGTGTTTGTGATATTATTTTTTAATTAAAATATAATATGTGTATTATTTTTTATACACTTATACTAAAAGTAAAAATAATATGACAATAAAGTTAAAAATTAACATATATATATATATTATTTTAATTAAATAATAACACTTTTTTTTGTTGAAAGAAATTAAATAATAACACTTGAAGTATTTATAAAACGTCATATAAATTTTCTCCTAAAATTAGTTGACAGTGACCTAACTCATTGATTTAAAAGTGGCTTCCTCCATATTTTATGGGACAGAAGAGCGTCTGTTTGGTTCACTTGGCTAAAATAGCAAAGTTTTAAATATTATTAATGAATGTACAGGTATGCTTTTCTTTTTATACATATAGCATCTATAATAACTATGCCTAAGATGCATGCTGAAGCGCCCTTTAATTAAATGAAGAGATAGAACAAACAAAGAGAGAGTTAAGCGACACAGTACGAGTAGGAGGGAAAGTGTGGGTTCTCCTAACGATTAACATATGTCTGTGATGACTGATATGTCTGTCTGTTCATGCAATCATGTCGGCCATCAGCATCATCTAGGGAAGAAGATAGATAAACCTTGTGGTTGTGGTTGTGGTTGTGGGACCGCATGAAATCACGAGTAGAAACATGTTTGGTCACTCTCATCATGCTCACCCTACGTCATCTCTTTCTCCCTAACCTGAAGAATAATAAATTGGAAAATTCCTTTTGAGCCATGCCATTATTGAAAGTTTATAACAAAATGAGAAACACAATTACATTTCGATCTTGTGAGTTATGTATGTATCGATGCTTTTTCAGTAACTCATTCATTCGAATCCAAGTAGAATTGAATGCTTCTCAAAAATCAATTTTTCAACGAGAGATTAAATAAAAAAAAGAAGAAGAAAAAAACAAGACTTTTCTTTGATAAATCCTCAACGTTTGACCAGAAGACCAGATCTGCTATGAATATGATATATCATGTATCACAACAAAGTCTTCCCATTGACCTACCTTTGATTTTTATGTTAATATATTGATTAGGATTAAGATCATTAGTTAAATAAATATAAACAAATAGGACTTTGGCTTTTCCAAAATTTGACGCAAATAGCATCACATGCATTCCCACCTAAGAAACGGCCTCTTGCTGGCCATCGCCCATAAGCTATAATAACAATATTATCATCCAATTAACTAATTGATTAGAAAATATAGACAATGAGACACTATAGCAAGTAATAATTATCATAAACATGCTTTTAAATCGGATATCCCTCCTCATTCCTTAAACTTTTTAATATAAACAAATTATCATAAACATTCAATTGAAAAAAAAAGTTTATTTTGATTTATAGTATTATATTATGTAAATATGTGTTTTCAATTTTCATATCATGGAAGTAAGTTAATTATCATAATTTTTAAATAATGTGAAAAACCATGACTAGTGTTAAAAACTTATTTTTGACAGTGACCGTGTATTTTAATTAAAAAAAATTAATATTAAATTTAAAAAATAATAATGATAATTCAAAAGGGGACAGAATGTTGGAACTGTGAAAGGGAGGAGGTAGCAGCCAAACAAAACGCATTGCAAAGAAACTGACGTTCCTCGTTGGTTGGCACAAACAGCAGCCTTCGTTTGTTGTCTTGATTTTCCTTATGTATGTACAATCGTCGTTTCGTTTCGTTTGCTTTTGGTTTGGTTTCGACGCGCACGAGGGTTTTTTCTACCACTACCACATTCATTTTTTCTTAATTATTACCAAAATTTTCCCCTCTTTCTGTTCCATATTCCATCGACCATTTCCAATTCCAATATAAATAACTTGTTTATTATTTTCTCCCCAAAGAAAATTACCTGAAGTTGATGAATTAATTAAGCTTAAATACTACTTCTCTCCCTTCTCCACCCTTTTCTGTTTCCCCATTTCTTAAAGCGTAGACCTCTCTGTTCATGGTCACCTGAGCTCTCTCTCTCTCTTGTATTCTCTCTCTTTCCTATTATTTCCTTTATTCTGCTATTTCGAGGTGAGCTTGCTCTTTTTTTTTTTTCAATTTTTTTTCTGTGATTTTTTTCCTGTTCCATTTTCAGCTGTGTATCTGTTCAATTCAATTTACTTTTTCTGGGTTGTTGCCAATTTCTCTTTTTTTTTTTTTTCTAAATTAGAAACAAGTATTAAAGTTTCATCTTTTACCTTACTCTATACTTGCTGCTTCTCTCTATTTGGGTACTTTCTCCCTTATTCTTTTTCCTTTGTTTATTTTTTATTTTTTTGTTTCTGGTGCTTGGATGATGGTTGGAGTATTAATAATTAGTATGGGGTGCTTCAATTCAATTTAAATGTTCTTTTCTGCTTATATAATTTAGCTGGTGCATCCTCGGGTTTGCACCCTCTGTGTTTTTCCAGCTCGTGTAACAGATAGAGTAGAACATGAAACAGAAGATAATTAGTGGTGTAGCTTTGAAGAAACTATGAGTGTGACATCGGATAGTATATGTTCTTTGGGCAAAAAAAGGAGTTTTTTTTATTTTTTTATTTTATGAAATGCTTGAGCTTCTTTGTTGATCGCATGTTTTATGCAGAAGCTTTTAGAGATTTACAGCTTTAGATGTCAGACATGGGGAAAAAGGGAAATGAAATGATGGGATTGTGTACCCAGTATATGCTATTGCTACGTTCATTTTTTTTATGTGCTTTCGTTATTCATTTGGTGCCATTACTAATGAAAATAGTTTGCTAATGGCATTTTTAATGAGTTCAATTTCAAGTCTCTTAAGAGTTGATTGCTATGAATAACAAATAAAATTGAAGTTTCACCTCAAAAAGGATTGTTCCTAAGCATATAATCAGTTCTTGAGAGTTGCAGTTTTTGGTGACTTGTTGGTATACTTGTTCATAGCCGTCACTATGCTCCAGTTTCATTTACTTTATTTATATTGCTTTACTCGTTATTCAGGGATTCAGAATGGATTTGAGATTTATTTTAGCTTTAATTCTGGCCGATACTTTCTTTGAATTGATGTTACTTCCAAGAGAATTTTACTTATCTGGGTCGTCTATTGTCATGTTTAGGAAGGAACAAATGACTGGAATGGCTAAGGAGGATGAGTCAGGTAGCCCTAGTTGGGGTGCTTCATTTTTTATGCAGACAAAAGAGGATGTGGCTAGAGCTGTCACTGCTGCTATGAATTCTCCAAGGCCATCTGTGATATATTCATCCAAAGATGATAGTGGTGGTAGCCAACTTCAAAGGCTGCAGTATCAAGTCACAAAAATGATAAAAGGCTTTTCACGCC
Source organism: Styphnolobium japonicum (assembly GCA_023212625.1). NCBI lineage: Eukaryota > Viridiplantae > Streptophyta > Magnoliopsida > Fabales > Fabaceae > Styphnolobium > Styphnolobium japonicum. The sequence continues at coordinate 18,949,574 of JALBWW010000003.1, read as the reverse complement.
CTCCTGAAGTTAAATATACAAATTACAATCCAGAAATCCTGACAAGTCAGAAGCGTCAATGGGCTGCAAACTTTCAGTTGCAGTACATGGTAAATTCTTCTGATTGAATGCACCAATTACATGTTCCTTCTATTTTTCGAGTATAAACCATAAAGAAACTTAAGCTGCTTGTTACTGTAGGATTTTTGGCTTTTGGTTTTGAATGCTACCTCTTCCTTAGTTTGGCCCTTCAGTTACTTATTTGAGCTTTCAGCTGTTTCTCTTTCGTTTAAAACCATCATGTCTATGCTCATGTTTCTTCATGCTGCATGCCATTATTAGTTTTTAGGCTTTTTAGACCTTTTCTTTTTGACTCAGTACACAAAATTCATGAACTAAGTTGTCCCTTGATTGTTCTCATACACTCACTCTTATTTAAATTCACAGGACCATAGATCTTGGAAGGAGCCAACACGGCTGTTCGAAAGCATGGTGGTTGTTGGACTTCATCCTAATTGTGATATTCAGGCACTGCAAAGGCAATATGTTGTTAGAAAGTCTGAAGGCTCTGGTAAATTGAGAAGTGCACTTGGTTATCAGAATCAATCCCGTGTAGAACCCAATCTTGAACCTCAGGTTGTGATCTTTGGTTACAGAGATTATTATTATTATTATTACTGCCTCTGGTACTAGTACTATTTCTAATTTTATTTTTATTACAGTATTTCTGCTATGTCCACTACAACCTTCATTGATCACTGTCTTTAATATTAGTTTTGTCTTCAAATATATCAGTATCATGAAAACTGTATGTTCAAAATTTTTCCAGGTCTTATTTGTTTACCCTCCAGAAAAACAACTGCCTCTTAAAGACAAGGATCTTCTTTCTTTCTGCTTCCCTGGAGGCCTGGAGGTTAGGTGTATGCTTAAAGAACTTTTATATTTCCCCTTATCGTTTTTATATCATTACTATTACTACTATCATCATCATCATCATTACTATTATTCAGATTGAGAAAGATCAAACACAAATTACCTCTAGCATTAAGGAGTTATTTTGAGGGGGAAAAATATCAGGAAAAAGTTATAGCTTTATCTCCCCGTGTCTGTCTGTCTATCTTCTGGGGTATTTTCTTTTGTTTTTGAGGAGTTTGAATTTATGGCTATCGTTTTTTGAAATCAAAGAACACAATTTGTGCCACTTTGGTATAGCTTAAGAGGCAAAGAGTGGCGTGGGGATATAATAGAGGTGTGAGGCTTGATTCCCACGAAAACCAAAAATACTAAGTGAACATCACTTGCGTAACAAATTAAATCATACCCATTTGCTTAGATTAGGTACCCACTGTCTATAAAGTATACTAACTGCATCCTGATGAATCAGGGTGATCAATATTACTTGTATTTAAATTCTTGGCATCAATAGTAGTTGATGTATGTATTTATACAGTGAGTCGTCTGTAGGGTCATCTACTTGTCTGTCCTGTCTTAGATTTATTTATTTTCATGTGAGTAACTTATGTAGAGATTTTACCTAGGTTTTAATTTTTCTTGGATGTAATTTCAGGTTCGTGCTGTTGAGAGAACCCCTTCCATGAGTGAGTTGAATGAAATTTTTTTTGGGCAGGTATTTTATGCAATATTATGCTTCCTTTAATATTATGCCAATTATTTTCTTGGTTAATATTGGATTTATGTATGATTATATTTCTTCCTTCTCCTCTTAAGTATTTGACCAATTATTAACCAACCCTCTGAATTGATATATCCATCTTTGTCAATCTGGTAACCCTGTATCTAGAATTTCATTGTATATAGACCTAGTATAATGGAGTTGGAAACTTGGGCACTTAAAGGGCATTTTATTCTTTCATTGTGCTTCTTTCTTGAAGATGTTTACATGAAATGTCATATTGCAGTTTCTTGAAATTAAAGACACTATAATTATCACTTGGTCTTTCAGGTACATGATTCCCCATGATAATTATCATGCTTTTAGTGGATTTCCTTGACTACATACAAATGTTTCAGAATTTGGTTCCTGAGCCATTGATGCTTGCTTTCAGTAAAGCTTTTCTTTCTACAGGCTTTGTAACTGTTTGTGTCATCGATAACAATCAATTTGGGATTGTTATCACATTTTTTTTTTTCATTATATTAACTATGTCAAAGCTTTGTTAATTAATTTTCATTTACTTGCAAGTGTTGACAACCAGTTTATTTGATAAAGTTGGAGGGATATCTAAGTTTTTAAACATTGATACCCAGTGGTTTATATTGCAGGAACACCTTAAACAAAGGGATCTGTCATTTATATTTAGGTTACAGGTAACTGAAGCAATCTAATTGTTACTTTGTTTCGACTTTCTTACATTTTCTTCTTTTGCATGTTGTTTTTCCAAGTGCTTTTGTTGACGTCTATTACTATGTGTGTGGACTTTTGCTAATTTTTTATTTATTTTTAATATCAACACGTTCTAAGGATGGAGATTAAGTCACAGACAACTTTTTCAAACTGCGTTCTAAAACTATATATGGAAATATACTCTTCATATATCTTTCCATTTTTTTCTTCTACAATGTATCTTTCTATATTATACTCTTGACAAATATTATTACGAAAATTACAGAAAAGGAGTTCTTGGTTAAAATATTTCTGTCTAGGAAGAATTAACCATTCAATTGATTAACAATATTCAAAGAGTGGTTAATGAGTAACCAAACCACTAACCACTTGTTGACTTAAATAACCACTTGAGTAGTTAATTGTTCCTAAATTGGAAATATTTCAGCCAAGAGTTCCTTTTCTCCATTTGAAGGGGTTTTGACTGGACTAGTGTTAGTTTGTGTCAAAGGACCAACTATCCCAAAAGCTTAAGCTTTTAGGTGAAGGCTCATGAATGACTTTATATCTCTAACATGCCCCTTCACGCAAGAGCCATTTGGGCTTGAAGCGTGGACAATGCATAGGCCCATTATATCTTGTATTGAAATCCAACTTTTTATTTAGAAGGACGGGGCAGCAAGGATCAAACTCCTAACCACTTGGTCTGACAAGCTCTAATACCATGTCAATGACTAACTATTCAAAAGCTTAAGCTTTTAGGTGAAGGCTCATGAATGACTTTATATCTAATAGTTTGAATTCTTTTATAGTTGTTTTTGGACCTAAATTCTCCTTGATCTAGATTCATATGATAGTTTTGAGGTTTACCTCCTTTTGTGATGGGAAAAGAGCCTCACGTGACCCCATTCAAGCTTAAAACCTGTTTCTAATTGCCAGTGCTAATTACGTTTTTATTATTCAATCCTAGAGCTAAAACTTCAAATTTCCCTCGTTTGAGCATCCTGAAGGAAAACATTTGTTTGTCAATTTCTATTTGCAGTAACGTTGTGAATAGCGATTTTATGCTTGACTTTAATTAAAAGAGTTAGCTCCTTACTATTCTGATTTGAGGCTGCATTTTTCTCTGCCTGGTATTATAGACTATTCTATCCAGATGAAGACATTGTTAAGTAAGCAATCTGTCCATAAGTACTCAGTAGAGACAAATCTATATCCGCTCCTAACTTGAGAGAGGAAGAACAGCACACTTTACAGAGTGTTGCCATTTACCAATATATTTTTGTTTAAGTGCAGGACAAAGATAAAAGCTGGTTCATTAATATGTTCCTAGTTCTTTGTTCTTTGATTTAAGTGATGCATAGCAAAATCACCAGAACTCTTGATTGTTGGCCACTACTGTCTAAAAGTAAGAAAGGCGTTAGAGAAGTTGAACATGAGTGATGTGTATGTGTTGAACTTGTAATGACACAAAAGGAAACTTGTTATTCGGCGGTGTATCAAAAGAGTATCTTTTGAAGTACTGAACTTTTCAGTAGATTTGTTTTATTGAGTCTTGTCAATATTCAATGGCTGATCACATGAAATGTAATGCCAGAGATGAAGAAACTCCTTAATGGAGAAAACAGAGACTCTAAGTGATTTATTCCTATGTAACATGAGTTCATGAATTTTTTTAAGACAATTTTATTGCTACCAGTGTAATTTATTTGTTTGGATTCTTACATAAAGGGGCCAAGGGAGCTAAATTTTGGTTTTAAGCTAAATTTTTACACCTGCATTCTTTTCTTTCCAAATCCACTCTAACAAACAATGCCTTAAGGACCCATTAACCGCTCATTTAATTAATCGGTCCTTAAGTGTGAATATTTAGCTAGCTTTCTCCCTTATTTAGTTTTTATTTTTTTTTATATTGTACTGTTTCCTGTACTCACAATGTTTCATTGTTTTTTACTTCATAGGGTGCTGATAATTCAACACTTTATGGGTGCTGTGTCTTAGTTGAAGAATTAGTGCAAAAGCCCTCTGGATTGCTCTCCCTGACTTCTGATAAGCAGTCGTCTTTCTCTTCTCTAAGGCGCCATATATTTACCACACAGAGATGTTACTGCATTCTCTCAAGGCTCCCATTTTTTGAATTGCACTTTGGTGTATTGAATAGGTAGGTATTTATAATAATCCAGTCCCCCCTGATGAGGGGTGGTATGTAGAAGATATTTGCAATTTCATTGTCATTTACTGTTTTAAGTTTTGAAAGGATGGTCCTGTTAGTGTTAACAGTTGGTCTGTTCTGTACACATCTCATGCACCTAAGCAGAAAAGTGTCAAGTAACTACTTCTGATCTGGAGAGGGCTTATGGGATTAATCTGTAGTACATTCAGAAACCTATATATGATAGTATTTTGTATGTTTTGTGAAATTGAATTGTCAGTGTGATCACCTAAGCATACTAATATGAAGATATTTCAGTTTCAAATGGAGACAGATAAAATGAATATTGGCATTTTCTTAAATCAATGCATTATAAAACTAGGTGGGGGTTGAAAAAAACATGTAATAAGCAATGTTTAAAACACAGGCAACTCAAGCACACACACACACATGCCAACATAGGTTGCTGAAGGAAAAAAGATGGTTCATTGATGTCTGAAGATTAGATGATGCAAATAATATATTGGCTGAAAGTAATCGAAAATGGTAAAAGCTTCCTGGGAGCTAAGATGTAGTTTGTTGTGACAAATTTTGTCTTGTGCATAGGGGAGTAAATTTTAGTATTGTGCAAAGGGGAGTCAACTTATAAACTTGTCTGTTGTTTTTCTTTGTTCTGTCCCTCAGCTTCAAATTTCAAATGCTCAAGATTATTTTCATACCTTTTTTCAGGGCTTTCTCAGATGGTTAATATTTATATAGTGGAACATAAAGTGAAATATTTTTCTCCTTTTAGTTTTTTGGTGTCATTAAAAAGGGTTGAGGAAGACCTAAGAAAACATTAGGAGAAACCATTAAAAAAGACCTTGCTGTAAATGGTTTTACTGAAAATTTGGTTTTTGATAGAGCCCAATGGCATTGATTGATCCATGTAGCCGACCCATCTAGTGGGATAAGGCTTGGTTGTTGTTGTTGTTTTAATGATGGCATGCTGTTTGTTTTCTGAGTATTTGGCTGAAATCATTTGAATTATGTATAATATATGCACATATTGTATTCTTATGTGTGATACTTAGAATTGTTTACTTCCTAGCATGTCTGGGTACGCTATAATTTTATGATTTTTGCTCATTTTATTGTGCTAATATCTCTGTAGCATCTTTACGCAAGAAAGGCTAGAGCGGTTGACAAAAAGTGTTGGGGATTTAGATTTAGAATTTGTTGAAGGTAACTATGAGGAAGAAAACTTGGAGGGAAACTCAGAATGTATGTTGGTGAATGATAGACCAATAGAAGACAGACTTGATGGAAATCCAAGGATTTCTCAATCAAGCTTAAGAAATTCCACACCTGCAAACATTGTGGGTGATGGTAATCATCCAGAGCAACAAATGGTTATTGGGGAGCTGCAGACATTTAAGGAGAGAGTCAATGATGACAATGTTGTGCCAATTGATCCTGAAACTGATAGAAAAACTGCCAAAGCAGAATCTGGCCCTACAAATTCTGAAGATAGTGATCTGTATGGAGATGCTTTGGTAACAAACAAACATTCAGAAGATAGGCGTTTACCAAATGCTATTTTACCACTCCTGCGCTATTGCCAGTATGAAAGCTCTGAATCTTCCTGCAGGTACATGACATTGTGATTGTACAGACCATTTAATTAGTACTCTTATGATCTTAGCATTAAATAATGAAGCTTATTGTACCTTCACTGATTCCATGAATATTTTCTCTTGTAGTCAGATCTGGAAGTACTAAGAACAAAAACTAGTTTTGTTCATGAATCTGTTGTACATGTCATGTGTCATTTGATGTACTTTCTTTACTGTTCAGAGTTTTTTCTCTGTTACTTGCTTATTCCTTGACTTCATTTGACAGAAAATATGTTGGTGGACTGTGGTTTATGCGAGGTGGGAGGCATAAAGTAGTATATGTCATTATTACTATTGTGTTCCCTGGTGTATTCTTGTGCATGCCACATGGAATGAGATGAATTGATGCGGTTTAATGTAGACATTGTATAATTCATCGTACCTATCTTGGGTTAGGATAGGACGGGGAGTCATGGTACTTGAGATTTTTTTAATGATCTTAACGGAATGCTTAATGGGATAGATTACACTTAACTCTGTGATTTAAAATTGTAACAAAACTGCATAATGGCTATATTTCTTAATGATAACAGTGCTGGGCCTTCTGGCTATTATGGTGATTTGTAGTGACTTCTTTCTCCTTGAAGCTTTGATGGTGGGAAATGGTCTAGCATGATTATGATGCATGTTTATAATGTCTGATTATTGCTTGATTAGTTAGGTTTCTACTGGCTTAACACTAAGTTAGAGAACATAGAGTTGGATTCATTTTGTCTGGGGTCTTAATAAGATCTATATGCTGCATGGAAGAAAATAAATTTTCATGTGTATATGTTGTCTGGATCCTCCGCCTTATCAGGGGTCCTTGTCATCACCCAACATTTTGACTATTCTTGAGCAAGAGCAAATTTGAACTTCAATCCTTGACCTCATTGTTTTTGAGATCCAAACAGCAAGGTTTTTTAGTTTGAAACAAGTCTCAATTTTTTATTTTTATTTTTTCGATCATTTTTTTTTCACCCAGAAGTCCTGGTATAAAGGTTTGAAAAAATATGAGTTGTTTTTGGTTTTTCACCTTTATCCCTGGTAAGAAGGTGGGTTAATTTAGGGATTATGGTAGCCCTGGTAATTGACACAACTGGTACACTGACTAGGTTCACTTTGTCCATGAAGTTTAGCTTGCTGTGTCACTGTAGGCTAACATATATAGTGCCCTTTTTATAAACACTTGGCCTTAGCATCCTTTTTCTTTTCCTTAAAAGAAATTTAAAAGATATGAAAATTGAAAAGAAAAGGAAGATATTGTGTTAACAATCATGTGGTTTATTTCTTTGACTCAGGCAGAATGTGCTGTGAGGTTCCACCTAGGGTATATGTTGCATGGGGTAGCAGTGATGCAGATGCTTGATCATATTCTCTCTTATGCTTCTTATTAAGCAATATATGCTGTTTTAATTCTAGCATGTTTGCTCTCTTCCCCCCCCGCCCCACAAACACACACACAATAGATAGTGTGTTTGCTCTAGGTTGGAGTGAAACAAACACTCGTATTTTTAAAGGAAAATATTTAGGGAGTCTCCTTGATAGATGTCAAGAACCAACTATCCCAATAGCTTAAACTGTTAGGTGAAGGCCCAAGATTGGTTTTTATATATCTAACACGCCTCCTCACGAAAGATCTCTTTGGGCTCGAAGCGTGGACAATGCATAGGCCCACCCTACCTTGTGCTGAAATTCAACTTTATTTAGAAGAATGGAGGCAGCAAGGATCAAGCTCCTAACCACTTGGTCATAGAGGCTTTGATGCCATATCAAGAACCAACTATCCCAACAGCTTAAGTTGTTAGGTGAAGACCCAAGATTGGTTTTCTATATCTAACAATAGACATGCAGAGGGATTGAACTGCTCTCTTGTATTAATGTCTATGCTTTGTATTTGTTGTTTTCTTTTTTTGGTTGCTTTCTCTATGGAGAATTACTTATTTTCCTTTTTCTTTGTATTCCTTCTTTCTTTCTTTCTAATAAATTTTCTTTACTTATTCAAACAAATTCAGGTGTTTACACAGTTATGTTTTAGAGTGACTATGTTTTGTACTCTATTAAATTATTGTCTGTTTCTTCATAGTGGTGCACCTTAAACATATGATCTGCTTTATGCAGTTTTCAAGGTTCACCTTGTGAAAATAGAAATTTTAGGAGTGATTTGTTGTCTATTTCTTCAAAGTGATGCATCTTAAACATATGATCTGCTTTATGCAGTTTTCAAGGTTCTCCTTGTGAAGACAGAAATTTTAGGAGTGACGCTGATGACACTGAGACAGAAGATGCATCTGTCTCTGGCCAAGAGGATTTAAATGACCTACATGATATTCTTGAATGGGCTAAGGTTTGTAATTTTAACTGCATCTAGAGCTGTTTTTGTCTGGTCTTTTGTGAGGATATTTTATAGCTGATGTTATTTTACCAATTCCCAGGAAAATCACTGTGGACCATTACAGATTATAAGTGAGTATTACCGTTTAAGTTGTCCTGCAAGGGGCACAGCACTTAGGTTTCATCCTCTGGAGCACCTGCATCCCTTGGAATATCACAGACCAGTTGAGACAGTTCTACATCTTGCTGGTTCAACTGTTGATTTGAAATCTTGCAGTACGGGTCTGGCATTAGCTGAGGTATGCTGTTGTAATAATTTTGATTGGATTAAATTGCTTTTATTCCACTTTAGATTTAGGATTTGAGTCTTATGGGCAATATCATGTTTGATAGTCATATGCTCATGGTAAACACAGTACTTCATTGTTGTTTGTTCCTCTCAGGCACATAACTCTCTTCTGGCCGAGGAGGAGGCAACTGCATTATCTATATGGGCTGTGGCATGCATATGTGGTACATTGAGACTTGAAAATGTAGGTTTTGTGTATGATTTTAAGAAATCCATGTTCTTTTGCCATATATTGTTAATATCTTGCATGCTTGATACTCCAGATATTTGGATTTTTTAGTATGGAAGTTGTGACTGAATTATTGTGAGATTGAGCTTATGTGTGGGTGGATTCATTGTGGTTTTAATATCATAGCTATTTTATTTTTTGGGGGGGAGAGGGGTATGAGTCCTGCTTAGAACTTCTGCTCCACCTGTAGCACAAGTGCTGCCTCTCTTATGATTTCAGCATTTATAAGTCTAAAAATACTGAAATATTGTAATTGAGTGCATCTTGTTTACAAAGCGAGATCTGTTAGTTGTGGAGATATATCACTTCATTAATAACTATTGCTTCTAGATCAAAGAGAAGATCTGATATTAATCATCGATTAAGTTACTTCAACCATAGCCAAATTAGAGCGAAATTGTGCATGTTGGATATGACTTAATGTTGATCTGGGGTTGAGCAGGGAAGTTTTCTCCTGAAGTTGAAATGTAGTGATCTGAGTGTAACAGTTTCGTAATGCTTGTGAGTTTTACAACTACATGTTGGTTTAAATAATTGTGTGTCCATTCTGCAGGTGTTAACATTCTTTGCAGGAGCTCTACTGGAGAAGCAGATAGTTGTTGTCTGTTCTAATTTGGTATGTCTTGTGCCTCAAATTAAGTTAGTAATGATCTTGTGAAGATGATTAATATTCTCTTTTCAATTGCTATATTGATGCAAATGCTTATGTTATCTGAGTCATTGGTTATATATGATTTTGTCATTCAGATACATTGTTATTCCTTTATTGATAGGCCCCTGCTCTATTAGAAACAGTAGTAATTATATTTGTATTTTGGTTTCTTGTCCCTGGTCTATTAGGAACAGTAGTACTTATATTCTCTTCTCATTGTTGTCTTCGCCCTGCTGATGTGCTTGTGCATATTTGATCAGTCATTTTGCTGCTTATTTTTAATGTACAAGTCATGTTAATTGTTTGCAGATCTTACAACAGTGTTAGGATCCTCTAGTTTTACAAATTTGTTACTCTCACAATGAAATGTGGATTGCTATAATTATCTTGTTTAATAACATGGACAACTATGTTTGAAACCCAACCTTTGATTTACTGATTTGGCGAATTTCATTGCACGAAATTAGCATCTCACTTGAACCATTGATATTTCATCGTAGTCCTTGACAGAAAGATTTTGCTTCTTTCATGACCAGGGATTCCTATCTGCTTCAGTTTTATCAGTTATTCCACTAATCCGACCCTACCAATGGCAGAGCCTGCTAATGCCAGTTTGATTTCTTTCTCTTTTCAGCATAAAATTGAATATTATTTTTTACATGCTAATTATTTCTCTTTTCCACCTTATAGTATTTGATATGAACATGATCTTCCAGGTTTTACCAAATGACATGCTTGAGTTTTTGGATGCACCTGTCCCTTACATAGTGAGTATTCCCTTCTTCTTGCTTTTACTATTGAGAATAGTATCTGCTTGAAGTCAGGCTATGAATTTTTTTTGGCATTTTGGATTAATTTGTTCTTTTAAATCCATGCTCAGTGCTTGCCCTTGCACATGCCCTATTATTATTTAGATAATGATATTGGATATATTGCTTTGGAGCTTGTAAAGCCCATTTTATATTATCTTTCACTAATTGGAACATAAAGTTAGATTTGTTACGGGATTGTATAGTTTTAAATTTGGTTTCAACTGTTTTTATCTTACCCTTTTCTGTTGATAATACTATTTCTGGCATCTGACTGGCTCCAAAATTAATTCTCTAGGTTGGTATCAGGAACAAGACCAATGAAGTTATGTCAAAGTTAACCAATGTTATTCTGGTTGATGCCAATAGAAACCAGGTGTGTAATTTTTTCTGCAGTTTTCCAATGCCAATAAAAATCAAATCTTTTTCCCCAACAATTTAGTATTTACTGAGCTATAGTATACCTGACCTCTTCTTTCCTTTTATCCTTGAAAATTTATGGCTTCAAATGAAGGAAATTGTTATTCTAATTGTTTAATTTGTACTACTATATTGTTATCATTTGCTTGTGTTATACCTTCAAGTTTCGTATTCTCTGTTCCTTGAAATAAATCTGTTATCAAATTGACATCTCTGTTAAATATTTTTTTCTTTTTGGTAAGAAAGTGCTCATTAAATAATTTTAAGGTTTATAACTTCATACTGAAGTTTGTGAATATTAATGTAGACCAATATCATATTTTCCTTGAGTCATGTGGTATGGTAGGCTGATGGGATTTGGTTGATATGATATTCAATCTTAGTAATTTGATAATTTACATTTTAAGTTTTGATTAGTTTGTCAAACAATACCTAATATGCTTACTGGGTGACATTTGAGCAAAATAATTTAGATTTTTGGAGGCTAGGGTTAAGGTAAACTAACTAGATGGGTTAAATCTCTCCTAATGATTTGATGCAGGTTTGCAGACCCCTGAAAGAGTTCTCTCCTAATTGCTTTGTTATGCGTTTCCATAATTCTGAGACTAGTAGCCATTTAACACACTGCAGCTGTTAGATATTTTTGGTGTAGGCTCTGGTATTTTGGGCAAGTGTTGAATAAACCTTTTGAGCTTTTTCACCTTGTGATGTCATTTTAGAGGTTCTGGGAGCCGGGAGGAGTGAATTGGGCAAGGATCTTTGGCAGTGTGCTATATATGCATTTCTTTGTTGCCTATGGTTGGAAAGGAAAGAGAGGAATGCAGGAATCTTCAAAGATAAATTTTTGCCAGTTTATCTTTTATGAGTTAAAGGCCTCTTTATGGTGCTCAGCTAATGATTACTTTAGATGGTTTAAATGGTGTCATACCGAGAGATTGGCGCTCTTTGCTTAGTTGATGTGTCTTTTTGGCTGTGGCTTCTCTGTTTTTTGTTTTCTTGTAGAAGGATATATCCTCTGCTTTTGTATGACATTCTCTTCTCTAATAATATTTCTTACTTATTAAAAAAAATATGGATTAAATCTTTATAATAGGTGTATATAAATGGGTTGGTTCATAAGCAATAGGATGATGATCAAGGACTGAATTGGGCCTGCTTGGTTGGTGTTCAAAGCACCAGTAGACACTAGACAGTATCTTTGGGTATGTTAAGTTTTAGGGCACATTTAAAGTTGGATGGATTTTCGTAATGGAATTGGATGACTTTAAGGTGTCCAGCCAAGAAAATAATGTGAGGTTTAAACCTGAAAATCAGATTAGTAAAGGAGAAAAAGAAGACGACAACCTAGGCATCACATGTTCGGATCTGTGAAGCACTTACACTTTAGAAGAGGAACTATGTCCATGTCAGAACACTTCAAATTCTAATTGGAGACATCAAATGTCTGTTTTTCTTAGGTTGAGTTTCAACCACTGTTCCTGTAAGGATTTGGAAGAGTTTCCTAAATTCTATTGAATGCTTTAAGGAATTACAACTTCCTTATAATATTAGCCCATAAGACCCAAACATCAAACTGACCTCAACGAGAGAGATCCTAATATCTAAAGGCCAAAGATAACCACTGACTGAATTACAGAGTTACTAATATATACCTCAAAAATTGGAAATAAGGGTAAGCAAAGCATTCCAGCAGCTTAATAATTTCACCAGTCCTATGATCCTGTTCAAGCTTCTTTAGTTGAAGTCATTTTAAAATTAGTCCCAATATCAAAACTAGAACTTATATTCTTTATCTTTGAGCTTATGATTATTTTGCTTTTGCACTCCACATTACAACAGTTCAACTGAATTGTTTAATCTGAGTTGATCTTCTTGTGATCTTCTTGTTTCTCAAGTTAAAAACTACTATAAAAAAGTCATGGTTTTTGGATGGCATATTGTGGGTTCGTGTGAGTGCAGTCGTTCTTTAATCTTGCCTAGAATATGAATGGGGCTTGGCTCCAAAAATTATTTGCATTTCATATGGTTATCTGCTAACTTCTTTTTTAGGTGTCTCTATATTGAATTTTCAAGTTACAGATAGACACACCTGGTTTCTTAATGCTGATTTGTTGCAATAGGTGAAGTCACCAACAATGCCGCAACTGCCAAGACAGAAAGAGCTAGTCTCTTCTTTACGTCCTTATCATGCAACTCTTGTGGGTGAAAGTTACTTGGGTAGGAGAAGGCCAGTGTACGAATGCACGGAAGTGCAGGTGTGCCCTTCTTAATCATATCTTCACTATACATTACCCTCCCTGATTTTCTCTTTATGGCTCTCTCTTTCTACCTTTTCGGTCATTTTTAGTATCTAGAATATTACATATGTTAGTCATGCTTGCATATAATATATGTCAAGTGATGTAAGAGCCATTTTTTAAGAACCAGTTATTCCATTGCCTAATAGTTCGTCATTATATTGTGCATTCAGAAAAATTCAAGTAATTTGTGATAGATTTGTAGAATATTTCCATGTCTTATTGTTAACAATCATGTCAACATATTTTTGTGTTATATTCTCATGTTTGTTGTTTTCCCCACAGATTGAAGCTGCCAAGGGGTTCTTATCGGTGTTAAGATCTTACTTGGATTCCCTTTGCTATAACATCCGTTCTCATACAATTACCAATGTACAATCGAACGATGATAAGGTCTATATTTTTGTCTCAACAGCAAATTAAATTAGACCTTTTGATCTGACAGCTATTGCATTCTTGCCATTTGTCTCTACTGTTTTTACCTCTCTGAAAATAAGGATTTAATCAAGGACCAGCTTGGACTTCATTTTGTGAAAAAAAAAGCCAATTATTTATTGTGTAGTTAATCCCTGTTATGCAGTGGTTAATGGTTAATGGTTAATTGGTCCTTTTTTTCCCCAGTAAAATGTCATTGTAAGTTGGTCCTTACTAATAATTCTTCCTTCAATCAATGAAACAGCATAGTCCTTTTGGAGTGAAATTGTTTCCAATAACCCAACTGCAATACCATTTATTTTGCTGATAATTCTTTATTGACTATATTTTGAAGTTAAGTGATATGACAGACATTAGTCCTAGAAAATCTCAAGATAACTTGATAAGTTTAGGTGTGCTCCTTTGGTTAGGCATCTTATGCTCAACCTTTATAACTGTCCTCTTTGTCTTTTTCTTTTTATGCAAATGATGCTTGGCTTTGGCTTTGGCTTTGGCTTTTGCTCAAGTGGTAAGTAATGAGAGGTAGATGATTATATTTTTAAGTTCAATAAGCAAAATAAAATTAATAAAAACAATAATTGAAACAAGATTATGTAAAATTTAAAAATTGTAACGGAAAGGCATGCATTCAAACGTGCCATCATTTATGAACATTGTCTTGCATTGCACACAGCATATTTTATTAAGTATTTTGAAGAACTAATATGATGGCTTGTACCTTCAGGTATCCTTGCTTTTGAAGGAGAGTTTCATTGACTCATTCCCTCATCGTGATCGGCCTTTCATGAAGGTTTTTTGTTGAACTTACATCATACCTTATGTTAATTATGTAATGTAAACAAATTTTACTTTTATTCGCCTTTTGGTTTTAAATGATCTCAACTGACTTGCAAACTAATTCTGATTTCCTAGTATGTGAAATTCAAACTTTGTGATTTTAATTTTCTTGGGATCACGACTAGGGCACTGAGTAAGCAGTTTTTCTGGCAGAGAACATGTGGAAGTTGTTAAGAGAGGTTCACTGGAATAATCAATTTAGAGACTAGCTAAGTCTCCCTAATTGGTTGCCAGTCTTGCAGACGCATGACTGCTTGAGAATCATTGTTGTGTTGTCTCTGGTCTGACTTTATTTTCAGCTGTTGACCCTGTTTGTGGGTTGATATTTCTTTTAATTATAATTTTTTATAGTGCATGTAAACCATTGGCAAGCTTCATGTACTGGCATCAGGCCAAGCTGGGGCCTTGAAGGTTTCATTGAAATGTTGGGAGCCATGCTTAACGGTTAAATCGATGCTTAACCTTTACCACGTATCCGTGGAGTGTGCTTTGTACACTTGGAACATTTGGGCTGGGTAGCTCAATTGCACTCCTTATAGCTTTTACTTGGAGAATTGGCTTGCGCTAACCTCAAGCAAACAAACCTGATTGTATCGATCTCAACTGCATCCACCTATACATCTGTGTGGGAACCCAAGTGAATGTGTATTATGTGCAGCAATTTTTACAAAGACATGGATTATATATAGTACAGGATCTTTTTGTTCATTTGTCAGTGTGCTCAAATAGTGCTCAAATAGTATCTTGTTTGTCTTAATTGGGGTTTTTTTTTTGGTACAATATTTGTGTTATTTAAATGACAAACCTTTCTATCTTTACGGAGCTTTTTTTGTTCTTGGGTATTATTTTCAGACTACTAATGCGGATTTTTTCTCCTTTGTTGCCATGTGCTATACAGCTTTTCGTGGATACTCAGCTATTCTCTGTACATACAGATCTTGTTCTCTCTTTCTTCCAAAAGGAATAGGGCTGAAGTGCAAAACATTTTGGGAATATTGCTGCCTTGCAAAGCTTGAACGCAAGTTCAGTGTTGTATAATTTCCCTAAATTATTGATGAGCTAAGATTATCTCCCCTTGACATGTAACCCAAGATCCCCCCCGCCCCCCCTCTCTCTTTCTCCTTTAGGCTTTCTGCAGCACCTGTAAATAATTAGTTGAATGATATATTCAAGCTTAAAAGAAATGTTATAAGATTTCATTCTATGTAAATGACATTTTTTCATACACCAAAAGTAAAAGGTATGCTTTATCTCAGGCAATATGTATATATTGGAACTCTTATTTTATGATTGAGACTGGACTATTAAAATTGCAACTATTGTTTTATCTTAAGATTGGACTATTAGAAAACTACAACTGGAACCATGCTATTACGTGTTACTGAAAGTGAGCTTTGAGATCGAAGACAACTTGGTCTGGATTCCAGGCTTGTAAGTTCGTTCAAATGATTTAATGCAGAGTTAGCTGTCCAAGTTTATTTGAAATAAACCTCGTGTTTGTGCTTTGAAGCAGAACATTCATAGCAGACATGTAAAGTATACATTTTTTCATACCCTTGAGGTTCAGGCTGTCCTGCGAAATTTTTTGGAGGAATCATGGATATTCATAATCTAGGTAAGATATTGCGCTTTAAAAGTTGTTAGAAATGCTACCCCCCAACTTCATATATTATAATTAAGATTATATTGCTTCATAATGGCTTATTCTAACCATATTCTCCCTTAGAGTACTTGTATTTATTTAAATCAGTGTGCTTTATTTGTTGTTCATTAAAAGGTTGAGGGCTTGCAAATGGCATGGGACTTCGGTTAAGGTAAATCAATGGTTGAGTGCAACTTCAAATTCGACTGTAACTTATTCAAAGGCGGTAGAAGTAAAACCACAATGTATGGTGATCCACAGCCGCTCAAATAAATGGGAGGCTGGAAGCAGACATTGGACACTTCCCTGGGTCCTTACCTAATGATAAGGAAACAAATGTTGTGGTTTGTTCATCAGGGTCTCACTCATGGGCCAGATCTCATTAGATTGAAACAACCTTCTGGTTTTGATACTTATCTTGCTTGCTGATATGATTGATACATATGGGGTCTCCTTATGGGAAAATTATTGAATGCACTAGGTGCACTAGATCTCTCTGACCTCGACGTATTCATAGAATGTTTGTTCATTGTTAGGATCTAATTGCAAGGTATGAGACTTGAGTTCCACATTGGAAGTATAGGATTTAGATGTGAAGTTTATATAGCTTTAGACTCTTCCATCTTAATTGTTAGCTTTTAGGATGTAGTTCTTCCAAGGTTGTATCAATTGGTATCACGTTACGGGGGACTTAAGTCCCACATCAGAAGTATAAGATTTAGATGTGAAGTTTAATATAGCTTTAGACTCTACCACCTAAATAGTTAGCCTTAGATTCTCCCACTTAAATAGTTAGCTAAATAGTTAGCCTTAGATTCTCCCACTTAAATAGTTAGCTTTTGGAGTGTGGTTCTCCTGAGGTTGTATCATCCACCTTTTTTGAGGATGCGAGTTCCGTTGTATCATATCTCAAGTTGTTCCATAAAGAAGAATTAAAAATGAAGCTAAATACTTAAATCATGGCCATGGGATTATTGAAAATATACGTAAAGGCAAGTCACATGGCAATGACAAACTCTTCATAAGATTTTCTTTTCCTCATAATCGCTAGACTTAAAAGGATATGAAAAGAACAGTGAAAAGGATGACTAATTTCTTAAACTTTAGAAGGGCCATTTCATATCAGTTTTTTCAAACCTTCGATGTATACAGTCTTTAACAAAATCCTTCTTTGAAATAGTCATATAGCAAGGTTCATTCTATATTCAAACTTGACATCTTCAAGTTTTCAACATAGTCCAGCTGCGTAATCTTAATAATGATCTTCAATATGCACTTGCTAAGATTTTGACCCCAATTGATATTACACAGATACAAGTAGGAGAAAATTTATGGTCTACTTGCCATTGCAATTGCAAGGTGGGGATGTGATCACTATTCACGAAGCTTGATTTGAGTGTACGTGAGATTGTGGTCCAAGTCCAAGATGTGACAGTCTGCTTCATGATTCAAAACCAGAATGCAACAGCAAAGATAAAGGGATTTGCCCTCTTGGCTGTTACATTAGTGGAAACATTTGGTGTGTCCCTTCCTGCTTGAGACATTTTAATTATTAAATATGCCCGTGTTTCAAGTAACTTAGGTAGTTCTGTGGAGCTTTGATAAGCATTTGTACATGACATACTTAGAGACCACAGGTGCTGTGCTTTGATAAAGTGGAACAAATAATGGAAGGAGTACAGATATACTTTTTCTATCTATAAATGCTTTGAACAAATTTTAAAATCGGAAATTTTTGTAATGATCAATTGCTCTTTATTTAATATAGGTGTAAAATTGGGCAGAAACAAAGATAATACTCATATACATCATACTCAAATAATATCTTAAAATAACATGTAAGGATTTAAAGTAATAGAATCATATAAATACTTTATTTGAACTTTTAATGTTACGTTTATTTAAGTTTACATCTCATTGGCAAGGGGGAAAAAAACTAAAGGGCATAATGAAAACCATAGCATTAAAATTACCTAAACTTATTTCAATATTTTTTTTTGGTCTTGTTTACTCTCTTATCAACCAAAATACTCTTCATTTGATATGATTCGGTTGGTTTTCACAGAGAAAGAAAAAAGAAAAAAGAAAAAACCACTTGAGTAGAGCGTGACGTGTTTAAGTTGGAGAAAATAATTTAAACACTTTCTTGTCTTTGTATCAAGTGTTAGTTTAGACTTCACTTTTTCTTGTTTATATATATTTTGACTAAGAAAAAAGAAAGTATTTCTAACGAAAAAGGATTACGACTTACAGGAAACATTCATATCAGCTAAATGAAGTCCTTATTCTTTCAACTCTGTTTCAGTTTCAACTGTTACGAATAATTGAATTCTAGCTTTCATTATCAATTTCAATATGAATCCAACTTCTGCAACTCCTGATATGGATAATTAATGCTGTTGCCAACATGACAAATATTGTCATAGCATATTGAACCTTTTTCACGAAATAAATGATATAGAGAATACATTAAGCAAAAAAATAGTATGGCATATTTTTCAATTTATGTAATGCATACTATATCATCTATTTTTCTATTCCAACATATTTTCCATATCATCAATTCTATGCATGCACTCAATTTTGAGATGTTGTGTTATGTCAGTAAAATTTGAGAGCATTGAAATTGACAAAAAGGTTAAATCATAAATTTGAGTAACAGATAGAAGTCTAAGTAACAAAATAAAAAGATATATATATATATATATATATATATATATATATAGGCATATCTAGTGAGAGCACTATTTTATTATGAGAGATGAAATGAGCAAATATTGACCATTGGATCATCCATGTACGGTCAAGATTAGAAGTTACTTAAAGGTCACATGACCACTTAAAAAAGTCACATGACTTTATGTTCTAATCTAGACCATACATAAATAATCTAATGGTCAAGATTTGTTCCTCTCACTCTCACAATAAGCCACTCCTCTCACTAGATATGCCCCCATATATATATATATATATATATGCATGTTTTGGTTTAAGTAGGGTGTTATACAAAGGGTAAATCTGTTGGGGCTAACCACTAGATGTAACTTACTTAGCAAACAAAGCTTTATAAGTGAATTTTACTTAGTGCAAATATTTAAATTTCACTAAAAATATTTTACGATCATAACAAAATGAATATTCGAATCAAAATTAATCATACACATAAAAGAGTGTAACACCTCGTGGTCGTCCAAAATAAAGGGGATATAAACTGTGCTGAAGAACGCACACTAGTACTGTACGCTCCTGCCAAACTTATACTACAAGAATAGCTCCAGAGAATTTAATGCAACCAAACAACATAAATATCATCATGCCAACTATCCCTCTCATTTTACTTATATGCCCCCCTTTTGTTGACTACCTTTAGCCCCTTTAAACCTTCTGACTTTGGACCCTATCATGTGTTGTTTGCCAACACTATAAAAATATGGACATGCTTTTCGTTGCAATCTTTATTCAGATTGTAGTGCTCTACTATTGCTAAGGAACACTAGAGGTGCTTAGCTTAGACTAGATGAGCGAAATAGTTAGCACATGCTTTCTACAATTCATTCTATTAATTAATTTATGATGGTACTGAAACACAAACCAATCTCTCCCTTCTGCCATTTTCTTATTGTTTTAGTAAAATGAAAAAAAGATGGTATATTTAATTTAAGCATGTGAGGACTGTTTCATTTTAATGTTTAAGTAAGGATCTAGAAAAAGTTTGGAGTTTCTATAGGAATGATCTTCAATTTCTAGGGTAAGCGGAGAATCAAGTTCTAAAACCAAGTCATTAAGTAAGAAACAATTCTTACATGCTCCAAACAGTTTTCCATTATTTTCTAAAGTTAATTTAATTATTTTCATTTAACAATTTTGTCACATGTTACAGTGTAACTGGTATAACATTATATTAAAATCTTGAATAAGCTCCAAAGTCATATTGATTGAGTACTAAACACTGAAGTAAAAGTTTTGAATTAGTACTTGGATTAACTAAGCAAGCTTGCTTTAGCAGAATATTCAACTTGTTGCAAAGGAACCAGCAAACCCATACCTCTCCTTCCCCCCCAGAAAAAAATGAACATGAGGTGTGAGACAGAGGGCAAAAGCAAAAAAAGGTTAAACCATTTGGAACAATCCTATTAATATCTGCCAATGTAATAAGAAAAGTAAAAATAAAATAAAAGAAAATATATTACAGGAACCCCAAAAGAACCCCGGCCTTCACCTGCATCTGCATATCTCATTTTCTACATTTCCCAACTGGAAAAAGGTCAAATTGTAAGTGGGGGGGTTCTGAGCTCTGAGGTAAAGGAACAGAAAAAGTAAAAGAGTTTAGTAGCAGTAAAAAGCTCAAACCGTACAATCTTCTCAGACAGGCATTGGCTTCAGACACCAACTCTTAAATAGTCTCATATACAATAATACTAATAATAACTATTTCCTCTTTTGTTTTTAGGTGCTTTTCTTTCTCTCTCCTTTAGTTTATGGATTTCCGTAGAGATGTCAGAGACAAGAGCTGCCAGAGAGGCAGCTTAGCTGCAGAAGCAGTAGCAACAGAGAGGTGCAGTATAACAGGTGCAGAGAGCGAGAGAGAGAGAGAGAGAGAGTGTATCGGCATGCAGCTCTGTAATCAGAACCATTAGTTTTTTTTATCCATGTACAGAAGATTCTGTAGCCTAATGGTCCCTGAAATAAATATACCTACTCTACTCCCCAAGGGGCAGGGCTATAGTAGTAAGTAATAACCCACAAACACACCACGCCTCTGCTGATAATTTCACCCTGAATCAGTCTTCTCTTCACTGCACCCTGAGGTCTGAATAAGTTTCTGTTTCATATTTTACCATCATCCATCTCGCTCTGTGATCCTTCATTCCTATTTCCCTTTTTGTTTTTCCTGTTATCCTCTTCCACCCTGCTTGCTTGATGATGAACGGAAGGAACAGGTTCCCCTTTACTCCATCACAGTGGCAAGAGCTTGAACACCAAGCTCTTATTTACAAGTACATGGCTTCAGGTATCTCCATCCCACCTGATCTTCTCTTCACCATCAAAAGGAGCTATTTGGATTCTCCTCTGTCTTCAAGGCTTTTGCCTCACCAGCCCCAACACTGTAAGTCCTCTATCTCTCTCTCTCTCTCTCTCTCTTTCTCCCGTGTCTCGCACACTTGTGTCCATTTTTGACAAAAAAGAAAGGTGTTTGGCTGCGTGCAGTTGGATGGAACTATCTGCAGATGGGTTTGGGAAGAAAAATAGACCCAGATCCAGGGAGGTGCAGAAGAACAGATGGAAAGAAATGGAGGTGCTCAAAAGAGGCATACCCAGATTCAAAGTACTGTGAGAGGCACATGCACAGAGGGAAAAACCGTTCAAGAAAGCCTGTGGAAGTTTTGAAAACAACAACAACAACAAACACAAATGCTTCAACACCCACAATCTCATCAATCACGAAAAATAGCCCTGCACTAACCCCAACCACTCATTCTCTCTCACCTCTTTCATCAGTGTCATCTGAGACACACCATCACCCTCAACATTCTTGCTATGGTTCCCATCTCCAGCACTCCTTTCTGTATCATCACCCACCTTCAAGGTCATCTGGTATTGGTTTTTCATTTGAAGACAACAGTGCTCCCTTGTTTCTTGACACTGGTTCTTGCTCTCACACTAACACCGACTGCAGGTTTTTCTGAAAACCAGCTTCGTCATAGTCATAATGCTTAAAAGTTCTTTCTTCAAGTGTTTGAGAGTGATTCTTTTTTCCTTTTGTTTTTCTCTTTTCTTCATTCAAAAAGGAACAGGTATGTTTATGGACTGAAAGAGGAGGTGGATGAGCACGCTTTCTTCACTGAGCCTTCTGGGACTATGAGAAGCTTCTCTGCTTCCTCTATGGATGATTCTTGGCAGCTCACACCACTGACTATGAGCTCCTCATCGTCTTCCAAACAGAGGAGCTGCTCTGGTAATTTATCCAACGATTACTCTTACTTGCAACTTCAGAGCCTCAGTGACAACTCAAAACAGCCAGAGCAAGATCAGGGTTGCTATACATTTGGTGGTGATATCAAATGTGAAACACTCGTGAAACTGGGAAAAGAAGAACCTCAGAAAACCGTTCATCGTTTCTTTGATGAATGGCCCCCCAAAAGCAGAGGCTCATGGCTTGATTTGGATGATAAATCATCCACAACCCAACTATCAATTTCCATTCCCACATCTGCTCATGATTTTCCAACCTTCAATTCTAGAACCCACCGTGGTAATTGAACTTCCACAGAGCTTCCCCATTCATATGTCAGTTTCTATTTCTTCTTGATTCAATATGCCGTCCTCCTTTTCTTTCATCATTTTCATCATGGCTTGGGATCTTTTAATAACTTGCATTTTATTTTGTAGATGGTTGATCTCAGCTTTCAAAATAATGGGTCCCTGTACCTGAATCAAAGGCCAATAATGTACTTACATGGTGGGGTTCAGATTCTGTAAGGTCTTCCTTCAACTGCTCCATGGAGAGATCCAATGCCTAGTGCTGTATTATATTGCTTTCTTAGTTCAGTTCTTTCTACCAAACATAGTTTCAAACTCTCTCAGTGACTCCGCCAAATCTGTTTTGTGGTTGAGCTAACATTCAATGACACATCTTTGTTTTGTCCATTCATCCTTCTCTGCTTCCTGGTTACTATAAAATTGGGTGCTTCATGGCCCCAGGATTTGCTAGTTTGTCACTTCTGAACACCCAACTTAAGTGTACTGGATAGAACCCTCTTTGTAATCGGTAGTCATTGAAGTTAAACGAAAGGGAAACTCATTGATTACTAATAACCAAGTACATATATTACGTAATAAAGGGAAACACCCTTGATAAAGTAACAAGGTTTGCCAAAAGTATTTTCTTATCGCTATTTTGAATTTTTGTTGCTTTGCTTAAGGTTGTGTTTTTTCCCTGTTACATAAATTCTTATTGTCTCAGTTGACTACTATAATCCTTCTCACCACAATATGCTGCATTACCAGCACATGCACTGGCCTTCGATGATAAATAAGTTCAGGAGATTGTACCATAAAAAACTACAATCATTAACAAATAATCATATATATATATATATATATATATATATATATATATATGTTTTAGCTTAAAAAAGAAAACCCCACTTTTTTTCTTTGCCTCGAACGTGTTCTGGTTTTAGTACACATTTTATATTGATTTAAAGATTGTATATTCTTAGTCTTTAAAAAAAGAAAAAGAAGAATAACTTAAAACTTCATCTTGGTAAAAAGTTAGATAATTTAGTTTGTTTTAAAAATGAATTAATCATTCAATTAATTTAACTAATAATTTATATATAATTAACCAAGAATTTATCTTCATTTTGATACTTAATATGTGGTTAACTGTATATAAATTATTGATTAAATTAATTGAACGATTAGTTAATTTTTAAAATGAATTAAATTGTCTAATATTTTCACCAAGCTGAACTTTTAAGTTATTTTCCTAAAAAAAGATTAGATATTCTTAGCTAACAACAGTGGATTGAGAAAACAACTTAAAAATGAGATTACCTCTCTTAAATCTTTGGATCAATGCGTGTATCGTGCAGTTCTTGTCAGTCAACTTGTTCAAAAGAGAGAAAGGAAAAAGAAAAAACACACAGCATATCTTGCCTTTTCTTTCGGAGAAGATGCGTCAACAGGTTTTATTAAACGAGTATACTCAGAAGAATTGAACACAGCACCATATAAATAGTTGAAAATGCTATATACATAAATCAGAGAAATATAAAAACACAACTAGTATATAAAATTGTTGTATTATACGTAAATCTGAGCAATTTTTTTTAATACAACTCTATTCAGATCTACAGATCAATTTAAAGGTGTAAAAGATGTGCATTTTATGTGTAAAGAGTTATTTATGCAGCATTCAGTTCAACATTTATACATTTTTTATATATATAAACAACATTTATACTTTGTTTGAGAATGGTAGAGAGGAATTAAAATTATTGGGAAGGAACAAAAACTCAAGGTGCAAGATATATTATTTTAGATAAATTACATTCACTCTCCTCGAAAATATTTGAAAATAACATTTAGCCTCATTTTCTCTATGACCAAGTTTGACTGACAGACCTAAGCATTTTATGTCCGTTTTGAACCAAACTCTGCCACCACACTAACCCAAGGGTCAAGCCTAGCTAAGTCCAGGAGGGTTTGCCAAGATTAGGCATAACTAGATGCTGCAAAATCCATTATACAATCCTGCATGACATAAAACACCGAAGATTCACTAGAAAGGCCACAATTTGGACAAAGATTATGATTAGATAGATGATGCAATCAATGAGAATTATTGAGTAGTGCGTCCTTTGCAAATCCAAAGGAAAGAGCGAACATGCACTTCCGGAAAGGTCCAAAGCCAATGGTTGGTTCAACCAACTAGGTTGCCGCATAATAATTAGTGACACTGAAAATCAGCAATCTTATGTTCCTTTTCTCTCTTTTGGGTACGAGACCAACCCGTTTAGCCTTCGGGAGAGTGATAATTATGAATTCTCTCAACAATAACAACTTTAAAAATCAAACATTTAATCCAACACATAAAATTTGAACCATTTATTATTTCAACTAACTACTTATTGATTTGTTCCTTTTGTTTCTATATCTTCACTTTGTTACTCTCTCCCTGGTCTCACAATAATTGAAAAGCGCCACTCTCTACAAGACATTAATTTTACACCTTCCTCTTAACACGTGATATTGAAGTCTATTCTAATACTTGATATCCTACTTTGCATATTAAAGCTGCATGTTAGATGTTTTCTGTCAATATTTAAAAAGATTGATTAGGAACTTAAACTCTAAAGATAATCATATAGGAAGAAAAAAAATTATGCAAGGTGAATAAAAAAGTCGATAGCTAGCTTATAAAACTTTTCCTAAGAACTTTTCAAAAATTTAAGGAGGCCAATGTTTTTAAAGTTGACTTTGAAAAACTAGGGAGGTTTGGTTCACCTATCAAACATTCCGTTCATGTTGGTCATGACTTGGTTTCAAACCTAAGACTCCTTTAATATGTCATATGTAAATTTTTGTTGAAATTAGTAGTATGCCCTGATCTTAGACTAAGCACGGGCCTTTCCCTCAACTTAATTTTTTTACAACCAAAAATAAAAGTTGACTTTGAAGACACACTCCAAAGGAGCGACATTTCCCTCAACTTAATTTTTTTACAACCAAAAATAAAAGTTGACTTTGAAGACACAACCCAAAGGAGGGAGAAGAATCGAAATGAGAGATTATATTAATTTAAAGAGGCTAAGTTAACTTGAAGAGTGTGGTGGGCAATGCTTCCAGAGCCGAAAAGAAGTGGTTCATAAGCTCAATGACTAGACAGAAGAGCAATTTGTCCTACCAAAAGAGGATGACACCAACCTGTTGTGCATATTCAAGTGGTTACAAGCTCAATCGCCTTGTCAATTGTTTCATCTACCAACTATGCAAGATCCCAATGAACCAGTGTGCTGGATTCAGCTCTAAATGTCTTTTGTATTCTTAAAATGAAGCATTCAAGATAAGTTGTTATAAGACCTGTCGGACAAAGCTAGCTAAAATAGTCTTTACCCAAAGCAAGTAATTAGTTTATGCAAGAGTCAGGGAAGCTGAAATATGGAACAGCGTATTTGAGTATAGACCCCAAGGATGGGAGACTAGAAGGGGATTAGCTATGATCAACTTCCCTGGTTCCACATGTAATGAAAAAACTGGTGTTTTTTTTTTTAAATAATAATAATTCAACATGAATTTTTTAAAAAAAAAAACGGTAGATCAGATATAAATTCTTATGCAAATCATAGTTAAAATTATTGTTAACAAGAATATATAGTCCGTTAGTATCTAAACAAAATCTGTTAGTCAAATTCAATCTATGGAGTGAAGTGTAAACTTTTTAGTGAAAAGTGTCATTTTCAAATATTTGGAAGAAAATGAGTGTATCTTATACTATTATTTTGTATGAAAAGATACTTAAAAAAACGAATAAAATGATTTTTCCTTAAGCATTGTAAAATCACTCTTTCTTAAATTGGCGAGAAAATAAAAAAAATTATCAAAATTTAAGTACTAGTTTTAAATTACACAATTCTCTTATCCTTCTCAAAACATCATTTTAATATAAGGTTATAGAAGCATCTGTAATGTTATGTATTATCTCCTTTTCATTTTCATTGCTCACATTTACATGACGTCTAGATAAGAGAAGAGAGGAGAATATTCTACTACTATTTTTTTTTACCTCATCCCCTATTTTCCCCTCCACGTTTTATGTCAAACATGATCTTGGTATCAATATTTTTACTTACCCCATCTCATTATGCAAAACATATATTTTTCTTTCAAGCCGTTCTTGCGCCACTGGTATATAACATAAAAAAACACATAGGTTAAACCGGAGACATATCTAGTGAGAGAAGTAGTTTATTGTGAGACTGAGAGGAGCAAATCTTGACCATTGGATCATTCATGTATAGTCAAGATTAAAACATAAAGTCATGTAACATTTTGAAGTAGTCATGTGACTTTTAAGTAACATCTAATCTTGACCATACATAGATGATCCAATGGTCAAGATTTGCTCTTCTCACTCTCACAATAAACCACTCCTTTCACTAGATATGCCCCCGGTTAAACCAGTAGTAAATATTTAACTTTTATAATCTCATGGAGAAGGGGGAGAGTAGGGGTGGAAATAGGCTGAGCGGGCAGTTGCCTATGGCCTAGCCTACTTTTAGCTTACTTAAGCCTTGCCTATTTATCAAACAAGTCAGGTTTAGACTTTTCAAAAAACATATTTAGTTAAATAGACTCTGGCCTAGACATTTAAAAAAGCTCATTTAGCCTAACAAGCCGGCTTATTTATTTCTTATAATAACATATAATTAAAAATTTATAATACTTATATAATTTATAAGTTATATATTAATATAATTTATTTATTTTATACACAATATAATAATTTTATTAAATATTAGATATATTTAAAACCTATAAAGTTTGAACATGTTAGCTTATTAAAATGTCTTTATAGAATGTAGGCTTTTAAATACGCTTTAAGGTCAGGCTAGAATTTTTTATTTTCACAAAGAGGTCAAGTCAGACAAAAAAAAACCTATAATAAGTAATAGATTAAGCTAAGGCCAAAACTTTTAAAAATATGTCAGACTTATTTAAGATAAAATCTAACTTAACTTATTTTCATCCCTTTTCATCTCTTCGAGAGAGGAAAAAGTACGGTTTCCTTTACTCTATAAAAAGGAAAAGAAAAATGGAATAGTCTACTTCACGGCCATGGAAAGGAAGAGATGCATCACTCTCATTACTTACTGGGTTATAAAAATGAAACCAAACAAGAAGCCAGATCTCATACTGTCCAAGTCAGCTTTGGGAAAAAAGAGCACTAATCTGGGTCCTTATGATATCTGAAGCTGGTGGTATGGTGAGTGAGTGGGACTGTTATTGTATCAGTCCAAAAAGAGGAGGGTAACTAGTGCTTGCAGGCTTCAGACTCACTCAGGCCTAGAAGGACTTTAGCACTAATCAGTAGGGACAGAACTAAACGTACACTTTTAATCCTTTGCATTGAACCATCTGACCTCGTCAGTTGCCAGTCACTACCCGACACCCAAAGAATCTGTCTGACAAAAATTACCACAGAAATTTTTAACATACCAAATTTAATATATATATATATATAAATTTAATTTATAAAAAAAATTATATTATTATTCAATCAAATAGTTACAAATTATTAAAAGAGCTTAATGATTATTAACTCAACCATTAATTATATAGAGTTATGATATTGATCTTGCATATCAATTTTTTTTTTAAAAAAAAAATTACACTCACATTCCCTTAAAGTTCTTACTCATTACAGATAATATTCGTTTGTTTGAAAAATTACACCACTTTTTCTTAATTTATGTATTATCGTTACACTTATCCCCTTATAGCTAACATGTGTTCTGAAAACAAATTACTCTTGCACAAAATGACAGTTTTGTCCTAATTAATAAAATAATATTACAACCCCTCGCCTGAATTCCTTTTGGAAAAGAGCAACCAATTGCTTCGCTCTTTGGTAGTGAGATTGAAATGTCAAGGCTGGTACCAAAACAAAGAGACGAAGTCACTTGTAGAGGTGCAATTGGAGCCAAAGAAAAGTGAAAAGAATGATATATACATATGCAAGCTTGAGGTAGAACGGCACCTATTGGTTGGTGCAAGAATAACAGGGAAGGGAGGGAAATTTCAGGACATGGAAATTGGAGAATTCTGATTGCCCAAAGATAAGAAAGAAAATTTGGGGGCGGGCTTCATTGAAGGATGAGGGCACGGCCACTACCCGACACCCAAAGAATCTGTCTGACAAAAATTACCACAGAAATTTTTAACATACCAAATTTAATATATATATATATAAATTTAATTTATAAAAAAAATTATATTATTATTCAATCAAATAGTTACAAATTATTAAAAGAGCTTAATGATTATTAACTCAACCATTAATTATATAGAGTTATGATATTGATCTTGCATATCAATTTTTTTTTTTTAAAAAAAATTACACTCACATTCCCTTAAAGTTCTTACTCATTACAGATAATATTCGTTTGTTTGAAAAATTACACCACTTTTTCTTAATTTATGTATTATCGTTACACTTATCCCCTTATAGCTAACATGTGTTCTGAAAACAAATTACTCTTGCACAAAATGACAGTTTTGTCCTAATTAATAAAATAATATTACAACCCCTCGCCTGAATTCCTTTTGGAAAAGAGCAACCAATTGCTTCGCTCTTTGGTAGTGAGATTGAAATGTCAAGGCTGGTACCAAAACAAAGAGACGAAGTCACTTGTAGAGGTGCAATTGGAGCCAAAGAAAAGTGAAAAGAATGATATATACATATGCAAGCTTGAGGTAGAACGGCACCTATTGGTTGGTGCAAGAATAACAGGGAAGGGAGGGAAATTTCAGGACACGGAAATTGGAGAATTCTGATTGCCCAAAGATAAGAAAGAAAATTTGGGGGCGGGCTTCATTGAAGGATGAGGGCACGGCCACTACCCGACACCCAAAGAATCTGTCTGACAAAAATTACCACAGAAATTTTTAACATACCAAATTTAATATATATATATAAATTTAATTTATAAAAAAAATTATATTATTATTCAATCAAATAGTTACAAATTATTAAAAGAGCTTAATGATTATTAACTCAACCATTAATTATATAGAGTTATGATATTGATCTTGCATATCAATTTTTTTTTTAAAAAAAAAATTACACTCACATTCCCTTAAAGTTCTTACTCATTACAGATAATATTCGTTTGTTTGAAAAATTACACCACTTTTTCTTAATTTATGTATTATCGTTACACTTATCCCCTTATAGCTAACATGTGTTCTGAAAACAAATTACTCTTGCACAAAATGACAGTTTTGTCCTAATTAATAAAATAATATTACAACCCCTCGCCTGAATTCCTTTTGGAAAAGAGCAACCAATTGCTTCGCTCTTTGGTAGTGAGATTGAAATGTCAAGGCTGGTACCAAAACAAAGAGACGAAGTCACTTGTAGAGGTGCAATTTGAGCCAAAGAAAAGTGAAAAGAATGATATATACATATGCAAGCTTGAGGTAGAACGGCACCTATTGGTTGGTGCAAGAATAACAGGGAAGGGAGGGAAATTTCAGGACACGGAAATTGGAGAATTCTGATTGCCCAAAGATAAGAAAGAAAATTTGGGGGCGGGCTTCATTGAAGGATGAGGGCACGGCCACTACCCGACACCCAAAGAATCTGTCTGACAAAAATTACCACAGAAATTTTTAACATACCAAATTTAATATATATATATATATATAAATTTAATTTATAAAAAAAATTATATTATTATTCAATCAAATAGTTACAAATTATTAAAAGAGCTTAATGATTATTAACTCAACCATTAATTATATAGAGTTATGATATTGATCTTGCATATCAATTTTTTTTTTTTAAAAAAAATTACACTCACATTCCCTTAAAGTTCTTACTCATTACAGATAATATTCGTTTGTTTGAAAAATTACACCACTTTTTCTTAATTTATGTATTATCGTTACACTTATCCCCTTATAGCTAACATGTGTTCTGAAAACAAATTACTCTTGCACAAAATGACAGTTTTGTCCTAATTAATAAAATAATATTACAACCCCTCACCTGAATTCCTTCTGGAAAAGAGCAACCAATTGCTTCGCTCTTTGGTAGTGAGATTGAAATGTCAAGGCTGGTACCAAAACAAAGAGACGAAGTCACTTGTAGAGGTGCAATTTGAGCCAAAGAAAAGTGAAAAGAATGATATATACATATGCAAGCTTGAGGTAGAACGGCACCTATTGGTTGGTGCAAGAATAACAGGGAAGGGAGGGAAATTTCAGGACACGGAAATTGGAGAATTCTGATTGCCCAAAGATAAGAAAGAAAATTTGGGGGCGGGCTTCATTGAAGGATGAGGGCACGGCCACTCTAAACTTTTTAAAAATTTCATATATATATATATATATATATATGTGTGTGTGTGTGTGTGTGTGTCTGTGAGGGATGTCAATGGGGCGGGGCGGGGAGTACTCTCCCCGTCCCTGTCCCCCCGCCTCCCAAATTTTTTTTCGTTCCCGTCCCCAATCTCCGTTTCGGGGAGCATTCCTCCCCCATCCTCATCCCCACGGGGATATCAAAAGTTCATAAAAAAATTAAAAAATTACAAACTAAAACCTAATAAATTTTAAGAAATATATATATAATTAAATTATTAAATTTAAAGTTAAATCATAACAAGTTCAAACTGAAATAATACAATCACAATATTCAAATTAAATAAAAAAATATAAAAAGACTAAAATATTATTAGTATTTATGATATATAGTACACATAATAAGGAGTATATATGTACTCTACTCGGGGCCGGGACCCCGCGGGGCGGGGGGTATGATCCCCGTATCCATCTCTGAATTACCTTCGGAGGGATTTTGTCCCTCATTCCCATCCCCGCGGGGCCCCGAATGGGGCAGTCCCCGCGGGGATCCCCATATAAGGGTAGAAATTGACATCCCTAGTGTGTGTGTGTTTGAATATACAATTTTTATCATTTTTCATAATTTGATATAATTTGTAGTCTATAATTTTTATCTTAAAATTTTATAGAAATATGCAATTGTTCCTCTTTATATTAGTAAAGTAGTATACTAGTAATATATTAGTAAAATTTTCATAAATGATATTATTATTAACACATTTATTGAAATTTACTTATCCAATTGGAAGTTATATGTTTATTTTCAAAATATAATGGTGAAATTCAAACATAAAATAATTTATTCATTTTTTAAGATAGAAACTAATGACAAGGAGAAAAATTATATTTCAACATTTTTATCCTTTTAAAAGTCTAATTTTGATGCTGAAAGTTTAAGAATTGAACATGAAGATAAGAATTTTTAAAGTTTCTAAAAATAACACTTAATTTATTTGATATTATGTCTTTAAATAAATATAATAATATATATTGTTTGGCCACTCTAAAAATTTAACTTAAGATCCGTCGTTGCATTCAAGCATATTCGCATCAAAAGTCGTGTTTTATCCTTGCATGTCCATGTAAACCATTGTAAGTGGATTCTCCGATATCCACTTAAAGGTGGATTCTTAATTCAGGCATGCATACATTTTATCAAGATGAAAAGAATTTAAGCTCTTTTATTGAAAATTTTATACCTTTACATAAAAAAATTAATTTGAAAGAGAAATATAATAATTTAAATTCTTACAACATTGACAAAATCCATTGTTGGGAACGCTCTGAGAGCCATGTGACAGATGTTGCGACCTATAGCTAGGTGTTTGTAAAAGGTATTAATTGGTCCTAATGGAAGAATGAGAATGAGTAACCCTACTTGGAGCGCCATGATGATATCAAAATATGGCTTACAAAGAGAACTCCTAGGTCTAAGGAGAATAGAGTAAAATGGGGAGTTTGAAGGGAGATACAATGAGTTTTTTAGGGAGCTTCCTGTTAGGGTTTCCTTAGAGTGAGAAAAAATTATTATTTATTCCTTTGCATGCATTGGGTCCTCCTTTATAAACCTCCAAGGTGAGGATTGTAGCATGAATTCAAATATATTTCATGTAGTTATTTGAACTCTATCCTTTCATCTAACTAGCAGAGCTATTAGACGATACTGTAGAGAGAGCATAACAACATAGGTTGTCCTGAATCATTCCAAGACTTGGGCAATTTGAGGATGGAATCTTCAATACATGCTGAAAATTAAATAAGGCTTCATTGTTATAAGACATGGTTCTAGAATTCATGGGCGATTTTGTAAATGCCCTTGATAGTGGTGAAGTAGTTGGGCTGATGGAAAGCCCATTTTTCTGAATCTTATAATAGTGGATTCGAACATGTGAGGCTTTTCCATTCAACTAGCTATCACGGTGAAAAATTCCCTTCAATGATTTGTTTTATTTCTTCCAATATTAAGTAAAATATACTTCAATACAAATATTTAAATTTTTTTAACATTTGTGGTCTCTTAAAATTTAAAAAGAAAAAAAGAAAAATGATAGATGTGTTTGTTCCATGACAGTAAACTACTCTTAACTCATTAAGAGAAAATGTGAGGGGGCTAGTGATTCAAAATATCCCGATATTAAGGACTTCATTTTTGGATTTTGTAGTTAAAGGGATATTATAAATTTATAATCGACCCAAAATGAAATGGATATGTAATTTGTTGGCTATGAATAATAGATGCAGGCCACAATAACTAATGACATGTTATTTAGAAAATGATTTTTTTAGGAGTAAATACAAATTTTGATCCTAAAGACATATGAAACATCAAGTTGATCTTCCAATGATTATGGACATTAATCCCTGTGGTACTATGTGATCAAGGGAAAAGCTGTGTTTTTGGTTGGTGGTGAGATATGTTTTGCGTCAGTGTTGGTGTA
Organism: Styphnolobium japonicum; assembly: GCA_023212625.1. Taxonomy (NCBI): domain Eukaryota; kingdom Viridiplantae; phylum Streptophyta; class Magnoliopsida; order Fabales; family Fabaceae; genus Styphnolobium; species Styphnolobium japonicum. The sequence goes on along the minus strand of JALBWW010000003.1, from coordinate 18,916,392 downwards.
GAGGCGTAAAACTGGTTGAAGTTGCAAAGGGTTGATGTAGAGGTTAGTGATTATGACTAGGTTTATGGGTGATGGTTTCAAAAGGAGGGGGGATAGAGAGGTGAGCTCCAAATTCATGTCACCTGTAGTTTCCTTCATGCAAAAGCTTTTGCTGTAGCAGCAAATGAAAAGTGGATCCTTGAGCCCCGTCGATAAAAACAAATCTAGTCCCAATTGGGTGTCAAACTCCATCTTTAAGGTTTGAAATGATTTTTTCCAAGTATGGATTTAGGAATTTCTCCCTTACACAAGATTGGCTTTAAGGAAATCAGGTGTTTTGGGGCTTGAGGGTTCTTAATTTGGGGATTTCAGATGTTGGAACCCATCTCACCACTCACGTGGCAATGTCACCATAGCTCCAATAACTACATAGCCCAATCACTTGTATAAAAAAAAGGTCAAAAAAGGATGATACCATGCCACACATCAAATTGGTAGTAATGTTGTCAATACGGAACGTTATGGTAAGACCAATTTAATTCAGGATGTCCATTTTCAAACATTAAGGAACTAAATTGATATCTATAATTATAAAGACCAACTTGATTTTCGTGTATCTTTAGAAAATTAAAGTGAATATTTATTCATTTTTAAAAATGATTTCTAGAGCTTGAATAGTAATCTATAATATCAATAAGATCAGATATTAAGAAGAAAATATATATCGAGGAAGCACCCTCAATGCGTGATATAGATAGATCAATCTTACTTGGCCAGATACCCATCTCCAAATTCTTTAGCATAATTTTTCAGCAAAAATGGAAAAAATAAACAAATAAATAAAAACTCTTGAGACTTGATTGTAGGTCACTTTTGTAGTTCCACATGAGGAAAATAATTAGGTTCGATCGTTATGATTTAGTTTGGAATTATGAACTTTTATATTGTTTTCAATATACTCTTCCATTAATATATTTAACGCTAATTCTGTTATTAATTCTAAAAAAACCTCTTTTAGAATAATATATCGTTCAGTAATTAGGAATGTTACTTAATTTTTGAAACAGTTATTTTAGGCATCTCTTCTATAAAATGGAAAATGGAAAATCAACTCTTTTCATACAAATCTTGGCACTAACTAAAGATAAGACTCAAAGCCAAATGGCTACTCTAATTGCTCCAAAAGATTCTTCTCCAATTGAAGACGCTGAAACTATCAAGAGGGCATGTCAAGGTTACCTTTCTGCTATTTTGTTGTTTTGTCAACGTTATTTTTATCACATTTCTAATACAAACTCATGCTTTCAAATTATCATTTATAGGATTAGGGACAGATGAGATAGCTCTTATATCCATACTAGCACATCGAAATATAGCTCAAAGGAAACTTGTCAGGCTGGCTTACGAAGAAATTTATCATGAGGATCTTATCCAACAACTTAAATCTGAACTTTCAGGAAACTTTGAGGTAAATATATTACAGTTCATAGCATTATTTATATACGCACAACATGCAATTAATTACATCCTCACTAATTTTTTCTTCCTTTCACACACTTGAATGCGCATGAATATATACATCCACATAACCTTTGATCTCGTTCTACCCCGCACTAACTAAATCAATACACATATTGTTTAAAAGGGTAAAACTGTAAAGGAGAATTTTGGTAGGAACAAAAATAAGAGAAAAACATAAAAATAACACTGGAACAGGTCCACAAAGAACTGAAAGAAGATAAAGGCATGAAATATCGAACAGGTGTCAAAGAATGATTTTTGTATGGGCTTAACTTTTTAAAGTACTTTTAATTTATATTTGGTTCTTTTTCTTTTCAAAAAACTGGTCAATACAGTTTCGTAAAGAGCAGTGTTAGGGAGCCCAAACTCTCATCCCGGATGCAGCCCTGGAAGTGAGGTGGTTGGGACTCACATATGAATAGAATTCGCTTCATTTTCTCTTTTCCGGGGATGAGGGCAGTCGAGCTCCCAAAAATTTCTCTTTTGTAGAATGCATGAAGCATTTTATAAAATAAAATGTAAAGTTAAAAATCATTAGTAAAAAAATCTAATAATTTATTTTTATAAAATAGTCACCAATACAACAAATCATGAATACGAGAATTAACTTCATTGATTTATTTTTGAGTGATTACTAAAATAGACTATCCACTTTACAGAATCTAAATCTCAAGAGTATTTTTTTGTTTTTTGAATGTAAGTGTTGGACTATTGGTGATGGCAATCATATTCCGTTCAAGCTAACACACTTTATATGATAATTTATTTAATACTCTGTTTGATTGAAAAATGTTACAAATTCTATAACAAAAAAATGTTTTGGATATACCTTTGAATGAATAACATTCTTATTGTCAAATATGATAACTACGGACATTCAAACCAGAGAGCTATATGCTATTGGATGATGGATCCAGCTGAAAGAGATGCTGTATATGCTAACGAAGCATTAAAGAAGGTAACACCAGATTACAAAGTAATTATTGAGATTGCTTGCACTAGAACTTCAGAAGAGCTTCTGGCTATAAGAAGTTCTTACCAGTTTCTATTCAAGCATTCCCTTGAAGAAGATGTGGCCTCCCAAACAATTGGTGATATTCGCAGGGTATGTTCGTTCTTAAACTATCATGTGCTTTGTTTTTTAAAACAAATATTTAATATACGATTAGAACTTTATAATGGCAATCATATGTTATGAATTTTGTTATGTTCTTGGATAGTATCTTGAACAACAACATGGCAGGTGCCAGGTAACCAACCCAGCTTCTGAGACACATTCTGAATTTGGGAGTTTAAATGGGAATTTCCATGTTCAAATATTAAGATATTTTCTTGTTAATTTGGTTGTTGAAGATGAAATTTGCATGAATGTATGAACTGCTGATCTTTCATGTACATGCATTTAGTGCTATTGGTAGATAGAAGTAATATGTATATTAGCACAAACCAGAACAACCTACTCAAATATAAAAGCGAGTATCTACCATTTGGGGGACTATATTTGGTCCTACCTAAATTTTATTTCTTATGCCTCTGGTTTAGGGAAAGAATAGTCTAAAACCTTTTACCTCGTTCTATTTTACACTTCAATTACAATCCAAATTACGAGGCTTATGCTTTTTTATGCAGTTGTTGGTTGCAGTTATAAGCACCCACAGGTATGAGGGAGATGAGTTTGATGAGAGTATGGCCCATTCAGAAGCAAATATTCTTCACCAAGTTATTGAAAAGAAGGCTTTTAACGATGATGAAATCATTAGAATTTTAAGTACAAGAAGTAAGAAGCAGCTATGTGTGACTTTCAATACCTTTAGGAACGTTTATGGCACAACAATTACCAAGGTAATATAAGTTTATATATTAATTAAAGCCTTAGTCCTCTGTTCTCCAAACACAATACAAGGAGAAGAAACACACACATCACCATTATCAGAAATTTCTATGCTAAAAAATTATTAAAGAACTGGTGTGACGAATTTAAATTCATTCAATTTAAATCAAAGGTGATTATAACCTTTTTTCAATTACAAGAGAGGTCATAAAATATTATGAAAATTACGGGCTGAATCTGGTATTAAGTACATTTTAAAGATAGTTGTGACAGTACAATTAATAAAAATGAAGATAAGAACCGATGGATAGGTCAAAGTTTTACATGCATGACTGAAGAAAGATATTTAAGAAATTTATATTTTATGAATGCACTTCTTATGAATGAAAGTAAAATTAGATAGAAAGAAATGAGTAAAATATTACAATATGTTAATGCAAATATTATGTTTAGGTCATTATTAATTCATGGTCCTCTGTTTATTCCATTTATTTTTACTCTTAAGTAGCATGTTGATAATGATAATTAGAAAATTCTTATGCATGAAACTCTTAATTTCAAGCTCCGCTTCTGAGGCAGATGTTTGAATGATTTCATTTTTGTTTTACTTTGTAAATAGATGGGGTTTTTTTTTTCTGATGAAGTTATGAATATTCAATCCCCACTTAATGATACATTGGTATCCTTTGCTATTTGTAGGGTTTATTAGCCAATCCAATTGATGAATACCTAGGAGCACTGCGTACTGCCATTCGCTGCATTAAGTTCCCTCAAAGATACTTTGCGAAGGTAACCGAAGCCATGGAATTATAAGTTGTAATTATATATTACCCTCAAAGATACTCAAATAATTATTCTCTATTTATCTATAAAATTTCTTTGTTCAATAGCTTTTATTAAACATATATACATTCACTTGATTTAGGTGCTACGCCATGCCATGAATGATTTGGGAACTGAAGGGCATGCTCTGAGCCGTGTTATCATCACTCGTGCAGAGAAGGATTTAAATGAAATCAAGGATCTTTATTTTAAGAGAAACAATGTCACCCTCCATAATTCCGTGGCTAAGGACACGTCAGGAGATTACAAGACTTTTCTTCTTGCGTTGTTGGGAAATAATTCAGTTTAACTTATTAAGTTTTTATTATTTGTTTGTGAGCTTAATGGAACTTCTCTACTAGGATCAGTTTAGTATCTTTTAAAATTGAGAATGATTTTTTTTTTAAAGAATAATGCTATAAAAACCAATAAACTGCACTGACTTTTGCCAACACAATGATGTAGCTTATCTACTTATAGCACGGTTGATTCATGTTTTTGCAGTTTAACTCCATTACTTTCATATTCATCTCCCTCTTTTCCTTTGATTACTCTCGTTATAATAGATTTTTTCCCAATGCTTGTGAAGAGTGACAAATAGCATCAACACATTGAGTAGTCTTTCGCTTGCAACAAATGCTCAGAACTTGCAAGAATATAAGGGATAAAAACCAAGCACATCCTAAAAAACATACACAAGAAAAACAACAAAATCTAATAAAATACTAATACCAATTGTTACATAGTTTTCCAAAAGGATATCATACGCAGTAGAGAGAAATTCATGTGCGTCTTATGTTTATATATTATTCTAGCTCACAAATACAGCATATACAGTAGTCCCTTTAGCAAGTCAAAACTAAAATCCTTATTTACACCAGAAACTTCTCATGAAAAAGTTCCAATTACGATGTATAGAGCTCGGTTTAAGGTATGACCAATCTGAATTTATGAAATATTCAAGTCATTGTTTCTACACACACACCCTCCCCTCAACAAGATAAGCAGTGTTTCATTGAATATGTCGATCTCATCATAGTATAAACTCAGCAAACAAAATGAATAATGAGCATTTCATATAAAAATGAGAAACAGAAGCAGTTTGCCTACCAGTATACAGAGTATTTCATAGAAAAAAAAGTTATTAATTGACATCTATGAATAGAATGGTAAATTTAGAAAAAATACTACTTGCACAAGTTACAAAATCAGGAATTGCAAATAGGTGATGACAAAGCTGAGATGTGTCTTGTAAGATATCTGTCTTTTTTTTTTTTAATGTCTGTGTGTGCCTTGGTCACATGTCCTCTTTCTTAATCCACCTTGGAGGAAATTAAAGTGTCATTCTTTAAGCTAGAACTACCACTGATTTGAACAGTCACAGTCACAGCCTATTAGAAATTATAACCACTGTTCACCTATTAAAAAAAAGAAAAAAGAAGAAATCATAACCACGGATCACTATTTGTTGTATCTTTTTATGTGTATTCACGAGTGCAAAATCAAATGAAGATCAACAATTCATCCTACATTATGAACATGGTATGTTCTGACACTCGCAAGCTATTGGTCCTCACAGTTGCACTGGGTATTTTATCTGTATTGAATGATCCATAAAAAACTATACATACACCAGCATATGCATCCAAACATAAGCAGTAGACTTTGACATCTCACTGATAACCAAACCAAATCACTTCACATACGCACAAATGTATCCAATTCCAAACAGTGATAACATATGTCAGCTAGATTTCAATTATTATTATAGATTACTAGTTATGTTACCCATGCAATGCACAGGTCAAACTTGCAACAAATTTCCAAGCTACTTACCTCAATTTTAGCAACCATATACTGCCAAGATGTAAATATCAAAGTACTATCCACAGTCAAGAAATCAACAGAACAAACAGAGACTACTTTTAGAAATAAGCAGCTCAAATAAGGGTATCAATCCACTATTCCATCCTTAATATGAACACTATTCCATCCTTAATATGAACCCAACAAGTATTGAAACACAGGATCATAATATAGAATTAGCCAATTCAAATATTTCAGAAAATATAAGGGTCTTGAGGTGGTTGTAAATAGTCCAAGATTAATGAAAGAAATAAATGTACAGAAGAACCAAAAGAAATGAATAAGCAAAATTTCAAACAGAGAATTGGCGGTAAAATTAATTGAGCGAAAACAAAAAAAAGAAAAAGAAGAGAGCAGAGAAGTTACCCGCAATTACGACTGTCCAAAGTTGGACAGAGAGAGGGAGCAATTACAGAAAAAGGTATGCTTAGGAGCCAAAGGTAGAGCAAAACAGTAGCAATCACTGCAATCCAAACCTGACCACAGAAAATCCCTCATCATTCTCACAACCCTGCAAGTCACACCAACCAAAATCAAAAAACAGAAAGATAGGTTCTTGGACACATAAGACTGAATAAGGCTAATATGACCACCCAAATAAATGAAAGCACCCTTCTAATCATCCAAGCACTTATAGATATTTGAAGCACTGGATCCCAAAACAAAATGGCCTGGGAATTACCACTTAAAAAGGATCACCCACTGCATGATTTGGCAACCAGATAAAGCAGCAAAGAAAGGACTCAGGTTATCCATATTTATATTTTATACCTACCAAACCCCTCTAGTCCAAATTAATCTTCAAACCAGAGACAATCTCAAAAACCTGAAAAAAGTAAAGAACATACACGAATCTATTCATTTCTTCCAGCCAAATGATTTGTGTCATCCACAAACTAAACATGGACATCCTCTAAACCATCTCTGATACCCTTAATGAAGGCCGTATCAAGAGCCCTGGAAAACATCCAACTCGGAACATTGGCCACTAAGGTATACAGAAATAGAGATAAGATATCCCCTTTCCTAACTCCTCGCTGACCTCAAAAGCACAATTGAGGATCACCATTGACAGTCAAGTAGCAGTAGAAAGGCAACCAGGAATCCAACTACTCCATCTAGAACCTTATATGAACAACCCCACTCCCACTTGATCATAATCCTTTCTTATCTTTTCACATCATCTACCACGTGATTCACTATAAGAGAGGCATCCAAAATCTGTATACCTGCAATAAATCTACTTCGAGATGTTATCAAATAACACTAAATTCTATCTGACAGAGAACCTCAATAATGAGCTTGTGCACACAGGTAACCAAACTAATAGGCCCATAATCCTTCACTTTATAAGACCTATCTTTTCTAGTCATACAAGTGATAAAAGTGGAGTTCATGTTGACACCAATTTCACCATTACAATAGATTCCAGCAAACACTTTTAAGTGTTCTTCTTTAATAATATCCCAACAGTTCTAAATGAAAGTAACAGTAAGACCATCCGGTACAGGGAGTTTTCATTACCATGCTCCAAACAGCTTTTCAAACTTCCACTTCATCAATAAGCTCCCATACTATTTCATCGTGACTTGTTAAATCCCCACAACCCACAATAACAAGAAGCTCTACAAGGACCTTCAATAGAACACAGTAGAAGTTGATTATCATCCATACATATCATTAATTAACACCCCTATATATCATTTGCCATTCTCTAATCCATCAGTGATCAAAAGCCAAATTTTACAGTGAATAGATAGATAACAGGTAGACCTCATATCATCTGCTATAAGGATATCATTAAAACAGCAACTAGTATGCTCATTTCTTCAAATATCAGGCAGACATCATTCCATAATCCATACAATAAAATTTAGCCATTTTCTCATAAAAATTTCTAAATCACTTCACTCACCCAGTGTTCAAGCCCTTTGTAACTTGTTCATCACTCATACAATACAAGCAAAAGATAATAATAGGAATGAAACTATCATCCAAATGAAAAGATACATACTACCCAATGACTGACCATATACAATTGCAGAAGATCAAATATTCTCTGAAGCATGTACAATTTCAACCCATTAAAATCAGTGAACTACAAAAGACCCAATATCAAGTTTCAATTGAAATTAAGAATATCACAAAAAGCAAAATCATCAAAGAATAACACAAGAGGAAGTAAGATATACAACTTGTCATTTATCATTAACAAAAACAAGTCATTATTCTAAAACCTAAACAAAAAAAAAGAAGAAACTAAATTGAAAATCCTAAAGCAAAAATATGAAATCACTCCAACACAACAGTAGCACCCAACTCCTTGAGCTTGTCAAGGATAGGATTAGCCTCCTCCTTGGTGAGTCCCTTCTTCAAAACACACGGAACTTTCTCCACCAAATCCTTGGCTTCCTTCAACCCCAAATCAGTGAACGATCTCACCTCTTTGATAATCTTGATCTTCGCGGCGGCATCGTACTTCTCCAGCTTTATGTCAAACGCCGTCTTCTCCGCCGCCGAAGACCCAGTTGCGGCGGAGGCCGGACCCGGAGAACCGAGGCCCGTGAGGGAGGATTCGTAGCGGTTGAGACCCATCTTGAGCCTCCAAAGGATGGTAAAATCGTACCTTTCGAGCTTGTTGAGGTCGATAAGCTCTTGGGCAACGCGTTCGAGCTTCTGGGTCCGAGTCCCGGTGGTGGCGGTGGCGGTGGCGGAGAGAGAGTGAGAAAGGGGCTTAGGAGTGAGGTTGAGAAGCCTCAGGAGGTGGCTGGAGCTGGGTTTTGGGAACAGGTGGGACATTTTTGCTTAATGTGAGGTTCCAGGTTTCTGATTAGATTGGTACCAACAATGTTATCAACTTATGAACAACGTTAATTGCCACTTGGTACTGAGCAGTCAGCATTAGCAATTTGCAATAACCATGAGTAAGATTACTAGATTATGGCACACAGCCTGGGTTCATTAGTTTTGGTCCACCCCAACATTGCCATTTTTTTTAATTTTATTTTTCCAATATAATAAGTAACACTTTTAGTGGTGTTCTTAAAATTTTAGGAATTAATTTTTTTTCATCATCAATTTTAACTTTTTAAGATAACAAAATGACTCAAAAGGTCAAATTGTTGTTTCTTTGAAAGACTATTTTAAATAGATTACCCATGTATGATCTTCTCGCTTTGATAAAAAAAAACAGTCAAAAACATGTCGTCGTCAAGAATACAGAACCTTCAATCTTATAATCAGATCTTTACATATTCCAAAACGGTGTCTTTTATTACAGCATCTGATGAATTTTTACTTCATTGTAAAAAGAGTCAATTTAAACTATTATATTAATTTATGGTTGCTTGAGCTATTACATTCATGCTCACTCTTGTAAGAGAGCTTCATTAAGTGAGAAATAATGCTTAGCCACTGAGCTGAGTTGAAATTTCTCAAATTACTATTGGCTTTCACCTACATTTACGGTTTGTACAAGTTTTTTTGTTCGCAGGTTGAGTGTGGGAAGTTGTGTTTCTTAGTTAACCTCTTTTACCTATTTACTGTGCATTATGCTTCTGATTGTGTTGTGTGATTGATTGCTTTGTTTTCTAATATTTTTTGCTGTGCGTGTCCTCTCATTCAACTTAAACTTTGTTTCGATTGGTTGATTTACCTCACTGCAGGTGTGTGATCAAGTTTTGTTTGGCGCATTACACTTTTACAAGTGAAAATCTGCCTAGAAATATTTTAGAAAATCTATGTGAACAAGGTTCATTATTTTTTTAAAAAAGGGGGAAATTTTTTGGAGCCACACAATTCACCCCATTTTATGTGCCATTCTTTTTATACCTATGTAGGCAAGTAATATAAAAAATTGCTATAATGAATTTTGGCGTATAAATAACATTTACTTATTATGTGATATAGTTTATTTAAACTTTTTAGTTCAAAATCTTTCAACAAATTGTTTGTTTATAGCCCTTGTTTTTTCTTTCCTCGAAAAAAATCATTATTTAGTGTTTACCCTAGTATTGTGTTTTACTTTGGTGTCAATTTTTTTTTTCTTCTAAAACTACTGAGTGGTAATAACATTATTTAAATAATTTTTTTATAATAAATGACTACATTAGTTATTTTGCTGTGAATATTGATTTCTCAAAAAGTAATTTCAACAAAGTGGCATGCAACATGTACGAGAGAAAAAAAGAACTAGAACATATTCATCGTTTTTCATAACTTTGGTCATATTGTATTTTTCAAGAAGATACGTTTTTCATTGGCCAAGCTATAAAAAAAAATTAAAAAAAAGAAGAAAGAAATGTTTATATAGAGAAAAAGTCGTACATAAACAATAACTAGTTAACTGAAAACATTCAAAACATATTGATAAAGAAATTAAACGTGGCCGAAAGGGCGGCGTTAGCCTAATACGGAAAAACTTGTAATGATGCTGGGGAAGTCTAAAAAAAGACTGTAACTTTGATCTATTGGCTGCAAATTTACTCAGGTGATTAACATTTTTTAACTTGTAAATATTTTCTCTCCAATATTTCTGAACTTGAAACTGCTGAAGCCAAGGAAATGCTTTCCTGTTATTTATTGCATTCCCCAAAACTTGCGAATCAGTGTGCCATAATCAGTCCCTTACGGATTGCCTAATATTATGCATAGTTATTACTCATCTCTTCATGGTATTCTAAGAAAGGAATTGCTATAATATTTTGACGAATTTAGTATTTATGATGAGTTATTAATTATTTATTGACGGTTAGTTTTATAATAAATATTTAAAATTTTATTAAATATAAATAAGAATTAATAAATGTTTGCCAAATCACCCTAGAAAAAAAAAATTGAGTATTGAAATAATCCCCTTCCAAGAAACCAACAAAACACTTACCTTCATGATTTCTGAATAAATATGCAGTATCTGCCTTGCCGGATTACCATTAAATAAGTACCATCAACATTTAGTTTTTATTTTTTTATTTTTTATGCTTGTTTCTTAGACTCACATTCTTGGAGTACGAGACTAATTTCGTTCTAAGTACTAAAATTATCCCTCTTTATAATTACTTTCTCGTGAGTTCGAACCCTCTAATATTTTAAAAGGAAAAGAGCATAGAGATCCCTTGAACTTTGAGTCATTTGCAAACAGACACCTTAAACTTTAAAATCGTCCAATTTAATCTTTGAATTATGTAAATTATCTCAATTGACCATTCCATCCACCCTCCGTTAATTCACTAACGGAGAAATGACGTGGCACATCCTCATCGTCCATCTGTCCAAATTTAGACCGTTGATCTTTAATTTTTTTTTACCCATTTTATAAATCTATAAAAATTTAAAAAATTATTTAAATATAATTAAAAAATAATTATAATTACTTTGTAGTGCTGGTAAAAATTAACACACACTCTCTCTCTACTGGTTCAACAATGGCGATGAAGATCGACGATGAAAAAATCGCTGGTGCGGATCGGAAGGGTGGAGGGAGAGCTGGTGAGGAGGACTTTAACCACTCTGAGAAGATCGTCGTTGCACCAACAGCGCTGCTAGAATTTTTTTCTTTTTCTTTTTCGGTGCTCTCATTATTTATTTTCTCTGTTAATTCTTTGAATCTGAGGCTCGCTCTAAAGTCTGAACTCTGGTGTGTGATAGTCGTATTTATGCACGAATTTGTCTATGTTTATATGGGAAAAGAAGTGTAGCCACCTTTTTCGGTATTTGATTCTCAGCAAATTTCCTCTTTTTTCTTGTAGCAACCGGGGTCAATTCCGAGTTTGAGGCTGTGACTGAGTGAGAAGATGGGTTGGGTGGCTCTGGCTCATGGGGTTGGGGTGGTGGAACTGTGGGGCTGTTCCAGAATTACCAAAATGAGAGGGTGCCACAACATTCTTTGCTTGATTGTTCATTCTAAAAGTCTAAAGTTATACGCAAACTCACTAAAAGTGAAGTTCAATTAAAACTAGAAAAAATAAATACGCAAACTCCAGAGTTGTATTTGAGAGTTGAATGAACAACATTCAAGCTCATTCAATCCTTGTTAAAACTCTATCAAGGTGAGGAAGGAGCACGTAATTGCTGATCTGTTTTATTTATTTTATAATTATAATGATTTAATTTCTTTAATTTTGTAAAAGATTATGAAATGGGTAAAAAAAAAGATCAACGGCACATATCATGACACGTGTATGGTGAGGATGTGCCACGTCATTTTTACGTTAGTGAATTAACGGAGGGTGGATAAAAAGGTCAATTGAGATAATTTACATAGTTTAAGGATTAAATTGAACGATTTTAAAGTTCAGAGTATCTGTTTGCAAATGGCCCAAAGTTCAGGGGATCTCTATGCTCTTTTCCCTATTTTAAAAGACTCATCAACTTTTGAATTCAAATTTACGTATTACTTGAACTATCCATAATGAGTGATCAACATTTAGTTTAATACATTCTAGAGGAGGAGGAAACCAATTAATAAAGAAGTGCTAGTTACGATTTTGATTGCAAGGTAGTTTTAAGACAATATATTTTATTTGTTTGAGGCCTAGTTGTAAGAATTGAAATGAGTGTCATATAATCACTAGTTCGACCACAAATCTGACAGAGAAAATAAAATAAAATAAAAAAGAAAAAGAATCAATCAATTACTAGGTTTTTACTCGGTTCAAATGGGTTGGTTTTTACCTACATATAATCAATAGTTCGTGACCGTTGGTACTTCAGTTTTTAATATTTAAAATATTTTCAATGCTTTTGTGAATTTCATGTCATTTATCTACCAATTACAATAACAATTCAAAATAAATAAAACCATAGTTTCAATTTAAGGCATACAATTATGAAAAATATTAACATGTATATAATTTTAAAAATGTGTTTTCTCAAAATATAAATATTATAAAATACTATCTTAAATTTTACTTCATTACCTAATATGTCATAATAATAAAATTTAGAAATTCAATTTATAAAATATTAATTAAAAATATTAATTTACAAGCGCCCGAGCGAATTGAATGTCTTTTAATTGTTTAAATTAAGAACCACACTATTACCTAATTTTTATGTTTCTTCAAACAAATTTCAAGTTCTCTATGTGGGTTATTTTTATTGGCCATTCTATGTAGGTTTTCAAAACGTCAAATATTTAAGAGACTCAAGAGGCTTGTAAGGGGCCAACTTTTCAAAGTTGTCAACTTTTCCATTTATTTGAACTTTTCATCATTCATCAAACACTACTTGAATTCAACAAGTTTAAGTTTGATCTCTATAGTTTCTCTGAGATCAAGATTAATTCAAGACCATTTGTATAATTTAGACCAATTAATATTGCATTCTGTGAGTTTTTTTTATGTTAATTAGTTTATAATACCATCTGTTGAAAATATAATACGATGACAGATGGAGCCACGAGGTGCATTGCTCTTGAAAGTATGACACAGTTGAATAAATAACCAAAACAACAGATATTTGTTGTGATTTTGTAAGTTAAGTCCTTTTGGTATTCTGATTAATGAAATGAGCACTAGAGTGTCAATACGTTTATATCACTACAACTTTTGAATAAAAGGTGTTGATACAGAGTGTCTCCAGACCGTTATTCAGCAACGACATATGAGATGACAATCAGTAATGAATGAATGAATGAAACAACATTTATAAATAGGAATTGATATGGTACCTTGTTGAATATGATATTTACAAAAAAAAAAAATCAGAGTAATTTCTTTTATAAAATATATTGAGCCTAATGCCAGTTTGTTAGCACTAAGTAGCTCCTTCAGTTTGTAACACTCACTAACACACACGTGTATATAAAAAGGAGGAGAATTTACTTATTTTAAGAGTAAGTCTTATATACTTATATTATTCAATAACTTTTTATAAAATGTAAATTTAATCAATCTAATCATCAAATCATGTGATATTGCCCGAATGATCATGTGTACTAAATTTTAGATAAATTAGACGTTCATAGGTATCTAATTTATTAGTATACATTTTATTTATATTTTAAAATCATAGTATACGTTAAAATAAAAAATTACGATAAAGTACCAAATTCTTTTAAAATTATAAGAAAATTTATAGGCTTAATCTATCTTATGAAAACTTTTAATTAAACGGTTTGATTGATGAAACTGAATGTTTACAAAAAGTTATCAAGCGGTGTAAATTTGTCAAGACTTATTTCATAAGTAAGTAGATCCTCACCCTAAAAATGTTATTTGGGCATAATTCAAGTGGTTTGGGATGAGTAAAATTTTAAATAGAAAAAAAATCATAGGTTTAAATTATAATAGCAACTCCTTGATGTATCCAAAAAATATTATTTTTATTAACATTTAGCAACTCCTATAGTTTGTAATACTACACACATATATATGATTTGCACATTATTTTGAATGTTATTTGTTCATAATTCAAGTGATTGGGATGTGTGAAAATCTGAATAGAACATCACACATGTTCAAATTATAATAAGTCCTCGATGTATCTAAACAATTTATTTTAAAAATTTTAATTGTTATGTTATCTAAATGTTTTTCATATCAATGAATATTTTCACCGAGCTTTCAATGCTATCCCCATTCTTTAAATCAAATAAGTTTTAATAATAATCTTTCTATATAATTATGGTTGTAATAAATGTAAAGGACAACACACTAAAAAAAGAGAGACAATTAAGAGATAAAGCCACTCAAAGAAGAATAAGAGGCTTAAAGCCACACAAAGGTGTTCAGTCTTGATTAATTTTTTCAATTTTGTGTTTCTCGGCACAATTATGGTCCCTTAGATAATAATCTTCCTATGTGGTCATCCTGTTTCGTTTAAATGTGTGACATTGGATGGCATGTTGCAATTGGATTTGAGAGAGTTGTTATATCTAGATGGGTTTAGTATCCAAAATGAGTTGTTAACAATAAATATTTAAAATTTTATTAAATATAAATAACAACAAATGAATGGTAAACAACTCATCTTAAGTACTGATACTCTGAAAAAAGAAAAAAAAAAGAAGAAGAATACCCAAGTAATTCCCTGAATTTGAACTATTTTGAACTCATTTTATTGTTTTCACTTTAGGAACACAATAAGATAATGTGACTCTTCCGGGGCCCTTTTTTTCTTATGATCTTGCATGCTTCAACGCACCAGTAGTGCGATGAACCCAACAGCAGAAGATATAGACTGTACCTGCATATCTATGATGTCTTTCTCTCTTGAAAAGATTAGAACTTGTTGCTGACAACTAGTGTTCAACACCCTCCCACTATTGTCTACACACAAAATGGGAATTGTTGGTGTAGGGTAAATGAGTTTCTTAATTTGTCTAGACCATACTTTTGTGCACTAGCTTTTTTATGAAGTAAAGTTGTCAGGTGGGTTCCTACCAAAAACTGCAAATTTTTTGAAAGCTTGAAATGAACAAATTAAAAAGTGGTAAAGGCTTGTACCCAAAATAAAAAATAAAAATGCTAAGGGTGGACACAATTATCAGGAGAATCAGCATGCTCCTCTGTTTTGTTGTTGTGGTCTGTTAGAGAGATATTTTTATATACATATTCTTCTTATAATATCAACAGAATTGGAGATAAAGTTTTGTAACTGAAAATTAAAATAAATTATAGAGAAGACATGCAAACAAGATTTTAGTTTAACTGGCACCGGCTTCAATCTATTCTAGTTTAATCGGCACTGGGTTCAATGCATAAAATTGAACTGTGATGTCAATCTATTCGAGTTTAACTAGCACCGGAGTCGGTACCATAAGATTGGAGTGTGATGATGAAAAAAAGGCTCATTCTCTTGTAACCAAAAATCAAAACGGAAATAAGTGTTTTCTAATATCGACGAACCTCAATAAGTGTGGACATAAATATTACACTTTTTTTTGGTAACGTTGGTATCATTAGCTTAATTTCAAGAACATGAAAGCTCAAATGATTGTATAAATTATATAGAGTAAATAGATAATTTAGTCCTTAAAATATTGTTCACTTACAGTTTAGTTCTTAAATTTATTTTTGTATATGAGTTAGTCCTTAAAAGGTTTACTATTAGATTAGATACTTATGAATGTTTGATTTATCTAAAATTTGGCTTGCATAATAATTAAGATAATATCACTTGATTTAATAGTTAGATTGATTAAATTTACATTTTACAAAAAGTTATTGAAAAGAATAAGTGTGTTAAGACTTACTCATTGAATAAGTAAACCTCTACCATATATATATATATATATATATATGTATTAGGTTATATAAGGGTCCGTTTGGATGACAGAATTAGAATTATAGTTTAGAATTCTAATTTAAATTCTATTTCTGTTTGAATTGGAATTGACAAGAATCTTAATTTTTATGTTTGAGACAATTAAAGAATTGAGACTTTAGAATTGTAATTTTGAACTAAACTGAAATTTTATTAATTGAATAATTTATCAAGAATTTATAAAGATATAATAAATAAATTTAAATTAATAAATAATAATTTAAAATTATAAAAAAAATTCAATAGAGCTTGTGTTGCTATATTACAACATTCGCAATAGATGTCAAACTAAATGACAATATTGATAATGGCGAAGGTGATTGCAGGATGTTGACACTAGTGATCGGAGGAAGCATGACTAGCATGTCAGAGTCGAAGGTGTGATGAACAATGTAGCCAGAGCACGCCGGGGGCGACTTTGCCGAAACACGCCAGCGGCGACATTGCTGGATTATGTTGGTGTTATGAGTGACAATGGTTGTTGGATAATTTTTAACTTTTACCTTTTAATATTTAAAAAATAAAAAAGTCTTAGTGTTTGGAATTGAAATTTTTAAGGTTTAAGATAAGAATTGAGAGTAGTATAAACTAGTTATTTTTCAATTCTATGGAATTGGACTCAGAATTAGAATTCTAATTCTAATATACACACCAAACAAGATAATTGGAATTAGGAGGTCCAATTCCAATTCCAAAGCTCAATTCCATCCGCCAAACGAGCCTAAGTGTAATTGATCTCTCACGTATTGTTCCTCCCATTATTTCTGTATAAAGAAACAAAATTTAATATCACCCAGGCACTTTCTATTGAAATATATTATACAGACAGATATATATATCCTCACACAACAGTACATACATTTTCTTTACACTTTTTCCACAAATTGCACTTATGCGTGAAAATAGTTCACGTTAGGTTAGGCTTTGCCTTAAATGTACTAGGTCTGTTTTGTAAATATTTAGCTTAAGTCTGACCTATCACCTGATCCATTTTTTTGTGTATGGCATGGCCTTTTATAAAAATTAAAAGTCTATCACAACCTAAAAGGTTATTTAAAGACTTATTTTGCATTAAAGTCTTTAAATAGGCTAACAATCCTAAGCATTTAAATAGAGACCATGAGATATCCTCATACTCTTTGGGTGTAAGACTAATTCTCACTCAGACATCGGTTTTGTCCTAGCCACAAGATGCTTATAATAGAATTTGAACTCCTGTACTACAAGTGAAGTATGCCCACATGAAATTCAATTTGCCAATTAAGTCACACCTCATCGATAACCTTGTGAATAGTTTAAAGAGGTGTTTTTAATCCAAGAAGACAAGTGTGGATCAAACAATAAATCGGTTTAAATAAACTTTTGGTTCTTTTAATTTAGTTCCTATATTTTTTTCTTTATAAATCAATCATTGTACTTACAATCGTTAGCAAAATAATCCTTGTTGTTAGTTTTGGTTATGATGCCATCAGTTTATGGTCCATATAGTTTTCTCTTATTTTTAATTTGGTCCCTATAAACTGACGGCGTCATAACCGAGTCTAACAATAGAAACTATTTTACAAACGATTGTAAGTATGATGACTAATTTACAAAGAAAAAATTGTAAGAACTAAATTAAAACTGAGTATAAATTATAGGACCAAAAGTTTATTTTAACCTAAGAAATCAATTGCAAGAGTGGAGCATTCCAACGTTATAGTAAATTCAGATTGATTCTTTTCACAAGCCATTTAGTCATGAGGATATTGAATCAGCTGCATCCAATATGCACCCTGTACCTGCTTTGTTTTTCCAACATTTCAGGCTCAAAAATGGAGATAAAAAATGACAAATGATTTTTATGTGAAAAATTATATGAAGAATTCATCATTTCATTTTTCATTCTTAATTTTAATGAGATACGAAGCTAACTCTAAGAATGATGCTACATGTATGGTTTTATCTTTCTTGAATTGTGTTTTACTTCTCAAGCAGCTTAACCAAACCTTTATCACCCCGATCCACAAAATCCAAGCACCACAATCTTTCAAAGGCCTCTAGCTCATCAGTCCTTGTAATGTGACTTTAAAATTAATATACATTTTACCCCCCATGAAGTATAGACCATTTCAACTTACTCTTGTTAAATTTTTTTTACTATCACTTAACTCCATGTAACTTGATTTTAAATAAAAACATTACTTTTTTTTAGTTAAATTTAACAAACCTAACCTATAAACACTTAGAGCCAAATTGCAAGGGGTATTAAAGTGATAAAAAAAAAACTAAATTTTAGAGAATTAAGTTATTAAAAAATTTTCATTTTTGTAACCGTAAAGTCATATTATGTGCGCATATCGTATATTTCATTTGATTTAATTAAAAATTTAATATTTTTATTTAAAACTAAACTTCAAGAATTAAGTGATAAAATTAAAATTTCATAAATAAGTTGACAAAGAGGAGTAAAATATATTTTACCCTACTATTATATATCCAAGATTTTAGCTAGTTAGCATACTACAGTCATTGACGGACCAAGTTATAGCCCCATACCAGAATGCATTCATAAAGGGTAGATGAGATAATCGAGAAATATTGCAGATTAGAGGACAATCATAAATAAAGCTAAATCATAGTCTTTATAAACGTAAAAGGTTTTTTAGCAGGTACGAGTGTCGCGGTTTTTGTCTCTTTTTTGGGTTTTTTTAATCTTTTTAGTTATACTGATGATTTAGTAAAATAGAAAAGAAAAATTTCTCTCTCTTAATTGTTAATAATTTTTTATTGAGTTATTAACATTAAGGAGATATGAATAAGATAAGAAAATAAGACATGAAATTTGATTGTATCTGTGGCATAGTATATATATATATATATATATATATATATATATATATATATATATATATGAAAAAAGAAGTATTAGTTAACTAGAATTTTTTTTACCATAACTCTTGTAGGAACGAATAAATCACACTTGAGTTATCCACTAACAATTGTTGAATCTTACATATTTTAACTGAATTTTATCTATTTTTTTAGAATAAATATTTATTTTAGTCCTTTAAATATATAAGTAATATCAATTTAGTCCTCTAATAATTGTTAACATCAAATTAGTTCTTTTAGAATATCAATTTATGTAATTAAAAGATTAATTTGATGTCAAAAAATATATTTAATGACTAATTGATGTCAAAAATTAACATTAAAATATCAATTTGACGTCATTAATTATTAGATGACTAAACTAATGTTATTTGTAACTTTAGAAGACCACAATAAATATTTACTCAATTTTTTAAAATGTGTAGCAAAAAAAAGGCAGATATTCAACGCATGGGGTGGCCAACTGGGGAGAAGGGGCAGATGGAGATGGATCTTCTCTAATAGAAATTTTTTAAAAATGAGTGGGGGCATCTGCCTCCACACCCCCAACATGGGTTCATACTGTGGAGGGGAGAGGATAACGGGTAGAGGAAGATTCGCAGTCTCAATTAATTTTTTCTTTCTTCCTCACTTCAAAGCCTAGTCTGTTTCTGCATGTGCTGCACTTCTCCGTTAGGTGTGTATTAGTTGGGAAAGCGTTGCCGTGACGGAAATTAGTGGAAAAAGGGTTTGAAAAGAAAGGAATTGATGAAGATTGGTATATTAGAACTTAAGAAAAATATATGTACCAAAAAACAAAAAAAAAAGAACTTAAGAAAAATATGGTCTTTTTTATGAGGATAAATATGGTATTTCATAAAAAAAAATTAAACGTCCTTAGTTTTTGTTTCAATTAAGGGAGAGTAGTGTCATGTTTTAAACAAGATGAATATCTCGTGTAATAAGTTAAAATCTCAAGAAATGTGAGTGTAATTTTTTCAATTTTAAATAACTATACTAGGTAAGTAGTGGATATTTTTATGTTTGAAAAGCATAGTAAAATTTTAATTAAATTTGATAGAATAAAAAGTAAAATTTTTAATTAATGAAATTTTTTATGAAGATAATATGCTTTATTATACTATTAATTCAATGGTAAATTTTATGAAATATTTATTTTATGTAAAATTGATATTAATTTATACATTTTATAAATAGATGATAACATATAATTTTCTAACAGTATAAAATTCTTTACACAATTAAATCATATGGCATTCATCATTTCATTTGAAAGGGCACAGGTCAGATAGCGAAATAATGGTTGGGAAAACGAGTACCTGCATCCAAGAGCAGTTCCAAAACAAAATTAGATGCAGTTGCCCTTTATAGAATAATTCATTTAATGACTTTAGATCCTCTTTAACCAACAAGTCTACTCTTTAGAAAATTGGCTCAGCATCATTTCAACATCACCACCCCAAAGGTCTAAACTCCAGCTCAGCAGAGTACCTTTTATGATGGACCAGCCGTTCTAATTTATCTATCTTATTCACGTCGGCCAAAAACAGAAATGCATGTTATTAGCAAGGATCCCCTTTTAGAAGCCTTTCCCTGGACGAATCAGAGAAGGACTTGACTAAGATGCCACATTTCTTGTGCCTCGTAGCTGCAAAAGCATGTCCACTAGGAGTGGCAGACCTTACGTACGACTATTCACGTTGGATGTCCCATTTTATGGGTTTTTCTTATTAATTTATTTTAATTTTTTGGTACTCCGTCTTTTTTAATGTGTTGAAGCCTGAAGAAGGGGGCAGAAAAATGTTAGAATTCCCTAGTGTACTAGTCATGGAAATCCATTTGATCAAGATCGGTAGTTCTAAATTTATGAACTAGGTAAGGAAAGATGAAGGGGTTACAAATGTTGCTTTACATTTGACGTAAAAATAATGCATTTCCAAGTATATATATACATCAGCAACTGATAAGCATCACATCATTGCGTAGACAAATGTTATCAGCCCTGGAAGAAATCTCTCCATCATGACTGATATACATGTCTAACCTGTGGAGTTCAAAATTCAATATTGTTTCTCCTCATCACTGGCATCATCTCCATTTGTCTTATCCCTATCCCTGATTTCACCATCACTCTCCTGCATATCAGCAGAATTTTCTCTGATGGGACTGGATTGCCTCAGTAATGGCTCATCATCATCAGATTCTGATAATGCATGCCTCCTCCGGCTAATAGATGATGAAGGTACAGCCTTAAACAAGAAGAATAAGCAGGAAGTTATTTCATCTAGCAAAGAGTGACCCAAAAAATTGGAGTTTCAGTGGTTTCGGAATAAAGAGCAAAATGAATTATTGGAAGGACCAAGATAAACTATTTAAATAAAAACTTGTGAAAGATACAGATGATAATGAGTCTATAATCATTCACAACTTAAAACAGCAATATTATGGCGTGTTACTTGTATCCTATGTCACACCTTGATGAAATGATTCCTGCTTTGTAATAGACTTCTAATATCATGATCTCAGAATAAATTGGTTAGACCAACTACTAACTCGCTTGATGATGCAATACGCAGACACTCATTAAACATCCAGACAGATGTTTTGCAAACAATTAGTCCATTCTCAGATGTAAGCAAAAATATATTCCAACCTGAGGATAGTGTGAGGATAGGAAAATAAAAACAGTTTCTAAAAGTCATAATTCCAATTAAACAATAAATTACCGTATCATCATCTGCATCAGAATCTTCAAGTCCAGCTGCTGCAAGAAGACCCTGAGCATTCTCCTCAGCATCATCATTCATCTGAGTTTGGGGCTCTCTGTAGTTGATGTCAGCATCTTCATCCTCCATTTCCTGTTCATCCATCATATCAGCTTCTGTTTCTTCTGTGTCATAGCGTGATTTTGAGTGCTTATCCTTCTTTCTCCTCTTTCCACCTTTTCTTCTCCTCTTCTCGCCAGTCCCGCCCTCTTCATCATCCGACCTTTCCCTTCGTTTTGAATGTGTGCTGCTCTTCCATTGCTCCTAGAAATACAAATAGAAGCTTAAAGTTTTCAAAGCACATTATCCATCTCAGCCACCACCTCTATTCACACAAACTACATTCACAAAGGAAAACCTTTCATATACATCCCATTCCACGTGGAAGAAGAAATACATCTATAAGCATGACACAGGAATATATGTAGATGTAATGTAATAAACAGAAGCAGAAGTTTATAAGCGCATTTGGTTGCATCATCTGCATCATTAAGTTGTTGCATTTTAGTTCAGAATATGGTAGATTTGGCATACTACAAATTCCTTTGTTCTGGTACCTATTGATTTCTGTTTTCCTTTGTTTAATATTTATATATTTTTCCTTGGAGGATGAGAGAAGGGGTGATTCTTGTTACTGAAAGGAACCTGAGAGACAGAATGAAGTCCTTCTGCTTAAATAAGCTTGCATAAAGGATCCAGTCCTATGATTTGTCCATATGCCATTGCCCAGAAAAATAAATTTTCCAGATGAGCCCCGAGACAAGTATTTCTGTGTCTTGCAACAATGTTTCCATAAAACATGAAACCCATATAATATCAAATATCATAAGGGACTAAAAGAACTTCTATTGACTAGCACTCACCAGTCATAGCACAGTACTACGGTGGCAAAGAAAATGATTCTGAATTCAGTCAACTACTCAAAACGCCCTAACTACATCCAGATTACCAAATAGATAATTTAAAACCTCAAATGTCAAATGTTATGAATGATTGATCAAATGAAAAATTGAACCCAGGCTATATAGCTTATGGCCACAAGCCTCAGATGAACCTTCAAAATGAAAAAAAGACAGAATACAACAGTCAGCAGATTTAGGGTCCATTTGTTATAGATTAAAAAAAAATTGATTTTGACCTTCAATAATTTAGAGATTCTTTTTTAGAGATTTTTAAGAAAAGCAGAAGCTATTTTGTGTTTGCTTACAATCATAAAAATCATTTTTTTAAATGAGAGTAGCTTCTCTCTCTTCTATCGCAAGAGATTTTTTTCAAAAGCTAATGAGAATAGCTTTTCATTTTAACCATAAAAATGATTTTTTTAATAAGCTTAAACAAACACGATCAACATCATTAAAAATGATTTTTTACATAAAAAAAGTGATTTTTTCATCAAATAATCTGTAACAAACGGGCTCTTAGTTACTACAGGCACTATCAGTCTATTTCTATTACTTTTTCCTCTATTCTTGTATAATTAACCAACTTCCAAACCAGACTCTTTTTCTTTTTTTTAAATTTTTTTTTTTTTGTAAAATAAGATATTTTTCATTAAAAAACAAGAAGACTATTCATGTAGAAGAAAAATAAAAATGAAAAAATCTTAAGAAAGAAGCCTTCCTGTTGGCTGCAACCAAACACACACCAAGGTACCCTTACCTTCACACGCTTAAAATTTTCCTCCTGTTGTTGCACTCGCTTTAGCTCATCCTCTTGCTTTCTCCTCTCCATCTATTTCAAATTAAAATAAAAGGAAAGTAATTTTTATAAAGAGAAAACATTTACATCTCAACCATCAGCATGTAGTAGATACTGAGCAATTAAGAACAGCGCACCTGAAATTTCCTTTGCTCTTCAGCCTTTCGCCGGGCTTCCTCAGCCAACGCAACCTGTCGAGCAAGTTCTTGTCTCTGTCGTACTTGCTGCTCCTCACGCTCAGCTGCTTCAAGATGAACTTTTGCAGCCGAAAGTAAGTGGTTGCAGTACCCAACATGAGTGTCAATTTTCTTCTCATCAAACCCATGAATGTGTAGGTTGGAAGCAGCAGACAACTGACTAAATATACGAACAGCATTTTGCAGCTCTGCAACAGTTGCTCGCACCTACCATTGAGAAACCAATGTCAGTTAGAAAGCAATGCATCAAACTAGATCCCACTCAAGTGATCTCCTCTAAAAAATAAATGTTAATTAAGGGAACAAATTGGATTTTTTTTTATAAAAAGAGAAGAATTTCATTGAGACGAAGAAAAGAGATTACAAAATTATTGAAGGATAAGGAATCCCCAAAGACAAAAGAGCGAGAAACAAGACAACATAAAAAAAGGAAAACATCAAAAGAGCAAAGCTGCCCAATCCCTAGTCATATTTGTAAGGGAAATCCCCTTAAAAAGGACATATGCTTTACAGTCCAACCAAATACACCAAAGTGTAGCGAAGATAGCACATTGCCACAAACATTTAGCCTCTTTATTTCTAAAGAAGCCATAAAAGCTAATCAACAAAAATTGGTCCAAGGACCTAGGGCACACCCTCCAAAAAGGTTGAACAAAGAATTCCAAACAGGACAATGTAAAAACAGGTGAGGAACCGATTCTGAGCAGGCACCACACATAACACATATCAGGGGAATAAATTGAATTATAAAGAAACTTAGAACAGGAGAACCATCCACCAGAAAATAAGCCCCTACAACATAACAGATTAAGCTACTCATGCACAAAAGCTAGAGCTCTCTTAATCCAGAAATTCAATTTTATTAACTTTATAGTTTTTATATATATACAACTGTCATTATATATCGTAGCCACGAATCATGAAAGTAAAGTTTCATGTTCACAAAAATTATAGCAGTCATAACCAAATGTGTTAATTAATTAATTAAATCAATAGAGGAATACCAGAGAATGTGAGCAGATAACTTGAGACAAAAGGACAAACTACCAAAGTATGGCACTGACCACAAAAGTCAAAGTCCATCTTCAGGTTATTTTTTCGTTTTTTCTCAATAAGAAAAAAATTCATTAAAAGAGAATAGGAAATACAGAAGAGACGGATCATAAATGATCCTACAACAAAACCTAAACAACAGAAAATATTTTTTGGTTAAAATAAAAGATTAGTCCTTATAGTTTACACTTATTTGTAATTTAGTCCCTGTAGTTTTTTTCTTTGGATGAGTCTTTACATTTTGAAATCGTTAGCATGTTAGTCCCTGCCATCACCTGGCCATGTGACAACGTTAATTTTTAGCTTAGATGGCAAACAGAGTCTAATGTGGCGCTTATGTGGCATTTGGGGATAGGTTACCTGGACCCCCTCTTGCCACCTCAGCTCAGACTCCCTGAGGGATGTGATTTCATTGCCAATAAAATCAAAATAAAAATCCCCAAACTCCCTCATCTTCTTCACCATTCATTCTCCAACTCCAAACGTCAACCTGCACTCTCATGGCACCTCAAAACCTCCCCGGCTACAAACGCAAGAGGCTCCACAACATTCGCCTCAACAATGAAATGGTGGCTGCCTTTAAGCTCCACTCTGCAGCCAACAACCTCTCTGCCGCACTTAAGCACTCAATGTCTTCTTCTCTTTGCGTGTGTGCCACTGAGACCGATTCAAGTTTTTGTTTTTATCCAAAAAATATATATAAATCATCTTTACTCATCAAGCATTTCAAGAACCAAATCGCACAATGTGGTATCAAAATCAAAAACCCCAATCGTCATACGTCACTCTCTACGTACCAGTGGCATGCCACCTGAATCATCCCAAGTTCTCAATGACGATTCTTTTGAGAAATATGGGTAAAAAATTTAGGTCCTCTTGCAATGAGAGATGCTTATTGTGGGACTGATGATGAGCCTTTCACTGACAGCTCCTTGGTTAAGGCAATTGTGGGCATGGCTGAGAATGAAGGAGAAGGGTTTGGTGATGATGCAGAAAAGAGTTTTGTTGAAGTTGGGGTCTTTGTCTTTGCATCCCCAAAATGTGGCATGGGTTATTCCAGATGCGATAACTGTTGTACGCTTTTTTCCCCCCTTCGATTAGTGCCAAGATGATTGTCGTGGGTGATAGGCTTGGGAACGTTGGATTTTGAGATGTTCATTATGCACAGGATGAAGGGACTAAGATGCCTGAGGTGAGGTGGCAAGAGGGGGTTCAGGTAACTTATCCCCAAATGCCACATAAGCACCACATCAGACTCTGTTTGCCATCTAAGCTAAAAACTAACGTCGCCACATGGCCAGGTGACAGCAGGGACTAACGTGCTAACGATTTCAAAATGTAAGGACTCATATCCAAAGAAAAAAACTACAATGACTAAATTACAAATGAGTGTATACTATTTTTAACCATATTTAAAAAAAAAAAGGAACCAAAAGATGGATAAATCACCTCGAACGAGCTTTCTAGTCCCTCCACCTCACATAAAGAAATCAAGAGTTTACTCATCAGTTTAGTCCAGCACAACTGAGTTATCTACCATCTTGATCTTCCAAATCCTCTAGCACCAATTCTTTAAAGTTTAAATATGTCTTTCTTTTATGGATAGAATCCTTCAAACATGTTATTCCTATTCCGTCAAGCAATACTAATTTTTCATCAAATGATGGTAGCAATGCCTCCCCAACAGACACACAGACAAGGGAAGGATAGGCAGGGGAAGAAGTTCTATATTTACTTAACACAACGTCAAACATGTCAAGAGATTCATTTTTATGCATCTATCCTTCTACCTTCAAACTCATCCACATGAAAGAATCCATTAAAGCAATGATCAATGATACACGGATACGGGTACAAGTATTGGATACGACACTGGTACGACACAGGAATACATTATTTCTTAAAAACTTAGGATACGGATACAACATGATATGACATAACATATATATAAAAAATTATAAATATCATCTTATAAATCATCAAAAACATATAAAACCATCATAATAAATCAGTCATTCTATGTTTAAGAGAGAAAATGGGAGAAAATAGTTTTTATTTTCAGCATTAGTCATTACAGACACAATAGAAGACTAGCATTTATCAAATTCTTATGATATCCCACCCATGTTAGCACAAAAATTCAAAAATTAAAAAAAATAATTAGAATATAGCCTAAAAGTATCCGGTAGTGTATGAAGATTATCTGGTACAGTATCTGATACGAGTACATATCCGACACAGGTATGGCAAACATTTTGAAGTACCGGTGCTTCCTAGGCAATGATGTATAAATGAGTGATAGATAATAAATTTTTTCACAACCCAAAATTTCACTTAACTCGTTAATCTGCCTTCAATTATTAATCAGCCTAACTTCAACACATTCAAATATACTAAAATCAGGATCAATAGTGCACGTTCCTCTCTTCAGAATCCTCTTTCCTGATTTAAAATTCAGAACCTTTTGCTTCCATCATCTCCCAAACAATCAGAATCAAATAAAGCAGAGATGCTTAATTCAACTTTATCTTTTGTTTACATTCCCTGACACAACATTTAAGAATCAAAACACGATCCATCTTCATCCAAGCCTGACTTCCACTCAATTCCATATTGGGCCCGTAATTTATTTCTTCACTTCCCAAACCCTAACCCATTTCCAATCAAAATCTAAGGGCTCGTTTGGATGAGCTTTTTAAAAAAGATCTTTTTTATTTTATCTTTTTTAAAAAGATATTTTGTAAAAGTAAATGTTATTTTTTGTTTGGATGCAATACCTAAAAATATTCATTTAATTTTATTATTGTTCGGATCGTTTGTCCATGTCGTAAAGGATTTGACAAAATTTTACACTAGCTGTCAACCTAACACAACCCTCCTCATTTTATCCGGGCTTGGGACTGGCTATGCACAAACTGCATATGGTCTTTGACAGAGCACAATGGCGTCGTTTGATCCATGTAGCCGACCGCACCTAGTGGGAAAAGGCTTTTGTTGTTGTTGTTGTAATTTTATTATTGTACGGATATAAAAATATCAAAGTACTTTTCTAATGGTAAAATTACTTAAAAGGGCATGCAAAAGTAATTTTGGAGTCTTCCCATTTTGCATTCATAGTCACACGCTCACATCATCCATCACATCATCATTCTCAATATTTATTTGCTAAGGGCCTCTTCTAGGAAGAAATTTTGGAGTCATGCTATAATTTTAAAAAATAAGGTATTGGTAGAATTTTAAAACATGAACGATAAGGAATGTTATTTTTAAAATTAGTCAGAGATATTTTTGACTAAAAAATATCTCTAAACAACTTCAACATATTCGGGAAAAGATCTTTTTTTAGAAGCTCAAAACTCTAGCTAAAAAAAGACCTATTTGTGCTTTTTTTAGTGCTTCATCTTTTTTTTAAAAAAAAAAAAAAAAGATCATCCAAACATGCTAAAAATTATAAAAAGTACTCCTTATAAAGAAAAAATATCTTTTTTAATATATATATATATATATTATCAAAAAAACTCATCCAAACTAGCACTAAATCCGTTGTTCATTCTTCAGGTGAGCCAAGATCAAGGCACCAATTCTCAATCTCTTTACCTACCTTGTCATTCATTGTTGATTGGAGAGTCATCTTGTCAAGGACCAACTGTCCCAATAGCTTAACCTGTTAGATCAAGGCATAAGATTGGTTTTATATCTCTAACATGCCCCCTCATGCAAAAGCTTTTTGGGCTTGAAATGTGGACAATGCACAGGCCCACCTTACCTTGAGCTGAAATTCAACTTTATTTAGAAGAATGAGGGCAACAAGGATCAACCTCCTAACCACTTGGTTATAGAGGCTCTGATACCATGTGAAGGACCAACTGTCCTAATAGCTTAAGCTGTTAGGTGAAGGCTCAAGATTGGTTTTATATCTCTTAACACATCTGATCACCAACTAGCCCATTGGAAGGTGGCGCATGAATCAAGGTTTTACATTCTTAAGGTTTGGTATTAGTTCATAAACTGAAGCTACATTTTAAATCCATATTTGATGTAAGTAGTGACAAAGGAGATAGAAGACAGCTTATATTGAGGTTGGTTGTTGGCTCTAATATGGATTATATGGCTGGAGAGATATTGAGCTTTCAAGGTTGAAAAATTTTGAACCAGTGAAGCAAAGACTGCTGTATTAGTCAATTATGGAGTTCCTGGAGTTTTTTATTTCATCAAATCATTATAAAGTTCCCTGTCTAATTGACTTGGCCCCTAGCTGACCTTCAATAAGTTTCTTTATAAAGAGATAATGAAATTACAAAGAAATATCAACATAAATTCCATAATCATACAAGGTGTTCCTTATGATGCAATTTAATCCACATTCTTACTTTAAATAACCCTGCTATAATTGAGGGTGAATATGGACATCCCCACATAATGTAATGCCACTTATGAGCATCTTTCATCGAACAGCTCAATAATTTTAGTAAGAAAGGTTAAAGGGATAAAGAAAAAAACCTCATCCGCAGTCCTCTTGGCCTTTTGCAGTGTTGATGCTGAAAACTTTTGCATTGCAACCCCTGCATCAAACCTTAATGTATAGTTTGAGGGTGCCAAATGAATGGCTCTCAGTAGAGTTTTTATACAGTCTTGCCACTGTTCGGCTTCATAATGGGTACGAGCTAAATATAGAAGTATTTGTGAGTCTGTGTTATAATAAAATTTCCGCAAGCAGTTCTGATACTGCATAACAAGAAAGGTCATCAGCATATGATTGCCGTCATAAAGACTTGAGAAGAAACTTGAAAAGGATACGAAGTAAAAATAGGATAAGCTCACCATTTTCACAGCCAAAGCAAAATTTCCCTGAGCAAAATAAACATGAGCCAAATTTATCCAAACATCAGGCATCTGGACAAAAACACTGCCACTTGCAGCTTCTTGAACCTACAAAAAATCAATAGAAGGAAATAACTCCAACAGATGAAAGTTTAAGTCCTGTATGTCCCAAAGATAGGCTGACATATCATAATAACCTGTGTGAAGATATCCTTTGAAACATCAAAATGACCTTTTTCTGCTAAGACTACCCCAGCACCATTGGCAGCATATAGATTAGCAGAATGCTGAATCAGAACCTACAAATGTTTTAAAAAAAATGATACATATCAAACTATATAATTCCATTGTTAGTACAATGCTTAGATTATTCGTGTAGGAAATAGGTAAAATATAAATATACAACACTTCAGGAAAAAGCATTTAAAGCAAGTGTTAAATCAAGGTAAGATACACAATTGATTCCAGTGTGTTAATAAAATTCCTCTTCCTTAAATAGAGAAAAAAGCACACATGCACACGCATGTGCATACACGCATGTGCATACACGCATGTGCATACACACATGTGCATACACACAAGCAAATCATATTCTTCATACTTCATTTTCATTTGTTTTTGTCAAAGACCAACTCTCCCATAAAGCTTAAGTTGTTAGGTGGAGACCCAAAAATGGTTTTATATCTCAAACACACCCTCCCGATGCAAGAGCTCTTCAGGCATAAAGCGTGGACAATACACAGGCCAGCTTCACCTTGTGCTGAAATTTAATTTTAATTATGAGGAATGCAGGTGGCAAGGATCGAACTCTTGACCATTTGGTCATAGAGGCTTTGATACCATGTTAAAGGCCAAGTCTCCTAAAAGCTTAAGCTGATAGGTAGAGGCCCAGGTTTTATATTTTCTTTCTAATTTCTATGCACATCAAGTGGATCACAAACCTAGATCAAAGGAATTTATGTAACTAAATCTAGGTCCGCAGACCAAAAGCTGAAAAGCAAGCACAAACATGCAAAAAAATGCTCTCATAAGGGATAGTAAGAAAGATGAAAAATCCTACTCTTGTATAAAGTTCCTTGGCCTTTTCCACATGAGTAGCTTCTAGCTTAGGATTTCTCTTCTCATTGCGAACTGCTGCAAAGTAGTTCCAGTTTCCCTATTCATTTCAGAACCAGTGTATCAAATGTATACTTTCCATTGAAATTCTACCAATTGCAGCAGGGACAGGATTTACAGGGATTTGGGATACATAAGTCATAAAGTGAAATGTGCACTGAAGAGTAGACATACTAGAGAAAGAGTAGCATATGAATCCTTCCCATCAGTCGCATCACTAGCTGCCCGGAGAGTTTCTTTCGCCTTCACCCAATCGTCATTTTTCAACTCCAGCTCACCAAGCATAGATAATGCATTTGGAGACTTGTCATTCACCTTTAGGGCGTCATTAACCTACAGAAAGAAGCAACTAACTAGTAAAGCTATATAATTAATAAAGAAGAAAGGAGCAAGGAAGCCATAGGGATAATAGTAACCAGTTCAATGCTTAACAGAATGTTGTTCCGTGCTTTTGCAATAGCAGCTAGCCTCAGATACGCATCAATATAGTCTGGGTACTGGAGATAATAAATAAATAAGCCAGTTATAAAACACATCCCATGTAATAAAATATAGACATCACGAAATAAAGAGTTTAAGTCTAATCCAGTTCTAAGGCGAAAAAAAAGTAGAATCCAGTTCAACTTTTGCACAATAGAAGCATTCTGTAATTGAACAACTATACATAAGAATACAATAATGCACTGCAATAATAAAGGCATTACCAGATCAGTTCAAAGTGAGAGCAGGACAATAACAAGCATTATTCAAAAGAAGAAGTTCAACTTCAAGTCAGTCAGGAAACACATATGGAGAAGTCAACTGCTAATCTGATAGAGGATGATGAAGAGAGATATGTATAAAATTTGGAGACTATTTGACCAAAAAAATAAATAAATAAATAGCAAGAAATATTTGTGATAATTTATTATGACTGAAACTTGAGACCTAAAATAAAATCATTTATAAAAAAAGCCAAAAGGTGATTGTTATACAGATTGATAATGAAAATGATAATGGAAGTGACAATAATAATAACAGATGGTCGCAGGGAAACAGCAATGCAGGTACAGATTGTAACAGGGTGAATGGTGGAAGCAATGGAGGCCAGGTGGCAGTGAAGGCACTGGTTGTACTTGTGGAAATGGCATTGACTTTTGTTAGAATATCTTTAGTGTATCTTACAATATTTTAGAATATCTTTAGCATATCTTAGAAGATATTGTGGAATCAATTAGTCCTTTAATTGCAGAAGCAATCTGAGGAATATTTTAATAATTTCATTATGTTTCCTAATTTGTTTCCTTATTTAATTAGGATTAGGAGTTTTATTGTATTAGTGGGCTTGGGCTTGGGCTTGAGCTTGTACTAGTAGTACTACACTAGTACTTGATCTAATTATTAGTGTAAATAGGAGTTAGTGCTTTGCATTTTTCGACACACCAAATCAATCCAATCACATATTATTCATTAGCATTTTTTCTACCATTTCTTCCTTCCCTACCTAAACCCTATAAATTCAACAATTTCAAAATGGAGTAAGGTTACAAATAAAAAACACCCTAATCAAAAATAAGTTTACAATAAAGCAGAATGACTAATAACAGAACAAGTTTCATGTGAAGAAACTGACTACTTGCAAGTTGCAACATGCAACAAGCTTAGAGCATGTTTAAAAACTCAATTCAGTAATGAAAATGAACAGTTTCAGCACTGAAAATAATTAAGTGGTGTTTGTTCAATACCAAAAATGAAATTAAGGTTTTCACCAAAAATGAAAAATGAAATTAAGTGAAACAGTGCTGAAAGCATTCAGCACATGGGGAGGTTACTGAATGGCTTCGGTAGCAACCCTTACCATATTAAAATTATTAAATAACAATAATTTCTGTCAAAGACCAACTATCCCAAAAGCTTACGCTGTAAGGTGAAGACCCAAGAATGGTTCTCTCTCTCTCTAACATGCCCCTTCGCGCAAGAGCCCTTTGGGCTTGAGGTGTGAACAATGCACAAGCCCATTTTACCTTGTGCTGAAATTCAACTTAATTATGAATAGGGATGGCAAGGATCGAACTCTTGACCACTTGGTTATAGAGACTCTGATATCATGTCAAAGACCAATTATCTAAAAAGCTTGAGTTGTTAGGTGAAGGCCTAATATTGGTTTTATATCTCTAACAGTTTTCTTCATTACACATTCAGCACATAAAATAAAAACCTTTACAAACATTACATGAGTAATAATAATAACAAAAAAAACAGTAACTACAACATAATAACAGTAATGGGTGTTGTGAAGCTAGAAATATATCATAACCAAGGCTGTGGAGATTAACCAGCATAAATGATTAAACTGACTTTAAAGGAAAATATCAAAAAATAATTGGTTATTGATTATATAGCATCCAACAGTGAAAACACCATCGATGGCTTCTGGGAAATGTTAATTTAGTAAATAGTGTTAAAAAGTTAAAAGAAAAAATCAAGATGTATACAGCATCATCATGTTGAAGTTACACATTGGTTACTCTTCTCTCGAGTCTGTCTGTGGTACATAAATATGCATATTGATGCACACGATGTTGCTCTCATACACACAGTGCATACCTTGAACAAGATTAGGCGATACAATATGCTTGCAGTTCCAGATTCATTTAACTGCTCAAGTAATCTGGCCAGGTTAAAGAGTACTGTGACTTTATCCCAAGGTACTTCCACATGGTGACCATTACTTTCAAGGTCATGAAATAATTGCATGTCCTTGAACTGAAGAGTAGAAGTAGCAGCATCAACGGATGACTTATTTTCCAAGTTAATGAAAGAAAGCCATATTCCATCACCTAGAGCCTCCTTAAAAGTTTGTTGAGCAAGCTGACAAATAGAAGAAATAAGAGCTTAATTGTGCTGACAAAGCCATATATCATGAGCAATGCTGCATTTTAAATTG
The DNA here is from genome assembly GCA_023212625.1 of Styphnolobium japonicum. Lineage (NCBI taxonomy): Eukaryota > Viridiplantae > Streptophyta > Magnoliopsida > Fabales > Fabaceae > Styphnolobium > Styphnolobium japonicum. Next base: position 18,882,657 of record JALBWW010000003.1, on the reverse strand, counting down.
CAGTACACACCTCAAATTCTCCCCTTTCAAACTGAAGGACACCAATATTATTGAGTAATTCAATTGGCACTTCTTGACCTCCCTTCTTAAAAAGAGTACGAGCCTGTACCAGGTTTACAAAATCTAGATTATAACAAAGATTCTGGAACTTCAAAAATTAAGTGTTTTCTAAAATTTCATGAAGATGACATTTGCAAACCACAAAAGAACAGCATATGATAAGCTCTTAGCCCCTTACGGTTTTGAATACATCCAGTGCAGCTCCTGTGTCAGACAAAATTAACAATTCTCCCAGTTCAAGAAATGCCTGTAATACAGTGAAAAGATTATAAGATTAAACCAAGACCTCGATAAAGAGTGTTGATCAACTCATAAACTTCAGTTTTAGAGATATGAAAGCAATCAATTTAGAGAATCTATAACGGATTTAAATTAATGAATAAGATTAAAAACAAAGAATCATGCCAGGAAAAGGAAGGACTAGTGATAGTAATGATGAAATAAAGACTTTACCAAAAACCAAGTATGGGACAGTAAAAGAGCACAGAATTTGCAGTACCAATTCAAATACAAATAAATAATATCATTTTACTAATGGTCACCTATATAAGTAAAGAAAAATGCAAAAATCATTTTGAATAAAAGCAACATACTTCAATTTCCAGATCACAGCCCACAACTTTCATTTTGCCCCTGCTTAGTATCCTTAACATTACATATACAAATTAACATATGGTTAATTAGGTAACTGTTTTTAAACTTTAATATGTTCACAGGTTGCAAAAAATTCATTATTATCTCCAGAGTTTGATTTAGGCAGCCAAATATGTTATCTCTCATCACTTAAACCCATAAAAGATAATAATTATGAGCTTCTTTTCCCTAATATTATGTTACTTCTGGAGACCGTTTAACAGGCTTCATTATACCACATAATTGCCAAATTTAGAAGACAGCACACTATCAGACATATATATGCTTTTGTAATTATACTAGATTAAAGACATAATGATTAATGCCTGGAAAAGTGAGTGTGAGAGAAGAAAGAAAAGTAAAATATTAAATATCACTACTATCAGATTTAGAAAGACAGCATACTATTAGACATATAAGCTTTTGTAATTATACTAGATTAAAGACACAATGATCAATGCCTGGAAAAGCGAATGTGAGAGGAGAAAGCAAAATAAAGTATTAAATATCTATTCTCATTAACTCAAATAAAGGCATAAATAACAACTTGGAACCTAATAAAAAATTTAATGTAGAACAAAGCAGAAAATCCACAAGTGATCAAAAAAGTGTAGCAAGACATGGTACAACAGGTGGGACACTGGCATCTGGCACGAATCCAAAATTATATCTTAGCAAAGAAGGTTGTTTTACAAATTATAGAAAAGAAAGAAAAAAATACCAGAAGTTTTCACCTGGGCATCACGGGGATCAATTTTTGTAGCTTTCCTAATAAAGTCCTGGCCCTTGTCAGTCTGACCAAGCTGAACATATATGTGCCCAAGTGCCTATAAGAAAAGATACAATATCAAAACAGAAAAAAAAGGGGGAGAAGGGCGAAATAACAACAAATGACAAATATGAAAAGAAAGATAATGTTCCAGTTGTTCTGACAGTTTTTGCTCCATACACATAACAAATTTCAGTATAATCATTGATTTCTTTTGCTAAGCCATAGGAGATCTAACATACAAATCCTGTGTACATGGATTACCTCAAATTTGGGTCATTTTTTAACAAAACAATTTTCAGTAAAAAGAAATTGGGAAAATTATAAAAAAATCTTGATAAAAATATTCCCAATTTAAGAAAAATTAACCACTCAACTAGTTAACCGTGTTCAAAGTGTGGTTAATGAGTAAACAATTAATCCTATACTGAAAATATTTATACCAAGAGTTCCTTTTTTGTATTTTTCCCAAACAAATTTGAAGAAAAAAATTTGTGTTGGCATACACAAATATATATATATATATATATATATATGACCACAAAATTTGCAGTGGTTGCATGGCAGCTTGTGAGAATAAGTTTGACACTGCTCGAAAGATTAAGCTTGTTGAACAATGCATGATTATAAAGATTGTTCATCATTTTATGGAATCTATGCCATTTTCAGCAAACAAAAAAGGCATATGTCCTCAACTGATATTTTCAAATCATGCACTTTACACCACACTCAGGAAGCTAAATGACTCGTTTTCTTTGCCATAAAGCATTCAGATTTCAAACCCCCAAAAGAAAAATGATACCAAAAGGTGAAAGATCAACATCCTTTAAATTTTGAGCACTCACTTTCAATGTCTCGCAATTATCCGGGTACACCTCCAAAACCTTCTCAAAGTTTGAGAGAGCACTTCTAAAATCCCCCAACTTTAATTGCACTTGTCCCAAACCTGGAACCAACATTAAAAAATTAGAACAACCAATTAGGTGAGCAATATTAATGACCCTGTGAAAATATCTTCGAGATACTATTAATAGTAAGTATCATATTAAAGCATAAGTCATAGCAACTCATAACAATCACGCCACATTTTGACATTACTGAAATATGGCAACGGGCCTAATCAAATCACAATACCAAAACATGATTCTGCATGTTTAAAAAACACATTAGACATCTGCTATTCCTGTTAAAACAAGAGGGCTACAAAATCTGGGTGTATATCCTAACCACAGGAAGCAAGGAACATGTTCATAGCAATAATTTCATAATTAATAAAATTCCAATCCTTTTGCAGGCATATTACAAAGTTGCCGAAACAGTAAAAAAAAAATCAAATCTGTATGTAGCAACTGACCATAATAAGGAAATACAAATTCGTGGGGCTTGTTGACTTCCTTGACAGATGCCATGTAATACACCCCAGCTTTGTCATAGTCCCCCTACAGTCCAGAGAAAAGATTAGTGCCATCAGCAATAATAAAGCTAGGAAGTTGGAACTAACACTACAAAAGAAATGAGTGACTTGTGAACATTAATTTATAGTCATCCTTAAAAGAATAGGAAGTCAAGAAAAGAGTGGGTAAAAAACAAGCAAGAAAAATAAGCAATTGCTTCTTTATTTAAAAAGAAATTGCTGGGCTTAAAAAATTTAATTTAAGTCAATTAAAGCAAAGCAGTCAGTAAAATTTGTGACTTCCATTACAGATAGGGATAAACAATAAAGAAGTAATAATCAGTTGGACCGATATGTTAGACAATATCTGGTACAAGGGCAATTAACATTGCACATATAGATAATCATAATGCATCTATTTCACAAGAAAGTATACTAAAAGTTGGAATGACAGGTGGAAGGTGGGATCCAAACCAGATAGAGAGACTGTTTTTATGGAAGTCATATGAAAACACTGGCAGATAAGTGAGAACAGTTAATACATAAGATTTTGAATACAAATTAACAAGCAAAAAGAGATCTCTTTAGCAGCCATTTCTTCCGCTTATCCTTCATGGAAGTGAGAACTACTTTAAAACAAACTTTTCTAGCTTTGATCTTAGGCAAGAAGGCCAACAATGGCATATGCGTATCTTCTTACAGATCAATTGTGTCATGAGTGAAATTTACAGATGCACATACAGACTAGAGCATTGCTTCATCTTGGAACTCAAACAAAACTAATCACTCTCCTTCAACCTTGAACAGAGTTCAACCAACCATACAAACAGTCAAATATCAAAAGAATGTTGTCAACAGGATATACAGGGGGTAAAAAAGAGAAAGATTTTGCATCCAACCTTGCTATGGTAAGAGCGTGCTAAATTGTAATAAGAATGAGACTTTGTTGGACCATGATTGGTAACAGCTAATGCAGTTTCAGTCAGTTGCTCAACTAAAAAATGTTGACCAGTGAAGAAAAAATGATTCGCAAGATAATTCAGAGCCATCGCACAATACGGATATATCTCAAATGCCCTCTGCATTTTTACCATTCCATTCCTAATTCCAGCAGCTGAAAGATGTCATGCAGTATCAGAATTAGTCCACTAAAAGAGAAGCTAATATCACTATATAGATAACTAAAAAAACATATAAAGTGCATAAGAACATGATACAGGCAGAAAAAGTGAACCTTCATTAGTGCGCAAATCCATTATTGCAAGGGAAACAAGAGCCTCGACATTTTCTGGATCTAGCTGAAAAGAATAAAATCATGAAGCATACAGACATCAGCACCAGCAAAATAACTCAATGGTTGATCCACTAGCAATTAAAAGATTAACTTGCCTGCAAAACACGCTCAAATGCCTGTCGAGCCTTTTCAAATTGACCCAATTTGTAGCGACATAGACCAATGCCAAGTCTCACGGCTGCAGGGCAATTGGGATACACTTGCAATGCCCTCTTGAGGTTTGCAAATCAAAAGTAAAAACTGGCATTTAAGTTGTGTTCACAGCACAGAAGAACTGCCAAAAGTAAATTAATGTGCCAGGCATGATGATGACATTAGGTTTCTATACCCATTATTAACATTCGCATGTTCTATAAAAATTAACTTTTACATAACTAAATGAAGCCCATCAAAATAAAACTTTGAACCATTGAAACTCTGAAGCTTGGAACCAACAAGCACAAAACAGCAGTATCAAACCACGCCAGCAGCAAGTGTGAGTTGAGGGAAGTCCACAGCCGGCAAAAGAGATTTCTCATTTTAGAGTGAGATCCATTTTGATTCAGTGATTTTCAATTTAAGGATTTAGGATTTTACAAATTATGACTTCTAATTTTCTTTTTATTGCTGATTCATTGCCCAGAAATTGTGAATTTATGAAATTTGTGATTTTAGAACTTAAATTTGTGTTAGAATATTTATATATCAGTACTTATATGTACATGTATTATTTTTAAATGATATCTTATATAGTATCTAACATTTGCGCTTTTACTCTTTGCTTTTATGCTTCACTTTTACTAGACCCTCGAGCGCTTTTTTAGAGGAAACTAGCTTTTGACAGCCTTGGATAGATGGATGCACGTATATAAACCCTTAATGAGACATCACTTCCCACTAGCAAAGAATAGGGCTATATTAATATTACCAACCTTATACAACTCAAGCGAATCAGAATATCGTCCACGGTTGAACTCAACACATGCCTGTAGATATTCAGTAAAGTTATTACAAGAAATGCAGTACATATATGTCATAACTAAGCCACACCTCAAACAGGCTCCAGGTTTAAGCATTCACATTCTGAAAACAAACAGATACACAGTAGATGGAAACAGGTGCATCAAAAGTTGAGCAAAAACATGGCAGATTTAAATCCCTAACGACCAACAAATGTAGATAATTGCTTAATAGTATTTACAGTACTATAACAAGAATGCTTGAAGATAAACCAGCACTACTGACCCTCAAATAAAAATTATTGGGAAAATTATAAGAAAGGATTCTTGATAAATATATTTCCAAATTAGTCATTAGTAAATATTTTTACACTTATACCAAGATTCCTTTTCTGTAATTTTCCCAGAAACATTTGCCATGCTATAAAATGAATGAAGAGTTTTCGATGGTCCGATGGAACAATCACTCACAGGAAGAATATTCCCCTGATGAACTGCAATAATGTCCGAAGGAGGAGGGAGCAATAAAAGACAAAGAAACCACAAGAAATTCAAAAATACATCAGCTCAAAAGTGCTTTCAAATACCACTCCCTAAAGAAGCCATGAGGAAGCCATAAAGACAAACATATCCCATAAATAGCTGTAAATATTTAAAAAAAAATGGAGGAGGACAATAAGTTCTCTTAGAGAAAGCAAAAATAAGAAAATGAAAATTTGAAAATCAGCCATAGGAAATAGAAAAACACATTAGCTCCAAAGATCTTTCCAATCCCTCTCGGCATGTCCATCAAACAAACTCCATTAAAGAATTTATGAGCTTAAACCTGTAAGAAAGCCACTACGACGCCAACAACCCTATCCAAAAACAGCACAAAAGATAATTAAAGTTGGCCAACCAAAATACTAGCAATACACCCTAATTAGATGCAGCAAATCCCAGCAAACATAGCACACTCCCTAAAACCTTACGCTCCTTATTCCAACAAAAGCCTCTTAATAAGTGCAAAGAATGGTCTTCAATGTATCAAGTCAAATCCATTACTCCCAAAGACAGCAAAAAGTGATTCCAAATCTGCCAGGCTACCTCACAATGCAGAAAAAGATGACTGATGGCCTCCAATTACTTGAAAAAGGAAGAGTCACAGTACAAGTCATCTACCTTTTTAAAGATGATTAATGAAAAATCACTGAGCACTCTTTGAGCAATGAACTGATATGGCAATTGTGACTAATAGTTTGATTTCAATTTCTAATTTGCAAAGTAGCACAGATGTCATTATTGACACTTGGCAGAGATTAAAAAAAGGAAGGAGAGAGGACATCCTATTGCTCTATTTGATTTCTTTCACCACTCAAATAATTCACTCCTTATTGCAGATCACCCAGATGTATATGAAGAAATCAGAACATGTATTCAATGTTGAGTCTGTTCACTGGAACTTTTTCATTCAATAATAATAATGTAGAGAAGACAACTTGTAAACATTTTCACAAACTCTAAAAATTAGGAGCGTTGAGATCACAAACAAGTTAAGCTAAAACCTTGGATGTGAGTGCACAACCTTAATATAACTACTATTATACCTGGCCAAGAAGAGCAGGAACATTATCACGATCTCCATCTAACACAATCTTAAATGCAGCATATGCCTGTTCTACTTCACCCTTTGCTAGCAAGAGCTGACCTGTAAGCATTAAATACACATCAATTTTGTAAGTATCTGAAGCGCATGACCCATTCTTCTGATGACACAGGACAAACATGAGGTTCAGCAATCTAGAGTTACAATGAATTTGGAGGATAAGGGATCCTCCTTAACGTAAAAGGAAAACACAAACAACAAAGAAAACACCAAGTATCAATAGAGCAAAGCTGCCCAATCCCTCAGCATATCTGAATCTGATAGGGAAACTGATACACCCTTAGCCCGTGTGTATACGAGGAGGAAGCATGGGTCCAATGGGCCTAGGAATGTGGGTGGACCACTTGTGGACTCAAGAAGGAATAAGGGGAGCATTGGAGGAATTGGGGGGATGATTGTCACAGGAGAGGATGAGACAGAAGAGAAGCTTGGTAAGCAGTTAGACAGTTGGCAGGCTAAGGATGGAAAAGGAATGATTGCGGACCTGCACCAGAAAGTGTGATAAAGGTGATCGTGGGGAGGGTGTGAGAGGCATGGAAGAGTTAAGAATATTGGAGAGGTGTGGGTCTGGGTGTGCCCTGGTGTTTGGGACCCCATTGTTATCTTTTTTTTCTGCTGTTTTCCTTCTGTTATTGTTCTGTGTTTTTGGCTGTAATTCAGAGGCCTACCTATGTATTAAGGAGTTAGTCTCCAATATATACATTTATATTTCTCAGTCCTTATCAGAAACCCCCATAAAAAGACCATGTGCTTTACACCAAATAGAAGCCAAACGTGTAATCTTATCCCAAATCAGCTGTTGTGCCAAGGAACCTCCTTAAAGATATAAGAGTAAGACTCCAACCATATGCACCGTGTAGCATTGGCATAGATTGCACATTGCCACAAAAATTTAGTTTCTTTATGTCTACCCCATTGAAAAGCTAATCACCAAAAATTAGTCCAAGGACCTAGGGCACACCCAACATTCACCAAAAAATGCCGAACAATGAATTCCATAAAGAAACAACAGCAGAACAAAGTAAGTACAGATGAGGAACCAATTCCAAGCAAGCACCACACATGACACAATATCACGAGAAAGAGCCTTATGTGGCTTATGAACCTGCAACATGTCATTAGTATTAATTCTATTAAGCACTACAGTCCAAATAAAAGACTTAACCTTATAGGGAGCTTTGGACTTCCAAAGGGCATCAAGATGGAAAGAAACTCTATTAAACGAATGAGATAGGAATTGAAAAAATGGTTTGCACGAAAACAACCCAAATCCTTTTATATGGATTAGAAGACAAATGAATAGAGTCAAGGAGACCCAAAAGAGACTCCAATTCAGAAATTTTCCTATCATTTAAGTGATGAAAAAAGTGAAATTCGGTTAAAAAATGGAATCTCGAATACTAAAAATTTTGGATAGGAAAGTTGTGTAAGGAAGAAAGCAAAGTAGTTAATGGCGGAAAACAGCACAGAACGGCCACTCCCAAAAATGCTATAGCGGCATAGCAGATCACGGAGCGGCCGCTATAGCAAAGAAAGCGGTTAAGTAGGAGAAAGGAAGAAAAAACAAGGGACTATCCAAAAAAAGTATGCAAGAGAGATATAGAGTATAGAATTAGAACCCAAAAAAAATAGACACTTGCAACAGAACAAGAAATACATATAATGAGTATGCACACAGAGATATAGAGTACATAGGACCACATAGACATTTAAATGTGTTGTTGTTGCCAACAAGAGAGAAAACAGAGAACCACACGACGAGTTGCTGTAGACGGTGAGTTAAAGAACAAAGAAGCAGAGAGTCATTCCAAGAGTTGCTACCAGCAAAGAGGAAGAGAACAAAGAGCCATGATTTGCCGTCAGCAATGTCATAAGGCTCCAATCCAGTCTAAAAGAGCCAATAGACACGGTGAAAAGGAGTTTGGGGCATTTTGAAAAGGAGAATAGCGGCTGCTATTGGGTCCGCTATCACCCGCTATTGCGACGCTCTAGGCCGCTACACCGAAGCGCTATGCTATCAGCATTCTGGAGCGGCCAAGCTCCACTACAGCCGTTGTTGACAACCCTAGAAGAAAGACAATAAAGACGTGGGAAAGAATATCTAAAAGATAAGTCTCCTACCCAATGGTCCACCCAAAAGTTGACATGAGAATCATTCCCCACCTTCAATGAAAGCAAAGACCTAAAAGTAGCATAACCATGTGAGATAAATTTCCAAGGACTAAAATGTGAAGCTCGGATTGCTTTAGAGTAAACACCCATTTTGGTCCACTATATATGCGACATCACATTGGTCCTTCATTTATTAGCGACATCAAATTGGCCTTCAATGATAATTAATGCCATTAGTTTTGTTCTTCAAGAACCAATTTGATGTCATTTTAAGGACCAATTTGATGACAAAAAATGTAACATTTAAGGACCAATTTGATGTTGCATATATTTTTGGATGACCAATTTGATTTATTGATAAATAGAGGACCAATGTGATGTCGCACATATATTTAGAGGACTATAATGGGTATTTACACATTACTTTATTGACAACCCACCCATTTGATCTAAGCCATACTTACTTGGGATAACCTAATGTCAAAGGGAGTGAGGCTCCAAAGGAAAACACCATAGCCATTTAATTGCCAGAGTAATGTTCTTAGACACCAAATTACCAACACACCCAAACCCCCTTCCTTCTTAGGACGACAATACACCTCCCAACTCACTAGATGATCACTTCTCATCTCCGTAACACCTGACCAAAGAAAATCCTCATAATCTTTTCTATTGTATGGGCTACTCCCCTAGGGATAGGGAACAAAGATAAGTAGTAGAGAGTAATGCTCGAAAGACAAGCTTGAATAAGGGCAATCCGTCCTTGAGAGAAAAATAACCCCCTTTCCAATTGTCTAGGCACTTAAAGATCTTCTAAACAACTGGATCCAAAAAGAAACAGCTCTAGGATTACTACCCAAGGGAACTCCCAAGTAAACTAGAGGCCACACAAAATATGACAACCAGCCAATGAAGAGACCAAAATACAGATGTTTCTCAATAGCGAACATGCCAAAAATATACACTACTATATGACACACACAACCATATGAGTCTGTGATTTCAGAACACCATCAAATCATCTCCTTTCACAAACATCAAGGAGTAAAAAAAATATTTCAAATAAGAATGAGACTGAACAAATTTTAAAACACTTGAGTAAAATGAATGTTGTCTCAGAAGGGAGATTCCAGGATATATTTCTAGGACTTCTACGGGATATCCAGAGCTATTGCTATAACCTAATCAAAGATAAATCTAACAGGCCTCATTGTGAACTTACTGAATCTTGTTCCACCGAGACATACTCCACAAAAACATAAGCAAATATATATTCACCTTTCCCAACCCAAGTGGAGGGCTCATGCATGTCAATTCTTGACGCTTTATTGTAATATTGAGTTGCCAAAATGAAATGCTCCTCCTTTTCTCTTTGTTTTGTCTCTATTTTTCCAAGGTAGCTATAGTAAGCCCCAAGAGCATTTAAGATAGCAATCCTCTCATATCTAACATCAGCATAATACTCATCAATTTCTGCAAAATGGGAGAAAAAACAACTAACACAGTTGGATTACACTAAACTCAATAGTTAATGTCAAACAATAACAAAGACCAAGCGAAACCAGTCAGTTCCACAACAGGTCTAAACAGTATACCAGGACTGGATCCTTCCTCCAAAATCTGGCGAAATTGATCGATTTTTCCCTGCTTGAAGTACTCCCTCTGCAGCGTATAGCCATGCCAGAAGGTGAAAATCAGCATTGCGAATTGGAAAAGCGGTGAAAGAAAAACCAAAGGTGGTGAGAGTTAACGAACCGCGATGATAAGCCAGAGATCGAGAGGGGCTTGCTCGGCCTTGAGAATGTCGAGGATGTCAGAAGCATCCCTGGGGAGCTGATCGAGAGCAACCCTAACCTCCTCCTCGGAATTCTGCACCGGTATGTAAACGGACGCCATTGATTCCCAACGGAGTGTAAAACCCTAACTGCGTCCTTTTCTCTTCTCAGTTTCGCTTCTTAGGCTCCTGAGGTTGACGAATGAATGACGAAGCATCACACACGCATCAACTACGAGAGAGAGAAGAGTAACATAACATGGAATGGACAGAGACCGTTCTAGCTCCAAAGCTGCATATATGGCCCAGCACCAGTGACGAGCTAGATCCCAAACCGAATCCTAATTGAGTAATTTTTTTATTTTTATTTTTTTTGGGGGTAGTTAATTGAATAATTTCGTATCTCCGCAAAGTAATACTAAGTTAAATAAACTTTTGTAACCATTAAAAGAATTATTAAAAAAAACACAACATAATGCTTGGAATTTTTATAAAAAGTTAATAACCAGTGATTCATCAGTATTTATGATTAAAAAAAAGCCACAACAAAAAAAGAGTAGAATAATTACGATTTTTAATCAATGTTACTAGAATTACTACTCTCTTTTCGGTTAAATTGTAAAATAATATTAGAAGTGCGATTATAATGATGTTATTTCAATACAAAAAGGTATACTTACTTTTAGACAATGTTGTGAAAATTAGATTCTCAGCTGGCTCAATTGCTCTAACTATAAATCAGATATTTATATAATTATAGTTTAGTTTTATAATTAAAATTACAATCATTTAAAATTATTTTAAATAAGTTAAAACTAATCAAAATTTGATTAAATTACTCAACTCATCATGTTGAAATGACTAACAATGAATTTTAAAAAAAAACACTCAATATTTTTCAAATTTCACAAAATTATTTTTATATATTTCATAATGTTACATATAAATTATTTTAATTTAATGACATCATTATGTTCCATCAGTTAATAGAACAGTTAACCTAGTTAAACATAAATTAAAAGTCTTATCAATTCACTATTTAATTCGATTTTAATAACATTATTTTTATATTATCTTTATATATATTTAAAATTATTAAAGATTATTATACATTAAAATATTTATAGCATTATTGAATAGTTTTAAAAAAAGCCGATCAGGCTTATACGACTATACCTATAATCAAATAGATATATACCCACGCGTCGTGCAGGTGGATATTTCATATTTTGTTGATTAGATAGCACTCTTTACTTTTATACATTAATAAGAGAATGACAAATAATTATACATGTATTTTATGTAACAATCATATTAAAAAGGTTATCGCAATAAGATATGTAATTAATTTTGATAGCAGCAAATTATTATAAGTACATATTCTTTTTTTTGGGGGGCGGGGGTCAAAGATAAGAAGTTCTATTAAACATAAAACTAAATGGTGAGTAACCAATACCGCTGACATAAGTTACTCAATCAATCAAACATCTAAAAAAATAAAAAATAAATAGAAGGAACTCCCAAGGCACCTTCATAATTAGAAGGGCCAACAAATAAAAAATTTAAAAAAACAGCAATATTAGAAGAAAGAAGGACACTATAAAGATGAAAGAAATTTGGAATAATCTTTATCAGCTGTCCTAACTATATCAGCATCAGTCCAAGTGGTTCCATTAAATAACCGGTCGTTCTAAGCCTTCCAAATATGCCACAGAACAAACAACCCTGCAATGGAGGTTTTGTGAATTTGGTAGGTTCTATAGAGACATGGATAGGCCATTCTTTACCTCATCTTCCTTCTAGCACCCAACATCATGATTAATATAACGCGACACTAAAGCACAATCCTCGCCAACATTAGCATTTCTCGTAGCAAAGAATGGAAAGGTTGTTGGCAGCCAAGGGTCTTCGAAGGCATCAACTTCACGCCCATCCCCTATATTCCATCTCAACTCTTGTAGAATAACTTTTTTTTCCTTCCAAAGTACTGCGCCAGCCCAAAGAAGGGATGGATCCCACCTAAGCTTTCAAAAAGGAGCAAAATGGAAAATACTTACCTTTGAATAGTCTAAACTCTTAGAGCAAAGAATCATCCCTCCGAGCAAATCTCCAGCTATGCTTTTCTAGTAGAGCAAGATTGAATGATTTTAAGTCTTTGAAAAGCAACCCACCCTCACTTTTATGGAGACACATAGATTACCAACTTACACAACATATCTTCTTTCTATCACCTTGTTGATTCCACCAAAAATTACGGAGCATGCTAGTTAGTTCATCACAAAGACCATCCAGTAAGATGAAGACCCCATTGAGTAAATAGTGATAGATGTGCCAACGGACTTGATTAAGACTTCCTTGCATCCATATGACAAAAGAGATCCTTTCCAGCTACTAAGTTTACACAGAACTTTCTCTTTAACAAAAGAGAAAATCTGTGTTTTTAGATCCGTTTACAACTGATGGTAATTCTAACTATTTATCTTGGCCTCCAATATGTGAAATTCCCAATCTTCGAGCAATCTGATCTCTTCTTCTATGAGGAGTATTCTCACTAAAGAATATCGAAGATTTGTCCATATTTATCTCTTGCCCATTCACTTGTTCATACTGGATGAGGATTTGATAGAGACTTTCAGCTTCATTGTGTCCAGATTTGCAGAAAAGAAGTGATGTGATTAATTAAGGGGTAATGTATACTTAACATTTAAAACATTATTGTATTATAAGTAGATATTTGAAATAAATCGCCTCCTCACCCTCATGAAATACATGAATCCTAAACCTGTACTACTCTTCCCACCAGCTTAGCATCTAAAGTAAGCCCAAAAATAAGGAGTATATGGCATATGAAGATCAATAAAACCTTGAAGATCAAACCAACAAGTGTTTCATGCAGTGGTAAGCAAATTACACTCTCAAGGTTAAAACACAATTTTGATTCTTGGAGTAGGCGATTGTTGGGAGGGTTTCCAAGTCACGCCCATGCCCAAGAAAGATTAGTCTCACAGCCCTAGTAGTCGGTGAAAAACCAAAAAAAAAAAAAATACCTTGAAGATCAATACCATCTTGCTCCAATGCAAATAGAGGAAGATGATCATAATTAACAACAACAACAAATAGTTGTAAGGATGTGGTATTCACGAAAAATTAGAATAAGATTGTATTTGTCTCATGGAAATTCAAATTAGAGATGATTAGTGTAGTTTTCAAACAAGGACAAATGAGTTTAATTTCAAAAAACCTTAAGGGACGTCAATGTATTCTTTATCTACTTTTATGCCCATCCATAAGAAAGTGGCCTCAAATGCCCTTTCATGAAATATATCAATAGAAGCCTTAGATGCTACTAAAACTATGTTAATTTTAAATGTGACTTAACAATAAACCTTCATCGAACTATTGGAGCTCGTTCAAGAAATCTTGCTTTACTAACCTAGTAACATAAATTTCTATAAATCACCCTACCAAAAAAGTAAAGAAATATTTATCGAAACATATGACTATGTATCTTTCTCATATAAGTATTCTTTGATAAAATAGGACTCACTAATAGAGAAGAAAGTCTTCAAATATAAACTTGTTGATCTTTTAATAAAAATATATAAGTTAGTTAATCCACACTCAAATGCCACAAGCTAACAATAAATATAATAAAAGGCCAGAAAACTCTACTATTGTCTGAGTTGTCATATGTGTAATTTTAAAAGCAATTTAATAGCATACACCTTACTTCACTAATCTCTACTGTTCCAGAATATGGCGAGTACTAGAATAGAAGAAAAGCTTGAGACCTTGGGTCAACACCACCACAATGACTAGTACAACATATGACTTACTGCTTGATTTCCATAACTCTCATATCCAAATCCCTGCCTCTCAGAAAAAAACATTCTCTCTTTTTGTTTCCCCTACATTTCAATCACTCTTTAGAACATTCGAACTACCATTTCGATTGTTGTTATGGCCATCACCACTACCTCTAAATACTCCAACAACATCGTTCGATCAAAATCATGCAAATATCAATCTTTCACTTCTATTCCTTATTATCCTTTGTTATAAAATAAATTCATCACCAACCATCAATATTAGAGAAACAATACAATAGTGCAGAATCCCATTGAAAACACCTTATGGTTAGGATCAAGCAGACACCCAAGTAGAGATTAATTCTTTGGGTGTGAGAGCACCTGATAGTCTTGCCAAAAAAAAAAAAAAGAAACAATACAACAATATATAGAATTCATAAATGCCCCTCAAACGTATATTATGTTAACAGTAACTTGGGAATAACTGTAACATCAAAATCATAAGTGTTAGTGAAATATATTTTATGGTTGGTCTTTGGGTTGGGCCTTTGCTTTTGTATATCTTGCTCTCTAATATAAATACTAAACTAGTGTGGTTGTGTTGGATTGAGTCACTTTTACCCTATTCTATCTCTCATGCTTCTCCTTCTCTTAATCTCTCTTTCCCTCTAACATGGTATCAAGAGACAATTTAGATAAACCCTAGCTTTTACATTCCTTGTTTTATTTTTCAAAAAAAGATTAAAAAAAATAGGGGAAACCAGGGGGTCGCACTGGCCAGGGGGTGCTACGGCCAGGGGTGTCGTCGCTGGCTATGAGGTGCTGCGACCAGGGGTGTCACCGCCGACTAAGAGGTGTTGTGACCAAGGGTGTCGTTGGGAGCTGTGTTTCTAAGTCTGGGTGGTGTTTCCTGCAACTAATGGTGATGCATGTTTTTGAGTTTTAGGTGTTTTCATGGTTGTTTTGGTGTTTTTCTTTGAGCCCAACACCTTAAATCTGCATGGGTATCTCTGATATTCTCTCTAATAATTGATTCCACTAGTTTTGATGAATCTGAGCAGTCTCGAAAACCTATCGTCGTGCCTGAGGTCATCTCTGCTTCTATATGAATCACTGATGATAAATTTGATGGGAAACATTGTGCGGAATGGCGTAAAACTCTCACCATGTTTCTCACTGGGATTGAGAAAGAAGATCATCTGATAGATGACCCCCAACATCCACCATCAGGCGTGATTAGTGGTTGCTGGAAGATAACAGACTATTCAGTATAATCAATAAGACCTTCGAAACTTCCATTAAACATGTTGTTTCTCATTGTGATACTATGAAAAAATTATGGGAGTATATGGAGTTTCTTTATTCTGAGAAGGCTAATTTAACTCGTCTTTATGAGGTGTCACAGGCGTTTCATAGACCGACACAGATGGATAAGTCCCTTCATGAGTATTTTACTGAATTTAAGCGTACTTATGAGGAATTGAATGACCTCCACCCTATATCTACTAATATTAAATAGATGCGCCTACAGCGGGAACAATTGGCAATTATGAGTTTTTTGTCTGGATTGTCCTCTAAGTTCAGTGCCGCTAGAGATCAACTTTTGACCTCTGATGATATGACCCTTGCTGATGTTTATCGTCACCTCTGTCAAAGCTATCACTTCAAGACCAAAAGAAAAAGAAAAACCAATTTAACTTCTAATACTCATCTTTGCATATCCTACCTAACCCTTCAAAGGAGTTTGTATAACTTCTAGTGACATTGGGATTATCAAGTATGTCTCCCATTAGCGCTACTTCTGGTTTTTGCATTTTGTTAATTTTTTTAGAAATTCTTTTTGGCTAAGAAAGTCCTCTGCATATAGGACCTATTTGATTAAGCCAAGCCAAAAATATATATTCATCCAGTTGGTTACTAATGTGTGTTCTATCCATATGTATAGGTAGTCAGCGGCATAAACAATGGTAGCAACTGTGGTTATCACATGTATGTAGAATCTTTTCTTCCTCACGTCAACACCTTAGTCATCCTAACAACTTTTAAAATGTCATTCATTTCAAAAGAAACATAAGAGTCTATCACAAATATTTGAATATTATTGTTCATTCAGTTGAACGATTATATTGATGAAATGAATTATCTGACTATAATTTTGAGTAAAATATTACATTTAACTAAAGATATAATTAAGATAATAAAATTCATGACTATTTCTTTTCACTGTCTATGGATTGTGAAGTCATTGTTATATTTTATTCTTCTAATGTGATTATGAATTGGATTTAATTTTGATAAAGGTAAGTGTAAATTTTTTTCACTATTATTTAATTTTAATTATGCATTATCAAATTATTAAAAATATTTAACTATTATAAATAGCTACCTAAGAAGTTAAACTCTTTAAATAATAAACAAACACATCATTAAATGATAGTGTAAATTTTTTTACAATAACTAATGAATCAAATATAAACTTGAATTGAATTTATTAGGTATTTACATATATTGAATACTTTCTTTGCATACACGTGCTAGTTACCCTTGGTTAGTATTAAAAAGTGGAATAATATTTAATTCTTTATATAGGAGTTTGAAGAGGTATAATTTGAATCCTTAGCTGTCCTTTAGAGAGAAAAATGTAAATTGCAATTGCTTAAGAGAAAATTAAGTGAATGAACTTTTATGAACTATAATTCATTATTCATGTAATTTATTAAAATATAATTTCAATTAATGATTATCAGTTATACACTTAAGTCATTAAAGTGCACCATATCGTTTAGAAGATCTTGATCTAGCATCAGTATATTAGTAAGTGTTTAGCAGCTAGCAAATATCAAATATCTAAGTATATAAAGAACTGGTGTGTCTGTGGTCCATCAATGCTGCGTCTATTCGGTCAGATATTCGGGTTCTTCAGCAATTTCCTTTTGAATAAGGCTTTAAAACTGAATTTGACATTTTTTTAATATAAGAACTGAATTCGCCATTTATTGGGTCAGCAGCAGAAATGGCATATGATGCATCATAATGTTTCGGCTTAGTTGTACCCAATTAACTTGGTCAGCGGCTAATCGCCGCAATCATCTCAAATTAGTGGCCCTTTTTCTCAACACAAACATTTGTATGCCCAAATTTATATGAAACTAGGCCCGTAAGAAAGCAAAAACCACACGTCTTTACTCTCACAACCTGTAGGCTGATACTCGCAACATAAGAAGTTTGGCCCAATACCCTCACTTTGCCATCTTCTCACACGTACCTAAGGGGGAAAGAGGTCGCCTCTTAAAGCAGTTACAGAGTTTGTGGAACCAAGATGAAAGGTACAGGAGGACGATAATTCAAAGTTTTTTCATGCAACCACAATACAAAGAAGGGCAAGAAACAACGTGTTAAATGTTAAATGTCAGAATGAAAACTGGATCGAAAGTCGTGCTGAGATTCTGAGAAGCTTCCAGGATGGTTCCAAGACATGTTTGAAGCCTAAAGTAGTTATGATTATATACTGAAGTGAAACCTTAGCTGGTATCTCAAGGAGTCATAGAAGATATGAATGCTTTGCTAAACCAAGTATTTATAGAAGGTTTCCCCACTGTTTGGGAGTAGAATTAACTTGGTCATAGGGTGCTTCTAAATTCTAATAGAATTTGAACACCTGCATACTGCATAGTAGGTAAAGTCTGCACATAACTCAGTATACCATCTAGGGCCTCTATCGGAAGAAGGGGAGCTATTAAAGGAGAAAATTGTCAACCAATACAGAAAATTGCAATTTAACTCATTGTTTCTTTATCTTTTAAATAAAAGGTAAAACTATAATTTTCTTTCTTTAACTTTATTCTAGGTGTCACTTTTTCCCACAATTATATTTTGTTTTATTTTTATTTCAAATCTTTTCACCTATTAAATTCGTCATAACTGTTAACACTGTTAAAACTGTTAACAGGATTTGAACACATGACATCTTATGTGTTCAAAAGTACACAATTGGCACTATCTAACTATATATATATTTTTGAATTAGTGGTTGGAGACACATTTGATAAGTTTTGAAAAAATTTAAGACAAAAATGAAACAATATAATTGTGAGACGAAGATAAAACTTATAATAAAGTTAAGGGACGAAAAGTGATTTTCCTTTTTTAATAATGAATTTTTATGCATAATTTTCTTTTTAAACTTTTGTATTGTAAAAATGAAATTGTTATTTGTGAATTTAATTAGTTTGGAATTAAATTATATTTTTAGTATTTTTATTTTATTTTAATTTATTTTTTTATATTTATTAAATATTATTATATTTATTTATTTTTATGCAATTTGACGACTAACTCACTAGTTGAACTAGCAATACATTAACACAATATTTATCCTTAGTCAATAATTGATTCAAGTTTTATAACTATGAATGCAAGTCAACTTAAATATTAATACTAACTCACTGGTTGAATTAGCGATACATTAACATAATATTTATCCTTAGTCAATAATTGATTCAAGTTTTATAACTATGAATACAAGTCAACTTAAATATTAATATTAAATTCAAATTGTTTATTATAAATTAATTTAAGCGATTTTTAATGATGAATATATATGAAATTCATAATTATTTTAATTAATGCATAAATATAAAATTTTAAAAAAAATTATGCATATGACTCATTATAGAAATTTTTTTACTTTTCATCCCTTAACTTTGTTTAAGTTTCATTTTCGTTTTGTAATTATATTGTTTTGTTTTCGTTCCAAATCTTTTCAACACTCATCAAATTCATCCCTAATTGTTATTTAAAAAAAAACTTAGTTAGACAATGTCAATTATGCATTTAGGCCCACGTAAAATGCGACATCAGCAAATTCCGTTAACATTTTTAACTGTGTTTGCAGTTAGGACGAATTTAGTGAGTTTTAAAAATATTTTAAAAAAATGAAACAAAATATAATTGTAAGACAAAAATAAAATTTAGAGAAAAATTAAAGGACAAAAAATATATTTTTACTTAAATAAAATAAACTAGAATAGGTACAAGGTAATTATTTAAAATTATATAAATAAATGAATGGCTATTAAAAAATGTGTGAATTCGTTGATAACTATTTTAAAATTAAATAATTCTTTAACCAATTTTTTTAATTAAAATATAAAATTATCAATAGGCTAATATAAATTATTGGATGGCGTTCCTATAAGTTTGCGGATTTCAACTATTCTTCTTTCTGCACTGATTATATAATTATAAGAATATGCAACAACATATTAGTGAATTATTGGAGTTTCTTCTTCTTTTTTTCTTATTCTATTTCTTTAAATTTAAAAAATTATAAAAGAAACCAAATCATTTTAGATTCCAACATAATGAACGATTTTGCCCTTAAATTATTCAATCACATAGACTCTTTGTTATAATGTTTAGGGAAAAAGAGAAAGAAAGAAAATGTTTTTGATTGTTTGAAAAATTAATAAAATTCATGTACTCATTTTAGAGTTTAATTTAATTCACTCTAACACTTACATTCACTCACATCATATGTTGTGATATTGCTAAATCTGAAATTAAATATTACAACGAATCTGATCCGTTGAATACCAAACCCTAAAATTACCAGTGCCGTTGGATTGATTATATCACCTATATTCGTATAAATATAATGCCATTCTCAGGCCCAAAGCCCTACTCTGGAATTAGGGTTTGCAGACATAACTAACCACAGCCACGGCCACCGCAACATTGGGTGTTTAGATCTTTTGCCTTTGCACATTCCCTTTCTTCCAATTCCCGACAATGGCGACTCAAATGAGCAAGAAGAGAAAGGTCAGTGCTTTATCAATGTATCATATCCCCCATTTTCTCCTTAAATTTTGTTTTTTTTGGGTATCAGTTTCTGCTGTTAAGGTTTCTGAGGTTAAGACTTGTCTTGTCTCGCGGTGTTATTCATGGTTATAAAAAGCTTTTTATTTTTTTGTCTCTCTCTGCAGTTCGTGGCCGATGGTGTTTTCTTCGCTGAGTTGAACGAGGTTCTGACCAGAGAGCTCGCTGAGGATGGATACTCGGGTGTTGAGGTTAGAGTCACCCCGATGCGCACCGAGATCATTATCAGAGCCACTCGAACCCAGGCCGTGCTTGGTGCGTGGTTCCTTTGTTTAATTTTTCGAGTTTTCCATGATTTCCGTGGAATGTACCATTGCTGATGATGTTGAAGATTTTGGTTTTGTGTTTTGTGAAATATAGGCGAGAAAGGAAGGAGAATTAGGGAGCTGACTTCAGTTGTGCAGAAGAGGTTCAAGTTTCCCGAGAATAGTGTGGAGCTTTATGCTGAGAAGGTCAACAACAGGGGTCTCTGTGCTATTGCCCAGGCTGAGTCTCTTCGCTACAAGCTCCTTGGTGGTCTTGCTGTAAGGAGGTATATGCTTCAAATTAATGATTTTGATGCAAAAATGAATCTTATTGCATATATTTAGTATGGTGGCTTTTGTGGGTGAATGTAATTGTGGCTTCTCCATGGTCCTCTTGTTTGTTAGATATATATAACACACTATTGCATTCAATTAATTGTTGCATGCCATGTATTATGCCTTGACCTTGGAATGGGGCAAGCTTCCCTTCCTCCTAAACTTTTATGTACCAAAACAACTATTAGCCAATGAGGAATGACTTTAGAGTTTATTCTCAAAGTCAAAATGTAAAAGGTTTCATTTAATCTATTGATGTGCTTGTTTTTGTATGCATAAAATGGGTTGGCTCTATTGATATATATAGAGATTCTATGGCCGTTTGAATTTGTTTTTCTTGAGACTATCACGTTTGGTCATCTATAAAGCATATTGGTGCTTCTGTGCCAAGTTTGTGTCGGAAGATGACTAAATCATTTTATGTCCTCCATACCAATAAAACTCATGAAATTCTATTGTATTCATGCAGTAACATTGGGGGTACATGTTCTACTTCATATGTCTTTTGTTAGTGTTTGGTTTGCTTCAATATCACTCTATTGCTCATATGGTTTGATGGAATGTTATATTTGAAGGGAGTTTATGATTTTCATTTCCTCTCAGAACTTGGAATGGGGCAACCTCCCCTCCTGAACTTTTATGTACCAAACAAGAAAAATATTAGACAATGAGGAATGCCTTTAGAATTTATTCTCAAAGTCAAAGTGTAAAAGGTTTCATTTAATCTATGTATGCAGTTGTTTTTTGTATGCATAAAATGGGCTGGTTCTATGGATATATACAGAGATTCTATGGCCGTGTGAATTTGTTTTTTTGGAGACTATCACGTTTGGTCATCTATAAAGCAGATTGGTGCATCTGTACCAAGTTTGTGTCGGAAGATGACTAAATCATGTTATGTCCTCCATGCCGTTAAAACTCATGAAATTCTATAGTATTCATGCAGTAACATTGGGGGATACATGTTCTATTTCATATGTCTTTTCCTAGTGCTTGGTTTGCTTCAATATCATTCTCTTGCTCGTGTGGTTTGATGGAATGTTATATTTGAAGGGAGCTTATGATTTTCATTTCGTATTGTCTTCAAGTATTTCAAACTACTTGTGTTTTATCATCTGTAATTTTATTAGTCTTAAAATTTTATTAGATTTGTTTTAGAATTTTACCGTTGTGTTGTTGTTAGTTTGTGCTATATATCAAGGAGAGTTTTGCCTACGTTTACATGGGCAAGAGTGTGATGGCTTAGCTATGCTTTGGTTGGCTACATTATAGTTTGATGCTTTCTCCATTGCCTAGTGTTTCCCTGTTTTTCTTCTGTGCCATTCTGCCACAAATACTCATGTTTTTCACATATTGTCTTCCATTCTACCGCTTTCTGTACCAGACTTTTTTTGTCAAATGGTATTTTTCTCCGAACTTACTAGTAAAGAAGATCCATATCCTATTATTGGAGAAACATTTAGCACAGTTTTTTCTTCTGGTTGTTATGAATACCTGCAATTTTTATTTTTCTTGATTTGCCACGGTGGTTTAGTTTAACAACTGGATAACCAGTTGATCGTATATGGTTTGACAATTAATTTAACTGCCACAATCTGCATATTATCATTCTGGGTCGAGGGCGTATACTTAGTCTCTCGAGATGTTAATATGGGATATCAAGCTTTAGAAGCTATGTGGAACATCATAATATGACGGCTGCTTGCTTGTTACCTGTGTTTAGTGTTTACTGTATGCTGTAAGGTTGGAATTATGTTCCTTTGCTTCTTTCTATAGGGTGTGCTGACTAATTGTAATGTACCTAGGATTTCTTTCTGTTTTAATTATGCTCATGTAGAATGGTATAATTAATCTGCTCTTGTTTAATAGAAGTCTACTTTAGGTGATTTATGGACTAGTTCCTCATCAGGGAGACTTGTCTTTCTGTAACAATGTTATTTCCATATTTGGGCAATGTTGTAGTTTTTTAAGGGCTGGGAGCTTTTATGATTTTCCTCTACATTTGTTTTTATGAATATGGTTCTTATGTGTGTGTGTTAACATTATAAACTCTATATATCTAAAACAACTTATTTCAGGGCCTGCTATGGTGTTTTGAGATTCATTATGGAAAGTGGTGCCAAGGGATGCGAGGTTTGTTCTACAGAAGCAGCTTTGAAATCTCTTATTGCTATATTGCTTTATATAATGATTTGGTTGTAATTGCTGTTTTGATTTGATCAGGTCATTGTTAGTGGAAAATTGAGGGCCCAGCGAGCCAAATCCATGAAGTTTAAGGATGGGTACATGATTTCTTCCGGGCAACCAGTCAAGGATTACATTGACTCTGCAGTAAGACATGTACTCCTCAGACAGGTTAGCTTCTATTCTTCATAGATTCCTGATAGAGTTTCTTGTGGTGCTAAAATTTTAAAGTTGTTTATTCATTTTGTTTTGTTTATGGAGTGATTATGCTAATCATTTTTTCCCTCAATGTCTTTTAGGGTGTTCTTGGTATCAAGGTCAAGATCATGCTTGATTGGGATCCTAAAGGGAAGCAGGGTCCCAAAACTCCCCTACCTGATATTGTCACTATCCACTCTCCGAAGGAGGAAGAAGAATACATCCGGCCTGCTGCTGTTCTGGCAAATGATATCGAGGTCCCTGTGGCTTGAAATGTTTTGATTGCTCTGGTGTAGCAGTTACTGCGGGATTTTACAGTACCAGAGTGCCTAGTTTTTTTTGTATGCAATGTTTGTTATCAAAGTCGCGTGTTCAAAATTTTTAAGACTTTTATCTGATTAAGAAATTTTGTCATACTCCAGTCACAAGTTTTTAATCATTAATTGTTCTATTTTTTGTTTATTAATCAGTTTGAATTTTGTGTTTCAGTGGCTTTTCCTTGTTATTGATTTGGGGCTGCTTGTGATAATTTTTTTTTACCTGGGTTTATGGGGTGATGTGCCCTTGCCTGCAACCTTTTAGCTGGCTGTCCCATTCGTACTGGCAAGGAGAGGATTAAAAAAAAAGTGAGGCCCTCTTGGCCTCTTGTATTGAAGGCTGGCGTTAAGGATGAAGAAGGGAGAGAGAAAACTGAAAAAAAGACCAGAGTGAAAGAAGAGAGGGACTGAGAGGGAGCGAAGAAGACGAGATGAAGGAGGATCAGAATTTTCGTTGGCAACTAAAAGCGGGGAGGAAGAACAGCCGAGTCTAGTACCCTTGCTTGGAGGTTCTTGTTAGTGGACTCTGATTTTCTGGTTGTAGTGTTACTATTTTTCTATGGCTCTTGTATTTTATGGCTTCTTGTTCCTTGTTTCTCATTATCTCAACAAGTTCTCATGCGTATGAGTGGTAGAACTCCTCGTGTCTTCTTCTGCACCTGAACCAAATCCCAGTCCCTAAATGCAACCCCACTCACCCAAGCTTTTCATACACATCAACCTTCGACCCTCCTCCAGCGGACCAGCAGGCAACCCTTGTCTCTTTACCTCCTAATCAGAGGCCAAACCCATATACAGCCCCTGCAACTTCCACAGGCACCCCTCCTCACATAGCATCAGCCCTACACCAAAAGCTCCCTAAACGCACCATCAACCCATCATGTGGCATTCCATGCAAATCACCCCAAACAGCCAGAAGGCCCACAACACCCAACCTCAAGCCGTGAACAACCTCCAAGATAACACACCATTCGATACACAGGCACCAAATATACAAACCCAGCAGCTCCTCATCTGTATGTCCATTCTCAGGATCACTTAAGAGCCAAGCACAGCACCATGAACCCAGCAACAACACGCAGTCAATTTCATCCGAAACACTCCTCCACCTGAGTAACTGAGTTCATCCTCATCCAGCCATCAAACACCAACGCTGTCGCCCTGCACCAGCACCTATCCGCTGAACCAGCTGGCGTCTCCTTCCTTGCACAGTACAACTCACGTAGTCCTAGCTCACCAGAACTCAACATGACTAGCTCTCGTAACCACAATGCTCAACCTCTGTTTCATACTCACCAAAATAGAACTCTTAACACTCAAACGTCCATAAATCCATGGATTTCCCCCTACAGTCTAGATGCCCGAGCTTCTTACCCTGTTTCCTCCTCAGCTACATCAACTAGACTCACCCTGTACACCAAAATACACTCAATGAAATCCAGCTAAAAAACTCTAGCCGCATCAATAAAAAGGTCCAGTACCTCGCGTCGCCATGAAAACCACACGAACACGGCTAATGATGATGAGAAACCAAGGGGTGCAAGTCGAGTGTAGAGAGTTAGGTGTACCCACGCAATGATTGACAAAGTTGATTGTATGGTTTTGTACCGTCTCTGGGTCGTCATGGATTTCTGCAAGAGTGAATTGTCTAGGAAATGGCCAACGGTGCTGATTGTATGGCCGTCTGCCATCTTCAGCACCGTTAAGAGTCCTTAATTGTATGTTCCAGAATTGATTTGATTTAATAATTCAAAAAACCATTGATTAATCTTCTTTTTAATGAATTTTAAATCATTTAAATAAATTGATATCTTTCTTAATTACAATCAACTAACTAATAATTATTTTTAAAAGGACTAGGTTATTTTAAATTTTTCATTACACAGAGGATATATAAGAACAAGTTGAAATTATAAATTTTGTAATTTAATTTATTTTTTCTAATTTGTAAATATTTGTCTATGTTTATAAATATTTTTTTTGTCAAAATTTATTTTGTTTTTTAAGGGATAAATAAAATATTATTTAAATTATTAAATTTACACAATTAATTTAAAATAATAACCTGAAAAAAGAGGTATCAATTTCAGTTTTTACTCTTCTCAGCGTGTAAGCGATTCAAAACCTTATTTGATTTTGAAGACTATTTTTTTAAAACTTGTAAAATAAAATTTTCAAACATTTTTTTATACAATAATAGATTGATAGCGGTTCCCTTCTTTATCATTTTTGTCATTTCATTAAATAGATTATTTAATTTAATTTACTTTTATACAATATTTGGTATTGTATAAATTTTTAAATAATAAATTTTATTCTACAATTTCTCTTATCATCATTACTGTAATTGACGCCACTATCACCTCTACCCTAGTCTATTTGGGTCGGTCCATCCATCTGGCCTAACAATTTCTTGGGATTCGGTCCAAAGTTAAGATGTTTATGTTTTTGTTAGGTTAGCTTGAATTGCATCAGTCCAGTTTATCCCATGTAATTTAACTTGTCCGGTTTATACTGTAATAAATCTTATCGTTAGATCAATATGTTTAGACCTTTTTCTTTTTTTTTCTTTTTTAATCGAGTCAGGCTGACCCAACCAAAGAAAAGGAGTTAATCCAAACGGGCTTATCTGTTTAACAGTATTACTTTCTAGCTACTGCCTATTAACACTAGCTATCCATTACTACTATTTAATAGCACTGCCTCTTGCTATTATTATTACCAACACTTTACGCTATTATCTTTATTAATATTACCCTTAAACTAGTTATCTTTGCGTACAGAGATGGAAAAATCGAAACCCTAAGAATTAACCTATTTAACCCGTTAAAAAAATAGTTAACTTGCAGTACAGGGGAAGGAGGGTTGACCTCTCGGGTCAATGATTTATTTGAAAAAGAATAAATGCTTTACTTATGTTTGTGCTGTTTGCTTTGTTTTTTGGGGTCGAAGTGAAGCCTCTATCGCTGGGATGGGGCCTAAGAAACCCCAGTAGGGGCTCAAGGGGAGGGCAGTGCCCTTTTAACCAATTGAGCTGAAGCTCCTGGGGTGTGCTGTTTGCTTTTACTTTGTAAATTGTGGACTAACTAACTTTTTTTTGTTTTTTGGTATTTTGGACTAACTAACTTTATTAGATGTATTTAATTGTATTTATTTTGTATTTTTATCATTATTAAACATATTTTTATATTTTATCATAACTCCTGGTATGGAGTTATGGAACTTAATCATCTTATGTTATAGAGTTATGGACCTTAATTACCTTATGATTGTTTGATGTTTATCTTCTCTTTTTATGTTAGCTTCTTTGTAAAATTAGTTTGTTTTACTTAGTTTAGTTAATAATCATTGTCATATACTCACATTTTGTGATATATAATATATTCTTGAATTAATGGTTTGTTATTAGGTAAAATGTTAACAATTTTTTTTTTCAATTTTAGGTGGGTTGACCCGTCGACCCAAGACCAACCCACCAATCAAAAACAAGGTATGAATATGTTTTAAGTTTTTTTTATCTATAACTATGAATTAACCAGTTTTGCTTTTAGAAAGTTTATAATTAAAATATTTCAAAAAGAGCTTTTGAATGGATTTTTTAAATTGAAAAATAAATAAATAAAAATATACTTCTTATAAAGTGTAATAGAGATATTTATATTCCAAATTTAATAATCATATGACTCAATTTTGTTTTGTTTTATTTGTGACAAGAGTGCACTTTTATTTTAAGTTTATGTAAATAATTTAATATTTACATGTAGTTTATGTAAATTAAATAAAAAAATAAAGAAAAATTATTTTAATTTATATTGACATGTCAAGTGACTTTTTTTATGACAAAAAATTTATATAATTTTTTTTGCTCTTTATTTTTTATTTTATTGATAATGAATTCATATTATTATAAAAAAATTTATTTATCCATAAAATTAATAACTAATAGTTTAATTAATTGCTTATCGAGACAATATTATATTTAATAATAATAGTATTATTAATTGCTTCTTAGGATATTTTTAGTAATATATATAGATATAGATTAAGACACAGTAATATGTTTTATTCAACAAATATTTAACTATTTATTAGTGTAATAAATCATTTATATTAAAGATTTTATTTCTTACCATATCTGACGTTATCTCATGCTCTGTTTTCTTTTATTCTTTCTGTCGTACTAAATAAGACTTAAACTCTCCTTTCATGATGATGGCCTTTCATTGTCCTTTTACAAATCATGACTGACGAGTAAACATGATAGCCTCCATTTTTCAGTTCTTATATATTTATTACAACATATAGATGTTAAAATTAAAAAAGAACAAATAAAAAAGTATGAGGCCGATCTTAATTTGATCGTAGACAGTGGATTCAAAATAAGGATAAAAATATAAAATTCTATAACGCCAAAACTATTGAGAGGAGAAGGAGAAACATAATTATAATGATGTATGATGAAAACGATGTGTAGGTTGATAATGGACTTGCATCTTATGTCTCTAGCTCTAGATTTTTATAAACTGCTTTTTCATGATGATTTACCCATTAGAGAGGACTTGATTACTATATGGACGTATCCAGTTCTGAAAATGCAATTCTTCAATTCTCTCAATATTCCAGTCTCAATCAAGAAGGGACCATTTTCTGTTAGACTTTGTGGGAATTTCTTTCAAATTTAGAATCCTTACATTGGTGAGTCCTTATATAAAACTAGTGTAAATACCTCATGGTATAGGGCTGGGTATGGACTTGATCACACACGGGCCTTCAACTTTTTAACCCATGTGTGATTTAATTTTGTCCTGATGAGCTTTTTCATCCCAACTATAGTATCCACCCATTATATAATCGATCCCTTTTGTACATTGTCATTACACACAAACAACCATTCACTTACTGTATACATTGTTGTTTCATCTTCTTCGTACTAGACAGTCTCTCCTACACCTCTGCTACGTTTTTTGTTCTTGTCTGTTCACTTGCTTCTGCTTGGAATGAGGTGGTCTGCTGCTCGAACAGATTGGGTTTATCATGTGGACTAGTTCTCCAGCACACTCACATCCAATATATTTTGGAGGATTTTCTCGTCGACGCCTTCTCTATTAAGCACGGTTCTGGATAGGGCAGTGGAAAACATTTAATGAACACTTTTTTTTTTCCCTATGTGCAGAATGATATTAAGTACTTGCAATTTTTTTGTTGTTTTATGCCAAATTTATATTTTTCTAAATCATTTTACAGTGCTAAGGAGGCTAAGCCTATAACAGTTTTCTACACATACAAATAAAAAATAATTTCAAGTCACCATTTAGAATTTTTTGTTTAATCCCTCTAAGAATTTTTTTAATGGTTAAAAAGTTATTTAAATTCAATTTGAAACCCGTGGAGTAGAGCCTATGCGAAGGAGATGAAGTACCCGTTTATGTAGCACAACTTTCTTTTAATATTGTGCAGTAATTATCATATAAACATTTTGGTATTAAAAAAAAATTAAGAGGTAGACAATTTAATCCCAATTAAAGCATCTTATTAATTGACTCAACTTTCATTAGCCTAATTATGACAAATTTAAATGTAAGGATGGTGTTCCAAAATTTTAGAATTTGTACATTTTGGAGACTTATGTATAAAATATATTTTTTAGTTACTGGAACAAAGACCCAACAAGGGCAAACAAAACAAGCTAAAAAGCAACTACTCCATCAAAGAGGACATTTGCCATATCCACAGATAGGCTTACAGCTAAGAAGGAAGGCACCTGGGTGCAGAAATGGGTTCCAATATCATGGGAGTGTGATTGTTTGCCCAACGCATCAATACAATAGTTTCCCTCACGAAAAATGTGACACCAGGCGAGAGATTTGGTTGATGATGGGAGCATAGGGATGGACAACATCACACTCTTTCCTCAATAAAATGAAGCCCACTCTGAGAATCAGTTTCTTTGATGACCTGCGTAATGTTCAGAAACAAGGCCAGTTGAAGGCCATGAAGAATCGCCACAACTCAGCTTGCGTAATGGTGAGCCTTGACTTAGTATTTAGTGGGGAAAAAATTTAATTTTCAGTAACTTGATTTAGTGATCATCCCTCCCTAAAGAATATCTCCCTAGTATTTGGTAACTGGTGAGCCTTGACTTGTCCCACGAAAGGCTTTCCTGCACTAATCTTTGCGTCATAATGCCTACGGCCTACCATAGATGATGTGAGATAAATAAAAGGTGATTATAAGTTTGAGTGAGATTGGGCTCTGAAATCCAACAATCTCTTAAAAGAATCATCCGATGCCACTTGAGTACTAGTTATTGGGCATATGAATATATATTTAGTATTTGAATATTATCCCTGATAAGAATCCTTACCAAAATTTTTACTCGTCTCAATTTTTTTAATTAAGAAATTATGAGGTGTTCATCCTTTTTAGCATGAGACTAATTCATGCTTGGACATCTCAATCTTTTAAATTATGGTCAAGTGACTTAAATTTTTAATAAAAAAAATAAATATACACGTGTATTGTTATTGAAAGGTTATTGATTTTGATGATTTTTTCATTAATGAGACGATTTAAAGATTTTAAGAACATTAAATGAGAATTAAGTGAAACATTGAATTTAAGAATCCACATAATCAAGCCTATTGTTAATGAAACGTATTAAACTATTTATTTATTCGTTTTTGTAAAATATTATCTCATCCATTTTGGTAACAATATGTGCTTATCAACTCGTTGAATACTAATATGGTGTGACACAAGTAGTAAATATTTGGATCCCTTAAACATGTGGTCAGAAATTTGATTCCTGACCCATGTATATAGAAAAACGTTTGTTGGGAGAAGTCAACCCCTTAAATAGATCTCAGTACTTCGAAGGATTAGTCGCCCCAATCGCATGCAGGAGATACCCTGAGAAACCAAAAAAAAAATTATTAAGTAATTGTAAGTACTATTGAAAGCTATTATTAAAGCTTGTGGAATGCCTTAATCTTAGAATATACATTTTCCTAAACTTTTTGTTAAAAAAAAAAACTCATTTTCAAGGCTTTTTTAATTTTTTTTGTTTGAAACGTTTACAACTTTACAACAGTCTAGGGGCCACAGGGCTTACAAAAATGTAAAGTGGGCCACTCGATCATTCCTAGACCGTCACGCCCACGTGCATGCTGCTCTTGTATGCGTTTCATTCTTGAATGAGTTCCTATATATAGAGAAATTCTTATAATACATTCAACGGTAAAGATTTTGTTATAAAATATTTAAATTTAATCTGACGATGGAGATTCAATTCTTATGCTACTATTTTGTCTTAATTGAATTAGTATGCACGAGAATTTGCAATGCAGGGCATATCCCTCTAGCTAATGGACAATTAATGCTGATGAATGGCTACACAGCCATGGCAAAGAATCATAACTCACCTTGTGACAAAATCTGGTCTGTTTGTGGGACCCAAAATTACGAAAATTCAAAACAAAGTCCAAGCTGAGTCTTCTCCCTTTTGTGCATAAATACAGACACAGGTAGTAGTGAGCCTCTCACATGTAAGAAGAAGCATTGGTCATTGTTGGCAAGGAGATTAGAGACTGAGAAAGAGAGTATGGACTCTACAAGCATGTTGAGGTCCTTCCTTCGAGCCTTCATGGTTCTCCTTTTCCCATTATTCCATAATGGAAACGACCAGTTTTACGAGGTTGGTGGG
The DNA here is from genome assembly GCA_023212625.1 of Styphnolobium japonicum. Lineage (NCBI taxonomy): Eukaryota > Viridiplantae > Streptophyta > Magnoliopsida > Fabales > Fabaceae > Styphnolobium > Styphnolobium japonicum. Next base: position 18,851,371 of record JALBWW010000003.1, on the reverse strand, counting down.
TTTGGTATTATAGAGAATTATTTAGGAAATGGGCATGAGCAGGACCAGGATGATGTTGATGCTCAAGTTGATGATGTCCAAATCACTGTGCCGAATGCCCTTGATTGGTTCGATGAGGAACTTGCACCCGATCTCAAATGGTGCTTGGCTTTGAATAGGTACAACTTTCACTTCATTTTTTTTAATGCACTCATCCATGCTTATCCAATTTATATAAGAATTTTATTTGATCTCCTCATGATTTGGGTCTTTCTCAGTGAGGAGTATGCAGGAACAAGCGAGATCCAACTTCTAACCCTTCTAGATACAAAGCGGTTTGGAAAGGTTTGTTTTGTTGGTGGATTTTGGGATACCATATATCATATCTATGGTAAAGTAAAAATTACAACTTGCATGTTCATTCTACCATGAACTTTTATTATTATTATTATTATTATTATTATTATTATTATTATTATTGTTATAAAGAAGGTACAGGACCTAGTGTGGAGAGAAGAGTAAATTAAACTGACAGCAAAGCGGCCTTAGTATTTTTATTTTTTAGTCTGTTATGTTTTGATCGATATAGATATGAATTCATTAGTTTATCGTTATCTTATGTGGAACATTCTTTGGTAAGTACTTTCATCCTGCCAAGATATAAGTTTTTTAAATGATCTACTATGTTGTTTATCGTTATGACCATTATGATTTTAGCAACAATATACGAATTTGGCATTTTATGGTTATAACTAATATATAAGCTGATCGTTAAATTAATTTTTCTAGATAGAAATTTACCATTATGTTTTATTAGATACTGATATATGAAGTCGTGTGAGTTTGGATTAATTTTCTTTTATTAGAAAAGTTTATAATTAAAATGTTCAAGAGAGAGCTTTTAGCTGAAATTTTTTTTTTTCTAAAATAAGATAATCAAAACATATACTTAAAAGGAGAAAATTTTAATTACTATTTCTTTAAATAATACAAAACAACGATAAAATCAATTTTCAATTTCCTCTCTGTGTATTTAGTTATGTTTCCTGGGCTTTTAGCCCCTCTTATCTACTCTAAAAATTAAAAAATTAAAAAAATTGAAGAGCAATTTTTATCCTACTAAAAACAACCTTAATTGAAAGTAAAAAAAAACATATTACAAACGGGAAAAACAATGGCACATTTATAAATTGATACCAATTATAGTGTTTTTCATTAAAAACGTATTTTTAATTAGATATGCGTAAGGATACACCAATGGTGTACGTCTAATTATCTCCCTCCCACTCCTTACATAAATTAGTTACTTATTTTTTTCATTTATAAATACTTATTATATTGGAATGGCACATTAATTAAATTGCTTTAAAGCGCAACTATATATACTTACATAAAACTAACTTGCAATGGTCCAAGTAGAAGGGGTTCGATCACCTTAAGTGTTTTATTTCTGATTGGATCAATGAAATGGTATGTATGGAGAAAACATAATTGGGAAGAGTCTCCGCTTTACAAATCTGACCATATTCTGTGAGATTAATCTCTCGTTTTCCAAGCGAAGAGATACCCTAACTTACAATATCTTTAAATCACAAACACAAATATGTCATCTTAACAATAATTAATAGAGACGCTAATTACAAGCTAATAAAACGTTGGAAATCTGGATTAAGAAAAACTTCATAACCTTATAAATGATCAGGTGATATAGCAACACTCGTGTCAAGGAAAGCGATATCTCATTTTATTATAACATAGATGTGTCATATATTTTTGTTTTTCTTGTACGAGTTCTATTTTTTTTCTCTTATCTTGATTCGTCAGACAAACTATGTCACTGTCATATATCATATATATAGTACTGGCTTAAACCTGTCTCAAATGAATCACTGCCTATCTTACAAATACAGAAATTAACTCAATGCGAACAATTTAAATTGTCAAAGAATTTATTCTAATTGAACATTACTTATTTATTTATTTTGTCTATTTTGTGCAGGCTCTTGCGATTGATGGGCAACTACAGACTACCGAGATGGATGAGTTTATTTACCATGAAAGCTTGGCCCATCCTGCACTATTAATACATGACGAGTATGCATATATTTCTATCTTTCAATGGTTTTATATCATCTTAATAAATATTTACATTTTCCAACCAAATAATGTTATTCCTCTTAATTTACTTTTGACCAAGAGCAGACCCAAAATTGTATTTATCATGGGAGGAGGAGGAGGGTCTACAGCAAGAGAGGTACTGAAGCACAAAGACATTGAGAAAGTGATCATATGTGATATTGATCGGGTAAGTTGCTCATAGAGACCTTGAGGCCTACGCCTGTTAACTGATCATTTAGATTTTAAGGCAAATATTGCTGATCTGAGTTCAATATGCTTAATTGTAGGAAGTTGTCGATTTGTGCCGCGAGCATATCACGGCAAATCGTGAGGCCTTCAATGACAAGAGGCTTCAAATTGTTTACAATGATGCAAAGTGAGTAATAATTCTCTGTTTTTAAAAAATTCACTTCCTTAATGGAATGAAGAGTTGATCTCGATCGAATTCTTATATCCACTAGAATTACCAGTCAAATTTGCTGACACTTCATGAGCTCTTTCATTTTCAGCTACCCGGGTGTGATATTTATTAGATTTCCTTTATAAGTTAGCATTTGTAATAAATAATTAAAGTAATATAGAGGGATTAATTATGACTTGCTTCAGAGTTAATACTATGGTTTGCTTTTACAAAAGCTCTTTTATTACGTACAGGGATGAACTAGAGAAATCTGAAGGGATGTTCGATGTAATCTTGGGGGACCTTTCTGACCCAACTGAATCTGGGCTTTCCAATAATCTCTATACGAAATCCTTTTATGAGCAAGTGGCCAAACCTAAGCTGAAGGAGAATGGCATCTTCGTCACTCAAGCAAGTCTTTATTTCATTTTTCATGATCTTTTACTAACATAACATTAAAGAATCAATCCCCCACTAGGCCCTTGGAAATTATTTTGGCTAATCACTTAATTAAAACTAATTAAACACAAAATCTTAAAATAGTTCCTTCATATATAGGCTGGTCCAGCGGGAATTCTCTCTCACAAGGATGTCTTCTCGCCGATATACAACACCCTAAAGCAAGTTTTCACTCGTAAGCACCACTTTTCCTCAAAACCTAACCACTAGAGATGCATATATTACTCTCCATTGTTTGGTTTTGATTGTTAATTAACTGATGAGCATATTTCTTTTGACTCCTATGCAGATGTGGTTGCATACACAGCTCATGTGCCATCCTATGCAGATTCATGTGGATGGATTCTGGTAAGATTAAGAATAAATATTCAGAAAAAGAAAAACGTTTTTGAGATAACAGATGGTCCTTCAATCCCTTCCTGCCATTTTGCTTCAAAGTGAAATGAAAGGAATGGAATTGGAATACGAAAGGGTGAAGTTAAAACTGAAAAATAATTGACAATGTGTCTAAATCAATGTGAAGTGTGCTGTGATTCATTGCTAGATTAATTTCTTTTTATTTTGATTACCAACAATGATTATTAGCTAATACCTAACTAATCATGCAATATATTTGGTTATATATTAAGGCATAAGCTTTTAAAAAAATTTATACTTTTATGATATAGCCTTTTTTGATATACAAAAAGTAAAAATTATTTTGAGTAGATGAGAGAAAAAGCTCCTAAACGTGGCTTTCAAAAAAAGTATAAAAATAACTTTTTTAAAAACTTTTTTTAAGCTTTAGTTTTTTTTTCTTAAAACTTATCCATACAATCATTTATTATGTTAGAAGTATTTTTTTATTAATAAAAATATTTCTTTTATAAGAAGAAAAACTTACCCAAACACACATCAGGCTTCTGACGTACCAATCAATCTTGACGCTAAGCAACTCAACAACAGAATTGGTCAAAGAATCAGGGGCGAGTTACGCTATCTCGATGGGCCTTTCATTGCAGCATCCACCGTCCTGAACAAGACCTTGATAACATCGTCAGTTATACTTATATATTACATATATGAATTTCTTTATTGGTCAATATGAATTTAATGGGTTTGACTATATATTAAGTGCATCCTTTATTTTGTTGCAGGCTTATGAACGAGACTAAAGTCCTTACGGAAGAAAATGTGAGGTTTTTTCAAGGACGTGGCAATCGTAGTAACATCTAGCATCCGAAGTCCAACAAAATGCATGCATGTTAAACTAAATGTTTCTAATTATAAAATATTAAATATTATGTAGCGCTCTTGCTCTCTCGCATCATAATAATTTTTTGTTAAGACAAAGTTGAAAAGATTGCTCTCCATATATATCTCAATCTCTCAAAATCAAAGAACGTGTGTATGATCCAACTTTGTTAGATGAAGAGGAGACCTTGTTTTATTAGATAAGAACTATTTTTTTTCCTTTCAGTTTAGGTGACAACTAAGCTCTTTAAATTTAAAAACCAACCCCACTATATTTAGATGTCTGATTTTGAAAGTTGTCAAACATTCACTAAAATTTCATATTCTCGTTAGTATAAGCAAATATAGGAAGCCATTCCAAAAATTCTTGCATATCACTCCGAACCTAATAGTTGTAGCATGGAATAACTACACCCAAGGAAACATAAATTGAGTTAAGTTTGCCCAGAATATGGTGAATTCATTACTACTATCACAATTACACTGAAAAATAAAGGAACAGTACTCATTAGGAAAAATCTTCTAACCTTACACTACATATATTCATTTGCTATTTTGTTGCAATATAGAATGAAGGAAACAATTTCTGTACTATTTGAAAATTTTAATCTTAATGTCACTCTTACAACGTGATGAGACTAGTGTGGAGTAGCTTACTGTGTTGAAGGAATGTGTGAGTACGTTTTATCCTGGTGCGTGCAAGGGAAACTTGATTGATTGCTGCGAATGAATGGTTTGGTGCTCTTAGGCATGTCTCAGCGCAGACGTGGGATTGGAGACGGGGTGAAAGGAGGTTTCAGGGGAAACAGACTTGGATTCATGCGGTTTAAGCGTATGGTTGGAATTTGGAACTGGTCATGCGCAGAGCTGGGAGAGAAGGTACGTAAGGGTGCTTTTACGTGGGTAATGGTGTAGAGCTGTTGGCATGGTGAGACTGAGACGCAAGCATGATTTGGCTTGATGAAGGCCTAGTGCGGGTGAGCATATATATACTGGGAGTTGAGTCTCATTGTGGGTTTTTGTTTGGGACTTGGCCGTATGGGGAGTGATGAGTGGGGTTACATGGTTAAGGGCGTTGGTTATGTTTGAAGGCTCCCAAGCAGTACAATTTTGGTGCAAGATTTAAACACAACGAAAAGTCAAACTTAGTAAAATCAAGGACACGGTTCAAGGGCCGTTACCTGAAGATGGCCGGAGCTCAAGCTAATGTTTCTTACTCATTGCCCTTGAACTCGCCGAGTCTCTCATCTATTTTTTCTCCTTTTGCTGTTGTTGTCTTCGTTCCCTTTTTTAGCCTTTTTTTCCATGCTTCCTCTCTATCCGTGTGTTTATATTTATGAAAGGACCATCACAGCATAAAATATCTCAACCATCTAGTACCAAAGTTGAGCAGCCAATTTCAGCCTAAAATGAGGGATCTGTTGATAGGCGTAACACTGGCCAAATTAAATTAATGCTGGCCAAGATCATATCTTATGAATGAAATGGTTGGCAATAAAAAAAGAAGAGAAATTCTTATGTAACATGAGAGTAGCATATCAATCCGATGAAAACATAAACACATGTTACAGCTAATGAATGTGCATCGTCAAATTAAATTATATATATTTATAATAAATTTAGATAAAATCTAGAGTTTTGAGAGTATTACTCTTATAATACATTATGTATTTCTATAAAATAAAAAAAAAGGGATATTCTAGAGAATTGTTCCCTTATTTTTTGCAATTAAAACATTGGATAAATTGATTTTGGGAGCATAGTAATTTGGTTTCAAAATCAAATTTATTAATTTGGTACAATGCCCATAAAATGAAAGAATAAAAAAATTTAGAACAAATTTAAGTGTCAAGTGTCAACAAACCCTACCCAATCCAACCCATTCCATCCCATCCCATACATATAGAGTTGGGTTAGGTTGGGTTGGATGTGCAAGTTGAATAAAAAAACAACCAAACAAAATTTCAGCATGATCTTTGTCTCCAAATTTTTTTTTCTCAAACAAAATTAACTTAGAGAGACAGCATTCATCTAAAAGATTATTAAAACACAAATACATGGCAATTAGTACAAAAATTTATCTAAATTTTCCTAAAAATCTAAGACTAAAATCTTATAAAGTTTAAACCCTAAGACCTAAGTAATATAATTAAAGAAGAAATACAATACGGTGAGAACTTTTATGCGCATAAATAATGTCCAGTCATTTAAAATTGTGAACTACACATTCATAAAATCTAATCATAATTTTTCAACACATATGAGCGTTTGGTTCAAGTTTAAAATATTCTCAGAAATGATAATTCTAGAAATGGTATTCACAGGAATGATTATTACTATGTTTTGTTAACTAAAAACATTATTGAGAATGACTCCAACTGTTAGCGGGTCAATGGTGGTCTAAGTTAGTGACTGTCAATTATCGATGGCGGCAGGTGGCTGGCGACAGGCCGAAGTAGTCGGACATCGTTCGACAAGGGTAACCAGATTCCAGTGACTAGTCGTCAATTGTAGGCGGTGGCATAGGTAGTTGGATTCCAATGGCCGACGCAACGGTCGAGGTCACCGTCAATCGCTAGCGGCGACAAGGGTGTCCGGATTACAATGACCGGCACGGTGGTCGAAGTCGTCGGCACTATCAACTGCCGGCAGCAACGAGGATGACCGAATTCTGGTAACTGGCCGCTATAGACGGTAGTCGATGGTGGTGGATGACAGTCACCAATAATAACGTGAAGATGGTTGGTTGATGACATGATGATAAAATAGTAAGTATTTTGAATATTTCATATGACAAAAATATTCCCATGTCATGGGAATGTTGCAAACTCACTTCTCCCTATGGGAATAAAAGTGTGGGAATATTGAGCAAAAATCATTCACGAGAATCATTCTTAAATGAGAATATTTTTTTAAAACTTGTACCAAACATAGAAATCCAACATTCCTATATAAAAATTCTCAAGAATAAAAAATAATCTATATACCAAATACGAAGATAAAGTTAATTGAAGTCCAAAACCATATAAGTCAGGCATAAAATAATGTCTCATATCCAAACACATGTCCCATCAATAAGACAATAATCACAACATAATTCAATAAGTCATAAGTCATAATTCAATAATCATCACACACTTAAATTAACTTGTAAACTTCTAGAGATTTCACATCACATCTCATGTCCATTTGCTGGTTCTCCTAGAAGTTCAGTAGATTGTCGTTGAATTTGCTAGTGGTGTTACATATTGGCTGTCGGACTTTGAACACCTTCATTTTGAGATCCACCAAGATTTTCTGTCAAAAATTCCCTTTTTTTTATAATAAATTTTAGTGGAATGACTCTGTTTGTTCTCAAAATAACGTGCTTTTACTAATTAAAAATGACATTTGTTAATAAGTATCACACTGTCTTGGTTAAAGAATTAAAAAAAATTATATATAAAAGTAAAGCATTTAATAACTTGAAAATATAAAATATTTAATACTTTTATCATTAAATAATTAAGAAAATTTATTAACAGGTATTAAATAGTTCCTTAATAGCAAGGGATTTAAATCTTTTATTCTTTTTTATTATCTCATTTCATGTTTTTCTAATTAAATGCTGATAACTTAACAGAAAAATCTTCATATTTTAATTAACAATAACTTCTTTTGTAATTGTTAGTTTTTTCTACTAAGTTATCAATATTTAGTTAAAGAAACATAAAAGTAGACAGAAAAATAAGATAAAAGATATAATTCCAATAACAAGACCCTTAAAAAAATTAATGGGTGCAGTTGGGTTGAATTAAGTTCAGCATAATTTTTTAAATTTATTTTATGGTAGATTTTAAAAGATCCTTCTCATTACATGTCTTAACTTTTATATATTAATAAATTCGTCTACTTAAACTGAACATGGAAGGAGTGCTTTTATACCCCATCGGCATAATAGAAGAACTACTTGCATTTTTTTTAAAATTTATATTTTTCTAAAAGTCATTTTATAGTGCTATGGAGACTATAGCAGTCTTCTATACATACAAATAAAATATAATTTCAAGTCACCACTTAGAATTTAATGTTTAATGCCTCTAATAATTATTTTAGTGGGTAAGAAGTCCTTTAATTTCAATTTGAAACCGGTGGAGTAGAGCCTAGCTATACGAGGGAGATGAAATACCCGTTTATGTAGCACAACTTTCCTTTTCATATTGTGTCGATTATCACAAACTTGAATATAAGGACGGTGTTTCAAAATTTTAAATTTTCCGTATATTTTCAGGAGACTTATATGTATAATTATTTTTTTTTTGGTAACTCGGGTAGGTCCCACCCTCGGAGTTCCTGTAGAGGGTCCAAGGGAGATAGGGAGAGGGCATTGGAGAGATCTAACCCTCCGCCCTCCAAAACTAACATTTATCTATACCAACTGAGCTTACGCTCACGGGCATATGTATAAAATATTTAAATATATAATTTTTTACAGTATAGTATCTTATGCTAATTTTTACGTCAAACCGTATTAAATCCTTTTTGAACGATTTTAAGGCGCAATTCCACACCATTGAACCATCTTAAGGTGCACTTCCACACCAGCAAGTAGGTGATGTATGACAATTTATTAATATTAGGTTGGATTAATTCATAAGGCCACTTGGATTTTGACACTTATCTGAGTTTGAATTCTATATTTGTCACTAATAGCGAATATCCCATAGTATTCGATAACTGGTGATGAGCTTTTACTTATCCCCAAAAGGCTTCTCGTCAATAAACTTTACGACATAGTGTCGGACATAGATGATGTAAGATTAATGAATGCAGAAAAAAAGTTGTTATAAAAATTTCGAACATATTATTGGTGCCTTGATTAAAAAATGTGGAGTAACCTATCCACTTATGATAATTCAAGTTCACTTGTATTTTAAATGAAAATTAAAAAAATCTTTCATAATGCAACATTTATATATTTGTGCACAAAAAGTCTCGGATATTAAACTATAAAATTTATCACAATACTTTCTAGAACACTTACCAAAATGTATACTCATCTCAATCTTTTTAAAGTAGGGTCAAGTTACTTAAATTTTTAATAAAAAAATAAATATAGACGTTTGTATTTATTGCAAGGTTATTGATTTTGATGATACTTTCATTAATGATATAATTTTAAGATTTTAAGATTTTAAGATCATTAAATGAATATTAATTAGAGAATTAAGTGAAACATTGAATTTAAGAATCCATAATCAAACCCATTGTTAATGAAATTATGAAACGTATTAAAACATTTATTTATTCTTTTCTGTAAAATATGATCCCAAACATTTTACTAACAATCCGTAATTTGGTTTGAAAGGTTTACAACTTACAACCGTATTGGCGCCACAGCGCTTAAGAAAATGAAAGGTGGGCCCTTCGATCCTTCCTAGACCGTCACGCCCTGTCCACGTGCATGCTGCCTTGCTGCCCTTTTATGCGTTTCAATTTCACCCTGTGCCAAAATCTGGTCTGTTTGTGGGACCCAAAATTACGAATATTCAAAACAAAGTCGAAGCTCAGTCTTGTTCCTTTCGTGCATAAATACGGACACAGGAAGTGACCCTCTCACTTGCAAGAAGAAGCATTGGTCATTGTTGGCAAAGAGATTAGAGTGAAAAAGAGAGTATGGACTCTGCAAGCATGTTTAGGTCCTTCCTACGAGCCTTCATGGTTCTCCTTTTCCCATTATTCCAAAATGGGAACGGCCAGTTTTATGAGGTGGGTGGGTTTCCGATCATGGAGAATTATATAAGCAATGGTCATGACTCATGAGGAGAAGGAGGACCAGGTGGATGATGAAGCAGGTGCGAATAATGTCCATATAACTGCTGGAAGTCATTGATTGGTTCGAGGAGGAACTTGAACCCCATGTCAAATGGTGCCTGGCTTTGAACAAGTACAAGAATTCACTTCGCTTTTTTAATGCATTCATCGATCCAAGCTATCCATTTTATATCCCAATTTATTTGATCTCCTCATGATTTAGGTCTTTCTCAGTGAGGAGCATGCCGGAACAAGTGAGATCCAACTTCTAACCCTTCTAGATACAAAGCGGTTTGGAAAGGTTTGTTTTGTTTGTGGATTTTGGGATACCGTATGTGATATATATGATTAAAATTACACCTCGCATGCTGATTTTACCGTGACCTACTTTTATTATAAAAGAGGTAAAGACTTTGTGTAAAGCGAGAGGAGAAAAATAGATTAAATTAAAAGCAGAGTGGCCTTGAGTATTTTTATTTTTATCTTTTAGTCTATTATGTTTTGTTCGGTATAGATATGAATTCGTTAGTTTATCGCTATGAACATGTTATATTTTAGTTAGAATGGATTATGAACATGTTATGCTTTTGTTTGTTTCTCTTTTTCCTCAATGCTAACGTAAATTTGAGAAAAGGAGAAAATATAAGCTTCTAATAAAAGTTGCCTTGGATGCCATATTTTTCTCCATTTACAATGAAGGAAAGTTAAAATAAATATGCACTTAATTTATCGTTATGACCGTTATGATTATTTTAGAAACAAGAAACGAATTTGTTCGTTTATCATTAAAATTTATCTAAACTAATATATAATGACAAAATTTACATTTGTGTTATGATACTAATATTAAAAATGAAAAAACATATTTTTCGGTTCACCATTAAATTTTTTTTATTGAGAAATTTACCGATATGTTTTCTTACTTATTTGTATATGAATTTATTAATTTGTCGTTATCTTGTACTGGCAAATGCGTGTTTGGATTAATTTTTTTTAATTAGAAAAAACTCGTAATCAAAATGTTTTTTTTTTTTAAAATAGCTGGAAAGCTTTTATTTTTGTAAAACATAAGGTAATCTAAAAATGAAAAATAATTATAATTTCTTTCAATCCTAAACAATTTTCAATTTCCTTTCTCTGTATTAAGTTATGACTTATTTAAGTTTTGAAATTGAATGACATTTTTTATCCTACTAAATACAACTTAATTGATTTTTTTTATAGAAAAAATAACAAAAGCAAAAAACAATGACACGTTTATAAATTGATACCAATTATAGTGTTTTTCCATAAAAATATATTTTTAATTAGATATGTGTACGGATACGCCAATGGTGTATAAATTAATTCCCTCCCACTCCTTACATGAATTAGTTTAGAGTGCCGCATTAATTAAATTACTTTACAACGTAACTATATATACTTACATATACTTACATCGAGCTAGTGAAATGAATAATTTATTGTAAGAAATAATTTTTAATTATTAAATTTACATGAATAATCAAAATTAAAAATAATTAATTTTGATTATTTATATAAAATTTAATGCCTAATAATTACTCATTTTACTATTACAACAAACCAATCATCTCAATCTGATATATCCCTTACTTACATAAACATTCACATTACAATACCCCTAAATTACAAACAGAAATATGTCATCTTAACAATAATTAATAGATATGCTAATTACATACCAATAAAATGTTGTAAATGTGGATTATGAAAAAAATTCTTAATCTTATAAATGATCAGCTAATATAGCAAGACTCATACAAAGGAAAGCGATATTGCATTTTAGAATTTATATTCTCTAAAGTGAGGGGTACACTTTAGAAAATAAAGTACAGAATGATAACCGTTGATAAAAAAATCAATGGTTTAGAATCTTGCATATGTCTGATTTATTAAACATGTGTTTATACATTTCTAAACCATTGATTTTTTTATCAACGGCTATTATTTCGCACTTTACTCTAAAGTGTACTCTTCATTTTAGAGGATCAAAGTCTCACATTTTATTATAAGATATCTATCTTATATTATTTTCGTTTTTCTTGTATGATTTCTATCTTCTTTTTTACTATATTGATTCGTCAGCCAAACTTTGTCACTATCACATATAATAGCTTAGACCTATTTCAGATGAACCACTGCCTATCTTACGACTACAGAAATTAACTTGAGCAAACAATTTAAATTATCAAAGAATTTATGCTAATTGAACACTATTTATTTATTTATTTCTATTTTATGTAGGCTCTAGCGATTAATGGGCAATTGCAGAATACAGAACTGGATGAGTTTATTTACCATGAAAGCTTGGCCCATCCTGATCTCTTAATACATGATGAGTATGCATTATTTCTATCTTTCAATGGTTTTATATCATTTTGATAAATATTTACATTTTCTAACCAAATGATGCTATCCCTCTAATTTACTTTTGACCAAGAGCAGACCCAAAACTGTATTTATCATGGGAGGAGGGGGAGGGTCTACAGCAAGAGAGGTACTGAAGCACAAAGACATTGAGAAAGTGATCATATGTGATATTGATAGGGTAAGTTGCTCATACAGACCATGAGGCATGCACCTGTTAACTGAACATATAGATTTTAAGCCAAATATGTCGACGCCATTGCTGATTTGAGTTCAATATGATTGGAATTGTGCCGCATATCACGGCAAATCGTGAGGCCTTCAATGACGAGAGGCTTCAAATTGTTTACAATGATGCAAAGTGAGTAGTTTTCTTCTTCTTCTTCTTCTTCTTTTTAATTAGTCTTCTTCTTCTTCTTCTTCCTTAATGAATGATGAGCTCTTTCATTTTCAGCTACCTATGTGTGTGATTATTACATTTCCTTCTTCTTCTTCTTCTTCTTCTTCTTCTTAATTAGTTGGATTACACAACAGAAGATACTTTTCTATTTTCTAAAAAATTTCTTCCTTAATGAATGATGAGCTCTTTCATTTTCAGCTACCTATGTGTGTGATATTTATTACATTTCCTTCCTAATAGCATTTGTATGAACTATGAATTTGAGTAATATAGAGGGATTAATTATGACTTGCTGAGAGTTAACACTATGGTTTGCTCTTACAAAAGCTATTTATTACGTACAGTGTGACCCAACTGAATCTGGGCTTTCCAATAATCTCTATACGAAATCCTTTTATGAGCAAGTGGCCAAACCTAAGCTGAAGGAGAATGGCATCTTCATCACTCAAGCATTCCATTTTCCTGTTTCCTAACATAAAAACATGAAAGAATCAATCACTAGCTAGGCACTTAGAAATTATTTTGGCCACTCACTAAGTTAAAACTAATGAAACACAAAATCTTAAAATAGTTCCTTCATATATAGGCTGGCCCAGCGGGAATTCTCTCTCACAAGGATGTCTGCTCGCCGATATACAACACCCTAAAGCAAGTTTTCACTCGTAAGCAACATTTTTCCTCAAGCCACTAGAGATGCATATTACTCTCCATTGTGTGGTTTTGATTATTAATTATTTGATGAGCATATTTCTTTTGACTCTTGTGCAGATGTGATTGCATACACAGCTCATGTGCCATCCTAAGCAGATTCATGTGGATGGATTCTGGTAAGATTAACAATAAATATTCAGTGTACCAAAAAAAAAAAAAAAGAACCAAATATACAGACAACAACGTTTTTTATATAACACATGATTCTTCAATCCCTTACTACCATTTTGCTTCAAAGTGAAATAGGAATATGGAAGAGTGAAAATCTGTTTTTTTGTTTTGTTTTTGACAATGTGGCTAAATAAATGTAAAGTGTGCTGTGATTCATTGCTACTCCAATATTTTTTTTAAGGTACCGGTACTCAGGGTGAGTTCATTAGTTGTTATTTATATTTAATAGACTTTCAAACATTTATTATGAAACCAACCGTCAATAGATAATTAACAACTTATCATGAGTACCAAATTCATAAGAGTACCATAACAATTCCTTTCATTACTAGATTAATTTTGTTTTTGTTATCAACGACGGTTGGCTAATGGCCAATTAATGCGTGCAATTTTTTATTGTACATTAAATGCTCCAGGCTTCGGACGAACCAATCAATCTTGACGCTAAGAAACTCAACAACAGGATTGGTGAAAGAATCAGGGGCGAGTTACGCTATCTCAATGGGCCTTTCATTGCAGCATCCACAGTCTTGAACAAGACCTTGCAAACATCGTGAGTCATATGAATTTCAGCATTGATTAATATGAATTCAATGGGTTTGATATTATATTGAGTGCATCTTTTAATATGTTGCAGGCTTATGAACGCGAATTTAGTCATTACTGAAGAAAATGCAAGGTTCATTCATGGACGTAGAGTTCAAGTGACGCCTAACCTCCAAAGTCCAATAATATGAAAGGTTCCATATCAAAAATATGAAGAGCTGTTAAACGTAATGTTCCTTATGAAAATCTATTAAATATTATAAAGCTCTCTATTAAATATAATGATCTTCTCTCTTATGCGTCTTGTGAGCCGTAAGGCTCTCGTAAGAAGACACCAACTATGATAATCTCTCTCAAAGTCAAAGAACGTGGCTGTGATATTTTGTTTTTGTGCGTGTAAGGACATGGATAGAGGATAAGGATAGGTGACATAGTGAAGGATCAAACCTCTAGTATCATAATCACATACTAATCTTAAAAACTGAAGCCCATGTTAATTAAACTACGAGCTCTCAAGTTATGATACAACTTTGTTAGAAGAAGAGGAGAACTTGTTATGTTTAGTTAAGATTCAATTTTTTAAATGGTTTAAGTGATAACTAAGCACGTTGAATTTAAAAACTGACCCCACTATGAATTTTTGAAAGCTGTTTTTCATCCACTAAAAGCAACATATACTTTGGTTATATATAAGCAAATATATATATGACGCCATTCCCAAAAATTCTTGAATATCACTCCGAACATGATAGTTGTAGCATGGGATAACTAAACCCAAGGATATGTTCTTACCAAGCATAAAATAGACACACTAATCAATTTAAATAGAGTTAAGTGTTAAGGTAGGGGAGCCCACTAATGGGCTTGACATCACATTTTATGGTCCTGTCACTTATATATTTATCACTTGGTTCATTCCTTACTAATGTGGAGTTCTTCATCCATATCCCACTCAAACTTGAATTTCCAGCATTAACTTTGTCCAGGATATGGTCAATTCATTGCTACGATAACCATTTCACCAAAGTAAAGCATGAGTACTTATTTGGAAGAATCCTCTGACTTTACAATAAACTCAATATATTCATTTGCTATTTTGTTGCAATATAAAGTGAAAGAAACAAATACTGCACAACTTGAAAATCTCAATCTTAATGTCACTATTACATATATCATTTATAATATAATAGCAATATTATATATAAAAAATTTAATTTTAATTTATTGTTAGTATATATTATTATTTAATTATGTGTTATTATATCATTATAAAAATAATTATGATAACAATTATCAAAGAGAACAAACTATTTTAATGAAATGGTAACACATTATTAGATATTAGTATAAAAATGTTTTAAACTATATCATAATTAAACTCATATGATAATTAATAAAATGTATGCAAGACGTTCACACGAAGTTTTGAGCAAGTTGATGAACTCACAATGCACGACAAAATACACAAAAGCAATCATGCAGATCATATATGGACATTCAATATGCTAAAAATGCATTCATGAAAGGAAGAATGATTTTCACTCTAGAAAGTCAATAATAGACATTCGTAGTAAACACATACAAATATGAAATCATCTTCAATAGCTTGTAGTTGAGCAGGTCCAAAATAATGGGACAATTTCTTTGACAAAATTCTCATATCCAACCCGTCGAGAGTGGGCTTTTCAGACGAAACTTGCTAGTTTCTTTGGTGTCCTCAATGTTTATCAACCAGCTCTGCTGGCTAGTCTTCCAAGTGTTTGATATTTTGCTGAGGAGGCTGGATACAGTACACAGTGGACTAAATAATTTGCAGGAAATCATGAAAGCTTGAGAGAGCAGCTATGACTTGAAACTAGAGGAAGGGGTAATTATTTAGAAATGTAAAGTTTTTATTTAAGTTTTAAATTTATTTTTATTATTAATTTATTTAGTGAATATTTGGATTAGATGAAGATAGTAATAGTATTTTAAAAAGTAAAGATAAGGATTCCTTTATTTTTTAGTTAATAATATATAAAAAACTTATTAGGGCTTCCTTTTGTTTTTGGGAAAAATAATTTGATAATAGGAAACTTGTAAACTTATTATGCCTAACGAGGGAACTTGTGGCCAATAACATTAATAATCTTTTTCACAAAGAAAAAGAGAAATAAGTGCCTTGTACTTTGATCCCCACTTTATGGTAAAACAAAGCAAGGGTGCAATTTATCTAAAATTTTTTATGGTGATTGTTTAATGAGAATATATAAAATATAGTTACTTTAAAGTAGTCGTGCAAATAAAAAAGAGTTACTATAAAATGTAGCCTTTAATTTCAATTGTATTTTTCTTTTACACTTTATTATTTGTGTAACAAGTCAATGACCTTATAGTTTAATGACAATTTTCTTGGTCTCACCACTAGACTGTTGTGTTCAAGGTGGAGGGGGTTTGATCCCCCACGCTCCATTTCCCCATTTAAATATCAATATAAATCATAAACTTTTAATTAAACTTAAATCGTAAACAATTAACTAACCCTAATCACTAACTCTTAATTAATCCTAAACTTTAAATACTTAATTAATCCTAAGTTCTTAATTAATCTTTAACTCAAAATCTAAAATCCTAAAACCTAAAACCTAAGCCTACTTCACAACAGGAATTAAAAAGTAATAATTTCATAGGTTAAGAAATCAATTTCATTCAAACAAATTTTTCAATGTTGATTTTTCTTTTTTTAAAAAAGTATGTTAAGTCAAACCGACTTTTCAAAATTAAAAAAATAAATATATTTTAATATATAATTTTGTAATTGAGAAAAAAAGAAAATAAATAAAATATTAGCTATTTTAATATTAAAAAATCCGAATAAATAAATAATGAATAAGATGATAGAGCTTGCCATCGTGAGAGATCCACGTGGCTGTTGAACTCGCAGTCCAACGAGGCGGCGGAAGGAAGCCAGCCTCAGGGGTATAATAGTGATTACGATTTCGTACGGGTCAAGAAAAAGAACTGTTTACCCGACCCGGTTTCTTTAAAAAAATCTCTCTCTTCCCTATTTGTCTCCATTTTGGGTCGGAGTTTGTTTGGTAATCGATCGGAGGGAGTATGTCGGTGAATCTGACGCCGAACGCGATTGCGGCGATAGTGGGCGGCGATGTGAACTCGAAGCCAGTGGTGCAGGTTGTGGATACGGCGTTGATTTCCAATACCTCGCAGGAGAGGCACCGTCTCTTGCTTTCCGATGGCGTTTCCTGTCACCACGCCATGCTCGCCACTCAGCTCAACGACCGAGTCCGAACCGGCCGAGTTAAGAAAGGTTCCGTTGTTCAGCTCCTCGACTATATATGCACTCCTCTTCAGAATCGCAAGTCTCTCTCTCTCTCTCTCTCTCTCAATTTCATGCATCTATTTCTCCAATTATGAATTTTCGTGCAAATTTTATTTAATTTTCTGTGTGATTGGAATTTAGAGTAATTTTTATTACTCTTCCATTCGAAGAATATGGTATTCTTTTGTATGAATTCGGTAGATTTGTTGAATCATTCATCTTCCTTCTGGAAGCAAAACTTGGTTCCATTTTGGCTTAACTAGGATATAAGTCAAAGGGCTTTTAGATTTTGGAAAAAGCGTCCGTTCTCCTTGCAAGTAATCATATGCACTTGTAATCCCTGACAAGTCACAATTCACAGAAAGAAAAAAGAAAAGTTGAATTTTTCGCATAATTTTTGCATTCTCCATTGTGTGAATGGTTAGTGTAATTTTGGGGAGAACAACCTCAAAGACAGGTCAGTTCATATTCAGGAGACTTTAAGGGTATGTTTGGATAATTGGATTGGAGGAGTTTGGAGGGGATAGGTAATTTTTCATTTCTAAATTGACAGAATTATAAAATGTTTATAAAAATGAATAAGGGATGATTGGAAGGTTACATGATAATTTCTCATTTTATTCATCTTATTTTAAAAATTTCTTAAATAAGGGGAATGCTGACCTAAAATGAAAAATTACCCCTCCCTTCCCATTGGTGTTGAAGTGTTTGCATTGATGGATGCTAAAGAGTCAAAAACATGTTGCAGATGGAATCTAGCCTCTTCAATATTAGGTTTTTCCTATAAAATTAATTTCAATTCTTCTATGCCTGTTTGTCCCTGGGGTGGTGGCCGCCGAATGGAGTATGACCTTGTGCTCCTTATACAGGATTATTGTGGTGCTCAACATGGAAACTATAATACCCGATTGCGAGATCATTGGGAATCCAAAGTCATTTGTGGAATCTGATTTACCAACTCAGATAACATTACCTAACAACACTACGCAGAACTCGTCCAGGGGTAATAATAATCGACTGGCTGCTCAAAATGCAAGTCACGATGTGCAGAATTTCCGGCCAACTGTTCAACCTCCATATCAACCACCTCCTGTTTACAAAAGCCATGGTGCCATTGTGAAAAATGAGGCACCGGCACGCATCATTCCTATAGCTGCTTTAAATCCTTATCAAGGTCGGTGGGCCATCAAGGCAAGGGTAACTGCTAAAGGGGATCTGCGCCGCTATAATAATGCTCGGGGAGATGGGAAAGTCTTCTCATTTGATCTCCTTGATTCTGATGGAGGTGAAATACGAGTAACCTGCTTTAATGCTGTTGTTGATCGCTTCTATGATGTAATTGAGGTTGGTAGTGTTTACTTGATATCCAAAGGTAGTTTGAAACCTGCACAGAAGAACTTTAACCATTTGAAGAATGAATGGGAAATTATTTTGGATTTGACTTCAACTGTTGAGCTTTGCCCAGATGAAGATAGTTCTATACCTAGACAGCAGTTCTCCTTCAGGCCTATCAGTGATATCGAGAATGTTGACAGTAACTCCATCCTTGATGTTATTGGGGTTGTCACATCTGTGAATCCATCAGTTCCCATCTTGAGGAAGAATGGAATGGAAACTCAGAGAAGAATTTTGAATCTGAAGGACTGGTCTGGCAGGAGTGTTGAGCTAACCCTTTGGGGTGAATTTTGCAACAGGGAAGGACAAAAGCTGCAAGAGATGGTTGATGCTGGGTTTTTCCCCATTCTGGCAGTCAAATCTGGGAAGGTTAATGATTTTAGTGGAAAGTCTATAGGGACTATTTCTGCTACACAGCTTTTCATAAATCCAGATTTCCCTGAGGCTCATAGCTTAAGAGACTGGTTTGATCGAGTGGGAAAAGATTCTGCTTCTCTATCCATTTCTAAGGACATTATGCCTGGAGGAACCAAGAATGAGATTCGTAAAACTGTGTCTCAGATTAAGGACGAAGGTCTGGGGCGGTCAGATAAGCCAGACTGGATAACAGTGAGGGCAACCATATCTTTCATCAAGACAGATACTTTTTGTTACATAGCTTGCCCTCTGATGATTGGAGACCGACAGTGCAATAAGAAAGTGACTAGGGCAGGAAACACGAGATGGCAATGTGATAGATGCAACCAAGAGTTTGAGGAGTGTGATTACCGATACCTTCTTCAAGCTCAAATTCTGGATCATACAGGAATAACTT
The DNA here is from genome assembly GCA_023212625.1 of Styphnolobium japonicum. Taxonomy (NCBI): domain Eukaryota; kingdom Viridiplantae; phylum Streptophyta; class Magnoliopsida; order Fabales; family Fabaceae; genus Styphnolobium; species Styphnolobium japonicum. The sequence goes on along the minus strand of JALBWW010000003.1, from coordinate 18,831,645 downwards.
GGGCAACTGCTTTCCAGGAATCAGGGGAAGAGATTATGGGCTATCCAGCAAAGGAGCTGTACTTGTTGAAGTATGAACGGCAGGATGATGAGAGGTTTGGAGCAATAATCAAGAGTAGACTCTTCAACGAGTTTGTGTTTAAGCTGAAAATCAAAGAGGAATTGTATGGTGATGAACAGAGGGTGAAGATTACAGTAGTTAAGGCAGATAAGGTGAATTATTCTTCTGAGAGTAGATACATGCTTGATTTGATTTCCAAGTTTTGTAGGCAGTAATTGTAACTTGGTTTCAGAATCTTTTCATGCGATGAGCCATACCTGTTAGTATTAGCGTGCAAGCTTTCATTATAAAAAAAAGTGTCCAAGCTAAACATAGAAACGGTCATTAGTGGTTATGAGTTACTGTGTTATACAGTCATTTATTTGCCCATTTGTAAAACCTAGATTTAGATGCCATTAATTCAAGTTCTGAATTTTCTGTTTCTTTTTTCGGTGGACATGCCTTCATATCTCATATGAACGTTCAATAATATTTTAAAATGAGCGTTTCACAGAAGGCATTGTATTGCTCTCAGGTCGAAGCTCATATCTCCATGGCATCACTATTGTCGATTTATCACTACAATCCTTCCTTCTCTTTGATCCATTCTAATTTTCTCTCAGCTATGTTCATACTTTCATATGCCAGAAAGTTCATTAGAGTTGGATTATTTAAAAAAGGAATAAAATGATAATTTCGTCCAAAAAATAATGTACATTAAATTTATGATTCAGTTTTTAAATTATTTAAACTCGTTTTAGATTATTCTTTCAAGATGGTGAATCACAGAACCAGAGATAGAAAAAGGAGTAATCTATCTTGGTTCTGCTTGTTAATTTCGTTCCCATGCAGCAGAAACATGCAACTATTCTGTTTCTATGATGAGCCAAAACGAAAATTACATTTTAAGAATTGGAAAGTTTCTGCTCAAGTGGAGCTCAAGAGGTCATTCACATATTACACACAACAGGGTTCATTACTGAAGAACATTACAGATGCATATTATCATGATGAGAGAAAGTATAAAAATCCCCGCAGCGCCTCAGAATTTCCTCAGCTTCGCTTGACGGGATCGAAATTGGAGACACTGATCACGGCACCAACAATGACTGCAAGCACAACACCACCAGCCACGATGCTGAGCAAGAAGTTCTTGAGAGAAGGCGAAACAGCAGCTTCAGCCACATCAGGAACCATCATTGAAGCTGTCAATGCAGCTGCTGTGAGCCCCGTCACAACTTTCTCCTTCATGGAGGCCCTGACTTGAAACCTTGCATTGGTTTTTGATGCTGCCACGGCCTTTGAAGGCCGTAGAGGCAGTGGCTTGAAGAATGCCTCAGAGCTTGGCACCACCCTCTTCTGGCTGGCGTAAGTTAGTGGCATAGCCACTGAAACTGCTGAAGTTGAAGCCATTCCTTTCTCTTGGTTCTTCTTCCCCTGCTAGTTGTTTACTTGCCTGAAGCTTCTGTGAACAGTGAGTAAATGAGTTCGGTGTGTATGTGTTTTGAGAGAGACAGTGGTGGAGGCAGGGGTGGAATAGAGGTGGAAATTTTGGGCATATTTGCCTGAGTCCGATGTGGCAGCTTCCCCATTGGGAATTGATGGATAAGGTTATCTTATTGGTCCAATCAACACCTATTTTTTTTGCAGAAATTTTAATCTGAGATCCTCAATTGGATTTTAATCTCGAGTATCTGTTGTCTAGCAGTATTTGGGCTCTGTAGCAGGCTATTAGATTTCAGGCCACAAATTTAAGAGATGATTTCATAAAATGAAAATAGAACGGAGATTCTCAATCCACATATTTTCTTTAACTCCAGGACTAGTTCAGATCTTCGGCTGTTCTTATCCCCATAATTCTGAAAATTTATGGTGGGAGTAACATAGAGACCCATTTTCAACTTGTTTACATTCTCAATATCCTTAACCAATACACTCTGGCTGGGACGCCAGTGTTGAGGCCTACTCTCCAAGTATCTGAAGATATTAAGGAAATATATCAATATTAAGTAACTTGAAATACATAATGAAAATGGAGATAATGCACAAAGAAATCAATCACCTCTAGCACCTCGCAAAATCATTTTCCTATTAATAATTGTAAAACAATACTTTTTTCTATTCAGAAAATTTTCTGGGGAGAGGGGGGCAGAACAAGAGGTCGCATATCTTTGCTTGTTAAACAAACACTACGGAAAACTGTAAAAGTAATAAACTATATCAGGAAAGTGAAAAATGAAGTTCAATCCTCTGCCCCACACCCAATGGAAAGAAAAGAAACTATGAATTAAGATTAGCAGCATTCATAAGCATTATAATAATGGGTAATCTTCTGGGTCTACTACTGACCTCAACCCCAGATCCCCCCACCTCCATAATAAATCCAATTAAAGCCTTCTTTAGCCTTTAAGGCTCCAGTACTCTCAATTGAAGTAGAAACATCAACAGTACATTCAAACGAATCAGTCATTTCTGAACTCCTGTAAAAGTTATTGGCTTGGTTGCCAGAACTGAATTTGGATAAAATATATTTTCATTGTCATATCTCAAGAAGACTGTAGTCAGTATGTTCATCTCTTCTACAATCATCTGTGAAGTATAAATGTATCAGCCAGGTACTTTTTGTCACGTGAAAATTAAGAGAGCTGTCAGAGTTGAAAACTACCTGTACACCATCAATGACACAACGATCACCAACATCAAATGGGTCCATCACAAAAACAAATATAATAGCTTCAAATACAGTCTTAGCTGTGTTGCCAAACATAAACACCACAAGTAAAAGCTGAGATGAAAGAAAGACAAGAACTTGGGTTGTTAAGAATCCCATTAAAAGTAACCACACAATAATGATCACAACAAGGACAACTACAGAAGCAAGCTTGTTCAACTCATCAACGGCTGTTTTGGTATCATTTAGTGAATGTACAAGTACAAGTGAACGACGTTCAAGGTAGACTTTCACCTGCAAACAAGAATAATATGTGAGCTTCATGCTTGTAGTATTGAACTGAGTAATTAATAACTTGATAGCTGAAAGAAAAACATATGCATGCAGTGAAGGACAGTTGCATATGCTTGGCCATGTGTAGTGAATTTGACAAACCCGACATGATTTCTCCTGCTTGGATTAAACTATCTTATGGGTATTATTGTTATCTATATGTTCCAAAAATTTCAGTGCAGCATAAATTAAAACAAACAAATGGATCCTGATATATTGTTAATGACTGAACCAAGATGAATGAAAAGCAAATTCTTGGGATAAAACAATAATGGTAAAGGAAACTATTTTTTTTCTTTGACAAAAAGAAATATTTTGAAAATTGAAACTATTTAAATGCTCAATAAACATATTCAAGAGCTTCTGGATCAAATACAATGTAATATAGACTATATCATGAGACTTTACCAGCCAGTTCTTCAGAGACTTCCTCTTAATTCTTCCAGTTTCAACGGCCCCTTCAAATAGTGGAAGCATATTTTCCACCTCTTCATTTTTCATGAAGCGCAAGAGGTCTTCCTTCTCAATGAACCTAGTAAATTTGAGGGTTAAATAATAATGAAAAAGGCAATTCCAGAGAAAATGAAACAGAAAAGCATTGCAGGGACTTTTTGGAGGGTAATAATGTTACCTGTTTCCTGGCTTGGCTACATTCCTGAAAGTTCGATAAGCAGCTGCCTTTGCTTCCCACTCACTAGTAATTTCATTTTCTTTCTGGTCACCCTCATCTTCATGAACACTGGTGTATAGGAGATGGTAGACAACCCAGAACTCCTTATCACATTAATCAATCCTTTCATGGTCCAAGCAGAAACTTTCTCTTGTTTCATTTTCTTGAGCTTGTCTACATCAATGACTTGTTCTTTCTTCCCTTCATTCTCATTGCCTCTAATCAAGGTCCTGAAACTCAGTTGGCCACTACTTGAAGTCTTGCCTACCATGTCAGCCATCTCCATCAAGGGAGGACCCGAAAGAGTCCTAAGAATATACTGATGGAAGATTGATTCTTGAACCCGTCAAAAAATCTAGTAGATTGGAAAGATGAAGCTAATAGCTTTATCAACAATGTTTTTGCCAGCCACATAGCTGCTCCGATAAGACAAGAGGCAAGGACTCTAGTAATATAATTAAGAATCCTAGTAACTCATCTGGTTCTCTTGACTCCACGGTTGAAAAGCAAACCCCATGCCAGAAGAACCAAAATCATATAAAGGCCTGAACACTCCTCTTCACACCACAAACAAAATACAGAACCTTCTTTTTAAAAAGGAAGTTCCTTTCAATCAAGAAAACAATAACATCGATAAACCACTCAGTAACCAGTCTATCACATAGGATTACCAATGCCAGCACACACCACTTCCACAGTCCCAAACCCCAAATTTCCCAACGGTGCAACTTATGGACTATCAAGCTTGCAATCAAAAACCCCATAATACAAACAAAACCAAATCACTCAAATAAACCCATCAGTTTCCACTTCTTACCCGATCTCTTGCTCACTTTAATATCTGCAGTCTTGTAAACTTCTTCCTCATCATCATCTTCTTCCCCCAGAATCCAAATCAAAGGCGTTCGTGGGGTAATAACAGTTGTATCAGGAACACCCCATGGAGTAGTAGCTGTAACTTTCTTTGTTAGGAGAATTAGAACTCATCACTTGGTCTTTTCTTCAACAAAGCTCGCACCTTTTGGATATGGTGGCTCCACCATTCTCGACTTTGGCTTCGAGAACTAGGAACCTGTAACTGAGGAAACTTGAACCTTGTCAAGCTCTGTTGATTTAGCATATGAATCTCTGAACCTTTTTGGCGATGAACACATCTGGGTATTGTGCTGGGGATAATAGGAAGTGCTTTCGGCTTTTGGGGAACCTTTAGAATCTCTGTTTTCCTTATGTTCATAGAAAGCTTCTTCGTTCTCCGAAATTCGCAGAACAACCTCGTTCTTTGTCCCTTTCTTGTCTGCCACGCCTTTTTGTTTTCTCCAAGCGCAGTTCTTAGAACATGAAGTATGGAAGGCAAACTTGGTGGGTTTTTCAATGAGCAAAACGAAGATTTTTCAGCTAACTGAATAGGAATGTTGAACTAGCATTAGCTTCAACTGGGGAGGTGGTAAAATGGGAAATTTTTCCTGGAAAATTTGAAACTTTCCGAGAATCCCGCCTATAGAAATGTTAAGCTTTCTGGGGAAACAAACAAAAGTACAACGGAATCTCTGCTTATGAGTAGCCGACAGTGAATGTCAGATGTATGGAAACTAGAAACTTTGATCCTGAAAATAGCATTTTTTTTGTTTCAAAAGAATGAAGTGTTGGAAAACGCACATAGAAGAGATGAGAATGATGTTTCAACATTCAATTGTGATGTCTGTCTGGTTGATGCATTCCCGGGTTCAAGTTTATTTTAATGGCAGATGAGGGGTAACAATGAGTGCTGACTGTAATTAACTGACAAAACTTTTTTTTCTTTTTCTATTTGGCAAAAATGGAAGTTCTTTTATTAGATTCCTGATTAAGTGCGTGTATAAATTAGTTGTGAAAAGAAAATTATGTAAAAAATTGATTATATGTATAATTAATTTTTAAAAAAATTAATTATGAGAAAAATAATTTATGTTTGCATATGTTAATTCATAATTGATTTTATGATGAGGAGTTTTATTTGGATTATATAAAAAAATTGTTTTTATGTATTAAATTACCAAAAGATGTATAATTGAAAAAGTTAATTGATTAATGGTAAATATATATTTATTTCTTAAAATTTTTGAAATAATCTGAAATCAAATAATTAAAAGTTTAAAATAATAATTTTTTTAAAAAATTATTTTTTAATTATAGAAAAATAATCTTAACTTATAACTAATTTTACACACTTTAAACAAATAAGATATATTTTAAATAAAATAATTTTTTATTAAAAAAACTGTTTTAGAAAAAAAATTAATATTTTCTAAACATATTCTAAAAATTTTGTAATAATTTAATAGATACTAATATTGTCAACTAAATAACGGAAGGCAATCACAAAGTTCAAAGTCTCATAGTTTGCAACTTTGCATGAGGTAACCGTGTGGTTCGTGGCTAATTTGGCTCATTCTAGTGACGTGGGTGTTCAACTGTTGGATTTGCCTCCCCAGGTGTGTGGAAGGTTGTTGTTGGATGATGTTGCTGGAGCTTCTTTTCTTCGTAGTGTAGCTGTATAGTTGGGGCTTGCCTTTCTTGTAATAATAATAAATTGAAAAAAAAAAGTTTCGTGCACAATTTAAACTATTCAGAAAAAAGTTTTAGTTAGAACAAAAATTCAATAACTTGTATGGAAATATATGAAAATATATGGGTGAAATACCAGCATAGCATTTTAAAGCTCATTCTGTTGTTGTATTTATATAATTTTGCATAATATTATAAGTAGCTGTTTAAGTGGTTTTGTATCTTCGTTTAAATTTTTATTATTATTCAAATGTACTAATTTATTCATGATTATCATCCATCTGAAATATTGGTGCTCAGATAATAAAACCTTGTAGACTTTGAAGAGAAAATAAAACAAAAGAATCAGGTCATGCTATATGTAGAAATTTTGGCCCGTTCTGGCCAGCACTTGATTTCATTATTTAGTTGATAATATTAATATCTATTAAATTATTATTTAATTTTTAAATACAAAATTTAATAATTAGAAATGTAAAGTATTTATTGCTATTACTACATCATGGGGTTCAGCGTGGCCATCAACTTAAGTGAGAATATTGCAGAGGAATAAATCAACGTATCAAAGTATTAATTCTAAAATTTCCTAGATCACATTAAAATAAGGGGCACCATCTAGATGAGAGGTTATCTCAATAGTACTTTATCTCACTTTAGCTACTCCTATATAAGATAGGGTCAATCTTACGAAGTAACTCTCTAAACCCAGACAGTTTTTTCATGAGACTAATTTGAGCGTCAAAATGTCTTTGTAAATACCCATCTCACTATGAAGAGCATCATCCTTACATTGGAGAGGTTCACCAACCTGTTAAAACTCGCCCTTAGAGATCGAACATGAACATAAAGGATAATAAATAAAATTACCAATTAAAAAACTTATCTATTAAAATCAGATTCACTATACTTTATTTTTTTTAAAGTCAAACTCTACTATAGAAATGGGTGATTTTGAATCTTTAAATTAACATAAAATCAAAGGTTAGAAATTAACGACGTAAGAGTTTAACTCAACTCTTATATTGGTGTCAATCAATTATGATGGTGTAAAATTTTACATATTTATATTACTCAATAAATATATTTTTTTATAAAATGTAATTTTTATCAATCAAATCATTAAATAATATATATTCATCATGTTGATATTTTGTGTCAAATTTTTTTAAAATTAAATATCAATAACATTGTAATCAAATAGTTCATATCTTATAATCGAAAAAATTATATTTACATATATTTAAAAATATATATATTATGTTAGTCTTAGTATATATATCAAAGAAGTAAAAATAATTTTAAATTAATATAAATTTTTATGCCTATACCCATCACGATATGAACTTTTAATTTAAAGACAATTTTATGAGAAAGTTTTCTAATTTTTTTTTTATAATGTAATATTAATTTTAACGTGTAGGGGTGTCAACTAATCCACACCCAATATACATATATACACATGTGATGGTTAAGAAATAGGAAACAAATTTTTTTAATCATTTAACTTTATTCTAAATTTCATTTTCATCTCACAATTATGTTTTGTCTTACTTTTATCTCAAATCTTTTTAAAACTCATTAAATTTATCCTAACCGTTAGCACTATTGAAAATGTTAACAAAATTTATTGACATAGTATTCTTTGTGGGCACAATTGCACAATTGACACTATCCAATTAAGATTTTTACTTTTTAGAATTAGTGATTGTGGACGCATTTAATGAATTTTAAAATATTTGAAATAAAAATGAAACAATATGTTATGAGACGAAAATAAAATTTATAGTAAAGATAAAAGGTGAAAAGAGACATTTTTCCTATAATAAATTTTATGCATCATTTTCTTTTTAAAATTGTATATTTGTGTTTTAAAAGGAATAATTCTTGACCAATGAAATTCGTTTTAAATTGATCTATAACAAACAATATTTAATATTAATATTTGAGTTAGTAGAAAAGCACAAGGTCTCTCTACAACCCAATGGTTGAGCATGATGGAATTTGATACTCATACTTCTAATATGTTAATGAAGAGGTATGATAAAATCTTAGTTAAGCCAATTTTGTGGAAGTAATTTCAAAATATTAATGCAATTTTTAGTAATTAATCTATATGAAAAGCATAATTTCTTTTAATACACAAATATTGAAGTTCTAAAAGAAAATAATGTATAAATTTCATTATAAGAAGTTTTTTACTTTTTATTTTTTAACTTTTCTATAAATTTCATTTTTGTCTCAAATTTTTTCAAAACTCTTTAAATTCGTCCCACTCACTAATTCCAAAAAAAAAACCTAGTTAAACAATATTAATTGTGCACTTTGTACCCATACAAGATGACATGTTAACAAAATTTGTTAATTTTTAAGACGATGTTAGTGATTATGATAAATTTAATGAGTTTTAAAAATGTTATAGACAAAAATAAATTAAAATATAATTATAAGACAAAAATGTAACCTAAAGTAAAGTTAAGCAAAGATATATATATTCAGTGTTTCACCTTAAAAATATGAATAAATAAGTTATGTTGTTTTGTTTTCATAACATTTGCATTTTGCAGTGTTTGATTGGCGGCTGAAACAAAGTTTAAGTTGAGCAATATTGTTGTTTTTAATTTTTATTTAAAATGTATTAATAGAAGGTTTCAAGGTTTTTTATTTTATTTTAAAGTTTCAAATTATTATTACTGATGTTTTGACAGACTTAATTTGTCTTTTACATTTTTCATAATAAAAAATAAAAGTGGAAATTTTAAATAATTATATTACTACTTAATTATTAATTTATTTTTTATTTATTTCAAATAATTATCTTACTAATTATAATTTCGTGCTTTAAAATAAAGTTTGTATAAAAGTGAAAGCCAAGTACTAATTACCATGATGGCAGAAAAAAAAATTAAAAATGGAGTTTAATTGATCCTTATACTTTCAAAATCTTGGGTCCATGGAAAAATGAGTAGTGATTAAAAAATAAGGCGAAGTCCTTTTTTTTATGTCTGGGTGTCAGCAGCAAGTGTATGGTTTTCAATTAAGGCAAAGCCCAAAGGAATGCGTCAACAAAGAATATAATTGAACGTAATACTGTTTTGACTGCCACGTGATTTTGTAATGAGTCTGTTATTAATTATCACACGTAAAGGGCATTGTTATTATATTATTTTCACTATATTCATGATGATCACATTAGAAATTATATATATTACACGCATGCAACGTCACGACTCCTGCTGATTTCTTGCAAAGCTATAGGAAAAATGTTTAATTTTGCAGAATTGTGTAAGATTATGGCTATACCTTAGTGTGCAACATAGTTCTATTTAGTCCTAGTTTACCCCCATATGAATTGCTCTTCACATATTTTTAGTCCTAATTAGGTGATATGTCCTTAATTTCAATATATATTTTTATTTGATATTATCTGAATTTGTTTGAGAGTTTTTGAGTTCAATGGTTAAATATATTTTAGATAACATAATTAAAATTATAATTTAGAATTTTAATTTCAATTTTAATTTTGTCAAAATTAGAATTGATTAAGAATATTAAATTTTATGATTGGGACAAATAAAAAATTAATATGTAAAATTATAGTACTGAATTGAATTTTATGATTGTAAGAGGATTTTATTAGTAGAAGTGGTTGGATGATGCCACCTGCGACAAGGTGCATGGAGGATGTTGACAGAGCATGCCGTTGGCGACAATTGACAAAGCACATTGCCAGTGACAGTTTCTTAAAAAACATTGGCAAGCAGCGATGGTTAACGAAGTAAGCAAGTAACAAATAAATTATGAAACATTATTTTTAATTTTTTTCTTTTGATATTCTAAAAGAAATTGGTGCTTAGAATTACCATTTTTAAAGTTCAAGTTAAGAATTTGAAATAATGTAAACTAATTGTTTTTAAAATTCATGAAATTAGTACTCATAATTAGAATTCTAGATCTATTTTACAACCAAACAAGATAATTAGAATTGAGATGTTCAATTTCAATTCTAATACTCAATTTCAAGCCTAACTCTCATTGGAGCCAAAGATGTATCAAGAAATTGATGTTAGAACCAAAGTAGTTCAAGTAATTGAACCTCTTAAAGTTTTAAAGATAATAAAGATATTAAATTAGAATGAACAAATAAATTTTAATCAAACTTGTTATATTTCGTCGAAAAGAAAATGAAAGTCTAGTATTGAATCTTACTTTTAAGTATTTTATAAACGTTTTGGACTCAAACAAGTTTTTATAAAGACAACTAAATGTTTTATTACTTGCATCAAATATTAAGCTGCATTATTATATTCATATAATTGGACTGTAAAAAGATTTCTCAGTGTTCCTATTCAAATGCATTCCTCCAAAGCATAATTCAAATTTTAAGATCTGTACATTACATTAAATGTTGAAGAGACCTCTGATAAAGTACACGGCAAAGGAAGTCAACATTGTACGCTGACACTGACATACCTAACCTTCACAAGGACCAGCAAATGAGATCTTTCTGTTTACTTAGAAGATACAGTACATTTTTAGCAACGTTGATAACCAATACTACTTTTTAGAAGATGATGAACCAGTTATCAGTGTTAAGCATTTAATGCTCATCAGAACGATAACATTCATTGCCGTTGGATGAAGATATGCACGAAGACAAGTTAAAGCTTTGGAACCTATAAATACACATAGTCTTCAAAAGAACATACAAAAGAGGAACAACAAGAATACAAGCATTACAAGTTCTGAGAATTTCTTTGTACTTACACTTTCATTTACTCTCTGTATAGAGTTTTTCAAAATACTCTGAGCTCACTTATTATACTCTCACATATCGTGAGTTAAGCTTAAGTGTTTTCAAACACTATCTTTATTACTCTGTGTTAAGCTTAAAGGGGCTTGTAAGAAAGAATACTTAATGTTAGAACTTGAAGATGTTGAGAATACTTATTTGTAGCCTAAAGATGCATTGAGAAGAATATTTAGAATCTGAGAAAGATTAGTGGAAAATCCTTCAACTAAAAGGGACTGGACGTCATTCTTGGGTTTAAGGTGTGATTCTCCCATCCCTTTATCTTGCTTTGTTTTATATTTGCTAATAATTGAGGATTACTATTGTTGTTCCTAGCATTTCTCTTCTCTGAATTTTTAGTTTTCTACTTGCGTCCAAAAAATTTACTTAAAATGATTTCTGCGTCCAACATTTTACCTAAACTGTTTTTAACGTTCATTCTATATTTGCGAACCAGTAACGTCTATTTTGTGAAATGATTCAAAAGTTAAGAAACATAATTCAACCTCTCTTCTTGTGTTTCATTTGATTATTTCAATTCCATTTGCCAAACTAGCTAGGCCTTATAAACTTTACATACTTATTCATAATTTGCTATCCAAACTATTCACTAGTTTTTTTTTTTTTTGGTGATGCTTCATAATTTGCTATTCAAATTACTAAATACTTAATAGTTACTTATTCGTAAACTTTACATAAAGTGGTGATGCTTGATGCTTCTCTTGAATCAGAGATTGCTCCTCCAAAATCGTGTGTCCTCAGTTTGCTCGCTATAAGGTACAGCCCAAGAAGAAGAAAATTAAATATTCGTATGTTTAAGAGAGTTATTACATGTGTTTTTTTTTAAATATAGAATTAATCATCGCTCCTTCATCAATTTTTTCATACTACAAGATGCTTTTAGTAAAATTTTAACTCTTGCACTGCAGTAAAATTTTGCCTATATGAAACTCAGTTGACACACATTGTGGTTTCTATTTGGCTATTGATGTTGTAATAGGCTTCAAATTGTCGCTAAATTTGATCTAAAAAACAAAGGAAGAGGAATATGACCCGGAGGCTGACCATTATTGCATAACTCAAATCCATTAGATGGCCATCAGTAATGCTATTTAGAATATTATAAGTAATCTTTGACAGCATCGAAATATTTTCTTTCCTTTTTTTAACAAATTCTACATAAGCTGACGTATGTTTTGTATTTGAATTCGTTAGCTTCATTTGAATATTTTTTACAATTATAATGGAATCAATTAAATTCAAAGGATTTAATCATTTAGTCATTCTAATCGACAAGTTAGGTTTCTATTTATTTTATATCCTTTTGATAGCAACGTATAGCGGTCAAATAGAATTAATTTTAACCCAAAAAAAGCCTTGTTAAGAAATAAAGCAGCATTCTAAAAAAGGTTAAGCATTAAAGCTATATATGAGAATTCTCAATAATTTTATATAGAAAATCTTCTAAATGAAAAGAAAACAAAGTAGAACATGCGTAGGGAACTGGTCTAACTGAATTCTATTGTTTTTATTCTGACATAAATTTAAATCTATTTTTATGAAAAGAAAGTTTTAATTTATGTAATTATATTTCTTTCAAACTCGACATCGAGGTAAACTGCAATTCAAATAGGGAGAATGACTTTTTAATTTTTATTGTGAAAAATAATATCAATTTGGTTCGTTTTAAAAATTAACCAAGTATTCAAGTACATTAACTAATAATTTATCTTCATTTTGATACTTGATATGTGATTAACAGTATGTAAATTATTGATTAATATAATTGAATACTTGATTAATTTTTGAAACCGAACCAAAAAATAAATATTTCTTATAACCTACACTATTAAATTCTTTTTCCATTCAAATATCAAGAGATTTCATGATGCGGTCGAGGAGCTTTGAGGTTAGGTGGCCGAGCGATGGCTTGGATGTTCAATGGGCTTACTTATTGTAACTTACCGTGCATAGCTTTTGAAGTTATTTACGAGAGAATCGTGATTGACATGGAGGAATGCTCCCTTCAAGCAATTGACTTTTCCCACTTGTGAGTTGTGAGACTGACTCAAGCCCAGGGTAACATACCAACTTGGCCTGGCTCGGTCTGGACCATCACAGACCTGGCTTAAACGGATCAGATTGGATTAGTCTATTTAATAGAAAGGTTTATATTTTATTTAACCCAAACCCCACTCTTTAAAGTCCACGGGTTAATTGGCGGTGACCTATTTTTTATTTTTTATTTAAAAAAAAATTGTTTCATAACACTAGAATAGAACAGATTAAGCGGCTAACTGTGTTTGGTTTTGTTTCAAATCAAAATCCTTTGAGATAATAGAGTAAAGTCAGGGAACAAAACAAAGAAAAAGACCAACTTAATTATCCCACAAACAAAGCACAATACACAAGCTGGATGTAAGAAGAGAAGATTGGAAGAGTAGCAAATACGAGGGAAGCCGGAGCAACATCAAACGAGAACGACACTGAGGCGGCGGTCGCGGCAGCAGGAAGCGGCGATGGATGACATGCTAGAGTAGGAGGACGAGCATCAGCTGCACATCACTGATGATGGCGAGTGGCAGCTATCTGCTGGACAACTTCTGCTCGAGTGATAACTCTTAAATTTGATTGAAAGGAGAATATTGCAATAAATATATTAAATTAGGGAGATATTGTGGTACCTTCATCAATCATTTATTAATAATTAATTTCATAATAAATATTTAAAATTTTATTAGATATAAAGAGTATTTAATAAATACTTAATAATTCATCTTAAATATTATACATTAAAAAATATAAAAAAAATTATGACGCATTGTGCTTAATATAAGGTGAAAATTGCAATTGAGCTAATAAATTAGGGTGACAAAATGCATTTCATCCAAAAAAAAAATAGCTTGTCGTTTTTTCCAATTATGCTATGATGTGTAAAGGAAAGCACGTGTCCACTTCTGTTTTCTTTACTATTTTCAAATTATGAGTGCCGCTCTGACCATTGGTGGTGGCAAGGCATTAAATTTTGTATTGGAAGAGTCATTTTTCACAACTCGATCAATGCACTACTTGCTAGCTAATACTTCCTTATAAACAAAATGACAGAAAGAAAAGAGAGAGAGAGAGAGAGAGAGAAAATTCCCGTACATATTTAGCACCACGTCTCCATTTGAAAGAGACATTATAAGGATGAAATCTTGGCCCCGTTTACCTGTGAATAGAAACAATTCTGCTAATGGATACAAAACAGGATTTTAATTTTTAACTAGAGAGGATTACCAAATCCGCAGGCAAAGAAATAGAATTGCAAGGGAAATAGCAAACTTGTCTACCATTATGGTCTCTTTCACCCCCCCATCTTTGTTCACTACCCCCACTTCTTTGTCTTCTCTTCTCAGTTCTCTCTAAAATAGTAAATATTCCATGACATACTTTATTTAACTTGAATAAAAAAAATTATATTGTCTTTTTCAATGACAACATAACCACTACGGCTTTTAGATTAACTACTTAATATTAATTTAATTTAATAAAATAAATAAATGTCTAATAATCCTATCATCTAATTGATGGATAGGATTTGCTTCGATGTCTAGTTGTCTACAAAATATTCTCCAACTCGTTCTCCAAATTCCCCTCTGCTAATTTCACCAAAACCCCAAGAAATGGGTGATGTTCTAAGCCCCTTCACAATCTCACCCCCTCCACCACCCTCATCAAACAAGAACAACACGCCCATGTTATACTATGGCCTAGTGGTGGTGGGAACTGCAGCCATAGTGTTAGCCATATACAACCTCGTCATCATCAAACGTTGCAGCAGGCGCCACACGCAGTCACAGCCATCAGGGCCAAACCGGTTGGTTGAGGTGGTCACTGCAAGTAGGAGCTTTGACTACTCACAAAGGAACTTGCTCTCAAGCTTCAGGTACAAGAAAGAAGAGGTAGGAAGAGGAGGAGGAGGAGGAGAGGGAGAAGAAGAGCAACAAGGCGGGGATGATTATGAATGCCCAGTTTGCTTATCAGTTTATGAAGAAGGGGAAGAGGTGAGGAAACTACCACGGTGCAAGCACTCCTTCCATGCTCTTTGCATAGACATGTGGCTTTATTCTCACTTTGATTGCCCAATTTGTAGAACCCCCGTTGGCCCTTTCTGTCGTCCTTTTCCGGCGGAGAATTCTCGTGATGGGTTGCTAGAATCCGGTGGCATCTCTGTTTGAGTTCAGAAATTTGTGGGGCCTGTTGCCTGGGATGGGACATTGACAAGTGAACAACAACCTTCAACACCACCACACTAGCCTTTACTCCTTTGCACTAAGGGCTATGGTTGGATCAAGTTGAAAATTCAGCCTTTTTTTTTTTTCTTTGGGGGAGTCTTCCCCAATTTCATTGGTTGGATATGGGCCATTCATTTCGGTCCTCATGTGTCCATATCTTTCAACTTTCTTCTTTGTTTTATTGATTATTATTATGGGTTTCGCCACTGATTGATTGGTACCAAGGTGACAATGTTCGGCTGTGTAGCTGTTGAAATGCATTTACACCGTTTGGCAGATGGGGAGAGGTCTCAAATGTCTAGCATTTTCAATTTCAATCCTGGTCTAATCTGAAGAGAATGTTATTCTGTTCGGAAGGGAAAAGAAATTATGTAAATCATGTAATATTGTATAATACGAGAAACAAAAATGGACAAATTTTTTCTTATATTTTTCTTTTTGTAGTCTGCAAGGAAAAAGATAGGTGTGATTTTCTATTGCGTTGCTGGGATTATACATTTATTTATTTGATAAACACATTGTTGGGTTTAGTTAAATATAAAACGAAAAAAAGTATGCATTTGTTTTGGTTGTGCAGACAAAAAGAGAAGGGGGGGGGGGACTAATATGAAAATATATCAAGTATCAATTTATTCTCGCATCCTTTAAATTTTGTTTGGTATAATAAATAGGGAGACTAATATTTAAATAATTTTGAGAAAACATCTATTTTGACTCTCTAAAAATATAATTATCATCAGTTTGATTCAATGACTAATTTAATATAAAAAATAATATTAAAAACCTAATTTGATATAAAAAATTAATATTGAATTATCATTTTGATGTATTCATCGTTAGAAAACTTAATTGATGACACTTGTATTTTTAAAGAATTAAAATGAATATTTATCCAATAATTTTTAAGCATTGTAATTATGATGAGGGAATAAATAAATATTCAAAGTCATTATTCAAGTCAAAATAAATATTTAAAATTAACCGAATAATCACTCCATCTAATTATTTGTTCTCTCATTATAATTATTTGTTCCCTCACTATAATTATACATCCATTTTTTTGAAAAAAAAAAATGTACCCTACTAAATATAGTTAAAGCTTTTAGGAGAACAACAATTGTGCACAACATTGGAAGGTAGTGATATGAAAAGTTGCAAGTGTAGATTATTTTGGGAAAGTATTTGGTATAGGCGTTTTTATAATTTATTTGTGCTTTAGGGAGACTTATTGGACCTGACCTCACATTTGGTACATGAAATAGTGATTCATGGAATAAGAATAGAACCAAAATAAAATAGAATGAGTTGAAATGGAATGAACAATTCAAAGTTTGGTAGCTTTCTGAAGAATCAATATAGAATTAAATTAAAGTTTATCTAATTGACATAAATACCCTCCATGAGAATAATAATTAAAAAAAAAGCTAGTTGTTCTCATATATAATATTCAAGGTTACTTTTTTTATGACATGATAAGAGAAATGTTATCATTAAAAATGAACAAACACGGAATTATTTTTGAGAGAAAAATGAAATAGGTATAAATTTTTGGATAAGATACTTCATACATTTTTATAATAATTTCTTTTGTGATATTTGGGATAATATGTGTTATACTATATTATTATATTTTATAATTATTTTACTTATTTGCATAATTATTTTATTTTAAATTTATAATGAGTATTTATAATTAATTGTAAGGAATTAAGAGTAGTTTCGATTAGGCTAAAAATAAAATTGAGATTTAAGAAATTTAGATTTAATAAATGGTAATAATTGTTATTATATAAAATCAATGAGGGAAATGAAATCTCATTTCATAGAGTATGAAATTACCAATTTTTCCTCTTTAAGAGAGAATGATAATTCCTAATTCAATAAAAGGAGGTATGGAATGAAATGCTTTTTTTTTTTTTTACCTATAAACATAAAAATTCCAATTAAATGAAATAAAACATATAATGAAATTATCATTTCGTGTACCAAATGTAGCATAAGAGAGAATGAAAAATAGAGATGCGAGGGAATCAAATTCCTACCACATAATTATAGCCCCTAATACCGGTTGAGTTATGCCCCACTAGTAGTATTGGAAGCTTACATACTTGAATAAATACTCATATTTAAGACATGAGTATGAGAATATAATAAATATCTCAAATATCTTATTTTTAACATAAATTTAAAGTTTTTAAAAATATATGAAACTGCTGATGAGATTGTAGTTAAATTGGCTTCGGTCCCAATATCTAAGACCGGGTGTACTAATAATGATGTTGAGCTGTTTTGATTCCTTAATCTTTTCTCTAACCATTCCCCACATTCAAAGTGATAAAAAATCGTGAAATCTACTAAATATCAATATGATGTGGTACAAGTGGAATGTATTTAGACTCCTTAAGCATGTAGTTAAGGGTTCGATTTATGACCTATGTGTATGAAAAAATATCTGTTGAAAGATATTAATTCCTTAAATAAATCTCAATACCTGGAGAAATTAATTACCATAATTACACGCAGGAGATACCTTAAAAAAAAAATATTTGAGCATATAACTTTACCATTTTATGAATTATTAGTTTTACCTTCTTATTAATTTTATATTATAAAATATTTATATCAATATAATAATTTACATCAATAAGTTTAAAAATTAAGGTAAATTGCACCATTCACCCTTTAACTTTGTGCTATGTGCAAATTAAACCTTAATATTTTAAAAATATACAGCACTTTGTGTACACAACACCTTTCGGCAAGAAAATCATTAAAAAAATTAATAAAAATGTCATGTGATTTGTACTTGACACTATTAAAATATTTGTTCACCTCGAATAATATCATAATTAAATATAAAAAAATCAATTTTAAGTGAAAAACTAACCATATTTTTTTCTCTCTTAACTATGTTACTTTTCATTTAAATATGTTTTTTTCTACTTAATTAGGGTACTATTAGAAGTTAAAACAGATTTTGATGGTACCACTTGCCAATCACATTTCATTTTTGCTACCCTTTAAAAGTTTGCTTGATTGAAAGGATTTTGCACTCAAAGTGTTCACGAGGTTAGTTGAACCTTTTTAGACCTTAAGATTTAATTTGCACAAGGCCTAAAGTTAAAGATTATAAGCTATAATTTATCCAAAAATTAATGAGTTTTAAATAACATAATAAAAATAATCCTTCTTAAAAATTATAGAAAAATAATAAATTCCTTAAATCTTAAATGGAAATAAGTTATTGTAATTTTAAGGATGCAATATTTGTTTGTCTCTAAAATATTGATACCAACGTCTAAAAGCAAGGTCAATGTATTTAAAAATTTATAAATGAAAATGAAAATTTTTATTTATAATAAGGAGAAAATAATAAATTATTATTGTTATTATTATTATTATTATTATTATTATTATGTTACTTTAATTACCTATTATGTTAGTATTGTTTTGCAATTTAAATTTCATAATTTTCTTGATATAATAAATAAATAATTATTATTATATTACTTTATGTATATTTTAGGAATTATTTATTTTTCATTGTAATTATGCACCTCAAAATTTTCTTCTCTCAACACAGCAAAGCCAAGCGCCAAAAATAAAAGTAGAAAACACAGCAAAAACATGAAACCTATTGATAAAGATGTCAATTCGCCCTAGATGGCTTGAAATAAGGTCAAGTTAATTTTAAGTTAGGTCAATTTTAATGCAGGTTAGTAAATAATCAATCTAATTTAGCCTTATGCTAGTTGCAAGCTGTTCTGCGAACCAATCACTTATATTATATGCTAGTGTTAGATTAAAATATGATTAAATAAAAAATATTTGAGAATAAAAAATCTTCACAAATTTAAGTTTCTAAATTATATTATTACATAGGTGGGTGTATATAAGCAGCTATTAATGAGTTCCAATTGCATAGTTTAACAATATCCTTCGTCTCAATTCGCAAAACATGCCTCATTGTGTAAACTTATGATGAAAGATAATTGAAATTTTCAAGATAAGAACGTGGCATCCAGAGCAATCTCCAGTAAGAGCAATTTAACACGATAGAGATTGACATTTTACACCTTAATTGAATCTTGCAAGTTGCAAACAAATATGCAAGTCAAAGGTTGTCCAAATATAAATAACAAATATTGATATATAATGTCTAGTATTAGCATGCTGATTTAAGTGAATTAATTATATCTCAAGCTAACGGGCTAATCTGATCTATGGAGGGACAACCCACCTTTTAGACCGGGCCGAGTCAGGCCAACCCACAACATGATTCATGTCAAGATTTTCCTAATCAAGACATCTACGGGTGCACTGGAGCCACTTTAGAATTGGCCTTTGCGTATAACTCACCCAAGTATATGGACGAATAACAATTTCTATTATGCACGGAACCCGCAAGTGGATTCCCTTAATTTTACTTGTACCAAAAAAAAAATGAAAATGAAAATGGACAACTGGAGCTAAGAATTAAGTATGCAAATAACATCACTCAACTTGAAACACAAATATTAAATAGAAATCCAACGTAGCAGGATTCTGTCGTTTACAAACTCGTCCTTTAAAAATCTACTCAAATTCGATGGACAATGAGCACTACTTCATTTCTATAATATCCTACATCCATTTTAAAATGGGTGTGTTTGGATCCACAAACCCACGGTTGAAATGTCAAATGAAAATCCTTTCCGTTGCTAACATGTTTGGTAGAAATTCTAGTGAGAAAGTGATTAGAATTTTCATTCAAATGTGATTTAAGTAAAAATAATATTTTATTATTTTTTCCGTAAAAAAAAATCCATTTTTATGTGTATTAATAGAAATATATTATATTTTGATATTATATTACTATTTAAATAAATATTATCTAATAATTTTTTAAAATATTATTATAATTATACTCAATGAGATTTTATTTTAAGATATCCCAAACAAACTTAACTTTTAAAAAAAAAATTTCTTTTGTCATCAATTATTTATAATCAATCTTTTTAACATCAATTTATTAACATTCTAACTTAAAATAACTCATACTTTTTTTGTGATTACACATATTTTTATCAACATTATTCGAACAACATTCATTTAACAAAATCAATTTTCAGATAAATGTTTCTAAACATAAATTACTTCATTAAAACTCACTTCTGACTAAAGTCAAATTTACAAAATTAAGCTCATCCAAAATTAAATTTGCAAAATATATTCAAAACACATGCTTTGTCAACTTGCACTGTACTTGATGCACAAAGAAAATCAAGGCACGTCAGTCGATATCTACACAGATATACTACAAATAAATTGTTCAAAGGATGGACCATTTAACGTATCAAAACTGAAAAAGGGAATTTATTTATTAAAAAAAATAAATCCATTTCTTTATAATCATGAGTTCATCAAACTCTGCACAACTTATCAATTATATTATTATAATGCATGGTACATATGAGCTCCAGTTCTCCCGGTAAAACTGGAGTCCCTATATCAGAATGAAGATTACATTTTTCTTAAATTGTCTAATCTTGCCTGTAAATCATTATCTATCCCGCTACCGCTATCATCATTCCCTGTAGCTTCAACTTGAGGTACCTTAGTCTTTGTAGCTGGGGCGGCAACAGCTGCTGATGGTGCATTCACAAGCTGTGCATCAAATCAAAACTCGTTATGCATTGTTATAGTGACTCAGTCATTTAGTATCAGCTGAAAAAGAAGTTGAATGGGCAACAAGTAATTAACATACCTCCTGGTTTATGTCAATTCCAATCTCATCAAGAACCTGGTTCACAAGTTCGTCTGTTTCTTCTTCTTCTTCATCCCCTTCCAAAGCATCATCTATTGCATCTCCCATCACCTCAGTCGTCAATTCCATCTTCTCATTCTGTCTCTCAAACTCTTGCATGATTTTCTGCAAAGATGGCAAGTTCATCTGCCTATTCATCTGCCCCATGGCCTTTGTCACACCTTTCATAGCCTCACCCATTGCTTGTGTTGATTTCAAAGTCTGAACAATTGTATTACAAAAGAAACCAGCTGTTAGCACTCAAATAAGGCAAAGGCATGGGTTTTGATCAAATTTTAGCAGGTGTTAGTCAGTTAATCAATTTTCCTCGACAAACAAAATGCCAAGAGCCTTAGGACAGAAATATTATCCTATAATGACCATACATGCTAGTACAAACCAATAGATACAATTACAACAACAACATACCTGAATTCTGAGTGATACACCCTGGAGCTGTGATTTAAGCTTATAAAACTTTTCAATCTGATGCCTTGTTCTAACAAGATCTTTTGCCATAACTCTAACAGCACCCTGGAAAACATTACATGAAATAAAAAATGGCATTGGTGAAACATATACCATCCACCATTCCACCTTAATGGATAAATCAAGAGTTAACCAGATACAACAGATAAGCATAAATATAGCATTACTGACAAAATCAGGTTTGGCTTAAAAATCTACGTTCATTGGTCAAAACATATTGAAACCAAACTACATTATTAGAATACTAGTTCATTGTGTTCAAGCCAGTTCCACCATCTTGCAAGAACCACATTAGTTAAAATTTCACATTTTAATATGATACTACTTTTCAATACTACTAAACAAGATACAAGTGGTGTTTCAATTTAAGAAAATGACAGTCCTATTTACTTATCTTATGAGTTGTTTAAATAATTGAAAATTAAACAACACAATTCTATATGATGTTGCAGTCATTGAGATGACATCACTACTTGAGTATAGTTCACCTATATAATAACAGAAATCCCATATTTCCCCTAAATCATGTTATGCTGCAAGCCACATGATACACAAAGACTATCAGAAATGAGAATGGAATTGAAGTGATGAACAACTTAAAGACACCCTAAATTTAATGAAAGAAGGATATCAATGTCACAGACATGTAAAATTAAATACTTCTGATCCATTTCTCTAAACGTAATTCAAGTACACAGCCTTGCTTTCTTTATGGGGAGTTAGGAAGACTCAGAAAGTCACTAGTTCTACAACAGTAATTCACAGATACCATTAGGATAACAAGTGGAGCATAGTTTTGAGCCTTTAATAGCACTAGCTAGGGAAGTAGTTATTTGTGGCATGAGCGGCAACCACAAAAGTCTAGTCCCCAACATCAACGTACGTACGTATATATATATATATATATATATATATATATATTGGTTATTACAAATGATAACATAAGTAGAACAATTTCCCCAACCACATGTATCGATGGCAACATACAGTGCAAAGCAAATGAAAATAGTATGAATAAGAAAAAAAAATGGTATTATCTAAGCAGCCAAAACCTTCAGGCCCTCTGCCATTAAAAAAGAGAAAAACAGATGAGCTGCAAATGCCAACCCCACTCCTCCACCAGCGGGGGAAGAGGTAGGGTGTTATAGGTCTGCAATAAAAAACAGCTAAGGCAGCGTAGTCAACATGCTACAACCAAAAAGTAAAAAGTAAAAGAGGCAAATAATATTATCAAGACACAGTCACCATACCATCTGGCCTTGTTTGGCACTTTTCTTTATCTCCAAAATCAATTTCTTCTCTTGTGTTTGTAAACCTTGCCTCTCTCGTTCTATTTCTCTAATTGATTTGTCCAACATTCTCTTATTTTCCCGCAGAAGCTCTGAAAGTCACAAGTTAAAGTCATGTACTACGAAATCAAATGTTCAGTGCTTTAACTTGCAAAAATTATAGTGAATGCCACCATATCAACCAAAAGATGTGCACTCTGGAGGACATATAAATGCATTATGCATGTGGGAAACTAGCGATCATTCTCACAGAGTACCGCATCAAGTAGACAACTTAATGTGCCAGTTAGTAGTTCCTTACAATTATGATTCTCATAGCTACAAAATTTACAAAACAAACTCGAAAATATGTTGACCCCACACAGCCTTGCTGTCAAAAATAGATTACAGAGCAAAGTATGATTGAAATTGACATGTAAACGGATATACTTATTGTAATTTCTGCATAAAATCAGAACAAGGAGAGAAAACCTAATAAGATACAATATAATTATGGTAAATCTGCAACTCAGCAAGCAAAAAAGAAAGGATTAAAAAAAAAAAAAGAGAGATAGAGAGGGAATAATTATGAAAGGAATTTAATTTTTGCATAGATGATAGAAGAGGTTTTGTGATGGAAAAAGTGACTACGGTGAAGAAGTGATAAAAATGCAAACTTGAATCAGATGATAACTCTATAATCCAAATTGAGCAACCCCAATTGGAAAATTCACAGATATTTTAAGTACCAGATTCATAGCCAGCCAACAGATAGTTAAATAGGATGAGATGAGCAAACCTGCAGGTGTTTTCCTCTTTCCGAAGATGAAGCTCATGGCGCACCAGTTAGAAATGGAATCGAAAATCTATGATAAGAAAACAGCGCTAATAGGAATAGCCTTCGATCCGATGAGATGAGATGAGATGAGATGCTTTTGATCGTGCAGCTTTCTTACGCGGTAAGCGTTGAAGCAAGGAGTCGTCAACGAACCATTCATCCCATCATTTACCACACGTGGCGCACACGGTGTGCAAGTGCAACCCACCATCTGATGAATCAAATTTTCTATTTTTTTTTTTTATGTTTCTCTAATTGACTAATTATATATTGATAACTCACTCTTTAATTATATGTTAATAATTTAATAAGAAATTATGTAGTTCTTTTAATTGTCAAAAAAAAATTCTCTTAATTATCAAAATTTTTTTTACTAACTTATCAACATTTAATTAAAAAAAAAATAAGAGAAATGGAACTAAAGATTTAAATTTCCTATAGTTACCTTGCCACTTGTCTTCTTATTCAAACACTAGGTCTCTTATCACCCAAAAAGAAAAAGTACTATGTCTCTAGATTTGGTTTAGATTTTAGTATAATTAATTAGTTAATCTTCCCGTGAAATTTAGAGGGCTTTTGACTCTCTATTTCTTATATATTTAGTGTAAATTTTTTATTGTATGTATTTTTTTAATGGCTGCTTCACACTTTTAATAATATAATTTTAATTCAATATTTTATGCAATTTTAATTCTAATATCTGCCTCCATAAATTTCATGAAATATTTTTTATTTTTTGTTTTATGTGTTTTTTCATTATTTTTTTTATACTTTTAATTACTAATTTGATTTTGATTAATTGTTCACTAATAGTTTTATACACTATTGCTAAATTATGTTTTCACACATTATTAAAAAATTAAATTTTTAAATAATTATTAGCATAGTCAAACTCATTTAATGATATGATAACATATAATTGAATGATAATGTAAAAGAAATTTTATATTAACAGTTGATTAAAATTAAATCTTTTAATAATACAATTTTAAGTTTACTTTTGATCTACTGTAAGTGTCAATTTTTTATACTATTACTCATTCATATGTTGATAAATCATTAAAAAAGTATTCTTTATAAGTAGTTATTATCAGAGTCAAATTTTTTAATAATGTAACAATATATGATTAAGTGACAATGTAAAAAACTTTTATACTGATAGTAAATTAAAATTAAAATTATATAAATTTAACTTAATATTATTTATTTATTTATATCTCCTATAATTTTTTTATTACAAATCTATATAAATTTAACTTAATATTTTATATTTATATATCTCTGATATTTTTTTTATTACAAAGTTTAATTTTAACACAAAATCATTCTTTAAAAAAACAATAAAATAGACAAAATTACATTACTTTTATATAAGAGTTACAATTTGTCTTAAATATAACAATAAAATAATTTAATGTTCGCCTTATACAAAGTTGCCCATTTCAAATTAGAAACATAAGAGGCTTCTGTCCTAACTGAAAAGGTAAATAAGAAACCAAAAGCTGCTAGATAGAATAATAAATTTTGGTGAGAGAGAAGAATGAAGGAGGATCACCTGAGAGAAAGATTTAGGCGGAAATAATTTTTGTTGAATTGTTATCAGAGACTGCCATGTGTTATTAGTGACAATTTCTTTATTAAAAGACAATAAATTTTAAAAGAATTTATGGTAAAAGAATTGATTTAAAAAAATTAATGTTAAAAATATTCATTTAAAAAAATTAATGTTAAAAGAATTGAATTATGTTTGGTTATAATATTTTGAGTAAAAAGTATAAAATCACTTTAAACTTTGATATTTTTATAAATAATTACTAAGAACTTTAAAATTTTTTAATTTAATTATTAAACTAATTCTATTATCTCAATTAATCATTTTGTCTATCCTCAATTACTACAATAACAAAAATGTGACCTAACTAAATCATAGCCTTACACATATAACAAGATCAAAGCCTTACACATATAACAAGATCAATCATTGTTATTAAATTTATTTTAAACTATTTAATAAATCTAAATAATGCGAGAGATGCTCCACCCTTGGTCGCCGGCAACTCCCCCCCCCCATCCTCCTCACCCACGTCGAGATGCTCCACCAGCACTTCCAATTCTACTACCACGCCCTCGACGTCGCCGCCAACACTGACGTCTCTCTGCTCCCCTGCATCTGAACCAGCATATATTCTCGGACTCACATATTCCCACCCAGAGATGCAGAAGTTTCTCACGAATAATACCCCTTATTTGTACCAAAAGAGATGCAGAATTTAATAGAAAAGTAATTTCATGACCAACATCTATTCATCATCATCTGAAATACACAGAAAAGTGAAGGGATCTGAGAGACCAGCCATGAATCTCCGAATGTCAGGTGTTATCCGTCTCCAAATGTGGCGCCTCCAAGAACCAGACTCGCCATCTGAAGACTCATTTTCATCATCTCTAAAAGCGGGGCCAAATTCCCCTTCATAATTTTCACCCCAGAGCCTAGTAGGTCTCCTTATTCGCATTTGGAATCTGGCTCCTGTGGTACTAGCCCTAGACACAAATGCTGGTTGAAGAATGAGGAAAAACACGGCTAGCAAACCACTATCATCAATGGGTAGAATGCCACCATCAACCCTATTTCTCCCAAAGGAAGTTTGAAGTGTGCTAAGCAAGTCGCCTATTAGAGCCACAAGCTTCAACACACACAAGAACTTTCACGAGACTTAGAACAGAAGAGAAGAGAGAAAAACAATGTATATCTGAATTGCTTCAATGTATATTCATCATATCAATGTGTGCACAATATCACTTATTTATACAAGTAGATGGTGGCACATATAAGCCACTAACTGATTTAGTTATGAACTTACTAACAATAGTTCAACTAGCCAATTAACACCTAACTGCTATAACTGCTATAACAGTTTATATGAAACTATGAATTACACTTTATAACATGCCCCCTTAATTCAAAGTTTCCAAAGCTACAACATTCAGCATTTTCCTTATTTCCTTGAACCTCTCAGCCTTCAAAGGCTTTGTAAATCCATCTGCAATTTGAACCTCTCGACCGCAGAAACACACTCCGCTTTTCCTTTATTCACACGATCTCTTAGGAAGTGATACTTGGTCTCAATATGCTTGCTTCTCCGTGAGCTATTGGATTCTTAGCCAAGCTAATTGCAGATTTGTTGTCAACCGAGGAAGTTGAGTGACACCTTTGACTTCAATTGTAACTCTTCAAGTAAGGATTGAAGCCATAAGGCTTGACAAGCCGCATGACAGCAATATACTCGCTTCACAAGAGGAGAGTGCTACTCTGCTTGTTTCTTCGAGCACTAAGAAATTGGAGCACCTAGGAGCTTGAACACATACCCCTATAGTGCTTCTTCTATCAACCTTGTCACCACACCAATCAACTGAGTAGCCAACAAGTTCAATCGAGGTCGCTTCTTCACCCTTTGGGAAAAACACTCCAAAATCAAGTTCTTTTCGTGTATCTCAGATTCTTACCGTCATATGAGATTGCTTAGGATTTTCCATGAACTCGCCGATCAAGCCTACACCAAAGGAGATATCAGCTGCTATGACAAACATATCTCAAGGACCCTACTATTTGCTTGTATAGAGTGTTGTCAATGATTTTTCTAACTCATCATTCACCAATCGATATTTGATTCGACCGGGTGTTGCCGTAATGTTACAATTCAAAGATATTGAACCCTCTTTAGTATCTCTAGTACATACTTTCTCCGGTGCGAGAAGAATGCCTCTTGCGCTTGAACAAATTCAAAGCCAAGGAAATATGCCAATTCACCAAGATCAATCATATCAAATTCCGATTTCATGCTCCTTTTAAACATATCAATTTCTTCTTGATCACTACTGTGATTAGAAGGTCATCTACATATAAGCATACCAAAGATTAAATCAAAGAAACTCCCTTCTTTTTCATGTAGATTCCATGTTCAACTGAGCATTTGGCAAATCCCGCTTTCAATAGAAATGAATCTATCTTTTTTATTCCAAGCCCTTGGGGCTTGTTTCGTGCCATACAAGGCCTTTTTTGAGCTTTAGCACCTTCCTTCTCGCACCTTTCAACTCAAAACCAGGAGGTTGAGATACATAAACTTCCTCCTCAAGTGGACCATTCAAGAAGCCGACTTGACGCTGAAACAGTTTCCACCCTTTTGAATTTGCAAGTGCAACAACCAATCTAACCGTCTCCAACCTTGCTACTGGTGCAAACACCTCAGAGAAATCTAAGCCAGGCCTTTGTAGGAATCCTTTTGCCACTAGCCTTGCTTTGTGCTTGGCAATAGACCCATTTGGTCTATATTTCACTTTAAACACCCATCTAACAGCAATTGAATGTTTATTAATTGGTAGTTTAGCCAACTCCCAAGTTTGATTCCTTTCTATGGCTCTTAGCTCATCTTTCATTGCCTCTAGCCACACATCTTCTTTCAAGGCATCTGTGAAATTGATTGGTTCAGAATCTGCAAACAGAGCTAAATGGACTAGGTCTCCCTCAGCTGTGATCATGCTATCTGGAATCATCTGATAATCTTGAAGTCTCTGAGACAAAACTCTGGTCCTTTGAGGTCTGTTAGCATTTGAACCAATGACATTACTTGCATCTATCTGCTCTTCTTCTAAAAACATAATTATAAAGGATGCTGCCCCGCTGTTCTGAGTCTTCCAATTCCAGCTATTATTTTCATCAAAATGAACATCTCTGCTGATCATAACCTTCTGAGTATTTGGATTATACAGCCTATAGGAACCAGCTGAGTGATATCCTACAAATATCATTGGTTCACTCTTATCTTCAAGCTTCTTCCTTTTCTCATCAGGAATGTGCCTAAAGCATAAGGAACCAAATACCTTCAAGTGACTCACAGAGGGCTTCTTTCCTGTCCAGACTTCCTCAGGAACCTTTGATTTTAGTCTTTTGGTAGGGCATCTGTTCAATACATAGGCAGCTGTAGAGACAGCTTCACCCCAAAAATTGTGAGGTAGCCCTTTACTTTTCAGCATGCTCCTTGCCATGTTGAGGACTGTCCTATTTCTCCTCTCGGCTAGTCCGTTGTGTTGAGGAGTATAGGGTGCTGTAATCTCATGTTGAATGCCCATCTCTTCACAGAATTTCTCGAACTCATTTGAGGTGAATTCTCCTCCACCATCAGTTCTGAGAACCTTAACATCCCTTTCTGTCTGTTTCTCTACAGCTAGCTTCCATTTCTGAAAGACTAAGAACACATCGGCCTTTGACTTGATGAGATAGATCCACATCTTCCTACTAAATTCATCAACCAATGACAGAAAATATCTATTTCCACCAAGTGATAGAACCTCAAAGGGGCCACACACATTAGAATG
This sequence comes from Styphnolobium japonicum, assembly GCA_023212625.1. Classification (NCBI taxonomy): domain Eukaryota; kingdom Viridiplantae; phylum Streptophyta; class Magnoliopsida; order Fabales; family Fabaceae; genus Styphnolobium; species Styphnolobium japonicum. Next base: position 18,802,569 of record JALBWW010000003.1, on the reverse strand, counting down.
CACTACTTCAAGCACATTAGAGGATCTCATAGGAATGTAAGAGCTAAATGATTTTCTAGGCATTTTGCTAATCAAACAGTTCTCACATACCTTATCTGAGATTCTAATACTTGGAAGTCCAGTCACCATCTTCCTTGCCTTCAATTGGTTGAGACTTTTAAAATTCAGGTGGCCAAATCTCAGATGCCACAGCCATGACTCATCATGTATCACCTGCAAAGAAAGCAACGTGAATCAAAGAACATGAATCGAACTTGAAAGGTTCTATTCTCGAGAAAGTGGAGCTTTAATTCTTTCCGTGGGCTAGAATCATAGATCTCCATATGTTCATGTTGCATATTCATTGTGAATCCTTTCTCAAGAAGTTGGCCTATACTCACCGATTACTCTTCATGTGAGGAACATATAGAACATCCGAAATTACAAAGACACTTGCCATCTTTCCTTTTGATTAGAACATTTCCAACTCCTCCGCCAAGATCAGCCCTGTTATCTCGCAAACCCGACCTTGCTCTTCTTGCTTTCATCAAAGTCAACTAGCCATTCTTTATGGCTTGTCATGTGATTAGAACAACTGAATCTAAGTACCAAATATCGAGTTACCTAATTCGTAATTTGTTGTAACCATTAACAAGACAAAGATCGAGTCGAATCATCATCTTGTGCCATATGTGCTTCATTGTCCGGTCTTTTCATAGCATACTTGTTACTACCACATTCATGGCAAAATGACCATACTTCGACAATTGAAGCATTTCACATTCTTTTGTTGAATTTCTTTTCTGCCTTTTACTCGTGCCACCCTTTCTTGAGCTGATGAATCTTGATCAGCTTTTGTCGTTCTTGCACACCAGATTTCGCATTGCCATTGTTCTCGAGGCTCACTTCCCTTCCTTTGCTCCTTTTCTCCTTCCACTTCTCAACAAAGACATTTTCTTGAGACTTGTGCTTGCAATGCCCGATCCGCTTCTCTCATACCAGATCTCTCATTTAGCCTTTGCTCATGAGCTTCAAGGGAATTCTACAGCTCTTCTACTTTTAAAGTATCAAGATCTTTTGACTCCTCAATTGCCACCACAATGTGGTCAAATCGAGGAGTTAGTGTTCTCAAGATCTTTTCCACCATCTCATCAGAACAGATTCTCCACAGTCTTCATAGAATTCACTAGCACCAAGTCTTGTGAAATAGTCTCATACGATTCTGATCAAGCATAGACAGCTCATACTATCTTTTAAGTGATTGCAATCTCACTTTCTTGGTCTTCTCAAAGACCTCCATATGCCTTTTTGAAGATGTCCCATGCCTCCTTGTCAAGTTTTGGCCTTGGAAATCTTCTCAAAACAGGCAAGATCAACACATTGGTGAAATAGGCATTGAGCCTTGTAATCCTTTTTCCTGGCTGCACTGTCATCTTTGTCCGAGACTCCCTCCTTCACAATTTCAAGAACCTCCTGAAATCCAAGGATAGCCTCCATCCTTATAACCCACTGGTCATAGTTCTTGCCATCAAGAACTGGCAAAGAAGACAGAAAACTCCCATTCTCATTTGTGGAAGCCATAATACACAGGTCCCTTAACAGAACTTTGCTCTTGATACCAAGTTGTTAGAGCCACAAGCTTCAACACACACAAGAACTCTCACGAGACTTAGAACAGAAGAGAAGAGAAAAAAACAATGTATATCTGAATTGCTTCACTGTATATTCATCATATCAATGTGTGCACAATATTACTTATTTATACAAGTAGATGGTGGCACATATAAGCCACTAACTGATTTAGTTATGAACTTACTAATAATAGTTCAACTAGCCAATTAACACCTAACTGCTATAACTGCCATAACAGTTTATATGAAACTATGAATTACACTTTATAACATCGCCAAGATCCCTCTGTCGCTCCAACATCCTCCAGTCACGCTGACACTTTGGGTCTACCTTCTCCACTACTTTCCACTCTTTTATTTGCCCTCTACACCGAGGACATACTTGCTTTGATTTTGCCTCATCCTCACAGGATAAGGGTTGCGATGTAACAAATCCCTCACTTTTTTCTTCTTGCATATCAATGGTATTTGCTTCGGTACTTTGGACATGAGATGAGTTAGTGTTTGAAATTTGACTTTCTACTTCAGGTTCCAGTTGAGGAATTGGTGAGGTTTCTTGCATATCAATCCCGATGCTCGCTCCTTTCTTGACAAAGTTGACACCGACGAAGAAGATAACCATGATGAATTTACTGGCCGGTGAACCATGAACCATGAATTTACTTTATTATTAAATTTATTTTTTTAATTTTTTTGATGATTTATTAAATTTTTTAAAATAAACTTAATAATAATGGTTGATATTGTGATGTATATAAGGTTAAGATTTAGTCACGTCACATTAATGTAGTAACCGAGAATAGACAAATGAATTAATTAAGATAATAGAATTAGTTTATAAACTATATTAAAAGATTTCAAAATTTATAATAATTATTTACAAAATAGTCATAATGGCTTTATACTCTTTCCTCTAATATTTTTAAAAGTTAATTTGGTCGAATTGATTTTCTTTAGATAGTGTGAAATAAAATCTTTTAAATATGAAATTACTAAAAAAGACATAAAAATGATCATTGAAGTAAGTAAAGAGAGAAATAAATGAGGGTAATAACGTAATTCTAATATTGAACGCTGATTTATAGTGGTCAGAAGCTTTCAAATTCTGCTACAAAGAAAATTGATTCTTGTCACGGTAAACATCTGTTTTCAATGCAATAAATAACCAAACATTATTGAAAATTTTAAACATTTTTCTTTTAAATATGAAATTACTAAAAAAGACATAAAAATGATGATTGAAGTGAGTAAAGAGAGAAATAAATGAGGGTAATAACGTAATTCTAATATTGAACGCTGATTTATAGTGGTCAGAAGCTTTCAAATTCTGCTACAAAGAAAATTGATCCTTGTCACGGTAGACATCTGTTTTCAATGCAATAAATAACCAAACATTTTTTCCCGTGGTGTAAAAGTGCGTTTGACCCAACCTAACTGTAAAACCAATAATAATATTGTTAAAATCGAACCATTATATATATAGATTTAATTTTTATTTACTGTCAGTATAAAATTTTTTTACACTATCATTTAATCATGTGTTGACACATAATTAAATAGTTAGACTTTTTAGGTAGTGGTTGTGATAGTCAAACTCTTTTAATGATTTGACAATACATAATTTGATGATAAATAAAAATTAAACTATATATATATATATATATATAGGAGGCATATCTAGTGAGAGGAGTGATTTATTGTGAGAGTGAGAGGAGCAAATCTTGACCATTGGATCATCCATGTATGGTCAAGATTAAAACATAAAATCATGTGACTTTTTTAAATGATCATGTGACCTTTAAGTAACATCTAATCTTGACCATACATAGATGATCTAATGATCAAGATTTGCTCATCTCACTCTCATAATAAACTACTCCTCTCACTTAATATGTTCCCTATATATATATATATATATATATATATATATATATATATATATATATATAAAGTTTTCATCAAAATGGGACACTTGTAAAAAAAAAAGTCCTATGCGTGGTTGGTGTTTTCATGTCACTTTTCCCTTATTTGATTAGCCTAAGGCAAATATTATAATTTAATGTTTCAATTTTACCAAATCATTTTAAACTAAAGAAAATAGACTATAAGGCAAGTTGCATTGTTGCCATTAGTTCCATCAGGACCATCACCCAACTTCAAAGATAAAAAGATGCAGAGTGGTGGGAAAGCTCAAAATCTCAAAAGAATGAAAAATGGCGTGCGTGCGTGCGCCGATGGCAAACAATAGCAGCATAGTGTGGCGATGGCAGCTGCGTGCAGCAACGGTAGTCACGAGCGGTGAGCGGCGTGCAATGAGTGCGGGGTCTAAGCATTTCTATTTTTGGAAGGGATTCTGGTTCGCGGTTCTCTCCTAAAGCTAAGGGAATTATTATTTTTTTAAAATCAAAGAATGACTGGTTGAAACCAAAACCGAACCTTTTATTGGTTATATTCGGTTTTTAGCAATTCAACCACAAATCTAATTATAACATTAAATTATAACTAAAAAAAAGAAATTATTATAGTACTTTCATAACTTTAGTATTCAATATAAATTGTCAATTATTTATTAATTTTTAGTTTTACAATAAATACTTAAAATTTTATTAAATATAAATAATAATTAATAAATATTTAATCAATTATATTAAATATTAATACTATAAAAAAAGATAAATATCAAAATAATTTCCCTTAAAAAAAGAATATTTCACGTTAGACCAATGAAATCGTCTCATCCAACCCAAACAACACTAAGAAATAGGCCCTAAAGAGCATGTTGGCATTCCCCCAACGTTTACGGCCATAAAGTCCATTCGAATATGATGTTAACAAATTCAAACGTGATTTTAACATATCAATTGTACAAGTAACATTTTACAAAAAAGTGTGTATTAACAAAAAATACTTTTATAATTTAATATTATATTATTCTTTTAATAATATTTAAAATAAGTTGAAGCCAATTGTTTTTTAAAGATATTATAATTATGTTCTAAAACTGATTTTATTTTATAATAAAAAAATTTATTTTAAATGAAATTATTTTACCATCAATTTATTTATAATTAATTTTTTAACATTAATTTATTTTCAATTTAACTCAAGAGATAACTCATGCTCTTTTTGATAATTACACATCTAAAATTAATTTTATCAACATTATACAAACAAAATTGATTTTCCAAAATTAATTAATTTTTCACATAATTATAAATTTATGCTGTCAAATTAATTTTATGTTTTATAATAAAATGTATACCAATTTTTTTTTTGGGGGGACAACTTGATTTTGTTTTGCCTGCATTTTATCCAATCATCCTCCTCCCCACACCAAGTTATTTACCTCCTTTGTAAGAAAAAGAATACATCATTAAGTGTATTATTAATTTGTTTTCAATTCTTGTCCACAATCTTGTCTTATGAATATAATTGATAAACTAAGAAAAATATATAACCAAGTGAGATGTTATTTTTTTCTTAATTATTATCATTTTATTTGAAAAATAGGATTGATGGCCGAAATTTTTTAAATTTTTAATCCTCTATTTTTTTTTCGCCCATAATTTTTAATCCTCTTCGACTTCTATTTCGATAGGCCTCGCCTCTTTCGTGACCATCCTCCATTTTGGGCTCATAAGATCCATTAGATGTCTAGGCATTATTATACAATGGGATAAGACTCTCTACCCAACTATACTATGGGCCTTAATTTTTCCAGAACTGTAGTTACACTACTGATATCTAAATGTTTCAAGCCAAATATTAGATTATTCAAATAACTCGATATAATCAAGTTAAGTTAACCTTTTATGTATTAGGGAATATATATATATATATATATATATTTCATACGTGTCACTTATGCAATGTTGCCACGTGACGGCTTTGATTTTTGTTATCTTTGTTAAAAGTAGATGAGATGAGCTCAAATTCAAGTTTCATTGATAGATACATTATTTATTATTATACCACATGACTTTGATTGATTTTTTATGTAAATAATAATATATATTAATTATTATTAAGTAATATCATTGTATTCATTAAATAACTACACTAATTCAAATAGTCATTTAATGTAATCATCTCATTATATATAAATTTTAATTTTAGATAACATTTAATGTAGTCATATCATTATATACAAATTTTAATTTGAAATTAGTATAATCATTTAATAATTATATTGATATTGTTAAAAGATTAAATACTATTTAATAATAATTAATATATATTATAATTTACATTTACATTCCAACAAAGTCATTTAGCAAAGTGGTAAAAAAATTCTATTATTAAAATTTAGAACTTGAGTTAAAGCTCATATAATTTACTTTTAACATAAATAACAAAATAAAATAAAATAAAATAGAAGGATTTTAACAGCAATTTGACTAAAATCGCAACTAAACATCGTCATGTAGTCATTGGACAGTATTTGCACAACTTGGGCAACTGCTATGTGGACAAAATAATAATAATAATAATAATAACATCACAAAATTATCCTATTTTAAAAAATAATTTAAAAATTACACCAACTTAATAAATAATTTGTAACTAAATTCCTCAATATTGGGATTTCATTTCAGAAAGACGGCATAAACTTAAAACAGAAGAAAAGCAGTGGGAGTTTACTTTTGTCTGTTAAGGAAAGGTGCAAGGACGATTTGTGAAAGCTGCCACTGCCTACGGCTGCAGAGTGTTGCGTGCTTTTCTTTTTTTCTTTTTATTTTTTTGGCCATAAGTGTTGAGCGCCGAGATTTATATTTTTTTTTACTTTTTTAAGCTTATAGATTATTATTATTTATAGGGGGACATAAAAAGCACCAGTGCCAACCACACGTGCGCACGCGACTGATGGTTTCTCTTTACAAAAGCCGTGATCTGTGTCTGCGATGGTACTGTGAGCCCCAGTTAGCCACGTGTGGGTCTGTTTTACATGCATTCCACTTCTAGCTTGTGTTGTGATGCCCCCAACCCCAAAATGTTAAATAAAAATAATAATAAATACTTATTTTTTATTCTTTAAATATATAAAATTATCATTAGTTAATTTTTTTACTAATAATATATTAAAATAATTTAATATTATTATTTTTTGATATCATATTAATTTTTGATATTAAATTATTCATTTAATACTAATTTTTATATCAAAATAGTATTTTAAAATGAATATTTAGTCTAAACAAATCAAGGTTGTTACTTTTTGTTAATTATTAATTTTAAGGACATTAATAATATATATATGTAAAGAGAATCATCAATAACTATTTTTACTAACATAAATGATCACTTAGATTCATCAGTAGTCAATTAATTATCATTCACCTTAAAACTGTTATTAACCGTCCTTAAAATTAATATTCTTTTATTGTGTGATAAAGTTGTTATTTTTTATTACTGTTATTGAATACAGGGAAAGCTTATCTCAAAAGAATAAGAAAAACTATTAGGAGAAAAAGTCATAACTTTAACTTAAGTATAATATTGGACACATTGAATATCTATATTAATTTAATGTGGGAGATAACCTTGTATATCTTTTTGAAAGAAGAAGTCCACAATAGCTCATTTTGGGGCATACTCTAAGCAGGTACTTGAAGTGACTTTCACTGCGGATTCTTATGACCTCAAGTAGCCTTTTTCTTAATTGTTTATTTTTAAGTTGTTCCTTTTGTATTAGATGACTCTCAAATAGAATATTAATTGTTACGACTTAAGTTAATGATAAGAACATAATTAAAAAAAATTAAAAAGAAAAGAACTTCATGATTTAAATATTATATTGAGCCTCTATACTAAATATGAAACATAACATGTCTTATATAAATAATAATTTTATACATTTTAAAATCCATTTATTTTGTAGAATTAAAACTATTTATAATATAATATTAATTTTATACAAATTTATATAGTTATCATCATCTTCTATATATTTTAAATGCTATACGCACTTTTTACCAAAAAAAATAAAAAATGCTATGCGCATAACCGCATAACGTAACGTTATCCTCTATGATGAATTCTTGTCTGACTTTAGGAGCTAAGCAGTCTATGGCATAGCCAAAGTACTTATTGTACTTCCTTTCTTTTCTTTTTTTTTTTCTGACTAAATTCCTTTCACTTGGTTTGTTCAACATGATTCCAAACTCTTCCAAGAATTTTCATATGCCAAATTCTATAAAATGTCTCTTGATAATTGTATACCAAAAAATAGCTGCAAATAAAAGGAACAATTCTTAGAAAAATATCAAATATATTTTATAAAAAAATCAAACGAATAATATATTATCCTATGTCCAAAAAAACTATTTTGATGGAAATCTTTTGAAGATAAGGCCAATTGCAGATGCCAAAACAATGACAAATAATTTAGTGCGTGTTTAAATAATTACTGTAAATTTTTTCAATTAAAATTCAAATAATATTTTAAAAATGATTTTTATATTTAATAATATTTCTCCAAAAATAATTTGAAGTAATTAATATAAAAGTACCCAAATTATTTTTGACTGAAGGAAAGAAATACTTTTTTAGACCTAAAATTAATTTTAGATTTACCTGCCAAACAACTTAAAAGTGGCAGAATTATTTTTTAAAATACAAATAACTTGAAACCTCAAAATTAATTTGAAAAATATCCAAACAAAACAAACAATTATATTCTATTTCTCTTCGAGTTCCAATTGATACAACGAAAGTAGAAGCAAAATCAAATACTCCATACAGGCTAGTTAAAGCTAGACAATGTGTTGAGTCGACTCATGAATTTACACATTTGTACCTAACTTAACTCATAAATGAATGGTTGATTTAAGTCTGCGAGTTAGGTTAGATTTAAAAGGACTTAACCCACAGTTTTGGGTCAATTTTTGGGTTGGAAGAGTCTCAACCCATACAAAAATGACCCAACCCATTCATTTTATTTTTAAATATGAAATTTGTAGTTATATATAACTGGAAGCAAGATTTATTAAAATGTGATAAATGACTCACTTGTCCATGCGCTACCCTTCCTTTTTGTGAGAGTATCAATACCTTTAGTTTAGTGGCTAATATTTAGCATCATTTCAAGTTGTATTTATTTGTTTTTGTTAACCTTAAGTGTCTTTTTTCATGTTAATTTTTTTTTTAATTTCAAGTTCAATTCATAAGTTGAACTCAACCCAATCCACACATGAGTAGGTCGAGTTAGTTTGAGTTGAATGAAAACTTCTTCCAAACCCAATCCAATCAAATACTCTGCTTCCATATATGAGTTAAATTCAAAAGTACCTCAAACTCAACCCAATCCATATCCACCCATAATATTAGTAGCATGCATTCCCACATTTCGCATTGTGGTGATTATTACAAACTTCAAAGGCATAAACTCATTTTTATAACAATATTTTCTTAAAAAAGAAGAAAAAGAACATAACTGAATTTGGAAAGCATGCGATGGGCTAGTTGCTAAAGTATGCACCCTTCCTTGGCAACAAAATGCCAAAGGGATCATATATGTGGATATAAGCATATATTGCTGGTAGGTGGTCCTTGGCAGCCTTCAATGATAATGTGATGTTGCTTCCACATGAACTTGCTACGCATTTATAATCTTCGTATAGTACTTGTCACAGGTTGTGTTTGGCTGGTAAACATCCCCACCGCTGCTCACTGGCTATATCTATTATGTAATCGGTTGGTTGCAATGTTTTAACTTGATTATTATAACACTCCAAATTATGTTATTTCTTTTGCCTCCTCTACCATTCTTTCTTATTGTGTGAGTCTTGTTTGCATATCACAATAACAACAAGTTGTCTTTTCCCACTAGATATAATCAATTACATAGATCAAATAGATCAAATGAAGTCATTGTGTTTCTTTGGTTAGACGCATCCGGCAATTTTTTCAGTATCCCTAGAAAGTGCATCTTACAATCTCATAGATATCGTGAGGGGAACTGGGTGATAGATTGGCTAGCAAACCATTCCCATAGCCTACTTACAGGCTTACATGTCTTTCAAGTTCCTTCTGGTCTTCTTGTTATGGAAGATTTGTTTGGGGTAGCGTTACCTCGTTAAGTTTATATGTCCTAGGGGCTAATTCGCTCCTTGTGTATTACAAAAAAAAAAAAAAAACTAAATTTTTGAAAAGACTACTTACATCAATGTCTTTTTTAATGGTTACGCTTAGAGTCTTTCTCTTTGCCTCTATTTATCAGGTTATCTTTTATATGATCAACTCTTCTTACTAGAGCTTCTATTGGTCTTCTCCTCACATAACTAAACCATCTTATGCGAGATTTTGTCATCTTTTCATCAATACATTAATTTCGTAATCTTATCATATCTTTTATATCCACTCATCCAGTGCAACATTCTCATCTCTATAACTCTTAACTTATGCTTTTATTGACACTTTATCACCCAACATCCAGTGCCATAAAGCATTGCTAGTCTTATAGATGTTTGGTAGAATTATCCTTTGAGCTTAAGAGTTGCTTTGTGATCACAAATAATGTTTGTAACATTTCTACATATTGTCCACCTAACTTGAATCATATGAGTTACATTTCCTGTAATCTCTTTATCACTTGGTATGATAGATTCAAAATATATAAATCGTGTGACTTGTAATTTGGTTTGACCCCTAATTTTCACCTCCAATCTAGTGTTAATTCGCATCTTACTAAACTTGCATTATAATATATACTCCATTTTATTTCTACTTAACTGAAAATAGTGTAGTTTCAAAACTTCTTTCCATAACTTTAGTTTACTATTTAATCCCTCTCAACTCTTCCACTATGACTATGTCATATACAAAATGCATACTTGAGCAATTGGCTCTTGGATATGCCCAATAAACATGTTCGAAAACTTAGGTAAAAAGATAAGTACCGAAAGTCGATCATTAGATGTGCATCTTGTTTGCATAGAGCAAACAAACTAATTTGAAGGGTTAAATTTATTTGTCTATTTTGTAGTATGGTCCAATTTTAATATATCACTTTTCTGGTTGGAATTTTGTCACTTTACACTGTAATATTTATTTAATTTTGTCAATTTTAATAGCTGTCAAAAACGACGTAGTTTTATATTACACTTGCTCTGTCTCGTATATTTTTGTTAAGAAAAATGGACAAATGTAAGTACAGTGGTTACATAATACCAAAACAAGTCACAACAAAACCTCAAAATTCAAACCACAAGTAACTATTAAAATCCGGCAGTATTATATGAAAAGAAATTGAATTTAAACCCTGAAATAATTATTTTAAAATAATTTTTAAAATTTTATCTTACTAAGTAATTGTTTTATTAAAAAAAATTGGTATAATGGCGATACAAAAATGTAAACCTATGAACTCCTACAAACTACTCTAACTCCTCAGCACTATCTCATTTCTAGTTGCTTATTGTTTTATTAGATTTGCATGTGCTGTTGTTTTCTTTAGCAGGTAATGTTATTTATACCATGTCTCTTTCATACTGTTGATGTAGTTAGATATAAATTTTAAATTAAATTTAATTTACTTTTGTTTACTTCAATAGATTCCAATAAAAAAAATTTGTTTTTTCGTATTGCGGCAAAAGATTCTTAAATTTTATCCAGTAATTTCCTTCTTAGACGGGTCCAAATAAAATTTATGTTGGACCTTACAAATTTAGATTTATACTTTCCCAGTCTCGCAACATAATAGAACTTGGGACAGTAAAGTAAAAAAAAACAAATTTTCATACCATTTAAATTCACATCAATTGATATGATTAAGTGATAAAACTTCTTAAAATGGTAAAATATTATGGTATAAAACACTTTCATCTGTCCCGTGAGCGTAGCTCACTTGGTAAGGGACATTTAATGTTATTGTCAGGTGTGGAGTTCGATTCTAATGAGTGCATACATCTTTTTCTTTCCTCTCTTTTCTCCCCCTCATTTGGGACCTCCTTTAGAGGTTGTCTTTAAGGGTATATTTGAGAGGATGACATGTAAGAGAATGAAATGAAATGACATAATAAATTTTACAAAATAAGTGTTTTGAAGTTATTAAAGAGGATGGAAGGGACCCCAATACACCTCCTCGCCATTAAAAACCTCAATTTTGTTGTCCCTCCAAATTGAGATGTTTAGGAAGAAGTGACATGATTTTGTGGGAAGAGTGTAGGGAGTCTCTTCTATTCCTTTATTAAACTACCAAACAATGGAGTAACATCTACCTTTCCATTCAATTCCCTTTCTTTCCATTCCATTCCATTATAAGTCACCCCCTTCCATCCTCTTTAAAATTCTCAAACATACCCTAAGTCCCACCTTAGAGGTGAGGCCAGATACCAAAAAACAAACAAACACTTTCATCCATAACTGTATATAAAGTTTAAATTTGATAAATTGTAATTAATAAATAAAAAGGTACTATATAATTGTAGTAATTAAGAATGTTTACTCACAGAAAGAATTTTTTAATTTTTTTAAATAGGCGATATCATATAATTTAATAATAATATATCTCTTTATAGTGTTAACTGCATCAAAATTAAATCCCCATGTATATAGCCAAGCTTCCCTAATGAAGCTTTCATAATGCAAGATTGATAAGGAATTTGGCAATGATGGCATATATAAGGACTCAAATCAAATGTCACCCACTGAACCCTTTAATATATTAGTCTCCCTCTGTCTTCTCTCATTGTTGGCTGTAAATAAATCATGAGTTTTCTTTATTATCTTTTCATTTCTTCATTTTTAATCTTTTACTTTAGGAAGGATCATTGGGGGATGGTGTTTAGGTCAACCATGGTGGCCACTGCTGTCTCATATAATCATCTGTGGAAAATATGTTTGATCCCTGCCTTTTATTTTTCTCCTTTGGTGTAAAAAGTTAGTTTGGATCTGAGCCATCATACCTGATTCTACCATATGTTGACTTCTCCAATTTCTAATCAGAGGCCCTACTTTGTCTGCTATGCATCTAATATTTCCCTTTCTCTGTTATATATGTTTGGTCTGATCAATTAGCTTCAATTTTGGCTTTACAACCAAGAATATCAGTTCAAATTCACACTGTAATTGCGACATTTAAACGGGCAAAAAGTTGTGAGTTGTAATCATTTATTTAAATCTTCTATGACGTTAAAGTGGGGGAAATTTTTACTATGTCTCACCAAGGCCATGTGCTAAGCCAGCGGAAAAGCTTAAGCTTTTTTAACTTTATCATTTCTCATCGGGTTGAAAAAAAAATTTGATTCTGCTTTTCCTTTATCTCTTTTCAGTTTGTCTTAGTTTGCTTTGACAAATTGTGCAAGTGAAGGTGAGGTTACAACTTCAGTGCTTCCAGCTATCCCCCTCTCTCACACATAAAGGTATCCAATTCGACCCAAAAATTTGTTAAGCACTCCTAGCATGCGTAAAGCCAATATCAACACCAACCATGGGGCAAAAAATAAATAAATTGAAATTAAGGGTAGCATACAGTAAATCTCCTTGAAGAACGAACTATGAATTATTTTGAATTGAGTTCCAGAAACCATGGAATTAATTACAATATTGAATGTTTTTTTTTTCTTTTCTTTGTAAGGCACTAGACTACAAACGAAGACCATTAGCAATGGCCTTATTTGTTTCTAAATTTGTAGTTTCATAAACGGGAAGCTCTTCTTGGTACCTTCCAGCTCCAATAAGGTGATCCAGCTCAAACAGGTCTGAACTTGAATAGCTGAGAGCATCATCTTCATCATTCTCATCTTCACCATTATCATAAAAACCTCTAAAACCAAATTTACCCTTACCAGAATTTTGGTAACCCTTTATAAAACCACGTGCTGCTGCTTCATCATCTCCGTTTTCTTTTGCCATAACAGAGTTCTTCTTCAGCTCCTTTATTGAAGAACTTCTTGTAATCTTTCGAACACTAGGCAATGGGAGCAGACTTGGATCGTTCTCAAAAATGTATCTGTGGCCAGATGGTTGAGATTCCTCGCCAAGGATCACGCTAACTGGGTAAAATCTCACAGACCTTTTGACGCCATTGCTGGACTTCCCTTTGGATGAAGAGGGTTTGCTCATACAAGACCTTCTTGAAAACGAAGAAGCCGATGAAGAGAAACATGGGGACTTGGATTTATGCTCAAAACTGACATCTTCTACAGCCCCAACGTAACACATTTTGGCTTTCTTCACATTCCCAGAGTTGAAGATAGAGCTGAGGAAGCTAGCTATTCGACTTCCTGGTGAAATGGGTTGTTTCACTTTCTGATTCAACTCGCCATAAATCTTCAACGCCCTCAACTTGGTCCTCGCAAAACCACCCTCTCGCTGCTGCGGCTTCTGCTGCTGCTGTTGCTTCTCTGAATTCCTCAGATGCTTCTGGGGCCTCTCGGATTTGGTTCTTGGTCTCAGTTTGTGGCTGGTGTCTGTTTCTGAGGAGGAAAACACTCCCCCAGAGCTACACTCCGAGGAACTTGAAGTTGAATTCATGAACTGAGAGCTTTGGGAGCTCAGCTTCTCCATCCAATCTTCTATCATCACGGCTCGGCGAAGATTCATCCTCTCCTTGCCACCTTTTTCCTCACAAACACCATGGTTGTACTTGTAGTTGTAGCTCAAATTGCTTTGTTTCGACGTGTGAGTGGTTTCCTTGAAGAGACCCAGTTGTTGATCCTCATCAAGGTTGGATTTTGATTCATCAGTGGAACGGTAAATGGCGTCGAGGAGACTGGAGGAGAAAGATGGGGTTCTTCTCCTTTGTGGGTATGATTCGTCTCGCACCTTTCTCTCCCTGACGTACATGTTTGTTCAGTGCATACAGTTTCTGCTACGGAGAGAACATGAATTTATAGGGGAAATGGAAACAGAGGAGATGGTGGGAGAAGGGAGGGTGTCATGTGTGTGCGTGATGAGAGGAGAGAGGACAGTGAAGTTTAGTTTAAGGGTGGTAAAGAGCTGTGATGTTCGGGCAGAGAATGTCAAAAGCTGCAAGAGACATTAATAGAATGCAACTAGATCATGTGAGAAACAGAGAAAGATTGCGTGTGAATTGAGGTTGGAGAGAGAGGAAGAGAGGAAGAGAACAAATATAGAAAAGAGAAATGGGAATTTTTATGACAAGTGACAACGTGGGTTGGGATTGTGTTTTTATGTGTTTGTACGCAAGCATTTTTAGGTGTTTGTAGCAGCAGTGTAGTGTACAGCTTTACGAGAACATAAAAATTTAATGGGAAATACAAGTTGGTGAGAGCAGTGATAGAGTCAGAGAGAGAGAGATTAAGAATCATTTCCCTTGATCTGATATGATTCGGAGAAGAACTAGAGCTACGAAAAAGAAGTGCACTACGACGGAGCAGGAGGGAATTGTGTGTGCGTAAAAAGTTGAAAGTGACTACCACGCGTGCGGGTGGTGATCTTTTCAGACCACACTCAGCTTTGCTTGCTGCTTTATCCGGGGTTGTTATATTAGGTTGATAGGTTTGGTATTTAAAAATAATTGTAAATTATTTATTAATTATTAATTTTATAATAAATATTTAAAAATTTATTAAATATAAATAATAATTAATGAATAATTAAAAATTTATCATAAATATTATGTTAGTTTAAATATAAAAGATTCGATTACTTTAAGAATTTTATTCTGAATTTAATTTTTAAGACGATATGTATGAAAAAAAAAATTAAAAAGGTTCTTGTTTCGTATTTTATGATATTAGTTTCTTGTTTTTTTTTATTAAAGAGATATCTTAATTTATACAAAAAAAAAAATATTTCAAATATCAATACTCTAAAAAAATACCAAAATAATTTCCCATCAATTTGTGCTTGCGCTTTTTTCACTCATTTTTAAATTGACTTTCCATCATTTGCACTTCATTTTTAATTAAATCAAACACGTAGCCAGCACGGTTTTCCTTTAAATCTTACGTAAATTTTTCCTGTCCTTTCTGTGACTAGTTCTCCCTTGCTAAGATAAACATACACTTCAATTAACAAATCATGGCTTCGGTTCCATTTGAATAACATAATTAAAATTACAGTTTAAAATTAGAAGACATAGAATTATAGAATTATAATTTTAAATTGAATTAAAATTTTATTATTTAAATAATTTATCAAAAATTTATAAAAATTAAATAAATAAATAAGAACATTTTAAATTATAAAAAAAATCAATGAAGCTTGTGTTGACAAATTATGAAGGCAGTGTAATGGATGACAAATGATGTTGATGACGACAGTGACTCAAGACTAGTAACGATGATCGGAGGAAGCAAACATAACTAGAGCACGTTGATGGAGACAATGATCAGATGAAGCTAACAGTGGTTAATATTTGCTTTTTAATATTTTAAAAAATAAAAAATAAAAATCTTGGTGGTTGAAATTATAATTGTTTGGATCTAAGTTAAGAATTAAGAATAGTATAAATTAGTTATTTTTCAATTCTATGAAATTAGAATCAGTATTCGAATTCTAATTTTAATGTATACACCAAACAAGATAATTATAATTGTAAGATCTGGTTTCAATTTCAAAGTTCAATTTTAAATTTAATTTCATCTGCCAAATGAGACCTTAGTGTAAAAAAAAATTACATTGTCATTCAATTATTGTTGACACATTACTCCAATAAAGACTATGCTGAGAACTAAAAATAAAATGATAGTTTCTACCGTGAGCCTTAGCTCACATGGTACATCCCCTTATCCCTGATCTTTAATGGTCTGTTTGGTTCAAAGGAGGGGAGGGGAGGGGAGGGGAGGGATTTTAATGAAGGGGAGGGGAGGGGGAAGGGAGGGAAGAAGGTTTAATTTTGTGTATGTTTGGTTAGAGGAGGGGAGAGATTTTAATGGAGGGAAAGTATAAATTTACCTTTTTACATAATTATAACATTTAATGTAATATTTAATTTAGGGATATTTTAGTCCATTTTTTAACATATATTCTCTCCCCTCCAAATCCTCCCACTTTTGGAGGGGAGCTAAAATTGGCTTAGGAAGGATTTTGCTCCCCTTCCCTCCCCTCCACTCCCCTCCAAAAAATTGAACCAAACACATAAAATTTAAAATAATCTCTCCCCTCCATTTCCCTCCAACCAAACACTATGTAAGAGAAGGTTGGGGGATCAAACTCCCCACATGCCATTTCCTCACTCCTCCAATTATATCACAACAGGGTCTCCCTGTCTTTTTTCAAAAAAAAAAATGATAGTTTCTAAATTGTGTTAATTTTTCCATTTATGATATTGTATTATTGTGATAAGTTACAATAAAACAGAGAAAAGTAATTAATGGCAGGGGAGGGAAAAGTTTCAACTGTAGCTACATATTGGGCCTCGGTATAAATATGAGAATTTCGAGTGGGCCGAATAGAAACAGAATTCCAACCCAAAACATATGAGCCTATATTTTAGGCTTTAGATTGACAGAGTTCATGAGAGAATTTGGGCCTGCTTAATCTCTGTACAAAAAGAATGGGTACGTGGTGAGCACTAGGTTAGGGGGCTTTAGTCCAGTGATTGAGTATAGGTAGTTGCAGGACCAAGAAGAGGAAAGATAAAAACAGTGACCTAAAATATGCTTGCATACATAAGATAAGACCATTAAACTTCATGGCAAGACCAAAAGAGAGAGAGAGAGAGAGAACAAAATGAAATTTGTACCAAAGACACAAGCTTTGCTATTGTATCAGCTGTCCATGTTTGACAGAGGTCTAAGAGAGTAGGTTTAAGAGTGCTATTTTAAAATTAATTGTTTGAATGATATAAACTAAAGTAAAATGGCTTTCCAATGTTAAATTACCAAAAATGGTACGAATGTGGCTTTTTAAAACTGTATTTTCATCTACCCAAAAAAAAAACTGCATTTTCAACTACATGGTACGAGCTAAATCAATCATTACTTTTTTATTGTGCGATGTTGATCTTTGAGGAGAATGAGATGCTTGATGGTGAATGGTGACCATAAATCTTGGCGTTTTCCTGCAGTTTTTAGAATTATGATTTGTTTTTGTTTTTGTGTTTGTACTTTGTAGTCAGTTTATTGTTTGTTTGATGGTCCTTTACTGTATCTATTATACAGGCTTGGAGCATAATAGGGTGTCTTGCCTCATTTTTCCGTTTACCTTTTGCTTGTTAGCCCAATGGTACGAGTTTGTGTAATATGGTGTTTATTGGGGTTTTTGGCACTTCCCTTGTATCATTGATGACCAAAAAGCAAGCACCTGAACTTGGTTTATTCTGAATCTTTCAGGAAAAACAAACAAACAAACAACAATATCAGTGGAACTAACGTTTTCCTTTCTTCTCGAGACCACTGACCAAAAAAAAGAATTAGTTTTGAGTACACAAAATATATATATATTCGACAGGGTGCTTCATTAGAGGAGCCGAGTCATAGTATATACATATCGTGCTGGGAATGGAATTTCTCCCCATTTTTCAGTTGTAGAGGGAGGACAATAGACCTCTGTTACTCTGACATTCCAAAATAATGATGTATCAATTTGGCTTAGTGTACACAATAATCTGTCAGGGAGATGAAAGTGGTGAATACTGTGAATGAGACTAGTTGAGAATGCCATTATATCATATTAATGAGCTTACATGTTTTTCCTCCCATTGATTTAAAGAAGAGCGAATCCTAATGCTGCTACTTGACACATGCAACAAGTTCATTTGTTTGCGCATGATAGCAGATATGCCTGCAGCGTCTAGAAGTTGGATACGTAAAAATAAAAAATAATGAGTAGATTCATTCTTTGTATCCAATTTGAACAGCTATAGAATTTACACCCACCAGACTTATAAGTAAACATTTGCTGTTCTTGATCCTACAGTATCTTTAACTAAAAGAAGTTAAATTTGCCACTCACATCCAAGAGAATAACCAGAACCGGTCGCACCAAGATGAGAAGCGAGTGTGACTACGGTCTAGGGAAGTATATAGCCCAAAAAGGCAGAGGTGCAAGTAGCACCCGTTCTGACATCTGATCACCTATAACGAGACTTCATATAGCAAAACAGATATGAAACAATTAAATAAGCAACACCACCTCCACACTTTGTAAGGCATCAGCAGACACGCCTTTGCTAAATCTCAAGTCTCACAAGTATTGTTCATGTATTCTGGCGCGGTTCTCTTCCCACCATAGTCTAGCATGCATCTCCCCAAATTTTTCTCGGCTGTAGCACATATGAGGAAACACCCAGAAATAAATTCCATTCAGTTCTACATCAAAATGCAACCACAAAAGTAAACACAAATGCACATCTCCAAGCCTAGATTTACACCTTGCTTATGAAACTGAGACTATGATTTGTGGGTGCAGATTGACTGACAGAAACAGACAAATCATAATACATACAAAAGCATCAGAGTAGCAGTCTGAGCTTTTAAATCACTTGTGTCTTTAACTCGAGTCTGGTCCGATATTGTAAGGGTTTTTATAATAGGCCTTTGGCACTGGGCTCACCAGGTAAAACAGGAAGGGTGTAACAGTCATCAAGTTCAGGACTACATGTCAGATTGAATTATTCGCCAACCCCAACATCAGATAATTCTGAGTTACAATGACCACGATATTGCTTCTCGCTAGAGCAGCAATGAAGGATTGCATTCTAACCCATTTTAAGATACAGATAGCTAACAGGCCTCAATGACACAGTCAAATATAGTTCAATGTTATAGGAGGATTGCCCAAAATTTGTAGGATAGATTGTGCTACACCTTCAATCTTTTTCGATTTTTTATGTAGCAAACAAGTATGAAGTGATTTTCATTTCAAATTTTTCACCTATTCGTGAACTACTATGAACTATCTATGTCATAATGTATGTCAAAGATCAACTCTCTCAAAATCAAAGCTGAAGAGTGAACCATGCTCACTTTATGTTGCATTTAAATTTTAATTTGATTATGAAAAATGGGGGCCCATTTTGTAATCTGTTTAGTTATACTCTAACATGAATGACTATATATGTCTATATCTAATAGTGGCTTGGTGAACTACTAAGAACCACCTGCAAGTCCCAGAATTGATGTCTAATACTTCAGGCTACTTATCCTGTGTTGAATTAAATCATCGTACGACATAGCGATGAACTGCTTAAGGGAATTGTCTATCCATAAAGTTACCGGCAAAGCGTACCTGAACCTGACTCGTCTGAGCTCCCTTTTGCCACCTGGCAGTGCTCTGATCGTAATGTAAACCCCAGGTTCATCCTGCTCAACCCATTCAGTCTCCAGGTCACTAGCATTGCTGATTGATAGATCCCCTGAGCGATCAGCTTCTCTAGATGAGCTACTTCTTATAGAAGCATCCATTGATGATATCTCTGTCTTGGCCGCACTAATGGTGGAGACTTTTGGGGTTGAGTTCATACCATTCGGGTCATAGTAATGGCGGGATTGCATTGACTGATGATCAAAGGAGTCTGAGGATGAGTACCCCATTCCCATCCCTGTTGGACGGTATAAATTACGTGGTAGCCGTTCCCTAGTTAGTGGAGGTGTTACAGGACTGTCTTCTACTGATTCACGCTTTGAACTCTGTTTTCAACCCAGGAAAAAAAAAAGCACAAATTAAAAACAGTAAAAATAAACTTTCACCTCGGTAATTTATAAAAAAGAGTTTAAATTTAATTTACTCTCATTATAAAGTTTTTTACATTATCATCTAATGATGTGTTGGCACATAACTAAAAGAGTAAGGCTTCCTAAGTAGTTGTTGTGATAATCAAACTCTTTTAATGATTTATAATACATGATTGAATAACAGTATAAAGTAAAAAGTAAATTTTACACTCACAGTAGATCAAAATTAAACCCTATAACAAATGAGGACAGAAATAACCATAGTTGTATGAGCTGGACAGATGGTTGACCTGGTCAGAAGGTTGGGTCACCAGTTCGGCGGCCTAACCAGGGGTCTAGGAGTCGAACCGGAAAACCCAGTCAAAGAAGCAACAAACATGCTATATGAAAAATACCTCATATTTTTAGTAGAATACAACTCTGAAACAATATTTAAAGAGTACATAATTTAATAGTACATTTCAATACAACAGAATACAAAAACTTATAACCAACTAACAGCACAAACTTGTTTTTAATCAACTAATAACATAAATAAAATCATTTTCTACATGTTTTTAAACAAACAACAAATCTAATAAGATGCTTTATGGGGATAACAGAAGAAAAACTGTTTGCGAACATGTGCGCATTAGGGCATATATTAAGAAATAACTAATATTTGTATATAATAAATGCATTCATTTTATAAATTAAAATAATTTTAAATATTTAAATGCATTTTTCCATTGTTAAATATTGACTGTCACATTGAGTAGCTATTAATAGGCATTGGCCAAAGTGAGCATTGCAATGGTGAACTACAATCACTTAGAACAAATACTGTTATTTGCACCACACGTCTGCATGCCTACAGTCTACGTCTACATATATGAGCAAGGATAATTACGTGAATTTAATCCAAGTAATTAGAGTGAGTGAAAATTTAAACACAAGTTATAAATTAAAATTGTAATATTAACTTTTTGATATATATATATATATATATATGAGATTTAATTTTGAGCCACTGTAAACACTATCATTAAATAATGTATTACCAAATCATTAAAAGAGTGTAACTATCACAACAACTACCTAGGAAGTAAAACACCTTTAATGATATGTCAACACATCATAGGATGATGGTAAAAAAAATCTTTACATTGACAATAATCAAATTTAAACTCAAAAGATATTACCAGCAATAAACATCGGCTCAATTGTGCAAGTATATGAGATGCAACTGCCAATTACTAATTGTGCATGACCACATGTCTAGGAGCTACCTAAATTCAGAATTTACCTCATCTTCAGACCTTGGTGGTGTTGGAAGTGGGAAAGCTTGGCGGTTAAACCTTTGAACATTGTAAAGTTCCATGACCCTGTCATAGTTCTCAGCCCACCATCTTTGAGCTTGCCATTTGTTAAATATCTCGCGACTATAATAGAAAACAAACCAAAATTCAATTCACTACTCATCAGTCCTGATGTCATCATATGAACTATACATGAGAATGCAGCACCATGACACGTAGCATCTGAAATTTGGAAAAGAGCAATGCAACCGTAATCTAAAACAGTGAAAACTGAACGGTTTCCTTTTTTCCTCCCCATCCCTTTCTCTCTACATTTTTTTATTCTTTTGTAAGATGTTGGGTAGAGTGGTGGAATAATAATTCTTCAATGTTATGAAGATAATAAAGCTGTTTTTCCATGTTGTGAGTGATCCGCAAAACTATAGCCTGAAACATCCAACTAATTCCAATTTTGTTGCTATTATTATTATAATAGTTTGTTGACCAAATTTGTTTTAGATGAATTGTTAATTTTTAGTGGTGTATGACACTGTTGTCAATTATGATAGGTCACTCAATTGGATGCTTTTTGACAAAGAATTCTCATATGAATAATTAAAAGTAAAACCGGTCATTCAGTGCGTGAAATAAAGTTGTTCTAAGGCCAACATTGACCTTACAATGGGGTTGTCTAAGCAATCGAAAGCAGATGGGTCCAACTTTAGTGTCAACTACATTACTAAACGCACAAAAACATGAAATTTAATATTAGCTTAAGATGCCTCTATGTCTTAAATTCCTGAGTTGAAATTCAGGAAAAGAAAAAATAAAAAGGAGAAAGAGAAAATCATATATACATAGTCCCACCCACCAGCACCATATTGGTTGGGATTGCACCACAAGTCACCAAGTAGGACCAACATACACAAACGCCATTGGTGCTTTTATCCTACAATAAGATAAAAGAAATAAAAAAAAAATCTGGCAAAAAGATCTATAGAGTATAAGACTATAACCTATATTATCTATGTTCAACTTTGTTTGGTGCCCACCTAGGAGAGGTTCATATTTTGTCTTGTGTATAGTTCTGGAGTGGAAGATGATGGGAGCATTCCCCAGCATATTGCAGATTAAAAGACAAAAACTGTTATCAGACGAAGACAAAATCACGAAGAATCAGGCATGAAGAAATTTGAAAAGAAAGTAGAAGAGTTTCTTTCCTCCGACCAAACGACAAGACTCGGTTTAAAGGTTCCCAACACAATTAACACTGACCCACCACCACTTACAAGCCACAATAAGTTCTCCTTTTGGACCCACTTTTTTGATTGCTTTTGGCAAGGGCGTGAAATTACAGATGAATGTGGGGCCCAACCTAAACCCTTTCATCATATTTACGGAGCAGGTTTCATGCTTCACTGATGGCATTGGGAAATTGGACTTTGGATTTGGATGCTTCAACAATAAGGCCATAGTTGCAACTAACGAGTGAGTGAGAATAATTTTCGTAATGAATTAGTTTAATAATTTTTTAAATTATTTTAAAAAATAAGTATTAAATATTTTTAAAATAAAAATATATTAAATATTTTTATTTTTTATTTAATATTTAATATTTTAAATAATTATAAAGATATTAAAAATAATGTGTTAAGAATATACAACATTTATTGTGAACATAATAGTGATCAGAAATAGGCAAAGCTCAACCCTGTTGCCTTTTTTCCAATCCAAGCTTCCATTCAGACCAAACAAAATAGACAACGCTGTGAGAGATGTGAATAGCCTGAAGTTCTAAAATTTGGATTGTTTTCTAGAAACGAAAATTCTGAATTATTTGCCGAAGGATCGTCAGTCAGTACATTCAAAATCATGCATCAAAGTTGTTACCAAAAAGGAAAAAAAAAATCATGCATCAAAGAGAAATAAACTTACATTGCACCAATACTACTTGAGTTACGACTAAATGACACTAATCTCCTTTACCAGAAAAAAAAAATGACACTAATCTATAAAAATTTTAAACTATTATTGTATTATCCAGGTTTAAGAAAAAAAAATTATCTGATCTAAATTTCAAATTTAATCCATATCTATTGTGAGGGTTTTTCTTCTAATATTGTATTTATTTTATTTTTTCAATGTATATATTAATTTTATTTCAATAATTTTCTATCTATTATTTTTTGAGAAATATAACATATATAAAGTTAGAGAAACAAAAATTTACAGTCTATTTCTACATTATTAGATTCACATTCAAATCAGGATTATATTAACAATTTTTTAATATAAATTCATACACAACCTAACTACACTAATTATATTTTTTCCTTGCATTAAACAAATTTTCTAACATTTTCCTATTTCTTCTTTCTTATATTAAACGTACATATGAATCCGTATCAAACTATATTAAATTTTTCATCCAAATAAATCAAATTTAAAAAATACAAATAAAAATCAATCATGCATGGAAACAAATCCTAACTTATTTTGTCGTTGCTAAACCATACAACATTCCAACACACAGGAACTCAAGGCGTTCATCCCAAAACAAACACCAGAAGAGCCTAAGAACTAAGAAGGAAGAACCGGTAGTAATAAATAAAGATATTATTTCGATATTTATCTTTTTTTTTTTTTTAAGGTATCGATATTCAGGATAAGTTATTTAACTTTCATTAGTTGTTATTTATATTTAATAGATTCTTTAGCATTTATTGTGAAACCACCAATTAATAAATAATTGAGAATTCAACTTAGGTATCAAACCCATCAAAGTACCGTAGCAACTCTCATAAATAAAATACAAAGTAAAAGTAGCCAATTAGTGAGAGTGAGAGAAATTGACAGTCCACCATAGCAAAAGGCACTCATTGTCATTCATTATCACTAGGGCACTATAGCCTAGGGTCCAACGTTGACCAACACTGTAACGCACACTCACCGTCCGATCAAAACCCAAAAACGGCACCGAAAGTAACAATACGACGTCTAGAGAGAGAGAGAGAGAGGCGTACCTGAACCGTATCCGCTTCAGATCATTCCCGCCACGAGGAAGCGAAACGAAGGTGATCAAAACGCCAGGCTCCACCTGCGCCACCCACTCCTTCGGTTCGTTCTCTTCCACCAACAGCACCACCGGATCCACGCGCCGCCCGCTGCCGGAGCTCGGCGTCCCCTCTCCGCTCGAAATCCCCTTCAGTCTCGCCTCCATCTCCTTCCCCCACGTCCTCGTCGTCGTCGAGCTCGAGCTCCCCGTTCTCCGGTACGACCACCGGAACCGGTCCGAGTCCCCGTCTGACTCGGCGTTGCTCCTGATTCGACTCTGCGTCGGTGGCCCCGTGCACGGGCTGCAATGCTTGTACGCCCCCGATGCCTTCAACGCCATGTCCTTTATCTGAAACTCAATTTGAACATGTGAATTAGAAATTGAAGAGGGTGGGTTTTGGTTTCGCGATCGCTCCGTTGTTCCAGTAGTACCTGAGATGTCAGGGATTTGATGGCTTGGTTTTTGGCGGCGTTTGTTGCGTTGTTGGAATCGGAATCTTCCGGGTGAGTGAGCGAGTCATCACCGAGTTTCTTTGGACGAGGTATGCATGTAAGCATTTTGGGTTCTGCAAAAATGAAGAATTCAGATTGGAGTGGAGTGTGTGCGCATTGCGAAATGAGAAGGGGAGAGAAGAAGAAGTAGTACCTGTTTGAATTGAAAGTTGAAAGAGAGAGAAGAGTGGAAGATGAGAATGGCACAGAACAGAGGTGAAGGTGCAGTGCTATTGGTAAAGGAGAAAAGAGGAGGATCGGGGTCAGGTGATTGGATTAGAAAGCGCGGAAATCGAGAAACGGGTACGAGTAGGCGCCATGCGCAGCAACTTCAATTACGAAATCAGAGATTCTCTGGAGAAAACAGGAAAAAGAAGAATTGAATATTAAAATGAAGTCCCTGGGACTGTAGTTTCTGAAAATAAATAAATTGAGAGAGAAGAAAGAGGGACCATGTGCTCGGAGTTAATGGTCGATTCTGGTGCCAAACAGTGCACAGGTGGCGAAGGAAGAGGAGGGCCAGGGGAAGTGTGTGTGTTTTACTTTTTTTGGTTTTGCTTTGTTGTGTTGGCTAATGGCTATATAAAAGGGAGAAGAGGAGAGGATTTCCTTTTGAGGCTACTGTGGACTCCGCTTTATGTATTAGGAACTCTTACCTGTTACCAGATGTTAACTTTCGCGCTAAGGTGATTATGGGCCAGTTAGATCGGATTTGTTCCGGAAAAATATTTTAATCAAGTTATTTTTTTAAGTATAAACTTTGACTTTAAATTTAGTTATGGTTGGACTTGTCGTTTATTAATTTGGAAATTGACTAAGATGAGATAGCTTGAAATTTGACAAAATTTAAATAATAATGTATGAATATGTTATATTATATAATATATTTAAAGAATCATTTATATGTTAATAGTTTTATAATTATTAAATTTTTAATAAATATTAATAATTAGATATATGTTTGTAAAATAAATATTTAATTTATAAATCTTACATTTTTAAAATTAAAAATATACGTATTTTATATACCTCAAATTAAATTAAGTGACTATGGCCCAAACTTAATTTTTTTTTATTAAAATCGAATCTAACCCAACTAAATTTGCGGGTTGGGTCCATGTGCACCCGTATTTTTCGGTTGCCGTGTTTTCAAGTTTTGGATACTTGTTCGGCCGGTCATGTGGCTGAGTTCAGCCCATTTTCTTAGAGCCCATCCTGATCCTGTTCCTATGTACAACGGATAGTTGTCTGGACACTTGGGACAGCACAATGGGCTTTTATACTATCTTTTCCTCCTTGTATGAGATGTGCCATTTTAAGCTACAAAGCGAGAAAGAGAGAAAAATCAGACCAAATACGAAGAGCGGGAGGAGCGGGGGGCTTTGAATTTGAACCCTCAGTGCACTCCTCCTTATCTCTTCCTCCCTCAGGCCTCATCCAGCGGTGGGACCGACATTGGCCTCAATGAGACTATGTATCAAAAAAAAAAAGTCATAAATATCAAATATTTTGCCTATAAATTATTTTGATATGTCAAATTAGAGATTTCCTTTTCAATATTTTTTTGATTAATAAAATAAGTTTTAAACCTACAAATAGTTTGCTTGTAAGTAACTTACAAGTTATGGCTATAGAAGAGGTTAAAAGTTTGAATAATAAGAAACGTTATTGTGAGGAAGACTAACAATTATAATCATTAAATGACTTAAAAAATATTAGTTTTACACTCAAAAAATATAAGAATTTCTCTGATATAAATGAAAAACATATTTTTAGCAAAGTTGAGTTCCTTAATTAAAGTTCACCACCATCATTTATTTATTATAAAAAATTTAGGTCCTCAAAAGATATTTCACTCCCACCAAAAGAATCCAAAGAGTACAATCGATTTTTTTGACATTTTATATTAATGAGTATTTTCACTATTTATTAATTAAATTATAAATATTAATATTATATTAAAAAAGTATTTATTTCTTATAAAAATGTATCTTTTAATTTTATTAAAAATTTATAAATTTTATATACAAATGAATTTGATTCTATATCAAATCAAATTATTACTATTTTTTAATGATTCCAAACACAGTATCATAAACTTGTTAACTCTTATCAACTTCTAATATTGCACCTCAAATATAGTTATAAATAATTAAAATTATTATTTTGTTCTTGAAATCATCAAAAATTAAAATTAAATTGACTTGATTTAGATTAATTTTATTTAGAAATCAAATTCTTTTTAATTCCATCAGATTTAAGTGAATTTTTATAGATAGTTATATATACAATTAAAATCAAAATTATTTCTACATAAAAAATTAAAAATATTTCCCAATTAAATTAATTCTTATTTTATATTTTTTCAAAAAAAATATTTAATTTCAAAACTAAATTATTTATTATTTTATAAAGTTATAATAAAATATTTCCTTTCAAAATCAAATTAATTTTTATTTTATTACTTTCGGAAAGAGTTTCATTTATTAATGAAATTAATGTCTAAATTTGTAGTTACAAATATTGTGTTATCTTTCTCGTGTTGTAAAAAGAAAAACACAAATAAGTAAGTTTTATTTGACGTTTTGGTACACGGAATGTTAATTTTATAGAATAGGAATCAAATCAGGATGGACTTGAATTGAATCACCATTCCTAATTCTCAATTTGGTTACTTTTGGGATGGAACAGCTTTCCAAACCATTTCATTCTTTGACACATGGAATTAATGTAGAATAGAATCAAAGTTGATTTAAATGATATAAATACCCTAATGAGAGAAATAAGAAATGTTAACTTTTTTCATGTGTTATGTTAGAATTTAATTTTTTACATAACTCAATAATAATAAAAAATGTTGCCATTAAAAAAAGAAAACATTATTTTATTTATAAGAAAAAATTGAAATGAGTATAATTTTTTGGATAAGATACTTCATATATTTTTATAATATTTTCTTGTGATATTTTAGATAATTATTGTGTTTCCTATATTATTACTTTTTTATATAAATTTTCACATATTTACATAATTATTATTTTTAAAAAAATTAACATGAGTATCTAAAATTAATTACAAGACATGAAAGGTAAGTTAGAATAAGATGAAAACAAAATTAAAATTTATGTAGGTTAAATTTAATTAAGGATAATAATTTTCATTTTATAAAATAAATAAAAATATGTTGGGAAAAAGAAATAAATCTCATTTCATAAAGCATAAAACCACCAATCATACCTCTATTAAAGGGAACAGTGATATCTGGTTGTACATAATGAAGCATGAAATGAAATCTACCATTTTCGCATACCAAACTTAACATGGTTCAAGAACAAATATCTACATAGTCATACAATAAAAATAACAGAAAAAATTCACAATACATTCTGCATCACTAATAGCATGCATATATAATATGAAATCATAATACAAATTGAGATTTGAAATAAAATTCCAACAACTATTTTTAAAGAATGAACCAAAGGCCAAGGGAAACACATAATAACTACAGAGCTACGAAATGGTAGCATCATAAAAAGGAGGCTTAGAACAAGCCCAACTAAACGTAATTAGGGGTTCCATAATTGCTCTTAACATCAAAACATAACTTTGACGCTACTATAGTATATGTATTTTCACAATTAAAAAGCACCAAAAAGTTGTAATAAAGTGAAGAGTAAATACTTATTTTAGTTTTTTAATTATATAAGTGTTATTAATTTAACTCTTTAATAATTTTTCATATTAAATTAATTTTTTTGAAGGATTGATTTGATGTTAAAAATTATATTAAATGATGACTATTTTAATATATTTATTATTAAATAATTTAACTGATAATACTTATATTTTTAGAAGACCAAAATAAATATTTACTCAAAAGTTAAAAATAAAAATTTTCATAAAAGAAGTTAAAAAAAGAAAAAAGAAAAAGCTCTGCAAACGTTAATTGAAATTCGTGTTTTATATATATATATATATATATATATATATATATATATGTATGTTTGTGTGATTTTGTTCCAAATCAATTTCTCACAGCGTAAGATTGTCTTTGTGGTGAAAAGTTCAATTTGAGAGATATTGTAATGAAATTTTTTAATTTTTTTTTACATTTAATACTTTTATATTTACATTTGAAAAATAGTTCTATTTTATAATACTTAAGCAAATTCATTATTTTACAATTAATTTTCTACAATCATTCTTTTCCAATTTAACACAGACATATTAAGCATCCTGGATATACAAAGTTTTTGGTAACCAAAAATACTAAGCACTCTAGACTTCGTGTTTTCCATCCCCTTGAAACCATTTCACTTTTTGGCGATATTTTACAATACTACCATCATTTTTAATGGTTAAATAACATTGTTATATTTTTTGTAATTTTATATTAAAAATAATTTTACCATATAATATTTAAATAAACTTATTTTTATATAAATATAATTAAGAATTTTAAATAATTATTTTTAAAATATAATTTATTCGAACGTAGCTAACGTTAGTAGAAGAATCTGCAACTCAGTGAATAAATGAATTAGCGAGTCTGGAGAAATACAGGAGTATGCGTCTTATCAAACTCCAGATCCTCTGTTGCACAAAAATAATAAAATAAAGGATAAAATATATTTTATTATCTTATTATTTAAGTTTTTATTTAAATAATATCGCTTAATGTATCAAAATAATAATAATAATAATAATATTACTTAATATTTTTTTTATCAGTTAATTCTTTTTTGTTTGGACTATGATAAAAATATTTAATTTTCTGTAAAATGTAACGATGGTTAACTTACGTAATTATTAGTTACAAGAAATGTAACGTTCCTTATTTACTAATACATCAAACAATTTTTCTATAATTCAGTTGCTAAATTATTGTATTAATAAAAACACTAAAGGGTTTATGAGTATTTTTATTAATACAATAACTAAATAATTGAATCATAAAAGAATTGTTTGATGTAATAGTAAATGAGAAATGTCACATTTCCTATCACTAAATGTCACATGCTTTTTAAGTGAGTTAACCATTATTATATTTTTTAGAAAATCAAATTTCAACATGATTCAAATAAAAGAAGTTTTAAGTAATTAAAAAAATTATTAAAGAGGGTTATTTAAAAATGACTTAAACAGCAAAGTAGTGAAATATATTTTATCCTAAAATAAAAAACGCCAAACTCTTCTACAATTATATACGCCCCTGAGCCAAAGAGATCGCGGGAACAAAAAAACACAGCACGATTTGTTTTCTCATCATGACTTGCTAATTAAAATTAAAAAATCTATACATCTCGTTAAATTTAAGATTATTATAAATAATAATTATAAAATTTTAAGTTTATCAATTGAATCATCAAATTTTCAGAAGTGTTATAATAGTTTTTATTTATCATTTTTTCCATTTATTAATTATTTGACAGCTAATATATTTGTTTATTTTAAAATATTCAAATAAAAGATAAGATTAAAGATAGAGTGACATACACGTGCATATCTAGACGATAGTCTATTTAAAGTAATAAAAAGAGATAAATTGAAATTTGTGTGTCCACTTCTTAAATGCCTAAAAATCCAAGGTAATATTTCCTAATAAGTAATAATTGAGGATAAAGTTAAAATTGATGAATACAATATTTTTAAGGGAGAATGATTCATTAGTTCAGCTTGAGTAAAATGTGTTTCATTTTAGTTTGATCATTAAATTAATTAAATATCAAAATAATTTAATCAATAATTTACATACCTGAGTAATAATTTATTTTCATTTTGATACTTGATACATGATTAACTGTAAGTAAATTATTGTTTATTTTGATTTAATACTTGATTAATTTAATTCATGAACCAAAATGAAAAACTCTTTTACAAGCCACACTAAATTGTCATTCCCCCTATTTTCAATTGTCATCAACTTCTTCCACAAATATATCATAATATTATTATATTGAAAGTTTTTTTTTACAAGAAAAAGATACTTGCGCAATTTTTTATGAGATATGTAAAAAATTTAAATTATTCAGAAAAAGTTATAATACAATTATAATGTTATCAAATAATTTATATAAAACATGTGAATCGTGCGAGAGTGTAAATTTATACTTTTTAAATCGATTTGCATCTTTGTCTTTGAAGTTAATAGCCTAAAACTTGTACGTTGCAAGGATCATTAAGTAGGGGGGGTGAACTTCATAATACTTATATTTTGGAATATGTTATGTGGAAAAAAATTACTTTGAAACTTTTGATCAAATCAATAAAAAAAACAATCAAAATGAAATAGATGTTCACAAATAGATAATGCAAAATATAAATGCTTAAAATTTTATGAAGAGTTTTAAATTTTCATTCTATTTTCTCTCTATGGGTTATCTAGGTTGCACACCAAATCTTCTATGTCTCATTACATATGATAGGCTGTCATGGTCAAAGTAAACTCCTAATTTTAAGTTTCTATTGAAACCAATTGAGATGCAAAAACAAAATCCCTAAATAAGGAGTCATAAAGTTATAGTACTAAAGCATAAACTTGTGTATCTTGTGTTTGATTCATTTATAGTAAGAAATGATTTTTTCTCTTGTAAGCTCCACTTTCACCTTTTTTGGTCTTGATGATTTATCTAAAAATTTCCCTTAGTAAGTGTTGGTATGTGATTGTTAGTTAAGGGTAATCATCACACAAGATGTAGGTGAATTAGGTGATCACAAATTTTAATTCAACTTTGTGCACTTATGCATTTTAATGCACCTAATCAATACATGCAGCAAAATAATTTCAACAAGACATATTGATATGCATTGCATACATGGAGATAGTCAAGAATTTATACCACACATGCATAGTATTATGCTAATCACATTAAATTTATAAAATAATATCAATCATAATGTCTCAACTACGACCTCTTCAATTACAATGGTACAAATATTTTAGATTGCTTAAATTAAACTTGGATGAACATATAAATCAAGCAAACTAGCTAGATATTAATTTCTAATATTCTAAATAGAAATATCACAAGATATGCAGTAGATAAACAATTATAGCAATCATGAGAATTCAACAAATAAATAGTTAAATGTAAATTGTTAGAATATAAAGAGAGTAAGGGATAAGAAGTGCAAACAATATTTTACTAGTTCAATTACTTCTTATGATTTACATTCAGCCCCAAGTTCATTCACTTGAGGTTTCCACTATTCTTTAAGCTTGTAACTTAGGTGCTTAAAAAACCTTTACAAAATAAAGCACTCTTCACACATTTGGGATTCTCTACCTTTTTGTAAGAGCCTTTAACTCTTCAAGCTTCACGATTGTTTGAACAACCTTTACAAGAATAGATCACTCCTCACACCTTAGATCATTTACCCTTGTGATTGAACATCTTTCTTTTCTCCTCAAAGAAATTCTACTATTGACTCTCTTGAGGGATTCTCCACCCTCTTACAAGTGTTTACAATTTGATAGAAATGATAAACTCTCTTAAAGAGTGAATAATACAAATTGAAGAACTAATGGATAGATGAATTTTTTACAAGAGCTCAAATATTGATTTTGATGAAAATGATCAAATCCTCATAATGATTTGTAAATAAGTGCTTATCAACTTGTTAATGCTTCAATTTTAGCTTCTATATATAGTCCAAGTGATAAAATGGTCGTTGGTGGTGTTTGGAAGAGTTTTCTTCCAAAAATTAGCCATTTATAACCGTTATTTTTGTCTTCTGTTCGAGAAGTATTCGAATACTTGAGCTTGGTATTTGAATACATGTTGACAAATATTCGAATACTTCATTTGCGTATTTGAATATATGTTATTGGTAAAATCTATGTTTGCTGAAGAACAAGTATTCAAATACTTAATATATGTATTCGAATACATGATCTTTAAAATTAATTTTGTAAAAATTGTATTTGAATACTCAATTGTGGTATTCGAATACTCAATTGTGGTATTCAAATACTCAATTGTGGTATTCAAATACTTAGTCACAAGTTAGGTTCTGAAAAAGAAGGTATTCGAATACTTCATTTGAGGTATTCGAATGCATCAGTTTAGGATATAAAATTTAATTTGCAAAAGTCATAATTTCTTTGTTTCTTAACGGAATTAAGTAAATGATCATGTGTTAGAAAGCTCTTTGAGTCTACTTTCATATGAAATAAGTTCAGATTAAAACTTAAAGTATTTTGAAAGTTATGAACCAAATAGTGACCAAAGGTCAGTTTTCCAAAACTCAAGCTTGACTATTTTTTTATAGTTTTGAAATACTACCATGACTAACTTTTCAAAACATGTTTGTTGGGAATTTTAACAGTGTAAAATCATTTGTTAAGATTGAAAAACTAATTTGAACTCTCTCATGTAAAACCTCTATCCTTACAAAGAAGAAAAGCATATAAGAAAAAGTATACTATTTTGAGACTATAGGCTTCTTGATGCAATCTAAGCTTCTAAGAATTCTTCTCTTCAAATCTTCAAAATGCTTGGTTCATCTCTTCATTCTCTTTCTTCTTGAGTTGAGCATGATTAGGATATTTCACTTTCTTGTTTCAATGCTCACTCTTGATACTTGGACTATTTTACAAAGTGTAACTCACTTAAAAACCGTAGTTAGTCCAATTCTTAAACTGGCAGCTTAATATGTATGATTCATAAGTATATAACTATATATTCTTCATGCATATATGATTCACATATAGACTATCCAATATTATTTAATTAAATATTTTCATAAATATTATTAGATATAATCTATAACTAATATTATACATACCTCAATGCATGATTCTTATAAGAAGAATAACAATAGTATATAACCATGCATTATCCAATATATTCATTAAGCACATGTATGTAGCATATTCATAACCCTTTCTGTAAATTGTTTGTCATCATCAAAACATAAAACAATAAACTATTGGAGCAAACATATTTCCACAAAGATTATTTGTGAGAGTTTTTTTTCCCCTTTCAAGAAACTGATTTTATAGAAATCCATTTGAAAAGAAGATTACCTATTTTGCCCTGGAGATAGTGATCCACTTGGCATGTTGCATGGTGTGTGTGGGGGGGGGGAGCGAATGATTGGAGGGACATTTTTATATACACTTACTCTATTAACTATTTTGTCTTATGTAATATTTTCAAATTATTATTATTTTTATATTTTCTTATTGTATTTAATATTTGAAATTTTTAAATGTTAAAACTAAATTATGATTAGTACTTAAAATTTTTAATTTATTACACATTAATATATTTTTAAGCCCCAATATAAATATTTATAATAAAATAAAATTAATTAAAATGATTTTTAAATTACTTTGTCAAAATTAAGAATCTCAATTAGTGTTTTGTTTTTCGTTTGATTCAACAAAACATTCAATATAGAATAAAATGATTGTTTGGAGGGTTGGGTTACTTTGTGTGAACTTGTTTCAATATCGGGGATGTTGGGGGGAGGTGGGGAACAATGTATATGGATCAATAGCTTCAAAAGAATAAGAAAATTCATCAAAGGTTTGGTGGAAAATATTAACTTACCTAAGAAAATTTAATATTTGTAACAGTGACTTTTTCTAATATGAAGTTCAATAAGGTACATGAAATTATTTTAGAAAATATAAATTAAACTTATATAAAAGAAAAGATGAACAATAATACTACGAAAGTGTCTATCATGGAATTCTTTCACTTTTGCAAGTTTAAGAATAACAACACGTGGTCCTTCACATTCTTTGGCCATGTAAGAGCATATTTGATCACAACATTCTCCAAATAAGATACATTGAATTTTTTTTTTACTACCATTTTTTAAGTTGTTAAATGGTCGAAAATAAATCTACGAAGTTAGATTAAAATAAAAAATTTCTTACCCAAAATCGAGTAATTCAATGACTATCATCTTACTTAATTTTCAAATTCCTTACTATCAACAATTTCTATAAGGACACCAATGACATTTAGGAAATTTGCATTGACCAGTTTAAACATGAAATAGACTAAACATGCTTACACATAACAAATAACAAAAAGGAGGATTGACAAAGCATACCAACTAAACTCTTATTTGATTCATCCATAACTAAGATTTCATGGATGGATACAAAATTGAATCCAAAAAAAGAGATACTTAAGTCTTCAACTTTGTTCAAAGAAGTACGAAATTAAAATTTTTATATTATACTCATGACTTATAGTTCAAAATTTTTCATTGTTAACAACAACTTCAAAGAATTATATCATAAAAACTTTACCTTCTTTATGGATGCTTGAATATTCCCTCTATAACATTTAAAATAATTTTTAAATAAAATGTATTGAACAAATATAATGTGATTAATGAATATGAAAAACTACATAATGAAAATATTAAGAAAAGACATATTATGTAGTCACTTACTTTGCCATCTATAAGAATCATCTCAAGGCTATTAGGTACTTTTGGATTGGTGAAATTAATTAAGGTCCACATGTAATAAATTCTTACTTTGAGCTTTACGTGTAATAAATTCTTACTTTGAGCTTTTGTGAATCCTTTAAGGCCTTAATATTATTAATAAAGTCATGTTGCCTACCCATATCGTGTTGCCTACCAAGTTGATTTATTGTTCACATAAGAGTCTAACGAGCACAGATTGCCAACTTGTGAAATATAGAGTTTTACATAGAGAGATTGTTTATACGTTGTGACTTTTGGGGTTTTCTTAAGTGATAGATTTAGTGAGAGTAATAATTTAACATTTAATTTGATATTCATGGTTGTTTTTGTTTTACAAGATATTGATGACTGTTTTATAGTTGTGGCTTTTGATATTCACATATTCATGGTTGTTTAATTTAGGTTTATATATTTGTTTATAGTAGGAAAAGTGAAATGAGAATACATTTTGACATTTGTGAATTGTCATTTTTATAACCAGTTTCAAATCAACAAGTAAATAAATTAATGGTCCATTTTTTTAATTTAGATTCTTATCTCTTTACATATGATAGTAACTTTTGATCTGTTTGTTTAGTTTATGTTCTTATTACTTTAAACATGATTGCTTTTAAAGTGATGGATTTCTTGTCAATAATGACATCAATGTTTTTTCATAATTAATGATCAATCAAATTTAAAAGTAACACATGATAAAAAATTTAATGATACACTTATCTAATTATGAGACCTTTAAAAGTGACGCATGTCATGATTTTACTTAATAGTCTTAACTTTTATACATAATAATAATATATAGATTTTTATATCATAAATTTAATTTAGTTTGTTAAATT
Organism: Styphnolobium japonicum; assembly: GCA_023212625.1. NCBI lineage: Eukaryota > Viridiplantae > Streptophyta > Magnoliopsida > Fabales > Fabaceae > Styphnolobium > Styphnolobium japonicum. The sequence continues at coordinate 18,766,258 of JALBWW010000003.1, read as the reverse complement.
TATAAAAGAGTTTAATTTTGATCCACCGTCAATGTAATCAAATTATGTGTTGCTAAATCATTAAAAGAGTTTGACTATTACTATAACTACTTAAAAAGTCTAACTTTTTTAATGATGTATCAGCACATAATTAGATGACTGTATAAAATTTTTTTACATTAACAGTTGATTGAAATTAAATTCTTTATAAAAACAAATATTGTTATGCTTTTAAAGAATTTTTTTTTTCTTTGTACCTAAAATGTACAAACTTACGCTTGTGTTCTGTTCACTACGCCCGTTGAACTTTGATGCAAAATAATCCACTGTGTTCTGGACTTCTGTTGATTAATTAAATTCCTAAATCATTATTGAAAAAATTATAGACACGATCTATTATATACATTTTTTTAACATCAAATATGTCTGACATTTTATGGAATATGTTATAAGCGTTTGGTTCCGGCTGGAAACAGCCACCACCTTTTTGGGTTGCACTTCGTGGAAACACCACAAACCTTTTTCCCCACCAAAGCCAAACAAATTTTCAAACGCAATTTTTCAATCACGCGCTTGTCCGCATCAGATTGGAACCCCTCCTTGCTTTCCAACCGTTGATCTTCTCCGAGATGCACGCCCCTTCCAGTGATCAGAAACCCTCACACATTGTCTGAAACTGCACAACCACACCCTAAACAAATGCGACCCACCACGACAGCCAATCAAATACTTCCACCTCTTACCGGCGGCGATTTCTCCTCTCCGTTCACCGGCCGTTAGGTCTCCGACGAGGATTCGTTCAAAGCTTCACAATCACATGCTTCCACTTGTACGAACAATCATTGCACCCGCCAGCTCAGATCCTCAAACACCATTAATGAACATTCCCAGCTTTCAGAGCATTTAAAGCTTCTTTTGTTTTTTTTTTTTTTGGATTCCATTTCGTATTTCCCCAAATACGATGTCGTTTTTGCGACGCAGAAAGCCCCCTGCGAATCCCACGCCACCCGATTCAGATCACGAGCACGATGAGCACGACGAGAAGAAGAAGAAGAAGAAGAAGGAGAAGAGAATCGATGACGAGAAGATGAAGCAATGGTCATGCGTTGATAGCTGTTGCTGGTTCGTGGGGTGTATATGCTCGATTTGGTGGTTCTTGCTGTTCTTGTACAACGCAATGCCGGCGTCGTTTCCGCAGTACATGACGGAGGCGATCACTGGGCCTTTGCCGGACCCTCCCGGCGTGAAGCTGAGGAAGGAGGGGCTGACGGCGGAGCACCCGGTGGTTTTCGTGCCCGGCATTGTGACCGGTGGGTTGGAACTGTGGGAGGGTCGTCAGTGTGCGGATGGCTTGTTCAGGAAGAGGTTGTGGGGTGGCACGTTTGGGGAATTGTATAAAAGGTACTCAATAATCAAATCTTTTCTGGGTTTCGCCCTTTACCCACACTGCCACACACACACCAAAAAAAAAAAGGTGATTTTGCTGGTTGAATTATGGATTTAAATGTACGTGAAATACTCAAGTGTGGTTTCCACAAGCTATTTTGTATTTACCATTTAGTCTTCCAACATTTGTCTTGCTGTGTATTTAAGTGTTTTGTTTTTCAAAGTAAATTGTACTTCCGTTAAGTTCCTTTGTCTTGTCATTGTATAATGGCTTTTATTGAATTTATTTATAATGGTATATTATGGTTGTTTCTTTTACTTTTCTACAGACCATTATGCTGGAGTGAGCACATGTCACTAGATAATGAAACGGGGCTAGACCGTCCGGGCATTAGAGTTAGGCCTGTATCTGGACTCGTAGCAGCCGATTATTTTGCACCTGGTTATTTTGTCTGGGCGGTTCTAATTGCTAATTTAGCCCGCATTGGGTATGAGGAGAAAAACATGTACATGGCAGCATATGATTGGAGAATCTCATTTCAGAATACAGAGGTAATTCTGAGTGAAATCGGTCTTCTTTAAATCTACTTTGCCAACTCAATTTTTGTTGATAGAATTAATCTTAAAGCTTTATGATTTTCTGCACCCCCCTGTAATTTTCTTCTTGTATGGATGTGAGAGAGATTCTTAGATAGGGAGAATACTACACTATTTTACTAAAAATTAACACGTGTCATTGCATAACTATGCATGTCGTTAGATTAAAAATAAGATAATTTTAAATAAAAATTAAATTAAATCTAAAATATTTTTTAATAAAATTTAAATTAATACTAACGGTTAAAAAATTAAAACTACTGAGAGTGTATTAGAATTTCTCCTCAGACGGGCTTGTCAATTTCTGCTTCATTTGAACAGGTCAGAGATCGAACTTTGAGCAGGATAAAAAGTAATATAGAACTCATGGTGGCTACAAATGGTGGTAAAAAGGTGGTTGTTATTCCACATTCAATGGGTGTTTTGTACTTTCTGCATTTTATGAAATGGGTTGAAGCACCAGCTCCAATGGGTGGAGGGGGTGGGTCAGATTGGTGTGCCAAGCATATTAAAGCAGTGATGAATATTGGGGGACCCTTTCTTGGTGTTCCAAAATCAGTCTCTGGACTTTTCTCTATCGAAGCCAGGGATATTGCTGTTGCCAGGTTTTTGTTTTAACTACTATCATGTGAATGCTTGATCCTGTATATATATATATATTTTCCAAAAGTTCAACTTATTTTTCTCAACAAGTAGGTTTTGGATTGTGTTCTGCAAATACTAAAATTATATATCTATACGAAATGGTTGTGTAGTTTCTATTTTCCCTTTTGAAAGAACATGAAGTCTCTATTTGAGTGTCTTTATTCTGTTGCCACTTGAAAGATTTCAAGTTTTGATCAACATTCTCCATGATAAGTTATATATATATATATATATATATATTTGGATCTATAGAAGGTTACTTTTATTCCCCAAAGGACTTATTTATAATGCTGTTGATCAATCTCTAAGATTTCTGAAATTGTGTTTCCTTGACATATGATGACAGGAAAAAATTATCTATTTTGCTATTTATGTTAGAGCAAAATTTTCTGTAATTTTGATTAATGATATACTTATGAATCATGTTAAGAATGTATACATATATAAGGTTTCACTTCAAAGCGGAAAAAAAAAGATTCATTTTATTTCATACATTTTATTGTACTCTTTAATTTTTAAAAGCTTTTAATTTTCAATGAAATCTTTATTCATGAATAGAGAACCAGTTTATCCATCGGATGTTCTTATACCAATAAACTTTGTGTCAAAAGTATTATTTGCTAGAACTGAAACCCTGCTTATTTCCATCTTGCTTTGCATAGTTAATGAACTGCTAATCTATATACAGGGCTTTCGCACCAGGCTTTTTGGATAAGGATGTTTTTTGTTTTCAAACTTTACAACATTTAATGCGGATGACCCGAACATGGGATTCAACCATGTCAATGATACCAAAAGGTGGGGACACTGTATGGGGTGGCCTTGATTGGTCACCTGAAGGATCCTATAACTGCAGTGCAAAGAAGCAGAAGAACAATGATACTTACAGTGCATTTCAATATGACAAAGAGAATCTTGAGTCCGTGAAAAATGTGAATTTTGGGAGAATTATATCATTTGGGAAAGATGTAGCCGCGTTACATTCCTCCAAGCTTGAGAGGATGGATTTTAGGGTAATGTTCCAAATATATAAAATTTAGTATTTTGTTTAGAATCTCTTTACCTTTCTTTGTTTCCTATGTTTGAATAATATAGTACTTTCAGTCAGTCTGCACATCTGTACATCAACAAATAATTTCCCAATTTCTCCTTTTCAACATCAGGAATTCAGATGTATGACTTTAAGTATTTAGTTAAATATGATCAGATGGTTGGTTGAATTCGTTTCTCGGTAATCACCATCACAATGCTACTGCTTTCTAAAATTTTTCTGACACAGCATTGACTTTCATTTGTATATCAAAATTCAAGCATATACAACTCTCCATCATTTACCATTTGCTAATTTCTAAATTGCCAGCCATGCCCACAAAAGGCTGACCTTTCATTTGCCCTCAAGTTGAAAAGCGAAACTTCACTCCTTTCTCGATTGTGTGCAGTTAGAAATTGCTCTGTATCTGTCTCCTGATATTCTCAAACTGTGGATACTTGCTACCCACATGATGTTGGCATCAATTGTTTTTTCTGATTGGCATTGTTATGTTTCATGTTGTGTTTTTTGTTATAATTGACAGGGTGCTCTTAAGGGTAGGAACCTTGCAAACACATCTAACTGTGATGTCTGGACTGAGTACCACGAAATGGGTGTTGAGGGAATCAAAGCTGTTGCAGATTACAAAGCTTACACTGCTGATTCAGTTTTGGATCTGCTTCATTTTGTTGCCCCCAAGATGATGAAGCGTGGAGATGCTCATTTTTCTCATGGGATTGCTGACAATTTGGATGATCCGAAATACAAACATTACAAATATTGGTCTAACCCTTTAGAAACAACGTGAGATTTTCTTCTTTAATTTGTTCTTTTGAGTTCTTTCCTTATAAAGATAGAAAGTCAATTTATTGCAATTTGTTTTTCCTTCATCAAAAGCCTCTGTGAACAATTTGTAGAAGTTATACAGAACATGCAAACCAATCTAATCTTAATCTGGCTGGTAAAGAACCAGACTATTGCGTTGCACTTAGCTACTATGTGATGATTTTATTACTTGGACTGATGACACTAATGGTTGTTGCTTTTGCCGTTTGTCCAAGTCTTATGATCTTAATACTATTGTTTATAATATTCCATCCTGCTATATGCGAAAATTCGTTGTTTCTATTATTACCTTGCACTTAGCTACTATGTGATGATTTTATTACTTGGATTGATGACACTAATGAATTGTTGCTTTTTCCATTTGCCCAAGTCTTGTGATCTTAATACTATTATCTATAATTTTCCATCCTGCTATATGCAAAAATTCATTGTTTCCATTATTACCCGCTTGTGGCTGGTGTTATTTTCAATTTTTTGTCCTGTTGCTGCAGATTACCAAATGCTCCAGATATGGAGATCTACTCTATGTATGGGGTTGGGATCCCTACGGAAAGAGCCTATGTCTACAAGTTAACTCCTCAATCTGAATGTAACATTCCCTTTCAGATTGACACATCAGCAGATGGTGAAAATGAGGACTCTTGTCTAAAGGACGGAGTTTATTCTGCCAACGGTGATGAAACTGTTCCTGTTTTAAGTGCTGGTTTCATGTGTGCAAAAGGTTGGCGGGGAAGAACTCGCTTTAATCCTTCAGGAATCCGTACACACATAAGGGAGTATGATCATGCTCCTCCAGCAAATCTTCTAGAGGGCCGGGGCACCCAGAGTGGCGCTCATGTTGATATATTGGGGAACTTTGCATTGATTGAAGATATTATTAGAGTAGCAGCAGGAGCCACTGGTGATGACTTAGGCGGAGATAGAGTGTACTCTGATATTTTTAAATGGTCTGAAAAGATCAGTCTAAAACTCTAGATTGACACGGTGAGTTCACTCCATGGGACTTCTGACGTTAATTGTGGGACCTGACTAAAGTATAGCATAACTTGGTCAACCCCTTTGTCTTATCGTAAGTAAAATGATTTAGATCTTATAAATGTTTGTTACAATCAGGATAATGTTTTGATGGTTATAATATTTCATACAATAATGAGTTTCTTTTCATGTGGCTTGATTGCTAATTCAAACTAAGCAAGAGCCTTCAACATTAAAAGTTATAGGCTGATGGATCTCTAATTATAGATAAAATCTTTGGATCTGCAGTCACATAAAAGGACAGTCAATATTTTAGGCTAAACTGATGTTGTTGGCCTATTGACTTGTTTTCAGTTGTTTCATATGTGGATTCATACTATACTGAAATACATGTTTAAGTTGCTATTATTATTCTGACAAGATCACTGTCCTCCCATCATTCTTTCAGCACGAGATGAAATCCTATTTGCTTCTACCATTGTTCTTTTAGATGGGGCTGATGATACGGGCTATGGAGCTGATAGACGGGTAGTGGTGATGGCGGTGGCCTGCCTTTTTTACTCGGATTGTATCTGTAGCCTTTCATCTTTTTGGGCGGTGCTGAATATGTTTACTGAGATTGGTAACACCCATTCCATGATTAATGTATCACGAAAATTTTGCTGATTTCATTAATTATTTTATTTTTGTCAAGTGTATTACATTGTCTAGTAATTAGGTCCCGTTTTCACTTGAATAAATTATTTTGTTTTGGTACATCACTCAACTAAATTTTTAATCGTACCATCTACTGCGTGTGTCTATAATCGCTCTATCTCTCTCTACATAGCCTCTACTGCGTGTGGGAAAAAATTATTGATATTCAAATTTATATGGTAATTTTTTGTCATATTCATGTCAAGATTTTATGAAATCTTATGTTAACCCCTGACTGCTTAACACAATTATTTTATTTTAGACCGGATTGATACCGACTATTTAAATTTGGATTAAAAAAAATTGATGGAATAATTTGTTATCACAAGGTGATTATCAAACTTAAAGAAAATTATATTATATAGCTATAAAATAAGTATAAAACAAAGATAAGAATGTTGAAGTGAATAAATGAATATGTGAAAAGATTGCTCTTATTGCAAAAAGATGACTAAAAAAAATTAATTGTCTAAAGAAAATCAAATGATAAAATCAATAAAGGCTTTAATGAGAAAATAAATCAAATAAAAAATAGTTGATAAGCACTAATTGAGGTCATGTACTCGATCTTACTTAATAAAATTAGACATGATTGTTATTATTGTAATTTATTATCATATTCAAAATTTTCCTTTTCTTGTTAAAGCTGTAAGTGAAAATTAATACTTCCTCTCATTTACTAATTAAAGGAGACCTGATTACTAGTTAATTTATTGGAAGAAAAATAATTATTGCACAGTAAGTATATAAAAGTGTATGTATATAATTATTTATCTTGCATTTATATATTTTAAATTATTTTAAAGCTCATATGAAACATGTAAGCAATAGCTATTAAAATTATACACCATAATCACAAAGTAAAATAAATTTAAAAATAAGCAATTATCGTATTTTAAATTGAGGATTTTGTATTGCTCATCATTCTTAATAGTAGACTAGATACATATTCGTCAAGGCGAGCTGTGTGTGAGCTTAGATTCTCTCCTGCCTCTCTAACCTCTTTGGCAGGAAATAATAGAGATGATAAAAAAGAAAGAATAGAGATGATAAAAAAAAATAGAAAATTAATAAAGAAAGAAGAAATGAAGAAAGAGATAAAAAGGCTGGTGAGACATGGAAAGAGAATTACTAGAAAGGATCCAAATCCACTGTATGTTGTGTGTAACTGTGTATTTACTTACTATTTACTAGTAAAAAAGTCATAACTCTTTCATTTTGTTCAGATGAAAAGATCACTATCATACAAAAACAGTGAATACGATGCTTTTACATTTTACGAGCTGATATCATTACAAAACATAAACATCTATGACTACTTGTTGTATTCCCAAAATCATTTTCTATAGTCACATAAAAGAAAATATCTTTTTCCTTTGTCCCATAAAGGTCCCAACTTTGGTCTTGTCCTCTTGTTCTAGTAAAAGTGACATAAACTTTATCCTGAAACGAATGGGCTCTGTTTGGTCTAAATAAAGTGCTATCAATCAATAAGACAATAACCATTATTTGGGCCAAAAGATGCACGACGTCGGTACAAGAAACTTGATGAGAAGTAAAAATCTTTGGGTGGATTACACTTCTCTTTTGTGCAATGAGTTTTTAGTCTTTTGCTTTGAGTATATTAATTTATTATTACTTCAGTTGTATTATCTTTTCTGGTAGTATATTAGAACTTAGAAGTATAAAAACCCAAAATACCATATTTAGTATGAGAATAAATTATATATATATATATATAATTTTTATATATGGAACAATAATTTGAACAATGAAATAGTAAATTTATTGAAAATACAATACAAATTTCAAAATACAGAACTAGAATTTTAAAACTTACAAAATGAAACGAAGTCTTGAACAAATAATTCTTTACAACAAGGTTGGTGGTATTCAAAATATGGGAATAAGAAAGGGGAGAGATGCTTATGAGTTAAAAAGGCTAAGTGAAACTCGATGCATTCCTTTGAGGTGTATATTCTCTTAAATAAAGTAGATGTAGATCACACTTTGCGCTTTCACTTAATGCATTCCTTTAAGGTGTATACTTTCTTAAGTAGAATTAGATGTAGATTTGCACTTTGCACGAGTACGTAAATGAACAAAAATTATATTTAATTTGTTTGGAGAATGATTGTTATATAAATATATGCATCATATAAGTTTGATATTAACACAATTAAGAAATACATTTCAAGCATAAAGATCAACTAAATAGTCAAACTTGTACCAACAAAAATAGGAAACTAATTTAACATATCCAATGAAAAAATAACCTTATCATAGGTAGAACTTTACTGAAAATGTTAACTAATATAATGAAAGTGAGGGGATTTTTCTGTTTATCACCTAAGGTTTGAAAAATTGTAACGACACTGTTGCAATTCCAGTGCTTAGGAAAGCAATGAGAACTACAAGAGTTGATCGAACTAGATAAAATCAGAGCAGACTGGATTGAACCATATCAAATTAGACTAGACTAGATCAGACAAGACCAAACCAGGGCAAACCTGACCAAATCAAATCCAACTGGACCGAACCTAACCAGACTAGACCTAACCAGACGAGACTGAATAAGACCATATCAGTCTAGACTAGACCTAATCGTAATAGACCAGATTGGATTAGACCATATCAAACCAGACTTGATTGTACTATACAAGATCAGACTATACCCACTCTAACCAAACTAGATCAAACTATACTAGACCGGACCGGATTAGATTGAATCGAATCAGATTATATCAAGCTAAATAGGGCCAAACCAAACCTAACTTGACATAACTAGACGATGCCTGACGTGACCAATGTTAACTAATACAATAAAAATGTGAGGATTTTTCTATTTATCACTTGTGGTTTGGGAAATTGCAACGATGGTGTGGCAATTCATGTGTTTAAGATGACAATGAGAGCCACTGGTCATACTTTTATCCCTGGTCATGAAATCATCATGGACATGTTGTAACATGGAGGGTTCCAACCCAACACAATAGGTGTAGAGAATAAATCAAATATTGACGCCAATGTCGGCGAAATCTTTTCCAAATAGGGCTTGGTTTCTGGTAGGTAATGTTGGTGCCTTAAATTTTTGACAAAATGCGATTGTGCTTGAAGGAGCAAGATGCTATAAAAACGACTATACTAGTACTAATGAAGTCCTTTCCAACTAGGGTTTAGTTTTCGATACCCTAGATTTCTAGCGGAATGTAATTTGTGCTTGAAGGTGTGAGATGCTAAAAACAACAATGGATTTAAACTTACAGAAAATGACCTATGTGGTAAAATTAGAGAAGATAAAGAAATGTTAAAAAAATAAAAAGACAAGAGAAGCTTAATATACAAGAAGGTAAAAAAGTTTTTATTAATAATATTTTTTTCTATCAAATAAAAATCATTAGTCATTCTTCATAAATATTTTTTGCTTAATTTTTTTTAATAATTTATATTTTTTATATCTCTTAAAATTAAATATTACTTACTAGTGACCATTAAAATTAATTATCCTTTTCTTCTTTCGTCGTTAGATCAAGTATTGAAAGGACATCACTATCTTCTTTCTTTGTAAGATCAAGTATTGAAAGGACATCACTTTTTTAATGCATCCCTCTTTCTTTTGATATGTGGTGTGTATTTCTGTATTTTCTTGTGCCTATCGCTGGCTTAAAAAAAAAAAATTTCAACTTTGCTTTTGCAATAAAAAAAATTGTCAACGAGAAAAATAAAATGATTCGCCCGTGATATTTTTCTCGTAGGTTGTTGATCTAAATTGTTTAATTCCTTGCTACCGACATTCTCGTACTTCATCTATTTTTTAAAATAAATTTTTAGAACCTTTGGTAGAGAATCCATCTTTTACAAAGTGGAACTCTTAATCCTGGACCAATTCCGATAAATTTATTTCACAAATTCAATGAGTAATGAAAGCGTGGAAAAGGTGACATTACCAAGCCTACTAATTTTATAAATAATCAGTGTTCACATATTTTTATGGGTTTAATTTTTATCCGTTAATATAAATTTTTTTTATATTGTCATTTAATTTTGTATTATTAAATTATTAAAAGAGTTTGACTATCACAACAATTACTTAAAAAGTTTAATTCTTTTAATGATATGTTAACATATGATTAAATGATAGTGTAAAATTTTTTTATACTAATAATAAATAAAAATTAAATTCTATCTTTATTAGAATTTTATATTTTAATAAAATAATTTATAACCACAAGATGCGGACTTTACATATAATATAAAAATTTAAATTTTATTAGAAATATTTTATGATGAAGGTAAAAAAAATCATTAGTTCAACCATTAAAGAGTGTAATGACATTTTTTTATTTCATAAAAAAATAATTAAAATGATTAAAATATTATTAATAGAGTTTTATTTTTTAAATAATTATTATAATAATTAATTTTTTTAATAATTTAATAATATATGATTAAATATTTCTATAAAAATGTATTACACTTACTGTATAATCCGAGACAAACTTACTCTATATGTATGACAAACAAAGTTCTTTGTTTAATTACTATGTGAAAATTTTTAAGTAAACCCCTCCAAATAAATGAAATCTGCTATTTCTTTAAAAAAGTATATAAATAAGTATGTATTTAGCTCCATCTAAATTTTTTTTGGGTATGATCAAGATTATTAACAACTCACCCAAATATTATATTACTACTATTATTATAATGTTATAATGATAGACTTGATCAAAGTAATGTCACATTTAATAGTAATTTTCAGGATAAGCTTCATGCAGCATGGATTAATTAATAAATTACGAAGTGGCATCCAATGCAGATCTCTTTTGATCATTAACAAAGAGAAAAGAAAAAAAGAAGAGAGAACTGTTTGGATCATCGTCAGCCACAATTCCAAAGCAAACTATAGTCTTGAGGTTTCAAGGAGTGGCCAAATTAAAAATAACGAAAATCAAACCCCCACAAAAAAAAGATAATAATAATAACAAAAAGAGAGGGGCAAATTGGACATTTAAGAAAACACTTATGCCAAAAATGTCACCTACGCAGGGAATCTGGAAGGTGGCGAGACATTTTCGAAATTAAAGTCATGGATGTGGTTAAATTCGCAAGAAACTTAGGATATGGTTTTTCCAAGAATCACTCGAGTTACGTCACACGCGCGTGAGTGGAGCGTGGAGTGACTTTATCATCAGTGTATTGATTAGACGGTGTGTATAGCGCGTGGAATCGGTTTGAAGTGGTTTGCGCGTGGGGAATATGTGAACAGTCAAGGGCGGCTGAAGCAGTGTGATGAAAACGAAGGCCCGAGGCCCAAGGGTTGAGGAAGGGTGTACGTGGCCCTCTCAGAAAACGACTCAATATGAAAAAATACAAACAAAGGTGAAGAGAGAGAGAGAGAGTTGTGATGGTGGACCTGTTGCTAGTGGGTTCCGTGTGAGGGTATTTATGGGTTGAGTGTGTTTGTTTCAGCAAGCCAAAGACTCAAAAGAGCAAGAGACTAGAGAGAGACAGAGAGCATTCTAGAGTGAGTCAGAGTGAAAGCTTCAAACTTGAGGGAGATAATTAGTGGGTGGGTTGGGGGTTTCAAGAGAGGAGACATGCCCAACTTGAACCCAGCAGCTCTGTTACTTGCTTCTACATACGTTACCAGATCCCAAAGGTACTCTCTACTCTCTCTCTCTCGTTTCTTCTGCCTTATCCTGTCTCCACTAGCCACCTTTTTTTTTTATTGCTTCACAACATGCTTTTTCTTATTCTTTCCTATATATATATATTGGGTGTATCTTTTATTTTTTTTATTTTGTACTTTCTTTTACACTATTTTGTGATTTATTTTTATGTATATGGGATCCAAGTGGTGTGATTTAAGTTTATGTTTGCTGTTTCCCATTTGCATGTGGAGTTTGAGGTCAGCTGATGTTGATAAGGTCACTACTAAGATTTGGAAAATAGTTCTGGGGTAGAGCTGATGTTGTGTCCGCTGTTACTCCTGTTCTGCTTTGCTTATTCTCTCGGTTTTTACTTTTAGTAACGGGCATTGTGGATAGAAAAAAGGTTTGCATTTTCTGGGTGCGCTTTTTTTTTTTTTTAGCAAGTCAGGGTTGATCTAGTTCTTAAGCATGTCTTGCATGTGTATGTCTTTTTTTAGTTAGTTCAAGTCTCTCAATGATCATATAATTCATCTACGTTGGAGTTTCCTGACAAACATGGCACTCGGGGTTCGTCTGTTTCAAAGTTTGTTTTGACGAGATGCTACCATAAGAGCAAAATAATTTCCTATTTTATTTTTTATGAAGGGCATTTGCCTGATTGATGATGCTTTAATATATATATTTATTGATTTGCTGATTTATATCCTGTCAGCAAGGTTTGTGATTTATATCATTTCGATAAGATCAAAGAAAAGTGAAAGGGAAATCACAAATATTTATATTTGGGGCTTGATGTCTTGAACAAACATATATCTGTTCCAATTTTCTTCCTCATTTTCCCAATATCGAGACAGAATATATTGAATCAAGTTCTGAGGTAGATATTTAAAGTTGATGATCTTATAATAGGACTTATTCAATTCATCTGTGGCTCCGTGGATATGCCCCTACATAAAAAGAATGTTCTTTGAGCAGTTTTTCATTGTTTGTCTACTTTTAGGATGATCATTTTGTAGTATGTGATTGAGGATTTTGATTTTTGAAAATTAAGGCTGCAATTCAGTATTCATTGTACTCAAGGCATGATAAGCCATACTTCATTATGTATATATTTTCAAATCACCCTTCAAAATTAGCTTTTTCCTTAGAATTATCCTTTTTATATATAATCTTCTATACATTGTAAAATACCTACCTACCATAAAGGTAATAAATAATGTTCATAACTGTGATTGACATGACAGTAGAAACAGTGTAGTTATGGCAGTGCTATATTCATAGTTTAGTAATTATTTAGGGAGTCCGCCATCGTGGTTTAGAGATAGCTGGAGGCAATGATGATAAGACGATAAGGGTAATATCGACATCTCATCAAAGATTAGTATAATTACCTTGACATATTCATCCATAGTAGAGATGGGAATTCCACATTTATTGGGAAATTGATCCTTATGAAAATTATGTTTAAAATGTAAAAATAGGAACCTTAAGAGTCACAAAGTGGTTGAATTCTGGAAAATTCTTCAGCAAGTAAGTACCAACTCGAAAATTATATTACTTTTAGGCTTTGATTTTGTAGATAGAGTGTGTTCCCCATTAGAGTGATTAGTGATAGTGGGAGTTCAACCTGAAAATTGAATTTGGGGACATCGAGGTCTTTATATTCTTACTGTGTTTTTTTTTCCCATGTAAGACTACTACGTAGCCATTTGACACATCACTATTTAACAAAATTTCAAAGTGTCACATTATTATTTAACAAAATAATTTTGATGAAAATCCACTATAAGGACAACATTGTATATATTTAGTAAATTGAGAGACTAAAATGAGAAAATTGAAACAAGTAAGGGCTACAATGAACATAGAGTGAAAATATAAGGACCGGGGTTTTAAATTGTTATTGCGGTCGTGGTTGCATTGCAATTACTGTGATTGCGGGTAGTGTGGTTACAGTGATGCGGGTAACAACCGATGAGGCCATGAATTTTTTTAAAGTTTGCAACCATGAAATTTTTTACTTTTAAACAAATGTTGTAACATTGCTCCTGATGCAGTTTTGTTGCGGGTGCGTCCTGGTTCCGTTGTAAATAGGAATCACCTCGCTATTGCGGTCCGCAATTTCGAACACTGATAAGGACCAAAACTTAATTAAGCCAACTAAAAATTTGCCAAAGCATGCTTTGCTTATTCCTCATCCCCTTGCATAATAATATTATTTTTAATTTTTTGATTGTCACTTTCTCCTTTAATATAATTTTATGCAAAACTAATTGATAACAGGGAACTAAATGTAGCTAAAACTGGTTAGAAGGATATAAATTATTTGTAAAACGAAGCCTCATGTGGTAATTCATTATTATCATATATTAGACTATTATCACAGTTATTCAACATGTTTGAAAATTGTGCTTTTAAAAAATGATTTACTTCCCACTGCCTTCATTTTTTGGGGGTTATTTGTTTGAAGGAATTGTTGCAACTCTTTGCGTGAGCATTTTTTACCAGACAATACCAAATAATTCTTTCTATTATTCTCTCTGTTAAGTCTTAAACAAAGGGAACTTGAAATTTTGGCATATATGCATAAAACTTTAGTTAATAGACTTGATTACCTTAGTAATTCAATATTTGCTAACAAATACCTTGATTATATTTGTTGAAATTATAAGGTTTAGGGAGGAAAAGAGTAAGAGAGAGAAAGAAGGCTTTTAATAATATTATAATAGATTGATATGGTGTGTTGAAAAATACAAAACACTAACTCTTATTTTATACTAATAATTAGGTCTAGTACTACTGTAATATTACTAGTACAAACTTAAGCTCACTAATATAATAAGACTCGTAGCCCTAATTAATTAAGGAAACAAATTATTAAACATAATGAAATTTGGAAACAACTCCTAAGATTGCTAATCAATTAGAGGAGAAATTGATTTCACAATATATTCTAAAATATTCCATGATATATTAAATACATTATGATATATTTTAACACTCCTCCTTAAGATAAAAGCTTACTTAGAGTTTGCTATAAATAAACACTCTAAAAGAAAATCTTAAAATTAATGTGGGCTCTATAAACAATTGTCTGAAAGACAACTCCGTGATGCTGGAGATGCAAGAGAGGCAATAAATGAGATGAACCCTATTGGAAAGATAACTCAACAAGACGGTTGGAATGATCCAGAAGTAGAAGAGTTGATTAGAATGTTGCATGGCACAATAGGTATTTCTCGGCAAGAACTCATGCATATCAAGGCCCAAACTTATCCAAATTCATCAAGAACAACATATGGAAGCTTCAAATAGCAAGATTGATATTAGAGACCCAAAGACCTAGAAAACTGAATTTCGCTCAAATTGGCTAGAAATCAGCTAGATCAATAGCTTGCGGCTGGAACATGACACAACCAAACTCACAAGTACAGAGCCATACAGCTAATAGGAGCCAAAGCCAAATAGAAGTAGGACCAGTAACCAAACATGTCTAGAACAGATATAAATTTAACTTGTGTGGGCTGGTGAGAATCACAACCAATAGAGTGCACCACTGTAATGATTCATCTGTAGGAAGAAACATATAATTCATAACCGATATGATTCATTAGCGAGATAGTGGAGTCACTAGTTTGATTTTGATTCATTAGAGGGAAGAAATGTCACCTTTGAAATGATTCATCGGTGGGAAGAAATTGTAGTAAGAAACACGTGAGGAGAGAGAAACTCGTCCAAACAATTGCGGGTAGGAGGAAAAAGTAAGGTTTTAATGGCCTGAATTAGTGCACGACCAACAAAAAATGAGATATGGGACAAAGACATAGTTGGAGAGGAGTTCCATATTTTAGGGAACTAAGTAGTGGAATAGGTAACTGATGGAGGATGGTACCGTTCTAATACCATGTTGAAATAATAGGGTATAAGTAGTAAAAGAGGATGAAAACATAATAGAGACTCTAAATAATATGATATTGTATTGATATATGGTGTGTTTAAAATAGGTTAATTTAATCTACAAGTCCTGTACTTTTTGACAATTTTCAAGTAGGTTTCTATAGTTGAAACACTATAAGTGGGTGTATATAATTTGAAAAACATTTTTAATTGGGTCCCTATAAGGCTCTAAGAGTAAGTTGGATTTAGGACCTCATTGATTCTTTTTTTATTTAAACTAGGGATCCATTTATAGTTTTAAAACCATAGGTACTTATTTGAAAATTCTCAAAAGGTATAGGAACTTGCAGATTAATTTAACCTTTAAAATACCAAGCACTAATTCTTATTTATACTAATAATTAGGTTAAGTACTAGTGTAGTACTTCTAGTATAAGTTCAAGCCCATTGATACAATAATATTCATAACTCTAATTAAATAAGGAAACAAATCAGGAAACACAAGGGAATTAGAAAACAACTCCTAACAATGGTAATCAATTAGAGGACTAATTGATTCCATAATATATTCTAAAGATCTTCTAACATAGTTTAAAATATTATAAGATACACTGAAGATATTATGATATATTCTATCAATTTTCTTCTTCATACGATGGCCTATGTTGCTGTTATTTGCTCATTTGTGGAATTGAAATGATTAGAAGAAGCTGAATATCTACATGATGCTTAATTAAGATGCAAAACATGATGTTTCCAACTGCCACAGTGAGAATCACGATGTGTCAATAAATAAACCAATTATTAATGTGACCACTAGTTGGCTGTTGGCAGAGCAGGCTATAGTTGAGATTGATGCATTCTATAATGATTTCTCTTTAAAAATTTTGTGCATTCTTCATTATGTCACAGTAGGTACAGTACTTTAAGATTAAGGATACCTTCTAGTACTCTGGTGGGGAAGAAGAGGAAGAACACATCTATTTTATTTTCTAAACGAAAATTATCAAAGAAAAGGTATTATGTGTGCTAGGAGCAGCTTATTGACTTCCTTATCATTAATATTTCAGTATGTATGTCATTTTGGATGTAAAACAAGTAAATATAAATTGGAATCTATAGTTTAAGGGATTGTCTTGGTGACTAGCTTGGTGTTGTAGAATTTCTGACCTTTCTCCCATCTATGCCTGTTCTACATGTGTGTGGCTTCCATGCCCTAACTTATGTTATGTAAAATTACTTCTAGGCGCAGAAAGTAGAATATCATCTTGGTTTGGGAGCAGCTAAGCTAATTGTCAACTTTGGTATAATTTCCTGTTTTCTTGCTTGGTTTCTGGTTGGATTTTACATTGAATATGTTGCTTGATGACTCAGCGATCACTACTTCTCATTCGAGCTTTTGGAAACTCATCTTAGGGATACTGCTTTTTGGTGTATTTAGTTGGAATGGAATGCTATATACGGTGTTTTTTGGTGTATTTTTTGTGCTGTATATTTCCTCTCGTTAGTGCTCAACCCATGGTTTCTTCTGGGGAGTCTCCCTAACAAATATAAAGAGGGATTGGAGAGCTTCGTTGCTTTAACGAGCTTGTTTCAATTTCTGTGTTCATGTTATGTAGGATTTCTTTTCCTCCCTCTTTCTTTGCACCTCTTCTTTTCCCTTTCTAATGAAGTATCTTCTTTTAAGAACAAACATTTTTGGAACATTACCTCCCTTTCTCCCATCCTTTAGAAGTCTATGCTGTGTCGTTGTTCCTTAAAAGTGTAAATATGTACCTATCCTTTGGTGTTGTTCCTCTTATACATCATGCATTACAAGAAACTTTCTTTTATATGTATGTGATTTTCCTTTCCTCACTTCACCTCTTGGCCGGTCTAACATGAAACCATTCTCTCAGGTCAATGATAAATGAAGCCATTTCTCTTGTTGAATCATCCTGATACCGTGTTCAATTGTTCACAAGTTGATTGTAATCACTCAATGGTATGTGAAGCTGCTGTTTGTGGATTTGTTGCTTGCACTTTTAGTGATTAACTAGCCTTTGTCCTCCAATTTCAGGCTTATGCTCCTTATCATTATGGCGATCCTTTTTTTGGTGGTTCATTAGTTGCTTATGGACCACAGGCTGTTGTAAGTTCTGTTAAGTGCATCTTTTTATGTATGCTCTTAATATTTAGATGCACTTTATGATGCCTTATTTTGGTGATATGAAATTTTTATTACACTTAGATTTCCTAGTATGATGTTTTAATATGATGTCACTGTCCTTTTAAAATTTACTAGAATCAACCCCAAATGATGCCCCAGATGCTGGGATTAGCATCCGCTAGAGTTGCATTACCACTTGATCTTGCAGAAGATGGGCCCATTTATGTCAATGCAAAACAGTACCATGGTATACTGAGAAGGCGACAATCACGAGCAAAGCTTGAGGCTCAAAACAAACTCATCAAAAGTCGTAAGGTATGCTCCATAACATGTTGATGCTTTGAACTCACTGCTTTTGTCATCCAGAACTCTGAAATAGCACATGAAAATGGTGCAACAACCATGTCATGCTTGGAGCAGAAAAATATTTTTATACATCTTTCTTTTCAAAGTGTGGTAGGGGTAGAATTAAAATCAATAGAATAAGTACATGTTAATTACTGGGTAAAAATGTTCTTTTACCATCGCAAGGGAATGTTAGAATCACTATGAATATCAAAAAGAAAGGTTTAGAACTAAGAAAGGAATTATATATTGCATTATTTTGTAACATGTTATTATTCTATTATAGTGAATGTGGAATCATATAGCAAAGATGTTGCCTGCTTTTCTGAATCTGATTTGGATTTGGACTAAAAAGAAATGGTGCTACTCCACTTATTTTCCTCCTCTTCCTCAAATTGATTGCAGCCATATCTTCATGAGTCTCGGCACCGCCATGCTTTGAATAGAGTTAGGGGATCTGGGGGGAGATTTCTCAGCACCAAACAGCTTCAACAGTCTAATGCAGAGCTTCTCACTGTTGCCCATTCTGGCTCAAACCCTGTCAACATATATCAAAAGAAAGATGCTCAAGAGGTGGAAAGTCATCCCACAAGTACTGGAGAAAATGCATCTTCCACAACAACCTGCTCTGACCGGACAAGTTTGTC
Source organism: Styphnolobium japonicum (assembly GCA_023212625.1). Lineage (NCBI taxonomy): Eukaryota > Viridiplantae > Streptophyta > Magnoliopsida > Fabales > Fabaceae > Styphnolobium > Styphnolobium japonicum. The sequence continues at coordinate 18,747,415 of JALBWW010000003.1, read as the reverse complement.
CACTAACAGTGTCAATTTTAGGCAGACTGAGCGCAAGTTCTTGGGGAACTCCCCAAACATGGGCGGAACATCACAATGCAGTGGGGGACTCACCTTTGGTGGAACCCAGCACCGTGCTTCAGTTGTCCGGTGATAGGTGGAACCAGGCAAAATCAATTTCATCGGTCAGGCAAATCATCCTTGGCTCAGTCACTTTACTTTCTGCGTTTCATATGTTAAAATGTTGTCTTTTGAGAGATTCTGCATTAGCACTCAAACCTTTGCTATGGCTTTGCGGTGTATTTTAAAGTTGCTATTGCTTCCACTAGACTGTTGAACTGGATCGGAATAGTTTCTGCATGAAATTTTAAGTTTGTGATCCATATATACTTTCTATGGAATGTCCTTGCTTTCCCAGCCCAACCCCCTAGCCCATAGAAAATAAATGAAAAGAGAAGAACAGGAAAAGCTCCACACTACTGGCATGTTACCGGATTAATACCTTTTCTCTCTTTAACAAAAGAGTTGCAAGTTGCATGTGAGCTTGTTACGTCCAGCAGTAGCTTAAGCAAGTTGTAGACATCTGTGTTATAGGTTTTGATCATGTCTGGGAAATGTCTCAGTAAAGAAGACATGTCCAAGAGTCTTAGCTCAAGTTGGCACTTTGATTTCAGGCGAATCTCACTGAGGGAGCTCTGCATGCATTTTAACTTAAATTCTCTTTTCTTAGTCAGCATGTCCGGAAAAGCTTTTTTCTTTTCCAAAATAGTTGTTTTTAAATAAAAGGTTGTTTTATCTGAAATTTATCTTGTATATTTAAAGTGTGAAAAATTGAGAATAAGTTAAGATTATTTTTTTATAATTAAAAATAATTTTTTTAAAAAAGCCATTATTTTAAATTTTAAATTATTTGATTTCAGATTATTTTAAAAATTTTAAAAGAAAAATACATATTTGTTCTTAATTAAATAAATTTTTTTAATTATTTCATATATATTTTGATAATTTAATATATAAAAGTAATTTTTTTATACAATTTAAATAAAATTTTTTATCATAAAATTAATTATGAATTAACATATCTAAGTATAAATTAATTTTTTTAATAATTGATTTTTTTAAAAATTAATTATATATATAATCAATTTTTAATAGTTATTTTTCAAACACACCAAGTCTTAGATCTCTTTTGTCTGGAAAAAAAAAAGGGACCCAAGATTGGTTTATAGTGTCATTTGATGAAAGTTGAATTGGGACCATATGCAAGCATCCAATATAGGTTGTCAAGATCATGCAAGAAACTTGAAAATTCAACAAAAAGATGCCAAACTTGAAGACCTTGCCCTAATATTGTATCAAATGCTTATCATTATAGCCTTTTGTTATGGCATCAAGCATTAATAGGTTGAATTAATTATAGGTATTATGGGTTGGGAATGTTAAACTCATGAATTTTAAAAAAGATATTGACCATGTAAAGTCAACATAAATTATCATAGTTTCTGACATGGATTTGTCATATGCTGTCGTGAAATCTTGAAAATGATCTTTGAAGTTGATGGATGCAATGCCCTGCCTTTTAGCTCCTAGTTTTGAAGTGAATGTTGCCTTTTCACTTTTGATCGCATGGATCATTACGGAGTTACCTTTGTCACTTCTGGTCCAGCTGCACACAGGGAGATTAACAGGTCACGTTTTGTGTTGCAGTTGCACACGGAGATTAACAGGTCACGTTTTGTGTTGCAGTTGTAGGTTCTAAGTAAAAAAAACCTTGGTAGATGAATGCAATGGTTCGTTATCGTTCCTCCTTGTCATGTCTTGCAGCAAAACGTCTATTTAACAAATTGAATTTTACACACTCAAGGAACAAAAATAGGTGAGCATTTTATAATTTGTTGAGGTAAATTTTGTTAATGTCTGCATTGTGATTTTTTCTTTTTAATAAAAATTTCTTCAAGCATGTACAATAATCTTGTGTGACATTTATTGTCTAGCAAGATAGTTGGCCTCTTGATAGCTTCAAATTTTTTGACATATGGACAATTTAGGGCATCTCCACTCATGTGATTTGCTATTACATCTCTAAAACTTTTCTATTTCTGTTAAACTTGGTCTCGCAGAAGCTACTTTTATCTACCACACATATTAGTTGGTATAAACAAAAATGATGTCGTCGTTCTAAAGTTGGAAATTGAAGTTGTGGATTTACATACAGATAAAATCAAATGTTTTAGTTTTAGTTTTTTTTTGAAATAAGAATACGGAAAAAATGACTTCCATTAAAGATCTTAAAAAATGGACAGTACTAAGTTAAAAATTTTGGGATTACAGATCAATTGGTTAAAGTTTTTTCCTCCATGATGTAGATTCTATACTTCAATTAACTTGTAAGGAATTGGTTGAATCCATAGCTGACTTGGGAAAGAAATAGCAACTTCTTGATATAAGGGTTGGTTTTTCAAAAATTATCTGCTATCTATGCCGAAGGAAGTAATGATTTTAGCAGCAAATTTTGTAGTCTTTTCCCCCCTTCCTCTGTAGCCTGATACAATAACAACAAATGAACTACAAATATTAATATGTAGATAATAGTTAGTAATCATTATTGTTAACAATTTAAAACAGATAAATATTTGATTAGTTAAATTTAAATTTAGTTGAAGTTACAAGTGGTATTAATATCACTTATATGTAAATAGTGTATTTTAGAATTCAATTAAATTGTAATAACTACTTTTTCTTTTAAAAAAAATCTAAATAGCATTTCTATCATTGATAGCTTATCTCTCAAGTTTTGTAAATCTTATTATGTTTTAGAAGTAATGCACTGAGACAATGATAAGTGGTAATACAATTAATTATAGATTATTAGATTAACTTTAAAAAGTGATTTAAACTATTATACTCATAGAACTGATGCTCATATCTCCTTGGGGATATATGATAAAATTAATACTGTAACTCGTGACTCCCTCTAAATGATGTATTGCCGTTTCTATCAGCTCAGAATTTGTAGTACTAGTACATATAAGTTTACTTGGAATATTTACCTTTTAATATGATCTCACTTCTTAGAAAGCAATAGCAAAAGACACGCAAGCTTTTTAAAACTAACATACTTAAAACAAGGCTATAACTTGGACCCTACGCATGCCGTTTTACAAATTAATAAAACGGCTGTCCATCAAGACTTATATTGTAAGGTATAATGATTTTTAACATAATTATTATAGAACCACCTTTCTGCATAAACTTTAGCAGTTCTTTCAATTTTTCATTTATTCATCTTTTTCTTTTTTCTCATCCATTAGAGGGAGGTGGTTTGGGTCATTTTTTTTGGCTTAGAATCACCTCTCTACATCGTTTTTTTTTTCTCTTCTTTTATCTAAATAAGTGGTTTTCCACATAGATCTGGGTTTTCTTTCGTGTTTTTTGTGTTTTCGTTGTATGAGTGCGGCGGTGTTTTGTTCGTCGTCTTGTTGCGGCGTCGTTTGGTTTCCTGTCTCGGTGGAGTGGTTTTTCGTCTTATTGCAGGATTCGTTTGGTTTAGATTGGTAGATCAGTTTTGATTCATTACATATTCAATCAAGAATTGAGCGTCAACGTTACATGTTCGGAGACATGAGTATTCTGATCACTTTAATTTTGTCACATTCGTAGGCATTTTGCCGTGTTATGTTATTAACATGGATTCTGTAAGTTTGTTCACAGATTCATCCTTTTTAGTTTTTAGCGATGTTGAATTTGTATTGTTCTTGATGAATTTTATCACTTTGAATGAATAAATATCTTTTTTAGTAAAAAAAAAACATAATTATTATAGAAATATTTGTGGTCCTTAACCATATTGATAAAAGGTTTTTTTTATTATAAGATAAAAATATATTTTTGACTTAACTTTTATATTAATTAAAATTAAGTTTCTTTTCAAGTAAGGGTACATCTCCTATATTAACTTAGTACATTTAAAAAAAAAAATGTTCAAAGCCAATATGATTTGTAGTTATTTCGAAACCTTAGGAATTGAACTGGATTGACAGCATCATTGTTTACCACAACAAATTACATATAGTTGACAATTCGAACTCAACATCTATCTGCAAACAGCTCTATCACAATAGGTTACCTTTTTGAGCACCAAAAAAATGAGATATTGGAGCCAAGAAATAAACAAAGATGTGAACAAAATAAAACTGCACTCGAGCTTTTAATAACAACACTCTAACAAAATATCATAACTTAGAGTGAAAGAACAACCATATCAGCCCTACAGTGATCAACAAACATCTATTGAAGAATTAGTTATACTGCAGCTGAATCCATGAGTCAATAAGGAGGAAAATCGTTGGAACCATACCTGCGCGGCTTGCTTAAGGCCATAGATGGCTTGTTAATTGAGCTCACACACATAATGAGGGCACTGAAAATGAGACATAAATACCTGCTCTTTGAAATGACCATGGAGAGAAAGGCGTTTTTAATAGATATGTTATCATTATACTCTATGTATTTAATAATAATAGTAATTTCTTTTCAAAGTAATTTTATTAATATATAAATTATCAAATAAAAATTAATGTTTAAATTAAACTTGTTTATGAGTATATTACTTTTTTATGGTTTATGATCAGAAGACTTATATCATTTTAATTGTATTTTTTTCATACACATTATTTCAATTAAATCTAGAACAATATGTTTAAGGTGCACAAATCATTTCCACTTGAATTGGACACAAGTTTTAATGAGTATATTACAATTATACTTCCAGGTAGGTAGATAGATTATAATTCCAAAACAGTAGGATATTTATGTTAATTTTCGGTGGTAAAAGTAATACTGACTAATTTCTTAAATTGTACAGTAAGGTATCCTCGGGTAATGCGCGAAATCAAAATATCTTTTATAGTATGTAAATCTTAAAATATAAAATTTGAGAATTGATAATTCATTCATTCATCATTAACAAGTCACACACGAGAGACATAAGCGGGTTGGGTCATGGGTGGAAGTGGTAGTGTGGTACATACATACTGTAGATGCAAATTTTATCAATTCAAAAATCAAAATCCAACACCATTCATTCTCTTTGTGTTCCCGAGAAAGCAGCCTGGAACTCCAAGGCAAGCCACGCATTTTATCTCCCTCCACTTTTCTTTCTACTTCACGCAAACTTCACATTCACATTTCACACACAGTCACTCACTAACTGCATTACAAATTCCAAATCACAAGACCAAAACATTAACAACCAAACCAAACATAACATCAGAGACAACAAGAAAGAAGAATCATGGTTTCGTATGTAAGCATGTTGCTTTACGGCGTTGGAGGGTTGGTGGTGGTTGGCATTGCATTGCTGGTGGCATTTCAGGAGAAGCTGGTCTACGTCCCCGTCTTGCCTGGCCTCTCCAAGTCCTATGCCTTCACCCCTTCTCGTCTCAGGCTCACCTACGAGGACATCTGGCTCAGATCCTCCGATGGCGTTCGTCTTCACGCCTGGTTCATCAAGCTCTTCCCCCACTCCCGAGGTTCCACTTCCATCTCCATGCTCCCCCCCCCCTCGCTTTTGTTTCATTTTTCACATTCCATGTTCTTCTTCTTCATTCTGTTTAATGGGTGTTGCTCGCTTTGCGGATATACCAATTGGGTTGATTTCATTTTCTTCATTCAGTCAAATTGCGTTAATGGGTGTTGCTCGCTTTGCGGATATACCAATTGGGTTTCGTTCATTTTCTTCATTCAAGTCAATTTGCGGGAATTGGGTTGCTTGCACCTTCCTTTGGGTTAGACTCCAGATTTTTTAGGTTCATTCGCACTGTTGTGAGTGTGAGTGGGAGTGGATACCGATTCAAATTTCGATACGCATTTTTCCTGAATTTGTCAGGATTTGGATGCTATGTTCTTACCATAGAGACAAAGACTCTGTGCTGCACTTAGAGAAAGCTTGCTAATTGATTTTGTTATAGTTCTAATTTGTTGAATGTTTTATTACCTCTTTTTTGATTTGGCAACTAAAAGGGACGTCAATCATTAATTGCTTGACCTGAAAAACGTGGCTTGGGAGAAATATAGGTTGAAGAGAAGGTTATTATTTGCTATTGATTGAATGAGACAGGATGTTTTATGTTGGTTGTGAATGGATTGATCTTAAACACGAGTAGAATTTATTTATCTCTTGTAGTATGTATGCTTCGTGCAGAATGGTACACAACTGCTGTTATGCTTTGTAAGCTTTTACTCTTGATATTTTTGTTTTCATTCCTGAGTAGGTTTAGTTTGAGAGAAAAAAAAAACAACTACTAATTAGAATAATAAGCAGAAATTAGTGATCTAAACATCAAAATGGTTGAATCAAGTCTCAGCATTTGACAGTACAAAATCTTAGTTGGGGTTGCTATTTAAGTCTTATATTGCATTACGATGCATGCTTGTGCACATTTGATATTTTCTCCTTGTATTCAGTGCTTTTCTGTAACATAGATGTTGTTCTAATGTAGTTCTTTTTTCTTATGTTCCATTGACAGGTCCGACCATTTTGTTTTTTCAAGAAAATGCTGGAAGTATCCTAGTGATAAAATAAAGAGTAGGGTTAAGTTGTGATTATTATTTCATATCCTTTTACTTGATGTCTTGATCAGGTTCAATAAGCTTATAGAGGCCTTGACTACTGACTTTTAGACATTGCTCATCGTCTTGAGATGGTGCACATAATGTTGCAGCAGTTACAATGCAATATCTTCATGCTCTCTTACCGAGGGTGTGTGTCAGTACCTTAATGTTTTTATGCAATAGCTCTGTGTCAGCAGATTCTTGTCTTTAAAATGCACATGTCACCTTCTGACTGGATTGGCACTAATGTATCATTCAATTAAATAGTTATGGAGCAAGTGATGGCTTTCCTTCTCAGCATGGAATTACTAAGGATGCTCAGGTGTGATTTTTTACTACTGCCCGTATTTTGGTCTTCAAACTTCTTACTCAAATTTTGTTGTCTCCTTGTGGCCAGGCTGCATTGGATCATCTTTCTCAAAGGTCTGACATTGACACATCTAGAATAGTTGTATTTGGACGGTCACTTGGGGGTGCAGTTGGAGCTGTACTAACAAAAAATAACCCTGACAAGGTACCCCCTGGAAGACTTTGCATTGATCTCTTGATGTATCCTATAGTATATTCAGGATTGATGGGTTTTTACTTTTTGTGCTGTGGAATGTCGTGGATGCAACTGATAGAGTTTTGGATTTTGGTTGACACACTGGATTGTAGCCTGCAGATAAATGCATCCATATAATGTTAATACTATATGCATCACCCTGCTAAGTTCACAAGAGAAAGAATATAGAAACACTTTATAATGTAGCTCTAAAGTAGCATTGCAAATTTCTTTTGTTGTAGATAGATTCTTAACTCATTTCATGATTATCAGCGTTACATGAGAAAAGAATATTGAACTTATTGAACCAATCTTGTTTTATATTTTTGAATGAGGCAATTTTATTGCTCTTCCTCCTGGTACACACACACACACAGGGAAAAGAGAGTGTGCTGCTAATAGGATTGTAAGTTCACGAGTGCTTTCCATGTGCTACTATAAAATCAATTTCTTGAATAGGAGTATTGAAAAGTTTTTTGTTGTCATACAGAAAGGTTCTGTTTATTGCTATTGCGTGTTGTTGAAATGATCTAGGAATCCCTTCCTTTAGCATGTTTTCTTTGTTATGAAATTTTTATCATGAAGGATTTTACTAACTATTCTCTTGGGCTTCTATCTGGCTTAATTAAAGATTCTTTACAACAGTTTATAAGGGGCCAGTTTTTTACACGTATTCTAGAGAAGTATCCATTTCAATTTTTTAAAGAAAAGATTCAATGTTGGTTGTTTTATATTCAGTCAAAAAGCTCTTATTAAGTAAAAATGAAAGAGATGTATAAATGGTCACTAAACAACCTTTTTTCTTTGCAAAATAACTCTTCATATTTGAATTTTCTTGTGTATGTTGAATTTCACTTCTATTGCTATGATGTATATTTCATGAGTTGAGATTTCTAGCAGAGGCTTTACCTAGTAGTATACCTTGCAGCATGTTAATAGCTTGGTTCTTCCTCTGATGTATCTTTTATGTAGAAATACTGGGATCTGATTTTAGAGTGAGTAGTCAAAGCATAGAGACTGATGCAATATTTTATTCAGAAATTTAGCTGGGTATCTCCTTGTTTTTATCCTCAGCAATGGTTTGTTTGTGCACCTTTCTCCTTTGGCCTTCTTTCTGTATTTTAGGTTGCTGCACTGATACTGGAAAATACTTTCTCATCTATATTGGATATGGCTGGAGTTTTATTACCTTTTTTGAAGTGGTTTATTGGAGGCAGCTGTTCAAAAGGTCCTAAACTACTCAATTTTCTTGTGCGTTCTCCATGGAGTACTATTGATGTTGTTGGCCAGGTGAGGGATGCGGGAAATACAAGTTTGGCCTTCTGTTTTTCTGATCCAGGGCATTTACAAGTAAAAGATACAATACCTGATTAGAATTAGTAGGTCGCTTGTACACAAGGACATGGGATTTTCATAATATATAGAAAGTTGACTGGGTTTTTATTCCTAGTAAAGTTTTAAAGAAGGACGTTAATTCTTAACTTTTAGAATCTCTTCTTTGTCTCAAGAAAGGAGCATTGTATTGTTTGCTTCTTATTCATTCTTTTTCTATTTATCTCTAGCTGGATTCATGTGTTTGTGCATCACTTTTGTACTACCATCTTAATTGCAGATCAAGCAGCCAATCCTTTTTCTCTCTGGGTTGCAAGATGAGATGGTCCCTCCATCACATATGCAAATGCTTTATGCTAAGGCAGCTGCTCACAATAATCGTTGTCTCTTTGTGGAATTTCCTACTGGCATGCATATGGATACTTGGCTGGCTGGTGGTGATCACTACTGGAGAACAATTCAGCAGTTCCTTGGACAGCATGTTCCAGAAAAAAAGGAAAACAGATCATCCCAAATTGAAAATGGTAATATTTTTTCTCATGCTGTGTTTCAAAACGGATGGATTAAGAAACTGGGATGGCTTTATTTTTTCTAATACTGAGAGCATGTTTGGGAAAGATTAATTCTTTCCCAAAACAGATTTTTTTTCAATAAAAAATTATTTTATCTAAAATCTATCTTGTTTGTTTAAAGTGTGTAAAATTAATTATAAGTTAAGATTATTTTTCTATAACTAAAAACAACTTTTTTAAAAAAGCTGTTATTTTAAGCTTTTAATTATTTGATTTCAGATTATTTCAAAAGTTTTAAGAGATAAATACCTATTTGTCCTCAATCAAATAACTTTTTCAATCATTTCATACATCTTTTGGTAATTTAATACATAAAAGCGATTTTTTTATACAATCCAAACAAAACTCCTTATCATAAAATCGATTATGAATTAACATATCCAAACATAAATTATTTTTCTCATAATCGATTTTCTTAAAATTCGATTTTTCACATAATCTTTTTTTCACAGTTAATCCAAACACGCACTAAATATAATTAGTTGCATGAATTTTATCTAGTTTTTGTTGTTAGATTTGGAAGTTTTCTTTCTTTTTCTTTTCACAGGGATCTGCCATGTGTCCTTTTAATGTTTGATACGATCTTTGGCAAGTATACCTAGTCGTAAACAAGTAATACGGTAGTGAGACCGAAAATCGTCCTCAGGGATCGTGGACAAGTATCACTTCGCAAAATGAATCACTATTTAGAATTTCGTTTGGAAAGAAGGGAGCTCAATTGTAAACAAACAGCTTAACAAAAAGTAAATTGTTTTGGTTCTTTTTGGATTTTTATCAGACACTCTGCAAGCAAAAGGAATGTGAATGCAAATGAGAAAAGCGCCAAGTTAGATTTGATTACTCATCCTAAATCAAGCAATGCAATGGCTATTAACACACCCTATCCTTCAATGATGAAGATCAATCCACTAAACTACTAAAACCCTAATTCCTTAGGTGAATTAGCCTAAATTTCCAAAATAAACCCTAATTCCTTAGGTGAATTATAGAGAGAATATGCATAAAGCTCAAGGATCACTAGATCACCAACAAATCAAAATCTATTCCTAGCATCTTGGCCTATTGGATGTTCAACTCAATTCTAGATTCAACATTAATTTTCCAATCTAATGCCAATTCACACAACAAATCATGGATGATCAAGCCAAGATAAGCATTAAGCAAGGATATTGAACACTCATAAGAAGATAGAAATGTATTAAAACCAAAGTCAATTACAAGAAGATATTAGAGTTAATCATTCTCAACTTTAACAAGGAAGTGGAATTAGCTACATAATTAAAGAGAAAAACAAAAAGGAAATGAAGGAGTCAAGAAGAACAATCCAAACTCCATGAAGATTCCTCCCCAAGATGAACAAGAGTCTTCTTTCCTCTTTTAGTTAGGTCTCCTCGCCACCGCTTCTCTTCTTTGCCTTAAATGTGTTTTTATAAGTCGTGAAAATTGGAAGTTTGGCTCATTGCGCTCGCCAAGCTCTTGGATACTTCTGTGAGCTTGAGCCAAGGCTCAGTCACAAAGCTCTTCCAGAATAAAATTCACTTTTCTTCTTCGCGCTAAGCCAAGCTTGCTTGGCTCAAATTAAACCTTCCAGCATGCAAATTAAGCCTCCAAAGATCTTCCATCCAACTCACCTTACCTATGCAACCTCCAACAACATTCAAAAGCAAATCAAAAAGACTAAAAACAACCAAATTACACAACCAAACAACTAACAAAACAACTAAATGAAAAACAAAGCAATAAATGGGGCAAAACAACTCTAAAGAGTTCACAAGAGCAATAAAACTACCCAATTAAAACACTCTATAATTAGTAAAATGGTAGATTATCACTCCCCCAAACTTAAGACTTTGCTTGCCCCAAGCAAAAGTAATCAAAACAAAAAAGAAAAAAACAAAAGACATAACCACACAGTCACCATAACTGAGAAAAATCAACAAAGTTAGCACGATATCACCCAACACCACAACAAGATCTTATCCTTCATGAATGGATTTCCAAAGATGAAAATAAAGCCCGTGACCAAATTCAATTTGAACGCATCCACAAGGAGAACTAGGCAACCATGCAAGCTTAATGCACTCTTGAAAGTTAAAGGGAATGATAATGCTAAGAAGATGTATTTGGAATTGAAAAATCTCTCCAATGGATCAAAATTTTTCACTCAATCATTCTGTGAACAGGTTTGTGTTTCCCTCACATTCACGAATTGGAACCATGCAGCTATGAAATTGTTCCTCATCTCTAACCAACAATGCACAATGATCATATATCCATAAATCATAAGGTCTTTTCAAGGTTGAAGCGGGGCCAAGGTAGAGGTGGGTAAAATTTGGATAAGAAAGCTTAATAGCCCAAGAGAATAGGGAACACAAGGCAAAGTGATACCACATTCCGACCCTTCTTCCTCAAAATTCTTATACATTCATACTCACTTTCTCACTTTGCTCTAGCCACTATACTCACTTCTTATGAATTCCAAACCCTTTTTTTTTTCCCATTTGCGGGAACCTTTTTGAAATCTTTCTCACACTTGAGCTTTTAGAATTTCACCCCCACCAAACTTGTTTCAACCTATCACGCCTACCAATGTTGTTCCCCTATTTCTAGGCTAAGGTAATTCCATTGTTTTCAGCCTTGGCTTGGATGGCTAAACACAAGAATGTGAAATTATAGGCTCAGGGGTATTCAAAGTGTTAAAACTTCAAGGTTGGCAATTTAGTCAAGTGGCTAGAGAAAACAAAGTCGCCTTTAATCATTTTTATGCAACATGCTATTCAAATCATTAGAAAGAGAATCAAGCGATTTCATATAATCCAACGGTGAGTACTTATGAAAAGAATTAAATCAATTGGCCCAAGACTCACGTAAGGAAAAACACTAATCCAAAGTGCGGCTTCAACTAATTGCCAAAAACTTTAATAGCCAAGAATGGCTAAAATGCACTGTGCCATACAACTCCACCAAGAATGGTTCCACTTAAACTTCAATCACAATCCAAACTTTCATCTAAGGATAATCATTCATTAAGGCAACAGAAATCATGGTGTTTTAGATGACAAATGCTAACTCCATTCAAGTTCCAAACATTGTGACAAATTTTTAAACATTTATTAAACTCAAAGTCTACTAAAATCTAACTAAACAGACACAACCACAAAAAGACAACACGAAAAACACAAGTTCAACATATCCATTTATTTAAATTAAAACAGTCAAAGAAGTAAAGAGGAATTTTTAGCTCAGGGTTCCTCGAGGAACCCTCTCCTCGTCTTCTTCTTTGCCATCCTCTTTTTCTTGCCCTTCTCCATCCACCTTCTTTCTCTGTCTCCTCTTCTCCAACCGCCACTTTTGGAGAGGAAAGTTCTTCGACTTGGTCTGGCTCCTGAGGAGGCCACACCCACTCTTTTTCCTTCTTTCCCAAGTTAAACAATGGTTCTAGAAATGCCCTGAAATCTTCATCTGCATTTGACATGTCTATCTCCCAATCAATGTCTGGGTTAGTCCGGGCAGCTTCTAGAACTTCGTTGACCATTTCTTCCGAAAAACCGGGGGCTGGGTTAGTGGAGACCCTTTTTGGTGGCATCCTAAAAAAAAATGAATATGACGACTTGTAAAAGACAAACTAATTCAACTAACAAGAAGGAAAAACACTCCTGGTTTTAATGCTGAATTGAGATTAGCTCAACATTCAAACCATAAAGTAACAAAACGAAACAAAAACTAATAGCAATACAAGTTCTAACGATCAAGACAAGTTTAAATTAATACAAAGAAGATAAACTAAAAGAAAATGAAACACTAAACATCCAAAAAAAACACAATTGCTCCATCCCTCAATCCCCACACTCCTAATCTTCATCTGAAGCTGACTCGTTTTCATCCTCCTCATTGTCATCATCAGCAGCAGGCTCTTCCTCTCCCTGTGTGAAATCAGCCTGGTCCCCAGGATGTGGCTGCCAGTCCACAAAAGAATCCACCTCATCAGCTGAGGGAAAAACAATGGGTCCAGGAGGAAGATGGGCGCACCACCACGCCATCATAGTTATGATAACTGCAGTCGAGCGATAAAGTGGCTCCGAGGTTACTTCAATGGCAGAGTTGTGCCGAGTGATAGACATCGAGGCCTCCGAGCTTGGACCCTCCTCGAGTCGTAGTCGTGGGAAGGACGAGGAGTCGAGGCAGCCGGGGCACGGTGTCGCCAACAGAATTTTTGACAGATAGCCCGCGTTGATGGGCTGTCTTGGTACATCGGGCACCCCGCCAATGATGTCGACACCTGCTTGTTTGCACAACTCGCAGATCAGGAACGGGTGGCCCAGCTGGCCATGAAGTCCCTCTGAATTCGCCGTCTCTTGGATTTCCAGAGCAATCACTCGGCCCACATTGAAAGTCAGCTTGGCCATGATAGCATAGAGCATGAATGAGCGCTTCGTCCAAATATCTGAGGTGTGAGAGCACGGGAAAAGGTTAGAATGGATGAAAGTCATCCAAATCTTAGCCTCCTCAGGTGGAGGAAAAAGAGTTTGTGAAAGAGATTTTGACGAAGATTTGGATTACTTTCATCCATTCTAACCTTTCCCCGTGCTCTCACACCTCAGATATTTTGACGAAGCGCTCATTCATGCTCTATGCTATCATGGCCAAGCTGACTTTCAATGTGGGCCGAGTGATTGCTCGAAATCCAAGAGACGCGAATTCGTAGGGACTTCATGGCCACCGGGCCACCCGTTCGACCGCGAGTCGTGCAAACAGGCAGTGTCGACATCAACTGGTGGGTGCCCGTTGTCCCAAGACACCCCCATCAACGCGGCTACATTCGAAAATTACGCTCTCGCAGACACCCGCCCACCAGGCCCCGGCCGCCCACCTCCTCCTCGTCCTTCCACGTACTACGACTCGCAGGTCCAAGCTCGGAGGCCTCGATGTCTATCACTCAAGACAACTTTGCATTCATTCAAAGATAACCTCTGAGCCCTTTATCGCCCCACCGTGCATTATCATAACTATGGTGCGCGAGTCGGCGCCCATCTTCCTCCTCGGACCCAATGACCCATTGTTTTTCCCCTCGCTGATGAGGTGGATTCTTTTGTGGGATCGGGCAACACATCCCGAGGACCAGCTCGATTTCACACAGGGAGAGGAAGAGCCTGCTGCTGATGATGACAATGAGGAGGATGAAGACGAGTCAGCTTCAGATGAAGATTAGGAGTGTGGGGATTGAGGGATGGAGCAATTGTGTTGTTTTTGGATGTTTAGTGTTTCATTTTCTTTTAGTTTATCTTCTTTGTATTAATTTAAACTTGTCTTAATCGTTAGAACTTGTGTTGTTACTAGTTTTTGTTTTTTTTTGTTTCGTTTTGTTAGTTTGTGGTTTGAATGTTGAGCTAATCTCAATTCAGCATTAAAACCAGGAGTGTTTTTGCTTCTTGTTAGTTGAATTAGTTTGTCTTTTACAAGTCGTCATATTCATTTTTTTTAGGATGCCACCAAAAAGGGTCTCCACTAACCCAGCCCCTGGTTTTTCGGAAGAAATGGTTAACGAAGTTCTAGAAGCTGCCCGGACTAACCCAGACATTAATTGGGAGATAGACATGTCAAATGCAGATGAAGATTTCAGGGCATTTCTAGAACCATTGTTTAACTTGGGAAAGAAGGAAAAAGAGTGGGTGTGGCCTCCTCAGGAGCCAGACCAAGTCGAAGAACTTTCCTCTCCAAAAGTGGCGGTTGGAGAAGAGGAGACAGAAAAAAGAAGGTGGACGAGAAGGGCAAGAAAAGAGGGATGGCAAAGAAGAAGACAGAGAGGTTCCTCAAGGAACCCTCGAGCTAAAAATTCCTCTTACTTCTTTGACTGCTTTTAATTTAAATAAATGGATATGTTGAACTTGTGTTTCGTGTTGTCTTTTTTGTGGTCAGGTTCGTTAGTTAGATTTTAGTAGACTTTGAGTTTAATAAATGTTTAAAAATTTGTCACAATGTTTGGAACTTGAATGGGTTAGCATTTTGTCATCTAAAACACCATAGTTTTCTGTTGCCTTAATGAATGATTATCCTTAGATGAAAGTTTGGATTGTGATTGAAATTTTAAGTGGAACCATTCTTGGTGGAGTGTATGGCACAATTGCATTTTTAGCCATTCTTGACTGTTAAAGTTTTTGGCAATTAGTTGAAGCTGCACTTTGGATTAGTGTTTTTCCTTACCTGTGAGTCTTGGGCCAATTGATTTAATTCTTTTTCATAAGTACTCACTGTTGGATTATATGGGCTGGAAATTGCTTGATTCTCTTTCTAATGATTTGAATAGCATGTTGCATAAAAATGATTAAGGCGACTTTGTTTTCTCTAGCCACTTGACTAAATTGCCAACCTTGAAGTTTTAACCTTTGAATACCCCCTTTGAGCCTATAATTTCACATTCTTGTGTTTAGCCATCCAAGCCAAGACTGAAAAACAATGGAATTACCTTAGCCTAGAAATAGGGGAACAACATTGGTAGGCGTGATAGGTTGAAACAAGTTTGGCGGGGGTGAAATTCTAAAAGCTCAAGTGTGAGAAAGATTTCAAAAAGGTTCCCGCAAATGGAAAAAAAAAAAAGGGTTTGGAATTCATAAGAAGTGAGTATAGTGGCTAGAGCAAAGTGAGAAAGTGAGTATGAATGTATAAGAATTTTGAGGAAGAAGGGTCGGAATGTGAACTGTCACTTGCCTTGTGTTCCCCTATTCTCTTGGGCTATTAAGCTTTCTTATCCAAATTTTACCCACCTCTACCTTGGCCCCGCTTCAACCTTGAAAAGACCTTATGATTTATGGATATATGATCATTGTGCATTGTTGGTTAGAGATGAGGAACAATTTCATAGCTGCATGGTTCCAATTCGTGAATGTGAGGGAAACACAAACCTGTTCACAGAATGATTGAGTGAAAAATTTTGATCCATTGGAGAGATTTTTCAATTCCAAATACATCTTCTTAGCATTATCATTCCCTTTAACTTTCAAGAGTGCATTAAGCTTGCATGGTTGCCTAGTTCTCCTTGTGGATGCGTTCAAATTGAATTTGGTCACGGGCTTTATTTTCATCTTTGGAAATCCATTCATGAAGGATAAGATCTTGTTGTGGTGTTGGGTGATATCGTGCTAACTTTGTTGATTTTTCTCAGTTATGGTGACTGTGTGGTTATGTCTTTTGTTTTTTTCTTTTTTGTTTTGATTACTTTTGCTTGGGGCAAGCAAAGTCTTAAGTTTGGGGGAGTGATAATCTACCATTTTACTAATTATAGAGTGTTTTAATTGGGTAGTTTTATTGCTCTTGTGAACTCTTTAGAGTTGTTTTGCCCCATTTATTGCTTTGTTTTTCATTTAGTTGTTTTGTTAGTTGTTTGGTTGTGTAATTTGGTTGTTTTTAGTCTTTTTGATTTGCTTTTGAATGTTGTTGGAGGTTGCATAGGTAAGGTGAGTTGGATGGAAGATCTTTGGAGGCTTAATTTGCATGCTGGAAGGTTTGGCTGAGCCAAGCAAAAGCTTGGCTTAGCGCAAGAGAAGAGAAAAGTGAATTTTATTCTGGAAGAGCTTGGCTGAGCGCAGCAAAACCTTGGCTCAGCGCAAGCTCACCAGAGAAGAATCCAAGAGCTTGGTCGAAGCAATGGAAGCCCATTGAGCCAAACTTCCAATTTTCACCTGACTTATAAAAACACATTTAAGGCAAAGAAGAGGCAGCTGGGCAGGGAGACCACAACCCTAAAAGAGGAAAGAAGACTCTTGTTCATCTTGGGGAGGAATCTTCATGGAGTTTGGATTGTTCTTCTTGACTCCTTCATTTCCTTTTGTTTTCTCTTTAATTATGTGTAGCTAATTCCCTTCTTGTTGGGGTTAGAGAATGATTAACTTTATATCTTCTTGTAATTGACTTTGGTTTTAATACATTTCTATTTTCTTATGAGTGTTCAATATCCTTGCTTAATGCTTATCTTGGCTTGATCATCCATGATTTGTTGTGTGAATTGGCATTAGATTGGAAAATTAATGCTGAATCTAGAATTGAGTTGAACATCCAATAGGCCAAGATGCTAGGAATAGATTTTGATTTGTTGGTGATCTAGTGATCCTTGAGCTTTATGCATTTTCTCTCTATAATTCACCTAAGGAATTATGGTTTATTTTGGGAATTTAGGCTAATTCACCTAAGGAATTAGGGTTTTAGTAGTTTAGTGGATTGATCTTCATCATTGAAGGATAGAGTGTGTTAATAGCCATTGCATTGCTTGATTTAGGATGAGTAATCAAATCTAACCCCAGCGCTTTTTCTCATTTGCATTCACATTTCTTTTGGCTTACCAAGTGTCTGATAAAAATCCAAAAAGAACCAAAACAATTTACTTTTTGTTAAGCTGTTTGTTTACAATTGAGCTCCCTTCTTTCCAAACGAAATTCTAAATAGTGGTTCATTTTGCGAAGTGATACTTGTCCACGATCCCTGAGGACGATTTTCGGTCTCACTACCGTATTACTTGTTTACGACTAGGTATACTTGCCAAAGATCGTATCAATGTTCTTCTCAAACTTCATCTAATTATTGTTGTGATCATTTTTTGCCCCGTTTTTAGCACTAATTGTTAGCATATCCTTTGTTGGTCACTTCTTAATTGCTGTTTTATACTGCTGCCAGATATTGGGGCGAGGTGATTGGCTGGCACTAGATTATTTCGTTGAAACTAATTGGCTAACTTAAGGATGCAAACAGTTTCTGCCCTTTTGAAGTTGCTGCCCTTGAGAGCTCTTTGTGAGATGCTTCCTACTGGGACATGGTACACCACATCGGACTATTTCAATGGACAATTTTGGTTGGGTTGTGGTTTCTAGAACTTGGAAGATGGCCAGAGAATTTGTGATTACCTTTTGCTATACTGTACAAGTGTACGTTATCTAGATACATTCTGGATACCTGATCAAATCTGACGGATGACATGTATGGATAAGAATTATTTATCAAAGCTAATATATGCATCAAGTTTATGTACTATACATATCTATATTGTTCTTATTGAATGACCTCATGCCTTAAATTCTGATGCACGCTGAGACAGTGATATTACTGTATTTCTATAATGTTTTTGATTGATTCTTTTATTTAGAAAGTCTGAATATCTGTTCAATTCAATGCATGATCATTTTGCTTGGAGGATTTGAGCTGCCAGGTCATTTACATGTCTGATTTAGGATCATGTTAAATTATGTAATAATTCTGCTGATGATCTTACAGGAGTCAAAATTTGCTGATAAATAAGGGTAATACTATATAAAACTTGCATATATAAAAACCTACATCTCTTTATGTTCGTATTTGAATTTAAGCATTGCTACATTAAATTGTTTTTACATAAGACTACATGCAATCTAATGATTTTGCACATTATTTGTCTCATTAATAATTGTCCATATAGCATCATTGTATGTTTACTACTTTACTTTAGGAAAATGATTCTTTTGCATCGTTTTTCCTTGAGTTTAATTTTAATCTATTATCAGTGTAAAATTTCTTTACACTGTTATCCAATCATGTATTGTCATATCACTAAAGGAGTTTGACCATCATAACAACTACTTAAAAAGTCTAATTCTTTAATGATGTGCTAAAATATCATTAGATGAAAGTATAAAAAATTTTACACTATCAGTGGATCAAAATTAAATTTTTTTTCCTTACACCATTTTATGCACCACTTTAATTACATGGAGATTGATTCCCTATTTAATTATGAAAAGAAAAAAGAGATTGATTCCCTATTTAGTGTTTCACATATGTGGCTCATCTGTAGAAAAATTAGTGCATGTTTGGATTGGAGTTTAAAAGCTCAAAATCATGGTTTGGGCAAAAGCAATAAGAGACAAGCTTTTGTCTAAACTATAATTTTGAACTTTCAAACTCCAATCCAAACATGTTATTAGACCAATTTCAGATATTGAAATAGTGCAACTTTAATAGAGAATAAAAGCATTCTGGGAAACATAAGTTATTTCTTTCTTAGGTTCCCTGTTGCCGGGGACATGACTCTCGGTCCATGAGGTTCGTTGTGATACGAGATGACTTGCATTCATAAACAGTAACACAAGCGTTCAGCAAAAGAAGAAAAAAAGACGTTAGCAACTAGCAAGCCAACAAAGAAATGCGATGGGCATGCAATGCCTTGTTTTTGCGTTCAGTTTCGTTTAGTCACCAAGCCATTCAAGACTGCAACTTTAACTTTGTCTCAAAAATCATTAATTAATAAAAAAATAATGTTAATATAAACAATTAATTACCGACATTAAAAAGCTCAGTCTTTTTTTTGTTATTAGATTACTTTTTGGATTTTCATAGATCATATTAATATTTTATACATGAATTGTAAGAAGCATCGCAAAAAAATGTCATAAAATATTTTTGAGAAGAGATAAAGCAAATTAAGCAATAAAAGGGTATCAGAAACAAACAAATTTGTCAATATCAGCTACGACAGTCTTGAAAAGTGAAGCTATGCTAGCTTGCTGCTGTAACTGTTCACCTCAATACCAACAAGTTATAAAATAAGACAAGGTGCGCATAGTAATACAACCCACGATTCAACTCAAGACTCTGAACGGAAAGGAAATGAGCGATCTCCTCAGAAAAGCTATCGCAACACCAAAAACGCAAGGATCCAAAGCCAAAAATGATATTACTACACTTGTATAGTACTATCAATTGGATGAATTACGATTATATCTTTTCTTTTTAGTAGTATTATTTCTAGACATGTAAATGCACATTACTTTTTATTAGTGCACATTACTGTTTTATTTTATTATTTTTTAAAAAGTTATTATTTAGGATTTATAAAAGAAAGGTATCAGAAATACTAACCGTCGGTGAAAATCTAGTTACTTTTTATTAGTGCACACATAGTCTAATCTAAATTTAACTCGATTTATTAAAATTTCAACTGAATTTGTTTTGTATTCATTTCAGATTTTTTATTATAATCAAAATATTTTAGACTTACACATGATAATTTTTTTAGAGTAAAAATGGGAAACGAACATCACTCAGTTCTTCCACTTCATCCCTGATTTTCTTCTTGGCAGCTTTTTTTTAATGAAAAGTAATACTATTTATATACTGTTTTAAATTTTTTTACATAAGCTATCACTATAATTGTATCTAATTTTCTTTTTTAATTGCATTCATATTTTTAAAATTTAAATAAGGATATTCGTTCATTCAATGAATAATTTTTTATATACAAAAACAACGACTAAGCTTTATTTCATTTGGAGGGATCAGTTACATTTTTATATTTAATTTTTATAATAAATAAATATCTAAAACTGAATTTTATATTCATTAGAAAAGAAAAAGAAGAATGTTAGTAGAAATTTTTATTGTGTAACTCACACCCTTGACAAAAAATAAAATAAAAATTTATGACAAATCATGCTTGATTGTATAAGATAGATATTGTGGATTCTCTCTAGGGATGGCAATGGGGCGGGTTTTTGGCCAACCCGACCCCGACCCGCACCCCTCACAAAAATTTTTAACCCGCCCCTACCCGTCCCGCGGGTTTTGTAGACAAAAACCCGTACCTTACCCGCAAAAGAATAACCCTACCCGCACTTTGAGCTAAATTACCTTATACAATTATCAATCATAATGCTTAAAATAAAAGATCATTTAATTGAAATTGAAAAACAAGTTCAAAATCCACAATTCATAGCTCTTCATCATACAATTAAATTTTCATCATTCATCTCCTCATCATCATTAATTATAGTATAATCATCCATAAAGAGAGGTTTTCTATCTAGAAATTAAACAAAACACACTAATTAATATTATTACAAAATTATATATAAATGAACCATAAAAATTGAATGAAACATAGAAGATTACCTTTATTTTCTAAAGCTCACAATAAATTTTAAGCACACATCAAAGATTCTAGGATTTAAAAGTATAGTATAAAATGTATAATTTAATATAAGAAGAGGGGTGCAGGGCGGGTAGGGGCGGGTAGGCTTTCAACCCGCACCCGCCCCGCCCCGCGATACTATTACAACCCGCTCCTACCCGCCCCGTATCGGGGCGGGTTTTAAACCCGCCCCATACGGGGCGGGTAGGGGCGGGTTGTATCGGGTAGGGGTGTAATTGCCATCCCTAATTCTCTCATACCTTTAAAGTTGGAAGGGTTTTGTATCCCTGGTGAGTTGACCTATAGGAAGAGCACATGTGGTCAAAAGTGGCTGAAGTTGGAGTTGACATGTGAAAGTAAGACTTGTTCCAAATGATGTTAAAATCTCAAAATGAAATCTCAAAATGACCCATGAACTTTCTGCAACATTAGCACCATGCCTTCGACGAAGATTCAAACCATGATCCGATTCATGTTTGTTTTACGGATTTTTTTATTATTTCTAAAAAATTTTATATGAAAATGTTGAATTTTTGTGTTTGATACAAATCCATGTTTGGTTGACGGATTTTTTTTTTCATTTCTAAAAATTTTTATATGAAAATATTAGATTTTTGTATTTGATACAAGTTTTAAATAAATATTCCCATTCAAAAATGATTCTTGAAATGATTTTTTCTAACATTTTCATACTTGCATTCTTATAGGGGGAGATAAGTATGCAACATTCCTATGGCATGAAAATATTTTTGCCATGTGAAATGTCTCAAATACTTACTTTTTTTATCGTCATATCATGAATCAATCACCGTCACATTATTGTCGGCGACTGTTATCGACCATCACCGAACACTGCCCGTGGTGGCCAATCATCTGAATCCGCCCACCTCTACAGCCGCCAATGATTGATGGTGGCCAACGACTTCTGTCACTGTGCCATTCACCGTAATCCAGGCATTACTTGATGTCGTCGGCCGTTGATAATGACCGACAACTTTGGCCACCACACAGATCATCATAATTTGGCCACCCCTATCATCACTAGTGATTGACGGTGGCCAACAACTTCGATCACTGTCGCCAATTCCCGAAATCTGGTCATTTACAGCTATTGTCGACAATTGATAGTCACCGACTTGGGCCACCACCGGCCCGCCGATAGTTGAAGTCATTCATTGAAATATTTTTGGTCAACTAAACATAGTATTCATTATTACTGGAAATATCATTCTTGGACATGTTATTTATGAAAATGTTTTTTTAAAGCTTGAACCAAATGCTTAGTATAAGAAGAACACATGTGGTCAAAAGTGGTTGATGCTAGAGCTGACATGTAAAACTAAGCCTTGCCCCAAATAATCCTAAAATTTCAAAATGACCCTTGAACTCTATGCAACATTAGCACCATGCCTTCAACGAAGATTCAAACCATGATCCAATCCATGCTTGGAGAGTAGGAAGTTTCAGCAATCGACTCCTGTGAAAGTTTCGATTCTTTCGTTGAATGGCATGGTGTTGCGGAAGAACACCAACAATCTTGCTTTCGTGAATGATGTCTTTTGTAGGATTTAACTCCTTTGACGGTACACTATGAAATAAACAAATGAAACATAAGAAGAGGGTTGAATTGTGTTTCTTAACCTTTTTGAAAATTTTTTCAATAAATTGGTTCAGGGAACAAAGTTTTACAAGTTCATAAGAGAGTATGGACGAATAGAAACGTTTTGTGCAGTTCGTTGGACGTAAAAAGGTTCCTAAGAAAAACTTTGGACGCAAACGGAAAATTGTATGATCGAATAAAAAGAGTTGTTAAGAATAACATGATAATCCCCAAATGTTAGCAAAAACAAAATAAAGCAAGATAAGATAAGAGAAGACCGCACTAGATGTTTATACTGGTTCACTCTCACAACCTGAGAGCTAAGTCCAGTTGCTTCAACTTGAAAGAGTTATTACTAATCTTCACAAATATTACAAGTATTTTTTACACGCCTCTTTAGGTTTACAAACAAGTATTCTTAACTTCTTCAAGTTCTAACAATAAGTATTCTTTTCTAAATAAGCATTTTCAAGCTTACCACAGAGTTAAGAAGAAGAGTGTTTAAAACACTTAAGATCAACTCACAATGTATGAGGATAAACAATAAGTTCAGAATTAGAGTAAGAACTCTATATAAGAGTATGGGAAAATTTTAAGCACGGATCAAAGTAATTTTTTTCACTTTTTGTGTTGTTCTCTGCTTAATCCTTTGCATACTTCATATATTTATATGCTTGTGAGATTGAATTTATTTTCACAAGCTTTTTCATCCAACAATATTATTTATTATCGTTCTGAGTTGCATTAAATGCTTAATGCTGATAATGTGTTGATTTTCTTATGAAAAATAGCTTTAGTTATCAACGTTGCTAGAAACTTTGATATCTTTGTTCTGACTCTTCTGAGCGAACAGAAAGTTCTTATTTGCTAGTCTTTATAATTGTTAGGTATGTCAATTCCCGTGTACAAAGTCAACTTCGAATGTGGCATACTTGTAAAAAATCTTATTTAGCAATTAATTCTTTTCACTTTTTGTGTTGTTCTCTGCTTGATCGTTTGCATACTTCATATATTTGTATGCTTGTGAGATTGAATTTGTTTTCATAAGATTTTTCATCTAACAACAATATTTATTATCGTTATGAGTTGCATTAAATGCTTAATGCTGATAACGTATTGATTTTCTTATGAAAAATAGGTTTGGTTATCAACGTTGCTAGAAACTTTAATATCTTTGTTCTGACTCTTTTGAGCGAACAGAAAGTTCTTATTTGCTAGTCCTTATAATTGTTAGGTATGTCAGTTCTTGTGTACAAAGTCAACTTTGAATATCGCATACTTGTCAGAAATCTTATTTAGCAATTAATACATTTTGCCTTGTTTGATTTTAAATTGACTTTGGACGAATACATAAAATATTGGACATATGTGATAAAAACATTAAATATGTTTTTAACATAACTTGTCTTTAGTCAAAGAAAGTATTTATACAAATCTTACACAAAAAATACAAATTAGACAATTATTACTTTTATAATAAAAATAATATAAGTTCAATTAAAATTGATTTATTTATTCTAACTTTAAAATATTTGAATTATTTTTTTCTTGTATCAATTACTTGATTTCATGATTCGTTTTTGGTTACATAGTAAACCTTTCATCCCCGTCAATGGCTGAGATATTTTCACATCATTACAAATTCTATTAAAATAAAACATAAATTTTTTAAATCAATAGGAGAAGCTTCGACATCTTCGTCCAATATTTGAAAGCTTTGACGGCAAAAATGGAGTCCCAGTTGCCGGTGACGGAAACAATGGTGGACTTTATATGAAAACAAAATATGCTCCATCAAACAAAAATGGAGTGCTAAACATTTCTTCCTCGCTGTTAAGGGCGCTAATGCCGCTCACAAGAAGCCATGAGAATGGAGGATTCCATTCGCAGGTGATTCTGAGTTGTTATCGCAGCTAAGTGGAAGTAGTGGCATTCACATAAGGGGTAACAATGACAAATGGGCACAACGAAAAGAACGGCAGCGGAGGTGGCGAAGCAGTCGAGTGGGTCCCATCATTGACGAGGTTGATAACGATCGATAGGGAGAAAAAGATCTCTGTTTTGTGATTATTTTCAAAATTTTAAGAGTTTAATTTTAATTAAGACATTTATTATGTATTGATATATATTAAAAATTTTAATTAAATTTTATAGTAATTAAATTTTTTTAATAATTTAATAATATATAATTAAATAATTACATTAATAATAAATTAAAATTCAATTCAATTTTTAATATCATTTGAAACAAATTTTAATTTTACACGTTAGCGACCTTTTTCATACTTCTTACCACTTGTGCTTTTTTGATTGGGCCAACTCACCACGGTTTTAAAACCTTTCTAACTTTCAAGAGCACTGAAACACGCACCATAAAAGAGTTACATATAACTAGATAAAATGATTTCATTTAAATTTAAAGAAATCTTATATAGTTTTTTTTTTCCTCGCAATTGAGAATAACTTGTCTAATAAAATATCTATTTTTCATGATGAGCATTATCAAAATTAAAAATAGTATTACCGGACAACCATGATCATTGTTAAAATAATCGGATCAGACCGGATCAGATTGGACCGGTTGGTAGATCGATGAACTGACTAAGTAATTGATTTGGGTGGCTAGTTGAATCGGGTATGTCTCAGAACCGGTCAGACCCCACCAATTTTAGATGAAAACTGATGACCCGGTTAATTGAACCGGAACTGGTCGGGTCACTAAATTAAAAAAAAACTTTTAGATTTTAAAAAACTATAACTTTTGACTCGTTTGTCCGATTTAGACTAATTATATATCCATTTCATATAACTTTTCGATATCTACGTCAAGGTAGTCCTAATTTTTTTTTTAAAAAACTTATTTTCTAAGTTATGAGCATTTTAATGAAAATATTAAGGTTTTTTTTATGAATTAAGGATTAAACTCTTTCTTTTTTTATAGGTTATATTTTTTTTCAAAATAAATATATTTTAGTTATTTATAATAATAAATATCATCATACATAATATATATTTATATATATATATAAATATTTATTTAATTTTATATTATTTAATTAATAACTTATTAATTTAATACCTTAACTAAGTCGATTATCGTTTTAAATTTTATAACTATCGCCATGATAATAAAAAATAGAAGATGAATTTAAATTTATATCGTGTGGGACCCGGCCTCATCCTACAATCATCAACACTTTCGGTACCTGAAGTTGAATTCTTCCGAGCTGTAATGTTTTTCAATTAAAAATAATTTCCACATCATTAGTTAGATAGGAAAAAAAGATAAGGGCAAAACAACATAATAATGTTGGTAGTGGTACTATTCGGTAACTGAATTGGCAGTATCTTTTTTATTTATTAAATAAAAATAACAAATGATTAAGAAAAAAGAGTTATTATGGTGAGGTGTGGGGTATATATATATATAAATATTATTGTATTTAGAGATTTGGAGATTACCATATCCACACTCTATTTGCTTTTCCGTCTTCCCTCTCTTTTCTGCTGCCTCCTACTGCAAGCATTACCAATTCCTTGTTTTTGGTTCTCACGGCCAAACCCATCCCATCTACCTTAAATAAATACCCTCTCACTCACAATTTCTCTATTTCCTCCTCACTCCCCTCTTCTTCTTCTTCTTCTTCTTCTTTGTCCTTCTCAAATTACCTTCATTTTTTTCTTCGCTCTTTTTGTCGCCATTGTTGAACGAGAAAAAAGCTCTGAAGCCGTACGGTCATGGACGGTGGAGCACAGCACAACCCTCGCACCGTCGAGGAGGTTTTCCGGGACTTCAAGGGTCGCAGGACCGGCATGATCAAGGCCCTCACTACTGGTTGTCTCTCTCACTCTTTTCTTCTTCTCTTTTTCTTCTTTCAAACACTGACTGACTCAGCGTGTGTGTGTGTCACTCGCACTTGTTCTTCCAATTCTGCGAGTGAACGTTTAGGGTTTTCTCCCAAATTGTATGTTTTTTTTTTGTACATTCTAAAATTTAATTTTGTGGGTTTTATTTTATTTTTTTTGTTTTGTGTGTGCAGATGTTGAGGAATTTTACCAGCAGTGTGATCCTGGTTAGGGTTTCTGCCTTTGTCGCCTTTTACACTCGTTTTTGTTATGTGATTTTCTGTTATTGGAAGCTTGCGGTTGTTGTTTTGCCTTTTTACCGTATAAAGAAAAGAATTATTTTTGTTGTTGTTGGATATTTATATGTTTGATAATAATTTAGGGCAGTTCCTTCTATATAATGGTTACTTACTGCATTGTTCTGCTTGTGTGAATGATAAATGTGACTCTTTTTTTTTTAATTTTTTTTAATTTTAATGATGATTGAGTACATTCTACTGTCTTTGGTATGAGCTTGTTAAACGTGTGAGGTCACGTTAAATGCCATATGCCAATTTGAGTTGTTGAATTGAAGATGCCCAGGAGTCAACGTAGCTTCTATAGACTGAATCTCTACTGTAGGAATCAAAAGTCGGCCTTGCTTTGTCTCCTTTTCAATCTTTATGGATGATATTCTTGCCAACCCAATCCCTTGAACCAAACTGAAAGAATAAATATTTTGCTTCTTCTGTCCTACAATCTTAGCTTGATTCTATATTCCGGTTGTTTGGATGAGTTTATTAAAACAACTTTTGAAACCCATATAAGCTGTTTTGGGCTTATTTTCAATTTTTCATTAGCTATAAATTGAAGCTTATTGTTTGTGAAAGCTAAAAACAGCTTTGGCGGTGACTGTTTTTATAATAATTTTTTATTAAATTAACCTTAATAAATTACCAAAATTTCATTCTTGCATAACGATATTTAGCTTATTTTAGACTTCACTTCTGACAGTAGAGCTTATTTAACAAGCTTGACTTGAATAAGTATTTATTGAAGTTGTTTATCAAAACAGGACCTAAGGCATGATGCTAGGTATGCATTGTTTAATGATTGATAAGTATAGAAGAGACAGATTCACTAGGCCATTTTTTCAGATGATTAATATTGAAGGTCATAATGTTCTTATCGGGGTTATCAATAGTGGCCACTATTGCTGTGGAGTGGGGTGGTCATCAGAGATGGAAATCTTTGTTTTGCCCGCATACAAAGACTCATTTTTAGGGTTCGCAACAGCCCTCTTTCACATGAAGCCAACCTATTCTACCAATGTCTGCCTCTGTTCTCAATTGTTCAGGGATTTTACACCCTCTCTTGTTTACCCACCCCTGTTTCACCAGAGCCCACCATGTTTCACACCCGTCTCTGGTTCGCACGCATGGTGCCTCTTTGTGTTCCCTCTGAACTTTTTCTTTCTTTCTCTCCTGTAGACAACTCATCCAAATTGAAAAGACATTATTGTCCTTTTCTTTTAGTAATTTACATCACTGTCTTTTGACACCGCTGTTTTTCTTTTTTGGCAATAAGTGTCTTTCCTTTTATTGAGTTATTCATATTAGACTTTTGTTATTGGTACTTTAAGTTTTTTTATAACATTTTGACTAGATAATTGGTAAATGTGTCTTAAATTTTGAATATTAAGACTTTGTTTATGGTATAAAGTTTTAAAACTATTAGGATCATTAATTATGTACAAATTTTTGAAGTTTTTTATTATAGCCGTTATCTTCGCTGTAGCAGCCATTCCACTATGCCGCTCTAGCGTTTTTAGGGTTGACTGTTCTGCGTCTTGTTCACCATTAACTAATTTGGTTATTAGTTTTTTAAGATTCGATGTCTGCTGTCACATCCATATTCTTGTTGTAGTTTACATAGGATTCTGTAGAAATGCCCTGTTCTATGAAATTCTATGGTTTAGATGCAGTTGGTTTTACTCTTCTGACTTAGATATTTGACAGACTCTACATGAACCTTATATTGGTGAATGAAATTGATAGAAGTTTGAAATATAAGTATGATTTTATTGAATATTCTGTAAGAAATCCTCTTCTGATGGCTGATATGGAGATGATGGCAGTACCAGAAGAAGGAAATGGCTACAATACTCACAAACAGAAACTGATAACACAGGCAATTCGAGAGTGCCTGGTCTCTCCCTCCCAAATTTCCTCTTCTCACTTCTTTCCTACCTCTTTCTGTTTTCCTCTCTCCCTCTTATTCCCACCCCTTGCTTCCCATGCTCCCTGCTGCCACGTGTGCAGCAGGTAGTTACATGAAGTCACACCTCTCACACTGCCTACGTGAGAAATAAATCCCGTTACCTCCCCTTTTCTTTTTAAACTGCACCTTAGTGATTAGGGTGCCTAACAGAAACTTTTGGTTTACTTACTATTTTCGACTATGGGAAATGGGAAATGGGAAAATGAAAAATTGGTAGAGTGGGATATTGTATTTTCTATTTTGCTTTCAGTAAGATCAATTCCCTAGCATCTGTTATATTATTGCTTGTAATTGCTGGAGCTAACTATATTGTTTTTGTTGGATTCCTTCATGCTTATTTAGCAGCTTCATTGTCTCAGTAATTCTCCCGTTGAAATTTGATGTTGAATTTCTTTTCATTGCATTGTATATGGTAACTATTTTATGCATGTAGCTCAAAAATTTGACTTGCAATCCTGTATTTTTTCAAGCAAGTTTGTCTAGTTTTAGTCTTCTTTTTTTCTCTCTCTTTCCTATGTTCAAATTCTTGTATTATGTTGTAACTGATAAGCACAGCAGAACACATTAAAAGAAATGAACTACATTGTAAAATATGTTGATGCTTTATTTACTTAACTGTTGTTTTTGTACATTAGAAAAGGAGAATCTTTGTCTGTATGGATTCCCCACTGAAAATTGGGAAGTTAATTTACCTGCTGAAGAAGTTCCTCCAGAACTTCCCGAGCCTGCATTGGGCATAAACTTTGCTAGGGATGGGATGCAAGAAAAGGACTGGCTGTCTTTGGTTGCTGTTCACAGTGATGCATGGTTACTTGCTGTGGCTTTCTACTTTGGGGCAAGATTTGGTTTTGATAAAGCTGACAGGTATAATTCTGTTCTCCAATGCTTTATTATTTTCTGCTCTAAGCAATCGTTTTCTGCGTTGGATGAGAAAATGTTTGGGATGCATGCCATGTTCTTTAACTTTTGGACTTATGTTTCTTATGCGGCAATGTTGGTTTTATTTAGTTTGTCTTTGTTAGTGTTTTGCATAGAGATTTAGTTAATGGAAAAACATTCTAATTGTGATTATAATGTAATTTATCCATAAAGTATGTAGGATTTCCCCAATTTATCTTGGTGCATAAGAAATTCCGTGTTCGGAGAGGAAAACTCAGAGATTGTTTCTCAGCTATTTGGATATCTCTGCAGTATTTCACATCTTCTGATTATTTGCTTAATGAAGTTATGATGCCTGGATAAGTATATTTTCTAGGGAGAAGATTTTCAATCAAAACAAACTGTCATGAAATTCACAAGATCCGTCTACCACTTGTAGGTTATAGTATCTAAATTTATGTTATGCAAAAGGAAAAGCACATCTGAGAAAAGCATAAGCAAGGCACTATTCCAATGCCAGTTTCCTGCCTTATTCTTCATTCTTCCTTTGCTTACACTGGATCAAAATGGTATTTACTCTTGAACTGTTTCATAAACAGTTTGTCGTTGGCATACTTCTTAGTCATGTACTCTTATTCAGAATTTGCATTTGGGATTCTAAGCTTATCACTTTATGGGGAAAAAAAGGGTTTGATCCTTTGTTTGGATGGGTCTAAATGATGAGCTGTTAGCAATAAATTTCCATTTATATTGGGCCAGTGGGCCTCCATATTTTTAGATATGGTTAACAAGTATAAATGTCCTGGTCATTGTTTGGTATGGTTTCTTGATCTCTAGACAGTTATGGTGAACAAGTTGGATGGAATACAGGACTTATGTGATGATATATGTCAACAAATTAGCTAGATGAAAAACAAGTAGTTCATTCAAAGCAAAAGATGGACTGTGGCATGTGCGTTGGCATACTTGTGATTTATATCCAGGTCTGATAAAAGTGCAATTCTTCATGCAGGAAACGCCTGTTCACTATGATTAATGATCTGCCAACAATATTTGAGGTTGTGACTGGAGCTGCAAAGAAACAGGCAAAGGAAAAGTCATCAGTTTCAAACCACACCGGCAACAAATTGAAGTCCAGTTCAAAAGGGGTAAAAAAAATCTTATTATCTCCACTCTTTGTTGTATTTTATTTTCTGTTTTTTCTAGTTGTTTTAGTGTCATAATTGCACTATTTGATGTTTGGACTATAGTAAAGCATCAACACTAGCTTTGTCACTATTATGGTTTGTGGATCCACAGTTATTCTGGATAGAAGTAGGAAATGTCTTCATTTAATGCTGGATTGAGTTGTTATGCTGTTTACTTATTCATTTATTTCCTTCCTAATATGTCATTTCTAATTGTTTCCTTATTGGAACAAAATAGCGAGGATCCGAATCAGGGAAGTATTCAAAACCAGCAAAGGACGAGGATGAAGGATTGGACGAAGAAGATGAGGAGGAGCATGGGGAGACCTTGTGTGGCGCATGTGGGGAGAACTATGCATCTGATGAGTTCTGGATTTGTTGTGACATATGTGAGAAGTGGTTCCATGGCAAGTGTGTGAAGATCACTCCTGCCCGGGCTGAGCACATCAAGCAGTACAAGTGCCCCTCATGCAGCAATAAGAGAGCACGGCCTTGATATCATAGGGATGTGGGTTAGTTCTCACACCTGTAACTCTATCATGTTGGACTGCTAACTAGTTAGTTGCTTAGGCTTTCTGTGTTGTGTCATGTTGGTGCTGCATATGTATTCAGTAGTTTGGTCTTGTGAACTTCTTATGTGGATATATTATTTAATATTTGATAGTTTGCGACACATGTCTCCAACCGAAACCTTCGTCCTGTATTGGGATATTTATGTTCTTAGTACATGATAACATATTTGTTTGTGCAGAAGGCTTCATTTGTGCTTACATATCCTCAATTTTTTTTTCATGTTTGCTAGCATGCTGCATTGGATTGATCAGATTTATGATCTGCCCCATGTGGCAGCATAGCATGCACTCCAGCTTCGGAAAAAACGACGGAGTTGGCTTAAGGTGCAATTTTAACAGTTAAAGTTTTCATTCAGTATTTAAGCATTATATATAACTTACATGCTTCTGAGTTCTTTCTAGAAGCGCTGATTAGCCACTCGAGCATGACAAATAATATGGTAGTGCTTTTGCTATTACTTGAGTGTGGGAAGGGGAGAGGAGTTAGTTGAAAAATAGATGACGTAGTCTGATGCTTCATGCTCTGGCCTACAGCTGCACACTGAGGGGTGGGGTTGGTAAGAGTGATGTGATTATACTGTGCTTTAATAATCTGCTTATGGAACTGGTAGTTTTCATTAATTCACTTCTCGTTATTGTGGTAGGGGTTACTTGGTGATAACATTGTGATTTGACGAATCATGGCAACTCCTCTAAGAGGATTTGGATTCTCTATGTGAATGGTGTTACTTTAGAGAATAAAGTGAAAAATTATATCTGTTGATGAGAAAATTAAGAGAGTGGATTATCACATATTCATGATCTGTTTTGCAAGTGTTTGTATTTTATAAAATCTTAAACTTTTAATTTTTTTCATCAACGGTTATAATGTTGCATTTTATTTTCTAAAGTGCATTCCTCACGTTAGAGGATCTAAATCCGTGAGCACCGATTCATCAGTGTATGAACATGATCGTGAAGCCAGATGACTTTCTTCGAATATTTGATGTATTATTGTATTGTCCTGCTAATTTTATATACTAATTCTGTCATGCGTTGGTTTAACTTGATTATGTGAACCATATACAATTCTTCGCTCTTTAGCGTTTCTCATCCTCAAGCTTTACTTACAAATGACTTTCAATTGGGTTTACACATTTGGGTTGTGAAATGGATGCTGTTAAACACGTGCTTTCTTCATTTGGGTTATAATGACACATAAAAATAAAAGAGAGAAACATGAGAGAATATTCGAATCTTTTTTTTTATTTGTTATGAATGGCCCTCTCTTTTCCTTAAAACCCTTCTCTCCTTATTCAAGATGGAATTAATCTCTAGTTGCAAAAGATTGTATCGATATCTTACGTTTTCTTAGAACTAATTTTTAGCTGTTGAAAAAGAAAGTGATGTAATTTTCATAACTCGATTGTCACCATGCGTTACCAAACATACGGGTCAACCACTTGGTTCCAAAGTCAAAACCATGCAAAGAAATTGTTTAGTTTCAAGTTATAATTTTGTATTTTACTTTCTACATCCCCTCACTGTGAACATTTACCTGATCTTCAAGTAACTTTTGTTTTTGTTGTTTAATAGAAGGAAGTTATGTACCATAAAAAAGAAACTTACGGTATGTCTTATCTTTTATTGGTGAATGGGTATGTCTCATCTTGTGTTAAGTAGACACGTATAATATCCGTTATACG
Source organism: Styphnolobium japonicum (assembly GCA_023212625.1). Lineage (NCBI taxonomy): Eukaryota > Viridiplantae > Streptophyta > Magnoliopsida > Fabales > Fabaceae > Styphnolobium > Styphnolobium japonicum. The sequence goes on along the minus strand of JALBWW010000003.1, from coordinate 18,714,422 downwards.
ATACCGAAATTGTTATATGGTTGGATCAAATTTCTGCATTTGCAGAACTGAGGACGCAAGATTGTTAATTTAAAAATGTGTAATGGTTGTCATATTGGACTAAGTAAGAAGTGCTTCCAATATTTAGATTTAAGGAACTTGTCTTTCTTTGTTATGTTCTACTAGCGAATTTAACTTTGTCAATGGTATTAACGAGTTTACGGTGCCATGAAAGAAGCAAAACCAGCACTAGTTTTAGGAAAGTTGTTGATACATCTGAAAGACTCCAATTATGCCTAGGTCTTTGTTTCCAGCTCATTGAAGAACATCGAACCTGCTATCAGTAAGTAGATACACTGAACACCATGAACTTGTAAGCTGAAAGTATGTTAGTAACAATTGTACTAGGCTCTCATGTGGTAGTATACAATTATTACTGGGTGATATAAAATGGGACTGGAAAGATGGGACCAGTGGCCTTATGAGATTGAGGCTTCTCTTCCAGCTGCTGGGGCTTTGTATTGTCCATCACAAGGTTCCGACAAAAACACCTCCTACCATACCAAAACCTCTGGCCTCTTCACTATCAAGAAATCAGAATGGTCTTAGGTTATGTTTGGAAGCTTTGAAGGGTATAGAGTGGAGGGAATTGGAATGGGGTGGAGTTTGATCGTGGAAAGTTACTAGTCTATTGTTTAGGAGTTTATTGAGAGAATGAAGGAAAGTCAAGTGTTCCATTTCAAATCTCTCAAATGGGAGGGTAGAAAAAATAGGGAATTTAGGTTATGGAGTAGTTTGAGTTCGTAATTATTATTATTTTTTACCATTTTACTCTATTACTTTGAAAACTTTCTAATAATGGGTTTGGTCCATTTTTTCACTCTACTTCATCATTAAGAGTTTGGATCCTCCCTTACCTTTCCAGCAGAAAATTATGGAGGGAGAGAATAGATGATGAAGAAATGGAGAGAAAATAAAGAGAGAGAATAAAATTAAGAGAGAGATAGAGAAGCTGGAGAGGCAGGAGAGGATCCAAATCTCATCATTAATTACTCCATTATATCAATCCAAACATGGTCTTAAGAAACCAAGAGAGAAGCATAATCCATTAGAATAGATGAACGAGTCAACAAAAATATAGATAAAACCAAGGGAGAATAACTTAAAAGTTTAACTTGGTAAAATGTTAGACAGTTTGATTTGTTTTAAAAATTAACCAATCATTTAACTAATTTAATCAATAATTTACATACAATTAATCAATAATTTATCTTCATTTTAATACTTAATATGTGGTTAATTGTATATACATTATTAGTTAAATTAGTTAAACGATTGGTTATTTTTTAAAACGAACTAAATTGTCAAACATTTTTACCAAGCTGAACTTTTAAGTCATTCTCCCTAAAATTAAGGGAGAATGACCCATTAGTATGGCTTGAAAAAAGACTAATTTAACTAATAATTTACATACAGTTAACGACATATTAAGTATCAAAATGAACATAAATTATTAATTAAATGTATATAAATTATTAGTTAAATTAATTTAATACTTGATTAATTTTATCCATAAACCAAAATGAAATAATTTTTTCCCAAGCCACACTAAAGGTCACTCTCCCTAAAATCAATTCAGAAACCAGGAATGTCCCCAATCAAGAAAAACATGCAGCTTTTTACGTTTGTAGCATAACAACGAATCATGTGACATCATGTTTGTAGATGGCCACACAAGGCGTATTCTGAGTGAGGGCCCGTGTAGAAATAAATTTCAAGGACGATTTTAAAATGTCAACCCCATTGTCGTATGGCACTTCAGGTATGAAGCTTTCACACAGGAATTTTACATGATTTGAATAAGATATATTTTTTTAATTGTTCTTGTTATGACCTAACAATAACACATTGCTCTTTCGAAATCGAAAGAAACATAAGCAGCAAACATTTTCATCACATGGACAAGGCCACGTGTGTGCAGGTTAAATTTGCAATATAATTAACATTTTCTGCAACAATACTCCACCTGTTCGTGGACTGCAATATAATTTACCCAAGGTAATATACAAACCCAACACATGCATGCAAAAGTAACAAACGACTTTACAAAAGAAAAATGTGCCTACGGTAAAATCCACCACCCTGTTTTTCTTTATAAAATCCATCATCTTGTTTTCTCCATATCTCACAAAGTGCAATTATTCAAGGGCCAGTCCTGTTTGATTGATGCTCTAACAAACCAAACAAAAACAACCACCCAGCCAGGGTTCCAGAGTCAAGATGAGTTTAGAATCAGATCAGATGGCTCAATCAACAACTCCAAAGATACATTGCCTATGACAACAAGGATAAGCCCTCTTCAATGAAAATCTGAATTGCACACTTCACTCTGCAGTCAACTAAGTCTTATAGTTTCGTTTGGTATAATGACATTGGGGTTTCTTATATGCGGATTTAGTGCTGCCAATTCCTTCCATTTTGCTCCAGTACCATAAACACGAGACGATATGCTCCACAACGTGTCACCAGGCTGCACCTTTGTGGTGACTGGAGCACTAGATTTAGATGCAGCTTTTGACTTCATTAATGGAAGCTTATTGCTCTTCCCCATTCCATTAGCAAGCAACCAGCGGGAACCAGACTGTTGCTGGCTTGAAGTTCCCCAAAGCTTCTTTTTGTGAGGCTCAGTCCTCAGACCTGCAACATGGACTTCAGTAATTCTGAACTGAGGAATGCTCTCCTCTTCAGAACTTTTCTCCTCCTCCTTGTTGTCCTTCATCTCCACCTTCGCTACTATTTCACACTCATCATCGTCATCATTTTTGTTCCTTACCTCAGACACACAACTGTAAATTTTTTGCTTTGGTGGGACAAACACTCTCTCAACTTGTATAAGAGCAAGCATTGGTGTTCCAACAGGCTCATAATTTCTCAAAGGATCACGAAGTTGCACCATTAAAGCTACTGTGAAATTGTTTCCCAGCAAACCACATTTTCTGCCATGGCCTTTGCCTCGTTTCCTATCTCCCTTTGAACTCCCACGCATAAAGTCAAAAGAGTTGGCATGATGGGCTGCAAGAAGTTTGGAAGTACGCTCACTGATATTATCTATATCATCTATTTCACCAGAATCCAGCCTCATCCATTCATCAAGAGTTAATGATAGGCCCATTATCCCATCAACACCATCACTGCTGTCTTTTATATCCAACAATTGCAAACCAGCAGCTCCTTCCAGGCCAAGGGACCCACTAATATCAATCCCCTTGCCGTGGAGAGCTGAAATATCCCCAATGGACTGTGCAATGATGTTTGATGGTGCATCCCCCTCCGACATCCCAGATTGTATTCTCAAACCCTCCATTGAAAGTGCTTCGATTTTATTCATAGCCAATGGAGCAAGATCTTCCAATGAAACAAACTCTGAGCCTGTCTGGTTGCCAACTGAACTTGAACTAAACTGATCAGACTTTATTCCAGATGATGTTCCTTTCAAGTCCCTTTGCACACGTGTAGCATCTTGCCCTGTTATCAAATCATGCTGCAAATGGCATTGCCTACATAAAGCAAAGCAAAATTCAATCAGTAAAACATTTTAAAGGAATCGCTATTAAAATTCTAACTCAAAGACCAGTGACATAAACAGGAGAGACAAACCTCTCTGTTCCCTCTAAGACAGGCATAGCTTCCCATGCTATTTGTTGCATTGTCTTCCCTGTAATATCTTCCAGAGGCATTAACTCGTGTGCCTGCATTGAGAGCTTTTCAATACCTATGGACGCCAAACACTGCAAAATCTCCATTATCCCAGAACCCATTTCTGCAGGTACCACAACAGGGTTGGAGACCTGCATGGTTAAGCTCCCACCACTTTTAGTATTCCTGAAAAGTGAGGGATTCATAGACCGTAGAAACCCCCCATCTTTTGTCTGAAGAAAAGGGCCCACCCCCTCTGCAAGAGGAGGCAATGCGGGAGGTTCTTCAGGTGGTAAATGAATTGGACTTCCAAAACCAGCAGAATCTTTTGGTGGAGAATGCTGAAAAGCCTTCTCATTCAAACCCCACTCACGCATTAAGGCTTCTGTTTCCAAGTCTTCTAGCATCTGAGCCCTGTGTTTTCTCCTCACATCCTTAGATTCAACTAGATGCTCCTCTTGCGAAAAGGATGATGACTTAATACCCTCAGAAAAGTTCCACTGCTCAGATCCAAAAGAAGCATCATAGCCACCATCTGCTTCATTATCATCGCCCATGCCAAAATCAAATAAAGAGAAGCCCTCAGCCAGAGCCTCCTTCTCAAATTGTCTTAAAAGGAGCTCTCTTGGAGATTCAGGCTCACTTTCAGAACTCGATCCCATTGGACTATGGTCTACACCTAACATGCTTAAAAATTCACTGGCAACTGATTCTGTAACATCATCCAAGCTGTGTGACTTTCTCATCTTATATTCAGATTTTGCTTCCATAACTTTAGAAGATTCTACTGCCACTGTCTCCAAATCTGAGACACTATTTAAAGATGATTCTAATTCTTGCAGGAGCAGTTCTTTCGTGCATAAGCCATCCTCTTTGAAAGCAAATTCATGTTCCACAGCCTGATCCTTAGAGCTATCATTTAACTCAACCAGGGAATCATGTTTAACACTATCTTCAGAAGATACTTGAATACCTGCAGTATCAAGGGTACAGGTACTATCAACTGTAGGAGCATCATCAGGAGCCTTTATGATGGATTCTTCTAGTTTAACAGGTTCATTTGATGACCATTCTATGCCCTTATCAACAACAGAAAATTCATTACCTTGACACTCTTCAGGGTTTTCTTTTCCAGAATCAGGTAAAGGATAGCCATCTGGATTAACTGTCTCCAGGTTTTCTTGAAACACATTGAGTTCAGGTTTGTCGTGCACTGGACATGTATCTTCTTCATTACCCGCATGCTCTTCGGGCTTTTCTTTTCCAATATCAGATGAACCATAGGCATCTGGTTTGATCGTCTCGAGATTTTCTGCTAACACATCAAATTCAGGTTCATTGTGCAGAGGACTACACCCTTTTTCCTCATCAAATTTCTTATATAAGACGTCTATTGAGCTGGCTAGTGCTGACTTTGATAACGGCAATACCTCATGAAGATCCTTTACCTCATCTACAGTTCGAGATGAATACTGACTGGTAAAGCTTGACAAACTTCCAGCACGCCTCATGCTGCTGCTTCCATCAAACTGTCTGGGTTTAACATCTGGTTTCATCAAAGCCAGACTATTCTGCCTCGAAGTCAATACATTAGGAACATTATGGCTGTCTCTGGTAGCACTAGCATTATCACCAACCACCACAAACCCAAAACTGACATTCATTACAGCACCCTTAGCCGTTCTTGATAACCTAAAACTCGTAGTCCACTTCCCTGAGCTCTTCTCCTCTTCAAGCTCCTCCAGTGTGAGAGGAAGCAACCTTGTGAGGTCTACCCGGTGCTTTCCCAAATCCAGTTCCGGTGCACTGAGAAGAGAAGCGTAGAGCAAAAAATGCTTTGCTTCATACTTTGCTGAATGGTGAGGGCCACTCCTACTGCCATAGACTGAGCAAGTGTAAGTCAATTTCTCTTCAAATTCAGCCACACCTTGAATCACCTTGGCTGGACGGGTCACCAAAACCCCATCCCGCCTCTTCCAGTACACACAAAGGCTAGCATCATCGAAAGTTGAAGGTAACCCTTCAATCAAATGGACTTGAAGATAAAAACTACAATTAAACCTCCTATTGCGGATGTGGGAAAGGGCCTTTAATGGCTTCCAATTCCATATGGACTTCTTATCCTTTTGCAAATTATCTTCTTTTCTGGCTTTAGGCTTTGATTTGGGATCAGGTAACTGGGATTTCCCAGTGGATTTAGATCCAGAATTTGCAGTAGATATTGAATTCCTTAAAGAGCTTTTGTCCAGGTACAGAGCTTTGTTTATAGTCTCAACATCTTTTAACAACTTCTTCTTGTTACCAGAACCTCCACCACTCTTCTTACCACCTTCAACTTTCGACAACATCATCTTTTGCCCAGAGAAAAAAAAATCAAATTAATTCCAATGAAACAGAGCTCAACCCAGAATTTTTTTATTTTTTATTTTTTAAAAAAAGCAATTCGCATACATAAAAAAATAAAACGCAATCATATACAGTAGATTAATAAATTCTATATCAAAAAATAAAAATAAAAATTGAAAAAAGGGTCGATAAATTGAGTACCGGGTAGTATTGGAAAGGAACCAAAGCATCAGAATAAGGTCACTGAATCGAATCCATGGCCACCCTCATTCTGAAATTCAAAATTGAAACTCTGTAACCAAAAAAGATTTCATTTTTTCACTCAAAGTCTACAAAGTGAGAAAAAGGAAGCGAAAAAACGAAATCTTACAGAGTTTTGCGATGCTGTGTGCAGAGCAGAGCTGAGCCTGAGCTTGTTATCTTCTTTCTTCACCCATCTCTCTCTCTCTCTCTCTCTAGGAATTGCCGCTGCCTCTTTGAAAACGGAAGAAGGAAGCGTAAATAAATAAAATAAAATATTAACGCGCAAGCGCAATATTTTTCATTTGATGCTAGTATCGTGTATTCGTATCGTATCGTATCTATTCCAATTATTATTTTCTTCATTCTAATTTTTTTTCTATTTCTGTACGTCACCCACCAATTCCCGTATCCTTTCAATCTTGCCCTTTCAAAGCTCAAATGGTAATTGGCTAATTGTAGCGCCTCCATTCAGATTTTTTTTCCCTTCTGCCTCTTAAGATAACCATTTTTTTCACTCTATTAAGTTTGTAGTAGGTGAGATTTCTTATGATTTTATTCACTTTGACAAACAAAATTTAGACTAAAAAAATCCAGAATATCAAACGCTATTAAACCAAATAGGTTTTCAAGTAAAGGAAATTATATTAGAAGACAATAGACAGTCGATTTTAAAAGTGTGAGAATAATGGCATGATTTATGGAATCTATATTTATATATATATATTTATCTATAATATTAAAAATTAGCTCCTGTAAACATATAATGTCATATACTCTCACTTGATGACATGATTTTTTCTAAATAAATTATCACTGTTTCTGACATAAATCTCTCATATGGTGACGTTAGATCTTGTAAATGATCCTGAAGTGGATGGATGCAATATCCCATCACGTCTTGTCTTTCAGTTTGTGGTTCTGAAGTAAATGTTTTTCAATTTTGAACACATGGACAATCTCCTCTACCGCTTCAAGTTTAGCTCCAAGGGAGAGCAACAAGTCTCGTCTTGTGTTGCAGCTTTAGGTTACAAGTACAAAAGTCTTAAAGTAGATAGATGCAATGGTCCGTCGCCATTGTTCCTTGCCACATCTCGCAACAAAACACTCATTTAACAAGCTAAATCTTACACACCCAACATATGGAAATAGGCGTGCACTTTATAATTTGGTAAAATGAGTTTTGTCATTGTTCACTTTGTGATTTTTCCTTTTAAATAAAAAAATATATATTTATTTGAAATAAACAGATGAAATATAAGAATAGAGGTTGAATTGTGTTTCTTAACCTTTTAAAAAAAAAATTTAAAACAGTTTTTAGAACAAAAGCTTTGCAAATTCACAAGAAAGAATGGATGAAATAGAAAAACTTTACAATTTGTTGAACGTAAAAAGGGTTTTTTGAAAAATTTTAAGAACTTATAACTTCAGATAAAACGCGTTGTTAAGAACAACAATGACAATCCTCAAATGTTAGTAAAAAATAAAGAAATACAAGGAAATGGAAGAAAATGTTGCACCAGATGTTTATATTGGTTAACTCTCACAACCCGAGAGTTATGTCCAGTTCCTTCTACTTGAAGGAATTTCACTAATCTTTCTCAAAGATTACAAGTATTCTTTATACCGTTTCTTCAGGCTTACAACCAAGTATTCTAAACCTCTTCAAGTTCTAACAACAATTATTCTTTTCTACACAAGCTTCTTCAGGCTTTTCACATAGTAATAAAAGGATAGTGTTTAAAACACTTGAGATCAACTTATGATGTATGAGAATAAACAATAAGCTCAAGTAAAAACTCTATACAAGAGTATAAGAAAGTATATGCAATTTCAGAATAAATCTTTTCACTTTGTATAATGTTCTATTCACTTCACTTATTCTCTTTTTGATCATTCGAAGACTTTGAGTATAAATAGGTTTGAGAGCTTGTACTTGTCTTCATAAGCATCTTCGTCCAACAGTAATATTTATTACCGTTCTGAGTTGAATTAATTGCACATGTTGATAACATGTTGATCTTCTTCTGAAAAGTTGCTTTGATTATCAACAATTCTTGAAAATGTTGATATTTTTGTACTGACTCTTCTGAGCAATCAAAAAGTTCTTATTTGCTGGTCTTTGTAGTTGTTAGGTGTGTCAACTCCAACGTACAAAGTTAATTTCGAATGTCGCATACTTTGTCATAGATCTCATCAACAATTAATAGATTTTGTCTTGCTTGTTTTTGAATTGCTATGATTGAATGCTTTTGAGGAAGGAACAACAGAGACAATATACTGGACGATTTAATAAAATATAATAAATAATACATATTATATTGGACGCACACAGTGAAACAGTAATTTTGTTTTTAACAAAACTTGTCTTAGTCCAAGAATGTTTATACACGATTTATTTAAAAAATACAACTTTGACTTTTTCTATTTAGAACAACATAACATAAGTTCATTTAAAACTTATTTGTTCATTCTAATGTAATATTTATTGTTATCTTCAAAATTTTGAGAGGTTCAATTTCTTTGAACAATTTTGGTTCCAATATCAAATACTTAATTACATCTTTAGTTCCAACATTCATCTTCTTCTAACAAGATAGTTAGCCTTTTGATAGTGTCAATTTGTTTGACAACTAGTTTTACCTTAAGTATTTTTCTTTCCCAACTTGCCATTCGGCCCATTCTTGCTCAATAATTTACACTTCAAAATAGTTACTTTAGTCTTTATCTCGAGTAATCATTCAGCCGTTCAAATTTGTTTTCATTTGAGACTCACATAATTTGCTTTTGCATATCTCTCAACCTTTTTTATTTTTTGCTGAACTTGGTTTGACATAGACAATTTTTTATCTATCACGTACATAACTTAGTTATTATGGACGAAAATGATGCTGTCATTTTAAAATTGAAAATTTAAAATTGAAAATTGAAGTCGTAAATTTACATATTCAACGAAATAAATTCAAATGCTTTAGTTTATTCTTTTTTTTGAATTAGGACATGAAAAAAAAAAGGCTCTTCCATTAACGATTTTAAAAAAATAAACAATAATGAGATTGAAAATTGGATTGCAGACTTGCAATTTAATTAGTGGAAAAATTTCCCCTAATAGGTAGATTCTAGATTCCAATTAACCTGCAATCAGTGTTCTAAAAATTGGACCGGACCGGACCGGCTGGCCGGACCGGTTCGACCGAGAACAGGTCACTTCACCGGTCCGGTCCACCCCAAAAAATCGACCAGGTCAAAAATCGGTCAAAAACTGGTGAACCGGTTAAAAACCAGTGAACCAGTCGATTCGGACCGGTCCAATTAGGTTCAACCGATCTTCTTTTTTTAAAAAAAAAAAATTTTGCTAATTCAAATAATGTCATTTTGATCTAAAAATAGAATGTAAGTCAATCTAAAAAGAATTTTATATGAAATACTTAAACTTAGATTGTATAAAAGCTTAGAAACTGAATGTATAATTGATTATATATCTCTTTGAACTGAAACTGAAATTTTTTTAAACAAAAATAGACTATAATACTGTTACAGAATGCTTTGGACTCTTAAAAAATAAACTGTAAATTATTTTTTATCATTTGTGTTGTTTTTTATAATTTTTAATTTATTTAATAAGTATATAATATATATATTTATATATATAAATAAATATATTTAATTTATTTAATTATACTCCGATTCAACCACAATTTAACTACGATTGAACCATTAAACCTTAAATTAATCCCTTAACTAATTCAATCACCAATTCGATTTTCTGAATCTTGTGTAATACATTGTTCAACACTACAACAAAATATCGCATTTTCAGCTGGACTCAAAGTTGCAGAGGATGATTTTATTTATCGGTAACCTTGTAGATTTCTGACAGCTTTTCTACCCAAAAAAAAAGAAAACAGATTCTGGCAGCACCTCTGCTGGAAAAAAAAAATGTTATTTAAAAAAATTCCTGAAGTTTTTCCTATGGCAAAGACTGATTTCCGACAAATTTGACCAAATTTTTAGTGGTTTGGCCGTCAGAAATCGGTGTTGTTTTTGTAATGGAATACGTAGTTTTTTATTTTTTTTGACAGTAATGGAATACGTAGTTGATTTAGGAAAGAACGAGTAACTACTTGATGTAAGGATTGACTTTTTCAAAAATTATTTGTTACGCACGTCAATGAAAGTAATGATTTCAGCAATGAATTTTGCAATCTTTATATATATATGACCTGATACATACCAACACAATAACTACAAATATTTATATGTAAATGCCCAGTTGTGAATTATTTTTATCGTCATGCTAAACTTGCAAAATCTTTATATTAATTTAATACTAACGTATCTCCTTCCCAAGCTAGATTGCTTTCATAATTGATTACAATGGTTTATGTAAGTTTAAATGAGTCGTCCATTTGTCTAATATGTGAGATTTTCATTTCATGCATCAGGTTAAAAAAAAAAACAAAGATTCGTTATTAGGAGAGGTGCTATATCACCCGAAGCTGGTTACCACACCGAACAAAAATGTGGGCATTTATTTATGAACAATAGTAGCACTATAAATCATTTTGCAGTGTGAGTTGTTGAAGTTAGAATGAACTCTATCAGAGCAAAATTTTCAGTTCATGAATCACCTCGAGGTGATTTAGCATTTTTCTTAACATTAATATTACCCTTAATAAATTTTTATTCTTGTAAACTTCTAGTCTTATTTACTAGAATGTAAGAGTTACTCATTCTAATAAATTTCTTATTCATTGAAAAGTACTCTCCCATTTTGGTTTCAAAAAGAGCAAATTTAAAAGATAAGAATTTTAAAATTGATTTTTTATATACTTTTAAAATTTAAATGTAATGTTATATATAGACTTCATCGGTAGATCAGTGAAACTAAGTAGTAAACAATTTTAATGTGAGAAAATAGGGCTATGTATTTAGTAACTATTAAGTACTCATCTTATGTCCTTACTCGGGTATCTTGAGAATAATTTTATTTGAGATACGAAGATTGTTTCTTTCTATAAATATTTTCTTACAAACCACTAATAATTTGATAAGGCCCCTCATGTCTCAACAATAAAAAGTTTAAAGAAAAAGATGAAGATGCAAACGGGAGATGAAACAAAACACAGGGTAGCAATTCAAATTATGGCAAAATCCAGGGCTGTGGCCAATTTTCATCAAAAAATTTGGAGTTGGTTGATTGGTTGATCCGCTACTTGGAGTTGAAGAGCGAAGGAATGGAAGCACATAGTCATATAATACAAGGCTTAGCTGTCCCCGTATGGTGTGACTTCTGCAATGTGCTAATATACTTAACTTTGCATCTACACATGTATGTCTTAATATACCAACCAGCAATCTCTTCCCTCTTCCTTCCCTTCTCTATGTTCTCGTTAAAAAATATTAATCAGATTTTGAGTGCCCTCTCATTATTATGTATTCGCCAATGCATCAATCAATCATTCTAATTTATTAATATTAATATTAATATAAAATTTGCGTTTTTAGAAGAAAAATAACGTACAAATTAGTTGGAAAATGCTTTTTCAATATTACCACGTCACTCTTATCTCAGAAAAAAAAATCACGTCATTTCTTCTTTTTTTTTTCTTTCTTTTGAGCAAGGCTATATATTATATAATACTCATGATTGAAAATGGATATCAAATTTCCAAGAAGATTTTTTTCTTGTAAAAAGAAACAGCTCAAGCTAAGATTAATTTATTAGTTGCTCGTGTATATAGTTTAAAAAAAATTTAAATATATTTTTAAATATATATATACGGTGCTATATTAAGTGAGAGCAATGTTTTATTGTAAGAGACGAGAAGACTCAATAACAATTGTTGAATCACAACTAACGATTCAAATTAAATCCATATTAAAATACTCACATGACACTTAATTTTTCTAGCCCACGCGCATGCGTCTCTTTATTTTCTTTCCCTCTATCACCCTTCTTTCTCCTCTTTATTCTCCCATTTCAGCAAGCAACAACTTCACCTACCGTATTCTTCAATGATATAAAATTTCTCCAAACCTATAACAAATCAAAATACAAAAAAATATTTAAAAATGTTAATCAGTAGGAAATCCAGGGGAGGCTTTGATGTTTCGGTAGGTGAAGTTGTTGCTTGCTGGAAATGGAAATGGTTTACAGAGAATACAGAGGAGAAGGAGATAAAGAGACGCACGCGCGTGGGCTAGAAAAATTAGGTGTCATGTGAGTATTTTAATATGGATTTAATCTGAACCGTTAGTTGTGATCCAACGATTGTTATTGAGTCCTTTCATCTCTCACAATAAAATATTACTCTCACCTGATATGACCTCTATATATATATATATAATCTGAACCGTTAGTTGTGATCCAACGATTGTTATTGAGTCCTTTCATCTCTTATAATAAAATATTGCTCTCACTTGATATGACCCTTATATATATATATATATATATATTTAATCTGAACCGTTAGTTGTGATCCAACGATTGTTATTGAATCTTTTCATCTCTCACAATAAAATATTGTTCTCACTTGATATGACTTATATATATATATATATATTGGGTAAACGTAGACATCTACTCTAATTATTAAAATAACTTTGTTTTGAAATTAATCATCGGTATATTACTATAATGTCCTAATGACCCTAAAGTAGGGTCGATCATGATACTTTCTATACCAACTTACCGAGTTACATTCCCTTAATGATATGAAGCTGCTTATTAGTCCTATCTTAGCGAATAACCCGATTATTGGTAATAGGAGCTCCTATATGTTGTTACTCAAACCCGATATATATTGAGATTTGAGAGGGTTGTAGCCTAGTTCTTGCCCTTGAAACCTCAGAATCTATAAGGTTTACGAAATTTTCATTTTGGGTGACTTCTCGTTATACCTCTTTTTTTTTTTTTGGTAATAAATGATGATAAGATAAGTTATTCCAATATTATCAGTTATGACGTTAATGACATGCCTGGGATCTTGAAGGGTAAGAAGAAGCTAACCTAGAGGATCACTTCCAGGTAAGGATGGAAATAAGTTAGGCTATGATAAACTTAACTTTAAATAAGTCTAGCTTATTTTGAAAAAATATTAGCCTTAGCTTAACTTATTACTTATATAGAATTCTTTTTATTTGGCTTGACCTTTTTGTGAAAACGTAAAATTTTGGTCTAACCTAAAAGTTTATTTAAAGGACTACATTGTATAAAAGTCTTCAAATAACCCAACAAGTACAAACTTTATAGGTTTCCAATATACTTAGCATTTAACAAAATTATTGTATTGTGTATAAAAGAAATAAATTATATTAATATATAACTAATAAATTATATAAGTATTATAAAATTTTAATTTTATGTTATTATAATAAATAAATAAGACTTTTTTTAAAGGCTTGGGTCTTGGCCTATTTAACTAAAATAAGATTTTTTAAAAGTCTAAGCCTGACTTGTTTGATAAATAGGCTAAGTCAAAGTAGGCTAGGCTGTAAGCCTCTGTTAGATTATCTGTCCTATTTTCACCCCTACCTCTAAGGATTCCTTTGAGGGGATCCCCACACGAAAGCTACTCACACTTAGCCTCTGGTCACCATAGGATCTCCTTGGGGAGGATTCACTATTCATTACACCTTATACTGAAAAAAATAAATGAGTTTACTAACAAGGTCAATTCAATTGGCAAAGATCAAACACTTCATTTGAAAAGTTCAAGTTTGATTTCTGCTGCTAGCATTCTCGGTAAGCAACTTATAAATATTATTATAAGTCCTTGCTAAACCTATGACATGCTCTGACCTTGGAATAAGGTACTCTTTCCTCTTTTCAAACTTTTTTATAATTAAAAAAAGAGTAAATATCGATTTTGGTCTTTCAAATATAGATGTGACATCAGTTAAGTCCTTCAATAATAAATACATTAAAATAATTTTTTAATGTCAATTTTTGACATCAAATAAGTCATCTAATGTCATTTTTGACATCAAATTGGTCTTTTAATATTACTTTTTAATCAAATTGGTTATCTAAAAAGATTAACTTGATGTCAAAAATTATTAGATGATCAAATTGATAACACTTGTATCTTTGGAGGGCTAAAATAAATATTTACTCTTAAAAAAATGATAGGTTCTTACTTTTTGTCAAAAATAATTGAAAGAACTTCACATAAAAACAAAAAAAAATCTCAAATTTTTATGATTTGTGTTGATAAAAAAAAGAATTCCAAAGAAATGATGAATTACATTTTTCATTTTAATTGTAGATAAAAAGAATTTAATTTGTGATCATACTTGATTAATGTCCTTAAGGCCTTAAAAACTGAGGGATGGATTGGCAAGAAAACTAAGATAACTTATGGATAAGATTAGGAAACCGTTTTATATATGTGAATTGATTGTAAGAGAATTATATACTAAGAATGATTAGTATTTAAATTCAGTAGTTAAAGTATAAATTTGTATTAAAAATGGTTGAGAATACTATTTTCATTGTAGGTAAGAATATTTTTGTTTTTCATAATGCCTCAAGAAAAGCGAACACTTGGCAGAAAGCCACTAGAGGGTGCTATCATCAGGATACAAATGTCAACCTTTGACAATGTCATTACTCATCAATGTTCCTATTTTTATTTTAAGATTTTGCAATCAATGGGACAATATGAAGTTTCTAGGGACTTCTTTCTAATTCTTTTATTTATTTATGCTTCCTTCATCTAGAAATAGAAATGATAAATTGCTTAATTGGACATTTTAGGTTTAAGTATCCGAATGTTCAAGAATTAATTTACCAAATTGTCAACCAGATTATTATAATATATATATATATATATATATATATATAGACACAAACACACACATGGACTTAGGTGCATGATGACAAACTCCGTAACCTTATGGCCAAATACATGACTAGTTAAATTATTGCTTGTGATTCCCGTGTGTATAATTCGTGTTTGTTTTCTACTCCTTAATTGTTGAATATATGTAGATTTGATCACTTAAAATAATATTTTCATAGTATAATAAACCACATGTCGTATACTCACTTTTATTATTAAATCAACTTATTGTGGTCAAGTGTTGATTATTCGTTGATTATATATTTCATTGTACAGTTTTTGCTTAAATCTTATAAACTTACTTTTAATCTGTTTTTTCTTCATATTTTATGCCTTTTGTCCGGAGAAATAAAGTGAATAAATTACATACTTAAGTGATTCAAATATCTTCATTCAAAAGTCATTAGGATTAGCCGATTAGATTAGTGGTGAAAAATTTAGATAATTTACACATAATAAATTTAAACTTATACAATCATTATATATATATATATATAATCTTTATTAATTCAAGTGCGCCAATTACTAATTTAATATTCTATTATGAGTCAACATGCATGCTAAACGTCATATTTATATCACATTAATTAATTTAGATGTTTAAAAACTTCATTTGTTAAGTTCATTCACATCATACGCACTACATAGTGGACCCAAATATTTGTATTAGGGGTGCAAAATACATTAACATAGATACTATTGAATAAAAAATTGAATCATAAATAATTTATTTCATGAAATTATATAAAATAAAAGATCTAATTTTGATATCTATAGTCTCAAATAAAAAATCCAAGAGTTACTCAAGTGACACTATATTTTTTCGAGGACTATTTGATTCTAAAATCAAATATATTCAAATTACTTTGTTACTATTTTACTCTACTCTCTCTTTATTAAGTTTTTCAACCATTTTTATAAAAAAAAATGAAAAATAAAGGACAAAAGAAAGAGATAACAAGTAGCAACAAGAAATACAGACAGGTTGTGACTAGCAAGGATGTAATTGTTGGCAATTTTTAAATTTCAAAATTTGAATTTAATCTGGTCGTACATATTTGTTCATTTTGTTGGGAGCAATTGTGAGCGACAATTATTGTGCTAAGTTGGCGCGTCAATTTGAAAATCGCGGGTGGGCCATCTAGTCTCCCAAACTCATCTTCATTATTATTATTATTATTATTATTATTATTAGTAGAATAAATTATATTTTTTAATTTTTAGGATATTCTCCGGTGCGACTGTGAGGATTAATCCATTGAGGTAGGGATATCTATTTAAGGGGTTGACTTCTCCCAACAGATGTTTTTCCATACACATGAGTAAGGAATTGAACTCCTAATCACATACTTAAGAGGCCCAAGTATCTACTACTTGTGTCACACCATACTTAAATTTTTTTTTTAAATGATAGTAAATTTTAAATTTCGCTATAAATTATATTTTACTTTATTTTTTAATATTTAATTAACTATTACTTTAACATTGTTAAGTATTTGAAATATAATAAAATAAATTTATTTATTATTAATTATTAATAAACTCTATTATAAAACAAGTTTTTTAATTTTAATCTTATGATTTAATCTTTACAAAACTAGGTTGGCTTTTAATATAAAAGTGAAAGTGATATAATTTAACAAATGATATGTAAAGGAGTAGAATTCATATATGTATTTATTATACTCTAATAAATGATTGATAATGTATGTATATTATTTTAAATAAATTACACTCTCATGTTCTCATTTTGTTTTAATTGTTGATTCATTTAACTTATTTGCTTGCTTCTATACAAAGATATGCTTCTACTTATTTTGCTTATAAAAGACATAGATGTTATTCTTGACAAAAATGACAAAAATACCTATGTAAGTGGATATTTTTTAGCATACTGGATAGATATGAAAATAAATTTCTCTCTATAAACTCTGGGGGACAAAAAGAATCCGTTTAATAAACATGGGCATGGATTAGGATCAAGATTTCTGTCCTCCTTGGTACTATCTAATTAAATATAAAAATATCCTTTGTTTATCAAAAAAAATCCTTAGTTTATATATATATATATATATATGCGCGCGCGCAAAAGTTTGTAGGGATATTTGCATTTGAAAAATATATATTTATATCATATATTAAACATTTATTTTGATCTTTTAAATACTTTTATATATATATATATATATATATATGCGCGCAAAAAGTTTATAAGGATATTTGCATTTGAAAAATATATATTTATATCATACATTAAACATTTATTTTGATCTTTTAAATATATAAGTGTTATCAGTTAGGTATTTTAATAGATAAATACATCAAAATAGTTATTCAATGTCAATTTTTGACATCAAATTAGTTCTTCCATATCATTTTTTGACATTAATTTGGTCCTTTAATGTTATTTTTTGACATCAAATTAGTATTTTAATGTTAACTTTTACATCAAATTAGTCCTTCAAAATAATCAATTTGAAGTCAAAAATTATTAAATAATCAAATTGATGACATTTGTATTTTTAAAGATCAAAATAAATATTTACTGTATAACATATGTTATATCTTGCTTGGGTTTAACAGAACAAAAATATGTAATATACGTGATATTAGTTGAATATTTGAATTTGAATTTCCTAAATAATATTATATAATTTTAGACAATTATGTTATTATATATTGGACAAATTTGTGTTAGAATTTCATGTTTCAGGCAGAGTTGTGTGTTTTGTGATGCTAAAATAAATTCTAAGCAAATTATTAAGGAAAAAAATTCTAAAGTAAAATATTACAAAAAATGTAATAAATGAAAATAAAATGAGAAACAGAGATTATGGTATATCAATTATTTGTTAGAGCAAAATTAATATACATATGAATTATAATCTTCTTTTAATATTTATCAAATGATATCCCTTTTACTTTTATATTAAAAACCAACCTAGTTTTCTACCCAAAAAATTGCCAACTTAGTTTTGTAATAAGAAATTATAATATTAAGTTTAAAAATACTTCTATTGTAATATGAAACTTAAATAATTAATAATACATGAGTTTAGTTTTATTTTTGAAAATATTTAAAGATGTTAAGTCAACGGTTAATTAAAGACCAAAAAAATGGGATATAGTGTAATTATAACTAAATTTAAATTTTTTTATCATTTTGACAAACCTTAAGGTAGTAGAGTATAATTTACTCCTATTATTATTATACAACACCAATAATTACAGTATTATACAAAAATAATAATAATGCACGTCAGCATATTTTGTCTAAGGAGTAGCATGTGGAGTATATTGTGATATGTAAGCAAATATTTATAGTCTTTTATTTTCTAAAAGAATATATTCCTTTTCGGTTAAGTAAAAAAAAATAATTTAAAAATAAATTTCACCGGGTGGAAGTTACAAACGTGGTAAAAAAATAAGTAAAAAATGGTAAAATTAATAAAATAAAAATATGTGAAACAATCCAGACCATAATGTATTATATAGCTTAAAGGTAGGAGGATAATTTAAAGATCTCATAAATATTTGTCACGTGATTCTCGCTGGAGAGAAGAATATATGGTAACAATAACATGATTGACCTTAGTGAACAACTGGCCGATGCTATATCATATAGTATATGTTATCTGTGTGTTTGGTTTAGTTTTTGAAATTTTAGAATAATGATTTGAACAAAAATATTTAGAAATAAATTTTTATTTAAACTATGATTTAAAATTTTCTAAAAATTAAACCAAACATGTTATATATACAGCAAATCTACTTGCATATATATATATATATATATATATATATGCAAATATATATATGGATCATATTAGGTGAGAGCAATGTTTTATTGTGAAAGATGAGAGGACTTAATAACAATCGTTGGATTACAACTAACGGTTCAGATTAAATCCATATTAAAATACTCATATGACACCTAATTTTTCTAGCACACGCGCGTGCGTCTCTTTATCTCCTTCCCCTCTATTATCCTTCTTTCTCCTCTGTATTCTTTGTAAACTATTTCCATTCTAGCAAGCAACAACTTCACCTATCGAAACATCAAAGCCTCCCCTGGATTTCCTACTGATTAACATTTTTAAATATTTTTTTGTATTTTGATTTGTTATAGGTTTGGAGAAATTTTATATCATTAAAGAATACGGTAGGTGAAGTTGTTGCTTGCTGAAATGGAAATGGTTTGCAGAGAATACAGAGGAGAAAGAAGGGTGATAGAGGGGAAGGAAATAAAGAGACGCACGCGCGTGGGCTAGAAAAATTAGGTGTCATGTGAGTATTTTAATATGGATTTAATCTGAACCGTTAGTTGTGATCCAACGATTGTTATTGAGCCCTCTCATCTCTCACAATAAAACATTGCTCTCACCTTATATGACCCATATATATATATATATATATATATATATATATATAAAAGTGTCATCGGATTAGTTATCTATTTATAAATATATTAATATAATTTTTCATTAAATTGGTCTGTAAAAAGACAAAGCTAATAACATTAATTATTATTGAAATGTCAATATAATGTCACATATAAATAGAGGACTAATGTAATATTGTGTATATCTTTGAAATGCTAAAAGAGTTATTTACTCTAATAATTAATTTTACAAATTATTATTAGGTCAAAAGTCCAGTTTTTATCTTAAGTATAATTATGTTATAGCTTATACAATCTAATTTTGGTCTATTTAATTTTGGTCTATGTGTAGACTAGACATTATGATTTAAAAATGTAGACATGACTCCCTTGAACTTCACATTTTGTGCCCAAAAAAAAAATAATCATCTCTTAAGTTAAACTACTTAATATTTTTTAATGTTAGAGAAATAAAACCATTTGTGCCTTAATCTAAAAGCTTAAACTATTGGAATAGTTAATTCTTAACATAATATTAAAGTCTCTATAACTAAATTGTCAGGAGTTCGATCATTGTTGCCTCGTTTTTTTAAATAAAAGTTGAATTTCAACTGAAGGTAAAATTAAATAGGCATGTGCATTGTCCGTGCTTCAAGTCCAAAGTTCTCTTTGCGTGACTCAAACCCAAATCTAGGGCTGTTAAACGGGCTGGCCCGGCCCGTTTAGGCCCGCCGGCGACGGCCCGCAGGGTTAAACGGGTCGGGCCAAAATTGCTCGCATTTAAACGGGTTGTAAATTAGTTAACTTGACTCGCATCGCATCAACTTGTAGGCCTAAATGGGCCGGCTCGCGAAACTTTTTTTTTTTAACTTGTAAACTTTGAAATAAATTTAAATTCAATAAAAAATTTAAATTTAATAATCTCAAATTAAATATTACATTACATAGACATAATATTGAATATTTTAATCTCATTTAAAGGGTTAAGAGATAATTTAAACAAATAAATAACATAAATTTATGGAGTGTGACGAATATGTTTGTGTGTGAGTTGTGTCATTATTAGCATGTACAGTACGTACATTTTGTATTTTTGTTTGTGAAAAGACTGTTTAATTAACTTTTAAATTTTTAAATTGAAACTTTTTCTTTGCATACAAACAAATTTAAAATTTTTAAAAAAAAAGTTATGCGGGCGGCCGGCGGGCCCTACCGGTTGGCCCGTTTAACTCGCGGGCTAAATGGGCCGATCCAAAATTACCCGCTTTTTTACGGGTTACTAATTTTAAAACCTGACTCGCATAATTTATGCTGGTAAACGGGTCGACCCGACGAGTTTGGCCCGTTTTGACGGCCCTACCCAAATCTAAATGGCTCTTTGTGTGAGGGGACGTGTTAGAAATATAAATCATTCATGTGCTTTTACTTAAAAGTTTAGGCATCGTTTGGTGTACATTATATAAGACCTGATTGTATAAAATAGTAGGATAAGGCCTCATAGTATAATATATCTGATAAGCTCTTATACTATCAAGTTTGGTCATTATAATATAAACAAACTGATTGTATACATAAATATTTATTATGAAAAAAATTATCCTTTTAGATATTTGTTAAAAATAAAATAAAAAATAACATTCTTCCATGGAAGAAGCCTAAGTCCTCCTTAAAAAAAAACTAGCAGCCTTCAAACATAAAGACAAAATCATAAACATAAAGAAAAAAATTACTATCTTGCATACATTAATCTCATTTTCTCCACATCTTTCTTCACCCATATTTTCCTTTAGCTCGTGCTTGCTTATTTAGCTGTCATCGTCTTGCGGCGGGCTAACAACAAGTCGCCGATAATGATGGTAGCAGTTGGAGAATAGTGCCCAACAACGATGGTGACAGTCAAAAGAGCTATTATCAACAACGATGGTAGCAGTCAGAAAGTGGTGGTCAGCAACGATAGTAGCTGTGGGAAAGCGGTGGTCAGTAACGATGGTGGCTGTCGTAGAGTGGTAGTCAACAACAATGGTAATGGTCAGAGGGTGGTGGTCATGCTAGTAGGATTCAGAGCAAGAGAGATGAAATAAAAGGATAGAAGTGGAATGAATATCCTATCAGGTCATATCAATAGGTAAAAAAGAGGATAATGTTATACGATTATAATAAGATAAAAATGTTTGACTATATTTGACTATATTTGACTATATTTAACTATACTATCAGGTAAGTGTATCAAACACGTGATAAGGTTTTATAGTATATGCTTATACCATTAAGTCCTCCTTATATGATGCATCAAACGTAGCTTTAAGCTATTGGGATAGCTGGTCATTGATAGTTAAAAATGTCACGAGGCAACAAAAAAAATTAGAAAAAGTATAAAATGAGGTCAATTATTTACTTAAGTATGATTTTCCCTTAACTTTGAAATGTTAAATTTTTTTAATTTCTTTCACGTTTGTGATTTCTCCCATCTTCACTAATTGTTTTAGTGTCACATGTTGTCACGACCCAAACTAGAGGGCCCTGACCGGCACATAGGAAGGACTAGCCAACCTAGCAAGCCTAACGGGCCAAAGACCATAATAAGATAATATACTAAATCTACCAAAATTTCAGCAGAGTAATTTCTATAAGTTAGACATCTCAATTTAACAATTCACAACCTGTTCACTTACAAGCATCACTAAACATAATCCCACTAACAGTATATCATAAGACCAGACAAAGATACAGTGGAAGCTAGATCCTGCCTGTGAATAATGGAGCATATCTAAGATAATTACATATCCAAAAATTTATAAGAACCAAACAACAGGAACAAAACAAACATGTCCACACGGACAAGGTGTTGAGCTCACCAAAACGACCAACTCCTAGTTATTGGAAGAACCCGGACCTGACTCAGTATTTGTATCTGAAATACATATAAGATAAAGGAGTGAGTCATAAGACCCAGTGAGAGATAACATAATCTATAAAGAAACTGGGACAAGCATAAGCACAAGTTTTTCACAGAAAATACATCCACATATCAAAACATATGCGTTAGTTCAAATAATCATAAAACAAATACTAATAAGTAAGTCAATCATGAATTACCAAATCAACTATAACATATATCAATAGTCAAATGTCAAATGTCATATGGGAGGTTCCTAATCCAGAATTAATCAGAAATCTCACCAACAAACACATAGTTCGAAGGTTTGACAAACGCCCACTAACAGGGCACAGGGGTCAAATCCACCTGTCAAGTCACACAGATCCGATCGTGTGGGCCAACACGTCGGGCTAACAACACCCCTACTAGCTGAGGTTCGGACCAAGGTGCACCAAGGCTAACGTTTCATCACGTTAGCACAAAGATTCTGTCCAAAGTTTCCTCCCAACAAAACATAGTTGTATAAATCTAGATATACATATATTCATAATCCAAAACAAAGTATCAGAAACACAACGATAGATATTTAGAATCATGAAAAAGTGTTTGTCCCAAGCTTTCTTATAATTTAACCACGAAGAAAAATAAATGACTTTGTGAAATCCTTCAATAAAGAACATTTTAAGAAAATGTACAAAAACAGATTATAGATCATGTCATCAACTCACTCAAAGGAAGAAACTTCACGAGTCCAAAAGCTATGTTGTCACAGACCAACCGGACGATCCTCCAAAGAATCTAGGATCACAATAACATAACCAAGATAACAATCAACATTTAAAACTAAGGATTCATCCACTTATGGGATAAGGAGTTCTTGAAGAATCTAGAAAAAAACATTCAAGATAGTTTAGAAAGATGACCTTTGTTTGACAGAAATTCTATACTGATTCAGAGGCAAATAAATTACAAATAATATATGGAATTGAAGCCCTATGTGTCTAGTTTCTAACGCAACTGAAATCACCTCAATACGATCTCCCAATCAAGAGTTATGATCAAATTTCTACACATTGTTCAGTTTACACGGGATACAATTTTTATCCCATCTAAGCATTTTATCAAACACTTAATGAGCAATCCTTTCTTTCCAAAGCTAATACGAAAATTCTATGTTCTACTATTAGTATCACTTCTCCATAACAACATTAAAACTCATCCAATTCATTCCATATACTATCAATTTCCAAGAACTCCAAAATTCCCAAATCAAACCCTAGGTTCAATACCCATTATGCATCTTACAATTCAATCTACAATTCACCATAATCTATCCACTAGCAACATATTTGAGTTAAGAGATTACCTAAATGAGTCACAAGGATGGAAGGATGAAGTTGATGACTTGGTTGCTCTACCAAACCGTGCAACCCAACCCTTGAAAGATAAAGGCCAGTAGCTTGCAACGACCAAGAATGGTGGAATCCGGTAGATGGAAGAAGATGAGGAGGAGGAGGAAGATGACATAGTAGAGAGGAATTGAGAGAATGCAGAGAATGAAAGAGAGCAGAGGCGGAGAGAAACGTGTTCTCTGCCACTGCTCGAACGGGATTATCAGGGGGTGAGGAAAGGGAGTGTTTGGTAGTGAGGATATAGGGTGTTTGGAAGTGAGGATAGAGTATGCTATCTTATTCTGGTGCAATTTTATTTACATAATGTCCTCTTTAATTTTACTCTCCATTAACTTTAAAACATAAATGTAAATAAGGGAATACCCCCCATTTGGATTCAATAAAAATATCAAAAAAATTAAAATCCTTATAAATAAAAAGTCAACTCTTGAGTTTTAGTTCAAATTCCTGAAATCCGAAATTTTCAAAGATGTTTCATTTCAAAACGAGTGAGTTAAAGGTTTCTAAAAATTCATTAAAAATCATTTTGTAGCTCTTTGATATCCAATTATCAATTACCGCCAATTTTGATTTCAAGAAAATACATATTTACTATAGCCCTCCATATAGGTGCCACTTCCCAGACTTAGCCAAATTTCAGGACTCGTATTAACAAGTAGTTACCTAATACACCAAAAATGGCTCTAAATAACTTTTGTAAGGTAAGTTTAATTCTAAGAATCCCACTAATGAAGTAAAGTGACTCAAAAGGTTAATCATTTGAACTCAAATTCATAAGAAAAAGATTATACATAATACGACTATCATACGCAAAAATTTCGGGTCATCACACATGTACTTAATATATAACATTTTATATGAAGTTCAAAATTCATTTACATATTTTCAAATCCTAAGATTTAATTCGTATATAAACCTAAATTAAATGGTGGAAGCTAAAACTTATCTTTAACAGGCAACGTCATGCTTTTTTTTTAAATTAATAAGTTAAGGATAAAAATAAATAAATAAATAAATTTTTAATTTTATTTATTATTAGTGTAAAAGAATTTATATTATCATTTAATTAGATATTGTTATACCATCAAAAAAGTTTGAACAATAACTATGTCAAAAGTTATGAAACATTCACATTTACAGACGATGAAAGTTAAACTAAAAAAAATACACAAAAGAAATTTAATTTTAATCCACTATAGTGTAAAAAAAAAATTATATTGTCATCTTATCACATGTTGCCATATCATTATGCTAGATAGTTGTTGTGATAGTCAAACTCTTTTAATGATTTAATAATACATAATTTAATAACAGTATAAAAATAACTTTATAATGACAATGAATCAAAATTAAAGTAACAAAAAAAAAACTCCAACAGACAGCAACAAGGATATCATAGAAGGCAAATTTTTGTGTTTTTTAATATGATATATAATAGCAACAAGCACTACGTAACTGTGTAATTAACTAATTACCTAAATTGAGGCATGATTCATATTTTAAATCTTAATCAAAATTTGAAAGGATTTAATTTCTATCCACTGTCAGTGTAAAAAAAATTTACACTGTCATCTAATCATGTGTTGACACATCATTAAAATAGTTAGACATTCTAAGTAGTGGTTGTAGTAGTCAATACTTTTAATGATTTAGCAATACATAAAGTACTTTACATTAACAATTGATAGAAATTAAACTCAATTTGAAATGTATATATATATATATATAGAGAGAGTGTGTGTGTGTTTAATTTCTATCTACTATCAGTATAAAGTTTCTTTACACTGTCATCCAATTATGTGTTGTCAAATCATTAAAAAAAAGTTTGACTATCATAATAACTACCTAGAAAGTCTAACTCTTTTAATGATATATCAGTATATAATTAGATAACAGTGTAAAAAAATTTTACACTGACCGTAGATAAAAATTAAATTCATATATATATATATATATATATATATAGGGGAGGGATCAACTTACACCGGTGTAAGACTTGATCACTCTTACACCACTCAATAACTTTTTATTAAATAACTTTCTTACAAAATCCACTGTTAGATTGAAAGTTTATATCATGTAGATCATACCTATAAAATTTTACGTTAATCCGAAATTGTTTTATGACTCATTGATATACATCAAAATTAACGTAAATATAAACTATTGAAATATATGAAAATATGAACTATTTGATTATATTCATATTGATATTCAATTTTTTCAAAATTTGACACAAATGATCTATATGATAGAAACTTTCAATCTAACGGTGGATTTTGTAAGAAAATTATTCAATAAAAAGTTATTGAGTGGTGTAAGAGTGATCAAGTCTTCTGGCCATTAATGATCCCCATATATATATATATATATATATATGATTAACCCAATAGTTCGAAAGCACCTTTCATTCGTGGAAGAAGAAAGAGAGCCTTCTTTTCCTTATGATCTCCGAGCAGCACCATCTTTTTTGTCTCTCGAACGCGGGTTGACGAGTGAGTATCGAAAATGTCTGAGACCGAAGACCATGCAGAGTACACAAACGGCGAATCCTCTGCAAAGGCGAAGCGGAGGTTCAGGGATAGATCCAAGGTACATACGTCATTCAAGCCATGATTTTGATTTGATTCCCACATGTGATCGTATCTGTTTCTGATTTTTATGATCTGGGTTTGCTTTGGTTTTTGCTCATAATGAAGGAGGTGTTGTCCAAACAAGCCGTGCAGACGAAGCAAATGCTTTCCAAACAGGCCGTTAAGATCGCCAAACAAGCTGAAGAACACGAAAAGTTCATCAACAAGGTGGGTATTTTCTGTTTTCTAATTTATAATTTAGTTACGTAGCTTTTTTTTCAGGATTGGATGGTCTCGTGCATCATGCATGTGTATCATGTATGGCCATTTGGGCATGTCAATATTGAACAAGCTTCGATCGTTGATCTTTTTTTCTCTATAAATGTACTCAGGTGACGCATCTTTTGGGGGTTCTCGGCTTTGGTGGGTTTTGCTTCCTCTTGGGAGCAAGTAAGTTGATTAATCTGACTAATACAACGTAGTGGAATGTTATTTTTTAAGCAAAGTCATTGTCTCCTTTTCTTCTTTTTCATTTTTTTTTATTTACCCTTTTACCAGGACCCCAAGACATTCCCTTAGTATATTGTTTGTTCTACTTCATCTTTGTTCCTCTTCGTTGGATATACTACAGGTTCAAGAAATGGCATTACTATCTCCTGGTAAGCTAAGATATCTCAAATTCTGTTTTTGCATTACATTGTGCATCTATTAAAATCATTATTTGCTTCCGGAAGCATATATTTGTTTCTAGGATGAGTTTGAGTATATGAGTATATCATTGGCACTACTTTTGTCATCTTGTAGCATCCACAGGCATTTTGTGAGAAGGGATCATAGTCAATAATTTGTGACTGTCAAAACCAGAGGTGAAGACCGCTAACTGCGCTGTTAAAGAGTGCATTTTTAAAGTTGAATGGTGCCTAGAGGCACAGAACCAAAAATAAAAAATCCAGGTTGAGGTAGAAGGCATGTATCTAACTGAATACGTAACCTTAAACAGAGGAGGGAGACCATTGATTATGGTCATGGATCCGTTACAGCTATCCCCAATTAACTGAGATGAAGGATTAGTTGCATACTTGCATTCTAAATATATGCTTATCATTTTATTATTCTGTCTTGTATAGTTAAGCATACAGTAGATAGGAAAATGAATGGTAAATTGAATTACCATATAACAATATAGTTGTGATGTGTTATGGAGAATTTAGAAACTGTGATCTTTTACATCAGGAAGCCCTATTAGCAAAAAGAGGGCTTTGTGAATTTAAATTATGTTTCAATGCCCTTGCTAATTAAAATAGTTAGAACAGCGTCTCAGCATTCCCATTATCATAACTCATAAGGATCTAATTATTAATATTTTATGAGTTGCTGCTGTAGAAACATAAGCAATGAAAATAAAGTAGTTACGTTACTGTTCATGCATTTCAGGATTTTTGCTATTATGCCAATACAATCTTCTTGGTTGACCTTCTTTTTTATCCAAGGAATGAAAAGCTTTTTCTGGTTTGCTTTTCTTTCGCTGAGGTAAGCATGTTATCCCTGGTAATTTGATGCCTTGGCAGAAGAATGGTTCATTTGTCGACTTTGTGACTTATTCAAGTGCTGTTGCAGGGGCCATTGGCGTGGGCTTTGATTGTTTGGCGCTGCAGCTTGGTATTCAGTTCTGTTGACAAAATTGTCAGTGTTCTTATCCATCTCTTACCTGGTATGTTCGACCTACATTTTTCAGCATTCCTCTCTTTTTAACAAGATAATAAAATTTTGGAAATCCATAGGCTTCTATATGGTCATTGTTCACTTTTACTTTCAATGGTCGAATATTGGGTATATTTTATCCAAAAATATATATTTGGTGTATGTTTTGTCTGCATAGTACTTTATGTTGAAATATTTCTGGTAAAAAAAATTCTACTAGATTTGTGTTCAAGTTCTATTATCTAGATGATCTTTGTATCAAAGTTCAAAAGATTCTGGAATATTGTTTACTTTAATTACATCTACCTGAATGATTATTTATCCTGTATATTATGAAAATATGTGATTTTAAAATTTGTTGATCTGTAGAACAGCTTGAACTTCTACGTAGATATTACATTATTAGAGATATGCTACCATTGGAATGGACTTGTGATAGACATGCCAACTTTTATGTTTCTTATTGCATCCATTTTGGTTTTATTATGCCTTTAATGCAATAGTTATTTTCAGGATTGGTTTTCTTTACCATTAGGTGGTGGAACCCTGCAACCTTTGAAGCCATGCGTCCAGCGGGAATTGCTCCAAGAGCTACATGGCCTTATGTTGAATATAAATCCTATCTCTGGACATGGCTGTTTCTGGTTCCCTTAGTAGCTTACACTCTGTGGCAGGTTCTATACTTCCTCATTGTCAACGTCTTACGCCAACAAAGGCTTTTAAGAGATCCTGAAGTCATGACTTCCTACAGGTAATCAATGAGCATTCACACACTTCCATACACCTTTTTGCAGTTCAACTTCTCATAAGTTTAGCAAAACATGTTTACTTTTAGGCCGTTTTTATGTGTTTTGGATTGGTAGGTTAGATCTGTCTTTCACATTCCTCATATTATTGACATGTTTCATAGGGAACTCTCCAAAAAAGCTCAGAAAGCAAACAATACATGGTGGCGCTTAAGTGGGTTGCTTGGGGATCAAAATCGCTTGTTAATGTACATTGTTCTTCAAGGCATATTTACCGTGGCAACCATGGCACTGACTGTCCCCATATTTTTGTCATATGAATTGCATGTAGTTTTCCAAATACTCAAGGTTTCTGCATCAGTATGGAATGGAGGAAGCTTTCTGTTAGATGTGATGCCAAGGCAGGTAATTCTAAAGGAGAAAAAGAAATCACAGATGCAACCTGTTCAAATTCAAAAAGACCAATCATAGATGGTGATGAAAAATGGTAGGACGTTCTACAATTCTGTTGGGACATCTGAGTCCTGACCTATTGGACTAAGTATCCACATAGCCTTACCAAACTAATCGTACCAAACTATGTATTAGAAGTTGGAGTCGTATTTGTTTTACCGATCCATGGTTCTGAAAATGCAAATGAAGTGGGATATACTAAAGCATATTTCTTCTTTTTTTCCTTTAATCATTCCGCGTTGATTTATTCAATGGATACTTTATAGAACAAAGTCTTAAAATTTATCAGTGTCTGCCGTAATTTACTCTTCACCCCAAATTTCATTTAGCTTGAGTTTTATACGAGACTTAGCAGTGACCATCACATATTTTATCCGTGTCACATACAAATGTTGCTTTAAAAAAGTATAAAAATTGATAAATGACATAATCAGAAGGCATCATTGAAAATCCCATCGAGGCATCAACAGAGGTAAAATAAACAGTATCATTCTCGAGAGTGCAAAACTTGAAAACAAGAAAATGGTAGTCCTCGTAATGCTAGTGCTCCAAGTAGCTTTTAACATGATAATGGTAGTCGTTCTAATTAACAAATAATAAAAACTCTTGTGCTTTACATTACCAATTATGAATTAGTCTTGTAAGAGGCCCAAAAGATCTAATCTGTAAAGATACACAAGGCATCATTCGACCTATACGGCTAATTAGGGTGTTGAAAAAAAAAATGATATTTGAAGATATAGTTAAATCATGAAAGAAAAAAAAGGAAACTATAATAAATGATATAGCATCTGTACAGTTGCACTGAGTCATTTTTCATTATAACTCAGCCGTTCAAAAAATAAAAATAAAACCCCTAACTTATGTCTAAATTTAAAGAAAAGAAAGGAATATTGCACCAATTTAATACAGATTGCATCAACATAAATAAAATAAAATAAACTAATAATGCCCTATTATATCTAGAGTCACTAATTACACCCACCTATAACATTTGAAAAACACCAACAATATGAGAAAAGAACCTTGGGCAGGTGTGACAGCAGTGCCTAACTACCTAGACACCAGCCTCTACATATGATCACCATGTCACATCAACTGTGATATGGCTTCTTAATAAGAACCCCTCGTCTTGATGAAACTTGAGGGGTAAAAATGAATTAACCCAGGAAACAAGCCAAGATTAGAAGCCTGGGTTGGTGAAACCATACTATACACTACGATAATGAGATTATATGCACAACTTTCAGCTCTTGCAACTTTGCGCAGTGCCCTGGGGACAGCCACAAGAAGATAGTGTAAGAGGCAATAATCACTACTGATTATTTGCATCACTCTGAGCGTGCTAGTAAGAACCCAAACCCTGAGTTATCACGTATCAATGGAGGGGGATCCACGTCTGCTACTTCTACTTGTTGCATTGATTTGGAAATGTCATCCACCGAAAATGGAATGCTGCATCCACATTCGAAGGCTTAAGAAGAAATGCTACAGCTAAGACCAAGCCAGGCAATGAAATAATAAATTGTTTGCTGAAGTGTATACCATACCTCGAGTCATCATCTAATAGGAAAGAACTGCTGACAGCATTGTTAGAGTCCTCAGACATCATCGCTCTCATGTTTGTTATAACCTGCATAATCAGGAGAGGTGTTCCATGTTGAGATTTTATCACATTCACATGTGTTTCTCCTTGTGAATTGCACAAAATATGCACACATTCAACTAGAAAAATACCATAAACAGATCAGTATCACTAAAATCAGCAATATTAACTTACATCTGTAGACACACTGTGTGTGCCATATTTGTCATCCCAGTACATTGTACTGATCCTGTATAACTGTTGTATACTGAGGACCTGCAGCACCAAAGCATCATACTTAGGAAAAGAATCAAAGCAAAGTACGATCTTATAGATAATTAAAAGATAGAAAGAAGGCACCGACAGGGCAAAGCTCCTTTGTTATTTCATTCAAGGTCTTTTTGGGTTTTTGATGTATCACCTGAGATGTAAGATTGTCAGTCAGTCAATTTTGTGATGAGCAATATTGAATTGAATTTATTTTGATTTTCTATAAAAATGACTCTTACAAGGAATCCAACAGCCTGCCTGATATGTTTCAGTTCCTCCCAAGCTGAGCCAGCATACTGTACACGAAAGATTCAGGTGAAGACATAAAAATGGAAAAAGTAGGTCTCAAATTGTTGATTGGAGCTCACCTCCTCTGTTGCCTCAACGCACCACTGTTCTAATTCAGCCAAACCTGTCTTTACAAACTCTCCATTACTGAATGAACAACATTCACGACGCAACAGAAGACTGCAGTAATGATCACATTAAATCCATCAAAACGACTGCATTCTAGTTGCAGCAATATGACATGTAATGCAGAGAGAGAAAGGGAGATTACCTGTTGAATAATTGAACATTAATGAAAGAGAATATTTGAGTGAACACTTTACAGACCAAGAAAGGGGGCACCTATTAAGCCAGAACTTTTTCAATTAAGATCATATTCATACAAGATGGAAATGTAAACATTCAATATGAAACTTTAGAACTCACATAATTTGCTTTCATTATCTTTAGATAATTGTTTAATCTGTTCACAATACTTTGCCAGTGAGCAATTAAAGCTTGCTGAGCAACTGCATTAGCATGTGTGTGTCCTTTTAATAAACTTCGCCGTGAGGTCCTTGGAGCCTGCAGTTGTTTTATCATAAAGAAAAGATAAATAAGCCCAGAGAATTGTGCTTGTCAATTACTTGGTAGCCTACCCCACATATGTGACTACTTGCATAGACAAAAGACATATCCATGAACCTACTAGTAATTTAGGGATTTCTTATAAGCAAAGAAGTAATCTAGGCGCAATATAGCATGAGAACTTTTCAATTCTATGATATTCTCTCTGATTTATCATGCAAAGAGGAAAAATGTTTTCTCTTCTACTTGGCAGTCTTCAGCAGTCACTAGGCTTTGTTTGGATTATGAGAGAAATAGAGTGGAAAGAAATAGAGTAGAAAGAAATAGGGAGAAGAGAAATAGAGTAGAAAATGAGTAGATTTTTAAGTTGTTTGGATTAAGAGAATTAGGAGAGAAATAGGAAAGAAAGAAAATTAAATTTTGTAGTAAATACATATTTGCCCCTATTTATTTATTTATTTATAAAACAACAAAAGAAGGGTATATTAGTCAAATTTCCACCTCTACCCATTTCTTCTCACTTTAGGAGAGAAATGAGAAAGTTGTGGGACCCACCATTTTTTTTTTCTTTCTTCTCTATTTCTCCTCTAACCAAACAAGAGAACTTCCCTATTTCTCTTCTATTTCTCTCTTCTTTAATTCTCTCTTCTCCATTTCTCTCATACCAAACAAAGGCTAAAAGCATCGTGCCTCCTTCCCATATATATCCTGTGTTTGATATCCTATAAACGATTTTTATTTTATCAAATTTGGATACAACACTGCTTATGATTTTGTAGAAGTAACATATAAATAACATTATATTCACTTAAAACCCACATATGATTGCCAATTGCTAAAACATATTAACCAGAGAAATACTCATAATTTTGATTGTCGATTTCCCATAGCATTTGGAAAAAAAATATCCTTGTCATAATCTACCTGGATACAAAATCCGAGTAATGGAGATATCTCCTTTTTTAGATTGTCTCTTATCATTCCATATATTTTTTCAAGGAAGGCAGTGAGCTGTTGCTTAAACAGAAGTGCAGGATATTTTGCTTCCACTTGCCGTAAATCATCCAATCTACCATGCCCTCGACCATTTAGAAATGTCACCGCACTTTGGGGAGATGCCCTTAGCCCCTGGAATCGCAGAAGAGAAACACATTTATAGAAAGATAAAAGAAATCTAAATAAACAGATAAAAGCTTCTTCAGAAAGGATAAGCAGTTGCTTCATACTTGAGACATTCTTCCAAACAGAGAAGATGATGCTGTTCTCCGTCGTTGGGGTGTTAAGCTAGCTGCTCCACTTGCTTTGAGAGTGCGTTGGAGTAGCAACAACAAAGTAGATGTATTAGACAACCAATAGGCCAATACATCAGTATTATCCTGAGCCTTCAATAGTGTAGAAGTCGCTGTTGTTAGTGAAATATTTTTGGTGTTTTCAGAAATAGATAGAAGTACTTTTAAATGCAAAAGCACAGCATCATGAATGATACACAAATAATCCAAAAAGGAGTAGGTTACCTCAACGACTGAAGCAATTGTTTGAATGATACGGTCAAAGACACTTGTTCTTTCGACTTCGAATGACCTCCAGTGAAGAAGGCATTTATATATAACACACGCAGCAACAGGTTTTCCCCCAGAAAATCCCAAATCTTGTGATATGCACTTGATCAACAAGTCCTGGTTCTCCTGAACCAGAAAATCAGATTTTAAGAGGAATGGACAAGCAAGGGAGAAAAGGATGAAATTGCAAAGGTGATGTGATGTATCACAGATTCATATTTTTAAGTGCATCTAATTAGCCACTCACTTGCTGCTTCTCATTGAGATATTTTTGTGGTTTTCCCTCAGATTCCGGCTCACGTACATTTGATACAGCAAGATTCATATCCTAAAACACATAGAAGGTAAACATTTTACAAATTAAATGAAACCTTCCATTGCCAAAAATATTACTGATATATATTCATCAAAAGCAACAATGTCCTCTTACTGATCCAATTTTTGCTTCATCATTTAGAGCTTTCCCATTTTCTGGTGTCCTCTGCATATTGTGAACAAAATCTCATTGTAAATCTCTATTCATATGTTACAATTCTGAGTAGTGATCTCACGTTTGTTTCTTACCTGAATAATCACTGTCTTTGGTCTTGCAGATAGAGCTTTTCCAGTTGGAGACACGGCCAGGGCTTGCTGGCGAAGAACTTGATTTTCTGACTCTGTATTGGAAATTTTTTCCTCCAACCTGAATCAGAGTGTTTTTCAAAGAAAAGTTAAATGGTTTTTTATTAACACAGGTGTAGATGGTTATTCATGGGGAAGAAAAGAGCTAGAAGTGTATTATGCATCCAGAAGCACAAAAAAAGCACACAAAAGAATGTAGATAAAACACATTCCTAGGGTTGCACCTAACAGCTTAAGCTTTTGGGATAGTTGGTCTTTGACAGAATTGAGATGCATTGGGGGTTTCTGAAAATGTACATGTTAAATTGGAAAGAGAGTAATGTTGAACTCCCAAGACACCAAAAATGCCAATACCCCTATAAGTACCTGAAATTACACGTACAACTTTCTTTTTTCTCCTTTATGTTCTTTTTAGAGGTCAGTGAACAGTATTGTTACTGAAATGTGAGCACATAAGAAACCAAAGCCCTTATCTAGACCCAACTAGAGAATGGAAATTTATCACTGAAGTTTCAGTCCAATTCATGGAAAGTAAAAAAGGGGAAGTTGGCAGTACCAGATTGGACCTGATTCTTAGTTTCTCGTGAAAAAGTGTAAACTGCATGTAATTACTATGGAACTAGTACTCACTAACTATATAGATCTTTTTACCCCTCAAGGATTTTACTAACCTCTGAACCAATTCCTGGAGTTGATCCATTTTGCGCTCAGAATCGTCAACATTTTTAACCAGCTCCTCATTTCTAGCCTCAGCCTCAGCCTGAGCTTTCCTGGCCTCTTCTTTATCCTTTCTTTCCAATAGCAGTGATTCCTGTATGATTAATCAGGATATTAAATCAGGGGACTCAATACGTTCCCAGTCATTCATAAATTTTAAGATTCCCCATAACAACCAATGATAACAGCTTTTCTTTTCCCTCCTCTCTAGGTGTAGAGGTTGAAACTTGAAATATAAGTCTAAGTAACATTGATCCCATCCAAGCCAATTATCAATAAATGTATGTTACAAAGAAGGTAGATAACTCCAATTTTAGTTGAACTCACCCATTGCAGGATGAGCTGTTGGCGTATAACCATGTAATTATAATTACTCACATCAATATCTTTCGGAGATAAGCTCCAAGGATTTCTTGGACATTGAGAGAATCAATCAGAAACAAATTTAATGGCCAGGAAAAAAATGAGAAACAAAGTAGAAGCATCCCGTGTAATGTTAATTGATAGTTTGCTGCTTCAATTAAAGAAAGCATCCATTTGCCTTTCCAACCATGATTTTTTCATGAGAAACCTCCAAAAAAGAACTCATGGAAGATGATAGTAAATTATATAAATCAATGGTGTATTATCCTAGGAAGCACGGACACTTCAAAATGTTCGCCGTGTCGGTGTCGGATACTTCTTGGACACTTTTGGATACTCCTAGCCTACATCCTTCAACTTTTTACTTTTATTTTTTGAACTTTTGTACCAATACAGGTGAGATACCACAATAATTAGATAAATGATAGTATTTTATTCTATCTACAATGACTAATGTTGACTTTTGAAACATTAATGTCTTTATTTTAATTTAGGATTTGTGTTTTTATGTAATTTTATATTAATTTTAAATGTTATATCTAGCCATGCCATGTCCTATAATTTTTAGAATTTATCGTATCGTCGTGTCCGTTTCGTGTCATATCCGTGTCTCGTGTTGTATCCGTGCTTCCTAGGTATTATCTATATAATCAAAGACTGCTAACCTTCAAACTATTGACTTCTGCCATCAAGGAATTAATCTTTTCAGTATCTTGAATTATAACAGGAGTCTCCTTAATAACTGGAGGTGCTTCTTCAATGGCTTTCCGAGCTGCCTCTTGCTCTTTGATGACCTTGGCATTTGCTTCTTCTGCTTGTATTTGCATTGCATGCAAAGCATCCTGTAACTTAGCAATTTCTTGTGCTTTTTCCTCTTCCAAATCAGTCTGTTAATCAGATATAAACAAAATTAGCTTATGGCATAAAAATTGCAACATTTATATCAGCGATTAAGTTCGCCATTTGATATTATATAAATATATGATAATGAAGTTACTCTCAAACGCTTCTCAATTTGAAAGCGCCATGTAAGTTCTTCAACACGCTTTTCTAGTTTGTCTTTTGCTTCTTTAAGGGCCCCCGTTTCTCTTGCAGCCTGAATGAAGTTATACAAATTGTTACTCCCTGCAGTAGCGTCTTGTAAAGCAAGATTAAGTACACTATATTACACAAACACCATAAAAAAGAAAGTATAATTCAGACCATTTTAAGCTTTCTAAGTTCCCTCCTAGCAACCCTTCTCCTCCAACCACACTGAGTAACAATTACTGCCTTTTGCAATCTTTTATAATAAGAATAAGCAATTTGCCGTCGCAAATGAGCCTGAAGAGATTATCACAAAAGATCATTATGGCAAGGAAAATAAAAAAAGTTGCACAGTCATTTTCTCAACTAAGAGTCTATAAACTATGAAGAAGATCAACAAGAGCACCTGGATAAGAATTGCAGCCTTTGTTTGCTTTCTAAATCTAAATTCATCGCGAGCCTTCATAGCCCTTAAACCTGTCTGTAATGTGATTGCAGATGATCGTGCTGTTAAGTAAGATTTCCTGGCAATGTATCCTTTGAAATTTTTTTCTATTTTCACAGCTGCTGCTTCACGTCGCAACTGCTCATAGAGCTTCCGAGCCAATATGCCTATTTGTTATCGAAAAGCACCATAAGAATCTATAGCATCAGATTATGATAAGGAGTTCATATTGATCAAACATATGCAGAAAGAAACCTATTTTAGGAGAAAAAATCCAACTGTTTTAATGCAGCATAAATTCTAGAATGCCATGATCACCACACCAACAAGGGGTTCGATGAAACATAGGCTTAAAGAGCAAAGAAACAAAACTTAATTGCTAATATTGATCTGTGAGTCCGATCAAAATAAATACATTCACATTTCCTTTTAGTTCCCACTTTTGTAGTTTTAGGTAATATGGGTAATTTTCATATATTCTGAATAAAGGTTTTGTTGACAGACCTATGAGTCTTTTACTAGCTCAGCCTCTCTTCAGCAGTAGTAGTTGCCATGCTACTAGTCCAAGTCCTTATATCAATATAGGAATAAATTTTTGAGAATATCATCAGCAGCTACAGCAATGTAATATTAGTTGCTACAGATTAACTTGCATTTTGGCAAACAACTTTCCTGACTTCACTTTTTGACCTCCAAAATCCCTTATTTTGCATACCTGCAAATCCCTCAATCACTAATTCATCAACAAGCCTCCAAAACAGCACAAGCCACAGTGCTTCCATTTGTGGGTACTGCTCACAATCCCAGAACTGATCTAATTTTAGACCACAACTCCATGTTTCCTGCAAACTAACCTTTCAATCACTATATATTTGACCATTTTTCTTTTGCTTCCATATTACTCTTAATGCATATTCCAAAATTCTAGTTACAATATTTCCAAACAATGAGATGGTATACTTCATCCCTGACATGCGCTTCAATGTCACAAGCAGTATAAACCAGAGTCATTTTTTATTATTTCAGTCATGGTGCTTCCCTGACTCCTCCTGTAAACATGTTCATATTTAATGACCGTGAATATACATACTTAGATACACCAGGTAGTATGTCTCCTAGGATTCTAATTTGGGTTTCCTAAATGGTATATAACTGGGTAAAATACATTTTACCCCCTTGAAGTATGGCCCTTTCTCAACTTTCATCCATGAAGTTTTTTTTATCACTTAACCCCCTGAAGTTTGGTTTTCAGTGAAAATGTTAGTTTTCCCGTTAAATCAAACGGAACTTAGTGCACATGCATAACACCTGATCTTGAAGTTAAAACAAGTTTGCATGTTACCCCCCTGAACTTTACCCCTTTCTCAATTCTCATACACAGTTTTTTTTTTAATCACAAAACCCTGAAGTATGGTTTTAACTGAAAGCTCTGTTTGATTCAACTGTAAAATAACGTTTTCACTTAAAACCAAACTTCAAAGGGGTTAACTGATAAAAAAAACTTCATGTATGAAAGTTGAGAAGGGGCCATACTTAAAGGGGTAAAATGTATTTTACCTAAAAGAAATTTGTTGAGTTGCAACTTGCAAGATTGATATGATTGATTTGCACCATCAAGGTTCTATTCTTTATGATGCTTGAAATGACATAAACTTGGGAAATTTGCCAATCTAAAATCAGTAACTAAAGATAAATGAACCTAGCCAGTAGACATGTTTACATAATTCACGGGCAATCAAACACACCTGGTACATACAAGAGATTGACTTACAGTTCAGGAACTACCAAATAAGGAAGCAACAAAACTCAAAGCAAACACCTTAAGAGAAAACTCAGGATACCTCGCAAATTAGATTGCAAACGAATTGCAGCTAGACGCAATTCAATGAATTCCTTGCGTGCAATATGAGTGCGTATTTGTCTCTGGATGATTCTAGCTGCATTTCCAAGAACCTCTGCTCTTCTTGCATCCAACTGAGCCATCTGACCAGCTCTTAGGAAAACCTTTGTCTTGCCTATCTGTCAAACCATAATAAATCTTGTATGACTTCGGGTGTACAAAGTCCATTGGTATATATAGACTTCCCCATACTCTGATAAATTACTAGATGCAAAAACAAATCTTCAAGACATAAAAATAAAGAAAATTTTCAATTCAGAAATTCAGGAGTCACTGGAAGATGTATAGAAATTATGGAGAGATTGTAGAACTAATACATTCAATGAAGTGGATCAAATAATTAGAAGAGCATTTTTATGCCAGTAAGTTTATACTTCATTTGATCTCTTTTCCAATCTTCATCCCTGGGTTAAGTCTACATGATATGGGGAAAGGTTATTCCAAAGGCTTACATAAGCCTCTTAAAACATTTGGGTACCCCTAATACTTCAACGTCATAACCATGCTCTTTGCTAATCAGACAAATAATTGTCGCTGAAGGTGCCTGGCAGTGGATAGACCACCATGTATTGGTTAAAGAACAATTCTCAGATTGGTATACATATGAAGGGTCTCATTTATTTAGGCAAAGATGAGGCTTGGCTCACTGATCCTCATTTTTCAAATTTTGTCCCTCCCATGCACCATCATCAACATATTAAGTTACAAGGCGTACTGAATCACCTGATAGCCTTTCATAACCATTTTATCCAGGATCTTTTGGCATGCAACCATGTCATCATAGCTGAAAAGGAACAAGTAGAAATAATTATCAAGTAAGGAGGGTGAAGTGCAAGCAAGAGAGACCGAGAGTTAAACCAGAGATAGATCAGTACAGTTACTGCTCTAGAAATCAGATATTCCAGACAAATATGTTATGCAAGAAAAACAGAAAAGCCATTTTCCAATTTGAAGACAAAAACAGCCTACAAAGGAGATAAAATTTACCTTCCATCTAGAACTTGAGGAGCAAGAACACCAAATCGGTTAAGAAACTCATAAAAGGTCCGTCTGGTAGGATATCCAGCACAGCTGATTCTAATTGCCTCAAGAACACCCTAAAGTAAATAACAATGAGACAAATAATCACCAAGTGTAAATGGGTGCCAAAGATATTGCTCCTTTGCATGCTCAAGTAAATAAAGCCAATGACGACAAAGAAAGAACATGATATACTCACACCACAGCGTAATTGTTGGATAATATTGAGATTTTCAAAAATAGCAGGCTTGAGGACATTGTTCGGCTTCACACATCTGATATAGTGAGGTTCTGTTGAATTTAGGGTCTCCATCAAAGATTGAAGTTGCAGCTGCACTTTTCAGAAACATGTGTCATTTACTCGCCACGAAACATAAAAACAAAAGCTTCAGATACCTGAGACAGGGATGTCAAAGATTGTATGATAATGACTGGTAAGAGGTTATATAAATGCCATGCATATCTATCTACCTAGTATCATCATGATTTATTTTTTTTCAAAGAGAGAAACCAGAACTAAACAACAAATACAGAAAGTTGAAGGCTTGAGTCATCAAGAAAGTAATGAATTGCTAAAAGGATGTAATATGGAAAATTTTCTGGCATCTTTCAGCTGCAAGCATTACATTTTGAGGGTAGTTAAAGTAACCATGGCTTTCAGGTATGTGCATATGCAACCAAGGTAACAAGTAAGTATTTCCAAGATTATACCACTGTCCAAAACACTTTCTGTAATCAGCAGAAAATATAATCCCTCATTCCAGTTCTAGAAGAATAATCATAAAGATCTTGAATTAATAGTTAACTGCAGGATGTGAGCCAATCACAGTTCTCTGCCAGCATTATGGTTATAGATGCTGGGCTAACCATTTAGAAGATAAAATTGTTAGGATTGCAATAAGATGTTTGTTTTATTACCCTTGTTAAAAACTCTGAAAATAATAACAATTTGTTTATGCCAAATAGTGTTTCTTGGAATAAGTTATTTGGAATTTTCAAGAAAAAATGGGACTACCTGCAAGTATGGAGGTGTTTGCAAATTAAATTAAGAGATTCTGCCTACAAGAAAGTGTAAGATATCATGGAGAGGTGCAATATTTGCAGTGTTTTTGAGTATTTGGTTAGAGTGGACGCACAGACTTTAAAATCAAGCCAATATAGCTATAGGATATAGTTATTTATATGGCATCACTTTTGGTGTTCTTCAAATAAATATCTTAGTGCATCTGGTCATAGAGACTGAAGGCCCCACCATTTTAATGTTCTGGTTATTGAGTTTGACCCAAATTCCTGTTTTGATAATTGTTGAGATTGTTGTTGAGATTCAGTACTCATTAGTTGCACTTAGTGCATACTGCATCAAGTG
The DNA here is from genome assembly GCA_023212625.1 of Styphnolobium japonicum. NCBI lineage: Eukaryota > Viridiplantae > Streptophyta > Magnoliopsida > Fabales > Fabaceae > Styphnolobium > Styphnolobium japonicum. Next base: position 18,673,444 of record JALBWW010000003.1, on the reverse strand, counting down.
CTTATTAGGTGTACATATTCTATATGTCTGCTGCTTTAGGAATCCACTAACTAAAGCATCATCTTTGTATATTCTATAGTTATCTTAGAATGATTATGTCTTTGTATATTAAGCTATATATTCAGATCCATTGTATTTAGAATTCAAGTGAATACAATCAAGCTATTCATCTCTGTTTACTCATCTCTGTTTCATATTCAAGTTGGTATCAGAGCTCACATTCGTGGGCCTGATCTCGTCCAAAAACAGTGGCAAAACAGCCACTGTTGAAAGTCCCAGCATTCTGCCCAAAACAGTGGCAAAACAGCCACTGTTGAAGCTAGAAGTCCCTGTGAGCCGGCCACTTTCCGGGCAAGAGACTCCGCCCTAGCCTCCCGTAATCCTCCGACGAACCATCCTCCACCGGCGATCTTCATTCCGGCTCCACGCGCCGCCACCTTTCTCAAAGATCCAAGTCGGGCCGCGCGAGCTCCACGCGCCACCTTCCTGAGGTCAGGTCACCTCACCGCCGGTCTCACCATCACCGCCGGCATCTCCTCTTTCTTTTCCGGGGGTCCCTGTCCGCGCGTGGGTCTCACGCGCGCCCTCGCCCTCGCCCTCGCCCTCTGGTGCACCTAATGCACCCTCACCTAGCAAGTCCCCTCTTTCCTTTGTCTTCTCTGGGAGTCCGTCTATAACTTCAGAGAAACTCAACGGCAAAAATTACATGGACTGGCAAAATGTCATGGGAAATCTGGTTTGGGGCAAGGCCTTGATGATCACCTAACCAAAAAGGCTACAGATATTAATACCAATAGCATCGATCAAGGAAGAAAGCATCACCAGCTTGGTTTCTCATGGCAGCTCTATTGACTCAAAGCTATTGGTTCATTTTCGCACCTACAAAACATGCTAATACATCCGAAGAAAGCTCGTAGTGTCTACTCAAATGATATCCAACGACTATATGATGTGGTACACAACTTAGCCACACTTCAAATGATGGAGAATGATCTCCCAACATATTTGACAAAGGCTCAATCAACCATTGATGAAGTCAAGTCGCTTCCTAACTCGAAATGATATGGAGAACAAAATTGACAACATGTGCATGGTTTTTATTCTCCATGGTCTCCACAAAGATCTTGAATCGTTTCTAACCAAATTCACCAATCATAGTGTTCCTACAAAGGGAAAACCTTATGGATCGCCTTTCTACAGTTCCCCTTCTGAGGCTATGATCTAACTAGTTCCTTTTCAAGTTCACTATCCGCTTTCTTCTAACACCACCAACCGTGGGAGGCCGAGGTGGTGGACGAGGTGGTGGACGAGGAGGTCGTGGCTCGTAATCGTCCGCAGCAGGTTCTACCGTAATCGAATGGGTCATACTAGAGAGAATGTTATTCCTCAATGGATTCCCCGATAAATCAGCTCATGACATACCTACAACCTCGCATCTTGGGGAAAGTGCAGATCGACAATCGTGAATGATAGTCGTAACATCTTGTCCGACCGAAGTTCAAAGAATACCTTCACCTGAAATCAGTTCAACAAGGTCAATCTTCACCGCAACAAATAGCATAGCTCACGTAACTCTATGGTTCGTTTCTCACAATCATTACCCGTTGATCCTCGGCTATTGGATTCTGGGGCTTCGATCATATACCGTAATCCCTCTCTTTTCTCCACTATAACACAAATTCTAAAACATCACATTATATCACTTCTTGCCAATGGATCAAAGACAAAAGTTATCGCATTGGTCAAGCCTCACCTTCTCCATCCTTACCTCTAAATTCTGCTTCTTTGTACCTGGATGTCCCTTTAATTTAGTGTTCATAGTCACTTACTCGTAACCTTAATTGCTCCATAACTTTCACTAATAACTCTTTCGTATCCAGGACCGAAATACGGCGCATTGGCACATTGGCACAGATCTCGAATCACATGGCCTTTACTATTTCCACTTCCATCATCCGTTGTCCGCACCAAGTATCATCGACTCCGTGATATCCTTCATCGCTGCCTTGGTCATCCCAAACTAAATAAATTGAAGAAAATGACCCCTCATCTCACTTCACTTAAAGTCTCTAGAATGCGAGTCATGTCACCTTGGCAAGCATGTACGCAGCTTCTTTTCCAAGCAAACCTCCTCGTCGTGCAAACATTCCTTTCTACTTGTTCATTCTCGGGACGTACGGGGCCTAGTCGAGTCAACTCTATCCTAGGACATAGGTACTTTGTTACTTTCATTGATGATTTCTCAAGATGTACTTTCTGGATTTTTTAATGAAAGATCGCTCGTAACTATCAACTCTCTTTCAAAGACTTTTACCAAGAAATTCAAACCCAGCTTTGGACATTCTATCCATATTTTACGAAGTGATAATGCCAAAGAATATTTTTCTACACCTTTTAATCGCTTATAACCTCTCATGGCATGATTCACCAATCTTCTTGTCCACACACACCTCAACAAAATGGTATTAGCCGAAAGAAAAACATCGCCACATTATTGAAACTCGCACGCACTTTTATTACATGCTCATGTACCCTTAAAGTTTTTGGGGGTGATGCTGTTTCTCACCGCTGGTTTCTTAATAAATCGGATGCCCTCTTCTCGTTATGAATAACAAAGTACTATATTCCCTTTGTTCCCAAAAGACCCATTGTTTAAAGTTCCTCCACGTGTGTTTGGCTCTACATGTTTTGTTCATGATCTCACACCAGTCTTGACAAGTTGTCTCGCCTGCGTCAAATGTGTATCTTCCTTGGTTATTCTCACATTCAAAAAGGTTACAAATGCTATTCTCCATCTACTCATCGCTTCTACATATCTCACGATGTTACCTTCTTTGAAGATACCTCTTATTTTCTTTCTTCAGAATCCCGCATCCATTTCCTGTGTATTACCACTTCCTTTATCCATTCCATATGTTGTCGAGTCTTCTACTCCGCCAGGTCTCTCCCGCCTCCTCTCCAACCTCCTATTACCTATCGGCTGCCCTCGCCAAAGACCATCGAGGAAATTGTACTCCGAACAAGCTGATTCATCTCCCGCTTCTAGTCGATCTACCTATTTCGGATCCACCCGAGTCTTCCACCGATTTACCTATCGCCCTTTCAGAAAGGTACACGCCCACTTCCAATCCTTATCCCATTTATAATTTCCTAAGTTATCACCGCATTTCTCCATCCCATTATGCTTTTATTTCTCGCTATTTCCTCTCGTTTCTATCCCTAACACCTGGCCCAGAAGCATTATCCCATCCAGGGTGGCGGCAGGCTATGATTGATGAAATGACAACTAGAGTCTAATACCACTTGGACACTTGTTCCTCATCCTCCGGAAAATCCACGCTTGGATGTCGCTGGGTATTCACTATCAAAGAGGACCAAATGGCCGTGATCGATCGCCTCGAAGCCCGCCTCTCAGAGCTAAAGGTTATACACGCATCTTTGGATCGACTATGGTGACACTTTTTCCCCTGCTGCAAAAAAATGGCCTCCTGCTCGCCTTTTCTTAGCCATGGCGCCATGCGTCATCGCCCTTGCATCAATTGGACATTGAAAATACTTTCCTTCATGGTGATTTAACAGAGGAAGTTTAGTACGAGCAACCACCTGCTTTTGTTCGCGGGGAGTCTTGTGGTTTTATCAGAGGTTACACAAAGCCATATACGGTCTTAAGCGTAGTCCTGCATGGTTTGGCAGTTCAAGATGTTCCTCCAACACTTTGGCATGATCCGCACGTATGAAGCATCACTGCCTTTTATAAATGTTCATCCCTTTAGCCAAGATATCTATCTTGTTGTATATGTGGATGACATTGTCATTACAGGAGATGATCAGATGGCACAAGAGTCTCAAGCGGTTCCTATCTCAACAATTTCACACCAAAGACTCGGGACGATCATGCGATATTTTCTTGGAATTGAAGTTGCTCAATCTAGTTCAGGGATTGCTATATCTCGTAGAAAATATGCCCTTGATATTTTGGAAGAACCGCATGCTAGATTGTAAGATGATTGACACACCTATGGATCCAAATGTCAAGCTTTACGCCGATCAAGGGAGACCTTACTCGATCCGTGAAGATATCGCAGATTAGTTGGAAAGTTGAATTATCTCACTATGACCAGATCCGACATATCCTTTGTCGTCAGCTGTTGTCATCAGCTTCCTCAACTCTCCTCGTGAAACTCATTGGGACGCAGCGGGTTCTGATCCTAAGATATATTAAAGCGGTCTCCGGAAAAGGACTAATTTATCAAAATAAAGACCACATCGATGTTGTTGCTACAGATGCATCGGGCCGGTAATCCAAGTGATAGACGGCCAACTTCGTGTTATTGTGTTCTCATTGAGGAACCTCATCTCGTGGAAAAGTAAGAAGCAAAGTGTCAGTAGCTAGATCAAGTGCGTATGCAACATGCAGCTACGGCCCTTGCTACATGCGAGCTCATTTGGCTAAAGCAAATCGCTTCGAGTTAAGATTCTCGAGAAGATAGGATCCATGAGCCTTATATGTGATAATCAGCACTTTTGCACATTTCCTCCAATCCAGCTTTTCACGAACGAACCAAACATATTGAGATTGATTGCCACTTCATCCGTGAAAAGATTATATCTAGAGAAATCACAACGTCATTCGTAGGCTCCAATGATCACCGCGTACATGCTCACTAAATCGCTCCGGGTCCAAGAATAAAATATATATGTGACAAGCTAGATGCATATGACATATACGCGCTACCAAGGGGAGTGTCGAGATTGTTGTTGAGATTCAAGATTTCATTAGTTGCACTTAGTGCATACCGCATCAAGTGCTTATTAGGTGTACATATTCTATATGTCTGCTGCTTTAGGAATCCACTAACTAAAGCATCATCTTTGTATATTCTATAGTTATCTTAGAATGATTATGTCTTTGTATATTAAGCTATATATTCAGATCCATTGTATTTAGAATTCAAGTGAATACAATCAAGCTATTCATCTCTGTTTACTCATCTCTGTTTCATATTCAAGTATAATTATAGGCAGTTTCCTATTTTCAGTTATACTGATATGTAAGGTGTTTATGTTATGGTAGGCAACTAATAGCCTCCTTATTCAATAAAGAGAGTGAGAGTGGTGGCTTGTCAAGCAAATCCTTGTGGTTATAAATACTGGTATTGGAAAATTGTTTGGGTTATGAGAAGGAGAAGGAGAAGGAGAAGGAGAGATGTAGGGATAGTGGAGAGGTAGTTGTGGGATAGAGGAGATTGATAGTTCCCATAGACATTATCCTGTAATCTTATTTTGATAGTGGATTTGGTCCTCATCCGTGGATGTAGGCATGTTGGCTGAAACACATCAAATTGTTGTGTGATTTGGTTTTGATGTTTTTCCTTACAAGTATTTATCAAAGTATGAGAAGAGGGGATTTGTTTTCCCAACACTGGTGTATATGTTAATTTCATTTTGTCCTCTTTTTAAAAGGATATCTTCTCATCCTTCTTGTACTCCATTCTATCCTTTCTACTAATTAATTTTTTTACCTTCATCCTAGAACAAAATGTCCGTGACCATTATCATGGCATTGAACATCAGGTTCCTTTTTCCTCCCTTTCATCCTAAAGTAAAGGAAACATAGGGTGTTTAGCTTTCTGCAAAGTAAGTAGGCAAAACCTAAAAGAAGTTTACCTTTATCCATTTAAAAGAGCTCAGAAAAAGAATAGCAACAACTAACAATACCTTAAAGCGAGACCCAATTGAAGAGAACTTGGATGATTTTGAAGACTCCTCCGGAGAACGGGGGAATAGACCTGCCACAAATGAGCATTTTGAGGCTGTCAGCAGATCCTGATGTTCTGCGACCACATAATCCTTGTTTTTGTCAAGAAACATATCAGCCTGATATGTCACCTGGACAAAAGAAATAATAGTTAAAAAGAAGAGAAAAGAAACATATTCAAGCAACAGTTTTAGTAAAAAATGTCATGAAAGGGAACAAATAAAAAAAAGGCTAAATATATCTACCTCCCCTGCATAATGAGATATGGTAAAACTAGTCCGAGAAAGTTTAGGTTTGATAAAGCGCTTGTTGTTTATGAATGTCTGGTACAACTTCTGAGCAAATGTTTCATGTGTAGACTTAGGAAACATACTGTGTCACACAAACAAGCTGATATGAGTCCAACCAAACTACAATGTTTGGGCAAATGCCTTATATAAGTTCCCTGCATGTCCTAATGACAACAAACCGGAAATAGCATACAGGTATAAAACTAAGATAGTAAAATCAAGTAACTTTTGAAAAGATATAAGCATCTAGATTCTATTTAACTAAGCAGTGTCAGATTAACAGTGAAATTACTATCAGCCACATACCAGGCTTCATCAAGAAGTGCAACTATTCCACCAGGTTTCTGCAAAGATTGAATAACATAATCATCATTACCTGAATGTGTTGTGTACGACCAAAAAAGAAAGAAAGTATTTATACTAAAGAAAACACTACACTTCAATAACATTTGACGAGCTATGCATTTTTCAGAAAACAAAAAAAAGTGCATTTTGTATAAGTTATAACTGGTCATAAACAAATCACATACTTCAGACAGGATAAAAGAGATTAACAATGCAATAGGCAATAGTAAAATACCTTCTCAATTAGATCCAAAACATCTTGGTTGTCAACAAACTCTATGTAACTCCAATCAATCTCTTCTTTGGTGTATTCTTCTTGTTCCATTTTAAAGACATGCTGCAACCATTCAATCAGGAAAAAAAATCAAGGAAAAAAAAAGAATTGTAGAATATAGATCACAAATTGTGCCAGAAATTACCAAACCTGATTAAAATGTTGTTGCAGCTTTTCATTTGTAAAATTAATACAGAACTGCTCAAAACTTTAAGAAAAAGAAATTTATCAGATGCAAGGCTAAATACCAAACCATAAATGCCAGATAAAAGCATTAGCTTACCTATTGAACTTAAAACTTTCAAACCCATAGATATCAAGAACTCCGATGATAGATTTTGAATTTGGATCTTGCCCAATTGAAATGTTGATCTTCTCCACAAGCCTAAAAGCAATAATGAGAAGTTGTCAGAATAAGAAACCTAGAAGAAATAAAATCTAGAACAATTAGAGCACATTTGGTTTGTTTTCTGCTTTGATTTTCAGTTAGATATGTTTTCTTTGTAATTACAAAAATGCCACATTGTATTCATTTTGTTTCCTATTTTCAACATTTTGTGAAGATAATGGTGAAAACAATTCTTCACAAAATTTTGAAAACAAGAAACATAGGTTGTGTTTGGAATCAATTCAAAATGGATTTGAATTGATTTGATTTAAAAAACAAATTTTATGTTTGGAACTCATTATAAAAAATTGGATTTGAATTGATTTGGAAATCAATTCTTATGTTTGGAACTCATTAAAAATGGAATTGATTTGATTTGATTTGATTATTTTACTTTTTTAACCTTATATAATTGTGAATGATATTGTTAAGTTAGTTAGGTAAAATAAAAAAGTTAGTAAGGATAAAATAGTCAATCTAAATAATTAAATTTAAAATCAAATCAAATCTACTCAAATCCAACCAAATTTGATTGGATTTCTAAATACACACAAATTAAATCAAAAGGATTTCAAAATCAAATCAATTCTTATTTTTTAATTGTAAATCAAATCAATTCCATTTTTTAACATTCCAAACACACTCATAATGAATATAAGGTGGCCTTTTTGTAATTATAATGAAAACATATCTAATTGAAAATGAAAACATAAAACAAACCAAACGCGTTCTTATTGATCCAATTACAACTTTATTTTTCTGGAGAACAACTAATTAGAACCAATAATTCCAATGTGCTAGAAATATGATTATTGTATTTCTAAAGTAACATTATAGCTGATTAGGCATATTCACAATTGATAACCATATTTAAATGTGAATATTCAGTCCTTTATCAAGAATAAATTGTTTAGATCTTGTTATATAATACATTTGACTTGAGTTATTGTCCTATTGATCTTTGCAAATTGCAATAGTTCTCTATTTCTTAGTTCACATTAATGCAGAGAGTGGATCTATATGAGGGATATACAACATTGCACATAGTCAAACAGAAGTAGTGCTACAGGTTCATTACCAATCAAACAAACGCGAATAAATGGTTTTAGCAAATGCATCCCTGCTACCAATGGCTGCGAGAGGATCAAGGGTTCTTGTAATAACCTCTTCAGGTGTTACCATCACACGCTTGATCAGTGCATCTTCCAAGCTCTTAGCATCACACCTACAATAATTTTATCTATTAAAATGTACAGAATATCAATGAAACCATAATACAGTAATGAATGTGAAATGCATAAAAGGATTATATTGGGGCATACTTAAGAAGTTCAGCAGTCATATTAAGATGGAACCTAGACTTTTCATCCTTGATGACAGAAGAGTCAATCTCCTCTCCTTTTGAAAATTCAATATTTCCAAGGTGCAGAACTGCTGCAACAACCCTAAAAATTGCCTCCTGAAATATATTGCTATATCAATTTTATTTTATTTTTTTATGAATATATTGCTATATCAATTAAGCAAATTAACATGCAAAATTTCCATTCCATTAACAAATACAGTTCAGGAAGACTAACCTGCTCTTCATCACTGATTCCAACAACATCCATTGCCCTTCTAGTTGCAATATATTCATCTGCATCATCCACTCCATCCAGTTCATAGCAGTTGGATTGATTTAAGTAATGGAAGGAGCTGGGAGTTCCCAGCTTGTACTTCTCTTTTTGCTACAAAATACAGAGTTACAGTGATAAACTAGGACGAATATTAACATAGGATCCAATCTTCGTGAAAAAAAAAAACAAGGGTGCATTTCAATATCAAGAAAGAGGATTTTTACCTCAGTTGGTGCTGCACAAAGAAGGTAAAAGCAATGGTAATTTCTTTCAGGATCTGAAATTTGACAAACACGGGACCTTTCAAGCAAGTAAGTTCGTATAGCTGCCCCAGAGATCCTTCCCTTGTTGTCAAATTGGATCTCGACAAATTTACCAAAACGACTGCATCTCAATATCAGAAGGAACATGACAAGTGTTATATCAATTTTGAAATATATATATATATATATATATAAATAGAAACCATTTTTCTTTAATATTTGTCACATGGTTTACTGAATAGTGCAATGTAATACCAGTAAACAGAACCCAAAATTATGAGCTGATCTGGTCCATCTTGTTCAACCACCATTTCTGACCACAGTTTCAATGGGGTAAAAAGTTATGAAAGAACAATTCTTTCTCATCAATACATGAACTCTCTCTCTACATGATCTCTCTCTCTCTCTCTAAAATAGTCACAATCACTTTGCCTAACCATTTTATGACAGTTTGTTTTACTTGAAATTCCATGCAGCTGTCAAAGCTCACCTTGAGTTATTGTTTCTAACTGTTTTTGCATTGCCAAATGCTTCAAGAACTGGATTAGACTGCAAGTGATTAATACAGAAGCAAGAATGAGGAAACAGCTTCCACGCTTTTTAAAAACCCTACATATCTAACAAAATCTGCAAAGAAATGAAATAATTTATAAATGAACTATAAGTTTATTTAGGATCTCTATCCTGAAAGACATGCACAAAGATGGAGTATCCAAGAAAAAAAATGCAGATCCATCATACTTCTAGGACTTGTTGTTCAACTGTTCGCCCTTCTACTCCAGATCGGCCCCCAAGGTAAGCAAGATATCGCATGAGCATCTTTGTTGTCTCTGTCTTACCAGCCCCACTCTCACCACTAACCAGGATTGAGTTGCTTTTTCCCTCATTGATCATCGCCCTAACAAATATAAACATCGAAATAAGTGAACCGTAAGAAAAAGAATACAGAAAGCCAATGACATGGACACCTATCAGTTACCTGTATGCAACATCTGCAACCGCAAAAACATGGGGACTCAACTCTCCAAATGCAGCTCCTTTGTATTGTTCCATCATGTGAGTATCGTATAGATGCGGTAACCTTTGAAATGGGTTGATCGCAATCAGGATATTGCCAGTATAGGTCTGCAACAATGTTGGAGGAGTAACATGGTTAAATTAATCACAAGTTTCTACTCTTATTAAACTCAAAAACAATTTCATCATTCAATGAAATAATAAAAACATTAGTATCTTACATAGATTTCATTAAGTTCATATCGAGTTGCCAGGTTGTGCAGTACTCCTGGTTCATGCAAGTATGACAGTTTTGTCATGTCATCTACACCTCCAGGAGGAGCTTCATCATCCTTGGGAAAAACCTTTGAGATATTTGTGACAATCTGCAACCAGATTTTCAGCCAGTTAAAATCATAATTGAAAGCCCTAGGCACTCTTCTTTAATTACTAGTCAACAAAAAGGATATAGATAATAATGAAGAAATAAGGCTAGGATTTCTGTAACTAAAGATATGAAATAAACATACAAGGCACAATTTAATAGTATTACATTGTATATGAGACATTTATATGATGAGTCTTTGTTACAATGGACTCAGGTTCATGGTGAACTATTCGTGACAACATATCCATGGAATGATTTTTATAATTATGTACATATTTATAATTTAAAATTATATAAAGTAAATAGACATGTAGCCACGTATAGAGTTCACCATAAACCCGAGTTCATAGTAAAACAACTCTCGTATAATCCCTAAAAGGGATTTAACCCAGCTAGAATCTCAGAGAATGCACTAAAAATATAGTTGCATGAACCCAAAACAATATATATAGTAAAGAATCTATGCAAACAATTTTCATACACACAGAGTACAGACAATTTGACTCACTGTTTTCCCATCTTTGGTGCGAACATGGATTTCTTCACCATTGATTTTAGAAACTTCTCCACCAATCCATGCTTGCACTGGATCTTCAACCCAGACCTGAGAACCTACAATGATATTCACTGGTGCAGACTGCAAAGACAAACACATAGGACATTCAAAGCAAACATGTAAATTCAGAGAAACAGTACTGCCATTCCACAGCATCAACCAGAAATGATATATCAATTTTAAAAAGTAAATAACCATTTTATAAAATAGGCATTCGAAAAAATGTCATTTGCTAAAAGTTATATAATTTCCCATTAAGCTTAATATTCCAAGAAGACATACACAAAATGGCAAAGATAAAGCAGTTGTCAACAGTAAGTAACTACAGCTAATATAGCCATATAAAATGTACCCAAAATAAAGGCCATATATATGCTATTAAGTAAAGTTGTTGAAATGAAACAAGAGGAAATGAATACAAGGAAATGTGCACATCATCAACCCTGAAGATTTAGTATACAAGAGTACGCAACGCACACAACATTGACCTTCATTTTTAACAGCAAGGACAATAATGAACAAGACAGAAAAAAGAACAAAAAATATATATTTAAATCAACAAATATTTGTATATATGGTTTTCAACATTTAGCAGTGTTAGAGTCATTTGCTTGTAGTTTTGTCAACAATTATATGCAAAGACAAGCAACAGGGTTGGCATTCACCAAAATCATTGTCATATACTGACATAACCTCTGCACAGCATTGACCTTACATTGACAATCATTGACAATTGTCAATGACCAACTCTTCCAAAAGCTTAAGCTATTAGGTGAAGGTTCATGAATGGTTTTATATTTAACAAGCCCCATCACGCAAGAGCCCTTTGAGTTTGAAGCATGAACAATGAACAAACTCACTCTTCCTTGTGCTGAAATTCAACTTCATTTTAGAAGAATGGGGATGGCAAGAATCAAACTACTGATCAATTGGTCATAGAGGCTCTCATACCATGTCATGGACAAACTATCTCAAAAGCTTACACTATTAGGTGGAGGCTCATGAATGGCTTTATACTTCTAAGTTCTAACAGTCAAGGGTCATACAAATGTTGTCTGACCTAACTCCTAAAGTTTAGCATAAGTTATAAATTTCATAGTTTGAAATAGCACTATGCATGAACAATTTCACGCAAATCTATTCCGAAATTCTAGTAAAAGACGGATTTATTATTGTCAATTGTCATCCTCCCCTTGATACAGAATCATCCTTGCTACGTCAATTTATGATATTTTTTTATTAAACGGCATTTGCAGAGAGAGAGAGAGAGGGGGGGGGGGGAACAAACTCCCTTGATAATGTAGTTCAGAAAGAACTTTCCACAAAATATTGGAAATAAGAAAATCTCATATCAGCCCTTTTTTCTTCAACATTAATTAGCTCCTTCTTTAACTAACCATTTACACCTTATGGCCTTCACCCCATTCATTTTTATTACTATGAAGCATAGATGAATAACACACACAACCGCCTTTAGCTTCCAAGCCAGTTCCTTTTAAATTTAAAGTAAGACTTGATGAACATGAATTGATTACTTTTTTTTCTTCAAATTTTTAATTTCCCTCCAATGACTGGTCTTTGTTGTAATAGTCAATAAATAACATAATTTACATTCATCAAGTTGCATTTTTTTTTTTAGCTTCTATATGACCAAATTGAGTACACTGCCTATCGAAAACAACCCCAATCTTGTTTAGCACCCATTTTCAGTTTCACATTGATTCACCAAACACATCACAATCACACATATCGAACAGATTCAACGAAGCAGCTCCAAGAGTCAAAGGAAAATCAACCAATCAAGCACGTGACAGAAAGAGAAAAATGGAATCTCTCATTCCGAAGTTACCATGGCGATTAATGCGGAGCGATCTTCTGGGTTAACTCATCCGAGGCCGAACCGAGTGGAACGGGAAAACGGAACTCGGTGAGTCAGATCGGAAAGTGAAGACCGGAGGCTTTGAAGTTTTAATGGCACTTGAGAGAGTGAGAGAGAGAGAGTGAAAATTTGAAGCGGTGGACAGCAAAACGACAATAATAATCAGAGGAAAACAAAGTTATCCAAAGAGAGAAGAGAGAGTTTTGTTTGTGAATTGTGAAAGCTTTTTAATTTGGTGCCGTTTGTTTTCTCTCACTTTCACAGGAAAAAAAGAGGTAATGGAATGGGTACTGTAGTGTAGCCAAAGTTTGAGCTTCCCTCTCTCAGAAGTTGCTGCGTCTTTCTCTCTCGTTGTCTTATTTATTTATTTATTTTTAAAAAATGGACAACAAAATTATGAATTTCATTTTTTCCTTCTGTATTTTTACTTTTCAGGACATAAATTTGCTGCTATTTACGAAAACAGCATCATTTAAAAAAAATGATAGTTTTTAGTTGGAAATATTAGACATTTAAATTCAACAAATTTGTCAAAAGTTCTTTTTCACTTTTAGAGTTACCTCTATGATTATGGCTTACTTTTGTATTTTCTTTTTTTGCTAAAGAAATCTTGATAATGTATTTCAAAAATTATTTATAATCAGAAATATATTATACTATTGCAATATGATGGTTCGATAATTTTAATTATTTTAAAAACATATTTTATGTGATAAAAAAATATTTTTAATATAATACTTTTTTACGAAAGCAATTAATTTTAGCTGATAAAAGATTCTGCTTCACACTTTATGGAATTACGCATTCACTTAATTAAATAATTTTAATATGATTAAATTTTATAATTTTAATTGTTTTCTCCACAAATTTATTGTTTTAATTTAAATATTGACTATAAAATATGTATCTGTATATAACATCGCTAGTTCTCTACCAAACATTCATGAACATATTAATCCTTCAGCATGTTTTCAAATATAGATTGAGTTTTAATGAGGGGGATTCAAATTTAGTACGTAAAATTGTAACAATCCAATTTGTTGATGAAATTTCATTAAAGTCCAACTAAAAGCTTTCGTGAACTTAACAGTTAATATAGAAAAAATGTGCAAAGTTGTAACAATCTCATTACAAAATGCACTCTTTCCTTTTAGTTTCTTTTCATAGTTTGGAAGAATCATATCCCATGTTTAATGAAATTTTCACGAAACAGTTTTACATCCCATTGCACGAGGGGCACATCTGTAATCTTATACCCAAAAATGAAGTTTTATGTGTGCAAAATTTAGGAATAATGAATTTTGGAGCAGGAATAAAATATATAGGGATAGGAATATTAAAAATTGTTATAGGACAACACAAGCAGATGTCCGCCGATTTTTCGGTGGCTCCTAAATATTTTAATTGCTAAATATTTGGGCGGGTAACGGAAACTTTCTGCTACACTCATTAACACGCTATTCATGAGTACAAAGCACGGTTACGTTTTAACTAATATTTTAAAAATTAGTTGAATCAGAGAATTAAAAGAGAGAGCGGTTCAAAATTTAATTGATTTAATCAGTAGGCAAAATCGGTATATATATATATATATATATATATATATATATATATATATAGATTAATTTATAAGTCAAATTTCAATCAAGTTCCAACTTTCTATATTAAATTCAAATTATTCAATAAAAACAAGTACACAATACAACCGCAAATCCAAGTTACAAAGTTAAATATTAAAGTAAATTACAACAAATAAGATCTTTGTACCTCTAATGAGCATCAGCAAGCTAATGAGATAATCCTTAATGGAGCGATATTTCTTCGCTTGCCTCCTATCATTTCAAATTTATATTATATCATCAAAATGAAAAATTTCCTAACCAGCACAGCACAGCATGTACCTGCCCATATTGCCAATATTCTTTCGAGGAAATTAAAGAAAGACTTCATTTTCATCCAATTAGAAGTGGATAGGCCTTACATTACCTCTCTTAATTTGCACATGTATACTAAATTACCATTGGATCCAGTATTTGGTCATATATATATTTGCTTCGGGGTAATTTCATTTGCCTTTATTACTTTGTAATTACCGTAGTATTTAGTACTCATCGAGGCAATAACTAATTTCATAAAATAATTAAAAACTTATGAATTTAAAAATTTTACAAATTTGCCAAATTCCAAATCAAAGGTGACACCGTAACAACACCAAATCAGGCTTGCAAATCACCTGCAGCTTGTCGTTCTCACTATTGAACCTCGCCGCCGCTGCTGTGGAGGTGGAGCTCATGCTGCTGCTACCATGGAGGAGAACTCGCGCCACTGCTGCCATGGAGGAGAGCTCGCTCCGCTACTGCTGTGAAGGGGAGCTCGCCTACGTCGCCATCGCTGCTGAGTGGTGGAGGAGATCTCGTACTGTCGTCGCTACTATGTGGTGGAGGAGAAAGCTTGCGCCGCCGCTGTTGCCTGTTGTGGTCGCGTGTGAAGCTTCTCTACCCACAGTATACCCAGTACCACTAGATTGAGATTAGTGAAACTGTAGTAGAATTAGAAATAGAAAATTGATTTGTTTTAATATTAATAAAACGAACCAGGCGGTTCACAGTTACCCGTTTTGAACTGGTTGAACCAGTTTGTATATAATTTTACTCGTTTAACCACTAAAGCAATTTTGTGGTTAAACTAAGATTAGAAGAGTGTCCGGTCCATGGTTCAATCGGTCCAATTGGTTCGATTGGATTGATTTTTAAAACACTGATTTTAACTATTTTTATTTTCTTTTGGGTTTTTCATGGTATATCTGCGCGATTGCAGGGACTAATATCTTAAGGTGAAATTCATATAAGGGGTTGACTTCTCCAATAAATATTTTTCCATACATATGGGTCAATGATCAAATCCCTGACCATATACTTAAAGAACCAAGTATCTACCATTTGTGTCGTGGTACGTCTTAACTGTGTTTGTGATACTAGAAAAATATTCTTATAAAGTATGATATTTGTTTAGAAGTTGTTAAGTTTTATGGGCGTTCATAATCGAACCAAACTTATCAAAGCTAAAAAAATTGAAGTGAAAAATAGAAAACTAAACAAAACCGATTAATTTTGGTATTGTTTTTATGAAAACCGATTGATTTGGTTCAGTTTTCAGTTTTCATTTATGAAACCAAACCAAATCGAACTCATATAATTATATTTTTTATAATATACATACTTATAAATGATTATATTTGAATTTCTCGTTCTTTCTATAACTATTTCTAGGCCAATTTATTGTTTATAGTTATGTAAAGATGTTTTTATTAAGATTTTATACTAATTTATTTTAATTGGTCCATTAAAAAAATAAAGTAAAGTTGTATATAAATTTTTTTAAGAAAAAATATTTATTTAAAAACCGATTGGATCGAACCAAACCAAACCGATTGCAATTGGTTTGGCTCGGTTCGATTCTCCAATTTTAAAAAAACTGATTGGCTCTCGATATAGAAAAAACCGATTGATTTAATTTGGATGATTTTTTTCCCCAAAATCGAACCAATCTAAACCGCGAACACCCTACTAAATTTGAAGACAAAACAAAAAACAAAAAAAGGCGAAAATGATATTTTCTTTAAATATAATAAAATTATATAATAGATTAATTATTTGTTAGAGAAAAATAAATATATTTCTTATCATAATATTTGTCACATTATATTCCATTTACTTTTATATTAAAACGTGAACTTAAAGTATATTTGAGAAATATTAATTTTTTAAAAAATAGTTATTTTTAATTAAAAAATATTTTATCTAAAATTTATTTGTTTTGTTTAAAATATATAAAATTGATTATAAGTTAAGATTATTTTTTTATTAAATAAAAATAACTTTTTTAACAAAATTTATTTTAAACTTTTAATTAAATAATTTTAACTTATTTAAAAAGTTTTGGTAGATAAATACTTTTTTATCTTCGATTAAATAATTTTTTCAATTATTTCATATATATTTTAATAATTTAATACATAAAAGTAATTTTTTTAAACAATTCAAATAAAAATTTGTCTTAAAATTGATTGTGAACTAACATATTTAAATCTTAAAAATTGATTATACACATAATCAATTTTTAACATAATCTTTTTTTACAGTTAATCCAAATATACTCTTAATTTTGAAAATAAAAAAATCAAAATATTATCTTAAAATTTTTTTGTTATAACATAGAACTCACTAATAATTAATAACAATTAAGTTAATTTTTCTTTTAGAAATAACTAATAGTGTTAAGTCAATTGTTGGTTAAAAAAATAAAAAGAAATAGTAGAGTGTAGTTTATGGTGAAATTTAAGGTTTACTGTCAATCTGTCATTTTAACAAATCTTCTAAAAAAATTGAGTTTTTAAAAAAATTGAGTGTAATTTACTGTATTAATTTTAGTTATATGATAAGATATTAAAATCAACTCAGCCCAAATATTTTTGGTATGATATGGTACCATACCAGTTTATTCAAATTATGAAAATTGAGCTTCTAATTTTATTGCAACATCTTGAATCAGTTATTGATAAGCACATTTTATATTTTATAACTAGAATAACACTCGTGCAATGCAAAGAAAAATATAAAACATTGTATTATATATAATATCAACAAAAGTTTTTTTAATATTGATCTTATGATTTATTCTTTACAAAATTAAGTTAAATTTTTAATGTAAAATTAAAAATAATTTAATTTAAGAAATTTTATGAAAATGAGTATAATTTATATATGTATTTAATTTACTCTAACAAATAATTGAGATATTATAAATCTCTATTATGCCAACAAAAATAGAGAAAAAATATTGTACTATCATTTTCTCATTTTATTTTCTTTGTTATCAACTACTTTTAAAAAAATATTATACTTACAATTATTTTATTTATGCTAAACATAAATTATCATAATATATTTTAAACAAATATGATCTTCTCAATAGTTTAGTCTTTTTGTTTCCATGCTCATAATGATCAGGAAAAAAACATCAGTTTAAGTGGGTAATTGCAAGTATGACCCGCCATATGACAAATGTGGAAACAAATTTCTCCATAACAGAGAGAATGGGATCAAGATTCTCATCCATGTGGATACCAATTAAATAAATATAAAATATACTTAGTTTAAATATATAAATGTGTAATATATATATATATATATATATTTATATACATGTTATTAATTTTAAGTCTGTAGGCGTATAAGTAATAGTAAAATATATATGTACAATATATGTTATATCTTGCTTGTGTTAAAAAAACATCAAAATATGTAACATATATAGTATTTGTCAAATATTTGGATTTGAATTTACTAAATAATATTATTTAATTTTATATTTTCATGTTGTTGCATAGTGGATAAAATTGTATAATTTTGAAATTTCATGTTTCTAGACAAGGTTATAGTTTGTGATACCAAAAGAAGAAAAAAATCTTAGAAAATATGATATTTGCTTGAAAGTAGTTGAACTAGATAACTAGATGACTAAAATAAAAAAGGTGAAAATGAGATTGTAATTTTTTTCTACATAATAGAAATACATAGAATATCAATTATTTGTTAGCGTAAACTAAATATACATGTGAACTATACTCCTTTTCATAACAGTTATCAAATTATATCTCATTCACTTTTATATTAAAACACCAACTTGGTTTTGTAAAGGAAATTTTAATAAGGTTAAGCTTAAAACACTTTTGTTGTAACATAGAGCTCCCTAATAATTAATAGACACTAAGTTTAGTTTATCTTTTTTAAATAACTAACGGTATTAAGTCAACGTTTAGTAAAAATATATATATATATAATTTATGACAAAGTTTGAGGTTTGATGTTATTTTGACAAAATTTAAAGGTTAAATTAAATTATAGATCCTTATATTATTTGATAATTTTTAATTTGGTCTTTATATTTTAAAAGTTTGTAATTAGATCTTTATAATTTTAAAAAATAAATATTTAAATTTCTACCATTAAAAACTTATAACAATAGTTTAACAGAAGATTGTATTTAGGGACTTAATTACAAAAATTTAAAACTTTAGAGACCTAATTATAAACTTTTTAGGTCTCCATAATTTTAAAAATTTATAATTAGGTCCTTAACTTTAGGTTTTTATTAGTAATTAATAATGATAATTTGACAGCAAAGACCTAATTAATTTTTTCAAAAAATTAGAGCAACTTAGTTACAAACTTTTAAAATATAAGAAGTTAATTAAAGATCTCAAAATAGAATAAGGATTTAGATATTAATTTAACTAAATTTACTCTATTTTTTTATTATATATGTCAATGTATACTCAAGTCAACTTCTGTCAACCAAAGTATTTTTAGTATTGATATAGCGCCAGTAATATTCAAATTATGACAATTGAGCTTCTAATTTTATTGCAACATCTTCATGAGTTATTGATAAGCACAATTTGTATTTTCAAATGAAATACAAAATAGACAAAATGTTTAATATTATTTATGACTACAAGTCTACAATTAAGCGAAAATTAATGATAAAAGACGTTGAATTTGTATTGAAATATTAATTTAAGTGATGTAATAGAGAAATTAGAGGATTTTTAAACTAAACTAAATCAGCTAATTTGATTCCATCAGATTGATTATGACAAGTTTTGTTTGATTGACGAAGACTTTTATCCAACCAAGAATATGATCCTATGACTAGATTTACGTGTATGACTCGCTAACGATAAAATAATCTCGAAGGTTTGATCAATGATTATTAAAGGGATATAGAAGGGAAAAAAAAACCATGTATTTAGACTTCGATTGAGTCTAAATACATTCGTTTCATTTTTTGTTCCTTTTATTTCCTTCTTACCAAACCTATTAAACTTGTCTAATATGGATATAATAAATTTAAGGATTTAATCTTAATTTATTATTAGGTTAAATTTTTTTTACATTATCATTTTATTATACATTAATACAGTATTAAAAAAGTTAAATTTTTTAGATTATTATTATAATAGTTAAATTTTTTAATAATTTAACAATACATAATTAAATAACAATATAATTTTTTTATACACAATAAGTCAAAATTAAACTAAATTTAAATACAATTAATATAAATTGAAAGCATGAGTGAATTACCTTAATTTGTATAGCTGAAGGTGCTCGCTCACCATTTTTGTTTTCCCTTCCTTTCAAGACAATCAAGGCATTCCAAAGTTTCAGGACATCATCATAAATTTATGAGTAAATATTTAAATTAATCATTTAAAAATATATAAAACGTCAATTTAATTTTCTAATCATTTTTTATATCAAAATAATTATTTAACATCATATCTTTTATATTAAATTGATTTTTTAAAATAATTTTTAACACTAAATTAGTCTTTTAAAAGAATAATTTTTTTTAATATTAAAAATAATTAAAAAAAATCAAAATAATATCTCACATATATAACCCAAAGTTGGAAGCTACGAAAAATCTGTGAGCCACAAGTCTTAAGATTCCATGACCACTCAATACAGATTCGGAGACAGAAAATATAGTAATATAATATCCAAATTAGGCACATTACCGCACGAGAAAAACCAAGGCCTTTTCCACCTTCATTTGCGTTTCCTTTACCATTTATATTTTATATTTATCACTCTCCACCACCCTCATTCACAATCCTCCACCAAATCCCACCCACGCGCCGCCACCACCGCCACTTAAAAAAATGGCATACTCTTCCTTGTTCAACCCCTCCTTCGCCACACTCACCCCAAAACCGAGGCCGATCCACCAAAACGCCACCACCAAACACCGTTCTCTCCTCATCGCAACGTGCACATCCTCCACATTCGACCCTTCCTCTCCGGCGTCGCCGGCGAAGCACCGCCGTCCCGCCGACGAGAACATCAAGGACGAAGCCCGGCGCCACCGATCCGCCGCCGGAGACCGGGACAACTTCAGCGCCAAGTACGTCCCCTTCAACGCTGGCTTCGACTCGCCGGAGTGGTACTCCGTGGACGAAATCGTGTACCGGAGCCGCTCCGGCGGGCTCCTGGACGTGCAGCACGACATGGACGCTCTGAGGAAGTTCGACGGCGCGTACTGGAGATCGCTGTTCGACTCGCGCGTGGGGAAGACGACTTGGCCGTACGGTTCGGGCGTGTGGAGCAAGAAGGAGTGGGTGTTGCCGGAGATCGACGCGGACGACATCGTGAGCGCGTTCGAAGGGAACTCGAACCTTTTCTGGGCTGAGCGTTTCGGGAAACAGTTTGTGGGCATGAACGATTTGTGGGTGAAACACTGTGGGATTAGCCACACGGGTAGTTTCAAGGATTTGGGGATGACGGTTTTGGTGAGCCAGGTGAACCGGTTGCGCAAGATGAACCGGCCCGTGGTTGGGGTGGGTTGTGCTTCGACCGGGGATACCTCTGCTGCACTATCTGCCTATTGTGCTGCTGCGGGGATCCCTTCCATTGTGTTTCTTCCTGCGAATAAGATTTCCACTGCGCAGTTGGTTCAGCCCATTGCCAATGGGGCGTTGGTGTTGAGCATTGACACTGATTTTGATGGGTGCATGAAGCTTATTAGGGAGATCACTGCTGAGATGCCTATCTATTTGGCTAATTCTTTGAACAGTTTGAGATTGGAAGGACAGAAGACTGCTGCTATTGAGATTTTGCAGCAGTTTGATTGGCAAGTCCCTGATTGGGTTATTGTTCCTGGTGGCAACCTGGGAAATATTTATGCTTTTTATAAAGGGTTTAAAATGTGTCAGGATTTGGGGCTTGTGGATAGGATTCCTAGGCTTGTTTGTGCTCAGGCTGCAAATGCTAATCCTTTGTACTTGCATTATAAGGCTGGATGGAAAGATTTTAAGTCTGTGAAGGCTAATTCTACATTTGCTTCTGCTATACAGATTGGAGACCCTGTTTCTATAGATAGAGCTGTGTATGCTCTGCAGAACTCCAATGGGATTGTTGAGGAAGCAACTGAGGAAGAACTAATGGATGCAATGGCACAAGCTGATTCTACTGGCATGTTCATATGTCCACATACTGGGGTGGCATTAACGGCTCTGATTAAGCTTAGGAACTCTGGGTTCATTGGACCTAGTGATCGGACGGTGGTGGTCAGCACAGCACATGGGTTGAAGTTTACCCAGAGTAAGACTGATTATCACTCTGGAGATATCCCTGGAATGGGTCGCTTTGCCAACCCACCCCTTTCCGTCAAGGCGGATTTTGAATCGGTCATGGATGTGCTAAAGGATTTTTTGTTGAGTAAGGCCCCAAAGTATAGGTAAAGATTGCTTGCTTGCAAGTATGTAACTTCAGCATTGTGCTGTTATGTTGATCGTAAATTTTGTAAAAATAGTTAGTTATAGGAGGGCTTGAATAATCCATGTGTGGGGTTACTAAGATAAATTCCTTCAGACAAGTGAAACTTCCTGAAAAAGTTATAGTTCCAACCATTTGATATACAAATGCCAAGTTAAACTATATTTTTCAATCTTTTATGTTTTGTATTCGTTTTCGGTTTTTTAGTTATACGAATGATGTAAGATTTTGTATGGAGTTTCTGTTCATACTTCTTAAGCTTAGGGTAGTTCCTTTTCTATGTTTCTGGAAATGGAATGTCTCCCATTGAAAATCGATCTTTCTGCAGCCACAGGATATTGTTTGATCATGACCGTTTTATACGTTAATAATCTGAGTGAGGAAAACAGATGATACAACTATAGAAGTTAAGTCAAAGTTGAATCACTTGCACCCTCAAGGCAATCATAGGCCAAACCAATAATTCGTCTAAACCTTGCAATCCTTTGACGTTTTAAGCTTTTACCATAGGGTTAATAACTAATGACGAAACAGAGAAAGAGCTGCGAGCTAACAATTTTGTCAAAGTGGTTGTAAGCATCATCTTACCAGTTACGAGTTTAGTAAGAAAATAATAAGTTATACGCCCCCGTCTCAAAGAATGCATTTAATAATGCATAACAAAATTTATATAGCAATTTTTCAGGCCAACTGCTGACAGTGCAAAATGAGAAAATGCAAACGCGGTTTAAATATTCCAACTAGACTTATAGTTTTGAGCAGAATATATAGCGGCTTGCCCAATATAATACTTGTTATATTGCAAATTTGCAGACTGATTTCGTTTCAAGATGCTTGTTGGAGTCCCGACAGGGTACCATCCATTTCAACGGTATTGTCCAATTGGTAATTGGCAATAAAAATTAAATAATTGACTGCAATGACCAGGAACAAATAATGAACAAAGGATTACTAAATCAAAATACGGATGGATACAACATGTAAAAACCAAACGTTTTCTTCAAATCAATCTGTAAAGAAAGCAGTAGGAAGTTAATAACATTCCACAAAAAGTACAAATACAGGGTGTACTCATTCTGCATACCATCTAAGTCAGGAATAATCATATAGTGATATGCTCTTATCATCTGATACACTAGCAAGCCGACCACCCCGCACATCAGTCCCTCCAGGTGGTCTAAATGCCACTCCCCATACCTGGTCTGTATGGTTGCTCATTGTCTGCACAGATGCCCTCATGGAAAGATCCCATAGCCTTACAGTTCTATCACTTGAACCTGTGGCAATTGCTGCCCCATCTGGGCTGACATCCACGCATAGTACCCAGCTAGCATGACCTGACATGGACCCAACTAAAGCTTTCCCCTCAGCATCATACATGTGGACAAGAGCATCATCTGAAGCTGAAAACAGTAGCCTCGGATCATAAGGGGAATAAACAAGAGAGCGGACAGCCATGTGGTGGCCTTCAAGGTGGTGTAAAAATTTAGCACGAGGTACATCAAAAACAGAAATGGTGCCATCCATTGAGCCACAAGCAAGACGTTTCCCATCAGGGCTCCATGCAACTGAAAGGACAAACTTCTTGCTGCCACTTTTGTCAGTGGGTTTGGGCCCTTCTGGCCGAGGAATTGATAGAGTGGCAACAAGTTCCCATGTGGTAGTGTCCCAAAGCTTGACTGATGCACTACCTCCACCAGCAACTGCCAGAATGGCACCCTGAGGGTAGAGAACTTTAGTTAGTAAATTACTATTGTTGACATAGTTAAAAGTATGAAATTATAGATTTTAGGCGAAATGCTTATTTTCACTAGTATCACAAGGCACCAAGGAAATGAATGATATCTGCTATTCTGCAGATAGATAGTGGCACGGGTACAGATTACATAAAAAGGCACCTATAAACAGAGAGTCAAGTAGTCAACTGAAAAAAGCAGTAAATTTTTCTAGTAGCTTGGAGTAGAAATGAAGAAGTCCCTGCATGCAATAATAGGCTATTCTATGATCATAAAAGTTTTCTTACGTAGGCCAACAAATGAGAAGGAAAAAGAAATGACATGCTTTGATTTGTAATAAGTTTCAATCTTCATCTGTCACTAGTATGTTATTTACAATGAAGCCATCTATGATATTATATGAGGTCATAAGGTATTAAATGTTGAAGACAAAAGATTTAAGAGTTCAAAAAGCATGATGTAGATGGCAGGAAAAAATAAACTATAATTAAAAAAAATCTAAAAGGTTTAAATATCAAGTATATGAACACGAGAAACTCAGTATCAGGAAGAGTTGAAAAAGATATACTTTGAATAAAATTTAATAGGACTGGACAATCAAAAACTTGCAAACTTCGAAATAAGCTTACATGGTTAAATCATAGAAACTTTGCATCACTTGAATACGATAATTGACTTAGACAGATAAAAGGTAAGAGAATAGAAGATGTAATTATATATGTGCAGAAAAGAAACATTGTACAAACTTATAATTAATTAAGAATCAAAATGATAGAAAAATAAGGAAAACCCTCTCTACAAAACAAATGTATTTATATTGGCATGCATTACCCGTTGATTAAGAATTAACGAGTTTATTGTTTTACAAGCCATCAGTAACAAATATGTTACATCAATGCAACAAGCATTTAGATTGTAAATCAGTTTTGAGAGTCTTGCTCTTAGGGTTCACAAAGGTCTACCAAAGGATGTCTCATAATTGAAAAAAAAAACAAACGTAAGAACATTTGGCATTTATCTACGACTTTTATCATCAGAATCTACCACTTCCCCACAAAAAACAAAAAAACAAAAAGAAGCAAAATTATTAGGTATTTTGGTTTATTCAGCATGTAAGTAAGGGTAGTGAGTAAGAAGACATTTAATTGTTTTTATAAATCATAAGTCAGTATTCTCATACATATGAAGTCTGAACAGTCCCAACTAATAGATCTCCCATCCTGATTTCCTTCTTGACTGATCAATACGTGAATTTTCACTCTTTAAGTTTTAGACATTGCAATGAATGAGGCATACACTTCCTTCATATATAAAAAGCACAAATGAGACGAGGCTAAACGCATGAAAAGTGAATGGCACTAACAAACCTGCTTAAGAAAAAGAATTTATAGTAGTGTTAAAAATGGGCATTTTGAACCTAAATTCACAAAAAAAGTTCTCAATTTTCAAAAACCATGAAAAGGGTTTTTCTGCATCTCTATTCTCTAGTCTACCACAAGAAGCAAAAATTCAATTACCTTAGGGTCGAATCGCATTTGCCAGACTTCAGAGGGAGGAGCCTCGAGGGTAGCGACGGTGGCGTTGGAATCGACGTCGAAGACGCGAACGAAGCTATCGAGGGAAGAGGAAGCGGCGATGGAGCCGAGCGGGTGAGCAGCGACGGAAGCCACCCCGAGGCAGTGGCCGGTGTTGGTGCGCTCGAGGACCAGCTCGTCGGACCTCCACAGTCTCACCGTCTCGTCCAGCGATCCGGTGAGGAGGAGCGGTGGTCGTGTGCCGGTTGCCGGTACCCATGTCGCCGCCCACACCGAATCGTCGTGTGCGTTATCGACCGATTTTAACCCCGCGAGTTTCATTGCAAAGTGCTGCTCTGCTTCCCAGTGGAGAAAGGTATCTAATCTGAAGTCATTGGCTTCTGCTGTGCTGTGCAGTGCTGTGCAGATTTTAGATAGAGAAAGTGAGTGTGTGACTGTGTGTGCGCCTTTTTGGTTTTGCAGGGTTTTACACTCTCTCTTCAGTTTTCGGCCTAGATTTGTCGTGTTGCTACTAGAGTTTTTAACTGTGGTTGACTCTAGGCCTTTTTTTTAAACTTTATTGGGCCTAATTAATAGGTTTTGTGGACAGTTCGATTCAATCAGCTGAATTGTGGCTGCGCCCATTGATATGGGACCAAAAACAAAAGTCTACGTACACTTTGGTGGGGGGGAGGGTTGGTTCGTTTGGATTTGTTGGGAGAAGAAAAGTTAATTTTTTTATTAAAAAAATTAATCGGTTTAGTTTTAATTTAATAACTAAATTAAAATAAATATATTATAATTAATTTTTAGCTAAATATTTTTTTATAAAAAAATTCATGCATAACTTAACTTTTTTTTATCCATGATCCAATTAATAATAAATTAGTCTAAATTTTTTGATAAAAACACCATAAAATAGATATAAACAATAAATTGGCTTAAAATTTTTCATAAACATAATAACAAATTAAAATTTAATCATCCATATATATGTAAATAAAAAAAATTACATATGTAATTGTATGATTTTGATTTAGTTTAGTTTTATAAATAAAAATCAAAAATCAAATTTAACCAATCAATTTTTATAAAAAAAAAATTACATAAAACTAAATTTATTTATTTTTGTTTAATTTTTGGTTTATTAGATTTAAATCAGTTTGATTTGGTTATAAACACTCATATTTATAGGGGCGACATCTCTCTTTATGGTAAACACCTCTTTATGGTAAACACCCATAAATTTTTTTAGCTATACATGTAAAATAAAAAAAATAAAAAATATGTAACTTGGGCCCCCTCCCAAATTTCTACCAAGCCTATTATCATTAGCATCAGCCCACATTAGTTCCATTGCTCCAGCCTCCAACCCAACAAGAGAGCCATGTGAATGTGGGGGTGAAAGAGAATAAAATTCATAATTATTCTTAAAATGTTTAGATCAGTCAATTTAATAATGTCTATTAGATTATTTCATTAATATCTTACTTAACAAATGTTTGAATCGGCTAATTTAAGCCTATCAATATTTTATTTAATCAATATTTTACTTGATAATGTCTATTTTTCTTAAATTCATATATTTTTGTCTCATAATTATTAGTTGTATTTGTGTGATTTATTATGTAGTTAGGTTAAAGTCCAATTATTTCAATCAATTAGTAATTCTTGATTTACAGGAGATTAAGACACTTATTACTTAAATTATTAATTTGTAGTCACTTCATACAGTCTTAACATCTTTGTGTAGGATAACCTTTAAATTATGAGTAAGTTGAAAATTATTGACAAGTTTTATTATTATTTTTTTAAAAAAACTATGAAAAGAATAAGATTATTTTTTAACTATTACATTAACCCTAGCTCATTATCACAAGGGGTGTTTATGGGTCAAGTTTGACTTAAGTCAATTTTTTATGTCTGAACTCGACCCTAGATTTAAGCAAATTCGATCATGATCAAGCTTGTAATTGACTGGGTCGGGACCGAGCCAAGATTGAGCTAGCTCAAAGTAATTAGATATATGCATCTAAAAGTAAATGTTTAACCTATGTGTCTTAAAGGTTAAGAGATATAGGTATTTATATAACTCGGGAGGACGGGATGACTTGGTTCCAACTTGAAAAACATGTAGGGTCAAAGCCATTTGGTTCAGTCGTGGCTTAATTTTTCCATTAAAATCGAGTCTAACCTGTTAGAGTCAAGTCTTATGCACCCTTAATTACCACATTCTATAAAATAAATTGTCAAAAGTGTGCATTTTTTTGTATTGTAAATTTTGTTTAAGCTTTTAGAAGAATAAAAATTGAAAGAGATGTATAAAGTGTTACTTTCATCCCCCATAGCTCCATTTAGATAAGGTTTTTTGTGGAAGACGTTTTTTCTGAAAAAGTATAAAATGAAAGCATGTACTTAGGTTGTTTGCATGAATTGGGATATTGACAGTTCATATTTGCGAGACCAAAGAGAAAGCAAAGAGAGACCAAGAGAAAGCAAAGATTTATAGTGGTTCACTTCAGGACTTGAAAGCTATAGTACGTGCTTGAAAATCGAAAACTCTTTCTTTCCTCTTTGTGATTCTTTATGTATACATCACAAGGAGAAGTCATCATTGAAAATGTTAACAAAACACGACCAACAAGTTTTCATAGATGAATCCAGCTAGCTTAATATACCCAGTAGAATATTATTTCTATTATTCAACAAATACAACACTCTTACTGCCAAAACCAAGAGAATGAGAGATTCATTAACACAGCAAAAAAGAAAAAAAATAAAGGTAAAAAATAAATAAAAATACAATCAGATGCTCAGTGCATATTATAGCAACACACAAACTGCCAAACCAGAAGTTCGTACTCACACACTAAATCTATTAGAGGCTCCAATAGGACATAAAAAAAACATAATTAGAGCCCCAGTTATATTCCTATACAAATCTGTTATATGTAAATTCTAATGCATCTTTAGGATCATAATGCCAATGCCATCAATCAAAGTATAAAAAATAAAATAGAGCAAACCCAAATGAAGGACTCTGAAACCTTCTTTCCCTTTAGTGGGCTCTAATAAGTGAAGTAAAAAACCATAATTAGAGCCCAATTTCTTCAGTCTTCTACTAGTTGTAACCTCTCGCAGGCAATGGGCCATTGCCTTTCTCCTTCATGGAGTTGAGCTTTTCCAGCTTCCACTCCCCTCTGAGACGAGCAATGAAAGTTGAAGCCTTGACGTTCACATCTGGACTGGGACAAAAAACGGACCCACCCACCTCGCCGTTATCCATTACGGGGTGGGTGGTGGTGGTCTGTGACTCTTCCACGGTTGATGACACATCAATGTTTATGTCCTCCCGTTCTGGGGAGCTACACCGTGAGCTGTGGTTGCTGCGTATTTTAACAAAATCCCCACGAACTACGAACTTCATCGCCGGCATCTTGAACGGCGGCGGCGGGGGAGGAATCGGAATCAGAGGCGACTGATTGCCGGTGTTTATTGCCTCACCGTTAAAGTTGCTCACTTTATTGGGCAATGGCGGCCTCCGAGCTTTTTTCCGCAGTAGGGGTTCCGCCGGAGGAGCTGTTGGTGGTGGTTGCGGTGGGATCTGGCTCTTACGCTTTGACCATCTCCTAGAAGATGTCGATGGTGGTGGAGGTGGCGGCGGCGGTGGCGTTGCCGTTGACACTGAATGAACTTTCTTACTCTTCCCTAGTCCCTTCCTAAATAAACTGTGAAAAACCGAAGGAGGCGGCGGCGGAGGAGGAGGTGGCGGCGGCGGCGGCGGTGGTGCTCTTGTGTTATTTGCTAACTCATCAACATTATCGTAATGGTGATTGTGATTGCTCTTTGTCTTCTTCTTCCTCTTCTTCTGATTGGAGAGTACTGAAGCCCAAACCATGGCTATCTCCCTCTTCACATTGCTCTTCCTTCGCTCACCCTTCCCGTGCTTATGCTCCGATCGCATCTTCACCGACGGAGGCGGCGGAGGTGGCGGTGTTGGAGGAGCTGGAGGCGGAGACACGTCATCATTCATCTCAGTTTGCTCACTGTCATTGTCCACTTTTTTCTTGTGCGGAACTGTTTGATATGTCCTTCTAGGTTTACTACGAGCCGTAGCTGCCGGAGGAGGAGGCGGAGGAGGAGGAGGAGGAGGAGGAGGAGGAGGCGCCGGTGACTTCGGCGGCGGTTCCGGCGGGGGCGGAGAAGAAGAACTAGTTTCGAATGTATCCACCGGAATTTCCTTAACATGAACTTCTTCTTCACCACCTCCCGACCACCGTTTGCGGTGGTCCACGGCGGGAAGGTAATCCCTCGCCGGCGAGCGAAACTTGTCAATTTCAAAGTCATCAAAGAAACGAAACTTGTACCGATCATCGCCGGTTTCCCACGACGACTCCTGGCGCAGATCTGGGTAAGAGCTACTATTCCTTCTCAACCGGGTAACCCCAGTTTCCGGTGACTGCAACCGGATCGGAGGGACATCGTAAATCTTCGTGTCCTCGGAGAACCCGAACCATTGATGCGAAACGTACCCTTGCTCGGACATTTTGTGGTACGTAACATTTTGAGGAACAACGTGGATGGCATCTTCTTCTTCGTCTCGCGGGGATGGTTCGTCGTCGTTTCTTCTGGCGAAGACCCCGCAGAGAATGGCGAAAACGACGAGAAGAATGTTGAGGGAGTCCCAGCTTTTCTTGACGGAGTTGGGTCGGAGAATATGAGAGGTGGCGGAGAGAAGCGGAGGCACTGCGAGGAAGAGGAGCGTGAAGGTGATGATGGGCAAGAGAATAATAAGCAGTGGAGGGCTCATAAGGGGCGATGACTGCCACGGTCGACGGTGAGGCATGGTGGTTGTTATGTTATGGCCCTTCTCGATTGTGGTTGTCCTTTCTTGCGTTTGGGCTATATGGCAGATACAGGGCATCAAGTGATTGGAATAAGAAAATATAGCAACCTCTTTTATACGACTAATGATTTACTCGAGTGACAATTACACATATATACAATATATTAAACTTTCCTCAATTCCAATTCTAAGGTTTTGTCAAAATTACCTAAAATGATTCATTCGTAGTATAGTATCTGCATAATAATGAGTTCTGTGTTTTGTACTTTTTTATAATCTTTTGTATTATTTTTGTCACTTTAATTTTTACACGATTATTATTAGTCATCTTTCTTGTTCAGGGTCTATTAACATTTGATTCCGATGTAAAAAAATTATGTAATTTTAAAATAATATTTAAGAATTAATCCTTCTACGTCTTTTAAAATTTAAATATAACCTAATAATATACTTGAGTGTCTTTAAATTATTTAAAACAATTCATTAATTCAATGAAATTATTTTGTAGTGTTTATCGGTGCAAATTATTCCAACCAATGCATGATGTAATAGTCGTTTTTTTATAAGAAAAAATTCTTTAAATAAAAACATTTTCCAACAATGATTGTATTAAGGAAATATGGTCATTGTGAAGTATAAAATAATTGTTTTATTAACAAATTTAGATTGATAAAAATATCAAAATAATATTGTGATACATTGTACCAATTAATCCGGAATAATTTCTCTCATTTAAAATAATCAATAAAAGTTACATAATGAAAGTTATAAATCAAATGTATAATTATTATCTACCTTCCTTTTGTCGCATCAATATACATGTTTGCTTGAAGAGCAACTATGTCTGTGCCTATGTGTTGAATTCCTTGTGGAGGTATGCTTGACTTCACAAGATATCGTCCATGAGAGAAAACAATGAAATAATGCACATTAAATTTTAAAAAAAACATATTATAGAGTTTAATTTTAATTCTTATTTACAATAAAAAAATTCTTTAAATGATTTATTAACATATAAATAAGTAATAATATAATTTTTTTACACTAATAATATTTTATAATGACAAAAAATTAAAATTAAATTTCATATTAAATTACTTTGGTTACAGACTTTTTCGTACAATCTTAATGTAATTAAATTCTGGATGGGTTGGTATTGATTTGACTCGCAACTTTGTGCAACTCATTCTTAATCGTTGTTACCCTTAACGTTAAATTAAGTTTTACACGGATGGATGTGCTGATCGAACGTCAAATAGAATTGAAACAATTGTTATGAAAATGTTTATGTCTAGGAAGTTAATTATGTTAAGTGTTAACATTAGCAGAGATTAAATCAATTTTGTATAATGGAAGTTGTTACACAACCTCAGGTACCTGTAATATATGGGAAAATATGATGGTAGTCAATAATAATATCTAGCACAAAGAAAATTAAAAGCTATTTAGTAAGCTAAAATAAGTTTATTAAGATATCCTTTATTTGAATAGATAATAGAATAAAATGTTAGCTATAAAGGAATTTTTTGAAATATTATTAACATATGCTCTTTACAATTAAATGTTCCTTATAAGAAATGATACATACACATACAATATACCTCATATATTTCATATATTCTTATTTTATTTCTCTCGCTTTCTCTCTCTCTTTCCTCTCTTATTCTATCTCTATCCCTTTTAATATTAAAAAATTTAGATAAATAAAAATATGTGAGATATATAAAGAATATTGTACGCGTATATATCAATATTGTTCTTATAATATTGTTATGAAAAAGGAATTTTCTTTATATTAATATAAGGTTAAAGAACACAAAAACTTAAATGATGTCAAGATTAATGGGGCATTTGGTTCAGGTTTTGAAAAAAATTCCTATGAATGGTATTTACAGGAATGATTATTACTATGTTTGGTTAACAAAAAACATTCCTGAGAATGACTCCAACTACTAGCGGGCCAGTGGTAGTTTAAGTCAGAGACTGCCAATTATCGACGGCGGCAGGTGGTCGGATTCTGGTGGTTGGCGACAGGCCAAAGTCGTCGACTATATCTGACAAGGATAGTCAGATTTCAGTGACTAGTCGTCAACTGCAAGCGGTGGCATAGGTGGTCGGATTCCAATAACTGACGTGACAGTTGAGGTCACTGTCAATTGCTAGCGGCGACAAGGGTGGCTAGATTTTAGTGACCGGCACGGTAGTTGAAGTCGCCGGCACTATCAACTGCCGACGGAGACGAAGGTGGCCGGATTCTGGTAACTGGCTGTCACAAACGATGGTCGGTGGTGGTGGATGGCGGTCGCCAACAATGACGTGAAGATGGTTGGTTGATGACATGATGATAGAAGGGTAGGCATTTGGGACATTTCACATAACAAAAATATTCTCATGTCATAAAAATGTTACAAACCCACCTCCTCCCATGAGAATAAAAGTGTGAGAATATTGAGCAAAAATCATTTTCGAGAATTATTCTTGGATGTGAATGCTTTTTCAAAACTTATATCAAACATAAAAATTTAATATTCACGTGTAAAGATTTTCAAAAATAAAAAAATAATCCGTGTACCAAACACAACATATATTATCAACGAGATTCACATTGTTCGGCACTTGGGCCCCGACCTTTCAAGTGATCTTTTATTTTCTCCTTTTTTTTCTGACTTGAACTTTTGAAGCGCTTGCTATTATGTATTATATCTGGCCATCTGCAATTATGTTTGTGTACAATATGATGACCTACATTAATACAACATATATTCAATGACCACTGAATGAGTAAGGGTATAAATACTCATCATATATATGAGTAATACCCAACTTAGAGTAGTTCGTAAGTTATATATATATATATATATATATATATATATATATACAAGTCTAGATATAATTATAATTTTTTAAGGTATAGTTTCAAGGTATAGTAGTGACTTCTTCGTTTAAGTAAGATTTTTTTAAAAAAACAATTGCGGTAAGAGACTTATCAAATTTTCCTAATAGTCTCTTTTTCAAATTGGTTCAAGCAATTTTTTTTATGTCGAACTTAATAATTTTTTTAAAATTTTATTTCTCACAAAGTTTCAATAAATTTAAACTTAAAATAGTAAAATAAGAAACATAACTCTTTTATTATATTAGCCAACATCTGTTGGTTAACAAAATTTTCTACATTAAGGTTAACGAGTTCATTATATTGAAATTTAACCTACTTTCAATTTTTTTTAGGTTGGATAAAAAGTTGTAATTTCGTATAGTTTAATTTATTTGACAAAATATTACCACCAAATATGTGCACTAATATCCATCTTTAGTGATGGGTATCATAGCCTTCACCCACCATTGAATAGTCTCAATCAATCTACCAAAAAAAAAGTATAGTCTCAATCATGATTCATGTGTGGTATTAACGAAGGAATAGCAACTGCAATCAATCAACATAATTACGTATATAAGATGACTAAACAGAAGCCCTTTGCTTGTTGCGAGATCTTCTGATTTCAATCCAATTTTTATGTTGTCAATTGTAGGGTTGTTCAAGTAATTTGTTTTGTCTTTATCATCTTATTAAATATGTGTATTAAAAAAAAAAAACGAAGACGAAGAAGATTAAATATTAGAGCAAATAGATAAACAAAAGAAAGCAAAAACAAAATCAAAGACAACCCTATTTTGCAGCAATCTCTCAGTTTGTCCGCAAGTAAGTCTTACTTATATGCAAGATATATTCCATTCGAAGTCCTTGTTCATTTGTTTTCAAGTATTTTTCCAACTAGTAGGTTAGGGTCACGAGTCATACGACAAACAAGTACAGGACACTCGTACTCGTACATTTTTTGCCTAGCCTGAATCATTGGAGCGTGGCTGCAATGATTGAAATTCACATTCTTTACAACAAGAAAACACTAAAACCGGGCTTTACGGGGGCGCACTTCGTTAAAAGATGGAAAACCGAACGAAACTTTTTCAAATTTTTACTATTTGTTGCTAAAAGTGTTACTATGTCTACCACAGACAAACCGATTCTACACCTTGTTTTATACTTTTATGCAGTTCACTTTCATTACCAAGTATCTTAATTAGTGCGTCTATCCTATCTCAGTTTGGATCTATATAAAAAATGATTCAAGCTAGTAAATTGTGAACTTAGTTTCCGTTAGTAAATAGTGAACTTTTGTTTCCGTGATCCAATCCATATGAACAACATCAACGAGAATTAACCATTGTACACTTTTAACTTTTAGTGCCTTTTCATTGGTTCCAACTTGTGATTTTAACCCAAGGTAGAAAGCAATGAAACAAAGTTAAACTAGTTGAAAATCCCACTTTCATTAGCATGCAATTATGCCCCCCAAAGCAAGCTTTCTTTTTGAATGAGGAGTGACTTGATAAAGTCCTCGTGCGTGACAAACACTATTCCTCAAAACAAAGCATGGGAGCCAGCACCAAACAAACAGTGTTTTTCTGGCTACGAACATGAATTGAGGCCTGGAAGTTTGAAGCACAAGGCTTATCTACTCCATTGTCCACTTGTTCTGAGGCAAGCGGTTGGGGCCTTGAGGGCACAATTCCTATTATCTTATTCCTGTAGATAATACTAGAGGCCTATGGCCTCATCATATGCAGCCACGGTAGACAACACCAGCACTTCATCGTCAAAATATCAAACACTTGTGTGCATGGATTGAGTACGTGATTAACACACCAACTAAGGACGAGTGGAATTGAGATTAGTTTTGTGCTTCAACGAAAGCTTTCTGGTGGGGTCTTCTCTTTTTGGGAGGAATTTTTTTTTAATGTGAGAGAGAGACAGGTTGGGAAGGGAAAGCATAGCCACACCCACAGGCAAAGAGTGAAAGAGCCCACCAAGTGACCCCCCCCCCTCTCAAGTATCTGCCTGTCCAAGGCTCCAAGCCTCTAGTAGCTAGCGTCCATTGCACAGCCTGTGTTCTCCCTCGGTGGAAAATTGGTAATCCATCCGCTTGAATTGGTCTTTTTCAGTGCTCATGTTATAGTGAATCAATTGATTAGAGTTTAATTAGAAGTATAAGATTTTAAAGCTGTATTAGTAACTGGCAAGAATCTCAGCGACCATGCACGCGTTAAGTAATGAGTAATTCACTTTTTTTAGTTGAATTAAGAAGCATGTGAATATGACTCTTATATTGGGGAGTAAACAAAGAATATGGATATTTGAACTTTACTACATGGCATCCCTTGGACGAGATTCCATGATTAAAGAATTGACTTCTATTTTCATCGAAGGTAAGGAAGGAATACCATTATTTTTGTTTGTGACTAAGGAATGTCTAAGGTTCATTGTCTTTTTTGTGTGTGGGTGTAAATCACGGGGACCTCTCTGAATTGTGTTTTTGATAACTGTGTAAAATATAATTATTTGGGCTCGAATTATGTTAACTTTAGATTGATAAGTTTTTATTTTCATACTTAAATAGATGAATTGCCACTCACTTTCAATTGATTTCATTTTGATACTTTTATTTGTAATTCTTGCAAAATCTTATATATTAATGGAGAAATTAATTGGTTTTGCATTTGCATTAATTTTAATGGTATCTCTATTACAGGAAACACTTCAATCTAGCATTTAGAGATGAGATTTGAGCTGCAATTGAAAAAGGAAAAATGATGGAGTGACCCAACAACTCACGCCGCAGCGTGAAGTCATTCCACGTTGCGGCACGGAAGCTTTAGCCACAAACAACTACTAAGACCCGAAGGTTGGGCGCTGTGGCATACACTAATCTGCACCGTGGTGTGAGGCAACTTATCGCACCTATATATTATGTTTTTAAGTCATTTTAAAGGTAGACTAGGAAGAGAGTATTTTTAAGTCAGTAGCTGCACGAAATTAGCTTTCGATCAACCTATGAGGAAGATATCTATAGAGTTTGAATCATTCCTCTTGTTCTTTTCATTTCCTTTTGCTTTTTCTTATATTATGTCTAGCTAAATTCCTTTTGCTTTTTCTTATATTATGTCTAGCTAAATTCCTTTTGTTGGGGTTAGATGTTACTTTTCTAAACTTGATTGTAATTTGATTGATTTTAATGCAAGTTCCTTCTTCTTATGAGTATTTGATTCTACTCTTAATGCTTTTCTTGGCTTGATCAACCTTGGAATGTTTTGTTGTTTTGGTAAACAATTGGA
Organism: Styphnolobium japonicum; assembly: GCA_023212625.1. Lineage (NCBI taxonomy): Eukaryota > Viridiplantae > Streptophyta > Magnoliopsida > Fabales > Fabaceae > Styphnolobium > Styphnolobium japonicum. The sequence goes on along the minus strand of JALBWW010000003.1, from coordinate 18,637,080 downwards.
AAATTGATGCTATTGAATGCTCATGGGATTAAATACCTAGCAATTCATGAATCTAGGAATAGATCTTGAAGTTCTAGTAATCTTTAAGTCTTAATTTTTAATGCAAATCTTCTCATCAATCCACCTAAGGAATTAGGGTTTGGGTACTTAGGAGACTTGATTTTCATAAATGAACTTGAACTTGCATTAATAACTATTTTATAGCAATTAAGGGATGATTGGTATAGTCTAACCTTGACATTTTATCCATTTACTAATTAAATTTCTGTTCAACCACCAAGTGTTTGATAAAATTCCTCAAAAGAACTCAAAACTATTTTACTCTTGCTTAATGACATTTGTTATAATTGAGATCCCTTTTTCTCCTAAATGAATGTTTAAACAGTGGTCTAATTTGAGAAGTGATACTTGTCCATGATCTTAGCTAATAACACTTAGTCTTACCACTGTTATTACTTATTGTGACTAGGTATACTTGTCAAAAATGTATCTGTTTTCTCCATACATATTGTTTCAAGATCAAACCTTTGACAAAATGCTTAAAGTGACCGAACCTTTTTCATTCAAACTAACGCATGTTGGTAACGTTTATTGTCTATAACACATGTAATCATGTTTTAAGGGATTATGCAAAGGAATATGTAAAGGAATCAAATATCCTTTCTTGTCTTTTTATCTCCTTTTATGTGTCTTTAATTAAATATTGACAACTTAACGAGAAAAAATGACAATTATAAAAGAATTTATTGAGAGAATTATTTATTTTTGATTTGTTAACATTTAATTGAAAAAAAAAAATAATAAAGAAAAAGAAAATACTTTTACTTTAGTTTTATTTGTGTACTTTTAATTTACCACTAAAAACACACACGTATACTTGTAGACATAAAATAAGGAAGAAAAGTTATTTTAAAAAACTAATAAAATAAAAAATAGGAAAATAATAAAAGAATGTAGAGAAAATACATAAAATGGAGAAAAGAAGCAAATCAATAATAAAAATAAATATCTTAAAATTTAGTATTTGTAAGTTATTTTTTTAAAAATAACAAATTTAAAAATTTTTATCTGTATTTAATTTTATAATTAATTAAAAAATAATAACGTAGATGATAGGACAAATTAAATTTTTTTTTGGCTTTACTAACAATACAAAACAAAAGGACAAAATATAAGAAAACCACAGTAAAATAAAATAAAATAAAAATGGCTTGTCTTTATTTACTTCTTAAACCCTAATTCCCAAATTAGCTTAACTTGAGTTGCGGAACTAGTGTTTTCCAAGCACCCTCTTTCTCATTCTCTCTGCCAACGCACAAAAGTGAGACATGGTTTGGTTTCAATGCGAGGATTGTGGAGACAATCTGAAGAAGCCCAAGTTGCCGAGTCACTTCCGAACCTGCTCTGCTCACAAGGTTCTTCTTTTTCATTCCCTCGCACTCATGTTTTTTCTTCACAATAGCAAATTCGTTTAAATTTTTGCATTTCACGGTGACTTGTATTCCAATCCCATTGCAAAACTTTGATGATTCGTTCACTCTTCTCAGTGTCTCAATGAGGTGATCTTAAACGATAAGTTGGTGCAATGCAATTGCAATTGCAATTGCAATGTGTAATTTTTTTTGCTGATTATGTTATGCAGTTGTCGTGTATTGATTGTGGAGAAATATTTGGGCGTGACACCGTTCAGAACCATACACAGTGTATTACAGAAGCGGTGCGTCTCTCATTCTTACTTTCTTCTTAATGGATCATCCTAATGTCTCTCATTTGTTCATTGTGAATGAAGCATGGATTGTCACCTTTAAACATTTTACTTTTTCTGTAAATAGATTATGAGTTTTCTTATTAAACTCTGGTGCTTGGAATTTTGGGAAAGTGGGTATCTCTGTTTCTGGATAGAGTTTACGTAGTGCTATTTTTCTGGTTTCATCAGTGTGGCCCGGGAAGCTTCGTGAAAGTTTCCTTTTAATGATGATCAGCATTCCTTCCTCCTACCATTGTCCTTCCTCGCGGTTGGAGTTGAGATTGTTTTACTTGCCTTTTAGTACTTTAAGGTCTTTCACTCATTTCTACCAATGGGCATTCGGATTTGTTTGCTAATATCTTACTTGTAGTATTTATCTGTTTACCTTTACCTTTGTCAGCATATTGAATTTTTGTATGGTTTAAAATATATAACAATCTTATTTTTCCCCCCGTTTTACTTTGAGTTCCAGGAAAAGTATGGTCCAAAAGGGGTAGGCAAAACTTTGAATGGTACAACTGCCAAGCCTAACAAGGATAGCAAGCAAAGGCCTGAAGTTGATATTAATATGGGGTTATCTGAACGGCCTCCATGGTTTTGTAGGTAAACTCTATTGGATGCACTTTCTAATACCATGGTATTCAGTATATTCACATTAGAGTAAATGTCTATTGAAATGCCTCGTTATATGTTTTAAACTATATGAGATCACCATAATTATCCTTGTCTTTGTATCCCTTTTGGATGGGAATTAGCCTTCTAAGTCCGTACTCCCTGCTTCTGAATTGTCTTGCTATTTCTTATGGTTCATGGGATCATCAAGGTCTTAGTTTAAACCTTCATGTGATGTAAACAGAGGATGTAAATATTAACGAAACCTGTATTAGAAAGTTCAAGGCCACTAAATGCGATGTGTGGCATGTCCCTGTTGTTACTGTATATCTAGGAAAGCTGGTTTCGTCTATAAGTTTAATGTAAAATCATGTATTTGAACCTTAAATTTTTAAACAAATGGATGCACGAGGTGTAATTCTGTCTAATGGGAGACTTTCAGGTTTCAGCCACTTACTGGACTATGAAACTGTTAAATGACTAGTAGCCTGCAAGTCTCTTTTGATTCAAGGGATCTACTTCTTATCTGATGGAAAACATATTCCTTGGAAATAAGCCTTGTGAGTTGCTTGCTGGTAAAGTTCAGAACATCTTTGTTAGTTTAATTGGTTTCATCTACTTGGCGTGAATATGGTTAGCAGCAAATTGCTTATTCTTTTTCCTCTTCATTAAAATCTCTTAGATTTTCAAGTTATGAAATATTATTGTCAAGTGTCAACTGCAAGAAACAATTCATTATCTGAGACGCTCTTAAAGATTATTATCAAGGACTAACTCTCCCAATAGCTTAAGCTATTATGTGGACGCCCGGGAATGGCTGTATATCTCCAACAATTATGTTATGGTGATTAATGGAAGATGAGCTGAGCTTGAGCTTGGTGCCCAGAATCTTCACCAAAAGAGATCATTTTTCTTAGTTTTTATTGTACCCTGGTGGTTTTGTCTGATTCATTCATCTCTTCTTGTTTGTGTCTTTGCAGTCTTTGCAATACGAAAGCTACAAGTAAGCAAGCCCTTCTTCTCCATGCTGATGGAAAGAAACACAGGGTGAAAGCCCGGGCTGTCCAAGCTGCAAAGCAACAATCAGTCCTGACAGATAAATCTGCTCCTGATGCAAAGCTTGCAGTGGAGCATGCTCCTAATGATGAGGTGAGAAATGACAAAAATGCAGAGCAGCCAAAATTGCAAGATTTTTCTAAACAGAATGACTTGAAACCAGGGAATGAAAATTCATCAAACAAAAAAAGGAAACTTGATGCTTTGGAGGATGACTCTATTAAAAAGAGTAGGAATGACACTTCAGGTGAGATGGGAAATGGGGAAGTAATTCAGGGTGAAGGAGCAGAAGCAGAAGCAGGAGAGAGCCATTTGAAGAAAGAAAGGATAATAGAATCTCATTGTATGGGTGACGTCAAAAAGAAAATAAAGTGGAAGAAGTTTATCAAATCAGCCTTGAAATCTGTATGTATTTTGGATTTTGGAATAGCATGCTTGCTTGTTTTGCACTTAATTTATCTCAGATGTTGTAATGAGCTTATCTGCATTTGTGGGCATGGGATGATAAATAGAGCTAATGACATCTAAAGATAGATCTACTGCCTTTTGGTGATGACTTAGTTAAAGCCTTAATTATTAATAGTGCACTATAGCCCTCACTCTAGCAAAGGGCCATTTGCACTATGCTGCAGGTGAAGCGTTGTGAATTCCAGATAGCATTGCTATAGAGTGTGCTATTTCAAAAACCAGAGATCCCTTTTAATACCTGATTGTGCATTATCTTAAATCCCTTTTGTTTTGCTTGCGGCACTTCACGTTTGATGTTGGCATTTCTGAGCTCATCTGATTATCTGAGTTCACCAGCAGCCTCTGTACCTCTTCAGGTACTGACTTGTTCTCTGCCTTTGGACCTCTAATTTCTTCATCCCTTCTTTTCTTTTCCCTCTTTCCTTTGCTGGCAGACTCGATTGCTGTCATAGGCACTTGGCAGAGGCGCCTTTGATGAAGGCAGCAAGTGAAGGGAAATTCTGTTAGATGACATGCTCCTTTTTCTTCTGTTTCTTTATGATTTAATTGTTTGATGTCATGTTTTATGGTTATTCTCACTTAGATTTGGATGATTGTTGATTTTGTGTGTTATGTGTGGTGCCTGTTTAGAATCGGTCCCTCAGCTTTTTTTACATTGTCTAGTTGCTGTTTCTCTTTGGAACTCTTTGTTCAACCTTTCTGGAGAGTGTTGGGTGTGCTGTAGACCATTTTTTGATGATTAGCTATTATGGTTTTGGTAGAAGTAAAGAGGCTAAAAGTTTGTGGCAATGTGCAATCTTCGCCACACTTTGGTGTATTTGGTTGGAGCGTAACTCACAGATTTTTAAGGAGGTTTTTTGGGCACAACATCTGATTTGGGATAGGCTTCTAGCCTCTATTTGGTGTAAAGCACATGGTCTTTTTAAGGGGCTTTCCCTTACAAATTTGACTAGGGATTGGGCAGCATTCCTCTTTTGATGTTTTCCTTTTTCTCTATTGTCTTGCAACTTACACTTTTGTCTTTGATAATTCCTTATCCTCCAATCCTTTTGTAACTCTTTCTCTTCATCTTAATGAAATTATTTTTTTATGAAAAAAATGTGAGTATTTTTATAGAAATTACTGGTTTATTTGCATATGTTGTCATTTTGAATTATGTAAAATATATTTAATAAAATCTGCTATTTTCAAGATAGTATGCGCCATTCGCTACACTAAGAGCCCTTGTACTAGAGCTTCTTCCATGCATTTATAATGAGTTTGCTTTAAATTTACATTTTTGGATGTTGATGTGTATATATTATTTGCCTACTCCACTTTGCGTGCTTATTTTTTTCTTGGAGGCAGCATCCTGATGGAACTTTGAAGATGAAGAAACTGAGAAAACTTGTCATCAAAGCTCTGCAGGAATCTGGCATTGTAGTAGATGAAACCGAATTTAGTAAGGCACTGCAGCAGAAGGTAAGACCATCTAATGGACCGTGTTTCTGTTAATTTGTCCTTTTTTGATTAATATGGGTTTCTTATGAAAATTGTGTGGTGACAGATAGATTCAAGCTCCAGATTTACAGTTGAGAACAAGTATGTGCGTCTGCTAGCTAGAGATTGAAAACAGTAGTTAGTTCTCTGTTGACTAGGAGCAGGCCTTGGAATATTTTGGAAATTTCTTGCTGCTTGGTAGTCATTCAACCGCCACTTAGAGTTATGATGAGGGGGCTTTGTGTTTAGATTCGCAGAGCGAGTGTGGCAGAGGTGAAGCTTGTTCAAATTCATTTTCCCCCTCATTTCTCTTTCAAGAATTTTTTTGGGAAGAGTACTTCAATATTCTTTGCACAAATATTAAAGTATTATCCACTTGTAGAAAACAATGATGGTTGATAAAGGAAGAGAAAATATTAACACATAGATTTGTTTTATTTTATGTTGAATTACAAGCAAATAATCTAGAGATGGTGTTGATTAATAAGGGACATGATTTCTCCCATCTGCACTCTTCAGAAGGGTTTGTTAATCAAGATATCCTTTTAATGGAGGGACATTAGATTCTCTCAAATGAATGATATCTTTTTACACCCATCTTTTGCTAGCCCTATAAAGATTTAATGTACGGTGTATATAATAATATAATCAAAAGAGGAGGTTGAATAATATTTATTCTAATAGTTTTAATGATTCCAATATCCTCATCTCCTTCCCGAACCAGGGAACACGTTCCAGATTTCGAAGCTAGCACGGTAGCCATGCAGAAGCAGCTTGTTTATTTATGACTTGGCGGTCTTTCAATCATTGAAAGGTTTCCAGCACACACGTCCTTTTGTTTCAAGACAGCTTTTGGAGGATGAGTCTAGAATGATTGTTTGAAAATTACGGATTATCTCTTGATTTATTGATTTTGGGATAATCTACTCTTTACTTTGCTGCCCTCTTGAGCCACACGCCCTTAAACACGTTATTATTCCAAATAACACATATATCCAACTCAGTAGCTCTCTAACGCGGAAATATCTTGGTCCAGAAAAAAAAAATTCAATATTAAATTTTTGTGAGATTCGTAATCACTCATTGTGAGATTTCTTTTGTATACACGTAGTCACACAAATTTACTGAATAAGGATATAACTTATCATCCTTCTCTGAACTTGTGGTATATCCTACAGATCTCTTGCCGTGACTTGCTCCACCAACAATATACACGCTTCTTTTTTCCCCTTACATTTTTTAAATTTTTATAATGTCCAGTTGTTTCTGACATCCCGTCTGAATCGCTTCTCAATGTTCTCCTTAGTACTGGAATTTGAATCAGAGGGGCCTCAAATTTAACAGAAGAATAGCTGCTATGATCAGCAATGCTACAGAGCATACTAATGCCTGCAAGATGATCACCAGGCTATTTAGAAGATAATGAAGCAAAGTGAACTACAGTAAAACATAATATCTGCAGTGCACAAATGAACTAGGATGACAAGAATAACTATAACCAAGTCGAAGAGCAATCCTCAGTCACTACTAAAAGGGGTATATAGCTGTTCAAGCTCACTCGCTTGTTCAAGTTCAGAAAATGTATGTTTGACCCATGGAAGCTTGGCTTGTAAACTGGATTTTCAACAGGTTTCTTTTAGCTTGATCCAAGTTGAGCTAACTAGCTAGCTAGACTGGATTCTACTTAAAGAAATTCTATTTGACAGCTGATCCATTCTAGTGCATAATGTTGACATTTGCAAATGCATGCACGAGCAAACAAACACACACACATCCAAAGGGTGTAGGGATACCTTGTGGTCTTACCAAAAAAAAAAAAAAAAACAACACACACACATGCAGAGAGAAAAATAGACATGAAGAGGGCAGAGAGGGGAGATAAAGATTACAGCAATTGCAGAGGCTCCCAGCCCGGCCCGTTCCCTAGGATCCTTCCGATAGTGATTTCCAAAATAGAGAATTGTTGCATAGTACCACAGAGGTGGGAATAGAAATCCAAAAAGAAATCTGCAATTTAACAAAGCCATAAGACAAGAAGAAGAAATTGGGGAAAAGAGTTGATAAATTACTTACGAGAACCATCCAATTCCACATCCAAAACATGGGAGGCGTTTGTCATAAAGTCCCATTTGGAAGTCCTCTGGATCTCTAATTAGGGCATACTTTCCCTTTTCATGGTCTGCAGCATCTATTGCTTGCCCTGCCATGGCGACAAAAATTGTCAGAGCTTCAGAAAGTACTTGTTAAAACAATTTTGGTGATGAATATAAAGAGACACATTTGCTGTAAATGTGCTGTTTATGAAAAATAAAATTGTATTTGTACTTTTATCACATGTTTCTAATAAGTCAATCCTGCACATTATCATAAAGTTGTTATCTAACCCTGGCTAGGACCTTGTTCTTCAAGGAGGAGGAGCTGCTTGGCCAAAAGTTATTAGCATATGTCATGATACATAGTAGAGTAAGTTCACTAAACTCCAGTAAGAGGAAAACCAGGTCCCAGGATCCAACTCAAAGAACAAAGGGTAAGATTATAAAGGGATTTGCCTAGTTAAATATAATAGAAGTACAAATGAAATGCCACTGAAAAAGCCATGTAAAATTATGAAAGTTACCTTCCATTATACAAAGAGAAACTTGTTCTTAATGATGCAAGGTTGTAAAGGAAAATGGAGCAAGCAGCACAATCAGAAGAATAACTGCCAAATTTGTTAGATTTTGAACAATTACATCCCCTGCTGCATCCCCTCAAAAGAAAAAAAGCAGAAAAAAAAAACAAGGATGATCTAAATCCTTTGGAGCCATTGGCATACTAACCCTTGCTTTCCACTTTAAATAAAGGTTTGATAATAGTATGTAAGCAAATAATAGATGAACATTTGGAAACAAATAGTAAAATCATTAGAAACCTATTTCAGCATTCTAGGTATATAGACATATCATCAATTCCATAGACAGAAGACAGTTGTTACCTTTAAAAATTGAATAATTTCGAGCAGATGGCCTCAGAAGGTCAATATGCTTATCAGAGACTGATCTTACCAATTCCACGCTATTTCTCAAATCAACAGTCTCTTCCATTCTACCATCTGTAACACCAAAGGAAATCCCATTTCATGGTAAGTAAGTGCATAGAATTGTATTCTTTCTTCTTGAGTTCCAAATTCCCTAACATGTCATGAATGCAGTTATATTCTCATAGTGGAAAGCCTACAAGCATATCAACCTGAGAAGTAGAGGCAACAAAGCTTGTTTCCATGGAAAAACCACGCTTTCCTTGGTGATTTGATTTATGTTGGTGCATGTATATTATATCCCAATGAAAGAATAAACTATCCTCGTTCCTTGCAAATTTATTAGATGAAGGATTAATTGTCACAATTTGGCAATAAGGAACACATTATATCATAAAACTCTTTCATACTTTTGGCAGTTTGTTCTTGGCTAGTCAACAATAATAGTAACAATTTTATTCTTACCGCAGCATTAGAACCTTATAACCTAATTGCTTAAATTAACCAAACAATGATAAACTATGACTAATGCTTGAAAGAATGTTGACCAGATACTGTTCAAATTTCAAATTTCTCCTGCATGTCACGCTGGTGCCAATATATTATTGATATTGTTTGAATAAATTCATACACTGACTTATATGAGAAAGATCAATATCTGTGACGGTATAGTCAATACATGACAACACATTCTGCATATTGGAAATAAGAGATAGATAACCAAGTACCATTCATCTGTTTTCTCATTACAATCTAATAAGCTTATGCAATGCTATTTATAGGAATTAGTTTCTTAATAATAAGAAAATGTTTGAGTACCTTTATCCATGGATTGTGGAGTAAGTTTGCAGGCTCAGGCTTCAGCTGTTCAAACAACACCCAATCCCTGTTTCACAAAATCCAGTCACATCTTGTATAAAATCATGATTTGTGAGACAAGCATGTTTCCACTTAGAAGCAGATAAAAGAGAAGAATACATAACACTAGCAAGATATGGGAATATCGGTTTTGAAGACTCAGCAAATCTTTAGAATGTTAGATTTGAAGAACTCTATTAACAATTATGCATGTGTAGCCAAGCCACTCACAAGTCACAACAGGGGAGCAAGGCCTTCCATAATTTTCTGAGAAATATCTGATTTTTTGTTACAAGAGGCATAAATAAATGTCACCAAAGGAGTACCAAACTTCAGCAAGTACATTACTCTTTTCAGTCGTTCTGAGGAATTGGGAAATTCTACTTGTGCTCATACCGCATCAGGATTGCAGTATGTTACAAAGAACCTTTGTTCTTGGCTCCCCACAGAGGCAGAAGGCTTTGAATTGTAAGATTACGTATGAGACCAAAACAATTGAATGGACAAAACTATTATTCGTCTAAAATCCTAATCTTGAAAATTAAGACACTGATCGTGCATTGTACAGCAACAATGGATATCCAAACCAGAAAGCTAGCCAGAACATCTCCTAATTCAGAATTTCAGCTCACATAAAACCCACTGAAATTCTACTACATGACAAAACATGCAAGAACATACCCAGAAAAAAAAGGAAAAAAAAAGTAATGGTAAACATCCAAAAGAACCAAAATTTCTGAATCTTGGGCAATCATCAAGAAAGAAACTCTTAAAGATGACAAAGAAAGAAAAAAAAGGAAACTTTGTGCATCAGAAGGAATTCCCAGAAGGCAAAATGAAATCACCATTAAAGAAAAGCAAACATAAAATTAAACAAACAGCAGAAAACTGAGAAAATTAAAGAAACACTCGCCTTGGAAGAGCAACAAGAAATTCCAGTGATCAGAAGGAAGAAAGGAACAGAAAAATAATTAAAATTTAAAAAAGCGAGGCGCTTTGTATTGGGTAGGTGTTCAACATTAAACTACTCGAAGCTGAAGAGAAATGACCATGTTCTTTGACTTCTTAAGTCTTAATTTAATATATGAATATGAATAATCAATGAAAAAATAAAAATTTGTCTTTTTTTTGTAAATAAAAAAAAATGTCTTTATTATATATAATAGTAAATTCAGCAATTTCTTTAAAAAAAAAAATGACATTTTAGTTATTTACGCAGCCTTGACTGCCTCGGCATTTTTTTATTTATTCTGTCTTTTGTCCAAATTCTTAAACAATGAATTGTGTGCCACAATTGAGCCTAAATTGTAATTGACTATTAAGCTCCTGGTTTGACTCAATATTTTTCTTCCTAACAATGTCTTTTGATTGGTTAGCACTGGCTAGTGCTCAGAAGTTGTGAAATCACATTCCCCTCTTTTTTTCTATGAAAAATTTAATAATGTAACAAATAGTAGTATCATATTTCTGAAAAAAAAATATGGCCAATTGTCTCTGTCAATAATTAAATTTGGGCAAAAGACTATATGATGTAAATAAAATTTGGGAGTGTCAAAACTCAAAAGTTTCTTTTAAAATAAAATTAGAATATGTCACCTAATAATGAGTTATGAATATTAAACAAAATAAAAAAGTACTTTTGCTTTAGTTATTTTAAATTTTTTTTTTAATGCCATCGTCTATGGTTAAATTGTGTTCAGAAAGAGTGTATCAATCATTCATTGATTAATTAATAAATTGTATGATGGTCCTTGTGGGTTATTTTCATATCATTAATGCGTTATAAAACAAGATAAATAGCTATGACAAAAGAAAGAATTGGACCCCATTTATTTATTTATTTTTGCTACAACATCTAAGAATTAGGTTGATTACTACTATATGCATTTTATATATAAAGGTTTACATCTTCTTGAAGATATAATGGCAATAATTTAGTAAGTGGGTGAGGCCAAGCTCAACATACTTTGTAAAATCAATCAAACGAATATAATAGCAGGATAACTCAAAACGCCTCTCAAAGAAGTTTGGTTCACTTTGATGTAAATTTAATCTTACCTAAATATAATGAACAAAATAGAATGTTTCGATCTCAATCATATTCTTGAAGAGAAACAAAAAAAATAGAAAACAATTTAATCACTCTGCCGTTTACTGCGTGCCATTTTTTTTTTCTCCCAGCTGTCCCTACACTCTTGTTGTGGGACTAGGATGTGAATCTGAAGTAAATTGGAAGGCCACCATTTATTTTTCTTTCTTTATTATATTATATATTATATATTGTATACAATGAAATCTAAAAACGGTAAGCAAACTTGTAACAATATAAATGGGTGAGTCATAGATTACCAAAAAGAAAAAAGAAGAAATGGGTGAGTCATGAGTGAGCGTTAAGTTGGTGATTGTTTTGCTTGATTAGAGATAGGTTCCTCCGTTATTATCTGTTTGAATGCTAGTAACGTATTTGAGATTTTGAAAGATAAGACAAACAGAGATTCATAAAGAGAATTATCTATCAAGGAATCTCCTTAAAGAAAGATGATCATCAAACAAGATTACAAACTAAGAAAAATTCAAACTCGTGCATTTAAAGAGTACGTAATTTTATCCTAAATTCTTAAACTAATTAAGCTAACTCGGGTTGACTTTAAAAGTTTTCTTGTGAGGCTGCTTTATAATCTGAATATTTGGCAAAGTCAACTGTTGACTCAATCAATCTTAGCCGCGATTAAAGCCTGTGCTGCTCAAAACTACAGAAACATGAAAAAGACCAAAGTTATTGTGAACTTCCGGTGGTGTTAGCCTTCTTATTCAAAGAAGAACTTGGTCCAAGTTTAACTTTCATCGTCTTGAAGCAAATTGATTTACACACCACCACACTAGTCAAGTCCAACAATAAAATGTCAAATGACCGGCCATTTCTGTTTATTATTTGAAATATTTTTCATTATTTCTGGTATGATAATATTTTCCATCTTCTTCTACTAGATCATAATTTTGACAAGAGTTGAAAATTTTATTTTATAAAGGGGCATTTAATTCAAGTTTTGAAAAAACATTTTCAAGAATGATATTCTCAAGAATGGTATTATCAAGAATCATAATTATTATATTTAATTAATTAAAAATATTCTTAAGAATGACTCCAATCGCTGATAGGCCGGTGATGGCTCAAGTCAGTGACTGTCAATTGCTCACGGCGACAACAGTGGGTGGCCAAATTTTGATAATTGGTGACAATGGCCGAAGTCGTCAACCATTGTCAACCGCTAGCAGCGGCAAGGGTGAGAAAGTTCTTATGACCAATGTAGTGGCCGAAGTCACTTGTCATTGTCATCCGCCAATGGTAACGGGAGGTGGCTTGATTCCAATGACTAACGTGATGGCCAAAATTGCTGGCCACTATCAACTGTTGGCGGCGACGGAGGTGGTCAATAGCAATCTTTCACAAATATTTTAATAAGTCCCATGATTTAATCTTTTAATCTTAACCTTTCATATAAGACCCAATTATTCACTCCTCTCACTTCTAAGTATCTAACAATAGTGACTTATTGTGAAAGGTCCACAGGACTTTTGCACTGAGGGGATGTTGTAAACCATGAATAAAAAAGTTCATAGGCCTTCTCTTTTAACAGATTGAGCTTTTAAGATCACTGGTTCTTGACAGTGAAGACAGAAACAGAAGATTGCTGGAATAATAACTAACTTTGTACATCACTTATGTTTCACCAGTGCTTGAAATTTGTAATTTTATTTAAAAATTAATTGTTCAATCCGGTTATTTTCATTAACGTTTATTTATTTATTCTGCTGAATGAATGTAGCCTTATCAGTTAGTGACTAATTGTCAGTTTAGATATATATAGAGAAATGTCCATGAAGTTGGTTGGAGAAGCATTTGAGGATTTACTTGAGGGGTTCCATGCAAGTATTAACTTGGCAAACTGATAAAGGATTAAAGGCAGATGGTATACTCGTAAGCAGGATAAGGCCACTCATTTAGTTGCAAGTTTAAAAACTCACGTGTGATTGAGCTCAGACGATTTCCTTGTTCTTATTCTGTCCCTGATTTCACCTATTGAGGCCTTTGTTAGGTTCATTATCTGTTCCATCTTCCTTTCGTTCTTCTTTTAGGCAGGGATGGAGGAGGGGATTGGGGGGTTTGTTGGTTTTGGATCAGAGAACAACATAGATACTATGAGAAGATAATGGATATAAAAAATGCAATGACTCAGGAAAGGTGTTGGCCTCCTGCACTTATCCCAAAACAACTAACAAACGTTGCTTTTGAGGCTACCCATCATTATTTACACTAAAAACCTGAATACCCTCTCCTTTTTAATTCTGCACATCCTTGAATTCCTCAGATCTTGGTGATATGGAACCTAGGATATTACCAGCTGGTCACATTGTTGCCTCACCGATTGGTTACCGTCATTATTTGTCTTCCTCAATTAGATTGTGGGTTTTACCAGAAAAACGCCCGATGTTCTTCTTTGACCAGCTCACTGAGATTGAGCAATTAGTATATTTTGCAATATTTTGGGTTCTCTTTCAAGATCATCTTCTATTGCCTCTTAAGGTCTAGTTTCCTTTCCAAACTTTTTCGCAGGTAAACTTCAGAAATTTCTTCTTGAAGATTGAGTTTGGGGAAATTATGTTTGACTGAATTTGTCTTGAAGTTTCTATTCGTACTCTTCATCTTAGTTATCATCTTAGTCATTGATCATTTGGTTTTGTCACCATAGTGCTTGATATTGTCAACCTTCTAGGCCTACGAGTCAATGTTTTGCTATATGATTCTAAACTGAGAGAATGTAACTGTTCTTGGATCAGGTTGAGTTGTTTAAAAATCCACATTTTTTGCTGTTTCAAGTAAGAAATTCCATCTTTAAACTCCCCGGTGGCCGCTTAAGACCAAGTGAATCGAGTATGGGAGGAAGCTGTCAAAGATTGAAATGGAAAGCTTTGGGAATATTTTTCCTGATTTTTTACTGAAGCCTAGATTTTATGAATTTCTTGATACTGATGGATTGAAGCTTAAGCAGGCAAGGAAGCTTTCTGTTAATGAAGATGGGGATGGGACTGAATGGGAGGTATAAAACTTGTCTTTTTTCATTTGTGACTGTATCCTCACTACATATAGAGCAGCTGAACTGTAATTTACTTGATTTAATTAGGTGGGTGAATGCCTTGGAATGTGGAGGAGGCCTAACTTTGAGACATTACTGTATCCCTACTTGCCACCTAACGTAAAACGGCCGAAGGTACGTAATTCAAATGGTTCTTATTTTTTTACAAGTTCTGATGGAACATGTCCTAGTCTCATAGTCTTGCTTCATGGTGTAGGAGTTTACAAAACTCTTCCTTGTGAAGCTTCCAGTAAGTCGAAAGTTCATTGTGCCAAAGAACCTAAGGTTGCTTGCAGTCCCATTGTGCCAAATTCATGAAAATCACAAGGTATGAATTTCCATTGATCTTGGAAAGTATCTAGGGTGTTTGGATAGTTCATCTGGTGCACAGACAGTATGATCGACATCGAGCCTTCTCAGTAGTATTTGAAATTAGCATGTGGCTAACCTGGCATTTATCTATTGGAGTTCATTCATGTTTCTGAATAAAAACCATGCTTTAAGGATAACGTGGCCAAACAATTCATTTTTGCTCATTTTGGTGATTGTGGTTATGGCTTGGCATGGCGGCACTATTTTGTTTTCCGGAATGCTATATAGGACATTGGATGGTTATGGTCTGTTGTATCCTATATTTCCTATGGGATTTGCTGGAATTTTGAGTTGATGACTGGATTGACGCCTTTACTTGTGCATTTTGCAGACATATGGGCCAATTATATCAGGGGTCCTACAGCTGCTTTCAAAATTATCTTTCAACATGATCAAATCTTAATACCTGAATGTAACCTGTTTATCATCCAGAGTCAGAGTGGAGTGATCTCATTAGGGAGCTGAACAATGTCTGTGACTAAGGCTTTGCCCCTTTGCATCCGCTCTACTTATGGTGTCTGAAGAGGGACTTGTGTATACCATGGCTTCCTATACAAGAATGATATATTGTAATGTTGGAAAACGACAATATATATGTTACTTGCGTGGTTGGTGTGACATTTTCTTCGAGTAATGAAGTTGATCACCTTCCTTTTGTTTTCGCCTTTGTTTTCACTTGACATGATAATACATACACAAACTCTCATAAACATCATATAATCATTAGCATTTTACTTCTAAGCTTCATGGAGAATGTAGAATGCAGGGCGTTAGATCTTCGATAGAAACTGGTTGATCAATAACGGCTTGTTCAACAGCAAGTAGCTTGACACCTTACAAGTATTCAGTGACAGACTTGTGCCTTTTGACACTTTGTTGGCCATGACACGAGATCGCGCGTGACTTGTTTTCATAGTCTTTAGAACATCCCAAGCAGCACGTGAGGTTCTGGAATTTGATCAGATGGTGTGTTGAATGGAAGGATCCAGTGATACAAGAATGGCATGCCTGAGCAGCTGATCTTGGTGATTCCAAAAAGATAGGCTGGACTGGTTTTGATTTGACAGGTGCAGGAGAGGAACCATCAATATACCCTTATTTAACAATTTCCAAATATGTTAACTCCATAAACAACGAGAAAGAAAAGCTGTGTTAGTAGGTACGTTTCTTGTTATTTCATTTTTTTAGATGGTTTATTTAATTTAAAAATTAAATTTTATGTTTAGAATTTATTATAAAAAATTATATTTAAATTGATTTAGAATTTAACTTTTATATTTGAAACTCTTTAAAAAATGATTTGATTTAATTTGATTTAATTATTTTATTTTTTTTACTTTTATATCATTGTAAAGTAAAAAATTTAATATGAATAAAATACTCAATTTAAATAATTAAATTTATAATCAAATCAATTCTAACAAATGTTATCATATTTGGTAAGATTTATAAATCTAAATAATTAAATTTTATGAAATTTTAAAATCAAATAATTTCTTATATTTTAATACTTTAAACATAAAATTTAATTTACAAATCAAATCAATTTTATTTTTTTACGTAACAAACACAGTGGGGTTTATTGCTGAGTTGGGTTGGAATCCTGAAGTGATAGGGTGTGTGGCGAGTTGCACTTGCTGGTATAATTGTGGGGGCAATTATTGGACGCAGTTGCATAAATTTAGGATAACGATACTTATATAAATTTATACTTATCTTCTACCAAAAAAAAAAATTTATACTTATATATTCTTCACGTGTTATCATGCAAGCTATTATATGACACCTCCCACCCTAACTTTTTTTTTTCCTTCGGAATAGTTCAGATTGTGTACCTTGTATAATTTGTCAAACTATCTTTTCCTTAAATTTGATTCTCTTTGGCATTTATTTGTCTACCTAACATCATCATATTTTGATTGATTAATTGAATGCCTCACAACACTAATAGGGCCCATCCTATCAGCAACAAAGAAAGTAGCAAGAAAATGGTACAGAGTCATGATTCCTTTTTCTAATTTTTTTTTCCAACCACGTGCTTCTTAGTAACTTTCCTTGAAAGGTTGTTTATGGGCTGTATTTGCTTATCAAATTTTTTTTTTCAGTTGTAGACTGGTCTCCAGTCCTAGTGTTGCGATGAAATTTGAACAACAAAAAATAAAATACATAAAAAATGCTACGTGTAAGATTTTTGACCGGATAACAAGTCAGATTGAAGAACAAATGTGAACCACTTTATTTTCATCCTGTGGGCTTCAATAATAAAAATATCAACTAATATAATTCTTCACCTTTTTATTGGCTGTGTTATTCGTAATTATCTAATGGCCTAAGGTTTTCGTCACACGACATGAGTTAACAAGCTATGCATACAATATAAGCAATTCAACGTTGGAAACTTGAAATAAAGAAAGTATAACAATTAATTCAATCATTGGATGAAGTTTCCAGTACGAGAAGTACTCAATATGATCCTAGTGTTTGTGTTCATGAGAGAGGAGGGAACTAAAAACAACGAGAAGAAAACTTACTCTTCTTGTTTATGAAGATATCATGTACTTTTAATAATTATTGACAAATATTTAGTTACGCATCTTATTTAATTAAAATATAAATATAAAAATAATTTATTATATTTATATTTTAAATAAATGAGACATTATATAAATATTAATATCTTCATAAAAAAAAATAGATAAACTTTTAAAAAACTAACTAAAAGCAAGGGTAGCGTGTCATTGATCCTAACGTCTTCCTCCCCAATTTTTTTGTAAAAACATGACTTTTTTATGTATTCTTTTGAAAAAAGATTTAATTTGGCCCTTCCTTAAATAATTTGTTTTAGTATGACCCCCTTCATAATTTTTTTCTAGTTCCGTCTCTGACTAAAAGCAACATTGGTAGTGTATTAGATAATGGCTTTAGCAACTATAAGGTGTGACTCTGTTAGCAAATTGAGTTTTAAACGAATTTTTCTTGTAATACAAGAATTCAAATCTTATTAAAAGCGCCTTATAGCTTAAGCAAAACCAACATCTGAGCATAGACTAGTTCCACATCCTTTAGATGTAGAGATACCTCGTGATATTAAAATAATAATAATAATTTAAAGCAGCCACTATATACACAGAAAAAAGAAAAGAAAGAGGAAACAACATTCTGTATTATCTTAAGATACATGCTATCTTATACAATTTTGTAGTCACAATTGCAGAGTCACATATAACTGCATAAATGCCAGGTATAACCCCAATGATCATGTGAGCAATATCTTTTTCTTTAATTTTTCTCATTCAAATGCGTTCGTTATTTGTTAAAAAACCAAAAAAAATTATGGGTGATGTCCAGTGAATAAAACTTACATGGACCAAAAGTCATAATTTGTTGTGCAGATTTATTGAATTTTATATAAATTTGTGTAAAATTATATTTGATATGACCCTGCATATTAGAAACAAATCTAATTGAAATTTTTTTTATATTGTTTTTTTATATTGTTTTGATTGTTTAAGAAGAATATTTTTGGGACAGCTTTCACAGCAACTAAAATTAAATTTCTTTTCATTTATT
This sequence comes from Styphnolobium japonicum, assembly GCA_023212625.1. Lineage (NCBI taxonomy): Eukaryota > Viridiplantae > Streptophyta > Magnoliopsida > Fabales > Fabaceae > Styphnolobium > Styphnolobium japonicum. The sequence goes on along the minus strand of JALBWW010000003.1, from coordinate 18,618,767 downwards.
TAGTGTATTTAGGAGAATTAATTATAGAATGAGACATGGGGATCCAACCCCCACCATGACCACCATACTTCCTTGTGGTCAAGAGAAGTGCCACTAAGCTATATATAAGGCCATTGAACGAACCCAAATAGTTAAACAGAGAGCATACATTCTTAACTCTTGCGCTATCCCATAGGTTGTATATAGTTTCTTTATCATAACTCGAAGTCTCAAATCATAAGGGTGGTTGAGTTTGTTCATAAGGGATACAGTGCATCCCAAGTGCCTCTTTAGTTAATCTAATTACAGAGATTAAGAACAAGAGATGGGATGTTCATGTTTCTCATGGTTTGAGGGAAGGCAATAGAGCAGCTGATTGGCTTGCGAACTACTCCCACTCTAAAGACTCTCGGTCTATACTTGCTTGAGATACCCCCGGTACGGTATGAGAGGATTCTTGTAAATGACATTACCAGTCTATTTTTTCCGTAGTTGCCTCTTAGGTTGCCCCTCCATGTAACCAAAATAAAAGTCTCAAATCATATATAATTATATTAAATTCTTATATAAGATAGTTTTTTTTTGACAGCATATAATATAGTTTTTAAGTAATGATCATTGTACAAAAGTTGTAACTTGTATAGGCCCACTGTCCTGTTAAGGAAAAAAATATATTGAAAGTTGCTCTTAAAATACTATTTGATGATGCACGTGAGAACGGAAGGAGGAGAAGAAAAAGACAGAAGAGGGAGTTTGGGGCCCTTGAATAGTCAACAAAAGTCTCCATCTTCAAATTTCAAACCTTATGTTTCCTTTCTCCACTTCCTCATTAGTGACCATTCTTCTTACCAACCAATAGCAAAATTACAATTTTAGTACCACAATCCCCCAACAATTATAAAGCTATCATTTTTAACTTGAATACTGTCATATACTAACTATATAATAATTAGTTAGCCATAGAAATATTTTGACTATATATTACACAAATATAAAATCTTACTAGAAATTTTTTCTTGCTCTCAAAACCACAGCTTGGGAACCCCATTAGGATCCCAAAATCATGAAGAAAGGATGCTTAGGCCCCAATCTCAAACTCACTGTCCCTGCAACTGATCAGGCTTCTTTTGCCAAGTTCCTGTGAGTTCTTCTTTGTGTGTGAATGTATCTATATTTGGGTGAATGTGCTTGTTTGTGTTTGGGTTTGGCTAATTGGAATTGTGGGCATGTGGTAGGACTGAAAGCGGGACGTTTAAGGCTGGGAACCTGCTTGTCAATAGGGATGGAGTTGGAATTGTCTCTCAGAGTGAAGTGGAAGCTGTAACATGATTCTCTCAACTTTTATGTTTCTTTTGCAGTTGTTTATGTTTTTTCAATATATATGCAATCTGGTTGCTCAATTGTTTCTTTTTTAGCATTTGATCTTTTGGATCTTATGAAATGCCTTCTGTGACAGGAAGGGGTTCCTGGTTTTTCTGTAGTTTCCTTATTTTGAGGTCTCCAAACCAGAATGGAGCACTATTTGTTCGAAAAGAATAATTAAAAAAAAGACTTTTTATCAGATGGATTATTTGGTGTTTCCCCTTATTTTCTATGTAATAAGATGTTGATTAGAATATTTGAATTGGGAAAACCGAGAGGAAGGGGAGCAGACTGAGCCTAGTTTCCTAGCTTCTGCTATTATTTTAGACCACATATTGCTAACGAATTTAATGTTTGGTTGAATTTCTCCTCTTACCTGTGTTTTGTCTTTAAACTAATGGAGGATAAGCTGCAAGCTTATGAAGTAAAAGATTGGGTTCAGCAGATATCATCCACTTCATGAACCACAAAACAAATTGAGCTTTTAATTTCGTTTCAATTCCATCTAAGAAAACAAAAATGTTTTGGTGATTTCTAGACTTAACGAAATTTTTTGTATAAATTGTTTGCATTCTGAATTAACGCATCACATCACTTGGACCCTCTTCCCACATACCTTTTTTATTTTTTCTTTGGCGGCCCCGGGGGTTGCTAAGAATGGCTGAGTGCAAGTAATGAACCCTGCGTTTCTGCCAGAATCTTGTTTGAATTTTCAGAATCAATAGAAAGTACTACCATTCCTTCAATGCTTCAATTAGTTTCTGATGAATTAACCTGTCAGTCATGGTAAAAACCACCAATCTAACGTATTATATTGGAAAAATTCCTATTCATACTTATATATAATTATATGGTCAAAAACAAACAAATAAATTGCCAACAGGATTGCATATCATCTTTTGAGTGATGCTATCCTACACAATATTATAATCACAATTGCCCATATGACTGCATTTGAATTTAAGTTACTCGATTTAAAGCTTTTCAGTTTAAACTCCACACTTATATAGTTATAATCAGTTGTAACACCCAACCATTGTGGTTTTTGGCACACAATGATGATACGGAGTTTTGAACCTAGGATTTCCTGCATATTTTTATTTGGTCACAATATTTTCGAAAACACATTTACATACTGGCTGAATTCAGATAATTTGTTATTTGAGTTTAATATCTGTGCTATTTTCAGCCACCCCCAATCAGGCCACTAGACAACCAGTTATGTTTGGCAGACATAGACACAATCAAAGTGGTTGGAAAGGGAAATGGAGGGATAGTGCAATTGGTGCAACACAAATGGACTAATCAGTTTTTTGCGTTAAAGGTATACTTGCTGCATATTGCATACCTTGCTTTGAGTTTGCATCTTCTGTTTCTCTCTTTTTTCTAGTTAATTTATCCTTTTGTACTGGCATTGTCTACCCAAATTTCATAATTTCAAAGGTAACGTCATTCTCATTCTCCATTAAATCCATTTCATTGAGCACTCAGATATTTTCAACCTTGTTTAGTTATTGTGACATTTAAAATTTGTTTTCTCCGTGCAAACACAGTGTTGGTCAAGGGAACATAAAGTTTGAGAAAATGTTTATCTCAATAAGTGTTTAACGAGTTAATTTCATAAGGAGTAAGTTCATTTCATTCAACTAGTAAGTTAGTTAAAAATACGTTTTGTTGCTGTTTGTTTCTTGTCCATCATGTCAGACATCATCTTGTTGTTCACCCAACATTGGACCTTTTGATTTCACTGAACATAATGATTGAGATGTGGATCTCTTCCCTAGGAGCTTTTATATTTTAATCAATCATTCAACCGGACAAATTTAGATTATGGTCAGAACAAAGAAGACATCTGCTGGAGTCATAATTTATGTGCTTTTCTTCTTTGTTATTCATTGTATGCATTTACTAGATTTTGGAATTAGAGCTATGACAGCGTAATAGGTCCCACATAAGTTCTTCCTCCTTCTTTTAGCATTTTGAAATTTCAATTATTTCTCTATGTGCCTGTTTAGTTTAACAATCTAGTTTATTAGCTTGAGAGGCTTCTGCATCTGTATCATTATCCTATTCTTGGTACTTGTACCTATGAACTAGATTCCTGTTATCGGATATGATCACAATCTAAATCCTATCATATACTCCCATTCCACTTTGTTCTTTTGTCAACTGTCACTTATGATGTATTCTCCAAAATTCCAGGAAATTCAAATAAACATTGAGGAGCCTATGCGCAAGCAGATAGCACGAGAGCTGAAAATTAACCAATCAGCACAATGTCCTTATGTTGTTGTCTGTTACCAGTCTTTCTATTATAATGGTGTCATATCAATCATCTTAGAGTACATGGATGGAGGGTCCTTAGAAGATCTTCTGAACAAAGTTAAAACAATTCCAGAGGCATATCTTGCTGCCATCTGTAAGCAGGTGAGGAGTAAGAAATTTTACTTCAGCCTTACCTCTATAATTCTTTTCTCTGCATGCCTAACTAGACTCGATCCCTTCTTGTTTTTTTCTACAATGTAGGTGCTGAAGGGTTTAATGTATCTTCACCATGAAAAACATATTATCCACAGGGACTTAAAACCTTCTAATTTGTTGATAAATCATAGAGGGGAAGTAAAGATTACTGACTTTGGCGTGAGTGCAATCATGGAAACTACATCTGGTCAAGCAAATACTTTCATTGGCACATACAACTATATGTCTGTGAGTAAAACATGCGAGTATATTTATCATTCACCTCGATGTGCCACCATTGTCTGGACTCTGAAATATTACTTATCCATTTTGCCCACTTTACAGCCAGAGAGAATCGATGGAAGCCAGCGTAGCTACAACTACAAAAGTGATATATGGAGTTTGGGACTGATATTGCTCAAGTGTGCTACAGGGATATTTCCATATACACCACTAGATCAAAGTAAAGGATGGGAAAATATTTTCGAGCTTATTGAAGCCATTGTCGATAAGCCTCCACCCAGAGCTCCATCTGATCAATTTTCTACAGAATTTTGCTCATTTATCTCAGCATGGTAAATATCAAGTGTTTCGGTAACTAAATTGTGTACAACAGTCTCAAGAATCTTACCCCACCAAAAGAAAATGAAATCAGAGAGAGGAGAGCAGAGGAGGGAGGGAGACACTTTAAAATAACCTTAGCAGTTTCTTTGAGGTCATCCTGAAATTAGTTGGGATACTTGAGGAGCCTATAGTTGAAGTAGAAAGAGTATGTAGACAAAACAAATAGTTAAAATGTAAAGCACATGCCCTACCTTCCCGTATGAAGCCTTATATTCATATTTTATTTTAAGATATCTTTTATAATTTCATGGAACGAACCTCCATCTGTGTTTAAACAAATCTAAAATGCTGCAACTTCAATCACGATTCAATTGGATATTTTGTCATAACCTTCTGCATTTTATGAGGCTTCTGATCCTCCTTGTTCAATCTTCTCTTTGTTTAGTTTACAGAAAAACCCAAGGGATAGACTGTCAGCTCAACACCTTATCGTATGTATAAATCTTATGATTCTTATCTATATGAGTGTACCATGTACAGCAATAGTCTTTCTTACAGTATATCTCCGATTTAAATTTCAGAGACATCCTTTTATCAACATGTATGAGGACTTGCATGTGGATCTTTCGGCTTACTTCTCCAATGCAGCACTTGCAACCTTATAATACTTGGTATGTTCCAATCCTGGACTTTATTCAAACTTAAGATAAAAGGTTATTCTAATTTTCTCTATGTATCACTTCACCAGGTATTCTTGAATGTAGATCACTATATAAATAAAACGTATTGATCTGTCACGAACAGCAGGACTTTTACTTCTATATTGAGGAAGTGGTTTGTCAGTGTAAACTGTAAACAATACAGATGGTCATGTTTTGGTGCTCAGAAATTATAACTGAACTTCAATTTTCAATTAAAATTATCCTTTGTGATGAAAGCTTGTATTAGGTTTCATAGGAGACTGAAATATTCTTTCTAAAGTCAAAGTCATCCACTTACAGATATGGTTGCCTAAACAACAAGTAGTTTTGGGATGTGCTCGCTTGCAACCTTCCAATTTCCGATACTAATATTTCTGGATTATCTGGGTACCTCCTATTTTGAAAATCCGATATTTAAGAACAGTGAGAGTCATAGTACTCTCTGTCAACTTGGCAAGTTCTATTGCCACCTGATATGTAACTGCCGTTTTGGTTCCTTTATTTGTAGAGTCACCAGTTGCATATGACCAGCATTTGCAGAACGGAGCCAAAGAAACCACCTCCTAAATTTATGTCAAAGAATCTCTATTTTGTTGTTGAGTGATTGAAGTTCAAGAATTTGTTGAGACTCTTATAGATACGAGTGCCATGAGATTGCAATGATTGGCAGTTCATGAAGAATTTTGAAGCTGAAGATTAAGTATCAGGGGCGCTTGAAATTTTATGATTGCAACAAAAGGTACCACTAAGGACACAATTCACCCAAAAAAAAAAGAAAGTTAACGTGCCACTAGAATTTGCCTAAGATTCAGATAATAATACATATAAGAGATAAATCATAAGCACGTATAAATTTATGCCCAAGTCAAATTTCCTGATTAATTTTGGGGTTTTCATTATTTGAAAATAACTAATAATCTAATTCAAGTGTGGGTTACATGGTGTACAACTATGTTTCGATTATTTGAGCAGCTAACTTGAAAATTTTACAATATATAAAATAATTTAACTTTCTGGGTATCCTTGTACACTGCAAATTTTAGTATACACATAACTTAGCCCTGGTGAAAAATTTGAAGGGCTACATATGCTACTGACTGAAAAATACTTGTAAAACAATAGTATATCTGAAAATATTCCAGCTGATGGGTTTCTATGTTATGCCTTTCTCTTAAATTTTCTTTGAGCCTTCAAGTCAATAACAATAACAGAGATATTATCTTTGCTTCCCCTTTGAAGGGCAAGTCTAGATAGATACTCTGCAGCTGACTGAGCTGCAGGATCAACTTCTTGGCCTTGTCCTGTGGATACGTTGTTGCCATTCTTCTTGTGCCAAAGAAGGATTCTCTTTCGTGTGATGTCACAGGCTTCTTCATTTGTCATGACATCCCATAAACCATCGCTGGCTAGAATAAGGCACTCATCGTTTTTCTCTCGATGGACAAACATGACTTCTGGGTTTGGAATTACCCATGGTTTCAAGTATCTATCACCTGGTGGACAAGAAGGAAAAATACAGTATAACAAAGATGACTAGAGTAAGGAAATAAGGAAAATAAATATTAAAAAAAGGCACTCAGGATCGTTCCATAAAAGTGGGTATCTATTTGGCAGACAATCTTTTTTAAGTATCATAGTGTATCAAAGTGCTTTCCCGTACCAAAATCTTGGGTCCTGGGGACACAAATAGAACAAAGGAAACTTACTAGAATGCACCAATAAAAGAATAGTTAGAGTGAGTTTGTTGTACCTTTAAAAATAGAAGTGAAAATTTAGGGATAAACTTCATAACAAATTGTAATAAGAGTCTACCACTAATACTTAGACAATTTTTCTTTTTATACAAGAATAAATTACAGCTCGTTTGAATAGCCTTATAAAAAAGACTTTTTTTATAGGCTTTTTTTGTAAAGCTTTTTTTTTTAAAGAAAAAGTTATTTTGCATTTAGATGCTTATGAAATATTTTTAAGTAATTGAAGGACTTATAAGTTTGTTTGGATAAAAAAAAGCAAAAGGATTCATTTAATAGCAAAATTACTAAAAATTTAGGGTATCTAGAATGAAAGAGGGGGGTTTAAAAGAAAAAAAGACATATGTAATTTTTAATAAAAGCAAATGATATTTTTCTCAATAAATTATATTAAAAACTATTTCTCTTTCTCTTTTTTTTTTTAGAATTTATGAATCATTAGTTTCTAAAAAATGTGGTAACTGATTTTTTTTTAACTTAATATTTTTTTTAAAAAATTTCATCCAAACATACTTAAAAATTTATAGAAGTGTTTTTTTTAATAAAAAAAAGTCTTTTTTTTTAAAATCCAAACACACTTTTAATGATGAGGAAAAAATAATGTTCCTCCCCTATGTCAATCTGACTTCTCGCACAAAATTATGACAAATGATAGCAGCAAACTTGATAAAAAAAAAAAAAAGCAGTTAAACAATTTGATTTGTTATCAAGATCAAGAGATAATGCTATATGAACAACATTTGAAGAGAAAAAAAATCTACAGTCATTGCATTGTATGTAGATTTGTGTAGAAATTTTTTGATGAGGTATTGCTAAATCTAATGAAGCAGGAATGAGTATAAATGTTTGTACGTGTACCTGTATAAATCGGTACAAAAAACCAATGCAATAAACACATACCTATGGACCTTGACACTGCCAAAACACCAAGAACTCTGTACCCATTCCACTGTATGACCCTTCCTCCTGCAGCTTCTATCCTTGCCCACTCGTCCTCTCTATTTGGCTGCAAACAGGAACTATGTTAAATTGAGACTTTTCTAGAATACTTTAAGCCATGTAAGATATCTTTTGTCTATGTTTTTGTGTAAAACTGACTTTAGACAGTAAGGAGTGGTTAGAAGTGTGTTCTGGTGCTTATTTTGTAAAAGTTGTTGAAGTATGGTCCTAAGTATGGCTTGAACAGTAAGAACATCATCAAATATTATATACATTGGTATGAATGAAAATATGTGTGAACTCTTTTTCTCTTTTTTACACAACCTCACGAATTCCTCTGCTCCTACACTTGCTGTTTTGTTTTTGTTTACATGGTATCTAGAGCTTAATAGATCTTGAGGGGCTGGGACTGTGAATTTGAGAGAAAACCGGCAATGCTTCTTCCTCATAAAACCAAGAGTGTGGTTGTGGCTTCAAGCAATTTCTCAGTTCCACCTCCTCCACGCATTAGGGGAGAAAACTACCCAATCTGGGCATCTAAGGCAAGGAACTATTTGAGGGCTTTTGAGGGCTTTTGATCTGTGGGATGTGGTGGAAAGGAATATGGAACCACCCATTTTGGCAGCAAATCCAACAATTAATCAGATCAAGCATCATAGTGAAGAGTGTGCAATGAGGTTCAAGGCTCTATTATGTATACAATCTGTTGTATCTGATCATATTGGGATCAGAATCATGAACTGTGAAACTGCAAAGCAAGCTTAGGACTTGCTCAAATAGGAGTCTCATGGTAGTGACAGAACTAGGCAGATGCAAGCCTTAAATCTAAGGAGAGAGTTTGAATCTCTGAAGATGAAGGACACATAATCTGTCAAGGATTTTTCAGACAAACTTCTGTCTATTGTGAACCAAATCAGAATGCTTGGAGAGGAATTGATTGACCAAAGAGTGGTGGAAAAAGTCTTAGTGAGTCTGCCTAAGAGGTTTGAAGCAAAAATATCCTCTCTTGAAGACTCCAAAGATTTATCCACTATTTCACTTTTTGAACTTACAAATGCCTTGCAAGCTACTAAACAAAGAAGAGATAAAAGGCTTGAAGGTACATCAGAAGGTGCATTCCTTGCTAAGCAAAAAGATAAACAACCTCTTACTGGTTATGGAGGAAAGAAGCAACCTGCAAAAAAGAAAGAAAAGGAGAAGAAAGAGGGTGAATGCAGCAAAGGTGTAACAAGAAGAGGAAGGTATCCACCTTGTGTAAGAAGAATAGTCATTCAGAAACTTTTGCTGGATCAGACCAAATGTAAGATATAGGGCCTGCAACCAGCTTGGTCATGTTGAAAAGGTTTGCAAAAGCAAGGGAATCCAGCAAAGACAACAAGAACAAGTTGTTGAGAATCAAGAGGAAGGTGAAGAACAACTATTTGTTGCCATTTGTTATGCTGTAAACAATGATAAAAACACTTGGCTTATTGATAGTGGTTGGACAAGTCACATGTCTCATGATGCTGGGATTTTCAAGGAGCTAGATGACACCTACACCTCTAGACTGACGATTGGTAATGGGGAATATGTTGATGTTAAAGGAAAGGGTGTTGTTTCCATTGAAACACCCTCAGGCACAAAACTCATTTATGATGTTCTATTTTTACCCAAAATTAGTCAAAACTTGTTAAGTGTTGGGAAAATGCTAGAACAACAATATGTCTTGCATTTTCAAGATATGTCATGCATTGTATTTGATCTCTATGGCTGTGAACTAATGACTGTCAAGATGAAAGAAAAAAGTTTTCCAGTTGATTGGAAATACACATCTATGCAAGCTTATCCTAGTGTTGTTGATGATTTTGTTCTTTGGCATAAAAGATTTGATCACTGTAGCTATTCAACATTGAGAAATATGCATGAAAATGAGTTAGTTAATGACCTGCCCTCTATAAAAGACAGTGATGTGGTCTGCAATGCGTGTCAATTTGGCAAGTGTTAGGTACCCTAAGATGACTAGGTGTATTTTAGGAAAAGAAGGGGCTGCAGTAGGGGATTACAGTCCCACGTAGGCAAGGTGGGAAGTGTGACTTCAGGTAACAACCTGCTGCACACGTGGCAATAGGGGAGTGTGGGAAGCAAGGGAGGGATTAGGCTATAAGAGGAAGCGAGGAAAATTAGAAAAAGGTAGGAAAAAACACAGTGAGTGAGGAAAGGGTAGGAGAGACCAGGCCTCTCGAATTGCCTAGGCTATCAGTGTTTCTTGTTTTCTGTTTATGTGTGGCTATAACTACATCTATTCCCTGATACTAATGTCATCTAAATATCATTCATCAGAGGAGGATTCTGTATAAGGAATTCAGTAAAATAGTACCTGAATTTTCAGTTTCTATTAGCAAGCAAAGTAGATTACTTTTTCTTGATAGCTCCTGGAGATCTTGATAGCTCCTGGAGAGCTACTGACAAACTCCAACTCATACACTCTGATGTGTGTGGACCAATGAGCACTTTATCTTTGAATGGCAGCAAGTATTTCTTATTGTTCATTGATGATTACTCTAGAATGAGATGGGTTTACTTCATGAAGGAAAAATCAAAAGTGTTCTGCATTTTCAAGAGGTTTAAGCAACTAGTAGAGAAGCAAGTTGGCAAGCAGATCAAGATTATTAGAACTGACAATGGAGGAGAATATATCTCAAGGGAGTTCAATTCCTTTTGTGAAAAGGAAATGATCCAACACCAACTTACTGTTCCTTACACTCCACAACAGAGTGGAGTAAGTAAAAGGAAGAATAGAACAGTGATGGAAACGGCTAGATGCTTGATATTTGAGAAAGATCTGCCCGTAAAGTTTTGTGCTAAAGCTGTAAATACCTCGGTTTACCTACTGAATCTTCTTCCAACTAAAGCTTTGAAAGGAAAAACATCATTTGAAGCTTGGTATGGAGTGAAGGCTTCAGTACAACATCTTAAAAGTATTTGGCTGCATATGTTACACTCTTGTAATGACAGAAAAAAGGAACAAGTTGGATCAAAAAGCTGAAGCAGGAATCTTCCTTGGGTATAGTAGCTACTCAAAAGGCTATAGAGTATTTAGTTTAAAGTCAGAAAATGTCAAAGGCATTGAAAAAAGGCAAGATGCTGCATGCACTTTTGATCAGAATGTCCTAATATAAAGGAAGATTATGACATAATTGATCATGTTACAGTAAGGGGAACTAGAACACATATCTATGAGAGATGCAATATTGCCTCTCTTGAGCCTTTAAGTTATAGTGAAGCTACAACTAAAGAAGAATGGAGAGTTGTAATGGAGGAGGAGATAAAGATGATCAATAAGAATGGAACTTGGAGCCTAGTTGTTAGACCAGAAAACCAAAAGGTAATTGGTGTTAAATGGGATTTTAGAACCAAACTTAATCCAAATGGTAAACAAACATAAGGCCAGATTAGTTGTCAAGGGGTATTTCCAACAATATGGTGTTAATTTTTTTTTCTGATACAGTTGCACTTGTGGCAAGACATGACACTATCAGGATGCTAGTTGCATTGGTAGCAAAGATGGGCTGGAAAATCATTCATTTCGATGTCAAATCTGTATTTCTTAATGGACTACTTGAAGAAGACATTTATGTTGAACAGCCTACAGGATTTCAATTTCCAGGTTTTGAAGAAAAGGTATACAAACTTCGCAAAGCACTTTATGGCCTAAAACAAGCACCTAGAGCTTGGTATAGCAGAATCGACTCTTACTTGTTGCAGCAAGGTTTCAACATAAGTGAAAATGAAGCGACATTGTATGTCAAGAAGGTTAGAAATTAAGTGCAGCTTATTTTATCTTTATATGTTGATGACCTCTTAGTCACTGGTGGTGATTCAAATATATTTAAGAATTTTAAGATGTCAATGGAGAAAGAGTTTGAAATGTCTGACCTTGGTGAGATGAAATACTTTTTAGGAATGGAAATTGAGCAGTGTAATGAAGGAATATTTATTTCACAAAGAAAATGTGCTTGGGAAGTTTTAAAGAAGTTTCATATGGAGAAATCAAAACCAGTCTCCACACCCTTGATGCCTCTGTTTATAGAAGCCTGATTGGGAGTCTTTTATACTTGTCAACAACTAGACTAGATATCATGTTTGCTGCAAGTCTCCTTTCCAGATTCATGCAATCTCCTAGCCAAGTTCACTATGGTGCAGCCAAGAGAGTCTTGAGATATATCAAGGGAACATTTGATCATGGCTTATGGTATATGAAAACTGATAGTGACATACTTCAATGGTATGCAGATAGTGATTGGGCTGGAAGTCTAGATGATTCTACAAGCACTTCAGGGTATGCTTTTTCTTTTGGAAGTGGTGCATTCTCTTGGAATTCAAAAAAGCAAGATGTGGCTGCCCAATCCTCAGCTGAAGCTGGGTATATTTCTGCTGCAGCAGCAGCAAATCAAGCAATTTGGTTAAGGAAAGTTCTACTGGACTTGAGGCAACAACAAAACAAAGCTATTGTCATTTGGGTGGATAACAAGTATGCTATAGCCATAACCAAAAATCCTACTCAGCATGGAAAAACCAAGCACATCAAAGTGAAGTATCATGCTATAAGAGAGGCCGAGAAGCAAGGTGAAGTAAATCTGCAGCATTGCAACTCTGATATGCAGCTAGCAGACATTCTAACTAGGGCTTTGTCTAAAGCCAAATTTGAGTTTCTCAAAGCAAAGCTTGGAGTATCCAAGAAAAATCTCAAGGAGAATTGTTAGATTGAGACTTTTATAGAATACTTTAAGCCATGTAAGATATCTGTTGTGTACGTTTTTGTGTAAAACTGACTTTAGTCAGTAAGGAGTGGTTAGAAATGTGTTTTGATGCTTATTTTGTAAAAGCTGTTAAGTATGGTCCTAAGTATGGCTTGAACAGTAAGACCATCAAATATTGTATACATTGGTATGAATGAAAATATGTGTGAACTCTTTTTTACAGAACCTCACGTATTCCTCTGCTCCTACACTTGCTGTTATTGTTTTTGTTTACAAAATAAAGTTTCCTCTATCAGACAACTTCAGCTTCCAACTGAAGTCCATAAAACAAATTGTGAAACTAGAAAGAAATGCCTTACTTTGTGGTCAGAAGACAATGGCAGTGCTTCTTTTCCCCGACACAAGACTGCTCTTGAATCGCCACAATTTGCAACAATTATGTGGGTTTGACTTAAAATGGCAACCACCGCAGTGGAGCCAACAGTGTCAGAAAAAAGAGGTTCAGTACTAGACTCAGATCCATCATCACTGTTGCTTCCACTATTACCTGCAAGAACTCCTCCAACCTCATCATCTACTTTCAGAAAACAATTGGAGAAAGTTTTCTTACAATGATCCTGCCAATCGTCCCCCTCATTCTTTTCAGCTAAACTTGATTCTGCAGCTTCTATCTCCTCAATCAACACTGAATGAAGATGTTCCCGGCAGTAATTGGCTACCTATAAAAACAACACCCTCTCAGTGAAATTAGTCAACTTCAACAATACAACAACTTGTATAATTGACACAGGGATTTTAAGGCATACCTGACAGCCCCCATGGCCATCATAGACACCAAAAAAGTGGGCTGGTGAGTATTTTGTGTTTTCATTCACATGGGCATCCACTAACATATGTGAAGGGACTTGAAAAAGTTGAGGCTTAACAGCAATAGCATCTTCCATCTCCTGTCTCCTTCCACAAACTGATGAGAAACCCCAAAGAGGGCCACTACTCAATTCCATAGCATTCTGGCAGCTTGTTCTGCATATTTTCTTCTCAGGCATCTCAAGAAGAGCAGCAGATGGTTTTGGATCAGACCCATCTGATCCACTTCCATCTTCCCTCTCAAATTCCATCGCAACAGAAACCATGTTCTGCACTGGCTCCGGTTCTGCATGTGGCTCGGTCAAACTGGACTTACCATGGATATTATCATCAACCTTGATGGTAATTATTGGTGAATCTATTTCAGAACAATTAGTCCTCAAAGTAGCAGATTCCTCCCTACAAGGACTGCTTTTGTCACTAGCCGCAGATTGAGAGGTTGGATTATGTAGACACTGAAAATCCTTAGCTAACATGAATTCATCTTCCTTTTTTGCCTGGTTATGGCTTTCATTCAGGACCAAATTACTGTCACATTCAATAACCATTTCTGAGACAAGGGAAGCTCCAACGTGATTATCCTTTACCTCTGCAGATACAGTAATTTGGTGTTGTGGACTAATATCTGTGTGGTTTTCATTTCCAACAGAGTAGGATTGACAACTCTCCACTGCAGGATTTAATATTAAAGCTGCTGCTGTATTTGCCACAAGCTTTAGACCAGTTATCTCCACGTGGGTCGTCACTGCTGACTCCTTTTGGATTAAATTTCCAAGTGTAAATGGCACTGCAACCGTAGAAGATATTTCCTCCATAGGTTTACTTTGCTTGCTAGCAATAGCCTTATTCCCTAAAATCCTATAAGCTGCTAGCCTTTAACCACTTTTCCGTTCCTTAAGCCTCTTTTCTACGACATGGATTGGCATAAAAACACCAAGACTCCTCCTACGGCAAGAAATCAAAGGCTCTTAGAACCAACCTCCTAAGAAGAAGTCAAATACAGTGTAAGTTCTTTAGGCATCAAAATTCAAAGGTTAAATTTGAAGCACCGAAGCTAGGTGCTACAATAGCCCTCTAGATTCTTTCTGAATTCACCTGTTTTGGACTTCTATATTTAATCCTATCAGTCAACATGGCACAAGTGATGTCCCAAAATCTTCTATATATTTCTACCTCCACACCAATCCTTTGATCCCTGGAAAAGCAGGCAATAGATTATTCAAGAAACCAAATCAAATAATTGTCAGTGCCTTGTCTCTCTCTAGCAATCAAGGAGACAAGGGAAATGGGGTCATTGAAAATGGAAAAAAAATAACAAGCAAATAGTACAAAAATGAGAAGAGAGGTTCCCTAGATCTCAGGCAACCCACATCAACCATTGACATTTCCCTGGCTTTACCTCTTCTGTTCCTTTCATGTGTCAACTACAACATGGCCACCCATACTCAAAATGATATCGAACTAGAGGCAAATACTATTGGTCATGTCAAGTCCCACCTACATCTGCCATTGCTATCTATAATGAACTAGGCCTAGATTTCCTTTTCAAATTAGTAATCCCGAGTTGCTTGACTGAAGGAGGAGGAACCGAAGCCTTAACTAGAATACACAGTTATTGGTTATTTATTTCAGACCTCAAACAATGAAAGAATAGTAATTTTCATGTAGCTGGCTTTCCATTTGTTCCCTTGCTGAATGATGCAACAATTTGACACGTAACCCTTTCGTTCATTTTTCAATTGGTCGGTTAGGTTTGGTTACATCATTTCCTAATAAATATCACCAACGCAAAATTTAGACGTGGAAGTCTTTCTAATCTCAATCTCTCATCCATCATGAGCTTAGTATCGCTCACATCACAAATGTGCTCTTATTTTTCATTACAGTATTATTATAACTATAATCGAGATCAAGTGTTCACTGTTGAGCAATCAACAACATCAGTTTTCGTATTTTAATTGGAAAAAATATACACAAAAAATGCAGAGAAGAGCACGTAAGAGAGAGAAAGATGAATAGAAGGAATTGGCGTGAGGATCGAGAAGAGAGTCCCCAAGCTAAGAAGAGATGTACTAGGGCAACAAACTAACAAAATAATAATAACAAATATAACAATAATATTTACATAATAAATTTTTTATTATTGTTATATTTAGTTAATGATGAATAATTTTTTATTAATATATTATATTTTTTAATTAATAAATTTAGTAATTAATTATTTATTCATAGTTAATTAAATATAAAAATAGTATAAAAATTTAGTAAACAAATATTTATTTTTTTAATAGATAATAGATAATAGATGTCAATCAAAAAAATGGAAGGGAGACACTTATTTAGAATCTAAGAAGAAGATGCAATGAACTGAAGTGAACTGACAGAGACAACAAATTGAATAATAGAGCAAAGCAAACAAAACCGTGACAGTTGAGTTGAGGCGTATAACATTAGAGGAATATTATATCTTCTTAATATATATTTTTAATTACTTAAAATAAAAAATATTAAATAAAAAATAAAAATATTAATATTTTAGAAATTTAAAAGATATTTAATATTTATTTTTTAAAAAAATAAAAATTGTTATACTAATTCATTAAAAATATATAAAATTACTCATAACATTAACATGAAGACGAAGTTGCCCCCATTCCAAAGGGCCAAAAGATATCTTCCTTTGCTTTGTGATTCTCTTGTCTGTGCCTTTAGTTTTGTGCCGAAAGCCATGACACCACCTTCAACCCCCTTCCCTTTGTCGCCACGTGTTCTGCTGACCAACCGACCATGTCGTATTCATCCATTCATTCCTTCATCTGTCTCTCTCTCTCTCTCGTTTAACTACCTTATGTTCTCTTTTTTTCTCCCAACGTATGTTGACGCAACAAAATTAAAATAAAGAAAACGATTTAAAAACTTGAGAGAATTATTATTTAGTATTATTTTATTGACCATATTCTACTTTAATGTTAAATGTTTACTTTTAAAAAATTTTAAAGAATAATTATCATAATAAATAAGTATAAAAAAAAATATAATTATTTTTTAAAAATAAATAAATAAATAATTTTATTTTATAATATTAAATAAATAAAATTTTTAATAGAAACTATTAAAAATATTATTATTCTATT
This sequence comes from Styphnolobium japonicum, assembly GCA_023212625.1. Taxonomy (NCBI): domain Eukaryota; kingdom Viridiplantae; phylum Streptophyta; class Magnoliopsida; order Fabales; family Fabaceae; genus Styphnolobium; species Styphnolobium japonicum. The sequence goes on along the minus strand of JALBWW010000003.1, from coordinate 18,602,271 downwards.
GAGGTTCAGAGGTTGGATCTTCAAGAACACTTTACATCATAGGTTTAAATTTAGATTTAATAAGAGTAAAAATGAAAAATAAATTAAAATAAAAAAATAAAATGACAAAGTAGTTGAACATAACATAATCTAACTTTAGATAAAATAAAATTCATTTTTTATTTTTTGCTCTTATAAAGCACACTCTTAATATTTGAAAAAAAAATAGAAACAACAATTAATAAATTTATCATAATATATAAGAGACACCGAGCAACATTAACTATTATTTAATTATTTAAATTATTTCATGATTTTTTAAAAATAAATTTACTTCATTAAATGCTGATAATTTTATTTTTAATTAGATCATGAGATGTGGGGCTAATTGCTATTTAGTCATTGACTTTGTCTTGATTACAAAATATTTTTAATAAGACTCAAATTCCAACCTTGCAAGTAAAGTTTGTCTTAAACGCTCATAGTTTGATACTAAATTTCTTCATTTTATTAAATATACTCTAATTGTTAGCACCAAATAAAGAAGAAATATTTAGTCTTATTAAATGATAAATTATTTGAATATTATTTTTTAAAACCTTTTACCTCTATCCAAATCTTAACCTACCTCTCACCTGAACTAAGTTCAAATGCCATATTATTATTTGTGTACAAAATACTAAAAGCAGAAGATAAGATTGTCTATACCATCATATGGCTTAATTTGTTAGTATATTTTCATTTATTTTATTTCTGATTTGTATTAAATAATTGTCACTAAATTAATTTCACTACTAATTTTTTTCATTTTTAATCTCGAGATGTGGTTCAATTAGTAAATGGAGTTTCATGTGGGCTAATTTTATTTACAGTACATGTGTTTAAAGATGACTAGAAGTACTTTGTGGCCAAGGTCAAACCACATGCCTTAGTGAAGATTAGTCTCATATTTAAAGAGCGTGGGGACACCTCATTGTCTTATCAATTTTTTTTAAAACTAAATTTAATTTTCAAAGAAGCCCTTAAACTCAATCTTTTTTAGTTCTATGAAGTCAACCAGGTGACTTTGTCTTTTTACCTTTCTCATAAAAAAAATTATTGGCTAATACCCCCTTTTCTCAAATGAAAAGTAAGGTTAGTAACCAAAAAAATAACAATAAAAGATGAATAGAAAAAATTATTGCAAAAGTTAAAATATAAAATCTTGCTAAAAATATGAATAACTAATAAATAAAATGTAGTGATTCAATATTTACTTATTTTTTTTAAAAATGACTTTTATATTCATAGTAAATATTTTGTCAAAAGTATCTTTTGATAATTTTTCCCAAAATTTTCATTAAAAAAATGTCTTCATTTTAGAGGGAGAGCATAACAAGAGTATCATAGTGTATTGGTAGGATCAAACCATTCTCACTGGCTATAATAGTTTCCCGTTTAGCTATAAGCCTTCAATTAGGGGCACTCTTAGTAAGAATCAATATATTAAAAAGTAGAGCTGCCAAAACTAATTAACCTAAACTTTCAGAGAATTGGATCAATTAAGCCCTTTCATTATTCGAGTTCTTAGTTGCTTCTGGGAGAAACTTTCTGAGTTACTGAATGCTAAAGAGACAATTACACAATAAGAACGCGACCCCCTTTTGTCTAGAGAAAAGGAAAACAGAAACAAGGGATGGATAATAAGACAGAAATTAAAGTGGGGCAAGGCTCCTCTTTTATTGTTCTAAGAAAGGAAAAGAGAGATAATGCTTCTCCCTTTGAATACACATACTAATACACTCGAATACACCAATACGCACGCCATTACAATCTTTATTTTGGCAGTAGAATCACTTCATAATAACTTCAATGAAAAACAGGAATTAAAAGAGAAAACTCTATGTCAAGCTCTTCTTATCTCGTGTCTTTGTCTGGGTTAAGGACTTCGTATTTATAGTGCTAGTTATAACGGGTGGCTAGAGGAGCTATTGGCTCCTTCTACCATTGATAGGGTCCTTTAGCCTAAGGTATCTTCTTTGCTTTAGGAGTATTGCTTTGGTTTAGATATAAGTTTCAGAGATGAGTTGACAGTCATTTTTACCTTTATATGTGACAAGTCATTTGAGAAGTTCTTGGGCTGTATGGAAGGAGTATTTTCTGAGTCAATGGCAAAAGGCAGGGGAAAACAAATAAGGAACATACTTGACATGGGTCAAAGGGTCTTGCACTTGGCTTTTCTATCACTTTTAGCTAAAGGCCTACTATAATTCTGTGCCTGTCCTATGACAAGGTGCCTCCCTCAAGACGTGTTGCTTTGAGACTTCATAGTTCATATTTCTCTTGATGTTGGCCACACTGTGCAGAGACGCCTTGCAGGAGAATGATACTTTAGGCGTCATTCCTTATTTGTTTCTTCCCAATCTCATTAAGGCGGCATATTACATTTCTCTTGTCAAATCAGGTAATTTCCTTAACTCCAATAGACCGTTTGGAACCATTATGCTCAAGTAATATTTACTCTAAAACATTAGCTTAATAGCCCAACTCTAACCCTACAAGGATAGCAAGTTAAACCAAACCCATTTAACTTAGCAAAAAAAAAAAATTTAGAAGAAAAACATATATTAACCCGTTTAACTTGCTTATATTTTAATTTTTTTTACTTGAATGGGCCAGGCAAAAAAAATCAATATCAAACAGATTGCCATTTTGATTCTCTAATCCGCCCTAGCCCTTCTTCCAAATACAAACACAGGCACAAAATCATACAGGTATAAATTACAGCTTGATTAAAAGACAATCATCAACCAAAAGAAGAAAAAAAAAAGGCAATCAACCATAATAGAATTTTTAAGACCTTGATCAATGTCAATGAATTGGGCGATCAGCTTGCAGGCAAGAGGAAAGAGGTAAGATGTCACTATATTCCTCTGTACCTTACTGCTTTTCAAGTATATCTATCAATTTATAAATAATTACTTTTGATCCTGTGATAGTATAAAAAGCCAATAAAACATATGGTACTACTAATTTAAAACACTGTCAAGTGAAATCTTAGTTACTACAATGATGTGAAGTGGATCAAATTTAAACTCTTATTAGGAAGGCTTCATGCATTCAAGTAATCATCAACATAGAAAAGCTCATACTCAGGAGGCAACCCGAGGTAAGACCAAAAGGTTTTTCTCAAGGGTGCCGAGAGATAAATTAACTTACTTCAACTCACATAACTAATGTATTAAATCCCACCACCAGTCACTTTTTTCTCAGTGCATGCCATGTTGTTCTTGAATTTGAAGCAGACATCCATACAAAAATTGAAACAAATCAGTGTTAAAACCACACATGCACGCGAAGCAATTCAGAATTCACATCAAGTCTCGATATAAAGCAAAACCCTGGTTTCTGCAACGCAAAATATATAACTACATAGAGGAAGTGAGGCTTAAGGAGGAAGATAATCATGTGAGCCACATGCAATTAGTTATCCATGGATAATATCCAATTTATTTGAGCGTTGATATCCCAAAGGAATTTTACTACAAGATCATAGCACTGTCTCTTCAACAACATACAGATGAGAACTTAAAACGAAATATGGGAGTCAGGAAGGCCGGGAAGGATTCAAAGCTTACCTTCCTATGTAAAAGGAACTCCAGCTCAATTACTTTAGGGAAGAAAATTCCTTGGAATATTAATTTCTCAGAAAGGTGGATCCTGTCAAGAAAACTTGAGATAAGTTCCCAACAAGATGTCCCTGCAATCTTCAGAGGTTGTAATTCACCCAACTAAGGAATCCCTTAAGTCAAAATCAACTAGAAGGATATTAGAAGTTCCTGGGCATGACCTTTAACGAATAGATTATTACAATATCAGGAAAAATGTGTAATCCAGATTCACTTCGAAAAACTTAATAAAAACAAGAAAGGAGCTTTAGAGTTGCAGTTAATAAATCAGACATTAGATAGCCTGAGTGATGATAGATAACCAGAATTCGTTTCATATATCCAAAACATAAGCAGGACAGCAACTGGACAAAGAGTGAAGAGCAATAATCATTATCTGATGAAACACAGACAATGATCACATTCACATTCACATCAGTTATCAGTTTTTCCCTGAAAGCCTCAGGAAATCTGCATGAACACCTGGATGAAGCTACTACACTAAAAAACTTGAACTGCACCATGTTGAGGAAATATATCTGCAAAACACAAAATACCAAATGGAAACCGAGAGGGGGCAGGAGGAAGATGAACTGAGAGTAGCCAGCCAGGTGTTATTTCAGCAAATGAAAGCTGATTTTATTAGAAATATTAAATGTATGTACAAGAGGCCTTGTTCTCTGATTTGTAAGAGCTACAACCAGGATACAGTGTTTGCTAACATATAATCACTAGGAATACTAATTGTACCTTGAACAAAAAGATCTTTACAGTGGAAGTCATGAACTTCAACACGAGCAAAATCCGAAACAGCTGGAAAGGTCACTCAAACAACTTGGAGAGGAGAGTCTACCAAAGAATCTATATAACCTAATTGTGGACAGGATTCGCCATAAGACCATCCTATGTAACTAGTCATTTCTTAAAAGTACTTTGTTTCCTTTGTCATTGGTATAATGAACAGTACTATACAAAGAAAGCAGCTTCAAACCATCATATTCAAGTCTGCAAGGTCATCCATGGGAATTTCAAGGCCCATGTAGTCATTTTCTTGGAATCCTTCGTCATCAATATTCAACCATGAACCAAGATCCTGACCTTGGTCATCAAGATCATCAGGAACACCGAGTACATCCATTCCAGGCAGCTGCAGGTTGGACAAATCAATAGACTCATGGTCATCCAATTCACCCAAGCCAAACTCGTCCTTTTCCTTGGCATTGCTATTAGAAGACATTTCATTAGACTTTGAAACAGAAGGCAATGCTGGTTTTGGTTGCTCTGATAGCTTGCCAAGGAGGCCATTTACAGAAACAGAATGCTGAGTTGCTTTCTGCTTAGGCTTTGTTTTTGATTTCCTTTCTCCCTTAGCACTAGATAATGCTGGCCTACCAACTTTGTTAGTTCCATTTCTGGATAGCACTTCTGTGCTCTGCCCCTTTCCATCTCTGTCCCTCTCACTCCTCTTTCCTTTTGCACTGGTTGATAGAGAACTTCCAATGCCTGATGGGGCACTTAAAGTACCAATAGTACCACCGACATCATCAAGGGACAATTCCCTCTTCTTCACCCTGTTTGACCAGAGATCTTCCTTCCCACTAGTTTGTTCAGATGAATGATTTATAACAGGAAGAATATCTGATGAATTGGGATCATGATTATCCATATTCTGACTAAATTGTGAAGGGCTCTGCTGTGACCCCATGGAAACTGCAGAAAGAAAAACAAATAAATTAAAATATCAAAATATGGCCTGTACTCAAAGGAGCAAAAGGAAAAACAAGAAGACTTGACATAACAGATCAGACAAAGGGATTCAAATCTTCTGTCCCCTCTCCCTGTCCTCAATCCTGTCCCAACAAAATACAGCCAACTAAGACAAAAATTACACCTCTTAGTTGGCAGTTGCCTCTCTTAGCTGGCAGTACTTTTTGCCTTAGTTGGAAGTATTTTATTTGGGAGGCAGGGAGAGGGGACAGAGGATTTGAGTCCACAAAGAAGATGGAATATATACAGTTAAAGCCATCTGAGAATGTTGGCTAAAATGGTCACATTAAACACAGCTGAGATAGAAAAAACACAAATAGATTAGAGCATTTATTCCAGAAGGTAATGAAGAAGACACCTGTTCTTGCTTCCAGAGAAATGGAAGAAGCGTATGGTTTTGAGGATTCAGCCTCCATGCCATCTGATTGCCGAACAATACTCAGCTGGGAAGAAGCAGCAAGGAACATATCCTTGAATAAAGGCTCGTTGAAGCAGCTCTTGCCTGTATCTTCAAATTGATGGCATCGTTCCAATGTTCGTTTAACAAATCCCAATGCAGCTTGCTTGGCCATTTTGTTGCTTGAATTTTTCCCACCCGAGGGACTAGGACCCCAACAAGCCTGCCAATCAATTATTGTCAATTCACTCTTCCATATAACCTAATTATAAAATAGAGAGCATTTTCTAATATGATAGCATCTGCTAGGCAATGGAGTTTTCAACTCTTCTTCCAAGACAATTTAAATTATTTTAAACAAGATAATAAGGCAGAGTAAGACTTGCTTGAGAGTTACTCTTTCCTGTAGTAAATGGTAGGTTTTCATAATGTAAACAATCTCAACCCTCCATACAAGTCTTACAAGGACATTAGCATCACCTACATTTATATGTGCGTGATACATTCCAGCAGCTGCATTTAAGGGTACACATAATACACAACAAAGTCCCGTACACTTTGATGTGTCTCTTTTTCTACTTCCTACCCCTGTACTTATACCTGGACAATCATATAGACCATGTCCTCACTCTGTATCCATACTACCTACCCATTAGTCTAATATAAAGATCCCCAACCTTTTCAACAACTATTGTAATACAACTCTTGGTCTTGGGGGTACTTGACAAGGTTAGCATGCAAAAATCTTATTCTAAAACTGTAAACCTAATAATGTACAAAAAGTGATATTGAATTGTAAGAACATTACCATGTATTTCTCATAAGCCATCACAACGAGTTTGTCTAGAGCACGATGTTCAAAATCCCTGTTCAACAAAAGTTTATATTTCCATTCAGAGCAATGAGGCACGAAAGGTTCAATTAAGCAAATAATCAGGGCATAAATGGCAGTGCAATTACTTTTCTTGAAGTTCTTTTGTCAATGAGGCAGATTTCAACAATCTGTCTAGCAAGCCTTTCTTCTTGGAAATCTATGATATACAAGAAAATAAAATCATAAGGTGAGTTACATAAGATCAAAATTAACTTCATTAAATTTAGAATGATATTTATAAATCAAATTTCTCTGGTTCGAAACCTGATCTATAAATTTACATAAACATGGAAAGCAACATATAAATACCCATTGAGTGAAAAATTACATAACAAATCAAAATTATTGGGGGAAAAATATTTAGGTGGCTAGCACAGTACAACTTGGATTCAGCATCAGTCAGTACCTGTCCTTGGTAATGCTCCTCTAACCTAGTGATATCCTCACAAATTCCTTCATCATCTGCTTGCGACATTTCAGGCTTGAAAAACAAAAGTAAAAAAATAAGTTTCATACAAACATACTAAAGATTTAACTATAAAGGACAAAACATCTTGAAGTAAATCCATTAGGTACATCGATAAGTAGACTTCTGACAGAACTACAGAACAAAGTTCAATAGAATCTGATATTGATTCATAGTTCCTCAATAATGAGATCATACGAAAAATAGCACAAGAGTCCTTAGGAAAGTAAGCTTACCACTGGTTCTGGGGCAATTCCAATGCTTTGAAGCTCCAAGAGAAGCTTAACATTCATATCCAAGGTATCATATTGCAACTCAGAAGAGGTCAAGCTAGGCATTAATGCTTTGTCATGAAGTAAACCAATTACAGAGCTACCAAAGCTATTCAACCCAGTTGATGGAATGCCAACTATATCACTTTCAGTCTCATCATGTTCTGGCTTCCCAGTTATCCTATAACCATTGTAAGCAGAATGACAAGCAAACTGAATATTAGCTCGTGAGTGGTGATCCAACCCACTCAGTTCCAACTCCCCATCTGTCTCAAATTCAGTATCATATGCATCAAACTTGAGATCTTCACTTCCACTGCTACACTCCTCTGAAATTAAAGCAGCTATAAGCCTTTGACAGAGGGGAATTACATTATGATCTCCTTTAGCTAGTTGTAACTGTTCTGTAACAATTCCAGCACTCTTTTGTGCACCAGGTCCAACATCTCTTTCACAGCCAATCAACCCAAACCCATTAACAACAGCTTCACAACCATCTATATGTGAAGGAACTGGAGTTGGCATCAATCTGCTTGATTCAAGATTTCCCTGAAAGATGAGTGAATTATTTAAAAAGTTTGAATAATTTGTTCCCGGTTTGTCTAAGAAATTTCAGCTTTTCAGATCAATTAAATCATGCTTTAATCATCAGTAAAAATAAAAATATAATTTATAAAACATTGGAGGGGAATTTTTTTTAATATCAAACAATAACAAAAAAGATATAAGAAATAAACTAATATAACAAATAATACAATGACCATAGTTCCATGCAGCATCAGGACATAAGAAACATTTGTAGTAAAAAACAATAAAATTCTAACTACGGAATAATCAACAAAGGTCGCATCAATGCTATAATATTACGGAAATTTGTTGCTTTAAATTACTAACACCCAAAAACTTCTATCCGATTATAGATAGCAAAAGTAAAACACTGCCACCTCTTTCCCAGATAAAATTCAATTACAGTAAGCTTCTCCAGAATCTGCCTTAGGTTACCTAAACAAGAAGTAGCACTGCATTGTGCCATCTAGTCTATATGAACAAGCTCAGAGTTAACAAATGACCTTGGATGCATACAGAACTGGTCTATGTGTTCCTTCATGTCAATTTCATATCCAACTACAGCCGTCAATGTTGGGCTGCATTTCATCAGCTAGATCATATTACTAACACCAAATATATGTCTAAACCAAAAGAAAATTGAATGTTTCTTCTAATTGACACTCAACCATTCTCGATAGTAGTAGTGATGCACACCAGACATATCATTGCATCCAATAAAACTAACAAAAAAGATCTAAAGATTAAATAAACCTAACAGAAGCAACAACAACACGCAGTTATTATCTTCCTCTTTAAAAAGTACTTATGCATGATATAGTTGAGAGTCAGAACTGGTACATTATGTGGAGTTGTAATATTATGCACACCATCACAAAAATCTGAAGCATTGTTGAACTGTACTCTTTTCTTACATATGAAAGTACCATGACTTGAATAAGTGTGACAAGAGTCATGCTGACCACTGATTTAACACAAACTATAAATAAAAATAGCAATAACAATTGTTACTTGTAATCACTGATAAGGTAAAGATCAGTACCTTTTGCTTCCAGTAAGTAATATCCTCCTCAGATATCAAACTGAAGAAAGGCTCCATTTGCCTCCAGAATGGGCTGGAAAAGGCATGAGCTGCAGTAATAAAAAAATTCAAAACTACTCTATCAGAGGAAAATATTTAGGCTACACACACAGATAGTATATAGTAAGATTCATACCAGAGTTAATTACACCCTTTACAGCAGCCAATAGCTCTTCATGTCCATCTTCTGACCCAACTAAACCAATGAAACCAAAAGTGAATAATGATATACTTGTATTACATACAAAATAGTTGAGTACATAATCTTTTCTAGAAGCTTAAACTAGTACCAAGAAAATCTGCTGCTGCATTAATAGCTGTATGCTTTTGACGTGCATATGCCTTACGATCAGAAAGTTTCCTGGTTGGTGGACGACCTGCCTTGCTGAATGGTTTTCATAAAAACACGAGTTTAATCCGTGTGCCCAAACAAATTTTCAAACAACTTAAAAAATACATTAAGATAGAAGGCTTTTAACCTTTCACTCTTCTCAAATCTTGGTCTTGAACTTCTAAGTTGCTTTGCAGTCCCTATGTTTCCAAGCTTCTCAGATGTCATTGGCATCAGCAACCTTGTGGCAGGAAAGCTTCGTCCAGTCCTTCCTTGCCTCCGAACACCATCTGCATGTTCGTCCCCAGAGAGAAGCTTATTCTTTCTTGTTGGCAGGACCAAGTTAGACACCTTTTGAACATTTTGTCCAGCTTTCTGATCTAAATCTTCCGGTTTCCTGCCTTTCTCTTTAGGTTTAATCTCAGCCACCCCTGACTCTTCACTTTCAGATAAGGCAGCTGAAGATAAAGAATCACTTTTTGATTTGATTTGCTGAGGAGAACTGCCAGCCAAACGTCTCGCAAATCCCAACCCAAGATCATTACCAGCCACATCAGATACAGCATCCAAAGCAGGGGAATCATCATTACTTGAAACAGTGGGCATGAAATTTGTTCTTCTGGTGCGGGAGCTCTTTTGCGGCCTCTGCCAATGAACAACAGGGGGGGAAGATGATCGTGCCGATGCCACACGTTTGCGATTGTTAGTGCCAACACCAGCAGGGGGCTTGGTGGTACATTGAGACGGTTCCCAATCATTAGGAACAGCTGCTCTATGGACAACTGGTGACACCTTGGGGGCAACTCCTGAACCTGATCGCGGACCCCGAATAGAAGTATTCATTTTTGCACTTGAATTAGGGCTAGCTGAATTAAATTCATCACGAACAGTTGCCCTGGATATAGAACAAATGTAGAGACTAAATCAATTATAGAATACATATCACAAAGATGAAGAGAGCTTTGAGCACTAATCACAAGGCACTGTAACACATGGAAATGGAACAAATGAACAGCCCCACCAAAACAAGAAAACAAGGAGAAAGTAACATGAAAAAAAAAAAAAAAAACTGTTGCCAAGGATATGGAAGAAAATTTTCTTTCCAACTGCACAAAATCATAAACAAGAAGAAATGGACTCCACAGTGTGCTTACTTGTTAACGGCTCTGATATTCACCCTCTCCTTGTCTGAACTAACAGGACGATCCCGCCTATCATTGACAACAGGATTATTATCTAGGTCGCTTCTAGGGGTAGAGACACGTATGCCCAACCCAGTTTGTTGAGAGATACCATCTGATTTTCCAACTCCAACAGTTCCATTAGAAACCCCCGGCCTATACAAAGATACATGAAAGTATTATATTTATAGCATAAATTGTAGAAAGAGAATCAATAGGAATTTAACAATTTAAAAAAAATTGTTACATGATATCTTCCATCAAAGAGTTTAAATCCACAATCCTTAAAATCAGAGAGAACCTAGCAAAATCCCTCACAATGATATTCTCTTTTCACTTCAGCTACAGATGGATTTGAAGCCTTTCACCATTTACACTATATGCAGAGAACCCCCAGCAGCTGTCTCATTTATTTTCTTTCATTCTTCCATTATTGAATTATTATTTTTTAATAAAAGAAGAAATTTATTACGACGAATAGAAGAAATTACAATGAATTTTGAGGATAAGGGATCCATTATTGGATTAAAACCATAAAAGGCAGAGAATTCAACAAATTACCATTGGTAGAAATAAGGGGGTCGTACCTATCCTAACACATAATGGGTGATTTTTATTATGCCAAGTACTTATGCTATTTGGCATCTTGCTATCTGGCATTATATGAATATGGATTGCACCAGTAATAAATTGCAAATATGTAATAATGATACTGGGAAAAGGTGTAATTTAAAACTTACAATTGCAAAATACAATGCAAATTCACAGTAAAGACATTGTTGTGCATCGTTATATTGAGTCTAACCACAATTTCTTTTACAGAAATCCTAAAATGCAAACTGCCTCACTAATCTGCCTTCTGCTTTTTTTTTTTGTTATTTTGTGTTTTGCTCCAACGTTAAGGAGGATTCCTTATCCTCTAAACTCTTTGTAATTTCTTCTCTTCGTCTAAATGAATTTCTTCTTTTATAATAATTTAAAAAAATAATAATCTACCTATTGGCACTAGATGAATAGGACATAAAGAACAAAGGTTTAATCTGTAGTTATATTTGGTTAGTAATACGAACCTTGGGAGAACCACACCCCAAAAGCTAGCTATCAAGGTGGGAGAGCCCAAGGCCATATAAACCCCACATCTAAATCCCATACTTCTGATGTGAGACTCAAATCTCATACTTGCAATTGGATCCTAACATTCAACCACGCTCCGCAGCCCCGGCACCCATGCGGGCTGGCTGTGCACTAGTCCTTTGAATAGTCCCGGGCGAACACTGCAATGTCGGCGTCACCACCCGCGCTACTCGTTTGCAGCTGAGAGACATGGTGGATAGCTCTGATACCAATTGATACGAACCTTGGGAGCACCACACCCCAAAAGCTAGCTATCAAGGTGGGAGAGCCCAAGGCCATATAAACCCTACATTTGAATCTCATACTTCCGATGTGGGACTCAACTCCCATACCTTACAATTGGATCCTAACAGTTAGTATGTTCACAATCAGGCAATACTTGAGCCTGCCTTGCAATGGAATTTAGCCATGAACACTTCAATCCTGAGCAAGCACTGAAGTGTTTCCCTTAGGACTTAAGTTCCAAAGTAAATAATAATCTATACAAGGATAATATGGCATAAAATTTATTGCAACATAAATAAATAAATGGAAAAAGTAATAAGCAGATATTACCCATATATGTGTCTCGTTATTTCCTTAAATTTTCAAAGCTTCTGCCTTTTTATTCTTTTCAGATATAAAGACCACCAATTAATTTGTTTATTTATCATTTTGCTAACTAATACTTGATTATATGGTGGCAATAAAGCACATATAAGCTAGTTATATGTCCATGAAAGTATAAATGCGATATAATATAAGAAAACCAAAGAACTGACATGTGACCATATGGCTGCAAAACCTAGAACATATGTAATCAAATAAAAACAATAACTGTATCAACTTGAAAGCAGAATTATTGCTTAAACCAAAAAAATGATACATTGAAAATGGAAAGAAAGAGAAAATACATAACAGTGCAAGTAGCAACTTTAAAAGAACACATACCACATTACCTACCAAATAAGTCCCACATTAACTATATCAACATTTTACCCAACCAACATTTCATCTATTTATGCATTTATCTGGTGCAGTTGATGAGAGACAAATACCAGTATTTTCAATGGCGTCTCTTTGCCCTTATATTTATGGCAAAGGATTGTGTTTATGGGCTTTGCTAACCACTACTTCAAAGGAATTTCTATTACTGATATGCAAAGAGATTGGAACTCACTATTTTTTTTTTTTTGGAGACATTTAGGCTTGCTATTTCCTTTTATCATTTTGGGATGATATCTTATCCGCCTCCCAGATGTACATTCTCTCCTTTCTTTCTATTAATATATTCTTCTATGACCCAAGAAAATGTTTAATTAAAAAAAAAAAAGACATATGATAAGAAAAACAGGTTAATAAGTTAAAGCATTGATAAACTCAATACATTCATACCTGAAAGAATGAGAATCATTACTCAATTTTGACCGAGTGTCAGTAGCAAGTCTTTGTTGCATTCCTTGTTTAGTTTCCTGGTAAATGTTAACAGGTTTAGTCAATGCTGTACTTGGAGACCCATCTGGTTTGATGCCGGAACGCTTCTTCTTCATTTTTGACTTTTCCCAACCATCACCTCCAATAGGTAAAGTCCGTTCCTCACCCTGAACTGCACCACTATTGGCAATCCGTACCACTTCCTTATCTCTATCTACAGTCCCAGATGGCCTGACAAGAGAATTAGTCCGCCCATCCATCTAGAATTTATCAAAACCCAAGTCAGTTTTGCTCAACAGGTTTTAAAGCATACCTAATCTGAAAGCTGACTCTCCATATAAAGAAAAGTACAAAAGAAATTATAAAACAATAAGACATACTCATATGTCTTATTAGACCAGAAAAACTGAAAAACAAAACAGAATATTCTACATTTCGCCAATTTCATGGAAGGAATGAGACAGGCAGAAAACAACCTAGAGCTCATGAAACACATGCATAGGGTGGAGCACAATTTATATAACAAGTATACATACAAGGAAAAATTCATAATAGAATTCTATACAAAAGGCGGTATCTCCACCAGAAAACCAAGAGGTTTAGTAGGCAACTTTTGCAAAGGCAAAATTAACTACAGCAGGCTTCCATGTCACAAAGAGATATGCAGAAAAAACGCTTTAGAATATACGACTAGGGGGTGTATATACACTATTTATAACCATGCAGTATTTACTTGAAAACAACAAGAAACTGAATAAGCAACAATAGGAGGCATTAAAAGAAGAGTGAAATTGCATTAATACTAGCAAACAAGCATGCAAAGAAATCAAAGACACATACCCTTACATCAACCAAAGAAGTTCTAGTGCGCTTATTTGGAACAACACTTTTGGTCCGTTCTTCCGACTTTTGCTGCTCATGTTCAAAACCACCTATGACGGCATGACCTTGAACTCCAACCTTACCTATGCTTGGCACCAAGACTGACCGATCACTTAACATGAAACTAGAACGGTCATTAGAAGAGCCTTCTGCTCGAGATCTCTTCTTTGAAGTTATACTTGGGAAAACTTTGTTGAATCCAGATAAGGCTTCACTGAACATTTTAGCACGTTCCCTGTTGAATTAAGCAATGTTATTAAACAGCTCTAACTTTAATGCAAGTTGAAAAAAGAATACAAAGAAGTAAAGAACTACCTTGCCCTCCTAAAGCTTGCACGTAAACCATCCCTGAGTTGTCTGATATCTTCCGGTACTGGGGAGGGCAATTGCTTGCCTTTTGCAGAACCAGATGGAGATTCATCATGTGAAATTCCAAGAGCAGCACTGACATGTCGTTTATAATCCGTTTGACGATTAGACTTATGCTCTGGAGCTACCAACTTTGGATCAAAACGTACATAATTGAAGAAGCTCACCACATCACCTTGTGTTGCTGAAGAACTGCTTCTCGACATGTTTGGAAGAGAAGACAGAATTGGATTTTCCATGCTTTCACGAAAGCTACCCGATCTATCTAACGAAGCAGCTAGGTGGGATCCACGCTGCCCAGTGTACAATGGTCTATCTGGGCTGCTGGAAGATAGATCAAACTTGCTAGATGTTGACATTGCACTAATTCCCACACACCCTTCGAGTAAAAAATACAGAACAGAGAGTGGGGCATGACAAAGATGTGGCACTATAGCACATAAAGGGCAAATCTAAATTGCAAGGGAACAATTGGACAATGCACCTGAAAGGATCAAAATAATAACAAAAAGAAAAATCAAACTCTGTTGGCTGGGATATAGAGATATTTATGTGCACACTAAATATATAGTTTGGGATTGCAAATTAGGACTCGTGCTCAAAAGCACCCCAAATTCATACAATGAACACAAGTTTTTCAAATTTATTAAAAGCTCAGGGATTTGTAACACAGCATATAGAGTTTTTCTGAATAATTCAAGTCCATATCATTCTCCTAGTCCCGACCCCTCAACTCCAAAGTAAAAAGGCATAATATATTTGGTATGTATACAAATTATTTCCACATATGATAAAAACAAGTGCACAAAAATCTCCAAATTCAGAGACGTAAATTAAACTATCAGCATTCTTATAAAAAGCTACTTAAAATAGACACTCACAAAAATTGCCAAAGAAAAAAGATTCATTATGAAGTACATCCTTAACAACATTCTACTTAACAAATCTCATGAAACAACTGGATTAAATTACATGATATATATCTCCCCATTCTGCTCTATATAGGACCTGGTCCTCATTCTTATCACTAATCTATCAGCTCTTGCTATAGTGTACCACCTCAACCAAAAGATTTTTCAAACTTAATCTCCAGAACAAAATCTCATTTTAATAAAATATACCCTTAAGACTGATCATAGAAAATCTTCATAGCACATGACCCCTCTTCTAAATGACTTCAACTATCTCAGTTACAGTTTAATGAAGAAAGATTAAGGTAAAAAAATTCTTTTTTCAGGCAAAATTTTTACTAGATGTATATTTACCTTTAGTCTTAATGGCAATTATCTACCATTAGACACTCTTTTGCTATAAATGTAGAGATCTTTTGAAACAGCAGATTATTGAATGAAGAAAACTTCATGTTATCACCTCCTGGGCACACATGCGAAAATGGAAAAATCTGGGACTTAACGATTTGTAAGAATTTTGCCTATTCTACATAAATCAACATTGTGCTCTACTGACAAGCAAGCTCATCTCAAGCAAGTCACATTGATTGCAACCATAGATCAAATGCATACACAAGCAAACTTGTCTCACACAAATCAGATTGATTGTACTTTACCATGCCTAATGACCGCATATAGAAATGTAATTTAATAGACATAAATGCTCAATGTTGCATCATGTGAAATCTACATTATTATGTCAAATGCTATGAAGATTTTGTCAACGGCATACTATATGCAAATCAATTACTACAACAATTTACACAGTCTTGACTTCAAACACCAATCTTGGCCCCATTAATTAGACTTCATTATCATATTCCCAACACAAACAGGTGATCAATCTTTACATATAACTACTGTTTCCTTCAATTAGAAATAATCAATCATCTCTAACAGTAACTTTGAAACAATTGAATCTTACTTCCTGAATTTTTCAGCCAGTAACATCATATGCACACCATTGTTTACAATTTTTCCTTCCTAAACTCACACCTGTCCACTCTTTGCTCTTAAGTTTACTCCCTCAGTTCAATGCACTATCTGCCAACAAATAGGCAATGGCCGCACAGTAAAAAAATTCCTATGCAGTCTGAACTTCAAACATGCATCTTATTTTTTAAAAAAAAATAGTATATAAATTACTCTGATAAAAAAAGCAATATATATATATGAATCTATCAACAACATAACTTCTGTTACATATGTTCTGGCTCTACTCCATGCATGCAGATACTCTTTCTCCTCTGTTACCTCCAACTCAGTTTGTTCGAAAGTTCAATAAAAAAAAATTAAAAAAAAAAAAAGAAAAGAAAACAAACAGACAGAAGTAAGAACATGGAGAAACAAACCAGAGGAGTTGAATCAATACAAAACGAAAAAAGGGGAAATCACGAACTATCAAAAGCATTGCGAATTCCAAAATCAAAACCCTAGAAGTGGAATCCAAAAATAAATAAATAATGAAATTGAATGAGGAAAAAAACAAATATATATACCTTGAATCTTGCAATGATGTTATTGGTTTTGGGCTTAGCAGGGAGAATTGTGAGATTGGGAGAATGAAAGGGAGATGTAGGGAGCAGTTGCCTGAGTTGAACCTCCAAATCCAAGTTCGTAGCAAGCCATGGTGGACGAGGAGGAGCACGGTGTTTTGATCGGCAATAGAATTGGACCCAGTTCATATTACGCTTCTGCCCATCCTTTCTATTTTTTCGGAATATAGGATTCCCGTTTCAGTAGGGGCGTTTCCGTCATAACAATGTTCAATACGGTATAACTGGCAATGAGTTAACATGTGATTATGCCTATCATCAATAATGTACTATACAGAACAAAAATAATATATACGCAATTAATAGATTTGTAGATTTCCTCGTGAAGATTAAAGATTTATTTTTTGTTTATTTATACTTAATAAATATATATAATTATTCTATAAAAAATAGTAATTATATTATTGAAAAGTATAATGAAATATTTACTATTTTTTGTTTACAAAAGATTTAGCTTATGAGAAGGTTATCACATTTCAAAAATAAGGTATGTTACAAATCTTAGTAAGAATTTATAGTGATATTTAAATATCGCCTACTAAAGAAGATTGATGGCAATAGAAATTAATATATATATATATATATATATGATATTCTTTCGACATTCTTTGTTTTTATAAGGGTATTCATAATTTTAATAATTAGTAATTAATATTTAGTTATGTGTCTCACTAAGTTGAAATAAAAATATTAAAATAAAATAAAATAATTATGCTTCAGTTAAGTAGAAAACGTGACTAAATATTGATCATTAACTATAAAAGAGTATTGGTACTCTCGCAAAAAAGAAAGATACTGAAAAAAACCTCTCTCTCTATATATATAACTATTCTATTAAAAATAGTAATTATATTATTAAAAAGTATAACAAAATAATTTGTTTTTGTTTACAAAAAAAATTATGGAGGAAGGGAGGATACAACATTCCAAAGTCAATGCATGTTGTCACAAGTCTAAACAAGAGTTTA
The DNA here is from genome assembly GCA_023212625.1 of Styphnolobium japonicum. Classification (NCBI taxonomy): domain Eukaryota; kingdom Viridiplantae; phylum Streptophyta; class Magnoliopsida; order Fabales; family Fabaceae; genus Styphnolobium; species Styphnolobium japonicum. The sequence continues at coordinate 18,584,437 of JALBWW010000003.1, read as the reverse complement.
CAGTGGTATTTATAGATCGCTTATAAAAAAATATTGCTCGCAACAAAAATCAAACCTATGTCTTATAAGAAAAATACTTTTATCTTTACTAATTAAAGTAGTCACTTTTTTAAATATGAGTTTAATTTCTATCTACTGTCAGTGTAAAGTTTCTTTACACTGTCATCCAATCATGTATTGCTAAATCATTAAAAGAGTTTGACTATCACAGCCACTACCTAGAAAGTCTAACTATTTTAATAATGTGCCAACACATGATTGAATGATAATATAAAGAAACTTTATACTAATAGTGTATAAAAATTAAATCCTTTAAATATTTACTCTTTACAATATAAATATTATACTTGTCACAAAAAATAATTAAATTACAACAAAGATAAAAGCATTCTTGTTTTAAAGAGTGGAACTCTTTAAAACAGTTTTGAACTATAAAAACTATTTATGTTAAAGGGATAAAACAAATAATTTAACCTTAAAAGTTAAAATGCTTAAAACTATAATAATTCCAGAAGTTAAAATCCCATAGTAAATTTTAATTTTTCTTTCCTATCTTATGTTTTATAACAAACCAAAAATAATTTTTTTTATTGCACAATATGAATTATACATTGAGTTTAATTTTAATTCACTGTCAGTCTAAAGTTTCTTTACACTATCACCCAATCATGTACTGCCAACACATTAAAAGAGTTTGACTATTATAACAATTACCTTAAAACTCTAACACTTTTAATGATGTGTCCGTAAATGATTGGATGACAGTGTAAAGAAACTTTACACTGACAGTGGATTAAAATTAAATCCTTATACATTTATACATAAACAAAATTTTCCTCATGATAAATTTTAGTTTAGAGAAACATATTCTTTCAAAGAAAATAAAACCTTATGACTTTTATGTGTTAAAACTACATAATGTATGTTTAAGATGTATTCTATATTAAAAGAATTTTTTACTTATAAGTTAAATTTTCTCTTTACTAATAAAAAAAATTCAATTAATAGAATATGTGCATGATTTGGGAGTGTTCATGACCCAACAAATTCTTAAAAACTAGCCTAATCTGAATTATAAATGCATTTTAACCTGAGCTGTTTGGGTTGGGATAGGCATGATTTCACTTGAAATTTGGGTTAAACTAGGTCAAAATGTTGGATCTAAAAGAATTTTTGAGTCGGGTTTGAATTATTACCAAAATATATCGGGTTACAAAGTTATATATAATATACATTTTTCTCCCGTCACTTTTTGAGATATGTTTCTCAGATTTGAAACGAAGACCGCCCCATAAGGCCATCATTCCCTAACTTTGCTTCCATTAGTTTGTGTTCACCTACACTGGCCTACTTAAGCTCAACATTATTAGAAATATAATTAGTTAGAGATTAGCAATTAGTTTGTTACTAGTTTGTTAGCCTATATAAAGGCTTGATGTAATCACTTTGTATACAACTTTCTCATTCAATCAATTTCATTTCTCACATTTTCTCATTTGAGTCATGTTTCTTAACATGGTATTAGAGTCATACCACTCACCTTGAATTTTTTTTTTGTTGCATTCTCTTTTCTTTTCTTAGTTTTTCTTTTCTTTTCCTTTTTCAATTTCTCTCCCTCTTCCTTTGCTCACCAAAATTTTCTTGCACTTTCTTTTCTATTTTCCTTCTTCTTCTTTTTTCCAACAATTCATTCCTAAATCTTTATTTCAATTTTTCTTCCCTTTACACAATAGAATCATCGAAACTTAAAAGCTTTCTAAGAAGAATTTCAACTTCTCATATTTGTAGTTTTGTGATTTTTTTTCTCTGCGCTGCCATGGCTGATAGCTTCCACAATCTCACAGAGGCTTTCTTCCTTCATCCCAAGCCTTCGCCGTTGTCTCCGCAGCTGCCATCCGGCAAGATTCTGCAGAAGCTGCACTTCGACAACTCGATCAGGCCAAGACTCAACACGCTATACTCCATTCTTAGGCGCGGCCTCGAGGTGGTCGAAGATGAAGCCTTGCGCCTCTAATCTTGGAATGACTCGCAAATTCGAGCTGGTTCTTGTTGAAATCGAATTGAAGCTTGGACTTGATTTGGTCGTAGAACAAAACGGTGTCGTTGCGACTTATGCAAGGGCTTTAGTTCTGCATTTGTATGTGAATCCTCTAAAGCAGATCTCGTGTTCAATCTTCCATGGCTCATTCCATCATTTTCTTCAATTCCTCCATGGATTCCGACTCTTAACTTCCGATTGAAACTACGATTCTCTCTGTGAAGTCTATTTTCGAGTTGCCATTCCTGCTGGTTGAGTTCAGTTTTAGGGCTCACAATGTGTTTGTGTTCATTCATCTTTGAAGATAACTTCATCTTTGGCTTGAAGTCCTTGCTGTTATGGATTTTTTTTTCATTAATTTGTTTCTGATTAGTCTAAATTGGCTTTGTTGTAAGCTTTTGTCCATCGTGGTTTAGCATTGATGTGAGTTTCTGTCATAGATGGTTAAGCATTGAAATCTTGTTTTTGATGTTGTTTTGAGTGGTTAAGCTTTCAATATAGTATCTGCTCTTAATGGTTAAGCTTTGATAGCTTCTGTCTTTGTTAGGTGGTTAAGCATGTTTGCTTCTGTTAAGTGGTTAAGCCTTGAGTTGTGGCTTCTGCTTAATGGTTAAACGTTTACATTGTTGGCTTTAATCATTTCAGCTTCTGTCTTGTATGGTGGCTAAGCTTTATTCATGTCATTATTCATATGTGTTTTCAGTCGATGTATTTTTAGCATTTCTCATTGTATATCTCTTTTGATTTGATATCCATTTGTATTCATCCTAAGCTGGAAGGGTTATGAATACCTTACAGCTTGCGAGGATTATTATAAATATAATTAGTTAGAGATTAGTAGTTAGTTTGTTACTAGTTTGTTAGCTTATATAAAGGCTTGATGTAATCACTTTGTAGGGACTTCACTCATTTTCAATCAATATATTGTTCACAAATTTTCTCTCTACTTCTTCTTCATCCATGGATGTCATGTTTCTCAACAAACATCTTAGGGATCTCTCTATCCAATTCTAATCTCGTCATCTCCAAGGTTGGCTTCTTCCTATGCACTATAAACTCCTAGCTCCATGTGCTTTACTAAATTTAAGATAGCTAGATTGGCTGGGTTCTTTAGTTTGTTTACACATTCAATTCTTTCAAGTTCTTAATGACGCCAATTCCATCAACACATTATACCACAAGCAACACTGATCAATGTCTTTGTCAATTAACATCTACAACAACTCTAAGTCACAACGGCTGTTTGATCTACCATGTACAATCTCGATGGAAAGAGTCGTGTTCACTTATTTGTCTATCGACAAAATCATCCTCTTTAGAAGTCAAAAAACAATAACTAACAACCATGTCTTATCCCACTCACTATAAGTTACATGAATCAATAGATATTATTAGACTTAATCAAAAACTAAAATTTTGGTAAAATCATTTAATGTAAATTAATTTTTAATAATTTCTCATAATTTCTTAGGTCTTCATTTACTCCTTTTAATCAAAATATATTCTCTTTCATTCACTCTTCCCATTGAAGGCTCTATTGATCTTCATGAAGGAAATTGCTTTGCGAATCGCTTGGCTAATTGGGAGCTCTTCATGATGATATGTGGATTACTTGGGAATCTCTTCATGATTTTCTTCTAACATGAATGAATGACCTTATGCAAGATTTTATCATCTCCTTAATAGGTGTTATTTTCACCCTCTCTTAAATACCTTGATTTCTATTCCTTTTTTTTCTTCCACACTTCCGACTTAGCATTCTCACCTCCATAGCACTCTTTTTTTTGTCCTCATGTTGGTATTTATTACCTAACGTTGACTACAATAGAGGATTATTGGTTTTATAGTTGTCTGATAAAATTTTCATTTGAGTCTAAAAGAAACTTTGCAATAATAAATTATGCCTAGTATTATCCATTTCATCCACCAAGTTTGAATTATATGTGTGACATCTTTATCAATTTTCCAATAACTTTGTAAGATCGATCTAAGATAACTATGCAAATTATAGTATAATGTGATTTCCAATTTTTACCTCTGCAAAATTTTTAAGACGTGTGCATTTGCATTTTATATACTTCTTAATTCTACTTAACTAAAAGCCTTTTGATTCCAAAGTTTATCTCCAAATCTAAGTTTAGAATTTACACATTCTTTCGATTCATCAAGTACGACTACATCATTCAAACAAAAATTTTATTGAGGCATTAATTCTAGGATGTGACTAATAAATATGTCCAGATAAAAAGAAATATGAATTCAAAATCGACCACTAATGGAAACCTTTTGTTATAGGAAATTATTTTGTTACAAGTTCATGGATTTACGCACTAGTCGTTATACCATCATCCATATCTGTTATAATTCAAATATATATTCGATACGAGCTTATTTATCTTCTATCGCCTTCCATTCGTCAACGAAACTTCTTGTGGCACTCTATAATATATTTTTTATATAATAACAAAATTTATATGCATATCTTTTTTATAGCACAATAGCATTATCTATTGCATCCATGCAATATAATACATTTTGCATTTTGAAACACAAATTTTGATCCTATTATGACACACACAAATTTCTAAGTATACCTTATATCAAAAGTATATTTTTTTTATTAGACTAGAATTCAATTTAATATTTTAAAAAACTTATACGAATAAATCAATTAATTTTAAACTCACTATATTAAACCATATTTAAATTTAGCCTAAAAACGTGTTATGCGGGGCATTAAGATAACTATTGCTCTATTTTTTCGCTGCTATTTTTTTTAATTTTATTCTCACATTTATTCTCCTTTTTTTTATCTTTCTTTAATTTTACTTATAATGATATATGAAAGAAAACTAAGAAATACTTTGAATTGAAATATCTAAATTATGAGGGAAAGGTGATTCAATCACTTATTGTCAACAAAATTAAGAAGCATATACTTTTTTATTACATAAATTACCCCCGTACAACTAATTGTCCTATTTCAACTTTGCACATAATATACTTGTTTTGTTTAAGGAAAATAAAATAAGAAACAAGCACGTGAGCGGCATTTTTAAATTTTTATAAAGAGTAGTGGAGGACTATTAAAGTAAAGATTGATTTGTTAAAATAATTTAATTTAGGAATTAATTTGATTTATAAATTAAATTATTTGTTTTCAAAGTTATAAAATAGTAATTGATTTAATTTTAATTTTTTTTATTCTAATTGTATACATATTGAAATCCGCCCAAATCTGATCATATTTAAATGAATTTGATTTGATTTTAATTATTTGAATTAATGAATTTGTCCTCATTATTTATTAATTTAATTATTTTAACTATTCTATCCATTATTATTTTTTTGTTCAATGGTAAGGGTATTATTGGCTCAGTTTCATGTTAATCGAGACTAAGTCGCTCTCCAAGCGATCTTAAGGTTGAGCACATCCCTCTTATCATCCTAGTACATTTAGAAAAATTAATTTCCTTACGTGTTGATCTAATGTTCAAATTTAAGTAAGACAAACATCATACATTTTTTGAAATAACCAAGTGAAACACAAGAAGGGGGGTTGAATTGTGTTTCTTAACCCTTTTTGGAAATTAATAAAAGATTTTCCTTTTTAACAGAAAATTGAACACAGCGAAGGATAAAGTTTGACAAGCAAAGAACTTAGAACCAACACGGCTCAGTCCTATTGGACTCTAAGGATTTTGAAAAGACTTTTAAGAAAACCGTTAACACGTTCTAAAACCAATTAAAAGGTCTTTATTAATAAACACAATAGTAAGCCTCAGACGTTAGTGAATATAATAAAAACACTAGAAGAGAAGAGAAGAGAAGCTTACACACGAGATTTATCCTGGTTCACTCTTATCAACCAAGAGCTACGTCCAGTCCCTTCAACCAGAAGGATTTTCCAACTAATCTTTTTGAGATTACAAGTATTATACACCTCTTCAGGTACCAAGTACTTTCAACCTCTTCAGGTTCAATCACACAAGTATTCTTTTATACACAGTCTCTTCAGGCTTACAACGCTAAGATGAATAAGTGAAAGTAGATGAAAGGTTGAGTTTGAAACTCACTGACAAATGAGAATAAACAATAGAAATCTCAAGGCTTTTTCTTTTTAACACGAATAATATAATCCAAGAGGAAATAAAGCTTTTTAGACTTTGTAAGATGCTTTCACCAAGATCTCTGTTTTCTTCAAGTGCTGCTTCTTCTTTTTATATGTAAGAACAAATTAAGCAGACTTCATGAGCTATATCGTCCAACGGAAACATTTATTACCGTTCTGAGTAGCATTAAATGCATCTACTGGAAAAGTGCTGAACTTCTTCTGACGGTGACTTTTATTCTCTCGAGATTTCCAATCAATGAAAACAAAGTCCCGATTTGTCTAAGATTGCGAAGGTTTCTTATTTGCGAGATCTTTGTAGTTGTTAGACAATGTCAGCAAAAGTGGCTTAGTTGACTTCTTCTGTCGCCGTGAGCTGTCAGAGTTCTTTTCTAGCATTTAATGAGGAACAGTTCTTCATTTTTGAATTTTAACTTGGACGAGAGCTTGAGCTTGAACTTTGAAAGAGTGAATTGAGTCCGAGCTATGGCAAAAGATCGTATTGGACGAACCAATAAAAATAGTAACAGTAAATGCATACAAATATTGGACGCACCAATAGTAAAGGTATATAAGACAGTTATTGGACGCACAATGCATTTTTAGACATTCATTGGACGCACAAAGAGTTTTCTTTAAGCTTAGAACAGAATAGACGTACATACAAGTAGCGATTTGTTAAAACTATTGTCGAAACACTTACTTGTTCAAACTAAATAAATATTTTTGTTATCCTCAAAACTTAAACAGGGAAAGCTACAGCTTTTAAAGATTTAGTACTTAAACCTTTTTATAAAATTTTGGTTTCAACATTCTTAACCACTAAACTATACCCCTTGGGTTACTATCTATACCACTTGGGTTACTATTCTATCCATTGTTGAGTAAGCATAATAAAATAAATTCAATTAATCTTTAAAATATTTTAAACATGAAAATTAATTTACAAATCAATTTAAATGTATTTTTTTATAATGAATTTTAAACATGAGAATTGATTTGAAATTTTTCTAATTTTAAGTCTAATAAATCAAATCAAATCTTATGTTTGGAAACTCAATGAGTTGGCTTAATAGTTAAGGAAGTCTACTCTCTACCTTGACTACTTAGGTTTAAAACTTAGGCTAGCACTTAAGAGAATTAGTTTATCTAAATGCATTAGGTTAATGTGGTGAGTGCGTTCGTAAAATCTCTCAATAAAGAATTTAGTCTCAATTGAAGTAAAAATTGACCCAAAAATACATTTATCATATAATAAAAATAAAATTATATTCAGAACTCATTATAAAAAAATATTATTTGAATTGATTTGTAAATCAATTTCCATACTTGAAATTGATATGCAAATCAATTCAAATAATATTTTCAATATTGAGTTTCAAATATAGGAATTGATTTCTAAAGTATATTAAATAAATTTCATTTTTCATGATTCCAAACACAATGAACAAGAATATAAATATAATGAAATTATAATATTTCTTATTATATTTGATATAATCAAAAGTAAAATAATTATTTCATTTTATTTCATCCCAAAATTAGAGATATTAAAATTAAGACACAAATAGAAAATAATACAATTACATAATAATATATGATGACAGTAATGATAATAAACATGGCAAAAGTTGTGGTGATGACAATGGCAGAGGCGGATCTTTTGGCTCCTCTTAAAATTTTTGAAAATTTTACATAAATATTTAAGAAAATTACATATTATTTTTTAAAATATAATTAAAATATTATATAACCCTTTAAAAATTTAAGAAATGCTATATCACTACTTAAAGCAAATTATATATTACTCTTCTAAACATAATCAAAATAATATATCACCCTTGAAATTTTGACCTAAGATCTACATTGAACGAGAGTAATAATAGTGAGATGATGGATAGAATGGTAATGGTGACAATAACAATGACAATGAAATGTCTGTGTTAGTGGCGTCAACAATGGGTGTTGGTGTTGGAGTGATGATATTCTTGTTTTTTCGTTATTATTAAAAAAATTAAATAGGCATAAGGGACGATGGTAATTGAATTTATCATTTTAGGAATGCAGTGGTCGTTCTTCCAATTTGAAGGAAATGACTATTTCTTCATTTTCATGGAATAACAATTACAAAATGGCCAATTGCTTTTCAATGTATGTACATAATTCAGATAATTCAGAATAAAAAAAGTTGCAGTGAAATACAGAGTATTATCTAAAAAAGATAAGGTATAAATTGCTTTTAAAAAAAGGATATATCTATTTATTTATTTTTTTGATAAACATATATCTATTTATATACTATTATATAAAATATAGTCTATATAAGTGTGGTTAATATCACGTGTCACTTATACATGATTTTTTTTCTCCAAATTTTTATTCTTTTTATATAGCCTTATTTGTCATGTATCTATAATTTATTTTAAAATTTTCAAATTCAATTATATTTGGTTTTATTTTATTTAAGTGATAAATTTAATTACCTTAACTTTTTAAATTTATATTAAATTCAATATTAATTATTTATTTACCTATTAATAAGTGTAATTAATGAATATCATATATGATAACATATTGAAATTGTTAATTTTTTAAAATTAATTAAATATCAATTATACTTATTTACCTATTATAATGAATAAATACTCTAATAAACATTTAATTTGAAATATTTTTAACCTTAATCAAATACTTCAAGTTTTATAATTTATAGTTATTATTTTATTTTTATACATCTTATAAGACATTAGATATATTAAATGCTTTCCATAAAGTTAATTTTTATTAGTTGTTTTTATTTATTTTTCTTCAAAGATAATTAAATTAAAAATTTATTAAGCTATTTTTTATATAAATTTGATTAAAAAATTATTATAAAAAATATCAAAATAAATAACACATACAATTCAAAAATTTATACCTATATAATATAACGAACTCATGCATCCGTGGGAAATAAAACTATTTTCTTTTTTAAAAAAGGAGGGGTATTATTTTGGAATGATAATGCCGCAAATCCAGTTAGCTTGACAAAAGGCTCTAATCCACATGGCCTAAATAATAGTTTGAGGTATTTAAGTAATTAATTCTTATTTCTTATATATAATTATCTAATCTCTTACCGTGATATAATAATGGAATAGGCTAAACAAACATTCACTGTATTTATTTGTTAACCAAAGATTGCATAGTGCATTATATTGTCTGGCATTTCATTTACCTTTTTATGAAATACTAGAGAATATATATTTTTTAAAAAAATTGTTCTCATAACCTTTTATTATATTTTAATCGCTACCAATTATAATCTAATAAAAAATGGAAGAACACATATTTTGTCCCTGTTTTTTTATTTTTTTTAATCTATACCAAGAATTATAATTTTTGATTTTATTTTTAATACAATATTGGTGGTGGGAGAGGAGTAACTCAACCAAGTTCAAACCCACATGCAATTGGAACTTGTTTACCCTATATTAAGGTAGGTGGGAATATGAATTATGCTCTTTAGTCTTGATTTAATAGGTAGTGCTACAAATACATATGAGTAAATTACAGTCAAATACCTTGAAAATTTTCAAAATGATAATAAATCCTAAATTTGGGTATAAATTACACGATTTCTCATTTTTGTAACTGTGACTAACCATAGATTTAATACCATTAATTACTTTTAAAAGAAATAAAGCAACTTATTATTAGCTATTAGTTAGTTATATAGTACAAGAAAAGTTTTTTTAAGTTTAATCTTATGATTTCTTCTTTATAAAATCAAGTTGACTTTTTAATATAAAAATTGTTGAGTCCTTTAACTTAACAATTTCTATACAAATATCATACTTTCAAATATTTTGTACATACAATATATTTATTATCATAATATGTTATTGCTAATAGGGATAACAAAAATATCTATTTAAGTTAGTATTTGAAAGAATTCTCCACAACTGGATGAATATGGAGAAATTTTTTCTTATATAGGGGCTACCTAGGGAACTTGTATCATTTTAAAAAGCGGGGGTAAAAGATAGTATCAAGATCCCCATTCTCATGAGTATCTGCTAAATAAATGTATAAAAATACCCTTAATTTAAAAATACAAAATATGTAATATATATGTACATATTTGTAATTTTATGTTTATAGGTATATAAGCAATCATAAAATATATATGTACAACAAATATTATATTTGCTAGTGTTTAAAAACATTAAAATATGTATTTTATAATTTTATAATTTTATAATTTTTTTCTTAATTTACTTAGAATAATTTATAATATTACAAATAACATAAAATTCGTGTGTGTGTGTGTTTTTTCTTAATTTATTTAGAATAATCTATAGTATTAGTGTGCATGTGTGTAGGGGAAAGGGATCTAATTACATTGATGTAAGTCAAAATTATTCTTACACTATTTAATAATTTTTTACTCAACAACTTTTTAACAAAATTTACCGTTGGATTGAAATTTTTTATCATGTCAACTTCACATATAAATTTTCACATTAATCTCAGATTATTTCTTACTTTATTGACATACATCAAAATTGACGTAATATGTACTTTTGAATGTATAAAAATATGAATTATTTAATTATATTCTTATTAATGTTCAAATTTTTCAAAATTTGACATAAATCATCAATATAATAAATGGTTATAATTTAACGGTTCGGTCAATAAAAATTACATTCTATAAAAAGTTATTGCATGGTGTCTATATATCAAGTCTTACACTGATGACAATTGATCCCTATATATCGTATTATTTTTTAAATTAAGCATTTTTTTATATTTATTTAACGGGTATTTGCAGGGATGAGGATCTTGATCCTAACCCTGCTTCCGTTTATTAAATGGAAACAAATTTCTCTACCTCGTCACCTCTATAGGAGGAAATTGATCTTCATATTTTTCCCGACACAAGGAGATCTATATAAATACTCACTCAAATGAATATTTTTGCTAACGTTATCAACAACAACATATCATGATAATTAGTGTCTTACATAGATAAAATAATTGTAAGCAATATCTTTGCTTAGAAGTAGTTGAGTTAGATGACTCAATAAAGAAACAAAACGATAAAATCATAGTACAATTTTTTTTACGTAATAGATATATATATATATATATGGTATATCAATTATTTATGAGAGTAAATGAAAACCTATATGAATTATACTCCATTTCATAACTATTAGAATACTAGTAAGCACTTTAGTTAATAGGCTAGCACATTTAACATATGTTAATTGTGTAGTCAAACGTTATTATTATAGTTTAATTATTTCCTAGGCTTGTATAGACTATTAAGAAGTCCTTTTAGTGGTCCTTGAATGATAGTAATCACCCTATAGGGTGTGATGTTTAGCCTAGTAATATACAATTTGATACAACAAACACACAACGTTTTCCCTAATTCTCTCACTTTCAACATGGTATCATAGCAGTAACATACACCTTTTTGCTATGTTGAGTTCATGAAACTCATTTGTATATCCCTTACTCTGTTTTCTTCATTTGTTTTGTAAGTTAGAATCTTTTCTCCTTTGTGTCCTCTCCCATGGATTCTTCACTGTTTTTCCTTTGTTATTCAAAACTAAAATTTCAGATCTTAGTTTATTGCTTCGTCATCTCTATTATTTCCCAGTTGACTTACCCATCTTCCTCTCTTTCTCTTGTCTGATTCAAACATGGTAGGGTTATTGAGTTGCAACTAATAAAAACGTGGGCTTGGTCATATTGCATGAATCAATGTTAATAGTGGTGCTATTTAAGGCTTTGGCGTAATTTATATGGAATATTTTATTTGAATATTAGTGTTCATTGTTTCTATGTTTTTTTATCACGGGTTTGTGTGGATCTAAGACTTTGGGACTAGTATAAATCTTGTTTATTTTATTGGGTGGTATGAGATCGATCGATATTTTGGGACCAATTTGGAGGTCTAGGGGGACACTAAAGAGAAAGGTCAGATTTTGCTTGGGATATGTGCCAAAGAGAAGTTGAAATAAGGTCGAGGGGGCATTGAAGAGAAAAGTCGAAGTCTTCTAAGAACTATCTGCTAAGGACTTCGCCAAGGTTTTGTAATTCATGAAGAATACTAGTTGCTTAAGTTCTTTGGCTGAGATGGACAAGTCCAGCTTGAGGGGGAGTGTTAGAATTAATCACATGTTAGAATAATAGTTAAAACTGTAGTTAATAGGCTAACACATTGAACACATATTAAGATGATTGTAATCACTGTATAAATAAAGTGTGGTGTTCATCCTAATAACACATAGTTTGATATAATAATCATACAACTTTCTCCCTAATTCTCTCTCTTTCAACAATAATATTTGTCAAATTATATCCTTTTTATTTTTATTTTAAAATGTCAACTTGATTTTGTAAAGAAGAAATTATAAGATTAAGTTTAAAAAACTTTTGTTATAATATCGATCTCTAATAACTACTAATAAATGAGTTCCCCCTCATTTTTAGGTATTTAATGTTAAGTTAACAATTCAAATTTAAAAAATGAGATGAAATGTAATTTATAATCAAATTTGAGGTTTGCTGTCATTTTGACAAATTTCAAGGTAATGTAATATAATTTACGTAATACATAAATTAGAGAAATAAAAAATACATATTTTATACCATTAAATTTATTTTTAAATGTGTTCAAGATCACATCAACACCTTTTGACATAGATCTACATATAATCTAACAACTCTATAGACTAGTTGTATTTTTGTTTGTCTTTTTAAAAAACCGTCTCTAATATTTTCCTTGTTCAATTAGCACATCAAATAGCTTCAAATAATTATTTGACCTTTCTGTTAACTAGCCAATCAAAGGTCAAGTAGGTCATAGATCAAGCTATAGAATAGATATAAAATGTAAATAAGCAAAAATTAAGCCATGTTTGACTTGTCAAATAAAATTAGATAGGATATGATAACTATCATATTCAACCTTATACAATGTCTAGTGCATACATTCGATGTTATAAGCTTATCCTAATGAAAATTTTATCTTATACTTGCTATATAGCTCTACCATACTTTTGTGAAAGAAATAAAAATGGATAGAATAAGTAGGTCAACATCATTCCCACATTACCCCATCACACATTATCATTAATCCCACCACCACCTCCCATTTTCGCAATGACCATAGTCCTTGCCACCACTTCACCGCTATTATTGTTATGACCACCATCATCATTCACTTAGGTTTATCAAATAGGCCGACCTACACGGGACAACACTACTCTTTGGTTGGCCAACCTAACCAAAAATAAGGCCTATGGAAATACGGTCTAATTCGAATGTTTATGCTGGTCAAATGAATCAATATTAGATAGAGCATCATTTCCACATTACCCATCACCATAACCCCATCACCACCATCCTTGTTGTGATGACCACTATCATTGCCACAGCCCCACCACCACTAATTACTCTTGTGGCCACCACCACCACCCATTTTAGAGTTATCAAATAAACTGGCTCACTTGAGTCAGCATTATTCTTTAGGTTGAGCTAACCTAACAAAAATAGGGCCTATGCAAATATGACCCAACCCAAATGTTTATGCAAGCCGAACGAGTTGACCCAATTTCAACTCTAAGAAAGAGCTTTATGTAGCCTGATTTTTTGTTGAGCACATGAAAAATCAACTTAGCAGAAGGTTTTTTCAAGCCAAATGGGCCAAGCGAATTTTGACAGCTCTACTCATTATTTCTAACATCCCACCATCATTGTCAATTTGTCACTACCACCGTTACTCACCACTGTCACTACCACCACTACTTATTGCACCACTATTTCACCACCACCATCACATTTCCACCCGTTGTATCACTACCATCACCACTTTGGGTTTAAATTTAAAAAAGCGATACTTAAGTAAATATTTGTCTACATTATCATATGTTTGTATATTTGTACATCGAGCAATAGATAGCAAACTTTTTATTTTATTTGGACTATTATCCTCTTATTCTAGTACATGTCGGTGTAAAGTTTTATACAATATCATCTAATTATGTGTTGACACATCATTAAAAAGGTTTAACTTCTTAAATTATTATTATAATAGTCAAACACTTTTAATAATTTGACAATACATAATTGAATAATTATGTAAAGAAGTTTTACATTGACAATAAATCAAAATTAGATCATATATCATATATGTCTCATTATGTACACCAAACGAAGAAAAAAATCCTTTATTTTTTCTTGGCCCAAGATTCGAACATGAGAAATCTAAGATAGAAAGCACATATTCTTAACCATTAGTCCAACCCTTGGGTATTTACAAGTATTATATTTTCATTTTGTTTGCACTATCTTTACTACTTCCCTCCCTTAAGTGGAATACTAAAATTTTATTACAAGACTTATATGTTGCTTATTGAAAATCTCTACTATATAGACAAATTTTCATTCATTTTTTTTCAAAACTTAAAAAAAATGGTATCTTCATTTTATCTGCTAATTTATGTAATAATATAAGGTTAAAATATAATAAAATAATTAAAATGAAATAAAAGACTTGCATAAATATTAGTATGTGCTCACTTTTGGTAAAAAATTAGAGAAAAGCTAGAGCCCAGTCTCTTTCCTCTAGATTTATCCTGATAGAAGTAAAAGAGTGAGTCCCACTTCAAAGAACCCCACCTATAAGTGCTATATTTGCACTATCCGGGATGAGTTTTGGTCATGAACACCCAGGATGTATACGGGTACTAAAAATTATGACTCTTAACTTTACTTCTTTTTAATTTTTTTTGGTTTATAAGACTTTTAACTTTACTTGCTGTTTAATATTATTAAATTCAGGTTAAATAATGAACTAGTGAGACTTTCAGTTTAAATTTAACTGTTTAAATTAACTAATCAAATCAAATGATACCATAATAATAATTTATATGTAATAATATAAAATATAAAAATATTTATGAAATATAAAAAATATTATTTTAAAAAAATAATGATTAATTAGTTTAACTAGATAAATCAAATAATTAAATTAAATTTTAACTAAATTTAATCAATCCAAATTGACTTAACTATAAATTCAGTTATAAAACTAAATTATAATTATATAAATGTATAGTTCACAATTAAACCATCGAATCCAATTTAATTTTAACAGGTCTATCACATATTAACATTCTATTTGGGCTATTTGGTTACAGAATATTTTGCGCACTATCATTTACGTTGAAATTCGATGAAATGGGTATTCCTAATACGAGTTCACTGTATTTGTCGTTTAGTGTCGGGTTGCCATGTCCTAGAATTTGGAATGTGCAGCCAAAGCAGAATGAGTATGAGTGAAGCCATTAAAACTAGGGGGATTGCTATGACACCTGTGTAAAATTATGGGTACCAAAACCCGTGTTGACATGGACAAATAAAACAATAACACGTGGAGTAAGTGGAGTGCAAAATTCTCGGTCCTTATCTCCAGCACATCCACTCCAACAAATCATGGGGTGAGGAAAGTCGTGATTGGTTGATACAAAATTTGTCTCCTTCCCCAAATGGCTCTTCTTCCTCTATTTCTGAGCCTAATTGCAAGTGAAATATGCTCTCAACGAGAGACCTGAAAATTCTAAAGCTGAATTAAAAAGAACATCCAATTGCCTGAACCATTGTTTCATTTACAAATCAAAACCCCATTAACAGTCAATCCAAGCCACAAACATGAGACTCTCCAACAACTAAGCTTGACATAGACAAATTCCCAAACTTTCTCTGAATCTCATCACTAAACTTTGCTATTTTCTTGCAAAAACCTATACCAAGAAGTGATGGCTATGAAACTCATACCCATTTTTTCCCACCACCATCTCCTCTTATCTAGCACCTGGTCACACCAGAGTTCATCTCTATGTCCCAACAATGGAGGCTGAACCCACTGGACCTGAGACCACAAAAGAAGGAAATGTAATGTATTTTGATAGCATTGGATATACTAATTAGGCTCGTTGACAACAATTTCGCAAATGGTGGTAATGCCACAAGTAATGGCAGTGATGGAGGCGGAGATAGAGGCGAGGCCATTGGCAGTGGTTGTGATGAGGATGGTCATAGTGAAGTCAGCAAGTTGGAAAGTAGTTGCCCCTCTTTGATTGTGCACAGTCCACGTAAGCAGGGTTTTGGAACCCAAACAAAAGTTTGGGTTCCATAGAATTTCCCTTAAAACTAGACGTTCGTATATCATATGTGACAACGAGTCAACGACAAATCAGAATCAGTACAAAGTCGCCGATGACACCCCTTGCTTTGTCATGTCTACATTAATTACATTGTCATACTCAACAACTAGAACTAGGGAAGGGGGTCAGAATTTGCCACAAGTGATGGCATGTTTCTTTGCCAACCTGGGCACTAGTGGTCATGACCCAGTGACAAGTTTACAAACACCTACTTGGCTTCAAAACTTCCACATATATGACTACTATTAGAGCTACCAGAGAACCAATCCTCAAGGTACGCAGATATCCCTGTACACTAAGTTTTGCAGGATATGTGGCTGACAACTTTGCTGACATTGAAAGTAAGGCAAACTCGGCTGAAAAATAAGCAGGCTTACCCACCATTTGTTGCACAAGAAAGTCTATACATGGCAAAAAGTTGGGTCAGTGTTCACAGTGAAAAGGCATTCCCAGAGGGCGCAACCATCTATACTTTCGTGCTGCCCATTGAGTATCAGGTCGTATAGTCTATTGCAGAATCACCTAGAACAAAATGGGTCTTTTAGAATAGTTTAATTAAATACACTGAAGATTAGTAATCAAAGTTAGGTCCATTACTGTGCGAGGAGTCAATTGATGATCGCTGTGGTGACATGCTCCCCTTATCTGTAACAGTCCAATAAAAGTGGTTCATTAGCTTAGAAAGAATAATATGTATAAAATGAAATATCCACCAGGTATTTAAGGCTCTCATCCAATGATTATGCTACTTTTTTTAACATAAATGCCTGTTGCAGTTGTCATTGTCATTGATAGAAAACTATTGGGAAAGAAAGGTCAATGCGGCTACTTGAAATCAATGAAAAGCTCAACTAAGCAATAATTCCTCACATGTAGATGGAAGTACTGTTGCTTATGTACTGTTTGTTTTTTTAAGAAAGGGGACGGGGGGGATTGGTAGTTCTTTCCAAGATTTAGTGAACTCAACCTGTAACTTGTCACCTCAGATTGTTCTTGCAATCAGATTGAATAAGCACTCTAAAACTTGAGTCTTAAAGCATAAAGAATCTCTTTTTAATTAAAAATTGTTTCCCTTGCATTTTATTGGTTCAGATCCAAAGGCTCTAGCATGTCTCTTCTCAGGGAAATACTTATAACAAGCAATCATTCTGAGAAGTCATAATGAAACAAATTAAACCTCAACTTTTACTAGTCCCAAATTTATTGTAAACTGAATGCCACCCATCTCCATACGATACTGTGTGATCCAAATTTCAGAACAACTTAAGGCTGACTTGGTTACATATGCATGCATTAGTTTGCTGATTTAAGTTCTGCAAAGCATATTGCTATATTTGTAGTGCATACCTAAGAGTCATCTTAGGCAGATAACATTAATTGGCTGATGTCATGTACAAAAAGAAAATGGAAAATGCCAACAAAAAAGGTAGAAATACAGCATTATAAGTCTTTGGCTGATAAAAAGTGGTATCAAAAGATTAGGATGTGAAAGGGGAGACGGATTAGTAAAATATTATACTTTAGGAGAAAAAAATCATATACCAATAGAATGACGCATCCCCTTGACAGCAGCAAAATTCTTATATGTATAGCCAACAAAACTGAGATCTTGAGGAGTCAACAGCATCTGCAGACAAAGAGTAATAAACTGTAAAGAAATTTTATAAATACTACAACATCGATCAACATAGTTAGCCTGAACCAAATTTGTGTCAGGGCAAACAACTAAAAATGATAAAGCCAACAGGTGAGAAAGAGTAGGAGCTGATGAATTAATGGAAAGCCACATAAAGTAGATGGATTATTACCATTTTTTTCTAAAGCACCATCAACCATAAAAAATATACCACACCTTCAGAAAAAGAAAAATATTGAGATGTATTGTACCCTTAAGAATCTGACAACATTGCAATGATTGTATTGGAACTAAATGTTATATGTGTAAGTTCCATGGAGACATGCTCATTCATGCAGTTATTCTTACATCCCACTTGGATAAGGACTCAAGTATTTACAGATCTAAAGATGGAGGACCCAAGGATTATTATGATGGTATATTCTGAAGGACATGAAATTGTCCACTTCGAATTGAATGATACATAAAGCAAACAACTGAGGCAAGTTAATTGACTATTGCCTGACAAATCTTATTTCTCCTTCAAGTAAATATAGTGTATACCTTTCTGATGGGTCCGGATCCAGATCTAGTTGGTTTTGGTTGTTCAACCTATTAACACAATTACAGTCATGTCACAATTCCAGCTAATAAAAGGTAATCGGACCTGGTATGACAATCCATGCACAATGAATAAGAAAGCACAAACAAGAAGGCAAATTCACAAACAATTACTTCATCCATACTGTTTCTGAAAAATTCATTCTATTAAAGAATGATATATATTAAAGGAGACTGAATTTAAATGAATAAATATTAAATACTTACAAACATTCATGCAAACAAACATGTATCCATGTACAAATAGCAAGCATGCTACTATCATACAAGCATACCATTCTGAAAAACTGGGGCATGGTTCTATCTTCAATTTTTGTTGGGTTAATCGCAATTCCCTAGTTTATTAGTCCAGTTGCACTTTCTTCTTTGATCTTTTGATTTAAGCATATTATCCCCTAACCTATTTGTGTTGTTTGCAATGTTCCCCCTTTTAGTACCACCACAATTTAAATTAGGGGTCATCTCTAAACTTAGTGCTCAAAGCATGACATTCACCTGTGTAATATTTCGAATGTATCCATATTGTGCAACTATGATGGCAAATAGGGGGCAATGTGTGCAAATTTTATCAGATTGAGTGCATGTACATGTGTGAAATTTTGGCACAATATTTAAGGAATAGAAATTTAGCATATTTGACTAAGTTCTCGTAAGGCCCATTTGACAAACGGAATTGGACTTGGAATTGAGTTTTGGAATTGAAATTGCACCTCCCAATTCGAATTATCTTGTTCGGTAGATACTTTAGAATCAGAATTTCGATTCTAAGTCCAATTCCATAGATTTGAAAAATAATTAGTTTCTAATACTCCTGATTCTTAGATTAGACCCTAAAAATTACAATTCTAAGCACTAAAACTTTTTATGTTTTAGAATATTAAAAGGTAGAAGTTAAAAACTTAGGAAACCATTATCGCCGACGTACTTCGGTCAGCGTCGTTGAAGCCCCGTCTGATCTCTGTCGCTGCTGACATGTTCTGGTCATGTTGCCGCCACCGTGCACCACCCACGTCGTCGCCGGCATCCTCCAATCACCGCTGTCATAACATGCTTCGACAACATCTTTGTCAATGTCTTCCAGTCACTATCGCCGCCGGCATCCCTTGGCATCCATCGCCGTCAAAGACGTATTTAGGCAACCATCGACGACATTGTAATTTGGCAACACAAACTCCATTGAAATTTTATTTATAATAATTTTAAATTTATTATTTATTACTTTAAATTTATTTTTTTTTATGAATTCTTGATAAATTATTTAAATAATAGAATTACAATTCATTTCAAAATTACAATTCTATGTCTTAATCCTTTATTTGTTCCAAATATAAAAATTAAGATTATTAGTCAATTTCAATTCTGTTAGAATTGAAATTAAAATTAGAATTCTGAAATGTAATTCAATTCTGTCATTTAAACAGAGTTGTGCCTAGTTTTGGATTAGTCAAGGGGGACACATTGCAAACAATATAAATAGAATCGGGGGCAATGTGCTCATGTTGAAAGATCAATGGGGAAGTGCAAGTAGACTAATATATCAAGGTGGAAAATGCTTATTTTTCATTACTTAACACTTTTTTGCTCAGTCCTGAAGAAAGGAAAAGGCAAAAACCATATAACACTTTGAGAGAAAAAGATTAGACCTTATGGCCTACATCTCTGACAGGCAGACAAGTACAGGGAAGATCAGAGATGAAGATAGGCCCAAGGCTATAGCAAAAAGCAACCAAGCTGCTAAATTAGGAGGAATGCCTATTTTCTTTATACAAAAGCTTCCTATAGCCCTTCTTGTGATTAGATTATTGACACGATAGTGCATGCGGAATGCATCATGAAGCATTGTAGGCGGACAACCACGGCAGTACCTAGAGTTTCTTGCACTAAAATAAGAAACAGCTGCATATACCATAATCGAGAAAAGTGTAGGAGCCTTTATCTTTTGATTTTTTTTCTATTTTAAGTGACTGAAACTGTGAGATAAATTTGCATCTGTCTGAATAAAGTAGAAACAAAATTTGTGGTTCATTGATGATCAAGGGAAGAAATAGGTACAATGAATTATGTGTAAAACATTATGTGCCGACTATCACTGGCTTTAATGGCACCTACTTCTCTCGTTAAGAACAAGCTGGAAGGACCAAGACAGAGTTCACAGAAGTCATGGATATGAAACCTACCAGGGGTGTAAGCAAAAGAGGACACGCCAATCAAAAAATAAGAATTCATAAATCATAATATCTCACCTCATCAAATTTCATAAAATTTTGAGTGTCAAGCTCCCCATTGACTTGTGGTTTAAATGCTGCTTCCATTTCATAGAGCTCGTCCCATACGACATCTTTGAACCAAGGATGAGCCTGGTCAATTAAGTGCCAGTAATATTAGCAGGGAATATTGTGATTTAATAGTAAAGCATTATAGTAAAAAGCAAAAAAGAAAACCATATTTTACACACTTTAATTTCATCTGCTCCTCTGGTGCCAAGCCTATGTTGAACATCACAAAGCAACCTACATATTAGATCCATTGCTTCAGGCGTCAATCTTGCCTCCTCTGGAAATTTTAAGTGATTTTTCCAATGCACAATCTGAAGGCACTCATCACCAAGGCCAAAATAAAAAAATAGAGAGAGAAAATAATTTAAACCGTAACTGTTAATGCTACTGAAAAAAATAAGGCACTAACTAAATGCTAATAAATACTTTGAGAAATTATAGTGAGAACAAGGTGACTAATAACTATGGGAGAAAATAGGAGACAAAAATTTAAGCAACAATATCCTAAGTAAATACATAACTGACATCAAAAGACTATGAATGATAGGTAAGACACTAAGACTTAAGAATAAATCATATGATGTCCAAAAATAAAGAATGAGTAAGCCAAAGGTACCCAGGAGTGGAGTTTATGCTTTGAATTCTTTGAGTCCATTGAAATTTTCAATAATTAAATCACATAAGACAAGGCAATAAGAGCTATACACGAGAAACATGCTCATTATATCTCTGCAGTTTCTCGGAGTTTAATTCATTTTAAGATCATGCATCTTTGCTGGATCAAAGTCCATGAATGTAGAACTTCTCTGAAACATAGTTATGTGACAATTAATCTAGTGGCATAGTATGATTATCTGGACATAACAAATAAAGTAAAAAAAACTAGATGTTTAAGGTTATAAGCATTTATGATGGTGAGGACAATTGAATCCCAAATAAAGCAACTATAACGAAAGCAATCTCTATCAAACAATAACTATTTATTAACTTATGTTTTTAGAAAATACCAGTTCATTTTATTTTATTTTATTTTTTCCTTTTTTGCCAGAAAAAATTGCCAGTTTTATCATGTCCAATTTTATATGTATCTCATGTCACTTATAAAGGACATAAGACTTATCTATTGATAGTTTGACAGTCAAATTGTATCTCAAAAAGCTGCTATTGGGCCCTTGCGAAAATCTGTAGTACTAGGAACTGAGATTAATCCTCTATTATCGAAATTTTATTGTTTGGTCAAGGGGCCTGGGAATTAGTGTCTACTATAAAATAAAATATATTGAGAGGCCCCAAAGAAGGAGGGGAGGAGAGAGAGAAGGAGGGGGGGAAGAAGGGGAAAAAAGAGAAAAACCTTTCTGCATGTTGTTACTGGATCATCAGAATAAAATGGGGGATAACCAACAAGCATCTCGTACATTATAGCACCAAGAGACCACCTGCAGCAAGGCAGAACTCATGTCAGAAACACGGAAGATATTCCATTCCAAAAAAGACATTACTGTTAGTCTTTAAGAACCTCAAAAACACAGAAGATATGCCAGATACCAGTAGAACATTTTTAAGAATAATGAAAGAGATTATACATGATGCTAATTGTCTTGCCTGAGATACAGCAGAAAATTCAGACAAAATCATTAGTAAATATGAAAATGAAAAGAAGGGCAGATTTTCATCCATATTCTTTTCTAACAATTTATTTTATTTTATTTTTCATTTTTCAAAACAATTCTAATTCTCATCTAACTCATTTAGTTTTGTTCCAATTCTCTTAATTTACGCATAACATAATATCTTATTCATAAAGATCAACAGCTGCAAAAAAAATTGCGGCTAGAAATTAGCAGGCACCTAATACAAATCTAGTGTAATTAGACTTGTAATTGATCAATAAATTTGACCACTCAGACAAGTTAATGTTATTCAAGATCCCAGTCTCGAATAAACTTTTCTTATTAATCAGACATGTAAGAACAACCGAGCAATCAAATTCCTGTATTTTTTCTTTCATCATTCAATTTATGTAGTAGAAAATCTTTATCCTCTGCTAACAGCCATCTTTCTTATTATCCAAATATTTCTGATAGGAACCAACTAAGAGAACATTTGAATGACTGAATATTCCTATGGACTCTCTGGTTTCTGGTACTGGATTTAGATGATCCAGTAGCCAGAGATGAGGTTCTGAATACACAGAATATAAAACAGAAAAGAAAGTATTCACTCCCGCAGAAGTTTGAGGGTCTGCTCCTCTCAATTCCCCTTACTCAATACTTGCCTGCTTCGTTCTTCCCACACTTCTCCCTTAATACTTTCTCTGGCCTAACAGCCTCCCATTCCAGAATTTTCCCTTCCTCTCCCACTTGCCAAGTCAGCAAGTGGTTAGTTACAATTCAGGAGGTAGTTGCTCCCCTCACTTCCCATGCTCCTCTCCTCTTTCTTATCCAAATTATGTTTCTTAGGCCTCCTTGTAGACCGGTGTAACCTTGAGCCTAACAATTGATACGAATCTTGGGAGAACCACACCCCAATGTGGGACCAGAGTTACCGGGTTCGCAATACTCTCTGGTACGTGGTACGGGTACGGGTACGCGGTACGTTACTTCTTGAAATTATGTTCTTAAGAATTTCTTTACAAGCGAAGTACCAAGAATTGGTACGTGGGAATTGGTACGCGAGAATTGGTACGCAATTCGCAGGTTGGGGAGAGAATCCGGTAACTATGTGTGGGACTCAAGTCCCATACCTTGCAATTGGGTCGTAACAATTTCCTCCTTGTTTCCATTAAACAAAATTTAGTTCCCATTAGAATCACAAAAAACTAGTAGAACATTCATATTAGAGATAACAGGTCAGCCATCTCCACATTCAAATGATGATCTTTTTTTATCTGTAAGAAGATTCAATTACAAAACTTGATACTGAATATTAGAAGACTAGGAATATCTGAGAGCACCATGCCTTTAATATAAGATTTGGACAGTCAACTGTAAAAAATGTTACCATAACTGGATTAATACAACAATGTAAAGTTACATTTGGATGAATGTAAATGGTTCACTGGATCTAATAAGACCAAATATAAAGTTACAAATCGATGATTATAAAAGGTTCCTATCCAGTGCTTCAAATCTCACAGATAATTCCCATTTCAAGTCTATAATGTTTCAACTCTTTCTTTAAGAAAGACGACAAGATGATTCCCATTCATGATCCCTGTGGACTGGAGTATGCACATAATATCCAAAGGGACATGACGACTTCTTAAAACTGGACAGAAAAGTTCCTTTTCTGTAGTATTTTAACTTTTAATTAAAATAAAAAATGAACAAACAGCTACAAATAATTTAAACTCTCAAATTTTGGCCGACACACATTGTAAAGTGCTTCACTGATTGCACTCTGTGGCTTAACTTTCTTCCTGTTTATCTACACTACTTAGCATAGAGGTATAGCATTTGACCTAATCCAAAACAAGGCATTCTAGGGGTTCTAAAGTTTGGATTGATAAACATATGCTGCATCATACACAGAGTCCATGTGCAATAACTTAGAACCTTGAGCTTATTCTACTACACTTAAGCATTAAAGCCAAATAAAAAGGCATTGCAAAGTACTTATCTGCATTCACTTCAAAATGACAAAACTACTAAAACAGAAAACAGATAGATGCAACTCAAACAACAGCAAACAAAAGGAGAATATTAACAGACCAGTCGCATTCCACACCATATCCCTTTTTCAGTAACACTTCAGGGGCAATATAGTCTGGAGTTCCAACTGTGGAAAATGCCTGCCATGAAATGAATAGATAAGTTGGAGAAGGATATGCCAGCAAGCATCTAAAAATGAGATAAGTTAAAAGTGATAAAAAGCAATCAAAATCAACATTTCATGTACTAATGACACAATCCATGATTATCACATAAATTTAGTGACCAACATATTAATTGAATAAGGAGAAAAAAAAGGATTCTTCTATGTAGTTAAGAACTAAGAATTTTGCCATTATGCACAATATCTGATATCAAAATAAACAATTATAAATCTTTCATTCTTTACTTTGATCCATCATTTCTTATTGATGACATATTGACTGAATTGTCCAAGAATGTTACTACCATGGGGCCAGCATGCTTATGCATCAGATGGCAAATGTTTAAATTCGTCTAAGTTAAATACCCTATCATTTTGTGTAAAAGATCAATTACATAATGCCATTATGAATTTGTAAGAAATCAGAAATAAAAACCAGGCAAGCATCGAGTGCGATTTCTGAATGGGGGTAGAAGGAAATTACCAACTTCCTCCTGTTCATTTGCCAATGCTGAAGTTGTTCAAGGGGACTTTTCCAGCGCCTTCCGTTTCTGCTATTTGGGAAGGCTCCATCAATGTCCATGGTATCATTCAGGTTCTCATCGTCCAGGACTTCATTTTCATTTATAGATGATAAATTTGAGCAGTCAAGTGGCTTGCAAAGACCAAAATCAGAGAGCTTCATATGACCATTTATGTCCAATAGAAGGTTGTCAGGTTTTATATCTCTGGGGGAAACAGGAAGAAACTTATAATTGCAAATTATGGTTTATAAGAATAAGACCATAATGCACTTTCAAGATGTAACAATACCAACCGATGAATGTAGTTGTGTTTATGAATAGACTCTATGGCCAAAACGGTTTGAGCAATGTAAAATCTAGCCACAGTTTCAGTCAAAGTTTCTTCCCTCATCAACAAAGTCATTATATCACCACCAGGTAAATATTCCATTATCAGATATAAGTGTTCAGCATCTTGAAAAGAGTAATAGAGTTTCACAATGCAGTCACTGGCAACTTCTGCAAGTACATTCCTTTCAGCTCTAACATGCTCAACCTGTGATGGAAATGTACCCATTGAATTAAAAAATATTCAATTTAGCATCAGATGAGGAAACTTAAAAAATAATAGCAGAAAGTACTTCCTTTATTTCTAATAATAAATTGAAGAATGGAAAGAACAGAGTTACCGGGTTCACAATACTCTCTAGTACGTGGTACGGGTACGGGTACGCGATACGTTACTTTTTGAAATTATGTTCTTAAGAATTTCTTTACAAGCGAAGTACTAAGAATTGGTACGTGAGAATTGGTACGCGAGAATTGGTACGCAATTCGCAGGGTTAGAGAGAGAATCCGGTAACTATGGGAAAGAACAAAATTTCATACCACTAATGAAAATATGAAAATTCACCTGTCCCCTGCTGAGCATTTCAGACTTTTTCAACTTTTTCATCGCATATATATTACCTGATTTCTTCTCCCGACAGAGTCTTACCTGTGAAATCACATTGTATAAGCATTCAAACAATTTCATGTTAAAGAGGTATATAAAAAAAAGTATAATGACAATCCCAAACCATCACTTATGACTGGCATATATAACCAAAGATCAACTCTGAATCAATTGCAACTCAGAAGAAAAAGGAAAGATATAAATATGGTAATGGAATGACACAATATTAAGAAGGAAGAAGAACTTCAGGAAAAGCTATTTGTTGGTTAACTCACAATCATATGTCAAATCAAACCAAGATTATGTACACGTAATTAGTTAGGAATCTGAAGTTTTATTTCTAGTTGCTATCATAGTTTGAGAATCCTAAATGTATTGCGGTGGGGTGTGTGGGGGAGTAATAGAACCTGGATCAGGAATTGCAAGAAAACGGGTAGAAAAAGAGTATCTCATTCCTCCTCTCTGTTTCTGGTATCAACGTGATAGCAGAACAGAGGGGTAAATGTGTTTGTACAAAAAATTAGAATGATGAGTTTAAAAGACTCCCACAGGACTTTCGAGAGGTACTGTTTCTCTCCCTCCACTAATCTTTTCTCTTCACCGAATGATCCCCCTAAGTTGGTTGATCCAACTATTTATAAAGCTTCTCCTTCTCCAATCTAAGTTGACTAAGTCAACTATTAATAGAATTCCACTTCCCTATTTCTCTCCTATTCCTCTTAACGTAGTCCGTTTTAATTAGAGGGTGGCTAACAAAAAGCATAAAGAAATCCTAAGTTTTCACTGGAACGCATAGTTTTTCATTTGTCCATTCTTTTTTGTAATCCCCACGATTTCATTTCCAACAAAAAATTCTGAACTATAAAGAATAATAGGTTCTCCTATCTCAATAAGTGAAGATTTGAAGATGCTCAGTCACATTGTTTCAACTCTGGACCCCTCTACACACGACTTCTTCCAGTAACAATTAAATTACAGCCTCAAGACTTATCTATTGCACTGAAGCTGCCCCTACTAATTTACAATTACCAACAGAACTTTTACAGCTGGTTCCATCATGAGCACCTAATTAACTGGTCCACTTTCAGCTTGACCATCATTGTGTTCTACTACAATGATGATGATAGCCACCAAATTATGGGGCAACCCATCTTCACTTATTCCCTCAAGACACTTGTTTCTTTCTTGGAACTTTTACCACAAATGACTTTCTGAGCCCAAACACATCCACCCCAGATTTTGCAGCAACATTCCTATGTTTTTTCCAAATGAACATCCTTGGCATCACTGCCTCCACCAGTACACTTTCAACACCGTGTATCAACTATCAATTCAATGCCTTTCAGGTTTTCCAGACTAGGAGTGAATTATTATTATTTTTTCCTTCTGAGAAGAAAAGATGAAGAGAAAAAACTAACTGCTTAAGAAGGGAAATATCATTGCAAGATCATAACTTTCTTATCTGTGAGAATGTAGAAAAAATGGAACCCAAACAAGGTGCAGGGCGAAAGAGTAATTTCATACATAGCTGTCATATATAAAAAGCAGGCCCTTGAATGCCATGAGCGAATTTTGATGTAGATTCATGGAAGTAAGGAACTGCATCTAATTTGGAAGCTAATTTGCTTTTAGTTTTCTTAAAAATGGCTCGCACGGATTTTTTGAAATGCTGCCAGTCCCCAATGCTAAATTTAGTTCCACATCAGAAAAGTTTTCTTCCTAGGAACATTGATTGCTCAGAATTAACAAAGGAAAAATGTAAACATATTTAGCTCTTTTAACTAGAAGAATCATATGGTGAATATGTTACTTTATTAAGATTCAGAAACTTTTAATTGGGTATTTCCCAGATTACCAACTAACTTTCAATACCATGCTTAAATGTCAACAAAAAAGGTACTAATTATATAATACGGTTGTGCATATTTCTACCTCCCCAAAGGCTCCCCTGCCAATGATGGTTAGAAGGTCAAAATCATCAACACATATTTTGTGTCTTTTTAACCGTATATACTCAGTCTCCTTGCGCTCTAAATCCTTCAGTATATTAATCTGTTCCTCTTCTGATACATGAGAAGATGCTAACTTCTTTTGTAACACTGAACGCCTGCAAATGATAAAATTATGTTCAGTAGCATACCAAAATAAAAGAAGAAAAACAAGATGACTAAGAAATGTAAATCCCATCATATTAAATGCATTAATATTCTAAGAAAATGAAATAACTTCTATTCAAAACAAAGATTTATATAAAGTATACTGTAATAATTGTAATCGTTTCTGTGTGTCTGCGTGCATGTACTTGTGTGTCTGTCTATGAACTAGGACTGCCAAAAGGCCATAATAATTGTAAGCCTTTGTGTGTTTATATGTGCAAATACCTGTGTCTGTTTGAACTAAGACTGCCAAAAGGCTATAAAATACATAATTAAGCCGGCGGGCAAGGGAGGCACGTGATGTACAGAACTTATGAGGACATTATGATAAACTGAAACTCAAATTTTGTAGCTTCTTTTGATGCTCTTTAGTTCCAGTGCAACCAGGGAAAACTCAATAGATGCATGAACATTTTGTGGTATCACAGAGCATGGGAGGGAGCGATTCAGCTTAAATGTTCTTCAGATTCAGAATCCACGTTGAAGTGCACAGAAAGGCATTCTGCTTAAAAAAAATGTCCTAGAAAAGTTGCATTCTCCACCAACCCATTGATATATAACGCTGATGTAAATGAACTGCTAGATTCCTTGCATGCCAATTTTCATCAAGAAAACCATTTATAATTAATTAACGTTATTAAGCGTGTAGCGATCACATCCAAAAGATGTAAGAGTAACCAATATCCAAAGCTTCACAGTATACACGTATTAGGATCAGCAAATTGGCATTGAATACGGCAATAAATACATTTCAGAAAAAGAAAAGAAGAAAAAAACTCCAAAACATTCCCACCATAAATCAAGCGCCAAAAGAAAGAAACCCCAACAACATGCAAAGAGAAAGAGAAATAGAAATGATAAAAAAATGTTTGGTCACGGCAAGTAAAGAGAGAACAAAAGGGTGCATGCATGTGTTACCTCTCCTTGCGTTCTTGGATGTGCTTCATCTGAGCCCTGTAATGGTTCTCAATGAATTTTTTGGCTGCAGCCACCCTCTCCATGGTCAAGCTCGAACCCACCACTCCTTCCTCCTCCTCCTCCTCCTCCTCCTCCTCCACCCCATCCATGGGTCCTACCTCATCGTCCTCCTCCCCCACTTGTAACTCCTCCTTATCCTTGTGATTCTCCATGCACAAAACCCCTCCTCCTCCCTCTCTGAAAAAGAAGATTCTTTTCCCCTTCCCTCTTTCTCTCTGGTTTGTTTGTGAATTAATTTGGATGATGATTGTGACAACGAAGCTAACAGACTCGGGACGAAGGAGACCTTTAAAAAAACAAAGCGAGAGAGAGAGAGAGCTATGTTGTTGTGTGTCCGACAAGTGTTGAGCGATGGTTGGGACAATGCTTGCAGGGTCCCTATGGTTTGGACCTGGGAGCTGTCCAGGTGGAAGGCAACATTTGGGATTAACATGAAACCGTGATCCTACGGTCTGTGATTGTCGATGACTACGAGGTCAAGTCTATTCTATGAGCTAACATTAAATATAACTGTACTCAGGTCAGGTCAGCATCCATGCTGAAGGAACCTCCGTACCAGAAGAATTTCTCTCTTTTAAGTCTTATTACCTTAACCAGGCAAGGTTCCGCTTCTACTATATATATACATATAGATGGGCTATAAGTCTTGGTGCACATATATTGATTAATAATTTTTTATAATTTTTAAATCTTATTAATTTAATTATTGAATTGAAAATTTTCATAAAATAAAATAAATTTATAAAATTTATTATAATTAAAAAATTATTTAATATTTTATTATATTACTTTATTTAAACTTATAATATAATTTTAAAATATAAGTAAATTATTTACTATTAAATTAGATACTTATGAATGTTTAATTTATCTAAAATTTGGTATACATAATAAGATAATATTATATGATTCAACGGCTGAATTAATTAAATTCACATTTTACAAAAAGTTCTTAAATTGTGTAAGTATATAAGACTTATACTTGAGTGGATTCCCATCCTATCTCTCTCTCTTCTCTCTCTCTCTCTCTCTCTCTATATATATATATATATATATGACATATCTAGTGAGAGAAGTGATTTATTATAAGAGTGAGAGGAATAAATCTTGATCATTAGATCATTCAAGTATAGTTAAAATTAGAATATAAAGTCATATGACATTTTTAAGTGGTTATATGACTTTTAAGTAACTTTTAATCTTGACCATACATAGATGATTTAATAGTCAAGATTTGTTCTTTTCATCTCTCATAATAAAATAGTATTCTCACTAAATATGTCTCCAATATATATATATATATATTTGGTGTGAAAGATATTTTTGAGAAAACATTTCGCAGCTAATGTCAAACAAAAATTGATGTGAAAAAAAAACACTACAAGTTTTGTAATTTTAACGAGGGGCTTTCTAAAGAATCTAAACAAAGACGATGTCAATACAATGTGAAGGTAAATTGTCTTTGGCAATAATGGGTCGCCCCAATGTGCTGGCCCTTGCCAAGCACAATATTTAGTACCTTTCCTGTTTTTTCAGCTTGAAGTTGAAGGCAAAGTGGCAAACAGCCATTTAAATTTTCGTTATAGGTGACAAATCTGATCTCCAAAAAGTCTTAACTTCTGGTGTGAAAAGGTGAAAGTTGGGGCAGGGGGATGAAGCAGAACTGCCAGAATTGTCAAGGAGCAAAGGTTTAAATTAAAATGCATTCTGAGACCAACAATATTCCAAATGCAAAGACTTTCCAAAGGACTCCATTGTTATTCTCTTCAACGTTCAATCTAGAGAGCCAGATATATATGGAGTTTTGGGCATTCACTACTCCCGCAAAGGAAGATGAAAGGGCTAATGAATTCTTGAACAAATATCGAAGGCAAACTCAGTTTCTGAATTTCTTACTGATTAATAAAAGAAAAAAAAGAATCATCAATTTCATTATAAAATTATTGAAGTGTATTTGCATATTTGGTAAGAGACAGGAATGTTGAGTTATCCCCGCCTCCAAACACAACAATACTAAATACACAAAAGTCAAAAGTACACAACAATAATCTTTCTGGGTTGGAGAGCCAGAGTTTAAGGGTCAAACATTGTGGGACACAGCAGAACGCAACATATATTATGGCACCAGACATGGGGAAAAGAAACGCGGTGGCATCAATAGTAATTGAAGACAAGTAGCAAAAACTTCTACAGAATAAGGACGAAGAAGCACGTAATTTAAGATCTACCCGAACTCGAATTGCTGCATGTTTGAAGTAGAAACTAGAAAGTGGAACTGGAGAAAACCCCGGGCCTTCAGCTAACAAAATTCAAGTATCCATTAATTTTTTTGGTTGGGCAAAAAATCTCTATACACATACCCATAAATAAATAATATGAAGATCTTATTCTCTAATGTGACTATAACAAGACATAGCCAAAAGAATTGACAAAATAAAATCAGAGTAAACAATCAGAAAACAGATGAGCATGAGCTACACTACACAAAGGTAGTGCCTGCACGGCCATGGTGTAATAAATAGTGAGCTATTTGATCTCTAGCCTGCATTGAACTAACAGACCGTATGCTGTTCTCAGCAATCATCTCATCATCAAAAAGGTCAAACTTCCAATCTGGATCCATTTGCTCGTTTCTCATCTCACAAATATTATGCAAAACACAGCAAGCCCCAAGAAGCACAGGCAAGTCTTGGAGTTTAACCTCAGTTCTCTTCTGCAAGCAACCCCACCTACCTTTCATTCTAACAAAGGCCTCTTTAGCAACCTTTTGAATGTCCCCAACCTTCTCATTAAACGCATGCTGCGACCAAGTAAGGTTCTGATGAGTATAAGGAACTAAAACCCAATCCATAAGAGGATGCCCAGAATTCCCAACAATCCAAACATCCTTCAAACTCCCCCTGTTGGCTCTCTGACACAAAGCAGACTTCTCCAACACCTGATCATCAGGCATTGAACCAGGCCAACCAATACACACATCCGTAAAAACCCCTTTAGGATCAACCACCCCCTGAACCGTAATTGAGTAACAAGTCTTCTGATTCCTCTCCGTGTGCCTTTTATTGAAATAAGCAGACACACTGATCTTAGGTGCAATGATAGGAACATGGGTAGTATACATTGAACCCCCAACATTAGGTATTCCCGAAATAGACTCAAACTCCTCCTTAATCATCTTCATCTTCCCCTCATCAGGCCAACGAAGAAACTTTGGCATAAGAACAGTTCTTATAGCGGAACACACCTCAAGAACAAGCTTATGACACGTAGAAATACCCAACCCAAAACGCTTCGACACGAGTCGAAGAGGGTCCCCAGTGGCCAATCTCCAAATACACACCGCAACACGCTGGCGAACAGGGATCGCCTCGCGTAGCATCGTGTTCTTCTTCATCACCGCCGACTCAAGTTCATCGCAGATCATATCAAACGTGCCCTTGCTCATTCGAAACCAACGCCGGAACTCCTCCTCCGGGAAGTCACGGTGGCTGCACCGTTCCCACCAGTCCTTGGACCGGTCCTTCACCCAGAGCCGGCGGTGCTGGCCCATCGAACCAGACCCAGCGGAAACACTGCCCTGATCGGAACCGGCATTGTCGGAAGCAGCAACTGCAGCAACAGCGAGAGCAGAGCGACGAGCCCTCTTGGCTCTGTTGTGATCGAAATCGAACTCACCCAATTGGGAGGAATGGTCTTGGAATTGGAATTGACCCATGTAATCGTTCATGGCCTGAGCCTGTTGGTCGTAGCTGAACTCCAACATTCCTCTTTGTTGCTCAAACTCCACGACCCTGTTTTGTTCATCGCGTTTCTCTTCCTCGTCTAACAGAATCAAGGAAGCGAGTATGTCCTTCAAAGCACTGTCGCTACCATTTCTGTGACGCTTCTTGTTGTTGTTGTTGTGGTTGTTGTTGACTTCGAAATCGGAGTCCATTTCTGGGAACAAGTTATAGAAGGGAGAATAGTCTTCTTGGGTGAGAAATGGGAGTGAACCAATTTCCATCAGAAGAACACAGAACACAGAACAAAGTGTGTGTGTGTGTGGTTTGGGGTTGGGAACTTGGGATGGTGTTTGAAGAAATGTGTGAGTGGGTGACAAGTGTGAACGGTGAAGATTTATTTATAGGTGGAAGGAAGCGTGTGCGCAAATGTGAACGCGGTAGGGTGCGGGTGCTTTGACGGTGACTATGACTGGTGACGTGGTTCGGATTTGGAAGCTTAAACAATGATTATTATTATTGAGTTTTTTGGGAAGCGTGGTTTTTTACGCGGTTGTGGGGGTTCTGTTCTGTTCTGTTCTAATCAAATTGTTTGATTTTGGAATTTTGTGGGGTTTGAAAAACGTTGGTGAAAGAGAAGGACCAGGATGGATGGAGTGGAAGGTTGTCGAGAAGTTTCGCTTTGGGATTGGGGTTGGGAGGAAGGAAAGGCAAAAAGCGCGTACGGAAAAGGAAGGAGTTCAGAAATGGGGTTTCTTTTTTAAGAAAATTTTCTTTTCTTTCAAAATATTATATTACTCTATTAAAAAAAATAGTAAATTAGTAATTTAATTCTTGAAAATAACTTACACTCATAATTTAGTCTTTAAATTTATTTTGACATATAAATTAGTCCTTAAAATTTTAAAACACACAGTAAGTTAGTCCTTTTGTTATCTTTCCTTCCCAAATTAAACGTTAATATTTGATGTGACATGTTAAGTACTTACATATATTATTAAATGTCACATATTAAGTAATAATCGATCGATTAAGGATAAGTTCGGTCAGTTGAGTTGATGGAAAAACTGTTAAGGGGATCAGTCAGTTAGTGAGTTGAGGGGTAATGGGTTAAGGGAAAGATTTGCTTGGTCAGTTAGGAGATTTAAGTGATATGCTGAGGGGGTTGAGTTTCATATTTTTTACCTAAACGACGTCGTTGGAAGGGTTAAACATGTGGAGTAACCTGCCATGTGGCATTTAACGGTACACGTAAGCACTTGACACGCCACATCGCATGTTACCGTTTAATTTTGGAAGGAAAAATAATAGAAAGACTAAGTTGCTATGTGTTTTAAAATTTTAAGGATTAACTTATATGTTAAAATAAATTCAGGGACTAAATTGTAATTGCAAACTATTTTCAATGACCAAATTACTAGTTTACTCATAAAAAAAATTATTACATGGTGTAGCAATATATTTTATTAAATTAAATTTAAAATATTATATAATAAAATTGAATTAAATTTGAGAGTTAGAAAACTGCGGATATTATTATCCTCACCATAGATAAGTATTTTTATTTTTATTTTTTTGGTTATAGAATAGAAATAATATTCTCTTGGCTCTTGGCAAGTGGCAATTACTTTTTAGAGAAAGATATCGCGGAACTTCTGCCAAGATTGTTTCTATGTAAATTGGATATTTTCTTTGAACTCTTTATTATTGTTATTATTATTATCGAAAGAGGTTTCTTCTTTTGAAAATGTAACTTTTTATTTATATCAAATACTCTTTATCTTTGTTACCTTCAGAAAATTTTTAATTTCATTTGAAAACAAAATTTTTAATTTTTATTGAAAAAAATTTATTTAATTTTTAACTTGCACAAACCCCTCTTTCAAGTTACCATTTTCAAGCATGAACTTGATTTTAATTGGTGGAAAACATAATCTAGATTGAGTATGTGGATTTAGTCATACTATACTGTAGCCTTCAAATTGGCGTAAGCGAAAATTAAGGCTTTCTGAAGAAGGAGAGAGACGCCGTTTGAAAAAATACAATTTGCTATGTTAGAGAAGTGAGGCAAAAATAAGTAATCCAAATAACATTTTTAAGTGAGAATAGTTCTAACTTCTAAGCACTTTAGTACTATTATAAGACTATTTTTTCCCTAACTCTGTCTGATGTTGGATGACCTTTGCTCAAGTAAACAAAAAAATGTTATTGTTGTTGTTTTATTTTATGAAATAGATGTTTAGGGTATTTCAAGGTTTTCCTAAAGCTTACTCACTAAGGAAAATTCACCTGCTATCATGACATCACAACTTTTTAATCAATTGATTTTTAAATTTTTCATTGATTAAAAGTGAATAAAAATATGAAAGAGGTATCTTATTAATTATAACCAACCAAAACTCTTTAATTTATGATGACAAAATCAAATAAAATTAACTTTTAAAATTAGTACTTGATGGATTAACTTTTTTCTATTTTTGCATTTGATTGTTGATGAATATCTTTGTCTTCTCTCATTAATCACTAGTTGATTGAATTTTTTTAATGAATTTTGTAATTTTCTCCATTGAGCTATAAATAAATAGTTTCTCTTACTTTGGGAGTAGTTTATATGCTACTTTTTAGAGAATCCTCTAAACAAATCTGAACGGTACATGCTGTCTTACAGTAAACAGATACTAGTAAGTGGAAGGAAATACCATATGATGTCAATGTGTTTAAAGTAGTTTTTGAGAGAGACCAAACTAAAAAAGAGCAGATTCCATTGGAAGAAAAACATTGAACTCAGAAACATAAGTTGTTCATTGCTATTGCAACAATATGGTCACTAATTCACTCTCGAGATTACGCACTCACAAACACAAACAAAGGTTTAAACTATATTTAAAGCCAAAAAGCAATCTAATGCGTAAATCATAAATTTAATGGCTATTATTTACTAGTGATGCAGCAGTGCATGCAGTAGACCAACTCACATTTATTAGTTCTTACATTCTTTGTCAAGTAGGACTAGGAGCAAGTCAACTTAGCTGTTCCTTCCATTGCCACAAAAAAAAGATGCAAGTTATTTATTTTATTATAATATCATTATTGGAGCTCCCATCAACCCCGTCATTTATTGTTTTTTGACTTTATTGATTGACTTCAGTTACACGAGTATATGGAGCTGCAATCAAGTTATCATCCTCGTGTATTACAATCATAAGTACGGACCAGTTTATTTTGATGGGTGGGTAAATAAGTTAATTTATCAAAACTTAAAAAAAATATAAATTAAATTAAATATATTTTAAAGCATAAAATAATCATCAAATTTAAGTTACGTTATTAACAAAATGTCTAAAATTATATAATAATTATTAATTTTAAATTATATTATAATTCATAAGTCATATTCACTAACATATAAATATAAAATTTGAGATAGTGAGTCGATGAATTTTTAAAAAAAAATTTTTTCAAACAACATTCAGGTCAACTTGTGGATTTTGTGAGGCAAAAACAAGTTATGTGAGGCAGGTTAGAATTGACCTGGATTTTTATGAGCAAAAAAAATATTCAAGTTAGGTTGGCTTGACATCTCTACTTTTTAGGGACCATATTGCAATTCAAATGTCAATGACAAAATTGAGAATGAAATTAAATATCATGAACTAAATTGTAAGTAAATCAAACACGTTAGCCACTACCCATGTGTCACGTTGGTAGATAATGGTGCTACGTCATTTTTAATGTTGACATATCGTTATTTTTGTTTAATATATAACAAATAACAAACCAAAAAACTAAATTAAAGTAAGTTTTTAAATGTTATGGACTAAAATAAGAAATTTGAAATATCACTATATTAAGGATGAAATTAAATTTGATGGACAAAAATATGAGTTTAGTCAAAAGAAAATTCTAAAACAAACTAACAAATAGTTTACAACTCATAAAAATATTGGTTGAAAAAACTTAAATATCATAAGCAATAACACTCAATTTATACAACAAGCTTAATATTATGTATAGCAAGTAGAAGTGCATACATACAAGGTATCACAATGTGAGAAAAAAACATCACTTGTGTCATACATACCATATATGTAGTGGTGGCCAAAATTTCCACCACAAATTGTTTGTAGTGGTCCCAAAAATTACTACCGCAAAAAGGTTTGAACTCACAATGTCAAATGTCAAGTGTCAAGATCTGGGTTTCCCACCTCACAATAATTTTGTTGTGATAAATTCAACTCAAAAAACTCATAAAAATTTACACAATTTAATAAATGGTTAATACATAATAAATGTCCATCATAAAAATAAAAAACTTCAAATGTATCATAAAAATGGAACAAAAGTTAAATAAAAACTTAAAAGCATATACATAATTAATTTCTTTTAAATAACAAGAATTCTTAATTGTATGTAGAAAATAAAGTTCATAATTTCATACATAAATAAATAAACTAAACATTACCAAAGTAAAAACTAAAAGGAAAGGAAATTTAAACAAGGTCATTCAAATGTTTATCATACTCAGCATCATTTTCATTAACATTATAGGTGAGCCGAATAATTCAATGAAAAGTGAGTTGGGTTAAGAAAATCTCAGTTTGAATTGAAAATAGGTTAGCCTAGCCCAACCTGAAAATAAGCTGGCCTGATGCGAGCTGAGCTGGCCTATTAACCTAACTATGTGAAAGTTCCTTTTTGTTTTATGTATTTAATTTTGTTATTATTTATTCATGTCTTTGTTTAACTAGCTTCCTTTGGATTAAAAAAAAAATCAAATTTAGTGAGTACATCTCAACCTTTCTTTTTTCTCCACT
Source organism: Styphnolobium japonicum (assembly GCA_023212625.1). Lineage (NCBI taxonomy): Eukaryota > Viridiplantae > Streptophyta > Magnoliopsida > Fabales > Fabaceae > Styphnolobium > Styphnolobium japonicum. The sequence goes on along the minus strand of JALBWW010000003.1, from coordinate 18,546,609 downwards.
TGAAATATGATGTTAACTTGTTCTAGTTGCTTGAATTGATTAATTTATGGTTCAAGAAATGTTTTATAGATATACCCTAAATCATTTATGTCGAAAACAATATAAAAAATCTTTACTGCTTATATTGATGACACACTTAATATAATTTGATATACTTGTATCTAATTTGCTACATGATTTTTGTGAGTTTGGATTGATGTAGAAATTTACTTTATTAATAACTTATTATTATTGATACAAAAAGAGTGAAGAAAGATAAAAATAATAATAATAAAGCCTAGGCCCATGGGTCATCCCAACCCAACTCGCATGGGACAAGCTAAGTTGCATATTTACTAACCTGCACACATTATGGGTCCGCCCAACCCAACATAAAATAAGCTTGACCCGATGCGAGTTGGTTCGACTTAAATACTATTATTTATATAATTTACAACTTTGTATGCAAATCAACAAAAAAAAATCTCTGAATAATCATTTGCTAGTAACATATTATTAGTGATTTCACAGCAAATGGATAAAATGATCAATTGCATTAATTTATTAAGTTCAAGGACCTAATTAGTAGAATTAAAAGTTTTATGGTGGCTATTTACAAACACCTTAAAATTCAGGGGGTTTATATGCATTTTCTTCTAATTTTTAATAAGTTAATCTACTATTTAATTACTCAATATGTACTATTAAAATCATAATTATTGAGGGAGAGAATCAATGTTTTACATCACTATAATTCTGAAGCAATTAGGCTACAATTTAGTATTAATGATGACTTTGGGAAAAAAACTTATATCGCAGACAATTTCTTTTAGTTAGGCTAGAAAGGATATTTTTATGTTAATGCAGGTTGACTCAATTCATTAAAGGGACTTAGTTAGGATTTTACATTTTTAATGTGTAGGGTATGAATCTCCCTTTAACTGGATTTAGTAGTTTTTAAAGAGATCCTTGAAAAGTTTAAGGACCAATTGAGTATTCTTTTTATAGGGATAATTTTTTTAAAAAAAATAATCTTCTGAGTAAGCATCTACTTTTTTTAAAAAAAAAATTTTAAACATGTCATTGTTGCTTTGATGGATAGTGTTAAAATAAAATATCTACTATTATTTTTATAAAACAAAAAAAACGAAAGGATTTTCTTTTACCAATAAAGGTTGATCATAAAGAAATTAATCCACAAATGTCAAATCAAAAAGGATTTCTTACTCCACCACCAAGTGGCGATAGCCTTTTCTAATTGCACCCGTAATTTATCATTGAAAACGTGGATTAGTCTCGTATTAAGTATCCGTATTCAAGATGAGTTGTTAAATATTTTTTAGCTGTTGATTATATTTAATATATTTTTAAATATTTATTATGAAATCAACAGTTAATAAATAATTGATAATTCACCCTGAGTACCATACTCATAAAGGTACTATAACAACTTCTTAAAAACATATGTAAACAATCAACATGATGATTAATAAACAAAGACATTAGTTTAAAAAGCAATTCAATAAATAAAAATTTCAAAAAAATGACCATATTTTTTATTTAATACATGCTAAAAATTAAAGTGATGTAAAATAACAATGAAAACATTTAATACATAAGCGGTCACTAACTGTATTTAGTGTCAACCTTTTCCTTCTTTAAATGCTTAAATGAAAATAATATTCGTTAACATAAGGTTATAACCTTATTTATTATACCAAACCGTTTCCTTTCATATATTCTAACACTTAAACTGAAAGTTTTTTAAAAACTAATATTATAAATTAAATTCAATGCTTGACTTTTTATCACAAATTTTTTAATTCTAAATGTTTTAATTTCATCAAATACATTATAATAAAAAAGAAAATATACTAAATAAATAGATAAATTACAGAAAGAGAACATCAAAAGATGCAAACAAGAGTTTGTTCAATTAATTGAAACTATTTAGATAAGATTTTGTATTTCTCATGTGCATGTGTTCGAATATCCAGGCGCTTTTGGCAAATGAATTTATCACCAAATATATAATGGTTGTTTGGCATTTTTACATAGTTGGTCTATATGAGAACTAAATTTTTTAGTATAGTGTAGGTTGTAAAATAATTTCTTGAAAGATGTAAAATGAATAGTGAATCGTAGATATAAGATACGACTTATATGAAATCGTAAGCTAGAGAAACAACTTAAGGTTTCCGATTAGAAGTCGTATCTATGAGATACGACTTAGGGTTAGATTTTATTTATTTATTTATTTTTAATAGAAGTCATAGTTCACACCTACTGTGTTTTTTTTTAATGGAAGTCGTAGGGTTTTTTTTTAATTAAAGTCTTAGGATTAGGTTCTTTGTTTTTTTTACCTTTATATGGATCATTTTACATTATTTAAAAATTAAAGAGACATTTTTAAACAATTTTGAATTAGAGGGACTAAATTAAATTTGGAATGAAACTATAGGGACCACATAAGTATTTAACCATATATAATACATTAAATATAATCTTAGAAACCAGTGAACATGTCTGAACAAAAAGACAAGAAGATAATGAATATTGAATAAGCAGAAGCAAATATTGAATTAGTTTCTAATCTATAAGTATTTGTGCCAAATTTTTTGTGTGATTATTATTATAAAGTCAAATATGACGCTTCTGCTTATTCAATATTTGCTTTTGACTATTCAATATTCATTGTCTTCTTGTCTTTTTGTTCAAACATGTTCACTGGCTTCTAAGATTAGATTTAATGTATTATATATGGTTAAATTACTCATTTGGTTCCTATAGTTTCATTCCAAATTTAATTTAGTCCATCTAATTCAAAATTGTTTAAAAATGTCTCTTTAAGTTTTAAATAATGTAAAATGATCCCTATAAAGAAAGATAAAAACAAAGAATCTAATCCTAGGACTTCGATTAAAAAAAACCCTAACCCTAAGTTGTAACTATGAGTTACGACTTTCATCAAAAAAAAAAAACACAAAAGTCGTAGGTGTGAACTACGACTTCCATTAAAAAAATAAAAATAAAAAACCCTAACCCTAAATCGTATCTCATGGATACAACTTCTAGTCAGAAATCCTAAGGTGTATTTCTAGCATACAACTTCATACAAGTCATATCCCATACTTACGACTCATTGTTCATTTTATACCTTTCAAGGAATTATTTTACAACATATACTATATATACTGGCAATTTTGGTTCTCATCTACACCAATTATGTAAAAAAACCTTGGTTAAACCCCTTTTCATGGATTGGTAATTGAAATAAATTTTATGATACATTGAAATGTGACAAGAATCCAAGCAGTGTAAATAATAACACATAAATATGTAATTTTTTAACGAAAAAATCCTTTTCTTTTCAAAAGTAAATATGTTATGTCTTTAAATAGTATACTGAAAACAGATACCTCTTGTATACACTAATTAAAAAATAATATACTGAAAAAAAAAGGAAATGTATAATTAATATGTTTCCTTTCTCCAAAAATTCTCATACCATAATTTTTTTTAATTCTCTTAAATTAGAAAATTATTTTATTTTAATCACTTTAAGGTTAAACAAAAAGCAATAATTTTTATTCTCATTTCTTTCTTTTTCTGGATTTTCCTTTTATATAATTTTTTTTATTTATACTTTCAAACATTACCAAATAAATCCCAACACCATAGATTTTTTTTGTTAATCTTATCCTAATACCATATATTTAAAAAATAAGAAACTTGATTTAAAACCCACCAAACATTTAAGTGTTTCCCTTTTAACATAGAAATTTATAGTAACCAACTAAAAAGAGAGACCCCACTAATATATATATATATTACACTCACAAAAAGTCACACTTATTATAAATGGCAGCTATTAATTAATTGTGCGTGTAGGCGGAGCCAATTGCATGCAAATTGAAAACTCATACATATAGGAGTTATTTTTTTTCCTTTTGTGTACGAGTGTTGTGATAGTAGACATTTATTCAAAATAAATGACAATTTAGGATTAATTTTTACATTTTACCAAACATTTATTGTCTATTCACTAATTATCTGTCACTCGCTTCTTCCTCCTAAACTAGTACTATATATAATATATTGGAAGCCACTAGCTATATACCCACCCAGTGTCTCCCCAAAGATAAACAATGGCAAGCAAGCACCTGCATGAAGAATTGGTGGTGGAAATCCTGGCTAGGCTCTCTGTAAAGTCTCTGGTCCGATTCAAATGCTTAAGTAAATCCTACCGTGCTCTTATCACCAACCAAAGTTTCATCACTAACCACTTTTCCTGCTCCACTTCTGCTGCCAAAAACCATCCCAGCCTTCTCATCTTTCATTTCCGAAATAAGTTTTCCATAACGTTGGTTTCTGATGATGAATTATCACAGCCCCCCATTGATCTAGAGCCATCACTCCCAGTCCCAGAGTACGATGTGGATAACATCATACCTTATGGTCCCTGCAATGGCATTTTTTGTCTTAATGTGAGTCCTTTATACAGCCCTGATCAGTTGATGTTATGGAATCCGGCAACAAGAGAAGTCAAGGTTCTTCCTTTGCCTCATCAAGTGGACTCCTCGTTTTGGGAATTCTTCGTACATGGATTTGGTGTTGATCCCAGAACAAACGACTACAAGGTTGTGAGCATTCTGACGGTTATGGATTTTCACAAGGAAAAAGGTCGACCGCCTTGTGCTGAGGTATATAATCTTAGTACTAATTCATGGAAGATGATTGATGTTACTGTCCCTGCTTATAGCATTATTTACCCAATGTTTAGTTCCTATCTGAATGGAGTTTATCATTGGTTGACTAAGTGCCATGATGACGAATCGATCCTTTGCTTTGACATGAGCGACGATGTATTTTGGAAAATGAAGCTGCCCCCAGTTTCTCAAGACTACGCAAATGAGCAGCTTATGGATTCTAATGTTGCTGTCCTCGATGATTCTATTGCTTATGTTAAGGAATATAGGCTTTCTTCTCCGTTAGGAACTCGGGTTGAGATTTGGGTAATGAATGAATATCGTGTTGAAGCGACTTGGACTAAAAGATTTAACATTGGACCTCATCTTGAAAGGTGGAAATTCTGGGGCTTTTGGAAAGATGGTGAGGTTCTTCTATCGGGACAGGATTATAAACCATTGGTTTCGTATAACCTTAATATCCGGCAGCCAGTGCAAGACTTTCCAATTCATGTAGGACCAGTAATGTTTCAGGCTTTTAGATATGTGGAAAGTATTGTTCCCTTATCTGCCTTGGTTGAGGAGGAAGCTTGAAGTATTCGTTCTTATAGGTTATGTTATTTAAAACCAAACTCATGCCATTTCATCATAATATATTGTTGCTTTGTAATGATTATCAGTTTAGCTTATCTTTCATAAGACATAACATGCTTTGTAATGATTAATCATCATAATGATTTATGCTGCTACCATAAAGATACATTAGCATGGTAACATTTTTATCAACTTCTATGGACATCTTGTGTTTTACTTGTGGATCTTTTAATATTCACGCTTTCTTTCTTCTTATATAAGTAATGCATTGAAAAATATTCTCATTAGTTAAAGAGAATCATGAAACAACTACGCACGGATAGTTTAGGGTGCTGCAGTAGCAAAAGAGAAGATTTGAGAATTACTATTTTTTTTCTTACTATCTTTCGTGGTATATTTGATGTGTCAAGGACCAAATCAACTCAGAAGTATAAGAGTAGGTACGTGAATGATTTTTATATATCTTTAGCATGATGATTTGGTTCATTGCATAAATCTAGTCGTGTGTCCAGTACTCTTTCATTTCCTTTGTAGAGACATTTTTATTTTGATATACACAGATATAAGGACATCAGCTTATTTGTTTGCTCTGATTTTCTTAAATGCTCAAATATGATCAACTTCAAATTCATATGTTAATAGCATTGGGCAAGTTTAGAAGCTTAAGGCAAATGATACAGATATAAGGGCATTGGGCAACACAGTAAGTAGCTGACTGGCTGGCAAATTATCCTCAGTTCCTCGACTTCTAGCTAGCTAGCTTGGAATTTTGGGCTCAGATCCCTCACTGACCAAAAAAGTAAGTCCAGCGAAGTCTGGGGATTTTAATTTATTCGAGACTCTAGCTAGTAATCTAGCTTAGCAAATAACACGACGAATTAGTTTTAGCCACTAAATGGATTAAAGATAAATGATTTGCCAAAGCAGCAAAACTTATTCCGGTTAACAAGGTGACTTCCAAATCCTGGTCTTCCTTGTAGTTATTAAAAGCCAAATAGTATTTAATTAATTTTATTCTTCATTGTAAACATATATTAACGAGGTGACATCTGTACTTTCTTAGAATTTTTTTGCTGTATATATGTGTCCGATATTAGTGTACTGGATACTTAGGAATCCTACGTGATTTTGTCATTCATTTTCTTATACATTTGATCCTACCTTTGAACTTGTTTGTCATATCATATCTGAGATATGTAATTGCATGATTTTTATCTCGTTATTTAGGAAAAACACTATAGTCGCATAACGTTTAGGACGAAGGTGCAAGCGTTTTAGTTAATTATGTAATTTCATTAGGTAAACTGGGGGCAGAGGTAAACTTCAAACCAGAAACGATCAATGGAGCACTTTCCATTGAATAACCTAAAACTTCAACTTTGCTATAACATCTGTATTTCTTAGATATGATGTTGCATTTACAGTTACTGGGATAGGAGAACTTGCGCAAAAATACTCGGGGAGAGGACTTCTTTATGTAGGAGAATAGCTAGATACTTTTCTAGGATATATGAATGCATAAGCAAAACCCTTAATGGCTACTACTACAGTTACTGATAGAAATAATCATCACACACCATGTTGGATGCAACAAAATGAATTATTTATTCACAAATTTGCCAATTATATGTGTTAGATCATTTAATTTAATTATTTGCCATATGTATATTTTTTCGCTAGTCCCACCAAACCCCAATCGGTATCTACCTGTCATTCTTGCTAACTAAATTAGTAGAAAGAAAAGGTCTAACCCAATGAAAACATACAAAAGACTCCGAAGAAACAGCTCCATATATGTCTTACTAATTACAGCTTGCCATCCCTAAGAACTAAAGACATGTCGGAAAGTTACCTCTCACTACCTACTTTTAAGTTTTTGAAAGAAATCTCCACCTTTGATATCACCCTAATTTCATCCTAAGAATAAGATTTACACAAGAGTTTACAAATACCATCCTCTCCCAAGGGATAAAACAATAAGACCATTCTCAATTGTAATTTGAGCAAAATTTAGGACACTTCACACTTGACTTTTTCTTATCACAAACTCCACTTCTGTCTAGTGTCTCCTAAGATTTAAGAGCCAACATTACAATCTCTTTTGTGGCAAATCACAACCTAACATATAATTCATCATATTTATTTCAACTTCTTGGTATCTCATTCTGGGAACTCATCATGTTCATTCAAGGCCCAATTGATATATGAGAAATGTGGCGATGATAGCACAATGGGTTGGATGATGAAACAGCTGCACCTCTATGATGTGTAGTTTCGCTAAAAGATATGGATGATGGAACATCTTTTACCAGAGGTATACATGTTGGAGACGCCATAAAAGCCGATAGGGCATCCTGTTGCAAACTATCATCAGCATCTAAGTCATCATCAACATAAGTGTAAGACGAATCATCATCAGGCTCATCTTCACTAATATCAATAATTGCGTCCCTAATGCAATCTTTATCATTAGTTGAAAGGGCTATGCTAACGTTAAGCTGTTCATATTCTCATGACTAAGGAAGGAACTTGTACACATGAATTTACAGGAGTAATCTCAACACCATAAGAACTATGGAAAAAGGCTCATGACAATCAACAATGTTAATTTCATGTGTGGTGGTTGAGTTGTGACACATTTTTCCAAATGCCATGGAGAGTTCAGTCTTCATAAGACTTGATCAAGCAAGTGCAAACGAGCAACTTCATCTATTGCTTTTAATTTTCACATCTCATTTAATTTTTATCATACGTAAACAATTATCTCAACAATTACGTAAAATTATAAATCTAAAATGAAAAACATTGGTAATGATTGCTGATGGAGATTGAAAAAAAAAAGCATTGGGGGAAGGAGCTCATATGTCTATCTAAACTTTTTTTAAAAAAATGACCTACGACGTCAAAGTTGAGAGAAAGGGGTAATTTTAGTTGAAATTGAGGTATCAACTTCAGTGATATAAATTGAAAATTTAGGGTTTTGAGTGAAGAGAAAGGTACCTGTGAAGGAAAGAAGGGGAAAGGAGAAAATAATTTTTTTATAAATGTTATTCATACCATGGTTGGCTGAACCAGACCGGACTGGCCGGTCGAACTGTGAACCGGTCCTTCTTCCGATTATAATTCAATGTTAGAATCGGATTCATGGTTGGACCGAGTTGAACCGATCAAAACAATGAACCAGTCGGACTGTGAACCGACCATATCTTTTTTTTATTTTTTTTTATTTTTCAATCACTTGAATACTCAACTGAGAGTGATATGAGACTTGAGAATTGAGACCCAAAAACCTTATTATGCATTTTATTATTGGTAATATGTGTTATGAGTTATGTATATATTTATTTATTTAATACATAATTATGACATCATCTGGTTTGACCAGACGATAGAACCTGTTGAACCTAAACTAGAAGCTTTTCCGATTCACTGTCTGGTCTGGCTTTAACAACATTGATTTATATAGTCCATTTTTACATTTTTTTATGTCATTGTTTTATCAAATATATACTTTTAAAATTGTTATATCAAGTATTTTGTAAAAGTTATTATTCAAACCCAATAATAGTTTTTGTTCATAAGTATCATTGTTTGGAGGATAACTTTTGAATAATAATTGATAATAATTTTAATAATATTTAATAATACAATAAAATATACTCTTATGTATAAAAATAAGGTGTACAAATAACATAACTTGAATTTTTATACGTGAGTTGCATTACGTAAACTAACACAGATTAAATAACCCAAAATCTTTTATGTGATAAAGAGCAATATATTTAAAAATAGTTTGAAAAATGTATTTTAGTAAGTAGTTTAGAAAAGAGCATTAATTGGGTAATCAAAAAAGTCTTGATCAAGGTGGATGAGAAAGTAATTTATGGATTAATTAAAACATCAAATTGAAAATAACTTTTTACTACACCACCGAGTAACGTTTGTCTTTTGTAACTGCACTCAAATTTAGCTTTTAAAACATATGTGAACATGGTGTTTAGTTAATAAAGAGAGTATCATTTTATTACCCCCCGCCCCAAAAAAAGAGAGTATCATTTTCTTTTGGTAAAACTTTGTTTAAATACACAATTTATTATTAAAAATAAAAAATATTTAGTATTAAAATTGATATAATATTATATATGGAAAGGCTGTGGGCATAATTAGCAAGGAAGTCGTGCCCGAAACGGACCTGCCACCCCCTATTATATTAAAATTGATATAGTATTATTTGTTTAATATGTTAAAAATTAAATTTGGTATAAAATTATTTAAAACATTCAGTGCGAGAGAGGAAACTGAATGAATTGGTATCAATAATTTCTTTATTCAAATCATTAAATAAATAATTTTTAGTATATCTTATTTATATAAATTTAGTATCATTAAATGTAAATTTATTCTATTAGTATTCTTATATACCTTTAAATGTAGATTTATTAAATAGTATCATTAAATACATATAGTGTTTTATATATTCAGTATCATTAAATGTAAATTCATTCAATTCCTTTCTTTAATATAATTTTAATATCTAAAATTATTTTAAAACATTATAGATAATTATAACTTAAATTTTTTATCTTAGAAATTTAATGTTGGTTTTTCAACAAAATACTACATATGCAAACAAACTAATTAAAAATAAGAAAAATGCCAAAAGGCAAGGAAAAAGATGGATATATTTTTACACTCTGAATTTATCACCAAATTAATAGTCAAGGAAAAAACAAAAATTAATCCTAAAGGGGGAAAAGGAAAGAAAGTGATTGTTTCCTTTATTTTTATTGAAATGAATTTGATAATTTTAACAAATCTTATTTGAAAAGAATCTAGTCAGTATAAATAATAACACACAATTATGTTAAGTTGTTGATTGAAAAAATATATATCCTTTCATTTCTTAAGCAAATATGTTAAGAATTTTAACAGCATACTAAAAAGAAACAAGAAAGGAAAGATTATATATATATATATATATATATATATATATATATATATATATTTCATTTATAATTATTTTTAGCAAATAGGAAAAAACAACAACCAAGTAACTTCATAAATTTCAGGATTCAAATCTGTTGTTCCCTTTCCTATCCCTCCGATTAAATCATAACAATTCAGCAAAAAAATCTTCCTCTTTTTTAATTGACAATAATTCTTTTAGTTGTCAATATTTAACAGATTTGATTCCTAAATTTCATACTCATGAAATTTGCTATATATGTGTTAGAAACATCCGACTGGCTACACCTTCACCTATAAGTAAACTTATAAGTGGATCCATCTATAAAATCTCTAATGCGATTCAAATTCCTTTGTGCTCTCATCGCCAACCTTAGGTTTCAACCCTGAACACTTTTTCAGCTCCACTTCCTCTGCCAAAAACCAACCCAGCCTTCTCATCTTCCATCACCATTATCAATATACCGTAACATTGGTTTCGGATCAAATATCACAGCCCCCCGTCAATTAAATCAGAGCGACCCCTCTCCGGAACAAGGTATTGGGTAACATCATATCTTACTGTTCTTGTAATGACTTTTTTTCGTCTTCATGTGTGTCCTTTACACATCTCCGCCAAGGATCTTCCTTTACCTCATCATGAGGACTCCTGTTCTCCGAATTCATGGTGCATGGCGTTATCCCAGAACAAACAATTACAAGGTTGTGAGCATTCTGAAGGTTAAAGAATTTGACAAGAAAAAAAGGTCAGCTACCTCAGCTGAGGTATATATTCTTAGCACTAATTCATAGAGGGTGGCATAGCTAATCCAATGTTCAGTTCCTATCTGAATATTGGACTTGAATTCTCGCGTTTTCTTATAGATCTCTCACGCTCCTAGAGAGATATAAATTTCCAGTGTAGGGGCCTGGGCAACCATTGGTTGTATCTTCCAACAATTGTGATAAAATAAGTTGAGTCTGCTTTTCACATAATAACTTAATTTTCCTAACTTTTGGGAATTAGTACTTCAAGCTTGCTCCAGAGCCAAGAGAAATAAGAGAAAAATACTTTCCTCCTATCTAAAAGCCTGAAACATTATTGGTCCTGCATAAATTGAAAAGTCTTGCATTGGCTGTTGAGTATCAGGGTTATACGAAACCAAATGTTAGTAAACCTCTCCCATTGTAAGAATCTTACCATCTTTTCAAAAGTTACAGAATTTGCACTGTCCAAAACACAATCAAATGTTAAATCTGTAGTCCGACTGGCTTCAACACCATATTCACTACTATAACTTTCGAAAACTAGGACAATTTCATTTTCTCAAATATGCTCATGTCAAAGTAAAGGACCGATTGGTCATTATATATAGCACATAGTAAAGCAATGATCCATTTTTCTTAAAAACATAACTGTCATATTATATGAGAAATAAAAAATTAAATTACGGTGCCTCGTATTAAACCGGATAATTTCTGTCTTTCTCCGAACATGACACATTTTAAAAGAAAAGGAGAGAACCCAATTCCATTCAGATACGTAAGAATTGAACATTAATGGATAACCTAGTGCTAAGATTATATATCTCGGTTGAAGGTGGCTGACCTTGTTCCCTATAAAATTCCATAACTGTCAAAATGCTCACAACCCTGTAGTCGTTTGTTTTGGTATCAACGCCAAACCCATGTACCATGAATTCATAGAACAAGGAGTCACTGTGATAAGGTAAAAGAAGATCCTTGACCTTTCTTGTCGTCGGGTTCCATAAAACCAACTGCTCGAGGATGTGTAAAGTACAAACATGAAGACAGAAAATGCCATTGCAAGGACCGTAAGGTATGATGTTACCCATGACCACGAAATCTTTGGGCATGTGATGCTGATTTTTTTATTTGCTGATTTTTTTGTATATTTAAAGTTGTAATATTTTGAAACGTTGAATGGGAAACTTGGTTCCATTTGACTTCGATCTACCACAAGTGCAGAAATTTTAAATTCACGGATACATTTTGGTATTTTAGTTTGGTGGAAAGTATAGTAATAGAGTAGTTATGAGGAATTAGCTTCAGACACTAGATGGTTTATCACGTGAATCCCCACTGCAATTTTTTTTTCTACATTGGCTGAATCTGTGGTCATTTTATTAATATTTTGATATTCGATTCCTTATACAGATTTTGTTTCACAAGGCAGGATTAATTTTTAATGGTATTCTGAATATTATTTAACATGGTGGCATCTCTGCGGTAAATTTGTGCTTTAATTGCTGAATTTGTGTTTTCTGTGTTCTTTGTTTGACTTTTTTTAAGAAAAAAAACGTATACAAACTCGTTAAACATTGACATGTTTTGTAAACCGCCACTATAAATTTCTAATTTAATTCATAAATTATATCAATTCTCGCAACTTGTCATTGCATTCACCCTCCATTAAGTAACATAATAAATGCATCCACTCACCATGAACTATTGGAAGGCTACTTGATTTTGATATTGGATTAGCTATTATGCATCATCAAATTACTACAAAATATTTTAGATCCCAATTCATTTAGAAGAGTATTTCTAGGTTTGTCATTGTTTAATTTTTCTTTGAGGAATGGGTTTAGCTTCTTTTATTTTACTCGTGTCTTTTATTTACTCTTAATTCTTAAATACCACGTGGGAAGTTCAAATGTCTTAAAAGAAGTGATGAGTAAAATTCAGAGGGCCTGCGATCTTGATAAAATTGTCAGTCTGATTAGGTAGTAGGACGTTTAGGACTGCTTGCTATCTCTGAGAAATTTGAGAATAAGTTTGCACCCATTGATAAGGCTAATGACATAAAATAAGAAGTAACCAGCAACTTCTCTAAGCTATGCAGCACCAGGAGAAATGCAACTTTTCTTTTAAAATGACTCCAATCTCTCCTGTAGCTAGTTAAAATTAGAAGCACTTCCCTCGTGTCCCTTAAGATAACTGTTAGGTCTTGATTCTTGATCTGGTTCAATTCCAAATAGGTTGGTCAATTACCTTAGATACCTACAATTTAGTTGGGAAATTGACTTTAGAAAGAACCCAGGCGAGCTTTCTCGGCTCAACATTGAATGATGGAAATCTGGAAGCAGAGAAGTTGCTGCATGGCTCTATTGTTTATTGTACTGGAAGCAGAGAACAACCCAGTTTAGGGTAAACTGGAACGTTATAAGCTGGTAAAAATCTAATGCTTAGCCTAGTATCTAGGGGGGAAAAAGGATTCTAAAATGAAAGAGTTTGCTATTCCTTAATTCTGACCATCTAAATGCCGTGCTTGATCAGAGCAGAGGAGGGTCTTAGTTACCCTGTTGAACACAAGGAATACATGTCTTATGTTTCAATTGGGTTTATGTATTCACTGCAATCTTTCGATAAAATCTCAAATTCCAACACTCAACTATAATTTGATTTATTGTTTCAACTATGAAGCAAAATGAACATCGGACGAATAGTATATTCACTTGAGCCATGAATCATGAATTTAAATGAAGAGAGTCAGTCCCCAAAATTGCCTCATGAAGAAACACATTATCCTATTACAATTATAAATTCATAACAGCGTAAGCTTATTCTCTTTTGTTCCTTTTATTCTCATCAGCAACCCTGTTGAACACAAGGAATACATGTCTTATGTTTCAATTGGGTTTATGTATTCACTGCAATCTTTCGATAAAATCTCAAATTCCAACACTCAACTATAATTTGATTTATTGTTTCAACTATGAAGCAAAATGAACATCGGACGAATAGTATATTCACTTGAGCCATGAATCATGAATTTAAATGAAGAGAGTCAGTCCCCAAAATTGCCTCATGAAGAAACACATTATCCTATTACAATTATAAATTCATAACAGCGTAAGCTTATTCTCTTTTGTTCCTTTTATTCTCATCAGCAACCTTGTTAATTATTTTAGATTACTAGTGTTCTAGTCCAAAAGTGGGAGTCGGTCCCTTCTGGCTACGAACAAGATCTAGGGGTCCGATACCTGTAAAAGGCATTCTGATGCTTAAATTAGTCTATGTAAGAAATGTATCTTATAGAGAAGGAGAAGAGAGTCTTCCTTTAAGGGAGTTTTCCCTCGTATATGTGTGCCTAGAAAGGCTGGAAAGAGTAGGATGAGGCTTCTAAGCCATTCACATCGCCTTGCGCCATGTGTTGATTTGATGGTTGCTTTTGTCTTGATGAGATGGATCACTGAATAATCCGTACCCAGTACAAGCCCCCCATGCTCGATAGCCGACGAGCCAAGAAAGTAGGCGAGATGGGTGTTGAGTAATATAAACTGGCAGATCCTGAAACTAGTTTGTTGAGCGCCATGCATAAGTTTGACAAGGATTTAAGCTGGGTAGGCCCTGATTTCGGTTTGCCGATCGGTCTGACCGAGCTCGGTTTATTTAGGAGCACTAGGTCAGACAAACCCTTGATTTAGTGTGGAGTGGTTTGCTTTGATTAGATAAACATGTCATGGAAGCAAATGGGCTTGATGGGGAGGTCATAGACTCGAGATAAGAAACCGGTCGTGATTTTGTACCTGGTATCGGAATGAACAGGGGTTATGTCTACTGACCTGGAGTCGATCTGGAGTTGGTTTTTGACCGAGCTCGGGCTCGGACCCGAGTGTTGAATAAGAATCTAAAGCGATTAACTCGCCACCAGGATTAGTTGCTCGAGATCGGAATCTGATCGAGGCTTTTTACCCAGGGCCGGAATCGATTGAGGTCTTCCTGCTCGCGATCGGAATCTGACTGGGGCGAGTTGGCTCAGACCGAGGGATTTGGCTTTTGGTCGGGCTCGTGTTTTTCACCGAGCTCAGGCTTGGACCCGAGTGTTGAATAAGAATCTAAAGAGCTTAACTCGCCACCAGGATTGCTTGCTCGGAATCGAAATCTAATCGAGGCTTTTTACCCGGGGCCAGAATCGACCGAGGTCTTCCTGCTTGCGATCGGAATCTGATTGAGGCGAGTTGGCTCCAACCGAGGGATTTGGCTTTTGGCCGGGCTTGGGTGTTTGACCAAGCTCCAGCTCGAACCTGAGTGTTTGAACGAGAATCTAAAGAGATTGACTGCCACCGGGATTGGTTGCTCAGGATCGAAATTTGGCTGAGGCTTTTTACCCAGGGCCGGAATCGACCAGGGTCTTCTTGCTCGAGATTAGAATCTGACCACAGCAAGTTGGCTCCGACAGAAGGATTTGGTTTTGGGCCGAGCTCAGGTTTTTGATCGGGCTCGGGGTCGGACTCGGACCCGACTGTTGAACGAGAATCTAAAGAGATTGACTCGCCAATGGGATTGGTTGCTCGGGATCAGAATCTGATCGAGGCTTTTTACCTGAGGCCGGAATCGACCGAGGTCTTCCTGCTCGTAATCGGAATCTGACCGAGGCGAGTTAGCTCCAACCGAGGGATTTGGCTTTTGGCCAGGCTCGGGTGTTTGATCAAGCTCAGGTTTGGACCTGAGTGTTGAACGAGAATATAAAAAGATTGACTTGCCACCAGGATTGGTTGCTCGGGATTGGAATCTCACCGAGGCTTTTTACCTGGGGCCAAAATTGACCGGGGTCTTCTTGCTCGGGATTGGAATCTAACCAAGGCGAGTTGGCTCCGGCCAAGGGATTTGGTTTTTGGCCAGGGCTCTGGCTCAGACCCAAGTGTTGAAAGAGAATCTAAAGAGATTGACTCGTCACTAGGATTGGTTGCTCGGGATCAGAATCTGATCGAGGCTTTTTACCCAGGCCCGAAATCGACTGAGGTCTTCCTACTCGCAATCGGAATCTAACAGAGGCGAGTTAGCTCCGACCGAGGGATTTGGTTTTTGGCCAGGCTCAGGTGTTTGACCGAGCTCAATCTCGAACTAGAGTGTTGAATGAGAATCAAAAGAGATTGCCTCGCCACTAGGATCGGTTGCTCAGGATCGAAATCTGGCCAAGGCTTTTTACCCGGGGCTAGAATCAACCTGGGCTTTCCTGCACGGGATCGAAATTTGACCGAGGCAAGTTGGCTCAAATCGAGGGATTTGGGTTTTGGTAGGGGCTTGGGTTTTTGACCGAGCCCGGGCTTGGACCCGAGTATTGAACGATAATCCAAAGAGATTGACTCGCCACCGGGATTGGTTGCCCAAGATCAGAATCTGACCGAGGCTTTTTACTCCATGGTCGAAGGTCGGACAGTTGTTGAACAAGTTTGGGGCAAGTTTGCACCTGTTTACATTTGTGAGAAATCTCATGATTGAGATAAAATGAGATCTCAGTTTTCATAAAAGGAATTTAAATGATTATTAACCAAAGCAAAAGTTGACTTGGTTATTTAAAAGTAGTCAAAGTTAACCGATTAAAGACATTTAATGTCAATTTGATGGTATTGCCTTTAATGGCATTTATGCCATTCAAAACCCCTTCACGGTCTAGCTTGACCAAAAGTGCCATAAAGCCATTAATTGGCTTTTTAATGCCATTAAAGCGGTAAAGGGCATATTGATTTTTCTATACATCAACCGAGATGGGAAGTCTTGCTTACCTTAGCTGACCGGCACGTAAGTGGGTTCGTGGAGGAACATGTTATTTAGTACGGGTATGTTTGAGATTTTGTGCTTGGGTCGGGAAGAAAATTTTTGTGGAGGCTAAAGCCGCGTGTTTTACCCTCTCAGGACATTACAGTACTTGGTCCACTTTCAGTGTTAGGTTTTACTTTGAAGTAAAAAACTTCCAAGGTGACTCGGTGTGTGATGGCTAACAATTGCCAGGTTCTTCACTGATGGCTGTCGAGTTTAAGGTTAGTTACTGAACTTGGTTTTCTATAAGTTAATGGCAGGATCTCGGGTCTTTTGTGGTAGTTGTCGTGTTGAGTTTGGCGAGTTGACGACCAGTGGTTTCCAGATTCAATACTGGTAGTTGCTGAATCTAATGCCAACATTTGTTGGGTTCAACGTTGGCAGTTGCCGAGATTTGACTTCCCAGGCTTGTGGTTCCCTGCGTGCTTGAGATTGGCAATTAGAGCCAAAAGGGCGTGAAGTAATCAGCAAAGCCAACCATAATTGAAGCCCTATTACCCCAATTGGGATGAGCTCAAATCCTTCAAGGTTTTCCTGGCAGAGGCCGGGGACCCCAAATCTTTCTGGGTTGGAGCGACACCGGGATAAGCTTGGAGCCTTCCGAGTCAAATCATCCTATGGCATTGGGTTGGCATAGGCTTGGAGGAATATCACCTCGGTAAACTCTGCAACCCGACAACAGACTCGGTGGCTCTATGACCCGGTAATGTACTCTTGGTAAGTTTGCAATCCCTACATGGCCCCATGAACCTTGCAACTCGTCTGAGCGAGGGCGCTGGGTTGAACTAGTAGGAGCGAGGTTGCTGGACAAGGTATCTGACTTTGGTGTTGGGTCGAGTAGAGTAGCTATAACTCTAGCAGGTTCATTGAGCTATCATGAGAGCTTCTAATGAGCCAGGAGAGAAAATTACTCCAAGAGTTGGGTTTGTACCTGATGGAGGCATGGCCATGGAAGCCTTTTGCACAGGGGAATCATGCAATTCATCTCGGTACTGGGTTGATGAATGATAAGAAAAATCAAGGGATGACTGAGCACTGAAACGCAATGCATGAGATGTGTCATGAGAGACAGCTTGAGAGTATGGGAATCGTTTTACCAATTTCCCACAGATGGCGCCAATGTTCTGGTCCAAAAGTGGAAGTTGGTCCCTTCTGGCCACGAACAAGATCAAGGGGTCGGGTACTTACAAAAGGCACTCTGATGCTTAGGTTAGTCTCTGTAAGAAATGTATCTTGTAGAGAAGAAGAAGAGAGCCTTTCTTTGAAGGAGTTTTCCCTTGTATATATGTGCCTAGAAAGGCTGGAAAGAGTGGAATGAGGCTTCTGAACCATTCACATGGCCTTGAGTCATGTGCTGATTTGACGGTTGCTTTTGTCTTGATGAGATGGATCATTGAATAATCCGTAACCAATACAACTAGGATCCAAAAGCAATTAGGCTACACTTCGTATAAATAATGAGATGAATGAGATAAGAAAGCATGCATTTTCTGGTTAAGGCAATTTCTTGAGAATGTAAGGGAAGATCTTTCACAGCAAGGTCAATGGAAAATCTATTTAATATGGACAAAATGCAAACAAGTAATGATATAGCAATAGTAGTCTCCTCTATGTGCACTCTAGTAGTCTCCTCTAAGTGCGCGCTCTCTAGATTTATCCTTGAAAATAGACATCAACACGATGTTTGGTTAACAAAGTATCATGATCCTTTTATGGATGAGTCAAGGATATATTATAAGTAGAGAAAATAATGAAAGAAAACCCGCAAAAACAAGGAGACAGACCAAAAAACATTCAAAATCTGAATTGATCACCATAATGGTTATAAGAAAAGTACAACATGGAGACATGCAGTTTAATAGAAGAAGGGATATAAAAATCGTAAGGACATCTCTGAATTTGGTTAAATATACGTATATACAAGAACCTACTAACTTCTGTCATGGTTCCTAATGTAATCTAACCTGTCTCCAAATATAGGGACCTAATAAGGGGAAAAAGTTATAGAAATGTACTATATCGTTAAGTAGGTCCTTATCATAGTTGTCCCAGTAGGATCTGAAAGCAGATGTCTGACTAGACACATTCTCAAGTTATTTGGTGCTATAATGAACATGTAGAATGCAAATAATACAAGGTCAGCAGAGGATAGAGAGGAGCCAAGAAATCCTTGCCACATCCTGTGAGGAAAAAATATTTAACCATCATTCCATATGCAATTTCTATCCCAAAAGAAAAGAAGAAAAAACTCCAGCAATAAGCAATGCAGTCGGGCTTGTATCATGAATTCATGATTCATGAAATAACAAACTTGTGTATCTAATACTAACAAAAAGTTAATTACATATTAATCTTTCTGCCACTAGGACAACATTTACATATATTTTTAGAAAAAGGGCGTCATAGCATTAGCATGTAAAGGATCGCAAAAGATCAGATTTAATTTCATGTTTCCCTAGAAGTCATTTGTAAAACCCCAAAGCAAAGTAATTGAATACAAGCTGTTTCCCTAGAACAGTAATGGGATTCACTAAATGAATTAAAGATGTGGCTTTCTTTCTAGTATCATCTCATGGACAATGGTCACCAGTATGGTATTGCTCTCAACTCTCAAGCAAAAATTACATTACCTCAACTTTGTAGCTATCATTCTATTTCAAATGAACCATAATACTAGCGACAAATTCTGGTGACTGAAACAAGATGTCAACTCCAGCAAGGGCATTACATAATAGTATTGATGTATTATTTTCCACTAGTTCATAATCTAGAGCATAGCTTATTAAGGTTTCTAACATGATTTAGCATGTAGGCACTGATCTTCAGCATCTAGTAGTAAGATGGGGTGATCAGAAGAGAGAGTTTCAGCCTGAGGACAAGTATTGTTCTGGGATATCAACCTCCATCCTCAAGCCGGTTACCGAATGAATCATGGATCTACTTGAAACAGATTGAAAGAAAACGGAAGAATATTGAAGAAGGAAAAATATGAATGTACACTGAAGAAACTATACAAATGCAATAAATAAATAAAAATTAAAAAATATATATGTTAATTATTCATAAGGTTGTGGTTCCTTCCACATCAAGGTTATGCCTTGATCCTTTATGGAGAGAACCAAAATTGCAAAATTGAGTTACAGCCTCAGCTCAGGTTTTGATCAGGTCCATTCTTTCATTTACGTCAACATTCATTTTGGCAGCCATCTAAAGTCTAAACAATGCTGTATCAGATAGGCTACTACCATGAGTTTTTCAATAAAAGCAGGGGCCTCTTTGAAAATAACATAGAATCGAGTTATATGATATGAGGTATTTCTTTGGCTTTCAGCTGATGAAGCCAAACGGTACTTGACTAAACTGTAGCACTGGAACAAAACTTGTATAGCTGAACCTACAAATCTAGCAAAGGCTTTTCCAAGCTCAATGCAATGCATGTGCATAATTTTCCCCCTAGTCACATTATACTTGAGAAGCATCATCAAGCAAATTCCAAGCCACATAAATGAGAGAGAAAATCGATCATACCAATCAGGCAAGAGGAAGAAAGTACGAAAGAATGTTCTAATGCCCTCAATGTCCAGCTGCAAAATTAATGCTAATCCGACAAGAAAGAATGCTCTCTGCCGTTTCCTTTCTTGTGGCCAAAGTGTATTCCAAGCTGAAAGAAAAAAGATGAAAATGCATATAAAAGTAGAAAACCTCACATCCACATTAAGTCCGACAGAGTCTACTCTCAAATTTTGGAATAAATCTATATCATAAAATTATATACATTTTTCTTCCAGATAGTAGAGCTGTTTAAGGATAGAAACAAAATAAGCATAGTTTAAAAGTTCAATTTTAGAAAAACTGAGCTAACTTTTATGTCTAAGCTTACGGGTATTACTGGATATAAAATCATCTTGAATTCTTCTCAGACAGAATTCATTAAATAAATAAAAAAATCAAACAGGCTTCATGTTTAGAGAGAATATAAATTTTAACAGATGTTTAAAAACATGGAATAAAATCCCCATTTCTTTGGAGTTTAGACTGTTGTATCAGACTGATTCATATAACTGTAAAAGGATCGAACACTCTATTCCATGATATAATAAGTTTTTGCAGTACATTTCAGTAAACAGCTCAAAGGTAAAAACATGTATACAATTACTAATAATCTGTGCATACAGGAAACTAAAGTGCAGCCACTTCATAGCATACAAGCGAAAATGCAATGCCTCTCGAGAAATTTTGAAATGGGGATTGAAAATAACCATATTTCGGAATTACAGCAATCATGCCCATAGGATTATCAATAGAAACAGAGTTGATAGAATCGCTGAGCTCCACAGGAATGACACCTCAGAAGTCCTTCTGACAGATCGGTTCCCATATTAACAAATGAAAGAAATACTTGTGCGAGAGTCTCTGATTTTGTAAATACATCAAACATACGAAAGCAACTAGTAAAAGTTCACTCCAAGGAGGGGCTTAAACGAAATTTGAGACTACTATGGTGTCAACAAACACACAAATAGTCTAGTTGTCAGTCAAAAGTGAGGGAATCAACCAAAGCAAGCTAAAAGGTAACGGAAGATTTTAATATCAAACTACAAGCAAAAGTATACTTGATTACCTTGCATAGATAGATTCTCTTTACTTCTTTCATGAGTAATAATGTCCCTTGCATGACGCTCTTTCAAAATAGAAGCAATTACTGAGGCATATTTTGGAGCTTCTGACAAAGATCTCACAACTGAGTAGCCTATTGGATAAAAACTGATATATAAGGGCATAACTTAGATTAAAGATATCCATAAAATGAAGATATGACCATGTCATGCCTGTGGCTGGATGCACCATGCTGGCAGCTGCACCAAATGCAAGGTTCTTTTGCTCTGTGTTTGGTAAGGATCCACCAACTGGGATATAAGACCATTCCTACATAGAAGTTTATAGATGAAAGGTAAATTTTTTGGGCACCCAAAATTCAGATTCAGATGCAAGAAGTGCCAAGATGCACTAAAAGAACTTGTCCATATCATATTATGATTTCAGAAATCTAATATAACAGCACGAATGATAGCTGGAAATTGAGGATAATAACAGACACTGTTATCAAGGAAAGCACAGGCTTTCAACTCCACAACTGTTCTCCATTATGATACAGGATTTCAGTGGAAAAAGAACAAGGTATTTGACTTGAAAAGAGCATAAACTTGATGGCCAATAGATGCCACAAATACCATCAATTGAATTTTGTAGGAATAAGATATGCAAGAATTGTATTGAGTGGTCATTTAACAATATAAATGAGCACATCAGCAGTCTACTATATGGAATAAGGATAAGCCCTTCTTTGACAATAAATATACAATAAAAAAAAATACTAATCAACAAACAATCCTTGCATTTCCAATGCCTTTACCTCTTCATAAGTTTTTGTGATTTTGATCCCCATCATATTTAATCTTGAAAAGAGCTTTTTCTTTAGTAAGTCAAAAGGCATGGCATCTTTTGACGCCAAACATGTTTCCTGCAATTGACATTTTTACATAAATCCAAATAGAACTGTAACACACAATGTAAAATACTACACTGAAAAACATTGAGCAAACCTCAAAGAACACTCTTGTACGAGACATGGGCATTGCATAAAGAAATGTTGGATAATTTGCTTCAAGACATTGAACATTTTGCTTCATGTAGTCTCTGTAATCCATGAAAACCATCAGGTTTGGATCATAAGGATTGTTTTCCACCTAAAATAGTAACAAAAAAAATTGTCATTGTTACTAGCTATCACATTTTTAAACTTAAAATTTTTTAATTAAAAAAATGTTATAGAGAGAAGACAGCAGACAGACAAATATTTAGAGACTACCTGGATTTGGAACAATTCTGACTTGTTCACCAAGAACATTATTGTGTTATTTTTTATATTGCCATTTTCAGATAATCACCAATAATTGATTTGCTTTAAAGAGACTTATAAACTGTATTGTTATTAAAATTGTATGACAACAAGAAGCACCAATATTGGTCTGATTTAAACAGACTTATAAACTGTATTATTATTAAAAGTATACGTCAGCAAAGAATCAAAGATAATGAAAACTGTAGCTTGTCACCAGACTGCTTCCGTTCTACAATACAACTCAATCATATTAACCACACAAAGCAAGGGAACTTCCTAGGTCACACATTTAAAAAGATGCAGATAGGAGAAATCTAGAGCTTCAGGAAACAAGAGAAAGGCCACACCACAATTACTGTTGAGATGTAGGATATTTTTAATGATGCTAGCATCAAGCTAACAATAATCACTTATTAGAAAACTGAAAACCAGAGAGCCAGCCTCCAACCTCAACTTCCACACCATAAGCTGTTTGGACAGACACCTTTGGGCCCCCAACCTCATACTGCAACAGTTTCCCAGAAGCTGCCCCTGATGCAACAGTAACAAGCCTATAATAACATGTCAGAATTTTCAATATCTAATAGATAAGTGGATATAGATTTTAAAAGCAAGCAAATTATATTGTACCTGCAAGGAACTACAATATCATATTCACAGGCAACATGACTTTGACCATTGCTAGCCTCAACAATCCTTTCTACTCTTGAGCTAAGATATGATACACCTGACTCGACACACCTAGGGAAAATTAATATGAATCATAAATCTACAAAAGTAAATAAAATAATTATTACTAGGAAGTTAAATTACAATTAGTAGAAATGATAGTAATACTAAATATAACTCAAAACAGTTTTACCTTCTTAACAATTCCTCATGGAGCAGATGTCGACTGACACGTCCATAAGAACGTCCAATTAAAACGGGATCCTTATTATCAAGATATACAATGGTATCCTGCCAAACATGCTCAATACAACCTTCAAGTCCAAGTCCTGAATTTATAATGAAGCATGTTCATTAATATGTAAAAGGAAGCAGAGTTTATCAAAAAGAAAATATATCAGGCTTTTGGGGGCATAAATGTCCAAACCGATAACTATCAAGATAACATAGAGTTCACTGGTCATCAGGATACGAAAGCATAAAGAAATGCCTTTAAATGGAATTTATTTGGCAGGTGATACACAAGTTCACTGAAAGTGAGAAAAATTCCAAGATCAACATTTCTGTGTTTCATAAACTGAAGGGTGAAAACATTACTATTAAAAGAGTTTGTTCACAAGTAAGCATCGGCAGCATTGTCTCAATTGATTTATAACCTTGTTATCCAACACTCATAAGATCTAAACAAATAGTTTACCTGATACGAAGATAATATCAGTAGAGTGATGGAGCAAAAATGGTACCTTTAAATTCGTCCTCCCACATGCCATAATTATTTGTAAAAGGGAGATCCGGACCAATAAGCCCGACTTTTAATCCTAACTTGCCAGATTCTGCAGCCAGAGCAAGACCAGCTGGACCACAACCAATCACTACTAGATCCAGTATATCATCTCCTCCTACAGAGATCGGTGGCAACTGCAACAGTGGTTAAGCACAGTTTCTTAGAAAGATAACAGAAGTCCAAAAAACAATTTTGTAAGTATCAACTACAAGAAATTCTTATGTACTCTGAGAGTACTAATCATACATTATACATGCAGTTGGATTAAATTTAAAATATTATTTAATAAAATTTAAATCAAATATAACGATTAAAAAAGTATATAAGAATTTTACCTCAACTAGATCATGATCACCATCTACTATAACCTTATGTTTTGAATTTTCAACAAAAACAGAGTCCAAAATGCAGAGAAATGGCCAACTCCCATCCAAACCTCATGAAACTTTCAGAACTAATCATATTTAAGTTCATAATACTGAAAAGGCATGAAACAGAGCTGAAAAGCAGAAACCTTATCAGCAAGCTTGGATTGCATTTCCATGGATTTGTTCTGCTGCATTTGGACGAAAACAAGTTCAGAACCACCGGCTTTAACATAGTCTTCCTCGTCGGCGAAATTATCTTTCACGGCGACGCAACTCTCGCTCCCTGCGCCGGCTTTGGCCTCCACCACCTTGAGACAACGTGAATGTGATGAACCAACGGCATGCCCGCAGAACGAGGTTCTTCTTCTTGCAAGCTTCTTTCTTCGTAACCGTAACCTTGAAGAAGGGCTCAAACAAACCGCCATTGCAGCGAAGTTTCGAGCTCCAACGCACTCCATTAATTGTTGGGATTTTTTGTCGCTTTGGGTTTATGGCAATGCTTGCTTATCACTCTTTGCTTCTCACCATGGCATTCAAAGCCACTCTTACCGAGCCTGCACTTTTATCAAAACGACGCCGCCCTGTGACGACGAGCGGTTTCAGTTTCAGAATCAGAGGATAGAGGGAAAGGGAGGGAGAGTTATATGGTGCAATTTAATTTGCTGACTTTTTTAACAGTCATCCGAATTTTGCCACGTGGAGTTCTTGGATTGGATGGAGCTCTTGAAAAGCTACCCTTATCAGAAACGAGCTGTTGGAGAAGAAAAGGCATGCCATGAATGGAATCTGGTCCAAACAGTGTGTTGTTCTCTTATGTGCCGGTTGGCGTCTACATATCATATGAATGAACGACATCTACTAGTGAGACGTTTTGCCGTTTATTTCTTGGCCCTGTTTTTCTTTGCAATAGTACAGAGTACAAACTTCAAATTAATTAGAGCCCAAAAATTTAAACTCCAAACTAATAAATATATTTCAATGCCAAGTTGTCTTAAAAGAACAATAATAACTATACAGCTAAGTATCCTTTTTTTTTTTGGTATTTTAAATTCTCTTATCATTTGAACTAATTGTAATTATATGTGATTTTATTATAATTTAGGTAGCTTTGAAGAAAAAACAAGTATAGAAATATAGATTAAAAAGATGGCAAAAAGCTAATTGATTATAATATTTAATGAATGTTTTATAAGTTTATACGTGTGGTAATATGGCGAAGATACTCTATCTAGTTATAGCTTCTTTGTAACTTACAAAGAAGCTATAACTGTGAATCTTTTTCCTTCTTTTTTTTTTTATATTTCTTTTTCCTTCTTTCAGTTAGTATAGTTGGTCATCCAAGCATTAGTTAATTATGTGGGGTACAGCCACTAATATCCAGCAAGTAAATGAAAGAAAACAAAGGGGGAGAGGTTTTCTTCAGGCCTAATAGCATACGCAGGCGGAAACTTGAATGTAATGCTAATAATATGTACGTGTAATACCATTGGCAAGTTTAGATATATGCTGAAAGAAAGTGATTAACCAAGGCCTGAGCGTAGTTCAATTTTTATCTGAATAATTCTATATTTTAGTAATGAATCAACTTAATAATCTTCATAATTATTTAAAGAATAAAGTATTAAATTTTTTTTTAATTTTTAATATATTAAATATTTTTATTTTTTATTTAATACTTTATATTTTAAGTAATTAGAAAGATGTTTTACTATTAAAAAATGATTAGCCAACTGTTGACAGCCGCATGATGAAGGTATATTAGTAGGCAGCAAAATAGAAATGTTAGGATTAAGAAAGGTGAGAATAAGTAGATCATCCAAAGAAAAATGCTTATGTATTTTGAGAGTATTATATTAGTCTAATAAAAACATAACACAACACATCATATAAATACATGTCATTGGATTACTTTTAAAATATTATATAATAAAATTTAGATTAGATTTTATTGTTGAGAATACTACTCTCTCAGTGTACATAAGTATTTTTCAATCCAAAGGTGATGAGGTCTTAAACACATGTTCAAATTAAGTACGAGGTTACTCTAGGTAAATATAAACTTAATGTTTATCAAGTACAAAATTTTGAAATATCAAAGGATTTAATTTTGGTATATTATTACTATAATACTTTTTTATACTAACATTTAATGATGTATTGCCACATCAATAAATGAGTTACTATGATAATAACTAGTAGAAAAGTTAAGCTATTTTAATGATGTGTCTTGATTTAATCATAGTGGAAAAAAATAAAAATTACACTCAAAGTATCAAATCCATTGAGTTCCAAGCAACTTTCATGATATTAATTTCCCAAAGTCTAATAATTATAGTTCTTTTAGTTACATAAGGAAATAATCTTCAGCCACAACCACAAGATGGTCTATCTAAATCCCTTGGCAGAAAGACTTCTTGTGTCAATATATCAATATATATAGAAATAAATAGAAGTTTCATTCAAACTTTATTCATGTAAAATACAGTAAAACAAGGAGTAGTAATCAGTATAACGTTTTGGCCATGAAACACACACCAAGCGCACACGCACACACCCTTCCAGTTTTACGGACAAAACTCCACTCGAGTATTATTATAAGTTGAGATGTTTTATCTGTTTCCTAGTTCTTTTGTGTCTGACTGTAGTCTGCGGATCATTAAGAATTCCTTACTCTGCAGTTCTTTCGAATCTCTCCGTTAGAACCAGTTAGTGGATTTATATTCCCCATCTTGATCATGGCATAAGCAAATTCCACAAGGAAAATTCTACCATTATCTCTATAAAACTGGACCAAAGGCTTAGTGGTTGCAGTGGCCTCATCACTGGAAAAGAGAATCTGGTCAGAGCTAAGGAGACCCTTTCCATTGAGCAAGTTCTGGAAGTAGTGGTTATCAAATAGATCCACTGAATTCTGGTCTAGCACACTAGTTGTGTTTCCATCTCCATTTTGTGGGCACAAATTTTGCAATTCATTGAGCATGTTAGTTTCAAGTGTACTATCTGGTGCTCCTGTCCCTGAGAAGTTGAACAATCTATTGCTAAACAAAGCGCACCTTGCTCGTCCAATAGTATGGGAACCTAAAGAAATAATTGAACATATATAAAACAATAGATAGATATTAGTAGCATATTCAATTAGAAGTATAAGCAAGCAAGAATATTCCTAATACTTTGCTACAGAGGTGACTATCATGCTGATTAAGAATGATACATACACAAATTCCTCACACACTCCTCACAATTTTTTATACTGGTTAGTGGTTACCATACCTGATAAAGTGACAACATCTGTGAGATTAAGGCCAACGTTATTAAACTTGGAAATGATAGTATCTAGTGAGTCAAATGGAGAGGGAAGTGCAAGATTTGCCAGTGTCCCGTTTGAGATTAATCCGTCTCTCCGTCCTAGCTGAACGTACCAAAAAGGACCCCCACTCTGCAAAACGTGAATACAATTATGGTAAAAAGTAAACACAAACTCAACCAATTGTCTTGCAAGGCTCAGAGACATGCTCAATTTAATCGTTTGAACATACGAGGAGAACAGAATCTCTGGCAGCTATGGCTAATATATCAGCACAGGACACAACTCCACTACATGCACTCTCCACTGAACTTTTGATTCTATCTATAACTTCAAATCCTCTAGCAGAATTCAAGTTAGGAGCAGCAAGTTTCTCACTATCTTCACCTCCATCCAGCAGAACTGAGCCATCGCAACCCTGAGAGCGAAATGTGTTAGATACAAGAAATATGAAAGTCGTATACAGAATCCCCGTCAACTTTGGAGTTTTGGCCAAAAAAATATATTTGACTTCAAGTTTTGACAATTATCTCACTTAACTTGAAACATGTCTCAAAGGCTACTTTAAAATATGGTATATTTAATTTATGCATTAGACTACTAGTAAGATTTACTTGGCTTGACAAAATCATATCAAATCATTTATCAACTCCTACTACATAAATTACGTGGTACATCATATATATATATATAACCAAAAAAAATTTGTGGAGCTACAACATGTGGCTCAATTGGCACTTCATGTGAATAACTTTACCTACGATGCAAGGGGTTAGAATTTCACTAGAAGCATCTTGTCATCTTGTGGCCGCAAACAAAAGTCAACGTCTGAGCGAGGATTAGTCCCACGAGAGAAACTAGAAAATTTTAGGTGGGGGTGCTAAATGCACACTTACTCATACAAATTGTAAATCTTTTAAAGAGACAAATTTCATCTATTTGGAGGGATTGCTTAAAAATTTTCATTATAATTAAAGAAATTTTTTTTGTTTCCTATAAGGTGTAGGTTCATTACTAATTTGTCTCACACTCAAAGAGTGTAAAGATATCTCATGGTCTTACCAAAAAAATATATTTATTTTTCTGTGGAGTGCTAAGTTTCAAATATTTCAATTTTAGGTGAGTGCTAGTTTTTCTGCTAAAATTTCAATGTGCAGAATGCTGGTCAGAAAATTCACGTATGGTAGTAAAAACCACAATTGATTCTCCCCAAAAAAAATTAAAATAAAAAAAAACAGGAATTGATTATCTAAATTTGATTTGAAGCAGCAAATATGAGGCTTTATTCCCAAAATTGTTAAGCCATATTTATTTGCCAAAACCTCAAATTGCGGAGGCTTCTATACATTTTTCTTCTGAAAATTAACACACGGAGTGCATAGAATGAAAAAAAGATATGACTAGATTTGGAAATACTTGACAGAATAACCTGTAAAAGTATTTCAAGAATATTATCATATTGAGAATTCAAAATAAACTGCATGCCACCTCAACTTACGTTTACAAAGCAATCATGGAAGTGAAGCCGAAGCAAAGAAGCACCCATTCGCAACTCATTTTTTAGAGCGTTTTGAACCTCTCTCCTTACTACTCTCATAAGGTCAGGGCATGTTGTCTTATAATAATCTGTCGTCAGTTGGGACCTTACTGCTACACACAACATGAACAAATTCATAAGCCAGAAATATGCATTGGAACTTCCTGATCTATTCATTCTCACTTTATTGTGATCACGCCCCGATGTATGTGGCAAACACATCAATGGCTTTATTTATAGCCAAGATCACGAGACATGTAGCATTTTTTTTTTTCGATTATTGATGCAACTTAATCATCTGCTTAGTGCTGGCGGCTGCAATCTTGTTGTATTCAAATTAAGATTTTATTGCAAAAAGATAACAGACTAGAGTTTTAATACTACCGACCGCATGTTCCTTTGAAAGTGGCATCACTTCACTTATCAAATTCTGAGAAATGTAAGCCTCCTATTCAAGTTTGTGAATGAAGACAAAATCCAAATCACTCTCTCTTATAAAAAAAAAATTAAACATAAGCACAATCAATATCGGCTACGACTTTGGAGCACTGTGAAATTGTGAACGCATTAAGAATTTAAAATTGTTATTTGCTAGCATCTGCATTCTGACAGCCAAAACACAAAGACAAAGCCACGGCTGAATAATTGTTTCTTATTATTCATGCGTGGTCGGGTGGGATAAATTTCATTATATAGAAGGGTATGATTTACCAGTTGTCCTGCCTCTGTCATAAGTTTGTTTATAGGTAACTAATATATAAGAAAATTGATAATGTTAAAAATGTTTGAGGCGTGGTTTGGTTGCTGGACATCAAATTAACATCAGCCCTATCCTTACCTTCTCAATTCTATAAACGAAGCACTCAAGTGCCATTGAAAAATATATATACCTCCTTTATTGTTGATCCTAGCTCTCCACATTTTCTTGATTCTTTTATGGGTTAAATTCAGTTTGTCCCTATAATTTAAGTTTATATCATTGTGCCACCAAGTGGTTTCGACTGTTGTCACTTTGCACTGTGTGGTTAGTTCTATTAGCCCAAAGCCTCCTGCGGTCAGTTAAGTTAGCCCAAAGTTTAGTTTCATCAACACAAAGTCCCCATGTGGTATCATTATGTTAAATCCAAATGAAAAGTCATCAGTATCACTCATCGGTGAGATAAGAGAAATTACCACTGAAATGATTTATCAGTGGGAAGAAAAGTTACCGTCAGTATGATTCTTCGACGGGAAGAGAAACCGATATAATTCGTCAGTAAGAACTAGCAAAACTTACGACAAATGCAAGACCCAACACCAATTGACCCAAAACCTGTCACCTACACTAACAGATCAGAATCACCACCAATAGACCATTACAAAGGTTGCTGAAATTACCATCAACCACCTCAAAGAATGGAGGCAAGTTCTGCACAACGTCACCAAAAAAAAGAGAGGAATTCTTCACAACCTACTACTCCACGTTGCAGCAACTGTAATCTAGAAACCACCCTATTGTCATCGCATCAAAGAAAACACCGCAAAACATATAGAACTCAGTCTGACTTAGAAATAATATGAAGAATTCAGAGGAAAGGATTTTACACATGAGTTCTATGAACCCAACACAGCAGAAAGAGATAATCTCCTCAAGGAGGAGGCTCTGATACCATATTGAAATTATATGGTTTTAAGTAAGGAAAGAGTAAAAAAGAAAGAATACTAAGGAATAATATGAGATTGGATTGATTTGATGTATTGTAAAATACCTGAAGATATTCTGAGATATTCTAACAGTAACTAACATTTTTCTGTGAAATATTCGGATGATACAAATATTTTTTTGGTACAACGGGAATTTCAACCTAAGACCTCTTGCAAACTACTCAAATCCCTCATCACTAGCCCAGTCCTAGTGGCTTGGATGATACAAATATTGCTCCTCAAAAATTTGTGCTCCTTAGAATAATGCAAATAACGTTTTCTAAGAGGATTGCTACTATTCTTTTTTTCTTTTTTTCTTTTTTTTTGCTTAAGGGGGGTATCTTGGAACTCATTCAAAACAGTTCTCAACCCCTTCATGTTTTGGTTCCAAGGCAAAGTTATATAAGATTGCTAAAGGAAACCAGGACACCATAGGTGCAGACTCAAGTATTGCCCTACGACGTACAAGTGCTGATTCAACAACAGAGTTTTATATCAAGCTTTACAGAGCCTCTCACATCCTTCATTCAGTCTCTTCTTAACCTAGCAGATAGACTCATAGAAGGGTGGTTTACTCTAATATTTTCAAACTGGTCACATACCCAAAAAAAAAGAAAACCACAGCCCCTGGCCAACACGAGCAAATTAGGTCAGCACATGCTCACCTCTGCTGGCCGCAGCATACTGTACCTTCATAAACAGCTATCTCTTAAGCCTTCACCAATAATGAATCCTACCTAAAAATCAAAAGTACAGGGAGATATATCCTATGTGAAAACCATTAAATTAACAACTAAAATTTTATTTAGATAGACATCCATGCCTCTAAAACCTCAAATTAGATCAGCATGAAAGACTAAATGAGCAAAAGCAGCCACACTCATCAGCAACAAAACATATGCTCCCACACAGCAAACAAATAACTAAACAAAATTTTGTAAGAATTGTGATCAACTTATACATACATAGACGAACTCAAGAAAAACATAGAGCCAAAAGTAAATTGAAGCAGCAGACTATAACAACTTCAGGATATTGCAAAGTAAGCATATTAGCTGAAAATCTGACAAAAGGTGGGCGAGAACATACCCTGCAAATCTAATATGTTAATTGCCAATATTTGCTAAGGAACAAGGAATGAGATTGAAACACAACGCGCTAAACAAACAAAACAATTAAACAAATGATGGTTTTACAAATTACATAGCAAAACCAAAACTGAAAAATATCAAACTACAAGAGCACAAGCCCAAGTTCAGATGGTTTCAAGGCATTACGAACCCTATAATTGTACAAGTAGTAGTGAAGCTGCCCATCTCCTGGCCCAAACTTGAGCTCTTTGAGGAAACTCTCATTCTGCATTATATCCAAGGCATTGAAAACATCAAATTCCTTTTGCTTGGCTACAATTAGCACATCATTCATTAACTGAAGCAGTGGAGTTTTGGTGGAGACATTATAATAAGAATAAGCAGCTTTCAAAGTTGAGTAAGTTTGATTTCCCAGGATAGATGAAGGAAGAGTGTAGAAGCTGCAGAAGTCCGTGATCTCATGAGTTTCAGGACTCTCAACCAAGTAACTATCCACCACATTCTCATTGGGAAGAAGCCAATGCTCGACATCATTTTCATCAAAATCAGGTGCAACAACAAACTGGCTCAAGTAGTTCCTAAGCAACCGAGTAACAGCAGGGACATCCCGGAGCTCCATTTTTCTGAACCCAGGAGTAACTGTTGAATCAGGTAATTTGTAAAGTTTTATAGTTCGGCTCATTGTCATCCTAGCACCTAACCTTGAAAACCCAACATCAATAAGCTTCTTTGGATTCAATGATCTATGCCAATACTGACAAGTTGTTATTGGCGTTGGAAGAACAACTCCAGCTGTATAAGCTGCCTGCCAAATATTCTCCAAATGAACCCTCCTAGTGACTTCCTTGATCATAACAGGTGCAAGTCTCTTCGATCTAAGCTTCTTATGGACACATAAGAAATTGATCTCTGCCATTTTCACAACCTTATCGTTAACCCTGATTCTGGCAGGGACGCCAGTGATGAAAGCAACCAACTTCTTTGAAGTTTTGGCACGAACACCAATGTGCCAACTCCTGTAATAACCTGGAATGCGCAATGCCCACCTTAGAAATTCCTTAGAATAATTGAACCTGAACATGTTCTCATCATCCTCGACATAATTATTCTTCAATAGAATATAAACCTCATTGCATGTTTCCTCAGAGTCCATGTCACATGTGGTCCACTCATAAGCACTTGGAAGATTGTAAGCTTCCTGTTTGACTTCAGACAATGGTGTTGGGGGCTCAATGGGGCCTTCGGGTAAGCTTGTGTCTCCAACATCCTTATATTGCCCAACAGGTTGTGTTTCCCAGAACTTATGACTCTTGCTGACAGACATGGAATCTTGGAACCTTTGAACAATGGTTTCCAATGAGCTATCGCCCTTAGCAACTACTGAGTCTCCATCAACATGATCAGGGTTTTCTTTTGGAGACCCAGATGGAGAACTGCTATCACCCATATCAAAAATCAAAAATCCAACGGCGCTGAAATATCAAAACAACTTATTTCACAACCCTGGCAGTGAAAAAAAGAAAAAAAAAAAAACGATCTTGTGGACATGAACATGAAACCGATGAAATTATTGGAAAAAAATCCAAATCCAAGATAAAACAGAGAAGCAAAACATCCTTGATCTGATCTGGTTTTAACAATGTGGCCAATGCAAAAAAATTCAAATCAAAATGTAAAAGCTAAAACACTCAGAACGTGGCAAAATCATTTAGAACCAAAGATAACAATACAACAAGTACAATCAATCAGAAGAGTGAAAATCCCATTGTGTTGTTCTTATTCGCAATTGAAGAAGAACCAAATTGAACAAGGTAATGAATCTAGAAAAGTAAAAATTATGATAAACTCACAGTTCCGATGAAAGAGAATGAATCAGATCCAATATCGAAGCGAAGTTAACGAGGATGGGAAGGAATATTGTTTTGTTGGAGGAATAGCATAAGCATATTATAGGAAGATAGGCGTGAAAAGCATTGGAGAACAACTGGGGAGGGTGCGCTGGAGGAATGAGAGACTCTTGTGTAAACTTCGTATCCCACGCCAGCCTCTGGCTATTTTTCTTTTTCTTTTTCTTTTTTTCTCTTTTATTTGTTTGATCTGACTAATTTTTAGAATGAGATCATAAGAACAAATAAGTTTTATTTTATTTTATTCTTTTGTATTTTGTTTGTTGGCTTCATTAAATTTTGAATTCAAAATCCTCCTTATTTTGCATGATGTATCTAATTTGCACGGGTTGTATTTAATTTTATATCTATAATTATGAATTAACTTGTTTTTGTTTTTTAAAAAAGTTTATAATTAAAATATTTTAAAGAGTGTTTTTGACTCAAATTTTATTTAAGTTCAAAATAAATTAATTCAAATATATTCCTTATAAATTGTAATAGAAAAATTCATATTCAAAATTTAATAATTATATGACTTGTTTTTGTTTTGTTTTATTTGTGATAATATTTAAGTGTATTTTTATTTAAATTTATATGTACAATTTAATACTTACATGTAAGTAGTGTACATAAAATAAAAAAAATAAAGTAATTTAAATTTATATTGACATGTTTAATGACTTTTTTTATGACGGAAAATTTATAGAATTTTTACTCTTTTATTTTTTATTTTACAATTTTCTTAATAATGAATTCATATTATTATTAACAACTAACAAGGTTTAGCACAGTTGGTAGATAATTGGGTTCCTTAATTATATTATCCTAAATTTAAATCAAGATATGTGTATAAAAAATACTTTGTTATTTACAAAATGTTATTTATTCATAAAACTAACAGTTAATAGTATAATTAATTTAAGTTAATAAGACAATTTTACTATTTTTTTATCTCTTGCGAAGTGTCTTCACACTCTTTTTTAGGTATAAAGCTAATATTTGCTCAAATATCTAATGATATGACTCTAGCCATAAGGTGCTATAGTAAAATTCGAATCATTGTCATGCATGTAAAGTTTGAGTAAAGTATATTAACTTTTCTTGAGATTTCACGAAATGACATTAATTCACCTCAATTTACATCTAAAATTAAACTTCACCTCATTGTCTAATGGAATCTGTTAAAATATAATAAAATATTCTTCTTAACCCTAACACTTAACCATGTTTGTTTATATAGCTTTACAACTTATTCTAAGTTTGATAATAAAATCTAAATTGTTCATCCCCAATTGTTGTTGTCCCTTACCATTGGCTGCAATTCTTGTTATTGTTGCACATCCAAACTCATGGGAAGTGATAACGTCGATGTTTCGGTCATCAAGGAGTAGTATAGAAGTTGTAACCCTTAAGTGAGCTTGATGGAGCACAATACCTTCCTAGTTATATCAACATAGCCAATGGATATGAATCAGATATGCATTTTTGGATATTTCGTTATCAATTTCTAAAGTTTCAACACGAAACAATATTTGCTACTCGGCACTCAATTGCAGAAGTCACTGGACAATATAAAGAGAATAGAACAAGAATTATTGTCACCAGTCATTTACAACAAAAGTTGATGAATAATTTATATTTTATTATTAGGCTTACACAAGTTGCAAAGCTATCTGATTAATTGTTTAGGTTAAACAAAATATTTTATTTCATTTTAACATATTTCATTAGTTAAAATAGGTCAACCATGTAGAATATAATTTTGGCTATCAAATAGGGTAGAGTGTTAATTTTGTAAAATCTCGAGGAATGTCAATGTAATTTATTAAAAAAACCATATATTGTTGGTAATAAATGAAGAAATAAAAAGAGTTACGACAATCACTTAACATTTATCTTTTTCAGGAGAAGTAAGTTGATATTAATTTTCATAAATCAATAAATAACTCAATTAATCAATGTCACTGGAGTTTATCTTATCGATCTATATATATAAAAGTAAAATTGCCTTTTGAAGCAATTAATAATATCATTAAATACATGATAACATTAAAAAAAATGAAATTTAAAAAGACAATTATTTTGAAGGTAAAGTGTTATCAAAGTATATAATTAAAATTTAAAAAATTGAATAGTAAAATTGAAAAAAGACAATATTTCCAACATTAAAAATTAATTTATAATGTTTCTTTCCTTTACTTTTAAGAATTTTTATTAAAAAATACTTTATAAATTTAACATCTCTGAAATCATAATTATATATAAAAATATTATTTTAAAAAATAAAAAAATAAATTAATATCTACAAAGCCCAAATAAAATAAAATAAAATAAATTATCTCTGACATAAAAAATTAATTTTAAACACTTTTACATTCTATTTATAAGAATTTTTATAAAAAAATATTTTATAAAATAAATATATTTAAGATAATAATTATAAACAAAAATATAATTTTAAATAAAAAAATTAAAATCTAAAGTATAAAATAACCCATGCAAAGCACGGGTAAGATAACTAGTATATTTTGTAATATAGCATAGTTGTAATTTTAAATTTGTAATGAAATATATATAACAGACAAGTTTTTATTAAAAAAAATTAGCTGTTCGTTGTCACGTATTTGAATTAGAGTGAGATATTCAATTTATCGAAAAATATTTTGATTATTGAATTAATATTTGTTATTGGAATATTCTTCTATTGAATTTCAATTAGTAAGTTTTAAAGTTGAGGTACTTAATTCGCTATCATTAAAGTTGATATCCTTTTAAAATATTTTTCTAATTTGGATTATGATGGTAAATATAAGTGTGTGTTTGGGATGTAAAAAAATAGAAATTAATTTGATTTGTAAACCAAATCTTGTGTTTAGAATGTTAAAAAATAAAGAATGATTTGATTTTTAAAATTTCATGAATTTGATTTGTTTAGATTTAAAAATACTATCAAATATGATGTTGTTTGTTAGGATTTGATTTTTAAAATCTCATTAATTCAAATTGTTTAGATTTAAAAATACTATCAAATATGATGTTGTTTGTTATGATTTGATTTTTAAAATTTCATTAATTCAAATTGTTTAGATTTAAAAATACTATCAAATATGATGTTATTTGTTAGGATTTGATTTGATTTTAAATTTTATTATTTAAATAGACTATTTTATCTTTATTAACTTTTTGATTTTACCTTACTAACTTAATAATATCATCCACAATGATATAAGAGTAAAAAAGTAAAATAATAAAATCAAATCAAATATATCAATTCATTTTTTAATGAGTTTTAAATATAAGAATTAATTTTTAAATAAATTTAATTTTTTATAATAAATTCTAAATATTAAAATTTTAATTTTAAATTAATTCAATTCAATTCAATTTAAATTACATCAATTCAATTCTTAATGATTCCAAACACAACTTAAATGTATATTTGCCAATATAAAACACATGGAAGTTGCCCATTCAACACACGTGATTGTATAAAGCAAGTATATTACTTAAGAAACAAAACAATACCTATATTTCAATTTTTTGTATAATATTCACACACAAAAAAAGTGTTGTGCTTTAAATTAAACTTAAATGAGTGATATTTATGATCTTTATAACAAACTTCAATATAAAATAGTTTAATGAGTTATAGTTATTGTTTATTCTTCTATTTACTTATCGATATGAATTGCACAATAAACAGTAACATTTTCTCTTTTAAAAACGCCGATCATGTTTACCCCAAAAAAATAAAAAATAAAAACACGGTCGTCTATATTGGAATTAAATCACTTTTAATGAGTTAAGTAGCTAGCTCATTTCAACTTATTAAATCTTATCTTTGTTTTAGAATTTGACAATCGTGAACTAGTTTGTCACGTCTAATATGGGCTTGTTGTTTGGTGAGTTGGGATAATTTTGGGTGTATGTTTGAAAACACGGATAAAAAAAAGTTCCTAATTAAATAATTGATTTGTATAACTAAAAAAGAAAAGGAAAGAGATGATTGTCAGACTACTTTATTTACTAACTAATTGTTTGTTAAACTATATATATATATAGATGATTGTCAGACTACTTTATTTACTAACTAATTGTTTGTTAAACTATATATATATATATATATATATGCCCCACTATAAATTAAAATGAAATAACTTTTTGCAACACCAATAAAAGTTTTTAAAACATTAATCATAAATAAAACTAATAAGTTAATTACTTTTTGCGTGAGAGAGAATGAAGAAGGGAAGAGATTGCTAGGACATCAACTAAATCTTTTCTTGGCATGTCGTTCAGAAAACTCAGCTCAATGGATTTGTTTTTGTATTGTGTACGAGAATCCAATATTTTTATGCGAGAAAATCAGACGTTTTTATTTTATATATATTTAAAATAAGTTTGTTAACATGATTGATGAATATAATTTTTTCCTATGTTTGAGAAAAATGCTAATGAAATTAGTATATCATCAATTTTATTGAAATCATTAAAAATAATTTTAAATTGTAATCGCTAATCTGACAAAATTAATCTCGTGGTGAAAAAAGTGCAAAGTAAAATTATAGTGGATGGATGGCCTAATGTCTTTCTTGGCAAGTAGAATTTACTTTTGCATATTCAATTATTTCTACGAGGCCGACGTACCACATATGTACAATACTCAAATGCGTATGGGTGTCCTTCATGAAATATATAAAAGTTGCAAATTAATTTTATCTGGAGTGACACAATTGATAATAACATAAAAGCACATCTTATATATTAGTTGGTAGGATATTTTTAAACCAAAGGATTGTGGAGGGATTGGTTTAGATCTCTTCCTCCAATAAGTGATACTTTATTGCTTAAAATGGTATGGTCTCACAAGAGAAATACTTGTGTCCAATTATTTTATATGAGTTGTATACACTTAGTCAATAATTTGACAAACAATATTTATATATAAGATAATTGTGTGATATAAAATTTTATATAATGATTTAATATAAAATAATGGTGCGATAGTTATTTATTAATTTAGTGTATATAACTTATATAAACTAATATTTTAAAAATTGGTTGAATTGGATAACCAGAGAGGAGAGTGGTTTAAGATTTGATCGGTTGAACAGGTAATTGAACTGTTATACTATATATATAACTGATTATAAAAATTATAAATCGCTTTATTATTTTACTACTTATTTTGTAAAAAAGAATTATTAAAACTGTGAAAACCCCTAACCAAACTCTCAAAAGAGCTAAATCTTAAGTTTTTTTTTTAAAAAAAGAACTATTTTTTTCTTTCTTTTTTAATAAAAATTCAATTTAAAAGTTGATAAATGAACTGACCGATTTTTTATTTCCAGTTTAACAGGTTCAACCAGTTTTTTTATGATTTTTTGTAGTCTAACCGCTTGGGCTGTTCTTTAGTTGAACTAGAACCGATGAAGCTTACGGTCCACGGTCCAACCGGTTGAACCGGTCCGATTAGACCGATTTTTAAAACACTGGTATAAACTAAATGTATACAAAAATCTCTCAAAACGAACTCTTTTTTTTATATATAAAAATTTAGATTGAGGAAAAAGTCTGTCACACTCCAAGGTTATAGCATATTATCAACCTTAGTAATGATTTATAGTGTATCTACTAGCAAAAAAAACCATGAATTAAAATATAAGCCATAACTAAAATGAGCAAAAGATCTAATGAGGCAAATCAACCCCGTCAACCAACAAACTTATTTATAGGTTAAGATATTATAGGAAAATATGAAACATGTGCTAAATTACATTGATATTGTATGAGGCTAAAAAAATTAAGCCCGTGCCAGTTTTCAATGAGGGCCGAACTAGCCTACGTAACTAGTGAGTGACGATATGTCTCATGTTAGCCCCAAAAAAAAGAGACACTACATAACTCATGACCCAAAACAAAGTCTGTTGCAGGAAATAAAAAACACTTGTGAATTATGAACTAACAAAAACTCCAAACCAAAAAGTTGTGATGTAAAAATTGAGTATGGTGACACTAACTATTCTCTGATAACTCCATTTACATATCACATGAGTAAACAGTAATAAATGAATGCTAGTCATAATCATGATTTATACCAAGTACTAACCACAACATTGAGTTCTTTAATAAGTAAAAACATAAGCATTCACATATTAAGTTCATACCTACCCTGGAATGCTAGTAAGATGGCTAAGGATAATGCTTCCAAATCTTCTGTGTTAGCATGAACAGAACGCAAACATTTCACAATTATGGCGGTTCACGGTTTCCACCTTAACTCATTAAGGTTTTTCATTTGTATTAAATTTTTCAATATGTGATTTATATAATTCATTGATAATATAAAACTATTTACGTTATTAATAGAACATCAAACTGACCTTAATTATTAATAAGCCGAGATAAATAAATTTGACAAAATATTACCCTTTTCAAGAATTTATTTAATTTTTATTTTCACGATTATATGTTTTTTCTGCTAGATTTATAATTCAGTTTCACAAGGTTAAGAAAATTATTTTGGGGGAAGGGGCGAGGGAAATGTTAAAAGTAGGAAAAGCTTTGATGGTGAAATTTGTAAAACAAAAGACAAAAATTGTATATCATAATTTTTGTTTAGTATCTTGAATTTTTTCTTTTGTGTTTGCATTTAACTTCTTTTTAACTGGGGAACTTCATATATTTACATGAGGTGATATTTTGTTACCAAGTCAAGCCCCCTCCCCTTATTGAGATGGTTGTTAGAGTCACACATCTATTGTCTGATTCTCTGGGTCTTCATTCTCACTAAAATACTCAGCCAACTTCTTCATCTGTATATATTTCTCGGTCTCAATTCCACAAACCAATTCGATGAAGAAGCTATCCACTTTCAAAACAAACGTAGCAAGCATGGACAGCAATACTAGCTCAAAATAGCGTCATCATGGATGAGTTGTCGTTCATGGAGAAACTATAGTAGGCTTCGAACAAAGAAACGATCGAGGGACCAAGCTTTGAAGCATTATCGATGACTGATGAGCGAGAAAATCTTGAGAGCGATTTGAAAATTACCCAAGATTTCTGAAATTCTACCTCAAGAAGAGGAATATGAAATTACCCATATGAGGCCATAAAATCCTCACTTAAAATTCTCCAGAATTTCAGAATTCCTGTAGGTGATTACCCAAACGCAGCAATCCTTGTCAAATTAAATGATGACTAAAAATGAATTACTTAGTAAAATTGACTCGTTCAAATACAACATTAGGAAAAATAACTCATTTGTTTTAACTTTACTTTTGATGGTGTTTGGTGAATTGTCAATCTTACTCAACTAAAAAGAAGCCATAAATATTTATTAATTAGAAATAGTTTGTTACAAAAAGAATAATTAAAATATAGATAAATAACAAGATAAACAACAAGATAAGCTAAAGTTTGAAATATAAAG
Organism: Styphnolobium japonicum; assembly: GCA_023212625.1. NCBI lineage: Eukaryota > Viridiplantae > Streptophyta > Magnoliopsida > Fabales > Fabaceae > Styphnolobium > Styphnolobium japonicum. The sequence goes on along the minus strand of JALBWW010000003.1, from coordinate 18,505,175 downwards.
TCTAAGATCAAGGAAATGAATTTCCTACACTATCACCCCCTTCAAATTGAACGTAGGGTCAAAGAGTCCAAGTTTCGTCTTTATTCAAGGAAGAGAACTTGTGTTGAAGTAAAATTTATTCGCACTCCACTGATGTGAGCAAATACACCTGGAGAGTCAATCATATCTTGTTTGAAGTTTTCAAGAATGCATCTAGGGGGTCTATTAGAGATGTCAATTTGGGATAGGCCAGCTCATTCAAGTCAGTCTATGTCGGGTCAAGCTTATTTTGGTCTGGGCCGAGCCACAATGGGTGTTGGCTGGCCCAGCCTGGCACATGGGTTCAAACTTTTTGTCTTTTTTTTAAATTTTTTTCATATCTATAATAATAAGTTATTGATAAATTAAACTTCTACATCAATCAAAGCCCACAAAAATCATGTACGCAAATTAAATACAAGTATAACAGATTATATTAAGTGTTATCAACATAAACAGTGAAGATTTACTACATTGTTTTTAACATAAACAGTTTAGGATATATCCATATAGCATTGCTTGAACTATAAATTAATCAATTCAATGAACGAGCACAAGTTAATATCATATTTCAAGTGGAGAAAAAAAAAGCTTAGATATACTCACTAAATTTTATTTTTCTTTTAAATCCAAATAAAACCAGTCAAGTAAAGATATGAAAAAAAATAACAAAATTAAATATATAACAAAAAAAGGACATTTCACACAGTCGGGCTGGGCATGCCCGCATGAGGCCAACCTATTTTCGGGTTGGACTGGGTCAACCTGTAGTTGGTTAGAGCTGAGATTTCTTTAGCCAATCTCAGCCCAACCCACACTTTTTATCGAGCCCATTTTGACACCTCTAGGGTCTTTCATACCTCGTGTGACAAGGTTTCCTCTGTCAGACAACTGATGATCCATGCACGGACACAGTCTAGTGAAAAATGTCACTCTGGAGTTGGATGAGGTGTTAACCACCGGTATGATTCATCAATGGGAGGCTGTTGTGAATCACAGCCAATGGAGAATTTATTACCGGTATGATTCATAGGTAAGATAGAAAAGTTATCGCCGATATGGTTCATCGAAGGGAAAAGAAATCGATATGATTCGTCGGCATAAAAAAGAAGGTAAGAATCACTTTCACCCCCCGGTGATGATCATTGGAAAGAGAAAGACGACACAATAAAAGAAAAAAGAATTTAGGATTTCAGTAGCCGGAATTGATGCAAAACTATTGGGAAAGACAAAGACATCAAGTTCTTGAATTCTTTTGGGAACTCGTCAACATGATTAGGTCATGAAGGATGATATGGCTATGGTACCATGATAATGTTTGGTGAAAGGCCAATCTTACTCAACTGAGAAGAGACCATAAACATTTATTAAATAGAAAAAATTCATTACAAAAAGAATAACTAAGATAAAGAAAAATAACAAGATAAATAACAAGATATGCTGAAGTTTAAAATATAAAGCTTAAGATTAAGAAAAGGAATATGCTACACTATCAACTTTAACTTTCAAAAAGAGGAAAAAAATTCTTCTCCTTTTTTTACTTAAGTATTCAAACAATAAGAAATTTTTCTCTTCCTTTCATTTACTTCTTTTTTCATCTCTTCCCCTCACTTCTCATTAAGTTAAAGAGAAGTATTTGAGACTAAATGTGACAAAAAGAGAGAAATATTTCTATACCCTTTAGGTACGAGACTAATCTCTTAAGAGAAGTATTTCTATACTCTTTGGATAAGAGACTAATCTCGTTTGAGCTTAAGAATGTGATGGTTATGAGTTCTCTAAAAAATAACGTCTATAAAAATTAAACCTTTGATTCAATACTTGAAATTAGATTCATTTATCACTCTAACAAACTACTTTTTGGTTATATTTTAGGTTTATAAACAATGAAAATACTCAATCAATTAATGATGTTTAAAAAAATCATTAATAAATAATCATATGTAAATTTAAATAACTACTTGAGCAATTAATTATTTTTACTTTTAGTAATGAATTGATTAATTATCTCTAATATTCTGTTTATGGGCTGGAGCCCAACCCATCATCACAATCCCAAGGCGGTTCAATACAGGAGAGTTTGACTGATCTCTGCCCGTTGACTGGGTGCAAAGTAGGGGCAGGGGCAAATTGGGAAGCACAGAAAAAGAACACTCCCAATCCCAAAGGTGCTATAGATATACTATAATCTTGGCTGGTCTCACAGTTCCACTCACTTTAGCAAAAACACTCTTTGCTTCTCTTTCCTCAACTCCGCGGCGTAGATCCGAGGAGTTTGGGAAACCCTAACTGCTCTCACCAACAACCTTTCTACTCTCGTCCCTTTCGCTTTTTCTCCGATCAACCACCTATTCATCATCATCATCATCCTAAGGTTGCTCTTTCTCCTTCCTTCTTCTATTATTCGATGCTATTGCTTTGTAACACTGCAATTCGTATCGATGTAGTTCTTGAGCTTTTACTGATTGGATCTGTTCATGCTGCTCTGGCTATTGTTTTTGGCTACCGATATCATAGGGAGATTAAGAGAAAATTTGATTTTTTTTTTCTTTGCCTCCTATCCTAGTTTTAGTTCAAGATGTCAAATATTTTCCTTGTAGGTTAACGTTTTTTGAATCGTGACATCAATTTTATTTTTTTAATGATGATATTTATCTCTATTCTTTTGCACGAATGGTTTCTCTTTTACTTGTGCTGATCCACTTAATTTAATTGCGTTATTTCTTTACATGTTGCAGTCATGGCAGGAGTTCCACCTGAGGGTTCACAGTTCGATGCTCGTCAATTTGATACCAAGATGAATGAGTTGTAAGGACTTTCACTTTTCTTCTTTTTGTTCTTGTTCTTCAAAATAGTGGGATGCAATCTGGTTTTTTGTTAGCTTTTTAAAAAAAAAAAAAAAAACTGAGATTGTTGTTCACCTTTCTGTGTACTTTTGGATACATACTTGCAGCGGGATGCTAATGTTATATGTGTTTGATTCTGATGACTTGATGGCTACAGACTTACAGCTGAAGGACAGGAATTCTTCACTTCTTATGATGAGGTTTATGATAGTTTTGATGCTATGGGCTTGCAAGAGAATCTCCTGAGAGGCATTTACGCATATGGTAGATTTAATGTTATTTCTAGGCCCTTTTCTTTCTTCTTCCTATTTTTAAGTTTTAACCGGAAAAAAAGGCTTTTTCGTACTTTCATATGAAGATGATGACCATTGGAATTTATTGTTTTGGTTTTTTGAGTTAACCACGGTGTTTGTTGTCCTGCCACTGATTTTACTCCATAATTGTATGTTCAGATCCTTAAACTAGCTTGATTTGTGCTTTAGGTTTCGAGAAGCCATCAGCTATTCAGCAAAGGGGAATAGTTCCATTCTGCAAGGGACTTGATGTTATACAACAGGCTCAGTCTGGAACTGGGAAGACAGCAACTTTCTGCTCTGGAATTCTGCAGCAACTTGACTATGGTGTGACAGAATGTCAGGCCTTGGTTTTAGCACCAACTCGAGAGCTTGCTCAGCAGATTGAGAAGGTTATGCGGGCACTTGGAGATTATCTAGGTGTGAAGGTGCATGCCTGTGTGGGAGGTACCAGTGTTCGTGAAGACCAACGCATTCTATCAAGTGGTGTTCATGTCGTTGTTGGTACTCCTGGTCGTGTATTTGATATGTTGCGCAGGCAGTCACTTCGGCCAGATTACATCAAGATGTTTGTATTGGATGAGGCTGATGAAATGCTTTCCCGTGGTTTTAAAGATCAGGTGTTTTTTAATTCATAACTCCTTTTCTCCTATTTCACTTTTGTTATTACTGATTTTTTATCTTGTGTTTCATATCTAATACCTACACTTGTCTTGTCTCTGTATTTTTGTATATTGATATGTAAACTCATACATGTCAAATCTTGTTATTCACTTCAGTTTTTCATCTAGTTTTTTCCTTAAATCTGTCTTATTTCCCTATATACATTTCTTACAGTTTAAAATATTTTGAAACTTTCAACTCTGTTCAGATGTATGTTTCTTTTATCTATGTGAAATTTCTTATACTAGTAGTAATAAAACAAGAAAGTAAGGTCCTTTCAATTATCTTGGAGATTTAACGTTTATTGGCCTATTGGTTTAGTGTCCTAAAAGAATTGATGTATGTATAAGTGCTTTAACCTTTTCTTTATTGTTATCAGATCTATGATATATTCCAGCTGCTGCCAGGTAAGATTCAAGTGGGAGTTTTCTCTGCTACAATGCCTCCTGAGGCCCTTGAGATCACAAGGAAGTTTATGAACAAACCTGTGAGGATCCTTGTGAAGCGTGATGAGCTCACCTTGGAGGGTATAAAGCAGTTTCATGTTAATGTTGAGAAAGAGGAATGGAAGCTGGACACACTCTGTGATCTTTATGAGACATTGGCTATAACTCAGAGTGTCATTTTTGTGAACACCAGAAGGAAGGTTGATTGGCTGACTGACAAGATGCGAAGCCGAGACCACACAGTCTCAGCGACCCATGGAGACATGGACCAGAATACCAGGGATATTATTATGCGTGAATTCCGTTCTGGGTCTTCCCGTGTTTTAATAACTACTGATCTTTTGGCTCGTGGTATTGATGTTCAGCAAGTGTCTCTAGTTATTAATTATGATCTCCCAACACAGCCTGAGAATTATCTCCATCGTATTGGTCGTAGTGGGAGGTTTGGTAGGAAAGGTGTTGCCATCAATTTTGTCACAAAGGATGATGACAGAATGCTGTTTGACATCCAGAAGTTTTATAATGTGATAATTGAGGAGCTGCCATCAAATGTTGCTGAACTCCTCTGATGAGATTTTTTCTTCCATCATATTTAGAGGAAAGTTGGTTTCTGAGGTAAGTTTTATGTAATGTTTCTTTTCCTTTTCCCTCTTTCTTTTGTTGTATTTCCGCTTTTAAACATTGTTCAACCTTTTTAATAGGTGTAGTAATTTAATTTAACTTGTCAGTGTCTGAATATCCAAGTGATAAGTACTTGCAATGTGGAATACCATTATTGCCCGAATTTGGTGTATGGCCGTTGTTGCACATTTCTAGCAAGCCAAGTTTTTAATATAAGTTTTAGTTATTCTTAACACGAGATACATTGAGTTAGTTTGGTTTTTTATATGTATTTAAAATTGATTTGCTGGTGGAAGTGTGCCATAGGACTCAATTTGAGGTTCAAAGCTTGTACTATGCTTCTAGTTACAACATTTCATTCTCTTGATTTCATCAATGGTACTAATAAAATGAAAACTGATCATTGGTAGCATGTTTCTAGTGATCATTGCTGCTTTCCCGATTGAAACTCTGGTCAATTTATACTCTACGATGTTCCACGGATGGGTAGCCAGCCATTGTGAGGCAAGCTATTAGGTGGTGGTTTTCTACATTTCCTTTGATGGTGGTTTTATTTCCATGGTATGGAATGCAATGGTTGGTACGTCAATGTTGTAGATCTTGCTGAATAATCAGTTGGAGATTATTCTGGTTGGTACACGTGTTGCTGCGGTTTTAAATGTTATAAGCATTGATGGAGCACGTAGTTACTGATTTTTGGGTATCGTGATCTTGAAATTGGAAGATTTTTAAATCATGACGTTGGTACTTTGTTGAGCAGCTTTATAAGTAATTTAAAATATGGAGTTTGGTAACGGTTATCACTGTTGCCATTTTCTTTTGTCAATGCCACATTTAAACATACCTCTTTTGTTGAGTCAGATGACGTTTATGACCAATTTATGCATTTCTGCAAATATGTCGTCAATGTTTGAACTTTAGGGCTAAGAAAAGTACCTGTCAATGCAACTCATAAATTAATATTAATACCGAAGTATTACAAAGGAAGTTCAAATTGGTTCGAGTTTGGTATATTGGGGCTCTGCGTCCGCCAGTATTTTTCGACTTTCATTGTTCAATGCGTGATGAATAATTAGTCAAAAATGTTTCTTGGTCGTGGGGAGCCTTAGCTTGAGTGCCTGAAGTACTTGGACTAAGCCAACTGCGCTTTAAAAGGAGTAAAAAAAAAGCTATCTAATTGCTGTAGATTAACGTATTTACTTGCCTAAAGTGCTCTTCCGGCTCTTGTTAAAGGTGAAAGTTAAGCTCGGAAGTGGTTAATGAACCATTTGTACCCTCGCATTCGCCAAATAAATGTGAGATTAAAACCAATGATCAATAGAGACCAAGAGTAAGAAGGAAATCACCAACTCTATAAGTCTATAACCTACGAGCGTCAAAAACCCTCAGAATGCTCATTTGATCGTCACAATGGCGGAATCAGAAATAAAGGCGGCTTGAGAAAGGGACAAAATATACCAACCACTTGAGCGAGTCAGAGTTGAAGTAGAAGCCCTGCCCGTGTCCATGAACGTAGCAAAGGAAGGCAACATTTATTTATTTATTGATTCACAAATAGAAGCCCGCGGTTACGTGTCTATGAAAGGCGGCGAGTCCCGCGTACTTCCTTCCCTCGGATGGGAACCTTCCAAGTCCAACCTCATATTCTGTGCTCTGCTCCTTGCATTCATCACCTCCCCCTTTGCAACGTCGTCTTCTATCTTGTTAAAAAACCAACACAAACAAACAATCACACAACCCAAAACAATCAAGGAAACAAAATAAAAAAAGGAAAAAGAAAAGCCAAAACAAACTTCCAAAGTCTCTGATCTGATTAGTGACTAGACTAAAGTATTATTCTTCTCCTCCTTCTTCGTCACACTTGATTTTTATGCCAACAAAATAAATCTGCTTAATCTCCCCATCGACATTTTTCGCCGCTTAGCGAAATTTCGTCCTTCCATCCCACGACCTCGTTTCGAAGCCCATCTTATATTTATTCAGATTCCTCTCTCTCTCTCTCTCTCTTGCTCTTTTCCCTCCCTCTCTCTAAGTAGAAACTAGAAACACTCGCAGTCTTAATTAATGTCTATTTATTTATTATTACGTAGAGAGAACAAATTGTTTTACACCGTCGCGTGACTGTTCCGTGGAGACGGGGTAAACGTCTGTGACTCTTCGCTTCGCCGATGGCGATTTCTGAAAGTGCCACCGCCACCGCTGCGTTCGTTCAAGGCGACTCAGATCTCAACCGGTCTTCTCTGCGCCGCAGGCCCAGCGTCACCTCGGCCAGTGGCCTCTTCGATTCGTCTGTCAAGGTGGAGGCCTTCGACGATGAGAGTTCAGGCGAATATTTGGTCAGAGATTCAGGCTCCGACGACTCCTTGAACGGCAAGAGCAGCGAGGAAGATAAGGATCACAAGGTAGATGCAGCCAATGCGATCCTCAGTGACAAGACTGGCAACGCCGCCAATCGAGAACAAGTCCCCGATGCTGTCCCGCTCAAATTCGCTTACCGTCCTTCGGTTCCCGCTCATCGGAGAATCAAGGAAAGCCCGCTCAGTTCCGACAATATTTTCAGACAGGTTCTCTCGCTTAATTTCTTGCCTTTTGCTCTTCACCTAATTGTTGTTAGAATTATCAGTTATGTAAGGAAAGTTTTGTGGTTCATACTAGCTCTGATGATTGTTTTCGAAAGACGTTGCTTCTTTCCACTCCATCGAAATGGAACTCACTCTCTACGTTTCATTGGCGACTCAATTGTTGACTATAACGAACAGTTTAATGCATCAAACGATTATGTGTTTTTACTTGGATGTGAAACATCAAAGTGTCAAGTGTTCTAATTGCATGGCCATTTTGCATGCTACTTGTTTCTTTATGTATACTAGTTGTTAACTTGATTAATTTATGTGTTTAATTAAATAAAATGGGAGAATCAAGTTTTTCCAACCTGCTATTGTCTTATATGGGCGTGCTGAGCTATGTACTATTGTTTTCCTTTGCTAATAGTTAATCAATAATTTACAGAGTCATGCAGGCCTATTCAACCTCTGTATAGTAGTTCTTGTTGCGGTAAACAGCAGGCTTATCATCGAGAATTTAATGAAGGTTTGCCTCTTCCATGGATTCTTGATTATCCATTTGGTGCCATTTGAATTTCCAATGTATAATTGTGCATTCATCTGTGTAAATTTTTCTTTTTCACTATCATCTACTCATGTATTGTCACATCATTAAAAGAGTTTGACTATGATAAAACTACGAGAGAGGCCGCACATGATTGGATAATAATATAAAACAATGGATCAAAATTAAACTCTTTGCTTTATGGCCTTCATTTGACAGTTCATTTTTGCCTGTCTAAATTTTTATATTTTATGTTCTGCAGTATGGTTGGTTGATTAAATCTGGCTTTTGGTTTAGTTCAAAATCATTGAGAGATTGGCCCCTCTTCATGTGTTGGTAATGAGTTTGATGAATCCCCTAAAGAATAGACTGAGGATTAGTTCTTAAAATGTCATTTGACATTCTGTAACAATAGTTATGCTTCTTTTGCAGTCTTAGCCTTGCAATATTTCCTCTTGCTGCCTTTATAGTGGAAAAGTTGGCACAACAAAAGTGTATTTCTGAACCAGTAAGTGACCTGGCCAAGTAAGCTTCTATTATATTTCATGGGGAATTAATGTTCTATAACCACATGAATGCCTTGTTTGTTGTATAGCTTATAATAGTTTCAGAACATGGTCAATTGTGGTGTGATATTTTCGGTCACATAATCTTCCATTTTTACATACATTGGAATGTTGGCTTGAATATTACAGGTTCTTGTTCTACTTCATATAATTATTACAACAGCTGCATTCTTCTATCCAGTTTTAGTAATACTCAGGTCAGTATAATTCTTTCTTGTTGACTTTAAAATTGATTTTGTGGTTACACCATATATATATATATATATATATATCCATTTTGGAAGGATTTGCTAACAGAATAAGAGTTAAAGTTGATAAAGGTGTTAATTGTTATAATTAGGAAATTCTGTCATTATCCAGGAAGGAAACTTTAAAACATTATTTTTGCATAATTTGAGAAGAGATATAAAGCCCTTTGGTGAACCTCAGTTTAATGTTTGGTTCATATAATGTTGGAGTTAATTTATCTTGCAAATGATTATTATTAGAAACACAATTTGGTTCATATAATGTTGGAGTTAATTTATCTTGCAAATGATTATTATTAGAAACACAAAAGGAGAAGTCAAAAAGGAAAAATTGAAAACGAGTATGTTGCTTCCTTATATTTATTAATGTGATACAGGCAGCAGCCTAGCCTGTTGAAACTAAATAGGGAGTCATCTGCTGTCAGATGCGTTTGATTGACATCCATGTAACATTTACAGGCCCTTAATCAACTATGAGATTATGGTAAAACCTATGTTTCCATGAGCAGAAAAGGTGACCACATTTGTGGCTTTCTTTGTACACAGATTTGCCTTATGAGGGATAAGTAAAGATGTCTACTTGATGGATAAAATAACTATATAGTCATAGATACTTTGTCATTTCATAGATATTGATAATTCAATATAGTAAAAATATCTTATTCATCTGTGACTTTTCTGTGCAGGTGTGATTCTGCTTTTTTATCAGGTGTCACGTTGATGCTCTTTGCTTGCATTGTGTGGTTAAAATTAGTGTCGTACGCACATACGAACTACGATATGAGAGCACTTACCATTTCAAATGAAAAGGTAGCATTTAAGTTCCATTTGTCAGTTGTACCAAAAGAAAAAGTTCCATTTGTAAGTTGATAGATAACTATTTGTAAGTTGTTCTAAAACTTAATCACATGGCAAAACACAGTATTATTTCATCTTCATTAGAATAACATCCATCCTGCTTCCCTCCATTTCTTCCTTCTTGCTGCATACTGACATTCTGCAATAATATCTTCTGATGAGTGATAGATAAAAATTCTGTTTTCCCCCCTTATTCAATTATGTTCCCTGTGTTATAGGGAGAAACACCGCCCAATACTTGGAATTTAGAGTATCCTTACAATGTGAGCTTCAAGAGCTTGGTATACTTCATGGTTGCTCCTACATTATGCTACCAGGTAGCAGCAGTTTTTAAGTGATCTATTTATTTATGTACTTTTTGTCTACAAATTTTTTTGATTTGTCATCATTGCCTCATTTAGATTCACCGCTTTTTCTGAAATTTGCATGCACTTTTCTCTGATTGAAGCACATAAAATGCACTGTTATATGGACTTATTTACAGCTATATCTTTGGTATGGAATGTGTTTGAGGCTTTTAGTACTGTTAGAGGTCCAGTCAGAATCTGTGTCACACACATAATTACAGAGCTGGGAATTAAATTCTCATCCAACAAGAATAATTGATCCAGAATGTTTGAGATTGCTGGGTGATCACTTGATTAGTAGGATTTATCCAAATGACTCTTTCATCATTGTCTTCGATAAATGCTGTTTCTTTTGGCAAATCTCTTCATGTCTTATCCTATCTTTCCTTTTCATCTCCAAATGTTGGCCTGTTGACCTCATCCTTTTCTGATGCAATAATCTTTTTCTTTGGGCACGTCCTTAGACAGCCCAACATTTTGTATCATCAAGCATTGTGTAATGAAATCTGTACCAGAACTCCCAAAATTCACTCTCTAGCTTCACTTGTACCTTACATTCATACTAAATTTCCAACATACTTCCCCATTGGAATCAGCTAGTTTCTAGCCCAAATTCTGTTAGTTACATCTTCCTCAATCTCACTATAATTTTGAAGGGGAAAACAGGTCCTGCTGACCTGGTTGCATTCTATCCTGGTGGTTCTTTCTCATTGTTATAGAGTATAGACGTAGGTGCCAAGGGTCTTTTGAGGGACCTGGTATTACATGACTTAAAATATAAATGTCATGTACATTTCTGGCATTTTTTAAGAATACTGGTTGGGTTTGGCATCTTTTGTTACTTTTGGTGTTTAACCTTCTACATAAAATTGCAGTCTCAATGATGTTCATCACTCACCAATTGTTTTGGGGGGCGGGGGGGTAAAGAGAATTGTATTATGTTCTTCACGGTAAGATTAATTTGCAAAATTTTCCTGAGGCTTTTCATACGTAATTTGCTGCAGTTTACTTGTTTTTGCATTTTCCTACATAAGTGCATCTGTAAGTGGATTGCATTTGTTAATTAAATTTGGTCTGAGAAATAATTCTGACATTGTTTTTACTCACATGTATTATGCTCTGTTTTTATTTCCTATGTAATGAATTGTTGTTATAGCCAAGCTATCCTCGCACACCTTCCATTCGAAAGGGTTGGGTGTTTCGTCAACTTGTCAAGCTGATAATATTTACAGGAGTTATGGGATTTATAATAGAACAAGTAAGCATTAGCTGTTAGTAAAATTGTGTTAATTTCTTCTGGGGTTTTTTCCCCTTTAATTTGCTTTCACTACTTCTACAGATATTCTGACATTATTTTATTCATATAATTTTGCAGTATATTAATCCTATTGTCCAAAATTCACAACATCCTTTGAAGGGAAACCTTCTATATGCCATCGAGAGAGTTCTGAAGCTTTCTGTTCCAAATTTATATGTGTGGCTCTGCATGTTCTACTGCTTTTTTCACCTCTGGTGTGTATTTCCTCTTTGGTTTGGTTCAAAATATATTTATGTTTTCCTATAAAATATTAGTATGAAATTGCCTTCACTCCCCACAAATTAAATAATTGTTGTACTAGTCTCTTGTGTTTAATGCCTTGAAAGTAATAGCCAAAACTTGACTTCTTCCTAGCAATGAACTAATGATGAGGCTTTTATTTGTCTGTTTGTTATTGATTGATCTTTCAAACTATCCTCAAAATGATATCCACCTTCTTATGCACCCCAATAGTAATTGCAACATTGATGCGAAGATCTAGCTGATTTAAAGGTTTGTACATGTAGAGACTATTGTTGTCTGAAGTATGTGCTTCTTAAGATGTAAAATTAGTTTTATGGCCTCTCTTTGCTGCAGCACCCATGGTTACTTTAGGTGAGTCGCTCTGACAGATATGCAAATGAGTTGGAGGGCTTTATTTATTGATGAGTTTGTGTATTTTTTCTGACCTGTGAGGATATCTTATCCTTCTTTTTTACTCGTTCCCCTTTTTTCTTCTCTTTAATAAATTCTTCTTTTATCAAAACAGTATAGATCTGTGTGCATGAATAAGTGCTAAGTGCTAACCTATCTACTGCTGATCTATGTCTCTTATTTATAGATATTAAAAGTAAAGCACACCTTTGATTTTATTTATTTTTTTAAATTGAGTAATATTTGAGGCAGTTTATCCTTAGAGCCACTGTTGCAATGTAGGTTAAATATACTTGCAGAGCTTCTTCGATTTGGCGATCGTGAGTTCTACAAAGATTGGTGGAATGCCAAAACTGTTGAAGAGGTAGAGACTCTTTGTCCTGCCATATTCTTAAATTGTTCATTTTTCATGAAGAGAATTTGTGACTTGTCTTTGTTGGTTTCATTTCTGCTGCTGCTGTCATCAGTATTGGAGGATGTGGAATATGGTATGTTTCTTCTTCAGACTTAATTTTGATGACCGAGTTGGATTGGTATTTTTTTCCCTCTGCAAAATGATATTTTGGTGTAGTTTTTTGACAAAATTCTTGTGAACTTATATATATTTGATATAACTATGCCACCAGGTATATTCATGGTTGATATCTGAGGCTTATTTAACCAAAAAAACAAAAAGGAAGAAAGAGAACTTACAGCTTTGTTCCATCTGTTACTTTCTGGCTTAGTTTTCCATCTGTTACTGAATACATGGTTCTAAAACCATATGTCAGAACATATCAGCAATTGTTTATAACTTTCATATGTAGTTCTAATCCATTACTAAACAACTGAGTGGATTCTTTCATATTGCAGCCTGTGCACAAATGGATGGTCCGCCACATATATTTTCCATGCATGAGGCATGGTATACCGAAGGTAATCAAGCATGAGTCTTGCTGAGTGGACCCTGAACTATACTTTCTAAGAACATTTTAGGTGCAAATGAAAAGTTTGTCTTTAGGATAGTTTCAGTCTTTAGGATCTTATCAGTCTATGTTCACCATCTCAGGTTGCCTTTAAAATGATTACTTTTAACGTTATTGAATTGAAATGAACATATTACTTTTATCATGATATATGTAAAAAATAATTGACAAATATGTTATCTAATTAATGAAAAATAAGTAAATTTAGATTAAAGTGGTCACTCGCAAGTTAGCCCTAATTTATATGTAGGATACAGTCCTTAAATTATTAAAGCTCATTTCACATTACTCCTCACCAGAGATAACGAAAGGAGTAACGTGAAACAAATTTGGATAATTTAAGGACTGAATCATACACATAATTTCATTCGTGGACTAAATTGCGAGGTACATTTTCAAAGACTAAAATGCTAGTTTACTCAATAAATTTATTTTTTGATGCACTAATTGTATGCTTTGATATGTTCAAATAAGTAAGAATAAACATGTTTGGAAAATATTTTTGTTTACATCAAACAAGTAAATGTTCTCTGTTGCTTAAACTAAATTACAGAATGTACAATTTTCTGGTAAATATTTTCAGCTGAACTGATGTTCTCTTAACATGTGATTTTTCTATAAAACAAACAGACCCTTATTTCATCTTTTTTTCTTGTTTGTTTACTTTATCTCTGCTGAATTGTCTCCCAAAATCGAAGACTTAGTTATTTGTGGAAAGTTTTCAACTGATAGACAATATTCAAAATTGGCATTTTCTGTTTTGTCATTTCATATATTGACTTTGGCATATGCACGAACATGTAGACTGACATGATTAAACAAGAATAATAGAGGAACTCAATTAATTCTTTTTCTCATGTTCTATAACCTTGTTGTCTTTTTTTTTTTTTTGTCTTTGTTTTCAGCTATTTGCTATTAACATAGTTAATTCTCATTGACTGATATTTGGATTGTATTGAATCTTCTTTTGTCAAAGATAGATATGTTGCTTTTCTTATTTCTAGATATATTTGTGATTGTGATTTTCATTATATTGTATAGGGTGCTGCTGCTTTAATCGCCTTCCTGGTTTCTGCTGTGTTCCATGAGGTGTGTGGTTGTTCTCTCTTTCTATTTCCCCCTCTGTCTCCCTCTTTCGGTATTATGTCATAATGGCTGTTCTGCTTGTCTGCATGCTACATTGATCGAAGCTGGGGATAAGCTTGCATTAATTTACTCCTGTATTATTTTTCCCTCCTTCCCTTTAGCAGGGTATGGGACTGTCCATTATGGGGGAGAGAATTGAAAATTAGATACAAAATTGTGACTGATTTGTTAGATACAATTGAGACATTAGTTGTCTTTGAAATGTCGACAGCCACATGAGGGCCTCAGTGACCTAATCAAGAGCTAGTTGCCCAGGCAGCCTTTAGCTTGGCTTATGTAGATGATACTGTTACTGATATCTTAAAGATGGATTCTTATGTGGTAATTTCAACACTGTTAAATTTTCTAGTTTCTACCAGTGTAGTCATAATATTAACATTGGCACTAAAACTTCCATCGAATCACACGAGGATGTTTTCTTTAGTTGAATCAATTTTTTACTCATGCTGTAATTATGTTTTCATTGAAGCCTTTCATTTGTTCCTCCTTAAAAATAGTACATATGCAGATATGAATTTAGCAATTTTATTGCCAAAGACACCTGAATTTAGCAATGTTGCTCATAATTTCTCTTTGTGTGAGTGCAGCTATGCATTGCCGTTCCTTGTCACATGTTTAAGTTGTGGGCTTTCATTGGAATTATGCTTCAGGTAAAAAATTATTTCCATAGTTTGTCCATCTAAGTCAGCTATTATTAAACTTCAGTATTCTTTTTAGCATAAAATTTACACAATTTTTCCAGAAACCCAACTAAGCTAGCTATAGTTGATGATTATGATATTATCTGTATTTTAGGTTCACTTGATATGATAATGATGAATGTATTTCCCTTTTTCTAGGTTCCTTTGGTCTTGATCACCAATTACCTGCAAAATAAGTACAGAAACTCAATGGTATGTCCTATTTAAGCATTTTGGTCTATTAATAATGTATCTTATAATGTCGTTATCTTCAAGTTGATTTCTTGGTTTTTTGAATTGTTATTTTCTTCATGCCAGGTTGGAAATGTGATTTTTTGGTTCATATTCTGTATTCTTGGTCAACCTATGTGCGTGCTACTATACTACCATGACTTGATGAATAGGAAAGGGAAACTTGACTAAGCTAGCAGTACATCATTAACCGTGCGTGTGGATGAACTCTTCCGTTTCCAGAGAGTAAAATTGATGTAGATATGTTTCTCTATGTTTTCTACGGGGTCTGTCATCTGCCTTGACGGTGGTTCCTCTGGTTTAAGCATTTCCATGTGATCTGCCTCGTCTTTTGAGGTTAATTCATCTTGATCTATGTACTTATTAACTCAATTCCTCTGGCATTTGTATCAATATGCAAGCAATTTTGAAAGCAATGCACTAACAATGTTAAGTGCCAAATGACACTGTAACTGATTTGTTTTAATTAGTTGAGGGATAATTGTAAATGGTTTAGGTTTCAATATATTAATGTCTTCATGATCCGGAAGTTCCACTGATGTATGATGATGGCTTTTATTTAATATGAAACTTGCGTTACTGCACTAGCGTATAAATGAGGGATACTTGGAGAGTTGGAAAGGAGCACCTTGCTTACGTAATTATTGTAGCAAAAAACGTTAGGTACTGCAAACGGTTTTATGAGATCTATTCCCCACTTCTCTACTCGAGAGTTAAATTATTGCCTTTTGGTTTTGTGACTGTCATTTGATTATTAATGAAATCTTCATTGATAAAAAATGGTTTAATCGTTTTTTTTTTTTTTTGCTCTAAATTTTCAATTGAATTGCAGTCAGTTGGCTACTATTTCTTTTCTTTTTGGGTTGATAGTTGAGCAGTTTTTTAAAATCTAATATTAGTATAATTGTAGGAGTCACTTCGGTATTCTCTTAAAATTGGGGATGGAAAATAAGTTTTTCATACAATTTTTACATAAAATTTATCCCTGGTTTTTCATCCCTGGACACCAAACAAAGGAGTTCGTTTCTTCTTTATCCTTTTTTGAGAGGTCAGTGAAGTGACATTTGTTAGAGTATTATAGGTTTCAATTTAGTCTTCAAAATATAAATCATTTCAATGTAACTCTTGAAATTGAGTCAAGTTAATCTCTCCATATAGCTAGGTTAGAAATGTTGGAGAAAATTACTGACAAATCAGGTACATATTTGGTTTTCCGTAATATTTACACAAAAGTGTTTTTCACTTAAAAGTTCTCTGGTTTTTTATTATAAGCTTTTCTAAATACAAGATAAGTTAATCCAAATATTTACAATGATAATTTGAAAATTGTAATTGAGGAAAAATGCTTATCTTCCATTATCTCTCAACAGGTTTTGTTTTTAAAGGTCACGAGGGAGTTGAGAATAAAGATTCGCAAACAAAAATGTTGAGAATAATCATAGTATGGAAGATGAGAATGAAGTAGAATACTGAGTTCAAGATAAGCGTATTACAGGTGAGAATATATAGATGAATGTATCCCAATCGATGATGGTTTGTATGGTGATGATGAGGATTTTTATGGTGATGTCGAGGGATCAATGACTGTGATAGTGCTGAAGACTCGGCATATAAACCACCACCAGTAGAACTGACTAAAGTTGATGATGAGATGTTTAGGAAATTCACTAATGTAAGGTTCGAAAATGACAGAGTTGAAGGATTTAAAATATCTAGGAGGAAAGGAAAGCAGAATACAGTGGATGCAAATGATATGACGCCTATCAATCCTTAAAGGAACAAAGATAGCAGGGCTAAGAAGAGATTAAGTAGGGATCAGAGCACACAAGCTGCACAAGTGGAGGAGCCATTTATGCATGACTTCATTTATTAATTTGAAGAGTTAAGGGGTCTGCTTGGGTCTGAAGATGAGAGGACTTGTGCAAGGAAAGCTAGATTCCTTATATGTAACCAAGAAGTAGAGTTTGGGAAATATATATGGAACTAGGGTTGGACTTTATATCTTAAGAGTTGTTCAAGCAAGCTATTAAAGTCTACAATGTTCATCTTGGGAGGTAGTTCAAACGGGTAAAGAACGACAAGGCCAAGGAAGAGAAAAATGTAGCAAGCTAGCATGTGATTAGGAATGTTTTTGCTCTTGGAGCAATATTGACGCATACAACTTTAAAATAAAAACGATTTCTTGACACTTGTAGCTGTAGCAGGGGCCTAAAGAATATACAAACTAGCAGAAAATGGTTAGTAACTGAGATCTTAACCTAAGTTAACAGGCTTAGAAGCTTACAAGTTTATAAAGGAAGCATATCGGTTTGCTGATGATGCCACGATTTACAGAGCTTTGAAGAAAACTAGAGAGATAATGGAGAGATATGAAAAGGAGCAGTATGAACTGCTTTGGGATTAATATGAAGATCTTAGGAGAAGCAACCCAATTCAAGTATTCTGATGAAGGAAACAAGTGTTTGAGATAACATATATTGAGGTTCAAGAGTCTATCTCTTTAATGTCATTGCTTTATTTAGATTCCTATATTGCTTTTATTAGCACTGGATAACATAATTAATAAAGGAACACAATATACTTAGTATACAACAACACTTTCCATTGATTTGAAACTTTTACATCAAGTTCTACTGCCATTGTTGTTCAAAAATACCTCGCAATTTATAGAAAAAAATCCCTGACACTAGAAAACCCAAGATCATAATACCCAGCAGAGCCACCAAGACTTCATAGGCCAATCTCAGTAATTTCACTTCTTTCTTACCCATTTTACTCCCAACATGATTGCTGATCCTTTGGGACTATATCATTTATTAGGTTTCATCAACATTCTTCTCATTTTCAAGCATCATCCATCCATTTAAAGTACCTGCAGGTCAAGTACTTACCCTTACATTACATCACTTATAGGACAAAGAGTTCATGCACTACACTAAAGTCACCTTCCACATTAGGCACCTCCAACAAGGTCGTCCTAGGTTGTTAGTCAAGTTCGAGATTAGATACATGCCAACAAAAAATTAAAAAAAAATAAAAATTATGCAAGCATCTTCATCCATATCCATACAACTTTGCACCTTTCATCCTAGGAGGAACTATAGGCAAGGCTCGAAACATTCCTGCTTACTTCTGCAGTTTGCTTGGTGCCCAAGTAAGAATGCTATAAAATGGAACACTCGTCAATTGTGAAATATGTTAGAGGAACTTGAAATTGTTGGTGATGTTGTGGAAGATGTTGCAGCATTTGAAAGATGAATAAGATGACGACTGGTTGCACAAATGATCCAAAGCGTGTGTATTACACTAAGCTTTAGGTTCGATTCGCCCCCACCAATCTTGATATATTGGATGCAATAGGGTTCTTGGCGAATCCCCTTCAGGATACTTTGGATTCCTTAAAGTGGTTTGCACACACACTCCAAGCGTATCAATCAATGGTATTTTACAAAATAAAGTTCCCTCACTCACTTTTGTGCACTAGAGAAGAAAGGAAATAATTTAGATAAATTGAGAAGAAATTTAGTAATGCATAGGCACTTCAATTTTCGGTGTATTTTCTGTATGGAGAGTGCCTCTATTTATAGAGCAACTCATACCACTTGGTGAAGGGAAACAACTTTTCAAAATATTTAACAATGATCAAACAGAAGCCTTTAAGTAATAGTCGTGTTCATATTATAACAGATGTGATGGTTCGGCCTAATGGTAAGGAGACATACCTTATGACTATAAGGTGCCAGGTTTGAATCTTTCTGCCAAATATTTCCGTTTTTATTAAAACGGTCATAAAATCCACTTCTGGGAATCGAACCATGTCCCTTTATCAAAGGCAATGTCCAACCACTGAACCAAGGCAACATTTGATGTGGATTATTAACTGTTTAAATACATATCATACAGCGTATCAATTTCCAACTTGTATTTTGAAAATCTCTCACAATCCCCCACCATTTTCAAAATATATCTAAATCCATTATTTTGGAAATCTCATGTTTTCAGATAAAGGTATCTTGCGATTTGAACCCTTACTTAGTAAGCTATGGTTTCACTCATCCCCAAATAGATTGGTAGACAAGCTTTGAACCAATTATTTATTAGAACAAGTGTGCATAACTCACACATGAAATCTCGGTACCATTGATTGAATTATCAAGATGACACATTTTGATAAGGCCTTGTGTCATGTATCCTTTTCATGAGAACTCCTAGAGTCAAGCCCTTTAACTCTATGAAGCGGCCACACTTCATTCTCATATAGGTAGACTATATCAGAAACGCACCCATAATATGCATCTCAGCAAATATATGCTATATGTCTATTAAGAGTAAAAGCTCAACCTTCTACAACCGTATACTTATGGTCCAAGTACTCTATAACCTTGGGATGTATCTATTAACAAGTACTTGCAATCATTCTTGATAGTATACTTTCGCCATTGAACTCAAGACTTGATTTTACTCAAGTGTGAGTTGGGTTTCTACTACAGATGATCAATTAGATATGGGCTTGAGTTCCATCCTCAATGATGTTTTGAACACCATATCCCTTGTCAATCCTTTCGTCAAAGGATCTGCAAGATTTCTTTCAGTTCTTACAAACACTATGGAGATTACTCCGTTTGCAATTAAATCCTTTACATAGCTATGTCGTAGTCCAATGTGTCTAGACTTTCCATTATACACTTGACTATATGCTTTTGATAGTGTAGATTGACTATCACAATGTATGAATACTGGTGCCATTGGCTTTGGCCAAATTGGTATCTCATACAACAAATTTCTTAGCCATTCAGCCTCTTTACTACCTGCAGCTAGTGCTATAAATTACAGCCTACCATAGTGGAGTCAAGAATGCAAGTTTGTTTCTTGGAACCCCAAGAAACAGCTTCTCCACCAAGGACGAAGATCCAACCACTTGTGGAAGCATGATCCTCAACATAAGTTACCCAACCTGCATGTGTATCCTTCTAAAATGTATGATCACCTCTATAGTTCAAACTATAGTTAAGGGTTCCTTTAAGGTATTTTAGTACTCTGTGGACAGCATGCCAATGTTCTTTGCTTGGATTACTTGTATATCTACTTAACCTACCAACAGCATATGCTATGTCTGGTCTAGTACAAGTCATGGCATACATCAAGCAACCAATTACTTTTGAATATTCATGTTGTGCTACAGGACAACCTTTATTTGGTATTAAACTAACATTTTGATCAAAAGGAGTAGAAACAAACTTACAATCTAAGTAATTAAGCTTCTTTAACACTTTTTCTATGTAATGAGTTTGTGATAAACCTATGGTTTCACCATCTCTAATGATTTTAATTCCTAAAATCACATCAGCTACCCCTAAATCTTTCATATCAAAGTTTTTAGACAAGAAAGCTTTAGTTTTTTCTACCTCATTCAAATCAGTACCAAATATCAACATGTCATCCACATATAAACAAATCATGACACCTTTTCCATTATGAAATTTACTATAAACACACTTGTCAGATTCATTTATTTTATAGCCATTAGCTAGCACAACTTGATCAAACTTTTGATGCCATTGTTTAGGAGCTTGTTTTAATCCATACAATGACTTTGTTAATTTACACACTTTATTTTCTTGACCTTTAACCACGAACCCTTCAGGTTGTTTCATATACACCTCTTCATCTAGTTCTCCATTTAAGAATGCTGTTTTAACATCTATTTGGTGGACAACTAACTTATACATGGAAGCTAGTGCTAAAAGCACTCTTATTGAAGCAATTCTTGCTACAGGTGCATAAGTATCAAAATAATCAATACCTTTTTGTGTAAATCCTTTAGCGACAAGTCTAGCCTTGAATTTGTCTATAGTACCATCCACTTTCATTTTCTTTTTGAAGATCCACTTACAACCTATTGGTTTGGAACCCGGTGGGAGGTCTACTAATTTCCAGGTTTTATTACCCATTATTGAGTCCATTTCCTCTTGTATAGCTTCTTTCCAAAAGGCAGCATCTTGAGACTTTATTGCCTCTTCATAAGTTTCTGGGTCATTTTCCATATTGTAACAAATTGGTCCATAGCTATTAATGGACTCATTGTTTCCTTCAACAAGGAACATAAAGAAGTCTGGTCCATAAGATTTTTCTTTTCTAACCCTTTTACTTCTTCTTGGTTCTGAACTTGTCAAAGTATCTTTTTTTTGATACATTGTTTTCTAGATTATGTGCATTAGAATGAACATTATCCTTGGCACTTGGAATTGAGTTAAATCTATTTTCTTGAAAAATTGCATCTCTTGACTCAATAACTGTATTTACAGGATATGAGTCATTAGATTCAATAACCATGAATCTATATGCTTTGCTATTTTCAGCATAGCCCAGAAATACACATTCAATTCCTCTTTCTCCCAATTTCTTTCTTTTTGTTTCAGGAACCTTTACTATTGCTCTACAACCCCAAACTTTCAAATAATTGAGATTAGGCTTTCTTTGTTTCCAGAGTTCATATGGAGTAATTTTGTTCCTTTTATTAGGAACTCTATTTAGTATATAGCATGCTGTTAGCATGGCTTCTCCCCAATAGCCTTTTGATAAACCAGAATAGGATAACATGGCATTTACCATTTCTACAAGTACTCTATTTTTTCTTTCCGCTATATCATTTTGTTGTGGGGAATATGGTGCAGTTGTTTAATGAACTATACCAGTAGACTCAAAATAACTTGGATTATAGAATTCTCCTCCTCTATCATTTCTAAAGCATTTAATGAAAGATTCATGTTGAAGTTCAACTTGTGCTTTAAATATTTTAAATTTATCTAAGACTTCATCCTTTGAATGCATTAAATAAACATAACAAAATCTAGTGCAATCATCTATGAAAGTTACAAAGTACTTTTTGCCACCAATGGTGGGCCAACCATGCAAATCACATACATCGGAATGGATTAAGTCTAACACCTTAGAACTTCTTTCAACCCTTTTAAATGGTAGTCTTGTTATTTTAGTCAACATGCAAGTAGTACATGAATTAGAATCTCTACTTAATTTTGGAATTAAATTAGATTTCATCATGTCTTCCAATTTTCTAAAATTAACATGTCCTAGTCGCATATGCCATAAATCACAAGACTCAACCATGTAGGCAGAATTAATAGTATTATTAACAACATTCAATTTGAACATATTCTCACAAAAGTAACCATTTCCTACAAACATACCCCCCTTTGAGAGGATAAACTTATCTCCCTCAAATACAGATTTGAACCCAAACTTATTAAGTAAAGGAACAGAAACCAAATTCTTCCTAACATCAGGAACATAAAATACATCTTTAAGAGTGAGTGTCTTTCCAGAAGTGAACTCAAGTTCAATTGTGCCTTTTCCTTTGACTTGGACAGTTGAAGCATTTCCCATGTACAAAACACTTCCATCTTCTTCATCAATGGTCTTGAAAATATCTTTATTTTTGCACACATGGCGGGTAGCACCAGAGTCTATCCACCAAGAATCAACATCTTCAATCATATTGATTTTAGAAATAACTGCAACAAGGTTGTCTTTTGTTGCACTTGAATTCTTCTCTTTGTTCTTCTTTTTCAAGAACCTGCACTCCTTTTTGTAGTGTCCTGGTTTGCTACAATGGAAACAACTACCTTTCTTTTTCTTTTTCTTATGATCATTTTCATTGTTGTTTTCATGAGACTTACCAAAATCTCGATTTCTTTTCTTGGAAGATTTGCTTGGATTTCCTTCCTCCATGACATGAACTTTCTCATGAGTAGATTGGTCCTTAGTATCATCTTGTTTTCGATACTCTTCTTCCAATCGAATATGGTTCCCCAATTGCTCAAGAGAAATGTCATCTTTTCTATATTTCATGCTTCTTTTGAAGTCTTTCCATGAAGGAGGAAGTTTGTCTATAATAGAGGATACAATAATGGTTTCATCCATATGCATGTTATGTTGTTTGTAGTTATTAAGAATACGTTCAATCTCATGCATTTGTTCCATTACAGGTCTACTATCAATCATCTTAAAATTATTAAAGCGACTAACAAGAAATTTCTTACTTGTAGCATCCTCTTGCATGTACCTTGCTTCTAGTTTCTCCCATAGTTCCTTTGCAGAAGTGTTGCTTTGATACACATCAAACAAGGAGTCAGACATTCCATTAAGAATGTGTCTCATGCATATGTAGTCATCATTGTCCCATTTTTGCTTTTCTCTAACTTCACCCACAGCCTTTTCTTCCCTGTCAATTGGCCTTGGAATGTTTAGAACATACACAACTTTCAATGTGGTGAGTAGGAATCGCATCTTCTTTTGCCAACGGATGAAGTTGCCACCATCAAACTTCTCCAACTTCACAAAGTCAGAAGTCATCTCTTTCAATGATGCAGCCATTGTTTCACAAAATAAATCGAACCTAAAGATTGTTAGAGGAACTTGAAATTGTTAGTGATGTTGTGGAAGATGTTGCAGCACTTGAAAGATGAATAAGATGACGACTGGTTGCACAAATGATCCAAAGCGTGTGTATTACAGCTTTTTAGGTTCGATTCGCCCCCACCAATCTTGATATATTGGATGCAATAGGGTTCTTGGCGAATCTCCTTCAGGATACTTTGGATTCCTTAAAGTGGTTTGCACACACACTCCAAGCGTATCAATCAATGGTATTTTACAAAATAAAGTTCCCTTACTCACTCTTGTGCACTAGAGAAGAAAGGAAATAATTTAGATAAATTGAGAAGAAATTTAGTAATGCATAGGCACTTCAATTTTCAGTGTATTTTCTGTATGGAGAGTGCCTCTATTTATAGAGCAACTCATACCACTTGGTGAAGGGAAACTACTTTTCAAAATATTTAACAATGATCAAACTCATAAGGTGCCAGGTTCGAATCCTGGGTGTCTTTCTGCCAAATATTTCCGTTTTTATTAAAACGGTCATAAAATGACAAAAGATGCAACTTCTGGGAATCAAACCATGTCCTTTTACCAAAGGCAATGTCCAACCACTGAACCAAGGCAACATTTGATGTGGATTATTAACTGTTTAAATACATATCATACAGCGTATCAATTTCCAACTTGTATTTTGAAAATCTCTCACAAAATATCAAATAAGCACTTCAAAGTTCATAGTTGTAAATTTCTAGCTTCCATTTCCAGCAGATTCTGCCGTAAACTGATAAGCGAGTTTGATTGGGATCCATCATATAACGGTTGTCATGTCAATGGCATCATATTCCCATGAACAACAACCTTTGGTAACACTTCATTTTTTATTTTTCTCTCTCTGTGTTTGGGGGCTGTCAACGTAAATTAATCAATTTTTTTCTCCGTTTGTTGAAAGGATTCGGAACAAGAAGTCGAAAATCTATTCGTCGTTGTTCATTCAAATCTGTGTTTAGACTTAGAGGTTCCCTAGTACGGAATTGCCACCAACAGTAAAACCAATCAGCTGTTTCAGTCTCAGGGTATTTACTCCTCTTCTGTAAGTAGCCTAGCCTCCTTTTTGGTACATGTTTCATAATAAATATTATTTGTACCTTAATATTTGCAAACTATTTTTGTGATTTTTTTCCATCTTAAATCCAATGTTGGAACATGAAACCCACAATATATATGTACTTTTGGCAATGGTCCATGTTTCTTAATTTCAGTATTCTGTAAAAGTTTTCTCCTTTTTTTCATCTTTAGACCTTTTCTTTTGTTTTTTTGTTTTTTTTGTAGTAATAGTAGTAGAGGAAATTAGACAGAGTTTCATTCTGTTGCCATTCATGGAGTTGCTTGATTATGTCTTTTCTACGTATGTATACTCCTTACATAATCACTCATCAATGGAGGTCTATCATTCAACTAGGAAAATAGGATCTTGTCCAAATTTTTCAAAGCATAAATTGAGTAGTATAAACGTGTACTGTTGTTTCCCAGTTCTTAGATGGAAGACTTGTCAACTGGTCACCATCTGGGGCTTACTTGGCTGAAATCAGGCAAAAGGAGGTTTTTGTTTGGGATGTTGCCTCTTCTTTTAGCGCCACCATTCATTGTAATCATGCTGAGGTATCCTACTTCTTTTTCCCTCTACTTATCTTTCCATGTCTTATTTGGAAAAAATGTATATATCTTTTGGGAATGTCTTGCAGGGTAGAATGATTGATTTCTCACCCGGGTAGAACTACATAGTCATTACCTGTGAACAAAGGGATCAACAATATGTGAGTTGTCTACGTTGCAAACACTGGCTTCTCTTTTTTTGTTTTCTGCTGTTTGTTTCTTTGTCTTATCCTTTGTTTTCCTAAAGTAGCCTTTTCCAATATTTTATGCTCACAGGGAACTGATAAAAGTTATCGACATGAAAACTTGTCTGGTAAAGAAAACTTTTGAGGGAATGGCACGGATTGATATGGGAATAGTCACTCCTGAAGTGACTTGGCCTGTAATCAGGTTAATTCTTCTTTGCTCTTTCGATTCAAGCAGAAGTATGGCGTTTTTTTCGTTGCATAATTGCCTTTTGGCTGACCTCTGTGTGTTATTTCAGATGGTGTAGTAGAAATGATGACAAATATTTTGCCAGAATTGGAAAAGACAATGTACTCTCTGTCTATGAAACTGAAACCCTGTCTCCCACTGCCAACGAATCCTGCAGGTTTGCACACGTTAGGAACTTTAGTTGGTCACCCACTGATGTGATACTGGCAGTTTATGAGGTTCCAATTGGCTGCTGCAATCAATCTGGAAGGGTGAGTGTGGCTTTTCATTTTTAGAGAAACCATTTCTCTATATCAGTCATTCATCCATCTCCTTTCTATTTGAGTTAAGATGGATTTGATTGTAAATCTCTCTTCATCTGTAGGTCAGACTGATAGAAATCCCTTCTAAAAAGGTGTTGGCGGAGAAGGAGTTTTTGGGTCTCAAAATTGCAAAATGTACTGGCAAAGTAAAGGGGATTACCTTGCAGTTCTTCTGGACAAGAGCTCAGACAGACATCCTAGTGTTTACATTAATTTTGCAATTTTCAAAATCAGAGAAACTGATGTCCCAATTGAACTCTTTGGATTTGAGTGAGAATCCATGGTTACTGCATTTGCTTGGGAGCCAAAAGGCCGTAGGTTCGCTCTTATTCAAAGTCAACAAAATCCGTTGATTTACCATACAGATTAGTCCTGGAAGAAGTTCAAGGTTAAAGCTTGCCTCATTGGGAGGCTATGCGGCAAACTCTCTTTTCTGGTCACCTGCGGATGATGTTGTTTTAATTGTAGGATTGACACCACTCGGTGGACTGTCAACTTTCTATGACATCAATCAGCTTCAAGTCCTGGCTTCTAGAAATTGCATGGCCAGGGATATTCTGTGGGATCCTACTGGAAGGTATCTAGGATAATATATATATATATATATATACCAAGTGCATCTTTATATATGCCACTTAGCGCTAGATATTCTTGCCATGTTTACCTCATTTAAGTTTGAAAATAATGAAAGTTTACCTCATTCAACTCCTTTGCACAGGTTTGTCACAACTAGAGGCCCTCTATTTTCAAGAAAAGAAAGTGGATTGAAGATTTGGTCCTTCCATGGGGAGCTACTGTATCAAATCCGAGCAACAAATTTGTCACAGGTAATGAAATGAAAATACTCGTCTATAGTTTCTTGTAGTTTTCTTGTCTGGTTGAATTATTCATTCTTTTTTTCTATTTAGTTTTCTTGGCGTCCAACACGAGAATCTTTGGCAACCGAGCAGGATAAAAGGAGGCTTCATTCGAGAGAAAGTGAGTCAGATTCTGATGCATCTTCTAATTGTCTTCTGGTTGTTTTTTTTTTATTTTATTGGGGGGGAGGGGGGGGGGGGGGGAAGGCAACTCATAAACTGATGTATTACAATATGCTTGGAGAAAGGCGCTTGTACTCTCAAAAGCTGCCATAGTTCTTGCATAATTGTCGTAAATATAGCATGTTGCACTTAATAAAATGCGGTTCAGTTACTTCTTCCACTACATGGCAAATGGTAAATCTTGGCTTACGTTGTTTGGATTTTCACCAATGAATACAACGGATTTACGTATTCCTGATTATTAGCTGAATTGCCTACTAAAATCATTACACAGAAAGCCATCTCAGCAGTGAAATTGGGACCTTCATGCATGACCAGCTTTTGTAACGGGTATGCTCCTCCCAATTTTTTCATTGACACATCAGGTAGAAATAAATAAATGGAGTTGTTTACCACCAGCATGCTCCTTTCACTATTAAATATTAGGGTAAATTACTCTCCCCTCCCTTGAATTTGTGTTTACAGTACAGACATTCTATCTATTATGACAATCTATACAAAACTTCCTTGTAGTTATAAAGTGCATAATAGATTCATTAATAGATCCGTTATCTCCTAAATGTTTTGTGATTAAATATCATTCCTACATGTATTCCTTTATTTCTCAAATTTAAACTTTGGAAGCCACCATAAGGGTGTCTGAACAACGTCCTTTACAAGGCTAAACCAAATTTTGGTTCCACGGCTCAAGAATTTCTTTTCGTGTTTCACTCTCAATTCTGGCTAAACTCCAATCAACATACTGAGGTTCACAATATTTGAATAAAGATGATCTTTAAATCATTATATCTTAAAAGATTAATTCAAAAAGTACGTATCCCCATCATCAAAGTTACGTATCATCTTTCAAGGCATATATATAGATTACAGGACGATAGGAGCACTACTACAACTAACCAACTTCATGGGTTAAACATAAGCATTTGCAAAACTAGTTACATTTAACATCATGCTTACTGTTCTAACAGCTTAATTTCATGAAGTTCATAAGCGTTTTCATCTAAGTTGACAATTAACAAACAAGTTCCAACAAGTCTACAAATCTTCTAATATTACAATTCAGAGCTGATTGCAAGAATTTGCTTTACAGGTGTCTTCTTTTCAACCATTTTGCTTACAAGGATCTAGGTAATAAGAGAATATCCAATGATTCTCACCCATATGTTATGTTGTTGACATGTCACTATTTTACTGTTGTTTTATTTTTGGAAAAGCGTACATGTGTTAATTTTTTATAGGAGAACTCTTCACATTCTCCACTATTTCCCTGCTAATTCCTCTTTATCTCTTCTGCTGAGACGTTCATTGTCCCTAATTATATTCCCAAAGCCACCTCCTTTTTTCCAGCTGCACATCTCCTTCTTCGAGCTCTGTGCATGATTACTTCTTATCTTGATTATTTCAATCGTTGCATTCATCCGCTACCATATATATGATAATCGAAACCTTACATCTCATCTCATCTCATCTCATTATTTATATATAGAGGTGTTGGGGTTAAGGTTTCATTTTTCCAATGCTCGACAAAATTTATCTCACGTCTTCATCCTCTCTTTTTTCTGCGGATGAGGTTTCATTTTTCGATTTCTCAACAAAATTTCTTTCACGCCTAGATCTTTTTTTTTTTCTGCCCATATCGATTTCAATTTCATTTGCAATGGCATCTCACCTTATTGAGTGTTGAGTATCACACTAGAGAAAGAAACGTGGAGGATTGAAGTTTGTGTGTTGCGATTGTGGGTTCTTCCCAGTTTCAATAATCTTAACGTCCTAAACTCCATTGAGATGGTTCTCATGGATGAGGCTGTGAGTTTTTAATTTTCTATTTTTAGCTTCTAAATCTTATTACTTGATGTTAATTCCATGTCTTTATGTTATCCTTCGTCATTTCAATTTTTTTTTTACTGATTATAGCATTGTTCATTTCGGTCCTACTTGCACTATTCATTTTTTTATAGTGTTCCATTAACTGTTACAGTGTTATAGTGAAATATGTGTATGGTTCTGTCATAATATCCTTCCCTGCATTTTTTGTATACATCAATTTTTGGTTTGATTCAGTTATTTAAATTTGTATTCTGCTTTAATTTTTTTTTGTTTTATTCCTTATCACTGTTAACATTGCTGAATCTTGAAATTGCTGGAAGTTGCGTTCTTTAGTTTTATTCATGTTTGATATCCTTTTTTAATTTTTCCCCTTTGCTTTTTATTGTATTTTTGGTTCTGTTTCTCATAAATTGGTGAATTGTCCTTTTGATGTCTTTTGCATTGATTTTGTGTTATGCAAGGGTTAGTAATCTTCTCATTCTTATAAATTGCATATGCTTTCATTTGATAAGCATTGGTTTTCCGTATCAATTTTTTAATGTATGGATCCCCTGTTATATCGTTCCCTGCACCTATTAGATATTTGAATTTCGGGTATGATTCAATGATTTAGTAATGAATATGTTGCAGTACTTTGTTGCAGTACTTTGACACGTTGTGTTCACAAGAAAAATAAGTGAGCATTTTACTATTTTGATTTCTTTTTTGGGATGACAAATATGTTGGTTTTATAATATTTAAATATTTTATTATCTACATCGCTCATGGCCAAAATTTTACATAAAAATATAATAAAATAAATTAAATGTGTTGTATTATAGAAAAATAAATTAACAAATCAATATTTTTTAAATTTATATTATTCATATATATATATATATATATTCAAATTATTAAATCTTTCAATAGTTGTATTAAACTGTGTTAAAAATTTAACATGAAAATATATTTACGCACGAGGAAAACTTAATATGAAAACAAAATAAAAATAAAAAATAAAATTAATAAATTGATTAATTTTTTAAATTTATATTTTTACTCATATATAATTTGTTCTGTAATATTAATATATGTCAATATGTACATTGTACTCCGTGAAAATCATATGTGAAAATATATTAATATTTATATTACACGGGAGTGAAAACTTTACATGAAAACAAAATTAAATTAATGAAATATAATTATTATTAAAAATTAAATTATTTAGTTAATCATATTTATCTTATAAGATTATAGGAGGAAATATTGTAATTTTAGGTAGTGATATTGGATCAATATTGTCAGTTATTTCAAGAGAAAGTAAATATGATGTGATAATGACAACTAAGATTTTCAGCTTTACTAAAAATGTGAGGCATTTTTCAATTTTTTTTATTAAGTAATTTTAAAATGTGCAGATTCTTCAAATTAATTTTGTTATATGCTTGCAAGTTTAGTTCAAGGGCATTATGCAAAAATTTTGAAATATGATATTTGCTGACACTTTGTACTCTTTAAGAGTTAAGTTTATAACCATTACATTTCTTTACTTGGGATTTTGTATTTGGTTTGACAAGAAATTGATGTTATTTATGTATAATGTTTTAAGCATTTATAAGATTTTGTATTATAGTAGTGTTGATTGATGTTTCGAATTGTTAATGAATTTAGGTTTCATATTAATCATTGTATCAGCGAACATTTTAATTTGATTTGTTTCCATAGTTATTATTTTTGTTGTAGTTTTTTACGAATTTTTCTTCATTTGTTATATATTCTTATTATTGATATTGATGCCACAAGAACAAATAAATCATTTTTATCTATAATTTTAATAACTTCTTTAATAAAATTTCTACTTTCCTTATTTCCTCGTGAATGAAACTGAATATTTAAGTTCAAACTCAATTTTCCTAACTGATGAAGATGTCAATTGTGAATTTGAATGGTTTACAATTAAATTCTAAAATGATATTTAATGTTCAAGGATTTCTCAATCACAAACTAATTCTAAAAGCAGGAGTATCAATAATGTTGCTTAAAAATATAAATCAAGCAAGTGAATTGTGTAATGGTACAAGATTGATCATAAATTAATTGGGGACCAATATATTATTGAGGCAACAATTGTTACAGGAAGGCTTGGAGACAAGATATACATACCATTGATGAATTTACTACCGTCTGACTCAGGAATACCTTCAAAGTTTCAAAGAAGACAATATCCATTGTATCTTTAATTTGCTATGACAATCAATAAAAAGCCAAGGTCAATTGCTATCTCATGTAAAAATTTATCTACCTAAACCTATTTTTACACATGGCCAATTTTATGTAGCAATATCAAAAGTTAGAAGCAAAAAATTCGCTCAAAATATTAGTTACTAATGAGATGGAAAACCTATGCCAAATAACTAGAAATGTTATTTATAAAGAATTGTTACAAAATATTTGAACTCAAGGTAACTCTCTTTCTTTTAACAACGTATTGATTATTCTTTTTTTTTTGGTACAATGATTTTCTTTTATTACACAACTATTATAATTCTAAACTTTAGTGAACCTATATCTTCTTAACCGTTTGTATTTTGAATTGACAGGTTTCCATTATACGAAACAATTCGTTTCCACAACTTATTGCAAGCCGTAGCTTATCCCTCATTCAAGTCAACTTTTCCACTTTTTTTACATGTATTTCTATATTTAACTTCATCAGACAGCTTTTACTATATTTATTTTTACAGTTCTTTTTTCAGTTATTTCATGTAATTATTTCATCATTTATCTGTATTTTTTAATTCTTACTTAACCTCCGTGCATCGCACGGGCACTCACTCACTAGTATTATACATATACGACTTTCTTTCACTAGATCTTCAAGATAATTACTAGATCATGATCTTACAGATTTTCAACAAATACGAGCTAATAAAATCCAGATCAATGAATATCATTATTTGCAAGGCTCATTAATAATCTCAGACAATCAGTTTTTAATCAGACACTACAGGTGATGGAATGCTTAACTGATATAAATAAGGAACATGAATAGGCTGTGTAAGTCACGTTCTTTCTGAAAGCAACCAAAAGGAGAGAAGGAATTCCAGAAATGATGAGTAGACGATCAATCCAATTTATAGAAAACCTTTTCACAGTGAAATAAAATATCATACAAGTTTATTGAGATAGAGATAACAATTAGGAAAAACTAGAGATACAATAATTTAAGCCTGATAGGAATTTCACAAGGTAGAAACATTCTGAGTACCTCATATTCCTAATGCCCACAGTAGTCTCCGGAGACACTTCCATCTTGGAAACCTCAGTCTAATCGAAAATATAGTAAATTGGCTAATTACAGTTTTGCTGGTATTTGATAGTTTTGAACTATGTGGTCCACGTGATACTGTAAGCATCTGGTAAATCCATAAGAACTCACAGGTAAAGGTCATAAAATTTAGCAGTTCGAGCCAGAAGAGAAGTGCCAATTTAGACCTGAGCTTTACAGCAAGAACACCCCCCCTGGTTTAGCTCAAATTCTTTCAGCTTCTCAGCTTTATCGGTATGAGCAGATGAGTTAACAATACAAAGCCAGATTTCTGAGTTCAGACCCACATTTCCTCACAGCTCACCTTAGCAACATAAGCAACTATTGTAGTGCCTGTCAACTCAAATGTACATTTACATGATGAAAAGGTGAGAAATTAATAATGGGCCCTCTCATCATTCTCTAACTGCAAACCATCAATGCCCCTGATTGCAGTCTCATAATTCTTGACATGAGAAGCATTTCTCCCAGATGACACTACTCTCTTGGGATCTGAAGATCCAATTGGTGAACTTCTTTGCCCACTTGAAATTCTGTGTGCAGCTCCAGGGCTAGCCTCAGTAGTACGAGTACGAAGATCTGATTCACCACCAACAAATGTATCACGGCTACTAGAAACAGCAACTCGCCTTGATGATCCACTTGACTGGCCCAAGACATTGGCATTTGATAACTGCATGATCACAGATGGTGCAAATATTGAGTTTGCAAGAGTAAAACTAGGGTTGATTGCAGATATTTTGACATCACACATCACATTCAGAATCGGTGAGTTACAGAAGAACAATGATTTTTGAAAAGGAATCCCATAGAAACCATACACTCCAAACAACTCACCATAGCATCCTTAATAACAGCAGAATCATTGGTGACTGGACTTTTCTGCTTTGAAAAACTTACATAATTCAAAATGGGCCCTGACATTCTTCGCCTTGAGGAATCCACTGAAACCAGACCAGGAGGTCGCCCTTCTTCCCCTCCTGTGACAGACAGAAACAAACATAAAAGAACAGAAAGCTCAAAAGCTAACTAAATACCATTTAAACGTGGAGGAACAAGACAGACAAGCTATTACAAAACCTACATTAATGAGAAGTTGAAAAATAAATTGACAATATCAAAGCAACAGCGAGGAATAGGAGACAGCTAAATAATAATAATTTTTGGAGAATGAATAAAAAGTAATTATATTTAAATTAAGAAAATACGAGAAAGAAAAGGTTTCATCGCACCAATGACAGTAAGCTAGACATAGCATGGGTTAGACTTGAAAATACTAAAGAAAGCATACACTTATGAATTACATTTACCAAACTTGAATGTCAAAAAGAAACATACAGACAAAAAAATGAAAGACCTATCACTCTACAAAAAACTTAAAAGAAACTACCTGTCTGTCTATCAGCATTAGTCACAGCCGGAGGCATTCCAGAACTAGTTCCAGCACTAGGACCCTAAAAAACAAGTATCTCAGAATTCTATCAAATGCTGATGACAAAGAAGATCCCAAAGGGAGGAACAAAAAAACAGAAAAGAAAACCACTTACATTGGCATGTGCTGGAGGAGTGGCTAGCTGTGATTGCTGATACTTCAAGATGGTCCAGTCAAACACATAATCAAACTGGAATCCTGTCCAAATACCAATGTAATGAGAAAAGCGAATTCACAGCACAGTCCTTCATACATAGATTGAAAAGCAAATTATACGAGAAAGTATACACATGCTAAACTTGAGAACTGAGACAACAGGGATGCTTTCTATATGAGAATAATTTCAAACCTTCACGAATAAACAGGTCGCGAAATATCCTTTTGAGGTAAGCATAATCTGGCCTATCATCAAACCTTAATGAGCGGCAGTAATGGAAGTATGATGCAAACTCCGTTGGATAACCTCGACACAAGGCCTGGAATAAGCAAAAAATTCTCAGCGCAAGTAATGAAATAATATGCATTGAAGGAGGCTGATAATAAATGAACCCACCTCAATTGAGGTAGAAACCTTTTTTTCACTGATCTTCTCATACTTCTGTTTCTTGGTTCCTGCTTTAAGTCCTTGCCAAGGAAGACTACAAAGAAAATGCAAATCAGACGAGGCTTTCAACACAGTACTGGAAGACAACAAAGTAGGGTAGATAGCAATAATCACCTTCCTTTGAGAAAGTACATCAAGACATAACCAAGAGACTCTAAATCATCTCTTCGGCTTTGCTCTATGCATTGATCACCAAAAATGTAGAAGCAACATGTATCTGTTAGATAACACAACTTTGCCATACACTAAACGAATGCCGGTGAAGAATTATAAGGTCATACATACCAATGCCAAGGTGTGTATTCATGCTAGCATATCTTGCAGTTCCAGTCAAATTCTTATTTTCCCTGCAGTATTAATAATCAAATAGATTACATGTCACATCCACACAAAAAATTAATATACGAACAGTACCAGCCAAGTCTTGGCTATATAAAATCCTGGCTGAACTATGGATGCAATATTACTGATAAGAATCACAATCTGATCCTAGAAGCCAGAAACTAGGATAAAATGGCAATGCCAGAAAGCATTATATGCATAATTAATACACCTTTCATCGCCAATCCATCAGCTAAATAAATTACTTCGGAAAAGAAAAGTAAACAATGGCATCAATGCAAAATGAACACTTGTCTACAAATTATAAATGATGCAGGAAGAAGAGGGTCATATAGTACATATAAAATACAAGTTTTGAAGACTTGATGGATTCAGCATGCAGAGGCAGAGTCATAATTTCAGTAAAGTTCATGCATTGAATTTCTATTTTCAGGATATTAGTAGATTATTCTATTATTTGGAGTCGAAAAAAGTATTCTTTAGTGCCACAAGTTTAATATCCAAGTGTTTCCTTCCTTATGAATCCTGGTCTTAGCATAAAAAAGGTAGATATAGTCTTACCTTTCAGAGATAGGAACCCTATAACTACAAATATATGACTTCATAATCAAGTTACCACGCAAATTCAGAGTTGAGTCCTTTCAGGTGAGTTAACAAGAATCTTATGTTAGAAAACTTACAAGTCAAGATTTATCTCCTTTAATTTCCCCCCATCCTCTTCTTGCTTTTCCTTTATTCTTATTTCTTAATAACTGTTTACATGATTTTCTGTTTACATCCGTACAGTAGTCACAAACTCTCCTCTAGCTCTCTTTGCAGCATTAAACAATATTCACCCTCTTACCCAGAGAAGACCCAATAAATTTCACTTGTGTGGTATAGTGGATAACTAGGTACATCAGAGTTGGTTTTAGAATCTGTCTTGGTAATCATACAAATTTTGAGGGGAATTAAAAAGTTCTTATTCGATCAGTCTTTTAAGTCAAAACTAGTAACCAAAAAAAAAAAAAAGTTACACAGTTGGTTTTAAACTAATCAGTTTTTATTTGAAATAAAGGTTTCCTTATTTCTCCACGCTCTCTCTTTGTACTTTATTTTAAATTTCAAAAAGGAATCACCAAAATCTACCAAACAATATTTGATTTTGAAATTAAACCAATTTAAACCCAAATTCTGGACAGACTATGAATTATTGAAAGTTGAAACCAATTCAAATTCATATAGATTTATGAAACTACTTTAAACTTAAACAGCTCCAAACTTGTTTCAAGTTTCCCTCATAAAACCCTAGTCCTTGCCAATCTCCAATCCCCAGTTTTTCTGCTGCCCAGAAGGCACAAAATCCAGCTAGAGTACAGCATATGAATAGACTGGCATTCAGACTTCAGAGCATCATCATACTAGTTACAAACAGACAACGAGTGAGTGTCCAGAAAAATAGCAGCAACTAGAACATGACTGGTCGATCAACTTTCTGTAATACTGCCACCAAAAGGTTTGATAATGTAAACTTCTTGTTATTTTCTCAAAAGAATCATATGAATACACCCTCCCAAATGCATATACATTTCCTAATCTTTTCTCATATGAAGATCAACAATATATGATAATTTAACAAGTTGCAACTGCCATTGGATAAAAGCAGTTAAAATTAGGTCATATCAATTCCACTATTGCATCAAGGCCTAACAACAGCAATAACCTATATTACTACCACATTCATGCAAACCAACTGAATTTTTGTACCTGTAAGGAATGTGTTGATGGGTTGAACTATCTCTGTATTTCTTAGCCAAGCCAAAATCAATAACGTAAACCTACATGTAGATCAATATGCATTAAATACCTTAATATGAACATATACATTGAAAGTCCACATGAAAACAAGAGTAGCCACCTGGTTTGCCCGCCTTCCTAAGCCCATGAGGAAATTATCTGGTTTGATATCCCGATGTAGAAATGATTTAGAATGAACAAACTCAACACGGTTGATCTGGCAATTAACAAAAGACAAGGATAAAAGTTCTTTAATAGGACAAAGAAAGTATATTAATGGATGCAGCATTGTAAAAAAGTCAACCAGGGCCTACCATTTGATCAGCAAGCATGAGAACCGTCTTTAGTGAGAGTTTTCTACTACAGAAGTTAAATAGATCTTCAAGACTAGGACCAAGTAGATCCATCACTAGAACGTTGTAATCTCCCTCCACTCCAAACCATCTAACATTTGGAATTCCAGCTGCCAGGACCAAACATGAGTTAGAACCATTTATAAATTATAAATAAGATAAATTTACAAAAGGGGTGGGGGGACTCCTTGGTAAAAGTACAAATGAAAGAAAGATAAAAACAATTAATATGAGGATATTACTTCCTCCCTGGAGAATTCTGTACAACTTGGACTCATACAGCAACTGAGGATGCTTTGTCTTGACGTTTTCCTAATTTAAAAGAGCAGAGAGCAGCAAGGAACAGAAAGAAAGAACAAGAAAATCAGCTCTGGAGCACTAGAAGATATCAAGAATCCAGTAATTACTTAAGGAAAACGAATCCCAAAATGACCCGCAATGTTCAAGTAGTGGCCATATTAGGAATGATGTTGAGCCATATTAGGACGATACTCTGTTTCAACAGTAAACCACACAGATTAAATTTGATAGATGATTCTCTTTCACAATTTTTTTTCACTTTTTTCGATAAAAGTATTCTCTTTCACAAACTAACAATTGTGATTTGTGCCTAATCAATGATTGTTCCATACAACATACCTTCGTTCTTGATAAAATGGATCAGTATAAAATAAAAATCAATAGGGGGAAAAGAAAAGGAAAAAGTTCCTATATCAAAAATAGCTGATGATCTTCACAGGAGATCGGGAATTAAAAAAAAAATAAGTGGAATATAGAAGGTTTAAATTGTGCATGATTATGGTTTCCAAATTCTAATCTTGAGGAAAAAAAGCCATTTTAGACCTTTTAAAAGTTTAATCTCTGTTAAAGGAAAATATTTCTTAATGACCATTGGATACAATTACTTAATCACTGGATAGTCAAATCACTTTCCAACCAACTGCAGATCAACAAAATTCTCGCTCTCACCATAATGGTTTTAGAAGCATTCAGTTCATCCTGTTTCCAGTTTTGCTTCAAATGTTTATTGAAGGCAAAGACTGGCGACTAAACAGTCAAATGCCTCTCATGAGCACCCTTTTAAGAGACCACCCTGCCACCCTCCCAAAAAATAGGAAACAGGAATAACATCAGCGAAGACACAGACATCTAGAATAGAAGCATACACCAATGACATTAATAATGCCAGGACAAAATGCAACTCGAACCCAAATTTCACAACCCACTGCAGACAATTCAGAGCAGAGACTGATTTCAAATGAAACCATCTTTCCCAAACCCGTTTCAGATTATTCAAAGCTGAAATTGCCAATACCAAGATGACAAATTGTCCTCTCCTTCAGAGTTCAAAGAAACAAATAAAGCAACAACAACAAAAAAAAGTACTCATATTCAAATACAATATAAAAACGAATTATTCAACAACACTTACAAGCTTAATTGCAACCTCTTCGTTAGTTTGAATATTAGTACCTGCACAACAAAACCACGCTCATCATCAACAACACACCCATATTATGAATATCAGTTGAAATATATATATATATATATATATATATATAATGAAATAAAACAAACGAACCTAAATAGATCTCCCCAAAGGAGCCGCTACCGATCTTCCGACCCAGCCGAAACTTATTCCCAACACGAGGTTCCATTCAAAAGGAAAATCAAAAAGCGAAAATTTTTTAAACCCTAAGCTAATCCCAACGCCTAATTATAAACGAGGAAAATATTCAATGCCAAAAATTCTCCAAACCCAGAAGCGGTATTCATCAATCGGATTAAAAATAATAAAAAATAAATAAAAGAAAAAAAAACGACAACCAGCTAAAACGGAAGAATATGAAAAAGAAAATGGAAATTAAAAAAAATAAAATTTTTCCGCGAGATCTAGGGCGAGAATTTTCCCTTGTTTCCAATAATTGTAGGGTTAGTGATGGTTACAGAGAAAGAAATTGCAGGGAAAAGGGGTAAGAGTTATGGTGATTTTCTCTCACTCTATCTCTCTTGCATTATGGGATGGGTGTTGAATCTGATTGATTGAGTGGAAGCAAGAACATTCTTGCAACCGTTGGTTATTTGGTGTTTCTTCACCTTTTGTTTTTTTTTTTGTTTTTGGAGCGACGAGAGATGACAAGAGAAGAGAAGCATGTCCACGCGTCTTCGCTACGCGTGGCGTCAGTTGCATGCATAGGTGGTCGTGGGGTCCACATCACGGAACTTTATCCGTCGTGTCTTGATTCATGGATTGTGATTACGATTACGATGGAGTATCTGTATTTAACACCTCACCCTTGTTGCGTCTCACAGCTCTTCCTGCTTCCAAAATTCTTTCTATCATTCTATGGAGGGCTGTAAGAGGGTCAATTGGCCCGTACAAGCCCAGCTTGTGATGTATGAGAGGTAAATTGGTTTTTGAAGAGTCTTCAATTATAATTTAGGCAAACGTTTGGCTTGGACAAAAGTTTAAAAGATAAGTTTAGTTTAAATTATAATTTGAAACTCTTCGAAAGTGAATCTAAATATTATTAAAAATGAGTTGTTTTATTTTAGAGTTTAATTTCAATTTACTTTAAAGTTTTTTTATATTGTCATCTAATTATGTGTTGTCAAATCATTAAAAGAGTTTAATTATCACAACAACTACCTAAAAAGTTTAACTCTTTTAATGATGTGTCAATACATGATTAGATGATAGTATAAAGAAATTTTACACTGACAGTGAAATGAAGTAAAATCCTTTATTTTAAAGAAGATTAATTTTAAATTTATAATGTAATATATAAATTAAATTCATAAATTGATCAAAGTCAAAGACAATTATCATAAAAAATAAACTCAATCAGATATTAATACATAATTTAAATGACCAAATCCAAACAAATATTAACCTACAACTACAAGTATCAAAATTTATAGAAAAATAAAGATTACATAGATCCAAAACAAGCATCTTATCCAAAATTTAAAATTCAAATGTGTTCACTCCAAAACATGCTCATTTTACAAATTTGCAAGCTTCTTTTATAATCACAACATCTATCATCCATGTTGTATAAAAAAATTAAAGATCATTCAATATATATATATATATATATATATATATCAATAACTAACTAATATGTCTAAAATAAAAGTCACATGTTAAAATATGTAATACTACCATCATATTATGTTTGAATATTGGGGTGGGTAGGCTGGAGGTATCCATGTAAGGTGTTGATTTTAAAAAAATTGCAGAAAAACAAAGTACAAGGGTTGACGAGCCAATATGTGAATAAACAAATTTAGCCTGTTTAACTCGCAAGTTAAATGGGCCGGACCAAAATTGAATTAATTTAAACGAATTAATAATTTTTAAATTCAATTTGTATAATTTTAACGAGTAAATGGGCTATCCCAAAAAATTTGGCTAATTTGTCATTACTAATTCTATCACACTTCTTTTTAAAAAATAAAAATAATATCTTTTTTGCTTAAAAAAAATAGAGAAAGCAATATTGATATCTAAGCAATAATTTAAAAAGGTTTTAGGCGGGTACAAGACCTTGGTCCGCCAACTCAGCCTAGCCCAATTGTTTGGGTTGGGTTGTACTTAATTTTAATAGAAAAATTGAGTTAGAGATTAGATTAAAAAGTTTCAGTTCAATGAGCTTTTATGCGCCGGAATGGGGCACTCCTCACGTCTCTGACAAGGCTCGGTGTATATAAATATAAATATAAATAATATATATATTGATTTAATGAATTTAAGACATATAAATTAAATATTATTTTTATATAAACATATTTAATTATCGATATTTATTAGGAATTTTATAATTATAGAATTCATAAATATTAACATACATACTTTTAAATATATAGTATAATATAACATTGCATTCAAATAACTATATTATAATTTAGATTTTGTTAAACATTGTGTTAGCTCAATCCCGACGTAATTAATCACAAGTCTGATCATGACCAAGTTTGCTCGAATCTAAGATATGATTCAAGGCTAAAAAATTAAACACAATCAAAATCTTAAATCGAGACTGGACCAAGCACAACCTTAGCCATGAACACCCTTGTTATAACTCTGTGAAACAATATGCTTAAGTGATATAATTTTTATTTTTTTTAGTGTGAGACTAATCTCGTTTAGAATATTAAAGTTGTTCTTTCTCATTAACCATTAAACTTAAATTTACTTATCACTTGAGTTATCTCTTGTAAGTATATCATTAGTACGTTATTAGAATATATATATATATATATATATATATATAAAAGAGAAAACTATAAAAAAAATTATAAATAAGAGAAAGCTATAAAAAACCAAATATATATTATGCTTTATAAATTTTTTCCAATTCGGCTATTTTTTCTTATTTTGCATGTTATGTAATTTTACATGCGGCAAGAATTTTGTCCTTATCACTATAAATTTTTGTGTTGTCATAGAAGTGCCTCACATATGCCCTATGCTACACATTTTTTAATAGCATCTTAATAGCTGATATTAATCATTAAACATAAACAAATTATAATATATTATTTTATCCACCTATCTTATTATTAATAGCACTCTATAGCTATCATCATCCTTTTGTATATCCTCATCTTTTTTTCCATCATCCTTGATTTTGAATTTCTCATATTTATAGTGCCCAAATCACATCATACGTTACTACATCCACTATTGCTCGTCTGCCCACCATCTCTTCTTTTAGGCATGTCTCTCATTTTTAACATTTTTTATCCAACGTTGCATTGCTTATTGTCCTCAATAGTAATTTGATTAAGTCTCTTTAGGTATTTTAACCTTGGTGTTATCAATGTTGCATTCTTTATCACTAGACCTGTTAAAGTGACCATCTATCTGTTTGACAATAAACCCCTAACATAATTCAAGTTACGATATTTCAAAAATTATCTCCATAGTATATGTAAACAATAAATATATATTATATATTTAGTTTTTATAATTTTGACAATGACATAAAAAAAAAAACCATGCCACCCAAGCATCTACTTGTCAAATCAAACACAACTTTACGAAGTTATGATACCTGATGACGGAATGGACCATATTAATAATTATTACTGAATTTATGAGGATTCATTTAGAAAAAAAAAAATAGTACATGAATCAAATTACAAATAAAGGTCAGAGACCAAATATACATTTTAATCATTAAAAAATAATATAATTGATAAATTGAAATATGATTTTCACCTTCATTTTTTTTAATACAAAATTGTATCACTTATTCACTGAAAAAAATTGTATTGAAAAAATTATGCTCATTTTTTTTTTAAATTAACATTTATTACACATAATACTTCTCTTATTTAAAAAATGACACTAATTTCTCTTAATTTATATGTTATTATTATAATTATCTTCCTTATAACTAAGGTTTATTTAAAAAACATACTGTTAACAAATGTTTATACATATCTTCTTATATGAAATAACAATTTTGTCCCAATTAATAAATAGTATTATAACCTCTCATCATTTTGCAATGAGTCATCAATTCCTCCATTGTTTTGGTGATGTAAGGTTGCAACTTATGGATGAAGCCACACAAGCCCTTACTTTAAGCTCTTATTATTTCATAGGTATCATAGTTTTATAATAATATATTAATTAAATTTATTTAAAATATAAAAATCAAGATAGTTAATAAAATATCTACACATTCTCTCTTCCCTAAT
Source organism: Styphnolobium japonicum (assembly GCA_023212625.1). NCBI lineage: Eukaryota > Viridiplantae > Streptophyta > Magnoliopsida > Fabales > Fabaceae > Styphnolobium > Styphnolobium japonicum. The sequence goes on along the minus strand of JALBWW010000003.1, from coordinate 18,462,981 downwards.
TAAATACCTAATAAATCTTTATTTTCTTTCACTTCTCACATTCTTATTAATTCTTAACACTATTTTTCTTATTTTAAAATTTTATATTAAAAATATAATAATTAATAAAAGGTCCACATATTCTCTCACTTATTAAGTACTAGTAAATCTCTATATAGCTTTTTACTTTACACCAATATAAAACCCTATTACTTTTATTTAGCCATAAAAAGTTGAAGGCACTAAATGTTGCTATAATAAAAATAAGTTTTTCAAAAATAAAATTTTGTATAAGAACAACAATGTCTCAATAAATATTAAATACATATAGTTGACAAATTGAGCTCCATGTGAGCAGATTTTACTTACAGTGCAAAAATTCAAAACTCATTTGAAGTATTTTGTGGCAATGATCAAACCGACTCTTAAAGATTAGTCTCACACCTAAGTTGGTTTAAAAAAAATTGATTTTTTGTTATAAGGTTTGAGATGGTGATTAGTGACAAGAAGCTTAGGGATGTAGATATTTGATTTTTTACAAGAAACACAAAAGCAATTTGTTTGGGATTAAAAGAATTTTAAGAAAAAATAATTTTTTGCTGTAAGGTTTAAAATGAGGATGGGTGGAAAAGGATTCTGGGAATGAAAGAGAAGAAAATTGAAGATATTTTTTTGTTGAGGGTAAACATGATATTTTATTAAAAAATTAAACATCTTTAATTTATATTTGAATTAAGGGAGACCAATATCACGTCTTAAACAAGAGTAAATTGTATAATAAGCCATAATTTCAGGGATGTGATTGTAATTTATCCAAAAATATTTCTTGTTCATAAAATGGATCACCATTTTTTATTGTTATAAACATATAAACAGGCATATAGAAGAATAATCTTACGGAGTTTTAAAGTAAAAAAAAAAAAAAAAAAAACATCTAAACAGCCATATAGAAGAATAATCTTACGGAGTTTTAAATTTGGGCCTTTGAGAACTTCTTCACTATTAAAATTAGGTATATCACCATGGCACGTAGGTTTTAAATTTGTGTTAACAAATTATTTGAACTTATCTTTATATGAATTTAAATTATAATTTATAAAATGAGTTAAAGTAACTTTTTTAAAAATACATGCAATATAGATAGTTGTGATCATACAACGCATTTTCATCCTCTTATTATTATTATTATTATTATTATTATTATTATTATTATATTTTTTTTGTGAAGCTCATCCTCTTTTTTTGTTGGTTATATTGAAGGTGTAAATATTTAAATAAGAAAAAAAAAGTAACTTGATAGATAATCAAATCTCTATCATTAATATTACACTCAAAGCTTAAAGGTTTAAATTGATTCCAATTGAGTTTCAAGCTCGTCGGCAAGCTCATCCTTTTTTTATTGTTAGCCTTACGGATGCGGATGAATTTATAATTCAAACAAAAAAGAAACGATAAGGCTATTGTAACAGAGAAGGGATATATATATGTCTTCAATTATTCAAAGAATTCACACTTTTCTTAGCCAAAGTTGGAACCCTTATAAAAAGTAAAGCATATAAAAAAGAGCACAAAATCAACTAAGCTTTGATCTTCTTTCTATTTTGGTAAATGCTAAGCTTTGATTTGAGGCATAGAATTTCCACTTAGTTAAAGAATATATTAACTTTGTTCCTTAATTTCTTTAATTCCAACCTTGAAATTTTATGAATGTACAGATTCAAAATTATCAATAAATAAACTTAAAATTTTTAATTCCACATCCTATCTATTAATTTTTAAGTAAAAATTTCACTCCAATTTATTAGAGATGTACTAAATTTTAAAGACTGAGAATATTATTCAAGATTCAAACTTAAAATTTAATAATTGTTAATGACTAATTTTTTAAGAAAAAATATTAATTTTTTCACTATATGTTAATACTTAATATATGTTGCATTGTTATTTCTCAAACAAGTTAGACGTATCTAATTGATATAATTTAATTAAAAAAATAATTCCCTTTTTCTATATTTTACGAAGTAAAGAAAATTAAAGGGTATATACGTTTTTTTTATTGAAGGGTATATATATAAGTTACATAGATTATAGTCTCTAATGTACAAAGAGTTAAAAAAAAATTGTCATGTGCATATATACGGGCCAAAATACTAGCATATGTGTGCATGGAACGGCCTCCAAATATTAGAGAGATATTGAAGGAAATAAAAACGTTCTATATTTGCATGAGAAATATGGATTGGACAGACAAACTCTTGAGGAAAAAAAAAGTGCAGTATTGATACACTATATTAAAATTAATATTTTGAATGGTAAAATATTAAATTACAAACATGGCACAATTAAAATTTGTGATTATGATTTAAAAAACATTAAAAGAATATCATTGTTGAGAAAGTTTTTACCATACAGTTCAAGTTGTAACATCATTGCAGTTGTAACTTGTAAGCCAAATAAAGTATAGCACATCCATAAAAAAACAACAAATTGTATAATATTTGCTCATTTTAATTGGACAATATATAGCTTGGTCTCATCATCACAAAGCAACAGAAATCTTGTTTGGTTGCATTTGCAGAGACCATCGATTACACTTACTACACATCCCACCCGTGCCCATCTTAGGTTGGAGCCAAACACTTAAGGCCATATTATCAACGCCATCACTGATCATATTCATATATAGAAAGTTTATACACGAACATATATATAACTAGAAGCTTGGTTATGGGTTGAAGTAAGAACTGCCACACTTGCATTTCCATCCTTCAGGCTCGTAATTGGCATACTGAACACCCAGAAGGTCCTTGTTGGTAGGAATTTGAATGGCAACGCAGGGAACGCAGCCTCCACACTTGTGCTCGCACCTTGGTGGTGTTGACCCAAGCTTGCTCAGTCCCGTGAATGCTTCTTTATACCCATTGGCCTTTGCTTTCATTCTTTCAGTTCCCTTGAAAAACATATCATGTAAAGCACATAATACATAATACATGGATCAATAAACAAGCTTCCGAGACAAAGAGGTACCTGTGTAGAGTCAAAAGCAGGTCTTGGGACATCTTGAATTCTGGTTGTCTGATCAACTGTGGCAGAATGTTTGAAGAATGCTGTTGGTAACCTCCAAAAGGTGAAAAAGACAAAACTTCCACAGGGAAAAAAAAGCAGAAAAAGAGAGTGGGAAATGGGATTTATGCTACTTGGAGTGGACTAGTGGAGTGAAGCCAGAGTAAGAAAATTTTGATGTGAAAAAGAATTGATTCTGTGGTAACGTGTAAGTATGTTAATGGAACTACTGACCTTGTTTATTTGCAGCACCAAACGGCGACAAAGGCTTGCTTATTACACAAACCGAACTCGAAAATAGAAGAGTAGCCATTAGAATATAGCACATTCTTCTCTTCATGGTTGTAGAAATCCTAAAAAGATATTGATATCAATGATGACCCGCTTTATACGAAAGGGTGTGTGGGAGAAGAAAGAGATAGGCAAAGCAGAGTTTGAGGTTAGTGAATCACTCACTTGAAGAGATCAAACATCACAGTTGAAATGAGATTGAGGCAAGATGTCACAAAAAAAAGAACAAAAAGCAGACTGAGAATGATGCCAGAGACCCCGCCAAAGATCTGTTGGAAATTCCTTTATCAAAGAGAGGGTTAAAAAAAGGATATAATTTCTTCCAAAGGCTGAGCTCCTGTTTCTCTTCTCTTTCTCGTGCGTTCACTTGCTCTTTATTTACCTTGGCAGAGCAACGTTGCTTCTCAGACAAGTGGCAAACAGGTTGGCATTTCTTAACATTTGTTTTGACAAGTCACTTGTCTTATAGGGAGATATATAAATTTAAAGAAAAAAAGAAGAAAAACTTAAAAAATTGTTTGATTACAAAAATAGTGCCATTGCTGCTTTACATAGAACTATAAAAACGGTGGGAAACTGGCAATGCAACCTTAAGTTGATTATTGACTTGCAATGTCCCTATGGAACTTTAAAATAGTGCAGAAGCCAGAAAGTCTTAGGCTGCCTAGACTGCAGAGCCTCTTCTTTCATAATTTTTGATTCTAACAGTTCTGAATCGACTTCCCCAGACCAACTCAAGTCCTCGGTTAAAAAGAATAGCATTTTTATCTAGTTTGAAGTTTACTTTTCACCCCTAACAAAGTGACTATAGGAATACGAAATAAATCAGTATCAATCCCACTAAGGGCAGGGGACAAGAGACATCCAATTAGTCATAAGTGAAAGATCCCCAAACTGGGACAAATGATGGCAAGTAGGCAAGTGCGACTGGACCAAGATTAATTGGGAAATTAGACCAATAGTGACAGAATGGAGTGCACACTTCATAGTCATGTCAATTTCTTACAGGTTGTTGGATGGGGAACAGAAGCATGCAGTCAATCTGCCTCATGACTCGAATTTGAAACACTTAAATGACGGTCAAAGATGGGTTGGGAAGGAGTGGGGTTGATTCATGATATTGATTAGAGCGAAAATGAGGCACTTTATGACTTATCCCAATCAGTAGACTTTGTTCACTGACTCAAATCGGATCCCAGTCACCATTCTTAGTTCAATTTAGCAGTTAATGAGGGTTGAAATTCCATAAGAAACCTGAATTAAAGTGAAGGGTATGTTGACAGAATCCAAAGAAAAGCCCTACTTTGATTGGACTTTTCAGATTTTAGAGACTGTATTGTAAGCCCTGCTTCTAATTTGCATAACTTCGCATTTATACATTTGTGCTTTGGTTGCCTAGCTAAAAAGTTAATTAATTTTTTCTATAGGTAGGGGCTCACTCAGCTGGGTTCATTGTTGAACAATTGGTGCTACCCCATTTACTTGCGTGTGTGAGAATTTCTTTTCTCCCATCCCAACTCTTTCTACAGATCAAGATCAGTCATGAATTTAGGGAATCCAACCAGTGTACAGATAAACTTGCAAAGATGGCAACATAGCTGAATGATTCAGTACCATCATTTTTCTTTAGTATGTTGCTTTTAGTTGAATAGGAATCAGTCATTCCAAAACCAAGTAGTACTATTATCATGTGGTTGCTCTTGCTGTCTTGTAGCCCATGCTTATGCCTGTATTGAACTTCTGCTCTAATGCTCCCTCAGTCCCTCTCCTCAATGAATTTTCTATTCACCAAAAACAAAATAGTATCGAGCTCTTTCAGAGTTAGAATAAATACTGAGATTTTATATGGTATAAATTCCATAGCTCATGAAACGCACATGATGGTTTCATCATTGTTCATTAGGCAAGATGAGTGAGAAGGGAAGTAAAGGGGTTCTTTGTCTACAATATCCATATGCAGAAGCCGCCTTAAAAAAAAACAAAAAACAAAAAAAGCCAACACAAGGATCAATAGCCCAAATGCACCCCAGCACATGGAAACAGAAGAGGCTATCACTGATGACGAGATTTTGCAGTATGCAAAATAAACTTCGATAGTGATGGTTGCAGAGTGTGGTAGGAAGAAAGATTGCTGCAGTTTGGGCATTACCCCAGTCTCCCTTGTGTGCCCTGGAATAAGATTTTGGGATGTGCCCCTCTTCTGTAGCTATATTGCTGCAGTACCTGTAGTCTGTACTCTGCAGGTGCAGGTGCAGGTGCAGGTAGAGATTACCATATATGTACAGCTGGGGGAAAAAAGCTTAATGGGATATGGCCCTGCGAAATTGGGGTTATTACAGCAAAATTAGTTAAGACGACTATTCATAGTGTGCCACACCAAATGATGACTAGATAAGAAAAAAATCAAAAGAATGTTAACCCAAAACTAATAACACTTTTCTTTTGCCATTTTTTTTTTCCGGGTACGATGGGTGATTGAGTGATTTGATTATTCACTACTGAATTGTCTATCTCCAATTTATATCCAATCAAACATTAAAACTCAAAATGTCTTCTTTCTTTATTTCTTCACCCACGATCCTTAGTGCAAAAGATTTAGCATTCGCTATATTGAAGTATTAAACTGCTTGAAATTATTTCTAGCACCCAAAATAAAAATTAAAGACTGCTTTTCAATTGGAGTGCTTATGAGCAAAACAAATTTCTATTTTCACCTAAACCAGATCTATTGACAATAGTAGGCTTGGAAACAGGCCTAAAATTAAGGTATTCGAGTTTAATTTGAATACAAAACCTCAAATCTGAACTCAAGCGGAGCGTTAATTCAACATGTAACTTAAACTCAAATTTGATTTGATTTTAGTTCAAAATATTTTCGAGCTCAAAATTCAATGTATGTTTGGCTTTCTGGTGAAGAATTACTTTTACACCTCAATTTTTATTCTAAGTTTCTAACCTTCAAAAATAATTTTGCCATCAAATTTTATATATCTGGCATCTCTTCTCATAATTCATTTTCAGGGAATAAAATGCTAAATGCATTTTGATTGTCAAAATGAAAAGTAATCAATTGTTACTTTTGGGTAGAATGCATTTTAAGCGCAACTTACTTGTTTATTCTGGTTTAGTTATATAAATTTACACATAACCCAAACAGAAATGCTAAATAAGACGAATGCATTTTATACAAACATTCTTCCAAAAAAATAAATATGTATGTTACCCAAAAATAATTCTCCATCATAACACCAAACAAGCCTCTCAGCTTGGTTCAATTGAAATATACCAATCAAATATAAGTGACACTTTCTCATCAATTGAGCCTAAATCTTTCCTTTCGCGAAAATAGAAAAAACACCTCTTTAATCAGACCAATTCCTTGAGTTAGTTAAATTTTAAAATATATGTAAATAAGCTAACTTTAAAATGACTAAGTGTATGTTTGGATTAGTTGTAAAAAAAATATATTAAAAATTGATTATTTGTATAATCAAATTTTAGGAAAATTAATTATTAAAAAATTAATTTATGTTTAGATAGTTAATTCATAATCAATTTTAAGATAAAGAATTTTGTTTGGATTATATAAAAAATTACTTTTATATATTAAATTACTAAAAGATATATAAAATGATTAAAAAAGTTATTTAGTTGAGGATAAATTAGTATTTCTTTCCCAAAATTTTTGAAATAATTTAAAATTAAATAATTAAAAGCTTAAAATAAATTTTTTTAAAAAAAATTTGTTTTTAGTTAATGAAAAAATAATTTTAACTTATAATAATTTTACACACTTTAAACAAACAAAATAACTTTCAACTAAAAATATATATTTTTTAAAAAAATTAATCTTTCCCAAATATGCTATAAACAATAATCATTAAGCTATTAGCTATTTTTACCAGCTAAATATTAAAACTCAGCCAAGTCAAATATACATACGTAAATTTGATTGATTTAATTCAATTATTTTAATTTAATTTGATTGCCATTCCTACTCTATAAGTAATATAATGCATTTTTTTAGTCGTTTTCAATAAATTTAATATCGTTAAAAGTAATATTTCGAAATCCAAATCACATAGCTAATAAAAAAAAAGGTTAATTTAGGTCTTAAACCTAATTTGTAAAAGCAAAAAAAATATCATGTTACGGTTGGACCGAACTAATGAAACCCATAATCTCAAAGTACACCATTATTATTATTTTATATATATATCGAAACAATTACAACAAAAACCGAAAGAAAAAGTGGATGCCCAGCCCGAAGACATTAAAATATTTTTTCATTCTCTTCGGACTCTCTCTTTCCTTTCCCATCCACTAGAATCACACATTTTTTTTTGTTTGGGTTTATGTGAACATAGAATTGTACCCAAAAAAATCACACATAGCATTAGAGTAGCAATTATCTTATGTTTCTTTCACCTTCTCGCGCCAATCACAGAATTAACACAATATAATTTTTTTAAAAAGAAACTAATTGTGACAAAAAAATAGCAAATGAAAAGAAAAATTAAAGAGCTAAAAGACAAGAATTGCTATTGTCATGTTTTATTAGAAAATTTGTACTCTGATTACAGTAAAGAATTAACTGAATCTCCTTCCTAAAAAAAAAAAGGCAAAATTTGGTGAAGGGTACAATGTGCCTCACTGAAGCCTAAGAGGCTAAGACATCAAAATTCCTTAAAGAATAAAGGAACAAACAAATTCTGGAAACCAAAAAAAAAAAAAAAAAGAGAGAGACAGAGAGAGATAGAGAATTTCTGGTTACTCTCTCTCTCTCTCTCTCTGGTCTCATCATTTACTTTGCCGCCACAAGAAGGGTCATCAAATCAACTGTCCCCATAGCTGACCCATTTTTTGCCACTTAGGGGAAAGGTATCTGGTCTGAGAATGGCCCTAATTCCTGCTTTGCTTTGCTTGCCTTAATGTGCTGCAGGAATTGGAGTTCTTGGGCTGGGTAATCCCATGTATGCAAGCCTAGGGGAAATCCTAACTTTTGGGCTCGGCCTTGGGGAAGGGATTGGACCATAGCTACAGAGGCGTGCAGAAGCGGGCCTTGGTGACAAGTTAACTTGCTCCAAGGCTCTTGATTGAAGGTGTTCAGGATAGTCACGGACACACCCAATACGGGGTCCAGCTCCAGTGGACCACTTGCAGGATAACCTCTTGGATAAGTCAAATACTGGGGGTTTAGCCTTCTTGGCATCAACCTCTTTATCAAATGTTGCATCATTGGTCTCCTTGACATTATTGTTGACAATAATGGAAGTTGCAGAGCCTGACAAGGTAGTTAGAGTAGGACCCGTAATTTGTTGTGATTCATTTGTCGCAGTAAATGAATTGGTTCCAATAAATGAAGGAGCATCATCATCTATAGCACACCTCTGAAAGAGACAAGGAAACCAACCATCAGCTATTTTATGTCAACCAAATTTTTGTTCACTAAAATCATTTAGATAAAACTTTTACCTTGACATTGGAGAGGTCTACATTGTGCTCCTCGAGAAAGCTTATAAATTCTTTGAAGTTTTCTTCTGTCGGGTGATAGTGACCACTATATGGCCAAATAGCCTGCAATGTTTATATAACAACACATTGTAAGCAAAAATGCTTCTGCGAAAATGGTTATGATAAATATTATAAAGACTTTCATTATAATGCTGTATGATATGATGTTAAAATGCAGTCTTAAATTTTTACCTCAAGTACACCCTGCTGGGCCACTAATCTGCCGGCAGCTGTAGTTGCAGCCCCCGCTAGAAAGCTAGAGTGCTGAAATGCACCCTTCTGCTTTCGACCCACATACAAGGCCCTTGTGGTGCTAAGAACAAAAATCCATTTGGACTTCCCATCAGTATCCACAAGTCTCCCATCTTGTCTGTAGACCAGCTTCCCGTTTTCAACAATAACTTCATATTCTCCCCTTTCATTCTGCAATGGTAACAACAAAGATAAACAATATTAGATATGAGATAGGCTTATATGTCATTGTGAATACAAATGTGGGATTGTCCAGTGATAACTTACTGGTCCAAGATATTTAATGCACTGGCGTTGTAGAGGGGTCCTTGGGCATTTCTCAAGATTAATTTCTTTACCATCTCCAACATCCAACCTACATATTATAAAGCACAAAGTTAACCATCCAGATCCTTAGCTTCCATAGTTTTTACCATCTTCATGATAATTGCAGTCAAGATATAGATATCTCAGAATAAGAGTTTACCAGTAGAAAAATGGTTGGGTGCTTTGGCTTTCAAACCAAACATCATAATATAAGTGTAAATTGTGTCCATAGCGATGACGTGGGTCAATCTGTGCAGAAAACGTGAAGAAAAAGGCACCGTTAATAACATAATATTATACCACAAGTTAAAGTGTACTATGATTTCACAGTTAAATAAAGTAAATAGAATTATGGGAGAGTAACTCTTTAATTTTTTTTTTTGAAAGATAATATTAGTTTAATTTATTTTAAAAATTAATTAAATATTTAATTATATTAATTAATAATTTATATATAATTTATTTTTATTTTAATATTTTATATATAATTAATAGTATATAAATTATTAATTAATATAATTAAATATTTAATTAATTTTTAAAATCAAATCAAAAAATAATTATGTTTTACATCTGCACTAATAAGTATTTTTCCTAAAATTATTGATGACTTACAGCTTCAAGCCAATGTTGCAGGGCCAATTTTTGCGCCTTGTCATCCTTAGACAAACCTTTTCCAACCTGCATGAGAAATTGAGAATCAGTTAGCATTGAGTCATTGACAAGACCCCAAATAAAATAACATAAATAAGAAAATGATTAAAGTTACTTTAATTTGGAGAAAGCTGAATTTATTAGAATATTGAATTGAATAATGAATACCTTGGCAGCTCTTGTCCTTGCCCTTGCCCACCGTGACATGGCGGTTTCTGGCTTCTCAACATCGAAGAATGAAACAGAGCTCCGTTTAAGAGCAGCAAAATCCAATGCCTTCCACCTACATCATTTAAAACTCGTCCATTAGTAACATGTAAAGATAGACGTAACCAAATATCCAACTCAAAAATTTTGCTTTTCATTGAGACTAACCAGAGCTCCTCCACCACCACAGCACAATCTGCAAGGTTTCTTCGAGTACGGTAACTCTTGTAGACCTTTTGAAGTTTAGTTGCAGCTGCATCAAGCTCACTGACGGGTCTGGGGGAAGAGAAAACTACTGCTTCAGGCAGAGAAAGCACAGGCACTGGTTTATGCTTCAGTTCACTCATGCTTGCAGGAGATTCCAAACCCATGTTCTCCTTATCTTCAACGCATGGAAGGTTTCTTTCAAGGATCACATTTTCGGGTCTGTAATCGCTCAACCGGCTTGAACTGCTCATCATGTTGGAACCATTTGACAATACAGTTCTAGTTTCTGATTCTCTTTTCTTGAAGCTTCCTGTTCTCAAAATTACAGCCCCATCTTTGGAACCAAAACTGATGTTGAAAGATAGACCAAAGAGTGAATGCCTAACAATTTCGTCCCAAGCCGATACGAGTAAGGAAAGTGATAATCCCATAGAGCTGCAGATACCCCCACACTTCAATATGTTTGAAGAAAGCTCCTTCTTTTAAGTCCTGCCCACATGATATCATATATATGTCACTGTTAGACAAGCTATAAGTAGAGTATAAATCCACCATAGAAAAGTTTCAGAACCCTCACAAGAGTTTGTTTTTGTTTCAAGTCTCTTTTGAAAGAGGGGAATTACAAAAAGTCTTAATTTTTATTTTTGGTGAAAACATCAAAACAAAAAAATAAAATAGAGGATGCACATAACTCTAGTAATCCATCCCCCTAGTCCTTCTTTGCCTAAACAATGCAACCCCAGTGAACAAAACAAGTTTGGTTTTGAAGGGCATGGTCCATGGATATATAACAAACAGCTTAAAAAGCAACAGATACGAAAATCCACCATGAATGATTTACCTTTCTCTCGTGTCTAGTGTATCAAGATATCTCTCTGGTACGAATTGAAGTCTGACTCCAAGAACAAAAACCCAACAAATTAAGAAAGATGAGTCTATCTGAGTGGCTCCCTTTGCTTATATATACGCTCCGAGGAAGGCGTATGTTCCACTTCAGCGGGCCTTCAAATACGTGTCAAAACTGGAAAAATGAGATAGAAAGGGGAAGTCAATGAATTCCACTACGAATCTACTGACACACTTTCGAATTGGAAAAAAAAAAGGTGGGTGATTATAACTTATAAGGTTCTAAGGTTACTTGTTTTTTTTTTCCAAGGTCCAACCCACGAGTTGTTGGTTTGATTAATTCAAAGCTTGAATTCTCGTTCTGTTTGGAAGCATAAAGCCCTTATAAGGTTGTGTTTGCATTTGTTTTTGTCCTTCTTCTTGGGACCAAAAGCGAGTGCAACAAGAGAGAGAAAGAAGAAAAAGGTGAGGCTGACGGTCAAAGAAAGTAAGCTTTTGTGAGGTTCCATGTAGAAACACGGATTTCTCTTGCTTTTAATCCGGAGGGTTTTGTTAACATGGGCACACTTAAAATATATTTGCTCTTTAACCTGTATTGTAAGGTATACGTTAACCAAATCTTTTCATTTAAGACATTTGTTAACAAATGGTTAAAGAATTAAAATAAAAAATATTAATTGTAAAAGGAAAATATTTAAAATTTTAAAATTTTGAAAAGTATTTAATATTTTTTTAATTAAGTAATACAATAATTTTATTAAAAAATATTATATACTTTTTAAATAGTATTTTTAGAGTATTAATTTTTTTAAAATAAACACTACTTACATAAATACTCTATTTTTTTTAGTTACAACATAAATACTTTATTTAATATTAAATAAATTACCTATATTAATCAGTATCTTCCTTAAAAAAATTGTATTGAACTGGTTTGCAAGACCATTAATCTAATAAGGAGATTAATCTGAATTTTTTTTTAAATATCGATACTTGTAATAAATTATTAAATATTTATTAATTATTATTTATATTTAATAAAATTTTAAAATTTTATTATAAAATAATAATTAATAATTTATCCTAAATAATAACATATCAACACCCATATAATAAACTTGGGTTTCGTGGCTTTCATTTCCAGCCGTCAATCAAACTGTTTATTTGGGTAAAAGTAAAACTTAAAAGGCTGAGGTCAAAGTAAAACTTAAAAGGCTGAGGTCAAAGTAAAACTTAAAAGGCTGAGATCAAAGTAAAACTTGAAAGGCTGAGGTCAAGCCCGCGTCTCGTGAATTGTGTAGTTGACTAGCCGCACTTACAATTTTTTTTTTTAGTTTTCAGAGTATTCTCACGTGCTAAAGATTAATATTTTGAGATGCTCAGATCTATTTAAGAAATTGATATTTTTTAATAGATATTTTTTTCATACACATAAGTCAGAAATCGAACATCTAATCACATACTTAAAGAATTCAAATATATGAAGGCACCTACATATATACACATGCTATGGCTCTTATTCACATGGTTTCCTCATCAATCATCTCTTTTATCATTTTATAGACTTTTTCAACTGTGAGTAGAGGTGTTAATTTAGGTTGGCCCGCATTGGGCCAAACTTATTTTAGGTTGGGCTAGGCCGGCTCATAATAGGTGTGAGTTAGCAAATAGTCAGCCAAGTCCAGCCCATGTGGGTTGCGGACTGGGCTGGCCTGGCCCATAGGCTAAATTTTTTTACTTTTTTTTTTTTGTATCTATAATAATAAGTTATTGATAAATTAAACTTCTACATCAATCAAAGCTCACAAAAATATGTATGCAAATTAAATACAAGTATAACGGATTATATTAAGTGTCATCAACATAAACAATGAAGATTTGCTATATTGTTTCGACATAAATGATTTAAGATATATCTATGAAGCATTGCTTAAATCATAAATTAATCAATTCAAGGAACTAACACAAATTAAAATCATATTTCAAAGAGAGAAAAAAAAAAGGCTTAGATGTACTCACTAAATTTGATTCTTTTTTTTAAATCCAAATAAAAGTAGTTATATGAATAAAAAATAACAAAATTAAATATATAATAAAAATAATAATATTTTACATAGTCGGGCCAGCAGGCCGACCCGGCCCATTGCAGGCCGGCCTGCATCGGACTAGCCTATTTTCGGGTTGGGCTGGGCTGGGTCGGCCCAAAGTTAGTTCGAGTTGAGATTTTCTCAACCCAGCTCACACTTTTTATCGAATTATTCGGGCCGGCCCATAAGCTCGACCCATTTTGACATCTCTAACTGCTAGTGTCTATTTTACCATACTGCCCTTTGATGGAAATGTACACTTACAGCTGGATCAAGGTTTTAAATTTGAGTTACAATTTGGTTGCTTGTTACAGTTGTATTGCAGCTGTTGTGAGTTAATAGAGGTTAATACAGTTTGTAATTCTAAAGTGTTACCATTGCGGTAACCGCCGCGACGGAAATATCACGGTTGCATCACCTGAGACAACCTTATATTTAAAACATTGGCTAGAGTTGAAATTTATCCAATCGAGCTTGTATGACTTATTATCATTGATATATTTTCATGAATTTGGAGATAAGAAATTATGCTGAATGTCTATGAAATGAAAAGTCAGCTTAACCTCTAAACTTTTCAAAAAAAGAAAAATACTTAAGTTGGGTGAATATAACTCTGAATAGAAAAATTAAGTTTCGTATCATAGTCAATTTTTTTTATTACACTAGATGAATCCTAAAAATAAACTCAAAATTTTGACATTAATAAAGTGACTCACTTATAGTAATGGACGAACAATTGATCGTTAAACTCATTCAATGCTACGCTTAGGTGGATATAGTCCACTCGTAGTCTGATCACAAAACTTGACGCCATACGTGTTTTTTTTTTCCTCCCCCTCATGTTCATAAAGAGAGACATCAAGTATTAATTGGTCTCTTGTGAGGGGTCATTCTTTTTTTCTTCTTCTTCTTCTTTTTGTATGATAGTATATGAATGTTTCAACCTGTGACGTTTTACAAATTATTCAAATCTCTCACCAAATTATCCAAAATTTTCACTACTAACTCACTTCGAATGACTTTGCAAGGGGTCTTTTAAGCTCAAGTTGTTTTACTCAACTTATTATGCTTCAACCATTGTGTGAATGGTGAGAGAGAAGGAGAAATCTTATAAAGTTAAGGGCGCAAATAATTGCTAATTTGTTAATTAATTATTGGTTAGCAAAGTGAAAAAATACAATTAATGGAAGCTTATGAAATAAACAGATAAAACATAATAAGGACTTAAATTGTGTTTTTTAACCTTTTTAAAATATATTTTTTCTTAAAATAGTTCTTAGAACAAAAACTTCGCAAATTTACAAGAGAGAATTGACGAATTAAAAAAATCTTTACAATCTGTTAGACGCAAAAAGATTTTTTTAAAAAACTTTGGACGTAAGCTAAAACTTGTCTTTTGATAAAAATGTGTTGTTAAGAACAATAATGACAACCTTCAAACGTTAGTGAAAAACAAAGTAACGCAAGGAAAGGGAATAAGAGCTTACAGCAGGTATTTATAATGATTCACTCTCACAACCCGAGAGCTACGTATAGTCTCTTCTACTTGAACGAATTTCACTAATCTTTCTCAAAAATTACAAGTATTATTCACACCGCTTCTTTAGCCTTACAACCAAGTATTCTAAACATCTTCAGGTTCTATCAACAAGTATTTTTTTCTACACAAGTCTTTTCAGGCTTTCCACAGAGTGATAAAGGATAGTGTTTTAATAACACTTGAGAATAACTCACAATGTGTGAAGATAAACAATGAGCTCAAGTAAAAAATCTATACAAGAGTATAAGAAATTATAAGCAAATTCATAGTATATCTTTTCACTTCGTATGTTGTTATATTGGATTCATTTGATTGCTTGCTCTCTCCACTTGATCATTCAAAGACTTTGAGTATATATAGGCTTGTGAGCTTGTACTTGTCTTTGTAAGCTTCTTTCATCCAACGATAATATTTATTACCTCCTAAATTGCATTAAATGCACAATGTTGATAACGTGTTGATCTTCTTCTGAAAAGTGGCTTTGGTTATCAATGTTGCAAGAAACTTTGATATCTTTATTCTGACTCTTTTAAGTGAGCAGAAAGTTCTTATTTGTTAGTCATTGTAGTTATTAGGTATGTCAGCTTCAGCGTACTTAGTTGATTTCGAAAGACGCATACTTTGTCAGAAATCACATCAGCAATTAATGCATTTGTCATGCTTGACTTTAAAATGCTTTTGACGAATGCATTGGAGGAAGGAACAACAAAGACAATATAATGAACAGTCCAATAAAACACAATAAACAGTACATAAAGTATTGGACGTACATAGTGAAACAATAACTTGGTTTTCAACAAAATTTGTCTTAGTCCAGAAGTGTTTATAAATGATTTATTCAAAAGATATAACTCATACTATTTCTTGTTTAGAGCGAAATAACATAAGTTCATTTAAAACTTATTTGTTCAGTATAATTTAATATTTATTGTTATTTTCAAAATTTT
Organism: Styphnolobium japonicum; assembly: GCA_023212625.1. Classification (NCBI taxonomy): domain Eukaryota; kingdom Viridiplantae; phylum Streptophyta; class Magnoliopsida; order Fabales; family Fabaceae; genus Styphnolobium; species Styphnolobium japonicum. The sequence goes on along the minus strand of JALBWW010000003.1, from coordinate 18,447,088 downwards.
GAGGAGTTCAATTTCTTTAAATAATTTTTTATTCTAGTATTAAATATTTGATTTCGTTTTTTATTCCAACAACTTAACTATTGATGATTAAAGATAGCATTTATAATAATTTTTTTAGTGCCATGTATGATATTAGTACTAGCATATATTTTGCAGTTATAATTTTAATATTGTATAATATTGTTTTGGTACATAATATTTGTATAATATAATAACGTATACTATATTCATTAGTATTAAAATTATATAAAAAATTAAAGCACCACCCTACGTTTTCCTATGAAAGAAATCTTTTATAAAGAGAAAATTTATGATACATCTAATTAGTGACGCCTTCAGTACTAATCACCTCGTCCTCGTAAAGTAATTCACATACCAATGTTAGGCCCCGTTGGGTGTATATACATGATAGTATAAGATATGATAATATAAAAAAGTGAGATAAGGCTTGATAGAATAATAGGGCTGATAAACTCTTATATTATCAAGTGTTTACTTATTTTATAAACAAATTGATTGTATATATAAATATTTTTTATGACAAAATTATCATTTTTGATAATATATTTTAAAGAATTTAAAATAAATAATAACCTTCTTTCATGGAAAAGGCATAAGTCCTCCTTAAAGAAAATGAATAGCCTTCAAATATTAAGGCAAAATCAATATACAAAAAAAATTACATATATTAATCTCATTTCCTTACATCTTTCTTCATCCAAAGTTTTCTTTAACTCGTGCTTGTTTGTTTAGTTGTCGTTGTCTTGCGGTGAGTTATCTACGACGGAAACAGCAAGTCGCTGGCAACAATAATGGAAGGCACAGAGCGGTGACTGGTAATGATGGGAGTGATCAAAGAGCATTGACAGGCAACAATGGGATGCAAAGTAAAAGAGATGAAATAAAGGATAGAAGCTGAATGAATATTCTATCAAGTCATATTAAAGAGTGAGAGAAATGATATTGTTATACAATTATAATGAGATAAAAAAATTTTAACCGTATTTGACTATATTATCAAATGAGTGTACTAAATATATGCTAAGACTTGATAGTATATACTTATATTATTAGTTCCTTCTTACATTGTGCTGTGTTCTCGTTTATTCATTTCATTTTGTGTTATTTCTTAAGTAACTCATTTGTAGTATTATTATATACATTAAATTAAAGTATAAACAATCACGTCAAGCAAACTGAAGTTGAGCTTGAGATAAAAAAAACAATATGGCCGGATAATATATATGTATGTATGAATGTATGCATGTATAGGATCAATTGTATATAAATACAAACAAAACACTTAATATCCAAATAAAACTTAGAAATATTTAAATATAATTGATATAACAAATTATTTTTGTTATAAATTTTAAATTAAGTACATCTGATATGATATTTTTGTTAATTTAATATACATAAATTGTATTGATTAATATATAAAATTCTATTAAATTTAAATAAAAATGAACAATTAATAATATTCCAATTACTGAAATAAAAATACTATAAAAAATCATTCTATAAAAGTAAATGATGAAAACACATGATTAAGCAATAATCACTTACTTTATGGGGCCTTGTTGAAAACGCATTTTTACGTGGACTCGAGTAATAGTCGTGACGCTTGCCGTAGCTACAAGATTAATCAATTTTTATTACAAAAAAATGGTTTACGGATGCGTACCATGCGGGTCAAGATGGTCAAAAATCAAGACCATTCAATTCAATAATTTGTCTCTTCTCTCTTGGAATTGGAACTTGGCACCTTCTTTTTCCAGCTAGCCACTTTTCGAATGGTTTATTATTCTTCCCTCGTGCCATCATCCCCTTGACATATAGGTTCAGAAATGCTAGGCAAAATTAAACTGCAAATGCATTAGAATATGAATAGGATGGTAGTCCGCGGTCATAAAGTTTGCGTTTACAGATATTTTGAGGTCAATGCCCTATGTTTTGAAAGAAAATAATATCATCGTTATCATTATCAGTGCCTAAACTTGTATTGAATATGCTAATAGTATATCTGGCTTTGGTGTACCTTCAAGTGGAAATTATATAAATAATACTGACAACTCTTCTAGATTTTGACTTTTCACCCTTTATTTCTTATTCTCAAATTCAATTTTTTTTATAAACAATAGTTATTACAATATCTCTTGCCAATATTATTTTTTAAAAATAGTTTAATTTAATCATTTATGTGTCAAAGCAGCCATTCAGTCTTATGTCCATCCGCATTAATTAAACCATTTTATTTTAAATGAAGACAAACAAAAAATTAGCCATAATCTTGAAATGAATAGTATAGGCCTTTTTCGCACGAGCCGTGGGTTGGTAGGTATTAAGTATTTAATGATTATAGTATAAATTAATTAATTATATATATAAATGTTTATTATGATAAAATTATTTTTTTAGATTTTTTAAAATAAAAAATAAAAAATAATTTCTTTTTATGAAAGACTCAAGTTCTCCTTAAAAAAAAAACTAATAATCCTTAAATATTAAGATAAAATTAATAAACAAAAAGAAAAAAAATACCTATCCTTTAGACATTAATTTTATTTTTTTTACATTTTTTTTCACTCAAAGTTTCTTAAACTTTTAACTCGTGCTTATTTGTTTAGTTCTTGTCGTCTACAGTAAATTATTTTACAATTGTAATCGCAAGTCTCCTATAATGATAGTAACAATTAAAGAATAGTGATTAACAATAATGATAATAGTCAGAAAGTTGTGTTCAACAATGACAGTGATAGTTGGAGAATAATAATCAACAATAATAGTAGTGATAAACAAACCAGTGACCGTAAATGATGGTGGCGCTAAAGGACCGACTAATAAAACGTTGCCGGAGTGGCAGGGCAAAGAATGATAAGTTCTTGCTTGCACCACAAGGCGTATTATTGATTTGTATTATTAGTATGAGTCATCCACGTGATCTTTCGAGTTTTGACTACTCGTTCTTGTCTTGGAGTTCCTTATAACAAATACAATAAATATAGCTAATAAAAAGAACACAATAATAAATTAAGCTATATACACGCACATATAGTATCATCTTTATTGTTTTGGTAATTTTTTTATTTTCTCTATTTTTTAATAAGCACAATTTAAGGAAGAAGAAAAAAAGAAAATGATGATTACTCTAATTTTTATGACTGATTATTATTATTATTATTATTATTATTATTATTATTATTATTATTATTATTATTATTATTATTATTATGTAGGGCTAGTGTAATAAATTTTTTATAATATTATTTACTTATACATTGTTATATTATTAAAAGAATTTGATTTTAACAATAATTATCTAAAATAAATATTTTTTTAATTATTTATCAACACATGACCAAATGATAATATAAAGAAATTATTTTAAGAGTAGATTATTATTATTATTATTATTATTATGGGAAATTAAATAAATGCAGTCATATTTTGGTTAAATGATGAGAATCAATGACATTCTTGGTCATAGTTCCCGCCACATTTGTCAAGCTAGTTGACTCGTCGCCATGTCGAACCTATGTTATAGTGTTTGGTTATTTTATCAGTTGGAGGAGAGGCTTAAGAACATTGAATCATGGATCTTGGCAACTTGCCCCTTGTTACGCTAAAATCGCACTTAAGGGTAAGTATATTCTATTACACAAGTAATAAAAGAGTATTTGGGATTCTAAGTATCGAACCCACAAGGATTGTTGGCAATTACTAAATTAAGTAATCCCTTATGTTATTTAGACAATGAAATTCAAATGAGAAAGGAGAAATTATCAAGCAATCAGGAGAAAGTGAGGAAATCAAAGATTATCAAGCAAAGATTCAATTATGGAAAGCCTAGGGTGTCTGGTTTCACTTAGGTCAAAACTCATAATATTACACAATTCCTCAATAATATATGTTTCGATTGATTGCCAATCACCTGCTCTAATGCTATTAATACCTAATGGTCATGCAATATTAATATTCTTTTTCCCAATATGAAACCCCCAATGATCATGCAAGGCAAACAGTCAAGAAAGCATATAGAATCAACAGATTTGTTAATTAAATAACTAATTGAAAACAAGGGATTGAGTTTGGTCCACACAATCCCAAATCCGATTAATCCTAAAGTTCTGTTAACTAATTGTGGTACAGTGCCAAACAATCAATTAACTTTTTAAAGGGTGCGCAATCCTTATTGGAAAACAAAGCGCTAGAAAAAATCCAATCAATTGAGAAAACATAAAATTATTTTGGAATTAGGAAAACATTATAAGAGTTTGAACATAAGATCAACCATAACCCTAGCTATGGATTTAGTTATGCATAGTCAAAGAAAACAAAGCATACACCAAAACCAAATTCAAATCCATAAAAGAACAATAGAAAAACTAAAAATCGAAAACCCCTTTGCAATGAAACATGTCCTTCACAAACAATTAGGGAGACGGTCATTCGCTTGATAGCTTCAAAAACCTCCAAAGCTCCGTTATAACTCTCTAATCAAGCAAAATGTTATAGATACTTTCTTTCTCTGAATGCCAGATACCTCTCTCCTCTTGTACCGCGTCTCCTATCTATAATGATTTTAGTGAGCCAACAACTCTAGCAAACTTTTCTTCTAGGATTTCTTAATTGTGCACAAATTCATTTAATGTGCAACTCTTGGGTAACAAGGAAAGTAGATTTCTTTGCTTCTTTGAATATTCCTAATTAATGTGAGATAAGAGGGAAAATCTTTCAAGAATATAAAAATAGGAAACTTCCATAACTAGATTGATGATATCTTTGTAGGATCTTGTCAAAATCTTTCATAATTGGGTTGATGATATCTTCATAGAATCTTGAAAAAATCCTTCATAACTAGGTTGTTGATATCTTTGTATCTTTCCTAAGATTGCTTCCATTTTAACACTTTAAAGCTTGATTCTCATAAATCTTCAACCTGCAATATTCAAAGGAAATTGGGTAAGTTTCCTTTATAAAATCTTCAAATAAATACCAAATCAAACTCACTTTTTCGGCATTTAAGTATATAAAAGGCAGTTTATCACCCCTCATCCACCTTATTTTTTGAGGAAAAAGCAAATATGCCCCCATAACTTTTAATACTTTGCAAAGAGTCACCATGAACTTTCAATTTTCTTAATTAGGTCCTTAAACTTAATTATTTCTCTCAATCAATCCTTCCATCCCATTCCAGTTAAGGTGTTAATGACAGAAGCCTATATGTGGTTGTCACGTGACTAGCACACGTGATTAAGAATAATAAAACTAAAAAAAAAAAGACAAGTGACCGGCATGTGATCTTATCCCCATCTTCATTCAGGGGAAGTCACCCATTCGTGGGCAACAATTGAGGGAGAGAGAGAGGGGTGTTTTAGTGGGTGGTCACTTGCTAATTCAATGTTGATGTTATGTTTGCCAAATCATTTGCCACCCATAATAACAAAATGAGTTAAGGGAATGATGGAGTAAACAGAGGGGGGAAAGTCTACAAACCTTCAACTAATCTGGATGAAACCAAGGGGCAAACTTGCAAGGGTAGAACTTAGGGGTAAATCTGTAACGGCTAACTATACCTTCTCTTTCTTCAATTGTAAGACCATCACTGTGCTCGGAGAGCCACCATGCTTGAGCACCACAATGAGGTTATCCACACTGAATCACCCATAGGAGAACCTCTTTCTCCTTTGTCAATGGTTTCCCACGAATGGGTGACTTCCCCTGAATGAAGATGGGGATGAGATCACGTGCTGATCGCTTGTCTTTTTTTTTAAAAAAAAGTTTTATTAAATTGTTTAAAAAGATATAAAATTAATTTAAAATGGATTATAATTAATTTAGATGAATGACAAGAGGTTGTCGACACCCGTCAAAATAATATAAATTACTGGTTCCCAAACTAATTTGTAGTATAGAGCATGAACCGAATCGTCTCTCAAGGATCCAGAAAAACAAAGATTTAATCAGATCAAGATAATTAGAAAATGGGATTTTGTTGTTGATTAAAAAGATTGAAAAGAAGTACAAGACTTAATGTTGTACACAAATATAAAGAAACAACCAATCCAAGAAAATTTACCGATCTTGAGTTTAATCCATCATTGATCACAAGAAATCTACTTAATTGCTATCCATGTTCTTGGCCCCTTAGATCACATCAAGAAGTCTTAACATGATCCAAGAATCCTCTACTAGATAAGCATCTAGGATTTGATTAACCAATGTTAGATAAAGTAAGCACCATCCAACATAGATTAACTTAAGATCCAGAATTTAACCAAGCTAAACAATCCATCAAAAAGCTTTAATATATTGTTTAGTCTTTGTGATCCTCTTTGAATACATGATAATAAAGCTATTATCATATCAACATCTAAATCAAATTAAGCAATTTAATCTAGATAAAAATCAAAAGAGGAAGAAGAGAAACTTGAATAACAATTAAGCAATATGAACAAGCGAAACAAGATCTCCAAATTAAACATCAAAATGGCTAATCTCTTGGATTGATTATAAGAGCTTAGCCTTCCATGGATGGGAAGAAAGAACTTAAAAATAAAAGAACAAAAACGAAATTGTAAAGAGAATGGAGAAGAAGAAAAAGAAAACTCTCACAAATACTCAAACTTTCTTCAAATTTACTTCAAATTGAATGATGATAATACAAAGAGATTGACTCTATTTATACTAATCCTAGAAGCCAATTTGTACATGTACATAATCTGAATACAAGCTGTAAAAACATGGAAATTGTCAAATATGGAAGCTTGATGCATGATTAGTGGGTTGGTGCATGGTAGGTGAGTTGGTGTATGGTTGGTGCATGGTAGGTGGGTTGGTGTATGGTTGGTGGCTTTTAGTCAGCAACTCTTATCCGACTTCTGGCTTGATTTTCATGACCTAGACGGTGCATTTTGGCTTGGAGGTCTCATGAAAATTGTAGCCAGTTGTCTCATTGAAATTTTACAATTGGAATCATGCCATTTGGACTTTTAGAACTCCAGATATGCCAAAAACACTGCACCTACCTCAAGTTAGGTTGGCAGAACATGTTTCCAAATTCAAACCAACTTGTAGCTTCATAATGATACATAAAACGACATCTATTGACTAAATGGTCTTCAGTGAAGTTGGAGATATAGGTTTTATCTTCTCAATGGCCAAGTTTCAGCCCAAGAGGAGGCCTATAGCTCACTATGTAGTCCAATATGTACACACTGCCCAGATTTCCGTGGCAGCAAACTCACTCTACATTGCAGGGATATTTTGGACCTTTCATGAAGCTTGTAGAGCCTTGTCTTAGCTTTCCAAAGACACCAAGATCACCTGAAATGGATCACCGAGTCCCAAGTTATGGCCTAACCAAGGAAGAAAGGTCAAAATGCATCAAAATCCGAAAATAATTCACCATCTGCATTAAAGCCCAACGAAGCCCAACAACATTAAACTCATCTAAAATACTAATATTGGGCATAATAAATATCTAATAAAACCTAATACAAAGCTAACATAAGTGTCTCAAATTGATTGATCAATGAATAGTTATGATATAGCTACATATGCTAGTAGTCACGTGTCGGGAACGTGCAGGCTTCTGACGTTAACACCTTAACTTGAATTGAATTGAATGATTGATTGATAGAAATTATTAAAAGTTTAAGGACCTAATTAAGGGTCAGTTTGTTTTAGATTAAAAAAATGATTTTGATCTTCAATAATTTAGATATTATCTTTTAGAGATTTTTAAGAAAAATATAAGTTATTTTGTGTTTGTTTACAATCATAAAAATCATTTTTAAAATGAGAGTAGATTCTGTCTCTTTTATCGCAAGAGATTCTTTTCAAAAGCTAATGAGACTAGCTTTTCATTTTAACCATAAAAATGATTTTTTTAATAAGCTTAAACAAATACAATCAAAATAATTAAAATTAATTGTTTACTCAAAAAATGATTTTTTCATCAAATAATCTATAGCAAACGAGCTCTAAGAGAACTAAATGTTCACAGTGACTCTTTGCAAACCACTCAAAATTGAGGGAATGTGTTTGTATTTCCCCCTTTTTTTTGTCAACATTTCATTGTCAAACAAAATTAATTTATATACCAAAATTACATTACTACATTAAATAGATATTTGCACCTTACTAGAGTATATACTTTTTTTATTGGATAATGATATGAAAAGCTTGAGTACTTGTACACTTAAGCCTCCATGGCCACAAGCCCGACCAGTGACCACAAGGCAAGGTTCTTTGGCAGTGTTAACACTATGGTAGTGCCTTCAATTCTGCTTCTCCTGCTTAAGATCCTTGCTAATTTTAGAGCACCCAAGTCTACAAAACCACACCTTTAGGTTCAAAACTCCATTGATACTTCTTTTGTCTCCACATTCGGGACATGTTCAACACTTCTCTCAGTTTTGGCATTTTGAGACTAATATTATCTAGGGGTGTTTCCCTTAAGATTTTTCCTATTTTTTCCTATGTTATAATTTCTTCTATGAATGACAATCATATCGCCCTTAAAAAAATTTGTTTTAGTTCTCATTCATGGCCTAATGAGATTTTTTTGTATGACATATTGGCTAAATGGCCCATTTGGACAAATCCTCATTCTTATGTTCTAAAATCCCACATTTGAAACAAAATTCCAAGAGTTGTTTATGTTTGTAACTCACCTAAGTTTAAGATTTTGCTTCTTTAGCTAAAATAAAACTTTGGCATAAAGGTTTAGCTAGCATATCCTCTGCCCCCAATCTTATAAACTTTCCCTAATACTTCAATATGTTATCTTTGCCAACTAAGTCTTTGTTGCCAAGGTTCCTCATCTCAACGTCGATTTGAACCAATGACGCTTTCAACTTTTGACCCAATATCCATAAAGTTGGATGACTGGTGAGAGGCCATGGATTTTCACCCAACACACATAAGTATTGAATTAATTCATTTTGTTGAGACGTGGAGGTAGGGGAACCAACCCAGATTTTGTTACCTTAGCCATTCTCTTATTTGGGTTCTACGAGTCAGACTCTGTGAATGAAATAGCCCAAGTTCATGGTCATTTTATTAAATTGGGTGCGATTCATCCCTAATGGTTTGCAACTCATTTTTTGATTAATGATTTTTAATATAAAACTTAACCTCATTTTAGCTAGTCACCTATTCAAACATATACCTAAGAAAGATTATATTAAGAGTGGGCAGCGGCATGAGTTAACCTGCGAACTAGTAAAAATTGACCCAACCCAACTCAAAAATGATGGGTTGAGTTGGGTCTAATATCACCCAATCCACAGGGTGTAAGTTAAGACTCTCTTAACCCATACAAATTTGACCAAACCCATTTAAAAAAAACGTGAAACAATGTTGTTCCACCCTTAAGAGGCTACCTCACGAGATATGCACCATCAAATGCCTTATTTTTTGCATTCTCTCTTCATTTGAGACTAAAGTTTATTTCATTTGAGACTTATGCTTAATTCATTTGAGACTTGACTTGTTATAATATATCTTAATCCCATGGGGTCAACCTAACTCAACCCACACATGTGTAGATCGAGTTGGGTCAAGTTGAAGAAAAATTTTTTCCTAACTCAACCCATTATTATCATAAACGGGTTGGGTCCAAAAATACATTAAACCCAATCTAACTTACCTTATGTGCACCCTTAGGCTATGTTTGGATGTTTTATTATGGGTGGAATGAAATGAAATAATATGAAATAAAGTTTTCGTACCATTGTTTGGATGCTTTAATGGTGGAGTGGAAGAAAGTTTCTATTCCCTTGTTTGGAAGTTTTAGTGGAAGTTAATGGAATGACTAAAATTATAAGTTTATTGTTCTCATCCCTTATCTCAAACACAAAAATATAAGAATTAAAGATAAAAAAACAACTTCATAACTCATTTCATCCCTTACCCCCCCCCCCAAATATAGAATTGAAGAAAAATGGACGAATGAAGTGATATGGAGGGGGATGGAGCCTCCCAAATTTTATTCATTTTCATCTCTTTTTAAAACATCCAAACAATGATACCATTTACCATTCCATTCAATTTCGCTTTATTTCATCCCTTACCACTAACCCAAACATATCCTTAGATTATATCGTAACTATTAATGACATTAAAATAATCATTTTATTAGTTGTCTTGGTTATGCTTAAATAAGTGGGAGCTACAATCTAATGGCTAATGGAAGCTTGAACACTCGAGTTGTTCATAGCATTAAGAATAGAGTAAATAGATAAGTTAATCCCTAAAAATATCTCTTACTTGCAGTTTAGTCCATGAATTTATTCTTGTGTAAGAGCTAGTCCTTAAATTTACAAAACTCATATCAATTTTGTCCTTTTCTTATATCTGGTTGATCAAGTTAAATGATGACTTCTGATGTGATATGTAAAGTGCCTATGTGTAACGTTTAGTGCCATAAGGAACATTACTCAGCACTTTTCCTTGAGAAATGACATCGTTTTAGCTTAGTGAGTGAATGATTGAGTACTCTGTATATGAGGAGGTTCACTAAGTTAAAATGACGTTATACCTCAAGGGGATTGCTGAATAACACAGAGGAACTTAATGTGTCACATCAGAGGTCGCTGTTTAACTTGGTCAACTAGATATAACAAAATGACTAAATTGCTTCAAGTTTTATAAATTTAAGAACTAACTCGTACATAATAATAAATTTAAGAACTAAACTGCAAGTGAAAGGTATTTTTAGGGACTAAGTTTCCTATTTTCTCCTTAAGAATATATGTGTGTGTGTGTGTGTGCACGCACGTGTCTCACAATTAAGGGAGTCATTGGCCCCTCTGAATTTTTTAAAATTTGACAAAGTTTACATACAATTTTTTAAATTTTTTCGAGGATGGCCCCGTCAACCATTAATGTAGTCTAGTTCTGCTAATATATATATATATATATATATATATATATATATATATATATATATAACAATCCTTTCATACAACTATAATTAAAAAGTGTTGTTTCCGCGGGTAACTAGTCCAATAAAAAGTGGTATAAAAAATAAAAAATAACATGCATATAGAGGGAGTTTGGCTTTGATCACACTCAAAATAGCTTACTATTTTTGTGTTCCATCTTTATTATTGATTATCTTCAATTAATAATATCTCTCAAAATAATATCTATATCTTTATATAATATTATAAAAGACAATACATTCTTACCCCACCAATGCCACGTGTCATTCATACGTCAATTTTTTTCCTCCAAATATTTTAGTCTTTAATGTAAATTGAAATTTATTACAATATTAATTTGCAATAATTATTATTTCAATAATTATCTGTAACATAGTAAGTTGTCTTTTATAAACATGGAATGTTACGGTATCAATTATATGAATTCAAATTTTAAATCATCTTTTATAAAAAATCAGATACCATAAATTAAAATTAATTACGATATCAATTTGTAATAATAATAATAATAGTAATAATAATAATCTGTAATTTCTTATTGTACTTAGTTGCTTATTTTTTATTTCATAGTATAAATCTTCTAATTGTACGTAATTTTTTATTTTTCAAAGCACAGTGATTACACCAAGGTAGTTTTTCATTCTATTTATTATTCTCCATTGCTTTGAGGATATCTCCACTGCTAGTTTGCTTTAACAAACACTCTCCTACATAGCTTAAAGAGTAATTTTCTCTCTCTTTCTATTGTGTGGTTTATGAATGAAAAATTAATAATTTGTTATTCATTTCAATTATATAATGGTGCACGATATAATTTTGTTGATGAGGTAAACGAGAACAATGTCAAAAATATATGAAAGACTAAAGTGAGGGTCCTACATTTGTGGAGAGTTCTTAATTTTAAGCAATATCCTAATTCAATTGATATGGTTGTCATGGATGAAAAAATATTTATTTTTACCTAAAGTTGATTTATTGCATCTGCCCTTTCACAAGTTGTCATCAAAATCTTTTTTCTTACCATGAGATTTTTTATACTATTTGTCATATTCTCACTATTTATGTCATGTCTAACTTTTATGTTAATCTAAATCAAAATAAGTATAAACCTATACTTAATGAATTTACGATTTTTTTCAAATTGTTTACCAGTGTCCGTCTTATAAAAGAATTGATAATTCTTCTATATGGATTTTTTAATCATTAATTATAGATTATTATATAGTTGTTATATTTTTCATTCAAATTTTATCTTAGCGGGTGATCCTAAATTGCATCATGAAGAAATTGATGCTTTCAAAGAAAAGAGGCTTCTATTTAAGGTCAGTTAAAGATGCAGTCTTCCAATTTTTATGAACAAAGTAAAATTCAAGTTTCAAATTTTTTGTTTTCATAAAGTGATCATTTCATCTTTTTTTAATAAATATAAATGTGATGAGGTATTTTGAATTTCAACACTTCTTTAATTTATTATTATATATGTAGGTTGTTTTCTTTTAATTTTGAGTAATTAATTCTCCCTTTCTTGGAGTGTCCTTTGCATATAGAAAATTCAGATATATTGACTTCACAGGACGATACTCCTAATCTCATAAAGTTTTAGTTTATCAATAACCTTATTATGGAGGTTTAATCTTTTATATTTTATTATTAAAATTTAATTAATTTTTCAATAGGTCATTTCAATTAAAAATATTTCTATTCTTTTATATAGGATGATTCATCCTAAACATGTGACAATGAAAGTGAATTGGTTCATCATCATTTGTTACCTCTTCAAAGAGCTCAATTGATGAAATTCGAAAAGTTATAATTGTTCCTCCTAGAGGTGTTCATGGGTTGGGTTGGTTCAGGTTTTGGGGAAAAAATGTTTAAACCGATTAACTTCGATCGGGTTTATTTGGTTTGGTTTTTGAAAAAAATTTCAAGCAATCTGAACCAAACCAACCCGATTTAGGTTGTGTTGGTTTGGTTCGGGTCATTGGGATATTCGATCATTTTTTTCTTATAGCAAAATAGCAAACCTACTATTGCTAAATACTTCAAACTCAATTAGATAATTACATATGAATTTTAAGCATACAAACCTTCCAGTATAGTACAAATATTAAGATAAAAGTAAAATCAAGTTTGAAAAGAAACATTTTAACGTTTCAAAATCATCATAAGCTTCATTTGTAATATAAATATATGACATTAATAATTAAAATATTACTATCCTAATATGCAACTAAAACCAAATAAAAACAATTAAGTGATTAAGGCTTGAAAATGAAAATTAAAGATATATCATTATTAAGTTTTTAAATGAATGAAAAGTCAAATGACAAGAAGATAAATCGAAAATTCTATTACTCTTCAGGTCATTTCACTGGGTTATCGGGTTATAAAATATAAAATCCATGAACCGAACCAATTATGATCGATTTTCATAGAATTGTACCCAATTGGACCTAATAACCCAACCCGAACCAATTTTTTTAATTGGTTTGGGTTGGTTTGTCGGGTTGATCGGGTCAACCCGAGCCAATGAACACCTCCAATTCATCCTGATGATGGTGATATGTCTTCAACTAAACTTAGAAAGTTTATCAAGAAGGAGCACGAGTAAATATTATTATTGATTTAGATGTTTTGGTGAAATGCGTTAGGAATTATTTGTTCTTGGCACTAGAATTTAATCACTCTTTTTTTTGTACTATTTTTCTTTTTGAGTATGCACTTATATTTATGGTTATTTTCCATTTGAGTTTTTGACAGATGTTCATTTTGTTTATGAAATGACATGTCATTTTTGTCAAGTATTGTTATTTTTTTTCAATAATTCCATATTTAAATAATTTTTTATGATTTTGGGCTACCTTATTATTACTATTAGTTTTTCTTTATAACCTATTTAGTTTTTAATTATTAAGACTTTAAATTTATTTATAATATTATTAAATGATTTGAAAAATATAATTACCTTAAATATTAAATTTAAATAATATGGCACATCGTATAATTTAAATATTCCATAAAATTCCAATCTCCTTGATTTATGATTTATTTATAATAAGGTGTATCATATTTAAATAATATGTTGCCAACAAATGTATTTCCTCACTAATTTGGGTTTTTTGCAACGTGGAGACAGTTGGAATCTTGTAATAAACACAATGACGACGACGTAATTAAGCTCAAGTGAAAAAGCAAATAACAGAGTTGCCAAATTAAACATAATTAGACTTATTATTGGTTTGGGTTATTTTCTTTTGCGGAATATATAACAAGAGCAAATGATAAAATATATGAAAAAGTAGTAAATTGCAAGGTTGCTAAAACTAGACAGGATAGCAAACTAGAAAAGCTTCCGATTCAGATTCAACCGGTTGAACCGAATGACGTCATAATTACGTAATATATATATATACACACACACACACAATCAAAGTACCAACTATTAAAAATGAAAAAAAAAAAATCAATTGGTTTCAAAACAAATACCAACTATCAAGTATTAATCAAAGTATCAAGCATAAGTTATCTTCTCACAAGTCATAACTCATAAGTCATAATACACAGTACTAATAATAAAATACATAAATTATAACATAATAACAAGTTTCAAAATAACCCACATAGTGATTAAAGTATCAAATACTTGGAAGATCTTCATGTTTCATGCAACCAAGCATCATTGTCATCATCAGTCATGGTATTGCCTTAGCAACTTAAAGATCCAGTATAACTATCCACGTTTTTTAGAGGAAAATATTTTAAATTATGCTTAGCGCCACCAACAATAATTTCTTGATTATTACCTTAAAATTAACAAAACCACAAAAACAAAATTAGTTTATATTAAGGATATATATAACAATTACTTTTTACATAATGTAATGAACTTTCACAACAAAATGACAAACCATTACCTTTAGTTAAATCAAGTATTGGATTTGGAAAGTCATTATAAAACATCTTCTCCAACTCATCATAATCAAGCAATGGAGTTTCATCTTTTTTAGTGATCTAAAACCCAATTTTTTCAATGCTCTCATAGTCAATAAGGTCAAGTATTCTTCTTTTATTAAGGGCTCTATATTATAACACAATATGTATATATTAGCAACTAACAAGTGAAGTCCTTAAAAAAAAAAACAAATTGCATCGAAAATTTAATAAGACAAACCTATTTTTCAGGCTCAAATTATAATGCACATATATAAGGTCATTCAACCTTTTATGCTCCAACTTATTCTTTTTCTTTGTGTGTATTCTTTCAAAAACACTTCAATTTTTTTCACAACCAAAAGAAGATGCAATTTGACTCAAAAGTTGAATAGCTAATTGCGACACCAATAGAGCACTAAATCCAAAACTTTGCACTAATGATCTACTAATAGATTTTAAAAACAATCATTAATACTTATCAATTATCATTGAAAAAAAATGTATCCAAGAAAGTTAAAATATTAAAATCTTATCAGGTTGTATGTCTTTGGCAGTTTCAATAGCTAATTAGTTACCAAAACTTTCTGTCCTATCACGATAAAGCCAACTTTGCTTTAAAAAATCAATCTTACGAGTCTTAATTTTTGCTTCCAAAACATCAAGCCATCCTTGCTGAACTTTTAGTTTAATACAAAAGTTATGTTTGTCATAATGAAAAGTGGATTCAAAAAATAGGGAGCACAATGAATATTTTGACGAAGTTGTCTATCCCATCTCTGCTTGATAATTCTTATATAAGGCTTGTACAATGACTTTTTATTCATGAATATAGCCTTAATAGTTTTCCTTACCCTATACATGCCATCATACACATAACCAAGGGAAGGCCTTTCATCAACATCAACAATTCTCAACATGCATATCAGCGGAGACACAATTTGGACAACAATATCACAATCATTTCAAAATTTATTATCCAACACAATTTTCATAAAATTCTTGGCTTTATTATCCCTGTAGTATCTAGAATCTACAAAATCTCTACTAGTTAACAAGGCTCGTAAATAATGCTTGTGCTGTTGAATGCTTTGTAATGCAATGAAAGTTATTGCAAAACTAGTTGGCCCATGACGTATAATTTCTGTCTATCCTTGTCTCTTCCTTAACCAAGCTAGTAAAAATGCATGGTTGTAGACAAACTTTGTTATAGTAGATGCATTATTTGCCAAGGTACTCACAATCTCCATTTTGTCAATATCTCCGAGAATCAAATTTAAACAATGTGCAGCATATGGAGACAAAAAAACTGAAGGGTACTTTTCATTCAACAATCTCTCTGCAGCTTTGTAATTAGCAGCATTATCAGTGACCATGTGTACAACATTACTTGGTCCAGCAAACTCAACCAACTCTATAAATGGATTGCAAAGTGTTTGAGCATCCTTAACAACATCAAATGCATCAACAGATTTGATAAAACTAATTCCATTTGGACAATACACAAGAAAATTAATTAGCTGCCTATTCTTTTGATCTTGCCAACCATCAACCATAATAATGCAACCAGTTTCTTTCCAAGTACTCCTATAAGCTTCAACCAATAACTCAACCTCCTTTTTCATTTCATACAACAATTTAGTTTTAATTGCATGGTAACTAGGCCCTTTATAACAAAGACTAATAGCTGCAACAACATCCAACATAGGCTGATAATATATTGAATTTGTGCAATTAAATGATATGCAACAATCATAAAAGAATCTAGCAACAGCCAAGTCAGCCCTATGTATAGTTTCTTTACCTGCAAAAGCACTTCTAATTGAAGCTTGAGCTCCAGGTGTAGTTCTTGGAGTAAAATAACTGCCTATATTTTCAGTTGTTTTTTCTTTGTCATTTGTGTTGGATTTATTGTCTCATTTCCTTTGGCTTGTCTTGTAGCTGGAGGAGTGTGTAATTCTTACAAATATGATGTGTCTCCATCAAACCACACAACACTATCTCCATATAGATTCTCTTCTCCTTTATCATCATTTTCTCGTTTTTTGTTTCCATAAACCAGTTGCAAATTCTCTGCCAATCGATGTCTAACCTCATATGGAACTTTAGCACAAATCAATGTATTTCCCTTTTGTCTAACAAGATGCTTTTTCATCATATGTATTCCTCCACCTTTAAAAAATTTCCCACAATACAAACATTTTAAACATTTTTTCCCTTCATTATCAACACAAATTTCATAATGCTCCCATGTAGGATCAGATTTTCCTCTATTAGATTGTGTGCTCTCAGTTACTGATTGAGCACCATTGGCACCGCTTGCAGATGATGTCATATCCTACAATAAAGTCCAATAATAATCTCTCAGTCCCTCCATTTCAAATTGCTTTGAACCAAACAGAGAAATAATCACACAGTGCACACACTGAATTAATTACCAATTGAAGCTTAACCAGAAATTATAATGCTAACATATACAAACAAAGAAGTGAAATCATAAATCTAAACCACTTGCTTAACGTATATAAACCAAACCCAGATGGTGAATATAAAGTTTAAACCAAATCCAAATTTTAAACTGAAACTGAAATTTCCATTTGCATAAGAAAGGAATATAACAAAATTTGGGAGAAATTTACTAGATGGTCGTGCGTTGCTGTTGTGGTGAACTTGGCCAATGGGCGGGGACGATGGGGATGACGTTATGCCTGGCCTGTTGTGGTTGGTGTGCTTGGCCAGTGGTGTGCCTGGTCGTGCAACGCCTGCTGTGGTCGTGTGTAGCCTGTAGTACTGTGGTTTACTTGACCGA
Source organism: Styphnolobium japonicum (assembly GCA_023212625.1). Lineage (NCBI taxonomy): Eukaryota > Viridiplantae > Streptophyta > Magnoliopsida > Fabales > Fabaceae > Styphnolobium > Styphnolobium japonicum. Next base: position 18,429,394 of record JALBWW010000003.1, on the reverse strand, counting down.
CAGAGACGGTGGCTGTGCGTGGTGGTGATGATGGGTTGCTAGGTGATGGTGACGGTGGCTGCTGTGGAGAAAAGCCTAGGTTTTGGTTTTGGTTTGGGGCTGCTATAGGTAGAGAGACGAAAGAGAAAGTGAGAGATTTCAAGCTTTTCAATCTTTTTTTATAAAATAAACCAATGACCAGTTTTGCAAATCGACCAGTTGGTCTGGTTCTTACTAGTTTAACCCGATCTGACCTCACATCCAGTTTTATCAATGAACCAAAGCCAGATGAAGCAACAATTCATGGTCGGACCGCCCAGTCTGGTCCGGTCCAGATAACCATGGTTGAAATTCTCTAATATAGGTAGTTTCTTATTTTTCAAAAACATATAGATTATACCTAAAAATGTATTTGTAATCATAGGTATTGAACCATTATTATCAAATAGTGAATCTCATTCATATAAGTGAATTGTGAATGTATTAAACGTGTGAAGAAACGATTATTATAATCATCTTAATTTTAATATATTTAAATAAGTGTATTAGTAAAATTAAAGAAATTTATTATGCAATCATTTTATTTTATATATACTTTTAAATTAATTTAGTATAATTATATAACAAAATATGTATATTACTTATTTAATAAATTTCTGCATCGCACAGATAATAAAATTAATAAAGTTATAAAAATCTACGACAATCACAACACTAATATTTCCCCTTCTAGCACTTGGGAGTTTATCAGCTACCCAAAAGGCTGTTTAGGCGGAAAATGAAATTGTTATGAAAGTTCTACTTAATTGCAAAAAAATTCTACCATAAGCGGTTAATTTAGTAGTTAAGAAAGTATATTCTCTATTTTAATTATTCAAATTCAAATTTTAAGCCAATATTTAAGGGTATTAATTCCTCAAATCGCTGGAGTACGATGTTTGTTTGCGTTCATTTGTGATGTTCATAGAAATCGAACGTTAATAATTTAACGAAAGCGATGTATTTAAAGTTTTAAACACTTGCTGTAGCTGTCCTCCCTCAGCTTTTTCCTACATCGGGTTTGCTAGACGTCCACTTATTAGTTGATAAAATATTATTGTACTAGTATATTAATGTTGACATGCTAAGAAAGAGACAGTACAACAAAAAGCAGACAAGGAAAATTAATGCTCAGTTACACCGCAGATGGATAAGTTTGCCAATCTTTTTCAATTTGCCATTTTTCTTGTTTAGGTACCCGAAAAATTTCTACAAACTACGCATAGGCCAAACGTCAAAAGAAAAGTACGTGAATATTCATACATATAATTGCAGTTGGAGATATTTTGGAAGCAAATTGCCACTTCGATGTTTTCAAACTATTCCCAATTGACCCCAAGTGGGTCGATTAGCTATGAAGTCGATAGAGGAAATGGGCCATTACAGATGAAAGGGATACAACGCAATAAAGTGTTGGGCTTTACTCACGACCTTTAATAGCCTGAAAATTAGGTAGCCAATCAAGGGTAGAGAAAGGAGAGGGCCTAGTTAACATTATTACCAGGCTGTCCAACGTGCAAGAGGGATATATATTATATGAGTAATAGAATATCCTCTTAACATATTTTTTAAATTATTAAACTAATTCGTTACAAGAATATAGAATTATTCATATTGTATATGCTTCACACATACAATCACTTAACCATACGACTATTCTTCATTACTAGAATATCAATGTTTCGTATGAATTTAAATTATCTAAATTATGGAATGTATTTTATTTTGTAAAGTGTGAAATAGTAATTATTAAAGAAAATTAAGAGGAGAAATACACTTTACTCAGTAAAAGGTGAATTTTACTTCACACTTTACAAGTTCCACTTTATAATATTTCAATCCATTTCTTAATTGCATATACTTTATCAATATGATCATCAAGCTCACTTTTCAATTATCGCTGTGGAGGAAAATTCTTATCGACACACGGCACATTATTTGGCGTGTACTAGACTAATAAATTTAGCCTTAGAAAATATGCAATACAAAACGTTGCATGATTTTGAGAAAAATTTACACAATTTTAGCATTAATTTCTTACATAATATGGTATTTGAAAAAAGGTAAACATTCATTAAAAGGTTAACACAACTAATAAAATTAAACTGTGTCAATTCAAAAATCTTAAGTTTAATTTCTGCGAGTAATATTGATAATAGTAAGTAACTATTGTACGTCTTTATTAAATTTGTGATCTATTTTGACTTTATAATAAGATAATATTTTTTCTTCTTAAACTTTCAAGTACCAAAAATAAATAAAGAAACCATTCGAAGGTGGTACTAAAACCATAAAAAACATAAATGGTCTAAAAATTTGAATCAAAACAATCAACATGCTGGTATGAATTGAAAGAAGAAAGAGAAATTTTTTTAAATAGATATAATTTATTATAAATATTTTATTTAATATTAAATATGTATAAAATTTTATGAGTTATGTTATAAATATATTTATCTCTAAAAAATAATTATATATATTAATTATTAAATAAAATACTTATAATAAATTATACCTACTTAAAAATTACAGAAAAGAAGTAGTTGAAGCTGAACAAGAAAAAGGAGGGTTTAGGCCGTGAAGGTACAGTACGGAAAAGCTTTCTCATAACAGTCACAATAAACTCTAACTCGTGTATTTATATGGGAAAAGAATGTGTCACACAAATCGAAAGGTGGTCTTGGGTTTAGAGATCTGAAAGCTTTTAATTTTATTTTGTTAGTTAGTGCATTACTTTAGTATATTTTTTTAGAGAAGTATTATATTTAGAGTAAATTATTAAGCATTAAATTTTTATTAATTATTAAATATATTTAATAAATTTTTAAATATTTATTAAAAAACTAATAAATAATAAATATTTAATAAATTACTTCAAATATTATATTTATAAAAATATTATAACAACTCTCTATTAGTTATGCGGAGTTAGCGCATCATTCAACACCCTATTAGTTACCCTCTTTAATTGCATTAGTAAGTTAGTTTCTAACTAAAACATACCTATGCATGAGTAATATGAGTAATAAACTTAATATTTAAAAATTAAATAATTTAAATAATTAACAAATTTATGAATTAAGTATTTACTTAACCTATGTAAAATAATAATTAAGCATGACAGTTTCATAACAATAAATAATTATTTAATTTTAAAAACAATAAAATATTAATGTAATTTAATAAAATTCAAAAAATTTCTTAACTAGTCAATATTAATTTTTAAAATTTATTATTATATTATAATATGAAATTATTTAAAGCCAAATGTACACATTGTTCACAATAATAAATTGCTCCACTTTTGAGCTTAATGGTTTAACCTAGAGCTTGTTAGATTGATAATTTACCCACGAAGTACGTTCTCATTTTGTTTTAGTTCTGCCTAATGAGTTCTCCTTTATAATAATTATTCTTCTTAAGCTATTTTGTTTTAGTTATGTTTTTCTTACAGAGTTCTCCCTTAGAAAATTAGAACAAAAGAAAATACAAAAAAAGAAAATACAAAAACAACCAAAATAGAAGAAGAAAAAAGTGAACATAAAAACTTAAAATATATAATTGAATATAAAATCTACAAATAAAATGATTCCCGTAAAAATTTAAAATTTAAAATAACAAATAAAAATAATGAATTTCATAAAAAAAATTTAGTTTTTTTAAATATTTAGTCTAATTTAAAAATTATAATAAGTTTCCATTTTACAATTCTTAAATAAAATTTTTCATGTTTTTTAGGTAACTTTTAAATAATTCATTATATCATGAACTATTTGGAAAAAATTATACATTACTTTCAAATAAATTTAGGACATTCTTGTAAGAGTTTAATTTTGATTCACCGTCAGTATAAAGTTTTTTTACATTGTCATCTAATTATGTGTTGCCAAATCATTAAAAAAATTTAACTATCATAACAATCACCTAGAAAGTCTAACTCTTTAATGATGTGTCAGCACATGATTGGATGACAGTGTAAAAACTTTTATCTTTTAACTTGTAATATAGGTATCACTTAAAAAATTCTAACCATAGATTAATTTTTATGTAAAATCAATGTTTCATAAAGAATGGTAGATGGATGCACCACCTTTTTCTTGGTGAATGGAAAATGTTGCCCCCACCATCAAACTTTTATAAAGTGAATGTTGATGTAGCAATCTTCAACGAGCCAGAAATGAATATGATTGTTAGAGATCAAGACGAAAACTTCTTTGCACCCATGGGGGGACCAAGAAAAAATTTGGGGGCATACAATTTTTAAAGGAGTTAAAATTATTTAAAGGAACCAACTAGGATTGGTCTGAGTTGAAAGGATTCAAGACTCTTAAGGATTTTGTCTTGGATTTGATTTTTGAAATAATGTATATGAAAAAAAAAAACTATTAAAAGGAGTCTTTATTTTTAATGTTTGACAATATTTCGAAAGATTAATTTCTTACTTTTTAAGTGAGTGAATATCTAAGAAGACCAAAAAAAATTATATAAAAGAAATTATAGAGGCATGTGGGAATTGAAAGAGCCGATGTGCTTGATGGCCAAGTTGAGCTTTAAGGATGTTATATAGAAGGAGACTGTGAAGTGATTTGGCATGCTCTACTAGGAAATTAAATTGGGTTGTTCATCGACTTTTGTCCTTTGGTCTGTGGGGTTTGATGATGTTGAGGTTTGGCTTGGGGAGTCGCCACCTCTTATTTATTATGTCATCTTGTTTGATGTTTTTCTTGTTTTTGAATGATAATTTTGTTCGTCAAAAAAAGAATTGGGTGAATTAGCAGCTTCTATAGTATTTATCAAATGAATTATATATTTATATTGATAGTTTGATGTAGTACACAAAAATGTTGTACCGTATTGGCTATCCTTACATTATTTTATGGACTTCGACCTTTTTTTCTTTTTAGTGAAGTATTCTCTTTTACAAAAACAATAATGATGAACAAGACATACAGATAGTCTAAAGTTGTATAATTTTTTTTATAGAAAAATATTGTTAAATTAATAGTCTTTCCAAATTTTCTTGCCGTTTAATTAAAATAAATTTATGATATGTTAAATGGGGGCTGACCCATGGTTTAGCTCATCCTTAACTCACATAGACAGTGGGCTGTGGATTGGGGGCCAAAACTCCAATAATTAAATGGGCTATTAAATAAGTGAATTACATATGGGGCTTGATAGGCTGTACGATAGGCTTTAGCCCATATTAACAGGTCTAGTTTTAAAAATGAAAATTCAATATTGCCAAACAATAGTCCTATACGAACAATTGGAAACTGGACTGGGCGATAGACAACACTACATCCGTATGTACCTTTCCTGGGTATAAGTGAGTGGTATAGTGGGCCAATAGGTGGATCAATCGTCCAATACCCTGAATTTACGTCCGTGGGCCATGTCCAAAAATCATGCCAATGACTTCACAACTCACAATATCTAATTGTTCATTCCCCACTTAGCCATGGGTCAGATCAAGTCCAATGAATCATCTCATATCCCACTTTGCCACCCATCCCTGGTTTGTACCTAGGGTGACAATAATTCTCTAAATATAAGAATCTTTACGGGGATTGTCTTATTTGAAAATTCAAATTTGAGAATTTTTTATTTATAGAAATAGGAGTAGAGGACGGGGATTATATTCCTTACCTTGCAAGGATTTGTCCCCGTCTAATTACAAAATTATCCTTATTATATATATATTAATAAATTTGTCTTTTTTGGTCATTTCACTTTTATTAATATTTATATTAATTTAAAATAAAAAATAAAAATAAACCCTAAGGGCTAAGCTGCTCTCTCCATTCACCTTCTTTATCTGTCACACTCTTTTAAGTTTATATATATATATATATAATATTAAATTTTACTTACTTTTCTTCTTTTTTCATTTTAGATTCCTTGCAAGGATACAATGAATGGGGACAAGGGAAACCCCCCGATGGCAGAGATCGGGGATGGGAATCGGGAGTGGGAGAGTACTCCTCCCTTGGCGGGTGCCATCCCTATTTGTACCTCATGGGACTGTGACAACAAAAGAAAGTAATTATTAACAACGAGCTTATAACTCAATTGATACTCATCTCTAAGTCTTTAAAATTTGATTGTCAATAGGTTTATAATTCAATTGATACTAGTTTTAAGTCTTTAAATTTTTAGTGTAATATTAATCTTGAAGATTCAATCTTCCATCCTCCTCATCTACCAAGATACTTGCACCTCAAATGTAAAAAGTGAAAAAAAAAGTAATACTTACTTAACTATCCATTCAACTAGTGCCTTGTGTAGACACCTACATATTAACATTTTAGTTATGCTTCTACATCTTAAGACGAATAACCCTCACTTTAGGCTTTCAAATATTTTTGTCATTGTTGACATTTGCCTTATTAATATAATTGTATCGGGTAGCTATTGCAACACTGAAATTAAATTCGGCAGAGATATACAAAGTAAAAACAAAGTATATGAAAAATATATAATGACATTTATGAATTTTTAATGAATATAGTATAAAAGTGGTGTGCTATTGCTAATGAGCTAACTAGTTTGAAAAGCCAATTAATATTGAAAAGGTAAGCATATCGTAGTTAGAGTGCCTTAACATGTGAGCATATGAAATGTAAGAGTGGATGTTACAGTTTAGAATATAAAATAATGTTCAAAATCTTTTAAAAATAAAATATAATCTATGTTAGGTTTTAAAATCTTTTAAAAATAAAATATAATCTATGATAGGATAATATTATTTAATATTGAAATTTTATAATAAGTTTAAATCTCATTTAATTTTCAGTTCAAAAATAAGACTAATAAATTGATAACAGATTTGCATCAAAAGAGTAAGAATGTGAAGAGAAAAACCCACGAATGAGTGACACGTAACACAGTAGATTGTAGCTAGAGTGTGTCCTTATCCGAGTGTATTAAATGTGAGAGTGAATATTATGACTTAGAAGTTCAAATGATTATATTTTTTTGAAAAGTCAAATATAGTTTGTGTTAGGATATTAATATCCTTTAATATTGAAATGTTATGACAAGTTCAAAATTTATTTAATTTTCATTTAATAAGATATAATTGTTTAATTGATGATAAAGTTGCATATTAAAATATTATTATAAGTTTAAATCTTATTTAATTTTTAATTAAAAAATGGGACTATTAAATTTTATTATATTTTCATTTAATAAAATATAATTGTTTAGTTGGTGATAAAGCTGCATATTAAAATATTAATATAATTTTAAATATTATTTAATTTTTAATTAAAAAATAAGTATATTAAATTGATGACAAAGTTGCATCAAAGGAATAAGACTTTGAAGAGAAAAAACACGTGAATGAAAGAACAAATTGTAACAAGAGTGCGTTCATATATGAGCGTATTAAATGTGAAAGTGAGTGATACGGTTTAAAAGTTTAAATTGTTTTCAATTTTTTGATAAAAAAATATAATTTGTGTTTGGATATTATTATTTAATATTAAAATGTTAGAATAATTTTAAATCTATTTTAATTTTCAGTTAAAAAATGAGATTGTTTAATTGATGATAAAACTGCATCAAATAAGTAAGAATTTAGAAGAAAAAAATTCACAAATGAGTGATATTGCTATTTGCCCCACTTGTATAAATTATATTTTATATAATAGTATATAGATAAATTAAGTAGCACTTACTTTTATCAAGTTTGAAATTAAATTCAATTGAATACATTTTAATTTGAAAACATTAAATTAATGAGAAAATTTATTTTAAGTTAAATTGTTCATAATTTCATGAAATATATAAATAATTGAAATAGAAAATATGGTATTTAAGTTCGAATTAATTATATAATCAAACTTTATGTAATATTTGAATTTGGTATTATCGAAATTTGAAATCTAGATGAACTTATCAACTTGTAAAGGCTTCGATTGATAGCCAAACTTAATTTCAACAACTTTTGGATTTTTAATGGAAATTTACGTCGAAAACTTTAAAAATTTTGCCCAATTTTTTTTAAAGGGAAATGTATCTGTGAGAAATCATAAAATTTTCTGAAAACGTGATTAGTTGAAAAAATAACCAGAAATAGCATACATATTTTGTAGTAGTAATTAAAATTTTATATTGTGAGTGCATAATTTTTTTTATATTGAAAAGCAAAAATAATATTCAAGATGGAATAAATAATTTCAATCTCTTGTTTTTGTTAAATTTTTATTGTATAAAAATCTACCAAAATTTTCTTAAACATGAGAAATCTGTAATAAATAAGAAAAATTAAAAAAAATATATCTATAAAAGTTTGTTTTAAGAAAATTTATATAAATTTTTATATGTTAGGAGGTTATCTTTTTTTTTTTTGTGAGGGTACCGTAACTTTTCATAATTAGTGGTTAATATTTAGTTACATGTCTTACTTAGTTCAAATGTAATTATTTTATTTATATTTTAACTAAGTTAAATATTAATCACTAACTAATAGAAATGCTGGTACCCTTTTAAAAATAAAAGATATGAAAACAATTTCCTATATTTTAGAAGAAAAAAAAGTTGAATTATTTTTCAAATGAATAAAATTAATTTTCTACATAAGGAAAATAAGAGGTTTTTTAAGTCCCATTCATTTTTATTAGGATATCGGTATTCATTGATAATTAATTAATATTTGTTCATGTATTCTACTAACTTGTAATATAATTATAACAAATTATATATTATTTTTATTTTAATTAAATAAAATATGTAACTAAATATTAATCACTAATTATTAAAAATATCAAAACTTAAAAAAAGGTAACTAAAGAATCTTCAAAAAATATATTTTAAGCAAAAGAAAATCATTTTTTAATAATAATATCATCTGTTAAATCATATTTCCCGTTATGTTTATTTATTTTATAAAAAATTATCTTTCAAATAATTCATTTATATTAAAAGAATAAAAATTTTACATTAAATTTATAAAAAAAAAATTGTCTATAGAAATAAATTTTATATAAAAAATCATCATTAAATTTTTTACTCACGTGTCCATTTGATGTCAACTTTCTGACTCAGTCTCGCTCCTCCCTGACTGGATAACAGATTGGCATCTCAACCCACCACGACCTTTCCAAATAGATAATGGTGAACAGATACTGACTTGGATCTCATTCCCTTTTACCTGTGTTTTTGCAAACTGCTGCCCATCTTAAAACCAACTTCCACAACAACATACTCACAAATTCCTAAGTCTGTCTTAACATACCTACCTTGTTTCCCCACTAACCTTAAACTTGCCTGCCATGGCCGAATCTAAGTCCAAGGATGCAACAACAAACTCTTTGTCAGGTACGAATACCATCATTGAGAATCAGTTTTATATTAATCATAATTTCATCAAATTATTTCCGATCGTTTATTCAATGAAATGGGGAACTTTGCTTGAGTTTAGAGATTGGTATCGTTGAAACTTCGATTTGCGATTGCTCTTGCATGTATTGCATACCCTTTTTTTTCTTAGTTTGCAATATGTAATCCTCACTTCGTGTTTCTCATAGATTGATCTTAATTATTGTCCCTGACTGCCGGGTCCTCTTTTATTTGGTCTATCGATATTCGAGATTGGATTTGGCAGTTTGGGCTTTTAATTATCTGATTATATGTTTTAATTTTGGTACTGGTATTAAATTCTATTGGCAATAAGAAATTCAGGAAATATGTTTTTTTTTTTTTGTCGAAAAAAAGAACAACTGATTATCATTGGAGTCTATTATTACTCTTATGTGTGGAAGTTATGGAGACGCTATGAGCAGCATGTGAAGTTTTTCACATGTGCCTATTTGGTTTGATGATTTCTTTTATGATGTTATCTGCTAACAGTTAAGGAAGTAAAAGCACCCAATTTGCTTGAAAGAGCAAAGGAAGAATTTGAAGCTATATTGCATCCTCAGAAGTCGCCTTGTCATCATCACAGGGAAACTCATGGACTGCATAATGGCATCGATGAGAATACCTCATTGGATGATGTTAGGGCTCCAAATGTGTTTGAGCGAGCAAATGAGGAGTTTGAAGCTCTTGCTCAAGTGTTCCATCACAAGAAAGAGGCTCCATCTCATGATATTAGGTTGAAATAATACCCTCCTTGTTTTTTTTTCAATCAAAATTGATTGGTGAAAGTAGACATTGGGGTCGACTCTGATTTACTTAATTGTTTTATTTTGTGACATAGGGATGAAACTCAAATGGGTGAGTCTAAACATAAACAAGATATCCCAAACTCTCTATCAGGTAAATTGGTGGGAATGTTACTTTTACTTTGTTATATGGAGATTGTGTACATAGGATGTGTTGATGCATTCTTTGAAGTAGTGCTTGACATTAGAAAGGTGATAATAGAACAGCCTCATCAATTTTATGTATTCGGTTCTGGACTTCTGGGCTTTTTATTCTGTTGAATTCATTTAAGTTTTCTTTGCTTTAACAATGTTTTGAGAATCTTTTAGTGAGTGGTTTCCTTTTTAAATAGCTACATACATGCTGTTGAAGCAGTGAAGCACTGTCAGTCTGTTTTTGCTCTTGTCGTTCCAATCCTTTGGGTGCCTTACTCATATCTTTTCCTAGAATTTTTGGAATTATTCCATTATTTGTCATGTGACTGCGAAAATCTGTGTCATGCCTTTGTAAATAATCGAAGGTTCTCCAGTCATGGGTTGTTGGCCAAGAATTTGTTACTTGACATGATGTATTTTGTATTGCCAGAAATGAATGCGAAGGCAACAAACCATTTTGCTAGAGCTAAGGAAGAGATTGAAGCCATCATACACCATGATAAGTCACAACACCATCATCATAAAGAAACTCATGGAATGAGTGATGATATTGATGAGAATACCCCTACCAATGAAGTTAAAGGTCCAAATGTATTTGAAAGAGTAAAAGAAGAAGTCGAAGCCATTTTCCAAGCAATACATCCCAAGAAAGAGAGCTGACAATTTTCCTTCCTTACCATAAAAGGATGGCGGATCCAGTTTGACTGTTGGATGAGAGTTAATGTGCTGAGATAAACAGTAAATATATGCATATATTTTTGCAATGTATCCTTAGTCCTTACCCGATGAAAATCTCTCTCCCACCCCCGTGGTTTTGATTTCTATGAGAAAGAGATACAAATAACAGATGTTCTTTGTTATTCTTCATTGTCGAAGGATGTTCCTTTGAAAACTTATTGTTTGTGATTCTAATCCTTTGTAAAACAATCTTAATCACCAAGTGGAGCCTATCTGGTTTACTTGGATTGCAAGACATGAGGCAGTGTTTGGGAAAATGAAAGTGTCCTTTCCTTTTACACTGCACTTTTTCTTACCCATACATCACATTGCACATTAGTATTGGCAACACTTATTATTTTTGTAATTAGATTGGCCATTTTTGCATTAGATGGACTAGATATTTTCTTCTGATGATTAGGGAAAAGCAATAAAGAAAAACAAAAAGCATGTGGTTCAAACAGAAAATTTTGAAGATATTTATCCTGCATGGACTAGATATTTTATTCTGATGATTAATTAGGGAACAGCAATAAAGAAAAACAAAAAGCATGTGTGGTTCAAACAGAAAATGCAGAAGATATTTGTCCTGCAATATTCCGCTTTCAGATAGTGAAACACACTTATCCGGGTCATGTAAGTTGTACGAGCATTACACATAAACGCTGTTCTGCACCATGTCTTGTTTTATCAGTCATAGTCATCTCTAACTTATTTTGCAGGTAAGTCCTAATTTTATAATTCCTTTTTATTTTGCATTTTTATTGCAATTATAATTCTATATTTGGAGGGACAAATTATGTGCACTAGAATGTGCTTGGTGTACTCTAATCGTGATTATATTGACTGCATACCAGGCTGATCACATCTAAGCGGGTGTTTTGTGTAATGATCTATTTTTGGTGAGTCTTTATGAGATCTTACGAATCATATCACAGTAGATTATCTTCTTGAGGATTTTTTTATTTATTTATTTTCTCCTTTGGGAACTCCGGGACTAACCAATTTGAGAGTGGGATTATGATTATATTCTTAATGACAGATTCGAACCCACTATTGTTTGCCGACTCTCAGCCAGCACCGACTTTCAACTTTGTTTAATTAATCTAATCACGCCATCCCTGACCTTGTCAAACATCACCATCAAATTTCGTAGCTAGTATACTAAACAAAATATATAATTTGTTAAGGGGATTATTTCGGTATTTTTTTTTAGGATATCAGTATTAGAGTGAGTATTCAAGCATTTATTAGTTGTTATTTATATTTAATAGACTTTTAAGTATTTATTGTGAAATTAACAGATAATGAATAATAATTGACAACTCATATTGAGTACTAAATCCATAAAAGTATCATAACAACTTTTTTAAACATCTTTGGCAAATAAATGGTCAAAGGATTGATAAAAAAAATGGTCAAACGATTTTGCCGGCTTTTAAATATTGCAGTTATTGACATGATTATTCTAAAAGTTAAATGACCTATTGCTTTTCTCACACACCACTAATCTTCAATCTAATCTAATGATCATGATTATCTTTCCACTTCCCTCACTTTCATAGTAATCCATTAATGCTCTCGCAGCCTCGCTATGCAATGCATATATATGCACATAAGTTCAGCTCAACTGCAAGTTCAAATCATAGTTCATATAAAATTAGTGCCAGAAAACGAACGTCAAATTGCGATATATATAACAACATTAATACAGGTAACCAAAAATGACATTTTTGGACTGTTTCGAAAGCTGTAGAAATGCCTTGCAATTGAAGGCAGCTGATGTATGCATAAAACGGATAGCACCAAAGCAACAAACCGGTAGTCATGGACATGAACTCATGTTGATGACGTACAGCAGGACTTTTTATGCGCATTTTATCTCAAATTCTCAATATTAATTATTAAACAATGCATACGTAACTGCTGAACGTATCAGTGAGAAGTGTGTAAATCACATAAAAAGCCGCAACGGGATTCATGAGCTTCAACCCAAAAATATCCATTTTTTCCCATCAAACATAGCATGCGGAAGGGACTAATGCATTATCTGCTACAACCTCATCTATGGGCACGTAAGAGCCTGGTGGGTCCCTTCCTGTAAATCCTGTCCGTCCAAAAGAACATGGGAGACAGCAAAGATCATCATAGGCGTCCGATGAGAAAGGGACAGGCGGTTGTGAACTGTGATCGAAGAAGGAAGGAAACACCGATTGGAAATCTCTGATGTACGGACAAATCCATAGTTGTAGTTTCATTCATTCTTAACAGCTTTTTAACATAGGTGAATAACTCCCTGCTGTTCGTGGTCATCCTCAAGAAACAATCTCTCTCTCTCTCTTCTGACCTCATGTTCTCTGCAACACCATGTCGTTTGTCCCCCTGAATTTCATGTTTTTTTGGATATGCATATATTCTTCGTTTCCGTGCTTAAGAGGGTCCTCATATATATGCATATAATTTTGGATATGCCCTAATATGCGTTTGAACCTGCACCGTCCTTCAAGTTTGTAACTTTCTTCCATTTCAATTCTAATAGCTGCTTAGTTCGTAGACACACACACACACACACACACACGCTCTCATGGGCCTTAGAACTGGGTTCTCGGATTCGAACGATATCATCAGCAATAGCAGCGGCATATGCTGCATAGCTAACAATGGTGAAACCCATTCGACTTCAGAGCTTCCAGCTTCAGATATTACTGCACTGAGGCGTCTCTCCGAGAACCTCGAATCAATCTTCGAGACCCGAGAGTTTGACTTCTTCACCGATGCCAAAATCGTACTTTGTGATGGCCGAGAAGTCTCTGTCCATCGCTGCATTCTATCGGCGAGGAGCCCGTTCTTCAAGAATGTGTTTTTGGGTTCGGGTGCGAAGGAGAGAGGTGACAAGCTCGAATTGAAGGAATTGACCAAGGATTACGATGTTGGGTTGGACGCTCTTGCTGCTGTTCTGGGTTATTTGTATAGTGGGAGAGTGAAGTCGTTACCCAAAGGTGTTTGTGTTTGCGTGGATGATGATTGTTCCCATTTTGGGTGTAGGCCTACTGTGGATTTCATGGTTCAGGTGCTTTATGCTTCTTCTACATTTCAAATATCTGAGTTGGTTGCTCTTTATCAGGTATGAGAGCCAGAATTTCCTTTTTTTCCTCTCATTTGTTTCTCTATATATAATATCCTTTCTAATGAATTTCTTTTTTTTTCTCTTAGTTGTTTACTATTTTTGTATTACTTTAAAATATTTCAATAAAGAATGCGAGTTCCTTTTCCCAAAATGGCAAAGGAAAAAACAAAGAATGACATATTGGTATTACATTAGTCTAAATCTCAATTTGATATTGTTTTCTGTTTTTCTTTTAACTTTCATTAGCCATAATCATGTGACAGAAACTTGGACTTGGACTTGTACTTGGAGACAAGCCACTAGCTTTTGTATCTGGAACTTAGCAGGCTCTAGCAAAAAATAACTGGTTAACATAATTCTCTGTTGTATCAAATGCTCATTTGCATAAGGTCAATAGATCATCTTATTTAACATCTTAGGACTTGAGACTTGTTTTAGTTTAACTCACCTTAACTAGTCGCTACATTGGTGTTTGTTCAAGGTAAGGTTTACCTTCTGTAACTAATTTGAGTATAGGGAAGTTTCCCAATAAAGAAGTACCTGTCGATGTAAAAAATAGAATACGACAAGGTTATGATACAACATACAAAATTAATATAAGATTAACATAAAAACACAACTCTTAAAGATATATTTAAGATAGAAATATAATTCCTAATAGGAACACGTGTTTAAAATATAACCATTGTACCAACTTGCATTGATTTGAGTGAAAGAAGCTCGGCCACCTTAAGCATCTTGTCCCAGGTTCAATCCTTAGGATGGTGTGTATGATAAAAACGCAATTAGGAGAGGTCCTCGCTTCACGCACTTGACCATACCTTGTGGGATTAGTTTCTGGCCTTTGGAGTGAGGGAATACCTTAGTTTACAAAATAAAATAAAATTATAAGCATTGTTACTACACAGTCATTTCTAGTCCGTACAAATCCTAAAGACAAAATTAAAACATAGACACCATTGTTTCGAAAGTCAACATTAGTCTTGATCATATATCGAATGGCAATTGCCTTGTTCATGTTGGTGTATACCATGATTTGGATTCTATTAGATACCACACTAGCTGTGCAAACTACAAACTGCTTTTTTATTAATTCATCATATTTAACATAATAGAACATATGATTTGGAATATGTCCCTCCGTGCAATGATCTGAGAGAAATAACTATTGCATCTATCTTTACAGGGAAATTAGATGCTCAAATTTATACAGTATATTTATTTTGCCCTTGGCAGCATTACTATACTAAGTTCATTTATAAATGCTTCAACAGTGCATTTGTTTACTTGCAGAGACATCTACTAGACATTCTTGACGAGGTTGCAATAGATGACATTTTGGTGGTTCTTTCCGTTGCAAATATATGTGGTAAAATGTGTGAGAGACTGCTGGCAAGGTGCACTGAGATGATAGTTAAATCTGATGCTGATATTATCACTCTTGAAAAAGCACTGCCCCAACCTATAGTGAAACAAGTCATGGATAAACGTATAGAACTTGGCTTGGTCAGGCCCGGAAGCTTCAGTTATCCAGACAAACATGTCAAGAGAATACATAGGGCTCTCGATTCAGATGATGTAGAATTAGTTCAAATGCTCTTGAAAGAGGGACATACTAATCTAGATGAGGCTTATGCTCTTCACTATGCTGTTGCATACTGTGATGCGAAGATCACAACTGAACTTCTTGATCTTGGGCTTGCCGATGTCAATCACAAAAACCTTAGGGGCTATAGTGTGCTGCATGTTGCTGCAATGAGGAAAGAGCCCAAGATTATAGTTTCTCTCTTGACAAAGGGAGCTCAGCCTTCTGATCTTACTTTGGATGGTAGTAAAGCCCTTCAGATTGCAAAGCGTCATACTAAGGCTGTGGATTATTACAAATCTACAGAGGAAGGAAAGGTATCATCCAAAGATCGATTATGCATAGAGATATTGGAGCAAGCTGAGAGAAGGGAGCCTTTACTTGGGGAGGCATCTCTTTCTCTTGCTATGGCAGGGGATGATTTACGTATTAAATTGTTGTACCTAGAAAACAGAGGTATTTTCTCACATGTACATACTCTTCATTTTTTCCCCTTTTCAATAAACAATTCAAGTGTCGTAGCATTAAGTAATTTTAATAAAGCTTTTTCCAACTAATTGACTATGGAAGTTCAAGAATAATAGCTTCCTTTTATTAACATTGAATCATTGTAATGAAGTACGGGGGACTTGGAGCCTGCCTAGTCATATAACATGCCTGATGCAGTGATGCCTTTAGGCGTGGGAGCTCCCTCAGGCCAGGAATTCAAATCCTGAGCTTTGTCAAATGTTCCCCTCCCCAGTATGATTTTTTTATAATAAAAAGACAGGGAGGGAGAGAGAGAAATATTGTAATAAAAAGTTTAGTTAACCGTATCTTTTTTATTTTCTGTGCTCTCAGTAGAAAGTGGCATAATCCTTGTTCTGACATGCAGAGGGAATCCTAGTTTGATGCATGATGATTAAGGTTGGATTTTTACTTATTAGCTTTACAGCAGAATTGGTGCATTGTACTCTTTTTTTCTTTTGAATATCATTTGGAGTAGCATGTCATCTGTCCATTGGAGTCTTAAATCAAGAAGATCATTAGTAGCAAATAGCAACTTCAAGATCTTTAGTTTTAAGCAACCTGTGGCTATTACTGATAATACATTATTTTCAGTTGGACTGGCAAAAGTTTTGTTTCCCATGGAAGCAAAGGTTGTGATGGATATTGCTCAAGTTGATGGCACATCTGAATTTCCATCAGCAGACATCTACTCTCCAAATATGGGTGGTAGCCATAGGACAACTATGGACTTAAATGAGGCACCTTTCAAAATGAAGGAGGAGCATCTAATCAGGATGAAAGCACTGACTAAAACTGGTAATTGATGCTTCCCATCTTTATTTTGTTGAATACTTTTGTTGAGTATTATTGCATATTGCACCTTTTTAGGATAGATTATTTGTAACAGATTTGTCTCCTTATTTCCTTTATTAGGACAGATTTGTTTCCTGTAATTTAGTTCTATTCTAGGCAAGTAGTTGTTGACATAAGTCTATATAATGTATATTACCTATGTACAATTGTAATTCAAGTAATAATATTCAGTATTATTCTCTCATTCAAGTTGGTATCAGAGCTCCCGATTTGGGAGCCTCTGTTGTTTCCTCTGCCATCAGCCTTCATTGTTGATCCAAACCAGCCTTCATTGCTAGGCTCTGTGCCTTGATTGCATGCTCGCTACTGTCTAGGGCTCCGTTCATCTCACTTGCAGTCCTATTCTATTCACCGGCCTCTCTTGCTCCTGCCCAACTGTGATCATGTCAGACAACAAGACTACTAATGCCATCTCCGAGACTAACAACATCATCCCCCAGCCTAGCATAGCACAACCCACTCCTCTGAATCCCAATTATCTCCCAGTCTTGCACCTCGCCTATCACCTTAATGGGAAAAATTACTTGCAGTGGGCTCAAGTCATCCATACTACCATGAAGGGCCGTTGAAAGTTAAACCACATCGAAGGAACTTCTTCTAAGAAGGATGACCCCCAATTTGAGATGTGGGATGATGAGGATTCTCTCATTATGACATGGCTCTGAAACTCCATGACTCTTGAGATTAACAAGAACTGTATGTTAATCCTTCCTTCTTCTCTTGAAATTTGGGACAATCTTCGCTGGTCCTTCTCTATGAAATAGGACATCGCCCCTAGCTATAAGTTGAAGACAAAAATCTTTGCTACCAAACAAGGAACACTCTCGGTTACAGATTATTATGGGACTCTTAATGGCTTATGGATTGAGTTGGATCAATACCAGTATATGAAAATGGAGTGTAACAAGGATGATACCACATTGACTAGTTTTGTTGAAAGGGACCGGATCTTTGAGTTCTTCTCTGGTCTGAATTCTAAATAGGACCTTATTCGGGTTCAAATTCTGGGCAAGGAGAATCCACCTTCACTATCTGAGGTGTTTTACACTATTCGTCGCTGATGCACCTATTGTAAAAAATCTGGTCACATCAAGGAGAAATGCTTCAAACTCCATGGGAAGGACCAAGTTCTTAGCCGCACAGGAGGATTCAAGGGTATGCAACACAACCAAGCAAATGTGACCACTTCAGATTCTATGACTACAGATGAAGACTCAAAGGTGGGAGATGAAGTTCCAGCCCTAAGTAAAATTAAACTGGAACACCTACAGACTCTCCTTGACTCTCTCAATAAGCCTTTTGGCTCTTGTTCTTTGGCCATGACTGGTAAGAATTTATGTTCCCAATCCTTTAATGCTTCTAGTATTGTTCCTAAGGATTTGTAGATTATTGACTCTGGTGCGATTGATCATATGACCTTCTATTCTCCACATGCTTTATCTTATCAACCCTCTTCTAGTAAGCGTCACATAGTCATAGTTGATGGCTCTCATACCTCAGTTGCAAGTTCTAGTACTGTTGAACTCCATCATTCCTTACACCTAAACAATGTGCTTCATGTTCCCAAACTTTTTAATAATCTTATTTCCATTCATAAGCTCACCAAAGAAGAAAATTGTGCAGTAACCTTTTTCCATTCTCATTGTGTCTTTCAGAATCTTGCCATCGGGAGGATGATTGGAGTTACTAAGGAACAGGGAGGGTTGTCCTATCCCCTCAATATGCGAGCTGAAGGTGGTCTTGGTCAGAAGGTGCTACTTTCTTGTCATCGGTCCAATTCTGAGTCTCTTACCTCTCTAATTTGGCTATAGCACAAGTGTCTTTGGAGGATTTTACTTTGCTTAAGCCTATGTTTCCATCTTTATTTTTTAAAGAGTCTGTTAAGTCTTTTCATTGTGATGTTTGTGAGTTTTCTAAACACCATTGTGTAACTATTTCTCATAGTTCTAATAAAAGTATTAGGCCTTTTACCCTTATCCATTCTGATGTTTGGGGTCTTGCATCTATTTCTAAAATTTCGGGCACCAAATGATTTGTTTCATTCATTGATGATTATATTAGAGTCACTTGGCTTTTCCTAATGAAACACAAATCAGAAGTGTCCCAATTGTATGTTCAATTTTATTGTATGGTTCAGACACAATGTGGAAAATCCATTAAACATTTGCATTCTGATAATGGTAAGGAGTATGTCAACCAAAATCTCTCTAAATTTATTAAAGAGCATGATATTGTTCATGAACTCACATGTGTTGATACTCCTCAGCAAAATGATGTTGCAGAAAGAAAAAATCGTCATTTACTTGAAATCATTATAGCCTTACTATTCCAAATGTCTATTCCTAGCTCATATTGGGGGAGAACTGTTTTAACTACTGCTTGTGTGATCAATCGGTTACCATCTCGTGTTCTTGGTAATGTAAATCCTATCTAACTCATGACATTTTACTTTCCTTCAGTTCCTATTATGTAGAGTCTTCAGTCTCGTGTCTTTGGTTGTGTGGCATTTGTTCCTGTACATCGCCAGAATCGTAGCAAACTTGATCCTTGTGTTGTCAAATGTGTTTTCCTGGGTTATGCTCCTGACAAGAAGGGGTACAAATGCTTTCACTCTTTGAGTCGTCGTTTTTTCGTTTCCATGGATATTACCTTTCATAAAGGTGAGTCCTTTACTCGTCCTCATCTCAGGGGGAGACCATTCCGGAAATTGAGTCTTTCTTTCCTGAGTTCTCATTTCCTTTACTATTTGACTCTACACAGGAATTAACATTTCCTTTTGTTACTCCACTTTAACCAGCTAAACCCATATTGGCCCAACAACAACTTCAGACATCTGAACCTACGGTAAGTACTAGAGATACCAGTCATCATATTTTTGAAACTGATAACATTCCTTTGAATAATTGTGAACATAACCTAGGTGACTTACCAAATGCATTGAGGAAAAGGAAAAGATCATGTACAAAGTACCCTATTTCTCAATTTGTCTCTTCTGAAAACCTTTCCTTGCGACACTAGTGTTTCATTTCAGCGATTAATTCTATCAAAATTCCAACATCAGTACAAGAAACATTGAAGAATAAGAACTGGGTTCAAGCCATGGATGAGAAGATGAGTGCATTAGAAATGAATGGAACATGAGAGGTTGTTGAGAGACCAAGAGACAAAAGGCCAGTGGGGTGCAAGTGGATATATACTTTGAAATATCAGTTTGATAGCACACTAGATAGGTATAAAGCAAGGTTAGTTACAAAAGAATACACTCAAGACTTATGAAATAGACGATGAAGAGACATTTGCTCTAGTAGCAAAGATGAATACTTTGAGAATCTTACTCTCCTTTTCTTCTCACTTTGGGTGGGAATTACACTAGTTTGATGTTAAAAATGCTTTTTTCCATGGAGACTTAGAGGAGAAAGTTTCTATGGAGATTCCCCCCAGGTACGATTCCACTAGTAGAAGGAACAAGGTGTGCAAGTTAAAACAAGGCTTTATACGGGTTAAAGCAACCTCCTCGTGCTTGGTTTGGAAGGTTCAAAGACAATGGTGTCCCTGGGATACAGACAAAGTCAAGGTGGTCATACTTTCTTTTTTAAATATTCACAAGAAGGTAAACGTAAACTCACTATTCTACTTGTGTATGTTGATGACATCATTATATCAGGTGATGATTTAGTCGAGAGGCAACTCCTAAAGGAGAAATTAGCAACTGAGTTTGAAATGAAATATCTTGGAAGGCTAAAGTACTTCCTTGAGATTGAGGTTGCCTACTCCAACCAAGGTATCTTCATTTCTCAAAGGAAATACGTTCTAGATCTTCTCAAAGAAACCGGAAAGCTAGGTGTGTACGCATTGAGCAGAATCACAAAATAGGAAATGATAAAGAGAATCTCGAGGTTAATAAAGCTTAATATCAAAGGTTAGTATGGAAATTGATATACTTGGTACATACCAGACCAGATTTAGCATATGTTGTTAGTATTATTAGCCAGTTCATGCATGACTCGAGGGTAAGACACATACAGGTCGTGGATCGAATTCTACATTATCTTAAAACAACACCTGGAAAAGGATTACTGTTTAGAAAAGGTGGAAACCTATCCGTGGAAGTGTACACAGATGTTGACTATATAGGTTCAATTATTAACAGGAGGTCAACATCAGGTTATTGTATGTTTTTGGGTGGAAATCTAGTAACATTGAGGAGCAAGAAACAAAATGTGATTGCTCGATCAAGTGCAGAGGCTGAGTTTCGAGCTATGACACAAGGAGTTTGTGAGTTGTTATGGATGAAGATCATATTAGATGACCTGAGAATAAAGTATGAAGCTCCTATGACACGGCTTTGTGATAATAAGTCAGCCATTGGCATTGCGCATAATCTGGTTCAACATGACAGGACAAAACACATTGAAATATACCAACACTTCATCAAGGAGAAATTGGATAGTGGGTTGATAACTACAACTTATGTTCCTTCAGGATATCAATTGGCATATTTATTAACTAAGGGACTACCCACATAGCGGTTTCAGGATCTTACTGGCAAGCTGGGAATGATAGATATTCATTCACCAGCTTGAGGGGGAGTGTTGAGTATTATTGCAAATTGCACTTTTTAGGACATTATTTGTAATAGATTTTCTCCTTATTTTCTTTATTAGGACATATTTGTTTCCTGTAATTTAGTATATTCTAGGTAAGTAGTTATTGATATAAGTCTATATAATGTAAATCACTTTTGTACAATTGTAATTCAAGTAATAATATTTAATATTATTCTCTGATTCAAGTACTTTCTTAGAGGTTAAAGGCTTAAAGTAATTCTTATCAACAATAAGAGAGTCTATGCCTGTCATGTTTCCTTTCCATTTTAATTTCTTGTCCTTGCTGGAGATATATCCTGGCAGGACAAATATGATTGCATGATCAGCCATCACTTATATTTGCAAAAGATACTTGAGGGAACCTTTGCCATTTATGAGATTTACACGGGAGATGTGTGCTAGAATTTGGGAGATTTCCTGTTGATTGCTAGAAAATGATGTTTAGGTTAAAAATGTCATCTTCTAAAGTGTGTAGCTCCCAGAAAGCAATTCATGCTGTAGTTGGAAATGGTTAGATAATGACACCCACTATAGGATATGTACTTTTTAGCAACGTAATTTTGATGCACAGAAACATGAAATGTTGAAACGTGTTCTCCTCTCGGAGTACTTCTTTATTTTGAATATCTAAACTATGTTGGAGAGGAGCATAATCAGTTAGAGAGAATTGTTCTGGGGCCTGATTTCTTTTTGCTTTAATTGAGCAGTGGAATTAGGGAAACGCTTCTTCCCTCGTTGCTCAGAAGTGTTGAATAAGATCATGGATGCTGATGACCTATCTCAGCTTGCATGTATGGGTAATGACGGTCCTGAAGAACGAATAGTGAAGCGAAGAAGGTACATGGAGCTCCAACAAGTTCTGAGTAAGGCCTTTAATGAGGACAAAGAGGAGTTTGATAGGTCTGTCATGTCATCATCGTCGTCTTCCACATCAATAGGAGTGGTGAGGCCTAAAGGTAAGCTAGCCAAGAGGAACTAGATTAAAATAATGTATTCAGAGATGCTTACTTTTGTGATGATACCATTAGTTTCAATGGTACTTCTTGTTAGCTATTCTCTTTTTCTTCCCTCGTTTTAACCCTGTATTATATTTGTACAAGGAGGGGATGAAATTTTGTACATTATAGCAATGTTCTTGGCAATGGGGCGAGTAGGAGCGGGTTTTTGCCCACCCCTAACTTGTCTCGCACCTCTTAAATGAATTTTCAATTCATCTCAACTCGTCTCACAAATTTTGTAAATGAAAACTCGTACCCTACTTACAAAAAAAATCATATACTATATAATACTTAATATAATATAAATTATTAAAAAAATTACTCATTGCATAAAAAATATCAAGTTACATAAAGTATAAAATATACATTTTGTGAAATAATTTTAGTGCGGGTAGGATAAGGGTGAGTAGATTTTAAACCTTAACCCGTCCCGACCCGACCCGTAGCACAATTTAAACATGTTCCACTTTGTCTTTGTTACAAACCTGTTCCATTTTAAACCTGCGCGCATGCAAGGTAGGATGAGGTAGGATGGATTGAATGCCTTTGAGGTGGGTTGAAATTGCCACCCTTAAATGTTGTCATTGGTTCTTATCTTCTTTTTCTTAAAAAAAAAAGCGTCTTCACAGCCGTTGGAAAAAATTCAGAGAACTTCAACACAAATCAATTTCATTGGTGACGGCTGCAAAATTTGGAAAAATAATTTTTGTGGGCCTTTCAAAATTGATGACTCGGGAACTATTTTCTAATAGTTTTATTTACTCTTTAGATTATTTCTATGAATTATGACTATGAACAGAGGATATAGATAAGTAGCTAATCAACAAGTTCTTAAAATTGAGATAATTGATTAATGGTTGAATTGTGGTTGAATGAGAGTATAATTAAATAATTTAAATATATATATATATATTATACTAATTAAATAAATAAGAAATTATAAAAAATAACACAAATAATAAAAAATAGTTTACAGTTTACTTTTTGAGAGTTCAAAATATTTTGTAACAGTATTATAGTTTATTTTAGTTAAAAAAATTTAATTTCAATTTAAAGAGATATATAATTGATTATATATTCAGTTTCTAAGTTTCAGTATAATTTAAGTTTAAGTATATCATATAAAATTATTTTTAAATTAACTTACATTCAATTTTCAAATCAAAATGATATTAATTGAATTAACAAGAATTAAAAAATATATAAACGGTTGAATCAAATTAAATTGACCTGAGTTGACCGATTTACTAATTTTTAATTAATTTTCATGCTAAATAAATTTTTTAAATAACCCAAACTAATAAGATAATTTATTCTTAATTCAACCGATTAAATCGACACGTCTGATTCTCATAATCATGTTAATTACTTTGTGTGAGCTCGTGTTAAAGAATTCTTTAAGCTTTTTATTTTCCTTTTTCAATAACAAAATCTTATCAACAACTTCCTTTTTGTCGCATCTTAACACAGCGATAAAACCCCACCAAACACTCCGAAGTCCAAACCCCATTCTCAGCTCAGGAGAAAGTAAATACACGTGGCGAGTCTTAGAACACAGGCAATGTGAACTTTATCGAACTGCATTTTTTCTTAATATATGATGATCAATTCTAGGTGTGAGTACAGGGACGCATAAGATCATCCACCAATTCAATCTTTTGATGCTTCATGCTGGGGAACAGAGCAAATTAAAACACATGATATCTATGTGCATTGTAATTACAGTTTACAAGTTGGTGTTGAATGTTGGGGCCCTTGGTGTTGTTCTTTGACATGACTGGGCTTCTGTTAATTATTCTATATTAAGCTAGGACTAATCAAAATGACAGAGTCCCACTTGATCTTATCGTTAAATAAATATTTGATCTTTTGTATTTTATTTTGCTGTGTTTCATTTGTTGTATTACGAACCTATGATGAAGATGTTGCTTTCTTATCCAACTCAGGTCCCTTGACTAATAATATGGCTCACTGCTACCAAATTGTTTTGCGGAAACGAATTTTTTTATGAATAATCTTGTGTCCATCCAGTTCAATTTTAATAATTGAGTGAATTCTCATTAGCTGCTTATTTGTCGTATTTATTTTTTGAAAAAATAACAATTTAATTTAACTTTTCATAAAAGTGTTTTAATTTAGTTTGACTATTAAATTAATTTAACTAATAATTTATTTACAATTAACTAATAATTTCTCTTCATTTTAAATATTAATATTTAATTAATTACAAATAAATTATTAGTTAAAATACTTTGATACTTAATTAATTCAATTACCGAATCAAATTAAAATAATTTTTGATAAGTAAAACTAAATTGTTTTTTCCCTTATTTTTTTCTTATAATATATGTTGCTGTCAGTACACAGTTGACAATTGACTAGAATTAGAGTGTATTTAGATTAATTATGAAAAAAAATTATGTTAAAAATATATTATTAAAATTAATTTATATTTGGATATGTTAATTCGCAATCAATTTTAAGACAAACGAAATTATTTTGATTGTATAAAAAGAATCACTTTATGTATTAAATTATCAAAAAATATATGAAATGATTAAAAAAAGTTATTTAATTATAGAAAAAAGAGCTTTTATCTACCAAAATTTTCGAAATAAGTTAAAATCACTTAATCAAAAGTTCAAAATAATTTTTTATGTTAGTTTTAGTTAATAAAAAAATAATCTCAATTTATAATCAATTTTATACACTTTACACAAATAAGATAAATTTTAGATAAAATAACTTTTAATTAAAAAAACATATTTTTAAAAAAAATTTAATTTTTCCCAAACATACTCTTAACTCAATTCTAAAGTTGTATTTATGATTGGCAGCTGATGCTTTGATATACAAAAATTTATTTTACCGTTAAATAAAAGTTTAATTTTAATTTATTGTTAGTGTAAAAAAATCTTACACGATCATATAATTATGTGTTAACAAATTATTTAAGAAGTTTAATTATCACAATAACTACTTATGAAGTTCAACTCTTTTAATAATGTATCAATATATGATTAAATGACAATATAAACTTTTTATGATAACAGTAGATAAAAATTAAACTTTTAAATAAATTAGACAGAGTTGTATATAATTTTGCTTATTGTATATGCAGTTGACTATATACTACAAACAGGACAACATCAATATACTTATTTATAGTAAACAAACAACTATCCAAAAATATGTAGAACTTTTAATTTTAATTTTTAAAAATATGAGCGAAAAATATAAAAGAAAAATTATATGAAAATTGTGTTAAAAAAACTCACATTTTAAGTGAATATCAAACATGCTTCTATTGTTATCATCCTTTTACTATCACCAGTGTCGTCGTTTCTTCCATCCTAAATTCCTATTGTCTTCACTGCAATTATCAGCACAACTACAAAATATAAAATTAGGTAAGTGTTAAAAATTCAAACTAAACAAAGTGAATTGATTTGATTCAATTTACTTTAGTTTCTTTACTGTGTGGTTTTGGTTCATGGCTTTATGGATATATCGAATCATATAAATTAAACCAAATTCTATATATCTATTTCTCATATAATATCATATATACATTTTTCTATATTACATATATAATATTACAGTTACTTGTTAATTTATTTTTTTACTGTTAGATTATTGCATTTGATTTTTCTGTCACTGAATAAATTTGTTACTATTAAAAAATCAAAAATTGAGATTGCTATTCTTTTTTATAATTTTTATAATTTGGCATTTATATTCGTATTGGGCATGGACAATATGCTTTAGATGTAGTAAATTAAGAATTAATAATATATTTATATGATTTAAATCATTAATAAACTGATTTAAAATCAAAACAAATAAAAAAAGGTGGTATAATTTAGTTTCTAAGTGTATCTGTGAATTAGCTGTGATAATTGATTTTAAGATAAATAATTTTATTTAAATTATATTAAAAAATTAATTTTATATATTAAATTATCAAAAAATATATGAAATAATTAAAAAAATATATTTAATTAAAAATAAATAAATATTTTTCAATCAAAATTTTTAAAATAATATATAATTAAATAATTAAAAACTTAAAATAATATTTTTTTAAAAAAAATTTAATTAATAAAAAATAATATTAACTTATAATTAATTTTACATAATTTAAATAAATAAATTTTAATTAAAAATAATAATCAAAATCAAACACCTTAAAATTTATAAATTAAAACCAGATCGTAACAAGCCCAATGCCGACAATCGCAAAGCTTCAACCATTATTAATAATATTTTTTGGTACAATATTTATTAAATATTAAGACCATGGTTGCTATCATCTCCGATATGACTTACGTCTAATCACACATGACAGTGACACAGCTAGTCTTGTTGCTCTTACCATTTTCATGATTAGCTACAGTGAAAATTTTGTCCGATAGGGGTTTTACTGGTTTTACAGTATCAAATTTTGTCCGACAGGGGTTTTACAGTATCAAACAGTTCAATTAATTTCAAATCAATTTGAAATTATATTTTGAATTGTAACACTTGAGAATTTGGATTTTTTAACATGAATAATGTTTTTCTCAAATTTATTATCGAAATATTACTGTTTTAAAATTAATTATGGAATGATTACTGTTTTTATCATGTTGAAATTTTTTTTTTCACGATCCACGTTGAATTCGTTAATTCATTAGGCACTTTTAATGTGAATATGCTAACATATTTGGTGCAATACATATAGGTTGCGCCAAACATGTTGGCGTATCCATGTTAAAAGCGCCTAACGGATTAACGAATTCTACGTGGATACGCGAATACGTTTGGCATATTTTATGTGTACTGCACCAAACGTATTAGCGTATCCACGTTGGATTTCTATTTAATCATTTCTCATCTCCCAAATGCAACGCACTTATCATGTTCTCAAATTTCAGTCATCTTCAAACCCTAACCTATCAAATTTGACCCTTTGACCCTGATTGTGCATAAGTGAAGCAGATTTGAGTTTTGTTGCATCTGAACTGAGATAGGATACCTGGCTTTATATTGTGCTACTTTAATATCAAAGTTGTGTTATTTTATGAAATGTTTGTGTTTTGCATTCTAGTTTTGATTTTTTTTTACTATAAATGGCTCATTAATTGTGTAAAACCTATTAGTATTGAATATGCATGTAAATATTTAATTGAGTTGAAAACTAAGAATTAAAACTGAAATAAAAAAATAAATTGAAACTAAAACAAAAAACTATGAATTAAAACTAAAATTAAGTACTTTTTTGCAGTTCAATATATATGACTGACTTGTTGTGTTGTACTTGTTGTGTTGTTATTGTTTGTAAGGTTAAAATGGAAAAACCACTGTTGTGCTAATTTATTGGAATGGAAGAATGGTTGAGGGTGATGAGTGCAACATCACATTATAGGATGTGGCTGTCTTGTTAGGACTTCCTGTTGATGGTGAGCCTGTCATGGGACCTACTCATGCTTATTGATATGCTGAGTGTTGACAATTGTTAGGTGTCGAACCACTTGAGGGTGAGATCAGTAGTGGCAGGGTTACATTGACATGACTAGAGTATAAGTTTCATATTCTGCCGGCTGATGCAGATGATGATCGCATTCAGAGGTATACACGAGCTTTTATACTTCAATTACTTGGAGGCATCGTATTCGTTGATCATTTTGTCAGATACTTGTATCTTATGTACCTCATACTTCTTGAGGACTTCATCACTGCTGGCACATATAGTTAGGGTTCAGCATGCTTGGCATACTTATATCGGGAGCTCTACAATGCCACTGATTATAAGAGGAAGAAAATTCGAGGTTGTTGTATACTAGTGCAGATGTAGGCGTGATATAGGTTTTCTGGCTTTGCCTTGACCCTGCTAGAGATAGGAGCAGAGGATGATATTTTTGGCATCGCTCCTGATCGTGATGACATACGTCTATTGGGGTTTAGGTAAGTATTATATAATTGTTTAAGTTTTATATAATTTTCAATATTATGATCCTGATCTTATGACAACAATTAAATTGCTATCGTATTAGGTGGCATGGTAGGAAGAGTTTAACAAAGACTCTGACTCATGTATTTAAATCATATCGCCACCTACTTGATCGTCTACGTAAGGATCAGGTAAGATTCTTACATACAACCATAGTTTTTTATTTCATTGTTATTTAACAAAGGAATTTTATAAAATTATTTCTAACTTGCTATAGATTTATCTTCACAGATTGAATGTCAATCATACACCCCAGACATTATATCCACACTTCTAGCTTTTTGCACTGCTGGTAGCGATGTGTGGCATGCTGTGGTAACACTCATATATTATCACATTATTGAGTGGCATCAAGCATCAGTTTGGCCTCAACCAACCCATCCCTCGGTTACCACATTAGCCTGATCATTTGCACACCTTCACCATGACCGGGAGACATGATGAGAACTAGCAACATTACCATGGAAATTACATTGTCATTTAGGATGTTTGCCACCATCAGTGTGTCAATGGTGAGCCTTTCAGTGGAGTGCTTTGTAATAATTCTGAGTACATGCGATGGTATAGACGATTGACTATCTGGTGGATAACTTCTTTTGTAGCTACTTTTGGACTTGTTGTAAGTACTATTAATATTATTATTGTTTCCTTTGTTACTGTAAATTTCTGCATCCATATATATATGTTTAACTTTCTATATTTTATTATGCTGACAATGCGGAGCAATTGCATGCATGGGGTACGCCTGAGAGTCGATCATCATTCAACTTTGATGTTATACGAGAATCAACTTCGATGATCTTATCTGCTTTGGATGAACATGATCACATTGTTATGACACAATTTCAATCAACACCTCCTGCAAAAGACATCCCAGAGCCACCTAAAGACGATGGCCAGCAAAGGGCTCAGCGGATAAGGATAGCAGACTTAGCTGATGGTAGGAGGAAAGTTGAATCTTCTCAAGCATTATCCTTAGCTTTAAATCATCGAGTTTCAGCTACAACCTCTATAGAGCCATCCACCCACCCACCACAGCATTATCTCTACGCACCTTATCCTTACCCACCATCTTATCCACCATACCCACTATTGCCCCCTATCCACCACAGCCAAGATCTTCTGCTGAGCCATCACAGAGACCACCAGGCCCTTCCTATTGATACTATATTTTACTACTTCTTGTTTGCTGTTTTATGTATTATTATTATTATTGGATCTCATGTTTGTTATATTATATGATTTATTTTTCATTTAAATTGAGTGACACTAAGCATGCAAATATTTACATCACATTACATTTAATATTATGCATTACATTTAACAACATATAATTACAACACAATATTATATAATATTATAAGTAACTACAATACATAACTTACATCCTCATAACCATTGATACACAGACAAATCTAATTAAAATTCAAGTTCCAACAAGCAAATTAAAATACATTTCCTCTCTCTTCTTGCTCTCTAATATAATCTGATGCATCTTTGTCATTTCGATATCCTTCATTATGAGCTTCGCTTCAATCTCATTCTTCTCTATCTCATCACATTTTTCCTTTAAATAATGAGGATTGTGGTGTTCCGCGATCAAGTAAAGGAGGATCAACCCAGTCAAAATGGTTACATCCCTAGTTATACACATTTGAATTATTAAGAGTGATAACGTCATTAAATACAATATTTACCATATTTCTATTTTGGCACTTGAAATACCTCATTCCTGAGTTTTTTTCAAACCAGGAGGTTTTCAGCACTGCCATAACTCTACAGAAACGAAATCTTCCTCCAACATTATATGACCTACTATATTAAGATTGAAAAACCATGAAAGTTTTGCTTAACAAATTTCTAAAAGTAGCAAGTGTGCTGAGTTTTGAAAAGGGGAAGAGATTATATAGAAATCAGACGTAAATACGCCAACATATTTGGCATAGTACACATAGGATACGCCGAATGTGTTGGTGTATCCACGTACAATTCGCCAATCCGTTAGGTACTTTCAACGTGGATATACCAACACATTTAACGTATCCTATGTGTAAGTAATACATCAAATGTATTGACGTATCCACGTTGAAAGTAACTAACGAATTAACAAATCCTCCGTGAATCGTGAAATTTTTTTTTTCCAACGTGACAAAAACAACAATAATTCCATGATTAGTTTCAAAATAATGTTATTTCGATAATAAATTTCGAGAAGATTATTCAAGTTAAAAAGCCGAAATTGAGGCAAATGTTTTTATTTTTCAGTTATCCATTTTAAGTTTCTGTAACACAGGACAACCTTTCTGTACATAGAAGCAGCGCATACGTTCCCACTCCCCCCACTACCAGCAAAAAGAAAAGCTATATTTCAACCTTACGTTAATCCCAGTTTTGATACACACCAAAAGGTAATAAAAAATAATATGGTAATACAACAAAAATCTCAGTTGATGATCATAGGAAGGTCAAAGGAGACCTTAAAAATTGAAGTTAAATAATTTTTAGTAACCGTATATCAATAATATGTTTTTTTTTTTTTTTTAATAAACCAGAGTAGCAGCAGACATTAGGAAGCAGGGAACTGGAGTAAGTATTTTTCATATTACAACTTACTAAGTAATTACTGCATCAAATAAGAGGCTGAGTTATGAACAGGCTGATATAGGACTTTATACAAGCAGGGGAAACCAAAATTTAC
Organism: Styphnolobium japonicum; assembly: GCA_023212625.1. Taxonomy (NCBI): domain Eukaryota; kingdom Viridiplantae; phylum Streptophyta; class Magnoliopsida; order Fabales; family Fabaceae; genus Styphnolobium; species Styphnolobium japonicum. The sequence continues at coordinate 18,397,986 of JALBWW010000003.1, read as the reverse complement.
GATCAAAAGATAACAAAAAGAACACCAAAACAGAGGGGAAATGGGCTAGACAACATATCAACGATTTGGACCCAGCCGAAGCAGAAACATGAAGATTTCGTCTGATCATATAAAATTGGTTCGAGCAATCTGGGTCCTGCACCTTTGAAGTTGTTAATCTGAAGAGTCTTATAATATTTTGCTCTTCATCATTGTGTTGCAGCAGAGCATCCACATAAAAACACTCTTACAACCTGTGAATGCACACTCTACACAATGTCACATACAACTATCTGGGACAGATTGTTCAAAACAGAACTACAAGATGGACAAAGTTCAGAGCAACTTACCATGTCGAGGTGTTAATCAGATTCAACTAGTTTGCCCCACCAATCCACTTGCGGATCCAACCCAATCTGCTGGTTTACTTATCAAATCCTCTAACTCAAGATAGATATTTGAGTCATTCACATCTAGTTCTTGATCAACAGCAGAATTCTCCCTCATTAGTTTTTCTGACATAACATGATAAGCAGAGGATACATCGTGCTCACTTGCTCTGGGACCATTGGCCCTTAAGCCTTGTATAGAGCTGCATAGTTCATCTTCTAGAGGAGAGGGAGGTACGGGCTCCATTTTGCTGGCGTTCACAATCTCAGACAGGGGTCCAGTGAGCTCGGATTGTTCATAACCTTGGTGTCTGTAATCAACATATGGGGTGGTGTCCATGGCCTTAGAGAAGCTTACAGGGAACTGGGTTCCGAGAAATCTGCGTCTCTTAACCATGTCTACCCCATCAAGCTCCCTTTTACGCTTTATCTGCTGGATGAACTGCTCAACCAACGTCGGCTTTCTAACCATTCTGGTGAGGAAAAATAGCATCTGATACTGCTTCAACTCTGCACCACGAATTCGGTCCTGAACATTTGTGAGTTGAATCTGTGAATTCTCATGCTGCTGTCTCAGCTTCAGAATTTCCACTTTTAATATGTTCTGGTCCTTCTTCAGTTTCTCAACTTCATCCTCCAAGCCAGGCTTCCCCGAGTTGAATGCTCCTTGATGCAGTTTGTTATACTTACTTCTCCTCCTGATGTTCTTCAGCAAATGCTTCTTCCCTCCCTGAAATCCTTCATTTGCAAACTCCCAACGGTCTGAATCAATCTTCCTAAAGCCCTGTGCCCCATATATTACACAAAAGTCAAGTGCCAAGGAAAACAAAGATAAACAGTAAAAAGCTATCTCTTGGCATCACAAAAATTCATTTGCACACACAGTAAAGTACTACTGAGATTAAGAAACTCAAAATTTCCAATAAAAGAATCCAACATAAAAAAATCATTCATGTGCAACAAAGTCTCAAGCTTTATGAAGCTAAGAAAGAATACATGCAACAATCCTCTATAGAAAAACACGAAAGCAGCCCAATCACTTCTCTCTCACATGACCCTTTATGAGACAAAAAGCGCACAAAAGGTTCAGGGCAAAGAAAATTGTCACAAATCCCAAAAAGAAAAAAACTTGAATCAATAATTGAACAAGGATTTTGTGAAATTGAACTCACGTAGGTGTTGAGCTGGCGAATGAAGCTGGAAAAATTGCTGTGCTTGAAATATCTGGGGAGAAGGATTTTGGAGAATTCATGAGAATCCCAAACGACGAAGCTATGACGAGCGTCGCTCCATGAGACAATCGGGTCGGTATCCGGGTCCTCCACCATCTCGAAGGTCTTCTTGAGAAACGGTGTGGGACCCACCTCGTGCAACCCTTCCATGGGTTTTGGCGGCGACCCATCAACGCCGACAGCATCAGCATCATCATCATCATCAACCTCTTCTTTGATATGATTATGAACCGTTTCCTCTTCCTCTTCCTCTACCTCTTCCGTGACTCCTGAGTTGTTCTTCCTTTCCGAATCCTCGCTGAAAACGTCGTCGTCATTAGAAGAACGAGCTTTGTCGTGGATCACTCTAGCTTCCACATTCGATGTTGGTAGCTTGTGAATGGGTTCTGATGAAGAAGAGAGCAGTGAGGAAGACCCACCGCTTTCGCCGTGAACAACCACCATTTTCTTGTTTCTCGGTGTCTTTCTCTCTCTCTGCGCTATATGCCTATGCCGCTTGAGTTGAGTCTTGAGTGTGTCAGTATTATGAAAACGGAGACGAATGTGTCTGTTTTTCTTTTTCTGAACACTAGGCTAGAGTGAGTGAATGAAAACAATTATGAGTTTTTTTTTTTAAATAATTTTTATATTCTTAGAATTAGAAGACAAATGAAAGAGGAGGATTGCGTATTCCGTGTGACTGTCTATTTTAGGAAATTCAGCCCTATAGCCACGTTACCTGCTTTTGATTTACTTGCAATTTGTAGCAATATATTATTTTGAGGTTTTTAATTAAGTGATTTTAATTTAATTTAAAATATACATAAGTACTTTTTTGTCTTTTTTATTAAAAAAATATTTTTCATTTCTAACTATTTTATTTTTATTTTTTTTAATAATTTAATACATAAAAATAATTTTTTATGTAATTTAAACAAAAAAATTATCTTAAAATTAATTGAAAACTAATATATTTAAATATAAATTAATTTTTTCATATTTAATTTTATAAAAAAACTATTTACACACATAATTTTTTTTAGAACTAACCTAAACACATAAGTGGACTCCCACCTTCTGAAATCCAAATAGCTGTGTATATATTTATTTATAAAATGCTTATTAAGTAAGAAAAGTGATTTATTGTTAAAAGATGAGAAAAGTAAATTATGATCATTAAATTTAACATAAATCGTAAAAATTAAAAAATTACTTATAAATTACATGATTATTATATAATTATTTAAAAAATTTATGTAACTATTTTAAAAAGTCACATGAATTAAATTATATGAGATATATAACGATCATGATTCATTCTTCTAATTTTTCATAATAAATAATTTCTCTCACTTAATATGTTTCATTTATATATATATATATATATATATAAAAGATTCTTTTGATTTTTTTGTTTTTATATAAATATAAATATTTTTAATAATTAGTGACTAATTAGTCACGTATCTCACTTAATTAAAATATAAATAATAAAATATAAATAAAATAATTATATATTAATTAAGTGAAATATATAAATAAATATTAATAATTAATTATAAAAAAAAACCAATATCCTAAAAAAATAATGGAGATTCTTTCAAAAAAAAATAATAATGGAGAAACATATATATATATATATATATATATAATGCAGTTTTATATAATGTCTTTCTTTTTTCCTGAACATGACATTATGGTGTTATTAAGTAAATGAAAGGAACTAAATGTCCAGCTGTAATGTATTGTAATTGCTTTGTCCACTATATTTTTGCTGGGACAACATTTTTTATATGTACATCTGATAATAATTTGAATCACTCAAATCTTGAACAGAGTTAAATTCGTCGCTGAAACTATGATAGAAAAATGTAACCGCTGTTAGAGAAGAATTGTTCCCAATAAAATCCTAATGAGAAGGATATGTAATAAGCCAAAATCATAAATGAGGAAACAAATCGTGGTTTAAAAATTATTAAATTTACCAAATTACTTAGAGGATAACATTCTCTTAAAATATACATAAACTTAAGAAACCTTTTTTTAAAAAAAGTACTGAATCAACAGATAAATACCAGAAAAGAAAATGAGTAAAAAAGAAAAAAAAAAGTCTTAAATAACGTGGGACCTACTTTACCAGCCAACTATCTCATAACTTTCTTACCCGATCATGAGATATCTTGCTCTGTTGAACACAGGAGCTTGGTGGGCTAAACCATCTGCCACGTGTCCAAACATTGAAACGAACGATGTAGACGCTGTCCTTTTAACAGTACATGGGCAGACAAAATCAGATTATTCTCTGTTTCTTTTTTGTTTTTTTGTTTTGGTTGAATCTTTTTTGTTTTTTTAGTTTCTCCGATCAGATATTCTCTCTGCTTTTCTCAGTCGAATTCTTTTTCTTTTAAATTTTTTATTTATCTGAAGTCTGAGCAGTTTCCTTTTTTATTTTTTAGCGGCGAAAAATAAAATAAATTCATTGAGAATTTAACAGCTATGGTCCATGCGGTTGTTGGCATCATTGTTGTCGGCATCCATTTGCATGGACGCCACTTGTCATGACCAGTTTCAGTGTTTTGTTTTCGTGTTAAAGGGGAGTTAAGTTATGTGGATTTAAATATTTTATTTTTTATTTTTTATTTTTAGTTAAATAATAATAACTCAATGTAAAAATTTCTTTATTTTATAACTGGTGATAACTTTTCTTCAGTTGTTAATTATTTTTATTAAATTATTAATATTTAGACTCCCAATTATGTTACGCTCACCCATCTAAATTGCAATCTCCGTTGCTTATCCAATAATGTAGTGCCATCTTAGCGTGTACAAGCACCTTTTTGTACCTCGTAATTGTGAAAAAATATTTATGTAAACTTCGAAAGTAAAACTACTGCAAAATTTTTTAATTAGGATATTATTTCAGTACTTTTATTTAAGATTTTAATATTTAGAATGAATTGTTAAATATTTATTAATTATTAATTATATTTAATAAATTTTTAAATATTTATTATATAATTAATAATTAATAAATATTTAATAATTCATTCTAAATATTAAATTTATAAAAATATTATAACAAATGTCATTTAACTGTTATATATTATTTAAATTTTATTATATAATAAAATAAGTTTAATTCAATGACATGTTATTAATTATATTAATATTAAATTAATTAATATTTTCAGAATACATAATAATCATTCATAATTGTGACTGCTGGAACTAGGACAAACAAATTCAGAGCGGCTCCTATCAAAAGGATTAAGAGAAAAAATCTTAAAAAAATAAGTTCACTCTAGGATTTATATTTGTTATATAACTATTTTATATTTATAAAAAAATATTTTAATTGAATGTAAAATACTATTAAACCTAGAAAATTCATATATTAGCCGAAGTTCAAATATTTTGTGGCCAAATATATATATATATATATATATATAGACAAAATTAAGAGAACATTTTATTTGAATTACCTCAACCTTCAATTCAAATGATTGATTATTGAGCCACAAAGTGTGACAGAAGGGATAAATAAATTTGAGTTTAGTAATTGAGAAATCTTTGTAATATTAAAAATTTGAGTTTTTAATAAAGTACTTCTAGAAAGAAAGAAAGAACCTCAACATCTTGATCGTGATTAATCTTACACTTTAAAAGTGTGAGCATATTTGGGCAAATACTAAAAATTATTTGATTATTGACATAATATTTAATTGAGTTGTAAGAAATGAATGCATTCTTTTTCTTGCGTTTTTTTTATATATGACTTAATGATTCTATTGACAAATTTATTAAGTCTGTTAATATTTTTCAGTTAACTGAATATTCTTTCATAAATATAATAAATTTTGTGAAAAAATTATGATAAAAATGAGGTCTAAGTAATAAAAGAAGAGAAATTTATTTAAGAGTAAATTACAATTTATTCCTATGTAATTTAATTCAACATCTCTTTGCTTTTTATAGTTTAAAAAGTAAAACTATCTTTTTGTGATTTGTTATATTATCATATAATTATCTTATATTTTTTTATTCATTTTTTAAAATTACATAAACAATTTAAAAATATCAACTAAGAACATGAAACATTTAAGAGTAGTGTTACACATCCCTACTTTATTAATCCGGATGTTAGCCCGACTGAAAAATAGCATATATAGCTCCCTCTGGATCCGGGACACTGTCTGCACCTCGCTTTCATAGAAAAATGATGTTGTCGCATCAAAGTCAGCCTTCTTTGTGTGTGAGTCTCTCTCTCTGTCTGTGTGAGTGTGATTTGCTGCGAGTTGCCAATTGTAAGCGTCAGTTTAGTGGACTTGCTGCGAGTTGCCCATTGTAAGCGTCAGTTTAGTGGAAAAGTTGATAGCTATAAATTTAGGGAGTTGTTAAGGGTAACTTAATGTGTTTAATATTTAAGGTCATTTGTTATTTATTGAATATTAATTTTATAATAAATATTTTAAAGTTTATTAAATATAAATAATAATTAATAAATATTAAATAATTCATTTAAATACCGATATGTTAAAAAAAAAATACTTAATCTCCATAAACTCAACACTGCAAGTTGAGAATTGTAAGCATCAATTTAGTGGACAAGTTGATAGCTATAAATTCAACACTTGACTTCATCGAGACCTCGTCCACCCGAGCTCTATGATTCCCTTCGACAACGGCAACCAAAACAAAAGAATTTTGCCACGTCATTCGGGCTTCATCTGGGAAAAAATGAGCCGGGCTAAAAAGTATTTCTCAACATTTAATTACCCAAAAATAGAAGATGGCGGGTTTGGCTCGACTAGGGATAAACGTGGCGCACATATGGGTCCTGGCTTTTCGTACCAAGACAAAAGATGAAAGCGTGGCCCAAAATTAGCCTCTCAATGCTTGCTGCTGAATCCCATCAATTCTAGCCATACCCATTTTTGGATTAATAAATCGAGATTAACCTAATAAATGTGATGTTGTAAATTGTAATAACCCAAAATAGAAGGCACCTTCAATTATTAATTAGAAGAAGATGTGTGCAATAACCGTACTGGGCCCATTCATTTGAATTTCAGTGTGTTACGTTCTTTATCTCTTTTCTTCGTTAGTTTCTGCTATTGAAAGCTTGAGCATACAAATGTCTGTGTTTTAACTTCATTGTTTTTTAAAACTAAAGATATTTTTGTTTTTTAATTGATATCCAATGAAAATTTAAAGTATTTATACGTTCGGGTGTTTCTCAGTATCACTCTTCTTTTGCTAACTTTGCATGGTGTGATTTGGTTCACCAAGCTAGCATTATCAACAATCATAAAACATAAAACTAATGAGGATGAAAATTTGGAAGTGCTAATTTCCATATCTCCCCTCTCTTTATGTTCCTTCGTTGTGGGTGCATAATGGGAAATAGATCTCGTTAGACATCAGGGCCCTGTGTAATGTTCGGTTTGGATTTTCTCTGTGAAATGGGTCAGCCCAATACGACAGTTTAATGATCAAACCACTTAAAATCATGTAAATGTAATTTATAAGTACAAAAATTTAGAAAACAAAATCTGCCCATCTTTTTTTATATCATTAATCACCTACAGATCAATTCTACATAAATGATAGAATTCTTATTTGGTTTACATATAAATAAATTTGTAATTTTAAGATTATTTCGTTTCTTATATTCTAAAAACTGTGGGAATTTAACTTAAACCAAACGAAAATAAAGAAAATAGTTTTCTTAAAAAAAAAAGAGAACATATTGTTATGTTAGATTTTCATCACTGATCATTTTATTTATAGTGTTCTGATTCAGATAGTCTATTACAATTTGATAGTACATATCAATTTTTATTATCATTAATACAAAATGGAGAAAATTATCAGAAGCTTAAAAGCCACCAAATAATCTATCAACCAGAAGTAAGAGGTCCGTTCCAAATTGAGTATAATCTAGTTGCACATCAAAACTAAATTAAAATTAATAATAATAAATCCTATGTTTGTGATGTTAACTGAGGTCCAAACTCCTCTAAAATATCCAACTAGCACAATTCATGCTTTCTCATTATTAACAAGAGAAAAAAATCAACGAAAATACTAAATAGTTAGAATTTGTTTTGTCATAATTTTTGCAGCATTGATACTGACTCCTAGATGAATGAGTAATCTCCATCACTTTAACTTATCCAACAATCATCTTTAAATCTTGATAATTTTAATTGAATTCTATCAAATTCTTTTAGTCTTATAGCATTACTCAAGCTTCCAGGCGAGGAAACCTTTCTCCAGACTCATGCCTCAAGCTTCAGCAATACGAATATGGAAACATATTTTTGAGCCAGAAAAGATTAAGATGTGCACATATCCTTTCATGCCAACGCTAACAGTAAAGGACTGAATCAGAATTCCAATGTCAAAATCTGGTCTGCAATGTATTGGTATGTTGACAGAGTCAAACACTTGATTTGTGAAGATCTTCACTTTCAAGCACTTGAGCGAGTCCTTAGGTATCTCAAGTCCATTGTTGCTCATGGCCTTCATATTGTCAAAGATTCTAATTTTCATTTAATGGCCTTCATATTGTCAAAGATTCTAAATTTCATTTAACAGCCTTTTGTGATACTGATTGGACTGTATTGCTAATCGCAAATCTACATCCGGTTACATTGCCTATCTTGGCCCTAATGTCATCTCATGTGCATTTCAAAAACAAAACTCAGTAGCACGATCATCCAGGTTGAGTATCGCACCATTACCTCTTCAACGCTAAAGTTCTCTAGCTACAACATGTCCTTCAAAAGTTGGGTGTCACTACAAGGGTCACCAAAGATTTTTTCTGACATTGGTACCCCCTATTTATGTGCCAATCCTGTTTTTCATTCTCGCATGAAACATACTGCAATTGATTACCATTTTGTTCGTGATTTGATTGCTAACAAGTCACTCTGTCTCCCATATTCTCCAATCATCAATTGGCAGATCCTTCCACGAAACCTCTTTCTAGTCCAAGGTACAATTTTCTCATGTCCAAAATTAGTATCGTCTCACCCTCCACCATCCATCTAGAAGGGATGTATTGGTGTGTTGACATAGTCAAAACACCTGATTTGTGAATACTCTATTTTGTTGTAAATATGCTTGGTGTTAGGATTAAGCACCTAGACTTTAGTTTGAATTCAAAATTCTTTTTTTTATCTCTCCTGTATATATATATATATATACACACATTTGTATACGTTCAATTATAATGTAATGCAATATTCCATTTCCTATTTCATTATCTTATACAATGGACAAGGAATGAAGGAAAAGAGGAATGGGCAGGGCTCTTGCACCCAAGTCAATATATAACTTAGAAGCATTGGCTATGAATTTCACATTACCACAATTACATTGCGAATTACTATATAAATATTAAATATTATAATTAATACCACTTAAAGGCTAGCAGCTACTTTCATTGATCACCAGTGAGTGCATTAGCTAACCAGCTGGATACGGATGATTGAATTTCCATCTGACCATTTGCGTACAAAGATAAAGGGGTAACTGTAACCTGTCATGCCAAAAGGAAACATAGAGTAACCACGCATAGAAGTAAAGGATGCTTAGGAAGATAGAGCAGACACAAAATTACTACTCACAAATCCCTCTTCAAGTGCTCTGGAGTCTAAATCCTCCTCTAAGTTCTGTTGCCCTTTCTCAGTTAACTGCAAATGTGAATTTAGGCAATGCTCATCAGGATGTCTCCAAAATGAATTCAAATTGTTGCCATGGAAGAGAAAAAGAAAAGAAGCATCAGCAGTATGAAGAAATGGTGATGTTTAAACTTCCAGTTTTATCAATAACAGGTGAAAACTTTGATCCTCATTGTGCCAAATGCAAAGTAGATTTGTGAAGATATTGTTTGTTTGCATTCCAAGTCATGTTAATGGTACCTCCATTCGGAAGTATTTCTTTATGGTTTGTTGAGAACTGAGTTTTCCTACAACACCAACAGATTCGATCTCCACGTTCTTACGATTTGAGCTTAGGCGACGTGCTGCTCCCTATGAGTTTAGCACAAGAAGTTTCATTAAAAAATGAGTGGCTGAAAGGATGTTGCTACAAAGATGGCAACTAGCAGCTAACACCCGAATGCATTTATAGTATCAGATAAGCAAATCTTACAGCAGCAGAGGCATCTCGTCCTAGTTGTGCTAACATGATTCCAAGACTTTGCTGGTTAGACATGTAATGGCAAGCTGAAGGATTCCTGTTTGCTGACACAGCTTGCCAACTTAAAGAAGACCTCCGTGGACTTTGCCTTGTCACTTTGACACCCTATTCACAACAAGGCAGACCATAAGAACAACCGCTGGAATTGCCAAGGGAACGCACAATGTCTAACTACTGGGATCTGCTAGAAGGTTGGTCAAGCAAAAAATAAGGATGCTAAGAAAATTAGTTTGTTATGTATGCAATCGTGGGATTCTATACAAAGTAATGGACATTTAAATATCCCATATAGGCATAGAGCCAATTTTTTCTAAGAACTTATAAGCTAGAAATATATTTCTTGGCAAACTAGAATATGAAATATGATGATCAGGACAGCAAACCTTATTTGTCAGGGGACAGCTAGGGATCCCAATATTCAGGAAGCAATTCTTGGGGAAAATCCCTTTCTGTATATCTCTTATGGCTGCATAAATTAATGGTAAACATACCGTAACTGCATCCTTCAAATCATTTTCACAGCTCACGTTCTTTTCCCTGCAAGATATTTACATAGTTCACACGACCATTGGTGGGACAAAAGGAGGAAAACAGACAACTGAAATGCCCAACATTTGACATAATCACCAGTTCAAAGATATACAAAGAGACGGTACGCCACAAATCAGTGCCTCTCTAGCTCCAGCAACAGCTCCCGAGTATAACCTATATCAATAAGATTTAAGAGTTAAAGACACTAGAAATAAGAAACCAAGTTTGAAAGCAAAACCCAAAATTGATTCTGATTCCAAATTTAGTTGTAAGATGTCAATATAGCGTAAGGATCGGTGTGAAAGAATAGCACATCACTTACGTGTCAAAACCACAAGTTGCTCCTCTGTTTAGTCCACTAATTACCTGGTTACAGAATCATGCAAAATGATGGTATTATTGACCTATATATATGATGATTGATGGAGGAGATAGATTTTACACATAAGTTCATAACATAATACCTACCAAAACAGGCTTTGACCAAGAAAACAATGCCCCAGATAAAGCCAAAGAGACACAGTCTGCTGGGGTTCCTGGCATAAAATAAAAGATTCAAACACCCTTTATCCTAAATTGCGAGTCTTCACCAAAAGACCATTAAAAATTCAAAAGCAGAGGAAATCCTAGAATAGTAAGAATGGAATCTTATAAGCAGGATAGGGATACCAATAGCTCTCAGAATCACAATTCTCACCAAGAATCAAGCTGTGTATCTACCTGACACTTCATAAGCAGTGGCGCCACCAACTTGAGCTGAACACACAGCCAGCGTCTCCCTAGTGGTAACGGAGTGACCACAGACCGATCTATCCCTGCATCAGCAAAAGGGGTTGTAAACTGTGATGTACAATACTCCAAGATTCGTACCCGTAATTATTAGGACTGGAAACGAGTTGACGCAGTTCGTGAGTTTGCTTATGTTTGATTTATTAACAACTCAATAAGTTGATAATTTTGGCTCACTTGTTAAATGAATCAAATTTAAGCTTGAATAGCTCATAAACTTAAAAGTAAACTGAAGTCGAAATAAGAAAATGAACTTTCCAGCCCTACCCGTAACCGTGCAACGTACGTTTTCAAACACCATGCCATCATGAACTTTTTTCTGTTTTACACCGGTCGTGATTAAAACTAACCCAAGTTTAAGTTTTAGCAACAAAGCAGAAGAAAAACACAATTTTTTAGAGGTGATCTATTGGTTTGGAACAACGTAAATTGAAGCTTATCTTTTGCACATACATAGTTTAACATGGAAAAATGATATCTTTATGCAGAGAAAGAGAACGTACGATTGAGGGGCGCAGACATGGACGTCAAGAAGGGCATCTTGAAGGAGTGCATCAACCAGAAATGCGAGGCCAATAGAGTCTATGCCTTCCCCGTTGGTCACCAGCAACACAGGCTTTATAGAAGCTCTGCTGGGTTCCTGTGCTCTGTTTGGTTGGTGCTGCTCCTGCACAGTGTCCTTTCTACGGATCAATGCTTGTTGGAGATTGGAGATCAAAGCTGGGTTCACGAAGTTGTTCTTCACAGATGTGGCCATTGAAGAGAAAAATCTAGTACAACCGTAAAGTGAGACAAAGACACATACAGAAACAGGGGAAGTCCTTGTAATAATACCGTGGGAGATTTATTCAAATTATGTTTGGTTGGGTGCACTTGGATTTATAGGACAGCTCCATGTTGTACTAGCACTGTGGTAGATTCGGGTTAATTCAACTCACATGATTTTTTCTTAATATTAGATTTCTCTTACTGTTATGTAATAACACATTAACTTTTTCATAAATTTACATTTAGTTTAATATTTAAATATCTTTTAAATATTATTTTATTTTATTTTAAATTATATTCAGAGAACAAGTAGAAAGCAAAGCAATAGATAATTATTAATAAAATAATTAAAAATTATATAAAATATAAATACAATGATAATAAATAGATAAATTTTATTTATTAAATATTATCACTTATACTTTATTCTTTAAGTTTTATTAATTATTTTTACATACGCTTGGTTTAAGATATATTCTTATACCATTTCAGTTATCCTATAATATCTTTAAATTGAAATAATACATTTAAAATTTTTTAAGTGCCAACCGGTATCATAGTTAGCTTCTTGAAGATTTGAAAAACTAAATACAAATAATAATTATTCACATAACTAGGTGGCATGATCATGTAAAAGCTTTATCTTATATCAATATATATGAATACTCTTTTTCTATCAAAAATATCATATAGTAGGAATTTTTATCATAATAAGTTGTTATTATTTTATTTTTAAATAAATAACTGATATTTTATCAATTTTACTTATTTAATAATTATTTTTAAATTTTAATAACTTTTTTTTTAGTTCATAGGAGGACCCACTGGGGTGGGATGAAAGAGGACCCCCTGTACAGAGGCCATGGGAATAGGGATAGGATAGAAGTGGCATTGGGGGGATTCGATCCCCTCACTTCTACATTAATCAACATATGCCCAACCAACAGGGCAATGGCTCATGGGCAATTTTAATAACTTTTAACTAAGTTCAAAATAAATAAACTGTGCAGCATTACTATTTCTCTGCTAACCTCCCGACGCGCCGACGGGCAGGGCAATGATCAAATTTACTTGAGCAGTCCGTTTGTTACTTGCTTACAGAGTCACAGTCACAGAGACTGGTGGTAGGAATTAAATAAGTAAATAAATGCGTTCCCCACTTTACACAGTAGCATTAGTGCCATGTTCTCAATTATAGGGTACCCCGCATTCACGAGGATTATTTTGGTATTTTACTTTTTTAAAATAAATTATTAATTATTTATTAATTATTATTTATATTTAAAAAATATTTAAATATTTATTATAAAATTAACACTACACACCTTAAATACCAAAATTATTAAAATACTATAACAACCCACCAGACTCACTAATCATGTCTTTGCTCACATCAATGCGACCACGCTTCCTCTTTCTCTTTCTCTTTCTCTTTCTTGCTCTCTTTGATATTTAACCACTCTCACATTATTAATTTGAACCAGTTTTTTGCATTTACTTGTCAACTGTCACCATCATAGGTTGAGCCAAGGAAAAAAACCAAAAAGGATATAACTATTGTTTTTTATTAGTTGATAAATTATCTCAGGGATCAGTGGCACTCAGACAAAGCTGTATCTTTTTTTGAGTGTTATTGCGCTACAATATCAACGAATCATGACCTTGTCGGTATGATAAACAATGTGGGAACATTTAGCAGTAGCATAGCATTATTCTTGATTTTTATTGACGGTAAAAGTGAGGTAATGAATGAACATTTCCATTTTATGCTGTAGAAATGGCGGAAGTTCTATCACAAGATTGATGGAAATATGAACAAGTGAAATTAAATTTGTGGATGAAATTGGAATCCATGGTTTTGGAAAGAATAATAATGCCATGGGCCTCACCCGAACGGTGTGTGATCACAAGGGCACATGATTATGCTTTTTCCTGGAGGCTTCAGGGAACAGGGACAAAAGTAAAGGATTTATAGAGTTAGGTTAGGGAAAATAATTTCAACCTACGGATTATTTTAATATTTATATTTTTTTAAAATAATGATATTGAATTATTTTTATTTATTATTTATTATTTAATAAAATTTTAAATATTTATTATAAAATTAATTATTAATAAATAATTAATAATTTACGTTAAAAACTCAACTCCCTAAAATACCATAACATCTCTCGTTCGGTCTTATTCCATCATATCCACCCCCATTACCTTCTCTGACATGACGTCTCTTACCGGGCCCTTGCCCATGAAAGCATATTCCACGTGTTCCCTTGACATGAGTTGGAGTAACATAGATTGCTGCGAAATCTCAGGATCTATTTTAATTGATTTGTAAAACATTATTTATAATGGTGAAAAGTAACATCACGTGCAGTAATAATTTCTGCTTTCATCATAGCTGTAATATCCTTAAGAATTTCATAGTCTTTCAGTGTTGTTTCGGCTTTGGGCAAGGTTAGAAAACGGCCAACCAACCATAGCCAATAAATATTTGTTGTAATTGATGTTCATTTGGAATTATTCCCCCACGCAAACCTATTACGTGATTAAAAAATATTAAGGTATTAGTTGGTGTCAATAAGGTTAAGCCATTGTTGATAAATAGATTTTCCGAGTTATTCAATGGGGAGAAAAAGGTGAAGGGAATAGATTAAATTTTGGCCGTCTTGACATCTTTTCATTTCACGAAAGAATACAATTATTCAAAAGGTTGAACTATGCAAACAAATCATTGAACTTCCACATTTCAAACGAATTTGAATCTTGGAAGGAAAAGATGTTTAGCTAACAATGAAAAGTACACGAGAATTTCCACTAAAGCATGCTGACTGTTGACATAAATTCAAATAAATGAGCATCTACGAACCTTACTTATTCTATCTTGTATTTTAACACCATTTTTCTATTCCGCACCCCCACCCCCTCCCCCTCTTTTTTTTTAAAGGAGGTGAGCGGAAAGTCTTTTGAACACAATAAAATCCAATCTCTTCTCACAAAAATGGAAACACTGTTTAACAAGCTGTTCTTTTAAAAAAAAATGACAAAATTTGCACTAGAGCCCAACTGCAAAAGTGAAAGCCCAAAGAATACATTTCCCTTCACTGACAAGCATTCCAGGCTTTTCAACAACACGCATTCACCAGGATATACAAAATTATTCACATGATCAGAAAACACAAAAAGGCCTGCATGATCAGATTCAGATTCAAAACCTGCCGTTTGTAAACCAAAAAAGTTCTGTTCTTTGGGTTGAAGTTAAAGACAACATAAGCTTAGGTTCTTGTCAATTATTCGTCTGATCTATATAACTACTAGCTACTAGTATATTTGGATTCAGGTTTGAAATTTCTTAAATCATAATTTGAACAAAAATTTATTTTTTATTATTTTTGTTCAAATCATAATTTTAAACTTTTAAACTCTAAATCTAAACATGCACTACATACTACATAGAGTGAGATATACTGATCAGGGAGGTGGCAAATCATAAACATTGTAGTGAGGGACCAAATAGAGTGTCGAAGGTGGCTGGCTGGTGACAAAGGCGGAGCTGCAAATCTGGGAACACAGTTTTGGAGGGACGTAAATCTCACAAGGGGCTTCACTGCAAGAATTTCTAATATGGAGATAATAAGTTCGTTAGGGAGATGACTTGGTGCTCTTCTCTTCATCTCCATTTCTTTTTTTCTTCTTTTTTTCAGGCCGAATCTCCCTTTGCAAAGAATAAGAGAAAATTCCTACAAAAATCTTCAGCTGGGAGCAGAACAAGATAATAGTCTGCAATCAAATATAAATATCTAGAAAATCTATTTATCCATGGTTGGTTGCCTATTATATAATGAAACAGAGGTGGAATCAATACTCTTAAAAAGTTAAAACAAGAAGCACTGCAGCAGCAGCAAATCACTTTGGAATGGACAGTTCAAAAAAGAAACCACTGTGAACACGTGTAACACTCGCGACACTTGAAATTCTAATGAAACATTTTAAGCGTACTTTCCATATAGAGTATAGTTACTAGCTTTTTATTTTAGGAGAAGTTACACTTGAGGAACTTTTTAGCATGTTAATTAGAGTGAGGGACCAAATAACTACGTGAGTAACCATTCAGTTGAATTTAGTTTTTTTAAAAAAAATTGAACTGAATAAGCACTGAGAGTGGTTATTTGGCTTTTAACTATAATTATGCATTAAAATAGTTCCCTAATTGAAAGTTGCCTTGACGTTATAAGTAAGCAAGTCATGGTGATCAATGATCGTGTAGATCACAGCTACTTACCCCTGCATGCCTTTGGTTAAAAGGATTCAAGATCTATCTCTTCAGTTTTTAGATGTCAAGCTCTCTCATAGTTACCGTGAAGCTAACAGAGTTGCAGATTGGCTTGCTGACCACTCTCACAACTTTCCCATTGGCATACACCTGTTTCAAACCCCTCCTCATGGATGTGGTAATATTGTAAACGAAGACTTGGGAGGCGTGTCTATGCCTCGCACTATTCTTGTCTCTTAGGGGCTTCTTCTGCCCCTCGTGTATCACCAAAAAAAAAAAAAATGATCGTGTAGATTGAAGTGAGCACAGTTCCAGTGGGGTCAGTGAGTGGATGCGCCAAAGCAATATATAGTTAACAGTGTAGTGAGGGCAGATATGGTACCAGCTACTAGCTATGGTGTTTATAATCGATACAAATCGAAAAAATTGACTCGAAAATCTTAATAAAATTAATTAATTTTAATTTTTTTTATGAAAACTAATTGGACTGATTTAATTTTAAATTTTCATTTATATAATCGAACAAAATTAAACTAAATTAAAGTCATATAATTATTTATATATTTTTTATAATTTACATATTTATAAATGATTATATTTAAATTTTTAGTTATTTCTATAAACATTTTAAAACCAATTTATTTATAATTATGTAATGATATTTATAATAAGATTTTATACCAACTTCTTTTATTAGACCATATAAAGAACAAAGTGAAATTATTTATAAATTTTTTTTTTAAAAAAAAATTTAGTCCCCAATTGGTTCAAACGGATCTAAACCGATTGTAATTTATTCGATTCGGTTCTCCAATTTTAAAAAAACCAATTGGTTTTTTATATGAAAAAATCAATTTATTTGATTCGGATAACTTTTCTCCTCAAAACCAAACCAATCCAAACCGTAAAGACCCCTAATACTAACATAGTTAAGAATGTGCTGAAAGTTGTGTCCGGAGTTGCTGAAGTGGTTTTGCTGGCTTGCAGGGCAATACTTTAGAACTTTTTTCCCGACATTATTTTTGGAACTCTGAACTGCTATTATTGATACCCTTCTCCCCTGATCATAAAGGTGAAGCACCAGCAGAGCATTTCGTCTTAACATTTGATTCATGCTCTGCTGCAAATGCTAAAGTCAGTAGGAGTGTCCTTTGGGCTCAGTTCAATGCGTGTTTATGATGCCCGGATGCTGGGTTTTCTTAAGATTGGCCTGAAACAAATGGAGAAACTTGAAGAATAGATGAGGTCTGAGAATTATCAGATGTCTTAACTCCTGAATGAACTGATTTACTATTGACCGTGGTCCCCAAGAGAGGGCAGGCTACAACGCTCTTATATATATATATATATATATATATATATAAAAGAGGGGAAAGGACAAAAAAAAAGGCAATGAGGTTGACTATTCTCTTAAAGGATTTAAACACAACCATGATCCAACCTCCTACTGAATAAAATAATAAGACATGAATTGGAAGTCTGCTATCCATTTAACTTTTAAATCTTCAATAGACAAGAATAAATGAATTCCTAGACAACCAAACCACCAAATTCTCAGACTATATAAATGTCATCCTTGATTCAAATTAAATTGGCAGTAGGCTTAGTTGAGCTAGCTTCCCTGCCAGTCATCCTCTGCAATGCATATCATAACTGAAGTTTTAAAACTCAATTCACATGCTATGCAACACCACAAACCTATATGTACAATCATGCATTGAAGAACCATAAGAAATTAACAATCAACACTTACGCATAAACCGCCAAAAATATTACCATATAAGTTAGGATTACTTGGAGAATAAAAAAAAATACAAATGTTACATAGATTATAGATATCCAAAACGAGGAAGCAATGGCTGATTCGAATTCCCAAATATATGCTAGAATTGAGTGACTCAAATCATTATTAAACAATTAAGTGACAATTGGTATGTTATTCAAGATCCAAAATTCAGATAATTGTCACTTGAGTTGGCAGAATAACAAAGATCACCCCAAGTTAGCATGAAAAATGCCTTGATTAAATAAGATGGTTTCAAGAAATGCATTCACACGGGGATAATATTTGAAAATGCATCCCCAGAATCGAGAAGCATTGCAGAAACATAGAACAGAGTACACAGAAATACCAGAAATGCATCTATGATGGGATAGAGGAATAAATCTAAAATCAAATGAGCTACTTTTGTTATTGTCCAAGAAACTTTCAAATGCATAAGTTCCAGAAAACAAAAATAACAGGTATTTCAACAGCAAGATAACCTATCAGTTCATTTCAATGGATTCAATTAAATGTAATATTTAATAGTTTAGAAATTTTATCAGAGTCTTGGCCTAGCTTTGGATGATACACCCACAACGCCACACAAGAACCCACCTTCTCCAAACATATGGCAGTTATTCTCTTCAGTTGACCTATAAGCCAATTGAAAATATAGATTTTGGAGATATACCTAGAATATAATGGTCAATGAAATAAGAAAAAAGACATCCTAAAAACAGCACTTTAAGGGTTTGCGGGAGTGTCATGTTCACCATCATCTTCATTGTGGTTGGCATTAGCTGGCTTCTCTTGATTCAGGAAACGTCCAGTTAAAGAATCGACAGGGCGTGTATCACGTGGTCCACCTTTACGTCCCATTGCCACCATTGGTGGTGGGGGCAGTAACCCTGCTCGGAATAGAAGACGCTCTACAGGCTCTGAAGGTTGAGCTCCAACAGAAAGCCAATACCTAAAAGAAGGAAAGGGAAATCAAGGCTATCTGAAATATGATAAGAGATTTCTGTCCCATTAAATTCATAAAGACGGACATAGGGGTTGATAATCATCCAACCAGAAACAGTTTTGTTTCTTTCTCAGAGACAACTAGGAACTAGCTTATGTAATTTAATTACAATCTCAGAATTATAGAAATATACGAGGTGCAACCACATTATATCTCGTTAAATGTAATACACCTACTAAAGGCCTTCTGCATGATTGTATAATACGCCCGATGCCAATAAGAAAATCTTCTGCCAAGTAATTTGGCATACAATAAAAAGTAAAAAATCTATGATAGCAGGGACAATTTTAACTAGCTAAGACAGAGTCGGGGAAAGTAGAAAACAAATATAAACATTTGGTGCTATGGTTTTTCAGCTGGGGGTGATAAGAATTATAGGCAAGTATATTTTAGTATTTCACATATGTTTCAAGGAGACTACAAGAATTCAGATATGTAAAGAGAAAATAACATGCAAGATCACGCAAAGCGAATCACATGGCATGGTCTCCTCAATTATCACCAATTTCCACAAATTGGTGTACCAGAGAACTTAAAATTATAGAAAGTTACTTACTTCACTCTGTCAAAGTTGAGACCCATTCTTTTCCCACCATCTTGACCTGTACAGAAGTAATACAAGTTAAAAAGAATTAATTATGATCAACTTGAACCATCTATCTTCTTTCACTCTTTCTCATTGCTAACCAAACAAAAAAAAAAATGCAGCTATTTTCTCTGTTACTAGAGTGTATTAAAAGAATATAAAATAATAATCAATAACACTACCAAGAGATTACCAAGGCTTGATCAAGCTAATTCTGTCTCAAGACAAGGAGAAAATATTGTTTACCTTATGAACACTAGAGAAAAAAAAAACACACAAATTTGAAGTTAGGGATTCGGGGTATCCATTGCTTGGGTCTCAAAATCATCTTAAAATGCCAAATTTTCGGTAGAAACCATCTCCGCCTTGCATAAAAAAAGGGTATAGAAAGAAAGAATGGAGGTTGCGGGAGAAGATGAGAACCTGGTAAGGGATTGTAGTAACCTAGAACTTCGAGATGCTTGCCATCTCTTGGGGATCTGCTGTCAGCAGCCATTACCCGATAGAATGGCTTGTTCCTGCACCCAAACCTCGATAATCGAATCCTTACCACCATTTTGGAATCGCAAAGGGAACAACACACGAGAGAAAGATGAAGATAAACAACCAACAACCGACCACTCTCACGGTAGGGTTCTGGGTTTACTGACCAAAATATAAAACGACAATTTTATTCTGCGTCAGTGTCGTTTTCCATCAAGCAACGTAACTTTGTTTTTATTTTTTATTTTTTGGTATAAGCAACGTAACTTTGTTTTTTATTGTTTTCTTTTTTTTTTTTTTGTTGGAAAGGAAACATCGTTGTTCACTATTTAAAGCACTGGACGACGAGTCGGGAGGTTAAAACGACTAGAGAAATAAAATAGCACTTTTGCGGCTTTACAGGGGGGAAATTAATTTTAAGTTTTTTTGCCTTTATATTTTATTTTAAATTTATTTTTGTTTTAATTTATAATTTATTTATTTTAGTTCATTAATTTTCTTTTCTTCCACTTATGATATCACCTCAACATCATCCTATTGCAGGTAATGAGCTCACTTTGTTAATGGTGATTTTATTTCTCTCTATTTCACAGTAAGATAATATTCAGTATACAAAATGAGAATGGCATTATTATCATTGTTATTGTGTTTAATTTGCTTGATAATCAAAACAAACAATAAGTAGTTATAGTCTACACGCAGTGGTAATTTCCATATGTTCTGTAGTGAATGAAGATTTCTATCTCGGCATTTTTCCAATATTTCCTTTTTTGGGTAATAAACAGGGTCAAAGACCCGACAACAAAACAAACTAGCAAGAGGTCACCCTGTCATATAGGGAACCACAAAAATTTGAACATAAAGGAATATAAGAATGAAGGCACATGATCAAAAATATGAACTCCCCAGTTCAAGGCATGGCCGGCCATCTTTTGCTAGCGCATCAGCGCAAGTGTTTGCCTCTGAGAAAGTATGACACTAAGACACATTGACAAACTCATTCAGTAGAAGAGAAATTAATACCGTAGATGATGAAAGCACAAGAATGAAGATCATCACACCCTTTATCCAAAAAATACAAAGCACAAAGAGAATCTGATTCAATCACAATATGGTGAAAGCCCTTGGTTTTAGCTAGATGAAGGCCATGTAAAATACCAAAAAGCTCAGCCTGGGTAATGGAGTAGGGACCAAGTTTGCACGAATAACAAACCATAAAGCATCCAGAGGCGTCGCAAATGATAACGCCATAAGAGGCATAGGACTTATTCGTGAGAACATAACCATCTCTATTGATTTTCAACCATCCTATAGGAAGTGTTTGCCAGCACACATGAGTAACTGCAAAGGATCTACGTAAGGGTGCAATAGAGTCATCAAGCTTAAAAGCATGGCAACATTCTTTAACGCAAGCCATAATTTTCATGAACATATCAATTTCTTTCACTAGTGTAGTAGTGTTCTGATTGTTAGAGCCACAAGCTTCAACACACACAAGAACTCTCATGAGACTTAGAATAGAAGAGAAAAGAGAGAAAGACAATGTATATCTGAATTACTTTTTGTATATATTCATTCTACTCAATGTGTGCACAATATCACTTATTTATACAAGTAGATGATGGCACATATAAGCCACTAACTGATTCAGTTATGAACTTACTAACAATAGTTCAACTAGCCAATTAACACCTAACTGTTGTAACTGCTATAACAATTTATATGAAACTATGAATTACACTTTATAACATACCCCCTTAATTCAAAGTTTCCAAAACTACAACATTTAACATTTTCCTTATTTCCTTGAACCTCTCGACTTTCAAAGACTTTGTAAATCCATCAGCAATTTGAACCTCTGATTTGCAGAAACACAGCTCTAGTTTTCCTTTATTCACCTGAACTCTTAAGAAGTGATACTTGGTCTCAATATGCTTGCTTCTCCTGTAAGCTATTGGATTCTTGGCCAAGCTAATTGCAGATTTGTTGTCAACCAGAAGTTGAGTGACACCTTTTAACTTCAATTGTAACTCTTCAAGTAAGGATTGAAGCCATAAGGCTTGACAAGCAGCATGACAAGCAGCAATATACTCTGCTTCACAAGAGGAGAGTGCTACTACTGCTTGTTTCTTTGAGCACTAAGAAATTGGAGCACCTAGGAGCTTGAACACATACCCCATAGTGCTTCTTCTATCAACCTTGTCACCACACCAATCCGAATTCGAGTAGCCAACAAGTTCAATATGAGGCTGCTCTTCACCCTTTGGGAAAAACACTCCAAAATCAGAAGTTCCTTTCAGGTATCTCAGGATTCTCTTAGCTGCTATCATATGAGATTGCTTAGGATTTTCCATGAACTTGCTGATCAAGCCTACACCAAAGGAGATATCAGGCCTGCTATAACAAACATATCTCAAGGACCCTACTATTTGCTTGTATAGAGTGTTGTCAACATATTTCTCTAACTCATCATTCACCAATCTAATATTTGATTCGACTGGTGTTGTTGCAATGTTACAATTCAGCATGTTGAACCTCTTTAGTATCTCTAGTATATACTTTCTCTGGTGCAGAAGAATGCCTTTTGCAATTTGAACAAATTCAAAGCCAAGGAAATATGCCAATTCACCAAGATCAATCATATCAAATTCTGATTTCATGCTCCTTTTAAACATATCAATTTCTTCTTGATCACTACCTGTGATTAGAAGGTCATCTACATATAAGCATACCAGCATTAAATCAGCAACTCCCTTCTTCTTTATGTAGATTCCATGTTCAACTGAGCATTTGGCAAATCCCAGTTTCAGTAGAAATAAATCTATCCTTTTATTCCAACCCTTAGGGCTTGTTTCAAGCCGTACAAGGCCTTTTTGAGCTTTAGCACCTTTCCTTTTGCACCTTTCAACTCAAAACCAGGAGGTTGAGATACATAAACCTCCTCCTCAAGTGGACCATTCAAAAAGGCTGACTTGACATCAAGCTGAAACAGTTTCCACCCTTTTGAATTTGCAAGTGCAATAACCAACCTAACCGTCTCCAGCCTTGCTACTGGTGCAAACACCTCAGAGAAATCTAAGCCAGGCCTTTGTAGGAATCCTTTTGCCACTAGCCTTGCTTTGTGCTTGGCAATGGACCCATTTGGTCTATGTTTCACTTTAAACACCCATCTAACAGCAATTAGATGTTTATTAATTGGTAGTTCAACCAACTTCCAAGTTTGATTCCTTTCTATGGCTCTTAGCTCATCTTTCATTGCCTCTAGCCACACATTTTCTTTCAAGGCATCTGTGAAACTAATTGGTTCAGAATTTGCAAACAGAGCTAAATGGACTAGGTCTCCCTCAGCTGTGATCATGCTATCTGGAATCATCTGATAATCTTGAAGTCTCTGAGGCAAAACTCTGGTCCTTTGAGGTCTGTTAGCATCTGAATCAATGACATTACTTGCATCTGTCTGCTCTTCTTCTAAAAACATCGGTATAAAGGATGTTGCCCCACTGTTCTGAGTCTTCCAATTCCAGTTATTATTTTCATCAAAATGAACATCTCTGTTGATCATAACTTTCTGAGTATTTGGATTATACAGCCTATAGGAACCAGCTGAGTGATATCTATAAATATCATTGGTTCACTCTTATCTTCAAGCTTCTTCCTCTTCTCATCAGGAATGTGCCTAAAGCATAAGGAACCAAATACCTTCAAGTGACTCACAAAGAGCTTCTTTCCTGTCCAGACTTCCTCAGAAACCTTTGATTCTAGTCTTTTGGTAGGGCATCTGTTCAATACATAGGCAGCTGTAGAGACAGCTTCACCCCAAAAATTGTGAGGTAGCCCTTTACTTTTCAGCATGCTCCTTGCCATGTTGAGGACTGTCCTATTTCTCCTATCAGTTAGTTTATTGTGTTGAGGAATATAGGGTGCTGTAATCTCATGTTAAATGCCTGTCTCTTCACAGAATGTCTCGAACTCATTTGAGGTGAATTCTCCTCCACCATTAGTTCTGAGAACCTTAACATCCCTTTCTGTCTGTTTCTCTACAGCTAGCTTCCATTTCTGAAAGACTGAGAACACATCGGCATTTGACTTGATGAGATAGATCCACATCTTCCTACTAAATTCATCAACCAATGATAGAAAATATCTATTTCCACCAAGTGATGGAACCTCAAAGAGGCCACACACATCAGAATGCACTACTTCAAGCGTATTAGAGGATCTCATAGGAATGTAAGAGCTAAATGATTTTCTAGGCATTTTGCTAATCAAACAGTTCTCACATACCTTATATGAGATTTTGATACTTGGAAGTCCAGTCACCATCTTCCTTGCCTTCAATTGGTTGAGACTTTTAAAATTCAGGTGGCCAAATCTCAGATGCCACAACTATGACTCATCATGTAACACCTCTGCGGCAAAGCACTATGAATCAGCAACATGAATCTGAACCTAAAAGGATCTATTCTGAGAGAGTGGAGCTTTCAGAATTCTTCTGTGGCTAGAATCATAAATCTCCATATGTTCATGTTACATATTCATTGTGAATCCTTTCTCAATAAGTTGGCCTATACTCAGCAGATTACTCTTCATGTGAGGAACATATAGAACACCTAAAATTATAGCACACTTGCCATTTTTCCTTTTGATTAGAACATTTCCAACTCCCTCTGTCGGCACTGTCCTGTTGTCTGCAAACCTGACCTTGCTCTTCTTGCTTTCATCAAAGTCAACTAGCCATTCTTTATGGCTTATCATGTGATTAGAACAACCTGAATCTAAGTTCCAAATATTAGAGTTACCAAATTCAGAATTTGTTGTAACCATTAACAGCATAGCATCAGAGTCAGAATCATCATCTTGTGCCATATGTGCTTCATTGTCTGATCTTTTCTGCTGATACTTGTTACTACCACATTCACTAGCAAAATGACCTTACTTCTAACAGTTGAAGCATTTCACCTTCTTTTTGTTGAATTTCTTTCTGCCTTTACTCGAGCCACCCTTTCTTGAGCTTTCAGCTGAATCTTGATCAGTTTTGTGTTGTTATTACACACCAGATGTCGCATTGCCATTGTTCTTGAGGCTCACTTCCCTCTCTTTGCTCCTTTTCTCCTTCCACTTCTCAGCACCACCTTTTCTTGAGACTTGTGCTTGCAATGCCTGATCTGCTTCTCTCATACCAGATCTCTCATTAGCCTTTGCTCATGAGCTTCAAGGGAATTCTGTAGCTCTTCTACTTTTAAAGTATCAAGATCTTTTGACTCCTCAATTGCCACCATAATGTGGTCAGATCGAGGAGTTAGTGTCCTCAAGATCTTTTCCACCATCTACTGATCTGTAACAGATTCTCCACAGGTCTTCATTGAATTCACTAGCACCTGAAGTCTTGTGAAATAGTCTGCTACTGATTCCTGATCAAGCATAGACAACAACTCATACTGTTTTCTAAGTGATTGCAATCTCACTTTCTTGGTCTTCTCAGCACCTCCATATGCCTTTTTCAAGATGTTCCATGCCTCCTTTGCTGTTTTGGCCTTGGAAATCTTATCAAAATTGGCAAGATCAACACATTGGTGAAATAGGCATTGAGCCTTGTGATTTTTCCTAGCTACACTGTCATCTTTGTCCGAGACTCCTTCCTTTACAATTTAAAGAACCTCATGAAATCCAAGGATAACCTCCATCCTTATAACCCACTGGCAAAAAACACAGAAAACTCCCATTCCCATTCGTGGAAGCCATAATACACAGGTCCCTTAACAGAACTTTGCTCTGATACCAAGTTGTTAAAGCCACAAGCTTCAACACACACAAGAACTCTCACGAGACTTAGAACAGAAGAGAAAAGAGATAAAGACAATGTATATCTGAATTACTTTTTGTATATATTCATTCTACTCAATGTGTGCACAATATCACTTATTTATACAAGTAGATGATGGCACATATAAGCCACTAACTGATTCAGTTATGAACTTACTAACAATAGTTTAACTAGCCAATTAACACCTAACTGCTATAACTGCCATAACAGTTTATATGAAACTATGAATTACACTTTATAACACTGATTCTCAAAATCTTGAAAGTTACGACATTACCAAAAGACTGCAAGAGCAATTGCAAATGTCAAACTCCAAGGACTATTCTTGTCTCTGCCCAGATTTTGAGAAAGGTTTATAGTCAACCAGTTCTTATGATCCAGTCCAGAAATCATCCCAGTATCTTCCATCAACCAAGCACAGCCAGATCCGAGATACTTACTCACAATCTTAGAGTATGAATGAGAGTTCCACCAGCTACAAATAAGGCACAAGTCACACAAAGCCAGATGACGAGTCTTCCATGTAGCATTAGTAAGTAAAGCTCGATGAGCAACCGACCAAAGAAAGGAGCGAATACGCTATGGACCTTTCCACCTCCAGATAAGTTTAAAGTTTAAACATAGAACTAGTACTATGGTCAGGACTCATGAGGGTCTGCAATGATGGCATATGTAGACTTAACATAGAACCATCCATCCGAAGATGGTTTCCAAGCAACTACATCTTGGAGTTCATCACTGGAGGGAACATGTAATGCCAAAATCTTATTACAAATAAAAGTTGGAAGATACTAGGCAAGATGAGATAGATTCCATTCCCTTAAAGGAAGAATAAAAGTCATGAATCGGTCGTTGTAAGTCATCCTTTGTGAGTGGCACGAAAGCATTATGTTTTAGTGAAGGTTCATTTGGAATTGGAACCTGATTATCACTCCATAACTGAATTGTACGACCATTCCCAAGCCTCCAAGACATATTATTTTTCCATACGCTTCTAGCTACTACAGATACCTTACCACAGGTTGGAATAATTCTTTTTCCCATCAATTCTAGGAATTAAATCAGGCCCAATATTGTAATTGGGGCGGATTACCTTGACCCAAAGGTGTCACCTTGGGATGAATGACATTCCCTCCAACATTCATCATGCAGGCTGTGTTAACCAAAGAGGAATGTCGCATTCCAAAACCCCGATGATCTTTAGGTTTGCAGACCTCTCTCCCATGAACAATATGTATTTTCTTTCTATCTTTAGAAGAGCCCCAAATAAAATTTTTGCATTTTTTTATCAAGTTCCTCACAAATTTGAGTTGGCAGATTATTCGTTTGCATAACATAGCTAGGTGAGGCTGCAAGGACTGAGTTGGCCAGAGTAATTCTCGTTGCTAAGGATAAAGAATTTGTCTTCAAAGCACTAAGCTATTGAAAGGCTTTGTCTATAAGGAACTGATAAGTATTCCTAGTGGCCCTGCTATGAAGAAGTGGCACTCCTAAACATTTACCAAGGTCAGCAGTTTGGGAAAAGACCAAGGCATCACTCACCTCCTGCCTTCTTGCATTATGGACATTATAAGAAAAGAAAACTCTGGTTTTCTCATTATTTACTTTTTGACCTGAACTGTGGCAAAACAAATCAAGACATCCACAAATAACATGCACCTTCTCCATAGAAACTTTAGAGAAAAGAATAAGATCATCCGTAAAACAAAGGTGGGAAAGTGTTGGACTATTTCTATTAAACCGAATAGATTTCCAAATTTTACTATCAACAATGGCTAAAAAGGTGGTAATTCCTATATCAGTAATAGTAGGGAATGTGAATTTTTATCTATATGAGATCAATGTCTGAAGCATAACTTTGTATCTTTTTACTAAACTAATGAACATTCATTTTAGTAAAATAGAGGCACAAATGAAATGATCATTTTGTGTACAAAAATATTTTCTAATTGAACATTTGGAAATTTTAGAATCAAGATTGGAGTAATCCAAGGAGTTGATTTAGTGGTTAATGAGGTGTACTCCCTACCTTATTTGGTTGTATAGAAAAATAAGAAAAAGAAAAATATAATTATATAAATAATCTATATACCCTTATTATAATATAATGGAATAAAGTATTTTTTAGATTGATATTGTAATTTCAAAAATCACCTCTCTTTTTCACATATGTTTTTCTACAAGCGAGAAGAAAACTTTTAAGTGACCTTACAACCCATGTTATAAAAATCGGACCGGACCGGCTGGTGGACCGATAAACCAGCCAAGTGACCGATCCGGGTGACTAGTTGGATCGGGTATGTCTCATAATCGGTCCGACCCGGTCCGACTCGGCCAGTTTTGAATGAAAACCGGTGACACGGTTGGTTGAACCAGAACTAACCGGGTCACTAAATTAAAAAAAAATTTAAACTTTGAAATATCATAACTTTTGACTCGTTTGTCTGATTTAGACTAATTATATGTCTATTTCATATAACTTTTAGAGATCTACACCATGATAGTCATATATTTTTTCAAAATAAATATATTTTAGTTATTTATAATGATAAATATCATCATATGTAGTGTGTATTTATATATATATATATGTATTTAAATATTTATTTAATTTTATGCGGTTCGACCAATGACCCACTAGTTGAACTAGTGACCCAGTACCCTGACCGAGTCGACTACCGGTTCAATTTTTATAACTATGCTTACAACTACTTTTTTCTTTTTTTTCTTTTTTCTCCTCATCCAAACAATGAAAAATATCAAAATCTATCAATTTTCTCTTTCTCATTTTTTTATTCTTAAATTTTTCATTAGAAACGATATATTAATCTTGGTTAATATGAAAGTTGATCCAAAAATACTTTTATCCTAAGAAAGAAAAAGAAAAGAATCAAGATTGGACTGGAAACTAGGAATAAAATAAGTTGAAATGAATTGAACATTCCTATTACAGTGTTTAATTTTGATATGAATATATAATAGCAGCAACAGAATAATATATATTCCATTCTGTTTTGTTTTTATATTCAGCAACTGAAATAGGTATAGAATATAATAATCATTATTATTAATAAAGACAAATAAAAAACAAAGCGAATATTAATTCATTTGTGGCTATATAGAATCATCAGCCCCACATCCTCATATGGTAATAGTAATTTCTAATTTTACAAAATCAAGGTATGTAATAAAATCTCCATTATGTGCATTTTTGTTTTCTTACCAAACTAAAAAATAATTATTTCCACATGATGAAATCTTCATTTTGCATATCAAATATACTCTAATAAAAGATATATGGAATGGAAATTCCAATTCAGGCTTTAAATTTACATAAATAAAAAATCTCATTTTTTCTACAGACAAAGGGCAGCTGGTATTTAACCAGCCAATTGCGGGTGACTTTTGGTGGGGCCGGGTTCACACCATTAGGCCGATGCAGATAAAAATTCTCATTTATTTATCCAGAGTGCGAATGACCATTTATTGCAAACTATATACTAAACTAAGATTTGTTTCATTTCCTTATTTATCTTTTTTTTGTATCAATATATAATACCAAAACTTCTTGTTCTCGTTTAGCCACGAGAAGTTTGGAGGGAAATTTTTTTAATAATAAGTAAAAAATTTTATTTTTTATTTAAAAAATATAAAATATTTATAAAAATAAAAAATAATTAAAATATTATATGATATTTTTTTATTTTTTTTATTATAAAATTTTTAAATTATTTTTACTTAAAATAAAAAATTATCATTCCCTCCTCAACCTCTCTTTATCTCTTATTTATTCAGTTTCATTGCAAAACACAATTGTGAGAATAAGAATTTTTAAAATATTGAAATAGTTAAAACTGAAAAGTAACCATCGGTACAAAGTTCTAGTTAGCAATAATTATGGATTCATTCTATGCTTACTGCATACATAAACGGATTTCAATCCTCTAAAACTAAAAGTCAAGGGTGTACTTTACTTTGTACTCATTAATATAATGTAAATCCTACAAAAAAATGTATTGAAATTAAATATAATATAGTTCTTTTTTTTTTTGACAGTGAATATAATATAGTTCTTGCAAACCAAATATCTAAACAATGATTATCATTTAATTACGAGCCATTTTATTTCCGTTTCCTTTTTTATTATGATGGCGCAGAAGATAATTACATATATTTTTTTTGTAAGACCTTTTTTTTGCTTTGATCACAATTTACTTCAAATGATATTAAAATTCATGAATCATAAGTAAAGTCTCTTTACATAAACCTTAATTTACTAACTGACCTAATATCATGATTTTGTGAACTGCATATACTAAATATAAAATGATCACCTACGCTGTGTGATGTGCATAATAATAAAATGAAATAAAATAAAATAAAATGTCACACTTTTACAAAAAAAAATAATCAAATAATATGATAAGAAAAGCTATTCATCAAGGCCATTAAATTACGTAAATTCGTTTTTTATTTTATATGATATTTTTTTAGCTTCCTGAAATTTGAAGTTTTAATTTATTATTATTATTATTTAGGCTTGCTCTTGCCATTTAACGTGGGTTTAGGAATTAAGAAGTTTGAAGATCAGTCTTTTTTCTTTCCTCATGGTTTTCCTAGTTAGGTTTATGGGCCACAAAAGATAGGGTTTTTGAAGCAGGCTAAGTTCATTGGGCCTCCATAAAGCTTTTTCTTCTTCAATTCATCTTCATATGATAATCTCATCATCAAACTTCTTTAAACAAAAAAAATGAAAATATAAAAAAAATTGAGAAAAAGCAATTTTTTTAAAAATAAAACAAAATGAAGAAAGACCTAGAAATAAATAGAGGAGGTGGAAGGCAATTTGAAAAAGAGGGAGAGGAAGAGGATTTGAGGGAGGCCACGTTTTAGAACAAACCCTCTTTATTCTTTTCTTCTCCTCTATCTCTCTCTCTCTAGGGTTTTAGCATTTTTGCTCTTCCCTTTTCTTCTTCTTCTTTTCTCACACCTTCTCTTATCTCAATGAGCAACGACAAGGATAACTTCAACATGTCCGATCTCAGCTCTGGTACTGCACTATTCCCCACCTCTCAAAACTGTTACTTTCTCAAAAATTCATTTTTTTTGTCTATTTTTTTGTATGTAACCCCCTTTTTTCTTTCTTTCTGAATCTTATGTGATTTTGTATTGGGTTTTGATTTCTTTGTGAAGCTCTCAACGAAGAGAATCGAGCAGACCTAGTCAATGCTCTCAAGGTCTGTAATCTCTTTCTTCACTCTCTAATTCTCTTTGCATTTTATTATGGCTCAGTTTTTTTGGTAGCGGAAGAGATTTTCTATCTTTCTCGGAAACCCAGTTTTGTTTTTTAAAAAAAGTTTTATACTTTATTTGTTATCTACTATTATCTCTTTGCATGTTTTGGGTTTGTGTTAAATTGGATGATTGGTTGAGATTATGTTTTTTTTTGCGATGAATTTGTGTGCAGAGCAAGATACAGAGTTTGGCTGGGCAGCATTCTGATGTTCTAGAGAGTCTATCCCCAAATGTCAGGAAACGTGTTGAGGTTCTCAGAGAGATCCAGGTATATTCTCGCTTCCTAAACTTACGGTTATGATGCTAGTTTATGTGGGGTGTTTAGATTTCTCCTTCATGTTTGTTTATTTATTATATGATTTATCCCTCCTTGGATTGTGTACAGATCAATTTAAGAACGGATGAAGTTTGAAAATCTATTGCATTATGAATTGCTGCACTCTAAATTATTGGTTTGATTGCCAGTGACTCTCTTAAAGGGAAGCTGAATGAGAAATTTACTATAATCATTATGGAGATAGGATTTATCACCTCAATTTAAAGGTTGGATGGAAGTGCATCTAAAGTTGACACTTGATAGGGAGAATTGGTTTCTAGGATTTCTAATTTCTATGGAACTTTTTTTACCTCAGATATCAAATGAATCTGTCAATTGCTTTAATAGTTTGGACCTGAGCTTCCCTGTTATTGTTGTGTGGTGCTAGTAGCTTTTTATTAGCTACCCAGCAAAGATGAAATTGATGAATAATGAGTTATTGCATAATGTCAGCTTGTGAGATTGTTTTCTGACCTTCCAGGGTAAACATGACGAATTAGAGGCAAAATTTTTTGAGGAGAGAGCAGCTCTTGAAGCCAAATACCAAACCTTGTATCAACCATTGTACACAAAGGTATCATGAGGATTCTGTAATTGTAGAGAGTGAAGTTAATGAGTTGCATATGGTGTTATTAGCTATCTTTGTATCTGTTGCATAATTCAGTTGCATAATCTGCTTCTCTTAGTTATCATCAGGCATTATGCTATTTGAAGCAGGCATTGCTGGTTCCTTTATCCAATTACAGCATGCATAAATTTTCTTTTTAATCAATTTTAATATTAAAATTCTTGATTCTGTATTTTATTGGAACATTTGATGTATTGATATCTTCATCTCTGAACTTATTGTAAATGGATGCAGCGCTATGAAATAGTAAATGGTGTTGCTGAAATGGAAGGAGTAGCCAATGAAACGACATCTGATACAGAAGAGGATAAAGGTAGTTATTACAAGTACACACCTTATTCTTTTAATGTATTAATTCCTTGATATATCAATGCACTTGTGTAGAGAAAGGAGTGCCTGCTTTTTGGCTCAATGCAATGAAAAATAATGAAGTGTTAGCTGAGGAGGTTAGTCAATTATGTTCAGCAGTTAACTGTTTTTTTAATGCTTTTATAAGTTTTGCTATGATGTCACATTTTCCGTCATGCTCTTACTGCTTCTTTATAAAATAGATTTCGGAGCGTGATGAAGGTGCTCTCAAGTTTATTAAAGATATCAAGTGGAGCAGGATAGAAAACCCAAAAGGATTCAAGCTTGAGTTCTTCTTTGATTCCAATCCTTATTTTTCGAATTCTGTCTTGACAAAAACATATCATATGATTGATGAGGATGAACCCATATTGGAGAAAGCAATTGGGTAATTTGGTCTTTTTACATTGATGCTATCTGTTGTTCATAGTTTACAATCTTGTCGAAAGGGGCTGGCTTGTTCTTGAATAAGGTTTGTTTGCTGCCTTTTTTTGTAGGACGGAAATTCAATGGTATCCAGGAAAATGCTTGACGCAGAAGCTTCTGAAGAAGAAGCCTAAGAAGGGTGGAAAGAATGCTAAACCAATTACCAAAACTGAAAGCTGTGAAAGTTTCTTCAATTTTTTTAATCCACCACAAGTTCCTGAAGATGATGAGGACATTGATGAAGATTTGGTATGACAGTCCTTTTAGAAAAACTTAAGGCTAGAAATAAGTTTGAAATTTTCTACTATTGCTAGAGAGTTTAGTTAAACTTGTGGAGTCCCAGTAAAATCGAATCGTAAACTCTTACGAGTTTACATACTTCCAAAATATTATTTACAAAATATATCCTAGTACCCAATCATAATTTAATAGTATATCCATCAGTAATATTCAACATTCCAACTCCATAACAAAGCAAGTAAAAATAATAAAGTAAAAACATAACTCAATACTTGACCCGACTTTTATATTATACATAGTCTAGCACTTAAATTGTTTTGTAGTTTAACAAAACATAACAATAATAATAATAAACCCATGATTGCTATAACAATTTCATTTTTTATCAGGCTGAGGAACTTCAGAACCAGATGGAACAAGACTATGACATTGGGTGAGCTCAATTTACTTTTACTTGTGTGAGCTTTGTAATGTTTTTTTGAGTGTGCAACTTGTTGCTCATATGCCAAGTGTAACTGTTGACTCTTGTTGCTCTTTGGTATTTTGTAATCTTGAATTTATGCTTAATGAATTGTGATGCTTGTTTAGGTCAACAATAAGAGACAAGATTATCCCCCATGCTGTATCATGGTTTACTGGGGAGGCCATTCAGGGAGAGGAGTTTGGAGACTTGGAGGATGATGATGATGAAGAAGATGAAGATGTTGAGGAGGATGATGATGAAGAGGAGGAGAATGAAGACGAAGATGATGATGATGATGATGATGGTGAAGATGAGGAAGAAAGTAAGACTAAAAAGAAGGTATAATACTTAAATTGCTTTAAAGTGCTGAAATTTGGGTTATTTTCTATTTGAGGTTTGAATCCGAATTAATGCTTTTATTTTTCACCTCCCCTGTGACGTCAATTTCATTTGGAATGTTGCTACAGTCATCAGCACATAAGGTAAGATATTTTGGGTTTGTGATTTAACTTGTTGGCTTGATGCTGTTGGAATTTGCATTTATGATTTCCATTTTGGCTGTATATGTTCAGAAGAGTGGAAGAGCACTGCATGGCGATGGTCAGCAGGGTGAGCGACCTCCAGAGTGCAAGCAGCAGTAGTTTATTTCTTCAGAAGGTTATTTATGCAGCTGAGAGTTGTCTTGGGGTCCCAGAATGCCTGATGAAAGAGTTAGTTTCATGGGGTTTTTCATGGTCCTTAATTCATTTTCCTCCCTAAATCTTTATAGTCTGAATTTGTTGAGAGTCCCTTTCTCCTTTTTTTCCATCCGTTTGGAGAGAATGTGGTTATATAGTTAGGGATGCTGTGATTTGTTATTGCTGGAATTAGTACGTCCGTCCCAGATACTTAAAATATATAGTTTGTGCTTCATTAATATTAATCTTTGCTGTTAACTCCTAGATTAGTATTACAGCTAGTTACATGTTTTATTTATTTATTTATTCTTGTCCTTTTCCCCTAGAAATTGCAGTCCTCCGTTGTTTTCAATGTTAAATTTGAATATTTAAGATAAATGAAGTTCTGAAAGCAAGAAGGGTTCAAACCCTTGAAATGATAGAGGAGTTTCGAGTTGATTAGTGTGTTATCAATAATTATAAGCAGCGTTGAGTAGGACTGTTTCTATGTAATTTCAATGTGATGAATCAGGTTCTCCTTTCGTTTATTCTTGTTATCTTGCACGGAGTTGCGTAACAACTCAAGTCCTGTAAATTAGTATCGTTGTATTTTTAAAGTTATAATGTCAACCTTTACCGTAAAAAAAAGTTACAGTGCCAACGAGTCACCTAGGTCTAACAACTGGGATTATTGCGAGTTATACTTACATGTTATCCTATTTGTTTTAAGTGTTGAGAAAGTGTAAAGGGAAAATTACTCAAGCATGTCGCAAGCCTAATGAGGGTATAATATTACAAACCGCTTCGGATTGCTTCAGATTGTTGGCAGCATGTATTTACATATTAACTTAAATTCACGTGTTATTTATTTATTAATTCGTAGGAAAGCAAATTGGATTCATTGTATTTTTAATAGAATGTTTTAAAGTATGTGAACACTATTATTTTCTCTACTACTATTCGGTTTAATGTTTCGGGGTGTATAGTATTCTTTGTTGACAATTGGATCATGCTAATTACAAAAAATTTCTTTTATTTTTATATTCCTCGCGCATTATTATGTTATAAGGTAACATTGTAGTTAATTTCTCATGTTGTAAACTCGTGATAATGTAAATTGAAGAAACATAAATAAAGTGTGACAGTGTGGCACGGGAGCTTGTCATGTGCCCTACTCGACATGAAGTGCCATTATCTCATTGTCATTACAATAATCCTTAACAATAAATGTAAAAAAATGATATTTTATTTGATTTGTAAATCAAATTTTATATTTGAAATATTAAAAAATAAAAAATAATTTGATTTTTAAAATCTCATGAATTTTAATAACTTATATTTAGAATTTCAGTTAAATATGGTAAGATTTGTTAGGATTTGATTTAATTTTAAATGTAATAATTTAGATTGATTATCTTACCCATATAAACTTTTTGATTTGTTATAATATCATTCACATGATATAAGGGTAAAAAATGTAAAATAATAAATTGAAAAGAAATCAATTTCTTTTTTAATGAGTTCCAAATATAGAATTTGATTTTTAAATTAATTTGATTCAAATCAAATTAATTCAATACCAGTTTTAATTGATTCCAAATACAAAATAATTAAATAAAGTATGCTTAATATTTGATACGCTATATACAAAAATGACTATGCTAGGTACAACAGCATTTTTTAAGGTTCATTATTATTTTAAAAAAATTTAAGTCTTAAACTAAACTTAATACTTTTAACAACAGCATTAAAATTCATAAATTTAAGACAGCTTATTGATTCATATTATAATTTATAAAATTAAAATTTTGATATTTTAGTCTTTGGAATAAAAAAATAAATGCGTTTAACATAATTGTATTATGCTCCAAATATAAATATGTAAATGTTAGTAAGATAGTTATGTGAAAATGGTGATAGTGTAAACAAAATATTTTCTTTGGTAGCATAGCAAATATAAAATCTTCACATATTATAAATTCATGCATCTTAGTATCACACGTATCATTTAAAGAAATTATTATCAACTAAATTTTTCTGATAAAATATTTAACCAAGGTATAATTATTTCATACAAAAATATAGTAGTGTATTTCAAATGATATTTGTTATTTAAATTACAAACTTTAAGATGAAAACAACTTGATATTAGTAATATGTAACTTCACATATACACCAATAACCTTTTTTTTCATATACACTATCCCAATGATCAAACGTGTGATAAGATATTTAAAGTGATCGAGCCTTTCCACTCGAATCAACGCAAGTGGGTAAATTTTCATTGTTTTTATGATAAATGCTTTTGTTTATTTTCATTTAACAATATTTCTTAATATAACGTATTTATCTTCTTTAGAATAATATTTTGCCATAGTGAGGGGGTGTTTATCGATTTGGTTGTATTAGATTTGGAATATTTTTAGACCCAATCCACTTATGATAGAAGTGGATTGGGTTGAGAAATTTTTTCTTCAACCAATCCAACCTGACAAACATATGTGTGGATTAAGTTAAGTTAAACATAAGAAGAAGAAAAATATAAGTCAAAATTCATTATATTAGGAATCCAAATACATATTCTAACAAATAACTATATAAAGCATTCATTGCATAAATTAAAACTTAAATCTAGACACATCATCACCAACAAAGCAATATCCATAACATAAGTTAATAAATCATAATTTACTAACCATTCAGTAGATGATCCTTTAATTTTTTTGTGTGGTCAAATAGAGTTAGAGCATATTTTATTTGAAACCCATCAATATTTTTAGTTAAATATCCCTTTTTATAGATCAAAATATCCTTTTTTTTTCTTTAATGGAAATTGTTGGAAAGCTCGCATGATGTATTACCGAATTTACAAAATTGTTTATGTTAAGTCAATCCTGTTTGAAATCTTTCGGAATCTCTAGTGCTATTCTCTTTTTTATTTATGATATATATATATATATATATATATATATAAAGTTGAATGACGTTGTCTCATTATTAAAATGTCATTTCATTAATGACAACAAATAATAATAAAAAACATGTGGGTAAATTCGTGTCCCAACTCAAATTTGGTGAATTTAAAAATTTTAAACCTAATTCATTTGTAAAATGAAACCAACTCATCATTTATAATTTAAATTAAATTAATATGTGCGAACCCATGAATTGACTCAAATTAGTAAACACTTTTACTAATAATTATACATATGAGTGTGAGCAAAATATTATATTATATTTAAATAATTATTAAAAATTAGGAGAGAGATTATATTATAATAAATTCTTACTCCATAGACATCTTAAAAAAAAAATCAATTTTCTTTTGGGGTAAGAAAGTTTCACTTTTTATTTCTTGGTTAAGACAAGGGGGTGGAGCCGTTGTCGTTTTGGGTAGTTGCTTAAAACCCCTTAAAACCAAATTGACTACAAATTCAAAATGGAGGGAAATCAAAGCCCTTAAAACCCTAAAAACACTCCCATCCCATCCCCAATTTGTTCAGACATGAACAATATAATATAATATAAAAAGCCATTCCACTTTCGTCGACCCATTTCATTTCAAGTTCAATTGTGAACAAAAAGTTTCTTCCTTTTTGGGTGTAAAGGTTAAGGTGGGAAAGTGAACTCAGAGCTTCTATGGCGAGGCTGCTTCGCAACATTTCCCTCTTCAAACGCTCTCTATTCCACCCTGAGGTTCCTATGCTGATACATTACATGCTTTCTTTCTTTCAACTCATTTTATTTTATTTTTAAAATTTTTTAAAATCCCATTTTAAACAACGTCCATTTAGTTTAATGGGTCATCAACAATGTGTGTGTATTTTGTGATAATGGCTTTGGTTCATGATCAGTGAATTATTTACCTATTGCTTACTCATTTGCAGGGCTTTAAACAAGGAATGTTGGGCACGCCTCAAATTTTGAGCTTTTCAACTAAAGGTTTTTGAAACTTTCTTGCTTTATCCCTCCCCTCTATCTGAACCCTCATCACTGATGACTTAAAAAAGATAATAATTTGGAGGCATTAATTTATATTGCGATTTTAGATGCATCACATCACATCACATGAATCATGATGCAAAAAATATGACCATATGCTTTTGGAAATTTTAATATATTATTAACTGTCATCATATGGAAAGTGTTGATGAAAAGTCTCCTCTGTTGGTGAACTTGCTGTAATTTATATGCGAAGAAATTATAATAATCATGAGTAGGGGTTTGCCTTGGTTAGTCAAGTAATCCCAATAACGGAATGACCAATGTGCTTTCAGTGAGTCCTCATTTTTTGCACTTCCTACTGTTACTGGCAGATTGAGCCATTTAAAAATTGTTATGGGTATATATAATGCTCAGGCTCAATTCAGTTTAATGGTCTAAAATAACTTACTGTAAAATAGGGAATCTGTTGGAAGCACTAATGTCTATTCATTTCTTGTGTTGACTATAGATAATTGTTCCTGCTGTAGGATTGTGTGAACCAAAGAAATAGAACTTTTTGTTTCATAAATTTTGTGAATTTGAGCAGTGTAGTCAAAGGCGCGCCTAAAGCGCTGAGGCAAAGCACTAGAAGGGGTCAGCACTTCAGCCAGCGCCTTAGGCACCCCTTTCAGGTTCAGGCAAGGCACACCTTTAGCGGCTTATTGATCACTGTTAAAAACCCAAAAATTCCAGCCATCTAGCATGTTAATTGTGATGCTAAAGGAGGTAAAGTAGTCAAAAACAACAACAAAAGCCTTTTCCCATTAGGTGGGGTCAGATACATAGATCAAACTATGCCATTGTGCTTTGTCAAAGACTATATTTCCCAAAAGACAATTTAGTTCAAGACTTCAAGGTCTTTTTTAATTCTTTCTCTCAGAGTTTTCCTTAGTCTTCCTTTAACTCTGTTTGTAGGGCTATCCTCGATATGATCGACTCTTCTCACCAGGGCCTCTATTGGTCTTCTCCTCACATGACCAAACTATCTTAGGCAAGATTATGTCATCTTTTCATCAATAGGTGCTACTCCAACTTCTCTTGTATACACTCATTCCTAATTTTATCTTTTCTTGTATGTCCACTCATCCAACGCAACATTCTCTTCTCCACAACCCTTAACTTATGCTCTTGTTGGCATTTTACTGCCCAACATTAGGTACTATAGAGCATTGCTAGTCTTATAGCTGTCCGATAGAACTTTCTTTTGAGCTTGAGAGGTACTTGCAATCAAAATGTTAAAAAATAACTATTTGTCAGTCTTTAGGACTCTTAGCAGCCAGCAACTTAGGGATTTGTAAATTGAACATCTTAATCTTTTTTTTTTACTATAAATGTTATGCTTGAGTAGTTAATTTATATGCCAAATTAATTAAAAATAGTTAAATATTTTATTGTTTTTGTTTTCTAATGTCAATGCCTTTCTTTAGTGAGGCGTGTGCTTTTTGGTGCCTCTTGCCTCAAGGTGTTAAAACCCTCTAGCGCCTTAAGGGTGCCTTTTGCCTTTGACTACCTTGCATTTGAGACGTAGTAAGCACAAATAATGGCTTAGGAGTTTCTGCATTTTCTTCCTGCATGACTTATCTTTTTTCCCTTTGGGTTTTTCTTAAAGTTTGCACTGATTTTATGTTGATGATATTTTTCATTTTTATATACCTGAAGGTAAAAGGCGCTCTAAATCAGATGGAAGTGACTCAAGTGTAGAGAACATGTCCAAGAAAGATTTGGTCCTACAACAAGCTCTGGATCAGATCACTTCCACATTTGGAAAGGGATCTATCATGTGGCTTGGTCGTTCTGTCTCACCAAAAAATGTACCTGTGGTGTCAACTGGTTCTTTCGCTCTTGATTTAGCACTAGGAGTCGGTGGTCTTCCAAAGGTATCCTTAGATCCTTGCATGAAGAAGTTTCATTTTCTTTTGTTGTTCCCGAATAAACTTCAAATTTATTTTTTTAATAATCAAATAAGTTGCTGGTGACAAAAGTTTCTATTTTTGCCCAATTTGTTAGTTTTCTGTCCACATTTCTTTTGCATATTTCCTTCTGGAAAGAATATGGAAATTATACTATTAAATTTTATCTGATCTATTGAAAAACCAGTATCTATGTCAGTTTAATATGGCCCTTATCACTGGTTAGCCTTCATGATTGATTGTTTGGGTCTGACAGTTTACTCTGTAAGAAAAATGTTTCTGGTTAATGAGACATTACTTGCCTTTCAGTTTCCACATGCATAATTTGGGATATATATATATATATATCCTTTTGGTGAAGGTTAGCATCCTTCACTTTTTTAGCTGGACAAAAAACTCCTTTTGCCTTTTTCTATTTAACTTAAACAACTAGACCTATTTTAGTAATAATAAACTTCATAAATTTCATTTAATAAAAAACTATTATTTTTAACATTGAAATTATCAAGAAGAGCCTCCTGAGGCCTTTCCTCCTCCATTGCACCTGCACTTGTAAAAACTAAAATGTGGAATGCCCATTGTTATGAATAACCAAAGCATTGAATATCATTTCAACAAAAAAAAAAAAGACATTGAATATCAACACACATAATTCACTAGCTAGAAATTACAGGGGCGATGCCAGGAATACATGACATAGTCTGCAAGTTTGCAATCCATACTGACGTATAGCAATCCAATGTTTTCGTAAAAAAATCTAGCGAGTGATTCGTGTTTGGAAAAAATCTTTCTCTCCAATTCACTGTCTCTTCCACCATCTTAGCTTAGTTGCCCAAGTTTCAATAAAGCCCCACAATTCCCACTTTCGCCTACCAGATGAGCTTTTCCACTTTGGGAATTTCCACAAATCATTTGAACTTTATTCCCCTGATTCTGTGAAGCTTATAAGCATGAAATTTGTAGTCTGTAATGCTTAATCTTTAGATTTCCCATTTCCCTGAAATTGATAGCACTATCACTATGAAAATTTACATGGAATTCACCAGCAAATTGGTTTGTGGAGGACTAGCTCATCTGCTGTGAGAAAAGAATGGGAAAATATTTACTTTTCTATTAGAGAAAGAGAGCAGTTTACAGGATTGGAGAGAGAATATTTACTTTTCTATTAAATAAAATTATTAATTTTTTTAATGGATGAAATTTAATGAGATTGGTAGTTACTAAAATAGGTCTATATGTTTAAGCTAGAAAAGACAAAAGGAGTTTTATCAAACTAAAAAAGAACCTTCACCTGAAGGAGAGAAGGTTAGCATTCCCCATATATATATATATATATATATATAGAGAGAGAGAGAGAGAGAGAGAGAGAGAGAGAGAGAGAGAGAGAGTCAATCTCATGTTTCATTGTGCAACAGTTATACGCTGATTATTATATGTAACTGTTGGATGTCTGTAGGGGCGTGTTGTGGAAATATTTGGTCCAGAGGCTTCTGGGAAAACAACTCTTGCTTTACATGTGATTGCGGAGGCACAGAAGCAAGGAGGTTATCTTTATATGCTACTTTTGCAGTGATAATTGTAATATCTATTGCTTTTTGGTTGTATTAGATTTAGGAGTGTAACTTTTGTCTTTTGTATAGATGACTATAATAGTATTCATTGTTATGGAGGTCACAATTGCTTTAATTTCCCCTCCCCCTCCCTCCCTTTCTCTTTATGTGTGGCTGAGGTAATACTTTGGATGGATGCTTTTATTTTTATCTTTTATGACTTTTTAATGAACGTCTAAATCAGTTTCTAGAGCACCCTTTTGACTAATATTATTTGGAAGTGGAAATATGGTGTTTTAAGTCTATACAAGGTTGCTCATTTTATCTATCCCTGCTTCAATACTATGCCAACAATTTGTAGGTGCTTCCAGATTTCTAGTTGTATGAACAGGGTTATGTTCTACTCTCCACTTCTCTTATAATTTATTTTTTGAATGGAGAAGGAAGAGGTTGTATGTATAATTTAAAGTTTACACAATAATTATCTTTGGGTGCCGTGTTAATCTTTTGGGCTTTTGTTCCCATTTGTTTAATAATGACAATGAGGAGGCCTCTATATTTATTACTATGATTAATTTATTAAGAGTATCTCTGTTAAGGATTTTTTAGGTGGTTTATGCAGAAATTAATTTGTTTGTTTCATGCAGGCTATTGTGCCTTTGTTGATGCTGAGCATGCACTTGATAAGGCACTTGCAGAGTCTATTGGTGTAAATACTGAGAACTTGCTTCTCTCACAACCAGATTGTGGTGAACAAGCACTTAGCCTTGTGGATACCTTAATCCGGAGTGGTTCAGTTGATGTAATTGTTGTTGACAGTGTAAGTATGGAACATTGGAACTCTTTATCTTTTTTGTTAATACTTTCTTTGGTTGTCATTGTCTCTTGTTAATGATTATGCTGGTAGCTGTACTAATATCCTTATCTGTTTTTCATATTACACACACACACACACATATCATGAAAATAATTCTTATTGAATTTTTGCTTTTGATGAGGCTCATCACGTGGAGATCTTTGCTGCTGCCTGTATTGTGCAGCAACTAATGTGCTTGATTATAAGTTCTAGGGAGCATGAAATATGTGATGTGGATACTGTTCTGGAATCAACAATTTTTTTAACAGACATAGGGCCTAATTTTATAAGTTCTTAAATATTTTTTTTCCCTTTCCCCCTTTTTTTCCTTTTACTTCGATATGGTTTAGATTATGTCATTGGAATCTTGTTTCACTGGATTGAAGTTCTTATAAATTTTGGGTATACGTCTACTAACTTTTTGCCATGTTTCCATTTATAGGTGGCTGCACTTGTTCCTAAAGGTGAGCTTGACGGTGAGATGGGTGATGCTCACATGGCAATGCAGGCTAGGTTGATGAGCCAAGCACTTCGGAAATTGTGCCACTCCTTGTTACTTTCACAGTGTATATTGATTTTTATAAACCAGGTATCAGCTACAGTTGTTGACTGCACTGTCATCAATTTTCCTTTTGCCAAATTGTGAATATTATTTTATTTTGTCTTGAGCAATTTAGCATGTACAGAAAACTTTTGTTTAGGTTAGTCTGCCGTCTACTAATTTCATCTTGGTCTATGACCATGTTTTCTTGACTTTATGAGCTGAAGTTGTTCACTTTCTATTTATTGGTTGAGCTTGGGCTTGGTTAGTGGCTGCTAGCCAATGTGCTTTTTAGGTTCACGATGATGGGTTCCACTGTTGTAATTAATATGTTTTATTAGATTGTTGTGTTGATATTAAACTTTTGTTCCCTCTCTAGCTTTGTTCTGCTGGTGTTCTTTCCTATTAAATGTCATTGCCTAGCTACATTTTCATCCTCCTTTTTTTTGCAGGTACTGCTGCATGCATGCAAAATTAAGGCATGCTTTTTATATGTGTAGACCTTAGAGATAAGAAACTTAAGCTATAAATTAAGCTAAAAGATCCAATTATTCAAATTCAACTACTTGAATCCTTCTTTTCTTCACCTCCATATTTCTTTTAATAACTTAAAAATGATTTTATGGATACTAAGGAACACATAAGTTAGGGTTTCATTGCTGGTGTAAATATCAGACCCAGTAAGCTCTAAACTAAGAAGATGGAACGTGTGCTGATGTACTGTTGTTTTCCTGATTATCTGAATTGATTAAATGTGATACCGATCTATTGGCGATGAATTGGTGTGCCACTTGCCAGTTAACCAATTTTGTAAACTTATGGAGAGTTGAGCTTGCTCTGCTGAGATAGTTGTTTGATCCTAGGGAATGTTAATGACATGGATGTTATTATCTTTTACTGTTGTTTATATATTGTGTAAGAATATATGTATCTTCTCTTTTTGGCTTAAGTAATTTTGTTCAAATTACCTGGGGGATGTGTTTATCTTTTAATTATGGGAATTCTTGTGTATGTTTCTCCAGGTGAGGTCAAAGCTTTCTACTTTTGGGGGATTTGGCGGGCCTACTGAAGTTACTTGTGGTGGTAATGCATTGAAATTCTATGCTTCTGTGCGGCTAAATATCAAAAGAATAGGGCTTGTCAAGAAGGGTGAAGAGGTACAAATCATCTATTACTTCTACTTTCTTGCTTCCTGCTTTAGTATTCCCATGCCTGTTCAAATGTTATGTCTTCAAATAAGCATGAAGAGCAAATATGTGAACTCTGTGTACTGGAATCAGTAATATTTTGGACAAATGAGTGGATGTCAAGCTTTTGAACTTACTGATATCCTCTTCTTCTAACTAGACTTGTCACAATTTTTTCATTGAGAACTATAACTACTAATTGACTTTTAATCTGGAGTCTTCATAATTTAATAATAGTTTTGATCCAATTCATTTTAAAACAGGAGAGTAAGTTATTTGAAGTTGCTTGCTTGCTTATTGTTCAAATTCTTGATTGATCACAATTAA
This sequence comes from Styphnolobium japonicum, assembly GCA_023212625.1. NCBI lineage: Eukaryota > Viridiplantae > Streptophyta > Magnoliopsida > Fabales > Fabaceae > Styphnolobium > Styphnolobium japonicum. The sequence goes on along the minus strand of JALBWW010000003.1, from coordinate 18,353,432 downwards.
TGTATTCCTCATCCAGCAGTTACTGTGTTAAGTAGCTGTTGGTGTTAAGTGTGGTATGCTGTTTTGGTAATAAACCCCACTGTAGTGATAGAATCATTGATTTGGAGTATGGGCGGTAAAAGAAAAGAGACATTAGAATTATTCATTCGGGACCACTCTTGTAAATTTTTGGGTAAGGCCTTGTCGTCATTGCTTTGACTGTGCAAGAGCCCTTAATCTTTCAACTGTAAAATACTAAATGTATTGAACCTTTTTAAGTACTTCAACCATTCATGCAGTCCCTGCCTTTTGATTAATGGACCAGTTAGGAGTTAAACAAAATATTTTACTTGTTTGTTCATAGCTTCCAAGATTGATCTAATGCTGACCCACATGGAAACTAGTGCTCTTCACTAGCTATCTTGGATCAGACTATGTTCTCTCGTGCTTGATCTTTTGTATGTGATCTCTGCTTGTGCAATATCTTGCGGGTCTTAAGATTGCTTTGAATGCATTAAGGTCTAATTTCTGGTATGAATATTTATCCTTTATGGCAATGTATTATGTAGACTTTAGGAAGCCAGGTTCTTGTCAAAGTTGTGAAGAACAAGCTTGCCCCTCCATTTAAAACTGCACAGTTTGAGCTTGAGTTTGGCAAGGGTATATGTAGAGAAGCAGAGATTATAGAGTTGAGCCTAAAACACAAACTCATCTCAAAGGGTGGTCCATATTATGAATATAACGGCCAGAATTTCCATGGTAAGGATGCTCTGAAGAGGTTCCTGGCTGACAATTATAATTTAGAAGAATTAACAATGAAGCTAAGGGAGAAGCTTCTTAATGCTGAGACAGAAAAGGTGCCAGAGGCACAGGTGATGAATGGAGATGTTACCGAAGAAATGGTTTCACCTGATTCTACTGATGAAGAAGCAGCTGCTGCTGTATAAGCATGATTTTGCGAATGACCTTAAAGCATGGCTCACTCTATTTTCCCTGCTTCAATCTGGACCCTTGTGATTTGTGTAAGTTGTAGAGTGATGAATTAGCCACAAAAGGGCCCATTCAAATGAAGGAGGCCCTAAAAAGCGAAGGATGCCTCTGGTTTGGAATCACATCATTCCTTCTTGCGGCCACATGGCACATTGCCCTTGTAAATTCAATTTTTTTGGTCATTTTATGTAGGCCATGAGTCATGTGGCACATGTAAGTTTTGTGGCTGGTAGGAAAGTGCTAACTTGTTAGGAAGCAAGGTCAAGTGTTAAGTCATCACAAATTATTTATAAGGATTTTAATTTGAATTCAATTCTTCTGATGTCTACAATTTGTAATGGTGCATTTGTATCGCATCTGTTATCTGTGGTACTCTTGCTTCTTTTCTCTCTACTCCCATTTTTTCTCGGGACGATAATTTCATACCGGGCAGTGATATGAACAAGATTGGACTATTTGTGATGCGTGTGATCAATCAGTGAAAGCATGAGTTCCATAGTTTGAAATTTGTATAAGGAACCTTTTAATTATTGTATGGTCTTATATCTTTGATAAAATAATTAGAACTTTTCAACAATTTGATAAAAAGATGTATAGCTTATTCATTCGATATAGTAGGAGCATGATAAATGTGTAGTCCTAATCTTTAAATGTAAAATTTATCAAGCTTTAGTGGACTAATGTATTGATGTTGACACTATTTCTATTGTGTCGATGCAATGATGTCATAAATCTCGTTGTGGCTCCAAATGGTTCATCTACTGTGTTGAAAAGTCAGGTTAACTTAACAAATCAGTATCTTTCGTTGTTTACTTTGAAAAGTCAAAGAGCCTGCATCATATAAGCTAACAAATCAATCGTGTGCATTTTGAAAAGTCAAAAAGAGTGCGTCACTTTGTTTAACACTTTCCCGTTTAACACTTTCCCCTAAAAATTAACACATGACAGTATTACAAATAGATTCGAAAAATATTTAATATCATGGTTATTGGCATATAACCGTTGGTGTATGAAGCAGTACATTATTAAACATTCGCGATTATAGAATTGTAGCCTCAATTTGATTACACTTTGTATAAAAATGGTATAATAATACAACGGACTTTTTGTTGGGCAGGTGGAGTGGTCATGGACTGCATGAGTTTACCTTTAGGACCCCTAAACTTTCACTGAGAATCTGAAACATCCGAGACTATGCGAGTTCATCTCCAGGACCTCACTGACTAGTACTCCACTCACGGAGGTTTCAGAACTTCTGATACTACACGAGCTTATCTTAGCCAAGAACCAATGTTCAATATGAGCCGGTAAACCATTTTCGCGCAACATTATTCTGTGCAAAATTATACACAATATTTAACGTGATTAGATCCTATAATTTACTCCCACGACTTTTAAAAGGGATAAAATAGTCTCTCACAAATATTACAACTTTTGAGTGGAGAATGCTGCAAACCTTCTTTACTCAATTGACCACCCAGTAACTTAGGCTACTCTCGCACTAAACCCCCTAGTACTTAGGCTACTCTCGCACTAAACCCCCTAGACTTTTCCTTTTTGAATGGCATATCTTTTTTTTCTTCTTTTCTTGTTAGTTTGTTTGAAGACCATTAATACTATGAACAAAATATTACCGTAAATGATGTCACTTATCATTATTAAGTTATCATCTGGTTTGTCAAGTATCAGACGTGAATAAATCATCAATTCCTAACCTCTTATTGTATTGCAGGATTATTCTTCTATCCAACCAATTTGGTTTGCGTTCAATGTCAAAGTTTCAGCTTTGGCGTTATGAGGGAGTGAGTCTAGTATATTTTGGGATCAATCTTCCTGTGATCACGCAGTTGTTCAGCCATCAGGTCAGTCAAACTTGAAGCTTCTACTTTGATTCTTTGGATGCTCTGTCTAATGAAAGTGAAGTTCTAATCAAGAAGCCAGCAATACCTCCAACAAGAAGACTAAAAGTAAATCTTATGCTTTTCTATGTTAGGAGGAGACCTGAAAGTTATGTCTACAAAAGTCTGAATACAATAGTACTTGTCTCTATCCCCAAAAGGACTCCATTGTCTTACTAGAAGATGACAGACACCTCAATAACTAAATTAAGAAACTTATGTCCAATATTCTGATTTGATTTATATCTACATGAACAATACTAGTTTACTAGACTACAAATACCCAATGAATAGGCACTAGCCATTAGAGCTCAATTTGGTTCAGTTTGCTGATTTTTACGAGGGTTCCTTTTCCTGTGAAATACGTATGTGTACTGCAATTTGTCACAAATGTCTTAAGAGACACTTTACCAGCTACAACGCTACTGGTTACTGGTTAAGGGAGGAAACGACAAAATTGTTTGCCATGTGAAGCAGCAGCAGTAGTTATGAGGCTTCAATCACATTGTATTCTTATTGTGTTCATCAGAATTTGCAGCAGTACAAGGTGATTCATTTCCTTCCTGTTCTGTTCTCTTTGATTGGATTCTTGAAGCTGGTAGATTCTCAATCTCTAGTCACGAAATGGATTGGGAAGTATCTGGAAAAGCACTTCGATAATGACTTGCCTGCTTAGGTGACCTTTCCATCATATATAAGAGACCATGACCTGTTCCTCTTTTTGTGTAACATCCTTGATTGACATGGATGTTAAACGAGTTGCCCGGCCCGTTTAAGCCTGATTCAGGATGGACGTAGTCAAAATTGAGTTAATTTAAATTGATTGGCAAAATGTCAGCTCAAATCATATAAGATTAGCCCGTAGGCCTAAATGGGTTGCCCGATTTTGCAAAAAAAAATTGTTTAAAACTTTAATTCTTTAAATAAACTCATCAAATAATTTTTTGGGAAGTTACAAGATATAGAGACTTTGAGAGATCTTCCAATAAATCAAAATATGGTCAATAACAATAATATTCAAGATTATACAATCTCTAAAATAGTAAATTGACAAATTCATGCATCCCTTCACACTCTAGAATAGCATCAACGACTCAACAATGCATTAGCAATAGCAAAGCATCAACATAAAAAAATGACATCACATACAAAAGCAACAAATGTCTACATCCAAATATTATATTAAAGGATAACTTCAAAGTAACAAAAATTATATTGGTTTGGTAGGCCTTGTACCTCTTTATTTTAAAAAAATAAAAATGCACAAGCTAATGGATCAGCTTGCAAATAAACAGGTTTGACCCTTTAAATGAGGTGATTTTAAAGAGTTAATAATATTGAAGCTTGACTTGCATAATTTTAACTGATAAACGGGTTGACTCGACGAATTTGGCTTGTTTTGACAGCCTTATTGATTGAGGTATGGAATTTGCTATTGAGTATGAGTCATTAGGTAGCATGGTGGTCCTTACCTTATTGCGTGTGGGCTTCAGTGTTGGGCTTGATGCTTTTGGCTAGTGGCTAGTGGGCTCGAAGGACCCGTACATTGTATACTTTCCATAAGTTTTACCCACTCAACCCTAGAGTGGTTTAGATTAACTTTCATATGAATTATATATCAAGGTTTCTAATGTAAATTTAGATTTAATATACTATCTTCTAATCATGTGTTGATGCATCATTAAACAAGTTTAACTTTTTAGATAGTTATTATTGTGTCATGTTGGGATGGGCTCTATTTCTATGTGGAGAAAATGCCCAATTTTTGTGTAAGCCCATTTGTTATTTTCACTTAAGCTTGGTCAAAGAAAAGGCTTAGGGTAAGAGTCACTTTGAAGAAGATTAAGAGAGAGTGAGTTTTTTTTCAGAAAAGAGAGGAGATAGAGAGGGAAAAGGCAACTCCCTTGTTGTCATATTTTACATTGCGTAATTTTGATCAAATTAACAATGAGAGGGTCATTTATAGTCCGATATGCCTGAAATTTGGTCAGAAGGTGCGAGACACATGGTTCTTCAATCGGAATGGTGGGATTATTGAAAGGGCTCTCCAAACTTTGAAAGTTGTTGTCACGTTGCTGCTCTGTTTTGGGAGAGTTTTCATATTTTCTCTTCCGAAATTTGTCAGGTGTTTATTGCTTATTATTGTGGTTGATTTTTTGTAACCATGAAATAAACATATGAAACACAAGAAGGGGGGTTGAATTATGTTTCTTAACCTTTTTGGAAAATTTTTCTCAAAATAGTTCTTAGAATAAAAGTTTCGCAAGATTGTAAGATAAAATAAATGAAATAGAAACTCTTTACAGTCTGTTGGACGCAATGAAATTTTTTCTGAAAATATTTGGACGCAAGTTAAAGACTTATATTTTCAGATAAAATGAGTTGTTAAATGACAATCACCGAATGTTAGTGAAAATTAAAGCAACACAAGGAGAGGGACGAAAAGCTTACACTAAGTATTTATACTGGTTCATTCTTACAACCTAAGAGCTACGTCTAGTCCCTTCTACTTAAAGGAATTTGACTAATCTTTATCAAAGATTACAAGTATTCTTCATACCGTCTCTTCAGGCTTACAACCAAATATTCTAAACATTTTCAGGTTCTATCAACAAGTATTCTTTTCTATACAAGCCTCTTCAAGCTTACAACCAGAGTAATAAAGAGAGTGTTTGAAACACTTGAGGATAACTCACGATGTGTGAGGATAAACAATAAGCTCAAGTAAAAACTCTATACAAGAGTATACAAAGTATTTGTAAAGCAGAGTAAATCTTTATTTATTACCGTTCTAAGTAGCATTAAATGTACAATACTGATAACGTGTTGATCTTCTTTCGAAATGTGAGTTTGGTTATCAACGATGCAAGAACTTTGATATCTTTGTTCTGACTATTCTGAGTGAGCAAAAAGTTCCTATTTGCTGGTCCTTGTAGTTGTTAGATATGTTAGCTCCAGCGTACAATGTTGATTTCGAAAGTCATGTTTTTTGTCAGAGATCACATAAGCAATTAATGCACTTTGCTTTGCTTATTTTTGAATTGTTTTGGACGAATGCTTTTAAGTGAAGAAACAACATAGAGACAAAATATTGAACGCACCAATAGAATATAATAAACAGTTCATATTGTATTGGATATATGCAGTGAAATAGTAAAAACTTGTCTTTTAGTCCAAAAGTGTTTATAAAAGATTTGTTCAAAAGATATAACTTGTACTATTTATTTTTAGATAGAAATAACATAAGTTTGTTAAGTCTAATTTAATATTTATTGTTATCTTTAAAACTTTGAGGGGTTTAATTTCTTTGAACAATTTTGATTCTAGTATCAGTTATTTGATTACGTCTTTGGTTCCAACAAACCATTGATAACTGAAACTTGGATATTGTAAACATCTCCCTATCATAGTGGATGCTTGCTTGTTGGACTTTCAAGTCCCATGGGTTTTACCTTTTGCATTGAAGGGGTTTTCCACATTAAAATCTTGGTGTCTTGTATTTGTTACTATTTTTGTTTTATTGTTGCCATTTTTTTGTGCTGTTGCTCATAGATTCTTAGAAGCAAGGGATTTTGTGTGTGTTTTATCCTCATCAAGTCAAACCCTTTCAATAATATGATAATACATGATTAAATGATTGGATGAAAACTAAAAAAACTCTTACACTAAATTAAATCTTTCTAATATTCAACTTACATGCAAGTTCTGAGTTGTAACTTTACTTTAGCTTGGGCTTTGAGTGGTTGCAAAGTTACTGCTTGTGGGTAGGATCTTGGCTTGGCAAGGCCTAGAAAGGGTGGAATCAGATCGAACTGGGACAATTGCTATAGACTTGAGTTGAAAAAGTTGTACCCTGATTAACAATTATAACTTTTGGTCTAGTGGTAAGTGCTCAATCTAACAAGTGATATTAAAACTGAGGCTATCAATTTGATTCTTAGAAAGGCACGCTGAAGGTAGGTACTAAGAGAGGGGTTGTTAATTGCAGGTCATCATCCTACTATACTAAGGCTCAAGTAAGGTCGGAGTCAAATCAAACTATAGGTTCGAATATTGAAAAGGCACAAATTGCTAGAACAAGGTGTTGAGAGGGAGATTATTTGTTGCAAGCCAGCATGTAAGTGCTCAATCCAATAAAAGTTTATGAATTAATTAATAATAATAATATCTTATCAGGGATAGTCGCATTTACTAGGAATTGCAAAAACGAAAGGAAGGTTTTCTTTGCTTGTTTGCAGGCTTTGTAGCCCTATTGACTTGCCTTAATATTATGATAACCCTTCTCATCAGTGATACATGAACCTTTCGAAATTATGATTTCAAAAGATTGGGAGGCTCGGAGACTTGGACAGGAAAGTGAGCCTTTGCTAATTTTGTTTTTCTATATAGTTTGATATACTTTTCTACTGAACCTTCTCATATACAGTTCAACGGAACTGAAGTCTCTTTATAAGCCTCCAAAATTAAGGAATATAACTCTAATTTAAGATGGAGTTGTCTTCCATTATTCCATATATATGAAAATTCGTAGTCAGAAGAATGTTTGAACGACCTATATATAAATGCCTGGCCACGGTAATGATTATGGCGAATGGCCGTAAATGTTAGCCCTTTAAAATAAATGATTAGTTGGTTCGTTTTGAAAATTAACAAAGTATTCAAGTATATTAATTAATAATTTATATACGGTTAATCACGTATCAAGTATCGAAATGAAAATAAATTATTGATTAATTGTATATAAATTATTAATTAATATAATTAAATATTTAATTAATTTTTAAAATGAACCAACCGATAATTTATTTAGACGAGCTAACATTTACGGTGATTCTCCCCAATGATTATGTAACAGATACAAAGCCATCTACTTCTTGACAGTTTGTTCACTAATTAACATTTTAACTTCTGGAAAATTATTCCACTTAGTGTTAAATTTCGTTTCTCTTGGATGATTAGCCTCCACGATCTACTCCTTACTTTTCCTAAAATGCTTTTTAAATCATAATTAAATTAAAACAATTAGATCACTTAAACCTGCCCTTTCCAACATTTATATCAGAACACCTATTATTTTATTCGTAAACATATTGTATTTGGATTACTCTTTGGGAGAATTAATAAATAAGGTATATTTAATTTTAAAAGACATAAAAAGTTTAAATTATTAAGAAGGACTATTTAGATTTTATTTAGGAAGATAAACCATTAAATTTCACTTAACGAACAAAAATATCTTTGTAAATGAGAAGAGAAGTCATTTTGAAATTTAGAGGAGAAGTCATCGAGAATTATTCATGTTTTGCTTCGTCGTCTTCTTTTATTGTATTAAGGTTTTGCAGAGTTACAATTTTTTTAAAATTTATTCATGGCAGGTAGCATCAAGAAGTAAGCGTGAGGTCCTCAGGTAAACACCATAAATCTATGTATTTCTCTCTTGTTTTAAAATTTCTTTTCTGCAGCTTCTCCGAAGGAGACAGCTTCGTCAATAAGCATTTTTTCAATCGTTAGGGAGATTTTGTATTAAAAAATATTATTGTCCTGACATGTGTAAGATACAGAGGGGTTCAATTAAGTATACTGCTATCAACGTTCATTAACTTCTTCTTATCAAAGTAATCAAGGATATCGTGTGTGTTAATGATTGCCTTGATACTGTATTGGGACCATTCGGAGAAGGAGGAGTTGTCGAAGACCAAGATTGTAATGGTTAGACAAGTGTTGATTTGGTTTGTCAGCTTGTTTTCGGTAATGTATTGGTTGAATAAGCCAAATTCTGGAAACATTTGATCAATCAATAAAAAGAAATAGTCATTCACATATTGTCTTCCAAATTTCTTGTAAATTTAAAACTTTATTTGCTATTGTTAGCCACTCTTTGATAACACTTGACTGCTTAATAAAAAAATAGTTATTCGCATATTGTCTTCCAAACTTAGTGCAAGTTTAAAACTTTATTTACTATTATTAGCCACTTCGTGGGAACACTTAACTACTCAATAAAAAGAAATAACCATTTACATATTGTCTTCCAAACTTCTTGTAAATTTAGAACTTTATTTACTATTGTTAACAACTTCATAGGAACACTTGATCACTCAATAAAAAGAAATAGTCATTTGCTTATTATTTTCTAAACTTCTTGTTAGTTAAGAACTTAATTTACTATTGTTAGTCACTTCGTGGGAACATTTGACCACTTACTAAAAAGAAATAATCATTCACATATTGTCTTATAAACTTATTGTAATTTTAAAACTTTATTTACTATTATTAGCCACTTTGTCATAACACTTGACCACCCAATAATAATAAAAAAAGAGTTGTTCACATATTGCTTTCTAAATTTTTTGTAAATTAGAACTTTATTTACTATTGTTAAATACTCCGTAGGAACACTTGATCATTTTAAAAAAGAAAATAATAATTTGCTTATTGTCTTCTAAATTTCTTATAAATTGAGAACATTATTTATCATTGTTAGTTACTCCATGTGAACACTTAATCACTCAATAAAAAGAAATAATCATTTACATATTGTCTTTTAATTTTTTTGTAAATTTCAAACTTTATTTACTATTGTTAGTCACTCTATGGAAACATTTGACCACTCAATAAAACGAAATAATTATTCACATATTATCTTCTAAAAAGGTTTTCATTAAGGTATTGTTTTGATGGAAGAGTTTGGAGGGGAAGGGAGGGGAATGATAATTTTTTATTTTAAATTTTCATTCCCTTTATTTGGTAATTTTTTGAAACGAGATGAATAAAATAAAATATTATCATATAATATTTATTTATACATTTTTCATTTTTATAAATATTTTATAATTATCTCAATTTAGAAATGAAAGATTACTCTTTCCTTCCCTTCCTCTCCCTCCAAACTCTTCCAATCCAAACATACCCTAAAGGTAATTTTATCCATTAAATAAAATCTAATAATTTCTCTCCCTAAATAAAATTTAAATAATTATTTTTAATAATTTAAACTTTTTATATTCTTTAAAATTAAATATACTTTATTGTCAATTACGATTAATTATCCCTTACTCTTTTTTATTGACTTTGTTGATTTGGTGATGACGTGGTATAATATCTCATGACATTTTTTCTCATGAGACATTATCAGCAAATTCAATAAAAAAAAGTCTCACATTATTAAATTTTATGTCATGCGAACAAAAACACAGTCGCATTAACAAAAACAATGATACATTAGTATAAAAGGAATTTTATTTTATCAATTTAAAATTATGAGAATAACATTATTACAATCAAAACTAAAATGTAATTAAGTTATTTTTTTAATATATAAATTCAAATTTTAAAATACTTTTTCATGTACAATTTTTTTTAGGATGATTAATTCTTAATAAGATATTAAACAAATTTAACTAAATAAAAATATAAATAAAATTATTCTAAAATCTTCACCTCATACGTTAAACTTCTTCAGTAAATATTAGCTCCTATATAGGACAACATCATTTGTAGAATTTGATGCAAAAATCTTGTACTGTTGCAAGATTTGTAATTTTATTTCTATTACCAATTAAGAATTTAGTCAATTTTTTTCAGTTTCACCTTTGTCCTAAATGTTACTACAACACTTTTTTTTTTGATAGTATTTGTTGTTGCTTTTTTATCTTTTACTTTTTTTTTTATGTATATTGACATTTTTTTTATATTTTTTAAGTATAAAATTAATCTCTTTCAAATCGTGAATGATTATAGTTATTAGACATCTTTATAATATCTTATAATATTCTTTTTTTCTTTTATTTCTTTTTATGTGTATATGAGTTACTTTTCTAATATCTTGTTTGGGAAAATCAATGCATTTATTAAAAATATCTTGTTAACAAGTGTTTTAAAGATATTATTTAAAAAATATTTAATAATATTTAATAAATTCTCTTAATTATTTAATAAAAAAATAATAAATATTTTTTGAATTGTTAAAATATTAAATATTATATTTTTATATTTAATAATTTTTATTTTAATTCTTTAATTAATATTTTAAAAACACTCGTTAAAAAATACGCTAATAAGAAACAAAAAAAAAAATTCTATGGAGAAACGAAAAAACAAACATAGGGAATACCTTTTGCAGTTACTTTTTCTCCTTTTTGTGTTTTAATGGATGCGTGACTGCTATGTTCTTTCCTTCTTATCTAATCATGTCACCTACTAATCTTACCTGATTGATGATGGCATTTTTATTTACTTATTTTTTTGGTGAACGATGATAGCTCTTCTTTAGATTGAGATGCATGAACCTTTTTTGGAAAATTATGCAACGGAAAATGGAGGCAGCTCTGAGGCCGAGACAGGAGCACCTTTTCTCCTTTTGATGGTTCTGATTTAATGATTTTATCTCTTAGTTATCAGAATTAATTATAAATTTTAATTTAATATCATTATAAGAAAAATATTATTATTTAATAATATATTATTTAAAAAATTAATTTTTTTAAATAATTAGTGAAATAGTCATTTTTTTAATAATTCATCAATATTTTATTAAATAACAGTGTAAATATTTTTACATTAATAAAAAATTAAAATTAAAATTATACTTTTTTTTTACATAAATTTAGATATATTGCTTATTTTTTATATGCAATATATTTAGTTTTACTTTTACTCATACAAAAGCAATAATTGAAAGAATGTTTAAACGAGCATCGCGCGAATATAAATGAGGTGACCAATTTAACTTGGTCATTGCATCCTAATTTACTTATTTGATATAGTTAATTAATGATGGATGAAAATTTAAGTGAGGGGAATGCTCATATCCAGTTTAAGGTCAGGACAAGTCACTAACTTTAGTAAAGATTTATAGTAAGATTATAAATTATTTATCAATGGATGTACCTTGCATTTAAATTCAAGTCATAGCTAGCATAAGTAGAAGGTCCACTCAAATGAGCCAACACATATTAGTGATATAGTTAATTATAATCTAAATAACCAGTCGTACGAAATGAATTATAAAGACATTTGGGGCTCATAGTCACGGGTGAATGAAGTAATAGTCGAAATTGAAGCTTAATTACTAAACGTGTTAGAATGGTTACCGATAAATGGCTATGGTAATGATTTTGTAATATATATATTAAGATATGATACAGAATCATCAGCTTGACTTGTTCATTAATTTATAGATTCACTTTCAGAAATTTATTTCATCTCGTGTGAACTTTGTTTTTCTTGAATGATTACCTTCCATGATAAGTACTAGTGGTCCTCGTTTTTCTTGAATAAGTCCTTATAATTATTTAATTGAAGTAGTTATATATTAAAATTTGCACATGTGTCTATGTAACTAAAAAAATCGTGGTTTGTCTTTTTTGTTTTTGTTTTTTGTCTTTACCTGTATATTTATATATTCTTTAAGTAAGATATTATTCTCATTCGAGATATTGATGTTGCCTCTCTTCATACATGTTTTATTACAAGCTCAAATCTCTAATATTATAGACACAACTCAATTAAATTCAAATTTATTTATCACTTGAGCTACCATGATGAAGCCTTTTCCTAACTACATATTAGGTATAGATCTTATTGAAAAAACAAAGAAACCCAAACTTTAAAATAGTCGTCAAAAATTTATTGAATGCTTTGAACCTATTGGGTTGAGATGGACAGTCAAAGCCGCCGTCTCTAAAGCTCCCAACTAATTTCCCACAAAGAAAATTAATTGACTAACAATGGAATTCTAATATATAAGGTAGAATAAGTCGAAAGCCACTTGTGGGTTATTATATAGTGACTTATCATTTTGACCATATTTTGAAATGAAATGTATCAATCTTTTCCTTTTCAAAAGGTTGCTCCCTTGGCTCTTCTGTAAAATTGCAGTCAATATAGGCGACCAAAAACTTCATTTATGCAAGAAAGCTTGAATTAGCTTGGCCTAGCTTGGAAGTAAAAACCCTCCACCAAGCACTCAGCACACAAACAAAAAAGGATATTTGGAAAAATAAAATTAATTAATTGTCGCATTCATAAGCATTATCCCAACAAATCCAATATGCAATGAATCATGCAGAGTTCTGGATATAAACTAAAATATCATATACAGAACACGTTGATAGCTACATGTTCGTCCACAACAATTGAATCATCGTGTTAATTATAGTTTCATTGAAATTAATTGTTTAATAACTTTTTTTTGCCTTTATGTTTATACTTTGTGTGTTCATTTTAATATTTATTTCTTTAAAAATTTATTCATTTTAGTTTATTAATTTACCCATTACATTAAATATTATCCTTATGACAATCTTACATCCAAATTACTTTGATAATTGATAACATATATGTCACGTTAGAATTTCATTTAAAACTATTTATATCAGTAACTCTTTGACGCATGATTATTTAACAAAATGATTTAGACAAAGGATCACGAAGATAACATTGAATCTAATAAGTACATTAAGAGACAAAAATAAACAAACTTAAAAAGCAAGAACTAAAATTAACACACAGTAAAAGTATATAGACCAAAAATTTAGTGCTTGTTTGTTATTCTAAACTACCTGAATCAATTTTATGAAGTTAACACGAATCAAAACCGGTGGTCAGATGAACTGATGTGATTGGCTTAAGCATCTATCCACGATGCTCTGCAGCCGCAGAATAAATTAAAGATGACTGCTGATGTGGGTCGTAGCGCTCTTGGTCCATTTGTCACTGTGCCAACTCAGCAACCACTCTTCTCACTGCTTCCTGGAAGGCAGACTCGTCCCATTCACTTCCCTGCAAGTGCAGACATCGAGAGACGAATATTCTTCACAAATTAGAAGTTGTTTACATTTCTTCTACTTTATGCCAATAGAAATTATCAACGTAGTGTGTTAATTCTTGTTTGATGGCTGCCAAATAGATTTGACAAATCTCAGCACACCAAACCTCCTTGCCAATTACAACTGCACTTGCTAAGCTCCTTCCTTTCCACTACAGATCATTGTACTATATACATAAATTTCATTATCATACTATTCAACGAGAGTTCTAGGATCCTGCAATAAAGTAGCTGCTACTTTTTCTAAATCTAATTATTAGATTTTTAGTATGAATTCTACTGTCATAGTGCAGACTAGCTAGACTTACTAATGATTAAGTTCCTTGATGTGGCCAATCTAAAACGTAATTAATCACAAACTTGGTTTCTGCTGGCATAATTAACGAATGACATATAGCAACTTTCCCCACTATGTTTTTATACTCTGCAGCATCCAATTTTGAATATTCATGTATTTAGCTTGAACCATTATAAGAACTAAGTTAATCATTGGGTGAAGTAGCAGGCTATATTTGTGCCTTGGTGTGACGTCCAATCCACATAGCATCCTACTCTAAAGGCAAATGTTTCTGTAACAAGTAGTACTTATAATCAGCCAATGCTTATAGAGCCTTACAGAAAAGGAAAGTATTTCTATAACAAGCAGTACTTATAATCAACCAATGCTCGTAGAGCCCTACACAAAAGGAAAATGTTTCTAACAAGTTGTTACGTACTATTTCATGAACTGTTCTTAGGGGTACATACCTCAATAATCCTTAGTCTGAAGGTTACTTGATTAAGGGCAGTCCCTTCTGCAATATGGGTAGTGTTTGCGCCCATGGAAATCAAACTCACGTTCTGTGCCTGTCTTAAGAATTCCAATAAGCGAATCAATATATTAACTTGAGAAATTTGCCCTCTCACAGTCACTTGCAAGTCCACCATTCGCTCTTCTGATGAGCTCGATTCCGCTACATGTGAAACTTGGACATTCGATCTTTCATTTGAGAAGCTAGCTTTGGTTTCTTCAGTAATAGATTCTTTGGGTGGCAAAACTGACGTCAACTCCTGAATTCTTTTGCTACGCTTTTCAATTTCAGCCATCAAAGAGCTCAATGTCTCCTTTGCTGTTGTAAGTATTGACGCTTTGTCTTTCTAACAACCCAAGTTCAATTCTGAGGCATTAATATGGAATAACATACAAAAAAGCCATATGCATTGCTTATAAGAGAATATTGAATTGAAGTAAATGTGTACCTTAGTTCCTGGAGGAAGTAGTGCTCTAAGTGCCTGAAAATTCTCATTTAGTTTCTCACGTCTTCTTCGCTCTGATATCATATGATGCAGCTGGGTACTAGTAGGACGGGTTGCTTGAATGCGTTCTCTGATTCTCGTCAAATTTAAGCTTCTAAAGAATGAAAATGATCTCTTCAGCAGGCTTTGCCTACGAATATTGGACCCTAATTGGGACCTGATATTGGGGCCTATATCTGGTCTATACCTCTTGAAAGCAGTAGCTTCTGGATGCACCACAGAAGTATAAGGAAAATTTTGCTGGGGTTGATGCTGATGAGAAGTTGGAGATATAACATGGAGGATTGCTCTCATTATTGCATCATGTTCACTCTCTGGTGTGGGGAATATTTGACTTGGAGTGACTTGAGCCAATGCTTGGATGGCTTGTTGGTGTGGGGTAGTAGCCGTGGTTGACACAGGCTGCAACGTCGGAACCCCTCCAAGGGTTTCAGGAAAGTGAGACTGGCCAGAAGTGCCCGGAATACTGAATATCAGGGATGAGTATTCAGGGCTACCTGCGGATAATGACCTTAAAGAAGATGAGGATGATGAAGGTGGATTCTGATCAATTGGCTGGGACTGTCTAGAAAAATCTTCAGGAAACAAACTCCTAAGTGCTGTTTGAATGTCAGCCTGCACAACAAAAGTTTATGGGAAATCAAAATTCAACAATATTGATTCATATTTTGGTTAATGAAATGGCATTACATAGCTTAATCTAATAGAAAAACTTGCTTACGTACTTGAGGCATATTTAAGAACCCAAACTCAATTTCCCCTTTGTTGCACCCCATGAAAACAGCAGTCTGAGAATAAGGCGCAAGCAAATGACTTATTTTTCTGGTTCATTATAAATCTCAGGAAAGGGAAACAACTATAAAAAAATTTCAGTTTCTTCAACAACAAACAGACCTTAATCCTTGCTTCCTGTAAAAACATAAAACAAGTTACGATTAGCCACATATCCTTCATAAACATAGCATTACTTTGCAGTAAATTCTCTTTCATTAGTACAGTAATTATTACCTGAAAAAATTGTGTTTGTATTTCTGTCGAAGCTAGTCTTAGAAGATCCAATTGTTGCAGCTCTAGGTAGGGGCAGTGGTTCCTTAAAGCTAGTCCAGGAACACTTCTGAATATAATACAAAAACAAACGAAGTTTTTTTTTTTTTTTTTAATTAAAAAAGAATTTAATTTATATAGGAGTTAAATGCAAGGAAGCATGTCAATTTACATTAAAATTAGGGAATAGGAGACAGCTAGGCTTACTCATCATTGACATCAAATGTTAAACTCCGGAACTGGTTAAAAAGCCGTTGTGCTACACTCCCCAAAGAAGAGCTTGGTTGGTTGTTTCTTACGTTGTAGAAACCATCCAAGAAGAACAAACGACTATGCCAAAGAACAAAACCAGAAGTGTAAGCACAAGCAGCAAGCCTCAGAAACATGTTACATATAAAAATACAATGTAATAATGTAGGTATATAAATGTACTTGGGTAAAATGGAATCATATGACCACAGACAAATGTAAGCGCAGCCAAAAGACTGCACTAGAAAGCGGAGAAGATCAATTCTGGCCGCTTCAGGGAGGGAGAAGACGCCGTCCATGGGGTGCATGGAAACCTGATGCTAAGGCTTTTGCATTATGATGAGATCATCAGAGTGTGTATATGTTTTGGATCTCTAATAATACTTTTGTTCTACTTCTATGTGCCATTTGAATTTATTGCTATGTATAACGTAATCTACTTCTATGTGTTGGTGTATGGGGGAGAGGGAGTGGCTTGGCCTCATTGACAAAATAAACAAAGAAACTATATAAAGGAAAAAAGAGATATGATGGAAGAATTAAGCTGTGTTCTGCTGGCTGCTGGCTAGGGAGACAGTCCTCAGTAGGTCATAAAATTGTTATTTAGCTATTGAAAAATTCAAGATATATCTGTCCATGTGGGGAAGGAAAGAACCGATCAAAAGAGAGCAAGGGTTTTGAAAAGTATAGAAGTGGGTGACTGTGAGGAAAAGTACTAGCTGACTACATAAGATGAAAGTGTGAAACCACAATGAAAGGAGGGAAAAAAAGAAGTGGTACCAAAAATAATTAGCCCCACCTGCATAGGGGAGTTGAGAGAGCAGAGAGAATTGTCTTCTTCGCAAGCGAGAGCTTGAAAAGTAGTAGCAAGCACTGAATGTATAGATGAACAGATGGAGAGATAGAGGGAGAAGGAGGGGAGGTTTAGAAAATGGAAATGATGAAAAGTGCAAAACATGAAAGCAAAGTAGATCAGAAGGAAGCAGCCAGAGACAGGGAAAGGAAAGGTTGGAAAAGTAGCAAGTCAAAGTCCATGCTGGAAAGGTTTGAAAATTAGTCAAGGGAGGAAGGCACGGTGTTTCTTTCCACTTGACACCTGTTAATTCTTTTACAATTCCTCCTTGGAATTTTATAATTTGCTTCCTTTCCCAAATGCCAAACACCTTTTCTTTTAAGCAGAGAAATTTAAACTCATTGTTATTGAAATGGATGTCTTAAATGTCATACAAATGCTGCATAATACTTCTCAAGATAATACTCACTTGTCTTCATTAACTATGTACTGTAGACAAAATAGAGAGGCAAATAGATCAACCTTTTCTTAACTGATGCATGATAGTATGAACCTTGACTCGGAGTTTTTGTATTTTGGACCACTCACCAGCTGGAGATTTTTTATTCAAGGACTTTATGCGGGCCTCACAGCCCAGACTCGTTAACTCTCCAGTATCTCCTTAATTTTATTGGTATTCCCTTATTTACCAAAAAAGTAAAATAAACTCGTAGTTTTATTTTATTTATTTATCATTTGAATCAAGTGGTAGTATTAATTAAGTTAACCATCTCTCGATGGTCGATACTTACTCTTAAGTTATTTTGAATCTTCACATAAAATTTTTTTTTAATGATGTGTCAAAATATGATTTAATAATAATGTAAAAAACTTTATATGGATTAAAATTAAACTTTTTGATTATTGTATATATGTAAAATTCTAACTACCATTAACTTCTGGTGTGGTGTGTTCCTGAATCTTAAGTCAGCTAATTACGAATGCTCGGGACAAAGAAACCAAATGACGAAGAAATATAAAGGTATTTAGTACTTTGCAAAAAAAGAGAAGGGAAAAGTATATATTAGTGAAATTTCTATTGCAGAAAATGGAAAAGGAATTCAAAGATGTCCCTTGTCAACTTACTACTTACATCAATCAATGAAATCCTTTTCTTTCTTCTCATTCATTTTTTTTCTTGAGGTCCATGTTACATGACAGTGGACACTGAATGCGAAATCTCTCTAACACCAAAATTACCTCATTGCTAATTATGTCATAAGGAGGATGATTAAGTGGTTATATATATTATTCAGTTTCTTAGTAATTGTTATGTCATTAAGAGGATGATTATATATGGTTATTTGTTTCTTGAGCTTTTGGCATCATACAACCTCTTTGGTGTCTTAGATTTTGTGAAACTACTACAATAGCCTTCCTTCTTTCCCCGTATTAGATATACTCCTAATTTCTCTATCTTATTGTTTATGTATTTGTTGGCTGAGATTCAGTAGGACCATTTTCTTCTAATATATTAAGCTTCCTTTAAGTTAATGGACACTTAAATAAATGCCTGATTTTAAATACCTAATCATATAAAAACTGCAAAATGTCACATGACTAAGTCTAATATCTTTGATCGTAAAAAGCACTTGAATGACAGATGCACAAATAAAATGAGAGATGAAAATAACAACGTTATAAATGAATAAGAAGCATCCAAATTGCCATCAGTGCAAAAGAAAATTTGAACACCGATTCAAAGAAAATATTTTAAGATAATAGAGAGATACTAATCAAGTAGGAGAAGTCGTAATTCATACAAGGTTTCCTGCGTGGGACAAGTGAAAACAAGAGGAATGATGTGAGAGGTATGCACATGACTATGCCTTAATAAAATTATAGAGCAGAGGGTCTAAATGATAGAAAAGTGGAAGAGACATGCTTTGAAGACATAAATTATATTAGAAAACATATATTTCAAAGAGTTACTCATAATATCTAGTTAGAGAAGAGTGGAAAGAGTTGTGTTATATATATATATTAACAAATTGAGTTTCATATGAGTATAAAGAGTTCAAAACCTATTAAAAATACATTTGGTCATGACTAAGTTAACGCCCAAACAAAAATTAATTCCACACTCTTTTTTTGTGGTCTTACTAAAAATATTATAACCAAAATTTAAATCGATCAAATGTCAAATTTATGAATAAATTTTTTTAGACCATTGTTACAATATAACTGTCTTTATTTTATTGGATTAAATATTAGACAATTAATATAACGTGCTAATTGTGAATAGACGTTTTCAATGGCTATGGCTGCATAATTTCTATTATTAATTAATAAATAATTTTTATAATTTTTATTTCTCCTTGTTTGTCTTGAAAGTTTAAAACAAGGTGTTATTATTATTATTATATATATATATATTACATAAATTTATAAATGATATTAATTTATTAATGTAATTAATTTGTTAAAATTAAATAAAATTTTACTTTAGATAAATGTATCTTACATTTTCTTGCCATTTTATTTATCTCTTATATTTTTAATTTTCTCTCTTCTTCCTAATTTTTGTTTTCATTTTATTCTTGCCTTCTATTTTGTTATGACTATTCAATTAGGATCATTATACATTTACTTACATCTAGGATAAAAAGAATAATTTTCTCTCTTATACACACACGTACTAAAATTTAATATAATTTAGTTTTTATCAGTTCTAAGTGCAAATAATTTTATATTACCAGTAAATTATGTATGATGTCACTAAGCATCAGATTAGAAGTTTGTTACAAGCTACACCAAAAAACAATTTGTTACAAGTTTTTTTTTTACTTTAATAAATGAAAAAACTTTAATTACTCTAGTGATAGGAAAAAATTTTATTTAATAATTATATAAAGAATTTTATATTAACAATAGATTAATTTTAAATTCATTCTAATATCAAAATCTTTAGTTTTACCACTTCTTACAATGAATTTGTCAGCAATGCCAAGCACACACACGTGTGTAAGGTTTTATTTGGTATTTAATTTCTATACAAAACATGACATATTATTAAGCGATAATGATGTATGATTTTGTGTACCCAGCAAAAGAGGCAAGCCATCCAATGACCTTAACTGGCAACCCAGATGTGCTTGTGTTGAATTTGAAAGTATTGGCCTCTGAGTGAGTTTCGATTGGCTATGAGAAAAAAAATATTAAAAATTAATTACGTGTTAATTATGTAAAAATTTATTTATGTTTGAATATGTTAGTTGATAATCGATTTTAAGATAAAGAATTTTATTTAAATTGTATAAAAAAATTTACTTATATGTATTAAATTATTAAAAGAGATATAAAATAATTGAAAAAATTATTTAATGAAAGGCGAAAAAGTATTTATCCATAAATTTTTTTAAAATAATCTATAATCACATATTTAAACAGATTTTTTTAATTAAAATTTATTTTATCTCAAATTTATTTTATTTATTTAAAGTGTATAAAATTAATTATAAGTTAAGATTATTTTTTTATTAACTAAAAATAACTTTTTTATAAAATTTTTTATTTTGAGCTTTTGATTAAGTAATTTTAGCTTATTTTGAAAGTTTTGATAGATAAATATTCTTTTTCTTTCAATTAAATAATTTTTTTAACCATTTCATATATTTTTTAGTAATTTGATTCCAAAAACCTATTCTTTTTATATAATTCAAATAAAAATTTTAGTCTTTAAATTGATTGTAAATTAACATATTCAAACATAAATTAATTTTTTTTAAAATAAATTATACACATAAATAATTTTTTATATAATTATTTTTCACAGCAATCTAAACACACTCTAAAGCTTTTCAACAAAAATAATTTTCATTTATAATTAAATTTTAATCAAATATGATAAATTTTACACCAAATAATTAAAAAAAAAAAATCAAACATGTACTCCAGTGTAGGATCTTTGGTTTGGTGGGTTGGAGCCGTAATGTGTGAACGTTCATATGCACTTTCATGTGGCTGTGTCACACTGTCAGCCTCGTACAAGTCCTAATAGAAGGTCCCATGTCCATCAATTCTAAGACAAACCCCCCTGGGTCCCAAATGTTAGGGCCCTCCTCACAAACTCATGGTAATAGTCTTCTTCTTGGGACCAAAGTCTTGTATCGCCCAAAGATTTGACCCAATTTTCAGAATTTGAGTACGACCATTCTTTCGTCCTCTTGTGAATGGTGATCAGCAGGAGAATCACAGCCACCAATTTAGAAGATGATCATAAAAAATACAAGAAAATCAATGAAAGATAATAGGAATCATTATACTATTGTATGGTTGTGATTATCTAACTATTTAGACGATAACTTAATGAAGTCCTCTTGTGCATGTATTATATTATCATTTGAGGAATAAATAATTATTTACACTTAGACTCATATATTTGTTTATACATTATTAAATATGACTTTAAATAAGGGTGTTTATAGTTTGGGTTGGTTCAAGTTTTTTTTTTTAAAATGTTTAAACTAATTAACTTGGTCCGGTTGGTTTGATTTGATTTTTTTTTTAAAAAAAATTGAACATTCCGAACCAAACCAACTCAATTAAGGTTGAGTTGGTTTAGTTCGGGTCATAGGGTTGTTTGATTAATTTTTTTAATTAAAATAATAAACCTACTATTGTTAAATACTTTAAACTCAATTAGACAATTACATATGAGTTTTAAATATTTAAGCCTTCAAATACAATATAGATATTAAGATAAAAGTAAAATTAAATTTGGGAAGAAACGTTTTAACATTTCAAAATCATCATAAGCTTTATTTGTAATATGAATATATTGTAAGATTTAAATGTTTCATGTGTTAGACATGTAACTTATCTTTATTAGTTTAATAAATAATTAAATAATGTAAGATTTAAATGTCTCATGTGCTAGACATGTGACTTATCTTTATTAGTTTAATAAATAATTAAATAAATTAAAGGGATAAATTCTTATTGGATAAAAGGAAGAGATAATTTTTAAAATAAAGATAACTGTTCTCCTGATGGAAGTTAGCAGAATAAAAAGAAATCAGTTTTAACGTAAAAACTCAAAGGTCCTATTCCCGATCATAAGGTTTCTTTTTCCCTCACCATCACTAATATGTTAGCCAATGGCAACCATCACACAAGAGGGGGGTGAATTGAGTGATGATAAATTTTAAAACAAACTTAAGAAATTGTGCATTTTGATGCACTCAATCAATATATGCAGCGGAATAAATACATTAAACGCATATCATGCTTGGAGACAATCAAGAACATTAACTTCACATTCAAAACATTATGCTAATCACATTAAAGTTATATAACAATATTAATCATAATGTGATTAACCAAGAACAATCAATATCATTGATACAAATATTCTAGATAGCTCAAATGCAACTTCAATTAGTGTAAAAACAAGCAAACAAGCTAAACATTAAGTTCTAATGATCAAGACAACAAGCTCACAAGATTATGCAGTAAATTTATAATTATAGCTGCAGAATATGTATAGATAGCAAGAATATCAAGTGAAAGTGCTGTAATGTCAAGTGAGTAAGGGATAAGAGAGAGTGCAAACAATATTTACTGGTTCGATCACTTCTTGTGATCTACGTCTAGCCCCAAAATCATCCACTTGAGGTTTCCACTATTTTCAAGCTTGTAACTTAGGTGCTTGAGAAACTTTTACAAAGTTAAGCACTCTTCACACCTTTGGGATCCTCCACCCTTGTGCAAGAGTCTCTAACTCTTCAAGCTTTACCGGTGCTTGAAAAACCTTTACAAGCTATGAGCACTTCCTACACCTTTGGGATCCTCTACCCTTTGTGTATAAACCTCACACTTTCAACTAGAGGGATCCTTTGCCATCACTTAGTGTTTACAAGATAAGAATATAATAGAATGAATAAACTCTCTCAAAGAGTAGATAATACAAATTGAAGAACTAATGGATAGAGGGATTATGAAAATGAAGAGCTCAAATGTTGATTTTGATAGAAAATGATCAAATCCTCATAATGATTTGGAAATTGGTGTTCATCAACTTGTTAATGCTTCAATCTTAGCTTCTATATATAGCCTAAGTGATAAAATAGCCGTTGGTGGTGTTTTAAAATCATTACTTTCGAAATCTAGCCGTTTATAGCCGTAACAGGCATTTCTGGCACGTTGTAGTTAACTACAGATAACTTGTAGTCGACTACGATTCCTCTCTGGAATGTTGTTTTTGAATTTTAACAATTTGTAGTCGACTACACAACCTTGTAGTCGACTATATTCCATTCCTGGAATGTAATTTTCAAGTTTTGACCCTTTGTAGTTGACTACAGATAACTTGTAGTCGACTACCAGTCATCTCTGGAAAATAGATTTGATTTTTGACACTTGTGAAGTCGACTACAATTTTTCCCCGAGAAAAGTAGTCTTTTGAAAATGTCATAACTTCTTCGTTTCTTATCCAAATTAAGCAAATGACCATGCGATGGAAAGCCCTTTGAGTCTACTTTCATATGAAATAAGTTTCAGATCAAAACTCAAAGTATTTTGAGAGTTATGATAAAAATAGTAACATATGTCAGCTTTTCAAAGTCTTGTAGTCGACTACAATTCCTATCCTGAAAGTAGTCTTTTTAAAAATGTCATAACTTCTTCGTTTCTTATCCAAATTAAGCAAATGACCATGCGTTGGAAAGCTCTTTGAGTCTACTTTCATATGAAAAAAGTTTTAGATCAAAACTCAAAGTATTTTAAACGTTATGATAAAAATATTGACCATAGGTCAGCTTTCAAAATTCAGATTTGGCTATTTTTCATAGTTTTGAAATATCACAAAAACTAACTTCTCAAAACTTGTTTGTTGGACATTTTACCATGTTAAAAACATTTTTCAAGATTGAATAAAGATATTTGAGCTCTCTTCATGTAAAACCTCTATCCTTACAAAGGAGAATAGCCTATAAGATAATATATACCGAAATGAGTCCTTAGGCTTCTTGATGCAATCCAAGCTTCCAAGAATTCTTCTCTTCAAATATTCTAAATGATTGGTTCATCTCTTCATTCTCCTTCTTCTTGAGTTGAGCATAAATAGGATCTTTCACTTTCTTATTCCAATGCTCACTCTTGGTATATGGACTATCTTACAAAGCATAACTTACTTGAAAACCATGATTAGTCCAAATC
Source organism: Styphnolobium japonicum (assembly GCA_023212625.1). Taxonomy (NCBI): domain Eukaryota; kingdom Viridiplantae; phylum Streptophyta; class Magnoliopsida; order Fabales; family Fabaceae; genus Styphnolobium; species Styphnolobium japonicum. The sequence goes on along the minus strand of JALBWW010000003.1, from coordinate 18,329,158 downwards.
CATATCTCAATAACTTAATATGCATGATTCACATGTATATAACTTTATAAATTTTTTCATGCATATATGATTCACATAGACACATATCCAATATCAATTCATTACAACACATATAAAGTATTATTGGATATATTCTATAAATTATGCTACTCGTACTCAGTGCATGATCCTTATATAAAATAAACAAGATATATTACATAATCATGCTTGATCAATTATATTCCATTAAGCAAATGTAGGTAGCATATTCATTGTCTACTTATTTATTTGTCATCATCAAAACATATTGTTTTAAACCATTGGGGCAAACACATTTCTACATAATATAGAAGAAGAGAGAAAGGAAGGCAAAAGAATAGAAAACGTGTTTTTAAAGTCTCCCTCCCGTTATTGAAGCACATCTCATTATCAAATTTGGATCATGGATAAAGATAAGTTCTTCTACTGATAATTCATTATGTGAGAGTCAAATTTCAAGATCCTTTATTGAATATGGTAGTTTTCTATTATTGAGAATCCTAGAGAACTACAACTTACATGTGGTATCAGAGCATGTGTTGTGGAATTTATGATTCTCCATTGATGATGTTTGTTTTTTTTCCAATTGACATGAACCCTAATTGTGAAATTGAGAATTTTAATTAATTTGATTTAATGGCAAATTAATTTGATCGAAAAGTACTTTCGCTGTGATAGACAAAATTTTATGGTTTTGATATTTTGTTTACGTGAATTAACGTGCATCAATTATTGTTTTATATTGCTATGGCTTGTTTTATATGGTTGAATGTGAATTGATTCAAGAAAAGGAATTCCAATTCTTGCCATTAATTTGATGTTTTATATTCTATGGCTTGTTTTATATGGTTGAATGTGAATTGATTCAAGAAAAGGAATTCCAATTCTTGCCATTAATTGACGCTGCTTTATGAATTTTGTCTTTTTGTGAATGAAACAATGAATTGTTTATATATATTTGAAGTTGTACGGGTGAATGGACGTGAAGTCCAAATTGCAAATTTAACTTTTACAATTGTTTCGGTTTTAATTGTTTGTATCAAAGTAGATATTTGCATTTTGGAATTAATGTATGACAGATTTGTTAATCATCAAAGTGGTCAAATGTTTAAGTTTATTTAATTCTAAATTTTATGAAAATTATTTTCAATTACCCATAGAATGAATGTTCTAAATGACATGATGATTATTAGTTTATGGGTAAATTAAATTTCATTATTATAAGGCATTTATGGATCGCCCAAAGGTTGATTAGTTGTTCTTATAATTAATGGACATAATTATTGGTAATGTGAATGTGCTATTAGTTCTATTTATACATCTAAAGATAGTAAATATTTCTAGTTAGTGCAATTTTCATTGCCTGTTAATTGTATTAGCATCATTATGTTTGTTGTACATTGATGTATCACCCAAAGGAGAACATTGATGTACATTGAATGTTTAATATTTTATTGTCTGAATATGTGTTGAATGTTAGTTTATGACTCAAAGCATTAATGTTAGGCATGTGTTTATTGCAATTTCTGTCCCTATTGCTTTACATTTGCATGCTTCGTCTATTCCAATCTTTAATGGGCTGAATTTTTTTAACTGGAGTGAACAAGTCCAATTTCACCTTGGTGTGTTAGATCTTGATTTGGCACTCCAAGTTGAGAAGCCTATTGTTATTACTGATGCTAGTAGCAATGAAGAAAAGGCCCATTATAAGGCTTTGGAAAGGTCAAATGGACTGAGCTTAATGTTTATGCGAATGAGCATAGCAAATAACATCAAGTCAGCTCTTCTCAAAACTAAAAATGCTAAAGAATTTATGAAATTTGTGGAAGAGCGCTCACAAACTGCTAACAAGTCTCTTGCTAGGACATTAATGAGTACCTTAATCACTATGAATTTTGATGGTTCTCGTACTATGCATGAGCATGCCATTGAAATGACACATTGCAGTAAGACTCAAGTCTTTGGGAATGGAAGTGGATGAGAATTTCCTTGTGCAGTTTGTTCTAAACTCATTACCGTCTGAGTATGGTCCATTCCAAATAAACTATAACACCATGAAAGATAAATGAAATGTGCATGAACTGCATAGTATGTTAGTTCAAGAGGAAACAAGACTTAAGAATCAAGGAAATCATTCCATCCATTATGTGAACCATCAAGGAGCTGGTAAGAAAGCTAATAAGAAACATGGAAAGGGGAAAGGACCAATAAAGATCAATGAGTCATCTGTCAAGATCCAGAAGAAAACAAACAATGACAAATGTCATTTCTGTAGGAAATTGATCAATCAATTTGAGACACTTATGTTAGCTTTGTATTAGGCTTTATTAGATGTTTATTGTGCCCAATATTAGTATTTTAGATGAGTTTAATGTTGTTGGTCTTCATTGGGCTTTAAATGCAAATATTGAATAATTTTTGGATTTTGATGCATTTTGACCTTTCTTCCTTGGTTAGGTTATAACATGGGACTCGGTGATCCATTTGAGGTGCTCTTGGTGTCTTTGGAAAGCTAAGACAATGCTTTACAAGTTTGATGAAGAACTCAAGAGCTGAATCGGACTTCTAAGGGTCCAAAATATCCCTGCAATGCAGAGTGGGTTTGCTGTCAGGAAAATCTGGGCAGTATGCACATATTGGACTACATAGTGAGCTATAGGCCTCCTCTTGGGCTGAAACTTGGCCATTGGAAAGATAAGACCCATATCTCCAACTTCACTGAAGACCATTTAGTCAATAGATGTCGTTTTAGGCATGATAATGAAGCTACAAGTTGGTTTGAATTTGGAAACACGTTCTGCCAAACTAACATGAGGTAGGTTCAGTGTTTTTGGGATATCTGGAGTTCTTAAAGTCCAAATGGCATGATTCCAATTGCACAATTTCAAGGAGACAACTGGCTACAACTTTCATGAAGACCTCCAAGCCAAAATGCTCCGTCTAGGTGATGAAAATGAAACCAGAAGTCGGATAAGAGTTGTTGACTAAAAGTCACCAACCATACACCAACCCACCTACTATGCACCAACCCACCAACCATGCATCAAGCTTCCATATTTGACAATTTCCATGTTTTTATAGCTTGTATTCAGATTATGTACATGTACAAATTGGCTTCTAGGATTAGTATAAATAGAGCCAATCCTTTGTATTAGAGGATTCAAATTTTAAATAAGTTTGAGTATTTGTGAGAGTTTTCTTTCTCTTCTTCTCCATTCTCTTTATAATTTCATTTTTGTTCTTTTATTTCTGAGTTCTTCCTTCCCATCCATGGAAGGCTAGGCTCTTATAATCAATCCAAGGGATTAGCCATCTTGATGTTTAATTTGGAGATCTTGTTTCGCTTGTTCATATTGCTTAATTGTTATTCAAGTTTCTCTTCTTCCTCTCTTAATTTTGATCTAGATTGAATTGCTTAATTTGATTTGGATGTTTATGTGGTAATAGCTTTATTATCATGTATTCAAAGAGGATCACATAGAATAAACAATTTATTAAAGCTTTTTGATGGATTGTTTAGCTTGGTTAAATTCTTGATCTTAAGTTAATCTATGTTTGGATGGTGCTTACTTTATCTAACCATGGTTAATTAAATCCTAGATGCTTATCTAGTAGAGGATTCTTGGATTATGTTGTGGCGTCTTGATGTGATCTAAGGCCAAGAACACGATTAGCAATTAAGTGAATTCCTTGTGATCAATGATGAGTTAAACTCAAGATCGGTAAATTTCTTGGATTGGTTGTTTCTTTAAATTTGTTAATTACTTTCCTTTAATTCAACTAGCGTATTATCTTTTCAAATCATCCAAACCCCTTTTTTATTTATCTTGATCTGATTAAATCTTTGTTCTTTTTGGATCCTTGAGAGACGATTCGGTTCATGCTCTATACTACAAATTAGTTTGCGAACCAGTAATTTTTATTATTTGACAGGGTCTCGACAACCTCTTGTCAGGAATCTGAACACTTCCAGAAGGACTACCTACGACGTAAGGCTTGTTTTGAAAAGAAAGGTAAGCTTAATGCTTATGTATGTTTCAAATCAAATTTAACTAAAGTTCCACATAATACTTGGTGGATTGATTCTGGATGTACAACTCATGTTTCTAATACGATGCAGGGATTTCTTACAATCCAAACCATAAGCCCAAATGAGAAGTTCATCTTCATGGGAAATAGAGTGAAGGTTCCAGTGGAAGTTGTTGGGACTTATCGTTTAATCTGAAACACTGGATATCATTTAGATTTGTTTTAAACTTTTTATGTACCTAATATTTCTAGGAATTTAGTTTCTTTATCTAAACTTGATGTTGTTGGATACTCTTTTAGGTTTGGTAATGGTTGTTTCAGTTTGTATAAGCATACCTATATGATTGGATCTGGTATACTTTGTGATGGTTTATATAAATTGAATCTTGATAATTTATATGCTAAAACGCTTATGACCTTGCATCATAATAATGGCACTAGATGTGGTTTAGTGAATGAATGTTCTGCTTACTTGTGGCATAAACGTTTAGGTCACGGTCACATTTCCAAAGAAAGAATGGAAAGGTTAGTAAAGAATGACATCCTTCCAGATTTGAATTTCATTGACCTTAATATATGTGTGGATTGCATTAAAGGAAAACAAACAAAACACAAAAAGAATGAGGCCACAAGAAGCACTCAGCTTCTTGAGATTGTACACACCGATATATGTAGACCTTTTGATGTCAATTCTTTTAGTAAAGAAAAGTATTTCATTACCTTTATTGACAATTATTCACATTATGGTTATGTTTATTTACTGCATGAGAGCAGTTAATGCATTGGAAATTTATATAAATGAAGTCAAAAGGTAATTAGACAGAAATGTGAAAATTGTCATGTCTGATAGAGGTGGTGAGTAGTATGGGAGATATGATGAAATTGGACAACACCTAGGTCCATTTGCTAAGTTCTTAGAAAAACGTTGCACATGTGCTCAATACACAATGCCCAGTACACCACAATAAAATGGTGTATCAGAAAGGCATAACCGAACCTTAATGGATATGGTTAGGAGCATGTTAAGTAACTCATCTTTACCCATGTCATTGTGGATGTATGCTTTAAAAACTGTTATGTATTTGTTGAATAGGGTTCCTAGTAAGGCATTTCCAAAGACACATTTTGAACTGTGGACATGTAGGAAACCTAGTTTAAGGCACCTGCATGTTTGGGGTTGCCAGGCAAAAATAAGAGTCTATAAACCATAAGAAAAGAAACTGGATGCAAGAACAATCAGTGGATATTTCATTGGTTATCCGAAAAAAGCTAAAGGGTATAGATTCTACTGTCCTACCCATAGTATAAGAATTGTTGAAACTGGAAATGCCTAATTCATTGAGAATGGTGAGACTGGTGGGAGTGAAACTTCACGAAATGTGGAAATTAAGGAAGTTAGAATACAAGTTTCTTTAACTCGTGTTTCTACTTCTACAATTGTTGTTCCCTATGTTGAACCACATAACAATCAAGAAGAACAACAAATTAATGATCCCGTGGTTAGCAATGAACCTATAATAGAACAACCACAAGAAATAACATTAAGAAGATCCTAAAGAGTAAGGAGATCTGCTATTTCGAATGATTATGTGGTATATCTACAAGAGTCAGAAGTTGACTTAGGAATTGATGATGACCCAGTTTCATTTTCACAAGCCATTAATGATGATAATGCTAATAAATGGTTAGATGTAATGAAAGATGGGCTTAAATCCATTGAACAGAATGGTGTTTGGGACCTTGTAGAATTGCCTAAAGGATGCAAGAGAGTTGGGTGTAAATGATCCTTTAAGACTAAGTGTGACTCTCATGGCAACCTTGAACGTTACAAGGCCAAACTTGTTGCTAAGGGTTTTACTCAGAAAGATGGCATTGATTATAAGGAAACATTCACACTAGTTTCCAAGAAATATTTTCTCAGAATTATCATGGCACTGGTGGCTCATTATGATTTAGAAATATGATTTTCTCAGATAGATGTGAAAATTGTCTTTCTAAATGGGAATTTAGAGGAAGATGTGTATTGAATCAACCAATGAGTTTTTCAGTTGAAGGGGAAGAACATATGGTGTGTAAACTAAAAAAGTCAATATACTTACTTAAGCAAGCTTCCCGACAATGGTATCTCAAGTTTAATGATACTATTGTATCCTTTTGATTTAAGGAAAACATCATTGATCGGTGTATATATCTTCAAGTCAGTGGGAGTAAGTTTATCTTTCTAATTCTGTATGTTGATGATATCTTGCTTGCAACTGATGATCTTGGTCTATTAAGTGAGACTAAGAAGTTTCTCTCTAATAACTTTGAAATGAAAGATATGGGAGAGACAAACTATGTAATCGAAATAGAAATATTCCGGGATAGATCACAAGGACTGTTGGGTTTGTCTCAGAAAGCATATATTAATAAAGTTTTAGAGAGATTCAGAATGGACAACTGCTCGGCATCTCCCGTTCCAATTCAGAAAAGAGACAAATTTAGTTTCATGCAATGTCCAAAGAATGATTTGGAACGAAAACAGATGGAAGGAATTCCTTATGCATTTGTTGTTAGGAGTTTGATGTATGCTCAAACATGTACAAGGCTAGATATCAGCTTTGTAGTTGGTATGCTGGGTAGATACCAGAGTAACCCAGGATTGGATCATTGGAAAGCTGCAAAAAAAGTTTTGAGATACTTGCAAGGAACGAAGGATCACATGCTTACTTATAGGAGATCTGATCATCTTTAGGTGGTTGGATATTTAGATTCGGACTTTGCTGGTTGTATAGATACAAGAAAATTCATGTTTGGCTATGTATATTTTTTAACCGGAGGAGCAATATCATGGAAGTTGAATCCATTATGGAAGCTGAATCTGTGGCATGCTTTGAGGCCATGGTTCAGGCTAAGAGGTTGCGGAACTTTATTTCAGGATTTGGAATAGTCAACAATATTGCCAAGCCGCTGAAAATTTATTGTGATAATTCCACAGCTGTCTTTTTTTCTAAAAATGACAAGGATTCGTAAGGTGCTAAACATATGGAATTGAAATACTTTGCCGTTAAAGAAGAAGTATAGAAACATAGAATGTCAATAGAGCACATTAGCACCGACCTTATGATTGCTCACCCTTTGACTAAAGGGTTACCGCCCAAAACCTTTAGTGAACATGTTGAAAGTATGGGCATTGTTGCTAAGTAGACATTATTGTATATTATGTTGATGTTTATGTTTTTATGTATTTCAATACTCTAAGCTTATGAATGAATATGTTTCTGTTTAACATTTTTTCCAAGTTTGTATACATAATTGAATTAGAATGATGATAACAGGTTCTGTCTTTGATAAAGACATTATTATTGGACCAATTATGTGCTTCCTATTTACAGATCATGTTAAGGAGAATGCTAACTTGTAGTACATGGAAGGGACTATGTTGATTAAATGACATACAACCGCCATGACTTATGTTAGTTCATATTCTTAATTATGATGAATGATGTATCCAATGTATATGAGAATTTACCTATATGTATGAATGCACATTATGTTTGATAGATTTATTAAACTATAAAGAAAGGTACTATCACATGAGCTAAGTGGGAGAATGTAAGATTTAAATATCTTATGTGCTGGACATGTGACTTATCTTTATTAGTTTAATAAATAATTAAATACTGTAAGATTTAAATGTCTCATGTGCTAGACATGCTTTAATAGTTTAATAAATAATTAAATAAATTAAAGGAATAAATTCTTATTGGATAAAAGGAAGAGGTAGTTTTTAAAATAAAGATAATTGTTATCCTGATGGAGGTTAGCAGAATTAAAAAAATTAGTTTTAACGTAAAAACTCAAGGGTCTTGTTCCTGACCATAAGGTTTTTTCTTCCCTCACCATCACTAAAGTAGAAGAAGAGAGAAAGGAAGACAAATGAATAAAAAGCGAGTTTTTAAAATCTCCCTCACGTTATTGAAGCACATCTCATTATCAAATTCGAATCATAGATAAAGGTAAGTTCTTCTACTAAGAATTCATTATGTGAGAGTTATAGATTTCAAGATCCTTTATTAAGTATAGTAGTTTTCTATTATTGAGAACCTTAGAGAACTATAACTTACATGTATGACATTAAGTATATCTTGTTTTACAGAGAATGTTATATATATATAAATATATTTATTTATATTACTTCACAGAGAAGACTTTAAATTATAAAATTGTGTGACTAAGATAAGTAAGCTAATAATTGAAAAGTTACTACCCTAATTGCAACTAAAGCAAAATAAAATAATTAAATTATTAGAGCTTAAAAATGAAAATTAAAGATATATAATTATATATAAGCTTTTTAAATGAATGAAAAGCCTAATGACAAGAAGTTAACATCTAAAATTCCATTATTCTTCGAGTCATTTTACCGGGTCATCGAATTTTTGAGTTATAAAATACAAGACTTGTAAACCAAACCAATCTTAGTTGATTTTAATCGGGTTGAGCCCGATGATCCAACTCAAACTAATTTTTTTAATTGGTTTAGATTAATTTATTAAGTTGATCTCTAACCAATTAACATCCCTAACTTTAGATCACGTTGATACATTCACATCCATGTGCAAATAAGATTTGTCTTACCATTTAGCACTCTTTTTTTTTTGCAAAGACCATTTGGCACTTTTTTGGGTCAAAATCATTGTAGCATTCTTTATATTTTTGGTCATACATTCCTTGACAAATGGCAAGGGCAAACCAACGAACTAGAAGGATTCTGTTTAATCTTTAGGCCATGGATTGGATCCATTGGGCTATGATTCAATTACTTTCTCAAGTTTTCAGCACATCTTTGAATTTGAAGTGGTCAGAATTGGGCTCCACTATGGGGAACTCCTTGACTTGCAAAGGGGGAGTGGGTTTGTAACCCATCAGACACTATTACAAGGCACTTCAGGCCACCCTAGCCCAATAGAGTGCTTCAGATTTCAGATATATGTGATTAAAATAAGGGGGATTCTCCGGTACCCTGTGAGTTGGAATGGTTTTGCAACCCCGGTAAGTTGGCCTTATAAGAAGAGCACATATGGTCAAAAGGTAACTGATGTTGGAGCTAACATGTAAAACTAAGTCTTGCCCAAGTGATGTTAAATTTTCAAAATGATCCGAACATTCAAAATGACCCCTAGACCCTCTGCAACGTTAGGGCCATGCCTCCGACGAAGATTCAAACCATTACTCAATCCATGCTTGTGGTAGGAATCAACTCTTGTGAAAATTCTGGATCTTTCGTTGAAGGCCATGGCAGCAGGAAGAAATGCCAATGAGCTTGCTTTCGTGGATGACGTCTTTTGTTCAATGCCTGAATTTCAAAGGAAAGCATAAATGATAATCTTCACTAAGCTAGCTCATACGCAAATTCATCCATTTCCCAGAATCAGACCACAAAGATTAAAAAGGAAAAAAAATCCCTTTCTTTCTAATTTTTCCTTGTTTTTTCTTCCTTAATAGGCAAACGAAAAAAACACATTAATAAAATAAAAACTACATGGGTCTGGTCGGATATAGCAGATGGAGTTGCCCAGAGCTTTGTCTTGTTGGTTGAAGAAGAAAGCAATGTTGTCCGAGATATCGATGCCGGATGGGAGCAGAGGCAGACTTTTCTGATGTCGTTTCCCATTTGGGAGGGCAATGCAATGCAGGGTTCAAGTTATGATTAAAGATTTTTTTGGGTGGTTTTAAAAAATTTAATAGGCAATTGCTTTTACCACAATTTAGAAAAAGTGTGGGTCATATACGAATTTTATCTTTTATTTTCCTTCCTGGCAACTTTTACTTTTCTCAACCCAAATGGCTTCTTTTAATTGGTGTATGTCATATGGGTTTCAAAACCCTTCCAACTTTAAAGGCATCGGAGTCGTCACCTTAAAATAAAACTCGTGTGTCGTACGATTTAGTATCTAGTATTCTAGTTGATCTCCGAAATTAGAAGACAAAGGTAACATGCAAAGCCAAGGGTGTCAGGAAGTGAGAACTTGAGAAGTGAGAACTGAAAAGTGATAAGAAGACAAGACAACAACAACAACAACAGCATAGGTTGTGGATGTAACTTGAAACTTGGAAGTAAGTTAATTCTTTGCAAAATAACAGGTTTGCATTGCCATCCCAACCAATCAGAAACCTAGAAGAGCCTTGATCAATCAATTTGAGACACTTATGTTAGCTTTGTATTAAGCTTTATTAGATGTTTATTGTGCTTAATATTAGTATTTTAGATGAGTTTAATGTTGTTGGGCTTCTTTGGACTTTAATGTAAATTGTGAATAATTTTTAGATTTTGATGCATTTTGACATTTCTTCCTTGGTTATGTCATAACTTGGGACTCAGTGATCCATTTGAGGTGATCTTAGTGTCTTTGGAAAGCTAAGACAAGGCTCTACAAGTTTCATGAAGAACTCAAGAGCTGAATCAGACTTCCAAGGGTCCAAAATATCTCTACAATGCGGAGTGGGTTTGCTGTCACGGAAATCTAGACAATGTGCATATATTGGACTACATAGTGAGCTATAGGCCTCCTCTTGGGCTGAAACTTAGCCATTGGAAAGATAAAACCCATATCTCCAACGTCACTGAAGACCATTTAGTCAATAGATGTCGTTTTAGGCATCATTATGAAGCTATAAGTTTGTTTGAATTTGGAAACACATTCTACCAACCTAACTTGAGGTAGGTGCAGTGTTTTTGGCATATCTGGAGTTTTAAAAGTTCAAATGGCATGATTCTAATTGCAAAATTTCAAGAAGACAACTGGCTACAACTTTCATGAAGACCTCTAAGCCAAAATACACCGTCTAGGTCATGAAAATCAAGCCAGAAGTCGGATAAGAGTTGCTAACTAAAAGCCACCAACCATACACCAACCCACCTACCATGCACCAACCTATCAACCATGCATCAAGCTTCCATATTTGACAATTTCCATGTTTTTACAGCTTGTATTCAGATTATGTACATGTATAAATTGGCTTCTAGGATTAGTATAAATAGAACCAATCTCTTTGTATTAGGATGATTCAATTTTAAGTAAGTTTGAAGAAAGTTTGAGTATTTGTGAGAGTTTTCTTTCTCTTCTTCTCCATTCTCTTTACAATTTCATTTTTGTTCTTTTATTTCTGAGTTCTTCCTTCCCATCCATGGAAGGCTAGGCTCTCATAATCAATCAAAGGGATTAGCCATATTGATGTTTAATTTGGAGATCTTGTTTCGCTTGTTCATATTGCTTAATTGTTATTCAAGTTTCTCTTTTTCCTCTTTTGATTTTTATCTAGATTAAATTGCTTAATTTGATTTAGATGTTGATGTGACAATAGCTTTATTATCATGTATTTAAAGAGGATCACAAAGACTAAACAATATATTAAAGCTTTTTGATAGATTATTTAGCTTGGTTAAATTCTAGATATTAAGTTAATCTATGTTGGATGTTGCTTACTTTATCTCACCTTGGTTAATCAAATCCTAAATGCTTATCTAGTAGAGAATTCTTGGATCATGTTGAGGCATCTTGATATGATCTAAGGCCAAGAACACGGTTAGCAATTAAGTGAATTCCTTGTGATCAATGATGAGTTAAACTCAAGATCGGTAAAGTTCCTTAGATTGGTTGCTTCTTTATATTTGTTTACAACTTTAAGTCTTGTACTTTTTTTTCAATCTTATTAATCAACAACAAAATCTCCTATTTTAATTATCTTGATTTGATTAAATCTTTGTTCTTTTTGGATCCTTGAGAGACGATTTGGTTCATGCTCTATACTACAAATTAGTTTGTGAACCGGTAATTATTATTTATTTGACGGGTCTCGACAACCTCTTGTCAAGCCTTCAACTTGAACATGGCCCTGGCTGCACAAAACCCATATGAGTATGTCATGTGCTATGCAAGCTGCAAGATTGACTACTACCCATAATAAAATGGGGGCATTGGAATTCAGTCATCATATTTTATCTGTATTTATGTTATGCTTTTATTGCAAAACATGTTAATTCATGCAGATGCAACATATTGAATTTTTTCAATAAATTTTGAAGAAATTGATAAATGATCTTTTAATTTATTTACTTTACCAGCTGTTCAGTAGCAGAGAGTCATAATACCCAACAAGCATGGTGAAAAACTGGTGGGAATATTACATGAATCTGGAACTAGGGAGATTGTAATCTTGTGTCATGGTTTTTGATGCTTAAAAGTTAGTTTCTTTGATATATGAAGCCTTTTGTTTTTTGTTATTATATGTATACTATACATAATTCCTTGCCCAATTATTCTCATTGATCAAGTTTTCTTTATTACCAGGAAACCAATCTCATATTGAACCTTGCTATTGCATGGAAAATGCCAGAATTAGTTCTTTCTGCTTTGACTTTTCCGGAAATGCGCAACTTTTTAGTAATGCAGAACAAAACCATGAATTATTAAGATGTTATGTATGTACATCTTCGATTTTAAGATATGCAATTGGCTTTCGTTTTGTTTTTTTTTAAAGCCAAGTGGCTTTACTTGTTACTCCAAATGTTGGTGAAATTGTATTAGAAATATACTTTCGATGATAGGCTAAAAGCTGTAAAAGAGAGAAAAGTGGACTGAACCCTCTGTTATTCAGGCTGTTCTTTTGGAGGGATATTCCATTCTAGGGATTCTTCTGAATAGAAAGAACTTAAGAGTTGATAATTGCTGCAAGAAGATGATGTGTACAAAAAGCATTTGTTTTGAGTATTTTAAATATTTGAACTTTTATTAATTGGGTGATATGCACTAATTAATGTGTTACTAAATACTAATACTTTCTCACCGAAACAAAAATACTAATACTTTGCGATTGTATACCAATGGGTCATTGGACGATATGATAGTATGATCATTGAAACATCTTAGAAGTTATGTTTCCATCCCTCTAATGTGATTGATTTGGTTCCAGATGTTATATTTGTTTAGCGTAACAAACGTTGAAATTACTCTTGTAGTAACAACTGTTAGAATATTAGGGTTATTATTATTGTTTTAGTAGTCTTATCATGTTGGGGGTGTTAGTTCTAGTTGTACTACACTTGGACTTCCTACAATATTAGTGTAAATAGGTGTGTTAGTGTTTATCACATCACATATCATCTAATAATTGTAATATCATTCAGAGTCCTATATATTTCTCTTTTTTCTCTTTTCTATATTTTCCCTATAATTTCAACATGGTATTAGATGTTACCATCCTCAGTGACATGATTCTGTCACTGTTTCTGCTGTAAAGTTCCCGAAGTATGGAACTCCTTTGTTTGGTGTGATTAGGTGGCAGTTTCTCCATTTACACTCGGTTATATGTGTTAACATTTTTGTCATCTGGTCTTGGTCGTTAGCCTTGCTCCACTCTTTGTTTTGTCTTAAGTTTAGCTGTTGGGTTTCCCTTCTAGGGAAAGTGAAGGTTCGTTTCAGTTTGGTAACTATTAGATGGAGGATGATGATTTACATGCTGTATGTCACGGCCTTGGACACATTCCAACGTAACCGTGCCGGCACTTGGCACTTTCTCAACCTTTTGAGCAAAGACCAAGTCAGCTTTACTCTCAGCAAGTAGGAATGTGTGACTAGAGAAACAAGATTGTGTAGGAAGTACTTGAAAGAGTACTTGTATTGATAAAGAATATTTTGTATAAGAGTTTCTTACAATCTCTCACTCTATGTCTTTATCACTCTCTATCAATCTCTATATCTAACACTAGGGAAGCTTCATCTATTTATAGTAGTTCTACCTCCTTAATGGACGGTAGAGATTAAGCCAAGTGTACGGTGGGGATGAGGTTCTAGAACCTTCCACCTCCTTACTCTAAGATATTTTACATAGAGCTTTCTAGGGAGTCTTGAAGTTTTCTCCAAGAGTCTAGAGACTTCTTGGTCTCTCTTGGTGTCTAGAGTATTCTAGAACCTTCCATAAGATTCTAGATTCTTCTAAAGAGTTCTAGAATATTCGTTATGGTTCTAGAACGTTCTAGAGTATTCTAGAATGTTCTTCAAGGTTCTAGAACATTCTGGAGTTTTCTAGATTCTTCTACAAAGATCTAGAATTATCTAGGCATCAAGCTTTTATGAGAAAAATTAAACTCCAAGAGTGTCCAAGAAGTCATGTCGTGACATGTAGCTCAACATTTCCGTGAATCAAACCGTGTAGTTAGTGCAATTGTTGGGCACAGTAAAGGCATATTGACTTGTTCTCCTTATCGGCAATTATTTCTACTAACAAGAAAAGGTTAAGAAAGATATGTCTATATGTCATTTTGGATATATGATCATATGTGCTGATTTATATAATCATTCATTGTTCATGTTCAATTATATACCCGAGTTATGATGAGAAATGTTCTTATCAAAATAATTGCCTGTCAACCATGCTTTGGATGTTAAGATAGAAACCTTGAATGATGCAATATGAGGAGAGTTGTGTAACATCTGACATAAAACCAGGATCAACTTTCATTTGATTAACCCATAATACCTGGCCAAAACTTCTAACATGAGATTAGTCAATATATTGAAACAGAAAGAAACTTTAGCTCATATTTTTTAGCTACTTGGCAAAAACCTGCTAAAATTGAACTTGGTCAATATATTTCATTTTAACATAGTATTATTAACTAGTATTATGCAAACACAGGTATTTTATAAATCTCTGTTATATTTCTTAAACTAGGTATTTTATAAGAATCGACTAGGCAACGTTGATGAAAAACCCTACTCTATGTGGGTGGTTATTTTTTGCTTTTCATTTGTGGTTGGTGAAACCCAACTTATTAGTGTAGCTTCTGACTAATACATCTACTCATATTTCTTCTAAATTTTTTTTTTCAAAGTTTGTATGCATAAATGAACTATTACTAATTGTTTCTGTATCTTGATGCAGGAGGTGATGTGGTGCTTCTGTATGCTTCAAAATATCATGACATTAAAACAGTTGTCAACCTCTCTGGACGCTATGATCTGAACACTACAAAAAAAAGTGTATAAAATGGTGATTTTTTTTGGCAAAAAATGGCGGTTTTGAATTGCCTTTTTTTCCCTCAACGGCGATTTTAAAAATCGTCGTAATTGCACTCGCCGTTGGGTATAATATGACGGTTTTTCGTAAACTGTCGTAATATGTGTGATGTATATTACGGCATTTTTGAACCACACTAATAATCAGGTATATTACGGCGGTTTTCAACCGCCCTTATTCATTAGGTATATTACGGCGGTTTTGAACCGCCCTAATTGTCACATATAATACAGCACAAATCATGAAGAAAAAGGAGGCATAATACGACGGCTCAAGTTGTGATACAAATCCAATTCAATAATATCAGGAAACAAAATCCTAATGAATAATTTTACAAAAGACGAGGACAAAGACATAAATGTAGTAAATAATATTATCATCAATCCAAAAGCTAAAAATAAGGATAGAAACATAATCAACATCAATAAACAATGTAATTCATAAAGCTAAATAAGTTTACAACAACAAATTACTTGATAAGTTATTACTGTTTTGAGAAATAAAATCCTAGCAAACTACTACTTAATGAGGACTCGCATGACTTGTCATTTGATGAGTATTACTCCCATCCGATGATCTTCTATGCTCATTGGGCGAGTCAGCCCCACTTCTAACATCCGATGGCTATAACAAACAAAATACAAATATTAACAACCATTAATTATACCATCAAATTATGATAAAATGTTGATATATAGTCTGTAATAGCTGCTTCAAGCTTGTGGAGTTTTCTTTTAGTAGCAACTCAATTATAAATTTGTATTTAATAACTTATGATACCAATATGTTACCTCAATTTCATGTATCAATTTATAGTAGATCACTTGTAATTATATATAAAAGAAATATGATATCAATATGATTTATTGTCATATAAGATAAGATATTTTCTTGACTTAATTAGGATAGCAAGGAACGATAGATATTACTATATATATGATTATTAACAAGTAAATTGACATTTACACTTTATATTTGTTAATTATAAAAATGAAAATGTTTTTAATTAACTTGCTCTTATAGATCTTCTAATATTACATAAAGGGTATATTATTTGTATACCTATTTATGGACATCACATCTATTATTCTACATATATATACACTTGACAAATTTTAAATTATATTGAACATAATTAAACTTTCACCACACTCCCCATCACATGGTGGGCAAAAAGCATTTCTCATTATATAAATATTAAAATTGTTATTCTCATGCTACTTTTTTTATTGCACACACATTGATTAATTAATTTGAGACACACATGTTAGCTTTGTATTAGGCTTTATTAGATGTTTATTGTGCCCAATATTAGTGTTTTAGATGAGTTTAATGTTGTTGGGCTTCATTGGGCTTTAATGCAAATATTGAATAATTTTCGGATTTTGATGCATTTTGACCTTTCTTCCTTGGTTAGGCCATAACGTGGGACTCGGTGATCCAATTGAGGTGATCTTCATGTCTTTGGAAAGATAAGACAAGGATCTACAAGTTTCATGAAGAACTCAAGAGCTGGATCGGACTTCTAAGGGCCCAAAATAGCCTTGCAATAAAGAGTGAGTTTGCTGTCACGGAACCATCTGGGCAGTATGCACATATTGGACTATATAGTGGGTTATAGGCATCCTCTTGGGCTGAAACTTGGTCATTTGAAACATAAGACCCATATCTCCAACTTCACTGAAGACCATTTTGTCAATAGATGTCGTTTTAGGCATGCTTCTGAAGCTACAAGTTGGTCTGAATTTGGAAACACGTTCTTCCAACCTAACTTGAGGTAGGTGCAGTGTTTTTGGCATATCTGGAGTTCTAAACGTCCAAATGACATGATTCAAATTGGAGATTTTCAAGGAGACAACTGGATACAACTTTCATGAAGACATCCAAGCCAAAATGCACCGTCTAGGTGATGAATTTGAAGCCAGAAGTCGGATAAGAATTGTTGACTAAAAGCCACCAACCATACACCAACCCACCTACCATGCACCAACTCACCTACCATGCATCAAGCTTCCATATTTGACAATTTCCTTGTTTTTATAGCTTGTATTCAGATTATGTACATGTACAAATTGGCTTCTAGGATTAGTATAAATAGAGCCAATCTCTTTGTATTATAATAGATTCAATTTGGAAGTAAGTTAGAATTCAATTTTGTAGTAAGTTTGAGTATTTGTTTGTTTTCTTTCTCTTCTTCTCCCTTCTCTTTAGAATTTCATTTTTGTTCTTTATTTTCTGAGTTCTTCCTTCCCATCCATGGAAGGCTAGGCTCTTATAATCAATCCAAGGGATTAGCCATCTTGATGTTTAATTTGGAGATCTTGTTTTACTTGTTCATATTGCTTAATTGTTATTCAAGTTTCTCTTCTTCCTCTTTTAATTTTGATCTAGATTGAATTGCTTAATTTGATTTGGATGTTTATGTGATACTAGCTTTATTATCATGTATTCAAGAGGATCACATAGAATAAACAATTTATTAAAGCTTTTTGATGGATTGTTTAGCTTGGTTAAATTCTTGATCTTAGGTTAATCTATGTTTGGATGGTGCTTACTTTATCTAACATTGGTTAATTAAATCCTAGATGCTTATCTAGTAGTGGATTCTTGGATCATGTTGAGGCGTCTTGATGTGATCTAAGGCCAAGAACATGGTTAGTGATTAAGTGAATTCCTTGTGATCAATGATGAGTTAAACTCAAGCTCGGTAAATTTCCTTAGATTGGTTGTTTCTTTAGATTTGTTTACAACTTTAAATCTCCTACTTTTATTAATCTTATTAATCAACAACAAAACCCCCCCTTTTCTAATTATCTTGATTTGATTAAATCTTTGTTCTTTTTGGATCCTTGAGAGACGATTCGGTTCATGCTCTATACTACAAATTAGTTTGTGAACCAGTAATTATTATTATTTGACGGGGTCTCGACAACTTCTTGTCACACATATAGTAAATTTTGAGTATATCTCTTTATCGAGTTAACCAAAGTATGGGCCCTCCATGTCAATGATAAGAAATAGTAACAATACGTAGCTTTATAACCAATAATCATATGATGAAATAATGTAGGCAATATGGCCCATTTGCAAATCAACATTTTACTAATGTGAGAAGAGATAAAGTTATCTATATGCTTTTATTTTCCTTTTTCCCATCCTTTTCCTAAAAAAAATTGATTCTTGACTTGGACTGGTATCTTATTGGGCGTTCGTTCATGCAAATTCATGAGGTTTTCTAAGACTAAGTGGGCGAGCGAACACAACAAAAAGAAATAGAATCAAAGGGATGGATAAGACAGTTTTTTTTTATTTTTTATATCATTGACATCTTTCAATTCTATGATACTGATTTGGTTGCTCGGTTTGCACCATTTGATGCAACCCCATCTTGGAAGTTGTATTTGCAACTTGCAATTTGACTCTGATTCTGGTTAAGACATCATGGTTTTGAAAGATACTAGTTCTTTAAGATACTCAATACTAAAACTAAATTGAATCCTCTCCCTCTTTCTCTTTGATCACTTGTGTGACTTTTTCTCTCACACTTAACAATCTGCTTTTCCTTATTACAAAGTTAAGCTAGGTACTGCTAACTTAATTTTGCACTTATTGCTTCCCTTTTCCCATGTTATTTTTCTATGACTAGGAAAAAAGAGAGAGAGAGGAACAGTGGGGTGGGGTGTTTACCAGGAGCTCAATAACTGCGCTTATCAGGTAGATGTGATAAGAGGTGAAAAAGGCATCAGATAAGAAACCTCTGAGGAAGGCAAGAAGGAAGGCGGTTCCCATGAAATTGGTGACATTGTTGGCTGATTTCGAAGGGGACAAGTGCATGTACTGCCTCAGGTACAACACCAAATTGCTCGCATTGGCCAAAAATGCCAGATTCTCCAATATATCCACCCTTGCACAAACACAGGCTCATAATCAGCACCAGATATATATGTACTATATATATCAATATATGTATGACTTGTTCACATAAATAAACAAGCACTTGCGCTGGCTGTAACTAAACGTTAATGTGTATATATATATATATATATATATATATGAGTCAAAAGGAGAAATTTGGGACAGACCCAACACGAAGGAGGTTGCAAGCATGCCACCATGGCGACCTCTGAAATTCAATTCCTGCACCAATGTCAGAGCAGTCAATTTCTTTTCGCTCATTTTACTTTTCATGAGTCTTCCATAGATCTACATTAGAATTTAGATGGGTTAACAAAATTTTCATAAACCATATCATGTGGCTTCAAATATATTAAATAAAAGGTCCAATTGAGGCAATCCTTGTGACTAGATGGAACTTAGTTATCCACAGCCTAACTATCCATTCTACCAACAAACTACCAAACATATCACAACTCATGCATTATGTCAAATAGGTTGTAATGAACCTTTAATCGTGAAACCAAAATCTGATGCAATTAGATGCCTTACATATACTAAAACAGAAAACCCACAATAGGAATCACAGAACTCCATTTATTAGTACCAAAAAAATTTGGTCATTCTCATATAACTCAAGCCAATAAAATACAACAAACCTAAACCAATGGAATTAACTACATTAGATTATGAAAGCTTAGCATTAAAATTTAAACAAAAATAGTCATGGAAGCAAACCTCAAATGACTAAAAAGAGCACCAGCAATCGACTCAATAAACCAGCACCACTGCCCTGGCCTCACCAAACCTGCTGGTCAATAAACCAAACAAATCTGCATCGAAAAGGAAAATAAACCGCAAAGCAAAATGAAAAAGAAAGAAATCCTAACTAGATTTGTAGGCGGTGAGGGTGCTCTCTACAGCCTCCTTACGCTCGGCGCCTGTGGTAGTCAAGGATGACGTGGGTCTAGCCATGGCTCTCCTCCTTCACGACAAAGAGCAGGTTCCTTTCCCCGATGTAAGAGCGGGTTCCATCTAGTCACAATGGTTGCCTCAATAGCATTTCTAATTGGTGAGGATTGCCTCAATTGCCCCAATTCCATCTAGGTTCGAAAGCACTTAATAGGGCAGGAAGATGGCACTATTCCAGCGCACAGATTCTGGGCTTGGGTCTGTAAACGGAGAACTGATCCAAACGAAATAAAAACCAAAATCAAGAGACCCAAAAGTCCAAAATTGAGATGACAAGGAGGACTGATTGAAAGAATGAAGAGAGAACCAAAATTTTGAAAACTAAAAAAATATGAAAAGGAAAATTTCATACCAAAAATTTCAATGTGGCAAAGAAAATCATATACTGCTTTCGCAAAGAAATTGCAGCAATGAAACCAACATTCAAGCACAACATAGAGAGAGAGATTACCAGAGGTGGAGTTCGGGCACAAATCAACGATGTCGTTGGAGAACAAGCCACAATGTCGTCAGAGAGCTTCCTTCAACAATGAACATAGTTGTGGAGGACAAAGACTACTGTTTGTAGAGAGGCTGAAGAGAGAAAGTGTAAATGAGTATGAAATTTAGGGCTTTGAAATTTGAAGGCATGTATGTAGGTATATTAGGGCGGTTTTAAGCTGTTGTTTTATTCAACAAACTGTCATTTTAACAATGGAAAATTTGGTGGATTCCAGAACCGCCGTAATATACACAATAATTTGGCGGTTTCTGTTAACCGCCATAATAAAACTGTCATAAAAAACGATTTTTTTTTTGTAGTGGAAGGCAGGCATTGAAGAACACCTTGGAAAAGATTATGTTGAAAGAATTAGAAAGGAAGGTTTCATTGATGCGAAGAAGAAAAGGTCAGGTAAACTGTCATTTACTCAAGCATATTTTTCAATTCCTCTTAGTGTGGTGCATGTTGTGAGAGATAATTCAACTTATTGATGACTTGTTTCTCTACTTTGAATTTATTGTTTAAATGTACTTGTTAAGAACCCACCATCCTAAAAGCTTAAGTTGTTAGGTGAAGGTCCATGAATGATTTTATATCTCTAACATATCCCCTCACTCGAGTCCTTTGGGTTTGAAGTGTGGACAATGCACAAGTCCACTTTACCTTGTGCTGGATTTTGATTTAACCATAAAAAAACAAGGGTGGTGATTGAGCTCTTGACCTCTTGGTTATAAATGTTCCGATACCATGTTAAGAACTAACTCTCTTAAAAGCTTATGTTGTGAGGTAAAGCCGTAAAGGCTCACATATAGTTTTATATCTCTAATAGTACTTGATGAAATCAGCAAGTCTACTAGTCAAGAACCATGGCTTGTATTGCCTTCCCTATGAACTTATACTAAAATTTGGAATTGGGGATTATTGTATCTTAAGCACAAAGTTCTTGCTGAGATGCCCTCATTTTGCCGCAGTTCATTCTTTTAAATGTATGATAGCAAAACATAGACAAACACCAAAAGATGGAAAAAAGGAAAGGAAAAGGAGGGGGGGAATGAAAAATCCAGGCAATAATTATTAACAATTGTGTTCAATACTTGAAAATTGACTTGAGTTTACATATATTTCACAGGCATGATGGCTATCATGGATAATGTGGCACATGACATGGCATTCTCTGTTTTTGTCTCTGTCTAACATAGGCACTCACTTATATTATTATATGATCATTTGAGGACATCTACTGTTGCAGGAAGTTTTGATTACCGTGCGACCGAGGAAAGTTTGATGGATCGCTTGGATACAAATATGCATGAAGCAGGCCTTCAGATTGACAAAGAATGCAGGTGTGTGGAAAAGTTGTCTGGTCTCTTCTGCTGCACCCTTTGCCCTCTTGTTGCATTTCTTTGTTAATCAAGAATGTATGTTGAAGTTACTGAGTTTCAATAAAATAAAAAAAAACCTTATAAAGCAGAAGCATTAAAAGGCAGGATGATCTCTCTCTCTCTCTCTCTCTCTCTAAGGGACTAATAAATCCAAATTATTCTTTCATAGCCAATAAGTCCAATTTTTGAAAAAATTTTCTCTAGAAAATTGCCATATTTTTATTTTCTTTAAGATGAAGAAAATATTTATTAAGTAATCCCTTAACAAATTTTGATTTTAATAGCTGCAAGTAGTATTTCCCAATTAATGATGGAAAAATAAACATATGAAATACATCTTTTAAGAGTTTCAAGTTTCTTCTAGAGAGAATTAAAGAATAATGAAATATCTTTTGAAGTAGTTTTTTTTTTTTCGCATTCCTGTTTGACTTCTATAAGTAGCTGTAATTTATATTTTGTATAAATTATGAAGTTGGTACTATATAAAAAGAACTCCTACCAATTTATTTTGTGAGTTGGAAACTATGATGAAATGAGAGGAGGATATTGCAAGATTAAAAAGATATATACTCCTGATATTTTAAACTAAAGTGTTTCATTTTGATTTTGATTTTGATTTTGATTTACTCCCTAATCAAGTGGGGGAAACCATTTTAGTATACAAATTTATGTACGGTATTAAATTTTAGGAACACACATGATTTTATGTGCTACTTCATAGGGTAGTTATTTGGTGTAGAGGAGATGTGAAGGTGCAGGATATATGGTGCTACAAGTGAGAGATGGTGAGGAAGGTAGGAAGGTGGTACTGCAAACAACAATTCTTGATAAAGCTATGTAATTACCATGGTGCATAGATGTGCTAATCAAATCACATAATGTATGACAGTGTCTTTACAATTCATGGTTCTTCCGATGAAGTTATCCCTGTTGAAGATGCATTGGAGTTTGCCAAGATTATATCAAATCATAAGTTACATATCATAGAAGGAGCTGATCATTCATACACTAATCATCAAGATGAGTTCGCCTCAGCTGTTGTGAACTTCATAAAGGAAACCTTGCACGAGGACAAGGGTACTGCTAGATAGGTATCTGCTCTTGCTAGCATATGAACTTTACATTTTCATTTAACATAATGTTTTTTTTAATGATATAATTGTGGTAGATCTTGCAGTTTCAAGCCAATTAAATTTGCTACTGATGACAATTTTTCACTCTACAGGTCCCTGACCGAACCTGCCTGTGATATTCTACAAAATGTTTGAGCCCTTCTACGTTGTGCTCATTAAATTTGAGAATCTTGCTTCATTATGTTGAATGGGAGAAAATAAAGGCGCCAGCTATATCTGCCAATATTATTTGCCTCTCATGTACGAAGTTTCATAACGGTACTGATCGTGTTAGATTGTTAATGCAAACAATTACCTCATGGTAAATAAAGCCTGGCCTTCTAGTTGCCTCGTATTTGAGATTTTTTAAAAGGGCAAATTATGTTGATCTTTCTTGAGGTTTGATGAAATTACACTGACTTTATATACTGGAACCACAGCAGGTAATTAGTCTGCTTCGACAGGTAATGGCTCATGGCCTGACCAATTTTTGAAACGTAGGCTCAACTCACCTAACAAATGGTTGAGGCCACTCGATTCTATCAATTCTTCTTCATTCAGATCCTTCAAATACGTTGAAGAGTCTCGGATAAATGGTTCTGTAGTTCTGACCGTTTCTTTCTCTCTTACTTGAGCATCACTTCCAACACGCACTGAGTGGTGTGGTATGTATTATCATCAGCATGATATATTTTGGTATATAATTGTACACAGGGAAGCTTGTAGGTGATTCCTCTGAATAACACTACCGAACTGCCTGACCGTCATACCACTAAGATGATGTTTTGAATAAAATTCTCACAGTTCTGAACATCTTTGATAAATATACTACTACATAGAGGCAGGTTATGCATGACAATTTGACAAAAGACGTGCCATAAGCAATCACTACATAGAAAATATAAGCTGCATCTCCATATTTTGGAATCAAGTCAAAAGCTAATCAAAATTTATGGGAGAGCAAGTCTAGAATCTGAGTCCTTTTTGTTCGGTTTAGGTATTTTGGGCCTTTGACTTGGTCTTAAGGCTTAATTTGGCCTACTAAGGAATCCTTTATTAACAGCAAACTCTATTTAGAAGCCTATCACCCAACAACTTTGAAGGATCTTTATTCATATCACCTTGGATCAGATATCTCAAACTCTGTAGGATTAAGGGAACTTTTCGAGTCCTACTCAGACTATATTACCTTGAGTAAGCAATGCCACCTTGCAACTATAAAAGGAGGTCTTACCCTAGATATGATTATCTAATTCTCTCATCATTTCTCCGTCAAACATTAACTTGAGTGTTGAAGTGCTTTTTGTAGTGCTTTTTGTAGGTACTGTCCATCTCCGCTGCTCCAGCTGATCAATATTCAACTCCGACTGGAAAACTTTTCATGTTAGCTGGGAGAGGACTTTCAAACTTAAATTTCACTACTTCATCTTCTCTCCACTTCTCATGAATAGAATCCACAAATTCCTCCTTGATATCGGCCAGTCCAACATTGAACCTTTCCACCTTCACCATCTTCAAAGCAATATTTCTAAGCCTCCGCAATTCATGCTCAAGAAGCAACCTCTCTCTCTGCCAACTCCGTGTTGCTTCTTCTTTTCCTTGTCTCCTTCACGAAGCTCAACTCCATTCACTCCTAGCCAAGGGAAAGTAGCAGCACCACCACCATTCTCTCCATCACTGGTTGACCTTTTATTCAAAAAATCCTTTTTGTTCTTTCCTTGAACTTGCGGTTTCTTTGCTGGAATGTCATCAACACTATCAAGTTCTCCATCACTTCTAACTAATGTTTTAAAAACCTGATCGGACCAGCTGATGAGACTGGGAACTGGATGTGTCTACGGTTCGGTTTCATCTAAAGAACTGACTAGGGTATTAAACTACCATTAAACCAGATTAAATCGGTAAACCGTTTGAATTGAAGCTTGAAAACAGGCCGGTTTTTTAAAATTTTTTAAAACTTCTTTTTAATTACTTTTTCATATTTTAAAATTATTTTTTCAGATTTTTAATTAGTTTTTTTAAGGTTTTTTTTACATCTATCTCTCAAAAGTCATAATTTTTTACTTGTTCGTCTGATTTTGATACATTTTATATTGATTTCATTTAACTTTTTAAGATCTATGTGATGAAAAATGACCGAATACAATTGGACTAGTCAATTTTTTTTAAATCATTATTTTCATAGTTATTAGTATTTTTAAAAGAAATAATAATAGTTATTTTTTTAAATAATGATTAAACCCTAATTTTTTTCTTAAAATCCCTGTTACTCTCAAAATAAGGTTATTTTAATTAAATACAATAATAAATATTATCATATGTAATTTATTTTTATAATTTATGTTATTAGATTTACTTATATGTATATAAATAATTATGTATATAATTATAATTATAATTATTATGTCATCCAGTTTGACTACCAATTTGATCAATTAAACTAATCAAATCATCACCCAAAAGTTTCATCGGTTCAATCTCCAGCTCGATTCTTAAAACATTACTTTTAACAATGGGAATTTTTCTCTTTGGGAGCTCAATTTATCTCGATTTCGCTCAAAGAAACTTGACCTGGGCTTCCGCTTTGGGCTAGAGCCATGGAGTGCATTAAGGCTGGCCCAACTTTTTAAAATTTACAATATCAGGCCTTCTTGACCCTTTAGAAGAGAATCGACTGGCCTATAATTGCAACCAATCTTAATTAGCCCCATTATGACCAATATGAAAAGAACACAGCAAAAGAATGAGAATGCCACAACTTCACCTTATTGGTCAAGCGTATTTTGGGCTGGGCCTGTTTAAAAGAGGGCCTGTAGTTATTACTGGTCATGGGAAGTGCAGGTGCAAGTTAGATAGATAGGGTGTCAACCATTTCATTCATGCACTAATGCACAATGAGTCCATTTAGATGAAGTCATTTCCTTATATACGAGTTTGTGCAAGAGTTATGAATTCAAGAGTTGTGTACGTAAATGCACTGGTGAACTACCCAAATATGCAACTTTCTGTGACGAGTGAGTGGATTTTAGTTGCATTTTTGCTTGTATGAATTGACAGGGATTTTTTCCTCTTATAGTCTATACAATTTTTGCATGAACTTTAATTTGTATTTATTCTTTTATTAAAAATGAAAAAGAAATTGTGCCTTTTCTCATCCAGCTGCTTTCTTTTATTAAGAAGCATGTGTGCTTTTGTATGATTATGTGTTGTGTATTATTCAGCAAATAAATGATGAAATTCAACAAGCATATTATGGGTGTATGTTTCATGTATCTTTGACGAGTTTTTCAATTAATTATATTATCACTGACATCCTTATTAACTTTACTATCTCAGAATATATTTTTTAAATTAAATTTTTTTAGTATCCTTATAACCTTGATATATTTACTCCTCATTAATTATCGAATACAAGCATGCTTATTTTCATGACACAGCCAGAAGTTGAATGTTAATAACAACCGTTTAAAAGGAGGCTGTATAAAAAAGTTACTTTTGAGAATAAGGTTAAAGATAAATGATTCTTTTTATATAAAAGTAATAATTCTTGTGCAACATTATCTAGTTATATCATTTTTATATTAAAAATCTTACATAACATACTTATGAATCTCTTATGTAAAAATAAGACCGATTTCTATACAGAAATTGAATGTTAAAAAGATGTAGATATGTATAAACATTAGGATCTCAAGATCAAAATAGAGAATATTTTACAAAATCAGAAGCGTTTTTTAAAGTGAAACTATGTTGAGGGACTTGAGACGCGAAAATTTTTAAAGATTCTATTAAAGTATAATTGATCACCAGATTCTTCAATATTTTTTTATTTAGCCGCTTCAATTATTGTTTTACCTTTGCCTTTGCCTTTAGAAGACATTATTCTATCAAGCTTTAAGAGAGTAGCTAGTATGTAGTTATGTGTTCTATTTAGTTGAAAAATAAATATAATATTTATTTTTTAATTAAGTAGGATATATATATATAACCAAATATTGATGACTAATTATGAAGTGGTACATGTACTCTCACAAAACAATGGTATTGGAGACACCTCTCTCTAATTTTTTTGTTATTGATAAAATATTGGTTTGATCCCAAAGCAAAAGAAATCCCTTAGGTCAGCAAAATCCTCTTAATTAAATTGATCAAACCCAAACAATAAATTTTAAGTTAATTATGAGCACAACATTCAAACTGTAACAAATCATGTAATTTGTTTTTTACTTTCAATCAAATTAGGAAGTTATGTAGAGATGAGGAAAGAGTAAAAAAAATAAGGTAGCAAAGAGATATATCGCGGCAAACTTTAGGATTTGTGGAAAAGCAAGAAAGAAGTTACGATTTGGTTATGATTAGATGCTATCTTCATTTGATACATGTGTTCTTCTTTTTCAATCTCTCGTCAACAGTGATATAATTCAGTGTGTGAATGTTGGGATCTTGTCCTGGATTTTCCACAACATTTAGACATCAATCCGCAAAGCATTTATACTCTGTAGGCAACAAAAAAGTCAAAAAAATGATGGGGTTGCTAACTTTTTATGTCTCCTGATTGCCTGTAAGCTGGAATTAAGTGTTACATAGCATGTTTTGTCTATAATTATGTACTCCTTAAATAAGCTAACTTTGGTCCCTATGAGGCCGCAAAGCACGTATGTTAATATAAAAGTGAAAAAGAAAAGTTTTACTTTATGTGGCGAAGATCAGAGTGCCTTTATTATGGAATATTTCCTAGTTAATTAACAATATAGAATAACAACAAAAGTAACACTCACCCTCTTATCTTATTAATATATAACAAGAAAGACAGCTAAATGTGGTTTACTTTAATTTAAATGAACATTTTGATTAGTAGAAGAACTCGTTGCTTTATACTTTGTGACAACAAAAGCACCCGTGGGTCTATGTCTGAAACCCCAAAAGCCAAAAATTATTCATATTCCTACACTTCGTTTTTTTAATTTGCTAAATATTCCAACACATTTAAGATATGCGAATTTGACATGTGAAATGTTCAATATTTTTTTTGTTATAGGTAGTATTTACATTGTATTAATTATACCAAACATTTTGATCAAAAAATTATACCAAGCCCCTAATTTTGGAATAAATAATACAAAGTTGAATAAATCTATAAGAACACTACAAAAAGGTATAAATCCCGAAGTGTACAGTTATTAGGTTTTGAATTCGGCTCTTCTCATACCTCCCCAAACTTTAAGAATAGGTACATGTGACTAGGCTACAAAGCCATTGACATATGAAATGACCAATTAAGTTTATGTAATTGGTTTAGTCCATATGGTTAAAAAAATGGTCTATTCATTTTATTCTTATAACTCCACCCTACTTACTCTATGAAATTTTGAATTTGAATCTGGAGTGTTTCTTATAATTAGGAGGTGGATGTGTCTCTAGTGTGCTGTGTGCATTCCTCTTCATTGAGTTGCTTGTCTACCATAGTTTATGTTGTTGCTATACACTTATTTTTCTTCTTCTTCTCTTTTGATGTGTCTTAGGGGCTACTATTGCTCTTGGCCGTTCCAATCTCTTTTCCTTCTTTTTAGTTTGATTCAAATTGGGCAATGTCTAATATACACCTAAAAAGAATACGTGCATCAATACACCATTTAATAATAACTGTCCATTAACAATAACAAAATACATGAATTAATCTAACAGTTAATAAATGATGTGAGTACTGATTGAACATGTTATATCTTTACCACATAAATCATTTGCAAAAAAAATAAATGGCATTGACATTAATTATTTGCTCAGTTTTACAGCTGATCACCCTCCCTTGTTGCATGAAGCCATGTTGCCGATGTGCTTCTAATTTTCTCGACAACCAAGGTTGTTTGTTGGGTGTGTGGGTATTTCGTTTGGTCCAAGATCAACATGATCAGTTGTTTTTTTTATCCAATTGATCTTCTTTATACTCAAGTTTAGTAGATATTCGGGCTAAACTCATTGTCGTCGATCAGTTCCTCCATTTTTTTTCAACGAGCCTCCATTACAACATAGAACCTTTATGCGTAAACCACCATGAACCCATCATCAACACCAAACTTCGAGGACATGAATTACTTCCAAACAACATCCCATACCTCTTTCATCCATCATCAACACTACCCAATATCCCCTGCAACAAGCCAATGTAGCAGAACCCACTTCTTCACTCTTGTAACACATCTATCCTTCATGCATCCTTTCATAGCATACACATTCCATGTATACTCCCACAATAGCATCACTCACCCAAATGAAGCACCTCACATGAACACACCTTCACATTTTGCACCTGCACCACCACAAATAGAGACCCATCAACTTAGCCAATTCTGCAACCTAAGCACCTCACAGAGACCCAATGAGCTCCACTAGCTACTCCTAACACCCTCAGTCCAATCTAGCAACCTTCGTCCTTGTCATTTTTTTTTTTTTTAGCTTTTAATCCATGGCTGGACTATCCTGCCAACAACATATTTTTTTTAAACCTTTGTTATAAGAAATATAATAAACCTTCATCATTCCTCTTTTTTAGTTTTTAATCCATGGTGGGACTGGCAATCCCACCATCAACATATATATATTAACCTTTGTTATAAGAAATATAATAAAATATCCATTATATAAAAATACAAAATAAACATTTTATCAAGTATAAATTTATAATTATATTTCATGAAAAATAAATAATACATATAAAAAACCTTTCTTTATATATTAAAATTTAATTTTATGAAAGACATTAAACATAAAATAAAATATAAGATGGTCATGAAGAAAATTTAATTTAATTTAATTTAATTTTCATGAAAAAAATTAAAAAAATATAATTTTTTCATGACATAGTAGAAAACATTTTATGCAAACAAAAAATAAATTTAAATTTTCATGTATTAAACAAAAATATATGAGAAAAAATTATTAAAATTAATAAAAAAAAATTTGGGTCATGCAGAAAAAAGTTAAATAAAAATATCATGGACTAAAGTACAAAAAATAAAGAGATAAGTCTTAAACAAAAAATAAGATAAAACTATAAGTAATTTTGATGGAGTATCAATGCTCCATTCGCTTATATATGTATAGTAAAATGCTCCCAATTTTTTTAATTTGAAAATATAGAAAGTAAGACAAAAACAAGTTAAAAATAAGTTAGGTCCTAAAGCAAGAACATCTTATAAAACAGTCCAATCTACTAAAATAAAACCCAAATACACTACCGAGTGGCGAGATCGATCTGAGAGATCCCCAACAAAAGAAACACATACTGAGTTTTACGTAGAAAAAAGTTTATTGATATGGTAGAAATATCTACAGGACTTGAGATATGGTGCAATTTGATTGTGTCTTCCCTCTGTCGCGACTCGCGAGATATGTGGAAATTCTAAAATCTTGGTTTCAACGTCAAAATTTTAGATTGAGATGTAGAGGTTATTGCAGATTTCTGAAGATGTTGTAATTATTGTCGTTGTTAATTATTTTTATTCCACCTTTTGTAAGGTGCAATGTTGCGCTATATATTCTTTTTTGTATTCTTGTTGTGTAGTTGTAATTGACTTAATTATATATATATAATCATTGCTGGAAAAAGAAGGAAAAAATTTAGAATCTGAAACTTCATATTAAAATACTCAATACTGCCACTTTGTGTTTCGCTTCAGTGATTCTCTATATCCCCACAAAAAATGAGAGACGTAGGTTCCATTCCCTCGTATCCAAATTATTAATGTCTAGACTCTTCTTAACTATTAAATACCCCTCAAGGACTATAGTACCATTTGTTTAATGTTTGATTCTCTTTATTAAGGAGCTCTCAGCTGCTTTCTTTTATTCTCCTGTAAAGCAGTGTTATATTTTTCTTCATAATTACGAAGAAAGATCTTGCAATGAAGATTATAGTATTTGAAGGCATTTGGCGTTATCATGTCTATCTAGCAACCTACGATGATTGATTATGGTATACAGCTAGGACTCTCAATTTAGACACAATTATGTTCCTTCTTAACCTAGGATCTCAATTATTGCTAGGTTGCCCCTGTTCAAAATTAGGAAGGCAAAACAAAATTATAAAACAAAGAAGAAGAATCATTAATGCACCAAACACACTCATTGCCCATTAAGAATGGAGGATTAGAACATGATAAAAAAAATCCTCAATATAATCGTTTTCTCTACACTAGGTTCGAAAACTACTAATCTGAATAGTGATAGACAAAGTGAGGGACACAGAGAGAGAAAGAAGAATACAGCTAGCTGTGTGCTCCTTTCACATATGATTTTGTCAACCTAACGTATCTAAGGTATATGTAACCTGATTTATATATATGCCTAAGTTATGGAGCTTTTAACCCCACCCCGGCCACCCCTCTCTAACAAAGTACAAAAGCTATGCATCTACAGTCTGAGTCATATGTGTACACCTGTGCCCAGCTAGCTAGCTAACTGAGGTAGTCCCACCATATATAACCTTTTTCCATTGGGGAAATTTAAAAAGCTGGTTAATTGTTGTTGAAGATTCTTTGTCCAGGTGATAGAATCATTCTTGGATCAAATTGATGTTTTCTTTCTAAAAAAGTCCTCCATTTAGGGCCAAAATGGTTTGTCCAATCTTCCTGTGTGCTGTAGTGGGGAAGATATTGCTTAACCTTAATCCCAGCATCATTACAAAACTGCAAAATTTCTCTGTTTTGAGCATCAAATGCCTTCCAATTATCAAACCCACTTGAGTGCAAAAATCCAACTGTGTAGAAAACATCCTCATCTGGTATTGACGCTGACATCCTATCGTCCCACCTGCAAATAAAATTTTCATATTAGCTTTTCGTTTTTCAACTTTAATTGAAAAAAAAAATGAATGTGGAGTTGAATGGTAAAACACACTTCGCAAAACAACACAAAGTGTGATTCATTCAGGGCTTACTTGCTTCTATTCATGGGGTAAACCAAGACAGGTCCTGTGGTGATGTTTCGTTTAAGAATGATATTCTTGAATATGCCTAAATCAAAATCCAAGATTTGAGATTTCGGTATAAACAAATTAAGCCAGGGATGAGGAACATCCCACAGTCCTTGTGACTGAAGCTTCAACTCTCCACTTCGGACTCTATTCAAGAACTCAACATATGAGACATTTTTCTCATAATAAAATCCAGGGATATAGCTCAGTCCTTGGAGCAAAACTTGGACTTCCTACACAAACAAGAAAAAGAAAAATATTAATTACAATTTGGAGTTATTAAGGTGTGACAAAAAAAAAAACCACATCATCCAGGCAATTGCTCATGACAAGAGATGGTACCTTGTCCACATTATTTTCAGATTGGTCATCATAATATTTGGCCACTTCAAGGCAGTAGAGGACGGTATGTTTAGTTACTAGGGAAATTATTCTGGGATGGTCGGCTAAAGGAAAGAAAGAAGATCTCCAATTATTTATGGGGCCTTGGTGCATTACCAGCATCCCTTCCAAATAATCCAATGCAGTATTTTGTTTCCTTCCATTGATTGAGATTAATCGTTCCTGGTCTTTGGTAAAAGCAGAAAAGTCATTATACAGTAGTCTGACCCATTTAACCTGCCAACAAAAATTCGCAATCATTAATGTCTTGTACTGATTAACGTACTAATCAAATGCAATAATGTATGCATGATATATAGATGGTTTGAGCAAAGAGTCCCATCGATGTTAGAAGGATAAGGCTAATCTGGTACTAGAGTACTTCGTGCTCAACCCTTGTCTAAGCTTCAAGTTCATGTCTTAGAAGTCTCTAGTGGAAGCAATATATATATGCATTGACCTTTCTATTTGGAAGTCCTTTATGCTTTCAATTTCAAGAATCCACATTCGGTGGTTCAAACTCGTACATACCTGTAACTCGTTCTATTTTTCATTTGTGTATGTGTCTTTCATTGATGAGTAACATGCACTAACATATTGCGAAATGTATATTATATATGGGTGCCGCCTGCCAAGAAAATTGATAACACAGTGCTTTTTGGACATGGACATGTAGTGTTCCCGTAAAGCTTGATGGTTGAACAAATGTGACAACTAGATTGGCGTTACTATGAAATGTTAGAGGAAAAAGCTACAAGACAAAGTCCTAGTCAATTCTCTATAAACGTACTCTTTGGGGTGCTGGCTGGAGAGCAATTCTTGCCCTTGCTATAATTCCAAATTGTCCTAAACCTCCGAGAACCGCGTGAAATAACTCCGAATTCGTCTGCGAAGAGCAGGTTACAAAATCTCCTTTTCCTGTACCGAACCAATTAGAGCACAAAAACTATATATTAATTAAATATAAATAACATATAGTTGCATGCATGCAACTATTCTGCAACAAACACTTGAGTAAAATTTACCATTCAGTTTTTTTGGTATAAAAGAATTGGTCAAATAAGACTTGGACCAAAATAATCAACATATTCTCAAAAAATTAAGTTAATCAAGAATAGGAGGCTATGACCGTGTGAACTGGCCTTCTAATTAAGAATTTTTCAAACATGGGACCCGGTGGAAAACGCTTGCTAGCTAATTAACATTCACCAAAAATTGTAGACGAAGACTCTGTTGTTAACAACCACTAATTTGGTACTTAAATTAAAAAATAGAAAATAAAAATAAAAATCATGATGAAATTTCTCACAAAAAAGTGCATGATACTGAGAAGAAATTTCATACCAGTGACCACATCCATTTCGCGAACAATGCTGATTTGAGGTCCATAGCGGAATGTCTGGCCACTAAGCCCAGCGTTGGAAAGCGTCCCTCCCACCGTCAAGTAAAGATAATCGGTCCACGAAACAGGTGCAAATCCATGTTCAAGCGTGGTATGCAGCACATCAACCCAGAGCTGCTCCCCTCCAACATCAGCATAATAGCCAACCAAAGGGTCCACAGAGACACTAATCCCAATCCCATTTCTTTGTTCTCTGAAGCTTGCCATGTCCACCACAATCCCATCGCGAGCCATGGCTTGTCCACGAGTGGAGTGGCCTTGGCCTCTGGCAGCTATGTGGAAAGGGACAGAGCTATTGTATGAGAGTTTTATCAAGCTTACTATGTCGTATATGGAAGATGGATGAAACACTGCTGCTGGGAAATCGTGCACGAGGTTGCCATAGTCTCTGGAAGCTAATTGGATGGTTTCAGGGTCGTCACGGAGCTTGTGGGATATGTTGTCAAGAGTGGCAAGCTCTGGTGGTAGCAGAGCTGTCCATTGCTCGGTTTTGCCCACTGTGGATATCAAACGGGTTATGGTTATTAATAGTAGTATGAAATATATAGGAAAGGGGTAATTCTCAGCCATTTTGGTAAGAAGAGAATAAGAGGAAAAAGCTTGTTGTTATGGTAGCGATAGTAGCGTGGTGATTGCAGTGTTGTAGGGGGTGAAGGGAGGTGGAGGAGGCAGGGGGTATAAATAGAATATAGAACTTTGCATGATCAAGTGAGTTGGAAATCTTGGGATGCACAGAGAGAGGAATCTTTTGTCTTTTGAGTTAAAGAAAAATGGAAGACTTCGCATTAAAAAAAAAGAGAGAGAGAAGAAGGAGGGGGGGGGGGAAGACTGAAGTATAATGAGGGATAATTTTTTTCTCATAATTGCTATTCAATTCAATTTTTGAGGTTGAATTGAAATGTAAATATTTTGAGTGGTTATTAAATTACATGTAAATTTCACAAGAAAATAAAAGCATATTGTATATTGGGGCAAAGGGAGGAATGGCTAAATTTCAAATTCAAAGATACGATCGAACCAGACCATAGATTATATATGGCCTCCCTTCTGAAACGTCATGAAGTATTTTGTAAGAGAATAAATAAATAAATTAACATTTGGGTACGTGTTTTCTTGATTGTGTATGCATCATCATGATCACGAAGATTCCCAGCAATTGAACCCGCAAGCTTCTTCCATTGTTGTGGGCCTTTACAGATTCAAAAAATGGGATTGAACTCAGGCCGTTGGATTGTGATCTCAGGGTCAACATTGGTCAATTTTCGTCAATTCATAGACATTATACCCCGCATCTATTTTATATTACCAATTGGAATTTCCTATTTTAGGGATTAAGGAGAGTCAAAATTAGGTAATTATCAAAAGGATTTCCAAAGATTTTTTGGGACC
The DNA here is from genome assembly GCA_023212625.1 of Styphnolobium japonicum. Classification (NCBI taxonomy): domain Eukaryota; kingdom Viridiplantae; phylum Streptophyta; class Magnoliopsida; order Fabales; family Fabaceae; genus Styphnolobium; species Styphnolobium japonicum. Next base: position 18,294,066 of record JALBWW010000003.1, on the reverse strand, counting down.
AGGGGACTTCTCATTGATCAAGCTATATTACACTCAGCTTTTCTGGTTCAGGGCAAGGTAATGTCAATGGGAACTGAGAGAGACATCAAACCGGATTTTATTCAGGCCAAGATTTTGTTTGCGAGCCTCTATGGCAACATGTAATCAATGAAAAGATAAGGTCGGAAATGGAACTATAACCATTACCCAAGAATGTGTTTGTCTCAGTACAGATAAATCACTTGAAATGTCTCCATGACATTATTTTCTTCCAGATTCAATATGTTCTGAGCCAAAGAAAATAAAGATGCTAGATTCCTCGTCATTATTAAATTGGTAAGGAGGGGGTTCATTATCATTAATTAGTTCGCTACTGATTAACTACACCTAATTTCCCAATTGTTCTTGCCAAGCCTTACATGGTAAGTGAATATATAATATCAAAAGCACCTGGCATGCATTCTATCAAAATATGGGAAGAAAACAATGGTATGTCATGCACACGCAAGAGAATCCAGTGAACTGATTAATGACATAACAATTTAATTTGGCTCTGGCTAGCTTCTGGGGGGTCTTCTAGTTAGTGATTGAATATATATATATATATATATATATATATATAGAGAGAGAGAGAGAGAGAGAGAGAGAGAGAGAGAGAATGTCAGATTAATTAGAACTATATAAATATCTGTACCGAATTGTTCTTTTGTAGGCTTTTGGCTAAATTAAACAAATTAGCCAAAGACAAATATGTGATCTGAGGTCCTAAGCAATTGGAAGGGCAAATAAATTAGACTAACAACAAATTAAGGGCGGTCAAATAACAATCTTTGACCTATAGATCTCGCAGGTAGGAGGAGCCATCAGACAAGAAGACCCTCCACCATGCATGGCTATGTGGAACCATATTCTACTAATGCTTCCCATTGAAGAGTGTAATCTTTGACGATACATGTGCTCCATGCATGACTAATAAATGCAAAAAATAATGACTTCAAATGCTGAGGGTTCATTATTAACCGAAACGGATAGAGCCAATGGAAATTGAAATATGTTCCATCTAACTCAGGTTGAAGATACTTAAATCCAGGACTTGACGGGCACAACTAAGTGTACCTTTCCACATGTTCAAACAGTGATAGTTAGGTCTTCTACCTAACGAAACGAATATTTCTTATCTCTTCAAAAGAGGAAAAAAAGAATCAAAGAGGAAGAGTTGGTCTTTGTAAAATAAATTTTGTTATTCTCAACATATATGTCGTGACAAAATTTCATGTCTTGATATGTAGGTCCACCATTCGAATCTTGGAAATGTTTGGTAAAATTCAAATTCAACTTGGGCATAGAAGAGAGATGTAATATGTTGCCACCATCAGCGACGGAGATTGTATCTTCGACACTTTTTCTAGTGTATTATCATGAGCAATACACTACATTTGCAGGTCAATATTCTGATCAATCCCTATTATGGCTCTAGTAAAGCCATAATCATATATATATATATATATATATATATATATATGTATATATTATAGATTTAAAATGTAATAAATAAGCAACTAGATATTTAACAATATCTTTTATTTGTAGTTTAGTTTCTGAATTTATTCATGTGTACGAGTTCGTCTTTAAATTTATAAAATTTATTTGTTATATCTAGTTGACCATGTTAAACAGTAATCTTTGACATAATACGTTAAGTTCTTATATGTAACATTAAGTGTTACTTAATAAGTTATTTAGTTTTCTTTCTTAAAATACGACATTATTTTAACTTAATGAATCTTAACTTTTTAATATATAGAATATTCAATCACTCACTTACTAAATTAAAATGATATCATATCTTATAAAAATAATAAACAATGTGTCAAACATTTAACGTATCATGTCAGAGATATTGTCATCTAACTTGATCATTCGAAGATAATGAAAAGACTAAGTACCCTGCACTACAGTCGTAAATGAGAAAGAGAGAGGAGCTCGTGGGGGACTGTTTCTAAGATATTGAAGATCTTTATGGGGATCCAAGCCAGCCAGCCAGCCCACAACAGCAATCAGATCACGTGGTCCAAAGAAAGTAAGAAACAACAAAAACAATAGCATTTCAATTCCACAGTGCTAACACACCATAGTATCCATGTCACTTTGATTTTTGTTTTATGGCGGATAGTGCTATAAGCAATATACAGCCGTACGTGCATGGAATTTGAGGAAGTACTATGTGACATAGAGCATAGATGTCTCCTCTCTCTGTATTTTGATCCCACGTTGTTTCAACTGAACCTTAAGATTAGGGTGCTTTTATTTGTATTTCACTCTATAAGTTAGTGGAGCTCACGCCGTTGCTGTTCAGGTGTTCGGTAACAACAAATGATCCAAATCCTTTGAACCATACACTCCTTGCCCAGTTTGATTTTAAATGCCATATGAGTGGCAAAAATAAAGAGTATATTTTGTCATCTTGTATCACAATGTCGCATTGTCACTCTTATCCCATTATATTGATTGATTTGTTGATTTGTTGTCTCTATTACGACTCGATTGACCATTTTATTTATATAATTAAATTAGTTTTAAAAAAAACTGTTTATTAAATCAACGGCCAGTAAAGACAGACAACACGTCGCTTTTTATACCATATAGTTTTGAATAGCATTGCTCTTCTACCTCATCGTGTAGTCTTTAATATTGAAAAACAAAACATGAGAAAAATAAAAGCGTAAATTAAGAAACATTATCAATCACGTTGGGTGTCATGAATTATTTCACATATAATTAGGTGATGCTTCAATATTATATAATTACAGCCGACATATTAATTTGATATGAAAATTTGAATTAAAAACCTCTGACAAACTTTATATCTAATAAAACTATGTTTCTTATAGTTTTAGAAGATTCTTTGAATACAATTTTCTTTTTGTGTGAAAAATTAAGGGTGCGCGGAGACTATCACATTCTAAGACTAGAATTAGCAAGTCATTAGATTTGGGTTAGCGATAAGGGATTTAGGTAATTTGTAAAAAGTTATAGATTTAAATCTTTGTACTACCATTGTACTAAAATATTTTAATTCTTGAACATGCTATAAGTTTTAGTAAGAGCTTACAGTAATATATATAATTGCCTACCAATAGGAGATTATTAGTGTCGAAAATTAAACATAGAATTACAAATAAAGTACTTTGAATATTCTTACTTTCTAAATCAATTTCCTTGGCCTTTAAATATTATATTTAATTCTAGAGAGAAGCAACTCTCTTTAGGATAGGATAAAGGATGATATGATGCTTCTTATTTTGTTTTATTTAAACAATGACTTGACTGTATATTAACTTTTCCTGAAATTTCCAAATATTCAGTTTTAACAAAAGAGCTACCAAAGGGGTCTTTATTGAATAAAAATTAATTATTTTTTGCAAAGCTTAATAATTCTTTTTATATTCGGAATTGGTGAAACATACATGTAGAATCTTTCATTCTACAAAACTCGCAGCCCAAGTTTAGATAAAGTTCATCTTACTTGTTAAGAAAAAATATGATTCTTGTGATCAAACAGTTCTTTCTCCTCAACTAAGGTGAAATTTGATATGCATGATTAGTTTATATATGTAGCCACAGTTTACTTGCAGTAAAATTTATAAAAGCTAAGGAATGATTATGGGCGTAACTCATTCATTAGCCAGCACAATTGAGTGTAACTATGCATGATTTGGGCATTGTCAAGAGGAAAAAAAAAGCAGGCATCATCAGCCCACACCCTATTTGCACTAGGGGCAATGCATAGATAACAGCTAAGTCTCACGTGGAATCTGATTTAACAGGCACTAAATGTTGAGTAATTTGGTGAGAGGTCGGTTCCCACCTGTCTAAGGAGGAGGAACAAGGAACAGCTGCAAGTATTCATATCGACAAAATTAGCCCTGTAGCAACTTGACCATCAATTATACTGTTACCGTAATCGTGCTTTTAGGCAGCCTGTACTTTGGGTTTATAAAGATTGAACTTGTGTATATTATAGAAAAGTCTTGAGGAAAGAGAGAGAGGGAGAGGGAGAGGGAGAGGGAGAGGGATAGAGAGAGAGAAAGGTTGTATTTTACAGACAAGATGGGAGTTTCTTCACTGTAGCATACCCATTTTATTTTCTTCAAGTACATTGCATTTACATTGTTTTGAAAGAGTTAAGCTAATTCAGTGCTAATTAAAATATAGTCCAGAGATTTCCTCTCGTGGTAAAATAAATACTTTCGAAAGTGATATCATGTCTTGCCTTGGCATCAGAACCTGTTTGTAGCTTATCAGGTCTTCAAAATTTGTTTATCATGGTACAATGAAGTAAGAGTATTTCATGTTCATGTTGGCTGATACACTTAATGTAATCATTAGTGCTCAATTTCACTGTCTAATCTTTTTGAACACTATGATTGTCACGGACAAGTTGGGTGTCTCTTTAAGTAAGCAGCGACATGACTGACAATATGCTTCCAACTTACCCTTTGCAATCAGATAAGATGTGATACTTGCGGCAAATTAATGAAGCCATTATGTTCTATATATATGGCCACGAAATTAAGTAGAGGGAAATTCTGCCCTGGAAAGCATTAATGCATAATGAGGCATCATACCATTGGGGTAGTGGTGGAATGTGGAGCTACCAATCAATCAAAAGAATGTGCTTTCACACAATACATGCTCATGATTACTAACAAAGATTGTTATGTTTTTCATATGTAAGTATCTGTTTTGTAAGCAATATTATTTGAATGAAAATAACATATTCACAGAAATATAAATCAAGATAAATGTTTTAATAATGTAATAATAAATAATTAGATAATACTTTACAAACATATAAAAATTAAATTGTAAAGTGGGTTGATGCTGTGATACATGTATGTATAGGTAATATCTGTAATTGAAAATTTTTCATTAATCCTATCATAATAAAATTTATATCTTTCTATCTTTTTTTAAAAAAATCTTAATAGAAGACCCACCCGCGATACGAGTTGATTGCTAGCAGATAGGAAGTACTTACATGGGTACTCTAATTTCTGTCTAGATCCTCTTCTCTCTCTTACCGAGTTTGGATGGGCCATTCGTCGAATAAATTGTGAAGCGTTATTGATCACATAAACATACGTAGCCCCAGCGAGAAATTTGTACTTGAATCTCTGTTCTTTAGCCATGGGGCCCTTTGGATCAGGATTTTCGTTTTAGCCTAGGTGCACTGCCCTTGTGTGTGAATCTTAATCAGTAAAAGCTGTAAATTAAATTTTGTAAAAATAGCAGAGAGAAAAAAAAAGTATTTATTCACTGCCATTTGGAAGTTAATGGCGAGCAGAAACGTACAGTTTGCATAAGAAAACATTAGGATTTCACTTTTCTCAAGAGTCCAAAATCCCCACCATATGAAGGTTCTTCTGAAAGGGTTAAAGAGACTGGTAAAATGTGTCCATAGAAAAAGCTGAACTCTATCCTTTGATCTAATGACCATATCTTTCCAAAGATTCTGCGTTGTTGTATTGTCAATTCCAAGCTAAAGACCATCAGCTAAGAACCATACTGTCCCCATTTCCCAGTCCCCTGCCAATTCTCCTTCTAATGACAAGAAGGTGACAGCTGAAATTTCCTTCTTGTATCGAGCAAAAAACCTCTTACTAAATGACATGACAGATTTATAGATAGATCAAATGTGATAATAGCGTTGTTTTTTCTGGGGATCAAACAGAATCAAAGATCATGAAGCAAAAGCACTTCGGCTATAACGTTCACCAAGGTACATCTATAGTGCTCTAGGGAAACAAAACTCAACCCTTTATTGATGCAAGTCTCGGGCAGAGTAAGAGATGAATCCTATAAGAGTTAATGTTATTTACACATTTAAATATCATGTGTACACACATAACAACATCCAATCTTAAGAGAAAGGTGCTAATCAGAGCTAATCAGATCACAATAAGGAATGGCCAGTATTATGGCTGTTGCTATCACTAAAAATGAGCTGTGCCCCTTTACTATTGGTGCGGTGGGGTTGTGCTTCACGCATACCAAACTCACTCTGACAGTGCTGTGAGTTCACCAGCATATAGGCAAACAATCCTGGCATTGCTTTGTCAGACGAAGGACCGGCCCAATAAGAATAATGTCCAGCAAACTAATTGAGTAGAATATTTGTTTATGATAGTATACTTAGAGCTTTCATGAAATGTTTAGGAGGTTGATATTTTTATCTCCGCTGTTGGTATAATTAAACTAAATTTTAACATCAAATCGTAAGTAGTGTTAAATTTATGCTGCACTATCTCACTTAACAATTATTTTTGGTTACTCTCAGTTGTCAATTTAAGCATTTTAAAATAGTGACATAATTTTTTTAAATGATTAATTTAAGCATTTTAAAATAATCATATGAAATTTTAAAATAATTATGTGACATATAAATGATCTTTTAATTGTAATTATTTATGTGAGATTTAACTACTATAATTCATTCGATCTTTTCAAGCCATTGAATCATAACTGTTATTATGTTGAACTTACAACAATAAATATGTAATCAAATAATTACATATTTTCATATTTAAAAAATATTTATTATGTTAATATCAAGATACTTCAATTGAATATGAAATAATACTAGTTATAAAAAATATTTGCTTACAAATTTTCAGACTTTTCATAAGCAAAAAAGCCTGTACAACTAGGTGGAAAACACCCAAAAAGTACAAATCTAGAGGCAAGAAAAAGAAAAAATGAAACAATCCTCAAACAAAATTAATCCATATTACAAAATTTGTCTATTTCTTCTCACTTTTTCTTTGGATCCAATATCAGACTACTCACCAAAAAATTTTGCAGTACAGTTTTTCTTTGAAGAGCAACATTAAGCTCACACCACTAGTCCAAAAATTTATTACATGAAATGTCTGGAGATTTAAATGTAAAAGGATATAGGAACCATAATGCAGCTGCTTGTGGGAACTGGGTGAAGAAATGGAGGATTGATTCAGATTCACTACTACACATGGGACACACTATATCAACCATCATGTTCCTTTTATGGAGGTTCTCTGTAGTGGGCAAGATATTGTTTAACAACTTCAACCTAGAAACCTCTAGAGACCATAGTTGCTTCCAAGCTCCTTTATATATTAAAAAAATGCTTCCCGAAGAAGGTTTGCAGGTTGACAGCTTGCTTGTATCCTACATCAGTAATCATCAAAAGTCTCTCTAACCAGCTCCTTTATTCGACGAAAGATTGTGGTAATCAAACGGTCACGGGATGCCAAAATATTTGTCCATCTTCACGACTTACAAAAGCAAATTTATATTGAGAGTCTTGAGAATATCCAGGAAGGATCATCATGTATATTAATTTGATATTGTGATCCAACCTGCCAATAACCTTCTAATACGTTGCACCAATCCCTGAAACAATTGTTTGGAATACCGACGTCTAAAAAGGAAGAATGAGGAAAATAATTCCTTAGAACAGTACTTAATAAAAGTTATTAAAGTTCGACTGATCATTTCCTTCAGTTCAGATTATATTGTTCTTAATTTCTTCGACTGTAGTTGTAACACCTCAAAATTTTAACTTAGGTTATATATGTTATTTTTTGTAATTTCTATGATAAATAATTTTTAAGAATATTTGTGTGAGTTTAATTAAATTAAAATTTAATTGGACTTAATCTTATAAGTTAATTTTAGACCATTCTAAAAAATAAAATAAAATAATTTTATTCTTAATCCAGAATACTTTTAGGAAATTTTTGTGAATAAATGGAAGTTCAATTCTCATATCTATTAACATATTTGATCATTTTTCATTTTTGCAATTTTATGAGCTAATAAAATCTTTAGGTGATTTTGGGTACATCTTATTGTCCATTGGACAATAGATACTGATCTTTGTCCATTGGGTAAAACTTATTGATAAAAATATTGAGAAAATATCTCTATGAAATTAATGACTTGCGGTGACTCAATAGGTGAGTCATGAAGAAGCATTTATGAAGGTGGTGAATCACCTAAGGTGATTCACTATGCAATTAATGTCTTAAGGTAGTCAAATTGACAACCACCTCTTCATCCAAGCCCTTGGTGAGAACCGGCTAAGCTAGGGAGAATTACCATGGATTTTTAATTTATTTTTATCCTTATTTACCTTCTATAAATAGCAAGCAACCCATCCATTCATTCACACACCAAAACTTCTCTTCTTTCTTTCCATAAACCCATGGCCTAGACTCTAAGAAGCCACGACCTTGCTCCCTTAAATTCTTCCCAAGCCTTTGTTAGCATTCAAGCCTTGCCCTAGTGTCTTAGTAGTATTTTGAGAACTTCTCTAGTTAGGACTTTCTCAAGAAGAAGCCTAGAAAAGTTGGAGAAATCTTAAGGTGAAAGCCTTTCCCTTTCACTTTTTTTTATTGTTATTTTAAGGTTATAGATCATTGGATTAGTCCATGATCAATCTTAATATGTGTTATGATGCTTGAAATAATGTGTGGTTATGTTTCTTTGTGATATTGTTTTGGTAGAAGTCAAGAAGCTAGTGTTGTTGAAGAAGCTAGTGTTGTTGAAGAAGCTACACTAAGAATTAGGTAAGGCGAAGTTTTTCCTATCAACCAATATTATAGTATAAAATAGCTTGTTGTATGTGATGAAAATTGTGACTTGTATTAAGTGTCATATTGTTTGATTAAAATCTTTTATGATTAAAGATTCATGTTTATGTTATATACTTGTCTCTATACTTTGTTTAAATTATGTGTCTTATAATTTATTTAGAAATAGGAATGACTTTGTGATAAATAAATATGTCTAGGACATACATAGATTAATTTAAAGTTATAGTGTGAAAAAGAATATATAGTTGTAGAATATAGTATATGAAAATATGTGTATATAGATAGCCTGTGTAAAAATAAACTTAAGTAAATAAAATCTATGTGATTTTAGTTGTATATTCCTTACCTGTTCATATTACATCACTAGATATACAAAGAACTTTACAATAAAAGATTAAGAGAATTTATTAAAAAACTATTTAAAATTTAAAATGTGACACCCAATTGAGAGTGTTACAGTAGGGATTATTTTGTCATAGGTCAGAAATACAATATTGGATTGTGAAGTAGAAAAATTGGCATGAGAATCTTAATGATATAATGATATCTAAAGATTCTAAAGATGATATGCATGCACGAGCTGAGTGAAGACGGATACAAAGTTTTATTATGTGATCGTAAAGATTTAAAAAAAAAACTGTCAAAGAATACGTAAACTATTTAAAATAAAATTATGAGTAAATACTCAATTTAGTCTTTCAAATATACATTGAACATCAGTTTGGTTCTCTAATTATTTTTTATATTAAATTGGTCTTTTTAGGTTAATTTTTAGGGACTAATTTGATGTCAAAAATAATTTTGAAAGACCAATTTGAAGTCAAAAAATGATATTAGAGGACCAAACTGATGTTCAATGTATCTTTGGAGGACTATTTTGAAGTCAAAAATAATTGGATGACCAAACTAATGTCCCGTGTATCTTTGATGAACCATTTGAGTATTAACTCTAAAATTATTAATTCATTTAAATCAATAACATCTAAAAATTAAATTAAATATCATACTACTTAATATACATAATAAAATAACTTAACTAATAAAAAATCAAAAAAGAAAACGACAGGGGAAAGGAACTACTATTTTTGCTTGCTTGTTTATTTTTATATGTATTTGTTAAAGGTATTATCAAGTGATAAAGAAATAACACTAATCCAATAATTTCTTATGTAATTATAATATTACTCAGTCCAGGATGATATTGGTCATTGACTTGTTTTACATTAATATTTGATTATTTAATTATTTCTCTTACAAATATATTAAATAAAAAATAAATTTTAAAAGGTGACATCAAAATTTTATATCTGAATTAGGGAATTTATAAGAATTTTCATTTGATTTTTGGGATCATATATATATATATGTGTGTGTGTGTGTGTGTGTGTCTTGATTTCTGGAATTAAATACAGGAGCAATTGGACAAAAATAAGAAATTTTTGCTTGCTATTTGGTTTGCTCAGCCTCATTTTATGCTTTAGCAATGTCTGGCTTTCGTGATGAACCTCTTTCCTTTGTGCACCTGAACTAGATTAGGCAATCTGTCCCAATTCCAAACGTATAACTAAGGACGAAAGGCGACTTAACAAATGCTTACAGCAAAGGCTTATAAGATAACTTATTCTTACCTAGTTTATTTATTGAATAAGTAAAAGTTATACTTTTAAAAAGTCTATTTAATTTTAAAATACATATTTAACTTAACAGGTCATATTATTATTAGAATACTTATATAATTTATTATTTATATATTAATATAATTTTTTTATATTTTATACACAATATAATAATTTTATTAAAAGTTACATATATTTAAAACTTATAAAAATTTTAGTATATTGACTTGTTTCAGGGCTTTTATGAAATATAAACATTTAAATAAATTTTTAAATCAAAATAAATTATTATATTTTTATAAAAAGACTAAGTCAGACTTAATAAAAAATCTATGATATATAATAAGTCAAGTTAAGATAAAATTTTTATAAAATTTTTACAAAACATGTCATATCTATTTAAAGTAAAGTTTATCTTAATCTAGTTTATTTCCAAGATACGTGTAACCATTTAAAATCAAAAGGCGTATATAATGCTGAGGTGCATTCACATCACGGCATATATCATAACAACAGATGTAAAACACGAAAATGGTGGGTCTAGCTGGTCTGGGTCCTGGACCACGCTATATACATGTTATTAGCTACTATTCCTTATATATCAAACTTGACAACTTGTGGTGGATCACAGCAATGTCAGTTCCAAACAAATCCATTCTCCAAGAATCTGTGCTGGTTTCTTCTAAAATTAGGCTTCATATGTCAAACTGGTCCATTTTTCATGTGATGATTATGCACCTATATGTAAGCCAAACGTAATTAGAACCAGGGCGAAACAAGAAAAATGTTAGGTGGAGTGTTATACAATAGAATTTTTAAAGAGTATGCAAATTTAACATTTATGGAGGTACTTACCTAAAAATTAAACTACGTATACTACATATAAAAAAGTTTTTGACTTTGGAGGTGCCTTATTCACCCTTAATTCCCACCAAATTCCGCCCCTGATTAAAACCATCACGATCCTATCTTTGTTTTTTCCCATACGTTTTTTAAGTTAACGAAAGGATATTGTCTGTGTGTCTTAAAATTAAAGGTAATTAAATAGAAATGAACGTCCCGAGGAGATCGTGATACTCTAAAATTATGAGGGTAGTAAATACCGGTAAAAATATGTTACACTTTATCTTAAATAAATTTTGTTTATTTTAAAAAATATTAGCCTTAATTTGACCTGTTATTTATCATAAATTTTTTTTAATTCGGTTTGATTTTTTTATGAAAACTTAAAAATCTAACCTAGTCTGAAAACTTATTTAAATGCCTATATTGCATAAAAACTTTCAAATAAGTCAATAAGTTCAAATTTTATAGGTTTTAAATATACATAACCTTTAACAAATTTATTATATTGTGTATAGAATAAATAAATTATATTAATATATAATTATTAAATCATATAAGTATAATAAATTTTTAATTATATGTTATTATAATAAATAAATAGGCCAGCCTATTAAACCTAATAGGTTTTTTGTAAAGTCTATGTCTAAGCCTATTTAACTAAATAAGCTTTTAAAAAAATATAAATTTGACTTGTTTCATAAATAGACTAAGTCAAAAGTAAACTAGACCATAGGCCCCTATTGAATAGCCTGTATTATTTCTACCCTTAGTGGGTACATATTAAGAATTTGAGATGAATCAAACTCTATGTTTAGTGTCTAGTAATTAAGTTAATTAATTTACTTAGTGTTTGGTTGGAGAGAAATTGAGAGGAAGAGATGAATTATTTTAAATTTTATGTGTTTAGTTTAATTTTTTGGATTAAAAGAGAAGGGAAGAGAGGGAAATAAAATCTCTCCTAATATAATTTTAGCTCCCCTCCAAAAATAAGAAAATTTAGAAAAAAGAAAATATATGTTTAAAATTAGATTAAAATATCTATAAATTAAATATTATATTAAATATATAATTATATAAAAAAAATAAATTTATACTTTCTTCTTATTAAAATTTTTTTTACTTTTTCCTCTAATCAAACACTCATAAAATTAAAATCTCTCTCGCTCCCTATTCTTCCCTCCACTAAAATACCTTTCCTCTCCTTCCATCCACAGAACCAAACATACCATTAGGCTACTAAGGGATAGCGATCAACCTTTCAGAATCAAGGTAGGTGAAAAAAATAAATGATCATAAAAGTCAAAATGATCAGAGAATCTGCTAATGGTCTAGTGTAATGGTATATAGCTTTTTCAAATAAAGCACCTCAATGCTTACACTTATTTTATTATTTTTCCTTCTTTCACCAGGCCGTCTTAAAACTTTTGCAACAAAAAGAAAGTAAATCTGATTTTAAAGCTAGGACCAAAATAAGTTGAGTATGAGTGATGATGCTTAATGGCAAGCAACAAGCTAGCTAGGTAGGGTGGCTATAGTCCAACACTCCAAGGCCCACTGACCTACTCACCGAACCATGGTGTGCTTGGCATGTGTAATAATGCAGTAGGCAAGCTAAACTGTTGCCAGTCAATTTGGCAGCATTAACCTGCAGAATAGCAAGCTGAAATGCTGATGGCACAATAGCATTTAGTTTGGCAGGATTTACCGGCAGACTTCTCTGCCGCTAGAGACAAATGTCATGTACCTAATTGTTTAGTTAGTTCCCTATAAACTAGTTTCACACACACACAAATATATATATATATATATATATACACAAATATATATATATATATATATATATATATATATATATAGAGGAAGATTAACTTATACTAATATAAAATTTAATTATTTTTATATTATTTAATAATTTTTTAAATTTAAATTTTATTCATTGTCAGTATAAAATTTTTTACATTGACATCCAATAATATTTTAATACATCATTAAAGTGTTAGACTTTCAATATAGTATTATGATAGTCAAACTCTTTTAATAATGTAACAATACATTATTGAATAACAATATAAAATTTTTTTTTACACTGACAGTGAATCAAAATTAAACTCTAATTTTTTATTGAATAAATTTCTTACAAAATTCACTTTTTAAATTAAAAGTTTCTATTATATAAATTATTTATGTCAAATTTTAATAAAATTAAATATTAATAAAAATATAATCAAATAATTCACATATTTCAATAATTCATATTTTCACGCACAACCCAATTGATGCCCTGAAATTTGAAGTGTAGTCATATGATGAGATCGATCAATTTAGATGCTCGAATGGCTAGAAAGTAATCTTAGATTTAGTGAGAAGAATGGCAAACAAGAGAAATAAATTGTGTGATTTTAAAAATATTTTTTAAGAAAAGTTAATTCAAATGTTGAAACATATTTTTGAAGGACTTTTAGCCCATAGTTATCAAATTCACTCCTACTCCCTCCGTCCAGCGTACTAATTCACGAGTACCAGATCGTGATATGGAACGCCACAGAACGCGAATCAAATCACCAAAGTTGGTAAACCAACAACTTATAGTACTATGAACGAAAGACCAAAGGAGAAGGTAATAGAGAATGAAGGGAAGAAACACCTGACATGGCTGCCAGTAGAGATTGAGACAGGAGCGGGACACAATTGCAAATAGATGTGTAACTCTTATTTCTATTTAAATCAAAACGCAGAGTTTCATTTAAGTTAAAAGCTATCTATATTATTAAAAGAAGAAAAAGACATTTTAGCCTATTATTCTTAAAATGGGCTAGCAGACTTGTTTAGGGCCTAGTATTTTGGCCCATTCAGTCAATGACTATAAAAGAAAAAAAAATAGATTAGAATTTGAAGTTTATAAAATAATTTTGTGAATTAAAATTCGAGTGTTCATGATTTCAATATCAAGTTTTGGGTTATTTTTTTGTTCTTTGCTTACATTCTGTTTACAGTTACATTTATGATGTTGATTATTCTTTATTCGTTACCAGCCATTGCACTCTTTATACTTTAATTGTTTTAAATTCGGTACAACTCAGATGAAATAATTCCTTTCCCCTAACGGAGAGCAGGAATTAAATTGTCGATTCAAATTGACAATTTTCTCCAAAAATAATAGTAACCTAAATTTGTTCATACATAATCACATAATTGCTAGAGAAATAAATCCCCCAATTAAAACAATATTTAAATTGACCTGAAACAGAGCACAATAAAAAACCAAAAAACAGCAATCACTAAAATTAAATATAAGCATAATTCACATGCAATAAATAAGTAAAAAGAATTAGGGAAGAAAGAGTTTAAGACATTGGAGTTTATCACGATTTAGCTAAGTAGAAACAAACTAAACTTAGCCTACATTTTGTCCCCCTCGATCAACAAATAACAAGGGACTTTTGCATTATGTGACTGTTATTTTACATTCTAATTTTTCGAAGTTTAACTAGGAAACTTAACTTACCATTAAGTACTTGAGTTTGAAACTTAGGACTAGGTAACATCTAGGGAAATTAATTCTCCTAAGTGTAATAGGCCATATAAGGGGTGCGCCTTAAAATCACAATAAGAAAATTGAAAATTTGAAGAAAAAATGTCCGCTGCAAAAACTACATTTTCAGTCATAAATTTCCGATATGCAACGAATTCGAGACTGCCAGTAAAACACTCGTTGCAAATAATTTTCTGGTAGATAATTTGCGTATGACATGTTCCATTGCAAATTTTTGTGCATTTGATTTATTTTGTGGCGGCTCGATCCATCTCAAATTAATTAAAAAATAAAAATTATTGCAATAAAAACATATTTATCATTCCAAATTACAATTTAAACAAGTAATTACAACCCTATATGATTTTTTCCATCAAATCCTTAATTAGTTTTCTCAACAACAAACCATCATAAAGTCAAATCATCCATAAGCTAGCAACAAAGATATCAAAAGAAGTATCAAACTCTAATAAATTCCTATTAAGTTTTCTAACCACAAACACCACAAATTCGAATGAACCAAAATCCACGTATGTATTAAGGAAAACAATAACAAATCACCCAAAATCTAAATCTACTAAAACTCACAAAGTTCCAAAGGATTAAGAGGTAATGCTTGAATACCTTCTACAGAGAAAGGTGAGCGAGTGGTAGTCATGTTGACGGCGTGGGCTAGGCAGCATAGGGCATCTAGACTGCGTCACATGATGGCCGGCGACAGGAAGGTCAAATGTGTCGCGTGGTGGTGGAAGAAGAAGGGGAAGAAAGACATGAGGGAGAAAGAGGGGTAAGGCACTTTAAAAAAAAATTGTGGCAGAACTAACGGGTCAGAAAGGTCAAGTGATCCTTTCTTGTTATTAACGAGGTTTGCAAATTTTGTTGTTCGTCTACTAAACTTCTTTTTTTTAAAATTACCGGTCATTGAGGTTGTTTATGACAAAAAGTTGCAACAAATTTTTAAATTTGATCTGCTATACATTTATTTTTTAAAAAAATTATCATTGTTGCAGATTTTGCAGTAGATGACTCATCTGAGTGGTTTGTGGCTACTGTTCCACTGCAAAAATCCATCACAAATTGTGGCAGATTTGCGTCCTTCGCAAATGATTTGCCGCAAATAAGAGAATTTCTAGTTAGCACCCAGGATTGGGTATAGTCACGATTGATGAGAAAATCGGTATATATTACAACATTTTCTGATGCAATTTTTGACAAAAATTAACTTAAAAATTGAAATTATTCAAAAGTAACATTTTGTAAAAGAAATTTATGATGGAAAAATATTTACTATTTTTCATTAGAAGTAATTTTAGAAATTCAAATAATCCTTTTAAGTTTTTGTGATTTTTCCCACAAATTTGTTTTGAAGTCTTTTCCCAAAGAAGTTTTTGTTGCAAAATTTTTACAGGATAAAATATACTTTAAAATTATTTATAGAAATGAAATTAATATTAAATTTTTGAATTGATATTTCATACAATGTGAGTGTATAGAAATATTTGCACTATCATTATTTCATTAATTTAATACAACTATTTTATGAACGTAATTTTTAAAATCTAGATAACACATAATATACGTATAATTGGCGCATTCATATATGTGTGTGTATATAATTTTAGTTTCAGCCAAAAAATTTTAAATTAAAAAATTAAATTTTCTGAATCTTAATATTTAACTAGCAAGATATAATAAATAATAAATTTTAATATCATAACTGGCATTTGATTTAAAAGTTTTTAAATTATGTAACTGAATGATGTCACATATTAAAAAGATTATCATACTTTTTGCTTCATGAACTTAATATTAAACAATATTTTTATATTTCTAATGTAAAATTTTTCTGTACAATAATGGTGTAAATTTTTTAATTTTATAATCAAATTTTCTTTAAAATTAATTATTCTGCAAAAACAATTTACTAAAAAAATTGATACAAATTTAATTTAATGATAAATTCAAATTTCAATGAAATAATTTTAATTAATTTTAAGAAAAAATTTGATGGGGAAAAAATAATTACCTATGTTGTTGACTAAATTTTGAAATTTTTTTTAGTAAAAAGTGGTCTATGCCATTCCAGTCGACATTCAACCAATGTATGTTATATGAACATATTTAAAGGGATGGAAAGAGGAAAAACCAATATATGGAGTTATTAAATTACATGTGAATTTAAACGTATTAGTTTTAATATGAATCCATAATTTTTTTTAAATCTAATAATGCAAGAAGGATTACAATTTTTTGTTTGTGTAAATGATTATTTATGTAAAATTACTCATTAATCTATAAATTCTCTCATTTAACAATAAATCTTGTTCTGTAAATAGTTCCACCAAAACGAAAAATTCTTCGTTTATTTTATTATTGCATTTTATCATAAATCTCTCAATTTTTTGTGTACTTCAAACTTCCACAAAGAGCCTTACTTAGGCGCTAACAAGTTTTTTCGACTTTGTTAGAGGTGCAAGCACATGAATAAAGGATGAAAAAAGGTGGTCAGTAAAATTGAACTACTAACATCAATATCACATTTAAATCTTAAAGGTTTTAGTTGGTGCTAATTGATTTACAAACTCTTTAACGGAGCTAATAGATCTTTATTAGAACAAAAAAGTCACATGCCTTACAAAAAATAATTAATGTAATTCATTGGATTTGTAGTCATTTAAAATATAATTAATTTAATTCAATTTGAATAAAATTGATATTTTTTTGAAAAAATTTTGGGAGGCAAATA
This sequence comes from Styphnolobium japonicum, assembly GCA_023212625.1. Lineage (NCBI taxonomy): Eukaryota > Viridiplantae > Streptophyta > Magnoliopsida > Fabales > Fabaceae > Styphnolobium > Styphnolobium japonicum. Next base: position 18,276,708 of record JALBWW010000003.1, on the reverse strand, counting down.
ATTTATTCCACATCCAAAGTAAATTAGGGCACCACAATTAGTGATGCCTACCAATAAAAAGAATGAGAAGTAAGAATCGAACCCAAAACTTTTGTATCGACAGAGCTTGATATTATGAATTAAATTACTTTGACTTAATTTTAAAATCAATTATATGTTTAGAACACATTAAAACTGAGTTGAATTTATTTTATTTTAATAATTTTGTTTTATTACCTTTACTTACAAAAGGTAAAATGACTAAGCTAATATATAAGCATAAAATCGTTAATTCATATAATTAAAACAAAAACAAAATCAAATAAACTCAAATATAATCATATATGGAATTTAAATTCAAATCAATTCATATTTTATAACTTTTCAAAATAAAAGATTTTGCCACTCTTATTAGTCTATTATTGTCACTCATCTTTAACTGACTTTTTTATTTTATTTTCTCACAATACCCTTCATTAAATAGTACGTATAGCTTATTTTTAGTCAAATTAGTATTTCTTATATTTATTCAAATTTCTTATTATTAATTATAAAGATTAGTTAATTGTAAAAACATTTTTAATATTTTAAAACTCTTAATTATCTTAATTGCTCTCACTTATATAATATTTCTTCTTCTTTTTTAATTTTAGTATATTTTTCCCATATAAAACACATTAAACTCAGCTTTTCAATAGTAAAATTATATATGTGTGTGTGTGTGGGGGGGGGGGGGTTGAAATACATGATTGCAGGCAATAGACCCACCCTTTATTTATTACTCCAATCACTTTTCATATTTTGTAGTTGCAAAAACAGAGACAGAATGAAAACCTAGCTCATTGTTTATTGAAGATCCCTTGTCCAGGTGATAATATTTTTTTGGGATCAAATTCATCTTTTCTTTGTTGGAAAAGTTGCCATTTGGGGCCAAACTGTTCCACCCATTCTTCCTGTGTTTTGTTTCGGGGAAGATATCCCTTGACGTTAATACCAGCATCCTGACAGAACCGTAATATCTGTTGGTTTTGAGCCTGAAATGCCTGCAACTGATCAAACCCACTCGAATGCAAAAGACCCACATTGTAGAAAACATCTTCGTCTGGTGTAACTGCTGACATCTTATCATCCCACCTGCGAATTTTTAATACATTCTATTAACCCTCACATATATAATACCAAAACCAAATATAGCCTCTGTTGCATGTAGTTCTATTTAATATTTTTAAATTTTAACTAATCTCATAAACTTACTTGTTTCGGTTCATGGGGTAGACTATCACAACTCCGGCCGTAATATTTTGCTTAAGAACAATGCCCTTGAACACACCTTCATTGAAATCCGAGATTTGAGATCTTGGAATGAAGAGGTTTAACCAAGGATGAGGGACATCCCAAAGTCCTTTAGACCTAAGAACTAGCTCGTCTGCATGAACTCTGTCAAGAAACTCCTCGTATGACACATCTTTTTGGAACATAAACGTAGGAACAAACTTCAACGCTTTGACCAAATTTTCAACTTGCTATTCAAGAAACAACAGCATAATTAAGTTAAATCGTAATTCATATATATAGATAAATTAATCATAAAAAATGGGTTCCGAGCAAAACAATTAGAAGACTATATATGTTTGAAATTACCTCCTCGACGTGTTCTTGAGAATTATTGTCGTAGTACTTGACAAGCTCTAGGATGTAGATGATGCCGTTTTGAGTTACCAGGGAAGTTACCCTTGGCTGATCAGGTGCTGGATAAAAGGAAAGATCCAGTGGTGGCTGATTCAATAGAAGCAAACCTTCTATATAATCTACTGCATTAGTATCATTCCTTTCATTGAATGAGATTAAATGTTCTTGGTCTCCAGAAAAAGCAGAGAAGTCATTGTAAAGCAGACGGAGCCACTTCGCCTGCAAGCATTCAAACAAAGAATTATTGTGATTAATTAAGGATTTGAAGATTAATTATCTCTTGTAAAAAATAAAAATTCACCTTTGGCAGTTACAGGAATATTTTAATTACTAGCATGCAACTAATCGTTTTAATAAAATTCACTGATTCACATGTAAAAACAAAAGGAAATAAAGCTTCTTAATTTGTTATTGTGACTTGCGAACAAGAATGGTGTGAGGATGGAATTTTTTTTATTTCTCGAATGATTATTGGTAGTTTTAAGAATAAAAGAAGATCTGTACAAAAGGAAAAATAATAAAAGAAGTTGATACTTGCCCTCGTTGGCGCAGGTCCCAGAGCTATTCTTGCTCTGGTTATAACCCCAAATTGGCCTAATCCTCCAAGTACGGCGTAAAATACCTCTGAGTTGTTCTCGGAAGAACAAGTCACTAGGTCTCCTTTCCCTGTAAAAGCCACATGTAAACAAACACGTATGAAAAAACAAGCATATTAATATGCTCACTATTTTTATAGGTGAGTTTTCAATATTTAACCCTTCATATCAACTAAACTCAGCAAACAAACATGTAATTTTATTTGCACTGTTTTCTCATCTTAATATGCTCGCTATACTTATACTTGTATGCGTGTCAACATCTTTTTAGTCTCGCTAGTCCTATATACTTTGCGAGTCTAAATTTCGTTTTTCTTTTAACTAGACAATTAGAAGCCCCAATTTATGTGAAGCTCATTTACTTTTTATTATTCTCACTATTGCGTTTTAATAGAAAAAAGTGTGTGGCTGTAAAACTTTTACTTCTGATGTTATTTTAGATATGTAATGTTTAACGTTTTTTTTTTAAAAAAAAAAAGTTTCTGTAACCATGAAGTTATTCGAAATTATATGTATAAATTAAGCTTAACCCTCCAAATTGTAGTTCAAGCTTTGTCATATATCGTCAACAATCGTGCAAGACTATCAAATGGCAATAATAGAATGCATGTGGAGTAGATATTTCCTTAGACCTTAAAAGAAATTTACTATGATATAGAAAATCTTCGAAAAGGCTTTGTAGTTCAAGCTTTGTCATATATCGTCAACAATCGTGCAAGACTATCAAATGGCAATAATAGAATGCATGTGGAGTAGATCTCTCCTTAGACCTTAAAAGAAATTTACTATGATATAGAAAATCTTCGAAAAGGGAATTGTTTTTGGAAAAGTGGGAAAAGATTTTTTTTTTTTTTTTGTAAATCAAAGTATCCCCTTACCTAAAAGTCAAGATATTAATTCTACGGGGTACAATCAAGCCCGTGAAATGGAGACTCTTTCCAACTGTGTTTTCTCCATATACACTGCCTCAAGGATTAAACTCGGGACAAGATCTTTAAGGTGACCGAATCCCTTCCACTAAGACCAATGCAAGTTGGTTGAAAAAGATAGTAAGATCCTATAGCAAGAAAGGCATGAAGGCGTGCTAATTAACTATTTGTTGACTGACTTGTTGTGAAGAGATTGGTTGACATAAAATAATAGGGTATACAATCCAAGCCAGTTGCGTTGTATTTTATGTTTCAGTCCATCTTTGATTTAATCGCTGATATAGAATCTTGATAAATATACGGTGAGATCACGTGACAATTACATTCAATTTTTTCTTTTATTTTTGATCTTTATATAGATTCCATTTTACAAGATTGTTTTAGAATTGACTATAAACCAAGTACCACACCTAATAAATAAATAATAATACTAGTGGAGAATCACAACCAAAATACATTCTTCTGTTGTTTCGGTCATAATCTAAGCCTTAGGTGTACCCCTCCCTTCTAAAACAAATTAACCAACAACCAAAAATACCTAAAAAATTATACTGGATTTTCTTCTTCTTTTCTGTTAGAGTTAATATATTACATTGCATATATATATATATATATATATATATATATATATATATATATATATATATATATATTAAATCCACCATGACAAGAGCAGTAGTTAAGTCGTAAATTAAGAGATAAACCTCAACTAGTAAACGTTAGATGTCGAACTCAGCTAGTCCCAAAGACCTTTCAAATCCTATAAGTAGATACCTAACTTGTTAAGCTTTTTCTTGGATTATATATATATATATATTATGTTTAATAACATTGTCAAAATTCACTTCACAGGAGACAAATTAAAAATATGATGCGAGTTATATATCAAGTTAGTTTTGACTTATTAGATTGAATTTGAGATTATTTAATCAAATCATATCATATATCTCAACTTCATATAATATATTCAAGATGTCCAAAGTTTTTGGTATAGCGGATTAGTACCTAGCTGTAAAGATTGGAGAGCGATAAAGGAACCTAGGCTCAAAATTTGATAACTGTTTATCATGAAATTATTTTGTTTTGTGTTAGTGTATGTGATATTTGTAACTATTGTTTTCCTTTCTCAAACGAATTTGTAATTATCTAATTCATAAAATTTACAAATATTCTATATATATATATATATATATATATATATATGTCCACTTATTCTAGGAGTAAATTTTGTAAACTTACACAATTGAATAACTTTTCATAAAATTATTATTTTTCCAATCAAACCATTGAATCATGTAATATTATAATAAAAATCATGCATATTAAATTTAAGATAGATTGGACATTTATATGTATCTAATCTTATAGACGATATGTACTTATATTTTGAAAAACATATTATACGTTAAAATAAAGTAATTAAATAAAGTATCTATTAATTTTAAAATTCTAAAAAATTTTATAGGCTTGATCTACTTAATGAAAATTTTCAATATACTGATTAGATTAATGAAATTTGAAGTTTATAAAATGTTATTCAATGAAGTAAGTATGTCAAGATTTATTATTGTAGTAAGTGAATTTTCACTATATATATATATATATATATTATTTTGACAAATTCTCTATATATAATTAAGAGCAATGATATATATATATATATATATATATATATATATATCATATGAAGAGATTTTCTCGAAATCCCTTTACGAATGATGTGGCATACCATTTCCTCTATTTTTTCGCCAAAATATAACAAATAAAAAAAATCTAAGATCACGCTACAATAATTAAAAGAGATTTCGTGAAAATTGCTTACCATTTCCGTATAATTATATATTGACTTTCGGAATATGTCATAGAAATTCTTTGCCAATCATAAAATAAAAGTCATTAATCTAGAATTTAATGTAGAATTTTGAGAGAATTGCATTCGAAGAAGTTATTAGAGGAAAACCCCGTTGTTCAGGAAAAGAAAATCAAAAACAAAAACAAAAAACAACAAAGTTATTAGCCTAGAGAAAATTTAAAAAGTCATACCGGTAACAACATCCAATTCAAGGACATTGGAGATCTGAGGTCCGAATCGGAAGGTTTGGCCACTGATCCCAGCATTAGAGAGCGTACCACCAACCGTCAAAAACAAGTAGTCAGTCCAAGAGAGGGGTGTGAGTCCACGTTCAAGGGTTGCATGCAGCACATCAATCCAAATCTGCTCACCACCCACATCTGCATAATTATCGGACACTATAATCCCAGACCCATTTCTGAAACCGTTCAGATGAGTCATATTCACCACAACACCATCATGTGTCATGGCTTGTCCATCAACCGAGTGGGCTTGCCCTCTGGCCGCTATAGTGAAAGGCATGGGAAGGGAGTTTGAGAACTTTATCAAGTCCGATATATCATTTATGGACGATGGCTCAAAAACTGCCGATGGGTTTTCATGTACTGTGTGACCATAATCGGTTGAGGCTAGTGAAAGGGTCTGAGGGTCACGACTAAGCTTTGGGGCTAGCTCTTTGGGTGCTTGGAATGCTGACCACGGGCGTGGTTGTCCCTGTGTGACCACTATGCCGGTTAGCCATAGCAGAACCATAGCTTTTGAAAGCATAAAATTCCTCGCCATTTTTCGGAGAGAAGCTGAGTTAAGTTGGTTATGCACAATTGCTTTGAATTGGTGGTGTGTATATATATAAGGAGATAGTCTAAAAAGGATAAACTTGAACAAGGGGCTATGACATATGACACTTAAATGCAATAAATATACATTAAATGTAGGGGCAACTGGAAAGAAAGGGAAATCTGGTAAATTTTTAAGAGTAAATATTCTTAATATCTAAATAAATAAATACAATAATCTTTATACGAAGACAAATAAATGCAATTATTATTTGTTAATTAAGTGTGAGTAAAAATATACAATACTAAAGGGAAAATCAATAAAACCGTAAACAATTTTTTGTTCATTTTCAAGCTATTGAATAATCTATAGATATATACTCCATAAAGGGATTTTTTTTAATATAAATATACCTAAAAAAAACTATATATAATTTTACCACACTTAAAAAATTATGTACCAAAATATTCTTTCTTTTCTTATGTTGGGAATAATGTACTTTTTTTTTTTAAAACAAAAACTTGTTGAGAAGTCGGTTTCTCCCAAACCGACTTCTCAACGTTGAAATTCAAAATTTTTTTAACATCCTATTGAGAAGTTGATTTCTCCCAAACCGACTTCTCAACAGGTTTTAAATTAAAAAAAAAGTATGTTGAGAAGTCAGTTTGGCTCAAACCAACTTCTCAACATGAAAAAAAAAAAGTATTTTGGTACATAATTTTTAAAGTGTGATAAAATAATAAATAAAATTTTTTTTAGGTATATTGATGTAAAAAAGCCCTCCACAAAGAGAGTCTTTTTTTTTTCTTAGGGTACCTCGCGCGTGCGCGATTGTGGGGACTAATCCTTCAAAGTATTAAGATTTATTTAAGGGGTTGACATCTCTTAATAGATGTTTTTCTATACACATGAGTTATTAGGAATTGAACCACTAACCACATACTTAAAGAGTTCAAATATCTATCACTTATGCTATACTATGTTGATATAAAGAGTGTTTTAAGTAAACTATTATATATGTATAATATGTAAGTGAGAGTCCAAAAAGTTGAAGGAGAGGATGTGATGTGATACTTTGAGGTGCTAGCACATGTGTTTCTTAATGCATTCGATACAATTGAGACTAGTCATTTAGCTCGCGCATGATGGTAGCATTTGCAGTTTTAGAATATGCGTTCTTAATATGAAAAAATATAAAATCAATCTATATGCGCCAGAGGAAAGACTCAAAGCTGAAGGAAAAATGGATATTCTTAATATGAAAATACATAAATGTAATCAATATGTATTAAATGTGAGAAAATATCTATAATTAAAAGGAAAATAAATCAAATATTTAGAAATCAATAATCTCAATATAGATGAACATCACAAATGCATCAATATTTATAGGATTTAATTTTAATTCACTGTCAGTATAAAGTTTTTTTACATTGTCATCCAATCATGTACTGACACATCGTTAAAAGTGTTAGATTTTTGAGGTAGTTGTTATAATAGTCAAACTCTTTTAATAAGTTGGTAATACATGATTGGGTGACAGTGTAAACAAAACTTTACACTGATAATGGATCAAAATTAATCTCATGTTTATAATCTTAATATATATATATATATATATATATATGAATTTAATTTCAATCCACTGTCAGTGTAAAGTTTCTTTACACTGTCATTTAATCATGTGTTGATACATCATTAAAAGAGTTATACTTTCTAGGTAGTTGTTGTGATAGTCAAACTCTTTTAATGATTTGGCAACACATAATTGGATGACAGTGTAAAAAAAAACTTTACACTGATGGTGGATCAAAATTAAATTTAAGATATATATATATATATATATCTTAAATTTGATTCTCTATTTTTTTTACACTATTATCTCATCATTAAAAGAGTTAGACTTCCTAAGTAGTAGTTATAATAGTCAAACTTCTTTAATGATTTGGTAATACATGATTAGATGATATTGTAACAAAGTTTGAGTTTAATTTTGATCCACTATTAGTGTAAAGTTTCTTTACACTGTCATTCAATCATGTATTGTCAAATTATTAAAAGAGTTTGACTATCACAACAATTACCTAGAAAGGCTAACTCATATAATGATGTGTCAGCACATGATTGGATGACAGTGTAAAGAAACTTTACAATGAGAGTGAATAAAAATTAAATCTAATATATATATATATATGTGTGTGTGTGTGTGTGTGTGTATGTCTTATATACTTACACATTTCAATAACTTTTTTTGTAGAATATGAATTTATTCAATTCAACCATTAAATCATGTGATATTATATTAAGGGCAAACACTCACCTCCCTTGAGGTTATTGGTAATTACATATGACACCCCTTGTTTCAAACATGACACCAGCTTCCCTTATTTCAAACGTCGTTAGGATCCGTTTAATTAAAATGTGCAATGACTTCTTTACTTTCACATTGTTACAAACCCTAGCCTTCTTTGTTTAATTCGAATTGGGACCACCTCTCTCTGAAATATGAAATAGGACCACCCTCTTTTGAAATTTGAATTAGGACCACCAGCGAAAAGATGGTCATTGTTTGCTTGTTGAAGGAGAGGGACCACCACGCTTGGAACCACTTGGGGATGTCCGTTGACCCTTCTTTGGAAATAGTAAACCTGTAAGAAGCTTCTTTGAAATAGAACTTTCATTTTTATTTTTTACGAATTTTGTTTTCCATTTTACATACCCTGTTTCTCTGATTTGCGCATTTCATTTTTTGATTTGTCGGTAAAAATGATGAGCCCTAGTTATGTTTACCTTGTTGTGCATTTTGTTCAACATGGTGGAGAACCTCTATCAATTGGGAACATAGACCTTGATTGCTACCCGTACTTGGACATTATGGATGATGTACAGAAGTTGGCTATCGAAGGTGGATTCGAAGCTGGACTTCCATTCAACCTTTCATCCATTGTTCAGGGTGGTCAAGAAAAGAAACCTATCAAGACTGACAAAGACATTCTTGAGATGTTCAACATCAATAGTAAGTTCATTTACATACATGTGTGTCCCTCAACTAATGTGAATGTGACTAATTCTGGCAATGTTGGAAACCCAAATTATGCTAGTTTGAACTTGACTAAAAATGCTAGTGTTGGGTTACATAATTCTGATAACTCGAACTTGACTGAAAGTGGTAATGTTGGATTGCCTAATTTTGCTACTGTGCATTTGAGTGAAAATGCTAATATCCCTGAATCTAGTAATATGAATGTAAATGAATATGATATTGTTGCTAATCTTGGAATGCCTAGAAATAGTTATGGTAGGGTTGCTGAAAATAGTAATGTACATGCAAGTAGTAATATGAATAAAAAAAAAAGTCATGATGGGGAGATGTTTGAACATGTAAATAGCAATGATAGAGAGATGTCTGAACCTAAAAATAGTAATAAAGAGAATTCTGAACCTGAAAATGTGAATAGTAGTGGATATGAAAAAGAGGTAGTTATTAGTGACTCTGATGAAAAGTGGAAAGAAAAAGAAGAACTTGATGGTGATAGTGTTTCAGAAGGGTCTTTTGTTAAGGAGGAAGGAATATGTGATGGAAATAGCAATGACAAGTTAAATGATTATGAGGAAAGATACCATAATATTGGAGAGGTACATTCTGATGATGATGAGAGGGAAGAGATTTACATTGATAGAGGAATGTTGGGAAAACAATTTACCCGTGAACCCGATGACAAAGTTAAGTTAGAGATTGGATTATTGTTTGTTGATGTGAATCATTTTAGGGAGGTGCTTAAGGACTTTGTCATTCAAGAAGGATTTTAGATTGTGAGGATTAAGAATTAGAAAGCAAGAGTGACAGCTAAATGTGCAGCTGAAGGTTGTTGTTGGCGTATTCATGCCTCCCATACACCCAATGAAGGTCATACAAGATTAAGACTTATAATCCATTTCACAACTGCATAAGAATAACCAAAAACTTTAATGCCAACTCAACAGGGATTGAAAAGAAATTAGAAAGTAAGTTGCTTGCTGATCCTAATATGAGCTATTCTAGCATGAAGGTCGAATTATTGGAACAATAAAGGTTAGAGTCAAATACCTTGATGCAGTTGTATCGTGCAAGGAGAAGGGTCAAGGAAGACAACAAAGGTACTCATGCAAAGTTATATAACAAAATACCTGCTCGGGCTCAGCTAGCTAGGGACAGAAACCCTGGAAGTATTATTAAATTGGAGGTAGATCGACCTAGGATAAACAAAACCCCAGAATTCAAGAGATTCTTTGTTTGCTTTGATGCAATGAAAAAAGGATTTGTGAGAGGGTGCAAACCTTGGTTTTGCATTGATGGAAACAAAGGCATGTTCCCAATTTCCATTGCTGTGGTGAATCTTAGAAATAGGTCATGTGATTGTAATTATTGGCATCTTTCTGGATTACCATGCAATCATGCTTGTGCATGCATCGCTTATAAGCGAGCTAATGTGGAAAGGTACTAAGATGCTTATTACTCAATGACACAATACTGTAAAACATATGAAGAGATAATACATCCAATTCCTGACTGGGATGAGAGCAATAATGGTGGATACAACTCAATTAATCCTCCAAAGCTAAAAAGGCTACCAGGAAGGCTAAGAAGGAATAGACAGAGAGGTCTTGATGAAGGACAAGCTAGTCCAAATGATGCAAGAAGATCTAGCATAGTTAGATGTGATACATGTAAGGAGTTTGGCCACAACAAGTGTACCTATCAAAGAGCTCCAGTGAAGAAGGTAAGATTTACTGTTTTTTATTGATTTTGTTAAGGCATTGACTACTATTCTGTTGTGAATCTTTTTTCCAGTAGAGAAAGAGAGTTGTTGATGAGAGAGGTGCAGATGAGAGAGCAGCATGTGGAACTTCAAGTAAAACTTCAAGCCAGTCTTCAAGGAAAACTTCAACCCAAGCTGCAGGTGCTGGTAGTAAAACTTCAACTGGGACTAGGACAAAAAAGAAAGACTAGGGATGGGACTGAGACATCAAGCCAGAGTGGGACAAAAAGGAAGACAAGGACAACAAGGTATGGTGGTAGATAGTGTCAAAATTCAGTGGATAATTTTTTTGGGTTTTGAGATACTGTAAAAGACATATGGGTACTTGTAAAATTATTTTGGGGTTCTGTAAAGCACATTTCGAAATTTGTTTTGGGTTTGGGATATTGTAGTCTTACACAGTACATGTAATCCCATTTTTTTGGCTTAAACATGTGCTACATTAGGTTGGAAACTATAATTACAGTATTATTAATGAAATATGTCAATGTTTTGCAGTACATTCAGTTTTCCTTTACAATTTTTTAGTACTTTAGCTTGGAATCTATAATTAAAGTATACTAATGAAATTTGTTAATGGAATTTATAACTGTAAATGAATAGGCAATTGTTGGTCACAAAAATAAATCAATAGGAAATTTTTTGTTACATTAGGGAATTGTTACATTTTACACAAAACTACACCATACACCTACACTTACACTATACTCATTCACCATATGGCAATTTTACAAAACAAAAGTGAGCTTCTAATTGTATTAGCTTCACTTTAGTAACATATCAATAAAAATTAAAACAACACACACTAAACTAATAAAAAGTGAAGCCAACACCAAACGCTTCAACGATACTGTTGTGGCTTCCATAATTCTCAAATGTTTCTTCAATTTCCATAAGTCTTTGTTAATGTCAATTTTCTGCCTTGAACTTTTTTTTTTCATTTCTTGCACTTCTTCACTAAACACTTCACTGTTAACAGGTTCAAACGTGGAAGCAAGCATGGGTTTAGCATTAGATGGGGTGCACCATTGAAAGAAGCTACATTTCCTCTCTCTACATGTGTAAAACAACTGATGTGGATTGTTTTGTGTATTTGAAACTTTGATATCAATATTTTTTCCACATTTGCAGGTCTTGTTGCGATATCTAAGACCCAACCCCCCATTTTCACTCACACTTGAGGATGCCAATGAAGATCTGATGAAATAAGCAACCATGGGACTGTTCGAGATTATTGTGGCATTTCTGCTGCACACAAACTGAATGTTACCAGCAAATGGATGAAACAAAGTTACAAAATTTGAAGAAAAACTTACTTACCTTATCCAATCACCGGCAACAAAATCCCCCATAGATATGCAAGTCTTCAACGATGGCAAATATGTCGAGTTAGATTTAGGTTCTCTTTCATACTCATCTAATGGGCAAAATGTCATTTGCCAACAGGGATTGAGTGTACAAGACATTTAAAAGTCATATGACTGGCACTTGACTCACATTTCTATTTAATCTCTAACGTTCCGCCATCTATAAGGGGGTAAGTGTAATAAACATGTTTAAATTAGGGGAGACTAGTGTAATTTCTGAAACAATGGGGTGTCAGGTGTAGTTACCTCTAATAAGATGAGGTTAGTGTAATTTCCCCTTATATTAATGATCATACATACCAAATATTCCATAAATCAAACATTCATAGGTATTTAATATAATATTAGACAATTTTCTTATATTTTAAAATAATATTATACGTTAACATAAAGTAATACGATGAAGTATCAGATAGTTTTTAAATTGTAAGAAATTTTATGGGTTGGACCTATCTTGTGAAAACTTTCAATTCAACGGTTGGATTGATATAATTCAACAATCACAAGGTGTAAGTGTATTCAAGACTTACAAATGGTGTAAATAGATCCCCCACCTTATATATATATATATATATAATTCTCTAATATATTTTTTGTGAGAATATTAGTACCCTTTCATAATTAGTTGCTAATATTTGGCTGTGCTGCACTTATTTGAAACAAAATTATTTTATTTAATTTCAATTAAATAGGACATGTGACTTAATATTGACTTATAATTACTTAGAGTATCGATACTTTCATAAAAACAAAAAGAATCAACTTATTCCGAGAGTAAGTCTTGTATACTTACATCATTTAGTAACTTTTTGTAAAATGTGAATTTAACCAATTCAATTGTTGAATTGTGTGATATTATTATGACGATCATGCTTATCAAATTTTGGATTTATATATATATTAGAGATTCCTTCAGTGATATCTTTTGTTTTTGTAATAGTATCGATACGATTAGTAATTAGTGAATATTATTTAGCCACGTGTCCTACTTAGTTAAAATACAAATACAAAAATAACTTGTTGTATTAATATTTTAAATTAGTAAAACACATAAACTAATATTAATTACTAATTGTTAAAGAGTACTGGACCTTCACAAAAAGAAAGGATAAACCTCCATTTATATTTATATAAGGAATTCATCAAGAAAATATTAGAAAGGATGTGATATTGTGAGGTATTCATTTTCAATATTAGTCAATTAAATTGTTATGCATCCTCAACAAATTCGTTCATTCCAAAATTTGTTTGTCGCACTGATATTATTTTGGTATATATAGAAAGTTGGAGGAATAGACTTATGAGAGATTTTTTGCGTATGTAACGATGTCGTGGTCTACTATTATAAGTTGTATCCTTGGATCTGTAACTTCCATTTTTCAATTGCATGCTTTATGCAAAAGCTTGAATTTTCGTTTACTTGTTCAATTTGCCATATCAATCTTGCGGATCATACCATTATTTTATCCTTGACTTTAGCAATTAGTCAAATGTTGAAGATTGTAATTTGTTTTCTTTTCTTTTCTTTTTATGGTGAGAAGACTTCATATTAATTTATTGGACGGAGTTACGTACGTGTGACTACTTGTCAAAATCACAAGATAATTTGTAAAGCAGTCGACATACTATATATATATATATATATATATATATATGAGGAGGGATCAACTTACATCGGTGTAAGACTTGATCACTCTTATACCACTCAATAACTTTTTATTAAATAATTTTCTTGCAAAATCCACCGTTAGATTGAAAGTTTATATCATGTAGATCATTTGTGTCAAGTTTTGAAAAAATTAAATATCAATAAGAATATAATCAAATAGTTCATATTTTCATATATATCAATAGTCTATATTATGTTAATTTTAATATATATCAATGAGTCACGAAACAATTTTGGATTAATGTAAAACTTTATAGATATGATCTACATTATAGAAACTTTCAATCTAACGGTAGATTTTGTAAGAAAGTTATTCAATAAAAAGTTATTGAGTAGTGTAAGAGTGATCAAGTCTTACACTGGTGTAAGTTGATCCATCCCTTATATATATATATATATATATATATAAGAGTTTCTAGCCTATAGCTAAGCCTTAGTTGGTGTTCACACACTTAATTTGATTTTAGTGGTAACTAAGTCATCTATAGGTACAATTTTAAGTTTTCATTGAGACTTGTGATATGTCTTAATTTAGAAATGAGACAACTTTTTTTTTAAAAATTTTTTATTTACAAAAAAGAAAGTAAAGCTAGTAAATGCATGCTTAACATCCTTAGCTCAAGTTGTACCAGTCTTTTTGGGGACTACTTAATCCATGAATCAAATACCACCAAAGTTAGGGTTAGATCATCTAACTTATTTTCACCCTTAACTTAAACTCATCATGCCCACGGAAAATGAAAAATCTTGTTTATAAAACCTAATAGTCAACCCCTGTTGGCATTTAATATTTAAAATATGTAGTATTATAATATATAATATTTAATTTAATTCATATGATTTGATTTACTTTAAGAATCTTAAATAAAAATTTTAAAAAATTAATCAAGCTCTATGTTTGTTTTAACTTTTAAGTTAATTTAACTGTTAAATTTTAGTCAATTTGATTGGGGCTTCCGAACGACGTCGTAACCAACAATTAGTTTTTTTAGCAACTACTTTCTTCTTGATGGGAATAGCAATAGAGAGAGGCAGCATCGTGTTTTTTAAGAGTGGCGTTGGTAAAACGCATCGTTTCGTCGTCCTCCGTCTTCTCTTTCTCTAAAGCCTCAACTCAACCATGCGGTGACAGAGTTTGATCGCTTCGTGGCTCTGTAATGGCGGAGAAACCCCAACCGGTTCGGGTACTTTACTGCCCCGTTTGCACTTTGCCCCCCGAGTTCTGCGAATTCGGACCCCATTTCGATAAATGCAAACCCTGGTTGATCCAAAACGCACCACACTTATACCTTCATCTTCTTCAAGGTATCCTGCTTCTTTTTTCTTCTTCTTTCAACAATTCAAATTCCCAATCCCCACCGCACTCTTCGACTTTCGTTTCAATCCTTCGTATGTACTTTTGATTTTGAATTGGATCATTTTTTATTTTATTTTATTTATTTATTTATTTATTTTTTGCGCAGAGGCAAATGAAAATGAAGCTCATAAAGTTGCTGACAAGCTACAAAGTACCGGTATCTCTTCGGGGCCTAGTGATGGTGCTACTACCTCAGGTCTATTTTCGATGTCCTTTGTTTCTTTTTTTTTTCCTTACTGGGTCAGATGAATAAGCAATTGTTTTGGCATATTGAATTGATGGATATTTCTTCAGTTACTGATTTTAATTAGTAAATGTCAGATCCACCAAGTATGGAATGAGTGCTTCATAATATACATTATTTCTCTTCTGGAGGAAGGGCTCACACCTTCCAACTCCAAGCAAGCATGGACTAAATATTAAACACAGGGAATGCTTTAAAAGAGATGACTGTATTCATGGTGTGGGTTGTATATGCCTTTACAGAAGCTCTGCCTGTGCTTCAAGGAACAGAATGGTTTATTTATTATTTAGTATCACAATAAGAGTAATGATGCATTAAATCTTTTGATCCATCCATAGAATAAAGTTCAAAATTTCTCAAGACACGTAGGACAGTAATACCTAAACAAAGTGGGGAATGAAATGTTTAGCAATTCTAGCAACCAATACCTATGGTTATTGGTTAATGAAGTTGTCAATTATTTTTCTAAGATGTCACTCTCTTGCTTTGTTCACTTTGATAGAGTACTACTTAGTAGGACAACAGTCCCATTTCTTTTATCAGACATGTTCTTACAAAATGATACTTGTGATTTGATATCTTACCAGGGCTTAATATCTTTTAATTATTTCAGAAGATTGTATATTTGTATGGATGAGTAGTATGTTGAGTAATTTTATTTCATTTTTTCTGAATGAAGAACAAAATTGTGCATGTAATTAAAGCACAATCAGTTTTTTTTAATAGTTTTTCTTTTATGGGAATGGGATTGATGAAGGTGAAGATTTCACAAATTTCTGACTTGACCTTTCAGTGTGTCACCATGAATTTGAATATCTTGTTTGGCATCATTCATATGAATTTTAGTTGAGTTACATATTTTGTAGTGATTGTGATTTGATTGTAAAATGAATGTTGTTTTTCTACTGCATGCCAATTAGTCATAACGAATACACTTTAAAGTCCTCCTCATGGTATATTTTGATGTTTTAGCACCGAAGAAAGAAGAGGTCAAACGTCTTCCTGGTGGGAAGATAAAGAAAAAGGCATGTCTTAGAATTTTTTCACGCTCTCAACTTAAACATACTCATCATTTGATATGATCAGAAGTGGCATTATTTTTCAGGATACGCAAGAGGTTGTTATTGAAAAAGTCATACGTAACAAACGAAAATGTATCACCACTGTGAAAGGCCTGGAGCTTTTTGGTGAGCTATATTTTTCATTATCTTAAGTTATTTTTACATCGGTGCCGTTGATATTTAACTCTCTCTTTTATTGCATTTCAGGTGTCAAGCTTAGTGATGCTTCAAAGAAACTTGGGAAAACGTTTGCTACAGGAGCCTCTGTTGTCAAAGTTTATTAGCTTTTAGATGGTGACATATAATTAGTTGTTTGATAAATGTATGTGATGTCTTATACTATTGTGGATTGATTGGTATGAGGGACCAACTGAGAAAGATCAAATTGACGTTCAAGGGGATATAGCTTATGACATTGTGGAGTTCATTACAGAAACATGGCCTGATGTAAGTCATTTTGATGTCAGTTGTTTGATATTATAATCTGATCAAATATGTATTTCTGGCAACCATCAAAAGAAACAAGAATTTTTTTTTGTGTGTTTTCACATTTCAGTAATATCATCTCTGTTTGTATATTTGCTTATTCTTTTGTAGAAGAGACACAAGTTGATATTTTAATTTGGTTATAGAAACTCAATGTAAGGAAAATGTGTTCTTCAAAGTGGCAATTTGTCTTTGACACCAGCTTATGTCATTTATGCAACATTTCATATACCTAGGACTAGGATACAACTTCTGAATGGAGTGAGCACTTTTTACTTGTTAACATTTGTTTCTTTTCCCCTTAGTGACAGGTGTTTCTTGGTGATTTTGGATTATGTTGGATCTATTAGTAGTAACAAACATGTGCGACTGATAATTTCATTTAGAGAAAGGACATGACATGTTTGTGCCTTTGCATAATTTTTTTTCTTATTGATGATGACTGATAGTGAAAATGGAGTTTGTAAATATTAGCTGTAAAGATGCATCTGTGTTTTTTATAGATGTCATTAGCCAAGTTGGGCATGCTTGTTGTTAATGGAATAGACATTGATAATGAAACTTTTTTTCTTTTTATTTATTGACTTATCTGTTTTTGAACCCACTTGTCCGACCATTTTAAGTTATTATGCTCTCTATAACAAAATAGAACTAATCTTCTTTTAATTAGATAAAATGCATCTTTTGAAATGTGTTTCATATGTTTTCTGTGTTATGAATAATTTAAAAACAAATGGGATTTCTTCTATATACCTGTTCAATATAAGTTTCCATGAGCTTCAGAAGGAATGGAGTAAATGCTTGAAGATTTCACTATATCCACATAAAGTTCATATCCAATCCTCATATGAAATATAGACAAGATACAGTGTGAATGTTATACTAGAATGTGTGGGAAAATATGGATCTATAAGTAAAAAGAGGCAGTGAGCAGGTGTTCCGTAGTCTAATTGATATAAGTGAGTTGTTTTTTTGCGGGTTTAGCCCAATCTTTGTGCTTTGTCTATGTTATGCATGTCATTGATTCTTTATAAATTCATTAATTTCTTTTCCTCCAAGATTTTGGAACATTTATATGATAGAAAAGCTATCTTTCTCCTGTAGGTTCCAGAAACTGCAATTTTCTTTATAGAAGATGGAAGAAAAGTTCCAGCTGCTTGAATTTAAAATCATGGCATAAATAAACTTTGGACTGATGGCTAGACTCAGCCATATTACTGTACTTTTGAAGTAAAGGGCTGATGAACTTAGTAGTTAATGTTTTAACAACATCTTGAGCCATTCAATTCCCATGCTTTTTCTTTTCCTATTGTTAGTGTGGCATGATGATCCCTGATGGACATCAGCATAAGTATTAAGTTATTTACAGTTAAACTGTTCCTGAATTAATGGGTGCGCGTATAGAAGCAAAAGGGAGAAAAGGTTCATTTGCTTCATTTTTGTACTTGCATCGAGGTTTTAGTCATTTAAAGGATTCTTAGAATATTTTTTTGTTTTTGCAGGAAAAAGGCTTTCCTTGCATATTACAAAGTTTAATTCTTTGATCTAACCTGCCTCGCGGAATATTCGCCCGTAAGTTTAGCGTAATCTGGTGTTTAGGGTTGCACATCAAATTAGAAGAATTTAAATCAATTAGTCTCTTTTATTTATCATCGGTGTTCAAAGTCCTTATTGTCATCTGCCAACCGAGTTAGAATGCTTGAATGGTTAATGCCTGCTAATGTATGAGTATAATTTAATAAATGTGAGTCCTGAACTCATAATTATTGAGTTCAAATTAGACTATTAGTATCAAGTGTTATTCACATTATATCAATGTATATATTTAATTGAAGTCATTTACAATTAGAATTCATATTTGCAAAATATAACCTATATATCATTAGCAATACAATATTTAACAGTTTAATTGGGATGATATATATAGAGTTGGTTATATAGGTCGGCCCGTTTAATTCGCATATTTAAAGGGTAAGAACTACCTTAATACTCAAACCGTGACTACCTTGGCTCGGTAAAACTCGGTTTGTATAACTTGTGGGTTAAGCGGGTTGGACCGAGTTGGCTCGTGACTCGATCTACTTGTTTGTTTGTTTTTTTTTTTTTTTGTAAAGGCTAGCCAAGTATCCACTACCTAGCCTAACCCAATATCACAACAACAAAACATACTATTTTTTAGGGCCACGACCGTCAATAAAACTAAGAATAATTGTCACAAATTCTATTTCTCACATTCAGTCGAGTGTCGCTAAGCATCATTAAAAGTGGTGTTACAAAAACTATTTTTGACCGTCATTGGGTGTTGATAATAATTAGATATCATTATCTACATTTGTGGCCATTAAAACAAGTGTGCTAAGCAAGTGTGGAGTAAGTCACGTTTTTTCTACCCCAATGACCTTCACAACTATTTCATATATTTAACAACAGCCAGTGGTTGTTACAAATACGTTGCCAAAAGAAAAAAAATGATTGTCATAAATACAAATAGAATGACTTGGAACTAACTTTCTAATGCAGATTCCCATGGTAGATACAAGCATTTTACTTGAGATACATCGACCAGTTCAGATTATGCAAGTGAAGAACCTTGACACATGATTCAGATTATCTTTTTCTCTTCCTATACAAGTAAAAATACATTACTTTAAAAGAGAGCCATCAAAGGGTGCATAACCCATCTACACCAAATGACTTTGATTTTAGTTCTTATAAAATTTTATTAAGACTTTTAAGAATTATGTGAGTCGAAACTAGACTAGTTAAGATCCATACTCAATACTTAAGAGGTTGCATCTTTAGATTGTAAGTTGATGCCACGCTTATGCAGTAAGCACCAGCATCATGAACAACCAAACCAGTCAGTACCCTGCACAAGAAACTCAGTTGAGATAGTTTAAACAAGTTGGCATTGTTGTCGTCATCATCATAGTTTTGCACAGATTATGCAAGTATATTATTAATGCAACTAATTAAATATAAGATCAATACCTTATATTACCATGGATGGAGTTAGAAGTTTTCTTCCTTTTCCTAAGAAATCTTCAGACTAACAGACATGGTTAACCACATCAAAGGTTGCTATCTCATTCTAAAAACCAGATTTATCTACACTGTTTTTCTGCATTCATTCTAAAAATTTATATTCTTATTTATTTTCAGATTTTAGTTTCTATGTTCTTGTTCTATCACCACAATTTTATAATATTGGTTTCACCTAGTTAGTCACAATTAAGGGTAATTGTTAATCATAATCCAAGTCCCTGTGGATCGATATTTTTACTACTTGATGAAATCGTGCTCTTGCGATACAAACCACATCAAGTTTTTGGCGCCGTTGCCGGGGACTTGTGTTTTCTGATTATCAATTCAATTCTTAATATGATTTTCTAGTTATTCTTTTATTCTCTGCAGGTAATTTCTCTTGTTTATGCGAAGTACTCGACGTTTTGGAACTCTCATTGAAGCAGACCCTGAAATTGAAAGGACTTTGCATTGAAGGAGAAGACAATAGCTGCAAAGTGCAAGAGAGCCACAACAACCTATTCCCATCATGGCAGCACGTGATGAAACTAGGCCACTGAAGGATTATGCAGCCCCTAATGCTCGGCCAGCCATTGATGCTGGACACTTCACCATACCACCCGCTTTGCTCTCTATGATAAGGCAGAACCAGTTTGGAGGATTGCCGTCAGAGGACCCGAATGATCATGTGGATATGTTCTTGGAATTCTGTGAGACCCTCAGGATTGAAGGCGCCTCTGTAGATGCTATCCGTCTCCGCTTGTTCCCTTTATCACTACGGGATAGAGCTAAAACTTGGTTAAAATATGTACCAGCTGAAACAATCACTAATTGGGACCAATTGGAGCAAGCTTTCCTGGACAAATTCTTTCCACCTTCTAAGACTGCTCATCTTAGGACCCAAATCATAGGCTTCATTCAAAGAAATGGAGAGTCATTGTCAGAAGCTTGGGATAGATATAAGGCCTTGCTGGAAGCATGCCCACGTCATGGGCTAGAGAAATGGTTAATCGTCCACACCTTCTACAATGGTCTTGAATATCCTTCGAAGGTATCTCTAGACTCCGCAGCTGGTGGAGCTTTGATGAGTAAGGTTGCAAGCCTATGAGGTCATTGAGAGTGTAGCCACAAACCATCACCAATGGGTAAATGAAAGAGGTAACAACCCGAGAAAACTCTCGGGAGGTAAGTTTGAGGTAGACGGTGTTGATTTGATTATGTCAAAATTTGATTCTTTTAATAAACGTTTTGACAAACTTGAAAAAGCTAATGCCAATGCCGCAGTTACTTCTAACAATTTTTGTGAGGCTTGTGGAGCACAGGGACATATGAGTGCTGAATGCCAAGTTGGACTTGGTTCCTCACAAGGCACACCGATGGAGCAAATGGAATCATGCCATAATTTTCATGACTTCAACCAAAAGGGGAGAAATGATCCATATTCTCAAACTTACAACCCCGGTTGGAGGTCACATCCTAACATCTCTTACCAGAATAGTCAAAGCCAAGTTGGTCAAGGTAGTACTAAACCCTCTTTTGGATTCCAACAGGTACAAAAATCTAAACTTGAGTCTCTTCTGAGAATTTTGTTGAGAATCAATCTAAGCAAAATGAGAGTTCGGACAACATGGTCGCTGGTCGCGAGGCCATTAGAGAGTTGTCATCTAAGGTTGATAATTTGACTACTCATAGTAGGATGTTGGAAACCCAGATTGCCCAACAAGCTAGTTCTTCACATAGACCATAAGGTAAATTTCCAGGACAGCCTGAAATAAATC
Source organism: Styphnolobium japonicum (assembly GCA_023212625.1). NCBI lineage: Eukaryota > Viridiplantae > Streptophyta > Magnoliopsida > Fabales > Fabaceae > Styphnolobium > Styphnolobium japonicum. Next base: position 18,255,101 of record JALBWW010000003.1, on the reverse strand, counting down.
CTCGTGAACATTGTAAGGTTGTGAGTTTAAGAAGTGGTAGGCAATTAGAGGATTCCAAGGCAAAAGGCGAAAGTAACATAGATGGGGGGGATGAGAAAAAAGAGACAAGTAAGACACAAAACTTAGATGAAGATGATACAACTGAGAAAGTGTCTAAGTATGTACCCCCTAAACCATACCAACCCCCAGTGCCTTTCCCTCAAAGATTGGCCAAGGCTAAGCTAGATAGGCAATTTGGGAAGTTTCTAGAGGTCATTAAGAAGTTTTACATTAATGTACCCTTCACTGAGGCATTGCAACAAATGCCCACCTATGCTAAATTTCTTAAGGACATTTTGTCTAATAAGAGAAAACTAGAGGAATATGAAACAGTAGCTTTAACTGAGGAGTGTAGTGCTTTAATTCAAAATAAGTTACCTCCTTAACTCAAAGATCCAGGTAGTTTCTCTATTCCTTACTTGATTGGGAATACTAATTTTGATAAAGCTTTGTGTGATTTAGGGGCTAGTGTTAGTCTTATGCCCCTTTCTGTATGTAAAAAGTTGGAGGTGGGTGAACTAAAACCCACAACTATCTCTCTTCAATTGGCAGATCGATCCGTCAAATACCCCGTGGGCATCTTGGAGGACGTTCCTATTAGGGTGGGTAAGTTTTTCATACCTGCTGATTTTGTTGTGCTTGAAATGGAGGAGGATTCCCAAATCCCCATTATTCTTGGTAGGCCTTTCTTAGCCACTGCTGGTGCTATAATTGGTGTCAAAAATGGAAAATTGTCTTTAACTGTTGGTGATGATAAGGTTGAGTTTGATCTTGCTAAATCTATTAAACATCCTTCTTTTGAGGACTCTTGTTGCAGGATTGATTTATTACACCGAGTAGTGAAGGAAGAATTCACCAACATCCATTTTGAAGATCCTTTGGAGCGATGCTTGGTTGGTGGTGGTTCATTGGAATGTGGAGGGGAAGCAGCCGAATATGCCCGTTTGTTGGAAGTCATCTTGGAAATTCCACCCCAAAAGGCCAAAATCGAAAAGCTCGAGTCTAAACCCAAACCCAAGATTTGGAAAGAAGAAAGAGCTCCAAGGGTAGAACTCAAACCCCTTCCTTCCACTCTCAAAGATTTGAGCTTTTGGAGGCACAAGCCTAAATTTTGGAAGCAAGTGAAGTCAGAAAATTCCACTGCCAACCCATGGAAAATTCCATGACGATGGATTGAAGACCCGCAGTGAGTCCTTCTCTTTCATCCCTTCTCTTGTTTTAGATTTTTTCATTGAGGACAATGTAAGTTTTAAGCTTGGGGTGGGGTATGTATTTACTTTTTTGTTATTTATTTTCATGTTTTCATATTGCATTCTTTTGCATGATCACACCATCTTGTTGCCCTTTGATAAGTTTGCATCCTCTTGTTGAACTTTATGCCAATATGGAAGACATAATGAATTTGGAACCTAAATTTGTTATCCATGTGATAGGCTAATTACAAGAGTTGATCTTTTTGATAGTTGATGATTAGCATGAGGTTCTCTGTTTTCGTGTTCCTCATTAATTTTGCTACTAAATGTGAGATTTGAACTTGAAAGGGGTATTTGCTTTACATTGATATTAACCCCTCCCTGTTATTTGAGTAAATTATTGTACTCTTGGATTTTGTGCTCTAGAACTTGATTTGAAACCATTTTGAAGCAAAATAATTGTTTGCATGCTTGAAAGTGATTAAGGCATTTTAGGTATCTTTCCAGGCCTTCTGAATATATTGATATATCACTACCCATTAGTTGCCCATTTTGAACCTATTGCAATTTCTTGGTACCTATGATGACATATTATTGGTTACCATTTAGAAACTAAATGGTGCAAATATTTGGTTTGAAAATTGAGAGGGAATTATGTGTTGAGATATTCTCTTATTAAAATGAAAACAAAAAGAAAAGAGAAATCAAAAAGGAAAGAAAAGAAATAGAAAAAAAAGGATTTTGGGGATAGAAAAAGAAAAAGAAGTAAAGAAATGGCTTAGCAAGAAGCTTAGCAATGTACTTTTGTGATATAATCATTCTCCAAATTGGTTCTATTGGGTTATCTTGTTTCATTGAAAATTTTGCCAACCCTTTGTGCATACCCTCATTTCTTTATCCTACCTAACAATATTCCCTTGGCCAAGTTAAAACCCATACAAAGATCTTTTGATTCTTGCATGCATGTAATTTAAAATGTGGAAATTTGGTTTCTTATCAAGCTTATGGAAGTGCTTTTTCTTAAGAGGATCTTAAGTGATATTTCTTCACCCTTAGACACTTTGAGAGTGGTTAGGTGAGTGACCCCAATTGATGAGAAGTATGAAATTAGGGAACCTAAGCCTCTAATCGAACTTTACATTGATCATCTCTATGTTCATTGAAATGTTATGCCTCTTACTTGGATCTGTTGTTCTTTGGGTTCCTAATTCACAGCCATATTTTGAAAATTCTGATCTTTATTTGGCTTTAGTAATTGCTTGAGGACAAGCAAAACCTTAAGCTTGGGGTAGTTTGATGTGTGTGATTCTTCATGTCATTTTGAGTTTAGTTTGCATACATTTCATTATCTTTTTAGTACATTTATTCACTTAATCCTCCGTTTTAGTTTTAGTTCGGATAAATGCGGTGTGTTTATGTTCAATTACAGGAATGGTGCAACATTGAAGCTTGGAGGAATCAAAGCAGAACTACCGTGAAGAGATACTGAGATCTCAAAATCAGCTGGACCCCTGAGGAGTAATTTGAGCATAACTTGAGCTACAGAGGTCCTTTTGAGGTGATTCTGGTTGCTATGGAAAGCTAAGACACAGGGCTACAAGTTTGATGTTGGACACTTTGTCAAATTCCCTAATATGCTTGATGGGCAGAGCCAACCACGGCCAGGCCGTGGTGGCCACCACGGTCGTGGTTGGCAGCCTGCTACATCATCAAGTGCGAAAAAAGCCCTGGAGGCAGCCCATTTCCTTCCCTTCTTGCCTGAAAAGAATTAGGGTAGAGAGGGGAGAGTTGGTAGTGTATAAAAGGCAAGTCATTAGGGTTGAGGGAGGAGCTTGGTCTTGGGAGGAACTTCACAAGAGCAGCCACAAGTTTTCTGCAAAGTTTTTCTTCTCATCTCTTTTAGTCTTAGTATTTTATTTTCTGAATGTTGTTCTTCATTCTTATGGATTGTATTTTGATAAACATGTTTGAGTAGTTCTTTTGTTCTAGGAATTGGTAGTAACCCAATGGTGTATTAACAATGTTTGATGTATGAATTTGCTATCTCTTCAATGCTAAGTTTATCTTGATTCAGTTTTTGGCACACCAAGTGTTTGTGAAAATGCTGGCCACATTGTTTGTATAATCTTAGTCATTAAGGGAAAAACTGAAAGGTGACTCTTGATAATTGAACTCTATAAACTGAACTTGAGCTTTTAAATCACGAAAGTAGATTAAAACTCTTGAGGCTTTCTATGAATCATCTGCTCTTAATGGATTCTTTCTAATTTGATTATCATGAAAATAGAAGTTGAGTTAGATTGAATACGTTATTGTATTATGAAAGGAAACAATAATTCTTTAGGATGATTCGTCTTCCAGTGTAACTTAGTTGAGAAGAGGTGATAAGATTACAGACTTGTTAATCACCATCGTGGCGAACCCATATCCTAGATCTCTTAAAAACCAGATTTATCTACACTGTTTTTCTGCATTCATTCTAAAAATTGATATTCTTATTTATTTCCAGATTTTAGTTTCTATGTTCTTGTTCTATCACCACAATTTTATAATATTGGTTTCATTGACAGTCTGGTCCAAGTCTTTTACGGGGTTTTTTGGTTGACCCCGTCAAGACCCAGCTGGGTTTTCCATGAACTGAGTCAAAAAAAAATTGTGGGGTAAAACAAATTTAAGTGAAGCATTGTCGTCCTCTTTTCTTTTTAGTTCACAATCGCCTTACAACTTACTAGAAACTTTTTGTTTAATGTGTAACTTTAACACATTAGATTTGTACCAACTCTTGAGTAATTTATCATTTATATTAGTTTAATTATGTACGATTGGACAAATTGATAATGTAAAAATTTAAATTTATATTTGGTTGTAGAATGTTAAATTTGTACTCTTAAATGTATGAGGTAATTTCTTTTATATGACATGCTTATATATATCTACATATATATATATATATATATAATTGTAACATTTTTTTCCTTTCTATAACCGGGTTTTTCGATCTGACCGTTGAACCGCTGATCGAATCGTTAACTCAGTGACTCAGCCTTCTGACCGGGTCAACTACTAGTCTGGGTTATACAACTATGTCACGTAGGAACCAGCCAAATTTAGGAACACCAATAGAAATAGTAGGCACAACAGCCAAAGCCAAAAGTAAAGATGTTGTCAAAAGGATAGACAGAAAAATAAGTTAGGATGGAAAATGAGAATATGAGTGTGTGCGTGTGTTGTTTATGAAATAAAGCTTCAAATTTTATCTACTCATATATTAACTTCCATGAACATGCTAACATGAAGCTGAGACCAATCAATGTAGTTGATAAGTTTCTCAATGCCTTTTTAAGATTGGTAGTTGCAACATTCTTTATGATTTGTGTAACTTAAAATAACCTACTGATCAATCAATTTGAGACACTTATGTTAGCTTTGTATTAGGCTTTATTATATGTTTATTGTGCCAAATATTAGTATTTTAGATAAGTTTAATGTTGTTGGGCTTCATTGGGCTTTAATGCAAATTGTGAATAATTTTCAGATTTTGATGCATTTTGACCTTTCTTCCTTAGTTAGGTCATAACTTGGGACTCGATGATCCATTTGAGGTGATCTTGGTGTCTTTGGAAAGTTAAGACAATGTTCTACAAGTTTTATGAAGAACTCAAGAGCTGGATCGGACTTCTAAGGGTCCAAAATATCCCTGCAATGCAAAATGGGTTTGCTGCCACGGAAATTTGGGCAGTGTGCACATATTAGACTACATAGTGAGCTATAGGCCTCTTCTTGGGCTGAAACTTGGCCATTGGAAAGATAAGACCCATATCTCCAACTTCACTGAAAACCATTTAGTCAGTAGATGTCGTTTTAGGCATGATTATGAAGCTATAAGTTGGATTGAATTTAGAAATATGTTCTACCAACCTAACTTGAGGTCGGTACAGTGTTTTTGGCATATCTGTAGTTTTAAAAGTCCAAATGGCATGATTCCAATTGCACAATTTCAAGGAGACAACTAGCTACAACTTTCATGAAGACCTCCAAACCAAAATGCACAGTTTAGGTCATGAAAATTAAGGCAGAATTTGGATAAAAGTTGCTGACTAAAAGTCACCAACCATACATCAACCCACCTACCATGCACCAACCCACCAACCATGCATCAAGCTTCCATATTTGACAATTTCCATGTTTTTACAATTTGTATTCAGATTATGTACATGTACAAATTGGCTTCTAGGATTAGTATAAATAGAGTCAATCTCTTTGTATTATCATCATTCAATTTTAAGTAAGTTTGAAGAAAGTTTGAGTATTTGTGAGAGTTTTCTTTCTCTTCTTCTCCATTCTCTTTACAATTTCGTTTTTGTTCTTTTATTTATGAGTTCTTCCTTCCCATCCATGGAAGGCTAGGCTCTCATAATCAATCCAAGGGATTAGCCATCTTGATGTTTAATTTGGAGATCTTGTTTCGCTTGTTCATATTGCTTAATTGTTATTCAAGTTTCTCTTCTTCCTCTTTTGATTTTTATCTAGATTAAATTGCTTAATTTGATTTAGATATTAATGTGATAATAGCTTTATTATCATGTATTCAAAGAGGATCACAAAGATTAAACAATATATTAAAGATTTTTGATAGATTGTTTAGCTTGGTTAAATTCTAGATCTTAAGTTAATTTATGTTGGATGGTGCTTTTTTTATCTAACCTTGGTTAATCAAATCCTAGATGCTTATCTAGTAGAGAATTCTTGGATCATGTTAAGGCTTCTTGATGTGATCTAAGGCCAAGAACATGGTTAGCAATTAAGTGAATTCTTTGTGATCAATGATGAGTTAAACTCAAGATCGGTAAATTTCCTTGGATTGATTATTTTTTTAAATTTGTTTACAACTTTAAGTCTCATACTTTTATTAATCTTGTTAATCAACAACAAAACCCCCCTTTTCTAATTATCTTGATCTAATTAAATCTTTGTTTTTGGATCATTGAGAGACGATTCAGTTCATTCTCTATAGTACAAAATTAGTTTGTGAACCGATTATTTTTATTATTTGATAGGTCTCGACAACCTCTTGTCACCTACTTAAAAGTGTCCCTATTTGAGTAACATCAAAGAAAGCTATATCCTAAGAAATCATCATCCATAATACGCAAACTTTTATTATGATCCAAGGGGATTACAAGCTGCAAAGTCAAAAAATTCTACTCTAACCATAACTAACACAAACAAAGAAAAACAATGCAAGAGTCATTATGAAAATATTATTTTACCTGGTTTACGAGGTCACTGAACAAATTCTTTCTCAGCCGAGAACCATCCCTTTCACTAACAGAAGTAAAAAGCCATGCTTGAAGTGTTATGCAAACTGCACTAAAAATCCAAGAAAACTTGGTGAATCACTTGGGGCCTCAAAAAATATATTTGACTAATCATAAAGTATATTTTCATCTAGATAAAACTATATTATCAATTAGAAAGTACTAGAGCAAGGATTATACCTGACAACAATAATCAGAAAGATATTTAGTATGGTGTTTCTAACAACATTCAAAGCTTTAGCTTTCTCTTTAGGACTTTAGATATCTACTCAGACAATCTCAATTATCTTCCCACCAATATTTTGCTGCAACAGGAACAATTCTATGTTCAATAGAAAGTAACTTTAACTTATATTTGGAGATGTGGGCACTTAGCAACAAGTATATATACATGCCTACATAATTTTGAGTTAGTGTGTGCGCTTGAGTGTGTGTGTGTGTATGTGTGTGTGTGAGAGAGAGAGAGAGAGAGAGAAAGAAAAAAAGAGAGTAAATGAGCTGTTGTGGAAAGACTTAAAGGGTGTATAAACAATCATTACTGGAACTGCATCGCCATGATCATAGTCTGTGAATTGACCTGCTAAGGTATTATCCCTCTTTCCCCTTTCCTGCAGATTGATAAAAAAATAAAGGAATACCAAGGATAAATGCAGTTCCAGATTTCAAAATTAAATTATCAAATTCATAGTTGGATAGAGAACAACTCAACATACTGAAGATGTAGAAGCCAAAATCATTAAATCAAATTCAAGATAACCTTATATTTAGTCAGAGCACCAATTGTAGGGTGCCAATTCAACTAATTCTCAGTAATTATATTTCAAATATTCAACTCTTGTAGCGCATGTTACAACTTACAAGTGAGCATTTTGATGGATTTATTTACATAGACCTACACTAGATGGTTCGGGAATTTAGTCAATTTACTAACACCTAGATCTTATAAAGGAAAAACATGCAAATCCTTTGTCCAATCAATGACAGATCTTAATGCAATATCAAGTCTTAACCAAGAAATTAAAGTCAATTTTCTAAGACAAATGCACATAAATATTAATAATAGTTTGTTTAATTAAATATTTTAGTATTTTCTACAATCATAATGAATCACACAATCCAAGTATAATTAAATCTAAACAATTAATTTGCACAAATAAAAGCTAGAAATTTGTGATGAATCAATTCATTAGAATCAAGCCAAAAAATAAAAGCCCAGATAAGAAGTACCCCATTACACTTTTAATCAAGCTTTTTGTCAAACAAAATATGTGCAAATTATCAAGTAATTAGGAACAGACCAAAAATCAAATCAAAATCAAAATGATTCTACAAAATTATGAAAATTGTCGTCCCAATAGCAAGAACAGAGTACAATTATATACTTGATGTTACCAAAATGTTACATTGTCAATATCCTAATTGCAAGCCAAATGGAAGGAAAAGAAATATAAGTTATCAATGGTTCTTGGTGAAGAAGCCTAAGCTGATGTAGGCAAGAACAAACCACTCGACAACTTTCTCTCCTTCCTTTCTCTAATTCTGATTCGTTCAATTAACAAAATTGATGAAGTGATTAGAATTCAAAATCAAGAATAAAATTAGCAAACAAATGATGAATTGATTGGAATTCAAAATTGAGAATAAACCTAGTTTCCTAAACCTAGCTCAACCACTCTCAGATTCTAAAGCGAAAGAGAAACAAAAATGGAGATTGCAATTTTCGGTGGAGATTTGCAACATGAAGGAAAAATGGAGTGGGTAGTAGTGAATTTAAGAGAAATAGAGAATTTTACCTTGTATAGCAGTGAAATCTCAGAGAACTCACGATGTAGTGGGTATCGGTGAAATTTTCCTTTTTCGTCGCCTACATGTATTTCTTTGAGCTTGCTTAGTGGGTAGAAGTAATTCTGACGGCTTGCTTTGGTGGTTTAAAAAATAGTTGTTACATTTTCAACGACCATAAATAAGTGTTGAAATATAATTCTTTTCCCTATATATTTTTGTGACCGCAGAAAATTATGTGTTGCAAATAATCAATTTTCTTGTAGTGTATACTAACTTGCTAAGAAATTAGGTTAGAAGCACACACTTTAATTCAGCCGCACACTCCTCCATCCACCCATCTGCATCACAGGCTCGCAGTCGCACAACAGCATAGGCCACACTGCCACAGGCTCACAACACTCTCCTCCACCCACTCGCACCTGCACAGCTGCACAACATAGGCCACATCACATTCCTCCATGGCTCCATCGCCACCAGTCCACCCACCTCACACCTGAACAGCAACACAGGCACAATGCACTCCATTCCGCTGCACTGCACATTCACGCACGAATGAACATAGTACACGTTCACGCAGAGGAAGGAGAGGCACACTCCACTCCACTGTCTTTGTCAAGGAAAGGGAAGCACTAAAGGCCTAAGGTGGAGAACACACATTGTCATCGTCGGTGGAGAGCGCACATCGTCGTTGATTAAGGTAGTCGCTAATTTTATTTTATTTTAGGATAATTTTGAATTAGTTTTTTGTTTTGAAACCTTTGAAGTTAAAACGAATTAGGCAATTAGACCTGCTGTTATTATCTGTTTCACAAGTTTCTGTTATGGTTGTGTCGTGTGTGGTGTGGACAGTGGATCTGTTGTTCGAAACTTGTTATAGTTGTGTATGGCCTGTTGATTCTGTTTCATTCATAAGTTTATTTTAAAATTTAATAATTTAAATATGCATTTCTTTTCTTGTGAATGAAATTGTGAATTCAAGTTTCCTTGGCTGTGCGTTGCTGTTTTGGATTTCAAACTTGGTAGGATACAAATGATTGTGTTTCATAACATTTATATGTGATTCTGTGTTTCAATGCTTATGTGTTTCATTGTTGTTGATAAATGTTACAATTATAATTTTCAGTATTGATTATGGCATCTTTTGCTATGAACAAAAGTGTTAATATGAATTCTAATAGTGAACTGCAAGTTTTGGATAAACAATCTACTCCTAGTGAAGTTGCTAGTGATGAATCTAAAGCAAATAAGAGGGCTAGGACTCTTTCATCAAGTGTTTGGAATTATTTTGCTAAAATGGGTGTGGGTAATGATGGGAAAAAGAGAGCACAATGTAAAGCTTGTGGAAAAGAGTATGTTTGTGATGGTTGCAGATATAGAACTTCAACTTTACAACGTCATATTTCAAAGTGTGAGAAAATGCCCAAATTTTCGAATGTTGATGTTGGTAAGCTTATGATTGACCATGCTGGAAAATTGAGAGCAAGAAAAGTTGATCAAAGACTTTTACGTGAGATGATATCCATGGGTATCATAGAGCATAACCTTCTTTTCTCTTTTATTGAATATAGAAGGGTTAGAGAAATAATGAAGTATTTGAATCCCGATGCTAAGTGGATGTCTAGGTGTGCATCTACCACTGATGTGTTTAACCTGTATTTGAGTGAAAAGAATAAGTTAAAATAAGTGTTGTCCAACATTTTCCAAGTATAATATGTTTGACTCCTGATGTGTGGACTTCATATACTATAGAGGTTATATTTTGTTAATTGCCCATTTTGTGGATGAAAATTGGAAGCTCAATAGCAAAATTTTGTCTTTTGCTCACTTTCCATGTCCACATTTTCGTACTTGAATTGGCAAAAACAATCTTTGAATTCTTGCAAGAGTGGGGGATTGAGAAAAAAAATGTTTTCTTTAACTTTGGATAATGCATCTTCTAATGATAACATGCAAGAATTGTTTAAAGAAAGACTTCTTTTACAAAGTGATGGTTTGTTAAGTGGTGGAGGATTCTTTTCATATTCGATGTTGTGCTCATATATTGAACCTTATAGTTCAAGAGGGTTTGAAAGTTACTAGTGGTGTTTTACACAAAATTAGAGAGAGTATCAAGAATGTTAAAGGATCAGAAGGGAGAATGAAAGCTTTTAAAGCATGTGTTGAACAAATAGGTGATATTGATACTAGTGTTGGCTTGCGTTTAGATGTCTCCACTAGGTGGAACTCCACTTTTATGATGCTTGAAAGTGCACTTGCATATCGGCGTGCTTTTAGTACCCTTGGTTTGAATGATAGGAACTAAAAGTATTGCCCATCTAGTGAAAAGTGGACAAGGGGTGAAAAAATGTGTGATTTCTTGAGTTCATTTTATGTGATCACTAGTTGAATGCCTGGGTCATCTTACCCGACATCTAATTTATATTTCATGCAAGTGTGGAAGATTGAATGTTTGTTGATTGCCAATATGGACAATGAGGATGAGGTTGTTAGGGATATGACAATTAGGATAAAAGTGAAGTTTGACAAATATTGGAGTGATTATAGTATTATACTTGCACTTGGAGTCGTGCTTGATCCCCGCATGAAGTTCACATTGTTGGAATTTTGTTATTCAAAACTTGGTTTTGATGTAATAGCTAGCAAACCAAAGTTGAAAGTTTTGAAATATAAGTTGAATGCTCTTTTTAATGAATATGTCAAAATGTCTATACAGGTGTTTCTTAAGATCAAGGAAGTCAAGGTCAATCTTCAATGTTTCAATCTCATGCTAGTAGAGGGAGAAGGAAAGGGAAAAAAACGTGAGTTTATCCGCTTGGATATTGAATGTAGGTTTATGTTTTATTATGTTTCTCCATGCACTCATTTTTAAATTTTAAATGTATAATTTGATTGTTTCTTTCTCATTGTTTTCTTCTTGTTAACTTTGAGATGAGATAGGAGTTTAAGCAATATGAGAGCCAAAATGTTTCACAAGTTGGCAAGTCTCAATTGGATACTTATTTGGACGAGCAAAAAGCTTGAACTTGATTACTTTGAAGATCTAGATGTCTTGCAATATTGGAAGGACCATAAGCATTGATATCCGGATCTTGCATTGATAGCTTGTGTTATGTGTTGTAGGAAAAGATGAAGATCAAAATGTGGTGCTTGAGACAAAGGTTGAGACAAATTTATCCAAAGATGACTCAAATATCATCATTCAAGATGATGATGAATAATTATTGTTATTGTATTTTTGTGTTTTGGCGTGGTGCTTGAGACAATTTGTAGTTCAAGATTCTGTTATGTTTTTGGACTTACGGAGTTTGGTGTAGTGTAGTGCTTGAGATAATTTGTTGTGTGAGATTATGTTATGTTGTCACTTGTCATTTGTCATTGTTGATTGTTGTGGTGCTTGAGACATAATTATGTTATGCTTCAAGCCTGCAAGTTATATTTTGAACTTTGAGTAAGTTTTATTTTCCATATTAGTGTTTTGATTAATTGCATTTGCATTTGAAATTAGTTAAGTACATTTTTTACATTGATATTTAAAAGTTTAAAGTATGAACCAAATTGGATTAGCTTTAATAATTATATATAGGCTGCTTTTACAGTGGCAGTAGCACAAAATATATATAAAAAAAGAAACAGTGAGCCAGTTAACAGGCCAGCCTATTAGTCCACAAGTTTAAAGGGCCGGGCCCGGACCACCAAAATAGCTAGTCCATATGTGTGAGGAAGGGCTAGCCAGGTCTATCCCATTTAAAGCTGGTCTGTCACGAGCCTAGCCAAGTTGGCCCGTATAGCCAACTCTAGATATATAGTTGGAATATAAATGATAATTTAAGAGATTTAATTGAAAAAATAAATAGAGACCAAAATAAACACAATCTAAATAGGTACGCACTACAAATGTCATCCCGTCTTCTTTTTAGTGTATAGTATAGACTGAGAAACGCAATCACAAAAATCCTGGAAGCTCTATACTTCTCCAATTAAACACATAAAGTCTTGGAACTCTTGCATGTCCGTTGAACAATAGCAAAGTTAAATTTGATAAAGCAAGGGACGACCGATATTGCACAATTTCTAAAAATTTAGATGCTTTCTTATGTGCTTTGTCCATTTGGTAACATAATTTTTAGAAGATTTTAATTTAAATCTCATTGGTGTAAAAATTGAAAGTACTTTTTAAACATGTGATTATATACATTTTTGAAACTATGCAAAATCTTAAGTACAGTATACGTACCAAAAAGAACTTGTACACTATCTTTTAGGTCTCGTTTGAAAGAGTTTATAATTAGTTTATTTGAGTTTATTTATTGTAATAAGTACTAATAAAATATTTTTATCTCTAATGAGTTTATTAAAATAACTTTTGAAATCTTTATAAACTGTTTTGGACTTATTTTCATAAGTAAAAAATTGAAGCTTATAAAAATAAGTTCGAAAATTAAAAATCAACTTAGGCCTATTTTTATAATAATTTTGACAAAATTAACTTTAATGAATTAATACAATTCATAATATAACCTTCAAATATACGATGCTTATTCTAGATAGTTCATATAAAATGCTTTTTGAAATATCTATTCAAATGTTATTTAGCTTATTTTAAATTGTGCTATGATAGTAAAAATAAGCTTTACTTGAATAAATACTTATATAAGTTATTTATTTAAACAAGGCGTTAATCAAAATTAAATCTTGTATAATTAATTATGTTTTGAAGAAACACAATCAGAACTTAGTGTTCACCTGATAAGTTACCTATTTATATATCTAAAATATAATTTGGATGACACTGTTAGTGTAAAAAAATTTATATTATCACTAAATCATGTATTGTAACGTCATTAAAAAAGTTTGACTTTGACAACAATTACTTCAAAATTCACACTTTTTTAATGATATAGTAATGCATGATTGAATGATAGTTTAAAAAACTTTATACTAACAGTAAATTAAAATTAAAATCCTATAATTTATGCCACAAAAATATGTAACTTAATGCATACAAGGGAAAAAATGCATGGTGGCATGCCCTAAAGAGAAAAAAATTATTCGGGTGCTTCTACTACAGAAGCAGCACACCTTATACTATGTCCAATAGCCACTAAGTGACACTAGGTATTTTAGGGATCCCTCGATTCTGGGATCAAAATCCCACTTAAGCTATTTTGCCTGAATCTTTTAGTCTATTTTCTCTCTCCCCACGCTAAGTATTAAACTTTTTTGTAATAAAAAAGGATTTAATTTTAATCCATTGTCAGTGTAAAGTTTCTTTACACTGTCATCCAATCATGTTCCGACACATCATTAAATATGTTAGACTTTTGAGGTAATTGTTATAATAGTCAAACTCTTTTAATGAGTTGGCAATACATGATTGGGGAAAGTGTAAAGAAACTTTACACTGATAGTGGATCAAAATTAAACTAAAAAAAAATACATAAAATCGTTTGCTACTTAGGTTGATATTATATATTTGGGTTAGTGTTTTTCTTCTCTAGTTTCGCAACCATTTTTTGTGGTGCTATTGATTTGAGCTTTTAATTTTACTTTTTCTTTTCTTTGCCATAAGTTCCTGCCTTATTATTATAATAAAATCTTGCTTACTTAAAGGGGGGGGGGGGAATGCATAAATACTCTCTGAATTTTATCTCATTTTGAAGTAGAACAACCGTGAACTTTTAAATTTAGATAAAAAGTCCTTAAATATTTTAAAACTTACAAACAAACCATTCTCCATAGTAGCGGAACTTCACTCAGAATTTTGTGGGGGCAGAAACTTGAAATCTCAAGCTCATTTCAATGACTCTTACTTATGCTTGTATCTCTTGGACTTAGACTTAGTAGAGTTCTCTATGAACCAGGTCAACATGATGAAGAAAGCCAAGGTTTTCATGGGCGAGATCACATTTTAGGAGGTTGTAGGGCTTGTGTATTCAACTTGTGACAAAATTTTGGAAGGCAGCAGCCCCTCCCTGCTCCAACATAGTTCCGTCTCTACTTCTCCATACATAAGTTAGACATTAATTATTCATCACCTGATTTGTACATATTTATTAATACACATGACAATCACTAACAAGGATTTTCACTCGATTAGTAGAAGCCAGAAAGAATGTCTCTTTATATGTTTTAGAAAGTTTAAGAACCTCTTACTTAAATCTAAAAGTTTATGATAAGTACTTCAAAATGAGATAAAGTTTATGGGGTTTCTTTGCATTTTTTTTCTTAAACTAAGTTATTAGATTTAAAGAGAATTAATAAATAACAAGTGATGCATCAAATTATATAATTGGTTATTTTATTACTTTTTTTTTCTTTAGGTTTAATATCTTGTGTTTACATGTCACGTTATCTCATTTTAAAATCAGAGGATGCTACAATTATAGTAGTATTTACTAATCATCTATTAAAAAAGATTGTTGACAGCATAAATCAAACTTAAACTTTTGGTTAGAATATCTAGAAGATATCTTTACAGTATCTTAGAATATCATGCATATATTAGAAAATCAATTAATTCTCTAACTAAAGGAGTTACATTATTTTCTTATTTAATTATTTTGTAATTAGTTTTTTTTATTTAATTGAGATTATAGTCTTACTATATTAACTGGCTTCAGCTTGTTCTAGTAATTTATTAATAGATACGAATGTAAGTTCATAATTATTAGAAAATGCCATGTTACAGTCTTAAGGGAGAGCTGCAGAGTATATTTTGGTTAAAAATCGTTTAATTTAATAGATTCTTGCATTACGATTTATACTACACTACGTACATATCATATTCTTTCCATATAAGTAAAAATTTCTCCTAATTTAATGCAAGTAACCTTTTTCTTTTTGCATCGAAGGAGTAGTAACGCAAACTTAATTTTTCAATATGAATGCAATTCATTGTAGTATATCAATCACAACTAGTACAAACTAATTAGCAACGTACGTTTTGTCTACCTCGAGGGGAAATACGATTACAAACAACAAACTAGGCCAATTCTACTTCCGAGTTACATATATATCAAATCAATCCAAAGGGCTGGATCTCTTGTTCAGTTCTTCACGATCAACAGTTTCCTTTCCTTTGAGGAGCATATCTCTGTAACGGCGAATGGAGTCAAGCCTCTGCAACCTCAGTTGCTGCTTAAACCTCTTGATAAAATCATCAGCCTTCGCGTCCACCTCTTCCTCTTCCTCCTGAGAACGGCCCACCTGCGCTTGGGTCGGATCATCCTGTTTGAAGATACCCAGATTGAAGGACTTGACTCGCTCCAACAGGGACGGGGCTCGGACGAGTCGGGGCGAGTCGTGGTTCTGGACCGGCTCAACGACTTGGGTTTCTTCTGCAAATGTTGGTTGGTGTTTATAGTGACCGAGATTAAAGGACATGGCTCGGTCTAGGAGAGACGGGGATCGGACGAGTTGGGGTGAGTCATATTGCCTTTTGAGGGTGGCGAAACGAGAGGTGATAGCTATGGAACCGATGACGAGGTTGATGAAGATGAAAAGAGAAGAGGGTGTGAACCAACTGGCCATGAAACCATACAATGAAGCTGCTTGGTCAACCATCGTGTTGCTTTCTTTCTGGGTTCAGATTCTCTCTTTCTCTCTTTCTCGCGGAGACCCTAAGATGAAGCTCCACATTCGTAGTGTATGGCAATGGTATTTTGCCTAGCCATCGTGGAGGTGTGTGGTATATAATAAGTACGATGCTCTGTAGCAGACTTTGACGTTTACTTCATTCGGCTGTTATTTTTTTCCGGTAGAAAGCTGTTTTTTATTTGTTCAAAATTTCAAACGTAAGGGGCCCTAGAAGTTTATTATTGACTCTTTATTAGAGAGGAAACACCTATTATCAAATGGATCTTTAATGATAAATTAATATCATTGTTTCATTTTTTTTTAATTGATAATTAGATGTTATTTTAAGTACTAAGTAGATGATAATTTGGTGTTATATATGTTTAGAAAATTAATTTAATATATTTATAAATAAAGAATGAGTATTTACTCTTTTATTTTATTAAAGGACATAAGAGTTTGGTTTGCTTTAAAAACGAATGGGAATATGCTGGTGCAGAAAAGCGTTTTATGGTGCAGTGTAGTGTAATGCGAATATAACACTTTCTTCTTCGTCTATTTTTTCCCATCTTTTCGGTGTTACTTTTGCAAACTCCATAACTCCAACCACATATTGGTTTGGTTTGCTTTAGGAGTGGATACTCCGAAAGTATGTGACGCAAACACCGGTTCAGTGCATGCTCATGCTATACCTAACGTTCCCATTGGTGAGTCATCTGGATTTGTTTTTATTAGAAAGATATTGGACATTAGTACATTTTATTTATAGTTGACCATATTTCAACCACTCCTTAGAGTCTACAACTTACATTAATTTATTTATGTTTTGAATACAACATACTCACCTGACCTGGGAAATGGAAAGAGTGCATGTAAACGCAAGATATATGTTTTTATTAATTTTTTTGTATGAGTTCGTAGCTATCCATTAATGATTTTTAAAGGGACGGTGATTTTGACCATGGTTTCATCATTTTTAATTTCTTCCTGCAGACCGACCTGGTCGCAACACGTGTTTATGTATATTGTTTGAATATTATAGACGATGATACGAGTGATTTGGACTTTGGCTGTGTATAATGATAGCATTAAGAAATTAACTTGAAATTTCTTGAGTCTTACTCATCGATATCATACTTATCTTTACACGATTCATTTCTAAACACTTTACTCGATTAGCTAGCTAATGGATGTCTGCATCTACATGCTTTTGGGAATATCTACTTGGAAGTTAGGCAACGTAAGCATTTTAAATATCAGCGATTTGGTTCAGCAAACAGCAACATATATTAGTCTTAACTACTAATAATTTGCACAAAGACTATAGGCAAGCCAAAACAGCAGAAGATGGCTTGGGGCCAAAGTGAAGGGGACAACTTGGTGGTCGGTCTTTGCAAAATAACCTTTTTTAAAAAATAAAAGGTATGTCATTTCAGGAAGAATCGATGCTAACATTGCCGTGCATTGAACCAGCATTTTGTGGTCATTTTGCGATAGATCCATATTTGCAGTGGATTTGAGATTTCTATTTCTTTTTTCTTTTATAAATAGTTTATGATAATAACATAAAGATACTTTGGCATTTGAACTTTTCCTTTGGTTATAGGGGAAATCAACGTTGCCATGTTAAAACCAGAACTCAGCACATGCCACCCACTTGGCCACCGGAGTCAGTGATTCACATTCGTCCATCGATCGCTGACCGGTAATCATATAAAGCTGAAACTTCTTGTTTCGTAATGATACTGATAAGATATATAGAGTGATGGAAAAACAAGAACATATTAAAAAAAATACTGTTAAAACATAAGAAACTAAGAATTTTCTAGTGAAATTGCGTTGCTCGTCCTCTGATTGGCTTATTCGTTTGTATATTAAAATTCGTTATATTATTTTTTACATTATTTTCCTATAATGATTTTGGTCAATATAATTTTCTTTTATGCAAAAAATAAAATAAAATAAACCTACTCTTATACACATTAAAATAGTATCGAGATTATCTTATTTTTATAATATGCAAGTATTATTATTATATTTATATACTATAAAGTATGAATGACTCAAAAATTTAAAAAGAGAATAAAATACTTAACATTTTATTTTGTATTTAATGATTTCATATTAAACCTCTTTGAGTTTTGAGTAATATATTTTATGGATAGAAATTGATGTTCATGTACTGCTATTATCTTACTTGTGCAGACCCACTAGCTAGTAAATTCTTTTTTCTTTTTTGCAAGTAGTTGATAAAGCAACCAATGTGATTCTCGCAGTGTCCAACTTGCATTATTATTATTATTTTTAAAAAAAAAGCATCAGTTAATTAATACAATATGAATACTGTAATCGTCATTCACTAGCAATAATCACGTGATAAAACCATATTTTAATTATATGACGTCGTTCTTGGTCTAAAGGTCAAGCTCAATAGATCACTAAACTAATGTTTTAAGGATTAAATTAGAGATCAAACCGATTAGATCTCCGAGTCATGGTTCGATTAGTTTAACTGGTTGAACGGGTAGTCGAATTGGATGTAATAATTATAATTATATACATAATTATATATATATATATATATAAGTAAATTTAATAACATGAATAATAAAAATTGATTACATTTGATAATATTTATTATTGTATTTAATTAAAATATCTTTATTTTAAAAATAATAGAGATTTTAAAAAAATTAAGGTTTAATCCTTATTTAAAATAATAATTAATTATTTTTAAAAAAAATACTCATAACTATGAAAATAATTATTTTTTTTAAATCAGTTGGTCCAATTTCATTCATTCATTTTTCATTGTATAAATCTTTAAAAGCTATTTGAAATCAATATAAAATGCGTCCAAATTGAAAGAATGAGTAAAAATTTATTACTTTTGAGAGATAGATATAAAAAAAACCTTAAAAAACTAATTTAAAATCTTAAAAAATAATAAAAAAATCTGAAAAAGTAAAAAAAGATTCAAAAAAAGTAAAAAAAAGTAGAGAACCGACTGGTTTTTAAGAATCGGGTCACCGATTCTTCCCAGTTCAACAACCAAAACGATTTTTTGGACCAACTGGACTTATTAAGCAAGCAGGTCACAGTTCAACCGGTTGGACCGACTGATCCAGTCCAATTTTAAAAACCATGCACTAAACATTGGAGAGACCGAGGGAGCCTTTCACTCTCATTTATAGGGGAATGGATTGCTCCATACTCCGAAAAATAATGCGACCTAAGGGACTTATGATAGCTTAATTTTTTTAATTTATAGTTTTAATAAATTTTTAAATATTTATTTGTTACTGTTTTTACAATAAATGTTTGAGGTTTATAAAGTAAAGTTATCAATTAATAAATATTTGCTAACTAATTAAGATACCGATACTTAAAAAAATATAAGTATCAAAATAATCCCTTAACATCATATTTTTTTAAATTTAATTTTGATTCATTGTTAATATAAAATATTATTATATTATTATTTAATCATTTATTGTTAAATCATTAAAATGATTAGATTATTACAACCAGAGTGACCTCCTAAGGCTCAAAATTTTCTTTAAACATCCCTTGAACTTTTTTTTATAATTTTCTCAATTTTTTTTAAATTGTTTTATATAATTTTATGTTTAGCCCTACAAAATAATAAAAATATTACTTGACCCCTTTAACAAGAAATTCTTAACTTTGCCCCTAATTACAATAACTAGTTAAAAAATCTACCTCTTTTAATAATTTATCAACACATTATTATATAATAGTGTAAAAAAATTATAATAAGAGTGGATCAAATTAAAACTCTTTTTCTTTATAGGAAAAAACTTGTTTATAACTTTATATAACTCATCGAAATTTCAAGTTTCAACCGATTCTTCATTTCACATTTTATTTAATCCACTATCTTGCTAATAAAAAGTGTTGAATTTTGAACTAGGTATGCTTTTTTTCTTTTTATTTTTATAAATATATATAACATCACAATTATTAAATCTTTTTATTTATAAATTTCGTGTTTTGCACATTTCCAATAAAAGTTCCGTCTCGCAAGAAAAAGCAAAAGTCTTTGAAAATCTACAAAATGTGATTTGAAATGTGTTACTTTATTTTTTTAAAAAAAATTATATTCTAGGTTTAATTATATAATTGGTATCATAATATAGTTCAATTTTAGTAGATAAAATGCTTACATAGATATTTCTACCTACATTAGCTTTACATGCATGCATCATGCACATTAAATTTGGTTCTTATACTTTAACCTAACTTTTTAAATTAGTTCTTATATATATTTTTCTATATATAATTGAAGTCCTTAAAAAAAAAATTTATCAATAGATTTATGTTCAGAGGAAATGCTTGTCTGAACGATTTTTATATTTATTTTTCATTTAAAGCAAAATTGGACGTCAGCGATCAAAAGAGTATATATATAAAGTTTGGTTGTTGAAAAATAGAGAAGAAGTACGTTGCTGATCAAAGTCATAATGTAGAAATCTAGCAAACAATGACAACGAGTTCGGTTAAGTTATACATATCAGTTTCAAAATTTGGTTTGATATAAACAGGGAAGACCCCTGTCCAAATAAATGGATAGTCTCAGGTGTCCAAACCAAAAAAGAAAAAAGAAAAAAGAAAAAGGGAAAGACGGAATAAAAAAGAATATCAAATACTCCACATGTTGTACCAACTAGCTCATTTGCCAAAGTCTTGAGAAAGACTCACTCATTTCAGCCCTCTCAAAGTTGTTTTTCTTTTAATACTAAGGATCAAAGAGCTATAATTAAGGCAGACTAGCTAGCCTTTATTTTTTGGTGGTAAGACAGTCAAGCCCTTTTGTAAGTAACTAGTTAGTTACCCGTGCCTTCACAAGGATCTCATTCCTTTTCATGCATGTTTTACAATCAAGTAATGTTGATAGTCCAAATTCTAAGCAAGCCATATATTAGTTCACAAGAGCTTGTTAGTCTTGATGTATATAAGAGAAACAAGCTCTTTAAATGCCTTCATAAAAAAGTTAGTTTTCAAACTTCTATTATTAGGAAAGGAACAATGATTGTACACACAAACAGTCTTAATTTAAATTAAGTCAATCCTTATTCAATTCTCTGGAATAATAGTGCTCCGAACAACAAACTTGTTAATCTGATTATAATACCTTTGTTTAACAATAAGACATCTCTATATGCTATATTACAACCCATGATACCATATTTTCAAAAGGGTAAAATACATATTACTCTCCTGTAGTATATGATATTCTCAACTTATTTCCTTAAACCATTTTTTATGTCACTAAACCCCCCTAGAGTATGGTTTTAAATGAAAACTAATATTTTCAGTTAAATCAAATGGTGATAACATTTAAAACCATACTCTAGGGGGGTTTAGTGACAACAAAAAATCTTTTAAGGAAGTAAGTTGAAAATGCCATATATTACAGGTAAGTATTGTGTATTTTACCCAATCATATAATATCAGCCTATAATAGTGTATTCCGGAGCAACATAACCTTTTTGCTGCACTACATTTTATTGCAGAGAAGACAATGTCAATGGTAAAAAACTTGTATAGGCCAGAATTTGAGAGCAAGGAGTTTTGTCTTCTAAATTATGTTAGATGAATGCTTCAAGTGTGAACATTAGGTCGATTTCTCTTCCAAGTATCAACAACATAAATGAATATAGTATGAATATATAACACATAGTATGAATAAATGTCATTACATCAGATTAATTATCTATAATAAAATTTAGATAAACATGCCCATTACATGTTACGCAGTTATATCTAGTATTTAGTGGAAAAGATAATGGGAAGTCCAAATCACCAGAAATTGTGAGCAATATCATGAACACTGCTAATTTTGTTTTGTTCCAAAATCAGATTTCAATTGTTTCAAAAGTTAAATTGTAGAAATCTTAAATAAAGCACACCTGTAAAATATAAGTAAAACTATCATCACTTAAGTAAGGAAACTCAACATATAGCCCACTTTAAAGGTTGATGTTTGTAAGTTTTATGGTAAGAGCGAGGGACACTTACATCTCAAATATTTTGGAATACTTCCTTGAAGACAACATTGGTAGTGGTGTTCAAGGCCTTTCTCTCTTTATCAGGTATTAAGATCTTCAGTCCTTGCTTGGTTTGAACTCTTGAAAACGCCACATATAATTTACCATGGCTAAATACAGGTTTAGGCAAATACAACCCAACACTTGCTAGCGATTGACCTTGAGACATGTTGATAGTCATGGCATATGAAACAATTAAAGGAAATTGTCTTCTAATAAGTTTAAAAGGCCATGGTGATTGGGATGGAGACATTGACATCCTAGGAATGTAAATCAAATTCCCAATGTTCTTCCCTGACATGATCCTTGCTTCAATAACATGATTGGCTGGCATTGTGACAACTAATCTAGTGTCATTACAAAGTCCTTCAGATTGGCCTAAATTTCTTAACAACATTATTGGAGCACCAACTTTTAATTTGATCTTATGATTTGGAAGACCTGATGTTCTCAGTGTATTCAGAAATTTAGGAGTAAGTGCCTCTAGTGTTGCATTTTCAAGTCTTCTGATTTGTCAATAGAATTTGAGCTTAGATATTCTCTTTTATCACCAGGGATCAATGAAAGAACATAACTATTGATTTCATCAACAACTTCAATAGTTGATGCTAGAACAGCTCTAGACCTGAGGAAATCTTCATTATCGTACTGGTGGAGTAAATTAGGATATGTACTTTGCACTATAACATGTATAGGATCATTAAAATTTGTGATAACAAATGATTTAGGAATTTGAATTGATGCATAACCATCATTTGGCTCTACCATTTTGCCATCTCCCACATCTAATATCCACTGTGAAAATTCTCTGAGATCTTGCTCATTCACATTGTTCGGATCATTTTGCAAATGCATATTCTTTGTTAGCCTTAATACATGACAATGTTGCCAAAGGTATGAAGCATTGATTGTGGCATTGACTATGTCAGAATGGTTCCTTCTTGGGATGACTAGGAGAATTTGTCTAAAGTCCCCTCCAAAAACTACAAACTTTTCCTCCAAATTGAGAGTTTGCATTATTAGAATAACGCATAATATCTCTAAGACTTTTGTCTAATGCCTCAAAACAAAATTTATGCTTCATTGGAGCTTCATCCCATATTATCACCTTTGTCATTCTCAACAACTCAGCAAGCTCACTCCCTTGATGAATATTGCAAGTTAAGTTATCAAATGTAGGAACAGGGATAGCAAACCTTGAGTGTGTTGTTCTCCCTCCAGGCAATAATAGAGATGCTATGCCACTTGATGCTACAGTCAAAACGATATCACCTTGTGCACGCAAGGCAGAAGCTAATGTCTTCCACATAAAGGTTTTACTAGTACCGTCATAGCCATATAGGAAAAACATGCCACTGGATAGGTCATTCACAGCTTTCATAATTGTCTCAAATATAACCCTTTGCTCATCTGCTAGAGTAGATAGTCAACAGTAACCACGTGAGTAGAAAGACAAAAAAAACTTAAAGTTAATAAGTAAAATATAATAATATAATAATTTTGAAGTTTATTCAAAGTAACTGATTAGATCACCTGTGAGGGAATGAAATTTTTTTTGAAATTGATCATGCAAATCAGCCTTATCGTAATCAAGTTCTGCATAGATAAGTTTATTCCCTATGTTGAGAGTCCCACATTGGATAGTGATATGGCCTGAATAGTGTTTATAAGAGGGGGCAACCCTCACTTTTGGAGCTAGCTTTTGGGGTTGAGTTAGGCCCAAACCCAAATTCTAAAATGACCCAAACCCAAATTCTAAGATGGTATCAGAGCCTATCTAATATCCATTGGGCCACCCGCAGATGTCTAGTCTTGCAAACTTCACGCTCTATATGTCTAGTCCTGGGCGTGAGGGGGTGTGTTGAGAGTCCCACATTGGATAGTGATATGGCCTGAATAGTGTTTATAAGAGGGGGGCAACCCTCACTCATTGAGCTAGCTTTTGGGGTTGAGTTAGGCCCAAACCCAAATTCTAAAATGACCCAAACCCAAATTCTAAGATGGTATCAGAGCCTATCCGATATCCATTGGGCCACCTGCAGATGTCTAGTCTTGCAAACTTCACGCTCCATATATCTAGTCCTAGGCATGAGGGGGGTGTGTTGAGAGTCTCACATTGGATAGTGATATTGCTTGAATAGTGTTTATAAGAAGGGGGCAACCCTCACTCTTTGAGCTAGCTTTTGGGGTTGAGTTAGGCCCAAACCCAAATTCTAAAATGACCTAAACCCAAATTCTAAGATGTTAGAATATCTCAGAATATCTTAGGGTATTTTAGCCTATCTTTATAATATCTTAGCATATCTTTAGAAGATCTTTAAAATATATTGTGGAATCAATTAGTCCTCTAATTGAGGAAGCAATCTTAGGAATTATTTCCTAATATCATTATATTTCCTGATTTGTTTCCTTTTTTAATTAGGGTTAGGAGTCTTATTGTCTTAGTGGGTTTGGGCTTGTACTAGTAGTACTACACTAGTACTTGACATAATTATTAGTATAAATAGGGTTTAGTGCTTTGTATTTTTACAACACATCAAATCAATCCAATATCATATTATTCATTAGTATTTCTTCTCTCTTTTACTCCTTCCCTACCTAAAACCATATAATTTCAACATGGTATCAAAGCCATTGTATCCTCGTTGAGTAGATTATCTCTTTCTGTTGTGTTGGGTTCATAGAACTCATGTTTGCTGTGTGGTAGATTATGAAGACTTCCTCTTTTTTTATGACATTGTGCAGAACTTGCCTCCCCTCTTTGAGGTGACTGATGGTTTTTCAGAAACCTTTGTAATGGTCTGTTGGTGGTGATTCCGGCCTGTTAGTGCAGGTGGCAGGTTTTGGGTCAACTGGTGTTGGGTCTTGCATTTGTCGCAAGTTTTGCTACTTCTTATTGACGAATCTTATCGGCTTCTCTTCCCGTCGAGGAATCATACCGACGGTGACTTTTCTTCCTATTGACAAGTCATATCAGTGGTAATTTCTCTTATCTCACCGATGAGTCATACCGGTGATGAAGTTTCTATTGGCTGTGTGTCACTCTAGCGGTCTTATTGAGTTATTTTTCTAGTCAAAATAGTCAACTCCTTCCGCTAGCCGTCCCATCGTTCGGCCACCGTTTGGCCTGGAACGTCGGCCCTAGCTCCAGAAATCGTCGCCGGTCCCCGTCACTTCATCGGCACCTCCTCTGTCAAATAGTCAACTCCTTCCGCTAGCCATCCCGTCGTTTGGCCACCGTTCGGCCTGGAACGTCGGCCCTAGCTCTACAAATGTCGCCGGTCCCCGTCACCTCATCGACACCTCCTCTGTCACTTTTGGGGGTGGTCACCCAAGTCATTCATCCACTCACCTCGCCCATACAAATGGCTTCCACATTCGAATCTTTCGTTGTTACGTCCAATTCAGGTTCTGGTAATCGTCCACAGTGTTCTTACTGTAATCGCATAGTGATACTAAAGACAAATGTTATTCTCTCATTAGATTCCCTGAGAAATCAGCCCATGTGTCATAGTCACAGCCTCCGGCTTTAGACAAGTACGATGATAATTGGTATGATAATCAGAATGTCTTATCAGATGTTGAATTCAAGGAGTATCTATAGCTCAAAACAGTCCAACAAGGCCAATCTTCAGCCGCTGTAGCCCATACTGGATCGGAGTACGAGATAGATGATTGGCACAGGATTTGAATCACATGACCTTTATTATTTCCAGCTTCTACCTTCGGTTACTTGCACCACTACTGAGTCTTCGGATCTCCTTCATCGTCCCCTTGGCCATCCCAGTCTCAAGAAGTTGAAGAAAATGGTCCCTCATCTGTCTCACTTACGGTCTCTAAAGTGTGAGTCATGTCAACTTGGTCATATCATATATTGTCTCTCCAAGCGTCTTCAGCATCCCTGAGTTGTCTTTTGAGCTATCATTTATGGAGCCAACATTATTTTTTGGATTAGTTTCTTTTAGCATGTTTATTTGTAACAAGCTTAAAGCTTAGTAAGCTTTAGCTTGAGGGGGAGTGTTAGAATATCTTAGAATATCTTAGGGTATTTTAGCATATCTTTATAATATTTTAGCATATCTTTAGAAGATCTTTAAAATATATTGTGGAATCAATTAGTCCTCTAATTGAGGAAGCAATCTTAGGAATTGTTTCCTAATATCATTATATTCCCTGATTTGTTTCCTTTTTTAATTAGGGTTAGGAATCTTATTATCTTAGTGGGTTTGGGCTTGTACTAGTAGTACTACACTAGTACTTGACATAATTATTAGTATAAATAGGGGTTAGTGCTTTGTATTTTTACAACACATCAAATCAATCCAATATCATATTATTCATTAGTATTTCTTCTCTCTTTTACTCCTTCCCTACCTAAAACCATATAATTTCAACACCCTAATTGACTTGTTACATTCCCTTCTGGATATGACATTGTTGGATAATCCTTCAGACTTTTTCTGTTTGATTGCAATAACTTTTCAACTTGCAATAGAATTAGATTGTACAACTCTAGATCATTAAGCTATAAGTCCAGAAAGAAACGAATTGTCAATTAAGAAGATATTATAAGCATGTTGATACAAATGATTTTTCATAAAGTAGTATGCATGGAGTTAATTATGAAACAAAAATGAAGATACCTTGAATGCCGGATAATTTTCTCTATTCATAAAGAATACCATCTGCCAACCATTGCCACGTTTGTTCCTAGACATGTTCTGGCCTATACATGCTATTTGAGACAAGCATTGTCACAAACAATTTTCTCAAATAATGACCTGATTCCCAGTCTTTAGCTTCTCTGATAGCTTCAATATATTCTCTATCATCTTTAAGAAAGCCCATTGCAAAGCATGCTTCTCTAAAATTTGGGTATTGGATATCGCTAACAGTTCTGATGTCTTTATAGTTGCATGGCCCCTTACTCACAGATAGCATCATTCTCAAATAAAACAACTCACCACAGCTAGACGGAACCCAATTGAGCCTTCCGATAGTGAAACCTTGCTTTCTCGGTTTCCAACATCTTTGGCTAGTGATATACACAAATTTGGACACAAATTGGGCATAGGTAAGATTTTGACCTTCAGTGTATATCTTGTTTGTTTGCATCCAAGACATAAACATTGATTCTTTCACACTTGGCTTAGAAAGCAAAGAATCAATATCCTTATTATCATTAAAGAAAACAGACTGTTCATTTGGCATATGGTAATATAATCTTTCAACTGTTGGTGTTCTACCATGAATTGGAAAAGAAAAAATTCTCCAACATGCCTCACATGGTGAGATATACCTACAATCAAGATACTGTTTGATTTCATCAATAATCTGCACCTGAGAACCATCTTCGTTTTGCGTGGGAACAATAACAGCAGTAATTCGATCATATCCCTTGTTGATGTACTTGAATAAGTACTTGATTGAAGTACATTGATTGCACCATTCAATGTTATGATGTGCTTGATACTTCAACAAAAGTTTTGGATTATATGGGACAACGTGACGATTATCAAGAATTATACCAATTTTTTCAATGATATTTCCGTTGTCTCTTCTCCTATAAATAGGATAACCATCTTGGTCCACAATAGTTAAGCTTTGGAATTGTTTGGGATAGTACCTGGAGCATTTGCCATCTTTCATGCATGATGGTGCTGTATTGGAGGAACCGCAAGGACCATGCATCATGTGAGTCTTGACTAACTCGTACAAATCCTTCTCGTTCTGCTGGTTTGGTATTTTAGATGAAATAATCTTGTTAATATCCTCAGGAGTTAGGTACTTGCTAGATGGAGCCAAGAAAATAAGTATGTGTGCATGCAGCAACCCTCTTTTCTGAAACTCAATAGTGTACATATCTGCATTGGAAATATAAATGCTTAAAAATACATATAGTTTTAGAAAAAGTTTGTATTGTTAGACTAAATTAATTGAATAGATGAAAGAAATGAAAATAGTTGTAACATACGTGCAAGCACTTTTTCGAATATTTAATTTTTCTTCAGATCTGTCAGTAGCTACTTAAATTTAATCTTGGAGACTCTTGCTACTAAATCTGGACGATCTTGTGGTGTTAAACGCATCGGCCTAAGCAACCTTTGAATTTCTTGCTAGTTTGGATTACATGTGAATGTCAAAAATAAATCAGGAAACACAACAGAACCGCATATTTCCATCCCATCAAAGTATAATTGATCCATGTGTCTTCGACCTCCCACAAAAGTGGAAGGTAGTACAATCATTTTGCCTATATTTGATCCCTGAGTTTGGCTTTGCTCATGAGATTGGTGCAAATTGTTGTATTTATCCACTCTCAATTGTTTTTGGTGGGTCTTGATAAAATTTAATCTCTCAGATTCCATCATTGTATAACCATCAACCACGAATTGTTGTAAACGTCTCCTCGATCTCAATAGCGTTTGTGCTTTATCTTTTCTGGTCTAAAGTCGAAAACAAAGGAACTCCCTTATGGTAAGCATGTTTCTTTTTGTATTTTGAGAGCTACCGGTATCTCTATGTTGCACATCATGTCTATATCCATCTTCACCATAAGGAAATAATAGTGGATATTGCAAACCCAAATAGCTTGCATGGAGCTCGTTTATTCTTTGCAGCTTGCCAATTTGTGTCTCAAGTATTATGTCTCTGTTTGACTTATTGTCAACATCACCAACAATAAGAGCATCCATTTCAGAAACAATGGGTAAGTTATATACTCGACCATCGGTAGCTCTATCTGAAATTAGTTTTAACCTTAGATCATGTGTCTTTGCATCTTGATATCTCTCCTTGGCCATTCTAAAAGACTTAGCAAAAACATTATGCTCATCAAGCACAACTGTTAATTCCATCACAATGTGGAGATCTGGGCGGTCTTGACATCTGTTGTCAAAGATATAAAAAACTTACAGTCACGTTATAAATTTGATGTTCATGTACAGATGTGTTATATAATGAACCATAATAAAAGCATGATGAGGATTTGTTTTTACCTTAATCCTCCACTAAGCCTATTTTGTATCTCATTCTTGGTATCATAGATATAAAGTTGTGCAAACTTCAAAGCATCACCGGGCATAGGTAACATGTTGCCAAAAAGATGACATGCTTGACCCTGTATTCTGAGTGAGGATGGTCCTCTTCCAGTGTTAAATGATCTATCAAGTTTTGCTCCAAGTGACGTAAAGGCAAACATCATGTTATATGCTCGAATATTCTGTTGAAAATTCCTGCTATCAGCTGAATCTTTGTCAAAGAAAAGATGCTTAAGAACATCTGGAGAGTTGTTCAAAAGTAGAAGTTGAATCTTTCCACTTGAACAACAAATTCCAAATTTTGGATTTGAAGTATTTTTCTGTTTTTTAGTTCTCTCTTGATACCACATATAGGCTCCACAATATTGACATGACATGACAGGATCTCCAATATCAATATATCCTAAAAAAAGATAAAAACTAATAAGCATGTAATATTGGCCATTTGGAAACATTGTGTAACATTATATACCGTACCTGTACCAAGCAGTCCAATATTTTCACTATTTTCATTTTCATGTATATCGTCTTCATCAAAAGTTGAATGATTGCCTAAGGTTAAACATACAGAAACAAAGTTGTTACCATTACAAATAAATGAATTCATATATAAGTTAATAATTAAACATATGGTTTATGAAAAATGTAGAGACCTTCAACTTCCTCAAGATGAGCAGAATGAATTTCTGATTCCTCAGGTAATACATAATGGTTTTCTCTAATAATATGTCTATCTGATTTCAAAGGACCCCTAAACATTGCATTTGATAAACTATGACTTGCAAGTGAAGATTCTTGATTATATGAATTGTCTCTTTGATCCATACATGGAGTTCTGTATGGACACTGGATATTTACCTAGTAAAACAACATACTTTACCAAATTAAACATAGAAGTTTGAATTAAATATAAAACAGATCGATATTGATATAAAATGTCACAATGTTTTAACCTTTCCGATCCTTTATCTTTGCAAGTGCCAGCACTATAACAATATGATCGGTTTCATGTTTATCCAAAAAAAAAACAATAATCGGGTGGCATATGCCTCCCATATTGTACAATTGAGTGTACTGCCCCTACAATATAAAAAGATCACAACCAAATATATTAATATATGACTCCACACAAAAATTAAGAACTATCGTGAAAGTATGGTAAGGACAACTGTTTGCATTTATGTTTGGTCATTCATACTGAACACCATATTTTTTGGTTTAATATCAAGTTGGTATTGCACCACTTTAACATACTCACCTATAACATCTGTTAAAATGAAAAGTGTCACAACATTTACTTAACCATAAACCTGACAATGCACATCGCATTATGTATCAAACAAATTACCTACTAACACATCCTCTTGAGTAACTCCACTGATGATATCTTCAAAGGAAGCGAAATTGTACACAGAGAGTGGAATAGTAGGAAGATTATGTTCTCTAACGATTGTTGCCCGAGTGAATACCAGCTTGTATAGATGGCTACAAGTCTTGTACTGCCCTTCGTTGGTCTGTACTTCAAGATTTTGGACAATGTAAGTCTTTCCTTCTTGAAGCATAGTCTTCCAAAACTTCCATTTATCCAAATCAAAGTTTTTAACCACTGTGTGAATCTTGTCTCCCTAGGGTATCAAGAAAAAAAATAAAAGAGAACAAACCATGCAAATCAATAAAGTGCAAAATCAAATAAAAATAGTGCACAACATAAGAAACATAACATTACCTTTTCATCAACCAACAACATTTCAATATACTCTGCTTTTGGAAATCTTTGAACAGACCATAGATTCATTATCCTGACTGCCAATTTCCACGTTTCTTTGGTGTCATTGATCTCCTCAATGGGGCTCACTTTTCACGCCATCCTTTTAAAAGATTAAGGTATCTCCTACTAAAAATAGGCAATCATGTTAGCTTGTAGGCAATCACACAAGGGATTTCTCAATTATTTAGACTATCATACTTCAATATATTTCCTATTCATATTTTTGGTAATATGAGACAAAAGTCTAAGGTAATGAATGAGACAAAAGTCCAAGGTAACACGTTTTTCCAATAGCCTGCAACTTGACTAATTATTCTAGAAAGGCCATATCACAGGTTGATAACATTTAGTTTCCTCAAATTTTTGAAAGTTGTGGTAATTTAACTAACCTAAGAGTCATTTTGATATGATAACATTTGAACTTATAGTTTTAAGTGAAAAGCTAATCAATTCATAGAGCATAGATAAATAAATCTAACGGCAATAGAAGTCAAATTCAGTTTATTCAGACTCGGCCATACATTTGAAGTCACTCACATAGTAATCACAAAATTTCACATATCACCGAATAAGCATATTAATAAATAATTATCAAAATTATACTAAATTGGATAATCACCCTAAATATGGTGCATATTAAATTTGTACATTGAACAAATAAAAACACATGGTTAGTTTGACAAAATTAATTTGATAAAATTCAAATTTAAAAATTTGAGAACTAATTTTTGTTATTATTTTAGTACACTAACTACTTAGTATATAATTTCTATCCATAAGTTTTCTTTTAAATAGTGGATTTGCCACTGTCCTGTTAACCCAATGCCATAACACTTGATTACTTGATATATATATATATATATATATATATATATTCATTTAAAAAAAGAGAAATGTAGTTGAAGGTAATATTAAAATAAAATGAAGACTAATACCATAACTCCATATTCCAATTTTTATTCTTAACGCCCATAGTGGACACTACATACACCATACACCAGTCTTAACATCAAATTTTTATATATCTGTTCATATGTGAATGTGAGATGAAGTTATTACAATAAAAATGTTAGTTAATTCAATTGATAATTT
Source organism: Styphnolobium japonicum (assembly GCA_023212625.1). Lineage (NCBI taxonomy): Eukaryota > Viridiplantae > Streptophyta > Magnoliopsida > Fabales > Fabaceae > Styphnolobium > Styphnolobium japonicum. The sequence continues at coordinate 18,223,220 of JALBWW010000003.1, read as the reverse complement.
TTTTAAAAAAAATAAATAATCTTCTATTATATAATACATCGTTATTAAAAATTAAAAAAAAAATTCCGCTACAAAATGTATGAGAAATATGTGTAGAGTGGTAAGAGTAACTCATTCAGTTTTAGTTCAATTTTTTTTGTAAAAAATATAAAGATAAAAAGGCTAATATGTAAGATAAAAAACTTTAGTAAAAAAAAATATAAAAAACCTGGAATCCTTAATCGAAGCTGAAACGAAACTTGAATCCCCAACTTGCTTTGTTTGCTCTTCCAAATATAGTGAGCTCGTCAATCAAAAAAGAGCTAAAATGAAAGAATAACAAGCAAAATTGAGAAGACGACAGGTGACTCAAGAGATCCTTGTCTTCTTGGAGTAAGTAGATTAACCATTGTCATCTTGCGCATCTATGAAATAAAAATATAATTTTCTATCGAGAGCTTACAAATATGTTAATTTGTTGTTGCGTTCAGTTTTTCACACAACTCATCATTTCCTAAAAAAGAAGGTCAAAAAGGAGAATCTATGTACTTTGAAGTTTGAATACTGTAGCATGACACGGTTCAAAGTTCAAACTGTATCAGAAAACATGTGCGAACTTATTTGTTTTCTAGTTCTATTCAATCTTTTTTTATTCTTGCTCGACTATTTTCACATTAGTACGAGATTAATTCTATTTGAGACTAATCCAGTTCAAAGTAATGATGAGTACTATTCAAATAATGTATGTACATATCAATATGCCTCTGGACATCGTGGGAACATATCAGTATTGATTATATACTGGGCAGACTCGTAACTTTTCCTATTACTTTTGAATGTGTAAACTGGTCTCGATCAAGAACTTAATTGAACTTTTATATAGATAGATAGATAAAAATTAGAGAAAAGAGAGAATCATCTTACATAATGACAAAAAAAAAAAAAGATATTAATTTGTTTCAAAATACATACACAATATTGAATTGAAGGGGAAGATGGAGGATGGGGCTGCCGGGCTGGTATGAAATGGCACACTGCCCAAGTGCTACTAATCGTGAGCCTGGTGGACAAAGTCCAAATAACAATACTAATTTCAACAAAGAGACCACATCTTACATTCCCTATTTATATGGGCCAGGCTGTTTATTTTTGCCGAAAGAAGCTTTTATGTGCACTTTAACCTATGACTTTTTGGGATGGTGCCGTTAAGACTTTAATTTCCATCTAATTGCTATCCAAGTTATTAAGGGAAGCCACATGTAACTTTACTGTGCTCATCTTCCCAACTAGAAAGAACTAAATACAGATGCATTATTGGATTAACTCTTATCATTTTTCAGAACTTAAATTATGAAACTCAACCAAAACTCGAATGGATTTAATTTCTATCCACTATCAGTGTAAATTTTTTTTACATTGTCATCTAATTATGTGTTGCCAAATCATTAAAATAACTAGACTTTTTAGGTAGTTGTTGTGATAGTCAACTTTTCTATTGATTTGGCAACACATGATTAAATGAAAGTGTAAAAAAACTTTACACTAACAGTGAATTGAAATTAAACTCAACTCAAATTCTATCATGGTTTTGTTATTTATAGTCTGATACAACTATTTCTGTTCCTAATCCCAACTGTGTTTACTGTATTGATGATATTAACTTATGCAGGCCCATTGGCCCTGAATGACAAACCCAGCCACAGTACCCAGCTTTGATGACTAATTGTTATGACTGGAGGCTGGCTAGACACCACCGGGCTACTGGAGGCCCAATCATATTTTACAGAGGTTTCTTTAGGGTTCAGCTTTGTAGGAAGGAGCCAACTCAACTACCGTGGGGAATGTTCTTTAAAAGCACATCCCTTTCAGCCTTAACAAATGGAAAGATCCTAAAGGTATGTATGTAATATAAATATGAGTTAACTTGCACATGGTTTGAATCATTGGAAGAAACTCTTTTGTGCTGGTCCCCTGTTTGTCTTGGTAATATAATTGTTATCTCGTAGGAAAAAGTTCTTTAGGTTGAGCTCTCCAGACTCCAAAGGCGATGCCATGAAGGTTGTCAAAGAAGTATCTGCTGAAACAGTAATGATAGTGCCAAAGGATAAAGAAAATAAAGGGTCAAAAGGAGTAAGAGGGTGGAGTAAGTAGCAAGAAAATGAAGGGATGCGGAGGAGGCCTTTGGTGTCATGCTCTGTGTGTCACATTCACCTTGGTGATTTGTTCCTTTTAGTTCATGTGTGAAGGCTTTGAACTATTAATCGAAAACTGCAAGTATATAACTATATATACATCTTCTGTGGGGTTGGGGACTTATACATCAAGACAAAATGGAGTATTTCAAAGATTAAGTGGGCCTATTGTGTATATACGTCGTTGTATATTCTTCGTTGCTTGTCTATTTCCACATGATGTTTTATTTATTTTCGTAATGGGATTGATTCCTTTGACGTGGAATTTAGGAATGTCTTTGTATAAAATGATACTATCGGACAAGGTAACAGCCTAACTCTGTTTATATATCTATTTGTTCCTCTTTGTGCGTTGAAAGCCCCGACATATTTTGTGTAGATTAACCAGCAACCTAATCAAGTTTGCTGACTTGATGGCCATGAGATCAATACTATTTTGATGCTTGAGGGAAGCTGTTGGTGGATGTCAAGAATGTTTGGTAGTTCTCACTATCCCGTAGTGTAAATTTAGCAAGTTCAAAGTATAATTTTTTTATATTATCGTGTAATTATATTTTAATTATATTATTAAACGAATTGAACTTTTCATATATTTATTATTATTATGGAATTTTTTAAATAATGTGTTTATACATAATTACAATTATATTAATAATAAATTAAAATTAAAAAGCAATTGAACAAGAGAGAAAATAAATAACTTAATGAAAAATCGAACTTCTCTTACACCTAAGGTGAGTGTAAGTCTCAATCCAAACAATGGAAAATATTTTGTTCAAACTTTTAGTTGTCAAATAATAAGATATTAAGTTAACATGTGTCAGACCTTCATCTCATGTTAATTATAACTTGAGTTCGAATTTAAGATATATTTATTGATAGACGATTTATAATCTTACCATAAATCATCTCTATGATTAGGAGTTTGTCATGACCTTCAATTAGGAATAAGTCTTCTCTTCACCTACACTTTTTTGTACCAAAAGAAAAATAAATAATAAGATACTAAATATTTCAATTTGATTATTTGAAAAATTTGGTGATGCATAATCTTCATAATAAATACAGAAATATTTAGTTTATATGAAATGAATTTTGTGAAAAATGACAAATTATTATTATTTTATATTAAAAAAATTCCCATCAAAAAGGCATTTTGAAGTATTATTTGAGGTATGGGCTAATTTCTTTTTACTTGAGGTATTGTAAAATGCTGTCTTTACCAGAGAAAAAATCTCTCATCTGGCTATCTCCTTTTTCAATTTTTCGTCGTGCAAATTAGTTGTCTTTGATCAGTGTCCCTAAATAAGGACAGTTGCCTTTGTCTGCTGGAGACCGCATCTCGGCAATGAATTCCACTAATATAAATTAATGCCTGGTGAGACAACTTTCCAAAAGAAAATTTGTACGACATAAGTTTGCAGATGGATACTACCCTTTCAATCCTGTTATGTTCCAATGGTGCATGTGGACAGCAAAGCTCCACTACCACTCCACTACCACCATCTTGAGGCCATTGCCCTTTACACTAGAATCCAAGAAAACCATCACGGAGCTTGGACTGATGGGGGAAGTCACTGCTAGCCATCCAATCTATACCACCATTGGAGACAAGCTGAGCGGCCATTATTTCACCCTCTTCTAGGGCCCTCTCTCTGTTTTTGTGTGTCTCACTTTGTCTCACGTTCCACTTTCTTTCATCCCATCGATGACCCTGATTTTGTCTTCTTTCAGTATTTTTTTTTTGCTCTTCATATGCACCTTAGCAATACATAGTTTTGGGACAAGAATTTACGACATTGAGTACCTTCTCAGAATCTTTCTTGTGATGAAAACACTCCTAATCTCATAATGGTAATCGAATTAGCCAAGAAAAGTTTATAGGTTACTGTTTATAGTTGGAGTGTTCGTTAAAGTCACTAACAAATAGTTAGGCAATAATCAACCTGAAAAGATAGTGCAATATGAGCTGCCATAAAACTCTTAATGGGGCCAGGCTATTATATAATTTCTCATCATTTATGAGATTATTTTAATATTTATATTTTTTTTATTAAATATTAATATTTTATAGTGAATTATTAAATATTTATTATTAAATTAATAATTAATAAATATTTAATAATTCATCCCATATATTATCCATAATATTTACTTTTAAAAAAACTGATAAAAATATCCCAAAGTTTTGCTTTTTGTCCATTATAAAGGAATGTCATGGGTACCACATTTTCCACTTATTTCCCGAAGTCCTCTAGACCAACTGCCATCTATACACCTTTTTAAACCTTTTCCTTTTCTGATTCAATGGGTGAGAGCGAAGGGGATAAATTAGTCACGTCTTCTGATTGCTAAGCCATTTTATTGGACTAGTCATCTTTATATGCACAAATATGATCTGATCCGTTTCTTTTTTCCTAAACAATCTCTCATTTAAAACTTGTCATAACTTACCATTTATTATGTGTCACAGAAGTCATATTAACCATTAATTAATAATCTGAGATTATGTGGGGTGATTGACGATGTGTCAGAACAAGATTTTGACACATGGCACACCTTATTATCAATAAATCACTATCTCATGGTGGCCATCAGGAGCTACCAAAAATGAAGAAGAAAAGCAACTGGACAACCTCCATTCAACTGAAATATATATATATATATATATATATATATATATATATATATATGTATATATATACACTTAATACTAAGCAAGTCAGACTCTCTGCCCCACCCCAACTGCCTCTCTGAGAGAAGAAAAAGGGGTCCGTTACTTCATTTTTTGTTGTTGTTTTTCTTGAGTTTTCTTAAAGTGTGTGTGGATTGTGGAATACACAAGTTCATACTTTTATTGCTTGGGATCAATTTCAACTTGGTCTAATAACCAACGCCAGTGGAAAGAGTTCAACTTTCTTTCTACCTCTGCCATGGAAATCTCTAAACTCTGTCTCTGCCAATTCCAGAGCTCATGTTCTCAAGAAACACTTGTTTTGGCTCTTACCCTTTTCACCAAAGACCGTTCTGTGTTGTTCCATAAACTTCCTTATCATTGCTTTTGTGTCACTGTATGTGGGTCTTCATCAATTTAACCACCGTCTGTTCTTGCTTTTCAAGTTGTCAGCTTCCAAATCTGTAATTTATTCTCTTATTTATTATCGTGTTATTCTTTTAACTCTCTTCTGAGAAGGTTGTCTTTGGAGATTGGTATGGGGATGGGGGTGGTTTTGGCACTGATTCTGCTCAGCATCATTGGCTTTGCTGTGGCAGTCCAAGGATCCAAAGGTAGGTACTTAATCTTCAGAACTCTTTGTTCAAGTTAATCCTTTAGAGACTTGGCCATAGTTTGTCATAGATTCTGACAAAACTTGTGCTTAAGCGGCTGAAGAAGTACTTGATCTGGGTCAACAACATACTTTCTTTTTACATTGATTGTTGTTATTTTAATCTATATTTATACATAGAGGAAACATCGGTGCTGAATTTGCAGTCAAATTATTGGTTTAAGGGAAAAGTTAGATATGGGCGTACTTATAATTAGGATCATCCTATGGGGCATCATATGGTCTTCTTCTTTTCTATTGTCCTCTTGCATTCCTTAAAAAATCTAATTTTGGTTAGTATATGTTAAACATAAAGCAAGCTGTTGATGGATTTTGAACCCATTATTTCACCCTCCACATTGGCTGCTTACAACAGATTTGGCTGATAATTACTGATTTGTTTCTTCAGCGACTTAATGTCTTCTTGTCTGTGTAATAATTGCTTTATATGAAGAATTCTCCTCTAAGCATACAATAGATGCTTATAGGTTTTACTGGTTTATGGTTGTAATTCCCATAATCATTGCAAGATTAAGAGGTTCTTCTAATAAGGGAGCTTTTTGCCTGTGGATTGATTTCTTATCCCTCTTTAAATACCCATTGTAGGAAGCTAGTGTTGTTCCTTAAGAATCTGGTGGCCTGCAATCTTAAAATTTGTAGATGTAGAAAAATCAATTCTAAGTTCTTTCAAAATTTTCCTCTCAATTGGAAAGAGCCTTTACATTTATTTCAAAATTAATGATCCAGACACACTACAAGTTACAAACCCAACCGGACGAGAAAGAAATACCAAGATTCCAAAGTGTTAAATTTTGCAGAAGATATGCTTGCTTGATTAATCAGTCTGAGTTATCTGATTTGATAACTTTGAGTTTGCTGATAAAAAATTTAATAATTTTTCCTTTTTTCCCATGGATTTATTGCCTTTCCAACTGATAATATCTTCTTTAAGGGTCCATTGGATCCCCATCTCCAGCATTCCTTCCTGTCATTCATCCTAGTGGAGAAACACCCAGTCCTGTCCATAATGGAGAGTCAGGGGGAAGCAGTACACCAAGCTCACCATCAGATCCAGTTGGTATATTTAAATATCATACAATACGGCCTTGAATTTTGAGCATTTTTAACTTAATTATTCACTGTCCCAATTAGTTTCAGCTGGTATTGGATACTTATTTTCCTTCTTTCAGGGTTTGTTATATCCCCGTCTCCAGCAACCTTACCTGTGAATCCTTCCCCCAGTGAAACACCTGGTCTTTTACCCACAAGAGATTCATGGAGATCCATTGCCCCAAGCTCTCCAGCAGTACCAAATGGTAATCCCACTCCCTTAGTCCATTAAGTCATCTTGGGATCATCTCACCAAAAAATGGGTTTTTCGCCATCCAGGGTCATTCTTGCACCCTCCAGTTACTTCGCCACCTCCTACATCAGCTCCAACTCCTCAGAAGATTAAAGGAATTGAACCATCCACATCTCCTAGTCCTAGTCCAAGCACCATAACATTATCGCCACCATATAAGGCTGTTCCTTCACCGTCATCTGTACAAGGGGATGCGCCACCATCCGTACAACCAAGTCCACCTCAAAGGAAAGCACCTGCTGTTAGGCCTTCTCCTGTCTCCACACCAACTGCTCCAGGTACATGACTGAGCAGTCTCTTTTTTTTCTTTGGGGGGGGGGGGGGGGGGATGGGGGTGAGTCCACCTTCGCATTGATATTGACCCAAATTCCGCTCTTCTATTGTATTTTGAATAGCTCCGATTGCAATACCTTCTGGCAATTTGCCAAAAAATTCACCAGTCAGCCAACCAACTGAACATGGAAGTTTGCCACCTAAGGTTGATAAGAGGAATGCAAATAAGATTCACACCCCAGAATCAGTTGCACCAGGTATGTGATAAAAGTCTTGAGATGTTATTTTGAGAATTCTAACGGTATGTTTTTCCTATTCATCATCGCGAGCTTTCAGTTGATATTGACTAAAAATATTCTCTTCTATTGAATATTTGAACAGCCCCAGTTCCAATAACTTCTACCAATTTGCCCAAAATTTCACCAGTAGGCCACCCAGCTGAACATGGAAGTTTGCCTCCTAATGTTCGTAGTGGGGGTGCAAATAAAGGTCACACCCCAGAGCCAATTTCACCAGGCATGTGATAAAAGTGAAAAGTTGTCACTTGAATTCTTACTCGATGTTTCTAAAATTTCCTTCCTTCATCTCCAACATCCAGTTGGTATTGACCCAAAATATGTCTTCCATCGTGTTTTGAACAGCCCCTGTAGCAGTCAATTTTCCCAAAAGTTCACCAGTCAGCCAGCCAACTGAACATGGAAGTTTGCCTCCAACTGTTCATAGAAGGAATTCTAATATGGATCACACATTGCATCCAGTTTCTCAAGGTAATTCTACTAGATGGTTCTAACTTCATTTTTTAATTAATTGCTGCTTTCCAGCTGGTATTGACCCTAAATCTCCTTTTCTATGGCATTTTGAACAGCCCCAGTTGCAGCTCCTGTAATTTTGCCAAAAACTTCACCAGTCAGCCAACCAACTCATCATGGAAGTTTTCCACCTAATGTTCATAAAAGAACTGCACATAACGGTCACCCCCCAGAGCCAGTTTCGCCACGTATGTTATATAGTCTTATCAAATCATCTCTAGAATTTAACTATATGGTTCTAAACTTCCTCTTTTTATTGAAACACAGAATCTATTGCATCCCCGCCATGGAAAACGGAAAATAGCCCACCAGTAGGCCACCCTATTTTCCCAAAAATGACTCCATCCATATTACCGGGTAAATTTTATTACCTTAATTTGATGAAAGAAGAGAGAAAGATAAAATATTGAATTTTATTAGAGTGATCACTTGTATTTGTCTCATTGTTTTTCTTTTGTTGTATTCATGCAGCACCAGTTACATCACCAACAAGTGCATTTCCAGTAAATCCACCTTTGGTCCATCCAGTTATACCAGCTGTGTCTCCATCAAAATTACCAGGTGCAGATTTTGAGAAAGGATTTTGTTTTATTACCCTCCCTCCCCCAGCCATTTTGTTGTTTGTTTTAAAATATATACAGTTAGATTTTGTTTTAAAATATCCTTAAGAATCTAATGGCCTGCAATCTTAAAATTTGTAGATGTAGAAAAATCAATTCTAAGTTCTTTCAAAAAAATTCTCTCAGTTGGACAGAGATCCTTTACATTTATTTCAAATTTAATGATCCAGATACACTACAAGTTACAAACCCAACCAGAAGAGAATGAAATACCAAGATTCCAAAATGTTAAATTTTGCAGAAGATATGCTTGCTTGATTAATCAGTCTGAGTTATCTGATTTGATAACTTTGAGCTTGCTGATAAAAAATTTAATAATTTTTCCATTTTTCCCATGGAATTATTGCCTTTCCAACTGATAATATCTTCTTTAAGGGTCCATTGGATCCCCATCTCCAGCATTCCTTCCTGTCATTCATCCCAGTGGAGAAACACCCGGTCCTGTCCATCATGGAGAGTCAGGGGGAAGCAGTGCACCCAGCACACCATCAGATCCAGTTGGTATATTTAAATATCATACAATACGGGCTTGAATTTTGAGCTTTTTAAACTTAATTATTCACTTTCCCCATTAGTTTCAGCTGGTATTGGATACTTATTTTCCTTCTTTCAGGGTTTGTTATATCCCCATCTCCAGCAACCTTACCTGTGGATCCTTCCCCCAGTGAAACACCTGGTCTTTTACCCACAAGACATTCATGGAGATCAATTGCCCCAAGCTCTCCAGCAGTACCAAATGGTAATCCCACTCCCTTAGTCCATTAAGTCATCTTGGGATCATCTCACCAAAAAATGGGTTTTTTGCCATCCAGGGTCATTCTTGCACCCTCCAGTTACTTCGCCACCTCCTACATCAGCTCCAACTTCTCAGAAGATTAAAGGAATTGAACCATCCATATCTCCTAGTCCTAGTCCAAGCACCATAACATTATCGCCACCATATAAGGCTTTTCCTTCACCGTCATCTGTACAAGGGGATGCGCCACCATCCATACAACCAAGTCCACCTCAAAGGAAAACACCTGCTGTTAGGCCTTCTCCTGTCTCCACACCAACTGCTCCAGGTACATGACTGAGCAGTCTCTTTTTTGGGGGCCCCCCGCGCGGGGGGGGGGTAAGATGGGGGTGAGTCCACCTTCGCATTGATATTGACCCAAATTCTTCTCTTCTATTGTATTTTGAATAGCTCCGGTTGCAATACCTTCTGGCAATTTGCCAAAAAATTCACCTGTCAGCCAACCAACTGAACATGGAAGTTTGCCACCTAAGGCTGATAAGAGGAATGCAAATAAGATTCACACCCCCGAGTCAGGTTCACCAGGTATGTGATAAAAGTCTTGAGATGTTATTTTTAGAATTCTAACGGTATGTTTTTCCTATTCATCATCGCCAGCTTTCAGTTGATACTGACTAAAAATATTCTCTTCTATTGAATATTTGAACAGCCCCAGTTCCAATAACTTCTACCAATTTGCCCAAAATTTCACCAGTAGGCCACCCAGCTGAACATGGAAGTTTGCCTCCTAATGTTCGTAGTGGAGGTGCAAATAAAGGTCACACCCCAGAGCCAATTTCACCAGGCATGTGATAAAAGTGAAAAAGTCGTCACTTGAATTCTTACTCGATGTTTCTAAAATTTCCTTCCTTCATCTCCAACATCCAGTTGGTATTGACCCAAAATATGTCTTCCATCCTGTTTTGAACAGCCCCTGTAGCAGTCAATTTTCCCAAAAGTTCACCAGTCAGCCAGCCAACTGAACATGGAAGTTTGCCTCCAACTGTTCATAGAAGGAATTCTAATATGGATCACACATTGAATCCAGTTTCTCAAGGTAATTCTACTAGATGGTTCTAACTTCATTTTTTAATTAATTGCTTCTTTCCAGCTGGTATTGACCCTAAATCTCCTTTTCTATGGCATTTTGAACAGCCCCAGTTGCAGCTCCTGTAATTTTGCCAAAAACTTCACCAGTCAGCCAACCAACTCATCATGGAAGTTTTCCACCTAATGTTCATAAAAGAACTGCACATAACGGTCACCCCCCAGAGCCAGTTTCGCCACGTATGTAATATAGTCTTATCAAATCATCTCTAGAATTCAACTATATGGTTCTAAACTTCCTCTTTTTATTGAAACACAGAATCAATTGCATCCCCGCGATGGAAGACGGAAAATAGCCCACCAGTAGGCCACCCTATTTTCCCAAAAATGACTCCATCCATATTACCGGGTAAATTTTATTACCTTAATTTGATGAAAGAAGAGAGAAAGATAAAATATTGAATTTTATCAGAGTGATCACTTGTATTTGTCTCATTGTTTTTCTTTTGTTGTATGCATGCAGCACCAGTTACATCACCAACAAGTGCATTTCCAGTAAATCCACCATTGGTCCATCCAGTTATACCAGCTGTGTCTCCATCAAAATTACCAGGTGCAAATTTTGAGAAAGGATTTTGTTTTATTACCCTCCCTCCCCCAGCCATTTTGTTGTTTGTTTTAAAATATATGCAGTTAGATTTTGCTGTTAAATCATTTAATTTTTTCATTTCCAAATTTATAGTCTCTACACTTTTCATTTCAAATGATGGAGGTTTAAAATGCTATCTTATGTACTTCGTTGCTGGTTTGAATTACTATTGCTGTTGGTAATCCAGAAAGAGATGTGATTGTATGATTTGTATCTCTCTCATTTCAATATCACATTAATATGACATTAAGATACCTTAACAATTGAATCAAGATTAAAAATGACAAGCATGATCATGAGGCTGTTTAACAGATAAAATGTTGTTTGATGAGAGGTATGCATGCAAGATATTCAAGAGAATTAAAGTTGATAAAGTTGCTACTGAACGTGCAGAAGAATATGTAACCATTAAAATGTCTTTACTTATAATTTGAGTTTAGTTACAACTGTCAGCACTCACACTTTTCATGTAGTACCCTAATAATGAAATATATTTTTTCCTGAACCTCTTATATTTTATTAAACATTTTTGTTCTTAATATATAAATGTTCTCCTATAGCTATCATTCTAGAATCTAGAGTGTTCAACATTTATATCTGATTTCTATAATTTCTTTTATGTTGAAAATGCTATTGTGCAATCATTCTTCAATTCATGGACACTTTATTGGCACAATACATGTGGTGCAGAACCTGTTGTCTCTCCCGCATTAACTCCTTCCAGAGGCTTCAATTGGAAAAAAGGTGGAGAACCAGTTTCTGCACCTCTGTACAAAACACCAAAGCCACTACCAGCTGTAGTACATTCCCCTGCTCAAGGTATATGGTAACATTAACCTACTTTTGATAAGTTGCAAATTTTTAGCTAGAGGATTGCCCATTGTACTAACAGCATAATATTGATAGGTTTTCCTAACAATACAGTTCAAACTTCAAAGTTGATAAAGTAATACTGTCAATGTCCAACTTTCCCAAAATCTTAAGCTTTTAGATGGAGGACCAGGAATAGTTTTATATCTGTACTGTAACACCCCCTTCATGCAAGAGCCCATTGGGCTTGAAGTGTGGACAATGCACTAGCCCATTTACCATGTGCTAAGATTCAACTTAATTATAAACAATGGGAATAGCAAGAATCGAACTCCTGAGTTTGATATCACTTGGTCATAAAGGCTTTGATACCATGTCAAAGACCAACTCTCCCAAAAGATTAAGCTTTTTGGTGGAGGCCCGGGAATTATTTTTTATCTCTAACAAATACAAAACTGACATCATGCTTGAATTCTTTTGTAAATGTAGTTACCAAATTTAAAATGATATCTTATACGCAACCATTCTCTTTTACCATGTTCAATAGTAGACTGTCCAAAAGCTAAAGCTTTAGCTGATGGAAAGCAATGCGAATAAAGAATGTAAATATTAAAACTACTAAGACACACACAAAATTTATTTATATACTTTTTTCTGCTGTAGCTCCTGCTGCACATAGAGCAAGGCAATTTCATCATGCTCCTGAGCCTCTGATTTCGTCTCCTAAATCTCCTTTCAATAAAGAATATCATTCTCCTGCATCTTCACCTTCATCCTCATTTTATAAGCATCATCATACAAGGAACATAATCACCAGCCCTGCTCCTGCATCATCATATTTGGTTTCTCCTCCCCCTTCAAAACACCAAGGTTTGATGTGTTACCTGATCTATTGAATTGTGCCAGAAACTAAGTCTTTTGCTGAAATTGAATATATAACCTTTTAATTTTTCTTTTGGTTATTTTATATAGATCAACCAATTCCTCCCTCATTACTGCCAACAAGTGGACGAAGACATCATGCTCCACCACCAATAAAGACAGGTACCTATATGAGTATATTGAACTTTTAAGATGTTTATTCTATGAGAATGAGTAGTAAATAAAGGGCATTTTAATTACTGAAGTTTTTCTGCATGGTAGGTTCTTCAGTTTCCCCGTTTGCTTTCCCTATTCTATCACCAGTGAGCCAGGTTTCACCTGCTCCTTCTCCATCATTCAAACTTTCCCCTCGCCCAACCAAAAGTAAGAAAGGCTGAAATTCCACACTTATTAATTTATTAAAATATTTTTAGAAAATTTTGTCTTTTCATTTATCGTTTACTTATCAGTTTGCATCATTCATTGTGTTTGTTATTGCAAGTACCATTTCTTTCTCCTAAAGTATCTCCTTCTGGGTCTTCTTCCAAGAGCCCTAAGACGCCAGTCTTGCCTCAAGTTCAAGCACTGCCACCCCCACCTCCTAATGAAGGTTAGCACTTTATTTGCTTAATATCTTTAACTGCAGGAGTTATGGTTGTTAATACCTGAACTTTTTGGATTGTGCTGAGCTGTATTCATCATACTGAATTATACATGTACATTCTTCATTTTTCAGATTGTTTATCAACCGTTTGCACAGAGCCCTATACAAATTCTCCGCCCGGAGCACCTTGCAGATGTGTCTGGCCCATGCAAGTTGGTCTTCACCTTGGCATTTCTCTGTATACCTTCTTCCCTTTGGTTTCAGAGCTGGCTTCTGAAATTGCCAGTGGGGTTTTCATGAAGCCAAGTCAAGTTCGCATTATGGGAGCCAATGCAGCAAGCCAGCAACCAGATAAAACTATTGCCCTCATTGATTTGGTACCACTTGGGGAAGGGTTTGATAACACAACAGCCTTTTTGACTTCTGAGAGATTTTGGCATAAACAGGTTGTTATAAAAGCTTCCTACTTTGGAGACTATGATGTGTTATATGTGAGCTATCCAGGTATATATAAATTCTCAATTTCTTGTATTCTCTTCATGACTCTTTTGGTTAGAAATTTTATGGGGTCCTGTATATAGGTTTACCTCCGTCTCCTCCTTTACCACCTTCAAGCATGATAGATGGTGGCCCGTATTCAAGTGATGGAAATAATGGAAGGACAATAAAGCCCCTTGGGGTTGACATACAGAAGAGGCAACGTAAAGGTGGACTTAGCAGGGGCATAATAGCTATTATTGCTCTTTCAGTTTTTCTAGCAGTTGTTTTATGCACTGCTTCTGCTTGGGTCTTGTTCAAGTGCAGAGGTCGCATAAGTCAACCAACATCTACCCCACGTGTTTTGCCACCTTCTCTTACCAAAGCACCAGGTAATACAACTGGTAATATCTTAGAATCTGGTGACATCTTGGTATTTATCTAATCTAATGGAAGTGGGAATACAATGGCAGACAGAATTCTTTGCAGAAAAAAAGGATAGTTCAGTTACAAGGATGTAAATAAATAGGATAATTTTCACAAGTATGGTATTTTGAAAATAAATAATTGGAATCCTATAATTTTGAGTGTTTCCTTATCACCAAATTATCGTGACAATTTGATTTGTTTTATCATTTTTCAGCCTTTTTGCTTAAGAAACAAACATGTGAATTTCACAGGTACTGCTGGGTCATTAGTTGGAGGTGGGCTTGTTTCGGCTTCATCATCATTTCGATCTAGCATTGCTGCTTATACAGGGTCCGCTAAGACTTTCAGTATGAATGACATTGAGAAAGCCACTGACAATTTTCATGCTTCAAGAATACTTGGAGAAGGTGGTTTTGGCTGTGTTTACGGTGGTATCCTTGAAGACGGGACAAAGGTGGCAGTCAAGGTTCTAAAAAGGGAGGATCATCATGGCGATCGGGAATTCTTATCTGAAGTTGAGATGCTTAGTCGCCTTCACCATAGAAATTTGGTTAAGTTGATTGGTATATGTACAGAGGACAGCTTCCGCTGCCTCATTTATGAACTCATTCCGAATGGCAGTGTGGAATCCCATTTACATGGTGCTTAAATCTGCTTCTTATTTGCTTGATTCAGCCTTATTTACCATGCCAATTGTTTAGTTCTTCAAGATAATGGTTTTTTTTTAAAATATATATATATATATATATTTGGTCTTTTGGTAGGAGTTGACAGGGAAAACAGCCCTCTTGATTGGAGTTCTCGGATGAAGATAGCTCTTGGTGCTGCTCGTGGTCTGGCTTATCTGCATGAAGATTCAAGTCCCCATGTCATACACAGAGACTTCAAGTCTAGCAACATCTTGTTGGAAGATGATTTTACGCCAAAAGTATCTGATTTTGGATTGGCTCGAACGGCAGCGGATGAGGAGAACAGACACATATCAACACGTGTCATGGGAACTTTCGGGTACACAGTTTTCTTACTTTCTTGTTTCTGGTTTAGAAATTTTATCTACAACTTTTCTCTTCACCTCTGTACCCTTGAGTTTTTCTTGTCACTCCAACATAATAAATATGTGGAGGTTGATCAGTCAAGTTGAACTAGAACTCTATCAATCAAGTAAAATGAACTAATTTCTTCACCATGTCTAAAGACATTTGCCTCTGTAGTCATTTATCTTAAGAATCTTCAATTTTGGGGAACTGGTAGACTGTAATCATTTTTTACTGAGATATAATACACGGTTTCCTTCAGTGACATTAGTTATTGTTTACAGAAATGGAAGTATAGCAATAAATAAAGGTCAGTGCTATTTCCGGTAATTTATCATTTGAACTAGATATTCACCTATATCTTGCATCTAAGTTATCCAAATCACAGTGACTAATATTAAAGGTGCCAAAAAATTAATATTCCAAAATTGCATAGCACACTAACCACTCCAGCATATGTTTTTTCGGAAGTACAAATAATAAGAAGAGAAGTTGAGAGGATGCATATGATATTTAATCCTGATTACTTTTCAGTCCTATCTACCCTTTACTGTTCTCTTTTCTTATCAGTTGCTGTCATTGTAATCAACTCTTGAATTTCGATCCATGGAAATATCTGCGCTCCATGTCGTTGGATAGCTATTTTAATTCCTTGATGAGTTTTACTATTAGGCATTCCCTGATAAACTTTTGTTTCATATTTGGAAAATTAATTCAGTTATGTGGCTCCGGAGTATGCAATGACTGGGCATCTTCTTGTGAAGAGTGATGTTTACAGCTATGGTGTTGTTCTTCTTGAGCTTTTGACTGGAAGAAAGCCGGTAGACATGTCACAACCTCCTGGTCAAGAGAATCTCGTTGCATGGGCCCGTCCACTCCTCACAAGTAAAGAAGGATTGGAAGCTATAATAGATCCATCTCTGGGAACTGATGTGTCTTTTGATAGTGTGGCTAAAGTTGCAGCCATTGCTTCAATGTGTGTACAACCAGAAGTATCTGACCGTCCTTTCATGGGTGAGGTTGTTCAGGCTTTAAAACTTGTATGTACTGAATGTGATGAAGCAAAAGAAGCAGGTTCAAGAAGTTCTAGCCAGGAGGATTTATCTGTTGATTTGGATACTGTTTCTGGACAACTACCAGATAATTTCCAACGCCAATTCTCAGCCACTAACTATGATTCTGGAATTGATATTGAAAACGGGTTGTCAGCATCAGAATTATTCAGTTCATCAGTAAGATTTGGAAGGCAAGCATCTGGATCATTTAGAAGACACTCTTATTCAGGTCCTCTGAGAACTGGAAGAAGCATGCGGTTGTGGCAGATAATTAGAAGGCTTTCTGGTGGTAGTGTCAGTGAACATGGAACTGTGTTCAAGTTATGACCAGGTTCCGATTTAGCCATTTCATTTTTTGAATTTTCTTTGTGGATATTTCTCCCTCGATTTGTTAATCTGCAGTTCATAATGCAACTCTGCAAGAGGCATTCGCTCCTCTGGCTGAGCCCTGAGGTTTGACATGGGAATAGAAGCAAATTGTAAATAAGATGTGACATGTTTTTCTGCTGACCTACAAAATATTCTGTAACTGGTACTGACTCTGTGAAGAGGGGAAGCAATGCGAATCTAGCTTGATGATAGAAGATGACTGAAGTTGGCCTTTTGCTTTACCAGGACTTCCATTGTCCAATACAACATACAAAATATAATCTTTGCACTTGCAGCATTAATAAACATGAGTCAAAAGAGTTTTTGTAATGTTCCAATTGTCAATAAACCCTCTTTGTACGTTGGGGGTGGGGAGGTCTGGTTAGTTGTGTAGAACTGTATATATCATGAATACAGTTGTGACTTTACAAGCCGATTTTTGAAATAATTGTATGCTGATAGTTCTGGAATCGGATGTGACAGTGCTTATCATACGTATTGTATTTGATTAGTGTACTACGGTCTCACATGGGATTAATAATGTTGCATCAATCAAATGCAAGTGTTATTATAAGCATTACTTAAAAATGGCAACCCGGTCTATAAAAGCTCCTGTTATGCACGAGGTTCAAGGAGGTGTTGAACCCATTATGTGAGTTTATAATAAGCAGCCTTATCTTGCATTTGAAGAGGCTGATTTCACAACTTGAAAGACCTTCGGGTACATGGCGATAATTCCAACCGTTGCGCAAAGGTTTTCCTCATTTACTTGTGTAGGAAAAATCTTTAAAACACTTGATTTACTTGGTTGAAGATAATTTTCTTTTCTTGCTTTCAAGTTGATGAACTAATGAACAAGACGTATTTCCTAGTAATAAAAGGGGAAAACAACATATACTATTGTACCAGGAAAGCTCCTGAATTGCATCTCTTTCATGAACAGATTTTATAGCGTGTCAACGAATTGCCTTATAAAGTTAGTCCCAAAGAGGAAAAGACTCACTTCACATAACAAAGTATGTCAACGCCAAAAAAGAAAAGAAAACATGAAAAACGAAGTAACCAAGGGCGAAAATAGACACAAATAATTAGTCACTATTTGTTTAACCTACGTGGCGCCTACATATATAACGTGTTCGAAGATTTTTTTTAATACCATATTAATTCTTTTTTATGATAAAGTATTTAACCATTTTGCTCTCCCAAAGTAAATTGTCCTTAATGCTTTAGGTTAGTATATTTAATTGATATTACAGTAACATAACGATGCATTAGTTGCAAGAGCCACATCAACATTTAGAGAAATCCTTATTAGAAATTAGAATAATGTGTTACATCAATATTACTTGTGATTAGGTAGAATCATTTTCTTGCAAGAGCCTACTTTAATAATATGTAAATAGATCCTATATAGTCAAAAGTGACATGCCTAAGGAAGACCTTTTTGGCAGGAATTTTACAGGAACATAATGATGCATTAGTTACAAGAGCCGCTTAGAGAAGTCCATATTAGAAATTAGAATAATTTGTTACATAATTAGATAGAATCATTTCATTTCTAGAGCCTAGGTCCTCCAGTCAAAAGTGACATGCAAGGGAAACCTCTTTGGCAGGAATTGTAATTTTGTCCTAAACACTTTGCCCTCTTGTAATTTACTTCAGTATCACATAATGTGATTTGTTTTTTCAATCCATTTTTTAAGGGCAAGAATGAGGTAAAAAAAAAAAGATAAAATATTTCATATAACGAATTGCCACTAACAAGCATTTGCAATACTCAATATTTGTCCATGCATGGTTCAAGGATGCACTAAAATTGCAAAAAGAATTGAATTCACTAAAGATTCCAAACACCAAAATCACTCATTCAAGTTACATACACGAGTCTAATAAGTATGCAACATTTTTAGCATAATAGAGTGTCTCCCTTAGCGGTTTAAGTACTCATATGATAAAAAGGTGCGATATTAAAGTATCAATTTAATGTCATATATATTTTTAAATAATAAATTTAATATATTTAAAAATAAAAAATTAATATAATATTATATATCTTTAAAAGACAAACATAATCATTTACTATAAATATAATAAACAATTAAAAGTCACATAGATTTTTTTGCAAGTCAACCACCCAAAACCAGAGAAACCAGATTGGTTTTCAAAAATTGACCAACTCTGCAAATTTTCAATTTGTGCGAGTCAAACATGTAGTTTTGATTTACTAATAATTTGAGTAATATACTTACAAAGACTTTGTGCTGATTTAGATGAGATTTTTTTATAAAAAAATTTTAAAATAAAAATTATTTTGTGTTTGAAAGTACTATTTAAAAAGATTTTTTTTAATGTTTAAACAATTTTTTATAAGCACAAATATTCTAGTTAAAAAACTCATCTAAATATACTAAAATTTAAGACAAGTAATTTTTTTAACAAGAAAACGTGTCTAAACTAGTATTTTATCTTTATAAATCCCTTACAACTTTCAAAGTCAACTCATATAGATCATTTAAAAAAAAAAGTTACAATGAGACCACCTGATTATCCAATATCTTGCATTAAAGTTTTTATTGATAAAGTATATACAACCAAATTTAACATAGTTTGGGTCTTGCAAGTTGGGGTTGTTCAATTTTTATTTTGTTTGTTTAGATTATAAATTGCCTTAGTGCTCTGCGAGGTAGCATCTGAAAGCTAAGCTAAGCTGCACCGAAGAAGTATGCTCTCTGTACAAGGCAGCACGAGAGAATGAGGGAGGGTTGCGTCATTTGAAGTACTTGAACCAGCTGCTGCAACATCCATTTCTCTCATCGTCATGGTACAAACAGTACCCTATGCTAGGGTGTTGTCTTGTTTCCCGTGTGTCTGTATTTTCTATTCCTCATTTGTTTCATCACCAGTTAAGGCTCGAAACCAATTGTGGTCCCTCCTGCTACTTAATCATATTTGATTTGTTTGAAATGTTAAAAAATAATATTTGATTAAATTTATAGATCAAATTGTGTTTAAAATATTAAACATTAAGAATTGATTTGATTTTAAAAAAATTTTAATTTTAATTATACATATTTAAAAATTTATTCAAATTTGATTGGATTTGAATTAATTTGATTTGATTTTAAATATAATTATTTAGATTGACTATTTTATTCTTAATTAACATTTTGATTTTATCTCACTAACCTAACAATATCATTCACAATGATATAAGGTTAAAAAAGAAAAATAATAAAATCAAATCAAATTAATTCCTTTTATAATGACTTCTAAACATAAAAATTGATTTTCAAATCAATTCAAATTTAATTTTTTATAATAAGTTTTAAACATAAAATTTGATTTTTAAATTAAATGAATTCAATTCAAATCAAATCAAATCAATTATATTTTTAATTGATTCTAAACACAACCTCTGTGTTTACACTCGTCATCAAACTCCTCCTAACTGCCTCTTTCTTCATGTAAGTTTCATCTTTTTTAATCCCCTTCTTCCACATTTATTATGTATGTTCAATTTCAATCTGCATTCTAGTGGTGCATAATCTGATGCTACCAAATGAGGAAGAAGCTCAAATCAAATCTGTTGCCTGCTTGGTGAGAGTTTTTGCAAGTGTAGGAGTATGTTGAATATAGGCTGGAATTCATTTGTATGAGCAATAAGTGCTTACAGAAGAACACTATTCTATGTCAGAAGGTCAATACAATATTGTACATATGATGCTCAAAAAGTTATATCTAAAGATGATTCTGTTAACTAGCATTTCAGTTTTGTTGGCAATACTCCTCTTGTTAATCCTTTTTATATCTATATAAAAACATAATAGGATTTAGATCCAAGTCCGTATAAGCTAGTCAGTAGCAACTGCTTCAAAGTTCTCGCAATCAACTTAATCACCACCCTTGCTTGTACGTTGTTGTTGCCTCCCCCAAACTGAGACAAGCAAGGATCTTTTCTGTGGCAAATATCAATGTCAATTAGCCCTATCAAACACTGTATACCGATTTCTAATTAATGTCAGCAGTTAGTTCCAAGTATGGGATTTGGAATTTTGGATCAGTTAAAAATTGCATGCACAGTCATTTTATCTACACTGTCATGCTGTTTACCTCAGTATAATATTTCCTCCGTATGAATTGTGTTAAGAAGGTAAGAGAGGTCTATCTTTTGCTGTGCAGTTCTTCACATTTTCAAAATAATAATTGGTTATCCTGGAATTTACTCAATTTGGACAAAAGAACACTCAAATGTTCATAAAAACGCCCAAACTAATAAGAATTGGCTGCTTTTTTTTTTGTTTTCCAGAATATCTTCGTGTGCGTCTGCGAGAACTAATTTTTCGAGGTATTGAGATTCATTTAAGGAACTGACCTCTTCCAATAGATGTTTTTCTATACACATGGGTCAAGAATCGAATTCCTAACCACGTGTTTAAGCGGCTCAAATATCTATCACTTGTACCACACCATGTTGGTAATAATAAGAATTGGCTTGATCCACTGATTTGGGAGATCTATTTATGATAAGTCAATCACTTAGAAGGTTATGGTTATGGAATTCTAATTGTGATCTATAAGTTTAATTCTTTCTTGAGTTTCCTGAGCTTTGAACGTTCAGGTCATAGTTTGTCATTGTACTTTAAACTTATTTTATCCTTTCAAATAAATGGATGCGTTTTTATCAATAATAATAATAATAATAATAAATGGATGAGTTGTTCACAGATATGAAGCAACCTCTTCTCGGAAAAACCGTTCCCTTGTCCAGGAGCTGATAACTGCCAGTGGCATCAGTCTTCTTGGTATGTATTTTGTGTTTACTTTATCCAGTCATTGGTTGACATGATATTGGTATGATATTGTTGTAACTTACGCTTATATGTCTGTCTCCTTGGCAGGGATTTGGGTCCTCGTTCCTCCCCATTACTTCTGGCGTTTATGTTTAATGAATATTGAATTGGATGAAATTTTTTGCTAAGCAGATATCTTTAAATAAAATGTTACCTTGGACGTTTTAGTTTAATATCTAATTCAAAGTTATATTTTTCTTAATCTATCATCAAATGACAGTATTGTTTCATTGTAATGCTCAAGAAGATAATGAATTGCTAACATAGCTTTTAAGCAAGACTTCTCTGGGGAAAAAAAATGTGGATTCCTATATGCCAATAACCATCATGGTTGATGGAATACATAACATAACTCGGGCCTCCCTGGAGGGATGGGTTTGATGCAAATTGATGAGTATATTTTCAGCTCTGGCAACAGAGAACTCACTTCTCCGGATGTATGTTGTCTCTCTTGAAAAGGTCCTAGTGGTTGGCCAAAAACTTTTTTTTTAGAAAAAGGAAAAACAAGAAAGAAAGTTCCTAGTGTTAAACCTTTTAGTGTTGTGCGTGAACTTAGTATTTATCTTTGTGATGATGTATCATAATTCCTTTGAGATGTTGGATAAGTATTGGACACCATGAGAGGAAGTGGCAGCATGAGCATGCCCCAGCACAGCTTAGTGCACGCCGCAGGATGGAAGCCACGCTGGGGCATAGAAGCCTCAACCCCAAACCCTACTGAAACTCGAAAGTTGGGCAGCGCGACGCTAAGAAGCCCGCAGGGAAGCATGATGTTCTGATGTTTTATTTCTTGTTTTCTTTAAATAGAACAGTGAGCTTCAATCATAGGAGGGACAGATGGAGCAAATAGAGAGCAAATAGAAGATGCACAATATAGGGTTATCTTGAGAGAAAAACACTTGAAAATATGAGATTGCTAAGATGAAGAGAGTTCAAGAAAGTGTGAGAGTGATTAAGTTTGATAGGAGGGTGTTTCTATTGGAGAGTTTGTTCCAACAACACTTGTAATCATGTTCTAATCTTAGTAAAGAATCTCTAATGCTATATGTAGGCTACATTGGCTGAACCAAGGTAAATCGTGTGTCGTTTTTCTCTACTCTTCCTTATTTTGTTATTTTGCATTTTTGAAATTAATTTCTACACAACCTTCCTATTTTTGCATTTGTGTACTTGTTGTGATTGTTTGGGGTTTACTAAATGGTTATGTGACAACAATCTTCTATTGCATTTTATGTTCCCAGTGAATATACAAAATGGCAGTAGGATATGGAGTAGAAATGAGAAACTTATGAACGGATTTGACCAAATCAAATACAATACAACGGGACAGGTTTTAGTAATAGTATAGTGGTTAAATAAACATTAAGCAGAACCCAATGTAGTTTTGAGAATTGATGCGGTTGTCTTTCATAGTTAGATAGATGCCTTTAACGTAAAATGGACCATGAATCCTCTAAGAAACAGACGGAAGACCTTGTTCACTTCACGAACTGAAGCATTGTTAGCATCGTCATGTTGCTGCTGCTTGTGATCTTGGACCGAAATTGAAGAAGAAAGACTAATCCTAATAGTGAAATTTGTACATACCATGGCTATAACTATTGGAATATTAATTTATCTATTCACATTCTCTATTAACTACATTTAATTATAATTTTTTAGATTGTTCACAATTAATTTTTTTTAATCTAATAAGACCTTAATTAATATATTCTTATTTGTTTATTTACATTTATTTAGAACAAATTTAAAATTTAAAACAAAATAATTAATAATAAGTATGAATCAATAATTGAGAGTTAATATTATAAAGATTAGATAACTAATTAAATACAAATAAAAATATGCATAAAATGCCTATTATTAAGAAAAGAGTAATAATACTTGTACAAAAAAAGTCTTCACAAAATTTAAGGTAGATTCATTTAGGCCATTCAAAAGAAGTTACAATAAGATCTAAACTTGATCCAATGATTTACATGAAACTTTATGAGAATTTTATTTGTGTAAATATCATTTCTCTTAAGGGAAATGTGCTTTGATGTGTTTGAGCGTTAAAATGCTTACCTATCTTACATGTCATTACGTTTATTGAGAAATGATATAAAAAATGGTTGAACTTTTCACATCACACATCTTAAACATGATTACATTTATTTATAAAAGATTTGAAAAACAATTGAACGTTTGTAACTTACACATTACACATTATTACGTTTATTGAGAAAGGATGTAAAAAAACGCTAGAGCGTTTCACATTAACACATTTATCAAGAGCTTTGAAAAGCAAATAATCTAACCTATAAATCTCCAATCACAATTCATGAGTTAAGTTAACCATGAATTTCCTAACAATAAATTTGGAAAAAAAAATACCACATAATCAAGAAAACGTGTTCGAAGAAAGAAATAAATAATAGGTTAATTATATTTTATTCTCTAGATTTTTAAAAAATTTAATAAGTGATTTAAAGTTAAATCTTATATTTTAAAAATATATAATTTATCTCTAAAATACAAAAATCTTAATAAGTTACACGATTTTTTTTCTTTTAAGTAAGAGAAAGACTCACGTTTTGTCGATAAATTGGAAGGGGGAAAATAGTGAAAGAGTTTATAAATTTTATGTGTAAACAAGAGAAAACAAAATACTAAAAAAATACATATGTTGTTAGTGTATTTTTTTAAAAGAAAAAAATAATCATCAGCCCCAATAAAACTTCTCTATCATAAATGTTAACTACATTATCAGTAATTACAATGTTTTAAATCCCTTGAGATTAAAGATATACAATTATATGTATAATAGCTAAAATAATATCCCAAGTAACACAATTAACATTCACTATTTATTTATTCATTCATTAAGTCATGTATCTCCTTTCCCTATTCATAGACAAATTGTGTTCCAATGTATTAAAAAAAGGTAATTGTATAAACTGATTAAAAAAAAAAGGAATGATATAAATACTTGTACAATATAAAAATAAAAAAACTGTAATTTATTATTATTATTATATATATAAAAATAAAAAAAAACTGTAATTTATTTTATATATATATATATATATATATATATATATATATATATATATATATATTATATCGCTCTTTGTTGAGTTGAGTCCACCTTGGGTGAGAAGAAGAAGAAAAGAGAGGAAGTACCAAGCAGTAAGGAGGGCAGTATTTGAGTATTTTGTAGAAGAGACAGTAAGTGGAAGAGTGAGAGTGAGGAAGAAGAAGAAGAAAGATGGAGAGTGGACAGCAAGGTAGTGTGAAGAAGAAGGAGACGAGGGGTCGAAAGCCGAAGCCCAAGGAGGAACATCATCAACAACAACAACAACAACAACATCATGGGAAGACGATGAAGAAATCACAACACCAACAACAACAACAACAACAACAACCCACCGTCGACGAGAAGTACACCCAATGGAAGTCCCTTGTTCCCGTCCTCTACGACTGGCTCGCCAATCACAACCTCGTTTGGCCTTCTCTCTCTTGCCGGTCTCTCTCTCTCTCTCTCTCTAGGGTTTTATGCCATTTTTTTGTTTGTTTGTTTTTCTTCTATGATTTTCTGGCATAATTTATGTTCTGATTTTGCTCCATTTCCATTTCCATTGCCCTTTCTGTGTTTAATTTAATTACTACTATTTTATTTTATTTTATTTATTTTTCTTTGAACACGTAGGTGGGGTCCTCAGCTGGAGCAAGCTACTTACAAGAATCGCCAGCGTCTCTACCTTTCTGAGCAGGTAACACTCATTCTTTCCTTTTCATTTCCTTTATTAAATTAAAAAGGCATAACCTTTCTTCACGAACATTATTATTATTATTCCAGTTGATTTCATTGTACCATGTAGAATTCATTCCTTCATTGGCCATTTGATTATTTATTAGACTTGTCATCATACATTAAATGGAGTGTGCTAATGATGTAGTTGGACCCTCCTCTGTTTCCTTGTTAACCTTTATTTTATTTTTTATTTTTTGTTTTTTCCGAATGTGTTGTTCTGTTACTTAATATTCAGTGTTAGTGTAAATGCTGCTGTACTGAAATAAAAGAAAAAAAAATCTCATTTTTTGTTTCTAGACGGATGGTAGCGTCCCGAATACTCTGGTCATCGCAAATTGCGAGGTTGTTAAGCCTAGGGTTGCTGCTGCAGAGCACATTTCACAGGTGACTTATTGTTATGGGATGTTTCTTATCTTTGCTTTTTGCATTGATGCTTGAAATTCAATTAAGCAGCTAGGAATGGTTTTTATTGCAGTTTAACGAAGAGGCACGCTCCCCGTTCGTTAAGAAGTACAAGACCATCATACATCCAGGAGAGGTATAGAGATTCACACTGATAGACAAGCTAAAAATGGGATACATTTGATGCATATCTGAAGATGAATGAATGGAACTTTGCCCCTCCCTCCCCCCAAAAAATTCTGATGAAGTTCCTTAATCTGCACTGGCTTTGTTTTCAAGATTTTGACAAATCTTTGTTTATTTTTCTCTTTTATTTTGTTTATGTTTACCCATCAATGACTTGTATTTTGGCTTGAATTTCATTATGTTGATGGTCAGGGAGTTGGTGTTTACTGATCTGACCTTCAGGCTCCATTTTGTAGGTGAACAGAATTAGGGAATTGCCACAAAATTCTAAGATAGTGGCTACCCATACAGACAGCCCTGATGTAAGAACCTTACAGTTTGATTTTGTGTATATTCTTTGGAACTAGTTTGCATTATCTTATTTTTGAATTTGATTTCCTGGTTTTACGGTTCCTTAATTTGTAATATGCCAAATATCAGGTCCTCATTTGGGATGTTGAAAATCAACCTAACCGTCATGCTGTCCTTGGAGCTACAAACTCTCGTCCAGATTTGGTATGGCTGTATGACTGAGCATTAATCTTCCGTAACATTCTTCCATCTCTAAAAGTTCAATCTAATTTGTAGCAAGAGATAGAATCAAGCAGATGCATGTCCCTATATGTTTTGTGAGAAACATGTTTCTATCTTCCTTAAAAGTAGGACCATGTGATGTGAGTCAGATTATACCAGTTTCATTTAGTTGCATTGTGGAATAAATTTTTCAGTCCTTATATATGAGGATGTGGCTCTGCTGAACAGAAGAGTGGGTAGCATTGTTGGGGCCAGAAGAGGCCTTGGGTGCAAAATACTTGAAAATTCAAATGGATATTAGCAAATTGGCCCATCCACTTTGAATTAAGTGTCACCCATCTTATGTTCCCTTGAATCATCCATTCTTAAAGATACTTCTAAAGCAACATTATTGTTGTTTCTCTTTTTGTTATTTGGCATGGTTGCTGCTGCATGATATATTCACATAGAGCTTTTCTTCTTGCAGATACTAACTGGACACCAAGATAATGCAGAATTTGCTCTTGCAATGTGCCCAACTGAGCCCTATGTGCTTTCAGGAGGTTGGCATTTTTATTAACTTTTCTTTAAACAATTAGATTTCTAAATTCCTGCTCATTTCTTGATGTGGTTATTCTCTATCTGAAAGAAGTAAGTTACATTGCAGGAAAGGACAGATCGGTGGTGTTGTGGAGTATTGAAGATCATATAACATCTGCTGCCACGGACTCCAAACCGGGTGGGTCAATTATGAAACAGAACACCAAATCTGGGGAAGGCAATGATAAAACTGCCGATGGCCCATCTGTTGGACCACGAGGTACCTACTATGGGCATGAGGACACTGTTGAAGATGTGGCTTTCTGCCCTTCTAGGTAATTTGCATATTCTATACTGAGTAGTTTCATTCTTTTGTGATTTCCCTCATTGAAATAGCTATTCTCATTTTACCATACACCTTATTATGAACTTTTAGGGTGAAGTTTAAAGGGTCCGTTTAGGGTGAAAATATTTTGTATTTTCAATTTCTGTTTGAGGAATATATTGTATAATAGAAGCATGAACTAAATGTGAACTTTATGGGATAACCATCTCTTCCTGACATCATTACAATCATGCTGAAGTGCACAGGAGTTCTGTAGCGTTGGAGATGATTCTTGTCTCATATTATGGGATGCACGAGTTGGCTCTAGTCCTGTGGTTAAGGTATATGCTCTATACTTCAATCACACATTTAAATTTGTTTCCCTTTAATGTTATTTTCATATCAGTACTTTTTTTTTTTAGTTCTCTCTCAAACTCATTGGTTTAGGAAGGAGTATGCCATGCCATTGAGGTTGTCACCCAGGCAAATGTGAACCTATATTTTAAGATATTGATATGCACAATCCCTTTTATTTCACACGATGTAGTGTAGTAACGTATCATTGTCTTT
Organism: Styphnolobium japonicum; assembly: GCA_023212625.1. Classification (NCBI taxonomy): domain Eukaryota; kingdom Viridiplantae; phylum Streptophyta; class Magnoliopsida; order Fabales; family Fabaceae; genus Styphnolobium; species Styphnolobium japonicum. The sequence continues at coordinate 18,195,387 of JALBWW010000003.1, read as the reverse complement.
TTCTAAATATATATATATATATATATATATATATTAATTCTATCTTCTCTCTGCTATGAATTTGGTGACAGGTTGAAAAAGCTCATAATTCTGATCTTCACTGTGTTGACTGGAATCCCCATGATGTTAATCTGATTCTTACCGGGTATGTTCTGCTGTTGTATAGTTCTCATTATCATTAAATTCATTATTTAATTTAGTTTGGACTTGTGCTACTTTATATCATAGCATTATGAGCAACTTGATGAAGCACCGCTGCCCCATTTGATATGTCATAATATCTCTTCAGGTCAGCAGATAATTCTGTTTGCATGTTCGACCGCCGCAATCTCACCTCTAATGGAGTTGGGTCACCTATCCATAAATTTGAGGGTCACAAAGCTGCTGTTCTTTGTGTTCAGGTAATTGCTGTTATGCTTTTTTTCCCCTAATAATTCTTCACGCCTTCCGGCATTATATTATCATTATGCTGCAACATATCTTTTGTTTAATTCAGTGGTCTCCAGACAAATCATCTGTATTTGGAAGTTCAGCAGAAGATGGTCTCTTAAACATTTGGGACTATGAGAAGGTGCGGTTTCAATTGGATAGTGTTTCAATTGGTTAGTGTTTTGCTGCTTTCTTGCCATGAAGATAATGCCTACTGTCAACGCCTTTTGCTTTTGTTTTGTAATGCAGGTTGGTAAAAAGATAGAGCGATCTGGAAAATCACCAAGTTCTCCTCCGGGGTTGTTTTTCCAACATGCAGGTCATAGGTATGAAACTACTGTCTCTCTTGTCCCTCATCTGATGTAGCCCCTCAAGTTTCTTATCTTAATCCTTTTGGGTTTTTCTTGGTGTCTTACGATACCTGATTCTCTATTTTTTATATCTTCATCTGCAATTCTCCATGGTCATCTTTTTGTACTCCAGCCCATCTTATCTCTTTATACTAGACATCAATTTCATAATGAAATTCTGAACATCAAATATAAATGGTGCAAGACATTATCTCCCCTTTGGTAACTGTACTAGTGATTTTGCTTTGATCATAGCCTGTGTCATCCGTTGGCAGCTTTCTTTCAACTGTTTCTCCCTTGTGAATTGATATAAACCTTGGGAGAACCACACCCCAAAAGCTAGTTATTAAGGTGGGAGCCCAAGGGCATATAAACCCCACATCTAAATCTTATACTTCCAATGTGGGACTCAAGTCTCATACCTAGCAATTGGATCTTAACATGAATCTTTCATCCCATGTTGTAGAAGGCCTGTCAAATAGTACTGGACTTTTATTATTAAGAATGCAGGATTGATGATTTTGTTTGTATTAATTTTCTTTTTTCTTCAAAATATTTACTAGTTTTTTTTTTTCTTTTTTACTTTTCCTGAACTGCTTATTTTTGTTTCTCTTATGAACTTTGTATCTGTTTGCAGAGACAAAGTAGTTGACTTCCACTGGAATGCATATGACCCATGGACTATTGTCAGTGTGTCTGATGACTGTGAAAGTACAGGTGGAGGGGGAACATTGCAGGTATGGAAATTTTTTTCCATCTTATCAATATGGAAAACCATTATTTATATCATTTTCATACAATTGAACAAGCTACCTATGGAAACAACTTATACGTAGGATGGCCAAATTTGTTGGTGCAGTTGAGGAAATCTAAGTCTTGGAATATCGGTTTCAATTGTTCAGATAATACACAACAAATTTGAAGATTGAAATATGCTTATAGGATTGTTTCAACATACATGCTTTTCTGATGCATTGAAATTCATTTGTGCAGATATGGCGCATGAGTGATTTGATCTACAGACCAGAAGAGGAGGTTTTGGCAGAGCTAGAGAAATTCAAATCTCATGTGGTGGCGTGTGCTTCAAAGTCTGAAAAATGACATACTTCGTAGTCAATGAGTTCTTTCTTGCCTATGGTCTGGACTCTGGATATCATTCTTGCCATTGTATTTTCTTTTTATCTATGTTTGCTGTGGATCTTTTTAGCTTTTTAAAACCACCCACGTAGGGGGCAGGAGTAGGGAATCTTAGATTGCAGCATAGAATGACGAGGATTTGTGAGTGTTCCTCAAACAAATACAATTATGATTATTATTTGAAGATCATGATCCTAGGCTCATGTGGGCTCCCCACATGTTTCTACGGTTAACAAATTACCATGTGCACACTGCCTAGTCCTCAAACCATTGAATGGAACATATGCTCGTTCTTTCCTCTGGGATGATAAACATTGGAGTATGCTTGGCCTTTTTCTTCAGCCTTGCATCTGATTCACGCTCATCAAGTAGTATGCAAATGACAGATATTGTGAATTGATAGTGCAATTATTCGCCCCCATGACTGGTAGCACTAGTAAGATACAAAACTTATATAAATTACAAGCAAAGAACGATCATTATACGGCAACGTGCAAAAGATGTTCACAATAATCAAAAATACGAATTATAACGAGAACAAAATAAAATAAAAAATAAAACTTTTAATTGATAAAATTATAAATGAAAATACTTGGTGAATTGATTACGATGTCAATTTCTTACTCTACTGGCGACGAACTAAACAGAGAACTGCAACGGACATATTTAAGGATGAGCAGAAGAGTGATCCATACCAATCAACTTTTGTGTTCATTTCTAAATACCTCCCATGCTGCTTTCGTCTCAGTTTTTAAATTCCTTGAAAATATAACGGGTGATCGAATTTCTCCAACTCGTATGAGGAATCATACCATTGTCAACCGCTAATTACAATTACACTAGACTTTAAATTTTGCTATATATGGTGGTGAATTATAAGATTGAACATACCACACTACTAACTTTTTGTTGCAGCTGAAATACTACATGAGGAATTGATGCCAGTGATGTGGTAATTATAGTGTTACTGTTAACTTTTCCATGTAAGGAGAGACCCTCAGTTTAATTAGAGATTTAGAGACTCGAAAAGGAAAGAAAGAAAGCCAAAAAAGGAAAAAGTTTCATGAGATTGTAACACTGCTGTCTGTAACAAATACAAGATGGTCCCTAAGGGTCACTCGAACGGTTGACAAACGCTGTGATTAAATAAAAGCCAACTAAATGATCAAAACTATGAGGGACCAAATTGAAGGAACGACTGGAGTAACAGTTAGAATTAAGCTTAAATCCAAATCCAAGGAATTCTATAACCTTAATAAATTCAGAAATCTAAAAGAAATAAAAATCCAAATATCAACTAGCATATCTTAATTAATCCAAGCAAATACAACACATGCACGAAATATATCTTTTTATGTATGACTACCACATCAATAATCGTTTTGACAAAATAAAAAAAATAAAAAGGAAAATTTGCAATTAGTGTGAAACAACAAACTTGATTCCAATCAGCATCCGTTGCTCTACCTTCCCCATCAGCAAATGCTAACGTGCGAGACTTGGGTATCAACAACAAATCAGTGCATGCTTCTATGTTCTGCAAGAAGAACTTTTCGGGGCACTTCATAAAGGAATAATGTTGGGTTGTGGGTATCCATGTTTTTTGTGTAAATGAAGGCAATTAGATTTTGGACATTACAATATTTGGAATTGATTAACACAAAAAAAAAAAAAAAAGAAGCTTTAAAGCTCAACCACGGCAGAACTTATGACTAGCTAGCCTTACCATTACCTTCCCCAAAAAGCTGAGAACTGCCAATAAACGAAGCTCCCCATCCACGCGTCATGGACCAGGGGAAAAGGTCCAAAGATTTGATGTCAAAGCCCATATCTTTCTACTGCTATTAATGGGGCATGCAAGTGCTATATGGCCCTTCAATTTCATATTGTTGAAACAAGAAAGGTTTCTTGGGTGTTTTGTCACAAATTCTGATACTTGATTTTCTCATCATGTTTAAAAATCTTATTGCAAACATAAGCTTTAAATGTTTATGTATTTTGCGGTTAATTTTTTTTTTTCTAAAAATTCATCATCATTAAAAAAAAGACTGTTTATAGAAAGAAAATCTTTACAGACCCACGAGGCGCCATGGTTAATGTGTGGGTGTTTTAGGACTATGAAGTATGAAGATGCTCTACTTTTTTTAATGGACTCCTCTTTTGCCAGGCTAGTCGCCCTATTTCATAGGGAGTATATATTTCTAGAATATCTAAAAAAAAATTTAGAAGTTACAGGCAATGCTAATCTGCTCCTATTTATTCTAACTGGAGTTAATTTAAGTTACAAAGTAAATTATTGAAAATGATAAAACATACTATTTACCTTACTCATTGAATAAAGCTTCAACTCTTTTACCCATGGCTTAATTCACAAATTAAATTTTATATGAGCGAATTTTACTTATAATATAGAAGTTCAAATCCTACTAAAAAATTTTATGATTAAAGCTAAACTGAGGTCTAAATAGAGATTAATCTCATATTTAAAAAGTGAAAATATATTGTTATCTTGAAAAAAGAAAAAGCTTTAACTCTTTTTTAATGCAAGTGTAACATTCACGTGAAAATATTTTCTGATTACATTAAAAAAAATCCATAATAAATTAGAGTGGTTATCATAGTCAAATTGACATTACATTTTCTGATTACATTCGTAGACATAGCATACGTAGTTATTAGCAGACAGCATTAGAAAATATTTTCTGTTTACTTTTATTTTTATTTTTAAGTAAATTCTTACCATTTCATATATATATATATATATATATATATAAGAAAAAAATAAGTTAAAATACAGGAAAAATTATCCAATTAAAATTTAATCTTATAATTAAACAATCTAAAAAACTTAATATGACTTAAATTACGACTTTTGAGTTTATGGATACTCTTTAGCATTCGTTTCTTACGAAATTAATAAAGACCATAAGATAACATCTCTTATAAAGTAAGGAGCAGTTATTTGTTTAATAGTAATTTCTTATTTGGCACATGTCCTAACCAAAGCTTTCTCTAAACTATTCCATTTCATTAGAACCGTTTCCTACCAATAAAATTGTTGGTTGGTTGGTTGATTTTCCAATTTTGCTTCAAAAACAAAAAACCACAGCTTATATACTTCATTCACAAAAGAGTTTCTTCGTAATTTGATAATTTGAGTATTTAAGTAGAGGGAAAGGGGGTGACTTTAATTGAATTAATAATGTGCCATTTGTATTTGCTAGGTACAGGCGGGGGCATAACTGTAAATTGGATATGTTTGTAACTTGTCAAAATTGGATCGGATTGGATGATTCGATTAGACCGACCATGAATCAAAAATTTAAATAATTATGATTGAGTCTCATAATCAAATTTACGGTCATATCATTTTGTATCAGTCAAAATCTAGTTGAATTACTTGGTTCATCTAGTTGAACCAACTGACCATTAATTATTATTTTTATAAAAAGACCTTAATATTTTTCATATTTCATAAATATTTTTATATTTTTTATATTATTATATGTGAATTATTTTTATGACATTATCTAGTTAAATCAATTGATTTAAACGGTTGAATTTGAATCGGAAGTCTCATTGGTTCACTATTCAACTCAATTTCAACAACATCAATTCAGACACAAACTGCTCATTAATAAGTAATAAGTAATTAGGGTCATCTTTGCAATAACATGAAGGAATATAGGGGCATAGTTATTAAACTCGAACCAATAATTAATTCGGTCAAGGTACTAGATCAATAAATTATTGGTTCAACCGATGAGTTATTGGTCCAACTACAAAATTAAATAAATATATGCATACATAAATATATATATATATATATATAAATATACACTACATATAATGATATTTATCATTATAAACAATTAAAATATTCTTATTTTGAGAGAAATGATGACCTTAATAATAAAAATAAAAGTTTAACTCTGAATTCATAAAAAGAAAATCTTTTTTTTTCATAAAATGTTCATAACTCACAAACTAAGGGGTTTTTTATTTTGAAAAATTGGGTGACCAAATCTTTTTCAATTCTATCGGCATAGCATAAAACTCAAAAAAGTATATGAAATTGACATATAATTCATTTAAATTAGGCAAACGAGTCAAGTTATGTCTTCTCAAAGTTTTAAGGTTTTTTTTTAAAAAAATGTGACCTAGCTAATTCATTGGTTTTTGTCCAAAATTGATCGAGTCAAATTAATTTTCACCAGTTCATATTCAGAATCAATCTGATAACTGACTTGAACATGTCAAATAACCGGTTCAGTGGTCAAACTGGACGGTCCAAGCCAGTTTAATAACTATGATAAAGGGTATGCGTGATGGCGATTTGAAATAATTCTATTTTGATGGAAAATGTCATTCAAACTAAATCAATTAATGTTTTGATATTTGAAAACCAATTGCTTTGGTTTGATTTAGCTCAATCTAATGGATTTTTGTCCAAATACTTTTTAAAATTCAAATCCAGGTTCACTTTTTTGTCATAGCCTAATTCATAACAAATTAATTTAAAAACTTTAATAAAAATACTATCAAATAGATATAAACAATAAATTATTCAAAAATTTCATAATAATAATAATAACAAAAAATTAATCAAATCCAACTAATCGGTTAATTAAAAAAAATAAATTTAATTTAATAAATATTATTCAATTTTTAATTTTTTGGTTCAATTTTGTTTTAATTTACATCGATTTGAATTAGGTATGAACACTTATAATTGCATGTCTAGTTGACTACCTTTGTTCCAACATAACCGGCCACTCCAACTCAACAGGGTTCTAAAACCCTTTCATGAGTCCACTTATAATCATTATTATTTGGTATAAAGTGATAAATAATTATATAAATAAAAAAAATTATAATTTTGACAATAATAAATTAAAAATGTTGTTTTTATATTTATATTATATATATATATTATATATAAAAATGTGAAATTATTAACATTTTTATTTACATTCTCACTTTTTAAAATTATTTCAAATATACTCAGATGCACTTATGCAACAAATCCTAAAGTCAAAAATTAAAATATTAGATAAATATTGAAAATAAATCAAGTATTGGAAAGCAAATTCTACTCGAAATGCAAACTGTACGTGGCCTCATAATGGGTTTGAACTGATTTACAGTAAATTATGGAAAATCACTACTTCGCTTTTTTGGAAATGTTTGAAGTTCATCTTACAGAACCATCGAGCCATGCCAAGCAGCACAAATCCACTTCCTCAAGCAAGTTTGAGACAATATTGATCTCATGAAATTAAGAATGTATATGGTAAAAATAAAAATGAAGAGTAAAGATTATATATATATGTATATATATATATATATATATATATATATATATTATTGTGTACAAGATTGTCAAAAACGAGATTTTACCTAAAAACGCTGAAAGGTCTGGTAAAAGTGAAACGTAAAAACGTAGATGTTACACATTATATAATATATGTATATATAAATATTAGTATATAAAATTTTTACTTAATTTTAAGTACTACATTAATAAATTTTATAACTTATGCAATTTAATGTCATACTCAAGTTACAACTCAAAAAAGTTTAACCCAATTACTCATAAGTCCTCGGTCGTGTACCACCGCAGTAAACTCAGATATGAGAAGTGAAAAATTTTGAATGATGAAAAATGGTCTTGCGGCTTACCCTAAACAGATGCCAAACCAAGTTACCAACTTGTCATTGTCCAAACATAGTTTAATGCCCATAACCTGAAAAAATCTAGTCCAATTACTTATAAATTCAAAAAGCATAAAAACTTAGGCTGAAAACGTGATTTTAACAAGTATGATTGTGTATGTCTTAATACATTATACATTAATTAATTATTATCAGTTCATTTTCATTTATAAAAGAGACCTTCAAGGCTTCAACAGCAGCTAGGTAAGTAAATAAAACGCATAATTTGATTTCAAAGAAGACTGAACTAACTATATGATTTTGACTGCGATGTAATAAGGATGATAAATGTTTTGAAGGTTCTTATTGAGAGTTACTTTAATTATTTATAAGCTACAAGCGTTCAACATACTTACATGTTTATCCATTACAATAATAACAAAATAAAATATATTCGCAGCCGCCATATCTCTCCCTTAATATATGGATGGTAACATTCTTGGTAGGAGACTTAGTTGAGGGGCAGAATGGTTTAATTAAAAGATGATCGTATTACATTCTTGAAAATCGAAGGTGTGAGTACGTATGTCATCGTTTGTGATTCTTGGCATTTGCAATATTGTCTATGTTTTAATTTGGGGTATTGAAAATGGAACTGTCTCTCACTTTTTCTTTTTCTTTTTTTTGGCCCCAGGGATCTCTGACCCCTATCATCCTAGTATATTATTGTACCAGAATTCAGTTGAATTACAAATGCTTTACATTTAATGAGTGGGAGAAAATGAAAAACAAAACGAGGAACAGAGTTTAATTTTGATTTATTGTGTATAAATTTTTTTTATATTATCATCTAATTATGTATTGTTATATATATTATTAAAAGAATTTAATTATTATAGTAACTACTTAAAAAGTTTAACTCTTTAATAATTTACTAAAATATTATTAGATAATAATGTATAAAAATTTTACATTCACAATAAATTAAAGTTAAATTCAAATAATAACTACTGAAATTTTTCAAAAAGATGAATTTGCTTATATCACGGAGCTACAAGTTTATTATAGCTTTTGAATAGTATAACATTTATGTTTTCCCCCCTTAAAGATAGGAATGAAGAATAAGGGAAGGGACAACTTCACCACAAATCCAAGAGACTATGATAACTTGAATAAAAATGATCAATAAAAACAAAAGAAAAAGGTTAGACTTTTCTCGAATAATAATATAGACAATGATTAAGATGTAATAAGATTTCCTTTCAAATAAATTAATCACATAATTCCATTCTTTATCACTTAGTCAATATGCCTTAAAAAGAAATCAATTACAAAATTAGTGCACTTCAACTTCATTGATTCTAGCGAATTAATGGATGTATGCTTGGCAATGTTCAAAAGAATCAAATATTGATAAGTATCATAATATCATTGCTTGTCTGGTTCTCTTCGCAAGGAAACACCATCACATAAATAGATAGTAATCAATGCTAGCAACTTTAGAAGCATTAGCAATTTAGAATAGAACAAGAATTTTCGGACCACTCTATGCCAATATACATATAACATTTTAGGAGGTACCTTACCTTGAATTTTGGTCTAGATCTGGACATATGGTACGCAAAAGGGTAAAGCGGAAAACTTAGAGATGTCCACCAAACTCCAAAGCTGGTCGAAGGGGAAAGTTTGTGGCTCAAGAATCCTATGCCTATGGTTTGCTTCTCCATACGCCTGAACCTCACATCATTCCTCCATGAGTATTTTTATCCACATACTTTGCTTTTAATTTTCTGTTCACAATTTTTTTTTATATTATTGGATTTATCTTTAAATTTATAAAATGTATATTAATATTTAAATTTATATACAAATGTTGTATCAACAAATTTGAATTCCAAACAAAATAAAATGTTTAAATCCTAAAAATCGTTACGTTAAAAGAGTTTTACCACATAACTTTGAAAAATACCTCTGATTAACATATATATATATATATATACCGATGTTGTACTTATGTAAAAGAGCTCAACTTTGTGTTTGTTATTATTCTCACCCCATAACCCAATGTGTTAACAAAGGAAAGGGAGCTTTCAAATCACCCAAAAAGATAAGGAAGGAAAACTGCTGAACGTCTTATGGCATCTCTGTTGGATTTCACGACCACGATATGTGTAAAGTTAATTTGGTGATGTAAGGCACAGGAAAGTGAGACCCAACAACAATTGAGCCATGATTCCAATCCTTTACCACTTTTGTACCCATTCCAACACAATCATTCTCAGATGAATTCCTCCCTGTCAAATTGAGGTGAGATATGGGTCTCAATCATCTGTCTCTTACTCAACAAAAGTAAAAACCAGGCAAGGATTTGTAAACAGGTCAAAAATAGTTGTAACCTACTTTGATACTTGATGTCATTAATATTCTTTCTTTTCCACCTTTTCTGATATTTCTATGGAAACTGATCTATATCACCACATTGAGAATTGGCCAGCAATGACGACAGGGTTTACATGAAATGAAGGTGAAGTAATTTACTTTTGTAATTGTTATCAAGTTAGTCATTAAGCTCGCTAAAAAGTCATGCCAAATTACTGGTCACTTTATATAAAGTTTTGTTTGGATTGAGACAAATGAAGATAAATTTTTTTAAAAAGTTACTCAAAGACTTCTCTAGTTTTCTTAACTCAAATTCCTTTCACCAAATTACAGATATCTTGTATCTGTTTATTTTTGTTTTCATTATCTTTTGGAGTTACTTCATTTCCGCTTGTCATTTGAACGAAAATGAGATTTATCAGAAATAAATAATTTGTTTAAACAAGCAATTATCTAAAATAAGATCTTAGTTATTAAACTTGGAAGTTATCATTCCCTAATTAACATTTTCGATTAACATAAGAATTTACGTTTGATTTATAATGTTCTGAAAAACTAAATAAATAATTTCCATGAAAATCAATCGATTTTACCCTTTAATTTTTAGCAGCTAATCCTTCACTTGAGTAGCACGTGATACCCTGTAGACCCTTTTGATCCAAGCTTCAATGCTCAAGAAAAATTTTCACGACAGACGATGTGGAGTAATGTGGGGGTACTTGGGGTTTTGACTTGTGATTAATTAGGCTTTGATAATGATGCATTATCTCTAGTTAACGAAAAGTTATAACTTATTGGGTAGACTTAATTTGTCTATTTGATAGACTCAATAATTTACAATTGTTCTATGCATTGAACTCTATATTCCACTGTTTTTATAAGGCACTTGTCAATATATAATTGATTATAATCTTTATATGGCTCACTTGCCCCTAAGTAGGACACTACATTAACTAGCTAGTAAATCTGCATGTTTCTTATTAGATTACTTGCTATTCTCTAGTAGGTTTTACACTTTTTCTTTGGTATAGGGTTTTACACTTTTACTGATAGAGAATATTATAATTTTTTTTACTTGTTTTGGTCATACTTGGATTTTAATTAGAAAGAAAGGGATTTGTTGATAAGATTACAGTTGATATTTAGTTTTTGGGAGAGGGGGAAAAGTCAGATAACAGAAAATAACATTAATTTTACATACAGATTTTTTACATGATTTTTTGTTACTGAATAAAAATTAAATTTTATTTTAAAATTTTTAAATGACTCGAATTACATATATAATATATAATCCATATATGTGTAGTTATCATGATTCTAGAAAGAAAGAAAAAAAGGCAATGGAGTATAGTATCCAAGCTTTCCTTACTTCTCTAATCAAGCTATGGTACTTTCGTATCTGTACTGCCTTTTATGAAGATTGAGATGAAAGTTTAGGATATTGGTAAATAATTAAAACTAATAATCTATGCCAAAGACTACGTGTAAATGCAGTAGTAATAAAGATGGGTCATACTGCAGTTAATAAACACGAGCCATCACGGTGATGTTGCTTGCTGCTTACCGCTCACCAGGACTCTTCTTTATCTCACATCTTCCTTGCAAAAGCAAAGTCTGCAACCCGTTGACCACCAATATCAAAGATGCTTGTTTTGATATTTGCTCAAGATCTTATTTTTTTTATTTAGTTTCCCTGGGCCCATATATTATTATTCTGATTGTTTTGTCTTTGCGTGTGTGCTAACAAAATTTATTAAAAGAAACCATATTCGTATGCATTCAGAACTATGTTATATTCAAAGATTTACAGTTCAGTTCTTGTTTGTTTACCTAAAATCTTTCAAATACTCACTCATATTTTATCACACAATATAATAAGTTTGGAAATCTCCTTACAATATTTGGTCACATCACAACTTCATTGTTTCCCGAAAGCTCTAACTTAGCTGCTAAACATAAGTCAATAGAGTTACTCTGAAAAAAATAATAGAGCGAGGAATGGGAGTGTAGTGTGCAGTAATTTGATTACAATAGTTAGATTTGTACGGTCTCCTATGACTGATCTAAGGACAGCCCATCGGCTGATCAGGACCATTGACTTGTTCAGTTGGTGGGCCGTCCCTAACTCAATTTACATGTGAGGTTGGTGAAAGGCACTATCAACCTTTTTTTTTTTTTATTTAGTTTTATTTTCACATTTTTCTTGTCATCATGCATTTTGTTTTGTTTTTTTCCCAGTGATAAACCTGGCCATAGGTTATGGTCATATAGCTCAGTGATCAGTGACTGTCTGTGAATTATTACTCACTCGTGGGTATTTATGGCAGTGGGGTTTGGTTGAAAAGGCAGCAATTTTAAAGTGAGACTCGGGTTAGGGCCATTTTGCTTGTAGTTCTAGTTGTAGTTGTAGAGAGCCAAAGGAAAAGTAGAGCCGTGTCTTTATTAGGGATTAGTACACTATAATGTGTGAAAACGAAGTCACTATGAAAAAGCCAAGTCCCTAAGTTCATCGGTTATGTATCTCATCTTGAAATTGCAGAAGATTTTTAGAGACTAAATTTGAAACTAGTAATGTTTAAAGACTTTAAAATTATCTAATATTTTTATATTATCATTTAATGATATGTTAGATTAGTATATTTTAAGTAATTGTTATGATAGTTAAATTTTTTAAATAATTTAATAATATATAATTGAATTATCGTGTAATTTATATTTATATTTAGATTTATTCTGATTTTATGTATGTGATTTTGAATTTATTCTATTTTATAGTGTTTCCTTTGCAAGCAAAATTTAATATTATTGTAATAATAATTTACAGTAAAAAACAAAACGGAAATCAGGAAATGTAAGTTAACAAGTGCCCTCACTGCACCCAAAAAAAAATGTGCAAGAAAGAGGCTATTCATTCACGAAGCACAGAGCCCAGTAATATAAATTCATTGTCAGTAACTCATCTCACCTTCACACCACTTGTTTGTTCTCCCTGTGATTGTTTTATTGTTCTTGGCTTTGAAATAGAGTGACAAGCAGAGCTATCTAGCTAGCACTAGCAACAATGGTGGTCAAGAAACCGCGGGTTGTGATTATTGGAGCAGGAATGGCAGGCCTCACTGCTGCCAACAAGCTATACACAGCAACTGCCTCCAAAGACTTGTTTGAGCTGTGTATTGTTGAAGGTGGAACCAGGATTGGTGGGAGAATCAATACCTCAGAGTTTGGTGGTGACCGGATTGAGATGGGTGCTACTTGGATCCATGGAATTGGAGGCAGCCCAATTCACAAAATTGCTCAAGAAATCCATTCACTGGACTCTGAGCAGCCTTGGGAGTGCATGGATGGGAACACAGATGAGCCCACCACCATTGCTGAAGGTGGGTTGGAGTTAAACCCTTCCATTGTAGACCCTGTCACAAAGCTTTTCAAGAATCTGATGGATTATTCTCAGGGTAAGCTCACTGAAGAGAGTGCAAAAGGTGAGCTTTACCGTTATTATAAGCTGGCAGCTAAAGCTTCCATGATGTCAACGACCAACGGTGGCTCTGGAAACCTTAGTGTTGGTTCTTTTCTCAGACAAGGCCTTGATGCTTACTGGGTTTCAGTGAAAGAGCAAGAGGAGCTCAAAGGGTATGGAAACTGGAGCAGGAAGTTGCTTGAAGAAGCAATCTTTGCAATGCATGAGAACACCCAGAGGACATATACATCGGCTGGTGACTTGTTGACTCTAGATTATAGGGCAGAGAGCGAATACCAAATGTTTCCAGGTGAAGAAATCACAATTGCTAAAGGCTACTTGAGCATAATTGAATCCTTAGCTTCTGTACTACCACCTGGGTTAGTTCAGTTAGGTAGAAAAGTTACAAAAATTGAGTGGCAGCCCCAGAGAGATGAGTTGAAGAATATGGAAAATGGTTATTGTTCTAGGCCTGTGAAGCTACTTTTCTCTGATGGCTCTGTTATGTCTGCAGATCATGTCATTGTCACGGTTTCACTGGGAGTGCTTAAAGCTGCTATTCGTGGCGATTCAGGTATGTTCTATCCTCCTCTTCCCCCTTTCAAGGCCGAGGCAATTTCAAGGCTTGGTTTTGGTGTTGTTAATAAGTTGTTTATGCAATTGAGTCCAACACATGGAGGAAAACATGAACACTCCAAGGGGTTTCCATTCCTGCAAATGGCTTTTCATTCACCTCAATCTGAAATGAGGCACAAGAAAATACCCCCGTGGATGAGGAGAACAGCTACCCTTTTTCCCATCTACAACAATTCTAGTGTCCTCCTATCTTGGTTTGCCGGGGAAGAAGCACTAGCACTTGAGTCACTCAAAGATGAAGAGATCATCAATGGGGTTTCAACGACAGTTTCCAGCTTTCTATCTCATTCCCAGTGGCAAAAGGATTCCAGTTCACATAAATTATGCAACGGGAATGTGAATTCAGAGGAGAGATCTCACGAAAATGAAGTGAAATTCAGTAAAGTCTTGAAGAGCAAATGGGGAACTGATCCGTTATTTTTAGGCTCATACAGTTATGTTGCAGTAGGATCAAGTGGTGATGATTTAGATACAATGGCGGAGCCATTGCCAAAAGATAGCAGTTGTCAGCCTTCTGCTTCATCTCCACTTCAAATTTTGTTTGCAGGGGAAGCAACTCACAGAACCCATTATTCTACAACTCATGGAGCTTACTTCAGTGGTCTTAGGGAAGCCAATAGGCTTCTTCAACATTATCAATGCGTTGGGATTTATAACAACTAGTATTTTTTATTTTATTTCATTTTTTACTCTTTTCAAATTTTTGAACATTAATCTCTATGATATTATTCCCATTTTCATCTTAAACATCTTTGTTTCTCTTTAAGGAAACTAGTGAGTGATTGGGAAAAATCGAAATTAGAAGGGGCAAGATGAATAGTGAGATGGGGACATTTACCTGTACTGCATGAAGTAATTTCCCCCTCCCCATATTTATTTCTCTTCACTTATGAGTGTAGTATCTTTTCATTTGATCTCTTGATAATGTTAAACTAGATGATATTTTTACTGATATTCAATGATATAGAACTAGAAAGCTTTGGATGCTACCTCCATGTGTGTTTTCTGGTTTCTCTCAAAGGACAGGATCCGCCAAACCCGGCTCTTTCCAGCTTTGAATCTCCCCATCAGTTCTTCTATGAAATGAAGTATGGCTTGTCAACCGCTCAGGCCTATGTGTTCTTCTGCCAAATCTCTTAAAAGCTTTTGAACCTACCTCCATCAGAGTTGGTCCTTGAGTATCATCAATAGGACAAGAAATTGATCCTTACCTACTCATTTCATTTTTCATAATTAATTTGAAATTCAGCACAAGCTAAAATATATTTATGTATTATTTACGCTTCAAGTCTAAGTGACCACGAGGTGTTGCTATAGATATAAAACTATTCGTTTACTATAAAATCATTTTTAGCTTCCTCGAATAAGCTTAAACTGTTAGGTGGGCTATCGAAATGGTTTTATATATGTAACACTTATTTCATCCTAAAGAAACAAAGCCCTTAACACCCTTTTAACAGGAAACTCCAAAGCATTCCTTTGTTTGAGTCAGATTAGACCTCTAAGAACTTGGGATAATAAATGAGCTGGCCTAAAGTGTATTTGATTCACATGAAAATGGATAGAGCCACCAGTGCTAGGGTCCCATCTTGCACCTCTTCTGCCCCCATGACCAGTTGCGGTCGATCAGACCAATAACCAAAATGTCCTTAACAATGAGACAGAATTGTAGATGCTTATGGCCATCTGATTGCAGTGATCTTTTGTGCAGAAGCTTGTTTGGTCAGGATTCATGAAAACGACAGGTCCCATTCCCCCCCTAGTACATAGGTGATAGGCCAGACATACATGTAGACCAGTTTGCTCTAAGTAACAAAGTGGCCTACCTACCAATTGGTATTGCTGTACCATTAGATTTCTATACGAAGCAAATCCATCATACTTGATACTTCCTGGGGTTTGCTTGGATTTGCTTGCTTTGACAGATAAAAGACTGTCCACAAGCAGCACCAAGTTACAAAGATACTTCAATCGTAATGTGTCAATGGCATGTTTTATGTTTAAATTTTAATCCGATCCGTCTGATCATCTTGTACTGTAACCAATTTTATGGTTATAAATAGGCCTTTGGAACCAAAAAAAATAGGCCTTAAAATGGGTACATATATGTTAATCATTGGCTTAACTCACCCATTTCCCTTCCCCTCATCCTTCAATTTTCAGACCAAAACACCAACAACGTCACATGGAATAACTACCTTTGTTTTTCGGTCACTAAAATTCTGCCAATAGCTTCATGTATTTGCTTGACAAATGATAATGGATTATCTAAGATCTGTTTGGTGACTGTGTGGTCAAATCAAGTGCTATGTAAAGTGACTCTATTATTGTAAGATTTCCCAGCTCTCCCCGTTCCCCATTTCAAGTTTTTAACTCCACCCTCCTCCTCCTTTTAAAAAAATAAAGAAAAGAAAAGGAAAAAACTGAAATGGCCCACTTGCTCTCTCTTTTTGCCTCTTGTGGGCTTCAATCACCCTTTGATGATTGCATATCACAGACCAATCTGTCACCTAGTCTTTGTCTGATACATAAACGAACAAATGAGAATCTACGTTGCCTTTACCCTACTCACCGGCTAATCCAACATATTAATTACTAATACATGACCCTTTTTTTTGCCTCTAATAACCATTATGGTCACCTTCATTAACAATACGTCCTGCTCAATACGATAATTGCCCACAATATCTGTGGTCTGTTATGCTTAAATCAAGTTGATGTGTCAATTATCCGATTAAATTCTAAACATTTATTGAAATTAATGAGATAATCTTTCAATTTAAGAATAACCAATGCCACACAAGCTTACTCAGTTTTGCCCTTTGATTTGGTTGAACTTGACTAGTAGGACCATTGAATTGACTACACGTGCAAATTGGACAGATTTTATTTTAGGGTGTTACACCTTACTTCTTGATGTTGTAAGCAGCTCGTTTGTTTGCTTCAATCAAAGTTGAGTGTATTGTGCACTTCCCCACGTAATTTCCTTCTCTTTGAGCCTAGATTAATAACATAGGGTTGGACCATTATTTCTCATTATTTGACTCCTCGTCCCACCACTTAGTAGCAAGGGAACTGATTTGTTCTCCAATTGAAATCAAACCTCAATATAAAATTAATGGACTTAGAATGTAAATCACATCGTGAGTCTTACTTTTCTCCTTTAAGCAATGGTTGCTGTAGAATTGTTCATACATATAATATATACGTACCACTCAACCCATAGTTTATTACTTTGAGTTTAAATTTGATCCACATTGAGTGTAAAAAAATTTTATATTGTCATTTAATAATGTGTTAGCACATTATTAAAAGTGTTAAACTTCTTAAGTAATTATTATGATAGTTAAATTCTTTTAATTATTTATCAATATATAATTAAATAACAATATAAATTTTTTTTATATTATATAAAAATTAAATCCTATTGCTTTTCGGTTTTATTCAGTTGGATGTACTTTAATCATTCTCTTTCTCAAAAATTATGATTCCTATCATATTCACCTTTGGACAAACATTTCTTTAACTTTACGTGTCCAACTTCTTTATCATAATGATCCTGCTTTTCCTTTTTTGCAAATCTTAGATTAAAAGGTTGATGATAGATGATTAAGAGGTCTCTATCCCCTTATTCTTTTCTAAATGAGATAACGTTTTTTCATTCTTGGAGAGCCAATGATGACAGAGAGGAAGATGACAGATTTAAGTTATCACATTGGGGATCTGAAATTTTCTTTAGGAAGGCCTAGCCGCCTAGGAGATATAGGGGTAGACCCTTTAGTTAATAATAAAGAAAGATCATGTAGTAGGCCACTTAAATGTTGAGAATGGAATCTAGAGGTTTAGTCCTAGTCGTAGGCTAATAGGTTGTTTTGATTTTTGAAGTTTCCCAAATTCTTTAGAGATTGGCATCACACTTGAAGTGGTCGATCCAACTATTTACTATCTTTGCCCACGTTCACTTTCATGATGATTGAAGCAAAGCTAGCAAAGCATAATATTTTAGCTGGACATGTCCATGACATAAGAAAAACAGTCTTCCTGAAATCTGTTCTTTTGACAAGCAATAATCCGAACAATGTTAAACTACTAATTAGTTTTATATATATTGGAATAAAACATTATGAACTAAAGTTCTTTTCTTTTATTTTTCTTTTCCTCTTTTTTTGTTTTGTTGAGGAGGAGGGGTGAGCTATCCGAGGTTTGAATCTTATTGAATGGTGGGGCTCTGCTAATTATTAAATTTAAACTTTCGATACATAGAGGGTTTTTTTAAAAAATAAAATAAAATAAGAAAAAGGAAGTAAGCTTTGAGGGTAAGTGATCCACTAATCTCTGGATTAATTGGCCTAATGTAATTAAGAAAAGAAAATGACCAGTAGGATATTTATCACCTGGGAAGAGGTTCAGATGTTGTGTCAGCTGAAATGCATGTCTTAACACTGCCTACAATTCATGCTTATTATTACCTGTCTAATTGCTGTCTATTTTGCCCTCCTCTTTTACTTGGTATCAGCTTCTTCCTTATTCTTTTGTTCATTTAATTAGCTGGGAAACTTCTTTTACTTTCTTCTATCATCCCAGCAGCTTGAAGTTTATGATTTTGGACAGCCGAACTGGAAGTCTAGGATGCAAGAAAAACATTTGAAATATAGTTGACAAGGAATTAACTCGAAGAGATTTTATTTGATTGGGGAGGAGGGGGAATGGATCCAATATTGCTTTCTGCCCAAAGTGCTATATTTATAATGGAAAATGATCGTGAATTGAGATTCAAATTCTGTCACATCTATCTGTTCTCATTTTTTTTCTTCATAAAATACTATCAATTAAAAAAAAATACGTCTTTCTTAATTGTTAATACTTTTTTTAATTAATAATATTTTATTACAGAAACAAGATTGAAGTCACAAAAAAGAATAGGAAATTTGAATCTCATAAATTGATCCTGAAACTCTTTTTTTCTTTTATTTTCTTATTCTCTTTTTGATTTGTTGAGGGGTGGGGAAAGCAGTATCAGCTAATTTATAAAGTTAAGCTTAAGATGCATTAACTTTCCTTTCTTTCACACAAAAATAATAATAAAAGGAAGTTAGCTTTGAGGGCTAGTGATACACTAATCCCTGGATTGATTGGCGTCCGTACTGCACTATTAATGGCGA
Source organism: Styphnolobium japonicum (assembly GCA_023212625.1). Classification (NCBI taxonomy): domain Eukaryota; kingdom Viridiplantae; phylum Streptophyta; class Magnoliopsida; order Fabales; family Fabaceae; genus Styphnolobium; species Styphnolobium japonicum. The sequence goes on along the minus strand of JALBWW010000003.1, from coordinate 18,176,182 downwards.
ATGGGCTTTTGGGCAGAAAACATAAAAGCCAGTGGGATGTTTATCACCTGAGATTTTGTCTGAAAATGCGTGTATTGACACTGCCACTGATTCATATTAATTATTTCATGTCTACTTGCTATCCTTCTGCTTTTACGTACTTGATACTTGAGTTGCTTCCCAGAATTATTCTCTTAAATCTTAATGCCTTATTCATTCAATAATTCGCTACTTTCTCTTTGGATTCCTGCAAGAAAAAATAATGTGTAAAGTGATCTCGACAAGATTATGTCATTATGTGTTGATGTTTGCTTTTCTTAGAAAAAAGGGAAACCTATATTTTCCTTTTGGGTCCAGGTTTTTTCGTTTGGGGGAAGGGTTGGTTTGAGGCTTTTAAGTTTCCCTTAGCCTTGTGTATCTCAGACAAAAAAGTTATCTAAACTAGATAGTGTGTTCAAGTTAAAAAGAAAAAGAAAAAGAAAAAAAATCTAAAAAAAATAGAAAATGAGAAAATGAGAAAAGTGAAAGATGGAACAAATATATAGAGAGAGATGATGTAGGGTGTAATTATTTTTTAAAAGTTTAATTTTTTAATTATATTTATGACTATTTATTAATTTATTTAACAAATTTATAGATAAAATATTTTTTAAAATTTATTTTAGAAATGATGAATGAAACACTATTAGGCATTTCTTAGTTAGCGTCTTCGAGTGCACTAATATGCATGCCATTCTCCTTTTATCTTATTTTTATTTAAATAATGACAATAATTTTTTTTAAAATTTTAGATATTTATATAGATATTTATTTATATTTTAATTTACTTATATTTATATAAAAATAAATAGAGTAGTTATCTGACAGTTAATGTACTTAATGTCATAAATTCAACTCTTGTTCCATTTCCTTCCCTTTTCCTTTTTTCAAGTTTGCAACATCTGATATGTCAAAAGTTAAGCTTTGACATTCGAATAGAGAAAATGTAAATGTACCCAAAAACAAAAGATTAAAATGTTAACATCATATTATTTTTACACAATTAGAAAAAATTAATTAGAAGTTTGATAGAATTAAGCTAGATTTAAAAAGAATCACTTATCAATTCAAGAATTAATAAACACGGCAACTTGTTCTGTCAAAATTATATTAATTTTTTTTTACTATCTAAACATTTTCCTATTCATATACTTTCATTTCTCAACTTGCATTGAATTCAACATAACCTTCAGTCCCACCTATTTGTGGACAACATTAAGGCCCAAGTTCCACTCCAAACTTCTACATATTGGATTTGAAAGTGAAGAACATGAGCCCATACCAATGGAATGCTTCATCACCTTAAGTTTTGTCTATGACAGGAAAAAAAGAATGTCTTGTCTCATATGCATGTCTTGACAATAGGAATGATAATTGTCAGTCTCATTGCCGTCTATTTTTCTTCTTCTACAGTTGAGTCTTAATTTAATTTAATTTTGTTTCAACCACGAGTATTTCTATATATTTTTTCAGATTTGAGACTAATCATGTTTAAATTTAGAAGTGCGGTGATTATGAGTTTTCCCAACAATAACTATTCTAGCAATTGAATCTTTTACACTTGAAATTGGAGTCACTTATCACTCCAATTAACCGTTTGTTGTTTTTATCATCAAAGCTAGTGGTGGACATGGGTTGAGTTAGGTTGGGGTTGGGATAATTTTGGACCCAAACCACTCATAGAAGCAATGAGTTGGGTTTGTTTGAGTTTAGAGAGTTTTTTCCTCCGACCCAAACCAACAGGTTTGGTTCAATGTGTGGATTGAATTTGAACATTAAAAAAAATATCATGCTAAAATAACAATCAAAATCTATTCTAAATAACATAACATAAATTTTCAAATGATATAACATAAATTTCAAAGAACATATAAATTTAGGATTACAATTATGATCAATACAAACAAATAATAAAGATAGATGTAATACAATCAACTAATAACACTATAATTAATGTCTTATCCCCTCTTTGATTTCTTATAAGTCAATAACACCATAACATTAACTGCAATCAATACAATTATCAAAATAAAGATAAGTTAAAACTAACAATGAAATAAGAAGTTAAAAAAAATTATAATCATAACTAGTTAAATAGAATATATTTAAAAGGGTCAATTATTACGACTTACAACTTCATTTTTAGCAGTAGACACATTTAACACATAAAGGAATTATGAAACATTAGCGAATATTAATGATTACATTATTAGTAATTAATTAAATAAATTAAGCAAATTCTATATAGTACATTACATGATTTAATCTTGTCAATTTCCTCTATTTGAGCCTGTAAATCAATATGTTTATCAAGAATTCTTAATTAGTTCTGAGTACAAATCAATGCCTTAATAATAGTAGGTTGCAAAAAAAACTACGAAAAAGGGTCCAGAATTTGCCCTATAATACTAAATAAAATGTAATTTTAATTTAAATTTTTTTAAAAAATTAATTATCTAAAAAAATTATATATAAGACTTTGAAAGCCTCAATAAAAGGTAATAACACATCCTAAAATATTTAAAAAAATAAATTGAGTAAGTTGAGTTGAGTTTAGGCAGATTGAAAGAATTTTAACATGCTACCCGACTCATACCTTATGAGTTTAGCTATTTTTAAACTCAACTTAACTCAGATATCAAAATCAATACATCAATTATATATTAAGTTAAATAAAAAGGTAGAGTTCATTAGTTTATTCAATCCGTTCCCCACCCTAAATCATAACTACGAGAGCAGGCCAACGGCCCAAACCAGACGCTAGAGCAACCCCTAGGCAGCCAACAAGCTACACAACACTGGCTTGCACGCCAGGAAGAAAAGACAAATAGAGCGGAACATTAATCGTTTGTTTTTTATAGAAAATAATTTGATAATAGATATTTTTTTTAATAAAAATAGTTTTTTTTTAAAAAATAAATAGAAACATTTTATTCAGGAAACTGACTTTCCCTTTTCAAAGGGTTGTAACAATTGAATAAAAAAAAAATCACACTAAAGACACATTGGAACATGAGAAATTCTTCTATAAACTTACTTTACAGACTAACTTGATGGGAAAGCTGTTGTAGCAGAAGCTCGAAGCTAAATCCCTTTAGCAGATTCCATGGCCCAGAATACCAGAACATTGGACCTCAAAACAGTTTGGGTCAGCTTTGGAAGAGGATGTAGAACGTGCCCATCTTATTTTGGGTTAACATATACTTCACAGATTTTTGTTAGCAGGGAAGGTGTGGGCAGGCTGGTACTTGATTTAGTGTATAAACAAAGTTTTTTCAACTTCAAATTGTTAGATGACCTTCTGATCCTTATTGACCTCCACAATATGTGGTCAGTTGAGGGCAAGGAAAAGAATTTTAAGGCTCGTTATGCTGGCACCAGAAGCTTTTGTACCCTGTCATTGAAAATAGAAATGCAAGTTTCTATGGGACCTTTCTATGTGATGCAAAACTCCGAAGGAATCACAACAAAAGGGTGCCATAAAATATCTAATAAAGATTTGTTGACACGCCTAGACCTTTCCTATTAAACAAAAATCTAATATGAAGTAGAACATTAAAAAAAAAGGGTTATAATATAATAAGATAAATATTCCAAATGCCACTTGGAAGCAACTATTTATTACTTTCAATTTGTTCTTACATAAAAATTCTAATAGAAAGAGAAGAAATTGACATCTGGTAGAATGGAGTAGTAGTCTGACACCTTTTTGGTATCCAACTCTCTCCTTTTATAGCAATGTGTAAGGGCTCGATCTTCATTGTTACAAGCCCTGTAATGTATGGAGCAATATTCAGCAGAATAGCTTGACTATGTACACAGCATCTTTGCAACCAATTACTTTTATCTACATTTGTTTTTGGCCAGGCGGTGCATGATTAGGCCTTGGCATTATGGAGGTGTAAACTTTAACTTCCCGAAGAGATGGAGAATCAATGTTGAAATTTAAATGATGTCTATACTGAACCTAATATGATCTGCACCACATTTATTTGGTAAATTGCTGCATCACAGGATCCTAGCTGCATAAGGCCTCGACTGAGAGCTTCTTTGCATTTTCTGGACATGGATCTCCCCCAAAAACTTCAGGAGCTACAGTTACCAAGCAAGATTGCTTGCCAATGCAGTTCTGCAAAAAGACCACAAGGATAATAAGCTGCAGAAGAAAATAATAATAAGACGAGAGATGCATAACAACATTTTAGAGCTAATCAGAAAGAATGAAATTATTCAGAGCCAAACGATTTATCTAGTGATTGCAATTGCTACCATAAGGGTTCAGGAATCAGAGAAAAGAGATATGATAGAAACAAAGTGCAGATAATTACAAATATCATGACTGTTAATAATTAGGATAGTTTGGAAAGCATATGAAAATCCAGGGACTACTAAGTTAAATGGGGCCTTCAAGAAAACTGAGTTAAATTGTCTTCCTGAAACAGCAGCATATATTCAGCAGATATCTAAAGGTTCTAGCTGATGATTTTATAAGGAATATCTTGGAACAGAGCTATTAACCAAGGGCAGCATTAAACTGATTAAAGGAAATGGAACAGTTGGAATACCCTTTCTGGAGCATCATATGATTTGTGAGCATGACAGCTCCCCTCTCGAAAGCTTCCACACATTCCCTGTGGCAATCCATAGCTAGCAAATTTAATCTGGGAGATCTTTTGCCCAGGTGGACACCACAAATGGGCTTTAGGTCTATTAACTTTTCCAGAGTCTAGCATCTTCCAGTTCTTTAGCGTTGGCTGCCCTTCATATATATCAGCACACACACTTCCTGTTGTTCTTTTCACTAAAGAAATTCCATTAGGGTCACCTCCCCATTCTTCAAACACAACCAAATAGTTCCCACTTGGGTTTAGCCACGAGCGAGGAACATGATACCTGTCCAATGACAAAAGTAGGTTTGCATGATATTCAAATTACATCATTCACTGTTGTAAAATAAGTTGTATGAATTCTTACCATCTCTGGGAGGGTTCTCCACAATTTGTCCGGCATTTTTTATCAGTATAAGTTCCAGCATAATTACAATCACCACAACCACCACGTGCTATATATCCAGGCCAATGGCGTCCAATGCTCTGACCATTTATCCATACTTGACCCTTTCCCATGCTACTCATATCTAGAGCCACTGGATCATGGCCAGCTGGTGCGCTAAAAGTTGTCTAACAACATTAAAAGCATCAAATGAATCAGAATACATGCTGACCCAGGTGATCATCTATAACAGTGACAGAAATGCAACATTTGGTGAAAATTTATTCTTACCTTGTACCATGTCAATGGTTGTTTTTTAGCCAATAATGATCCTTGTACCCATTCAACAGAGTTACTCCCACTAACAGTATGAAGGCTCAAGGTTTCACCTTTCAGACCAATCTGTCCAACAACATTAATGAGTTAATGTTTACTGCTGCTGCTTCGAGAAATAAAAAGTACATAAATAATAAATAAATAAAAATTCTTTCTTCTTTTGATTCTTTTGGACAATTTTGCACCAAAATCTGCTCAACCATGTACATAATTAATATTTAAACTTTTTCTTACTGCCTAGTGCCTATACAGGCTAATTTCATCAACATTTCTCAATTTTCAATGATATGCATTTCTTATCTTTCCTAGAATGGCACAGATGCTTATTTTTCCATAAATCTTTCCTTCATTAGTAATCAAGTTTGAACATATATTAACAATTAGTATCTCATTGTTTAGTCTTCACCTCAGTATTTAGCAATTTGTTTGTTGAATTTTTTTGGGGTAATATACACCCACCATTATACAAAACCTTTCAATGTTGCTATTGAGCAATGAAATATACTAGATAACAAACCTTGTAAGACCATTTCTGCAGAGACAAGTCTCTTGTCCCCTCATTTAGTCCTTTCAGTGTGACTGGGCCTAACACCCCAGCATTCCATGTCTCAAAGTGCAAACCAACATTCTGATATTAATTGAATACAAAATAAGATTAAAAATTAAAAAAGTTACTTATATGTAAATAAAAAATGTTAGATAACAGATAGATATCAGAAAAGTGAGAACTAACCGGGAGACCCACGGCAACATTAAGTAAAGAAATCTTGTTATTGCCAACCCTCAGCTTCACACTGTCACTAAATGTTAATTTAGGATTCTCCAATGCCCCATACACAGTTCCTGCATTCATACGGGAGATGGATAAGTAAAACTGGAGTTTATTATAGCAAAATGCTAAGCAAAAAAGGCATACTAATTTTATTCACCTGAAAGTTGACCATTAATGAAAACATGCAGAACATGGCCTGCTGACATTGCAGTAAGAACAGGAGATTGCCCATTCTTTATAAAACCTTCATTAGGATCAATTTTGACACTGAACAAGGGATATCAATATTGATTAGATGCAGGGAGGATATAAGTAGTAAGTATCAAGACATGAACATTCCAATTATTTGTCTTTTAGAAGTCTGATAAGTTGAAAGATGCTTACTCTGTCATATACCACAAATAATCTGTAGAATCCCGGGTCACATTAACCTGCTCCCAGAGTGCATCTGCTGTGATGGAATCATCTTCACTGGACGATGCAGGTTCTTCATTGTATGACTGCCAAGCGAATGCACTGTTTACAGGAGTCATCTTCATCTGGGAGCTCTGGGCACCAAGCTGCATAAAATTGGTAAACAGTTATGAATATTCACACTTGAAAAAATCTCAACATTGTAAATACAATGGATTTCTGCTCAAAACACTATAATCTTTGTCTGTCCTTCAAGAACAGGAAGAGTTTGGAACTTCCCAGTTTTTTAAAGAAATATATGACACATTCATTTCTGCGTAAATAATTTCACCATACATTCCATTATTATGCAAAAATAGAAATGCAAAACATATTTAACATAGTCAGCAGTGTTTTGATACCCTTGCAGTGTTGAAAACTGCAGTTTTGCAGTCAGGCAGAATGCTGATAGACCAAGGTGGTAGGTCATATTGCCCATTTCCAAATGTAACTTTTGCAGACGATTTCGTGTCATAATTTGCAAGGAATGCAGCACAGGCACCAGACTTTGTCTTGAACACATGTGCCTGATATTATATTAACAAAAAGAAGCAAATGAATTTTCAACACAGAAGGCAGTTCTGTTGGTTTTCTTCATAAACCAGCTTAGGGACTTCACCTCAAGGTTATTTCCAAGCAATGTCACCGTAGGATCCACAGACACTAAAGCTGGCTCACATAGCTTTATTGCTTTATGCAAGTCTCTCAAATGCCCCCATTTTGGTTCATTTGGAAGTCCTGGTATAGTTGAACAAGCTTCAGACTAATGTGAAAATGTATCTCAGCTTTACCCGTGATACCTAAAGTGAATATGTGCACTTTGCTGGAAAAAAAATTATCAATTTTTTCCCCAATATCACTCTAAGCAAGTTACGAAAGCTTCCTTATGTTTTGAAGAGCTTTAAATGTGTGTGATTGTCATCATCCAAAGCATGTAAACAATTTTAACCCTATACACATTGGCATACCGTATTCATCAATGGGAGCATCATAGTCATAGCTTGTGGCAATGAAGAGGCCACCAGATGTTCGGCCAAAGTTAGTTCCTCCATGGTACTGGACAAAAAATGAGATATTAGACTCAAATCAAAGTTTCTAGAACATGAATATGTATAGTACACAACAAAGAGGGAAATATTCACAATGGATAAATCATAACTGCAAAGGGCCAACCTACCATATAGTAGTTGACAAATGAGCCACCATTCTGTATGAATCTCGCAACTGAGAATGCCAAGTCTTCTGCTGGTCTACGAGGGGTTGCACCACCAAACTCAGTGTACCTACAGAGCAGGAAACATAAAACTAAATATAGGATCTAGATAAAATATTTCTGGCCTACGGTAGTATTTGTATGACTTACCAGCCAGTCCAATTCTCTGTCCACATTTTGGGTTTGTAGTTCTTGTTGGGAGTGAAGTTTTCACAGTAGAACCCATTGCAGGTGTCAATCTATAGGACAGTCAGTAAATACAGATCAGAAAGAGAAAGATGCAAGGAAGCAGAATCAATTTGCCTATGAAAACACAAGTTGTTCCCCAAGAAAACGTTGAATTGAAACTAAATCTAGGCACTTTCTCAAAAAAATAAAAAAGACGAGACAGAGGCACGTTAATCACTGCAATTATAGAACAACCTAGAACTAGGAGGAAGGTGGAGAAGGTAATAGAACTGGTGAGGCAAGCTAGAGTACCCTCTTCCAAATAAAAGAAAAATAAAAACAGAGAAAGGATCAAATGGGCTTATGGAAGAACAGAAATATATCATCGTATAGTAAAAGCAACAACCTTAACCCACCCAAAGTAAGCAAAACACTGTTGAAAAACCCACTAGTACCACCATAGATGTGTCACAAAAATAATAAATTTCAATGGAAGAAAACAAGGTTTTTTGTGAGGAAAAAGACAGCTCCAAGCACATAAATAAATAAACAAATAAAAATTAAAAATTAAAATAAAATCAGAAACTTACGACAGGATCAGGGGCATCTTCTTGCTTGCACATAACCCAGGGAACGCCAGTATCTAGACCTACAGCCATTTGAGCAGCCCATTTCGTGTAAGCTTTTCCAGGAGCACCAATTTCCCATTCCACTGGTCCATACTCATTCTCTATCTGTCATATTCAATTGCAAATTTTCTTTTTACTAAATTAAGCATTATTATTGTAATTGGCTGGCCTAAAACTTTCTACTAATAAAAAATACAAATTTGAAATCAATAATACAAATAATAAATATGGTATAATTTAAATGCCACTTCCTTACCTGAGACATAATTATTGGACCTCCTTGGGTTTGAAACAGCTTCTCTGCTTTCATCATGCTGACAATCTTCTCAGTAAATTTTTGCATTGCCGCCTACATACATCATAACAAAATTGGATGGTTGCTTAGAACATTGATTAAATTTAAAATCCAAAAATTTTAAAAAAAAATTAGAGAACTAATAATGATGCTCAAAATTGAAAATTCCAACCTTGAAAGGCTCATTGTCTGTTCTGAAAGCAATACCCGGAACATACTTGAGCCAAACAGGAAATCCCCTGAATTACAAACATAGAGAAAACAGAGCATGTGACCTTTGAATGATGACCAAGAATTATTTTCCTTTTTCTATAAGAATTTTCCTCTTCCTATTATAAAATCGTAGGGTGGATATTATCAAAATCATTACCCAAAGTTCCATTCAGCACATACGTAGGGACCAATGCGAAGATGAACGTAAAGGCCAGCTTGCTGAGCCAGCTTGATGAACTTAACCAAGTCGTACCTATCTTCAAAATAATACTGAATTTTTTTGAAAATATATAAAATAAAAAAAATGGAATGAGTTTTCTTTTCAACTTTCTGAAAGGAAAAGAAAAACTACAAATGATGGAGACCCAATAAAATAAAATAAATTCAGGAAAGCATTTGCATTACTTTTCCAGGAGAAGGCTCGTGTCCATTCCAAAACACATAGGTCTGTAGAACATCTAGGCCTCCATCTTTGGCCTTTTGAATAAGGTCTGGCCACATCTGCAATCACCCAGAGGCAACAAGAAATATAATTGTCACGCCACCAGAGGTGAACTCTTTGGTGCATGCATGAAAATTTGCAAGAAGTGATTCAGCATACAAATTGGATGCAGCATATTGGGAGGTGTGAGTGAGTACCTCAGGTGTGCTTCTTGGATAGTGGATGGACCCAGAGATCAAAATTCTTCTCTGCCCATCAACAAGAATGGCTTTGTGGTCATAAGTCACGGAGGCTGTGACATCACAAACCCACAAAAATAACAGCAAGATATGAAATTTTCCCCTCAGCAAACACTCCATCAGAACTCCTGAACCCATAACCTGATTGCTCTGTTTCTCAAAGCAATGTTCTTTCAAGTTCTCTCTGCTTTACACATTTGAAACTTCAAAAAGAGAGGGAGGTACAGAGAGGGAGAGGAAGAGGCTTCTATTTTTTGTGTGTGTGTAGAAGAATGAATGCCTTTTTTATACTTTTAAGAGACTCACTCTCTTACAAGAAGAGTGTGGCAAGGTAAGGTGTGTTGAGTTTGATGGGTGAGTTCAGCTAAATGCTAATGCAAATGCTTTATATATATATATATATATTTGAAGAACGAAAGCAAGAGCGGGGAATCTGGGACCCATTCTCTCTTTCTTTCCTTCTCATTCTGTGGTGACTGACCCCATCCTTCACACGAAATTACTGTAAGGCATTACCATTAAGTAATCTTTAGCTTTTGCTTTTTGGGAAATGTAGCTTGATTTTGTGTGAGGAATGAGGATACATTAAACATCGATTGAATTTATATTATTTTTTTTAATAATTTCTATATTATTATCCTTATTAAGAAGAAGTAAAATAATTAAAATAATAAGAGTGAAATTTTCAATTCAAGTAAATAAAATTATATCACTAAAATCTAACTATATTTAAATAAATTTTTACATGTAGGTAATTAAAATTATTAGATTTTAAAATTAAACCAATTCATATTTTAAAAAATTTTAAACAAGATTTTATTTATAAATTAAATTAAATTTTGGTATTCAAGTAGAATTAATTTGTCTCGTAATGAATTAGTATACTTACTTACACTTAAATAAATGAATCATCTTTATTACTTTTTTTTGTGGTACAATCATCTTTATTACTTTATTTTATCCAAGATCACCTTTAAATTTAGCTACATTCCGACTGGATTTTTCCTAATATTTTCAGATTTTGTACCACTGAAAAATACTCTTCTTAAAATGAGTATGCATTTATTTAAGAATAAATGTGGTGTTTGGGTTTGGGTGCCTTACAAAGCGACATAATTTCATGGTACCTTTCACAGCAAAAAAAAAAAGGGTATTCCAATGCCAATAGGCCAATAGTTATTTTAATCTGCTTTGAGTCCAATCCTGTTATCCTTGTGTCCAAAAAGTAAAAAACGAAAGTCCTGCTCTTTCAGTCTCAACCTATTTGAAAATGTATATAGCCAAAAAACTTGTCTTGGGTAGTATTATATTATTATGATGAAGTGTACAATATCAAATATATAATTAGAATTATTTAAATAATTTATTTTAAAAAAATATTATTGATCTTTTGAATAGTTGAGTAAAAGTGAGTAACCAATCAAAGAATTACATGACTAGACAAATGTTATTTTTTTTAAATAATAATAATAATTGAACTAGGAAGAAAGACTTAAGTATCACCAAATTGTTTTGAGGATTGTTTGATTTTGGAATCGAATCTCACCCAAATTACATTACCTAACATTTTAACCTAGTCTTCCCCTCTTTCAGAGGTAAAGCTAAAAAAAATTGAGGTGCTAAATGTACACTCAATCACATGTACACTATAAATTTTTAGAAGAGGGTGTAGGTTTCAACGATTTAGGAGACTTACTTAAAAAATTACACATAGTACTTTTTTAGAAAGAAAAAAAATTATATTTGGTGTGAGTGTCTCCTACCACTATGAGTGCACTACAAGAAATATGGGTTTTAAATTCGGCAACTTTAATTCGGTGATTTGGCTAACGGATTGAAATCATGTTTTCCAATTCGGTTCTAATACTGACCGAATTCATTAATGTTTTCCAATTCGGTTCTTATAGTGACCTAATTCATTCATGTTTTCCAATTCGGTTTATCATGACCAATTCATATATAAGAGACATTAATTCGCTTTCACCATAACCGCAGGATTTATAAGTTATTTTAATCCGTGTTCCAAGAAACCGGATTCATACATAAGACATTTTAATTTATTTTAATGTTTCCGGATTCGAAAGTGCTTTTGGAAACATGGATATACCATACTGTAACTTTTCGAATTCGGTTAAACAAGTAACCGGGATTACAAACTCCCCGATGTTTAAATTATGTACTAGAATAGCTGATTTATAAATCATTTATTTATATAAAAATTATTGTCCAAATGTAATTTTTCACACTATACCGATTCGTTTATTATAAACCGAATTTGTTGTGGGTAGTTACCAATTCGGTTTATTCAATAACCGGATTGGAAAGGTTCTATCTAGGGTTTCATTATTTGTGCATCCAAAGGCTTCCATTTCATCAAGGTTTCATTATTTGTGCATCCAAAGTGCTTCCATTTCATCAATTAATTTTGTTAGGTAAGGAAGTTATTAAATATTTCCATTTTTAGCTATCGTTACTGCTTTTTGTTCATTTGGATGGTATGATAATATTATCGCTTTTCTAGATTAAACATCTTATGTCATGGATCGTCATGGATACACATGGATCGCTTGTCCGTGCATATGGAATGGGTGTTGAGCGTTTTCTTGATTTCGCACAAAACAATCCCGAATTCAATGGATTGATGATAAGATGTCCATGTCAGCCGTTGTGGCAACCTAACTCGCTTAAGATCCAACAGGTGGATCACTTGTACTTCAACGGGTTCGACTTGACTTATACTGTGGATTTGGCATGGTGAAGCTACTTCATCTGGGGACATCCAATGTAGAACCAAATTCAACCGGATTTGGAGTACATGAAGATTTTGACATGATTGACAAATTAAGGACACTGTTGAAATTGATGTCATGACAATTCTAAAAATTTGAAGACACAATGGATGAGGCGAATTACCATTATATGAAGGTTGTAAACAATTCACAAAAATTACAAGACTTATTAGATTATTCAATTTGAAGGCTTCCAACGGATGGTCTAACAAAAGTTTCGATGACCTTCTTACTTTAATTCATGATATGCTCCTCGAAGATAACCTCCTTCCGACAACAATGAACAATGCAAAGAAGACAATGTCATCACTTGGTTTGAAATATGAGAAATTTCATGCCGTCCCAAATGATTGCATAATCTACTATGATCGATGCTGAAGCCGACTATTGTCCGAAATGTGGAAAATCAAGATGGAAATCACAAGAGCTTAGGAAAGTCTAGGAAGAAAAAATTCCCGCAAAGGTATTTTGGTACTTGCCAATCATTCCAAGGTTTAAGAGACTTTTTCTAAACAAGAAGCATGCAAAGATGTTAACATGGCATAAGGATGGAGACGGTAGGAAGTGTGATTTCAAGTTGCGTATCCTACTGATGCACCTCATTGGAGGAGTTTCGACGTTACATATCGATTTCTACCGATCCTAGAAATCTCCGATTGGGTTTGTGCAATCGATGGAATTAACCCATTTAGTAATCGACAGCACTCAACACAGCTTCTTGGCCATTATTATAGTTATTTATAACCTCCTCCGTGGCTAACAATGAAACGAAGATTCATGATCTCTGGCTATGTTGATATCTGGTCCAAAACAACCAGAAATAAGATAGATACTTACTTACGTCCTTTAATTGATGATTTGAAGACTTTATGGAGTAATGGCGTTGAAGCTTATGATGGTTATCGGAAGGAGTCCTTCACATTGAGATGGCTGATGTGGACCGTGTCGATTACCCCGCATATGGTAATATTTCAGTTTGACAAAGGGTACTATGGATGTGCAATTTGTGGAGATAATACCAATGCTTTTAGACTTAGACATGGGAAGAAAATGTCATACATGAGACATCGAAAGTGGCTACCATCAAACCATCCATATAGAAAGCATAGAAAGGCATTTAATGGCCAACAGGACTTTGATTCTCGCACCAAAGCCTCAAAGTTTAGTCACAATCCTCTGATTTATTGATTATTTGAATTCTAATAACCCAATGACGAAGTGTTGGAAGAGAAAGTGTATCTTTTATGAGCTTCCTTATTGGGGATCTCTGATGGTCCGACATAATTTGGATGTCATGCACATAGAGAAGAATGTATGTGAATCTTTGATTAGCACATTGTTAAATGTGAAAGGCAAGTCAAAAGATTCTCTCTCATCTAGGCTCGACATGGTGGAGTTAGGGATTAGGATTACACTTGCTCCAATTGAAAAGGATAGCCGAATGTACCTTCCTCCGTCATGTTATACAATGTCAAGGAAAGAAAAACAAAACTTCTGTCAATTCATAAAGGATTTAAAGGTGCTGAAGGATACTCATTCAATTTAAGGTCCAAGGTTAATATAAGAGTTGAAATTGCAAAACATGAAGTCTCATGATTGCCATGTGCTAATGCAACAAATTCTTCCAGTGGCATTGCGAGGAAATTTACAAAAGAAGTTGGGATTGCCATAACCAAACTTTGTTACTTCTTCAATAAGTTATGTTCTAAAGTTGTGGATCCTTCCATCCTTGATGACTTGCAAATGCATATTGTTGAAACACTTTGCGCTTTGGAAATGTATTTTCCTCCATCATTTTTTGATGTCATGGTGCACTTGGTAGTCCACTTAGTACGTGAAGTAAAGATATGTGGTACAAGATTCCTTCTGGTGGATGTACCCATTTGAGCAGTTCATGAGAACATTGAAGAGCATGGTTAGGAGCAAAAGTAGGCCGCAGGCTTGTATTATAGAGTGTTACGTTGCGGAAGAAGCAGTTGTGTTTTGTTCAGCAGTACGTTGCTAAGGCAAACGTCATTGGACTCTCTCGTCCCAAAATATTTCTCGGTGAAACTGGAAGAGGATTATTTGGACCCAAGATGTTGTTTGTTCCATCCGACGATCTTAATATTGCTCACCTATATGTTTTGAGGAACATGGCTATTATCCAAAGAAGATGTGGAAAAACACTTTGCATTTATTAAAGAATCATTCCCTTCTAAGTTTAGAACCGAGGTAAGTTTACAAAACTATCATACTAAATCATTTGCATCATGGTTGCGTAACCATATAGATGAAGAGATTCAATGTGGTTCATCTATTGATGATACTTTGAGATGGCTTAGTCATATGCCACAAACACGAGTATTGAGCTATGAAGGGTACACGATGACACGGTTTTAGGTTCCATACTATGCAGTAGAGACAACATGCGATTAGTCAACTGCGGAGTCACATTAGTGGCCGAATCATACCATGTGTCATCAATAAAGGATGCAAACCCAATACTATCCAGTACCTCATACTTTGGGATGATTCAAGAGATATGGGAACTTGATTACATAAAATTGAGAATTCTCGTTTTCAAGTGTAGATGGTTTGATCCAACAGATTGAAAATTGATGATTTAGGGTTAACATTCATTGATTCCAACAAGATTGGGTTTAAGAATGATCCGCTTTATCTTGGCTACACAAGCTAGACAAATTTTCTATGTCAATGATGGTAGCAATACCTCAAAAATAGTCCTTGCAAGGAATTCAAGATTCATGCCGTAAGGGAACTCCATCGGGGAAGATGATATGGAACTGGGAACATTTACCAAATTACTAATCCCATGTTCATTGACTGATGATACGATGAACCAAACTGTTGGGCAATGGGGAGATACAAACATAGAAGAATCAAGGAAAACTTAATCTTGTTTAACACTTATTCTAAATTAGTTAATGTTTCTCATTGTAATAAATAAACAAACTCGTTTATTTGTTGTGATCACTCATTAATGTTTTTCATTGTATAATATCCAAAATGTGATGTGCATTTAATGTAAATATTAATTAAGATAATTAAATTAGAGTAAATTTTAATTATTAGAAGATTAGAGTCCTAACCTCGACATCGCTATCCTGCTATGGGATTTCATTAATTGTTTTTGAAATTGTTATTTTTAATTTATGAAAAATTATTAAATAAATATAAAGATATAATTATTCAATAATAATTATGAATACAATTTAACATGCAGTGATTATAATTAGAGACAAATGCGTGATTATGTCACGTCACTCTTTATTAGTAATATTTTTTTTACATACTTTAGAATTCGGTTGAATAAGAATAGGATTAATAAGTTGATAATTTCAACTGCTAACTTAAGTAATCGAATTGCAAAGTCATTAAATGAAAACTTAATTTTATAAATGTTTTAAAAATTATTTTTTTACATACTTTAGAATTCGGTTGAATAGTAGCCGGATTAATAAGTTGATAATTTCAACCGCTTAACTTAGTAATCGAATTGCAAAGTCATTAAATGAAAACTTAATTTTATAAATGTTTTAAAAATTATTTTTTTACATACTTTAGAATTCGGTTGAATAGTAATGGATTAATAAGTTGATAATTTCAAATCCGCTAACTTCTAGTAACCGAATTACAAAGTCATTAAATGAAAACTTAATTTTATAAATGTTTTAAAAATTATTTTTTTACATACTTTAGAATTGCTTGAATAAGTAAATGGATTAATAAGTTGATAATTTCAAATCGCTTATCTTAGTAACCGAATTGCAAAGTCATTAAATGAAAACTTAATTTTATAAATGTTTTAAAAATTATTTTTTTTACATACTTTAGAATTCGTTGAATAGTAGCGATTAATAAGTTGATAATTTCAAAATCCGCTTCAACTTAGTAACCGAATTGGAAAGTCATTAAATGAAAACTTAATTTTATAAATGTTTTAAAAATTATTTTTTTACATACTTTAGAATCTGCTATATAGTAGCCGGAGTAATAAGTTTCTTTAGAATCCGGTTTATTATTTGCCGGATTAATAAGTTGATGTTTTTCCAATCCGCGGTCATATTAACGGGATTGGAAAGTAGATAAACAAATTCAAATATTGGGTTGTGGATTTATATGTCTTAGGGACCATTCATATTCAAGTATTGGAATTCGGATTTTACTATAACCGAATTGAAAAAGGTATTCGTAATTCAAAACTAGAACCCAAGGTAGGAAACCTTTACTTTTCTTTCCCTCGCGTTCCTCGTGTTTTTGCATATCCGCCAAGAGTTGCCGCCCCTACCCCAAAATCAGCCCATTGTCGTTTCTAGAACCTCCAAGTGACTCCATCTTCATCATCACGAACGCTACATAAGGGGTAACTATTTCTCACCCATTTAACATTTCTCGTTAAATTTTGTGACTTAACGCCTCACGAAACATGGATTTACGTTTCGTGTCTTCCGATGGCAAGGTTATACGAAAGTGCTTTTGAACCATAGTTTACCTCAAATACTTCAAAGGACAAACAACGCTTCATCAAACCAGTAACAACCTTGAATATTGATTTTGTAATGTGCATTGTCCCGATTAGGTGAGGTTCTAATGTTAATGTGGACCATTGTTACTTTTGCTGAGGCTAGAATACACTCATGCATGCATCTTCTTGATTGTGTTATGCTTGTTATGTGTTGGTAATGTGTATGCTTGTTATGTGTTGTGTAATGTGTCCGCTTGTTATGTGTTGGTAATGTGTATTGCTTATTACAAAATGTCTTCGATCCGGATTATCAACATACATCCGACACAGGAGATTCTTCAAGTAAGCAAACTTCTTCAAAGAAGAGAACTAGGGGTCCAACAGTTTGGACCGCATCTCTAAGGTTCGTGCAACCGGCCAAAAAAATCCTGGTTGAAACTAATTACAATGGTGTTCCTATTGAAGACAGTGGGAAAGACCTTATGACTTATTTTAGGAATAGTGACAAGAGACATTGTTCCTATCAATATGGCCTCATGGGGTGAGGTTCCCAAATATTTGAAGGATAGAATTTGGGATACTTTAAATGGCCACATTTAACATTCTTGAATTAAAAAAATATCTTAATATTGATTGTACTGATTGAACTTATCATTTGTTTGTTTTATGCAATAAAACTCATTTATACTACTGAGATAGAAATTCAAAAATGATGATGAAGAGTGTCACGATAAGTTAAAACAATTCAAGACCGTATTAGGGAGGGATTACATGTGGCCTTTTTATGAGGTGGATGATCATGAGCGGATGTTTAACCCCAAAGAAAATACAAATTCATCACACAGACATATGGAATGAGTTTGTCAAATCACGTTTGTCCGATCAATTCAAAGTAGGTACATTTAATTAAATTGGGCTATCGACTTGATGATGTTAATTAAGTATGTGATTTATTGACATCGCCTAATGTAACAGAAATTAGGGAGAAGTGCATAGCAACCAAGAAAACCAAATTCCGCATCGCACTTCAAGGAAGGGATACGCCAATTGGAGAGAGATTTGGTAAGCCATTTTCCATTTTATTATAATTAAATTCATTGTCCATATATGTTCAATATGAATCATATTTTATTTAATGCATTACAAAGAAAAGAAGTTACAAACAACAGAGAAAATCCAACAAGATGAGCCGGGAAACAAGCAAGAAGTGACAAGAAAGGGGATTTTAAGAAGCCCGAAGAAGCGTAAATAGCAAGACGAATAGTAAGTGTGCAACTTATATGGTTTAAAGTAGCTATAAAAAATTTCAAGTTAAATCCATTGTTTAAACTATCTAATAAATATATGGTTGCAGGATGACCTTGCAACAAAGCAAAGTTTAGGTTTGATCAAGCCAATTGGAAATAACGATATCTTGTGAGAGGCATTGGGCACTCCCTGAATATAGTGGACGACGTGCAAATGCACCGGTTGTCCAATCCAACGTTGTCTTAATCGGGAAAAAGGAACACGGTCGACATGGAAGAACACAAGGCAGTTTGTAACAAGGTCTCACAAATGGAGACAATTTTAATGGGTATACCGGTGGCGGGAAATGCTTGGTCCAAACAAACCCCAATATCCCAAAATTAGATTTGAAGGCTTTGATGGGAGACAAAGGGGTGAATCGAGTTCCTCCACTAATCAACTGAATGTCACCCCTACAACATCCAAGAATGTCGCAGAGACCCAAATATCGTTGGGGAGCACGTTAGAAAACCAAAACATCATCATCTCCAACAAGTCCACCCGCAACTCCACTCGATGATACAACCCATTCTTTAGGATGGTGTGCAGGGCTTTTCAAAGGGTAAATAGAAGTTTATTGTTTTACATACTTTCATTTTGCATTTAAAGTAATTAAAATTATATTATTATGTATCTAACTAAGGAAAATTATGTAGCCAAACATGCGTTGTCTACTAGCCGGCCATGGGACAATGTTATGTTGCGGAAGGTACTGCAGACATGCGTCTTGTTGGTGGCAAAGGGATGACCTCCTCCACAACAGGCCCTCCCATTGGAATTTGTCAAGGTCAGCGTGGATAGGGTCATTAAATCTCGATGCACCAGTCCATGCCCAAACGCACGATGTGGAACTCGGTAAAGATGCATTGGGGACTTTTGTTGCCTGGCCTCGAAAATTTGTTACTCACGACATGGATGTAAGTAATTTAAGGATTACGTACATGTGGATTAGTGGTTTTTAGACTCATTAGTTGCCTATTATTTTGACTACAGTGCAACTCAAAGACCGGATACAGGTCATAATTGACTTGGGCCAAGCTAACCCAATGTCGAATGAAATGGCTAAAGATGACGATTCTCACGTAATATACAAGCTCCTGGGTTGATGTAGACTTCAAATCATATGTCTCACCGGAAGATATGCATGACTTTATAAATTTGGAATGCATATCTCGCTAGTTCTATAACGTGGTTCTTCTAGTAGGACAATTATCTTAATTATTGCCTTGTATTTGATGTAAATATTGCTTTAGTTATTATGTCAATTTCATACTAAATTTTGTTCATTTCATTTCAAGTAACTTGGTTGACTTGATTGACCGCATTCCTCGGATGTCCAAGTTATGGGTTTGCCGACCCAATGAGGGTGTCACTTCTTGAAGGCCAAGAGGATCCCAAGTCAAGGGGCCAATACCTATCCGAGGTTTTATTGCGGGTTCCAACAGACTCCATGGTCTTTGTACCTTATAATGGAGGGTAAGATTCATAAAATTTAAAATTTAATACAAATATTGCATATATGTCTTGAATATGTTACATGTTGTATTTCCTAGGTCTCATTGGATGCTTGCGGTGATTAAGATATCCAAGAGCACTGCTTATTGGATGGACCCTATAGGAAAACCAATACGAGATGACATTAAGAAGGTACTTGGAATGTAAGTTATTCTAACCCCCATCATGTGTAACTTGGTTTTTTAATGTTAAACATAACCTTGATGTATTCATTTGGTTTTTTAAAAGAGTGTGAGGTCTTACAAAAAGAAAAAGGACTATCACAAGGCAAAAGGACGTCACAACATCATCACTCTCAAGGTATTGTGTATAATGTGTCTTATAACAGAGATATCATTATTTGGACCACTGTTTGTTTCAATTATTTAGTTTTGATATTATGTATAGGTACCAAGGCAACCCGATAGTAAAACATGTGGTTTCTATGTGTTGAAATATATGAAAGACATCATAAGTCAACAGATGAAAACAATGAGTCGAAAAGTATGTTTTAAGGTTTATACTTATATTGATGTAGTTACGTATTTGACTTGTACAAATATCTGAACTTTAAATATTTTTTGCTTTGCCTCGGGCCAGAAAGAACTTATACGAAGAAGAGATAAAGCGAGATACAACTTTGAGAATGGGCGAATATCTCATTGCAAGTGACGATTTAGAATAAGCATGAGGAGTCGTCGATGATTGATGTTTTTCTACTTTTTGTCCATAAACACCGTCATTTAGGAAATGTTGTTAGGTTCACATTATTATGTACAGGATTAATACTTTCATGTTGTACGTATGCATCTTTATAAATGTTAATATTATGTACATGATTTACTTTATAAACTCAAGATACTATTTTTGGTTATTCGTATGATTCTCAAAATGTAAAATGGATTATATACATTCTTTGTTAATAGGATATGTATAGTACTTTTCAATTCGGTTGTTACCCGAATTTATATTAAAAACACAATTTTCCAATTGCTATATAAAAATCCAATTCAATTGTCATTTTCGTACTAATTGCTATATAAAACAACGAATTCAATTGGATGTTTTCCAATTAGGTTATTTTCGTCCGGATTTGATTTGGGCATCCACTCCGTTGTTTCCAATTCGGTTATATAAAAGCGAATTCAATTGTAAATTTTCCAATTCGATTATATAAAACAACGAATTCAATTGGATATTTTCCAACCCGCTTTTGACCGAATTGGAAAAGTATTTTCCAATTCGGTTTCTTTTTACGTTGTTAAAAGTCGGAAAAGAAAAACTCCTGCATAATTCGTTGTTAGAACCGAATTGGAAATTGCTTTCACAGCCGAATTAAAAACCCTATTCTGTCGTAGTGGTGGTTCCGTCTTGCTCTTTTCACACCAAGTCTTAAACTTCTTTTGTATTAAAAAAATCTAAATGAATTCATTTTCTAGTGTAATAAGTTGTTTATAAAGACAATAGTTAATAAAAAAATTTCTTTTTTAAAATATGAAAAATAAAAAGTGGTTTAAATACTTATTTTAATTGTTCAAATATATACTCTACATCATACTAGTATTTTATTTATCCTTAACATTAAATTATTTCTTTAATGAGAATTAATGTTATCAAATTTGTTATTTAAAAACTATTTTAATGTTACGTATATTTTGAAAATATTAATTTAATTTATTGATAAATAATGAATAAATGTGATATCACTTATATTTTTAAATAATAAAATAAAAACTTATTCTAAAATGTAAAAAGAGGAGTTATGGAATGCATAGAGGGTGTATTTCTCTTAGGAAAATATACTAAAAATGTAAATAAAAAAAGGTGTAATATTTTTCTGAATATGCTTAGTCGTTTGGATAATTGGATTGGTTCACCTAAGAAAGTCAAGTTGCCGCATCTTCAACCCCATGTCGCATGACGTAGATCTTTGACTCCAACCATTATCCATATCTGAAATCGTACACTTCATTCCCTAAACCAATCGTAACATGCCACGTGGTCATAACAAATTTGCTGTAGTAGTTTACGGAAAACAAATAAGAATTTAATTTTAATTCAATATATGTGTAAAAATAAATTATACTGTCACTTAATTATGTATTATTAACTTATTAAAAGAATTTAGTTATTATAATAATTATTTCAAAAGTTTAATACTTTTAATGACATATCAATACATGATTGGATGTTAATGTAAAAAAAATTTAACAGTAAATTAAAATTAAATCTAACAAATAAATGAGTAATATTCACAAAAAAACAAGATAAAATGAATGAGTAATATGAATCCTGAGTTTTTTTTTTCTTTTTTTTCTCCATAGAAAGGCAAAAAGGAAAGGAAATACTATTTATAATTTTAGCAAAATGAATTATTATGTTTCCAGGATGTATTTTGTTTTGCATGAACTTTAAATTCAATAACAAGTATATGATTTAATTTCTTAATTAAATTCATTATTTGAACAACAACAACAACAATAATAAATAATTGAAATTATTTCCATAATGAATTCATACTATTGCTTAAAGAAGAATATGATTATATGATCGAGTGATTATTGCGCATGATTTGTATTAATTAGGTATGAATGCAGCCACATATGCACGCAATTATGTTAATTATTATAACCAAACTGAAAAACGTTAGTTGTATTATTTATTTATTTTATTCAGATTTGCTCATCAGTATCAATAATTGGATTTGAACTTAAATAGTTAAAATTTAGGTATAACTATTTGAAGTTAAATGCATCTAAAAACAAAATATCCACAGAAACTTGAAAAAATATTTTTTTGATTCTTTTTATGATATAAAACTCTTTGTATTTAAATAAATAAATATTTACGTATTTTACCGAATTAGCATATTTTTTTTAATTCTTGTTTTGAGTGACACAAATATATTTTTTGAGAAAGGATTTATTTTTTGGGCCAAAATAGATATACATCGGCTAAAATAATAGCTTCGGCTATTAGTAAGTTAATAAAATTCGATAATTGAGGTAAATACCTTCTTTTTGTTTTTGTGCGAAAATACCTTCTTATTTAGAGAAAGATCTTAATACTAATTATATTGTGCATGCTTGTGTTAGAAAAAAGAATTCTTTTTTAGAATAAACCAATTTATAAATAAAATCAATGGCAAGTGGCTTTGATGAAATTATACTCTACCTTCTTTAAAGATTTTGAAAGTAACTTTTGAAAATGTTATATGAATAATTATTAAGAAGATAAAAAGAGATAACTAATATGCAAAATTATCGAATTATACGAAGATATATATATATATATATATTAATGTAACAATATGCAGATTTAAAATATATTTAATAATATAAAAAATTCAAATTTTTGTATATATAAAATATCGACATAGCATTACCGTTATTCTTCCTTGGCTTGCCGAGATGCAAATGTAAGGAAGATTCTTTTACCTGCTGCAAGTTGCTTGGCGGCATGGTTTGGAATGTTGGTTTTTTTTTTTTAATAAAAAAAATCATATTATAAAAGAGGGGTTAGCACATAGAAAAAAGTTATAATACTCTATTATTATTTAATAAAAAAAATTTATACAGTTTATTTCATGTGAACAGTTATCACAGTTTTAGTCTAGTGTGTTTAACGTTTTAAACTTTATTTTTGTGTCGTATTGTTGAATATTAAACATAATCTTTTAGGATGGGACACATTAGATTACAAATTTCAAAAAGAAGAATTGATGATGGAGACTTTATTATCACAAAACTTATGTTAAAAAATTAAATTATTTAGTCCTCAAAATAAATATTAATTTAATCGTATTCTTACTATCAATTCTCCCATTAAGAAAAATGTCATTTGCCGATCAAATGACAAATATTAGGAGGAGTATTGCGTGATTAAAGTCCTGCGTTTGATGAGGTTGTGAAATTTGAATAATTAAGCTGTTTTAAATTTATTTTTATAAATTATAAATTGAAACTTATAAAAATAATCTTTTGCAAACTACTTTTAAAATATATTTTTATTAAATTGACCATAACAAATTATCAAAATTTTCATATCATATCTTTACAATTTCATTATACAAGTTCAGACCTCACATTTATTGTATAAACTATAAATTCTCATTAAAGTACCTATCTAAATATTATTCAATTTATTTTAAATTATATTTATGATAGTAAAACTTATTTGATAAACTCTACTAAAATGGATACTTATTTAAATTATTTATTCAAACATAACATTAACTGAAATGTAGTCTCAAATGAACCATCGTCTTAGCTTCCGTATCATATCCTATGTACATTGATTTAATTTTATATAAACAAATACATCTTATAATACATTATCAACTAGCATTGGTCCAATTAGAAAAGACTTGGGCTCCTTAAGCATCTTGTCCTAAGTTTGATCATTGGAGCAGTATGTATGAAAAAAATGCTATTAGAGAGGGGTATCTGCTTCTAGTGTCTGACAGTACCCCGATGGATTATTCTCTCACATTCTGAGCGGGAAGATACCCTGGGAGACAAAACAAAATATAATACACTTTGAATTTTGGTCCTATTTTATATTCTCCATTTCCCTAACCATGTAAGAAAACAGGATAAAGTTTAACTTATTCATCTTTTAATAAAAAAAAATACGCTCTATATATCACCACCAAAAAAAAAAACGTTCTACCTCGAGTAAACATGTGTTAAAGAATAAAATAAAATTATAAGCTCAAAAGACTAGCTCAAGTTACACCATGTCTTTTTAAGAATTGTTTTACCGAATTTTAACTAAGTCATTTTATTTATATTTAGCTTATCATTCTCTTTCCCATATTATTTTATAGACATCATTTGTAACAAAAAATAAATTTTATTTTCAAAAATTTGTATGGCTATTACTTTGACCGACGATGCTCTATAATCATTAATGTCAAACTTGAACAAGTTTACGAGCTCACCTCTTAAATCGAGTCAAAACGCTTCAAAACTCAAACTCATGTGCACTTGGCTAAAATCAATGAAATCGGTGAAATCGAGAGTTCAACACCAAGTTAGGTGAGTTCATATTTTCTATTGAAAAAGACAAAAACTCATCATTTTTGCTTGACTCAAAATGCACAGCAGCTATAGAACTTCTTTTAGGGTTCGAAACTTGGAACTTCTTCTTAACTTGGAGCTCCATCTGTGCAATTGAGCATGGCTGAAACCTTCATTCAAGCTTCCGCTTCCTCCTGCGCAATTGATCTTGGCTGCTACTCTTGGCTGTTCTGTTGAAACCAAAGACGAAATTAAATAATTGCTATTGGAACCAAATTAGTTCAAGAAATTGAACTCCTCAAGTTTTGAAGATAACAATAATATTAAATTATAATGAACAAATAAATTTTTTTAATTGAACTTATATTATTTCTACTGTAAAAGGTAGTGACAGTCTAATTTGTATCTCTCATGTAAAACCTTTATAAACACTTTTTGGACAAATACAAGTTTTGTTAAAAACAGACTTAATGTTTTTACTACGTGCGTTCAATATGCTATGAATTGCTTTAATATATTTTATTGGATCGTCCAAAATTTTTGTCTTTGTAGTTCCTTCACTCAAGTGCATTCGTCCAAAGTCAATTCAAACACAAGCAAGACAAAATACATTGATTGCTGGTAAGATCTCTAACAGGTACGTAACATTCGAAGTCAACTTTATATGCTAGATCCGACATACCTAACAACTACAATGACTAATAAATAGGAACTTTCTACTCGCACAAAATACATTGATTATTGATAAGAACTCTGACAAGTACGTGACATTCAAAGTCAACTTTATACGTTGGAACTGACATACCTAACAACTACAAGGACTAACAAATAGGAACTTTCTACTCGCTTAGAAAAGTCATAACAAAGATATCAAAGTTTCTTGCAACGTTGTTAACCAAAGCTACTTTTTAAAAGAAGATCAACACGTTAGCAACTTTGAACATTTAATGCAACTCAGAACAATAATAAATATTATCGTTGGACGAAGAAGCTTATAAAGACAAGTACAAGCTCACAAGTATATATATATATATATACACACATGCACACAATGTCTTCAGAGGTTTAAGAATAGTACTACATACGAAGTGAAAAAAATTACTCTGAGATTTGCTTATATTTCATTATACTCTTGTATAGAGTTACTTTTATCTTTATGAGCTTATTGTTTATCCTCACATATCGTAAGTTAATCTTAAGTGTTTTAAACACTCACCCTTATAACTATTTGAAAAGCCTGAAGAGGCTTATGTATAAAAGAATACTTGTTGTTAAAGCCTAAAGAAGTTTAGAATACTTGGTTGTAAGCCTGAAGAGGCAGTGTAAAGAATACTTGTAATCTTATAAAGATTAATGAAATTCCTTCAAGATGAAGGGACTGAATATAGCTCTCGGGTTGTGAGAGTGAACCAGTACAAACATCTGGTGTGAATTCCTCTTCCCTTACCTTGCTTTACTTTATTTTTACTAACATTTGGGGATTGCCATTGTAATTTTTAATAACACATTTTATTTGAACATATAGCTTTCAGCTTGTGTCCAAAAAATTTCATTAAAACCTTTTTGCGTCCAACGGATTGCGTAAAGTATTTCTATTCGTCCATACTTTTTTGAGAACTTGCAAAGTTTAGTTCTAAGAACTATTTTAAGAAAGTTTTCCAAAGATTAAGAAACATAATTCAATCCCCTTCTTGTATTTCATATGTTTATTTCATGTTCGTCCCTCGAGCTTCCTCTTCTTCTTGTGCAGTCGATCTTGGCCGCTCTTCCTCTGTTGGTTCTCACGCGTCTAGTTCAGCCATAGCTCCTTTGTTCAATGCACGTCTTCCTCTGTTTAATGTGTGATCCTTAACCCTAGGCACTAACGTGTCTACTGCGAGTTACATTTTACTCTTATTATTACCTCTGTTTGTGAACGTGCATTTGGGTTGATTGGGAATTTATTTTTTCTTGTCTTATTTTCTTTTCTTATCTTATTTTTTCTAGTCTTATTATTCTTGGATTGTTGACTTGATTTGTTTTAAGTTTTAGCATTATGTTTAAGAACATATGGTTTGCTCATTTATGTATAGTTTTAATTTGTACTATCATACCTTATTATGTTTAGGTTTTAATTTTACTTGCAAATACTTTTGTTTGCTTTATTATAGAATTAGAATGTTGAATGTTTATTATGTCTATAATATTTTTTTTAATATTATTATTGAAATAAGTAAACTATTACAAGTTTACGAGTTGTGTTTATGGAGCCTTCATGAGTTTACGTAAACTTGCGAATTTAACAACCATGCTAATAAGAACAAAACAGAAAAAGTATAATAGAGATAAGAATATTAAATTTGATGAGTTGACATACAAATAATAATAATAATAATAATAAGATTAAAAATAAATATATTTACATAAAGTAATTTATTTATGTGAGAAGAAGACAAACAAAGATTTTAAATAAAAAAATTGAAGATAGAAAAAATTAAATAAAAAAATTTAAAAGAAATTATTAAAATTGACCTTATTTTATATGAATTTATTGAAATTTTCATTTTTTTATAGAGCCTAATAATACTATTTGATCCATATAATCAACATATTTAGTGAGATAAGAGTTAGTTGCTGTTATTTGTATAGCTATAATTTTCTTGAAATGTATTGCTGGATTTTTATATAAAAAAGCGAGAGAGAAAAAATGCATTTGGGATTTGTGGGTACCACTCCACCACGAAGGGAGTGGGTCCCATCCTCCCCATAAATTTCACAATCGGTTCTCTTTTGGTTTTGAGGTTGCGAGAACAGGTCTTCATGAGTTAGGTTACGTTGAATTTTAAGGGAGGAAATGTCTAAATCAATTAATTTTATTTGGTTGGTTTAATTTGATTTTTGAAAAAATATTTGAATAATCTGAATTAAATCAACTTAATTAATGTCAGGTTGATTTGGTTCGAGTTATTAGCTTGTCCGATCAATTATTTCTCTTATAACAAAATAATAAATATATTATTATTAAATACTTTAAACATAATTAGACAATTACATATGAATTTTAAGCATTCAAGTCTTCTAGTACAATATA
The DNA here is from genome assembly GCA_023212625.1 of Styphnolobium japonicum. Lineage (NCBI taxonomy): Eukaryota > Viridiplantae > Streptophyta > Magnoliopsida > Fabales > Fabaceae > Styphnolobium > Styphnolobium japonicum. The sequence continues at coordinate 18,148,283 of JALBWW010000003.1, read as the reverse complement.
AATATTAAGATAAAAGTAAAACTAAGTTTAGCAAGAAACACTTTATCGTCTTAAAATTATCATAAGTTTCATTTGTAATATGAATGTGTGACATTAAATGTATCTTATTTTACAAAGAATGTTATATTATATATATATATATATATATATATATTACTTCATAAAGAAAATTTTAAATTGTAGAGTTTTATAACACAGATAAGTATAATAATCATTGAAATATTATTATTTTAATATGTAATTAAAATAAAATAAAAATAATTAAATGATTGGAGCTTGAAAATAAAAATTAAAGATATATCATTATATCCTAATTTTTTAAATAAATAAAAAGCTAAATGATAAGAAAATAGCGTCTAAAAATTTATTATTTTTTGAATCATTTCACTAAATTATTAAATTATAAAATAAAAAATTGATAAATCGAATCAATCTTAATCAATTTTAATTAAGTTGAATTCGATTAAACTTAATAACCCAACCTAAATTAATTTAGGTTAATTTATCAAGTTAATCGAATCAATCCTAATCAATTAACACCCTAAATTAATTTTTTTAAAATTAATTTTTTTAAAATTAATTTAGGTTAATTTATCAAGTTAATCGAATCAATCCTAATCAATTAACACCCTAAATTAATTTTTTTAAAATTAATTTTTTTAAAATTAATTTAGGTTAATTTATCAAGTTAATCGAATCAATCCTAATCAATTAACACCCCTAATTACGAGTGTGACTGAATTCACGCTTTGTCCCTTCCGATTGCACAACTCAGTAACCATTTTGCAGTTTAAGAAGAAAAGGCAATAAATAAAACTGCTTTTTTCTATAAGCATAAAGCTATCCTGCTGCCTGCTAGTTTCCTTTTCATCCAATAATACTTTACTTGATAGCAGAAAAATAAATAGAATTAGATTATAATAAGTAGACGATGAAAATGCCACATCAACTTTGTGAGTGGAATCCACTCTTTATTATTATTATTATTATTATTATTATTATTATTATTATTATTATTATTATTACAATACTAAACGACAAGAAAATCAATTACATTTTTTTTGCTCCATAAAACACAAGGACGAATGAAAGTAAGTGATTATGATCAATTGGTATATATTTCTTGAATATTAGAGGGAATAAATTTAGAAAGTAACTTTTTACATAAAACTTGTCTTTAAATTTTTTTGGATGTTTTAAAGAAAAACAGAAACAAGTAGAGAGCAGTTAGCATGACATGTAGCTACTGAAATGAGTACCAAACACGTATTTAGGGAAAGAGTTAGTGGGTGAGATGAGGATCATGATAAGATAAGAGTGCCACGTTTGGCAGACGAGCACGCGACCACTTGATGCACAATTAATCCGTTAAGTCCATATCCACATGGTCCCATATATTCCTCGCTCGGACTATGGCCCTCATCTAGAATTTCTCTTGATGTTGATAGATTGAGAGAGCCATTCATTATCTATCTGTGACTCTGATCAAAGAAAGAGCTAAGCAACTGAGAAAGATTCGTTTGCACACCAAACATGTTGATATTATCTCCTCAACCAAAGGATCCCAGTCATCTATTCTAAACCTCATCTCTCCGTATTCCCACCTCTTGTAATTTTTAGTTTAATATTCATTCCTAAATTGTTATATAATATTCATTCAAAAATTTATATAAAATTTATTCTTAAGTCTTTCATTCTTATTTTTAGGAAATACCAAACTTACCCTTAATTTTTTTATAAAAAAAATTCTTTTACGACCTTTGAGTTAAATATGAAAGATGCTATTAATTATAATGTCCGTTTCCTTTTTTAGATCTTACCTACAACTGGTGTATATATTAATATTGGGAAGGAATGAAATGTTATTTTGTATTTAATTATGTAATAAAGTTGAAAAAATAATTTTGACTATTGCTTACAAAAATGCACACTCATATTATATATATAAAATATGGAAGAAAAAAGTTAAAAATTTTCCTTTTTCTCACGAGGGGCATTTTATGCTGTTTACATCAATTTGAATCACATTTCATATTATATCTCATATTGCTTTTCAAGTCATTTTATTCCTAATCTTATGAAACTGTGGAATTAGAATAGGATTCCCATTTCAATTTATTAATTCCTATTCTTATTTCTTAGAATTTCATTCTTTGTACCAAACATAGCACAAGTGTTTGTTTGAATGTGTTTTCTTTCTAAAAAAAATATCAATAAAAAATGTTTTTTATATTTTAGTGGGTTTGGATGAGTTTTTTTTTAAATGGAATCACTTTAAAAAGCTAAAATTGTACTTTTATTAACTAAATTTTTGTGTTTATGAAAAAAGATTTTTTTTAGAACATGGATAAATTGTTCAAACATAAAAAAGTATTTTTCAAATATTGCATACAAACATAAATTAACTTTTATCTCTTACAAAAATATTTTATAAAATTTCATCTAAAACATATTTTTTTTAAAAAAAAAATTCATCCAGACCAGCGTTAAAAACCATCAATAGATCATCTTTGATAGAATATTACTTCAACATATTGTAAGAAATCCAATAACCCTGCAGGTATGTGTAAGCGACAAAAAAATATGTTTTTGACTACATTATTCGAGTTTTAATATATTAAAAATAACATTGTACAAAAAAATAATTCATTTAATATTTTTTTTAACTATTATACAAAAAATTATTACCATAATTTAAATCAATAAAACACGCCGTGAAAGTTCAGCTGTCTACTTATTTATTTTCGACCACTATATATTACTATTTTAGATAATAAGGCTCGTAGGTAATCATTTATTTATTTTTTTTAAAAAGAAATGATCGTTAATATCTTTCTCTGTATAACATTAAGCCTTTAATATTTCAGTCCTAGAATATATTGTATATAGGACTTCTAGAAGGCCTTTATAAGTCTTATCCATTGGTTTTAAAAATGAAACGTAAACATCTGGTTCGCTAACAATCAATTTACAAACTTTCAAGTAAGCTTTAATTATTCCTCGATGTATAATGCGAAAAAACATAGATAAACATGTTAAACTATATAAATACAACGAGGACCACAAGCGTCATATGTCAATGAAATGAGCCACAGACAATATGGCATATGCAGGTCGTAGATATCATGTTCAATAAAATTAAATGAAACGTACCAGTTTGATTGAAAGATTAGTAATAATTATAATATTGCTATTTTATAATTCATCAAGCAAAACGGATATTATATTTATTTATTCTAATCATGATGTGAAAAGGATATCTAAACTCTTCTCTTTTACTAATAACCTTAATAAACAATGTGTCCACCTTTATATGAATTCTAATCATTCAACATATCACAACCTATCCATTGAAAACGATATTTGATAGTGGAAATTACACGTTATTATCCATTGAATACTTACATAGTGAGGTCTTCATTTTTTTTATATAAATATATCTTTCACTATGAAAATATAAAATTCTAGAAAACTTTAAAAACTTATCATAATTCAAGGCATCCTAAACATTTCTGGTTTGATGTATCTGTTTTGTTTCGTAATTTTGATACTTTTTTTCCCTTTAGAAAGTTATATTGGTAAAGTTGAAAACGGGGACAAATTTTAAGCCTCATATATAATACTAATATTTAGTGAAAGTGAAACAACTTAAGCCTCCGCCTATGAATTATGATGTCCTGCTGCGAAAGGAACACATTCATGGCTTCAACAAACGTTAGTAAATGCGTCGGCTGCCTCCTCCTGCCACCAACTTTAGCTGTTCATCCAATAATTCTAATACACCATTTGCGTTTTTTGAAGCAGTAATAAGATGAAAGAAAAAAAATCATAAACATATTATTGGAGATAACGGAGTGGGACATTTTGTTTTAAAACCAAAATAACTCTTCTTAATTAATTAGGTACCAAAACGGATTTTGATAGTGACAATGCATTAGGGAGACTACATGCACTTTGGTTGATGACGTAAGAATTGGCTTACTAACAATACTTTATTAGGTATTAGTTAAAGAATTGAACACTGAACCAACTTTAACTTTGTTTTCTTTTTTTTTTTTGGTTCTAGTACTTCCTATGTCTCCAAGTCTCAATAATTATTGATCAATGTTGGTGCATTGTTAAGAACCATCCTTTTTTATTTTTTTATTTTTGGTCAGTTCTATTCAGCACAGCCTTACTTGACTCCGAAACTACAAAGTGCATTTGTTTTCCTTTGTTCAACCACCAGCACCACCGACCTCATTGGTACACAACAAAAAGTCCTCAACCAATATTGACTGACAAAGTTTTTCTGCAATTTTTATGGCATATGTTTACATATGGTTCCTACCTACCACTATATCTCTAACCAAAATATAAATAATTTTCCTTGCGAGAGAAGTTCACGGTTTTAAGCTGAAAAATGCAAAGAAATTGGTTGAAATGGGACCATGCCCCTGTCTTGCAATTTGATAACATGTAGGAAACGCCAGAAAAAACAAGAGAGGGGGGGGGGGGGGGTTCAAGTTCTCGGCCTCTGTAGTATTGATCGAACTCACCAATCAGGCAGAGACAGTTTGCTATATCACTTGAGCTTCGAGGTGTTGTTGCGTAAGGAACTCGGCCTAGTTGGTAACGGTGGGCTGAAGTACTGAACACGTTATGATGGCTATAACAACCATATATATGAGACGACCATTACTTTCCACCAAATTTTAGCTAATACGTTTCCCTTGTTGTTTGATTATTAGATCCAACGCAATATTAGGAGTAGGACTAATTGAAGTCTTGCAAATGTACAATTTAATTGAGAGTGCTGTTGTATATCAAGCCAAAAGAGTGAACCATGTATGCATCTGTTAAGTGTATAATATATAAGCAAGCCGGCCCTTTCAGATAACAATTCATATATGATGATAACAATTATAATACACAATTAATAGAAAGCTTAAGTCGTACCTATTACAGGATGGATATTGTAATTAAGAGCAGTTTCCTTTACTTAATCTGAACTATACAATGGAGTGATGCCGAAGTTATACATACTTTTTTTTTTTGGTGTTTTAAGTTATACATACTTCTGAATCTAAAAAATTCAATTTTTTTTTTGGAAAGGAGTGATGCAGAAACTAAAGAGAAGCAGACAAGGTTGCTTTCCTTGTGTAATTTTCGGTGGATGATATGTTGTGTTTAGTTATGACTTATCTGAAATGAATCAGATTCAATTCATAAATCATAATCGAACCCACAACACTTAGGGGGAGCATTTCGTTGTCACTATAAAACACATCCAAAACTAACTTTGCTGTCTTTTGCTCTGGCCATCTGCTTGCACGGCTCCACACCTTTTGTCATAATGGCATTACATATCTTATAACCCTAGCTAACATTCATCATAATCCTCTACAACAGTAAGCAGCCTCCACGTAAGATGATTTCAGATTTCTAGTCGGGAGATGAGTAGGGCTTCTTCTTCTTTTCTTATTCCAAATATACATATTTTTTTAAAATGATTATAGGGATAACATTAACATGAAGGTTTCTTAAGGTTGAATAATGTTTGTTTTATTTACTTATATATTTTTAATTAACCCTTTTATATATGCAAATATATTTTTCTTTTTCTTTTTCATTTGGTGTGAGTTGAGATATGCAAAAATGTTATTGAATTAGCAAAATGCAATATCTCACCTACACACGACACCTATTATTTTTATAATTTAATTTTAATCCACCATCATGTAAAGTTTTTTTTACACTGTCATTCAATTATATGCTGACACGTCATTAAAGAATTAGACTTTTTATGTAGTTATTGTCATAGTCAAACTCTTTTAATAATTTGACAATACATGATTGAATGACAGTGTAAAAAAAAACTTTACAAGTGGATCAAAATTAAACTCTTAATTTTATCCATAACTTAATAATTGATCACATATGGCATGGTTAGTGTTGTTCCCAAACGAACTTTTTGTTTTATTTCATTCACTTTTTATTTAAGTGCCCACTTACCCAATTAATCTATATCTATATTACTTTTACATTTATGAGTATATTATATAATTCATAATTGCTAACCTATCCCCAAAAGAATTAAAAAAATCCGCATCTTTATCTTATTATTACTTTAAGTTATTAGAATTGGGCTAGTGATGAAAGATTTTGAAAATTTGTAAAAGGTTATAGGTTCAAATTATTATTAAAAAAATCTTATTATTACTTCGTTATAAATCATAAATTAAAGAGGATTGTTTGTTTTGTATGCATGTAAAAAAGAAAGGAAGAGTATGCTCAATACTTGAAATTATTTTTATACGAACCTTGTTGTTTTTCTAAGCTCTGTTTTTTGTCTAAGATTGAGATTTAAATGAAAGCCGTATCATAAATTTCAATATTTACTAAATGCTCATATTTATCGTTTTGGGTTGGAACTTGTGGGGTGGGACAATGAATATTTTTATGTATATGGTTATCAAATAGAGTACTACAACACCCGATCTCACATTTTGAAACTAAAAAGCAGTGCACCATATTAAGCCAAAATTTCAGACTAGTTAACCCCACAACTCAACAATAATGTGTTAATCTTAATTATTTGTGCCTATTAACATGTCTTTAATTCTTATACATCATGTACACAAAATTAAGATCAACAAGAAACATGTTCTTCATTAAGCACAAATCCAAAACCATATTTTATCTATAATCCCATGTCAATTTAAGATGATTAATAAATGCGAAAGCAAACCTGAAGGATCAATAAGATTTTGATAGAAAGGATGATATTTTTGATAAAGTAGTGATCTCCCAATTATAGAGTTTCTTAGGTTCTGTCTCAATTCCTCTTCTGATGGAATGAAGAGAAATAATCATTTTTGTTCTATAATTGGGGACTATAACCCTTTATATTTATAATAAGCATATGTCTTTTCATGAAGAGTCATGACTCTTAAACTTTTCTTATTCCTATTTCAGCCCATCATAAAAATAGAAATAAGACTTTTGGTATCTACACAATATTTTTCACGATAATTATGCCAGTTGCCATAACACTTTAATCCAAATAGATAACTTTGATTTTGGCTAATTAAATAATGACTTAACATATTTAATCATTACATGTATGACCCCAATTTAATATATATTTTTCTAACAATCTCCAACTGACCTACATATGTATTCTTATAAATGTGTTAGACTTTATGAGCTCAAACCTTTGCCATCATAAACATAGGGCATATTTGAACAATATCATCCATTGGTTATATTAATATAGGACCAAAACGAATTTTGTTATATCTATCATAATTGAACCTATCAATGATCACTAATATCAACATAACCAAATGACATAGATCAATCATGAAGTGTGCAGCATGAAAATTACATGAAGGTGATCTGTACATGTTAATTTTCAACTAGTCTTACTATACTTTAGTGAGATCATTTAATGACATTATCGTACGAAGTATAATAAACTGAACACCAAACTTTATTTCTAATCAAAAAAATATTCAAATACAAAAGTACTTATATATATATAATCAAACATATAACATAAAAAACAAAAGTGATAAATTCCCACTAAACCAAAGATTCGTCATATTCTAAGACATCCATGTGAGCAGTATGCTCATGAAAGACCTTGGATGGAAGGCCCTTTGTAAGAGGGTCTACTATCATAGAGTTTATCCTTAAGTGTTCTATAGAAATCTGTCCATTTTGTACCATCTCCTTGATAACTAGGAACTTGATGTCAATGTGTTTTGACTTGGTCGAGCTTCTATTGTTATTGGAGTATAAGACGAACGATTTGTTGTCATAGTATAACTTAAGTAGTCTTTCAGTTCCTTCCCCAATTCTCAGCCTAGTGACAAAGTTCCTCAACTAAATCTCATGATTTGATGTCTCACAACACACTACAAATTTTGCTACCATAGTGGATGAAGCAATAAGAGTTTGCTTGCCATTACGCCAAGTAACTACACCACCAACCAACAGATAGATATAACCCGAAGTGGATCTTCTACTATCTTGGCATTTGACAAAATCGGAGTTAGAATACCCAGTGATCTCCAAATAGTCTGACCTCCTATATGTGACCTTATAATCTCTTGTTCCCTTCAAATACCCGATCAATTAATTTGAGGCACTTATGTCAGCTTTGTATTAGGCTTTATTAGATATTTATTATGCCCATTATTAGTATTTTAGATGAGTTTAATGTTGTTGGGCTTCATTGGGCTTTAATGCAAATTGTGAATAATTTATGGATTTTGTTGCATTTTGACCTTTCTTCCTTGGTTAAGCCATAACTTGGGACTCGGTGATCCATTTGAGGTGATCTTGGTGTCTTTGGAAAGCTAAGATAAGGATCTACAAGTTTCATGAGAACTCAAGAGCTGAATCGAACTTCTAAGGGTCTAAAATATCTCTGCAATGCAGAGTGGGTTTGCTGTCACGGAAATCTAGGCAGTGTGCACATATTGGACTACATAGTGAGCTATAGGCCTCCTCTTGGGCTGAAACTTGGCCATTGGAAAGATAAGACTCATATCTCCAACTTCACTGAAGATCATTTAGTCAATAAATGTCATTTTAGGCATCATTATGAAGCTACAAGTTGGTTTGAATTTGGAAACACGTTCTGCCAACCTAACTTGAGGTAGGTGTAGTGTTTTTGGCATATCTGGAGTTCTAAAAGTCCAAATGGCATGATTCCAATTGCAAACTTTCAAGGAGACAACTGGCTACAACTTTCATGAAGACCTCCAAGCCAAAATGCACGGTTTAGGTCATGAAAATCAAGCCAGAAGTTGGATAAGAGTTGCTGACTAAAAGCCACCAACCATACACCAACACACTTACCATGCACCAACCCACCAACCAGTGTTATTAAAACCGTACCGGACCGGCCGGTGGACCGGTAAACTGGTCAAGTGACCGGTTCGGATGACTAGTTGGATCGGGTATGTCTCAGAATCGGTCCGACCCGGCCGGTTTTTAATGAAAACCGGTGACTCGGTTGGTTGAACCAGAACTGGCCGGGTCATTAAATTAAAAAAAAAACTTTTAAACTTTGAAAAATCATAACTTTTGACTCGTTTGTCCGATTTAGACTAATAATATGTCCATTTTATATAACTTTTTGAGATCTACACCATGGTAGTCATATTTTTTTCAAAATAAATATATTTTAATTTTTTATAACGATAAATATCATCATATGTAGTGTGTATTTATATATATATATATTTAAATATTTATTTAATTTTATGCGGTTCGACTAGTGACCCACTGGTTGAACCAGTGACCCAGTGACCCAGTACCCTGACCGAGTTGACTACCGGTCCGGTTTTTATAACTATGCCACCAACCATGCATCAAGCTTCCATATTTGACAATTTCCATGTTTTTACAGCTTGTATTCAGATTATGTACATATGCAAATTGGCTTCTAGGATTAGTATAAATAGAGTCAATCTCTTTGTATTATGATCATTAAATTTGAAGTAAGTTTGAAGAAAGTTTGAGTATTTGTGAGAGTTTTCTTTCTCTTCTCTATTCTCTTTAGAATTTCGTTTTTGTTCTTTATTTTATGAGTTCTTCCTTCCCATCCATGGAAGGCTAGGCTCTCATAATCAATCCAAGGGATTAGCCATCTTGATGTTTAATTTGGAGATCTTGTTTCGCTTGTTCATATTGCTTAATTGTTATTCAAGTTTCTCTTCTTCTTCTTTTGATTTTTATCTAGATTGAATTGCTTAATTTGATTTAGATGTTGATGTGATAATAGTTTTATTATCATGTATTCAAAGAGGATCACAAAGACTAAACAATATATCAAAGCTTTTTTATGGATTGTTTAGCTTGGTTAAATCCCTGATCTTAAGTTAATATATGTTTAGATGATGCTTACTTTATCTAACCTTGGTTAATTAAATCCTAGATGCTTATTTAGTAGAGGATTCTTGGATCATGTTGAGGCGTCTTGATGTGATCTAAGGCCAAGAACACGGTTAGCAATTAAGTGAATTCCTTGTGATCAATGATGAGTTAAACTCAAGATCGATAAAATTTCCTTGGATTGGTTAATTTGTTAATTACATTTCTTTAATTGAACTGGTATATTTTCTTTTCAAATCATCAAAACCCCCTTTTAATTATCTTGATCTGATTAAATCTTTGTTGTTTTTGGATCCTTGAGAGACGATTCGGTTCATGCTCTATACTACAAATTAGTTTGTGAATCGGTAATTTTTATTATTTGACGGGTCTCGACAACCTCTTGTCAAATTTGGCGCCGTTGCCGGGGATCCAAGGCAACTATTTGATCATTTCAAGACCCCATCTAACTATAATAATTGTGTTTGTTTTGGTTTTTGAAGCTTTTTCAAGTAGAATTAGGCTGAAATTAGGTAAAGGGCATCGTGTCAAGATTCTGGTTTGGTAAAGTATCTCTGATCAAGCTGAATTTTGGTAGACTAATGGAAAAAATTATTTTGAGAAAGGCTCACTATAAATAGTGAGATCACCCTTATTTTAGCCAAATTCCATTGTTTAAACCACTTTTTCAATTTTTTTAAGATTTTTTATTATATTGTTGGATAGCATTTTTGTATATATTTCACCTTGTGGTAGTCCTATAATTTTTTAAAATGTCTAGATATGTTTTCTGTAATTTTTTTATGTATATTTTTACACTTGTTTTTGTGATTTTGTGCTTTTGTATTTGATCTCTATTCTGATGGAGCATAAACTTGATGAGCTGGCTTATTTGGTGAGACAGTTGGCAGTGGAACAACATCAGTTACATGTGCAAGAACCTGTAGGATTTTGTAGTATATGTTGTAGTTCTTTTCATCCCACATATGCATGCATCACATTACAAGATGATGGTTTTGTATTTCATGACCATTCAATTGATGCAACATGTGTATTTCTTGGTGAACCACAATACCAACAACTTGGATATAATCCTTATTCTGCTACCTATAACCTTGACTGGGGAGATTATCTCAACTTGAGATATGAAAATGCAGCATAATAACAGTCAAACCATTATATGCAGCCATTCCAGCAACCAATGAGTTCACAATAGTTCCAACCTTATGTTGAACCAAGTAGTCTATACCAGCAGTCTATGCCCCAGCAAGCTCTAGTAGGCACGGAATCTGAGCCTACATTGGAGGACTTAGTGAAGCAATTGGAAACTAATAATCTGCAGTTTCAACAGAGAACTGAGACCACCATTCAGAATTTGAATACCCAAATTAGTCAACATCTTCATTGAGTCGCTTGAGCAAGCAACATATGCGCAGATATCTGATTCTCAGAGAACATGAGATCATTGATGTGAAAAAAACCAATTGATGATTTGTGTGTTGAATTTGCTAGTTTTACCGATTTTGATGATTCTCGTTTTGTTGTAATCTTAGTTGTGATGGTGATATGTTGTGTAATGCATGTGCCTTGATATTATTGTCTTTAAGACTTGATGAATCTTTTTCAAGAGACTAAGTAAGAAATTCAATCTGCAGAAGTAGTGAAGCCACCAAAATTGGAGTTCATTGTGGCTAAGAACCTCTTTACTGATGAGGAGGAGAGGTTGCTGCAGATTTTAAAGGAGAATCAAAGAGCCACCATACTTGCAGACATTCCTAGCATTAGCCCTTCCATATGCATGCGTAGGATTTTACTTGAAGATGGAGTTAAGCCAATAAAGCAGCCCCAGAGGAGACCGAACCCTCTGATTCTAGATGTGGTGATCCATTATACTGGCTATGGTATGGTCGACGGTATTTTGTTGCATCTGCTATCCGTAGGGCAAAAAGTCTTACTTTTCAACTCGAGGTTGAAATTATTTCTTGGGACAAATCTTCAATCATGCTGGCTAATGGCATTAAAAGTAGCGCTTCTTGGGAAGCAACCCAAGTTTTCTAACTCTTTTATCTTTCCAACTTTGACTTATTTGCAATCACAGGAATCGAGACAGAAAATCGGTGCCAAGCAAGAAAATCTATCAGAGTTTGATTTTTCGGTCTTAATTTTGTTTGTTTTTCATTGACAGATGATTTTTCTCCGGTTAAATGGCGGATAACGGTACTCCGTGAAAATCTTTTTCGGTCCCTTCAGTTACCCACAAACACTGAAATCTGTATATAATTTTACTCAATTTTTTTTCCTTTTTCTTCTTTATTTCAAAATGGATAATCAGCTTGTTAACTTCCTCAAGCAATTCCCTTCTCTCCGTCAAAATACTTTAACTAACATTTATTGTGCAAGGTTTAAGAGATTAAGGATGCTTATGCACAAAGGCATCCCTGTAGATATACGCTGGTTAATTGAAGCAAAGGTCCGAATCATAAGGGAATTTTCTGACGCTCTTGTCTCATATATGTCAGGGCTAGGCAAAAGTTCATATGCAAAGAAAAGAAGAGCAAAAAGGTTACGAGTCTGTTATAAATGTGCAAGATAGACCTGTAACACAAAATGCAGATTAATTGGAATGACGTCTATAAATCGACTTGATAAAATTCACTTCATTAAGGATGACATGAGTAAGGAGTCTTTAGATAACATTCTATTGACTCTTGAGACGCATCCTAGTGGATATGTGCAGAGAGTACTTCTCGATTTATGGCCAATATTCCAAGATGAACATAAGCGTTATAGTTTCGGGAATCTGACTCAAAAAGACCCTGTTTGCCAATTTTTAAGAAAATTGGATGGGAAACCGACCATCGGCCCAGAGAGAGCATTCAAGCCGTTACTGGACGTAAAACCAGAGGAAAATGTGAGCCACAATCACACCTCCTGTATGTATTATCTTTTTATTTTTCCTTTTTCTTCTTGTTCATTTAAAAAAACAAAACAAATTAAAAAAAAAATTAGCCGTATTTTTTTGAAATATGCATTGTGTATTTTCAAACTTCTTTTGACACATATAGATTAGTCTTTTATCCTTGTCATATAGCTATTATCATTGTTGTGCTTCTTTTTCAAACTTGTCTGACACACGGATCTATCCCTCCTTTATAGGTGTAATTATTACATTTGAGTTTTGATTCCTTTAAATAATGCACTTTGCTCTCTTCAGATCATTGATAAGGTGAGAGTACAAAAAAAAAAGAAAAAAAATGGAAGTCACTTCAGTTCGTCGGATCAAGAGTGTTTGTGTCTTTTGTGGATATAATCCTGGGAAAGATAAAGAATTTTTAAATATTGCAAACCATCTTGGTCGAGTGCTAGCTGAGAGAGAAATCCATTTAGTTTACGGAGGAGGTAGTCTTAGATTAATGGGTTGTGTAGCAACTGCTGCACATTTAGGAGGTGGCAAAGTCCTTGGTGTTATTCCTAATCCTTTAACTACTGGCAATCCCACTGGAAAAACAGTAGGGGATGAAGTAATGGTATCTTGCATGCACCAACGCATGAACATTATGATAGCAAATGCTGATGCCTTTATTGCCCTACCTGGTGGTTTTGGAATTTTGGAAGAGCTCTTCCAAATTACATCTTGGTCACAACTGAACTTTCACCAAAAACCCATAGGTATATTAAATATTAATGGTTTTTATGACAGTTTGTTTTGTTTTCTTGATCATGTTGTAGAACAAAGGTTCATCTCACAAGCAACACGTCAAATTCTTGTAACCGCTGCAACCCCTGAACAATTGCTCGATCAACTACATGAATTTGTCCCCCAACGTCATCCAGCAATGACTCCACTGAATTGGGAACAAGGCAGCATCAGCAAAAAGCAAAAACTTGATTTGACTTTGTCCTTGTGAATTTTTGTTTTCTCTTATGGTTTAAAAATTTTTTTTTTGTAACTTTTCTTATTTCAGGCCCGATTTGCAGTTTTCTGGTAAGACCTTCTACACTCTACCTATCTTTATTTTGACATTGGGGACAATGTCTTAAATTAGTTGGAGGGAGGGATAGTTGACAATACCATGTACATAGTTTAGTTAAAAAAAAAAAAACTAACTAGCTAATCTTTATTGTTACTAGCTTATTAGATGTATGATGGCAGATTAAGGAGTAGTTTTGCTCTTGAGACGCATCTTAACTTGCATTTCATAATATGTCTTAAATTATTTTGTTCTTGCATATAAAAAAAATTTCATTTTGATATTTTCAATTAATTTTGATGCAAGCATGTGCTGAATCTGAGCTTAATTGATAATAAATATGCAAAACAGTTTATAGTTGAATCATTTTCATGATATACATGTGTATATGACTGAGGATATTAGGAAGAAAACATGGTTGAATTGAGTGAATGTTCCATACCTTTGTGAGTTTTGGGCTTTTCCAAGTTTGATACTTACACTTGGTTTATTTTCTTTCATGAGTGATGTCAATTATGAATTTATTTTCTAGAACTTGCATTGAATCGATTTGAGATTACATTATCAGTATGTTGCATGAAAATGACAGAGACATTTTTCTTGACTTAGCTGCTTTGGCCAAATAAACCTACCTTGCATTTATCCCATTGTTAACCCCCTCTGAGCCTACTTGCCCATTCTTTGTTCTTAGCTCATTACAAGCCTTGAGTGAAAAACCATGTTTTACCTCACCTTACAGAATATGAGAGCATTGATTTTCCTATTGGAGAAGTTATTTTGCTTACAATGAATTAAGTGTGGGGGAATTAGTGTGCTGATGCGAAATGCTTGGTACCAAAAAAAAAATGAAAAAAAAGAGAAAAAAATGAAAAAGAAAATAAGGCCAAAAGGTTGTGAAAGAAAAGAATCGAAAAAGGATGGAATGTGTGAAGAGAATGAGCATTTTATGGTTTTGGGTAAAAAATTTATGCTTTCTACTTGAGTTGCTCCACAATGCTCTTTTATTCTCTTTGGTTTTAACCTGTTATTATCCATATTGTTCCATTCATTCACCTTATAAGTCCCATTACAACCTTTTTGAAAGACCTCTTGAGTTTTGCAATTTATTTGATCTAAGTAGTGGAGAATTGATGCATATGCAAGCCTATGGTAAAATACTTTCATAATTTGACTGAGTTGAGCGCAAACAGTTAACCTAAACACCTTGTGTGATTTGAGTGTCACTTGTGAGGAATTTTACTCAATTTGAACATGCATATTTCTGATTAAAGCATGATTATACTATACTTTATTCTCAATTGGTTTGATTCAACTATTCTTTGTTAAGCATACTTAACTTATTAATTATGGTTTATATTTGATACAATGCTTGTATTTAAAAATTAGTTGAATTGATTAAATAAAGTATTACATGTTTGTGGGTATCATCCTGGTAAACCCTCACGAGACTATAACTCGTCCATTAGGGACACCTAGGGGTTTCAAGGCTTGTGGTACATGCTAAGTGTCGTCGTGTTTTCCTACGAAAGTAAATTAGATTAGGTATAATCAGTTTTTATGCTTTTAGTTTAATAATATGATGTTTCTTGTTTTTCTTTAGTTTTGTCCTTATGTGTTTTGCCGAGGAGTGCAAAAGCTTAAGTGTGGGGGAATTTGATCAATCAAATTGAAACACTTATGTTAGCTTTGTATTAGGCTTTATTAGATGTTTATTGTGCCCAATATTAGTATTTTAGATGAGTTTAATGTTGTTGGGCTTCATTGGGCTTTAATGCAAATTGTGAATAATTTTCGGATTTTGATGCATTTTGACCTTTCTTCCTTGGTTAAGCCATAACTTGGGACTCAGTAATCCATTTGTGGTGATCTTGATGTCTTTGGAAAGCTAAGACAATGATCTACAAGTTTCATGAAGAACTCAAGAGCTGAATCAGATTTCTAAGGGTCTAAAATATCCCTGCAATGCAGAGTGTGTTTGCTGTTACCGAAATCTGGGCAGTGTACACATATTGGACTACATAGTGAGTTATAGGCCTCCTTTTGGGATGAAACTTGGCCATTGGAAAGATAAGACTCATATCTCCAACTTCACTGAAGACCATTTAGTCAATAGATGTCATTTTAGGCATCATTATGAAGCTACAAGTTGATTTGAATTTGGAAACATGTTCTGTCAACCTAACTTGAGGTAGGTGTAGTGTTTTTGGCATATCTGGAGTTCTAAAAGTCCAAATGGCATGATTCCAATTGCAAAATTTCAAGGAGACAACTGACTATAACTTTCATGAAGACCTCTAAGCCAAAATGCACGTTCTAGGTCATGAAAATCAAGCCAGAATTTGGATAAAAGTTGTTGACTAAAAGCCACCAACCATACACCAACACACCTACCATGCACCAACCCACCAACCATGCATCAAGCTTCCATATTTGACAATTTCCATGTTTTTACAGCTTGTATTCAGATTATGTACATGTACAAATTGGCTTCTAGGATTAGTATAAATAGAGTCAATTTCTTTGTATTATGATCATTAAATTTGAAGTAAGTTTGAAGAAAGTTTGAGTATTTGTGAGAGTTTTCTTTCTTTTCTTCTCCATTCTCTTTATAATTTCGTTTTTGTTCTTTATTTTATGAGCTCTTCCTTCCCATCCATGGAATGCTAGGCTCTCATAATCAATCCAAGGGATTAGCCATCTTGATGTTTAATTTGGAGATCTTGTTTCGCTTGTTCATATTGCTTAATTGTTATTCAAGTTTCTCTTCTTCCTCTTTTGATTTTTATCTAGATTGAATTGCTTAATTTGATTTAGATGTTGATGTGATAATAGCTTTATTATCATGTATTCAAAGAGGATCACAAAGACTAAACAATATATCAAAGCTTTTTGATGGATTGTTTAGCTTGGTTAAATCCCCGATCTTAAGTTAATCTATGTTTAGATGTGCTTACTTTATCTAACCTTGGTTAATTAAATCCTAGATGCTTATATAGTAGAGGATTCTTGGATCATGTTGAGGCGTCTTGATGTGATCTAAGGCCAAGAACACGGTTAGCAATTAAGTGAATTCCTTGTGATAAATGATGAGTTAAACTCAAGATCAGTAAAATTTCCTTGGATTGGTTAATTTGTTAATTGCATTTCTTTAATTGAACCGGTATATTTTCTTTTCAAATCATCAAAACCCCCTTTTAATTATCTTGATCTGATTAAATCTTTGTTTTTCTTGGATCCTTGATAGACGATTCGGTTCATGCTCTATACTACAAATTAGTTTGTGAATCGGTAATTTTTATTATTTGACGGGTCTCGACAACCTTTTGTCAATACCTCATAACCTTTTTGGCTGTTTTCTAATGATCTATTCCTGGATTGCTTAAGTATATGCCTAAAACTCCAACAATGTATGCTTTGTTTAGACGCGTATAGACTTGAGCATACATTAGACTCCCTACAGCTGATGCATAGGGAATCTTTTGCATCTCCTGAATCTCAAGATTTCCTTTTGGGCACTGACTGAGACTAAATTTGTCTCCCTTAGCAACTAAGGTATCACCTGGTTAGCAGTCTTGCATACCAAATAGCTCTTTTGTGACAATCCTAGAGTACCCCGAAATCGATCCCGGGTGTATTTGGACCCTTAATACAAAAGAGGCGTCATTAAGATCTTTCATCTCAAAATTTATTGATAGAAATCTATTAATTTCATACAACATGCCTATGTTATTAGTGGCAAGCAGTATGTCATCAACATATAAGACCAAGAAAATATACTTGCTCCCACGGAATTTGTGATACACACAATCGTTAACAATATTCATCTTGAACCCAAATGAGAGAATTACTTGATGAAATTTGTGGTATCATTGATGAGACGTCTGTTTTAGCCCATATATGTCATTTGATGAAACCAGAGAGAAAGTCTCTTTAAAGTCAATCTATTCTTTTTAAGTATAGCCCTTAGCTACAAGAGGAGCCTTATATCTCTCCACATTACCTTTGGAATCCCTTTTGGTCTTAAATATCCATTTACAACCAATGAGTTTCGCACCTTCTGGTAATAGGACAAATTCCCAAACCTTATTGTCTTGCATAAACTTATACTCCTCATTCATCGCTTCAATCCACTTTTCCGAGTTGGAATCTTGTATGGCTTGACAAAATTTGATTGGATCATTTTCCATCATACCCATTTTCCTCATGTTCCTGGAGAAATACTATGTAATCATCCAGAATAGAACTTCTCCTTTCTCTAGTGGATCGTCGCAAAGGTACTGGCTCTTGAAGCACTAGTTTTTGAGGATCTTGAGTTTGCTCTTCATGAACAACCAATTCATCTTGAATGGGAGATTGAACAACAATGTCTTGTAGAGGTTCAAGACTTGCTTCATCAAAAGCAACTGTATGAGTCGAGTTTGGAATTGAATCTGATTCTTCCTAAAAAACAAAGTCTCTAACCTTATTTCTCCCCCCCCCAAACTCAATATCCTCAAAGAATGTGGCAGTTCGCGTCTCAAAATTTGTCTTTAATTTAGGATCATAAAACTTATAGCCCTTGGATCATTCAGAATAACTGATAAAGTATATGCTCATTGTTCAAGGTTCCAATCTTTTTTCATTTGACCTATAAGGCCTTGCCACAGCTGGACATCCTTATACATAAAAGTGATTTCGACTAGGCTTTCTGTCTGTCCAAAGCTCATAAGGTGTTTTGACAGTTGCTTTAGTTGGCACTCTGTTCAGAATGTAAGTTGCAATCTTTAGTGCCTCTCCCCATAGTGACTCTGGTAAGGTAAAATGACATATCATACTCCTTACCATATCCTTAAGAGTCTGATTTCGTCTTTCAGCTACACCATTCATGCTAGGTGACCCCAGCATGGTGTACTATGGGATGATCACACATTCTTCTAGGTACTTGTCAAATAGTCTCGAACGTTGTTCACCTGAACCGTCATATATAAAGGTGTCAATTTGGGCCGGGCCAAGCTTATTCCGACCCACAATGGGTGCAGGATCGTAAATAGCCAGCCTAGCCCATGCAGGTTGCGAGTTGGGTTGGGCCGGCCCATAGACTTATTTTTTTTCATTTTTTTGTCTTTCTTTATTTTTTTTTCATATCTATAATAATAAGTTATTAAGAAATTAAACTTCTACATCAATCAAAACCCACAAAAATTATGTACGTAAATTAGATATAACTATAACATATTAAGTGTCATTAATATAAACAGTGATGATTTATTATATTGTTTTCGACATAAACGATTTACAATATATTCATGAAGCATTGTTTGAACCATAAATTAATCAATTCAAGGAACTAGCACAAGTTAACATCATATTTCAAGTGAAGAAAAAACAAAGGCTTAAATGTACTTGTTAGCCCAAGGTTTCTTGTTAGCACTTATTTTATGATGATTACAAACATTACTTTATCATTAATAAAGATTGCTTACACTTGATCCTAGTTAAAAGACTATTCTGCAGATTTATCAAAGCATTAAAGCTGAAATTCTCAAAGATAAGCAAGCTGATGAGCTGACTTATGAATTGAAGATAAGCTAGCTCACTCCCTGCACACTTGAACTAGTTGCTGGATTGACAGAGAATAGCATGCTAATGATCAAGATTAGTCTGCTCAAGGAACAAAGCTGGAAAACATGGATGAGTTGACTTTATGAATGCAAGATGAGCTGGCTCATACTAGAAACCCAGAAATACTCTTTTCAACTCTGTTTTTGGTCTCTAGCTGCAAGATGATTCTAGAAGGTTTCCTAAGCTGTCAAATCGTTAGAATATTCTTTGGAATGGATGGAATGATATCAAACAAAAGGGAATGACAGACACAAAAGAGAAAAAGGACACCATGCACCCACTAGCTGCCAAAAGAGGTTATGGACAGCTAGTACAATACAAAAACTGCAACGTCCTTGTGCTGTAACATTCAAATTTGAAGCTGCCTACAAATACCCATCATTTTCCAAAGATACAACAAGAAGAGGACAAGGGAAAAATAGAAGAATTAGTTATGCTTCACTTTGAGAATCATTTGTAAATCTGTGGAGCTTATCATTGTATATCCAACTCTTTGTGAGAGAGTTTTTACTCTGTTTTCTTGTAAAGCCTATTGAAGGTGTGTTGTTTTATAGCTTGGAGAGGCTATGGTTGATCAAAACTACTCATTTTTAACTTGGAAAGGCTAGGGTGGATCAAAACTACTTGTATCTAGCTTGGAGAGGCTAGGGTAGATCAAAGAACACTTGGTTAATAATGAATCAAAGAACACTTGGTTGATAGTGAAAAATCTTAGTTTTGCTGAGGACTAGATGTAGGTTCCACATTGGACCGAACCAGTATAAATTCCGCTGTGCAAGCTCTTTCTTAACCCTCTATTTACTGCATTTATGTGTGAATGTTTATTTGTTGATATTCAAACTTATATGTACATGCTCTGTTTAAGTTTCAAATTCAGACTTAGATAAGCTAGCTCATTGTCACTTGATAAACCAACTTATCTCTACTGTGTTTTGAGTTTTTTGTTTGTTGTAGAAGATTTCGTTTTTAGTAACACTTGATTCAACCCCTCATTCTCAAGTGATTTCTTACTATTAGTACTCACTAAATTTGATTTTTTAAAAAAAAATCCAAATAAAGCTAGCTAAGTAAATATATGAATAAAAAAATAACAAAATTAAATATATAACCAAAAAATAACATTTCACATAATTGGGTCAGCGGCTGCCCCAGCCCATTGCAGGTCGACCGGCATCAGGCCAGCCTATTTTCGGGTTGGGTTGGCACATAGTTGGTTCGGGCTGAGATTTTCTGAGCCCTGCCCATTTTTTTTGTCAGGCTATTCGGGTTTGCCCATAGGCTCACCCTATTTCGACACCTCTAGTCATATCTACCGTAATATTCATTACCACAGTTAAATTTGACACTCTTAATTCTTTTGTCGAGTTAGTTCTCAACTTCAGCCTTAAATGATTTGAACACATCCAATAATTGAGACTTTTCATGTATAAGGAATATGTATGCATATCTAGAATAATCATCTATGAGTGATATAAAATATTATTGATCATTCCACGAAGGTGTTGGAAATGGCCCACAAATGTCCGTATGTATTAATTCTAAGACACATGTAGCTTTGTATGCACCTAATTTCTTTTGTTTGAACTGTTTTCCCTTAATGCACTCAACACAGACATTAAAGTCTGTAAAATCAATGGAATCTAGGATCACATCTAACATAAGTCGCTCAACTCTATTTCTAGAGATGTGACCTAGGCGCTTGTGCCACAACGCTCCTGAATTTGCATTGTCAACTTTACACTTAGTACCACTTGATTCCACATTTAAGGTTTCATTATAAGAAGCAACAATATCAAGCAAATATAGATTGTCATACATTATAAGAGTATCAGTTCCAACAACATTTGAATTAATAGATAAACCAAATTGATTGTTTCCAAATGAACAATAATAACCAAATTTGTTCAACCAAGAAACAGAAACCAAATTCTGACTTTCTCTCCCACATAAAATGCTTTATTGCCTCTACTTATACCGACTTGTCATCTCCTACATAAATGCGTCTTTCAGCATCATTTGACCTTCGGTAACTCAGACAACCCTGCATTGAAACAATGATGTTAATAGTAGCACCAGAATTTAACCACCAAATGTTTCTAGGTACTGGAGCTAAATTTACCTCAGAACAGACCAAAGTAAGGAATATACATTTCTTTGCACGACAAGCATGGTACTTGGTACATTCCTTCTTGACATGCCCAGTCATGCCACATAAGAAGCAATTGTTGTCATCTTTATTTTGTTTCTTTTGTGCTACACCCTTAGCAGCTTCATTCTTAACAACCTCATTTTCCCTCTTTTTGCCCTTGTCCTTAGAGGTGCTTGCCAAGTGAGCATTTTCTGTCCTTTCTTGCTTCATCCTTTCTTCCTCTTGCACATAATATGAAATGAGCTCGTTATGAGACCATTTCTCTTTTTGACAGTTGTAATTGATTTTGAATTGACTAAATTGTGTAGGAAGAGATATCAACACCAATTGCACGAGTAAGTCATCTGACAACTCGAGCTTTAGAGCCTTAACCTTGGAAGCAATATTAGACATTTCCATAATATACTTCCTTATGTTTCCTTTGCCTTTATACTTTATAGAAATCAAGCTTTGAAGGAGTGTGCTTGTTTTTGCCTTATCGCTTTTGGCGCAGTATTTCTCAATTTCGGAAAGGAATTCTTTGGCAATTTATTATCCCTTCGGATATAGCACCCCTAAATGCCTCTAGAATGTCGCGCTTGATGATCATGAGACTCATGCGATTATAGCTGTCTCACTTCTTATAAATTTTCCTCTCTTCAAAGGTATTGAAGTCCGTAGGAGGAAGGGGTTGCTTCATCATTAGTGCAAGGTCAAGATCCATGCAACCAAGAACAATTAAAATGTTTTTTTTTCAATCCTTAAAGTTGGTACCATTAAGGACCGGAACCGAATTCAGGTTAGCAGATACAATAGCAATAGTAGCTAAAGAGAACAAAATAAACAATATAAGTATTCTCGCATCATAATCAAAATTCAATCATCAACGAATTTAAATAATGGCACAACTCATCTCAAGATACCTAGTGCAACATTAATATCAAGTCTTTGGATAATAATATTAATTGCTAGTGGTTCTCTTGTTGTAATGATCAAACATTGACAATAATGCATGTGAAATAATAAGCCCATGCATCTTTGGATTGATTTATCATTCACATGTACAACCTTATAATTATCACATGTTTACTATCACAAGTGTGTATGTAATTCGGCCAAATATTAACCTTCCTTTGGGCTGATTAATACTTGCATGGATACACATACACACTAGCATTCAACATTTCTCATGAGCAATTTACACAATAGAGGTCACTTTGGTGACTTTTTGTTTTAATTGGTTCACTTAAAATGTTAAACAATTATATAATCCAAAAATATAACCAAGTATTTGAATTTTGAATTTATTCTGGTTGCCTTTAACATAATTGTTTGAACATCAAACAACACCACTGAAGCGATAGCATGGTGGCATGTAAACTCTGGGTCTTAGGTTCGATCCAGACCAGAGACACCTTTTTCGTTTTAATCAAATTTCCCATAAAGAATGGGGAATGCTCAAAATACAACTCTAAAGGATCGAACCCCAACCATTTGGAAACCACCTACCCGTTCAAACCACAAGCCATGGCACAAAGGGTGGTTGTAACTGACGAGACTTAAATTTTAAATTCAAAATAAAACGTTTCATTATCAAATTTCCAATTTTCACTGTACAAAACAGAAAGGGTTGCACCATCACAAATTGTTAAGCACAATTCATGAAATCCAATTTCACCACAGAAGATCAAGAACACAATTATTTTTGTATAGAAAAACTTGAAAACTCCATTGTTGAAACTTTAAACCTTAAAATTCTTTAAATCATACATGAATTGAACATAGGTGACTCTGATACCACTTGTTTAATCTTAATTATTTGTTTATATTAACATGCCTCTAATTTTTAAACATCATATAGACAAAATTAAGATCAACAAGAAACATGTTCTTCATCAAGGACGAATATAAAACCATATTCTATTTATAATCTCATGTCAATTCAAGATGATTAATAAATGTGAAAGCGTACCTGAAGGATCCATGAGATCTTGATGGAAAGGATGATGTTTTTAATAGAATAGTGATCTTCTAATTGTAGAAATCCTTAGGTTTTGCCTCAATTCCTCTTCTAATGGGATGAAAAGAAGTAATTATTTTTGTTCTACAATTAAGGATTATAAACCCTTATATTTATAATAAGCATATATCTTTTCATGAAGAGTAATGTCTGCTTGAGTTTATACTATTTCATAAAGAGTCATGACTCTTAAATTTTTCTTATTTCTATTTCGGCCCATCATAAAAATATAAATAAGACTTCTGGTACCTACACAATATTTTTCAGGATAATTATGCCATTTGTCATAATACTTTAATCCAAATAGATCACTTTAATTTTAGCTAATTAAATAATAGCTTAACACATTTAATCATTATATTTGTAGCCCCAATTTAACATATATTTTTCTAACATAATGCACCATATCAAGTCGTTATAACATATCTTAATGTAGCAAGGCTTCTCAGTTCAGGATATGGATTGGGACACTCAATTAATATTTCTCTATAAAATGAGGAGTGACTACTATTTAGAATCCAAAAGGCTCCTGGAGTACAGGCCTATTACATATTTTTCTTTTTCGAGCAACCTTTAGGGAATTGGGCCGAGTTTTCCTTTTGGGTCTTCAAGTAAGCTTAACCGAGGACTTTTTCCCAATGGTGCTTATTGCCTACGGCCTACCTCCTACGTTAAAATCTTGAATAACTGGGATCTAAAGCGTCACCATCGCCATCCACAATATGACAATGCCTGTGGTTAATTTTATCATGGACCGTGTCATATCTTAAGACCCATGTCAGTTATGCAACCTCGTGTTATAGATTGAACCAAACAATATGATACTGACCGGAAAAAAAAGATCCTAGTGTTATGGATATGGAGCTGTTTGGTATCTTGATTTTTTATGTTGATATTTTGACAGGCCAAATCTGTAACATCATGCCCTTAAAAGTGGTATCGGTACACTTGAGTTCGCTCTATATCCACAGTTTATTAAGAATCTAATTTTAAAATAAGAGTTTAATTTTGATTTACTGTCAGTGTAAAAATTTTTTACATTATCACTTAATTATATATTGTCAACTCATTAAAAGAGTTTGACTATTATAACAACTACCTTAAAAGTCTAACATTTTTAATGATGTGTCAGTACATGATTAGATGACAGTATAATAAAATTTTATACTGACAGTAGATTAAAATTAAATCCTTAAAATAGATGGTTATAGATTGATTACTGGTAATTTCCGATTGTGTTCGGCTGTATGTATATATCTGATAAATCTATTTATATTTAGCCCTCTTTTGATTATCATTAATTGTGAAGAAGATCAAACTATGGATTTTCTTTATCAGTCAAACGCATTTTAGTTTTTACTCATTAATTATATAAAATTATTTAAAACAACATAAGAGAAAATTTAATATCGGTATGATCATACAACTTAAGCATTTATATTTTTAAAATCAATATGAATATTCATAGTATAAAAGTATATAATTGTTAAATAATAACAAGTATAAATAAAAATGAATTTGAATTGCCAATGAAGATGGACTCTACTGGTAGAATTGAACAACATCAATTCAAAGGTCTTGGATTCAATTAGGCTGATCTTGAAATGTGACAACTTCCCTTTTTTCTAAACTTTGTTAACAGGAAAAAAAAATAGGAACTTTAATTCTTTTCACTGAAAACTCATTTGAACTTAACCCCTGTGAAGGATGTAATTATTATATTATGTACTATATATTTGATATATAGTATAAAAATGACGATTTGTATTTTTTATAATTTAAAAGTTTCATTTTGTGATTGTGATTTTTTTTTAATGTAATTAATTGTGATATACATATTACTTATAAAAAAAATATCTTACTTAAGCTTTTTAATCAACTCAAATTATTTACATTTGATAGTTGATACACAATATGTGTATCATTTTTCAGGATAGAGTATTTATATCACATTGAAGTATTTTGAAAATAGTGTCGGTTAATTTAACTGGTAATTTTTTTCTAATGAATATAAAGACTGAGGATAAAGTGGCATTGTCATCGAATGGTTTTAGGTTAAAAACACATACTAATTTCCTAACACAGGCTAGAAAGCAAAAATATCGAATTTCAAAATCGAAACCCAGTTTTAGAGAATGAAACAAATGCTAGTTGAACTACAAGTTTGTTGGCCAGAATATTCTACACTAAATACATTTCCACTAAACCAAAAAATTGTATAAGTTATTACTCTACAAAAACTATAAGTAAATTTGGGAACGTATATAGAAAAAGTTGCATTATGTTACTTAGTTTGTAATAAACAAAATGCATGCACGCAGTAAATACATCTAAATATAAAATAGTTTAATGAATAAATTCATTAGTTTGTTTTTAAAAACAAAGGTTGACTTCGTCTTTTAATAGTATAAAACATGATGTTGGATAAATCAGTTAAAATTATTCTAGCAAACACCTTTTTAATAATTGTAAAAATTAATTCTGATGCACTAGAAAATTAATAACAATAATAATAAATAGTTTTTATTGATACTAAATTACATATAAAACTCCCAAAGAGATCAATATAAGTTTTTAGCTAGAGTTTACTAATAAATACGTAAGGGGTGCCAGGTGTTCGAGAAATCAAATTTAATGATACATATAGTTTGGTTTAATTATTTCAACTTCATGGGAATTTTGTTAAAATGAAACTTGATTTTTTTTCTTCAAAAATCAATATGCAATATATACAATATTCACCACATTTTTCTGCTACTATTACAATTTTAAAGGCCTGTAGTTTTTTTTAATTTTATTATTATAGTATTATTATTTTTATTGCTTTGTTGTAAATTATAAATTAACTACCAATAATTCCAGTTATTTACAACTATTATCATAATTTATTTTCCATTACTTTTTTGGTCAATTAGTTATAGCTTGGTATATATATGAAGATAAACATCCACAAAAAGTATTGGTAGTAACTAGTAAGACTTAAACAAAACCAATGAATCTGGAGTTTAAATCGGATAAAACCAAGAATGTGGTTGGATTTGAATGATTTTATATATTGAACAGTATATGGTGTATCTTAATTTTCAAATACGATATATTGGTACAAAGCCAATTTTAGCAAATCGTTCTACAGATTATTGTCAGATAAGGCCTACCATTTGTCACTGTCACCCAATTATATCAACCCAAAATCATAGGTGTTCAACGCCCATAATCTCGGGGATCATTCACATTTTCACAATATAAATAAACTCTCGTGCGTTTCCAAAAATGATCATACTATCACTTTATTTTAACAAATCAAAATCTCACAACTACCAATTTGCGTTGGTTTGAATGAAAGGGACTCAGTCACCTTATGTATCTTGTCCTAGGTTCAATACTTGAAACAGTGTGTATAAAGAAAATACAGTTGAGAGGTTTCCGCCTACGTCTCGAATCGTATCCCATGGAATTAATCTTTTACCTTTCGAGTAAGGAGATATCTTGATTTACACAAAAAAATAATAATAATCTCACAACTGATTATAATTAACCAATAAAAAGAAAGCCCCACATTTATTGTATCGGACATAGAGATCAGGAAACTTTCAATAGCAAATATATCTTGGGGTATTCTATCAAGTTAATTGCTAAACAAATTGTATTATGTATAGTCTTTTTTAATTATTCTATTTGGTTGATTTAAAACTAACCTGATTAGACTCTCCATTCATATTAGTCGTAACTTGAATTTGAATTTAGGATATGTCTGTTGATAAACGATCTATAACCTCATCATAAACCTTTATTGAGATTAGTAGTTTATCTTACCTTAAACTATAAATGAACCATCCCCTCTTACTTAAACTTTTATTCACCAAAAAAAATGATGAATATTATTTTGTCTTCTTTCTAATTATCATATATATTCCCGTTTGGATTCAGTTCTTCTGTAAATATATAGTCATAATCAGTCACAAAGCTAGGAATCATATGCATGATGATCGCAATCGTAATGATGATATATGCTGCCACAAAACCACAACCACTCAATTGAGTTAAACAAAATTAATAGTACACGCCCATTGATATCCATTTGAGTATCTCATCAGATTACTAGCGTCCCATACCACAATATTATGCAATCTTTAATTTCACCCTCACCCTTGCCTTGCCCGTGAAAATTCTGCACCCACCATAACATACTCAGATCTAGAGAGAGAAAGAGAGAGAGAGAGAGAGTAAGGGGGCCATGGGCCGGCCTTCTGGCATTGAGAGTAAATAAGCTGTCATGTAGCTCAAAAGCTATGGCCCCCTTCCGAATTTTGAAAAGTACCATAATTTTGGACTTACTCCATATTACAGACAGCAAATACATGATAATTTCTCATGACGTCCCTATCAGCGACAACGTCCACACTGGTATCAAACGTATACAGGAGGAGTGATTAACAAACTGCATACGTAGCCTACCTCGTGATCGTAAAAAATACAATGATTATATATTATCATATGAGGATATATAGACAAGAAAATATGTTGTTTTAATTGAAGTAAAAGCTCTCCCATGTTCCATATTGTTTATGGGTCATCAGACATGTTTCGGATAAAAGTGTGGTACATATATGTAGGGCAACGAGAAAAAAGAGCCTTCAGTTCGTATGGTACACGCCACACGGCTCCCTATCAATTTGTCATTATTGTCATTTAGAGAGAACCACACACAAGTCACAAGTATGCTTATTGGGTAATCAAACAATTACTTGTATGAAATCAACATATATATATTATACAACAACGTTAACTGGTTTTAATTAAACAGATTAATCTTACTATGTAAAAAAATAAATAACAGATTAATCTTACTAGTTTTCAAGAACGATGCAAGAGGAAAAGATTCTAATCTTTGTTTAATTAAAAACTAAAGTGTGAATATATATGTGCCTATATTAATATATAAACAATTAATTCTATTACCAAAAAAAAAACAATTAATTCTTCTTTTTATATACTTTGTAAAATATATCACAAGTGTGCAGTACTAAATTTTATCACCAGTACACAAAAATTAAAAGTTAAAAAATACAGTTGCAAGATAATAACATATCAATGTATAGTTTATGCCATTTTGTGAAAAGTACACATTAACATATTAGCGACTAACATCAATGAGTTTATGGTTGATTTACGTTACTATAAAGGACTCAAGACTCAGTCGATTTATATATGGTAGGGAGATCATTGGCTTCTTTTCTCTTTTGTTGCTTGAAAATGGAAATGGTATCTAAATACATGAAAAATAACGAGGTGGCTTATTGAGACTGGATGCTAAAAGTTGCGTCTGCTACCCCTTAAATTGCAGAAATTCTTGTGCTGCTGGGACCTGTCCATTTGCCTGCCCCAGGATTCAATGCTTTTTGGCAACGCTAAGGTCATAACTCACAAGGAGGTGTTCTCATGCAACTCTTTCTCTCTCTCTCCTCGGCCCACCACGAACAGAACAAAAGTAAATAAGCAGAAAATGAAAAAGACAATACAAAACAAGATCACTCTTCTAATCCCAAGGAGTAACAACGACTCATATCCCCAAAATTCCTTCCATAGGTTCAATAGCATTTAATGCATATTTCTATTATATAGGACAAAATATGGACAATTATTAATTATATACAGTGATCTCTTTAAACTTTGCCATTGGGGCAAATTACCCTTGAAACTTTTAAAACGTTTAATTTAGGAATCGTTTGGCACACATGCGTCTAATCCTAAGCATCCAGTATGCTTGCGCTGCAAGATGTCCAAATTTGATAGACAGCTATATATGAGATGAACATATACATCTCATATGTCATCTGTTAAGCCAAGATGCTTATAATTGTGTGTAGGCATATGCCTGAAAAAAAAACTTTGAAAGGGTAAATTATAATCTTTAAAGAGATTAAAATTGTATATAAATAAAATATTAAAATTTCATTAGTGTTTTTAAAGATTGTATAACCCCCTATACATAGTTCTGCCCATGCATGTGCTTTCAAATCTACGAGTTTTAGATTGTTATCAAATAACTATACAATATTTTTAGTTATTATGTTGTTTTTTGCTCATAACTTTTATTATATAAATTAATTATATTAGTTATTGATAATCATGTTGAATGAATAGATTCTTGTCACATTTATATGACAAATTCTTCTTAAAACCAACATTTGATGTAGTTTTTCTCATTGTCTTAAGCTTTGTTTAGTGTTTTGTTATGTTTTCTTGCTTAGAAGTTTAATTTACTTTGTGCTTTTGTGATTGTTAGCTAATGAAATAAAGGAGATTAGTTCTTGATCAATTGGAAAAGAATTGAAGCAACAAAGAGTGGAAGAATATATTCTAAACAGCCACTGCTTGAGCGCCCAAACCTCCAACAAGACATGCTCTCTTGACGTGATTGTTAGCTAATGGAATAAAGGAGATTAGTTCTTGATCAATTAGAAAAGAATTGAAGCTACAAAGAGCGGAGGAATACATTCTGAACAGCACCGCTTGAGCGCCCAAACCTCCAACAAGACATGCTATCCGGATGACTATTGCTTTAGCAGTAGAAAGTCACTGCTTGAGCGGTGGGCGTAACTCTGCACACGTTTTGCTGATGTATAAATAGAAAATAAAGGGAAACAACAGAGAGGACGATTGGGAAACAAGAAAAAAGAGATCTATTGCCACCTTAACTCAATGAGAAGGGATTCAAGAGGAAGATTGAAGGATTTCAACATCAACTTCTTGGATTCTTCATGGAGTTCATCTCTTTCTTCTATTTTTCTTTCTTTTGCATCATAAGTAGCTAAATCTCCTTAGCTAGGGTGAAGATGTGGCTTGATTTTGATGGTTTGTTTGGATTCATTTATCTTAATATAAGTTTTTATTCATGGATTTAAGTGTTTATATTTGTTCTTAATGTTTTTTTATGAATTGACCACTCATAAATCAAATTGATGTTCATGGATAAGATTGAGAAATTCATATATGATTGTGCTTGATGTGATAAACTCCATAATTGAGCAGAATCTAGGATTAAATCGATGTGTTTAATTGTGTGGTCCCCTATGGGAATCTTATGCTTTTTCATGCTTTGTTATATTTAAAGTTGTATTAAAGAATTAATGGATTCTAAATAGTTGAAGAGAATTAATAAATCAAAGAATTGAGTATTCATTAATTTGGAGATTTCCCACCATCAATTCATGAATTAAAATTTAGTTAAGTTATAATTCAAACATTAATCGGAAGAATCAAGTGAAATTAGATTCCTAGCATTTTCTTTATCAGTATTATTTTCTCCATCAAATTGGTTGTTATCTTGTTAAATCTAAAATGAATTAAATTCTTAAGCTTTTGTTTACTTTACTGCTGTGATTGTTTAAAGTCCCCATTTCCCCTACAATATCATCTTCTAAATAGTATTAACTTGGTTAACTTGGTATTTGAGGCACACAATCTTGTGGGAACAATATTCTCTCACTCTTTATTACTTTTTGTGATATGGTATACTTGCCAATTAACCATCAGTTATATATACAAATTATAAAGGAAAAGGATATTTTTAAGAATTCTAAGTTAGATATATGTCTAAAATTGCTAAGTGCAACCAAATAAGGATGACATAAGATTTTTTTGCCAAACATGAGAATCCTACATACACGGGCATCTTATGCACAAATATCTTATGGGAGACAGTTTAGATGTACTTGACATCTAAGATGTGTACCAAATGCCTCCTTACTCAATGTGATATTGAATTGTACAAATCACCATAAATCTTAACTTTTCTTCCAAATCACTAACATAAGTGATAATAAGAAAGGGAGAACTTGCATTTCACACGTTTTCTTGGTTATTTTTTTATACCAAAAGTCAAGTTTTGGATGATTTGCTAGTTCAATAACACATGTGATTAAATTGCACGTTTTGAAAGTTGGGTCAATGGTTAAGAATATGTATTCTTACTTTGACTACCCAGATTCAAATTTTGGGTCAATATTAAAGGAAATTAATTTGTCTAAATGCATTAAGCTGATGTAAGATGCGCCCATAAAATCATCCTTGGAGGGACTCAATAAAAAAAATAAGATACACGTTTTGAAAGTTTTGAGGGCAATCCGAACATAAAGAAAAAGTGGAATAACTGAATCTTCTAATAGGTCAAATGGTAAAATCTTTTGCAGTGGACGTAAAAACCTGGGACAAAATCCCATCTTCACCTAGAAATTGGAGGATTTTAGGAAAAGGAGAGAGTTACCTTCCATTGTATAACCCACACATATGAATGAAAAAAATAATTGAATCTCTTTATCGATCCAATAAAAAATGTTTTAATTTCTTTTAAACTCAAGCAGAATCATGTGTGTAAATATGTATTGTTGTAATACACCACATGATCTTAGACTTTTAAATTTTTATTTATTAATCTCTAATAAAAAATAATTAATAATCAAATGTTACCTGTGTTTTTCTTTTTGGAAGCTGCATAATAGGGATAAACTATCTTCTCTCATAAAACTCGTCCTATCTATTTGTAGGGTAAATAAAAACACAAACGTTAAACCTGTCCCGTTGGACTTCAAAAAAGCAATATTAATATATAATTTTTTTATTTTTTATTTTTTACCTTGAGACCAGAGTGAAGCGCCTGTAGGACACACGTTAAACCTTTTTTTTTTTTGTTGCTATACTCATGGTAAAAAACAAAAAAACCAAAATGATATAGAAGAGTTTAGAGGGCCTATACTCGGGTGACTATCGAATTGAAAAATGACAGACTCGATAAGTTCGGTTTGATAAAAGCTTGACTTGGCTGGAATGCCAAACTTTATAATACCAAGCTTGAATATCATATAAAGGTCAATTATATGATCGAGCTGAGCTCGAATATCCAATGTTCGAGCTCAATAGAATTGGCTTGAGCTTGATTAATTTTATCTAATATTTATTATTTTAAAAAATTATTATAATAAATCTAATTTAAATATATAATTTTCTTTATATAATTAAGCACTTGAAAGTTAAAATAAAATAAAATAATTATTTGAATTGAGCTCGAAATCAAACTTGGTAATAAAGTTTTGCTTGAACACTTTAAATTCAATTTTGTAGGATTATGCGCTCATCGCTAAGCCAAAAAGTATAATTTTGGCTTTAGAAAGTTTAGATAAAGGACAAGTTACTTCATTATAAGGTTAAGATATACTACAAACCTCAGCAAGAGCAATGGTGGAACTTGACCAAAAATTTTAGAGGGAAAAAAATATTGACACATGAAAACCTATTTTTGAATTTGGACATTGATTGAATCTAAGTTCAACTAGTATCAGTCTAAATATTTAAGAATTTGGTGTAATGTTGATGTCAGAGGTTTGATCATCCACTAAGTCACCTTTCCTCCTCTCCTACTTAGGTGCTTGCACTTTTATGTAACTAAAAAAAAACTAAAGAAAGAAAGAAGAAAACAAAATTGCCACCCGCCAAAAACTGGGAGGAAGATTATTGGCCATAATAAATAATTGAACAATAAAAGATGGTATATAAAATTAAAAATAAAGACTATAGTAATATAATGGGAAAGTGTGGGAAGATCATTGAATTAATCCTCACCATTTTTGCTCAGAAAGAAATAAAGCCTAAAACATAAGACAATACCTCTAAAAGATAGGAGTTATTTGGATTTACTAATTATGGGGATGATATAAATGGAACAGAGAATAGAGTTATAGAATATTCAACTTAACAACTAATTATACTCATCCTCTTTATAAAAGATAATTAAGAGATCAACTACTATAATTCTATCTTTGTGGTAAGCATTGAACCTGTGACGTAAAGATAAGTCTATCTTAATGAGGGATGGGAAATTTTGGGAGGTAGTTGCCCCCAACCCCTTTTATCCTCTGTCATTGTGTAAATTAAGTACCAATGAAGAATCACTAGTAGAAATTGAACCTAAGACCTTTGTGTTGACGTTGTTCGATTCAACTAGTAGAGTCAACCCTCATTGGTGCAAAAAGTTATAGTTGATGGCAAGAAGTGTAACTTTATTTCTTTATAAATTCTCAGAACCGTATAAAGTATTAAAAAGCTACATCCATTAGAGGCATTGTTGGTCATGATAGTAAGCCCACGAATCTTAAGGAAGACATTGGCAAAATAAAGTGAGCAAATTCCATTTTCACCCCTACCTACACTCCTTCAAACACTTATCCAAACCGATCCCTTCAATAGAGACAATTATATCAACAATTAAGTGACGTTAAATTACGTTGATCTTGGTCACAATATTCATAATAATAACCTGACTTTCAATTAGACATGCACGGTTTATATATAAACGGCCCCATACCTTCTTTCCTTAAAGAGCAAATTCTAAGTTCGACTATCCTTTCAATAATTTTTAGGTGAATAACTACTGATATATGTTTGGCGGAAAAGAATTTGATCCACAAATTTATTCCTGTGACCAAGATTATTGGTTTGAGATGTGAGTACATTATCTTTGTCATGTGTGGCTACCATCAAATTCTGTCTCTTCCATCGTTTCTAGTTTCAACTGACTAGGGTTAGTAGATATGCAGAATGCAGCGCTGTGTGCAATGCGCTCTGCGCAGCAGTAAAAGTTTTCTGCAAATAGGGTTTTTCCGTTTTTGTCATACGTATGGGGTCATCGCAGTAGCATTCCACACACTCCTTTTGATTCGTCTTTTTAATTTGTCTGCTTTAGGTGTCTTCAAGTCACGTGAATGTCTTATAGTGATGGCTTTTGCTCTGTGTTAGGCTGTAATCTCTCTCTCCTTCAAATGAGTTTTACCATTCTTGTATGAGTAATAACGCTATCAGGACCTTTTATTTTCTCACTATCTTCTCCTCTCGCTCCCAACCCTTTTCTACCTTTGTTACTGGACAAAAGGAAGCCCGTCGCAGTTGCACTGATCCATTCCAAACCCTTCTCTCTCTCTCTCTCTCTCTCGGCTTGGTTTGTGTGCGTGTGTTATGTGTGTGCGTCCATGATACCAATTTATCGTTATTCAGTATCTTCTCCTATGCCTTTAGATCTTAATGAAGATCAAAACCACCTGCTCTTCAATCCAAATCATCATGCCTCTTCTTCATCTTCTTCTCTATCATATCCTATTTTCTTCAACCCCGATCGAGGTCAAGCAGGATCTTACTATTGGGAACCAAAGCACTTGGAAAGTGATGAAGAGGTGACGCATATATATGCATATATACATATAGATACAGTATAATAAGTAGCTGCTCATAATCTTAATTTATTATGATATTATATATCTTTGTTTTGATCGATTTGATCATGTGATCTTTAGGCCGACAAAATTCTTTCTAGCGGATCATGGGATCATCCAACAGCAGAAAAGGATGAAAGCAGCGGTGACCTCAAGCTGACAGTTTGGAAGAAAGAAGATGGGGATGAAAATCTTCAAGCTGGGGATGGGTCAGTGAAGTGGATGCCTTCAAAGATGAGAATGATGCAGCGGATGATGGTTTCAGATCAAACGGGTTCTGATATGGCAGGCAACCCTAAGGAGAAGTTTGAGGAGAAAAAGCAGCCATTATCACCTCTAGGAACTGAAAATAGCAGCAACAATTCTTCAAACCACAGTAATATCACTGTTAGGGCTTGTGCTGATTGCCACACCACTAAGACCCCTCTCTGGAGGAGTGGACCAAGAGGCCCCAAGGTACATATCTTTTTTTTTTTTCTTTTTTAAAATTATTTTTCTCCCCCAGGGATTGATCACCCTCTAACAATTTTTTTTCATGATAATATAATTAGCTCTACATTTTCTATTTTTTGTCCTCATAACTAAGCTCTATGTTAACGATCGATACCGGTCTACAAAAAATCAATTCAGCTCTTTAATGTTAAGGCTTAGAAACTCAATAAAACTGGACATTAAAACAATTAATGCAAGTAGAATTAGAACAATTGAATTATTTTATTTAAACTAACTATATGATGATCAAAAATCATTTTGGTGTAACAGTCACTTTGCAACGCCTGTGGGATTCGACAAAGGAAGGCGAGACGAGCCATGGCTGCTGCAGCTGCAGCATCGGCAAATGGTACAATTATCGTGGCGGCTGAGACATCTCGTGTGAAGGGAAACAAGTTGCACAACAAAGCGAAGAAGACGAAAATTGAGTGTGCACCACAGTTGAAAAAGAAGCGCAAACTTGGAGCCAAGCCATCTCGAGGTAGAAAGAAGTTCGGATTCGAGGATTTGACAATAAGCTTGAGTGAGAACATGGCTCTTCAAAAAGTTTTCCCTCAGGATGAGAAGGAGGCTGCGATCCTGCTCATGGCTTTATCTTATGGCCTACTTCATGGATGAGGTTTCTGCTGTATATGGTAGAGCTTCACTGGTCCACTTTCAGATCGTTAATTAGCTAGGTTTACGAGATTAATTTCTCTCTTAGAACTTGTCAATTAGATCATAATTGTGTGAGATCAATGTTTTGCGCTGTAAGAGAAAAGGACGCAATGAAGTTAGTTAGGAAGCGATAATAGGGACAATAAATTTGTTTATGCGGTGGGTGATTTTATGAACTTAATTATATATGTTATATTTGAACAAGTAGATAAACATAAAATGCGCGGATCTCTTGTTCATGAGTTTCTTATAATCTCAGCAAATTCAATAAATTTACCAGGGATTTTATGCAGTACTTGTCATTGCTTAATTTTGTCTTTATGATAGGTGTGATTATTTTTTAGTGATCTGATTATATTCATTATGAACTCGTGCTCTTTGCGGAAGCTATTCGTTACAATATTATATGTTGGCAAAGTTAATTACTATATAAGTAGTGGTTCAGATTCCTTTTTAGTAATTGCAAGTTTAAGAGTTCGTTAAGCACTATGCAAGGAAAAGGTGGTCTTAAGGGGAATGTTACGGCTGGCTGCGCTTAGATCTTCAGAGGAGAAAGCAACAGAACTACTTTTTTTTTTTTTTTAAATATCATTTTCATTTCGTCTCCCTTTATCCCTCTTGCCCACCGTTCTCTTTTTAAGTTTTCAATTTCATATTGACCTAACGAGCTTCTCAATCATGACAGTGATGATTCATATTTGGGATGCAGCTTTTTGTGTCCTAAGAGACCTCCTAGAGGGTTGTACTCTTGATTCAGAC
Organism: Styphnolobium japonicum; assembly: GCA_023212625.1. Classification (NCBI taxonomy): domain Eukaryota; kingdom Viridiplantae; phylum Streptophyta; class Magnoliopsida; order Fabales; family Fabaceae; genus Styphnolobium; species Styphnolobium japonicum. The sequence continues at coordinate 18,111,527 of JALBWW010000003.1, read as the reverse complement.
TTTGTCTGCATCCTCTTGACTCGAGATACTGAAATAGTACAAGAGGAACGGCTCCTTCTGCTCTCTTACATTTACACCAGAAAAAATCCTCATGTCAGATGCCGATTTTAGTTAGAGACGTTCCTAGTTACCTTGTCTGAAGTGTTATTTGTTACTCTGACTTTGAGATTGCTCTTTATTTGTGATTGTGCATTTTAGATGATTGTTTTCAGCTAGTGGTTTTTACTTTTCACTCGTCTTAATTACCACAGCTATTTATGTTTTTGGAAAAAAAATTCAAAAGCTGTTTTTGTAGTGTAATGCTAGACACACACACACATATATATATATTATCAATAGATTCAAGACTTGTATAAAAAAAAAGGCAACTAGCTTTATAAGTCGTTGATATGATAAACAGTCAACTATTCACTCAAGGGTGAACAGAATTGTGCTTGCTTATCCTTTTTCTTAATAAATTTTGATTTTGTGAGTAGTATTATAATTACTTTTCTTTGGAAATTACTGATACATTTTAATTGATGATCACTTTATTTATAGGTATGTTAAGAGATATTTTTTAAAGTTACAATTACTTATTTGTTCAAGGTTATCCTTTTTTGGTGCATTTGGGGTTGGAACTCTAACTAGGAGAGAAGAACACTCACTTGTTACCAAAGGTTATCTAAGTATCTAACTTCTTTTCATGAAACGACAACAAAATGTCATTGAAATATAGGTTTGTTATAACTTCTTCCATTTACATGTCCTTTTTCAATCTTAAAATTAAGCACTTATGTAAATGTTTATTAAATTCACAACCATTTTGAAATAGAAGTGACGTTTCAATTTTTTTAACACTAATTTTACAATTTACAGGATGAAATGAAACATTGAAAAGTACATGAATTCAGCTAGTTAATATATAGTATAATCTTGAAATTAATATGGAGAGGATGAAGTCATGCAGGTAGAACGTTGAAATATATAGCGCATATTGATAGATATAAAAAAATTGTTTTTATTAAACAATTGTTTATGTACATGAATAAAATTACTCACACGTTCATTGCATATAAATACATACATACCTCACTTTGGCAAACTATTAGATTGTGATTGTTTAACGATTTCTAGGACAGACTGTATTTTCTTGTGAGTTAATTCCTTCATTAAGATTTTATTGTTATTTTAGTTTACTAATTATGAAGGATTGTTTGACATGGAATTTCCAATGTTTTGAAAGCCCAGTCATTGAACTAGCAAAGGGACTGATTCACAATTCAATTATCCAACTTTAGTTGAACTAGAAGATAACTATATATACATGTATTAAAAACTACCATTTTTATTAATCTTAAACAATAATTGTAATAATTTATTATTTTAAGTGTCTTTTTTATGTAGCAAAATTAAAATACTATTATATTAACATGAAGAATATTGATAAGTAATATTATAACAAACAAAGTATGGAAATAAATAAATAAAATGAAAATGAAGAATTAATACAAATTTTTACAATATTATTTATAAAAATTATTATAGTTACTAAAATATATTTTATAATATATTTTAATTGCAGATATCTTATACTATCTAATATATTTTATACTATAGATCTATCTTACACTAAATATATTTTACACTATATTCCTTTATATGAAAAAGAAATTAACATAAATATAATATAAGATAATCAATTAATAAGCACTAATAGTTTAGCAGTAAATATTGCTACACTAAAGTGACTACCTAAGTTCAAATCCTAGTTCCTCCATTTAACATATTTTGTGCTAAATAAATTCAACCAACTCACTTATTTTTATACTATCAATTTTGATGATTTGATTGGACCGATTAATGAACTAATTCATGAGAATTGATTTAGTCTGATTTTTAGAATAATGAATTTTTTTATACTTTTAATTAATAATTTTATTTTGAACTAAAAACGAAAAAAATTCATACAATATCCAAGGATAAAGAAATTGACCTAGCTACACCTAATTTGAGAAATTAAAAACAAAATCAACAAAAAGAGGTACACATCATTGTCAATAAACCAATACAAAATTGTGTGAACTGGATTGGGCTATAGCTTTGGTCCATTAGTACGGAGTCCCCCACGCATTGAGCTGTGATTTTGTCTACCCAATGGGCCCCAAATCAAAGTCAAAACCCAATGAGAGAGAGAGAGAGAGAGAGACAGTCTTCTTCTTCTTTATTCGTTTGTCCGTTTCTGCGTTATGGCCTGCTGCCTGGGCCCTGGTTCGGTTCATGAAATTTCACGGGTTATTTCTAGTCTCGGAATTCTGAATAATGGGTTGTTAGTCACTTAGTTGTTACTTGTTATTGTAACCAGAGACTTACTTCCATATATTGACAAGCTCTGCTCAACACTTTCTTAGCCTTAGCTTGCTACTTGCTTTAATTTTGCTACGAAATCAAAGTTTGAAACCCAGTTCTACAATTGATAACTTGATATGAGACTGCTTGGGGCGTTATTTATCATTTATCAGTTGCAGATATGATTATCATATTAGTAGATCATTACCGTCTAAGGGTAACCAGAAGAAGAAGAGATTAATTTTACTCAATTGAAGTAGCCCAAAATTATTAGAATGTAATGGTTCTGGATTAGCGCGTTAAATATACAATTATGATAATATGCTCAAGTGTTTCTTTACAAATTCATTACAAAAAAAAAAAAATTCTTTATAACAGAAGTTTGGCTTGCCATCTTTATATTTGTGAAACAAGGATTCGTTTGAATAAGTTTTTAAAAGAAGATTTTTTTAGACACTTTTTTAGTAGATTTTTTTTTAAAGAAAAAATTATTTTACATTTGGATGTAATGTTTGTGAGGTATTTTTAAGTAATAGAAGAACTTGTAAGTTTATTTTAATAAAAAAAATAAAAAAATTTGTAAGTTTGTTTGGATAAAAAATAACAAATAAAAATTTTATAAGAAAAATACTAAAAATGTAGGGTATTCAAAATGAAGAAATCAAGGTTTGCAAAGAGGAAAAAAAAAAAAGACATGAAATATAATTTTTAATAAAGGCAAAGAGTATTTTTGTCAATAAATTATATTAAAAAACATTTCTCTTTCTTCTTTTTTTAGAAGCTAAAGATTACTAGCTTTTAAAAAAGTGATAATTAATCCTTTTTTTAAAAGTTTTATCTAAACATATTTAAAAACTTATAAAAATATTTTTTTTAATAAAAAAAGTATTTTATTTATAGAAAAAAGTTTATCCAAACTTACTCTAACTCTTCTAAAAGTTAAACTGTTAGATAAAGATACAAATAATTTTATATCTTTAACATATTCTTTCAAGTCACTTGAACTTAAAATGTAAATAATGCACAAATATATTATATCTTGTACTAAAATTTAACTTTTATTTAGAGAAGAGATACTAGAATCCAAATTGGATGAAGTTGAAATTAGAGAGTGCAAGTCTTTGATTTGGTTTTTAGGGGCATGGGAGGGAGGGTCTAATCGGTGCTTCTGAGAGATTATCGTTGCCAATGGTAGTAGACTCTGTTCTTGGTAAATGAACATTGTATTGTGTAGCTGGTATTGCTACATTTTGTGCTGGAGAATTGGTATTATTTGGACTTGGCTAACCTGAGTTTTTTGCAACTTGACTGCAAGTCTGCAACTACGTCGTGTTAGATTATTTTTTTTAAAATAAGAATAACTCATAGGTTCGGCGGGTTCGAAGATGTTTGTATTTGAATGTACGAGTCTAAGCATGAAAAAGACTGTTTAGTGATTGATATCTCTTAGCAATAATACCTTGGTACTTTGCAGTCTGATCTTGTCCTCATTTATCTATGTTCAATAAGTACATCATGTGAAGTCATTCGCCACTTGAATTGTTACCACTGCAAATTGCAATGTCACGGGACTGATGGTTTAACTCATGCTTTAATCCCTTAAATTAAAATTTAATGTCTTCATGGGGTAATTATAAAAATGGGATTGAATCCGTGGATTGGTGAATTGATTAAGTAATCAATTTAAGTGATTAATTAGATCGGATAAGTTTCGGACTCAGTTTGACTTGGTTGGTTTAAGCTGAAAACCGATGACCCGACCGAGTTATGAAATTAAAAAAAAAAATTCTTAAATTTTAAAAAGTTATAACTTGTGACTCGTTTGTCCAATTTAGACTAATTATATATTTATTTCATATAACTTTTTAAAATTTATGTTAAATAGGTCCTAATTTTTCAAAAAAAAAATTATTTTTTGAGTTATGATCATTTTAATGAAAATATTAGAGCTTTTTTTATGAATTAATAGTTAAATTCTTTTTTTTTTAAAAGTCATCATTTCTTTCAAAATAAAAATATTTTAATTATTTATAATGATAAATATCATCATATGTAGTGTGTATTTATATATAAATATAAATATATATTTAAATATTTATTTAATTTTATACAATTTGACCAATAACCAATTGATTCAGTATCCTGACCGAATCGATTACCGATCCGAGTTTAATAACTATGTTTCAGGGCATTATTTTTATAATTTTGTCACCAGTTTAAAAAGGATGAATTATAAATGATCAGTTTGAGAGATAGTATTCATCTACCTTTGTTCATGCATGATGTTGCATCATAAGTAAAAGCATTTATGTGTTTGATTGTCAACTTGTCAAATCCTTTCTAGGTAATGGTATTATATGGCATTACATTTTCAAGAAGTTTAGGTTTGTAAGTTTTATGATAAATGGAATGGAATGGAATAGAATGAGATGGAATGAAGTGGAATAAAGATCTCACACTATTGTTTGAATGTTTAGTGATGGAATGGAAGAAAGCTTCCATTCCATTGTTTAAAAGTTCTAATGGAATATGATTAAATGGTAAGAATTATAAATTTGTAGTTACCATATTACTCTTACTTCATACATATTAATCTTAATTATTTATTTTATAAAATTTAATTTTTTGAATAACATTTTATTTTCATGTACCTTTCTATAAATTCTTATGTAAAATGAGAAATGTGAAAAAGTTTTTTAAATTTATTTTAAGTTAGGATAAATTTATAATTTTGATATTATATTTTATAAACATTAATTGATTCGATCACATTCCCCTCAATTTGGGAGGAAAAAAATAAGAGAATATGATGGTATAGAATGAAATAGAAACCCCCTTATACCATTCATTTCCATCCTCTTTTAAAACATCCAAATAATAATATCTCTTACCATTTTATTTCATTCTATTCCATTCCATTTCATCCTTTACTACAAATCTAAACATAGCTTTAGGGAAGCAAGCATCCAGCCAGCCGAACTTAAAATAATGGAAGTCTTGTATAACAAAAAGATAGGGATATGAACGGTACAATCTGACTCGACATGTGGTTATGTACTATAGTTATGTTTTTGTGGTAAACTTGTCACGTGCAAATGGTGAACACATCAGTCTTTAAAGTGGATAGGGGTAAACAACCGAAGTGCCGTTTTGTGACTACTTGCTTCATTTACTTCTATTTTGGTTACTGCTTACCATCAACAGTGTACTATAGCGACCTATTTAACCGTTTTAGCAATAATTGTCCTTCAACAATTTACCCGCAGTCACTTCTATTTTGAATTATTGGAACCGATTGGCTATGACATAGACTTAAAAATGAGACAAAGCGAAAATTTGGCCATCAAACTTTGGATATGACTAATAAATGGTTTGAAAGTTGCAAGGACCACAACAACTGATTTCCTTGGATTCTAACCATATCCATTATTTCCAATCCCATCCAAGTTTCCATCTTTCCATCACTTGACCAGCAGAGTACAGAACTCTACACCATGCTAGTTTTGCTTGAGCAGTCGACCCAGATCGGAATCTAGAGTTGAGGATAGTAACTGTCTAGCTAATCTCTCTTTTCTCTCTCTCTCTCTCTCTCTCTTGTTTGGCCAACTTATACAGTTCTTGTCTTCATTGAATTCTTCTCTCTGCAATGCCAGGAACCATCCTGGTTTCAGGTATTAATTGTCATGTAGCAGTAATTCAAGCACCTCAGCCACCAGGTGGTTTTTCTTACTTCTCTTCTCTATTCATTTTACAGTACTGGAATTAAAGGATCTTCCATTATCTTCATCAACATCCATAAAGGGTATGCAATTGATCTTGCTTTTAAATCTGTCCATACCTCTCCCCTCCACCACCTTCAAATGCCAATTATAACAAATTTAGTGGTAAATGCATGCAGTTTCCATGGGGAAAATAGAGTACCAAATCAGTGACAAGGGAATCTTTTCCTTGTAAGATTAACTTGGAATTCTACTTGTTTTTGTGATATCTGATTACAACAATTTCTAGGTTATATAATCTGTTTGTTCTGTTGTCTTATTCAGCCCATTAACTAGCCTCCGTGAGGATTTGATTGTTAAAATTCAGGATGCTGGTGGGAATGAAATATCACGTACAGGTTGCTTATGATACACATCCCATTTGAAAAATTGAGTTTTTTTTAAGCCAGCCATAGAGTATGCCTGACAAGAACTAGTAAATAACTGGCAGGTGTTCATATCAGGTTGATAGTAGAGAAAGGTGTTTGGGAAGACATCTTTCCCCTTGGGGGCGGGCACCTGCATTTGAAGTTGCAGTTCGTCCTTAATGATGAAGAGCGTGACAGAATTCGTATAATGGTACTGATTTCTTTTCCTTATACCATTTCATTGGGTGATCCATTCTAATTTCTTAAGCTTTGCTATACACAAATTAAAGCGATGGACCATGGTAACAAATTAGATTGCCTGCAACATAAAGTTGGTTTGTGCATCCAGGCACTCTAGCAAACCATGTAGATTGTAATGCACTTATGCTTATGAACTTTCTTAAAAATTTCAAATTAAATGCCTCAGTCACTTATCAACTAAGCTAATGGTGGATGAGTGAAATGTATACACTTAGAAGCACCAAAGGATGATAGATACAAATAGCAACGTTTGAATGTCATTAACCTGTACAGCATTTGAAGTTGCGGTTATTAGTGTCTTGACCATAACTTTTCATCTTTAATTTTGCAGAGACAATCTGCATTAAAGAAGAAACATGATGAGCTTCTTAGTAGCAGTCGTAAAGGTGCAGAAAGTGACAGTCTGCATTACCCTTCTGCACAAATGATGAGGTCTCAGGTTTGATCTTCGTTAACTGATTAAAGAAACAATGAAAACTTAAAGCAGAAATACAATAATAAGAGGAGTAAATAGTTATAGAACTTTTATAGTTATGAATGCCGTCCTACATTTCCTCAGAGGCTTTTTCCTGATGTTTTAAGTGCTCCATCTTCTCAAGAATCACCAAAGAAACACCTTCAACATGAAGCAGATTCCCGATTAAAAAGTCCTGTTGGTTTCTGCGACGACAAAGAGTCGGGTACTAGAAATGTAGTGGGGACTCAGCCTGACCAGAAACAGCTAAACCCAGTTAAGGATTAATTAATTTGCAATGTAGTCTCTTTTGTCCCGACGAGAAGACATTGGAAAATGTACTATTGTTTGTTTAATGGTCATTTTACATGTTTTAGAACATTGCAGATCAATATAAGGAGACTTCATCAACAAAACCTGTGTCACAAGCAGTTAATCTCACTCAATTACAACGCAAGGGTTTACTTGAGAAGCCTGCCAATCAGTCACCATCTGTGAAACATCCTCAGAGAGCTATTGGTTCAGAAGAAATGGCAATTGTTTTAAGAAGCTCAGAACAAATTGATGATGTGACAAATAAGCTGATACAACCTAATCTGAAGGAGGATGGTCTGGAATACTCAGAGAAGAAGAGCCTGCCGGGGAGAACTCCCAGTAACGTGAGGAAAATGATAAGTGCTTTTGAAAGTGGTCAGGCTCAGGTATAGTAAGTGTTCTGCTTTTACAATATCATCAACATATTACTTTAAGTAATTCAACAAATGGAGTTCACATGGGATTTGTCTTAAAACAGGATATGAGATCTCATATTAAACCACCTCCAACACAATATCAATCGAGTAAAATTGAAACGAAAAATTCTTCCAAGACTCAGCACTTGGAGCAAGATAAGTCATGGAATACGGAGCCAGCAGGCTTCTTACAAGAAAGGGTGAAAAGTACCTCTCTGGTAAGAGACTTGCAACAGGCCCCAGTATATACTGGAGAAAGTAGAAAGCAAATTAATCTGCTTAATCAAGTATCACCTGAGGACACCAGGCAGTTGAAGGAGTTGAGCACCATAAATATACTGAACAAACAAACAGACTCAAATGGAATAAATAATTTCAAAGTAGCACATAAATAGATACAGAGGAAGAGAAATATAACAAAGATTTGATGAGAACATCAACATTAGAAACAGTTACAGTTTCAGGAAAGATGCCTGAGAAGCATTCAGATAGAAACCATCCTTGCAAACTATTCAGTTCCAAGCAAGATTCTAACAACCCAAAAAAAGAAGAGAAAAGAAGGGGAAATGCCTCCAAAGGTTCATATGAATTATGTATTCAGGGGGGTTCACCACAAAAACTGGATTCAGTGGTGCACTTCGACGACAAGTATTACTCTTTTGAAAGTTCTGGGGTCTGGATATTCCCAGATGAAACAAGAAAGATTTGTATGACAACTAGTGGCAAAAGTGAAATGGGTATACTGGAAAGTCAGGTTACAAAGCGCTTAAGCCATCAAAGAAGTTTGGATTCCTCAAAATTAGAAAATGTGGAAAAGGTATATAAATATTTGTAGAAACCTGTTTGGTTAATTATTGTCTTTCAATAAGAGATTTGAGTATCAATTATCATCGGTGAAGATGAAATCTCTCATATATTAAGAAAACCTGAACATATTCATTTTACTTGTTCCAAAGAACATGAGAAAAGAAAGAAACAAACAAGGAAGACTTCAAAGATAGTAATTCTGTGTTGTATGTCAAAGAGGACTGGGGACTCCAGTATTATTCCTTCTGTTAACAAACTTAACAAGATTTCTTTTTGGCATTATATTACACTTTGATTGAAGCTTCCTTATAAATTAGTATACCTCAAGTGTAAAGATTTTTGTGTCAATTACCAAAAGCTATTTATGAGTAATAGATTCACTGCCATTATAATTGTATATGTCAGATTTACTACCATATATTGAGCTGTTCCCTTCTGACAGAAACATTTAACCACAGAAGTGGATTTCAAACATTTAAACTGACAATTTCATTAATAGAATCAAATTAAGTATTTTCTTCTTCTTTCTTTTTTTCTTTTTGTCTGACAGAATGTAGCATGTGTTGGAACTGGAACTGAGGGGAGCAAGTATGAAAAGATACAGGATATTGAAGAATCAAAGACCAAGAGTTCTGATGATAGTGGAGCTGAAATTTCAGGAGGACCAATTAATCAGGTTACAATCAATATTCAATTTAGAAAATTTTGCTTGTTTTTAACTTCAAAATTTTGTCTTAAATTTTGGTTAGCTCTTGGTACTTTGGGAAAAAGAATCCCTTTTTCCATATTTGCACCACTGGCCCCAAGTTAATCAATGAGTTTGTATCGATATGTTGCATTTATCTATCTCTTATCTTTCGATATAATAGTACACTGTTAAAGAGAAGTAATATAGGTTGCAATTTATCTTCTCTTTAGTAACCTGCTCTCAGTTATTGTTGAAGAATGCTTATATGCCCTTTCCCACACCTTCAACTCTCAGGTAATAAAAGTTGCAATCATTCTAGGGTTTGGAATACTTGTTCTCCTTACCAGACAAAGAAAAAGCAGGTATGAAAATTAGACGATTTCCTTGTCAAATTTCTTTACTTTGATCCTGTCAATTATATCATGCATTGACCATCTTGTGAAGGAATCAAATGCGCTTCAAAATAGAAATAATTTAAATCTTGTCTAATTGTTTGATCATCTATTGCCTACTATATCTTTTTAGGTTCATTTTATTTGCAAATTTCATTGGTGCTGATTTTCATTCTTTATTCCAGAAATTTAACATTAATGCTAGGATGTAAATAAAATTGTATGCTCCATCATTCCTATGAATGTGAAGCATGCACTGTGAAAGTTCGCCTTGTATCACATAGGCTAGATGCTGAAAACAGTTGTCAATTTATTGTATTGCAGATAGGACCTTGTGGTGGGAAATCTACTACTGGCATCATTCGAAGGGATCCAAAATTTCCCTGGTTTTCTGTGACATCCAGATTCTTTCTGTCAAGTGCAATAACACGTTTACAAACAAGCTTTCTTTAGGTGTTCATGTGGTTATTGGTTTTATTCTTCTACCTGCGTGTGAATTCTCTCAATGTAAAAATCACCCCCAACACCTTTTCTGTTTTTCCTGGCACAAGTTATCAATTTTGTTAAGGAATGCTTGATGGCATAATAATTAGTCTCGAAGCAGCTTCTCTTTGACAATTGTTTCAAATTGTAGGCTTCTAGCAGTTTGGTCCAAATTATTATGCTTCTTCTTTCGGTATATAGGGAAATTTTTTCTAATTAAAAATTAAGAAAGAAGTATAGATGTTTGGATTATTCCCTTCTCACATTCATTTTGGCAAAAGGATCTGTGCACTGATTAGTTTTAACTTTTAAGACATTCTGCTCCAATCCACAAAGATCTCCTTGTTTAGTGCGTGTAAGTCTGTAATAATGGAGAGAGGCATAAGGATTTATTTTAAGTTTCTGTGTTTACCAGAATGAAGGAGATGACAGCCTGAGAATCAGTTCCACATGTTACCATAACAAACCTCAAATTCTTCATCCTTTGAATCACAAGCATCTGCAGGCAACAACTTTCAAGTTTCACAAGCAGGGGCAAATTTTAGTGCATTTTTATCCTCCTAGTTGAACATCTTTAATCAGTTGAAACCTTGGCATATAGCTGAGAGTGAGAAAATTCCATCGTTAGCAAACTTAAAATGTTAAAAAAAGAAGCAAACGTGTTGGATCTATAAATATATTCAGTTACGCTGTACTGGGGTCAATTACTTGGGACTTGAGAGGATTAAGGCCCACGGAATGGAGAAAGTGTATGATATAAGATTGTTCTTCAATGTACAATTTTCTTCGAAATACAATGAAAATAGGGGAAATTCTGTAAAATCTCCTATACTAAGGATTGTAGCAATTAACCCATGTGTTTTCTTGATTGTACAAATAGCACATTTTGTCAATTCATTAAATTCATAACATAATTAGCATATGAGGCTCATTTGGCCTCATAGCTTGGTTAATTTATACTTTCAATCAATTTTTTTCATAGAAAAATGGTTAATCAATTTTTTATTCATATAATTTTGAAAAAAAGAACATTTAAAAATCTTAGAACGTATACGAGTGTAGAAAGTGTGTAATGAGTTTTAATGGAGGTGATATTATTTAAAAGGAAATGTTTATATTCTATAATTGACATCGTGATAAAATTAGAAAACAAGTTAATAAGATAATAAGTAAAAACGATGAAGTTAAATAGCTAAAATTTCATCAAACTTAGAGCCCGTTTATATTAATTTTTTAAAGAATAGAAATATTTTTTTAAAATAATAAAAATATTTTTTTTAATTTTTTTTAGAAACTAAAAAGTTTAAACTTTTAAAAAAAACACTTCATGTACTTTTTTATTATATATGAAATGCCTTTTTAAAAATTTAAACTCTTTAATTTTTTAACAAAATATTTTTATCATTTCAAAAAAATACTTTTTTTCTTAAACGGCCCTTAATTTTGATACATTTTTTAAACTAAACATCCAAATACATTTTTATGAAAGCCCAACTAAACAGATACTAAATCCCCCCCCCCCTCCCTTCTTTAACCCCAAAATAAATGGTCTAGCTCAGCCCCTAATGCGAATGCATCAACAAAACACAAAATAAATCTCATTGGATAAAGAGTTGTGTTATTATAGATTTGAATTTGTAGTGAATTTTATAAGTGTCAACATATTTATTTACCGTTTTAATAAAACTCTTCGGTGAATCTTATCCCCATACACCGGCGGGCTACATCTGTAGCAATTTTGATATAATTATGTCCATTCAATTTCAACATAAACAATATTTAAATGGCGTGTTCATGGATGTATGGCAGACATATCAATCGGTGTAGCATTCGTGGGATTTCCTATCGGCGGTCATGTCATTTTCCAATTTTAAAATACAGTTCATCACTTTTGTGTTAGGATTTAATTTTAATTTAATGTGAGTTTAAAAGTTTTGTATATTTGTCATATTATTGAAAGAGTTTAACTCTTATAAAAACTACCTAAAAAATTAATTTTTTTCAATAATTTATTAGCACATGGATTGAGTGATAATATAATACACTCACGTAAAATCAAAATTAAACTATGTGTTATACCATTTATTTGTTGCAATATAAAATATCATTAGAAAAGGCTTTGTTACAGTACTCTTATAAATATAGCATTTAAGATGAAACAGTAAAAATCTGAAATTTTATTAAATATAAATAGTTGTTAATAAATATTTAATAACTCTACCTATCTTAAATTCCAGTATCCAATGAAATAAATGAATACTGAAATAATGCCATTCAAAAAAGATAGTACAAAATAAGTTTCTCAGTCGATCACCCAAGTTCTTTATCAATATTTTATTTTATATCAGGTTCTAATACACTGGGAATTGTTTGGAAAATTAAGTTCAAGTATATCTCTTGGTTGATGTATAAAGATGCAATTACAATGCTTCCTCAACACACCACATTCTATGTATACGTTTTGCATTAGAAACCGACAGTTCGCCTTTAGCTTGTAAATATGACGTGGCTGACCGTGCTGATCTTTGGTCGATGAATGTGGAACCCAAGCTGCCAAATGGTTTTGCAATGGAATTGGAAGGAACGGTAGGCAAACGTTAAAGGGGTAGCTTCTTGCAAAAGTAGTGTGGTCATTTGTTCATGCAGAATTTCTTTTCCAAACAGGAGAAAAAGTGGGAATAAGTAATAACATGGAAAAAAAAAAAGGAAGCCATGACAGGAATTGAAACGGTACCTACTCCTCTTTTTTGTGAGAACATAATTCATGACTCGAATTACAGCTTAGCAGAGGAGTAATTCAAATCATGAATTATGGTTAGTCCAAAAGAAAAGGCGCCAAATTGTGCTTGCAGCTTGCTGTAATTCAAGTGCAATCTACATTTGTTCTGTCTAGCTGCTACTCAACTCAACATGTTCAAATAATGCACATTCAAAGAATGAAAAGGATTATAGAGAAAAACATTGTCATTTGTCAATTCATGTATTGTAACAGAGAAGATTAAAGACAAACCCCGCCACTGTTCCATTGGTATTGAAGACCCGTTACACTTCATGCATGGTTACATTTTCACCATTTTCAGGTCGCATCACACTCGTGTCGTTGCTTACTATACTGAATTTCTGATGATGAATATCTGGAACCATTAGGTAAATCTCGTGTAATGGAATTGGAAGCAGAAGTCAAGAAATTAAATAGAGAACTTCAGGGTCCAATGCAGAACTTTCGTCCCAAACAGAAAAGAAAAACGTAAAATATTGAAGAGGAAAATATGGAAAAATAAAATAAAATGATGGAACTAAAGCCGTTTTCATCTTTATTACTTATTAGTAATACTGTGGGCCAAAACACCTCTCTATAGCGGCACCTTCTGGATGGTTCTTCCCCTTTAGAGTATCCGTGTAAATTGGGACAAAGAGAACCGATTACTTTGAAATTGAATAGTACATAGCAACAGCAATGCGCGGTGCAAAGAAACTCAAAATGAACTTCTCTTATTTACATATATACTCTCAAGAAATTAAGATACATTCTCATAAGTCATAAACTATCATACTTGTATTGTACGAAATATTAACATAATCACATTATATACAGCATCAGCATATGCTCTGCAAAACAGAACTTCAAGTTACGGGTTGTGGTTAGTCCAAAAGAAAAGGCTCCACCAAATGGATCTCTGCTTGCTGTTGCAGTCACGCTTGAGATGTTTAGCTTTGGTGCTTCGTGCGGCTTCCATTGGCTCAGGCTGCAAGTTTATGCTCAACATGTTCCACATCACCTCCACATCTCTGTATCCACACATTTGTACATCATCTCGAAGCTTCAGCAGCCCACCAGCTCCGTCGCAATCGCCACCGTATTCACCCCTACCACCACGACGGTCTCCGCCAACCCCTCCTGCTGAAATTTGATCATATGAGATGAATGGGTATTCAAAAGAGATAAGGATATATATATATACAATTTACGTAGATGGGAAGGGAGAAAAAGAGAAAAAGTGGTATATAGGACGCACCAGATTTGCGAATCTTGAAACGGGTGGGGAGTGCAGTCCAAGTTCTAATCTTATGCCACCAATCCATCTTTGAAGTCTATCTACACTCTTTTTGCTACAGCAAGAGCCACGATCGGCCGCAAACACAGACGCATAAGATTAAGTGTGAATAGGTTCATTTCCATATACACACACACGTATATATATATATATGCTGATGACGCATATAGGGAAGGAGAGAAGGAGAAGGGCACCGAATCCCATAACACTTTTGTCGACGGAAGCGCCAGGCGTCTCATGTTGGTACTTGGTGCATTCCACCAAGACACAAGCCCCTAAAATTCCTCAAATAAACACCCCTTTTCCTGATTTTTAGGTTTTGGCTCTTCTTCCTATGGTATAATGGTAATAACATAACAAGAATTCTAATAATAATAAAAATTTAATTTTAATTCATTGTTAGTGTAAAAAAAAATTATATTATTATTCAATTATACATTATCACATTACTAAAAGAATTTGTTAATTTTTTTATGATGTACTAAAATATCATTAGATGATAGTGTAAATTTTTTTTTTACAATAACAATAGATCAAAATTAAACTTTAAAAGTTAAGGTCATAAAACAAAATTTTGACAAGTGTTATGTCTAAAATTTTGACAAGTGTCCATGAAAAGAGTAATGCATTGAAGACATATTAATTGATCATAATAATAAAAAATAATAAATTCAAAAGATATTAATTCGTTATAATAAAGTAAGTGCATGCACAAATTCATCTCAAAAACTATAATGACATATATCAATGAACCTCAACTCCGCAACCCAAATTCCAAAGAAATACACAAACCTCATCTTTTAAAGTGTAAAAGAAAAGTAATGTAAAAGAAAAGTAATATAACCTGCACATAATAATAAATAACACTAATACATGAATTTTGGAAACACATTGAAAGAGTATAAAAAGAAAAATAATTTTGAATTAGCTTATATCCTTAATCAGCATAGAAAAACCCAAAGTCTAAGTGATGCCATTGTGTATTAAAAATGACAATATATATATATATATATATATATATATAATATGGCAGTAACATACCCTAAGCATAAAAAGTCACCATTCATCCCAGCAAGGAAATGGGTCCAAATAATACATTCTGCATCTTTAAAGAACCATTCACAAATTTCAAGAACCTTTAGAAAGCAAGAGTTAGTATTACCGATAAAATTAAGAGATGATTGGGATGAGTCTGAAGAATATATATACTTAGGGACATGAAGCTTTTTGTTTATTCTAAGATTAGTTGAATGTTTTATATCTAGCTAAGCATATAAGAAATTTGTAAGTAGCCATAACAGCAACTTAAGTCAGACTCTCTATGTGGGTGAAATCAAGTGAAGTTTCACATATTTAGAGACTCTTCCATTTAATGAATGCAAAACAAAGATTATGGTTATGGAAGAAAATTCAAAAGTCATGCATATAATTAGCATGACGATTAGCTGAAAGAAGTGAAATGGTTATTTGCCCAAAAATTATATCCCATTATTTTCATCACATGTGCTACATGTTTAAAATGCATCGCCCTAGCATACCCACATAGATAATAAATAAATAAAAATAGTGTCAATTCAATTAATAAGCATAAAGAGTCCATGTAGATTGTAAAGATTTATAAAAGATAAAAACTAAAAAAATTAATCTCAATTTTTTTGGGGGGACATATAATTTATCTCAATTTTAGAGATTAATAGATGCACATAATTTTTACTTTAAAAATTGAAAGCAATACAAGCTATAAATTAATCGAATTACTTGTCCACAAATTTTAATTTATTTGAAGCTAGAGCTCAATATAATTTAATTAATTAATTATATATATATATATATATATTTAGACTTTGGATCAATTTTTTCATCATCCATATTTAGAAATGACTTCATAAAATCCTAAATGTAATGTTTTTTAAAATTTTGTTAGACTCACTTTTTTTTTAATATAGATAAAGGAATGATGACTTTTTTTAATATAATATTATTGATTAGAAAATAACATATAACTAATTATTATAAATGAAATGCTTATTTGAATTTTTTTAATAATAAATATAATAATATAACATTTTAGTTTGCAAACTTTTCATTAGATTTTTTTTTATTGATTTTGTTGATTTTATGTAATATGTGAAGGATTAGACTATTGGTGTTCAATTATTTATTGACACTTACTAATTAATTACTTTTAATTTTACTTTCCTAAATTAAGTATTTCATATTATTCAAAATATGGCTCATGCAGTCTTCCATTATTACTCCATACTCACATGGAACATTTTATTATAGTCATGACACAAATATTTTTTAAATTGAGATTTCTTATTTCAAATTAAGCTTTTACAATAGAAAGAGAAGATATTATATAAAAAAATAAAAAAAATACACAATTTTAATAATTATTATATTTATACATGCATTAGCTAATAAAATAAAGTTATATTTTTTATACACTATGCAATGCTCGGGGTTTTTTACTAATAATAATAATATAAAAATAAGTAACAATAGTTGCACATAATATTAAGTTTGCATACTTTATATATGCTGATTTAATAATTATTAATTAGTCACTTAATTACTGAATTAATTGATGTTACTTAAAATGAGTCTCTACCTTAATGTATGTGAAATATGTGAGATGAAATGATTTCATAAGAAGATGAGTTATGCTTCGGCTGCTCTTGTCACATTCCATGTATCGTCTTAAATGGTCCTAGTTTACATGCCACCCAGATGAGCTGTACCTATTATATATGAGGACTAAGTCAATGGCTCATAGCTGCTTCATTTTAGTTTTTGGTTTTAAATTTTAATTATTGAGCCGTTCGCGGTTCGTCATTTTGGACTCGAGTCAGAAACCAGAACTGATATATCAGATGGGCAAATGGCAAATGTCAATTTGGAAAGAAGAATTAAGCAGAATTATATGAGGTCGAGGGCTTTTTCGCAAAAGTAAAGGTTTGAAACTATCTATATATATATTTGGGAAGTATTGAAAATCCATATATATATATATATATATATATATAATACAACGTTATAAGAGAGAATAATGTTTTCTCATAAACCTGTCTACAGTACAATAAAATAACGAATTAACACGTTTTAGTTGATTGACTATGGCAATATATGGTATAGGTAATAGGATTGAATCCAGGAAATAAATTACAACTTTACAAGATAGTTAAGTACCTTTTTATGATGTTAAGATGCTATTCAACTCCTTTTAACTGATTTTTAGCTGTAACTGCTATCTGGAGAACCAAACAACAGCTGTTAAAAAGGACCCTGGATAGATGGTGAAAGTTCCAGTACAATACTTCATCTATTTGTAATTAACTCCAATGTCACTCCACCTGGATAATTAATTTATTGTTGACTAAAACTTCGTTTGGGATATTACCTCTTTCATATATTCTTGAAGTTAAACTAACCTCAGGTTAGAGGGGATATAACAAGGGCATTGATGTACCTGGCAGTCTGTTATGGATTTCATCAATCAGGGGGAAGTCCAATTCTTCGCCTCTCGGATACTCCCAACATCGGTAAGTTGGATGTTTTTCCATTTGAATTAGTCATTTCAACTTACATGCTTTTGACGTTCTGATTTATAAATAATATTTGAATTTGACAACGAGGGTCGGTTCAACTGAGAAGATTGAACAACGTCGACAAAAATGTCTTGGTTGGATTATATGTATATTTGGATTCTTTACCTAAATCCCAAGGGGGTCATACAGGCTTTACATGGTATTTATCTTACTTGAAATTTGGTTGTCGATTAGATGAGTAGTTTCATCATTTCATATATTAGCATTTACAAATCTTAAACCTTTTAGTCATAAATGTATGAGTCTTTAAAACTTGGTTTCTGATATGAAGAGAAGGATCTGAATATCTAAATAATTGATTCTTCATGACATTGTTTTAAGTTGCACTCTTCAAACATACAAATTTGCAAAAGTTTAATATTGATGAGATAACTTGATCTGATGAGTATAATCAAATTCAGTACTCCCTTTTACATTTCAACTCCTTTTTTGACGAGATGAATTCTTGCTTTTCATTAGGTTTTGATTTTATTTTGCGAGCATACTGTTGGAGTATGAAGTTAAAATTCGAAACGAGAAATAACTGCGCGCGGTGCTTGCATTTGATTATATCATGTCCCTCTATATTCTGTAATTGATTCTTATGTTTTTTTTTTTTTTAACAAGTTCAAGCTCTCCAGCTATCATTACTTCCATTGTAAGTTGAGATTTATGTTATACCTTTAATTAAGTTGAAATTAATATTCTCTTTAATTTTCTACAGAAAACAGGGAGATGGGACTGCTTTCTACGTTGTTAAAAATTAAATAAAACACTTATCAATAGGTTAAAAGTTATAATTATTAGTTAAGAAAAAATTTTATTTTTTTATTGTGACAATGCATAAGCATTTACTCACCTAAACTTTAGGATATAGGACATTTTTATGGATAGCAAATTTTCCATTTGTTAGGGAGGTTAATCTCCTTTCTTCATGTACCCAAAAAAAAAATATATATATCTCCTTTCTTCTGTGGTGTGTCGCGGGAGTTAGCAACTTGGGACTTGGGAGGCTGGTCATCACTGTAACATTAGAATGTTAAATTTCATCATATTCATATACCTCATTCATGTATATTTATATTAAAAACACTTTTTGATAGGCGTCCAGAAAATTAGACTCCCCCACCAAATGTCCATGACGGATTCGTCAAATGTAATACGGGTAAACTAAAGCAAGCAGATGTTTATTTGGCCTCTGACCTTTTGAAGAAGGAGGAAAACAAGAAAACACAATCGGATTACAAAGTCCATAATTCATTTTTTTAATTATGTCTCCAACAAATTTATAATCACATGTGCATGCGCTTTTTTTTTCCCCACAAACAATGGAATGCATAATTATAAAGTATAAACCAACTATCCTAGTTTTTTATTATTAATTTATACAGGACAAAGAAGAAAAGGAACTTAATTATAGGCCGTGGGGGAGTCTTATAATATGTAACAGTTATCATGCAAATGAGCATTCGGGAGGGAGGCCTTGTGGGAAGCGCTTTGTATCACTGCAGTAGTTGTAAATCATGTAGTTCTTTTGCACCCATTGAATTCTGGCTTGTCCCGTTGCGTCCAGTGACTGTCTCAACCATGATTGCTCAGCTGGTGAATTTTTGGAAGAACAAGATGAGCCTGAAGAAGAAGTCCAAACACAAGCTTGGGCATTGAAGTTTCTGTAGGAGGCAGTGAATGGGGCTTGGCTCCAATCCGTCTTCACAAGGCCACCCCTTGTGGCCCAATCATCCGCATCCCAAAGGCTGGAGTATATCCTCATGGCTTGATTCTTCGGAAAAGAAACACCTTTTGACTCCAAATTCTTGAACTCCCTTATTGGTGTCCCGTCCACAGAGAATCTGATTTAGAGAACAATATTAAAAAAGAAGGTTAATTAATTATGGATCAAGAAATTAAGATCTCTTCTAGGCTAGCCATTATTATTTTTTGAAAAGAGGTATGCATATAGATATATATATACATGATGCTTTGAGGATTCCATAAAATGGAATATGTGTGGAAGTCCTTGGTGGGGTCGAACCACAGATAGAACTGCTGCTCTCTGTTCCCTTTCCCTTGTGTGAATATGTTCGTATGAAGAATATATGGATCACCACTCAAGTTACCCAGAAATTCAAAGTCTATTTCGTCATGAGCAGACCCCAGAGAAGATAGCTGCAGCAATCACAAGTAAATATAGTTACGTTATTATTTGATTTCATTTCATGTTAAACATTTTATTCAGTAATACTAAAATTCAGAGCTAAAGGACGCTTACATAATAGGCTGTGACGGTGCCAGCAGAGTTACCAGGCACGAGCTTGAGCTGCATGTCAATTTTCCCGAACAAGTACTCGTTTTTGGAACGAAAGCCAGAGCCAGAGGCCTTGTCCAGGGACAGGGTGAGAAGTTGCCCGTTGCCAAGGATTTTGGCACTTCTATCACCCCATGTTATTTCAAAGTCTTGGTAAAAGTTACCAGCGGAGGCCGCTACCACAAATGTGGCTATAACGAGAAACCCAATAATTATCTTTCTTGTCATTTCAAAATAACCCTTCCAAGTGATGCCTTTGGTTGGTTGGAAACAATATATAGCAACCAATTACGGAGAGAGAGGGACACAAAAAGCCAAGAGAAGTATTTGGTGAAGACTGAAGTGCATGCAAAGTTGTGAAACTATATATAGGAAGTGTATTATGAGCAGGCAATTATGAATGTGAAGGATCATTGGATTTGGAGGTGGTGGAAGTGGTTGGGAAAAAATTACAAGCGTGTAGAGTGCAAGAGAGGGTAGACATATGGGTTGACTTGGCTTTGGTGCTGGCTAGCTGAGTGTGGGACCATGACAGCTAATGTGGGATGATATCCAAGTGTTCTCGAATTATTTGGGTTCTCAGTTCTCAACAACTTTTTTTGTCTATGTCTCTATGCGCTTGTAAATATTGGCTTTCAAACATCAAAATCAAATGGCAGTTGTCTAATCTTAGTGGTTATAATAGTCTTCTCTTGAGTTAATTGTTTTACGAATCAACACATTACTGCCTAGGTCTTATTATTAATTAACTCCTTTTCCTCTGGTTGGGAAAGCCTTAACATCTTTCTAGATAACATCAAACTTGTTTTTAGTGTGCGACTAATAAATATATCCTAAAACTGTAACACACTCATTTTTTTTATTGGCCGCCACTTCTGAAGATACAAAAGCCATGCATTATGCATAGTTTTTGTCTTTCTGATGACTGTAGAATACAATTTTCTAGTTCTTTGTTAATTAATTAAGTGAAAATGAAAGGGATAGAAGAAATTTTTTTAAAAAAATTAAGAAAATTCATTAAAAAAGTTATTTTAAATAATTTTACTGAAGATTTAATTTAAATACAGACCAATGATGTCAATTGATTTATGATTGTTAATTTTATCTAATGGAATACATAGTTTATTGTTAAATTAAAATGAAATCGTAAGGTCACTTATTAGCTTCATAGGTTCTCAGCATAGAAAAAAAAATTGGCCTCCCCTTGGAATAGTTCCTCTAATACTCTTCCACCCCCTCCCCTTCATGTGGGCTCTCTACAAGGGTCCCCTAAGGCCCCACCCCAGTGGTAGGGTCTTCCTCTGGGCAAAAAAAAAAGAAAGCTTCACTTGTTGTTCTTATTATGTCATCGAGTTGTAGGATAAGTTGTATACTAAGAGAACTTCGTCGTTTCATCATGTCAGCTTTCTGCCAAAATTTGGGTCTTACGCTGGTCAAATGTTGCTTTCATGCAAAGCTGGTTGTGATTCGTCACCATTTATGAGAACAGGAATATCATGTATAATATAGCCAAGACCATTTCCTTCTGGTCTTGTGTTGCGACTTGTGAATTTCATTTTATTTCTTGTGAGAATTAAGGGGTTCACCATTTCAAAATAAATTTACTTCTCAACTACAAGCGTTTAAGTACTAAAAGAAGAAAAAAGAATCTCTTGCTTTATTATCTCTTCTTGTATGTTTATCTAAAGATGATGTAGAAGAATACGAATCATGTTGTGAAATGTGAACAAAACACTTAGATAGGTAATTTCAAATGCACCGAATTTCTACTGGAAAGTTGGGCAGCTTTAGGTATCGGGGGAACCAATAGCATGCAGGGTGAGGACCACAAGAAGTGGTTGCCATAGAAGTTGCACCAGATTCTTACCAAAGATAGTTTCGTGCTACCAATTTATGATAATCGTGCTACAATTGGTCCTTAAAGAATATATATATATATATATATATATATATATATATATATATATATATTCTGTTTTCCTTCTCTTGCCTTATTGGTAAGATCCGCCACAAATCATATATTTTTACCCTTTCATGAGTGGAAATGTTCATCTTTGCTATATTCCACATACCAATAAGGCTGCTTCTACAGTGCAACAAACGAATCGAGCAAAACCTCACTTGAAGAGAATAAGATGACATGTGGTGTTTAATTGGCAATTTTTTTTTTTACTTAAAGTAGTTCATTTTTTACTATTAGTTTACATTTTTTTAATTATGCTTAATTGACGGTGCGTTTGAAGAGACAATTTACACAAGTCGAAAATTCGTAAAAGGAGGTGTTTAACAATAAAATCTTGGGGTCCGAAGGTTTAGGCATCATGTCAAAATATATTTTCGATAAAATTTAGAGGTAAAATATAATTTTTAACAAAGTGGTAAAATGTCAAATTTTGTAAAAGGATGTGTCGAGCACCAAAGGCTAGAAGTCCAACAAAAAGACATAGGTTAAAATATAATTTTTTAAAATTTGGTACGAAGGTTGGCTAGATGCACCCATTACTGCTGAATCGCTCATTCACTTCATCCACGTCATGCAGTGTCCACAGCTTAGGTTTTCTGCAAACAAGACGACCATCTTTCCCAATCTTCAAAACCACTACCCTAAATCATATGTCCTATCCATTTTTTTTAATATACAGACATACAAAATATTAATAATCATATAAGAGCGAAAATATAATTTAACTTAACTAGAAATTCACCTTTTCACTATAGCCTTCCAACAACTTTGGTTTTTTTTTTTCTTCTCTGAGTATTCTCAAAATCATTGAGTGTGAGAATGGTGGGAATATGCTAAATTAGGATAAGCTTTACATTAAATATATTTGACCTATTTTGCAAAATATTAGCCTTAGTCTTTCCTGTTACTTATTATAGGTTTTCTTTTGCCTGACTTGATATTTTTGTTAAAATATAAAAATCTGACCTGAGTTGAAAGCATATATATATTTAAAAGTCTACATTGCATACATGTCAATAAGCCAATAGGCTCAAAGTTTATAGGTTTATAAGTTTTAAACATACGCAGTCTTTAACAATTAGTGTACTATGTTTAAAATACATAAATTATATAATATATAACTAATATATTATATAAACATTATAATTTATTAATTATATATTATTATAATAAATAAATATGTCAACTTGTTCAGCTAAATAGGCTTTAGCCTATTTAACTAAATAGGTCTTTAAAAAGTCAAAGCTCAACTTATTTGATAAATAGGCTAGGTCAAAATAGGTTGTTAGCCTTTGTTAGCCCGATTGACTTATTTTCATCCCTAAGTGTGAGAATAATCTCATTTAGGATACTGAAGCTGTCATTCCCTATAAATACTTTCTCGTGAGTTTAAACTCTTGAATTGCAAAGACTTATCAACTACAAATCATAAGTTTCACTTGAATCACTTTTTCTCGGTATCAAGACCAATAAAATGTGAAGTAAAATTTATTTGTTAATTAGGGTGTACTTGGATATTAGCTATGATTTTGGAAAGAAGCATTTGAATTTGGGATTCCCCACTTAGAAGTAAGTTGGGGTCGGCTATTCCATCATGAGTTTATTTAAAATTTAATCTGGCATTCTACTTTGTGAAAAAACATCATGGATTGATTGATGTAATTGGTTGGTATCAATAATACTAGCTTTACAGAATTGGATCACAAAGAAACCCCACACTATGAAAAACAAAGCAAATAATAAAAAACTGGCTGCTGATCTTTGGCTAGTTAATAAAAAAAATATCCAAGTTACACCTTTGGTTGTATGAATTTAATTAATTAATTAATTTGGGATAGAATTGGTTGGCATCAGTGATATTGCTGTCTTCCATTTAGACGACTCATAGTTTTACAGAATTGGATGACGACGAAACCCCATCCAACACCAAAAGAACATAGCAAATAATTGAAAACTCAAATGGATGTTGATCTTTAGCTAGTTAATAAAATAACTTTAATAACACATTTAATCTCTTTTTGTTTCATAAAATTTTGATCATTTTAATTTTAATTACAACAATAGTTTTTTATTTTTAAATTAAAGTAATTAAGTTAGCACAAAAAATTAAAGTAATTAAATCTCTTTATCAAATTAACTTTAACATAAGCTACTAGTATTAGGCTAATGGTGAAAAGTTTAAATAGTTTACAAGTGAGTTCAAATTATTGTACTATATATATAACATTGTGCCATGTCATTTTTCTATAAATAGTTAATAAAATCATATCATCAAATTTTTGTAACCAAAAAGAAAATCACATCATCAAAATTTATTTTATGTCAAAGATATTTTGTTATTTTAATATCAAATTAACTAGGACTTAATTGTATTAGTTTGAAAAATTATGAAAATAATAGTGTAGCAATTGAAAAAAAAAACTAAAAATATCCAAGTTCAACTAATTTAATTATTATTTGGAGCTTGGATTCTCTTTTATTGCTATCTCTAAAATTTGATCTGGATATATGTTGGCTCTAAACGATGTTTGGTGACATTACCCAAAAAAAAAATTTGTTTAATGACGGGTCACTCCTGGACTGTAGTTCGTGTTTATCCTTGCCGGACAGATGTGTAGATTAGGTTGGTTCGCATATATTGTTTCAAACCATGCATATATACTTAGGATTAGGAATTAGGCGGGCAGTAGTCTGTCTTCAATGATTGTGTATGTAATAAATTTAAAGCAATCCATTTCAACATCCAACTCCAATCATCTTCCACCACCAAAGTGGTGCTGTCCTTTATTTGTTTGGGTCGAGTTAACGAATGGTCCCAAACATATATAATTGCCAAATGTTCCTTTTCTTGCCGAGACGGGCGTTTATGGCATTATATATAAAATTCACCACTACGAAGATTAAGGTTTTATTTGAGAAATGAGAGTGCAATATAATTGGTGAGGGAGGGATGCGTATCATGAAAGTGATGCTCCAGTTGTAAAGCAGGAAAAATATCAATTTTTACGAGATTCATATGCATAATTACCACAATAAAACATTGGGTTAGGATGTATGTTATGATGAGGAAAGGAGAGAGAAATTTACTCAAACTCTCCTTTAAAATCTTTTAAGAAGAGTAATAGAGTCTCTGCATTGTCCCTCAAAACTCTAAAATATTAATTTTAAATTAAATATAGAGAAATAACTCTGATTTTTTCTACTTTAACTTAACTCTTAAATACCAAAAAAAAAAAAAAGACTCTCAAATAAAGGGAAGAGAGTTTTTCTCATTTCCTCACTTAAACATCAAGAAGAAATAACTCTCCTTACATCTTCTCCCTTCCCTTTCCTCTGCTAAAAACTTTCAAACATAGTAATGTGGAAAGAGTAGTATTTTCCACACATCTTTTACATTTGTTGGTCAAATCATGAACCTTGTAGCACATACATTGGAACATACAAATCTTGAACCTTTTAGTAATTTGAACTCTAATTGATTTAATAAACTCTGAAGCAGTACCCTATATCCCCTTGTGACATCATTAAATCTTTCATAAACATAAGAATCTTTGAACTTGTAAATGATGATACAAAGAAGGAGATTTGATTATCTAAATAATCGACTCATCATGACATTTAGGGTATGTTTAAGAGTTGGGATGGGAAGGGATGAGAATGAATCAAAATTAAGAAGATAAAGGGAATCAGAAAGAAAGAGGATGAGATGTTAAGTAATATTTAATTTCTTTCTCCTTATTTAGATGTTTAAAATTCTCCAAATTGGTAAACTTTAAAATGTTCATAAAAATATCAATGGATGATTTTGAAGGATCACATGATAATCCATCATTTTCTTACCATCATTTTAAAATACGCCCAAACGTGAGGAAGGTTTACTCAAAACCCTCCTTTCCATTTTTCTAGCTAGCTCCCTCTCCACCACACAAACATGAATTTTTGAATCATATGAACTTTTAAAAGTTTAATTTTGATTATTGTTAGTTTCAAAATGTTCTTAATTAAAATTATACATTGTTGTAAATGGTTTTAAAATCACAAGTTTTGACAATTATAATTTTTGTGGTTAGTTAATAAAATTAGTATAAGGTTAGTTCTAAAATTTATAATTTTTCATCTATACTACTATAGAGCTAACATCACTCATTATCTCTTATTTAATTTTAAAATAAAAAAATAAAATTTCGAGTAAAGAGTCTCACTATCCATATTTTTATATGCTGGTAACCACTATTTCTAGCCTCAACTTTGTGTTTTACGGCGTTTTTTTTTCATTATAACATGTAACCTCGTTTTTTTTTTCAACTTAGAGAAAGTCTCCCTCACTTATATGATGCTAGATTTTGCCCCGGTAAACTCCTCAAGTTGCTGCTGGCAGCCACAGCGGCCCAATTTATTTTATTTTATTTAATTAATTTAATCCAGAATTTAAAATAGAAAAATTATGTGTATAGTAGAAAACATGTATTTTTTTTTCGCATTTCACATAAAGTTGTGCCATTATCAACGACACGATTCATGTGAAATGTGTTATTTGCATTACGTAACGTAATCCACGTAAAATATGCATGTGCGATTATAATAGTGTAACCATGCATAGCAAAACGAAATTAAAAATTATTGACATAAATAGACTAGTAACGTACATATCAATAATTAATAATATATTTTGAAATCAGTGTATTTTTATAATTGTTTTGTTAAATATTTTGATAATTTATTTGAAGAGTTACATTATCGGAATATCAAAGCCAGGCTTCTTTGACCTCGGAGCCATCTTTGAGCTACCAATGTAAAGTAACAGGCCTTAGGCCCAAATGTGCTCCTAAATAAATAAATAAAACAAAAATGAGACCCAAAAAATCAAAAAAGAAACAATAAAGCACAAAGTGGGTCCTACCTTCAAGTGGTGGCACGACTGGCTAGTGGCAACGACGTATAATGTATTAGAACTGAGAATTGAGAATGTTTCAAAGTGCAAATTAAAGAACTGACAATTGAGAATGTTTCAAAGTGCAAATTAAAGAACTGAGAAGTGAGCTACATGCATGCATGCAATGCATCACATAGCATAGCAGCATTGGTGATTTTCTGATGGAGTGGAGAGGAGTGGATCCCTCTCATAATTAATTATAAGAAAAGAGAAAGATTCTGTTTGGATGGGATATTTGGATGTTTCTATTCGACCACATGTGTGCTCCAATTGTATTGGCCGACATTACCTTACCTTGTTTCGATAAATTCTATGAGACACCCTTAGAATACTTCTCCCACCTCTCCCCACTTCCCATCTCTCTCTGCACTTTTGCAAGTTTTAATCTTTTTCCATAGTAACAATCACAACAGAGATCAAAACTGGTTGCTGTTGCCAGTTGTTCAGGTTACTCGTTCATCTTTGGCCAAGACTACATGGACTAAGATGGCTGAACTTGAACCAGAAAGCTCGCTTTCCTCCCCAAGATTGCCTCGCCGAGTACTCGAAGGTTTCATTTTCTGAATTTGTATTTGCACCATATTATCATTTATCACTATGCTGTACCTAGGTCAGATTTATTTTTCTTATGTTTAACAGCATGACATAAGAGTGGTAAAAAGCATGACATAAGCGTTAGCAAAATTCATGCATTATGTGGATCATTCATTTTGACTTTTGTATAAATCAGGATTATTTAATAGCAGTTGATTCGATTTTCGTGGGTTGCTAGCCACGTCTCACTACATATGCCTGAAAAAAGGCATTTTCCATTTGATACTAGCGAAAATCAAGGCCTTGCTAAAGGAAAATGGTTATGTAAAAAGGGATTCCTAAGATCGGTTATATTGTTGTGTGGAATTGGACCTTTTTATTTCTCTGAATTTTCTATGTTACGCAGTCCTTTCTGTCACTAGGAATAGTCACAATACAAAATGGTGGACATGAGCACAAAGGCAAAATGAATAAATTCGAATTTGAACATACATAAACCCAAGTATTCTCAGCTCTCCCAGCCCAGATGTACATTCTTTCATCAAGTTTTAAACATGCATCATCAATCAAAAGATCATTGATAAAGTTTGTGATTGACTGCAGTGGAACCTCCTTCACCTGCTAATGAGTTACAGATCTCCTCGTCCCGGCACAAATCTGAAGCATTGTATTTTTTCCTTGGAGGGATAGTAGTGCTCATCATATTGTTGATTATTTTGTTTGAATTTCGGAAGCGTATTAAACGGTCAGCACAGCTGATGAGAAAGACATCTCCAACCAAACAGCAGCAAGGTATAAGTTTGAGATAAGCATCATAAATAAAACCACAACACTAAAATCTTTACAACCTCAATTTTCTACATGCTAGCAATATAGTTTGTTTTATTTGAAGGATAGTTGTGCTTATCATATTTCTGTTATTTTTGCTTGGCCTTTGGGAATAATATTGAACCAACAGAGGCGATGAAGATGATATTTCCAAGTAAACAACAGCCAGGTAGTTGAAAGAAAGCATCACAGAACCTGACACTTGATATATCATTATAAGACCTCAATATTGAAGTTTCTATATATATGTACACAGGATCCATGGAGTTCTTGAGTGGGAACCTTCGGACAATGAGCTACTTTGACTACCAGACATTGAGGAAGGCAACCAAGAATTTTTGTCCTGGTAATCTTCTTGGAAGTGGGGGATTTGGGCCTGTCTATCAGGTATAAATACAAGATCGAATGCAGCTTGCTTTCGTAGAGAATTTTTTTTTGTTAATATGTGAACCTTAATCTCTTAAGCATGATGCGTCAATATGTTACTAGGTTTTTTCTATTACATGACAAATTTTAAGATGGCAGTAAAAATGGTTTTTATTTGTAGTTTTACAGTAACTATATTAATATATAATCAGAGAACTGACAAAATAGGTATGTAAACAATGTGTGGTGCTTCATGTGAACCGAATAGATTAACAGCTAGCATTTACTAGGGTGTTGATGGACAAATCGTCTTTGGGAGGCTCATATATATATATATATGTCCTCGGGTTAGGATCCTAAACTGTATGTGTTTTGACAGGGAAAGTTGGTAGATGGAACACTGATTGCTGTTAAGAAATTGTCTAACAAATCCCAACAAGGAGAAAGAGAATTTCTGGCAGAGGTGAGAATGATCACAAGTATCCAACACAAAAATCTGGTCCGCCTTCTCGGATGTTGCATAGATGGGCCTCAAAGGATACTAGTGTATGAATACATGAAGAACAGAAGTTTGGACCTCTTAATATATGGTATCCCTTCTTTTTATTATCTCTTGGATGATTTGATCCTTTTAGTTATCAACTGTCATCATCATGTACATTAATATGTAAAATGAAGTCCATACTAGTTATTGGAGAACTAGTTTCCTTGAAGCTGAATATCTTGTGTATACCCTGCCAAATGTCTCGTGAGTATTTGAAGTTTCTTAGGATTGGTTTAACAGAACAATTCCTACTTTGGATGCTCCATTAATGCAGGAAACAGTGATGATTTTCTGAATTGGAGCACCAGGTTCCAAATTATTCTTGGAGTGGCGCGGGGACTGCAATACCTTCATGAGGATTCACACCTAAGAATTGTACACCGAGATATCAAAGCAAGCAATATTCTTCTTGATGACAAGTTTCAGCCGAGGATTGGAGACTTTGGGCTAGCTAGGTTCTTCCCTGAAGACCAAGCTTACCTTAGCACTCAGTTCGCTGGAACCTTGTAAGTCCTTTATTCAAATGATACTCCTTAAAAGAATTGATTACTGGTTAAATGAAAATTTGCTGTAGTATCTATATATAGCTTCCCATGTTCAGCACTCATCGCAATGTCGTCATCATGATTTTAGTGCTGCCAACTACGAGGACTATAAAAACTTTTGTTTCTGCTAAGAAGTTTTGATGGTAGTACACATTTCAACGCTATCAGAAGATTCAGAACAATAAACTTTAGCAGCATATTATTAAAGTTACTATTTTTTACACCTGTGTAAACATCTCAAGTGTTTATTCTCAAATGTAATACTTCAATATATAAAATGATTAGTGCAAGAAAATGAACTATATAATTAAGAAAATTTTGAGTATTGTGATAGTAAATTCTGATTTAGAATCTTTCACTGTAATAAGTGAGCTCTTCAAAGTACTTTCCTGTGCCATCAAATGGTTATGTCGTATGCCCTGTGAGTAAATCATGATAACCATACGTAGGGTATTTGATGTTCTTGATGTTGTAAGTCTTCTAACTTTTTATCAAAATGTGATCACATAATTTTTTTCTAAAGATTTAAAAGAGACATCCATGACTTGAATATTCCAAACAGCTTAGTTATCTGAAGTTAAGTTTGCCATTGATGATGTGTTTTTATGTTTTGTCAGAGGTTATACAGCTCCAGAATACGCTATTAGAGGAGAACTGTCAGAAAAGGCAGACATCTATAGTTTTGGAGTTCTTGTGCTTGAAATCATCCGTTGCAGGAAAAACACGGATCTAACTTTACCATCAGAAATGCAGTACCTACCTGAATATGTAAAGTTCTCACCTTTGTACTATATCTTAATTATTATATATATCCATTTCCCCCCACATTTTTTGATATGCATGTGTAAATCTTCATTATAGGCATGGAAACTGTACGAGAAGTCAAGGACGATGGATCTTGTAGATCCAAATTTGCGAGAACATGGATTCGTAGAAAAGGATGTTATGCAAGCAATCCATGTGGCCTTGTTGTGTCTTCAGCCTCAAGCAAATTTGAGACCTCCCATGTCAGAGATCGTAGCATTGTTGACATTCAAAATTGAAATGGTTGCAACACCAATGAGGCCAGCCTTCCTCCATCGAAGGAGCAAAAAGGACGAGGATAACCATTCCTGGGAAGCTATATCCGAGGTTTACCCATCTCCCATGGTCAGTGACTCTGCGTCCCTACCTAAACCACTAATCTAAAGGCCACTGATCCAATTTTCTGTCAAATAAGGGGCCATGACCTTTAAGAAGGAAAGGTGGCAGGGATTTGAAGATTTACAACAAAGTATGGATTTCATTTGCTTCAGATATATATATATATATATACACACACATATATGAAGAAGTAACTGTTGGCAGGAATTCTACTGTAGTTGCAAAAAGAATACATTTGTTATATGATATCCTAACAGGAGAATTCTGTTGAGTTTTTGCAGTAAAGTTCGTGATCAGTGCTGCTTTAAATAGCCTTCACAAATTATTTCAACAGGGGTAATCATAGAAAAACAGGAGTCTTTACTTTGAGTGAACTTCCTTGTAATGAATCAGTATATACTAGCATACTTCTATGTGAGCTATGAGGCCTATAGCTTCCAAGTTCCAAGCTTTATGTCCATAATATATTTATGTCAATGACAAAAAGCGTACAACGTTAGTTGTATTTTCTTTTTGCTTTTCCTTTGTTTTAGATAAAAATAGTAGACAATGTTAGTTGGTAGCGCATCCAAAAAAAACAAAACAAAACAAAAACAAAACAGATATGTCATAGATTATAAGGCTTGATTAAAGTCAAGGCCGGGCTTTAGTTTTATGGGAAAGTGACCGGTTTGGACGGTTTAGGAAAAATAATTTTTTATAAGCTTGTTTTGAAAATAATTAAATATTTAACTACATTAACTAATAATTTACATACAGTTAACCACGTATTAAATATCAAAATAAAGATAAATTATTAGTTAACCGTATGTAAATTATTAATTAATGTAGTTAAATACTTGATTAATTTTCAAAACAAACCTACGAGAAATTATTTTCCCCACGCCCACCAAATCGTCATTTTCCCTAGTTTTATCATAAAAGCACATCAAAGCCAAGGCTAGAACCTAGTTGGCTAAAATATAATAAATTATATGTATTGATAATTATAATATTATTCATACAATTACTGCTTAATTATGTTTTTAATGTGAATTTAAAAAATCTTTTTAAATTCCGTATTATATTTCAAAATATTTTTTATGTAAACATTCTTAATTTTACTTTAAAATTTTATTTTTGAATTGAAGAATAAAAATTATTAAAAATTTGGGCTTTTGAGCTGAGCTATGGGCTCAATCTTTACTTTTTAGATTACTTTTAAGAAAATCAAGCTCATAAATAATTTGTGAATAGAGGAATATTGAAACCTACAATGCTCAACCTTGCGATATAACAAATGCAATTAAGTTTATGTTTCAAGTGATTTTTTTAAATAGGATGTGCAAGCACTTAGATATGGGAGGGGAAAAGGTGACATGGTGGAGAATCAAACCCTTGACATCAAACATCAAACATCACTTTAAATGAGCAAAGGGTAAGCTTAAGTGTGTGGGTGGGATTTGATTCAAGTATCAAACAATGCCATGAGAAATTTAGTGTCACTTTGAATTATGACTATTGGGCTATCTAGTGTCATTAATTTGTAATTAAAGCAATGCTATTCAATACAGGAATTCTAGCAAAGTTATCTAACCGAATGCATTATGCATCATTAGCATTATAATTTATGCAAAATACACAATGTAAAATTGTTCAAGTGCTAGTATGTGGTAAGAAATCCCAAAACATAAAATATTCTGTGGTATGTGGTTACTATAAAACACAATGATATAACCAAATCATTCTCTCTCCGTCCCTCAGCAAACCTTCCTCTCTTCCTCTTCCGCTTCCATAACACAACTATCAAAGCATGTTATCCTTGTACCAAAAAGAGAAAGAAAGAAACAAAAGTAAACATTTTCTCCGTAGACCTTGACTTTTCTCTCTATGCCTTGATGTCCGTATCTCTGTTTATAACAGTCATGTGAATTGCCGAAGAGGATGCGGGACAATACATATATGCAAATGCAATTCTATGTGCCTAACCTCGAGATATACAATGTGGGAAAGAGACTGAAAACAAGAATGGAAAAGCACCATGGTTTATGTTAAAAAGTAGCTTTTGGTGGGATACAAACAGGGAGAGAGACAAAAGCACAACGACTGTGTATATATGTGTGTTAAGCTTGCCCTTCGAATTTAATACTGCATGGCAGATATCCCACAGGCATCACATTCAATTCTTCCCCGACACACATTCAATGCCGTTTCTTCATTACCAGTACGGGTCATGGATAACATCACAAACACCTTATTTCTCTTTTTAACCAATGAATCTCACCCAAACACAACCCAAAATGTAAGTAACACCTCCTCTTAGTTCTTTTATCTGTTTATGTCTTTTTCTCATAATTCTGCTTCATTTTCCACCATTCCCTCCCAAAACAAATGCTCTCATTGAAGAAAAGAAAAAGAAAAAGAAAAGAAAAGAAATAAACATTTTTTACCTATGCCCAATGGAGCTTAAACACGCAGCACAGCACAGCACAAACATGGAAATAGTTACAAGGTAGGAGCCTATCGTTATGCCCACATATAAAAAATAAAAAAATAAAAAATTTTAAGGTAGCTTCTTGTAATGCTAGTGTCATAGAGAGATTCTTCCAGTAATTCATTTAGAAGATAAAATAACAAGGGGAAAAAAAAGTAAAGGGGAAAAAAACTCGACTGAGAAAGGAACTAAGGGAGTAATTCAGAAGAAAAATGTATTCATTTCCTCCAAAAATCACATTGAAATAGAGAAACAGAAACTACTTCTTGAAAGAAATTAAGATCATGTTGTCGATTGTGTCTTGCTGCAAGCCAATGATTCTACCTGTTGTGTAATGGATTTGGACCTGTAGGAACGACTCTTTTGTCGTCTGATGTGGTGTTCTTCTCGGAGCAAGACAAGTAATGGCCAAGTTGGTGTCTCTTGGGATTGCACTTGCGGGCATCATCGAGTGTTTCGCTTGTGTTCTTCTTCTTTGCACCATCAAACAAATTGCTAACAAGTAAGGTCTTCCTTGCCACTGTGTTGGACCCAATACAAGCCGATAACAAAAGGCACAGCAGAAATATCAGCTCTGGTAATTTCATTGCACCAATTTTAATTAAAAAATAGGAAGAGAAAAGAACAGTTTGGATAGATAAAAACAACTCAGAAAAGGGCAAAGGAAAAGATGCGAAGACCCACAACAGATAGGAAAAGCGACCAGAGAAGGATAGACAGAGATGGGGAGAGAGCGACGGAGAGAGAAGGAGAAGACTGGAGAGAGAGAGAGAGAGAGAGAGAGAGAGATGCAAAGCAAAAGGAATTGGTGCTGATATTAGTGAAAAAGATAGGGGGAGAGCTGAGCATAAGAGTGGGTTATGGCAATGGGACATTAACTATGGTACCTCGGACTTTGATACATCACATCTCTCTGGTCAGAAATTTCACCAAACCTCATTAATTGACTTCAATTCTTGACAATTATTAATTCCAACCAAACGGAATTTGAGCATATATAATTGGGTAGTGTAAAATATGGAGCCCGAAGTGCAACATTCTGTTCCTTGGCCTAGCTGATGAGACTCTTTATGACCCCTCTAATCTTAAAACCACTTGGTATATGACTTTGTATATAAGAAAATCTTCTCTAACGGAGCTTCACCACGTGCTGTTCGATTTGAGGACCATACATGAAAAGCTGACACTCGTTGAGGGAAAGGAGTTGCAGGAAAATTAATGGGTGGTTTTGACTGTACCATGCATTGAATTTGAATCAATGTTTGCTTTCGTAACACGTCTTCGATGGAAAGTTTTGATTGAATGAATGATGGAAGTGATATGTGGGTTGTGATTTGGTTTATGTTGTTTTACTTTAACATAAAACATGTAGTATTTGTGTGGAACAGAGACAATTATCTGGGAATAGGCTAATGACCAAGCCGGAATTATGAAACGACAGTTGGTGATTCATTAAAGCCGGCCATTTCTGTTACCACAGGAAGGTTAGTTACCTACCATCCTATATTGTCCAATGCTCCATTCTCTCAAAAGAAAAGAAAAATAAGAGAGAGACAAAGATACAGAGGTATGCAGTTTGACCTATAATGGGTGAAGAGCGTGATAGAATAGTTAACGCTCCTTCTACTTCCACTTGGTTCTGTAGGCAAAAATATAGGGAATCTTAGGATAATATGCTACAGATACAATATTTTGGAGAGATTAAGAGATACGTTATATCACTTATATGTGCAAAAGCAAAACTGTATGTTAGATAATATATAGATTAATATAAAATTGTATTTTTACATATTTAAAAATAAATCTAATAATTAAATAAATTTTTATTACCTTAAGATTTTGTATTTGTAATATTATTTATAAAAAACAGGTCGGTACGTTAAACATGAAGAAAAGTTCTTGCAAGTTTAGGTTTTCAAAGAAAGCTCTTTCTACAATACACTATGAAGTTATAATGTATAAGTACACAACAATATTTTTTATGGTTGATTATTTTTAGGCCAATTCTACAATACATTATTTAATATTTACCTTTGATTTTTAATGAAAATTAACACGTGTACGACACAGATTATTTCAATTTATTAAATTAAAGTTATTTTATATTTTACTCTTTCTTTTTAACTTAATTATACTTTTTCTCCTTCAATAAAATTACCTTAGCAAGACGGTTAACTTAAGCGTCCTTCTCTGCTGTGGAACCCATTTGCAGTCAATATTTCCTATCTCGCTGGCATCGAAAGAGGGTTAAGTGTATGCGAGATTTAGATGTTACAAATTGTCTTGAATAACTTCCTTCATTTACGTAGTCTTGAATTGTAGTAATTTAGATGTTGTTGTTTTCCTTGCCATTTTCATGAGTACTGTGTAAATTAGTTCAAAGATGCATCTTCTCCACATTGGGGTCTTCAGAAGAAACAATTTACAAGGGCTCTAGCTGACTGACCTTGTCAGAGCTTCCAACACATTCTTTACAAGACTTTGCATTGATAAATCTACAAAACATGTAGATTTATAGGCTAAAAAGGGTTGTGGTTATGCAAATTTTTAATAGAAGTTGTTGATTTTAGAAATAAGATCAGTGTAAGTAAATCTCACACCAATTGTCTTCACTTATGGTAATTTTCTTGAAAAATTGCACTAACTTTGGAAAACTATCATTTATAAGAATTCAAAACCATCAAGTTCACGTTCAGCATCCAAGTCATATGCTCAACGTAAAAGGATGAATTAACCACTGACTTACCTAAGCTTAGCGTGGATTTGGCATGCTTAGCGCAATGGGCAACATTTGTTTCTAACTTGCCAGCGCTCATCGGTGTTATTTCAAGCTGAGCGCAGGCGGTTATTTCTAATACTTATAAATACGCAGCTCAGCTTATTTGAACTTTTAACTTTTGACAATTCTTTGGGTGAATTGAAGGAACTCTCAAAACTTCTTGGGATTCATTAGTGTTCAAGTACTTTTGGAAAGAAGATTTGAAGATCCAATGCATTCCTCATTCAATTTCCACATTTTTTCTTCTACTTTTCTCAATTTGATCATGTGTAACTAAACTCTACAAGTTAGGATAGGATGAATTTTAGTTTAAATTTGTGTAATTGCTCTGATCTTGAATTCAATTATGATTTATATATAGTAATTGAGTTAATTCTTCTACACTTAATGTTTTCCTTGACTGCCATCATTGGAATTGTTCTTGTGACTTGTTGACATTAGGTTAGATATGAAGAAATTTACCATGAACTGCATAATCTTAGGAATAGGATATGAAATTTGTGCATTGCTATGAATTCTTATGCTTTTTGCTTGGTTTGAATTGAAAGCACCTAAAGGATTAAGGTTCTTAGTTGAGACTAAAGAGATTATTTGCCAATAAAATAGAAATAATTTGAATTTGTGAATTTGAATGTCAATTGCTTGAGTTAAAATTGAATTCAGGATAGAATCCTACATGAGAGAAGAGCTAAGAGGATTCTGAATCTTAAATGATTTTTACTCTAAAACCTCAATTCGCTTGTGTTGTTTGATTCTAGGATAATACATTTCATAGTCTTAGTACAATTTATAGCTCATCATTGATTTTTCTTACTTCAATTTCAAATTCTACTGTAACTTTTGACTCAAATACATGTTATTAATTGATTCAATTAGTGATTTCTTAGTTTACGTTGATAATTTACGCACAATCCTCATGAATTCGACAACCTTATTCACTATTTACTATTTATATGATTTGGTATACTTCTCAAAGTCAATTAACATGCATTGTTACTTACCAGGAGGGAGCCCAATGCTGCTAGACATGGACATCTATCCCCATAATAAGCTGAATTTAGTGACTTTATTTCATTTTCAAGTAAATCCATTTTTCGTTATTTGTTTCACTGTTTTTGGCTGTTCGCACCAACTCGCTGTTGCAGACACTTTCAGCCGGCAAATCACCATTTTTCGGCAACTCAAGCTTTCAATGCATGGGTTAGCTTGTGGGAACGTGCTCATGAAAACTCACCGCACTCAAGCTTGATGGAGTCGTGATTAAAGAAGTGACCGATCTCATTGCGGCTGGGGGATATTGGTTGATAGGCCAAGTGTTAGTTTGATGGCAAGGGAGAGGAGAGAAAAAGGATGACAGTGGGTTAGAAAAAGTGGCAGTTCAATTTTAATTGATAAAAGTAATAAGGATGTTTAATTTTAATTTATTCTTATTTCAAGGATTGAGTATAATTTACATAAAAAGTAAGGGCTAAAAATATAATAAAAATAATTTAATATATTTAAATAATCTTCACCGTACACATCATCATTTTAAAAATTAATAATAGATATCAAATAGTGTATATATACACTATATTTTGATAGTGTACTTTAGAAGTGGCCTAATTTTTAAGTACACATGGATGGATGATCATGATTATTTCATTTAGGTAAATTTATTTTTTATATTTTATCCCTTTATTTCATTTAATTACACTCTATCTCATTATTTAATATAAGAATAAAATAAAATAAAAATGCTCCCTCCCTTCTATGCTGCCATCACATTAACATCCAACGATTACCATGGAAGAAGCTACTCCGCTGCCATGATTGTCTTTATGCGTTCGTAGATTGATGTCATTTTTGAATGCTCGTGGTTAATAAATCCTTTGTAGTTAGATTATGAATTTCAAGAAAATATTGACCTGATTGGTTCAAATTTCAACAATGTTTTGTAATTGATGGTAGTCTGGTAGTTGCTTCTTCAATGTGATGCTTATTTGATGGCATGTCGGAGAGGGGAGAAAGGATAGAGCCACAAAGACATTTTCATTCGCTAACCGCCGCTAAACTGACGTAGTTTTATTTATTTTAATTTATTTTTATTGTAAATAATGAGACAAGATGTAATTAAATGAAAAAAGTGGATGAAAAAATAAATAAAAAATTTATTTAAGTGAGATAATCATAACCATCCATGTGTACATAAAAACAATCGACGATAAAGATTTAATAGTGTATTCCTACACTATAATGTTATAGTATTACTGTAGAAATGGCACTCAAACAAAAATGCTATTTATACATATGTTACAAATTAAAAAATCACAATTAATATATTACGTGTGTGTTTGGATTAATTGTGAAGAAAGATTATATGTATAATAGATTTAAAAAAAATTAATTTATGTCTGATTATATTAGTTCAAAAATGATTTTAAGATAAATTTTTTGTTTTGATTTTATAAAAATAATTATTTTTATGTATTAAAATTTTTTAACTCAGTCCATACTTTGTGTCGGGTTTTGACACTCCTAGCTATCACCTTCTTCATTCCTCGCCCTGTCCCTGTTGAGCATGTTCCTCTTCACCAGAAACAACTCTTGACCCTGTTCTCTCCCTCATTCCCCCTACGTACACAAACTGAACTCGTAGAAACAAAGTTTGGCACTCCTAGCACCGATCCAGAAATCTCTGTTAGCGATAAGATTGACTCGGTTCCTGATAAGTGATAACGAATCCTATGCCGCAACGGTTGATAATGGTCGTGATCTAACGCTGAGCAAGCAACTAGGGTTCGATTTGTACATGGAAACTTGGTTCAAAGATGAAAATTACTCAATTTACCAACTTGGTTCTTGCCCTTATGTGGACGAAGCTTTTGATTGCCAGGTCAATGGAAGGACGGATATCGAGTACACCAAATGGCGGTGGAAGCCTAATGGCTGTGATCTTCTCCAGTACGACTCTATAGCATTTCTTGTAATGTGGGAGCTTGAATTGGTTTGTTTGATGAGAGTGTGACATTTAATGTAAAGAGTTTTTTTTTTTTGGTTATTATTTTCATGTTTCCTGCCATTTTGCTTCTTAGGTGGGGCTTCAATGTGGTAACTTTCAGCAATTAGTGAGTAGCGATGTTCATGGTTGATTTTCTGGGACCATGCACTCAAAATTAATGATTAATAGGTCTTGACTTGTATTTGATATTAATCTGAAACATACGAGACAGGATATTGTTGAATATTGATACAAAAACTAGTGCTACTTCA
This sequence comes from Styphnolobium japonicum, assembly GCA_023212625.1. Taxonomy (NCBI): domain Eukaryota; kingdom Viridiplantae; phylum Streptophyta; class Magnoliopsida; order Fabales; family Fabaceae; genus Styphnolobium; species Styphnolobium japonicum. The sequence goes on along the minus strand of JALBWW010000003.1, from coordinate 18,071,947 downwards.
ATTGGTGGATGTATTTGAGGTCAATTTCTGTTGGTGATCGATGATGGTGCTTTTCTATTCTATTACTCTATTTGTTGTTCAATGTTCATATTTCTATTTGCTAGCTATGTGAGAAAAATGAAGTTTCTTATTGCATTGTATATGTATGGCACCTCATCCTTCTATGAGAATTGAAGTGGGGGGTGATAGGGATTGATTCCAGCACGAATGTGCTTAGATATTTTAAAGACTCGGGCTACCATACGAGCTATATATATAAGCCGAGATGTGTATTACCGCTCTAATTGTAAAGATTGAATTCGTGTTATATAAACTGAGATGTGAAGTATCGATCCAATTATAAAGATTGAGTTTTTACAAGAGATGTATATATGTTATTTATTATATTGCGGAAACTTGTCCTGCTAGCCAATGATTGTGTCCTATCGTGGTTAGTATTTAACAAGTGAAGTAACGTTCTCATGTAAGAAAGGTAAAAGAAAATAGTAAAACAATCACCACCAGAAATTTTACTTTATTTTTAAAAACTCACTAAGCAACAAATATGATGCAAAAAGAGAGTAAGTAAAAAGTTCAACCCCCAATTTGTCTCTTAAGTTAGAAGACTTGGACTGACTCAAGTGGTTCATCCTATTATCGAAGGATCACTTTAAGGGTTGAAGTGATTTGACTCGGTAACTAGGTCGGTGATAATCAACCAAAACCGGATGCTTTGATGACTGGCAATTTCGCAAAACAGGCTGGTCACGAAATTGGCTGCTTGGGATATTTTTGGATTAGGTCATGATCAATTTAAATTTTATTTAACACAACTCAAAACTAAAGTCCAACATATTTTAACAGCTCAAAAGTTCCAAGAATTTGATAAAGGAAATTATTATATATACATATATTATCTTATGTTATGATGAATAAATATTAGATGATTTATTTTATTCATTTAAACAATAGATTTGTACATAGAGCTAAAAAATTTTGTCGCATCTAATTAAAAATTGGTTTTAGTTATTTGATAAAATTTCTCTGTTTTTTATAACTACTTTATTTTTATTTTAACTCGATTAAAAAGTATAATTTGTTTCAATATTTATTTATTTGAAAAAAAATAGTGTCCTCTTAGCTTAAGCAAGGATACGACTATAGGCATTAAAAGATATAATATCAATAGCTAAAATATAACAGAAAACTAGTCATCCAAGAAGTTCATCCCCAATATAATATTTTTTTATATCATTTGACTTCACCAAACTTTCTAGATCTCTTTTTAGTTTCTACAATAAGCTTTCTGTTTTTTATTATCATTTGACTTGGGTTTTTAAGTTATCCGTATCTCTTAAGCTAGCTAGACCCACATCAGATCTACTTGCATTACAACAAAAGGTGGAGCATTCATCCTTACCTCGGAGGTTTGTATTTCAGACAAGCGCTTCCCACTCTTCAGTTACTTTTAAATTGTTTTGATTTTTTATTATATATTTTCATTATTTTTAATTTTATATTATATTTTAAAATAATTATGATTTAATAAAATGATATTTTAAAAACATTTTTTCTTACTTTGATAATATTTGCACAAATGAATGCTTATATTTTATTTTTAGTAGCTAAACTCTATATTTCCAATAGCCATTTTTTTGTCATACAAAGTTTATCTTATTTTCATTATATCAATACATTTATTTTTAATAAAATGTATATTTTTAAAATGAATTAAATGAAATGTAAAAAAATCCAATGTACGTACAAGTCAATTTAAAAGTTATCATTAAATAATTCAATATATTTTTAAATTTAAAATTATTTTAAATTTAATATAAAATTCAATAAATTTATTATGGAAATAAAATATTAATTATATCTTAACAAGTGTCCTAAACACAAACTTTTTTTTGTTAGAATTATTTTTTCTGGTTTGTGAAAAAAAAAAAGGAAAGAAAGAGTTGTGGCTTGCATGCGATATCTAGGAGTTGTTTTCCTTGTCTCTAATTTTGTTCTCACAATTAAATATTGATAGCTCAGAAAAATATTTCTCTATTAATTTGTAATAACTTATCTCTTAATTGACACTTTTTTTTCTGAATTATTAGTATTTAATTAAGAAATAAGAAAAGTAGATAGAAGATTTGATTCCCAATATTTATTATTAGATTTAAATCCTTTTCTATTACAGGCCCATCAAAAGAGAAAAAGAGAACAACTATTTACATTTTAATTATTAAAATATGTTTATCTCTTTCTGATCTCTCTTAACATGATGGTCACGTTATCATAAAGGATTCAAATCCTTTATTATCCATGTCTTTCCTAGAAAATTTTTTAGATAGGCACATGCCTATATAGGCATTTCATGTACCAGCTAATATGTATAAGGTTATGTGAGCCATGTTATAAATGTGTATATCTTTAATGTATTTACACATGTCAAATATTAAATAGAGTGCCTGTGTAAACATGTGCTTACTTAAGAATTTCTCGTCCATCCTACTCATGTAAATTCAAAACATTACTATAAAGAAATTAAAAGGAGGGAAAAAATGAAAACTTACAAATTTCAAAACATGTGGAGAATGAGAAACTTTTGGATTGCGATATATAATTGATAAAACCTTGCATTGCAATGGGGACGTGGAACTAATTTTGAGTGGACCCTTGCTCAAATCTCAATTAAGCATCCTATGACTGATTGAATGCTCATTCATTGGTTTTATAAAGTTGACCAACTCTCTTCTCAAGAATGCCTAGTGCAGTGGTCACTCACTGCACGCGTTTGTGAAAAGAGCACTAGGGTTGTTAAATGGGTTGGGCCAACCTGTTTAGGCTTGCCCGTAATAAGCCATGGATTAAACAGGCAGGTCAAAATTACCTACATTTAAACGGGTTGTAAATCAGCTAGTTCAACTTACCTCGCATTAACTTGCGGGTCCAAATGAGCTGGGCCAGGATTGATTTTATTTTATTTTTACTTGTAAATTTTGAAATAAATTTAAATTTAATAATCTCAAATCAAAATGTTACATTACATTAACATAGTATTGATTATTGAATGCTTTAATCTCATCTAAAGGGTTAAGAGATAATACAAATAAATAAATAACATAAACTTATGAAGTTTGATGAATGTGTTTGTGTGTGGGTTGTGTTACTGCTACCCTGTACAGTACGTGCATTTTGTACTTTTGCTTGAAAAAATAATGTTTAATTAACTTTTAAATTTTTAAAATGAGATTTTTTTTGGTACTAACAAATTAAAACTTTTAAAAAAATTATGCAGGTAGCTCGCAAACCTTGTAGGTTGGCCCGTTTAACTCACAGGTTAAACGAGTCAATCCAAAATTACTTACGTTTTTACGGATCACTAATTTTGAAACCCAACTCGCATAATTTATGCGGTTAAACGAACTGACTCGACGAGTTTGACTTGTTTTGATGGCTCTAAAGAGCACAAAGTAATTAATTGGAAATTTTTGCCTCTCTAAACAAGACTTAGAAGAGAGAAAAATTAGGAGAAGAGTGGAAGAGAGGAAAGTAAACTTTATTAAAATGAGAAAGTTATGAGAAAGTTAATTACAATAGAGCCATAAAGCGACATATATATTAGTAGAGATGTAACTAATTATTTAATTAATCACAACTAACTAACTAATTACCATAACCAACTAATTAATCACTAACCAACTAACCATATGTGGTATAAACCATATAATAGCCCTTGCAAACGAAGGGTGCACACTCAACATTCTTAACTTGTGATGAACAATATAATTTATCACAAAAAAATCGCAAAATACACGTCATGTTGTAATCATATTGGCCAACATATGCAAGAAGAAAAGTCTAAAAATGAATGATGAATGAGAACTAGTAGCAAGACAAACAGTAAGTAAAATGGGGATTTTGGAAAACAATTATATTAATTAAATGAATAAAAAAGAAAGTAATTAAACTGTGAGTTTGCAAGAGATTACAGTACAAGATGCAAAAGAGATGTAACAGTAGTTAAGACTTGGTCAAGGAATTCTTCTCCACCACTAGACTTTAGACAATGTCAATTGAATCGATATTACACCTAATTACTAATGAAATTACCAACCATACATTACAAAAAAATGTGTATATAACGATGATTTTTTTGTGTGCAAAAAATGGCAGTTTTGAACCGCCCTTATTTTAACTAACGACCATAAATGCGTTCCCCATTACACATAATATGATGGTTACAATAAGCCTCCACAATGTTTAATATTTATATTACGGTGGTTTTGAACTGCCATAATTTTCATGATAACGTACTGGCAATGGTGCATATTAGGGGGTTTTGAATCGCTATTATTTTCACCTAAATTGTGGCGATTTTGAACAGCTGTTATTATCACTTAAATTGCGGCAATTACAAATCGCTATTATTCACACTTAAATTACGGCAGTTACAAACTGCTATAATTATCACAATTCATATTGAAAAATGATGCATATTGCGATGGTTTTAAATCGTCATAATTATCCCCGTAATTTATTAAATTTTTTTTATTATACCCTTCTTTTAACATTGGTCATGTTACATTTGTTGTTACAATTTCTGTAACTGTAATATTTTTTTTTATACCCTGCTCAAGTTATGATATAAATCCAATTCAGTCACATTAGAAAACATAATCCAAATAAATAGTTTTACAAAAGACGCAGGACGAAGGCATAAATGTAGAAAAAAATATTATCATCAATCCAAAAACCAAAAATGAGGACAGAATCATCATCGGCAAACAGTGTAATTCATGTAGCTAAACAAGTTTACAGCAACAAAATACATGATAAGTTATTAATGTTATGAGAAATAATATCCAAAAACTCATTTAACAACAAATAGCAAACTACTTAATGAGGACTTGCATGATCCATCCTTTGATGAGTGTTACTTCCATCCTATGATCTTCTATGCTCATTGGGCGATTCAGCCCCACTTCCAACTAGGGATGGCAATGGGGCCGGCGCCGGGGCGGCTTGTAGCCCTCCGTCCCCCGCCCCATACTTGTGCGGGTACCCGTGTTTTATTCTCTCTTTGGTAGATGGGTACTCACGGATATCCGTGGGTACCCATAAATCATTAAAATTGAAAAAAGAAAAAGAATAAATTAAATAAATTTTAATATCATAATTTCTTATAATTTATCCACTACAAACTAATTTAGTTCAACAACTTTAAATACTTGAAATCAAAATAACAATATACTTTTCTTGAAGAACATATACATACATAGCAATAATATAACTTTAAATACTTAAAATTATATATCAGGTACCCACGGGTACAGGGAAACAACGACATTCCCCGCCCCGTTTAATAAACGGGTGTTAAATCCCCGCCCCCAACGGGTTTTATCCGTGAGTACCCATGAGGGATAGGGGAAATTGTCATCCCTACTTCCAACATTTGGTGGCTACAACAAAAAAAAAGGACAAATATTAAGTAAGAAAGTTTCAATTACAATCACACACTTTAATTAGCATTTCTACTTAATTACCTATAGAGAACATAAAAATTCCTTCAATTAACATTTCAAATCAGCTCAAGAAATCATCAATAACATGTCAAGCACAACAAATACATATGCAAACATAACACAACAGAATACCATGACGCAATAACCATTCCATAGCAAGGAAAAGATTCTAGCATCTTAAACAAGTAACCCCCACAAATCCCATCAAAAGCAATTTTATGAACACTAAAGTTTTCATAGATATATCTCCTCATTGATTGTATACTACAGAAATGGTTGAATAGTTTATTTATTGATGGACCAAATTATGCCATAAATACAATTGCACTAGAAAGCCCTTTGGATTGGGTGCAGTTAAAGCAAGTATCAGTGTCACAGATCACACCTAAAGCAAGAGATTGTCCTTCTCTAGTTCCTATTGATGCTTCCTACTTTCGAAGGGTAAAACCCCGTGAACTTGCTTCACAATCACATGTACTACTAACTAATCAAAACAGAATTCCAAGTGGGGCCTCTCCCTATATTTTCTACCATGTATAGAAAGTTCAATACAATCGAGAGGCAAGGAGGACGGGGTGCCAAAATAGGGTGAAATTTGTCACCTCAGTCATGATGTGGTTAAAGAAATTGAGGACAAAGGTAAAATCAAAGCAAATGAAATTAAACAAGCAATTTGTCTAAGAATGAAACTTCACGAAGTTAAAAAAAAATTGTTCGAATTTCACTTACCACAGTTCACAATGAAACTTCACATCGTGCTTTAGTACTGGAACTGATTTGTCTCTTCAATGGCTACATGACGATGAGAGTGAGATATAGAGATTGAGATTTAGGGAGGAACATGGGAACGGAGAGGAAGGGGAAAGAGATAGAGAAAAAGACTCACCTTTTGTCACCGTTGTTCACAAAGAGTTCGAAGAGAGTAAGGGAAGGAAGAGCTGGAAGATAGACAATTAGGGATTCAATTTTCTTAATTATGTGCAGAGGTATATTTGGACGGTTCTAAACCGCCCTTTTATGCTGAAAACCATCGTTTATTCTATGTTAAAAATGGCGACTTAAAAATTGCCATAATATGTTGTATAAAATGACGGTTTTTTGGATTCGCCATAATAAAATTTCCATAAAAAATAAGATTTCTTGTAGTGATAGATAGCAACAGGCTCTGCTATCCTGATAATTTTTTAGCTCGTCGTTAATTAGAACAAGCTTTCTAACCATTAAGCAACCTTGAACAAGCACTTTAGATTTAACTACGGCAACCTTAAGTTAGAAAGATAAGTTGATCTAGGTAACAACCACACAAGCTAGGGTTATTTAACCTATGTTGTGTTCTATATAATAATTAATAAAAAAAATTGGTTTTAATTTCCAATTGCAAATTGCTACTAGTAAAAAGAAAAACATGACAATTACAGATCAAATTCCATAATCTAGATTTAGATAGTTACCAAGTTCTATTTAATTGCTAACCTAAACAAATTAAGATGACAACCTTGGTCAATTTTGAATGGAAGAACACAATTAACTTCTATTAGAAACTAAGAAAGTAATATCTGAGATCATGTCTAAGGCTTTGAAATCACTTTTAAACAAAAGGAAAAGCCTAACTTAACATAGTCTTGACAAACACAAATAAATATGAAATAAACATTGTGACTTCAAGAGTTATGAAAGGAAAGAAAGATGAAACAATTTGATCCACATGATCTCTACTGTAAATCCTCTTCAAAGAGTTCTTCCTTGACTTTTCTCATCTTTCTCAAAGTTGATCTCAATTGATCTTCGTCCTTGACGGCTCCCTATGTGTTCTCTTGATCTCCAATTGTTCTATCTTTAGATCCCCTTTTTAGATCTTCTAACTCTTTTATTTATACTTAAGATATCCAAGTGATGAGTATTAGAGAGGCCCAAGCCCAAATTGCAGCTTTGAATGCTTTTTGAGGTGATCACATGGCCATGACCATGCGATTGGTCACGATTACAGGCCTAGGTTGTGCGATTCATTGTGTTATGCAGTTATTCACATGGCTAGGGTCGTGCTTTCGAGGTGGATCGGATCGGATCACATACAACTAAGTTATGTGATGTATTGTTTACAATTTTTCACCCACTAGACGTGCTAATTAGAATTTTCACTCAACACAAAAGTTGTATCCATGTGTATTAGCTTTCCATAGGCTTGGAACCACATGATTTGAACCTTTGTAGATCAAGTTATTGCCATTTTACTGCACTAAGGTCGAGAAGGGCTGACAACTAACAAACGAATTTTCACATCATCTCTTGACCATTCATGGACTTGGTTCAAAATCTTTAACATTCACCTGAAATACATCAAGAAGGAACAAAAGCATCAAAAAGAGGAGAAATTAACAAAACATAATATAAAGACATAAATCGCTCTTAAACCAATACAAATCTATCCAAAACAAGCACAAATTACATGAAGAAGATCAATACATCAAGCATCTCCTATTGCATACTGCAATCATCATTACGGCCAAAGCAAGACAATGGAATGAAAAAAAAAAATCTAAAGGAGAAAAGAAAAATGATAGAAAATTAATCTACAAGAAGCAAAAATTGATACTGAAGAAAGAGAGAGAAAGGTATGATTAGATGTCACTATGTCAGAGAGAGAAACTTTTTTGAAAATAGAAAATGAGAAAATAATTTTTTATGAAAGAAAAGATTTAGAGTTCCATGAGAACTCAATCTAGCAAAACGAAGAAATTTTTTTCAAGGTGAGTGCCATCGCTTTAATATCATGTTGAGAAACATGACCCAAAATAGAGAAGAATGATGAGACTGGAAAATAAAATTTACTAAAATGAGAAAGTTATGAGAAAATTAATTACAAAAGAGCCACAAAGCGACTTATATATTAGTAGAGATGTAATTAATTATTTAAATAATCACAATCAACTAATTAATTATTAACTAACCATATGTGGTAATATATCATATATCATAAAACCAAAACTACAAGCCATTGGTTCCTTTTCACAGTGCTTTGAATTTGGTAATTTATTTATGACACCCTCACTTAGACAAATTCAAAGAGTTAAATTAAGTTTGACGATGATTTCTTCTTGTTTGATAATGAGCGGAACTTGTCAAGAAAGATAATATATCTTCCAAACTATCGTACGAGTAAATACTATATATGTATGTTTACATTTTCCATGAAGCAAAGGCACCTTTCATACCAGTATATATGTAAGCAAAAGCAAGAAGATCTTTCCGGTATTAGTCAATTGCAATACAAATGGAGTTGTTGGAGGCTGATGAAAGGGATGACCAAATGATTGGTGACCAAGATCAGTGTTTTTGGTCTTTGTTTGTCTCTCCTATCTTATCACCTCTTGTTGTGTGGCCTTTGTTTCAGAAGAAAAGTATTATATTGTATATTTATAAAAGTTAAAAAAAAAAATAGCATCAGATAATTTTTTAATTGCATAAAGATTTTTTTAAAATTATTAATATGATTTATAAAAATTTAAAGATAAATTTATAATATGAAGAGATATTTATGTAAGATTACTCTAGCTTAATTAGAGATGGAGGGGAGTTTTGCTTAACTCCCAAGCTACCAACTCAATCTTGCAAAATGGGAAATGGGTCCTTGTAGGAAGAATTATTGTTCAACGTTTTGGTCAATTGCCCCTTTCCAAAAACATCGTGGACATTAGTCAATTCGTAGAAAAGTCAATCGGATAATGGAAATCATTGGAGGGATTTAAGAGCCTTTTCTTTCCTTCGCCGTTGAAATTTATTAGCAATTGCTTGCTCCAATCAGCCATTTGTCACCGTTCAAGGTTTGTAGTTTAGAAATATAGTCTTTTACGTGCTCATAAAGGTAGATAAAAAAAGGATAGGAAATGATCTTGTTCAACATATATGCAATTCGTCTTTTATATATTTCTAACCCTTTTTTTCTTTTACTTGAGCTGATTACCAAAAACAAAAAAAAAGACAAGAAGAAGATCGGTCTCAAACACTATTTAAGAATTATAAAAGATGTCGACTTGATTATATATATACTTGCTGATAGTCAAATATTCAATTAATAATTGCATCTAAGAAAAAAAATCAGTGGATTAAATTAAAATAGTATAATACAAGTGGTAGATACTTTAACACTTTAAACTTATGGTGAGAGGTTTAATTTATGATTATATGTATAGAAAAATATCTATTGGGAGAAGTCAACCTCTTAAATGAATCTCAATACTTCAAAAAATTAGTCTCCATAATTACATGCTTTGATACCCTTCAAAAAAATCAGTGGATTAAAGTTGTTGTATCTCTCAATTCGTAACTTATTATTCAGTTACTATTTCATTTGTTAAAACAATAATAACTAATGAATAATAACATAATAAAAACAGTAATTTTCATCATTTAATTGGATTTTAAATTTAAAATGAATTCATAATGATGGTGGCCATTTATGGCACCAAGTACATTAGTGATGCTTGTCACTTTTTAACGCTATCTTGCTCATCTTTTGGGTTAAATTGACATAATGTTTACTTGTTGGCAGTTGAAACAAATGCTTTGGTCAATTATACAATTATGACCTCTTCAAATGGAGGATGTATTTTTTTTAATTTAATTTTGATTTATTTTTAATATAAAACCATTTTACAATGTGATCTAATAATATTTTAGCACATTATTAAAGAGTTAATTTTTTTAGATAATTGTTATAATAATTAAACTCCTTTAATGATTTGATAATATATAATTAAATAATAATATAAAAAAATTTACACTAATAATAAATCAAAATTAAACTCTTCTTCTTTCTAGTAAACAAAAGGAGGATGTATTATACGAGCATATACAAGTTTAATTTTGATGACAAATTCTTTGAATAATGTGGAAAGATATGATTGGTGGATGATATTAAAAAAATAATTTATATTAATAAGTGTTTAATTTTGATAAATCATCAGTGTAAAGTTTCTTTACACTGTTATCCAATCATGTGTTGTCAAATCATTAAAATAGTTTGACTATCACAACAACCACCTAAAAAGTCTAACTCTTTTAATGATGTGTCAGCACAAGATTGGATGACAGTGTAAAGAAACTTTACACTGACAGTAGATTAAAATTAAATTTTATTAATAATAAATCAAATTTAATCCTATAAATATTGTCAACCAAATTCAGGTCTTGGTATGCTTATTTTGTCATCCACGATTGAGTTTAGTTTTAATTTATTGTTATAATAAAAAAAATTATTATCATTTAATTATATATTGATATATTATTAAAATAGTTTGATATTACAAATAGTTATTATTATAATGAAAGTATTTTAATAATGTTAAAATATATAATTGAATGATAATAATAAACATTATATTAAAAATAAATCACAGTTACACTCTAGATTATTATTTAGATTTAGATTTTTTTAAGAATAAAATAGTAAAAAAAAAGGACATAAATTTTATTGTGGAGGATCTCACCATTACCTTATATGATTTACCGAATTCACACAGAAATAGTTTGTGTATTTTCCTCTTATAACAAGGCACCCCAACCAAGATAATAGAACCTTTCAACGTGATTCAAGCAGTGGATTGATAGTGTGTTTGGGAGAGGGACCATTTCCAATCCACGTTGGGTAGCCCCCAAAAACACGCTATAAAGCTTCTCCATTAATATTCCGCAGTGCACCATTTATTTTTTTATAATGCCATCAATCATAAACACACGCACTCGCTTTTTGTAGCGTTATCTAGATTAGAAGTATTAGCAGTTACTCGGAAGATGTTAGGATTGTGTCATATTCTTAGGGGTATTACTTAGGTAGCTTTATTTTTTCATGGTATCGGTACATAATGTGAATTATTAAATATATATTAATTGTTATTTATATTTAATAAATTTTTAAATATTTATTAAAAAATTAATAATAAATAAATATTTGACAACTCATATTAAATATTATACTTATAAAAATACTATAGCAACTCTCGACTAATCAAATACGTTGCATTTACTCTCTATTGGCGGTGGTCTTATTGTGATTTGTGGCCCCTACTTGTGGGTTGATAGTAGGTTGATTCTAAATAAGTATAGTATCATGTTAAGGATTAACTTTTTCCAAAACTTAAATTCATGAATGATTTCTATCTCAAATTAACAATGAGAAAATTTTCGTTTGTTGGTTCACTTATAAATCTGAGACATGCATATGCCTTCTCGATCAATACACTTGATTAGTTTGATATAATATTCAAAGATACACTTGACTAGTTTGATATACTATTCAAATATATAGGTTAGGATATCAGATAATAGTTAATAATGATAATCTATTTATCTATATTTTTTTCTGTGTACTAAACTCTTTCTATATGCGGAAGAATTTTTTATTGTTTGATTAAAAAATAAAATTAAGTATAAGTTAATGACGATGAAGAAAAGTGTATCATAAGTTTTATATATATATATATATATATATATATATATATATATGTAGCATTATAAATTGGTCAACCACAGAATTCGATTAAAAATTTGGATGAAACTTCCTTACGACTAATAATAAAGAAAGAGATCAAAAACGTGTTTTCATATAGAATGGACTCGTGCCTCATTCCTTATCAACGTGTTTTCCCTCTTCATGAAGAGAGAGAGAGAGAGAGAGAATTCTTTAAATTAATATGAGGGCAAGATGTCATATATCAATATGAATTTGAAGAAAAATACCCATCTCTCATATCATGGATGGCAGATATAAAACAAAATCCTATCTAGCTCAGATCCAATATTCTATCCTTTAACCCCTACTTTCTAATCAGTGGACTGACTTCGGGAATTGTCTCTCTCTCTGAGTTTCAACCATTCGAACACTTATTCCATGTCCGTACTGACTAATACAGCTTCATTTACAGGGCAAAAGCACAAACAAATTAAAGCAAATTGTGGGTTAATTTTGATTAATTTGCAATTGAATCAATAAAGAGAGGCACCTAGTTAACTACATATCTAAGCTACCCCAGTCCTATATATTATTTGATGTGGGGACTGGGGACATGTGCTATCATTTTTTTCTTTCTGATTAGCAATTGATGTTTGATCAATACTGAAGTTCCAATATCCTTCGTCAAATTATCAGTTCCTACCCTCTAACTCTATGCTGCTCTGCAATTTGTGGCTGTTGTTTCGGACCACATCGGAAATGGCGGCATCGTTCTTTCCTTCATTGGGCTTTAGTAGTTTCTTGCACGATGAACATATAGTCAAGGTTGCAGCCTTGGAGAATGGAATGTATAATGGCGATGGTTCAACTTTTAGTGCACGTAGCTCCTGCAATTCCATCTTCAACCTTCGGTTCTCATCGGTTAGATTTTCACAGCATTTCTTCAAGAACTCGCAATCCACCTCCGTTTGCTTCAGCTTGGTCCTGAAAAGTCAATATAACATCGCTGAAATTAAGTGTAGTCAACAAAGAAAAAATCTCTTTTTCATAGTCTAAACTCCAAATTGAGTTCGGAAAAGAAACCCAGATAATTCAAAGCAAAGTTGATGAAGAATAGAGAAAGTTAGCAATAAGATCAATACAAAATTGAACGCCTTAGAAATGGATAATCATCAAAGTGTAAAACCATCCCACAACATACCTTGCTCTTCTGTTCTGAAACCAAACTTCGACCTGCCTATGCTTTAAATTCAATTTATCAGCAAGTGCTTGTTTCTGGACCTGCCGTGTGGAACCAAAACCAACCCATAAATTCCCTTTAACTTGTGGGTAGAAACCGATAATTTCTAATCAAAAGAACACAACTGATAAATATGTATAATATGAATGATATATACAAAATGAAAATAGTAATCAATTATATATATATATATATATATATATATATATATATATTAGCTTCCATCAAATTAATTAATCAAGAATTATTCGTTAAAGATATCTAGATGATCAACCCAACTGCAAAAAGGAAAGGAAAAAAATTCTAAAAAATATACGAAATGAGAAAAAAGGATGGAAGGTTTGGTATGAATGAATACTGGGTTAAGAGTGCTATGCAACTTGAAGCTGTCTTCAAGCATGGTTGATTGCTCCTTTGTAAGCCTCAGTTTCTTTCTGCTGCCCTTCTTGTTATTGGTGTTATCAGTAGTATTTGCATTCGGGTGCTGGTGTCCTTCATTGATTCTCTTCAAACTGAATCCTTCTGCCTTATTATGATTCACGTTAATGGCTTCCCCTTTTGGACAAAGCTCAAACGCTAGGTCCAGGCAAGCCACAGGCTTGTTCACTTTCTGCTTCTCCTTCTTTGGCACATAGCCACCGATTCCCAGTCCGAGACTTAGTCCTGTGATGCATGCCTTATCATCTTCCATGGCAGAGAATAAGAATAGAGAGACAGACAGAGAGAAAGGGTAGAAGTTGTATATAGCAGTCAAATGGGAAAGTTGAGGTTTATGAGAGAGGTGGATTTAATGCAGATTTTACTGTTGGGTTTGGTCTTGGGTCTTAGAGATTCAATTTCAATCAGTTATTAGTGGGCTTCTTGTTTTTATCAGGAAAAAAATTGTGCATGTAGAGTTATTATAGTCCTAACGACGACTTCTACATTAAATACAATAATAAAATGGGGGAAAAGGAGTAAAAGCGTGCGTTAGAATTCTGACTCCTTTTAGGAAACCAAAATGACGACTTCTACATTATATACAATAATAAAATGGGGTTAAAGGAGTAAAAGCAAGCGTTAGAATTCTGACTCCTTTTAAGAAACCAAAACTTTACTAAGTGGATTGTGGATAAGTTAATTGATATTAGTTGAGATTATAGTGAATAAATTAATAAATTGAATTTGAAGTGTTTGGTAAAATTAATGGTTGAATTAACGGATAAATGTAAAATGATATAAAATAATATTTTTAATTATTGCTTAAATTTATTTCATTAATATTAAATATGACAAAATATTTGTTAATTATTTATAAAATAAATTTATGTTAATTAAACTAATTATTAAGATATTTAGAAGTTAAAATTTTGAAATTTATATTTTAATAATCTAATTTATTTATTTACTTATTTATTTATTATCATTAAAATGTTTTTAATTGGTTAAAAATAGTATTTTAAATTTTCTTTTCATTTAATTTTTCATGCCTTATAAAAATATATGTATTATAAAAATATATGTAACAACATAAATGTATATAATTTTTGAAATATATATATACGCACAAAAAATATACTTAACAATATACATAGCATAGTTTTTGTAGTACAATATAATAATAGACATATAACAATAAACATATAACAATAGTATTATAATTAAAATAAAAATTAAAGATAATCTTAATTATATTTTATTATATTATTCCAAAATAATAAACAAAATAAATCTATCATCTAGTTTTCCATAATAAATTAGTAATATTATTACGAATCTCCTTCATCTTTGTACATCTCTTTTCCAAGCTTTCACTTCTTGTATCACCATCAATAATATTCAGAATTTCATCACAATGTGTGTAATTTGGATGTTGCTCGAGGTTAATAAACATTGCATCATCTTGTGAGTTCTCGCGAACATAATTATATAATGCAAATGCAGCCATTATAACATTAATTTGGGTCTCTATACTAAACTGTAGCATTGTAATAAGTATCTTCCATCTTTTCTTCAACACTCCAAATGATCTTTCAATATAGATTCGAAGAGATGAAATGTGCACGGTTAAATGCATTTTGAGCATTGGTTGGGAGTACTCTCTCCGTCCCCGTCCCCATTCCCAATTCCCGCCGCAGGGAGCATTCCTCCCCCATCTCCGTCCCCATGGATCCCTGCAGATCCCCACAGGGATATCAAAAGTTCATAAAAAAATTACAAATTAAAACCCAATAAAATTTAATATATATATATAATTAAATTATTAAATTTAAAGTTAAATCATAATAAGTTCAAACTGAAATAATATAATCATAGTATTCAAATTAAATAAAAAATATATGAAAAGACTAAAATATTATTAGTATTTATGATATATAATACACATAATAAGGAGTATATATATAATCTACTCGGGGCAGGGATCCCGTGGGGCGGGGGGTATGATCCTCGTCCTCATCTCCAAATCACCTTTGGGAGATTTTGTCCCCTATCCCCATCCCCGCGGGGAAAAGTTCTCCACAAGCGAGGCCCCAAATGGGGCAATCCCCGTGGGGATCCCCATGTAAGGGTAGAAATTGACATCCTTAGTTGGAGGCTCGTGTTCAAATTGAGAATGATGATACCTTATCTTAAGATAAGGCATCAAATATCCTTCTTTATCTGAATATCCTTTATCCACCAAATAATACCTACCTATCAAAAGAAAAAAAGAATATATATATATATATATATGATTAATTTGTAAAAAAAATCTGATTGTAAAACATCAGTATGCTATTTTTCTTTCAGAATTTGTAAAAAAACTCGCATAAGAATGAAAGAATTACTCTCAGAATTTGGGGTTTAAGAAAGGAAGAAGATGAATAGGTTTATGAGTCTTTGAAAGGAAATGTGATGAACTGAGGTGGATAAAAAAAAAACCCCTATGCAACCTCCCTCTCATACCACATAAGCTCCACATGGGATTTTGTTTGACACTTAGGACAAAAACAAACTTTACTTGAAAGTAGGTTGACGACAAGGGCAAACTTCGTAATAGAATGGAAGTGTAGGAACTCATATCTAAAGAAAAAATTATATGGTCCAAATAAAAAATGAGCATAAATTATAAAGACTAATTCATTCTTTTAACCTTTAATTTATACAATTTTTTTTTATTTTTTGATTAATACAAGTGTATATTCAAGTTACACAATAGCATAAAATAATAAAAGCATAAACAATTATTTCTTATCTTTTGATTGTTACAAGTGTATAAAGTTAGGCAATAGCATAAAATAATAAAAGCATTGCCACTATATAAATTTATTAGGAAGAAAAAAGCATAACAATCACAACAAAAATAAGAATTGATAGATAAGAAAAAAAAGAACCTATAAAAGAAGAAAATTGAGAGGTTTGTAAAAACAAGGGGCCACCCACAAACTATAAGAATCGTCAGATGTAAGAAATAAAAGTGTAGGGATTAATTTTTTTTATTTTATTTAATAAAGGATAGGAGATGAATTAAATTAAAATAAAAAAAAAATACGCTATAAACTATAAATTCAAATACTGTTTCAAGTAAAGTTTAAAAAAATACTATAAATTATTAATTACCACATAACTCTACTTTTTAAATTTTATTATTTACTAGTCAAGCCATCTATAAGGACTAATCATATAAGGGCTAACCAAATAGACCCTTAATGACATAAAAATGTTTGACTTTTCGATTTTTTTTAATTCCAAGCACGGAGCCTATTTGAGTCACCAAACCGTATCTTTCCCAACACTTTCCTAGGACAGTGCTCTGTCTTGTCAGGTGGGTTCCAAAAGCCAAATTCCAATTTTGTGTTATAATCAACCGAAAACCTGCAATCATAAAAATTAAACCAAAAAAAGGGAAAAATGAAGAAGTAAACCATAATTCCCAAAATGGCCCCATTTTAAATGACAATATTCCCCATTTTGGACGGCATGGTTCCTTTGTGTAATTTGTTGGGGGTATGAGGGGGCATTTTAGTGAATTAGATTGACATTAATTTCAAGTAATTGGTGTAGCAACTGATTCGGTGACATAAAAGTTAAACCCAAGCAATATTGTTGTAGGTGAATGGGGTACTGTTTCAGCATTAGTGTGACTTGAGAGAGTCAATTAATTAGGAGCTGTTAATTGGTATTGAGTTTGTACCAGACTGAGATTTAGAGTTTCCATAGTCAATTGTAGAGTATTCAACAGGAAACGGCTCAAGAGTGATGATGGCATTTACCCAAGGCAAAGACAAACTGCTGCTAACATTGAAAGGCATGTATTATTGATTTGTTCTCTCTGTGCCCACGTGAGGAGGGTGGAATGGAAGAGACCGATCTGTAATACTGTAGCATTATTTAGATACACATTTTTTTTAGTTAATTATTTAATAGTTGTTTATATTTAATAAATTTTTAAATATTTATTATAAAATTAATTATTAATAAATAATTAACACCTGAATATCATACCTATTAACATATCATTACAATTCTTGTATTATTGATGCAGCTGCCACAATCATATGCAGCTTGGTGCTTGTAACTCGCTAGATTCACACTAACGGACGACAACTATCTAAAACGTGTATTCCTACATTTGTTATCAAGTCAAAATGAGACTGAGAGAGACGTCATTGCTTTCATAAAAGCAATATTGGAAAAGAAAAAAAATAATAACTCGGAGAATTCAGAACCACAATTTAATGTTATTCAAGTTTTACAATTGACATTTAAGACTATATTCCTTTCCAAGTTCTGATCTTGATAACGTGCTTAGAGAGTTAAAGATGATATGTAGTCACAGCCATGGGTTGTCTTTCCAACAAATTTGAGTACTTTCTCTTCTTTTTCGTTTAGATGTGGATAGATTTATGCAATGAGAATGTATAGAACCAAAATGTATTTTTTTTCACACCTGCTCAGGCATTCACAATTAGACTACAAAAGATTATAAGCCCTTTTCTTCTTGGCTTAAAAAATAATGATCTGAATTGGCAACGGATAGGATTTTATTACATCATATTACAGTGAACTAAGCTCTAATCTAAGCAATAACTCTAACAATAAAACAAATGCACTAAATGGCCAGAAAAGGAAGAGAAAATGCAAAAAAGCACACCCAATAGGGAAAATGGGCAGAGGCATAGGGAACTTCAAGATTAAGCTTTATTTGTTTCCCGGAAATAACTTCCCTGAAAGATTTTCTCCATATTTGGTGTGATGCTCTTTCATGATTTTCTATTTTCAAAAGCAGAAGTAATCTAAGTTTGTGCACAACACACAATTTTGGGAAGATTTTTCCTTTTAAAGGAAATTTCATCAAACACAAAACAAAAAGACCCACAAATATCTCAACACCAGCTCTGAACTGAAAGCTTTTGATTAATTTATTCTATTTGGGCTTTCCCTAATTATTCCTTCTTGGAAATTTCAGACTCTATACCTAAAATGTTTTATTTTTATTTACTTTTTCTTTTAACTCTACACTTTTAATTTACACAGTCCTCCATTTCAATGACTATTTTAGCAATCAAATAATAAAAAGGTAAAAGGTCGAAAAGGAAGAAGGGCCCAGAATACCCCATTAAAGTTTTATAAAACTTGAACTTGCCACTCCCACAAATTGAACATGCATATTTGCACCAAACATCCTGAGATTTACCCAATACAGATAACTGACTGTTTGTGTACCTATAGCTCACTTGTTATTGTTAATGAAAGCTTAAAGATTCTGTTCTACCTATATATAATGCATCCTACAGCACGCAGTTATGGCATATGTGCGGAAAGTCTACATCTCATGCCGGGCGGACATACCTTATATGTGGGCCAAACAAAAAAATTTCCTTTAATTATTATGTGAAAATTTTTAAGCAAGCCCCCTATACAGATGAAATCGATCACTTCTTTAAAAAATTTATAATGTGTATGTGAATAAGAGCCTATTTAGTACCCTTACCTAAAATTTTCTAGTTTTGCCCTTGATCTCAAGAAAGTTTGAAACATGTAAAGTGATGCATTTTCCTTTTTTAATTATGTTTCTTCCTACATGAATGCATTCTGCAGTAAAATTAGGAGTTAATATTTAATTTAGTCCTCTAACAATATAAGTGTTATTAGTTTATTTCTCTAATAATTTTTAAATTTGATATAAAAAATGACATTTGAGGACTTATTTGATGTCAAAAATTAACATTGACATCATTTTGATGTATTCATTATTAGAAAACTTAACTCATGACACTTATATCTTTAGAGGACCAAAATAAGTGTTTAAGTTGTCCATCATATGCTCAAAAACTGACATTACAAAAAAAAAAGAAAAAAGAATTTACAACCACATCCACAATCTTTAATTATAGTGCAAAGAAAAGAGAAGAAAACAAAACAAAAAACAGATGCATGAAACAAAACAAAAAACAAAGATGCATCACTGTATAAATTTGTAACTATAAAAGAACAGAGGAACCTTGATAACCAAATCATCACATCCAAATCTTCTTCTCGTTATCCTTCACTTACTCAAAAGGAAGTTCAACCTCGATACTAAGTGTAAGGTGTAAACAAAACCCACAAGAACCATCACCAGCACCAGAGTTTGTATATGCTTCGTGGAGAAAACCTCTGGGAATCAATATATTATACATCATCATCCCTGAGCAAGAAACTTCTGCTTCCAGCTTTTGTACAGTCAATATCAGAACCATGAAGATCATCATATAAGCGTGGTAACAGCTAACTAGGTCGAGAAAATACTGTCCACTGCGTAGAACCGATCGAAAATCTGGCATACAAATATGCAGTGATCATCAAAGTGACAAGCCAAACCCTGAGAATTAGGTAGTGTCAAGTACAAATTGGCACCTACTGAAGGTTGACCAAACATAGGAGCTAATGTATCTGCAATAGCAGCAATGCTCCTCCAAACCACGCAAAGCAACAGTATAACTCTCTTTATATGCTTATCTACACTTTTAAGACATCAATAGTAAAATACTGTGGTTCCTTAATGCAGCCTGGATCAAAATCCTGAAAGTAATGCACCTCTTTCCTTAATTGCCTCTTTGTTTTTACAACTCGTATATAGGACAACCCTTTCTATCTTTCATCTCATTCAGAAAATTGAGGGTATTCTGTTCATCCGAGGCAATAGAAAAACAAGACACTAGACCTTGAAGAATCGAACGAAGACTGTATAAATGGGCCAAATATATCATCCATATTTAGATCCTTTAATCTCCTTGTTAGAAGAAAGGGTGAAACTTCCAGTAATTTGATATAAAATCTTCAGAACCAGATTCACTCGTACTAAAAACTAAAAAGAACTCTTTTGACCACATCAAATGGAAAAGACACAAAAAGTTGACAAGCATTAATAAAAAGCATAGAATCTTTCTAAAAGATTACTAACTCCACTGTTGATTTTACAAAGATGTCCTCTTGCTTAGATTTCACAGCCACCTTTTACTGCCTTGTGATCACTTACTTTTGCCCAGAGCTCTTTTGGAAGTGTCACATTTGCTTTAGAAAGGCTTATTGGGATATTTTGTAGTTGCTCAACATCACAAAGTGTTAATAAGAATAGTAGTTGCACTCGGAAATGCCACTGAAAGTTCTTCCTTAATCACAATCCTAAGAGAGTGGAGACTTTCAGTGCCCTCAGACCATAAAGAGACAGATTTTAAAAACATAGGAATATGAAGGAATACAAACCTAAGGAATTTCAATTGTTTCGTTATTCAGACAAATACATCCTATGCTCAATTCACCATCAGACAAACAAAGGAAGTGACATGCATATATTTCCAAAACAGAAAATTTCTGAGCCTAAGATGCTTTCTCCACACAACCAAGATGAAGATATCCAGCTAGAACCAGATGGATAAAAAAGAAGGTTAGGTGTCTTATACTTCTTAAGATGGAAAAAGAATCCTACTCAATGAATCAAGGGTTTTCCTATAGCCCATGGCTACTTGTTTTCTACTTACAGAATTTAGAATAACATACCAAAGTTTACCTTCTGATCAGTTTCAAGAACAAGATTAAGGATTATGAGATTGGGTGTAGAGTCAACATAAATCAGCAGGAAGGAGTCAGGAATAGGAAGCCACAGTTGGACCTGAGAAGAGTTGGAAGCAAAGCTAAAATGGGTTTGACAGAAGTTTCTGAGAAAAGAGAATGACTTATTTGCGACGGATTATTTGCGAAGGACACATGTTCGTTGCAAATTGTGACAAATTCGTTTGCAGCAGATTTTTGTGGCAGAATGATATAGGAATTGAGCCTAACACCACCTCAAAACCATGGTCATAAGGGGAGGGCTGCCCAACCCTATATAAACCCCACATCTAAGCTCATGACACCTGATGTGGGACTCCAAGTTGGGGTCATGACTCCCTTCTTGCAAGTGAATACCGGTAACAAATCTCGCCACTCAAGAACTGGCATCCTCGCCGGTTCATTCTTCCCCTTTGGGTTGTTTCCCTTCCGAGTTCATTCTTCCCGGTCGAGCCCCGGCGCCCAATGATCGAAACTGCTCTGATACCATTGATATAGGAATTGAGCCTAACTCCACCTCAAAACCATGGTCATAAGGGGAGGGCTACCCAACCCTATATAAATCCCACATCTAGGCTCATGACACCCGATGTGGGACTCCAAGTTGGGTTCATGACTCCCTTCTTGCAAGTGAATACCGGTAACACAGGATAGCAGCCACAAATGAATTCTTTGAAAAGAATTTTTGTTTTTTGCAACCAATAATATTTAACACAATCAAATCTTGTCCATGTTATAAGATTCAACAAAGTTTTGCACTAGTTGTAGACTAGTTAACACAACCCTCCTCTTTTATTTGGGCTTGGTTGTCGGCTAACACAATGATATTGTTTAATTCATGTAGTCAACTTCACTTAATGGAAAAAGGCTTTTATTGTTATTGTTGTATAATATTTAAAATTTCACCACAAAACTCTCAATGACCGATAGATTTGAAGCGGAAAAGTCATTGCTAATCACAAGGATAGTCAATTGACCGTTTTCTTCATTTGTCCGACGCAAATTCACCCCAAGTTTGCGACGGGACGGATTTTTGTAGCAGAACAACAGCAACAAACTACTTAGATGAACCATCTACCACAAAAAAATTGAAAAATATAATAATTGCTGTATATAATATTTAAAAATTCGCCACAAACACCCTCAATGACCAATCATTTGCCTATTTTGACTCATTAGGTTTGCCACAAATTTTTTTTTAAAAGAGCACTCCTCTATCACCCTCATTTCTTTCCTTCCTTCTTCCTCTTCTACCATGTGACACATTCGGCCTCCCCATCACTGGTCATGTCGTCTACCAACTCATGATGCATCCCAAAAGCTCCACATCAACCTAACGTTGCCTGCCCGTCGACGGCTGCCCCGCTTACCTATCTTTGTAGAAGGTATTCAACCTTACCCCTCACTCCTTTGGAACTTTGTGAGTTTTGGTAGATTAAGATTGTAGATATTTTTTAGTATTTGATGTTTTCCTTAATATATTTGTTGGCAGCCAATCATTTTCTCGGACAATTGTGGGAGAAAATGAAGATGGTGAGAGTGACGGTGATTGGGATAATTATAAAGATCTTAATTAAACTTTGAACTTTGTTTGTTTGGATATTTTAAATATTACTGATTGTTTTGAGATTATGATCTTGATATTTTTTGTTTAAGACATTTATTGTTTATTTTTTTATCTCTCAGGGTATCCCCTCGCCCAGAAAGTAGGAGACCAATCCCTTGGAGTACTGTGAAGCGCCAGATGCAGAGACTCCTCCTAATAGCATTTTTTTCATACACACCACTCCAAGGATTGAATCAGGAACAAGATGCTTAAAAAACCCAAACCCTTTCCACTCGGGCCCATGCTAGTTAGTAGACATTTGTTGTTTTATGAAAATATTAGTTGTATGAAAATTATTAACATTTGTTGTTAATTAGGTTTGAACCTTCTGACAACTTTGTTGGACATTTTATTTTTTCTAAATTTTTTTAATTAATTTGCGACAAATCAAGCCAACGCAAAATAAACCAGATTGCTAAAATTTGCAACAAACAAAACTCAATTTTTTGGTGCATGGCCGAGGAGATTCCGCCGCAATTTGCCGCCACAAGATTATTTGTGATGAGTGTTTTAGGCCTCAAAATCTGCCACAAATTCTCGATTTTCTTGTAGTGTCAGATGCTAAGCCAAAGAAACCTCCTTTAAAATTCAATCATTATACTCTAACTAAATGCACACAAAAATAGCATAAATTGCACATTGCCATAAAAATTTAGCATATTTACTTCTACCAAAACCATTAGTCACCAAAAATTGGTACAAGATCGAATCCAAAAAAACAAAAAAACAAAAAATTGGTCCAAGGACCTAGAGCTCTTCACCAAAATGATCGAGCAATGTATTCCAAAAAGTAACAGCACCAAAACAATGTAAGAACAAATATTAAAAAAAAAAAATTAATTACTGTTTCATTCCTAATAGGCTATTATAACCAAACATTATGATAGAAATGATCATTTCATTCCAACCTATTCCATTCTCACTCTGATCCCTCAACAATCATTCCATATTGCTATACTTGTTAGATAAGGTGGAAAATAGAAAGTAAGAGAGAAAATAGAGTGAGAAGGAAAAATCTAAGCTGTTGCAACAAAAGATGGGATACTTATCAGACCACGGCCAGTACAAAGAACTAACAAAGCAGGAATTACAGGGGCGGGGGAGCATTCCTGTGATAATTGGTTAACTATTCATCACATGATATAAATGGAAACTTTAGCTGTACCAAAATGTAATCTCATCATGCCTTTTTATGCAACAATTCCATATTGGCCACATAATACAATCTGGGCTTCGCAATAGAGTTTCCCCTTATTAATAATCTGACTCAGAGATCATCGTGATCCTTTGTCACAATTCCTAGAAGTTTAGCCAGAAGTCCACTCTCATAGGCTTCGACGGTATCTGGAAATCAGTCAATCAACAAGTAATTGAGGGACTTTCAAGGAGAATCATACTGTGTTTGAGCATGGAAAAGGCTATTTTTTCTTGCTAAGAAAAGACTTACCATCTGAGCCTCCAAGGTGCTTTCCATTAATGAAAACTTGTGGCACAGTACGCCTCCCAACTATATTATTTAAGATATCCTGAATCTTCGAGCCATCATCTGCAAGAAAGAAATCTCACTACCTCAGTGACAGCAATGACTCGTTAACATAATTACACAGCATAAACATGCTTTCAAGAAACTGTTTCAATTTAAACCCTTTCTGAAGCAAACCATCTTCTTCCATAACTTATACTGCTTTATTTTTCCCCCCACAAAGCTTTCAGTCTCAGAAAAGGGATGCAAAACCACCACTGCTCTTCACAAATGCCAATTGTGAAGTTACAGCATTTGATTCTTTCCATCAGAGCTAGAACCAATTCTAGGAAAAATATTAATAAAAAATAAAATAAAAGCACGCTGAAATTTTCAGTATACCTCTCTCATCAAGCTCAACAACATGTGGCACTTGGTTCAACTCTTTAAAAACAGATTTTGCTCTTCTACAGTACCTAAAATACCACAAAGAAATAATAAAAAAACAGAATAAAGAATACCCCATACGTCATTTTATGAGCATTTTTCTGTGGTAGAGTAACAAATTTGTGTGCAAAGTTAAGAAGCAATACAAAAAGTATTCTTTTATGCAGAGCCCAGCCAAGAAAAAAAGGTGAATGTGAAAACAATAAGACAGGAAAAAAAAGAACCAAAAAGAAAGAACTTTTTTAGGCAATGTTTGGATGGATGGAATGGAGTGATAAAAAGAACTCAACCCATTGTTTGAAGGTTTTTTAAGTAATGAGGTGGAATGGTTAAAGAAGGGAACCCAAACCACTCCATACCACTCAAATCCCCAAATTTTCATACCCTCCAATTTGGGGGGTTTGGGATGGAACACTTCCCTCTTTTTTATTTTTAGATAGTCATTTACAATTTTAACCCTCATCACTCAAAAACTATTTCCCCTATTATTTCCTCTTCTCTGCAGCTGTGAACATGCTAGCCCATCTCTTCTCTGCTGTAGAGCAACGAGCAGTGACAGCAACCGGCTTTGAAAAATTAAAGGCCCTTTAAATTCTAGTGTTTGATTTTAAAGAAAGAAATAGAGAAACTGGAATTAACATATCCCAATATGGGATTATGAAATAGTTTTATAAAATACATGTTATTCATTTGGATGAATTTATATACTAAGTAGCACAAGAACTTTCGAAAAATAAAGAAATTTACAATGCTTAAATGAACATGTTTAGTCAAATAGCTATTTTTAGAATATAGATTATTTAGCTTTATATATATATATATATATATATTGATTCCCTCTATAGTTTTGTCTATTGTGGCTGGATTAACTTTAATTTATAGTCTATTTTGACTTGTAAATAATGTTGGGGGCAACAAAAATTAAAAGGGCAGCATTGAAAGTAAAATTTGTAATTCACTCCACTCCATTAATTACCATTGTGACTCCCAAACATAGCCTTATTGTTTTATACAGCACTAATCACATTATAAATGAGCAAACACAAACAAAAAAACAGATTGTCATGTGATCCAAAATATCAGATTCAGATCCCTACAGTCCTCCTCCTATTCAAAGCATAAGCAACCATCAAAGGATACCCAAATACAATATAGTTATGATCACTACATACATCCAGAAAATTTAGATGGCAGTATAGTGAATATTAGCCATGAATCAATAAAGTAAATATGAATTATGGAAGAAAAGAACCATATCATCCATCAGAAACAATGACACATGAATCTTGTCGGTTTAGATCTTTAAATGCTTTTCTTGTTTCATGAAATTTCCCAAATACTAAAGCTTCTTATGAAACCACCCCTTCCACCTCCCTTGTCGGCAGATCTAACACCACATCCTAATTGCCAAAGCGCATTGATTCAACATCCATGCCCAACAACACAAACATAAACTTTTTTCATGAAAAAGGAAAATAAATTCGAAGCCCCCTTCGATTCTAACATGAAGCAATACACATTTAGGGGAAAAGACTAATCCATAGCTCTACTATATAAATTGCAAATCGCCAACTGCTGAAATCCAATCCAATCCAATCAAATCAACCAGATCAACATAATTCGACTATGAACCAAAGCAAAAAAACCCAATTAAAATATCAACAAGAGAGAGAGAGAGAGAGAGAGAGTATACGTACGGGCAATAGGACTTGGAAAAGATGACGATCTTGTGGGAAGAAATGGTGTTGTCGACGAACTCACCGACAGATGAAGTGGAAGCTTCAGCCCAATGGAGAGAGGTTGCTACAGCTATCACCGCCATCGCTGTTACCATGATTCTCGCAGATGCAGCCATGGTTGTTCTTTTCTGTTCAGTCTTCACAAAACCCAAACCAGTGACCAACCTCGGTTAGGAAATCGCGAATGCGATTTGAGAAAAAGAAAATTTCGTTCTTTTGTTTTGCGACTACGAAGAAGCCTCACCGTTGATTCAAAATCTTATC
The DNA here is from genome assembly GCA_023212625.1 of Styphnolobium japonicum. Taxonomy (NCBI): domain Eukaryota; kingdom Viridiplantae; phylum Streptophyta; class Magnoliopsida; order Fabales; family Fabaceae; genus Styphnolobium; species Styphnolobium japonicum. The sequence goes on along the minus strand of JALBWW010000003.1, from coordinate 18,045,191 downwards.
AGCAACTATCCATCGTATGATGCAAACCGAAGCAAGTACCGTGTAAAGCACGACTTGACAGGCGACTTTAAGCTAACATATTTATCAAGTGAGACTTGCACTTTTAAAAAACCAAAGGCCTAAGCCTCAAAACAAATATACTTAGCTTAATAAGTTAGTCTATTATTAATAACAATAATAATATATAATTAAAATTTTATAATATTTATAAATTTATTATTTATACATTAATATTATTTATTTATTTTATATAAAATATAATAATTTTATTAAAATTAAATATATTTAAAATTTATCAAGTTTGAGTTTTTAACTTATTTGAATATTTTTATATAATATATATTTTTAAATAAGTTTTTAATATAGGTCGAATTTTTATGTTTTCACAAAAATGTCAAGTCAAGTTAAAAAAAAAGTTTATAATAAATAATAAATCATGCAAATGCCCAAGTTTTACAAAATAAGTCATATCTATTTAAGGTAAAGTCTATCCTATTTTCACTCTTATGCATAAGGACAATGTTTTCAGTTTTTTTTCTAATAATGTTATATCTTCCTAACACATCATCTTATCATCTTCTTAATTACACTTAAATGATATAGTAAAAAAAATTTACACTTGATATATACTCGCTTACATGTAGGCCCGTTAAAATAGGCCAAACTCATCAGATCAGTTTGTTTACCTGTATAAATTATGTGAGTCAGGTTTCAAAATTAGTAACCCGTAAAAACGCAAGTAATTTTGGATTGATTCATTTAACCTGCGAGTTAAACGGGCTAACCTACAAGGCCTCCAAACCACTCACATAAATTTTTCTTTTAAAAGTTTAAATTTTTTGTATAAAAAAATAATTTAAAAACTTAGTTAATTAAACACTCTTTTTTCAAGTAAAAGTACAAAATGTACGTACTGTACATGCTAGCATTGGTACAAGCCACATATAAACACATTCATCAAACTCTATAAGTTTATGTTATTTATTTGTTTGAATTCTCCTTTAACCCTTTAAATGAGATTAAAGTATTAAATATTATGTTTATGTAATGTAATATTTGATTTGAGATTATTAAATTTATTTTTTTTTATTAAATTTAAATTTATTTTAAAGTTTATAAGTATAAAAAAAAAAAGTTTCGCGGGCTGCCCGTTTAGGCTTGCGAGTTGATACGAGATGAATCAAACTAACTAATTTGCAACCCATTTAAATGCGAGTAATTTTGACCAGACTCATTTAACCCGTAACGGGCCTAAATGACCCGACCTAGCCCGTTTCACAGCCCTACTTACATGAGATTGTTTCTTCTCAGAAGTCACAACTATTGGTCATTGCTCATTTCAATTAAAACTTTATAAGCTCCTGTAATCCTAGGTTATTATTAAAATTAATTATACTCAAATAATACTTAATTGTAAGAGTGTGTTTCAAAACCTAGCTTTCAAGAGTAAAATAAATTATATATGCTGTCAATTCTTCAGGCCAATTAGTGTTACAGCTTGTGTCAATGGACAAAAAAATTAGGAGACATAAAAGAAACTTAAAAATCAACACTTTATTCCATATTCATAAACTGGTTAAGACAAAACCAAATGATATTATCCAACTTGTTTAAATTAGAATACATGGAAATAATTGAACAATTAGTTTTAATCTGATATCTAAGCAGGAGTATTTCCCCATTATTTTTGTTCAACTTATGAGAGGACCAACTGATTTTATTTTATTTTATTTTTGTTACAAATTATGTCTAAGACCTAGGAAGGAGAGGGAAGGGGTAAGTTAAAGTGAAGATAAAACAGACATAGTAAAATTCGATCTGGAGATCAAATAATCGCCTAAAATATTTATTATCACTTGAAATAAGATTCTTGGGTAAGAACCAAATGCTTTTATTCAATCAAAAGTATTAAATAGACCAACATCAATTCGTTGATTAACTATTTGCCATAATTTTGACATTTTTCTTCCAGAAAAGTATGTACTCAAAATAAACAGAATAAATTTTTGTTTTGAGTACAAAATTAATGATAGTGACATTTTAATATTTTTAATTCATAGTCATGGACTTACATGTGGTTTTATCTAATGTAGGACTTCTTATGTTGTGATGATGAAAAATTTTCAAATTGACATTTTATTTAACCGTTGACATGTGTAAGAATAATCTTTAGAGATAGTTATATTTATAATATGACTTACATAACTTTACATATGTTTAATGTTAAATAGAGTACTTATGATATGCAATATCCACTTATAAAATTTTCCTAGTCATATACACCAAATCAAGAGAATTTTCTAGTGTTGTCATTAATCATAAACTTGAATTTCTAACTTACAAAAATAAATTCAAAATAACTTATTTAAGTTTCAATATTATTTTAATAAAGTCACCTAAACATGAAAAAAAATGATAATTCTAAATAAACTCATCTAAACCAGGCCTAAATAATTACTAATATTTATTTTTTAGGTTATAGAAATGTCCTATTACATCTAAAGGGAAACGAAAAATAAGGATGTAGAGTCGTAGACAATCAACCTTGATAATGACTAGTGGAGTACGCTCAACCGGTATCACTTATCATCTTTTTCCAAATTTAACCTGTTTTATGCTTCCTTTTGAAAGTTCGTTTTGAACAGAAAGGGCGCGCTCATCCTCTGTACTAAGTGGTCCGATTCTGTTAATATTTTCATGTTGAACAATGAATATTAAGGCTATACATGGTAGGGAAGCTGAAAATGAAAATGCAGAAAATAAGGAAGTAGAAGTAAATGGAATTAAAAAAAAATCATTTTATTAATTGTTACTGTAAAAATTTACTTTCAATTAAGTTTCATAATGTAAAAAGAGAAGCTAAAAATCGTAAGGAGTAGTGAAAATAAATTGTACTTCACTTTCAATTGTCTCACATGAGTGTTAATTAATTTTCATTTCCACTCCGATCTCCTCATTTTCCACTGCCTATTTTTAACCTTTTATCTGAGTAATTTTACTCTACAGATTCATATTCATGATTCTCCCACATTGGACAGGTGTCCTTAGATTAGACTTATGCATTGTTGATATGACTGGCCAACATCCAATGGCTACTTTCGCGAGGGGTAAAATGAGTGCAAGTGACTGAAAGTAACATTATTCTTTCTAACTCAACCAAAGGACTGTCTAAACCGAACACAAGGACATCAGATTAATCAACAAGGTGAGATATCCAGTTGCATAGCACACCTTGTCTTGCTATACATGAAATGAATATGGCCCTTACGAGAAAAGAATATTATTCAAGTACATGATGAACTTCTCTTAACACGGTACCATAGAGAACATATCCCATCGCCACTTGCTTTTCAAGCTATCACAACTTCTTTCACATCATTCACCTTATGGAAATTTACTTGTGTTGTTCTCAACAGTTCCCAACATAAGAAACGGGTATCATATTATTGTAGTAAGTGTTCAGGAATCAATACCACATTCGATTGCTTTCTACAAACTTCAATTGTAACCCTGTCTACTAAGTTTTTCTCAGTTACTTGTCTAGCACACTAATGCATAGCATAAGGGAGAATGACTCTTTAGTTCTTCTTGTAAAAGATAATACCAGTTTGGTTCGGCTTGAAAAATTAACTAAGTATTCAACTACATTAACCAATAATTTACATACGGTTAACCAATAAATTATCTTCATTTTGATACTTGATACGTGGTTAATAGTATGTAAATTATTAGTTAATATAGTTAAATACTTAGTTAATTTTCCAAGCCGAACCAAAGAATAATTATCTCTTACAAGCTGCACTATTAAGTCATTTTCTCAATAAACTATGATATGAGCCATCCACCAAGGCAAGTATCATCTCAAGCAATATGTTGTCATCATCATCCCTTTCTAGAGATCAAATAAGCCACAACCATCATACTAAAATCCTGAGATTCTGCCCCAAGGTCAACAACTAAAATAAAATTGAACAGATTTCGTTTAACTCCTTAGGCATTTCACTCCTATGTATTTCAAATCACAGATTGAACCTTAAAAGACTTATGATTTCCTGAGTTATACACCCTAGCTCTGATAAACTAACATGGCTGCTTGAGCTAAAATTCAATGATGTATATACTTTCGGCAGGGTATTACAAGCCTTAACCATCTGTTTGAGTGTAAGTTCTTTTGATAGCAAACTTCCTCTTGCACATAGAACTGACATCATTGGAGATTGACATTATAAATGGTCTTTAAAGCCTCAAACCGGCAGTCCAAGACTCCAAACATCTACCTGGATGACAATGACTTTCTGAATCATATATAAAGGAATAGTACAAGATGCAGAAGGGCACGTTCAGTAGAGAAAAAGATTGTGACTGTTTCCATCTCTCAACATCTAAATCTAAATGTAAATAAACCAAAAAAAAAAAAAATCAAGGATAACAGGGTATCTTAAACACCCAAAAAAGGAAAAGGAAAATACTCTGATTTAGTATAGCTGCTAAAGACATTGATAACCAATCTTCAAAAGAATATGAAGATCCCTAACATGGACTATTGCTATTTGCAAGCATACATCCCACACAAGTAATTAAATCACATCCTCTCTCAACAAGTTTCCGGACACACGCAGCCTTTGTTTCAATCGGAGCAACATTAGATACCAATGATGCATGAACCACAGATTGTTAAATGATAAAGAGGCGTATGCATTAAAGGTGGCATATATAGCATTCATCATTTGACTTTCTACTCTTATACCAAGTGGCAGAAGATGTCATTAGGCCCAATTTCAGATGCCCCTCCAAGTGAGAGGCAACTTGAAATATTTATGATATCCACAGATTGCATAAACAAAAGGAAAACAATAAAACGAGGGGGAGGGGGTGATAGTATGAAATTTCTATAACTCCCTTCCTGTCAAATTGTCAAGGTGGCAAGTACAGAGAAATGCAACAAATATCAAATTAGTAAAATAAAAGAAAGGCAAGAAGTCCTCAAATCGTGCTTCTATTATTCATTACAGGCTTTGCTAGAGGGAAAATAAAAGGGGGGGGGGGGGTTGAAGGATAAGAGAAGTGACCTTATAATTATACAGAAGAACAATCACCATTCACCAATGGAATCAGTAAAAAGATTTCAGAGCAGGAAGATTGACTCTATAGAACAAATCCTTAACAGCAATCAGTAGTAGTATATTGTTCAGAGCAATTGCAATCTAAACACTCATTATATGTCAGGAAAAACAAAAACAAAAACAAGAAAGAAAGAACATACAACCAGGGAAGATCTGTACATGAGGAAGGTATTTGAACTCAAATTATTACAGCTAGCTACACGGGAGGTATGTTAGAGAAGGAGAACCCTTTGTATCCCTTGTAAGCATAATATGCAATCCGCGTATAGTAGAAACCCGGTATGAACAATATCATTCCCAGTATTGCAAAGAAGAGCCCTATCAATCATTCAAACAAAAATTAAAATCAACAACAAAGCCCATAATAGTTAGTTAGTTTGTTATACTCTGGTCTGGTGGTTGCTGAATTTCAAAACCAAGTTTTCAACTTTCCGAAGTTGGACAATTATTATGTCTAATTGTAATTTTCAGCCACCAAAGAAGGCAACAATCCATTAGCCTCTTTTTTTCTATAATGGTAAAAAAAAAAACCTTTTTTTCTTTTCAAAAACTTAGAATAACGAAACTTGGAAGGTGAAGAAAACCCAAATCTCCAAATTTTTTAATTAAAAAAAAAAAAGAGAAAAAGAAAAGAAAAGGATGTTGTTACCGTGAGCAGTGTCGCCGCCGACACGATTGTAGGCCATGAGGGAACCGATGATGATACCGAGGGTTCCGAAGACGAGAAGAGAAACGGCGAGGGCGATCTCCTTGATGGGGGGCTTGTTGTTGACCGTGTAGGAGGTACCCATCATGATATCCTCGTCCGAAATCGAGAACGCGTGATCTACGTAAGCCATTATTACTCAATCTCTGTGTCTGTGTCTGTGTCCTTGCTTCCTTGTTGTACTTGTAGATTTAGCCGAGGTTTTCGATGAGACGGTGGTAATGGTGGTGTTTGGTGGGCTGAATTCAGCTTTTGCTTGGTCTTCAAGTTCGGTGTTCAAAACGAGACTTGTCAGTGCTACTGTTTGGCAATTTACCATTTATAAATGCCACGTGTTGCAACAAACCTAACTAGCTCAACAAGCAACCATAATGCGAGGAAAGATTTTTATATACACGTAATATAAATAATGATGTAAATCACTAAATTATTATTATTATAACTTTAACTTACTCCCGTGTTTACTGTCAAAAAACTTATTCCCGTGTTTTATGAATTATTTTAAATTAGAGTAGATACATTTTATTTTTTAAAAGATATAAACGTTGTTAGTTAATTTTTTAATAATAAAATATATTAAAATAATATAATAATATCATGAAATTAAATAAATATTTTAATATTAAATTAATGATTTAATATTATTTTTTATATTAAATTAATCATTAAATGAGTTCTCTTACATCAAATTTATCTTATAAGATATTAAAAATTATTAAATAATTAAAATCATAACACTTATATTTTTAAAAAGTTAAAATAAATATTTATTCTTTAAATTATATATATTTTGGTGACTGGCAGAAAACCCCTGAATAAATAGAATTTTTATCAAAAGAAAAACAACAGTTAGAAAGGATGGGTTCTTCACCAATTAGATGTGAATAATGCATTTTTGCATGGGGATTTAAATGAAGAAATCTATATGCGAATACCACAAGGCTTTACAAAGGAAGGAGACACTCGTGTTTGTAAGCTAAAGAAGACAAGCATCTAGGAATTGGTATCAGAAGTTCACAACAGCACTCAATGCTATTGGCTTCACACAATTACGGGAGACCATTCCTTATTCATCTACAAGGCAGAATGAGTTTTTCTCACTGCACTGATCTATGTGGATGATGTCATACTAGCAGGGAACAGTTTTGAGTTTATGACAACAGTAAAGAAATATCTTGATCAAACTTTCAGCATCAAAGATCTGGGAACTTTGAAGTATTTCCTAGGAATTGAGGTTGCCAGGTCACCTGAAGGCATTGTGCTAAGTCAAAGGAAATACACTTTGGACATCTTTCATGAAACAAAGATGAAAAACAACAGGCCAAGCAAGTTTCCCATGGAACAAAACTGCAATCTCAGAATTAACAAAGATGATCCAGATACTGATGCATTAAGGTATAGAAGATTGTTGGGAAAACTATTGTATTTGACAATTACAAGGTCAGGCATCACGTATGCTGTAAATACTCTGTGTCAGTTCATGCTAAGCAGGTTTATATGGATGTAGTAGAAAGGATCCTTCGATACTTAAAGACAACTCCTGGCCAAGGAATTCTGCTGTTAACCCAAAATGACTTGAAACTGCAGGCTTTCTGTGATGCAAATTGGGGAGGCTGTCCTCTCACTAGAAGATCGTGTACTGGATATCTAGTTATGCTAGGAAGTTCACCTATTTCATGGAAAACAAAGAGGCAAACAGTTGTTGCAAGGTCATCAGCAGAGGCAGAATACAGGTCTATGGCAGCAACTGTGAGTGAATTGATATGGCTTAGGTGGCTACTAGATGAGTTAGAAACAGCACAAACAGGACTTACTCAGATGTTCTGTGACAATCAAGCAGCATTGCACATTACAATGAACCCAGTTTATCATGAAAGGACCAAGCATGTAGAGATGGACTGCTATTTTGTGAGAGAAAGGATTTCAGTCGGGTGATATAAAAGCCTTGAAAATTAATACAAAGGATCAAGTGGTAGATATCTTTACTAAACCATTAGGCAGGGAAATATTTGAATTTCTACTTACCAAGTTGGGCATTAAGAATATACATGCACCAACTTGAGGAGGAGTGAAAGAATGAATGAATGAGCCTATATGTGTATTAGTTGGGTTGCCTCTATGACTGTTATTAATATAGTTGTTAGTTTGTTTGTTTAAGACAGCTAATAGGCAAACTATTCTATGTTTCTATAAATAGAATAGCACCTCATGGAAACTTTCATATTCAACATCTATCAAAACAAATGTGCTAAGCACGATTTCATGAGAAAGAGTTCTTGTATTTTACATATATCATTTATACAAACCCTAGAAAATCTTCTCTTTTCTACTATTAACATCTCATCCTCCACTTTATCCTTTTGACGAAGAGTGTTTTCATCCATGCACCTTGATGGATCTCCACAGTTTGTTACCAATTCTCCATAAAAATGTTTATTGTAATATTCAATTAGCAACCCCAAAATTCTAATCCGGACCGCAATACGTTTATATTGAATTTTCATAGGAAAGAACTCGGATCTTCATCTCTGCACCACCAAATAGTGATCAGTAATCATTCAAGGCCCACCCTCGAAGACAAAATTATAACCTCTTATATTAGATAAACGAATTAAAAAAAAAATCCATTTTCCATATCAATCATTTCCATATCACCAACAGGGAGCCAAAGCTTCTGTTACCTATCTTTAAGGAACTTGAGACCCACTCTTTTCCCAAGCAAATTAACAATCAAAGATCTCTTTCAAGGCTTGCAAAGAGAGCTTCTCCCTTCGTTTGCTATTTCGACTGTAGGGCAAAGGAGTTCCGCCACAGCCTCGTCCTCCCTTTTACTCTCTTCAGGATTAACATCCATATCATCATCACCCTCCGATTCAGCAACTATAGAATCTTCATTCTCATAAACTAAACTCCATCTTGGTGTTGTCATCGTTCCCAGCTCCTCCATTGACACCCATATAGATATCCTTGTAGGAAATTAGCCTTCTACCCGAAGGATTTGCATGTTGAGGGTATTGCTCCTTTTGATAATATTTGGGTGCACTTCTTATTTAAATTTTTATACACAATTTAATGCTTACATGTAAGTTGTGTAAAATAGAGAAAAAAATCAAGAAAAATTATTTTAATTTATATTGACATGTTAAGTAACTTTTTTTATAGTATAGAAAAAACATATGTAATTTTAATTTTAATTTTATTATTTTAAAGAATTCGAATTATTGTTAACAAAAAATATATTATTTATCTATAAAATTAATATTTAATGGTATAATTAAATTTTTTTCAAAGAAATATTATAATTGATAGTTAATAGTATCATTAATTATTTTTAACACTATTTAACTAATATATATATAGGTTATTACATTTAATTTTATATTTTAATTATGATAAGTGAACATAATTAACAATCTATATATATAAGTAAAATTGTCTTTTGAAGTAATTAATAGCATCATTAAATATATGGTAACATTAAAAAAAATAATGAAATTTAAAAATACAATTATATTTAAAGGTAAAGTGTGTTCAAAGTATATAATTAAAATTTAAAGAATTGAATAGTGAAATTAAAAAAAGATAATCTTTCTAACATAAAAAATTAATTTATAATATTTCTTCCATTTACTTTTAAGAATTTTTATTAAAAAATAATTTATAAATATAATATTTTGAAAAAAAATAAAAAATAAAAAAATAAATTAATATGTGCAAAGCACAAGTAAAATAAAATAAAAAATTTCTTTTTGACATAAAAAATTAATTTTAAACACTTTTTTTTATCTATTTATAAGAATTTTTATTAAGTTTTTTTATAAATTGAATATATTTAAAATAATAATTATAAACAAATATAATATTAAGTAAAAAATTAAAATCTAAATTATAAAATAACTCGTGCAAAACATAGGTAAGATAACTAGTGTAATAGTAATATCTTAAACAAGTCGTTTAACTCGCACATTATGTGGACGACTGCATATTTAATGTATGTGTTTAAAAATTATTCTTAATATTATATTGGTTATTTTTTTAATAGTGTATTTGAATTTAACTATTTCATTATATCAAAGTAAATTGTCTTTCATGTTTTTATTTAGGATATTTAATTGATATTACTTTAATGTAAAGACTTAATTTTAATTAACTATCAATATACTTTTTTTTACACAATTATCTAATCATGTATTATCAAATTATTAAAAGATTTTGACAACAACTATCTAATAAGTCAAACTATTTTAATAATATGCTAACACATATAGTTGAATGATAGTATAAAAGACTTGACACTAACAATAGATGAAATTTAAATTTTTAACATAATGATATATTCACTTATAGCTTGTGATTTTATTTTTCATTTATAAAAATTACAAAGAATGTGAAAAGGTTATTTATTTGTAGGAAGCCACGTCAACACATAAGAAATGTGGACTAATATATGCGCTGGAACTTACTTTAATTGTATGTATATATAGATATTTAAAAATATATATATAATGAGTAAAATTAAAAATAATAATAGGATAAATTACACTTCAGGTTTGTAAAAATGGTAGCAAACACTAAATTTATTCATAAATTACACTTCACCTCATTTTTAAATTTGATTAACTATTGACTTAACATCATGAAGTGACTCAAAAGTAAAGAAACAAAAGGCCACTTATAATTAGTTATTATTGAGCTTTATATTGCATTGGTCAAAATAAAAAAGGTTCAAAAACTTTAAATATTTTATCTTGCGTTCAATTCTTATGGCAATGTGTATGAAAAAAAGTAGTTATTAGAGATTCTCGCTTCATGTGCCTGACAGTATCCTCTTAAAATTAATCTCGTACTTTCTAGGCAGGAGGATACCTTGGTCATAGACCCAAAAAAATATTGCAACAAAATGTTTTAAGCTTAATCTTACAATTTCTTTTTTATATTATTAATTTTCCTTTTTAATATAAAAAGAAAAATTATATAATTTGAGAAATGTTATAAATTAAGATAAGCATAATTCATATATGTATTTCTTTTTCTCCAACAAATATTTGATATACCATGTATGTCTATCATGCAAAAAAATAAAATTATACTATAATTTTTTCATTTTGTTGCATTGATTGTGTCTTTTTCCTCAATTGCTTTTAAAAAAATTTAATGTTTTTAATTATTTTATCTATGTAAGACAAGACTTCTCGTAATTTTATTGCTACTAATAAAGATGGCAAAAAATATCGATTTAAATAAGTATATATGAGGATTTTTGCGACGGGACAAATATGAAGATAAATTTCTCCTATGAGGCAAGGACAAAAAGAAATTTGTCTTTTCTTAATAAAGGGAGACAATGTTTGGATCAAGATCCATGTCCCCACGGATACCCACTAAATAAACCTATAAAAATTTCTTAATTTAAAAACAAAAGATATGTAATATACTAATCTATATGTACGTATTAGTAATTTTATGTTTGTAGGTATATAAACAATTGTAATATATATATATATATATATATATATAACATATGTTATATTTTGCTTATGTTTAAAATCACAAAATATATAATATACATGGTATCATAAGAATATTTGGATTTGAATTTACAAAACAATATTATTTATTTTTTTTTTTGGTTATTTTAAAATTTCATGTAGTTCCTTGTTAAATGTAGTTTTGAAATTTTATATTGTTTATCTAGGTTGTGGTTTATGATACTAGAATTTTGTTGATTAATTATATTTTTTTCTAAGAGTTATTTCTTAATTTACTTAGAATTATTTCTAGCATTATAAACCACAACCCTATATAGAAACATGAAATTTCAAAATTAAACTATTTTATCCAACAAGCAACAAAATGAAATTGTAAAACTAAATATTTTAGTAAATTCAAATCCCAATATTTAACTAATACCATGCATATTACATATTTTGATGCTTCTAAATGCAAGCAAGATATAACATATGTTGTATATATGTATACTACAATTCTTATAGGTATCTTAAATTATATATGATTAAAAAGTCAACTTAAATTTGTAAAGAAAAAATATAAGGTTAAGCTTAAAAGACTTTTATTCTATATATAGAGCTTACTGATAACTAATGATAAGTAAATCATTTTTTTACTTAACGATGTTAAGTCAACAGTCAAAGTTAAAAAATAAGGTAGAACATAATTTAGGATATGATTGGATGAAGAAATTTAGAGAGAAATGAAAGAGGGTGATAATTTTTCATTTTTAGTAAACATTTCCTTTGTTTAAGAAATTTTTTTTAAAAATGAGAGAAATAAAATTATAATTATCATGTAACTTTTCAATTATTTATCATTCATTTTTATAAATATTTTATAACTCTTTCAATTTTGAAATGGAAAATTATCTCATCCTCCCATTCCTTCTAAACTCTTCTACTTGAAACATACCCTTAAAGTTAAGTTTTGAGTTTATTGTTATTTTGAAAATCTCTAATGTAGTAGAATATAATTTACTCATAATAATAAATATTTGAGGTTAAATTTGATTAACTATTAGTAAAAAAAATTTGGATGCAACTTTTTTAAAAAATAGAAGTTAAAAAAAAGTTCAGTTACTACTTATTTTAAAAGCTAATGATCATCATTTTTTTAAAAAAAAGAAAAAGTAGAAAGTGATTTTTAATATAATTTTTTGTAAAAAATATCATTTGTATTTATTAAAAATTACATCTCATGTCCTTTATTTTTTTCATCATTCTAGATACCCTACAATTCAGTAATTTTTTTTAATAAAAAAGTCATTATGTTTTTTTTTATACAAACAAACTTAAAAGTCCTTATGTTACTTAAAAATACTTTTAAACATTGTATTTAAATGCAAAATAATTTTTTTAAGACTAAAACCCTATTTTGGTCCCTCACATTTGATTCAATTATCAATTTTGTTCCTGACATTTTAATTTTTTCAATTTAGTACTTGACATTTATAAACTCATTTCAATTCGGTCCCTCCGTCTGTATGTTTGTTATTCACTAAATGAAAATGATGATGTGTCACTGTTAAAGGTAATGTGACATCCTTATTTTGTCAGTATAACACTGAGTTAGTAGCTGACTAAATTCTTTCACAAAAAAAAACGACATTATTAGTAGGCATTTAGCTCTTCATGGATGAAAATAATGCTGTTTTTTTGGTGAAATAATCCAGTTAGTTACTAACTCAATGTTACGCTGGCAAAATAAGGGTGTCACATTACCTTTAACGATGACACATCATCATTTTTATTCAGTAAATAATATAGACACAGACGGAGGGACCAAATTGAAGTAAGTTTATAAATATTATAAACTAAATTGAAAAAAATAAAATGTCAGAGATGAAATTGATAATTGAATCAAATGTGAGAGATCAAAATAAAGTTTTAGTCTTTTTTTAATATAAAAAGCTCTATTAGAAAAAGACCAATAAAGAAATTATTTAAAAAAAACTTATCCAAACAAGAAAAACTTATAGAATTATTTTTTTCAAAATAAAATTAATTTTTTTATAAAAAAACCTATCCAATCAGATTTTTAGTATATCATTAATAGTTATATAAGTAAAATTTTTTAAATAATTTAAAAATATATAATTAAATAATATTATAAAAAATTTTATATTAACTTTAAATCAAAATTAAATCTTAAATATTTTAACAATGAATTTGGGATATTCTCGATCAACGCCCATACAGTCATATCGTATACGGAACACCCAGGACTCAAAACAAGACTACGTAGTTTTTGTTTTTTTATAAGAAATACACAGTATTTACACGGTGTAAGTTACACCACACTTATTAAACAAATTTTAATTTATGATGCCTTGAAAATTTGACTTCTCCTTCATCTTACTCAGTCATAGATTACATTCCAACTAGTTTTCCAGTCCAAATCCATTATTGTTTGTAATATTAATAGTAGAGGTACACAGTTTCAAACCATCATAAATTTTAATAGACAATAATAAAATTAATTTCAATTTTAATTATGCAATTTTGTAGCTTTAAAACAAAGATTGAGATGTCTTTGTTTTGCCATTAACTCAGAAAGGGATCACTTAGCAGACTTCGTAACTAAAGTGGATGCCAAGTATTCCGATACTTTGATGCTTTGGGAGTTTCTTCCCAAGTGACATTCGGGTGGCCCTTCTTGCTCGCACTTCACATGTTGGCTTATGTAGATGTAGCTTGCAATTTTCTCTTTCTATTTTGCTTTCACTTTTATAATAAAATAAAAATAAACCAAAAAATCTGCCAAGTTTTGACTCACATTTTGATTTAATAGAAACCTTACTAAATTCATCTAAATTTTAATTAGACTTATTTAACTTTTTGTGTTTAAATTTGTCAAATTTTACATGATAGCTGAAAGTAACAATTTTCTAATATATACAATAAAATTATTATTTATATACGTGTAGTTGCACATCTTTTATATTTAGGCACATGTCAATATATAGATGTGAAAGATGATATCTGTTCCAAATTGCACTACTTAAAAAATCTGAAATAAAAATTTTATCTGAAAAAGTCTAAAAAATGATAATCCTTCATATTTCACCAGCCAAAAGCAAAAAGATTATAAAGGACAATTTGCCAAAAAACCAAAAGACTGCAAAATATTAACTACCTATTTCCATTACAAAATGGTAAATGAAAACATTAATCTAAGAAAGAGAGCATCGACATAAAATCAACAAAATTTAAAAGTAATAGTAACAAGAAAAGAAGCCACTACGAGAAGGCTAATTAATGAAAGGTAGGAATAGTTTGTAAGAAATTAGAAGTTGAAATGTTTTTTAATACTTTTTAAAATTAACGGTATATTTGAAAAATAATTATAAATTATGTATAGATTCATATTCCATAAATATAAAAGTCTGATTTTTTAAAAATAATAATTTTAAAATATATCTTACAGTGCAGAATTACCCAAACAGACACACACTTCCAGTTCCTGGCAAGTAACGATACACACGGCAATGGCAAATAGAAGGAGAAAGAGAAAAGTGAGATAATAGGAACGGAAGTTGATTAATTTCAAATTGTTTCTTGATTTAACCATTTCTGTGTGATATGGGTATTGTGTTCATATTATTGTTTTTGTTGAATTAAGATTTTATGGTTGATTGTTGAATCTATCAGAGTGGCGATGAACTTCTCACATGCCTTTGTCTGTGATTTTATTTCTTCAACGGTCTGCTTGTATTATTACACACACAGATGACACAAGTAATAATGCTTATATTATTACTTAGTGAAAGATCTTTCCTTTAAAAATACATTGGTCAATTGGTATTAATCAATGTCTTTAATTCCTATATTCTGCATCCTTGAAATGGTTTAGTTTGCTACTGGAATGGAAAATGCATCAGCATGTCCATGCTTTGAAACAAATTTTAATTCTTCACTTTTAGTCGAAGCTAACATTTAAGTAATTTTATTGATAGTTTGGGTGTTTAATTGTGTTGAAAATTTTGGTAGTTTTACGAACGAACATTTTACTGATGAAGAAAGACTGATATAGGAGTACTATTTTCAGTTTGATATTTGATAAATTTTTTGTTTATTTGACTGATAACGTAAGATTTATAAACAATTTGTAGTTTTACTAACGCTGCAGGATTTGAATGGGAATCAGTAAAATAGAATTGAACTTGACGAGGTTGCTTGCAGCTGCTCCTCAGCAGCAAAACCAGGCAAAACTTTTTAATGTAAGCCTGAAGATAAGGGTTGACTATTTATGAGGTTACGTTAATCTCAATTAGTTTATGATCTTTTCTAATTTTCTTCAAATATGTTTTGTTAACTTAGAAGGTAAGCCTTGATGCAATAGTGAGGTTATCACCTTGTGACCTGGTGGTCACAGGTCCAAGTCGTGGAAATAGACTCTCTGTTCATAGGGGTAAGGTTGTGTACATATGACTCTTCCCAGACCCACAAGGTGAGAGCCTCATACACTGGGCTGCCTCCTTTTTTTATATGTTTTATTAACCTAGTCATTTGTTAACTCAGAAGGAGAAAAAAAAAGCTTAAGCATTTGTTGAATCTGCAGTATGTTGCTACCTTGCGTGAACAATTGGAACAATTGGCAGAAGAGAGGACTCCAGAAGGCTTACCAAGGTAATGTGGGTCTTTTGGTTTACAATCTCAGATTCATAGATCTGAAGGAATTATAAGTCAGACTGCAGAACTTCAATATAAATTAGATCACAGTCATCTGCTAAGTTTAGAGCTTGTGAATCTTACCCTTGAATTTTAATTATACCTTAAGTAGGGTAAGGTTTTCCTTCGGAATGGACTTCATTTGGGTTTAAATGTATGCATATTTGAAATTGGCTAAGTCTGTGGTTCATCCTCTGAAAAGGGGTGCTCCGGTGCAACAGCCCTATGTGACTGAATATTTACCGTTAGTTGGAAATATTTACCCATATAATAAGAGAGTTAGAATATTTCTTTTAAATCTAAAATCCAATTTGCTCCAAAAAGCAGAATAACCCAACATTTTCAAATTTTTCCAGAAAGCAAGAAGCGATTTCTCCAAGGCCTAGCGATTTTCAGAGACCGAGGGTCTCTTCTTTCCTCTCCCACACTGACCCAGTTATTGTTCTGGAAGCCCATTTTTCAGGGGGTGCACCGTAGACTTAGCCTTAGAAATTAATACCAAGTCAGAAGAAAGTGAAATAAAGAGAAATTGATTTATTCTTTAGTTCTCACTGAGTTCTCTTGAAAGTATTTGTCATGTGGATGTATTTAATACAATATGTTACCATCTATTGGAAGACTAGGTGTCTGACCCAAGTAGGAAAGAATGAGTCTCATTGTAATACCTTTTTCAAGTTATATTTCTGTGCCCTTTAACTCTTTGATAAGATCTTGTATAGATGAATATATTTCACGTAAACGGACTTGATAATTTGTTTCCACCTCCTCTGATTTCCCTAGATCATTGACTAATACGTGATAGTCTTCTCTTTGCATTTGTAACATTAATCAAAAGTTTTATATTACTGCTACTTTTGGTGTGTTTCTCTACTGAATATGTGTGTGCATTTGTGTGTATATAATATGACTCTGGTCATGCAGGGTATGCTGAATGATTATTCAGAAAATATTGAAGCCATTGCTTCCAAATTGGTTAACCCTGTGGTGCATATTTGTTATCTGTTCTATCTCTGAATGTAAACAGCTATTTAGACTATACTTTTTAAGATTCTTTTGTTCTTACCATCTAAAACAAAGGACAGTTTCATTAACAAAAAGATGGAATTTGTGTATTTGAAATTTCCATGATAACTGGGAAAAAAGCAAATAATTATTTGTTTATATATGTTTCTTAAGGGGCAAACACATCAGTGAAGTTACCATATGGGATAGAACTAGGTTTGTATGGCTGGCTTGGGCAAAGAAAAACGAGGGGAAAGGAGGAGCTATAATGGAGAAATATACATTTTTTTTATGGGAAGCCAAACAAAGAAGTCCCCCCTCTCTTATCTGATAAAAAAGCTGTGAATGTAATTTAATATAGCTTGAGTCTTCTACTTTAAATAGTTCATGCAACAAAGACAATGAAGATTTTCATTATGAAATAACTCAACTTCTATTTATTTCACAATATAACTGTTGCATTCCCCAGTAGAGCATGCTCCAAGTAGACTAATTGCTTCACAAGAATTATGAAGAAAATTGCACAGCAAGATATGTGATTAGAAGTCACTGAAGTTACTTTGAGTCAAGCTTATCAAATTTGTTTTAAGTCATATGATATATGAAATCAAATACGTTATAAAAATAAAAATTGTTATTAAAATTGATTTACAAAGGTAAGCTGGCAGCATAATTTAAGACTAAGGATGTTGTTACACTATGGAGAAAATTATAATACCTGCACTATAGTAAGTGAAAAGTGTGGATTGAATTTTTGTGATACAGTTGGAACAATTCCTTCCCGATACCTCCCAAGGAAATTCCCGAATCAGATCCCAAATTGACGGGTTAGTGTGAGGTTATCCATGCAGTTTTGCACTCTTCGAATAGGAATCTCCACAACTCTACCACCCGGTCAATTCTGTTTCACTTAATCCCTATTTCATGGCTGCATATCTTTACGGCTAAGGAGTGGGAAACCTTTCTTTTGTTACATGAATCCTATTTCCATTTCATCCTGAAAAAGCCACTTTTTTTCTCAACAATGCACCATGAGGCAGAAAAACTTGCTCCTTTATTGTTTTTCCCTTTTCATCTTGGCTTTCTTACTTCTGTATATTCCATTTTAGTCTTGGCAATAGGAAGACTTTCTTTGTGATTGTCATTTTAACCACTTGAATTTGCTAACTCAAGCTGACATGCAACTATCTGATAAGGACTTAAAAAGAAATTCTGTCAAAGAAATTTCCCTTTTGAAATTGAGGAAAGAAAGCAGAAACCCCTTTCGTCCGGATTGAGAAGAAGGCCTGTGTAAGCTATAGTTATCCCTTCTTACTGTTATGTGTATTTTCTAGGCTGTTTTACTGTCTCTCATCTGATTCATTAAACAGACCTGCCTCAAGTACTGAAGATAGACCACACGAGCCTGCTGAGACTGATTGTTCGTCACCTGTTAAATTGGATGCTGCTGCACAGGCACACATTGAAAAGCAAAGGTACTATTTACTTGAGTTGTTATTGAAGGTTATGTAATGGTGGGTTGGTACCGCAGTGAAGAGTCCATATACCTATAAACTTGAGATTCCTATGTCAATTTGTATATTTTTGTTTGGGGCTGAGCATTTATATTTAAGGTCAGTCATATTGGGATTACATTATTGGGCATCTCACCACATTTTTAGAGTCCTTTTTTGTTGTAATTTACTCAAATCGAATGGTGTATGCCGTTGTGTTGTTATTAATTACATGGCTGAAAAGCTAGAGGAGCTTCACTAATTTGACAATTAAAGGCGTAGTAGCCAACCTCTAAATTCAAAAAATGTAAGTTTTATAATGGATAGAAGCATAATATGATCTAAAGTTTAAACATATGACTTGGTTTTAGTAGGGAACATATTCTTTTCACTAGGGGATTACTAATTATGAGTTTGTAGTCTATGTAAGATAATAATGTGTTTGAACTTTGGAATAGCTCGGAGATATTTCCTACAAAGATGATTTAGTTCATGTTCAAAAAATAATAAATTTTGGTTTAGCATTAAAAGTGGCATATAAGATACTTTTGTTTGATGTTCTGGTTTTGTCAGGGTTTAGAGTTACCCAACTTCTTTCCTACAGGAAAAAACTGAGATCTCTGATTTATGATTAGTATCAGCATTGGCTAAAAAGAGCATTTATGAATTGTGACTAACCTCGTGATGGAAGGAATACTTAGTAATCTTCTTGGAGAATTTATATTAGCATTAAGCTAGAGAATAATGTGGGAACATCATATTACTGAAACAAAAAAATTAAAGGAAAATACTATTTATCATGACTATCACGCCAAATGGGATTTTCCAAAATAGGTGGCGCATGATGTGCATTGGTTGAAACAATGTGGAAACTGAATTTATAGTAGCATTAAGCTAGAGAATAATGTGGGAATATCATGTATCGTAAAAAATAATAATAATAAAGGAAAATACTATTGAATATCACACCAAATGGGGTTTCCAAAAGTAGGTAGCGCATGATATGCACCGGTTTGATACACTGACTTTAAAGTGGAAACTGAATTCAGTTATGGTAAGTGCCGCATATTTGGTGGATAAATTCAATGTAAGTGCTCTTACAAAATACACATTTTGTTGCAGAAATTTTATTTTTTTTTTGCTTTTTGCAATCATTACGCAAGAAAATAATGAGACCTTGTGTACTTTATGCCATGATAGCTGTAGTGGGGCATGGGGGGTGAATCGTATTGGTGAATGTGGTTAACTTTGGAAGCTGGCAGTTAGTACAAGATTGGTGCTTTAGAGACTTGATTGAAATGAGCACTTGACTGCTGTTTCCTGGTCCTTTAATGTTTATATTTGATCAGAGTGCCAAGAAATGAAATGTTTGAAACTTTTGAGTGGAGATGAGAGTCACACTCTTACTGGCTTTAAGATTGAACAGAAAACAAAGTCAAGCTATGTTACTGACTTTAGATGGTGGACTACTAGGGTCATCAGTTTGGGAGTTTCTTTGGTCATCATTGACTCCTCTTCAGGATATTTCTGAATCATTATTGCATTATGATATCAATACACATGATATTGCTTTAAAACATGGACGCAAATGTATTGGAACAGTAATTGTTATTTTCAAGCCCACCCTACCTTGTAATGCTTTATTTAGAAGAATGAGGCGGCAAGAATCGAACTCCTGACCACTTGGTCATAGAAGCTCTGATACCATGTAAAGAACTAACTCTCCAAAAAGCTTAAGCTATTAGGTGAAGGCACATAAATAATTTTATCAACTGTCCCAAAAGCTTAAGCAGTTAGGTGGAGGCTCATAAATGGTTTTATATCTCTAACACGCCACCTCACTCAAGAGCCCTTTGGAATGCACATGCCCATTTTACCTTGTGCTGAAATTTAACTTTTTATTTAGAAGAATGGGGGTGGCAAGGATCGAACTCTTGAACGCTTGGTCATAGAGGCTTTGATACCATGTCAAGGACCAACTCTCCCAAAAGCTTAAGTTGTTAGGTGGAGGCTCATGAATGGTTTTATATCTCTAACACTTTCATTGTTCTATCAATTGTTGTAACTCTTGTTAAATTTTTTGTACTCTACAGGAAGCTTCAAGAGGATTTGACTGATTACATGGTTGCGTGGGCAAAGTAACTCAAAGAAAGCAGTCTCGTGATGAGCCAATCCCTGCAAAATACTGAATAGGTCTGATTCTCATATTACCCTGAAGTCCTGCTTCACTAATTTTAAATGTGGTTATATGAGATGATAATGCTAAACGTATCTATATTTAGAAGAATGTGAGTGTGACAGGAGGGGAGTGTTATACATCATGACAGGGGTGCAGTGGTCAGTATCAACAGAGTTCTCATCCAGGGCCTTTATTTCCATTTTTATCTTGAAATTTTTTTTTTTACTTATCTGAAAAATATGTTACAAGAGATATCTCTTCATATGATTATCTTGATAGATGTGAGTTATAAAATAAATGCACTGTTCCATATGCTCAGGGCCTTTAATCCCTTATTGTGAATATATGATTATAATTTTTTTCCTTTGTCCCAAGCTCAAACAATAAGAAACGGAACCAATCCCATTATTAGTAGAATTGACTGATTATTCTTTGTATAAAATTTGCTGTATTATTAGATTAAATTAGTTGTACCAAAAAAAAAAAAAAACAGATCAAATTAGTGATTATCTCCCTGACTAGTTTGTACTGCACTAGTTTTGTTAACATGTTGCAATAAGAATATGTTGGATGTTATAGCTGTCTTTAATAAAGATACAGGCAAAGCGAACAATGTTGCATGCATCACTGTGTTTGGTCTTTTAAATAATCTCGTTTTTGGGTGTTAGAATGAGATGATGTTAACCCGATGAATTGATTGTGGTGGCTGACTTGCAGATACTCGATTCTACTGAGAAGGCCATTGAGCACAGCTTGGCAAGCACAGGTCGTACCAATGCCCGAGCAACGGCAGTATACTCGAGGAGTTCGAAGACTTCATGCTTAACGTGGCTTGTGATATTTGTAATGACGTGTATTTATCATGGTTATACTTCTAATTCGTGTCACAGAGTGTCATGGTTTAAAAATGTGATATCTCGTTAGGTGCACTGTCATGAGTTAAAAATCCTAACTTAACTATTTTTTTAGAGTTAGGATGCAAGAAAACTATTTTTTTAGAGTTAGGATGCAAGAAATTTTCTTCTGAATCCCTTTCCAGTATAGATTACTTACCTCGAACCAGGGTATTGAATTAATCGAAATACATATAAGTAAATACAGACACTATCTAACTGCAATACCAAAAATTGTGTAGAAGAGATTATTGGCGTGGCTCCTGTTCTCTTACCGCAATTAAAAAAAGGAATAGATTTAATTTAAACATTTAATAACAAAAGTCATATAGTTCAGGAGAAAAAAATCATATAATATGTCAATTTATTTTAACTTCATCGTTGCTATTTCAAAAAGAAACTCTTTTTTAAGTTATAATTTGTAACAGCTTCTATTATATTTTTTATTCCAAATATATAAGCGCCAGATGTTCAAGAAGGTGGAGTTAATTATACACTTATTATATTTCATCGATGGATGAATCAAGGAACAGGTTGTGCGGTTCGGACAACTGTTCATGATCATGGTCCACCACATTTATTTTTGTAAACCTGGGACTAATTCAGCTGGTTCATGACATATTGATTTCACATCGAACTACCCTCTTCACTTTCTTTCTTTTTTCTCCTACTTTAAATTTGGGACTGTCATGATATTTCAAATCCAACATTAAATTACTAATGAAAATGAATAAAGTCTGTAGTTTCGTTCATTTTGGACCAGAATGTATCAAAGTGTACCACGGCTCCAATTTGTCAACTATATACCCTACCCATCCCACTCATTTTTTTTTGCTTTCTTATTGTTTGTCTGGTTGATTCAGCAGTTTTGTTGATGTTACAATTGGCAAATTCCCTACATTACTAAAGTTCTGCAAATTGTCAGTCTTACTTTTCTTAATCTAAGACTTAGCCCCAAAAACAAATGTTGGATTATTTTGATTTTTGACTTTGGACCCCAAAACCATACAACCTGTCATACGCTTTTGTGAGCACTCATGCTACCTTGAGTGCTTTCCAAATTATTTCGTGGAAGGTGCAAGCAACTTGTCCGTCGATGTCCTCAAGACTTTGCTTTTTGAATGACCAAACTAGCTTTTTATTGTAAATTCCACAACTCAATGGTTCAAATTTAAAAGTCCACGTGGATCATAGAAGAGGGAAGGCAGATGATTGCATGGGTTGGGTCCAAATTGGCATGATCATGCTGTTGCATAATTTTCTAGGCAATGGTTTGGTTTGCTGTTACAATAAGTAAATGCCAAAATCAACCCCAGTTTCTGTTTAGCTTATTCTCTACCATTTGTTAAATTGATAGGCAGAGTTTCAAGTTTGAGAATTGAATCTTTGTTGGAGCAAATGGGTTGTGGATAATCAGGAAAAAGCTTTTGTTTGGTGGAAAGAAGAACAATCTTATCAGATGGCCCAGCCTGTAGTGACCTTCGTTGTGGACAGGCTTGGTGATTTGCTCATTCAAGAAGCAGTGTTCTTAAATGGGGTGAAAGACAAAGTGGAGCAGCTGCGAACTGAATTGAGGCGGATGCAGTCTTACTTACAAGATGCAGATAGAAGGCAAGATGAAGATGGAAGCCTTCTCAATTGGATTTCAGAAATCAGAGAAGCTGCTTATGATTCTGATGATGTCATTGAGGCATATGCCCTCAGAGGAGCGTCAAGAAGAAACTGGACTGGTGTCCTCAACATCATCAAAAGGTATGCTTCAATCATCAAACGGTTCATAGAAATCCATCAGGTGGGATCTGAGGTTGAAGATATCATAGCTAGGATTTCTAGCCTCACAAGAAGTCTGCAAACTTATGGAATAAGGCCTGAAAGAGGAGAAGCCTCAAATTCTGTGCATGGGAGGCAGAAGGCTTTGAGGAGGTCTTACTCTCATATAATTGAAGAGGACATAATTGGTGTGGAAGATGACGTAAAGATTTTGGTGTCATATTTGGTCAACCCCAATAAAGGTCGCAGGGTAGTTGCCATTTGTGGGATGGGGGGTTTAGGGAAGACAACACTGGCAAAGAAGACATACCATAGTACTGATGTCAGGCACCATTTTGAGAGCTTGGCTTGGGCTTACATATCACAGCATTGCCAGGCAAGGGATGTGTGGAAAGGAATTCTGTTCAAGTTGACCTCTCCTTCCAAAGAGCGAAGAGAGGAAATTGTCAATATGAGAGATGAGGAGCTTGCAAGGACACTTTACCAAGTTCAAGTGGAGAAGAGATGCTTAGTAATCCTTGATGATATTTGGAGTGCAGACACCTGGAACAATCTGAGTCCTGCATTCCCAAATGGGAGATCACTATCTGTAGTTGGCAGCAAAATATTGCTAACTACTCGAAACACAGATGTTGCATTACATATGGATCCTACATGTTTTCTTCATACACCAAGCTGTTTGAATGAAGATGACAGCTGGGAATTGTTCCAAAAGAAGGCATTTCCGAAAAATGATGATCCAGGTATATAGATTTACGTTATCCTCTTCCAAAAATGCACTGTCAATATTATTTACAATGCAATTATTTACCATGTTGATTAACTTGCTAGTTTTAAATTTAATATTCTAAAGCTTCAAACTTAGCCTTCTTTTTAATTGTTGAGGGAGGGTGCAGCTAGGGAAGGGGTTTCTTTGATTGAAACATCCCAATTTAATTCTTCCAGTAGTGTTAGTTCATAGACGTCATCAAACAAGACATACTAGAAATTAGTTAGAGCTTCCTGTTCTTGTTCTCAATTTTTTTAGAAGAAAGAAATAGTTGTCAGATCCTGTTTATGATCTCTAGAAATTTCCCCTGCGTGTTGTAGAAGGGGGAAATCATAACTTGAAATTCACGTATGACCAAATTTCATCATAACTAAATTTTAGAATCTGCCTTACTTTTCCTCAGAAAAACTATAGGATTCCAATTGCTTTTCTACTTTTCCCTTACTTGGCTTATAAGTTTTCTTCATTTTCCACAAATGGATGGATCTCTTTTCCTTCTCTTCTAAAAAGTTTCTTTGTCTTGCTGAAAGTTCAACAATGTCATATGAACCTTTTTTTAAAAAAAATAAACAAGCATGCATGCATATGGTACTTGTCCAATGAAATTATATTTGTCTCATTTGAGTGGTTTTGTACCAAAGAATAAACTACATGATTTTCATATGAAAATGAAACAACGCCCTCTTAAAAATTATGGAAGAGGTCTTGCAGTTCTTCCAAGTTGGAATTACTCAATTTCAAGTTACCAAGAGTAACCTAAAATATTTTATGCATTTCTGTTTGCTTTGCACAGACTTCACAATTAGCACAGAGATGGAGAACTTGGGAAGGGAAATGGTTGGAAGATGTGCAGGTTTACCATTGGCCATCATTGTGCTTGGAGGACTCCTAGCAACAAAGCCTACATTCTTTGAATGGGACACGGTGCGCCAAAACATCAATTCATACTTGAGGAGAGCAAAAGGCCGTGAACAACTCTTAGGAGTATCTGAGGTGCTAGCTTTGAGCTATTATGAATTGCCATACCAGTTGAAACCATGTTTCCTACATTTAGCCCATTTCCCAGAAAATTTAGAGATACCAACAAAGAAATTAATAAGAATATGGGTGGCAGAGGGTATCATATCATTGGTTCAGAATGAAGTAGAAGGTGAGGAAGCACTGGAGGATGTGGCACAACGTTACTTGACTGAGCTGGTAGAGAGGTGTATGATTCAGGTGGTTGAAAAGAGTTCAACAGGAAGAATTAGAACTTGCCAGATGCACAACCTCATGAGGGACCTATGCGTATCGAAGGCTAATCAGGAAAACTTTCTTGTGGTGATTAATTCCTGGAATGTAAATGAGCCTGTGGAGTGTTTTAGTTCACCCACAGCCTCCAGAGCAAGGCCTATTAGTAAAGTTCGTAGGGTTGCATTATATCTGGATCAAGATATTGATAGGTTCTTCCTTTCACACTTAAAAAGCCATGGCCATCTTAGGTCTCTCCTCTGCTTCCATGAAAAGACATCTAGGCTAAGTGAATGGGAGTTAATGAAGTCGTTTTTCAACAAGTGCAGGTTACTTAGAGTCTTGAACTTGGAAGGAATACAGTGTCAGCGAGGGAAGTTACCAAAAGAAATTGGCTACTTGATCCACCTAAGGTTTCTCAGTCTAAGAAATACAAAAATTGATGAGTTGCCGCCATCAATAGGCAATTTGAAGTGCTTGCAGACCCTGGATCTTCTAACAGGGAATTCAACTGTACAAATACCAAATGTAATAGGGATGATGAACAGATTGAGACATTTATATCTACCAGAGTCCTGTGGCGACAGCACTGAAAAATGGCATCTGGCCAATCTGGGAAACTTGCAGACCTTGGTTAACTTCCCTGCAGAGAAGTGTGATGTAAGAGATCTTATGAAATTAACCAATTTAAGAAAATTGGTTATAGATGATCCTACTTATGGAGATATCTTCAAGTCTCCAAATATGACATTTAGCCACCTTGAGTCATTGTTTTTTGTTAGTTCTGAGGATACATCAGTTGCCCAAGTTGCAGCAGGATGTCCAAATCTTTACAAGCTGCACATAGAAGGGCCCATAATGAATTTTCCAGAACACCACCATATTTCTTCCAAGCTTGCCAAGCTAAAGTTGCAGGGTTCCGGACTTGCTGTAGATCCAATGACAACATTAGAGAAGCTGCCCAATTTAAGGTTGCTTGAGTTACAACTGGATTCATTCATGGGAAAGCAACTAGTTTGTTCCAGCAAAGGTTTCCCTCAGCTCAAGTCTCTGCTTGTCTGTGACTTGACCAATCTTGAAGAGTGGAAGTTGGATAAAGGAGCCATGCCTAATCTTAGCAGACTAGAGATTTCAAATTGCACTAAGCTTAAGATGGTTCCAGATGGGCTCAGGTTTGTCACCACTCTTCAGGATTTGGAGATCAGATCAATGTTTGGAGCATTCAGAACTAAACTTGAAAAAGGAGGAGAGGATCATTACAAAGTCCAACATGTGCCAACTGTGGTATTTCGTTATTGTGACTATTAGGTTGGAATGGCAATTTGAATTGCTAGCCTCAATCTGAGGGGAACCTTCTCTGAATGAGATGGGAACAAGGGATTTCTTTTCCCCCAGTGTATACAAATGGGAAATGAATAGATTCAGAACTCCAGCTCCTGACTTCTGCCTAACAGATTCCATATGAGCATTGCTATTTAGTCCACCCCACCTGCATTTCGGGTAAACATAAAGGGAGAACCTATGTGCTTAGCTTACCCGTGTCTGGAATAAAATTTCTCATTACAAATATATATATATATATATATATATATATATTTATATATATATATATATCTATTTAATTACTTAACTTATACGTAATGTGATAGTCTCTAAATTAATCAGTTCATTCATGTACTAGTAGTTATTATATTCATTTCATTTTATAATTTTCCTCTAACATTTTAGCTGAAGTTAATTTTACAAACTTGATTTTAGTTAGAAGTAAATTTGAGTGAATGAATTTATATTTAGAAACCTTTACTTGAAAATTAATTTTGCCAAAATAAATATTGTTTGGATAGTGTTAATAAAAATTACTTTCATACGTGTAATTACAAAAAAGAGTATCATGTAAAAAGAGTTATTTTGAGTTAGATTGTTAATAAATTGATGTTAATAAAATTGATTATAAATAAATTAAAAGTAAAAGAAATTCCTTTAAAAATTAAGTTTGTTTAAGTATTATAAAACATAATCACTTTGAATATAACTATAATAATATCTTTTAAAAAAATATTGTTATATTCATTTAAATATTATTAAAATAGTGATAAAATATCATATTATAAGAATATTTTTGTTAATATTACAAATACATTTTCTTTAACTGCAAAAGTAATACAATGTTGCTTTCATATTTAAGGTATTATAATCTCGTTTGCACTCAAATCATAATTCTACTCTAAAGATTGTCAAACATGTTGGTACTATATTTGAGGCACATTTTGACAGCAAAGGTAATTTTAGAGAGTGCAAACACCACCCTAAACACACTCATTGAGAAGAATTCGTAGACTTAGAAATATATAGGGGGGAAAAGACTTAGTGTGATGTAATATTTAAAATACACCTTTTTGTGTAAAATGTGTAGTACAGAGATAGCACACAGTCACACACAGATTATAAAAGTAGAGCAAATGTGCTTTCTTGCTGCCTTTCAGTGACCCATTTGTCTATTGCCAGTTGATTGTGTGCTACTCTTAAGTCTTGGAGCAACATGGTTTTAATGGAGAGAAAATTAAAAGCAGAATAAAAGTAAAATTTATTGAATAAGAAATT
This sequence comes from Styphnolobium japonicum, assembly GCA_023212625.1. Classification (NCBI taxonomy): domain Eukaryota; kingdom Viridiplantae; phylum Streptophyta; class Magnoliopsida; order Fabales; family Fabaceae; genus Styphnolobium; species Styphnolobium japonicum. Next base: position 18,017,244 of record JALBWW010000003.1, on the reverse strand, counting down.
ATATTTACAAGAATGACTTATTTAACTTTAAAAGTGTAATTAATTATACTCAACTAATTAATTACTAATTCCGTAACTATGTGTGGTAATATTGAGGAAGTCCCAAGTCGGTTCTGTAAATTTAGCAGTAAAAGACAAAGAAAAAGAAATGGATATTGCTATCCTATCGGAGAAACAAGGAACCATAAACAAGTGACAGAGAAGGTTTAGAGAAGGGAAGCACGATAAGCAAAATAAAATCTTATTTTGTTTTCTAGTAATAGTTTATTTTTAATTTAGTCTTTTAATAATTTAAAATTTTCCATTTAGTTGTTGAAAGAAATAAAAAATCGCTTTTATATTGGTAATTTTGTCAGTATATTTATTTGACAACTTTACAAATTTGTGCTAGATAATTTTTTTCATAAAAAAACATAAAATAGTGTAATTTAATTTTAATTTAAATTTAATTTTTTTCTTTTGCTTAATTTAAAAGCATCTAATTTGAGGAGGGGGCGGGCGGGGGGGGCGGGGGGTAATCTGCTTGCAGGGCGCAGGGAAATAGACATCAATACACAGATCAGTCTGTAAATATTAGTTTTTCATCACAAAAATTTATAAAAAAATATTATGAAAAAATTATTCTTAAACTTTTACTTTCAGTTTGATCAGAATATCAAATTAACGACCCAGACATTGTTGCCAGTTGCAGTTGGTGACAGGTGAGCATTTAAAAAATTAATGTTTCTCTCCTTCTGTGATTTTTATACGGTGATGCCCAACAATAAGACATGTTACCCACTTTTGTTTTTTTTTTTTTGTTTTTACTTGATTGGGTATTTTTATACTTTTTATTTTGTGAAACTAATCTTATTTAGGATATTTAAATTGTTCATTTTTATAAGCGTTTTTTTGCAGACTCAATTCTTTATAACATTATAGACTCAATCGTTGAACTCAAGTTTACTTACCACTTGAGTCATCCATTATCATTAAATGATACGCACTTAATTATATGAGTTTAATTTTGAACAACCGTCAATGTAAAATGTGAAAATATGCTTGCCTTAATGATTTATTATGTTATGTTTTGATGATGACAAATACATTACAAAAAGGATTACAAATATGCTACATATGTGCTTGATGAGCTATATTGGATAATGCATGGTTATATATTATCTTGTTGTTCTTATTATAAGAATCATGCATTAAGTTTTGTGTAGCATCATTAATAGGATATATCCAATGAACTTAATAAGTGATATAATTAATTATTAGATATGTATTTATATGTGAATCATATATGCATGAAGAACTTTATAAAGTTATATACATGTGAATCATGCATATTTAGTTATTGAGTTATGGATTTGGACCAACCATGATTTTCAAGTGAGTTATGTTTTGTAGGATAGTCCAAGTATCAAGAGTAAACATTGGAATAAAAAAGTGAAAGATCCCATTTATGCTCAACTTAACAAGAAGGAGAATGAAAAGATGAATCAAGCATTTAGAAGATTTGAAAAGAAGAATTCTTGGAAGCTTTGATTATATCAAGAAGCCTAAGGACTCATTTGGATATATATTATCTTATAGACAATTCTCCTTTGTAAGGATAGAGGTTTTTCATGAAGAGAGCTCAAATATCTTTATTCAATCTTGACAAATGTTTTTAACATGGTAAAATGCTCAACAAACAAGTTTTGAGAAGTTAGTCTTGGTAGTATTTCAAAACTATGAAAAATAGTCAAATCTGAGTTTTGAAAAGTTGACCTATTGTCACCATTTTTATCATAACTCTCAAAATACTTTGAGTTTTGATCTGAAACTTATTTCATATGAAAGTAGACTCAAAGAACTTTCCAACACATGGTCATTTGCTTAATTTGAATAAGAAATAAAGAAGTTATGACATTTTTTAAAGACTACTTTTCCCGGAGGGAAATTGTAGTCGACTACACAAAACTTGTAGTCGACTACAAGACTACCAGAAGAGGAATTGTAGTCGACTACAAAGTGTCAAAAATCAAATCTATTTTCCAGAGATAACTGGTAGTCGACTACAAGTTATCTGTAGTTGACTACAAGGTTGTGTAGTCGACTACAAGTTATCTGTAGTCGACTACAACGTGCCAGAAATGCCTGTAACGGCTATAAACGGCTAGATTTCGAAAGCAATCATTTCAAAACACCACCAAAGGTTATTTTATCACTTGGGCTATTAATACATACCAAGATTGAAGCATTTACAAGTAAGAAACTCATATTTTCATATCATTACATTTGATCAATCTTTCTCTTATCAAAATCAAGATTTGAGCTCTCATTGTTATAATCTTTCTATCAATTAGTTCTTCAATTTGTATTATCTACTCTTTGAGAGACTTTATCATTTTCTATCAATCATATATACTTGTAAGAGGGTGGATAATCCCCCAAGAAAGTTCAAGGGTAGATTTCCCTTGAAGAGAAAAGAAAGAGGCTCAAGCATAAGGGTGGAGGATCCCAAAGTGTGAGGAGTGCTCTGTTTTTGTAAAGGTTTCTCAAGCACCTAAGTTACAAGCTTGAAGAATAGTGGAAACCTCAAGTGGATGATCTTGGGGCTGGATGTAGATCACAAGAAGTGATTGAACCAGTAAAATATTGTTTGCACTCTCTTATCCTTTACTCTCTTTACATTCTAGCAATTTACATTTAACTAATTATTTGTTGAATTCTCATGATTGCTATAATTGTTGATCTACTGCATATCTTGTGATATTTCTACTTAGATAATTTGAACTTGATATATATCGTGTTTGCTTTATTTATATATACATTTAAGCTATACTCAAGCTATCTACATTGATTGACAAATGTTTACAAGACATTCATTTAAAACTCAATTTGTTCACAGAAGCAAATTGTAGTCTACTACAAGAAAAGTGTAGTCTACTACAAGACTACTAGAAATTCAAAATTAGTGTTTTATTTGTTGATCTTGCAAAACCATTTTCAGGGGCTCATTGTAGTTGACTACACACTACTTGCAGTCTACTACAAGGTTTTAACTAAATGATTCTCTATCTTGGTTGATTTCCCACTAGTCTTCAATTAATCACACTATAATTTACATTGTTCTATATACTTATATGTGATTGATATTATGCATTATATGAATTGTTTGTAATATAAAATCATGAATTGTTGTGAAATATATTTATTCCGCTGCATATATTGATTGGATGCATCAAAATGCACAAAATCTCAAGCTTCTTTTAAAACTTGTGATCACCCAATTCACCCCCCTCTTGTGTGATGGTTGCCCTTGGCTAACATAAAAATAATTTACATTGACATAAAATCATATATTGTCAAATTATTAAAAAAGTTTGACTATTATAACAATTATCTAGAAAGTTTAGCTCTTTTAATGATGTATTTGCACATAATTGAATGACAATGTAAAATAATTTTACACTGAAAATGAATTAAAATTAAATCTAATTAAATCTAATTAAATCTATTGATGATTAGATAATATTATAGTTACAGAGAAATCTTGTAGTGATTTTAGAAACTTATCCACTTTATATTTTTTCTTCTATCTCTATTCAGACATCTTAATTTAGGGTCTCCATATTAAGTATCGGATACTCGACTGTATGAATTTTAATGGAAAAAATATTAAAAAAAGACTAATAGATAATAATATTTCTTAAAATCAACCATTAATATAAAAATGATTATTTATATTAAATTTAATTAAAATATAAATTATTTTATAATAAAATTTAAAAAAATTCTCCTAATAAATCAATTTATCTCCTAATTATATATATATAAAAACTTTTAAATATATTTTGAGTTCCTAAATATTAAATGTTTATCCTTTTTTAATAATACTTTCTATTTGAATTAATTACAAAAAGGATATATCATTTCTCATAAAATTAAATACTTAAGATATTAATAGATAATATCTTATAAATAAATTCATGTAAAAATGTCAAGTATCATCATACTAGAAATAGAACACTTAGTTTATACATAAGAGGAAGCCACTAAGAGTGGGGTAGTGGTGAGTTTGGAAAACTTTGCAGAAAGTCATAGGTTTAAACATATGTGCCGCTATTGTAAAATAAAAAAGTTTATACATAAGAGGATCTACTAGAGTTTTCATAGTGAGGCAACCCAGCTTACTTGAGTTGGCTTGAGAGAAAAGTGAGCCGGTTTATGTTTGCTCCTTTTTTTACATGAGTTGGGAAAATAACAACTTCGTTTGCTTTAGGTGAACTAGTAAGTTAAATGGATTGGCTCTCTAAAAATTTAAAAACCATAAAATTTAATAAAATAAATACAAAATCATAAAACCTTAATTAATAATCACTAAACTTAATTCCAAATTATCATAAACATCATCAAAACATGATTAAGAATCCATAAAAATCAAAAGTTTAACAAACATAATTTTCAAAGTAAACCAAACTCTATTAACCTGAGTTGGCTCACCACATGTATTGAGAAAAAGTGAATCTGGTCAGGCCAGCTCACTTTTGACAATTGACTTAGGTAAGCATTTTTGTAACCCGACCCATCATGAAGTGGGTTGGCCTGTGAGTCAACTCACTTCGACAGCTTTAATCGGTACATATACCTCTTGAACAGAAGTAAAACTTCGTAGGGGCATAGGGGGCATTTGTTTGCTTGCGAAGGATGTCATAAAACCAAGCTAGGATCTTCCTCTCCAAGTTCTCTATGGAAACCAACAACCTCCGATGGGAGAGTTTGTGAGTCGTTAGAAATCAGAGTGGAAAGGGGACCCAATCCCATTTTACAAACCGTCCACCTGTTGTTACCACCCATTGTGGGTCCCAGTTTATAAGGGACTGCACCATAATACAACACACTGACTGTTGTGCCCAAAACTCAATATACAGACTCCCAAGTCCCAACCCCTAACATGCTAATCACTTAACAATGTTAATATGAACTTCAAGGATAATAAGGTTAATTTCAATCCATTTTAGTAAACAAAAGGTGAAATCAACAACAGACTAAATCTAGAATTCTAACAATTCATTCGTTAACTTTCAATAATAATTCTCTCCTATTTTTTCAGACTGCAACTCATCTAAATATATGTGTGCTATGTAAAACCAAACATGTCAATGTTCAAACCACATTATTGAAAGACTTAAAGCTCAAGTTGATCAAATGATATATATTATGTGTTGGGGGGGGGGGGATTAAAAAGGATGGGCTCATATTAGAAAGAAGTGTAAATTAGTAGGACACTCATAATTAATTTAAATTCTCTGTGTGTTAATATTAATCCATTTTCCTTGTAACCTGCGAAAATGAAGGAATATAGGACGCTTACATTGCAAAGTGCAAACTGACAGAACAGATGCTTATGCAGTATCGGAGGAATTTCTTTATTATCTATTTTATTCACTTCTTTTAATAAGCTCTATCCTACAGTTTTTTTTCATCAAAATAATTTTTTTGTAACATTGCAGCTGTAACCACCAGGATAAAAAAGGGGGATAGATGGTGTCAATTGAGCTACGTACAAGCTCATTGACATCAAAACAATTCTAAATATATTAATGTAAAAATTTTTTTAAATCATAATATCGATACTATGATTTCAAGTTACTACCTTTTATATACTCAAATCATTACTCATCTCAATCATTTGAATTATGCCTAATGGTATAAACAAAACTTCATACACTCTTTACAATCTTTTTTTGTAGACAACTACCTGTCCACGGCCACCCCAAAAAAATTCACATACTTGGAGTTAGTCCCAGTTCTCATTATATCACTAACTCACTGTTATATATATATATATATATGTGTGTGTGTGTGTATTTTCTGTACCAGCCAACAATGAAAACAGTAACTTCCTTTTGTGCCCATGTTCTTTCCATAGAACGAAAGGCAAAGCTAGATTAAAAAAACAGTTGAAGTTGGCAACTGGTAAGGTAAGGGATATATAGCAAACAGCCAAAGCACCGCCTTTTGGTGTTACCGGTGTGGGGGCAGTTCACTTCACCGTGATAGGGTTTCTTAAATGCACAAAAGTGTACTATGGAATCATTACTCAACCCAGGACCCATCCACCACTCCATAAATAGCAAAACCTTTAACTTGCCTATTCGAATTTCTTAACTTGGACGCTTAGCTATAGTTCCAGATCCATCAACCACCCATCTCTCTCTAAGAAACCAAATAGAACTTATCAACTCCCAGATTTATCACAATGATGTGCTTCATTACCAACAACACAAGAAGATCAGAATAATGGATCATGAACCATTTACAACTACATAGTTATTTTCCTACACTTGAAAATATTCAAAATAACATAATAACAAGTTAATTATGCTACGAACAGAGAAAAAAACGAAACAATATATATCTGACATAGTACTTAATCAATTAACACACACACATAAATATATTTATATATACCACTGCCTCTGCTCAAGAATGGAATGTGCCTAGCTAAGAGCTTGCTCTGATCTTCTTGAAAGGTTTAGCGTGCAGCACAAAGACAGAAGCCAGATCGTGGGGTACTTGAAAGAACCCTTGAGAGGGTGGGGTTAAATTATTCCTTCGGGCTACTCGTGGTTTCTTTGGAGCTGGTGGGCAAACCAATGGGGTCCTCAATGTTTGAGCTGGGGATGTGGGTGTGTGGCACTCTTCGTCCTCGTTCAGCTCCTTTGTTGTCTCTAGATCGGATAGTTCTGTGCTGTGTTTGAAGGTCCTAGCGGTTGGAACGGTTCGTATAGGCGTAAATGGCCGAAATTCTTCTAAGATTTCGATACCCATTCGCCACCAAAGGGATATCACTAGCTAGCTCCTCTTACAATTCAGAGGGAATTCTCTTTGGTCTGCACTAACGCAACCTTAAAATAGTAGCAAATTGCTTTTGTGTGGGATTTCCCGCGAGACACAGACAGAGAGATAGAACTGCGTGCAGAGAGAAATTGAGAAGGTGATGATGAGAGGCGCTGAAAGAGAGACAGATATAAGAGAGAGAGAGAAGGTGGGGGTGGTGTGGGGTACAGATAGGAATGATAAAGAAGAAAAATAGTAATAGGGAGAGGAAAGAGTTGGAAGAGGAGAGGGTGCAAATTGCGAAAGGGAACAAAAGTGAAAAAACAGAGAAAAAGGAAAAGAAAAATAGAATAGAATTAGCAAACAACAAAGCGTGTTGGTGTGTGTATGTGTGTGGGAGCGAGTGTTACAAAGTTGAAATGGCATGCAGAAGCAGCACAACCTTTATCTGACACAAAGGCAAATACAACAAAAATATTTACACATCATAATATTTTAATTAATAAATTTTTTTAATAAATAAATTTGATAATTTATTTAATGTGCAAAGTATATTTTGCGAAGCTGATAATAACTCTTGGCCGCTGTTTATGCGGTCAACACTCCCGGGTTTCTCTTCTGCTCTGCCTGCGCCTCCTTTTTTTGGTCTCATGCCAATTGCCTTTGCTTCGCTGTCCCTTCTTCTATGAACCTTCTTTATTTATTTTTTTCTTAACTTCAAGTCAACTTATTATTGCTTTTCATGTTGTTGTCTGTCTTTGTCCTCACAATTCCTTTTGGTTATTATTTCCCTAGTATAGGTTAATTTTGATCCACCCATAATATAAAGTTTCTTTATATTTACATTGTCATCCAATCATGTATTACCACATCACTAAAAGAGTTTTATTATCATAGCAACTATTTAAGAGGTTTAATTCTTTAATGATGTGCTAAAACATTATTTGATGACAATATAAAAAAACTTTACACGATTAAAATTAAACCCTTCCATAGTATTGTTTCAGTTCTCATGATATGTATTTGGTGGATTAAAAATTAAGAGACCTGTATATATAATATGAATCAGCATTAATTAAATACTTCAACATAACGTTTGTGTTCAAATAGCCTTTATTATGTTATACGCATGGTAGAATATAATGTAGATGGGGTTAATTTGTAAAATTTTAGTCTCTCAATTAGCATGGTAGATAGAGATAATTTCAAGACTGAAAATGGGATTTAGGAAAGGATATTTTTGTGACTGATGGATATATTCTTTAATTAAAGGGTACAAACAACCATGCAATTAAAGGATAAGCGTGGAATATTCATTCTTATGTTAAATTTATAATTAACTCCAAGGTGTGTACAAAACGAGACACTCACCTGCTAGTTAATTGCTTGGCAAATCCCAAAGATAGCCATAAACATATTTTAACCATTTCAAGTTTTTACATTGAGTAATGATACTTACATATAAAAAAGCTCTCACAAAAATTTATGCAAGCCATTGGATCAAGTCAGAAAAAGTTATAGTGAAACTTAGATTTGATCCAATGGTTTGTATGAGTTATTGTGAGGATTTTGTGAGAGTTTTTTTTTACAAGTATCATTACTTTACATTAGGCTACTATAATTTTATTATATCTTTTCAAGAAGACTATAAATGCATCCTTAATGTTTTGCAAATTTGTACGTTAACATCACTGGTAATTGATAATATTGTGGCCCGAATCATCCTTGGTGACTACGGCATCTCATTGTTTCTTATTGATCCAACTCCTCCAACGTTCAAATGAATCAAGATTCTATATCAAACTTAATTATAAGTTGTCATCATTAAACAACAATATTATAGTACTGTGTCGATCTTATGATCCTCGTCCAAAAGCATTGCAGACAAAATGGGATTAGATTGCTGCCATGTGTATTATATATATAAAATTAGGAGATCCATAGATATATTCTACATTTTACAGTACTAAAGACACTTCAGTAAAATATTAAAGTGATAAAGTCTGCTGTGTTACGGAGGACTCGAAGTCTCCATAAAACGTGGAAGCCACCACATAATTGAGCTGTAATCTTCGAAAGCAACATCCTCCCCTCTTCAATTCCTCACTTGGCATTGGACACTTTGTACTTTCATGCATTCATGTAATATTCAATGAGAGTGAAAAGGGAAACTAGGTACATGCATATCACATTCCTTGCTACTGCCCACTGCCCAGAGAGTATATGTTAATCCATTACGATCCAAATGACAGAAGGTTTGCTTTAGATCCAATTCAAATAATCATAGGCTGTATTAAGAAGCAAAAGCTGTCTATCGCACATGATTATTTGTCTTTGAAGGAACATAATTAGTAGGGTGGTTAAATTAGTATACTAACATATATTTGTCTTAAACGGAAAGACAAAGTATATAAGATTTTGAGTAATGGAAAGCTACATACAGCAGATTGCCAAGACATGCGAAAGATCATACTACCTTCGGTGCAGGCATATAGTGTTGCTTGCTTAATTTGGAGGAATATTGAATACAAAAGAAAATCTGGGTTTGGCTCACAAAAGCCTAAGGAGAAAGTTGTCAACGGAGAGAGAAACCCGTGATGATGGCAGTGCTGAACCTCCTCGTGCTCGTTACTCACGATAGTAAAATTTGCCCTAAATATTCAACTAAATCATCTTTCAAATTTGTGCTGATCAGCTTGAAAAATCCAAATCCAAATTTATAGGTTTAATTTAGTTTAAGTGGATAGGTATAGACCCTATAGTAGCAATATTCCTCAGCTTTGGATTTCCATTACTGCTTTTTCAATATATCTTCAATTGAATAAAATAAAATTTATTCAAAAGGGCAACTGAATAATATGAAGAAAAGTCTAAAAAGCGAACTTTATAATTGATGATTTATTATGCATGGGTATAAATCGTCAAAATAAGGCATTGATGCCTTCTTCATTTTTCTTCAGAAATCATAGAAAAACTTCAAGGAAAGCCTTCTTGTTTTTGACTCCTTTTAAACTCTCATCGACATATCCACAACTCCTTTCAAACTTCTTTGGTAGCTAGCACCACCACCATAGTCCTCAGCTCAATTGTAACTCTAAAACCCTTTTTGGTAGGGCATGTTAATTCCAGAGATGAATTAGTCAACCCAAAAGGGAGATATGTAGCTGGTTTGAACTTTGAAGTCCATATTCTTGCGTCACGGATAAGCATCCTATGTATGAAAGAATATATAGGACCTGCTTGGTATGGAGTGGTAGGCCACATATCGTAGTCTTGCTAGCTAGCTCATTATCGGAGACGTAAGCCTCTTATGAACGATAAACATGAGGGATTGGTGATTTTAAAAACAATAATTTAGAAGAGGAAGAAGTCTAACGAACGAGGTATCCAATGAGGTTTGTCATTATGTGCTATTAAAATGACGATGCTTCCATTTGCTTACATATTATATTATTTGTGTTTGATTTGTCTTGTCTTTGAAAACTCATAACATGCTTTCCCACTTGGAGCCCTTCTAATCTAATATAATAAATAACATTGATTTTGGTGGGCCATGGGCCACCTTCTTCTCAGTTAATGCTCACATGGTTGCACCTTGTTCATGTAGCTAGCTAACGAGTTTGTACTTTATATATATCTATATCTCGTGAAATATATAACTTTTGTTTCAAAATTTCAATTTTTATTTACCAAAAATTAAGATATAGATAAGCGGCTCTCTAAGGAGTCATTCGAGGGGAAAATGACAAAGTAAACAATAACAAGAAAAAACGATTGATGTATTTGCGTTATAAAGAAATCTTTCAAAAATCTTTCAGAAATCGTAGTTAGTCTCATTAATTAAGTCATCCATAATTATCCATTTTTATATAAAATTTTCAAAACACATAAGTTACTCCAATTTTTAGAAGGGAAATGAGTAATGATATATGCATACCATTTTTTTCACATTATTTTTACACTTGATTAACAATGAGTAAATGTTTGGTTAATACAACATATCATTTGGTTAATGAGTTTTACTAACTTGTAAGTGGTTACCAAAACTCATTAATCAAACAATATACTGTATTAACTAAAAATTTACTCATCATTAACCAAATGTAAAAATAATGTAAAAAAAATAGTGTGTAAAAATTATTATTAGGGAAATGATGATGACTCCCAACGAAACCATTTCGTAGAAATCATACATATAGGTTTTTCTCTTTTTTATTTGTTATATCCAATTTGAGTTCAAACCTTGGAATGAAGTAATAAACTGTGGTGCCACGCCATTCGAAAACATTTTATGAAATCTCTTGTGTGATATAACACTGCTGTTCTTAGAATAAGATAGATACTAATATAGGATATGCTCAATATAAATAATTATGTCTTAAAAAATTAATTGTAGTTTCATTATTTCTTTACGATTTTGTATTACAAAAAATGTGCTCCTTATTGAGTTATTATTTAATATATATTGATAACGATAAATTATATAAGTACATACGAAACTTTTAAAATTATATTTATTGCCAAAGAACCAAAATATACAGTATTTATTTTTAATATAATTAAATACTTTAATGCAATTATGCAAGTTAATTAATCTTAGTTTGAAATATTTTTAAAAAATCAAAGAAGATGTAAGATCAATAGTTGTAATCAATTCAGTTCACCAAACTCACAGATTTTCAGAAAACAAATTTCTCAGAAAAATTTAAAATTCACTAGTAACATTTTTTTCTGGATTTTTTCCGTCAAAAAAAAATAGTCACAAAGTAAAATATTTTGATAAAAAAAACCCGTTGAAAATATCTATTTTTTACATACACAAAAAATCAATTGATAACAAGTGAATAATGAAATATTTAAAAAATAATTATTAATAGATTATCTATAATAAAGTATATAAATATATTTGATTGTAAAAACTTTCAACGGATATTCCGTTGAAAAACATAAAATATTTTTTTTACAAATACTTCTTCAAAAATTGAATAATATAATTTTTTTAGCAAAAATATTTTACCAATTTTCTCCAAATTTATTTGATCAAATATTTTTGTTTAAAATCTACATTTTTTACTTGGTAAAATTATACTCTCGGAAGTTGAATATATATAATTAAAATCTAATACCGGATATACCACTTAAATATAGAGAAAAATAAATAAATATGAATCAAAATTGAAATAATTAATTAATATATAAAAACATGAACTGTATAATGTAAAGGATGTAATATGAATTAAAGTTGTTAAAATCAGATCGGACAATGAATTAGTAAAATTTTTAATTCTAGTTTGATTGGTTAAACTAGTAAGTTGAATTAGATGAAATTATAATTACGTTATATATATATATATATATATATATATATTATCAATAATTTTGATATATATAATTATATTTATTAATGAGAAAAAAAGTAACTAAAATATTTTTTTTAAAAAAATAGTGCTAGTTTGATCACAAATTTAATTTTAAGATTGAATCAAAACCACTTGAAAGGTCGATTCATAGTTAGATCTGCCAATCTGTTCCAATTCAAACAACACTGAGATGAACAAAATATCTAATATCTATCAAACTTTGGAGTTGCTATGGTACCCTGATGGGTTTGGTACCCAGGGTGAGTTGTCAATTATCTATTGACTGTTGGTTTCACAATAAATACTTGAAAGTCTATTAAATATAAATAACAACTAATGAATGCTTGACAACTCATACTGGGTACCGATAACCTGAAAAAAAAGATGGGTACAGAAGTAATCCCCATCAAACTTATTATCCATACCATTCTCAAATTCACCCTCAACCTAATGATGTTAAAACTCAAGACCCAACTCGCTAGGGAACTTGTAACAATGATGCCAATTATGAGCTTTTCCGATACCTGTCACATCATCATATGCTGCTAAGTTATACAAGATTGAATCTCATTTTTTGGTTTTTTATAATATTTTTGGCGTGCGACTGCAGTGACTAATCTCTCAAGATACAGATATTTATTTAAGAGGTTGGCATCTCCCAACAAATTTTTTTCTATACACATAAATGAGGAATCAAACATCTAATTACATACTTAAAAAGATCAAATATCTACCACTTATAAACCTCATTCCCTTGTTAGTCTAGACCTATTAACTTGAGCTCGACCAGTCAGGCCAGCCTAGTTGGCCCGTTAAGATCTCGCCTTGTTGAGCCGGTTTGACAAGGCAAAATGGTCCAATTTAGGCCAACCTATTTTTTTACATGTATTTTGACTCGGCTCAGTATGTGGGCCTGTTTGGTCCGCCAAGTTCTCCGAATCTAATCAAATTTCATCTATTCCATTATTTTAATTGTGTATTCTAAACTTTGCTCATTCACAAATAATTATCAAGAATTATAAAATATTTTAATTTAATTTATAAACTATATTAATTATTATAATAAGTTATTCCATTCATTTTTCGTTAAATTGCTAACGGAAGGAATGTGCATCTATACTCCTTAAACTTTATCAATTTACAAACAACCATCATAACTATAAAATATTTCAATTTAATCCTTAAATTATATCAATTCTTGCAAATATCTTTTCATTTACTCTCTATTAAGTTATAAATAAAAGAGTGACGTGACATGATCTTTATCATTCATCTATCCCAAATCTTAACCTTTCATCTTAATTTCTTTTTTTTTTTTGTTCTTACATATTTAATAATTTTTCACAAATTTAAATAATAATAATAATAATAATAACTTATAGTTTATGATGACTATTTACAAATTGACTCAAGTTTAAAGAAGACCTAAATATGCTTTTCATTTTTATGATGTCATGTGTATTTAATGTAAATTTTGATTAAGATAACTAAATTGAAGTAAATTTTAATTATTAGGATATTAGATTATAAAATTAATATAAAATTAAATTTAAAAATAATAAGAAATCAAAATAAAATTTTATATTTTTACTTATTAACTATTTGTTTACATGACAAAATTTATACCACATATCTGTTCTAATCTTAACAATTGATTTTATTTTATAATTTTTCTCTTTACCTAGTTATTAGTTTTTAGAAATTATAATATTATAATATTATTAATATTATTAAAAAAGAAAAGCCTAAAGGACCACGTAATCTCTCATAGGCTTTCTCTTATTTAATTTTTTAAAATTAAATTTTGTAATTTATGAAAAATTATTAAATAGGTATATAAAGAGATACTTATTAAATAAAAATTATGAATAACAATAAACATAAATGGTTAATTTGAGACAAATAGAGGTTGATGATCATGTCACGTTACTCTTTTATTAACAACTTAACAAAGAGTGGATAAAAATACATATTATAATAATTGATATAATTTATAGGTTAAATTATAAGATTTTATAGTTTATGAAAAGTGTCTAAAAATTTACAAAGTTTAAGATAAATTTTTATTTCATTAGCAACTTAACGAAAAAATAAGTAAAATGATTTATTGTCATAATTGATCTAATTTATAAATTAAATTAAAAAAATTATAATTAATGATACTTTTTGCGAAGAAGCCCAAATTTAAGAGTTACAGATACACTTTTGCCTATTTTATTGAAACAATAAGATTCGAACGGGTCAGCCATTTAGCAGGTCTACCTATAATTGGTAATGGGAAAATGACTAGGTGTATCTTATTTATAAAGGTGGATAATTTAATTTTTTTAAAAAATTAGTTAAATATTTAATTAATTTAATTAATAATTTATATATAATTAATTAATAATTTTTTTTATTTTTAATACTTAATACATAATTTATTGTATATAAATTATTAATTAAATTAATTAAATATTTAATTAATTTTTTAAAAAAATCAAATTATATATCTATATAAACAAACCGCACCTAAAGGTTACTTTTTCATTGGTAATGCACAAAACTATTTAAAAATCAATAGATAAATTATTTGCAATGGTGGCCCAACAAAGCAAAAGTCTCGAACAGACCGGCTGTTTGACAGACTAGGTACAAACCTATTTAAAAATCAATATAGAAACGATTAGAAATGGTGAAAAATCTAAATGCCAGTTAGAAGTATATGACATTATAAAATAAATATTAATTACTCAAGTATATATGTCGGTTGGCAATAAAAAACTCTTCCCTAAGGTGAAGCCTTTGTGAACACATGGACAAAGTTGAATGGCTGGGAGGGGTTAAGCCAATAGCGAAGGGTCAATAGTGGGTACCTGTAACTTGTAGGTGAAATGATGGAGACTGTGTAGAAGAAAATGTGGTCTGCGAAGGCAAGGGATAAATGAACAGAGTGGTTTGTAACTCTTTTATATCCATGTGTAGCCATAGCCATTATGATAAACTATTGGCCTATACTATGGGAATATAGATGAATGACATAGGACGGTGGTGGGAATGTGTCCGGATAGGAATATACAATGAGAACACTTAATTATTCTTATAGTCACAAACTTTGGAAGTTGACATGCAAAAATATTGAACTCATCCATCCACCTTATTTATAAATTGTTGTCCAAGACCCTTTCAACCTAAGGTAGCCCTACTAAACACAAAATAATAGATACAAACCAGTGATGTTTGGACTAGACCGGACCGGTCGGACCGTGAACCGGGTCCTCATATGGTTTTGGTTCAATGCCAGAATCGGATTCATGGTTGGACCGGGTTGGACCGGATTGAACCGGTCAAAACCGGGCAAAACCGGTTAAAACCGGACAAAACCGGGTTGAACTGGTCCTCTTTATTATTTTTTTTTTAAATTTTTTTAAATTTTTTAATTTCTCAATCACTTAACTACTCAACTGAGAGTGATATAAGACTTAATAATTAAAACCTTATTATGTATTTTATTATTGATAATGTGTGTTATGAGTTATGCATATGTATATTTTTTTATTTGTTTATTTAATATGTAATTATGACATCATCCGGTTCGACCACACGGTTAAACCGGTTGAACCTGAACCGGAAATTTTTCCGACTCACTATCCGGTCCGGCTTTCACAACATTGATACAAACACATAGCCATCCAAGAGTTTCCATCAAAATTGAGAAAAATTTCTTCTTGAAATATACACTTTCCCCTTGAGATATATAAATAGTAGTCCTGTACACTTTCAGAAATTTACAAACAAAAATTTAATCAACTACAAGATACACACATAATTTGTCAATAACAAATACCTTCCCAAGAGTTTTGGAAAAATGTGCACTTTCTATAACCATTTTTTGATTAACCGTCCTTAAATTTTAGAGGACAGACCACTTTTAGATATTTAAAAGTACAAAATGCAAAACTTTTTTTACTAATGTTTTTACTTGTGACTAACTCTCAATAGTTTTTAATATTTGAATAAAAATGCACAAAAGTAACGAATAAAAATAGATAAACCTAAAAATTAAACACATGTGAAACCCAAATTTATTTTTCTATAAGCTTTTCATCTTTTGCACCAATTACAGTGCCTTGATGCCGCTCACAAGTAAACTGTTCCTTAACACTGATACTTCTTTTTATTTAAACCGTTTTTATCGATGTCGATTCCTGGAAATATAGTACAGAACCAAATAGTCTCTTTAATTGTAAGTTACTAATAAGAGTAGAAGAGTGGTGAGGATTTTGAATTGTTTACAAGAGCTCATAAGTTCAAACTCTCGTGCTCTCTTTCTAACTAAAATAAACCTTTAATTATTAATAAGTGTGATTTATGGTAGTTGTTTGCTTTTGTTTCTGACATCCTTAGTAGTAATAGACGAAGAGTAGTATAGTTGCTTCAAGTGAATTTGAATATTATAAAAAAAAAAAAAAAGAATTATAGCTCAACAATTACAAACAAGTACCAACTCGGAGTAGCAATAACTAGACACCTTGGCATCCGATGAGACAGGAAACAAGAGCACTGCCCCACCTGTGGCGGAGATTGAGAGTGCCACGGCCCTCCAAAATTCTGAAAATCCCACATGAGAATTTAAAAAAGATTACATATGACCTCTTCAAACATGACCAACTATTATATCCCAAAATTCTAGTCCAACATCTGTTATTGCGTTCCACCCTAGTCTGTTGCTTCACACTCAGACCACTAGCTCACTAACTTTAGCAAATCACTACAACCGGTTAGAGCATGCAACCCACCTACGCCTTTAAATAAAGGTGTCTTCCATCAGGTATGGACTTTTAAAACTCATACATCCTTTATCGCTTAACCTATCGAGTTGTTTTAAGTTTACTTGAGCATTGGAGTGAACCAAATGGTCTAACCCGTTTTCTTTCTTATTTCAACACTTGATTCGGGAACTTGGATACCCGACTAGGAATCCCATTTACTACTTCACTACATGAAACCTTGGTATAAAATAGTTATATAAATAATATTTTTATACATATAAAAAGTCACATTTATTTTTTATATTATTAAATTTACTTTTAGATATATATATAATGTTATATTAATAAATTTTTACATAAATTTATATTTGATTCAAGAACTTTATATTTTTATTTTATTTAAATATTATTAACATTATCTTAACAAACAAAAGACCAGGCTTACATTGAGTTTTGGGAATATATGTACTGTAACAGATTGTAGTTTTATATCCTATATATTGTGGGCTGGTCATGCTGCCACCCTTACAAGTTGTCCTGCTCTCTCTTGTGATCCTAAGGACCCAAATTCTTAGGGCCCAAAATGTATAAAGATCCGAGTTGGAAATGGATGAGTCTGTCTTTTGACATTAAAAAAATAAAATTGACCGACTCTTGGAGAAGAAAAAAAAGACAGAAAAAGACAGATGGGATACATTTTGATATTTTTAAAACATTCAGCATTTCCTTATTTTATAATTAACCTTGATTAAGGGTACATTTAGATAGGAAGGAAAGAGAGGATAATCTTTTATTTTTAAAATAAGAATATTATAAAATATTTATAAAAATAAATAAAGAGTAATTTAAAAGTTATATGATAATTTCTTATTTTAAAAAAATTCTTAAATAAATGTATTGTTTACTTAAAATGAAAAATTATATTTTTCATCCCTTCTCTTTTAAATTCCTCTATTCAAACATAACATAAAATCGTAAAGATTCTCACTTTATAACAAATGTGAACCAATAGACTCACTAAGTTAGGACTTTGTTTGTTTTAGATTTTGAGAGCTTGAGAATCACGTTTGAGCATTGAAAATCAATTCCTACAAAAACTTGTCTGAATTGGCTTCTCTTTGATGAAGCAACTAGAATTAATTTTGAATCCCAAAATCAATTCTTCCATAATCAACACTAAAGTAGCTTTCCTGGTGAATAAAATTGATTTTAGGTTTGGGGCCTTTCATCTTTTTTAAAATGTCTATAATTACACTTTAAAAGTGATTTTAATTTACCATCCAATCAAAATCAAATTTTCTAACCTAATTTTTGAAATATCATTCACGAACGCAAATCAATTATTTTAACATTAGATTTTTTTAAATCAATTATTTCAACATTAATTATTTTAAAATTAACTCAACTAAAATCTAAACTAAATGGGCACTTAATGTCTACTTTAATTTTTAAATATTAAAGAATATATTATTTGATCACTAGTTTAATTTTTATGAAATTGAATATGTAATATCACCAAAATAACTAATTCAATTTAATAATCGGATATATAAAAAATGAATTGGTGAAAACTTATCAATTTTTACACTTGTGTCAATTAATCTTGACTTATATGGGGTTAGGATCCATTAAAATTAGTGTAAATAAAAATATTTTTCATACATAATAATTTTTGAACCTGAGATTCATAAATTGAGTAATTGCCTGCCAAGAAACCTTATATAATTGGAATTATAAGTGTCAACATAGATAAATGTTATAATCTTTTATCTAATCCTCCTAATATTATTCTAATTATTTAAAAATACAAAGTATTAGATAAAAAAGTAAAAATATTTAATATATTAAAAAATTAAAAGTATATAATTTTTTAAAAAAAATTAGAGAATTATTATTAGGATTCATGATATAAATTTATTCGCTAACATAAGATATACAAAAAAGTTTATGTAAATTCAAAGCAAGTTCACCTAATTTCTAAAGTATATGGGAACCAGACGACAAATCACTTGACCTAAATGTTGACTACTAACGTGTTCCAAGACAACAAGTTTGATTAAGAAAACTATGTCGTCAGTCTTGTCTAAAAATCGAGGGTATTATCGCAATTCACGAAACTTTCACTGGTATTAGTAAGTTAGGGGTTAGGACATTATTTTGGTACTGTTTTTTTAGATATTAATACTTAAGTTAAAAAAATATTAATTGGATGTTAGTTATATTTAATAAAATTTTAAATATTATTATGAAATTAATAATTAATAAATATTTAATAATTTTAAAAAAATATTTTTTTGAAACAACTTTTTAAAATCAAATAAACTAATCTAAATGGTAAATACGTACTAAATCTATGACAAAACATATTAAATTAGTGAAACATTGATTATTTTCATTTTCTTAATTTCGCTTCTGATCCATACCCAGTCTTCTATTTGAATATTGAATAATTCACTTTATTGATGAATACATTATTTCAGTATTTATTTATTTTTTAAATATCAATACTCAAGATAAATTATTAAATATTTATTAATTATTATTTATATTTATTAAATTTTTAAACATTTATTATAAAATTAATAATTAATCTTAAATATCATATCCATTAAAAAGGCGTAGTAACTCCCTATTGATTATTGACAACTGCGAACAAACAAAGAAGGAAGAAGCGTACCAAATGAAAACATAAAAAAGAAGAAAGAATAGAACCTATGTAAAGTGTAAACTCCTCTCACTCTTACCCTCCTCAACTTCATCTCAACTCAACTCTTTCCCTAGTCTCCAGACTACTTTTACTTGATTGGAGCGTTGCAAAGCGCACCTTTTATCTTAGTCAAAGAAAGAAAAGAGAAGAGGGGCCCATATTTGAAATAGCTGGCGGGGAATGGGACCCAACCCCAATAGGCAATAATAACCATTGACCTTCTCACCCTCTCCTACTGCATACCTGTTCCTTCCCCCACTACCACCACCATGGTCCACACCATAAAGTTATTCCAACTCCACCTCCATCTCTGGCCCCCACCTTCCTCCATCGTACCCGTGCCCTTGACTTCTTCCTCAATCAATCGCCCTTTTTTTCAACCCAAAAGGAATCCAATCTTTGAACATAGATCTCCCAATATTAATATATTATTATACCAACACAATTATATTGGCCCCACCCAAACACTTCAATTCAACTTGATTCTTCAAATCAAATCAAATCACTTTCTCTCACCAAAAATAAAATAAAACAAATAACTTTCATCGTGCCACTTCCACTTTCAGCAAAGAATAATAAAGAAAAAAAAAACTGTATTTCATTGTTTTAGAGTCCTGCAACCTTTTTGACAAATTTACACAAAGGTCCTTATCAACTTCTAAACGACTCCGTCAAAACAAAAGAGCTACAATGCAAAAAGTTCCAAAAAGTTGACTTCCATCTTTCTTCTTCTTCTTCTCGTTTTGACGCGCTTCCATTCCTATCGCCGCCGCCGTTACCGTCCACCGGTGCCGCCACGGACCACTTAAGCCGCACACGGCCGCCGGCGGTGTGAATGGCAGAGAGTTTCCAATCGGCGCCGTCGTTTAACTCGACTGAAGGGTAAAACCGACACCGGCACCGGCGGTTTCCGGCACACGGGGTTGCGTGTGATGGTGCTCTCCCTCGTACGTCACGACGAGCATATTGGGATCGTCTTGGGCTCGCTCCACGTGCTTCCTCGCCGGACACCCTCTCACGGTGCTGCACTTGTAGTAACCGCTGCCAACACAATCAAATATTACTATTAACATTTGTTGAATATATATATATATATATATATATATATGCTAAGACTTTGATCTATGATATTCGCGTTTGACTTTGACGGATTCAACTTGATCGATGATGAAGGAACAGAATATAATACCGTGGGTAGGGTGACCCCTTGATCGGCTTTTGGCCGTACTTCCTCCAAGAGTACTCGTCCGGTGGAATATCAGCCATCTTCGTGCTTACCGCAGGCACACGGATCGTTCGTTTCACACGGGATTTCCTGAAAACGAAGATTCATTAGCTTCTATAAGCTGATAATTCGTTAACTATACGTAAAAAGGGGTGCAAAAAATGGTGAAATTAAATACCTTCTCTTGGAGCAATGGCACTGGCCGGAGGATGAGACTTTGCCGGAGAAGGTGGCGTCGTGACATCTTTTGCGGTGAGAGGAAGATAGAGGTGGCTTGCCGGCGGAGAGAGCCGGCGCGGGAGGCGTAAGGAAGGGGCCTATCTTACCGTCGGAAACGCTGGCGTCTCCGGTGATGGAGGACATGAAGGAGGAGGTGGTGGTGGACATGGGAGGGGATATGGTAAGGGTGTCGTTGGATTTGGAGTTGAGCAGGGTGGGTTTGGCAAAATCTAGATTCAAGCCTTGGGTCTGGGTCTGGGTCTGGGTCTGGGTCTGTGGTTCGGGTGGAGGATGGGAGGGTGCTCGACGAAAGCGAGCGTGACCGGTGCGATTCAATAGGTTGATGACCTGCTTGAACTTGGAGACGGTGAAGTCTGTGATTTCGGAGCAGTTAAGGTAGTTGAGAGTGAGAGCTTGGGGGTGATTGTTGTGAGTCGAAGAAGTAGAAGAATAAGAAGAAGATGGGGCTTGTGATGAAAGGACTCGAATGAGATGCTCCATGCTCTTCAACCCAGCTGAAGCAGCTTCTTGTATGGCCATCTGCTCTTCCATCCTGATCCTGGGAACGCCTGCCAGATCTACTGCCATCCAACAGAGAAGAGAGAGAAGAAGAAGAAGAACAAGGACCAGAAAGACAAGACAAGAAGAGGTTTTGATTTAGATTTTGGTTTTGGGTTTAGAAGAGAAACAAGGTGAGGAGGAGGTTATAAAAGCGAGAAAAGAGGGTGGGAAAGTCAAACTAGTTTCGTGAATCCAAGGGTAGAGATTGGTTGGATGCATGCGAAAGGGGAAAGTACACCACGACAAAACAAGAGTTACTGTAAAGGTCCAAATGAGGAGTTGGTGGTGGGTCCTCCCTCTCCTTCTCCCTCATTCATTCGAAAGTGGGCAACACAACAAAGAAATATCATCATAATTAATATTAATATCTTCATATATCTACTGTTTTTATAATGCATTTACTGTCTCTTGATTCTTTCCCCGACCCAACCAACCACGACGGTCAACGCTGTTGCACGTACTGTACTACTTTCCTTAGCCCATGGACAACGTTGGCATATTGGCCTGGCCATTTTAATAAGTTAACTTCTAAAAAAGAATTGCAGATATTCTTAAGGTCATCAATTTATATTAAAATTAGTGAAGAAGGGAGGTGTTGCAAGTTGCAGCAAGATTTAGTTTTATTTAATATTTAATTAATATTTCTATTATAAAAACACAATTATATTCAGTTTTATTTTAAAAATAATTTTTATATAATTGTTATTCATTCGTATTTTAAAGATTTAGTAACTATTTGCTTTAATATACAAAGAGAGATAAAAAGAAGAAAATGAAAAAGAAAATATTCTGACAAAAAAGAGAGGCTACAGTCCTTTATAGAAAACTGGACTATGTGCACCCAAAGACTAGCTATGTACAGAGTCTAATTATCTATAAAGGAAGCATTAGCTTTTGTTTTTTTCCTATTAAATAATGATGTGATTAATTGAAGTTTTAGTTTTCATTTTCTTATTTCCTTTGTTATTGCCGAGTACCATCGCTTAGGATTTTGTCACTTTCAAGCGCATTCATGCATTTGCTATATATCAATGTTGAAAACCACTTGGATGTTTACTTATAACTCCTTCATTTTTATTAAAATGAGATATGTGATAAGTGTCTTGACTTTGATATCCTGCTTATTACACCGAAAGAAAAATGGTTGTGAATTTGTTGGCGAGTAGGGCAACGCAATAAATCACATTTAGAATATATTATTTCCTAAAATTGCCTTTTCAAGTTTTTGAAAAACAACATTGTTCCTTCACAAATGAAGAGGTTATTTCTTGTTGACTTCATTAAACTTTACTACTACTACTACCGTATATATATACAACACAATGGATTCCATTCCACTACAAAAATAGAAAATTATTGTGCAGTTATCTCATCGAAAGTTTCTCCCTTCAATCTTTTTCTTTTTGTCCTTTTGTTCATGGTTGACCATATCATGTTCGATAGGTATGGGTATAAAAGCAAACAGCAAGTCATGGAACTTTAATTTTTGAATTTTAGCTTGGATTCTCCATGAGATGATGAAAAGTAATATATATAGTATAAATAAATATGAAACGACGTAAAAAGGATTACTCCACTCGATTCCTTTTGTCAGGTCAAAGCCTAATTTGGCCAGCCACAGCACCTTGGGGAAGAGAAACATTATGATGGTGTTTACCAAAATAATGTTCGAATCTTTTTGTCACTTCAATGCATCGAGGCTCCTCTTTCTATCTAGTTTCAAAAAGTGAAAATTAAACTAAAACCATACCAGGTAATACACAATTACATATTAGATTTGATTTGGAGAGTTGAGAAGAGTTTATTCTATGCCAGTATGCTCTATGCACCACAGATTTATATATTACATATAAACTTGAAAGGAATTAATAATGGGGGGAGGTAGGTGTAGAGAAAGGCTGGATTGTTGCGGTGAGCAGGTGAGGCCCAATTCAATTCAATAAACAAAACAAAGGTTCGGTTTTGACATTAATAGTGTTCAACCTTTTAGTGCAACCACGTAGGTGACCACATCCATACAAAGAGAAAAACTTGCTTCCTGCTTTATGCAAACCAGTGAGGTAACGAACAACCATCGTCCGATGAGTCAATGATCATCCAATGGCTACATGGCTGTGGTGGTTGACCTAAGATAAAATTTAAATAAAGCAAGCGCTTGGTCATGACGCCTAATTGGAGTTTGCTTCATAACCACCAGGTCACAGAAACAGCCAACAGCAACAGATCAGGGGAGAGTTACCAGTGCAACCAGTTATTTCTTATATATTTTTTTCTTATTTTTCTGTGTTGTTGACTTGTGGACTTGGTGAACTTGTTATGATCAATTAATTCTCCATACTAATTAAAGATCAGAAAAAGAAAATAGCTAGGTATAGGGAAAGGTCAGTGACAAGTTGACAACCATGTATAGCCCCTCCCTCTCAACAGCTTAATATATGCATACCCAACATCTAAAACGTGCAATTTATAAGCATGCTTATCCGTTTATCCCTTAATCTTTTGTTGTTTTGTTTTGTTTTTGTTTTTGTTAAAACTACAGATAGTTTTTAAGAATTCATTGGCAATAGCTTGTATAAAAATCTCCAATTATTATTGGATCTATCTCAAATTTAAGTTTATAACCGTTACACATTAAAATATGTAGGCTGTTGTTGTAAAGAAATTTTTTCATGCATGCTGCATCATTCAATTGTATCATAGACCAATAAAACTATGTAACTAATTTGAGATATATAAAATAATGAATTTAATATTATTTTTAAATTATCATTTAATCATGTATTATTATATCATTAAATGAATTTGACTTTTTTTATTAGTTATTATCATAGTCAAAACTATTTTAATGATGTGATAATACATAAATTAATAAATATGTAACAAAATTTTTACACTAACCATGAATTAAAATTATTAAACTCTAAAATAATAAGTTCAAACTTAAAAAAATTAATTAATTCTAAAGAATTAGTTTACTACTAATAAGGCCAACATCCTTAGTTAGTCAGTTATCTATCATTTAATTTTATAATGGCCCTGTTTAGATAGGCTTATATGTAACTTATTTTAGCTTATTTACTACAACAAGCACTTATGAAATACTTTTATTCTGTTTGGATAAGCTTATTAAAACAACTTATGAAAACCCTAAAAGTTGTTTTGAACTTATTTTCATAAGCTAAAAATTTAAGCTTATGAAAATAAGTTTTTGTGAAAGTTAAAAATACCTTATGTATTAGTTATTTTTATAATAAATTTTGACAAAATTAACCTTAAGGGATTAACACAATTTATAACATATCCCTCAAATGTTCGATATTTATTCCAAAGAGTTTATAAAAAGCGTTTCTCAAAGTGTTTATCCAAATGTTATTTAGCTTATTTTAAACAATATTTATGACAGTAGAGTTTATTAAATAAGCTCTACTCTAATAAATACTTATATAAGCTATTTATCTATTACAATGTATATCTAAAATCCTTCCATGGTTATATATTTTATTTGTGTGATTAAACGCCAGCTCTAATTTCTCTCATTATTTTTGTGCGTTTCCAAACAAAATATCCAATTAAGAGAAGACCCTATCTCTCTATCTTCCTCGTACGATCTAAGATCCCTCGAAGTTGAGTCTTCCATTACATATAAAAGACCAATTGATAACTAATGCTTTGTGTTGACTTTAGATAGAGTCAAATATCCTCGATCGCTTCTTGCTTTCAAAAGATATTTCAATGCATCAGCCTCAGTTTAAATATCTAGTATAAGACGCACGGAATATGAAAAACATAAAATTAGTAAAATATTATCTCATAAAAATTATAAATAAATAAAATATTTTGTTGCTAACCTTAAACCAAGGAGGAAAAAAAATAAAAAATAATCAAAGTAAAAGAAAATATTAAAGTAAAAAAAAGTAAAACATGACTATACATACTTTATTTTTATTTTTATATTTTTATCCTATTTTTTCTAACTATTTCCCTTTCAGAAAATGTAAGCAATCTTTTCATATTTAAAATTCATTATCTTTTTTCTTTTTGTGTTTTCCATCTTCTAGTAATTCATATTAAAATAAAAGTGATAAGTAATTTTTTTATTGTTTAAATGTTTAGTTTCAAAAATAATATTATGAATGACTCATGAATACTTGGTGAAAAAATAGTATTTAATTTATAAGGATAAACATACACTAATCAATCCTACCCTAATATACGAAAGGTTGGATCTATGAAAGAAAGGAAGAACTATAGTAACTATTTTCATGTATTTAGAGTTGTATTTAGTTAGAAGTTAGAAAAATATTTTGTATAATTTAAAATGAAACACAACTAAAAATAAAAAGTAAATACCATTTGAACTTTGAAGGATAAGATATTAGAGTTCTGATATTTTTGTCAAACTGATGAGGAATTAAAAACTATGAAGCATTGAAACGATTAGTAGATTTTGCACTAAAATTAACTTTATCTTGTAATGAAATTTTTTTACTTTGATAATGATTGTTTTTATAAACTTAAAATAAGTATAATTATTGGGGTAGAAATTTTTCTTCTTCTGTTTAAAATGAATAGAAAATATAAAATAAATATTTAAATGAATTTTACGATGAAAGTGACACATAAAAAAGCAAATACCTTAATATAGCATTCCTTTATTTAAAAAAAAATTTGGCTTTTTGATTTTTTTTATATGTTGATAGAAAATAAATCATTTTGGTAATTATGTTAACAGCCAATTCAAAATTACATTGAATGATAGTATCTTTTTATTATTCATTCAATTTTGTTCTAACTTAAAATATTTTCTCACAATAGTAGAGTAGAAGCATTGATAACAAAGTATGAATATTATATTCTAAGAGTTTAATTTTGATCAATTGTAAACTTTATATTGTCATCTAATCATGTTTTGTTATATCACTAAAAGATTTTGACTATCATAACTACCTAGGAAGTTTAACTCTTTAATGATAAGCTAAAATATCATTCGATGACAGTGTAAAAAAAACTTTACACCGATAATGGATCAAAATTAAATCTATATTATAAATATAAATACAAATAGTAATGAAACATTCTGGTAAGTCATGTGTCTCATCTCCCTTGCTTTTGTTTTAAATTAAAATAGCATACTTTTAAGCATAATATATCAAAATAACAATTTATCACTTAATTGTTTTTTGATTTTTCTCGATCTTTAATATTTTTAACTTAGTAATTGAAAACTAAGAATAAAAAGTTCTTTTATCATTCATAACTTCTTCAAAATTCCTTGTAGCATAGCAAGTGATACAGGAAAGTATGTATCCATTTTATATTTATCACAATCTAGATGGAGAAGAATAATAATGAGAATGCATTCTGTAAACTTGAGGGATTGTAATTTATAGAGTTTTTACATAGAGAGACTATTATTAATCAATTTAAAAGTGCGATAATACTACAATAATTCTTAATAATTTACATATATATATAATTCTTAATTTATATTATGAGTTTTTTAAAAAATTAACAGTAAAAACCAAATGTTTGAGCTTTTATAAAAAAAAATTTAAATTTATAACTTGAGAATAATGAATGATCAATTTTTTTAATTTAAATTCATACTACTTTACACATTTATAATTATTTTGTGGTAGTAACTTTTTAAATTGATGAATTTATATTGATAATGACATGAATTAATTATTATTATTATCAATTAATAATTTATTTATTTATTTAAATTTATGCCACTTACATTTGTCAAAATATAACACATGTCCAAATTTTGTTTCATGCTATTAACTTTTATATATATAGATTTTTTCCTTCAGCCTGCAAGCTCCGTGTCAGTATAATCAATATTGACTATAAATGACGGGATTGGTTTCTGCCATTGGGCCTTTCCTTAAGCTAAACTTTGACAAGTTGAAATTCGTCCACAGTAAACTGCTTTGATTTATTACTCCCTCTGTTTCTTTTCGTCTTTCGTTTTAGAAAACCTATTTTATTTTAATTTTATCTGTGGTTTTAGAAAATCAATCAAATATTAATTATTTTGTTTCTACTTTGATCTTAAGTATTTTAATAAAGTGAGAGAAAATTAATTGAGGGATGCTATTTGAGTATTTTAATAAAAGGATAATTTAGTCAAATAAAATTTTTGTCCTAAATTTGAAATATATAATTCAATAAATTTTTAAATCATTATGAAATTAACTTAAATGAGAAATAAAAAGAATCCTATGGAGTACTATTTTTTCAGCCCATTTTATCAATGTAATGCCACATAATTGCATCGTCGGTGTCATGGGAATTGTGAGGAGAGTTACCCGTGTACACTCCTAACAATGATAAAAAAAAAATATAATATATTGATATGGAATTAAAAATCTTAATTTTTTTGAGAAAATTTGATTAAATAAAATTTGAATGAAGGTACGAACATGAAGACGAAAAGTATGAAGGCTACAATTCAAGGAGATCATAAAACAGAATAAGTGAAGACTACTGCATAAAGACTGATCTTCTAAACTTTAGTGGTAACCTTAACATTGATACATTTATGAATTGGATTGGATGTATGAGGTTGAATACTTCCTCGAGATGATGAAGGCTCCATAAGATAAAGAAGTGACATTTAATTTGTCTTTGACAACTTAAGAGGGAGAGCATATACTTGGTGAAACCGCCTTCAATCCATCCAAACTCATTATAATATAATATTGTCTTATTAAAGACAATATTCTTATGGTGAATTCAAAACATAGCAAGTTATGCTTATATATTTTAAAGTGATGGGTGTATTTTAAAGAATAAATTGTGAAATGATAACCATTAATAAAAAAATCAACAATTTAAATTATCGCATATGCATGATTTATTGTATAGGTGCTTGTATTTTATAAAATTTTAAACTGTTAATTTTTTATTAATAGTTATCATTCTAAATTTTACTCTATAAAGTACACCTACCACTTTAGAGAATCCAAATCCTAGATATTATATCTTCATCATCCAATTTTTGATGCTTGTCAAAGCAACATAGATCAATTTCAAACTGGTCAAAAAGTTTGGTGCAATATTTGATCAAGCTTCTAAAGATCAAGCTTCCGTAGAGCTCATGGGGTACAACTTCAAATAGAATGGTGCAGAAAATATCAGCCAAATATAATGACCAAAGGAAAGAGAGAAATCAATAATAGTTAGTTACTGATTTAGTTAGTGATTTTGATGCATTGGTTGCCGAAAATTTTCTTTTGTGATTCGGTACAAAATCTCAGTGGTCAAAATATCTCTCGGTTACAATTTCATCTGGTGGAATTTTCTGTATTTGTGGTCCTCCCTTTCTCTCTACTCATTCCACTTCCATCAGTAGGAGAAGCACATTGATTGAATGCATTAGTGCTTTTTCTTCCTCTTCTGTCTTTTTGTGCAAGTATTGCACAAGGATGATGATGAGTAATCACTCCAATGAACAAGAAACCATTAGGATCATGTATTCTCATCGGGATCCTAGTGCTCGGAAGAATGGTATTGCAAATATTTTTATCAAGAATTTGGATAATTATGCAACCGATCACAAAGTACTTTTTTGTCTTTTGGATTTCTTGCAAGCTATCAACTGATTCGTTTGGCCAGTCTAAAGGCTATGGATTCAGTACTTTTGTGTGTCCAGTACTTCTGTGTGTTTGGTGTTTTTTTACTTGTTAATCTTGGTCCAGCCATAATTGGCCTTTGATTTTGCTTCTGTTTTTTAACGGTGATTAAGTATTGATTTCTCTATTTTGCTATGGTTGGTGAGCATTGTTTTCATATTTGGGATTGTTAAGCATCATATTGTAATGTCATTAATTTGGTGGCCTAAAAAGCCACAATTTGCTTAAAATGAGTGTCGCAGAGATATTAGACCTCAATGTTGAATATTAAATATATTCATATGATTGTCATTGGTCCATGATACAAAGTACTATATATACATGAATAGAAAAACTGTAAATAATGTAGGACCTTAGTCCATCAAACAAGAACAAAAGGAATGAGGAAGCCTACCTCCACTTGAAACCATTGTTATCAAGTTTTATTACTCAGTCTCTCACAAGTAAAATATTGAGTGCCTAAAACTCACAACAAAAAACAAAGTGTTTAGAGAAAGAAAAGAGAGAGAGATAATTCTTCATATTGGCTTTATTTGGTTAGCGTCTCCCTTAAGATTCATGGACTTAACATCCCAGCCCATGACTCTATAATGGGTGCAACCCCTTAATGCTTGATGTAATTCTGAGACAGCCCATGACTCTGTAATGGGTGCAACCCCTTAATGCTTGATGTAATTCTGAGAAACTATAAGAAAATAAAGTTACACCATTCCCATCAACTATAGCTTTTAGCTTAGTGATAAGCACTTGATTCAACACTTCTAGTCTTAGCCTTTTCTAAAATGTGTGAATCAATGGAACATCATAGACCTTTTTATAGGCAAGGCAAGAGATCTCCTCATGGATTGCAGAAGTGTAACTACCCCTATGTTGACTCCTCCATTAAGAGTCAATTACTCTAGACTTTATAACAGTTGTTGCCCTCATCAATTTGTAACAGCTCCCTCATCAAAGTCACAACATTACTAATATATTAGCCACGTACATTCTGAATTCTAACAATACAAACAAGTGGGAGATATTGTTGAAGTCTTTCAAGATTACGAAGAGGACCTATATGATGAACCCATAACCCACATGTTAGAAGATCCATTTGATTGTTTATACGGTGGTTCATTTTTTTTTGTTTTGTTGATAGAATTGATTCGAAGTGGGTACATTAGTTGATCAACCTTTTTTGTGACACTCAAAATTTGATATGTTACTACATATTTCAACCCAACATTTCAAAAAGCCAAGATCTATCATGGGTGTTTGATTTGGGCCTAACAACTTCACTTTAATGCTTTTCCAAGGTTGGATTTAAACTTTCTGTCTTATTTTTTGTCTCTTTAATTAAATATTAATAACTCAGTAAAAATTATTGTATTTCTTTTAGTTTGTAATAACTTTTTTTGTAATTGTTAATTAATTTTATTGAATTATTAGTATTTAATTAAAAAAATAAAGAAGAGGACAAAAAAAATAATAATAGAAGATTTAGAGTTCAAATCGTGCAGTGTATGTAGACTGTGAGTCTCTCTAGTTTAGGAACTTGAACAAATATCAAGGACTTTTGAGATGGGACGAAGAAGGCTGAATAAGTGTACATTTTAGACAAGTTTTTTGGTTACAAACTTACAATTACCCAAGCTATTTTAAATGATTTGATTTTGATTTTGATTTATTTCTAGTATAATTTTTTTTCTACAATTATCTAATCATGTATTATTACATTATCAAAAAAATTTCACTACAATAATAATTATTTGAGATGTTAAGCCCTTCAAATGATATGCATCTATATAATTAAATTATATGTATTATGTTATATGTCTGTCAACATTAGTGTCATGTACTCTTTATGACGTAATTTATTTTATATCTATAAAGAATAATTTGACCAAAAAAAAAACATATCAATGATTTACTATATGACAGAAAAGAATGATTTACAAAAATTATTGAAAAACCAATTAATTCATATTGAAATTGCTCTTGTTTACAGAAGCCAACTTTTGAAATTATTTTTCTTATACTCACTGAAGTTGTTCGTTTTCAAACAATAGAATCTGTTCGTTTCAAACAAAATTTTGAATATGAGACTCATCGTTTTTCTCCCCATTTCTGGATTAAGTATATAACTAGTTAATTAGCACAGTCGTTTGCATGCATTTGTGGTTTTTTGTTTGCGTCAAATTCATTTAGCCTCCCTTATTTGTTAATCTAATTGTAATTTCCACCCTCATATATATATATGTGTATATATATATATATAAAATTAAGCACATTATACACTAATTTAACATTATTTATCGCAAATTTCTCTTTTTATTAAGATTAAATATTATTTTACTGTAATGAATACAAATTTTCAAAAATACTCATTCCCTATCTTCTTTCTCTTCCCCTGCTACTAATCTCTGCCATCTCAGTTAAACATCTCCAACAGCAAAGTGCATCTGACCTTTTATGATTTTTGTTAGTATTTTGTAAATTAAATTTATAAATTTTGTGTAATAGATTTAAATAATGAAGTGAAATAATATAATAATATATTAAAATATTTAATATTTGAAAATATATATTTTAAATAATTTCATATTATTTTTTATTATGATTGTGTAGTTTAAATTAGAAGTATGAGTTTTTTATTATGATTGTGTAGCATAAAAGAGTATGCCCATATTCATACACAAAAAATTGTATAAATACATATATCTACTAATGAGAAAAGAAGTTTTTGCATATGAGTTTTTTTATTATTATGAATGTGGTTTAAATTGAAAATATGAATTTATTATTATTATGATTGCATAATATAAGAGACCATATTCAAATTTATGTACCAAAATTTGTATAACTACTTCTATTTATTAATGGTAGAAATATACATATTTATTAATAGGCAAAGTATCAAATAGTCAGTAAATCATATCTAAATTCATTTATTAAAATTTATGTAAATTCCCAAGAGAGACAAAGGTAACTTTAATATATATAATTAGATAAAGAGAATAAAGTCACTCTAAACTTTGACCATTTTGCAAACAATTATCATAAATTTTGAATTTTTTTAATTTAATCCCTAAACTAATTCTATTATCCCAATTAACCCTTTCATCCATTACTACATTAATAAAAGTATGACGTGATTAAATCCTAGCCTTGCATATGTCACAATATCAGTCATTGTTATTAAATTTATTTTAAATTATTCAATAAATCATCAAATAAATAAAATAAATAAATTTAATATTAAAAATCTAAATAATGCCAGATGCTTCACCCTCCGCCGCTCCATCGCCGGCAACTCCCCCACCATCCTCTCCACCTACTCCTTTGCAGATCCATCAGAAGCTTATGGTTTGGGAGAAACTTTTGAACTATTATTTGCCAAAGACTTGCTCTTCTTCTTCCTCTTATTTTTCTTAGATCCCAAAAAAGTAGGAAACACCATTTTGAGATAAAAACCAGCACCATCAATGATCTCACTTCTCTTCACCACCGCCTGTGCTTTGTTATCAACCTTTCTACCATTTTTGCTGCTCAAATTCCTCTCCTCTACCATATTCTCTCGTCGAACGTCAACCCTGTGGTTGTGGTGCTCCACAAGTGATGCAGGTGAAAGACTCTTATAATGGTTTTTGCCATGTTGGGGGCTCCGGGTGAAAGACTCCAATGCATCAGTTCTTCATTTTTTTTTAAATTTCTATGATTATTAAATAATTTAAAATAAATTTAATAACAATGGCTGAGATTGTGACAAATGTAAGGCTGAGATTTAGCCACCTTACACTTCTATTAGTGCAGTAATTGAGAATGGATGGAAGGACTAATTGAGATAATAGAATTAATTTAGAGACTAAATTAAAAGATTTCAAATTTATGATAATTATTTATAAAAGGATCATAGTTTAAAATGACTTTATACTTTTTACCCAATATAATTATATATAGATAAAGATATATAGATTTAACCAAAATTATACACAGCAATTGCAGTTTCCAATCAGAGTTTGTGTGAACCATAATGACGTTGCTATTTTGAAATGTGTTCATCTAATAAATGTTTTGAGCCAATCTAACAAGAAGAATCTATATAATGGGCTGCTTTAAATGTTAACACCTATTTGGGCTATTGTGCCAGTCTTCTATGGGCCATATTCTTGATAAGTGGCCTGGTGAGAAGTACGAACCTTTTTTTTTTTTTTTGTAATAGAAGTACAAACTTTAAATTAAGACCTATCATTTATGATAGTTGTTATGGTATCTTGATGAGTTTGGTATCTAGGGTGAGTTGTAAATCATTTATTGACTATTGATTTTACAATAAATGTTTAAAATTTTATTAAATATAAATAACAACTAATGAATATTTGACAACTCACCTTAGATACCAGTACCCTAAAATAAAAATAGGTACCGGAGTAATTCCCATCATTTATTTAGGTGGGAGGATATAGTAATTTACTAATTTTCTCCCCATCCTCTAAATGTAGAATTATCTTTTAAATCACCAGAAATATGACATACAATAAACATGTGAATAAGGTTAAAAATAAAGTACATAAGCGGAATTGGAAAAGAAGAAGAGAGACAATGAGTTGTTAAAAAACGAATGAAGTTAAAATTAGAATGCGAAATATTAATAAGGATACCTTTATTTAAATCTTTGACTGAATTTAAATAAGGATGGTATTAGAAATTCAAGGAAAAAAATAAAGATAAAAATTATAGAGTTTCTGTTTTTAATAGTTGATATATTAATAAAATTTAATTTTATATTATTTACAAAATATTAATTATTATGTAAAATTTCAAGAACTTTTAAATCATAGTCAAAAGGATTACTATACTAGTCGTTTAAGCTTTAATTAGTATTTTTATAAATTGAATTCATAAACTTTAATGTAATAGGTTTAAGTAATGTAATAAAACATATGAAACTATGTTATATAATTAAATTTTGGAGAAAATATTTCTTTTAAGTTTCAACACATTAATTTTTTATCATGATTGTGTAGCTTAAGTTAGAAGTATAAATTTTTTTTTTATCATGATTCTTTATCATAAAAATCATGTCTAATTCATTCATATGAATTTGTATAAATGCATGTATCTATTAATGTTTAGAGTTTTAAAAGATCATTCAAACATGTCTATGTTTATACACTAGAATTTATATAAATTCATGTATCTATTAATTGACGAAAAATTTAATTAGTTAGTTGATCATAAGTTGAGAAATTACTCAAAGTGACTACTAAGAAAACTCTCATCACAAAAAATCAATTTTAATATATAGCATATTAGATAGATATAGATTCAATACATTCAACCAAACCAATTTGCCTATTGTAGTTAATGTTTTAAACATTGATTAAATTCAGTTTGCTTTTGGTTTGTTTTATTATCACTTTTCTTCCTGGGGTTTTATTACCAACTTATATGTTAGGAGAATGACGGAATTTTAAACAGATATATTGTAATTTTATTAGTTAAAGTTATGAGTTTATAGTCAAAGTTAACAGAATAAAATCACATGAGAGCAAAAATGCTACTGGAACTATCCACAACAAGGAATAAAGTGACAAAATCAAAACCATAAAGTGGCAGTGATATTATCCCAAACACTAAGGAACAAATTGAATTTAACCCTCTAAAAATTGATTTTAATTTTGATCCAAGTGTAAAAAAATGTTACAATGTCATTTAATCATACGTTGACATATTATTAAAAGAGTTAGATTTCTTAAGTAATTATTATGATAATCTTGTCAACACATAATTAAATTAAAACTTTACACTGACAATAAATCAAAATAATATTCTTAAAAATAAAAATGAACCTTTTAGTGTTCAACAAATTTAATTGATTTGTGGTCAATATAGAAAAATAGAAAGAATGAATGTAGCGTAAATTATTATAAAATAGTAAAGTAAATATATTTAATAACATTAAATTAATTTTTAATCTCATTAATGTACAATTTTAAAAGGAAAATATAAATTATATATAACTTATGAGTTAAAATTAACAAAAAATATATATTTTCAATTGAACTTAATTTTTTTTTTACCGGTTTTGACTAAGTCCAAATTTTGGAAGTAATCGGTCAAATCGATAAGTAATGCATTTGACCACATCACAGTTAAGTATTAACCGATGGATGAGCTTTTATTGCTAACTAATATGCTCGAGGCCACATCAAAATTGGTGAAGATCGTAATCTGCATTTTACACCATTGGAGGATACCAACGATAGCATTTCTCTTTCTTTTTTCATATTTATGAACAAATGTTAGCATTT
Organism: Styphnolobium japonicum; assembly: GCA_023212625.1. Classification (NCBI taxonomy): domain Eukaryota; kingdom Viridiplantae; phylum Streptophyta; class Magnoliopsida; order Fabales; family Fabaceae; genus Styphnolobium; species Styphnolobium japonicum. The sequence goes on along the minus strand of JALBWW010000003.1, from coordinate 17,981,675 downwards.
CGTTTTGTTAATCAATAAATGTTAGTATGCATATATTTATGCACACACGTGTACGAAAGGCTACAGTGTTTCCGAGTGAGGCCTACAATTAAGGTTTTAAATTGTGATTAAGGTTACAGTCACTATGGTGTTGCAGACCTATTCTGTAACTCCTTTGGTGAGCTCCTTTTTCTTTATGAATCCCCTTCCATCTCAGATGACACAATCTTATTTGTTTAATGTTCAAAAGAAAAAAAAAAAAATCAAGTGACGCATTATAAGAGAGTACCAACAATACCAACAATGAAGATTTCAGCCTTTTGGGCATCCTTTTCATGAGAGTTCCGTTCTGTCATGTTTCCTTCTTTTTCTGATTAAAGACCACCAGTATTTCACAAACTCTCTGCCTCCCTTTCATTCTCATCGTCTACCTCTGCTTAATTACACCCCTGATTTAACCATGATTAAAGGTAAGGATATCTATGAGGTTATTTCGGCTCTTTTCCCCCTATATGTGGCTATGATATTAGCCTATGGCTCAGTCCGGTGGTGGAAAATCTTCACACCTGATCAGTGCTCTGGTATAAACCGCTTTGTTGCAGTATTTGCGGTTCCTTTGCTTTCTTTCCATTTCATATCATCCAACGACCCTTACACCATGAACTACCGCTTCTTAGCTGCTGACTCTCTTCAAAAAGTTGTCATTTTGGGTGCTCTTTTTCTATGGAATACCTTCACAAAACATGGCAGCCTGGACTGGACGATCACCCTCTTCTCACTTTCTACTCTGCCAAACACACTTATCATGGGGATCCCTCTTTTAACGGCCATGTATGGAAAATTTTCAGCCAATCTTATGGTCCAAATTGTGTTTTTGCAAACTGTCATCTGGTACACTGTTATGCTGTTCTTGTTTGAATACAGAGCTGCTATGCTCCTCATTTCAGAGCAATTCCCTGAGACTGCAAGGTCCATCACCTCCCTCAAGGTTGATTCAGATGTTAGCTCACTCAACGGTAAGGAGCCATTGCAAGCTGATGCAGAGATAGGAGAAGATGGTAAACTTCATGTGGTGGTCAAGAGATCACCTTCTTCGTCTATGATTTCTTCATTCAACAAGTCCCATTTAACTTCGATGACACCTAGAGCATCAAATCTTACTGGGGTTGAGATCTATTCGCTGCAGTCATCGAGAGTACCAACTCCAAGAGCTTCAAGTTTTAATCAAACAGATGTCTATGCCATGTCTTCCAATAAAGCACCGAGTCCAAAACATGGGTACACAAATAGTTTCCGAAGTACTGGTTTTGAAGAGGAGATGTTCAAGATGCGTAACGAAAGGGGAGCAAGGAGCATGAGTGAGCTGTTTAACGGTGGTTTGGTTTCTTCATATCCACCTCCAAACCCGGTTGTTTCAGGGTCTACGAGTGGTGGCCGAATAAAGAAACATAGCAGTGATGGTGGTGGTGGTGGTGGTGCACCTAACAAGGAGTTACACATGTTTGTTTGGAGCTCAAGTGCATCACCAGCTTCTGAAGTGAATCTGAGACATGCAAATTCAATGAATCGAGCTGCCTCTGCCGACTTTGGGACCATTGATCCTTCCAAGGCTGTTGAGGTTCTACGCGAAACTGCTGCCTCGAAAGGTAACCCCACAGTAACATATCATAATTGTCATTCCCGGAACTTCTATTGTATAAGAGTAATTATATGTACGCATCATTTTTACACTTGGTTAACAATGAATAAATATTTGGTTAATACATTATATCATTTGGTTAATGAGTTTTAGTAGCTTATAAGTGATTACTTACCTAAACTCATTAACCAAATAATATACTGTATTAATAAAAAATTTACTCATTATTAATTAAGTGTAAAAGTAGTGTAAAAAAATGGTGTAGAAAAATCATTATTGATTGTATAATTAATGAATACTCATATTGCTGAGAAATTGACATTTCCATTTTCTCTTTGAAGTATAATGTAATAGTAATCCCCTTATTTTTCTTATGGAAAAATAGCAGTGGCAATGTAGCATAAATTTAAACTGTCTCATTTTGCATGCAGCTGTGCATGAATTAATTGAGAACATGAGTCCTAGTGGTAAAGTGATCGGAGATAGGGAGCGTGAAATTGAGGAAGGAACCAGACATCCCACAAGCGGGTCTCCATATACTTGCCAGAAAAAGGTGGACATTGAAGAAGGCGATGCAAACAAAAAGCAACAAATGCCACCTGCTAGTGTCATGACAAGGCTCATTCTCATCATGGTTTGGAGGAAGCTCATAAGAAATCCTAATACCTACGCAAGTCTTTTGGGCCTCATATGGTCTCTCATATCATTTAGGTATTTCCCAAGAATCTCTTTGCTTTCAGTGTCTTTGTGCTGGTGCCCATCAATGGAGAAACACACAAAAACTTAGAGCACGTTTGCGTTGTTTTTTGTTTATATATTTTTATAATTATAAAAATATCACATTGTTTTAAATATGATTTTATTTTTAAAATTTTTTTATTCTTTCACAAAATTTTGAAAACAAAAAATAAAATAAAAACAATGTATCATTTTTTATAATTATAATAAAAATATATTAACCGAAAATAAAAACAAAAAACAAACCAAAGGGCCTTTTAATTTTTAATTTTTCCCAACTTAAAATCTTCTTAGATCATCATTACATGATGTTCAAAGAAAGAAAAGGAAGTCTATTTCTGCTACCAATTCGCTAATTAAGAACCTCCTCTAAGGTGATAAAAATAATATGAGCTTTGTCAGGGAAAGTTCCAGCGTCTCAGCATCCTGTCGTGAGGCGCTTGAGCTTATATTAAAACTTCAGTGTGAAAACCATGCAGCAGATCGAAGTTAAACAATTAAGTTTACAAGAAAAGTTGGAATTAGGCCAGCCTAAAGCTACTTAAGGGTTTGACTATTTCATGATAATGCTTCTTCCTCTCCTTCCCCACCTCCCTGGTTCTTTAATTATCACCAATCTTTTCTCTATCATTTTTCTTTTTCTCTAGCACCCTTCATCAATCGTTGCTTGTGTGAATGCAGGTGGCACATCAAAATGCCGTCCATTGTAAAAGGTTCCATTTCAATACTGTCTGATACCGGGCTGGGAATGGCCATGTTCAGTCTAGGTACTTGTCTTGAACATTTTTTTCTACTTTCCTGCCATTGTCCTCAAAAAATTTGGGTTCATTATATGGGAACCGTTTGTGACATATTGCATACTTAAGCAGGTCTGTTCATTGCATTACAACCCAAGATCATTGCTTGTGGAAACACTTTGGCAACATTTTCTATGGCTGTTAGATTCTTGGCAGGTCCAGCTGTGATGGCTGCAACTTCCACAGCTATCGGTATCCGTGGAGTTCTTTTACATGTTGCAATTGTTCAGGTGAAATGAAACCAACTTTTGGTTCTTCAAATTAATCAAATAATAATGCCATTATATATTCTTAGTCATAGCTGTTTGTGACACCATGCATGCATGCTTAATTTTTGCAGGCTGCTCTTCCCCAAGGTATCGTTCCCTTTGTGTTCGCCAAAGAATACAATCTACACCCAGATATACTCAGCACTGCGTAAGTTTTTTTTTTTTTCTTCCTATTACATCTGTTAAAAAAATGCACATGCAATGTGAATTTAAGGCATCAACATAAATTCTAAAAGAGACTTCACATATTTTGCAGGGTTATATTTGGAATGGTGGTTGCATTGCCCGTAACAATAATCTATTACGTGCTTCTTGGACTCTAATCTGTCTTGTGAGGCAAAAGAAATAGAAAACACCTATATGATACAGTCCAGTATGTAAATCCAAGTCACGCTCAAGCGGGATGGATGGAATAAAATGTAGAAGTTGGATTTTAGTGAAGGAAACATAAATTATAGATAGTAGTAGAATGCTATCCATGTGCATCTGACAGTTTGGGTGGTTTGATTTGTTTCAAAGTTCAAGAGCTCCCTTCATTCCGACTATTTGTTTTATTGACTTTAATTTTCTTTAAAATATCGTTCAATCTAAGTGTTGTTGTCTTAACTTACCAAAAAGGGCTTGGGTTTTGGGTCCAACATCATGAGAAAAAATTTTAGTTAAATTTCCTTGATTGGTAGGTATTTATTGTTTAAGTCATATGTAAATATCACTTTAAGCTTTTATTGAGACTTGTAATATATTCTGGACAATCTTCCTTCCCCATAAACTTTTCCTTATAGAAAAAGTCAAATTGTATTGATAATGTGTCTAAATAAGATTGAATAATAGTGTGAAAATATTTAACACTAACAATAAATCAAAATTAAATCATTATTAATTTTATGTAAAACTTTCGAATTTAATTTCGATACTGTTAATATAAGTTTAACTATGATATTAGTCAATCGGTTCCTTTTAACCAGGTTGCTTCAGTGCATTGTCACACTGGTTGCCTTTTTCAAAAAAGTTAGGTTACTTCTTGGGATCTTGATCAACATATATGCGATAAATACTGAAACGCGTAAGTCTTTAGTATTGTTTTTTTAAAAATAAAAAATAAAAGGAAAAAGAAGTGTAGAAGAAAAGGAAAAGATTGGTTGGACTTACAGAACACCAAATAGGAAGAAGAAAGATCAATAATCTTAAGAAACTCTAATAAGGTATATTTAATTTTAAAAGATATAAAAAGTTTAAATTATTAAGAAGAACTATTAAAAATTTACTTAGGGAGAGAGATCATTAAATTTTACTTAATGGACAAAAATACCTTTAATGAATTTTTTTTAAAAGATAATATGTGAATCTATTTGCTTTGTATGTTTTTTTTATGCCTGTTCACTTGTTCAACAACACTTTATATATATATATATATATAGCAATTGATCATTCGAAAATTTTGGTATTTATAGGCTTATGAGTTTCGTACAAGTCTTTATAAACTTTTTCGTCCAACGAAAATATTTATTATCGTTCTGAATAGCATTAAATTCATAATGCTGATTGTTGAGAGTCAGTGTTGATCTTCTTCTGAAAAGTGAGTTTGGTTATCAACGTTGCTAGAAACTTGATATCTTTGTTCTGACTCTTCTAAGTGAGCAGAAAGTTCTTATTTGCTGATCCTTATAGTTGTTAGGTATGTCAACTCTAGCGTACAATGTTGATTTTGAAAGTCACATACTTTGTCAGAGATCACATCGGCAATTAATGCACTTTGCTTTGCTCGTTTTTAAATTGCTTTAGACGAATGCTTTTGAGGAACAAACAATATAGACAAAACAATGAAAGATCCAATATAATATAATAAACAGTTCAGATTGTATTGGACGGACGTAGTAAAACGGAGATTTTGTCTTTACAAAACTTGTTTTTAATCCAAAAGTATTTATAAGTGATTAGTTAAAAAAGTACAACTTAGATTTTTTCTTTTTAGAACGAAATAACATAAGTTTATTTTAAAACTTATTTATTTAGTCTAATTTAATATTATTGTTATTTTCAAAACTTTGAGGGATTCAATTTCTTTAAACTATTTTGGTTACAGTATTAATTACTTGAAAATGTCTTTAGTTCCAACAAAAAATAACTTCTCTTCTCATTTATAATGGTAATTTTGTCCTTCAAGTGAAATGTAATGGTCTCTCTTCCTAATTGTTTTTAATGATCCTTTTTAATAATTTAAACTTTTTATGTCTTTTAAAATTAAATATACATTATTAGCCGTCTTTAAGATTATTTCTCCCTTAGACCATGTGTTTGATTATGATTAGAAAAACTAAGCTAATTGACATGTTTTTAAAAGGCCTATTTGTGGGTGGGTGGGTGGGGGGGGGGGGGAGGGGGAATTGTGAATAAGAATTGAGTGTTATTGAAATTTAGGCTAATGAGAGTGATTGTAATTTGGTTTGATCAATAAATAGCATTATCAAGGTACCCAATGGTGGTATTAGAGTACTAGTGAAGATGACGATCTTGAGTAATAACAAATTATAGGTCAAACCATTTGATTGGAAAAATAACTGTAACTAATCATAAGGAGTAGCTCAAGTGATAAGTAAATTTAATTAAAAGATTTTTACAATGTTAGAGATTCAAACTAATAGGAAAGTACTTGTAAGAGTAGTAGTTTCAGTACCCCAAATAAAATTTATCTCACGCTCAAAGGGTGTCAAGATAAGTGGGCAAGGACTAAATAAATAATTGCATCTACAGAGCACGTGATCGCAAAGGAAAGACATCATAGAAGATGTCAGGTGATGATTGGTAAGATCTTGAGATGAAAATTATCAGTACAATTCACTTGTATTTGGCTCCTGAGTTAAATGAAATCTTGATGTAGCTATAGTACAGAGCACTTGATAGCAAAGTAAAGAAACCATAGAAGAAGATGCAAATGATGATTGGAAAGATTATGAGATGAAAGCTACCAGTACAATTTCAGTTGTATTAGACTGTTGAGGTGCGATATAAAGTTATGGATGAAAATTCAGCTGAAAACTTGTGGAAATATTTAGAAAATATGTATATGTTTAAATCTCTCACAAATCAATTGTATTTGAAGAAAGGATTATATAAATTGGAGATTGATGAAGGTAAACATTATGGATGATCTTAATATTTTTGATAAGTTGATTAAAAAGTTGGTTAGTGTTAGTGTAAAGATTGAATGTGAAGATAGAGCACTACAATTATTGGTTTCTCTTCCACATTCTTATAAAACTCTAGTAACAACATTAATGGTTAAGAAAAAGACATTCAAAGAGAATAATGTGACTAAAGCAATTTCGGAGAATGAAAGATTCAAAAAGCTGACAGTTCATACTGAACCTATAATTTGTGTTGCTAGTTTTGATCATGGCAAGAGTAAATCATGGTGTGGCTATTTCGACACAGAAAAATCAAGTTCTAGGCCAAGAATTAATTAGAATGGCATAGAGTACAACTACCATGAGAAGAGTCACATCAAATACACTCAAGACAATATTGGAGATTTTTGGAAAAGTCAAGAATAGTTTGTATGATGAAGATGATGTCATAATAGCTAAAAACTTGGTTAAATTTGATATAGATTTAGTTAGCTAATTTTAATTTCAATAATTCTAAATCAATTAGGTTTTCTTCAAATAGATAATACACTTTCTATTGTAGGGTATGGCTCGAAACCTCATATGCTGAATTGGAAGGATGCAAGCCACCAAGTTGCATACGGCCTCAGGCGTTTATTACATTCCTGTTATCCTGTACTATACATGGTTAACGTCACTCTATCGATTTATCAGTCTCAATCTCAGACTACGAAAATTAAACAAACCGAGCATGTGTATGTTTCCCCTAAAATATGGTATATCCCACCCAATGAATTGGTTCCCTCAAGTTGATTGAACAAGATTTACAGCATGGGATATAATTGCAAGCACTAGCCTAATTACCTCAATAAACAAGAAAACATAAGATACTACCGTAGTTTGTTTTTCAATAAAATATATATATATATATATATATATATATATATATATATGATAAGGCAACAGGTGCTATAAAAACTTCATAATTCCATTCTAACTAAAAATAAAATTTGAGATCTACCCCTATTTCCCCATGACAAATGCAGCAAATCGAGATAACCATAAAAGCCCAAAAGCCATTTTGTACAACAAAATGCAGTAGTAGCTCCTGTTATAAAGCCAAAGAAAATTGCAGCTCTAGCCAGGAACCCACCAAATCATTGATATACAGATGGTGTTCCAACTCGAGGAGTAGCTGCCTACCATGTGGAATAGAGCCATGTTTCCTAGTACGTCTTTCATCATATATTATATTTGACACATCATTATCAACCCCCAAAATGGTTAGATCTAGAAATCAGAGAAAGAATGAAAAATGCTTGGTTAATGTGTCACATCATCTCATGTAATGCACTGTTAGACAGACTCTGCACCGTAATGTCCATCATGGGTGCTCCCGTTTTCTTTGCCGAGTTTAAATTTTGGTAAACTGGAGGCCTGTCGGGGAGATATCTTGTTTGATTGCTGCTTCAGATTAAGGTAAGTGTAAACAGACATACCAGCTATCGCTGTAAATGCCCCACAGATACTGATTTTGCCAGGATTGGATCCAAAGAGAGAATAGTTTCCCAGAAGGAGGACGCATGTCTTAAACTGCCCAAGAACAACATGCGAGATGGCAGACGTCGCACTGTAAATTGGAAGATTACAAGGTAAAATAGAGAAAAAGTATGAAGAAACCAACCAGCAAAGAAAAGTATACCACAATGTATTCACTCAAACTAAAAAAATTATACCATAATGTTATGAATGTCATATATACCACAATGTATTCACTTTAAAAGACAATTAATAACTTGAATAAATTTTTAGTATGGAAAATGCGATGCTAAAATTCTTACTAAATGATCTATCATTAAATTTTGCTTAGTGAGTGTTTTGATTAAATTTTGCAAACTTGATTTTGGATAAATTTGATTTTAGTTAGAAGTGAGTTCAAGTTAAGTGATTTATATTTGGAAACCTTAATCTGAAAATTGATTTTTATTACATGAATGTTGTTTGAATAATGTTGATAAAAATTACTTTTGAATGTGTAATTATCAAAAAAGAGTACGAGTTATTTTAAATTAAATTGTTAATAAATTGATGTTGAAAAGGTTAATTATAAATAAATTGATGGAAAAAAAAATTCTTTTAAAAGTTAAGTTTGCTTGGAGTATTATAAAATAAAATCACTTTGAATATAACTATAATAATATTTTTAAAAATTATTAAGTTATATTTATTTAAATATTATTAAAATAGTGATATAATATCAAATTACAATCTGTCAATGCACACTTAAACTAATTTCCTTTCATCGCAAAAGTAACAAAATGTTGCTTCTACCTAAACCATGTTTTGGATGAAAATCCCATTCTCCTTTTCAACTGGGATTTCTCCCAAACACCTACCAAAACACACCCTTAGTTTTTTGAAAAATAGTCACAAGCTTTTCACACTCATTACTTGTGTTGTGTATCTAGCCATAGAGTTCACTGTCAGTATTAGCACATAACCATGCATTGTCATTTAGTACAATCTTTTGTTGAAACACTCTGTACATAGAGCATCACTCTTTTAATATTAAATATCAGGTTGGAAGAGGGTTACCGACATTGGAAAACATTAGTTGTCTTGTCTAGGGTACTACTAAAATATACAACTTCCAAAAACATTTAAGCTCATTGGGATCTTAGATGTTGCAAAGAATTTAAAACAATCTGTGACTTGGAGACACAATCTAGCTAAAACTGGATCAATAGAAACAACATCAGTTGAAAAGAAGGGATTTTATAACTACTTAAGACTATGTAGAACCATAAGCTATATACTAATGCCCCAAAAAAACATGTTTAAATATTTAAAGAAATTATAAAAGTAGCCTAACCTATAACCCATAATAACCTTGATTTGAACCCTATACTTCCAATTGTGAAAGTGAAATGCTACTACATTCACAAGACCTCAAACGACAAAGATGAGAGAAGAAACAAAGATTGTATCAAATGTGTCCAAAGGCTTCTTGGCCCAAATCTTTCAACTCAACAAATAACGCTAAGTCCTCTTCCACCCTTCACACATAACTATTTAAGTTATGTAATAGCAACTGTGACCTTGTGGGGCCTGTATTCTTCCCACCCAATATTTAGTACCTTAAAAAGGGAAGCAAAGAAAAACTGAAAACCTAGAGAAAAGCATAAGTGTCGCGTAAGTTTCTTTCAATAGAATAGGATAAGAGTGGCCTCTTTTTGTTTGGCCCCTGGGAGGTCAGTTCATTCTTAAATCAACACTAACTTCACTAATGTGTTTTTACACAGGCTAGTAAAATGATCATAAACAAGTGAGGTCTGTATACCATTCAACAGAATAGGTTCTATGCATTCTACAAGAAATTGAAATTGAAATTGAAATTATTTTTCCAGAAAAAATTATTCAAAACATTAAAAACGAGTAATAGATGTCACTTACCCTAGTGCTAAAGCACCAGACCACTGAAGCAAGAATCCAAGAATAGCTGATGCAAAAATCACCAAAGTGTTACTGAAATTCCAATCGAAGGAAAGCACACCTGGAGGGTCTAAGCAGGGTAACATAGCAGCCAGGAAAATCAAAGTAATAGGTGTTGTTTTCCACATTAACCTGATGATCAATACACAAATTAGGTAAGATAGATAAAGAAATTCTCTGATGCAAATCAGCAATTCAGCACCGAGAATTGGGAGGGGAGATCAGGGTAGTAAAATATAAAGATGTAATAAATTACTCACGACAAAGCTGTCCAGTTCTCTTGCTGCTGCAATCTAGACCAGAGGATTTTGTTTACAGCACTAGGCACAATCCATGCCAATGCTACACAAGCACCAAATACATGGAACTGCAGATCAGTCACCGTAGCCACAGCAACACCAATAGATACCACCGTTAATGACAAAGCCTGTAAAGGTTCAACTCTTATAGTAAGCATTTCAATCTAAAATGAGATAAGCACAACAATTCAAAATTCTCAAGTCAATTTCTAATATATAGAATACACAGATCATTTGTGGCCAGAGTATAGGCTTACTAAATCAAACAATACTTTTCAACTGGCATGATGTTAGAGATCCCTAAAACAATATTATACAAAACGATAAATCTCAAATACTATAACTATGGTCCTAGTTGCTAGACCCCTTTTTCCAACTACAATTTTAAGCTGCATTCATAGGACCTCATAAGCACATATAATGTCATGTGAAATCACTTTAAATCTATTTAGACATTTAGTTATCTTCCGCAAACATTCAGGTGCAACAGAGGAGTCTGTCAGGACTCATGAGGGTGTTCAATAGACAGACTTGCTTTATAAATTGGTCATGCATTTTGCCTCATAATGAAAGGATGGGATTAGCAATTTGACCCATGTTGTTTTAGTTAAAAAAAAAAATGGATGTCTATAGGAGTTCATAGTACAACATGCGCACATATTTCATGTGTTAATTATAAAAGCTCTTATATTTCTACAAGATCCAATACATTCCTATTTATTATTATTATTAATTTTCTTATCAGATATACATGCACAACCAAAGTGAATGCACTTACCTTGGGCAAAGAGACTTTCTTCCTATACAAAACAAATTCTGCCATAACTATTGACGGTGTCACTGCAATCTTTGCCATCTGATAGAAACCAATACTGAAGATATAGAAATTAAATTAAGAGTGTAAAACAAATAATTTAAATAAAAATGTGGTTAGTTGGGTTACCTATTATACTTCAAGCTGACATTAGCAAGGCCAGTAGATAGAGACATAACAAATCCAAGAGTAAATAAAGTAGACAACCGAGTTGATTTTGAGGAAGGAGATGCGGGGAGGAAAGAAAACGCCTTTAGTACAGCCATTAAGAACCAGCTCACTCCATAATGAATTAGTGTGAGAAGTATAGGGAATTTGAATTTAACAGTTTGAAGCACCTGAAACAAAAAATGAAAAATGAAAAAGACAAGAAAGTTAGCAACTAAAAACCATGCTACAACGAGATTTCAACACAAAATGCAGCTTAACCAGATAGAAACAAAACAGAGCAAACAAACCATTTTGTTCATGAAAATAATACCAACTGCAACCAGAAAATTGAAGGAAAGTGCTGCAGCGGGACCACATATACGCTGCTGTTGACGTTTTGTACCTTCAGAGGAACGAAATTCATTAAAGAGAGAGGACCTGAAGTCTTCCAGAGCTCTTCCTGCAACAAGCAGTAAAAGGTAATGGAAGATATTAGTGAAGATTTCATTACTTGGTTATTTTGTTTTGTGCATTATAGATTAACCATCAATGAATAATCATTTTGATTAGAGATATATAGACTAAAGAAAAATGTCAACTATGCCTCTGATTGGCACTCTTACATATCGAGTATCATCAAAGACATTCAAAGTTTGATCAATAAGAAATGAATTTGAATCAAGTTTGCAAATCTCATACTAAGCATATATAATTGTAAACACAATTCCTAGAATTCATAAAGAACTAGTTGTATCAAAAGAAAATGATTATAAAAATTGAAAGACTTTAGTTCAATAAACAAACCCTCCAAAACACTAAGAACCACAAATGAAGGAACATAAAATTGCGAGAATCTCAAAACTGCACGATATTATGAGATGTTTGCAATCAACACACATACGCGCATATTGGGTCTTACCAACACAAATATAAATGATCAAACAAATTTAAAGAGATATTTGTTCCAAGGAAAAAACTTTTATTTCCTTTTTTCCCCTTACAGGCTGAATACGAAGTTGATTTAAATATTAGTTGACCGTTAACGAGTATTGGGAACTTAGGTTCTGGGATATGATTAACTGCAAGGACTAAGGCCCCAAGAGACACATATATTAATATATATAATAATAACTTCAGATGTGAACTAAATTTCTAGGCCTGCTTCAAGGCTTTGGTGGAATTATAAGGAGGCGTATAGACTAGATTCTACTTTAAAACAAAATTGTTTGAGGTACTCTAGCAGAGAAAAAAACATGAAGTTTATAAGCAGCAAAAGATTAAAAGGAAAAAAAGACTAAAACTTATTAAGTCTTTGTCTCTTCATAGCGCATAGAAAGAAAATTTGAAAGCAATTCCCAAACCCATTCCGTATGTCTTCACCAACAAAGAAATAAAGTTACTGAAAACAATTGAATAAGTCAATTATTTGCATAAAAAGCAGAGAGTAAAATTACCAAAGCACAAGGCAGACAAATTGTATCCTCATCAATAGACAGAGAACGACACAAGGCAGCAGGAACAGACAGTAATAAGAAGAAGAAAAATCAATGATCGTGAACAATCCAGAAGCTCCATTGTGCACCAGAACAACAGACCAAAAAAAAAAAGGACCATGACTGTGACCAGTATACCATCTGACTAAGCCTATATCACAAGATGGTCGAAAATGCAGCGATAAACAAGCATCAAGAAAGCCCCAAACAGCAATGGGCAAGAATGTGAAGGCAACCAAAGATAAAAAGGAGAAACCTTTATACACTTTGAACTCGAGATTCTGAAAAAAAAAAAAAAAGGGATGTTGACAGTAACTAATCTAAGGGTAAGGGTAACATTAATGAGAAAAACCATACCATTTTCCCCAGCATCGCTGTCTTTGCGCTTGAGAATCTTTCTGACGTCTTTCCTTATTAAGAAATTTAACATTTTTAGCAGAGGGCACTCACTCAGATTAGCAAATTCCTTCCACCCTTTGGAACCCTAGAGAAGTTGCTGCAGATGCTGAGAGAGCAAATCCTTGGGGTTGTGGAGTGAGAGTGAGCAAAGCTGAAACAACTGCTGCAACAGCACCACTGCACTTCCACTTGTTTGGTTTGGCTCAGTGATCAGTCCAACTTCAAATAGCACAGAGAAAGGCCAGAGAAAAGAGCAAGGACACGTGGATTTAAGACACCGGTGATGGTGGAAAATGGCAGCTGTCGGGGAGTGAAGCATTGATAGTGAAATTCATCCAGTACAAACAAAAACAAACACTTATTTAATATTTTTTAATAAATTATTTTAATTATTTAATGAAAAATATATTTAAATTTTTTAAATTTTTAAATATTTTATTTTTATATTTAATATTTAATATTTTTATTTTTATTTATTTATCAATATTTTAAGAACAGTCATTAATAAATATAAAAGAATAATTTTATATTCTTTTAATGAATTAATTTAATAATCATTTTAATTATTTTAAAAAATATATTAAATATTTTTTAAACTCTTAATATATTAAGTATTTTTACATTTTTATTTAATATTTTTATTTTAAATAATTAAAAAATATAACATTACTAGTATTAAAAAAATAAATAAATAAAGAATCACGGTCTCACCGACCGACACCCTTGGACCGATGCACCCAAACAAAGCCTGAGTCTGTTAAGTTTAGGATTCTCCGTCAGCATTGATTGTCGTACCATTTATTGCGGAAAATGATGTCGTGTTTATAATAGCCCACCGTAGCTGTGCCTGTGACTGTGAAGCTTTTTCTGATTTGAGATTAAGAAAACATATTTGTACTTCCCATTGGAACGTTTTCTTAATTTCTTTGTTAAATAATCATCCATCTTGCGCGGACGTTTTAACTTTTTGCATTGTTTACATGACCAAAACTTGTTACTAGTGTAAACTGTAAAGAAAGAGTAAGCTTAACAAGAGTTCAAAATAAAAACGGAGTCTTCCATTATGAATATTGGCATTGGCAGTGCATTACTTTGTTAAGGTCTTGGCAAGGTTAAGTATTCCTTAAAATATTTATATAAAAAATTATCTATAAATTTTTTATCCCTAATTTTTAGAGAATGCAAAATTAATTGGTTGATTTCAATGGATTCTCTTGGACTTTGTAGAAATTTTGAAATAATAATGTTGACAGGAACAAGAGGAGTTTCCTTTATAACCTTTTTCTGTACTTATCTTTACACCAAGCTCAAATCACGGTCTAAGATGTATTGCTAATTAAGAGATCAGGGGAGGGCGAGAGCCAAAGCTACATCCAATTTGTTATATTTATGTATTGAATTGAATGAATGAAAAGCTTGACAAATGAGTAAGCACCCCATTGGTCATAAATATGAGAGGTGAGTCATGAATGACTCATGAGTGAGTGTGACCAAAATGCATTCTACCATTATTCACAAGCAAAACTCTTCTCTTCTCCCTTGACCTTGATTTCAAAAACTACAAACCGAATAGGATTTTCCTTCTAATTTTGAAATCTGGATGAAATGAAATTGTTGCTAAGCAATAAAAGGGGACGAAATAGTTGCGAGTTGGTTTTACTGTGGAGACAGTAGGAGATTACGAGGGAGTTGAATCATACAATGATGTCGATTAATTATTGGAAGAGTAATAATATGTGTACATTATTTTTTCACATTATTTTTACATTTAATTAACAATGAATAAATGTTTAGTTAATATAACATATTATTTGATTAATGAGTTTTACTAGTTTGTAAGTGATCGGTTACTAAAACTCATTAATCAAATAATATACTGTATTAATTAAAAATTTATTCATCGTTAATCAAATGTAAAAATAATGTAAAAAAATATAGTGTGCAAGAATCATCATTCTTATTGGAATAAAGCTAGCTATTTTGAGGGGTTGTATGTGCTCTTTTTAGGAATTATTACAGGCTCACAGCATCTATGTTTTTTTAGATATCGATATTTTAATGAGTTGTTAATTTAATAATTTTGGTTATGTAATTAAGTGACTTCACAAATATTTATTGTAATAATTAATAAATAATAAAATCTTTAATAACTTATTAAAATACCGGACACTAAAAAATGAATATCGTAACAACTCTTATGTCATGTTTGGTACAAAAAATAAGATTTCATAGAATAAGAATATGAATTAATAAATTTCAATGAGAATCTTAATGGATTCAACACATTGGCAGGATTAGAAATAAAGTGGCTTGGAAAACAATCCTACTGTTTGGTGTATGAGATACAATATGGAATATAATTTAAATTGATGCAAATGACATAAATACCCTTAATTAGAATTAAAAAAAATTTAACTTTTTTCTTCCATTTATTATTTTATATATAACTTGAAAACAAAAAAATTGATAATATTTTTTTCTTTTCAACGATCTTTTCTTGACATTGGTACATTATTGATTTAGTATTACACAAGATTTAATTTTTTTAAGATAAATTAATAAAATTTATAATTAAAAATAATCCAAAAAATTGTATAAAAACAATGGTTCAATGACAACTTAAAATGAAAATCATATCATAAAAAAGCTTCAAGTTCAAGTATCTAAAAGACTAAAAATTATATCACTATAAGTCAACAAATATTTTTTAACTTGTATCAATAAATATTCAGAGAAATGGATTCGAAGATTGCGAGGAAAGAAGACGAGTCATAGAGAAAGTAAAAATATTTTATAAATTATAGAAAGATAATTGTGTCTTTTTATAAATTAAATAAGGGTATTATATATATATATATATATATATATGGAATTCTATTCTAAAAAATATATGGAATATCAATCTGACATTTTTTATTTCCAGAAATGAGATTTCATGAATTTGTGGAATATCAGTTAGAATAAGAATGCCATTTTATATTTTTTTACACAAACAAACATAAAAATCCTCTAATTTCATAATTAGATACAAAATGACATCCCATTTCTTCACCAAAAATTTAACATAATTATTTTGAAGCTTTTAAAAGATTTGCAATTAAATGAAGGTAGGTGGTGGATGTTGTGAAGTGCTTTTAATTCCTTATTTGGTTTCATGCCTAATTAATGATGGAAAGTTTCCTAATTGAGAAAATTTATTCCTATGAATGCATGGCTACATAAACTACAATCCGACCCATTTCATTAAAAAGAAAAAAAGGCACCCCACAATGTTTTAAAAGAGAACTTTCAAGCTAGTAAGGTTTAAATGAAAGTTAATAACGAATGGAAAGTTTGGTAGGTTTAAATGTAAATAACAAATTTTATCATTTTCTTAATTGTCCAACCAAGGCAAAAGTTTGATTTTAGATTGTGTTTTCATTTCTTTCTACATAGACAATATTTATATGATAAACTAATAATTTATAAAGTTTAACATGCTTGAACCTCTAATAAAAAAAAAATAACAAAGCTGAAGCAACAATTTATAATTTTGATAGAGGTGACGAAATATTTATAATTTTGATAGACTTGGAAAAAGATGACATGCAAAAATAGTTTGTTTTCATTATCAATTGCATATTTATGAGATGAGGAATATTTTCTTGTCAATCTGTTGTAGTACGTATCTAAATCCTGATGGCCAAATTTAGATTAAAAAAATGAGTGTCTTAATAATTAGGTTAGGTTTAAAGTTTAAACTTCAACTTTTAACCCGAATTTTATACAATACATTTATAAGTAAATTTATAGATAATCACATATTTATTTACAACATAAAATATTTATCTTGTGATAATATAATATCTATATAAAGAAAATATGAGACAGTCACTGGGCTTGGGTGACTATTCTAAACAGCATAGGACTCATAGGCTCTAAATGTTTGCTTTTAGTAGGTCCACCAATTTAGAAGGACCAGGATCATCAATGGCTTGAATGCATGTTTGGGTGTCCCTTGAAGGGCCCAAACGCCGAACATAATTTGTTTGCAGCATATTTTTGTTTAGGTGTACGCCTGAAGGAATTTTACAACCTTTATGTCTGAAATTAATTTTTTTAAGTTATCGAGTAAATACAGGTATTAATTATTTTATAAAAGATTTAATTTTAATTTATTGTCAAGGTAAAGAAATTTTACATTTTCATCAAATCATATATAGACAAATCAATAAAGAAGTTTGAGTATCATAGTAACAATTTAAACAATTTAAAAATTTATCTCATTTAATGATGTGTCAACACATTATTAGATGACAGTGTAAAATTTTTTTACACTGAAAGTAAATCAAACTTATACCAGTATAAAACTTGATCTACTTATACCACTTAATAATTTTTTATTGAGTATACTTTTTATCGATCCAATGTTAAATTATAACTATATATCATGCTGATTATTTGTGTCAAATTAAAAAAAATGAATATCAACAAGAATATAATCAAATAATTCATATTTTTATATATTTCAATAGTTTATATTATGTTAATTTTGATGTATATTAATGAGTCACAAAATAATTTCAGATTAATACGAAATTTTATTGGTATAATCTACATAATAGAAACTTTCAATCTAATGATGGATTTTGTGGAAAAATTATCCAATAAAAAATTATTAAATGGTATAAGAATAATCAAGTCTTACACTGATATAAGTTAATCTATTTCTTATATATATATATATATATATATATATAGAGAGAGAGAGAGAGAGAGAGAGAGAGAGAGAGAGAGAGAGAGAGAGAGGGGATCAACTTAAAATACTATTTTTTAGAGAGAGAGAGAACGGGGGATCAACTTAAAATACTATTTTTTATCTGAAAATCTACTAACATAAAACATTACTATGACTATTTAGATTATCAATCGAGGTGTAATTATAATGTTAAAGGTTGAAACCTTTGGTATCTTCCTCGTGTATATATAACAGACGAGGAAGATACCAGAGGTTGAATATATATATATATATATATATATATAGTGAGAGAAATTATTTATTATAAGAATTAGAGGAACAAATTCTGATCATATGATAATTTAAAAAAGTTATATGGCTTTATGTTTTAATCTTGACCATACATGGATAATTCAATGATCAAGATTTGCTCATTTCACTCTCACAATAAATCACTCATCTCACTAGATATAATCCCTATATATATATGAGAGGATTAACTTGTATTGGTGTAATACTTGATCATTTTTACACTACTCAATAATTTTTTATTGGATAAATTTTTCACAAAATTTACCTTTAGATTTGAAGTTTTGTAAATCATACCTATAAAAGTTTACATTAATTCGAAATTGTTTTGTGACTGATTAATATACATCAAAATTAACATAATATAAAATTTTCAAATATATAAAAATATAAACTATTTGATTATACTTTTATTGATATTAATTTTTTTTTTAAAATTTGACACAAACAATCAATATAATGGATAGTTATAATTTAATGGTTAGATTGATAAAAAATATATTAAATAAAAAGTTATTAAATGATATAAGTGAATTAAGTCTTACACGTGTATAAATTAATATCTCCCTTATGCCCAAAATATGACCTTTTGGACCATCTCGGTCTGGCGTGATATAGTGTAAACTATCATGTTTTTAAAAATTCTTTCTTATATATTGTTGTAACATATTTTAAAATGTTAAACTTTGATCAAATATTGTGATTCTTTATAATTTTAATTATTATGTCATTCACTTATTATGTAATTGTCAATTTAATTAAATCTTGACATAAATAAAAAATAGTAAATACAAACAAATTTATATAAATAGAGAAAAAATAATTAAAATATTACATAAAAAATATTTTATGTATTTAAATCAAATTAACCTTATCACAATTCGGCCCAACTCAAACCCCAATAAAATCATAACTAAACCATAAAAATTTACCCCCACTAAACTTTCAAATTAGAATCGAAGTTAAATTTAACTCGACTTAACCTGGACATAAGCAACTCTATTTGCAACTGCTACGAGCTATGATACATCAATTAATTAACACACAAGCTAATTAAAAAAAATGAAAACAGAAAAACTCAAGATAAAAGAAAAAAAATAAAACTATCGAAATTTTTTTAAATGAGTAGTAAAAATTATTAATAATAAATAGAGAAAACAAAAAAAATCCACGTAACGCACGAGTCTCAAGACTCTCAACTCACAAGAACAGAGTCGCCCACACTCAATCACGTTCACAGACCTCTCTTCTTTTCTCTTCTCTCCTCTCTCCTCTCGACCCGACCCGCAAAGATGCCACCCAAATCGGAGAACCCGGGTGTACACTCCGCCGCCGGCGACTCATCGTCGTCCTCCTCCATGGATCCGGTGTTTCAGATTCTGCGGATCATCCCGTTCAGCTTCCTCCGCGCACCTCGGCTCCGGCTGAAGGTGCCATCGCTGACGCTGCCATCTCCGATGACGGTGTTCGCACTGATCCTCCTGACCTATTTCATGGTGGTATCGGGCATCGTGTACGACGTGATCGTGGAGCCACCGGGAATCGGGTCGACCCAGGACCCATTGACGGGAGCGGTACGACCGGTGGTATTCATGTCGGGTCGGGTGAACGGGCAGTACATAATCGAAGGGCTCTCGTCTGGTTTCATGTTCGTCCTGGGTGGAATCGGGATCATCCTCTTAGATCTGGCGTTGGACCGTAACCGCTCTAAAAGCGTCAAGGTATCTTACGCCTCTGCCGGCATCTTTTCCGTCGTCCTCTCCTATGTCATGAGTATGCTATTCATCCGTATCAAGATCCCTGCTTATCTTCGATGAACCTTTTTTTTTTTTTAATTGAAAATTTTCCTTTTCATTCCAGAATTTTCATAATTTGTACTAGTAAGTGACTTTACCTGGGGTTTTGCGTTTTCTAGTTTGTGATTCTGAACTGAACTGAACTGAACTGGACCTGATTTGGTGTCATTTATAATATTCTAAGTTAGTTTGGTATCCCTTGAAATTGGGTGTGTGTGTGTGTGTGTGTGAATTGTGGTTTGTGTCACTTGTGGATTACTGTACTGTCAGACTAGGCATTTTAGATGCAGTACTGGCTGAGAGAAAATGCAACTTCGAGCCTAAAATGGGAGTACAGATTTGTTTATGGGTTGGCTGATTGTGTTGAATTTACGTGCTTTCTATACTTTTCTTGTTTTACTTGTGGGCTGATCATGTTTTTCCTCTCCGTGTGTATCTGTTCCCTTTCATGCTGCCCTCCTCTCATCAAACTGCAATTACTTCTTAAACCGATATTAACTTGCTTTGGCCATACTTTTGCCATCTCTTCTGTTCAAGACCAAGTTTCCTAGAGGTACTTAACATAAATACTTTTAAGTGTGGCGTTTATGGTACTTTTTGGCTCAAGTTTCCTCTAGTCCTTTTTTGCATTAGCATAATGCTAGAATCTAGGTGTATATAAATTTATCTGAAATGCATTCCTCTTTATTATCCAGATACTATATGATAGTCTTTCTTTCCTTATATAGTTATATTTGTCTTGGGGGCTGTTGCCAAACAACTTAAAACTCAAAAAATTTACTTGATAATTTTTCACCCTTTCATTGACTGTTGTTTTTCTTTCTCTTGTAAGTACCATATTTTTTCACTGTTAAAACAAACTGGGCTTTGGTACCACTTGATGTAGAGGAGAACCCACTCCTAAAAGCCAGGTAATAACAGGGGAGGGAGAGCCTCTAATTTAAATGGGTGTTCCATGTCTCATAAAAAGCATTCAATAGAAGTCTAAGGCTTTATTTGGATTAGGAGAGAAATAGAGTAGAAAGAAGTAGGGAGAAGAGAAGTAGGGAGAAGAGAAGTAGAGTAGAAAATGAGTAGATTTTTAAGTTGTTTGGACTAAGAGAATTAGAAGAGAAGTAGGAGAGAAAGAAAATTAAATTTTGTTGTAAATACATATATGCTCCTATTTATTTATTTATAAAATAACAAAAAAGAAGGGTATATTAGACAAATTTTCACCTCTACTCATTTCTTCTCCATTTCTTCTCACTTTAGGAGAGAAATGAAAAAGTTGTGGGACCCACTATTTTTTTTTTCTTTTTCTATTTCTCCTCTAACCAAACAAGAGAGTGGAATCATTTCTCTTCTATTTCTCTCTTCTGTAACTCTCTCTTCCTCATTTCTCTCAAAACAAACAAAGGCTAAGAATAAAAGCTTACTTTCTTCTTTTCTAATTTCAGATGCTCAAGGCAAATGGGTTTGTGTAGTTCTTTGCATGTATTAATTTCTTAAGAGAGAAAGATTTTTGGTGTTGATTATCTTAGTGTTTGGGGTGAGTAGGGATTTGGGCAAAAGTCTTGGGTTCAAGTTGTGTTAATGACTTCTCGGTTCCCAATAATACCAAAATAATTTTTGTGATAGTGGTTGTGATTGAGTCAAATCTTTGAATCCATTTATACGAAATTTATCAATCTTGTGAGTAGGGTTGGCAATGAGTCAAGCTAGCTCGTGGCTTGGTTAATTAACAACTTTATAAGCTGAAAATTTTGGCTTGTTTGTTAAATGAGCCGAGTCTCAGCTTTCACATGTTCAGCTCTGAGTAAATTGTTTTTTTAACTAAATATATGTAAAAACAAAAAGATTTTATTGAATTACAAATTCGAGTCTAACTCATTGAGCCTAAGAGACTCAATTAATACAAGTCTTGATATTGGTTCATTGAGTTCAAGCAGTTCATGAGCTTAAAGTGAGGCGAACTTGAGTCAAGAAAATGGGCTCGGTTTCTTATTTACCCAAGCCTTAACAAGGCCTAACTCGGCTTAGTTTAACTCATCTCCAGCTGTGCTTGTGAGATAGATTTTGGTTATTAGAGGTACGGGGATCAAATGTGTGGAAATAAGATTTGTACTTGTGTCATAAAAAATAACTAGGGGAAATTCTGAATTGTTTTTGAATAGGTACATGTATAGTATAGCTAAGTAAATAAGTTCCATAAACAGCCAATAAACTATGTGAACCTTATCACTACGAGCAAGGTTGCACATGCAATTTAATTGTTCTGCACCCAATAGTTTGGCTTACATGCCTATGTAAATTTTCCGGATTATTGATTTTTAATACATTTATACCAAGAGATTATCATGTATCATACTTTTGCACTTTAATTCTTGATAATATGTTACTCAAGGGTCAATGTTTAAGAAATCTGGCTTTTTTTTTTTTTTGCTGCTAATGAATGATTGGTCCATGCGAAGATATTTCTATATTTTGTGATTTATTCATTGATCTTCCTTGCTGTGACTGAACTTTGAGCTGCATGTACTGTGCTTAACTATTGTGCGTAACATACAGTTTGTGGCTGAATATGTAATCTAACTGCGGGTAGTAAAACAAAAGATGGGAAGTTTGAATAAATGATTAGCTGAACTGATGGATTTGTGTTTGTATTCTGCTTGTGTGCATGCTTTTACTAAAATACTGGTTCTGAGCCAGTGAAGCCACTGCTATTTGGGGATAACCCGTCCTCCCATTTCCTTGGTCCCTAGAAATTCGATCATATTTTAACCATTTTTCGTTGCGCTACTTCATAATGATCGCCTTCTACCACTTAGAAATCCCAAGAATAAGTTCACATTCCAAGGTTTTGTGGCTGATGCTGATCAGCATTTAAAAAAAAATAAATGAACATCACCCTATAAGTATTACTTTAACAATGTCTGCCGAGTGCCGAGTGCCGAGTGCAGAATTATTTCTGCCACATTACATGTGAGGGGAAATGTAGGTTATGACCTTCCCAGTTTAGTTGGACTCTATTTTCGTACAAATATGTCCGTAATTCCTCCATTTTATGCTACGTTAGAGTTTCTCATTCCATTATCCATGCTGATCTGTGTGGAAACATTTGCCTTCAAGCTTCAACTACAAAGTAGGAATGCGTCCATAAAAAAAAAAGGAATGCGTCCACCAAATCCACAAGAATTGTTATGAAACATGGTAGAGCCCACGAAAAAGAGTTGTATTGATGTAAAGTGGAAAAGATGAATTACAAGAAATATAATGAGGCTTATATAGCTAATGAGAACAACTAACCTCTTAACTAATGTAACTAATTTATATCTCTAATAACCCACCACAAGCAGGAAGTGCTAGAACTTTAAGTTTGGGATGAACAATACATTCAAACTTAAAAAAAATTACAAAATACAAGTAATGCCATAATTACATCGACTAAGCAAGAAATCACAGAATTGAAAAGTTGGTGACGGCCGAGGTTCGTAGTTCTTCATTTGCGTCTTCACGGATCTCATTCCTTACAAATTGAAATGTGCCGGAATAAATATCGACAAAAGATATAGAATTTGAGAAGAGTTGAAATTTACATTAGTCATAAGTCGCACAAAATTGGAGCTTTATATGCCTCCAAATATAATTTTTTTTTTTTAAGAATCCCAATTTTGGGAATAACAATCATAAAATGTCAAATAATGGCAGAATTTACCATTTTTTTTAATTCTGGAAAAAGAAGAAAAAAAATAACAATGGAACAGAAGTATAGAAATGCCATGGAACAATCAGTGGGCTCGTTACCCTGCAACCCTTGATGGCTCATCATCACTAACATCACATTGGGGGTTTTCGATTGAGACAGTGCTGAAAGGGCCAACACAATAACAAGAGGCGGAGACTGTGTTGGTGAGGTTCAACCATGGGAGCTCTTACTACATTAGCCACTTGGACTCCTGAGGATGATCTTTTCTCCCCGTCTAACGCTCTTGTGGCTCGTAGTTCCAGGAAAAGAAAGAGAAAGAGAGAACCAGAAAACAAAAAAAAGATTGCATCTCCAAGGACTCTTGATCGAACTCGTTGTTGAAAATTAAACTTGATTTTGGCCCATTTGATATTTGGGCCTTAATTGTCTAAATAAGAGTCCGTATTCTAGAAATAAGTTCTAGATAATTCTACTTTAGAAATCCTAATAATTTATTGAAAAATCTAGAAACTAGTAGTATTTTGATATTTGTATGGAGATCTCTAGAAGATAATTTGTAACCATTAGATTAAAATGTGTTGGCACAATCTTAGCAATTGGTTAAGGAGGTGCCACTAGTATAAATAGGGGTCATGGTTATGAGTTTGTATCAAGCCAAAAATACAAAGCATTCTCTCCTTAAGAAAGAATAACCTTCTCTCAAGTATTCTCTCCTCTTTCCTTCCTCTCAAAATTTCCTAAAACCCCTTCTCATTTCCAACACCCCTATTCTTTTGCAGCTTCCTTCAGCAGCTACATGAACAGTGGGTGTTTGATATATAGATCACAGGGACCACAAACCTCTGTTGCTCCTCCCCTTGGCCCACCAAGACTGCGAAACATCCTTTTGGGATGTCTTTTAGATCCTTTTTTTTTTGCATGGTGTTGATGAAAATGGAGGTGAGGGATGTGAAAATGAAAGCTCAGATGGTGCTTCGGACTATGATGATCTCCAGCAATCCCCATTAAGTTTTGCCAGAGATGCTTCTTGAACAGATATGGGGAGAAAGCAGAAGAGGTGGACCAGTTGGGAGATTGGAAATGTCCAAAGTGCAGAGGCATTTGCAATTGCAGTTTTTGCATGAAAAAAAGAGGTCACAAACCTACTGGTAAACTAGTGCACACAGCCAAGGCATCAGGTTTTTCGTCTGTGTCAGAAATGCTTCACGTGAGGGGTCCTGAAAATGTAGAATTGGACAAGGTTAATAATGTTGCTGTTTCACCTAAAAAGGAAGCTACTTCGAAAAAGGAGCAAATAATTGGTGTTGATAATTCAAGTTCTGATAAGGTTGTTATGAGCAATGCTATTTCACCTAAAAAGCCAGTTGCTTCAGAGAAGGAGCTTTTAGTCATTCCATCAGGGAAGCATGGGAAGGAAAATACTTTAGATGAAGATAGTGGTTCAAAGTTCGACTCTCAGAAATTTCAGAAGGCATCACCTAACACTAAAGAGAAACCTAAGAAAACAATACGGGAAGGATTAAAGGAAATATGTAATAGCAACAGAGTTGGTGATGCTTGCCAA
The DNA here is from genome assembly GCA_023212625.1 of Styphnolobium japonicum. Taxonomy (NCBI): domain Eukaryota; kingdom Viridiplantae; phylum Streptophyta; class Magnoliopsida; order Fabales; family Fabaceae; genus Styphnolobium; species Styphnolobium japonicum. The sequence continues at coordinate 17,956,428 of JALBWW010000003.1, read as the reverse complement.
AACAAGAGCCTGAAAAGGCCTAGAATTTGTAATGAAGTTCCAGAGGAGGAAACAAAAAGGAATGCAAATGATGGCATTAAAATTTGCAATGAAGTCTTTGAAAAGGAAATAAACATAAATAAGAATCATGACATCATTCATGTAGAGAAAAAGGTTCCCAAGAATCAGGCTTCAAAGGATGTTTGTTTCAATACTAATCAAGAAGATGTGAACGAAGAAATGAATGAACAAACTTGCAAAGGCACTGTGGTGATAGATAATGATGATAATTTCAAGTCCCAAACAGCCATAGGACAGTCTCAAAAAGTAAAAGAACGTACTGTGAAATCTGATATTGAAGAATTTTGCAATAACGTTCCTTTGCCCCTTGGCACTTCTTTAACAGATATATTGGACATTGAGTTTGCACCTGAAGATGTTGGGAATGCATTACAGTTCTTAGAGTTTTGCAGTGTGTTTGGAGAGGTTCTTGATATGAAGAAAGGAGAAGCCGAAGCTATACTACGACAATTAATACGTAAGCCAAATTTCAGAGGGAGAAAACACCTTAGTAACTCAGTTCCAAATTAGACTGTTGAGTCTGATACTAAGTGAATCAGGAAATGGGTCTCCATCCTTAAATGCCACCAATGGAAAGAATTCATGGTTTAAAGCTCTGGTGAATTTAATCAGCGGATCTGATCTTATACTAAAAGAATTGCAGTTAGATTGTCTTAAGGAAGGCATCGACAGATATTATGATTTGGATTTATCTAAAATGATTTGTCTATTGAATTTTCTTTGTGATGAAGCTTTGGGCACTGAGAAATTAAGGAGTTATATTGATGATCAAAATTTAAAATTTGCTGAAAAAGTGAAAGAAGCAAAAGCAAAGGTTGCTGCAGCTACAGCAAAGGAAAAAAGTCTGAAGCAGAAGTTGCAGGATGAGATGGCTAAAGCTATTATTTCACAAAATGGGGCTACCCTTTCATTTTCGGAGCATGATGCTCTTCTTTCAAAGATAAGAAGTGAAGCAGCTGAAGCTCATGCTGAGATGCTGGAGGCAAAGGGCATGATTCCTAAAAGGAAACAAATATCTGATGCTATGAGAACAACTAACCTCCTAACTAATGTAACTAATCTATATCTCTAATAAGAATGGTGGAAGATTAAAGAACTGGAAAGGAAGCTAAAGTCGCCCATTTTATCTTGTTTTCAGCTATTAATTTGATATCAGAGAAACGTTACATGTCCTCTTGACACGGTTTTTCTTTGGTATTATAATGGAAATTGATCAGCGTTTGAGCTAGCACTTTGCTGAGTTCTGTGTATGACCTGATAGTCAACTGATCCAAGGAAGTTATTTGATTGTGTTTTCTTTCTTTCTTTCTTTCTTTGTTGGAGCAGATTGTGTTATTTTCTTTCTTTTTTACAATGACGTCACGAAGGTTTTGAACTTAACGTTATAATCTCTTGCAAACTACCAGACGCTTCACCACTGACTTACTCCTTGTAGCTGTTGTGTTCTTTACTTTGACATAAAATAGCTTGTTTATTCATACTTGTTTACTTTGATTTATTCAACAAAGTTGGCATACATGGGGAAAAACATTGGCCACAATTCGTGAAGTTTATTTACAGACCAGAACCAAGTTATACCTATAGTATATTACTTACATGGACATGCTTACAAAGTTTCACAAACCTCCCATCATTTCCCTGATGCATTCTATTTTTCATACATATACTACCAACCACTAAGCATACCCATCCGTAATTATCACACCCCTTGATTCGAATTCAACACACCGAGCAAAACTATTCAATAGACAGGGATTTTCAAAAAGACTTTGTTGCCTCTCAATTGCTGAAGGAACGACGGGGTGAGAAGAGGCGACGAGGTGAGAACATCCCCATGTAGCCTGGCGAAGCAAGACCACCATCAATGGACTGATACTTAAGCATGGTGAAGCCCTTACGTTCTGGATGAGCCCCACTTCTCATGTGTCCATTGAAGGTTCCACACTTCACCAACATCCCCACCCATGACTTTTTCTTGGATGGTCTCTGATGGCCCGAATTCATCTTCTGGCACAGGTACTCCTTCACCACATCCAATCCCTGCTCCGCCACATCCAATAGAGGCGAACTGAGTGGATTCCCTTCCAAACTTAGCTTCTGGAGCTTCTTGAGGCAGCCAATGGAGTCAGGCAATGTCTTGATCATGTTGTAGCTAACGTCCAGTTCAACCAGGGACAAGAGGAGCCCTATGGAGTAGGGCAGGGACTCCAGGCACTGGAAGTTCTGGCTCACATTCAGGGTCTCAAGGTTGATGAGGTTCTCAAGGTCCTCAGGGAGAGCCCTGAGGCAGTTCAGGCGTGCGTCAAGAATCTTCAGAGCCGTAAGGTGAGAGGTGGAGCTAGGAAGGAACACTAGCTTGTTGGAGTTGACTGCGAGCTTCTTGAGGTTTATGAGCTCAAACCCTATAGTCTCTGGCAGCTTGCTCAACTTGTTGAAGTTGGCATTCAGTTCTTCTAAGGCTCTGGTGCGTCAAAATTCATAATACGCATGCATGTTAGAATGAACAACGTAATCAATATTTAGTGAGGTATATCTAAAGAGAAAAAGACTGATGAAGGAAATTACAATATTGATTTTATGATGTAACAAATAGAAATGTATAATGAATTATTGAATTAGAATATAAAAATTGAGGAAATTAAAATATAAGAAAAATTAAATCGAGGGTATTTTGTTAAATATTTTTGCTTCCATTTAACGTGTAAAAATGTAAATATTTATTATTCTTGGGTGATCTGTGCCTTATGACACTGCAACAGGTTGAAGTTCTTTGTTAAATGCCGACGAGTCTAGCGTCCCTCAGTCAGACTCTTCGTTTGTATCAGTGAATTCCTAGTACAATTTCCCATCAAAGTATCGATGACTTTTTGAAGTTTTCTTCTTTTTTAAAACAAAACTTTAGCCAAGTGTCCCCCACCTTCCATTTTATATACAAGTCAATTGTAACTATAATGACAGCCAGAGAAAATGAAGGTTTGCTAAACTATAACCTCAATGTGTGACAGCAGCCCACGATGTTTATTTCACTACGATGAAATGATTTTTCTTTTTTCTTTTCTTCAACAAAAAATGTGCAATTCGATGATTACGTATTGATCAAACAACTTATTATAAGATTAAGGCGGAGCTAGGTATATCTTTTAAGATAATTCCCTATCATATCACTTATTAAGCTTTCGAATCTAAACATGATGTAGGATGTGATGATTTCGTACGGGTGATTTGATGCCGTATAGTGTCAACGGAAAAATAAACACAAAATGAAAGGGACATGCATGTTTGAAGTATATATCTTGGCCACATGATCAATGGAACTACAACTTATTCAAGTGTTTAGCACTGTTTCGTGCATTTTGTGTTGTTGGACTACAACGTAAGCCGCTCCAAATATAGCTCATGAACAGAGAGGCAGTTATTGTCAAGTTAATCAAGTTTTGTTTAGATTTTTCCTTCTTTAATTTTTTCTCCTCTGTTGGTAATGCGTTATCCTAGAGGGAGATTATTCTTTCACAAAATTAATTGGCCTTTCAAAAGAAATTTATAAAAAAAGTATAATAATTAAATTATATCTCATTCATATAATGGGTTAAAGAATTGACAAGCAAAAGTATGTATACTGCCATGGGCTGTTGTATTCTGATCTATGCTGAAAGTAAAAAAAAAAAAGGAAGCAAAAATCAATTGATTTAAACAGGTTATAGCTAGATTGAAAACTTGATATGCGAAACACTTCAAAAGGAGTTAGTGAGTTACCATCGACGAACATGCGTACAACTTTATTATTTATCAGGAAAATAAAAAGAAAAGTGAAGAAAGTGAACCTGCAATTCTCAATGGTTTTGGGGAGGGATTCGATGAAGTTGGCAGATACATTCAAAACCTTGAGCTTAGAGAGGCAGCCAATGGAATTGGGGAGGGACTTAAGCTGGTTGGAGTGCACGTCCAACACCTCCAAGTTCAGTAGTCTAGCCGTTAAGGACTCCGGAATGTTCTGTCAAGAGTAAAATAATTGAAAAGATATATATATATATATATATATATATATTGATACAATTTGGAGGGGAATGGGAACTGGGATCAACAAATCAATATTAAAATAAGAGTCAGCTATCACTACTTTAACTTAACGCCGAGAACCACCACATAAGACACAATATTTAACTGCCTAGCGAAGATAATGCATATCTAGTTAGAGAAGTAATGAAGTAATTTATTGAGAGAGTGAGATGATAAAATTTTGATTGTTTAATTATTTATGCATAATTAAGATTAAAACATAAATTTATGTGAATTTGTTAAATGACCACGTGACTTTTAAGTAATTTCAAATCTCGATAATTTAGATAAAATTTAATTGTTAAAATTGACTTCTTTCCCTTCTCATAATAAAATAATGTTCTCACTTGATATATATATATATATGTGTGTGTGTGTCTGTGGAGCATATCAAGTAAGTGAAGTATCTTATTATGAGAGTGAAAAGAGCAAATTTTGATAATTAGATCATGTATGTATGGTCAGAATTAGAATATAAAATTCTGTAATTTTTTAAGTCATCATGCAACATTTAAGTAACTTCAAATCTTGATTATATGAGTATAGATACTTATTATTATACACGACACTTGTATGTAAAAGTAGCAGTTGATCGAGCAGAATATAAACATCTATACTAGTATTATACTATATTAAAATAAGTAGTATATATTGTGCAAAAAGGAAGATAAGTGCAAGGTACACCAAAATTGGTTTTGACCTTTTCATCTAGGGTTCCCATTACACTTCACATCGTGCTATATCTGTAGTTAATAATTTATATATTTGTGCATTATATATCGACTCAAGTCAGCAGAAAATGCTTACTTTTTGGATGGATCTTTGGCAGAAGATGATTATAATTAACTAGATCAAAACAACCCCATATCTATAAATCTGTGTTCTCAAATATTCATTGTTTTGAAAGTCTCCACTATATACGTATATGTTCACGTACCTGGAGATTGTTATTAGAGAGGTCCAACTTGCAAATGGTAACTAAATTAAGAAAAGGTTTGGGAATAGACTCCAAGTTCATGCCGCTCAAGTCCACTATTTGAAGCTTCTCTTCCTCTGTGGCTTTGTTCCTCTCCGTCTTCCTCCTCATATCCATGTTCATCATCGGCTGCTGATGATGCTGAACCTGTTGCAGTTGGTACATGATCTTTACAAATTACTTCATCATAACTCGACCACAACTCCCCTTTTTGTTTTCTTTAATTTCTTTTTTCCCCCTTTGTTTGAACTCCGAATGATATAAGAGTTGTAAACAATATTCAACACTTGAAAGGAGAGAGCTAGATTGTGAAAGAGGAGAGAGAGGGAGAGGGAGAGAGAGAGAGAAAGGAAGGGAGGGGGGGGGGAGATGATGATGAAGGTTGTAATTTGTGAGAGGAAGAAGATATGGCGTGTATATATGGGTGAGGGAGAAGGAGAGGACGTACGGATAAGAAGAAAGGTGAGAGAGTGACGTATGATGAAAGTACAAGAGCCGTATAGTTAGGGGTTGCGTGGCGGGCCAGGCCATGTTCCCACTTGATTTAGTCAACCCTGTATTGATTTTAAATTTTAGAGGACAGCGAACTACTCTTTAAAAAAAATTATTGGTACAATAATTAAGAAGATTTATTCTCTTGATTACTTGAGTTTTAACTTTCAAAATATTGAGTTAATATTTAAAAATTTTAATTTCCATAAATTCGCCATACTTGTCATAAAATATACACTCTTTTTTTTTACAAAAAAAAAAATATACACTCTTAAGATGCTCAAAAGAAACTTGATTAAAATAAAAACTCATCGAAAAATATCTTTATGGTACAACTTACAATTTACAAGTATAAAAAAGAAAAAAAAAGAAATAATAATGACGTTGAAAAGGTGTACGTCTGATCTGTCCCCGACTACCCGCGAAATATCGGGCAGCTTATGCTCTTCTGTTCTGTTGAGTAATTTTTCTGTAGAGTTTATTATTAAACATAAATAAATAATACATTCGTATCATCGAAGTATTGAGCTCACAAAATAAATTATGAAATTGTATCTTCAGCTCTCAGTGAGTAATATGAGAAAGTGATGTTATAAAAAAAAATATAAATTTTATAATACTAAATTTTATTAATATTTATAAAAAGTATATTAATTTTATTTATATATATATATATTTTAGTATAACCCTTTCCTATTATTTAGTAATATGGAAAAAATTTAATCATAATTCCTGTTTATACAAAAGTTCCTCCCTTTTAATATTTTTTTGAATCGTTATTTTTGTATGATATACTTCATGTCATCTGCGATGACACACTTCAAAATATATGTGGACACGTAAAATTTTAGTTTGCCGGCCGGCTTTCGTGGACCAACCATGTTTCGCATCCATGTTTTTTAATGTGCAAGTTAATTGTAACAATTTAATTTTGATTCGTCAACGGCGGTGTAAAAGGATTTATACTATTAGTTAACTAATATGGTAGTGTCTTTATATATATATATATATATGCGCGCTAGCGTCTTTATTTTGATATACTGATATTATATTAAAAAATATTTGACTATCAGAAAACTATATGATCACCTGTTTAAAAATAATTATTTTTTTAATAAATTTAAAAAATATTAATAACCATAATGATATGGTATTTGAAGTCATGTTTTGACACATTTGTTTGACTAGTGAAAAGTGAAATTGAAAATGTTCACAAAGAAGTTAGTTAATTGAGGTGTTTTATGTAACAAGTAGGATAGAAATGAGTTGAGGGAGTATGTCAGCCTGGCTTGATTTGTTAATAATTTAATAATTTTATAAATTTAAGCTTTCATACATTCAACTTATTATTTCGTAAGTTAACTCAATATATGTATCATTTCTATTTTTGCTAGTATATTTAAGTAAATATTATACCATCAATTAAATCCTATAATAAATAAGTAAATGCTTATTAATAGATAAATATTTAGATGATATAATGAATAGTATAAATGAATTATACAATAGAATAATATGAGGTGAATGCAATTAATAAAATTTGAAAATTCCTACCATTTACACCTGTGCAGGACATTCGTCCATCACCCCCTAAACCCACACACTCACCTCACTAATGCACCTCAACCTATAAATTAAATCACTTCCTCTCAAACACACACACACACTGAATCACTCACTAGAATACACACATACACTGAGAGAAAAGAAAAAGGGGGACGGGTAACGAGAGCACAGGGGACGAAAACGAGAAGGGGAAGCTTGCTGCAATCAATCAAAGGTAGAGAAAAATCTTTTGAAACCTTCTTTTTCTTCTTTTTTCTTGGATATTTTTCCCCTGAAGGTATGGTTCTATTCTTCTTCTGCCTGTTCTTTTGAGAATTGAACTCACTACAAGTGTAAAATATGGTTCTTACTTCAATTTAACCAAGAACTTAGATGCTTTCATGTATAGAAATTCGTTTATGATATGGGTTAATAGTGGGTTCTTGTGGCTCTGTATGTTGAAGTTTTGTTTTAAGTTTATGAATATTGAAATTCTATTATCACATCCTTCAATTCCAACCGATCACTTGAATGACTACATGTGCTAGACTATGTTCTCAAAATTTTCTAGAAGAGCTAAACATCTGGGCATTGGCTTCGATCTTTACCTATTCCAACTGAATTTGAATAAACACTTGCTTTAGTAACGACTAATTATAGGACAGGTTCTGTAGGTTCTGCGTGGCAAGTATAGGTATACTGAGTTCGGTCCTTTTTCCCCAAGAGAGGACTTGAAGGCATGAGTAAAAGAAAAATATGTGTTACGTTGGTGTATTCGTTGGCTTTACTTTCTCTAGAAATTTTGAATGAGGAGAGGATGGCTATTTGTTATAACCATGAGCTCTCAATGTGTTTGGTTTAATTTGGGTTGGTACTTGGTGAATTTGAATGTTAAATTCATGATAGAGGTATCGAAAAGTTTAGATTGGAATTTATGTGCGGTAGGTACTATTTAACTGGAAGATTTGGATATGTTTTGAAATACACTATTGTTTTTATACAGTATATTTTATTTGATCATTAGAAGAATTTGTTTCAGTTTTAAATAAAAAGGCTATGTCTCGCTTTAAGATTTAAACTTGGATGAATACAATTTGTAATTTAGAAAAGATTAAATGAATTAATAAGGACTTTTGACCTATGCTATGGGACATAATTGATATGGACCAAGGCTCATTTTATGAACTTATTGACCATATAAATTGAAGGTATCGATACTCATCGATTAGGAAGGTCGAGAGCTTAAGTTTATCTCAAATAAACATTTTTTATAGGTGGACACTTGCATGACCTAAGGACCTAATGAGAACTATGAACAATGAGACCTAAAGATGAAGCTTCCAAACAAAGAACCATGTGACCTAAGAACCATATCTCATTTAAGGCTAACATGTAATGACTATAAGATAATTTAATAAATAACATATTGATTTAAGAAGCCTAGCCGAGACATGCTTGATACCTAAATTCTTATTTGAAACTTTTGATTTTACAATTATTTTTTGTAGTTATATAACTAGAAGCACCAATTAATGTATTTGCTGTTTTATAAAATATCTAGAAGTTTCCCTATTGAGAATTTTATGTCTCACCTTTGTAACTTGGTGTTTTTAGTTGTCGAGCCTAATCATTGTGATTGAGATTAACTTTTGTTGAGTAGAGTTTCCGCTTCATGGGCGCTTTGTTTGTATGGTGACTGCCATTAGGGTCTATACAGATCCTAACGGCGAAGTTTTATATATATGATGTGGTTACTGTGAATCATACCTTTTTTGTGTGTATAAAATATATGTATATATATGTAAATAGGGTTTGTTTATTAATTTTTTTTATGTAGATATACATAGGGTTTCTATTTTGTGAATAGCCCTATTTGAGCTCTATTACTTGTAATTAAACTTGAATTACTTTTGCAACAAAGAAAATGACACTTCTGTAAGAAAAATAGCTTTTTATAGATTTCTGATTAATTCTATGTATGGATACAAATATATAATAGATTAAAACAAAGTTAGACGATTGATCAGCTTGAACAATAAACAAAAATATAATAATAAACTTGGATTTCAAAGATTCTAAAGTTTTATAAGCAGATATAAACATAATACATTGATTAGTTAGTTCGGAACAGAAAACAAATCTAAAATATTTATTTATTAGTAATTCTCAAAATACTACGTTGAGGTGCGACATATATAATTATTTTTAATGAATAATAATAATGTTTTGATTTAATATATATTAACACTTTTTTTTTTTAGTTTGACTAGATTGAACTATATGTAATAATATTCTTAAAAACATATTCACATCATGTTCTTACTTTTACTACCAAAACAAACCTTTTACTATTTAAGCTAGTATTTAAATATTAGTTATGAGACATTTTACAAGCCGTATTTGGTATATGTTAATAATATTATCATGTAAACAAAACATTAAGTGGATACGCCATAAAGATGTGATCTAGTCTTTACGGTTCGATGAAATTCTCCCTTCGCATGTCGTAAATAAATTGCAATAAAAGTGTACTCATTAGGAAATTAGGATAATGGTCACTTTCAGAATTTCATATATTATATCATGAATTTAATTTTAAATTATTGTTGACAAAAAAATTATCATGAAATATATAATTGACGGCTACAGAAACGTATCAGAGCGTACTTGTCGGCTGATGACTACAATTTCAAACGCTAGTTATTTGCTGTCTTTTTTCTTTTTCTTTTTTTATATCAGGATTTGCTGCCTTTGTTTAAAGCAGTGTTTTAAAAATTGATTCAATCCAATTAATTTAATTGATTGGATCATAAACTGAAAGTTTTATTAGTTTTAGTTCAACTAAAAAATCACCTAATTTGTTAAACTATAAAAAATTATTAATCAGTTAAATTGATAAAAATCAAAAATAAAAAATTAACTAATTTACTTTTAAATTAAATTTTTATTAAAAAAAATAGTTCTTTTTTAAAAAAAAAACTTATGATTGAGCTCTTTTGAAAATTGGGTTAGGTATTTTTACAATTCTAATCATTTTTTTTTCATAAAATAAGTAACGAAACAATAAAGCGGTTTATGATTTTTGTGATCAATTTTATATATATATATATATATTATATTATTTTAACCACCTGTTCGTTTGATCAAACTGATCAAACCTTGAACCACTCTCTTCTTCAATTATCTGATTGAACCAATTTTTAAAACATTAATTTAAAAGAAAAAAAAAAGCTGTACAATAATACAATTGCAATAGCTGAAAAGCACAACCTCGACTTGCTGCCTTTTTTTCTTTTTCTTTTTTATATCAGGATTTGCTGCCTTTGTTTAAAGGGGAAAAAAAATGTACAATAATACAATTGCAATAGCTGAAAAGCACAACCTCGATTTATTCTCAGATTCTATAGGCATATAAGACGTGTCTTATTTTGATATATATATTTTTAAAGTATAAGTATTTAAGTTGAGTTATTAAGTATTTATATTTAATAAATTGTAAAATATTTTTATTATTAAATTAATAATCAATAAATAATTAACAATTTATTCTAAATACAATACTCATAAAAAATCATAACAACTCTTATATAAGTTCTATAATTAAGTTTTGGATAATCTTCTTAAGTTGACGAGGCAGTGATCATATGATAAAACCACAAATTGTCATCGTTTTCCTTCATGCAGTCTACATGCCGTACGACTCCATCTTGCAAATCCTTTAGATTAATTTCGATATATAAAAAATTTCAGGTACAACTAATCTTCCCCTCTCCTAACCAATTGCCAAGACTTTGTTTGTTTATTATTCTTTATTTTTTTCTTCTTCAAATGATTAGAGAATTAGTATAACAGCTGATACAATTCTTTTTAATGTGAAACAACTAATACAAATCCTTACCGTATAAAAAATAAAATTAAAAATCTAATATAAATTATGAGACTATACAATGGGTCAACACAATTAATTTTGGAATAATACATAGACTACGTTGACATTTTTAATCTCATTTTTCTAATTGATTCAATAATTTTTTATATTAAATTTAACAAATTTATGAATTTTTTTTTTTACATTTCTTATAAATTTAAACTCGTGTTGATAAAATAAAAAAATATACTAGTAAAAAATAGTTGAATTGATATCTTTCGTAGTCTTTACAATAAGACCGTAGTTATATGTTAGATGTTCAATCTCTTATATCTTTATTTTTTATTATTTCTTATATTCAATAGGACCTCTTTAAAATTTAAAAAAAAAATTAACTCGTCAGATTAGTCTATTAATTAACTATCTACCTTAACTATTAAATTAATTTTTCAAACTTCACTATAGGGCCATGTGGGATATATGCTTTTAAAATCATTCAAAAAATAATTTAACCTCACTTAATTAGAAAATTAATCCAAAATTTTTCTTACCTTATAACAAAAATAATATAAAATAAATTCAGTTATCATCAGAGCTAACGTCCATTAATAATTATGTCAACTTTGAATTTTGGGACGGTGTGGCATGACTTCCAAGCGACGACTTTTCACTCTTAATTTTATGAAAAGAAAATTCGTTGCACTTAACCAATAACAAGTTGTGCGTGGCATTGAGAATTCTTTGAATAAAATGAAGTTTACCAACGCACGATTAAAGTCGAGAGGAATCTAAGTGCAAGTTTGATAGTTGGAAGTTGGAACCATGAAGATAGGAAAAAGATATTTGTATAAATTATTTGAGATAAGCGTATAATTTGAATTATTAAAAAAGTTACAATAGGATTAATGTATTATTTAATGACTTATATATAAGTATGTGAATATAAATTTGTGTAAATATCATTATTTTAAAGAAAAATTACCGTAGTTGTACACATTGACCATTAAATACACAATCCAAATTCGCATAATTAATAGTTATAATATTGTAAGCAACCGTGATTGCGGCTGAGAAAGATTATGATTAGTGAAAAATAGAAACAAAAACAAAGTTGTATTGTACTAGCCTTCTCAGCATCATTACTCTAAAGATAAATTACTGTAGTTGTGTACATTAAGGACATTATTTTGATATTTTTTTTTTTAGGGTATCGATACTTATGGTGAGTTATCAAGGATTCATTAGTTGTTATTTATATTTAATAAATTTTTAAGTATTTATTGTGAAACTAACAGTTAATAAATAATTGACAACTTACTCTGAATATCAAACTTATTAATGTACTATAACAACTTCCGTACATTAATAGTTGAAATTCACATAATTAATAGTTATAATATTGTACGCAACCATGATTGCCGCTGAAAGATTATGATTAGTGAAAAATAGAAACTAAAACAAAGTTGTATTGTACTAACCTTCTAATATAATTGTATTTATTTTCTTTTTTCTGACAAGTTGATTTTATTGACTAACATCAAATAACAAATAACAAATAAAAAAATTACAATAAAAAAATGAATAATTCCATCTCAGACTATTTTTAATAGTAAATTACACTCTATCACCTCAAGTTTGTTAAAATAATTTAAAAAAAGAAGATTATGCTCTTCTTTTTTTCATTTTGTTTACTCTTCTTTTCTCATTTTAATATGTTTCCACCCTAACCTTATTTAGAAACATAAAATTTTAAAATCACATAATTTTGTCCAACATGCAATATAATGAAAATCTTAAATTAAATAATAATATTTAGTAAATTCAATTCCAAATGTTAAACTAATATAATGTATATTACATATTTTTATATTTCTAATCATAAGTAAGATATAACATATGTGGTACATTTTCGTTTTATAATTCCTCATCTACCTACAAACTTAAATTTTCTAAGATGTAAATTAAATATCTTGTGTTTTTAAACTAGTATCTTTATATTTTTTTAGCAAATACCTGCAGGGTACTGGGATTTGAATGCAACTCTGCCCCTGCCCCATCTTTATTCATTAAACGAAAACAAATTTCTCTTTATCTTTGCCCCACAGGAGAATTTGTCTTCATATCAGTCCCGTCACAAAGACCCTGTAAATACTCACTTAAATGAATAACTTCGCCATTCTTATTAACAATAACATATTATAATAATAAAGGATAGTGCTAGCTAGAGTACGCTTAAGTGCCAAGTGCTCGAGCTTTCCAGCCATACACGTCTCATTGCTTTCAAAAACATTGAATTCTTCATCAGAGTTGCCCTTCCTTGGATCTTTAAACTGAGGGTATTTTTATAATTTTTTAGCGGGTACATGCAAGGACTGGGATTTTATTGCAGCTCCGCCCTGACCCATCCCTATTGATTAAATTGAGACAAATTTCTCTTTATTGGGAGAAATTTGTCTCCACATTATCCCCGTTGTGTGAGGACCTGCGCTGCTATCACACGCGCACGTCAGCGATTTGGGAATTTGTGTTATGGCCAAGTCATGCAGAGTGAGTGTGTACCTTCACCCCCAAGTAACGAATTCGTTCAAATCGTGCAAGGGGAATTCTCCTCCAACTGTTAGGGACTTGGTTCCCATGTTTCGCATTCACACCTTTCGGGTAGGAGAGGACTTCAGAGATGCATAGTTGGCAAGCTCATGGTGGGGGACCAATATGTAGGTGTGAGCCCGTGCGTAGAGGATGGGAACCGTAGACTTCATTTGCGGTGATGTGTGAAGATCATGTAATAATGAATGTGTTAGTTTTGATAACCTAAGGCTTATATTTTGGCCGAGTTAGTCCTATAATCAATTTGATGAAAAGCATGTGAATCATAAACGACCCTTTGATAGGTGTACTGTATAGGAGAAATGGGCAGTTAGTACATGATTAATTGATATGATGGCCTAGAGAGTTCAAAAAGAATTTTGTTACAAATTGGTTTCTGATATATGTATGTGGGGTGATCCATCATGGTTGTCAATTACCCTCATGTTTAGCTAGTTTTTTGTTTGTGAAAAGATTGGTATCATGCTAACTCTTATAATGCTTAGTCTCTAAGCATGCATGGCCATGGTTGCCAAATTTTCCTGTTGTATGCCTACTTTTGCTTGTGAAAGGGACTGTTGGTGTTATGCTAATTGTTAGAGTGTTTAGTTTCTGGACATAGGATTTGGGTTTTGATTTCAGGGTTATGCAAAGTTCAAATGAGATGAAGATGCCGTGATCTGTTACTGTTATGTTCTGAAATTTTGGGTTTCATGTCCAGTGAGTTGTGTTCAAATGGGTGCTGCAATTTCATTCTTAAGTGCTTGTTATTTGTCTTTTGGCTTAATGGTTCTGTTTTGGGTACATGAATTTCAAGCTTTGATTTTATGCTTTGCCTAGTTTTTTGGGTCTTGACACTTTGTTCTACTTTAAAGGATTTAGTGTCGGTCTCTTGAATGATGGGGTGGACCCCGTGAGACACTCAATACGAGCTGTGATTTGTGTCCATGCCAATTTTTTTTTCCTTTTCTTCCGGTACAGCTTGCAATGCAGATTTGTTTGGGTTAGGGTTTCAGTTAATAAAGGGTTTATAGATCTTACTACTGTGTCAATAAAATTTGAATGGAATGACAAATCCACCTTGTTAATAATCATGGGCAGGTATTGAGAGAGTGAACATTGAGCATACTTTGGTTGCTATCATTTCCGTCTTTTGGAATTAAGTGATTTTCAATTAAGTTTCATCTTCTACATTTCTTCAAGGTTTCCCTATTGATTCACTATTTCTTGAAATCTCTAGTATCTCAAAGATTATATATTGGTTAATTTAAAATCTTTTGTTGAGGTTTTCTATTTCAAGAGTTAGAATAGGTTTATTTTCTGGTGTGGTTTTCTCACAGTGAGAATGGGGCTTAATTTTGAATAATTGGCTGCATTGATAATGGCTGGAATTGATGAATTTGCATATGAACAATGTTTTTTTTCAAGGTAAATATAAGATATGCCTATCCCTTGAAAGGGTCAGTACCGTGACTTTTTATAGCAATCAGTGGCATGAATAGAATTGCATGATTTTTAGCACAAGAAAAAAAAAAGAAAAAAGAATTGCATGTTTTTTTTTATGGCTTTTGTATATCTCTTAGTGTTTATTTAATTTATTTTAAATGAGGAAAAGCAAGTTTGTAAGCTACAAGGTTATGCCATTCCTGACACTATTTTTATGCCTAATTAAGAAGAAAAAAGATTCAATGGAAAAGGATGACCTGCTAAATTGCATTGTGGAAAGCATGGTATGGTATATAAGCCAACTATATTTTGTTGACGTTGTTTTAATCAGAGAGGTATACTAACTTTAGTGTGCAGGTTGGAACTTGAAACATAAATAGGGCACGCAGAAATGAAAAATACTTCGCTTAATAAATTTTTTGAAAGTAGTTAGAGGAACTGGGTAGTGTTCTTGTTTGGTGAATTGCACTGGTATTTTTGTAGAGACATAATGCAGTTCTTAATAATTGTATCGGTCAAATATAACTTTGCTAAACTAAGCCCAACCCGTTCAGCCTAAACTACTATGGAGCACTCACTTACTATAGACTCACTAACATAATGTTTTGGTTGGAGAAAAATGGAAAAGAAGAAAGGGGAGAAGAGAAATTATTTTAAATTTTATGTGTTTGGTTTAATTTTTTGGAGGGGAGTGGAGGGGAGGAGAAGGGTGCAAAATCCCTCCTAAGTCAATTTTAGCTCCCCTTCAAAAGTGGAGGGATTTGGAGGGGAGGGAATATATGTTAAAAAATGGATTAAAATATCCCTAAATTAAATACTACATTAAATGTTATAATTGTGTAAAAAGGTAAATTTATACTTTCTCGATTAAAATCATTCCCCTCCCCTCCTCTAACCAAACATACACAAAATTAAACTCTCTTTTCTCCTTTCCCCTCCCCTCCCCTCTCCTCCCCCTTCATTAAAATCCTTCCCCTCCCTTCTCCTCCTTTGAACCTAACAGACTATAAGGCTTATAAATAAGGGTCTTCCCTATCAAGTATGGACTTTTGGAACACTCTTTCAACTTATCTCATTCAAGTTATCTGATTTCAGTGATAAAGTAAACCAACTCGTTCAACCCAGTTTGGATACCCAACCAAGAACTCCACCAACCACTACACTAGTGGCGACCTTGGTACATAACAATAATGCATATTATAGCACTTAAAGTGTACATACATTTAAGAGGAGAAATGAGAAGGACAATGTGTTTAAATAATTAAATTGATTTTAGGACATCATTAAAAATGAAAAAAAATCTTCACAATAATAGGATATATATAAAAAATATGACATCGTAACCTTTGCAAAATAAAATAAAATTATATTTGTAAACTTTAGATTAAAGAGACAAATCGATAAAAAATAATTAAAATGAAAAAGAAGTTTAATGTCAGGTAAGGTAAAGCATAACTCTTTTTATCTATTTTTTTAAAGAATTTAATATTTATGTTCTATTTTCTCCCAACTCCTTCTCTCCTAAAAAATGCACACTTTCACTTTCATGTTTGATAGGCTATGTGGGTGTGGGCCAAGTCCTCAACGAGCTATGACAGACTTGAAATGAACATTCTGGCTAATTGAAGTGTTCAACGTCCAAAATGGTTTGAAATCTCTGAACCTCACGGTATTTCATATTTGAATGATAAAAGTAATATGTTCGAAAAAAATTGAGTATAATAAACAAATATTGACCAATATATTATCAACTTCATTTGATATTGACAAAGGAATATTGATTTGATGTTAATATAAATGTAGGAGGGTCTACTGAGAACACATATTATCAACTTGTGGATTGTCATTTATATAGAGATTTACATGAAGAGACTATTAATACCCAGTTTTAAATTGTTTTCAATGTTACGATCCTTTTTGTATTTTTACACTTTGGTTTATTCCGTTTTACACAATAATGATATGACAACATGTTAAACTTTGTGATGAAAATTTAAGACCATTGAAATTAAATTGACCACTAACAAGCTACAAAGTCTCAATGTGCACTGCAGCACTACTCCAACAACATTTGAGATAAGGCGTAATAAATAAATAAATAAAGGTAAACCAAAAACAGGGGGGGGGGGGGGAGGATGGTCACATGGATATCGTCACAAAACGTATTGTAAAAAATTAATATATTGCCAAAGGCAATATGAAGTGAAAGGCTCATGACCATTAAAACATGCCACAATACGGGCTAACGTCTATCAGTTTCTATATGCCTCCATTAATATATTATTCACTCCTCATAAGTTAACGGCTAGTAGTTTTATGTTACTATTGCAGTATTATTTGGCCATTTTTAATGTTTTGACAAGCATTATTATCACTCACTGAATTCAATAATATATATCTAGTGCTTGGTTAGAGTCACCAGTGATTTACAACCTTAGCAAAAGGCTAAATGTTTGAATATTAAAAAATGTTATTGTATAAAATGTTAATAATTATAATCACTCGACTTATTATTGCAGTATTATTTAGCCATTTTTAATGTGTTGACAAGCATTATTATCACTCACTGAATTCAATAATATATATCCACAAGTACTTGGTTAGAGTGACCAGCAACTTACAACTTTAGCAAGAGGCTAATTATTTGAATCTTAGGAGACATCATTGTATGGAATGCCAATAATTATAATCACTCGACTACTTAAAAAGATTAGTCTTACGTTCAAAAGGATAAAAATATTCCTAATGTAAGCAAAAAAAAACTATAATATATACTTGACAAGCATTTTTAATGGCTTTACAAGCATTCTTATCACTCTCATATTAAGTTAGAGCACTCACTTATTATAAGAGTGAAAGGAATATATCTTAATTATTAGATTATATATGCATATGTAATAAAGACTAAAATATAGAGTAATATAACTTGTTTTAAGTGGTGATATAACTTTCAAATAATTTTTAATCTTGACAAATCATATAAAATTTAACAAAATATATATATATATATATATATATGTAATAACATATGTGAGTGTGTCGGTGTGCACAATTATTTTCCAAAAACAAGGAAGAAATATATGATAATATCAAGTAAAATGATATATAAAGTCTATACTATATTAAAATAAATATTTTTAATTTCATAAAAAAATATCGTAATAGAAAAAAGCAAAAAGTTATAAGTCTGGTGGATTTAATTAAATATTTACTCTTACCAATAATATTATAGTAATCTTAGGTCATCATTTAAGAAATAATTCCTCTAAATATATTAATGTGGGATGTATTATTAAAATCGCTTAAGAATAAATTTAATCTTGATTAACGCAAAATTTAATTTTAAAATATCTTATTATAGAAAACAAATCTAAGTTTATTTCTATTAGAGTAAATGAGACTTCACTTAAAAATATATGAAATAATTTACCAATGCGGGTTGGTACGAAGGAGTTTGTGCCCCTTAACCATCATCTCCAGAGTTCGGGCCAGGGGAGATGTAAATGGAAAAATCCCACTTGGGAGCAGTGTTATAAAACCCGTGTCGGACTGGCCGGTTCGGCTGGTGGACCAACGAATCGGTCAGATATTTGGTTTGAATACTTAATTAAGATCAGTTAAGTTTCAAAATCGGTCTCAATTGGTCCGACTCGGTCGGTTTTAGATGAAAACCAGTAACTCGGTTGGTTGAATCGGAATCGTCCGGGTCACTAAATTTTAAAAAAAAAATTTTAACTTTGAAAAATCATAACTTTTGACTCATTTGTTCGATTTAGACTAATTATATGTCCATTTCATATAACTTTTCGAGATCTACGCCATAGTAGTCTTAATTTTTTAAAAAAAATACTTATTTTCTAAATTATGAGCATGTTAATGAAAATATTTAGGTTTTTTTATAAATTAAGGGTTAAACTCTTTTTTTTTATAGGTCATATTTTTTCTCAAAATAAATATATTTTAGTTATATATAATGATAAATATCATCATATGTAGTGTTTATTTATGTATATATATGTATTTAAATATTTATTTAATTTTATACTATTCGACCAGTAACCAACTGATTGAACCAGTGACCCATTAATTCAGTACTTTAACTGAGTCAACTACCGATCCGATTTTTATAACTATGCTTGGGAGGCCTCCCCTAAAAGGGGCCCGACAACAAGCTGGAGTAGTGAGCCACTTGCTCACCATTTTATGTACCAAAAAAAAATTACACTTATTTTTAAATACGGATAGACAGAACAAGAATTAGAGTTTAATTACATTTCTGAAGAATCCATTACTACACCAAATAGACTCTTCATCTGTTATAAATAAATTGTATTTATCTAATATGTTTTGTGAACAGACTTTTGTATAATGGTATACAATTATACATTTCGATTTTCGAGAAATAAACAATCATAATGTGTAACTCTCATGTTGGTCGAGATCAGTTCTATACTAAATACACTTTGTCACAATGTAATTAATAGATAATTTATTCGGTATCACTTTTATAGATATTTATTATATGCATGCTAATAATATTTTTTGTTATAATATCTTCACACGAAATTTTGTCCAAGGGAACGAGGACACAATTTCTATTCTCTGTCTTTTTTATAAAAAAAAATCCTGAAAGGGATGTCTTTTCGTAAGAAAAAATGTATTATATTAATCTAAAGGAAGACACTATTTAAGGCACATCAAAATAATAAATGGCCAACAAAACTTGTAGTTGAATTGATACCAACTTCAATCTTTACGTATGATATGATGATGATATCAAAAGTTTGATCATCTATCAAACACTTATTTCCTTCTCTTATATGGATGCACTTGCACCTCTAATGTATAAAAAAATATAATAAATTATCTACACAAATTTTTGTTTAATATTTCATTATAAAATTCAGTTATTATTTTATAAAAGCCTATCTAGGTGCACTTGCACTTTTAATATACTACTACTACTACTACTAATAATAATAATAATAATAATAATAATAATAATAAACGATCTATACAAGTTTTTATTTGATATTTCATTACAATTTCAGTAATTATTTCACAAAAAGGTAAAAGCATAGTTATTAAATTTAATTTTAAAAATATAAAGTGTCTCATTATTTTATATTTTATTATAATATATGGAATTAAAATAGGAGAAATAAAATTTGTTATTTTCTTATTGGACTGCACGGGAAAAAGAAAATGACAAAAAAAGTCGATTTCTTTTACAAGTGACAAAAAGAATCATTGAGAATTGGTTTATTATTTTATTTATTTAAAAGCCAAACTATGTCACAAGTTTAAGCAAAAATTTACAATAGTGAAGCTTACCAAAGGAATAGTACTTATTTTCTTAAATTGAGATAGAGAAATTTAGAATAAATTTTGTATATAATTTTCCATATAAAGTTTATATCTAAAAACATTTCACCTCAATTATTTAATAGACATCAAACTGACCTAGGAATAGAGAGCCAGCAAGACAGGGACTAAGGATGCAAATGAAATCAATTGCAAATGTGAACAAAAGATGATCGAGCCAGCTTGCATGTGAAACTAAAATTTCTCTTCCCAGCAAACGCTACGGGCTCCATGTTCAAACGTGTCACTTCCATGGAGTGCATAGAAACAGGCGTCGCACTGTGTAAGTAAATCAAGCAACCTTGAGAGCAGGTTACTTTCCTACAAATGAATGAATGTGAGAGTAAAAGGCTAAAGATTCTTGTCGCAAAAGCAAATGGCCTTTTCTATCTTTGTTGCTTTGGGTAGATATCCTACAAAAAAAGTCTGCGTGCGTGATTGAATCAGGTTGTCAGTTTCGTCTGTGTCTGTTTCATCACAGCTTTTCTGGTGTTTTCTACCTCTTGAGTCGGCAGCACAAGGTCTTTATAGAGAGACTTGGAGATCCTAGAGAGCACAGTGATCAGAGTATAGTTCTGCAGAAGATAGAGAGTTGAAAGAGAGGTTTTTGTGTGAAGGAGAAACTGAAGAAAATGTCAACAATGGACTTGAGGCAAGCGTTAGCTGGACTTCTCACTCTCTCAATGTTCATAATGCTGGGTAACATGATCAAGAAAGACCATTTCGATCCACTTGATGTAAGTCTCTAGATATTCACTTCAGTCTAATATATAAGCTTAATTACTTTCTTTTTCTGGCTTGAAAAATTAGTCTACTATGCCAGGGAAATTATCTGACGAGTTGTCATTTCCTTGTCAATTAGATATGATACTTGAAATATTATCACGCTTCCTGCTTTGTGTGGCTTCCAAGTTCGGCTTGGATTCGTTGGCGATTCATAAGTGTGTATAACGTTATAGTTATTTACAGAATTTTATATTTGAATTATATGATTTGCAAAAATTCAATTTTGCATGCTTGGGAATTTTTTTAAAAGAAAAATGATTCATAAGGTCAATAAATTAATCAATTAGAGAATTGGCAATTGATCTCTAGTCGGCGAAATGTTTCCAATGCTAAAAGCAAACAAGTGAGGGTTTTGAGGAGGTTTAATAGAATGGTGAGAGAGAGAAGAGCTTTACATATAATGTGTGGATAGTTTTAAATGACAATTCCAATCTTGGGTTTAGGTCTTAACCTCAAAAAATGTGAGAATCAGTCTTATTGAAGCTTGAGTCGTTATTCGATTGTTAAAATTTAGAAGCTTAAGATAAGAATTTGTTAAGGGGCAATCGGGTGTCTCAACGCTCGCGCCCCTAATCATTGCCCGATGTGCAAGATGTAATTGCTGAGCGTTCAAGTGCCTTTCAGGAAATTCACTTGAGATATTATAGAGCACATAATACTTTTTCAAATTGTTAGATCTTATTTCAAGCTGAATGGCGTTAAGTGCGCTAAAGCGCTAGAGCGCCCCTTGAAGAAATTCACTTGAGGTATTATATAAGCATTAAATATTTGTTTAGATTGCCAAATCTAGATCTTATTCCAGGGTATTTGAAACTTATAAGGCAATAAGCAGTCGAGTCTCAATAACAAATTCGAAAGATTATAAAAAGTTTTCTTTTTAAATTTAGTTAAAATTTGCACAGATCTCTAAAAACTTAAATTCATCTATTGGGTATGAAACTCAAGTGTTTATCCACTCGAGTGTGTCATATCATCTCCCAACTTATAAAACTGAGAGATAACAGAAATTAAATTTGCTTAATGTACGTGTGTAGATAATTTTATGCGAAAATTCTAAACTTAAGGTAGGGTCCAAAGGTTGATACCGATATCTTAAGGAGCTTGGGGATGAAGGTCTTGTAAATATTATTATGTTTAACAAAGATAACACGTCAAATCTAGTCATGATCAGAGGTTGGGGTTTGGTTGCCAAGAATTGGGCATTGGCTAGATTGATATATAGATAGTAAATGTTATATATGACTATCAAATATTTTATGAGCATGCCAATATATACCTCTATCTAAAGTTCAAAAATGTTAAAAATGTTTGACTCTAGAAGTGCAAAAGTTCGATATTATTATGAATAGTTTTCAAAAGCTGAAAATTTTAATTTTATATACTGTTTTCAAAATATTTAATAAAAAAGTTATTATGTTTTTTAAAAATATTTTACAATTCGTATTCATAATATATATTTTAGATTGGAAGGTCAGTCTTATAAGAGGGAATGGATTATTTTAGAGAAAAATTCATACTTTAAAATAAATTTTGAGTTTTTTAGTTATAAAGAAGGTTTAAGACCTGGTGTGGGAACTCATCAAAAAAAAAAAAAAAAGACCTGGTGTGGGAAGGAGAAAGGCAGGCTAAGGTGCAAGCAAAGTGACTTAACTGACATTCAATTATGAGATCAAGTAATTTCCAAAGAAATTTGATGCCACTTGAATTAAGGCTCTTAGGCATGAATTTAAATCTTTTACTATTTGATTCGAATGGTAATAATCATTTTCTCTTTCTACGAGTCGGTGTGTGCGCGTGGGACCCGTTTGTTAGTAGAGAGACAGAAAAAAAATCACCCCTTTCATTCAGTCCAAATGATAAGGGATTCGGGATATTATCTTAAATATAAAAAGGCCAAAATGTTAATTTTTGTTTTCTCGATATACGTAACTCTGACGTAGAGAGAGATGGCTCCATACGCAGAATGGGACTTACCCCACCTTCTTTCTTTCTGTATTGTGTATGTGCTACGTGGCCCTGTATTATATATGTAACAACTTTTTTTTATTATTAGTTTTAATTTTTATTTACTGTCAGTATAAAAAATTTTTACACTGTTATTTAATCATGTATTGTCAAATCATTAAAATAGTTATACTTTTTAAGTAATTGTTGTGATAATCAACTTTTTTACTAATTTGGTAACACATAATTAAATGACAATATAAAATTCTTACAATGACATTAAATAGAAATTAAACTCGTTATTATTATGCCACACCCTCAAACTTCCATGTAAGATTGAAGTTTAAGTAAATTTGAATGCTGGGAATTGGGGTAATTGGCCATAGAACTAGAATAAATTAATTTATTTTCCTTCACGTTTGATATGTTATTAACTATATACCCTACTGATTTTTGAGTTATTTGAAAGAAATAATTGTTTCATATAATTAATATCTGTGAGTTGTAATGTCCTTATAAATTAGATGTATTACTTGAAAAGATTACACTTCTTTCTTTATGGGTTTTGAGGAGGTTTCTCTCATCTTTCTTTATGAGTTGTAATGTCCATAAAATTTCAAAAATTTCATATTATTTATATAAATTAATTTAATATAAATAAAATATTATTTATTTATATATAATATATTATATAAATTTATATATTTTCAAATTTAATAATTTTTATATTTCTAATTAAAAATTTATAATTTATAATGTATAATTATAAAATAAAAAAATCCTTTGAATGTAGTGCTAAATATGTGATCCATAAATTAACTAATTTTTTTTTTACAGAAACATAATCAGATTCTTTCCATTAATATGATGTTGTGGACACATTGAGGAATTATATTATGGATAAACTCCATATCAAACAAAATAGAATTTCTAGGTGACGAATGGGCTACCAAATTAGTTTGTCTCCTACCATATTGAATAGTAAAAGAAGGGAATAAATTCATAATCTCTCTAATTTGGATAAGAATCATTCCACACTCAGAAATGTCTTCCTCATTATTAAGTTGATCCACTAACACCTTGCAATCTGATTCAATGATCACATACTCAAAACCTTGACTAGTGAGCCATAAAAGGGACTGGAAATAGAAATGCACTTCTTTAGATTCAGAAAATGAAATAAATAATAAATGAGTCATTAAAAACTAGAGTCCATTTTTTAGTTATATATTACTTGCACGCACAACTTTTTTAATTATTCAAGGTGGCAATTTTTCATTTTGTATGAGATCAACGGCTTACACAAACTTTAATTTTTAATATTCACATTATTATTTTACAATACTTATTAAGGAACCTCTTTCGAATTAATTATCAAATCTTGAAATCGTGGTTCATAACACATAATTTTTGTTAAATAAAAAAATGACCCCTGGCACAATTCTTTTTCTTCAAAATTGAATAAACGGCGGAGTTTTGAATTCCAAGGCCACCCTTTGTAGTGCACTTAACTTTTTGAAGTGCAAAACTCACTTTAAAGATGCAAATCCTTTCCGATTTAACATATATGCAAAACCAAAATTTGAGAGTTTTGGTTGATTCTTACTTTTTTATATCAATGGACAATGGCATCAACCGCGGGAAGATTATGGATCATGCAGTATACGTTTTCTCTTTCTATTTTTTTTTATTTTTATATATACTCCATTTTCGGGTTTGAAGGAGGTAAACTCCTGAATTGGAACAAAGCAACTAATGAAGTTCTGTTGCACTTAAGGATGATGTGAAGGTTGATATTCCAGCTATACCAGTTTCCCAGTATACCACTGTAGCAGTTACAGGACAAAGCCTAGCCACGGTTTCGCATCTAAGCAAAGGGCCTTGGAAGGAAAATGGTGAAGGACTAAAACCATGCTGGAATCCACCTGCGCTGAGTAAGTTTGAAGTTTCCATCTTCTATGATCAATATGGTTTAGTTACTTGTTAATGAAGCGCGCGTTATCAAATAGACACCACACCTGTTATTCATGTCTCATTAATTAATTAATTTCAGAAGAGGAAGAGCAGTCTAACGGCTTCATCACATTCTCCTTAACAAATGGTCCTGAGTATCATCTCTCACAGGTTTCTTTCACCACTTTCATTTTCTTTTGGTTTATGTTACAAATTTACAATGGAAGTTTATCCCCAAGGTTTCAATTCCTCTTTTCTTTTTCTTTTTCTTTTTCCCATTAAGTTTTGTTTTTCTGATTTTATTATTTCTGGGGATGACTTGCACAGATTGCTGACGCAGTGGTGGTAGCCAGATACCTGGGAGCCACTCTCGTGCTTCCTGACATCATGGGCAGCAAGCCGGGCTATAGAATGTGCGTGATCTATATGACACGATAAGTTTCTGTTTGAAATCATTTCAGTTTTTCTTTCTTTTATAACCAAGACCAAGAGTTTCATTTTCTGTATAGAATTCATATAGAAGTATTCCTATATAGCTTTCTCAATTCCATTTCCAACATTCCAATTGTAGTTTGCCACCGACTCCACAAAACCAGCTAGTAAGGTAAAGAGTGTCTTAGCTTTATAAGCTTTTATGAAGCACTATCTCTAACCAATGTGAAACTTGGGTACGCCCAGCACTATTGCCTATTGGGCTTGGTGCGTGGATAACATGGTGGGTGGTCCATCAATGGATCTAGGTTAGATCTAATAGCATATTAGATTTTAAGCCTAACTCATATCCACAAAACCGACTTATAAGGTGAGGGGTGTCCAAGCTTTATAAGCTCTTATTAGGTACTATCTCTAGCCAATGTGGGACTTGGGTTTTTTTTCCCAATACACCCCCTCACGGTCAACACTATTGGGCTAGTAAGTGGGTAGTCCATCAATGGATCTAGGATAGCTCTGATACCATATTAGATTTTGGACCTAACTCATCCCTACAAAATCGGCTAGTAAGGTGAGGGGTGCACAAGATTTATAAGCTCTTAGTAGACACTATCTCTAGCCAATGTAGGGCTTGGGTTTTTCCCGATAGATAAAACCAAAAATAGATGTATCATATTGCCGAGTTTATGATAGAAGTTCAAAGAACTTCTTGTTATTATTGGTTTTTGGTGAGAAAACTTTTGATATATGAGCCTTGGATTTCCCAGATCAACCCCAAAAGGTTTAATTTCCCTTTAAATTTTTTATTAAGGCATACTTTTTTAAGGGCTTTCCTGAAAGGAATGTCAAGGAGGAGGACTCACCTTTTCAGTTTTCCCACTCGAATCATTTAAGTGATGTATATTTGGCTCAATATTTTCAATTGCTTTTCTTTCTCAGGATTCTTAGTGATAGGTTTTGCCTTATAAACCATGCCATATTTAACGCACAAATGTTGATGCCTCAAGACTAATTAATCATATTCTAGGGAGAGTAATGTTATGTAACTCATGGTCACCATAAAATAGTCGCTTAGAACTCCATGAGCTTTCCACAAGTAAAATTGCTAGTGATTCTGTTATTTACTATATCTAATTCTGATATATTTGAATTCAATGTAGGAGCCTTGGAGATATTTATGATGTTCAGAAAGTTATAAATAGGCTGGATGGGTTGGTGAGAGTAACAAGGACTCAGCCTGCCCAGGTATCCAATGGAAAGCCACCAGTAGTCAGGGTGCCTAACAGGGTCTCTGAAGACTATATGGTGAAGAAAGTTCAGCCAATATACAAAACAAAAGGAATTTTAAAGATTGAATCATACTTTCCCTCAGTTAATACAACAATGGCAGGCAATAAGAACCTGGACTCATTTGCATGCCTGGCAATGTTTGGAACTCTTCAGTTGCAGCAAGAGATACAAGAAGTAATCGAGTCTATGGTTCAAAAGCTGCGAACTTGGAGCCAGAACGTAAATGGCCAGTTCATTGCAGTGGATTTGAGAACTGAGGAGTTGGAAAAGAAGGAGTGTCAAAGAAGAGATGACACAGGTAGAAAACTTTGTTACCAACCACAGGAGATAGGTGAATTTCTCAAGAAGATTGGATTTAGCCCAGAGACTGCAATTTATGTGACTCAACCCAAATGGCATCCTGATCTTGATGCACTGAGAGATATCTTCCCAAAAACCTATACTTTGGTAATTTTTCTATGACTTTCCTTCTAATTTGACTGTCAAACTTTATGGTTTGTTAATTTTCTTCCCTTCAAAGTTCACTTTCAAGTTTCAACGTCATATTGCTGAATGAAGTCTGCATATCTTATGCTGCAACAGGAAAGTGTAATGCCAGCAGCTATGAAGGGAAAGTTTCTCACCTCCGAAAGCTCCGAATTTGAGAAGGTCATTGATTTCTACATATGTTCTCAGAGTGACGTCTTTGTGCCTTCCAATGCTGGCCTCTTCTACTCCAATGTTGCTGGGATGAGAATTGCATCAGGGAAAAACCAGATACTTGTTCCTGATGCAATAGCAAGTCCATCAGCTTCAGCCTCTGACTACATGTCTCCCTACGTGTCCCTGAAGAGCCATTTTGCTTATTCATGCTTTTGCTAAATTCTCACAGGGACATGCTGAAAAGAAATTATAGATTCCCTGTTCTAAGTTTAGAGTTCTGCAAGTATGCAAATAATCTCTTCCTGTTACTTTGAGCCAAACAACTAAAGCTTTCCGTTATAAATGGCAAGAATGGTTACTATTGTTACAAGCAATGTGTGCCAAAATTGTAAAATCATGTTATATGTTTCCTTTTTGTGTGCAAAAACTCAGTACTTATTCAGATGTTAATATCTACCTTTCATGTTTGGACGTAATGTTTTTTATTTTATTGTACAATAATCGAGTTTGCTTTCATGTCAATGAGACTAAGTTTTTCCTTAGCACATTAAGAAGAATTAATTAATTTATCTGACCCAAGTTTCTAACGCAAGTCGTGTAGGTAAGGATCCTTACCTAACCAGAAAACAAAGTGTGGATTCTGACAATTATTACTACACACACAATGCATTTCCGTTTAAATTCCCATCAGGTTTTTTACCAACAACTTGCCTGCTGAATCGGTAGATTACATGTTATTTGTCTAATGCACGTATTTTTTTCTATTTACAAATGAAACCCAAAATAAACTTGGTGAGTGGCACGCCCCATGTCCCCCCATCTTTTTCTCAATTGATTTAGTATGCAGAGAAAGAAAGTTTCTGAAAGAGAGGCTTTTGAAAGAAGCATTCTTCGCAAGAGGTAGTTGTCAAAGAAAAGGAGAAGCAAAGTTTGTGACTGTGACTATTTGAGACAATTGATTCGAATGTAGTTGTTGAATTTCTGGAACTGGGTATCTCTCCTTTTGTGGGTTTTGCATTTTTTGTGTTCTTCCACACATACCCATCTCCTCCTTCTCATATGATCGAAGAAACCTCTAAATCCATTTACGATTTCACTGTCAAGGTTCATTTTCTTCCTCTTGCTTCTCTCTCTGGTTATACCCAATTTTTTTTCCCCAATCAGATTGCTCGAAAATAGTTGCTTACTCATACCCAATTGTTGTTGCACTCAAATTGCTTGATGAAATTGAAGATAATCCAGGGAATATTATGTTCGACCATTATCCTAGATGGGTTTAGTTTCCTGTTGACAATTCAACTAATAAAACAATAAAATCTATAGAACTTGCTCTTATTAAAATGAGGTGGATTCTCCGGTTCCTTAAAGTTGGAAGGGTTTTGAAACGTTGGTGAGTTGGTCCAATAGAAAGAACACATGTGGTCAAAAGTAAGAAAAAGGTAACTCACGTTAGATATGATATGTAAAATTAAACCTTGTCCCAAATGATTTTAAAAATTTCAAAGTAACCCATGTTTGGTTCATGAGAAAAAAGAAAAAATTAGTTTCGACGGCGGCGTGGGAGGCTATGAAGATTGAATCTTCTTCTGATATTCTGCCAAGGTTGAAGATAAACGAGCTGAACTAAAAGAAAATGAGGAGAGAAATCTAGTAAAGGGTGAATTGGGTGGCAAATGTGAGGCGTTTATGATTCAGCGAAAAAAAAGCTCGCCGAGACTAGTTGGTGTTGCACTGAAAGTGCCGGAGTTTGTGGAGTTGATGTCAGAGGGGGTATCAAGGGTGTCCATCCCCCAATGCTTAAGCCATCGCTAGGGATGAGGGTTACGGTTGTTGATAACTCGTCCTCCACTTGGACCTTTTTAGGGATTTTGCTCCACAAGGTGAAGGGCAGTTGTTGGAAAATTACGGGAGGTTGAATGCTTTCGATGATGAGCTGAAAATGCAAAGAGAAGTAAAGAAAGAAGACCAAGTACGAAAAGAAGAAGAGGAAGTTGACGTGGTAAGTTCGAAAGGGAGAAGAGGAGGAGGAGGAGTAGGTTAATGCAGCAAGACTTGTGGAGATCGTTGATGAGCTTTCGAGATCGTGTTTGTTTACTACGTCAAATGAAGATTATACTTCTAGCACTGCCATGGACCAATCTTTGTCGAAGGCGTGGCGTTAATGTTGCAGGGGGTTCAAGGTCATTTTCATATTTTAACATCATTTGGGGCAAGTCTTAGTTTTACATCTAAGCTCTAGCACCAACCACCTTTCGATCACGTGTTCTTTTTATTGGGCCAACTTACTAGGGTTTTGAAACCCTTTCAACTTTAAGGAAATCGGAGAATCCACCTTAAAATAAACTGGATAGGAAACAATTCTAGTAAGTCACTCCCACATGTCATATTTTATTGGAGTTTATTCATGAGTACTAGTGCCCCTTA
Organism: Styphnolobium japonicum; assembly: GCA_023212625.1. Lineage (NCBI taxonomy): Eukaryota > Viridiplantae > Streptophyta > Magnoliopsida > Fabales > Fabaceae > Styphnolobium > Styphnolobium japonicum. The sequence goes on along the minus strand of JALBWW010000003.1, from coordinate 17,926,564 downwards.
AAAAATAAGGATACCGAAAAAGGTCCTTATTTTTAATTTTTTTTTTACGTTAATAACTTTCAAGTTAAAGGGCGTAAGCGCTCAAGCGCCCCTCAAAAAATTTACTTGAAGTATTATATAACCATTACATATTTTTTTAGATTGTCAAATCTAAATCTTATTTTAGGGTGTTTGGAACTTATAAAATTGAGAGATGACAAACATTAAATGTTCCTAATGTGTGTATATGTGAAAAATCTAAACTTAAGGTAGGGACCAAAGGTTGATACTTGTATATATCTTAAGGAGGTTGGGGCTAAAGGTCATTTAAACATTATTATGTCCAACGAAAGATAACACCTCAAATCTAGTCATGATCAGAGGTTGGAGTTTGGTTGTAAATAATTGGGCATTGGCTAGATTGATATATCGATAGTAAATGTTATATATATATATATATATATATATATATATATATATATATGACTATGAAATATTTTATGAGCATGCCAAAACTTCTATCTAAAGTTCAAAAATGTTAAAAATTGTTGACTCTAAAAGTGCAGAAGTTTGATATTATTATGAATAGTTTTCAAAAGCTTAAAATTTTAATTTTATATACTGTTTTCAAAATATTTAATTAAAAATTAATCATATTTAAAAAAAATATTTTACAATTCGTAGTCATAATATTTTTTTTTGTTAAGATTAGAAGGTCAGTCTTATAAAAGGGGATGGATTATTTTAGAGTAAAGTACATACTTTGAAATAAATTTAGATGCTTTTTAGTTATTAAGAAGGCTTAAGACTTGTGAGAAGGAGGAGGGTAGGCTAAGGTGCAAATAAAGTGGCTTGACTGAAATTCAATTATGAGAAAGAAACTTGATGCCACTTAAGTTAATGCTCTTGAAAATAAATTTTGATCTTTTACCATTTGATTCGAATGGTAATAAAAAAAATTCTCCCTTTCTATGAGTCAGTGAGTGGGACTCGTACATAGCTCTGACGCAGAGAGAGATGGCTCCACAAGCATAATGGAACCTACCTCACATTCTTTCTTTCTGTATTGTGTCCGTGCTATGGAGTCCTGGATTATGTAGCAATTTTTCTTTTATTATTATGCCACACCCTCAAAATTCCTTGTAAGATTGAAGTTCTAGTAAAATTGAATGCTGGGAATTAGGGTAATTGGCCCTAAAACTAGAATAAATTACTTTATTTACCTTCACGTTTGATATGCTATTAACTATATTCCCTACTGGTTTTTGAGTTTTTGAAAGAAATAATTGTTGCATATAATGAATATCTGTGAGTTGTAATGTCCTTATAAATTAGATGTATTACTGGAAAAGGCTACACTTCTTTCTTTATGGATTTTGAGGAGGTTTCTCTCATATTTCTTTATGAGCTGTAATGTCCATAAAATTGCAAAACTTTCATATTAAAGTCCATTTTTTAAGTTATATATTACTTGCACGCACAACATTTATAATTATTGAAATTGATAATTTTTCATTTGTATGTGTCTATGAGATCAAGGCAGACACCAACTTTAATTTTTAGAATTCACATTATTATCTTACAATACTTACTAGGGAACCTCTTTTGAATTAATTATCAAATCTTCAAATCCTGGTTCATAACACATAATTTTTGTTACATAAAAAAACAAAAAAATGACCCTTGGCATAATTTTTGTTTTCTTTAAAATTGAATAAACGAAAAAGTTTTGAATTATGAGGCCACCCTATAGTCATTTTTCATTAGGTTTGGATTCTCTAAAGTGAAGAAAATACTTTAGAAAATTAAGTACATCATTTTGTATTTTATTATTTATAGTATCCCCTCACAATGATGCAAATCCTTTTTGATTTAACATACACTCTTTGCTCCATAATAGGAGTGCGTTTGTATATATATATATTTTTTAAAAAAATACTTGTATTAAATTTTAAATATGTTTGGGTGCAATTTTTAAAAAAAAGTAAACATTAAAAAAAGCCTAGTTATCACTTATTTTGAAAGTTAATGATCATTAGCTTCTAAAAAAATTAAAAGTGATTTTTAATATAATTTTTTCACAAAAGTATCATTTGCCGTTATTAAAAATTACATCTCTTGTCCTTTTTCTTTTCTCTCTTGCTAACCTTGCATCTCTTATTCTAGATACTTTACATTTTAGTAACTTTTCTATAAAAAAAATTGTTATTTTTTTCTTTTTTATCCAAATAAATTTAGAAGTCCTACTATTACTTAAGACTACTTCTTAAACATTGCTTCCAAATGTAAATAATTTTTTAAAAAAAAAAAACTCTAGTTAAAAAGGATCTAATAAAAAGTTTTATTTTTATAAGCTTATCCAAACAAACTCAAGTGATGTTTTAGAAATAAAAAAATTGTTCCATATTATGTGTCATTCATCTTAGTTACTTCATTTATTGCTCAACTCCTAAAATCTCTCAACATTTACTCATGTAACTTTTTTTCCTCTCTTGTCACTTCCTTTGTTGACCTATCATTACGAGTGAAAATAGGTCAAGCGGCTCAACAGGGACCTATGACCTAGCCTATTTTTGACCTAGTCTATTTTCGGCCTAGCCTATTTATCAAACAAGTCAAACTTAGGCTTTTCTAAAAGTCTATTTAGCTAAATAGGCATAGGCCTATGCCTTTAAAAAAGTCTATTATGTCTAACAGACCGACCTATTTATTTATTATAATAATATATAATTGATATTTTATAATACTTATATGATTTAATAGTTATATATTAATATAGTTTTATTTATTTTATACACAATACAATAATTTTGTTAAATGTTAGGTATATTTAAAACCTATAAAATTTAATCACGTTGGCTTATTTAAAAGTCTTTATAAAATATAGGCCTTTAAATAGGCTTTCAGGTCAAGTCAAGCTTTTAAGTTTTCATAAAAAGGTCAGGTCAGACTATAAAAAAAAGTTTATGATAGGTAAAAGGTCAAGTTAAGGCCAATATTTTTTAAAACTAGTCAGGCTTATTTAGAATAAAGTCTAGTCTAACCTAACTTATTTTCACCCTTACTTATCATATTTTTTAATTTACTACTAATCAAAAGAATAATTTAGCCAGATATGGTTATTTTTCCTTAGAATTAAGACTATTTAATAGTTTTCTTAATACCTGGGACGAAGGTCACACTTATTAAGGAATGGAGCTATGCAAAACCAAAATTTGAGTTTTGGTTGAGTCTTACTTTTCATATCAATGGCAGCCGCGGGAAGATTATGGATCATGCAGTATACGTTTTCTCTTTCTATTTTTTTATATACACCATTTTAGGGTTTGAAGGAGGTAAACTCATGAATTGGAACAAAGTAACTAATGAAGTTCTGTTGCTCTTTAAGGATGATGTGAATGTTGATATTCCAGCAACACCAGTTTCCCAGTATACCACTGTAGCAGTTACAGGACAAAGCCTAGCCACGGTTTCGCATCTAAGCAAAGGGCCTTGGAAGGAAAATGAAGAACTAAAACCATGCTGAAATCCACCTGCGCTGAGTAAGTTTGAAGTTTCCATCTTCTATGATCAAATTGGGTTTTGTTACTTATTAATGAAACGTACGATATCAAATAGACACCGCACCTGTTATTCATGTCTCATTCATTTCTTTCAGAAGAGGCAGAGTAGACTAACGGTTTCATCACATTCTCCTTAACCAGTGGCCCTGAGTATCATCTCTCATAGCCACAGGTTTCTTTCACCACTTTCATTTTCTTTTGGTTTATGTTACAAATTTACAATGCCACTTTACTCCTGATAAGGTTTCAATTCCCTTTTTTCTTTCCCATTAAGTATGGTTTTTCTGATTTTATTATTTCTTGGGATGACTTGCATAGATTGCTGATGCAGTGATGGTAGCCAGATACCTTGGGAGCCACTCGTGCTTCCTGACATCATGGGCAGCAAGCCGAGCTATAGAATGTGCGTGATCTATATGACACGATAAGTTTCTGTTTGAAATCATTTCAGTTTTTCTTTCTTTTATATAACCGAGACTAGGAGTTTCATTTTCTTTATAGAATTCATATAGAAGTATTTGTGTTTGATATTAATTAAAAATAAAATTGATTTAATTTGATTTGAATTAATTTGATCTAAAAGCCAAAATTTATGTTTAAAATTTATTATAAAAAATTAGATTTAAATTAATTTAAAAATCAATTCTTATGTTTAAAATTTATTAACAGATAAATTTATTTTATTTTATTTTATTATTTTACTTTTTAATTTTATATCATTATGAAATGATATTGTTAAGTTAATATAATAAAATTTAAAAATTAATAAAGATAAAATAAGCAATCTAATAATTAAATTTAAAATTAAATCAAATCTAATCAAACCCAACCAATTTAAATAAATTTTTAAATATATGTAACTTAAATAAAATAATTCAAAATCAAATTAAATTTTATATTTTAATATTCCTTACACAGTTTAATTTACAAATCAAATCCTATTTTTTAATATTTCAAACAGACGGATAACTTTCTCAATTCCATTTCCAGCGTTCCAATTGTAGTTTGCCACCGACCATTGTCTCAATGTCTAATGATCATCATTATCTTCCATTCAGAATATGCTACCTTGGGGAAATATTTGTGTAAATTATCTACTCATGAATTATTACTTCTAATTGTACCAAGAAAATGAGTACTTCCAATTTGTTCAATTTTAAGACATTGTGATTCTTATATACAATTTTTTAATTTCAAAAGTAATTACATGACATAAAATACACCATAGCAAAAGCCCTTTGGTTTAATTTACAGACTCCGAGGTCTAAACATTTGTACCAAAATTCTCATACAATATTCTCATTAAAAAAACTAATATTTCATAAAGTAGATATTAATTGTAAGATTTAATTTCTACCACCGTCAGTGTAAATTTTTTTTACAATGTCATTTAATTATATGTCAACACATCATTAAAAAAAATAAAACTTTCTAGTAATTAACTTCGAAGGAAATATTTCCAAATACCATTATCGAAGACAGAGAAGCAGACAAAACCCAAATTACATACAATTAAGAACAAGCAGCCAAATTGAAATTATCATCGATATCTCTGCAACTATTCATACCTACGAAAGTATGAGTCATCATTTGTCAAACTAACAAAATACAGTGACCTAAGAACAAGCAGCCAAATTGAAATTATCATCCATATCTCTGCAACTTTTCATATCTACGAAAGTATGAGCCAATCATTTGTCAAACTAACAAAATACAGTGAACAAAAACCAAGACTGCTGGAACTCCGTATATCCTCTTGTTAGAACGTAGGCATAAAACAATTTCAAATTTGTCTTGGAATTAACATGTTAAAACAATTCCAGATCAGTAGAAAAAGAAACGTGCTTGTGCCACTAGATTCAGATGAGTCTGAATCAGCAAGACGTGTCTATACATGACTATTGAGAAGCCTCAGGTTCCTTCCTTTTTCCATTACCATAAGTATGTAAGGCCATCCTGGCAGACAACAAATGAAGCGGCAGAATGAGTCTGAATCAGCAAGACGTGTCTATACATGACTATTGAGAAGCCTCAGGTTCCTTCCTTTTTCGACGACCATGAAATCTTGAAAAAACGTTATTGATGGGAGTCGCTGGTACTGGTATCAATTTTCCAACCACAGCAAGAGGCCAGCTGAGAGTATGGGGAAAGAGAAGGGCAGCAGGGGAAGAAATCCTGTTAGATCTTGCGCAAAAAGCAAGCCTTGTAGTCTCTATTGCTACAAGTGCATTAATTCCTTACGTGCTTACAGCAATTTAAACAATCAATTAAGGCCTTTTCTAGTTTTCATCAAGGACAATTTCTAACAGAAATGCATTTAAAGAAGAAAAAGCAGGAGCAAGATACACTCAGCATTCAAGTGTGTATGATTAACTGACCTAATAAATCCAATAATGACAGAAATGAGCCACTGCTTCCAATTAAGCCTGACTGTTGAAGTGAACTTCCCAAGAAATTGAATGATGATAATCTGAAAAACAGTAGCAAGTTTAAGGTGGCCCAAAGAATATTTCAGCAACAAAGGCAAACAACGAGAGAGGACCTCAAACAAGACTAACCTGAAGCACAACAGTGAATCCCACTATCCCCATAAAGAGGTAGTTTCTCGTGACTCCCTTAAATATGTTCAATTCATCTGGCTTTCGTGCATTAAATTCATTAAAGATCTGCAGTTTTGAAAGCATACTTTCTTTGTCATCGTTTACATGAAAATGGAAAGAATAAAACAGTGCCATTATAGAACAGCTACCAATTTGACCATGAATATAAGATGCAAAATGAATTGGCCGTCCATCCCATGCCATAACCCTTTCCTAACATCAAAAGGATTTAGCAGCAATAAAAAAGGAGGGAGAGTTGTACCAAAAAAGAAAAAGGAAGGAGAGTAAGGATTCCAACATCAATGTTGATCCGAGGAAGTGACATGAAATCTCAGGAACAATATATGTGGTCACAATCAATCAACAATGGAAATACACTAGAGTAGAGGCAAGCCATCCAAATTTTTTTGCGAATAGAATTACTTCTGGGCCCCCTTTCTTAGTATAAACTACATATGAATTAGTTGGTCCCCAAAAAAAATTGCAGTACACATCATGTTACTAAAGACAATGAAACTTCAAGTAATCATGCACCTATTAAGAATTCTATACTCTTTCAACGCTTCTCTACCTATTAAGAATTCTACACCACAAACACGCTCAGAGCCAATTGGGAATCATGAATATTGTACAAGGATGAGCTCAGCCACTACTACAATAGAAAATGAAAAAGAGAAGAAAACAATAAAATATTTCTTCTTTAAACACATAGTAACTTCCTTTAATTTATAATTTGATTTGAATGACGACTAATCTGTTTAAAATTTTATAATTTATCTAAAATATTTCATTTCAAATTAATTTTTAAGCAGGTCTGTAGATTTTAATCTAATCAAGAGCCCTAAATTGACAGACAAATAAATATAAGTCTTGATTCCACCAAATATTATGGAAGCTTAATTTTTCCCTCATGGTGATATTATATATTTTAACATAAAAACATTCTAAAAAAACCCAATCCTGGCAATGAAGCTGAGATGGGTGAAGACAAAGACTTACTTGACAGATAACAAATGCATTGAATATCAAAGTGTTTTTCACTTTGATTGCATGGTCGTTGGACTCAAGCCTCAGACCCAGTATGCTCCTACCTCGGAAATTGAGTACAAGCAAGACACACACTTGGTACATTGCCTGAAAAGTTCCAATCATTATTGATGATTCAGTTAGAGATGAGAAATAGTACGGCATTGACAGCAGTAATGGTGAAACAAGATATTATAGTTTCAAAATCCTTTAGTTGGCTGTTTGTGGCCAAGCCAACTGATAAATAAATCTCTGCCAAATACAATGACACTAATATATGAGAAACAGAATTCACCTGTATCAGCAAATTCCTCCACATAATATTTGTTATGAGAGGTTCTCTGAAAAGCATACAAGATATTGTCAATTCCATCTCATAAAAACCATCCAAGCACATAGGCACATCATCTATAGTTTTGATAATAGAGCTGCAAACTCAATAGGCCCATTATTCACAAACGCATTGTGTAAATCCATGCATGCATACACAACAAATTCAGCCTTCACTAGCATTTTTACCACTCTTGCCAACTGGTTATTTTCAGAAGGATTTGCAGAGCTTCACTGCATGGATTGGTTTTTACTAGACTATAACCTGCTGTTTTTTTTATAAGGATATCTCATACTTGGTCTTGCACATTATTCTTCTCCTTAATTGTCTTTCTTATATTAAAAGAACCAAAACTTAAAACAGAACAGGAATTGGCTTTCCCAACTGTATTGTATCATTCTTCCTAATTTTCCAAGCACTGTGTAACACTATAATAACGTATCAAACAAATGTCATGATCCAAAATACCAAGTAACAATCAGAAATTTGAAAATTCTGACCTTCGACCCACTGGAGGCCGATCCATCAGGTGATCAGTTGGTGGTTCAGTTGCCAAGGCTAGTGCTCCAAGAGTATCCATGATAAGATTTACCCAGAGAAGCTGTAGAGAAAGCAATAAAGAGATATATAAGGATGTCCTCCTGAATAAATGAATGAGTGAGCACAAGCCATTGTGAGGGAGAACAGACCTGCACTGCATTTAGTGGGACATCACCAGAGGAAACTGCAGCGACAACATTTATAAAAAGAGCTGCTACATTGACTGTAAGCTGAAACTGGATAAATTTCTGAATATTTGCATATACAGACCTCCCCCATCTGACAACCTACATTAGTGGAGAAAATTGAAAGTCACTACCAGTCATGCTTCAAATATCAATTTATTATCAGCTCACTAAAATAATATCTCAAGCTATGCAATGCACCTCAATTCTATATAAACCTCTTGTGAAACAATATTCAAAAACTTCTAGTTCAGCATTTCTAGTAATGCCAGAAATAGTTCTTCAACAAGTGAATGTTAAACATCCATCATTCATTAAGAACGGATACAAATCCCACGAAATTATTATTAAAAAAAAAAAGATGACTAACCTTCACAACTGAAGCAAAATTGTCATCCAAAATAATGATATCAGAGCTCTCTTTAGCAACTTCTGTACCTTGAATACCCATCGCAAGACCTATATCGGCCTATACTCCAAAAAGTATAGAATTACAAACAAACATGAAAATAAAAATTAGTTTACATAATTAGAACAAAAATTCCTGCAATGGAGTAATAGTAGACTCAAACTTTGAAATTAGAAAAACATGACATAATGTAAACAGAATCATTCATCCATATAATGACTCGTCATCATACAATTACATAATACCAAGACTCTACAAGAATATAAAATAGACATAGCAATAGCAATGGCAATGACAGCATTAATGATACTCGCCTAGTCTACCATTAAAATTATTGTCATCATTATAACGTGTACTTAAACTTGAGATAACAATACAAGCACAAGCCCAAAAAACATAAAATGCTATCGCAAAACCTCATGTAGTGCAGGAGCATCATTCGTTCCATCCCCAGTTACAGCCACAACATGTCCCTTCCTCCTCAGTGCTTGCACAAGCAAAAGCTTGTCATTAGGAGACGACCGTCCCATAACCTATAACACAGTATTGACACTCAATGTCATTTGCCAAAGGAGTACATCACAATAAGAGGACAAGCACAAGGTTGTCATAGTAATTGGATTCTACCGATATCGTTTCAGCAATTTCTTCTCTCTCTGCATCTGATAAGGCACGGAAAGCTTTTCCTTCAATGATGTTTGGCTCTGTAGCATCAGCAAATGAACTAAGTATTCCACATTCCACAGCGATTGCTTTTGCAGTTTTCACATTGTCACCGGTGACCATTTTTACCTAGGATTAGAAATTCAAACCAAATAAATCAACAGTTTATATAGAAACTGCATATGCAAAGCATGCATTTCTTAATTTAAAAGCCCATTTTGCAGGATATTGAAAATCAGAAGAAGCTAATAATAGAAAAATTGGCCTTTGCAATCTCCAAGGCATCAAAAGCAATGGAACACATATTTGGTGGGGGGGGGGGAGAAATCAGTTCATATAATTAAAAAAAATGGTACTGCAAGGTCCTCACCAGTATCTTAAATCCATTCTTATATTTTTAATTAATGTATGCTAAAAACCCCAATTTGCAAGATTTACCTTCTACAAATATGAATACAGTAAATTAGTAATTAAGTATATCGAACAAACTTTTCGTTGGTTCTTTTTTTCTGTAACAAGAACACAAATGTTCTTACCTATGGCACTAACTCAAACTCTCAATTCACTCACAAGTTGCAATAGAGTTAGATATAAAGTCATTCATGAGCCTCCACCTAATAGCTTAAGCTTTTAAGAGAGTTGGTCCTTGACAAGAGTAATATAATAAATTGTGCCAATTGTACTAAAACACATTATAATTGAACATTCTCAATGACCTAAGTATCTTAATGGGACACGAACAACTTTCAAACAACGAAGATGTGTACTAATACCTTAACCCCAGATTTTTGGCAAAGCTGCACTGCACCTTTGACACCAGGGCGACAAGGATCCTGCATTTCAATACATAAGTGATATAAGAAAATTAATAAAAATATACAGAAATGATAGAAATTTAACCTGTGGAAGCATATTTTAGAATATAATGCTGTCATTAACTATAATTTATCAAACTTTTTTTGTGAAGCCTAAAGATATACAACCCACTAATAAGTACCTTATTGATAGAAAGTTTTCCATGTAAAAGAGCAAGGTCAAGCGACAGAAGAAAGGCACAATAAATAAAACAAACATTATAAAAAATTCCCTGCTCCCTCACAAGTCCCAAGTACAAGCAACGAAGAGTGGGAATGCAATTTAAGAATGGTTATAGACTTTACATAAGACATGCCAGAGAAATAAGGATGAATGGGAAAATTATAAATAATAGTGCTAAGGAGCTCCAACTTTAAATCAGAGAAAAACAAAAACCATTAAGAGTATAATATTATTGGATAAGACAAGAACAGAATCAGGACATAAAAACAGAAAATATAACAAAGATGACAATGACAGGCATATTTCTAGAGAAAATACTTACCTTCAGACCAACAATAGCCAGTAAAACAAGATCATCCTCTGGTAAAGACCAGTGAGCAATTAGTTCTTCACTAATTGGAACATTCTTCTTTTCATATAATCTATATGCAATGGCAACACAACGTAGACTATCAGCAGCCATGTCTTCAATAGCTTTTTTAAAAAATGTCATCTGCAAGCCAGGAAAATTTCACTTAGAAGAAATTTCTCAAATCAATCAAACAGAACCAAGTGTCAAAAGACTTGCAAACAGCTCATATATTACTTTTATTTGCTTTGTTTTATAATTGTATGTGGACATATAACAAATTAACAATATTTTGAAATTATCCTATCATAAAGAAATTAAATACTGATAGACTCCGCTAGAAACATAATTGTATGTGGACATATAACAAATTAACAATATTTTGAAATTATCCTATCATAAAGAAATTAAATACCGATAGACTCCGCTAAAATGGCAAAAGACAGAAAAAAGGAGGGGAAACAACAAAAAGATGTGTAGATTGCGATGATTTCCAAACTGGAAAAAGTAAAAGCACAAAAAAAAAAGAAAAAACAACAATGCCTTTATTTAAACATTGATCTCAATATGTAACTATTTTGTCAAACCTTCTCTTCATCCATCTCCACCAACTGGCCATTTGTATCAATATACCCTGTACAGCAGGCTAGGACTATCTCAGCAGCACCTTTCCAATGTATATGGACTTCAGAGTCAGCCTGCAGATCAGCGTAAGATCATTCATTATAGCGCCCCGGATGACAATGCAGATATACATCATTATGTAATATATTAGTTACCTAATAATGTATCAGTTAATTTTGAACAGAAGCAGAAATATTACATATTTGAATAAAAACACCAATAAGATAGTACCGTCTGAATTGCAACTCCGCATCGTTTTTTCTCTGAATTGAATGGAAAGACATGAATAATTGACGATTCTGATCTGACAGCCTCAAAATTCATCCCAAGCTGAGATTTGATATGACAGTCATAACTAGTTGTGAACACATAAATCACCCTAAAAAGAAGAAAAAAGTTGAAGTTTCAAAACAGACCTTTATTCCCCAATGTAAAATTGCCTTTTCTGTTGGTGATCCAGAAACCTCAACATCATTACCACCCTGTATAGGACAGAATTATGCATAAAGTTTCAGCTCATATGTAATTATTGTAGAAGGAAAAACAAAGGGCGAAGAAAATCAATTCTAGCATACCTCGGGTACATAAACACTACCATTAGTGTTCAGTGCAACACCTTCAATGAGCAAAGAGTGGAGCATAGGAGAGAGCTCTGACTTGTTGTCAGGAGGATCAATCTTCACCCCACCAGCGTAAGCCTCAACCACAGTCATCTGTCTCAGAGAATTTATTACATAAGGGGACAGAATGGAAATCTCCTGGACAGACAATTCTCTCAACCAACCAAGGCCAACAGAAATGCACTTCTTCCTTAAATATTCACCCAAATTTCCTAGGGGTTTTATTTGATATCACATTGACAGAGTTGAAAATTTGAACTCCTAATTTTATCTTAAAAGCTGAAAGGCTTCCTACTTCACATAAGCTGGCAAGCACAGATATCACAATAAAATGAAAAACATTTCCAACAAGTGCCCTCCAATAAGTTTATATTGCCATAAAAAATTATAATCTAAATCAAAGGTTCAAATACTGCATACAACTAACCTGATTCATAGTCAATGTTCCAGTCTTATCACTGCAAATGGTTGTGGCAGAGCCCATTGTCTCACAGGCAGAAAGCCTCCTCACCTACAATTCAATGTGTTATATTAAACAGTGTTTTCACATAGATATGCCAAAATCTAATCAAAGCACAAACATTAATTGGCATACCAAAGCTTTATCTGCCATCATTTTTCTCATTGAGTAGGCAAGTCTATAACATTGTTGAAGGAAAAAGAGTGTGAGTAGAGAGAAATAAGATTTAAAAAAAAGAGTGAGGAGAGAAAAGAACTATATTATAGATCTGAAACAGGATAGAAAAATCTAACATGGATACAAATAATGTTTGATGTAAGATAGAAAATAAAGGACTTCTTAAGTTAGAAAATAAAAGACTTCTTAAGATAGAAAAATGGAACATTAAACAGCAGTACAGTCTTAGAATCTATGTTGAATCAACGTTGGGGTCACTGGCAGTCTTTTACAAAAATACAGCCACTAAAAGAATTACAGAATCAAATCTATAAATCATAATGAAGTACAAGAACAATGACAAAGTTATCCAAAATGTGCAATGGCACCAATGTTAAAACATATCCATCAAGACTAGGCAATAAAAAATGAAGTAGAACTAGAAATTCAAATAAAAATTAGCATACTTACGTCAAGGTAACTGCTAAAGGGAGCCCTTCTGGCACTGCAACCACGACAATAGTGACCTAAATATTCAATGGGTTACAATTACTGCATAGATATTAATTTTAAAGCCTATGAAAGTTTATAAATATAGATACAAGTGTCTTTAATTGCATCATGCATGTTCGGGTAATCCAATATTTATCAAGGCACCTACCGCAACTGTGACTATCTTAATTGCTCCATCAATAGCATCACCAACTTTAGTCTTGCCTGCTTTAAACAGAACCCTTCCATCTGGGGTTTTAGTATGCCCAGAGAAATATCTGCTAATAAGTTGCCATTTCAGAGACAGACATAATAAAAGCTATTATTGAATCACAGAGAGAAACAGATGGCAACCATGAGTCAATAACTAAGTTACCTGGCCAGTAGCACAATCAGCACTAGAACAGCGACAGAGAGTCCTACAATTCCGATGAAGGTGGCGACACCATTTAAGCGTACCTATATTGAGATCTTATATAGGTAAACATACCATAAGAAGCAGAACTGCAGAAGAACTCAATAAGAAACCATAGGTAAAAAGAGGACCTGCAAAGGTGTTTCTTCACCATTGTCTTCTGAAATGCTAGCCATTAGAAGCCCCCATTCAGTATTAACACCAACACCAGTTACCTGTTGAAAGAAAGAAACCAATAAAAAGAAAAACCATCAAAAGAGATGTTTAATCAATAAAACTGGTTGACTAAGACTAAGAAAGAATTAAACTATTTAATATATTGAATTATTGAAAGAAGATCAGTACAAATTAAATTATATTTTCCCAACTCTAATTTTCTCTCTGCCTCAGTTGTTTTCATAACAGAATTCAAGCTGGCAATAAAATCCCTTCCAGAACAGCTTACACTCAATAAGTGAACAATCAACATCCTTTACAAAATAAATGTTCCATATAAAGAATAAATAATTTGTTTATAAATCCAATTCAGAAAAACTTCCCCGGTAAATGCACAATTATTATGCCCTTGGGATAATTATCAGTTTATCACCCACATTTACCAGCAAAGCAACTATTTTATGTCATTAACTACCTCAACAACCCTTTGAAAACTCTTAATTTTGTAACTAAAACCAAGACAGCATACAATTACAAAAATAGAAGGGAAAAGGGAAGTCTAAAACTACCAGCATAGTGCCACTGCCATCTGCAACTTTACATCCAGACATCAGAAAAGGGTCCTTAGAATCCTTATAGACCTGCAAAAAGAAAAATCATTATACGAAGAGAGAAGAGTAATAGTTCTCATTCTCCACGAGATAGAAATAAATACTTACAATCTTGCTCTCCCCAGTCATACTTGATTCATCAATTGCAAGAGAGTAACCAGTGATCAAAATTCCATCAGCAGGAACCTAGAAAGAGCAGTTAAGATCTAAATAACAAAAAGGAAATGCAACCATTAGGTATGATATGCGAAAGTGACAAAAAATAAGCTCATGTACCTGGTTACCAATATTAAGGGGTATAACATCACCAACAACAATATCATATATTGAGATCTCAACTCTTCTACCACCTCTAATAACCTTCTTATGCACAAATACAAATATAAGGTTAAAAAGATATGACAAGAAAAATGCCAAAAAATATAATACCAAAAAATCAAAGAAATATAACGGCCAACTAAAACAAACCTCTAAATGTATATTTCTCTTCTCCTCATTTAGGTTTCGAAACTGAAGAGACTGCTTATAATCACTTATAGCTACAAAAAGTGGGAGACAAGAAAGAGGGTGACGGGCCCTTCAAAGGAGAAGATTACTATATAATTATTATAATAACCTCCACAATAAAAGATGAAGTAGATCATGAACTAGTGTCTACACCAAACATACTTAATATTCAATAGGAAATTGAGAAACAGAGTCATAAAACATGTAAACAAATGCCTTATACAGTATAAACTTTATAACGACAAAATATTATACCTGTAACAACAATAACGAGAATGACTGCAAAAGCAATGCTTCCCCCATCATACCATCCTTCCTTAATACCCTGAAACAGAAAATTAGCTCAGAATTGGATGAAGCCTAATTCTCAACATTAACAAAGTATATTACTAATCCTAGATTATAAAGGGAAGAACACACACAGAAACGAAGGCCAAAAATCTAATGAGTTAATTGATGGAACAAGATAACAGTCAAAAGAGTGCAACTTCAAGATAGATCATAAAAGATATAATGATAAAGTCTGGAAACTATCTTAACTTAATAAATTGTAATTTACTCAATGTTATTAGAATGAAGTTATGTTCAAGAGCCGTATATAATCTCCAAAAGCTAACAAATTGAAAGATTTGCTTTCACCAGATAGAATAGATTCAAATAATGGCATGCATGGCTCCAATCAAACTAAACATTCATGTAATCATAGATTTATGATGGTAATCTGGCATATAGACAATACCAGTTTACCGAAAGCCACCAAGCTTAGTGAAGCATTGTACACTAGATGAATATAAGGATTAAACAAAAAGGAAGAAAAGCTATCAAGTATGCAATTGACATAATCCAAGAATACCAAGAAGGAAGAACTACAATGAAAAGGGCATTATGACAGGACAACAAATAAGAAACTCTAGCATTTTCTTTTAACCTCAGCATCACTAAGCTGGTAATAAAAAGCAGTATGTAGAGACCACCACAAGGTTGGAGATAATATTTGTACGCAGATGGCCGAGTTAGTGAAAAAAATTACAGTAAATAAAGAGCAGTGCAAGGTTTGGAGATTAATATTTGTATGTATGCTATGGGATGAGACAAGTCCAGAGTCTTCACTCTCCACTAAGTACAAATAATTGCATCATCACTTTCTCAACCAATCTCACCTCAGATTTTATCCCCAGTGCCAATGAAGCCGCTGCAGCTACCATTAAAATCATCAAGGTCAGATCCTTGCAAGCATCCCACATAAACATCTGTGAAAAGTAACAAAAACAAGAGGTCACTATAATAGCTCCCAAATAAAAAGAGAAAACTATACAACCATTAAGCATCCAATGAGTGCACCCAAATTTACCAAAATACTTCGTCCTTTCTTTCGAGGATAATTGTTGGAACCAAATGCATTCCTCCGTTTTACTAAGCCAGCATCATCATCGTGAATCCCCTTCTCTGGATCGGTTTTCAACAAATCTGATATCCCTACAACCTGATAAAGTGATTTAGAAGTGACACATGAACATTTATGACACTGATCAATACCATTACCAAGTTAAGAAAAATTATTCTAGGCAAACTGACCCCTCCATATTGCTGCAGAGCAGCAGAATCATGCTCCCTTGAAATTGAAGCAAGTTGCTCTTGTCCAATTGGGAATTCGCCACTGGAGGTCGAAGCAGGTTTTATGGTTTCTAACAGTTAAAAGCATTAATTGTCAATATTGGAAAAAGCAAAAGGCAAAAAAATGTCTACATTCTTAATATACTGGAACAAGCCACAGTAAAAAATTTAAATAAAGGTCCACTCCACAGAGCACCAAGAAACATTACACAAAATCATAGTGAACTTTAGGTATTTAATGCAGAAAAGAAACAGAATGTGCCTGTCCAACAAGATTGTCTAAAATATAAATTGGATATATCCTGGAACAGCGCTTAGAAAAAGAGAGTGCTACATACACCAAGTATCATGTATCATCATAAAAAATAAAAAATAAAAGATAGCACTAAAACCCCCATGACCAGGCTGATGAGAATGACATCAACTTTCAATCATTTGGTACGACTATGATGTATCTCTAGTAAAAATTCTCAAAACTTAAATGAGATTGTGTCATGATCCAATTGCAAGGTATGGGACTTGAGTACCACATTAGAAGTATGAGATTCAGGTGTGTGGTTTATATGGCCTTGGGCTCTACCACCTTAATAGCTAGCTTTTGGGTTGTGGTTCTCCCAAGGATCGTATCAGATTGAATGGGCTATAATTAGATACATAAATGATGCTATGTTGAACAATTAACATGTTAATAAATAGAACAGACTAGGTCAATGGGAATGAACTTGCCATAAAATTATTAAGGAAAAGGACATGATACGACCCATCTCTGAAGAGCAAATTTCAAGTGAAATTGATGTCAAAAAAAATTATAATACCTCACTTCTAAGCTAGAGGTTTCACAGAGACACTATGCAGCTAATCAGATGAATATTAGGGCATTCACATGGTTTATATAAGCAAAGTCAGTGATGTCAAAACAAATATAATACCAAACTTTTAGGCTAGAGGTTTTCCGGAACAATATGCAGCTGATCAGATGAATATAAGGGCATTAACATGATTGATCTTTTCACTTTTAATGATTATGAATTATGAGCAAATATGGAACCAATAAACACTAATCATTTTTTGTCACCAACTATTAGAACTGACAGCCTAACTGGTCAAACAGACCAAACTACCTAATTCATAAGCAGAAAATATTTTAAGAAATGTAAACAACTAACAACAACAACCAAACCTTATCCCACAAATTGTTTAAAAAAAACCTTTTTCTTATGGGTCACTAAATAACTAAATTAAACCAAAAAGGATAGAAAAGACTAACAGGTTTTCAGGAAGATTTAACTTTATAAAAATGCAGATCAAGAATAAAAATCAGACTGCTAAAAATCTAGTTACAACAAAGGCACTTCTTACAAATCAGTAAACAGAAGTATACTCCAATACACAAAATAATAGTGAGCACAATCCAATTACTCACCATTCACTTGCCCCCCACCAGCTGCTTTGAAAAGATATGCTGCCTAATAGGGCAAAATGAATAATTAGTGCACTTCACATATGTAACATGAGCATAATAAAGAAATCCTAATTGAAGGAACCATACTCTAATGGCTTGTGCATGCGCTCTAATCTTTCTCAATATATGCTTCTTCTCTTCTTCTTTCTTCAAGTCCAAGGTGTAACGAAATCGACGAGAAGCATTAAGCACAAGCGCCGCTTGCTAAAAAAATGAAAGGGATTTCCTCTCGTCATTGAAACAAACATTGTCTTCCAAATAACAAAAAATATATATATAAAGCCTCAAAATAGCAAAGCAGAATAGTAAAAAAAACACTAGCTATTGTTCTTAACACTGCAATTATAACAACAAAACAACACTCATACTGCTGAACTAATAAATGAAGGTGACTTCAAATCCAATGGTGCATGATGCATGATCAAGAAAATGCTCGGATTCTTGTCTACAGCAAGTTTTGGAAACTGAAGGTTATATTTGCAATTTCAGAAAAGTCAAACTCATACATAGAATTTTATCTCGTGTTCTTGACTCTTCAAACTATTAAAAAAAAGTCAAACATTAAGTCTCTGTTAGGAACAAATTCATGGTACTGCACTGTAACTTAGTTTCTTGTCACAACTTCCACTTAACTTTTTCCATGAGGACATTTTTTATAAATCATGACAAGGTCAGTAGTTTAAAAAAGGGTGAAGTATAATACTAATTTCTCAAAATGTATGTGGAAGTAGTGCAACTTTCTTAGTACTACAGAATAAAAAAATTATCCTTCCTAAAAGTCTAGGTGCATTTTCATTGTGGAGTGAGTTTAATTATCAAGTAGTTTTGTAATTAAGAGTCTCAATTCAAATAGGAAACAAGTAGTCAAAGGGTTTATTTCCTTTCAGTAATATAGGAAAAAATTTAACTTCATCATAAGTATCTATTTTTCTACAACAACAACCAAGCCCCAGTTTTTAAGATTGGGGTGTGATGATGATATTGAAGGTTCAATCCTCCACCAGGCCACCTATCCCCCTCTCCCATACCCTAGTTCTTGCACCTCCAATGTACCCAAAAAAAAAAAACCCACCACAAAGCCTTATCCCACTAGTGTTGGGAAGGCTACATGGATCAAACAATGCTATTGGGCTCTATTAAAAACCAAATTTTCAATAAATCCATCTAAAGCAAGGTTGAAGGTCAACCTTGCTCTGTGGGCCTTTGACCTTGCTCCTAAAGTCTTGAACCTAAATTCTTTTCTAGGTCTTCAGACCTTTGACCTTACTTTGGTGCTATAACTCTGTTGGCCTTGTTCCTTCTCCTTCAGCCGATAGGTATTGCTCTATTCTAGTGTTTTGTTATGTAACTCCTATCCTTATCTTTTTTCTCTTCAATCAGTCTCCTCCCTCTTTAGTTCTTCCCTACATAGTAGATACTAATTTTTTTCTTCCTATTTCCAAGACAGACCATGTCCTTCTCCCTATGGCATCATCACAGTCACAGACCAGTTCTTCATCATCACAGAGCACATCTAAGTCTTGAAACTTTGTTTATTGTTTATTTGTTTATAATACAAAATTTTAAATCTATTAGAATAATCAATTATGTGTTTTTTACAAATTTATGAGGTTTTTTCATTGCAGCCGCTTTCTTCATTGTAGCAGCCACTCCGCAATCCACCAAGGCTATAGCATTTTTTATGGTGGTTGTTATGCACTGCATTCTGCCATTAACTACTTTGTCCCCAATTTTCACCTCCAAACATACTCGTGTCTTGCTGAACTTGCATTCCATATACTCCATTTTTGGAGACGCAAGCAGAAGAGGAGCGCAAAAGTAGGGAGCTACTGGAAGCAAGAACCAAGAAAACGAAGGAGGAAATTCTGAGGTTGATGAGAGGTCTCCATCAGGACCCACACTCGGGGAACCAAGCGAGCAATTCTGATCATGAAGAGGAAGGATCAGTTGGGGGTCCAAGATCTAAGGAAGTAGAGAACCGGTGGAGGAAACTTGATATTCCTCTGCTTTCGGGAGAAGGCGTATATGGGTGAGTAAATAGGATAGAAGTATTTCCAGGTGAAGGGGGTGATTAAGGAGGAACGTTTGCGAGCGGTAATGGTGGCCATGGAGGGTCGTGGACTGAGTTGGTTTCAGTGGTGGGAATCTTGCACACAAAATGCAACTTGGTTATTCCGTTTTGTTGTGATCAGAAGGTTTCAGCCTTCTATGATACAGAACCCATATGAGATTCTTCTCGGGCTGAAACAGAATGTTTCGGTGGAAGAGTTCAGGGAGGCTTTTGAGTTGTATGCAGGGCCCTTGAGGAACATAGAACAAGAATACCTCCAAAGTATTTTCTTGAATGGGTTGAGAGAAGAAATTCGAAAGTTGCATTCGATTGGAACTCTGTCGGGATTAATGGATTTAGCCCAGTTGATTGATGAGAAGAATTGGGCATTACGCAAGGGAGGTGAAAGGGAAAATCCGAAGATAGGAGGGAATTTCAGGGGGTTTTTAGTACGCTAGAACGACCTCGGTGGAGCTGGGCCAAAGACCAAACTCTAGTCTGGGTTCTCAAGGGGCAGCAACCAGTATTGGTTCTGTGTCCGACAAACCCAATTCTGCTACCAAGGTGCCCGAGTTCAGTGCAGTCAGTAGAAGGGTAAGGAATTTCGGGCATTTATTTGAAGCTGAAAAGCAAGAAAAGATTAAGAAAGGGTTATGTTTTTGTTGTGATGAGAAGTATGGTCCAGAGCATGTGTGCAAGAATAAGCAGCTGCCATCGTGTTAATAGGAGAAGAAATTGAAGATGAAGGGAAAAGCTCTTCAGCTATCAATCCACAGCATTATGGGGCTGACTTCAAAAAATCCTTAAAACTATGGGGTGAAGTGGAGGGAAGGAAAGTCATGGTTTTGGTGGATTGTGGGGCATCCCATAACTTCAGCTCGGATAAGATAGTACAAGAGCTTCAATTACCTATAGTGGAGACTCCACCGTACTATGTAGAAGTGGAGAATGGTCACAAGGTTAAATGTAAGGGGGTTTGTCAAGGGGCGTTGCTACTGTTACAAGGGTTAGAGATTAAGTAGAATTTTTTCTTGTTTGGCCAAGGAGGTGCGGATGTTGTATTGGTCATGGAATGGTTGGAGGGATTGGGGGAAATAAGAGCAAATTTCAAGGATCTTACCTTGAAAATTGAAGATAAGGGGAGAACTTGGACTATTAGGGGAGAACCAGCCTTGTCTAAAGAAGCTGCTTCTCTTAAATCATTGTTGAAGGCACCTACAGAATGATGGGCAGGGATTCTGTATTGAATATAAGGCGATGACAGGTCTGTCCTTGCAGGAAGTCCCGGTTTCAAAAGATATAACAGCAATTTTGCAAGACTTTGAGGATTTGTTCCAAGAGCCACAAGGTTTACCCCCATCTCGTAGGCATGATCACGCCATTACCTTACGAGAAGGGGGCACGATTCCCAATCTGCGCCCATACAGGTATCCTCATTATCAAAAAGCTGAAATTGAATCCCCTCATAGATGAGATGTTAACTGCTGGAATTATAAGGCCTAGTGTAGGCCCTATTCTAGCCCTATTATCCTAGTGAAAAAGAAGGATGGAGGATGGCGTTTTTGTGTAGATTATAGGGTTCTCAACAAAATAACAGTACCGGATAAGTTTCCAATTCCGGTAATAGATGAGTTGCTGGATGAATTAGGTGGAGCTTCCATTTTTTCCAAGCTGTATCTTAAATCTGGGTACCATCAAATTAGGATGCGGCAGGAAGACATTCATAAGACCACTTTTTGTACCCATGAAGGGCATTATGAGTTTTTACTTTTAGTCATGCCTTTTGGGCTGACCAATGCCCCTTCTACCTTTCAAGTGTTGATGAATGACATGTTGAGACCTTTCTTAAGAAGATTGTTTCGGGTTTTTTTTTATGACATCCTTGTGTACAGTAAGGATGTGGAAGCCCACATTTTGCATTTAAAGATTATTCTTCAGTTGTTGAGGCAGTATCAGTTGGTTGTCAACAAGAAGAAATGTAGTTTTGGGCAGCGGCAGATTGAATATTTGAGGCATGTTATTTCAGGCCAGGGGGTTTCTGCAGACCCTAAGAAGATTGAGGCAATGTTGCAGGTCCCTACAGATATCAAAGGGTTGAGATGTTTTTTGGGCCTGACAGGTTATTATAGGAAATTTGTCAAAGAATATGGCCAAATTGCCAAACCTTTGACCGAACTGCTCAAAAAAGACCGTTTTCAGTGGAGTCAAGCAGCACAGGCAGCATTTGACACTCTTAAGGGCAGCTATGACTACCATCCCTGTTTTAGCCGTACCAGATTTTTCCAAAACCTTTGTTCTGGAAACCAATGCTTCAAGTAAAGGATTGGGAGCTGTTTTACTTCAGGAGGGCAGACCTATAGCTTATCTCAGTCAAGGTTTATCAAAACGGGCTCAGTTGAAGTCAGTATATGAAAGAGAACTCATGGCAACTCAAGGCTATTGTCACTACCTCTTGGGCAGACCTTTTATCATACACACTGATCAGCGCAGTATGAAATTCCTTTCGGAACAGCATTGGAACGGGTAAAGAACAGTATAAATGGACTTCCAAGTTGTTGGGGTTTGACTTTGAGATAAGATATAAACCTAGTTGTGCTAATAAGGTAGTTGATGCTCTCAGCAGAAAGATGATTTTTGCTGCCTTGTCAACGGTGCATTTTAGGGACCTAGACACTTTGGGTGAGGAGTTACAGGATGATGACAATCTGAAATCTATCATGCAAGATCTTATTCACAACTCAAGGTCTCACCCAGGCTATCAGTTGATGGGTGGAAGACTTGTTTAAAGGACGACTTGTTTTAACTAGGCAATCTACCATAATTCCTCTTCTTCTGTTTTTCATAGCTCTTCTTTGAGAGGTCATTCTGGGTTCTTCTGGACATATAGAAGGATTGCTAATTTAGTCCATTGGGAGGGAATGTGTGGGGATAATCAAAGGTTTGTCTCTGCTTGTGATGTGTGTCAAAGGAACAAATACCAGTCCTTGTCCCCAAGGGGTCTTTTACAGCCATTACCTTTCCTACTTAGACCTGGGCTGATATCTCAATGGATTTTATTGGGGGACTGCCGAAAACTCAGGGCAAGGATACTATCATGGTGGTGGTTGATAGACTCTCCAAATATGCTCACTTTGTCGCTCTCTCATCCTTTCTCAGCCAAGGAGGTGGCAAAATTATTCATTAAGGAGGTAGTGCGTTTACATAGGTTTCCGACATCCACTGTTTCCAATATAGGTAAGGTGTTTCTCAGTCATTTCTGGACTGAGTTGTTTAAGCAAGCTGGTACTCATCTAAGGTTTAGTTCTGCCTACCATCCTCAAACGGATGGTCAAACAGAGGTAGTCAATCGTTGCTTGGAAACTTACTTGTGATGTTTAACGGGAACTAAGCCTTAACAATGGCCTCGCTGGTTAAGTTGGCCTGAGTATTGGTTTAATACCAACTATAACAGCTCTACTAAAACCACTCCCTTTAAAGCCCTTTATGGAAGGGACCCTCTATTGTTATTCAGAGGAACCACAATTCCCTCTGCAGTGGAAGAAGTGAATTTGTTAAGCAAGGAGAGAGATTTGATGTTGGAAGAGTTACGAGAGAATTTGCTGAAAGCCCAAAACAGAATGAAGGTGCAAGCTGACAAACATTGGATGGAGGCGGTGTTTCAAGTTGGCGATTGGGTTTACTTTAAGCTTCAGCCATACAGACTCAGATCCATAGCTATAATAGTCAATGAGAAGTTGAGCCTGAGGTTTTATGGCCCCTACCAGATTACAGACAGAGTTGGAGAGGATGCCTATCGGTTGGATCTACCCTCAGACAGCAGAATCCATCCAATCTTCCATGTTTCTCTGCTAAAGAAGGCTGTTTCTGTCTAGCAGACATCACAACCATTACCTCCTATGTTGTCGGATGACTTAGAATTGCAGGTGCAGCCAGATCAAGTCGTCCAAGTCCAAAGGAATGCTGCGGGTGACCCCGAAGTCCTCATTAAATGGCTGGGCCTTCCCAATTGTGAGAATTTGTGGGAGTTACTGTCAGCCTTTCAGGAGCACTTTCCTCATTTTCCCCTTGAGGACAAGGTGAAAGTCTCGGAGGGGAGTATTGTTAGCAAACCTCTAATTAAGAGGGTGTACGCTAGGAAAAATAAACAGGTTGTAGGAGATCGAAACTACCAGGGAGGTTATTCTATTACAGTTGCAGTTATTCTGTTCCAATAGGCTGTTAGTTGGTTATTCTGTTAGGAAGGGGGAAGCTGTGAGTAGCTATAAATAGAGAGGGAACTAATCTGTTTTGAGTTATAAGGAAGGTTTAGGAGAGTGAGGACCTCTCGAATGTCCTTGAAGTGTGGGTATTCTCCGTGCGGACTGTGATAGCCATTTCTGATCAGGCTTGTAATTCTTTCTGTTCTATCTCCCTCTGGTTCTAACACACAAAGGAGAGTTTATCAATAAAGATTCTATCTCTCCCGTTAATTTCTGGTCCAGTTCTATCAATGCCCCATCATATATATCCTTTATAACTCAAATGCATGTGTTACAAACTCATTTCTTCTCTAGAGCCTTCCATAAGACTTCATGTGGCACCCTGTCATAGGCTTTTTCTACTAAACAAAATAAATTCAAAGTTGGCAGGGGAGAACTGAGACTTGAATTTGAAGGGTTGAGTCCTTGAGAGTAAAGTTTCTTGCTTTGTTTTTTTTCTCTTCTCTGCTAGTGTTCACATTACTGTTCAGAGGTATAACCTCCTAGTCTCAAATTACATTCATGCTTTTTTGCATCACTAAATGACATCAATCCTCTAACCATTTAAATATTAAATTTCCTTACTTTCTCCCACTAAAAACCAACTCTATCCATCTAGACTTTGCAGCGAGCACATATTGAAACCCAGCAACCCATTCATCTTCTAGAACCCAAATTTATTAGCCATAACTGAATCCCTCAAGTCTTCTTCCACTCAGGAAAAAAAATGGCACTTTTTGGAATGCAAAAATTTTGGAAAGACATGGAATGTACTTCACATCAAAGGTAGATTAAACCAAATTTTCAGATACTGGATTTTTATCTTATCCACTACAAGTAGATGAACTTAAGAAGACAACCACAACACTCTGCAATTGCAGACCACATTAGTTGCAACACAACTGCAACCGAAATTTAAAATCTTGCAAAAAATAAATAAATAAAAGAATCTTCTTTAATCTCAGACCTTAAAACTTCAATTTTGGACCTCTAAAATCAACATCAGATTCATAACAAACAGGTTCTATAAACTTGTCATCTGTCCGCAGCTGCAGAAGGACTAAGGTTGACAGCAAATGAGTATTAACATTGAACTCATATAAGTTCATATCTGTATACGTATGAATATATTTAGCCATGAATGCTAAAGCTTGTACTAACAAGAATGAAAGTTCCCATTCTTCCACACGGACCTCTAAACTACTACTTCACCCATATAATGAAATAAAATTCCAATTTGCATTGCTATTCCTAGATGAGATAACTACTAGTACTTGTAACTGTGTATCTTCTACATCACTCCACTAAAAAATGTAACACGTGGCACCATATATACATGCTTGGATTAAATTTAAAATATTTTTTACTAAATTAAATCAAATCTAATGGTTAAAATACAAGTAAGAGTATATTAGAATTTCTCCTTTTTTGGCCACTTTTCACTTTTCAGCGTCTCCTTTTCTTCTCCCTTTAGATTGATATATAGAAAGCGCAACAAAGAATCACAACCAGCATAGGATATAATAAAAGAAAACCACCCTAAATTTAAAATATTTTTTAATAAAATTAAATCAAATCTAATGGTTAAAAAACAAGAAAATAGTATATTAGAATTTCTCCTTTTTCAGCCACTTGTCAGTTTTCAGCGTCTCCTTTTCTTCTCTCTTTAGATTGATATATAGAAAGCGCAACAAAGAATCACAACCAGCATAGAATATAATAAAAGAAAACCATCCATCCAAAGGCATCATGAAGAACGAGAAGAAGGAACTTAAGCTCTAAAATTTTCTAAAACCTAACACGGGAATGAAAAAAGCATTTCCCATAAATGAAGGAAATACAGAAACCAAGTCGACGAAGTTCCAATAGACTTTTTTTTTTCCTGGAACCTTCCTATGACGAACTTCCCTCATCCTCAAAATCCTTGTTGAGAAACCAATAGCATTTTATAGATTATTTATTCATATCTAAAGACAATAACCAAACATAACTATAAAACTCCATCGTGTTAATTAACCCACAACAGTTTTGTTTTGTTTCCAAAATTTCCCCAATCCCTACCCTAAAACAAACATACCTGTCAACTGAAACAGAAATTTTACATAGACCTGAGGAGAGTACAAATTCAATTAACAGAGAAATAGATAGAAGAGGAGACATACCCGCCAACGCCTGAGGCGTTCAATCGAAGCATTCTTCGTTCTCGTAATATCAAAAGGATCGGATATATCACCGTCGTCGAAGTCGCCGGAGCGGCTAGTCGCAGGGCCAGCCTCTATATCATTCGGCGTCTGCCGGCTAGGTGAACCATTGATGAAACTCATAGTTCCGAAAACTGTCACAGGAGAGATGGCACCGTTACTACCTAATGCCTCTGATTCTTTGCTTCTCAACAATAAATCATAGCAACCGATTTTCCTATCGTTCTTCTAAGTTCTAACTACCAAATTCCTCTCTCACAAGTCACTCGGCACAAAACTTCAATGTTTCTTTAACCTCACCAGATCAAGATTTGGCAGATGAAAATATCTCTAAATCCAATCCCTATTCCACAGAATCCACTTTCTGATTCGGAATTTAACACTTCAACCCATGTTTGGAAAGAAAATACGATAAAAAAGCAAATTGTTGCAGTTTTAGTTCAGTAATAAAGATCTTTTTGAAACCATTCTCCCTCCTAGTTTATCGGTCTCTAATGTTAAATTTCAGCTCAATCACTTCAATTGCACAGTCAAATAAGTTTCTCTCTTTTTCTCCCTAGAAACTAGAAGATACCAGTCTCTCCCTTTTTCTACGGCAGGGCCAAAATATCAAAACAATAAGCTAGAAAAAGAATAAATTATTGTCTGCCTCGTATTTATAGACTCTGCTTGTACGGCACTCGAAAATGAACAATAAAAAACAAATAATTATATATAGCGTAAATCATTTGACCATTCCGTCCCTCAGTGCAATAGGTAATTACCAATTGTCCTGTGTCAGTGGAGGGATAGAAGACGCACAGAGAGCGTGAGTGACTTACCAGGAAAAACGACAAATTAGCTTTTACAGTATTTCTGTGAATCTGTGATATTGTTACTCAGGACTTGCTCTTCTTCTTGGTCGTCGTTGTCTTCTTTCTTTGCAGTCTGCACCTTACTGTAGAGCCTGAAAGGGAAAAAGAGGAAATATAATCGTAACTGATGAAGTCAGAACCCCAAGAGTGTTTTAGAAACCACCAGCAATTCAATTCCATTTATTATGACATTACCACCTTGTGCAAGAAAATATCCCAACAAAAAGAATAGCGTAGATCCATTTTTTGTTTTTTCTTTTCTCTTTTCCTTTTTCCTACGCTTTCTGAGCCTTTGAGAATTCAAAATTCAAATTTCAGTGCCTATAAGAATATGTTCACCGTATTAGTTTTTTTTATGTATAATCTTGGGGTTGCTGGCCTTTGCTTTTATGCGTTGGGGAGAGTGGATCAGCAGCATTCAGCGGAGTGCTTTGTGCTATTTCGATAGATATTTACTTGGCCGCGTCGGCAATTTTGAGACGGCGGAATGTGGAATTACTGTTCTGATATTTTTTTTTTTAGAGTATTAATGTTTAAGCCTTTAAGATAGATGAATGGTTGAATATTTATTAATTATTGTTTTTATTTAATAAATTTTTAAATATGTATTATTGAATTAATAATTAATTAATTACTTACTTTAAATATTATATTTATTAAAATATAATAATAACTATGACATAAATAATAAATATTTAAATCTTTTAATTATGTGATTAAGAATTTAATTTTTAATTTATATGTATAAAAAAATATCTATTATTTAAATAAATATCATTACTTATTTATACAGTAACGTGCGGAATATCTAGGAAACTAAAAAAATATAATAGCAAAGAGCAACTCTCCTAACGTGAGTTCGATTTGCTTCTTGAGCTGGCTTTCTATGCTTTTTCTTTTTCTTTTTTCCTTAATTATTAAATTTAGTTTTTCTTTTGCTTTCCTGTTATGGAGAGAGAGACAGTGGTATCACATGCCAGGTAGTGTGAGCGACGCGGGGAACCCAATAAACCCTTTCTGCGCATTGATTGAAGCCATTTCGGTGTGCAGTCCACACACAAGAGCAGCAGCAGAGGAATGGAATGCAAATTCTATCCTACCGACGTGGGCACTAAGATAGGGTATTTTAGATGATAAAATTAAAATTATGGTTTAAAATTTTAATTTTGATACTTAGAATTGAAACTTTTAAGATTTAAAAGTAAGAATTGATAGTAGTATAAATTAGTTATTTTTTAATTTTATAAAGTTAGATTAATATACACACATTAAATAAAATAATTGGAATTGAGATATATAATTCTAATTTCAATGCTCAATTTTAAATTTAATTTCATTGGGCAAATGAAACCTTATATTTTTTTTTCTGAAATATTGGCATTTAGGGAGTTGCTATGCAATCTTGTAAGTTTATTTTGATGAATTATTAACTATTTATTAATTGTAAATTTTATAATAAATATTAAAAAAATTATTAAATATAAATAATAATTAATAAATTTTTTATAATTTATCTTGAGTATTAATATTTTAAAGGAGAAAAAACATCAGTAATATCCTGATATTTAAGGTAAATTATCATATATTTATTAATTATTAATTATATTTAATAAATTTGTACATATTTATTATAAAATTAACCATTAAAAAATATTTGATAACTCATTTTAAATATTAATTTTATAAAAGTATCATAATAACTCTTTATTTACGTAAGTATTCCTATTTCGAAGTATTTTTATAATTAAAAAATGTTGTTGATTTTATAAATATTATTTCTATTATTATATTAATATAAAAATTAACTTTTCCGATTAAAGATAGCATTAGAGACAAGGTAAAGGGATAAGGTAGAGTGAACCTTCTAAGATAAGCTCAAGAGATTATAACTAAGGCAACCAATAAGGCAAATTAAGTCTTCGACAAAATGCAAAACGTAGCATTCATGAGAATGAATGAAAGGAAGAAAAACCAGACTCCTTTTTTAGTGAACGCTAGCTGGTGAGTCGTGAGATAGCGTGGCAAGTCCTATAAGCGCATAAAGATGTAGCGCTACCAGAGTAGCACACGTGGCAGATTGGCACTTTCAAGGGGAACGTGGCTAATGCGCAACCCAAGCGCGGGGCGTACGTGGGACTTGAATGCAAGCACCAAGACACGCATAAATTGACTAAGGAATATGAATCAATATGAAGTGCAAATCATTCCTAGCCAACAAAAGACACCTGATATTCAATTGTTGCGGGAGAAAAAAAGGACAGTGTTCACAAAATGGAATCAACCTTAAGTAGAAACTATTGAGACTCCGAGAGGGCAGGGGCAATGGTGAAAAAACAAAGAGCTGGCCATGGCCTGAAATTTGAAAAATGGGTTTTGTGCCATTTTGTCAAACTGAAACTGGAAGTATATATAAAATAAACCAATGTTTCCTCGTAAACGTAAGATCATTGTGGAGGGGATGCTGAAATAACAAAGTGGAGGAAACTTCTCTGAAATGAGGTGTACGGCACGTCCCCTTGATTTTTTTAAAAAAAAAGATATTTAGTTTTTTAAAAATTAAACCAGTGTATAAATTAATATAAAAATCATAGCCTGTTTCTTAAATTTTATCAATAGAAGATAAGGATAACTAAATTACTCATTGGTATCAAAAGGCCCAATGATATTCAGAGTAAAAACATGAGGTAGATTTGGATAGCTCAACTCTCTTTCAGGTATGCGGTTGGTAAACTGCTCAATCGATCGAGTGCAACCACAGAAACTAACCTATAATTATGCAAAGCTACCCACCACGCATGCTCCTACTTCTGTGTTTGGTATGGGTCACATTTTATAGCACCTTTTTCCATGTGTAATGGGCACCGCCACCACAAAATCATAATAACGCAGCACGCAGGCCTTGAAA
Organism: Styphnolobium japonicum; assembly: GCA_023212625.1. Taxonomy (NCBI): domain Eukaryota; kingdom Viridiplantae; phylum Streptophyta; class Magnoliopsida; order Fabales; family Fabaceae; genus Styphnolobium; species Styphnolobium japonicum. Next base: position 17,896,516 of record JALBWW010000003.1, on the reverse strand, counting down.
TGAATTATCGCATGAAAAATTTATAATAGGTAACTCATTTAATATTAAATACATGTAAGATTTATGTGGGCTAAAAGAAAAAATTTAAATAAAGTTTCATATATATTTATGGTGATATTTTTTAATTAAAATATAATATGTATATTATTTCTTAATTTTAGTGTCTCATCTTTTTCATTATTAGTGTTGATGTATAAAAAATAATACACATATTATATTTAAATTAAAAAATAATACCACAAGCACTTCTTAAAATTTTATTTAAGTTTTGTCCGTATTATAAATGTACATACTTTTAAAGAGTAATTATACACGTGTCACTAACAATTTATCATATGATATAAGCATGTCATTTCAGTGCAGTGTCTATTTAAAAAAATTTCTTATGAGATAAGATGACCATGTCAATTAAGTGAGAAATTAGAGTCCACACGCACTAGTTAATAGTATTTATTTCCATATCCATTCTATAATTATTTATTTAAATTTAATTTTGATCTATAAAAAAGTAACATTATCACTCAATCAAATATTTCTATTTAATTAAAAAAATTAAATTATAACAATAATTATCTAAGAAATTATAATTTTTAATAATGTGATAATGCATGATTAAATAATAATACAAATAATTTTACATTAACAATATATCAAAATTAATTTCTATTTATTTTCTATAAAATAGTGAAAAAGATTTGCCAATAAAGAAAACAGCTTTGAGATTTTTTTTTTGTAAATTAGAGTATTTTTTTATTTAGAAAAAGAGAGACTAATTTCATGAGGCATGGTCAGACGCGTAAAGCGGAGGCCTCTCTTAATTGCGTTTTCTTAATACACATTATCCTACGAATTAAACCCAGGACAAAATATTTAAGGTGACCGAATTCTTTTTATTCAGACCAACATAAGTTGCAGCATGTTTGATTTAGTTTTTAAAACTTTTAAAACTATAATTTGGGTAAAAAGTTTGTCTCTTTATATTTTCACTCAAATTATGATTTTAAAGTTTTAAAAGTTAAACAAAACACACACTTGGTAGATTTGATATGTTTATATCAACATTTTTTAAGTTTTATTAACTTGTATTGTTTTTTAATCAAATCACCTGTCTTATTTTCTTGTCTTTCTTGTATTTTTTAATTAATTATTGAGAATTTAATAAAAATAATTGATAATTAAGTGAAAAATTATTATCAATTAAAATTAAAAATACAAGAAAAGAGATAGTGAAAAAGGGGAGAAGATATGCATTAATCGTTTTTATCCAATTGGGGATGTAGCTCCGGTCCACTACTTTCCTTATTAGACAACCAGCGCCTGTCGCTTTCATACGTACTACATAAGGGTTATGTGCATATGCTTACTGCTTTCTGTATTTTGTCCTTGTTTAGTTTAGATTTTGAAAAATGAATTTCTTTAAATTAATTTTAGATTATTAGTTTTTATAAATGTTATTAAATAGAACTACTTTTAATATATTAACTGTAGGAACTATGAATTCTTTAAAAAAAAATTATCAAATGTCATTTATTTTTAAAAATTATCCTTTCAAGTCAAAGGATATTATTTAAAAATAAATAAATAAATAAATAGACAACCATTCAATAAACTGAATCACAAGTGTTCTAAAACTTTTGAAAAAAGAATCATAAAATTCAGGTGATATAAATTTTTGAAATATATAAAAATATTAACTATTTGATTATATTTTTATTGATATTTATTTTTTTTCAAAATTTGACATCAATGATTAACATAATGAATAATTATAATTTAACAGTTGGATTAATAAAAATAGACTCAATAAAAAGTTATTAAGTGATATAAGTGAATCAAGTCTTACACTAATCTAACAAACATTTCTTAAAATGGACTCAAATTTAAAAATAATAAAAAGTTATTTTCATTATTCCCTTCTCAAATTTTAAAAAATAGAAAATAAAATTAAGAACATGGTGTCAAAATTATAATTATAATGAAAATGTACAGTAGCAAATTTGTAATTATATTTAAAAATTCAAGTTTATTGAAAATGTGTGAACTAAACATATTTTCATTGTTTTCATTTTTTAAAAACACGATTTAACTATTCAAACCAAACATATTTTCTAAAATTTGAAAATATAAAAATAAAAATAAAAAATGAAAACAGAAAGCATTTCTTTATATCAAACGCGATCTAAATCTCTTATTTTAAAGTATAACATCTTAAATTAATTTTCATGAATCTTATTATCAAGTTTGATATCTTTCAAATTATATTTAATAATGCTTTTTTTTGTAAAATAATGTTTTTAAACTCTTCATTATTAATTTTAAGGGATACTAAATAGACTTTTTTTTCTTACAAAAGAAAAAAAAAAGTTTAGGAGAGGAGAGTCTAACATATTTTAAGGTGCAGGTATGTAGGGAATGCCCATCCTAATTCATGATCAAGTTAAACCACCAATTTTAATAAAAATTTATGATAAAATTACAAATCGTCTATTGACAGACTCACTTTAAATTCGAACTCATGTCATGATAATATGAGTAAAAAATTCGACCAAGTATACCAACACTCGTTGGCAGTTTAAACTTATAGTAAACTTACATATTGCCTACTAATATCAATTGCTGGCAAAATGAATCGAACATTACAATCTAACTACTTCGATTCTTATTACCTGAATCAACTCCATTAGCTATTAAATAGACCGTTATAGTTAACCAAATCAATTACACTTGGGTGAACCTAAGGGTTAGGGAGCCATAGCATCTCTAAAGTTTAAAAAAAAATAAAATCCTTAAAAAAAATACTCCTATAATGGATAAGAGCCGTGCTGCATAGCCCTGGGTTCTGTAGCCAGAATACAAATTGGGCAATACAAAATAGATTTATAGGTGGAGTTTACCAAAAAAAAATCCACACCTTTATTCACTATCCGTGTAAGTCTCGGAATAAACTTCTTGCCACTCCTACATTTTTCAATGGTTAAATATGTATGCCATTTTCTAAAATTATACGGTATACCCTGCCTAAAATTTTCTACTTCTGTCCCTGATTACACACATAAATTGTATAATATTTCCTTCACAAAATTCCAGAAAAGCGTTTTAATCCTACCGTTTTTCTCGTAAAAACATCCGCGTTCCGTTATTTTATAGCTGGATTAACTCTCCCCTCACGACAACAATCACAATTGAGATTCAAGGACAGAAGTAAAAGATTGGTCAAGAGATGATTACCGTTACAGAAGGATGCTTCAACTGTTTATCCTTGAGCTATATAATTATAATATTTGCAGCTAATACCAGTCAGAATCATCTGCAACACCAAGAATTGATATATATATATATATATATATATATATCAGAGATTATTCCTCCTTCTTGAGAAGCCAACATCTGTTCATCTTTAAACATATCTAAAAATTGTGCCGCGTACTATATATCATACCGAAGAATAAACAGATTGAAATCCACTTTAATCTAATCAAATGATCAGGTCTGATCGCAGGTATATAAAACTATAAAATGGTCGAAGAGCATCCAAAAAATGGTATAAATGCAGATATTTGTTAATGAAATAAAGCAAGAAGAATATGTGGTAGGCTGATAGCTAACTAGATAACTAGATACTTAACTTAGTTGAACTAAACAAAGTTGCAATTTTTTTTTGTATAAATAATTAATTTTGTATTTCAAATATACGTAATACATCAAGTTTGTCTTTTAATTATTTTTTATGTCAAATTAATTCTTTTAGAATTATTAATTTAATGTAAAATATAATATTAGAAGATTAATTTAATATAAAAAATTAATATTAAAAATAATTAAAAGATTAAATTAACATTTCATATATCTTTAAGATCAATTTAAATATTTATTTATTTATTCTTTTTATCAACGGATACACAAGCAAAGAAAATATTTTTGTTTTTTGCCATAAACAAAGAAAAGTATGAGCAGGAGAAAACAGCAACGTACACTTAATGGGAAGTTTTCAGAATATTTGACACCATTCCCACAAATATTTTCTTCTCTCTTCTCCTTTGCCAATAGATATTCAAGAGCTTGGAGACAAAGGAGAAAATAAAAGGCAAAAATATCTCGTGCTTATATAGTTACGTTAATTGTAAAAAGACAGAATTTTACCTTATAGTCGTATACATGCAGGAAAAGAGCAGAACCGCGAACAGATATCAAGGCAATCACTTGATACTAAACAGTGGAAGGAAGAAAGTAATAGGATAGCTTTTGGGGAATGCAAAGTGTTAGTTGTACTTGTTTGTTCTGCAACTCTATATTACCAAAAAAATTGCTGCACCTGCATATATGCGCCCCTCTTTCATTGAAGCGTCCTTTGCACCATTCGCTTTCTTTTTTACCTTTAACTTTCTTGGTTGGCTCCACAGTGTTAGGGGATCAAGTAAGGTATAGATTATTAATTATAGCGACTTCCATAACTGCACGAGTTCCAACCGATGGGCATGAAGACTGGAAAAAAGAAAAGCACTCCCCTGAGGTGGCACTTTCCTTTTACATTAGGTGTGGCAGTGACAGGTTGGTAGAAGGATTGATATTACTTTTTCTTTTTTTTTTTTTATGGAAGAAGGATTGCAATTGCTGGCATATGGAAGGAAGAATATTGCATGTATGAGTGCATATGAAGCTATCTCTGGCTTGTTGAGGACACTCCCCACCGAGAAATTTCCCTGGTGATCTGAAAGTCAGCACTCAATCTTCCGTTTCACTCTAACGATTCGAATGGGTAAAATTTTTAAAAAGTAATTCGCTTAAGTTGTAGAAACGAGTAGTGAGCCCAAATTTACCAAATTCTAGTTTGACTCTTGGAAGACAAAGGAATCCTTCCTTTCTTGATGAAAAAACAAAATATTATTTACCAATGATAAAAGTAACCTCACTATTCCAATTACATTATCAAATTAAATTATTGAGTATTTTCTTTTATTAATGAATATGAGTTACATAACGTGAAGTATATTTTTATTCCTTAAAATCTTTTCTCCCTCTTTAATTAATAAAGGCAAAATTAGATGCCAAGTATCCCACTGCCAGTCTCTGCAACAAATTTCATTATTAAACGTGTGTGTTATGATTAGTTGTAAAAAAAGATTATGTTAAAAAATAATTATATGTATAATTAATTTTTAAAAAAATTAATTTATTTTTAAATATATTAGTTTATAATTAATTTTAAGATAAAAAATTTTATTTGAAATATATAAAAAAATATTTTTATATATTAAATTACTAAAAAAGATATAAAATAATTAAAAAATTTATTTAGTTGATGGTATAAATTATATTTATCTCTCATAGCTGCTTAAAATTATAATAAGAAAAATGTTCACATTCTAGCTTTTAGGAAAAATCTGGTTTTAGTATAAAAGAAATTAATCAACAACTTTTAATCTAATAACTAGTACGTGTTTAGATTAACTGTGAAAAAAAGATTATGTGAAAAATCGATTACGTGTGTAATTAATTCAAGAAAATCGATTATGAGAAAAAAATAATTTATTTTTAAATATATTAATTCATAATCGATTTTATAATAAAGAATTTTGTTTGGATTGTATAAAAAAATTGATTTTATGTATTAAATTATCAAAAGATGTATGAAATGATTGAAAAAGTTATTTGATTGAGAAAAAATAGGTATTTCTCTCTCAAAGTTTTTGAAATAATCTGAAATCAAATAATTAAAAACTTAAAATAACAGCTTTTAAAAAAAACTGTTTTTAGTTATAGAAAAATAATTTTAACTTATAATCAATTTTACATAGTTTAAACAAACAAGATAGATTTTAAATAAAATAACTTTTTATTGAAAAAAAAAGTGATTATTCTAAAAATTTAAGCAAATACAAACATGCTCTAGTGTGTGTTTGGATCAGCTGTGAAAAAAAATTATGTTAAGAATTGATTATATGTATAATCAATTTTAAAAAAAATCAATTATGAAAAAATTAATTTATGTTTGCATATGTTAGTTTATAATCAATTTTAAGATAAAAAATTTTGTTTTGATTATATAAAAAGAATTATTTTAATGAATTAAATTAGTAAAAGAGATATAGAATGATTGAAAATTTTATTTAGTTGAAGGTAAAAGAGTATTTATCTATCAAAGTTTTGAAATAATTTATAATCACATAATTAAAAGCTCTAAATACAAGTTTTTCTAAAAAAAATCTACTTTTAGTTATAAAAAAATCTTAACTTATAATTAATTTGACACACTTTAAAAGTTGTTTTATCTAAAATTTATCTTGTTTGTTTAAAGTGTGTAAAATTAATTATAAGTTAAGATTATTTTTTTATTAACTAAAAACAACTTTTGTAGAAAAGTATTTATTTTAAGCTTTTAATTATTTGATTTCAGATTATTTCAAAAGCTTTGAAAGATAAATATTTATTTGCACTTAACAAAATAATTTTTTCAATCATTTTATATATCTTTTGGTAATTTAATACATAAAAGCGATTTTTTTATATACAATTTAAACAAAACTTTTTATCTTAAAATGAATTATGAATTAGCATAGCCAAACATAAATTAATTTTCTCATTTTTTTTAAAAATCAATTATACATATAATTAATTTTTTAAAAAATATTTTTTTCACAATTAATTCAAACACAAACCCAAATATGTTAAAAAGTGAAAAAAACTTTTATGATGAAAAAACTGTTTTGTCAAAATAATTAAGCTGCTTGAGTAGGTAGTTATAAAAACTGTTTAGATTACTTATTGTTTCTAAACATGACTAAAATATTCAAGGAAGAAAACTTTGATAAAGAAAAAGTTTGTTTTTTTGGAAAACTAAAAGAAAGAAAGAAAAATTAAGTGCAAAATAAGTCAATTCAAACATTTACTTATACATGAAGATACAACATTTATGAATTGCTTAGGTATGATGGAGGAAAAGAAGAGAATATAATAAATAAATAAAAGAATGGAGAAGTAAAAGATTTATCCCTCACCTTGTTTGATATCATATAATAGAAAAGAATGAATAATTTTTTTTCTTTGTTTGGATTTATTAAGAAAAAAAATAAAAATAAATGTAAATAAATATCAAATTACTTTATTACTCTTTATTTAATAAAGTGTGTAAAGTTGGTGAAGTACATAAAGTAAGAATTTAGTTTTCTTTTACTCTCAGTTTCTCCAAAATGAGGGAGAATGAATAATGTGGAATTCATAAAAAAAATAAAATGAATATCTTCTTTCTTTTCATCCTTAAATTGATACCAAATAATAAAAAAAAATATTTTTTTTCTTTTTTATCTATTTTATGGATACAAAACATAGAGTAAAATAAAGTTGTTAAATTGGATATGATAAGATTTTTAAATAAAAAATATGAGTTTTTTTTTAAAAAATTACAAACCATATAAATCAAAAGCAATCTTATATTAATAAATAATTTTTTTAATAAGATCAATTAAAATAATATTTTTTTGGATTTGTGTGGAGTAAATTCAGACATTTTATTAGAAAAAATTAGTTCCGAATATTTTTTCGGCGGGCATGGAAATTCTTTTGGTTCAGACACAGGCGCTTTTCACAATATTTATTGATTTGTTCATAACCGCCTTTATACCTTTTTTTCATAATTTTTTTTCAAAGCACCAAGGTTTGAATATATTATTTTGTGCAGATTATCTACATTTCTCAACTCTGACCCAATCATATAATATAACAATCCTCACATCCTTTTTCTTTTGTTTCGAATGGGAAAATTTCAGCTTTTAAATTGCTTCAAACGTGTAATTTATGGGAATTCAATTTTCTACCCATTTTTTTATTTTTTGTTTAATACTTTTTTATTTATTTTCATTAACTGCATGTAACTCATTTTATTTGGCCTTTCTTTTTATCATTTTCTCCTTCTCACATCTTTTGTTTTTTTCTTCTAAATTTCTCATACGCAGCAATTACATCACGCTTGGCCACATAATGCTCGGTTATTATTGCTAAGACTCAGCCACAACACACTCGAATCATATTGCTTGGTCACCGTTCAAATTTTTTTCTTTCTTTTTTTGAATTTCTTACCACTCGGTCACACCACACTCCGCAACTACTTGAATTTTGCCCCAACACGCTCGAATTCGGGCCATTGCTCAGATTTTTTTTTCTTATGAATTTCTCATATGCTGAAACCACACCACATTTGGCTACAACCTCTCAAACTCAAGCACCACACCACATTTGGCTACAACCTCTCAAACTCAAGCAAAACATGTTCGGACCACATCGATTGGCCACACCTGACTTGACCATTGCTCAATTTTTTTTCTCTCTAAATTTTCCATATGCTAGGGCCACACCACACTCGACCACATCTTATAATTTTTTTCTTGAATTTCCCACATATTGAGGCCACAAAATGCTCGGCTACAACTGCTTGGACTCAACCACACCATTGCTAGGACCACACCAGACTTCGGCCACATCACGCTTGGTATTATTAGGTTGGCAACTTCTCGAACTCAGCCACAACATGATCGGATCATATCATTTGGCTACTTATCAGACTCGACATCATATCATATTTTTTTCTTTTTTTTTTCTTTCTGAATTTCCTATACTTTAGGACCACACCACGCTTGGTTACACCACGCTCAGCGACACAATATAATTGTTAATTTATTTCTTAAAATATTTGCTTCAGGTTGCATAACTTTTTGGATTTTAGTAACTAATTCTTACTAATTTCTTTGATTTGTGACATATCTTCTTATGCTAGATTTGTTATTATCTCAGTTATATTGTATGTCCTGTTATGTAATTCATGAAAAGAAATAAGTATATTGTGGTATTTTAGTAAAGTTGTTGTTCTTTTTTTATATATATACTGAGTTAATGATAATTGTATCTTTGTTAGTTTTATTGCAATAGTCACTTTCTTTACTTTGAGTTTTATCAATATTTTAAAATACAAAAATGTTATATTATTTTTAATGTTGTCCTCCAATTTAATAATCATAAAAAAAAATATACACACGTAATATCAAAGTTCTCCCGTGCAATGCACGAGTCTCCTACTAGTTTAAATTCAAACATATAACCTCATACAAATTATTCAAATCCTTTACTACTATCCTAATTCTGGTAAATTATATTTTTTAATACATGATAATTAATTGTGATTCAACCATGAGATTAATTAAAATTTGTTTAATAAAAAATTATTATATTCTGCAACTGTATAAACTCTTATACTACTTATCAATATTCTCACCTTATATCATAGTAACTTATTACAAAGAGTGTGAAAAGAATACGCTTGTGCAAATAATACTTAAAAAAAATTGTAGACAGTTATATTAATTTAGAGAATATAAATGTTATCTTAATAATAATATTAAATAAACAATTCTTTATACTTTTTTTGGTATATCAATTGTTTATATTCAAAAGCTCATATATATATATATATATATATATGTTTCTAAGAGGAATATACATGTAGCATTTTTAAAAATAAAAAACAAACTAACAACAGAAAATATAAAAGAAGAAAAATGATAATGTATGTACTATGTACCTAGAGTTTGTGGGGGGAAAAACTTCAACCGACAACCACAGCGCCGCTAGCACGGGAATTGGTTCCTTTCCAGCTGATCTTGGCCTTTCTTCTATACAGCAAACAAGACATCGAAGACCGGTTATAATTTTGTTTCCACTTACTTTGCTCGTTTTTCGGTGTAACATTTTCTTATTGAATAATATTGTGACAGAATTAGATATAACATTAAAGTTGAGAATTTACTTAATAGCTTAAATTTTTAGGGGAAGTAATTATTGATACGGTATTAAAGTTTTTATGATCAAGTATTTTGGAGTTCAATCATTAATGTCTTCATTTTTTTAAAATAAACTTGACTCATAAAGTAGAGTGAGCATATGCATTATCTAGGCTTCATGCCAAAAGAATTATTAGGTAAGAAAACTTATTAGAGATATAAATCTAATCTTAAACTTTCACCTAACTTCTTAAACTTTTAAGCTTTTAGGAGGGTTCTTCACATAGAATCTTACATCAACAATGAAATTTAAACCTATGTTATTTATATTTATTTTGTAAGATAAAAAAATATTTAATTTTGAAAACATTGAACCATGGAAGAGAGCATATATGCCAAATTCCAATAACACCATAAATCGATGATTTATGCTTCATGGGAAAGTAACTAACTATTCACATTTAAATTGTGTTACATTTATTATTCTTATATATATATATATATATTCTTTGTAAATCAGTCATTGTACTGATAATTATTAACAAAATGATCCATATCGTTGGTTTCGGTTATTAAGCCGTCAATTTATGATTCTTATAGTTTTTTCATATTTTTAATTTGGTCCTTATAATTTTTCCCTATTTTAAATTTGGTCATTATAAATTAATGATATCATAACCAAGTCTAAAATATAGACTATTTTGCAAACAATTGTTAGTATGAGAACTAATTTATAAAGAAAAAAATAAGAATTAAATTAAAAATGAGTATAAATTATAAGGACCAAAAGTTTATTTAAACATATATGATATGTAACTGAAATTTATACAAACTTAAAAAGCAATTATTGAAAATAAAAATTACAATAAACACTCACTTTAGTATTTCAAATATACAAGTACTATCAGATTTAGTTATCCAATAATAAATATATTAAAATAATCTTTCAATATCAATTTTTGTCATCAAATTAAGATTAAATAGTACGCATCATCTTGTGTAATGAGGAGGCTCTACACCAACGATGAGGATGCTCCAAAAAATTCTAGTAGTTGATTTTTTATATACATTTGTTAGCGAATGTCTTTAGGGAATTAATTAAGAAATTAAAATACAAAATATTAAACACAAAAATAAGATATTTAATATCTTGACAACTCAAAAAATATTTAATACTTTTTTTATTAAGTAATTAACTTATTTTTTGAATTATTAAATATTTCTTAAATAATTGCCTTAGAACATTGGTTAATAAAACCATTTTTAATATAATCATCTCATAAACGGATGTCGTTTCGAATTAAAATATATCCATTCATTTGTTTAAGAAAGTAAAAGAAACTTTTAATGGGACAGGATTTCTCAAATATCATAATTATCCCCTAATATATAAATTGTATAGAATTTCATGCAAAGGCGCATGAATTGATCCTCATCATAAAAAACGAAAGGTGCATTGAACTAATGACAAAGGTGCATTGAATAAACATAATGAGACTTGATTAATAGGAAACATGCTTTGTGACGCATTGCGATTAGGAAAAACAGAAGTTAAAGCTATAACAAGGTAGAATTCTACAGATCTCATATTTAATATAGGGTGCTGCTAACTAACCAGTGCACTTAATACATGTTTATTTAATATTTTTAATAAATTATTTTAATTACTTGATGAAAAAGTATTAAATACATTGATTTGAAAATGAGGGTTGCACCTTAGAGAGTAAAATACAGAATGATAATCATTAATGACAAAATCAATGATTTAAAATTTTATAAAATACAAGTACCTGTACAATAAATCATGCATATGTGAGAATCTACTCCTTTGATTTTCTTATTAGTGATTATCATTTTATACTTTACTCTTTAAAGTATACTATGCGAGTTAAACGGTTTAGGACAAAATTACTTGTGTTTAAATAGGTTATAAAATAAATAACATGACTAGTCTCATATCAACTCGCGAGCTTAAATGAGTGACCCATTTAATAATGATTTAAAATAAAGTAAAAATGAGCAAACAAAATTCATTAGTTAGTGTGAAAATCATAAAGTTTAGCAAACACGTCTCAAATCAATAATAAATCTAGTTACAAAATAAGTCTCAAAGTTTAGTAAATAATCATTAAATCACATCAAGTTACCAATTAGTAAAAAAATATTGTAAATAAAAAATAAGTGGGTCGAACGAAGTAGTGTAAAAATTCTCTTATTTATACAGGTCAATATAATAGAAGTCCAACTCACATTTATGCGGTTAAATGAGTTGATCGAAAGAATTTTACTCATTTTAATAACCCTATATTAAATGCTCTATTACATTTACTATATTTGCTATTTTATTTCCTTGACAAGTGCAGTAAGTGCAGTAAGGCACTCGTTAGTAAATAACTTTATTATAAATACTTTAAGCCTTTATGACTTGCGATACATTTTGTGCTACTAGGTTTCTCTCACATTAAGAACATAGTTCAATTGCTGACAATAGTTCTTGTAGTTCAAGTTTTAACGCGAAAGAAGGAGAACACTGTCACTCTAATGACTAAAGACACCGAAACTAGTGTGACAAAAAGGAATCTATTCAAGATGTGAAAAAAATCCTTTTTGTGAAAGGGTGTTTAATTTACCAAAATTTGAGAAAAAGGGGGAGAAAGTTACAATTAGAAAGAATTATGTCAAAATGAATGTTGAATCGAGTTTGCCGCTGAATAAGAATATCAAAAAGGTACACGATAAGGGCTTAATTACTTAGTCTGTTTGTAATTTAGAGTATCTATATGATTCATGAACTACAAATTTTAGATCCGGCAAAAATACTCTAGTCTTATCCTAAATCAACCTTACATACAAAACAAAATTGAAACATGATTAACATTTATGAACATATATATACTGTAACGAAACTCCAATGTTACGAAATAATTAAGTTCTAGAAATTTCATTTCATAAGAAAATTTTCTAAAGTAAAAATTAGGTATCTGTGCATCCTTAATCTTCCCATTTAAGAAATTTGAGTTTATAAATATTTATTACAAAATAAGCTTTAATAGATTGATAAATATATGAATAAATAGGAACGGAACTATAAATTTTTAAATGGGAGTGCTACATATAGAATCTTAGAATAGGGGGCAAATTTAACTTCTATGAGGATGAATTCTTAAAGAATTACGTATACTACACATAGAAAATTACTACTCAATGTACGTCCACTCTGATAGGTTGTTAGTGTGTATTTGTATTATATTTTACAAATTTGGTTGTGGATGAACTTGATTTTGTAAATTTGATTTTAATTAGAAGTGAGTTTGAGTAAAGTGATTCATGTTTAAAAATGTTTATGAGACAATTGATTTTGTTAAATAAATATTGTTTGGATAATATTGATAAAACTCACTTTTATATATGTAATTACTAAAAAGAATACGAGTTATTTTGAATTAAATTGTTAATAAATTGATATTAAAAAGATTTATTATAAATAAATTGATGGCAAAAGAATTTTTTTTAAAGTTAAATTTGGTTAAAATATTATAAAATAAAATCAATTTAAGTATAACTATAATAATATTTTTTAAATTATATTTATTTAAATATTATTAAAATGATGATATAAAATCAAATTACAAAGATATTTCTATCAATACACACATAAATAAGTTTTCTTGCACTTCAAAAGCAACAAAATATTGATTCTACCTAAAATCACATTTAGGATAAAAATTTCGTTCACTTTTCTCAAATGAGATTTCTCTCAAACATGTTAACAAGAGCTTCAAATCACGTTTAACCTTGCAAACGTGGTTTTGAGATGGGTGACACACCCTTTGATAAAGGAAATAGTTTCTTAAAAATTTGAGTTAACATCTAATTTGGTCCTTGATAGATATAAGTGTCATCAGTTTGATTCTTTAATAATTTTTTATATTAAATTGATTCTTTTAGAAGACTAATTTGATGTAAATATTAACATTGTATGACAAATTTAATGTCAAAAAATTATATTAAATGACTAATTTGATGTTAAAAGTTTACATTAAAGAACTATTTTAATGTATCCATGCATTGAAGAGTTTAACTGATAACACTTGTATATTTAGATAACCAAAATAGGTGATTACTCTAAAAAATTTATAGACAAAAAGTATATAATTTTTTTATTCTTATTAGAATTTAAATTTAATTCACTATCAATATAAATTTTTTTTATACTATATCATTTAATAATACATGATTATATAGACTTTTTAAGTAGTTATTGTGATAATAAAACTCTTTTAATAATTTAACAATATAGGATTTGATGATATATAATGTAAAAATATAGTATATTAAATTTAAAACATTCTTATTATTCAAAATAGTATATGTATCGTGTTTATTGAGTAATGATACTTACACAAAAAATTTGCTCACAAAAGCCTATATAAGCCATTGGATCAAGTCAAAGAAAATTATAGTGAGACTTAAACTTGATCCAATGACTTACATGAGCTTTTGTGAGAGTTTTGTGAGAGAATTTTTGTGTAAGTATCGTTATTGAATAAGTAAAGCTATCATTGTGTACACCAAAAAGAAGATATAAAGATACTTGCCTGGCCATTATGGGGGGAGAAAGTCCTCAAGAAAATATTGTGTAATCTTCTGGAAAGAAAAAAGCACAGAATCAGAATTCAGACATGGTGGAATTAATGTCATGGGAGCACCACAAAAAAGGAAAAAAGGGATGTGAACACCCACAGCTAACGCCACTAATGAAAGCCTTTAAATCTCAGAAGAACCAACCAGCAAAAGTAACCAACCAAATCCGGATCCACACCAGACTTGCTAATGCCAATGCCATTCACCTAAAGTTTAGAATATGCGTTGCGATGCACAATGTTGATGTTACGTCAATGAAGCACAGATATATACTAGTGAAACGTGAGGCTTTGGTACGATTGGTCAAGATCAACCACTAAAGAGGACTTCAGGAAACTTCATGGAAACTCACGAAGCGACTTGCCATATGTACGAGCCAGTCGAGTCTACTCATTGAGATAGTGCCATCTTTTATCTTCTTAATTAAATATTGTACAATTACTTTGCATTTTCGTCAGACAGATAACAATTTCACACTCTCTGTAGACTAAACGCATATATTCTATGATCAAAACTGGCTACCATTTTCCTCTCATTCATTCATTGTCCTTGCTTTTCCAGAGAGGGGATCAGATTCAGGGGATTAAGCCTATATCCTCGAACTCGAATCCTGTTATGCTTTCTGTTTTATGAATAAATTGATGCTATATATATTAATATTTGTCCTAGTTAACCCGTCGATCAATGATGCTCGATCAACAATATATTCTCTTCAAATTGCAAACGGTTTTGCGAAAAGAATATATATATGCGTCAGTAGTAAAAATTTCTCCGGTAGTAGACTTGTGGGAGACAGGGTATTAGATTCTATATCGGAATCAAATCTTCTCTTTTATTTTCGTCATATCAATTAAAAGTTGATAAATAAGAAACAAGTTATTATCAATTAAAAAAAATATTTGTAGAGGATGAGAGCACACAATGACCACAGCTTTCTTCTGCATGTCAATCCTCCAGCTGAATTAATTTTGGTTCTTCACGCTGATGCGTTGGGCACTTTTTTTCCCATATTGTAGTTTATACTATTTTTCTTTTTTTTTTTCTTTGCTGTTTCTTTTCCTTATCCTACCAAAAAAAAATAGAGTCTAAGGGTATTATTTAAGAATTATTTAATATTTTTTAATAAATATTTTTAATTATTAAATAAAAAAATTATTAAATACTTTTAAGTTTTTAAAATATTAAATATTTTTATTTTTATATTTAATATTTAATATTTTTAATTTTTTAACTAATCTCAAAGATACTGTTAACAAATGACATTAAGAGGTAAAAAAAAACATAAAAAAAAGAGGTAGAATATTTAAATCCCCTTGACTAATGGTCACCCGAATAGTAAAGAGTGTCCCCTTTTTCATATTGGAAGTTCGAAGTTCTAATACACACATATATGTATATAACGATTTCTCACTTAATATTTTTTGCAATTTTTATAAAAAAAAATTAATGAGTCTATTATATCACAACTTGTATAAATGTCACAAAGTGTTGACACAATTTATATCATTAAAATACAAATTATTATTTTAACTTACTATTTTGGTAGTGTAAATTATGTCACTTATTGAATGCATTTTCTATCAAAAAATAAAAACTTATTGTATACATGAATGCAATTTATGACATTTTAAAATAATTCTTATTTTTGTTATATCGAGAAATAATAATAATATTAATACTAACCAAGTATACTTTATTGTAGTGTTATTTAACTCTGTTCAAATTAACTGGTCGAATTGGTGAACCGGTCCACCAGTTCGAATCAGTCATTAACTCAGTTATGTTATTCAACTGATATGAGCCAACCGATTTATATGCAATTTGGTTGACTTGCTAGTTTAATACAAAATGTAACTTTTTAAAATAAATTTATTGTAAAGATTAGACTGGTGTTATGAAAATTATTTAATTTGAAATTAAATTATTTTTTAATTATTTTTGTTGAACTAGTAATCCAATATTTCCTGCAAGTCGATGATGCATCCGAATTTTATTACTATGTCCATTGTAACAATGGAGTAGAAATTTGTGCGCCATCGTGCCCAAAAAGTGAAAACTATCAATTTAGTTTCGGATTTCTAAAGAAAATTAGTAAGATGAGCCTGAGGAAATTATTTGTAACAATATAAAGACATAAAAAAAGTTTTTATAAATTATTGGATATTAATTTCTCTTTATTTAAAAAAAATAGCAGTTTAAATAGTTGTTTAGAATTTTCATATCTAATATTGAACAATCATTTTTTATAAATATTTTGGTTAGTAAATTTTTTTGGAGATGTTGTAGGCTAATAAATAAGAATTGTTTATACATCTTGATTAAATAAATAGGTCGGTTAAAGGTAAATTTTAATTTACACAAGATTCAACCTATTTATCAATCTCGTTTGATGAATCAATGTTTTTTCACACGAGCTTGTATTTTTATTTTATTTTTTTGGTACTAGCATAAAAATTTGAGCCTATGACCTTATGCAACAATCCAAACCCTTCATCACTGTTATGAGCTTGTATATGAACCTAACGTTTATATTACATTGTAACCAAAGAAAGAAAAAAAAAAGATTTGTATTTCCAGGTTCCGCTACCCACCGGTGAAGAATAGTACAAGTCATATTGATATTATATTATTTTTCTGTCTTTATCTTTGTTAATATTTCCAAGTTCCGACGTTGTCTTGGAGTTTAAAGAAAAAGGAAATGTCGTTTTACATTAGGTGTATTATGTTGATTGCTTCGAGTTGATTCGATTAACTTAATAAATCAATTAATTTTTTTTTGTTTTAGTTGAGTTAATGGGTGTAATCAAGTTTAACTTGGTCAAAATCAATCAAGAGTAGTTCAGTTTATGTGTCTTATGTTTTATAATTCGAAAATTTGATGATCTGGTAAAATAACTTGAAGAGTAATAAAATTTTAGACATTATATTCTTGTCATTTGGCTTTTCATCCATTTTAAAAAGCTAAGTATTAAAGGTGAAAAATTGTCAGGCAATGTACCGATAAAAACTTAGCTCTAAAGTACCAAATTTGTTAATTATCAGATTTGTCGATGTCTAAGTTGATAATATTGCAATTTAAGTTATCAATCTTAGAAGAGAACCTCTTCCATTGGGTTCTCACTTTTAAGTGATTAAAGTGTTAATTAGATTAAAAAGTATAAAAAAGAAGATGAAGATGACAATGAACATAAATGAAAAGTAAAAACAATTAAAGAAAACAAGTAAAGCAAATGAAATGCAGTAAAGAACTTGAAATCAAATTGCATAAGATGAAAGTGACATATAAACTTGATTGATTCGTAAATCCTTTGAGCATCGCTGAGACTTTAGGACTGTAGGATATTTCAAGTTGCAGTCTTTAATAAATTGTTCTAAGTAATGTTTATAGAGAAAATCTTATGTCTAAATCCCTAAGAACCTGCCATTTGTTGGACAAGTGGCTTACATGCAACTAATGCATGCTTATTCTTTATTAATATCCTAAAACTACCAGCAACTGCTATTAAGTCAGCATCAGCAGTTTCTTGATTCTTGAATGCACTGTTACTTTTGAAATTCAAATTGATAACCATCAACTCTTGGATAATGGTTTTATCGGTGCATTAACTTTGTTTGTAATTTGCAAGTCCTTTTGTCAGTTGTGTATACTTTGTTGAACACCTCTCCGAGACTTGATTTGTCGAGCATAGCATTATTGTCGATTTCAAACATTTGTCAAACAAAACTCATTTGTCGAATACCCTTCCTTGATTTGTCGGATACAATACTATTGTTAGTTTTGCCAATTTGTCGAATATAACACATCAAATATCGGTTCAAGCTTTCATCATAGCTTTTGTCCACTCAACTTTTAACACCATTTCATAATTTTAACTAAGTATAAATTATCGAATAACACATTTACTCTATTTTGGAATTGTACCTTTCCAGCTTCAATCTTGCAAAGTCTCTCAAACTGTCAATTATTAATTTTGTTGAAATTGGAAATTTGGTAATAACACTAAGATATAATGATATATCTGTAATTTATATTTTCAAGCCTAATCATTTAATTGTTTTTATTTTGTTTTAATTGCATATTAAAATAATAAAGTTTCAATAATTAGCTTATTCATTCGTATTACAGAATTCTACAACTTAAAGTCTTATTTGTAAAGTAATATATATATATATATATATAATATTTTCTGTAAAACAAGATACATTTAATATTATACATTTATATTATAAATGAAACTTATGATGATTTTAAGACGTTTTTTCTCAAACTTAGTTTTACTTTTATTTTAATACTTGTACTATATTAAAAGATTTAAATACTTAAAATTCATATTTAATTATCTAATTAAGTTTAAAATATTCTTCTATGTATTAATATGTACGTCAAATCAAATTTAGTTTTAGTTTTTGTCTCCAAGACACAAACCACTCTATATTAAAAATTAAATTTTCAAGTGAGTATTTTTATTGAACAGTTTTATTAAAAATGTGCGTCTATATGTGAGTATCACCTATTCAATATTGCTTAAATTCATTTCAATTGGCAACAAAAGTGAAATTATGTAAAATTTATATTGACATTTTAAAACAAAACGATATTTAAAATCGAGAACTTGTTAAAGCCATATTTAATTGATGTGATTAACAATGAGACTTTAAAACTAAATACAATTGTTAATGAGATTTTTATTATTATTTATTTGATGTTTCATTTAAAATTAATTATTTGATAAAAAATATTAAAATTAGAATTATATGAACTAACAACTAAAATTTTGAATAAAAGTGTAACAATAAATACTAACAAACAAATAATATGAGTGTCGTTATCGTAAAAAAAAAAGAAAATTTTAACTAGGAAAGGATAGCATTTATTATGGGTGTTTTACGTAACTGAAAATGTAAGTAATTAAATAAGAGTGTGAATAAATAATTAGAAGTTCCAAATAAATTAATTGACATCTTTATTTTCTTCATTTATCACATGTATTTTTATTTTATTTTTTGTATAAATTTTTTAAAGGGAATGAGAGATTGTCTCATTCTAAAATCTATGTCACAAACTTCAATGATGACTTACAATAGTATTACAAATGACCTACAAATGATCTATAAATGAATGATTACCAACAAAAATCGAATTCAAAACATTTAATTGAAACAATTCGATCATATCAATTTAGCCAACTTTCACTAGCAACCACATGTAATTTAAATTTAAGAGCTCATCAATTTAACGGATATTGATATCCATAGTCCACAATATATATCACTCCTTTAACATATTTACATTTCTAACTTTTATTTTACAATAAGATTATTTTTCAGTTAAATTTTACATTAATCAAGATTAAAGCTCTCCTCAAACTATCTTAATAGTGTTCATTTTGAAAAATTAATTAATTTGCCTAAGTGGAGAATACATTTTTCTAAGAGTAACTCCCAAATTGAGTCCTCAAAAAATTTCGTTGACATTAATTTAGTTTTTTAAAAGATTTATGACATTAGGTGTCAAAAAAAAAAAGATTTATGACATCAAATTAATCTTATAATAATTATTTTATCATCACGATAGTCTATTCATTATGTTATGTTATGCGATGAGACCGTTAATTGGTATATGATGTGGTCGTTAAGTGGTGGCATATATGATGGACACTTTAGCAAGTAAAATGCTCGATCTAGTTGAGGAAACCAAGAGTTATCGATCAAATTTCCTTCATGGTGTTCATCAGAATGGTTTTGTGAAAAATCTGGGTTCTCAGGCACATAGCCTGCATCGTGTCCATCAAAATCTTCCTCAACCATTCAAATTGCTGTGAAACCAATCAGTTGAAACAACTCATCAATATCATTTAATTTTTTAAAAATCAAAAACAAACAAACGAGAAAAAGCAGAAAATTGAATAATGCAACAATTATCCCATCTACACATTCTCATCTGAAAGAGGACTAATTAGTGTTTTCACCATTCCCTGTCTCATTGTTACGGTGTTGTGTTGTGTTATTCTCTTTTTGGTTGATTTTTCAGTGCTCAAATATTGTGCAACAGTGAACAAGGGGTGGAGAGTAGCTCAAATCTGAAGCTTGGTTCTGAAATTGGGTGAGTGAAATGATGCATAGTTTTCTCATTGCAAGATTAATTGCGTCATTCCCATACTCCGCAACAGCACCCAAATCCATTTGGGTTCTGCGCTGCCAGACAATGCTTTTTTCCCCTTCAATTCATTCACTTCAGGGATCTTTCCTGAATCTGCATCACAACGAAATCACCACAAAGGTGACTTACCTCATTAACTCGTGGATTCTCCAAAACCCAAGTTGCAAAACTTGTGGAGAAACGACCCTTGGTGCTTGTTGCAAATGCAGACACGACCCTTTTGGGGAAGCAGGTGTTATAATCCGGTGCACTAATTCCTTTGATTTGGGGATTTGGGCTCACTATTAGTTTTGGGATATTTATAATAAAAAAGTAATTTATAATAATATTTAAATTGAAAACTAAGTAATCACTATACAAGAATAAAAGCTCATTTTAGTCATTTAAAAATATAAATAACATCAGTTTTGTTATTTAATAATTTATGATAAAGGATTAATTTAATGTCAAAAATGATATTAAACGATTAACTTAATATTAAAAAATTAATTTAATGTTAAAAATTGACATTTTAAGACAATTTTAATATATTTATCATTAAAAAATCTAATTGTTAAAATATCAAAATAGATGTTGACTCTATAAATAATATATATTTATGTACTTAGATTATTTTTATAATTCTCCAAATACAGTTTTGGCTGCCTAGTGCATCACCTATATATACAAGATCCACTAACGTTTTTCCTCCCCTAAGAAAACTGATGATGACACACAAAAAAAAAAAACACTTATATAAATGACTCATGTTATTTATCTAAATTTTATAAACTGTGTTATATATAATAATATATAAATTGATTATTAGTCATATAAATATAATTATATCTAAGGCTATGAAACAGGATATGGACCACATATATATGTGATATAAATTGGAGGGAGACCAGAATAATTTAGAACTATACATCATGCATGGAAAGTGGAAATTATCAGTCAGTCTTGTCTGTTTATCTTGAACATATATATCTTCGAGAAAACTTACACAAGAAGTTAGAGGAAATTTGTTACTGGCATGGAAAGTCTCATATAGAAGGAAATTCGTGGTAATCAACATAAAGCCAAGGACGCAATTTCCTTTTTTTTTTTTTCCCAATTCTGTCTTTGTTTAATGTCGAAATCATTTGGAAGTGCCTTTTTTTTTTTGGTACCTTACATATTTTTAAATTAATTTTTGTGATAATACAGATTAAAAAAAATTCCAGACGATTTTGATGGCTCATCCGTCACTTAGTACATTTAGATAATTAATTCTTTAAAATGTTAGTCCAAGATTTTAACTCTAGTAATTAAGACATAAAATACATATTCTTAATCAGTAGACTAATTTCTTAGATGAAGCATAGGGGAGTTTGCCTTAGTGCATAGAATAAATCAAAAAGCATACGATAAATTAAAACGTTAATAAATACTAATACAATATATTATTTAAACATATATAATTGTTTAAACAGTTATAACAAATAAATGTATGTTTAAATATAAACTCTTTTTTCTTTGCTAAAATTTAAGGCGATGGCGATGTAAATTAGTAATGCAGTTTAACAAAGTGATAATAGTGGTACTGGCAACGGTAAAGATATGTGGGGCTGGCAGGGTGTTAGGGCTGGACCGGCTGGTGGTGGCACAGAGTTGACTAGTGAGAGGAGTTTGAATAGTTTATAAGTAATTATAAATTTAATTTTTTCTAATTATTAGAACAAAAAAAATAGCATTATGCATTTTTAAACTTCTATAGTCTTATTTTATACCTTATAGTCCGAATTAATTATATGAAAAATATAAAATAATATTATTTAAATAAGCTTATGTTATTTAATATTTACATCAAATATTATATAAGATTAATAAAAGATAACTTATCATATCTAATTTTATTTTATTAAAGGATAATTTATCATATATCTAATTTAATTTTATACCACAGGTGAAATGAAGATATGCTATGTTTTTAATTTAACTTATTTTCATTTGAACGATTTGTTGATTGAAATGATAAGTGACTCTAATTTTAGATGTCGAGTCATATGTTTAATTTTTAGAATTGTTATTGTTGAGAGAATTCATAACTACCACACTCTCGAGTTCGAACGAGATTAGTTTTATATTCAAAAAGTATAAAAAAAACTAGTAGTTCAAACAAAACAAAAAACCTTATTTCAATATTACAACATGCATGGCCACTAAATTAATGGAGGCATGGGATTCCAATTCAATGTCACACTCTCACACTCCTTTAAGGCAGATAGATTTACGTGAAATTCAAGTTGGTTCTTTGCGTACTCCCAACCTCACTCCACGATTCAAATATGCTCTCTTTTTTTTTTTTTCTGTCTCATGCTAATAATTTAGTAAAAAAAAATTAACAACTACCAAAAAAAGAAAAATGCATGGCAATATAAAATCATTTTTAATTAAAAATATATCTCCAAAAACATATTTGCTTATCAAACGGTACACCTTTATTTTTTACTTCTTGATCAGTTTTTGAACATATGTTTATATTAAATATAAAAAAAGAGAGTGTACAATGGATTATTTGTATAAATTTCTCTTCATAATTATTTTATAATAGAGAATTTGGATTTTATCATGTGATATGATGTCATGTTAGGGGAAAATTGTAAAAAAAGACATTACTTTTTCTTGCCCTTTTCTAATTAAGTTTTAAGTGTCTTGTTTTATCATTTATGATTTTTCTCCCCTTACACGAATCATATCATGTGAGAAAAATTCAAATTTCTTTAAAACATAGCTTTTTAATAGCTATTTTCTAGGGAATTTTCTAGAAATTAAAAATTATGTAAGTGTCATTAAGGGAAATAAAATCTATAAGAAAAATATTTGAACCAAAAGGCAATAGGATAATATTCATATGCCTATTTAAATCACACTTTTTATTTTTTATCAACTATTAAATAAAGATAAAATATCGATTACTCTTATGAAGTTTGGCTTATTTTCACATTTGGTGTACAAAATTTGTTCTATAACACATCTTCCTGAACTTTAGAAAATTGTAAAACCATTAATTAAATGGGGTGTTAGATTTAATAAAGAGATATCCACGTGTGTGTTACATGGGATGGGTAATATGTTAAAAATGAAATTTTATGCACTAAATTTGACAATTAACTAAACTTCAAGGAGTTATTTGTAAGGGCTTAGGATTTTTATGTTAAATCTGATACCTCATTTGATAGTTTTATAATTTATTAAAGTTCAAGAAGGCTATATGTTACAAAACAAATTGTGTACATCAAACGTAAAAATGGGCCAAATTTTAGGGGTATAATCTATGTTTTACCAGGGAGTTATTATGGTACTTTAATAAATTTGATATTCTGATAAGTTTGATACTTAAAGTAAGTTGTCAATTATTTATTAACTGTTAGTTTTATAAAAAGTATTAAAAAATTTATTAAATATAAATAACAACTAATGAATATTAGACAATTCACTCTAAATATCAATACCTTAAAAAAAAAATATGAGTAGTACCATTAAATAATAAGTAAGTCTTATTCATACCTCTCACCCAATAGGACCTCGTCATTGTCCATGGAAATTAAATATGATTGAGAACTTTACGTGGCCTTTAAGGTTTGAGATGGTCCTCGTAGAGCTAATGATGGATGCACATAGGCCATGTAAAGACGGTGTCGAATCTTCTGCGTTATCGAAAGCAACAGCCTTTTGTTATATCTATTTAGAGTTAATTATTCTAAAAGTTTAAGATATTAGATTAAGGTTTAATGATTAATTTTATATATTTAACATGTCTCTTTACATAAGAGTCTTTTTGATTCGAAGCATAGACAATATATATGTTCATTCTTTCTTATATTGAAATTCAACTTTATTTAAAAGAATGAAAGTGACAATGATTGAACTTACGACCATTTGATTATAGAAATTCTGATATAATGTCAATAATCAACTATCCAAAATGCTTAAGTTGTTAAGTAAAAGTCTAAAATTGATTTTATATCTCAAACAATATCTAAGATGTTGTGATTATGATGTCTCAACTTAAAATTCAAGTTTTTGGCCACTCATATATGCATCTCTTTTTTAAATATATCCAACAAGTTTTATTATCCTTAATTCCTTGAGTTAAAAATTATGAGTATTGTTTTCCCGTCAACATTTGATTATGTCAATGGACAATGCCCTTTTTTTTTCTGGCTTTTTTCTCTTGAGTTTATTCTTATTAATAAAATTTATCTTTAGAAAGAAAAAAGGTTGTTGAATTGACTCGCACTGCGTTTCGGTACACCATAATTAGGCCAAAGCATTCTGGCAGTACCAGAAGTATCATATATAGTGCTCCACATAGAAATAATCATCATGTCTTTGTTTAACCTCTTTTAGTGTGTTTGTCTTAGTTTTTTTAGCTTCAAAATAGCTTATAATCAAAATGTTTAAGAGAAAGATTTTGAAAAAAAAAACTGTTTTAAAACCAAAAAAAAACTAAACACACTAGGGCAAAAGGAAACTAGGGCAAAAAAAAATTAATCCAAACACACCAAGGCAACGAGGAACTCGTCCAAAAGGAAAAATGAAAGGAATTTCCTGTGGCCCAAAGAATTAAATCTATACGATCTTTCGTAAGTCGTTATATATATGAAATAGAATCATTCAACTTTACTGAGTGCATGTGACTGTAAATCCATATCTGCGCCCACCCCTTTAGCTAGCTGACTAGGTCCCGTGTACGTTTCTTCTTGGTCTTTTCATAACCATAATCGCAGAGATAACAACGAAGTTTAGACGTCACGGGTAATTACAAATGCAAGAAAGTGATCGCTAGGAGTAAGGAAAGGTGCGTATAATGTTATATACAATGCGCACATTATCTTGATTGATCAGGTATATATATCAAGCTTATGAAGTAAGCGTGACAAGAAAAATCAAAGAGAAATTGATGAATAGCTTCTGCAATCGATCATTTGTGCGTGGATTTTCTGCTGCGAGAGATTCACTACGTACGTTACACCTAACCTACAGAATAGTCTGACGCAGAGTCAGAAAGCAATTAATATATGAACAACTTGCAGATGAAGTCTTTGACGAATAGTGGCCATTTTCTATATTGTAACAAGAATTGCTTGCACTGAAATTTCATGGTAATTTCGCAAAGAATGAACGCTGAAAGTCATTAATATGCATTCGTATTCCAGGTCCACGTCTTTGTTTATAAGTTGCTAGGAATTGAATATATATTAAAATTAAGATTGAAGCACACGCAATTAAAGTACGTAGAATTTGTTTATCTATGTTTGTATGGAATGATAGGAGTAGTAAGTATTGGAGTAGAGTCGTAAAAGAAACTCATTATTTAAGAGTTTTTTTAAGTGACGTAGTAGGATATTGATTAAGGAGAACACCAAAATCACTCCTTAACACTTAAAATCTCAAATTTTCATACTTCAAATTAGGGAGATTTGGAATGAACCACTTCCATCCTTTTTTTTTATATGGTGATTTAGTTTAACTCTCTGCATTCTAAACAACAAAGTAGGTAATAAAAACTAAAAAATTAGGGTAATATTGAAAGTTAAATTTGTAATCTATTCTACTTCATTAATTACCATTATGAATTTCAAATAATAAAGAGAGACTTCTCTCCATTCTCTTATTTAAACTTTCAAGCAATATAGTGATATTCTTTTACCTTTTCACTTTATCATATTCCAAACAATTCATTATAAATTATTTCACTTCATTCCCTTTAAAACTCTTAAACATAACCTAAGTGTTCCTCCACATCCCCATTAACAAGAAACTATATATAAAATTGAATAAATTACAGCATACAATCTTCAATTTGGTTTTATGCACGAATGATATATTAGGGTTTGAAAATATACAAATAACCACTTAAACTTCTCATTTTCTGCGAAACGCATCATCTGTTAAGTAAATCAATAAATTTCTGACAAAATTATTACATGATTTATGAGTGGTAAAAAATTAGTACAAAAATAATAAATGAGTAAAAAAATAAAAAATGAAAATATATTTGAACTTTTAATAATACCATAATTATGAAAAGAAAAGTCAAAATTTAAGTGGATAAACGACACAATTATTAAGACATCATTTATAAGTTTCCTATTAATTTTTTTATTGTACTGTTACAATTCTGTGAAATATTTAACAGTTTATTTAATATAGAAAGAATTATTGTGAATATTTCCTTTAAGAAAACCAAATGAACAGAGTTTTTGAATACACTGAATGCAAGAAAGGACAAGGAGAAAGAAAGAAACTATCTAACAGAAGTTAATCTTGATCATATGTACCAGCAAGAAATAAGTGTTTCGTATTTTTTAAGAATGATCCAACCAGTCAATACGTGTATGGTTTTGATTAACGAGTGTATTATTCGCACGTTGAACCGTTGATTAACCTCTCTTAGCACATGTATACATGTATGAACTGAAAAACACAATAGAATTTAATTTTTATATTTTGTGTAAAAAAATTTACACTTATTTAATTATATATTAATAAATTATTTAAAAAAATTAACTATTATAATAATTATTAAAAAAATAAAATTTTAAATAAATACCAATATATTATTAAATAAGAAATTTCAAGACACTCAAAATTAAACTAAAAACTAAATTGCTGCCTCATCAAATTAATACCATGCAACAGAGTTCCATCTCGCTTTCTGATTCCTTGTACAACAAAATCTTGTTTGGTTTTGTAAATTATACTTATATTGCCGGTAATATAAAAATTATTATAATATTTTGATGGATTAGTATAAAGGTAAGTTATCAATTATTTATTAATTATTAATTTTATAATAAATATTTAAAAATTTATTAAATATAAATAATAATTAATAAATATTTAACAACACTCTAAATATCAATACTTGAAAAAAAAAAATCACCGAATTAATCCTATAATATTATATACACTGTCTGTCTTTGCCCAGAAAAGCAATGATCATAAATTCATAATTTATGTTGTCCGTGGATTTCACCGTTTTCAAAACTTTCAAACGAGATGCGAAAAGAACGCTGATTCATGTCTGGTCGACCTTACACGTGATCATGGTTGTTTGAAAGTACATCTAAAAGGTCTCAATTCTCATGGCACTGGCATTAAAATATAATCTAAAATAATTATATAAGAAAAATACATTCACAACTTCAAAAATTTTGCTCATTTATAAATAATTATTATAAATTATAAATTTTTTTTAAATTTAATTCATAAATTACATTAATTATCTCAATAAATTATTCTATTTATTTTCTATTAAGTTGTTAACAGAAAAAAAAGTACATATAAAATCTTTGAATTTTTCTAATTTACAAATAATTATTATAAATTATAAAAAAATATAATATAATTTATAAATCATATCAATTATTACATAGGTCATTTCATGTACTTTATATTAAGTTACTTACAAAATAATGACGCCACATGATTTTCAACTTTTTTCTATCTTTGATCCTAACCTTTCATATTTATTTTTATTTATAATTCTTATTTAATAATTATCTCTTTATACATATTTAATAATAATTTATAAATTAAAATAATAATAAATTAAAAAAATTAAATAAATAAAAATTCATAACAGGCAACGTGGTCAAATTAAAGTTTTTATCTTTTTTAATAATATATATTTTTACTTTTTATATATTAATTGATTAGGTAAAAAGAAAAAAATTATAAAATAAAATAAAAAATTAGAATTAAAACAAATAGATGGTGTAGATTTTATTACGCAAACAAATAGTTAATAAGTGAAAATATAAAATTTTATTTAATTTCTCATTATTTTTAAATTTTAGTTCATATTAATTGCATAATCTAATATCCTAATAATTAAAATTTACTTCAATTTAGTTATCTTAATCAAAATTTACATTAAATATACATCTCATAATAAAAAAGAAAAGTACATTTAGGTCTCCCTCAAACTTGGGTCCATTTGTAAACAACCACCACGAACTATAAATTATTATGCTTTTTTTATTTATGAAAATTTATTAAATAGGTAAAATCATAATAAAAAGAAATTAACGTGAATGATTAAGATTGATAACAAATAGAGAGTAAAAATCATGTCATGTCACTCTTCTATTAGTAATAACTTAACAAGATGAAATGACTTATTTACAATAATTGATATAGTTTAGTAATTAAATTAAAAAATTCTATAATTCATGATGATTATTTACAAATGGACAAAGTGTAAGGAGTCTCAATGTATTTTCTCTCTATTAGCAACTTAACAGAAAATGAACGAAATGACATATTAAGATACACTACAAGAAATATGGGTTTTAAATTCGGCAACTTTAATTCGGTGATTTGGCTAACGGATTGAAATGATGTTTTCCAATTCGGTTCTAATACTGACCGAATTCATTAATCTTTTCCAATTCGGTTCTTATACTGACCGAATTCATTCATGTTTTCCAATTCGGTTCTTATCATGACCGAATTCATATATAAGAGACATTAATTCGTTTCACTATAACCGGATTTATAAGTTATTTTCGAAAACGGTGTTCCAAGAAACCGGATTCATACATAAGACATTTTAATTTATTTTAATGTTTCCGGATTCGAAAGTGCTTTTGGAAACATGGATATACCATAACAGGCAACTTTTCGAATTCAGTTAAACAAGTAACCAGATTACAAACTCCTGATGTTTAAATTATGTACTAGAATAGCTGATTTATAAATCATTTATTTATATAAAAATTATTGTCCAAATGTAATTTTTCACACTATACTGATTCGTTTATTATAAACCGAATTTGTTGTGTGTAGTTACCAATTCGGTTTATTCAATAACCGGATTGGAAAGGTTCTACCTAGGGTTTCATTATTTGTGCATCCAAAGGCTTCCATTTCATCAAGGTTTCATTATTTGTGCATCAAGTGCTTCCATTTCATCAATTAATTTTGTTAGGTAAGGAAGTTATTAAATATTTCCATTTTTAGCTATCGTTACTCTGTTTTGTTCATTTGGATGGTATGATAATATTATCGTTTTTCTAGATTAAACATCTTATGTCATGGATCGTTCGTGGATACACATGGATCGTTTGTCTGGTGCATATGGAATGGGTGTTGAGCGTTTTCTTGATTTCGCACAAAACAATCCCGAATTCAATGGATTGATGATAAGATGTCCATGTCAGCGTTGTGGCAACCTAACTCAGTTAAGCATCCAACAGGTCAGGGATCACTTGTACTTCAACGGGTTCGACTTGACTTATACCAGGTGGATTTGGCATGGTGAAGCTACTTCATCGGGGACATCCAATGTATGTCCAAATTCAACCGGATTTGGAGTACATGAAGATTTTGACATGATTGACAAATTAAGGACAGCTGTTGAAATTGATGCTGTTGACAATTCTCAAAATTTTGAAGACACAATGGATGAGGCCGAATTACCATTATATGAAGGTTGTAAACAATTCACAAAAATTACAGCACTTATTAGATTATTCAATTTGAAGGCTTCCAACGGATGGTCTAACAAAAGTTTCAGTGACCTTCTTACTTTAATTCATGATATGCTCCCTGAAGATAACCTCCTTCCGACAACAATGAATAATGCAAAGAAGACAATGTCATCACTTGGTTTGAAATATGAGAAATTTCATGCCTGTCCAAATGATTGCATCATCTACTATGATCAGTACAGTGAAACTGACTATTGTCCGAAATGTGGAAAATCAAGATGGAAATCACAGTGTTTAGGAAAGTCTAGGAAGAAAAAAATTCCCGCAAAGGTATTTTGGTACTTGCCAATCATTCCAAGGTTTAAGAGACTTTTTCTAAACAAGGAGCATGCAAAGATGTTAACATGGCATAAGGATGGAGACGGTAGGAAGTGTGATTTCAAGTTGCGGCATCCGGCTGATGCACCTCATTGGAGGAGTTTCGACGTTACATATCCAGATTTCTCGGCCGATCCTAGAAATCTCCGATTGGGTTTGTGCACTGATGGAATTAACCCATTTAGTAATCAGAGCACTCAACACAGTTCTTGGCTTGTTATTATAGTTATTTATAACCTTCCTCCGTGGCTAACAATGAAACGAAGATTCATGCATCTGGCTATGTTGATATCTGGTCCAAAACAACCAGGAAATAAGATAGATACTTACTTACGTCCTTTAATTGATGATTTGAAGACTTTATGGAGTAATGGCGTTGAAGCTTATGATGGTTATCGGAAGGAGTCCTTCACATTGAGATCAGCGTTGATGTGGACCGTGTCAGATTACCCCGCATATGGTAATATTTCTGGGGCTGTGACAAAGGGGTACTATGGATGTGCAATTTGTGGAGATAATACCAATGCTTTTAGACTTAGACATGGGAAGAAAATGTCATACATGGGACATCGAAAGTGGCTACCATCAAACCATCCATATAGAAAGCGTAGAAAGGCATTTAATGGCCAACAGGACTTTGATTCTGCACCAAAGCCTCAAAGTTTCCGTCAAATCCTACAGCTTATTGATTCTTTGAATTCTAATAACCCAATGACGAAGTGTTGGAAGAGAAAGTGTATCTTTTATGAGCTTCCTTATTGGGGATCTCTGATGGTCCGACATAATTTGGATGTCATGCACATAGAGAAGAATGTATGTGAATCTTTGATTAGCACATTGTTAAATGTGAAAGGCAAGTCAAAAGATTCTCTCTCATCTAGGCTCGACATGGTGGAGTTAGGGATTAGGACTACACTTGCTCCAATTGAAAAGGATAGCCGAATGTACCTTCCTCCGTCATGTTATACAATGTCAAGGAAAGAAAAACAAAACTTGTCAATTCATAAAGGATTTAAAGGTGCAGAAGGATACTCGTCCAATTTAAGGTCCAAGGTTAATATGCAAGAGTTGAAATTGCAAAACATGAAGTCTCATGATTGCCATGTGCTAATGCAACAAATTCTTCCAAAGGGCATTGCGAGGAAATTTACAAAAGAAGTTGGTATTGCCATAACCAAACTTTGTTACTTCTTCAATAAGTTATGTTCTAAAGTTGTGGATCATTCCATCCTTGATGACTTGCAAATGCATATCATTGAAACACTTTGCACCTTTGAAATGTATTTTCCTCCATCTATTTTTGATGTCATGGTGCACCTGGTAGTCCACTTAGTACGTGAAGTAAACATTTGTGGTCCAGTATTCCCTCGGTGGATGTACCCATTTGAATGGTTCATAAGAACATTGAAGAGCATGGTTAGGAGCAAAAGTAGGCCAGAAGCTTGTATTATAGAGTGTTATATTGCAGAAGAAGTGGTTGAGTTTAGTTCAATGTACGTTGCTAAGGCAAACGTCATTGGACTCTCTGTTCCCAAAAATATTTATGGTGAAACTGGAAGAGGATTATTTGGACCCAAGATGTTGTTTGTTCCATCTGATGATCTTAATATTGCTCACCTATATGTTTTGAGGAACATGGCTATTATCCAGCCGTATGTGGAAAAACACTTTGCATTTATTAAAGAATCATTCCCTTCTAAGTTTAGAACCGAGGTAAGTTTACAAAACTATCATACTAAATCATTTGCATCATGGTTGCAGAACCATATAGATGAAGAGATTCAATGTGGTTCATCTATTGATGATACTTTGAGATGGCTTAGTCATATGCCACAAACACGAGTATTGAGCTATGAAGGGTACCTGATTAATGGTTTTAGGTTCCATACTATGCAGAGAGACAACATGCAGATTAGTCAGAACTCTGGAGTCACATTAGTGGCTGAATCATACCATGTGTCATCAATGAAGGATGCAAACCCAATACTATCCAGTACCCTCATACTTTGGGATGATTCAAGAGATATGGGACTTGATTACATAAAATTCAGAATTCCTGTTTTCAAGTGTAGATGGTTTGATCCAACATGATTGAAAATTGATGATTTAGGGTTAACATTCATTGATTCCAACAAGATTGGGTTTAAGAATGATCCGTTTATCTTGGCTACACAAGCTAGACAAATTTTCTATGTCAATGATGGTAGCAATACAGCTCAAAAAATAGTCCTTGCAAGGAATTCAAGATTCGTGCCAGAAGGGAACTCCATCGGGGAAGATGATATGGAATTGGGAACATTTACCAAATTACTAATCCCATGTTCATTGACTGATGCATACGATGAACCAAACTGGTTGGGCAATGGGGAGATGCAGCTCATAGAAGAATCAAGGAAAACTTAATCTTGTTTAACACTATTCTAAATTAGTTAATGTTTCTCATTGTAATAAATAAACCAACTCTGTTTATTTGTTGTGATCACTCGTTAATGTTTTTCATTGTATAATATCCAAATGTGATGTGCATTTAATGTAAATATTAATTAAGATAATTAAATTAGAGTAAATTTTAATTATTAGAAGATTAGAGTCCTAACCTGACATCGTCATCTGTTATGGGATTTCATTAATTGTTTTTGAAATTGTTATTTTTAATTTATGAAAAATTATTAAATAAATATAAAGATATAATTATTAAATAATAATTATGAATACAATTTAACATGCAGGGTTATAATTAGAGACAAATTCAGGATTATGTCACGTCACTCTTTTATTAGTAATATTTTTTTGACATACTTTAGAATTCAGTTGAATAGTAGCCGGATTAATAAGTTGATAATTTCAAATCCGCTAACTTAGTAACCGAATTGGAAAGTCATTAAATGATAACTTACTTTTATAAATGTTTTAAAAATTATTTTTTTGACATACTTTAGAATTCGGTTGAATAGTAGCCGGATTAATAAGTTGATAATTTCAAATCCGCTAACTTAGTAACCGAATTGGAAAGTCATTAAATGATAACTTACTTTTATAAATGTTTTAAAAATTATTTTTTTGACATACTTTAGAATTCGGTTGAGTTGTAGCCGGATTAATAAGTTGATAATTTCAAATCCGCTAACTTAGTAACCGAATTGGAAAGTCATTAAATGAAAACTTAATTTTATAAATGTTTTAAAACTTATTTTTTTTACATACTTTAGAATTCGGTTGAGTTGTAGCCGGATTAATAAGTTGATAATTTCAAATCCGCTAACTTAGTGACCGAATTGGAAAGTCATTAAATGAAAACTTAATTTTATAAATGTTTTTAAAATTATTTTTTTTACATACTTTAGAATTCGGTTATATAGTAGCCGGAGTAATAAGTTTCTTTAGAATCCGGTTTATTATTTGACGGATTAATAAGTTGATGTTTTCCAATCCGGTCATATTAACCGGATTGGAAAGTAGATAAACAAATTCGGTTATTGGGTTGCCGAATTTATATGTCTTAGGGACCATTCATATTCAAGTGTTGGAATTCGGATTTTACTATAACCGAATTGAAAAGGTATTCGTAATTCAAAACTAGAACCCAAGGTAGGAAACCTTTACTTTTCTTTCCCTCGCGTTCTCTGTGTTTTTTGCGTATCCTTCAAGAGTTGCTGCTCCTACCCCAAAAATCCAGCCATTGTCGTTTCTGTAACCTCCAAGTGACTCCATCTTCATCATCGTCGAACGCTACATAAGGGGTAACTATTTCTCACTCCATTTAACATTTCTCGTTAAATTTTGTGACTTAACGTCTACGAAAACATGGATTTACGTTTCTGTGTCTTCTGACAGGTTATACGAGTGCTTTTGAACCATAGTTTACCTCAAATACTTCAAAGGACAAACAACGTTCATCAAACGGTAACAACCTTGAATATTGATTTTGTAATGTGCATTGTCCTGATTAGGGTGAGGTTCTAATGTTTATGTGGACCATTGTTACTTTTGCTTTCAGTAGGCTAGAATACGATCATGCATGCATCTTCTTGATTGTCTTTGTTATGCTTGTTATGTGTTGGTAATGTGTATGCTTGTTATGTGTTGGTAATGTGTCCGCTTGTTATGTGTTGGTAATGTGTATTGCTTATTACAGATGTCTTCTCGATCCGGATTATCAACATACATCCGACACGGAGATTCTTCAAGTAAGCAAACTTCTTCAAAGAAAAGAACTAGGGGTCCAAACAGTTTTGGACCGCATCTCTAAGGTTCGTGCAACCGGTCAAAAATTCGGTTGAAACTAATTACAATGGTGTTCCTATTGAAGACAGTGGGAAAGACCTTATGACTTATTTAGGAATAGTGACAAGAGACATTGTTCCTATCAATATGGCCTCATGGGGTGAGGTTCCCAAATATTTGAAGGATAGAATTTGGGATACTTTAACGGTAAGTTTTAAACATTCTTTGAATTAAAAAAAATATATCTTAATATTGATTGTATTACAGATTGAACTTATCATTTGTTTGTTTTATGCAATAGAACTCATTTATACTACCCGAGACAGGAGAAATTCGAAAAATGATGATGAAGAGTGCTACTGATAAGTTAAAACAATTCAAGACCAGATTAGGGAGGGATTACATATGGCCTTTTTATGAGGTGGATGATCATGAGCGGATGTTTAACCCCCCAGCAAAATACAAATTCATCACACAGGACATATGGAATGAGTTTGTCAAATCACGTTTGTCCGATCAATTCAAAGTAGGTACATTTAATTAAATTGGGCTACTGACTTGATGATGTTAATTAAGTATGTGATTTATTGACATCCGCCTAATGTAACAGGAAACTAGGGAGAAGTGCATAGCACAGTCCAGATAACCAAATTCCGGCATCGCACTTCAAGGAAGGGATACGCTCAATTGGAGAGAGAGTTGGTAAGGCATTTTCCATTTTATTATAATTAAATTCATTGTCCATATATGTTCAATATGAATCATATTTTATTTAATGCATTACAAAGAAAAGAAGTTACAAACCACAGAGAAAATCCAACGGTATGAGCTATGGAAACAAGCAAGAGTGGACAAGAAAGGGGATTTTAAGAAGCCCGAAGAAGCAGAAAATAGCAAGACGAATAGTAAGTGTGCAACTTATATGGTTTAAAGTAGCTATAAAAAAATTTCAAGTTAAATCCATTGTTTAAACTATCTAATAAATATATGGTTGCAGGATGACCTTGCAACAAAGCAAAGTTTAGGTTTGATCAAGCCAATTGGAAATAACGATATACTGACAGAGGCATTGGGCACTCTGAACATAGTGGACGACATGCGACCTGGTTGTCCAATCCAACGTTGTACTGGGGAAAAAGGAACACGGTCAGCATGGAAGAACACAAGGCAGTTTGTAACAAGGTCTCACAAATGGAGACAATTTTAATGGGTATACTGCAGTGGCAGGAAATGCTGGTCCAAACAAACCCCAATATCCCAAAATTAGATTTGAAGGCTTTGATGGGAGACAAAGGGGTGAATCTGAGTTCCTCCAGCTCAATCAACCTGAATGTCACCCCTACAACATCTGGGAAGAATGTCGCAGAGGACCCAGTCATCGTTGGGGGCACGTTAGAAAACCAAAAAACATCATCATCTCCAACAAGTCCACCTGCAACTCCACTCGATGATACAACCCATTCTTTAGGATGGTGTGAGGGCTTTTCAGTGGTAAATAGAAGTTTATTGTTTTACATACTTTCATTTTGCATTTAAAGTAATTAAAATTATATTATTATGTATTTAACTAAGGAAAATTATGTAGCCAAACATGCGTTGTCTACTAGGCTGGCAACCAGGACAATTATGTTGCGGAAGGTACGGTACATGCTGTTGGTGGCAAAGGGATGACCCTCCACAACAGGCCCCTCCCATTGGAATTTGTCAAGGTCAGCGTGGACAGGGTCATTAAACCCGATGCACCAGTTCCATGCCCAAACGACGATGTGGAACTGGTAAAAGATGCATTGGGGACTTTTGTTGCCTGGCCTCGAAAATTTGTCACTCACGACATGGATGTAAGTAATTTAAAGATTCTGTACATGTGGATTAGTGGTTTTTAGACTCATTAGTTGCCTATTATTTTGACTACAGGCAACTCAAAGACCAGGATCTGTAAGTCATAACTGACTTGGACCGGCTAACCCAACTGTCGAATGAAATGGCTAAAGATGACGTACTCTCACGTAATATACAAGCTCCTGGGTTGGATGTAGACTTCCAGTCATATGTCTCACCAGAAGATATGCATGACTTTATAAATTTGGAATGCATATCTGCTAGTTCTATAACGTGGTTCTTCGGGTAGGACAATTATCTTTAATTATTGCCTTGTATTTGATGTAAATATTGCTTTAGTTATTATGTCAATTTCATACTAAATTTTGTTCATTTCATTTCAAGTAACTTGGTTGACTTGATTGACCGCATTCTGGATGTCCAAGTTATGGGTTTCTTTGACCCAATGAGGGTGTCACTTCTTGAAGGCCAAGAGGATCCCAAGTCAAGGGGCCAATACCTATCCGAGGTTTTATTGCGGGTTCCAACAGACTCCATGGTCTTTGTACCTTATAATGGAGGGTAAGATTCATAAAATTTAAAAATTTAATACAAATATTGCATATATGTACTGAATATGTTACATGTTGTATTTCCTAGGTCTCATTGGATGCTTGCTGTGATTAAGATATCCAAGAGAACTGCTTATTGGATGGACCCTATAGGAAAACCAATACGAGATGACATTAAGAAGGTACTTGGAATGTAAGTTATTCTAACCCCCATCATGTGTAACTTGGTTTTTTAATGTTAAACATAACCTTGATGTATTCATTTGGTTTTTTAAAAGAGCTGTGAGGTCTTACAAAAAAGAAAAAGGACTATCACAAGGCAAAAAGGACGCTGTCAACATCATCACTCTCAAGGTATTGTGTATAATGTGTTTTATAACAGAGATATCATTATTTGGACCACTGTTTGTTTCAATAATTTAGTTTTGATATTATGTATAGGCACCAAGGCAACCCGATAGTAAAACATGTGGTTTCTATGTGTTGAAATATATGAAAGACATCATAAGTCAACAGATGAAAACAATGAGTCAGAAAGTAAGTTTTAAGGTTTATACTTATATTGATGTAGTTCTGTATTTGACTTGTACAAATATCTGAACTTTAAATATTTTTTTTGCTTGCCTCAGTTTTGAAGCGCACAACTTATACAAAAGAAGAGATAAAGGAGATACGACTTGAATGGGCGACATCTGTTCTATTGCATCGATTTAGAATAAGCATGAGGAGTCGCTCGGATGATTGATGTTTTTTCTACTTTTTGTCCATAAACACTGTCATTTAGGAAATGTTGTTAGGTTCACATTATTATGTACAGGATTAATACTTTCATGTTGTACGTACATTCTTTATAAATGTTAATATTATGTACATGATTTACTTTATAAACTAAGTATACTGTTTTTGGTTATTCGTGTATGATTCTGAAAATGTAAATGGATTACGGACATTCTTTGTTAATAGGATATGTATAGTACTTTTCAATTCGGTTGTTACCCGAATTTATATTAAAAAACACAATTTTCCAATTCGGTTATATAAAATCCGAATTCAATTGTCAATTTTCCAATTCGGTTATATAAAACAACGAATTCAATTGGATGTTTTCCAATTCGGTTATTTTCGTCCGGATTTGATTTGGGCATCCACTCCAGTGTTTCCAATTCGGTTATACAAAAAGCCGAATTCAATTGTCAATTTTCCAATTCGGTTATATAAAACAACGAATTCAATAGTTCTGTTTTCCAATTCGGTTATTTTCGTCCGGATTTGATTTGGGCATCCACTTCAGTGTTTCCAATTCGGTTATATAAAAAGCCGAATTCAATTGTAAATTTTCCAATTCGGTTATATAAAACAACGAATTCAATTGGATATTTTCCAATCCGGCGTTTTGACCGAATTGGAAAAGTATTTTCCAATTCGGTTTCTTTTATGCGTTGTTAAAAGTCAGAAGAAAAGACAACCCCCGGACATAATTCGTTGTTAGAACCGAATTGGAAACTGCTTTCACAGCCGAATTAAAAACCCTATTCTGTCGTAGTGATAATTGATATAATTTATAGATAAAATTAGAAAATTATATAATTCATGATGACAGTTTACAAATGAGCTAAAATTTATACACCTTTCCATATATATATATATATTCCTCCCTATGAATATAAGAATTTCTCCTCTTTGCCTAAGTGAGAATCTCAAACAAACACCTTAAATTGAAATAAACTAGTGGCTTTATTTTGGTTTAGGAAAACCATTATTTTAGTTTGATCTGATTTACCATTGATTTTGACCATTCAGTTTATTTTAATTTTGCAAAATAACTAACTAAAGAATTAGATGAATTGCACTGAACTGTTTGTTTTCTATTGTCTTTTAGTATTATGATTCTCGTATTATGTCTCATATATAGATACCTCAAGGTTAAATCTAACTTTTTATATTCTATTTATCATTTGGTTTTAGTTCTTTTTACTTCTTCTAGTGTTATATATATATATATATATATATTATTTCTTCATGCCAATAATATCATAATAACTTTAGTGGGTCATCATGTGTTTTTTTTCCCTTCGAGGAAATTTTTTACCATGGTTAATAATGGTTAAAAAAATGATATGTGCCTTATAATATTAAATTCACCATTACCTACTTTTATTCTTCTCTCTCTTAAGGATGGCTACTCTAAATAAATGTGATGTGGGTCCGATAATATTAATTTCACTTTAAGAGAAGCTTTGATTTGGAATGACATGTTGGTGAATAAGCAGCAAAATTAAAAATTATAAAATTATGATTCTCAAATTTGCCAAGACTTCTCTGAGTTCTTCCTATCATGTTCGTTTCTTCCTTGATTCTTTTATCATCTTCACTGTTTCTTTCGTCTTTAAGACTTCTCACCACTCTTGTAATTAAAAAATCTTACAACTTAAAATAATACTCGCAGTCTATTTTAAGTGTCGTTTTGGTGCAAGACACAAGAATTCAGAAACACAAAACCAAGCTTAATTATGAGAAATTTTTACTAAATTACCCTTCTTTAATTTCCAGCAACTAATTACTTCACTTTACCATGTTATGTGCTATCTCTTACCTACTTCATTAATTCACAAGGACATAGATGAAAAAATAACAATTAATATTGGTATGTGACAACGTCACTTATAATGGACCAATTTTTTTCTCCAAAACAACACTTAAAATGGACTAGAGGTAGTAATATTAATTAAACTTGAATTGCATTAAATCATGATTAAGGAATTCAACCTTTAAATAATTGCTACTACAAAATTCAACATTTGCATATCATGAATTAATAACATTAAATAATAATATATCTTTTCTTTCTTTGTGACAGCCACTACAAAAATTTGGAAGAATGCTAAAACTGTGACAAAGTAGAAACTTTTTACCACACTTGTTCAAAAAAGTTTTCAAAACATCTTAAAATATTAAAGTCATTTAGGGGCTCAATTGTCTGTCATTTGATGTTAAGTCCCTTCCTTTGTTCTTGTCACTTCAATATTTACACTCAAGTTTTAGATGGTGATCTCCATTCATAATCCATTGACTGTTATTAAACAAGACATAATGTTAGTAGCAAATAAACTAAATTTTAATAATAAAAGAATTATTATGAAGGACATGACATTACTTGAGAAAAATAGTTAACATTAACACCTTGTTATATGGGCACAACTAAAACATTTGATTGATTGAAAGGGAACATATAAGAACCATTTGGAAAAGCATACATAAGAGAGTCTTGTTAAATACTTATATGTTGCATGCTATAAAA
This sequence comes from Styphnolobium japonicum, assembly GCA_023212625.1. Classification (NCBI taxonomy): domain Eukaryota; kingdom Viridiplantae; phylum Streptophyta; class Magnoliopsida; order Fabales; family Fabaceae; genus Styphnolobium; species Styphnolobium japonicum. Next base: position 17,856,191 of record JALBWW010000003.1, on the reverse strand, counting down.
ATAAAATTTTAAATTATATCTTACTTGATTTAAATTTATATGGCTAGATGGAGTTGGATAACCAAAATTTGGTGAAATGACCATTTGTTGTGGTTTTAAAGATGGTACAACTTCTTTAATATTAGCTCCATGGCTTCCTTCACATGGAACTACTCTTTTTTTTGCTCATATGATTCAAAAGGAATTATATAAATACAAGATTATAGAAAGATAAAATAAAATAAATAGAGTCAAATGTATGTACTAGTATTAGTCTCTTCTTTATTTTCTTTTGATGATTTTTTTGCCTCAAAGTACCATTTTCGTCTACAATTAGGGGCACCCTTTGTCTTTGTTACTCTAGGGTTCAAGATGAGAGTTTCACTAACTTCATATTAATGTGATTTTTGAGTGCTTCATGGCCATTATCTAAAATCTCGCATAGAAGTTTTCTTCCCTCCTCATTTCCTTGACTTATGTGCACAAGATCATAAGCATATCTCATAACACTATTGCGAAATACAATTTCTATCTCATATGCTTCTTTAACTGCCAAGGTAGATTTGTTATAAACATAGATTCTTTTCTTAGCCTCCATACTCAATTTTTTCAAAATATACTTATCTGAAATTATGGATATTGTTTTTTGTTTTAAGACAGCAAATGCATGGCAATAAAGAAGGCCAAATGTTACAATTTTTTTACAAGTTACATCCAATGAAGAAGTGTCAACTTTCATAGCATGCAAATTCATATCTCTCCCATGCATCATAGACTCAAATTTATACAAACTCCTATCAACTTCAATTTCATGAATATCACAAGCACCACTACCATTAAGGTATTCATTCTCATTGATGCATGCTTCAAATTATTGCTATGCATATTTGCATGTGAAAGTTTACTTTGATGGCAACAATAATTTTCTTCAACTTCATGTCTACGTCATTTTTTCACAAGTTTTTAAAAACTTAAAACAAAATTCATAAGAGAAGTATTCTTGCTAGCAATGCAATTCAATTCAATGCATTGTTTATACTCTCATTTTGTTGGGAAGACTTTATTCTACCATCAAAAGTGCCATTGTTAAGAGCAGTGCACCGCTTTTTTTGAATATTGTACAAGTTTTGTAGCCACTTGTGATCTTTAACATTATACAATAAAATCATTTTCACCTATGTTTCTTCAATCTCCTTTTCGGATTCACATCTTTGCAATCATTTAACAAACAACTTGGAAAAAGCCCTGATCATTATTCAACCTTCCAAATGTGATGATGCATTTTTAGAAATATGTCACAAGCATAAACAGTGTGATGTATTGGGAAATACATTCTCAACCAGTTTTGGCATTACTTGGTCTTGATATGTAAAAATGATTTTTGGTTGTTGATTATCCATTGACTGCCAAAAAAGTATTAAAAAACCACTCAAATAATGCAATTATCTCATCTAATAAAGATGCACACCCAAACATTATATTTTGCCAATGATTATTTACTCCCACAAATGGTGCACAGACCCCATTGTATCTATCTGTACAATATGTGGGGTTAAAAACCATATCTCTAAAGTAATCATAATCAGTCCTTAACCTTTCATCTATCTAATAAAAGTTTGTCATTCGTTCTTGTTGATCAACTTGCACATCCCAATAAAACATCTCCCTTCTTCATAGCTTTACTTTTAAAGTAATTCACCAAGCTTTGGGAATCTCCTGCCTCGATTAACATCATTTTTTAGGTGTTAATATAATTGTAACAATCTTTCTTTGTAAACCCCAAAATTTCAACCCCACTATTTTCTTCATCTAGGTATGAGTATGCATCATTTATTCGAATGCACATTCACCATTGAAGTTAAATTCTTACCTTTCTCTTTTGAAACCTTCCGTGCAAATTTTAATAAATGCATTTCCTCAAGCAATGCAAGTTCATGATTATGTTCTTCTATAAGCTGTGATACTTTCCATGTTCCTTCTTCATCAATCTTGCAATTTATCTTTGCTTCACATCAAGTTCTAGTATTGTTTTTCTTGTAAGATTCATCACTTTAACTCTTATTATTCTTAAATCTATTCTTTGAGCAAACAAACTCTTTTTTTAAAATCTTAGAGGATTTTCACAAAAGTACTATTTATTAATTCTAACACTAAAACCTAAAGCATGAGCATATTTCAAGTACAAGCCATATGCCTCATCTTCATCATGAGCAATTTTTTCCACATATAGTTTATTTGTAGATTCTTGGTATATTATGTTAGACTTATTTGTTCTCTTACTATGATTCATTTCTTCATCTTCCCCATTTTTAGCATAAGCTAATTTTTCAGCACTCTTTTGACACAAATATCTAGAACTATCACATTCAAGTTCAATGGGTTCTAATCTACATAATGCAACAACAAAAATTACAAAATACAACAATAAAAAGATTGATGCTTGTGCCTTCTAGTTGTCATGTTCTTTCTATTTGGCATTTCAACAGTAAATATTAGCCTTAAAATAATAATTCATACTTTTTATCATGTTTTATCTATTGTTTATATGTAATTATTATTTCATTATTATATTAAGAATTTAAAAAGAAATATGAATCAAATATTAAAGGAATATGGACTAAATCTTAACTTATCTGACAATAGACAAGTGGTATAGAGAAAAGAAGAGACAATTACTAGTGTTACGTACAAGCTTCACACGTATAATGCAAACAAATGAAGGTGGAGAAAACACGATGAAAACACTTGACAATTTTGGAGAGTGGATGGAGTGATGGAGTCCACATGAGAAATGGAAGAAGAAAAAGTAAGTAAAAAGTTAATTTAATATTTGGGACCCATATCATATGTAGTTAGACTGCAATTAGGGATGTTAAATGGACTAGCCTCGGCTTGTTAAGACCCGCCTGCAACGGGTAGCAGGTTAAACAAGGCGAGCAAAAACTGTCCGCATTTAAACAGGCTACAAATCAACCAAACGACTTGTCTTACATTAACTCACGGGCCTAAACGTGCCAACTCGTTAAATTTTTTCTTTGACCTATAAATTATGGAAAAAAATTAAACTTAATAATCTCAAATCAAATATTACATTACAAAAATAGAATATTGAAACAAATAAATAACATATACTTATGCAATTGGAAAAATGTGTTTGTCTGTGGGGTAATGTGTTTTGTTTGGTTTTGGAGTTGAAGGAATATGTTTGATGTGAGGTGTGCTACTGCTAGCCTGTACAGTATGTATATTTTGTACTTTTACTTGAGAAAATAGTGTTTAAGTAACTTTTAAATTTTTAAATTAAAATTTTATTTTGGTATAAACAAATTAAAACTTAAAAAAAATACAAATATGTAGGCGACTTGTGGGCCTGTGATGTTTATCTATTTTACTTACTAGGTTAAGCAGCTCAATCTAAAATTATTTGCGTTTTAATGAGTCACTAATTTTAAAATTTAACTTACATAATTTATAAAAATAAATGAACTCATTTAAGGGTTTTTTCAAAATTTGTCCGCTCTAACTGCAATAAGTAAGATATGGAAGAAAAAATTGAGTAAAAGTAAATTTAATATTGTTGGACTATATCATTTTTTAACTATGGTTAACTGATTAATAAAAAAAACATCAACACCCCCAAACTCTGAATGTTATTATTAGAATCGAGGAAGAATTAACATGTTCACTGGAAGGATATAAGAATTTCTTCATAGATGTTGCACGCCTTTCGATAAGTTTTATAAAGCTATTGAATTGCGTATTAATGTGTAAAAAAATGTTTATGATTATGTACAAATAATTAAATAAATTTAATAATGTATAAAAATGTGAGTTTTTGTATCTTGAATTTGTTTATAAGTAGGATTACTATAAAAAAGAAGGCTGACTTTGCAGATAAATTGAGTGCATGGTGTCTAATAACAGCAAAAAAAATTTTGGTATTATAATAACCGTAAATTTAAACAGGGTGAAAGAACTTACATGTGGTAAGAAGAAAAAAGTCGGTCAGCACCAAGCATGGCAAAAAATAAACTCAATAAAGGTGCTTTCTTCAAACAAAAAGTTTGCCGAAGATTCAAGTCCGCAACTTGAACTGTGGACTCGTGTAACGAATACTTTTTGTCATGAAACTTATCCACAAATAAGTATCTCTTTTGACTTCAAACTAAGTATCATGATAAGAAGAAAATTAAAAGAAATAACATTGGGGCTAATCAACTTGAATTTACATGTGATTATTGTCACGAGTTGTATCAATGCTAAGTTGAATTGCTTTCGTTGAAATGCTAGTTTGAGGAGAAAAATTGCTGTTATTTGTTGTAAACGGGAAATTAACCAAATTTCAATACCTATCATCAAAAGTTTGTTTATAGTGATTAAGAGTGCGTTTAAATATGTTTTTTTTATATATAATTAAAATATTTTTTCCTTAAAAAAAGATGCTTTTATAAGTATTTAAGTATATTTGGACAAAATTTTAAACAAAATAAAAGTTAAAAAAAATTCAGTTATCACTTTTTTTATAAACTAGTAATCCACAATTTTTAAAAAAGGATAAGAAAAAATGATTTTTAATATAATTTATTGATAAAAATACTCTTTACTTTTATTAAAAATTACACCTCATGTCTTTACTTTTTTTCTTGCAAACATTGTTTCTTTTATTCTTGATATCTTACATTTTTAGTAATTTTACTATTAAAAAATTCCTTTTATTATTTTTTATTCAAATAAATTTATAAATCTTTTTATTAATTAAAATTATTTCATAAATATTACATCCAAATATAAAATATTTTTTTTAAAAAAATTATATTAATTTTTTTTATTAATTTCTTTTTATAAACTTATCCAAATAAGTTCTAAATCCCATTAAGGTTAGGCAAAAGTCAACCAAACACACTCATAATAATAGTGGTAGATGTGATATTAATTATAGCAAAAAGATAGATATATGATAATAAAAATGATACTCTCCTATGAATTTGTTTTCCTTCAAAACCATGGATTTTTTTAACCTTAATTTAAATATGAGAAATGCCATAATGTTCCCATAAATCCTAAAAAACTAGTCCTCAAACCAAACGCCTTCCACTATATTTTTGTGTAATATTCGGTTTCAGTCATAGATCATAACAGTTACTGATGGAAGGGTGAGCCTGTCACCACGACTCGTGGTCCACGAGGCCATTGGCCCCTTAGTGTGCATAGGCCGAAGATACCCTCTGCATAAAGGCATATAATAAATCTAAAATTTGGCCTTGACATGAATAAAACTTAGTTTTAGGGATGACATTTTTTTTGGACTAACTTGGATATCTGAAAATATTCGTCCGGAGTGAAAATCAAATGATGGTTTTGAATAGAAATTAACGTTACATTTGGTAGAGAGGAATGGTCATTTCATTTCATGCTTATTTCATGAAATGAAGGATTTTCATATTTGTTAGCAAATTTTTTTTTTCATACTTCCTTACATAAAACTAGGGATAGAGTACGAAATTCATTTATTTCTAGAAAAATGAAATTTAGATTCTATGCTGCATAGAATGTGATTTAATTTTGTTCCCAACATACTCTCATTACTTTTATAAAATGACAATTATTACCCCACTTATATTTAACTCACTTAAATCACATGAATAATAGAGGGTGTTGTCACTAAAATATTTAAAGAAGAGACAATATGATTAAAAGTTTAACGTATGTGTCTAACATACGTTTCAAATGGCAATTTACACACTTCATTTTTATTCCCTCACAAAAAAAACAACATTTACTCTTTTTTTAGAGACAATATTTTTTGTTATCCAGTTATAAAAAGTTAAACTTAAAAATTATTCTCAATAATATATATTCATGTTACAATGCACTAAACAATAGCTATTAAATTGTGGATTGGAAATTACTATTCTATTTCATTCCATTACATTTTATCTCATACCGTGTAATCATTATTGCCTGTATATTTTTAGTCTTCGCATATCTGGCATTAAATAAAATCAGGCTTTTTTAACAAACAAAAAAATTCAGACTTTTAGAGATCTAATATTCATGATTTGAAATATCTAAAAAAAAATTAGTATGCCCTTAATATTCAAAAATTATAAATTTTTTAATAATATAAAATATATTAAAAATATAATTTTATTTTATTAATAAATAACTAATTTTTAATAGGTATATATTTAAATACTTGTATGTAAATAACTAAATGTTCATTATCGACATTAGATATCAAAATATTCAAGACCTAATTTTGAGGAGGAACAGGGTGTTCATAATCGAACCAAACGAATCAAAATTCAAAAAAATCGAACCAAAAAATAAAAAATCAAACAAAACCGATTAATTTTAGTTTTGTTTGCTTTTCTTTTTATGAAAAATAATTGGTTTGGTTTGGTTTTTTATTTTCATTTATGAAACCAAATTAGTTCGAACTCATATAATTATCTATATATAATTTTATAATTTGCATACTTATAAATTATTATATTTAAATTTTTTTTATTGTTTCTATAAGTATTTTTAGGCTAATTTATTGTTTATAATTATATAATGATGTTTTTATTAAGATTTCATACAAACTTTTTTTAATTGGTCCATAAAAAAACAAATTGAAATTGTGTATGAATTTTTTTAAGAAAAAAATATGTAGTCAAAAATCGATTGGACCGAACCGAACCGATTGCAATGGGTTCAGTTCAGGTCAGTTCTCCAATTTTTAAAAAATCTAATTGATTCTTGATATAAAAAAACCAATTGATTCTTAATATAGAAAAATCAATTAATTTGATTCAAATAACTTTTTTCTCCAAAATCAAATCAATTCAAACTAGGAACACTCATAGAACATCCACTTTACATCAAAAGCTTGGTGACGATTATGCTGGATCAAATTAAATAAATAAAATTTATCTTATTTCAAATAATGAAATTGATTTTAGTGTCAGTTTCCCTTTCCCCGTAATAAAATGTGTACGGACATTCGTCTAATTCACATATTTATTTTGGAAAGGGGAGGGCTTTCATTCGGGCCTCACCGGAGCGAGCAACGCCTTCAAAAGAAGCCCAATAATAAAGCCCAAGAAACAAAAGCCCATCAAACTGAAAAATAGTCCCTTACATTACAAAACCCTAATATGAGTACAAACCTTGCTGAAATTCGTTGAGCCGCAAGCACCAAAACCTCCAGTGAGTCTCTCTCTCTCCCTTTCACAATCTTGCTCCAATTTTACGATGAAACCTTTCTGTGAACTGAAAATGAAGTTGAGTTTTGGAATTGCATTTTTGTTGCAACAGGAATGTAATGAAGTTTTTATGTTCATCTTAGCATTTTTCTTGCTACAAATGTCAATACATTTATTCTATCATTTATAAACTTGTCGTGATCCGGGTTTTGTTGATTAATAAGTTATTGCATTCGCGATTTTTGTCAACTTAATGTTGAAGGATGGATAAAGAGGAAGTGAAAGCAGTGGTTCCTGAATCCGTCGTGAAAAAGCAGAAGCGGAACGAGGAATGGGCTCTGGCTAAAAATCAGGAGCTTGAAGCTGCGAAGAAAACGAGGTTTGAAACACGGAAATTGATTTATAGCAGAGCTAAAAACTACGCCAAGGAATATGATGAGCAGGTATTGAATGTTTATGGCAAGTGCATTTACGGCACTTAGCATGTGTTTGTTTGAGTGGTTCATTTATACTTATTCAAAACGTGTTTTCAGCAAAAGGAGTTGATTAGGTTAAAGCGCGAAGCCAAGCTTAAGGGCGGGTTCTATGTGGACCCTGAAGCTAAGCTATTGTTCATCATCAGGATCCGTGGGTAATTGATTTATCATTCATACACTTGTACTGTTTTATGGTTGTGTTTGTGGTTGTTATTTCTTCTAAAGGATTCACTTGCTGATGAAATTTTTGTAATGTCAGTATCAATGCTATGCACCCTAAAACAAGGAAGATTCTGCAGCTTCTGCGTTTGAGACAGGTAACCGTGAAATAAAATTTTTGAGTTTTTTTGTTTTTTGTTGGTAACCTCTCAATAATTTTTGTATTTGCTGCTATTAATTTTGCTTTTGATGGATGCTGAGTATATAGTTGTATGTTGAGGGCTATAGGACACATAGTGGTTGCTCTTATATTGTGGAATTTTAATTATGTGTGTGTTTGTGTGTGTGATGCTATGTGATTTATTCCCGACTGCAAAAAGAAAATTACAATGCAGGGGTACATAAAAGTTTCTTCTAGTTGGCAAAGATGCTTTAAAAATGAAAAGGAGGCAATTATGATATTTTCTGAATGAATTTTTGTTGTTGTTAATATGTAAAGATCGTAATTATTAATTTCAAAATCAAGCTAGGTATTTCCTGGTGTCTGCTATAAACGTTCTTTCCCTTTCATATTTCAAATTGCTGACTATTATTATTATTATGTGCATTGTTGTTTTCTAGATTATATTCAATACAGTAAAAGTGACTCATATAAACTCTTCAGTTAAAGTATTCCTGTTTCTCTTTTTGTGTACTCTTTTCCCTTTCCTCTCTGCCTCCAATGGACTTTTAGTTTTGGTATTAAGTGATTTCTCCCCCTCATTAGGACTATGAATATTAATACTTTTAAGTACTGTCTCTGTCATATTGTTTCATTAGCTTTTATACAGAAAGCACATATGACATTTGGAGTTGAATAAGTATATGCCCTTTTGGTTATTTTCTGTTTAGGTCAAACTTTCTAACTTTTATGTGGCTGTAATAGTCTTAATATCTCACATTATTCATGTAATTGGGTTATAGGGAAGAGAACTAATTTTACAGGTCCTGATGGCAGTGAGTTCAACAAATCAGATTTATATTATTCGTGAAAAAATAGAATTAGCTTCCTAACCATTGGTTTTAATGGAATTATCATAGATCTCTAGTTTCATTTGCTTAGTTGAAAAACTTTGTTGTGAAAAGTAATTCTTTAGAAAAGTTATTCTTGATTTTAAGCCATTTGTAAATACGAGCAGCCTTTTGGTTTATTTTCTTCTTGTACATGTGTAGAAGTGCATTGTTTCTTGGTCACATAAGATTGTACTGGGTAGCTTTAGGTTAACCTCTTCTCTACTCATGATCTAGTGGTTGGTCTAGTAACAGCAATAACATCAAAACCCAGTTTTATGCCAAAAGATTTGATTCTGTTCTCATACTGATCTAATCTTTCTACAAATAGTGTATATGTGTCTCTCGTTTTAATAACCTTCTTGCTCTCTGTCTTCACTCTTCATTTTCCCCAAAATTTGATGCTCTTCAGTGTTGGGCATCTTATCTTATACTGTATGTCCAAGCAGTCTTAGATTATAGCCTTATTATTATGTTTTTCTGGCTACAGATCTTCAATGGTGTCTTTCTCAAAGTTAACAAAGCAACGGTGAATATGCTGCACAGGGTAGAGCCTTACGTTACCTATGGGTATGCAAAATTTCAGTTAATCCCCAGTGTCCTGATTATCATAGTTCATTACCTGCACCATGGGCTCTTAATATAAGCAAATCAACTTCAGGTACCCTAATTTGAAGAGTGTCAAAGAACTGATCTACAAGAGGGGCTACGGGAAGGTTAACAAGCAGAGAATTGCTTTGACAGACAATTCTATTATTGAGCAGGTCTGACTGGTGTATCATGTTGGCTAATATAAATGTGTTCATTTCTTCTGCGTTCTATTACTCAATTCTTTCACTGACATGATATTCAATGCCAGACTTTGGGCAAGCACGGGATTATAAGCATTGAAGATCTGATCCATGAGATATTGACTGTTGGACCTCACTTCAAGGAGGCAAATAACTTTCTGTGGCCTTTTAGGCTCAAAGCTCCCCTGGGTGGTTTGGAGAAGAAAAGAAATCATTATGTTGAGGGAGGTGACGCTGGCAACAGGGAAGATTACATTAATGAGCTTATTAGAAGGATGAATTAGTTGTCATACCGTGTTAGTATAATATTATTGAGGCTAAAGACTTAGTATCGTTTATTCTAGTTTAACTTTAAAAGAATTTTATCTTGCTATTTTGAATGATGCTTGAGTCGATTGAGATATTATTAGTAGCTTGCAATGCAGTAAGGGAATGTTTGAGATGGAAGAGTTTAGAGAGAAAAAGAAAGAAAGGGATAATTTTTTATTTTTAAATTAAAAAAAATTATAAATTTTTTATAAAAATGAATAAGGGATGATTAGAAGGTTATATGATAATATATTTTGTTAATTTTTTAATTTTTAAAATTTGTCAATTATGGGAAATGTTTATTTAAAATGAAAATTTACTTTAATCTTTTCTTTCCTTTCAAACTCTTTTACACAAACATACTCTGAAGGTTTCACAGTTGATCTAGATGAAATTATTAATATTGATGCATACGAATGGAAATATGTATGATATTAGATAAGTATCTAATGTATCTTGGCTCAAGGCTGGAGAAATTTCTGACGTCTATTGGACATGTTATTATCCATGAAATATCTGACGTCTCTCAGACCTATTAGTCTATTAGTATTGAATCATGTTAGCCATCTATATAATTTTAATTAAAAGATTATGGTGTTTTACTTTTTTTTTATCCTAATGTATATGGGCCTCGAATTGAAATCATGAGATGAGGAAACGCCATGTATTATCAAGTGGGTGTGACCACCTATGATTTTTTTCGCCAAAAAGAAAAACTAGAAAATTCCTCTTGCGAATATGTAGGTGCATAAGTTTGTAATCCAACGGTTGAATTTATTAAAAGTTATTTAATGAAGTGTCAAGGGATAAAGGAGTTACGCTTGGAGTAGTTATTTCTTTATATTATATATATGTATTAAATTTTGTAACATTTGCGTCAAATAATATATCATTATTAATTTTAATTATAATAAGAGCTTACACTAATATTTGTTTAATTATTATAAATTATATGAGTGATGATGCCATTTCATATAATGTCTATATGGTATGACTTATATTATTGTTCTAAAATGGGAACAGTGTGGTCAAAATAAAATTTATGAAATGAAGTAAAAAATAAATAAATCTAGTTTTTTTTAAAATTTAATTATAGTTGTTAGTTTCAATATAAATTAAAATTTTAAAATATGACAATAGCTTAAAATATGCCAACCAATAAAGTTAAAGTTATTATTCCTTTTTACTAATTTCTAAACATTTAATTATTTGATTTTTCTTATAAATAAAACAGTAAATTTAAGACAAAAAAAATGTCTAGAGACCACGGTAAAAATTTATTACATAATCATATTATTTTGTGAAATCAATTCACATTTTTTTCCTAACTTATTTTATTTGGCAAGACAAATCTATGTTAATAGATTGTGGTAGATAGTGAACAGGAACAACATTATTATCTGATAGAAACAATCAGCTTATTCCTTTAAAAAAACAAGAAATTCACAATATCTCACTTAACTTAGGTTGAACAATATAACAGTATCCTCCATAATCGTGAAAAATGTAACAATATCTTGTATAATCGTAAAACAATATAACAACATCTCGTATACTCGAAGACAATGAGCACAATCGAAATAATATATAATAGTATTTGACATAATTTTTTTAGTTTATTAAGATATCTTTTTGTTTGGAAGGCGAAAGGCTAATTTTTCAAGGTACTGTCAGATGTCAGAAGCAGAAACAAAATACTAAAGGTGATCGAACATTTTTCACTCAAACCAATACAAATTTGTGTATTCGACATAATTTGAAATAATATAACAATATTTCTAAAATCACAGGAAAAAGGTAAAATCTCAAAATATTATATTAAAAAAAACTGTCATCTCTTAAAATAATATAAATAAAAAAACTCCTAATCATTCATCATTACTTAATTGAATTGTCATATTTTGAATTATCAATGACTACACAAATTTTTTTTTTTCATGGCATGATGATTGACATCTCCATAGTTGATTCTTTATCAAAGACATAACATATTTATAGCTTATGAAAAATATGCTCATGCAAGTTTCAATATTAATAAGTAAACAATATTTGAAACACCAAACATAAATATTTAATTTGTCCAAATACACGTCACTTCTTTCTTAGTAAAGGTATTAAGAAACTTCTTTATAAGTCATTTGTCATCATTACAAACAAAGTCGACGTTGATTTTATGAATGAATTAAATGAATTGATATAAACCTTTTAGACATCAAAATCTCATTCATTGTATTCCATTTAAAAAAAGTGGAAAATTTTTTCTCCATAGTGTAACTTATTTATGTATTTATTTGACTAATAATGTAAGTTTGTGCATCAATTTTAGTAGGTAGCCTAAAATAATAATAAAAATTATGACAATCCATCCAACCAAAAACAAATTAACACATAATAATACAAGTCAGTCGCTATAATAAAAGCCTTTAAATTGTCATTATTTGCAAAAGCATTTGCTTCTCGTTATAATTGACAATTTGCGGTGTAACTCATCCTCGTTATATGACTTGTAATACATTAATAAAATAAAAAATTTTCACAATTGTTAATTGACCAATGACCACTATTAATTTGGATATATTAAAATTATTTATAAATATTTATGTTTATTAATTTAGAAGTATCTATTATTTTGGATTTATTAAATTCCCATAGTTTTTCACATATTAAATAATGGATATTATTTTCAAATACTCAAATTAAATAGTCTTATAATATTTATGTTTTAGATATTTTGAATATTTATTATTTTAAATAGGATAGAATATAAATATGATAGTATAGATTCTTTTGTAAATAAATTAAAACATAATATTGATTATTATTTATAGGAAATAAAATATGTTTACATAAAGTTAAAATATTCATCCATTGGTAGTGACGCGCGAAGGCTGGGTGGATCTAGTGATTAGGATATGTCCCATCCTTGCTGTCCTTGCCCCCCCAACCACAAGTCCATTGCTTGCAAATGTGGGTTAACAAGTCAACATTGAAGGCAATATTCTGGCTTTATTCTTTTCTGTGATTATTATGTCTATCGCTACGATTACGAACGCATTGTTATTACTGATTAGTTATCAAGTGGAAAAGGCCACATATACCTATACCCTCTTCCTTGATCTGCCCCTACGTCATATACGTAGGCCCTGCCTCCTGCTGGGGCCATTTTCCATATTGGATAAACAGCACCAAAGCCTATACGCGTTCTATGTGTATCGTTAGCTTCGTAGGTATTGAGTTTTAAAATTTATTAATTTATAATTTATTTCTTGATATTTTTGTTTAAATTATAATTTTAAAATTTTAAAAATTAAACCAAATATATAACTTATAAATAGTTATATATATATATAAAATTATGCTTTTGAACCACTTTATTTGGTGGTGTACTTTTTTAAGAAGGCAACACCAAGGCAAGCATGGGAGATACACTTATCAGTCATCTTGTCATTTTATGTGGGCAGTGTTGTTTAATTTCGGCTGTTAGTGCACATACACACGTGAAGGTCATACCCATATCAGACACTCCACTCTCAGCTAACTATACAACTGTTGGAAATTGTATATTTTATATGATAATAATTTATGTTTCATTTATTGATAATAATTTATTATTTTATATCAATGCAAAATGATAAAAAGTATTAATAATTTTTTTTATTAATTATCATAAGATTTGCATCACTTTCATTGCCATTATTATATTGTTTAAAGAAAAAGACATTTACATAATTATATAATTTGAATCATTCATAAAAAATTACAATAAAACTAACGTATAATTCAATAATTTGTACAAGAGTATAAGAAGAATTTGTGAGTATAAGATATTACTCATTCTTTAAAAGCAGCTAAACAATCCTGCTCCATTTCTGCTCCATCACCATGTGATTATGATTTTGTTACCTGCACTAGGAATGCGAAGTAATAAAAAAAACAAGAAAAACTATGGTTTGCGAATGCCTGATGCATCACGTGGCTGATCTCATCCTTGGTATGTTTGAGAAATTCTTAGTTAATATAGGTAATTAATATAGATAAATAATTTTTAAAAAAATAAGTATTTTTATAACATATCTTATATAATTTTATACATGTCAACAATTAGATGGATCATCTATACGCGTCTCTTTCATCTCCATTTTTTATGTAAGAAGGGCCACGTATCCTTTTTCCAATTGAAGATGAAAACTGAAGAGACACGTAGGAGTTTTCTACTTTCAAATACTTCACAGGTGTAACCATGAATTCAAGGTTCTTCAACAACATGCAGATAGTTATTATATAATACGGGGTCAGAACAAGTTGAACACAAGGCCTTGTGCACTCCATGTGATGATGCTTGCTGTGTTGCGATAAGGTTATGGACTTATGGTTATGGCTATGGAGGCACATAAAGAGAGGAGAGAGCAGGTAGAGAAAGAGGAAGAGATCAGAAAAGGATCGAAGAAGATGGCTAACGAAGACAACGAAAGGAGTAAATTGGAAGTAGAGGCTGATCCAGTGACCAAAAGGGTCATTCGTGAGTCTATTGTGTCCGGTCATGGTAGTGACAATGAAAGAGCTCGAGCTCCCCACGATGTATTGGCTTTCTCCCGATCTGTTCATAACCTCAACTCCTCGCTCGAATGATTAATGATTTTTGCTTTGCTCCAATGCATCATAGATTCAGAGTTTTATCCTTTTTGTTGTAGCTAGGCAGAGAATATAGAAATTTCTTCTCTTCTTTGTCTTTAATAAATAAATAAAAAGAGTGAAAAATCATATCATATATAGAACAAGTCTGAGTGGGATGGAGCCTTCAATTTCATTACATGTACCAAAAAAGAAAAGCAATCGATCGAGTGTTCGACTCTCAAAACTTATAGCAACACTTTGTGTTAAGTGTTTGAGTTTTAAGATTATATAATGCGTATTCTTTTAGTCTACGGTGATTAATTTTTAGTAAATTATTTTAATATTACCACCATGCAACGAGCGCGGCTGGTGGGAAGCCAGTTGCACTTTTAAGGGTGATAAGCTTTTAAAACGAAGATACAAGTTTAAACTTTGAAATCCACACTTGTTGGGAGGGTTTACTGCACGAGTCTCACAGTATTAGTTGTAAAAAAAAAAAAAAGTCAATGCACTAAAAAGGTATTTATTTTATATAGACAAAACTGTTAAAAGGGTAAGAGAACAAACCGCCGTAATATATCTAATATATGTTTAATTTTACTTAAAAAAAATTCAACTAAAAGGTTTTCAACTAAAAAGTTCTCTCTAATGATAAGTTTTTTCTGAAAGCTAATTCAAATACACTTCTAATCTGAAAACTACAAGTAGCTATAGGAATCCATCAGCCTTACAAGAGGTACTGCATAATAGGAAATAGACCTTGTTAAATGCCTCCGAAGCAGGATGTTGATATCATAAAATAATGGTTCTAATTGAGCTGGAATGAGTGTTGCCCCTCGCAAAATGTTGGTTTAATGCTGTTTAGACAAGAGAATGCTTATTGTAACTGCGCGCACGTGCCCTAAAGAAAATACGACGGAGAAAACTAGGACCTTTTTTTAAAAAAAATAACTTGTGGAAAAAAATAGAGAAAAATATTTTCTCTTTTTTAATTATAGAAAAATAAAGAGAAAAAAATTGTTTTATCAAACAGTTAATAATAATGATTAAGTAGAGTGACGAAGAGAATAAAATGATTACATTAAAAATACCGGTCGCATCTATGGAGAAATCATAATGTATCCATTGGTTTTGGATATTGAGAAGCCTGACATTGAAACTGAATTCAGTAACTTGTACAATGTATTTAGTATTGAGCTTCATGTACTTTTTCTTGGGAATTCAAAGTGTAAGTAATATATAGGTAAAATAATTCTCACATTGAGAATGAATGAACTAAGTGAGGAATTAGAGGAACTCAAAAACTTAATATTTAAAGATTTTTAAGTTGAGATGTGGTGTTAGATTAGTTGATGTAGTTTCTTTGTAAGTTTAATGAAAAGATCTCTTTAACGTTGCGAGCACCCTTTAACCCCCAATAAGTATTATTAGAATCGATGGTTTGAATTAGTTAAGATGAGCATTAAAGAGACGACAGTTGAGCATAAAAAGCCCAAGTGGAGTACTGGTCATGATGAGTGCTCCTGTGCAAAAATGGGTCCGGCTTAACTCGTATTTTGAAACATTGAAAGATGCACACTCAGGTGAAGAGCAATAATACGCATAGAGTGATATGGCTCTTAGAAGTGGGTTTTGTGGAATGTGCATTTAGTTAGACAGTCAAATATTCAGAAAATGACTTTTTCTCTGGGAGAGTGAACCCGTGTAAGGATTTACATTTGAGGGGAAGATTGTTGAGAATTCAAATGTGAGTATGAGTGAGTGAAGAGTTCCACATTTGTAAGGAACAGACAAAATGAGGAACATATGATATAAATGAAAGAATCTATAAACCTAACACCTTAAGATTTTTTGTTGAAACGTGATGTTAGAATCACTGGTATGGTTTCTCAATAAATTTATTGAAAAAATCTCCCCAACTTTTGCGGGCTCCCCTTGTGCCCCCTAACACTTTTATATGGGCTAGAAAGTTTAAACGTTGGATAGCATAAAAAGAAAAAGAGAAATGTTTTATCGTCTATAAAGTGATATCATTGAAACACAAGGTGTATGTAACTTAGTTGATAAATTAAATTTCATGTGGATATATTTTATCTACAATATAGGAGTTCAAATCTCATTAAAAACATTTCATGACCTGGTAAAGCAAATACTTTAGCTATAACTAGTCTCACATTCAAAAAGTGTGAAAAGATTAGTAATTTTACACACACAAAAAAAGGTTATATAACCGAAAATGTTGCTACAGATTGAGTCGTACGTCTTAAACTGAATTTTTGTAAATCTGTAATTTCCCACTTTAGATTGGCCACATACTGTTCGATAAGAAATTAATTATAAATTTTGCAATAACTTGCTAGTTAATACAGCATAATTAAGGAGATGTTGAAACAGATTTGACGGCAGCTAGCTAATTTAAGGGTCACATCTCTTTGAAGAAATGCCACGAAATTTGTAAACAATAACAAGAAATACTAAATACTTTAGTTAATCAACATTGACTAGAAATATTTGATTGAGTACGAAATATTAAAATCTATGCCAATGCATGTTTCGTTCAAAAAGAAAATACAAAGCATTTTGTTCTAACAAAGCAAACCAATAATGCACTACAAGAGAAGTCACACTCATAAATCTTTATATTGCAAAAATGGTGACAATTTATTTATTTTTAATTATATATATATATATATATA
Source organism: Styphnolobium japonicum (assembly GCA_023212625.1). NCBI lineage: Eukaryota > Viridiplantae > Streptophyta > Magnoliopsida > Fabales > Fabaceae > Styphnolobium > Styphnolobium japonicum. The sequence goes on along the minus strand of JALBWW010000003.1, from coordinate 17,838,927 downwards.
TATGTGACATATCTAATGAGAGTACCATTTTATTATGAGAGATAAGATGAACAAATCTTGATCATTGGATCATTCATGTAGGGTCAATATTAGAAGTTACTTAAAGGTCACATGACCACTTAAAAAAGTCACATGACTTTATGTTTTAATTTTGACCATACATTGATGATCAAATGGTCAAGATTTACTCTTCTTACTCTCACAATAAATCACTCCTCTTACTAGATATGTCTTCATTATATATATATATATATATATAAATATATATATAAAGTGACCTTTTCAATTCGACATTTGCTACAACTGAACGGCACTTATCAAAAGATCATGAAATAGAAAAACCCAATAAAGGAAAAGTAGGTTCTTGCCATAATTTGCAAGGATAAGATCGAATTATTTCCATATATATCATCAAGTACCACTTGCTTCAGAAAGAAACTCGAACTTTTTCGTCTAATCAAATGTATTACACAATAAACAAATTAACAAGGAAACCCCAAGTCTGCCAAATAATAATAATAATAAAAAACTTGTAAACTATATACATCATTGTCATATAACCGTTCAATAGCTATCCAATTATGCTCAGTCATCAATATCAGAAAATTAAAATCTTCTGTTTACCGCATTTCAGGTTTGGCCCACAGCCACTTTCGTACACAAAAAATTATAGTTTACGATTCAACAATAAGCTAAATGTTCGTGAAATTTTTAAGTAGGTATTATCTAATATATGTATTTTATTTAATATTAAATATATGTAAAATTATGTGAGATATGTTATGAATTAATTTATTTTAAAAAAATATCTTTACATATGTCAATTGTTAAATAGTATTTATGTAATAGTATTGTTAAAATCAAATCTAATAGTTTGACTGGTCTAATTATAAACATAATATTTAAATAATTATGAATTTAGTCTCATAATTGAATTTACAATCAAATTATTTTGGATAAGTCAAAATTCAGTTAGTTTAACTGTTTAGTTAATCGATTGAACCGAATTACCATTATATTTTTTATATAACTTTTTTAAATATTTTCACATTTTATAAATGTTTTTAAATATTTTATATTATTATATGTAAAATATTTTAATGACATCATTCTATTTTACCAACTAATTTAAATGGTTGAACTAGTTAAACCTGAAATGAAAGTCTCATTAATTCATTATGTAGTCCAATTTTAACATTTTTATCTAAAGAGTACCAACGTAAATTTTTCATGTGTAGTTAACATCTACCCGTATATTTTTTTAGTAATACAAATAAAGAAAGAAGGGACAAACAGAAAAGAGAACGTTTGTTCCAAACAAACTATATCCTGCACTGTCAGCTAAGATTTGCAACGAGATCTCCAAACGAAGATGCCTCCAAGTAAGAAAATTTTCTTCATGTTAAGCTCCATATTTAGCTAAGACACAATTTATAACAATACATTTCAGAAACAAATTTTGCACGCCAAATAATATATGAATGATAGTTGGCCGATATTAAATTAAACTATAAATTACGTACGTAATTCTTTATTTAACCTAGTTCAGTAAGAGAAACCAATGACCTTACCACGCAAAATCTTGCTGAATATGTTGCGGGGGTCATTTTCCATCATTGTTGCATTTCCATTCCATCTACATAAATGGAAAAACAATGAGCAAGGCTGAAGAAAGTGTATTTTCTATATAGCTCTAAATAGTAGCCACGGGTAGCATCTAGCAAGGGGCAAACCAGATACCAAAGCTGCTATACCAAAGAGGACTAATATCAACTACAACTCCTAATCATTGAAAGCTACGTGCTAAAGGCGAAAGCAACTTTGCTTATTCTTGACCTTACGTGCTTATCAATTTAATTTAATTTTTATTTAGAGGATGGAAAATTAAAAGTTCAAATAACAATATACTATCCATAACTTTTGATGTACTAAAATAAAATTTATCTTTGTTTTTTTGGTGAATAAAAGTGATACTAAGAATAGGTTATTAAGTATTATTTGTGAGGGCGCAAGTTACATGCTTAGAGATTCGAAAGGCACGGAAAAGTTCACTTATAAGATTGCCTCTTGGGTACTCATTAAAGGCTTTTTCCCTATGAAGACTACTCACTCATAGGTCTTAACGCAAGAGGATCTCTATTGAAAGAGATGACTACCACGGGAGATCTGAACTCATGCCTATTGGGGAGAGGAGAGCCTTATCCGGACCCATGGACCAGTATCCTCTTAAGTGCATGGACTTGATTCTGCACAACTGTACTGCACACAAAAGCTTCAAATGAGTTTAACATTTTAAGTTGAATCTCAAATGTAATCAACTGATCAAGTGCATATATGAACGATTATAGTTACAAATTTGCGTAACTGATCTTTTGTTTCCTTCTTGGAATGCTAGGTGGGAATTGAAGAAGGCATAGAGGTAGGTGCATGTGCTGCATGAGCAAAGCTTATCAAATTCCATGCTGGCGATGGGAACGTCACAACCTGATTTAGAATGAAGAAGCAGAGACATGGCATACCTAATTAGCTAGAGTGAGGACTAGTCAGCTGTCATCGAGGCTAGGGCGACGTACAGTTTTGAAATTGACGCATGTGATTGGCACTTGCCGTGCCAGTTTCAGAATTCTGAAGCGTTTTCATATCGGTACATTACATACAAGTAAAACCACTGAACTAAACGGACGCAGCTTTAATGATGCATCTACCCACCCGTGACCCTGAAGATGCCAAATACAAACAAGCAGCGAACTAGCTTCAGCCAAACTGCGACGCGTAAGCTTTTACAGCTTTCATAAAAGGACACAGAATATGATAAATAAGTTTTTTTGGATTGTAAGTTAAAGCTATTTTTAGCTCAGGTTTTGCCTTAAAATTTTAAGGTCTTACCTTAACATTGAAACGATATATTTAAAGAAATTAATTTATCTAAAGTCTAACTTAAGGTTAATAGTGTATACCTAACTTCTAAATCACTAAATCAACCTCTTGGATTGGTAAATTAATTAATTTGGAATACATAATGATAAATTCATGCTAAATCATATTCATTTTCTTAAAGTTTTCATTTAAAATTAATTTTAGAACTTTACTTTTTGGATTTTTGGAAATATGCACTAATCGCATTTTAAATATTTTAAATATTAAAGTTATAAATAATTTAGCAAATATTGTCAATGATAAGGTTATTTGCTATGTTTTTTTTTGGCCAAAATTTCACTTGTCAAATGCTTTATTTTCCACCGGCTACAACCAGAATTTATAATCTTGCACTATTTATCATATAGTTTATGCATAGAATTCACAATCTTTATTACTACAATGTTTCATAAGAAAATTCTCAATGCATTTAGTTAAGTTTCTTGCAATTTAGGCGAAAAGAAAATATCACTCGTAGAGTTAATAAATATTTAAGGGACTGTAGTGTATACCTTTAGAACTTCATATATTAAATTATAAAATTATAAAATTGATTTAAACAAACACTTCTCAAGAGTAAAGCATAGTTTGCGCTAAATTCATCAGCTTATATAATTGCTTTTATACGTGCAAGGAAACCTCTAAAAAGGGCACTCTGATTCCTCCCTCCCCCCCCCCCCCCCGCCCCCAATATTTTAGGCAGCGGGAGACTAATTTGGGCACAAATTAAGTTTGCTTAGATGGTGCTAAAGCTGTGTACTAGTACAGCGTACTTAAGCTTTTCTTTTATTCCTTTCCACTTATATGGTTTACACATCCTAAATAAGGCTTCCGTAAAATCTGAATTATGGTCAATCATTTGAGTAATGCTATAGAAATGCCTATTTAAGAAAAACAAATATAGTTTTACATGATATATTAATTTGACACTTTCTTAATTAAAGCATTGAGTCTGAATATTAGTTCAGAAGAAACTGAAATCTCGTACACCTTCCAAAGAGCCCCAGAATATTAACACCGAGATTGATAGAGAAGGTAAAGTTGTGTATCTGCAAACCGACCAACTCTCAAATGTCTTTTTCTATGGTCTTCGTCTCCAAAAATTAGAAGTACACACACACACACACACAATAATACGAATACGCATATTCGTTGTATTGTTCGTAATGGATATATAGCCATACGTGCTTTTATAAGTGTAACAATGATACATATAATATATAAACGTTATGAAATTCGCTGGGTTGTTGTCCCTGCATCAGAAAAATGTAACATGAAATTTATTTCTATCAACACTAGTTTAATTAGTCTAATGTGGGATGCTACAAGGATACACGTAGGTTTTGAGTGGTACGAAATTCAAAACTGCTATTTAAGAAATTAAGAATCAACCCCCTCCCATCAAACCTCTCTGATTGAATCCCCAGACACAAAGACAATGAGATCTATTATTACTTTGATTACTATTACTAGGTACTTTTTTGTTACATTAATCATGTAAATTTATTAATTGTGGCTACCACTTACCATCAATAATAGTAATATTATTGTGTGGACAGAATTATACACATATATTTTCAGTGCAAAGTCTTTGAGTTTTAAATAAAATTGTGAAAGAATGTTAATGTACTGTTGTTTTCCTTTTTTCTTTTGGTTCATGTTTATGTACTGTTTTTTTAGTGAAAACATTTTTATGTACTGTTGTTAATTGTATTTTATATATCTGCTCAATCAATAAGTATCAGTTACGTCTGAACCCTCTATCTATCATCCATGATGCTACTTGAGAATCATAAGGGACAAGATAGACTTATGGAAATGACTGATGGGGTCCAGTGATGTTTAAAAATTAGTCTTTGAATTTAATGTATACCATCAGGCTATTAGTCAATTTAATAAGAATTAGTTTATTAAACAAAAGAACAACGAGAGAGGGAAAAGAAACATAAAAAAACAGGGGAATCGCTATGTTTGTTAAGCCATCAACATTTTAGATGCAGAAAAAGTGTCTCTGGCTCCACTGCTCTTGCTTGATGCTCAATAAGCTTCGGTTTAAAACTGATCCTCAATTCAAACTTCAGAAACCTATGGATATGGCGGTTGTAAATTGGCTTGAACCTTGGAGAACAAACAAGAAGGAAATGGAACCCTTCCTCTCAGAAAAGAAAAAAAAGAAATACATATCTTTAATCTACTATTCACAGTGCTGATTGACAAAGCATGATTCTAGTTATTTCCTTCCAAATCTACTATTTACAGTGCTGATTGACAAAGCACGGTTCTAGTTATTTCCTTCCAAACCCCAAAATTGACAAAAAGATTTCAACTTTTTCTTTAAACTAGTGCAGTAGATAGGAGGAAGAGAAGATATAAAATTCCAATGCTTCTCATCTCCAATTAATTTAAAGACCAAAATTGACAAAGCATGGTTCAAGTGATTTCCTTCCAAATCCCAAAACTGGAAAGAAAGAAAAAAAATCTAAACTTAAACTTTTGCTTTAAACCAGTGCCACAGATAGGAGGAAAGGAAGATATAAAATTCCAACGGTTCTCATCACCAATTAATTTAAAAACCAATAACGACAAAGCATCTCAATTACACCAAAATCCCCGATCAAGATTTACAACAACAAAAGAAAAAAGAAAAAACAACAACAACAAAAAAGACAAATCAAATACCACTATGATTCCATTTACACGAAGGCCTCCTTCAAAATTCAACAGGGGAAGAAAAGCACAGATACATGCAGCGATGAAGATGGAGAGTGAACAAGACCGCATCATTTAATTGTATATGTCTTCACTCTCCATATCCAAAACTAGGCAGCTATATCTAGTAATACAATTCTAAACGTCTGGCACAGAGAGTACAAAAATACTTCCTCTTGATCTTGAAGCACATGGGCAAGAAGCAGAACCTCCACTGGATCTCAACATCCATTGCTTCAACCTTGCCTCCACAGTGAGGACACGATCCAGGGGCTTGTTGCCTGCCCAGCTCCTTCTCTCCCTCATCACACACGTACACGTACCACATTTTTGTCCTGCAAGTTGATCTTCTTCTCTTCGTTTTTGATGGCGAAGTTGGATTTTGCCTCAGTTGAGCACTTTTGCTTGTGGTTGTGGGGTAGCCTGGCCAAGCGAGAGGGTGTTAATTGTGAAAGGGCGTTGCATAGGGGTCACGTTTAGGCTAGTCAGACGTATTTATAGAAACGAGACGCCGTATTCCCTGTTACATACTTAACTTTGGGAGAAATGGAAAAGAGAGAAATATGAAAGTTTTTTTTGTTTGATTAGAGAAAAAAAAAAATGATAAGTCACAACTTTTTTATTTTATTTTTTAAATAAGAAGAAGTAGAGAAAAAATGAATAAAAGTAGAAATTTAATTAATATATATTTTTTTATTTTATAAATAAATAAATAAAAATAAATACAATAAAATTTATTTTATTTTTTTATAATTTTTTTAATTTAAATAATTTAAAAATTTATTTATTTTTTATTTTATTTTTCTTCTCTTTATTTTTTTTTTATTTTTTTCACTTTATTTATCTCTTAATTCAAAAAATTTCATTTCAAATCCATATCAAAAGAGAGAGAGAGAAAGTAGACGCCGTGGCTGTGCGTTGAATAGAATATTCCCTTCGATGATTTCGATGCTTTTTTTACTTCTTATCATTATTTTATTTTATTTTTACTTTTTATCAATTTTATAAGAGTCCTTTGAAATGACAAAATTATAAATAAGTTTAAAATTTTAGTTTTAATTGAATTGGAATTGACTGAAATTCTTAAGTTTTATATTTAAAATAAATAAATAATTGATACATATTGTATCTCTTGTCATTATTATTATTTTACTTTTTATTAATTTTATAAGAGTATGTTGAAAAGAAAAAATTGTAAATAAGTTTAAATTTTTAATTTCAATTAAATTGGAATTGACTGAAATTTTTAAATTTTATATTTGAAATAAATAAAAAATTAATACATAAAATTATAATTTTAAATTAAATTTTATTGTTACCAAAGGATAATGCAGACAGTGAACAGGGAGACACAACTAAGATGTTGCTGATAAGGATTGATGGAATATACCGTTACTTAAAAAAAAAGTATTAAATACTTTTTAATATTTTAATATATTAAATATTTTTAATTTTTTAATTTTAAGTAATTATGAGGACTTATTAAAAGGATATAACATTATTGTGTAAAAAAATTAGTTTTAATTCATGATAGTATTTTTTTCATTAGTAGGTATCCATTAATTACAATGCCTCTTGCATTAATTGTATAATAATTTATTCACTTTATAAATTTGTTTAACAAAACAAACAATTCATTAACAAAATTCAAATCGAAAATCGTTTGCATAGACATTACATAATTTTTATTTTTTTAGTGAAAATTTAAAGAGTTGATAGGTTGCTTCATAACTAAAGCAAAGTACATCACAATTAATTAATGTTTATCATTGAGGGATCACAAATATATATATATATATAAGTTAAGATTTAGAAAATAATTAATTAATAAAATTTAAATGCAAAAGTGGTGATGAAAACGCATAAGAATAATAAACATTAAATTATGTTAAAATACATCTTAAAATAGTAAATTAAGTGTACAATTAAAGAGAAATTATTGTGTACACAATACATCGCCATTTTAAATATAAAGTAATTTTCTAACACAAAAATTTATGTAATATTTCAATTGGTTATTGACTTAGTGTATACAACTTGTACTCTAAATGTTCACAATAATCTCTCACCATTAAAATACTTACACATTGAAAAAAGATTAATGAATTGAAACAAGATTAATAGTTGTATAAATCGAAGAGCAAATTATTTAGAATTTATATTGTTCAACACATTTTAAATACATCTAAATCGGGTGAAGGAAGGCCAAGTGCAAGCAAAAGCCCTAAATGATCTAGCTTTTTAGATATCCCCCTACTGATATAGCTTTCGCTACAAATTATGGTATAGGGGATTAATTTAAGGATGATGTATCAAGAGTCAAGATTCTACAAGATATTTTTTTTAAGGTACTTCAGTTCCTTGGACAACTTCAAGTTTTATCAAGATTAATAAGAAATAGAACTTCAAAAGATTGTAATTGGTTAATTAATTTTGTTTTTTATTATGTACTTATGGGGACATATTTGGAAGCTTTAGATAATTAGAATTTTTTTGACATGTGCCACACTATGAAAGAAAGGAACTCATGACAGGTGTCACTTGTAATTTTTTTTTACAGGTATTATTTACATATGATTATGCATTTAATAAAAATGCAAGTCAGCCATTAAATTTATGATTACATATATGCATGCTAAATATTAATTTATGAATATATATTAAACATTAATTTATGATTAAAATTTAAGATCATTGAAATAAATTTTTGATATGCATCACTTAAAAAAAAAGAAAATATTAACAAAAATGTTACTTATAAATTTTGACAAATGTCAATTAAATATGATTATGCATTTAATGAAAATGCATGTTAAACTTTAATGTTTAATCTATGTATACATTTTAAATATTAATTTGTAATTATATACATGTATGTTAAACATGAATCAATTTTACTATTTGGGATTATTTATGGGTTTTGATCATTTGACGTATGATGTGAAATATTTGACTCTTTGATACTTATATTTAATTGATATGTGAAATTTATTAGAGTATATATACAACAATATTTCAACTCATTTAAAATATGACACACGCGATTCTCCATTAGAACTTTATAGTTGTACTCGAATTTTTTTTCTTATAGTCATAACATATATATTTTAAAATTATGATTTCTCATCCCAGTCTTTCATCATACAATCATCTCTTACATTCTATATAAAAAATTAAAGAAATGCACATAAAAAATATTTGATAATTATTATGTTTATATGTATAACTAAAAATATTAATAATTATTAAGTTTAATTTTGTAATGCTACATTTCTCATGCTCAAAACAACGATGGAGTTCTATATTAGTAAGAATTGATCATGAAACCTTTCTGTTGGCGCAACTAGATTTTATCAATTAAATATTAATTAAACCAGCCCGTCGTTGTTGGATTGGAGTTTTAATACAATTAAATGGATATGTGTCTATATTTGAATTTTTGGTATGAACCTTTCTTGATTTAAGTAATATATTACTAATTAACTTTGGCCGTGCACATATTATATTTCTTGTGAATTTTATAATATAATATAAAATTATAATGTATGAATACACTAACATATATATTACCTTTCCAATTAATAAATGTTTTACCATAAGATCTTTGTGTCTGCATAACTTGATTCTATTAATTGAATCAATTCTTATTTGCACTTAATTCTATTAACTAAACCAAACTTCTCATTGGTCATCATGTTATAAATAGGTATAAAATTATTACATACTTATTAAAGATCATTATTAATATGGCATTGAATAATATAATATCAAAATTGTAAAACACACTATTTATATTAATGCCCATCGTGCTTTGAAATGTTCTGATTTGGTGATAAGATTTTCTGAATTTTTAATATACTATGGATGTTATGCATTTAGATTATATAAAGTATGACCGTGATAATATAATTATATATCAACTATTAACTCAATTTTTTAAAATGTAAAAATTTATCAGATTCACTGCATAAAATAACAAGCGCGGCGCCCATTGTATTTTGTTTCGAAAAATGGTATTTACACATAATTTTGATCTCATATATTTTATTTTTTTATTTCTTTTAATATTAAAAAGCGTAAATAAAATTATATATATATATATATCATTACCCTTTTATTTTTATAAACGCAACAGTAAAGAGGGGGGCCACTTTGACTGTGTGGATGGTTCTGTAACGTAAGCACAAAAGCTTAAGGCAAAATGACCCATTAATTTAATTTAAATAAAAAATAATTTTTTTGATTTGATTATTAAATTAATTAAATATAAATTAAATTAATTAATAATTTTTATATAATTAATGAATAATTTATTCTTATATTTAATACTTAATATGTAATTAATTATAAATAAATTATTAATTAATTTAATTTAATACTTAATTAATTTAATTCAAAAATTAAAATAAAATAATTTTTTAAAATTTACACGAAAGTGTGATTCTCCCGAAGCTTAATAGGACGAGAAGTGCGTGAGCTGTGACCGCGTTACCTTCGAGGCTGTGATTGCCTCACGCTATCTATTCAATATTCACTGTTCAAATTGCCTTTTTTCACTGTTTATTTATCCTACTACACTATTAATTATTTATTATCATTTACCACCACTCTAGTGTCAGTTCCCAAATAGGCAAAATTAGAGGTGTCGATTGAGTGAGATTAACCTGTGAGTGAGGGACTTGGTTTGAAATCAACCTGACTTCATTAATTCAGGGGTATTGAGTTTTAATTTTTCTAAGTGGACGGAACTCGATTCGAGCTAATTAATCACTTATCTTTTATATAATTTTTAATCAAAAGTGTTATTACAGTTAAGTGTGAGACGAATTTCTGTTAAAGTAATCATCCTAATTCTTTTAACAAAGTATTTTCAATAGAATTCAAATCTTTACATTATAGTTAAAGTTTATTTACATAAAATTTAATTTATTAATTGAATTACACCTCATGATTAAAATGACTTTATTTTAAATTTAATGTTTAGTATATCATTTTAGTTATATATTTTTATTTTTTAAATACAAAATGATATTATTTTGATAGAATTTGTTTTTTAATAAAAAAAAAGGCATAAATTCTACTCGAACCAATCTCACCATAAATAGATTGGCAACCCTACCGACTCAATTCAACCAATTTGATTGAGTTAATTTTTATTTTTTTCAAACCCGATCCAATTACATTTCTATTTAAATTAATATTAAAAAGACTGTAAAATATTGTCGCCTGGTTAATGGAAAGCTGAGAAGCTGAGAAGCTGAGAATAAAGGTAAAGAATGGCTGCTGCTGCTAGTTTACCAGGTCAACGGCACCAACACCATGGCTGCTATCGACGTCATCCTCCGCCGATTCATGTTTATCACGTTTTTATAAGTGAAACAATAGATCAATAGTTGCTTCAGATTTTCATTCATTCGTAGTAACCCGGAAAATTGATAAACAATCAAGTTGGCATTTAAAAATTTCAACTAGCTAGTTAGTTTTGCAAAATTGCAATCGAGCATATTGAAAACTAGCTGGCAACAGAAAATTATCCAGTTTTATATTTGGAGGAATTATAATTAGCTAGTGAATCCTTGTTCTCTTGAAAAAGTTGAAATGTACCTTTCATAGGGTTCAATTAATTAATAATCCGATGTGTGTGATAAAGTCGAAGATAGCACATATCAATCCATAAATCTCAAAATTTGAATATCCTGACTGCTGCGTTGTGTGCATGGACTCAAATAAATAAATACATAATTTTCTAGAAAATTAGGAGAAAAATAAGAGGACAAGAAATAAAAACGAAAGGGAAAAGAATAAATTTTGTGTCTAGATGCATTCACGCTAACCTTTTCAGAAAAAAGTCTTAAATTGACGACATACTTACTTCTTTGAACTAGCTATAGCAGCCACAGTGAGATATATATATATATATATATATATTAATAATAATAATATTATTATTATTATTATTATTTTAATTTTTGCTATAATGCCATGTAACAATTTAAAACCAAATAAAAAGGTGTTCACTTGCTGAAATTGTCTCCTTTGTACTTATGACACTCTGATTCGTTGGGAAGTATTAAACATATGACTTGCATCCTTATATTGTATTTTTCATTTTCACCACAATATATATATATATATATATTGTATTTTTCATTGTTAACTTCATTAATATTATTAAATTATTAAATAATAGGAATGTAATTTAAATATAAAGTCTCTAAATAAAATATTTAATATTTAAGTGAGTGGTGTGTTAGAAACCAAGAAGAATAACAAGGAGAATAAAACAGTAGAACGTAATATGAGGGAAAAACTGTGTATTATTTGATAGAAGAATGGGAATTACAGTAGTTTAAGACCTACTGCCACAGAGCTATGCTCCTACAGAGAGCTATAGCTCTCCATTCATAACTAACTTGCCCAGAGGAAAATCAAAAGACCCCTTCCTATTTTTTACTCCGCCTATTAGTAACAGAAACTTTACCCAAAACGTGACTAACCTCTACTAACCTCTCCCACTGCCACATCAGCAGCTTCCCACTGCCACATCAAAAGCTCTCTCTTTCTTCCTTCTCGAATAGACCCTCCAAATCTTAGGCCTATTAGTCACCGGCTGACCCGTACAATCCTTTGGGCCCACCGACTCAGTTTGGACTCTACCACTGCCTCCTTCATCAACTCCAACCTTGTCCTCAAGGTTGAATTTTGTAAACTGACTGAGGATAGTGAATTTATCTTCCCAAGTAGCCTCATCTGCTCCCTTTCCCTTCCACTGCACCAACCAGTGAGTAATTGACTCTCTTCCTTTGTGCACAGTTCTGGTGGCTAATACTGTAGTAGGCTCTAATACTTCCATACATTCTCCTTCAATTCCCATTGGTAACTCTTTCTCCACTTTATAATTTCCCACAGCTTTTTTGAGCAAAGAAACGTGGAAAACCGGGTGTATCCTTGAAGATTCGGGGAGCTTGAGCTTATAAGCAACTGCCCCAACACGTTCCTGCACTTGAAATGGGCCATAAAAACGCGCTGCTAGTTTGGCATTGATGCGTGAAATCACATATTGCTGTCTATGGGGGCGCAATTTCAGGAAAACCCATTCCCCAATTTCAAAACTTCGTTCCTTTCTCTTGCCATCGGCTTGGATCTTCATCCTCTCTTGAGCCCTGGAAAGGTGATGCTTTAATTGTCTTAGAGCTTCATCCCTATCCACTAACTCCCTTTGGATTGCTTCCAGCCTTGTTTCCCCTTGCAAGAACCTTGTGATCACCGGAGGCTTCCGACCATACACCACCTCAAATGGGGTAACTCCTGTAGATGCATGGAATGTTGTATTATATCAATACTCCGCCCAATGCAGCCATTGAACCCAGTTTCGCGGCTGGTCAGTGATAAAACAACGTAAGAAAGTCTCCAAACAACGATTGACCACCTCTGTTTGGCCATCCGTTTCCGGATGATAAGCCGAACTCATCTTGAGCTGTGTGCCCTGAAGTTTAAACATCTCCTTCCAAAAGTTGCTAATGAAAACAGGGTCTCTATCACTGACAATGGTTGATGGAATCCCATGCAACCTCACAATTTCCTTAGCGAATACCTCTGCCACCATTCTAGCGGTATAAGGGTGTTTCAAAGGCAGAAAGTGACTATATTTGGACAGGCGGTCCACAACCACCAAAATAGCCTCATACCCTTTAGATTTTGGTAAACTCGTGACAAAATCCATAGACAATTCGTCCCATACTACCTCTGGAATATTTAGGGGTTGCAGGAGGCCCCCAGGTGCTGCTGCCATATATTTTTGTCTCTGACAAACATCACACTCTTTGACAAAGTCTTGGATCCTCTTCTTCATTCCAATCCAATACAAGTTTGCAGCCACCCTCCTATATGTTCTATAAAAACCAGAGTGTCCCCCTAGAGGAGCAGCATGGAATTCTTGTAGCAATTTGGGAATCCAAGATGATTTTGCAGAGATTACAAGCCTGCCATTATAGTATAAAACACCATTGCTGTATGCGAATTCAGGTCGCACCTCTCCTCCATTTTTCAGCCTGGCTATCACTTCCTGCAACCTCTCATCACTGTGGACTTCATCTAAAATCTCCTTTCCCTCTATCCATGTTGGATATACTATAAAAGCTCCAAATTCAGCCATTTCATTCACACGAGAAAGGGCATCAGCTCCTCTATTTTCCACCCCTGGTTTATACACAATGTCAAATTGGTACCCCAATAATTTCGCAGCCCAGTTTTGCTGATCTATGGAAGTGATCTTTTGCTGCAACAACTGCTTCAATCTTTTCTGGTCAGTGCAAACTGTAAATTTCCTTCCTAATAGGTAGGGGCGCCAATGTTGCACGGCTAAGACTACTGCCATCAGCTCCTTCTCATAAGCGGATTTTGCTAAATTTTTTTCACTCAAAGCCTTGCTGAAAAAAGCTATAGGCATACCAGTTTGCATCAGGATTGCGCCTATCCCCTGGCCTGAAGCATCACACTCGATCACAAACTCCTGAGTAAAATCAGGTAGTGCCAAAACCGGCGCTGTTGTTAGCCGTTCCTTCAACACCTCAAAGGCCTTTTGTGCTTTTGGGTTCCAAGAAAAACCCTCTTTCTTGGTAAGGTCTGTTAAGGGCCTTGCCACCTTACCATAGTCTTTGATGAATTTTCGATAATATCCAGTGAGACCGAGAAATCCCCTTACCCCTTTTACATTCTTCGGGGTAGGCCAATGTATCACGCTACTTATCTTGCCCGGATCCACTGCTACTCCCTCCCGCGAGATGATATGCCCCAAATACTCCACTGTGGGCTGAGCAAATTGGCACTTCTTTTTGTTAGCAGCTAGGTGTTGCCTCTGTAATACTACCAATACTTCCTCCAGGTGTTCAATGTGGGCTTCCCAACTAGAGCTATAAACCAGAATATCATAAAAAAAAACCAGCACAAACCTCCTTAGCATTGTCTTGAATACCTCATTCATTAGAGCTTGAAATGTGGAGGGAGCGTTCATTAACCCGAATGGCATCACTAAGTACTCGTAGTGCCCTTTATGTGTGCGAAAAGCTGTCTTATGGATGTCTTCCTCCTTCACCCTCACTTGGTGGTACCCGGATTTTAAATCCAATTTAGAGAAAAATTGGGCTCCATGTAGCTCGTCTAGTAACTCTTCTATCACCGAAATAGGGAACTTATCCGGAATGGTGACTTTGTTCAAAGCCCTGTAATCAACACACATCCTCCACGTGTTGTCTTTCTTTTTGACTAGAATGACAGGGCTAGAGAAAGCGCTCTGACTGTGTTTGATCATTCCCGATTTCAGCAATTCTTTCACCTGCTTCTCAATTTCGTTTTTATGGTGATGGGGGTAACGATATGGTCTCACACTTACAGGACCTTGCCCTTCCAACAGATTGATGGCGTGTTGACGATCCCTTTTTGGAGGCAACCCCTCTGGTTCACTGAAAACAGCCGTGAATTTTGCCAACACCCCTCCCAACTCCTGTTGCTGCTTCAAACTCAGCGAGTCACTAACATTCCCTTTGTTTGACTTGCTTGAGAGTTGCACTTCAGTGGACAAAAGCAAACCTTCAATTACTTTCTTTGACTCCCCAACAACACTTTGTAGGGCCAGCTGAGATGGATGACGATTATCTTCACCTTTCAGTTCCACCCACTCCCCATTTAGCTGACATGTCATGGTCTGTGTACCCCAGTCAATCAGCATTTTTCCCAGAGGTGCTAACCACGAAATTCCCAGCACCATGTCTATCTCTTCCAAGTCAAAGAGAAAGGCCTCTACTGTTACCTTGACATTTTCCAATTCTAGCATGATTCTCTTACATTTTCCGCGAGCCTCTGTTCTGTGTCCATCTCCCAATTTGATCATCATGGGCTTGGTATCTTCCACCTCCCATCCTACTGCCTCCACAAGCTTTCTAGAAACAAAGTTATGGGTGGCTCCACTATCCACCAACATGAGTATGGGAACACCATTTAGTAGCCCTCTCAACTTCAGCGTCTTTGGTTTCTCTTTCGTTTCTGTCACTATGTTTCCCAGGCTCATAATGCTGCAGACACCCTCTACTTCCCCTTCAGCTATTAACAGTTGTTCCTCTGTGTTGTTGTCCTCCTCATCATCCAACACCATCACCCTAAGCTGTTTATCCGGACATTGATGAAGTGGGTGATAGGGTCCTGCACATTTATAACACAAGCCCTTTTGTCTCCGTTCGTTGAGTTCCTGAAATGACAAATGTTTCACTCCCCGATCTCCAGATCTTCTTTTATCAGCATTTGGGCCTGTTTTCGAGTGAAGCCCAGATTGCCCTGTTCCCTTAGCTGACTTGTTTCCATCACTTGGGCCCATCTCCTTTCCTCCCCTCACATAAACCCAATCTGATCCTGTGTTTCGACCCACTTGGTTGGCACTGGTTCTGATAGTTGGGCCTGACCCGTATATACTTCGCCCTCCATTGCCTTTGAGCCCGCTAGACCCAAAGCTCCCTCCTCCATGTCCTTGCAATTCGTTCTCCACCGCCTTGGTCACGCTCATGAGACGTGAACGTGAAAGTGGCCCCAGAGTTCTCAAGCTGCGAACTCGCCCTCTAATTTCTGCTTTCAGTCCATGGAGAAAATACCCGAAGTACTGCTCGTCGAGTAACCTCCTCACCTGCGCCGTCAAGTACTCGAACTCTTGGATGTAATCATCCACGCTGCCCCACTGCCTGAGCGCTGCCAATTTCTCATAGACATCGCCCTCACCCGCACCGCCGTATCGCTCCAGTAACTCTGTTTTTAGCTGCTCCCATGTCAACTCCTTCTCGTCATCCAGCAGCGACGTGAAAAAGTGAATGGTTGGTCCTTCCATACACAATTGAGCCAAATTGACGCGTACTTTCGGCCTTGTCTCTTGTACATGAAAGTACACCTCTGTTCTAGAGATCCACCCCGCTGGATCCTCTCCATCGAACATGGGAAGTTCAATCTTCTTCACAGATTGCCTAAACTCTTCCAACGCTTCACCATGGAGCTTTTTTAGCCCCGATGTTGAACATGCCTTCTTGAACGGTGAACTCTTCTCCTCACCCTCCTTCTCTGTCTCTTTGTTTTTGTTGCTATTCTCGCCTTCCTCCTCCTCCTCCAGCTGAATCTTGCCCAAACACTTTGCTAACAGCGCCATCAAAGATTGATGGTTGTCATCCACCTTACGCTCAATCGCTGCTAAAGATGCCTTGACGCTGGTTAGTTCCCCTTCCATAGCTGCTACCTTAGCCTCCATTCCGCCCTTCTGTACTGACTTTTTCTTCGGTGGCATTCACCGTCACGTCACCTTGTTGCGCCGATCTCTCCAAGCGTATCCGGCAGGTCGGACCAGTTTGTTAAAAACCAAGAAGAATAACAAGGAGAATAAAACAGTAGAACGTAATATGAGGGAAAAACTGTGTATTATTTGATAGAAGAATGGGAATTACAGTAGTTCAAGACCTATTGCCACAGAGCTATGCTCCTACAGAGAGCTATAGCTCTCCATTCATAACTAACTTGCCCAGAGGAAAATCAAAAGACCCCTTCCTATTCTTTACTCCGCCTATTAATGTAACAGAAACCTTACCCAAAACGTGACTAACCTCCACTAACCTCTCCCACTGCCACATCAGTAGCTTCCCACTGCCACATCAGCAGCTCTTTCTTTCTTCCTTCTCGAATAGACCCTCCAAATCTTAGGCCTATTAGTCACCAGCTGACCCGTACAATCCTTTGGGCCCACCGACTCAGTTTGGACTCTACCATGGTGTTTCAGATTTTTGTTGTTGTTAAAATTACGAAATATTCTCATACCTTTTAAGTGTGAAACTAATTAATCTTACTTCAACATCAACTTGGCCATTGTTATAAAACATTTTTAGTGAGATTTGAATCCTAACATTGTAGGTTTTAATTGCATTTGAGATTAAAATGGAATCAAATTGGCTTTATTAATTTACAATTTAAAATAGCAGCATTTTCTTTCACATGTTAATATATACACACACTTAGACACATACACATATGATTTAGTAACCTAAATTATGAACAAAAAATATACAATTCTCTTAAAGTAAATCGATCATATAGTAAAAGATAAAAAGAAATAATTAGTTTGATTAATTTTTTATACACCTCTAACTCAACTATTAAGACTTTTCGTTAAAAATTTATTATAGCCTTTTGTTTCTTGCTATAAATACTTGATTCTACATAATAAAAAAATGCGTACTTATATGAGTTTTTATTTCTGAAGATAATCTATCGGGCTGAAATAATTTTTTTCCACTCATTTTCATATGTAAGAGTTTTATATAATAGGCTATCTAAAATATGTTATTGGTTAGTGATGGATCCAAAATATTTATTTATCGAGGGTAAATTTTACACTAATATACAAAATAAAAAGATTAAATATTTAAATTATACTCGTTATCATTTATCACTTATTCTTTAATTTTTTTATATAATTATAGATATTCTTGAGTTTTTCATTCAAGAAAATTAAGTTGAAGAATGGTATATGAAATCATGTGAGAGTGAAATTTTAAATTAGTACTATCTACTCTCTTTTAAAAAATATACAAATTATTTGTGCATAAACAAAATCTATTTGTGTAGATAGATATGTGAATTTTTGCACTTATAAAATATTGCATATTTAACCTTATTTGTCCAATTTTTTTTACTTAAAAATGATAATTCAAATATTAGTCACAAAATAACTAGGTAGTGGGGGCAATTGTCTATTTACTAGTAAGATAATATATATATATATATATATATATATATGTACATAATAAAAGTGAATTTTTCTAAAATTGAGTGAGAGCATTTTTCCTCATAACCTTATAAGTGGATTCGTCCTTATTATTGGTAACCTAAGGGGTTAGCCTAGTAATTAAAAAAGTGTATTTCATACCTTTATTACTTTAGTTTGAATCTTGGGTCAACATTTAGATGAATTAATTTTCTTAAATGTACTATACCAATGTAAGAGATATGCTCTTAAGATTGTAATGAAGGGGCTTAATTTGTATCAGTTGATGCGAAAATTGACATGATGATGATACCCTTATTGTACAACAATAAAATACATTATTGTTAAGCTATCTTAAAATTGAATAAGTACTTGCTTAGAATAAATCATTCATACATATAAGACAAATATACAATGAATGTAGTGTTGGAATTTTTCTTAATGTGGGTTCAATTAATTATAATGTTTTGTTTTCTTAAAAATGGGCTGACTATATAATTTATGTTTTAGACAAGCATAATATGCTCAATATTATTCATGATCCATTTATTATGGATTGTGCAGTTTATATTAGGTTATAATGTGAATATATATACAACAGTAGTATATGCCTATATTAATAGTAGTTTTTGGAAATTGTTAAGTTTTGCTGTGACTATTTTTTGACGGGGGAGCTGCCAGCTGTTAAAGTGAGTTAAAAAAAAAAAAAACTCAACTGTTCACCTGAGCATATAGTTGCAATCATCACCTTTATGCAATTCATGGTGTACATAGGTACTCTTCCACTTTTATAATCATTTAGATATGGTGTATAACGACTTTTATCCAAGATGTATTTTGCATGTGGTATCAGATCTATGTTATTCGAGCACAGGATCTAGATTTGTATAATTTTAAGTAGAAAATCGAAATTACATTTTTCCATGTATGGTACTTCGAGCTTTCGATTCTTCTTTTGTGCTTTATAATTGAAAATAGAATCATAAGACTTTTATAGTATGAATTGACACAAATCTATTTGAACAAACAATCACGTTAAATCGTAGCTTGTAGAGGGAGAAATCATTCCTTGAAGTTTTGGATATGCTAACTTAGGATTCGAATTCAAAATTTGGGATTCAAGCAATTAATTGTTCACGTATGATAAAGGCTTTTGATATGTTGTTTTTGAGATTTGTAAGTTGTAATAATTGTTTTATGTAGTCTAAATTTTAACCGAAGAATTATATGTGTTTTGGGTCTCTTCATGAAAAATCTCAAATATAGATTTTTGGTCATTTATGAACAAAAAATTTGGGAGCAAATTGCTTCTTTTTTTTTTTCACTCACTATTTGAAGAATCTATCATAAATTTAATTTTGATATACTATTAATGTAAAATTTATTTATACTGTTATCTAATAATATATTAATATATTATTTAAAAAATTATACTTTTTAAGTAGTTATAAAATTCCTTTAAACTCTAAACTTTTCTGCATTTTTTTTGTTACATTTTTTCATTGGCTGTCATAAACCAACTAAATTATGCCATATGTATGGTGAAATAGACGTCCAACGCAATCCTTTTTTTTTTTTTTTTTTAAATCTTTTTTGCTTTTTTCGATTTTTAGTTTCTGTCACAACGTACAATTTTACATAATGCCATGCTACCATCCATAAATCAAAAATAAAAGTGCCATACTGTGCCATACTACATTACCATAATGACATACTCTTCGGAAATTCCTTTCTTGAATTAGCATTTTTTTTCTTTTAATTTTTTTAAACAATGATGGCTAAAATTTATGAAATCTTAATTTGTCTCTAAATTTTGACAAGTTTTAGGAAATATCATAATAAAAAAAATCACTGGATATGCAGATAACCTATATGCAATTTCTTTAGGTTATTTAGTCAAATTTTGTTAATCAATTTTTATAATAATATATAAATATTTAAAAAATTATATTTATTCTGATTTTTTTGGAGGAAGAAATATATATACTTTTTTTTTGGTAGAGGAAGAAATATATATACTGATTTAAAATGAATTAAAGAATCTTTATAAAGATTTGGGTGGTTGAGATATTGATGCTTTGTAAATTTTATATAGGGATTTGAAGGATTGAGATATAATAATTTTTTAAAATCAAAATCAAAATTATCTAAAACATAGAATAAGTAAATATGCATAAAATATTAAGTTAAAATTATATTTTTATAAGAATAAAGAAATAATAAAAAGCACATGTGATAAAGAAAAGCGGCTTTTTTATATTAATATACCTAAAATTGTTTTCATTTATTATTTTATCACACTTCAAAAATTATGTATCAAAATACTCTATTTTTCAAAAATTGTTCTCAATATACTTTTTTTTTTAATTTAAAACCTGTTGAGAAGTTGGTTTGGGGGAAACCGACTTCTCAACAGGATGTTAAAATTTTTTTGAATTTCAACGTTGAAAAGTCGGTTTTCCCCAAACCGACTTCTCAACAGGTTTTTATTTTTAAAAAAAAGCACGTTAGGAAGTCGGTTTGAACCAAATCGACTTCCCACCATGAGAAAAAAAAGGACTATTTTAGTATATAATTTCTGAAGTGTGGTAAAATAGTATATAATTTTTTTTAAGTATATTTATATAGAAAAGCCAAGAAAAACACACACAGTAAAAAAATATAAAAAGATAATAAAAATCGTGAAAT
Source organism: Styphnolobium japonicum (assembly GCA_023212625.1). NCBI lineage: Eukaryota > Viridiplantae > Streptophyta > Magnoliopsida > Fabales > Fabaceae > Styphnolobium > Styphnolobium japonicum. Next base: position 17,817,827 of record JALBWW010000003.1, on the reverse strand, counting down.
TCACGGAGGCATTAACTAGTAATAGATAAATGCGCTGTCCAACAGATAGAAACTGAAGATATTATCATAAAGGGAAAAGGGCTTCGCCAGACGAGGAATAACCAAAGATTGGAAGAAGGAAAGTCCAAAGTGACGCTGAGATAGATTTCGTTTCTTCCAAGTGAATCTGGGTGGCTTTTCTCTGAGGTAGAGATGGTGAGATAAGCAACAAAAAATTGGTCTATAAAAGCAAATCTCAAATTTTGAATTCGGTAGGAGATGGAAAGCGAGCAGCCTGAATATTTGAACACGCGGGTGAATGTGCCCAGGCAGGGGTCTCCATTGTTGAGGTCACAGTTCTGGGAAATGTTTTAAACCTTCAAAGCAATATTATGAAGGATAATCAATAAGGCTAACATATGGTATGAATATACTAGTAGCAGAAGTTTACAAAGAAAATATATATCATCTTTGACTGAACCTATTAAATATATCTATTGTAAACACACATCTAAAACACGTTACGAGGCATGAAACATGACTTGTATTAATTTATTATTTATTTTAAAAATTAATATATGTAAGAAATCAAAACTAAATACAACTATTGCTTGAAGCTTTAAGTTTTTAATGGAATAAATAGTAAAAGCTACTGTCACTTTATTTCATGAAGCACAAATAATCATGAAATGTTCAACAACAAAATATGAGAGATCAATTAACAAAGTATGTATAATTTCTTATCTAAAAATAGAAAACATATGGCATAACACCTACTAATTTAAAGGATTTTTATTTTGTAGAATGAAAGCAAATATTGCAGTAAGTTTTATAAGAACTTGATACTTTGCTTGAACAAAGAATATTTTTTTTTGGTTTTTATCCGGGTATTCCCACATCACTAATCCCGTTTAGGATGCTGAGGTTCACTCTCCATAAATATTTTTTTACGAGCTCAAACCTCTAATATTAAGTCTTTCAATCACTGAGTTTAAATTTATTTACTACTTAGTCAAAAAAATATAAGACTTTCGAACAAATGAATTACAACCATGGTGAAGGTAAAGCTACGGCCGTAAATATAATAGCTCAAGAAGTCCAAAAAGCTGCAATCAACAATGGAAAGCTACTTCAAAAGAAAATGAAGATTGAAAATAATTGAAAGATCATCTTAACATAATTAATCACTACCCATTTTAAAACAAAAGCATTCATTCTATACTATCATGCCGGGTTTTTATTTTTGTTTTTGTTGTTTTTGCATTTTTTTTAACTATTGGATATATTATACTATTGCTCTTTATTTTTATATTCTATAACTCTGTCTTATTCTTACAGTGACCATTATATTTGTATTTATTTAAAAGGATTGATTTCTTATTCAATGCCTCTATCTTAATTTCGATTTATTCATATGAGAAGATACTAAATGCTTACGTATACAAATTTATCTTCATATATTTAGCCCACGATTAAAGCACATGTCAAAACTAGTTACTCTAAATATATATGATCCGCTTTTTTCTCTAAACTTTATTTTTTATCATTCTCATTAATTCAGAATTACTTATACCTCATTTTTAAATTATTATTTCTTTGATACTAGCTTCGCTCAATGTAGATGTATAATTATAGTTATGAACCAAATAACTAAAAAAATGGGACTTAAAATTGGGAACTTATATAATTATATACTTAGAAATCAAATAATGACTCACAGTCATAAACAATTGTTTAGTATTTAACTGTACTTAATATGCTAAAAATTCAAACATAGCAGGAAACAAAGAAAATCACAATCTGGCCCAAATGAAAATCATACTTAACCAATCCGGCCCGTAATTAATTGGAAAGCCGATCCATACAATGGTGGGTCGGGTCCAGCCCACATTTCTGGCAAGTTCCACGTTGTTCTTTTGTTAATTATGAGAAATTAAAGTGCATTAATTTCCTTCAACTTTTCGGTGGGTCTTGCAACTTGTTCAATCTGGTTTGTTGATCGAAAACGAACGTGTTTTGGTTGTTTTCGGTAACACTCTTCCCCTCCCTGCCTCCCTCCCTTATCTCGATCGTTCGAAAACCCTACTCTCTCTCTGATCAACACAAAATCGCATTCACTCTCTCTCTTCCTCCGAAGCTGCTCGCAAGGATCGAGCAGTTTCAAATTCGACGCAGGATGAATTTAAGTGAGCTCAATTTGGCGCTTTGATTCTCGCAATCATGTGGTTTTCCTTCTGGAGATCCAGAGATCGTTTTTCCTTAGATCATCTCAGGTCCGGTTCTGAATTGTTAATCGGCATTGCAATGATTTTTGATCACTTCGTTCTCTTTCAGATGATCGATAACTTGTCTTTCTGTGCCTGAAGCTGAAGTGTCAGCTTGGAGAGTGAGTGTGTGTGTATTATTTCATTATATTATATGCTATGTTGCTCTACATATGTCTGTCTAAGTTCAGTCATGTATTATTTCATCATTATATGCTATGCATTGCCTCTGGTAACTGGATACTTTATTAACTGCTTTTATATTCAATGATTAGTATGCATGAAGCTGTGTCTTCTCTAGGTTACACCTCTCTCTTAGTTGGCAGTTACCTCTGTTGAAAATAGAATATTATTAATGAAGTGTGTGCTGTGCTGGTTGTAATAAGTGTGTTAGGTGTAGTGTGTGTGTGATGAGTACGTTAGGTGTAGTGTATGTGTAATGAGTGTGTTAGATAATGAGTGTGTTAGAGATAATGTAAATAATTATCTTATGTAAACTATCTATCTATATATTCTTCAGCTGAGTGAAGAACACTCAAGCATTCACAAGCAGATTCAATCTTCAATATGGTATCAAGAGCTGGTTCGATCAACTCTTGAAAATTTTCTCCAAGAGGGTCTGCATCTTGGTCCAGCAGAGACCTGCAATCCCAAACACAACTACGCGTCGGGTGAGTGGCCCCAAACACCAAATCACCCATTACGGTACAGTTCCAAAACACCACAGCCCACTCACACACCTTTACTAAGTGTTCAGACCAAATACCCACTATACACCACCACCGGGAACCATCTCAGAAGCTTCCGACCGGCCACCCACCGGAGCCCCGTCGCCGGAAACCGGCCCACACGCCTGCTGCATCACATCACAACCCACTGCCCAACATCTCCAACCATTCAGACCATACACCCACCATACACCACCACCGGAAACCACCTCAGAAGCCTCAGTAGGCCACCCCGGAACCGTCCGCCGGAAACCGGCCACACGCCGCACTGTTTGCATCACATCACAGCTACGCCCAACATCTCCAACCGAGTCGGACCATACACCCACCATACACCGCCACCGAGAAACCACCTCGAAGCCTCCGACCAGAAGCCACCCCGGAACCCCGTCGTAGGAAACCTCCCCACGCGCCTCCACGCGCTTCTTCTCTGTTGGCGCGTGACATCCACGCGCCCCCACGCGCACCATCTTGCCGGCGCGTGAATGAAACGCGCCACTTTGCCTCTCACAGGAAAATTTTTCGGCGACACGATGGTCTTGCTGGCACGTGCTTGAGTTTGGTCTTTCGCACTTCACCTTACCAAAAGCAAGATATATTTCTTCTTCTTGTTCTTCTTGAAAGCAGGCCTATCGGCCAACAACTTGTGCCTATCACAAAATTTTCTCATTACGATCACTCAAGAGTGATAAAATGGCCTCCAATTCTCAAAGACATGATGGTCACGCTTTCTCTTTCTCGGCACACCAACAATTACTTCGGAGAAATTAAGTGCTAAAAATTATTTAGCATGGTACGCATACTCTGTAGAACTTTGGTTTCTTGGTCAAGGATTCCATGAACATCTCGAAACAACCTCAGATGATATTTCGTAAGACAAACGCGACCAATGGAAGAAGCTTGATTATCAATTGTGTGCTCTCTTGTGGCAATCATTGAACCAACCATCTTGACAAACTTGAGCTTTCAAAACTTGTCACACCTTCTCGGAAAAAGGCTCAAAATGTCTTTGCAAATGACATTCAACAAATGTATGATCTTGTCACAAAAATTAGCCACTCTCAAACAAGTTGATCATAACATGGTTGCATATGTCTCGAAAGCCCAATGCGCGGTGGAGGAGTTAAAATTATCTTTGGAAGCCGATAAGCTCGAGGACGTAAAGAAGAAACTTGATAATCTATATATGGTGTTGATTCTACGAGGAATGCATCCAGTTTTGATCATGTTAGCGATCAAGTCTTAGCTGGTCAAGAAGTTCCTTCATTAGAGCATTTAATCACTCGACTACTTCGGGTCCCCTCATCTATGGGCGCAAGTTAACACTATTGAAACTTCACGCCATGATCTCTGAGTCGAGGAGGAGGAGGTCGGTGCAACCGAGGAGGCAGAGGTGGGCGAGGAGGCCGTCCTCAATGTTCTTATTGCAAAAGAATGGGCCACACACAAGACACTTGCTATTCTATTCACGGATTTCCTGGAAAATTTGTGAATATTTCCAAGTCTCGAAACATCCCGAGATGAAGTTTTCCTTAAGCCGAATATCAAAGAGTATCTCCCATTAAAAAGCTGCCAAGGAACCTCGGATCTCCTCATCTATAGGTGCTCATAACTCTGCTTTGCTTGCATTTCCCAATCTGGTAATGATCAAAATCCATGGATAATTGATTCAGTGCCTCCCGATCACATTCTTTCGGTAATAGTTCTTTATTTTCATCCATCTCCTCTCCAAATATTCCTCATTTCATTACTCTAGTGATGGCTCCCAAGTTCTGACAAAAGGAATTGGTCATGTATCACCCAACTTCTTCTTTGTCTTTATCCTCTGTTTTGTTTATCCCCAATTGTCCTTTCAATTTAATTTCTCTAAGCCCATTACTCGTTTCTCATAATTACTCAGTAACATTTGATGCTAACTCATTTGTTATACGAACGTGGTTCGGGTCGGACGATTGGCGTAGGGACATGAATCTAATGGTTGTACTATCTCAAGCCTCGATTCTTCTTGGATCAGCGTAGTGTTGCTCGTCACCAAAAACTCCTTCATGAGCGTTTGGGACATCCACATCTGTCCAAACTCAAAATAATGGTCCCCGGTCTTGCAAAAATAAAATCCTTCAACTTGTGAGTCATGTCAACTAGGAAAACATGTTCGTTCTTCTTTTAAGCATGCTGCTAGTCATGTTGATTCTCTTTTTTCAGTTATTCATTCAGATATATGGGGTCCTAGTCGTGTGTCTTCTTTAGGTTATAGATACTTTATCACCTTCATTGATGAATTTTCTCGATGTACTTGGGTTTTCCTAATGAAAGATCGATCAGAAATTGTGTCCATCATCACTTCTTTTGTCAATGAAATTAAAACTCAATTTGGACAAACAATTAAAGTGCTTAGAAGTGATAATGCAAAAGAATACTTTTCTTCAGCAATTTCTTCTTTTTTGTCATCACAAGGTATTACGCATCGATCTTCGTGTCCTCATACTCCTCAGAGAATGGTATAGCCGAAAGGAAAATAGACATCTTGTTGAGGCTGCGCACATTATTACTTCATGCTAATGTACACATGCGTCATTGGGGAGATGCAATTTTGGTGGACTTGTTTTTTAATAAATCGGATGCCACTCTTCCTCCATTGAAAATAAAATACCACATTCTATTTTATTTCCCAAAGAACCATTGTTTCATATTGATCCACGTATTTTTGGATGCACTTGTTTTGTTCATGATATGTCTCCGTGTCTTGATAAACTTTACGCTAGAGCCATCAAATGTGTCTTTCTTGGATATTCCGGACTACTGAAAGGTTATCGATGTTACTCTCCTACATTCAATCGTTACTACATCTCGCCGATGTAACATTCTTTGAAGAAAAGTTATATTTTTCACCTTCCACGAGTTGAGTCAAAAACTCTACAAGAAGTTTTTCCTATTCCCTATCTTGGTCCATCACCTCCTTTGCAAGAATCGGGGTCAATCATAGATTCTACAGGATATTTACGAAAATCTTCCACACGAAAGCGACCACAAAGACCACTCATCACATACCAACGGCGTCCACAAATTCCCAATCGAATTGGAAGGCACTATAAGACCCGGTGAATCATGTCCTACTCAGACAACTAGACTACGGACCTACGAAGAAAATCTTGCGCCCATTGCTCTTAGGAAAGGTATTCGGTCCACACGGAATCCTCATCCTATTTATAACTTCTTAAGTTATCATCGTCTTTCTCCTTCTTTTTACTCCTTTGTGTCCTCTTTATCTTACTGTCTCTATTCCTAAAAATCTTTGTGAAGCACTTGATCATCCAGATGGCGACACAAGCCATGATTGATGAAATGCGAGGCTTTGGGCATAATGGTACTGGGCGTTAGTTCCTCTTCCTTGGGAAAGAAACCACATCATTTTGTCGGTGGGTATATCTTTGTTAAAATAGGGGCCAATGGGCCCAGTTGATCGTCTCAAAGCCGATTGGTTGCAAAAGGTTATACCAGTTTATGGACTTGACTATGGCGATACGTTTTCCCCTGTGGCCAAAATTGCCATCTCGCCTCTTTCTTGCCATAGCGACCATCAACCATTGGCCATTATATCGAGTTGGATATTAAAAATGCATTCCTACGGAGAATTAGAAGAGAGATCTATATGGAGCAACCACCTGGATTTGTTGCTCGAGGAAGTCTGGCTTGGTTTGCAAATTGCAACGATCTCTTTATGGACTCAAACAATCCCCACGAGCTTGGTTTGGAAAATTCAGCCTGTTGTTGGGAGCTTTTGGAATGAAACGTGAGTTGAAGCGGACCATTCAGTTTTTATTGCCATACCTCTCCCGGTAGATGTGTTTACTTGGTAGTATATGTGGATGATATAGTCATTACAGGAAATGACCCAAAGAAAATTTCTCAGTTAAAGGAACATTTATTTAGTCATTTTCAGACTAAGGATTTGGGAAAGCTGAAATATTTTCTTGGCATTGAAGTTGCCCAGTCAGAGAATGGGATTATCATCTCACAAAGAAAGTATCGTTAGACATACTTAAAGAAACTAGTATGTTAGGCGTAAACCCGGTGATAGTCCCATGGATCCAAATTTGAAATTACTACCCAACCAGGGGAGACTTATTCTAATCTGAAAGATATCGGAGATTGGTTGGAAAACTCATCTACCTCACTATTACAAGGCGGATATTTCCTTTGCAGCTTGGAGTGGTAAGTCAATTCATGCAATCTCCTCATAATGATCATTGGGATGCGAGAATCAGAATTACGAGATACATTAAAAGGACCCCGGGACAAGGACTACTCTATGAAGACAAAGGGAGCACTCAAATAGTTGGATTTTGTGATGCAGATTGGGCAGGTTCACCCATTGATAGGCGTTCAACTGCAGGATAATGTGTGTCTATTGGAGGAAATCTTGTCTCATGGAAAAGTAAGAAACAAAATGTTGTTGCAAGATCTAGTGCGAAGGCCGAATACGAGCTATGGTCAGAGCCACATGTGAGCTTATTTGGATTAAACAAATTCTTCAAGAAGAAGTTTGGGGAATACTCAACAAATGAAACTATGTTGTGATAACCAGCAGCCTTGCATATAGCTTCTAATCCAAGATATTCCATGAGAGAACTAAACACATTGAAATTGATTGTCACTTTGTCGGGAGAAAGTCCTTTCTAAAGAAGTCATCAGAATCGGTTAGTTCTAATGATCAGGCGGCGAGACATCTTCACAAAATCACTAAGAGGACCAAGAATTCAGAATATCTGTTCCAAGCTTGGAGCATTTGATTTATATGCTCCATCTTGAGGGGGAGTGTTGAAAATAGAATATTATTAATGAAGTGTGTGCTGTGCTGGTTGTAATAAGTGTGTTAGGTGTAGTGTGTGTGTGATGAGTACGTTAGGTGTAGTGTATGTGTAATGAGTGTGTTAGATAATGAGTGTGTTAGAGATAATGTAAATAATTATCTTATGTAAACTATCTATCTATATATTCTTCAGCTGAGTGAAGAACACTCAAGCATTCACAAGCAGATTCAATCTTCAATAACCTCTCTTAATTGCCATTTTTTTTAGTTGACAGTATTTTATTGGGGGACAGTGGTGATGTCTTGAAAGTTGAAATTAATTTCATAGATGTATAGTTAATGATAATATAGCAAATAATCGGATAAACTTTACTGATTTTTTATTTTATTTTATTAACATTAATTATTGTCCTGCTGTCTTATGGTGTTCAGGTACTTAACTGATCAATTGACAAAAGTTCAAATAGTTAATGAGGTTAATAAGGTAATATAATAACCCCATCATAGCTTAGAACTGTCTTTGGCTTATTTTTCTTGGTTTCCCCAATTTTCTCAATTGTGTTATGTTATGTGTGGAAGGCTTTTGTTATTGAGGCACTGAGATCAATTGCTGAGTTGATAACATATGGCGACCAACATGACTCGAGCTTTTTTGAGTGAGATTGCCTAGTGCTTATGTTCCTTGGTATAATTGTTTTAGTGCTGGAAATTTATTATATCCTGGCTTGTGGCAGATTCTTCATGGAAAAGCAAGTTGTGGGTGAGTTTGTACGTATTCTAAAACTTAGCAGGACTATTAGCGTTCCACTTCAGTTGCTGCAAACAGTGAGCATTATGATCCAGAACCTAAAAAGTGAACATGCTATATGTAAGTTGATTGTCAAATGAAGTACCCTATTCTGCAGTTACATTAGTTTCTCAACTAGATGGAACAGTGTTGATGGGCTTGATAATCTTCATTGTTGAAACTTTTGCAGACTATATGTTTAGTAATGAACATATGAACTACCTGATAACGTTTTCATTTGACTTTCGCAACGAAGAGCTATTGTCATACTACATATCCTTTCTAAGGTTCGTTTTAGTGTAATACTGGTGAATGGCGATTGATGATTGCACTGCATAAATTTTGTTTACTGGGGTATTATAATTTTTGTTGACCCTCCCCTTTGTACAATTTTGCTAATTTGTTCTTTGGTTAAATGTCTTCTGGTCATTGAAGAGCTATAAGTGGAAAATTGAACAAGAATACAATTTCTCTGCTTGTGAAGACTCACGATGTAAGTTTTCTGCTCTCTGGATCTTCTTTTTCTGATAATGATTCAAATTATTAGCTTAAGGGAGACTTGTAAGATGGTCTTCATAACTCTTGGCTAGTTGTTCTCATGTTTAAGGTGTTGGAATGGTAATGGAGACTATGTTTTGGTGGGATTTTCTAGCTGAACTATCTTGGCTATATAAGGTGGATAACTGGATAAGTGATATTGGTTTTATTGTACTTTGGGCAGATTTGTATTGAAATTTTATGGTTACAGAAAAAGATAAGAAATAAAGGAGAAAAAAATGAGCAGTTTAAATACAAGAGAAATTTGTTTGATATTTTCTGTAAATGAGGCTGATGTTCCAAGTGGATGACTTTGAGACAGAAGCCTGTTGGACCATTGCTAGTCTGTAACAGTCAAATTTGTGAGATCATTAATTTTATGGACATATTCATAGTTTACAATCTGTTTTTGTCCCGTCCTTATGTCCAAATGTTTTTACTGTATTTTTCTATGTATTTAGGATGAAGTAGTTTCATTTCCACTGTATGTTGAGGCCATACGCTTTGCCTTTCACGAGGAGAACATGGTCCGCACTGCAGTACGTGCTGTGACCCTTAATGTTTATCATGGTGAGATTTTACCGTTTTACATGGGCTTTTTTCTGTAATTTTTTTCAATTTCATTCTTGAACTCTGTTATGTTATGATGCAATTTTTTTTTAATTTTCTAATAATTTTCTGTACAATTTTCAGTTGGAGATGACTGTGTTAATAGATATATAGCCAGCGCACCTCACACAGATTACTTCTCAAACCTGGTTTCATTTTTTAGGAAGCAGTGCATAGATTTAAATAGACTGGTCTCTGAGACACTGAAGTAAGCACCATAACTTCTTTTCTCTTTGGCATAACTTCTTTTCTCTTTGGCATATTATCTTAAGACCTCCTTATGTCCTGAAAGAGAAATTATGGTTACTGAGACAGAAATCCGGGCCCAGATTCGACCTCTACAATTATTGCTGCTGTAGATGAAATTGAGGATAACCTGTACTACTTTAGTGATGTTGTCTCTGCTGGAATTCCTGATGTTGGGAGGCTAATGACAGACAGCATTCTGATGCTTTTGATTTTTCCATTACTTCTTCCTTCCCTGAAGATAGTGGCTGTTAATGTATGAAACTTCACTTCACGGCTTTCTCAGTTCACTTTGATCCACTTTTGCATCTGTTCAAGGATCTTTGAAAAAATTTCTTGCACAGATTTTGATTTATATTATGCAACATGTTCTTATTAATGTTTAGTAGCACATCAATCCAGGACATGCAAAGTGGTGTTGTCACTTCTCTCTACTTACTTTGTTGCATCTTGAGGATAGTCAAAATCAAAGATTTGGCAAATACCATTGTTGCTGCTCTTTTTTATCCCTTAAACGCCTTTACAAAAAGTTCTGGGGGTAAAGTCAATGACCATATATCTGATCATGGTTTGACATATGAAAGCCAAGAGTCAGATAATGATAATATTGCCAAGTGTGATGCAGAATGCTTAATGGTCAATGTTCCATACTCTTCTAGTTCTTCAGGTTTTCATCCAGAAAGTGTTATAATGCAAAATGATTGTAGCAGTTCAAATTTGGCTTTGAGGTAAAAGCCATTTTTTCACCTAAAAAATTTTAAATTTATTTTCTCTTACTATTCTTAAGTTAGATTGAGAAAAGTTCTCTTTGTATTTCTGCTTGTCTCTGGAACTGGAAGCATTAATGAATTTATCATGCCAGCTCAAACTATCATGCCTATACCTTTTACTTAGTTATTCAAGTGAAAATATCTAATATTCTATTCTATCGAATAAAAAAGTAATATTCTAGTTGTTGGCTTCTTGCATACATAATTCTGATGACGTTTTTGGAATTGAAACATTGAAAATAAAGGGCAGCCCGGTGCCATAAAGTCCCACTATGTGCAGTGTCCAGGAAGGGGGGACCCACACGGTGGGCTTATTGTAGGCAGTCTTACCTTGCATTTTTGTGAGAGACTGATTCCACGACTCAAAAGTTTTTGGAATTGAAACATGTTTCAATAAATAATTTTTCATGATAACTTGGGTGTTTGTATTGGGCTTTAATTTATATATGTATTTTTTATTTTAATTTTTTGCATGTCTTATAATGGTGCAATTGTGCTCCTTTAAGTTATGATTTAAAACTTTGTTTCTAGGATATGTCCTGTGTGTTTTTTTTTTATGACTTCTGAGATTGATGTAGGGAGGTTTTGCTTGCATATGTAACAAAAGGGGATGATGTCCAAGTTTTGGGTTCTTTGAGTGTGCTTGCCACTCTGCTGCAAACTAAAGGTTGTGCCACTGAATTTCTGTTTGTTTTACCATTGCATCCATTTCTGTTTTCTTAATATATCTCGTTCCGTAGAACTTGATGAATTAATGCTAGATGGGCTTGGAATTCTTCCACAACGCAAACAGCACAAGAAACTCTTATTGGTATGTCGTATCTGCGATTTTGACCTTTTTCAATATATAAATTTTTGACTGTTGGCTTTTGCCTCCCTTTGTCTATATGGTAAATCAAGTAGGATTTCTGTTGTTGATGCCTAGAGTTTTACACCAGATTCTCTTACTAAATTTATATTGTTGTTGCTGTAGATGCTATCCTGTATTCTATATTTTTTAAAATTTGCTGGCCCTGTTAAATGAGGCATTTTATGCCAAAAACACAGGAAAGTTGAGTATTAGAGCTCAGAAGTCAAATAATTTTGTTATTTCTTTTTACCAGGAGTTTAGCCTGATTAGCATTTTCATTAGCATCATTGCCTTGCAGATACTGTTGAAGCTACCTCCAAGTGCCATTATCACTGTAATCTGTAAATAATGCAAAAGGAAAAAAATGAATTTAGATGTCAAGAATTTTTGTTATTAGTCTTGATGGTGTACAGTAATATTCAGTAAATGAAGTTGAGGGTGCTGGAGAAGGTGGAGGTTCAAGGCTTTGCATGCAAGGGAGGAGAGTTGTCTTGTGGTGTGGATAGAACAAAAGAAAGGGGAAAATTTGTTGATGGACAAGAGTGGGAAATTTATAATACTTGTAGAAATATATTCACTTGTATTTAGATTTTGTCTGAATTAAGTTTTGTTGAGGGACTTTTGTTTTGAGGAAATAAAGTTACAATGTGTGAAAACCTGATCTGTATAACATCTTGAATAATTATGATAGAAAGGTATTCTATTCTCTTTGCTTGCTGGAAGAAACAGTGATCGCTTTAGTGGATACTTTGACTGCTTTACCTAGGGAGGTTATTGCATGATGGTTTATTGATTTCCCCCCTGATCTTGAAATAGGGCTCATTTATCAGTATGAGGATCGGAAATAGCTCATAATTATAATCTAGTGAAGTGAATTGGTACTTCTTTCCACTTTTGATGAATTTGGTCTATTGTTGATATGTTATTTGATTGACATTGCATATTTGTGCAGCAAGCTTTAGTTGGTGAGGCTTCAGGTGAAGAGCAACTTTTTTCTTCTGAAAGTAGCTTGATGAGGGATGGCATTGGTTGTGAGCTTGATGTCTATCTTGAAAAGATCAAGGTTTGCAGTTCCCTATGTTTTTCAGTGGTAGTTGCTGTCTTTTCTTTTCTTTTTCCTTTTTCCACCTTCCTTATATTTTTCATTTTGGCCTTATTGAAAGCAAGCTTGTATTGACAATGGGGAATTGTATTATTCCTCTATATTCAAAATTGTTACAGTAGATGAATTTATACAGGAGAAACCCTACACTAAATAAGGAAACAGAGACTAATCAAATCTCTAATTTTTAGGAAACTGTTGGAAAAAGAATATTGTTAGCTGTAAATGTGTGTGCTGTGTTGTCTGTAATGGGTATGTGTTAGCTGTACTGTGTGTGAGTGTCGGATATAGATAGGATATATTAGTATTATCTTATCCTAAAGTAGACATATAGGAATAATTTATTTGGTGCATGGAATGCACATTAGATTATTTTAGTATTGTTTATCTTATGTAAATTATCTATATATTCAATCTTTCAGCTGAGTGAAATAACACTCAATCATTCACAAACATATTCAATCTTGAATATGGTATCAAGAGCTAGTTTGATCAACTCCTAAATTTTTTTTTTTTTTCTCCAAGAGGGTCTCTGCTACTGGTTTAGTAGAGACCTTTGTCCAATCACAACTCTACTTCTGGTCAGCAGAGTTGCCCCAAACACCAAATTCCACCATTCTGGCTCACGCACCTTTACTAGTGTTCAGACCATATACCCACCATACACCACCACCGGAAAACATCTCAGAAGCTTCCGACCGGCCACCCACCGGAGCCCTGTCATTGGAAACCTATCCACGCGCCTGACGCACAACACCAAAGCCCACTGACACATCTCTAATAGTGTTCAGACCATACACCCACCATACACTGCCACCAGAAAACATCTCAGAAGCCTCCGACCGGCCACCCATCGGAGCCTCGTCGCCGGAAACCTAGCCACACGCCTCCACGCGCGCCCTCTCTGTCGGCGCGTGAGATCCATGCGCCTCCACGCGCACCTCTCTGTCGGCGCGTGAGGTACACGTGCCACCCTCCTGCTGTCGGAAAATTGTTCCGACTGCCAAGCACTAGTCATAGTCACCTCCTCTACTTGTCCAGAAACTTTGGATCTGATCATTCAAGAGTGATAAAATGGCCTCCAACTCTCAAAAAAACGATGGTCCTGCCTTCTCTTTCTTTGGCACACCAACAATTACTTAAGAAAAATTAAGTGCTAAAAATTATTTAGCATGGTCTGCCTCCGTAGAACTTTGGTTTCTTGGTCAAGGATACCATGAACATCTCAAAAAGCCTCCGACGATATTCCAGAAGACAAATGCGACCAATGGAAGAAGCTTGATTATCAACTGTGTGCTCTCTTGTGGCAGTCTGTTGAACCAACCATATTGACAAACTTTAGAACTTTCAAAACTTGTTACACCTTCTGGAAAAAAGCTCAAAATGTCTTTGCTAATAACAATCAACAAATGTATGATGCTGCACAAAAATTAGCTACTCTCAAACAAGTTGATCATAACATGGTTGCATATGTCTCGAAAGCCCAATCTGCGATGGAGGAGTTAAAATTATCTTTGGAAGCCGATAAACTCGAAGACGTAAAGAAACTTGATAATCTGTATATGATGTTGATTCTACGAGGAATGCATCCAGATTTTGATCATGTTCGCGATCAAGTCTTAACTGGTCAAGAAGTTCCTTCATTAGAGAATTTAATCACTCGACTCCTTCGGGTCCCCTCATCCATAGGAGGCAATTCAGTTGATACTATTGAAACTTCTGCCATGATTTCTAGTCGAGGAAGACGAGGAGGTCGTGGAAACTGAGGAGGAAGAGGTGGGAGAGGAGGCCGCCCTCAATGTTCTTATTGCAAAAGAATGGGCCACACACAAGACACTTGCTATTCTATTCACAGATTCCCCGGAAAATTTGTGAATATTTCCAAGTCTGAAACATCTGAGATGAAGTTTTCCGACGCCAAATATCAAGAGTATCTCCATCTAAAAGCTGCCAAGGAACCTCAAATCTCGTCATCTATAGGTGCTCATAACTCTACTGCTTGCATTTCTCAATCTGGTAATGATCAAAGTCCATGGATAATTGATTCAGGTGCCTCTGATCACATTGCTGGTAACAGTTCTTTATTTTCGTCCATCTCCTCTCCAAATATTCCTCATTTCATTACTCTAGATGATGGCTCTCAAGTTATTGCAAAAGGAATCGGCATGTATCACCCACTTTTTCTTTGTCTTTATCCTTTGTTTTGTTTATACCCAATTGTCCTTTCAATTTAATCTCTGTAAGCCAGCTTACTCGTTCTCATAATTACTCAGTAACATTTGATGTTAACTTATTTGTTATACAGGAACGTGGTACGAGTCGGACGATTGGCGTAGGACATGAATCTAATGGTCTGTACTATCTCAAGCCTGATTCTTCTTGGATTTGTAGTGCTGCCGCGTCACCTAAATTCCTTCATGAACGTTTGGGACATCCACATTTGTCCAAACTCAAAATAATGGTCCAAAGTCTTGAAAAAATAAAATCCTTCAACTGTGAGTCATGTCAACTAGGAAAACATTTTCGTTCTTCTTTTAGGCATGCTAACAGTCGTGTTGATTCCCTTTTTTTCAGTTATTCATTCAGATATATGGGGTCCTAGTCGTGTGTCTTCTATGGGTTATAGATATTTTATCACCTTCATTGATGAATTTTCTCAGTGTACTTGGGTTTTCCTAATGAAAGAACGATATGAAATTGTGTCCATCATCACTTCTTTTGTCAATGAAATTAAAACTCAATTTGGAAAAACAATTAAAGTGCTTAGAAGTGATAATGCAAAAGAATACTTTTCTTTGGCTATTTCTTCCTTTTTGTCATCACAAGGTATTCTGCATCAGTCCTCGTGTCCTCATACTCCTCAACAGAATGGTATAGCCGAAAGAAAAAATAGACATCTTGTTGAGACTACTTGTACATTATTACTTCATGCTAATGTACCTGTCCGTCATTGGGGAGACACAGTTTTGACAGCCTGTTTTTTAATAAATCGGATGCCCTCTTCCTCCATTGAAAATAAAATACCACATTCTATTTTATTTCCCAAAGAACCATTGTTTCATATTGCTCCACGTATTTTTGGATGCACTTGTTTTGTTCATGATATGTCTCCAGGTTTTGATAAACTTTCTACTAGAGCCATCAAATGTGTCTTTCTTGGATATTTCAGACTACAGAAAGGTTATCGATGTTACTCTCTTGTTCACAATCGTTACTACATCTCTGCAAATGCAACATTCTTTGAAGAGAAGTTATATTTTTCACCTTCCATAGTTGAGTCAAATACTTTACAAGAAGTTTTTCCTATTCCCTATCTTAGTCCATCACCTCCTTTGCAAGAATCAGGGTCAATCATAGATTCTACAGATATTCCTAAAAATCTTTCACCTGAGCAGCCACAAAGACCACTCATCACATACCAACGACGTCCACAAATTCCCAATACAGAATTGGAATGCACTGTAAGACCAGCTGAATCATGTCCTACTCCAGCAGACAACCTGACTACGGACCTACCTGAAAAAAATCTTGCTTGGCCCATTGCTCTTAGGAAAGGTATTCGGTCCACGCGTAATCCTCATCCTATTTATAACTTCTTAAGTTATCATCGTCTTTCTCCTTCTTTTTACTCTTTTGTGTCTTCTTTATTTTCTGTCTTTATTCCTAAAAATCTTTGTGAAGCACTTGATCATCCCGGATGGCGACAAGCCATAATTGATGAAATGCAGGCTTTGGAGCATAATGGTACCTGGGTGTTAGTTCCTCTTCCTCCGGGAAAGAAACTTGTCGGCTGTCGGTGGGTATATACTGTTAAAGTAGGGGCCAATGGACAGATTGATTGTCTCAAAGCCAGATTGGTAGCGAAAGGTTATACCCAGATTTATGGTCTTGACTATGGAGATACTTTTTCCCCTGTTGCCAAAATTGCTCCTGTTCGACTTTTTCTTGCCATAGCTGCCATCAATCATTGGCCATTATATAAGTTGGATATTAAAAATGCATTCCTACTTGGAGAATTAGAAGAGGAGATTTATTTGGAGCAACCACTTTTATTTGTTGCTCAGGGGGAGTCTGGCCTGGTTTGCAAATTGCAACGATCTCTATATGGACTAAAACAATCTCCACGAGCTTGGTTTGGAAAATTCAGCTCTGTTGTTCAGGCTTTTGGAATGAAACGTAGTGAAGCAGACCATTCAGTCTTTTATTGCCATACCTCTCCAGGTAGATGTGCTTAATTGGTAGTATATGTGGATGATATAGTCATTACAGGAAATCACCCAGAGAAAATTTCTCAGCTAAAGGAACATTTATTTAGTCATTTTCAGTCTAAGGATCTGGGAAAGCTGAAATATTTTTTTTGGAATTGAAGTTGCCCAGTCAGAGAATGGGATTATCATCTCACAAAGAAAGTATGCATTAGACATACTTAAAGAAAATAATATGTTAGAATGTAAATCAGCTGATAGTCCCATGGATCCAAATTTGAAGTTACTACCCAACCAGAGGGAGACTTGTTCTAATCCTGAAAGATATCGGAGATTGGTTGGAAAACTCATCTACCTCACTATTACAAGGCCAGACATTTCCTTTGCAGTTAGAGTGGTAAGTCAATTCATGCAATCTCCTCATAATGATCATTCGGATGCAGTAATCCGAATTCTGAGATACATTAAAAGGACCCCGAGACAAGGACTACTCTATGAAGACAAAGGGAGCACTCAAATAGTTGGATTTTGTGATGCAGATTGGGCAGATTCACCCATTGATAGGCGTTCCACTTCAGGATACTGTGTGTCTATTGGAGGAAATCTTGTCTCATGGAAAAGTAAGAAACAAAATGTTGTTGCAAGATCTAGTGCAGAGGCTGAATACAGAGCTATGGCTGTAGCCACATGTGAGCTTGTTTGGATTAAACAAATTCTTCTAGAACTGAAGTTTGGGGATACTCAACAAATGAAACTATGTTGTGATAACCAGGCAGCCCTGCATATAGCTTCTAATCCAGTATTCCATGAGAGAACTAAACACATTGAAATTGATTGTCACTTTGTCAGGGAGAAAGTCCTTCCTAAAGAAGTCATCACCGAATCAGTTAATTCTAATGATCAACTGGCAGACATCTTCACAAAATCACTAAGAGGACCAAGAATTCAGAATATCTGTTCCAAGCTTGGAGCATTTGATTTATATGCTCCATCTTGAGGGGGACTGTTGGAAAAGAATATTGTTAGCTGTAAATGTGTGTGCTGTGTTGTCTGAAATGAGTATGTGTTAGCTGTAGTGTGTGTGAGTCTCGGATATAGATAGAATATATTAGTATTATCTTATCCTAAAATAGACAGATAGGAATAATTTATTTGGTGCATGGAATGCACATTAGATTATTTTAGTATTGTTTATCTTATGTAAATTATCTATATATTCAATCTTTCAGCTGAGTGAAATAACATTAAAGCATTCACAAACATATTCAATCTTGAATAGAAACATACTGTATCACTGATTCTAGGAAACTAGAATATATACTTTCCTAGTTTATCTAATTAACATAATTACACAAGATTACAGTATCAATCATATGATTCTTTCCACACTCCCCCTCAAGCTGGTAAATAGGAATTTTCCATTCCCAGCTTGGAGACTATTGTGTTGAAAACTGAGCTGCACAATCCTTTTGTCAAGACGTCAGCAAGTTGACTTTGTGAGGAGATATAAGGTGTACAGATTAAACCACTTTCCAGCTTCTTTTTGATGAAGTGTCTATCAATTTCAATGTGCTTCGTTCGGTCATGTCTATGCTTATTGCAGATTTATTATCACAGTAAAGCCTCATAGGACCATCCCACTTAATCTTTAAATCTTCTAGAATGATTTTCAACCACAGTAATTTGCACACACCTTGAGCCATTGCTCGAAATTCCGCTTCAACGTGCTACTACATTTTGTTTCTTACTTCTCCAAGTGACCAGATTTCCACCAATAAAGGTGCAGTAACCTGAAGTTGATCTTCTGTCCACAATGGAGCCAGCATAGTCAGCATCAGTATAGGCTTCAAGTACTAGTCCTCCGTTTCTTCTATATAGGATACCTTATCCTGGAGTTCCCTTAAGGTACTAAAGTGCTCTGTGGGCTGCTTGCAAATGGGTCTCCTTTGGGCTGGGCATGAACTGGCTCTTCACACTTACTGCATAGGCTATATCTGGTCGTGTATGGGATAGGTAAATTAGTCTTCCCACCAACCGTTGATACATTTCCTTGTCTACTGCAACATCCTCTTCTTCAATTCCAAGTTTTAGATTAGGATCTATTGGGGTGCTTGCTGGCTTACATGCTGTCTTGCCCGTTTCCTTGAGCAAATTTGTAATATACTTTTGTTGGGAGATAAAAATTCCTTTTCTAGGCCTTGATCTCAAACTCCTTGGCTAAGTGCTGGCTCAAAATTTGTTTCTCTCTGTCATCATTTCCTATTACTATTATGTCATCAACATACACTAGCAAAATGGTAACTACCCTTGTCGGAGAGTGCTTAATAGATAGTGTGTGATCTCCTCGGCTTTGTTTGTAGCCCATATTCAACATAACCTTTGCAAATCTCCCAAACCATGCCCAGGGTGATTGTTTGAGGCCATACAGCGCCTTCTTTAGTTTACACACAGTGTGAGCAGTCAAGTCCTTACCATAGCCTGGTGGGACCTCCATGTAAATCTCCTCTTGCAATTCTCCATGCAAAAATGCATTTTTAACGTCAAATTGTTGTAACTCCCAGCTATAGTTTGCAGCAATTGACAACAACACTCTTATTGTATTCAACTAAATAGTCAATCCCATAGGTCTGTGTATACCCTTTAGCAACTAATCGGGCCTTGTATCTTTCAATTGACCCATCTGCTTTGTACTTCACTGTATACTCCCATTTGCATCCTATTGGTTTTTTTCCTGACGGTAATTTTACCAATTCCCAAGTATGATTATGTTATAAAGCCTCCATTTATGTATTCATGGCTTGCCTCCATTTTTCATTGGATAATGCTTTAGATAGGGTGGTAGGAATGGAAATGGAATTTAGGCTTACAAGAAAAGCTCTATGAGATGGTGAGAAATTTTTAAGGGAAAGAAAATTTGCAAGAGGGTATAATGGACGTTTGGTGCATTTTCGAGTGCCTTTCCTAATAACAATGGGCAGGTTCAGGTCATCATCATTTTCCTGAAACTCAGATTCATCTTGTAGTGGAGTGTTAGAGATTGTTACCTCATTCAAAGAATTTAGGTTGGACTCTTGAGCCTGCATAGGTGCTAGGACAGCCACATTCCTTGTGGTGAATACCTTGCCAAATCTCCTATTTTCAGGAGTTGAGTGAGACACAGAATTTAGGCTTAGGACAGGAGGCAAATTGGGTGGAGTTTTTGAGTTTTCTGAGGTGGACAAAGGGATTTCTAGTTCAGGTTCAGGTGTGGAATTAGGAGGAGTGAGGTCAAGGGTCAGGTCAAAAAAAGGATCCTTATCTTCCCTTGTTGAGTGCTCCCCCTGAAGACGAGGATTGGGAAAAAAAGACTCTTGTTCATAGAAAGTGACATCCACCGAGACATAGACTTTCTTGGAAGGAGGGTGATAACATTTGTACCCTTTCTGAGTTGAGGAATAGCCTATAAAAACACACTTTAGAGCCCTTGGATCTAATTTACCTCTGTTTGGACCATGGACATGAACAAAGGTTGTACAACCAAAGATTCTTGGAATAAGGTCATTTGTAATCTTCAGATTGGGGTAAAAGGATGAGAGAATGTCCATAGGACTTTTGAAGTCCAAAATTCGAGAGGGTAGTCGATTTATAAGGTGAGTTGCGGTAAGGACAACTTCCCCCCAAAAGGTGTGAGTGTTTGATTGAAGTAGTCTTTAGCATTATCTGACCTAAACCGTTTGATGCTGACCCCAAATTGATTTTTTACCATGGACCAGAAGTTTGGTACTAACATTGGATTTATGTTTAAGTAAGAAAAGCTAGGTGACACGAGTACAATCATCAATAAAAGGGACAAACCACCTTGCCCCCGAAACATTAGGGACATTGGATGGACCCCAAATATCACTATGGATAAGATAAAAAGGAACACAACTTCTTTTATTGCTGATTGGAAAAGATACACGCCTATGTTTGGCAAATTCGCACATATCACAATGAAAACTCTCAACATTTAGTTTTGCGAACAAGGAGGGAAACAAAATCTTAATGATTGTAAATGAGGGATGTCCTAAACGGGAATGATGAAGTAAAACTTTCTCTTTGTTGGACAGGACAAATTCTGACATAAAGGAACTAGGTATTTCACTCTTGGAGATGTTGGGCTGACTTGGTATCTCAAGGTAGTAGAGGCTGTCCTTTTCCCTATCATGTCCAATCGTCCTGCCTTAAACCTTGTCCTGAAATACACAATAGTTGTTGTAAAAAATCACACTACAACATAAATCTTGAGTAAGTTTTTGTATAGAGACAAGATTGGTAGATAATTTAGGGACATGGAGAACATTTTTCAAGATCAATGATGGGCTTATTTTGATATTCCTATTCCTGCTACAGTGGTTAAGGATCCATTGGCTGTTGCTATTTTCCTATTGCTGGGACATGGGGTTTAAGTGGAGAAACATTTGGATGAATGGGTCATGTGGTCAGTGGCTCCAGAATCCATGATCTAAGACTTAGTAAAGGCTGTATCTGAAGCATTTAATCCAACAAAAAACAGAAGTTTACCTGAATAAGCTAAGGAACAGGTACCTGAAGGCTGTTTCTCAAGGCTGTTGATAAGAGATCTCACCCTCTGAATCTCCTCCTGATTGAGAGAACTTAGTAAAGGTAGTGTAGGTTCTTTTCCAGTCATGTAGGCTTGTCCACCGCCTCTTGGTTGATCTCCTTTTTGTGTCCATTCTCGGTTAGATGGCCCACTGGTTTTTGATTGATCTCCCCTTTTTCCCTATTCTCGGCTAGGAGGTTTTCCATGGAGTTTCTAGCATTTTTCTTAGGTGTAAGGTGGCCTCTTACAATAGTTGCACCATAATTCATCATGGTTCTATGATTTTGTCTGAGTGTTTTTTCCTGCTTCAAGGGCTACTCCTTTCTCCGCATTTGTGATAGATTTGCTGTTGTTAGCCACCATGGCTGAGCTGTCAGTGTGCTGTGATTCAAGCATCAAGCCTCTTCTACTCTCTTCTCCCCGAACAATTGCAACCACTTCATTAAAGCACGGGATCTCCTGTTTTCCCAGAATTTGTACTTGATCGAATTCTGGATTCAATTCACACAGGAAATCATACACCCTATCCTTTTCTATAAAATCCTTTAGCACTGTTGCATCACCCGAGCACTTGGTTTTGATCACCCTATAGTGATCCAGTTCTTGCCATAGGGCTTTCAATTGGTTGGCGTACTCAGTAACTGTCTTGGGTCCTTGTTTTGCTGACATTGTCTTCATCTTAACTTCATATAGTTGAGCAGCATCCTTTGCCTTGGAATACGTTTGTTGCACAGCATCCCAGATATCCTTACCAGTAGTCAGAAACAGTTCTTGCCATAGGGCTTTCAATTTCAGTAATTGTCTTGGGTCCTTGTTTTGCTGACATTGTCTTCATCTTAACTTCATATAGTTGAGCAGCATCCTTTGCCTTGGAATACGTTTGTTGCACAGCATCCCAGATATCCTTACCAGTAGTCAGAAACAGTTCTTGCCATAGGGCTTTCAATTTCAGTAATTGTCTTGGGTCCTTGTTTTGCTGACATTGTCTTCATCTTAACTTCATATAGTTGAGCAGCATCCTTTGCCTTGGAATACGTTTGTTGCACATCATCCCAGATATCCTTACCAGTAGTCAGAAACATGCAAGTGTTGCTTATGTCTGGTGTCATTGAACTCCATAACCATTCCATGATCATGGAATCCTCTTCATCCCATGCTTTGAATTTGGGATCTGTCTTTAACGGGCCTGGACTCGTAATGTGGCTAATCTTCCCTTTTCCTTTTAGTGTGGTACGAACAAGTTGAGACCACTTGAGGTAATTCTTCCCGTTTAGTCTATAGGATGCATGGATGTTCTGCAACTCTCCAGGTTGCTGTGTGCGACCTCCATCCTCTGACTGGGCTGTGGTTATGGTATCCTCTGCTTCTGACATGGTGAACAATCAGACCAGAGATACCTGTTTTTTCGGAGTTGGGAGGAAAGGAAAGAAACAATGGTAAAGGGATAGGATGGTGACGGCAAGGGACAACAATGAAGGTTGTCGAAAGGAAGAACAAGAAAGGGACGGAACCCAGCAATGAAGGCTGGTTTTGCAGCGGACATTACAGTGTCTCCCAGATCGGGAGCTCTAATACCATATTGACAATGGGGAATTGTATTATTCCTCTATTTTCAAAACTGTTACATAAGATGAATTTATACAGGAGAAACCCTACACTAAATAAGGAAACAAAGACTAATCAAATCTCTAATTTTTAGGAAACATAACTGCACCACTGATTCTAGGAAACTAGAATATATACTTTCCTAGTTTATCTAATTAACATCATTACACAGGATTACAATATCAGTCACGTGATTCTTTCCACAACTTGGTTCTATCTTGTACATTAGTTTTGTTAGCTGGCTCTGTCATTAGATTTAATATTTGATAGTTTCCAGTCTTGGTTTAATCTTAGTGAGCCTAATTGAGGATATTTCAATATCTGGTCTTCCTAGGCAGGTATGTGCATAGGACGCAGATAATTAGCATTATTCATCTTAATAATGGTTGAATACTGGAACTTTTCTAAATTAATTGTCCTTGCTAGTTTCATTTAATATTTCTAGCAATTGGTATACTTCATTTCTGTCATGGATGTGAACTTATAGGGAATTGTCTTGTTATAGCCTGTTTTGCTTAAAAGGAGGCTCTCTGACCCTGTATTTTGCCTAAAATGTTCTAACTTTTTTCTTTGCTATAAATCTTGTATCATGGGATCATAATTAATTAATTAATTTAGTTCTCACCTAGTGAGAATTGGGGATGGTTGGTCATTGAACTTAGTAATGGCTCTGTTTACACTGAAGAAGCCTTGCTTGCTTGACCCTAAGGGTATGTTTAGATGGAGGAGTTTGGAGGGGAAGGGAGGGGATGTATAATTTTTCATTTTAAGTAAATATTCTGTGTATTTGAGAATTTTTTAAAATGAGAGGAATAAAATGAGAGATTATCATGTAACCTTCCAATCATCCCTTATTCATTTTATAAACATTATATAATTCTCTCAATTTAGAAATGAAAAATTACCTATCCCTTCCCTTCGCTTCCAAATTCTTTCATCCCAAACATACCCTTAAGGATATTCCAGCATTCCTATCTTAAAAGTGTAATGAAACATTGTTGAGTATATTTCTATGTACAAATCAAACCCATTGATCAAATTACAAGTACTTTTTGGTGAGATCTCATGTTAGAAATGATATTGGAGTGGAGTTCAATAACATGCTTAAGAATCCTGTTGTCTTTTAGGTCCTCAGACCTAGAAATATATTAAAGGTCTCTCCAAAATGCCTTAAGATTGGACTCAAGCAATCAATTGTGCTATGAAATAATCCCGCCTATCAAATAAGGTGTGAGAAAGGTGGTGAAAAAGTGATCTGAATTATATTGATTACAAGTGTAAATTTTGTATTTATTTCATTAGATATTGAAGGGGGTTTGGCGGCACAACGGTTGGAGTTGTCGCCATGTGACCTGGAGGTCTCAGGTTTGAGCTGTGGAATCAGCCTCTTGCCAATGCAAGGTAAGGCTGCCTAGTGCCTACTATAGACGCACACGGTGGGTCCGGCCCTTCCCAGGACCCTGTGCATTTCGGGAGCTTTATAGCACGAGGCTGCCCTTTATTTCAGAAGATATCTATAATTTGGTTACAAAATACTTTATTACTAAGCATTTCTTCAAAATTTGAAAAAAAATTTCAGCAATGCTTGTATTAGAGTTTAAACCTCTTCCCAAATTATCTAGCAACATGCACATGAGCTCATGACTGGGATTTGATTTGGTTGCCATTGCTTTGTTGCAAATAACAATATAAATGGTTTCCATGAACTTTAAACAGATGATTTATATATCTCTTTTATTGAGGCTGGTTGCTGTAAGCATATCTAATTGCAATAATGCAAAGATACCTTAGTAAATATCCATAATTTAAAATTTATCTGAGGTTTATTTGTCCTCTCATCCTCTGTTGACTGAATTCTTAATGTTTGTTTTTTTTCAATATTCTCTTGGTTGGTGCATAAAGTTTCTGTTACAGCCGTACGGGGTGATTGGAAGTTGTAGTTACTCTTTATTATTCAGTTTATTTATCATCAAATTGGTCGTATACAAATATCTACTACATGGCTATTTGATCTATTCTTGATAATTTCTAATAGAATATATGCAAAATATGATTGATATTTGATTCACTTATTATTTTTGTGATGTATTTGTGGAGCAACTTTTATGTGTAGTTGTTGCATTTTTCTCCCCTACTAATAATTAGAAGCTTCTTTGCTTGATGTTGACTTCCTTAGTTTTTGTTTTCCATGTTTTACAGGAGCAGTATGACGTATCTTTTCAGCCTTGTGATGTGGGAACAAGCCCTCGTGTACATAGATTTCAGGTACATATTTATATCTAGTGGTCTCTTGTTGCCATACTTTGTTTGTTGTAGAGAGAAGAGAGGGAAAGTACAACTCGGGAAGATTATATATTCTGCAAAACACAAGAAACTAAATACAACAAGGAACATGAGAGAAACTCAAGAATGCAGCAAGGCTTCCTAGTCAAATGGGCATATCCGAAATAGCAACTTCCTTGAAATAGCCATGAGCCGAACGCCAAAGAGACGTGATAAACATAATCCTGTCTTGTAGGCTGTAGCTAGTTTAGGGGCAAAGAAACACTTCTCAATGATGTGTTCATTCATATTAGATATGTAGAAGGAAGTATATTGAGTGCTCTGCACAAACATGATGATTAGTTATTCCTAATATTGTTTACAATACATTTTTCCATTAGCTTTTAGCATCGTTTTTTCCATAATTGGTCAGCCAATAGGAGCCAAAGCAATTTATGAAAGAGTTTTAACCTTTTTCTAGAGATGTCTTTGGAAGAAGCAGCAACAACAACTACGACCAAGTCTTATCCCACTACGTGGGGTAGGTTACATGGATCATTGACGCCACTGGGCTTTATCAAAAACCAAAATTTTAGTAAAGCCATTTAGAGTCCTCTACCCCTTTTAATCGCACTATCTTCCATATGGTCCAATTTTTTCACCGTGGC
Source organism: Styphnolobium japonicum (assembly GCA_023212625.1). Taxonomy (NCBI): domain Eukaryota; kingdom Viridiplantae; phylum Streptophyta; class Magnoliopsida; order Fabales; family Fabaceae; genus Styphnolobium; species Styphnolobium japonicum. The sequence continues at coordinate 17,791,823 of JALBWW010000003.1, read as the reverse complement.
CTTTATTGGTTTTCTTCTCACATGACCAAACCACTGTAGACAACTTTTGTCATCTACTCCTCAATAGGAGCTCCTAACTTTCTCTTGGATGCATTCATTCATAATACTATATTTTCTTGTATGTTCACTATCTACCTCAGCATTCTCATCTCTACAACACTTGGCGCTTGCTTCTTGTTGGCACTTCACCGCCAACATTCCCTACCATAGAGCATTGCTTGTCAAAAGCACTTTTAGATTGTCAATATAAATAAAAACCGATCAAAGGCACCAAAAGTTGTGAACTGCCACTTCATCCTACTTTCTCATAATAGGTGATTAATATATAAATAGTAAATATACATTAACCACGTATTGAAATAGAATGAAGTGTGGCAGTTCACTTGACTGGTTTTGATTACTTTTTACTTTTTAATTTGAGCAAGCACACTTCATCTCCTAATTTTTTAATATAGGTTTCCTTCTCTTCTATTTGATGTTGAGAGCTTCTTGTTGAAATTATAGGGTTTAGATAGATAGGATACGCTAAATAATAAGTTTATATTGATATGGTATGTATAAAATACAAAGCACTAACACCTATTTATATTAAGAATTAGGTCAAGTACTAGTGTATAATTACTAGTACAAGCCCAAGCCCACTACAAGATTCCTAACCCTAATCAAATAAGAAAATCAATTAGGAAACATAATTAAATTAGGAAACTATTCATAAGATTGCTCATCAATTAGAGGACTAATTGATTCTACAATATATTCGTAAGATATTCTAAAGATATGCTAAGATATTCTAAAATTCGCTGAAGATATTATGAGATATTCTTACACTTCTAAACATAAATTGTTATATAGTTTTTTGGAAAAAAAAATAGTTTGGCAGATTACTTTGTACTTAATTTACAATGTATTGGCCATTATTCTCAGAAGACTTTATACCAATTGTAAAGCTTTTATAGGTTTTCAAACTGTTTCATGTTTGTGCCTCAAAAAGGTGAAATGTTACTGGTGTCATTTCCCTTTGCATTTAGATTGTGTGAAGAAGCTACATCTATAGGAAAAAATTACTATGCTCTAATTGATTATTATCATTTACCATTTTTCTAATGTGAGGCATTGCATTTTTTTTGTATGGGAAGTCAACATAATCTGAGTTTGTTATGTTATGTTATGTTTGAGTTTAGTAACTTTATAATATATATCGGGTTCATTTTTCAGGTGCTCGATGCATTAGTGAGCCTCTTTTGCCGTTCTAATATATCTGCAGAGACACTGTGGGATGGTGGTTGGCTTTTGCGCCAGTTGCTTCCTTACAGTGAGGCAGAATTCAGCAGCCATCACCTTGAATTGCTGAAAGTAAGAACATATGAGGCTTTACCAGCAACACCCACACAGAACTTCATGAATGCACCTATGATTGCATATTGTTTACAGATGTAGAGAAGTCCACCTCTTTGCTTTGTGTGTTGAAGTAATATTGGGGTGGCAGACTTGTGCACATGGCATGGCATCTTGACTCATACATGTCAGTTTGTTTTATGTTCTTTCAGATATATTGCTTGCAAAGACTTGTTTTTTCTGATGTATACATAGAAAGCTTCCATGAATGAGTTAACTATAATATTTAGGGTTTGTCGTTGAAATTTTTGATCCAGCAGGAAGAAGTCTGTGGGTGCATCTTTGGAAGATATGTTAACCTAAACCCTTTATTGACATTTACAGGACAAATATAAGGGATTTAATTGTATGGTTCTATCCAGACATTTGGCTTGTTTTGTTATAAACCTTTTTTAAGATGTTCCTAATTCTCTCTTCTAAATGATTGGTGGTGCACTGGTGCTTACTAGTATGGAGATTAAATAATTACTTTGTACTTTCTCCGAATATCAGCTCCGTAGACCATTCAAGGAAGTTCTGAGTAGTTTGAGAGAAGATACCAATACAAATTACATAAATATTTAAAATACATTGTAAGTTCCATCTTGGAATCAATTTTATTAATCCTTAGTTTTGGGATGAAAAGGGGGTTATTTCTAAAAGATTTAAGTTTATAATTGGGAATGATGGTTCTTTGTTTTGCAAACATACTCAGTCGGTGTTGATGGTTCGTCAAGATGATTGCTTGCAATGAAATATATGTGCCAATGACAAGTCTGAAATGATTAATGGTCAATTAATACATCAAGTATATGGGTATAGACATGAATTTACCATTTCTATTTGAGTGACGCCCATTATGTCAAAATAAAGGAATGGGGTGTTACTGCTGAAGAGAGTATAAATTGAAACACAAGAAAATAGGAAGGTAGTAAGGAATCCCATAATTCCTTTGACTTGAAAAATGAGCGGTTTAAAAGATTTTACTTTTTGATAAAGCATGCCTTGATCAGCACTCTTCTCTATTCTCTTTTCTTTAATAGAATAGCCTACCTTTGAAACCAGATTGTAGAAATTCACGAATAAGATATGTATCAAGAAGGGAAAAGTGATGATTAATTAGAAATAAAAGGATAATAGCAAATGAAAATGCTTCATCAGCTTTGCATTCCCTACTGGTCTCATATATGTGCTATTTGCATCTCCTAATTTCAGTTGCATCTATTTTCCTCTCTGATACAGGTTTCATACAAGAATTGTGCTTCTGCTCTTTTAGAGGAGGTTAGAGGTTTCTGGCCTGATCTACTTATTACCGTTCTTTGTGATGAGTGGAGAAAGTGCAAAAGAGGTGATTTTTATATCATATCTTGTTCTGCTTAATGGGCTGTGTTCAAGAGGTTTACTTATGTGCATGAACTAGAAAATTTTCTACCTGCAGCAATGGAGTCATCATCCCCTCCGAAAGAACCAAAGTGCATGCTTTTTCCACCACAGATGTTATTTTCGGAAGGTAAGCTTGTGCCTGTTTCAACATTCATTTTTTGTTTGGATGGTTGTAATGGAGGGAAGAGTAAGAAGGCCTTTAAGATGTTTCTGTTGTTCCTACAGAAGACATACCAGAACGATCATCATTTGCTGCCGGAGAAAGAATGCATGAATTGGTGAAGGTTTGCAGTTATTCTGTCTTGTTATTGTTTTAAGAAAAATGCACTATGGCATAACATACTAATACTGCGGGACTATTCTCAATTCTGGTTTTTCATGGATTGTGTACCTTTAGATGATGAAGAGCTTTTCATTGTTTTTTCCCCCCAATTTAGGTGTTTGTACTTCTGCACCAACTTCAAATATTCTCTCTAGGTAGGGCTTTGCCTGATCAACCTCCGATTTATCCTCCTGGTGATATCCCTGTGAATTCTCGTGCCCAGACTTCTGGCCTTGATGTGTCAGGCCCAAAGCCTGGCACTGAAGTCAGTCTTGGTCAGTGTTCTGAACTGCAGTTTTCTGTATTCTCTCTTGACTGTTTTTACATATATTGAGGTTATTGTTTTGATGTAGAAAAGATACAGGAGAGAGAAGGGGAGGGGACGAAGGGAAAAGAGGAAGAACATAAACAACTCGATAGTAATCTCAATTGCAAAACATTGTCTGAGAACACCCGAAGTACATAGTCATCCTTAAATAGTCAAACCCAACTGCTAGTAATAAATGCCGACTTCATAGCCAAGTAATCCTAATTTTAAATAGAAATTTATAATTTTGTGTAATATTGTGGCTCTAAATCCGTAGAAGAGTAATGAGCTAGGCTGTGAGGTTAAGGAATAGTATGTTGAAGGGCTGTTTCTCCAAGTATACTGGAAGTGTTAAGGGCTTTCTAAGGCTAAAATGGTAAAATGCATTGTAACACATGGAATATCACGATGATAGGATCCTAGGGGTAAAAGGACTATAATGCAGATTTATTGAATCAGAAATAAAGAGCCTAAGCTCCTCAGAGAAAAGATACTTTTCTCTTTCTACAACAACTAAGACATAACTAACTCTCCTCATTCCCCCCATTCCACTATATCCCCATCCTAACAACTTGCTAACTCAGCACTCCCCCTATTCCTTGCCTCTCCTTTTACGGACATAAACCTTCCAGGCCCTGGGCCTCTCAGAGTTCAGGCCCACATCATGATCAAGTGCTCTATCACTGCCTGCCTTTGGAAGTACAGCCTCGTCCGCAAGGCTGAATTGAGGAAATTGACTGGTCAAGGTGAGTTCATCTTCCCAAGTAGCATCCTCCACAGACAGCCCCTGCCACTGCACCAAAAACTGCTTGATTTGGCAGCTGTGCTGCATACCATCCCTAATCCATTTCCACCTACCCAGATCCTTCAACCATGCCACCCCTAAAACGACATCTAGGCCCCCCAAATCCAACACATATGCATCTATGGTGATGCTGATTCCATCCAATTGTAACCCAAAGTTTGAACATTTACCTCGGGTTGTCACTCTGTGACCATCACCCAGCCGAATGCCTATTTCACACGGTCACGATCATTGGTAGATCTAGCGCTGTAGCGACTTGGGCAGAAACAAAATTGTGGGAAGCCCCACTATCTATTAGCACCAGCACTGAGACCCCCTTTACCCGACTTGTTAATCGCATGGTCTTGGCTCCCTCCAAAACTTCACTGAGCTGAACACCCCACAGAACTCCATCGCTTGACACTCCAGCACCTCATCTTCTTCAGGGTCATCGACCTCAAGTGCGAGGACTTCCCTTGCCTCTATCGTGGTCTTGTCGTCGCTTAAGATCATAAGCCTTAGCTGTCGCTCGGGGCACTGGTGCAGTGGATGGTACTTGTCTCCACATCAGAAGCACAAGCCACGTGCCTTCCGATCCATGAGCTTTGGGTACGACAAATGCTGCAAGCCCTGACTCCATCCATTTCCTTCTTTGTTATCCTCACGCTTAGGCTGAGCCCCTCCTACTGGGCCAAACCCAGTGTTTACCCGAACTGGGCTGCTTGAGTGTGGTGCTAAAACACTAATGGACCGAATAATCTGTGGCCCATTTTCGACCTCTCTTCCTCCCAAGGAGCCCCTGAAGACACGTGATGTACCCCCACCACCAGCATTGTCTACTGAAACCCGAGTGACCATGGTCCCTCGCATCTCCCTCTCCATATCTTGGGCCAACTTCATCACCTGAGACCGGGTCCGTGGGTTGAAGGTGCGCACTCATAACCGCAGTTCAGGGGGAAGTCCCCCATGAAGTAGCCAAGGTATTGCTCTTCTGGAAGCCGACCCACCTGCGATGATATGTATTCGAATTCCACTATGTACTTGTTGACACTGCCATTTTGTCGGAGATCCGTCAATTCTTTGAACGGGTTATCATTCTAACGCCCGCCCCCCCCCCCCCCCGGTACCTCTCAATCATGGCCTGTTTCAGATTGAGCCATGTCAAGTGGTCCTCAGTCTCGCTTAGCAGGTTAAACCAATGGATGGTGGAGCCCTCCATGCTGAGCTTAGTCAACTTGACCTTCAATTCCTCCGACGTTCCCTGTACCCCAAAGTACGTTTCCGCCCGAGTGATCTAGCCCACTGGGTCGGTACCATCGAATAGGGGCAACTCTGCTTTTCTTGCTGCCATTCGATACTCGACCAATGAGTCTTCGCTGGAAGACATCCCGCCACTATGCCCCTCCTCAAAAGAGTGACGACCGAGAATCTTGGCCACTCCAAAAGCAGAGATTGGCGAAACTCCACCGTCGACTGTTTCATGGAATCCTCCAACTTAGCGAACCTGCTTCCAACTCTCTCCCCCATCTTTGGTGGCATGAATGAGCGGCCAATCGAATCCGGCAGGTCGGACCAATTGATAGGATCCTAGGGTTAAAAGGACTATAATGCAGATTTATTGAATAAAAAATAAAGAGCCTAAGCTCCTACAAACATGTCCAGAGCGTATGCTCCTTAGAGAAAATATACTTTTCTCTTTCTACAACAACCAAGACATAACTAACTCTCCTCATTCCCCCCATTCCATTATATCCCCATCCTAACAACTTGTCAACTCAGCACTCCCCCTATTCCTTGCTTCTCCTCTTACGGACATAAACCTTCCAGACCCTGGGCCTCTCTGAGTTCAGGCCCACATCTTGATCAAGTGCTCTATCACACGACCACATATTTAAAAAGTTACATGCCCCTAGTTGAAATTTGAAGGAAATGTTAAGAGTCTTCTAAACAATAATTTATTATGTATGTTGTAGTTCTTTTTTTTTCTTTCCTTGGTGGTACTTTTCTTTGATTATACATTATATGTAATTCCTTTCTGGTCAAAAGAAGAAAGCTACATAATACTATTGTAAGTTGGCAATCAACTAGTTTTTGGTAAAATTTCTCTTATTTCCCATGTGCAGTTAATGCTGTACCTTGTAGAATTGCTTTCGAGAGGGGCAAAGAGCGCCATTTTTGCTTTCTAGCAATCTCTGTAGGAACATCTGGGTGGCTTATGCTTGTGGAAGAATTGCCTCTGAAGAAGCCCTATGGAGTTGTTCGGGTTGCTGCACCTTTGGCTGGGTGCAATGTATGTATAGTTGTCTGCTATCCTTGCATCTTTATCTAAATCAAGTAGTATGGTTAGCTTATGATACAAATTTGTTTAGTTGGTTCAGATACAGATAATGTAATTTGAAAAATTGAATGTTACAATTATTTTTACTTTGATTAATCAGTATATAATAATTTCACACTCATTTTCTGTCCTCATTCTTTAGCCCAGGGTTGATGATAAACATTCAAGATGGTTACACTTGCGGATCCGACCTTCCACTTCACCTGTTCTGGATCCTGCCAAGTTCAATGCCTATGGGAAATTAAAGACAAAAGCTTTGGTAGATGGAAGATGGACATTGGCATTCAGGGATGAGGAGTCTTGCAAGTCTGCTTTATTCATGATTCTTGAAGAGATTAATTTTCTGAGTGACGAGGTTCATAGAAGACTAAAACCTTTGCTCAACCTTGAAACTGCAATTGATTTATCAAACCCGGTTGTATGTGTTCCAGACGATTCCTCTTCGCATACAACACCTCCCAATTCTTTGTAAGTTCTTTAACTTGATTTACAACAATAGGTTGTTTACTCTAGGGGTGGGAAATTATTAAATCTCATCAACCTTTTGTATATGCTCCAAAAATACATACCAGATTTGTAGATTAGCAACTGTGGTTTAGTATCATTCTTTTTGTATACTAGTCTTTCCTCGTACTGCTTTGTAAGTTTACCCTTTCTTCTCATTCTTTACCAGCTCTAACCTAGGCCCCATATTTTTTTCCTACTACATTATTAGTAACCTCTGTAACAGATGTATATTTGAGAGAACCCTATCCTCCATGTCCAGACGAATGTCTTTATTTTGTATAGCGGGTTGATGCTAATTATACGGAGTAATGAAAAGCTTCTTCTATTCTTCCCCATTGTCATGTGCGGTCATCTTTATGTTGTGCAGTGTGTTAATGCTGATATTTGAATCTCTTCCTGCAGTTATTCTTTGTTTTGATAATGTCTCAGGTCTTCCCCGCCCTCCTTAATTTTTTGTCCATAACAAGGAATAACTTAATGTTGAGCATAAAATTTCTCATCACTACTAAAGATTTTGATAGATTCCAATGTTGAAGAGATGCAACAACTTCAGAATTGGGTTATATTGTATAATTTTCATGTTTCCTACATCATAGAAGCAGCTGCGCCGAGAAATTGCTAATACTCTTGGTTACTCCTTTTGCATCTGTAATTCCCTCTAGACAGTGAATGGCCGCAGCCGTCATTATGGATAAAACAAACGGTAGGAAAAAAATGCAAAGGATGTCTACCAAAGCCTTGGTATTTTAACCGGTATCAAAAATCAAAAATCTGTCAATCAGGATTGGCTTGACGAGAGGACCGGACAATGTCAACGAAAAGGTCTTTTTGATTCCTGGTGATTTTTCTTTGTAGGTCATCGTTTTTTGCTGGTAACATCATGTGGTATGTCCATACCTTTGTGTAAGACTAATTAAAGCTCGAGTGTTTGTTTTGCTTTAGTCACAATATGCTTGAATTGAGATTTGAACTCACGTTGTCAACATTGCCTCATGGTTATTCATAGGTGATTTGTAGACTGTAAGTATTATAAACTTTCGTTGAGACTTGTAGCATGCTCTAACATTGAAATGAGATAATATCCCTTCTTTCTAAAATTTTATTTACCAGGAAAAAAATAAAAAATCTTTAATTTATGCATTACATGAAATGAAGGGCTTAAAGATGTGGATAAAATTATTCCTCCCAGCTTGGCGGAAGACAGTTCATCTGGTAATACCATAGCCTTCATATTTCTTTTGTAGTGACTCAGTATTTGTGATTTGTGGTAAAAAAGTATAATGAAAATATTAATGGTAGTAATTATCTCGTGCTGCTGGAGGTGTAATAAACTCAAGGAGGTTGAATTGTGTTCTTACTAAAAAATTTACACTTTGAAAATAAAAACTTTAGCCAAGCAAACTAAGATTTGTAGCAGTAACACTTAATGGCGATAAAACAGTTAGGTGTTGTGGAGAAATGAACTGAGTGAGATTTCAAATGGGAAGGTCAAATCGAACAAATGAGAATAAGAGATGGGAAGCAGAAATAACTCATAAAACAAAGCACAAGAGTCAAATGGAAAAACTGGAGTTTATTAAACGGGCAGCGTATTCAGGCCAGCAGTTTATTAAACAGGCTGGGCCGACTGACCCAAAATAATTACTTTTATGAAAAGCTGGCTTGGTCCAAAGTTAATGGGTTAGGCGAAAAAGTCAACATTCTTCTCATAAATGAGGGGACTCAAACCGATTCTAGCCCATTCAACATTTCCCTTGATGAATGATATTGGCGATCCAAGAACGAAAAAGGCGTTATTGGGCTCTTGTTTCAACTTTTGATTAGTTCTCTACTTGCCATTCACACCCGATTGTAGGATGTCAAATTTCAAAAGAAGATAGCCCAGTATCTAACCCTAATTCCAAAGTTATTTTGAGGCCCATCCCATGGTGTGTCAAAGAAGCAAGGTGGGCATTCTATTACTTCTTCACACAATATTCTGTATTCTATTTTTTATTTTAATAATAAATTTTAGAAAATTTTACAAACTAAATAATTATTTAATTGTAAATCTAGTTTGTTTATAACAAAGAAAGATGATAATAATTATCCAACTAATTATAACTTACTTTTTTAGAATAAAATTTATATGAAAAGTACCAAAAACTAAATCAAGTTTTTCCATTATATTAGTATAGATAAGAATATCGCTAGGGAGGCAGTAACAACCCCAATTTATTGTCCCGTTGCCTTCTCTACTTTACTCCTAATGTTTCTATTTTTTCAGAAGAAACATGTTACTTAGACTAGTTTTATTTTGTATTCTTCTCACACGTGGTTACTAAAATTCGTGCATTGATTATAAAATACCACAAATTTTTTTGTATTAAACAATTGAGAGGGGGAGTAGAGTCTAGGAAAAATGTCAAAGAATAACACTATTGAAAAAAATAAATTATATTAGTCAGTATTAAGACCAGTAGAGTAGAAGATTGCATTATTCCTTTTTCAAAACCCAAAACATTATAGAGAAATGCAGAGCAATGTCAGTGATCACACCAAACACAAATTCTATCTTATACCCATTGATCTGTGAGCACTGAGCAGCTTTTCACATCACACTAAAACACAACTCTAGACTTTCTCAACACTATATACATCACTTAAAATAAAGTATACCAACACTACAATCGTAATGATTTCAGGCTTATTGTGCTAATCTCTTTTTAGGTTATTTAACTTCTATTCTTTTTAAAAACTTTGTAATTACTTGCATTCTCAACAGTGATCATTGGGTACAACTATATCATTGTGAACTTTTATTTCCAACTGAAGACCATTGATAGCTCTTTTAGAGCACTAATTCAATCGGAAAGCGAGGGACCCAAAACAGGGAAGGTACCCTAACATCATAAAAGACACTAAAATGGAGTTTGTCATGATGAAACCTTAATCAGAGATACACCTTTTGGAGAAACTCCACCCAATCACATGCTTTGCCATTTCCACATGGTGGAAGTTAGATTGGCAAGAAAGTGACACCCAGACCAGAAGCATGTAAATAAATAAAATAAAAATGGCAGAGTTCCCCGTCTATTATATTGACTCATAATCCACTTTCTAAGCAGCAAGTAGCTAGTAATTATTCCTTTATGCATTTAAAGTGGATCGGACTAATATCAACACATGAGCAATGCCATTTAATTTAGAGAAATTAAATTTACTTTTACTTTTCCTTAAAATTTAACCAAATTCATTTTTTGAAATGTTAAAAATTATTTATTTATTATGTGCATTTTTTACTTTTACGGAAAAGTAAAGGTATTTTTAGTGTATGTATCTAAAAAAATAAAATTGTAAGGAGAATTTATTTAGTGAAGATTCAAACTAAAAAAGTTACTATCATTTCTAAAACTAAATAAAAATGAGTATAATTTAATTGTCTAAAAAAATTTAATATGATTTAATTTTAAATTTATACAATTTTGAATTTACACACTTTTTAAGTCAAAAGATAAAAAATTTAAGATATTGCTACTGTACGTTCGAACACTTGAGCTTTAACTAACCATTAGTGAAATATGACTGAGTTTCTTTTGTTTTTTAAATTTAGATTTTTGTTGGTTTTTTAATTAATGGCCAATGATAAGTGAGAACGCTTGTATGCTCAAGCTTTTTTATAACATCACCCAAAAATTTGTCCTATTCAAAACGATTTTAAAGGTACATCCTAGTTTAAATCTTATTAATTTTTTAATCACTATATCAAACCCTTAAATTTAAAACGGTTTAGATTGTATATATACTTCTTACTGGGTGTGTAATTATCTTTTCATTAGAGAAACTTGTTCTTTTTGACATTGCAAACCCTATATTATTAGTGTCATATATAGAATAGAACTACTTTACCAAGTTTCATAAAAAAATTTATCCAATGTACACTATGTTTCTTGCTGTGGTCCATTATTATTAATATGGGCCACATTGGAATTCAATTATAATCACGGGATATCTATCATTCAACTATCATAGAGTAACTTTGAATAATTAAAACAGCAGGACACTCAAGTGCTTTTTCTAAAGCAATTTAAAACTTTATGATCATATCTTTAATGCAACGCAGAAAATCAAAACCATGATTGTGTTCTAAGATGGGAAGACAGGACCCACATACGCCGTTCAATCATGCGTCCTTTAAGGTCAAAGCAATGATAAAGAATTTTGAAGAAATAAATTGGAATCAGAAAGCGTCAATGTCTTGTAGTGGAGTCTTATTTTTATTTTATCCTTTTGGTTTTCATTGGGTTGGTGCATATATATTTGTGCATGGCCGAAAATACACATGAATGATATATCAGTGTTCATTGGTTACAACATATAAAGAAAAAGAAATAGAAGAATAATGTAAATAAAAAAATGAAATTTAGGAAAAGAGAACATATGATCTTTGGGATTTTATTTTTATTTTTTTATAATCTAATTAATGAGTTTTTTTTAATTATTTTATCAAAATAATATATTTTTAAAAATATATTAAAATAAAGCTGTTTTTGTTATGTTAGTTTTTTTTTTCTATGTGAATTAACATGATCGATGTAAATTGCGTTGGCCGCATTAATGTAATGTAGATTGCGCTAATATGATTGGCGCAATTAAAGATTTTATTAGTTCACATGATGTAATTTAGTTATTTAATTTAATTTTCTAAATAAAATTATATTATTTAATTTAAAATAAATCATATCAAAATATATTATAATATCAATATAAATTATTTTTTAAATACATATTAAAATATCATATAACAAATGATCTTAACTATGAAAAAATCTCTGATAACGAAAAGTAAAAAATCATATTAGTACCGAAAATGCTTGTCAAATATAATTGCTTTATTTTAAAAATATATAGTTAAAACAAGATAATCAGTTAGTCACATATGGTTACTAAATGCGCATCAATTGCAAAAAGAGTTTATTACAATTATCATCACTTAATCACTAGCTACAACAATATCGGTGGTGTTTGGTATGTAGAGAGTTTCGTCGTTGATGTTGATCTTCACCCTCAATAGTGGCCCCATATATTTGCAGTCACATTTAAATCAAGCTCAACGTGTTAGGAAAAATCCATCATATTATTTTTCACATTCCTTCCAACTTCCTAGTATCTCCAATCCTAGAAACTTGTCATGTTCATCTATAGCTTCCCAATTAATATATGCGAAATGCGACGATGGATGCATAATATGATTAACTGATGAAACAAGTACACAGTTACAATGTGTACTTTCGCTGAAAGGTATGGATATGGTGGAACATCTCTTATTGGAGGAACACATGCAAATGGAGGAGCTACCAAAGTTGACGTGTCATTCTACTGCAAACTATCATTAGCATCAAAGTCGCCATCAACATTACTGTCAGCCAAACTATCATCAAGCACCGCTAGTCATCTTCACTAGTACCAATAATTGCGTCTCTAATGCAATCTTTATGTTGTATGAATCCATTATACGAGTATTAAGTTATTCATACTCTCTTGCAAAATTAGATGTGCATTATTATGACAAATGGAGGAGTTTGTCTAGTCACATTTGTTTGTTTTAATGTATTTATTATTAAAAGATGAAATTAATTTTATATATAGAGGGAATTAAAATAAGTGTTTATTTAAAAAATAATAATTAAGTACAGATGAAAATAACTTAAATTGACAACAACAAAAAAAGTTTTGGAAAGATGGGGACAACCAGGACTGTGAGAGGAGAAGAATTTATGTATAAGAATGAAGACGAAAAGGGGAACAATAAAAAAATTTAACATGACAAAAACAATTGCACTTTAATAAATATTTTAAAAAATGTATTATTTTAATAAATAAATTACTTAGTAACCTGGAAGCTACAAGCTTCAATTGTATTAGAGATACATATGGAGTGGGGTGGGCATCACCTCACCCCAAAAATGTATCCGATACAATCCAGAGACTAGATAGTTCCCATGATAGCTAGCAGAAGTTGTATAGTTTGAAAAATGTATTAATTAGGCATAAAATGGCAAACTTACTCGTTTTGTATTACTTATTTTCATGTTCCTTCATCCTTTCCATATTATATTATGGCAAAACATGTATATATTCACCTCAAATTATATTTTCTTCTTAAAATTCAGCTTAATTTATTATCTCATTTCAAATCAATTTTCCGTAAATTAATTATTGATTACTTTATCTTTGAAAAAATGGCATTAAACATTAAAAAATTGAAATTGAAATATTATTCATTAAATTATGTGGCCTAGAAAAGCTCAGATTCTCAAAGGAAAAAAAATATTAACATGATGATGCTGACCGATTAATTCTTTAGGTTTCTTATTATCGAATCAAAATTAGATTCATCCAGATTATACGTGTCTCTTGAAATTTCAAGTAGTTTATTTAGGAGAAGAAATGAGCATTTAATAGTATATTAAGATAAGTATATGACATCTTGTGATTTATTACTAACATTAGATATATAGTACGTAATATACATGTGTTTATTTTTCCATATAAACGAAGATTCAAATCAAATCAAAATATGTAGTTTAATTTACACTAGTCAAGTCTTTTCAGATTTGAGTGTGTTGAAAATATTGGAGGTTCAATCGTTCATCAGATTACTTATTTCAATCTTATTTCCTACTCGTAGTTAACTGCTTGCACTTCTAATAAAAAAAATGGACGAGAATATAAAATACTCATGACGTATGCATAAGCACGGGGATGTACAATCATGAAAATTTCAAATAAGTTTATTAGGAAAAGGTGTATTCACACCTACTAAACTTTGATCCATTTACAAATAACTATTATAAATTATAAAACTATAAAATTTAATCTATAAGTTATATCAATTATCGCAATATGTTTTTTCATTCACTATCCGTTAAGTTGTTATTAGAATGAAAATGTATCCAGATTCCTTAAACTTTACTAATTTGCAAACAATCGTCAGAAATTATAAAATCTTCAAATTTAATACCTAAACTGTATCAATAATTGCAAATAGGTTTTTTCATTCACTCTCTATTAAGTTGCTAATAAAAGAGTGACGTGACATAATTTTTATCTTTCATCTATCCCAAGTTTTAACCTTTCATGTTAATTTCTTTTTATTATGTTCTTAATTATTTAATAATTTTTCATAAATTTAAATAATAATAATAATTTATAATTCATAGTAACTATTTGTAAATGGGCCCAAGTTTAAAAGAGACTTAAATATACTTTTTCTTTTTATGATGTGATATGTATTTAATGTAAATTTTGATTAAGATAACTAAAATGAAGTAAATTTTAATCATTATGAGATTAGATTGTAAAATTAATTAATATAAAATAAAATTTAAAAATAATGAGACATCAAAATAAAATTTTATATTTTCACTTATTAACTACTTGTTTATGTGACAAAATTTACATTGTCTATTTTTCTAATCTTAACTATTTATTTTCGTTTATAATTTTTATCCTTACCTACTTAATTAGTTTTTAGAAATTAAAAAATTATAATATTATTAAAAAATAAAAGCTTTAATTTGACTATGTTTGTTATAGGCTTTCTTTTATTTAATTTTTAAAATTAATTTCTTTAATTTTTGAAGAATTATTAAATAGGTATATAAATAGATAATTATTAAATAAGAATTGTGAATAAAAAAATGAATGGTTGATTAGAGATAGATGGAGAGTGAGAATCATGTCGCATTTTCATTATCAACTTAATAAATAGTGAATGGAAGAATTTATTGCAATAATTAATATAGTTTAAGAATAAAATTAAAAAAAATTATATTTTATAATAGTTGTTGTAAATTGACAAAGTTTAAGGAGCTGAATGCACTTTCATTCTATTAACAACTTAACAAAAAGTTGATGGAATGACCTATTGTGATAATTAATATAATTCATGGATTAAATTTAAAGATTTTATAGTTCGTTATGATTATTTACAAAATGTCAAAGTTTATAGGTGCGGATACATTTTTTCCTTTATTATATACCTAGATGTATTCATATTCAAAAGCCCAGCTCCCTTTAATAATCTCAGTTGGATTATTCCTGCTAAATTGAAGAATAAAACCATTGAATTCTAGGACATTTTGAGAATTATATAAACAAATTATAAAGTAGGAGCAGTGAGAAATGGTTGACATAAACATAAGAGTTAAAAACAGAAGGAAAACAAACACATGCTATTATGAAAATTAAATTAGCAGTTACACAAAGGCTATTACTTCCATTTTACATCTTGTGGACCATTTTACAAGAACCCCCCAGTAACCAGTAACCCAAGTCAGTCAATCCACAAAGTAGTTAACTTGGATATTCTTGGGCAGAGATGAACTCATGAACCCACTATCCGATTTTCTATCTTCTTTACCACCCCAAGAAAGTGTAAAAACTATACCCCCCTTCTCACCAAAGTTAACTGTTTCTAAGCTGCGTAGAAAAATGTCTTTCAGCCATTTCTCAAACAAGCTGTTAGTAAAAGAACCACACCCAACACGAATTTCCTCTATCACCCTCTCTTCTACAGTAAAGTTCACCAGATATTGTTTGCCACAAACCTCCTCAAAGGACTCTTTGATCTTGGACAAAAACAGCTCTGCCATCTCCCTGTCCCGAGCTGGACTTTGGTTAAACTCAAAGCGGTTCTCAATTGAGTCAAGAAACCCATTTGGGTTCAAGGGATCTGCTATGGTTTCTCGAGTCAAATCACTTGAAATGGGGCTACTTTCCCCTGCGTTATCTTCCCCATCATTCTCTTCATCTGCTATCATGTTCAGGTCAAGAGTGTTAAAGCTTGACTGTCTTGAAAAGTCTTTCTTTCTATTCCCTTGCTCAGAAACCAACACTGCCTCTTCATTCTCTTCAATTCTGGGACTCTTGATCTTGGTAAAAAAATCCAATTCAGCCCTGCGCTTGTGGCCCAAACAAGGTGACTCCAAGGTTGGCTTGGTTTCACTGACCTGCAACACCAACCTGATAACCGAGTCCTGATTCTGCTCTTCATTGCTTCTAGTGCCACCGTTTGTCAATATGAATATTGCTTGGCCTGATTTCTCCTCTTCCCTACTTAAATTTCCAAACTTTGCCGTCTCAAATCCATCTGCAAGGAATTTCTTGAACTGGGCATCAGCAAAATCAACATTTTCTATTAAAATGACAAGCTTTTC
Organism: Styphnolobium japonicum; assembly: GCA_023212625.1. Classification (NCBI taxonomy): domain Eukaryota; kingdom Viridiplantae; phylum Streptophyta; class Magnoliopsida; order Fabales; family Fabaceae; genus Styphnolobium; species Styphnolobium japonicum. Next base: position 17,775,608 of record JALBWW010000003.1, on the reverse strand, counting down.
ATGGGTTTTCAATCCTCCAGCCACCATTTCAGAAAATGGGGTAGCTAAATTCTCCCTTTTTCGCATGTCCAAGTGAAGGAGCATATCAACTGAGCCAAAAACTGATTCTGCAATTGCGCGTGCCAACCTTGTTTTCCCAATAGAGTCAGTGCCCTGCATAAATAACCAAGTAGTACCTTGCTTTGCTGATTTGGAATCAACCAAGGCCTCTGCTATAGAAGGAATTGTTTCAGACTGCCATGGCACATTCTCCTGCAATAGTTTACAAATATGAGCTCGTCGCAGTGTTCTATCAGTTATATTTTCCACCTTTTGCCCTGAACCACCGAATGTTGAATTTCCAAGAGCAAGAGTAATCTTTACTTCTTTACCTTCCATACCCTCATGAGAATCCAAGATTGGCTGCTTTTTTTGTGTTACGTCGCTGAAATTGAACTCAATGGTGCATGATTGTTGACGCCGGAATCGAGGTACAAGGTTGGAGCTATAAGCGGGTTTAGCGGCAGAGTCGGCAAAAGATATAGCACTTGAATCTGGGAAGACACTACCTTGGTTTGGCCACCAGGGGTATGATGAATTATATGGGTAGATCTTTCCATTTGAACTGTGATTTCCATATAAGCTGTTGCTCCTGTGGTTCTGAGGCTGTTTGCTTTGGTGGAGACAGTGGCATAGTCTGTTCCATTTTCTTTTCAATTGGGTTAACTCATCCTGAAAGCATTGAATTATTCATAAGCCACTACTTCTTGACTAATAGACACAAATGCATATACAGAAGACAAAGTTATTTCACAATAATCAGTTGTTGGATTATGTAACAGACTAAGTTTTTTAGGAGTTAGCCTTTTAGTTTCTATCTTACTGTACAAAAAAGAAAAGGCTGAAATTTTGCTACCTTCTGATGGGCTTCGGTGCTATGAGACTGAAGCCAGGAAGGCAACAGTTTCTTCTGGCCTGGTTTGAACAATTGAGCTTCTTTTTCGTAATTGGAGGCACACTCTTCACAACAATTGAGCTTATCCTGATCCTCCTTGTTACTGATGAGCTTTGTTTCCAACATATGAGATGGGTTCTGGGAGATGGTCGTCTTTGAATCAAGGACACTGCAAATTGAGTGCACATCCAAAATTAAACAAATAGGCACTTGAGGTTTGAATATATTCTACATCAGAAGCTATTTTCTTTTCAATTATTATTACCTATTTATCACGGTTTTAATCCCTCCCAAAGGTTAGAGAATGAAACTTTTGCAATAAGGCATATTAGCTAAAATATATAACTCTTCCTTTCTTCTTTGTTTTCCTTTTGGTAAAGTATAGTTCCTTCTAGGCTACCCAAAATCATGTGAATCCGTAATGTCTAAGAGGTTATATACTGACAAAACAAAGCGAAGCAGAAAGGCACTGCTTCACGTCTACCTTACCAACCAACCATGCTTTTGACAGTGGGTTCTGGCATGTAGTCCAGAGACCGTACGTACTTAGCAACAAAATGCAAAACAAATTAAGCTTTCAACGAACGACCATCACTGGATAACTTTTGTATATATGCTCATGTTTTCCTTATATATATATATATGTTTGCTTGCATTTTTTTAAAGTCATTAATTAATGTTTTTGGCATTAAATCAAACTAATTAAGTAAGAGATTACCTGGAAGCATGGAGACTCATGTTTGCTTGCATTTTTTTAAAGTCATTAATTAATGTTTTTGGCATTAAATCAAACTAATTAAGCAAGAGATTACCTGGAAGCATGGAGACTCAAGCCAAGTCCACCTGATGGAACAGGAACAGCCTGAAGACCCCACTGGGTCTCAAGAGGGGGTTGCCTCATTTGACACCTCATGTATGTTTGATAACTTGCTGTGCCCATCAACCACACCTTAGTGTTGGAGCTTCCGTGGTCAGAAAATAACTTTCCTATTTCTGCAACTAGATGATCAACTGGGTTATAACCAGAAACTTCGCCATCCCGGAACCCTCCCTCTTTTTCACTGAAAGTTGCTTTCACTGTCCACTTCAGGTCTCCAACATAAAAAATGGCTCCCCCTCCTTCTGATGCAATAGAATCCACCTTCCTTTTCAGTTCCGAGAGGATCATTTCAACTTCATCTCTTTTCATGAACCTCAAAGAAACTGGTGCAAATTGAAATTTGATAAAATGGGTTGACTTCAACTCATCAGGGACCTCTCCTCTTTCCAACTTTCCCATTAGCTCTCCCACAAGGCCTTCAGTTAATGACACCGAGTCACCAACTATCACAGTGTTCTTTTTCTTCTTCCTCAAGAGGATATCCAGAACCAACTTGATATCTTCCTTAGAAGAGGCTGAATCAGTGATGGGATACACTGGGACTTTCTTTTGTGGAGAAAAGAGAACTGGGCTGTACTCAGAAGAGTAAGCAGCCAAGAAATGGGTTTGCCTGAAATTGCTAGGGTTGATGGTTTCTCTCTGGCTGTCGCTAGGAGAAGGTGAACAAGGAGAAGAAAAAACACCACCGGAACTGTTGTAACACTGAAAAACAGAAGGGGTTGAAGAGTCCTCTATATTGTTCTTGACAGCAGTACTAGAGAACCCAGCCTCTCTCATAACCCTGCTAACACTAGGATCATCTAGAATAGATATGATCAGCTGTTCTAGCTCTACCTTTATGGTCAGAAGTGGCTGTTGTTGCTGTTGCTCTATGCATCCCCTTCTCTGGTGTGCCTGTGCTCTTTTCAGTGCAGCAATCAGAGCGTTGGAAAGAGAAGGCTGGCTGTGGAGCAAAGGACCTGGTGTTGTTGGGAGCCTGTTGAGAGCCACATTGAAGCAGAGCTCAAGAGCTCTGCATTGAAGAGGATGTGAAGTTTGGTGTGGCTGAGATTTGAGACAAGCCCTTCTCAAGGAACTGGCTCTTAAGCTCAGCAAAGTGGCAGCCACATGCAGAGGAGTGACCTGTGCATGGCCCCGCCTCCGTGCCAAGCCGAGAGAGTGCTTCAAGACTGAAGCAGCCTCTGCTGTGAGGGTCTGCTGCAATGTACAAGCTCCTGAGCGCATCACTTAGCATAAACCCACCCCCCACACCACCCCCTTTGAGAGAACCTTTTCTTCAGAACCAGACTTCTTCTTCCTACTCTTATCTTTCTGTTTCTCCCCAAACACCACCCCACCCCCTCTCTTTCTAAGCTGAGATGAACTAGAAAGCTGGTTTTGTTCCTCTCGTGATCAGAGGAACCTGGAACTAACTGAAAGGATTTGAAGGATGGGGAGCGTAAGCTAAAATGAATCCACAGAGAGAGAGAGAGTTTTTTTTTTAACAGAAGCTTAGAGCAAGTAGTTAAGCTTTAGAAATACCAGACTAGGCCTCACCGCCTTCTTTATACTTCTTGTCACTGATTATTTATTTCTTTTCCTTTTGTTTAATTCTATTTTGGTTTTAGTTTAAAGAAGCAGCTTTTTCTTAGCTTTTTATTTCCACTTCATTGCTTTCTCTCTCTCCAGTTTACAGTTATCGCTGCAGTCCATTTCAATCTAAATATGTGTTCCTGTAATGGGGGTTTTCTCTGATTAATTGCTGATACATTTATTTATTTTTAATAGAATACGATTTTTTTAATAATCGTTTTAATCTTTTGGACTTTATTAATTGCACATTAATTGCAGAATTTGAGCTGCATCATGCATTATATATGAAAGCATGAAAAGCTGTAGATTGCGGTCATCTGCTAGCTGCATTAGCAATATGCATGCAGGTTGATCATTATTATCATATTACAAAGGGCCAGAAAAACTATTTGATTCTATTGATTAGATGATATAGTTAAGTTCTTTCTGCAATGTTATTTTTGTGCAAATGAGGTTGCGTAAGACATTATAGAATACAACAATGGGGACCCACAATTCAAAATTTTTACTTGGATTCACAGAGCTCCCCTCCTTCCACATCATCCTTTGAATGGACAGACAAGCCCAGCAGAAATTCAAAAAAAGGTACAAAAGCAGAAAGGTGGAAAGGGAGAAAGAAACCAGTGTGATGAAAGATAAAAAAGCAAGCGGTAGATTATATTTTCGTTTTTCTAACTTTTTTTTCTCATTTATATGAATATGTACAGCCACAATATTAGCTTGTTGTGAAGAGAGAGATAGAAGTAGTCCCTCTCTCTCTTCACGCCAATCCTCGTAGAGGGACAGCATTTTATTCCCCAAGTACCCAAAAAGCAAGCCTCTGTCTGCTATCCTCCATAGCATTATTGGCTCTTTTTTCAGCCTCCCTCCTCTCTCCTCCTGCAAACTGCAATGACCTTTTGTCTTAATCTCATCTCATTTCCAACAACCCACTTAAAAAAACCTTTTGTGTTACCAAATAAAGGAAGTAAAACTGAAATATACTGTTATAATGCACACCCATTTGTGTACCCGTTTCGTTTATGCAATACTGATGGCTCATTTGTTGTTTCTTGGAAGCCAGAAAACATGTTCTGCAAGAGTTTAATTATGAACTTTCAGTAATGTAACTTTTTGACTACTTTCATCTCATGTTTTTACCCCTCAAGATTAAATGAATATATATATATATATATCATTTATTTATTATTTTACTTTCTCTCATGCTTTCCTTAATTATTTCTTTTTGGTGTTTTTGAGATAGAAGCTTTATTTTATCCTCACTATATTAGATTCTTATCGAGATACATGAAAGGTATATCTCTTGAGATGATAGTACAGCATATATGGTTGTACTAAATTACCGTTTCCATATCTTAGATTCTTAGATAAGAATTATTTGATAGAATAATTTAATAATTCTTGCATGATATAATCCATTGTTATTTTGTTTTGTTAAAAATGAACTAATTTTATGATTCATTTAATAATGTCTTAGAATCCACTAATTTAGTCATCCATTTATAATAGACTAAGAATACCTAATGCTTAATTAATATGATTTATTAAAAACAGTGTAGACATTAACATAACAGACTTTTAATGAGAAGACCCATTAAATTATCTAATTATAGCTAGGTCCTCCTCCTGTACTCCTCAACTTATAATGCTAACAAATTGTAACTCGGTGGCTTGTCCCAATAAGAGCCAATACAGAGAAGAGTGAGAGTTCAGAGGAAGACTTAGCCTTTCAAACATTATAGGTTCTCACATCAGTACAAAGATGTTAGGATTACTCTCTCACATCAACAATTTCATATAATAGATGAAATATTTATTCTTACTTTATTATGTATAGCTTAGTTTTGATGTTTGCAACACTTTGATTGACAAATCTACGTACCTTCAGTAATTAACTTAATCAGATGAGAGATGCATGCTTAAATTTAAAGGAAGAAACAAAAGGGAAATAACAATACACAGATCTAGATAGCGACTTATTATAATTTAGTTTCTTAATTTGAAGACCCTAAGATTAAGATTAATCCACATAATTAATATGAGTGTTTTTATTAATAGTATTCACCTTTTGGTACTCATATACACTCATTGTGAAGTCTTACCATCCAAAATAGTTACTGAGAACTCAAGATTAGACATAACTTTGACCAACTGTATAAGAAGGAAGCATATGGGTCCTCACGTAGTCACATTAATTTGACCCTTGCAAGATTCGAAGCATGATGAGAAAATTAATCATTATAAGCTTTACTTTAAAATTATAATTTTTAAAAGATAAAAATGGAAGAGATAACAAAAAATTAAAATGGTCTGGGGAGAGCTTGATCTTGGAATTGCATTATATAGCGTGGATTCCAAGGCTAGGATCTGTTCAAGAGTTTAAGGTATAACGAAGAAAAAAGAAACGAAGGAGGAAAAAAAGAAGAATATAGAATAAAAGTATAATATTCTAATTATGTAACTTCCTTATTCTCCAGTGCATTAAAAGGAGCCAAAAGAATCTGCTAGTTAAGGCCTATATAACAAATTAAAGAAGTGCTTCGGTTGAAAGTGTGTGGAAAGACCATTCAAATTATAAAGCTTCAAACTTCAAAGTAAGTACCATGGGGATGATTGAGTAAAGTGGTATATCAGCATTCTCTTCTTTTCTTCTTTTCTTTTCCTTCATATTTTATATACGTTATTCTTTTTCGTTTATAATATTCTAAAAAATTATTATTATGAGAAGAAATATACGCCGTCAATAGTTCCTGGATGTTAAAACTTTGAATAAACTACACTATACTCACTTAAGGTTTCTTTAAAAGATAATGTACCTTAAACTTGCTCAAAAAATACACTCCAACCCAGTTAACATATTAATTCTAACGGAATATATCATCTAACTATTTTGGGTTAGTTAACTAAATAGTCATATAAAAAAGAATAAAAACTTAAATATAGTTGTAAAACATGCATAGTTTACTGACAAGAGGTTGTCGAGACCTCGTCAAATAATAAAAATTACCGGTTCGCAAACTAATTTGCAGTATAGAGCATGAACCGAATCGTCTCTCAAGGATCCAAAAAGAACAAAGATTTAATCAAATCAAGATAATTAAAATGGGGGGTTTTGTTGTTGATTAACAATATTGATAAAAATACAAGACTTAAAGTTGAAAACAAATCTAAAGAAACAACCAATCCAAGGAAATTTACCGATCTTGAGTTTAATCTATCATTGATCACAAGGAATTCACTTAATCGCTAACCATGTTCTTGGCCTTAGATCACATCAAGACGCCTCAACATGATCCAAGAATCCTCTACTAGATAAGCATCTAGGATTTAATTAACCAAGGTTAGATAAAGTAAGCACCATCCAAACATAGATTAACTTAAGATCAAGAATTTAACCAAGCTAAACAATCCATCAAAAAGCTTTAATAAATTGTTTATTCTATGTGATCCTCTTGAATACATGATAATAAAGCTATTATCACATAAACATCCAAATCAAATTAAGCAATTCAATCTAGATCAAAATTAAAAGAGGAAGAAGAGAAACTTGAATAACAATTAAGCAATATGAACAAGTAAAACAAGATCTCCAAATTAAACATCAAGATGGCTAATCCCTTGGATTGATTATGAGAGTCTAGCCTTCCATGGATGGGAAGGAAGAACTCAAAAAAATAAAGAACAAAAATGAAATTCTAAAGAGAAGGGAGAAGAAGAGAAATAAAACTAACAAATACTCAAACTTACTACAAAATTGAATTCTAACTTACTTCAAATTTGAATGCTTCTAATACAAAGAGGTTGGGTCTATTTATACTAATCCTAGAAGCCAATTTGTACATGTACATAATCTGAATACAAGCTATAAGAATCTGAAATTTGTCAAAAATGGAAGCTTGATGCATGGTTGGTGGGTTGGTGCATGGTAGGTGGGTTGGTGTATGGTTGGTGGCTTTTAGTCAACAACTCTTATCCGACTTCTAGCTTCAAATTCATCACCTAGACGGTGCATTTTGGCTTGGATGTCTTCATCAAAGTTGTAGCCAGTTGTCTCCTTGAAAATCTCCAATTTGAATCATGTCATTTGAACTTTTAGAACTCCAGAAATGCCAAAAACACTTCACCTACCTCAAGTTAGGTTGGAAGAACGTGTTTCCAAATTCAAACCAACTTGTAGCTTCTGAAGCATGCCTAAAACGACATCTATTGACAAAATGGTCTTCATTGAAGTTGGAGATATGGGTCTTATCTTTCAAGTGACCAAGTTTCAGCCCAAGAGGAGGCCTATAACCCACTATATAGTCCAATATGTGCATACTGCCCAGATGGTTCCGTGACAGCAAACCCACTCTGCATTGCAGGGATATTTTGGACCCTTAGCATTCCGATCCAGCTCTTGAGTTCTTCATGAAACTTGTAAAGCATTGTCTTAGCTTTCCAAAGACACCAAGATCACCTCAATTGGATCACCGAGTCCCAAGTTATGACCTAACCAAGGAAGAAAGGTCAAAATGCATCAAAATCCGAAAATTATTCAATATTTGCATTAAAGCCCAATGAAGCCCAACAACATTAAACTCATCTAAAGTACTAATATTGGGCACAATAAACATCTAATAATGCCTAATACAAAGATAAAATAAGTGTCTCAAATTGATTGATCATTTAGATGTGATGAATGACTATATTAATAAGAAATTAAGGGTGCCATTAATAAAAGTTTATGGTATAGCTAGTTCTCCAAGAACTAGACTTTTAGAGCTCATACTTGATTTTGTCTCTATCTTTCTTTCTCTCTTTATTTTATTTACAACACGTTATCAGCACGATCAAGTCTCTAACGGTGGAGCAAAACCCTTCCAATTTCTTTTCATTATATCAAGGTAAGAATTTTGTTTTCTCTAGAAATCTAAAAGATTATCTTATTTGTGTGATTAAATTATAGATCATTTTATTGTTATTATTGGAATTCTTAATCATCTATCTAACTTTAGATATTTTTTTTTCAAGTGTCTTTACCATGTCAAATCTCACAAAGCTTGAATTCGTTACCCTTGATATTTATAGAAGAAATTACTTGCCATGGGTCCTTGATGTTGAGATTCATCTTAGTGCTATGAATCTTGGAAATATTATTCAAGAAGGAAACCAAGCATCCCTGCAGGATCACGCAAAAACAATGATTTCCCTTCGACACCATTTACATGAAGAATTAAAAACTGAGTATTTCACTGTTAAGGATCAATTAATCCTTTGGAATAATTTAAAGGAGAGATATGAACACCAAAAAATGATGATTCTTCCAAAAACTCTATATGAGTAGATACACTTGCGACTATAAGATTTCAAAACTGTGAGTGAATATAATTCTGTTTATTCAAAATTAGCTCTCAATTGAAATTATGTGGAGAGAAAATTATTGATGAGGATATGTTAGAAAAAACATATTCGACTTTTCATGCCTCAAATGTACTCCTGCAGCAACATCGAGAGCGTAGATTCACAAAATATTCTGAGCTAATTTCTTGTTTACTTGTGGCTGAACAAAACAATGAGCTTTTGATGAAAAATCACCAGTCTCATCCAACTGGCTCAACACCGTTCCCTGAAGTGAATGTGGAATTTTCTCAAGGTCGTGGACGAGGTCGTGGTGGTAAACAGGGTCGTAGTAGGAAAGATTATTGGACCCGTGTAAATCCCCCTTCAAATTCTGAAAACAAAGGTGCAAGAAGGAATCAAAAGAAATTGGCAAAAAATAAAGACAATCCTGAAAAAAGTAATAAAGTGCAAAAGAATAAATATATTTGCAATAGGCGTGGAATAAAAGGTCATTGGTCTCGTATATGTCATACCCCAAAACATCTAGTTGATCTTTACAAGGCATCACTAAAAGAAAAGGGAAAACATGTTAAAGTGAATTTCTCTGAACTGATTGATTCTACTCATGCTAATGAGTCTCCTTTGAATGTTGATTTTGATGTTTTTGATTTTTTTTAAAGATCCTAACAGCAAAATTGATCATTTGATTGGGGATGGAAATGTCTATTATTGAAATATTTATATGTTTTTGTTATTTTCAAGGTTATCATATGTAATCTTTAATTAAAGTTTTCTTTATAATGTGACTACTAATGTCTTGCATATTTCTTGACTATTATCTCTTTCTAATTCTTAAAAATATATTTTTGTGTTACTAGATCATGCAAAATAAACTTGATATTATGGAGGATGACATATGTTTAGTGGACAGTGGCACAACTCACACAATTTAACGCGATAAAAATATTTCTTACAATTAGCATTATCTGAAATTAATGTTAATACAATATCTGGTTATGCAAATGTAATAAAAGGCTCTGGCAGAGCCCACATTATGTTCCCAAATAGGACAAAATTATATATTGATGATGCGTTATATTCTAGTAGATCTCGAAGAAATCTAAATGGGCATAACGTTGAAACAAAAAATAAAGAAAATGTGGAATATCTTTATATTAGCTCTACAATTTCGAATCAGAAGTTTATATTATAAAAACTTTTGAGTTTCTCATCTGGCTTATATTTTACAAAAATAAGGATGGTTGAGTTAAATTTTGTGCACCAGAAGTGCTCAAGTCCTAAAACTTTTATACTTTGGCATGATCGTCTTGGCCATCCAGGTTCAACTATGATCCGACGTATAATTGAAAATGCATATGGGCACCCATTAAAGGATTAGAAAATTCTTTTGCCCGATGATTATTTTTGTACTTGTTATGCTCAAGGTAAATTAATTATTAGACCTTCTCCATCTAAATTATCTTTGGAATCTCCCACTTTTCTACAACGAATACAAGGAGACATTTGTGGCCCCATTCATCTATCTTGTGGACTATTTCGTTATTTCATGGTTTTAATTGATGCTTCTACTCGATGGTCACACGTTTGTTTGCTTTTAACTCGTAATACTGCTTTTGCTAAATTCCTTGCCCATATAATAAAGTTAAGATTAAGTTTTTCTGATTATTGTATAAAGACAGTTCGTTTAGATAATGCTGGTGAGTTTACTTCAAAAGCATTTTATGATTATTGCATGTCAATAGGAATTAGTGTTGAACATTCCATTGCACATGTTCATACTTAAAATGGTTTAGTAGAGTCTTTCATTAAACTTTTATAGTTAATTACTAGACCTATGCTTATGGGTTCAAAACCTCTTGCATATGCTTGGGGACATGCTATAGTATGTTGCATCTTTGGTTCGTATCCGCCCAACTGCATATCACAAGCATTCATTTTTTCAACTTGTTTTTTTATCAACAGCCAAATATATCTCATCATAGAATTTTTGGTTGTGCTGTATATGTCCTTATTGCTTCCCCTCAACGAACGAAGATAAAGCCCCCAACATCGTCTTGGAATTTATGTTGGTTTTGACTCTCCATCTATCATTGGATATCTTGAACCTTTAACATGTATCTTTTTAGAGCAAGATTTTTAGATTATCAGTTTGATGAATCAATATTCCCGTCATTAGGGGAAGAAAAAATTAAAGGACAAAAAACATAAGAAATTTGTTGGAACACACCAACATTGTCCAACCTTGATACATGCACAAATCAATGTGAACTTGAAGTTCAAAGAATAATTCATTTGTAGAATGTTGCAAATCAATTGCTAGATATTTTTACTGACACCTAAAAAGTCTCTAAATCACATGTACTTGTTGTAAATATTCTTGCATGATTAATTGTCCATGCAGGACAATCTGTGGGTATAACAGCCACTGAATCTAAAGCATGCCAGAAGCGTGATAGGTCAATGCAAAGGATACTACACCTTGAAAGAAAAAAGAAATGAGTAAGTCACAAAAGGTACTCCAAAAGATATCAAAAGTAATGCAAATCAACAACTTGATATTTCTAGACAAGTAACCCCAGAAGTGGTTTCGGTACTGGAAAATTATGAGATCTCATTAAAATCTAGAAATATGTGGGGAAGAAATGAAGTGATTGTTGATAATATTTTTGCATACGCAATTGCTTCTGAAATTGTTAACGATAATGAACCTGAGCCTCAAACTGTAGATGAATGTTGACGTCGAAATGATTGGTTAAAATGGAAAGAGGCAATACAGGTTTAACTAGACTCATTAGCCAAACGTAAAGTATTTGGGCCAGTAGTCCAGACACCTGAAGATGTCAAGCCTGTTGGATATAAATGGGTCTTCATGCGTAAAAGAAATGAGTTAAATGAAATTGTGAGATACAAGGCACGACTTATAGCACAAGGTTTCTCACCAAAGGCCTAGTATAAAGTATGAAGAGACATATTCTCTTGTTATGGATGCAATTACTTTCAGATTTTTGATTAGTTTGGTAGTCTCTGAAGGACTTGATATACGTCTAATGGACGTAGTGACAGCTTACTTATATGGGTCATTAGATAATGACATATATATGAAAATCCTTGAAGGATTTAAGATGCCTAAAGCATATAATTCAAACCCTCAAAGTATGTACTCAATTAAACTACAAAGATCCTTATATGGGTTAAAGCAATTTGGATGCATGTGATACAATCGTCTAAGTGAATATTTATTGAAAAACAGATATGAAAATAATCATGTTTGCCCTTGTATTTTCATCAAGAAAATAAATTATGGATTTGCTATAGTCGCAGTTTATGTTGATGACTTAAACATAGTTGGGACTCTAAAAGAGATTTCAAATACCGCAGACTACCTAAAAATGGAATTTGAAATGAAAGATCTTGGGAAGACAAAACTTTGTCTTGGATTTCAAATTGAAAATTTGCTAAATAGGATTCTTATTTATTAATCATCATATATTGAAAAGATTTTGAAACAATTTTATATGAATAAATCCTATCCATTAAGTTCCCCAATGGTTGTCCGTGCACTTGATGTAAAAAGAGATCATTTTCATCCACAAGAAGATGATGATGAAATTATTGGTCCTGAAGTACCATATCTTAGTGCAATAGGAGCACTTTTGTATCTTGCAAACTGCACTAGACCTGTTATAACTTTTGCGATCAACTTACTAGCAAAGTTTAGTTCTGTACCAATATGAAGACATTGGAATGGAGTGAAACATGTTCTTCGTTATCTCCGTGGCACATCTAATATGGGTTTGTTTTACCCAAAAGGATGTAAAGTCCAAATTGATAGGATATGCTGATGATGGATATCTTTCTGATCCTCACAAAGCTCGGTCACAAACAGGTTATGTCTTTACATATGGTGACACTGCTATCTCATGGCTTTCTGTAAAACAAACAATCACCGCTACCTCATCAAACCATTCAGAAATATTGGTTATTTATGAAGCAAGTTGTGAGTGTGTGTCGTTGAGAACTATGATTCAACACATTAAGGGAGTATGTGGATTGTTCATGGAGAATGACAAGCCGACAATATTGCATGAGGATAATGCAGTATACATTTTACAAATCAAAGATGGCTACATAAAAGGTGATAGAACAAAACATATTTCACCAAAGTTCTTTTACACTCATGAACTCTTGAAGAAAGGTGATGTTGATATTTGCAAGATTCGCTCAAGTGACAACTTAGCAGATCTATTCACAAAGGCATTGCCAACTTCAATTTTCAAGAAGCACATGCATAACATTGAAATGCGTCAGCCTAAACACATTACATAATTGATTATATTCTTTTGAGGGGAAGTAAGTTATCTATGAATATTGTACTCTTTTTCCTTCACTAAGTTTTTATCCCACATGGTTTTTCTTAACAATGTGTTAACGAGGCATATTCATAGTGAATAGTCATTCAAGGGGAAGTGTTGTAAAACATGCATATTTTACATGTGATGAATGACTATATTAATTAGAAATTAAGAGTGCCATTAATAAGGGTTTATTGTTATAACATTTGATCTCCCTAATGAATATGTAATCCCTATACATAATGGTGAATTTTATTGAGATATGTAACACATTTTTCTTACTTATGTTTGGGGTCCTATATAAGGACATATTTTGTTCAAGAAGAAAGACAATAAAGGTTTATGGTCTAGCTAGTTCCTGAAGAACTAGGCTTTTAGAGTTCATACTTGATTTTGTCTTTATCTCTCTTTCTCTCTTTATTTTATTTACAACAAATATATGCATAACTATTATTCTCCCATTTTTAAGTTAGATGCATCACTCTCTTTTGTAGTAAGAGAAGAGAGAGAGAACCGTAAGATCCAATTATATAATAAGTCATGTAGTCCTTAACCATAGCTATAGATGCCTATTTATCTTACTATTAAGGGTGTTCATGGGTTGGATTGGTTCGGATTTGGGGGGATGTCCAAATCGATTAATTTTGATTGGGTTGGTTTGGTTTGGTTTTTGAAAAAAAATTCAAGCAACCCGAACCAAACCAACCCGATTAAGGTTGAGTTGGTTTGGTTTGGGTCATTAGGTTGTTCGATTATTTTTTTCCTCACAGCAAAATAGCAAACTTACCATTGCTAAATACTTCAAACTCAATTAGACAATTACATATGAATTTTAAGCATACAAGTCTTCTAGTAAAGTATAAGTATTAAGATAAAAGTAAAACAAAGTTTGAGAATAAACATTTTAATGTCTCAAAATCATTATAAGCTTCATTTGTAATATAAATATATGACATTAAATGTATTTTGCTTCACAAAAAAGGTTATATATATATATATATATATATTACTTCACAGAGAAGACTTTAAGTTATAGAGTTTTATAACACAGATGAGTAAATTAATCATTAAAATGTTACTATCCTAATATGCAACTAAAACAAAATAAAAATAATTGAATGATTGAGGCTTGAAAATGAAAATTAAAAATATATCATTATATCTTAGCTTTTTAAATGAATGAAAAGTCAAATAACAAAAAAATAATGTCTAAAATTCTATTACTTTTCGAGTCATTTCACCGGGTCATTGAATTATAAAATGCAAAATTCGTAAACCAAACCAATCATGGTCGGTTTTGATCGAATTGGAGTCGATTAAACCCGATAACCCAATCCAAACTAATTTTTTTTTAATTGGTTTGGATTGGTTTATTGGGTTGATCGGGTCAATCCGAACCAATGAACACCCCTACTCATTATCATCATTTAAGTCATTTTTAGTTCTGTTGCTAAAGAAGCTATCATTATCAATAGCTACCTTTCAATCCCACCTCCAAATAGATTGACTGAATACCATGCTTAAGTGGAACAAGAGTAAGGTTACAGGGTAACTATGAATGGAGTAAAAGTACTATTGTCTGGACGCATATAAGGCTGCATTAACCCAACTTCAAGATAAAGAAAATAAGAATCATAAAGGAAAAAGGAAAAAAAATGAGCTAAACTAATCGATTTTTCTATATTAAGAACCAATCGGTTTTTTTAAAATTGGAGAACCGAACCGAACCGAACCAATTACAATGGTTTGGTCCAATCGGTTTTTCACTAAACATTTTTTTCTTTAAAAAAATTCATACACATTATCACTTTGTTCTTTTTATGAACCAATTAAAAAAAAGTTGGTATAAAATCTTAATAAAAAAATCATTACATAATTATAAACAATAAATAGGCCTAAAATATTTATAGAAACAACCAAAAATTTAAATATAATCATTTATAAGTATGTAAATTATAAAAAAATATATAGATAATTATATGAATTCAGTTTGGTTTGGTTTGGTTCGGTTTCATAAATGAAAACCGAAAACTGAACTAAACTAATCGGTTTTCATAAAACAAAACCAAACAAAACCAAAATTAATCGGTTTTGTTCGGTTTTCGGTTTTTCGATTCAGTTTTTTCGGTTTTGATTGGTTTTGTTCGGTTATGAACACCCTTAAAAGCAATCCTCAACTTGAGACATTTAAACCTAGCTTAAATGAGTAAAAAAAATAATAAATCAATTTTAGTAAAATAAAACCATCAACTATGGATAAAAAAAAAAAAAGATAAAACTAGATCCTTTATCTCACCAAAAGGAAACCACTGTAGCAACAAAATTTCTTATAAATAGAAGACCTATCAATTTGAAACCAAGAGTCCAGTATACCACCCGGAATGACAAATAAGGAATGAGAGAAATTTTGTAGAGGACTACAAATTTTAAGATTACAAAAACAGTCCTTATGTCTACAAGAGGATTCTTCCTCTACCCTTTCTCTCGTCGGAATTAGTTGCTTAACTCATTATTAACACGCTTGTTTTGTGGGAGGCTCAATAAGCATTGAATGCCACCGATTATAGCATATAATGTTATCTTTAACGGCTAAAAGGAAAAAAAATTAACAGTTAATGAATCAACTGGGGTGGAGTGTATTTTTTAAACAAGTTTAGGGTACAGAGAAACTTTAAGAGAGTTGAATTTAATTTACTCTTAAACTTTTGAGTTTAAGTAAACATTTAGCACCTCTTTTGCAGTCACAGTCATAGATATCATCTCTGCTATTACTTTTCGAAAAGCTTGTTTATCGAATATATCTAGTTCATATCCCTAGCTTTTAAGCTTATTGTCTCTTGTCGTTTACACTTCTCTCATGATTGAAAGCTTCATATAAATGTGATCAGATTGCTTGCTGTGAAAAGATAAAAAGCTCAAAACAGTGAGCTATATATATATATATACGAATTTATCATGATATTTTTCTTTTTATTTATGTCATTAATTTTCATAGACATAAATTGTGAAAATTTAATATTTTAAGTAACTTTTATATTTATTCAAAATTAAAACATTATTCTATTAATATTATGTATGTAAAAATATTAATATTATTTTTTATAAGAGATAATAAACATTAATAAAATGATTACTTTGAGACAATTGATGATGCAACAATCTTAAATACAATATTAAGATCATATATAATCTTACTCCATTAACAAAGGGCATGAATGGCCTAATAGTTGGGTGTTGCATTCACACTTGATGTATTTTATGTTAAACAATCTTTGAATTGGTTTAAACTATATATAAAATCGTGACATGTTTATACGATTTGACCAGTTCGTAGCTAATTCACCAATTTTGAGACCAGTTCTAGAGGCATGACCAATGGACCAATTTACAGTTGAATTAATCTGATTGCTGGTCTGGTCAAGTTTTCAGAACACTAATATATATCATAATATGTGATCAAGTGGGGGCACCTATGTTTGTTCTTTGAGCACTCTTTTTATCTTTTTCTTATAATTAAAAATGGAGCACCCTTAAGTAGATAATAATGAGGCTCGCTCATTTTGGGGTCATCAATGCCGATGTGGTTTTGATTGAAAGTGGGTGCCCAAATCATTGGAACATTATATTTCAAAGTTTGAAAAGTGGGGAAGACAATAGGATTTCTCTACTTCGAAGAAAAGGATCCCTTTATGGATTAATTGTGAATCTGCAGTTTTCTCAATGTGATCGAAAATGAATGCTGCTACATCTTTGGAGTTGATCGAATGATTTGGTTTGCATGTTCCCTAACAAATTTTCAACAAAGCAGGAAAGTGAAAATTGGAGGCTTCATTTACTGAGACAGATCAGGCCCACGTACGCTACAAAAGACTAAACAGGTAATTACGTTTTACCACGAGATATGTGAGAGAGATATGAAGTAATTCAACGTTTAATTTGGAATTTACAAGTTCACAACTTCAATTGTGTGAAAAGGGTTATAATTCCCATTTTTCGAAAAAGAAAGAAGTAATACAAATGTGTGACGACCTTTGGTTGACAGCTCCACCAAGGGTTATGTATGCCCCAGTACTCATTTACAGCTGGGAACACTTATCTTTATAGTATGATGAAAAGAAAAGAAAAGACAAGCTCAGATACTTAATTAAACCAGGAGCTGATGACATTTGATGACCACCAATGCCAAAAAGTCAAGTTTACTAGAGAGGATATATTGAGAGTACCTTAAACATTCATCATATATAATCTTTTTTAGATTAACTGATCCAGGATAATCTTTAGATTGCCATAGTCAAAGGAACAAATCTGATTAAAAAAAAAAAAGAGATTGAGAAGCTCGTATATCAAGAGCAGATGGAATAAGCAAGGTTTAATTTCTTATGTTAGGGTTTTCCTTTATTTTAATTAGGTTACGAATCCATTACCGCTGGGTGTAGGTTGTTGAACTTAGAAAAAGTATCATACTGTATCTTCAGATACATGCGCATGAAAATGAGATTGGGTATGTTTATATAGTAATTTAACTCCAAAAAAAATATGAAAAAGCTTATATGGTAATGTGACACGTTAATTGAAGCTTTCCTTTTTCTTTTCTTGGAATGACATGGTCATAGCCGCAACTGCTTTTGTTGGGTGTTGATCAAACGAATCTTAGTCGATCAATAGAAAATTAATGTCAAGAGTCTAAAGATTTTTGTCCTTGATTGACTATTGTATCTGGCGTCTAAGGCTTTAAGTAGCTCTTCGTGATGGTGATAATTAGGGGATTCATTGCAACCTGATCACAACACTTTCAAACAGTTAATGTAATCACTTTGCAATATTCATGTTAAAGATTAAAACGAAGAGTCATGTGACTTTTTAAAATGGCTATATGATCTTTAAGTAATTTAACCATGTATATAAGATTTAATGGTTAAGATTAACTCTTATCACTTCTCATAATAAGATAGTGCTCTAACTTGATATCTCTTATATATATATATATATATATATATATATAGTTGAATGAAAAATTAGAAAGTAAAAAATAAATATTTAGAATAATATAAATGAAGATAAAAAGTTTATCTAAAACTTTGTTATATTTAAGTATATTTATTTTTTACCTTTATGTTTTTCAATTACCTACTTAATGAGACATAAGTTAAAAGATTATTCACTCGATATTCTAACTAGAGCTGTCAAAATAAATTGTGATTCATCATCGATAGGGATGGCAATTTCCCCCATCCCCCATGGGTACCCACGGGTAATACCCGTTGAGGGATGGGGGTTTAACACCCGTTTATTAAACGGGACAGGAGAGGGGGTTGTTTCCCCCATATTTGTGACCCCGTAGATACCCGATATATAATTTTAAGTATTTAAAATTATATTATTATTATGTATATATTTATATGTTTTTTAAGAAAATTATATTATTATTTTGATTTTAAGTATTTAAAGTTGTTGAATTAAATTAGTATGTAGTGGATAAAATACGAAAAATTATTATATTAAATTTTATTTAATTTATTATTCTTCTTTTTTCAATTTTTTTCTTTTTTTTTAAATTTTAATAATGTTATGAGTATCCACGAATATTCGTGAGTACCCATTTATTCGCGAGGGAATAAAAAACGGATACCCGTACAAGTACGAAACGGGGGACGGGGGCTACAACTCCCGCCCCGCCCCATTGCCATCCCTAATCTTGGATTGACTCATTTAACTTTTAATTGAGGTGAGTTGAATTGGTATTTCAATAACTCATAACAAGTGGGCTTGTTGACTCAGCTCATCATAGGTGAGGCCTAAATGGACTAGCCTATCTCATGTGTCTCAGTAAATATTTAATTAATATGTTTATGATTTATTTAATATTTTTTAGTGTTTTCATAAATTTTATCAAAAAATTTTGGGCCTAACCAACAAAATATCAGTTCACATGGAGTAGGGCCCGTCATTTTAACAGCTCTAACCCTAGTTATTTATTTACATTCCTTTATGTAGGTTTATCAAATATAAATCTTCTACAAACTAAGCTATCTCATAAATGACAAACCTACATCATTTCCTTCTATGATCAGTGATCACGTAGCAAAAAGGTTCATATACGGAGGATAATGCAGTACTCATTCATAAGTTATAACATGACCTCCACCTTTCTGAGTGGGAATGTGAGAAAAAAAGAGAGAGAAAGAAACAGAGAAAAGAGAAGGGAATGTCGGGTGGGTCCCAGACAGGTAAGGACAATGGAACCCACAAGTTTGCAAATCCCATTGCAGAGACTTTGATTCTCATATATACATCTCCAATCTCCACAACTCACCAATTTCCCAGTCATACCTGACTCAAAAAGTTAGAATAGAGAGATTTTTGGGGAGGTGAAAAGAAGGCCTAGCGTGCAACTTTATACAATAAATGTCCCCAGAAACACATACTATTCTATATGTCATATTCTCTCTCTCTCTCTCTCAGTGTGTCTTTTGCTTTTCCAATTTCAGTTCTCCACTGTTTTACGTACTCACTCACATAACATTCCAAACCCTTTTCCTCGGGGAATGCAGTTTTTAAACCTTAACTTATTAAATGATTAATTAATATCACCATTATCATTATGATTGGGGTGCTTCTCTGCTTCAGATTTCCTCATGTGCGTGAAATGTATTCTCCCCTTACTAAATGTGGTAGCACTAGTAGCTCTCATTAATTTTTCATTTCTGAAAAAGTTTTCAGGTAATTTATTTGCTAATTTAGCATCAATCAATATGTCTAGGAGTTTGTAGTGAAAGGAAGCTAAAAAATTTTAAGATCAGAAACAGATCGATCAAATGAAATACAGTAATGCCAAAAGAAATAGGGAAATTTAGCAAAATAATCTATCTTCTCTTCTGTGTAGATGTTTCAAAAAGAAAAGAGATAACAAAAGGAGGCTAATGACACTTTTCTTTCCTGATTAGTTGGTGAATGAGAAGGAAATGAAATGCCAAGCTAGTTTATAACTTATAATAACATCCTTCATTGTTTAAAATAATAATAATAATAATAAGGGATATATTAGTGACAATAAAAAAATTGAGGAGGCATATTCTCTTATGTCCTTGGCGGACAAATTTTGGCTTGCAATTGAATTTTGGAATTATAATTTGACTTTTTAATTTTAATTATTATTATTTGTTGTGTAAATTAGAATTAAAATTCTGATTTTGAGTCTAATTTTATGAAATTAAAAAATAGTTAGTTATACTACTCCTAATTTTTAGCTTAAAACCTAAAAATTACAATTTTGAGCACTAATAATTTTTATTTTTAAGAATCTTAAAAAGAAAACGTTAAAAACTCTATAGTAACCATTATTGTTGGTACTTGTACTTTGGCCATTGTCGTTGAAGGGTCCTCTGATATTGTCGTTACCATTGTGATTTGGCCACCTCATCATTGGCGTCTTTGCGTCTTTTGGTATTTATTGTTGCCAAAGACGTATTTCGTCAACCATTACTACCGATGTAATCTCAAAATGCAAGTTTCATTAAAAAAATTATTTACAATAATTTTAAATTTTTATTTATTTGTTATATTTTTATAAATTTTTGATAAATTATTTAAACAATAGAATTCCAATTCAATTTAGAATTACAATTTTATTTTATGTCTCATTTTTTTATTTGTTTCAAACATAAAAAATTAAAAAATTTAGTCATATTTGATGGAATTAGAATTGAAGTTAGAATTATAACCTGTAATTCCAATTCTATTATTCAAAAGGAACCTAGCTAAATTCTCCTCAACTAGAGGAAATGGGTAAAAAAAGAAATTAAGAAGGTTTAGATGCATGATAATCTGTTGAAGTACTAAGTATGAAAATTGATTTGTAGCCCCAAAACTACAAACTCATTGTATCCGGTACAATCCGGGGCTAGGTAACTGGCTACCTGGCAGCACTCACTAAGTATATATAAAAATTGGAAATGATTTACATTATTCGCAAACAACTTGCTGTGCAAGTGATACAGTGACACAAACGAGCATTTGATATGGGATTAAGGATATTTTAATGAATTTCAATTTCAATTTTGTTAATTTTTTAAATTTCTGTTTAAACTTTTTTTTTTGGTTGATTTATTTCCTTATTATTCCCGTAACGGACTTGCCTTTTATTAGATTGGAATAATGAATTAGTCGAAATGTAATTTGGACTCAACTTGCTAGATTACCCAATAAAAAATCTTAAATTTGTCACTCTTTACTTATATAATTATAAATACTAATAGTGGGTGGGGGCCAAGGTTAGAATAAAAATAAGCCAAATATGTATAAGAAAAAAATTGGAAGGTATTTAAGCTTTTAATAATATCATTATTGTTAATTATTCAACCATTATTATTAAAATTGCATGGTTATTACCTCTCTCTTCTTAATTTTAACTATTACAACAAGTGAAACTATGTCAAAGGTTTTTTTTTCTTCTTATTGAGAACTTACGAAAGAGAAAAACAAATGAATCCTATATTTACCTTTGAGTAATGATATATACATGTACAAACTTATATTTACACACTCTCATGCGAGCTATTGAATAAGACCTAAATCTCATTGTACCTTTTTAAATGGTTCAAATTATGCACAACTTACAAAGTTTGTGCAAATATCTTTTCTCTTTACCTTTCTTTGTTCAAGATTCCTAAAATAAAAGAGAGAGAATAATGTATCCTCGTTTCTCTTCCGGTCCTATATTTCCTTCAACACTATTTGATACAAATTCACATCTCTGTGATGGTGACACTAAAACTCAGTTGTCCTTTATTCCTGTCTATAAAACTGTATATTAGAAGGTTATATGCTTTTTCAATATTATTTTTGTACGTTGAAAAATTACTCTTATATTCCATTTTGTCATTGTATTAAAAAAAAAACTTTTTAATTGTTAGGTATTGCATTTCTATGCTGTGATATCATGTGCCACAATGATGATCTTCGAAAAAGGATAAGTTATACACGCATGATTCTCATCACTTCATAAATCATTCTCTAAATCATTTGATCATGAGTCCATGACAACTCAAAACTGAATGAGTATGCAATTATGCAAGTACATAAATATAATAGAATATTTATGACAGGAAAAAAAAAGAATATCATCATGCATATGGCGACAGAAAGAGATTGCAAGTTCTTCCGTTCTTATAAGATTCAACTTTATTTTTCTTCCTTTGATTAATAGCACGTACTTATCTAATTATAATTACTACAAAACAAATAGATGAACGCCCTGATCACTGTAGAGGTGTGCATAAATCAAACCAAATTGGTAAAATCGGCTAACTAAATTACACCGATTGATTTGATTTGGTTTAACAAAAGTTATTGGTTTAATTTGGTCCAATTTAATGTGTTTTAAGCGGTTTTGGTATCCTTTAATTTAAACAATAAACCGGTTAAATGAACCGATATACTAAGAAAATTAATATGTGTTTTTTTGTTAATTTTTAATTATTTTTTAAAAAAAATACTTATTTCTCTTATAAAAAAGTATATTGATTCTCATTTATTTTAACTTTTTAAAGTTAGATGACTAGAATGGTCTAAACCTTTAGATTTAATTATTTACAGTTTATTTTCTTTAATTACAAATTTTTTCAATATTTTATGATTAAAATCATAAAATTTCTTCTAAAGTATAAATTTTATAAAATAATAAATTATATTAAGAATTATATTTTCTTTTCTGTATACCCATGTATTTTTTGTTTTGCACATGCACGTGTAAAAAATATTGAAGAAAATAGGTGTCGGCCACGTTCAAAGACTTTTATGAAGAATTGAGACGGCCATCTCCCAAGTTAATTTGCTTAATGCGTATTTCTTTTACCTTTTAAAATCTCCAAACTATAATAGGGATTAAAAAAATCAGGGGAGGATCAAGAGAATTAGTGGATTAAAATTAAACTTTAATATGAGGCCTTTAATTTATTTAATAAAAATAATATAAATTTTTATTTAAAATTTATTTTTGTAACTTTTTGATATGCAAAGTTACTAGTTACATTTTTATAATAAATCTCTTTTAACATTTCATTTTTAATTGATGATATAGTTAATTTATTTAATCTTTTTGATAATTTATTCACTTAATGAGAGTGATTTAATGAAATTTTATTGCCTCAATAATTCTCAACAAAAAAATAGAATGATTTTGCTTTTCTAACTTAAATATGAATAAAATGCAATGTGAATTTAAGTATTATTGAAAATAATATTGGAAAAAGCCAAAACCAACTATAGGTGAGGTAGAAGAAGATAATTTTTTGTGAAAGAGTTTGGTAAAAGCAATAAGAGCATGTTGCATGCAGTTCATCAAAGAGAGTAATAATCTCTACAACCTCAATTCTTTCAAGTATTTTGATTTGGTAGATAAGAAGAGTGTTACTCTTTAGCGTACCAGTAAAGATCAATCGGTGTTGTTGGAAACAATTAAGAAAATAGGAGTAGAAGAGATAAAAAAAAACCTTGGTTATATAAGGAAAAAATTGAACATTATTGTGACGAAAAAATGAGAAATAAATTAAAATGGGTGACTCATCAACTGCTCAATGGGTGGTTTAATATAAATAAAATATGGAGAAAATTAATGATTGTGAGAAAGTGATTAAGTAGTAGTTGACTGATTAATAAGAATGAGAGAATGAGATTTATTAGACATTAAGTTGAAAAAGTTAGAAGCATTAATTTATTATGAATAAATATAAGAGTAAACACAAATTTTAGTCTTCTAAAAATACAAGTGACATAAGTTTAGTTCTCGAATAATTTTTGACATCAAATTGGTCCTTTTGGAGGACCAATTTGAAGTTAAAAATGACATAGAATGATCATTTTAATGTAAAAAATTGACATTAAAGGACCATTTTGATGTCAAAAATTAACATTGAATGACTTTTGATGTATTTATTATTGAAGAACCTAACTGATGACACTTATATCTTTGGAAGACTAAAATAAATATTTGCTATAAATATAATTATATAAATTATAAATATAATATTATTAAATTATGATGCCTAAAATTTTAAGGGCCTAAAACCCTTGATTTAGTGGCCTTAGGCCTGACCCTTCCAAAACTAAATCAAACATACTATTAGATAATAAAAAAGTTACACATTTTTCTTCCACTCAAATTATGTTGCATTGAAGATTCATTTATCAATATCAATTAAGAAGCACTAGCACATTAATTTGAAACTAACCCATATACCGGATTAACATTTTTATTTGGTACATAATATTGAATAACATTTACATCCTCAATAAACAAGACAAGAACTCCTGATTCAAATTGATAATGAGAGTAAACTGTGTAGGTTTTAATTTGAAGATTTGAAACTATAATCCTTTTTTTTTGTTTCTCAGGATATTTCTTGCACACGGCTGTGGGGACTAATCTCTCGAGGTATTGAAATCCATTTAAGGGATTGACATCTCTCAACAGATGTTTTTCCATACACATAGGTTAAGAATTAAACCCCTGACTACATGCTTAAGGGGCCTAGGTATCTATCACTTGTGTCACACCATGTTAGTAAACGATTGAACATAATCTAATAATATTTGTTTGAGTCTTCAATTTAAGTGGCGTGAAATTAAGTGTGGATAGTCTATATAATAAGGCTTTGAAATCAAATATTGTATGAAAAATATAACCCACTATTGTAGCTTGGTATAAGGTTGGGATCAGTTCACATGTTAGATAACAAATAAGATTATTATTGCAATATCATGCAAAAACAAAATAATTTTACACCAAATAATGATTTATAGACTTTTATTTTCACTATTTGAAACTTAAATCGTGAATAATAATTATTATGTTCACTTTGTTTATTAAACTTTAAGAAATTAGACACTATAATAATTAGTTAAACAAGTATTGATGTTTTCTTAATTATATATAATATTTTATATTATTTTTAAGATAAGTTTACTATCATTTTAAATTAATATATTTAGATGAAATTATGTCACCTTTAGTCTAACAATGAGTTTCTTAAGAAATATTTGCCTATAAAACTTTATTTAATGAATACATTTCATTTTAGTTTATAATAACAATTCATTCCTAGATAATATAAAAAAAACTAATTAACATTCACAAAGATGTTAATTTATATAACATGTTCACTTTTTGTTAATTGGGTTAATAATTGGTGCATATATCCCTCACAGTTCTGTCATTTATTAGTTTAGCTAATCTATTAGAAACATTTATCTCTTTAAAATTAT
Organism: Styphnolobium japonicum; assembly: GCA_023212625.1. Classification (NCBI taxonomy): domain Eukaryota; kingdom Viridiplantae; phylum Streptophyta; class Magnoliopsida; order Fabales; family Fabaceae; genus Styphnolobium; species Styphnolobium japonicum. The sequence continues at coordinate 17,750,269 of JALBWW010000003.1, read as the reverse complement.
AAATTCCAAATTATTCATCCAAGAAAATATACATATTTCTTGGTTATGATTATAAAGTGGGTATAACCAAATATCAAAAATCTTATTTCTAGTTATGAATATTATAACTGGCTCTTTCATTATTATTGTCACATTACAAAAATAATTCTTGCCATATAATTGCTTTAAATTTTATTTAGTATACAATTATTGTATCACTTCTACAATCAAAGCATGGTCAAATGACATTAATATTTTCTCTTATTTTAATTTGTAAAAACATTTAGATATAAATAAAATTTAAAAGATTAATTATACCCAAAAAAATATTTTTATTTTATTCTTATAAATTTTCCATTTTCAGTTATATTTTTTTATTATAAATGACATTACACCTTCTGTCATTTGACTTTAAATTTGATTTTAAAAATTTGAGTACAACGGTTCTACTCAAATATCGACAAAAAAGACTCAAATTCTATCAATAAAATTTATGGATATTTAAAAAAAAATTAATGTTATGTAACTATAGAGAAGATTTTTATAATGTGACACTAAATATTATAAATAAAACCAATTATAATATTATAAATTAGAAAACGATTCTTTCATTTAACTATACATGTAGAGAGTTCAATATACTTAATTCTTTAAATTAAAGTTACTTCTGCATGTCCCAATTTTCTGCTAGTAACAGGGGAGGGATATCTATTGCTTGATTTTTTGCATCATGTAGTTTGACTCAAAATTACTTTGTTTCATGTGATTTAAAGAGTGACATTTTTCCTCATTGTGGTTTGGTAAGTTATCACATAAGCACCCTATGATTTTTTAATCTATTTTTCTTAATAAAAATATATCTTAGAGTTGTTAAAAAACTACGTAAATACTTTAATTTTTTTTACAGAAAACATAAAACATTCAATTATTAAAAAATAGAGGTAAAGAATCAAATCCTATATAAAAAAGAACATAAATAAATTATCAATTATTTTATGTTACAAAACAATAATGTTTCATTTTTGTTATAAAACAAATGATTGATATGCATAATAATCACAACTATAGATTTTGCTAATAACATATTTCTAAATTCTAACCTATATTTTTTGTTTAAAAAAATGGATAAAAAGAAACCGCATAATAGTTAAATAATAATAAAACAAACTACAAGGGTAAAGTAACCTTTTTAAACCATAAATGGGAAAAATGATTTTAAATCAAACCTCAAACGGTAAACTGTAATTTAGCCACTAAAATAGGTTCTTCTATGTAACACGATCACGATTCACAAGGGCTATAATGATCTCTTTTTTTTTTTGGATGATCTATAATGATCTTAATTGTACATTAATAAAGCATTTGTTTTGTACATAATTTCTTCACATGCGTACAATTCAAATATAAGATAAGCTTGCAAACAGTGGTAGTAGTAGAAACCAGACAGATCAATGAAGAGTAAAAGCATGGTAAAGGAAAAAAGAGGAGGAGGCTTTTGTTACTGAATTCTAAGAGACTGATTAAAGCAGGTGACCGACCGTAAAGCAAAGAAAGTGAAAGAAAAAACAGAAAAAGGGAAAGTTATGAAAGTATGTTCCTTTCTTTCTCTACCCATCTTTCTATATTGCATGCAAAACGATGACAACCCAACCCATCATTGCTGCCACTCTCTCTTTGTTCACTAATCCCCATAAAAATGTCATGGATCTCTTTCTTTCTCTCTTTTTTTTTTTATCTATCAACAAAGTGAGGATATTTAATTGGAAAAGATTTCTTCGTGAGATACACACCTAGATGGATGAAGATTACTTTCCATATTGTCTCTACGTCTTTCGATATAAAATAAAAATTATCAAAAGCATATATTTTGTTAATGGATATATTATGGTTTATATAAGCCATGTGTCTGTACCCCTTATATTATGTATGGTAGACTTTAAGGGTATATTGGGGTATTATTAGGATGCCATCGGAATAGAGGGGAAGGACTAAAGTGGAATGAGAATGAAATCTTGTTTAATTTTTTAAAAAAAATTAAAAAAAAAATGGGCTAGTTGCTTTTCAAATTCTATCTTTTCAGTTTTTCATTTTTTTCATTAAGCGTCTAATTAAATATAGGACTTATTTAATTCACTATAATGCTTTCAATCAGAATAAAATGAATAATTATTTTATTAGGATATTCAATATAATTAAGAATGAAACTACTATACTTTTCCATCCTTATATGTGGTATGTTATATTAAGTAAAAATAAAATAAAAACAAATTGCTTAGTTATAATACTACAGTTGACAAGGGTGATAATGATATCAATAATGGGGATGAGAGTCATGGCAATAACAATAGCGGGGTTAATAGTTGTAATGTAGTGAAAATAAACATTGGGTCATTAAGAAAAAACAGGGTACAGAAAATATGGTAATGATACTCAATATTAATACAATAAAATGACCATTCCATCGATTTTTAGAAAACAAAAACGGCAATTCCCTAATTTGATAAATAGAATGAATTATCTAAAACATGATGTTTTCCGTTTTAAAATTCCTATCAAACAAATGTTTACATCATTATCATTTCTACCATCTCCATTCTTGCTAGTGTATATAGATATATACTTAATCTTCCTTCCCATTCTTACTCCATCCTTTATGAACCACTCCTTCCCCTTTTCAAAATTTCCAAGCATACCATAAGAAGTACGAACTAATTAATGTATAATCACTGCAGATATAACAAGCTCAATTATAAGGTGATAGCTATTTTCTGAAAGAAACACATATTGGGACAATTATATTTGATCCTATTACGACGATATAGCTTATACGGTGGGGCGCTCGATTCTTGAATCTGCGAGTTTTTGTCCTGAATGGCTAAATGGCACCAATTGATCTCTCTTTCTTTCGTGCTAATATCATCGATCTATCATCTATGCTTGGAATAACTTCCCGTTTTTTTTTTTAAATATATTTACGGCTGCATATATTACTTTTTAATACTAATTTTTGCCACATACATTACATGTGAGGTTTGGTATTTATTTTATATATATATATTTTAAAAATATAACCATTATGAAATAATAATAATTCTCTATTTTTTTAATTAAGATTTATCTTATAATTGAAAAAATATATAGTAATTAATATAAAAACATATTAGAAAATGAAAAATATATTTTCTATTGATATTTAACAAATTATAATTTTTATAATAAAAATTAAAAAAACTGTACTTTAAATTTAAATATATACCTTAGTACATAAAAAAAATAACTTAATAAATAATGTTAAGTACATGGATATTTTTATAAAGCAAAAGTCATTACAAACAATAATTTCATAAATAACATATAAATATAGGTATATATATGTCAACATTTGAGTGGTCCAACTCACATAGGCTCTCATGAATTTAGACACTTGTATTGTGTCTGCGGAATCAAATCCCACCCCTACCAAATTACCAATAGCCTGAGTTGTGGTTATGCTCCGCAAGTGAGATTCCCTGTCGCCAAGTAGCTAGCAATCCTATACTCGCCTTGTAGTAGGGATCCTCTTGCTAGTACTTGCACCATATATAGTACTAAACATAGGTGTTATGGGATTAATAAATACGAGTGGAAGGCTACTATAAGAATTTGGGTGATGGTAAGAAACACTAGATCATTTTTCATTGGACGTTAGTTAGGAAACAACCACAATTTCAATTTTAAAGGCTAATGGGGCCGCAAATATTTGGTTGACAACCAAAATTAAGGCTCGATCGTTTAAACTTTAAGTTTTCATTAACAAAATTCTAAGATTTTTGAGCATGAAATTGAGACCCTAAGATTTTTTTTAGCATGAATTGATGCCCTGATAGAAAGAGATGAAGTAGCCTATCTACCTGTTCATTTTATGTAAAAAAAATTATAAATATGATAAAATTTTGAATCTTTTAAACTTTGAATTGTTTATAATTATTAACCGTTGATTAAAAAATTAATAATTCATTTTATAAAATATAAATATATGAATAATAAGTCATTGATATATCTTAACCTAATTTCTTGATTATATATTAGTCCTCTAGTCGTAAGTGCAAAAAAAAAAAAAAAAAAAAACCAACAACAACACCTTTTCGTATTGCCTTGATTTATTTACTTTTGTGGTTAACTGGTTTATACCTTTTATTTTTTTGTACAATGTAGATATTAGATTTATTTGATCAGTGTCTCTCTTAAGATTTGTGGGCTTAACATCCCGGCCCATGATACTTAAAATGAGTGTAGCCTCTTAATGATTGATGCAGGTCTGAGAAACTATAAGGAAATAGAGTTATACTCTTGCCATTAGCTATAACTTTTGGCCTAATGGTAAGCGTTTGATCTAACAAGTGGTATTAAAGTAAGGTCATGACTTCAAATTCCCTGAGTGGCATTGGGAGGAGATTGTTGGCTTTATTTAGTAAGCGTATTCCTTAGGATTTGTGGGCTTAACATCTTGGCCCATGAAGCTTGTAATGGATGCAACTCTTTAATGCTTGATGCTATTATAAAAAATTATAAGAAAATAAATTTGTATCATTGTCATTAGCTATAACTTTTGGCTTAGTGGTAAGCGCTTAATCCAACAAAAGATATATTTAAGTCAATTTTTGTATCAATTAAGACTAAGTCTTTCCTCAATGATCTTAGAAAGCACACTTCCTTACCCACTGGACTAATTCCCTTGGCTTAATTTTAAGTTTAACAAATCCAAACCATATGCATAACTCAGAGTAAACCAAAATTCCAAGTTGCTTGTTTCTTCCCACTTATTGTTTTCTCTCTCTATATATGGTAGTAAACGGGAGGGAATAGGACAAACAATCTATCATGGCTTAACCAACATGCATTGGTCTAAGTGGAAGGGATTTGATCACCTTAAACATCTTATTCCGAGTTTGATCTTTAGGGCGATGTGTATAGAGAAAACTCACTTGGAAAAAGTTCCCGTTTCACGTGCCTGACTGTAGTCTCTCACCTTCTGAACGAGGAAATATCCTAGTTTACACAAAAAAAAGAGTCTATCATGGCCTACAACCTAGGCAATTTTTGGCGTAATTTAGCCTAGTTTATTTATTATACAAGTCATGCTTAGACTTTTAAAAATGTCTATTTAACTAGGCATATATTAAATAAGTACTAATCAAGTATACCTTGTTAAATATGTTTTACTATAAGTGCGACATAAAATAAGTTGAATAGTATTTAGATAGACACTTCAAAAAGTGTTAATATAAGAATAGAATTTTGCTATGTTGTTAAAGCCGAATCGGATAGTGAACTGGAAAAGTTTTTGGTTCAAGTTCAACCGTCTGGTTGAACTAGATGATGTCATAATTACGTTATATATATATATATGTATATATATATACACACACACACATGACTCATAACACACATTACCAATACTAAAATGTATAATAAGGTTTTGTGGTCTCAATTCTCAAGCCTCATATCACTCTTAGTTGAGTGGTCAAGTGATTGATGGCCGGTTTACTGGTATTGTCCGGTTTTGGTCGATTTTGATAGGCTTAACTAGGTCCAACCATGAATTTGGTTATGACAGTGAACCATAATCGGATGAGGGACCAATTCACGGTATGACCATCCGGTCCGGTCTGGACAACCATGGAATTTTGACAATTTATTTAGTTTAATTTATTGTAAAATTAGCTACCGCCTAAGCTATTTTAATAGCTTTCACAAAAGTTTATTTTCATAAGTTTGAACTTTTGGCTTATGAAAATAAGCTTAAGGCTCCATTTGGATAAATAACTTATATAAGTACTTATTAGAGTAGAGCTTATTTAATAAGCTTTATTATCATAATCGCTGTCTAAAATAAGCTAAATAGTATTTGGATAAACACTTTGAGAAACATTTTTCATAAACCTTTTGGAATAAAGTCCCGTTTGGATAAATAGCTTATATAAGTACTTATTAGAGTAGAGTTAATAAGTTCTACTGTCATAAGTATTGTCTAAAATAAGCTAAATAACATTTGGATAAATACTTTGAAAAGCACTTTTCGTAAACCCTTTGGAATAAATCTCGAGTGTTTAAGGGAGATGCTATGAATTGTGTCAATCCCTTAAGGTTAATTTTGTCAAAAATTATTATAAAAATAACTAGTACCTAAGGTATTTTTAGCATTCATAAAAGCTTATTTTCATAAGCTTAAATTTTTAGTTTCATAAACTATTTTAATAAGCTCATCCAAACAGAATAAAAATACTTCATAAGCGTTTATTATAGTAGATAAGCCCAAATAAACTGCATATAAGTCTATCCAAACAGAGCCTAAATATCAAACATTTGAAAGATATGTTATGAATTGTGTCAATCTTTTAAGATTAATTTTGTCAAAAATTATTAGAAAAACAATTAGTATCTAAGGTATTTTTAGCTTTTACAAAAGTTTATTTTCATAAGCTTAAATTTTTAGTTTATGAAAATAAGCCCAAAACAGCTTATAAGGGTTTCATAAGTTATTTTAATAAGCTCATCCAAATAGAATAAAAATATTTCATAAGCACTTATTGTAATAGATAAGCACAAATAAGCTGCATATATGTCTATCCAAACGAGGTCAAAAACTTATTTGAGTTTCAAAAATTGTTTTAATAAACTTATGTAAACAAAACCAAAATGCTTTATAAGTACTTATTGAAGTAAATAATCATAAATAAGCTGAAAATAAACTCGTAAACGAGGCCTTATAAGTCGCTAAAAATACTTATTTAACATAATATGTCGGTTTATTTATTTATATATAATTTAAAAATATATAATACTTATATAATTTATTAATATTTTTATATAATATATTTGTCTTATACATAATATAACAATTTTGTTAAAGGTTTAGGTTTATTTAAAAGGCTTTTAGATTGGGTTAGACTTAACTAAAAAAAGAAGAAAAAGAATGCCTATATATGGTAATTGGTCAGGCTAAAATTAAAGTTTTACAAAACATGTATGACCTATTTAAAGTAGATCGTAACATAATCTAACCTATTTTTTGTGTACTAGAAATGATATCTATACTTTCTGTAATAAAAGTGTAAAATTTGATCTCTAGTTCCTATATTCTTTTATGAAATTTTTTAACTGTTGAATTTGCCATAGCCTTCATTTTCTTGGGTCCCAGTTTATTGAAGTAGTCACAAATACAGGACCGATGGCGGGTTGGGTTGGGTTTACGAATCATTTATGAATCTGTTTCATCTTTTCTTTCCTGAGTTATATTCTCAGACATGGTAAGATTCTCAATCCCACCAGCTGTTGGTACTAAATATAGGAAAGAAATAAAAGGAAAACCTATTTTTTTTTTCAAAATGATGAAATACTAAACCAACTAATTAATTTCCCAAATTTCTAGCAAAAGGTCAACAATTATTGAGCATCCTTGAATATATTTTATTTTTGAAAAGAATCAACACCAGCCTCTGGATTTTATTCTCTTCCCGGGTATCCCTTCTGCAACCTTTTGGTCTGACAGTTATATAAAGAAAATTGTAGCACAAAGATGGTCACACATAAGTATATGTCCGCATATGCAGTAAACTGATAATTGATGTACAAAAAGCTTTCTCTAGGCTCAGTTGTGCATAACATGATTGACAGACAAATTGGCAGAGGGGGGTAGCCGGTAGCGTACACAACAATATATAGCATATATGAGAAACAGAACAAAACAAAGCCTTGCTATGCTATCTATATAAGGTACCAAAATAGTTCAGAGACTAATCAGAACAAACAAAATCTTCCTGTGTCTTTGCTGGGTTGAAAATAGACCTTTCAGAAACACCGTGAGGTTGGAGACTAGATTCTTCAGAAATAATGCGTTTGTGTTCACTGAATGCTGGTCTTCGAATAGACCTATCGCTCAACTGGTTTGCTCTTCTTGCATATATATTGTATTGCTGGACACACAGCACATTAGCATTTTCCAACATTCGTAGCAATTGAGCGTGCCCTTGCGCATAAATATTATTTGCTATTTTTCTTCTTCTCATTTACCCTTTTATGATATGTTTAGGAAGAAAGAGTTTGTAAGAAAAATGAAGAGAGTGATAATTTTTCATTTTTAAATTAGGAAAATTATAAAATATTTATAAAAATAAATAAGGGATGATAAGAAATTTATATGATAATTTCTCATTTTATTCGCCTCATTTTAGAAAATTCTTAAATAAAGGAGAATGTTTACTTAAAATAAAAAGTTATCACTCTTATCATTTCTCCTCTTAATTCTTCCATCAAAACATATCCTTTGAGAATTAGATCTCAAGGCCACTTGAGCATAGGTGAAACCAGTACAAATTTAGGTAGAAGTATTAAGTATTGGACCTCTCTACGGGGATCTTAGATATGTCCCTGACGTCCTGATAAACTAACCTATCCTTACTATTATTTCTCTTACCAAAAAAATGAAAAGAAAGAAGTATCAAGTACTAAGTTTTAAGCCATAGTAATAACTAATAACTTCAAGGACCATGGCATGTGATTTTGTAATCAAATTGAAAAGGTTGCGAGGTTTACAGATTTATGTTCTGGTTATAACTCAACTTTGGTGAATGGTAACGATCCCTTAGACGGGCAAAGCTATCATACCCATCCATAAAGATTATGCTATTGGTTGAACTGTATAAATTATTTGTATTGAATTTTAACATAAAAAATACATACTAAATAAAACTACACAAGTAACTACCTATTCGCAGTTTTGCACAATTTAATCATTAGGGAATTGCAACATAAAATCCGCACTTGTACCCATCTTTTTGGATGTGTATCATAGGCTTCATATTCATTTATAGATTAAGCTTATATTGAAGAGAATAAATAAAGGACACAATTTTTAAAATTCCATTATCGAAATATACTTAGTTACGTGGGGCACTAACTTTTCTTTTTTTAATTTGAGTACATTATCTTCTTATCTATTAGTGCAGATCAAAATATTACTAATAATAAATAGATGCTAAAATGGTAAGAACTTGAATACAAATAGATAAAATGGATTATAAAAAATTCAGAAATTAGTAAGAAATGACTTAATCGAGTATCTTAAATTAAAATCCCTCTGCTAAAATATCAGGTGCATGGTTCAATTTCTCGCGAGTGCACACACTTATTTTCCTTTTCTTTTTCTCTCTCCTTCTCCTAGGATTCCATTTAAGGGTTGCCCTAAGTGCTATCTTAATGGTGGGCCCTTCACTCCCTACAGTAGGGCCAGTACAAAACAAAAAAAACAAACATATATTGCCATTTTTGCACAAATAGACACACGCTATTGCCATGTAATTATTAAGCATGGGAATGTTATGTTTTGAGCATTATCATTACAGATTGTCAAATTTTAAAGTTTTCTTCTTCTTCAAAGGCAGTATCATATCTCACGCTATAACAATACATGATACTGATTGCGGTGACAACATTAATGTCAATAATGTTGATATTGAAAATAATGAGAATGGGGGCAATAATTGATTTCATATTAACGGTGTCAATGGGGAAAATTAAGGTAAGCGTGATAATATAGCAATGATGAGATTGATGAGGTTGCAGATATATATGGAGATGGAAAGAATATATAGATTGAAGTAGTCATGATGACAAAAGTGATATAAGGTAATTAGTTAAAATGATATATGGTGATAAATTAAGGAGAAGTAATAGTGTCAAAGTGGGAGTTGGTTAATCAGGACACTTGTGGTAGTCACTAATCATACTTACGTTAAGCACGTAAATATATTTTTAGCTTGAATAGATACCGCAATAGTATAAATACAGCATTAAGTAAATTTTCATGAGTATAAAGTATAATCACTTCCATTTCAGGCTATAGTTAATGGTTAACTAAAGGTGATAAATAAGGTTAAATTTAAATTGCGATTGCAGTTACAAATACATTATGATTATAAAAATTACAAATAGTTGTAATAGAATATAGCTAATGCAGCCATAATTACAACTTCGTTGTGGTTATGGAAACCTACAAAACCGCATTTGTAGTTGCATACAGCAATTTAAAACTCTTATTATAGTATTGTTCCTTTTTGTGACTTACGGCTGCTTTGTTCTGATCCTTGTACTCTTCTCCATTTTCCTTTTCTTGCAAGAAAGATGCACATATACTGAGATTGAAACAGAGTTTATAACTCTTAATTTTATGCATCTCACTTCTAAATTACTCTATAGTTCCTTTTATTCATTGAACCTAACTCTCAAGATGTTTAATCACTAGTTTGGATTATTCTCATAAGTAATTTATTGTTTCTTTGAGCTTCACCATATCACCTTCGGTGTCCTGTAGATTCTAAGTACAACTATACTTTGTTTTGCATAATCCAGTCACAATATGGATAATTTATTTATTTATTAACATAGAAAAGTTTAGGAGAATGGAAGGCTATTACATTCCATGTGCAAATCTTAATATGTGGTAAATATTTTATTTGCATAATTTTAGTGCCGCCAATTCATTATATTATTGGCTTAATAATTTTATTTCACCTGACTAGTTTAACAAGTGTTTGAACCATTCACCTTACGAAATAGCCAATAAATTGTAATCATATTATCAGTTTTGGGAATCACCACAAGCTTATATGTGTGACCAAATATCTACTTGGTACAAGAGTACATATATAAGCAAACATGAAATGAGCATGAGTTGAGACAAGTGAAGAAGAAGTCTTAAACATGTAAATACCTCAGATTAATTACGAATAATACATCAAAATATAAGATAAAAATATAGTTATAGTAAGATAGTATATGGCTAGACAATATAAGGTTCATATAATCGTTCTCATAATTCATGCCTCACGAAAATCCACAATTCTGTATCATATATAATACTTTAACGTGCATAAATTAAACATGTTACCTTCAAGATACAACCTTACATACGTAGTTCGTCTCATATTTTCTGCACAGAAAAAGAAACAGAGTTATCTACGCCCACACTTTTTTCTATACGCAAATCATATACAATATAGCATATCTCATACATATATACACATAACCAGATTACAGTGGCACACTACAAGAAATATGGGTTTTAAATTCGGCAACTTTAATTCGGTGACTTGGCTAACGGATTGAAATCATGTTTTCCAATTCGGTTCTAATACTGACCAAATTCATTCATGTTTTCTAATTCGGTTCTTATAATGTCCGAATTCATTCATGTTTTCCAATTCGGTTCTTATACTGACCGAATTCATATATAAGAGACATTAATTCGTTTCACTATAACCGGATTTATAAGTTATTTTCGAATCCGGTGTTCCAAGAAACCGGATTCATACATAAGACATTTTAATTTATTTTAATGTTTCCGGATTCGAAAGTGCTTTTGGAAACATGGATATACCATACCAGGTAACCTTTTCGAATCCGGTTAAACAAGTAACTGTGATTACAAACTCCCGATGTTTAAATTATGTACTAGAATAGCTGATTTATAAATCATTTATTTATATAAAAATTATTGTCCAAATGTAACTCGATTCGATTAAATACCAATTCGGTTTATTCAATAACCTGACCGAAAGGTTCTATGTAGGGTTTCATTATTTGTGCATCCAGTGCTTCCATTTCATCAAGGTTTCATTATTTGTGCATCCAGTGCTTCCATTTCATCAATTAATTTTGTTAGGTAAGGAAGTTATTAAATATTTCCATTTTTAGTTATCGTTACTCTGTTTTGTTCATTTGGATGGTATGATAATATTATCGTTTTTCTAGATTAAACATCTTATGTCATGGATCGTTCGTGGATACACATGGATCGTTTGTCTGGTGCATATGGAATGGGTGTTGAGCGTTTTCTTGATTTCGCACAAAACAATCCCGAATTCAATGGATTGATGATAAGATGTCCATGTCAGCGTTGTGGCAACCTAACTCAGTTAAGCATCCAACAGGTCAGGGATCACTTGTACTTCAACGGGTTTGACTTGATATTAAATAATAATTATGAATACAATTTAACATGCAGGGTTATAATTAGAGACAAATGGAGGGGACGATTATGTCACGTCACTCTTTTATTAGTAACTTAATAAAAGAGTAGCCGGATTAAGTTTTCATATAATGACTTTCGAATTCGGTTGAATAGTAGCCGGATTAATAAGTTGATATTTTCAAATCCGCTAACTTAGTAACCGGATTGGAAAGTCATTATATGAAAACTTAATTTTATAAATGTTTTAAATTTTTTTTTACATACTTTAGAATTCGGTTGAATAGTAACCGGATTAATAAGTTGATAATTTCAAATCCGCTAACTTAGTAACCGAATTGGAAAGTCATTAAATGAAAACTTAATTTTATAAATGTTTTAAAATTTTTTTTTTTTACATACTTTAGAATTCAGTTGAATAGTAGCCGGATTAATAAGTTGATAATTTCAAATTCGCTAACTTAGTAACCGAATTGGAAAGTCATTAAATGAAAACTTAATTTTATAAATGTTTTAAAATTTTTTTTTACATACTTTAGAATTCGGTTGCATAGTAGCCGGAGTAATAAGTTTCTTTAGAATCCGGTTTATTATTTGCCGGATTAATAAGTTGATGTTTTCCAATCCGCGGTCATATTAACCGGATTGGAAAGTAGACAAACGAATTCGGTTATTGGGTTGCCGGATTTATATGTCTTAGGGACCATTCATATTCAAGTATTGGAATTCGGATTTTACTATAACCGAATTGAAAAGGTATTCGTAATTCAAAACTAGAACCCAAGGTAGGAAACCTTTACTTTTCTTTCCTCGCTTCTGTGTTTTTGCGATCCGCCAAGAGTTGCCGCTCCTACCCCAAAATCCAGCCATTGTCGTTTCTGTAACCTCCAAGTGACTCCATCTTCATCATCGTCGAACGCTACATAAGGGGTAACTATTTCTCACTCCATTTAACATTTCTCGTTAAATTTTGTGACTTAACGTCTACGAAAACATGGATTTACGTTTCTGTGTCTTCTGACAGGTTATACGAGTGCTTTTGAACCATAGTTTACCTCAAATACTTCAAAGGACAAACAACGTTCATCAAACGGTAACAACCTTGAATATTGATTTTGTAATGTGCATTGTCCTGATTAGGGTGAGGTTCTAATGTTTATGTGGACCATTGTTACTTTTGCTTTCAGTAAGCTAGAATACAGTCATGCATGCATCTTCTTGATTGTGCTGTTATGCTTGTTATGTGTTGGTAATGTGTATGCTTGTTATGTGTTGGTAATGTGTCTGCTTGTTATGTGTTGGTAATGTGTATTGCTTATTACAGATGTCTTCTGATCCGGATTATCAACATACATCCGACACAGGAGATTCTTCAAGTAAGCAAACTTCTTCAAAGAAGAGAACTAGGGGTCCAAATTTTTGGACCATCTCTATAGTTCGTGCAACCGGTCAAAAAATTCCGGTTGAAACTAATTACAATGGTGTTCCTATTGAAGACAGTGGGAAAGACCTTATGACTTATTTAGGAATAGTGACAAGAGACATTGTTCCTATCAATATGGCCTCATGGGGTGAGGTTCCCAAATATTTGAAGGATAGAATTTGGGATACTTTAACTAGTTCAGCTTTAAACATTCTTTGAATTAAAAATATATATCTTAATATTGATTGTATTACTGATTGAACTTATCATTTGTTTGTTTTATGCAATAGAACTCATTTATACTACCCGAGACAGGAGAAATTCGAAAAATGATGATGAAGAGTGTAGCTGAAAGTTAAAACAATTCAAGACCATATTAGGGAGGGATTACATATGGCCTTTTTATGAGGTGGATGATCATGAGCGGATGTTTAACCCCCCAGCAAAATACAAATTCATCACACAGGACATATGGAATGAGTTTGTCAAATCACGTTTGTCCGATCAATTCAAAGTAGGTACATTTAATTAAATTGGGCTACTGACTTGATGATGTTAATTAAGTATGTGATTTATTGACATCTGCCTAATGTAACAGGAAACTAGGGAGAAGTGCATAGCACAGTCCAGGAAAACCAAATTCCGGCATCGCACTTCAAGGAAGGGATACGCTCAATTGGAGAGAGATTTGGTAAGCCATTTTCCATTTTATTATAATTAAATTCATTGTCCATATATGTTCAATATGAATCATATTTTATTTAATGCATTACAGCAAAAGAAGTTACAAACAACAGAGAAAATCCAACGGTATGAGCTGTGGAAACAAGCAAGAGTGGACAAGAAAGGGGATTTTAAAAAGCCCGAAGAAGCAGAAATAGCAAGACGAATAGTAAGTGTGCAACTTATATGGTTTAAAGTAGCTATAAAAAAATTTCAAGTTATATCCATTGTTTAAACTATCTAATAAATATATGGTTGCAGGATGACCTTGCAACAAAGCAAAGTTTAGGTTTGATCAAGCCAATTGGAAATAACGATATACTGACAGAGGCATTGAGCACTCCTGAACATAGTGGACGATTACGTGCAGCCAGCTGGTTGTCCAATCCAACGTTGTACTGGGGAAAAAGGAACACGGTCAGCATGGAAGAACACAAGGCAGTTTGTAACAAGGTCTCACAAATGGAGACAATTTTAATGGGTATACTGCAGCTGGCAAGAAAATGCCGGGTCCAAACAAACCCCAATATCCCAAAAATTAGATTTGAAGGCTTTGATGGGAGACAAAGGGGTGAATCGAGTTCCTCCACCAATCAACTCAATGTCACCCCTACAACATCTGGGAAGAATGTCGCAGAGGACCCACCATCGTTGAGGGCACGTTAGAAAACCAAAAACATCATCATCTCCAACAAGTCCACCCGCAACTCCACTCGATGATACAACCCATTCTTTAGGATGGTGTAGAGCTTTTCAGGTGGTAAATAGAAGTTTATTGTTTTACATACTTTCATATTGCATTTAAAGTAATTAAAATTATATTATTATGTATCTAACTAAGGAAAATTATGTAGCCAAACATGCGTTGTCTACTAGTTTTCGTAGCCAACCGACAATTATGTTATGCGGAAGGTACGGTACATGCTGTTGGTGGCAAAGGGATGACCCTCCACAATAGGCCCCTCCCATTGGAATTTGTCAAGGTCGGCGTGGACAGGGTCATTAAAACCCGATGCACCGCTTCCATGCCCAAACGACGATGTGGAACTGGTAAAAGATGCATTGGGGACTTTGTTGCCTGGCCTCGAAAATTTGTCACTCACGACATGGATGTAAGTAATTTAAAGATTCTGTACATGTGGATTAGTGGTTTTTAGACTCATTAGTTGCCTATTATTTTGACTACAGCTACCAAAGACCGGATACAAAGTCATAATCGACTTGGACCGCTTACCCAATCGTCGAATGAAATGGCTAAAGATGACGACTCTCACGTAATATACAAGCTCCTGGGTTGGATGTAAACTTCATGTCATATGTCTCACCGGAAGATATGCATGACTTTATAAATTTGGAATGCATATCTGCTAGTTCTATAACGTGGGTTCTTCGGTAGGACAATTATCTTAATTATTGCCTTGTATTTGATGTAAATATTGCTTTAGTTATTATGTCAATTTCATACTAAATTTTGTTCATTTCATTTCAAGTAACTTGGTTGACTTGATTGACCGCATTCCTGGATATCCAAGTTATGGGTTTGCTGACCCAATGAGGGTGTCACTTCTTGGAGGCCAAGAGGATCCCAAGTCAAGGGGCCAATACCTATCCGAGGTTTTATTGTGGGTTCCAACAGACTCCATGGTCTTTGTACCTTATAATGGAGGGTAAGATTCATAAAATTTAAAAATTTAATACAAATATTGCATATATGTACTGAATAACATATGTTACATGTTGTATTTCCTAGGTCTCATTGGATGCTTGTCGTGATTAAGATCTCCAAGAGCACGCTTATTGGATGGACCCTATAGGAAAACCAATACGAGATGACATTAAGAAGGTACTTGGAATGTAAGTTATTCTAACCCCATCATGTGTGTAACTTGGTTTTTTAATGTTAAACATAACCTTGATGTATTCATTTGGTTTTTTAAAAGAGCTGTGAGGTCTTACAAAAAAGAAAAAGGACTATCACAAGGCAAAAAGGACGCTGTCAACATCATCACTCTCAAGGTATTGTGTATAATGTGTTTTATAACAGAGATATCATTATTTGGACCACTGTTTGTTTCAATTAATTAGTTTTGATATTATGTATAGGCACCAAGGCAACCCGATAGTAAAACATGTGGTTTCTATGTGTTGAAATATATGAAAGACATCATAAGTCAACAGATGAAAACAATGAGTCAGAAAGTAAGTTTTAAGGTTTATACTTATATTGATGTAGTTCTGTATTTGACTTGTACAAATATCTGAACTTTAAATATTTTTTTTGCTTGCCTCAGTTTTCAGAAGCAGCAACTTATACAGAAGAAGAGATAAAGGAGATACAGCTTGAATGGGCGACATCCTGCTCTAGTGCATCGTATTTAGAATAAGCATCAGAGCCGCTCGGATGATTGATGTTTTTCTACTTTTTGTCCATAAACACTGTCATTTAGGAAATGTTGTTAGGTTCACATTATTATGTACAGGATTAATACTTTCATGTTGTACGTACATTCTTTATAAATGTTAATATTATGTACATGATTTACTTTATAAACTCAGTATACTATTTTTGGTTATTCGTGTATGATTCTGAAAATGTAAATGGATTACGGACATTCTTTGTTAATAGGATATGTATGGTACTTTTCAATTCGGTTGTTACTCGAATTTATATTAAAACACAATTTTCCAATTGGTTACATAAAAATCCGAATTCAATTGTCAATTTTCCAATTCGGGTTATAATAAAATCAATTCAATTGACAATTTTCCAATTCGGCTATATAAAAATCAATTCAATTGTCAATTTTCCAATTCGGTTATATAAAACAACGAATTCAATTGGATGTTTTCCAATTCGGTTATTTTCGTCCGGATTTGATTTGGGCATCCACTCCAGTGTTTCCAATTCGGTTATATAAAAATCCGAATTCAATTGTAAATTTTCCAATTCGGTTATATAAAACAACGAATTCAATTGGATATTTTCCAATCCGGCGTTTTGACCGAATTGGAAAAGTATTTTCCAATTCGGTTTCTTTTATGCGTTGTTAAAAGTCAGAAGAAAAGACAACCCCCGGACATAATTCGTTGTTAGAACCGAATTGGAAACTGCTTTCACAGCCGAATTAAAAACCATTTTCTGTCGTAGTGGCAGAGAATGTATTTATAGACTTGGGAAAGTATCCTCCAATCTCCTAGCCCTTTCCCATTAAACACAAGACATAAAGAGCATTAACTAAAACAATAAAATTAGGAGGATATAGAATTAACAAAGGCAAAGAATGAAAGTAATTAGGAGGATTATTAGACTAATTCATTATGAAGATATAAAATTATTCTGATTGAGTTGATGAAACCATATAGCACTATGCCATTAGGGAACTAAATGACCCTTATGGCCATATAACTCCCACCATGTACATATAAGTTATAACATATTTTATTGTCGAGCCCTCACATTCTTTGTTGTAGGTACCATACCCAATAATTTCTGACATTCATCATCCCAATACAAAAGGCTTGCGCCTATAACTGCTGCCCCATCGATTGGAGGTCCAAGCTAGAGTGCAGCATCTTCTAGAGTAACTGTGTACTCACTGCATGGAAGATGAAATGTGTGTATCTCTAGTCTCCATCGCTCGACCAACGCACTTATCAGTTCCGGCACAACGAATTTAAGCCACATGAAAAAACCATGCTGACTTTAGGTGATTTATAATGTATGGATGCGAGTCTTCAAAATTAATTTTCTTTGAATGTAACACGTGCATGATATCTTGTTCATAATAATTAACTTAATAAATTATAAAATAACTAACATAATAAAAATAAAATGAAAAAAATTAGTTACCTGATTATGTATAACTAAAGATATATGTTCCTCTTGCAATCTCAATAATGATGATGAAGTCATTTCTAAACTAATAAAATTTAGTTCCTTCAAAAATAAAAACAAAATTCACAAGAGTTGCCGAGATAATGAAAAATGTTTCTTTATGAGAAGTGAAATAACACTTGCACACGTGTGCACTCACAATTTTGCACACTCACTCACTCCCTGAACACACACTGAGAAATGAAATCACATTTGCACACTACACTTAAGCATTCACACTTGTACACTACACTTATGCACTCACACTTGCACACTACATTGCCTGAACACACTTATATACAATTCACATTCACTTCACGTCATCCTCAGTTCACATGCATACTTACACACCCTACAAACTCACATACATATTTACTCTCTCAAACACCCACCACACGTACCAAACATCTCCAACCAAACTCACATGCATATTTACTCTCTCCAACACCCACCATACGTACCAAGTATCTCCTGCCAGTGATAAAAAAATCTTGCATAAAGAAACAACTCATGGAGAACCACGAACTTGAATATATATATATATATATATATATATATATATATTTCTTAGTTAGAATATCGCCTTAGTTCAAAGTGGTTTTTAAGAAGAACAATGTTTTTTTTTCCATTTCTTGAAGGGAAGCCGACCTGACCCAAGGTGATTTCTCAATAGGTAAAAAATCAGCTCATTTTGGTACATAAATATAAAGCAGTTGTAATTTGGTAAATAAAAAAACACTATATTCATATAAAAAAAAACCCAACATTTGTGACTCCTACGTGACAAGTATTATAGAAAACATATACAAAATCATCATTTATAAGGGTGTTTGTGACTCAGCCCAATCCGAAAATCTACCCTTGGCCCGAGATGTTTGGGTTGGTATCAAATCCTTTTTTTAAACTCTGGGTCACTCTTCAGGCCACTTCGTCTTCACCTGGTATTGCATAAATTATTTTTTTTAAAATATGTTCCCATATTTATTGTTGTGACATTTTTTTAAATGTTAAATGACTTTGATCAAGTTTTGTGACTCTCCATAACTTCAGTTATTATGTAATTTTCAATTAAATTAAATCTTGCATGAGTAAAAAGTAATATATACAAACAAATTTATACAAGTAGAGATAAAATAATCAAAATATTACATAAAAAAATATTTTGTTTATCTAAATAAAGATATGCCTAGCCAGACAAATATGATCAGGCCTGAGCTATAAAAATTGACCCAATCAACACCAATCGCTAGAGTTGTAACTTTCTTTCATCCCAATCCAAAAATGTGTAAGGAAAGTGGGGCATACAGAAGAATACAATACAAGATAAAAGGGGTAGAGGATGAGAATGAAATCCCTGAAAGATTTCATGTATTATTCACTTCAATTCAATATAATCGATACGGCAGAGAGAATAAGAATATGTAAGCAATGGTACAATGAATCTCTCGAATTATTTAATGTCATTGAAGCAAACCCTGAAACCTGTCCCATACATCTGGAACAGTTTGGGGTGACATCGACAACAATTGAGAGTTTATGTAGTTTTCAAACTGTCTCTCCCTTTTGTCCATTCCAACTTAATCATTCTGCTCCTTAAAATTTTATGCATTTATTTCGACCATGAAAGACAAACATAGCGTTAAGAGATAAGTTTCAAAAACAGATTAATTAATATTAAAAAAAATCAGAATATGTTTCTATGAAGTTAAAGATTTTCAAAATTCTTTAATTGCTTTTTTATGCTTTCAAACATGAAATTCACAATTTTTTTTATTGTTTTTTTTTACCCGGCGGGGGGGGGGGGGGGTGGAACAATTTTAAACCCCTTTCCTTCTTTTCCTGGTAAAATGGGTAAGGTATAGGAGGAAACTCAACTTTTTGACAATATGCAATTGATTTTCACAATGTGTAATGGAAAGTCACTGCCTCTATGACAAAAGATCGCAATTCCTTTTATCTGGAGGGGAAAACGCCAAGATTGAAAAGACCAGTACTAGTTCATTGCGCCTCGGAGTTTTGTCACTGTTTTTTTGAAGTCCAATCTGGTCACTAGCTTAGATGGCTAGATCAATAAACACAAAGTGTAGTGTAGTCTACACTAAAAATCAAAATGATGAAAAAGGAATTTGAGTCGTTATGGGCCTGATAAACTTACAGCACTTTTATGTACGCAAAATAGGAACTTTGAGGCAAAAGCTTAGCAGTCAAAAAATTAGATTAAGAATAAAAAGTTGATAGTGTACACACCACTATTATAGTCAAAAAGCTTCATTTACACCTTTTTTTGAACCTCGCTTTTTTCAGTTATATAAAATAGATCTTTGTATTTAAATCATTGGATTGAGGATCAAATCAGAAAAAGCTTTTTTCGTATCTTTATTTTGATGTCTTTAATGCTATAGTAACCAACTTAATTCTCTTCCCTCTCTCTCATAGACTCGCATGCATAAATGCACAAAATCAAAGAATTCCCACCAAGGGGACAGAAGAAGAGAAGGTTTTAGTGTCATAGAATTGAGTGTTTATACCCCAAAGACTGCATGCACAGTGAGGTTGCCTAAAATAATTTAGAGGAGAAATAGAGAGCAAAGAAGAGAATAAGCTCTGACTTGAGGGAGCATGGGAAAACGCCAAAGGGAATGAAGCCAATGCTCACCGCCCACTAAAATTCTCCTAATGTCCGTTGCAACAAACAAACAAGTTCCTTTGAAGTTTGAAGAACGCGTGCCCTATCAAGCTGACACAAACCCTCTCTCTTTCCCTTTCTCTCATGGCTCGCCTTTTCAAGTTCTCCCCCAACATGGATTCTCTTTGCAGTGCAAAACCCATCACTTCTCTCAAGAGATAGTACTAGATTCTACTTTCACACTTTTTGTTCCTCTCGTCATCTTTAAAATGTACATTCTTGAGGGGAAGAATTAAATATGCATAATATCATGCTGTCCGGTGTCTACCTTCAAATTTGCATGAAATCTTAAGAAACTAGAGGATGAACGATCCTTTTAGATCATTATTATTTTTTTAAGCTTTTCCCCTTTAAAAAGACTTCACTTCCACTCTTAGTGTCATCATTGCAGCTGAGTTGGTGGGGGGCATGGGTTGCTTTAATATCAACTTTGTTTATTCTTTTTTGGTAGGAATGAAGGAATGTCCCTTTGCTTGGAGAAATTCTTGGGCACACTGAGAGTAATACTCTCAACCAATCAAAAAGTGACATATGTCACAATAAAACATTAAATAAATAATTTATAACTAAAATTATGACACTTGTCACTTTTTGATTGGTTGAGAGTATTACTCTCAGTGTCCCCAAGAATTTCTCCTTTGCTTGAGCTTCTAAATTTCCTCTCTCTTTTTTTATTCTTATCATTTTGTGCCACCACTTTCTCACACTGACTGAAAATAGTGGAAAATCCTAAGGTTAGTTTTGGGGGTTTGCAAACTCGTTAATGCTTACAAACAGGTCTAACACATTGCCATATACATTTAAGCGGTATTAGTCGCGGTTGATTATTACTAAAAGGAAGCCTCAGCCCTCAGCAATGATGGATACTGTGATTGTTAGTATCTGGTGTCTGTCTTCGTACGTACGTTGCAGCTCTAATACAGAGGAGACAACAGTAATGATGATTACTGATATTTTTATCGTGGTCTATCCGATTTGGAATGGATGGACAAGGTGGTCGTTTTTTTCAAAATTTTGGTTTAGATATTTAGAAAAATAAAATTTACCTGCAATTTGAAACTCCTGTAGGCCAACTCCTAAGCTCACATTAGCTCTAGTACTCTATTCATTATACTTTTGCATCCACAATTTTTCCCCTCTTTCTCATATCAGATAATTCAAGTCTTATGCTATGTTTGAAAGTTTAAGCAGGGAAGGAAAATGAGACGATAGAGGGGGGATTATTTGTCCTTCTATAGATGTTTGTAAGAAAATATGAAAAAAATTCTTTTACTAGTTTGGGAGTTAATATTAAAATAAAAGAATAATAAATTAAAAAATTAATTTTTTAATATAATCCTTATGTTATAATCTATAACACATGTCTGAGAGCATATACGTAATTTAATAAGTATTTAACTTTAAATAAATCTTGGTGATACTTAAGGTGACCAAATAGAGAATTAAACCTTTAATATCAACATCACACTCAAGTCTTAAAAGATTTGGGCAGGTGCCATACTTACCCTCAATTCGAGAGTAAATTTTGGAACTTTGAAGGAGAATAGGTGAGAACAATTAATTTAATCAAAAAATAGAATACAATTGAGAAGTGACCTAAGCAATTTAATGGTAACAAGCATAGCAAATTTTGCCACGTATGTAGGTTCTGTCTAAAACAAAAAAAAATTCATGACAAATGGTGTGAGAAAACCATTTTTTTTTTCTCCTGGCAAACAAAGAGCAAAGCCCTAAACAAAGAGAAAAGTGATATTGTAAATACATGTGAGTTAAGTATCTTATCTTTCTTTCCCTTCTCTTTATTTTTCTTTCATACAAAGTATCGAGGAAGAGAGAAAGCATGATCTAATCTAAACACTCAAAACCCCACCTTCTAGACATGCTTACCGGCTTAGTAATTTTCCTCTTTAATCTTTGTCATCTTGTTTGCAACCCTTTACGCCTTCTCAATTCTTTGCACAAGAAGTTCTCTTGCTGTGGATGTGGCGGATGGTCCGATCCGCCGCGGACCTCACAAGGCCCTATCTTTGGGCTTTAGTCTTAACTCTTATGACGCCCTCAAGATAGAACTCCGCTTTGGGCTTCAGTTTTTGACACCCTTTTAAGATAAAATTTGTGCCTCTTCGGCCGTGACATATCCTGAATGTATCAACCATCATATTCATAAGATACACTTCTCTACGCTGCTATTTTAGAACTTAGAAAGCCAAATAAAAAACAAACTTGGAAGCCAATAGTATGTACTATGTAGTAACCAAGTCGAATCGAACTCTTGCCAAACGCATTGAGCAGGCGTCATCACTATCGTGGTCTCCACCGTACTCAAACACAAGTATTTAATCATGTGGTTTTTCTTACTATACACCTTCCAAACCCTTATACAGAAAGGCTTGGTTGCATGCCTTAGAAAGTAGATTACCATGTTAATATCAGACACCGCATTCTCATGAATTCAAAGTTGCTAGTTAGAGTTTTCCAACATTACTTAAATAAATTCATTTAGAAGCCATTCTCTGGCCCTCTTCCGAATGAGAGAACTTCCTTTTCAGGACCTCGTTCTCCTTTCTTAGTTTCATGATTTTCTGCTTAAGTGTTTCCACATGCCAATTTGAGGTCATTTCCTGCTGCTGGTCTACCAGCTTTGCTTTACAAATCAGCACTGCAAGGGACAGAAACTTCCCGCTTAGTTCTAGGTGATAAAATATGAAAATGCTAAAGTAAAACAATAAATTGGTTGTGAAGAAAAGAATGCAATGAATTGAGTAGGATTGGACTTTAGGTTTTGGTTGCTGGAGAGATTGGCAGATTCCGTTAAAGAATCTGGGGCAAATCTGTCTCAAGATATAAATATATGAAATGAAAATGCGTGGACAGAAAGCCAATAGGATTTGGCTAGTGGTGAGAGACTTGGGTAGTTTGCATGAAGTCATTCAGGTTCAAAACCTCTGTGCCGTCATTGTAACGAAAAAAAATGTGAGGACAGAACGGAGACATGGGAAAGCAATCAGGACTTACATTCCTTTTCCAAATGTTGAACTTTTTTGTTTAACTCATTTTTTTCTTCCTGCTCAACCAGAAGACATTCTTTCAAATTTTGAACCTCAACATTATCTGTCAAGTGATGATGAGCAAATGCATCTTCAGACCACTTTGCCAACATATAGATATCACAACATTGTGGAAAGGAAAATTCATACATTTACTGGTAAACAAATGCCTCACATTTTGATTCTACTTCAAAATGGATTTGGTCCAACCTGTTTGCTAGAACTAGCACATGATTTTTATGTGCTGCTAAATCTTGGTGGAGTTGACTTATGGTTGCTTCATATGTTGCTTTCTTATGTAGAGATGCCCTAACATAAGGTGAGATCAATGATCATCGAAAGAACAAAACTTCAGTTCAATCATCAATGATAGACATATGTTTACTGAATCATCAAATACTCACTTAACTTCAGCTTCTAAACTTGCAATTTTTTCTTCATATTCTTGCTTAAGCAATTTCATAGCCTTCCTATGTCCCTGCTCCAAAAACTAAATCACTGAGTTCTGAATTGTAATGTATTATTATCCAAACATGTTGGTGTTGGTAATTTGCTATCTTTCATCCTTCATATGGACTAATTACTTAAAGCTTGAGAAGGTGACTCACATCTTCTTTAAAGAGAACTTCATTACTTGATCTTTCCAGTTCCTCTTTCAATTTGAGGCATTTGGTACGGAAGTCAAGCTGTATGTTCAGGAAATGTTTCAATCACAACTCCAAAGCATTCAGTATTTACTCAAACAAAGAAAAACAAGTGAAGGGATTAAAACTCTGAAAAAGCCATTGTTCATTCAACACATAATTGAAGCACCTGATCAGCCAGATTCTTTGAAGACTCCGTGTACAGATTTGCTAACTTGTCATTTTCTGGAACATTACAAACTGAATTTAGCTCGAACTGGAATACATAGACGCAAGTTGTACAAAGTGGCAGTAAATACAATCAATCATATATGTATTGGCATCAAGATTTTAACATATTATTATTATAAAGGGCAACGCAATGCAATATATATTGGATATACATAGAATAGAATAGAAAAGAAGTGAAAGCAATCAATGAGTAATAAGCAGAGTCACATTCACAGAGAGTGCTGAAGAAGCTAGGATTTTAAATTGCAGTCCGCAACCACATTTATGACCGTAATATTTGCAGTTTTGGAGATTTTTGCAATTGCAACAAAATCGTAATTGCGTTGCATGAGTCACATTTTCCTGTCCTGCAAATGCAACCGCAATTTAAAACTTTGAGCATGAAAATTAACCTCTTTTCAGGCTGTTACAAGCGGTTTCGAGAGATTCCCGCATCTTGAACTCTGCATCCAAGTTAGATTGCAGCAACTGGATCTCTGAAATGCCGCTCTTAACATCCTGAGCCAGTACAACAAACAAACAAAGGAAATATTGTCATAACTGCTCAATTGAGCATCTATTCGATTAAGAAACATTTGAGTGAATCTTCGAATATGTATGAGATCTCATGGAGAAAGAAGAAGAAGAAGAAGTAGAAGTTTTGGATAATTTCCTCGTTAATCTGATCGAAAGCAGAGAGCAGTGACTCCATTTCTTCGTCACTGGTTGCCGCCATTTTTCTCTTTGGGATTCGGAGATTCAAATTCACTTCCAATTGCTAATGAGTAATACTAATGAGTGATGACGCTGCCTGTGGGCCAAGTCCAGTATTCTCACCTTCATCAGTTTCACCACCAAAAAAATAATCTCCAATGTTATAAAACCCAATTCAATAATTAAATAGTTATATAATTTTAATATATCATATACAAATATATGTATGTAACGATAAATAAAAACTCTAAATAAGTTCGTTATCACATTAAATTAATATAAAAATTCATGATGACAATGATGATAGTGGTAATGATAATGACAGCAGTAAAAATGATAAGAGTGTCGATGGCGACAATAATAGTGAAAAGTGATGTTGGTGAGTCCAAACTGTCCAATAGCAATTATGATAATGATTGTGGTGGCGCTAACTTGATGTAGTAATTGATTGTGATAGTAGTGATAGCAACAACTGTGATGGCGGTATTGACAATGATAATGAGAGCGGTTATAATGACGACGATAAGAGCAATATCATGGTGATATTATAATTGTGGTTGTCGACAATTATATTTGTTATATATATATATATATATATATATATGATAATTGAACTCATGGGTGTAATATGACTGGAAATGAATTGAGCCAACTTAAGAGTTAGTTAGCAGTTCAGCTCGTTAACAATTCAATAATAAAAATTTTGATTTATTTGTTAAAATGAGTCAAACTTGAGCTTTCATATATTCGATTCATTAACTCGTGAGCCAACTCAATATATGTATATAGTCATTTTTTACAAAAAATAATAGTAATAATGATAATGATGTAATTTAATATATATTAGCATATGATTTTATTTTTTGTCTAACTAATTTTTTTTAACTAAATATATGTAAAAAGATAAATTTTACTCTTACAAATTCGAGGTTGACTCATAAACCTTAAGGCTTAATTAATACAAGACTTAATATTTGTTTATAGAACTTGAATAGTTTATGCATTTAAAATGAGTCGAGCTTCAACCAAAAAAATGAGTTCAATTTCTTATTGAGTTAAACCTGAGTTAGCTCAACTCATTTCTAACCCTATCCCAGGGTTTAAAGCTTTCCTTGAACATCTCTTGAAAATTTTCTTAAATTTATCTATATAATTTTATGTTTGACTCTCTTTAAAAAAAATTCATTATTTAGCCTCCTGAACATGAAATTGTTTACTCCGTCCCTGACTGAACTGATTGCTGCAATAGAGTTACCATTCCTTCTAAATTGGAGGGAATGATATTCCCTCATTTTAATAGAATGGCATTACCTAGGAAAATGACCATACCCTTTTCATAGTTACTAGCAAACAGACTTCATTCCTACTTTAATTTTCATTCCCTCCCACCATCATTCCAACGAACCAAACATCAGCTTAAAGTAACAATATAAACTATTAAACATCACAAAACACATTAAAAAAGATAAAGGACATGATTTTTCATCACTTTTAAACTCGAATTATAATATTACTAACTTTTATTTAGACTCAAACAATGAGAAAGATAAATTCCAGATATACAAATTTGTGGCTGAAATAAGGACCCGGGTAGCTATTATAAACCAACCCGGGATCACCCTTTTCGTTTTCGTTTTGTTGGATTTTATCGGTTATCAACAGGTCAATCTGATCCAACTCCTAAATTGGTTCTGTGGTTAAACCAGTATGCCTCACTCAGCTGGCGTCGACCCCTGGGTTTCCTAACAGTGACCTTAGTGTAGAAGGTCTTCAGCAATCACAATCGTTTAGTTTCTCATATATGCAGAGTGGTTTCCTAACAGTGACCTTAGTGTCTGGCCTTTTTTTCCCACTCCACTCTATGAACCTAAACATAGCATAAAATACATTACACTGATGTAGAACCGAAAGGGAAGACTCTAGAGTCAACTCTGGAACCAAAGTGGAAGGTGGTTTTCTTCATGTTTCTACTATACATGAGCAAAAACATGTTAACTGAATATGTTGGAAACGTGATTAACGATTTAAATTATCCCATACACGAGATTTAGCTTCTACGCTTCGTGGAATGACATAATTTACTGATTCTGGCAGTCTATACCAATTTAATGAGTGTTTAGCATGATACTATAAAAGAATTCGAGCTAAACAGTCCAATAAACCTTAATTGCAAGAGGGATACATATTACAGAATAATGAACAAAAAGATATAAAGAATACTGCATTACTACTAATAGCGTTAACAGCACACAGGACAGGATAATACAGATCGCATGCGTGTAACAGAAGAGTAATAGTAGCATGGTCATCTAGAGAGCCATCGATTCCACAGGATTTGTTCATCAATCTTGCTCAGCTTCTCATCATCAAGGCGTTTCCAAGTCTTGATTCTCTCCACACCCATCCAGGACCATCTTCCCTTCTGAAGTTCAGCCACTATGATCCTTGCTCTCCTTGGCCACCCAGCCTTTCCGTAGCCATGGTATCCAAAGCCACCACCATAACAAAACCATATGCCATCCAAGTTTCCACAGAAGTCATTGGTGTGGTCATGGCCTATGAACACAGCTTTCACATCTCCCATGGAGACAAAGGTCTGCAAGACCCCTGAGTTCACACGTGAACAAGCCACACCCTCTTGAAATTGGCCTACAATCTCTTTGTAGAACAGCTGTGGAATTTCTGGGATAGGGATATGGAAAAATGCAAGTGCTGGTGGTTTAACAGGGGGAATAGCATCAGTAGGATGAAGAAGATCCTGTTTTTGTTCCTGTTAGTGTGTGACCTGCAACATGTTAATGGGATCTAAATCTGGGAAACCTCCCTTAAGGGAATAGAAAATAACAGAAGAAGTACGTGATTGTATTATTGCATGACAAATGAAGAAGAATATTCTGCTGATAAAAGGACTAACATATCTATCATAACATTTTAAAAAAAATTAGGTTACCTGTTATTCTAAGGAGGGTAGGTTAACAAGGGTGAAGGTAAAAAAGAATGAGGAGGAAAATATTCAACTCATGGCAACCATTACTGTCTGCAACCACCCAAAATTAACGATAAAAACAGAAAATTGAAAATTTTCATTTCTTCTGTGCAGCTTTTACTATTTCAAGTCAAACACAGTTAGCTATTGAAAAACTCATAGTTATTTTCATTCCAAAATGTGAGCCAAAACCATTGAAAAAAGAGTTATTTCAGTCTTGGGCATGTTCTTGTAGGATTTCACCCACTTCTAAAATTTGTGTGAAGCACACCAAGTTATATCAAGGGGAAAATTGCTTCCTTATCTGACATGCCTAAGCTATTTTCTAATTTTCATGAGGGCAAATAACATTTTACCCACCTAGTGATTTATGTAAATCTAATATTGCACGTATACTATAAATGTTACTTTGCCCACATGTTGCTTTGCTCCATTCCCCTTGGTCAACTTTTTTTTTTATGCAACTAAATGAATATTATGTGTAGCAGAGCAAATATGCAGTCATAGCAAGAGTAAAAATCTCACTATCAAGGAAAGAAAAAAAAGAACATTGTGAAGATTGTATTTGTTTATAGAAAATCCATTAACTCGGTAAAATCAGTCCATGAAGACAATCATGGGTGGGAAGCATGCCACAATTTAAGCAGCCAAAGATATAATTTAGCCTCTATATAATCATCACTCAAATTAGTATGATTAACATATCTTTAAATATAGGCTAGTTGCATAACTAGCTACCATTGACAATATTCAAATTTTATTACTACCTGGAATTCTTGAGAAACATGACGAAGCCAATGAAGTTGAGAGTCCTTGATCCATCCATAAGTTCGAATTCCCTGATAAACAGCCCTATCTCCACTATCAAGAAAAAAAAGATTCAAAACACTGCTGTTTGCCAACATGGAGCCTGGGGCACCATATACTCTTAGGTTATAATTGCCAAAGCCATCAATTTTAGCCGTCATGCCTCCTTTAGTAGGATTAGTGGGACCATCAGCTGATGGGTTGATTTGTGAGACCGAATAGTCCATAAGGGAGATGAAGGCCATTAATTCTTCACGATTCATAGTTGATTCTTGATCATGGTTTCCCAGAACTGCTGCCCAAGGAAGTCCTGATTCCATGGCAGGACCAAAGGCTTTAAACAAAGACTCAGCAGCATCAGCGGTACTTGATCCAAATATATTATCTCCTGATTGCAAGAACTGAATCCATGTTAATATACACATACAGAAAACAAAAAAACAGACACACATTCATAGGGGGAACATGTTAGGATTCCACATCGACTAAATGTGAGCTTGGTCGGTGGTTTATAAGCCCCTAGGAACCCTCCCTGTGCAAGCTGTTTTCGGGGGTAAGTTCTACCTAGTGGGTTTCTAATATTGATATTATCTCTCCAATGTGGAGAGAGTATTAAAAGTTATTTTTATAGGCTTCAATTTCTGGACAAACTCTCCTGTTGATCAGGTGTTCCTTCCCTTTTGAATATTTAAAATCCTCCAAAATTAAGGGAACTTTGAAATGAAATGAAATAAAGTCATTAGGTTTATACTATTTATATATGCTTAATGGATCTGCTTCTAACAACCTTTGCATTTTGTTATCATTTGATTCACTTCCAATTGGATGATCCATTAATCCAACCAATGGAGAATTATAAATGGATCAAGTTTTTATTTACACTGTAGATTCAGAATGGATGAACTCTCTACAGGACCTATTTTACCGACGGGATTTATCACCACTTTAGCTACTTTAGCGGCTCAGCTGATTACTTGAGAATCCCAATTATTCCATTTCTTAATGTTAGCGATGTATGGCATTCAAATAGGACCATTTTCTTTTCGAGACATTTTACTTATTTTCATCATAAAAATGAATAAAGGAAGCTTTTGGAGGATCACATGAAAATCCTCATTTTCTTCTCCTTCTTTTATAAAACTCCCAAACACGAGGAAAGTTTACCTAAAACCTTCCCTTCCCTTCTCCTCCCTTCCCCTCCCAACATCCAAACATACCGTAAGTGTAATAGAATTAGGAAAACTAATACTCACTATCCATATCAAAACCAGTAACTTGACTCGATCGCAAGTAGCACCAGACAGTTGACTTAAATTTGAAGGCTCCTAAGCTTTTGTAAACTGATATTACAAGAAGGCACCTAGTTGATCAGAAGCAGCAACAACCATATAACTTAATTTGCTGAAAGACAGATAGTTTGAAAGAAAAAAAGCCACTCCTACTTCACCAAAAAAAAAATGATCAAGATACAATTTTACTACTTTACCCGTCAATAAATATACACAAGCAAGGAGAAGGTACTAACAAATCAAAAACTGCAAATTCACAACAACAAAAAAAGGAACTGAAATTAATAAAGAGAAACGCTAAGCATCTAATACTTGCTATTTAAGTAGTTAGGAAGAGTATTTGACTTATTATTTAAGAGGATTTAGCATTTATCATAAATAAATTACCAGTAAAGGCGATGAAATCAGGATTCTCAGCCTCAATCATGCGCTTCAAAAATCGAGTGGTGTTAAGATCGGAACAGAACTCGAACTCAGAAGCCAACACGTCCCTGCACCGGGTTATGGTTCCACTGCCATAATGCATATCAGCCACCTGCCATCAAATATCAACCACCGAAACCGATGATGACGATATATATATATATATATATAGAGAGAGAGAGAGAGAGAGAGAGGAAAAGACCTGGAGGATTTTGAAGGTTCCATCGGAACGAAACCGGAGAGGAAGATTGGGGATCTTCTTGATGCGAACAGTTTCGTTGCCAAGGAACAGTTTACGTGAAAAATGGTTTTGCGTAAGGTGAAGAATTGCAAGCACGAAGGTGAGGTAGAGTAGAGAGTGTTTCCAGTTTTCTGTTGTACAAGAATCCATCACCTTTCCCACTCTCTCTCTCACTCGCTGTGGCAGATCGGTGTTCGTTGGTCGTTAACAATAACAATGTTGTTTGTGAATTATGGTATTCAGACCGTGGGCCTCGCAGGTCTTGGGCTTTTCATGGATCGCGTTCCTAGTTCCAACATTGTGTGAGGTTT
Source organism: Styphnolobium japonicum (assembly GCA_023212625.1). Classification (NCBI taxonomy): domain Eukaryota; kingdom Viridiplantae; phylum Streptophyta; class Magnoliopsida; order Fabales; family Fabaceae; genus Styphnolobium; species Styphnolobium japonicum. The sequence goes on along the minus strand of JALBWW010000003.1, from coordinate 17,718,905 downwards.
TTTATGTTGACATCAATCAATGAAGTGTCTTTTGAACATCTCAAGTCCAATTTTGCTCATCAACACAACCTCATTTTTATGTGTAATTGATCGTGCCATGTGACAGTACTCGTGAAACAAAATTTGTGCAACGAAGTTAATGAACAAAGACAAATTTGAAAAAGGTGGGGAGCATTTGCATTTGTCTCACTTCAACTGCACGAATGTTGTTGTATTATTTGTTGGTTGTGTTGCTGGAAGATAATTATGACTGCAACTGCTGAGGAGACTTAAATTATCTAAATTTTTGTCTGGGAGTAGGTTTGTTTACCATTGGTGAAACAAGTAATGCATGGCAGTACTGGTGGGTGACAAACCTATTATTGCCTAAGATGTTCTGACCATGAGACGGTGAGCTAGATGGATGGTGAGAATTTTAGCATTATGAGTAATGATGTGGAACACCTAACTCATTCATTATAATTGGAAGTATGTAATTCAAGATGCTAATTCTATCAACCTATGTCAATGATTTTTGGATTATTGCAAAGATTGAAATTTTGAAATTAGAAACTATTATACAGGGAACAATGTCCATGTAAACAATTGCTTGTCAGTTGTTTTATAAAAACAATCTCTCTAAAAAAACAATTCAGTTATATGTTTAAAGAAGATACATGTGTGATTTAACCCAAAAAAATAAATGAAACTGACAATTTTAATGAAAATTTATACGTATTAAACTACACATGTGTGCAGATTGCAGATAATCAAAATATGATTTATGATTTAAATATTCATCAAAAGTTACTGTTTTTTATTTTGTATTATATTGAACACTTAGTCTCTATTTGGTAAAAAATAGCGAATAATAAATAAGTTAGTTGATAGCGGATGAATTTATAGTAAACAGTCGATAAGCTAACTAATAGCGCATGAGCTTATAGCGGATAGCTGATAGTAAATAAACTAGTAAATTGAATTTGAAGTGTTTAGTAAAATTAACGATTGAACTAACTGATAAATGTAAAATGACATAAAATAACATTTTTAATTAATGCTTAAATTTCTTCCATTAATATTAAATATGACAAAATATTTATTAATTATTTATAAAATAAATTTATTTTAATTAAACTAATTATTAAGATATTTAGAAGTTAAAATTTTGAAATTTATATTTTAATAATATAATTTATTTATTCACTTATTTATTTATTATCATTAAAATGGTCTTTATTGGTTAAAAATATTATTTTAAATTTTCTTTTCATTTAAATTTTCATGCATTATAAAAATATACGTAATAGCATAAATGTATATAATCTTTTAAATATATATATATGCACAAAAAATATACTTAACAACATACATAACATAATTTTTGTAGTGCAATATAATAATAGACATATAACAATAGTATTATAATTAAAATAAAAATTAAAGATAATCTTAATTACATTTTATTATATTATTCCAAAATAATAAACAAAATAAATCTATCATCTAGTATCCCACAATAAAGTAATAGAGGATATGGGAAGAATTTAATTAAAATAATGATGGTAAAAACGAGAAAAAAAAATAATACGCTATAAGCTATAAACTCAAACGTTACTTCAAGTAGCACCTAGAAAAACTTCATAAGTTACTAAAAAACGCTATAAGTTACTGATTACCAATAGTTCTATTTTTTTAAATTCATTATCCGCTAGTCAAATCCGCTATAAGCTAGTGGATTAGACTTACCAAACATAGTTTTAATGCCAAACTTATATGTGTTGTCCCAAATTTTATTATTTTAAAGATAACCTTAAAAGTTATATGTATTGAGAGTTTAATTTTTATTTATTGTTAATGTAAAAAAAAATTACACTATCATTTAATCGTTGTTATATTATAAAAGAGTTTAACTATGAGTGGAGTCATAAAATTTATCATGAGGCCAAGAATTAATTTGCTTTTTGTTGAGGGAGCCAAACATAAAATTAAAAAAAATCAACATTTTAAAAAATTTTAAAGGGAGGTTTAAGAGAAGTTTTGACGGTTGGGGGGTGACCCCTTCCCTGTGCTCATTAGTTTAACTACAATAATAATTATTTGAGATATTAAATTTTTTAATGATGTAATAATATACTATTAGATGATAGTGTAAAAAAAATTATAATAAAAGTATATCAAAATTAAATTTGTCAATTAAACTACATATATAATTGTATAATTTCAAAACATCAAAGATCTACGGTCTCTGTATTTGCATATAATAAACAGCTAATGCCAAACATTATATGTCCTATATATTCTAAATTTTATTATTTCAAATTGTTCCACCAATGTTGCTCGAGCCATAGATTTGTAAAAGTAAAAGATTTAATCTATTTTTTCACATAACTATTTGAATTTTTTTCAATTCTCTGGTATAAGCTTCTAGATTTTGTAATGTGTTTTATAAGTTATCTGTTATCCAAAGAAAGTTTCATTTTTGGAAAATTTTCAAAAATAATAATAAAATACAAACATGATCAGTATTAGTCCATTACTTAAGATTATGCATGATATAATATTCCAAAGCATTTTTGTATGTATCATCATTAGGATGCAAAGTTGAGAAGGCCAGTGTCTCTTCATTTCTAGTAAAAATATCTTGTGATTGTAAAACACGTGGAGTCATTGTATTTGAAGCAACCAGACTAATAAAACAAATGCTTGTTGACAAAGGCTTTATTATTCAATCACATATAAGATATGATTAAACAAAATAAATTAATCCTGCTTATGTATCTGTTGCGTGGACATGGCGGATTAACTACTCCTCCATATGAAAATAAGAATTAAATTTATTTTACGCTATTACGTTTTTCTAATTACTCAATTCTCTATATCTCTCTAGTTCCATGTCATCTCAAAATTAAAGAAACCACAAATCAAGACCTCATGTCATCAGTGTTAAGAATGTAAGTATGAGTAAGATGTGAAAAAGTCTTACATTGTTAAGGAATAAATAAAGTAAAAAATATATAAGTGAAAAGATTCATAAACATAATACATTAATATTTTAGATTAAAATGTAATGTCAAGCTCTCAATATGATTCCTCACTAAATTTATTGAAGTAGATCTTCCTAGTACTGATAGACAAAACCAAAAGTGATTCATATATGAAAGTATATAATATATTTAAAATAAAATAAAAAAAGTAAAACAATGTGGCTAGATGCTCACTCATAAGTCCTGCCCCAGAATCGGAAGACTCACAAGTCACAGTATTCAGATCTAGCTAATTTCTAAATCTAGAGTACATACATATATAAATGTAAAACTACTATACCATATTTATTTATTCGTCCCATCAAGTTTAATCCCAGCCGCGAAAGTGGACATTTGCTAATTATTATAGTACCCCTTTGTCTCCTTCTCCAACTTCACTACGTATGCCGAAGGACTAAACTCAAGACTTTAGTCATTACAATTTGCATGGAAAACGTTTCTGGCAAATTATTTTCTTGGACAGACTTCCGATGGAAGTTCCCAGAAACGTCTATGACGGCTAAACCCTACATTTCTTGTACAGATCTCTGCCCATATGCATGCATATTAATTAGTCAAAGCACTATATTGAATTAATTCTCAAGCGAAAAAAAGCATTTGATCTTCTACTCTTCTCCACACAGATATTTTCTTCAACCGAGACCCTATTATTTGGTCGTTCACAAAGTAATTTTAGTGTGAAATTTAAATTTTTACACGGTAGATAAAGCCCACTTACATAAAACATAAATTGTTAATTGAGCCTCATTCAAATAACTTACTTTAACGTACTTTAATTAGTTATCCTTACTTACTCAGTATCTCCACACACTTTGAATTAATAATTCACCTCAATTAGTGAATCAGATTTGTTAATTGAGCCTCATTCAAATAACTTAACTTTAACGTACTTTAATTAGTTATCCTTACTTACTCAGTATCCCCACACACTTTGAATTAATAATTCACCTCAATTAGTGAATCAGCGTCTGACGTAATAACTAATTAACAAATTTAATTAGTGATCCTTACTTACATAGTATCTCTACACCCTGAATTAATAATTCACTTCAATTAGTGAATCAGCGCCTGCCCTACCGGCTACCCAAGCTTCTCCAGAACGCCTCCAATCAATGGCATTTCAGAGTAAAAATCTCTATTTCATTTGAGAATTTATACAGATAGCTTTTCAGCATGATATGATAAAAAAATAAAAAATATCAAATAATCACTTCATCCCCCTTGGTTAGGAAGGATGAGATTACCTGTCAAATCTTGCAAGCCATTTGGAGCAGGACAATTGGGTTTGAAGTTCCATGGAACATGAACAATGAAATATGTATACATTAATATCAATTTGAATTGTAATATTTATATTTATCTATAGTAATTAATATATCAATATAAGATATATTCCTTCCCTTCGTTATCCTTTGTTTTTATGAGGGTAACAGTATTCTTAATAATTAGTAGCTATTATTAGAAATATAATTAATTAAAAAGTAGTAGTTAGTTTGTTACTAGTTTGTTAGCCTATATAAAGGCTTGATGTAATCACTTTGTAACAATTTCACTCATTTTAATCAATATCAATTTTCAGTTTTCTCTCAATCTTTTCTTCCTCTTTCCTCTGAATCATAAATCTTAACATAGTATCAGAGTCATTTCATCCACCATGAAAATTTTTCTCCACTGCATCCTTCTTTTCTTTTTTGTTCTTTTTTTCCTTTTTCGTTTCTTTTTTCACTTTCTCCCACTTTTTCCTTTTTCCATCTCTTTCTCGAGCATGGATCTTGCTCCTCGCCTCTGCTTAACCATCCATTCGTTTCATTTTAATTTTCTCATATCCTTTTTTTTTCATATATTCGCATTTTCATTTCATCTATGAGCATCTTCGTCAGGTTCGCATCCTCATTTGGTGTTCCCGGTGATTCAGATTTGATTCTTCGCATCTTCACGCCTCCAATAGTCGGAGCGGCGATTCCAACAGCACGATGGGGGACAGTGATTGGTAGTAGATCTGGCCGTTGCCAGTGACAGTGGCAACGATGGGAGGCTTCAACTGCTTGATCTCTTGAAGCGACGCCAGATCTGTGTCTTGAGGAATGGATTAGTTCATGAAGACCTCAGTGCTGGATTAGTTGCTGATGTAGCTTTGGAAGAAATGATTCTATTTCCATTAGTTTCTTTTATTTGCTATCAAATCACCAATTCGATCATTCCAATTCGTCATTCCACGTCTGCAGGTTCAGGAAATGGCTTTGTGTTGTCTATGTTGTGTCAACTTTTTTTCCTTTTGTTTTTGTTAATCTTTGGTTTTCGATTTACGTTTCTACCATTTGTGGTACAACTTTAATCATTTTCTCAGTTTTGCTCCTATTGGAGTCTTATTGTGAGCTTCTGTTATGAAGATTAAGCATTGAAATTTTGTTTTGCTTCTGTCTTGAGTGGTTAAGCTTTCAATGTAGCTTCTGCTCTTGATGGTTAAGCTTAATAGCTTCTGCCTTTGTTAAGTGGTTAAGCCTTGAGTTGTGGCTTCTGCTTAATGGTTAAACGTTTACATTGTTGGCTTTAATATTTGTAGTTTCTGCCTTATATGGTGGTTAAACTTTGTTCATATCTTTTTAGGCCGATGTATTTATGGCATTTTTCATTGTATTTTCCTTTGGTTTGATAGGGATTTGTCTTGCTCATCTCAAGCTGGAAAGGTTGTGAACACCTTCCAGCTTGCCGGGGGTTATTAGAAATATAATTAATTAGAAATTAGTAGTTAGTTTGTTACTAGTTTGTTAGTCTATATAAAGACTTGATGTAATCACTTTGTAACAACTTCACTCATTTTAATCAATATCAATTTTCAGTTTTCTCTCAATCTTTTTTTCCTCTCTCATCTGAACCATGAATCTTAACAGCTATTATTTAATTATGTGTCTCATTTATTTAAAATAAAAATAAAAATATAATATTTATATTTTAAATAAATGAGACATATAATTAAATATTGATCACTAATTGTTAACAGATACTAATACTTTTACAAAAAAAAAAGAGTATAAAAAAATCTCCATCAATAAATGATAACAAAAATTATTTTTAATATTTAATATCTTTTATCAGACAAATTTTTTAAAAAAGTAAAAGATTATGGTTAAATAAGTAATTATTATTAATATTTTTTAATTTTTACATTGAAATGTGTAAGCACTAAGCACACACTAGTTTAAAGACTGCGACCAATGTGAGTTGAGTTGTAAGCTCATTAACTTTATATTAAAAAATAAATTGACAATTAAATAATTATGCAGTTATTCAAATAAAAAAATCAAGATGTAAGTGAACTTTAGGAAATTTTTAATTTACATTTATTCTATATTTCATTTGAATATTGTTGAATAGAATAAATTAATAGGTGAGGAATTGTAAATTTTTGGATACAATACACTAGAAGACGAGAAAATGAAACATAACTGCAATCTGCCATGAAGGCTACTGATGGCGTCATGGCACATAGATCTAAACATATTAGTTATTGTAAAATCTCTAACCATTAGCCTACTTTTAATGGCTTACGGGTTATAAATTCTTTTAATTAACAATTTAAATTTAAATGAAATACGATCTTTAAATAACTAGATCTTACTTGCTATTTATTTTTATTTTTAAAAAAAACTTAAATAAAGTTTTATAGATACTTGTGATATTATTTTCTTAATTAAAATATAACATGTATATTAATTTTTACATATCAACATTAAAAGTGAGGATGATGTGACAATAAAGTTAAAAAATAATACATGTCATATTTTAATTAAAAAATAACACATATAAAACTTTATCTAAGTTTTCTCTTTCTTTTTAATATTTTTACCCTTCCTCTTACTGTTTTCTCTTTACCTTATTTCAGTACTCTTTTATGATTTTATTAAATATTTTAAATTTTCTATTCACATAAGGATCATTGACTCTTGTAACTTAAAGGGGAAAGTCCAAAGATACAAACTTCGTTTTAATTAAAAGGAAAAGAAATGTAGCTAGAGTTAAAGTCCTGAATCTCCAGATTGAAGTCATGGTGCTCGATTCCATGTAGCATCTTGGACGAGACACGCACAAGTTAAGTAAATGGACCTCATCACAAGTTGTAACTCAATTGGTAAATTAAATTTTATATAGATAAAATAATATACAGGGCTTCAATCTCACTGAAATTATTTTGTGACTAACAATATGTTTGAATTAGCTTTTTTTTGCTTAAAAAATTTTTATAATCAACAAGAGAGAGATTTTGAAAAAAAAAAAGTTATTTTTAAAACAATCAAAAACAAACATGCACTAAGACTAAGTGAATGCTTAAGATGAGATTAATCTCATATTTAAATAATATAAAAACACACTGTGATCTAGCTCAAAAAAAAAAATGGGACCCGGATTAATGTGGGGAACGGGTTCACTTTTGTATAGACTCATTTTATAAGTATGTGACTAAATTCCTACTTTGATTTATGAATAATGAGTTCGTTGTTAATTTAGTCTCTCAAAATCAGAATTTATCAATCTAATTATTGAAAATATATAGTTTTATATTGATTCTCCTGTCAATATACAATTTAACATAAACGGTTAAATGTGATGTTGCATTGTTAACTAACAGGGTGAATTACATACTAGACAACCTTCATAAAATGATGCAGTTTTTTTTTGGGGGGACTAGGGAGAGTGGGTAAATTATAGTTTACTAATGTGATTTGACTCAAAATTATTTTATTCTACTATGGTTTAAAAAGTAACACTTTATTTTTCTATAATTTGTTATGTTATTACTTAACTATCTTGTGATTTATTTGTATCCATTTTTCAACAAAAAAACACGTGTCAAAATTTTAAAAATTGTTTCTAGCAAAATTTTAAGTGTGATTATACATATCAATCATTCGTTTTATAACAAAAATGAAACATTGTTGTTTTGTAATATGAAGAAATCATTGATAATTCGTTTATTCTCTTTTTGATGAAGAATTTGATTCTTTTCCTCTATTTTTTGGTAATAGAATATTTCATGTTCTCTGTAAAAAAAAATTTAAAACTATTTATATAGTTTTTTTTTACAACTCTAAATACTTTTGTTCATTAAAAAAATGGATGAAAAAAATTACAGAGTGGTTATGTAATAATATAAAAAATCACAAGAAAACAAAGTGTCACTTCTAAAACCACAAGAAGCGAAATAGTTTTGAGTCAAATGATAGAAGAATAAATTGTAATTTATCCTTTTTTTATGACTCAAGCAACTCTGTTTTAAGTAAATTAAACAACAATAAATAAATAGACCATATCATTTTATGCATAAGATAGAGAAGTTATTTAACACACAATTCATAGTATCAATTAAAGGAGTCATGTCACATTTAATAGTACATGTGAATAAGTATTTGAAGTTATTAAACAATATATTGACAGATTAATCAATATGAAACCATTTTATTTTAGGAACTAGATTCAGAAAATCTGATTGATAAGAACTAAATTAAATACGAATTCATTATTCAAAAACTAAAATAGGAATTTAGTCTACTTAGTCTATAGGTTTAACTGTTCAAATTTATTTTATACAGTAAAAAAATTCATTTTTATGCAGATTTACGGCATAGACCAGCAAATCTATAATTAATATAAATATAAACTGAAGTCTACACAAAATTTCTTGCACTGCTAATTGGGTCACACATAATATTGCTCTGCAAGAAGAAGATGAAGAAGAAGAAGAAGAGGGGGGGGGGGGGTGTAGCCGTTTCGTGGTTGACTTGAAGTTGGAAACATCACGGGTCAATGCAAACATCCTGCCTCCCAAGCATATATCAATTCTGTTTGTAAAAATTGAGGTTTATTATCCATATACGGATGAGATAATTATCTTAGTATAAGAAGTGAAATGAGCTAATTTCAATCTTTGAATCTTATATTGATTAAGATTATAAGTTATATAAAAGTTATGTGACCACTTAAAAAAAATACATGACTTTATGTTTTAATACTAATTATATGTGCATGATTTAATGATTAAGATTTACTTTTTTCACTCTTACAAGTCACTCTTCTCACTTAATATGTCCTTATATGTGTGTGTGATAAACTTATAAGACTTGATCACTCTTACACCATTTAATAATTTCACTTAATAATTTTTTATTAGATAACTTTCTCACAAAATTTACCGTTAGATTAAAAGTTTATATATATATATAGGGGAGTGATCAACTTACCAATATAAGACTTGATTATTCTTCACGACTCAATAACTTTTTATTGGATAACTTTATTACAAAATATACCATTAGATTGAAAGTTTCTATCATGTAGATCATTCTCATTGATCCGAAATTGTTTTGTGATTCAAAGATATATATCAAGATTAACATAATATAAACTTTTGAAATATATGAATTATTTAATTACATTCTTATTGTTATTTAATTTTTTCAAAATTTGACACAAATGATCAATATGATGTATAATTATAATTTAACGGTTGGATTGATAAAAAGTATACTCAATAAAAAGTTATTGAGTGGTATGTGAGTGAGAGAAAGAGAGAGCCTTTTCATTTTTATGTTAAAGTTTGTACTTTTATATTTTATTTCAGATAAAAATTTATCTTTTTATGTTTAATACTGAAAATATATTAAAATTAAATTCAATTTTTTTCATAATATTATTAAATTATGAGTTAACACATTATTAAAAGAATTTGATTATAATAAGTATTACTTGAGAGACTAAGTTCTTTTAGTGATATGATAATATATGGTTTAATGATTACATTAAAGAAATCAGTAAAAAGATTAAAATTAAACACTATTAGTTTGGAGCATTTATGTCATTTTAATTTTAGAGTTTAATTTTAATATATTGTAAATTTAATATTTTTATATTTATTATTTAATTATGTATTAATATATTATTAAAATAATTTAATTTTTTAAGTTATAGTCAAACTCTTTTAATTGATATAATAATACATAATTAAATAATAATATAAAAATTAACTCACTCAAAATTAAATCCTTAATTTTATATATTCCAATGTTTAATACTTCTTCTTTCTGCTTCTTTCTCTCTGTTATATTTTCCCTATGATCATTTTAGCTATTATACCTCCAAACATGAATGAACAAGTATCTTCTTATCCCACCATCGAAAGATAGAAAGATAGGTATTGTTTTGAATTTTTGGAATAATACTTTATCTCTTAGTACATTGATTTATATGATATTCTTTTAGTATCATTTATTTTTATGAGAATAATGGTACCATTAGTAATTAGTGGTTAATAATTAACCACCATTCTCATTTCATTGATATATATATATATATATAATAAATTATTTTTCTCTATGAACTTTTATATCTTAATATATATATATATATATATATATTAATCTCAATATTTTTAATATGTTTAAAATATTATTTGTAAAAATAATTATGATGTAATTATTATAGAATAATTCATAAATGAATTTATTTTATCTAATATATATATATATGATTAAATAAATTTAGTTTTTTGATCATTTTTCATTTATATATTTATTTTAAAAAATAATGGATTATATTTTTATAGTTAAAGTTAAAGATTAGGATTAAGTAATAGTATAAAACAAATTTTATAATTTTTTTTATTGTATTCATATTTTAACTAAATAAAACACATAATTAAATATTGACCACTAATTATTAAAGGTACTAATATCCTCATAAAAAGAAAGAATACAAGAGAATCCTCATCATTTATAAGTTATAATGTTACGAGTTTTACATGAATGAAGCGTTAATATAATATTTTCTTATAAATTTATGATGTAATATGGTTTTCTTTATTTTTTAATATTGTAAAAAAATTATATAGATAAATAAATTTTAAATTTTCTAAATATCCAATAATTACATAACCTCCTTCAACATGGAAATTAGAAATTCAACGATGCAACTATGGAGAATAATTACATACTTTTTTTATATGTCAAGTGAGGGAGAATAATTCCACTTTCATTTGATATCCTCCTTGAATATGCTCAAGTTAGAAATTCAACGATACAATTATGGAAGAGACATATCTCTTTCTTTTTATTTCGGTGTGGGAAGAGACATATCTCTTTCTTTTTATTTCGGTGTGGGAAGAGACATCTCTTTTAGTCTGGCTGTGTGTTGAAAAGGTTACAAACACAAACTTTTGCTTCATGATTAAGTAGCATGAAACACATGGAGATTAGCACTATGAGTGCCTACCAAAATCAGGACCTATCAAATCTAGGAAATTTTAAGTGGAGCGATATATAATAGAGGGATTATTCCTGTCACGACCCAAACTAGAGGGTCCTGACCGGCGCATAGGAAGGACTAGCTAACCTAGCAAGCCTAACGAGCCAAAGACCATAATAAGACAATATACTAAATTTACTAAAATTTCAGTAGAGTAACCTCTAAAAGTTAGACATCCCAATTTAACAATTCACAACCTGTTCACTTACAAGCATCATTAAATATAATCCCACTAACAGTATATCATAAGACCAGACAAAGATACAGTGGAAGCTAGATCCTGCCTGTGAATAATGGAGCATATCTAAGATAATTACATATCCAAAAATGTATAAGAAACCAAATAACAGGAACAAAACAAACATGCCCACACGGACAAGGTGTTGGGCTCACCAAAACGACCAACTCCTAGTTATTGGAAGAACCCGGACCTGGCTCAGTATTTGTATCTGAAATACATATAAGATAGAGGAGTGAATCATAAGACCCAGTGAGAGATAACATAATCTATAATATAATGGGGACAAAGTGTGAGCACAAGTTTTTCATTGAAATTACATCCACATATCAAAACATATATGTTATTTAAAAAAAAATCGTAACAAAACTAATAAGTATGTAAATCTTGAAATACCAAATTCCATATATATCAATAGTCAAATATCCAATTGCCAAATATTGTATGGGAGGTCTCTAATTTAGAATTAAACAGAAATCTCACCGACAAACACATAGTTCGAAGGTTCGACAAACGCCCACCAACAGGGCACAGGGGTCAAATCCACCTGTTAAGTCAAACAAATCCGATCGTGTGGGCCAACACGTCGGGTTAGCAACACCCCTACTAGCTGAGGTTCGGACCAAGGTGCACCAAGGCTAACGTCTACTGCCGTTAGCTACAGTATTCTATCAAAGTTTCCTCCCAACAAAACATAGTGGTAAAAATCTAGATTTACATACATTTATAATCCAAAACAATTTATCGAAATCAGAACTATAGATATTCAAAAATCATGGAAAATAATAAACATTTATATCAAACATCTATCAATATGTCAAATGAAAGGCTTTTCAAGTACTTATCCCAAGCTTTTTTTTATATTCACCAACAAATAAGGTAACTAATTTTGTGAAGTCTTTCAACAAAGAACTTTGAAAATCAATGTACAAAGACATGTTATAAATCATGTTATCACTCACTCAAAGGGCGAGACTCCACGAATCCAAAAATTATGTTGTCATGGACCAATAAGACAATCCTCCAATGAATCTACGATCACAACAACATAACCAAAACAACAATCAACATTTAAAACCAAGGATTCATCCACTTGTGGGATAAGGAGTTCTTGAAGAATCTAGAAAACATTCAAGTTAGTTTAGAAATATGACATTTGTTTGACAGAAATTTTGTACTAATTAAGATGCTAATAAATTGGCAAATAATATATGGAATTGAAGCCCTATGTGTCTAGTTTCTAATGCAACTGGAATCACCTCAATATGATCTCCTAATCAAGAGTTATGATCAAATTACTACACATTATCTAGTTTACACGGGAATACAATTTTTATCTCATCTAAGCATTTTATCAAACACTTAATGAGCAATCCTTTCTTTCCAAAGCTAGCACGAAAATTCTATGTTCTAACACCCTTCCTATTAGTATCACTTCTCCATAACAACATTAAAACTCATCCAATTCATTCCATATACTATCAATTTCCAAGAACTCCAAAATTCTCAAATCAAACCCTAGGTTCAATACCCATTATGCATCTTACAATTCAATCTACAATTCACCATAATCCATCCACTAACAACATATTTGAGCTAAGAGATTACCTAAATGAGTCACAAGGATGGAAGGATGAAGTTGATGACTTGGTTGCTCTACCAAACCGTGCAACCCAACCCTTTGAAGATGAAGGCCAGTAGCTTGCAACGACCAAGAATTGTGGAATCTGGTGGATGGAAGAAGATGAGGAGGAGGAGGAAGATGACAGAGTAGAGAGGAATTGAGAGAATGCAGAGAATGAAAGAGAGCAGAGGCGGAGAGAAACGTGTTCTCTGCCACTGCTCGAACGGGATTATCAGGGGGTGAGGAAAGGGAGTGTTTGGTAGTGAGGATATAGGGTGTTTGGAAGTGAGGATAGAGTATGCTATCCTATTCTGGTACAATCTTATTTACATTTCAAGTTAATGTCCTCTTTAATTTTACTCTCCATTAATTTTAAAACATAAATGTAAATAAGGGAATACCCCCCATTTGGATTCAATAAAAATATCAAAAAAATTAAAATCCTTATAAATAAAAAGTCACCTCTTGAGTTTTAGTTCAAATTCCTGAAATTCGAAACTTTCAAAGATGTTTCCTTTCAAAATGAGTGAGTTAAATGTTTCTAAAAATTCATTAAAAATCATTTTATAGCTTTTTGATATCCAATTATCAATTACCGCAAATTTTGATTTCAAGAAAATATATATTTACTATAGCCCTCCATAGCCACTTCCCAGACTTAGCCAAATTTCAGGACCCGTATTAACAAGTAGTTATCTAATACACCCAAAATGGCTCTAAATAACTTTTATAAGGTAAGTTTAATTCTAAGAATCCCACTAATGAAGTAAAGTGACTCAAAAGGTTAATCATTTGAACTCAAATTCATAAGAAAAAGACTATACATAATACGACTATCATACACAAAAATTTTGAGTCATCACAATTCCTGTAATTAAGTTTTTTTTCCTAGGAATCTTGATGACTTATTAAATATTTATTAATTTTTAATTTTTACAATAAATATTTAAGAATACATTAATTGCAACAAACAACTAATAAATATTTAATAATTTATCAAGATATTTATACCCATAAACAAATTGAATATCATAGCAACACATACAATAAAATTTTAGAAGATGATATACATTTATTCTTTTTTAGAAGAGTTTAAATTTAATTTATTCTTATCGTAAATTTTTTTATATTATTATCTAATAATATATAATCAAATTCTATTAATAATAATCATTTATATTCATTTAATCTTCTATTATTAAATCATTTATATTCATTTAATCTTCTATTATTAAATCATTAAACACTATCATCTCCAGTTGTATAACGCAGCTGCCTTTGTAAAGACGGCGAGGGCACATGCCTGTTGACTGGGAATACTGATTCACGCACACGTAGCTTTCTATCCTTTGGGAAACTCAATTGTCAGTTGTACCAACCAAACTTGGAAGTTCCACACGAAATTTGAAACCAAAAGATCCCATTTTCCCAGCAGTCACATCAATAGAAATTGGGGGGGGGGGGAGAGAGATTAAAAATGCAGGTTATTATGGAAATTATTACGACATTTATACAAGGCATTAACTTATACAGCCGTAAGATTTAATCTACTTATATTATTTAATATTTTTTTTATTAATTTAACAATTAAATTAGAATTATTTATTATGTTAATAATTTATATCAATTTTAAATTAAATATCAATAAAAATATAATCAAATAATTTATATTTTTATAAATTTATAGAAAATTTTAATCTAACAATAAATTTTATAAAAAAGATGTTCAATAAAAAATTATTAAATGATATAAGAATAATCAAGTCTTACATTATTGTAAATTTATCTCTCTCCCATATATATGTGTGTATCAGGATTAATTGACACCAAAAAAAAACTTTTATACTAATTTATAATCATTAATTTTATTTTAATCTAATATTCAAAACTATCATATTTAATGAAGAAATAGAATGATAAAATCTAACTTAAATGAAAAGAGAGAATAATAATATTTATATTAAATGAAAAAATAAAATATGAATTTATTCATTAAATAAAAATGAAAAAGGTAAAAAAGATAGCAATTTTATTTTTATAAAATATAAATTAAGAAGATATACATTTTTTTAATAAAAAAGGTTGATGTGTGGTTTAGGAATATATCCCACGTCCAAGCACTTTTTATTGTCCCTTATAAATTTTTAACCAAAATTATTCTTGCATATTAATTATTGTTTCTGCATCATGATTTTATATTGCCTTTTTTTTTTTGGGAGAGGGGGGGGGGACTTATATTACCTTTGTTACTTAGGAATCATATATATTGTGAATTTCTTGTATAGAAATTGAATCAAATTTTATACAAAAATTAAAATAGTGTTATTATAAATTGAGTGTGTTTCTATTTTCCTTTTAATTTATTATTATTATTTAAAAATTTAAATTATACATAATTACTTACTTTTTAATATACTTAATTTAAATATTTAAAAAATAAAATAGCTATCCTATAATAATTTCTTATTTAAAATTTATACATTATAGCTTGGAAACACCAAAACTACATTTTGATTTTTTTGTGAGGGCATGGTGCTTAAAGGATACAAATAGCATTCGTTAGAAATTTTTTGGATTTGAGGTGAAGCGGTCCGTAATTAAATTAAATGTAGTTTTACCATATTCTTTTTGTAGATAATTATATATTATTTTTTTAAAAATACTTTATTAAAAAAAACAATGAAAACAACACTCGCTGTATTTAACAAAATTTCCTTCTGCATGTTCTGCAATTGTCCTTACTTAAAAATATTTGTCTTCTTTATTAAAAATTCATAATTTTTAACATCTATATCTATATATTATTATATAAAAGACAGTCAATGTAATTTGGACAATTGTCACATGTAATTAATATATATATTTTTTCTCTCTAAATTTTTACTCCTTTGATACAGGTTTGAGTTTAGTTATGTTGTGCTACGTGTCACTCATTAATAATTTAAAAATTAAATGCTGAAATTTATTTGTTTGTGTTTAGATATGTTGAGATTAGTGATTTCAAATTTATATCATGAAATTCCTTCAATATTGATGAAATTCCAATTTTAATTTTAATTATCTATTTGAATCTTAATTTTATCTCTTCAAATATTAATAAAATATCCATTTGATTTTGAAGTTAATATCACAAGATTAAGAATCAACTCTGCATATCTCTATCCCTTGATCACTTCCACATAACACTCGTTCAATAAGATTATGAACTAAATAAGTATCCCTTGACCACTTCAACATAACACTCATTTAACAAGATTATGAACTCAACAAGTATTTAATATTTGTTTTTAAATAATTAAGAAATTATCAAACTAATTATTAAAAGAATCTAAAAAATTTCAATAGTAAATAATCAATGATTTAACATCAGTTGAAATGTTTAAATTCTATACTTAAAAGTTAGTTTTCATAATTATTGAATATAATCAAATTGAACTTTAAAATCTAAAAATTATAATAATTTAATAATATATAAAAATAATATAAATAGGTTATACAATCTATCTATATACTATTATATAAAACATAGTTCATGCAAGTAAGACCTATGTCACGTGTCACTCATACATGAGTTTTATTCCCTTCGAATTTTTACTCATTTGATATAACCTTATCTTCTAGAATTTATTTTAAAATTTTAATTATATTTTATTTAAATAATAAATTTAATTTCTCTAATTTTTCAAATTTTATATTGATTTCAATACTAGTTAATTATTTACTTATTAATGAAGATCATATATCATAACATATTCAAATTGTTAATATTTTTTAGATTAATTAAATATAAATTATACTTATTTACTTATTATAATGAACAAATATTCTAATAAATGTATAATTTGAAATATTTTTATTCTTAATCAAATACTTCAAATTATATATTTTTATAGTTATTATTTTGTTTTTTTATATCTTACCAGACATTAGATATATTAAATACTTCATGATAAAATTAATTTTTATGAGTTTCTTTTATATATTTTTCATCTTACCGTCATTGGCTTTCACTCTTATTTTCAGTAACACTTAAACTCATAATGCATTTTTTTCCTATTTGAGTCAAAAAGTAAAATCATTCTATTTTTTTGTCCCAAATATATATATATATATAAGTAAAATATCTGCTATTAGATTTGATACTTGTGAATGTATGATTTATCTAAAATTTAATATGCATGATCATTAAGATAATATCATATAATTTAATGGTTGGATTAGTTAAATTCACATTTTACAAAATAGTTATGAAACGGTTTAAGTATACAAAATTTACTTCTAGAGTAAGTAAATCCTCCATCATCTATATATATATATATATATATAAAATAAATGTGACACATTTTTTTATATTTCAAAATCAGGACAAATATATTATACTTAATTTGTTCGCATATAATTTTGGTCATTCCTTGTGATTTCTGAGAATCTCAATTAGTTGCATGTAAAATATTTTTTTAAGGGCATAAATATTTCATGAAAAGGTAATTGAGGTCGAGAATCTTAAATATAATTTATTCAATAAAGAATACATACCTAAAAAATAATAACATGATTTAAATAAACTCCATATAATAAATTTTCAAAAATAATTTAGTTAATCATATAAGATCAAATATGTGTTTATTAAAAAATTAATTCTATTATATTTCATATAATAAAATCTATTAAACATATTATAGTTCAAGGCCATAATTCTTTAATAAGCTATTGGTCCATCACTTTGAAAATCATTGTCGCACAAACATATAAATAAAAGAAATACAAGTTTAAAGAGTATCATCAAATTATGTATTTCCATATGATAACAAGAGTTTGAGTCTTTTAATATTATGACAACATGATAATGTAAAAATAATTTTACATTGACACTTATCAAAATTAAACTCTCATAAAAATTGCATATGTTTGTAATTAATGTGATATTTGAAAATTTTAAAAACAATAGCAAGTGAGTCTTCTTCTTGATTTTTATTTAAATTTAAAATAAATATTTCTGGATTGACCTAAATAATAATAAATTAAAAAAATTGATACCTTTTTATCTCAAGCCAATTTTCCTCACAGTTTTTAATGAATACATAATTAATAAAATACAAAAGAGTGCTGCTACAGAGCCCGGAGGCTCTGTAAACCAGATGAGCACGGGTAGTAAAAAACAAACAAAAAAGTTAACAAAATAAAAAATAACTGTTATTTTTTATAAGATTCACTGAAATTTCATTTATTTATTTTATATCTGGGTAACTTTCGGTATTAAACTACCGGGCTATTAAGCATTTCTTAATACAAAAAATATAGAAAGAAAAAAATGAGAAAACCTATGAAGGTGGTGGTCATAGGACTAGGGTTATAATGGTTTGTGTTTTAAGTTTTGCGCAAGAAGTCTCACTAGCTAAGAATATTGAAAATTTAGTAATTTATATAGAAAACAATTAGTCGTTTCGCAGACGATGCGCAAGTATGTGCTTGCATTTTTGTGTTTTTATTTAATATTTTATAAATTAAATTTATAGATTTTACTTATATATATATATATATATGCTTAAATAATGAAATGAAATGGTATAAATATGTTAAGCTATTTAATCCTGGATAAAATATTTTTTAAAAGTTTTTTGCATATTAATTTTTTTTTTATTATGATTATGTAGTTTAAATTGAAAGTAAGAACTTTTTAATTATGACTGTGTAGTAAGAGAAGTTCATGCATAAGAATTAATATCAATACACATCTATTAATAGGTGGAGACTTAAAAGGTCAATTAATTATGTCTAAGTTCATGAATAAAAATTTGTATAAATTCATACATTTATTAACAGACAAAGATTCGAAGGGTTGATTGATCTCATTAATATTTTGTAAAGTTATAAATTTTAGTGTGATAAGCTTAAGAAATTAAGTCAAATGGTATGGAAATATGTTATATCATTTAAATTTGTATAAAACATTTTAAATTTTTTTTTTGCATATTAATGTTTTTATAATAATTATGTAGCTTAAATTAAAAGTGAACTTTTGAATTATGATTGTGTAAAATAAGATACCATTTTTAAGTTCTTGTAAGAAAATTTATGTAAATAATATGCAGGGACTTAAAAAGCCAGTTAATCATGTATAATCATACACATAAATTTCTATAAATTTATGTATTTATTAATTGAGAAAACACTCAAGGTAAATTGATCACAAACTAACAAATTATTTGACTACTTAAAAAGTTCCATTGTAGAAGTTAACTTATATATATATATATAAGTTAGAGTAAGCGTACAGAAAAAAATTATAAAAAAGGATAAATTATTTAAAATTAGTTTTAAGATAATAAATAATGTATATGCTTTCTTTTAAATTTTCTTCAAATGTCTTGGTTGTGCGTACTCACTAAATGTGATCTAGATTGATTTAATTTTCTTCTCTTATAATTATTAGTTTACTCTTTGCTTTGATTGACTCGTTTTTGTTTTTTGTGAGTAAATTAGTAATGAGTGATTGATAAAAACAAAGGGGAGCCTTTGGAATAAAGTGAATGGACAACAAATGGGTTCTATTAACTACCACACATTTTTCTTTATATGTATGACTTTGTAATGTTTGTATGTTCGCATGAAAACACACACAGCATTGTCGATGCTTAAGTAATGTCCCATAAAATAAACATAGGCTAATGGGTCCTATACACAGATACGTAATAGTTATAAAAAAAATGATACTTGTATATTTTTTTAATATTATTTTTATATTTGGTTAATAATGAATAATTTTTTAGTTAATATAAGTGAATGAATTTTGATAATCAATTATTCATAGGCTTAGTTAAAAATAAATTTTTTTTGATTAATTTAGTATATTATTTAATTAATAAATTATCAACTTAAAAGTAATTGATTAATATTAATATTTTTTAATGTTAACATATATATATATATATATAATTTGAGGAGAAAAAAGTCTTTTAGAGCTAATCTTTTAAGTAGGTATCTGCTTACTTTTTTTGGAACTAGACATATAAAATATATTTTCACGACCCAAACTAGAGGGCCCTAACCAGCGCATAAGAAGGACTAGTCAACCTAGCAAGCCTAACGGGCCAAAGACCATAATAAGACAATATACTAAATCTATCAAAATTTTAGCAGAGTAACCTCTAAAAGTTAGACATCACAATTTAACAATTCACAACCTGTTCACTTACAAGCATCACTAAACATAATCCCACTAACAGTATATCATAAGACCAGACAAAGATACAGTGAAAGCTAGATCCTGCTTGTGAATAATAGAGCATATCTAAGATAATTACATATCCAAAAATGTATAAGAAACCAAACAACAGGAACAAAACAAACATGCCCACACGGATAAGGTGTTGGGCTCACCAAAACGACCAACTCCTAGTTATTGGAAGAACCCGGACCTGGCTCACTATTTGTATCTGAAATACATATAAGATAGAGGAGTGAATCATAAGACCCAGTGAGAGATAACATAATCTATAATTTAATTGGGACAAGTGTGAGCACAAGTTTTTCATTGAAATTACATCCACATATCAAAACATATACGTTATTTCAAAAAAATCATAACAAAACTAATAAGTAAGTAAATCTTGAAATACTAAATTCCATATATATCAATAGTCAAATATCCAATTGCCAAATATCGTATGGGAGGTTTCTAATCCAGAATTAAACAGAAATCTCACCGACGAACACATAGTTCGAATGTTCTACAAACGCCCACCAATAGGGCACAGGGGTCAAATCCACCTGTCAAGTCAAACAGATCCGATCGTGTGGGCCAACACGTCGAGCTAGCAACACCCCTACTAGCTGAGGTTCGGACCAAGGTGCACCAAGGCTAACGTCTACTGCTGTTAGCTACAGTATTCTGTCAAAGTTTCCTCCCAACAAAACATAGTTGTATAAATCTAAATATACTTATATTCATAATCATGAAAAAGTGCTTGTCCTAAGCTTTCTTATAATTTAACCACGAAGAAAAATAAATGACTTTGTAAAATCCTTCAATAAAGAACATTTAAAAAAATGTACAAAAACATGTTATAGATCATATCATCAACTTACTCAAAGGACGAAATTTCAAAAGTCCAAAAGCTATGTTGTCACAGACCAACCGGATGATCCTCCAAAAAATCTAGGATCACAACAACATAATGAAGATAACAATCAACATTTAAAACTAAGGATTCATCCACTTATGGGATAAGGAGTTCTTGAAGAATCTAGAAAAACATTCAAGTTTGTTTAGAAAGATGACATTTGTTTGACAGAAATTCTGTACTGATTCAGAGGCAAATAAATTGCAAATAATATATGGAATTGAAGCCCTATGTGTCTAGTTTCTAACGCAACTGAAATCACCTCAATACGATCTCCCAATCAAGAGTTATGATCAAATTACTACACATTGTTCAGTTTACACGGGAATACAATTTTTATCCCATCTAAGCATTTTATCAAACACTTAATGAGCAATCATTTATTTCCAAAGTTAGCACGAAAATTCTATGTTCTAACATCATTCCTATATGTACCACTTCTCCATAACAACATTAAAACTCATTCAATTCATTCCATATACTATCAATTTCCAAGAATTCAAAAATTTCCAAATCAAACCCTAGGTTCAATACCCATTATGCATCTTACAACTCAATCTGCCATTCACCATAATCCAACCACTAACAACATATGTGAGCTAAGAGATTACCTAAATGAGTCACAATGATGGAAGGATGAAGTGGATGACTTGGTTGTTCCACCAAACCGTGCAACCCAACCCTTGAAAGATGAGGAAACAAGTTCTAGCAGCTTGAAACGACCAAGAATGGTGAAATCCGGTGAATGAAAGAAGAAGAAGAGAAGGAGGAAGATGACGAAGTATAGATGAAATGAGAAAAGACAGAGAATGAGAGAGAGCAGAGACGAAGGGAAATGAGCTCTTTGTCACTGCTCGAACGGAAATATCAGGGGTGAGGGGAGGGCGTGTTTGGTAGTGAGGATAGGGGTGTTTGGAAGTGAGCTCTCTGTCACTGCTCGAACGGAAATATCATGGGTGAGGGGAGGGCGTGTTTGGTAGTGAGGATAAGGGTGTTTGGAAGTGGGGATAGAGTATACTATCCTATTCTGGTGCAATCTTATTTACATTTCTTAATTTTAAGTTAATGTCCATTAACTTTAAAACATAAATGTAAATAAGGGAATACCCCCCATTTGGATTCAATAAAAATATCAAAAAAATTAAAATCCTTATAAATAAAAAGTCAAATTTTGAGTTTTAGTTCAAATTTCTGAAATCCGAAACTTTTAAATATGTTTCCTTTTAAAACAAGTGGGTCAAAGGTTTCTAAAAATTCATTAAAAATCATTTTGTAGTTATTTGATATCCAGTTATCAATTACCGCCAATTTTGATTTTAAGAAAATACATATTTACTATAACCCTCCATATAGGTGCCACTTCCCAGACTTAGCCAAATTTCAAGACCCGTATTAATAGGTAATCATCTAATACACCTAAAATGGCTCTAAATAATTTTTAAAAGGTAAGTTTAATTCTAAGAATCCCACTAATGAAGTAAAGTGACTCAAAAAGTTAATCCTTTAAATTCAAATTCATAAGAAGAAGACTATACATAATACGACTATCATACGCAAAAATTTCGGGTCATCACCCATATTTTATCTTTACTATCATTTTATATATAAAAATCTTATCATATTTTATATTAAATTTGTATAAAAAATTATATATTACACGCAAGTCAACAAACATTATTCAGTGCTAGCTTTATAACAGGTTCCTGGTATTAATAATTAATTAATAAATAAAGACATTGAAAGTTTTAAAAATATAGTTTATTATGTAGTAAATAAGGAAATTATTCGGATATTCATTTGTTTTTAAATATTGATATTTAAAGTGAATTATAAAATATTTAATAATTATTATTTATATTTAATAAAATTTTAAATATTTATTATAAATTTAATAAATAATTAACAATCCATTTTAAATAACAAACTTAAATAGTATCATAGTAAAGAAAATGCATCAGTCCAGTTTCCTGCGCAGGTGCGCAAAGGAATAAGCATTATGTAGAGCACAAAACACGCTGTGCCTGTGGCTAAGTATAAACGGCACAACAAAAGTCAGGCGCCGCAATGAGACCAGGGAGAGGGAATAATTGTGTACGGTATTGCTATGAAATAGGCCCACTGCTTTCTCTGGCTTGGCTTCTAAATTGCCCATCAAAACAAATACGGAGAGTGGATCATTACTTCGGATTGGGTAAAAAAATATTTTTATTATAATTCAATCATTAAATTAATTAAATATTAATTTATTTACAGTTAATTAATAATTTTAATTTATTTTAAATATTAATATTTAATTAATTATAAATAAATTATAAATTAAAATAATTTAATATTTAATTAATTTTATAACTAAACAAAATTAAAATATTTTTTTATAAACCAAACTAAATTGTCTCCATAACGGCTTGATCTGGCTTCACATCTACCTTCGTGCCGTCGCAATTGCAAACACCAAAGAGGCTTGATCTGGCTTCACAGTTCACATCTACCTTCGTGCTGTCGCAGTTGCAAACACCAATAAAGCAAGCAACGCGCGCGCAATGGCTGAAGACTTTTTTATTCTTCGTCTCTATTTTTCTTTTTAATCCAAACCTCAAAAGCAAGTGTGTACAATGTACGGTATGATCGGGGTTACTTTTTTTGAGCTCGATCTCAACCTGACGACTTATCATGTTCGGGTCTGGGTTGGAATCAAAACAGACGCAACTTATCCTAATCCTATTTCAAATCTGCTACGTGCTTCGGTCAATGTCCTCTCCTTCAATTACGTTTTTGTTCTCCTTTTACCTTCAAATTAATTTTACTCCTTTTTCATCTTTTTATATATAGACTTCAGAGAAACTTAAAAGATTTCGCAACATTCTCTAAAAACTGTCTAGTATGTAGTTGATTTTTCACTTTCTTTTCAATTCTTTTTTTTGACTGTTTTAAAAACCGGTTCCACTATTCTCTTTCAAGGAGCTAAAGAGAGATAATACTTTGTATGTAAAATTGTTATTTTGGCGAACCTTTGACTAATGAGTTGGTTTAGCAGTCAAGGATCAAAGCATTTTGATTAAAAGGTTTATGTTTAATTTTCGCTATTAGCATTCTAACTTTTGTAAGCAATTTGTAAGTACAAGACTTATGACACGTTTGACCGATGAATAGGTTGCCTAATTTACAAAATTCATGAGCCATATAAGGAATAAATTAAATTTATTGTGTGTTTGTACTAAATTTTACAAATTTAATTATGTTAAAAAAAATATTTGTAGTAAATTAATTTATGCTATTGAAATAGTGTTAATAAAATTCATTTTAGATGTATAATTACTAAAAATGAGTGTTTAATTTTATGTGTGCTTTGTTTAAATTGTCAACCAAAAAATTAAAGTTCTTTTTGTTAAATATAGGCATAACACATAATTTTCTATAAAAAAAGGTTGCCTATTTAGTTGACGAGAAATTCTTAGATACACCTAAAGTAATATTTTAGACTAATAAAATAATAACATGAGGATTAAAAATTTCACATGTCAAGTGGGGCCTATTTTTTAATTTATATGTCATTATTTTATTAGTCTAAAGTATTACTTTAGGTGTATTTAAAAATTTCTCTTAGTTGAGATATAAAATCATGTTGAATGACTAAGCGTGAATTAACAAAATATATTGTGAAACATCATTATGCACTTTTTTTGTTGTTGCCATTATCAATGTATTTATACATTCTTTAAATATGAAATAACATCGTTCCCATAAATATTTTTTCTTAGATTCAAATATCTGATATGCGCAGTTCTATTTAGTACAAAAGATTTTTTTTATAAATTTCACATGAATCCACGTGAAATGTAATAAGATAAAAATGAAAGAGTGAAACAGTTAGAAAATAAAAGTGGAACAACACATAATGAAACCAAATTTGTCCCCACAAAAGGCTTTATAACAAATTTATGAATTACATTTTGTACCATTTAGCATTTTCTAAGATAAAAATAAAAGAGTGAAACAGTTAAAAAAGAGTGTAAAACAGCACATAATGAAACCAAATTTGTTCCCCACAAAAGGCTTCATAGCAAATCTATGAATTACTTTTTGTACCATTTAGCATTTTTATATTTAATATTATAGAAAGCCTTCAATTACTGAAGTTATACTTTTTTTTATAACTTGAGTTATTCTCATGGCTATCATTACATACTTTTTTAAAACATATTTGACAATTCGTAGGATAAATCAAATAAGGGTTGGTATCACTTTGTACTCCCTTCACTTCCTTACTTCTCGTTGCACATAGCATTAAATAAAATTTAAAATTAAAACCTATTATAAAAAAATAATAAATGTAAAAATTATGCGAGTAACATGACCTATTGGTATTAGTGGCTCCGGGCATCTCAACAGTGTCTATCTCTCTTCGGTTCGGTCCCAGGCCCAACAACCAAGTTAGTAGACCGATGACCATGAGGCGACGCTCAAGTCAAAGGACAAGCCCTCCAATTACTGACATACTACACTGTACACGCCGCAACATGAAGGAAGGATTGATTTTATATAAATTGAAAATTTTAATTTTGATTATGTGTAAAATATTATAATATTATTTAATTATGTATTTTTATATTATTTAATTATTTTAAAAAAAATTTAAGAGAAACAATTTTAATAATATAAAACATATAATTCAATACTAATATAAAATTTTTACGTTAAAATTAGATCAAAGTTAAAGGGGAGTTGCTATGGTACCTTGATGGGTTTGGTATCCAGGGTGAGTTGTCAATAAGTTATTAACTGTTGGTTTCATAATAAATGTTAAAGAGTTTATTCAATATAAATAACAACTAATGAATCTTTGAGCAATATTTCACGCAGATGCTGATGCTGAAAAAAAGATAGATGCAAGAATACCCAAGTTAAAGATATGACCACCGCTCAAACATCTCATTGGTTAAAAGAAATTGCAGTCACATAATTTAAGAATCGGTGTAGAGATTACAGTGCAACTCCTCGACATATTTTCCAGCTTGTGTTAGAGACTGACATGTGGTGCACTCGATGATTCTCTTGCAAGACCTTTCAAGAGTTAAGATAATATCCGAAACTGTCGCTGAGTTCGTTCATCTCATCTCATACCATTAACGTGGCCTTATAGACCAAATTGGTTGAACGATTTGGATCTTTCTGGGAAGCAACCGATTTGGATCTTTCTGGGAAGCAGCAAACATGAGACCAGACCATATTTTACATACCAAAAAAAGCAACATAAGTAAAATTACTATGAATGTGATTGAGTGGGCAAACTTTCTACTTATAAAGTGTAAATAAATTTTTAAGATATTTTCTTTTTTTTGGGTGAAACTGTCGCTGAGTTCGTTCATATCATCTCATACCATTAACGTGGCCTCATAGACCAAATTGGTTGAACGATTTGGATCTTTCTGGGAAGCAACCGATTTGGATCTTTCTGGGAAGCAGCAAACATGAGACCAGACCATATTTTACATACCAAAAAAAGCAACATAAGTAAAATTACTATGAATGTGATTGAGTGGGCAAACTTTCTACTTATAAAGTGTAAATAAATTTTTAAGATATTTTCTTTTTTTTGGGTGAAATTTTAATAGAAAAAATTGAATGAGATTTTCATCTCAAATTATGTTGAAGCAAAAGTAATATTTTATTATTTTTGTTAAGAAAGAAAATTTATTTTTGTTTGTCTTGACAAAAATATTCTTATTATTTGATATTATATTATTATTATAATAATATTTAAATAAATAAAACCTAATAATTTTTTAAAATATTATTATAGTTAAACTCAAAATAATTTTATTTTACAATACTTTAAATAAATTTAACTTTACAAATCAATTTATTTATAATAAATCTTTTTAACATCAATTTATTAATAATTAAACTTAAAATAAGTCATATTTTTTTTAATAATTATACATCTAAAAATAATATTTATCAATATTATCAAAATAATGTTTATTTAATAAAATTAATTTTTTAATAAAATTTTTCAAATATATATATAAAATCTAATATAAATACACACTAATTTTCGCTTGTTAAATTGAATTCCATTTAACGTGCTTTACTTATAGTGAATCACACTTCAAAGCATTTTGTAATTAAGATAAGACCGACGCTCGAACCAGAAATAGTCTTGTACTGGTCATACCCAAAAAACAACATAAGCTAGGCTGTCTATCACTCTATCCTAATCCTGGCACGTTGGTAAATCCCATCCCACTTCAGCCCCTCCTTCGCTCACCCCTATATATATATATATATATATATATTAGTTCCAGAGTGCAGCAGAAAGAAAATAGACCTTGGCTTCAAGAAAGCATCATATTCTCTCCCTCTCCACTTTCTTTCTGTTTGTCTCCCTCCTCAATCTCAACCATGGAGAATATTGGTGAGGAGTACAAGCTTTACTGGGAAACCAACATGTTCCTCCAAACCCAAGAGCTTGACAGGTAATTGAAGAACTAATCATACTGAAAAATTAATTAACCATCATGTTCTTCTCTCTCTCTATATATATTATATATATATATATATATATTATACTTAATCCAGTTATGGAGATATGTGTGGAAGAGTAATTAATTAATAATTGACACAAGATGTTAATTTGGTGATGGCAGCTGGGGATTGGATGAGGCCTTCTCCGGGTACTACGATTCCAGCTCCCCCGACGGCGCCGCTTCATCGGCGGCGTCTAAGAACATTGTCTCCGAGAGGAATAGGAGGAAGAAGCTCAACGATAGGCTCTTTGCACTTAGATCGGTGGTCCCCAAAATAAGCAAGGTAAGCACCACTACCTCCAATTTGGTGGTTGATTAATTAATTGATTTTTTATATATAAAAAAAATAAATTGGGCTAGAGGAACAGTACTGTAGTAGTTAAAAGTGATGTAATGTGATGTTATTTTGTGCCTTTCTTTGTTGTGTTGTGTGTATTTCAAGCATAGAAAAAGATAAGAAAAGGAGGGAGAGACATATTAATATTTGAGTTTCTGATTATTATCAATGGCGTTGGTTTTAATTATATGACATATTAATTCACAGATGGATAAGGCTTCGATCATTAAGGATGCTATTGAGTACATCCAGCACTTGCATGAGCAAGAGAAGACCATCCAAGCTGAGATAATGGAGCTTGAATCTGGGATGCTGAAGAAAAATCCAAGCTATGACTTTGAGCAGGAGTTGCCTGTGCTGCTGAGGTCCAAGAAGAAGAGAACAGAGCAGCTATACGATTCTGTCAGTTCAAGAAACACCCCAATTGAAGTCCTCTCGGTACTCTCTCTCTCTCTCTCTCTCTCTTCTATTATTGATACTACAAAATTGATGTGGGGTATTATTATTTTTAGGGTTTCAATCTGCTCCCTCATTATTTTTTCTGTGTCTCTTTGTCTCTTAATTAAATAATGATATTTCAATAAAAAAATTACTTTCTTTTAATTTATAATATATTTTTAATTTATAATTTATTTTGATTTATTGATATTTAATTAAAAAAATAAAAAAGAGACCAAAAAACAGTAAATTTTATTTTTATTTGTAGAGTTTTATTAATTAGTACTTTTAAGATACTATTTAAAAATTATTTAATATTTTTTAATAAATATTTTTTATTATTAAATTGAAAAATATTAAATATTTTTAATTTTTAAAATATTTTTTTTATTTTTATTCCTTAATTATTGTCTTCAAATGTCTTATTCTTAATTAATTAATTATGTGGGTTTTGGTCTGGTGGAGTGCAGCTCAGGGTTACATACATGGGTGAGAAAACTGTTGTGGTGAGCTTGACATGCAGCAAGAGGGCAGACACAATGGTAAAACTGTGCGAAGTGTTCGAATCTTTGAAGCTCAAGATCATCACTGCTAATATCACTTCGTTTTCAGGCAGGCTTTTGAAGACAGTCTTCATTGAGGTCAGTCTTCTAAATCGCTCTTCTCATTTCTTCATTTATTCCCGTTTAATTTGCTATTGTAAGTAGGAGATCCGGGCTTTAATATTTTCTCTTCAATTAATAAATGAGCGTGATACCAAATAAATTAAAAAAAATCTAAAAAGAAATTACAGCTAGAATTATGGGACCCGCGTGCTTGAAAACCAATGGACCACTTTGACAAAAGTGGAACACCCATTACTGGATATTGGATTTTTTTAAGGGCAATCATAAGGGCTGTTATCCGGTGTCCGAGAAAAGCCAGTCCATGGGGTAAAGTGAGGAAAGGACCCTATGAACAAAGATGAATATATGATTCTACCTCTTTCGTGACCTGTCTATAAAGCTATGTATTATTAGAAGCTATTAATTAGGCCCCGTCTTTTGAGAGATAAGTTGGGTTTTTTCTGGTTTTGGGCAACCTTTACAAACTAACATCTTAAGAGTATAATTTTTATTTATTGTAAGTGTAAAGTTTTTTATATTGTTATCTAATTATGTATTATTAAATTATAAAAAATTTAACTATCACAATTATTACATATAAAGTTTAATTATTTTAATAATGTGTCAACACATAATTAAATAACAATATAAAATTTTTTTATACTGATAATAAATAAAAATTAAATGCTTTAGTTAATAATACTTTAGAAATAGATGGTTCAATTTCATCGTCTAGATTCTTAGGGAGCAGAGGGGAAAAAATAAGAGAATTTAATTTTGATTCACTGTTAATATAAAAAAATTTATATGATTATTTAGTTATGTGTTGGTTAATTATTAAAAGAATTTATTATTACAATAATTATTTAAAAAAATTAATTTTTTTAATGACGTGTCAGCACATGATTGGAAGATGATTGGAGGATGGGAAATTTTTTTTTACATTAATAGTGAATTAAAATTAAATTTAAAAGAAAATCAAGTGTCCCCTTCATCCCAAAAATTCCAAACAACATATTCTATAATGATTCGTGGAATTGATAATCCTCATTCTACCAATTGGATCGGATAGCAACGTAAACCCCCTTGTTAGTTTTGTTACACTGTATTTGGACAAGCCTCTACATCATCTCCCAATTATTTATACCATATTTGGCCACCGAGAAGACACATTTAGCATGCTCCTAAATTCACACACTGAGTCAAATTCTTTGTGATTAAGAATGTGAAAATGGGTTAAATTTATTATATCAGCTAATTTATTCATATAAATTATGAGAGTTGAGTTTTAAAATTAATAACTTATAAAAATATGAATAATTTATGATCGATCTGTTTAATTCACGAGTTAAATAAGTTATCTTATAAGCCTTGTGGGCTATTCACATAATTATTTTTAAGTTTTAATTTGTTTATAAAAAAATTTTAATTTAAAAATTAATTAAATATTTTTTTCTCAAGCACAAATTAAAAAACACTTATTAATAGTGATACAATTTACATACAAATTTGTAAAATTTTATATTATTTATTTATTTGAATTATTTCTTAATTTTGTAAATGTGATTAAAATATTTAATATTATATTTATATAATTTAATATTTTATTTAAATTTATTAAATTTAAAAATAAAAAAATATTTACTGAACAACTTGTTTAAATTTACAAATTAATGCGAAACAAATTGAGTTAGTTGATTTCCGTTTAACAGCCTTAAATTTTTGCTGGACCAAAAATTTTACAACGCACCCTTGCAGCATCAAAGGGGACAGAACAAGACTTGGAAAGAATATGTATTTATAGGTCGTTGCAAAAGAAAGACCAAGATTTGAAAATATGTTTCTCATTTGTCCGATTCTGAAGGCGGGCTTAGTAATCGTATTCAGAGGCGTGCTCTGACCACGTTGCAACACGCGGTGCGGTTTCAGTTAATTTTCACGCACGTTCTTGTCATTGTTCTTGATCATGGGTTAATAATTGTAGCAGATTCATTACGAACCTTCCACCTCAGAGACTCTCTCACAGCCCCACAGTAAACCTATGTCATCATTGACTAGGTAGGCTGAATGTTGTTTTCAGATACTCAAACGAATTGTCGTCTAGCTCCTGCTCAATCCCAATCCTAAAACAAAATTTTTTGAGAGTTATTACGAAGAAAAAGTAAAAATTTAAAAAGAGTTTTGTTAACATGTGCCACATAGATTAAGACAAATTAAAAAGTATTTATCATAGAAGTGGCATCGTTTTTAGTCACCTAGGCTTTGTTTAGGTTATGAAAGAAATAGAGTAGAAAGAAATAGAGAGAAGAGAAATAAAGTAGAAAATGAATAAATTTTTAAGTTATTTGGATTAAGATAATTATGAGAAAAATAAGAAAAAAAGAAAATTAAATTTTATTATAAATACATATTTATCCCTATTTAGTTATTTATAAAACAAAAAAAAAGAATGGTATATTAGTTAAATTTTTATCCCTACTCATTTCTTTTTTATTTCTTCTCATTTTAGGAGAGAAATGAAAAAGTTGTGGGATCTACTATTTTTTTTTTATTTCTTCTCTAACCAAATAAGAGAACTTTCTTATTTCTCTTTTATTTCTCTCTTTTCTTCTCTATTTCTCTCCTACCAAACAAAGGACAAGTGTCGTAGACGAATAATACTGACTACTATTTCGTTGTTATACAGCTTTTGTCGTTAGCAGTATCATGCCGAAAAAGGATTTTTCTTATTAGCCAAATACATTAACGTGTTTTAATATTTAATTATTTTTTATGCTAAAGAAACCATTAGCGATAAGTAGAGGTATATGATCCGTAACTTGACAAAAAAACGTGAGATAGGTTGTAATTTTTTTAACTTGAACTAATTATAAATAGGCAGGTTCAGCTTAGCTAAAAAATAAGTTAGTTTGACTATGTAAATTTTTTTTATATATATTTAATATTAATATTATTTATTTATATTTTTATTTGACTAACTTTATTTGGATTAGAAAAAATAAAACTTAGTGAATACATATAAAACTTTTTTTTTATTTGAAATATGATGTTAACTTATGCTAGTTCCTTGAATTGATTAATTTATGATTCAAGAGATGTTTCATGGATATATCATAAATCGTTTATGTCGAAAACAATGTAATAAATTTTTACTGTTTATGTTAATGATACTTAATATAATCTGTTATAGTTGTATCTAATTTGTACATATAATTTTTGTGAGCTTTGATTGATATAAAAATTTAATTTATCAATAGCTTACGTGCCCTTGTCTAATTCAAGAATTAATCGATTTAGGCCTTCAACCAAATCTTCAAAAGATATGCCGTATAGAGCATAGAATTCCAAATGCATTACAGGCTACAATTTTTAACTCTTCACGTACAAATAACCTCACATTCCTCACATATCTAAGTTTTTTAGGTTATGTTTGGATTGGTGGTAAAGGATGGAATGGAATGGGATGATAAGAGATACCATTGTTTGAATATTTTAAAAAATGATAGAAAGGAATGGCATGAGGGAGTTTCCATTCCATTATATACCACCATATTCCTTTATTTTTCTTCCCTCTCAAATTAGGGGGAATAGGATAGAATCAATGATAAATTACAAATTTATCCTAATTTAAAATAAATTTAAAAAACTCTTTCATATTTTTCATTTCACTTCACATTTCTATAAGAACTTATGGAAATGTACATGAAAATAAAATGTTATTCAAAAAATTAAATTTTATAAAATAAATAATTAAGATTAATATGTATGAAGTAAGGGTAATATGGTAACTACAAATTTATAATTCTTACCATTCTATCTTATTCCATCACTAAACATTTAAACAATGGTATGAAAACTTTATTTCACTCTATCCCATCCCATCCCATTCCATTTTATTCCATCATCATAAAACTTCAAAAGATAGCTGTAATGTCAAAAAGGAGAGAGATAGAATAAGAGAGGAGAGAGAGAGAAATAAAATAATAATATGTGAAAAATATGAGAAAATTTGTACATGTATGTACCATTGCTCATTTATTTAAGATCTACGAAACTCTAGACAACTAGTCACGTGGCTCACATTGATTAGCAATATTTTCTACTCGAGCCAAAAAATAAAAAATTGTTTTAAATGGAAGGATTGATCATTAGGAACGAAAATTGAATCCAATGCTAGCTGGGTAGCTTCTAATGATGTAGACCTCAAGTAGTTGAAAGCTGATACAAATTTTGTCTTCTTTGATCTTTTCCAGATTCATAAAAGTGGTCGAGAACAAGATTCATATAATCATATTCATGATGTATGATGTATACAGAACAAGATTTGCAAAATGCAACTAACAACAATCTGAGAGGTATTTCAAAATTACTAACCCGTGCGTGTTGTGTTGCTTTGCTTTATACACGTGTTTTCAGGCAGATGAAGAAGAGAAAGATCTTTTGCAGATAAAAATCCAGACAGCCATTGCAGCTCTTAATGATCCTCTGAGCCCCATGAGCATCTGATGAAGAAAATATATATATTGGGGGTTCTCATTTTTCTGGTCACTAGTCTATGGATAGAAGGCTCAGGAACCATGGCTTTCTGGTTTTGATAGGAGTTTCTCCTCTCGCTATTTGGTTCTTTACCCCCTTTTTCTTCCCACTCAATGTTTTCATTAGTGACGAGTCTTCAACTTTGTTTCCTGGGAAAATTTGTCATGTTTCCTCCTTTTTCATCTCCCTATGTCGACAGTGTATCCAGATGTTATTTCTATAATATAATGAAAGGACCTATTATCTTTTTGTTTTCTAATTTAGTATGTTGCTTTTCTAATATACCATATAATGTTTTGCCAACAGTATAATTAATCTCGAGCAATAATCTGTAGATTCTATATGGATCTGAATATTTGTGTTTTCTTTCTTTCCTCTCCTTTAACAAAGTGTGTAACATAATCCTACTTAAAACTGCTAAACAGCTTAAAATGAAGATTTCAGTTGTGAATATTAATATTTATTAAAAGTGAAAGTTTAGAATTCTTCCAATTCAAGAGACAAAAAAAAAAAAAAAAAAAGACAACAGAAGTTGTTAGTGAAAATACAGAGTCGGCAAATCAGGTCTAAACCCACTGTTTGAACAAAATTGTTGTAATAAATCATTACATAGATAATTATGTAATGACAAAATATTATGAAAATGCAAGAGGACGCTAGTGTGTCCCAGAGCTCAAGGTCCTCAGCTGTGGATGCTTTGGAATGCATAGCATCCTTTCCACTTGGCCCAGCCTTGGTCTTAGGACTTCGAGCACTGCGGCACTCGAGCGTCCCAGATCTCAGCAACTCTCGAATATCATATGATAAGAAATATAAAAAAAGTACATCACTTATGTTATTGGCATTAATTGGGATTGTGACAACCACTTGAAAATGATGAAAGTAATTCTAAATAGAACCTTTCTTCGAACCGTTTTTAATGTCTTTATTGGCCTTATTTGGCCATATTCATGCTTAAGTTATATACGTCATTAGGAGTGCGTGATAAAAAATTAGTGTAAGTAGTTTGAGGTCATAGGTTTCCTTTTATATCCCGATTTAATTGCATCATGATGGATACTTAAATGAGATTAAAATGTATTTCTGATAAGAATTTATATAGCTCTATCATGTAATTTGCAGAGATGGATATAATAACAGTTGGAATTCATGTCAATTGTCAAATGAAGCTACACATCAAGAAGCAACTCTCTTACTCTCCTCTAAATTACTCAACTCTTCTTCAAGAGAAGAATTCCAGATGTCAACCGTGCAAGCAAAGTCAAAGAAAACCAACAAACGACGATGTAAGATTTGGATAACTAGTTTGACAAGAAAATTTTGATCCCATATATACAGAACTTGAGGTAATACATCACATTCTGATAAGACGATGCTCTACCAATCCTTGAGCAGCTCACCAGCAACATCCTTGTAGCTAACTTTCTTTTTCTTTATAGGCTCTGCATTGGAGATTTCTGGTGGCTTCTCTTCTCCAACATTACGACTCGTAGTTTCCTCAACGTTCTTCATAGCAAGGCTAGGAATCATGTCAAACAACATTGCCTGAACTGGATCAGCCAAAATTTCAAGTTTCTCAGTCATCTTACTCTTTTGGTCATTGTGCCTGTCGTCCATTTCAATTTCCGGTACAAACATTCTTTCACGCTCACTATCCTTCAAATCCTCTTGCTTGACTGCCTTGTTTCGTTCAGAACTTTCTATTGTTTCGGTCAATTGGACTTCTGCACGTTTCTGAGTCTCTTGGGGTTCTGAATGTTTAGTGTAATAATCAAGACTTCCTTTTCTTGTGTCAATCTCCTCTTCATATGGTTTTTTGTCATGTGAATCACTTTCATCTGATTCATATTCACATAGTTTAGCACGCTTTTTCACAATTTGTGCTCGTGCTCTTTGAGCTTGGTTGCCAGCTGTTTTTACTTTTTTAATACCTTTGCCTGCAGGTCTTCCTCTTTTCCTTTTGCCACCCTTCTCTGGGGACAAGGCCATACCGTCTTCATGAGCATCTTTTGCACTTCTCTGTTTACTTCCCTTGTCAGAGGAAGATATGTTTTGGTATTCTACATTATCTCCACCCAAATGAGCCTCTAACGCCAAGTCATGTTCACTAAAATAGCAGAAAACCATCACGTTAACCATGTCAAGGAAAATATAGATAGAAAACAAGTGCACAGTTATTGCAAGGGCTCCATTTGATCATAACTAATACCATTAAATTTACATCTAATACCTGATGTACCATTCCAAACATCATAGGACTACCATCATCAACCCTTTTAGCAAAGAGGTAAACTACGATGCTGAGAAAACAAACTAGAACATTTACTTCTAAAAATATTGATGTGGTCATTATTCCAAACTATGGCACATCAGACTAATAACCTTAACAGAAGTTTTACCAAATTCAGCGGTTTCATTTTGTCTTCTTGGTGCTATTGAAGAAAAGCAGGAAAGACAAACTCAGAGCCTTGATCATGCTAACTCAACGATCAAACAACTGTGAAGCATAGATGTGCATGAGACACAATACATGATGTAAAAAGGGCGGCCCAGTGCATGAGGCTCCCACCATTGTGGGGTCTGGGGGAGGGTCAAATGTACACAACCTTACCTCCGTACAATTATATGCATACCTGAGTATTGATATATACTAATATAAAAAGATGAACTCGTACATATAAACATATCTAAGTCTGTTGTGTATAAACATGTTTGAAAGCAATCAAAGCATCTAAGAAGAAAAGTAAAACTAGGAGTAGGATAAGATACTCCAAAATAAAACAAGGAAATGGAAAGAATCAAGAATGCAGCAAAGCTATCCAGTTTCTTCGGATATCAGAAATGGAAACTCCCTTGAAACAGCGAATGATCAGAGCACTATAGAGAAGCTATAAACACAATCCTATCTCAAGAGAAAATCTAAAGGAAAAGAGACGCGCTTAAAAAACTTTCATCAGTTTGGTTCAGGTTAAACTAATGAGGTTTGGAGAGACCGATTTCATACACATACCTCAAATAATTTACATCTCTAGCCACTCTTTCTATAATAAGTAAAAGCAGATACAAACTTAAGAAATAATGAAGGGGTAAAAGTTCAAAAAAACTTATTTTAAAATTTTCAGCCTACATATTTTTGTTAATGCTCCAGTAAGTTTAAGTTAATGTTAGGGTCTACTGGTTTACAGTAATTTCCTCTGCTAATATGTGATGCATTATCATGTTATTATAAATCAGATAGATTAGCTGTCTATCTTTCAATGACATTTCCTTATATATGACACAGTTAACCCTAGCATCCCCTGTAGCTGTATTAAATCTCCCCATTAAAGCTTATAAAAAGATAAGAGCTAATTGTATTAGCATAACATGAATTGAGCTCCCACAGTACTGTTAATTGTTCCAGCATCGAAGGTCCATCTACAGTGAAAGACATCAACAAGAAAAAGGGGAACATTATGCTACAGCACTTGTGAGGAACATATAATATTCCTAAATATTAAAGGAATTGGATTCACAAAATTTTCAAAGCTTGTCATCCACACAAAGTCATAGATTGAAAATGCTGCTCATGCATGACTTACCACTCTTCAGCAGTTGACTCTTCTATTCCACTGGGCTTCAAGCTATATGTTTCTTCTGGTAATCTTTGGCTACTGTCCAAACAATCTTCTAACCACTGGGATTTAACTATATGCAACTTCTTGCTGCAGAGAAATCTTCTCTCTAATGTAGTGAAACTACATAGTTGAAGTGCCCCCCCCCCCCCCAAAAAAAAAAAAGAGAAAAGGGGAAAAAATAAATGAGGATATAAATAATTATTGTGCTAATACAAGAAGGATAACATACAATCAAATTGTTATCACTGACCCAGTGGTTTCAAGCCAAGCTGGGAAATGAACTTTTTGATTCATAATGCAATAAAGAATACATTTGAGGGAAAAATATACAGCAAAAGTAATTTCAGAAAAGATGCCAGGGAAGACAGACCAAGTACAATAACTATTGTACAAGAAATGTCAAAAAATTTCCATATTGCTCTTTTTTGGCTTTTTTCTTCTTTGGCAACATATTCTTATGAACAGCCAAGGAGATGAATATAGTTGGGTAAATAAATAATAAGTATTTTTGTCTGCTTAACGGTCACATGAAGGCATCCTTATATCAAATATAATAAGTATCTAATAATATTGGGTAATATATAAACACAGAATCCAAAAGACTTCAGCCATCGGCCTAGTGGTTATCGATTCCCTCTGTAGGGTTTGCCAAATGGGTTTAAATCAGAGTAGTCAATCGCATGCTATAGCGGCACGATAGTGGTGGAGCGTGGCATCGCGCCACCCATCTGCGACGGAGCTCATGTAGCGGAGCGTTTTGTTGTCGCAGAGATCACGGCCGAGATTCGCGGCCATTTCGCAGAAATCGCGGCCGCTATTGCAAAACCCACCCCCGGGTCTTTTCATGTGTTTTTGTTAAGGTATTTAGGGACGTATGAGGAAGAATAGGTTTATTTTGCAAAACTGGAGCAGCCTCCCCTGTTTTGAGCATGAAGAACCTTCCTCCACCATTTCCGGCGAGCCCCACCATTTCTGTCCAAGCCCACCACTTTCGGCAACCTCTATTTTGCTTTGCACCTCTTCTTCTCTGTTTTAACACAGGTGCTGTTAATTATGCCTTATGTTCATGGTGATTGTGTGACTCTAGAGTCTAGAATTATGACTTTTGATTATTAATGATGAATATGTGTTTAATTTTGACTAACTTTATATTTTGAAGCATTTATACATGTATAGTATAATTGCATTTTTTCTTTCCTTTTCTTCGGTGTAGCGGCCATCCCACTATCCGCTATCCCGCTATAGCGTTTTTGGGGTCGGCCGCCACGCACAGCTATCTGGGATTGACTACTATGGTTTAAATAGTAAATACCCACATGAATGGGGGCCACTCCATAGGTAGTGGCCAAACGGAAAAAAGCAAAGTATCAGTGTTAGGATTCAATTGCAAGATATGCGACTTGAGTCCCACATCAGAAGTATGAGATTTAAATATGGGTTTTATATGGCCTTGGACTCTCCCACCTTAATAGCTAGCTTTTGGGGTGTGGTTCTCCCAAGATTCGTATCAATTGGTATTAGAGCTATCCACCATGTCTCTCAGCTGCAAACCAACGGCGCGGGTGGTGACACCGTCATTGTAGTGTTTGCTCAGGACTAGTCAAAGGACTACTGTACAGCCAGCCCGCATGGGCGCCGGGACTGCAGAGCGTGGTGGAATGTTGGGATCCAATTGCAAGGTATGGGACTTGAGTCCCACATCGGAAGTATGGGGTTCGGGATTTATATGGCCTTCAGCTCTTGCACCTTAACAGCTAGCTTTTGGGTTGTGGTTCTCCCAAAGTTTGTATCAATCAGAAAGTATTTAAGCATCATATCTTCACAGGGACAAGGCACAGTCTATGCTTTTTTTATTTCACAAATGCTAGTCAATCAAATTACACATACCAATCATCTTATTAACATGGTAATGTAAGTATTAACGTCATTTTTATTCCCTATTCATATGATTTAAGGAGGTAAAGCAGGCACTATATGATAAAAACAAATGCAGGTGTCATGTTTTATGTGGAGAGCTTGACCACCTGCCTTGGATTTGTTAAACACCTGAAGAATTGCGCATTTAAAATTATAAAGTGCTACTAAAACAGTGAAACAAAGTCTGTTGTAGCTAATATGGACCAATGAGGGCACAACCGCTTGAGCAGTTATGCTCTCCGTAGACCCTTGTTTTACTGGAACTATTGACTTGCACCAATTATAGTACTAGACAATAACAGCACCTTCCATATTCAGGTTGTATCTCAATCCATTCTATTATTTTTCTAATTTAAGAAGTTTTTAAAATCATATAAATAAACAATATAAAAAGAAACAAAATGTAGAAAAAAGAGGGGACATGAATAGTTTAAAAAAGAGACAGAAAAAGGAAAACAAAAACAATGGAACTGTGGAAGTATGAGGATTTCTATGCTCACACTGTAAATTATGTAACTTCTCAATGTTGCTTGTTTTCATTTTATAAATGAGGGATGATTATTATTTTCCCATATATCTTTGCATAGTTATATGATCTATATAGCTTATTTAGTTAAGAAAAAGATGTGATCCCATACTTGGTCTTTACCATTTAAGCCATGGCATAAGTTGTATGATAACGGGCAACTAGTGTAGCAAGAAAGATGCAAAGAAAATAACCTAAAAGAAAGTTGAAAAAATAAAATTAATCATAACTATCGTGTAATTAACAAATTGTATGTTAGCAGTTTACAATGCATACACTTCACACGACAAGTTGCCAACAGAAAGATCACTTGCCTTCTCTGTATTTCTTCTTCAAAGTTGACATAATATCCTGGCACTGACAGGGCCACTAAATGGGTTGCACAAGTAAGATTATTGGTAATTTTTCCGCCACCCATGAGAATTTCAAGCTTGAATCTTCTCAGAGCAAGTCCCAATAGAAATTTCCAATCTCCTTTCCTTTATGAAAATGTTGAATAATCAGAAAGCTACTAAGCAAAACTGGTGAAAATAATGATCATAATCATAATCCTAAATCCTATTAAGTAAATATTATGTGCTGAAGTTGAAAAACAAATTAGATTCACATTATAATATCTTACAATGATGGTATTGCAGTGTGGAAATAAACAGAGCATCCATAAAAGAAAGACCACTTATCCTTTGGGCAGTATTTTTTCCTGTAATGATCGACAATGCTAATATCTTCTGATCTATGAATATTGCATAAGAGCTGCAAAGATGAAAGAAAGTTGAACTCACAATTTATTGAGGCGTGACCTAAGTTGATTTTGTTATAAGGAAGAGAGAAAAAAGGCACAGCAATCAAGTAGTTAGGATGGAAACAAGCCATCTTATGGAAAAAGGTCCACACCAAATGGAAAAAAAAAGATGTCACTCCTATAAAGAAAGCACTGTACAATAGGGACTCTAGGTGCAAAATAAATGGAACCAGCACCAACAGGCTAAAATCAAAGGGAAAAGATGCATTAACTAACATTTGACTAATTGAAAGACATACACCCATTATGACATAAATATAGTGGTTCCTCTCCTTCACATTCCATGTGACTTTTTCCTATTAGAGCTGATACTTTTGGAGGCTAATATCTCTTCTTTCTTGAAACGTTCCATGTCATTCCTTTCTAATTCTTATAAAGCATGCAAGATGCAAAGGGGCACCATAATAAAATAGAGAAGGTCAAAATACCCCCCCCCCCCCCCCAAAAAAAAAAAAAAAAAAAAAAAACTATCCAGACCAAATGCAAAGAACCAAAGAGAAGCCAAAAGAAAGTATCCTGCCCAGAGTAGACTTGGTATCAAATATTCAAAGCTAGACTTCGTTTGTTCCTTATGCTTCTATACTTACCATTCATCATATATAAGGTAAAGCATTTCCAAAATTTGATAAAATAGAAACTAGCTAGTAGCTAGTATTAGTTGTTTGATGTCAGCA
Organism: Styphnolobium japonicum; assembly: GCA_023212625.1. Lineage (NCBI taxonomy): Eukaryota > Viridiplantae > Streptophyta > Magnoliopsida > Fabales > Fabaceae > Styphnolobium > Styphnolobium japonicum. The sequence goes on along the minus strand of JALBWW010000003.1, from coordinate 17,677,620 downwards.
AGAACAAGACTGAAGAAGTAAGAGTTTCCATTTGTTCCTTATGCTTCTTACCATACATGATACCTAGCTAGTAGCTAATGCTATTACCTGTTTGATGTCTCCAAGATCAAGGTCCAAGTAGTAAGAGTCTGAGAACGCATCAATTTCTTCTTGTAACTTCTTCTTTGTCAGTTCAGATAGGAAGAGAAAGTACCTTTCAAAGGAAACCACAGAAAGCAATATACATTCAGAAGAGATTTTGCAGGATGTAAATAAGTCCAGATTCAGTCATGAAACTCACTTCGGCTGTAAGTGGACAAGCTTCTTTTGTGCATAGCAATCTAATACCCAAGTATAGTGAATGATATCACCATGACGTTTTGCTGCTTCGAATTTAAACCCTGCAGACAACTGTCTTTATTAGATATTCAGCCAATAAAACTATGTCCCTTTCATGCACATGCCAGCACACAAACACAAACACCACAGAGAGAGAGAGAGAGAGAGAGAGAACCCTTGCTATCTGCTGCAACACAATGGGTGACTGAGTTATTCAAATTCATTGAGAAAGTTCCCCCATTCTCAGCAATCATTTTGTGAAAGGAATCAAAGGAGTGAGATGGCGGCACATTAACAAAGTCTGTACATGTCAAGGGAAATTATATTGCACCTTTAAGGATTTTAAAATCAGTCAGGACGATTGATATAATGAATGATTTCTCTAATGCTCTTACACTGTCTTGCATCTTTCAAAGAATTATGAGGAAAAAGGGTAAAGCAACATAAAATATCTTTGTAATGGAAAGAACTGCATTGCTTCTGTTTTTATGGCAACAAAGGACTGGAGCCTGAAGGGAATGTCATTACATTTTCTGCAGATGCAACTGCTTTCTTTTGACACAACAAGCATTTAGGTGAGTATGGAGTGGAAAAAATAGAAAAAAACATGGAAGCACATGCAAGTTAAAATAAAAGATACGGGGAAATAAATAGAAAGGAATATTTCTAATACACAATATAGCCAGAAGAATTTTCAGCAGTCAGTTAGCAGGGCAGATAATAGGTAGCTAACAGTAGCAACACTCTCCAGGATACAAAACATCATATTTGAAAATATTAGAGAGCCCCCCTTAACATTGGAAACATCAGTCTGAATTAAATGAGAAGGAACAATGGAAATGTTTCTCTTTTCTCCCCTTTTCAAGCGTTTTGGTTTACTATCCTGCTTGCTGCCATATTCTGTATCCCTCTGTGTGGTACCATTGCTAGAATGCACTAGTTCTATAAATGCTGCAAAGGGGAAAAAGAAAGGAATCAACCTTACATCAACATCATCAATGAAGATACCCAAAACTATTGTTGCAATTCCCTTACATTGCACATCGAGGCATTCATACCAAGCCTTGTCATATCTCACCCTGTCAATCCGAGGAAATCTCAGGCTGTAAGGTGCAGCAAATACCTGCAAATGTAACCATTCAAATTAAAACTGTGCAGATCAGGAGACAAGAAATATTATATAGACTGCAACCCTTCCAGTGTCCGATAGACACTACATTTGTAAGGACACACCTCAGATTCTATAGTTCGGATATCACTGGTTATAGACAGAATAATTGATCTGCATGAGGAGAGGGGTCACTATTGATCAACATCGAAAATACAAGCAACATGTTCTTCAGACCTTAAGGTGAAAATACTTACTTCTCAGGGCTATCAACCCACACGTCAGGTCTTTCTTTTGAATGATTAGTAACTTGATAAAAACTTGGTGGCCTCTTCTTTGGGTATTCATACTTTCTAGAGAGAGAGAGAGAGAGAGAGGAGGCAGAAGTTAAACTAAAACTTGAAGATATTTGATAAAAAATGCAAGCAACTAAAACAACAACAAAAGCCTTTTCCGACTAGGTGGGGCTGGCTACAAAGATCAAAGGACGTCATTGTTCTGTCAAAATGCAAGCAATTAAAACACACCACAAATAAAATCCATGATGAAATTTAACGGTACCTCATCAGAAGTTTTGACCAACATATATAAGTTACCTGAAATAAGGTTTTAGTTTGGTTACTACAGCATCAAGTTCATCATCAGAAAGTCCAGTACCAACTCTGCAAAAGGAGATAAATCTGCAATATAAAAAAAGACCTGATTAGTATAACTATCCATAGATAACTATGCACATAAGTTAACAGCTAGTTTTAAGTATCACGATTCTCTATTTTATCCCGCCCATAAAAAGGTATCATAGTTCTCTAAAAGTACAAGAACAAAATCAAATGTAGGGAAGCTTTGCAATGGTTCATCAAATTCAATGCACAGTTCACTTATCTTTCAGGTTTCGTCTTAGGGCCAATGGGTTTAGATTTAAGTTTCAATATGTCCATATCGAAACTAGTTTAACAAAACCCATTAGGTTGTGTTTGATAATATTGAAAAGTTCAGCAGTGAATTTAGTGATAAAAAACTAAGCACTGACTTTGTAATGTTTGAAAAGATTTTCATTTTAAGTTATGAAATTGTATCAAAAGGAAACTATTTGCATTTATTATAATAGATAAGGCTACACTAAAGGGAACTATTTTCCTTGAGTGATTTAAATAAGGAAAGGATTTCTGATGGATATATTTAGTGACCTCTCATTACTCAATGTTTTCAGAACTTTTCACTTAATTTCATTTTTGGCATGTATTAAACAAACAACACTAATGGCCAAAAAAACAAACAACACTAACAAACACCAATAAATTTCAGTGCTAAATCTTTTCATTTTCAGCACTGAATTGAGTTTTCAAACAAACTCGTAACCTTTTAGACAGGATAGCAAGCAAGCCAAAATATCATTCAAGAGAGTTATTAGGCAGCAGAAACTGAACCTCAGTCATATGTTTGACCAAATCTAAGTTCCCATCCGTTTTCTCTCTTTGGCTTTTTCCCCTTCTTAATTGATAAAGCTAACCGATTTTTTTCATTGAAGCATGCAGAGTTGAGTGTGCTAAAATGAAATCTCATCCATATTCTCTCTTTGACAAACTTTCACATTTGAGAAGAGAAAAAAAAGAGATAGCATATGCGCTACAATTAAATCTCATCTAAATTGCATGTAATCCATTTGGCCCAAGAATGTGACCAGAATTATCCTCTTGCAGCAAAATATCTCATTTATTCTTAACAATAGATCCTAAAGCAAGAAGAACGACAGCCAGATAATGTCACACGTCATAAAGAAGTTATATACTAAAACATTCATACCGCTTGGGATGTGTATTTGGGGATGGACGCTCTGCAAGGCCCACCAAAAATTGAGCAACCTGAAATGAAAACCACGGCTCTACCAAGTTCATTTGAAGAACAAAAGAATAATTTGTTAAAAAGTCAAATGCTAGGGGAAAGTGACTAAACCTCTCCTCCACGTCGTCCAGAGCCATAGTAGCCACCTACAAATAGTCAAAAACAGCAAAGTCAAAATAACCATTTTTTTTTTGATAAAAAAAGATTTTCATTAAGACAGAGAAGAAATTTCAAAAAAGATTGGAGCAAAATAACCATTTTAAAAACAACAAGCTGCTTCAGGATGTATATAAATTTAAGCCCAGAAATCATATACCTATGATAAGTACATCTAGATCAGAACCAGCTTGGATGTACTCGGGCTTCAATTTTAGCCACTTTCCACTGCGATCACTAGGTTCCCATTTGGAACTGAGGTCTTTCGCAACGATTCCCTCATCTCTAAATGAAGGAGAGAAAAAAAATTCTTAAGAAGAAGTATGCACAATTTCTTCTTCTTAGTTTTTCTACTTGTAGTAAATATACTAGAATCAAAGATACATTAGGCTATTGATTATTCACACAAAACAATCATCCAAAACCTAACTGTATATTCAACATATGAAGATAATTTAGCCTTCAGAACTCTCCAGCTCAGCTTGATACTTGAAGAACAGATTATATATGAAATATGCATACATACATATATAAACAGCATACATAAGAGTTACAAACACATGAACGCAATGTGATGCATCTAAACATTCATATATATGCAAATATAAAAAATACAAGTATAGACATAGATAAAAAGATACAAAAACATCCATAAACAAATACTAGCATGCATATAGAATGGAGAGGTTCTTCTATACAGACATTTGATGAGGTGTGCCTTTCACTGAAGTGGCCACTTCTTGGAATAAACAGGTCTTTGGGAATATCTTTAAAAAAATACGAAGACTCCTAAACAGACTTCATGGAATATCCACCTGCCTTAGTTCTGGGTTTAATCCTTTCCTTGAAGACCTCCAGCAGATGTTATGGGCAGAATATAACCAGACCGTCCTGCAAGAAGAGATTCTCTGGTTCCAAAAGTCCAGGTGTAAGTGGCTGAAGTTCGGAGATAAAAATACAAGGTATTTTCATGGAACTACTGTTTTTAAAAGGAAGAAGAACCGTATTGAAGCACTAATGGACTCCTCTGGATCTTGGAGTTTTTATCCCGAGGAGCTTGAAATTTTGGCTATCAATTTTTTTAAGACTCTTTACTGTACTAAGGGTCCTTATACCCCTTTCTTCCTCCAAAGAAGCTTTCCCACGTTGGACCAGGGGGGCTTGGAGATGCTGAGATGCACTTTTATGCCTGCTTTCCAAATTGGAGGGTTCAAAGCCTCGTGCCTGGACGGGATTCATAGCCTTTTCTATCAGAGCCAATGGGAGGTCGTTGGTAACTAGCTTGTTAGTATGGTCATGGATATTTCTTTGGTAACTAGCTTGTTAGTATGGTCATGGATATTTCTACCAACCCTTCTCTAATCTCCCAGGTGAACCAGACTCTAATCACCCTTGTCCCAAAGGTGGATGTCCCCGAAAGAATAACTCTGTTTGGACAGATCAGTTTATGTAATGTTTCTTTACAAGGTTGTTACTAAAATGATTGCGAACCATCTTAAGAATTTTGTTGAAAATAGAATATTGTTAGCTGTGTAATGAGTGTGTAATAAGTGTGTTAGTTGTAGTGTGTGTGCAATGAGTATGTTAGGTGTAGTGTGTGTGTAATGAGTGTGTTAGATAATGAGTGTGTTAGAGATAATATATTATGTTATGTAAATTATGTATATATATATTCTTCAGCTGAGTGAAGAAACACTCAAGCATTTCACAAGCATTTCACAACTCTTCAATCTGGTATCAAAAGCCTCGATCAACCCTTAAACTTTTTTTTCTCCAACAGGGTCTCTGCTACTGGTCCAGCAGAGACCTCTGTCCAAATCACAACTCTGCTTCTGGTCAGCAGAGTCGCCCTCTGTCCAAATCACAACCCTGCTTCTGGTCAGCAGAGTCGCCCCACACATCACAGCAGAGTCGCCCCTACACATCACAGCCCACTATCACCCATTTTGGTTCCCAACCACCACCGGAAACCATCTCAGAAGCTTCCGACCGGCCACCCACCGGAGCCCCGTTGCCGGAAACCGCTCCACGCGCCTGATGCACAACATCACAGCCCACTGACATTCACGCACTAAGTGTTCAGACCATACACCCACCATACACCGCCACCGGAACCCATCTCAGAAGCCTCCGACCGGCCACCCACCGGAACCCCGTCGCCGGAAACCTCGCCACGCGCCTCCACGCGCTCCTTCTCTGTCGGCGGATGAGATCCACGCGCCTCCACGCGCACCATCTCGCCGGCGCGTGAGGTACACACGCCACCTACTTTTACCGGAAATTCTTTTTTTCCGACGGTCCAGGCTATTGGTCAGCAAATATTTTATGGTCAACGCCCTCCTGCTATCATTCCTTCCCAGCCTGGATTTGGGTATCAGCAACAACTTGCGCCTAAAAAGTTCTGATCTGATCACTCAAGAGTGATAAAATGGCCTCCAATTCTCAAAGAAATAATGGTCCTGCCTTCTTTTTCTCTGGCACACCAACAATTACTTCAGAAAAATTAAGTGCTAAAAATTATTTAGCATTGTCTGCCTCTGTAGAACTTTGGTTTCTGGGTCAAGGATTCCATGAACATCTCAAAAAAGCCTCTGATGATATTTCAGAAGACAAACGCAACCAATGGAAGAAGCTAGATTATCAACTGTGTGCTCTCTTGTGGCAATCTGTTGAACCAACCATATTAACAAATTTCAGAGCTTTCAAAACTTGTCACACCTTCTGGAAAAAGGCTCAAAATATCTTTGCAAATGACATTCAACAAATGTATGATGCTGCACAAAAATTAGCCACTCTCAAACAAGTTGATCATAACATGGTTGCCTATGTCTCGAAAGCCCAATCTGCGGTGGAGGAGTTAAAATTATCTTTGGAAGCCGATAAGCTCGAAGACGTAAAGAAGAAACTTGATAATCTATATATGGTGTTGATTCTACGAGGAATGCATCCAGATTTTGATCATGTTCGCGATCAAGTCTTAACTGGTCAAGAAGTTCCTTCATTAGAGAATTTAATCACTCGACTACTTCGGGTCCCCTCATCTATAGGAGCCAATTCAGTTAACACTATTGAAACTTCTGCCATGATTTCTAGTCGAGGAGGACGAGGAGGTCGTGGAAACCGAGGAGGCAGAGGTGGGAGAGGAGGCCGTCCTCAATGTTCTTATTGCAAAAGAATGGGCCACACACAAGACACTTGCTATTCTATTCACGGATTTCCCGGAAAATTTGTGAATATTTCCAAGTCTGAAACATCTGAGATGAAGTTTTCCGAAGCCGAATATCAAGAGTATCTCCGGCTAAAAGCTGCCAAGGAACCTCAAATCTCCTCATCTATAGGTGCTCATAACTCTGCTGCTTGCATTTCCCAATCTGGTAATGATCAAAATCCATTGATAATTGATTCCGGTGCCTCTGATCACATTGCTGGTAATAGTTCTTTATTTTCATCCATCTCCTCTCCAAATATTCCTCATTTCATTACTCTAGCTGATGGCTCTCAAGTTACAGCAAAAGGAATCGGTCATGTATCACCCACTTCTTCTTTGTCTTTATCCTCTGTTTTGTTTATCCCCAATTGTCCTTTCAATTTAATTTCTATAAGCCAGCTTACTTGTTCTAATAATTACTCAGTAACATTTGATGCTAACTCATTTGTTATATAGGAACGTGGTACGGGTCGGACGATTGGCGTAGGACATGAATCTAATGGTTTGTACTATCTTAAGCCTGATTCTTCTTGGATTTGTAGTGCTGCCGCGTCACCAAAACTCCTTCATGAATGTTTGGGACATCCACATTTGTCCAAACTCAAAATAATGGTCCCGGGTCATAAAAAAATAAAATCCTTCAACTGTGAGTCATGTCAACTAGGAAAACATGTTCATTCTTCTTTTAGGCATGCTGCCAGTCATGTTGATTCCCTTTTTTCAGTTATTCATTCAGATATATGGGGTCCTAGTCGTGTGTCTTCTATGGGTTATAGATATTTTATCACCTTCATTGATGAATTTTCTCGATGTACTTGGGTTTTCCTAATGAAAGACCGATCTGAAATTGTGTCTATCATCACTTCTTTTGTCAATGAAATTAAAACTCAATTTGGAAAAACAATTAAAGTGCTTAGAAGTGATCATGCAAAAGAATACTTTTCTTCAGCAATTTCTTCTTTTTTGTCATCACAAGGTATTCTGCATCAGTCTTCGTGTCCTCATACTCCTCAACAGAATGGTATAGCCGAAAGGAAAAATAGACATCTTGTTAAGACTGCTCGTACATTATTACTTCATGCTAATGTACCTGTACGTCATTGGGAGACGCAATTTTGACAGCCTGTTTTTTAATAAATCGGATGCCCTCTTCCTCCATTGAAAATAAAATACCACATTCTATTTTATTTCCCAAAGAACCATTGTTTCATATTGCTCCACGTATTTTTGGATGCACTTGTTTTGTTCATGATATGTCTCCAGGTCTTGATAAACTTTCTGCTAGAGCCATCAAATGTGTCTTTCTTGGATATTCCAGACTACAGAAAGGTTATCGATGTTGCTCTCCTGTTCACAATCGTTACTACATCTCTGCAGATGTAACATTCTTTGAAGAGAAGTTATATTTTTCACCTTCCACAGTTGAGTCAAAAACTCTACAAGAAATTTTTCCTATTCCCTATCTTGGTCCATCACCTCCTTTGCAAGAATCAGGGTCAATCATAGATTCTACAGATATTCCTGAAAATCTTCCACCTGAACAGCCACAAAGACCACTCATCACATACCAACGACGTCCACAAATTCTCAATACCGAATTGGAAGGCACTATAAGACCAGCTGAATCATGTCCTACTCCAGCAGACAACCCGGCTACGGACCTACCTGAAGAAAATCTTGCCTGGCTCATTGCTCTTAGGAAAGGTATTTGGTCCACACCAAATCCTCATCCTATTTATAACTTCTTAAGTTATCATTGTCTTTCTCCTTCTTTTTACTCCTTTGTGTCCTCTTTATCTTCTGTCTCTATTCCTAAAAACCTTTGTGAAGCACTTGATCATCCAGGATGGCGACAAGCCATGATTGATGAAATGCAGGCTTTGGAGCATAATGGTACCTGGGAGTTAGTTCTTCTTCCTCCAGGAAAGAAACATGTCGGCTGTCAGTGGGTATATACTGTTAAAGTAGGGGCCAATGGACAAATTGATCGTCTCAAAGCTAGATTGGTTGCAAAAGGTTATACCCAAATTTATGGTCTTGACTATGGAGATACTTTTTCCCCTGTGGGCAAAATTGCTTCTGTTCGCCTTTTTCTTGCCATAGCAGCCATCAACCATTGGCCATTATATCAGTTAGATATTAAAAATGCATTCCTATACGGAGAATTAGAAGAGGAGATCTATATGGAGCAACCATCTGGATTTGTTGCTCAGGGGGAGTCTGGCTTGGTTTGCAAATTGCAACGATCTGTTTATGGACTCAAACAATCTCCGCGAGCTTGGTTTGGAAAATTCAGCTCTGTTGTTCAGGCTTTTGGAATGAAACGTAGTGAAGCAGACCATTCAGTTTTTTATTGCCATACCTCTCCAGGTAGATGTGTTTACTTGGTAGTATATGTGGATAATATAGTCATTACAGGAAATGACCCAAAGAAAATTTCTCAGTTAAAGAAACATTTATTTAGTCATTTTCAGACTAAGGATCTGAGAAAGCTGAAATATTTTCTTGGAATTGAAGTTGCCCAGTCAGAGAATGGGATTATCATCTCACAAAGAAAGTATGCGTTAGACATACTTAAAGAAACTAGTATGTTAGACTGTAAACCAGCTGATAGTCCCATGGATCCAAATCTGAAATTACTACCCAACCAGGGGAAGACTTATTCTAATCCTGAAAGATATCGGAGATTGGTTGGAAAACTCATCTACCTCACTATTACAAGGCCAGACATTTCCTTTGCAGTTGGAGTGGTAAGTCAATTCATGCAATCTCCTCATAATGATCATTGGGATGCAGTAATCCGAATTCTGAGATACATTAAAAGGACCCCGGGACAAGGACTACTCTATGAAGACAAAGGGAGCACTCAAATAGTTGGATTTTGTGATGCAGATTGGGCAGGTTCACCCATTGATAGGCGTTCCACTTCAGGATACTGTGTCTATTGGAGGAAATCTTGTCTCATGGAAAAGTAAGAAACAAAATGTTGTTGCAAGATCTAGTGCAGAGGCTGAATACAGAGCTATGGCTGTAGCCACATGTGAGCTTATTTGGATTAAACAAATTCTTCAAGAACTGAAGTTTGGGAATACTCAACAAATGAAACTATGTTGTGATAACCAGGCAGCCTTGCATATAGCTTCTAATCCAGTATTCCATGAGAGAACTAAACACATTGAAATTGATTGTCACTTTGTCAGGAAGAAAGTCCTTTCTAAAGAAGTCATCACCAAATCAGTTAGTTCTAATGATCAACTGGCAGACATCTTCACAAGATCACTAAGAGGACCAAGAATTCAGAATATCTGTTCCAAGCTTGGAGCATTTGATTTATATGCTCCATCTTGAGGGGGAGTGTTGAAAATAGAATATTGTTAGCTGTGTAATGAGTGTGTGCTGTGCTGAGTGTAATAAGTGTGTTAGGTGTAGTGTGTGTGTAATGAGTACTTTAGGTGTAGTGTGTTAGATAATGAGTGTGTTAGAGATAATATATTATCTTATGTAAATTATCTATATATATATTCTTCAGCTGAGTGAAGAAACACTCAAGCATTTCACAAGCATTTCACAACTCTTCAATAAATTTAATGGCCAAGCTTGTGGCCCCTAACCAATGTAGTCTTGTTCCTAGTAGTAGCCATAACTCTGATAATATAATTATTGCGCAGGAAGTTATCCACTATATGAGGAATCTGAAGGGGAAAAAAGGTTTCATGGCAATCAAAATTGATACAGAAAAAGCTTATGACCGCCTAAACTGGGACTTCATTTGCGATACCCTTGATGACATTGGCATACCTGCTCCCATGGTTAACTTAATTTGGGCCTGTATTAGCTCTCTGACCATGAACATTGCCTGGAATGGGAGTAAGACTGAAGAATTCAGACCTTCTAGGGGGGTGAGACAAGGAGACCCTCTTTCGCCTTACCTTTTCATTCTCTGTATAGAAAGATTGTCACCTAATTAACACAGTGGTGGAAAACAACTTGTGAAGATCCATCAAACTTTCTAAGGAGGGACCCCCGATTTCCCACCTATGTTTCGTAGATGATTTAGTGCTCTTTGCTAATGCTTCCACAAACCAAGTCCACACTATTCGCAACTGCCTAGATCTATTCTATGCTAGCTCTGGTTAGAAAGTTAATAAGGACAAAACTCGAATCTTTTTCTCCCGCAACGTCAATCATGACCGTTGCGGTAAGATCAATGGGACTCTAAGGTTCTCTTAAGCACAGGACTTGGGCAAATATTTGGGTGTCCCACTCATTCATAAAAGAGTGACTAAAGACACTTTCCAGTTCATACTTCACAAAATTACCCACAGATTGAGTGCCTGGAGGGTTAATGCTTTGTCTTTGGCAGGTCGGGCTACCCTCACTAGTTTGGTCATAGCAGCCATTCCAGGCTACGCCATGCAAACCAGCCTCCTTCACTCATAGGTTGGTGAAGAAGTGGACAAGAAATGCAGAAGTTTTATCTAGGGATCCACGGGAGAAAGGAAGCTGGTCCATCTAATCAAATGGAATATTGTTTGCCAATCTAAAGGGAATGTGTCACTCTTCTCTAGTTAACAAGGCCTACATGATGAAAGTAGGTCGGGGCCTCATACACAAGAAAGATGATTTGTGGGTTAAGGTGCTTTGCTCCAAATATAGATGTGGTAATGATCTGGTTCCCAAAGTGGCTTGTCGTAACACCTCTCTAATATCCAGCAAGGCATTTGCAAAGGGTGGAATGATGTGGTGAATAACTCCATTTGGCGTATTGGTACTGCTAACAAAGTGAAATTCTGGGAGGATAAATGGGTCCCTAACCTTTTGCCTCTCAAGCACTATGCTTTGCACAATCTCACTGAGGAGGAAAGAATTCAGCTGACTTCGGATTTTATACAAATGGAGTATGGGATTCTCACAAGCTTCAAAGCAAGCTCCTTGAGAACATCTGCAAATTGATCCTTGGTCTTCACCCTCCCAGTGTTCACAGCCACCCAGAGTGGCTTGTCGTAACACCTCTCTAATATCCAGCAAGGCATTTGCAAAGGGTGGAATGATGTGGTGAATAACTCCATTTGGCGTATTGGTACTGCTAACAAAGTGAAATTCTGGGAGGATAAATGGGTCCCTAACCTTTTGCCTCTCAAGCACTATGCTTTGCACAATCTCACTGAGGAGGAAAGAATTCAGCTGACTTCGGATTTTATACAAATGGAGTATGGGATTCTCACAAGCTTCAAAGCAAGCTCCTTAAGAACATCTGCAAATTGATCCTTGGTCTTCACCCTCCCAGTGTTCACAGCCACCCAGATACCATTGCTTGGGGCCCCTCTTCGAACGACTCTTTCACTCTTAAGTCAGCTTATGACTGCATTTTAGGGACCATAACTCCCACCCAAGCTAGTATTTTCAGAAGAATCTAGTCTTAGTAGGGTCCACACCGTATACGATTTGTGTTGTGGCTTGTCGCCCATCAGGCCTTACTTACAAACGCTCACAGTAAGGCAAGGCACTTAACTGAGAATGACTACTGTCCAATTTGCAGTAGAGCTCCCGAAACGATTCTCTATGCTTTGCGTGATTATGATTGTGTGTCTAGCATTTGGCTTCGTCTTGTCAAACCTCAAGCCTGGAATGAGTTCTTTTCAGCTAACTGTGATCAATGGCTCTTTCTGAATCTGTCTTGCAGTTTGCGCAAAAATTGTGGCCACCATTGGAGTTTGAAGTTCAGTGTGGCTATCTCAATGATTTGGCAATGTAGAAACCTTCTTGTTTTTGAATAGCAGCTCTCTATGGAAACTGATATGGTTATGAAAATCTGGGCTAGGGTGAGAGAATGCATTCAAGCTTTTGATATGGATCAATCCTTGGCCCCTGCTCTCCGTCAAAACGTCACAATTCAGGTGGGTTGGAAACACCCACCTTTAGGTTGGTTTAAAATAAACTCCAATGGCTCCTTTTTGCAAGAGGGAATGAGGGCTGCGTGTGGTGGCATCATCCGTGACAGTTCTGGTAGTTTTCTTACAAGTTTCTCTTGCAATCTAGGAACTTACCCCATCACTTATGTTGAGCTCTGGGGTATAGTTTACAATCTTCGTCTTGCATGGAACCTCAAGCTCCCTAGAGTGATTGCCAGGCGGACTCCCTTGTAGCGCTTCATCTCATCCACCATGGGTGTCCGGCAACTCACCCCTGCTTTCCCCTGGTTCAAGAAACCAGTTACTTCTCCAGGTTACAATGGACCATTCTCTGGCAGCATACCTATAAGAAGGGAAATGCTTGCGCTAATTCCCTAGCTCACCATGACCATACACTTGACTTGGGATTCAAGCTTTTTAGTTAGGTGGCTTCTTTCCTCATTGTTCCTCTAGTCTCCGATATGGTTGGTACCCTCCTTGGGAGGACTTGTAGTTCTATTTCCCTGTAGTTTCTTTTGTGTTTTTGGGTCTTTGGCCCCAGTTTTCCAACAAAAAAAAACTATGATCTTCCCCAATAATCTATTCAACCTTCAAAAAAGAATAGAGAGAGAGAGAGAGAACTCAGAGAAGAGCAATGGAGTCTGGTTTGCTGAGACCTGAAGAAGGAAGAAAGAAAAGGACCAAGGAACCAGAACTAAACTATTCTCCTAAATCCATTTATGGCTTGATTATGGAATCTTCTTTACCTCCTCCCTTATACTAAGTCTAGCATCTTTTAGTCCGACATATACAAACATCTATTGAGTTAAATATTTGAGACTTTCTAAACCCTCCTAGATCACACTGCCTTTGGACAAGTCACAAGAAAATCAATAAGTGATGGGTAAAAAAAAATTACAGAATGCTGCTTTAAATACCCAAATATAGCCTGAGTTGCAAAAAGAATGAGGATGTTCACTGACCTATTCTCTATGGTTTCTTTGAAAAATCTCTCAACTTCATCCACATTATGAGCAATAAATGACCAACACGGTTCGCCTGGATAACAGCATGAGTGAGAGTCCTGATATATCAATTAACATACGGCACAATGCCACAAAATGTTATGAGCATATGCTAACTCATTGCATTAAGAAACGGAGAATCATGTGAAAACTAACAAATGTGGATACTAATGGTATAACAAGAGTATCAAAGATATGTATATTGCTAGTAGAAATGTTGATGCATGCTCAAGATTAAAGACTGCACATCTATAACAATAAAAATTATAAATAATTTGAATGACATTGCAACAATATGGCAAGAGCCAAGAGGTGGTCAGAGAAAGAGTAGCCATTACCATTTGCCAGACTTAAATAGTTGATGCCATCAGAAGATGCTTGAACACATACAAGATTCTTTCAATTTTATCCTATGTAAAGAAGTCCCACAAATTTTAATTTTGAATGGATTTTCCCGGTTGTCTTCCTTTTCACCATTTTCAGTTTTTTCAACTTCTTAGAATTACATCAAGAACACAACCAATTTTTTGTTTTATGGAAAGAAAACAGGGAAAGTACAACTAGGGCGAGAATAAGATATCCTCTAAAACAGAATAAGTTAAAAAAAAAACAAGAAGGAAACAGAAGGAATTAAGAATGCAGCAACCAGCAAGGCTCTCTAGTCTCTGCATATCAGAAATGGAAACTCCCTTGAAACAGCCACAAACAGAGAAGCCATAAACCCAATCCTATTCCATAACAAGTCTGAGGGTAAAGAAATGTCCTTAACGATGTGGGCATTCTGCTCCTGCCAAACACACTTAAAGGGATTCGTCCACGCCATAGCTCAGATTGCGCATAAAGAAAATAGTGCAAATTGCACGCACTATGGCCACGCTATGTTGATTTTGCTATGCTATAGGTATAGCGTAGTGCAAGGTTTCATTGCGAATGCTATTGCACAATATTTACAACTATACCTATTCTCTCCCTCCCTCCCTCTTCTTTCAAGTTACAATAAGAAAATAATATCACAATTGCTTAAACATGCCTTAGAAAATAAATTTCATTTACAAGGTCTCAAGAAAGAATTCAACTAAAACCACAAGAGCAATCTGCCATCATGAGAGATGGATTGAAATAAATGAGCAACATGAACCCATTTGGAACATTATAATCGTTAAGGACAAGTACCAAATGTAGCTTAGCCCTCCTATTCCTAGATCACAAAGTTGAGCCAACAACTAGACTAGATAATAATTATATTGCTACCAACACAACAAAAATACTAAATCAATTAGTAAACCAACAACTTCCAATTTATGGATAAGATGAATAACTGCTAACATGCAAGGGGAAAAAGTCTTTCTGCAAAAATAAGTACACATGACAGACAAATTGCTCCTGAGAAAATCTTACCAGAAGAACGACGACTGTTGAGACCACCATTAGGTACTAAAATTTCCAAACGACCCTTCAATGGCCTCATAACTTTACGGAGAATCTCATGCCGTTCCTTCAAAGTTTGGTGAATTACACTAGTATCTCCAAAATAAAGGATATCAAATGCAACATCTAGCCTCTCTCAAGTCAAGGTATATCAGATACAAACTTTCTTGCATTAGAAAAATTTCATAACATACAGAATTAGATGCTCATTCTTCCTTTGAAATCATAACCACACCAAAGTCCCTGATAGCTGGAATTAATAGCTGAACTATTCAGATACAAGGATACAGCATAACTGCATAAAAAAAATGACCTAGAAAAAGTTAAAATTGAACTTAATAGTTTCTCATACAAATAAATAAAGAAGATCCAAATTAAGAACCTGTCTATCACTATCAAGTCCATCCCTTGCTGCCTTGGCTGCCAAGGGCAGAAAATTTTGAATGGTAAATGCTACTGAAAATGAAAGCTTTAAGGTGACTAAGCCAAATTAAAGAGCACCTACCTATCTCCTGATTTGAACCGAACTCTGCAAAACGGTTCAAGGATGTGTCCCAGACCAACATTTCACCATCAAGTATGCACCTAAACAAGATCATAAGGCAAAAATTAACAGTACATAAGCTTTTTAAGAAAAAAAAATTAGATCACTTTATCACATTAGTCTTAGTCAAGGATATGTTTCATGCGTAGGAACTTGAAACTCAAGTATCAATGTTATCAGAATATTGGACATTTTGGTTAGTTAAGAAGACAACAAGGGGGGAATCCCCTTTCTGTAATAGTATAGATTTTTCTCCTTTTTATTAGATAAATGAAGAATTTTATTAATGAGAAAGAAGGGAAAATGGAAAAGTCTAGAATGCCAGACACTAAGGTACCCCCAAAAGAAAAACAAAAAGAGAAAATGAAAGCAGAAGAAAGGAAAATCTCACATATATACCACTGAGTTTAATAAGAACCAAGAAAAAGTATGCATTTCTACCAATACCCCAGTTGAGATATCAGTGTTCAATGACACCTACAGCGTAATTATAACCAATATGTAATCATGGATTCAAGTACATTCATGGAAGTAAGCAAGTTCTACTTCTGATAGGCCTTCAAAGAACTATTACTTATTACGTCCTCATTTAAGTGGTAAGATTCTGAATGGCATATTTAAAAGAACTACAAGGCACATACATGCTTAAAAGCCATTCCTAGTAGTGATTTTTGGACTCCAGACACTTCCGGTGTGTTTCCTTGTAAATCCTTTTTCAGTTTCTAACTCACTCCCCAAATAGTCAAAGGTTTCTCCTTAACAAACCCATTTGGAAGTTCAAAGCTCCCTCTAAGGTTAAATCTTTTGTTTGGACAGCACTGAATAGGATTAACACAAATCACTTGCTTCAGATTTGTAGGATTCATACTGCTCTCTCCCATTATGTGTGTCATGTGCAATTCAAGTTCTGAAACAGTGAGTCATTTATTTCTGCCTCGCAAGGCAACTACTTTCTTTGGAACAATTTTTTTGGGGGTTTCGAGGAGCAGTGGTTCATTACAAAAGGTTTTGGCAATGAGAAGGAGGCCAAAATTCTGTAGCATTGTGCAGTTTACGCAATTCTTTGCTGCACTTGGTAGGAGTTGAACCCGAGCAGTTTTAAGGGGTGTCCTTGCCGTCAAATCTTCTTTGGAACAATATTGTGCTTTTAGCCTCTCTTTGGTGTTCAGCCTACGGCTGTTTTAAGGGTGTGTCCATCTCTGACTTGCAGAGAGATTTGGAAGCCCTACTACATTACTAATTTTTCTCTTCACTTATGTCTTCCCACCCTTTTTTTTCTTTTAGAGGATACCTTATGCATTACTAATTCCCCCCCCCCCTTTTTACAATATGTGTGTATGTATATAAAGTGTAATGTTTGGAGAAGAGAAATATTCTTATTCTCTCTTATTAATTATTGAGTCATACACTGCTAGAATTTATAGCCAGAGTTGGTTAAGAAGAACTAACCAATCTGCTACAAATTAGGAAAATACAAAGGAGAAAAATATGGGATAACAAACTGAAAAAGGTTTTCTAATGAATCGGGTGATTCAGATTTTATTCTAACTCTAGTAGATTTTCCTAACTATCCTAACAAACTTCGAAATAAAGCATTGCCAAAAAATAGTGAATAAAAACCTTGGAGCTATGAAAAAATCGAATTCAATCTCTCTCTCTCTCACACACACACACACCCACCTCTAAATTATAGTTGCACGCATCCTGCCCATCAACAAGAATAAAAGAATGGGATAGAAATTATTGGAAATAAAAAAATTGTAATAAATGAAACACAACATAAATTTTCACCTATCTACAAGAATGTTTTGTATCATGATTTCTGACATTGCATGTGCATATTCAGAATGATCAAGAAAGTTCCTGCAATAGTGAATGAAAATGTAAATAACAGAAGACAAATCTCGGGCTGTAAATAGAAAATAAGGCGCATAACAGTATTACATTTTCAGAAATACCTAGGCAAATGGAAAAACCACAAAAAGAAACAACTGGCAGATCATGTCACATCATGTAGCTTTTTTCTATGTATAAGTTGCTATCTAAATATAAAATAATTCACTGAGCAATCTTATGGTTTAAAGGTCAGAAATAAAAGAAATAACACACACACAGAGACTGGGAAGGTGAGGAGAAAACAAGAATCCTCCTGAGGTGAAAAGGCTACAATCTGAAGGAAAGAAAATTAAGACATTCAGTTACAAAATATACATAATTACATATGCACTTACCTTGAGAAAAAATGTATCTCTGTTCCATTTTTATGAATCTGAATGCGGTCACCATCAAATTTGCACTCAACAACCACTTCCTTCCCATGAAGCTAAATAAATAAGGAAAGATACAAGAAAGAAATGTAAGTCATAAATATCAAACTAATGAATTCACTATGGATGAAATCATGCATTTTGATCTATCAAACAGTTTTAAATATAGTTGTTCTAGTCCTCAATTACTTTCTTTGGGTTGAAAACAGAATATGAAACAGACCAAATAGGGTTAAAAATCCTGTATCTCACCAAGGAATAAGGGTCATACAGGCCTAACAGCAGTCAAACAGAGGCTGACCCAACCAAATAGTGGTCAACCCAGCCAAACAGAGAAATCATGGCGAAGAAGCGGCTGTAACAAATGTGAAACCAGATATAAAACTGGAAGTCTGGAATGATACACAAAATTGAAACGTGGCACACAGAGATAACAGAGGAAGGAATGTACAACCGAGTTTCATGAACCCAACATAGTGGAAGGGAGAAACTCTCCTCAAGGTGGATACCATGGCTTTGATACCATGTCAAGGACCAATTCTCCCAAAAGCTTAAGCTGTGAAGTGGAGGCCCATAATGGCTTTATATCTCTAACAATATCATTTCCCAATTATGTCAGATCTAGAGGAGATCTGCCATCATAATTGTCTCGACATTTTAAAATGTAGATCTGAACAAATTCTCATTATTGGAAGTTCAAAGATTTGTCCTTGGCTCCAAGCTGAAAATTGGAATCTGTAAAGGCTGATTTCTTAGGTGAAACAAGTATGTTTTGGGAGGTTGGAGGATAAAAGAAGAAATTGCATAATAGAATTTTGGTTATTTATTTGGCAAGGGAAGAGAAAGCCTATTTGAGGAACAATAATCCATGCAGGATGCTCGATGTGGGAAGAAGAGCTAACTTTGATCAAGATGATAAGTTAGAGACAGCAAAAAGTTTTCTAGCTGGATGACCATTAAAGTATGCTTGTTGAATCCTTGCCATGGGAGAGCATTTAGCAAAGCCAAGAGCGTGGTGAAGGCTGCCTGTCAGGGGAGGAGGAGGATATTTGTATTTCCTCTATCATTATTCCTGAGTTAAACACTGAAGTAGACAGCAAATCTGTCGAAGGAGTGGTATACAACAGACTTTTATACAAACTTCTATGAAGAGTAAGAGAATTGCAGAGCAGGCATGGGCGGCAGAATGAAGTTTGACGAGGCAGTGAAAAGGAAGATGGTTTGGCAG
The DNA here is from genome assembly GCA_023212625.1 of Styphnolobium japonicum. Classification (NCBI taxonomy): domain Eukaryota; kingdom Viridiplantae; phylum Streptophyta; class Magnoliopsida; order Fabales; family Fabaceae; genus Styphnolobium; species Styphnolobium japonicum. Next base: position 17,658,605 of record JALBWW010000003.1, on the reverse strand, counting down.
CTACAAAGCTTGAATGGAGATAAGCTCTAGGCCCAGTGATCTTTGTGACTTTTCTAAGCATTGTTGGAAGAAAGTCTCCATATATTTCATAGGAGATGAAAATAAAAAAAGTCACATCACTTCTTTCCTTGTTTTAGTGCTTTTAGGAGCATAAAGATGCAAAATCATTCAAATGTTATTCAATGGAGCCATAGTTTTCTTCATACACTGCACTTACTATATAACTACTTTGATTCTTTTGGGGTTGGTGAACTGCCTGAGTGGATGGCTATTGTCTCTGGGCATTATTAGATAATCTATTCCTTTACCAAGTAAATGCTAATATTTTAGCCAAAAAAAATTAATATTACTATCAAAATCTCTAATAAAATATTAGCCATTAAAGAAAAAAGAAAAGAAAAAGAAATAAAACAATTTTGCTCTGAACAGACTCAAAAAGCATCAACTAGAAAAAGGATGGAAGAGGACCACAGCCTTAGGGCCTGAATCCTGATTGTCAAGTACCATGCCACTTCAGGTGTGGAAGGTCCCACCGGTCGTTTCAAACCCTGAGTGTGGCAAAATGTTCCCCATCGACATGCGATGTAGCTAAAAAAAGGATATGAATGACAGATGATTTGATTGAGGCATAAGTGGATATGATTAAAAGGCTTGGTGAAGCAAACCTTCCTCCATGCTTCAGTTGCATTAGCAACTCTCTTAGCTAGTTGAGGGCGCACAGCTTTTCCAACTTCAATATCCTACAGAAGAAGAAAAGAGGATTTAACTTCTTTAGATTGTTTATATAAAGCATATATAAGTAACAATGTGCAGTTAGGAACCTTTCCACTTCTAAATCTAAATTTTCCATGGCAAAAGCCACCATAGCAGAATCCCACCTGATTAGCCAAAGGCGCAAGGGGTTTGCAAATGATGTCAAGCGGAAAAAATGAAGAAAAATGATTTAAGTAATCAGTTACTAAATAATGTATAAGCAAGCATATCCTAGTTTTAGACCATAAGTTATCAAGATGCATTGGTTTCAGACAACCAACGTGAACCAAAAATACAAAAAGACTATCAAAGAATGGCAACAGCAAAGACTACTGAATGATAACTAATCCAAAATAATTTACTAAAATAAAAAAGTATAATAGCAAAGAAGATTTAAAATTACATGGATTTCGACTAAGTAGGAGTAAAACAGAATATATGGAATGCAAGTTCAACAAAAAGTGATCTAGCTCTGACATGGAGATGAAATTGGTGATCATATCATTCCACAAGTTGAACGGTTTAAGTATCTTGGATCTATTATACAAAATGACGAAGAGATTGCAAGAGATATAACTCATAGGATTCAAGGTAGGAGGACAAAATGGAGAAATGCTTCAGGTGTTATTTGTGATTGCAAGATACCTCTCAAGCTAACGGGAAAAATTTATAGAACGGCTATAAGACCAACAATGCTTTATGGCACCAAATGTTGGACGATAAAATGTCAACATGAGCATAAGTTAAGGGTTGCAAAGATGAGAATGTTACACTGGATGAGTGGACATACAAGAAAAAATAGAATTAGGAATGAGTGCATTCGAGAGAAAGTTGGAGTAACACCCATTGATGAAAAGATAACAAAGTCTTGCCTAAGATGATTTGGTTATGATGAGGAGAACACTAATAGAAGCATCGATGAGAAGAATTGATCAGATGGAGGATAGTCCTTCAAATAAAGGTAGAGGTAGGCCACTGAAAACAATAAGTACTATCATTAAAAAAGATTTTGAAATAAATGGTCTATCTGAAAGTATGGTCTTTGACAGAGCATAATGACGCTGTTTGATCCATGTAGCCGACCCCACCTAGTAGGAAAAGGCTTTTGTTGTTGTTGTAATAGCAAAGACTTGTCCATGGCCAAATAGTAGATTGGTGTTCCACAAAGCAATGGCAAGCACAGAAGCTTCATAAACATAATTTAGAAAGCACTTAAAAGTAGGGCTGTAAATGAACAAAGTTGTTCACCAACTATTTGCGTTCAGCTTGTATAAAACCTCAGCTCATTTATTAAATGAACAAGTTTGAGCATAATAGTAGGCTCGTTTAGCTCACAAACACAATATATGTTTATATATATTATTAATTATATACATACTTCTTCATTTATATATAATTTTATTGAAAATTATAAAAGAATACAATTGTCTGTGAGCCATTACGATGATAATATATAATTTTCTATTTTTTATATGTCAATGTGGTACCAACTATCCCAAAAGCTTAAGCTGTTAGGTAGAGGATCATGAATGACTTTATCTTTAACATGCCCTCTCATGCAAGAGCCCTTTGGGCCTAAAGCATGGACAATATATGCCTTGTACTGAAATTCAACTTTATTTAGAAAAAGGAGGAAAGCAAGGGTCAAACTCCTGACCACTTGGTCATGGAGGCTCTGATACCATATCAAGGACCAATTATCACAAAAGCTTAAGTTGTTAGGTGGATGCTCATATTCGGCTTTATCTTTAACATTATATATGTGCATTCATACATGGTTAAAAAAGATCACAAATTTTCTTACCTTAGTTTAATTTCTACATTCATGTACAAGTATATCATATAAATAATACTATTCACGAACTACTTAGGGTTGGCTCGTTTATTTGAGCACAAATTGAAGTTCGATTGAAGCTCAGCATTGGTATATTATAATTGAACAAGTTTGAGCATGCTAATGTTTAGCTCAGCTTAGCTCATTTACATCCTAACTTAATCATCATAAAGCTATATAAAGTTCCAAAAGTAATTTCTATATCACAACTAACCTGCCGCTTATGACGTTGATTCCGATCCCTCAGCTTTTCACAAACTAATTTTAAGTCACATGTAACATTAAACAAGTCTTCAGCATCTGGATGGAATTCATGAAAAATGCTTTTTTCACTAATTCCCAGCTTTAGATCTGCGACAAAATTTAATAACATGCTTAAAGCTTATATAAGGTATTGAAATCAATATACAGGTGTAAATGAAAAATACCTTTGAGGATTATCATGATAATCCACTTCATTTCCTGTGCATTTGTCTTTTGGATAAGGGTAGAAAGAACCAAAGTCTTCTCGGCCCTGTAACCATGGTCATGCCAAACAAGAATCACATGAAAAGCTACCATAAAGAATGATGAAGCCAGACGCTAAGAACCAGTAGAATATTTTAACATCACAACAACAAACTTAAAACAAGATGGCAACATATTAGCCAGGAATACAAGAGGTAAGGTTCAATATACTGCAAAGTATTATCACGTTTAGTAACATCAAGAGTAAAAGCTTGATAAAAGTAAAACAGGGCAGTTACTAAAACCCCGGCCAGTAAACAATGAGGCACCATAAAAGTGTAAACAATATTGTTCAATCCCCTCTGCAGGCTGTTAAGAACCTACACATTTTGATAGATAATAGAATCTGGTATAAATTAATAGACCTACACATTTGGATAGATAATAGAATCTGGTATAAATTAATAGACCTACACATTTTGATAGATAATAGAATCTGGTATAAATTAATAGACCTACCCCATTTTGGCATCAATAAATAATATGGCTTTCATAATTCTAATTCAAACTCTAAAGAGATTAAGAACACTGTTACCAAACCCCTAACAAACTCGATCATTTACTTCGTGCCTTTTTTTTTTCACTTTCCAGCCCTAGCAGCTAGGAGATTGAGGAAAAAGCAGCAGGTTTTTCTTTTCTCCTTCATACACACCACACCTGTTTTCAGTTGAAGACAAATGATCAAGCAAGTCATTCAAATCTTTTATCGTTAATCCACCCGAAGCCGTCCCTTGCCTACGCTGCAGCACCTGTTTCAGAAAGAATAATAATAATAATAATAATATAGATAGATCGATAGAACCTCCCCAAGGCATGATTTGAATTGAGGTATAAAGCAAAAATAACAAGAGAACCTCGGCAGCAACAAGGGCAAAATTGCCGGCATTGAGACCGGCCTTTGCACCTCCTTTGCGCCAATTGATGAGGCGAAGAGCGTCCTCGGAGTCCCTGGACATGCCAACGGCGTCGATGAGGCATGTGGCCAACACGGACTCCTTGAGCCCGTAGGTTCCTCGCTCCCGATCCAGGTTCGGGAGAATCAAGCGAATCGCGGCGAAATAGTTCTTGTCTTTGCAGAAGGAGTCAAGGAATTTGCGCAACTTGGAGCGCTTCTTCGCCGGTGATTTGCTTCTCTGCGTCCATGTGAACAGGCTGCATAGAACGCTAAACTTTGTCTGCTCCGTCATTTCCACTTTCACTAGCACTTGTTGCGAATTTTCCATTGCGTTTTCAATTGGAATTTTGGAGGACAAAGTTACCGCCAACGCTGAACTCTGAGTCTGAAGTGAAGCCTCTCAGACTCTCTCTGCATATATCGCACTTCGCATGGCCTTGTGACTTGAGAGTGAAACCAACACTTTGCACATTCAACCAACAACTTACTGGATGCGTCTCCTGTTTTATGTTGAGTAGGAGAAAAGGGTGGATACGGAAAATATGAAACTAAATATGCACAACTTGGAATCTTTTGTCTTAAGTATAGTTTGCGCCAAAAAAAAACATCATATTCATGTTCTTTGGAAATTAACATAGTGTTTGATGAGACGGAAATGGAAGAGAGGAGATGTTTTATTTTACATTTTATGTATTTGGTTCAATGTTTTGGAAGAGATGGTGGGGGAACAAAATCTTTCTTGAAGCAATTTTAGCTCTTTTCCAAAAGTAAGAGAGTTGGAGGGAGAGTTGGAGGGAAGAGAATATATATTTAAAAATAAACTAAAATATTTTTGAATTAAATGTTACATTAAATGTTATAATTGTGTAAAAAGTAAATTTATATTTTCCTTCTATTAAAATATCTTCCCTCCCCTCTTCTAACTAAAAACACATAAAATTAAAATCTCCCACCTCCCATCCCCTTCATTAAAATTTCTCTCATCCCTTTCCCTTAATTGAACCAAACAAACTGTAAGAGTGCATTTGGATAAGTTTTTTTTTAAATAAAGTACTTTCATAAGTTTTTATGTATGCTTGGATAAAACTTTAAAAAAAAGTAAAAGTTTAAAAGAAAGCTCAATTACCATTTTTTTAAAAAATTAGTGATATCCAACTTCTGAAAAAAGAAAAAAGATAAGCAGTTTTTAACATAATTTATTGACAAAAATACCTTTTGTCTTTATTAAAAATTATATTTCTTGTCCCCTCTTTTTTCTCCTTGTAAACCCTACTACTTTTATTATGGATACCCAATATTTTTAGTAATTTTGCTATAAAAAAGTTTTTTTATTTTTTTTATCCAAACAAACTTATAAATCCTTCTATTACTTAAAAGTGCTTCACAAACATTGTATCCAAATGTAAAAGAACTTTTTCTTTTAAAAAAAACTCTCCTAAAAAATGATCTACAGAAAAAGTCTTTTTTTTTATAAGTTTATCCAAACAAACCCTATGTATCAAAATAGACTTCTTCTTTTTTACATTGGGCCTTAACATGTTTTTTTTTAAATGATCTTGAGAACCGACTTCCTAACCTATTTCTATTTTTTTAAGTTGAAGAGAAGTCGGTTTCAACCATACTGACTTTTCAACTGCATTTTTTTTAATAGTTGTTTAGGGTTTTGGAAAAGTGATTTAGGGTTTAGTTAAGTGATTTAGGGTTTTTATTGAGTAGTTTAGGGTTTTAACTAAGTGGTTTAGGATTTTAGTTTGAATAAGTGGATTAGGGTTTTGGTAGAAAGGTTTAAGGTTTATGATGACTTAGGGTTTATAATTAATAGTTTAAGATTTGAGATTAATATTTACTTGGGTTTAGGAATAATTGTTTAGGGCTAATAATTAGTAATTAATGGTTTTGGGTTTATAAATAACAGTTAAGGGTTAAGGTTTAGGGTTAATTATTAATAACATAGGGTTTAGGATTTAGGATTAGTGTTTAGGGTTTATGATTAATGGTTTATGGTTAATTAATGGTTTAGGGGTTTACGATTAGTGGTTTAGGGTTAATTAATATTTTAGGATTTGAGATTGATTTTTAATTGGGTTTAGGAATATTTGTTTAAGGTTAACAATTAGTAATTAATGTTTTAAGATTTGAGATTAATTTTTACTTGGGTTTAGGAATATTTGTTTGGGGTTAATAATTAGTAATCAATGGTTTAGAGTTTTTTAATGAGTGCTTTAGGGTTAATTAAGGGGTTTAAGTGTTAATGGTTAATTAAGGGTTGAGCAAAAATGAGGAAGATTTGTCCATTAAGGAAAAAATTAAGGGTTTGGCCCACTGTGTTGTTGTTTAAATAAAATCACTTCATTACCTAACATCAATTGATTATTTAAAATCACATACATATTATAATATAACATTGACATGTTGTCAAGTCATTGTAGATCATGTGTTACTGTTGATGCGAGCTCCCCCCAGTAGTGTTACCACAGTGAGGACAACTTGGACGGCTATGTCCTACTAATCTGTATAACCCACACCATTTTGGTTGACCTTTTTCCCTAAGGTTCATCTCATTACGAATGCGGCTAGATTTTGGTTGACCGCAAAGAGTTCTTCGCATTTCCAAATCATGACACAGTCCTTGACCTTTATACTGAGGCCAATATCCTTGGTTTCCCACAACATCAAACTCCAGTTGGTAAACCTTAAATATGTTTTCCAACTTGTAAACTTTGTTCACATATTGCATGCAATCTAAATAAATTGATGCACACTCGACAACAGTATGAAAGCATGGGAAGTTTTGTGATTGAAATTTTTCACAATCACACCATAACTCATTTGGATACACTCTGAAATACCCTACAAGTTGATGTTCTAGTGGGTCAACTAACTCTTTCACCAAGAACTTGAGCCTTTCTCGCTTAAAACCATGAATAGCACAATTGTTTGCTTTCATCTTATTTTCTTCTATGGCTTTTGTGACGATTTCCGAGTATATATGACTAGACGCTATACTTTCCAGTTGTTGGTTCCTTTTCTTAACAAACAGTTCAGTCAACCTATAATATGTTGATTGCACAAATGTGGTAATAGGCAGATGAAATGTGCCCTTCAATACTGAATTAATACATTCAACTAGGTTGGTTGTCATATGGTCATAACGCGCCGACCTTCGTCAAAAGTTCGTGCTCACTTCTCCTTAGGAATATTGTTTAGTAAGTTTGTGGCTTCTTTATTTTGTTCATGAAGATTTTGATAGCATTAATTAAACTGGGGTTACGTCAAGGCGTATCCTAAAAAAATAGAAAAAGGTTATTAATGCCATTGAATTTATCAACTAAAGCATACAACAAAAAAAGGAAAAAAGCTTGAATTATAAATACCCATGTTGGTAACTTGTTGATGTATGTCATTCTTGTTAAACCTCTTCATAAAGTTCGCTGCAATATGTCGGATGCAGTAAACAGAATATGCTTATGGAGGTTGTCGTCCGCTATCATGACATCTTATTGCACTTTTAATAGATTCGTGTCTATCAAAAATCAAGCATATGTCATGTTTTGGTGTGACATGTCTTCGCAAATTAGTGAGAAAAAATGACCAAGCCTCTGATGTCTCACCCTCCACGATGGCAAAAGCCATTGGTAGTATGTTATTGTTCTCATCCTGCGCTATAACCATCAACAATGTTCCTTTGTATTTTCCATACAAAAACATGCCATCAATCTGAACTAGCAGTTTGCAAAATTAGAAGCCATCAATGCATTGTTTAAATGTCCAGAATAGTTGATGAAAGATTCTTTTACCATTTATCATCCAAGCTCCGTGATAAGTAGGCTTTGTTTGTAGCTCCACAATTATTCCAGGAACGAAATGTTACAAAACGCCTAACCATTTAGGTAGATCGTTGTATGATTCTTCCCAACCTCCAAACAATCGTACAATTTCCTTCTGCTTTGGTCTCCACGCTTTCCTATACGAGGTTATGTATTTATAACGACTTCGTATTTCAGCGATCAATACTGAAACGATTATGGACAGATCTGCTTGAATCAGGGGCAAAATGCAAATGCATATCATATTTGAATATAATTTTGAATGATATTGAGAAATTGTTGTTGATGAGCATGTATAAGGCCCATTTAGTTTTCTAATTTCCTATATTTGGTTTTTTTTCAGTAATGTAGCCCTTTTGCTCCAGTTGCACCCTTGATCGACCAACTTACACTTGGCAGCAAACTTCTTCAGCTGGGATTCTATAACTTTATACTCTACCGACCTTTGTATATAGTAATGCTTGATTGCTAACAAAATAGCTTCTTTAGTCTGAAATCATAACCCAACAGACAAATATCCGTTAGATGTGTTAGCATATTTTGGAAATTCTTCACCATGCATTGCCACCAAGTTTAGTGTACACATGTGGGGTGGGAGTTGGTACGAAGGAAGGGAATCACTGCCAACAACATTTGATGGTTGGTTGTCGGCAATACTTCCATCAAAATCATTACTATCGTCATTGTACCCTAAGTTAGTTGCATCTTTAGGCTCAGTGAAGTCGCCAAGATATTCTCCTTGAAGGTCAGTTGGACATAGATAAATAACCTGACTCGATGTTGCAATAGATGAGTTAGGTGCACTAATGTTGATTTCAACGCCTCTAATCGGAGATTTAGGCATCATAATTTCCCGATTTTATGTTGGTTGATAATGACTCCAGTCAAACGACCAAGTTGATTATGTCGAAGCACTACCTGTAACAGCAACGTTGGTAGGCCAACTATCATCATAAACATCATCTGTCTCGGCATATAGATTGAACGTCATCGCCATCTTCAAGTATCGTACTTGCATACCGGATACATCCTAAGCCAATACATAAAGGATATCTATATTTAATATCTGAAATTTTTTTACTATCTCCTGTCTTGATCATTTCATGTATTTTTGCTCTCAATTCCTCCAACATGATGCCTCTATCAATACGAAATATTTTTGGTTTTTCATAGTCAAATACAATACCCTCTTCTGTTATCAAGATTTGTCCATTATAATATACAAGAATCGGTGCACGTGCGTTGCTCATTCTGTGGAAGTATTCAACAAAAATAACAATTATATGCACTACAACAAACATTAGTATGAGAAACTAACTCTACCACTGACATATACAATTTTTAAACTCACCTTCGGATGGCAGCAAACATTTATGAGAAACTAACTCTACCACTAACAAAATGCAAATGTTTATGGTACCAAAGGATGACCTTATATCTGTCAAGAACTCCCCACCTCTACTTAAATTCTCAAAATAAACTGAGAGTCTAATTGCGAATGAGATTCATCTACTATTATAAATGCAAATGTTTATAGCAGCAAAGGATGACCTTGTAACTAAGATTCTCTGAAACTGCATTCATCACAGAATTGTAGATATTCTCTGCATAATTAAAGAAACAAATATTATTGATTTAAAAAACAAAGAATATTGGGTTTTAAAGGGAAAAAATTCATAAATGAAAAAGAAAGAAAGAAAGAAAAATGCCTTTGGAAAGTCAGTTTCAACATTACCAACTTCCCAAAGTCATTTCAATTGTTGTAAATCAAAAAAAGAGAGTCACTTTGGGAAGTTGGTTTTAATATTACCGACTTCACAATGAGTACATTTTTTTTATAACTTACACCCTCGTGGTGCTTGTGGGAAGGAATCTTACAAGCATTTTCCTAGTCAAGCTTGGTAGAAGTTTGGCAGAAAGATGGTTGCCAGGCCTTCATGCATGCGTGATGTTTGCTTTCATTTTAGATCCTACAATGTTAGAAATTAGTGTTCTTATAATTTCAATGCATTGGATGTGAGATGAAGAGTAGATGGCCACGTGAATTTACTGCAATGGTAGATAAAAGTAGAACAAGTTTAGCATGGCTTTGGAAGTTAGCATAGTTTTGCAAGAGTAAAATTATTTTCTTTACCATTTCAATGCACTTGATGGGAGATATTTGGTAGATAGCCACGTGAATTGGTTGATATGTTATACAAAAGTAATATAAGTTAGCATGACTTTGGAAGTTAGCATGGTTTTGCAAGAGTAAAATGATTTTCCTTACAATTTCAATGCACATGATGTGAGATATCTGGTAAATGGCCACGTGAATTGGTTGATATGTTAGACAAAAGTAGTACAAGTTAGCATGATTTTGGAAGTTAGCATAGTTGTAAAAGTTAGCATAGCATGTGATAGCTTTGGAAGTTAGCATATGTGAACTTTGACTCTTCTATAGTTGTAAGCAAGATATATGTACGTAGATAGCATGCAATAATATATCAATTAGAAGATTCACATCATGCATTGGTTGGAAGTTAGTCATGCATTACATTTATTTATAATAACAAAGTAATTATTCTTAAAACTCTAATTCAATCTAATATTTTAATCTAATTGATTTAATTATAATAATTTAATCTAATAATTTTGTTTATAATAAAAAAATTAATGCAGTGTCGATATAATAATTTAATGTACATGATTATTTTATAAAAATTGTCATTTATTCGTAAAACACTAATTTAATACATTAATTTAATTCATTTATTTATAATAACAAAATAATTATTCTTAAAACTCTAATTTGAATCTAATATTTTAATCTAATTGATTTAATTATAATAATTTATTATTCTTTATTTATTTATAATAAAAAACCAATGCAGTGTCCATATAATAATTTAATGTACATGATTATTTTATAGCAAATTGTCAGTTGATCTTAACACATTAATTAAATACATTAATCTAATTTATTTATTTATAATAATAAACAACACTAATTAATTACAATAATTTTTTTATCTACTTTTTTTTAATTGCACAATTCTTTCTTGACAACATTTACACATTCTTTTTCTCTGGCTATGTGTTCCACATGCTAGAGGATGCTTATCGAGTGCCTGTTGTACCTTCCTTGTCACAACACCTGTGTTTGCCTCTAACTCTTCTTCTTGATTATCTTTTTCTATATTTTCCATGGTTAGCCGATATGGCTTCAAACTACTCGAACTCATAGGTGTATGTAGATACGAAGATTGTAATCCAAATGTTGAAGTATCAACAGATGAGGACCCAAATGCGTATAAGTTGGACATGTAAGCACTAGCATAAAGCAAGGGTCCTATAAATCAGACGGTCTTGAGACAAATGACCGAGAGTTGTTCATGTACCAAGTCAGGTATTCTATACTTGGAAGTGATTGACCTGAAGTGGTAGGTCCTTATAAGACTAACTGTCGACGTTGACTCCAAAATTGCAGCCAAGTTGCGTGATGTTCCCCCCATACCTCAATTAATGTAGTGGTTACCACACATGTCAACCTTGTGCAAAGCTTCAAGATTAATTGATGCTTGTAGAATGCCTTGAACCAACCCAAATTGACTTCTGACCCGATCTGTTTGGTGTTACTCAACAATTGCAAAGCATATAAGAGCAATGCATGCATTCTAAATACTGGCATATTTGAACGCATCAATTGGCAAACATCCTTGAACATTGGCAGCAGAATATGACATTTATACAAGTTACAAACACAAATAACAATTTGTTAAGTGTACGTTTCAAACAAAGTATAGTACATAAATTAAATGCTATGATAATATTTACTTGGCCAAGTGTCATGCGATCTAGACGTTGTTGATATGCTACCAAGTCATTATATGAGATGCCAACATGATTACATTGCCCGCTCCATCTATTATGATACAAATAAATTCATATTACACTACAAGAAAAGAGGCAACCGGCGGTAGATACTTAGCGGTGGTTATATCAAACCGCCGCAGTGAATAACATCATGGCAATTCCAGCTGCTGTTTCTAGAACCGCCATGATTAAATGATATTTAGAGGTAGTTTTTGTTCAAACCGCCGCAATTAGTCTTCTCGTTTGGCCCCTAATATCTTTAATGAACTCGCCTTCTTCAAATCTCTATTATCTGAAACCCCTAAACTCCTGCATATCCCCACAACTCCATTCTCTGAAACCAAATGCTCATTCTTAATTTCCAACTCTGAGACTCTATTTCTCTGAAACTGAATCCCCACAACTCACCGAACTGTGAATCCCAACCAAATGGCTTAGGGCTTCTCCAATCTTTGCGATTTCCAACATTGCAAGAGGCCGTTGATCGTGAAAAGGACCTTCCCCTCCTTCCACCCCCTTTCTACTCTTCCTTCCCATTCCACTCCCACTCAACAAACATTCACCCTGTAAACCTAATTTTCTTTTCGTATTCGCCCTACCCATTACTTGTTTTCGTCTTTTTTCGATTCCAATGGTACTGGGTGCCAAAAAAATTGCATTTTTCCTACTTTATGGTTTGAATCATTTTTTAATTTATTTCTTTTTTTTCGTTGATTGCAGACATGCCCATTATTATTACGAGTTTTCACCAAGGTATAAGTCCCCCACTTTTCTTGTATTTTTTTCTTTTGGGTTAATTATTTTGGTAGTGATAATTGTTTTGCCTTTCACTCTTGTTCACCAAGCAAATTTTGGCCTCTTTTTAGTGGCGGTTATGCCGCGAAAGTTGAAATCAACATTATTTCTCCGTTTTTTCGTGGCGGTTTTAACCGCCGCATGTTTTTTTGTGGTGGTTATTCAAGCAATTGTCCAAAAACGCTGTGAAATTACCTAATATACTTCAAGCAATTTTTTTGCGGTGGTTATTCGCCGAGGAAGGATTTTAGTGGCGGTTTAAACCGCCGCCAATATACTTAAGCAACTGCTGCTAATTTCATTTTTTGTTGTAGTATTAATAATTACAATAATTAAATATATATACATATTTTCTAAATTTACTTGCTTGCTAGTAGGTATGCTAATGAACGAGTTGGTCATTGTGCAATAAAAGGTAGCCGGTCTCATGCCCAAGATTGAAAAAGCACTAAGCATTCATCAATCACCTTTGCACATTTTTCAGCCTCCCGACACAGTTCCCTATACAAAGTTGCCAGATAGGCTGATTTCCAACTATTACCGTCTAGCACTCTCAAAATTTGCTAATAATGCTAGATACATTAAATGAACCTGATTTCCTGATTTACCGGGTATTAATAAACCTCATATTAAGCATAAAATATATGCTCTACAGATGCGTTATATTTGTTCAGGACTAGCATCATTTGGGATATAGACAAACGTTGTCTGTAGCCATTTTATCTTTATTTGCCCACATTTCCTCTGATTAGCCGGAGGAGCCATATCCAATAATTCGGTACAAAGTTCGTCCCAAACATATCAACTACTACCAGTCACAAATCAGCCATTGACCGGAAGACTGATAATCAGTGTTACATCTTCCAAGGTGATAGTGCATTCACCACCCGGTAGATGAAAGGTATGTGTCTCTGGTTTCCACCGTTCATTCAAAGTAGTTTTCAGTGATGGGCCTAGCACATGATGTCCCAATTGCGTAACATGATAAAAACCCGAAACTAGCAAGAGATCTACAATTAATGGGTGTGGCTCCTTCATTGTATGTACTCTCGTACGAAATTGATCATCTTCTAGGTTCTGTTCAAATTTTATTTATTAATCAGTAAATGTAGTTAAACAAGATTTAACGTAACTAAATAAAATATTATACAAATATACTTACATGATGGTTTCTATATCTAGACCTGTGTGATTCTTGCAATCTTAACAATGCCATGTGATCAAAGTAAGGAAGTTGAATGGTGAGTAAACTATAAAATAAAGTGAGTACAAGAGAGAAATAGACACAAATTGAGAAAGGGTGAGGATGAGTTGTTTGTTTAGGAAAATGAATTGGTGGAGAGGGAATGAACTGGTGAGAGATTTGAGAAGTGTAAGGAGTGAAGTGTGTGAGAAGTGAGTGATCCATGAAGGGATGGGGTTTGTTTTATAGTACGAAAGATTTTTAATATAAAAAAAATCAACTGAGAAGTCGGTATGGTTGAAACTAACTTTTCTTCAACATTAGAAAAAAAAAAAGTTGGGAAGTCGGTTACATTCAAACCGACTTTCCAATGTAAAAAAAAAAATGTTCATTTTGGTACTTAATTTTCAAAGAGCATGAATTTGATGGTTTTGTTTTTTTTTTTTTTTTTGGCTATATTAATATAAAAAGCCTATAGTTTGTAATAGCCTTTGGCTCTCTCAAAATAAAATTTTTACTTTATGCTTGATTGTACTATAAATATATGAGGTTTGGATGGCGATTGATGAAAGTTTTTATAAATGGGATATTATATAAGTGAAAATTGACTGTCAAGGTTTAATTTAAATCGGAAGAGAGAAATATATGGAGAGTGAAAAAGAGAAAATAAGAGTGCTAGAGAGTTTAAGTGACAATAATCTTAACTTTCAAAGGTTATATAAGGAAATTAAATGGCCACATAATTTGTACATAGTAAAGATAAAGTTAGCAAACATATTTTCTGAATTGTTAACAAACTATTGTTAGACAACATCATAAATCAATCGCCGTTGAAATAACTTGTACTATCAATAATCAATTCCGTAAAAAACAATATTCATGTAATACCTATTTTTGTCATCTCCAGTAAACATTATTGTTAGACGAGCAATCATTATACGAGAAAAGAGACGAATTGGGTGATGGCTAATCTTTATTTAAGTATTTGTGCATTCTAATGCAATCTACTAATATGTGCAATGAAAAATGTCTAATAATGACACAATAATGTTGAAGACATGTTTGGAGATAACTAAAAATTTCAATATCACATACAATGCATTTAAATAGCTCAGCAGATAAGCCCCTTGCGCAGACAACTTGATGTATTTGTTATGTGCACGCAACCAGAGCCTTTATCCAGGTAAGTATAAGAATAGCCAAGTGTGTTTATGGCGCCATAATGTTAGTCCTCCAATGGTTTTAGAAGAATAGTTACACCCAGGTGCGTCTATCGCTAGTTCAATTACAAAGCAAGAACCCAAATATAAATAAACAACGAAAGTAGTTATCAATATTTGGTACTGCAAACGTAAAATAACAGAATCATAAAAAAGATTCATAGATGCCACCATCTCGCTTCTAAATCAAATGCGCATATACACAACAAAACAAACATCATGAAAATGGCTAATATTTCATTACATTTTCTATGGCACTTCTCAACTCTTGGCCACCTCGAAAATTACCCACGATACAAGATGATATCAGATAACATAAAAACGTGCCTTTTGGTAGTACATTCAAGCATTAATTCTCTCCAATCAGACCCAATTAGAAAGAAACTAGTCCAAATGGAGTGCCCTTGAATTTAATTAGGGAGACCAATTTAAAGTCTGAAAGTACTGTAGCCTCCTAAACCAGAAGATCCATAACCTGTGTAGGGTTGTGAGGACAATGAAGATGAGGAGTACGAAGTACTGCCCAACTGGGAATAGGAAGACTTCAGACCTGCATCTAACCTGCCGTAACTGCTAGTGACAGGTTCTTTTTGATTGCTTATAACTTCCTGCAACAGAGAGGAAGGCATTTTTGTCAGCAAAGGCACACTTAATCAATTATTCCTACTCGTATTGTACCGTGACGGTAAATACCCCAACCAAGTTCAGTCCACCAAAATATATATTCAAATTTGTCCGGTGAATGAGCATAATAAATATTATCTTTGAAAAGTTCTATCTCATCCACCAAAGCACAAAAAACTCCAAAAGGATTGGCCTACTCAGGAGTAAGAGAACACCCAACCACTAACTTCCATCCAAAATGGTCATATATGGTAAGATGTCCACTAAAAAATATTCCACATAAGTTTATAGAGGTATTATGAAAAATCAAAACTACCATTTCTTTCATCTGGCTTCCACTCTTACAAATACACCAAGAACAAAACGGAGAGATGAAATCATCTTTCATTTCCTACTTCCCTATAAACTGGATTTAATTTATTTTGTCTGACTTTTCTTTCAATCCTCATATTGTACTATCAAGTAAAACTTTAAGTGATAGAAGTTTTTTAGCCAAGGAGATGGGGGATGAGGAAACTAAGTAATAGTGAGTGTGCATAAAGCATCCTAGCAAGTAAAGCATTAATAGCTACAAAAAAATGAGCAGCTAGGAAAGAAATATGTTAAGAAAAAACCTCTCCACACATTAATAGTAGCTAAAAAACAATTAAGTACCACCCTGTCCAAGTATGCACATATGCTTATGCACATCTGATTATCATACAGAAGCAACAAGTAACAGAACCAGGAAAATATAACTTCCATTTTCAAGAAGAAAATGCCCTCTGAAGTCTCCTACCTGAATTAATTGCTGAGCCATTTGAACCTGAGATGAGGTTCCTTTTATTTCCACAATGATTTCATCAGGTACCCTGCTCTCCTGCACAGTCAATATGGCTCCACTAGTACGGCGAATGTAATCAATATTAGACCCTTGAATACCAATGATGTCCTCCGCATAAGATAGTGGTATTTGCATTGTTTGTATAACCTGATAAGTGGAAACCATTTGGGGGGCGGGATGTTACCATGACTATCAACAGAAACGATAAATAAACAAAACATAAAGTATAAGCCAACATATTTTAAAGGGGAAGGGGAGCATGACTTTGGTTCACTGCATAAGAAATCGACATACGTTATAGGGTATGACACTTGAAATACACAGTTAACAACTTGGCCTAGAACCAGATCATCATGAGATTAATAGTTGCAAAAGTACAAATGGAAAAAGTCACAAATTAATGTCATTCGGAATCTAAAATTTATACCAGTAAAATGTAACAAAATGCCTACAAAAAAACCCAGTAGATAATTATAAGATTCTTTTGCAACAATTGGTACAATTTGACATAACAGAGGCAATCAATAATATTGGTCTCATTTTCAAGGAAATTTTCATGTGAAATAGTACACAAAGAAAACATGTGAGTGGTTAAAATAACTAACCGTTGTAACAATAGGAGCACCAACACGACTAAGAGCTGAAGAACGAAGACCAGAAAGTGAAGAATCTTGCCCATAGAGTGACATAGTGGAGGAAGGGAGTAATGAATCCAATTGACTTTCACGGTCAGCGAAGAAAGAATCCCTTTTGGTTGAAAGAGGAATATCAGCAAAAATGCTAGTTTGTGAACCAGTATGCAGCAAAGACTTGTCAGGCCAGGTCTCTGCCTGACGGTCTTGTGAGATTGTCGCATTGTACTTAAACAAAACAGAGGATTCACATATATTAGTTTAAATATACAGTAAAAATCAGAAAATAATAGATTTATCATTTTCTTAGATGAAATTAATCACATCAACAAAATAAAGTAGCAGTTCAACACACAGAATATACACTGGTATCAACTTTTAAGCCAAAATATCTTATAGTAAAAAGAAAATTTATCAGGAAAAAAAAGCAGGGAAAGTACATCTATAAGGAGGATAAGAAACTCTCCAAGACAGAAAAGGCAAAACATGTCAGAGAACAAGAGAAAAAAATTAAAAAAAATGCAGCAATGCTGCGCAATCTCAATCAGATCTGAAATAGCAACTCCCTTGAAATAGTCACCAGCAGAACATCAAAGAGAGGCCAAACACACAATCCTATCCTGAAGAAAGTTGATGGGCATGCATACATACATCCTTAAATCTATTTTTTTGCTAATTTAAATTTGGCAAATAACGAGCTTACAGTTTTCTCAAATAGGGGAAGAACACTATGATCAACCAAAAACTTCCTCAGATGACCAACTACTGCTTCCAGAGCTTTAAGGACCTTTAAGGCTTCTCCCTGCAGTTCCACAATCCTCTCATCCGAAGTAGCATAAAATCGCACCTCATCTATCATGAAAATGATTTGGCATTACAATACTATATTATAGATTAAATCACTGCATACTAACTAGAATACTGTCATACTCTGATGTAAGAAGGGAATAGCAGCTTTCAGAAACATTAGTCCCATTGCATCAAACTTTAACAAGACGAGTGAAATTTAAGACATAACTAGTTACCCTACAAGAATTCTACCAGGTAACTTCATGAAATATTCTAGAAACAATATTTCTAGCAACAAGTAGAAGCACACTTATATGCAGATTATAACGAAAATACATAAGAAAGTTTTGCGGCCATAATTAAATTTATCTATCAACAATGTCTATTCATGATACACATCTACACACATGTTGATGCATACAACAAAATTAATGCTTTATGTAAATCCTAACTTTGGGATTACAACTCCAATAAGACTACAACATTATTTGGAAATTTTACTGTTAAGTGGGAGAATCATATTTTGATATAAGACTAAAGCATTTTCCTTTTGTATTATACAAGTAATATAACTTAAATAGTTACAGGACATTTCTTTCTTGGCCACAAAATTACACAAGCAATATTTCAAAGAGCAAAAAGCCATGAAGGGAAGTTGATGGTATGCATGCATGACTTATCAAATTCTCAATAGATAGCTGATTAACTGATTCATTTAGATTTATCAATAGACTGGTCATATTGACAAAATCTTTGTAGTGACATCTAACTTGGATAAAAGAAAAATTTTGTCCCATCCAGACAAGATGAAAATGTCCACATAACTCCAATAAAAAAAATGAGACCAGCAAACATGCAAATTTACAGCCATTTCTTAGCACAGAAACAGCACTAAGATTATTCTTTAATCACACAAAATCATTGATAGCACACCATATTAGATGAGCTCTTAATATCCAGTCAAATTGAATTTCTCAAGCACATTAGACAAACAATAGAAAACACAATCCAATTAGGCTCCAAGGGAAAAAAAATGCAAATAAAAGTGTTTAGTATGAAACCTGTCTACAAATACAAGGCACTCTATCTTACACCACTGTTTCAATTATGAGCTAGTTATATTTTGTGCCAAACTCATTTACCCATAAGGCAATTAGGCTTCACAACAGCTACACCACTGTTAATTGGCCACCCTATTTCACCATCAAGAGGAATAAGGCTCATGAATAACCAAGTCATAGAGAAATAGAAAGCAAACTCATGTCCATAGCAGTCACCAAGTTACATACTGTAGACAGATGGGATTTAGCATTACAAATAATGCCAGAGTCCATGTGAAATACACAAGAAATTGTGAAGAAAATGTATACATAGCATCATGGTTTATATCCGGATTCCAGAATTATGAAGAAATTGTGAAACACTTCTGCTATGTTAAAGCACCCTCTTAATTTGATGAGTAGTCATAAATTTTTGCTTTACCCAACATGTAGAAATTAATTTGTCGTCTACAAGTATGGACGGCCTTAAACATTATGTTTTTGTTTTCTACAAGACAACCCCCCTCAAAAAAAAAATATTTCCAGGAGAAACCCATAGTTTCCCTTGCATTGGGTACAAGATGAGCAGCACAATCCATAGTTAATAGGAATGTAGTACATTCAAGGCCAGCACAGGTATGAGAATGGATGTCATTTAGTTAAATATGTAGTACATGGGAAGTACGCTTATTTCCCGTCAATGTAAACTAGAAAAATTACTCAGTTAGCTAAAAATTATGCTGAAAGAGAATTATGCACTTATTATTGAAGAATAAACTTAAAAAGTTAAATGACACAAGGTTAATAAGATTAACACTTTTAATTTTTTCTTTGTTTGTTGATTCTCTTATGTTGATTTCTTTCTTTATAAAATCCATTAGTTTGATTTCTTTCCATATTAAAATAATTTGTTTCTTTTTCTTGTCCACTTCCTTTTCCTTTCATTCCTCTGTTAAATTAGGTTGGGGCCAACAGTATTGGCAATCTAAATATTGTACCACTGCAATATGGGACATGTGACCCAGATTGTGGTTCAAAAGCAGGTGCAACTATCCTGGTATCTATGGCAGTATCACATCAACATTCTTTTCACGCATAGTGCATGAGTTATACAAAAATATATAACCTAGAACAAACTCCATAGGCATGCCCAGCACAAATGGTCATTTATCCATTTACAGCCAACAACTAATTTACAAACATTAAGTTGCATGTGATGAAGAGAAGCATCAACATACAAGCACCCACCCCTACATCCAAAAGGTAAAACATAGAAAAGACAAAACCTCCTCGTTTCAATAATCTTCCATAGAAAACCAGCTAAAACAAATACCAGTATCACAATATACAATTCAGCACACTTCACAGAACATTAGTCAATATAAGAAAGAATACACAACAGATCAATAATTGCTGCTTAGAATTAGAGGGATCATCATAGATGTATAATGGGATAATGTACAGGAAGCATACCTCCTGACAATACTCTAACAGAAGCACCAGTATTCTCCTGTATAGATTTGATTAACGAGCCTTGCTTTCCAATCAAATTGATAGCTTGTGTTGATGCCACCAATAAACGGATGGAACAAAATGCAACCCCAGCAGATGCTTTATTCTCGCCGTCAGTTTCGGATAATCCAGAGACACGTTTAAATACCCTTATTACAGCATCCATTGCAGGGGAAAGAGCTGCCTCTGGCTCTTCCTTCCCTGATATGAGTACCTAAAAAAATTAAAAATAAAACCACATTCAGTATAAAACAGAAACAGATACACAAGTAAATAAAGGCCCTCATCTAAGCAAAACATTCGAAAGGGCTGGTATGCATACATTACAGTTATCATCTGAACAACAGCACATAAAGCAAATGAACTATAAAGTCAACTTCGATTCACTTTGCCAATTTACCACTTTCACTGAAAGCTGCAAGCTATAGATTCTAAGGAAACTCAATAGCATTCTATGCATATAAAACATTATCACTAACTGTGCAGGGGCCTCACTTATAATTCAAATGAAATTATAATCAAAAGCAACATGATGGTAGCACAGAAGGACATCACATGCCTCCTCTAAGCATCCAAATCCTATAAACCCTAAAGGGAAAATACATTATAAATAAAACCACTATAATACGAAATCTTGAAAATGAATCCTAGTACTAGTAATAACAGCTTAATAGTGCAAACGCATCACAATAGTTATGAAGTTATGATAAAATTGAAGTCAGGCAATGAAAGCAAACATCAAACCAAAATACAATACCAGTTATAACACACACACACACACACACACACTCATAGAGTAACGTATAAAGCTCACACTAAAATGTGAGCACAATTAAACCTATAACCTATCCAGCAGTAAAGAAAAACTAGACCTGAAGCAAAATTGTTACGTTATTAAGTAACGTAAAACGAGTTCCAAAAAGCATTGAAGTTCACATTTTTTTGGTACTCATTTTCATGTGCTTATTCCAGCAAGAAACAGGTCGACTTGAAACCAAAAAAAAAAATATTCGAAAAAAAGAGAAAAAAAATAACAGATGAAGAAGAAAACCCTAGAGAGAGATAATTAGATGAATCTACACTCACAATTCGATCAGGAGTGCCCACAGCACCGTCGAGAACGCGAATGCGCGCTCGAGTCTCTTCGCACATCTTCTTAATGAGCTCACCCTTGCGGCCGATGATGCTGCCCACCTTGGCCACCGGCACGATGGGCCGAAACACGCAGTCCCCGGGCCAACCCGGCCATCTCTTCTCCGGTGGAGTGGCATCGGCGGCGGCGGCGGTGTCAGATTCCGGGGATGGCTCAGAATCGGGATCCTGAGCTGATGGGTTGGCCTCGGCGGCGGTGGAAGGTGGTTCGGCGGTGGAAGGTGGTTCGGCGGCGGAGGCATTGTCCGGCGTGAGTGGTTGTGAGCCCTTGGCGGTGCCGTTCTGGGTTGGTTCCGCGGTGGCCATAGCTGAGCTCGGGGGTGAAGAGGTCAAGCTGAGGTCTTCTTGGAGCGTGAAGAAAATGGTTAATAGGGGTTCGGTTTTCAATTTCATTTTTGCCAAGGTGCAAAATTTAGACTTAACTAGAGCCTAGCTAGAGGTCGAGAACGGCGAGGCGCACGTGCTCATCACGTGATATATGTTTCTTTTTTCTATTTCTTTTTCTTCTTCTTTTTCTAGTTTTGATTTTGTTACAAAGGATGTTAATGACTTAGCGTAGAAAGTGAGAAGATACGTTTAAGTGAAGGCAAAGGCATTTTAGCTCGGATTAGTTTGTATTAATATGGAAAAATAATTCAAATGTTCAGATAAATAGTAATGATTATTCGATTTATTTTAAAAATTAATTAAGTATTTAATTATATTAATCAATAATTTACATACGGTTAATTAATAATTTATTTTTATTTTAATATTTAATACGTAATTAATCGTATATAAATTATTGGTTAATATAATTAAATATTTAATTAATTTTTAAAACAAACCAAATAATTATTATTTTCATCAAGTTGACCATTTAAGTTATTTTCTTTTTTAATACTTAAGTGCAAGTAAAATTATCAATTTTAGTGAAATTTTTTATTAATATGTGTATCTTAAATTTAAATTTAAATTTAAATCATAATTAACATCAACAAAAGATTTTATTTTACATGCATTTTAACGTATTTTTTTTTCTCCTCTTATTTAGTCTTTGTAACTGTCTTCTATCTAAAAAAGGAAAAGGTTGTCATCATATTTATATATATTTTTTGTACTCTAGTATATTGCAATAAATATTTGAGAGAAACAAAAAATAAATATTCTACAACACGTCAGGCTATTTTGGTTTTAAATAACATAATACTATAATAGTCTTGAAGAACAATGAAAAGTTGTTAATGGAAAAGGAAAAACATAGGGTATATTTATAAATAAAAAAAGTTACTAAATTTGAACAAGAGTTTTTCATGTCACATTACACACACACACAAAAAGGTAAATTTTCATGTAATAGGGAAGGGCTGTTTAATTGCAGTTGTTATCTCGAGTTCGCGACAGTACCGTTCCATTGCAAGATAAAAGCACCGTTAGTAGGATTTCTTTGGAAGGATAGATTTAGAGTGTAATTTTATATTTTGAAACTACGAAGTTAACGATAAAATTGTTTTTGTTTGGATTAAGATGAATTTTATAATTTTTTTGGGGATCTCAGAACCATTGCACATTTTGGTCCTCTGAAAAAACCACACGTGTTGATATCCTAATACCAAAAGGTGAGGCAACAGTACTTTTCCTTTTTTATGCTAAACATCTTATTAAGAGACATTGAGCATGTTATATAGCCTATATTGATATAACTTCAGTCATCAGGGGATTTGATAAACCAACTTAAATGCATTTTTAGTAGCTAGTTGATTATTATCATGTTTGGATTAGAGTTTGAAATGTCTCAAATTATAGTTTGAACAAAAATTTGTTTCTTATTATTTTTGCTAAACTATGATTTTGAATTTCTAAATTCTAATCTAAATATGCACTACAATAGTATGTTTTTTAATCTTATTTTTCTAACTGCTTATCTTTTACCCCCCCCTCCACCAAAAAAAGCTAATAGCCGAAAGATAAATGGTTTAAAAATATGAGTTGTTCTCGAATATTGAAAACCTGAATCAAAATAGTATTCTAAATTTCTTAAGCCAGTCATGGGTTATGTACCTTGGATTTTTATATTGTATATTTTTTTAGGTACATTTACTGCTACATTATAAAATTGTTTGAATCATCAGTTAAAAAAAATTTGATTACTTTAGGGGACAAAATTGATTAGTAGGAGATTTTACACCAAAACTCAAAATTACCTTCTTCTTTTTTGCTCAAATAATCAAAATTACATTATTATAAATATAATAGACAATTTTTGGGTCCTGTCAAAATCAAGTCCAAGCCCAAACCAGCAGAAAGTTATATCTCCTTCAAGACCCAAAAATAATGGGTTTTCTGCTTCTGCCTCTCTGGTCTATATCTTCTCGTCTTCTCAAGTTTATTGGGCTCGAGTTATAACTAAGCATCTTCTGACCCAAAAAGTAAAAACGTGAAGTTTCATTGCCAAAGTCCAAATTTGTATTTGTCCCTCAACATCAGTAGTATATAATAAGTAACAACTACAGTCATTTTTTTTGTTTTAAGAAAAGTTAAGGGGAGACGAGACTACCTCATTTTAAGGTGGCATATCATAATCTTAGCTGAGTTCACAGTGGTATTTATAGATTGTTTATCAAAAGAAGATTGTTGGCAACGATAATTGAAACATAAGTCTTACCAGTGAAACATTTTAAATAATTACCAACTCAACCAGGTGTTGGCAGTTATAACTAGCATAGAGGCATGAGTAGGAGAGGTGCTAGCAGAGGCGGAACTTGGTAAGGGCACAGGGGGCAGCTCCCCCCCTCCCCCAAATTTTTTTAATATATATATATATGAAAGTTGTACTAGATTATATTATCATTATCTTAAATTTATGTTACTTCTTTGTTTTGATGTTAATAATATTATTTTTCCTTGAAGGTAATTGTATTATCAAAACATTTTGTATAATTTTATACTTATTTTCATAGGCTTAAATCTAAATTAGTTTGAAGACAAATTCAGAGCTAAAACTTTATGAAATGATCTCTTACGTATGCTAGTAGTTTGTTTAATAGTGACTATAATTAATACTAAATTAATAACTTATTTATTGTTACCAAACGATGAAGAACGATTTTTCATCTCTGAAATATATGCCTAGGTAAATGCTAAACTCAATTTAAAGGGTTATGAAAATAAGGAAATATATATATACTCTTATAACTTTTATAGCTGAGTAATGTCGAATGTGTTAAATTGGATTTAACTTCCCTTTTAAATATTTTTTATTTTATTTTTCATTTACTTATTTTAATTTCCTCATCCCCCCTCCCAAAAAAAATTTATAGTCTAGTTACGCCACTAGATGCTAGCATGTTAGCAAAATCAAGTTGGCTTTTTAATATAAAAGTAAAAAAGATATATAATTTGATAAATGTTATGAATATGAGTACAATTTATAAATATATTTATTTTACTCTAACAAATCTTTATTATGTACAAAAAAATGATTGTACTCTCATTTAGATTGAATTTACTAAATCATATTATTTAATTTTAGATTTTCATGTTGTCGCATGTTGGACAAAATTGCATAATTTTAAAATATCATATTTTTTAGACAAGGTTGTGGTTTGTGACACAATTTTTTTTAAGTAAATTAAATTAAGAAAAAATAATAAAAAGCACAAAAATAAATGAAAAAAATATAAGTATGATCTTTGCTTAGAAACAATTGAATTAGAAGACTCAATAAAGGAGACAAATTAAGAAAATGAGAGTACACTTATTTTATATAATAAACATACATAGTATATCAATTAGTTGTTAGAGTAAAATAAATACATATATGAATTATACATCTTTCCATAATATTTGTCAAATTACATCCTTTTCACTTTTATATCAAAATGCCAACTTGGTTTTGTATAGAAAAATCATAAGATTAAGCTTAAAATATATTTATTGTAATATAGAGCTCACTAATAATTAATAATAAGTGAGTTTACTTTTATTTTTATAATACACAAGGTGTTGTAATTCAATAGTTAGTCAAATACAAAAAGAATGAGATGTAATATAATTAATATCTAAATTTAAGGTTTACTATCATTTTGACAAATCTTAAAAGTAGTAGAGTGTAATTCACTCTTTATTTTATCATGCATCTCACTTGTTCCAAAGTTTTATAAGGCTATTTATGCAGATGAGAAAAAAAGGATCTAATGCTTATGCGCTTGAGTCTCTATTACAAAGTCTTAATTTTTTTATTTATTTAATTAAAAAAACACATCTCAAAAAACTATTTTCATCCAAAGGATAAAAGTCTCGAGCGCTCAAGCTCAGGGCAACTAAGAAAGAACTTGAGAAGTCTACGAAGAAACTGCAAAGAAGGGAAACTACACAAAATTAAGAGAGCCCGTGTTACAAGATCATTATGCAATTAACTTAAAGTTCCAATTACAAAAGAATTAAATAGTCTTCGAAAACCTAACTCGTATTAAGAGATGAGGTAGCTTAAATGGAGTCAACGTCAACGTTTTGTTGAGAAGCTTGTACTCCTGCAACAGTCAACGAGTACAACTGATAAATTTGAATAAAGATTGTCAGTACAAAGCTACCACCGATTAAAAAATATACTGATTATTTATTCCTTTGACTGACCAACTCACCAACGAATATAGACAAGAATTAATTGCTTAATCGTTTGATAATCTACTTGGAAATAAGTGTTGAGCCCATTAGAAATATTTCATGAGATTAATTTTTATTCACTGTCAGTGTAAAAAAATTTTACACTGTCATTTAATTATGTATTACTAAATCAGTAAAAGAGTTGACTATCACAACAATTACTTAGAAAGTTTAACTATTTTAATGATTTGACAATATATAATTAGATGACAGTGTAACATTCTTTTACACTAATAATGAATAAAAATTAAATCCATATTTCATTCATTTTGAGGGGGGAAAATCTATACTTTTACTTGGGAACATACTTCATATTTAAGAGTTACATTTATTTAAGTTTACATGAATAGTCCTGTATATACTTGTCATAAGTGAAATGTCGATTAGGTGAACCAACCACCACTTACTCAAATAAAGTATTTGAGGTTTCATGAATAAAAGTTCCAATTTCAGAACCTCTTATATTTTACTAAAGACTCAATTCAACTCACTTTTTTGAGTTACTCTTTTTTCAACAAAATATTCAAAAAGTTTAAGTTACTTCTTTTCTTTTTTTTTTCTTTTTTATGCTCCAAGTCAAAGGGGCCGCAACCCGCGAGCCAAGGACCACACGGCTACAGCACGGGGGACATTCAGGCCCCTCATATCATCTAAAAACACAACCATCCAAAATCTAGGAGTAACAATGAAAATATGAAGACCTCAACTAAAATTCTGAGCTAGATTAGTTAGTAAGAAATCCGTAACTCATTCTCCTCCCTCCCTAAAAGTGCGTGTAAGCTCCACTTACCAAATAGTGAAGTCAGAAGATCACTGATATAGTTAACTAACCCACTAAGAGGACGACAACGTTTGCAACCTCTAGAAATATATAATTAATATTGATGGCCAAGGTAGATTCAGCCTCAGCAATATATAAGACGTTCCACCTTAGCTTCCTACTGAAGGCTAGTAATGATATCCCAAAAAACAGCTAAAATTAAATAGAGTTACCTAAATCAGTCAACGAGTTAATAATTAACATGGCATTTTACTAGGGTGTATTTGATGTCATGGATTTGATTATTTAGTTACCTCTTTTCCATTTTTCTTATTTTCTTTGCAAATGGTACAAATTTTGATGAATCTCATTATGGAATATATGATGTTATTCAAGGCTTCCCATACTTAGAAAGGATGGAATATATGGTCCCCAAATATGTGTTTTTTTTTGTAAGCATGTGCTTTTTTATCAACTCGCTTGCTGCATTAGATAGTGACAACAGACACCATATAGTAGAAAAGGTGGCTGGTGACCCTAGTAAACCTTGTTAAGGTCATTCAAAACTAAAAGAATGGATTCCTTCTTACTTTAATTTGGTATATTTGCTAGAAGTCCTTTGCAATTTGCAGCCAATATATATAGGTAGATCTTAGAAAGAATGGGCATCATTTAGAAGGAATTGAAATCTGTATTACCAATATTTACGTGGTTCATACTTCATATACAATAGATATATCCGATTTCGAATAATTAAAAATTGAGCTTTTGAAGATATAGGTAAGAAAAAGATAAATAGATATATAGAAGGGGCGAACCTGAGCCATTCTATTTCCTTTATTTTTATAACTATGAATTTTTTATTTTCTTTTGACTGAAATGTTAACTTTTATAAGCTCGGATGGAAGGGGGGTCCCGGGGGGGGGGGGTAGCAAAAAAATTATTATAAGCTTGGTGTTTGTATAGAGGATTGACAAGTTCAGTTCAACCGATAATATTTTTGGTTCTCCCATGATATAATATTTATTTTCCTTCATTTGATTCTTAAGATTTAAAAACAACTAATTAATTATGTAGATTCTATGTGTATATTATATAGATAGATAGATAGATAGATAGATATAGATATAGATATAGATACACACACTAAAGAGATAGATAGATAGATATAGATACACACACTAAAGAGAAACACAACAGTGTAAATTATGATATTATGGGCGAAAAACGAATTTCTCCAAACACTGTACTACTTTCAATATTGACTACACAATACAACTTGAATAAGAAGAACTAGCCTCGTATGATTATAGCAAGTAACGACAATAAAATTACCTTCTGTTTTTCAAAAGGGCAAATAGAGATAATTTCATTAACTAAAAAAAGCGTCCACGTACACAATGCAATAGATTTTATGAAGTTTGTGGCTAGCTACATTCCACTCGCTAAAATGCTTATGGTTGAAGATAATATTATGATAATATGAAGCTCAACTAATTGGTCCTTGCAACCATAGGCATAGGTTCACATGTTTTGATGAAGTTTCTATCTAATGTGGTCTAGTCGTACACTCTCTGCCTTGCGTTCATCTAAACTTCAGTGGCTGTGGGGTTTCCAAGTCACTCCCTTTTAATGACAAGGTACTGCCAAAAATCAACTATCATCGAGTACGTTCAAATTGGGTAATCTCTTTACCCGCCATCACCCACAAGAATGAGGACAATACATGTCAAATTCTATGAAAGAAACTTACACTACAATTAATTTCGTATATATATTAATTACAATGATAGATTGAATAATTATTTAATTTCAAAAGAATAATTACTATGAATCTTTTTTTTATTTTTAATTATAATCAATGTTATATTATTAGTATCTCATTATAAAATCAGCTTAATTAATGTGAGAATTTACCAACATAAACCTTTTATTCTCTATCCTAATTAAGTAGCAGGATGAACTTATCAACAGAATCGGAGGCATTTTGTTGTTTAAGCTAGCTATCCGAGGAAGAAACATTGATCTGCAGTGAAGAGAATGTTACCCTTTTTTTTATCTTATTTTTTGCTACGACAAAGTTAAAAATAATTATCAATGACACCTAATCATGCATGGGAGAAGTCGACGGTTCTTCAAATAATTTTTAAATTTTTTTGTTGTGTCATTTTTCGATAAAACACAATTATATTATTCAGTTAAAATCAAATTAAATTTGATTATTCTCTAATATATTATGGCTAAGGATTAAAGTAAAGTTTGTATTAAATGGAATTGACCCACAACTTCTTCTCAAAATTTAGAATGGATCCATTCTTAAACAAATGAAAAATATATATTGCATTGATATTCAGAATATTATCTAATAATTTATATAAAAGTATGTAAAAAATTTGAGTATAAGTGTGTAAAGTAGCATTACTCTATCAAAAAAATTCTAAAACATGAATTGAAAAATAAGTGCGAGGAAAAGATTTTCATTTGTTAGATAAGAAATTATCAGATATTTACCAAAAAAATTATCAGATATTTACTGAATATGTAGAAAAATAAACATCTCTTCAGAAATATTTCAATTTCAATGGGAAGATACACTTGTATGTTATTTAAAAAACATATCTTAATTAGAAAATGACATTCTGCTGGGATACACACAAAATACAAAAAGCGCAGCATTCATTTCTTTCAACAATTCTCTTTTCTCTATATAAGAGAGGAAACCCTAAGTATATTTTGTTATTGTACGTGTCAACCTGAACTATTACAATATTCATCTTTTGTAACTCAAAAGTCATGTTCTTCTTCATTTATACCCTTGTAGATGCGGTACTCATGTACCCATATGCCTTTGGTTGCACATTGGGACTCACTTTCAATAAGAAGAAATTGATATCAATTAACTACGTTTAAGATTCTGAACCAGTCGTGAGAATAACATATTTAGTTTTGTATCACAAATTATGCATGAACTGAAAAAATATTGTATAAATGAAATATATATATATATATATATATATATATATATATATATATATATATATATTTGTCTACATATGAGACGATTGCTACCGGATAAAGGTGTAAAAAAAAGTCCAAACCAAACCAAACTAAAATGTTTCACCTTTACGAGACGGCTGCTAATCATAATTGTGCTGCAACATGTTTCCTTCACTTTTGATAGTTTGGAGATGGAACTTGTTTTGCTTATACTAAAGGGAAAAGAACATTATTATATCAACAGTCCTTGGTAATGCAAGATCCACCTTCTTGTTCTTAGAAATTGGGAATTGAAATTTATTTTATCAAATGAGATTTATAAAAAAAAAATGCATGTTTAGATTGAATTTTGAAATGTCCCGTCTTATTGTCATACTCTTGAAATGGGAACAAAGTTTGGAGCAATTTTTAGTGATGTTGTAAATGTGGGGTTGTTTGAAAATTGAAATTAAGGGTATCAAGGGTTCCTTGTTGTTAAAGCTCTTTCAAAGGCTTTCGTTTCCTTTAAACGGAGAGTTTATTTGGGAAGCTCATTTGATAATGGTTTGGGTTGATTTTTGTTATTAAATGCTTCCAACTTTGTATTATTATTGTGGTATACTTAGTCATGAGGAACAATTATGTTCTCTCGATGTTAGACATGAATTGCAGGTAAACTTTCTTTTTTCTTTCTTTTGATAAAAAAGCCAAGTCTGGGCTATGGCTTCAGGCACAAAATTGAGGGGGGGGGGGGGAATGGAGGTAGCTAATGGCAACAAAATTCCTAAAGTATTTGAAAATGGATTAGAGGAAAGAGAAAATTTACCAAGGGAAGAATATGAAGTGCTCCAGGCTCTTGGTTTTCTGAGTGCATTCAAAATGAACACGAGAAGGATTTAGGGTGTTCTAATGCTGCTACTATAGTCTGAAAAGGGACCCACTCAATGGCTGTCTGGAGAACCATCTTCTAATAAACTGGAGTGCAATTAAAAGCAAGTGAAATTGAAAACATTTGAAAATTAGGGAGTTTAAGGGGACTTGGTTTTTTATTATTATTTTTTGGATACTGGTATATATCTTTGATTAGTGTTTGCTGATTTTTATAATGAATGTTTGAAGTCTAAAAAAAATATGAATATCAAAATTTCTTCCCGCTGCTAAAGACCCCATGGCTTTTACTAATTTGAATGAATTATTAGATGACAATGTGATATTTCATTAGTACATCAATGGAGGTCAAAATGAATGTCATACTCGTGCTAGAGGTGTTATTGTAGGGTATGTAGATGAAGCAAAGCAAATTAAAAATGATAAGGTATGTGATCGATCATGGGGAGAGTTGTGGTAAAAAAAGAGAGAAGATTTTGAATTCCTATAAATCCTAATCAGGAGTCATTGAAAGTAATAAGTGCAACGTATGGTGATGGGGTGCCACAGATAAAGAGGGCGAAAGACACCAAAAAGGTTGAAATCATTGATCTTAGAAGAGATACAAAACCCCACCTCCTTCCCTGCTACACGTGAAAACTCAAGAACGGCTAGTTCATGAAGCCATTCCACGTAAGCCCTACAAATCTAAGACATCCAATCAGATCACGCCTCGTCAGCAGATAAGGAGCCCTTTCCATAAACCGATCGAATTTGCAGGTGGTAACTGGTAATGGTATGGATGACATTCTCAGAATAATCCTACAGCTACATCCATGCTTGGCCTGGCCATGCCTAAGATTTTGATCTATATTTAATTACTAAAGTGCCCATGTCAAACCCACCAGATTACACATATACCATTACTTAACCTTATTTTTTTTACATTAATTAATCAAATAACTTAGAATGAAAGTTTTATGAATATAATTTGTTTTTACATCATCACCAAATTATATGTTATCATATTTTTCATTTTGATATTTTTTTCATGTCAATTAAATACTAATTATATTGCAAGGTAAATTATTAAATATTTTTTTAACGTAACCTCATTTATATTGTTAACTGTTCATACCTTTTTAATAAAAATATTTTCAAATATTATAAATCAGTGTTCAATTTTTCATTATTAAAATTTCAGTACTAATAGTTTTAATATATGAAATATATTCTAAAGCTTAATTTAGTATAATTTGTTATAAAAGATAGTTTATCCGCCTTTTAATTTTGTAGTATTGATATTAAAATTGAGAGCTAATTGAGAGTTGGTCGAGCTAATAAGCAGATTTATTTATATCATATAGGACGCAAAGTTTGAATCTCAGTGAGAGTCGCTCTGATTGAGAGATAACAAAAACACTTGTACTTTAAGTTATTGACCTTAAATTAATCTCATAAGAACCCAAATAACTTAACTTATGGGGATATCACGGTACGTCACTTGGTTTAAAGGACTAATTAAGGTGGTTAACTAAAAAACAATATTGAAATTGAGAAGCTATAGTTTTAAATGTTTAACAAAGTCATTGTTAGTGGCTTCCTATACTAAAAAAACATTTTCATAGCCTTTTGACTGTAATATTAGAAGCAAGTGGATTGTTTTTTCAACTTTTCTTACGCTAAAGATGTCTTACATAATTTTAATATTTCTTGCATGATGTAATGTGTATTGTTTTTTATTTGTGATAAGGGTTTTTTTTTAATATTATAGATTTAACAAATTCATAAAACTTTATGTAAACTAATATATATATATATATATATATATATATGTATTTCCTGAAGTAGTTACTATTAAGATTTCTTCTACTTTGGAGATCACTAATCAAAGAAAAATATTTAATTGTAGTTTACACTCTACTAAAAATATCTCAACCCTAAATTTGAATTAATGAATTAGTATTTTTTAAAATATTGATGACAAAATATGACTTTCCTAGATAATTTTGTAGTAAATACCCAACCAAAAACAAAAATTGTTGCAAATACCGTCATTAATGAATGATGAAAGCCACAACAGTATGATTTAATGCAAAAAAAGAAAAAAAAAAGGCCGGCTCAACGCGTGAATTGCATACTTTTCTTTTCAAAATTAATATTCTAGCTTTTTAACAAAAGTCTAATTCTTAATTATTTACAGGCAAAAGGGCTAAGAAAAAATAGAAACCAGAAAGGAACAAGGACATTATAGTAAAACAACAATGTAAAATAATTGAACGAGTTATAGAGAGAGAAACTAAGAAAACAAATAAAGCTTAATGGGAGTGGTCCCATAACCGGAACAGCAGAGCATTGTCTCTTCCTTCGTTCTCACCTCCATAGCTATACCAAGTGACTTCCCCCAATCTCTCTTGACACAGCCACTGAGCTCATGTTCTTCTGCCAATTGGCTATATGTACAGAGCCCCCAACGGGCTACGGGTCTTTCCCTTTCATCTACTTTGCCTCGTGACCTACTCTGCTAAATATTCATTCTCTCTTATCCCCTAGACCCCTGCTCTCTGTCAGTACCCTGTGTATCAATCAGTTCACACTCCTCAGCTTTCATAGCCTTCAATTCCTGTATTGGGCATCATTCCTTTCACTGATATTTACTTAGCCAAAACCAATTTGATAACTTTGATATCTGGGCTCTTTTTTTTTCCTGGGGTTTTGCTTTTTGGAATACTCTCTTTCTTCTTTGGAGTTCTATTTTAGACTTTTTCACAGAATTCATAAAATTTTGGTTTCGGTTGTAATAGGGAGTTGCAGGATATATTATGTGATTCTGGAGCGTTCTTTCTATATTTTATATTCCTAAAGTTCTTGGCTTTTTCTTCATTCCCTTATTTTATTTTATTTTATTTTTACCTTATAAAATAAGCCAGCAACTTTTGTTCCTCGTACTTTTTGGGTTTAGGGTTTTGCCCCTTTTCTCAACAAAGGCTTTCTTTTCCTCGGCAATCCCCAGTTAGGAAAAACGAACCCCGTTTTGAGCTTTTTCCCGTAACTGTGTTTAACACAGAAGAAACCCTTGAGATATTTCCATGCTTTGTTCCATTACTGCACTTCAATTCTGAATGTTCAATTCTCCTCTTTTTTCGAGCTTTTAGATTTTCAACAGTCACTGAATTCGAGGTTTTCCCACCGAACCCATTCACAAAAAATGACTTCGTGTTTAAGCGGAGGAGGAGGAGGAGGTGGAAGAACCTATGGTTTTGATTTCGAATTTATGAAATCCCCATCAACATCGACCATAACTTCACCAACATCTTCTCCTTCCTCAACCATCTCCGAATCCAGCAATTCCCCACGAGCAATCACCACCAGAAAACCTCGAACCCCACGAAAGCGTCCGAACCAAACATACAACGAAGCCGCCACACTCCTTTCCACAGCGTACCCAAACCTCTTCTCCACAAAAAACCTCAAAAAACCAGGCAAGTTCACCAAACCAACAGAAACATTCTGGGACGAATCATCAGAACTGTTATTGCCCTTCAGAGTCTTCGACAGCTCCTCTTTCCTACTCCACCAGCCAATCCAGCACAAACCCAGTTTCCCATTCCCAAAGGAGCCCAAAGTGGTCATTGCGCAAGAAAAAGCATGCCAAAGCCCAGTGGAGATTACTTCGCGGGAAATGGACCATGATGCCGATTGCCAGCAAGAAGATTTCGATTGCGAATCGATTCTCGACGAGGAAATCGAGGAGGGCATTGATAGCATCATGGGGAGCAGTGCAGAGGACTCCAAATCCAATGCGGCTTCTTGCCAAAACGTTAACGACCTACCAAATCCATGGAAAACTGGGAATTCCTTGGATTTCCGAGCTCTCCGGCGTGTTGATCACCGCGAATGGTGGAATTTTCCGGCGGTGGACATTCTTCAAATCTCGCCGAGAATGAACATGCCTACGGTGGAGGCTTCGGTTCCGGCGACGGTGAAGAAGATGAAGAAGAAGAAGAAGAAGAAGGTGGAGAAACCCACTGTGGAATTGAAGAACTCGGAATTGGCGAAGGAAAATTCAATATCGAAATTGAATATGGGTTTGCTGTTGAAATTGAATTACGACGAGGTTTCGAATGCTTGGTCTGATAGAGGGTCGCCGTTCGCCGATGATTGCTCCGGCTCCGGTGTGCCGGGAAATGACGTCACTGTATGTTTCTCATCTTCCGTCGGCCAATCAAAATTCGGAAGAAAAATAAAAGTTTGAAACTTTTATCGAAACATTGATGCCAATGAAAGAGGCTTTCGTTTTTTTCTTTTTTTCCCTCACAAATCACAATCTTCCAACTAAACCAAGTTTGGAATTTGGACCTCTTGGTTGGCATATGATTTTTTTTTTTATAATATTTTTCTTTTTTGGTACACGGGTTGGCATTTAAGTTAGTAGCCATGTTTTTCATGGTGAAATAGTAAATCATTTTATGCACTTTGTGCCCTAATCTTATTTAATTTGCTTTGAAAGAAAATTGAACTAAATTTTTATTTTTTTAAACAATATTTCTGTTATATTATTTAATGATTTTTAAATTGATCTGTTAGAAAAACAAAAAGGGAGTAAGAGTTAGTTTCATATTAAAAAAAAGATTGGAAATTTTAATATAATTTTTTATACAATTTTTTTATAGATAAATTCTTTTTAAAGCTATGCCTAACATTAATAACCTTATAACTGTCTAACCATTTTGAGCATATTTTCTTGGAGCCCTTTAATTATTTATTATTTAATAAATTTTATTTTGTGGACTAAAAGTCTAAAATAGTGATTGTTTTTCTATTTATGATTTTATATCAATATTATGATATATTTATAGATTATTACTTAGACTTTGCTGACTAAAAACATTTATTATTCAAAACATCAATTAATAAATATTTGATAAATAATAAAATATATCCGACAATGTGATATATTTTTTGTACAGAATATAGGGAACTTTTTAGGTGTTATTATGGGTCCCTTTCTGTCTAACAGTTTAGAGTGGTCATTATTTAATGTTTCGTGTTTGTGAAGAGTGTTCATGGTATGATAGTGTGGTTCGGAAGCACTAAATTCCCTTGTGCCTTTGTTTTGTGTTTGCGTTGGTGGCAGGCGCGGCTGGCGCATATAGATTTGTTCTCAGAGAATGGAGGATTGAGAGAAGCTAGTGTGCTGCGCTACAAAGAAAAACGCCGTACACGCCTCTTCTCTAAGAAGATCATCAGGTACCAGGTCAGGAAAGTCAACGCAGATCAACGGCCCAGAATGAAGGTACGATTGAGTTGAGTTGACTACTCTTCAAGAATTTTGATTTGTCATAAAGAATAAAATAATATATGCTTATATATATATATATATATAGGGGCATATCTAGTGAGAGGAATGATTTATTGTGAGAGTGAGAGGAGCAAATCTTGATCATTGGATCATCCATGTATGGTTAAGATTAGAAGTTACTTAAAGGTCACATGACCACTTAAAAAAGTCACATGACTTTATGTTCTAATCTTGACCACACATAGATGATCCAATGGTCAAGATTTGCTCCTCTCACTCTCACAATGAACCACTCCTCTCACTAGATATGTCTCCTATATATATATATATATATATATATATATATATATATATATGAAGGTTTCTTTGAATTTTTTTTTAAAAGGTATTAATACTATTTTATAATTAGTATTTAATATTTAGTCTTATGTTTAATTAGTTAAAATATAATTATTTTATTTATATTTTAATTACTAAAAGTATTATTACTCTTATAAAAATAAAAATTACTCAAGGAATTTCCTATATATATATATATATGATAATGTCATGGTTTCCTTAATTTGTGATAAGGAGTGGAACCCTTTATAGTGGTTGGTCACTTTGTCCAACTTTTGAGGATTTATCTTATTCAAATCGTTGGGTACATTGCCATGTTTAGATTCGTTTTTGGGAACATGTTTTGGAATTTCGACTTGTGATCCCTATAAAAAGAATGAATTTAAATTTAATTTATTATTAGTCAAACTCTTTTAATTTAAGTTTAAGTTTTTTTATATTATCATCTAATCATATGCTGACATATCATTAAAGGAGTTAGACTTTTTAGGTGGTTGTTGTCATAATCAAACTCTTTTAATGATTTGGCAACACATAATTAGATAACAGTATAAAGAAATTTTACACTGACGGTGGATCAAAATTAAACTCAAAAAGAATTCCCTTTAGATTCTTCTAAACCATATTAATAAACTTAATGTTGTTTCGGGGCTTCCATGTATTTTTAGTTGCAAGTTACCGAGTACCATCAACTCCAAAACTAGGTAAGTGCAGCAAGAAGAGTGTCTGAAGGTGAAACAATTTTAAAGTTTAAATTGAGATTTTTATTATGGAATATGGTTGGATTGGTATATAGACTGGAATGGTTAATAATGAAATTAAGTGTAATAAGAGACTTTGTGTTTTTTTTTTCTTCTTGGATTTTCAAAGCAATGAAATAAGAAATGATGGAATCCTAAACTTACCCTCAAAATCATCTACTTTTTTAATCCCGTATTTGAGGAGTTTAGAATGAAACATGTCATTCTCATGTATTCCTTCGTTAAACTTCTAAATAACAAAGTGCTAATCTTTCACCATCTCACATAACTTAAAAAAAGAATCTTAAATTGCCGTGTCAAAATATCTACATAAAATATGAATGTTTAATGAGAGGCAAATAATTTATGAATTATGGCTTCATTGTGTTTGTCACACTTAACGTAACAGGTCTGCCTTGTTTGTGATGTGGCAGGGGCGATTTGTTACGAGGGCGAATGCAAAAAGACGTATTTAGTAGCAGTAAAGCACATGCTTTTTGGAACATCAGTTTTCAAATAATAATAATAAAAAAGATAGAGCATCTGATTTTGTTGTTACCTTTACGTTTTTTCTTTCATTCTTTGCTTTTTGGTTTATTTTTTCTTCCTTTTCTTTAACAAGAAGATATGGAGATAGAGAAGCTGGATGAGAGAAGCAGGTAAGCAACGGAGTAGTTCAACAAAAATTGAATTGGATTCTATTACTCTTTGATTCTCTTCGTTTTTTGTAGATTCTTTAGTTTCTACTTTATTCCAAGGTGGTCTATACCTTATCGCGTTCAAAGATATACTGTTGGAATCAAGCGCCATATGAATAATAAGCCACACTATTTTTTCCCATCTACAACAATTCAATTCAAATCCAAAGTTATGTTCTTAATTGTGATATTGGTTGTGTTGTATTGTGTCTATTCCGAATTCTTAATTTGCTTAATATGATAATCATGATTTGACAGTCACCATTTATACCAAAAGAAATGAACGGGACATAAACATAATTTAAAAGAAATTAAATTAGCCACCCTTGAACCGGCCTTTTGTTCAAATCTTGATGAATTTCAATTTCAAGTACGACTCTTCTATCTAAAGTATTCGCCACTGTTATATAAGAGCATTGCCTTGTTCGCCAACCATGATTGGTTTGTTTCATAGTGCGATAATTTATGAAATTTCCTGAATTTAAGTATATCTGTAATTTATTTATTTTATTTTCAATTAGAGTATTCAATTCCTAAATTTAAGACATTACATAAATCACACATTATGTTATTATTTTGTTTAAAAAAATATGCAAATAACATACACATAATGTTTATAATATATCTAAATTAAAAATATCTCAAAACAATTTCATGAATTTTTTAAGAGAAAGAAAATTTGTGAATGAGAAAGAACAATAATGCAAACAAAAAAAAATAATGAAATATTTTTAAATTTTTTCTTCTGATTTCAAGTTTATTTTAAATATTATCTACATAGACAATTATATTAAATATCTAAATATAATAATAATAATAATAATAATAATAATAATAATAATAATAATAATAATAATAATAATAATAGTCTGTAATTTATGCAATCTAACATTTTAAAAATTTATTTAAAAATATAAAAGGTAAATTGCAAGGGTTCTTAAATAATTTAACCCCTTAATTTTGTCATGATCTAGAATCAAATCATACATTGTTCTTTTCGATCTCTATAGTTTATTTGTCAAATATTAAGTTTAACTTTAAGCAGTTTAATTGCCTAATTTATAAGTTATTTATTAAAATCAAAATTAAAGTGAGGCCAAAAACTTTAACTCAAATGGCACCAACCGCTCTTTAGCTTATCCTCCTTTTTTCTGCACCAGGTCTTAGACTTCATTTGTGAAAAAAATTAAAATTAAAGCAAAATATTTAATTTAAATTTAAAAAGACATTTATAATATCTAAATGTAAAAAAATAAGTTTCTTTTTTTTCCTTTTTATTTATACTAACAATAAAACTTATGTTTATCGTCTTCTTTTAAGATATAAATTTTACTTAAAAAGAATAAATTTCTAATTAAGGTAGAGGCTGAAAGTTTTAAAATGATTATATCCCCTTTATAGTATTTAAAATAGAAAAGTGAATCGTATCATGCCTCTTGCCAAAAAAAAGTATTTATCCACTGTTCTAAACTGTAAAGCTCGTGTTTGATCAAATATATATAGTTTAATTTTGATTTATTATCAGTGTAAAGTTTTTTTATATTGTTACCCAATCATGTATTGCCAACTCATTAAAAGAGTTTAACTATTATAACAACTACATCAAAAGTTTAACACTTTTAATGATGTGTCAGTACATAATTGGATGACAGTATAAAAAAACTTTACACTGACAAATAGATTAAAATTATATATATATATATGTATGTATGTATGTATATTAAAACTGATGTTTTAAGTTTTAACCAGTTTGGAGTGCACAATAAAATCTCTCATCTTACTAAATAAACAGAAGAATTTATCCATAATCAGTTCAGCGAGGCCCTTCCTCTCCTTTAAACATAAGTATCTTTCTTTTTGGTTCCTTACCAAAAAAATAAAAAATAAAAAAATCTATACTAAACCTTACATACGTATTTTTTGGGGGATAAATACCTTACATACATACTTTTTCTCTAGGCCACTATTATTTATTTATAAAAAAAAAAGATAAGTATAATTTCCCACAAATACTCTTAGGGTACGTTTGAGATAGAGAAGTTTGGAAAGGAAAAGAGGGGAGGTATAATTTTTCGTTTCTAACTTAAGAAAATTATAAAATATTTATAAAAATGAATAAGGGATAATTGAAGGTTGTAATAATCTCTCATTTTATTTATCTAATTTTAAAAAATTCTCAAATAAGGAAAATGTTTACTTAAAATAAAGAGTAAGCACATATTTTAATCATTCAAAGATATAAGTGACATCAGTTTAATCCTCTAATAATTTTTGACATCAAATTAGTTTAATTAGAGGACCAATTTGATTTAAAATATGTTATTAAAAGACCAATTTAATGTCAAAAAATGACATTAAAGAACTAATTTAATGTCAAAAATTGACGTTAAAGAACCATTTTGATAAATTTATGAGGACCTAATTAAAGATACTTGTATTTTCAAAAGACCAAAATAAGTATTTACTTTAAAATAAAAGATTACCCCTCCCTTCCCTCTTCCTCCAAACTCCTCCATCCAAACACACCCTTAAGGAATAGTAATCAGCCAAACTGACTGAGCAAAATATTTGCATGAACTAAGATTTGTGGGTCTGTCATTTTGATTAATAATTTACATTTAACAAGCAGCTGATATGGATAGCCATGCCTAGAAATAAAGTGCTGTAACAAAGTATATATGAGATTCTCTCAGGAAGCAAGTACTAATATTATTAACTTCAAAACGGTTGCTTCATTTTCATCGTACAAGGTAAGGCTTGAACATCAAACTAACAATCAATCATGTATTACTCTTGCTGTGCAAAAATGTACAAAAAAAATTTATAATTCAACCTTTTCCCTTAACTCAGCTATGGGCACATATATAACAGATGGTTCATTCGAATGGGGTTCATCTGATCCCTTTGCTCTGTAATTTTGAATTTCAGTTAATTTTTGCTTCATACTATCTAGTTTAATCTTCACTTTGCTAAGTCTCTCAAATTCCAATTCTGCTGCCTGAGAGTTTCCTTCAAATGTAATATTTACCCTCCTTTTTCTTTCTTTCAACAGTTTCTTCAAGCTCACATCATCACTGACCTCCATAAAGTCCTGAAAAAAAAAAAGACATGAAATTTGGCAAATGAGATTCTTCCTAATCTGAAAAAGTTGAAGTGCAACAAATTATTAATAAAACTGCTAACAACGGAGGCCACCTTTTCTCAAGTGAACTGCAAGAAAAATGCTCTCTTCTTTGAAAATGTTATTTTCCTTGCCAGAGTTTTATACAGCAATGTTGATTCTTAAGCACAAAAATGCATACAGAAGTAGAACAAGACATTTAGTAGAAAAGCACCTTGTTGCCATTTTCTCTCCCCGGAGGTGGAGATATTTCTGGTTGTCTTTTCTTCAAAGGACTGCTAGATGACTTTATTATCTCTCTCCCAGTGACATTTTTAACATTCTTCTGGGAATGGATCACAGTAATTTTTGAGGCCTTTGATTTCAAAAGCTCATCCTTCTCCAGAGTTTGTGATCTAGAATCCCTTGAGGTCTTAGAAGGGAAACTCTGAAGCTTTTCTGCTCCTCCTTCTTGATACTGAACAAAACCCACTTTACTTCAGAATTTATTGCAAATTTCAAGAACAAAACAATTTCTGAATGTATTAATATAAAAAGGATGCCTTGTTATAGGATTAGAACTAGCAAAAATCCGCATCTATTACAGCAATTTTTACAAAGCAATAAAGAACAAGTTGAGAGATATTGTGAAGCATTTTCTTTGGTTTTGTGGGGCAACCCTATTCAAGAGTGCTATGCTTAAGGTTATTTTCTTCGTCTTCTCAAACTTGTGTGCAACAGCATAAAATGTTACTAAATCCTTAAATCTCTACAAGGTTAATGTTCCAAGATTTTTTCAAGGTATGGAACTAAGGAAAATCCAATTATAATATGCAAATGGATCCTTATCTTCATCATACAACCTTCAATGCACCATTCCTTTTCAAATCACCCAGCAGTGCTATTAACTGTCCTACTTATTATAAATCTAAGTCACGAGCTTATTATAAATATATCAACACAAATTTCTCTTTCTTCTTAGTGTCCCACAACTCTTCAAATCAAAACTTGATCAATGCATCTGTTCAATACCAATTATAAATGCACAGATAGTGAAATTTGAACACTGTATTCCTGTTTCATACACATCTAAAGGATATCTAGACGAGATGATAATTATTCAAAGAGCTAAACACATGGCAGAATTTCTGAAAAAATATGAATCAAACAGAGAAAGAACAGAAGGAAAGAAAAAATATTACTTGTTTATATTGAAAAAGGAGAGAGCAAAAGCATCGCAGTAAAGCTTACCTTTCTGGTTTTAAGTGCTAAGTAACGTGCATTTTTGAACCATTTGCTAACCTGCAATTTCTAACACGTTAATAAACAGATAAAGAGCAGCTAGACGTGAATAAAGACCAAAAGCAATGTGAATAACTGTAGGTAGCTAGATGATACAAAATTCTTAGTGAAATATGTAATGTTTACCAAAAGCAAATGCAGCTTTATAGGATAAATTAAGATGAAGATAGAAACAAGAAACAACTAGACTGTAATTCATAACCTTCACAGCGTCAAGTCCCAACTCTTTTGAAAGACCTTCCTTCACAGATCTTGGAGGAAGTTCATTCTCTGCAAAAACTTGGCGAAGCTTCTGGCACATTCCATAAGAAAATGAAAAGGACATCAATTAGTGCGTATATAACTATATATTTGTTCTCAACTGGAATTTCAAGAGGTGACAATAACTAAAAATGACAATAAGAAGTGCTACAAGTAGTACCTCAACTGCATAATGCGGAATCCTGAAACAAGGCCTTCTGATTTGTATGCCTGAAGAACCCTCTCTTATCATATTGTTCTGCTCATTATTGGGATATTTATCCTCACTTTCGTGCAGAGTCATAAGAGTATTAACAGCATCAGACTCCTTTTCTCTTCGCTTTCTTTTGCCAGGACCCCAGTCTTCATCTTCACTCACTTGTTCGCATGCAGGAGCATCCTTCCCAAACATTTCCTAAAAAGATATGTACTCAAATGAAACTTCATTTGCATGATCTGAATTATCCTTCAAATTTGACCAGAGAACAAAATAGGGAACTCTATTTTTTTAGCATTATTTCCATGCACAAAAAAAAAAAAAAATCCATCTACATAACAACCAAGGGAAAGTAATAGTGTAATGCATCTAATTGGGAATTCATTTTTAAATCATTACTGTAGTCTACAAAAGAGACAACAAAGTAAACAAATATTTTCCAACCAGTTTCATAAACAAAAATCAGGACCACCTTTCCAATAAGACAGAACAACACTCTGTGCCAGTTGGATGACTGGCATAACGTAGACCTTAAATTTTCAGCAATCATCAATAGGGGCAGTAACTTGTGACTTCCATATTACCACTAGAGTTGTCAACTTTAAACTTTTTGAACTTTAATATACTCTTGTGCTGAATGAAAACTTTGATATACTCACATGATAAAGTTTCTTGTAGTCAACTGCTTTTCGCTGCCTTCGGCCACATGCTATTTCCCCAGATTCATCAGAATCTATGCAGCTATTGACAGAAAAATATTCATGGCTGACACCTTGATCTACTGGAGAACATTCACCATTGGAAGACCACATACTGGTAGAACTGCTTAAATCATCAGATGCATTATCTTCAGTTCCTTCTGTGTTGATGTCTTCTCTCCTCTCTGGATTATAATCATCATCTTCAGGATCATCTGACGGCCAATCTTCTTCTGGATTTAGTAATGCAGTATCACCATCAGGTATAGCAGCCTCTTCCTTGAATACATCCTTAATTTATGGGAAAAAGGCATTATTACTTGAACCAGTAGGAATAAATATATCAAGAGGGAAGTGAAAAATTGAAATATAGGTAATCCAAGAGATTATTAGGGTAAAAAACCTGCCAAGTACTGTCCAAGGAGAATAGAGTCCCAAGATGGGCATTCGTTGCCTCCAGTATTTCTATCTTACATTCACAAAACTTGCAAAACCAGCCTTGATCTCCAGGAGGAACTGTAAAGTATTAAAAAACAAATTATTTTCTTAGTGAAACCAGA
This sequence comes from Styphnolobium japonicum, assembly GCA_023212625.1. Taxonomy (NCBI): domain Eukaryota; kingdom Viridiplantae; phylum Streptophyta; class Magnoliopsida; order Fabales; family Fabaceae; genus Styphnolobium; species Styphnolobium japonicum. Next base: position 17,614,721 of record JALBWW010000003.1, on the reverse strand, counting down.
ACACTGGAAGTTCCATAACAAGTTGACAAGCATAGAAGGGAACTCACTATTTTCAGTGTCCAAAGGAGGATCAAGACATTTTTGGTGAAAAGCACGATTGCATGTGCCATCACAGAGTATAATATCATTATCTGGTAAGGCTTCACGCAACTTGCAATTTGCACAGAATATCTAGATGTAGAAAAAACAGAAAAATGAATATACAGGTTTAAAAATGATGAGCCTTCTTGTCTCCCTACATCTTGACTGAACTTGAGAAGAGTGCACAATCAATAGCTCCCCATTAGCAAAGTAAAATAAGGTGTAAAGCAGGCCAACAAGTGTTGAACTGGAAAGAATACAGAAAGATTTAACATAATATAAGAAGTATTCATAATGTTGATACTTGCTCACATGTTCATGGTAAACAGATCCATCTGGAGCAATGACAGAATCTTCAATGCTACCCACCGAACTAAGAGAATCCAACTGGCGAATGGCATCACGAATACTAAGTTTACATTTTAAAATCTGCTTCTTTGCTCTTTGTAGCTCCTTTTCTGGCCTAATCTTTTCTCGACTGTGACAGGTGTATCCATAAAACCAAAGAAGAAAGAATGATCAGCCACAAAGCTATACGTCAAGCGAAATTTTGGGGCTAACAAACTAATAATTATTTTCCAGTAAGATCACACTGCATTACTGCATGCTATTTTCCATTGAAAAGGAGAAGCATCTAGAGAAACTAACTGATTTCAATTTCAGAATCATTCATCAATTTAAATTGTGTAGTAGTCAGAACGCAGAACACATTTAATTAGAGAGAAACAAAGATAATATATTAATCAAATAATTATAACAATTTATACCAATTCAAAAAGTAGAGTCAATATGAAAAACAAAAAAAGAATTTATTTTTCATATTGTCTCTTCTTCTTCCCCCCACCTCCATATCAAAAGCTGTTGCACTCCCATGTTCAAACCCAAAGAGCTTTTTTATTGTTGAACCATGATAAGATAAATACCATTGTTGAAGCATATTGTAATTTCAAAAACTCCAAACAAAATGAGTGAAACTTTGTATTTTGACAATCAGTTGATTACTAAACTAAATCATAAGCCGTACAATGTCATTTGGATTATACCCAAGCATTTGCAAGCAGATACGCAACAGACCATATTCCTTATAAACAAGTGTTATAGTTAATGGATGTATAAATGAATGTCCAATAAAGAAGATTGAATCTTTAACACACTCATAAAAAAAAAAAAAAAGAACATTGAATCTTAAATCAGAATTTTTTTATATTCTTATATTGCTTTCATTTTGTTTGCAAAGTTTCTTGCTAAAAATATGCATTTATGTCTTCCTCCTTGTTTTCTTTTTGTTATTTTTCAATGTTGAGACACAAAAAAATACACCACATAAGCTAAAAAAAGTTCAGCACAAATTAAATATCTAAAAGCCCTCTAAATATCCTAGTGAGGAAAAGATCCACAACAAACACAAGACAACAACAGGTCCAACCAAAGATCCCATAGCAATGTTGATTATGATTATTTGTGTCTTTCCTATTTCATTTCTGACGAAGATATTTCCCCCACTAATTGTCAGTTTACACATGGATGAAAAAGACTACTTCACTCCTTAATTCATTAGCTTTCCTCAACAATGGCTAGGGTCCAGAATGCTGGACATTGGACAGTTTGTAAGATTTCTGTTTTCTCAAATTAATTTTGTATGATTACTTCACAAGTGGTATTCTGTTATTTATTTTTCTATCAATGGATAAATTATGCATTATACACAATCCAAACATGACCTATCCTACCAATTTCATTTACAGGGGATATAGATCTATTGATAGGAAAGATGCATATAGTATATCCAAAGTAAGCTTTTCATCGAAAATATAACTGCAAAGTAAATGGGTATTTATATCCCTGCTATCACCAAATTCAAACAAAATGTAATTATGTATCACTCAACAAACCAGCCACTTAAATATCTACATTTCCGTTGAGTAATAAATTCCCAAATATTTCATGTGAAAGATTTCAAAAATTCCTTGATGTGATGTAGAGAATATATTTTCCTACCTAATAATAATAATAATAACAACAACAACAACAATCCCTTCACAGATTCTTCTGAAACTTGAAGTAGAGAAGGCAACATCTCATTTTATCAATTTAAAGGTAACATCTGCACATTATTTATCAAACATTTGAAAAAACAAAAGCTAAAAGAAAATTTTTCCCGTACCTCTGACCTTTCCAACCTTCTCCAGAGTAAGCATCAATAAGGTTCTGCTCTAGCTTCATTTTGATTAAGAGGTACCTTGTTCTCCTCAGCAGTCGAGAAGCATCATCAAGATCCACATTTTCCCTTTGCCTTTTCTTCTTTCTTATTCTCTTAAACTTTTGAATCTTTACCTCCCCATCAACATCTTTACCCTCTTTTCTAGAACTATGAGAAATTTTTTTGCCTTGTAGCTTCGTTGAAGACAGCTTCTGTGAAGATTTCCCATCAGTTTTATGCAGATCTTGTCTAATAATCAATTTTTTATTTGAAGAATCCTTGCTAGGCCCCTTGATGGAAGAGTCAGTAACTGTCTTCCTTGATGTGTTTGTGCCAACTTTGTGTGTGTGAGATTTTGATTTCAGTTTACGCTTCTTCCCTTGGCAATTTGTGCTATTTGTTTTGAATCTCAATGATGAATTTAGCTTTGACTCAGTCTGTTCCTTTGAACCGGATTTTCTAGATCCTCTGTTATTTAACTTCTTCTCACTATTCCGCATATTAATTTAATATGTACTACCCCTGAAGTTCAGGCATAAAATAGATAAGTAGTGACATTAAAAGTGACTCCAGATAAACTATTTGTGCACAAACACAGATATTTTGTATAAAGAAGGACATAGATAAACTGGACAGAAATTGCACATGAAATGCAGATTAATATTACTTCTTATACATTGTTAAAATATAATCATGCAAGTAAAATATAATCATGCAAGAGCCTTTATAATATGCAGAAAAGCACAATGCTTATTACTAAAAAACATGAGTAGTACAATTGATCAAATCATTAATAAGTAAAAGTCCCCACACTGACTTGGGGACTCATATTAGCAAACAATAAGATAATGAAAAAGATATTTGGAACTGAATTCACACAAAACCATTTAAAATGTATGATCTTTTTGGTTCCACAGTTCCAGTGAAAGTCTAAATAAGAGAGAATAACCTCATATTAAAGAATTACCCCTCAGGCATCATATTTTTTAATTAAATAACAGGGAAGATATTTCCCATGCAGAATATCAAGATTTTGGACACCAGTGTATTTAAGAAAAATTATGAGAAAAAGTATTGTTATCTGTAAAAGACAACATAAAATTGTACAGTAACAATTGACCAAATGCTGCTATTAACTCAATTATCAGAACTCTAAATTTTATAGGCAGTATAAACTAGGTCAAATGAACATGTATGCAGAAACACCAATACAGAAGGCTTCTTTAAATACGAAGTGACACTCAAAGGAAACAATTCCCAATTTGGCCATCTCTTTAATTAGCTTTTTATAGGGTTTGACAGTTTTCTGCATTGTTTTGTGGGGCTGAGGCAAGTAGAACTCTTGGAAAGGAAAAGAAATGTTAATATCCAATTATCAGATTAAATTGTACAATATACACATATAAGAACAACTATATCCCTTTCTCTTTTATTTTTTTCTTTTCTATTTTTCCCTAATCATTGCAAATAAGCACCTCAAGTGAGGACCAAAATAGAAGTAGAGTATAAGAAAAAAATCTTCATTAGAAAACTACAAACAGAAATCTTCTAGAGGAATTCATAACATCTTTGTCTCATCAAAAGGAAAATGAATTCTCCTTCAAGGTTTGGTAAAATTTTACCTGACAGAGATGCAAGAATTTGCCACTGATAATATTATCATATGTGGTTAGCGTGTACTAAACATATTTGGAAAGAAATGCCAATGCTTATCTACAACTGGTCAACTGCAGTTGTTTCTTAAAATCTTCTAGAATCTATGTATTTCATTAATGCTAATCCACCAAAATAAAAGGAAAGAAAGAAAAATCCTATCCAAGAATGACAAAGCTGCATGATGTAGATTCACTAGTGAATTAATTCAGATATAGAATCATACATAAATGAGAAAGGCTATGGGTTTCAAAAAGGGATGGGATGGGGAAATAAATTGACCCAAGGGCAGTGAAGACCCACGATCCCCCAGGAAATCCAAAATAAGTAAATCAAGAAACAGTTATCAATAGCATAAAAATAGAGAATTTACACAAATTGAGATCAAAGCAGAATATATCAAACACAGAAACAGTTCATCAAAACCCAGATGCAACAGTGCCAAATATCCCCGCACAAGATGAGTTGGCAACCAGTGAAGCATTACAAGGCCAGTACTCGTAAAAAGACAGAAGAACATTGAATCAAGAATCACTTGACGAATTTAGTAAAGACTAAAGAACAAAACTTGAGGCAAGATGTTTAAGACCCTGATCACTTCAAAGGCTAGAGAACCAAAATTAAGTAATCATGAGTTTCATTAATCTTCGTTGAACCATGATTCAATCTGGGAAACAAACACTGATGATTAGAAGGTAACATGGCAAATACCCAAGTGACTACTATGCCAAAATTGGTCAAGAAAGCAAGCCAAAACCTTGACTTTGAAATTTTGAATCCAAACAATAAGCCCCCACAAGTTCCAAGCTAAAAACAAGAAAAACCCACATGAGTTTAAGGTAAATTAAGAAAACTAACCTGTAATAGAAGAGGAATAAGGTGAAAGATCTGAACTTTCTATAGCTCTGTCTGAAGGAATATGGTGAGGCTGCGTGGGTGGGAAGGATTAAATAAGTGACCTTTGATAGAGTGATTGATGTGAAATTGAAATTGAAATTGAAATTGGGTCTCAGATTCCCAATGTTGCTAGGCCAGTCACCGGCGATGGTGTGCCTGTTCCCGAAGCACCACCAACGGTAAGGTAAGCAGCTGCAGCTGCTGCTCCTTCTTCTTTCTATTCCCTATATTATTAACTCTCCTTTCTTTTGGTGTGTCCCTTATTATTATTACAGAGTCCCATATAAGTGTTCACCTTTGTCCCTCTCTAATTTTAACCAAAATTGCATCTTTACCACAAACAAAAACAAATTTGCTCTTTGGGGAACTCAAATTCCCGCTGAATATGTTGTTGTTTCTTGAATGTGTGCAGCCAATGGCAATGGTGTGTCTCTTAAACCGTCATTGCAAACGGCAATGTTCTAAGATGGTTATTTTAGGAAGAGTCTCTTGCCAAAATATTTCTATTGTTTCGTTGAAAAGAATTCTTTTCTACATGTTATTTGGACAATTTTTTAAAATAGATATTATCACATATATTAATTTTTTCTTCTAAATGTTAATCAGATGACAAGTGTCATAATTTTTTAAATAATCAAATGAAAGTAAAATTAATTAATTAATTTCATTTACAATTTTTTTCTAAAATAAAGATTATATTGAAATTTTTATAATTATCCTGAATCTCTTTTTTCTTAAAATTGTTGTTTCATTTTTATTCTAAATTGTAATTAAATTTAATTTTACCTCTCAATGAATACAATTTACATTTAGTTTGAATTTAAAAATATTGTTTAGAAATAAAAAAAAATGTATTTTAATAAATTTAATGTGTCTGTATACATTTTATTAAAATTATTGTGCATAGCATGAATGATATATTAGTTTGTTTATTTGTATTGATCTCTTTGTCAAGATTAAATGTAGTGTTCCTTGCACACTGCATAGCTTATATATATTTGACAAATTCATGAATATGCAATTCTTCAGTAAACCGAAAAGATTTTTTGTTTAAGTTCAACCGATTGGTTGAATTAGATGATGTTATAATTACGTATTAAATATATATATATATATATACATAATATAACACACATTACCAATAATAAAATACATAATAAAATTTGAAGTCTCAATTATCAAGCCTCATATCACTCTCAATTGAGTAGTTGAGTGATTGATAAAGTTTAAAAAATTAAAAAAAAAAAATAGCCAACTCACATCAAAACTAACTAGTTCACCAATTTTGCTAAGTTTTAACTGATTTTGGTCAGTTTCCACTGACTCAACTCAATTCAACTATAAATCCGATTCTGGCATTAAATTATAACTGGATAAGAAACTAGTTCACGATCCAACTGACCGATCCAGTTCAATTCAGACAACACTGCTTTCAAGTTCATATAAAAATAATTAAAAATATTTTAATGTGCTTTATAATATTTACGTATAATTTTAGACTCATTCCTAACTCAATTTAGCGAGTAGTTCAACTTTAATTGTATCACGCTGATGCATCATAGTTTATATTTGTCATTGTCTTGGCGAGTGACCTGTTTATCTTAAAACACCAATTTTTTTATTTTTTATTTTGTAGCAGCGTCCCTTTCTTGTTTTTCTTTTTGTAAAATTACAAAAGCCCATAGGAAACGTAGTCGATTGAGAGTTTGATATAACAAAATGCCACACATTTTTAGTAGGGCTGGTCTAAGAAGCACTTGATTTATTATGAACATGACTAGCCAAATGATGTACAAAATCCAAATGCAGATAGTAAGAAACCAAAGACATCTTCAGTTTTGCCTTCTTTCTTTCTTTTTAAGTTTTGGCACATCGTATTTGTATGATTGTTTGAATACGGAACACATCCAACTATGTGGGCAGCAGCAAGATAATGTCATCACATTAAGAGCACTCATGCTCTAGAACCAAATAAAAAAGTACGTTCTCTTTTCAGGCATTCAATTAACATTTAAGTGCAAGAAAATTCAGTATATTGTATCAAATAGAACTTATTTTATCATCAAAACGCTGAAATACACTGAAGGTGACAGTATCTTTCTGCCTCAAATTTTCAGATTTTAAAACAAAAAGAGGATCAAGCAAGCCGACCAATGTCCAATTCAACAACCAGGATCCTGCCAACATTTAAAAAAAACATTATATATCCAACACCAAATATAAAACAAACGTATATGAGATAAAAGGCATTAAGAAGTTACAGAAAGTTGAGAACAAGTACAAGTATTGTCTATTAACAGCAGTACAGTTGTGGCATAATTTAATCACTGACCTAGAATTGCTTGAGCAGAATGTATTTTGAAAGAATAACTAGGAAAAGTTTGACCCACCCGGCCATGGGTCAGCCTTAAATGGGGCGGGGTTGACCCATTTTTGCTTGGTGGGTTGAAAATATGAACCCACCCCGTTTTATGGTGGATGGTGGATTGGCAGGTTATCTCGTCTAAAATTTTTAAAAGTAAATTTTTAACATTTCACTCACTCTATAAGCTAGTTAGTCCACAAAACAAATATTACAAATATTGCATTAGTTAATTGGGTTTTTCTTTTTTAATTTTTGAAATAGCACTTTGTACATTACACGTGACTTAAATCTTTATAAACAAAAATGACCCACGGGTTAACCTACCCCACCACAACCCGCAGGTTATATAACACGATTTTAAAAAATGGGTTGAAAGAAACAACTCATCCCGTTTTTGTACCCATTTTGATATCTCTAATTTATATGTAAAGGCCAGCAGCCCAAAATTACTTTGGAAACGTTATTTATGCCCCAATGGCCAATGTCCTTTTGAAAATTTGGAGATAAAAGAAGTAATGTATGGGAGGAGAGGAGTTGCCAAACATATCTGTAACAGTGCAAAATTCATTCTCGGGGGCCAAAATGAATTCTAACTTTTGCACAGCTATCCAAGCATGCTACACAGAAACAAGGATAAAATATACTATCACATAAGACACCAACATTAAAATCACGCAGGCCATTGCTTTTCAAGCCTATAAAAGAAACTACATAACTTTTTCATGTCATAAATCATGAGGGAAAGGAGTATTGTCGGGAAATTGCTTACACAAGATTTCACACAAATGAGATCAATGTGTTGGATGACAATGCAGTCATCAACAGCAGAAGAAACGAATTCCTTCATGTTTTCTTTTAACATATCTAAGTTCAAATTTCAAAACTAGGTCCAACAAATCACTCAAACTTATAATCTTCTAAATTATGAGAATTTGAAGCAACCAAGACACTCCATAGAACAAAACCTAGATAATCATTAGCACAGAAACCAGAAAAACAAAATCTTTAATTAGCTTGACTCTAACCCGTAAATATTTGCAGCTAGTGCTAATGTTGAGTCAATGTGCAAATTTTTGGGCAAACAAAGGGTCAAAAAGCCTCAGCAATTTTCTTGAGTCAGACACCTGAAAATTGCTGTACCCTGGTTGAAGAGGGAAAGAGACTGCAATCAAGATAATGTTTTCAAATTGCTTGGTGACAACCCAGTAATATCTAATTTTAAAACACACAGCGGGGAGGAGGAGACATACACAGCTGAGCTGAAAAAACTTAAGCCATGTGAGCTAGGAAAAGCATCATGTGAAAATTTATGGGGAATAAACCTCAAAAACACCATAAACCTTTATCTCTGGAAACTGAGAATTCCACAAGATCTTTCAATGATTGTAGGATAATCACATATAAGCAGCAACTAGCCAAAAAAGCACAAGAAATTAGATATAAGTAATTTGTGACCTGTTTAATGTTAGAGTTGGAAGGAGGATTTGTGAGGTATCATTCTATAAAAAAATGCTAGACTACAGGTGATTTTGGTATTTATAGCTACATACAAAATATGTTTCGAGAAGCTGCTTCCAAGGTTGATTTTGCAAGCTGCAGTGAAAATGGCATTTGGGAATTTTTTGTCAAAAGTGGCATTAAAAACAGTAGTATAGCACTTAGCAAAAACTTGCTAAAATTGATTTTGCTGCATGCAATAGGACCGCATTGTATGAATATTGAAATTTTCATTTTACATTGTATAAGGAAAAATGAAAAGAAAAATAAACTTTTTCTTTCAAAAAGAAAACAAGAAAAAGCAAAAAAAATTTTAAGAAGCAATTGCTGATAAGTCCACCAAACACATGAAACAGCTGCTTCCACAAAAAAAAAAAAAAAGGCATGCTCTCCAAAAGCAACATCAAACTCAGCATAACTCTAAGCTCGTACATAATGGCAGTATCAGATCTTCTAACACCATTCAAGCAAACCAACCCCCCGCCCCCAAAAGATCTTTATATTTATTAAGCAGCCAAAACAAAGCCACGAGATGAACATAATCAAGCATAGTTCAGAAGGAACGTATACAACTACATGCGTGGCTTAGCGAAATTAATGTGCTCACACACACGATATCTTTTCAAAATGAAATAAAAAGACTAAAATGCACATGCCACATTTTCTACTAATTCACGGGAGCTTTCAATTGTACTTAGAATCAAACCTTAAAACAAGAATCTGGGGTCTTTCATGCTTATGTGGACAACCATAAAATTGCAATTTGATTATTGCCTGAAAGATGCATACCATGAGTTATTGGACCAAAACATAGCAGAATAAAAAACACCCGGAAAGCTTATCCACCCTTGTGATATGTTAAGCTCATAGCCGTTCACACCCAGAACAAACATCACATGCTACCCACCCAAGTCAAGAATAGTCGTGACAACGAGCATTTGGCTCCTAAAAAAACCAAACCAATATCCACAAAGCAGAAAACACGTTTGAAACCACTTGATCCAAACTCATGTCAACGGAACAAGCACACACACAAAGACCCTTTCTTTACGCATGAAATCGCTAAAACATTCTATTCGATACACAACACACACCCTCTTCAATAGTATCAAAGTCGAAACAACAAACGGGGCATCATAACACAAAATCACAAAATTCCAGATCCACGTGTACCCTATCATAAATTCGAACATAAAAAAATAAAAAATAAAAAAGAAAATTTTACAAAGATCTGAACGAATCAGCACATGAAATTGATAAGAGAAGCACACCTGAAACAATCAGTGATCATTGGCGTGGTGCTGCTGGTGCTCGAGGTGGCGGCGTTCGTGGGGGAGGGCGACGAGGTAGGAAAAGATCATGCCGCCGTAGCAGACATGTAAGAGGGGATCAATGGAGCTGGTTTGGATGTACTTGGCGTGATAATTGTCCAACCCTCTCTCAACCGCTTTCTTCATGCAATCGATGGACAGAAAGGGCTTCACGTACGTCGGAAGGTCCTTCACCTTCAACCCCTTGATCTCGTTGAAAATGTTCCTCATCGCCATTGTTGATGTAATTCGCAAAGAGAGAGAAAGAGGGGGCGTTCGGAATCGGATCGCGATCGCACCAGAAGAAACCCTAGTACCTAGCTGCAAAAGGGGTGCTATGGTTAGTTATTATGGTATACCGAATACGGATCTCTGCTAACCCGATCGATCAGCCGGTACCCGTCCGGCCCGAATAAGCCCACATAAAAAGTTTATGAAATTTGAACATGGGAGTTGATATCTTACCCTTATGGTTCTTATCGTGAATGCATATTCATTAGTAATTAGTTTTATAATGAAAAATTACACGTTTTTTTTTTCTAAATTCTTCTATTCTAAATATTTTTTTATTGGTTTGTTATTAAGTGATTTGTTAAATATTTACTAGCAATTAATTTTATAATAAATATTTGAATAATTTTATATTTTCTTAACAAATTAGTCTAATAATATTTTTAATTAATTAAAAAAGTAAATATTAAATATTTTTTGAGTTTTTTAAATATTAAATGTTTCTACTTTTTTATTTAATACTTTATGTTTTAAGTAATTAAAAGGATGTTATGACTTACAATGATATAACATTATTCCAAATGTTTAGAGGTCTATTGAATATAATCAATTGTTAATAAAAATTTGACAACTCACCCTGAATATCATGATAATAAAAAAAAGGTACGAGAATAATTCTTAACTTTAACTTAAGTCAATTATCCCCTTAAATTTTGGTTTAAAGAAAAAAAATAAAAATGTTTATTGTATAAATGTTTTTTACATCATACTAACAATGTCAAAACCTAAAAACAAATAATAGCCTAAAAATGTGGCGACATATTCCATATATTCATGCATTTAAATTTTATAATGTTTTGCTCAAGAACTATAATTTAAGTGACACCTAATTCCTTTTGAGGATTGCTTTTATCATTAAATGAATTAATCCTTATCACACTTCAATTTGATATTTTTAATGAATAAAGTGATAGTAATGATAAGTTACTTTAGTATTATCGGTCAAGAGGCTAATGACATGTCTAGGATTTCAAAAGACAAGTAGATGTCTACCCAAATGATTGCTTCCAAGGTATGCACTTGAAAGATTTTCTCACATAAAGGCTATTTACACATAGCACTTGGGGAGAGATGAACACCAAGTGAAACTATTGACCAATGAGGACTTGAGTCTCGAATCCTGTGCACTTAAAAAGAACAAAGCGTTATATGGATCTTTAAAAAGAACAAAGCGTTATATGGATCCTGTAAGTCAGTTAATAAGTTAAGCCAACTCGTGTTAGCTTTAAAAAATTAGGAGTAGGAATTGTTATTACATTCCAAAGTCAAAGCAAACCACAAATATGAATAAAAACTTACAGATTACCTATCAAATGAGATTACTATGAAGAATCAAACATAAACCTTTCAAATAAAGTAGTTCAATCCTTATAAGTGTATCATGATCATGTGCATCACATGATCTTGTATCATTAAATTTTTAGTCACTTTTACTTTCATCATTCTTATATGATTTGAAGTCTTTTCTCAATAAAATAAAATAAAATAAAATTACAGTTGCCAATTTGACCTCAGCGTGTTGGGTCGTCATTTGGCTAAATAATTCTTCCAAAAATTAGATACACATTCTTTTGTTAGGCTGGCCCAACAAGAACAATTGGACTGATCTAATTTATTACATGTAATTAGGCCTGACCTGAATTAAGTTGGTTTATCAGGCCCGTAATAATATTTTGGGCTAGGCTAGCTTTTTTATGCCAATTTTTTTTTTGTCAGAAGAGCTAATTAGAATAGATTGACCCATTTAAAAACTCTCAAAAACTTAACGTGATTTCTGTTTTTTTTTAATTTCTCACAATGTTTGACTTGATAAATTATTCTATTGTAAGAAAATATAAAAACTTATAAATAAAGAATATACTATTTTTGGAATGCAGAAATAAAGAACAATTGGACTGATCTAATTTATAAAAACTTATAAATAAAGAACAATTGGACTGATCTAATTTATTACATGTAATTAGGCCTGACCTGAATTAAGTTGGTTTATCAGGCCCGTAATAATATTTTGGGCTAGGCTAGCTTTTTTAAGCCAATTTTTTTTTTGTCAGAAGAGCTAATTAGAATAGATTGACCCATTTAAAAACTCTCAAAAACTTAACGTGATTTCTGTTTTTTTTTTAATTTCTCACAATGTTTGACTTGATAAATTATTCTATTGTAAGAAAATATAAAAACTTATAAATAAAGAATATACTATTTTTGGAATGCAGAAAAGGCTATTTATAAAATACTCAAACATACTTCTGAACGTATGTTAATATTATGGGGACATTTAGTTAATGTGACCTTTCATTTTTTTTTAGCAATGTTGTCTTTTAAATGTAATATTATTGTATTCAGTATAATAGTTGTTAAAGTAATTTTTGACATATTTTTATACCTAAAAATACATCACTCTTCTAAAATTAATGAAAATCATTTGCATAAGAAATCCCCATGAGTTGATTTATCTAATAAAGATTAAAACACTTCGCCTATGAGACTTATATTCAATCTTTGCTGCCAACAATTCCATCTTAGTTAGTGATATGTAAGTATTATTATGAGATTTGTTTTGTAAATTATATTAGAGACATAAGCACCATGTATAGGAGGAGGATATGTGACCTGATAGAGGATCGAACATCTGACATCTGACATCATTATCATACCTAAGTTTAAAAGAATTTGGTTAATCTCAATTAAATTACAAATTCGTTGGTGATAATTCTATAAGCTTTTGTTAGGATTTATGATATAGCCTTCTCTTGAAATGAGGGAGGCTATCTTCCCGCTTAACTTTTTCTTACCCTAAAGAAAAAAATTGCCACAAAATCAATGGAATATTTATTTTTATTGAAGAGATGGAAATGTTATATTCCCATAATGAATTACTTTAGTAAATAATAATAATAATAATAATAACAACAACAACAACTTACAATCCCTTATCACCATAGCCACCATCCCACACCATCCTCATGTCCTCAGTGTCACCTCCATCACCACCATGATTGTCAATGTTGTCACCAGCATTCAATTATTGCCACCTCCATCACTCCCTAATCACCATTATCTTATCACTATTGACTCTTAGGTGGCGTTTGGTACAAGAGTTATTTTTATATTCCTGGGAATGTTATCATGGGAATGAAATATTCCCATGTTTGGTATGAGATTTAAAAAAATATTCCCATCTAAAATATATTCCTGGGCATGATTTTAATTGATGATTCTCACAAAATCCTTCCCACAAGAGGGGGTGGGTTGAGAGGATTCCCAAGACATGGGAATAGTTTTAGGATCCTAAAAAGACATTTTTACCCATCCTTACTCTTAGCAACCCTATTGCCTCACATATGTCTTTCGACATTCTTCTCATTTCTTCGTTTTCTCCATAAGCTGCCTCCCTTGAATCTCAGTGGCCTTCTGCAACATCTTGCTTTCGTCGTCTCATCTGCAACTAAGGTTTTTTTCTTCTTCCTTTCATGAAAAATCTTATCTTGTATTTTATTTCTCTATTTTTTCTCTTGTTCTTTATCCTAAATTTCGCTTGTTAAGTTGTTCTTCCTCTACTGCAATCCCTAACCCAGCGCCACCGACAACCCATCACTAACCCAGCCCCACTGACAATCTATCCCTTCCTAGCCCCACCGATAACCCATCCAATGCTGTGGCAATCCAATGTTTACAAAAGGCATGGAAAACCACATATTCCAAACAAATTCTTTGTCGGGCTTGGTAGATCCATGATTTGTAAGTCATGGAAATCCATGATTCGTAAGTCATGAAATTAGAATATATATATATATATATATATATATAATTGATGGCACAATAAACATCATATATATATATATATATATATATATTAGAAATGACAAGAGATGAAGTACAGAGTTCTACCAAGTAACATAAGATGCAATTATATATCTGCATTGACATATTCATACTGATGGATCTAATTATTAATTTTGAGGTCCATCCATTCCACATTTTCCATTGGAGATTTGCTCTTTATATCTGCCATTATTCCATCTTCAATTTCAATTTGATCATATCCTTTCTTTTTTGGGGAACTTTTGAGATTATTTTCCTGTATTACTTCAGCCCATACTGGAGCAAACTATGTATTATTATCCTTTCCAAAGCCTCATAAATGGAACAAATAAATTACTGTGTTGTCTCACATGTTGTTTCAACCTCTAATAATTTCTATGGTGTCTCACACTACTTGTTCAATTTGGATAGGTGGGATATGACTAATAAATTTTGCTTAAAGGATATAACTCATTAGTCTGTCTTTTACTTATTTACATATGTAGATGATGGCACGGTTACACCATTCAAGGAAGCAAAGAGTGCTTATAATATTGATTATGTATTTGGAGATGTTGAATCAATTTACATTGTTAGTGATGAACGTTTGTGCTTTATTATTAGCTGACCATTTAGGGAGGAGGGTGAGAAGGAGAATAAGTTATGATCATCATAGTAGGGCTATGATAAGGGAGGTCAATTTCCATAGGATTGTTTTTATTAGTGACCTTGCATGCATAGAGAATACTAGGATGGATAGGAGGTGTTTTACTACGTTATGTGACTTGGTGAGAACTGTTGGGATGTTAGAACCAACAAGGCACATGGGTATAGAAGAGCAAGTTACAATGTTCTTACACATTTTAGCTCATGATGTAAAAAATAGAGTAATAAAGAGGCAATTCATAAGGTGAAACAATTGGTAGGCAGTTCACCAAGGTACTGCATGCACTGTTAAGATGTCATGCCATTTTGTTCAAATGTCATGAACATGTTCTTGAAGGTTCTATAGATGAGCGATGGAAATGGTTCAAAGTAATGATAAAAAAATTTATACAGGTGGTATATAAATTTAACTTAGAAATATATATTGATGCTGAACATTTATGTTATGCAATCAATAGAATTGCTTACGAGTTCTCGACGGGACATATATCAAGGTAAATGTCCCATAAACTGATAAGCCTAGATATCAGACTAGGAAAGGTGAGGCAGTAACAAACGTATTAGGAGTTTGTTCACAAGACATGCAATTTATATATGTCCTACCTGGATGGGAAGGATCAGCTGCAGATTCTAGAGTCCTTAGAGATGCTATATATCGTTGGAATGGATTGAGGGTGCCGCAAAGTATTTTTATTTTTATTTTTTTGGTTGTTGTTTTTACGTGTTTTTAACTTCTAAAGTACTAGTATTTATTTGCTTAGGTTACTATTACTTGTGTGATGCTGGTTACATGAATGGGGAAGGGTTCCTTACACCATATAGAGGACAAAGGTATCATCTTAGTGAGTGGAGGCAAGGGGTACAACCTGCAACACCACAAGAATTTTTTAACATGAAACATTCTTCTGCTAGGAATGTTATAGAAAGGTGCTTTGGTTTGTTGAAGGGAAGATGGGGTATTATAAGAGGCAAATCTTTTTATCCCGTGAAGACACAATGCAGAATAATAACTGCTTGTTGCTTGCTTCATAATCACATTAGAAGGGAAATGTCATGTGACCCATTAGAAGAGCAAGTAGACAACATAGAAGAGAATTTGGATGGTGATAGGATAACTCATGTGGAAACAACATATGCTTGGACAAATTGGAGGGATAATCTTGCTCAAGAGATTTTCAATATATGGAGAGGACAACATTAATTATTTATGCTTCCTTGTCATATTTTTATTGGTTTTAGTTATCGTGGTTTGTAATAAATTTTATTATCATTGTAATTACATTTGTTGTTTTTCTTGTAAGAAGATTGTTAGTTAATTAGCTTGGATATTTTTCTATTTCTTCTTTAATATAATTTGCTACTTATATTTCCTTGTAATAAATTTTTATTATTTAGTTTGGAAATTTTTTCCTTTCATTTGTGTAAAGATGAAAGCAAATAGCCATCCTAAAACAATGCAATCAAAGCATTAATGGTCAAATAGACAAAAAATTGGTTGAGTATTATTAATGTTACGTTCCATTAGAGTATTTTTTTTATTTTGCATTTGTTTTTATTAGGGGTATTTATGGAAAATTACTACTCATTCCTAAGAATATTGTCTTTAAACCAAACATGGGAATACAACATTCCTGGAAATATTATCAAACATTCCCAGGAATGTTCAAGGCCAACCAAACATGGGTTTGATAGATTCCCAGGAATACCATTCCCAAGAATATCATTCCCAGGAATATCATTCCCAGACATCCTATTCCCAGAAATGAAAAATCAACTCCTGAACCAAACGCCCCCTTAGTCTTTACAATCTAATGTTTTAAAAATTAGTACAAGTTAGAAGAGTAATTAATTCATAGTTTAACTAGTTAAATCAATGATTGAATCAGATAACTTAAAAAATATATTTAAAATATATTAGATAGATTATATATAATTAATAGTTATATTATATATAGTTATATATATATATTATAATCAATTTTTTGTTATGAAAATAATTATTCAAATGAATTTTAAAAAATAAATATACACACAAAACTTAAATATAATATAAAAAGTTGACACTAAAAATTAAAATTAAAATTATGAGTACTTTTTAAATTTTAATCTCAATTTCTTTAATATTTCTTTGGTTGGAAAAATATTTCATTTAAGATTGATTCCACATGAAGCATCGATGGAATGGCTTTCTACTTTCATGTCAAATACAATACGAGCAAATCTCACCCATCCATTATCTTTCAATTACATCAGAACCTTCGAAGTATACCACATACGTTAGCAGTGTTGCAAAAAGAGAGATGTAAAGATAAACCATAAAGCAGTATGCAAAACAAAAAAGAAGAGAGATGGACAATGATGCATAGTGGGAAACTAAAAAGTATAGAGATATCTAAACATGATAGTGTCAGAGACACGGACAAAAAAAAATCAGAAGGAACCTAAACTGACGAACTTGCTGATTCTTTCAATTTTAACGGACTTATCAAGTTTTAATTGATTGAACCACTCAAACAATTTTATGATTAAACCCCGACTGGTGTGATGTCTGGTTAGCAATCCAATCAGTTAAACCAATCCAACCTGACCGAATTTTAAAACACTGATACAATCATCATCCTATCACAAGCACCACTTATGGTGTCTTTTGATTAAAATTGAACAGTTGAATCAAACACTTTAGTCAAATATATATTATTCTTGACTATATGTCACACAAATAAAATATTTTTGACAATTTTAAAATCACATTTATAATAATCAGATTCTCAAAAATAAAAGCGATTAATCCAAGAGATGCCACCTGCACACAACTCATACAATTGTATGGATACTTCATATAAGTACAAAATCTCATTTATTTATTTATTAAATTCACATGGATCTACTTATACTATTATGTCTGGTTTAAATTATAAGAGTTACATAAATAATAATATTCTAATATTATTACTAGAAGAAAAATAAATTAATTTTAAAATAATGGTTGAGCTGAAATGTATTGTAGTTTTTTAAGATAAAGAAATCATGAAATCTTGTCAATGATCAGTTTATGAGTTTCTATGCATGTGATATATATAAAATTTCCGTATATGTTTCTATATTTTTTCTTCATACATACTATTTTGTGTTGTAATCAACAAAGAAAAAAAAATTAAAATAAAATAAGTTCAATTTTCTTATATTTTTTCCTCTTCATCTAACCAAATATTGATAAAAATTCAAAGAACATCAAATTATTGGACGTGAGAGATATATATGAGCGGACAAGACCAGCCTGTAATGTCCATTTGTTTTCTTCTCCAACCATTAAACAACATTAGACACCAAAATCCATTATTATAAGGAAGTGGAATCCCATTTCAAAAGCAAAAGCATTCAAAGTACAAATACCACACCAATCAAGGTTTCCATCCATCAATTCTGTGTTTCCATCCATCAAAGTGAAATTTAGCGATGGGCATTTTGGTAACTTCAGTGGAAACCAAACGGAACCCGCCTTTTTCTATTCTTAAAAATCAACCAACGGATTCTGCAGAAACTTTGGTCCCATGTAACCCAATTCTCTCGTCAAAATTCATAAATTAGTTAAGCCTGACACAACCTGAAAGTACCAAAATACCCTTGTAGAGATAGAACAAGAAGAAGAAAAGAAGCACGTTGATCTTCTTCTTTCTCTGTTTCCATCATTAAAATCATAAAACCAAACCATAGTTAATGAATAATGGGAACGTTTCAGAGCTTCAGAAAGGCCTATGGAGCTCTCAAGGACTCCACCAAGGTTGGCCTTGCCAAAGTCAATAGCGAATACAAGGTGATTTCCTCATTTTGATCAAATTTTTAAAATTTTTTTTTTAAATCTCTAGCTCAATGTTCAAATTTTCATTTGTTTTATTTATTCTTCCAAATGGGTTTCTTCCATTTTATGTTTTGATGATTCTGTTCCATTTATCTTTTTGAAGGAGTTGGATATTGCAATCGTAAAGGCTACCAATCACGTAGAATATCCTCCCAAGGAACGTCATGTTCGAAGTGAGTTGATATATATACCTCATTTATGATTCACAATTTTTGTTGAATATAAATGATGCTTTTTCATTTTTAGATATTATATGTGCCATCATGAAATTTGTTTCACATAAGCTTTGGATCATTATTCATTTTCCAAAGCTTCGGTTGATCAATCTATGCTTGTTTATTTTCCTTTCTAATCTTGCACTAAAAGAAATGAAATGATTACCATAATGTCAACTTTTAAGGTATAAATCAGATTTGCTTTTCCATTGCAAAGCTGATTTCTCTCACACTTATTATATATATATAATTTGATTTATCCCGTTGTGTCTTAAATTCTTTGCAGAAATATTCTATGCGACATCAGCGCACCAACCACGGGCAGATGTGGCATACTGCATTCACAAACTTTCCAAGAGGCTTTCCAAGACGCGAAGTTGGATAGTAATTCCTTTTCATACTTAGTGGTTTGAGATGTTGTCGTTTGAAAGCACTAACACCTAAACAATCTTAAGAGCTCAAAATTTTTCATATGATATGTTAGAACATTGTGTTTTGAACAGTGTTGTTAAAGGTTTTGTTATCTTTGCTTTCCTCTTTATGAACATACATTATCTGAAAAGAAAAGAAACACTTGAATGATATCATATGGGCAATCACCTCTCAAATGTATATATAAATATGAATCGTGGTTCTAATGCTCTTCCAAAACAAATGGGATATGACATGTCCATAAATTATCATAGCATCCCCTGTGGAAAGGGACAGCCAGGGGCTAAATAACTCTTAGGTTCAGCTCACACTATTTAGAGAGAGAGGGAGGAAATGTGTTTGCCCACAATTTTACTCAGAAAATGAATTTTCTATACCGTATAGCGGCAATTTTTCAAAACTTTGACATTCACTTCAGCTTGTTTGTAACTGAATAATGAAATGACAGGTTGCTATAAAGACATTGATAGTCATTCATAGGACTTTGAGAGAGGGTGATCCGACCTTCAGAGAAGAGCTTCTAAACTACTCACGCAGGGGACATATTCTCCAAATATCCAATTTCAAAGATGACTCAAGTCCTCTTGGTAAATTACTTCTGCAGATTATTTGTTGTAGCTATTCTTCATGGATATTTGAATATTGTCACATTTCATGCCTAATTATATTTCTCCATGCAGCTTGGGATTGTTCTGCATGGGTTCGAACCTATGCACTATTTTTAGAAGAAAGACTTGAATGCTTTAGAGTCCTTAGATATGACATCGAATCTGAGCGCTTAACAAAATCATCACCGGCTGCAACTAAAGTGTGTGCTTTGCCTTATTTTATTCGCATTCATATTTTTGCAAGCGTTTTATTGCTGTTCAGAATATCAGTAACTTTCAGCTTCGACAGGCTCATAGCAGAACACGGACGTTGGCTAGTGAAGAGCTGTTGGAGCAGCTACCCGCACTGCAGCAACTTCTATACCGCCTTATTGGTTGTCAGGTAAGAATTAATAGAGAAAAATCAGGTTTGGTATCTGCATATTGTTGTGTCATATGAATCATATCTCTTAGACTCTTACCATTGAAATTGCTTCATTTTTATTTTTATTTTTTTTGCCTTTAAGATGACGTTTAATTTGCTTTAACATCTTGCAGCCCGAAGGATCAGCTTATAGCAATTATCTAATACAGTATGCATTGGCCCTGGTATGCATGTTTGGTATTTGTGCTTTTCACATAATAGCAGTTTTGAGTATTATCTCAGAAAATGTTCAGTGGCAATTGCATGACTAGATAAACTTACTGGAACAAAATAAAAAATTGTGAATATCTTTGCTTATGTGGTCATATGCACAGTGAAACTGGTATCTGCCAACAAGGAGCCTTTAGAACTATATCCATATGATTCCTACTATTAGATAATAAAACTCTTTGATAGAACTCGTTGAAGAAATGGCTTCTGCTCCAAGTTGAAGATTACAGTGACTTAGTGAATTAAACTGTGGAATTGCTACCATCATGGACTTTTATTTCCTATAATGCAAAATTGTTGCAGCCTAATTCATCCTGAGTACCTCTTTTAATTCCATAAAAAAGAAATGAAGTTTGGTTATTTTTCTGGGCATCTCTTTACCTAGCTTTATGTCTCTTTTCCTCACTCTATTTTTTCGGGTTTTGGCAATGTCATTCAGGTATTGAAAGAGAGCTTCAAAATATATTGTGCACTTAATGATGGAATCATAAATCTTGTGGACATGGTAGTCTCTATCTCAGTTTAATGTGATATTTGGATCACTTTACTTGAATTTTCAATTGTACTAACTAATGAAAATTGCAGTTCTTTGATATGACAAGACATGACGCAGTGAAGGCTCTAAATATTTATAAAAGAGCTGGCCAACAGGTTTACAACGAGGCCTTTTTTTTTTCAGAGACAATCTTGTTGCTGTCCAATATGGATTGAATCTTGTGCTCTATGAGGTTTTCCTAAAGAGGCATACTTGTTGAGCTGATGGTTTTTCTTACTAATACTATGCAGGCTGAAAATCTTGCTGACTTCTATGAATACTGCAAGGGCTTGGACCTTGCTAGGAATTTCCAGTTTCCAACACTGAGACAGGTTCTTTTTGCTTCTTAGTAACAACATTTCATGTGATACCATAAACAGAATCTCACGAAGCTCTTTCTTCAATAAACAGCCACCTCCCTCTTTCCTTGCCACAATGGAAGAATACATTAAAGAAGCACCCCAGACAGGCTCTGTTCATAAGAGACTGGTAAGAAAAAGTGATATACAAATTACTTGGAGAAAGCTTGTGCATTATGTTCTTATGTTTGTATATGAACCAGTATGCATCTCTTTCTAACCAAATTCAACTCCCTAATATTACAAATTACAGAACCTATGACATGCAATATGGCGGATGAGGCTTAAGCCACTTCCCCAGGGAGAGGAGTGCTGAAAGACCTTCAGAGTGAGCCAAAGAATTCTGAGGACACTCTGGGAGTCTGGATATTTTATTCTGTCTTATGTTTGATAAAATTAAGGAATGGCAATATTCTCTAAAACATCTAAGCTATTAATAGAAAACTTTAGAGCTGCTTATTTATTCCGCATTGTGCTCCAAAGCCCTTTTCACCACTTTGATAGACCATGCTAATTTATTTTTTTAATTTTTAATTGACTGCAATTTTGTATCTATGTTCTGGTCTATGTTGCATAGGTACGGGTACGGTACTGATACCCAGTACGGATACGGGTACGGGATATGACATTTTTGAAAAAACTAAAGTACGGGTACTTTAGTATAATTTAACATATATATATATATATGTTTTTTTTAAATTAAACTAAGGTACCCATATCTTTTTTATATATATATATATATATATAAGATTAGAAGATTTATAGGTATCATATAACATAAAAAAGAGCTTAAGTTGTTCACATGACAGTGTAGCATATCACAAAAAGAAATTATATGTGTTCAACAACATAAAATCTAAGCATGAATATAAAAATTATGATCTAATAGTCTCAATATCATTATTTCCTTGCCCATCATCACTAAAAAGAACAGCTTCCAAGTCTGACTCATCAAGAGAAAGACCAGTCATACCCGACCAGTCGTACCCGAGACATATCCTGTTGTACCAGAGAAGCGTACCTAATATGAATTTCAAAAACAAAAAAATAGGTACATACCCGGTACGTACCCCGGTGTACCCGAGCCGTACCCGTACCCGGTACAGGTACTTCTTCAGAAATGGAGTACCCATGCTTCAGAGGTTCTGGTTTACTGGTTATGCCATATTACCCATGGCTCTACCTCATTGAGGTTTCTGCATTTTCTGTAACTGGCATCATGGAGAAACCATTGTAATGGACAAAAAGTGCTAATTGTTCATCAAAAAACTTTCTCTGATGCATTCAACTGTAGGTACTCTTTCAAATGCCCACAATGTATTTGTGTAATATTGTTTATTAATAAATGTCATTCAACATCAGGAGTATCAGGAAAATGATCAATCGCCTAGTAAAGAAGAACCAGAAACTAAAGAACCTGAAGAGCCTCAAGAAAATGAGAAACAAGCTGAAGAAGTCAATGAGGAAGAACCAGTAGCAGAGGAAGAAACACAGCCTAAAGAAGAGGAGGCTGAGCCTTTGATATCAACTGATGCGACCGGAGATTTGCTGGTATGTTTTGATTATCTGGAACTGGTATTCACGTTTGTTATGTTGGTTTGACAGAATATATATTTGTCCACCTTTGTAGGGTCTGAATGAAATAAATCCAAAAGCTCTAGAACTGGAGGAAAGCAATGCTATGGCTCTTACAATTCTACCACCTGGTGGTAAGATCTAGAGTAATTGATAATTGATTAAGAAATATAAATTGTTTTAGTGCATGCCTTCCTGGAGATTGCAATGCGCTTCACTAATGCATACTACATTTAGGTTCACCATCTAGTATTCCAGAGGCTCAGATATTTACAATTTAACAACCATACAATGCTTGTTTGGATTTCCCAACGGAAACAATGACAGGTTATATGTACGTTTGGCCTGCCCACATGGAAGTCCAAAATAGTTAACAAAACTTGTCGAACGAATTGTCTTTTCTACTTTGCAGCACGAAGCTGATAGGAGAAAATGGTAGATAGCTGTAGTAGAAAGATTCTATAATATGCTAGCAGTCATTTTCATAAACGATAATTTTGTCCAAAATCCATGAGGATGCTTCATACCTGTAGCATCTCTCATCCTTGTCAACATACATTATTACTAGGACTTGATCCTAAAAAACTTGTATAACCTCTTTCTTCTTCTTCTTTTTCCTTTTCCCTTTAAATCTCAATCATGCCTACCAGTCAACTAACTATACTTTCTATTTGATACTTGATTCAATTCTATGATTTTGCAACTGTGTAGGAAATAATTCAAGCAATCTTGCTTTGAGTAACATTTGTGGGACTTCTGGTTGGGAACTTGCACTGGTTACAACACAAAGTAACCATACCAGCCAAGTGCCAGATCGCAAAATGGTTTGTTTCTCCGCTATATTAATTTCAATTGCTTACCATCCCTCAGTTTGCAGCTCGTCTCTTTATTTTTACACATTATAACCAGCGCCCAATGATGACTTTAGTATTATTTTCATCCCACATAATAGACACTAGATAGATACATGCACGTTCACACAGCTTATCTGAAGAGGTCTGTTTGAAAATGGCTGATATGTGCATATACATATAATCACGAATATTTAAGAATAACTTAGACTATAGTGTAGAATCCAGGTCAAGGTGAATTGATTTCTTTACATATTTAGCTCAATGACCTGCAAGAAGATAATACTATTGTTTTTTCCCCCCATGTTGTTGAGTCAGGCTGGTGGGTTTGACAAGCTATTGCTGGACAGTTTGTATGAAGATGAAAATGCCAGGAGACAACTTCAACTCCAAAATGCAGGTTATGGACATGGGGGAATGGCTATACAGAATCCATTCGATAATTATAATCAGCATGATCCATTTGCAATGTCCAACAACATAGCACCTCCACCCAATGTGCAAATGGCATTAAGGGCTCAGCAACAACAGCAGCAGCAAATTATGTTCCAACAGCAGCAGCAGCAAATGATGTTCCAACAACAGCAACCACACAACATGATGATGGTTCCTCACCAGCAACCACATACTCAATACCCTCCACAGATGCAGAATATGGGTTCTCATAATCCATTCGGAGATCCCTTACCCGTACCTAGCTATCACCATAGTTCCATTCCCCAACAGGGGAATTACAATTTAATCTAGAGTTCACCTTCTTTCCCACTTAGCCCTCCCCTCTCCTCACCCCCACTTCCCACGCCACTAGGATGAATTCTTGTTTGTTGCAGTAGGGTAACATCTTTTTTTCTTAATTGAAATTCTTTGATTCATTGTTGGCCAGTGAATGTGATATGTAAATTTTCATTTGTAATTATCAATGATTCATTTTAGACAAATTAATCTCTTACTTAGATCTAGTAATACTCCTACACGGTTAAAAAGCCTACACGGTTAAAAGCAAAGTTTTTTCACTGTTTAGGAATGCTACCCCACAAAAAGATAATGGTTCCACTATTTAGGAATCAAAATTGAGCACCTAAATTCTCAAACTCCAGTAGAATCTCTCATTAAATTTTTTGAAGTAAATGAGGTGATTATGGGGAACACTGAAACAAAAGGGAGAAGGAAGATACACTATCTTCTGGTTCTGCTCTTTAAGAATTGTCGGAATCAAGTTTCTTCTTGTGAATTCACTGTTTCGCAGCAAAAAATAATGCTTCTGATTTTCATTCCTGTATTATTGTTCGCACAGCACTTTTTGCTTGTTATATTGCATAAATTAAAGTTTAGTTTTCCACTCCTTTCCCACCAAAAAAGTGTCCTGTGAATAGAGCTTGGTTCAACTAGCAAACATGGCATAATTCCACTTTCTTTTACCGAAATAATTTGGGTATCCCTATAAATTTATGTTGTGATGCTAATTTCACAACTACTTCCTTGATTATTAAAACAGCAACACCTGATGTATGTGGATAAAATAATATCTTGAATAGTCTACCATTAGAATGTTTGGACAACAATTTTGACATCATCACTGCACCAAAGAGAGTGGCAGACAACTTGATTTGCAACACTCAATGACAAACACACGGACTCAAAAAGTGACCCATCTATCTTTTTCGCTTCCTCTGCCTTAAATCAGGAAATTGAAGAGGGACAGGAAGCGTGGCATAACATATGTTTTTCTGGCGTGAAATTTTGCAACCCAAATGCTCATAGAGTTGTCTCACCGGTATTACACTCATCCTCAGATCCTTTGCTATATCCATGTAGTCACTTCGGAATTCATCAGAGAAAAGAGTCAGCACCAAGACATAACAAATGAGAAGATTAATCTTTTCAGAAGGCAGCCTCTTAGATTCGGAAACAGCAAACATTGTTGAAAATCTATGACGCAGAATGTTGGGGATTTTATGGCCCTTTGCAGAGGAAACACCATCCATGGAGTGCTGATCTTTGAACTTTATAAGATGATTGACGTATGAGAATATGCAAGAGAGCTTCTTCTTTTCTGACTTGTCCTGTAAACATAGACATTAGATGATAACAGATATAATATTTTGATTGAGAAAAACAAATCTGAAAGAACTTTCAGAGTAATAGGAAAAATGGATTTAGCAATGAAATTAGTCTAAAGAAGTTCAGGTCCAGTATCTCCCACAATAGCATTGGTGTAATCATATTAACTAAGCAACTTAACAGCTTTTGTCCACCTTCAACAGGCGAGGTTCATTGAAAATTGCTTACAGCATCCCCTTAAATAAGAATTCTAGAATGTTGATGAAAATATATTCTTTAAAATGGATATAGCAGAAATCTAATCATTTCCAATCCTTCGGTCCTTCCATAATATAAGCAGGTATAGAGTATCACGTCACTACAACAGCAAAACAATTATTTTACCAAAATTACTAACACTTGAATTATTTGTTACGCAAAAAGGATTTATTTGTATTGATACCTGAATCTTCTTTAATCTTTCTATCCTGTTGCAAACAAAAGTTGGGTAAGCACTGAAGTCGGCTTCTTCTCCCAGTTGCAAAATATTATAAATGTCTTCAAGGTAATCCCACTCTCCTTTAAGGATGATTTTGTCCAGTACATATGCCTCCTGAGGTGTAGTCGCAGAAGCATCATATGGTGGTATATTGCGAGAAACATGAGCTTCTGTACTTTCAAGGGCCTTTTTGTTTACAACAACATTTTTCATTTTCACATCCAGATTCTTTTGAGAATCAGGATCATCATCTTGTTTGAGAGCTAGCAACTTTTTAGCCTGCATAATGATACAAATTCTAAGATTAGTTTATAACACTTCCAACAAAAATCAGTTGAACAAAGTCAAAGGATTCCTATTGGAGACTCAATCACTTGAATTCATCCACTCATATAGTCATATTTTCATAGATGACATAGAACCATGTCTCAGACCACGTCTGTAATACTTTGTCACAAGAAAAAAAAAAATCTTTCACTAGAAGAAAATAAAGTCGATGACATCAATGGGATCAATAGTGGCACTTCAGAGTTACCGTAAGCAGAGGTATCGCAGTCGCCATGCAGAACAATCAAGAAAGTTTTTCCCATGCTAATGCATTTCATAAAATTACAGAATAAAATATACAAAAAATATTCATCCAACATAGCAAATATCTCTAACAGGGTGGCCAAAAGAATTCATCCAACATTTCTTACTCAAATTTCCATCCCACTCTAGTTTTGCTCCCCTCCCTATTTTCCACCTTCCCTCCCAAGCATACCCTAAGCAAATGGAGTAACAAATTAGCAGTTTTTACTACCTCACATTGTCCTCTTACAGACCTCCGAATCCTATCAGTGCATCCCCATTGCAAATCTGTGTTTCCCAATAATAAATATCTAAATGCTCTTAGATTTGAATATAACAACACAGCCGCACACGAATATCAATTTTTCATACTGAACTGTTAGCACAGCAAGCAAAAGGATTAAACATAAATCAGGACTCAGAATGTACCTTCTCTATTGCCTTCTTTGTTCCCCACATAGCAGTAGTCTGTCTCTCTTTCACTGCCTTCTGCTGCGGAGTCAGCTCCTCCATTGTGGAGTTTGCAGGTTCCTTGTCAGCAACTTGCAAGGTTTTAACTTTTGGGTCCAATCTGAATATCTGAACAACACCACCAATTAGCAAGACAAATATATTTATATGACTTGTGAAACGACAAGGTTATTTTATAGTATGACAACAATTTACCTTATTAGCAGCAATGGGGACAACCTTAAGGGTCTGGGTTTCTTTGTCAAAAACTCCAAGCGCGTACATGGCTCGATGTCCAGCCGCGGCCTCGCCGGAATAGCTGGTTCCGACGAATTCGACCGGCGACCCAGGAGGGCTCACGACGAGCTGCAGCCTTTTGGTCATGTTCCTGTTTCGGTAAACCTGAAAACCCGTGGAACCCTTGAGGGGATCGAACCCAGAAGGGAAATAGCCGACTATAGGAGGTGTTTTATTTGGGTGTTCATGGAAAACTTGGACCTTGGCCTGAACCGGTGGAGGATCCCTGTTCTTCTTGTTCTTCTTGCTCTTGGTCTTCTTGGGTAGTGGCTCTAGCTGGGTTCCATGCTCTTCGGCCTCCGAGTCCATTGGTGGGGAACAGGTAACTGGTAAACAGCGAAAAACCCTTATAATTGTGAATTGAGATTGAGAATTCAAAACACAAGCATCAAACTTGAGCACTGAAAATACATAATACAGTTTGACCCTTTTAAGTTGAAAGACAGTCAACCGAGTCAGTACAAATCAGCCGGTCGACCGAGTTAAATCGGTTCGATTGTAATTCCAATATGAGATGTTGTCTGGACCGGACAAGTGATTCATTTATTGATCGAATTAATTAGTTGGAACCGAGCTTAATAACACTACATATAAAAAAATAAAAGTGAGAACATCTCGTAATTTAAAATAAATGTAATCAACATTAATCGATCGATTAAATATAATATATAAGAATAAAATCTTGATTTGTAAATTTTTAAAATACACCATGATCTGAATAATAATAATAATAATAATAATATAAGATTTTTAAATTTATAATCTTTTACTTATTATCTACTTCTTTAAACAAAATATCGTGATGTATTCTCTTGATAAATGAGAATCTCTCATCACAATTTCGGAAATTCAACATGGAAGTCTTGAATTGTAATTTATTGATGAATCACAAGTCTCGTATCGGTAAAAAAAAAAAAAAAACTTTTAACAATAAATAGCACATCAACAACACATTGACACAAGAAATTTGGCAAAGGCTTTCTGTCAAAATAGTCAACCAATTTCAAACTTGTATATAGCCAAAGTTTTGAAAACTGAACCGTTTATTAAGTCAATAAAATGACTGATTCAAAATTTAATAATATAATCGGGTATATATATATATATATATATATACTATTTTAATATCAATATTATTAATTTTTGTAAATATAAATTATGAGAATTATGTTTTTTTAATTTATTTTAATATATAAATTTAAAACATTATTATATTATATCAAGTGTGTAAAAATAGTAAAATTATTAATAAAATATTAGACAAAATTACTTTGTCAATGAGTTAATTTAAATTGAATATAATAATTAAACAAGAAAACAAATCTAAATTAATTATTGATAATTTCTCCAACAATGCTATTTATCTCAATATTTGATGGTAAGGATTTTGCGGAAGGTGATTTAGATTCCATATGCCAGAATCAAATAAACTCAATATAAGAATATATAATCTAATAATATTAGACAAAAAGCACCCGCCACTAGGAAAGATACCAATTGAGCCAAGCTAGTGCAACACTTTTCTACTTTCAAAGTGACAATATATGTGTAACATATCTTTTTAGCAAACTTTTCCTTTCAAATTGTCATTATTTATGATAAGTGCAATCAAAAGTGATATAATTTCTCTACTTTCAATTTGACATAATTCTTTCTAAATTACTAACTTACTACAAATAACCTTCTTAATAAATATAATTAGCTCAATTAGATTATATGAAAATTATAATCACTAATCAACATCAATATCAATCAATGAATGTGATCAACACCAGTCAATCAATCAAATATAATATATTTAAAAAAAAATCATGATATAAGGAGGGACAACTTTAAAGAAGGGCTCTCCCTCTCCACAAATTCACTTTTCTATTACATGTAAGAGGATTTTCGTGTTAAAATAATATATACAGGCCTATACACTAATTTGAAATTGACCTTTATTATATTTAAAAAAATTAAAATAGTCATTATTAGGTCAATAAGTGTGTGTATTTTATAAATTTTTTTGTTCAACTAACTCAATAAATAAATAAATAAAATAAATTTTCACTTAAATAGACACACACACAAATTAAGAACACTATGCTCATCTTTGATAAAATTATGATGCATTTATTTTTTAAAGTAAAATTTTTTAATTTAGATATCTTAACTTTTATAATTGTCTCTCTCAATAATTAATTTCTGAATCCATGCAAGATCAGATAAGATTTTTAAACTTATTATATATATATATATCATCCTTTATATTATTCCATGTATGTGTGTTAATTTAAGAAATTAAAAGCTTCCTAAAACAAAATCTTGTGATTTATTCTCTTAATAAATGAGCCATCACCATACCATAAGTACATAAGTCTCCACAAGACTTTTGATATTACTATAACTAGCACATCCAGAATATACTGAGAATGCATAACAAAAAATAAACTTGGCAAAGAATTTCTATCTAAATGGCCAACCACATCTCAAACTACTCTCATCTCTTTGTCATCCTCGTTCTAATTGCAGCAGGTAATAAGTTTCTTCTTATATAATATTGTGATGCTAGTTAAACTACAAATGACATGAAACCTCAGTAGTCTTTTTTCTTCTTTTGAATTTCTTTTTTATAGTTGGGAGCATAATGCTTGTAGCAGTGGAAGGAGATGCATGCTCAGAAGCTTTGGGTTTATGTGGTTCTCTTAACGATTGTGACCAAAGTGTAAAGCCAAGCACAGTGGTAGCCAAGGATCCTGTGACCTAAACCTGTGCACCTGCTATTGCAGTTGTGCTTCTCCATCAAGCCCTCCCAAAAGGCAATTATGTACTAGTGATCTTGGACTCTGCACTATTGCGTGCATGGATGACTGCTGCAACTCAAAATGTGCTAAGAAATTCAATCAGAGTGTAGGGTTTTGTGACAACTTAGGTAGTACCAACTTGTGTACTTGTGAATATGTTTGGTCCTTCCACCTTCTTAAATAACATGTAGAATGGGGGGTTATATTGTAGGAACACTTTTTTACAATATATATGCATAATGTATTATGGGCAATATATCTGGTGTACTTGATCTCATAGATCATGATTCTAGTCATAAGACAAATAAGTCATGACTTTGAAATTAATAAAAGCAATATTCGTACAGATCCATCTTGTTTCGAAAGTGCTTAATTGTGTGATTGTATTTACTTTTATTTTGTTAGTGTGGTGACATATTTATTTTCATATCGAAATTCCATTATAAATTCTTACATCTCCAAGAACAATGGGAAAAAAAGGTTAGAGTGGATGAAAGTAAAGGCCGATCTATTTTATTTGTCACCATCAATACCATAGGCCATAGGCTGATTCATTACATTGTATTTCATGCAACAGTGCTTCAACTTTTAACATCATATCACCGACGCAACAACTCAACCTTTTTCTTCTCGCACATTACAAATTTCTCATCTGATAAGTGTGTTTGAAGTAGTACAAGTTATCTTACGCGTGTTTTTCATAAGTAGGTTTATCTTTGATATATATTATTATGATTAAAAATGATATTAAAAGAGTTAATTTTAAAGAAATTTTAATTAAAAATTTTTATTTACATTTAGTAATGATAATTGAAAAATAATTTATTTTATTTTGATAATGTGAAGTAAAATTATTTTTATATTATGAAAAAAGATATGACAACTATATTTTAGGAGTGAGTATATATTGCCATTCTTTTTTTTTTTTTATTGTCACTCTTCTCTAACTACTATTTCATTTTTTTAAATACCCTTCATTAAATAATTTTCCTTATTCCTAATTATATTAGTTGCCTATTACCACTCCTATATTTATATCTAAAGTTCTGATTATTAATTATAACGATTAGTTAATTTCTTTAAAAAAAAACTCTTTTAACGTGTGTTATTATTATTTTGTTTACTTAAATTACCAAATTTTAATTACTTAACTATTATGATCATTTTCTTCTTTTTTTATTTATCAATACTCCAATTTTGAGTTTGTCTTACATGAGTCATTATTTGTAACAAAGATCGACTTAATAAGAATTAGTGAATTAAAAAATCAGTTGTAGTTCATTTTTCTCATGAAAAAGAGAAAAGAATATCTGATAAGCGTGAGTAGATGGGGAAAAAAAATACTTTTTCTTGCATAAACATTTA
The DNA here is from genome assembly GCA_023212625.1 of Styphnolobium japonicum. Classification (NCBI taxonomy): domain Eukaryota; kingdom Viridiplantae; phylum Streptophyta; class Magnoliopsida; order Fabales; family Fabaceae; genus Styphnolobium; species Styphnolobium japonicum. The sequence goes on along the minus strand of JALBWW010000003.1, from coordinate 17,582,885 downwards.
ACACTTATATAGGGTTAGTTTGGTACACCCTTAAAAATGGGGGTTTGAAAAATTCTGACATAGTTTTATGTAAAAAAAAATGTATGAAAAACTCATCCCTAAATCCCCCCCCCCCCCCTTTATTTTTAAGGGTATACCAAACTAACTAGGTGCAAGTTTTCATGGTAATTGGTAAGTGCTACCTAAATGATTCTTGTAAGAGCATCATTTCTAGGGTATTACTCGGGTAATGATTGATAACTTAGTATGAGTACCATACCAATTAATATATCATAGTAACTCTTTCATTGCTATTGTTTTTCTTTGCATTGCAGAAAGTAAACAATGGCATCGCTACTCAAAAAAAAAATATATATATATACACCCATAACTTATCACATAAGTGCGGTGGGAGTTATGTTCTAAATATGTGTAATTTGTGTGACACAATTTGCCCTTTCAAGACGTTGAAGAGCCAACTTATCCCCGATTTTTGTACCAAAAAATAAAGAAAAAGAAGACAAATTATATCTAGCGGTTGTCTTCCTGACATAGAACCTGAGAATACAACGACAAGTGTATATATGTCATTTCATTTTCAATCTATTAGTTCATGAAGATTATGTTGTTATTCACATCTGTGAACAACGTATATTGCATGATATATACGGAGAAAAAGATTCCAGGAACTGACAAGAATGTCAGCGTACCTATCAAGATATCAGGCCACACCAATATTAATGGCGAAGCACCAGTTTTCACTACATTATGGCATTACAAGATGGTTCCAAAAGTCCAGCCACATACGCAAATATCAGTACTCAGAATCTTCGTAGAAGCAAATAGCCCTGTTGATAGACTCGCGAGGCATACATGGGTGCAACAATCTCCTGCTTCCAGCTCCTCCTCTTTTGATCAAAATATGTTGGGCGTGTTTGCTTTTCTTTCTAGCTTGGAAGACGTTATGTACTTATTTTCGTGGTCTTATCTTGTAAACTTCTCCTAAAACAGTCTCATTTCAAAGCAAATAGTATGTAAAAAAATCTTGTCAAGAATTCTTATTTCTTAACATGATCACAAATTCAGAATACCCTCCCTCCTCCTCCCCAAACGAAATATACATGTTTCGCTTCCAATCTTACATCTGGAAGGCAGCCATGGCCTTAGCTTCTAAGATTGCTTGCTCTGAAGCCTTTCAATGGGAAATCAAAGCTTTAAATTTAACGGTAGACCAAAAACAAATTCATGCAATGCTAAAATACAAGCGTGTAACTTCACCATGAAGCTTAACTCGTTCCCCCTTATCGTGTATATTACAGTTATTGAGTCATATATATACATCAATATATATGCACTGAATTGAGCACGTGCTTGTTCGTTCAGAGGAATGCTCAAAGAAGCTTTTACTTTATTTGTAGGATAAATACATATACATTCACCCTATCTAAAGGATTCAACATTGCCAATATTCAACATATACTGGATAAACAAATCAACGTTGAGACCTAGTAGAGTGAGCGGGGTTAATCCCAACAAAACCAGTACAGCATCTGTAAGAACTTCCATTTGCGTGCATTATCCTTCTCGATCTCCAAAGAGCTTAGTCATTTTCCCCCTCGGTTTTTTGGCCTTCTCAATGAGCTTAGGTTGCACCCTGAAAATCCTACATAATTTGAGCTAAGGCCGATATTATAACGTGGGCGTGCAAATATATACATTCCAAAGACAATGCTCAACACATATCATGCAAGATTCTGCACTACGAAATCATGTGATTGACAACCAAAAAAATCATATGATTGCCAACCAAAAGAGTTATATGATTGCCAACAAAACTTTCCTTCTCTCTTTCATTTTGAGATGTCACCAGTTCCCCAAAAAAAAGAGTAGGGCTTTAAAAAATGTCAAATAGCTATATTACCACCCACCACAAAAAAGGAGGGAAAAAACTAGAAATACAAATAATACCATCTTATTGTCACATTTGACCCAAGATGGGACAAATGAAGATAACACGTGCACACGAAATGCAGTTGTTAACACTTCTTTCAGTTTCTTCTTAGTACTGCTTTAGCTCTATTGTTTCCCAAGACAGATCCACTCATAAAATAGGCACCCATTAATACGACATAAAAATCTAGTATCATTGTGCAGTAGCTTGCCAAAAGGTCAACCCACTGATGCCCCTGTGCCTTCCTGTGCCTTTGTTAAAAAAATTAAAAAAAAAAAAAAAGAAACAAACCAATACCTTTACTATCACCAACATTTGGAAATGTATAGTATAACTTGTACATCCATAGACACATCTGCTCAGGTTGGTGACGTGTTTCTGTAGTACTCTAGTACAAACACTAATAGCCACATACCAGTATCCACATTTTACACTGGTACTATGGACATATTCAGAAGTTAACTGTAGATAATTGTGCATAGGATTTCCATTTAAAAAAATAGGAGGTAGCAATCCTATGTCAGTTGGTACATCAAATTACCACTCCCAAGATAGATGCGTATGCATAACCCAGACAAACATCATCATCACTATTTTGACTAGTAAAATTAAATTGAAAGGAAAGAAGGGTGAGATAATTGCTGAAAGTAGACACACAAAAGGCTGAGCAATAGAAGAGGAAAGAAAGAAGCTATTCCCCGTGTTAAAAACCAACAATACTTTTTAAAATTATCATCTTGACATGTTAATTTAATTTCTTTCCTTTCAAAATCATGCATGAATATTAGAAAGATAGGCAGGTTATAAATTACAAGTATACAGAAATGAGTTGGAAAATTGAAAAGAGGGAGGATTAGTGTATGTAATAGGAAACTTATAAATTTTCTACACTCTCCTTTTCCCCCCTTTTTGATGTGACATGCATTACCATTTCCTATGTTGCCCAATCAAGAAACAAAAATTGATTTCCCATTATAATAGTATAATATCATCAAATAAAGGTACAAACACACGAGAAAATTCCAAGCTAAAGGAGAAGCTTGCTCACCACAGCAGCTGGCCCAGCTAAATTATGGGTCATCCTTCCTCATCTTCTGAATGAGCTACATTTTCTGAAATTGTCAGAACCTTCACTTTCACTGTCCCCTCCATCCCTTCTGGGATATTTACCTCCACACCAGCATCCCCTTCATGATCAGATTCATTCCCTGAAGTCACAAAGATAAGCATATAGAATTGTCTGAGCTTATAACTGCCAAATAGACTAGTTTTCAATGCTAAATCTTTATCTGCCAAGATAACAATGAGTAATTTAAATTTTATCAAAAAATTGAAATACTCAATCCTATATTTTCACACACCCCAAAGTGAGAAATGTTTTCATTATTTCATTTGCAGTCTTCAGATGTAGAATAATTAGTTTCCAGAGGGCCTGATGTTCAGATCAACAATTTCTGCTGAGCTCAGGATGTTCATTAACTGGTCAGCAATTGTCATTATAGTACATGGACAGACCCAGCCCCATCATGAGTGCATCATTTATAATGGGCCAAGAATGTGGAACACCCACTGCGTTGCTTTTCAGATTCCAAGTTTCAAGTTTCTAAAATCCAAATGACACAACTGCAACCTACCAGCCAATCAAAAATAAAATCTAAATGAATAGCAGTAACTAGTTTCCATTCATAACAAGTCTAGACATACATATCTTCCTTTTCCTGCAGTCTCTGAAACTATCGCTTCTGTTTTTCAAAATATATTGTCACTATTCCTTTTCCTCGAAGCAACCTGTAATTCATCGGCATAAAGTACTATACTACTATGTATTAAAAATAACAGCTTATACAAGTCTATCCGGCAATTAGTTTGTCCGGTGTGCCCCCTTAAGAATCATAATTAAAAGTTTGGCAAATGGTTTAAGGTATGGCAAACACACTTTTCTCAGAAATAGGATCACAGTCTCACGTCTTAAACAACAAACCAAAGAGCAAGAGCACTTCAGTTTTCTTTTTATCACCTTTGAACGCTGTTTGTATGCAGTATATAACAAGATGCAGTATAAATCCTACCCTTTTCGTTTCAGAATTAGAAGCTAGATGCCATTTGGGTCAATTACATGTCAAGGGCAGAAAATTTGAATGCAGAGCATTTCAGCAGATACCTTGATTTATGTCATGCTTCGTCTCACTCTCATCCTCTTATATTGTATTATTTTAACCCCCTTAATGTTCCACACCAAGGATTGTGTTACTACTTCCATTCCATACATCAAAGTCGATTTTCTCTCAGCTTTTCTTCAAAACAAACTTAGATCTACCATCTTCATTTCTTACCCTATTCATCCTTATGTTCCTAGACTCCAAATGAAAGATAATTACAAACAACAAATACAAACATGACATGATTACCAAACTTAAAACCGGTATATACCCAGGTTTCAGCGAGCATCCAACCATATTTTCTCAAGTGTTTAAATACGAGTAAAGCAAAATCTCAAGACAGAAATATCCAATACTTGCCCAAAAATGCCAAAAGACACGTTTATGCATATGCCAATGATTGTTAAGCTGTATACAGGCACAGGGAGAACTTCCGTAAATTCTCACTTTCAGAAACAACATCAGGTGTCAGTCAATAAGCCCCCCTAATACAATTTAGTGTCAAATTTAGTGGAAACTATGTTTTCATAGCCAGAAAGCCTCTCACACTAATTGTCATTGCCATGGGGGAAAAATCCATGGCCAATCCATGGCCAGGCCAGCCACACAAGCATCACAATAAGCCAACACGGTAAGCACTGTAACCATCCATTACGAAACCAGTAATCTGAGTTTAGAAAGAGCTGGATACACTAATATATATCACTTTTTTTGCCTGCCACTCACACCAGCAAAGGTGGCAGAATCTGATCAAAGGCGTGTGGAAGTTTAAGTGGGATGAGTTGCATTCAAACTCTGCCACTTGTATATATGCGGGCAATGTGATTGAAAGGTGATGTGCAATTAGCATTATTCTTGAGCAAAATGTTAAGCACTAGGTTGGCAGAGTATTTTTTTTTTCCCCTTATATTCCAAAACGTTTTAGTGTATGCTAAACGACCAAAGTGCTTATCTTCCTAACAGCTGGCATCTTTCTCTTGACAAAGTCTCATTGCTTCAGCAAGGAGCCAAAACTTCAGGTTCTATATGCAAGAAGGAAGAATGAAAAATCACTTCAAATCAATGACAATATACCTTTGTCTTTATTTTAATAAAAAAAAAAAAGCATATCTTGTTAAAACTTACTGAGTAAACACCTTTTTGTTCTCTAAATATATAGGCGACAATATCACATTGGTCCTCCATTTATCAAAGACATCAAATTGGCAATTTGAAGGCAAAAATGTGATATTGAATGACCAATTTGATATCGGATAATGGATGACTAATTTGATGTTATGATGCCGTTATTTCGAGTACCAAAATGAACATTTACTCAAACTTCTTCAGCTAGTTGTAGGAAAAGGGTTCCAGCAGTTTCAGAAGGGTGGCGTTCGGTTTTCTGGAATCCCAACAAAGGTTCCAGCTTTGAGCTTTCTAAGGGGAAAAATGAAAAATGAAAAAGACCCAAATCATTTCTATAAACCCAACAGAAGCGATGTAGAATCGCAATTCTTCCTTTTTTTTCCCCTTCAATTTCCCCCAAACCCCCAATATATATATATAAAAAAAAAGCACAATTTTTTTGTTCATCCATTACACAATGATTAAAAAAAACCACGAAAAAAGTTAACTTTGCTTCGCGTTATTCGATCTATCTTCCACAACAAAGTGAAAATTAGATATAAGCATCAAATTCGGTTCCAAAATGAAGAAAGAAAGAAAAAAAAGCATTTACCTTTGATGAAGAATGTAGAGGAGGGCCAACCGCGGAGGGTGTCGAGGGAGAGGGACTCCTCGTCGGTGAGATCAGTGGTCAATTTGTGAACCAAGTCAACGACGTTGGAATGGGTGGGGCGTGGCGGGACCCAGAAGGAGGAGCCAGGGACGAAGGGTAACCAATCGGGCGTGGCTTTCTTGACGAGAATCCGTTGGATGAGGTCGTCGAATAACTTGAGAGCCATCTCGTACTCCCCTAGGTCCACCTCCATGAGTTGGGGCTTGGTGCTGGTGCGTTCCGTGGATCGGTGGCGGTGAGGGAGGGTGATGCAAGGGAAGGGCTTCAGGGACTGTGTGGCGGTGGCGCCACGGTGGAGGAGGGTCTTGGAGATGAACCGAGCCATGATATGAGAGAGAGAGAGAGAGATGAGGTTATTGTTCGCGAAAGAGAAAGCGGTGGGAGGGATTGTACGGATATGTAGCCGGATGGCACGTGGCTTGGCGCAGGTCGGCGAGAGGTTTCATGTGCGCTGCTCATGGATTTATTACTTTTTATTAATTATATAATTTAATAAATAATTAATTCAAAAATAAAATATTAAAATTTTTAATGTATTAAGTATTTTTTATTTTTATTCCTTGACTAATATTATTAAAATATTTGTTAATAAATGTCTAAAAAATTAACGTAATGTTATGCGTATTTTTAACAAATAAAAATAAAAAATTAATCGATAATTAAATTAAATTACTGAGGCTTTTCTTCTTTGTGCAATATTAATATGGTTATTTCAAGTCATTACAGCAATTACTGCAATAGCTTAGATGGTAACCAACTCATCTTTCCCTCATGGTAGGTTAATCCGATTGGGAGGCGCCGGTGGCGAGAAGTGAAGTAAGATATTAGCTAATTTACTGGAATGGCAATTTTATAAACAAAAAATAAATAGTGTACTTTTAGTAATTAATTTTGAATTTTTTTTTTTTGATTAACATGTTTAGCACTACCAATACGGACCAAATCTTAAGTTTATTTATTAAAATTATGTGAGTTAGATTTTAATATTATTGATTTGTTTAAAGTAATTTATTTTTTATCTATTCTATTTATATTGTTTTTGTAATTTTTTTAAAATAAAGAGACATATGGCTTACTAAGTTATTATAATTTTCTCAACAAAAAAAAGTTAATATAATTTTTGTTATTTTGAAGTTATGTTTTAATATAATATTTTTTTACATTAATATTTTACTATTGTTAATATGTTATTGAATTGTTGGCGTTATCTTAATGTGTAAAGAGATGTATAAAATTTTTAATTTATTATTTTAAAAATTATGTAATCTTGAATATTATTACCATTAATCATATATTGATTTATTAAAAAACCTCTCTAAATCACAATATACTTATAACTTATTTTAAAATTGTTGAGTTTATTTAAATATTAAAGTTTAAAACAATTTTTTAAAACCCATCTTCCCGTTTAGCCTCGCACTCTAGCCTTTTATAAGTTGGACTGATATTTTTTCATCCTATGTAAATTAACTTATTTTTTACTTGACCGTCTGATAGTGAGCTTAAATGGGCCCTAACACCATTACATTGCTCATTCTCCCTGTAATATTCTATGAAACAATTCGGTCTATGCAAAGCCGTGGCCGAGTAGCCTCATGTAGACTAACAGAATTTTTTTGACTTCTTCGAATATTCTTATATCTTCTAGTGAGGTTAATTTCATTTAAAATATTGAGATGATTCTTTTTTTATTTTTAGTCAACTACTCTAATTAAATTTTTTTTAGTTGAGTGACATTTTATAATATTTTTATAAGGTACGCCTTTTAAATTCTTTATGAGACTAGTCCACAGCTGACAACTTTAAACATAATAATTTTTACTACTTCCTAATCAGAGCAATTCTTATTAGGATTCGAACTTACATTCTATTTTATAGGAGCAAGTCCGCTTACTAACTTAACCAATTTTCAATTGATAAAATTGTCTCTCTTTATAAGTACATTTATACGAACATGAACTTAGGGTGCCTTTAACTAGTAACACAATCTGTTTCAAAAGCATAAGTGTGACAAGAAAAAAAAAGAAAAATTAAAGAAAATTTATATGATTCAATAAAAAATATATATTGATATTGCTACTTAAAGAATTATACTAAAGAAGAATAAATTTCAATGACAATGTATTATAAATTTCCAATAAATAACTACTAAGTGGTTTGTTGAAATAATAAGTAGCTCCAACTACTAGAAAAATGTCAAATATTTGAATTTTAAGAATTGTCACTTATAAAAGGATTTTAATAACCCTTTCCAGCAAAAAAATAAACAAATAGTCTCACACCCTATAGAAAATACCTTTAATTAACATCAAATTTTTTTTTTACAATAAGCAACACACTAACAAATAGAAGCATATTAAACACAAACAAATCATGAGAAACTATAGGGAAAAAAACACAATAAGCTACTTAGAAGCAACAATTTAAGTGATAAGTAAATTTAAATTCAAATTTTAAATGAATTGTACAATACTAATAAATTAGTTTCACACAAATAAAGCTTTTATTATAAAAGAAATTTTTAGACAAGCATTATTTATTATAAACACTTTATTTAACATTAAATATATATAAAATTATATAAATCTTACTATAAATATACCTACTTTTAAAAAATAATGTTAAATAGATTACGTATAATAGGTAGTATCTACTTAAAAATTTATCTTTGTTATGTAATGTAAAAAGGGTATTAGAATTTAGAAAGGTGAAAATTTGGTAGAAGCTTCAACTCCCAAAAGAAGAAAAAAGGAAACAAAACTTAAAAAGAAAATGTTACGTGCCATATGTCGATTGGTTTTGCCACGAATCCACGCAATAATAAATACCTCTTGAAAAGCAGAAAATTCGCACAATTTCGTCTTCCTCAATCCTCATCATCCATCGGTTCATTTCAGTTCAACGAAGTCTCAAATTTCAATCATATTTACAAAAGCCAAAGACCTGAAGAAACCTATCTCTGATCAATGGCGGAAAACCCTCCCGAAACGGTGCCGTCTAGCTCACAACACTCTTCTTCCTCTTCTCCTCAGAAATCTGCCGAAGATTCTGTCAAACAACCCCAGGTTTCACAATCTACTCTAATTCCAGTTCCATTTCGTAGTTTCCTCCTCTATGCTTTTGATTGCTCTAATTCCAATTTTAGAAAACCCATTTTCATAGAATTGGAAGTGAAACTGTTTTTATTTTATTAAAAAAAAAAAACCCTTTCAAGTCCAAAGTTTTTGATTTGTTAGCTGATAGACGAGGAGTATTCTTGGTACAACCAAATCAATATCACAGAAAACAAATTTAAGCCAAATCCGTTGACGCATGAAGTAAAGAAAATGTGAAGATGGGATTTATGTTATTCAATCTTTTCCTTCGCCTTTAGAAGGGAAAGATAATTGCAGAATCCCGTTAACAACCTAATTTAGCTCAAAATTGTGCTTTTAGTTGTCCATATTTTGAGCTTACTCTGTGAACATGTAAATGAAAAGGTGACCGGAATTGTTGTTGTCGTTGTTGTTTTAAAATTTAAATGCATGTATGTTGAATTACATCATGATTTTTGTGTGGGATTTGTTGTCTCAGGTCCCAGTATCTTCCAATTTTCCTGCATTTCCGGGTGGATATTATCAAATGTATCCTGCTATGTACCCTGCACTAGTTCCAGGGTTAACTCCACCACAAAATGATGAACATATGAACCGTGGAGCTGGCATATATGCTGTTTCTGTTCATCCCTTTAATGGACATGTTACTGGACTTCCATACAACACTCTGATTCCACTGACTTACAGTACACCCACGTAAGTTGCTAGTTATTTTATTATGATCTATTCTCATGTATATTAAGCTTGGTTATCACACAATTTAAAGGAATTTTGCTACTTATTCTGATATTTAAGGATATTTTGCAACACCATGACACGGTGGTATCTGGTTTCTGGACATCGAAGAATAAAAGAGAGCTCTGTTTGAGAGAAGCAAAGTCTAATGCCTTTTGCCTCGTTTAAAACTTGTCAATTAAGAACATATTTAGATAGAAGTTTAAGCAAATATACAATTCAAAAATATTGCTTTTTATTGAGACTGACCATAGCTCCACCACCACTGCACAGTCTGCAAGGTTTCTTTGAGTACGATAACTCTTGTAGACTTTTTGAAGTTTATTTGCAGCAGCATCAAGTTTGCTGATGGGTTTGGGGGAAGAGAAAAACCACTGCTTCAGGCAGAGAAAGCAGGCACTGGTTTATATTTCAATTCCCTTTGGCTTGCAAGAGAATCTGAATACATGTTCTCCTTACTATGTTGCACGGGTACGGGTACGAGTATCCGATACGATACGATACGATACGTAAATACGGTAGTTTTAAAAAAAATCAGAATACGGGTACGACAATGCATATTGAATAAAATAAGTTTATATTTATATATGTAAAAATATAAACTTTAAATTTGGTGAAATTCCTCACCAATTTACTTTGATTTTGAGGAGGGCAAGATTGCAAGAGTAATAATATGTTTTAAGGAAGGTAATTGATGAGAACGGGGCTTGAATCTATAGCTAAGATTTTTCGAGTAGTAATATCTTTAGGGCGGTAGGTATTCAAGAAACAAAAAACACAAGGATACAATAAAAATATGGATGCAGGAGTATAATACGCGTATCGGTATCGGATACGGGTACGATACGGATACGTCACCAATTTTGAAGTATCATTGGTGACGTATCCGTGCATCACAGTCTCCTTATCTTGAACAAATGAAAGATTTCTTTTAAGGATCACATGTTCAGGTCTATAATCCCTCAACCGGCTTGAAATGCTCTTCTTATTGGATTTGAGAGCCAATTCTGAGTCTCAATTTTGTGGTGTTTTGCCATTAGGCATTGAATTGAACAGTGAGGAGTGATGTGGGTAGAAGACAATGGTATGTCTCTAGATGCACAATCAACCCAGATCAGAGAGATGAGCCACCGAGATAAGCATGAGCTTGGTGGCAACAGGCCTACAAGTGATATGAGCTTGATTTTTTTTTACCAATAAAACGAGGGAGGCTGGTGAAGTGTTTGGAGGTTTGAATTTAGTGAAGAGAAGGATTAATGAAATTGGTGAGTAAGGGGAGCTCCAAGCATGAAAATGTTGAAAAAGCACAGAAATGAAAACTGACTGTGTTTAAAAGTTAAGTATGCCAGTACCACTACTAACCACTGCCCTTCTGCTGTTCCTTCCCAATCCCATGAAAACATTCACATCTGCTAATCACATACCCGCTAGACACCACTCAATGAATCCACCAAAGAGATACATAACTAAGGAAGAAGGCACAAAAGGCTCTTCAACTTCTTTGATAAACAAGTCTGAATAATCTCAATTGTTTGCCTTGTCTTTCCAAGAGATACGACAAAATAGATTTTCTTGGAACATCCCTCTAAGCATAGGAAAACTCATAATTAAAAGCTTAATTTTGTTTTAACTGTTCTCCTAAAACTTACTAAGCTATTAAATGCTGACTGTTGACTAAAGACTATCATGGTAGGCTGTAAAATAAACATCATAACTAGCAGTAGAAAAATTGAAATGAAGTGCTACATGATTCATTTGAAACTGGGCATGAACAGCTTAAACAAGTACTCATAGGTCATATTTGGACTTGGATTGGGCAAGCAAACATTCAAGGAAAACTGGACCTGATTCTGTTTTCCTGACATCATGAACAACACTTGGGCTTGGGCTAAAAATCTTGAACTTCCTGCTGAGATGCTCCCATGATTGAAAAAAACTCTACCTTGAGTCTACATTATCTTCATGAAAGGATAAGGTCTGCAACATTGAAGATGTCAGGTACTCCATCATCAGCGGGTAATTCAATTTCATAAGTATTTTCTGCAACTCTCTTCAGCACTAAGTGGACTATCAACACTAGGTTTGCTTTCCTATCTTCTCTCTGATCTGCTCATGCAATTTTTGAATAAGCCTTGTTCTTTCTCCAGCTTCTCCACTAAATTATTATTTAGTAGGAAAAGGAGCCAAGTCCAAAGTCACTTAAAAAAGAATGGTTCCTTGTCCCTTGTTAATGCCTGGAAAAGGTATCATCATAACTAGACCCTCTTGCAAATCACCATGAAATTGATTTTCATCATCATCGCAAGTAGAGTCCTTCTCATAATCATATGAACCTTCATAGCGATTAAGACATTGCTGGAATTCATAAATTTGTCTCCTCATAAGTCATTTCATCCATCTCTAAACCATGAATATCCCTCTCTGGAACCTCAATTCATCGACCATGGACAGCCATGAGAACCTAGCTTTGATACCGAAGCTGATACAGGATGGAACTGTATGAGGGGATATGAAATGGCAACTTGTGGTTCTGCAGTGACATCAAATTTCTTTGGACTATATTGCTCTACAAAGCTTATAATTGCGAGGTTCCAAAGGTGAATGAAAGATGAGATTCTGCACTATGAAAACAACAAAAGAAACTCCCAGAAGTGACAAGGGGAAGGCCTTGAACCAAACCAAACCAAACCAAACAGAAAAGGGCTTGACAGTAGGGAAATAGATAAAAGTTGGTTTGGATAGTTATGCCCACAACTCCAAGGAACCTGCGACCTTAGAGATACAAAGCTAGTGTGCTCACCACCCTCTGGAATCCACCAATTATATACAGAACTAAGGAAAAAGGCACAAAAGGCCCTTAAGCTTCTTTGATAACACAGTCTCAATAATCTCAATTGTCTGTCTTCTCTTCCCTAGAGATACAAATAAATAAATAGTCGTGGAACATCCCTCTAAGCATAGGAAAACTCATAGTTACAAGATTAATTTTGTTCTTAGCGTTCTGCTACAAATTACTTGGTTATTAAATGCTGACTGTAGTGTTGACTAAAGACTATCCTGACTGACTGTAAAGAAAATATCATAACTACTTGTAGAAAAATTAAGTACTACAGTGCTACTTGAATCATCTGAAACTAGACTGAGCTTTCAAACAAGTACTCATAGGTCATATTTGGACTTGGATTGGGCGTACAAACATTCAAGGAAAATTGGACTCCAGTCTGATTTCCTGACAGCATGAACAACACTTATTGGGCTTGGGCTAAATCTTAGACTTGTTGATATTCTCCAGCATCAATTCCAATTGTCCTGTGGGCTTTCAAAGTTAGGTGAAGTGATTGATATTATATTTTTGTTTTACTCCAGTTTCATTTGGTGCTTGTTTAAATCTTTTCTAAACTTGAACTAACGGAAACAAACAAAAAAGGAAATTTTAAACAATGATAATTATTATTTTATTGGTAATAATGTTGACTAATGTCAATGATTTCTTTAATTGAATGGGCACCATCAACAGTAGGCCAAGTTCTGAAGCTGCTTCTGCCAGCGAAACTCAGGGGCAAGCAGCACAACAGCAGCATCCTCAACAGCAGCAGCATGCACCTCAAAGACAAGTTGTTGTTAGGAGATTTCAAATTGCATTCCAAATTGATTTGTTGCTTATGTTAAAGCTGGCAGCTGTGATCTTTTTGTTCAACCAAGATGGATCAAGGCAGAGGCTTTTTGTCCTCGTGTTATTTGCTTCTCTTGTATATTTGTAAGTATTTACCCTTCTGGTTTTTTGTTTTATGATGTATTCTGCTTGCATCTTCTGCCATATGAGATCATTAGGACTCAAACCGAGAAAATTATAGCTTCTGATATAGATACATTTTTTCTTTCTTTTTCATATGTATATTTCAATTATTCTATTCTTGATATCCCCAGGGTCTGTTTATTTGGACTTTGTTTGTATATGTGTCAATATCAGTGCCTTGTATCATTGCTGAATTTAGTAGTGATTAGATTGTGAATGGAAGCTGGAGTATTTACCAAGTGAGATGTGTTAACAGATACCAAACTGGAGCTTTGACACCAATTATAAGATGGCTTTCACAAGGTATGCAGAGAGCAGCAGCACCTCCTCATCCACCAAGACCTGCAGCCAGGGCTGAAAATGTTCCTGCTGCAAGGCAGGGGGTTGACAATGCTGCTCCAGCAGGTATGAGTTGCGTACATTTTATGCATATGATTTTGCACGTGCTTGTTTTGGGAAACATTAGTGATAGAGCTGATGCTATTTATGATGCAATGTGGGAAGTATTTGTTTCTTGAAGGCCTATGAGATTTTCCTAATATATGCACTGGTTCTGTATGGAAAAGTATCTATTTTAGTTTGGATTACTTATTGACACTTCTACCTTTGCTTATTGTCAACTTTTGCCAGAGGGTCAACTTGAAGCTGAAATTGGGAACCAGCCCACTAATGATGCAGACCGGGCAGCTGAGAATGAAAATGTGGCAGAACCTGGCAGAGGCAATGGTGGCAACCAGTGGTGGGGCATTGTGAAGGAGATCCAGATGATTATCTTTGGATTTATCACTTCCCTTCTCCCTGGGTTCCACAACCATATGGATTGAATTATACTTCGCAGCTAACCAGCTCATCGTATTGACACTCTTATGGGAGCATGCCAGAGGCATGGGAGAGTGTTTTCTGAAATAGTGTATCATCAGAAGTTCCAAGCGTCATAACGTTATACATACATAGGTGCAAGAATAATCTAGCGAAAAAAGAGAAAAATTGTGGTGCAACAATAGGGTGCCATTTTTGTATCATTACTTGGATTGTTGATACAGCAGTTTTTGTGGCTTGCAGGGGACACGGGTTTTAAGGTTTTTCTCTGGCTATTTATGATTGCAAGTGTTTAATGACTTGTTTCTTTTCAAACATTGTGCGATCTTCAATTGAAAAATGCTTTTTCAATTTCTCTTCACACTTTCTTTGGTTCATTCATTTGTTATTAGTTGTTCTGTGGAAACATGCAGAAACCTCATAAGCACCCAGAATCTGTGTTAAAGTTTTCTAACCCCTATTATTAAGTTGTGAGTGGTTTTGTGCGATAATTCTTTAATTCATGGACATTTAATTGCTGGTAAACATGAGGTGTAGCACCTGTTGCCTCTACTAAATCAACTCTTTCCAGAAGCTTCAATTGAAAAAAGAAGCTCAGCTGGCCCACTGCCACATGTAATAGATTGAAAAAATAACTCAAATGGTCAGCTTGATGAAAATAATGACTATTTAGTTCGTTTTAAAAATTAATCGAGTATTTAATTATATTAACTAATAATTTATATACAATTAATTACGTATTAAGTATCAAAATGAAAATAAATTATTAGTTAATTGTATATAAATTATTGATTAATGTAGTTGAATATTTAATTAATTTTTAAAATAAATCAAATAGTTATTACTATTTATCAAACTGAACATTTGAGTTATCTTCTCTAATAGATTCCCTTGCACAAGGTATCCTAAAACTACTTACGAATTCATAGTAACAGGATTGCCCATTGTACCAAAAGTGTTATAATGTTCTTTCCAAGGTTTTTAACTTCGTTCCTAAGCCATAGTACGTGTTCTTTCCAAGGTTTTTAACTTCGTTCCTAAGCCATAGTACGCGTTCTTTGTTTTTTTTTTTTGGGTAAGAACGTAGTGTTCATTCTAGTAAAACGCAATTCAAGTGATTCGTAAATTGAAGTGACCCCTTCATCTAATTTGAAGAAAGAGGATTCATAGTCATGAATTTATGAATATGAGTATTTCAATTGATAAGCTTTCCAACTTCCATGTCTTTGTTTAGTGCTCTAACATCATATTGAAACACAGGAATATATAGAATGTTTGGTGGTTGTATGTGTTAGGTAATATTGATATCTGTTTAAACTTGGGTTCTTTTGGAGAATCCCTTAACCGCTGTTGGCAGTTGCTGGGTTCGCTGGTGAAGCTTGTGGGACCACCTTTCAGGTGTAAAATCGAATCATAACTTTCAACCCCTCCTCAGCTTCTTCTATTGGCAGTTTGGCACTTTTTGGCTCTACTGGAGGCCTTTGACGTTGCCGACAGTTGTTGGGTTGGAGCCTGTAAATTCCCTGGCAAAGGGAAAGGGCTAAGGTCAAAAGGAAAGGATCCAGCCTAAAGTGTGGAACTGTAGATAATGGGGCCATAATAGTAGAGGGTGCAAGAGCGTTATAAATCCACATAAGAAGATTCATAATAAGAAGGTCAAATCAAAGTTAAACACAAATAAAGGTGGGTGTTATATTCATTGTTGCTTATATCAATTACTACAGAATAACAATAGTGTTGGTTATGAAAGCCATTTCCTTGTAGTTTAGTCCTGATATATATTCTATAGGTTTCAACAGATTAATATAATATAGCAAGGGTGATGTTATGGAATATAAATAATGTACAATAACCTTGTGGTCGTACGATACATAGGTTAGACATTGCAAGGGTACTTCAAGTGATCCTATTGTTGATAATAGGGCATCAACCTCCACAAGTGTTGTTGCACCTTCTCAAAATGAGGGACTGCATCAAACTATAATTTCTACTTCAATAGGTGGTAACAAGCTCAATCCGCCTATTAACCAAGAGCCGTTTCAACCAAATTTTGTTTATAGGGGAAAGAGGTATTTATGGAAAAACCCAACAAGAGGAGCTTACCAGCAAGCTTTCCAATGCTTTTCATCATAAACTCTTCCCGAAAGCAAGAAAATGTCTTCGGCTACTTCAATTTCCAAAATGATTATGCTAGTTATTATTTAGGCCAGTAATTATGAGAATTCTAGACACATATAGATGGCCTTTTTCTCTTTTGATCTAATTGGGTGTGCATTTCTGGACACATTTTGCACTATTTTAATTAGGACGTGCACTTTGTTATGAACAAGTACTATTGAGCATGTAAGTGCTATATATTAAACTATTAGGAATTAAGTATATCCACATCACACGCACATAAATATATATAATTGGAAAATAAAACTTCAAGATAAAGAAATGCACAAAGATAACATTTCAAATTTATGTTTCAACAAGCTTTAAAGGATGATATGCATTTTGAGTTCATTAGCTCCATTTGTATTACTATCTTCTTGCCTTTCCTGAGGACGCGATCCTTGATATGCATTTGCAGCATTTGCGGCTATGTCCATGAGCATGCTTGCAAGATCATCGCTGCATGCCTTCTTGAAGACTGGTTTTGAAACTCTAGAGATGATCTTGAAGTCTTCAGAGAATAAAAAAAAATGTACAGTTGAAATGTTTGAGCTAACTACAAACAAAATGTTATAATCACGTGCGAACGAGTTTGTAGCTTAATTAGTGCCAACTCAAGTCTTTTAGATTTTTGTATGATGTTGATATTGGATGTTCAATTATCCACAAGACCACCTTTCCCCTTCTCTTACCCAAATACTTAATTATCATGTATTAAGTAAAAAAATAAGTCTTTTGGTCATCTTTTTCTTCAAAGAACAGCGTCACCTTGAACATTCAAACTCTCCCCTGTCACTGTCGTTATGTATTCAGTTGTGTTTCTTCTTCGATATGGTATGTGATCCACTTCACAAATGATGCGTGAATTCTAACAAGGAGGTATTCCGTCACATTTCATCAATACCAAGAGAATTTTGGCTAACATGTCAAGGAGGACTGTGAATGTGTGATGGTGCTTTTAGAAAAAGGAAGAAGACCCATTTTTTCCCCTTTATTTTGTTTGAAATTGACATGAGAATTCAATAAGTAGTTCAGGGTTTCACACTAATGGAAAGTGTTTTTGGCACAAGGTGTAAAGCCTAGGGAGTTATATGAACTTTTACAAATTCCAAGGTCTAATTGGCACATGAGATGAAGTTAAAGTGATAAGGTACAATTTACCAAATAAAAAATTAAAAAAAATACTTCCTGACATTTCATTGAAGTATTTATGGAAGGTGAATGAATAAGCCATGCTTTGCCTACCTATATAAAGGTTACAATCAGTTTTCCTCTTATAAACTACTAAAAGAAGTGAAACATCTGTCACTACTTATAACAAGGCATTAAACCCCAGCTATGTTTGTTTTTAACTTGAGAAGTTAAATTCAATGATTAAATTACATATATTTTACGATGAAAAAAGATTCGAACCCTGTCTTTATTTTTTTCCTATTAGTCGTGTGAACTGATAATGAAAACAAAGTACTGAAGTACCCCATTGCAAAAATTGATTAAACTTGAATGGTTGCAAACTCTTTCTATTTTCCAACTTTGGCAGCCAAAATCCTAAAACCCTATTGCAAAAATTAATTAAGCTTGAATACCTTCCTTCTCCTTGCATAATCTTCTCTAATATCAAATAGCTAATCCTGTTAGATCCTGGCTAAAATTTAACTTGAACAACGTGCCAAGCACGTGGTCTCTCCTCCTCCATCACTCTTAGGAACATTAGGGTGTGCTTGGTGGAGGGAGGACGAGACATCAAGAACCGAGGTGGAAAATTGAAGGTTTTATAGTTTATGTTCGCTATTTGTAAATGGGTCAAAATTGATGGAGTTTGAATGCATATTTTTTTTTAATTCTTATTATTATTGAGTTTCCCACGATTGAAGGATCCTACTTGTATTATTTCTTATAAAAGGGACGAAGGGTCTTCTGGAAGTGAAGCAGAAGAAATAATACTCTAAATTTCTATAAAATAAAAAGAAATTCAAAAGAAGGAAAAATAATACTGAGGTTTCATATCATTCATAGTTTAACTAAATCACAATGTTAGACAAGTAGAGACTTATTACTTGCTACAACTAGAATGAGGATGACAAAAGAGATGAAAATGATTTAAGATGTGGTTGGCCATTTAGACAGAAATTCTTTGCCAATTTAAGATGTGGTTTGTTAGGGTTCGAGTACCAAAGTTGCAGTGGAATAGGAACCTCAAACACTCATACAAATTCAAGAAATAAATACGGCACAAACACCAATAAAAAAGATTTAATAAATGACAAAATGAGCATAAAAATAAGAGAATTTAATGTGCTTCGACAAGTTGCATGTCTAAATCCACCTAAGAGGATAAAACAATTTCATTATGAGAGAAAATTAGTATAAGAATAATCGACGAGTTTAAAACTCAAACTCAGACCCAAAGCCTCCTTATACACCCTCTCTCGTAACCTGAAACCTCCTCTCATTCTGTCTCTTCATCACACACCTAGGTCATTGGTATTATTTATAACTAAGACTCCTTAGTCTCCAATTATTCTAACAGATTTCTTAAATCTTGTAGATTATCTCAAATCCTAACAGATTTTTCAAATCTTGAAGACTTTCTCAAATCCTTTAGATTTCTTAAATCACCAAGGATAATTACTAACAATAAATAAAACCAATCATATCAATATATACATGAGCTAATTTTCCCAACATGGTTGGCCATTTAGACAGAAATTATTTGCCAATTTTAGGATCCATTTGTATTAGCTTTTTTAGGAGAAAAAAATACTTTTTTGAAATAATAAAAGTGTTTTTTTTAGAAGTTAAAGAATTCAAACTTTTAAAAAAACACTTCATGTGTAACAAAAAAAACACATGAAGTGTTTTTTTTAAAAGCTTAAACTATTTAGCTTCTAAAAAAAATATTTTTATTAGTTAAAAAAAACACTTCTACTCTTAAAAAAGCTAATACAAACGGACCTTCATTTTTTGTTGTGCATTTTTAGTGTATTCTGAATGTGCTACTTTTAGTATATCGAAAGTCTTGCCGAGACTTATGTACTTAATTATGTTGTGGTGATGGCTCATTTATTAAGAGAATAAATCATGAAATTTTGTTTTAGAAAGCTTTTAATTTCTTAAGTTAATACACATACATGAAATAATATAAAGGATGATATAACAGGTAAATATATATATATATATATATATATATAATAAGTTCAAAACTCTTATATGATCCAAGAACAAATTTAGAAATTAATTATTGAAGGAAACAATTATAATTTAAGATATTTAAATAAAAAAAATTTACTTTAAAAAATAAATGCATCATAATTTTATCAAAGATGAGCACAATGTTCTTAATTAGTATGTCTATTTAAATGAAATTCATTTTATTTATTTGTTTATTAAGTTTGTTTACTCAAAAACTTATAAAACACACACATTTATTGACCTAATAATAACTATTTTAATTTTTCAAATATAATAAAGGCTAATTACAAATTAGTGTATAGGCCTATATATATTATTTTAACATGAAAATCGCATTACATGTAATAGAAAAGTGAAAAATCGTGAGGGGTGAGGGCCTCTACCTACCCCTCTTTAAATTTGCCCTTCTTTATATTATGATTCTTTCTTATATATTATATTTGACTGATTGACGACTAGTGTTGATCTCATTGATTGATATTGATTCTGATTAGTGATTATATAATTTTCATATCATATAATTGAGCTAATTATATTTGTTAAGAATGTTATTTATGGTAAGTTAGTAATTTAGAAAGAAATTTGTCAAATTGAAAGTTGAAAAATTATATCACTTATGATTGCATGTATCATAAATGAAGATAATTTGAAAGGGAAAGTTTGTCAAAGGCATATGTTACACATATATTGTGCCACTTGTCAAAATTTTGAAAGAAAGAAAAGTGTTGCACAAGCTTAGCTCAGTTGGTATATTTCCTAGTCTTTACCAAGGGTTGTGCTTGAGGAAGACAACATTCAACCATTGAGTCATTGGTGCTTGTCTAATATTGTTAGATTATATATTCTTATATTGAGTTTATTTGATTGTTGCATATGGAATCTAAATCACCTTATGCGAAAATCTTATTATCAAATATTGAGACAAATAACATTGTTGGAAGAAATCACCAATAATTAATTCAGATTTGTTGTCTTGTTTAATTATTATATTCAATTTAAATTAACTCATTGACAAAGTTATTTTCTCAGTAATATTTTATTATATCAATTAAATTCTCATAATTTATGTTTACAGAAATTAATAATATTGATATAAAAATAGTATGGCAAATATATATATATATATTCTCTTTCTCATCTTTCTTTTTTAATTTTTTATAAAAGCACAATGAAGCTAATCTTCTCAATAACAAAATAATCTTATATATATGAAAAGTAAAACTTTGGAGAAAAATAAACTACAACTGAATTTTTAATTTAGTAATTCTTATTAAATCGATCTTTGTTACAAATTAATAATGACTCATGTAAGACAGACCCAAAATTGGAGTATTGATAAAGAACAAAAAGAAAAAATGATCATAATTGTTAAGTTAATAAATTTTGGTAGTTTAAAAAAACAAAATAATAAAACACACATTGAAAGAGTTTTTTTGAAACGAAATTGACGAATCATTATAATTAATAATGAGAACTTTAGATGTAAATATAGGAGTGGGAGTGGTAATAGGTAACTAATATAATTAGGAATAAGGAAAATTATTTAATGAAGGGTATTTTAGAAAAAAATGAAATAGAAGTTAGTTAGAGAGGAGGAGTGGCAATAAATAAATAAGAATGACATTATACTCACCCCTAAAATATAATTTTCATATATTTTTTTGATAATTTTATATTTAAAAATAATTTTTCTTTACATTATAAAATAAAATCAATTATTTTTCAATTTAGCTCATTTCTATGGAATCCAAGCACAAGTTTGAGTTTCAAAACCTATGCTTATGTGGACGAATAATAAATAGTCATTTGGAATAATAAGATGATGTGTAAAGTAAATGATTCCAGATGACATGTAAAGTGTTTATTACTTATTTTTGCAAAATAACCCTTAAAGAAATGGAAGTTGCACCCTTGTATTTTTTTTTTTAAAAAAACATATTTTGGTTTTTGTTCTTGTTCATGTCCTTTTCCTACTGTTCATCATCTCCGGTGAACCCTAATATTTAAAAAAAATCGATTTTCGTTTTTGTTCTCCTTCATTTTCCTATTGTTTATTGTCTTTGAGGATGAACCTAATATTTATATATATATAATCTAATTTTTGTTCTTGCTCCTTTTTTATTTTCTATTATTCATTGTCTTCGTTTTTTGTCTTTTCCTAGACTTTTGAAGGTGCATTTCTTTTCGTTGTTGTCGCTTGAATCACCTTTCCCAGGACCATCAACCTTGTTGGGAGAAATCGAGAGAGAGGCATAATTAGAGGCATCGTTTACTTGGTGACAGAATTAGAGGTGGATAGTCAATGACCATGAGAACATTGGTTGTTTTAGAACAAAAGCTTTAGGATCAAACCTTTGAATATGAACACCCTAGTGGTGGTTGAAGTACCCAATTATAGTATTGGTGGTGTGATTCTTTTTTGATTGTTATTCCAATCTCTGATTGTTAGTTTAACATTTACTGTAATGGTGAAAGGTGTCATGTCGCTTCGTCAACGGTAGAGGAAACTTTGGCTTGCTTAATCTATAGAGAAGGCTTTTTTAAATAATTTTTAATTTTAATTTTAAATTAAAAAAATGCTCTTTCACAAAATTTTAAATAATTTTTAAATTTTATTTATTTTTATTTTGCCGAAAACAAATTTAATATTACACTGCCCAAAACAAATTTAATATTATACTTAAATTTTGTATTACACTTTGACCCCTTGTGGGACTATGAGTCCCGTTAGGTGTTAAATTTCAATCATATAGAATGTTGAAATAGAGTAAAAAAATAAAAAATGTTATTTTAAACTAACTTAATTATGACTGATTATGTTATTACAAATTTCATTTTTTTATATAAATAGTACATTATATATATATATATAATATCATAATATATATATATATAAATTTATATACATATTTTATATGTTTTCAAATTTGAGAATTTTTTTATTTCTAATTAAAATTAATAAAAAAATTAGAATTTATATTTATAATAATATTTGTATATTATAATAATTATAATAGAATTATTAAAAATCTTTAATATTTACTAAACAAATATTGCATTTGAATTGGCTTTTTCAATCGAGATTGACTAAAAATCGATTATTATGATCCATATTCATTATGTATTATACAAGAGGAAATATGACTTATAACAAAATAAATTATGCATTGCTATATATGATTTAAAACTAACTTGTATAGGCATTGATACATTGAATTTCTTTTATGCTTATTCTATTTCAACAATGTGAGGAAGAAAGAAATTTTATTTTGCAAAAGAAGGACTATCTTGCAATTTTCTTTTTAAGGAGAAGATAACCTTAATTCATTTAATTTACCCACATCAGCATGGGTTCTGGTACCCATGATTTTGCATGAGTGCCATAGCATTCCCCTTATCATTACTAAATGTAAATCAATTTTTTTCATATCAATTTTTTTTAAAATTATTTCTTTTAACATCGTTTTAATAAGAATAATAAAATATTAAATAAAAACCTACTAATGATTTTTTTGAGAGAAGAAACCTACTTATGATAAACACATTCAATATAATAGTACTACTTGAAACACACTTATCATACGAGAAATTGATAATTAGCAAGAAGAAAAAGTTGAAACAGTGCTGCGTGAAATACAACGTAATGAATCAGCTTATGGCCTATTGTAATATTGATGTTGACAAATAAAATAGATCATCCTTTACTTTCATCCACTCTAACCTTTTTTCCCCCGTTGTTGGAGATGTAAGAATTTATAATGGAATTTCGATCTGAAAATAAATATGTCACACTAACAAAATAAAAGTAAACACAATCACACAATTAAGCACTTTCGAAACAAGATGGATCTGTATGAATATTGCTTTTATTAATTTCAAAATCATGACTTATTTGTCTTACGACTAGAATCATGATCTATGATATCAAGTACACCAGATATAGTGCCCATAATACATTATGCATATATATTGTAAAAAAGTGTTCCTACAATATAACCCACCCATTCTACATGTTACTTAAGAAGGTGGGACGAACAAACATATTCACAAGTACACAAGTTGGTACTACCTAAGTTGTCACAA
The DNA here is from genome assembly GCA_023212625.1 of Styphnolobium japonicum. Classification (NCBI taxonomy): domain Eukaryota; kingdom Viridiplantae; phylum Streptophyta; class Magnoliopsida; order Fabales; family Fabaceae; genus Styphnolobium; species Styphnolobium japonicum. The sequence continues at coordinate 17,559,142 of JALBWW010000003.1, read as the reverse complement.
AACCCTACACCCTGATTGAATTTCTTAGCACATTTTGAGTTGCAGCAGTCATCCATGCACGCAATAGTGCAGAGTCCAAGACCACTAGTGCATAATTGCCTTTTGGGAGGGCTTGGCGGAGAAATACAATTGTAATTGCAGGTGCACAGGTTTAGGTCACAGGACCCTTGGCCACCACTGTGTTTGGCTTTACACCTCTGGTCACAATCGTGAAGAGGACCACATAAACCCAAAGCTTCTGAGCATGCATTTCCTTCCACTGCCACAAGCATTATGCTCCCAACTAAAAAAAAAAGAAATTCAAAAGAAGGAAAAAGACTATTCAGGTTTCATGTCATTTGTAGTTTAATTAGCATCATAATGTTAAACAAGAAGAGACTTATTACCTGCTGAAACTAGAACGAGGATGACAAAGAGATGAGAATAGTTTGAGATGTGGTTGGCCATTTAGACAGAAATTCTTTGCCAATTTTATTTTTTGTCATGCATTCTGAGTGTGTTCTGGATGTGCTACTTATAGTGATATCAAAAGTCTTGCGGAGACTTACGTACTTATGTTGTGGTGAGGGCTCATTTATTAAGAGAATAAATCATAGGATTTTGTTTTAGAAAGCTTTTAATTTTTTAAGTTAACACACATACACAGAATAATATAAAGGATGATATAACTGGTAAAAATATATACATACAATAAGTTTGAAAATCTTATATGATCTCGAGACAGATTCATAAATTAACTATTGTGGGGGACAATTATAAGTTAAGGTATTTAAATAAAAAATTTATACTTTAAAAAATAAATGCTTCATAATTTTATCAAAGATGAGCATAATATTCTTAATTTGAGTGTCTATTTCAATAGAAATTTATTTTATTTTATTATTTATTGAGTTAGTTGACAAAAATAAAACATATAAAATACACACTTATTGACCTAATAACTACTATTTTAATTTTTTAAATATAATAGAGGTCAATTAAAAATTAGTGTATGGGCCTATATATATTATTTTAACATGAAAATCCTATTATTACATGTAATAGAAAAGGGAAAAAAAAATTAGGAACAAGGCTTCTGCGTGCCCTTCTTTAAATTTGTCCCTCTTTATATCATGATTCTATTTTATATATTACGTTTGATTAATTGATTGGTGTTGATCTCATTGATTGATTGATTGATTGATTTTGATTTTGATTAGTGATTATAATTTTCATATCATCTAATTGAGCTAATTATATTTATTAAGAAGGTTATTTATGGTAAGTTAGTAATTTAGAAAGAAATATGTCAAATTGAAAGTCGAAAAATTATATATCTTATGATTGCAGGTATCACAAATAAAGATAATTTGAAAGGAAAAGTTTGCCAAAGGCATATGTTACACATAGGCAATTTGGCCCAAGTACAGTAGATTATGAGACAAATTACCGAAATGCCACTCATTTGAAACATATTACCAGCGTACTGTCATTTTTGCCACGTGTATCACGTTAACACGGGTGGCGTGATACACGTCATCACGTCAACACGGGTGACGTGTATCACGTCACCACGGGTGACGTGATACACGTCATCACTTATATAATTTTCATGAAATTAAGGTTAAAAAGGAAAGGTTCATAAAAATGAAAAGGAAAAAAAATGAGTTTAACCTTGATTTCATGAAATACCCATATAATTTTCATAAAAAGCTTCATAACTTACAAAATAAAGGGTTTTTTGGAATTTCGGTGGACCAAACCGCCTACGGCAATTTGCGTTGCACTCGGCCTCGAAAAGTTATATGGAATCGATATAATATGCGTCTAAATCGGACAAACGAGTCAAAAGTTATGGCTTTTCAAAGTTTTGACTTTGGTTATATAAGTTTTGTTGTATTAATCTATTATTTTTTTTTCTGATTTTGTGTATATCACGCCACCCGTGTTGGCGTGATACACGTCATCACGTCAACACGGATGGCGTGATACACGTGTATCACGTCAACACAGGTGGCGTGATGACGTGTATCACGTCACCCGTGTTGACGTAATGACGTGTATCACGCCACCCGTGTTGACGTGATACACGTGACGCTGGTAATATGTTTCAAATGAGTGACATTTCAGTAATTTATCTCCTAATTTACTGTACTTTGGCCGAAAAGCCGTTACACATATATTGTGCCAGTTGTCAAAATTTGGAAAGAAGGAACGTGTTGCACTAGCTTAGCTCACTAGGTATATTTCTTAGTCTTTACCAAGGGCTGTGCTTGAGAAAGACATCATTCAATCATCGAGCCATTGGTGCTTGTCCAATATTGTTAAATTATATATTCTTATATTGAATTTATTTGATTGTTGCATATGAAATCTAAATCACCTTATGCGAAAATCTTTTTATCAAATATTGAGACAAATAGCATTGATGGAAGAAATCATCAATAATTAATTCTGATTTGTTGTCTTGTTTAATTATTATATTCAATATAAGTTAACTCATTGACAAAGTTATTTTGTCAGTAATATTTTATTATAACAATAAAATTCTCATAATTTATGTTTACAAAAATTAATAATATTGATATAAAAATATTATGGATTATGGTATGTATATATACCTCTAACGGTTAAATTCTAGTTAAACCATTAAATTGTGAATCAATTTCTTTATTGCCCCAACAAAAGGTCCAGTTTTCAAAACCCTAGCTATAAACAAGTTTGAGATATGGTTGGCTATTTAGACAAAAAGTATTTGCTAAAATACTCTTGACATGATAGCCAAAATACTCTTGGTATTGATAAAATGTGACAGAATACCTCTTTGTTAGAATTCACGCATCATTTGTGAATTGGATCACATACCCATATCGAAGAAAAAGGACAACATGGGATAGCTGAATACATAACAGCAGCAGAGGAGAGAGTTTGAGTGTTCAAGGTGACAGTGTTCTTCGAAGAAAAAGATGAATATGTAAAGACATGTATCTGGGTTACATAACTAAATTATGATACAATATTCCTATTTATGCTTAAGTTTTGCTTGATTGCAAGTTTAGATGGATCAATTTTCTGAGGGTTGTTTCGCTCGATTTTATTTTGCCATCGCTTTTTGAAATGTGTTACTTTTTTTTAGCTATGCTAAGTTAGCATATTCCATGTGATTTTTTTGTCAATATTATTATGATCACTAATACAATTTTATAGTTTTATAATTTCTTTTTATTCATTGATTTTATACATTAAATTTTATTTTATATATAACAAATATATATATATATATATATATATATATATTTAAAACTTTCACGTGAGACCTCAAAATTAGGATAAAAATTTCATGTGTATTGATTTTAGATAATTTTAACAAAAAATTATGATTGCAGTAGTTTTTTTTTTTTTTAATTTGTATGATTTAAAAACTTTAGAAATAGATTGAGTTGCAACTTGCAAGTTAGCTCATTTCGGCTTATTAGTCCACAGGATTCAAATATTTCAAATTCGTTTAAAATGTGGGCTAGATTGGCTTGATCTAAACTGTGACCATACTAATAAGGATAATTAAAATAGAGTTTGAATTATTTAATGAATAGCTTAATTTAAAGTATTATAGAAAAATGAGTAAGTATAGAATTGTATTGGTGATCATAATAATACTGAGAAAAATCACATGGAATATGCTAACTGACCACAGCTAAGAAAAAGTATCACTTTTCAAAAAGTGATGGCAAAATAAAATCGAGCCAAACCAACCCACAGAAAATTGATATCTAAACTTGAAATCAAGTAAAACTTAAGCATAAATAGGAATATTGTATCATAATTTATTTATGTAACCCAGATACATGTATTTACATGTTCATCTCTCTGACTTAACATCTGCAAAACTCTGGGATTCTGGAAGTGAAGCAGAAGAAACTCATTATTATTGGCACTAAAGAATTGTAATTACAAAATCTATATACATGTCAATATAAGATTTCACCTCACATCTCAGACAAAAGATTACTAATTTTCCGAAGCTCCTTGAGAGCTGTCATGGCAGTAATCTGCCCTTTGCCGACCAGAACATTTTTAGAGAAGTTCTCCAATGAGGCTCCCTGGCCCCGGTCTTGTTGGAAAGCAGATTCAATTACCTGCACAAAAACAGTCCTTTTAAGATAACAAGTATGCAACCAAGGTAAAGGGACTTCATCAGTTTGAGGTCTACAGCATTTCATCATGTAAAACCAAATGTTACTCAACAAGTTTTCAGAATTAAACCATAGAAAATGAAAATAAAAATAAAAATCCTTAAATCATATGTATCTTCACTCAATAACTTGTCATCGAATTTGGGAGTGACAATCAGAAAGAACTTTACCTGAATATGGTCAAGCATAGAGTGCCCAACATTCCTCAAAGTGCCCATCATATTCTGGTCTACAGAATCTCCTTTGCAACTGACAGAACCACAATGCCCATTAGCTGAAGAAGCAACCGCTGTATTACTTTGATTACTACAACTGTTGGCGGATTTTCTAGCCTCGGCAGCACCTCCTCCTTTCTCAGGCATAATCTCAACAGCATTCCGTCCAAACTTCCAAAACCACTGGAATTTATTCGGTTTTCTCTCCTTAGAATGTGTGGCTGAATTTCCTGCATCATCATCACTGCACCCTGACGTCTGAGGCATGTTCTCAGGAGGATCAGAGATTGGAAAAGGTGAATCATTGGGGCTGGTATCTGAAGTTTCATTGCATTCATCAAGGGATGAATTAGATGCAACACTACTTTTCTCCGAGGTATTTTCATGATCATTGGCCTCATTAGAAGGACTAGCTGGGTCAGAAAATATAGACAAGTCTTCCTCACTGCCAGTATTTCCACTTAGACATCTATCCTCTGCAGAGTAATTGTTGCTGCCTTTACAGCCACCATCTTGTTGCTCCACTTCAACTGCTACAGAAAGATTATCTTGCTGGCATAAGATTTCATGGCAGTGCATTGTTTCTGTATCTTCCTCCGAGCCTAGTTCCTTACAAAGATCTTCTAACAAACTGCGCCTAACAGGTGCCTTAGATTCCTTTTTGCCACTCTGAATCCTTGATGGAGGTGGGTCAGATTCTGTTCTTTTCAAACTGAACTTCACCTTTTCCGTCCATCCCTTTTTCCGAGTTGGAACCTGTTTTTCTACACCATCTTGTTTAAGTTCTTCAGCCTCATGGGCAACTCTCCATTTTTCTTCCCAGTAGCTATCAGGTAAAAAATTCAGAGGAGTCTTTGGTGACACAGATTCAGATGGAAGGGTCCCAGATCTTGTAAACATTGATTTACCTTGGTTATGAGATCCTGCAAGCAAAGATGATGAGGATGAAATATCAACACTTAATGCAAGAGCCTGCAAGGATTTGGCCTTCTCAAGTATTTTTTTAATATTAATGCTTTCAGGGAAGCTTAATAATCTCTGTAGACAGGTTGTAGGATTTTCAGTTGCAAGTAGTGAAGATCTTAAATGAAGTAACATTGCTACAGCCATAGCTGAGATAAATGCTCCACGAGGTGAATGTAAGATCCTGAATCCACAGTCTATGTTGTTGTCAGCACTTTTTTCTGCTTTATTATTATCCGATTCAAAGATGTCATCCCAGATGATCAAGAGGTTGTCAAGTGAAAATTCTCGTCCAAATAAAACTCGCAACCAACGAAGAGCAAAGTACTGGGGTTCAACCCTGAGATCAAAAAGATGGCTATGCAGAGATGAATCCACAAGAGACAACAAATGATACAATGCAGTAGAAGCTTCAATCACAGGAGGCAGGCCAGTATGGGATCCAGCTACAGGGGAGGAAGAGAAGAAATCGGCCATTGCAACTGAACCATGGGCCCCATTCATTAAAGCATCAAACATACAGTAAGCATCATGTTCCATGAATTTCTCGGATAAAACAATGCCCAGTTCACCTTCAGCCCCATAAGCATCACTTAGCAATACAATGGTCTGTATCTCAGGATCAAGCTCATCAAGACTACCGACTTTCATTGCATTTCCATGGGAGCCAATTTCATCCTCCATCAAGTCTGGAGATTTTCTAAAATCAAAGCTGTAAGAAAGATCATTCTCTTGGCATAAAAGGCCATCGAATCTGTCCGTGAAGTGATCTTCATAAAGTTTTCGAACTTCTGAAAGACGCTCCACATCAACTTGGAGAACATAAAGCAGAGGAGCAAGTAATTCGTGCATTCCTATAAAATAAGTAAATGAAAGAAACTCAATAATGTAAAGTCAACTATTTTCATAACATATAATACTAAAGCAAGACTAGTTATCAGAAAGCTTGGAAGCCAACTAATGGAATTTACATTTTACCAAGTAATAGGTTTCCCAACAATTTAATCACCTAATTTTCAGTTCTCCTTTTTTATATTTTTGCCTTTTGAATAATGAATGAATCTGAAAATAAAACAGATAAAGATTTGGTAGAAGATTCAGACATATCTTTACAGATTTTGGAGCAGTAATCAATGCAAAAGTAGTCAAGGACTTGTTGGCAGTAAAGATATACGATAGAAAAATTGTAAACTAAAGCCCATTGCTCAAAGCCTAGAGGCATTTATGTTTTCCTTTAACGTTTTAAGTTTTAACATGAGATTGACAACGGTTAAAGCATATGTTCTTTAGATTGGTATAGTAAAGCTTTCACTCAATTGGATGCGCTACTGCTCTAATTATATAAGGTTTGATGGAAAAATAAGACAACCATCACAAAATAGGAAAGCTTACTTAAAATAAAGGTGAGTGTGCTAGAGTTATTTATATGGTGATGGAAGGAAAAATAAAACACACATCCCAAAATGAGAAAGCATATTTGATGAAGGTAAATTTACCTTGTCTATAACCACACTCTGGGTGCCTGAGACACCATAGTAATAAAATTCGTCTCAACATGCCTTGGCATCCTGGTGTCTGGAAATAACTGCCATGTTCTGGGTATAAACGTGATAAATCCTGATCGACCATTCTCTCCAGCTCCGCATTGCGAAAAAAGCGACTCCATGTACTATCTGCATATAAAGGCCATATTATACTTACCACAGATAAAATTAAATTGTTCATGCTGGCAAGAGACAGTTGTTCTTCTTTGATATCATCTGCCTTTTTACCTCAAGCATTTGTTGATTGCCGCTAATTCTTAGCTTAATCTTCTCGTGGATTGAATTGCCAATAAATAACCAGGGAGAATGGATATATTTCCTCCAGAACATATTAAATTTTCATTTATCAAACCTTGGAAAATAGCAATAGGTATATAATCTGGAAACAACTAAAAGGATACCACGGGATGAGGCTCTAGTTAAGCCAAATGAGGAAAAGTTGAAGGAGATAGTGTACATTAGCATTGCAGATATCTAGTATGCTCTCTACTTTGTAGGAATTTAGGAAAGTATAGTGGCTGAATCAGGGATCTGTAACTAGATCTATAGATTTATCTGCATGAAAGATACTGGAATGGAGTGAGAAAACATGCTAAGATTTACCTGGATTTTGGGAAAGCGGATTGTCCATGACAAGATCGGGTGAATTACTTCCATCCTTCAGAATAAGTGGATCAAACAGGAGGCGCCTTCTCAATCTGGCATACCTGACAAGATAAAATACAGTTCATATTTACAAAGCAAATATGCCAAACAAAAGAAAGGGGGGGAATTAGCTGAACGAATATGCAGTTGTTTTTAGGATACAATTATACAATTAGGACAGATATCAAGAAGCACCCGTATCTAACAAGTAACAACTTAACCCATGTTTAAAATGCCAGACAAACTCCGAATTCATAAATTATACAAGCAACCCTCAATGCCAAAAGAAGAAACAGCTAAATCTTATTTTTATTTCCCCCAACGAAACAATAGATAAGCAAGATTTACTGTATATCATTCATTAAAAAAATTAAAAAATTCAGGGAGCGCTTTCCTTGCTATTGAGAAACAAAACTAACTATGTTCAAACAAATTCAGTATAGTATATTCTATCAATAAGCTTTGAACTTTGCATTGAATTTCACAAAACTACAAATTGGATTGAAAGCCAGAAAAAGAAGGAAATTAACATCATTATTAAAATTTCCAAAAAAATAAATAAACACTAAAAAGAACATGGTTATTGAGCTGCGTTACCTCCTTCTAGAATCAGCGGTGGCACGACGAAGAACATCAATGGAAGTTGATGACGAAGATGGCAAAACCCCAAGATTTATACGCCAATGCAAACCTCTAAGATCACCGAATCGCCGATTTTCCGGAGCTGATCTCTGAGAAACAGAGTCGGAGCTCAAAGGCGGCACCGACGATGATTGCGGCAACAACGGATCCATCAGAGCCGGTGGCATGATTATCCACCAATTCCTCGCTAACCCAGATGCTCAAACGCAACGAAAATCCAGAAAAACGCAAACTTTGCAGAAAAAATCAACAAAGTTTGTCTCAAATTCTGGAGTGCAACCCAAAAAAGAGAAGAAGAAAAGAAAACCCAAATTACTTGAATTTCTCTTTTGTGAAAGCAGTGAAAAGCTCACCAAATTGAGTTTTTGAGGGTCAAGAGGGTGAAAAGGATGGAGAATTTATGGGGAGGCTGAATTTGTGGAGAAAAAAGGGAGAGACAGTGTCTGCAGAGAAAAGAAATGATTTGCACATTTTCATATTATATTTCTCCTCATTCTCTTTATCTGTCTGTCTGGCTTTTGAGAGAAAGAAAAAAGGGAAGAGACAGAGAATAACAAGTTTGTTTGTGCACAGGAAAAGAAAAGAGAAGGAAAGGTAATGGTGTATGTGTGATTGATTGAATGTGTATTATTATGTGTGTGTGCTTGACCTGGTGGAAGGTAAGGTGAGCTGTCTTCTTCTGCAAATTTCTACTTCCATTTGATGCCGTTCTCTTTCTCTTGTTTCTTATAAATTCAGCATATGCCTATTGTGACTGGTGAAAATTGCCAATCTTTTGGGTCACCTTGTGGTCAATGGGGGTGGCTGCACTGAAAGCTAATTTGGTCTCATTGGATATAGTTTTTATTTTTTTAATTTTTATAATGCATGCATATGTTGAGATTCATAATTATAAGAGTGTTTTTTCCCCCTTACATATATTGATTTTATTTTCCTTTCCAATAATTCATGTTCCCTGCAATAGCGTCAAAAAAGTTCTTTTTTTTTTTAAATGCAAAATAATGATTTTGTTACTTTGCAAAATTTGGTATGTGATATTAAAATAGGTAAATATAAAATGTATTATTTTTTAAAGAGGCTCTCTATTTATAATTAATTTTTTGAGGAAGTTTAATTTTGAGAGAGACATTAATTATTTTATATAACCATTAATCAAGATAATATTTTTACGTGTTTTGAATTAATCTCTTGACATCCCGAGTTAAATAAGTAATTGTATTTTGAATAAAGAGATAGTATAAAATACAGGTAGTTTTGAAGTCATTGATAACAAATATTTTTTTAAAATATATAACAAATATTTTTTTAAAATACCTTTAAACAAATAAAATATTAGGACTATAAACTTGTGATGGAATTGACAAACAAGCCTACAAAATACACTTGGTAACTAAAAACGCAATTTCTATTCTAACATTTATTTATAAGTGAAAAGTACTATTTACAAAGCGGTAAATTTAATACATTTATATACAAAATATTAATGCAATCCGCATTAATTTAGAGATAGCTAAATATTACAAAAACAAAACATGGCATTTTGAGAAAAAATAAAATAAAAAGGCGTCAGAACATAACATCAATAGTTTAATACTGTTAAACAATATGAGTGATTCATTAAAAAATAATAATAATAAAACCTACGAGTGACTCACGGGCTATAAAAAAGAAGTGATAAAATGCCAACGTGGAGATGACACAATGCCCCGGTAAAGACTAAAGAGTACACGAAATGAATGGATCAATGGAGCGTGGGTATATTCTTTTTGGGTGCTCTTCCTGCTTATATGCACTTTCCCCATGGAATTTAAGAAGAAGTTTCATGGGACTTCTTTTCAAGAAAAACAAGGAACCAAAAATAAAGTTAAAGGTCAAAGTTGACAAGTAAAATGATGGATGATTTTAAAATAGCATAAATTTGATATAATTTATATTATTAAAATAAAAAGTACTTATCTAATAATATATTAACAATTTGTGACAGATCTATATAATTTGCGATATTGTAAAATGATTCAAAGATAATTTAAGACAATATTTATGTGGATACAATACAATTAACTAAAGGGCATTTGAGGAAAATTTTACCCTTTCAATTCATATATATATTTTTATATTTTTCAATTCATATATTTGCATAACCTTGGCATATACTTACTTACATGACGTGGCGCATACGTGTCTATCTCTTCACAATCATTTTGTTTATTTACATGTTTTGATTTAGAAAAGTAAGCAATGTTTTGATTTACATGAAGCAATGGACATGCAGATGACTCAGTATTACGTTTCAATGATGATTTCGTACAAGAAAGTTACATCTCACCCGTAGCCCAATCCTAGCTACCCGTTCATTCCCAAAGATTATCTTGATCTACTATTAATCGACGGCATTTGTGGTGACTTCTCTTCCTTTGATTTATGTTGTATACTTAATCAGGATGACCAAGATAAGCCTCAAATTGATCTAAGATGGGGTCAAAGATAAAGCTTAATTATTATTTATGAACTATAAAGCATGCATGTATTATCCCTTAAGGAAATAATTTTTACCTCACCCACTATGACTTGATAAATCATGCCCACTTAAACCCTATGAAATCCATCTCACAAGACAAATCAATGTAGGAAAAAAAAGTAATTTAATATATGATGTTACATATACGTTGATTAGCACACTATAATGTGGATAAATCTTTTCATTTAGTATGTGGACAGCAAATTTTACATTTTTGTCAATCTCTCCAAAAATGTGTAAAAAGAAGTTGAAGAAAAAACAAAGGAAGTAAGAAACACGTTCACAGGAGAGGAGAATACCATCTGAAAATGGAGGATAGTATACCTATCAAAGTTTACCAACCATGCAGATAAGGACATAGTGGCCCACTTTGTACCCATCAACATCTAATGCCATGATTCATTCATTTCTCTTTTTGTATGAATTCATCCAGTAAATATTTTAATAATCAACTATCAAATATAATACAAAAAATAAATAAAAGGTTGAAGAGAATAAGTGAAGAACACGAGCCATATGCCTCTAAAAATTTGGTCGGATACGAAAGGTTGCAATTAAAATGCTACCCCACTGAAGTGGTTCATACTATGCCAAGAAGAAAAAAGCGTTGTACCCTCTGCATGGTAGTCGGACCACAATAATAGCTCGAGAAGAAACACAATGAAAATCACAATAAAAGACATAATATTTAACGTAATTTGAAATTTATGTTTATAATTTGTAGAAGAGATAAAAAAAAAATACTAGCTAAAGTAGTAAACTCTCCATTTAATAGTCTAATTACAACATTTTCCAAGTATTTAGGCTCTCTTTCTCACGTCATATATTACTCTCAATACACAAAAGACTTATTTATATAATAAATTCCCCTTGAATTTCTCTAACTCTAGTGATCTGGGATTTGGTTTACATAATAAATCTTCTCTTGAATCAAAACATCGAACACCTCAACCTTGTCTAAAAATTGAACTCTCTTCTCAGTATTTTTCTTCTTCTTTACTTTGATATCTTCAAGTATTCCTCTCATGGAATAACCTTCCAAATAACAAATGTTCTTCTCTTTTTTGCCTTGTAGAACTAAGCGACTTCCCTTGTACACTTTGCATGTTTTCCCGATTCTCACATACTTGTACCTATAACATGTCATCTCTTCTGGTGAAATTATGTTGACATTGGCAATAGGCACATACCTCACATTTGTAACATCTTGGGCTTTACTATTGTGAAGCTTTAAGTGAATTCTTTATGTTTCTTCTCCACATTGATGCATCCAAAATCTCCATTTTATGCAAAGTAGTAAACATTACTTGATCCTACACACATGCACGTTAGTGGCAAAACCTAACACCCATTTAGAGTGGCTCCCAACATAATTATTATGTTTTACATGATACAAATTTCTATCATATGAAGTTTCAACTACACGAGCATAATCCTTCACATTCCCTTTTAGCAGCTTTAAAACTCTCAAGTCTTCTCGTAGCTTTGGACATTGAAAATGAATGTGCTCATTCTCTTTGTAGTAGTGACACTTCATATCAATTTAGTCTCTCCCTCTATACATTTCTCGTTGTCCACCTCTCCCGTGAGAATTGCTTATTCTTTTTTGAGAACTCTCCACAGTTAGTTCACTTCCATTCTCATTGGTATGATATATGCATCCCCTGATCCTGTCAAAGGACAATAGTCACATCATTTAGCTTGATGATATTTTTGCCAATTAACAGTGATCTTACCAATGATCTATAAGACTACCTGATATGATCCAAGTCGGATACATATTGTTTTCACGGATCGTCCTTGAGTTGATTTCTTGTTAAAAAGAATTAAAGGTGATATGAATAGTAACGTGAAGAGTGCACGAATGTAGCGTGAACAGTACCACGGTACAGTAGCGTGACCAATGCTCCGTACAGTAGCGTGAACGGTAAAAAATAGGAAAAAGATGGAAAAAGACAAGGGATGGAAGGAAGAAGACGCCACACTCTTGGGGAGTGATAAGTCAAGCGAAGATTCGCCACAAAGGTAAGGAAACCTTTGATAAGAACTAAGATGGTTCACCCAAGAACCCCAAGAGAACAAAGCTCTCAAAAACTCGCAAAGGAGTGTAATATTATTCTGAAATTCAAAGTTGACAAATGCAGCAAATACAAACCTATTTATAGGGATTGAGTTGGCGGCTAGGTCTAACTAAAAGGAGGCAGCAAGCTAGCACCTTTTTAACCCTAATCCTAGCACAAAAGTGGCCCAAACCCAATTAGAAGGCAGCATCTATCCCTAGCTATGTTATGCACTTAGTTAAGCCCAAACAATAGGCTCTTATTACAAAATATCCCAAAATGAAAATAAGAATCAAAACTGAAAAGATTAAAAGGTTCAAATACATAATTAAATAAAATTTCTAAGAAGAAATCATGTCCCCACATTGGGCTCTTCATCAACTTGGTTCATTTGGACCATCTTGAGTGCTTCTTCTTCTGGAATGGGTTTGAGTGAGAGAAAATGGTTGATTTCTTTATCCAAACTCTCCTTAGCCTTCTTAGCTCTTATCCTTGTCATTGGGCCTCCAAGTCCTTGCAATGCATCTTTGGGCCTTGGGCCCATTGGGTTTCTACTTGAGCTTCCTTGATCTCCATCACTACCACAGTAAAGCTTAATAAAGCAATTACTTGCTCTTCATTACTTAGCTTTTCTCCAATATTCTACAATTAACGAACTAGCTGGTTAAACTTATTAATGTGATCATATAGATTACTTTCTTTTTCTATTCTCAATGTATACAAGTCTTATCTTCAAGCATGAGTGATTGGAAAGCTACTTCGACGCATAAATATCCTCCAACTTTCTCTATATTTCCTTAAGTGATGTCTCATTTAACACTGTGTAGTTTATTGTAAGAGCAAGAACTAATCTAATTGTACTTGTAGCTTTTCTGGTATAGACTTTCACTCACTCTCTCTTTCATTTTTTCAGGCATTTTATCATCTATTAGCCATCAAGACCTTGTTGCACCAAAAGATCTTGTATTGTGCATGCACTACCACATAGTGAAATTGCTCTTTCCATCAAAGAGCAGTACTTCAAATTTCATTATGCTAATCATAGTGTGGTATAACATTCCTTCTTACTTAAAATATTATTGAAAAACCACAAAAACAATTAAAATACCTCTAAGAATTGATGACATGGCACCTTTGATGATGTGACCTAATGACGTCTCCCTCCTTTTTTCATGGCAGCAACTCTTCTCCCTCAATCAAACCAAGAGCTCTTGATACCAGTTGTTGGGAATGCAGACAACCAACACTTTCCCACCACCATCATCATTGCAGGCCATCGCTTTATAACTGCCACTTTCGTTGCCGACCATTGCTCTCTAATTGCTGCCATTGTTGTCGGCCACTGCTATTTGACTTCTACCATTGTTGTAGGTGACTTGTCCTCGTCGCAAATAACTTGCCGCATGGCGATGACAACTAAGCAAGCGAGTATATGTTAAAGAAAACTTTGGGGGAAGAAAGATATAAGGGAAATGTAATTAATATATGCAATTTTTCTTTTTGTTTATTGATTTTTCCTTAATGTTTGAAGGCTACTAGTTTTCTTAAAGGAGGACTTTAGCCTCTTCCAAAAGGATTTTTTTATTTTTTATTTTTTAAAAATATTATAAAAGGGTAATTTTGTCATAATAAATATTTATGTATATAATCAGTTTATTTATACTGTAATGACTAAACATTTGATAGTATAAGAACTTATCAGCTCTATTATACTATCGTGTCTTATCCTACGCCATATACTATTAGGTCGTATACTATCATGTACACTAAACGAAACCTTAAGTTATAATTTTTGCATTGCTAAAGTTAGAAACTCTCCTTACTTAACTCACAATTCAATAGCCCAATTACAACCTCTCTCAAGTGTCTGAGCTCTCTCTACACTACCATCAATACACAAGATATTTATTTATATAAGAAACCCCTCTTTTGAATTTTTCTCTAACTCTAACAATATGAGAATTGGTTAGATAACGCCTTTTACTATATAAGTCATGCGATTTTTTCCCCATTTCGATCTAAAAAACCTCCCAAAAGAACAGGAAAAAAAATATATGTGGATTTAATAAATAAAATAACAGTAATGCTTATAGCACTCTCATTGATTTGTGCAGGTCATGAGTGATGAAACTAACCAAGTGTAAATATGTAATATTTTGAGAAAAGTAAATTGGGTAGCAGACAAACTCTAAAGCAAATTGTACTATATCATAATCATACTGCTACCCAGCTTTTGTTAGAGAAATCGTTGAATTTAAGTTTGCATTGTTTGAAAGACAGAGTTGGAATTAGCATATGTCGTTATGTTTTCTCATTTGAACATGAATAATTGCATTGGACTTAACCATAAAAAATAATGCTTTTTTAAGATATTTTATTTTATTATAATATATACAGTTCATTCATTTCATTAATTTGTTATACAGATATAGATTAATTTTTTTGGTTATCTGTGGCACCCATAGACAATAAATTTTGTTAAATAAGTGAAAAGTCGAAGTTGAGATAATCCAAGAAGCAGGTGCTCCCACGTATACTTGCATTATTTTCATCCGAAGTCTGAATGATAGACACCCTATTTATGGTGTTTTGGATGCATTTGCCAGCCCATACAAAGTTACAAACTAATACGGTACATTGTATCATAAAAGACGAGTCTTTTGGTTCCTCTTTGCTACCGGTTTTTGGCTTTCATATTTTTCTTTTCCTTCCCTTCCACATATTAATTAAATTAATTTGACCCCTCATTAACCACTACAAATAAAATTAATTTCTTATTATTTTTTAACTGATAAAGTTATTATTATCTCCTCTATGTTAATTCATTTCTTTTATATTATTACTTATAAGAGATGACTCAAGTAATTAATAAATTTGACCTAAATAGTTAAGGGATATTTATAATGTTAAAAATTTAAATTTGAGAAAAAATACTTGTGAGAGACAACTTCACAATATCCTGAATAAAGTTAATCTCTAACTTGAAGAGTATAAGAATAGTTACAACCCAAAAATAAAAAATAATCTTCCAAACTGCTTTTTTCGTTTTTTAACTTATGTAGAATTTGCTACATTTGTTTGGTTTTGATCGGTAAAAGACAAGATCTCCGACTTTGTTGTTCTTATCCTATTTCCTGTTGACAATGGGCACCAAGATGTGGTTCACTGAGCTCTTTAGAATAAAAAATTAATCTTTCTAGTATGAATTATTAAAATCTTTAAATATATAATTGGGTTGAGTTGTGATTGAAAAGTCGGTGCTTCCTTATACATCAGAAAATAATAATGTTAAACGGGATTTGTTTAACACTAAATAAGTGCTCCACGCATTATGTAAATAATTAAGTGCCCCATTTGTATATATTTTTTGTTTTTTGTTACATCAGAGGTATTTTTACATTTTTTAAATGCAAAATTTATTATTTTCGAATCATAGAACAAGTACGAGTATTAATCTTTCTCACAATAAGATATCTTAAGATTTAAATTTTTAGCCTCTTTTTATAATTATAAGTCACTCATCACTTCAATTAATCACTTATAAATATAAAACAAATATTTTAAACCTATAGCCTCCTCCTGTGTATTACCCAAACCCCTCACCATAGGCTCACTCTTAGTTGCTTAGCCCATTTCTATATGTATGCTCTCTTCTATAATGCATGTATTTTATTTCCTATGGGGGATTATGTTGGCTTGTCAACAACTACCGTATGATAATGACATGTATATCACCTACGATTATTTATTAACAACTAAGCAATATAAAATATAAGAACAAAAATTAATTTATGTGATATATATGATTGAATCAAATGTTTAATTTGATATTGGGATGGCAACGCTCATTTTTTTCTTTCAGATTTATATAATTAACATTGGATCATACCTCATGTTCAGTTCTTGAAGAATATTGAATAAGCAAATCCACACATAAAGAGACATGTGATATCAAGAAATTTAATAAACATATTATGATAAGATTTTTAGAAATCTTAACAATTGAATATATATATATATATATATATATATATATATATGTCTATGGTGGCAATCGCGCATAATCATCGTTATCATCATTATCAGGTGTCGTTTTCGTTCTCAGAAGTCAGAAACCGACCTAATTAACATAGCAGCCAAGAAGAAAAGTGCAGGAAGACTCGTTACTCATCTTTATTCTCTCCTCTTTCATCAATTTGGCATTGGCATGAACAATCACAAATATTCTAGAGGGTGGAAACTTCCAATACTAATATCTCTTGCATAATGTGTCCTAGTATATTCGTTTTTTATGTTCTGCAATACCATTTTGCTCTTTTAACGGAGAGAAATATGATTATGGGGACAAAGAGAGAGAACAAGGAGTTGATTATGGGATCAAATGAATTATCATTTTTTGTGTGTAAAAAAATTAGAGAAATAAAACTGACAACACTTAAATATTGTACGTAAATTATGTATATAATTATATTGAGGTGAATTTAATTATACAAATTTAAAAAGAAATTAATAATAAAAAAGAAATTAATAAACTTTTTTTATCTGTATTATATACATAGCTAATATTACTGCTCTGTATATATGCGAACATTTTATTGGTCTACCAACGTTGAGAAAGTACTTTCATGAAGTAAAGGCTGCACTGATGATAATATTTATAAGTCATGGTCATTCTCATAAGCTCAATCCCCATCACACAGAATGAGTGGTGGGTCACAGAGCACATTTCACAGTCACTGAAGAAGCACCAAAGTTATGGAGGCAATCATATTAATATTTTCTTGGGGATGTTGGTTTGGTTGCTAGCTAGAGCTTCCATTTGTCTATTGTAAAAGGGTAGCGCTAATTATATCAAATAATTCAAATCAATCAACCACGATGTTAAAGAAGATTTTCATACCACCAAGTGGCGTAAATCAATTGGCCTGGGGTTGTTTTAGTTTAATTAAAGATTTTGAGTTCAAACTTTAAGTATGTAGCTAAGTTAAAACTCACTTAGGAGAGTTTTGACCGCTCATAGTAGTTATGTCTAGCTTGAGGGATTAGTTCCCGCAATAGCAAGAGATACCCTCGGTAAAATAAAAAAAAAAAAAAGATTTTCACAAATATATCTTTGCTAAATAAGGCACGAAACTATGCCAAAAAAATGCATTATCTTTTGAGTCAATCTAATGAACAAGATAATTGCGAATAGCTTGTAGTATAATTTGAAGGAAAGAATATATGAGAAAAGAGAAAGTCTGCTTTCTTTCAAGAAATATCTTCCAAACACCGCTTTTATTTATTCAATTTTCCCCTTGTTCTAATAAAACCTTTTTCTCACACAAAAAAAATAATTTTTTTTAATATTATTTGGGTGAATAATCTTTATAATTTCTCACCCAAAAAAAAAAAGCCATCTATACTATATAATACCATTAGCATAAGGTGATTTATTTTAGATCTTTAATCTTTTAAAAAAATTAAACTAATTCACAATTAAAAGCTCTAAACAGAGAATTAAAGCCTTCATGTTCTGGATATCAATTTTTATTTTAATAGATGTCCTTTAAAGATATACGTAACATTGGCCTTTCATTTATAAGTATATTAAGTTAATCTTTTAAATATATATATGATATTAAATTAATCATTCAATATCAAATTATTTTTATTAAATTAGTTCTTAAAATAATATTAAATTAATTCTTAAAAATAAAAATAATAACATTTATTATCATTAAAAAAACTAATATAATATTACTAATTTAAAAATAATTAATATAATGTTACATATATTTTTAAATAACTAAAATAAATAATCACTCTTTTTATTATATTATCATCGAACTATATAGTCTCCACTCCGGTCAATTTCTTTTGACCAGGAAAAGTGGTGGCCAGGCCCATTGCCACCTCTTATTTCCTTCATTTCTTCGCGATCCATTTTTGACTCATACAGGACTTGTCAACAACAGTTCCCCCATACAACGCATGGAAAAATCCTAATGTAGCAAATCAATCAAAGAGCTAGCCCCTTATAAAGCAGTTTGGTTTCTATGCTTGTCATTATTATTTGCCTTGATGTGATTTACGCTGGACTTTATGCCTGCTTTTATCTGAACATTATAATTAAGGTAGTTGTTGGTATACGAAGACAGGGCAAGTCGGAGCGTTTTAACTAGACCACAAGGCCACTTAATAGAAATCATTAAGAGTGAGTTACAGGTAAGAGCTTTGGATAATTTACATAAAACTGTACGTTTATATATATGTTCCATCATTAAATAAAGTTACTCATTAGACATGTTCAAACTTAAACTTTTTATTGGAATGATAGTGTTCATAGTTCCCAAGCCATAGTTCCCTTGGACCATTAGAATGATAGTGTTCATTTTAGTAAAACGCAAAGTGATTCGTAATATCATTGAAGTGACCCCTTCATCTAATTTGAAGAAACAGAATTCTTAGTCATGAATTTATGAATATGAGTATTTCAATTGATAAGCGTTCGATGTTTATGTTTATTACGCTAACATCATATTGAAACATACGACTATATAGAATATACATTAGAATGTCTGGAAATCTAAGATTTGAATCATTTTTAATTGTTATAGTAAATATAGAGATCTTAACGGGTAGAGCATAACTCAACTGGTATTTTTACGTTCTTTATCATGTAATTGTACTTATGTAGTAAGGGTTTAATGTCCTACATCCCCTCATTCTCGTCTAATAAGACCTCCTTATAATGATAAAAAAAAATATATAAAACATCTAAGACAGTCAAGTTCAAGTATCCTACAAAATGATGTTAACAAAATCTGCGTACCAACATTTCTACATGAACAAGAAGACAATTTTAAAGCTATTAGGCCTTTGGTCTAATGGTTACTTCGATCGGTACGCGGTAATAAATAGGTGTCCCTCTTTTAAGATTTAGATTCGAACCCTAAATATACAAACACACACATACACACATACATACATACATACATATATGCATATATATATATATAGTAGCATAATTATAGCAGTATACGGTTTTCTTTTTAAATAAATACATAGGACAATAATAATAAGCCAAGTGACCAACGCCAAAACTGGGAATCATTAGTAATAATAGTTTTAAAATAAAGAAAACGTTGAATCTACTCGATCACATTCTATTCTTCTTTTGTCCAGTAGTACAAAATCAACCAAAATAAATTTTTAAAAAGAAAAGACTGGCAAGATAAACCGACCATGAATTGCTTTTGAACCAAACAAGCAAACACCTAAGTGAGTGGCTACGTATACGGAGTATGGCCCTCTCTCTAGTCTTCTTTTTTTTTTTTTGTGCTCTCTCTAGTTCATGCACGATGCTATATATAAACAGCTTGAGTTTCAACTTTCAATGTGCTAGCTGCGTGTGGACTGTAGAGGGACCCAAAGAAGCCGTCCAACTTTCTTGGTAACACATTACTAACTGCTTTTATCTTTGTTCAGCAACACTCTGAAATTCATTTAACACGAGGAACATCTGCTAAGCCTGTGTTACGGCAATAAATACACAATGGAAACAAATTTAAGTAAAACTTCAATTGTGTTTCGTTTTTATTGGGAAAAAGCTTGCCCACATATTCCTTCTTCAACAGCACACATTGTGGCTCTTATTTTCTTTAGGATGAATAAAATAATTTTTTTCTTATATTAAAGTTATTTTTGTCACAACCGAAGGCGGATGGTAGTGTAATTACAGAGGGAAGGGAGGCCACAACCTCTCAAAATTTTCAAAAACATTTTTTTACATGTAATATTTTTTTATATAAAAAAAAAGCAAAATTTTTAACTTGACCTTCTTAAACAAAGTATAATTTGTCGTTGATCCCTCGAGGAGAATCCTCTACCTCTGCAGGCCTTGATTACAACCTAAACTTGTAATATTAATTAATTAATTTTTTTACTGTTCTAATGTTAGGGAAAATTCTTCCACAAAAATCAAGCGCACAAAAAAACATATACATACAATGTGATTCAATTAAATTGGTCTAAATACTCTCAACAAGAATAATTTCTCACAATCTCAGCTAAATCGTAGCACATATATTAGTCGCAACATGACAAGGACAAGTTTCATCAAGCATCAGACCCTCCACTCCTTAAATCAAGAATTCACACCCCCCCTCTCTTTTAATTTTACGCTAGGATGATCGTAATAGTAAAAGCAACTTTACATCAAAAGAATAAATAAATACGTAAAAGTAATTTTTTATTATATTTTAAAATTATTTGGCCCCCGCTCCATCCCAAACCGTCCACCCTCTGCATGAGAAGAAATTGTTATGTAAACTTATTTATACGAGTCAATTATACACTATATCATCATTTTTCATTAAATAATTGTATAAATTTTTATGTTAAACAATTAATTTACATTTAAAATAATTATGTGTCAGCTTATAGTTAACTTAGTCTATACAAAACAAAGTGTATAATTTTTTGGTTTTGGTACCTACCCTCTACCCTGTTGAGGTCAGTGGAAACCCCACTACTAGGATAAGATTTAAAGACAAATATCTCTTACCAAGTAAGCTAAGATCGTGACACCAAAATGTATAAATTTAATTTACCGAAAAATCTCTTCCACTTGGGTATAAAAATTTGCTCAAAAACTATACATGGGACTTCAAACAATGAATATCCCTATCCCGCCATCAAACATCATATGGGTTGGGCCAAGCCCAGTTCTAGGCAATCAAACAACGATCTCCGTCTTGCCTTAAATTGGGTCAGGCCGTGAATCAACTTTATCAAAATTTCGGAAAATGTAATTTCATTTTTTTGGCACATAGTCACATACACATCCTCCACCAACACCTTTTCATATTGCACTTTCCATCCATTGTCAACTTGTACAAATTCCAACAAATTTTTTCACCTTTCATAATCATTACACTAATTTTTGTAGCCTGCAAAAAATTTCTCTGGCATAATATCCAAAACTCGAGGGGTTTATAAATCTACCCAAAAGAGAAATTAAATTCCTCCCAAATGTAGACACATACTCACATCATTTTTTTGGTACACATACTCACATCATGAACTGTCTTCAAACTACCATCATAATTTTTTACAATATCCTTTTCAATAATGTTAAAACTATGATCACAATTTATCGTTCTCATAAACTCATCATCATAAGTCACAAATCAATCTCTACTTGATGATATTTCTACCAGGATTTTTAAGTTGTTGATTGAGTCATGTTAGCCATGAAAGTGAAGTTAGC
This sequence comes from Styphnolobium japonicum, assembly GCA_023212625.1. NCBI lineage: Eukaryota > Viridiplantae > Streptophyta > Magnoliopsida > Fabales > Fabaceae > Styphnolobium > Styphnolobium japonicum. The sequence goes on along the minus strand of JALBWW010000003.1, from coordinate 17,537,130 downwards.
CATGAAATTTTATTTAAAAAGTGTTTAGTCAAAAATTGATTGGATTAAATCAAACCTAACTGATGTTTTGGTTTAATTTGGTTATTCAATCAAAATCAAATCGATTAGTTTACAACATAAGAAAATTGATTTGCTTTATCCAAATGATTTTCTCATTTAAAATGGAATCAATTTAATTTGGTTTTACAAACTAAAAGATGGGTAAGTTTATTATCACTCCTATTAGTCTATTTAATAGACTTTATTTTCATCCAACTAACTTTTATTTTATTTTTTCAAAATACTTCTTAATTAAATAGTAGTTATTTATTTATATTCAAACTAGTCCTATTTTTTTTATCCAAATTCATCATTATTAATTATAAATATTAGTTAATTTTAAATAATTTCAAATGTTTCTAAACTCTTTATTATCACTAACATAGTGTGACACAAGTGGTAGATATTTGAACCCCTTAAACATGTAGTCAGGAGTTTGATTCTTGACTCATGTGTATGGAAAAATATCTGTTGGGAGAGGTCAACCCCTTAAATAAATCTCTATACCTCGAGAGATTAATCTCTATAGTCGCGCGCTGAGATAAACTTGAAAAACAAAAAAAAAAACTCTTTATTTTCCCCAACTACTCACGCCTTTGAGATTTTTTTTCTTTCTCTTTTTCATCTTTCATATTTTTAAAGCATAACGAAGCTCATCATCTCAATAATAAAGTAATCTTATATATATATGAAAAGTAAAACTTTGGAGAAAAATAAACTACAACTGAATTTTCAATTACTATTTCTTATTAAATCGATCTTTGTTACAAATAATGACTCTTGTAAGACAGATCCAAAATTGCAATATGGATAAAGAAAAAAAGAAAAAACTCATAATAGTTAAGTAATTAAAATTTGATAGTTTAAATAAACAAAATATTAATAACATACGATAAAAGAGTTTTTTTTAAAAGAAATCAACTAATCATTATAATTAATAATGATAATTTTAGATATAAATACAGGCGTGGTAATAGGCAACTAATATAATGAGGAATAAAGAAAATTATTTAATGAATGGTATTTTTAAAAAATCAAATTGAAGTTAGTTAGAGATAAGTGAACATAAATAAATAAGAATGACAATAGACTCACACCTAAAAGATTATTGTCATATCTTCTTCTTGTTTACATATAATTTTATATTTAAAAATAAATTTCCTTTAATATATTTTTTTTCTCTTACATTCTTAGTGCGTTGTGGATGTTCTATTTATAGTGAAATCAAGTTTTGTGAAAACTACTTATGCTGTAGAGAGGGCTCATTTATTAAGAGAATAAATCACGATATTTTATTTTAGGAATCTTTTAATTTCTTAAGTTAACACCCTGATGAATCAATTTGAGACACTTATTTTAGCTTTGTATTATGCATTATTAGATGTTTATTGTGCCCAATATTAGTACTTTAGATGAGTTTAATGTTGTTGGGCTTCATTGGGCTTTAATGCAAATGTTGAATAATTTTCGGATTTTGATGCATTTTGACCTTTCTTCCTTGGTTAGGTCATAACTTGGGACTCGGTGATCCAATTGAGGTGATCTTGGTGTCTTTGGAAAGCTAAGACAATTCTCTACAAGTTTCATGAAGAACTCAAGAGCTGGATCGGAATGCTAAGGGTCCAAAATATCCCTGCAATGCAGAGTGGGTTTGCTGTCACGGAACCATCTGGGCAGTATGCACATATTGGTCTATATAGTGGGTTATAGGCCTCCTCTTGGGCTGAAACTTGGTCACTTGAAAGATAAGACCCATATCTCCAACTTCAATGAAGACCATTTTGTCAATAGATGTCGTTTTAGGCATGCTTCAGAAGCTACAAGTTGGTCTGAATTTGGAAACACGTTCTTCCATCCTAACTTGAGGTAGGTGAAGTGTTTTTGGCATTTCTGGAGTTCTAAAAGTCCAAATGACATGATTCAAATTGGAGATTTTCAAGGAGACAACTGGCTACAACTTTGATGAAGACATCCAAGCCAAAATGCACCGTCTAGGTGATGAATTTGAAGCCAGAAGTCGGATAAGAGTTGTTGACTAAAAGCCACCAACCATACACCAACCCACCTACCATGCACCAACCCACCTACCATGCATCAAGCTTCCATTTTTGACAATTTTCATATTCTTATAGCTTGTATTCAGATTATGTACATGTACAAATTGGCTTCTAGGATTAGTATAAATAGAGCCAATCTCTTTGTATTATCATAGATTCAATTTGGAAGTAAGTTTCAAGGAAGTTTAAGTATTTGTGATAGTTTTCTTTCTCTTCTTCTTTATTTTCTTTAGAATTTCGTTTTTGTTATTTTATTTCTGAGTTCTTCCTTCCCATCCATGGAAGGCTAGGCTCTCATAATCAATCGGATTAGCCATCTTGATGTTTAATTTGGAGATCTTGTTTTACTTGTTCATATTGCTTAATTGTTATTCAAGTTTCTCTTCTTCCTCTTTTAATTTTGATCTAGATTGAATTGCTTAATTTGATTTGGATGTTTATGTGATAATAGCTTTATTATCATGTATTCAAGAGGATTATATAGAATAAACAATTTATTAAAGCTTTTTGATGGATTGTTTAGCTTGGTTAAATTCTTGATCTTAAGTTAATCTATGTTTGGATGGTGCTTACTTTATCTAACCTTGGTTAATTAAATCCTAGATGCTTATCTAGTAGAGGATTCTTGGATCATGTTGAGGCGTCTTGATGTGATCTAAGGCCAAGAACATGGTTAGCGATTAAGTGAATTCCTTGTGATCAATGATGGATTAAACTCAAGATCGGTAAATTTCCTTGGATTGGTTGTTTCTTTAGATTTGTTTTCAACTTTAAGTCTTGTATTTTTATCAATATTGTTAATCAACAACAAAACCCCTCCTTTTATTTATCTTGATCTGATTAAATCTTTGTTCTTTTTAGATCCTTGAGAGACGATTCGGTTCATGCTCTATACTACAAATTGGTTAGAGGTAAATTTTTATTATTTGACGGGGTCTCGACAACCTGTTGTCAAATTTGGCGCCGTTGCCGGGGATCCAAAGGCAACTATTTGATCATTTCATCTAACTCTAACAATTGTGTTTGTTTTGTTTTTGAAGCATTTTCAAGTGGAATTCGGCTGAAATTGGGTAAAGGGCATTCTATCAAGATTTTGGTTCGGTAACTTATCTCTGATTAATCTGAATTTTGGCAGACTAATGAAAATCGTGATTTTGAGAAAGGCTCACTATTTATAGTGAGGTCACCCTTATTTTTGCCAAATTCCATCGTTTAGACCACTTTTTCAATTTTTTAAGATTTTTTATTATTCTGTTAGATAGAATTTTTGTGTAGATTTCACTCTGTGGTAGTCCCATAATTTTTAAAAATTTGTAGATATATTTTCTGTAATTATTTTGTGTGTATATTTAGACTTGTTTTTGTGATTTTGTGTTTGATCACTAATCTAATGGAGCATAGACTTGATGAGTTGGCTTATCTACGGTGAGTTAGCGGTGGAACAACATCAATTATATGTGCAAGAACTGTAGGATTTTGTAGTATATCTTTGTAGTTCTTATCATCCCACATATGCTTGCACCACACTATGATGATGGTTCTGTATTTCATGACCATTATGTTGATGCAACAGGTGTATTTCTTGGTGAACCAATACCAACAATTTAGATATGATCCTTATTCTATCATCATATAACCATGATTGGGAGATCATCCTTGGTTCGAACCTTATGTTCAACCAATCACTGCTATACCAGCGGCCTATGCAGCGGCCCCAAGCTGATAAGCATGGAATGCGAGCCTACACTAGAGGATTTGGTGAAACAATTTTACTCGAGAACAACATCCAATTCCAGAGAAACGAAGCTATAGTACAAAGCGTGAAGACCCAAGTTGGTCAACTTACATCTTCATTGAGTCGATTGAGCAAGCAACGAATCTGTCGATTACGCAAAACATGAGATCATTGATGAGAAAAAACCAATTGATGATTTGTGTGTGATGAATTTGCTAGTTTCGCGATTTTGATGATTAACATTTGTTGTCTTGGTTGTGATGGTGATATGTTGTGTAATGCATGTGTTGAGATTCTTTGCCTTTACGAGACATGATGAATCTTTTTCAACGGAGATAATGTAGCAATTCAATCTACAAAAGTAGTGCGACCACCAAAATTGGAGTCCATTGTGGCTAAAAACTTCCTTGCGATGAGGAGGAGAGGTTGCTTGATTTTTAAGGAGAATCAAAGAGCCATCACACTTGCTGGACATTCCAAGCATTAGCCATTCCATTTGCATGCGTAGGATTTACTTGAAGATGGAGTTAAGCCAATAAAGCGACCCCAGGAGACTAAACTCTACGATTTTGGATGTGGTGATCCATTACAGCTATGGTGTGGCGGGATTTTGTTGCTTATCGCTATCCATAGGGAGTTTTCTTTCCACACTTTTATTTCATTTTTCTAGTTGTTGTTTTCTTTTGTTTTTCTTTGTTTTACTATTGTTTTTAATATTGTTTCTGTTTTTATTTGGTAGTTACAATTTACTCTTTTCATTTGTTGTTGTTTCTGTTTTGTGTTATGCTGTTTCTATTTCTCGCTTTGTACATGCTTCTTTATCTAGCGATGTTTGTCTTTTATTATTATTATTATTTTTTCTGTTTCTGTCTTTATTTTTTGTTTTGTCTGTTGTGTTTATTTTCTGTTTTCTATATAAATCTTTGTTGAAAAAAAAAAAAGCCACGCTTAAGGTCAATGGCCAGAAATTGAATCATTATGGGGAGGACCCATGGATCGTGCAAAATCTTCAATCACGCTGGCTAAAGACATTAAAAGTAGCGCTTCTTGGGAGGCAACCCAAGTTTTCTAACTTTTTCATTTTTTCAAACTTTAACTTATTTGCATTCACAGGAATCAAGACAGAAAATCGGTGCCGAGCAAGAAAATCTATCAGAGTTTGATTTTTCTGTCTTAATTTTGTTTGTTTTTCATTGACAGATGATTTTTCACCGGTTAAATGGCGGATAACGGTGATTCAAGTGAAAAATTTTCGGTCCCTTTCGAGTTACCCACAAACACGAAATGCGTATAAAATTTTACTAATTTTTTCCCTTCTTCTTTCTTTATTTCGAAATGGATAATCGACTTGTTAACCTCCATAAGCAATTCCCCTCTCTCCCTCAAAATGCTTTAACTAACATTTATTGTGCAGGTTTGAGAGATTAAGGATGCTTATGCACAAAGGCATCCCTGTGGATATACGCTGGTTAATCGAAGCAAAGGTCCGACTTAGAGGTGAATTTTCTGACGCTCTTATTTCATATATGCCAGGGCTAGGCAAAAGTTCATATGCAAAGAAGAGAAGAGCAAAAAGGTTACAAGTCTGCTATAAATGTGCAAGATGGACCTGTAACACAAAATGCAGATCAATTGGAATGGCGTCTATAAACCGAGATGATAAAATTAACTTCATTAAAGATGGCATGAGTAAGGAGTCTTTAGATAACATTTTATTGACTCTTGAGAAGCATCCTAGTGGAGATGTGCAGAGAGTACTTCTCGATTTATGGCCAATATTCCAAGATGAACATGAGCGATATAGTCTAATCGACTCAAAAGACCCTGTTTGCCAATTTTTAAGAAAATTGGATGGGAAAGTTCACCATCTACCAAAGTGAGCTTCAAGTCGTGACTGGACGTAAAACCAGAGGAATATGTGAGCCACAATCACACCTCCTGTAAGTATTATTTTTTATTTTATTTTATTTTTTTTGTCTTCTTGTTTTAAAAAAAATTCAAAAAAAACAAAAACAAAAAAAAAAGTTAGCCGTATTTTTTTGAAATATGCGTTGCGTATTTTCAAAAGTTCTTCTGACACATATAGATTAGCCTTTTATCTTTGTCATATAGCTATTATCATTTCTGTGCTTATTTTTCAAACTTATCGACACGTGAGATCTACCCCTCCTTTATAGGTGTAATTATTACCTTTGAGTTTTGATGCCTTTAAATAATGCACTTTGCTCTCTTGAGATCATTGATAAGGTGAGAGTACAAAAAAACAAAGAGAAAAAATGGAAGTCACTTCGAGTTCGTCGGATCAAGTGTTTGTGTCTTTTGTGGATCTAATCCTGGGAAAGATAAAGAGTTTGTAAATATTACGTACACCATCTTGGTCGAGTGCTAGGCGAGAGAGAGAAATCCGTTTAGTTTATGGAGGAGGTAGTCTTGGGTTAATGGGTTGTGTGGCTAACAAGCCGCACATTTAGGAGGTGACAAAGTCCTTGGTGTCATTCCAAGGTCCTTTATCTACCAAAGAAGGCATGGTGGAAAAGCATTAGGGGATGAAGTAGTGGTATTTTGCATGCATCAACGCATGAACATTATGATAGCAAATGCGATGCCTTTATTGCCCTACCTGGTGGTTTGGAACTTTGGAAGAGCTCTTTCAAATTATATCCACAGTCTGTGAACTTTCACCAAAAACCCATAGGTATATTAAATGTTAATGGTTTTTATGACAGGTTTGTTTTGTTTTCTTGATCATGTTTGTAGAAAAAGGGTTCATCTCACAAGCGACACATCAAAGTCTTAGAATCGCTGCAACTCCCGAACAATTGCTCGATCAACTCAATGCATTTGTACCACAACGTGATCCAAAGAATGGCTCCAGAATTGGGAACAAGCGGCAAAGTGAGGAAAAAGCAAAAACTTGATTTGACTTTGTCTTTGTGAATTTTTGTTTTCTCTTATGGTTTTAGTTTTTGTAATTTTTCTTATTTCAGACTCGATTTGCAGTTTTCTGGTAAGACCTTCTACACTCTACCTATCTTTATTTTGACATTGGGGACAATGTCTTTAATTAGTTGGGGGGAGGGATAGTTGACATTACCATGTACAAGGTTTAGTAAAAAAAAAAAAAAATTAATCTTTATTGTTACTAACTTATTAGATGTATGATGGCAGAGTAAGGAGTAGTTTTGCTCTTGAGACGCATCTTAACTTGCATTTCATAATATGTCTTAAATTATTTTGTTCTTGCATATTAAAAAAAAAAAATTAAAAATAAAAAAAAAAATAAAAAAAATAAAAAAAATAAAAAAATCATTTTGATCTTTTCAATTAATTTTGATACAAGCATGTATTGAATTTGAGCTTAATTGATGATAAAAGTATGCAAAACAGTTTACAGTTGAATCATTTTCATGATATACATGTGTATATGATTGTGGATATTAGGAAGAAGGCATGGTTGAATTGAGTGAATGTTTCATACCTTTGTGAGTTTTGGGCTTTTCCAAGTTTGATACTTACACTTGGTTTATTTTCTTTCATGAGTGATGTCAATTATGAATTTATTTTCTAGAACTTGCATTGAATCGATTTGAGATTACATTAGTCTGTATGTTGCATGAAAATGACAGGCATTTTTCTTGACTTAGCTTTGGCCAAATAAACCTACCTTGCATTTATCCAATTATTAACTCCTACGAACCTATTTGCCTATTCTTTGTTCTTAGCTCATTACAAGCTTTGAGTGAAAAACCATGTTTTACCTTACCTTAGGGAATGGGAGAGCATTGATTTTCTTATTGAAGGAGTTCTTTTGCTTACAATGATTTAAGTGTGGGAGAATTGGTGTGCTGATACGAAATGCTTGGTACAAAAAAAAACAAAAAAACAAAAAACAAAAAAAAAAACAAAAAAGAAAGAAAAATAAAAGAATAGAAAAAGGAAGGAATGTGTGAAGAGAATGAGCATTTTATGGTTTTGGGTAAAAAACTTATTCTTTCTACTTGAGTTACTCCTCAATGCTCTTTTATTCTCTTTGGTTTTAACCTGCTATTATCTATATTGTTCCCTTCCTTCACCTTATAAGTTCCATTACAACCTTTTTGAAAGACCTCTTGATTTTTGCAATTTATTTGATCTAAGTAGTGGAGAATTGATGTATATGCAAGCCTATGGTAAAATACTTTCATAATTTGGTGAGTTGAGCGTAAGCAGTTAACCTAAACACCTTGTGTGATTTGAGTGTCACTTGTGAAGAATTTTACTCAATCGAACATGCCTATTTACGATTAAAGCGTGATTATGCTATACTTTATTCTCAATTGATTTGATTCAACTATTCTTTGTTAAGCATACTTGACTTATTAATTATGGTTTATATTTGATACAATGCTTGTATTTAAAAATTAGTTGAATTGATTAAATAAAATATTACATGTTTGTGGGTATCATCTGGTAAACCCTCACGAGACTATAACTCGTCACTAGGGACACCTAGGGGTTTAAAGGCTTGTGGCACATGCTAGTGCCATCGTGTTTTCCTACGGAAGTGGATTAGATTAGGTACAATCAGTTTTTATGTTTTTAGTTTAATAATATAATGTTTCTTGTTTTCTTTAGTTTTGTTCTTATGTGTTTTGCCCAGGAGTGCAAAAGCTTAAGTGTGGGGGAATTTGATGAATCAATTTGAGACACTTATTTTAGCTTTGTATTATGCATTATTAGATGTTTATTGTGCCCAATATTAGTACTTTAGATGAGTTTAATGTTGTTGGGCTTCATTGGGCTTTAATGCAAATGTTGAATAATTTTCGGATTTTGATGCATTTTGACCTTTCTTCCTTGGTTAGGTCATAACTTGGGACTCGTTGATCCAATTGAGGTGATATTGGTGTCTTTGGAAAGCTAAGACAATTCTCTACAAGTTTCATGAAGAACTCAAGAGCTGGATCGGAATGCTAAGGGTCCAAAATATCCCTGCAATGCAGAGTGGGTTTGCTGTCACGGAACCATCTGGGCAGTATGCACATATTGGTCTATATAGTGGGTTATAGGCCTCCTCTTGGGCTGAAACTTGGTCACTTGAAAGATAAGACCCATATCTCCAACTTCAATGAAGACCATTTTGTCAATAGATGTCGTTTTAGGCATGCTTCAGAAGCTACAAGTTGGTCTGAATTTGGAAACACGTTCTTCCATCCTAGCAGGGTAGGTGAAGTGTTTTGGCATTTCTGGAGTTCTAAAAGTCCAAATGACATGATTCAAATTGGAGATTTTCAAGGAGACAACTGGCTACAACTTTGATGAAGACATCCAAGCCAAAATGCACCGTCTAGGTGATGAATTTGAAGCCAGAAGTCGGATAAGAGTTGTTGACTAAAGCCACCAACCATACACCAACCCACCTACCATGCACCAACCCACCTACCATGCATCAAGCTTCCATTTTTGACAATTTTCATATTCTTATAGCTTGTATTCAGATTATGTACATGTACAAATTGGCTTCTAGGATTAGTATAAATAGAGCCAATCTCTTTGTATTATCATAGATTCAATTTGGAAGTAAGTTTCAAGGAAGTTTAAGTATTTGTGATAGTTTTCTTTCTCTTCTTCTTTATTTTCTTTAGAATTTCGTTTTTGTTATTTTATTTCTGAGTTCTTCCTTCCCATCCATGGAAGGTTAGGCTCTCATAATCAATCCAAGGGATTAGCCATCTTGATGTTTAATTTGGAGATCTTGTTTTACTTGTTCATATTGCTTAATTGTTATTCAAGTTTCTCTTCTTCCTCTTTTAATTTTGATCTAGATTGAATTGCTTAATTTGATTTGGATGTTTATGTGATAATAGCTTTATTATCATGTATTCAAGAGGATTATATAGAATAAACAATTTATTAAAGCTTTTTGATGGATTGTTTAGCTTGGTTAAATTCTTGATCTTAAGTTAATCTATGTTTGGATGGTGCTTACTTTATCTAACCTTGGTTAATTAAATCCTAGATGCTTATCTAGTAGAGGATTCTTGGATCATGTTGAGGCGTCTTGATGTGATCTAAGGCCAAGAACATGGTTAGCGATTAAGTGAATTCCTTGTGATCAATGATGGATTAAACTCAAGATCGGTAAATTTCCTTGGATTGGTTGTTTCTTTAGATTTGTTTTCAACTTTAAGTCTTGTATTTTTATCAATATTGTTAATCAACAACAAAACCCCTCCTTTTATTTATCTTGATCTGATTAAATCTTTGTTCTTTTTAGATCCTTGAGAGACGATTCGGTTCATGCTCTATACTACAAATTAGTTTGCGAACCGGTAAATTTTTACACCCATACACAAAATAATATAAAAGATGATATAACATATATTATAATAATAATAATAATAATAATAATAATAATATTATTATTATTATTAAAAATCTTATATGACCCTAGGATGAATTTAAAAATTAATTGTTGAGGGGCTAATTATAAAAGTTAAGATATTTAAATAAAAATTTGTTGTTTAAAAATAAATGCATCATAAATTTAGCAAAGATGAGCACAATGTTATTAATTTGTGTGTCTACCTCAGTGAAAATTTATTTTATTTCGTTGTTTATTGAATTGGTTAATTGACAAAAAATCCAATAAAATACACACACTTATTAACTTAATAATAACTATTTTAATTTTTCAAATATAATAGAGGCCAATTACAAATTAGTGTATAGGCTTATATATATTATTTTAACATAAAAATCATATTACATATAATATAAAAGTGAAAAATTTTGGAGAACCATGGCATCTGGCCCTCTTTAAATTCGTCCATCCTTATATCATGATTCTTTTTTATATATTAGACTTGATTGATTGACTGGTGTTGATTACATTGATTGATTGTTATTGATTCTGATTAGTGATTATAATTTTCATATCATCTACTTGAGCTAATTATATTTATTAAGAAGGTTATTTATGGTAAGTTAGTAATTTAGAAAGAAATATGTCAAATATATCTCTTATGATTGCACGTGTCATAAATGATGATAATTTAATAGGGAAAGTTTGCTAAAGGCATATGTTACAAATATATTGTGTCACTTGTCAAAATTTTGATAAAAGAAAAGTGTTGCTGGGCTTATCTCAATTGGTATCTTGCTTAGTCCTCAGAAGATTGTGCTTGATAAGGGCAACATCCAACCACTGAGCACTAGTGCTTCTTGTCTAACATTGTTATATTATATATTCTTATATCAATTTAATTTCAATCCATTGTCAGTGTAAAGTTTTTTACACTGTCATTTAATCATGTGCTGACATATCATTAAAAAACTTAGACTTTCTAGGTGGTTATTGTGATAGTCAAACTCTTTTAATAATTTAGCAATACTTGATTGGATGACAGTGTAAAAAAACTTTACACTGACGGTAGATCAAAATTAAACTCTTCTTATATTGAGTTTATTTGATTGTTGCATATAAAATCTAAATCACCTTATAGGAAAACATTATTATCAAATATTGAGATAAATAGCATTGACGGAATAAATTATCAATAATTAATTCAAATTTGTTGTGTTGTTCAATATAATATTCAATTAAAATTAACTCATTGGCATATATATATATATATATATATATATATATATATATATACGGTTTTATTATGTTTCAACCTCGGTTAGATCATTAAATTATGAATCAATCTCTTTATTAGCTCAATGAATGGTCCAATTTTCAAAACTTTTGTTCTATACAAGTTTGACATATAGTTGGCTATTTAGAAAGAAAAAAAAAATCCTTTGCAATTTCTTTTTTCTCGTATTCTCAATGTGTTGTTGATGTGCTGTTTATAGTTAAATGTTTTTTAGACCGGTTGGACACTTGCGGTTTATCAATAAATTGTAATTCAAGACTTACATGTTGAATTTCTAAAATTTGTGCTTTGAGATTCTCATTCACGCCTTTAAGATATTTTTGTTTCTTTTTTTCATATTTCTTTTTCTTTTTATAAAAGCACATCGAAGCTCATCTTCTCAATAACACAATAATCTTATATATATATATATATATATATATGAAAAATAAAACTTTGGAAAAGAATAAAGTACAAGTGAATTTTTAATTTACTAATTCTTATTAAATCATGAATCTTTGTTACAAATAATGACTCTTGTAAGACAGACCCAAAATTGCAGTATTAATAAAGAAAAAAATAAAATCGTAATAGTTAAGTAATTAAATTTAAGTAGTTTAGATAAACAAAATATTAATAACACACGTTAAAAGAGTTTTTTTTATAAATAAATTAACTAATCATTATAATTAATAATGAGATTTAGATATAAATATGGGAGTGGTAATAGGCAATTAATATAATTAGGAATAAGGAAAATTAATTAATAAAGGGTATTTAAAAAAAATATAAGTTATTAGAGAGCGGTGACAATAAATAAATAAGAAAGACAATGGACTTCACCCTAAAATATTATCGTCATATCTTGTATGATAATTTTATATTTAAAACTAATTTTACTTTACATTATCTAAGTAAACTCAATTATTTTTCAACTATCATTAATAAATGTAAATCAATTTTTTTAAGATTAATTCTTTTAGCTTAACATCGTTTCTAATATGAATGATATATATCAAATATAAACCTACTTATGACAACACATGCAAGATAACTAGTACTAGTTGAAACACACTTATCATATGAGAAATTTGTAAGGAAGAAGAAAAAGGCTGAGTTGTTGCATCAATGAGATGGTGTTGAAAGTTGAAACACTGCGTGAAATACAACGTAATGAATCAGCCTAGCTATGCCCTATCGCATTAATGGTGACAAATAAAATAGATTAGCCATTACTTTCATTCCACTCTTAACTTGTTTTCCCTTGTTCTTGGAGATGTAAGAATTTGTAATGGAATTTCAATCCGAAAATAAATGTCACTACTCTAACAAAATAAAAGTAAATACAATCACACAATTAAGCATTTTCGAAACAATAAGGATCTGCATGAATATTGCTTTTATTAATTTCAAAATCATGACTTATTTATCTCAGGGCTATAATCATCACCTGTGAGATCAAGTACACTAGATATATTGCCCATAAGGCATTATGCATATATGTTGTAAAAATGTGTTCCTAAAATATAACCCACGCATTCTACATGTTACTTAAGAAGGAGGGGAGGAACAATCATATTCACAAGTACACAAGTTGGTACTACCTAAGTTGTCACAAAACCCAACACCCTGATTGAATTTCTTAGCACATTTTGAGTTGCAGCAGTCATCCATGCACGCAATAGTGCAAAGTCCAAGACCACCAGTGCATAATTGCCTTTTGGGAGGGCTTGGCGGAGAAGTACAACTGTAATAGCAGGTGCACAGGTTCAAGTCACAGGACCCTTGGCCACCATTGTGTTTGGCTTTACACCTATGGTCACAATCGTGAAGAGGACCACATAAACCCAAAGCTTCTGAGCATGTATCTCCTTCCACTGCTACAAGCATTATGCTCCCAACTAAAAAAAAAGAAATTCAAAAGAAGGAAAAAGACTACTAAGGTTTCATGTCATTTGTAATTTAACTAGCATCATAATGTTAGACAAGAAGAGACTTATTACCTGCTAAAACTAGAACGAGGATGACAAAGAGATGAGAATAGTTTGAGATGTGGTTGGCCATTTAGACAGAAATTCTTTGCCAATTTTATTTTGTCATGCATTCTCAGTGTGTTCTAGATGTGCTACTTATAGTAATATCAAAAGTCTTGTGGAGACTTACGTACTTATGTTGTAGTGAGGGCTCATTTATTAAGAGAATAAATCATAGGATTTTGTTTTAGAAAGCTTTTATTTTTTTAAGTTAACACACATACACTGAATAATATAAAGGATGATATAATAGGTAAAAATATATACATACAATAAGTTTGAAAATCTTATATGATCTCGAGACAGATTCAGAAATTAATTATTGAGGTGGACAATTATAAGTTAAGATATTTAAATAAGAAATTTGTACTTTAAAAAATAAATGCTTCATAATTTTATCAAAGATGAGCATAATATTCTTAATTTGAGTGTTTATTTTAATAAAAATTTATTTTATTTTATTGTTTATTGAGTTAGTTGACAAAAAAAAAACACACATTTATTGACCTAATAATAACTATTTTAATATTTCGAATATAATAGAGGTCAATTTCAAATTAGTGCATGGCCCTATATATGTTATTTTAACATGAAAATCATATTACGTGTAGCCCATCTTTAAATTTGTCCTTCCTTATATCATGATTTTTTTTTGTATATTATATTTAATTGATTGAATGAATGATATTGATTCTGATTAATGATTATAATTTTCATATTATTTAATTGAGCTAATTATATTTATTTAGAAGGTTATTTATGGTAAGTTAGTAATTAAAAAAAAATATGCCAAATTGAAAGTTAAGAAATTATATCACTTATAATTGCACGCATCATAAGTGATGATAATTTGAAAGGGAAAGCTTGCTAAAGGCATATGCTTCACATATATTGTGCCACTTGTCAAAAATTTGAAAGAAGAAAAGTGTTGCACTTGCTTAGTTTAATTGATATCTTTCTTATTCTTTATCAAGGGTTGAGAAAGGCAACTTCAACCACTAAGCATTGATGCTTATTGTCTAATATTGTTAGATTATATATTCTTATATTGAGTTTATTTGATTGTTGCATATGGAATCTAAATCACCTTATGCGAAAATCTTACTATCAAATATTGAGATAAATGACATTGATGGAAGAAATCATCAATAGTTAATTTAGATTTATTGTCTTGATTAATTATTATATTCAATTTAAATTAACTCATTGACAAAATAATTTTTTCAGTAATACTTTATTATTAAAATTCAAATTCTTATAATTTATGAACCTTTGCCAAATTTCGTTTGTCTTGTATTCTCAATGTATTGTTGATGAGCTATTTATAGTTAAAAGTTTTTTTTGATCGATTCGAGATTTGTGGTTTATCAATAAATTACAATTCAAGTCTTACATGATAAATTTTCGAAATTTGTGCTGAGAGATTCTCATTTATAAAGAGAATATTTAAAATTATGTTTGAAATTAATTAAAAATAAAATTGATTTGATTTGATTTAAAAATTAAATTTTATGTTTAGAATTTATTATAAAAATTATATTTGAATTGATTTAGAAATCAATTTTTATGTTTAGAACTCATTAAAAAAGAATTGATTTGATTTGATTTGATTTTATTATTTTATTTGTTTAACCTTATATCATTATGAATGATATTATTAAATTAATGAAGTAAAATTAAAAAATTAGTAAGGATAAAATAATTAAATTTAAAATCAAATCAAATCCACTCAAATCTAACTAAATTTGAGTAGAATTTTAAATACACACAACTTAAATCAAAAGAATTTCAAAATCAAATCAATTCCTATTTTTAAATATTTCAAACACAAAATTTGATTTATAAATCAAATCAAATCCCAATTTTTATCATTTCAAACACACTCAAAGAGATTTTGTTTTAAGAAATAGATAATAAGTAAAAGATTATAAATTTGAAAATGTTATATCATTATTCAGATCATGGTGTATTTTAAAAATTTATAAATCAGGATTCTATTTTTATATATTATATTTGATTCATCCATTAATATTGATTACATTTATTTTAAATTATAAGGGCTTCTCACATATATATTTTTAGTGTTAGTAGTGTTATTAAATTCTGTTCATACCAGTCACTTCGGTTAGTAACTCCGTCGACAATGATTCAATCACTTATAACATCTTTGAGTTGACTTTTAGAGGATTCTAAATGATAATTTAGGTAAAAATTTAAAAAAAAAATTTATACTCAAACTATGATTTAAGAATTTTTAAAAGTTAATTTAAACATGCTATTAATCGGTCTAAGCTACATGTCAAATTAAAATGGGAGAATAACTTTTTAGTTTTTTTTATGAGAAATAATACCAGTTTAGTTCGTTTTAAAAATTAACCAAGTATTTAACTACATTAATTAATAATTTATATAGGGTTAACTAATAATTTATCTTTATTTTATACTTAATACGTGATTAATAGTATGTAAATTATTGGTTAATGTAGTTGAATACTTAGTTAATTTTTTAAGTCACACCAAAGAATAATTATTTCTTCCAAGCTGCACTATTAAATCATTTTCTCAATTAAAATTGTAATTGAGCCGGTTGAACTCGGTCGGCTCGACTAAATTTTACTGATTCGGTTAACCTACCTGGTCGGGTTTCAATGAACCGGCTGAGTTACCTCAACTAAAAAGAAAAGAAAATTAGCAAAACCCCCACCCCACCCCACCCCACCCCTAATTCTGAAAGAGGGGCATTGTTCGTCTGCAGTTCGCAGCTCGTGCAGCCTCACTTGGCAGCTCTCTGCAGTGCGCAGCCTCGCTTCGTTCGTTTGCAGCTCCCTCACAGGCTTCATCTGACCGGTAAGCTTCCCTGCTTGAAACCCACTAGCCTTGAAGATTGGGCTATTTGGGGCATTTCAATTTGTGACTGACAGTTGATTATGAAAAAGATTGAATATGATTCATTGGAAGCAATATGGCGAATGGCCTCTCACTTTTCATTATTATATCTGATTCATATTTCGTGGAGAACGATTAAAGATATTCATCAGTTAATTCCTCAATTTGCTATTTGCCCATTTTGCTTGGTGTTGTTCTGTTAATGTATTCTTGTCTTGGTGTTGTTCTGCTCATTTATTTGTATTTTGAACTTGTGAACTTGTGATTGTATCAATTTTTTTGTTATTTTTTATTTATATTAAATATTTATAATTTATTTTTATGTCGTTCGCTCACTGCTTGAACCAATAATCGATTGACCCTGTACCTCAGTCGAGCTCATGACCGGTTCAAGTTTTATAACATTGCTTTGAACTTAAGTGTCAAATTGTATTGTGTATTTTCAACTTGATCCCCTAACTGTTAGTTACCAGTGCTAAGTTTTGAAACTAGCTAATCTCATTAATCAATTCTCAATTCAAGCAGCTATATCAATTTATAAGGGTTTTTGCTGTTTACCAGTACCTGTTCTCCACCAATGGACTCGGAGGCCGAAGAGCATGGAACCCCGCTAGAGCCACTACCCAAGAAGACCAAGAGCAAGAAGAACAAGAAGAACAGGGATCCTCCACCGGTTCAGGTTGAGGTTGAGGCCAAGGTCCAAGTTGTCCATGAGCACCCACATAAAACACCTCCTATAGTCGGCTATTTCCCTTCTGGGTTCGATCCCCTCAAGGGTTCCACGGGTTTTCAGGTTTACCGAAACAGGAACATGACCAAAAGGCTGCAGCTCGTCGTGAGCCCTCCTGGGTCGCCGGTTGAATTCGTTGGAACCAGCTATTCCGGAGAGGCCGCAGCTGGACATCGGGCCATGTACGCGCTTGGAGTTTTTGACAAGGAAACCCAGACCCTGAAGGTTGTCCCCATTGCTGCTAATAAGGTAAATTGTTGTGATACAATAAAATAACCTTGTCGTTTCACCAGTCATATAAATATGTCTTGCTAATTGGTGGTGTTGTTCAGATATTCAGATTGGACCCAAAAGTTAAAACCTTGCAAGTTGCTGACAAGGAACCTGCAAACTCCACAATGGAAGAGCTGACTCCACAGCAGAAGGTGGTGAAAGAGAGACAGACTACTGCTATGTGGGGAACAAAGAAGGCAATAGAGAAGGTATATTCTGAGTCCTGACTTATGTTTAATCCTTTTGCTTGCTGTGCTAACAGTTCAGTATGAAAAATTGATATTAGTGTGCGGCTGTGTTGTTATATTCAAATCTAAGAGCATTTAGATATTTATTATTGGGAAACACAGATTTGCAATGGGGATGCACTGATAGGATTAGGAGGTCTGTAAGAGGACAATGTGAGGTAGTAAAAACTGCTAATTTGTTACCCCATTTGCTTAGGGTATGCTTGGGAGGGAAGGTGGAAAATAGGGAGGGGAGCAAAACTAGAGTGGGATGGAAATTTGAGTAAGAAATGTTGGATGAATTCTTTTGGCCACCCTGTTAGAGATATTTGCTATATTGGATGAATATTTTTGCATATTTTATTCTGTACTTTTATTAAATGCATTAGCATGGGAAAAAATTTCTTGATTGTTCTGCATGGCGACTGTGATACCTGGGCTTATGGAAACACTGAAGTGCCACTATTGAGCCCATTGATGTCAACGAGTTTATTTTCTTCTAGTGAAAGATGATTTTTTTGTGACAAAGTACTAAAGACGTGGTCTGAGACATGGTTATATGTCATCTATGAAAATATGAGTGGATGAATTCAAGTGATTGAGTCTCCAATAGGATTCCTTTGACTTGGTTCAACTGATTTTTGTTGGAAGTGTTATAAACTAATCTTAGAATTTGTATCATTATGCAGGCTAAAAAGTTGCTAGCTCTCAAACAAGATGATGATCCTGATTCTCAAAAGAATCTGGATGTGAAAATGAAAAATGTTGTTGTAAACAAAAAGGCTCTTGAAAGTACAGAAGCTCACGTTTCTCGCAATATACCACCATATGATGCTTCTGCGACTACACCTCAGGAGGCATATGTACTGGACAAAATCATCCTTAAAGGAGAGTGGGATTACCTTGAAGACATTTATAATATTTTGCAACTGGGAGAAGAAGCAGACTTCAGTGCTTACCCAACTTTTGTTTGCAACAGGATAGAAAGATTAAAGAAGATTCAGGTATCAATACAAATAAATCCTTTTTGCGTAACAAATAATTTGTGTTAGTAATTTTGGTCATTTGGTGCTGTCTGAATTGGAAAAATAATTGTTTTGCTGTTGTAGTGACGTGATACTCTATACCTGCTTATATAATCGAAGGACTGGAAATGATTAGATTTCTTCTATATTAATTTTAAAGAATATATTTTCATCAACATTCCAGAATTCTTATTTAAGGGGATGCTGTAAGCAATTTTCAATGAACCTCGCCTGTTGAAGGTGGCCAAAAGCTGTTAAGTTGCTTAGTTAATATGATTACACCAATGCTATTGTGGGAGATACTGGACCTGAACTTGTTTAGACTAATTTCAGTACTAAATCCATTTTTTCTATTACTCTGAAAGTTCTTTCAGATTTGTTTTTCTCAATCAAAATATTATATCTGTTATCTAATGTCTATGTTTACAGGATGAGTCAGAAAAGAAGAAGCTCTCTTGCATATTCTCATACGTCAATCATCTTATAAAGTTCAAAGATCAGCACTCCATGGATGGTGTTTCCTCTGCAAAGGGCCATAAAATCCCCAACATTCTGCGTCATAGATTTTCAACAATGTTTGCTGTTTCCGAATCTAAGAGGCTGCCTTCTGAAAAGATTAATCTTCTCATTTGTTATGTCTTGGTGCTGACTCTTTTCTCTGATGAATTCCGAACTGATTACATGGATATAGCAAAGGATCTGAGGATGAGTGTAATACCGGTGAGACAACTCTATGAGCATTTGGGTTGCAAAATTTCACGCCAGAAAAACATATGTTATGCCACGCTTCCTGTCCCTCTTCAATTTCCTGATTTAAGGCAGAGGAAGCGAAAAAGATAGATGGATCACTTTTTGAGTCCGTGTTTTTGTCATTTGAGTGTTGCAAATCAAGTTATCTGCCAGTCTCTTTGGTGCAGTGATGATGTCAAAATTGTTGTCCAAACATTCTAATGGTTGGTTATTCTAGATATTATTTTATCCACATACATTAAGTTTTGCTGTTTTAATAATCAGGGAAGTAGTTGTGAAATTAGCATCACAACATGAATTTATAGGGATACCCAAATTATTTCGATAAAAGAAAGTTGAATTATGCCATGTTTGCTAGTTGAACCAAGCTCTATTCAGAAGACACTTTTGGTGGGAAAGGGGTGGAAAACTAAGAGCGTGTTTGATTTATTTTTTGTTTTTATTTTTAGGTAGATATATTTTTATTATA
This sequence comes from Styphnolobium japonicum, assembly GCA_023212625.1. NCBI lineage: Eukaryota > Viridiplantae > Streptophyta > Magnoliopsida > Fabales > Fabaceae > Styphnolobium > Styphnolobium japonicum. Next base: position 17,517,287 of record JALBWW010000003.1, on the reverse strand, counting down.
ATTATAATAATGTTATATTATTTTTAAACATTTTATAAAGGAAATGATAATAATAATTTTGCATTTTACTTATTTTTTTATAAAGTTTTGAAATTAGAAAACAAAATAAAAATATGATAAATTTTTTTATAATTATAATTAAAACATATTTAATAGAAAAACAAATCAAACAGATTTTAAAACTTTATGTAATATAAAAACAAAAGGTGCTGTGTGCATCCATAATATAGGAATGAATCGGAAACATTATTTTTTGCTGCGAAATAGTGAAGTTGCACGATGCTCATATTAAGAGAGATGCCAACCAACAAACTAGATTCGGACAATCTCTTAAAGAGCAGAACCAGAAGACAGTGTATCTTCCTTTTCCCTTTTGTTTCATTGTTTCCCATAATCACCTCATAGACTTCAAAGAATTTACGAAGAGATTCTACTGGAGTTTGAGAATTTAGGTGCTCAATTCCGATTCCTAAACAGTGGAACCATTATCTTTTCGTGGGGTAGGATTTCTCCATGTAATGCAGTTTAGTCTCCACTCCCTCACCACGCAATGTGCATTGGTCTGTGTCAATTGCCGCAAAACGTTTAATGTTACCGAACGTGGGTAGTACCCCTGAAGCAAATCTCCAAAAAACCATTCGCAGCCTATAATGGATGTCTAACTTCCAAAGTGTCCTTCAAAACTCTTGATTCTGAACACTAAAGAAATGTTGGTTCTTGACCACTTAAGCATCTTTTGCCTAGAAACATGCATTCCCTTCCACTGGCACCATAATTTCCTTGATTTTAAAGGCAGTATAGTGTTCAAAATACTCTTGAGATAAATCTGAAATTCCAGTTCTTTGTTTGAGGCAGCCAGAGTGTATTCACTTTGTTTTGATAACTGATCCTCACACCTGGACCTGGTTAGTTTGGGTTTGAAACCTTCTGAACCTGGAATCCATGGATCTTCAATTAAATCTACCTCTACCACTTTCAATAATATGATATAGCATGCTGCTTTCTTTAAAATTTCTGAAGCATCCAAAATACCCTTCCATGTCCAACAAAACTTCCCATCCCAACCAGAACCCCTAGAGGCACAATCATGCACTAAACAGATACAAAATGTTGGGGATTACTCTCCTACTTGTATTTTATTTTAGGTTATCGATATCTAAGATGAGTTATCAAACATTTATTAATTACTAGTTATATTTAATAATTTTTTTAAATATTTATTATAAAATTAACAATCAATAAATACTTAATAACTAAATTAGATACAAGAACTATAAGAGTACCATAACAACTTTCTCAGTGCATGGTATCTCTTTCCCACAAAATGGGCCTTAGGCCTAACGGCCAATTACACAGGTTAGTTTCCTTTAACTTGACACGAAACTAGTGGAATTCCGGGGCTGCGCCCAACTTTTTGATTTGAGCCTGACCCAAATGACTGATGTCGCTGACACCAAGTTCTACTTCAAGGTTTTCTCCAAGCACCTCTCTCTCACTATCTATACATTTTAAATGCATTCCTTGAGAGAGTAATGTGTTGGGGGTAAATGTTATCTTCTATGGTCAGTTTGATATCTGAGGGTGAAAATTTTAGAGATGAGTTTTAGAGTCAGTTTAGTATCCCATTAACATTAGAGGTGAAAAATTAAGGGATGAGTTTCTCATACAATTTTCTGTATGAAGTTCATCCTTAAAACTTTTTATCTCCTTCGGCCAAGAATTAAGAAGTCCCATGTGTAAATCAGGACTTACGTTATAATGCCACCTAAGTGTTATCTATTTTAACAGCTTAATAATTATATATTTATATAGGTTGTGGGATAAATTGCACCAACTAAAATTGAGTGATAATTTCACATAAAATAAATTAAAGGGAGTGTTTTAAAACTTACCAAACATTTTGCCTTCTTTTAAGAACCATCATATGGTTTAGCAAAGCACAAAATATGTAACAATTTTTTGCAACTCAAATTTCACGCTTATTTCACGCTTCATAGTAATAGTAATAGATATAATGCAAGTATCTTTCCCTGTTATTTTCCTTGTTAACCAGGGATGTTAATTTTGATTGTGATTTGATACAACACTTTTAGAAGTGGAGAATGACGCCAAATGATAGAAACCAAGTAACAATAAAGTCTTCAATTTTCTGTTTTCACTTTCCCCGTGATTCTTTCAATTAGAATAATGAAATTTAGAGCCCACCTCTCATGTTGAATGGATTATTTATCCCAACTTTCTAAGCATAGGCCAAATTAAAAAGGTTATATTCATGGTAGGGAGTAGGGACTATATTTGTTCGAGTTATAACAAAGCGAAAGAGATCGGTTCAGCAAATTCAATGGCTCATTCAATAGTGACCAAAACCATGTCTCATAAAAATCCCATGGGTGATAAAAGAGGATAAAGTGTGAGATTATTTAGGGTGATTATGTGTCCTTAACTGGCCCCAAAAGGTCTAGTGCCTTTTGTCACATTTGACAACCACTATTGTCCCCATTCGTAACATATGAATGAGTGCATATCATTTTCAACAAGTCCATCAAGGATGGGGCGTCCTATTACACATGGGTAGAATTGTAGAAAGTGTGCCAAAAAATGGTCAGCAATCGTATCAATCAATAACAGTGATGCCCCATTGCAGTTTCCAATCTTACACTTATATTTGTTAATCATAATACTTTGAATTTTAATCACTCATAATAGTTTTCTTTAGCAGACAGCTATTATAAACTGGCAATGGAGAAAGTAGAAAGATTTCTTTTTCTTGCTCTTTTTTTCCCTTTCCCTCTTTTTGGACATTAAAGGCATGATTGTCACCAACACAGTTATGAACTTTTGAAGATCATCCTCTAAATTTGTTTGCACAGAAAAACATATGGCTTTCTGTTACACATGCATAGGTTGGCTTAGTACTTTCGGTTAAAGATGATTGAATTGTGGACATAGTCCATTGTGTGAAACAATTATAAATTTGTGAATGTTGAGCAATTTTTGTGATTAGACCTTGATTAAAAAATCTAAGTTGAACAAGGCCTGTGTCTCGTCAGTCTTAATATCGTTGGATTACTGAGAATAAGTGTTTTCTTATAAGTTTAAAATTTCTTATATTGTAAAGGTCTCTCAAGTTTTAAATTAAAACTCATATAACACTTGACCCATCTCTTGTGGCTAATAAAATAAATAAACAAATGAGGATTTGTTTCTCTAAGTATTCACATCATGAGATTTAAGTTCCCTAATATAAGTTACATTTCGAAAAACAAAATAAACATAACAAATAATTGCTGTTACAAAAATTAAAATGTTCTTTTTTCTTGTATGTTTATAAATTATTATACAATAGCTTGTAGTTTAAAAATTCATTACAAATACAAATAGAGACATCACAGAATAATAATTTTTTAAAAAATAAAAAGAGAAAATTTATATTTTTCTTCCCTATCATGTATTACAGAATGATGCTAATATTTTGTTTCGTTTAATTATCTCAAGTCTTTGAAGCTAACTGCCCTTCATAGTGTTAAATTTTTTAATGTCATTAATAAATCTTTTTGAAGTATACATGTTATCTTAACCTTGGGAGATTTTAGCAATCAATCTGGCCTGACTTTTTATAAATAAAAATGAAATTGTGGTAACTGTTAGAATACGGAAACTCAAATTTATGATTTATTTATTCATACTGCTATGTGAAGAGAGAACTCATATTTTTTTTAATCTGTAAATAGATGTTAAAAATCCTTTGTATTTGTAATTAGTGGAGAGAGTCGAGATTTGAACTGAAGCTTTCCTATTTCTGGAAATCAAATTTCTCTCAATTTTAACGTGTGTACTGCTTATATTGTATTTAGAAAATGAATTTTGGTAATTTGGGTATTAATCAGGGTACCAATGAGCAAGGGTGATTTCTTTTGGGAGAATCACCCTTAATTTTAATTTGACAAAAATAATTAGCTATTAGTTCATTTTAAAAAATTAATTAAGTATTCAACTACATTAACTAATAATTTACATACAATTAATCAAGTATCACAATAAAGATAAATTGTTAGTTAATCATATATAAATTATTCGTTAATGTAGTTAAATACTTATTTAATTTTTTAAAATAAACCAATAAAAAATTCTTTTTGTCAACTGAGTTCTCCCATTGTTTTTTGGTTGATGATTTTAGAGGCTTGAGCCTTCTGTACTTTAGATGAAAAATAATAAGATTATCCAGATGTGTATTTGGTTTCAACAAACAAATAAAAAAAATTAACATGTTATTGACTAGTGGCAAAGACACGAGCGCTTATCATAACACAACCTTTTCTTCTTATACAATGTGGGAGCCCAAGGTTTCTCAAAATGTTGAAAATGACTGTTTTCTTTGTCTAGTATAAATTTCTTTTCTTTTTTGGGTAAGGTATTTGTTAACTTTTTTGTCAATAGAGAATAAGTCTCTACTTAGATAATCTTAAAAGCACACCGTATAATAGTTCAGTACATTTAAAAAAATTAATTCAACTTAGTATTAGTCAAATTAATTCAAACCTAATCCTGTTTAATTTCACTCCACAGTTCTTTTAATTAAGTAAAATATTACTGTCATTGTGTACAAAAACAAATCACTTATTACTATCACAAAATTTCCAACTTTAATGTAATAAGTATCCTTGCAAATTTTTTGTGTGGCTGATTATCAAATAAAAATGAAAAGGGGATATTTATCTCATAAAAAGAAGGGGGGTGCTTCATTTTGTGCAGTTCATTTTCATTCATCTTTCCCCCTGAAATTTTAGTATAGGAATGACCCAGTTTCATATCACCCGCTGAAAAAAGCATCTCAGGACTCAGATAACCACGTTGGGGTAAGCATAAAGACAAGGCCAGTGGGTCTCCCCAACATGTGCAGGAGAAAGCATCCATCAGAAAACCTCATTTCATCTCCCAAAATAAATTAGTGGGGAAAACAAAACAAGAAAAACTCCTTTTGTCTAATCCAAGGAGCAGAACGGTACACTCTCTGACTCTATCTCAGTTCCCTTGCCTTCCACCTAAATAATGTGTTTTTGTATGTATATAGTGTGGGACCATCTACACTGCTTAAGTTGCATTTGAAAGTGATTTACTGAAAATGACTTTTGTAGTAATTAATGTCTTCTTACTTATCCTAAAGGATATGGGAAAATTAATTTTAAAGACAGGGAATAATAAATATTTAATTTTAAGAGATATAAAAAATTTAAATTATTAAAAATAATCATTTAAAATTTATTTAAAAAGGATGATCAATTAATTTTATTTAAAAAGATATATATACCCTTAATGATTTTTTTTTTTGGTTGGCTTACGCTTATTTCTCTTACCTCATGTTTTCTTCTTTTTTTGTAACTCAGAGCAGAGGCCAACAAATTCATCTACACTTTGCCCAAAAATTAGACTCTAGTTGACGCTGACGAACGACAGCAAAAATTGTAGACGATGACTTGTAACAAATGGGACCGGTAACCCCTCCCTCTCCTCTCACTCTCACATCCTCTCTCTCTCCTCTTTCCCCCTGTCTTGGTCTATAACGAAAGCCATAACTCAGAATGCCATTTATGATAAGGCCACAAGAATCTCAAGTTTTGCTTTTTCAAAAGTTTAATAGCCCAAATTTAAGATAAAACTCATTTGCGTTTGAAGACCACAAAAGAGGAGAAAGATCAACGATTTGCATTGTTATATATATTACATGTCAAAAATGTGGCTAATTGTCGTGATTGATACAGCTGTAAATTTTTCTAGGAAATATTTAGTCACTTAATAACAAGTTATATTTATTTTAAAAAAAATCAAACTTCTTATAAATTTAAAATTCTATTTGTAACTATTAACTTTAGTCACTCAACAACAAATAATAATTATTCACAATTTTTTGCAATTATTAACTACTATATAAGAACACTTAGTCACTTAATAATAAATAATAACTATTCACAAATTTTCTTTTTCACTTCTTATAAATTTAAAATATTATTTATTATTATTAATCATTTAATAATGAGCAATAGTCAATTGCAAATTTTCTTTTAAATTTCTTATAAATTTAAAATATTATTTACAATTATTAGTTATTTTGTAAAAACACTAAGCCACTCAATAATAATTAATAATCATTTGTAAATTTTATTTTAAACTTCTTATAAATTTAGAATTTTATTTATTATTATTAGTCACTCTGTAAGAATAATTAGCCACTCAATAACAAGCAATAGTCATTAAGAAAAAAGAGACAAGATATGAAATGGACAAAAAGATTAAAAAAAATTCTTAAGTATATTTATGTCTATTAAATAAAATTTAATGACCTTTCTCCTTAAATAAATTTTAAATGATATTTCATAATAATTTTAATTTTTTATATCCTTTAAAATTAAATATTTCTTAGCAATCCTTAAAATTAATTTTCTCAAAGAGTATTGTCATTTGAATCACGTGATTAATATTATTCATTGAAAAAATGGAGGTTTTTTTTTATGCAACTACTTTTTTTCTTGATTTAATTAATTTATGAGGTTTTTTTTTTGGTAAACTTTATGAGGTACATTTAACATAGTTAAATTGGTGAAGACATTTTTATATAATATAATATAATATAATAAAAGAAGTCAAGGTGTTTAACATAAGGGGCAGAGTAGAAAATTTCATATTAGGGGCCAAATATTAATTTTTTAAGAGATTTAAACATAAATTATATAATAATTTTAAAACATACTATTTTTCAAACATATAAATTTTCATTGTTTTAAATGAATGTTTTAAAATTTTGGAAGGTCGTGGCCCTGCTAGCCTCTTAGTTTTTTGCTTGTTAATATTTATTATAAATGTTCTTGTATTCATTTAATTTTAATTTAATTTAATTTAATTTTGAAATTATATAATCTTATTGTGGTTTTATTTAGTCCTTAATAATAATAGATAAAATATCAATAATAATTTAAATTAATCCTTTATTATAATTCACGTTTTATTTTATTTATGATGAGATTGGAGGAAAGTCTTCCTTTGGGTACAGCCATTATCTGTTTCAAAAGGACAAAAGTACCATTCTCATTTTTAAGAAATAACTAACCTAAGCCCAACAATTGATCAAGCTGTACCTATTGATGAGTCGTTATATCAACCTACACAGAAACCAGACAATAAAATGGTGGGCGAAAAAAGTAGATATTCATTTTTGTGTTCTACAAATACATTCAATTAAATTAATATCACTAGTTTGTTCTTTAATAACTATTGACATTAAATTAATTCTTTTAAAATATTAATTTAATATAAAAAATATATTTAATAATTAATTTGATATTAAAAAAAATTAAAAAAAAATTAATATTAAAAATTGATATTAAATGACTATTTTAGTATTTATCATTGAATGACCTAATTAATGATACTTATATTTTTAGAAAATTAAAATGAATGTTTATTCTAAAAAAATTTATTTCCATTCAAACTCATGGTTAGTTTTCAAATGAGTTTTTACGAAGTTAATGCACCATTAGCAGTTATTGATGGGTTAATATAAGAAGTTATCGATTGGTTGATATAAGAATTTCATCCATTTCATACCAAACACTTATTGAATGTTTTTTTAAATTAAAAAAAATGTTAATTTTTTTTAAGATCACAAAATCTTTTCACACTCTTTGAATGTAAATTTAATCTCATAAATAGAATTATGTTTGTCAACTAAGTAACACCTTATGATTAATGTTAGCTTTTTTTTTTTTCTGGTTCACAAAAAGTAACTTTGTTTCATCTGCATTGTATCTCTAAATTTTTAATTATAGAATTTTATCATCGCGATTTTTTTATGTGAAAAATTAAGACATACGTCATAATATCATTAAAATTTTTAATAATACTGAAGCCATATATTCTTATAACTTATTTTAATAATACTTTAACAATATATATATATATATTTGATAGTTAAAAATTTAGAGGTAAGGGAGATTATTTTAGTTTAAGGTCATAATATATCACAACTTCAATAAAAATTTATAATGACATTTACATATATTTAAATAAATTATGAATATAAATTACTTATTAAAAGTTTAGAGAATAATAAGGTGAACTTAACTTAAAAATGAAGGAATTTTTTTAAAATTTATCCCTTTTGTGTTAGATTTGTGAAAATGAACTTGATTCATTGAATGAGGGATGAATCCCTATTTATATAAGTACTGTCACAAAGGCTAACAGAGCTGAAAAAAAAGAATTAGTCTAACACAACAGAATTAGTTGTAACTAACTAAGCTAATCACAAGATAATAAATTGACAGCTAATCTAGCTACAATAGTAACCAATAAATGAGCTATACAATAAAAAATATTGGCTATTCTAACAGCCCCCCTCAAGCTGGATCATGGATATCAACCATATTCAGCTTGGAAAGAAGAGTAGAAAAGCTAGGAAATGGAAGAGCCTTGGTGTGAATATCAGCCAATTGGTCCTTTGAAGCAATAGGCATGAGATGAATGGTTCCATTTTGAACTTTCTCTCGAATAAGATGACAGTCAATCTCTATGTGCTTTGTCCTTTCATGAAAGGTTGGATTTTGAGCAATTTTGATGGCCGATTGATTGTCACAATACAAGTAAATTGGGAGAGATGCAATATGATGCAAATCAGTAAGGAGATACTGCAGCCCACTCGAACTTCACATGCAGTATTTGTGAGTGCTCTATACTCAGCTTCACTTGAACTTCTGGAAATTGTAGGTTGCTTCTTGGACTTCCATGAAATTAATGAAGGACCAAGAAATACACAGAAACCAGTTATAGATTTTCTCGGTGTCCCACAAGTCGCTCAAATCAGAATCACTCAAGGCAAAGTGAGCTTGAGATCATTAGTGGAAGAGAAGAAAATGCCTTTCCCTGGGACAAACGTACCCTTGATATACGAAGTATGTGAAGTGCAAGATCATAATGAGATTGATGAGGAGATGCAAGGTATGTTGGCCGAGTTTATGCACGTAAAAACACAAATACTGGGCCGTGTTTGTAAGGTAAATAAGCCTCCCAATGAGTCTCCTATAGCTTGTTGGATCAAAAGAGAAGCAAGCGAAACTCCTGGGTTTAAAATTAGAAACCATGGGGACCGAGGCTGGTTTGCGGCCAAAAGACCAAAGCATCATCTAACAATTCTAGTGCATATTTTCTTTGAGAGACAAGACTATGCCTGATTTAGATCGAGCCACTTCCGTGCCTAAAGAATTTAAGGGATCCGAGATCCTTAATTTTGAATTTCCATCCGAGGAAAATCTTTAATGTACCCATAATTTCATCCAAATTGTTCCCGGCTTAAGACTATGTCATCCACATAAACCAAGAGAATAGTGATCAATTGGTCTTGGGCCTTAACAAACATGGAATGATCGAGGAAGACTGGTGGTAACCTCAAAAAGTGGCAAAGAAGAAGTTTGGCATTCCATCGCTACTTGCTTGCTTCAAACCGTAAAGGGACTTTTGAAGCTTGCACACTAAACCTTCTTTAGGAGTTTTGAAACTGTGGGACCGTCATGTAGACATCTTCAATTAGATCACCATGTAAATGCGTTGTTTACATCAAGTTGATGTAAAACCAATTTTGGTCACGCCACAAGGTAAGAACTAACCGAACCGTGGTAAGTTTAACAACTGGTGAGAAAGTCTCACTGTAATCAACACCTTTAAGTTGTGTATATCCCTTGGCAACCAAACGAGCCTTATACCTCTCTATACTTCCATCTGCTTTCCTCTTGATCTTATAAACCCATTTAGAACCAATAGGCTTCTTACCAAAAGGCAAGGCAGTAAGAATCCATGTTTTGTTACTCTCCAAGGCTGTAATTTCTTTGTCCATAGCATCTCTCCAACAAGCATGTTTCACAGCTTGAGTATATGTTCGAGGCTCAGGGACAGTTGACAAAGAAAGTAAATATGCAGTGTGAGGAGAAGATAAATGAGTAAAAGAGGTAAAATCTGTGAGGGGATAAGGTGTACCTGAAGTATGATGTGCACTGCTCATAGAATTAAGGACATTACATTTGTAGTCACTTAGATATTTAGGAGTAGTTTTGATTCTAGTTGAAATTCTGGCCTGGACAGGGGCTGCAGGAACTGCAGGTATGGCTGAAGCAGTAGGAGAAGGAGAAGGAGAGGCTGACACAGAGTTATCATCAATAGAGGATGATATGTCAAGTGGTACCTCTGTGTCAGAGGAGTTAGACTCGGGCAAAGAAGAAGAAGCCGGACCAAAATTAGTGTTGATATCCGAATTAATATCAACAGTTGGAAGATGAAGTTGAAAAACAGAATCAACTGAAGGAGAAGGTGTATTTTCATGATAAGGAAAAATAGTCTCATAGAAAATGACATGCCTAGATACAAATAATTCTCTAGTATGCAAATCAAAGAGTAAGAAACCCTTGGTACCAAAAGAATGACCAAGATATATGCATTTCTTGGCTCTAGGCTGAAACTTAGTTCTATGAGCTTGAAGAGTTGAAGCAAAGCAAAGAGTACCAAAGACTCTAAGATTACTCAAGTCAGGATGATCATTGTAAACATGAAAATGAGGAGAATGATTGTGTAAGAGTGGGGTAGGCACTGCATTAATGATGTGGACAGCATGTGTTACTGAAAAAGACCAAAAACATATAGGTAGGTGGGATTGAAACATTAGGGATCTAGCGGCGTTAAGAATGTGTTGATGCTTTCTTTCAACTACACCATTTTGTTGAGGTGACTCAACACATGATGTTTGATGAATGATGCCTTTAGTTTTGAAAAAGGAAGGCATGGCAAACTCAAGACCATTATCACTCCTAATGATTTTAATTACTTTATGAAATTGAGTTTCAATTAAAGCAATAAAATCAATAAGGTGTTGTCTAGTTTCAGACTTTAGTTTTCATGAGTTTTAAGCCAAGTGTACTTAGATTTCTCATCAACTATGGTAAGAAAGTATTTGTGACCTTGAATGGAAGGGTGGCATAAGGTCTCTAAATGTCAACATGTATTAAATCAAATGTAGATTCAATTAATGTTGTCTTGGAATGAAAAGATAAACGCTTTTGTTTGGACAAATGACAAGTATCACATGGTTTATTGATGTATGTGGGAATGTTACAATGGAATTGTTAAATTTTGTAACAAGAGAAGGAAGGGTGACCTAGTCTATAGTGCCACACATCAGAAGTGGAAATATGACTATTAGAGATGTTTACATTGTGTAATTGAGAAACTGACTCAGGAGTAAAATGGTCAAGAAGAATCAAATAGTAAAGACCTTTAAATTCCTTAGCAGTACCAATCATCTTCAGGCATGAATTCATCTGCAAAAAACACAGATTATGGGTGAATACAGCTCTACAATCAAGAGCTTTGGTGAGTTTGGTAACAGAAATGATATTCACAGAGAAGTGTTCAACATAAAGAACATTGTGCAATATCAAAGAATCGGTTAGAACAATGGTGCCCTTGTATAAAGCCACAACAGTTTTGCCATTTGGCAAAGAAACAGGAACAGGTTTAATGGATTGAAAAGAGGAAAACCAGTGTAATGAACAGGTAAAATGATCTGTAGCACCAGAATCTAAAAGCCAAGGGGCTTTACCTGAAGATGGTTGAGAGGATATGTTGTGAGAGCTGACCAAATTTGCTGAGCTCACAGCAAAGTAAGTGAGGATGAAACTCCCGCATTAGGGAAGCGAGCAATCAAACTAGCAAGTTTAGGCTGTGGAGAGACTTCAGAAAAGGCCTCGAAAACAAGAGAGGAGTCAAGTTCTTCAGATGAGGAAGCAGAAGCAGATATTTGATTAACAGAAGCCTTCTTAGATTTCCAACCCGGAGGAAGACCATGCTTTGCAAAGCAAGTATCAACTGTATGGTTGTTTCTGCCACAGTGTGTGCAGTGTCGAGATTGGCCTTGTTTGTAGTATCCTCTTCCACGACCTTGAGACGAAGGTGCAGACTGAACAGCTAACACAGTAGGAGGATTGGGAAGAATTGCCAAATTCATATGCCTTTCTTGCTGTATGATAATGGAGAAAACCTTGTCTAGAGAAGGCATGGGATCAAGCATAAGGATTTGAGATCTAATGGATTGTAAGGATCATTAAGACCCTGAAGGAAGCATAAGACACTCGATCTGTCACGATATTTCTGCATAGCCACAACTGACTTGCAAGAACCAGTAGGTGAAGAATCACAAGAAGGTATTGGTCTGAAATTGCAAAGTTCGTCCCAAAGGATCTTGACCTTGGTGAAGTAATTCGTGATCGAAAGATCACCTTGCCGTAAAGAATAAAGATCAGAATGCAATTGCAGAATCCGAATGTAGTCACCTTGAGAAAATCGATTACACAGGGCATTCCACACATCAGAGGCTTGTGTGAGCCAGATGACACTGGTTGCGATTTCTGGTGTCACAGAATGATTGATCCAAGATCGAATCAAGTTGTTACAAATAAGCTTTCAAAGTGAGCAAAATTGGGATCGGAATCGATAGGTTTCTGAATTGTACCGTCGATAAACCCTAATTTGTTCTTCATTTCGAACACCATGGTCATTGCTTGTGCCCAGCCGTGGTAATTCGATCCATCGAGCACTGCTGTAACGATCTTGTTCGAAGGATTTTCATTAGAATGTATGAAATAGGGATTGGAGAAATCTTGAACAGAAGAAACGGTGGAGGTCGCCACGGTTGAAGAAACAGAAGATGCGGAAGCAGAAGAAGCCATTGAAAAAGTTGCAAAAAAAAGTGCAAGAAAAACTCAGAGATCCAACGGAGCAAGACGAAAATGAAGACAAGCAGAAGAGAGAGTTCATCAGAGAGAGCAATTAACAACTGATACCATGTTAGATTTGTGAAAATGAACTTGATTCATTGAATGAGGGATGAATCCCTATTTATACAAGTACTGTCACAAAGGCTAACAGAGCTGAAAAAAAAGAATTAGTCTAACACAACAGAATTAGTTGTAACTAACTAAGCTAACTGCGCATAATAAATTGACAGCTAATCTAGCTACAATAGTAACCAATAAATGAGCTATACAATAAAAAATATTGGCTATTCTAACATTTTGTTTTTGTTTTTCTCCATTTTGGGTATAAAATATTGCATTTTTTTTTTGTTTGCTAAAATGAAGTATTGCATTTTAATTGTTAGGACTATCAATATAAAATAGCCGTGAATTTCTTGCTGAGGCTTCAATCCCAACTTCCCAAGTATCTAGCTGCAATCTCCTGTTCTGATAAAAGCATGGGCATCATGCGTTTGGTTAGAAATATCTACTTATTATATAGGTCGTTTAATATACCAAGTTACTAACTTAGTCAAATTTTATGTGGGCCAGAACTAGTTCGTGAACAAGACCACCAAAAATTGAAAATTTTAAGCCATCGGGAATGGGCTAGTCTTGAAAAGTTTGGGTAATTTACAGCATATCATAAACTTAAATTTTTGTGTTGTCATTCTATAAAAAAAATTTAAAAAAATTAAAAAGTTAATGATTTTTTAAAAAGGAAATCTTAGATTTTTTTAATTAATTCACTAATTTAATTACTAAAATATAATTAGCATTTGTAAAATTTAAAAAAATAATTAAAAAAATTTATTAGGCTTAATATTTCACTAATTATATAATAAAAATATTTAATTTTTTTTTATTTGACCCATTTTCCAAACTAGCTCATATAGGCCTTAAACCATCCAAGCCTTGATCTAACATACTTGTTATCTGGGTCAGTAATATATTAGTTCAACCCGCTTCATTTGTAAAGATTACATGGATCAGATGAGGGGAGGTAATGAGCCTCAAGTTTGGTACAATAAGAAAGTGAGCTTATTTTTTTTATTTGAATTCAAACTCAAGCTTGAAAATAAGTTTAACAAGCCAAAATCGAATTCTGCACCAAATAAGCCTTACAGGCTCAAGCAAGGCAATGATTCAAGTTCGAATTTGTCATCCAATAAAATTTATTTTTTTACATATTTAATTTAAAGAAAGAGTTAATCATACAAAAAAAAAGTTTAATTTTGATTTATTATCATTTAATTATTAAAAAAATTTAACTATTACAATAACTAATTAAAAAATTTAACACCTTTAATGATATCCTAATACATCGTTAAATGATAATGTAATAAATTTTACACTAATAATAAATTAAATTTAAACCCATTAATTATATATATATATATATATATATATATAGACACGCACACACACAATTCACAAGGTAACGAGCATGATATGGGAAAGCTCAATTTGACTCGTTTAACAAATGAACTCAAATATCCAATTCAAACTTAGCTCATTACCTCATAAACTTAGTTTGTTAAGTTGTTAATAAGGATGGATCCATGACTAAGAGATTGGCCGCACACGCCCCACTTATATTTCAAATTTATCTATTACTATACTACTAATTTGTTATTTTTTCCCCAAAGCTTTTTAAAATTTGCCCCATTACAAGGTTTATTGGATAATTTTCGTGCACTAACTTTCTTATGTGAATAGAATTATTGTCATAGAAACCCCTAAATTATCCTCCATAAGTAAACAAATTCTATGTCATATGGCTAGGGCTTCTCCTCTCAAATCTCAAATTCTGACATCCTCTTTTTTTTCAAATGTACGTTCAGTGAGTATGACTTAGATTCTTCTTGCCCTTACCCATCCAAAGAATATCATAAAGCATGTTAAGAAAGGTTTTGCCAGTAACAATTACAATAGTTGAGAGAGCATTTTTTGCTTCATATAATAAAAATCAGACACGCAATCATATGAAAGATGATTGATTGCTTGTTTGCATAAAGATTAATATATATTTTGAGTAAACACTTAAATTGGTCCTCTAAATATATATGTAATTTCAGTTTAGTTTTCCAATAATTTTTGACATGAATATAGTTCTCAAATGTCAATTTTTTCACATCAAATTGGTCATTTAAAGTTATTTTTTGACATCAAATTAGTCTATCAATTTGATGTAAAAAATAATTAAAAGACTAAACTAGTGTTACCCGTATCTTTACAGGACCAAACTAGATATTTACTCTATATATTTTTTGCTTAACAAAAGGGGGCAAATCCTGAAAGAAAAAACAAATTTGATAGTATCAAAGATAAAAAAATATATTAGTATATTTTTTATGTATAAATATAAATATTTAAAAGATTATTTTTTTTTATATTTGTGTATTGCTATTGCCTCTATTATCTAAATTCTTTTGATCCGCTTAATGAACTAATCTATGAGTAGGTTGAGAGTTGACTCAATTTACAGCCAACCCTAGATTGACCCATAGCCAACCTTAGATCGACCTGTGGGTCATAATTTATTTTGACACCTTTAATCTTGGATGTCCCTAGGATTAGTTCTACAACTATTTTTGATTTAATTATAATGTTAAAAATTATCCCACATTTGGTTAGTTATTTTCAATCTATAATATTTCTTTTGTATGACGGAATGGAATAAGGTTATTTATAAGTTAGTTAAGTGGGGACCATAAGTTTATTTGAAAAATTAGATTGGATAAAAAAGAATCTCAATTTTTGTAAGGTATGCTTTTGTTTAATGCTTTTTTTTTTGGTAACAATAGATAAGAAAATTTTTGTTTAATGCTTTTGCTTTTTATCTGAAAAAACAAGAATATTAATTGGATAGGTTTTTTCCCAACATTTCCTAAAACAAATCTGAATGTCATTATGTCAATCTTCACCAAAAAAAAAAAAAAACAAACTGAATGTCAATATCGCAAAAATTTATAAGATTTATTTATTAACAATTAAATTCTTATCCATTTGATAGTTGGAATTCTTTGATAATGAAGACTGACAAATTTGGGCTGTAGACATACTGACAATTACCAACTACTCCTTATCATATTAATTAATTCGCAGAACATCCTTTCTTCAAATATTCAAATACCATGAAGACTCACTTTAATGTGGTTGTGTTTGTCGTTGTATTTACCATTGAAGACCCAGTGTGTCCGTACCATATATTTGAGTAATATTCCTGCCTTAAAAAATTGCCCTGAAACAAAGAATTTTGGTGCTACGTACGCATAAACAGAACTATGAGTTGTTAGACATTGGAATTGGAATACACATCCCACAAATAAAATAAATAAATAAATACTACTTTGTAGAATAGGAGAAGATACTCAATTTTAAAGAATTAAGAAAGATATCTAAGGATCTACTTTTAAAATTTCACAAAAACATGTTTGACATCAATTTGACATAAAATCAGACTAGAAACAATTAGCAGCAGTGTTTTCTTTAATTTTATATAAATTGATTAAAGTACCCAGATCTTATGAAACTAGTAGTTATTTTGTTATTCTTAATAATACATTCATAGATACGGTGTGACCTCCGCATTCCTTTAAACAAGTAATCATCAACTTTTAACTTTAAGAAAAAAGAATTTATTTATCCACTTCGAAAAATAAAAAGCTGTCAATCTAAGACGTGTTTGTCATAGATTTTTCTTACTCCTAATGCTCGTTTCACATTTTTGAATAAGCATTTAAAGGAAATAAAAATTTCATATTGAAATGGAATAAAATGAAATAATAAAAAAATTATTATTCAGATGTTAAAAAAAGAAAAAGAAAATAAATAAAATAAGAAGACTCGGTCTTCTTTCAAATTATTTGATTTTTTTAATTCTTTTTCTTTCTAAATTAAAAAATAAGAGATGTAATAAGTTATGATTTTTTTTAAACCTTAATCATTATATTTTTGTGTTTGAGATAAGGATAATATGAGAATAATAAACTTATAATTCTTACAATTTCATTCACTTATATTAAAACTTCTAAATAAGGGAATGAAAATTATCTTTTACTTCACTATTAAGGCTCTGTTTGGTAAGTCTAATCCGTTAGCTTATAACAAATTTGATTAGCGAATAGCAAATTTAAAAAAATAAAAATATTTGGTAATTAATAGCTTATAGCGTATTATTATTTTTTTATCCTCATTATTTTAATTAAAATTTTCCCTTATTCTCTATTAAATAAACTAAAAAAATATTAATCCCTATATTGTTAAGTATATTTTTTGTGCGTATATATATTTAAAAAATTATATACATTTATGTTGTTACGTATATTTTTATAATACATATATTTTTATAAAGTATGAACAATTAGATAAAAAAGTTTTTAAAATAATATTTTTAACCAATAAAAACATTTTAATGATAATAAATAAATAAGTAAATAAATAAATTAGATTATTACAATATAAATTTCAAAATTTTAACTTCTAAATATCTTAATAATTAGTTTAATTAACATAAATTTATTTTATAAATAATTAAGAAATATTTTTTCATATTTAATATTGATGGAAGAAATTTAAGCATTAATTAAAAATGTCATTTTATGTCATTTTACATTTATCAGTTAATTCAATTGCTAATTTTACCAAACATTTCAAATTCAATTTGTTAACTTATTCGCTATCAGTTATCCACTATCAGCTCATCCGCTATCAGTTAGTTTATTCGCTATTCGTTATAAGCTCATTCACTATTAGTTAGCTTATCCACTTTCTACTACTTTTTATCAAACAAAACCTAAATATACAAACAATAGTGTGAAAATTTTATTTTATAAAATTTATTTTTATTTTATTATATATCATTCTATTTCACCTACCATAAAACTTTCAAATATAGTTTAAATGACTACTTGTATTTACAAAAAAATTAAAACAAACAAGCCACTACTTATCTAGACTCTCCTTTTTTATTCTGATTTACAAGGCTAACATCTTTAAAAAACACATAACTGTATGAATAATCTATATAGCACCATAATGATTACAGTGTTCATTGTTCAATTTCTAAACCCACAAAAGCTAATCAAAATCATTTATATATATTATAATAAAAGTAACGTCAAAGCTTAAAAGGGCAACAAAATTCCAATGTGGCAAATTGTTTATTTAGGGTAGTAATGAGTTCCCATATGCTAGGTTGGAGCTTTATAATTGATTATGAATGATGGGGTGCCCCAAACCATTATCATTCTCAACAATTAATTAATAGCTTCCTATGATTCCGGACACGCGTAAGCGCCACCAAACTGTAAGGGTACCCTTGTCTTTTCACTTCAACTGCCTGACAGCTTGCGCGCGAATCTGAATGTCTCCCTTCCTTTTCCTTTTCCACCTTTTTTTTTTTATTATTATTTTCTCAATTTGTGCCAAAACCTAAGAAAAATGCTATAAATGTAAAAAATTTAAAACTATTCATTCTTTAAACATTAAAAAGTTCTAACTTCTAAGTACAACAATTGATTTTTTTTTTTTGATAATTTATTTTTTTAGTCAAGGGGTCGATCAATCTGCTAATGAAAGAAAAAAGGGATGAGCTAATGTGTAGGTAAGATGACGTGGATTACATTCTACTTTAGGACCGAAAGAAATTTTTAAGTAGGTATTATGTATTATAGTTATTTTATTTAACAGTTAATATATATAACAATATTTTTTTTTTGTAGAAATAAATATATTTATAATATGACTCATATAATCTTATACATATTTAATATTAAGTGAAATGCTTATAATAAAAAATATTCACTTAATTATAAAAAGAAAAAGTGTCTATTTAAGAATTTTTCACCAAATAATCTCTCAAAAAATTTAATGTCATTTGAGATAAAATCTTATAATAATTAAGTCTTATTCTAATAGATAAAGTCTATTAATTCATAAATTATTAAAGCACATGGAGCACTTTATCAAAAGATTTTGATTTTAATTATATAGTCAATATAAAGTTTTTATATATTATTATTGAAAAATAATTAAAAAAACATTTATTTTTTAATAATTTTAATTATGTAAAAATACATAATTGAATAATAATTTACACTAAATTAAAATAAAAATTATTATAAATTAAATTAAATTCTTAGTAAAAATAAGCAATAATAATTCCATTAATTAAATTTAAAATAAAAAATTGCATGGATAGGTTGCCCTGGAACAAGCCTACCAATGAGAAATTACCAATAACAATTAAACCCAATTTTTTTGTATCAACTCTACACGATTCAGGAATTGAAACAAGCCTTAAAAAAATTTGAATAATAAATAGTTAATATTAATAAAATTATTATTAGTTCCTTCCTGCATATATATATATGGGGAGGGATCAACTTACACCGGTGTAAGACTTGATCACTCTTACACCACTCAATAACTTTTTATTGAATAATTTTCTTACAACATCCACCGTTAGATTGAAAGTTTATATCATGTAGATCATTTGTGTCAAATTTTGAAAAAATTGAATATCAATAAGAATATAATCAAATAGTTCATATTTTCATATATTTCAATAGTTTATATTACGTTAATTTTAATGTATATCAATGAGTCACAAAATAATTTTGGATTAATGTAAAACTTTATAGATATGATCTACATGATAGAAACTTTCAATCTAACGGTAGATTTTGTAAAAAAATTATTCAATAAAAAGTTATTGAGTGGTGTAAGAGTGATCAAGTCTTACACCGGTGTAAGTTGATCTCTCCTATATATATATATATATATATATATATATATTATTATGAGTCTCTGCTCCATCATCTTCGGCTTCTTGTCTGTTGTTCCTTCACTTCACTTGATTAGTTGATTTGATTGAACCAAAAACAAGAAACAAAAAAAAACCCTAACACTCCCTTCCCTCACTCAGTCACTCATATGGCATTCAACGGTGACCGTTAGATCTCCGATCACGGCAATGTGAATGCACCCCTCTGCATCCGATCCCATCTCATCTCAGATCGCCATTGTGCGTGTACGTGAATCAACCTTTGTGGTCAGACCATTCCTTGCATTCTCTCGCTTTTCTTCTTCTGCTTTTCTTGTTGCCGACGATTCTTTGCTTCCACTTCTCCATAACTGCTTTACTCTTCTTCTTCTTCTCCGATATTATTATTATTATTATTTTGTGTGTTTGCATTGCAATGAATTGGGTTGGGTTCATTTGCTGCTTCACGCGCTTTTCTGGAGTAGTAGATGTGAGTGATCGGTGTGTGTTACACTGGTTAAGTTCTTATTGCTTCACCTCAATTTTTTCAACTAGCTTTTTTCTCACTGGCTTCCAATTTCAACTTCTAGTTTCCTTGTGTATCCTACTTACTCTGTTTTTCTGATCGGAGCTTCACTCACTTGGTGTTTTCACTCTCGGGCTATTTTTTCCGCTTAAGATAGTCACTCACGCTTGATGCTCTTCACAATTTATTTATTTATTTATTTTTTGCCATTTTTGTTTTTGTAACAGATATTTATGTTATTTGTTTTTGATTTTCACTTCTTGAACTATATTATTTTTATTTTATTTTCTGTTTAATAATTAATATCATGTTATTAATTTTTAGTTTCGATTATTTTATGCTTTGCTATGTAGCAATTGAATTACCGTTTTGTCTAACTTGCTTGCATTGGATGGGACGATGAAACAGATCTCATAAACTGTTGAAATCGGCACTGAATTAGTGAAAGATGAGGTTGTTGGAGTTTGGTGCTGTATTTATAATTTTATCTGCACTTTTGGTATCCGGGAAGGCAGAGATTTACATAGCAACTATTGAAGGTGAGCCTATCATAAGTTACACAGGCGGTATTCATGGGTTTGAAGCTACTGCTGTGGATTCTGATGAGAAGATTGATACCACAAGGTATATATGCAAATATTCCTCTAGACTTTTAACTCTTCTTAATGGGTATGTTTGGGAAGGAAGAATTTGGAGGGGGAGGATGGGTAATTTTTTATTTCTAAATTAAGAAAATTATAAAATGTTTATAAAAATGAATAAGGAATGTTTAGAAGGTTACATGATAATCTCATTTTAAAAATTTCTTAAATAAAGATAATGT
Source organism: Styphnolobium japonicum (assembly GCA_023212625.1). NCBI lineage: Eukaryota > Viridiplantae > Streptophyta > Magnoliopsida > Fabales > Fabaceae > Styphnolobium > Styphnolobium japonicum. Next base: position 17,496,342 of record JALBWW010000003.1, on the reverse strand, counting down.
TTACTTAAAGATGAAAAATTACTCCTCTCCTTCCTTTTCCTCCTTACTCCTCGAACCAAACATAGGGAATAAGTACAGGAACTGCATCCCTTTCCCAGCCTCACCCACCAAAGCCTATCCAAAGGGCTGGAAATTATGCTCTTGGTCATGATTTTGTGGACCGACCAGAAGCCAAGTCAGCAGCACTTATGGTTTCCTTTTTAATTGCATATGAAATCTGGAGGCAGTGCATGGTGCATACTGTGTCTTGCTTTTTTTTTTTTTTTTTTTTTCTGATAAGTTTCTTGACCTGTGAGATATCATTTTGAGGCTTGGGCTTATTGGTAGTTGAGGTGAACTTGTCAATATGTTTTTGAAGAGTCTAATTTAAATTCTGCATGAGTGGATTTGGACACTCTGGAAAACAAAGAATGTGATGGTTTAACTGGTTATCACAATGAATTATTGTCAACTATCGATCAGATAAGTTATGCTTCTAAATCTAAATCATATAAATAGTAGGGATATTTATATTTCTTGTATAGGGTAACTTTTGAACAGTTTATTTACGGCTAGTGCTTTTTGTTATCTCTTGGATTTTAAGGAAAACAATGCAAAAATCACCACCCCACTCTGTTTTGTACAAAGCTTTTCATTTACATAAATTAATGCTATTTTTAATAGTTCTTTTGCTGTTATTTTCTCTAGTGCGTGTGAACCATGAACTGGATATTGATTTGTGTGGTGGCTCACTTTTTATACTATTTTAAACTTCTTCCAGTGAATTGGTCACTTCTTATGCTCGCCACCTTGAAAAAAGACATGATATGCTGCTGGGGATGCTGTTTGACCGCGGGACATACAAGAAACTCTATAGCTATCGACATCTTATAAATGGGTTTGCTGTTCATCTATCCCCAGAACAGGTGACGTCTTATATTATCTTTTTACTATTCTATAGCTAACAATAATATATTTTGAATTTTTTAAATTCATTTCTGCAGTCTAATTTCCTAGTGTTATCCTCGTATATTAGTAGGCAGAAACTCTAAGACATGCTCCTGGAGTGAAATCTGTTGAGAGGGACTGGAAAGTGAGGAGACTTACAACACATACCCCACAATTTTTGGGGCTGCCAACTGGAGTATGGCCAACAGGAGGTGGCTCTGATCGGGCTGGAGAAGACATTGTGATTGGATTTGTGGACTCTGGGATCTATCCTCACCACCCAAGCTTTACAACTCATAATACTGAACCATATGGGCCAGTTCCAAAATATAGAGGAAAATGTGAAGTTGATCCGGACACTAAAAGAAATTTCTGTAATGGGAAGATTATTGGAGCACAACATTTTGCTCAAGCTGCAATAGCTGCTGGTGTTTTTAACCCTTCAATTGATTTTGCGTCTCCTCTAGATGGGGATGGGCATGGCAGGTTAGGCCCTGTTTCCTTCGTCATTAACTAATTCACTTCAAATCCTTCAGATGGCACTCTTCTATTATATTATAATAATGGGTCCTTTGCTCGACGTAAAAGAAAACTGTGTCTCTATATTTATCTCCTTTTTTTTGTTGTACATATAGTAAATACCTCTAGTCTCACTGTTTATTGATCGAGTGTAGCTAGAAATGGAAATCCTGTCATAAATTTTAGGGAGATTTCTGAAACATTGGCATGCTTAAAAGTGGGATGTATCCTCATAACTCGCAATTGATGATAAGGAGCTTAACATTGAAATGTACAGGATCCTTCGCCTAGTCTGTTGGCAAAAATTCTCCAATTTCGGTTTTGTCCCTTTTTCTAATAAGACAGGAGGTTGTGGGAAATCTTATATCTTGTCCTGAACAAGTTGAATGCAATTTTTACTTCATATTGGCAGTACTTGCTATGCTGTTCTTACTGCTCCTTTGAACTACTAGACAAGAAGAAGCTCATTCAACTGTTCAAGTATACATTTGTTTTTTGGAGCTTACAATCATCCGTACTTATTAGTTATTATTAATTTTTTGTTTCCCAATATACTCCCTTATTATTTGGAATAGGAAAGATATTCCATTTTTTCTCCTCACAAAAGGAGGCTGCGAGTTACCTCTAGCAGTGACCACTGTATATACTATTTTTATCCCCTTTCCCACAAGATTGAAAGAGAACATTATGTGTTGATTCCAGCTTATGAACAAATCATGAGAATTTCTTAGAGTAACATTAATTCTTCATTCTATGTCTTTTATGTTTTAAACATTTGGAAAGGATAGTATTAGCAGTAATGCTTGAAGCCATATCTTCTAATTTGATAACAATTGTTCTTTTAGCAATTCCTCCGTTCTCATTGCATCTTCATCTGGCAGTCATACAGCCTCTATTGCAGCTGGAAATAATGGAATTCCTGTGAGGATGCATGGCCATGAATTTGGGAAAGCAAGTGGAATGGCTCCCCGTGCCAGGTGAGGAATAACTCCCCTAATTGATATGTTTGATTAAATACTAGGAACTACAGTCCTTTCTGTTGCATTAAACACTTGGTGTATTTTTATTTTATTTTTGGTGAAAAAACACTTGGTGTATTTGTGTTCAGGATTGCTGTGTACAAAGCTCTCTATAGACTGTTTGGAGGGTTTGTTGCGGATGTAGTTGCTGCAATTGATCAGGTATACAAGTATATTATATATTTATGTTAGTATTTTATCTCAAAATGTTTTATTGTCCAACAGAATATTTATGTCAAGGATTTCTTGTTGGCTCATTGACTCTGGGTGAAAAACTCTGTTGTTTTACCTCCTCCTCCACAGATCTCTAGGCAATACACTGGATTGCTTATGAAGAGATGCTTTCTCAGCAGTCTTTTTTGTAAAAAAAATTATTGCTCTAACTCAACATTCAACATCAAATTGAACAATCTGTTATACAATCTTATATTTTTTAACTGTTAGTGTTTCTATCTCAAAATGTCTAATTATTCAAATTTGAGAGTCAACAGGCTGTACATGATGGGGTGGATATACTCAGCCTTTCAGTTGGACCAAACAGTCCTCCAGCAACCACCAAAACCACTTATTTGAACCCTTTTGATGCTACACTTCTTGGAGCTGTGAAAGCTGGTGTATTTGTTGCACAGGCTGCTGGAAATGGTGGTCCTTTTCCTAAGACATTAGTTTCATATAGTCCGTGGATAGCATCTGTAGCAGCTGCAATTGATGATCGTAGATATAAAAACCATCTGTTCCTTGAAAATGGAAAAATCTTAGCTGGCATTGGGTTGTCACGTGAGTTTTCCAACTTCCCACTGTTTCTTCAGATGTATTATTCTAATTCATGGACTGGTACTAGGAGATATGATGTTTAAGATTTTGGTGGAAATTTTATTCTTAGTTGGTGAAAATATGAAACAAACTTTTTCCGTCCAAAAAAAGGCAAAGAAAGAAAAAGTAAACAAATACTCATTGTTTAGGTAGAATAAGTCTCTTTTCAGTTACTGCGTCACTTAATTTCTTGTTTCAACTTTGTTCTCTTGTGTGCCACAAGAAGAAAAGAAAAACAAGAAAGTTAGAGAAAACTGTCATAATTTTTTCTTCTGCGGATGACATCAATTAGTTCTGAACTTCTGAGTGTAGATAAGCATCACCTTGGGACTAAGGCTTGGCATAATCTTCTGTATTTTTCTTTACAATAGTTGGTGAAAAGCATTTACCAGCTTTAATTGTATTAAGTTGAAGTAGGTGTTAGGATTATTGAAGAAAAAAGTTTGGGTATTGGTAATTCCTCATTGATTTTTGGTTTATTAAATAGAGATCAGAATTGTTGATTAGTATTCGCCGTTGGTGGTTTAACGCATTTTAGTGAGATAAGTCACATCTCATCAGTAAAAATGTGTGCAGTGTAACGGCATGTTCCATTACATGGTTTGAAAATTATTTTTTATTTTAGGCTGAAGATAAATTTATACATTATGTCAGCGAAGATAGATTGTTTTGACAAAGCTAGAATCAGACTGTGTTTCACAATATATCTTCTGGTGACTGAAGATCAATATGTACTTTTGTGTTGGTTTTCTGTAGATGGAAGTGCTTCCTGAGGACACAAAAAGTTAGTGTCTATGCTTTGCTAAAATCATTGACTTTCTGACAATATTAAGCACTGGCCTTTTGTACAAAGTGCCATGAAATGTTGGCAGTCCATTAGTATATTATAAAATATAAAGGGTTTTGTTTTTTATTCCTTATGGTTTATTGTCATAAAAAAAAGTTAAGGATGGGTACTGTTGGCTGCAGCCTGCAGAAAATGCCCAAGATCATTCTCTTCTCTTAAAACTCCCCCCCACCTTTTTTGTTAAAATAAAGAATAGTAGAAAGATCTGAATATCAATAACCTTGAAAATATATAACTAATATTGGCATAACTCATAAGAACAAAGCCGCTCCTCTTGAGCTTCACCAATTTGGTTTGTTTTGTTAAATTGGGGTTCAGCTATCAATGCTATGCTGGTGACAAAGAAAATTCATGAGTTCTTTCTCGAGAATTAAGATCGCTTCAGTGTTCTGTAAATTTCATGCTTACGTGCCAAAGCATATTTATGGTTGTTCACAGTTCGTTTGCTTTCTGCTAGTTTCCCTTATATACTCAGTCCGTGTTGCTAATGGCTTTGTGCAGCTTCTACACATTTAAACCAATCATACACATTGGTTGCTGCAAACGATGTGCTGCTAGATTCTTCAGTTACGAAGTACAGCCCCACGGATTGCCAGAGACCAGAAGTTTTAAACAAGAACCTGATAGAGGGGAATATTCTTCTCTGTGGCTATTCTTTCAACTTTGTCGTTGGTACTGCATCAATAAAGAAAGTCTCAGAAACAGCAAAGGCCCTTGGTGCAGTTGGATTTGTTCTTTGTGTCGAAAACCTTTCTCCTGGAACAAAATTTGATCCAGTCCCTGTTGGCATTCCTGGTATTCTTATCACAGATGTCAGCAAGTCAAAGGTACTTGACTCATCTTTACTGGTATATTTATGTACAGGTGGATCGAATATGATGACTGCTAACTGTTTCCATCTGTTTTCTCGTAGCCCATAACTTATTCCACAGTCAGCCACTTATCTTAGCTACTGATGTTTTTATCTCCTTTTTCTACGTTTTCATCAATATTTTTTTTATTATCACAAAGTATGTGCTATTTATAATGTGATTTGGTACTTGCAAATCCTTATTTTTCAGGAGCTGATAGATTATTATAATATCTCTACTCCAAGAGACTGGACTGGAAGGGTGAAGAGTTTCAAAGGAAGAGGTAAAATTGGGGATGGTTTGATGCCCATTCTCCATAAATCTGCACCACAGGTGGCATTATTCTCTGCTAGAGGGCCAAATATAAAGGACTTCAGCTTCACAGAGGCAGATCTTCTCAAACCAGATATATTAGCTCCGGGTTCATTGATTTGGGCTGCTTGGTCTCTAAATGGAACTGATGAGCCAAATTATGTTGGTTAGTATGGTTTGACTAAGTTGTCTCTTCTTAGTTGTTGATGTTTGAAAACTTCATCCTACAACTAAACATTTGAACCTCACCAGTCTGTGCACAAGAAAGTTGTATCATTCTCTCTCATGACATGAACCTGTCAATTGTCATGTTCTTAAGGAAAATGAGAGGATTCAAATCTGTTATGCTGCTTTAAACAGGATTTCTTTTCTTCTGTTAAAATACAAGAAATTCATTGATAACAGAGACAAGATCACAAGACTAGATGAACCAACCAGACACGGGACATCCTCCTGGCATAAAAAACACAATGTGTACACTGTACAAAACAGCTGTCAAACTAATATGCTCTAACTAAGAACAGTGGATATTGATATTTGAGGTTTTATCTTTGTTCTGAGCTTACGTGTAAATAAATTTAAACCGGGATCATAAAATATGTAGTAATTGATTCTATAATATAAATATGTGAAAATGTTTCAGGATTCCCTAGTATTATTGGAAGAATTATTGCATGATTAAGGAGGGGAAAGCAGGAGAAAAACACGAGAGAAAAGATGTCAATATATTATAGAATTTGATTTATTTTAAGCAATTTTTTGCTTGAGCAGGAGAGGGATTTGCCATGATATCTGGAACTAGCATGGCTGCACCACATATAGCTGGAATTGCTGCTCTTATAAAGCAGAAACATCCACATTGGAGCCCTGCTGCCATTAAATCAGCCTTGATGACAACATCAACAACTCTAGACAGAGCAGGAAGTCCTATTCTAGCACAGCAATATTCTGAAACAGAAGCTATGAAGCTGGTCAGAGCTACTTCTTTTGATTATGGGAGTGGACATGTTAATCCAAGAGCTGCCTTGGACCCTGGGCTCATCTTTGATGCAGGTTTATTTACTTCTTCCCTCTTATATAACTATTTTGTTCGTCTTAGCTTGTTTAAGTTCTAAGTTAACCAGAAAACATGAATTCGCTTGTAACTTAGAATCAAGCTCAGTAAAATCATGAATTTCTTTGAACTCATTTTTTGGTGGGTTCGTGATGTGAGAAGTTAACTAGAAGAAAAAAAAAAATCTGAAAAAATGGTATTGGGTCTAAGCATAGTTATAAAAACCAAACCAAACCGGACCGGCCGGTAAATCGGCCAAGTAACCGGTCCAGTTGATTAGTTGAATTGGGTATGTCTCGGATCCAGTTGCTTTAGACTAAAAACCGGTGACTCGGCCGATTGAATCATTGAATCAATGAACCGGTTGGGTCAAGAAATTAAAAAAAAAAAAACTCTTAAACTTTGGAAATTTATAACTTTTGACTCGTTTGTTCGATTTAAACTAATTATATGTCAATTTCATATAACTTTTCGAGATCTACGCCATGTGAGTCCTAATTTTTCAAAAGAAAAATTATTTAATGAGTTATGAGCATTTTAAAGAAAATATTAGGTTTTTTTTTTTATAAATTAAGGGTTAAACTCTTTTTTTTTCTTAAAGGTCATCATTTCTCTCAAAATAAAGATATTTTAGTTATTTATAATGATAAATATCATCATATGTAGTGTGTATTTTTATATATATATATATGTATTTAAATATTTTTTTAATTTTATATGGTTCGACCAGTGACTTACTGGTTGAACCAGTGACTTATTGACTCAGTACCCTAACCGAATCGACTACTGGTCTGAGTTTAGTCTGAGTTTAATAACTATGGGTCTAAGGCATCTATGCAGTGCCAGTTTGGGATGTTTACATGATCATGACAACTAGAATAAAACCGATAAATCTTCCTCATAGTAATAAAATAACGGAATTAAGATGTAACTAAAAGGTTCCATAATATAGATTTAAATCGACTAAAATAGCTACTCTAAGTGATTATTGCTCCTTCATGGTAAATATTTGCATCAAAATTTCTGTTTTGGAATCCTCCCTTATTAAAATTATTTCTTAAATGTATCTAACCGAAGAGCTTCTGTTTCCCATTTTCTGCATTTGTTTTTAATTTACTAAAACAATGTGCGCCCGACATAAAGTTTAGTATTAAAACAGGAAGTAAAATCCAAAAAAAGAAAAAAACAAAAAACTGCTTCGTTAATTTTGCTAATCATTTTGCAGGATACGAGGATTATCTAGGGTTCTTGTGCACAACACCCGGCATTGATGTTCGTGAGATAAAGAACTACACAAACTCGCCATGTAACAATGCCATGGGCCACCCGTCAAATTTAAACACACCATCGATTACAGTTTCCCATCTTGTAAGAACTCAAATTGTCACTCGCACAGTCACAAATGTTGCAGAGGAAGAAACCTATGTGATCACAGCCAGAATGGAACCAGCAGTTGCCATTGAAGTCAACCCTCCAGCAATGACTATCAAAGCAGGTGCATCACGTAAGTTTTCTGTTACACTTACGGTTCGCTCGGTGACAGGAACCTATAGTTTTGGAGAGGTTTTAATGAAAGGGAGCAGAGGGCACAAGGTGAGGATCCCTGTTCTGGCCAATGGATATCCAAGATAGCTTAGTTTGGTCAGCAAAGAAAAGTCATGCTTGTAATATTCTTTGTAACTTGTGGGGAATAAGGTATGGCGCTAGATTTATTCGTCAAAAATATATATAATATTGAATAGGTGTAAAGATAAGACGGTGTAAGGGAGAGACTCCAAGTTTCCTCTAAGGATTTGGATCCTCTTTTAAAGTGAGGGTGCACTTTAGAAAGTAAAATATAAAATTATAAAGAAAATCAATGGTTTAAGATTTTATAAAATATAAGCCTTTGCATAACAAATCATGAATATGTGACAATCCATTCTCTTAATTTTTTCTTCAGCTGTTACAATTCCACACTTTACTCCGTGCATCCCTCACTTTAGAGGAATTCAAATCCTTCTTCCACATATGAAGTTTTGCTAATATTGTCTAGTGATTTGCTGAAATGTTTCTTCATGCAAAGTTTTTACATGTATCTGCCCCCTTCCCCCAGAATTACTTGCCTACTGCAGGTTGTAATACATGAAAATAATTAGAGTATGGCATGTGGTAGCAGTTGCAGAGCGCCAATCTTACAAAAGCTATTGGTTAGCCAAATTCAGTTACTCTTCGTTCCCAAGAGTTTGCCCGTCATAATTTGAAGGAAGCAAATTATGAATTTCTTAGAATACAAGGAACATAATTTTTCTTTGAAGGCCAAAATAAAATTGTTTATTTTTGTTAAACGATGTGGTTCTTGCTTCTTTTTTCCTTTGCTTATATGTTCAACAAATAACGTTTACAGAATTTATGGGGGAAATCAAGTATTAACATTTATTAGTTTTTTAGTTGTAGTAAAAATTCATTAGTTTTTATTTATTTATTATTATTACTATTACTAAGGGGCTATACATTGTTGGTTAAGAATGGGGGATAGAGTCTGCGTCGTTTGCTTTTGGGTCTCAGGCATCACCAACAAGTAAAACCTACTAGTTTCCAACTCCTTATTGTGTTGCATTCCAAAAACATGATTATATCCCGGTTTTTATTTTTGAGATGATATCCCGGTTAAATTTGAGAACTACAAGAGTGTGATTGGAATGTAAAAAAAATTGATTTGATTTGTAAATCAAATTTTATGTTTAGAATGTTAAAAAGTAAGAAATGATTTGATTTCAAAATTTTATGGATTTTAATTGTTTTAATTTTCAAATCAATTTAAATTCAAATTTTTATAAAGAGTTTCAAATATAAAATTTAATTTTTAAATTAATTCAAATAAAATAAAATAAATTTTATTTTTAATTGATTCCAAACATGACCTAAGGGTCTAGTTAATTGAGCTGAAAATAAGGTGAGAAATTTAATATAAAAATTATAACTTGCAAAATGGTTCGAAATTATTTTATACGTGTTTGATTAAAAAATGTGACAAGAAAAGGTAGAATGTGATTTATTTTCATGTAAGTTTCACATTTTTTAACCACTTCTGTAAGAATGAGTTGAAAATAAGAAACATGTTTCTATTATATATATTTTTAACATATTTTTACATTTCTTAGATTTCACTCGTAAGAAGTAAGAAACAAGAGGAAAATTGTAGGCTTCATGTGAAAATTAGCAACATTCCACTTTTGAGTTTTTTTTGGAATATAAATGTTTTTTTGAAGTAATAAAAATATTTTTTTAAAAGTTAAAGTGTTTAAACTTTTAAAAAAAGTACTTTATGTGCTTTTTTGTTACACATGAAATGTTTTTTAAAAAGCTTGAACTCTTTAACTTAAAAAAAAAATACTTTTATTACTTTAAAAAAACACTTCTACTCTTAAAAAAGCTAATACAAATGAGCTTATAAAATGACTTTTGTTTCAATTTTTTATATTATTTTTGGCCCCGGATTGTTTGGTTCCATTCTTTCTTTTTTCTTTCGGCCATGTGGTTCCATTTTGCGTCCAGAAGTCCAAACCAGTTTCTACTTTATACTTTCTACCTCTTTTCTCTTTTGATAACGTGGGAACCAGAAGAGAAGAAAAATGGGAAGATAGTATTCGTTTTCCTTTGTCTTTCAAATGAATGACGTCTAAAGTGAAAAGTTAATGTTCAAATTTGTGATTCTGTTTTCTTGCTTAGGATGGTTTTCGTCTCTCTTTTGGATTTTTTTTTTTTGAGGGGGTCTTTCCTCTTGTACTCTTCACACTTGCAAAACAGTTACTCGAAAATTAGAAGGTGCATGTATTCTCCTTTGGTTTTGAGATTCTCACTTAATTTTTGACCAATTTGAGACAATGGATGACTATAATATGAATATGAGTGCATGTTTGTTTAGCCACAAAAACAAAAGAGGCTTTCACATTAATTGTAGCCGACACAGCAAAAACTGTATTGCACGAACCGTCTCTTAAGGTTGAGCAAACGCGTCAATCCCCACTCATTAGTTTAAAAGTAATTTTTTTAAAAAATTAATTGTTTTAAAATTAATTATTTAAAAATATTCATCCTCTTATTATCTAAACGCACATTTGAATCTTCCATATGAAAAAATAAAATAAAATGCTGAAATCTACATGGCATAAGCTATGTATGAAATTATAGGAAAATCAGTTTTATGTTTCCAGTGGGATTTGATGTAGGAAAAAAAGAAAAGGATAAAAAGGAAAATTAGATATTTCTAATCAACCTCTTAGGCCTTCTATTCTAAGTTTTAATTTCTAAATTTTTATTCCAAGTTTTAATTTCTAATTTTTTTCTGAGACAAAATTAAGTCATTTTTACAGTGTAATAAGATGTACAATGCCCAATTGCTTATGTGAGTATTATGTGGCACACATTTTAAATTTAATTTGATTTAGATTTTTTTTAACAAAACTAGTTATATTCAGATGTAGGTATGTCTTTTAAATTTATGGTGCAAAATACATCACATATATAGTGCAAAATAGTTTTGTTGTAGCTTAAAATTTTCTGAAAAAGATAAATTATTTGCTTGACAATGTGAATGGGAGTATGACCAGTCTTTTGTCACTTGGCAATTTGTGTGTATGTGATTACAAATTTTCTTTTGTCACTTCGCGATTTGTGTGCACTAATGTTCCGTCATTACAAGTTTTCAATTATTTATTAGTCTTTTTTACTTAATTTTTTTAATTATATTATACAAGGTTTAGTTTCACTTTCATCCAATTCCCTTAAACACAAATGCCTGGAAAAAAAAAACCTCTTTAAGTGTTTGAGCTGAAATTTAAGAGCGAAAATATCTGACATAGCACTGAAACACATCTTAATTAACGTAATAGAATAATCAAGGGGATTAAGATCCTCTAAAGTGCATGCATGGTACAATTTAGATAACAAAGTGCAATATTGATAATTGATTAAGAAATTAACAGTTTAAATTTTATACAAGCATATGAATAACAAAAATATATATTTGTTAGGACTTAGAACTCACTCCCTCAATTTTCTCACCAAATTCTAATCAAGGATATTTAAATTTAATGCAATTGAACAAATTTATGTTGTCACCAATAATGTTAACCTAAAATTCCTTGAGGTATTTTTTTGGTGTAAAATTCCTTGAGGTATTGATGCTATGTATGCACTGTTTTAAAAAATTGGTTTGAATCGACCAATTGAACTCTCTATCTGTTTGTTTCGAATATTAAAAGTTAAAACTGTCCTACCAGTTTAATCGGCCAAAAAATGGTGAAAACCTATTCAATTGCTCAAAATCAGAGAACCGAATCGATTTTGAAAATTCAGCTGGTTTTATGTAAATAAAAAATTTAAGCTTAATTGGGTTAAATATATACCAGGTTGTCAACTTTTATAATGCTCCATGCCTGTTGATTTCAAGTATATACCCCAAATTATTCAAAGTTATAAAAAAACAAAGCTAAGGAAAGCAAAAAAAAAAGTGCTTTGAATCTCATATATATATATATATATATAATTTATTTAATTTATTTTTAATGTATTTATGATGTCATTCAATTCAACCGAGTTAAACCAAGAATTACCCATGCCTCTAATTCTTTTATTAAACTAGTTTTTAAAACATAGTATGTATGAATATATAGGAGATGATTTTTGAATAATGTTGTGAGAGAATTATGCAGATTGAATAAGATTTAGTTATTATTTAGTCACTTATGAAAAGAAGATTGTGATGAGTGTGTATGAATATCAATTAAACAATAGAAGATCATTATCCTTTTTGTTTAGGTACTTATTGAAGATTGTGCTCTTTACTATGATTAGTCAAGTTCAAATATTTGTTAATAATTAGGAGAATTAATTTATTTAAATACATCAAGCTAATTGAGAAATGCGTTCTTGAAATCGTTTGAAGAGAAACTTAATTTTAATTATTACTAAAGCTGATCTGAAAATATGCTTTCTGTAAATAATAAAAAAAAAAAGTGTAAAATGCATTTTAGACCGTTAGAGAAATTGAAAATATCTAAAAGCCCATAATGATTTTGTGTGGAATGGAGACTTGGATATGAAGCATGTCACATTCAACAAAGTGACAAGTAATTGAAGGAAAAGAAATCCAACGTCAATTCCCCATCGCCACATAAATGCAGCAAATTATATATTGGCCTTGCCCATAATGTAGGTGTTCCGTCTACCTTCATATCTGTCATCTTTTAATTTCAACAGTAAAGTTTGTTCTTTTTTATTTCTTTCTCTTCGCACGCTTAAGAGAGTTTGCCTTAATTATATATCAGCCTTTCCACTTTACCTTGCTGAAACTTTGAAAGAACTTCACAGTAATGATTCTGTTTCCGGGATTATAATCGATGACCACCAAATCACAAATCATTGCGTCAAGGCTCGTCCTCTGTAATTATAAAAAAAGCAACATATATAATTTTCAAGGGCAGATGTAATTAACAAGGTTTCAAGGCTCAGTGGCTCACATTACATTAACTAATTTGATATATTAATTCTAAGCTAATTGAGGATGTGACATTATTGAAAAGGACGGCCACATGCATGTGCTTCCAGAGATTTTGGTGAGGTTTTGCGGTGTATAGCGTATACTATAAATTGTGAGGTTATTTCCACATGCCATATCAGTATCAGCTTCTTGATATTAACAAATAACTAATAACAAGTGGAGGCACAGACAGAGATGTTTTACATTGTGTCTTGGAGGCTTGAACCACCAACAATAGCTCGAGCCATAGAAGTGTAAATAAGTCACGTTGCGTAACACGGACTTACAGTTTATTTTATTTTCAAGTTAACTTATTTATCAAACAAGTCAGATTTATACTTTTTTAAAAACCTATTTAGTTAAATAAGCTAGCTTAAGCTTTTAAAAAAATCTATTAGACCTAACAAGTTAACCTATTTATTTATTATAATAACATATAATTAAAATTTTATAATACTTATATGATTTAATAGTTATATATTAATATTATTTATTTATTTATTTTATACACAATACAATAATTTTGTTAAAGATTAAATATATTTGAAACTTCTAAAATTTGAGTTCGTTAGCTTATTTGAAGGCCTTTATCCAATATAGACATTTAAATAGGCTTTTAGGTCAAGTTAGACTTCTATGTTTTTATAAAAAGGCTAGGCTAGACTAAAAAAAAACCTTATGATAGGTAACAAGTCAAGCTAATGCAAATATTTTTTAAAACAGATAAAACCTATTTAAAGTAAAGCCTAGCCTAACCTAACCTATTTCCACTCTTATTGAGCTCCCATGTTATCCTTTATATTGAATCACATGTTTCTTGTATGGAGTTGTATAACTGTTCTTAAACATTTCATGGGCAAACAATTTTTTTTTTTGGTTCATAGGCAAACATTTTATTCATTTATATGAATTTGAATTCAATTCACTGCTCTCTTTTTTCTTTTCTTTTGTAATTTTGCGTCTTTTAATTGAGAGGAAAGCCTTCGACATGGAGTTGGTGTGATCCATCAAAGTTTCAACTACCATCGAATCTTTTAAGCAATTTCTCATCGAAATTGTTAATTGATCTTTAGATTCATAAACAAGAACAAGTAAATGAACAAAGCAATATATATATAGATGCGTCTTCTTCCTAATAAAATCAGTTACTAGGCTTAATAATCCCATTGCTGCATGTCTTCTAATTTTCACCATGCTTTTGTTTGTGTTTATATAATCACATATGCGACCTTGTACCAAAAGTATTCATATGCAAATACAATCATCTTGATTCATCAGTAACATGGCATGCATGTTCTTTGAATAGGAGTGGATGTTGTATTTTCAGTGTATTAGCAGATCCGTTACGGATCGGATTGCACAATAAATAACAGGTATTATCCTATTTTTTGAGCAATTTTTTTTATCAGATATAAAGATGATATTTAATCTTTTTTTTATTATCAGAAAGATGATATTTAATCTTAGAACCTTGTAAGCAGTGCAAGAGATTTTACTAATCGAATATAAAGAAGATATTTAATTTTACGTACATAAAATAAATTTTAATTAAAAAAATAATAATAATTCTAAATAATTAATCAAAATCAAACAAACTCTAATATTCCCTGTTCCGAAAAACAAGTTTTATACTCTTATGCTTATTTCTAATGTGGCAGTGATATTATGATTATTGAATTTTAAAATATTTTAATCACATAAATGTTTTATTTTCTAAATTTATTAATACCGATTATTTTATTCAAATATATTTTATCTGATATTTTAGTGTAATTTATAATATTAAATAATTTATATAACATTAATTAAAAATAATTTTATTTCATATAATATGTATATGTTACCTGATAGTTAATTTTTTTTAATTTGAAAATATGTAGAGTTTTATAAATTTGCTCCTCCTCTATCAATGTGTCTTAGTTTCACATTACATCTCCGAAACATTACAACTCTATATTATTATTTGAACTTGAAGAAGAGAAATGTTAGAAGTTTATGGTACATCAATATTTGATGAAGCACCAAAAGATAAGTGCAACGTTGTGAGTGCGTACCTAATCAGTTGTAGTATGTATATAAAGTATGAGGTTTTTTGTGGTATTGATTAGTTTACTGACGGGAACAATTTGACGCCTAGCTACACTGAGACATATGCCCTATATATAATGTGGCTAAAATCAACAAGAGAAATTGACACAATATGGAAACTCTAAGCGCATATTGCTTTGAAGATTAATATATATATTAAGGTCAATTTACACTTCTTCTAATATATGTGATCAATCACTAACGGTTGTAATTTCTAAGCTATATTAGGGCAATGTAAAGTGGCCTAAAATGAAGCAGGTTGCGGAACAAATGGTGGTGGTCCTATTCCATATTCCAGTGCAATTTGGCAAAGTAACGTATGTGCACAGCTACTGGACCATTCATTATTTTGCTCCATTTATTCACATCCCAAAAAATTCATAGTCGTGTTGCGTCCAATATCATAAACTTATAAAACATCTTTTCGATGGTGGTAGTCACTATTTTTTCACCCACTATCTCCCTAATACCACCACCTACACCATTATCATTATTTTTTCACCACCATCATATTAGTGTCATTATTATCGAGGGTAATATTGGCATAAGAATTTTTTTTCTCATTTTTTTTTCTCTAATTTATTACACTAAATTTAATAATAAAGATAACATAATTATTTAGCTTTTATTACTCCAAACATATTAACAAAAATGATGTTATCAAATGTTAGCTCAAGGGATAAGATTGAATTGCGTCGACTAAAGGTAATCTTTTATTAATAGGCAATTTGTAAGTATCACTATAAGCTTTGACATATATTGACCTTGAAATGAAGCAAATTATCTTCCTATAAACTTTTCTCCACCAAAAAAAAATATTAACAATTATTTTTTTTTAATTTTGTTCTCTTTCTAAAAAAATATTTTAGTAAACCAAAAGTATTTTATTTTTTTTTGTAAGATCACGAGGTATTCTCACACCTTGTCTTTAGGTATAGGACTAATCTCTACTTCGCGTTGGCTTTGTTCTGGCCACAAGATACTTTTAGTAGGATTCAAACCCATGGAAAAAGACTAAAATAATGGTTTTAAAAGATAAAAATAAAAAAAGGAAAGATATATAAAGTAGGGAATTAATAATGGACGTTGTATCTATATTCATATAATTAAAGTAGGGTTATGCAAGCATATAAGCTCATATCCTCTTATGTGTTGATGTAGCCTTCTACAAATAAATAACCTTTCACTTTTTATGCAATCCTTTCATATATTGATGTGGCCTCTTATAAACACCCTTTCACATTCAAAATCAATTAAATATCCCAAATCAAAACGTTAAAGATAATTTACTTTTTTCGGTCTCCCATGAAATGTTTCATATCTTTTAAGTATGAGACTAATCTTCACTTAGACATATGATGATGTGACCTTGGCCACAAAATTCTTCCAATGGAAAAAGAATCATTAAGAAGAATTTTTATACATATACATTAAATATGCATGCACAATGACTAGTCTGCTCTTTGGCTACTTATACTCTATGGTATCTTTGGTTGGACAGAAATGATTTTATCTTTAATCAACACTCTTGGTCTCCTCTTGAAGCTGCTAACAAGGCTTACAATGAGTGTCATGAATTTTGTATAGCCTTAGGCTTACATTCATGATTTTTTTGAGAAACAATCCATTTCTATAAGCCTCCTATGGATTGGTCTATAGGTTGCCTTAGGTTTACATAGTATTTTTTTGGAAGTTTTGTCTTCTGTACCACTCCCAAGGAGGGTGTTGGTGAGCATTTAATTCTTGCCTTGTATATGCGTCAGTGCTCTCCTTTTTCTATGTACTCAATTCTTATCTTAATGATAAATCTCTATTACCAAAAAAAATGACTAGTCTGCTCTTATTTGGATGTTTCTTTGAAGAACAAGAGGGAAATCTTTTTGTATGTGTTAATCAACTTAACTAATATCGTTCTTTTTCTATAAATACAAAAAATTAGGATAGAATCTTTATTTATATAAAAAAAAAATATTTTAGCCTTTTAAAATAGGGATAATAGTATGCCAATTTTAAGTTGTAACCCACAAATATTGTTAATTGTATTAAAGTCTGAGCTTTTTGAGCTGTTATTGGCATATTCACTATCGGATTCCAGAGCTTCTATGTTTGTGAAATAGTGCTTAGTGTACTAGCTGAGTGAAAAAAATTCAAATTCCTCTTGTGCTATGACCTAAAAGCTTTCAATTTGTGCAAGCATATCTGAGGATTTTGTGAGCTGAGCCATGTTTTGTAGTTAAATTGTTAAATTAAGGCGTGCTAGTTTGAAAAGGTTAAGTCTCAAAAGATACATGTCGTATTTTAACTTAGAGTAAGAGAGGTTACGCCATAAAAGAACAGTCATTTTAATGGACAAAATCCTTGTGAATCAAGGGGACTCAACAGAGGCTAATTCGTTGTGCTTTTGTTTGGCCTAACCATGATGCAACTCCTATGAGCTTCTTCTTCCCTCGATTTTTTAGTAATTTGCTTGTATGTGTTTGAATTGCTTGATTGTGTGGTTGTGTGCCCTGTTTACTGTTTATTTTTTTTCAATTAGCTGAGTTAACTTACTGTTATTGGTTTATTGTGCCTGACTAACCTTAATGTATTGCATTACACGATATTTTCTTTTAGTGAATATGCTCATTCGAAAGAAAAATTAGACCAAAAGATTTTATTTTTTTAATTAAAAAGAAGTAATTTTTTATATCACACAATTCACTTTCTTATGTATCATTTTTTTCAATAAAAAATTCTTTTGTATTGAAATTGATAAATGACATATATATGAACAAAGAATAGTGGGTTGGTTGAGATACTGACGATAATATAATAAATTGGGAAAGATTTGGCTGATGAGAGGTGATTTGCAACTATGGATTTCTGTTTGTGTACGAGGATCTTTGCAGGACTGTCCCATTTAGAGTCCTGTGAGTAGAGATTTTTTCCTAGCAAGGATGGGGGTGGAGGACAAAATTTCCCCATAAGTATTTTTGAGACAGGGACGAGGATTATACCCCCGCATCGCGGGATCCCCGACTCAAATAGATTATATATATTCATCTTATTATGTGTACTATATATCATAAATACTAATAACATTTTAGTCTTTTTATATTTTTTATTTAATTTAAATATTATGACTATATTATTTAAGTTTGAACTTGTTATGATTTAACTTTAAACTTAATAATTTTATTTTATATAAATTTTTTAAAATTTTATTAGATTTAAGTTTATAATTTTATAATTTTTTTTATGAATTTTTGAAATCTCAATTAAGATTCACAAAGAGGGAAATAGGTGAAGAAAGTTTCCCACGCAAAAATAAAAAATGAGACGGCGGAAATATGTGGGTGCGGGTATGCAATATAATAATTTTTTCCAGCTATTAACATTAGAAATTAAACACGCTAATAATATGGAAAACACGTTCGTGTTTGGAAAATATGTCTGATGTCTTGTATTTTCTTTTGGTACAATTTCCAGAGTATTTTTTTCACTTAATATATTACCATTCTTACTCAATTATTCTATTTTTTTAATATATAATATTTCTTGAATTTAATAGATAAGAATAAAATAAAATTCATTTTAAAATTAAAATATTTAATTATTATTGAAAACTTTCCCCCCTTTTGTTGACACTTTTAATTTTAGTTTGAAAGAAAGTAAGGACATCTCAAAGTGTAAGCAGAATATATTATATTATTTTTAGAGTTGGAATATAAACCGAACATTAACTACAATCATTGTTAGCATATTAATTAGTCCGTCCGTATCTCCTTCTTTTGTCGTAGATTACGAAGGAGAGGTCAAAAGTGTGTTAGCAACACTTCTGCTTTTCCCTTTCTTTAACTTTTTTAAAAGCATAATCCATAAGAAACTTCAATTATTCAATTCATGTCTATTATTTTATGTTAGGTCGTCAATGTTAGATGGTTCGTGGGATGATATAATTTATAATAGCGCGTCACCTTGCAAAGCCCCATTGTTTTAAATTCATCCTAACGCAAACGTGCGTTGCAGAGAAGGAAATCTTATTTTCTTGAAAATTATTTTAGTAGTTATCTTTTTTTTTTAAAGTATTAGTATTTAGAATGAGTTGTCAAATATTCATTAGTAATTATTTATATTTAATATACTTTTAAATATTTATTATAAAATTAACCGTCAATAAATAATTAACAACTCAAACTAAATATCAAATTCATTAGAGTACCATACCAATACCCTATTTCCTTTCAATTTCACCAAACAATTATTGAAAAGTGTGTAAAGTAGTGTTTGCAGTTGAATTTTTTTAAAACAAACAAGCTGTAAAATTGTTTCGACTTTTGATTTTATAAATATTCAGAAAAAGATTTGTTTATTTTTAATATCTGTCTAATGGTTTCGTCATTTTAATTTTTTTCCCGATATATTGTCGCTCGACTAATTTATAGATAGATTAGTCTAAATAAGAAATTCATTTTTCATTTTCTTAAGATCGAGAGGAAAAAATAATTAATTTTTAAAGTTAATTTAATATTTTCTTAAATTAAGAGAATTTAAGCCTCATTTAAAATAATAGTTTATATAAATACTTATTTAAGTATAACTTATTTAATAAGTTTTATTGTCATAAAAAAAATATAAAATAATCTAAATAGTGTTTAGATACACATTTTGAACATTTTGATAAGTACTTTTTAAAAATTATTTTAAATAAATATTGTATATTTAACAGATATATTATAAATTGTATCAATTTTTTAATATTAATTTTATTAAAAAAATATTATAAAAAAATTTAGCTCTAAAATCATTTTTAACTTTCGCAAAAACTTATTTTTATAAGTTTAAATTTTTAACTTATAAAAATAAGCCTAAAATATCTTATAAAAGTTTCATAAGTTATTTTAATAAACTTATTCAAATGATAAAAAAAAAGCTTCATAATTATTTAATATAATAGGTAAGCTCAAATAAATTACACATACACCTCACTTGTCCATGATCTCTTTATAATCTTGTCATCTTAATAAAATATTATTAATTAAGAAAAAATAACATTTATCTTTTAATTGGCAATATTTTTAATCTTAGCTGCGAGACTGACAAAATTTTATTGAAAAGTTATCATTGAAGGTAAGAGATGGAATAGAAAATTTAGGTATTTAAATCTGCTTATCTGTCCCTTTACTCAAGTAGTTTTAGTGTAACATATATTTATTACCATTTTATTTCAAAAAATGATTTGAGTACTTAGAGGAAAGACAAAACATATTTGTCAAGAGGTATTGAGAAACAATTTATATAATAAGGAAAAAGATAGGAAAAAGCAACCATATATACCCCATGGATGGTCTTGTAACTCTCGTTTCCGTTTTTTTCCTTATTCTCGACACCAAAACCGAAGCATCCATTGGAAACTCCCATCTAAATTAGTGTACATAGTCCTTCTCACATCTCACTCAGCTCCTTTAACGTCCCACTTCTCTCTCAGTTTGCTGCTGCTTCTTCAACTTTGAGATGGTATGTGCTCTGTTTCCCTCTGTTTTTTTCTCTGTTTCCTTGTGTATACTTGATATGATATCTCTTGTTTTTGGTTCATATAAAATTATAAGTGTTGATTCTTCATTTGTTTTTCCAAATTGCTGGCTGTTTTCCGGCGACTAAGTAGGTGGTTTTAGCCATTGGACGGCCAAATGAGTGGTATTCCGACCAATACATACACATACATTCTCTGTCTCTGGGCATGGTTAGCTAATCACATTATAAAATATGTGTGGGTTGTGTGAACGCAATATTTTATCATATTGATTCTCTCTTCAAGATATGTGAAAGCGAAACGAGATAAAAGGTTGATGTTCTTTAGTTCACGCCTTCACGGGCACAATGCCTTAGAATATTGTGCATGCCGACCCTAATTTGATTGGCTTCTCTGTTCCCCCCACCCCTCCCTCTTTTATGCTGCTACGAAAAAAAGAATTGCATTTCAACTATCCTTATGTCATTGTTTTGTATTGTCTCATTTAGTAAATTACACTTCATTATATTCAAAATGGGAGTAAATCTCAAATTTGACCTTAAATTACACTCCACAACTTTTGTCTTTTGTCTTGTGTTTTTAAACTAAGGGTTGAAAATGTTTCAAATATTCAACTAATATGTTTATTACATATTTTAGTGTTTTTAAACACAAGCATGATTAATATATGTTGTACAATTGCTTATCTACCTATAAATTTAAAAATACTAATACATACATATATTACATATTTTGTGTGTACTTAGGGGAGATGGACATCTTGATCCTAGCCCTCGCCTTACTTATTAAATAAAGATAAATTTCTTTTCGTCCTTAACTCTAAAGGAAGAAATTTGTTACATTGTTCATTTTGTCATAGAGGATATCTACAAATACATAGTTAAACAAGAATTTTTGACATTTTTATCAGCAACAACATATTATAGTAATCTATGTATTACATATACAAAATAATTATAAGCATTGTCTTGCTTAGAAATAGTTGAGCTAGAGGCCTCAACATAGAAAACAAAACTAGAAAATAAGAGTTTAATCTTCTTCTTCTTCTTCCTTTTTACATAATAGGCATGTATGATATATCAATTATTTGTTAAAATAAAATATAAAATATATATACATAAATTATAATCCACTTCATAACATTTGTCAAATTATACCATTTTCACTTTTATATTGAAAAATCAACTTAGTTTTGTAAATAATAAATCATAAGATTAATCTTAACATTTTTGTTGTTGTAATATAGATTATAAAGCTCAATACTAATTAATAATAAGTAAATTTATATATTTTAAAATGTTTAACAGTATTAATTAGTCAAAGACAAAAAGTTAAATGAAGTATAATTTATGACCAAATTTAAGGTCCGTTGTCATTTCACAAACCCCAAGATAGCAGCGTAATTTACTCTTTTTCTTAAAAACATGATAATATAGTGTTGTGTGATAAAAATGCATAATTTTCTAAACTTAGATTACTTGTCTTATATATAAATAATTTGTGTTTTTTTTCTTCATAACATGACATTGTAATTATGTTCTAATTGAAAATGAGATAATCCAAATATTGCAAAGACTAGGCTGATGACAGTGAATTTCCCATAAAAAAAACCCTTTACTGAAAATCCCAAAAAATTAGTATACATCTTTTCTAAGTGTCAAAAACACCCAAAACTGAAAAAAAAAGAAAGCAGAGCTCAATATATGACGGGGTTTAGACATTAATTTTTATTTTAAAAAAATAATCTAAGGCCCAAAGTTATAAAATGAAACCCAAAATTTGCGTCTACTAAAAAAAATTGACATTGTCTTCTATTTTGATGGTGGTATAGGACATGGTTTAGCTTGGTGCCAAACTGTGTCTTTCTCCGGCTTCGTTTTTTGGGCATATTTTGTCCAGTTGGGTGTTGGGCGCCGCGGATTCTACTTTATTTGCAGGCCAAGCGAGAATAGTAGTCATCGCTGGAGCCATTTTATTTATATAAAAAAATAATAATCTAAATTTGAGAAATTTTTTATTTTTTATTTATCTACTGTTATCAATTTTCCTCTTTGGCATTATGCAATTGTTCTTTATTTTTTGGGGCTCAAAATATCGTGCATTTATTCTATTTTGTCTTTGGTTAACTCTAATTTACAATTGACATATATATATATATATATATATATATATATATATATATATATATTCCTGTGTATGGGTTATTCGTAATTTCGTGGAAACCGTTGATGCTTGGACCCGTGGTTTCTTTTTACCTCCATCAGAAGTTTATGTTTACCCAATTGGATCCAATTGGCTCCAATCGGAGAACGCATCTGTCCTAAGCATCGGTTTAATAATCATTCACATGCGAGGTTGAGTGGCGATTATTTTTATGATATACCATATAATATAGTAATTGGTATTATAATAATTTTAATAATGAAAATTAAATAATAAGAGATTTTTTTTTTGTTAAAACGTACAAATTTGATATCAATTTTTTGCAATTATCTAATAAATTAACTAACTAATGCCAATTTATTAGTAACTCTTTGGGTTTTGAGGGTAAGTGGTTTGGAAAATAATAGAATATGTAAGGTGGTGGTGCAGGTAAACAAGAAAGAGAAGAAAGAGACAAAAATTGTGCTCACGAAGCCATTCTCATTAGAAGGGGAATCTGATTCAGACACGGCTTATAGAGCGCCTAATCTTTTGCAACGCATACTAAGCTTATTCAAGAATATACGGCCAGGATCTGATCTCACACGCTTCCAGGTAAGTTATCTTCTTTCCATCTTTTACCTAAAACTTAGGCCTATCAAGTTTGCCTTTTTTGGACCATTATCCTTTCCGACATCAATATGTGCATTTATGACTTATGAGCCACAAATGTTGCGCCTTTGGAGACCAAGTAATGCCCCAAATAATAAGTTTGACATAAGTTCTTATAGGACTATAAACCAAGATAAATATGTGAGGCTATTTGTGGTACATTTTACAAATAAAGGCAAAGTAATCAGATAACAAATAATGAAACTTAAAATTTAAAAATGTTAAATCAATTGTAAAATTTTTTAAATTGTAATCCTAAAGTTATGCTGCTTGGTATAGAGTAAAAATATGCAGAAAAAAAATGAGAATTTGTGAAATGATTATATTTAGATACGATGAAATATGTATACATTATCCTTTTTCGTTTCAAGTATAGCCTAGGTTTTGTGTAAGTTTGCTCTCATTAGAAATACTATCATAATTAAACTCTTTTAATCATATTACAAACATTGATGGATGATAGGATAATTTTTTTTTGTTTACATTTGATAAATTAAATCCTTAGAAATAAAGAAGATTGCGTATCAGCCCCTAAACTAAAGATTCAATCATGTATCTGGTTGTATGCATTTGTAATTGCAAATATAAACGATCTTAACAGGCATTGGAGAACTATTATATACTACAATCATTTGGCCATTTGGGTCACCATAATCCATATTACAGATAGTCAGAGAGTAATGAAAGTTTTTTGCCTTACGTGCAGCTGCCACCTCTTTTTAACTTCCCAAAGTCACAGCTTCAGTGCTATGGTGAATCTGTGTACTGCACAACTTCGGACTTGCTAAGCAGATGCAACAGTGGGCTGAGTCCACTGGATAGGTTCACATCTGTGGTAGCATGGTGCATATCTACCACACGCCCTGCGACTTTTGGGGTTGCTCCTTATAATCCCACTCTTGGAGAGACCCACCATGTTTCAAAGGGAACTCTTAATGTATTACTGGAGCAGGTACTTGCTTCTCAATTCTGTATTTGCCTTTTTCTACTCATGTTTATGAATAAATGCTCAGTTTTTCGGTTTGTCCAAATAATGCTAAAATTTGACCTTGTTCTGATTTCTGACTAGCCTGATCTCTCAAATGTTGGCTTTCTGAACCAGTCTTTATTGAGTTGTTTAAATAAAATTTTTGGCTTGTTCATTTCCTTGATATCCATTTCCAAGATAATTAGATTCTTGGGTTTACATTTCTGCAGGTTTCACACCACCCTCCAGTATCTGCCCTCCATGCAACAGATGAGAAGGAAAACATAGAAATGATATGGTGCCAGCAACCTGTTCCAAAGTTTTATGGTATCTTGACCATTTTCTAGGATCATAAATAACTCAAATTTACGAATTCGTAATGAAAAAAAAAATTATCATTACCATAGGATTCTTCTTCAACTCCTAATAGACCAACGAATTATAATCTGTCTCAACAATGAGCTGCCAGATGTCAAAGGTCAAAAAGTTTTAAATTTTCTGTGATTGCCTCAGAAAATTTGTTTGGTTCTTCGATATAGACCAGTGACCAGATTTCAACAAAGAATCAATGCAGGGGACATATTTTTCACATTATGCATTTTCTTGACAACTAATCAGATGTGAAGAAGGGAAATCTGAGAAGCTTTTACTTATGACTCATCTTGCTATAAAATTAGTTCACTAAGCCTTTCTATCAAGTGCTGCATTTGATAATTTCTAGCAAAAAATCAAAAAAAAAAAAAAATACAGTTAAGCATTTTGATAAAATTATTAGAAATTCACAATGACTGAGTTTATCTGATCCTTAAGATCTTTCTGATTTTGAATGCAGAACTATGCAATACAATACTTACAATGAAATTTTGATCACAATTTTTCATGATTGTTTTGAATTCTTAAATTCTTCACAAATGATCTAGAATAAGTACATAATTTTCAAGTTCTAAATGCTAGCCCCTTACTCAGCAATGTTCTGTAGATTTATGTATATACGCAAACTAAATATGCAGGCACATCAGTTGAAGCTCAAGTGCATGGTAAACGGCAGCTGAAGCTCCTAAATCATGGAGAAACATATGAAATGAATTGTCCTCATCTTTTAATTAGAATTCTTCCTATTCCTGGGGTTGATTGGGTTGGCAATGTTAATATACGGTGCCTAGAGACAGGCCTGGTGGCTGAGTTATCCTACAGATCAAGTCATTCTTTTCTAGGACTTGGGGGAAATCACAAAGTGATCAAAGGGAAGATCCTTGACTCGTTATCGTTGAAGGTTCTATATGAAGTTGATGGTCATTGGGACAGGTATCTCCCTTCTAAGCACCTTTATGAACTTTCACTTTTTTTTTCCATATATATAATAAAGTATATGAAGTGCATGATAATAAAAGTAAAGGAAAATTCTTAAAAAGTCAAGCTAAGCCAAGCTAACATGTTGATCTAAAGAAGCTGATTGATGGCAAGTTATACAATTGATTAATTATTCACTAGTTACGTGCCTAAAGTATTTTCAAGAATTATGCCTAAATAAACTACAGTGCCTCATTTCTTATCCAATTTCGTTATGCAGGACTGTAAAACTGAAGGATACAAATAACGGGAAAGTCAGAGTAATATATGATGCAAAAGAAGTCATTTCAGGGCTCCAAGCTCCTATTGTCAAGGATGCGGAGGTAATAAATAAACGTCTATTCTCTGTCCCCATTCCTCTTGCTTGTGTTATTTATTCATATCTCCTTTCGTTTATGAACCAAAACCTTTCTGATATGGCCTGCAAAAGCCTTTTCTGATAGAGAAGATGGATGTGCTTAGAAATTTTGTTCCCATATAAGTGAAGAAGAAAATAATGTTTTTCTATGTCTTTGAAATTCAAACTCTCTTGCATCAGTTTTTTACCTGTACACCAAATTATACGTCGATGTGAGTGGAAGAGTTTGGTCACTTTAAACATTTTGTTCCAGGTTCGATCCTTGGGACAATGTGTATAGAGAAAACGTAATTAGGAGAATTTCTCGCTTAACGGGCTTAACCATATCCCATGATTGGTCTCTTACCATCCGAGTGAGGCCAAAACACAGTTTTTTACCTGTACTATACACAGATTTTGATGGGCCTTGTTTCGATTAACGTATCATAATATTAAAAATGAAAAACGGGGATATCGTTTGTTTCATGATTCACATTAGAATTTAGATGGGTAATTAACAAAGCATATTTAGGTACTTACAGTTACATAGACATCAAACAATTAAACTCACTGTTCTTGTAATTAAGTGGCATGTTTTCCTGAATGTGACCTGAGATTCTCTTGTTCATCAGAGTATGTGGCCAACCGAATCAGCCCATGTTTGGAGTAAATTGAGCGAAGCCATTCTGAGCAAAGACTGGGAAAAAGCAAGAGAAGCAAAGCAAGCTGTGGAGGAAAGACAGAGGGAGCTCTTGAGAGAAAGAGAGTCAAAAGGGGTAACTTGGATTCCTAAGCATTTTATGGTGTCTTACACTAAAGAAGGAGGGTGGGACTGTTCACCTATTCATAAATGGGTATCTGCTGCCCCCATCATAGCTCAATAATTGTCATTATGTAGCATGATAAATCTTTATTCTTTGGTAGCTATGTCCTCTCATTCCCACCTGTTAGCAACTAAACTGTGTCTATTGTCTGTTACCAACAAAATCATCATGGTTGATCTGCTATTAGTAATACTTTCCTCCCAGTTGTAGGCTTCCTATTTGTTCATAGACTTCTAGATTTAGTGCAACCGAAAATTACGTTTGCTACCTGAAAAAGGCCTTTTGCTTTTGGTACAACACCAAAAATAAAAAAGCCTAGAATGCCAGACCCAGCATGTTCTACTTCTACAATTGATCAATTCTGGCATAAGCCAGAATTTTCTTGCTTCTCTAACTAAAATTGATTCCGAAATGCTTAACTTACATGATTTCCCTTGTTGAAAAAAAGGACCAACTTATTACCATTTACTTTATATACACATTTTTCGGAAATTTGATGCCTCAAAAGTTATTTTGGTCTAATAATAGTTAAATCGACTAACTTCCTGTTTTATTTTTTTTAAAAAAATTATTGTTAACAAATTAATTTTAAAATTTTGAATATATTTAAATATTATAAAGTAGAATTACTTTTGAAATATAATGAGGAAAATTAATAAAAAAATTACTAGATTTTTTTTATAAAATTAATTTTATAATATTTTATTTTAAAAAATAGCTAAGACCCACACAATCAATTTTGTTGACAGAAGAAGTGACCCCTTTTCCCATTTAGGGTCTAGAACATATTCGAGAAGGCAAAATCAGTTCTCAATATTGAGCCAAACATGTTTGGGACATTTTCATATGCATCTAATCCAAACATGCTTATCAAGGCTTGCTACCTCAAGCAATTGTTTATCACAAATTGAGAGAAAAACTTCTTTTTTTGGGTACATGATCGGGGCCAAAGACCAAAGAGAAAAAGAAAAAACTCAGAAACAGTCACATGGGGTAAGGTCCGTATGGAGGCCCCTACAAGATCACCGTTGAGAAGAGGCAACAGACCAGGAGGAGGTCTATCCCATTCCTTGAGACCAAATTTAGAGAGAAAAACTTAAATTAACTAAATGTAATCAGTTTGGATAATACTACGTGAATAACATTTTATAAGAAATAAAAAAAAATCACACAAAAAATTATAATTAAAGTGACACAATATCTCTTAAGAGACTATTCAATTTCAATAATTATTTTTAAAATCCGTACGTTACGGCTCAATAAGTTGATCGGGATTGAATTTGACAGTTTGTTAACATAGTTGGCAATTTCACCTTGCATTTTAATTTTTAGGCTAAAATACAGAAAATGTCCTTTGAGTTTGTTTAATGTGCATAAACCTCCTTGAGTTAGAGAAATGTGCAATTCACAGGGAATATGATTTGTATAAAAGATTCAAAGCATTGAGAGAAGATAAGTTGGAGATGCTTTGAGGAATTTCACCCAAATTTTGGTTTCTCGAGACATCTAGAAATCCCAAATATAATTTTTTATTTTAGAAAAATTTTCTATACACCACACACAACGTATGTATAATAAAGTTTTTTTTTTCTCACAGGAAATGTATATAATTAAATAATTTTATAAAATATATTATTACAGTTTTAATCACGTCTTACCATAAAGTTACATCTTTATGTTTTATTTTCACACTATATTCTTTGTTTTAGAAAAAAAATTATTTTTCTATACTAACTGGGGCAATGGTATTTCTGCATAAAATCTGATACAGTAGTTAATCTTTTTTAAAATCAATTTTCTTTTAATAAATCTATTTTATAAAAAAAAATTACATATTTATATTATGCAAATGAATTATATCGATATTATAGTAGAATACTTTTTTATAACACAAGCCATTTTTGAGGGATAAGTTTGTTTTAAAAAATAGAGCATTGTTCAGAGTTTCTGACTGTCATCAATTACCACTAAAAAAGTAAAAATGATTTTTTAATTTTTTTATAAAAACAAAAGAATTTTTAAAAAATGGAAAGAATAAAGGAAAAAGAGAAGAAGGGGGGGGGGGGGGTTGGCAAAACTGCAAAAGGCCAAAAAAGCGAGTATCGACTGTGATCTCTCGTCCAGGAAGGATCCTGCTGTATTATTTAAGCAAAGGACAAAGGGCAAACGGCAAAGGCTCTTCATGTATATCAATTTCCAACTCTGATCAAAATACCACTATTTCATTCACCTTCTCATCCCAGACCCAGTTTCAGATATGGTACGCACCTTCTCTGATTCTCTCCATATCTTTATGTGCTCCTTTCTATTTGATTTCTTCATATATGACGGCCAAAACAAAGAACAGAAGCAGTATTCTGGCAATCTTTTTGTTTCTGTGCAGAGCACATATATGTTTGATAGTTTTTAGTGGATTGTCCATTATTGTATATACCAAAAATTATATTGTTATTAGATTGAGTCTCTGTTGTATATATATGTATATGCTAATATGCTTGTGAATGCCATAGTTGAGTTGATTCCATTCCCCCTTTTCTCTTTTCGTGTACTTAACGCTGAGCAAATAATACAATAATATTTATGCTTGATAATGGTTGATGTCGTATGCTTTATAATTCTGACTAAGCGAACTGTTTGTATTGGCCATTTGTGAAGTAGGTAGCCGTAGCCCATGTAACAGTACACTTAACCCACATTCAAGAAGAAAAAAATAATTAGGCCACTTGTGTCTTATTTTTTTTTTTGGGTCTCTATCTTTATCTTATGTGCATAGGACATGTGGTAAAGATGGTGGGACAAGAAAAACTATAAAGTCAATAAATTAATGTCCTTGTTCTTCAAGAATTCATTTTTTTCTTCGCTTGATATAAGTACATATGAATGAAACATGGACCTTATGACAATATTCATAATTTCATATTCAAAACCTTTGTATTCCAATTAAATAGTCACACTGTTTTGGGTGTTGAGGTGCAGGAGACAAATATTGTTCTCACGAAGCCATTCTCATTACAAAACGAGTCAGATTCCGACGAGGTTTATAGAGCACCGAATCTTTTGCAGCGCATACTAAGTCTGCTTAAGAATGTGGGGCCAGGATCTGATCTCACTCGCTTCCAGGTATGTTCTATTTCACAACTAAACATCTAAAACAGCCATTTAAATAATTATCATCTAAACAGGTAAGTTCTTCCAGGTTGGTTTATTGGGTTAAATTTTTTTCTTAATTATCACCTAAAATGCTATGTTTTATTTGTAATTAAATAGTAAGGATCGTGAGATTAAGGGAAAATGAAAAAAATTGTGAGTAAGATGAGATTAATTAATGAGAGAGAAAAAAACTATACATTTGATTAATCATAACTTGATACAGTGATAAGAGATTGCACGATTTTACTTATATCATGTGTTTATTAATATTAATTAACAAGTACTAATTCTGCAGGTTTAGTACATATTTGATTTAGGTTGGGTTAGTTTGATTTAAAAATTTTATTTACCTAAAAAATTTCAAATCAATTTAACCCAGACAAAAAAAAAAGAAAAATTAAATCAATTTATCAATTTGAGTTGGGTTAATTTGGTTTCCCGAATTGGTTTGGTTTTAGAATAGTCCTATCTACCATGCTATTGATTTTTATGTATGGGTATAACTATTAAATTGTATATATATGGATAAGTACTAAAAACAAATTTTAATGTGATATTATACAAAATTAAAATATATTTAATTTTTTTTTTGTACAACAATAGCACAAAGGTTTGAACTTGTGAACTTCCACAAATTATTCAAACTCCTTACCGCTAACCATTCTTTTTGGCTTAAATAAAAATCTTATCTGATAATATAAAAATTGATATAGATTTTTGTAAAAAAAATATATGTGAGCAGAAGAACTTATTGCAAAATGTCCTTTTATTTTAATGTTTATATATTCTCTTTTGATTCAGTCTTTGGATGTGAATTTAATACTTAAGTCTTTGTAATGCGGATTCAATTGAAAACATTAAGTTATATAACGTTTAAAAAATTTATTGATAATTTTTATTATATAAATTATATTTTAATTTATTATCATATCTTTTTTAAAATTTTGATTTTAAATAATTATTCTTACATAGAATAATTAGTTTTCATAATATAATAATCATGTTTTTTTTAATAATGATTATATTTAAATAATATTATTCGAATAAAAATTTTTAAAAATAAAAATACACGTATATTAAAATAAATAAATTATCTTTGTTTCTTTTTGTTTTTTTTTGTCATGTGTTTATTTTAGTTTTCTTTTGTATGCCTTGAAGCATGTGTTTTTGGCGCTGGATCTTGGGTTTATTGGGCACATATCGTTGACATCATAAACTATCGTAAATAACATTCTCTTGTTCGTTCCTACGTGCAGCTGCCACCTCTATTCAACTTCCCCAAGTCACAACTACAATGCTATGGTGAATCTGTATATTCCACAGCTTCAGACTTGCTAAGCAGGTGTAACACTGGGCAGAGCCCACTGGATAGGCTCATATGTGTTGTAGCATGGAGCATATCTACCACACGCCCAGCAATTTTTGGAGTTGCTCCCTACAATCCCACTCTTGGAGAGACTCACCATGTCTCCAAAGGAAATCTTAATGTCTTACTGGAGCAGGCACATGCTTTTCCATTCTGATTTTGCCTTCTTAATTCCTGCTCAGCTACATGCTCATTTCGGTCACAAAATGCTTACATTTGATTATATTGTCACAATCTTCAGCTCTCATATGTCATGTCATATCATGGATACCCATTTTTCAATTTTTTTTGGATTATTGCATTTACATGTTTGCAGGTTTCACACCACCCTCCGGTATCTGCCCTCCATGCAACAGATGAGAAGGAAAACATAGAAATGATATGGTGCCAGTATCCTGTTCCAAAGTTCAATGGTAAAATTATTTAGCATGACATTTGCTGTGATAAATTTTTTTTAATTATTATTACATTAATTGCTACTTTTGGTAAATTTATATTCAAATATCAGAGTAGTATATCTGCTATTCTAATTCTTTTCCCATTTTTATTATAGTACCAATTGAGTTGGAAGTTGGAACATGTATGTTCTAATGTTCTGTTACTTATAAGCTTGAATTGTAATTAAATTTAGGAATACATAACAACAACCAAATATGCAGGTACTACTGTGGAAGCTCAGGTGCATGGCAAACGGCAGCTGAAGCTCCTCAATCATAGTGAGACATATGAAATGAATTCACCTCACCTCTATATCAGAATTCTTCCAGTCCCTGGGATTGATTGGGTTGGCAATGTCAATATCCGGTGCCTAGAAACAGGCCTCGTGGCAGAGTTAAGCTACATAAGTCAATCTTTCTTTGGATTCGGGGGAAATCGAAGATTGATAAAGGGGAATATCATTGATTCATCGTCATTGAAGATTCTATATGAAGTTAATGGTCATTGGGATAGGTATCTCACTTTGAAGTTTTATCTGCCTATCTGTAAAGCATGCCTTTTGCTTATTTATATTAAAAAGCAGTGTCCATCAATTGTTCATTTGTAATATTTTGATGATGCTATGTTCCTAATCCCATAACATGCTGCAGTACTGTTACACTGAAGGATACAAATAATGCAGAAGTAAGGGTGATATATGATGCAAAAGAAGTCATTTCAGGCCTCCAAGCTCCAACTGTCAAGGATGCAGAGGTAACAAATATCCCACTTGCTTGTGTCACCTCTCTTTTTTCCCACGAAGTAGATAGGGCCTGGAAAAGCTCTTATCTTCCCTTATGAAGTACCAAATGCAGTCTCTTGAGCAATGCACCACTCGTCTTAATTTTGTGTGTGCTTGGAAGGAATGCAAATGGGAAGGTAGAAGAAGGGGAGATGGAAAATAGCAACAGCAATATATCTAGAATCCTAGATTTTTATTATGTCCTAATGCATTGCTATTTTCTTCCTCTTATTTTCCATATGCACACTTTCAATTCTACCAAGCACATTACAAAAGAAGAAGAAATTATTATTTTTAACTCACTCTCATAAACTTTATTGGTCTTGTTCCAATCTAAGTATCAATATTTAAAAATGAAAAGCAGTTAGGGATATTATGATGTTTCATGCATATGTAAATGTTAGCTCAATAACAAAGCATATTTTTAGGTAACATATGAATGTGAGTGTGCATGTCTTCACGAGTTTGATCTAAGATTCTCTTGTACTTTATCAGGGTGTGTGCCCAACTGAATCAGCTCTTATTTGGAGTGAGTTGAGCCAAGCAATCCTGTGCAAAGACTGGGAAAAAGCAAGAGAAGCAAAGAAAGCTGTGGAGGAAAGACAGAGGGAGCTCTTGAGAGAAAGAGAGTCCAAAGGGGAAACTTGGGTTCCTAAACATTTTGTAGTGTCTCAAAGCAAAGAAGGGGGCTGGGAATGTTTACCTATTCAAAAGTGGGTCCCAGACTCCCCCATCGTGACCATGTAATTTGTTATTTTGTTTATTATCCGAAATACTACATTATTAGTACTATTTTACAAACTACAACAGGAGGGAGTCTGATATTGTCAAAGTCATCATTAGCGAGGCCAACCTGCCCGTGACCAAGAGCAATCAAAGTCGACCTGGTATTTAGACCTCTCGTTGAGTTGGTGCTCTTAACTTCATAAGGAAGCACTAATGTCTATAATACAACTTTGGCTTCCAAACTCTTAACAAAATATTGTGTTTAATCCTTTCCCTTCGATTAGACAACCAAAAACATCATATATCAGTTGCTAAAAAAAATTATAAATTGTACTTTGTCGTGTATCCTGATCTTACAATCTGCAGACTTCAGATTGTAACAAGAAAATTTACAGACTTCACGAGCTGGAGTTTCTACTGATCTGTATGCTTCATTAATTTTAATTACAAGGCACACTTTCAATAACTAGAAGATTGCATGGCCCAAAGATTGTGAGGCAATCTATGTCTCCTAAATCTCTCCTCACTTAATTATAATTCTAATAAGATTTTATCATGAAATCTGCAAACTGAAATATCCAATGGTTAATCATTTAGATTATGTCTTTAGGAACATTCGTAAGAACAACATAGGAGAATCAGACAGAAATTTTCAAAACTACGATGGTTGAGCAATTCCCTTGATACGATGAAAAGATCAGAAAAATAAAATAATTGTCTCAAATTTCATTTTTTTTAATCATTACGCCCCCTAAGAGGTCGTCTTCTTCCTTTCTGGTTACCTCAATCCAAGGTCTTACAAACATCAATTATTTTCTTGCAAATCTGATTCACTTCTCCGATTGAAGGACTTCTCTCTGATAGTGT
The DNA here is from genome assembly GCA_023212625.1 of Styphnolobium japonicum. Classification (NCBI taxonomy): domain Eukaryota; kingdom Viridiplantae; phylum Streptophyta; class Magnoliopsida; order Fabales; family Fabaceae; genus Styphnolobium; species Styphnolobium japonicum. The sequence continues at coordinate 17,462,257 of JALBWW010000003.1, read as the reverse complement.
CCAAGATAGGTTTCCATGGCTGCACTCTACAAGGGCTTCGTCCTCCATATGTCATACCAATTAGCTCTTCCACCCCAACTCTGCCGGGACTCCTGGAAGGTGAACTCCAAACAGTGCTCAAACCATGTTGACTTGACAAAGGACTAGCTTGGAGGGACTTTTTGATCTCACATCGGCTGGTTTTGCCTATTGCAGTGAGCCTCTTTGCAAGGGAAGCCAAGTTCACAGGAGAAACATCAGCTTGCAGTATTGAGTATGGTAGCATGAAGTACACATTCCCAGGTTGGAGTTGGGTATCTCCCTTCAATGGTTTTGAGGAAGAGGAAAGAAGCTGAATGGAGGTACAAACAAAGTGCTTTGGGGAATTGCCAGTGACTTGACTCACTGAAATGGGTTGCTCAAAATCCTCTACATACCCACTGAGATGAACCAAACGGACATTGCTGAATGTGAAGGATGGTCTAGAAGAAAAGCAACCTCCCATCTCTGCTTCTCTCTATGTAAATGATGCAGAACGAAAGAGTAGTAGTTATATGCCTATATCAACTATATATAATAGACAACTGGGGTTTGACTATTGAAGGATAACTGAATAAGTATCTGGTTTTTTAAGCCTTAGCAGCCTTTCATAAATGAAATTGATGATTATTGGTTACCTAAGCCGTGGTTTTTCTGACCAATTCCTTGTGTGTATCTCCTTGCAGCTTCAACTTCAAGGACACACACGGCTAGCTATTTTCTAGTGCTTCTTTTTGGAACACAAGCTGCCACAAGCTAAAGCCTCAAGAGGCCAACAGAGGTATTTATATGGTTGTTTGATATGAGAAATTCTGCAGTAGTGGAGTTCAACTAAAAATCAGAAAGCCTTCTTCCATTCTTTTCAAACACCAAAATTTCTAACCCAACCGTAAGAAATGGGTCATTGACCAAGTGGTCATGGCCCCTAGGTTCCCTGCCTCACTTTCGAAGCAGTCAAACCAATAACACATTCGACATGAAGAAGCAAATTCAATGATTACGAGACTTAACCACTTGGCTTTTGATTTCTTTTTTTGGATGAACTTGCAACTCTGAAATGACTCATGTGACTTGTTCTTTTCAGTGCCTTGGCCGTGATGCTCGGGAGAGCAGCATTGCCTGTCTGCTCAGATTATATATATCTGAGAGGCCCCTTGATTGAGATGGAAATAAACAGTAGAAGGTTGACGTAGAAGACGAGGTCTTGATTGAAGTATAGAAAACGCAAACGTGTTACTTTCTCTTGATGTAGTGGACTCCTCTGACCTTTTGTTTTTATGCTAGGTTTCTTGCTGCAACCTTTTGTTTTGTGCCAAGTTCATAGTGTGGTAGTTGGTAATCTCATTTTCATTGTATTAATCTAAGAGTAAGATGTACGCCTCCATTATTCTATACTACTACTATCACTATTAAAGGCACAAATCTCTAAAAACATGCACCTTATATGTAAACCTCTTGATAACTTCAACATATTAACTTCTTTTTATATATACCGTTAGAGATCCAATAACCTATAAAGTTGGCATGTGCTATATTAAAAAAATCAAGTGGGTGGCAGTGCTAAATATCTTGGATTATCTCTTTTATTGGGACATAATGGATGGTTTACAAATTTATTGTACTTAGTTTCATTTTTCTCACATCACGACTTTTCTTTGTTGCTTTTGGTATTCAACTTCTATATATCAATTTTTAATTGAGTTTTATTTTTATTTCCGTTATTATTTATTCATATATTGATAAATTAATTTAAGTGATTATTGTCAAAGTCAAACTATTTAAATGATGTTTCAATGCTTTATTGAGTGTTAATGTAAAAAAAACTTTTATATTAACAATAATAAATTAAAATTAAATCCTTTTTAATTATTATAATAATTTAATTAAATAAATCTTTAAGGTTATTCCGTGTTATGGAATAACAGGATGTCTGCCATGTAAGAAGGGCATACAAGAATATAAATCTCTCCATGAAGGAAGGGGACTATCGGGAAATCTAATGATACAAGTGGGTTACTATTGGGGGAGAGAATATTTATGAGGGACAATCTAATAATTACGCCTGATGTGGCTACGTTCTTATTTTGTCACGTCTTAATTTTTCATTTCTTCTCATAATATTGAATAAAATTAGAGAAATATTTTTACTATTGTATATTTTTATAATTAGTAACTAATATTTAATTATATATTTTATTTATTAAAATATTAATAAAATAATTATATTTTAATTAAATAAAATACGTTACAAATATTAATTATTAAGCATAAAGGAGCACAAAAATAAAGTTACCAAATAAACCACTCAAAAGTGGAGAATTGGACCAAATGCTGAAATTGGGCTAGCCCGCGCGTCTTAAAGAGTATGGTCCAGTTTGACCCAATTCTAGAGAGAGAGAGAGAGAGAAAGTGTGTGTCTCCTCTCAAAGCAAAGAAAATTGCGGGAGTGTAATGGAAGAGGCAGCATAGCAGCTAGGAACAAACAACGTTGTTTGACAAAGCAAGTGCTTGTTCTTTTCTAATTCTATGTTGTTCCACAGAATACGCTTCGCTTGTTTCTCTTCTTCTTCATCATCATCTTCTTCTTCTTGTTACAGGTTTTCACAAAAATTTTCACTCCAAAGTTTATTCAAACTAGGCTTCACTCCCACTCTGAAATCCATCAATCGATTCATTCTCTTCCTCTTCCATCTTCACAAGTTCGATCTAATCATCCATTTCTTCTCCCAGTTGAACTCCAACAAAATCTCGTGCAACCACCGAACCCACTCAATCTTCACATGGGCACTCCTCAAATCTCACAAATTGGAAGAAGCAGAACGGTTCATGAAGACCCACATCACCAATTCCCCAGAATTTCCCATCACTCGCATGTGGGACACTCTCATTCAAGGCCTCTGCGTCACGCGACAAGACCCCGAGAGAGCACTCTCCGTGCTAAGACATTGTCTGAGGGATCGTGACGTTTTGCCCTCTTCTTCCACCTTCTGTTCCATCATTCACGCGTTGAGCTCTCGGGGTAACATGGGCAAGGCCATTGAGGTGCTGGAGTTGATGACCGACGAGAAAATCAAGTACCCTTTTGATGATTTTGTTTGCAGCTCGGTGATTTCTGGGTTTTGCAAGATTGGAAAACCTGAACTTGCATTGGGTTTTTTCGAGAATGCTATGAGTTCTGGAGCATTGCAGCCCAATGTGGTTACTTGTACAGCCCTTGTGGGTGCTCTTTGTAAGTTGGGAAGGGTCCATGAAGTGTGTGATTTGGTTTGTGGGTTGGAGAAGCAAGGGTTGGCTTTGGATGTTGTTTTTTATAGCACCTGGGTTTGTGGATATATTGAAGAGAAGGTTTTGGTGGAGGTGTTAAGGAAGATGAGACAAATGGTGGTCAAGGGTGTAGATCATGATACCATTAGCTATACCATACTCATAGATGGGTTTTCCAAGTTAGCAGATGTAGAAAAGTCATTTAGCTTCTTGGCCAAGATGTTAAAAGAGGGACACAAACCCAATAAGGTCACATATACTGCAATAATGTCTGCATATTGTAAGAAGGGAAAATTAGAGGAAGCATTTGCTGTTTTCAATAGCATTCAAGATTTGGGAATTGAACTGGATGAATTTATGTTTGCAACTTTGATTGATGGGTTCGGTCGGATTGGAGATTTTGAAAATGTCTTTCATTTGTTTGATGAAATGGAGAAGAGAGGGATTAGTCCTAGTGTTGTCACGTACAATACTATAATAAATGGTTTGTCCAAGTTTGGGAGGACATCTGAGGCGGATGAGTTTTCAAAAAATGTGGCTGCAGATGTGATTACGTACAGCACGTTGTTGCATGGGTATACTGAAGAAGAGAACATTCCGGGGATTTTGCAAACAAAGAGGCAACTAGAAGAAGCTGGAATCTCTATGGATGTTGTAATGTGTAATGTGCTTATCAAAGCACTGTTTATGATGGGAGCATTCGAAGACGTTTATGCACTTTACAAAGGAATGGCAGAAATGGATCTGGTTGCAAATTCTGTTACTTACTGTACGATGATCGATGGGTATTGCAAGGTAGGTAGAATTGATGAGGCACTTGAGGTATTTGATGAATTCAGAAAGACATCAATATCTTCACATGCATGTTACAATAGTATTATTAATGGCCTTTGCAAGAAGGGTATGGTAGAAATGGCCACCGAGGCATTTCTTGAACTCAATCATAAAGGTCTGGTGTTGGATATAAGTACATATAGGATGTTAATGAAGACAATTTTCAAAGAAAAAGGTGCAAAAGAGGTTTTAGATTTAGTTTACAGAATGGAAGCTTTGGGGCCAGACAAATATAATGCAGTATGTAATGATTCTATCTTTTTATTATGTAAAAGAGGACTAGTTGAGGATGCAAGTCAATTGTGCATGATGATGAGAAAGAAAGGCTCATCTGTCACAAGCAAGTCTTATTATTCAATTTTGAGAAGGCATCTTAGTAATGGGAATAGGGAGCAAATTATGCCCCTCTTAAATAGCTTCCTGAAAGAATATGGCCTAGTTGAGCCAAGGGTGCAAAAGATAATTGCACGCTACCTCTGTCTGAAAGATGTCAATAACACCCTTCGATTTCTTGGAAAAACAATGGAGAACGCTTCAGCAGTCACTTTTCCTGTCTCTATTCTTAAGATTCTCATAAAGGAGGGTAGAGCTTTAGATGCATATAAGCTTGTCATGGAGACTCAATATAATTTACCAATCATGTATGTTGATTATTCCATTGTGATTGATGGCTTATGCAAGGGAGGATATCTCAATAAAGCATTAGATCTTTGTGCCTTTGTTGAAAAGAAGGGGATCACTTTGAACATAGTCACATATAATTCATTAATAAATGGATTGTGCCATGAGGGACGTCTTATTGAAGCATTTCGGCTATTTGATTCATTAGAGAAACTTAATTTGATACTCTCTGAAATAACTTATGCTACATTAATATATGCTCTGTGTAGAGAGGGGTTTTTGCCAGACGCAGAGCACGTTTTCGGGGAAATGGTCCTCAAGGGATTTCAACCAACAATACAAGTTTACAATTCAATACTTAATTGTATTTCTAGGTTTGGTCAATTAGAGAAGGCATTTGAGCTTCTAAATGATATGGAGACAAAATATATCGAGCCTGACAGTTTGACTATCAGTGCTGTAATAAATTGCTTTTGCCAGAAGGGTGACATGGAAGGGGCCCTTGAATTCTATTTTAAGTTCAAGAGGAAGGATATATCACCTGATTTTTTGGGGTTCTTGTATTTGATAAGAGGTCTATGTACCAAGGGAAGGATGGAAGAAGCCAGGAGTGTCTTGAGAGAAATGCTCCAGTCCAAGACTGTTGCAGAGATAATTAACATAGTCAACAGTGAGGCTGATACCGAGTCAATAGGTGATTTTCTTGCCATTTTGTGTGAGCAAGGAAGCATTCAAGAAGCTGTTACAGTTCTCAATGAAATTGCATGTATGTTTTTTCCTGTTCGGAGGTTGTCTACATATAATCAAGGATCCCATAAAAAGCAGAAGATTTATGAACAGAATGGTTTTGGTTCAGAATCTTCATGGTCTCTACCTTCCTCTTGCAAAAGTGGTTTGGATTTTGGAGATTGTGATGCTAGGGATGCAAGGAATCTTACGACAAATATTGGTAGTTATGTGACAAGGTCTCAGCTACACAGCTTTGACTTCTATTATTCTAGAATTGCTGCACTTTGTGCCCAAGGGGAGCTGCAGAAAGCTAGTCAATTAGCAAAAGATATGCTTTCTGACCTGACAGAGTCTCCGCACTGAATATAAGGGAGAAAAAAGAAAAAAGGAATTCTTTTAACGTGGGAACTTCTCTCCCTGTAGTGCCAGCAAAGAGAGCACGCAGTTGACACCTGCCGGTATATATTTTTCCTTATAATAAAGGTTCTGAAGTGTATAATTATAATCATTTACCATCCCTTTGGTACTTAAACTTTGTGTAATGAAACTGGTCAAATTAGATTAATATGACCTTTTATTTATTATATAAATTTATAAATTTTTTGTTAGACAATTTTGGCATGCCTCACATAACTATGTTCTTTACAATTTCCATTTTCTGTCAGAGCTATTGCCTTCCCCATTACTAAATTTGTTGTGTGTAATTACTAGTATCTGTTCATTTGAGTGTTTTTCCTCTTCGCCTTTCAATTTGATTTGGTTATCTGTGAGTGGCTGTGCTGTCCCTACTATGATATAGATGAAGAAGTTCTCAAATTTTCATTACAATATCAACCAAACAAACAGAAAAAGTATTTCCTAATCCTCTGTCTGTCTTGTTGCTTTGATGACCACCAATCTGAAAAGGACAAAAATCTAAAATGACAGAAAACCAGCCTAAAATATCACCATATTGTTTGTGATTTTGAACCATTTATCTTGAAATTTTATTTTAAGCATGAGACACTAAAAGCTCATTCAAGGTATTGTAAAAGATATTGAGATATTTAGATCTTTTGTCTGTCTTTACATTTGATGTTTCCATTTAATTTCTGATGAGTCACAGATGCAAATCATCTCTTAGAAGTAGAATGCTATATATGAAGACTAATGAAAACTAAGACTTCCATGCTGGAGAATTCAAGTTATTGATAAAAAGATACAGCAGCAACAGTAGGACTAGTAACAGAATCATCCAATATGCTGAATCCTGTATGAAAAGGCTATCATATAATTTGGTTGACGAGCAGCTAGTTTGCATTTTGGTTCCAATATGTGACTACTGACTGTCATTGCTAAACTATGCTCTATCTTTTCTGCAGTTTCACCACCGAAGTGACTGTCAAAGTACCAGTTGGACTCAGTACTGAGATAGAATGGATCCATTATAAGATCTGTTAAATATAGAAGTGGTAAATATGCATTCGCATTTCTCTCATTTAATTTGAGTTTGTTGCTTCAATTATAAGTTTTTTCACATAACCAAGGGCTTCAGCTACAGCAATGATTCTGGCGAAGCATGTCTTGAAGATTTGATTGAACTTTTCATTTTTTATTTTTTCCTTTTCTAATATTATTAGTCTCCCAAGCTACAAACTATACAATTATTTTTTATTTGGTTTGCCAAACTATACAAAGATTTTACTTACACTGGGTAGATGATGAAATTAGTGTCATACTCAATTGGTTTTCTGTTTTAAATTATACACGGTTTTTATTGGTTATTAGACCACACAGATGCAGATATGTAATGGCTATGATAGTACTTCTATACAAAAACAAAGGAGGAGGAATTTTTTTTCTTAGGCTATAAATGAGCAGACCAAAAATACTGTTCTTAGAAACTATTTATGTGAACTAGTTCTTTAAGTAGAACACAACTCCTTTTTTGTGGTAAATGTCATCATCATAGTGTATTTCTGTCCTACAGTAACTGGTTTCTCAGGCACTTTATCTTTATTCAGCAGTGATATGGACTCAAGAATGCTAGAGAATCATCTATTTTGTAAACATTATTTTTGCATGTTTTATAACATTGTGGTACTTGTGGTTGGTACTTCTGCTGTTATAATTTACTGCCCGTGGTATAGGATGGCTGCAATCACAATACTCAGAACCCAAGAAGCTGTCATAATTTTGTCTTTCTACCAAGGGTGACGGGAGAAAGCAATGGATTGCATGCTAATTGCTGCTTTAGGCTTGAATTGACAAAAGTCTCGCTCCCCTTTTTATGGAGATTAAATGTAAGTATTTTTTTCCAGACATTATTCATCATATTTTAAACGGGTTGAGTTGTGTTTTTTACTCCTTCCATTTCCTTGTTTCTTTCCCCTTTTAAGCTGGAGGATGGTTGATTTCGAACCATGAAGTTCTCCTTAATCTCTAAGTGCACTTCGGCCTTTGTAGAGCTGTTAAGGTTTTTTTATAAGCTCAAGAAACCAGTGCCAGAGAAGTATCGCTGCTCTAGCTAGTTGCATGCAAGAGAAAACTGGCTGTGTCAAGAACTTGTGACAAAGGTGCTGGGCTATGGATAAAGCTGGAATTAGGCATTGAAACATCCCTGTTTGGAAAAAGTATATGCTTTCAAGTCACAAGTGTAAACATTAAAGGAGTGAAAATAGACTCTGTATAAGATCAGCTATGATATATTGATAAATTGTTCAATTTTTGCTTCTTTCAATCATGTGTTTTCACTTCTACCAAAACATTATTTTCGTTTGCTTTTTTATTGCAATCAGAAACTGCATATGATATTCATTTTGTTATTTGACTGTATTATTAGGAATAAGCATGTATTGAGAACAGGATTCTAGTGGATTAATTCAAAATACGGAGGTTTCATATGTAATTGTGGGAAGCATGGTGAGGTGGTTGTAATAATGTTAACAAGATTGTTAGAGGCTTGGGATATTGAAAAAATGAACTATGACATGGAACAGTAAGTACTTAAATATAGGTTGTCTCTTCTGTAATCTTGTGATTGAATGTTATATATGTGCAAATAGGGCAAACATAATATTTATTGAGTTTTATACCGTCTCACTAAAGGAGCATGTCCCGATAAAGAATGAAAAGTGAATGGAAAATAAAACGGAAAATGACATGATGGACTTGAAATTCAGAGGGTGTATACAGCTAAAAACTTGAAACAGTAGAGCTGCATAGAAAATTCATTATTAGGTTTCCAACAAAAGCTTGTGGAGCTAGTTGTTATGTAGCTTCCAGCAGCTAGATTTCTTTTCTCAGAGAACTAACAATTATTAGAATCATGTCTCAGATGTCTTGTGGGATGTCTTTTATTCTTTTACGTGGGACAATTACTTCCTTATTCTCTTTTCAAGCCCCATTTTCTTCTTTGTCCGTAATACATTATTATTAATCACTACAAGCTTGTGTCTTCTTCCATTCATAATTAACAGAGGAGGACTGAATACTGTTGAAAATGTTAAATTTAAATTAATCGCCTTGCTGTTAACCTTAGTGTAGAAATTTTGCTTCTGGGCTTGCTCTAATTTTAATGCTCAAAAATGAAATTTGGTCAATACGTGTTGGAAAACAGAGTTATGAATGCATCCATCAGCCACTAAGAAGTTCACAATCAATTCTTTGGAAGTAAATAAACTGATTCACGAGGTCATATCCCACATTGTAACTCTGCTGAGCTAATAACCCAATAACAGAAGGTTTACTTGTGACGCTAGTCTCACTGATTGGACTCACAGCCATGCAAAATGTGTCATCCAACGTCTGTTCAAAAAAGCTTCCAGTGTCCAAAGCCAAATCAGCACCTTCAGCAAAATGGAATGTAACCACTGGAAACCCAACCAGATCTCTATTCACAGTCCCCAAATAGCAAAGTAGCCATGGCATATTTTGAAATTTAACTTCTCTAAACGACCCATAAAGGAGATTTCTAACTTCTTTGTATAGTATTTTATACCCATCATCAACTAGGTAGGTGATTGTAGACCCAGTGTCAATGAGGACTCCACCTGTGCCATTCTCTTTCCTGTCAAAAGTTCCTGGAGCTATGTCAAGCCTCTTTTCTCCTATACTTATGCCTTCCATGGTGATATAATACATGCCTTGAAACACTTCAAAAGTTGTAAAATAGCCTTCAAGATCCGCTCCTTCACCTAATATCAATTGGTTGTAATTATAATCTTTGTCAGTTAGGCTTCCTATGCAGTAAGAGAATTTTTGGCCAATTTGTGAAGCCAAAGACTCACGTGCATTGTTTAGTCCTAGTATTCCACTGTACGCTGGCTCGCTATTGTACCCAATGTTGTGGCCACACCCAAATTCTATATCGAATACCTGATTGGTACCTTCATCAGATGTCTCAAACACTAGCATGTCACGGCCAAGAGTTCCTGATGAGAAGGAGTTGTCTGCATAAGTGATTTTGAATGTTAATTGATCCAAGTGATTGCATTTGCAGCCATTGAAGCCACAAGGTGATCTGCATAATGGGGAATAGGTGGAAGACTTTGAAGGATCAAAAACTGCACCTGAATGTAGGACACAATTTGAGCAAGGGGTGCACATGATCCAGAAGATGTCACTGGCAGTGTCCATAACAACTAGTTGTGGGATGGGGGGCTGGCCTATTGAGAGATTGGCCAGTATAGATCGACCAGTTAACGAGGGATAAAGATTAGTCCGGTAGTCATTAGAGATCAATGAACCTTCAATCCTTGCTTGCAAGTAGGCTAAACGTGCAACTGAGTGTTGGATATCACGTTCCATTCGGTCTTTGGCTGTTTCATTTGAGTTGTAGTATGGATGGAGAACTGAGCGATGGTGAATGAGTTTAGATACCAATCTCTGAGGTTTAGCAGTTGAAGCAGTTGGTGAGCTAGCAAGGGAAGTTGATGTTGTAGAAGTGGTACTAATGGATGAGAAACAACTGGTTGAGAAGGCTAATAACAGAAAAAGATGCAAGCGTTCATATACAATTGCCATTGACCTTCTGTGTCATTGAATATATTTCAGTTTAGGTAAGTTGTAGATATACCTTCCAGGACAGGATGGTAATATATAGTAAGAAAGAAGCTCTTTCTCTCATATCAAATTGACCTGGCTGCAGGTATGATTTCAACAAAGAAAATTGATGACAGGGAATGTAAACACTACGGGCCTTCAAAAGGCAGCAAGCACATGAAAATTGTGAGATCTTGTTTACTACGAGCATCTTTACATTCTCTGCCAAAAAACCAATCTAGAAGAGAACGAGGAACCAATGGTGTCATGGTTTGATAATCTTTATTGTAAGCAAATCATCTTATGAAAGTTTTCCTTTCTTTTCTTTCCCTTTTTTATTTTTGGTCTTTACACACAAAGAAAGCAATTGGATCCACAAACAAAAACAAGAGCATGAGAGCTGCTTTAATCACTTCATTCAAACTTGTGTACAAGCGATATAACAATATATGTCTCCTTCCTTTGTTTAATAAAAAAAATTGTGTAAACACTCATTTTTATCCTCGAAAGATATAAGTGTCATCAGTTAAGTCCTATGAATATATCAAAATGGTCATTCAATGTCAATTTTTGATATCAAATTAATCATTTAATGTCATTTTTTGTCATCAAATTGATCATTCAATACTATATTTTACATTAGATTGGTTCTCCAAATTGTGTTAAAAGGACCAAACTGATAACACTTATCTTTGAATGACCAAAATAAGTATTTATACAAAAAATTTGAAAGGTGATCCCCATAAAGACAACATTGAATGTAATGTAATTAGTAAATTAAGGAACTAAAATGAACAAATTAAAAAAGAAAGGATTAATATGAACAAATTAAAAAAGAAAGGATTAAAATGAGCATATAGTAAAAATATAGGGATTAAAAGCTTAATTAAGCCTTTTGTTAAGTAGCGTTAACAGAGGTTAGATAGAATGATTGAGATTTGAGATCTTATTTGCTCGTGTTCTCACCAATACATCAATTTGGCTCCATTCTGGTATGCTATGGAGATCAACCAAGGAAAAAAATCCATGGTGGAACCGAAACCTCAGATTGCGTGTGACAAAAGGACCACAACACTCAAACTACAAAATTGCTAATTAAATGTATCAAGATCTACCATAATTAGTTTAGATGTGAAGTGAGAAAAAAAAAACAAAAGAAAACTACTAAAATGAGAAGAAAAAAATAATTAGGTTTGCTGCTAAAGAGGATGGCAGCAGTCCCTAGAAGTAACACAAAGAAGAGTAATGATATTTGCACACACTTGCACTTAAAAAATCCTCACATACTCCAATGCAAGCCATTAAATAACACTTTAGTCTCCCAACGAGTATTACTCTTGTATTCACCTTTTTTTCTCGGATATCAGTATTTAGGGCGAATTGTCAAGCATTCATTAGTTATTAATTATATTTAATAGATTTTCAAACATTTATTGTAAAATTTACAATTAATAAATACTTAACAACTCACCTTGATACCAAACTCAAAAGTGTACCATAACAACTCCCTTTCCCCACAAACAAATATTAGAAGAGAACTATGTAGTGAGATGCTACTAAAAGGGAAAAGGTCATTAAGGGTTGGCTTAACTGGTAGGATCGAGCAACATCAACAAAAAGGTCTTGAGTTTGATTCATGCTGGTAATCCTCATCTGTAAATGTCACTATAAGTCATTATTGAGGCTTGTGGCATGCCCTGACATAGGAATGTGGCAATATGCCTTCCCCCTAAACTCTTTTTCTACACAAAAGAAGGGAGAAAATACACTTTAAGTCACTAATGTTTTTATTGAGTATCACTTTAGTCATTAACATTTATTTTGTATCACTTTAATCACTAAATATTTGTAAATAGGCTCATTTTAACCACTAGACATAGAAGCATTGTTAACTTGAACAGAAAACAATCACATGACTATCATATGAAATTTTAACACATTTGATAAGTTTGAAAAATTGAACTAAACACATTGATTTCTTTGCTTATTAAATAGTTTAGTTCAAAATTTCAACTTGTATAAGGTGTTTAGTTCAAGTTTTCAAACCTATTTAAAGTGTTAAAATTGTATGTGATAGTCATGTGAACTTTTTCAATTTAAATTTAACCGTTTCATTAGATATCGATTGGTCAAAATGAGTTCATTTTAAAATTTTAAGTGGTTAAAGTAATACAAAGTAAATGTTAATAGTTAAATTGACACCAAATAGAAACATTAGTGGCTTCTTTACCCTACTAAAATCACATGCCTAATAAATACACTACAAAATAAGCACCTCCTGAAAACTTCTATAAGAGAAAAGAGTTAACACAAAAACATAGAACAACACCAAAAATGCTCCATGTCAGAACAGTTTGAAACCAAATAAAAATTATATATTTATAAAACTACTTCTAAGTTAATTTGTTTAATTTATTAATTTATCACTTACGGGTGTTTGTCAAACTTCACACATTGAATAACTAATACAAAAAAAAAAGTGATTAAAAAATTCTTGTGTTAGTTATAAAATATAAGAAAAAATTTCATACATAAACCAGTTGTTATTTGAACCATAAAGGATATATTTCAAAGTTTTAGTGACCGACAAACCTAGGAAATATTTACAAAACCTTAAACTTTCTCTTAACTTCTATTTCAAGTATTATTCTTTCCTAATTTAAAATAATCCATTTAATATCATATTTGTTTTTGTCAACTTGTATATTTACAACATTTTTATAATAATTTTTTACTAAAACTAGTAATTAATGTGCAATCCGTAACAATTTTTTCATAACACATACAATAAAACAACATTTAAAAACTCATAAAATTCTTCAATAGTTATAACCTAATGTTTAATTTACCAAGCATCATAGCTTAGGTATGTTAAATTAATGGGGTTGGACTTCTATTTGACAAATGTACTAAGACTTTGGGCTCATTGTTAAAATAAAATTTAGGCTTATGCTAAGTTTGGGCCTCTGTAGTGTATATGTTAATAAAACATGGGCCCACCCAACTAGAGCTCACATTTCATTAGGTTATTGGCACTTGCTGGTGGCCACTATTTTTATTTTTAAATTTTTGGTTAAAAATATAGTGAGAAGAATATGTTATTCTAAGACTATTACTTATAATACTAATTAGTTTTATTACTAGCGCGACGTGTGATCCATTATATTAAATATGTACAAGTTTTTTCAACTATAATATGTTATTTATTTTGATATTTTTTATAATAAATTTTAATCATATTTATGTAAACAAATAGCTTATTTATTTTTAATTTAATTATTTTAGAAGAAAAATAAAAAATCATAAAAATTAACTTTATAATGAAGTATTTAATATATTTAGTGTCTAGTAAAATATAAAATAATAAAATAATAACTATAAAATATAAAACTTGAAGTATTTGATTAAGGTTAAAAATATTTTAAATTAAATATTTATTAGAGTATTTGTTCATTATAATAGGTAAATAAGTAATTAGTATTTAAATTAATATAAAATTTAAAAAGTTAGAGTAATTAAATTGATAACTTAAATAAAATATAATATAATATAATATAATTGAAATTTGAACTTTCTTAAATAAATTTTGGATATATGAAAAATAAAGTTATATCAAAAGAGTAAAAACTTAAAGGAAAAAAATTCAAGTATAAGTGACAAGTGACACTCCACTTGTATGAACTGTGTTTTATATAATAATATATAAATATATATTGCATGTTTGAGATCTTAGAGAGGTAAACAGAAATCTACATCAAGAATTATCTTTACAATCCGTTTGGATGATAGAGTTAGAAATACAGTGCAAAATTCTAATTTCAATTTCAATTATGTTAGAATTGAAATTGACTAAGAATCTTAATTTTTATATTTAGAATAAATAAAGAATTGAGATTTTAAAATTATAATTTTAAATTAAATTGTAATTTTATTGTTTGAATAATTTATCATAAATTTATAAAAATATAATAAATAAATAATTTAAAATTAAATAAATTTTAATAGAATTTGCATTGTCAAATTATATCAAATTATGTCAAATTAAAGGACGTCATTGATGATAGTGATCAAATGAAGTCGACAACAACAATGATTTGAAGATGTTGACAGTGGCGACAGTGATCGAAGGAGGCCAGCATTAGCATAGCCAAAGCATGCTGGCGAAGACAGTGATCGAAGGTCACCTCTTGCAACATGGTCAAAGCACTCGCAATGGTGGCAGGGATCAGAGGCAACAATGTGATGGGAGCACACGCAGCAACTAGGGGTATTCATTAGTTCGGGTTGACCCGATCAACCCGACAAACCAACCCAAACCAATTAAAAAAAATCGGTTCAGTTCGGGTCATCGAGTCTAATCGGTTCCAATTCGGTTAAAACCGATCATGATTGATTCGATTCACGGATTTTATATTTTATAACCCGATGACCCGATGACCTGATAAAATGATCCGAAGAGTAATAGAAATTTAGATATTATCTTTTTGTCATTTAGCTTTTCATTCATTTAAAAGCTTAAGATACAATGATATATCTTTAATTTCTATTTTTAAGCCTCAATCATTCAATTATTTACATATATATATATATATATATATGGGGGGCGGAAAGGCGGAAGAACAAAGAACTGAAGATCACAAGGGAGAGTAGGATATATATAACTTTCTTTGTGAAGCAGAATATATTTAATGTCATACATTTATATTACAAATAAAACTTATGATGATTTTGAGACATTGAAATATTTATTCCCAAACTTGATTTTACTTTTATCTTAATACTTGTACTATACTGAAAGACTTGTATGCTTAAAATTCATATGTAATTGTCTAATTGAGTTTAAAGTATTTAGCAATAGTAAGTTTGTAATTTTTCTATATAAAAAAAATGATCGGATAATTCGATGACCCGATAAGGTTGGTTTGGTTCGGATTGCTCGAAAAAATTTTCAAAAACCAAACAAAACCAACCCAATCAAAGTTGATCGATTTGGACATTTTTTCTTCCAAAACCTAAACCAACCCAACCCATGAACACTCCTAGTAGCAACACGTTATGTTGGTGATAATGGTTGCTAGCGGCAACAGTTGTTAAAGAATTTAAAATTTTTACCTTTTAATATTTTAAAAAATAAAAAATATTTAGTGCTTGAAGTTATAATTTTTAAAGTTTAAGCTAAAAATTTATAATAGTATAAACTAATTATTTTTTAATTCTATTAGATTGAATTTAGAATTAAAATTATAATTTTAATATACACATCAAATAAAATAATTAAAATTAAGATGTCTAATTTTAATTACAAAATTAAATTTTAAGCCCAATTTTGTCCACTAAACAAAACTTTAAGGATTTCTCTTTAAAAAATGATTACTCAACTAATTATGGCCGCCGATAAAATATTTTTGGAAAGGGATAACAACTAAGTGGGATTGCAAGTCGAAGGAAAATTCGAACTATGCCATGTAAAATCCTAAGTCCTAACTGAATCCCTTTAACCAACTAAGCCAATGTTCTGTTCAATCTCTTGTAGCTACTCTTCCAACAGATGCAATACACTTGAGTTTCTTCATTGTTATTTGATTTTTCTCTTTCTTTTCTATATATTATATTTATGAAAAATAATTTTAGTTATTAATTAAACTCAAATTCATCTTGTTAAACAAATGAGGACTGGAATACTCATTTGAATTAAAATTGGCAATCTTTTTTTGGTACATCAGAAAAATTAAAATTGGTAATCTAGTTAAGTGTTCCAATTCCAACACTTCAACTTCAACGTCAACTAGTCTTATAATAAATAAACAAAGACTGACTAAAGAACAACTATAACGATTAGCACATGGCTAAGCATGGGATGGGAGCTTGAGTTGAGACCAAGCCTCAAGCGACTTTGGCAATAACTGCTTCGTTTCATTGTTCTTTAATTTGTTTTTGGTTAATTCTAACACATTTTTAATTGACTAGTCGTCCCCGTGACACACAGAACAAAAGTCGTCGTCAAAATTCAAACGAGAAGAAAAATAAAAATAAAAGGTGTAGTCAATAACATGAATTTCAAAATGTATTTTATGGAAAAACAAATATTTCATCTTTTGAATTGTCTATTTATTTATAAAAGTATTATTTGATGTTAAACTAAAACATATACTAAATAATAATTCCCTGAAAAAAAAAGAACTAGTCAACATAAGAAACCCAATTATATGAATAGTCTCTGACAGATTTGTAAAGGCCAAATTGTATCAAATAGGTGGTGAATTTAAAATTTTGAGTTTATTTAAATACTATAAAAATATTATCGTCAATTTGCTAAAATTAATTTTATCATATTAATTATAATAATATTTCTAAAAGCACTAGCTACATTTTTTTCTAGCTACACTTTATATTTAGAGAAAAGAAACATGATATTTCTTTTAGGGTCAAAATTTGAATCTTTTAAAATGAGAAATGTATTTAAAAAAAATAAAGTTTAAAATTATAATTATTGATAAAAAATTAAAAAAATGAATTATTATATATTCATAATTTATCATACAGATATTTATATTTTATAAAATCTTAAATTATTAATTTTTTCATCAACAATTACAATTATATAGGATGTAAATTCACATGCATAAAACTATTGGTTTGAGAGTTCATTCAGAACCCGCCAACGACATGACTTTTCAATTTACAAAGACAAATAAAAGTGAGTTTCTTCTCTTTTCTCTTCTCTTCTAATTAATTTCTTTTGTTGTTAATCTTCTTTATAAGTTTGGTCAATTGCTGATTCATTTTATCATTGACCAAGCTTACTTATATATTTTATTTTTTTATTATCAAAAAGTAAACATTCAATCCTAAAATATAAAACACGAGTGCTATAAACAAGCAAATAAACTCCACAACTAAGTCTAAGGCATAAGCACCTATAACACAATCAATATATAATTAATCACCAAGGAATGAATTTTTTAGTACAATTCTTTAATATTCTCATTAACCTATACTAATAGATGCCAAGTAATAAACATGGACCATAACATATACTCTAACTTATAGGTAAGTAAATAGTTAGTTCATTTATTGCTTTATTATTTTTATTTTTATTTTTTCTGGGGTCTTCATGCATGTGATAATGTGAATTACCAAAGCTTTTATAGTATATGAATAAATCAAAATTCGTCCATATAACTAATTTTTGATACTTTACATTTCATAACTTTTTATGAATTTTGAAATTTAAGTTACAAATCATATACTTCAATTATGCAATATATATGTTTTGTGTTTAGTGATAGAAAAGTACAACTAGTTGAAGCATCATGTCTCGACTAGTTTAATTAAAGCCATCCTACAACTCCAAATATATATACCTAGGAAAAGAAAATGATTACAAAGTAGGGGTGTACAAGACCTAACTCAGCTCGGTCTAAGTTATTTGGGCCAAGTTGAACTAGGGTCTAAGGTTAGGTTTGAGAAAAAAAATTGTTATTTGAATCATAGGCTTAACTTATTAAACTAAATTTAAGAACTATATTAAATATAAATTATAAATACTCATTATGTTAGTAGTTTAAAGATAATATTATGGCTTCTCATAAATTTTATTTAAATTATATTCTAAGATAGATCTTATCAATAGTTCTCCCAAAAATTAAAATTGATTCAGTAAAAAATCTATTCTATATAAATTCAAAAACGGCTATATGTGTTGAGATAAAAATTATGAAAAGGTGCAAATGTGATACATTTTATCATAATTTTAAAATGAAATTAAATTTGATATATTGTTATTATAAGAGTTTCTTATATTATCATGTAATCATGTATTTTTATATTATTAATAAAATTTGATTATGACAATAATCATTAAACTCTTTTAATAATGTTTTGACACATAAATAAATGATGTATCTCATACCAATAAGGGTAGGTCTAGGCGTTCAAATCATAAGAATCAAAACACTTTATTTATAAAGCTTAGGTTCAATTCTAAAAGAAAAATAAATTGAAAAAAAAAAAACCTTAAGCTTTTGGGTGCTACTGAAAAGGGTGAAAACAAACCCTTAAGCAGTTAAGCTTAGGTTCACACGGCATCAGCGGCACTACATAGTCTTTCACTATTCACATTTCAATTTTCAAATTGAATTGTGGATGATTCTAGGACGATGATATATAGTTTTAGATTATACTCGTAAATTTGAAAACATCTTTTAGATTGTGGCTGTACTTGTAATTACAATTTAGCTATTATTTAAATCAACATTATCATACTTCATAATTCATAAAATCACAATTTTAAGTTTGAAAATACTTTTTAAATTATGTGAATTCTATAATACATTTTATATACTATTCAAAATATAAAGGTTCTACAAAAAAAATAAAAATAAAGTTGATATGAAAAGAAAAAATAAATGTAATTTAAAAACTACATTTAAATTATGAGTTTGCTTGTAATTACATTTTGGCTCATGGTTAAGGTTGTCAATCAAACCCTTATCTTTTATTTGTAGTTTCTTTCTTTTTGCTTCTTGGTAAGATTCCATTTTGAGTTTAAGACCACAACTTTGTGGTTTGTAGTTAATGCATAAATAAAAGCAGTAAAACGCCAGACCTTCCCCAAAAGGTGCATATATGACAACAGTGACATGATAAGAATGCTAAATTTCCTTATCAACTAAAAAAGACAAAAGAGAAAGGATTATTGAGATTAGGACCACGAGTCTTGTTGGGTCAACCCAAGTTGGGGCATCATTGGTCATGACTTATCGTTCTCCATTGGGCGATGCCTCCTATTGGAACAAATAATGAAGCAACACGCGCTAGTGCGCTAACACTGCGTTTTCTCCAATTATAAAATATTTTAAAATTATAATATTATTTATATCTATAGAATTATTCATTTCATTATTATATTATTAAATTAGAAATTTGTAAAAATAAAAGAGAAAATAATAATTTAGTTAACTCATTATAAAAGTGTTTTAATTCAATTTAATTATTAAATTAATTAAATATTAAATTAAATTAATTATTAATTTATTTATAATTAATCAATAATTTATTTTTATTTAAATACTTATATTTAGTTCATTTAAAAAAAATTTAATTAAAATAATTTGATACTTAATTAATTTAATAATTAAATCAAATTAAAATATTTTTTCATAAGAATGACATGTTAGTTTAGTTTAAATAAAATATTATTTTATTTTAATTTGGTCATTAAATTAATTAAATATTGAATTAAATTAATTAATAATTTTTTTTATAATTAATTAATAATTTATATTTAATATAAATATTAATATTCAATTAACTATAAATATATTATTAATTTAAATAATTTAATACTTAATTAATTTAATAATGAAATTAAATTAAAACATTTTTTTACAAGTTAATAAAGTAAAATCTCTTTCCCCCAAATGAAATCGACCAATGGCCGGCTGCAATGTTTTTGGCTGGCACGGAGCCACAGCCAAAGCCGAAGCCAAACAAGACTGTTTCTTCGTCTGCGAGTTGAGTTCCTTTTTAGAAAGACAGAAAGAGAGAGAGAGAGAGAGAGCGCAACACAGCAGAACAAAAACTATTCGTCTTTTAAGGAATCAATCACAATTCACAAACCAAATACGAACCCGAGACACTCCCACACCCAACACAAGACACGACACACCTCTCTCTCTCTCTCTCTCTCTCGCCGTTGTGTTGTGTTGTGTTGTGTAACAGTGTTCTGGTTTGTGATTGTGCATTCCTTCTTCTGATTCTTCTTCCCTTTGCCCTAGATCTTTCAATTCAAGCTTAAGATTTACGTGACTCTTTGATCTTCCTCAGCTGAGCTGAAAGCTCAACCTTTCAGGTACTACCACTCTTTTCTCATTGCTTGCACTGGTTTTAGACAGAGAGAGAGAGAGACAGAATTTGTGATTTGAAATTATTCTCATTGAATTGTTTTGGGTTGGTGATGGGGTCCTCTTAGGAAAGAAGAGACAATAATGATTATCTTCTTTTGTTTTCAGTGCGTGTAAATTAGGTGAGATTTTCGTTTGTGTTTTACAAGTTATTTGAATCTCTATTTTACTACTACTTTCTCGGTAACCAAACAGGGCATTTTGGATTTGAATTTTTAACCATGGGGCGCTGGATGGGTCTGACTTGTTATACTCAAGTTTCGAATTTTGGTACTTATCTGTAGTTGGAGAAAAAAAAAATGTATATTTGGGTGCGGATTTCAGTGTACAAAACTGAGTTGGATTTGAATGGCTGAGTTGTTTGCTAATGTATTTGCCTTATGTGTTTTGATTTCAGATGTTTCTGCATCAACCCATTGAAGGTTTCTTGTAGGCTATTATTTATCTTTATTTCTTGTGTGTTGTTGGAGGGGTGGTGAATATGGTTGAAAAGGAGATTTGTTGGGAGGCAAAAATTGTGATGCATTTACTTAGATGAAGACTGCAAAAGTTTGGCGTCTAGGCATGGGTGATATGCAGATCTTGCCTGGGTCTCGCCACCGTCCTCCCATGAAGAAGCCAATGTGGATTATGGTCTTGGTTTTATTTGTATGCGTGTTTCTTATAAGTGCTTATATCTACCCGCCAAAAACTAGTTCAGCTTGTTACGTCTTTTCTTCGAAAGGGTGCAAGGCTATTTCTGATTGGCTTCCGCCTGTTCCTGCAAGGGAATACACGGATGATGAGATTGCATCGCGTGTTGTGATTAGGGATATTTTGAACGCACCAACAATTCTTCCAAAAAATCCAAAAATTGCCTTCATGTTTTTGTCGCCTGGTTCTCTACCATTTGAAAAATTGTGGGATAACTTTTTCCAAGTAAGGATTTGTTACTTGTCTGCTTTATCTGTTATTATTTATTTATTTATTTATTTATTTTGATGCATTGTATCAGTTTATGTGCGCTTCTACATATCTTATTTTTGTCAATAATCTCTTATACAAACAAATAATTTGTGAATAAGTTGAGCATGGCGATCCTCTGAGCTCAGACAAGGATGGATGGCTAACTTAACTTGTATAAGGGATGGGATGTGCAAGCTCTTGTTTCTCACTTACTAAACCAACTAATGTCTTATTTTCTATGAAATCTATGTGATACTTCTAAAACATATAATCCTAGAGAAGATAGCCAGTTTAATAGTGTAGTTGATATTTTGCATAATTTTGACTTTTGATCAGTCAGAGAAATGGCTTGTTGCACGCTCAAATGACACTAGGAATTCCCCTGTGATCGTAACTCCTTTGTTTGTCTTTGATGATTCTTGTATTAGAACTGCTAGGTAAAGAAGCATCAAGTTGTTGGGACTTGAAAGACCTTGGAAATTTCATTTCTGTCAGGACGGTGAGAACTGAATTGGAATGATAAACAAGGGGAGTGGTTTGTTGCACCCTTAGCTGTACTGAACAAGTGCTTTGCATGAAATTTGTTAGTGGTCTTTCTTGCTCTTGGGGATAAGGGGCAAAGGAATTTATTGCATGACTTAACTTAATTGGAGGTCCATTTTTAAATTTATTAATCCACAACATTGCATTTGAAAGCAATGGACAATGTGGTAGATGTTGCAACTTCTTCCAAAATTACTCACATTCCCTTTCGCTGTTAGATAAGAAGTGTTCTTGGAAACAGTTGTGATAATGATGTCACAGCCGGGGTTGCTTACTTGAAAATGCTATTTAGGTTTAGTGTTTGAGCCTTAAAATCTCAGTTTGCATTAGTATACAACACAAGATGTGAAATACGTTTTACTCTAAACTCTTGATAAATGTATGTTAGAATGAACAGCCTTAGTTTGTATTTGTAATTTCATTGGTTGGTTGTCTTTGCTTCTGAATCCTGTTCATATTTTAGTGTATATTTAACTGGAAGGATGCTCGTCTTCATTTTGGCAGGGTCATGAAGGGAAGTTCTCTGTTTATGTGCATGCATCCAAGACTAAACCAGTTCATGTGAGCCGTTATTTTGTTAATCAGGATGTACGCAGTGACCAGGTGCGTAACCTGTCTTGTAATTGTTCAGTTTACTATCATCTGTGAATTGTACTGTCTCATATGTTAAAATATATGTTCTTACTTTAATGAAAATCATTGTTTAAATGTATGTGGCTTTTTGTTTTTCCTCTTTAATTTAATTTTTAATTATATCCTCTTTAAATGCATGTGACTTTTCTTCGCTTTGCGCTGAAGTAATCGTGAAAGTGAACCTCCCACTTTAGAGGAGCCAAATATATATTAAAGCAAAACTTCCTTGGGACTTATGATTTTCTGATTCAGGAAAATAGATTGTTATTATTGAGTTGAGAGATTAACTGATGCTATAACTATTTAATACACATGTCTGGAAATATAGTGCTGTAGTAGGCTCTACATCATAGCCACTAAATTTAATCTGTTGTCCTGTACTGCGTCTATCCCTTCTCTAGAAAGGGAGAGCAGAAATGAAGACTAGTAGCCGCCTAGCCAGGCCATCTAAGATGCCAATATTTTGCATTCGTAACTTAATTACACACTTTCCTTCTTGTTAACTGGAAATGAGATTTGGGATTATAGTGTATTTATTTACTTCACTTGCATAACCTTAGAAGTCAGCAAGTCCAGTCTGGGTATGACCTGTGTGAGTTTACTTTATTTAAGAATGTTTGAGCAATGTATCCTGTTGTCATTAGTTGGCATTTTTAAAAAAATATAATTGCTGAATGTATTTATTTTTTTTTAAGTTTAACTATTTTTGTTCTAATAGTAGCAATATTGGTAGCAAGTGTAATTATCAGTTGTTTCTAATAATCTGTGGTTTTCTGGCGAGCAGCTCTAGTAATCAGAAGTTGTCTTGTTGCAGGTGGTGTGGGGGAAAATTTCAATGGTTGATGCAGAGAGACGGCTATTGGCAAATGCTCTCCAAGATCCTGACAATCAGCAATTTGTTTTACTTTCTGATAGGTAAATGTCTATGAGATTACTTTCAATTCTGTTATTATTGCCGAGTAATTAGCATTATTGGTTTTTTGGTTTCTGATTTTTTGTATTGGTTTTGCAGCTGTGTGCCACTGTATAATTTTGACTATATTTTCAATTATCTGATGTATACAAATCTCAGCTTTGTGGACTGGTATGTCAGGCATTATTGCATGGTGTATATCTGTGTGTTTTTGTTGAGTTGGTCGTACTTCTGGTCTCTGCTTTCTGTTATCAATTTAGTATCCTTGACTAATGTGCCCTTTCCTTTTTCTTATTAGCTTTAAGGATCCTGGTCCTCATGGCAATGGCAGGTATTCTGAACACATGTTACCTGAAGTTGAGATGAAGGACTTTAGAAAGGGTGCACAGGTATTTATATTTTTTTTTGCTTAAATCACGTTAGAGCTGGGAATTCATTATTTTAAATAGAAACTTTAATTGCTGATTATTGTAGAAGGAATGTGACATTTGAACAAAGTGTTTAGGCTACTTTATTTTGCAATTGCCCTTCTAACAGGATACCAATTGGATAAATGGAGGTGGCCATGATTTTTGTCAATAGACTTTAGTAGTGCATCAATTGCAACACTTGACAGTAGTTGAGTCTTTTATCATAAAGATATAGTGGTGAATAAATTCTTGATAACAAAAGTAGTTCTTTGTTCTTGCCTGGAATCCCCCCACTTCTTTTTTTACTTTTCAATAGTCCAATCAGCATCCTACTTTTATGCAATATCACTACACACCCATTCTTGTAGTGTTTGTCCTCTCATGGTCTAGGACTCTAGGTTTGGAGGCACAAAATTATTTTTATAATATGTAGCTCATTTTAAATATGTCATCCATTTAGATGTCTTCGCCTCATTGTTAAACTTCTTATGCAGTGGTTTTCTATGAAGCGGCAGCATGCTGTTATAGTTACGACTGACAACCTATATTACTCAAAATTTCGGGCTTACTGTCAGGTGAAGTTGTTTTTAAATATATTGTTACGATTAAAATTTAAAGCAATTTTCTTTTATTTATCATTTGTGAATATTTTATTAATTTTCTTAAGTGTTTGTTGTATTTATTTAAACATATGAAGTTTGATTTAAATTGGCATAGTCATCAAGCCAAGCAAGTGTAGTATTTCATTGAGGTTCAAGATGCTCGGCTTCTGATTATTTTATTATATATATATATAGATATATACACACACATACACATACACACATATGCTGCATTAAGTTACTTCTCATAATGGTGTTGTCTTTAATCATTTTTCTCCAAGATATGTATGCTGTGAAAACTTCATGCAAGCTGTAATTGGAAACTTTATTCCTCTTTTCCTCCTTACGAAACGATTAGCATCAGCGGCACTTTCACAAAGATAGGCATGGGATGATTATGTGTGCAAGTCATCAGCGGACAACAAATATTACACCATTTCTATTTACGAAGCTTTGCATTCTCTGTTTTAGTTGAATCTTGTATCATCACATAGATTTGCTTGATAAAAAAGTTTCAGACTGTCAAGGATCAACTATCCCAAAAGCTTAAGCCGTTAGGTTGAGGCACATGAATGATTTTATATCTTTAACATAGACACAAGGGAGTGCCAATGACATGAGGAAAGGATATCTTTAACATATCCTTTCCTCTGAAGGAGGAAGTGTTCATTACATCTTTTTCTTTGGGAGGCACAAGGGAGTGCCAATGACATGAGGGAAGACATGGCTAGGGGGATCCGAAAGGTAGCGAAAGTAGTTCGCAGCGAATCAAGAGGGTTTGGACCTAGAGATAAAGAATCGTGGAGGTGGGAAGCAAGTGGTCAAGAGAAGGTTAAAGCTAAAAGACTGTTATAAAGCATTGCACCTATGTAAAAATGAGGAGAACTGGGAAAAATATAAAGTAACTAAGAAAGATACATAGAAGGTGGTTAGCAAGGCGAAAGCTAAAGCTTTCGTGGGGCTATACCAATCTTTAGGTACCAAAAACAGGGACAAACATATTTATAGGCTTGCTAAAGGTAGAGAAAGGAAAACAAGAGACTTAGATAAAGTGAAATGCATTAAGAACAAAGAGGGTAAAGTCTTGGTTAGGGAGCAAGATATAAAGGAAAGATATAAGAGTTATTTTCACAAGTTTTTTTAATGAAGGGCATGCAATAATAACATACTTCATAAACACTAGCGAGGATGACCAAAATTGTACCTTTTATCATAGAATTCGGGAATTTGAGGTAAAGGAAACACTAAAGAGGATGGACAATGGTAAAGCAGTTGGACTAGATGATATACCCATTGAAGTTTGTAAGTGTCAAGGGGAGAAAGACATAACATGGCTTACTAAGTTGTTTATGAAGTCTTAGAAAATAGCAGATGAATGGAGGACAAGCACTTCGATCCCTATTTATAAGAACAACAGAGATATACAAAATTGTGCTAACTACAGAGAGATTAAGCTCATGAGCCACACCATGAAACTTTGGGAAAGAGTAGTTGAACAGAGATTAAGACAAGAGACCAACATTTTAGAGAACCAGTTTGGTTTTATGCCAGGGAGGTCAACCATGGAGGCAATATGCCTTCTATGAGGTTTGATGGAGAGGTACCGAAGGAAACAAAAAGACCTTCACATGGTTTTCATTGACTTGGGAAAAAAGCCTATGATAATGTGCCAAGAGAAGTCCTATGAAAGGCTCTAGAGAAGAAATCAGTTAGTGCTGGTTATATTCGAGCTATCAAGGATATATATGATAGGGTTAGAACTAGTGTGCGAACACATGGTGGGATCTCAGGTGAAGTCCTTGTCTTTTTACCTTGGTATTGGAGGTATTTATTGGAAACATCTAGGAGCAAGTTCCTTAGTGCATGCTTTTTGCAGACAACATAGTTTTGGTGGAAGAGTCAAGAGAGGGAATAAATGGTAAACTAGAGTTATGAAGAGAAGCTTTGGAATCATATGGTTTTTGGTTGAGTAGAAGTAAAATGGGGTATATAGAATGCAAGTTTAGCAAGACACGAGTTAGCACTAGCTTGGAGGTGAAAATTGGGGATCATACCATACCACAAGTCTAATGGGTTAGGTATCTTAGTAAGATCTATCTATCATACAAAGTGACAGAGAGATTGCGGGAGATGTTATTCATAGGATTCAAGCTGGGTGGACGAAATGGTGTAGATGTTTCAGGTGTTATTTGTGATTGTAAGGTGCTTCTCTAGCTTAAAGAAAAATTCTACCGAACAGCTATAAGACCAACAATGTTTTATGGTATCATATGTTGGGCGGTAAAGTGCGAACAAGAGCATAAGTTAAGAGTTGCAGAGATGAGAATGTTGCAATGGATGAGTAGACATGCAAGAAAAGAGAATATCGGGAATGAATGTATTCAAGAGAAAGTTGCAGTAGCACCTATTGATGAAAAGATGACAAAATCTCACCTAAGTTGGCTTGGTCATGCAAGGAAGAGACCAATAGAAGCTCAAGTCAAAAGAGTTGATCATATGATGGATAGCCTGGTGAACAAAGGTAGAAGAGTGAGGAAAACTTTGAGCAGAACCATTAAAAAAGACCTTGACCTAAATGGTCTTTCCAAAAATCTGGTTTTTGACAGAGCACAATGGCACTGTTTGATCCATGTAGCCGACCCCACCTAGTGAAAAAAGGCTTTTGTTGTTTCTCTATTTATTTAACCATACACCTTGCTTAAATCAATGGCTTTGAAGATATAGTTTTAATTCTTAACTTAAAATCTATGTTTGTTCCATCTCTTTTTGTTTATTTGTTTTGATTAGTCATCCTATCATATTCCCTGAAAAGCAACTGTGGAAGATAAGTAATGTTCTAATGTAACTTATTGATTTCTATTTTTCATTAATTTTGGCCAATTTAGCCTGTATCTTAGTTTTGGTATGTGCTAAAATTGTTTCTTTTGACATCCATTTCCAATTCCTTGCATGATGTTCTTAACGCCTCAGGTTATCAACTTTTATTCTTATCCCTCACTCCTTGGGTTTTAAACACTGTGGTTAGATGTCTTCTTGATTAATGATATCTGGTTTTGTATTTTTAATATATTACAGTTTTTATACAATTTTCAATTTTTTTTAGAAAAATTCCATATCATCATATGCTTAAATAAAATTGGATCTTTTTTTAAAACCTGCAATGAAGGTGCCTTTTTAGTGATAATTCTGAATGTTAAATCCCAGATATGCACTGCAGTCCAAACTAGAAAAGACACTTTATTGTCGCAGGCAACTTAGAGCTGATGTGCAAATTATCCATATCTAGTCATGTCTGTGGAAGTATGAATTTAACAATTTTTTTAGACTTGGTTAAACCGTTCAATTATTAATTTGAAATTTCTTGACATTACAGCCTGGTGTGGAAGGGCGGAATTGCATTGCTGACGAGCATTACTTGCCAACCTTCTTCCAGGTGGGAATTTCAATTGTAATACAGTACAGTTCTTATGTTTTAACAGTTTTCAACTGTCAGCTAATTGGCTTACGTCTCCGTTTTAGATTGTTGATCCTGGTGGAATTGCAAACTGGTCAGTAACTCATGTTGACTGGTCTGAGAGAAAATGGCATCCAAAATCATATAGGGCTCAGGATGTCACGTATGAGCTTTTGAGGAATATAACGGTATAGTTCTACTATGACTGTAACTTGTGCAACAAATTCATATGCATTCTTAGATACTAAAAGAGGCATCCCCGATGCGGGTGTAAAGATAAATGTAATCTTATTATTTTAGGCATGTCGGTTTTCTCTTTTTTTTAAATCTAAAAATTGAATGTAAACTGACTTTAAATGGAAGCATTTTAAAAAAAATTAGAAGACTATTTCCTTTAAAGTAGCAGGGAGTGTAAGTGGTGGGCCTTTGTGGTTAATTTGTAATGACAATTTTCTCCTTTTTTTTTTATTTGTAGTAAAAACAAAAACATTGGACTTTTAGGAAAAGTTTAAAAGATACCAAGTGGCGGAATCCCCTTTCTATAGTAGTATAGTCTGTAGAGTATAGATATTGTGCAAGTCTATATATATTATCTTGTTATGCTGTTTGGCTACAAATGTAGTGCAAGTTTCTGTCAACTTGGCATATTTTGATTCTTTATATCCAATCTCAGTGTCATTGTTGTAGTTTTTCCTGCCACCAATTACGTTATTAGTACAGTCATGTCATTTGAGCAACTACTTGAAGCTTCCCTTTCTGCATTGTGGGAATAAAACGGATGAATATCTTCCTTGTAGCATTGCTTTTTCAATTTGTTTTGAAGTTGAATTACATAGATATTCACGATAACTTTGCTATATTTGCAGTCCATTGATGTTAGTGTGCACGTCACCAGTGATGAGAAGGTATGCTATCTGAGTGCTCTCCTGAACCTGATTTATTGAGAATGCATTAACTAACTTGATAAATTATCGTATGTTGCTACAGAGAGAAGTGCAAAGATGGCCTTGCTTATGGAATGGGATTCAGAAGCCATGTTACCTATTTGCTAGGAAATTCACTCCCGGAACACTGGATAAATTGTTGCATCTTTTTTCCAATTATTCAACACCTTGAGCCAGCAATTTTCGATCAAATCTTTTGGTCGGATCAGTTGTTGCTTTCGGCCCCCATCTTGGTTTCTCATATGGCATGAGTTGTAAATTGCAGCATTATTGAGGCTTGATTGCCTGCCAGCCACAGATATTGAGTGCAAGGTAAAGTACTGGCATTGCAGTTAGGGTGGCCTAAAATGGACAGGAGTTTAACGATTTAGTGTTGCTTCCTTGGGGATGGATAGCTTGACTTATTTTTTCCCTTCCATTTTGGGTATTTAGTTTTCTAATTGCATGACAAATTTTGGGGGAATCATATCAGCTCATTTTGTGGTTGGTAATATTTGTAAAGCTTGCAAATTGTTTAGTTGAAAATACAACACGTTACTGCTCTTTTAGAAATTCATGGGTCAATTCTTATGCGTAACTCCTTGATGCTATATTGCTGGCCTCTGGTAACTTGTCAGGGCTGATCCATTTTAAATTAGGGATTTGAAATTAACCATGAGGATTTGTAATTTTAATTTTGAAATATTATTATCGATATTCAATTTAAGAGTTTTTTTATTAACAATTTATTTACTCCTGAGTCAACGGATCAAGAAACAGATATTGATAGTTTCTTCCAGCCAGTTAACAAAACATAATTTAATCTTTAATAATAATTTGTAATAGAATGATTAAAATTTTTTTTTTTCGTTTTAGGGTATCTCTATAAATTATTAGTATTGTGAAATTAATCTTTTTCAAACATTATTGTGACTAAGAGAGGTCTTCCTAATAAACATTTGCTTCAAAGAATGAACTCGTGTTCTTATATCTTAAAATTAAATTTGAGATGAATAATTTTAAAATTAATTTCATTGTATACAAATTTACAAAACTAATTTTAATTTAAATCACCTCTCTGTTATTCAATTTACTTCAAAACCCCTAAATCTGCGAGTCTTTTTGTTAGGTAATGTTGGTATGAATCATCTTTTTAATTAGGAACATAAGGGTTAAAGATTGTGTAGCCCACAGATTTACCAAATAAACAAAAGGGAGAGTTAAAAGGAAGGCAAAAGTGATTCGCACATTTGTCTCATTTGTAAATAATCATTGTGGACTATAAATTTTTTTAATTTAATCCATAAACTATATTAATTATTACAATCAGTCCTTCCATTCACTCTCCATTAAACTACTAACGGAAAGAAACTGTATTTAAACTCTTTAAATTTTGTTAATTTGCAAACAATCATCATAAACTATAAAATCCTCTAATTTATTTCTAAACTAACTCAATTATCACAAATAGGTAATTTCATTCACTCTCTATTAAGTTGTTAATACAAGAGTAACGTGACATGATTCTTATCATTCATCTTTCCCAAATCTTAACTTTTTATGTTAATTTATTTTTATTTTGTTCTTGCCTATTTAATAATTTTTCATAAATTTAAATAATAATAATAATAATAATAATAATAATAATTTATAGTTCATGGTAATTATTTGTAAATGGACTAAAATTTGAAGGAGACCTGGATGTACTTTTCCTTTTTATGATGTGATGTGTATTTAATATAAATTTAGATTAAGATAACTAAATTGAAGTAAATTTTAATTATTAGGAGATTAGATTATAAAATAAATATAAAATGAAATTTAAAAATAATGAGAAATCAAAATAAAATTTTATATTTTCACTTATTAACTACTTACTTATGTGACAAAATCTACATCTCCTATTTATTCTAATCCTATAAGTTTATTTTATTTTATAATTTTTCTCTTTACCTAATTAATTAATTTTTAGAAATTAAAACAGTATAATATTGTTAAAAAAGAAAAGTATTAATCTGACCACGTCATCTGTTATAGGCTTTCTTTTATTTAATTTTTTTAAAAGTAATTTCTTTAATTTATGAAGAATTATTAAATAGGTATATAAAGAGATAATTATTAAATAAAAATTATGAATAAAAATAAATATGAATGGTTGATTGGAAATAGATGGAGGGTGAGGATCATGTCGTGTCACTCTTTCATTAACAACTTAACAAAGAGTTAATAAAAGGACCTATTGTAATAATTGATATGGTTTACGGATTAAATTAGAAGATTTTATAGTTTAAGGTAGTTGTTTGCAAATTGTCAAAGTTTAAGGAGTCTAAATGCACTTTCATTTCGTTAATAACTTAACTGAGAGTTGATTAAATGACTTATTGCAATAATTGATATAATTTATAAATTAAATTATAAAATTTTAGAATTCATGGTAGTTATTTGCAAATGAGCCAAAATTTAAGGGGTGAAAATGCACTTTTCCCTAAAAGGAAATAGTTGAAAAGAAATTAAAGGAATCCTAAATCAAAATCCAGTAATGTATTATCTTCATAAATGAGAATCCATCACCATAGATTTTTTAATCCAAAAGTTAAGTCTTGACTTGCAGTGAACTGAAAAACCACTAACCTCTAATCTATGCACAAAACTTTTGATAGAACTATAAATAGCGCATAAAAACACACTGAGAATCCACGACAGAAAGAACTTTGGCAAAGAATTTCTCATTTCTGTCTAAATGGCTAACCACATCTCAAACTATTCCCATCTCTTTGTCAGCCTAGTTCTAGTAGCAGCAGGTAAGTCCCTCTTCTTGTTTAACGTTGTGGTGCCACTTAAACTACAAATGATAGGAAACCTCAGTGATCGTTTCCTTCTTTTGATTGATTTATTTATTTTTACAGTTGGGAGCATAATGCTAGTGGCAGTAGAAGGAGGTTCGTGCTCACAAGCTTTGGGTGAGTGCGGTCCCGTTGGAGATTGTGACCAGAGGTGTAAAGCCCAACACGGTGATGGCCAAGGGTCCTGTGACTTAAATGTGTGCACCTGCTATTACAATTGTGGTCCGTCTTCCCCAAGTACAGATCAACCTGAAAGGAAATGCAACGGTGGGCTTGGACTCTGCACTATTGAGTGCGATAGTAACTGCTGCAATTCAAAATGTGCTAGCCGATTCAATCAGGGTATAGGGTTTTGTAACAACAACACTGGTACCAGCTTGTGCAATTGTCAATATGTGTGCTGAGTTTTATGGGACATTATATCTAGTGTACTAAACTGATTTATCTCGATCTCACAAGTCGTGAATCTACTTGTGGGATAAATAAATCAGCAATTGACATTATTATAAGCAATCTATATACAGATCCTTCTTCTTTGAAAAGTGTTTGTGTGATTGTATGTACCCTTTTTTTTACATAATTTTTTTTTCGAATTGAGATTCCGTAATAAATTCTTACAACTACAAGGAAAAAAGGGAGGGGGGGGGGGAAGTGAGAGTAGAATGAAAGTAAAGGGTGACCTATTTTATTCTTACATCTATTTTATTTGTCACTGATAATCAATGATATAAATTAAATTTCAAAATTGAAAATTAATTTTTTTAATACAAATGAGACATAGATAACAGTCCAATTCATATGAAAAATTATATACAAAGACTTAATTCTTAGAATAATGGATTATTAATGGATTATATTTATTTTTTAAAAAATTAAGAGAAGTTATACGAATGAAACATATATAACAACCCAATAGATATGGACAATTATATAAAAAGACTTGATTCTTTTTTAAATATGTGTATTGCTTATAAAATAGTGTTAACAATTCCAATAATCTTTATTTTGAAAAAAATTAAGAAAAATTGATTTAAGATCAAGAATGTCTCAAAAAAGATTACGGCATCATTTGGAGAATGAAATTGAGCATTAGAATTAGAATTAGACTTTTCAACTCTAATTAACTTATGCATCAAAAATGAAATTCTAATTCTAAGTTCAATTCTATGAAATTGAAACATAACTAGATTTAGGGATGAATCCATGTTTAGAGCCCTCACCAACTTGATCACTGTCATGGTCGTGCGTGCTCTAATTAATTAATCATTGTTTACTTTAATGAATGAAATTTATGAAGTTGTTAATTACTAAAAATATAAAATATACATTATCATTTAAGTTGATTAGGAAAAGATAAAAGTAGTTTTTTAATCCAATTAAAAGAGTGACATATGTTAACCTTCACTTTAAGGAGAAGGTAGAGATTCACTTACTCTAAAAGTAAGTCTTGTACACTTACATTGTCTAATAATTTTTAATAGAATGTGAATTTAATCAATCCAACTGTTGAATTATATGATATTATATTAATGATCATGCATACTAAATTTTACATAAATAAGATATTCATAGGTATCAAATCTTATAGTAGATATTTACTTGTATTTTTTTTAAAAAAAAAGTATTATACGTTAAAATAAGGGGGTGCGATAAAGTATGATGAACTAGTTTTTAAATTTTATGATATTTATGAGCTTGATCTACCATATACAAACTTTCAATCCAACGATTGAATTGATGAAAATAAATGTCATAAAAAGGTTTTCAGTCGATTAATAATGTCAGAGTATGTGAATTCTCACCCATATATATAATAGTGAAATATGACATTAGTAATGACTGATATTAGGAAATTTTGGCATTAATATAGAAAGAATAATGAATCTGAATTTAATGAAGAGAGAAAATTTAACTCTTGATTCTACTTATTATATTAAAAATATTATGTTATTAAAGATAATTTATAATATTAATAAAAAAGTGAATAATTTAATATATATATATATATAATAATAATTTTTTTAACATTTATAGAAAAGCACTATCCTTATAGATTCTAAAATCAAAAGTATACATATATATATATGTATATATATATATATATATATAACATTTCTAGATAGCTATACATATTTAGAATCTAAAATTTCCAAATTTGATATGATATTTTGAAACTTTTGTTAGTTAATTTTTAAAAATATACTATATCCATATTTGAAGCTAAAACCACAAGCCTCTTGGAGTATTCTTTGAGAAAAATGCTAAAGAGTCATAATTTTGTTATCATAATTTTTTATAGAATAAATTGACATGCTTATTGATTCATAGATGTATAGGTGGTCCTTATTACTTTATTTTGTCCAACAACCATATTTAAATATTGAAATAAACAAATGAAATATAAGAAGGGAGTTAATTTGTATTTCTTAACTTTTTTGAAAATTTTTTCTAAAAATAGTTCTCAGAACTAAACTTTGCAAGTTTGTAAGAAGGTTTGGAAGAAAGAGAAAAATTTAAGTAATCCGTTGGACGCAAAAAATGTTTTATAAAAACTTTGGATGCAAGCTATAGATTATGTGTTCAAAATAAAACGTGTTGTTAAGAATAACAATGACAATCCCCAAATATTAGTAAAAATAAAGTAAAACAAGGAAAGGGAAGAGAAGTTCATACCAGATGTTTATATTGGATCACTCTCATAATCCTAGAACTACGTCCAGTCTCTTCTACTTAAGGAATTTCACCAATCTTATCAAAAATTACAAGTATTCTTTTTTACACAAACATCTTCAAGCTTTCCATAGAGTAATGAAAAAGAGTGTTTAAAACACTAAAGATTAACTGACGATAGTGAGGATAAACAATAAGCTCGAGAAAATAGACTTTATACAAGAGTAAGTATTGACAAAACTCGGAGTAATTCTTTTCACTTCGTATATTATTCTGTAAGTTTCTTTGAAGACTTGAGTATATATAGGCTTTGAGAGTTTTGAACTCGTTTTCATAAGCTTCTTCGTCTAACGGTAATATTTATTACCATTTTGAGTTGCATTAAATGCTTAATGCTGATAACATGTTGATCTTCTTCTGAAAAGTAGCTTTGGTTATCAACATTGCAAGAAACTTTGATATTTTTGTTCCGACTCTTCTGAGCGAGTAGAAAGTTCCTATTTACTTGTCCTCGTAGTTATTAGGTGTGTCAGGTGTACAAAGTTGATTTCAAATGTCACATATTTGTCAAAGATCTCATCAACAATTAATGCATTTTGTCTTACATGTATTTCAATTACTTTGAACGAATACACTTGAGTGAAGGAATAACAGAGACAATATATTTGACGATCCAATAAAATATAATAAAAGAGTACAAATCATATTGGACGTACGCAATAAAATATTAAGATTGTCTTTAACAAAACTTGTCTTAGTCCATAAGTGTTTATAGAAGATTTATTCATGAAATACAACTTGGACTTTCATGTTCTTCAAAACAAAATAATATAAGTTCATTTAAAACTTATTTGTTCATTCTAATTTAATATTATTGTTATCTTCAAAATTTTGAGGGGTTCAATTTCTTGAACTATTTTGGTTTTAATATTAACTACTTGATTTTGTCTTTAGTTTCAACAAATATTGCTGCCAAAATTCTAGTTAATTTTTTCTGACTCTCTAACATTACTCATTTTAGATGTATGAGTGATTTTTGTTACTTTATTTTATCCAACAACTATTTTTAAATATAGCTGTCAAAATTCTAGCTGGTTTTTTCTTACTGTGTAACATTACTCATTTTTTTGGGCATATTAAAAGCTTCATCAATTTTTTTTAAAATATACTATATCCATATTAATTATTTTTTCCTAATTAAGAAAGTTGGCTAATGAATATTGTTTTTTCTTTGGTAATTCCAAGGATAATCATATCATTTTATGCCTTTGTGTCTCATTTTTTCTTGTGTGTCTTTTACATATTTGAAATTCAATAATTGTGTATTAAAATCTTAATTTTTTTAATGAATATTATAAATTAACATATCTTTAATAATATATTAATTTTTAATTTAATAAGTTGAGTCATGAGTTAAATTCTCTCTGCATGGAATCACGTATATATCCTAAATCTTTAGGAGGAGATTTCTTATCCTATGGATGTGTGCATGAAATGGAATCACCATTCTTTACTCATTTTCCCCCCCTTTTACTACTAAACATGAAATCCTATTCTATGGAATGGAGTACAGAATAGAATTCCATTAATTGTACCAACATGATGTAATCTTTGATGATAATTTATAATAGAATAATTATAGTTTTATTAAAAAGAGAATTGTATAACTTTTAACATTCTAACTAACGACATGTATGTTTGGTACACAAAATGAAAATTCAATACGATGTAAAAGAAATGAGGATGAAATGGAATGAATTGAAATGAACCGAAATGAATGTTCAATGTAATAATTAAGTGGACTTTTTTTTCATTAAGATTTATTTGAAGCTTTAAAAATTTCAATAAGATTTGTTAAATAAGATTTTATATTAATTAATTCAAATTCATATTTTAATTTAAGTAGCTACGAACCTATTTTTCGATTTAAAATATTTTTTATGTGATTTGGGGGAAATCAGCTAGTACTTATAACCATGACTTTATAGAAATTTTTTTTATGAAAATTGTATTCTTGTAAACCTTTTGTCTTTAAAGGGAAAAAAGATAAATAGGTATAATAAGATCAATTATAAAAAAATTCTTAATTTTCTCCTTTATTTTTTTCTTTATATGAAATTTTAAAAAAATCATTTGGATTTATTAAATACTATTTAATATTATACTATAATTCAAAGTTAAACTTTACTGAACACCTCACCACAATATTTAGAAATCCAAAAGGTGTATTGAATTGCAATTTATTGATATACCACTTCCACACTAAACTTTGATAATAATTCAATGAAAATAAACACGAGTTAATTTCAAAATAATTAATTTTTGCTTGAATTAAAAAATTTCTAATTTTTTATTTTTATTTAAAATTGAAAAATTTATCAAGATTTTTCAAATTATTTAATATTAAAATAATTCAATTTTAAATTTGAGATAAATTAATTTAAATTTATACAAATTTGCAAAATTAATTTAAATTTAAATCACCTCTCAGTTATTCAATTTACCACAGAACCCCTATATCTGCTAGTCTTTTTGTTATGTAATCTTGGTTTGAATCCTCTTTTTTATTAGGAATATAAGGGTTAAAGATTGCGTAGACCAACAGATTTACCAAATAAACAAAAGGGAGAGTTAAAAGGAAAAAGTAGAAAAGAAATTAAGGTATCCTAAAACAAAATCCAGTGACGTATTATCTTCATAAATGAGAACCCATCACCATAGATTTTTGGATCCACAAAACTTTTGATAGAACAATAAATAGCGCATAAAAAACACGCTAAGAATCCAAGGAAAAAAGAAGTTTGGCAAAGAATTTCTGTTCATGGATATAAGATTTTTAAATAAACTTATTATCTATATATTTTTACCTATTATATCATCTTTTATATTATTCTGTATGGGTGTTAACTTAATGAAAAAGAATTTAAAAGTTTCCTTAAAACAAAATCATTTATTCTCTTGATAAATGAGCCCTCACTCCAAATTTCGGAAATCCAAAACGTAAGTCTTCATAAAACTTTTGATTTCACTATAAATAACACGTTTACAACACACTAAGAATACAAGACAAAGAAATTTGGCAAAGAATTTCTACCTAAATGGCCAGACACATCTCAAACTGTTATCATCTCTTCGTCATCCTAGTTCTAATTGTATCAGGTAATAACTCTCTTCTTGCCTAATATTGTGACGCTAGATAAACTACAAATGATATGAAACCTCCGAAATCTTTTTTTTTTTTGTAATATAGTGGTGAGCATAATGCTTGGAGCAGTGGAAGGAGATCATTGCTCGGATGGTTTGGGTTTCTGTGGTCCTATTGGTGATTGTGACCGGAGGTGTAAAGCTAAGCACAATGGCGGTCAAGGATCCTGTGACTTCAACCTATGCACATGCTATTACAGTTGCGGGCCTCCCCCAAGTCCAAGACCACCCGAAAGGAAATGTGAAGGTGGGCTTGGATTATGCACTTCTGAGTGCAATGATGACTGTTGCAATGCAAAATGTGCTAGCAAATACAATCAGGGTATAGGGTTTTGTAGCATCGCTTCTAGCTACAACTTCTGCCATTGTAAATATTTCTGCCCATCATCTTAGGTAACCTGTGGAGTAGGTCATGTTTTATAAACAAGTTACAATATCATTGTGACGGGTTGTGAATCTACCAGCGGAGTTGATAAGTCGTGGATTGAAATTAATGTATACTCAATATATATTTATATCCTTCTTGTCTCTAAAGTGCTCGTGTGATTGTATTTCTTTTTTAAAGTTATCCAGTTAGTTAACTTATCTCTTAAAATGTGAGATAACTGATAATGATATAAACCGCATTATAGAGATAGCAGGATTATAAAATTTAGAATTTAATTTTGTTAAATTATTATTATAAAAAAATTATACTATTTGTCAATACTCAATTTTATCCAACTCATTAAAAATTAAAATGAAAATTAAAAATTTAGAAAAAAATATATATAATGAGAGCCCAAAATTAGTCTAATTTCCAATTGAAGCTCCACTCCCCAAGTTTCCTAATCCCTTGACGTAATTCTTTTTTTTTAAAAGCCCAAGTAGATTCATTTTACCCAATTTAACCTATCATTTCACTTTAAAATTTTTAACTCACATCTATAAATAAGAAAATGAAATATTCTAAGAGGAGGCAACGAGAAAGAAAGAGGTGGCATATGAAAAAGGGGAGCGACAAAGAGGAAGCAAAGGAAGGGTTTTTCTAAAAGGAGGAAAGAGTAAGAGATTTTCTCACTTTTGATTTTATGGATCTAAGTTAAAATCCTATAACATCTTTATATCTTGGTATTTCATTCCTTTCTGTTTTGAATCTGTGATTGAATTGAATACTTGAAAAATTCTATGTGCCTTGTTTTGATGGCTCTAGGATAGAGTCCATGTGTGTTTCTGTTAGATCTATATATGCTCTATATATATTCGAGTCTCAGTGCTGCTTGTTTTTATTTCTTAAAGATTTATGAATTTTAGAATCATTTCCTGAGTGTTAAACATTGTTTGAATGTTTGTTAAGTGCCATACGTCTCACCGAAAATATTTTTTAAAAAATGCTTCAACCTGCTTGAGGAACTTGCTCAATGCCTAATTGTTATCATGGTAGTGTAGACAAAGTTTAACGTTGGCGGCTCGTTTTTGTTTTGACTTTTTCAGAAAAAAAAATGTTAAAATAAAAATTAATTTTGAAACAGGGAATGATGATTGACGATAAGGATTGAAACATTTTTTTTTATCGCTTTACTTATTTATTTATTTATTTATTTCATTTCTAGAAATAGGTGTTTCAGTTTATATATATTAGTGATGCATTTCTTTGTTTTTTAAGTTGTTATTTTGATTATTATTAGTTTCGTTTTTATAAACATTTGACATGCTTTTTTGTTTTAAATTCTGTTTGCTTAGTTTTTATTATAATGATTGTCTTTCTGCTTCTTTTTAAATTTCTTTTCTTTCATTGTTATTTTTTTAGTTTTCTATTTTAAGAAAATACTCGTCCCAAATAATTTATTTTAAAAAACATACAAAAAATAATTCAATTAGTAGTCTTGATGGGTCCAAGTACTCTCTAACTATTTTGAAGCTATTCTATAGCATGTCCTCTTTAAATTTTAAAATAAAAATTGAAACAAGTTTTTTTTCCATTTGTTTAATTAGTAGTGTCGAGAAATCACATATCTCATCTAGCTTAGGATTTTTAACAAATTACTCAAATTAAATCAAATTTTTTTTAATAAAATAAATTATTTTCCTTTTTATTTGTTAGATAAATTAATATTTTTTAATTAAAATTAAGCAACTAATTTTTTTTTACAAAATTACGTGACTTTGACTTTGTCGTTGCATTTAAGAGATATGTATGCACTCATTACAAGTCAAATTTGTAAATACTTTACTTTAGTTTATTTTTATCTTTATTTTCCACTAAATTTGAAATTTTTTTAACTTTTTAATTCTTTCTCCAAACCCATAATTTAATCCTATGTTTTTTATAAATATTTTGATTCATTTCTCTTTATTTTCTACTTTGCTTGTAAATTTAAATATAGTCTTTGATTATTATTATTTTTTATTCCAATGCTTGTAAATTAAGTAAATTAATTTTTGATTTTTGATTTATTTATTTATCATTTTCATTGTTTGTTTATTTTATGGCATAAATTAAATATGTTCAAATTATCATTAATTTGTACTATTAACTTTAAGATAACTGTATTAACATGGATGTATTACAAGTACAATAAGATTAAATTTTCATCATTCCTTGTGATTCGCATATTGATTTTCATTTTTTTAAAAAAAATTTCTAATTTTTTCCTAACCAAATTAAACTAATAGCAACTCCTTTGATTTTTTTTAAAAAATTCAATCGTCGCAATCGTCGCAAGTGCCTCCTCCATGATGGTTGCAATACTATTGTAAAAGTATACTAGTTGAAATCAAACACTATGTATTGCATTATGAAGCTAAGACATAAGACTTGCATCTGTAAAAAAAAAAAAATAGGTTTTAGGATATGGATATTTAAAAAAGAGATGAAATGAAATGGAATTTAGGGAGACTCCATTCCACTCTATATCACTCCATTTTCCCATTTTTCTTCCCTTCCAAATTGGGGGTGTGAACACTTAATTTTGTTTGAATTATTTTTAGCCATAGTTCAAAAAAATAAAAAAAATTAATTAATTAAAAAAATAAATGAAAATAAAATTAAAAAATAAAAAATACACAGTCATCACACACAACCACACCCCATCCCTCCAGCGCACAGTATATGATCACACACAGCACATCCATACTACACCCCCATCTCACAAGCACACACACAATCATCACACATAAAGCACACACACGCACTTCACTAATCCTTCATAAATACCCATGGCAACACCTGCCGGGGAAGAGGAGGAGCTGAGTTTTGGGGTTTTCATAAAGGGGAGGTAGAGGAAGAGCAAGATCCCTGAATCCTCAAGTAATTTCTGAAGTAATTTCTCATTTGATTGTTGTTTGTATTTTCTGCCTTTCATTTGATTTTGTTCATTTTACTTTCATTTTCCATAACCTCCATGTAGCGGCACCATCAGCACCATTTACCAAAACAGAACCCAAACCAGTAAACAATCACTCATACCTCCATAACCCAGCGGCACCACCCAACACCAACTAACAAACTTCCACCATCCAAACCGCGCCACCTCCGCCAGCAAAACCACTACCAAACCGAGACTCAAAACAGAGC
Source organism: Styphnolobium japonicum (assembly GCA_023212625.1). NCBI lineage: Eukaryota > Viridiplantae > Streptophyta > Magnoliopsida > Fabales > Fabaceae > Styphnolobium > Styphnolobium japonicum. The sequence continues at coordinate 17,421,168 of JALBWW010000003.1, read as the reverse complement.
ACAAAGCCCGGCCACCCAACCTCGCCGGCACCACCCAAAACAAACCAAAACCACCGCCCAACCTCTACCCAAAACAGACCCAAACCGCAGCACCAAAACAGAAAACCCAAGCCACCCACACCCAGATCGAAACAACCATTCATCTGCACCTTACCTCTTTCAAGCCACCTAACCATCACAAAAACAGAACCCATAGCCAAGCCACTGTTAGAGGGAGAAAAGAATGGGTTGATCATGAGAATTGAGTGAGAGAAAAGGAAGAAAGAGAAAAGGAAGATAGAGTGTAGATGGAAGAAAAAAAAAACAAAGATAGAGGGAGAAAATAATAGGTTGATCGTGAGAATTGAGTGAAAGAAAAGGAAGAAAGAGAAAAGGAAAAAAGAAGAGAGAGAAGAGAGAGAACAAAACAAAAAAGATAAGTAAAATAAATATATATATATATATATATATAAGTTTCAAAACTTGAGTTGGTCGTAGGAATTAGAGGGTAAAAGTGAGAGAAGAAAAAGAAGGAAAGAGAAAGGCAGAGAAAAAGGAAGAAAGAGAAAAATAATAGAGAGGAGAAAGAAAAGAATAAAAAATTGCAATGAATAAAAAAATAAAAAAATGAAGTAATAAAAAGAATAATATAAAAAATTAATTTTTGGTTGTCTTTAGCTTGGGTTAATACAAATTTTCTTGTTATTAATTTCTTTCACCAATTTTTATTTTATTTTATTTTATTTGCTCTTGTTTACTTTGTTTATATTGCTTTGTTTACTTTATTTGTTCGTTTAATTATTTGATTTTACTGCATTTAAGTATTTTATTTTTATTTTTAGATATTTGATATCAATTATTTGTACTTGTATTATGCAAGAAAAAAAAGGAATAATAATCAAATATATGGTTCAATGCCATAATATTTTCGTTAGTTGGTGTTGAATGGTCACGTACTCTCTGACCAATTTTTCGTGAGCTGGTTCTGTGAGCTTAGTACTATATACCATTTCATTTAGGATGCGTTAATTAATTTTTTTTATCAAGTCATTTTTTTTCTTTTTTTTTTATCAAGTTATTTCATTTTCTTTTAATCCATAAATGCAAATCAATCATTTTCTCAATTTAATCCGGTCAATATGTAATCACTATCAAAAGAATTACATGGTTCTAAATGGTTTAATGCCATAATGATTTTGTTAAGTGGTGTTGAGGTGTCAAGTACTCTCTGACCATTATTTTCCAGGAGCTAGTTTTGTGGGCTTAGTACCATGTTCTATTTCATTCAAGACACGCTTTAAAAATAGATTAATTCGTTAACGGCGTTGAGGGAGCAAGTACCCTCTCGTCATTTTTCTTGAGATGGTTCTGTGGGCTTAGTATCATGTTCCATTTCGCTTAGGACACGCTAATTGTTTTCCTTACTCAAATGTTTTTTTTGTAATAAAAAATTAAATTTTTTTTTACTCAAATTAATTCTTTTTTTTTTATTAATAAATCCCAATCATTTTTCTTAAATTAAAATTAACTAACACCCAATTATTTTAGAGAACTACATGGCTTTGAATTCCCCATTGCACTTGGGGGATACGTAGGCACTCACGGCAAGCCAAATGTATAAATAGTCTAATTTAATTTTATCTTTTCCCATACCTGTAAATATTCTAATTTATTTATTAATTTATTTTTATTTTATTTTTCACCAAACTTGTAAATATTCAATTTATTTATTTTATTTATTTTGTTTATTTTTCCTTCAACTTTGTAAATTGTTTAGTTTAGTTTTTATTTAATTTTGTGAATATTTGTAGTTTATTTATTTTTCTTGGTTCTAACAACAAACCTGCAAATATTTAATTTAGCTTTTTGTGTTTATTTTCCTTCAAATAACTAAATTGTGCAATTTAGTTTCTATTTGAATTTGTTAATATTTGTAATTTAATTATTTGGCTTGTTTCATCTTTATTTAAGGGGTAAAATAGATATTGATTAGATTATTAAAATTCGTACAACTAGTTTAAGGTAACCGTCTTAGGATGAATGTATCAGGGGTGCAGTGGGATTAAGTTTCCACCCTTCCCTGTGCATAATCGACTCCCGAACCCTACCTGATTTTTGCAGACCTTTTCTTTTGTTTTATTTTAAATATATTTTTTAAAGGGTTTTGCCAGTCATTTTCCCTACCCAATAAAAGATTGGTGGCGACTCAACTTATTTATTTATTATTTTTTTTCACGCCACACCCCGTCGCGATTTTTCCCAGTCGTGACAAGGGGTAAGGAATGAAATAAGTTATGAAATTACATTTTTATCTTTAACCCTTATATTTTGTGTTTGAAAAAAGGATAATATAGGAATAATAAACTTAAATTTTTTTTCCTATTCCATTCACTTCCATTAAAACTTACAACCAAGGAAATTAAAACTTTCTTTCATTCCATCATTAAACATCCAAATAATGGTATGCAACTTTATTCCATACTATTCTTTTTCATTCCATTCCACCCACCATAAAACCTCCAAACATAGCCTTAAGTCTTTGTCATGAAATACCAGTCTGCATTTAAAATGAATCCATTTTGCATAAATCTTTTTTTTGGTAGCAGACCTTGTTTTGTGCATAACTTTGGTTATACGTGTTGGATTTAAAATCTCTCTGTTGCATTATGAAGCTAATACATAAGAGTTTAACATGTGAAAATTTTAGAACTAATGAAGCTTATGCATAAGAGTTTAATATGTGAAAAGTTTAGAATTATGCTACTTGTCATCTTCTCCTAGTTTTGCACTCAAAATCATATCAATTTTTGTAGAATTTCACTTTTAGGACTTTTTGATAGTTTTGGACCTAATTTGTTTATTTTTTTTTAATCTTTTGGCTTCAAAAATAAGAATTTGGGGACATCATATGTTGATTTGTATTTCTTCCTTGATTTGTGTGGTAAATGTGGGTTGTTGGATTCTGATTATTTACAGTTTGTTACCATGCCTAACTTCTTGATTGTGAAGTCAAGTCATTCATTTGAAAAATTCTGGTGCAAGCCTCTTAAGTATGCTTTTCCTCTTTAGGTTTTCAATTGTTATATATGTTAGCCATGGCAAAATTTCTACATGAGCCTGTTAGAAAGATAGATGTGGACTTAGCCATATATTCAATGTGTTGTTTCACTTTCTGTAACCTGATTTTGTTATTAATGGACTGATTTAGAAATGGGTGATTTGATTCACTTGCTCTGAACTGGATTGACTCGTAAGGTCTTAAGACTTGATGCATTGATCTTTTTGTTTGAATTGATTGCTTGCGGGTCTTGCTAGCAGATTTGAAATAACATTTTTTTATTATCTTTTTTCGCTTGAGCTTTAATATTTAGATTCTATCATGCTCTAATGGATTTGGTTTCAAATGACCGTGGAATTTCTTGTTATTTTTGGTTATCCGTTATGTTGTTGTGAGTTGTTGGTTTGTTTTGATTCAATTTCGTCTTCTTACATTGTTATTCTGAGCATACATTTATTTAAAATTTGAAGAATCATACTCAAGGTTTATTTTGTATATATTTTTTATTTGCGTAAAAGCCAAAATAGATCAAATTTCATTTTTCTATAAATAAGAAATAAAATAAAATAAATGATCTAATGTCATAACACTTGCGTTTAGTTGTCTTTAGGGATTAAATATCTACTAGACAATCTTTTTGGGATATGTTGACACCCAAATTTGTCCTGAAATTCTAATTTTTACCAATGGGCATTATACCAATAAATTTGGATCTGATCCATTCACCAAGCCCAAATCCATTGCTTTAAAATGATTGATAAAAAAAAAAAATAATTTTTGGTCTGGCCTGCAGAAGTGGAAAAAATCTCCACTGATCCAGTAAAATTTTAAAATAAGGAAAAATCTGATCAGTCATAAAATTAAATAGAAAACAAAAATAAAAAATTATTCCAGGAAATAAATTTGAATTCATAAATACATTTAATCCCTTATTAATGGTAATTTGGGGTTTAAATAATTAATTGATTTTGATTGATTCTGATTGCACAAATTAATCTTGATTGATAGGAGAAATTTATTCTAATTTACCCTAATTAATTGAGCTGATTGAGGTGATGAGAATAATTATTTAGGCTATAAATAACTAATGGTAGAAAAACCCTAGGGGGGCCCGAGAAGGGAGAGAGGAGCTGTAACACAAAAAAGAAAGAGAGAAAAAAGTATAGAGAGAGGGAGAGCTACAACACTCAAAGTGAGATAATACACACAAAGAAAGAGAGAAAGAATGAGAAGATAGAAGAAACCTCTCCCCATTGTCCTTCCATGTGGGAATTCGACTCAAGGTATGGCCTTAATCTTTTTCTATTCTTTGCTTCTTGCATAAAATATTGGAGATCTTTTGTATTCATGGTTGAAATTCCAAGACAGCCACCATGAGCCCTCCTCTTCTACTAACAGAAACAAGCCATCATAAACCATTACTTCCACTAGCATATTGATATTTGTTCATGCTTTTTTTAAAAAAATTATTAATAATAATGAATTAAGGTTTCCGACGATGGAATAATCAAAATTAGTCGAAGTGACGGCGACATTTTGACTTTCCTGAGGTGAGGAGTTTCTCTTTAGTTTTGCCAGAAGTGCTGGCAGGGCTTTAGGCGATCTCCAATATAAATATATCTCTTCATACATTAATCTCTTGTTATGATTACATGTTTGTCACTTCAGTCAAATATCAAATTAACCCTTAAACTTTGCCGACGATGGAAAATTTGGGAGAGGATCGAAGAGACGATCAACTAAACTCTTCCCAATATTCTTGAGGCTATTAATATTAGATTTTGCCAAGAGCGCTGGCGGGGTCTAATTTTCACAATTAATTAAATAAAATATTTTAAAATATAAAAAAATGTGAACAAATTAATGTAGCCTTAAATTTGTGGTGGTGGTAAATTAAAATTTCATTTAATCACACATTCAAAAAAATTTCATTTTTTTAAAATCATTTCACAAGTCACTTTTTCTAAAAATTTCCTTTTATAAAAATCATTTAAAAATCTCATATTTTATTTAGAAATATTTTCTTAAAAATATGATTTTTTTAATTTACCACCTTCATGTAATGTGTTATGGGCTTACATTTGTTTCATACAATAATGGCTATTTAGCCACCCATTCTTTGTCTTAGTCATTTATCATTTTTGATAATATGCCGACAAAATGGGACATTGTGAGCAACATTTGTCATATTGAATTTTGATGATAACCAAACAAAGGATTCCGCACCAAGAAGACAAGAACAAGTTCACAAGGAGTACTCAAGACTTATAGGCTTTTACTTATCATTGTAAGAGTTATAAATTGCTTAAATCACCTAGCAAGCATTTTGTTTCAATCTTTCAAAACTATTCCTAAAATAAGGTTTGATAAAAAGATATTATCTTTAAAAATGCTTTGGAAAGAAAGATTTTTTAACTTATCAAAAATGAGTTTTTAAGTCACTTGTAGTCGACTACAATATTGATGTAGTCGACTACACAGCTGGAAAATGTTAAATTTACAACGCTTTCCAAAAGTCAGAACAAACTTGTAGTCGACTACACAAGTATTGTAGTCGACTACCAACAGGCAAAACCTTGAAATGCCTGTCTTTTTGAAATGTCCCGAGGATGCTTGTAGTCGACTACAATGCTGAGGTAGTCGACTACAATGCTGATAAAAATACTTTTGCTAAATACATGTTAACCCGAGGACATTTGTAGTCGACTACCAAAGCTATTGTAGTCGACTACATCGTTTTTAAAATTGTTCCTTTTTAAAAAATGCATAAACCAGAGGAGACATGTAATCGACTACATAAGCGCTGTAGTCGACTACATATTATTTTTGATAATATATCTCAGTTGCCTTGCTTTTAAAAGAGAATCCGAGAGCTGTTGTAGTCAACTACCTTGTAAGTGTAGTCGACTACATGCATTCTGTTAATAATAAACTCTCATGTTTTTAAAAGTCAGAAAGGCTTGGTAGTCGACTACAACAGTCGTGTAGTCGACTACACACGCTCCAGAAACTTTTCCAACGGCTAGTTTGAATATTGTTTTAATACTTACCTACTACCCAACGGATCAAAAACTTGTAAGAGCTATTTATAGCTCATCTAAATTAAGTTTAAAAAAAAAAAAAGATCAGAAATTCATTTTGAAAGAGCTTTTTCTAATCTTCAGTTCATCATACTCTGTTTTCTATTTGAAAAAGCTTGCTTAGTGATTTGATCATATACTCATCTGTTCTTCAAGTTGTATATCTGCTCTTGTGAGAGTTACAATCTACCAAAAACCATTAGATTATCTTGTGTAAGTTGAAGGAGAGAAAATCCTTGTTGTATTGAGGGAGGCTCTTGCACATAGAGGGTGGAGGATCCCATACTAAGTAAAGAGTGCTCTTTATTGTAAGGGTTTTTATCAAGCACCCAAGTTAGAAGCTTGAAGTATAGTTGAAATCTCGGGTGGACGATCTCGAGGACTGGACGTAGATCACAAGAAGTGATTGAACCAGTATAAATCTTGTGTGCATTCTCTCAACCCTTATCTTTTACTTATAAGTCATATTCTATCAACTTATCTAACTTGATGTTTTTAATGTTGTGAATTCTTGTCTTATACTTTCTGTATCAAAAAGCTCATTAATTTTAGTCATTATCCTTTGCAAGTCCATTGATCTTAAATAATTAACATCATTAAAATAAACCTTGCGAAAGTTTTTGAAAACTCAATTCACCCCCCCTCTTGAGTTATTGAAGCCACTTGGTAACAAGTGGTATCAGAGCTTGACTCTTGTGTAAAGAGCTTAACAGCTTCAAGAGATGGCTTCTTTTCAATTTGCTTTACCCGAAGGAGCTTCTATAAATAGACCTCCAGCTTTCAATGGTACTGGTTATACTTATTGGAAAGAAAGAATGAGAATTTTCATGGAATCTATTGATATTGATATTTGGGATGCCGTTGAAAATGGTGCTTTTGTTCCAAAGAAGGTGGTTGATAACCATGAGGTTCTTAAACCAAGAGCTGAATGGACTGATGATGATAAAAAGAAAGTTCAACATAATGCTAAGGCCAAAAACATCATTACTAGTGCCTTAGGTTATGATGAATATTTTCGCATCTCCAACTGCAAAAGAAATGTGGGATGCACTTCAAGTAACCCATGAAGGAACCGAGTGAGGTAAAGAGGTCTAGAATTAACACTCTCATACATGAGTATGAACTCTTTAGAATGAATCAAGGTGAAAGCATACAAGATATGCAAAAGAGATTCACTCATATAGTTAATCATCTATCTTCATTGGGAAAAACATTTCCAGATGAAGATTTAATTAACAAAGTTTTGAGATGTTTAAACAGGGAATGGCAACCCAAAGTGACAGCAATTTCAGAATCAAGAAACTTAGCAACAATGACTCTTCCAACACTTTTTGGAAAACTCCAAGAACATGAAATGGAGTTAATAAGACTGAGTGAACATGAAGGAGTTGACAAGAAGAAGAAAGGAATAGCTCTAAAGGCAACCTCATCTCACTATGATAATGAAGATGATGATGAAGGCTCTATAGAGGATCTTGAAATAAATGAAGAAAACCTTAGTCTTCTTGTGAGAAAATTTGGAAAATTTCTCAAAAAGAAAAACAATGGAAGAAGGCCACCCTTTCCTCCAAAGAAAAACTTCAAAGGAGAAGGTTCAACACCTACTCCACCTACTTGCTTTGAATGTGGCAAACCAGGTCACATGAAGATGGACTGTCCGCTATACCAAAAGAAGATGGAAAGATTTGATAGAAAACCAAAGCAAGAAAAGAAAGGAAGAAGAGCATACATTGCATGGGAGGACAATGACTTGAGCTTATCGGATGACTCCGACAATGAGGAAGCCAATCTTTGTCTCATGGCAAATGATGATTTAGAGGTGTGCTTGAAGGCCAAGAGTTCAAAATGGTATCTTGATAGTGGTTGCTCCAAGCACATGACAGGAGATGAGTCAAAGTTTTCATTCTTTATACCCAAAGAGCATGGACATGTCACCTTTGGAGATAACAATAAAGGAAAAATCCTTGGCACTGGAAAAGTTGGTAAAACTCCCTCAACATCTATTGAAAATGTGTTGTTAGTTGATGGACTCAAACATAACTTACTTAGCATTAGTCAATTGTGTGACAAGAATAATAGAGTTATTTTTGATTCAAATTGTTGCATAGTTGAGGATAAAAATGATAAACAAGTTAAGTTTGTTGGTCATAGAGTGGATAACATTTATATGATTAGTCTAGATGAAATATCCTCAAATGATGCAAAATGCCTAGTGAGTAAGGAAAATGATTCATGGTTATGGCATAGAAGAGTTGCACACATTCACATGGATCATTTAAATAAACTAATTTCCAAAGACTTAGTAATTGGACTCCCAAAGCTTCATTTTACAAAAGACAAACTTTGTGATGCTTGTCAAAAAGGAAAACAAGTAAAGGTCTCTTTCAAAAGCAAAAATATTGTTTCAACCTCTAGACCTTTACAACTTTTACACATGGACCTTTTGGACCATCAAGAACAATGAGCTTTGGTGGGAATTACTATGCACTTGTGATTGTGGATGATTATTCTAGATTTACGTGGACATTATTTCTTGCCCATAAGAATGAAGCTTTTAAAGCTTTTAGAAGACTTGCAAAGTTAATCCAAAATGAGAAAAACTCTAGTATTGTATCCATAAGAAGTGATCATGGTGGGGAATTTGAAAATCAAGATTTTGAAAACTTTTGTAATGAAAGTGGCATTGAACACAATTTTTCAGCCCCTAGAACTCCACAACAAAATGGAGTTGTAGAAAGAAAAAATCGAAGCTTAGAAGAAATGGCTAGAACCATGCTCAATGAGACTAATCTTCCTAAATATTTTTGGGCCGATGCGGTAAGCACCGCTTGTTATGTAATGAATAGGGCACTAATAAGGCCCATTTTGAAGAAAACTCCTTATGAACTTTACAAAGGAAGAAAACCAAATATTTCCCACCTTCATGTCTTTGGATGCAAATGCTTTGTTTTAAATAATGGAAAGGATAACTTAGGCAAGTTTGATGCAAAATCTGATGAAGGAATATTTCTTGGGTATTCATTAACTAGCAAAGCATTTAGAGTCTATAATAAAAGAACAATGACAATTGAGGAATCAATACATATTGCTTTTGATGAAACAAACTCCCTAGAGCCAAAAGAAGATGTTGTTGATGACATTGTGGAAAATTTGACTGATATTCACTTAAATGACAAAGTGGAGAACCTTAAGAAAGAAGAACAAGGAGAGATTGCTTCCCCACAACAAGGTCAATCTCAAATCAATGACTTACCAAGAGAATGGAGAACGCATAGGAACCATCCACTTGACTTGGTAATTGGTGATGTCTCTCAAAAGGTAATTACTCGAAACTCCATTAAAAATGTATGCAATCATTTAGCTTTTGTTTCTCAAGTTGAACCAAAAAACATAGATGAGGCCATAAATGATGAAAATTGGATCTTGGCAATGCAAGAAGAATTAAATCAATTTGAGAGGAACCAAGTTTGGGAACTTGTTCCAAGACCCAATGATCATCCCATTATTGGCACCAAATGGGTTTTTAGGAACAAACTTGATGAAACCGGAATAATTACAAGAAATAAAGCTAGGCTAGTAGCTAAAGGTTATAATCAAGAAGAAGGAATAGATTGTGAAGAAACCTATGCTCCTGTTGCTAGATTAGAAGCTATTCGAATGTTACTTGCATATGCCTGCATCATGAACTTTAAACTTTATCAAATGGACGTAAAAAGTGCCTTCCTGAATGGTTTTATTCAAGAAGAAGTGTATGTTGACCAACCTCCTGGTTTTGAAAATTATAAACTGCCCAATCATGTTTTTAAACTTAAAAAGGCATTGTATGGCTTAAAACAAGCTCCTAGAGCTTGGTATGAAAGACTGAGCAAGTTTCTTTTAGAAAAAGGTTTTACTAGAGGAAAAGTTGACACAACACTTTTCATTAAAAATAGAAATCATGACATTCTCCTTGTACAAATCTATGTAGATGATATCATTTTTGGTGCTACTAATGAATCTCTATGTAAGGAATTTGCCAACATCATGCAAAGTGAATTTGAAATGTCTATGATGGGAGAGCTCACCTTCTTTCTTGGATTGCAAATCAAGCAAACAAGTGAAGGAATCTTCATTAACCAATCCAAATACTGCAAGGAATTGCTCAAAAGATTTGAAATGGAAAATTCAAAGGTTTTTGACACTCCCATGAGCACCTCTTCTTAGGTTGGACAAAGATGAAGGTGGTAAGCCCATAGAAATTACAAAATATAGAGGTATGATTGGCTCACTACTATATCTTACTGCTAGTAGACCAGATATCATGTTTAGTGTGTGCATGTGTGCTAGATTTCAAGCAAATCCTAAGGAATCACACTTAAGTGCTGTTAAAAGAATTATGAGGTATCTAGTTGGCACTCAACAAATGGGTTTGTGGTACCCCAAGGGTGCCTCAAGTAGTCTAGTTGGTTATTCCGATTCTGATTTTGCTGGATGCAAAATGGATAGGAAAAGTACTAGTGGAACTTGTCACTTTCTAGGATGCTCTCTTGTCTCTTGGCATAGCAAGAAGCAAAATAGTGTGGCATTGTCTACTGCTGAAGCTGAATATGTTGCGGCTGGAAGTTGTTGTGCTCAAATCCTTTGGATGAAGCAACAACTTCTAGACTATGGACTTAAGCTTGATCACATCCCTATAAGATGTGATAACACTAGTGCAATTAACTTGACTAAAAATCCCATAATGCACTCTAGAACCAAGCACATTGAAATTAGGCACCATTTTATAAGAGATCATGTACAAAATGGAGATTGTGTAGTTGAATTTGTAGAAACAACAAAACAACTTGCTGATATCTTTACCAAACCACTTGCAAAAGAAAATTTCTTTTTTATAAGAAGAGAACTTGGAATGATTGATCACAGTTGCATTTAAAGACCTTGTTTCTATTTCATTGTTATACAATTTTTTTTATTTCAATTACTGACTTAGGCATCGGAGGTTTCCCTAAATTTGTTTTGCAGGTAATCCTAATATAGCCTAAGTCCCCCAATTTAGATTGATGAAGTTTTGGACAAATTGATTAAGCTAAAAAGTGTTTTCAGAAGCAAGGTAGTCGACTACACAGATCTTGTAGTCGACTACACACAGGTAATGAAGCTTCTCTCGTGCAATTTTATTTTTCCAGAAAGCATTGGTAGTCGACTACACAGGTATTGTAGTCGACTACAATTACAGTTTTTCTTTAAAAACTGAAAATAAAATCTCAGAAGCTCATTGTAGTCGACTACCCTAATACTTGTAGTCGACTACACAGTGCAACAAGTTGCAACAGAAGCAACTTGCAGTCGACTACAAGCAGGGAGTAGTCGACTACAATCTCGGGTTTTAAATACCCCACGGCAGCCATTCATCTCATTTCTCCTTCTTCTCTCCTGCGACCCACTCCTCTCTCTCTCTCTCAAATCTCTTCCCAAACCCTAGCCGCCCAATCCCTTCACCAAACCCTCCTCTCACTTCATCATTTCATCATCATAATGGCAAGCTCCTCCTCTGCTCCCAAACGAAAGAAAACCACCCATAGCCATGTCTCAATTCCTCCAACCCTCAACCTGCGTCGGTATTTCACCAAGGAAGAGCAGATGATCAAGTTCACCAATGACTTTCAATCTCGTCCTATAGTGGCACCCCGCTATCTAGATGAGATCTTTCTACGGATCGAAGGTTTCGCTCTTCCGCATTTGCTCAGAGATTTGCAAATCGATGCCTTCACTAGGATTCTCTGTCCGATTTACCCACAATTGGTGAAGGTATTCTTTTGCAACTTCAAGTATCATAATAAACGTATTTTCTCTGAAGTCAAGAAGATTAAGATAGATCTAGGCTTTTCTGAACTCGCTGAACTCACCGACATTCCCCTTATCCCCGGCCGTAGTGAAGAAAGTTTAGAAGATTTTGAGAAAACTGCAGCAACTTGGAGTGTGCTTAGAGAAGGTGGACCATTTCCAACCTCTAGGTTTAAAGTAGGATATTTATCTGTTGAGAATCGGCTACTTCATTATATTTTGTGCCGAGTTTTGCTTCCGAGAAATGGGAACTATGCCACCGTTTCTGAAGAAGATTTGCTATACATGTGGGCACTAAACAAAAGAGTGAAACTCAACTGGGCTTATCGCATCATGAAGCATATGGAACGTGTCTCTGAGAAACCTGGACCTGCACTTCCATACGCCATGCTGATAACCAAAATTCTAGAAAAGTTTAATGTGCCCTTGGAAGGTGAAAACTCAATTACGGTCACCGATGCTAACCGGATCCGTGAACAAAACCTTAGGAAAATGGGCTTGAAGAAGGTTGACATGCATTGGGTACGAGACGCTGAAGATGAGGAGTTTGATGATCAGTCCACTCACCACCACATGGAGGAAGATCAGCCACCATCTAACGCTTATCCTTCAGGACCAATGCCGGACTACTCTCACGGCATAGCTGAGATTATGACTGGGCTCCACAGTCTGACCTCCTTTGTGAAAGAAGACTTATTTGGGAGGGTAGTTGCTATGGAGACTCATCTTCACTCCATGGATGCGCGGCTTGAACGTCTTGAAACCTCAGTTGGAGACTTGACTTCCCAAATGACCGATGTCACTTTCCAGCTAAACCAACTGACCATTCCAGCAGATGATCCTACTCAACATGAATTGGCTGGCTCAGATGACGAGGATGAGGATGAAGACGAGGACGATGATGGGGCTTAGACTTTTCTTAGGATTTCTCTTTATTTTATCTTATTATGTTTTGAACAAATCCAAAGTTTATGCCATTTAGTTATTTGATGTTGAACAAGTTAAATGTTTGATCTTTACTTGACTTAATGCTTGATTGTTATTTAATGCTTGATTGTTACCCTTATTTGATAATGCCAAAAGGGGGAGAAATATGTTAAATGAAATGGAATGAATATGCTTATATGACTAAATAACATTGCTAATATATATTTCATAATGAAGGTACAATGTTATAAATAAAAAATTGAAATGCTCCTATTGTAAAACTAAGGGGGAGTCAATACAATATGAAATCGCTCCTGCTGCGACATTTCCTAAAACTCTGATTATCAAAGGGGGAGATTTTGTCTATCTATTTCTTTTTATTACTGACATTTCTCACTCCACAGTTATATTGTTTGTCATCATCAAAAAGGGGGAGAATGTGAGCAACATTTGTCATATTGAATTTTGATGATAACCAAACAAAGGATTCCGCACCAAGAAGACAAGAACAAGTTCACAAGGAGTACTCAAGACTTATAGGCTTTTACTTATCATTGTAAGAGTTATAAATTGCTTAAATCACCTAGCAAGCATTTTGTTTCAATCTTTCAAAACTATTCCTAAAATAAGGTTTGATAAAAAGATATTATCTTTAAAAATGCTTTGGAAAGAAAGATTTTTTAACTTATCAAAAATGAGTTTTTAAGTCACTTGTAGTCGACTACAATATTGATGTAGTCGACTACACAGCTGGAAAATGTTAAATTTACAACGCTTTCCAAAAGTCAGAACAAACTTGTAGTCGACTACACAAGTATTGTAGTCGACTACCAACAGGCAAAACCTTGAAATGCCTGTCTTTTTGAAATGTCCCGAGGATGCTTGTAGTCGACTACAATGCTGAGGTAGTCGACTACAATGCTGATAAAAATACTTTTGCTAAATACATGTTAACCCGAGGACATTTGTAGTCGACTACCAAAGCTATTGTAGTCGACTACATCGTTTTTAAAATTGTTCCTTTTTAAAAAATGCATAAACCAGAGGAGACATGTAATCGACTACATAAGCGCTGTAGTCGACTACATATTATTTTTGATAATATATCTCAGTTGCCTTGCTTTTAAAAGAGAATCCGAGAGCTGTTGTAGTCAACTACCTTGTAAGTGTAGTCGACTACATGCATTCTGTTAATAATAAACTCTCATGTTTTTAAAAGTCAGAAAGGCTTGGTAGTCGACTACAACAGTCGTGTAGTCGACTACACACGCTCCAGAAACTTTTCCAACGGCTAGTTTGAATATTGTTTTAATACTTACCTACTACCCAACGGATCAAAAACTTTTTATAGCTCATCTAAATTAAGTTTAAAAAAAAAAAGATCAGAAATTCATTTTGAAAGAGCTTTTTCTAATCTTCAGTTCATCATACTCTGTTTTCTATTTGAAAAAGCTTGCTTAGTGATTTGATCATATACTCATCTGTTCTTCAAGTTGTATATCTGCTCTTGTGAGAGTTACAATCTACCAAAAACCATTAGATTATCTTGTGTAAGTTGAAGGAGAGAAAATCCTTGTTGTATTGAGGGAGGCTCTTGCACATAGAGGGTGGAGGATCCCATACTAAGTAAAGAGTGCTCTTTATTGTAAGGGTTTTTATCAAGCACCCAAGTTAGAAGCTTGAAGTATAGTTGAAATCTCGGGTGGACGATCTCGAGGACTGGACGTAGATCACAAGAAGTGATTGAACCAGTATAAATCTTGTGTGCATTCTCTCAACCCTTATCTTTTACTTATAAGTCATATTCTATCAACTTATCTAACTTGATGTTTTTAATGTTGTGAATTCTTGTCTTATACTTTCTGTATCAAAAAGCTCATTAATTTTAGTCATTATCCTTTGCAAGTCCATTGATCTTAAATAATTAACATCATTAAAATAAACCTTGCGAAAGTTTTTGAAAACTCAATTCACCCCCCCTCTTGAGTTATTGAAGCCACTTGGTAACAGACATGTCAAAATAAAATAAATAACATTTTTTTAGATAATAAAGGACCAATTTAATTAATTTGACAAGATAACAATAGATTAAATAGGTAACCATTCTTAGAATGGACAGTGTAGGGTGCTAACACCTTTCCTACCTGTAATCAACCCCCAAACCTAAACTCTTAAACACAGATCATTTTTTTTAAGGTGTCCAATCGCACCATTCCATTTTTAATAGAAGAACTGGTTGGTGGCGACTCCCAAACAATTAAATCTTAGTTGCCTTCTCCCATCGCGGCGCCCTTCGGAACGGTTGCGACAGGATAGTAGGTCTAGTATTGCCTTACATCTCATTTAAGACGCATTAATATGTTTTGTTTATAAAAAAAATCAAATCACTTTTCTTTTTAATCAAATCAATCTTTTTCTTTTAATCAATTAATTCAAATCAATTTTTTTAAAATTAAAATCAATTAACATATAATCATTTTCTAAATAATTATGTGGCTTTGAGTTTCTCATTACATCAAGGGATACATAGAAGAGCAAGTCAAGCCAAACTTGTAAATTTTTGTAATTTAGTTTCTTTTCTAATTTGTAAATATTTGTATTAATTTGTAAATATTTATTTACTTTTGTTCAATTCCATCTTTTGTTTAAGGGGTAAAATAGATATTTTTAGGTTATCAAATTTTCACCACTAGCTTAAGGTAATCCATCTTAGGACGGATGTATCAGGAGTGTCATGAGATTACGTTTTTAGTCTCCTCTATGCATAACCGACTCTTAAACCTTGCTTTGTTTTGCAAACTATTTTATTTTAATTTTTTTAAAAATATTTTATGAGCCATTTTTGTTACTCAATAAACAATTAATGGTGATTCTATTTTTTTGATTCAATTAATTTTTCTTTTCTCGGCACTCCTGTCATGATTTTTCTCGATAGTGACATATATATATAATTATCACGTTGTTTTTCTTTATATATGTATCATTAATTTTCATAGACATAAATTATAAAAATTTGATATCTTTAATAACTTTTATATTTATTCAACATTAAAAGCTTATTTTATTAATATGAAGTATGTAAAAATATTAAAATTAAATAATTTTAAATAACTATGTAAAAATATAAAAATAAATTTTGCTAAGAGATAGTAAAACATTAATAAAAAGATTACTTTGGGACCATTGGTGGTGGTGCAATAATCTTCAATACAATATAGGATCATATAATCTATCTTCATTAATAAATAACACGAATGTCCCAGCAGTTAAGTGTTGCATTTATAAGCTACAAGACCAAGTGCAAACCCCAATACTCACACCTAGTGCATTTATGCTAAATAATCTTTAAACCGATTAACAAGCCAATGAATCGGTTTAAGTTGAACCAGTCTTATCTGCGTTATGTCTCATTTTCATTACATTACACTGATAATCAGAATCCATATCAACCAATCAAATATAATATATAAAAATTAAGTTTGGATTTCATCATGGATTTAATTTTAATCTACCGTTAGTGTAAAGTTTCTTTACACTGTCATTTAATCATGTACTGACACATCATTAAAAGTGTTAGACTTTTAAGGTAATTGTTATAATAGTCAAACTCTTTTAATTAGTTGGCAATACATGATTGGGTGATAGTATAAAAAAACTTTACACTGACAGTAGATCAAAATTAAACTCTTTCATTATATAATCAATCAATCAAATATAATATATAAAAGAATATTATTTGATTTTCATTACACGGGTTATCACAATCAATATCAATCAATTAATTTAATTCACACCAATCAATCAAATATAATATATAAAGGATTTAATTTTAATCTATTGTCAGTGTAAAAAAAATTTACACTATCATCTAATCATGTGCTGACATATCATTAAAAGAGTTATACTTTTTAGGTGGTTGTTGTGATAGTAAAACTCTTTTAATAATTTGGCAGCACATGATTGGATGATAATGTAAAAAAACTTTACATTGACGGTGAATTAAAATTAAACTCATATATAAAACTAGAATCTCGATTTTCATTACATTGGTCATAATCGATATCAATCAATTTAATCAACCATCGATCAATCAAATATAACATATAAAACATAATCTTGATATATAAATTTTGACTAAAACTCTATTTTAGTCTCTCACATTTGATTTAATTATCAATTTTATCTATGACATTTTAATTTTTTTAATTTAGTCCCTGATAAATATAAATTCACTTCAATTTGATCCCTCCGTCTATGTCTTTGTTATTTACTGAATGAAAATAATGATGTGTCACCGTTAAAAGTAACATGACATCCTTATTTTGCTAGTATAACATTGAGTTAGTAACTAATTTGATTATTTCACCCAAAAAAAGGGCATCTGTCACGACCCAAACTAGAAGGCCCTGACCGGCGCATAGGAAGGACTAGCCAACCTAGCAAGCCTAATGGGTCAAAGACCATAATAAGATAATATACTAAATCTACCAAAATTTCAGCAGAGTAACCTCTAAAAGTTAGACATCCCAATTTAACAATTCCCAACCTGTTCACTTACAAGCATCACTAAACATAATCCTACTAACAGTATATCATAAGACCAGACAAAGATACAGTGGAAGCTAGATCATGCCTGTGAATAATGGAGCATATCTAAGATTATTACATAACCAAAAATGTATAAGAAACCAACAACAGGAACAAAACAAACATGCCCACACGGACAAGGTGTTGAGCTCACCAAAACGACCAACTCCTAGTTATTGGAAGAACCTGGACCTGACTCAGTATTTGTATCTGAAATACATATAAGATAAAGGAGTGAGTCATAAGACCCAGTGAGAGATAACATAATCTATAATGAAATGGACAAGCATAAGCACAAGTTTTTCACGGAAAATACATCCACATATCAAAACATATGCGTTAGTTCAAATAATCATAAAACGTATACTAATAAGTAAGTTAATCATGAATTACCAAATCAACTATAACATATATCAATGGTCAAATGTCAAATGTCATATGGGAGGTTCCTAATTCAGAATTAATCAGAAATCTCACCAACGAACACATAGTTCGAAGGTTTGACAAAAACCCACCAACAGGGCACAGGGGTCAAATCCACCTGTCAAGTCAAACAGATCCGATCGTGTGGGCCAACACGTCGGGCTAGCAACACCCCTACTAGCTGAGGTTCGGACCAAGGTGCACCAAGGCTAACGTCTACTGTCGTTAGCTACAGTATTCTGTCAAAGTTTTCTCCCAACAAAACATAGCTATATAAATCTAGATATACATATATTCATAATCCAAAACAAAGTATCAGAAACACAACGATAGATATTTAGAATCATGAAAAAGTGTTTGTCCCAAGCTTTCTTATAATTTAACCACGAAGAAAAATAAATAACTTTGTGAAATCCTTCAATAAAGAACATTTTAAGAAAATGTACAAAAACATATTATAGATCATGTCATCAACTCACACAAAGGACGAAACTCCACGATTCCAAAAGCTATGTTGTCACGGACCAATAAGACGATCCTCCAATGAATCTAGGATTACAACAACATAACCAAAACAACAATCAACATTTAAAACTAAGGATTCATCCACTTGTGGAATAAGGAGTTCTTGAAGAATTTAGAAAACATTCAAGTTAACTTAGAAATGTGACATTTGTTTTGACAGAAATTCTGTACTGATTCAGAGGCTAATAAATTGCAATTAATATATGAAATTGAAGCCCTATGTGTCTAGTTTCTAACGCAACTGGAATCACCTCAATACGATCTCCCAATCAAGAGTTATGATCAAATTACTACACATTGTCTAGTTTACACGGGAATTCAATTTTTATCCCATTTAAACATTTTATCAAACACTTGATGAGCAATCCTTTCTTTCCAAAGCTAGCACGAAAATTCTATGTTCTAACACCCTTCCTATTAGTATCACTTCTCCATATCAACATTAAAACTCATCCAATTCATTCCATATACCATCAATTTCCAAGAATTCCAAAATTCCCAATTCAAACCCTAGGTTCAATACCCATTATGCATCTTACAATTCAATCTACAATTCACAATAATCCAACCACTAACAACATATTTGAGCTAAGAGATTACCTAAATGAGTCACAATAATGGAAGGATGAAGTGGGTGACTGGGTTGCTCCACCAAACCGTGCAACCCAACTCTTGTAAGATGAAGGATTCCAGTAGCTTGCAACGACCAAGAATGGTGGAATCCGGTGGATGGAAGAAGATGATGAGGAGGAAGATGACGGAGTAGAGAAGGAATGAGAGAAGTCAGAGAAGGAGGGAGAGCAGAGGCAGAGAGAAAGCGTATTCGCTTTAACTGCTCGAACGGGTCTTTCAGGGGGGGAGGAAGGGGAGTGTTTGGTAGTGAGGATATGAGGTGTTTGGAAGGGAGAATAAAGTATGCTATCCTATTCTGGTACAATGTTATTTACATTTCTTAATTTTAAAGATAAGGGAATACCCCCCATTTGGATTCAATAAAAATATCAAAAAAATTAAAATCCTTATAAATAAAAAGTCAACTCTTGAGTTTTAGTTCAAATTCCTAAAATCTGAAACTTTCAAAGATGTTTCCTTTCAAAACGAGTGAGTTAAAGGTTTCTAAAAATTCATTAAAAATCATTTTGTAGCTCTTTGATATCCCATTATCAATTACCGCAAATTTTGATTTCAAGAAAATACATATTTACTATAGTCCTCCATATAGGTGCCACTTCCCAGACTTAGCCAAATTTCAGGACCCGTATTAACAAGTAGTTATCTAATACACCCAAAATGACTCTAAATAACTTTTATAAGGTAAGTTTAATTATAAGAATCCCACTAATGAAGTAAAGTGACTTAAAAGGTTAATCCTTTGAACTTAAATTCATAAGAAAAAGACTATACATAATACGACTATCATACGCAAAAATTTCGGGTCATCACAGCATCATTTTCATCCACGAAGAGGTAAATTCCAACTAATAAATTCATTTTTATTGTAAAAGAATTTAGTCAGCTACTAACTCAGTGTCATGCTGGTAACATAAGGATGACACATTACCTTTAACGGTAACACATCATCATTTTCATTCAATGAATAACAGAGATACAGATGAAGAGACCAAATTGAAGTGAGTTTATAAATGTCAGGAACTAAATTGAAAAAATTAAAATTTTAGGGACGAAATTAATAATTAAATCAAATATGATGGACTAAAATAGGGTTTTAGTCATAAACTTTTAAAATACAATGAAATTTTGATGCACAAATGGCTGAATCATGATATAGGCATTGATGAATTCAAAGGGGCCTTAAGCTAATTTATAATTGGCATGTATTATATTTGAAAAATTAAAATAGTCATTATTAGGTTAATTAAGTATATATTTTATAAGTTGTTTGGTAAACTAATTCAATAACCAAACAAATAAAATAAATTTTTTTTTTACCAAAATATATACACAAATCACGAACACCTTGCTTAACTTTGATAAATTATGATAAATTTATTTTTTAAACTACGAAATTTTTATTTAAATATCTTAACTTTTATAATTAGTTTCCTTAATAATTAATTTTTTGGATTCATCCATGGGCATAAGATTTTTAAACTTATTATCAATATATATATATCTAATAAGATGAATTGTTTATTATAAGAGTAAGATGAACAAGTCTTGACTATTAAATCATTCATGTATAGTCAAGATTAGAACATAAAGTCATGTGACTTTTTGGTCTTGTAACCTTTAAGTGACTTCTAATATTGACCATACATGGATATTCTAATGGTCAATATTTACTTCTCTCAATAAAATAGTGCTCTCATTAAATATTCTCCTTTTATGTTTTATATCGTCTTTTATATTATTCTTTGTATGGTGTTAAATTAGTGAAAATGAAATTAAAGGTTTCCTCAAACAAAATCTCTTAATTTATTCTCTTAATAAATGAGCTCTCACCAGAACATAAGTCTCCACAAAACTTTTGATTTCACTATAAATAGCACATAAAACACACGAAATGTACAAGATAAAAAAGAAATTTGACAAAGAATTTTTGTCTAAATGGCCAAACACATCTCAAACCAATATGATCTCTTTGTCATCCTAGTTCTAGTTGCATTAGGTAATAAGTCTCTTCTTGTCTAACATTGTGTTGCTAGTTGAACTACAAATGATATGAAACCTCAATAATCTTTTTCCTTCTTTTTTATGTAGTGGGAGCATAATGTTTAGAGCAGTGGAAGGAGATATATGTACAAAAGGTTTGGGTTTCTGTGGTCCTGTAGGTGATTGTGACCAAAGGTGTAGAGCCAAGCACAATGATGGCGGATCTTGTGACGTCAACTTGTGCACTTGCTATTACATGTGCGGGCCTCCCCCAAGTTCAAGCCCACCCGAAAGGAAATGCGAAGGTGGGCTTGGATTCTGCACGTGTGAGTGCAATTGTGACTACTGCAATTCAAAATGTGCTAGCAAATACAATCAAGGTGCAGGGTTTTGTAACAGCGGATCTAGCTACAACTGCTGCTATTGTGAATATGTCTGCTCACCATCTTAAGTAACCTGTGGAGTAGGTCATGCTTTATAAACAAGTTACAAAATCATTGTCATAGGTAGTGAATCTACCTGTGGAGTTGATAAGTCGTGGATTGAAATTACTATACTCAATATATATATTTAGATCCTTATTGACTCAAAAGTGCTTGTGTGATTGTATTTCTTTTCTTTCTTAAAGTTATCCAGTTAGTTAACTTATCCCTCAAAATTTGAGATAATTGATAATGGCACAAGCTATAGATAACAACATTATATGGGTTTGACCCAAATTCACATTTTGATAACTATAGTTAGTTTTTATTTTATTTTATTTTATTGGTAATTTTCTATTTTAAATTGTAATTAATATCAAGATATGTGAGATGCTTATTTTTTTATTAGGAAACTAATAATACACACTCCTTATTTAATAAGGAATAAGGAGTGTATGGGGTGGTTGCTTGTTAAGTAAATTTTTGTGGGTTATAAATAATTATATTAGGGCATTGTTTGGGTCACGAGAATGAGAGAGAAGAAATTGTGAGTAATATTAGTGAGAGGGTTTGCAACTTTACCTATTCAAAGTTGAAGTAGTAGTAGTAGTGGTGGGAGAAGGTTTGTAGCTTTTCTTTTCAAAAATTGTATTGTAATTTTGTTTATAATAAATTTGATCTCTTATCATCCGTAAATGTAAGCATGTTGAGTCAAATTACGTTAAATTTATGTGATATTTTTCTTAATTACAAGTATTTATAGAAGCACACGAAGAAGATGTAGTAATACCCAACAAGTGGTATTAGAACCTAATTGGAGAAGCTACATGATGATACAATCCCTTTGATCCCTTGTATCAAAAGTCAGTGCAGGTCAAGTGGTGTGTTTCATTAATAATGACGGTGCAAGTACAATAATTTGATTTTTTTTTAAATTTGTTGCATTTTGATGAGATTTGTTGATTTTTTTTTATATGGTGAAGAAGCTAGTTTAAAGATTTGAAAATTTTGAAGAATGTTTGATGATGATAGAATTTGGATCAAGGTAGAGATTGTTATGTTTGACCCCAATTCTTAATTTGAAGATTGTTCATTGATGATGGAATTTGGCTAAAGGTAGATATTGCTGAGTTTGACTTAAATTCTTATTTTGATGATTATCGTTAACTTTCTATTTTATTCTTAGTTTCCTATTTAAAGTTGTAATTAATATTAAGATATGTGAGAGATATGCAAGGTCTTGTTTTTAATTAGGAAACTAATTATACAACCCTTATTTAATAAGGAGTGTTTATGGTGGTTGCTTGTCAAGCAAATTGGTGTGAGTTATAAATACTTATATTAAGGAATTGTTTGAGTCATGAGAATGAGAGAGAAGAATTTGTTAGTAATATTGGTGAAAGGGTTTGCAACTTTACCTGTTCAAATGCTGTATTGTAATATTTTTTTATAATGGATTTGATCTCTTATCACTCATAGATGTACGTATGTTGGGTCAAACCACGTTATAAAATTTAGAATTTAATTTCGTTTGATTATTATTATTAAAAAAAGTTATACTATTTGTCATCACTTAATTTTGTTTTGCCATTAAAAATAAAAAATAAAAAAAATTTAAGAAAAAAATAAATTATTATAATGAGAGCCCAAAAAAAAATTCACTTGATACATATAATGAATTTTTTTTTGGAAAAGTGCATCAAGACTTCGTAAACTTTAACTCATTAACAAACAATTATCATGAATTATAAAATCTTCTAATTTAGTCTATAAACTATATTAATTATCATAAAAAGTCATTATATATATTCATTCTCCGTTAAGTTGCAAACAAGGATAAAATGCACACAAACTCCTTAAATTTTGCCCATTTGTAAGTAGTCAACTTGAACTATAAAATCTTTCAATTTAATCCTTAAATTATATCAATCATCATAAATAAGTCTTTTCACCTACTCTCTATTAAGTTGCTAATAGAAGAGTAACGTGACATGAATCTTATCCTTTACTTGTCTTCAATTCTAATTAACTCTTCATGTTAATTTTTTTATTTTTGTTTTTACCTATTTAATAATTTTTCATAAATTAAAAAATAATAATAATTTATAGTTCATGGTGGCTGTTTACAAATGAGACCAAGTTTGAAGGAGACCTGTATGTACTTTTCTTTTTTATTATGTGATGTGTATTTAATATAAATTTTGTTTAAGATAATTGAAGTAAAATTTAATTATTAAGACATTAGATTATAAAATTAATATAAGATGTAGTTTCAAAATAATCAGAAATCAAAATAAATTTTTATATTTTTACTTATTGACTACTTGCTTACATAGTAAAATTTATATCATCTATCTATTCTAATCTTAACCATCTATTTTATTTTATAATTTTTTTCTCTTTACCTATTTAATTAATTTTTAGAAATAAAAAGATATATTTTATTATTAAAAAAATGAAAACCCTAATTTGACCACATAATTTGTTATGGGCTTTTATTTATTTATTTATTTATTTTTAAATTAATATTTTTTTATTTATGAAGCATATATTTACTAAAAAGTATGAAGAGGTAATTATTAATTAAGAATTATGAATAACCATAAAGGGTTAGGATTGGAGACAGATGGAGGGTGAGGATCATGTCACGTTACTCTTCCATTAGCAATTTAACAAAAAGTGAATGAAATGATTTATAACGATAATTGATATAATTTAAGGATTAAATTAGAAGATTTTATAATGAGAATTTGACTTGCTAACTCTATTAATTATCCTTTACATTTTGAATTAATATGGTTTCAATTAAAAATTGTGTAATAATAATTTAAATATTATTAGTATTATCAACTATTAAAAGTATCGTATAATAAAAATATTTTATCCAATAATATATTTTATTTTGCACCAAAAAATATTTTATTTTTAGAACATGAGAGATGATAAGCATGTAGATTTCTAAACTAAAATACTGTGAATCACATAATCTTGAATATTTCATATTTCAAAAGTTTAAAAAACTGAATTAGAGATTTTAACTTTTTTCTATGTGGTATATGTATTATAAATGTATAATATCATTCGGAAATTAGATAATTATCACTTGACCTAAAATTTCAGTTAGTGATTAATAGTGTTTTGAAATAGTGATATATTGTAATGATTTTCATAATTTAAGGGTTTAATTAATAAAATTTTAAATTTGTACATGCAAGTGACCGAGAATTTAAGGACACATAATTTTTTCCTTTGTAAAAAGTAATTATGTTGAGCAACTTAATCATTAAAAAATTACATGATTTTCGTTTACACTTCAAATTGTTCCAAATCACAAAATCAAAATAATAAATAAAAAAACATAAATAACGGCGTGGTGAGTTTTTATTCAAATAAGTTATTAAAATTAGATAAAAAAGCAAAACTAATGGAATTGACAAATAAATATGGTTATATTCAATTTTTTAGTACATACGATTGAAAAGTTTTTTTTATTTTAAAAAAAGCCTCACCCCTAATCAAAATAATACCAAAACTGTGAGCAAGTAATACGAATGTCGTGTTTTACTTATTTATTTTTGTTAATTTTAATAATTAAGTTCATGAATATTTCAATCCATTATTATTAGAGAATATATTTCTATTCTATGATATTTTTATTTAGTTGATAATATTAATAATTATTAAATTTAGGTTGGTTAAAATTAATGAAGAATAATAATTGTCATTTTATAAAATTAATAAAAGTGTATTAGAAAAAAATATATCATTTCATGAAGTCATCAATAATTCCTCATCTCTAAATTAGTTTTATGTAATCATGCATGAAATGAATTCATCACAAACAATCATAATAGAATTTCATCTACCACTTACTGTTATTCCTTATTTTTAGTTTTTTTTGGGTGATATTACTTGACTTAGTTTTAATAACTACAGTTGTTTTAATCTTATACGAGGAGGGAAATATTGTTACATTTAGAGCAAAAAATAATTATTTAACCTGTGCATTTGCGCATCGCCTACATATTAATATTTTTAGTTAAGTTTTCTTATCTTAAGAAAAATAACTATCATTTTAAGATTTTATACTTTGATAATCATTGTTGACATTGACTTTATTAATAAAATTGTATAGGGTTACTATTGCAGCACTGAAATGAATATAAAATTAAATTGGTAAGACACATAGAATAAAAACAAAAATAAATGAAAAAAATATAATGAAATTCATGAATTTTCAATTAATATAATATAAGATTATTGTGTTGTAGCTAACACTACAACAAATTTATCTTTTGAAGCGTTGCATAAAATATAAGAAAGTGTGGCATTTAGTCAAAGGCTACACTTTAGAACCTAAGGCAACACTTATTAAGGAGTGACAAAATAAAACGTATATATTTTCAAAGGCAATGCTTTTCAGGACGCAAAAGCTACTGTATCTAAAATGCATTGCCTTTTCGTTATACAAAGGGAACACTTTTATCCAAAAACAATAATGAGATAAATGATTATGAGAATACGTATTGCCAACTCCCTGGTTGGAGTAAGACTGAGGACTCATATTGCCTGCTTGCGTTTTGGACAGATTTCTAAAGTGGGTAGTGCAAATGTATATATCTACATGGAAAGACAATGGCAGGATAGGAACAAAGGGCATTGAAAGAAACACCATTGTAAAACGATTCAGGCGCCAAACCATAGAAGCACAGTATCACAATTCATAATCGAGACTACCTTCCCTAACCCAATAATGGCAATTCCACATATATCACGACCGATGACATACTCGCTATGTGTATGAGCCCATCACATATTTGACAGATTAGCATTAATAAATTAAAGGATTAAAAATACAATTAGAAAAATGAACTACTACAAGAAATTAGGAGCCATTATTGTGCACAGAGAATGCAAAAAAGGTGGTTCCTTTGCCGCAATGGGAATGGGTGCAAGGCTTTACAAGGGTTCTTCTTCTTCCAACGTTATAGGCATAGCCTCTAATCTTAACCTTAAGGTCCTTAACCTCAAATGCAAAACCATAGAATGTTAATTATGTGATATGAGAAATCAATTGGAGCAAAGACAACGAAACACAGAATGCCCAAAATTTTAGGTTCAGATTGCACAAAAAGCACAGAAAATAAAAAATGCACAAAATTTCAACGGCGGTCGATTGCACGACATCGATGGTGGGTTTCTTGACGGCGTCAGTGGATTGCTTTCCTTCAAATCCTCGCTGCATCCCTTCGGTTGCTTTCCTTGGAAACCCTTGCTCGGTTTCTTTTTTAACTTTGTTTTAATTTTCTTTTTTCTTAATGAGTATTAGAAAGGAGTAGGAAAATGAAGCGAGAGTGTGAAAAATATGAAATACGCTTCTAAAGCGTTGCTTATGACAATTAGCAAGCACAATAATAAGTGTGGCCAAATACAATATGATTTAGCAATGCTTATAGAGCTTATTCTTTGTACTCTACAAGCACCCTTTCTAAGTGTGCCTAAACTTTGTTGCAAAAAACTGTCTTTAAATGCCACTCCCATCAAAGCATTGCCTATAAAGGGTTTTGGCAACACTTTTCCAGCGTTCCTAAAAATAAGTGTGGCCATAGGCCAAATTTGTTGTAGAGTAATGGCCTTTCTTATTTGAAAAATCAACAATTGTTAAAAAGGTAAGACATAACAGAGCAAAGTACATTGTAGCTAGAGTGTGTCCTCATGCAAGAGTATTAAATGTGAGAATGAGTGTTACATTTTAGAAGTTCAAATGATTTTAATTTGTTTTGAAAAATCAAATATAACTTGTTAGAATATTATCATTTAATCTTGAAATGTTTGAATAATTTCAAATCTCATTTAATATTTAATATAAAAATGTGATTGTTAAATTGATGATAAAGCTACATAAAAGGAAGAAGAATTTAGACCAAACAAAACTCACAAATGAGTGACATGTGACATTAATCCCACTTGTATGAACTGTGTTTTATATATAATATAAAGATGAGATTGAATTTCTTCCCATTCTACATGTCAATTAATTTTAAAATAAAATGATCGATGTTCGCAAGAATATTTTTTTGGAAAAAATATATTTCTTATGTGATTTAGGAAGAAATCAGCAGGTAATTTATACCCATGTATTTATAACCAAAAAAAAAAGTTAAGAAAATTTTATGCTAGTAAACTTTTGTCTTTAAAGGGAAAAGATAAATAACAAATATAATAAGATCAATTCAATTCTTTTTTCCTAAAATGTTCTCCTTTATTTTTTCTTTATTTGAAATCTTAAAAATTCATTGATTTAATAAACAAATTATATTAAAATAATTTTAAATTGAATTTTAGATAAATTGAATAAAAGTACAAAATAATTTAAATTTTTTATATCATCTAGATGAATTATTTTAATTTAAATAGATTTGAAACAAATTTTCAATTTACCACATTTTTAATGTGATTTGAGGGAAATCACCCTGTAATTTATAGTCCAGTATTTATAACAAAATTAAAAAAATTGTATATTGGTCTAACTTTTATCTTTAAAGGGACAAAAATAAATAATTAGATATAATAGGCTTAAATATGTTTTTAGTCCCAATAAAATTCACATTTTTTTTGTTTTAGTCCTTATAATTTCAAAATTTTCAAAGTAGTCCCTAAAAATTCTAAAGATTTTGAAACCAATCCTTCTGTTACACTTCCATCCATACCTGGACGTTATCTTCATATGTGTCTGCCCTTCTTGCCACAATGGACAAGCTCTGTGTAAGATGGACAATGAGGTGGAAATGCTTGTACAAGGAAAGGTTTTCCGCATTACATAATAGAAAATGTTAGGATTTGCCATTTTCATTTGGTGATTATTGAGCTACACCCATAGTTTGTTGTTAATCTATCACAACCTGTTGAAATTGAAAATTGTTGGACCAAAATCAGGAGATTTCGCATTGCAATTTGACAAAGGAAGCTCGTGTCCAAGTAATCCTTCACCTTTTTCGCATTGTCTGTTTGTGGTGTCTTTATATAGGGGAGGGGGACCATTTGTTGTATTTTGTCTTTATACAGTGGGGGACCATTTGTTATCTTTTATCATAATAGTGGGGTACCATATCTGAATATAGTTGTGTTTGTCATTGTGTATGTTTTTTTGTTGCCATGGATGAATATTTTACTGTAAATGTACATTACTCGGGTAAGTTTGTCCATGAACTTAAAATGACATATGAAAAGGGAGAGGTAGCTACATTTAGGATAGATGAAGATAAGTGGTCATTTTTTGAAGTATTGGGCTTAGTTGAAGATATGGACAAAAAAATGATGATGTAGTATTTACTTCCTTGGAAAAGCATGATAGAAGGGCTGAGATCAATGACTTGGGATAGTCATGCTATTGGCATGGCTAATGCTGCCTTGTCATCACCTGAATGTGTGGGGAATATGTACTTGGAACACGAGGTTAATGTCCCAGAGGTTGTGAATGTGCCATAGTTGGGTCCAAACGGTAGGAAGAATAAAACACTAGGTGCATAGGATGGAGATAATGAAACACTGGGTGCAAAGGGTGCAAAAGGTGGAGAGGGAGCATATGGTGCAGCAGAGGATGCAGAGAATGATGGTGATGCCAATTCAAATGATAGTGTGGCAAATGTTCATTTTGATAACTTAGAGGAAGAAAGAGAGAAATAAAGGATTTCTTTGACCATTATGATGGTCATATGCCCATTGGTATTGGCCAAAGTGAGGTTCCTTGTGGTGAAGGTGGTCCAGGCCAAAGTGAGGTTCCAAGAAGTGGCCTAGATGAAGTTCCAAGAACTGGCCCAAGTGGTGTAGGGTTCAGTGGTGCAGGCTTGAGTGAAGCAGGCTTGAGTGGATCATATGGAAAGAGACTGAAGACCAGGGAAATGAGGCAAAAGATTCCCATTAGGTCAGTAAAGAAAACTGTTGTTAGGCCCCAACATCAAGAACCACCTCTTCATGATAGCAGCCAAGAACCACCACCTCCTAGCAGACAAGAACAACTTCCATTTGCTTTTGTACCTACAGATTAGGATGTAGAACATATTATTGAGTCAAATTATAAGAGTGAAGGATTAGACAGTTTGGACTCAGATATTGAGAACAACCCAAGTATCCAAGGTATAGGAAGCAAGACATGTGTAAGGATTTCAGGTTTAAGCTTGGAATGGAATTTGCTTCAACAACAGAATTCAAGGAAGCAATTCATGAGCATGCTATATTAATTGGGAGGCAGTTGAAGTTTGAGAAGAATGATGCTCTCAGGGTAAGGGTGAAATGCCAAGAAAAATGTAAATTTGTTGCATTCTTGAGTAAAGTGGGTAGGACCAGCACATATAGGATAAAGACATTGGTTGACAAGCACATATGTAACAGGGTATTCTATAACAAGAATGCCAAATCTATATGGGTTGCTGAAAAGGTACTGGACAAGATTAAAGGCTCATTAAGGACCAAATTGGCAGACATTATTTCTGAAATTTAAAATCAGTTTTCAACTAGAATCACAATGCACAATGTTTTCAGTGCAAAAAAAAATGGCAAACGATATGTTGGAGGGGTCACACAAAGAACAATATGCCAAACTTCATATGTATATAGCAGAAGTGATGAGGGATAGTTGTGATAATGCATGCAAATTGAGACTTGATGGACCTCCAAGAAACTTATGACCTTTATTTCAAAGGCTTTATATGTGTTTTGATGGGAGCAAAAATGGATTCCTACAAGCATGTAGGCCTTTTATAGGTGTTGATGACTGCCACTTAAAGAGTCAGTATGGTGGTGTGTTGCTTGTAGCTGTGGGTAGGGACCTTAATGATCAGTACTTCCCCTTGGCATTTGCAATGGTTGAGGTAGAGACCAAAGACCCTTGGCATTGGTTTCTAACTTTGCTGTTGGAAAACATTGGGGATATCATGACACACAGATGGGTGTTTATTTCAAATCAACAAAAGGTTACCTATGTGCTAATTTTGGTGTTGTTGTTTCATTTAAATACATTGATGATGATTTTATGTTTCTGATAATGATTGTAGGGATTATTACTTGTTTTTTATGAGATATTGTAAGGTGTGGAGCATAGATTTTGTTTAAGAAACTTGTATAACAACTTCAAGAAGAAGTTTGGTGGGAGCCTGCAGATGAAAAATCTCATGCTTGGTGCTGCAAAGGCAACTTTTAATGGATAATTTAGGGGGAAAGTGGAAGAAATCAAGTCCATTGACCAAAAGGCTTATGAGTAGCTAGATGCCATCCCTAAAACTGCATGGTGTAAGAGTGTATTTAGTTTTTATCCTAAATGTGATATGTTGATGAATAATATCTTTGAGGCTTTTAATAGTACTATATTACAAGCTAGAGATAAGCCTATTATAACTATGTTTGAGTGGATTAGGACATATCTTATGTGTAGGTGTGCCACTCTTAGAGAAAAGCAAGCAAAATATGATGGGGATGTGATGCCTAAGGTTAGAAAAAGGTTGGATACGGAAATTGAGTTTAGTGGTTCTTGGTTCCGAAAGT
Organism: Styphnolobium japonicum; assembly: GCA_023212625.1. Classification (NCBI taxonomy): domain Eukaryota; kingdom Viridiplantae; phylum Streptophyta; class Magnoliopsida; order Fabales; family Fabaceae; genus Styphnolobium; species Styphnolobium japonicum. The sequence continues at coordinate 17,390,191 of JALBWW010000003.1, read as the reverse complement.
GGGCAGGGGAATTGAAATTTGAAGTTACACACATAAACAAAAGTCATAAGTTCATTGTTGATTTAAACAAACACACTTGTGCTTGTAGATTCTGGAAGCTCGTGGGAATCCCTTGTAGACATGTTGTAGCCTATGTTTTTTTATAAGGGAGATGAGCCAATGGATTATGATGTAATTGGTATAGGAGGGGGACATATGAATTGTGTTATAACCAAGTGGTAAGCCCTATAAATGGTGAAAATATGTGGCCAGAAGTTGACCAAGAGTCAATTCTGCCTCCGTCATTTAGAGTCCCAATTGGCAGACCTAAGAAACTAAGGAGAAGAGAACCAAAAGAACCTGCAAATCCTAACAAATTGAAGAGGCAATGAAATTCAAACATGTGTAAAAAATGCCATCAGTATGGCCATAACAATAGAACTTGCAAAAATGAAGATGTTGATAACACTTCCCAACAAGCTGTAAGTGTTTCTTACATCTTTCTTACTCATTCACTTACTTGCAGGAAAGAGGTGGAAAAAGACTAAGAGGAAGAGGTACAACGCAAGGAAAAGGGCAGTCAACTGCAAGCACATACCAACTAAGTGCAAGCATAGGCCAACCAAGTGCAGAAACCAGCCAAATGCAATCAGACAGAAACCAAACAAGTGCAACTAGATGAGTCAATAGAGGTAGTGGTAGGAGGGGGAGGTCAATTAGCATTTGTGGCATTAGGATAGTACCATGGGAATGGAGGGGTAATCCATGTGTTACACAATATCAATTAGTTGCTGTAAGAAATGCCATGTCATCTAGCAAGATAAAGAAGGGTGGAACAGCAACCTCGAAGGCCAATGAAACAATCCAACCATCAAGTCAAGATCATTAGGAACTAATTATGTTTCTGTTTTGTGTTTTGGTCATTCTATTTTGTATTTCTCATAGTGTTTTGGTCATTCTATTTCAGTGTGTAGTGTTTATGTCTTGGCCATTATGTTTTGTAGCTAAACATATGGCAATTATTTTGGGTTGAACCTGTTTGGCATGGCCTCAAGTTTGTTTATCAATTAATGTTAGCAATTGAAATTGTCATTCCAGTTTACATTGTCATTCTAATTTAAATTGTCCATCAACAAAACATATAAAAGTTGCAATTGATATAAAAGTTAGGTTACATATAAAAGTAAGGTTACATTTACATTCCAATAACAGTGAACTATTATAATTGGAATTACCTATTACACATACAATTGGAAACACAATTCACATTACAATTGGTTCAACTACAAAACAAAGCTCAAAGAGAAAAGAATGGGAGTATGACTTAGGCATTCTAAAATCAGAGTTGTATGAGTTGAATCCATAACCTTCCAATTCCGGCAACGATGAAACCTTCTACCTGGGTTGTCCTCAGTTATGGAGGTTAGGACCAACATCCTCTCACCACAATGACAAAGTTTTCATGGATTCCAACCACTACTTGACAGAGACGACGAATGAGAGCTGTTGGCCATAAGTTATGAATCAGAGCTTTGTGAAGGAGATGAAAGGTGTGCGAATGACAAGGAGAACTTTGGGATGGACACATGAAATCCTAAAATTAGGGTATTGATTTGGGGGTTTTAGAGCTATTGGTCAGCATGTCCATAATGTCTAGCATGCCCAACGTACAGAAGCCACGTATGAAGATAACGTCCAGATATGGATGGAAGTGTAATTGAAGGATTAGTTTCAAAATCTTTAGAATTTTTAGGGTCTAATTTGAAAATTTTGAAATTATAGGGACTAAAACCAAAAAAGGTGAATTTTATAAGGACTAAAAACATATTTAAGCTGATATAATAATATCAATTTTAAAAATTTTCTTATTTTTATCACAATTTTTATTTATTTGAAATTTAAAAAATCATTAAAAATTTTTAAAGAATGTTTAATCTCAACTAATTCAAAATTAAATTTTGTGTAGCATATAAAATTTAAAATTAATTTGAATTTATAAAATTACATTACCAACATTTTTTGCTGTTGTTACAAATGAGATGATATCTGATCCCGAATAAAACCGTCTTCAAAAAGACTTGCGGCTGCCAGTTGAGTTACAGCTTTTGGACTACATGACTAACCTTACTTTAAATAGCTTCAAACTGATTTTTTTATGTGATTTAGGAGGAAATTAACTTGTAATTTATAGAACTGTATTTATAACACAAATTTTAAAAATTGTATACTAGTAAACCTTTTGTTTTCAAAGGGAAAAAATAAATAATTATATAGATAAGATTAATTTAAAAAATTTTCTAATTTTTCTCCTGTATTTTTTAGTTGAAATTTTAAAATAATCATTAAGATTTATTAAATTAGAGAATCCCTCGCCACAAATTTTAGAAATCCAAAAGGTAAGTCTTAAATTGCAGCTTATTGATATACCACTTCCACTACCACAAAACTTTTTTTTTCACTATAAATAGCACATCAACAACACATTGTGAATACATGACAAAAAGAAATTTGGCAAAGAATTTCTGTTTAAATGGCCAACCACGTCTCAAACTATTCTCATCTCTTTGTCATCCTAGTTCTAGTTGCAACAGGTAAGTCTCTTCTTATTTTGCATTGTGATGCTAGTTAAATTACAAATGATATGTAACCTCCGTAGTCTTTTCCTTCTTTTGATTGATTTTTTTCCCCAGTTGTGAGCATAGTGCTAGTAGTGGTGGAAGGAGATGCATGCTCAGAAGCTTTGGGTGCGTGTGGTCCAGCTGGGGATTGTGACCAGAGGTGCAAAGCCTTGCACAGCGGTGGCCAAGGATCCTGTAATTTGAACGTGTGCACTTGCTATTACAACTGCATACCTCCTTCCAGTCCAAGCCCACCCGAAAGGAAATGCAACGGTGGGCTTGGACTCTGCACTTTTCAGTGCAATGATGATTGCTGCAACTCAAAATGTGCTAGCAAATTCAATCAAGGTATAGGGTTTTGTAACAATAACACCGGTACCAGCTTGTGCAATTGTCAATATGTCTGCTCCTCTCACCTTCTTAAGTAACCTGCGAAGTGGGTCATGTTTTATAATGTGCTTTGTGTTATTGGCATTATATCTGGTTTACTTGATCTCACAGGTCGTGAATCTACTTGTGAAAAAAATAAGTCATGAATTGAAATTAATATAAGCCGCAATATATATTCAGATCCTTCTTGTTCCAATAGTGTATATGTGGTTTTATTTACTTTTATTTTCTTTTTTTTTTAGAAAGGGTGGTGACATAATTATTTTCGGATTGAGATTCCTTAACAAATTCTTACATCCTTGAGAAAAATAAAATAAAAACAAAAGTGAGAGGGGGAATGAAAGTAAAGGTTGATATATTTTATTTGTGACCATCAATGCGAATATGTGATAGCGGATACGTTGATTTATCCCCTTTACATTTCACTCAACAGTGTTTCAGCGTCATACATTACAAAATAATAATAATAATTTTTGGTGACAACATGATTAAAAATTTGTCATTAAAAGGGATTTTTTGCCTCGACTTTCAAAGCTCCTCATTGAATCTTATTGTAGGGTACACTTTTAAGATTGCTCATGATGTAAAAATTAACCTAAAATTATTCTTGCTATATTATATATAAAAAATAGACAATTAACCGCGACATTCAAATAAGTTATAAGGCAAAAACTTCAAAAACATATTACACCCTCCAAATCATTGATCTTTGTCACTTATTTCTCTTTGGAAATGGCCCTCTATCTTAAAAGTATTAAATGCTTCATCATTTACCTTCTCACTTTATAAGTCTGTAAATTGAAGTTTAAATATATGCTTCTATAAATCTATGGGTAACAATCATAATATACTTTTCTCTTTATTTGTGGCTTAAATTTTGAAATTGAATTTACTTCACACTTAAACTTAATCTGTTTTTTGCTTTGACTATTTTGGATTCGAACTTTTGGCCCATAAATAAATAAATTATTACATGATATATTTCATATTAATGCCCAATTTTTTTATTTTGTTTTCATATTAGCTCTCTTTCATATTAAAGCATAATTTATTGTGATTTGCACGAGTGTATAAATTATATCAATTACATCTATTTAGGATATTTAGCCAAATAATAATTATTTGTGCATATATTTTCATAAATGTGTGTAATTGCTTATATATAAAAAGCACCATTCAAGATTCATTTAAACATAAATCAAGAAATAATATTTTTAATTTTTAATTTGTGAGATATTGACATATCAAAGTAAATATTTACTAAAACAAAATCCTGTGATGTTATTATCTTGATAAATGAAAATCCCTTAGTTGAAATGCAATTTATTAATAAACCACAAGTCTCTGTTTGGTCAATAAAACTTTTGATTTCACTATGAATTGCACATCAAGAACACATTAGGAATACAAGACAAAAAGAAGGCCAACCACATCTCTTTCATAAATGACATATCATTGTTGCAAATTTGGTTATAAAAGTTTCAAAATCAATAAAGTCATATGTATTCGCCCTAATCATCAAAACAATATATAGGGTATTGATTAGGGGTAGAAATAAATTAGGCTAAGCTAGGATTTATCTATTTCTAACCTGTTTTGTAAAATCATAGTCATATATTGGGTTATTACCTATTATAGGGTTTTTTTTTTCCTAAGTCTGACCTAACTTTCTTATGAAAACATAAAAATCTAGCTTGACCTAAAAGCCTATTTAAATGTTTACATTGCATAATAGTCTTTAAATAAGCCAATAGACTTAAACTTTATAGGTTTCAATTGTACTTAGCTTTTAACAAAATTGTTGTATTGTGTATAAATAAATAAATAAATTATATAACATATAAATAATAAATTATATAAGTATTATAAATTTTTAATTATATGTTATTATAATACATAAATAGGTCAACTTGTTAGGTCAAATAAATTTTTTTTAAAATGCTTAAGCTTTGACCTGTTTAGCTAAATAGATATTTTAAAAAGCCTAAGCCTGACTTGTATGATAAATAGGCTAGGCTGTAAGGTTCTATTAGGCCACTTGACTTGTTTTCACCTCTAGTTTTGATTATGGGGATTCTGACAAATGACATTACTAGTGTCACAATTCGGAATGCGTCATGATGATAAGCAACTAAATTTGAAACAAAAAATATTGGAAGTCACCACTAACTTTTATTTTAATTAGAAAAATAATTGAAAAACCCTTTTTAACAAAGAAAAAAATTGGTCTTTTAATATGAGATCAGGTACTAGAGTTTGATTATGCATAAGATGGATAAGAACTTAATCTTATTGCACCCCTAACACATGAGTTCTAAAACTATTATCTTGAGTTAATTGGAAAAATTATTAATAACCTTAATAATATTTAATTTACTCCTTAAAATGGAAAAAAAATAAACAACTGAAATAATTGAAAAACTAAAAGAATATGTTTATAATTTTGTTATAAACAATGAATATTAATTAAATTAAAATATTTTCAAATTGGGAGGGGAAAAAGATCAAAGGATAAATTATAAATTTACAAGTTTGGTATAAAAATTATCAAAAAAATTAAATTAAAATATTTGCAGGTTTAATTTACCATAACTGTCTATGTATCCCCAGCGTACAATGAGGAAATCGAGGAAATCAAGGCTACATGGTTTTTCTAAAAAATATTTTTTTAGTTGGTTAATTTTAATTAAAGACCTTGAAAAAGGAAATTAAAAAAAAGGGATTTTAATTGTTGTGGGTAGTTGATTATTAATTTTAAATATTTTAAGACTTAATAAAAACATGCAATGCCTGATAAATGAATGTTTATGCAAGTCCTGACAGATTATTCTCAAGGGATCATTCATTATACATATGATTCGTCTTTTAACTTTGATGGAAGCACTGCATTGCATACTTTTGAAAATTTGGGGATTGATTTGCATGTTTTTTAAGTTTCAGATCAAAGTGCACATGACATTTTGTCAAATAGGGTAACTTGAAGTTTTCCTTAATTTTTTTTATTACTTTTGACAAAGCCATTGATAAATCTACAACATATGTAGATTTATAAGCTTAAAAGTAAGTTCTTGTGTAGAGTTTAGTCACAATTGGATAGATATAGGAGTAGAAGTTGTTAATATATATGATTAGATAGATATATAGGTTTATCTCATTAATTTTTACATTTTTATTGAGTTTTGAATCATATAATGCAGGAGCAGAGACAAGAAGTGGAAAAGAATTAGCTATGTGCCCTTGGCGCAAATCAAGGGGAGCCTTGCGCATTTATGAAGTTTTCATTCTGAGTTGCATGCGCTTTGCGCCTTTGTTCATGAGCAAAGCTCATTTTGCTATTTTTGGATCCGGAAGTAGGTTGGTTTTTGTGTGGTGTGAACCAAGGGTATCTTCTAGCCGACAACCAGAAACTAATCCTTTTCGAGGTAGAGAGATCATTGAAGTGGGTACAACCTCTCCCATCAAAGCCTTTTCCATACAAATGACCTGGTTTCAAACCTAGGACAACATGGTTAAGGAATCCAACTATCTACCAACTATGCTAGACCTTGTTGGTGGGAAGTAGGGTTGTTATATATGCGCAAAGCGCATGCCAAGTGAGCTTTCGCATGATAGTTACAGCAGGAACTTTAAATGCACATTTTGACTCATTTAGCAGGAGTTGGTTGGATGATATTTCATCATTTTTTTGTGGGTTTAAACTAAAGAACCCTAGGGAACTCATTTCATTTTCATCTTCATTGATGATTCAAGCTTAGGAATAAGACTTTGAAGGATCAATAGCTTCTTCCTCCTCCATTAGTTTGATTTTTCTCAGTTCTACTTCTTCCATCATGAGTAGCTAAATTTTTTAGGCTAGGGGTAGATGAATATTGTAGATACTCTTATGTGATCTGTTTTATACTTTCTTTACAAGTTGATTTCATGTATTTGAGCACTCTTCTTATTACTTAATGTTAATCAATACTTGATCAATATTGGTTTGAATTTGGGTATTTCGTTTGATTTGGAAAATTGCTCGTAATGCTAGAACTGAGTTGGGTCGGCATGATTATGATTGAATATAGGAATATATCATTTGTGATTATGTGTTCCATGCAATCATTGTCTTTAATGCTTAATTTGAATCAACAATTACTTAAGGAATTAGCAGTTGTGATTTGGGTTAAAGAGACTTTGAGTCAAGGGATTGATCTTGGCCTAAATTTGTTAATTAGGACCTCAAATGCATGAATATTGCTTGTTTTGATAGTTATTTAGTAGTTTAAGAAGGTAAACATAGTTTATTCATAAAAAAACTCTTAGTCTCCAAGGCTTTGCAATAACCATCCCTTTACCCTGTCAAACCCCAACCCAGCGCTAGAAGAATACGAAAGGCCTTAAATGGAGCATATTCTAATAAAGGGGGTTTGTTGATTACTTAGAAGACTCAAATCTTAAGAAATATGATGATGCAATCATTGAGTAGCTTTCTGTGATTCCATCTAAAATTGTCAACGCAGGTTGAATCTTCAAGAGCTTTCTAGATCGACTTAAATTCACAAATATCAACAATTTTATGAGATTTTCAAAGTGAGATAGAACATTCTAGAAGAAATTGGGCACAACCGTCATAAATTTTACTCAATGAATAAATGTCACAACATTGAGCAAGATAAATTCTTACCCTAGAATATAATATACTTAAGAGAAACCAATAATTTTAAACACTTAAAGAATGAGAAATCGATTCTTAAAATCGCTAAAGGGAAAGAAAACCAATGAAAAGAACATGTGAAGACTGGAGAGAAATCTAGAGCAAGAAGAAAAAGAGAAAAACAAGAAAACAAAAGAAGGAAATGTTACCTTATGCAAGAGATCATCTTCCATGAGAGAGAAAAGAGATAGATTCATGAGAGGAAGATAGATAAACACTTGAAAGATGGAGAGAATAAAAAGGCCTTCGGAGATATAGAGAAAACAATAAGATTGAGGTAGAAAATTTTAATTAAAGGAATGACAATAATGAGGCATTGGAAGAGGGAAAGTCAGATAGAGTGATAAACATCCAAAGGAAGATATTGAAAAAAATAGATATATGAAGCCATTAATCTCTTGGGATTGAAAAACAAAGCAAGATATTAATATTACCCACCATGAAAAACAAAAAGTCTCTAAATGTGATTGAAAAATTATAGAGAAAAAAGGAAGAGGGATTAGTCTACTCATAGGAAAATGTTACCTTCAATACATAAATTGAAATCAGATTGGGCAGATGAGAGAATATTTGACTAAGAGACTGAAATGACAAAGATGCAAATGACGTGGGGTTTCTAAAGAGAAGTCAAAATAGAGATCTAAATGGTAGAGATTTATTTGGTATAGATATCAAAACAGATTCCATATGGCAGAGATTTTTTGTACACATGTCGAGGTTGACCCTGTTAGTTCCTTTTATGTATAATTTTATATCCTCCTAATGAATCAACCTAATAATTCTCCTAATTACTTGAAGAAGCAAGTAATAAATGTTTTTTAGGTTTCTAAGATATTAAAATCTTCTACATTTTTCACTTAATACTTTTTGTTTTAAATAATTACAAGGATGTGTTAGAAATATATAGCATCACTCTCCTTTTATATATGGGAATTGCTAAGGGACGCTCGAGTCCAACCCTAGAATTAAGATTATTCTTTTTTTAAAAAAATTCATTTCTATAAAAAAAAATTTAGTTTAATCAAATCCAAAGGCTAGGGGTGCTAGAGCGCCTATCCTTTATATATAGTATTAGATATTGAAGAAGAGAATTGCTATGGTACCTTGATGAGTTTGATACTCAGGGTGAGTTGTCAATTATTTATTGACTATTGTTTCATAATAAATGTTAAAAAGTCTATTAAATATAAATAATAATTGATAAATGCTAGACAGCTCACCCTAAATATCAGTACCCTGAAAAAAAAATGATACAAGAGTAATGAAGTGATGGAGTGAGTGGAAAGAACTTGTGACAAACTACTAGGCTTGACCATTGATGCGATAGGCCACAGGCTAATTCATTACGTTGTATTTCACGCAGCAGTGTTTCAACTTTCAATAGCATCTCACAAATGCAACAATTCATCTTTTTCCTTCTTGCTGATTAAAAATTTCTCATATGATAAGTGTGCTTCAAGTAGTACCACTTATCTTGCACGCGTTTTTCATAAGTAGGTTTATATTTGATATATATCATTCTTATTAAAAGCAATTTATTTTAATTTGTTTATGTATAGTTATTATTTTCAATAAACTAAATTTAAAATGTGTTATCTTTTAATAAAAAAATATTGAAAATAAATGAAGAGAATATGAAATTTTAATTTTTTATATTCGAAAAATTAATGTCATTTATTTGTTAATCATTGAATCTTTCCATCTATATATATACATATGTAAAATTGTCTTGAGAAGTAATTAACTATTAAATAAGTTTTCATGTAAGGAAAAAAGCAATTTGACAAGCCAAAATAAATTAAATTGAACTTGGACCCAAAAAATTATACAACTTACATTTAAGTACATGTTAAATTATATATTCAAACCTAATTCAGAAATTATACACCCAATTGCCACAAACAAATAAAAAAGAATCGAGTCATATAATTATTAAATTTTGAATATAATTAATTAATTTTGCACTAAACTAGTCAAAAGCTCTCTCAAAACCATTTTGGTTATAAGGTACTCTAAAGAGTAAATTACATTGCACTACCTTGAGGTTATTCAAAATAACAACAAACCTCAATCTTGACTACAAGTTACACTCCACCTCATTTTTTATTTTTGACTAATGGTTGACTTAACACAGTTAAAATATATATAGTCTCATACACTAATTCGTAATTGGCCTCTATTAAACTTGAAAAATTAAAATAGTCATTATTAAGTGCATTTCTTTTATACGTTGTTTGGTCAACTAACCATATAAATAGAAAAATAAAATGAATTTTTAATGAAATAGACACACAAATTAAGAACACCTTGCACAACTTTGATAAAATTATGATACATTTATTTTTTAAACTATGAAATTTTTATTTAAATTTATTAACTTTTATAATTAGCCACCTCAATAATTAATTTTTGGACCTGTCTCTAGGTATAAGATTTTTAAACTTATTATCTATTTACGTTTACCTATTATATCAGTTTTTATTTTATTCCGTGTATGGGTATTAACTTAGTGAAAAGGAAATTAAAGGTTTTCTAAAACAAAATCCCGTAAGTTATTCTCATCATAAATGAGCCCTCGCCATAGATTTCGGAAATCCAAAACATAAGTACATAAGTCTCCACAAATCTTTTAATTTAACTATAAATAGCACATCAACAACACAATGAGAATACTTGACAAAAATAAATTTGGCAAATAATTTCTGTCTAAATGGCCAACCACATCCCAAACCATTCTCATCTCTTTGTCATCCTAGTTCTAGTTGCATCAGGTAATAAGTCTCTTCTTGTCTGACATTGTGATGTTGGTTAAACTACAAACGATATGATACCTCAATCATCTTTTCCCTTCTTTTGAATTTCTCTTTAATTTATATATAGTTCGGAGCATAATGATTAATTGTAGCAGTAGAAGGAGGTTTATGCTCCGAAGTTTTGGGTGCACGTGGTCTTGTTGGCGATTGTGACAAAAGATGTAAAGCCAAACACAGTGATGGCAATGGTTACGGTGACCTGAATCTGTGCATATGCTATTACAGCTGTGATTCTCCCCCAAGCCCTCCCAGAAGGAAATGCACTGCTGATCTTGGACTTTGCGCTTCTACATGCTTGGGTGACTGCTGCTATTCAAAATGTGCTAGCAAATTCAATGGGAGTATAGGGTTTTGTAACAACGTAGGAAATACCACCACATGTAATTGTGTATATGTTTGTTTCCCGCCTTCTTAATTAACCTGTAGAATGGGTTATATTTTAGGAACACATGTTTATATTTTAGGAACATGGGCATTATATGTGGTGTACTTGATTTCAAAGGCGATGGATTTTACCTGCGAGATAAATAAGTCATGATTATGGAATTAATAAAAACAATATTTATATAGATCCTTCTTGTTTCGAAAGTGCTTATGTGACTATATACTTTGTTTTTTGTTAGGGCGGTGACCTAATTATTTTCAGATCGAAAGTCCATTATAAATTCTTACATCTCCAAGAACAAGGGGAAAAAGTGAGAGTGGAATGAATGTAAGGGCTGATCTATTTTATTTGTCACTACCATCAATGCGATAAGCCATAGGCGGATTCATTACGTTATATTTCACGCAACAATGTTTCAACTTTCAACATCTCACCAATGCAATAACTCATCCATTTTCTTCTTGCTAATTATAAATTTCTCATATGATAAATATGTTTTAAGTAATACTAGTTATCTTGTAGGTGCTTTTCATAAGTAGGTTTATATTTTATATATATCATTTTTATTAAAAATAATTTATTTTTGTTAAGGATTTAATTTTAATCCACTATTACACTGTCATCCAATCATGTACTGACACATCATTAAAAGTGTTAGACTTTTGAGGTAATTGTTATAATAGTCAAACTCTTTTAATGAGTTGGCAATACATGATTTGGTGAAAATGTAAAAAAATTTTCCTTTAAACTCTTTTGTGAATGTATACTTATTATTTTCGATATATTACATTTAAAACGTGATATCTTTGAATTAAAGAAATTGAAAATAAATGAAGGGACTATGAAAAGATTGCATTGAGAAGTAATTAATGGCACAATTAAAGTTTTTCATGTCATTAAAAAAAGTAATTTGACATGCCAAAATTAATTAAAATGACCTTGCACTCAAAAAAGTAAGATGAGACTTTTTTTTTACTCTATTTACACAATTTACATTTAAGTATAATTATGTATGCAAACCTAAATCACAAGTACACACAATTGCCACCAAAAAAAAAATGGAGTCATATAATTATTATATTTTGAATGTAATTAATTTATTTTGTACTAAACAAACTTTTTAGTCAAAAACCCTCTCTAAAACATTTTGATGCAATTTGAGTAGTCAGTGTCTAATAAGGGGACAAGAAAGAAAACAGAAAACGGGGACAAAAAAATTTAAATCCCCTTGACTATTTAAGTTCATTTGCAGTTTGAGTTTGATGTTGAAATTTGAAGTTATTACCCTAACAAGAAAGAATATTCAACTGAAGGGCAAACTCTAATTAAATTTCAAGTTAAAATCACATATTCAGCTTACGTTTTCAGGAAAGGGCAATTTTTTTTAATTAGATTTATTAAATGATTCTTGGACATTAGTTAGTAAGATCCATAACTAATGCCCAACAATTGAAAAATTAAGAACTAAAAATATTAATTTTGAAAAATAATAAAATATTTAATTAATATGTAAATTAACAACTAAAAGAAAAAATTGTAGTATTAATTAAGAATTAACACTGAGCTGATATACTTTATCATCCCTAATTTTCATATCAATTAATTGTTATAATCACTAGTTATCTTACCCATGTATTACACGTGTTGTTTCAAATTTGATATCTAACAATTAGGCTTATTCAAATTTTTAGTCAAAAGCTCTCTAAAAATTTTTGTCCCCTTTTTCTGTTTTCTTTATTTCTTGTCCCTTTTTTACAAAAACTTTTTTTTAATTGTCAGTTTTTTAGTAATACAATCTTTTTAAACATCCTTATAATTACTTAAAACAAAAAGAATTAAATAAAAGAGTAAAAAAAATTAAATATCTTGAAAATCCAAAAAAAAATTAATACTTTTTTCTTTGAATAATTAAAATTATTATTAAAAGATTATATAATTATCTTTTTTATTAAGTTGTAGCATTTAACTTGAGGACAGGAAAAAAAATTGAGAACAGGGAAAGGAGACGTAGAAAAGGGACAACATATTAAAACATTTTCATCATGACTTAATACTAATTAATCTTTCTTTAGTGCGTAAATTATATTCTTCCTTAACATGTGTTTAAATTATTTAATTTTGAAATCGTATATAACTGTTCATGTTCTTCCACCCTAACTTGTGTTTAAATTATATTTAATTTTATTAAAAAAATTATTTTAGTTAAAATTTAAATTTATTTTATCTATTGATTGATTTAATATAAATTTAAATAGATAATGATAATTAAGAAATTGAGATTAAAAAGGTGAAATTATAAAACCAATAGCTACCTTTTTTTTATAACTTTTTCCTTTTGAGATGCAATTAGCGAGTGTATTATGAGATTCACTGTACAACTGATACCCCAATCAGGTGTATAATTCACATTGGCAAAATTGAAGTTTCATTAGCATCTTGCATTCTAAAGGACAACGGGCTAAATTGAATTTCTGCCTTAAAATCCTGATGACACTGACCTGAAAATAGCCAAATACAGTTTATACATGAAAACAAAAGGCAGGCAGGGTAAAGCATTAGCCTATATATATAACAATTGAACCTTTTTTTTTGGGGGGTAGAGGGGGGGGGGGTAAAGTATAACAATTGAAAGTTACAAAATAAGATACAAGCTTCTAAATAATGCATTATTTGAAGAAGAAGAAGAAAATTAGATAAAGTATATGCTGAAACTCTTAAATTTCATACTACATTAGATTATTTGCATTTTTTTTTTATCATAACACTCACTACAATAATCCAAAGATTCTAACAGGTGGGTTTTGAAAAGGAAAAAAAATGATAAAGCTAAAACAGACTGAAATTCTTTGTTTAAATAGGAACGTACCTATCAACTTTCATTTAATGGTTCAGCCATTTAATGAAGATTCTTCTAATGTATACCATGCATTATACTACTGGTGATCGAGTCCAATAAAATCCTGCATCCTCCATACACCATTGAAAGAAAACCTTTCAACCGTTCCTTAAGTCCTGTAAGAACATACTGTTTTTCTTGAATAGGGCTCCAATGCTGAGAAGTGCCTTATCGAGGTAAAGCTTTGTCACTGTCGCAATTTGATTGATATATGGCTTAGCAGACTTGTGTAATTCCTGTCAAATATGATGTGATGATATTGGTGAAATTTCCACCCGATAATATTATAAACAAAAAGGTTATAACCTAAGTTTATCTATATCTGCATGAAGGGTGTTGCTGATCTTTTTAACTAGACAACATGTGATAGTTAAGAGTTCTTGGACGCATGATAGGCCTCAACAATTTCAGCAGTTAAAAATTCTAAGTGCGGCTTAAGAGAAGATATGATGAAACTCAACAATTGATTCATCATAACTGGTATCCACTCCTTCAAATTAAAAAATAAATTATTATTTATGTGTTTTAATTAAGGAATCTATTGTGTTTGGATTTTAAAGTCATTGACTACAGCATCATATATAAATGTAGAAAAGAAATTGGTAAAGAAAAAAGATATAACCTAGGTTTATTTATACCTGCGTGAAGGGAGTTGCTGATCTTTGCAACTTGACAACATGCGATAGTAAAGAGTTCATGGACGCATGATAGGCCACAATAGTTTCAGCAGTTAGAAATTCAAACTGAGACTTAAGATAATATATGAAAGACAACCGATTCTTCAACAGTGGTAGCCACTCCTTCAAATAACAAGAAAAATTCCATAATTATTTGTGTTTTAAATCAAGGAATCTAAGGCGTTTGTATTTTAAAGTCACTGACTACAGCATCATATATATGTGTAGAAAAGAAGTTGGTTTGGTCCATCCGGTTCTATCTAAAATGTAGTCTGTCAATTTGATGTAATCCGGATCTAATCAACATCAAGGTACTCAAAGGCGCTAGTGGGTTTTAACGTTTTAAGATGAGATGGGCTAAAAAGCACATACCTCATTAAAAAAAAAGGATGTTAACGTTAGAAAAGAATAAAACATTAAAATATTTGATTATTTTGCTTTAATTTTCCATATAAACTAAGTACTCAAGCATAACATTCATAGTATAAAAGATTCCTCACCTTTGAGCCTTTTGACGCCTTGACTATAAGATCAAACGAGACAAGACATGCTAGTCCAGGTTACAAAACATCATTCAAGTTACACGCACTCCTCCCTTACCCATTGGCCATTGTTCGATAGATTCTTGACTGCATCTGAACTTGGATATATTGAGAATACCTGGAGTTTAATGCCAGCCATGACCTGTAATTTTAAAAAATCTCAAACCCACTGAAAACTTTACATAGGGCTGCAGTTCATTGAAGGAGATATTCTCATCCCAAAGACTTACAAATTATCATACCGTGTTGCTATTTCTATTCAGAGAATTATTGCTGGTTGATCTTGAAAAGCAGAAGCATTTGAACTTCGAAGGAGGATCCAAGTGAGAACGATAATCGAGAATGAATAATATCGTTGCTATTTCTGTTCATAGTCAAAGAGGAAGGAATTTATTCCTATTCCATTGTAAGTTCTACCTCCTTTAATGTCCCTCACCATATAAAAGTGTTACAGTTGGTGAAGCGTAATAGAGCTTCATGTAAGACATTTTACTATGTGGCACACCAATTTTTCCAAGCTTGAAGAATAGAATTTTCACCGTGACAAATCATTTGCAGAACATGTAATAAGCATTATGCAATAGTATGGATGACTTACTGTCTTAACCATTTCAATGCACATGTCAGCATCTCTTAGAACTTGAGGCATTTTCACCAGGATCTGGGAATTAAGCAAATTAAAAAGAAGAAACATCATTGATGCACTTTTGGAATTGGTACACCTTGACCATATCCGTGGCATCATAACATGAAATGTCAAAAGTTAACAGTAACTGAAAAAAAAAAAGGAAAAATGACCGTATAATTTGGTTTGAGAAAAAAAAATTCTTTTTTGATTCATTTTAAAATTTAATTAAATATTTAATTATATTAATTAATAATTTATATACGATAAATTATGTATTAAATATTAAAATAAAAATAAATTATTTGTTAATTATATTTAAATTATTAATATTTAAATTATTAATATTTAAATTATTAATTAATATAATTAAATATTTAATTAACTTTTAAAATAAATTAAAAATTCTTTTTTACTTAAACCAACCTATAAGGTCATTTTCAAAAAAAAAAAAAAAACTTTTGAAATGACGCATCGAAGGCTGGCCTCCAAAGATTGTTCCACTGAGCCAATATGAAGGACTGCAGGTCACAATGAGTCATTAAAAGTGCACAATATTCTACGTGGCTTTGCAAGTAAGCTGCAAAGCCTCTTCGTTGGAAAAGTTATGAGAGAATACTTTTTAGTTTTTTTTTATAAAAAATAATATTAATTTAGTTTGATTTAAAAAATTAATTAAGTATTTAATTATATTAATTAATAATTTATATACGGTTAATCAATAATTTATTTTTATTTTAATATTTGATACATAGTTAATAGTATGTAAATTATTGGTTAATGTAGATGAATATTTGATTAATTTTTTAAGCCGAATTAAAGAATAATTATCTCTCACAAGCTACACTATTAAGTCATTTTCTCAAAAATGATCCTATAAGTCGGTTTGGAAAAAAAATATTTAGTTTGTTTTAAAAATTAATTAAGTATTTAATTATATTAATTAATAATTTATAGATTTAATTTCTATTTACTGTCAATGTAAAGTTTTTTACACTGTTATTCAATCATATGTTGACACATCATTAAAATTGTTAGACTTTCTAGGTAGTGGTTGTGATAGTCAAACACTTTTAATGATTTGGTAACACATGATTGGATGACAGTGTAAAACAATAGACAGAAATTAAACTCATAATTTATATATAATTAATTACATATTAAATATTAAAATAAAGATAAATTATTAATTAATGTAGTTAAATACTTGATTAATTTTTAAAATGAACCAAAAAATTTTTTTTTTCCTCAAACTAACCTATACCGTCATTTTTCCAAAATGATTTAAGTTGACTGCTAGCCAACGAGGGAGCCACCATTGATAATCCTGATTAAAGAACGTACTCCATTAAACCGGCATACAAATTAGTTAGCAAAAAATTGCATAATAATTTTTTTTTTCTTGAAGGTCTATATGTAATTATGGTAATAATGCACACATAAGCAATCATTATTCAGTCAAAGTAGCTGAAACAATAAAATGTTCTGACATATTGATATATTTTTAAGAGCCATGCTAATGAACACTCGAGCGCTCGAGTTATTGCTTTGTATTGTAATTTGTTTTTAAATTTTAATTATTAAATTACAGATCTCAAGAAAAAAATAAAAATATCAATGATTGAAACACTCAAAACGTTTTAGAAGCTCAAGTCTTCAATAGCAACAGTATTTTTTAAGCCCGCTATTCTATGGCTTAACTCGCCTACTTTTTTATCTATTTGTTTACAAGGCCTGAACCTATGACATCTTGTCGCTCAATGGTCCTAGGATAATGTTGGTTCATCACTAGGAAATTCATACCACGCTGACGGTCCTTGTTTCACCCTTTTTCGGCCATCTTTTCAAAAAGCGAACATTACCGTAGCATTTGTGATATGTTTGAATTGGTGCTAAGAGATAAAATAAAATAGAGTAAAATAAAATGATAAATGATATCATTATTTGAATTTAAAAAAGAGATGGAATGGAATGGAATGAGAGAAACTTCGTTCCACTCCATTCTATTCCGTCTCAATCTATTCTCTTATTTTTCTTTTCTTGGGTAAGAGATTAAATAAATTATGAAATTACATATTTATTTTTAATCTCTATATTTTTGTATTTGAAATAAGGACAATATGAGATAAATAAATTTAAAATTATTTTCATTTTATTTACTTTTACTAGAACTTATAAACAAGAGAATTAAATTTTTTTTCTATTTCACCATTAAACATCCAAAGAATAGTATGACAACTTTATTTTATACCATCCATTTCCATATCATTTCACATTATTATATACTATTCAATTTCACTTACCATACAACTTTCAAATATAATCTCATGGTAAAGATCGTTTTGAGCCAATCCGTATCGATTTAGGTTTTCTTATGAGAAAATGACCGAATAGTACAGTTTGATAAAGATAATGACTATTTGGTTCATTTTGAAAATTAATAAAGTATTTAACTATATTAACCAATAATTTATATACAATTAACCATGTATCAAGTATCAAAATAAAAATAAATTATTGATTAACTGTATATAAATTATTAATTAATGTAATTAAATACTTTATTAATTTTCAAAACGAACTAATCGATCATTATCTTTACTAAACTGTACTACTCGGTCATTTTTCCTTTTCTCATTCCACACATTTTTCCCTTAAGATTTTTGGTTCTCTAAAGTTCAAATTTTAGGATTCTTTTTTTTTTTTTTTAGGTTTTTAAATAGTGTCTTTCTCTTTTATGGACTTTCGGTGTTATTTGATGGATTTTGGGCTTTGTGGGGGTATGATTGTGTGCCCTTTCTTATTACGACTCTTTCCAGCGGCGTTATTTTTCTGTTGTGTTGTCTCTGTTTAGCGGTGCATTTCTGTTCTTAATACGCATCTTTTTCTTGGTTGTGCAACATTCAATCAGCTTTTCTAGTTGTTTCTCCCAAGAGTTCGTTTTATTCTATTTCTTGGAAGTCCATTATAAGATGTGATTTATGGAGCCGCGCTTTTCCCATAAAATGAAGTTGCCTACATTGATAAAATAATGTCATTGTGTTATGTGGAAAATTAGATTTTTTAAAGAGTTTAATTTCTATCCACTAAAATTGTGAAATTTTTTTACACTATCATTCAATCATGTGTTGCCAAATCATTAAAAGAGTTTGACTATCACAACCACTACCTAAAAAGTCTAACTATTTTAATGATGTGTCAACACATAATTGAATGACAGTGTAAAAAAACTTTACCCTGACAGTGAATAAAAATTAAATCATTTCAAAAAACTATTTATGTCAAAGTATTTGTCAATGGTTTCATTGAAGTTTTCTCTAGTTTTCTTTTATCTCAGTTTATTGAAGTATCTTCCATATGATTAATCTTTTTATTAGAATTTTTATTAATCTTTTCCTCATATAATTAAATTTTCTTAAGCGAAATTTTATCATCTTTTTATTAATATGTACTACACCAACTTTTTTTAAAATAAATTTATTCATGATTTCATCTGTTTTTATATGTTCCCTCATCCACCCTTAACTTTTGTTCTTATTGGCCCTTGCCTTACATTTAATACCTTGTTTTTAAATTGTTTTCTTTTATATATTGAGTGTGTTTATTTGTAAGTTGTAACAAATTGAGTTATATTAGATTGAGTTTTTTTTATTGTGTTTATTTTTTTAAGTATTATTGACGTAAGTTATGTTGTGTTAGTGCGTTGCAATTGTAATTGGAGTAGGCTTATATTAATTGTTTTATATACACTTATATTTGACTTATATTATTATTATTATTATTATTATTATTATTATTATTATTATAAATAAGGCTATAGCGGGAGTATTATGTATAACAATCATTCAAAATCTTATCAGTGAAAAAT
The DNA here is from genome assembly GCA_023212625.1 of Styphnolobium japonicum. Lineage (NCBI taxonomy): Eukaryota > Viridiplantae > Streptophyta > Magnoliopsida > Fabales > Fabaceae > Styphnolobium > Styphnolobium japonicum. The sequence continues at coordinate 17,370,705 of JALBWW010000003.1, read as the reverse complement.
GTCTCTCCTCTTTTTCATTTAATCCCTAAAATTTTAACACTTAAGAATAAAAAAGAAAAAAACTTGACGAAAAACATGCACAAGTCATCAGATACAACAATTTTAAAGGTCAATAATACTTATCCAGGATTGCAGGGAGCTTTTAAGCCAAAATACTGGTGCCTGGGTACATTTTATCAGTAGAAGAGTCCTTATTTAGGTTCATAATCTTGTTAATGTTGCTAGAAGAATAGAAAATTATTGCTGGAATAGTTTTGATGAGTTAAATTTGTTGTCTGGTTTATGTACTAAACTTAGATTCAGTTCTGTATCGTTGTCTATTTAATTGAATTCTGCTGTTTGTCATCTAAAAAAAAATAGAAGGTCAATAGTCAATAGCTTCCTTACCTCCGCAAACTCCATTGAATGGACCTCCAGCTTCGCACTCATCATTACTTCTTACCAGACTCGCAATAATATGTACTTTAGTTGAGTTGAAAAGCAACATTGACAAGTCAGAAACCAAAGTACAATCAAACCTCTGCCACTTGAAATGCCTGTTCGGTCTTATGTTCACTGTTAACCTTGTGAAGCTGGAGAAGGGAGAACAAGCATAAGTACATTAGAGAAATCATTTCTACAAAGACTCTTGATAAGAATGTACAATCATAGATCAATTTCTAAGACACTAAAGCAACATCCAAAAGCTGAATAACTTAAAAGTACAGTTTTCTGCTTTCGTAAAAAATCAATGGGCAGGGATTCCCCTATCTAACCAGCTACAAAATCCAGTCAAATTCCCAAAGTCCCAGATCTTGGCACGTAAAACCAGTGAGCTATTTCCGTTTGTTCTTCCTAAGTGCATCATAGATATACTAAATCATTGACTAGGATGAAAATGAATATATCTGTCAAAGCATAATTTTGTGTGCTAATAACTTCTTACGTACAGGGTAATATCAAGCATGTTGATGGTAAATGGTCTGTTTTGAAACCTATAAACTGAAAAGTCTTTTGCACTGACTTTTACAAGTGGAGGGGGCAAATGTCAACTAATTATACAAGGTGCTGGACCACAATTACGATTTAAAATAATTATAAAGATAAATGAAAAATCAAAAAGCCCAAACTTGTCGCATAGATCAGAAAGGGAAATGGTTCATACTCTGAAAGAAAATAAAAAAACATTTAACTGAAAAAGAAAATTGAGAAAGAAAAGAGACCGCATATAAATGTCGTAGAGTATCCAGGGGGAAGATGGAAAAAATAATGTTCACAAAATGTCATCTTAAGCTATCTTAGTTCTGGGGCTTCAGATGCACCTAAAAGAAGATATTGAACTTGGAAAGTATATTTTTCATGTAGATAAAATCTTGTCAGTCTCCTATTGTATATGAGAGAAAGCTAAGCCTGTCAAATGTAAATCCCGAAATAACAGATGATGGACTAAGATTACTTTCAGAGACAATGACTGGGGAAAAGAGGAGAAGTAATTTCTTTGCCCAGCAATTTGAAAGTCATCTCAAATAAAAGTCTATGAATTGAAACTTACATTTTCTATTTTTAAATTAAGTTCTTGAATATTTTGTCACAGCTACATTTGCTTGCACTTCCATCCTAATTTCACTCTATCTGCATTTCTATTTGTGTTTCTAGTCTGTCGACCTGACAAGGATAACTACATATCAACCATGCAAGAATAAGTGACCATGAAAGGAGTGCAAGCATAACAAACCTGCTTCTCAAGCTCAGCAACTTGGGAATGTGGCGCATTCATCTAGCCTTTAGCATTTACAGATCCTTTTTGCTAACAAGGAACAAAGCTGATTAGAAACACAAGTTATCCACTTTCTCTATAGATCAAAGGAAAACTAGTAAAGTTCAAAATATACTTGCAAAACTTAATGTTTTCACTGTCGTTACGTCAAGTACCTTTAATTTTCTCTCGATGACAAACAGAGCCAATTACTGATTCCACAAAATATTCAGCTTCTCTGTACTATCACTAGATCTGATTCATTTAATCTCAAAACTGTCAGTGCCTGTATGAGCTTGATATACCTCGTTGATTCTGCTTCTTGGTAACTTCTAGTTTTGGTTAAGTAGTTAGCTATCTTGGAGTCTAAGCCACTCTATCCAAGATTTTTGGTTTAAATCATGAGGCAACACTTTCTGTAAGTCTCTCTACCATGAATGCAAGGTGACTTGATTTGGCTGGCGTACATGTGAGAAATTTTACTGTTTCAGGAGCTTGATTGGCATTGTTTTCCTATACCTGAATAGCTTAATCTTTTTCTGCCTACAGATTACTAATAAAATTATAAAATTGAATATCTTATATGAGAAATACACAAACCTCACCTGAATAGAGTCAATCTAATTCTTTAGGGATGCAATACTTTCTGCTTAATCTAAAATAATCTTCTCCATCAGTGCAATATCATTTTCCTTACTTCGCAATTCATGGCTACTCTTCTCAATGCTGGATTCTTCCATGATATAAAATGAAGAACAGATATCAAAACCACAAACACAAATAAGCATGCACCAGAAACCAAAAAAAAAATGTAGAATTAATTAAATGAGCAAATTATTGAGAATCATAGTATCCCACTAATGTATTATTATCCAGTTTGTCTTTTATTAGCTTATATTGAAACTTACAAGTAAAATCATATGGTCATGTAAACACTAAGAAGCAAATAGTCAGTCATATAATAGGCCCAAAAAACTTGAAACACAGTCTCATTTTGTTGAACCGAGTTTAACATAATAACAAAAACATCTACTTCACACAAGTTTGTCACAAGCCCTGATAATTTATAATGATAAGAATTTGGGAATTTTAAAATTATGTTTCATTTTGTTAATCATATTAAAGTTTCATACACCAGACGAAAACGGGGCATAAGGTATTGAAAGGAACTAGAGTTTTAGTGTTACTCAAGTTTCAATTTACTCAACTTTCACTAAATACACATTGGAGCCTCAATATCATAAAAAATAAGGGAAAGTTCAATTTACCCCCTTCAAACTATAGGCCACGTGGACTTTGGACCTAATACTTTAAAAACGTGCAAAATGATCCTCAAGCTTTCCAAAATATGCGCTACGGTCTTTCCATCTAGCATTCGTCCATAAGTTTACTGAAAATGCATGCTCTACTTACGTGAGACCTCTCTCCACCCCCCCTCCCCCAAAAAAAAAACACCATATGAAACCACCAAATCTATCTAAAACCACCAAAGCCACATCTCCATCCCCACATGGACTCCTCTCTCTCCATGAAGTTTGAAAATGACAAGAGATGTCACATTTGCAGATCCAAATCACCACATCAATGCTCAATAAGCTCCGCAAACCAAAATCAGCCATTTTTGCAAGACTCAATATTTTTTGTTTGGCTTCCCAGCACTAATGCTCAACGAACTCTCCTCAATTGCATATAGGTTTTCTTCTTTCGTGGTGCTTTGGTGGGAAGGAGATGGGTTTTAGATGGTGGTCTTTTGTAGGCGGATGCTAGATAGAAGGACCGTAACGCACATTTTATAAAGCTTGGGAATTATTTTGCACGTTTTTTAGGTACATGACCTATGGTTGAAGGGAGCAAATTGGACTTTCCCCTAAAAAATAACTTCAACAAACTAGATGACATTCATTGCATATGCAATCATCTCTTGAAATTTGAAACCTAGCTAAGATACTAAGGGCCTGGCCCTGGCTTCAAGGAAAGAGCCATAAATAAAACAAATAAATGCAATCACAAAATAGAGAAGATTTCACTTTTCACACAAACGAGTCCAAATCTTATTCTTTTCACCAAGAGCACGAAGATAACAAATTATATTACTTTAAGCCTTCCCCAGAACAAAGCCATATACAAATACTTAGTCGCCAACTAAGTCATACAGTCTACACATTAAAAAAACACAAAATTAACAATCATAAGTGTTTAGCAACTCCTCTGCTTTCCCACATATTCCTGTGATAGCACACGTGACAATTTCGCCGTCTAAGACATTCAAACCAAAACTTACAAGCATGCATGCATAGAGAGAGAGAGAGAGTTGGTAAGGAAATCACCTAAAGATGAAACCTTTGACTTGAGTTGGTCGAGCTCAATCCTGAGAGACGAAGAAAGTTGGTGGTGAGGTTTGTCTAGTGCAATTCTCATGAATAAGAAGGAGAAGAAGGAGGAGAAGATGATGGAGAAAATGAAGGGCTTCGACGTCGCCATTGGAGAATTCAACAGACAAGAAAGAAACAGAGCAGTATAATATAAACATTCAAAAACGGAGCAAGAGGGAGAGGGACAGGTTTTGGTGTGAAACAAATGGAGGTACCAGCATTATTACTCAAATAAAAAAATGTGTACAATAATATTTCTGAATATTATTAAAATGGACGAAATCATCAACGGGAAAGCTTTTAATTTTTTTACAAAAATGAGAAATACAAAATATGCTAAAAAGCTTTTCAGGACTTTCCATATTTTCTCAAAAATGCTAAATGATGATTATTCTTATCCCAAAAATCTTCAAAATAAAAATAATATTATAATTCAATATTGTTCCCCTTGCTTAATTAAATGTGATTCATGTCGAAGAAACATAAAAAAATGAAATGATGAGAAAAGACTAACTCATGTCAATTTATCATCTATTATCTATTATATCTAGTGGTACAATTTGTTTAATGGTGAAAGAGAATCCCATTTGTTGGGACCGAATTCAAATTTTTTTTTTTAAAATATTACATGTAAAATGAAATTTGATGAAAAATAAAATAAAATTAGAGACATCATTGACACGCCACTCTCAATTATATTTAGAGTAAATATTCAATTAGGTTTTATAAAAATATGTAAGATATTAAGTTGATTCTTCAAAGATTTTTTACATCAATTTCGTCTCTCAATATTTAAAATAGACATTAATTTAAATCTTTTGTGATAGCCCATCTTAATGTTAATACAATCCTTCCGATGTGGCATGTTATCATTCTTATTGGATAATTTTCTACACATATAGCTATCTTACTTGAAAAAATAAGATTGAGGTGTATGAGTGATTGATAGAGAGTTATGGGAAGTAATTCATTCCCCTAAATCCCTAAATTCTTAAACCACCCAAATTCTTAGACCACCATTTTCTCAATTCCCTCTTCTCTTACACTCACCAGCATCACATTATCAATGACAGCTTCAACCACCTCCTTTCACTCCCATTCTGTCTATCTCTCTCTTCAATTTCTAACTATATCTTCACATTTCATCTCCCTATTATGCTTTTTCCCATGTTCTTGATTTTTCATTTCACCGTTATAATTTTGTGTTTATTGGTTTTTTTTTTTTCAATTAAACTCCCTTCAATGGGTTTTTTGTACCTCATACTGCTTTTTTTTCACTTTTTTTTTTTTTTAAGTTTATGGGGTTTGATGTTTTTGTTTTGCGAATAGCCTAATACTTTTCTCCTACAATTTGGTAATCTCAAGTATTGATCAACATTAGGGTCACTTTTTCTTTTTAAATATGAGATTTATTGACAATGATGTATAAAGCATATGCTTTGTGTTGAATTTTTTTAATAAAATTTTTCTCCCTCTTGAAGCCGAGAGCTTGATGTTGGGATTAGTTTCCCTTTTGAGCATTGGACCTTAAAGGTTTTGGGTATTATTATTTTGATGTTATTTTAGTTCATGCATTAATCGCCTTTCTTTGAATTGTTATTTGAAGCTTGAATAATTGCTTTCATCATCACACCTCATTACTTTCTCTCACAGTCACTTACCCATCTCAACACCATATTTTTACGCGGGATTGCCACCTATGTTGAAAATAGTTCAACAAGAATAATAACATGCCACATTAAAGAGATTGTAAAAGTGTAAAAACAGAGACTAAATTGATGTTTATTTTAAACATTAAGGAACCAAATTGATATTAAAAATCTTTTAAAAAACCAACTTAATGTTTATCTTTAGATGGTCAAATTGATTATTTACTCTTATATCCATTATAAAAGTTAAAGTACTTAATGAGGAAACTTCACATCAACAACGAGGAGTCTCTAAGAAATTTCATGACAACTTATTTTTCATAATCACATCTCATAAATGAGTACTTGTTCGAATTGAAATCTGTACATTCATTTGTTTAAGACAATAAAAGAGACTTTAATGAAACTTAATCAATGCTTAGAATTTCTCAATCAATTGTACGTGAATTCCTAAATGTGCATTGGAATATCAAAGGTGCATTGAACTAGCATAAATAGGAATAGATTAATAGGAACCATGTTTTGTGACACATTGAGTTTTTGGAATGGATTGTCTTATAAAACACTTGAGTGTTCCAACGGTTTAGTTTTTAGCCATCAATTCTTTAGATTAGTAAAACTTTTCCTTGTCTGCAGCTTAAAATTTGAACTTCACACTTAAAACAACACTATTATAAGGAGCCTTCTACCCTGGATTTAAAAAATTAGAATTCATCAATACTCCTTAAAATTTACCGATTATTTACCGCTTATAAGCGGTCTTTGTGATTTTTCACTTAATTATTTTTAAACCCTTATATATTAGTTTATTTGCATTTTAGTCATTCTTAATTTTCTGGCTTTCCTTTTAACCGAAATGACCACCTTCCACCGTGCATTTGGTGATATCGTGAGATTGGTACCACTTGTGATTGGTGAACCCACCACTCTGCATTGGTGAAATCGAGATTGGTAATATTATGACCATCACTTGAGATTGGTGAACCGTGAAGGAGAAAGGCTGAAATGGAGAGCGGTGCAAGGACCTAAATCAAGTGCCGGAATTGCAACAGTGCTAAGTGTTAAGTTGAGTGTGAGATTTTTAAATATAAAAATAAGTTGTGAAAAGTGTAGTGTATATTTGTATTTGCCATATATAGTGAGACATTTTTTTATTATATAAAACCATCTAAATTAATGTAGAAAATGCTTCATATTAATTTTTATTTTTATGTTTAAGACTATACAAATTTTTAAATATTTAACATGTATATTTTTTATATTATATGTATTATTAACCATCACTACAAGTCTCTGCCATTGATACCCTCGAATATCCATCATGTTTTAGTGGAGGATCACGAAACTTCGTGTGTGACCAATTCAACCACTTAGCTTAGGTCTTGCAAACAAAAAGTTCGAAACTCTTTTGAATTCTCTGGCCTTCCAATTCGGGCATCTTGCGAATTCTTTAGCCTTCCAATTTGGGCATCTTGCGAATTCTTTGGCCTTCCAACTTGTGCATCTAAGCTCCGGCCATAGATTTTAGTTTCTGGAAGTAGATAGAAGCTGTTGAGGAGAGTTCGAAACTCTTGCATGGAAGCTGTTGAGGAAACTCCTGCAAATTCTCCAGCCTTTCAATCTGGGCACACAAACTCGGCTTTGCTGTAAGGTCCGGCCATTGAGTTTAGTTTGTGGACTAGGTAAGGACTAATGATAATTGTTTTAGACCCCTTACGGGATTGATAGTCCCGTAAGGGATAAAAAAAAGTTTGTAAAATTTAAAATTTAACAAAAACACCTTTACCCGACTGTGAGTAAGGGATAAATAAAAATAATATAAAATTTAATTTTTTTTAGAAACAAGACCGTTATGGGACAATGAGTCCAAAAAGGGGTGACTTACAATTTTTTAAAAGCTTTTTTTTTGGTTGAAAAGACTCTTAGGGGACTATGAGTCTAGCAAGGGACCAAATAAAAATAAAAATAAATTTAAAATTTAAAATTATCCAAAAATACTTTGAGTAAAATTTAAAATTATGAAAAAATCAAAGGGTAACGTAAAATTTAAAATTTAAAATTTATTACAAAACTTGAAGTAAAATAAAAATTATAAATTATCTCTTAATGTAAAATTGTTTAGTTAGAATTTTAAACTTAGAAACCCCCTAAAGCTATCAAAAAAATTATACATTTTTTAGATCGCAGCAAAATAAAATTCAGGAATTTTCAGAAAGCTAAATAACCAAGTGAATATATTAAAAGAAATTAAAAATTTGTGATTGATAACTCTCATTAATAATTGTTGAAAAAAATAGAATATGAAGAAATAAATTTATGGAAAAAAATAAGAAGAATGTTGTAGATGACAAAAATAATTTAAACATTCATAATCTTTCGAAACAAATTAAACAAAATTACATAATAAAAATTATAAAAAGAAGCCATACATATCAAAAAATATATTAAAAAAATACCAGACTAAATATTTTAAAATCATTTAATAGTCATCATTATTTTTAAAAAATGAATTAACTTAAATCAAACAAGTAATTTAACTTAAAATCCAACATAAATTATGAAAATTCTAGCTCTCAATAACCAAGAATTTAAGATTTGATTTAAGTTGAAATAAATATAGTAAAAACTCTTTTTTAAAATAAAAGTTCATGACAAATGTTAAAAAGTACATATTATTTAAATTCCAATACAAGAATAAAACTAAATATAAGAATAATAAACAAGTCATTTTTAATGGCTTTCATAAATTATGAAAATTCTATGTCATCAATAACCAAGAATTTAATTTAAGTTGAAATAAAATATAGGAAAAAAATTGTACTAAAAATTTAAAAAGGTTAATGAGTCACTCCTCACAAATTACAGATATTAATGTAAAAAACCACATATAAATAACACACAAAAAGTTTAGTCATACAAAATGTGCCAAAGTGTTGCAATTCTTTAAAAAGCTAGCTAATTCATAGTAACCAACAAAATTTTGCCCATTTTGCCAATCATTGTGTATTCAACATATTATTCTTAATCATAAATGCCTTTCAGCCTAACCTTATTGGAGTGGTAATTATGAGGGGATAAAATAAATTGATTCAAAATGGATTGCCCCAAAACGTGAGAAAATGAATAACATCTAATATATTAAAAAAAATTGAAATTGAGAGGTTAACCATGATCTTTTGTATTTATAAAGAATATTAATTAGTAAAATATTTAAATTTTGTGTATTATTATTATGAAATTAATGTGTGAATTTTTTAAATAATATATAACAATAAAATGAAAAATAAAATGAGAATTGAGAGTTGGACATATATATAAACATAATCAAAACATGTCATTAAACATTATATTACATTACCGATTGCCAATTCAATATCAGTGTCCAAATTTTTTGAACGTTCGTGGTATGAGGAATTGTTCATCAGATAAGGAGATGCAAGAAAAATGTAATGAGATTCGAGATAAAAAAACTCAAGCCAGGAGATGCAATGAGATGCAAGATTCGAATACCAAAGAGCAAAGAGAAATCTGAGAAAAGAAAGATGAGAGATATAAGAAAATAAAATAAATTTATATAAAGATCAACAATGTGTAAAAAAAAATATTAAGTTTGAGGGATTTTTTTGCAAAAAGTAATCAAATAAAATAAATATGTGGACTAAAAATAAATTCCACAATTTATAAGAGAGTAAAGTTTAAGGACTTTTTTGCAAACTGATGAACCGGTTTCCTCTCAAATTTTAACCAAATTTCAACCGTTAGATTATTATCATTATTTTAGTATTCTTAATCAACGAATTATATTAACAACTGCATCAATGCATCAATTTCTTTCAGGTGCATATTAGACAAATCCCTATTATAAATGTAGAGCGCTCAAAAGCTCGAGCGTATAACAGCAATACCCTTATGAAGAACAAACGTTAAAGCTATAAAGAGGTAGAATTCCACAAGTCTCATTTCTATTATAAATAGATCAAGCCTTTACAACTTGAGGAAAATCTTAAGCTTCTAAGTTCCTCTCACACTAAAAAATGAAGTTCAATTGCTGGCAAGTTTTGAAGCTTCAAAATGGAGAGAAAAAATTAGTATTTGGGGAAGAGCTATGTAATCGATTCTTGTGGTTTAAGTTCAATGCCAAAGAAGAAGAATAATGTTCCTTGCAATGTTTTAAGAACTGAACTTAAAGATTGTATTAACAATGTTTTTGAATCATAATTTAATTAGTTTAACCGGTTAAAAAAGTTGTTAAATCAAATAATAATAAAATAATAAATGGTCATATAAATATAACTCATTTCATAAAGGTAAAAAAAAAACACTTAATGGGTTTATTTGTTGGTAGTGATTTTACTTTTCTATATTGATGGGCCTAGACATGACTAGTGCAGCAATTGTAACCATAAGATTACTCAAATCAGGTCACAAATGTTGTAATCGAGGCTCTGTAATATTGGGTCTCATTTCCACACTCACAGGAAGAGCACTCCTACTACTTTGAAAACTAAAGCTCCGCGCGAGAAAAAAATGTGAGATTCAATTTTAGAATTTATTCACTATTTAATTTACACCACGCATGCCAAATTTGATCAAACACTATCCCTTTGTGAGTTGTGTTCAGCGAGAACTTACCTATCTGAGTGATGGCAGACGACAACTCTCCCTTGCCGAAAACACGGCACTGCAATGGCAATAGCTTTGCGCGCAAACTCCCTTGACACGACGTCAATGGCATCTCTGCATGACGGCGGCGGTGACAACTCTTTGTCGCAAATGGAAGCTCTTCGTAGCAAGCGGTAGTGTGAGAAAAATGACATGGGGATATTTTTTTTAAAAAAAAAAAGAACCAGACAATTATTGATAACAGAATCTAGTTCATTTAGGTTATCTGTTCTTCCCAATTCTTGCAGTTTAACAAGTTTTTGAAGACTAACTAAACTACCTAGACACAAGGGTCACAGTCCAACCAATTGGACCGACCGATTTAATTTAATTTTTTAAACATTATTCCAAAGATTGAATACATCACCATTAGTATGACAAAAAAAAAACTATTCAAGATTTGAAAAAAGAAATCAATTTGTGAAAACTAGGCTCTTTAATTTACTGAAAACTACTATGACAAAAAAATATTATTGTTAAGAAATAAACTATCAAAATGAATGTTATCTTGGTATTGCGATTGAATAAGGGTCAAAAGGAATATGATGTAGTGCTTATTTAGTTTATTTGTTATTTAGAGTATCTTTTGGATTATACCCCTTGCCATTCGTCAACATTTTTATAGTCTAATCCTAAATTAATCTTTCGTACACAACAAATTAAAGCATGATTAACATTTTTTTGTTGTTAACAGTCTTAATTAGTTCTTTGGGTGGAGTGGCACCTCACGGTATTCTCACGGATTAGGCTCTTTAAACTCCTTATGAGATTAATCTACGATCGATAGCTTAGAGTATAATAGTATTTGCTATCTTCCAATCAAAATAACCTTCACTAGAATTCGAATATGTATCCTATACCATGAGGGTGAGCATGCTTACCACCATGACCAACTTTAAACATTTGATGTCATGAAACTATAATATATATTAAGAAATAATTATGTAATATAAATTTTATTTTATAAGAAAATTCCATCAAGTGAAATTTTGTATGTATTCGTGTACTATTCATATTCACTTAAGGCATCCATAAAAAGTGCAGGTCTATAACTAATTATAAAAATGCTAGTAAACTAACAAATGTTGAATGGCTGTGATGTTCATATTTTTATTGAAAAATATTAATTCATGAGATGTATGAAGTAATCTTAACAATTTTTTCATAAGATATATTTATTAAGATATTTATTCATTTTTTTAATATATAATTGAATTTCAAATCTCATGATAATAACTACTGCAAGAAAATGCTTGATTTTCGAGGATATTAGGACTCTTGGGTTTCAGACGGATTATTAACTGATTCGTGTCTTCCAGTAATAACTTCATTGAAAATTTATTTTCATCAGATATTTCAGATATTTTCTCTCACAAACAAAAATGAAAAATCTGCCAAAAATTAATCGATATAAGTCCAATGGCCAACTGATTTCAAAGCAAATCTGATTTGACAAAATTTAATTATTTAAAAAAATTATAAAATTTATTTTTTAAATGTGATGGAAGGTATGCAGAGGTAGAAAGCGATGAAAAAGGAAGAACTGGGAAGAGAGGGAAGGTAAGAGGAAGACAAGCGAGGAGTAAGAGGATGAAGAAGAAACAGAAGCAGAAGGGAAAAGGAAGAAAAAAAAAATTTATCCTACTTTTTTTTAATTAATGGGAAAATATATAATTTAATGATAGACGATAATATTTAAAAAAATTACATCTACGATGAATAAAAATTAAATTCATAAATTAAGTTTGGAATTTTCACTTTATCTACGAAGATCTGAATGATATCATTTTCATGCTGATTGGCACTGCTGATTGGAGAGAATATTATCCACTTTTGGAGAACCTATGATTATGGGAACCCTTGTGAAATATGACACGACACACAGCATTTTATTTTGTAGTGGTTCTAAATGAAATAATGGAATGGAATCATTTTTGTGAAGAACCTATACAATCATGCTTAGTACGACTTTCACACATATGGATAATGATACTTTTTATATTTTTTTTCATAAGAAATCAAAAGTACAATTAATTTACTAATAATTTATTATTCTACGTTATTAAATTTAAATATATTAAATAAACATAATTTAAATAATGATAAAAACATTATTAACATAGAATAGTATATTAATTATAATAAGATAAACATAATTTATTATATTATATATTATAAAGTAGTGAAACAAAAATGTGTGTCGTAGCGTTATACTTTTTGTCAAATCAATACTGATACTTTTATTTTTGTCATCACTTTTTTAATTGTCTTTTAAATAATATTATGTATGAATAGAATAATTATAATATATAATATGATTATTCGATAGATACGAATAATATTTTATGAATATTTCATAATAGAAATTTTAAATAAGATAAAAATATTTTAATAAAATAAGTTTTTATTGTAAACAATGATTATTGGAAAGAGAATTCTAGAAGAAAAATAAATACAATACCAAATCGGAATAGACTATTAAAAGATACTAAAATATAATTTCTTTCATTTAGTGTAAGTGTTATCAAGTTTATCTTTCATTTATTAGAAATGTATTAATAGAGTCATTTAATATAAATTTATGACTTTAAATTAATTTTTAAAAGTGATATCAAATTAATTTTTAAAGGCATTAGTTCTTAATAAATAAATAATTTGATGTTATCAATAAATAAATAATTAATGTAATATAGTGTATATAAAAAAAAGACTAAAATAGATATATATTTTTTAGTCAAATGTATTTTATCTCTTTAATTTATTAGTGTCATTACACTTTTCACTTGATTTATATAATTAAACACATCACAACCTAAATTAATATTATCTATTACAATTTTCACCCTTTTATTTAAATTAAATTATATTTAAAAATTATAAACCAAAATTGTCAACAATGCCCCTATCCTATCTTCCTCCTCCTCTAACACCCTGACCTGAGCTACTGGAAGCTGATGCACCTTTGATCGTGGCAAGCCACCTCCCTAATCATCATTGCCACCTCTTTCCAGCTTGGCTGCTACCTTCCATCCTCACCAAAATAAAACATTAAGCCTCTTATTTTCTTTCACACAAAGCTTCTATTATTTTCTTTAACATCACATCTCTCTTAAATCCTCCCAACAATGCAACGCAATACCAAATAAAAATGCAGCTTTAGTTTTCCCTCTATGTAGATTCGGAACATTTGGGTCTCAGAATCCATTTTTATTTCTAGCATTTTCTATTTGGTGCATTGAGTAATTGGGAAAGCATTCCTTTTTGGAAATTTCTGGTGGCTTTGTTGGCAAGGTGGTCGGGATCCAGTGGCAGGAAAGCCACTTCCTCTTGCAGTTCAAATATAATTGTCTTCAAGCAGCACCCAGAAGGGTGATTTTAAGGGGGCATAGAGGTTTTCTATCTTATTGTCTTGGAACAAGCTTTTAGTGTGATTGTGATGCTGAGTGTACTTGACTGGAGTTGCAAATATCGTATATTATGTGAGTTATCCTTCTAAATGGTTGAGTTCAAAAGAACTATTATAAATGTATAATTATGCAGGGAACTAAATGCTTAGAAGAGAGAGATGTCTCGAGTTATCACTAAGAACAAATCCGGATTAGAAATTTACGTTGGCAATACAGAGTTAATTGATTAGAAGTTTGGTGGCAAGCAAGAATATTGGAGTGTAGCACTTGAGAGAAGGAGGAAGATAAGAGAGGGTATTGTTGACCATTTATGTTAAATATTTCTAAATAAAATTTAATTTTAATAAAAGGGTGAAGATTACAATAATTAGTATTAAATTGAAGTATAATGTGCTCAATTATATAAATTAAGATGAAAATTGCAATAAGAATAATAAATTAGGAAGATAAAATACATTTTATCCCTTTTTTAAATATAATTTTTAGTTGTTTATGAAAGATGGATGGATGGGTATAAAAAGTAGAAAGGAATTAGGAGTGAAAGTATTTTACTTTTTAAAATATTCTAGAGAGACATGATAAATAAATAAAAAGATACATTAACTATGGAAAATGATAAATAGTACGAACAGTTTTTCTACAAAATGTATAAATGACATAGAACAAGTATACAGACGAGAGAGAAGTTAATTGATGTAGATTCAATAAGAGAGATTGATGTTTATTGTTGTGGTCTTGTATGAGAGATTGATATTAAAAAAATAGTACCACGTCATTCGTGGCCTTTTTGTAAAATATTTTTCATGTGAAATAGTACCACTCATTAAATATATTAAATAGTTGAATTGTATAATTAAAAAACAATATTGATTTAACTATATAAAAATTTAAAGATAAATTACCTACGAACCTTAACACTCAAGTGATATTGAGTTCTATACTTTCTTTTGATACTATCTTAGAATCGACTGAGAAATTTAAAAATAAATTTAATGATACAAAGATAATGTGTAAATTTTTGTTTTATATATTTTTATATATGTTGCATTACTCTTCTACTTTTAACTTTTAAGTCAACATGTGAAAGTTATTAAAATATATCTTACTGTGCGCTGTTACTGGTTGATAATATTTTGGGTTTTATAAAAGAATTGATAGAAGATTTATATGGGTGACAGATTAAGACCATGAGTTTGTGATTCATTTATTTTTAGGCCTATCACATTTTATTAGGCTGATGTGTCAAGCAGTTATTAGTGTAATGTAGGCTTAATTTTACAGTAGCCTGTGATAGGAGGGGGCCAGATAAGCCCCCTCTTCACTCATAAAATTAAGTTTTATCTATCAATAGCAACGTAACTACTTGGAGATAGAGAGGAAGGCCTAACTTGCTAAGACTGTAAAGTAAAATCATAGCCAAAAGCGATTTATCTCATCTATGATATATATGATGTTCTAAATTTTTATGTCTTCAAAATTATTCTTACAAAAATATCACGAAAAAAGCACCATGCACAAATTTAATGTCTTTTCTTTAGAATGGTTTAATGAAGGTACGCTTCCCTTTGCTTTGCTACACTTGTATTGCTGCTTGATATTTTTCTCTAAAATAAATAAAAGTACAGGAACTCAGGACATGAGGAGACTCGTTATGCGATGCATAATCATTATAACTTAATCTCTAGATGCAATGCAAATTACGCAATAACAAATGTTATGGAGGTTGTCAATAAGTCATCATGTCAGGAATCTAACAAAATTTCGGTTGCCTTCTTTGGTGCAGCAGAGCAGAGATATCTCATTTTTCCTCGCCAGCCACAGCAGACCACATGAATGATGGGATAGATCGTCGTTGGATTCATTCTGTCAAGTCTCTCTGCACGAACACCATGGGAATTAGCAAACACTTACTAATATACAACCACCATTCTATATAGATTATTGCATGTTTTTTTCCTAATATCCTGCACAATTCCAAAAGTAAAAATGAATAATTAAGAAAGTAGCTGATTTAAAAAAAAAAAAAAACTAATATATTGGTAGGAAATAATGGTCTAAATCTAAATGGCTCATTTTGCATCCTTGGAATTCAAGCCCTTTCTAAGAACTCTGGTATACTGGTATGTGCCTAGCCCATATGAGAAGGTCATTATAGTCTCACATGAGAGGAAGAAAGCCAAATATAGCCACAGGATGACCTGCCGGGGAAACCCAGCAAATGAAGCTAGCATATATAGGCTAGCTAGCTTTGTAGCAAATTAATGCCGGCAAGTCATCCTTGGCTTCATTCCACTTTCAACCTCTGCATGAAAGACTCTTAGACCAGAAACGAAACGTATAAATTACCACGTAGTTGTTTTCTCTTCACATATACATTTGGATCTATTGCCCATCACATGCTCTGTCTTGCCATAGGTTGCTGCCATTTTATAGCCAGAGGCATAGGTTAGTGGCAAATGGTGATGCTCTCATGCAGTCTCCAATATTCTTGTTTGACTAACTATTCACAATCCTGTAAAGACAAGTGATAGTTATTCTTCGAAAAGGGCAATCCCGCATTCTATCTGTTTGATAAAAGCATCCATTTGTGAGGTATTCGGATTTCTTCTGAAAGCTCTTCAACATTTGGGTTGGCAACTTTAGCTAGCATAGACAATATTTTTGGGGTCTCCATCTTCCTTTCAATCAAATATTGGCCTCAATGCTAAATTCCTTTTTTTGTGGGAATAGAATCTTAAAAAAAAAATGGGGCGTCGAATGAGGATTTGTGCCTTGGAATGGCCATACTTTTTTGGTTATGGGCATGTCAAAGGCTCAGGGGATTTAGACCATGACTCAGGCTATGTGCTGCAGGTAAGAGTGGACTGCTACTAGCTAAGAATTTTTTTAGAATAAATATTCAATTTGGTCCCTCAAAAATATAAATGACATTAGTTTAGTTTTTTAATTATTTTTTACATTAATTTTGTCTTTTGAAGAGGTTAATTTGATGTCAAAAAATAACTTTAGATGATCAATTTGATGTAAAAAAATAACATTTGAGAATTATTTTGATATCAAAAATTATTAAATGACTAAATTGATGTCACTTATATTTTTTATTTATCAATTTAAGTGTTTACTTAATTTTTTTATTCATTTGCAAATGGCAATGATTTAATTTACTTTCAAATGACTAAGCATGAACTGTCCATGATATCTTTTTAGGAATTGATACGGTGGAATAATATAATTCAAATAAGTCGTGGAAAAGGGAAAAAAGGGTAAGAAAAGCTGGGACTCCTTTTTCTGAGAGATTTTCCAATTAAGAATGAGATACTGTAACGGAATAACTTCATGTTAAATTATTATTTTGAATAGCATAATCGGTGTCATGATCAATTTTATAAATTTTAGATTAATTATAGTCAAATAATTAAGAATATTGTTATTGTTATTTAATCCAAAATGTAATCAAATATGTTATTGTTGAGCTTATTATTATTAAGTGCTTTCTTTGATGTGAGTTATGATAGTAGGTATTTTGTTTGAGCTTTTTATGATGGGCATGCTAGCCCAATAATAAAAAGACAACACGGATACCTTTATTCTTAGCTACAATGCAATGCGTAGTTACCTTATTCTGACAATACGTATCATGTAATAAGAGTAATTTTTCTCCTCTCTCACTTTCATAAAGAACATGTTATTCTTGTCTCTTGATAATCTATCTCAAAACAAGAATAAATTCATCCTATCAAAGTAACCCTAATTAAGGTCTAATCTCTATTTTAATTGTGTTGCTTACGCATGTCATACATTAGGGTTAAAAAAATTTGAGACTTTTATTTCATGTTCCATTTTGTATTATGATTGATTTAATTCTTCCAATTGGTATGAGAGTCATGTTTAACCTTTATTATGGCTATAAAAAATATTGTTGTTACTTGAGGTTAGACAATTTTGGATGGGATTTTAGGATGAGTTTATGGAACTTTTCTAATTTTCTTTCGTTTATTTAAGAAAATATCATGAAAACCCAAATTTCATTCGGTTTCTCTGAAAATTCGCGGACCAAATTGTGAGAAAAATTCTGTGAGGGTTTGATTTCATTGTGATTTTGAAATTGGGTGCCATGGGTTTCGAAACAATGGTTTAAAGTGTGTAAAAACCCTATTTTTCTTTGGGGCTTTTTCATAAAAAGACATAAAATAATTGGTTAAATCAATTTGAGGTTATTGTAGAACGCGACTTTCCCGTTATTATTGAATATAACTTATGGAAATTTTATTTTTAATAAACTTGGGCACAATGAAATTAGTTATTTTGGTATTGTAGACTTTTGATTTCATTATTGGTTGATTGTTATATTAATTTTCAATTAATTAAAGTTGTTGAATTTGATTTAAAAAAATTATTAAGTATCTCATTTGCAATCTTAATTAAAGTCTTCCAACTATATTTTGTGAAGGATTATCAAGTTATTATAAGCACAGTGTTTTATATTATGTGATTATAAATTAAAATAATTTTATAATAAATATATCCATTGTATGTCATGTAATTTCCTTGTAAAAGTATTGTTTGAATATTTTGGATGTTGGACAATTTTTTAAGGCAATAGTCAATTTAATGTAAGTTATCTTTGCATTTGTAATTTTACATGCTATATAATTATGAATTAGAGCTTTCTTTATGTAAATTTTATTATAATATATATTCTAATATTCATTTCACAGGTTTTTGGGAGATCTGCAAATAAAGTTTTGGGTAGCTTATCATTGAGATTTTTTAAAAAAAATTGACTCAACATGCGAGGATGAATATGTTCTCTAAAGTAAGTGATTATACTGTTTTTTTTTTTTTTTGCATATTAGTTTATCACTTGATTGCATAAGTGAATAAATATGTTCTTCACATGTTGTTATCATGCCTATTTTTAAAACATGCAATTATGCATAAAAGTATGATAATCATTTAAAATAAGGTGCCATAAATATTTGGTAACTTCATGAGCAATTTTATTATTCATTATACTATTTTTTTTGCAATTGGCTTGACACTATTTGAGGAAGTCAATTTTAATAAAATCATTTGAGTTGATATTTATTATGGTTGTATAATCATTTATCATGGGACCAATCATAATAAAATATTGTGTGAATAAACTATGAAATTCTTTGAAGGATTGAAAAATACATTGAAGTTTCTACTAGTGATAATATGAAATAATACTCATCGACAAGTATATGTTTTGATTGAGTTGCTAAATAGATTTGTGCACATTAATAAATTAAAATATTATGAGATTGAACTAATACTTCTTATTAGTTCCAACTTCTCTTCTAATTTGACTTTATTTTTTCTTTTTCACAATAAAACATGACAATATTATTTAAATATTGCATGATAATACCAATCTTCATAGAATCATAAATAAATGTTATTCACAAATTATTACTACAACAAGAAAATAGTCATTTTTTGGCAGAATTTTTCAGTGGATTCGGTACCATCGAATTTCTTTTTTGTGGGGGCCTCTAATATTTTCAACGACTAATTCATCGGCAAAAGAAATGGATAAATGGGGGGAGGAAGTTTTGGCCACAAAACAAAAATTTTTTGACGGGTAAAAAAAATTCCGACGGCCTATGCTGCCAAAAAAAGTCTTAAAAACTAATTTTTAAGAAAATAAATTTAAAAATTTTGAAAATTTTCTTTGAAAAAATAAATAAATTTTAAATCAATTGTTGGAAAAAAATTCAAAAAATATCTACAACGACCTTAATTAGTCGATTTTTTTTTTCAAAACACTAAAAAGTATTTCCTAATAAGTCGCGTCCGCGTGAAATCCGAGAGATGATTCTAGAATCGAGCTTCATTTTTTTTTTTTCTCTCATTTCTTCTTATCCACCCCTATTTTATCCTCTCTTCTTCATTCTTCTCCCTCCTCTTTTCTTCCATTGGAAAGGTGCCCCCCAGAAATTGGTTTTCATTTTTCAACAGATTTTGCTGAATTTTTAGCCGATTGGACCGCTGAAAATTTAGACTTTTCTTGTAAAATCATGTATTTATATGGTTAGTAAATATCTACTAATACAATACTATTTTATTTTATAATTTTTTATATAATAATTAAACAAATATTATTTAAACGTCACTAAAAGATTATATATTCATAGAAGATACTTACTTTTAATTATAACAATTTGTTTTAGACTTTTTAAAATTCAAACATGAAAGATATTTTTATTATGTTAAATTAATCTGCAAGTTTTTAATTTTTTTGAATAGATCTATATAGTTTAAAAATTATAAATAAATCCCTATAATTTTAAAAAAATGGTTAAAATATATTTTTGGGCCTTATAATTTAGTTCATTTTCAACTTAGTCTATATATATATATTTTTATAAAGCGGTTCTTATACTTATAATCTTTAGCAAAATAATCATTGTTATTAGACCCTAGCAAAATAATCATTGTTATTAGACCCGATTATAATGTCATTAATTTATGGTATGACGTAAAAATGAAAGCTAAGGTGATATCATTTTTGTCCATGTTATCATCCATAACATTAGTGTATGGACCAAATTAAAAACAAAAAAAATATAAGGATCAAATTAAAAATAAGAAAAAATTATAAAGACCAAATATATAATATGTGTTTATTGTCTATATATACCATAAGAGTAGTTTAACTTTAAGTAAATAAGAGTTATTGTATACTTCTAAAGATTGTAAAATGGATAGATGACAAAAAGAAAAACTCAAAACTTGCCATGTTTTTTCTTGCACATTTTTATCTTTTTATTCATTGTTCTTATATATGTTCCTATTGCCTAATTTTATTTTCAATATACTTTCAGTTTTTTATATTTATGTAATTATTACTAGTTTTAACTCAATGTGGTTAACTTAGTGGTTAAAGAATAACAAGATATGCTTTTTACCTTAACTACTTGAATTTGAACATTAAACCAATTAATTCCCTTAAATGATATGTGTGATGTGCCCTTAAGATTGTCCATGAAAGGACTACGTCTTAGTTGACGCAAAAGTTGTCTTGATGATATTCTTATGTATAAAAAAAAATTACTAATTTTTAAACAAAAATATTTGTTTGTTGGAAGTCTTATTTGAACCTATACTAAAGAGCAAGTTTCTCTTTTTAGAAGTTTATATGTCAATATGAAAAATTATAGTACATAGAATTATGCTTAGGGGCACAATGCTTGCTAAATATAAGGTTACATATTATGCAAAAGCGAAAGAAAAATGACTAAGCTGAAATATTTTAAAAGCATATTATACATTTGTCTTTATAATTTTCTCTTATTTTTAATTTAGTCCTTATAACTTTATCTTATTTTAAATTTAGTCTCTATACCAATGTCAGGAATGCTAGTGTTAACAAAAAAAGGTGTCATTTCAGCATTTATTTTTCACATCAGACCATAAACTAATGACGTCATAACTAAGACTACTGGCATGAACCATTTTACTAATGATTATACGTACGATAACTAATTTACAAAAATAAAATATAATGATTAAATTAAAAATGAGTGAATACTATAGAAATTAAACTATAATTATATTTTAACCAAAAAAAATTAATGGAGTCTATTATCTATCCTACTGATAGAGCTTTATAGGGATTCAATTAAAAATGATTTTGAAACTATGAGGGCTTATTTATAATTTTTTAACTATAATGACTTATTTGAAAATTTTTAAATTTACAAGGGCTTGCAGATTAATTTAACTATTTTTGTTATTATAATAAAATACATTTTAAAACAATTTTAATACCATCAAGTTAAAAATTCTCTTAAAACATTTTGAAAACAAAAACTACGTAGATATTATCAACATTTAAATTGATTTAATTTTGGACATTTTTATATAAATGTATTTGTAAAAAAATAACAAAGTTAATATGTAATTGGACTATTTCAAATATAATAAAATAGTTCTTTTAGAAAAAAAAATATGAAATTATCAAATAATTTTTTACCTTCAAATGTTAACATGCTTATTTAAAATAAACTGATATTGTAATTAATTATTGATAGTTTTTTGTAGGGCTGTCAAACGGGCTGGCCCGGCCCGTTTAGGCCCGCCCGCGATGGGCCGCTGGTTAAATGGGCCGGGCCAAAATTGCTCGCATTTAAACGAGTTGTAAATTAATCAACCCGACTCGCCTCGCATCAACTCGCGGGCTTAAACGGGCCAGCCGGCGAAACTTTTTGTTTTTTTTTACTTTTAAACTTTGAAATAAATTTAAATTTAATAAAAATTTTAATTTAATAATCTCAAATTAAATATTACATTACATAGACATAATATTTAATACTTTAATCTCATTTAAAGGGTTAAGGGATAATTTAAACAAATAAATAATATAAACTTATGGAGTTTGACGAATATGTTTGTGTATAAATTGTGTCATTACTAGCATGTACAATACATACATTTTGTATTTTTGTTTGTTAAAAGACTGTTTAATTAACTTTTAAATTTTTAAATTGAAATTTTTTCTTTGGATACAAATAAATTGAGATTTAAAAAAAAAAAAAGTTATGCGGACGGAGCCCCGGCGGGTTGGCCCATTTAACTCGCAGTTAAACGGGCTGATCCAAAATTACCCGCATTTTTACGGGTCACTAATTTTGAAACTCGACTCGCATAATTTATGCAGGTAAACAGGCCAACCCGACGAGTTGACCCGTTTTGACGGCCCTAGTTTTTCGTATCAATGAACATGTCACAGGTATTAAATTTAACTTATAACTTTTCTTTAAATAGAGCTACAATTGTTTCAAATTAAAATAGGGCCGTAATTTGTAAAATAAAAATAAAATAGGACTATACTTTTATTAAGAAGAATTAAATTCGTAAACTATTATTTAATATACGTTTTTAAAAAGTATAACTTAGACTTTTATGTTCTTTTACAATAACATAAACTATAGTAAGTTCTTATTTTAATAATATATTTTTTAGAAATATTTTATTAATATCTTAGAGTTAAATTACATCAAAGATAAAAAAATTATCAAAACCAATAGTTAGAGAGATAAATTAAGTTTCACAACTTAAAAATGCGATTATTTTGTTAAGAATAGTTTAATAAATTAAACTCGAAAATAATTAAATAAAAGTGTGGATAAACAAATATGTGTGCCAATAATTCTCCGCCCAATTTAATGATGTAAATACTATAACTTTTTAAACTAATTTAACTTGTGATTTTTTTTTCGGGCCCATCCCATGTAGGCAGTTTGACTCCTCTAATATCTATTATGGCTCGCGGTATATTTCTCCATTCCAATTACTACAATGTTCCCAACAAATATATAAGTTTTTCTTCATTGAAAATGTTCAAATTCTAATATAAATTGGTTGCATTATTTTATTCCAAATTCAAATGAAAATGTGTTTTTTTTTATATATAACTATATTTTATATTCTTGTTGATTTTTTTAAGATTAACTATTTAATTGTCTTTCAATTAGTTGTTAATTTTAGATGAACATGAGTGTAAGTAAGACTTGTGGCATTTAAATATAAAAATGGAGTCAAATGTGCTTTAAGACCAGAGAAATGGGCAGATCTTCATGGGGACTAGAGGAGTCATGGCCACCCAAAATTTTTGAAAACTCTAGAGAAATACTTAAAAAATTATACATACCTCCTCTTAAATATTATCAAAACATCATATGGTCATTTCAAAAAAAATTGTTCAAGATCTGCCACTTATCAGAGAGATTAATGTAAAAAAATATATAATAAAGTAAACAAAACAATGACTAGTATTTTTTTTTGCTTTAAATTATTTTACGAATGTTTTGCTTTTTGAATTTGATTGTTACATTAGTCATATTGTATAATTTACATTGCAATGAAAGTATTTTTTTAAAAACAAAAACTGTAATTTTTAATATTTGGTGGACCGGCCCATGAGCTTGTCCTAACCCATATCGTTTAGATATCATTTAAGACGCGGACTTTTTGGCCTTGGACCATGAAGCCCCGGCCCACTTAGGCTCGGATTGGATTAGCGCCATTAGGCGAATCCAGCTCCCTTTGACACCTTTATCAAGAATGTCTATCACCCCATTTTCGTACCCCCTCTTTTCCTCAAAAATGACTTAGTGTGTGCTTGCAGAGAAATTGTTGAAGTTGAGGTCCGAAAAACTCCACTTTTTATTACACTATTTCTTTTTGTAATTTTATATTAATTAATAACTTACTTGTTAATAACTTGATATATCACAAAAACCATGGGTTTGGTTCATCCAAAAATGTCTCCTCAACATGCATAAGAGCAGCATGAAAGTGATAACGTACTTTTTGTTTCGTGTGCAACAGATTCATGGTGTTGATCATCTATTGCTCTGTCATTATGAGGGGCACATTGAAAAAGTTAAATTAGTATTGCATTTAAAGACCATTCTTATATAACTAGTTTATAATTCGTCAAGTACTATTACATTTCTCACTAATCTCTAAATAAAATATATCACTTCCATATATTAATCTTGGTTGGAGAAGCTAAAGGAGTACTAACGGCTGCTGCAGAAATGAAGAATATAGAGTTCATTTAAGAAAAGTGTAATGTTATTCTTACACATCTTTTCTATACTACTGCTTTATAAACTGTTATAAATTATTTTTAAAAAATTATCATCTATAAATGTAACGGTTTTTGCTCATAAGTGTCCTTGTTTAGATATAAATTTTACATAATAATTAATAATAATTTCAAAAATATTTAATAATGTAGGAAAGATATGTAAAAACAAGGTTTACGAATAATATTACTCCAAAAGAAAATGGTCTGCCATGTTTCAGTTTGTTAATTAATTGTAAAACTTGAACTAAAACTTTGAGAGAACTAAATGTCAATGCTTAATATATAAATTAATTTATAACGACATATATACATCTTCTAATTAACAAATCCATGCTTAAAGAACTTTCTTTTGTCAAAAAAATAAGATTAAGCATTACATTTCTAAAGTTTATAGTAAGTTATTAATAAAAAAGTAAAATTGTACAACCACGCATTTTTTTTAATAAGACACAACAGTGGGTTTACTGAAAGTGAATAAAGTGAACGTAGAATAAGGTTTTAATTGACTAGTCAAAGAACAATAAAGTTCAAATTCATAAAATATATAGGGCTAGCAAGACTAATATGAGGCCATACAATTTCTACATCATATTTATGGGAGTTTAAAAAGAAAAAGTCTCATACATCTCTTTGAATTTTCGAAGTTTTTGAGATAGTTATGGATCACTCTCCTCCCTCCGGCGTCTGAAGATCTGCTTGTACTGCCAATCATGAACCTCACTAGGGTGTGCAGCACAAGAAAGAGATTATGGTCTTAGCTTGATTTTGGGTTCTGTTCTCCAATATCATTAGAAAGATGTTTGGTGCGAGCATATGCTCCCTGTTCTACATAAAATCTTTTAACTTTTTCGCAAATGTCTCAAAAACAGTCGTTACATTTGACTGTGTCATTTTGAAATATTTAATCTACAAGCATACAAACTCAACGAAAATTAAGCATGATATCTTAAATCCAGCGCAGGAAAGCCAAATACCTTTGAAATTTGAACTAAAACTAATAAATGTTGTAGTGCAGAGGAACAAGAGCCTATGCAGAAGGAAGAACAAAACAGCAGCAGAAAAAAAGAGATTTGGGAGAATAGTTCTGTATATTCAAGCGTTTGCTTACAAAAAGATTTTATATAAGAGGATACAAAAAAGTCACACTTGATAGGACAACATACTGACTTACAGAAAATAAGCATAACCATAGGGTACAAATAAAAAACTATATTGCCAAAAAATATCCTAACTACTCTGACATAGAGTAGTTTTCAAGTCAAAATAATTTCCTTGATTTCAGCAAGGCAAATCACATGTCTAACACTCCTCCTGGTTTGGCTTCTTTGCCGTATAATCCCGACATCTTTCTTAGCCGCACAAACTTGGTTCTCTTGGCAAAGGCTTGGTCATAATGTCGCCCAATTGATCCTCCGACTTGCAATGTTGAATTGAAACCTCACCATCATTTTCACTTTCCCGATATAATGGTATTTAATTTTGATATGTTTTGTACACGACCATGGAAAACAGGATTTTTAACCATGGAAACAAGCAGATTGATTATCACACCAAATAACGCAGGGCTCCTCCCGAACTGCAGCCAAGTCACCCAACACTTTTCTCATCCACATTGCTTGATTTACAGCAATGGTAAATATATTCTGTCATTGCTGATTGAGCAACTATTTCTTGTTTCTTACAACTCCGGCTAATCATACACTTGCCAAGTTGAAAAACATAGCTAGAGGTGCTTTTCATGTCATCCAAACAAACCTCCCAATCAGCATCACAAGAGCCACTTAGTTTATCGTCATCGATTTTTTATACAAGATTCCAAAACTAGCGACCTTTTAAGTACCTTAGAACTCTCTTGGCAAATTTGAAGTGTAGAACACTTTGGGTGAGGACATGTATCTTGTAAGCATAGAGGTAGCAAAACAATATGTCCGGTCTAGTAGTGTAATGTAAAGAAGACAACCTACTAGACTTCTCGTAAGTTGTAGGATTGATCTTCTCAAAGACCATCTTCTTTCATTATCTTCATATTGACACCAATGGAGTGGCCGAGCACTTACAATTCTCCATGCCAAATTTTTCAAGGACCCTTTTATGTAATTTTCTTGACATATGAAGACTCCTTGTCTACTTTGCGTAACTTCAATGCCAAGAAAATGAGTCATTAGGCGAGATCGGACATTTCAAATTGATCCTTCATCTCAACTTTGAATTCTTCCATAAGTTCTTCACTACGCGATTAACAAAACATCATCCACATATACGAAATGATGAGCACTTCATTTTGAACCTTCTTAGTATACAAGGTTGCTTCACTAAGGCTTTTGTTAAAGCCGAACTTTGAAGATAGGTGTTGATTCTTTCATACCGTGCCCGAGGGGCCTGTTTTAGCCCATATAATGCCTTTTTTTAACAGACACACTTTGTTTTCCATCCCTTTCACAATGTATCCTGGTGGTCATTCAAGGAAAATTTCTTCCTTAATGTCTCCATTAAGGAATGCAGATTTAACATCTAGCCGCATGACTTTCCAACCTTTTAGTGCAAACAAGTGAAATTAGCATTCTTATTGTGTCATACCTTGCCACAGCGCAAAGGTGTCACAATAATCAACTCCAAAGCTGTTGAGTAAATCCTTTTGCCACTAATCGTGCCTTAAGCTTCTTGACTGCTCCATCTACATTCCATTTAGTTCTATATATCCATTTAGCACCCACAATATTCTTGTCAGTTGGTCTCGTCCACAAGAACCCAAGTTCCATGCTTATGAATCATTTCAAGTTCTCTTCCATGGTCGCTCTCCACTCACCGGCTAAACAAGCTTTTCTTCATATGTGGCAGGATCAACCATGGTCAAATTGCATCTATTGTATACATCGCTTAAAGACCTTTCTCCTCTCACGTAGTTGGTCTTCATCTCGACTCATGATCAACATCAACAGCTCGGCATTTCTTTTGGTCTCGATGTGAGTTTCGCATCAGTAATAGGTTCCACAGTTTGTTTCTCCCAATCCCAATAGGCATTTTCATCAAAAGCAACATCTCTTGCAATTGTAACTTTCGTAGTCTTTACATTTAAAACTCGTACTCCATGTGCTTTACTTGCTATAGCCAATGAAAATTCCAATTTCAGCCTTTATCATCAAGTTTTTGCCTTGCCACCGCCGGCTTAAGGAAGTAACACACACTCCCAAACACTCTAAGGTGTTCTCAAGGTTTAATGCCGGACCAAGCTTCTATTGGAGTTTTATCCTTGACTGCTCTTGTGGGTAGCCTATTTAGTAAATAAACCGCAGCAGTACTTCCGCCCCTTGAAAGAGCACTTGGGCAAATTTTTTTCCAACAAAAGGCATCTAGTCATCTCAACTATGGTTCTGTTTTTCCTCTCACCATTTTTGTTGAGGATGAATAAGGCACTCGTGAGTTGATGATTAATTCCAAAGATCTTTGCAGATTTTCTCAAACCGTGTGAGTTGACATATTCACCCCCATTATCACTTCTCAAAGCCTTAATCTTTCACCACTTTGATTCTCAACCATTGCTTTAAATTCTCGAAATACTCGTAGTCTCAGACTTTGCTTTAAGGAAATAAATCCAACACATTCTTGTACGATCATCAATGAACAAAATGAAATATCCGCAACCCAAGGAAGTGTTTTGCATAGGTCCACAAATGTCCGAGTAAACAAGTTGGAGTTTGGTTGTAGCTCTAGTTGATGAACCTTTGTTGAAAGGTTTTCTAGCTAGTTTCCCAAGTTGACAGATTTTACAAACACAATCGTTGTTTTGAGCAAGCAGCATATTTCTTACTAAGTCTTTCTCATGCATAGACTTCAAGCCAAAGAAATTGAAATGCCCACATCTTTTGTGCCATAAATCAATCGCATTAGAAATGGCTAAGGCATGCTCGGATTTTGGTCTCCAATGAAAACTCCTATCCTTCATGGTTACAAACCATCAACAAGGAACCTCTAGGATCATGTATTACGCATGTTTGATTTTTTGAAAGTAAGACTTGTAATTATTTTCCACCATTTGTCCTAGACTTAGTAAGTTACGGTCTATCTTAGGAACATAGAGAACATCATAAATTATTTTATTACCTCGAAGGAGTCTTAATTACTACAGTAACCTCTTCCTTCAAGATCAATGAACTCCCCATTCCCAAGCTTTACCCTTGAGCTACGATTTTCTTTAAGTCCATGAACAAATTGACATTGGTCGTCATATGATTTGTGCAACCACCGCCAATAAGCCATTCCTCTGGCTCTTGTTGGCTAGAAAACAAGAGGCCAAAGCAGTGAATACTTGTTCCTCATGTCGTGCGTAAGAATCTTCACTGCATTAGCTTGTTGTCGCCTTTGCTTTCTCTTGATTTTGCGGACTTTTTCAACATGTCCTAGCTCCTTACAATATCTCGCATTGAATATTGGGTGCACTCAACAAAACTTCTCCAAGTGATTTGTTTTTTTGCAATTAGGACAAGGTGGAAATTTTCCACTTTTCCCATATGAGTCCTTGTTGTCGCTTCCTTCCCTTCCTTTTTGCTCTTATCCTTCTTTTGATAACTACTGGATTTCTTGCTTCGGTATTTTCTTTTGCCTTGAGGTTAGCCATATAGGCTCCTTCTTGTTGATCTTCCATTCTCAAGAGTCTTCTTTGTCTACGTGGCTTGGAGAGAGTTCACTAACTCTTGCAAGGACATTTGAGTAATGTCCCTTGAATCCTCTAGAGAGGCAATCTTAGACTCAAACCTCTCTGGGAGGCTTATTAACATTTTCTCCACCACTCTTTGATCCGAGAGGTCTTCACCCAAGAGACGAATCTTGTTGACAATCTTCATCATCTTCCCGTAAAAATCTTTGACAAGCTTCACTTTGCCCTTCATTTTAAGTGATTCAAACTCCCTCCTAAGGTTTAGAACTTGCATTCTCCTCGTCCCTTTGGCTTCCATAAAATTCTTCCTTCAATCTGTCCCAAGCTTCTTAGCCCTCTCACAAGCCATTATGCTTGTGAAAACGTCATCATTTACAACGTTGAGTGTATGACTATCAACGCCTTTCCTTCCTTGGCTAGTTCTTCATTGTGCTGTCTTATTTGGGCAACGCTTGGGTTATTTGGTAGAGGTGGTGGTTGAGCACTGATTCCACTATCTCCCAAAGACTGTAGGCTGTAAAGTAGGCTTTCATCTTTGCAGCCCACATCTCATAGTTTTCCCCTGTAAATACAGGAGGAGGAGGAAGTGAAATGTTTGTGGAGGCCATTTTCTGAGGGTTATCTTTCTTGTTTTCTCTCAGATTCTCACGGTTAGTATCCCTTCTAAGATCACAAATGAGCTCTGGTACCACTGTTGTAGTGCAGAGGAACAAGAGCCTATGCAGAAGGAAGAACAAAACAGCAGCAGAAAAAAAGAGATTTGGGAGAATAGTTCTGTATATTCAAGCGTTTGCTTACAAAAAGATTTTATATAAGAGGATACAAAAAAGTCACACTTGATAGGACAACATACTGACTTATAGAAAATAAGCATAACCATAGGGTACAAATAAAAAACTATATTGCCAAAAAATATCCTAACTACTCTGACATAGAGTAGTTTTCAAGTCAAAATAATTTCCTTGATTTCAGCAAGGCAAATCACATGTCTAACAATAAAACCATATATATGACACAGACTAAACATTAACTTATAAGTAATATAATAGGCCATTTCAAGAATGATTCATATGTTCGATCTGCAGTAAGTGGCTTTAAATATTGAACTGTGAAGAATTCCTCTCTAAAGTAGTATGATACTCGCAATTTCATAAAGTTCTTAGCTCAGAATTTGTGTAGTACACTATTACCCTCTTTCTGTCTCAATTATATTGTTCATAAACGACATCCATATGGCACAAGTAAATCATTCAATATATAGAACAAGCTCTTTCAGAGTCTCATATGAGAGGAAAGGGAGCAAACATGAGCCAAGGATAACTACCAGCAACACCCAAAGATGGAATCTTGCTTTGCAGCAGATGCCGGCAAATCATCCTTGGCTCAGATCTACTCTCTAACCCCTTCATGCAAGACGCTTGAGCAAACAACAATGAGCTTCAAGCATATTTTCATAAGCTCTCATATTTCAGTTCACTGCATGCACTTGAGCATTATTTTAGTGTATTTATAGGCAAAGAAGGTCGATGGGTGGAATCCCAGATTTCACAATTCACACAACTGATAAAGGAAATTCCCTAAAGAATTCTTCAAAGTTCAAACCACACATGGCCCCACATTATCAGTGAACTTCTACATACTGCTTCTTATTCGAGACCATCTTTGTTTTGGAATCAATTTCCATGTTGGCACGTGTAACTTTAAGGATTAGGAACAAGTAGAAGTTGACTTAAACCCATTTCCTTCCAATTGATTGGTTGATTATGATTATGTAATACATATCTTTCGACTTTCGGTCACTGAAACATGCAGTTGTCTCTACTCTCTAGATTTCCCAGTTAAGAATTTGATTCTGTAATGGAATAACTTCAGCCAGAAAATGAATTCAGCATAAGTCAAAAGGCAAGCGATTGAAGTTGTACATATCAATGCATGTTAACATACATCTATCGTACAGAGTAAGATTGCAGTTGATTGTTACTGGTTAGAAGTAAACTATAATGCACTGAATGTGTTGACTGCGCTAAAAATGGTTCTATTTCACAAATAGATTATTAGTATGACTGTATTTCAAATGTATAGCTTGGAGGAACAACTGCAGCATCTACACAATAAGCTAAGGTCACGTGTATGCTCCAAAAATAAATGGAACACCAAAGCAACCTCCTCATTATTATCTTCTTCTTCAGTTGGATAGAATGAAAATGCCCAGTTATGCAGGGCTACCATAGGCATCAAAGGGAAGACAAATTAAGACAATGAGCACAAAGGTTGCACGTAGACTTCTTATTTGTGGTTGCCTTATCCATGGAGCATGCGGCACAAGATGAATCCAACATGTCCATCTATCTATTAGTTTGCTGCAGATTTGAAGCTGTAAGATTTTGGAGCTTCCTTATCTTTTTTCCTTTATTTGGGTGACATGGCTTGCAACTGGCTTGCAATATTGAACGATATTCTTAGCTTCACAGCATTCTCTACCGATTTGTAGACACAATTGAGACACCTACAGCTCCACAAACTTCTCAAAGCCACCTATAATTAGCTGCTTCTCAATTAGTTGTATTTAGTACTTATTAGTATGACTGTACTTCAAATGAGAAATCATTCCGTGTAAAATTGTAACCAAAAAAATTATGTATGATTAACATTATTCACAACCTTCATTGTTAGTCATGTCTCAAATATAGAGAATTAACTGCCATAGAGGCATAAGATGCAGAATCTTGCATAAGTCAATTTGAAACTATATTTTCACATAGATGTTTCTCCATCATTAACCAATACGATTACTATTATTTAGTTCCAAACCCAACTGTCACAAGACAACCTTATATATATATATATATATATATATAATAAGATGCAGAATCTTGCATAAGTCAATTTGAAACTATATTTTCACATAGATGTTTCTCCATCATTAACCAATACGATTACTATTATTTAGTTCCAAACCCAACTGTCACAAGACAACCTTATATATATATATATATATATATAGGGGGCATATCTAGTAAGAGGAGTGGTTTATTGTGAGAGTGAAAGGAGCAAATCTTGACTATTGGATTATCCATGTATGGTCAAGATTAAAACATAAAGTCATGTGACTTTTTTAAGTGATCATGTGACCTTTAAGTAACATCTAATCTTGACCATACATGGATGATTCAATGGTCAAGATTTGCTCCTCTCACTCTCATAATAAACTACTCCTCTCACTTGATATGCTCCCTATATTATATATATATATATATATATATATATATATATATATTCAGTCCCATACATATATACCTAATGTGAGGTAAAGGTTTGGGGAAGTATAACTGTTTACAAACTTCTTAAGTTTGCATACTAATCTGTTTCTTTAATCTCCTCAATACATTCTGTAGAAGTTATAGTATCTTTTACATAGTGCATGCGAATTTGTATAATGGAGCAGAGGATGGATGTTATTGAATGAGATGAACTGAAACAGATGAGTTGGAATTTAATTTTTAGGAGCTACACTTCTAATAAATTATCAACAGTTTACAGTTCTATTGAGTTAAAACTGTTCTAAAACTGGCTTCTTAATCATCAAATTTTCTTAACAACCTTCTGTCATTGCAAAGTTGCTAGTGCGGTGCACCTTTGAGTTTCTGTTTCCATTAATTCATCACCCCCTCCCTACAAAAGTACAAAATGGATTTACAGCTTCACTGCAACGGTCATACTACCCAACAGTAAAGATTGGTTTCTCACAATGAAATCTTATCAACCCTCGGCAAAATCATTAGAGGGATGTTTTGTGCCAGGATATGCCAGGGTCCTTTTCATAAAATATTTATCACAGAAAACTAGGTAAGCCCAATAATAAAACCTTCCCATTTTGTGTATTAATTTGTCTTCCTTTTTCTCTATCATACTATATACTTTCATACATGTTGAAGATAAAATTCAATTTTGGGATTCCTTTACAATACATAGATAGAATAATTGATGCATTCAAGTAGGCACAATGAACAAGCACTTTCTGAGTCTCATATGAGAGGAAAGGGAGCAAACTTGAGCCAAGGATAACTACCAGCAATAGCCAGAGAACGAATCTTGCTTTTCAGCAGATGCCCGCAAGTCATCCTTGACTCAAATCCACTATCTACCTCTTCATGCAAGGCACTTGAACAAAAAATTATCTTCATCCATATTTTCATAAGTTCACACATTTCAAATCCTTTTTGTTTGCACCTGAGCATTTTTGCAATGTATTTAATTATAGGCAGAGAAGAGTAATGGATGTGGAATCTCACATCTCATAATGCACACATTTGGAAAAGTAATTCCCCAAAGAATTTTTCAAAGTAAGCAGGGCTCCACATAACAATAAACTTCTTCATGCTTCTTTGTATCCATATAAAATAATTTTCCTTTTGGCATGTGTAACTTTAAGAATTAGGAACAGATAGAAATTCACTGAACCCAGTTCTTATACATCAAAACCTAGGTCTTATAAATCACAAATTTTCACCACCTCGGTCAGAAAAGAAGACACGGTTATTTGTCTCTTTGGATTTCTTTTGAGATGGTGATGTGATTTCACGAGAAATTACAATGAGAACTACTTTTACACAATATGACATTAAAAGGATCATGTTTATGTCTATGTTGTGTGGATACACTTGTTACATCCTTATGATCATAACCATGAAATATCTTTCTAATGTGGTAATTAATGAATTATACTATCATAGGCACTATTTTGTCCATGGTTCTTATTATACTATTATGTATTTTTAAATTTGTGGTCAAAGTACAAAACTAGTCTATCAACCCAAGAGTTGTTTTAAAAATATTTTCTAAATTTAAGTTAAAGCCCAATCAATGTTCCCACCAAGTAGAAAAATGTTTGAATTTGAGCATGGGTCGATGAATAGACTTATTATTAATCATGGGCCCTTATTAAATAATTTGATGAACCATCAACGTTATTTGGGCTAATTAGGATAATTACCTATAGAGTAGTGCCACAGAAAAAAAAAATAGAATTTTACCAAAATTTAGCTAGATTTAAGTATGGTTGTTGGATAAGATAAAATGGTAATTAAGGACCACTCATGTCAATAAACATGCAAACTTATTTTGACAAATATTCTGGCTAAGTAACATTTTGCTTACCTATAAATCGAATGCTTAATTCCAAGTATGTGACTGGACTTGGTTTAAGACCCGTTCTATTGAGGTCCATGATGGGTGGTCCAAAACAGATTAGTTATATCTAGGGTTAAGTCCCTTCTCCACTATATAAGTAACAATTTTCTCATCAAAGTGATTATCCTGATATATGGTTGATAGAGAAAGACTTAATTCCTGTCACATAGAATTTTGAGTTATTCAACAAGTAAGGTTTTAATTTTTCAGCCATGGCTTCAAGAAGTACATATGATTCACAGTGTGTGTGTGTCTATATGTATATATATATATTAAATTTGGTGTTCTAGATCTAGCATGGTAGTCATGAAATAATTAACAGTAATAACTTTTTTGACAAATTTAATCGTTGTTGATCTGTTGCTTTTCGTACGTGTAAAGTCTTGTATATCTCTCCCAGTAAGTTCATATTCTTCACTTCGGACTTGGGAGATGACTCTTGACTTTTGAGGATGGGGGAAACAGGTAGTATTACATGTCTTCCGAATAACCCAAGTGAAACCTTGGGGCCTACTATAGAACTGAAGAATCTCGATTTCAGCAATGGAAGCAACATGTGTAACCTTGTCAACATATACACCAATTTCAGCTGATCCTGAAATGATTCCTCCATTTCTCAAACCTGTAAAAATGACTGGTGTATCCACAGTGCTTTATTACGCTTGTGTATCCCATTAATTACATGAAATTTTTTGAATCACAAAGAAATACAAAACTAGCAGGTTCCTGCAAACAAAATGCAGAAAGTTAAGAACTTCAAGCAGGGAAAAAAAGAAACCTTAAAAACGTATTCAGGAAAACCAGATCCTATACCTTAATTAATCATTGGAAACATATTTAAAAAAATACAAACATTGAGTTGATTCGAATCTTGTAAATTTCAATAACTTGAGCTGGCGGTCATTCCGTTGTAAGGGAGATCCTGATACAAACTGATACACTCCCTTTTCGAGTAAAGGAGAAACTCCACAGTTCAGTGTTATTCTATCACAAACTTGCGTAATACAATGGTAGTGTATGCTTTTTATACAATTCGCACCAAGCTTCTCAGCCACTCATCAATTCACTTTCTAACAGTAACTGTTCTAGTTATTGTAACTACTCAGATAACTAACAAGTACAGCTGTCATCTCATTCAGTTATAACTGTCATAACAGTTCAAGGTTGATTACAGTGGTAGTCTCGAGCCCAAGCTGGTGCACCCTTCAGCCTCCTGTTGCGTTCCATTGGCTGATTGGTATCAATACCCCTTGGTTCGAAGATGACCTTGTCCTCAAGGTCTAAGTCCGAACAAATTCCCGTGAAGTCATCCCAGTGATTCCCATGTAGCTTCATCACTACAGGCCTTCCCATTCGACAAGGACTTGTAGTTGATCTTGGTCATTGATCCGTTGCTCACGTTGATCAATTATGGCCATAGGGTGAGGTGTATATAATGGTGTGATCTCTGGCAGGAATGATGGAGAAGTTGGAAGGGGTCCTTTGTACTCTTTAAGTAGTGAGACATGGAAGACTGGATGGATTTTGCTCTCGATTGGTAGTTGTAGTTTGTATGCTACACTTCCAATGCGGGCAATGATTGGAAATGGCCCATAGTAGCGTTTGGACAATTTGTGGTTAATTCTTTTGGCCAGAGATCGTTGTTTGTACTGCTGCAGTTTTACCCAGACCCAATCACCTGTGTGGAACTCCTTGTCAGATCTTTTTGTATCAGCCAACTGTTTCATTCGCTGCTGGGCCATGGTGAGGTTATGCAAAAGTAGTTGGCGTAGTTCATTTCTCTTGTGGAGGAGCTCTTCCACCGCTTCAACTTTAGAGGTGTGGGGTATATAGCCAGGAACTAGGTTAGGTTGGGCCCCATACAATGCTTCATAGGGAGAAAGGCCGGTAGAGGAGTGGTAAGAGGAGTTGTACCAGAACTCAGCCCAGGTCAAGTAAGAATGCCAATTTTGAGGCTGGTTGAACACAAAGGCTCGCAAATACTGTTCTAAGCATCTATTGACCACCTCAGTTTGGCCATCCGACTGAGGGTGATAGGCTGTGCTGTAGTGTAGTGTAGTGCCACTTTGAGACATCAATTGCTTCCAAAAATGGCTTAGAAAGATTGGGTCTCTGTCAGAAACGATAATGGAGGGAAATCCATGTAATTTCACCACCATGTTAATGAACAGAAGCGCTACCGATTTAGCAGTAAAACTTGGCTTTAGAGCTCCAAAGTGCGCACTCTTGATCAAAGCGGTCAACTACCACCAAGATAGCAGATACCATGTGCGAATTGGGTAAGCTCGTAATGAAATCCATGCTGAGTTCATTCCAAGGTTTAGAAGGAATGGGCAGCGGCTGAAGTAAACCTGATGGCTTGGCCGGAATGTATTTTGTCTGTTGACAAACTGAGCAATTGGAGACATACAACTGCACCTCTTGCCTCAATTTGGGCCAATAAAAATTGTGGCAATCCTTTTCAAGGTTTTATCAACCCCCGCATGACCAGCCATAGGACTACTATGAAATTCAAGGAGAATCTTACTCTTTGAGGGTCGAACTCGATGGATATAGATGCATCCTCATAGAATAAAATCCCTTCTTTGACTTGAAACTTGTCAATAACTCCATTTACAGATATTGCTCATGCAAAGAATCAATATATGGATTTTCTTTGTTTTCTTGTTGAATAGAAGCTATCAATGTACATCGAGTTAATCGGAGTAAGCTAGCAGGTAGTCGAATTCTCCTCTTCCATGACTCGAGAGTGCATCGCCTACTTGATTGGTCTTGCCTCGGTCTCGTACAAAATGTCGAAATCAAATCCAAGCAACTTGGTGAGATAGTATTGTTGCTCAAAGCCAATAACCCGAGACATGAGATCCTTCAAAGCTTTGATGATCTCTGTCTTGATGATGAACTTTCGCCTCTAATAAGTAATGTCGCCATTTTAGACAGCCTGAAGTTATAGCATACAGCTCGACATACGCAGATGCCATGACCATTCGCTTGCCGAATGAGTTTCTGTCAAGTAGGCCAATGGATGGCCCTCCTGAGTTAAAACAGCTCTGATACCCATATTGGATGCATCCGTCTCTACCACAAATAGCTTCTGGAAATTGGGTAGTGCTAAGATTGGTGTTTTAGTCATTATGGTTTTAAGTTCCTGGAAGGCCAATTCAGCATTGTTGTTCCACCCGAAGCTGTTTTTCTTCAAAAGTTCTGTCAATGGATGGGCTAAGATGGCATAGCCTTTAACAAACTTCCTATAGTAGCCTGTCAACCCTAGGAAGCCTCGGAGTTGCTTCACATTGGAAGGTTTAGGCCAATTGGAGATGGCTTCAATCTTCTGAGGATCCACATGGACACCTTGTGCACTGACTCGATGTCCTAAGTACTCCACTACCGATTGACCAAACACGCACTTGGAGAGTTTGGCGAATAGTACGTGGGTCTGTAATGTTTCTAGCACAATTGATAAGTGCTTCACATGATCTTGGGTAGACTTACTATATACCAGAATATCATAAAAAAAAACTGCTACAAATTTTCTAAGGAAAGGTTGAAAAACCTTATTCATGGCCGCTTGGAATGTTGCTGGGGCATTGGTTAGCCCAAAGGGCATGACTAGAAATTCATAGTGTCCCATGTGGGTTCTGAAGGCAGTTTTGTGAATGTCTGCTTCTCTCATCCGCAGTTGGTGATAGCCAGATCGTAAGTCTAATTTAGAAAATATTACTGCTCCTTGTAATTCATCCAGAATTTCATCTATGGTTGGAATTGGAAACTTGTCCTTAACTGTTATTTCATTGAGTGCTCGGTAGTCTATGCAAAACCTCCAACTCCCATCCTTTTTTTTAGCTAGCAAGACTGGAGATGAAAATGCACTCTGGCTGTCTCTTATGATTCCGGACTGCATCATTTCCTTCACTTGTCTTTCTATTTCTGATTTCTGGAACTGGGGATATCTCGTATCTGGCCTTACAATCGATAGGCTTAGTGTTAGGCAAGAGGTGAATTTGGTGGTCCACTTCTCCGGTGGGTGGTGGTAGTGATGATGGGTTTTGAAACACTTGTTCAAATTGTTGCAAAGACACGGCACGCAGGTCTTCCGATAATGCCTCACCATACGGAATTTCTTGCTCGCTACCATCCGTAGTGTATATAAGGAAGCTATGGTCTCATTGACCATCATCCTTTTGAAACACTTGTTGCTTTCATCGCTCTAGCGCGCAACTCTGCTCCCCTTGAGCATAATGGTGTTTTCATTCACCTTGAATGTCATAGTGAGATCCTTATAGTCGCGTGACTATAGGGCCGAGCCCTTCAAGCCATTGGACACCAAGCACAATATTCGCTCCTTCCAATTCTAAGCAATACAGGTCAGCCTTGAATTGGTACCCTTGAATCTGGAGCTGGAGTTGTTCACATCTGCTATCACACAGTAGGTACTCACCATTGCCGATGTATACTTTGAATGGTTTGATTTTGGCCATAGTCACCAATAATCTTTTACGACGCTTTTGATAAAATTGCGGGTGCTCCCACTATCTACCAATATGTGAACTCGGTTTCTTGGCACTTGCCTTTCAAATTTATTGTGCTAGGGTGAAACCGCCTACCAAGGCATTGAGGCTAATCTCTGGGATAGTTTCTTGGTTTCCTCCACCATCCAATTCGGGTCCTTCTTCCGCAATATCGTGAGCTTGTAACAATTCTTCCACATCTTCTTGTCCCATCAAGATCAAACAACTTGATTTACATTTGTGACTGGGATTATATTTCTCATCACAATAGTAACATAGTCCTTTTTCTCTTTTGGCTTTAATTTCTGCTGTGGTAAGTCTTTTGAAGGTATTATTGGGGTTTTGGTTTATGGATGGAAAAGAAGAGTCGGTTTGATTTTGGTTGTTGATTATATTGGCCTTGGTTGGTACTGGGGTAGGGAATTCGTTGGTCGTGGGGTTCGAAATCGTGGGGAATTTTGTGGTGTTTGAGGGGGTAAATTTTGCGGTGGTTGGTTTGAAGGTTAGTTGAAGCTTGGCTTGTTTTTGTTCATGCAATTTGGCTAGGGCGATAGCATGAAAATAGGACTCAGGTTGGGCCAAAAGAAGCTCACATTTTAGATACTCTTGCAATCCAGCTATGAAGAAACTAATGAGCCAAGGTTCAGAGAGACCTGTTACCTTTGTTGATAACTCCTCAAATTGTGCCTGATACTCTGATACTGTGGTTACTTGACGAAGTTCCTTGAGGGCGCTTTTGGATCTGCATAAGGATGATCCGAATCTCATTGACAGGGCTTCCAAAAACTCATCCCAGCTGAGCACGAAATTGTTCTTGAGGATCCATTTGTACCACGCGTATGCTGGTCCACTCATGTGGAAGGAGGCAATCTTGATTCTCTGTGCCCTGGGTGTGTCGTAAACTTCAAAAAATTCTTTGATCTTGAAAATCCAGTCCTCGGCATTGCTTCCATCGAAATGAGGTATCTCAATTCTCATTCCTTTGGCCATGCTCATTCTGTTATCGTCAAACCCAGCTTCTCCATTCCTAAATTGCTGTGAGTGAGAACCTCCCCCTGGTCAATTTATCAACCCACGAATCATCCCTTCAAGATTCTGGACTGATTCATGCAATTTCTGGATTGAGTCTCTACAATCGCGAACCGAGTCTTCCATATGATCTATCTTGGTGTCTAGGACATCTTGTCTTTCCGCCATTGATTCTCTCACCAGCTTGCCTTCTCTGATGGCTTCTTCGAGCTTTGAGAAACGAGTTCCTTCTGCCATGGCAGACCTCTCAACGAGAGCACCAAATGATACAAACTGATACACTCCCTTTTCGAGTAAAGGAGAAACTCCACAGTTCAGTGTTATTCTATCACAAACTTGCGTAATACAATGGTAGTGTATGCTTTTTATACAATTCGCACCAAGCTTCTCAGCCACTCATCAATTCACTTTCTAACAGTAACTGTTCTAGTTATTGTAACTACTCAGATAACTAACAAGTACAGCTGTCATCTCATTCAGTTATAACTGTCATAACAGTTCAAGGTTGATTACAGTGGTAGTCTTGAGCCCAAGCTGGTGCACCCTTCAGCCTCCTGTTGCGTTCCATTGGCTGATTGGTATCAGATCCCCTGCTGCTTCGCGTCTGTTAGTCTCGTGGAAGATCTTAACTGGTCATCCCTATGGCAAAGTGTTAGAGTACATAGCTATTATGAGATTGTCAAATATAAGTGGGAGACTCATAAAATCCCCTTTATGTCATTGATGCACTGACTGAAAAAGATATACTAGCCTATCTACTCTTCTATTATGTACCAAAAAATATTCAAATAAATTGATGTAGTCTTTGAAAACAATGTATTATCTTTTACCTTAAACATATTCTCAGGCTAGTTTCACGTATTAATTTTCTTAGGTATTCAAATTTGAGTAATCAAGTCAGGAGCACGCATTTTTTTTTTTTTTATTTCTCAGGATATTCCTGTGCGCGACTACGAGCACTAATTTCTTGAAATACGGATATCCATTTAAGAGGTTGACTTCTCCTAACATATGTTTTTCTATACACATGAGTCAGAAATCGAACCCATGACCACAAACTTAAGGAGCCAAAGTATCTACCACTTGTGTCACACCATGTTGGTAGAAGCATGCATTTTTAATCATTGGGTTTCATGCCTTTTTATTGTTATTTATTTTCACAAATTTATCATTAAAAAATTTCAGCTACTAATTATCAAATTTTGTTTACCTTAATTAATTTTGTATGATTTACTTATATTATGAAACGTTTAAAAAAATGAAACCCCCAATTTCCTGCAATGTGCGGCAAACTCTATCACTTGCACATTGCCGAGTCATGATAAAGGGATATTAATGGCCAAAAAAATAAGATAAAGGGATATTCATGTGTAGATGTCTTTGTTTTTACTTATTCGAATCGGCTGTTGAGTCATGATAAAGTGACTGTTTTCATTTTCTTCTACTTTGCGGGCATCCTCATTTCTTTTTGTACACGAGGGCTGTTCTTGTGGTGCATATGGCTTTGCTTAAGCTAATTTATACTTTGTGAATATTTTTTACCCATCAATCTTGATTGTTCAAAGAGTTATATATGTATGCTAGATTAGTCGTATTATGTTCAAACCCGCATCAAGCAACTATTAGCCCAATCACCTATGTTCGTTCTTAATTAATGAACCTCCACATTTTTCTATAAGAAAAATAATAAATAAACAAAAAAACTACAAGCCTTGATCTCTCATTTTAAGGGTACCTAAGTATTTCTGAGCTAGTCAAAATTTATAAATAAAAAAAATCAATTTAATCTCTTAAGGCTTTTTGTTGTTGTTTATTTTTGTGTTAAAATAAATTATATACTGCTAAGTTTAGAGGTCACTGAAATTAAGCCTCTACTTTTTCCTGTGTATAAATAAATTATCAAATCAAATTTAATTAAGAAAAAACAATTATTTTTCAACTTAAATAGAAACTAAAGACAACTCTATTTTTTGTATTATTTTTTTCGACATTTCAATTCATTACTCAAGCCCTTAAATATGGTCCCAATAGTCTTCTTTTAAAAATGACTCATCTGTTTGATGTGAGCCGTTTTAAATATCGGTGCTAGAATAAATAACCCGAATGAAGTTTGCCAGAAACATGTGGCAAATCACTTAAGGATTTAATTTCAATTTATTGTCAATGAAATTTTACACTGTTATTTAATCATGTGCTGACATATTATTAAAAGAGTTAGAGTTTTTAAATGATTGTTGTGATAGTCAAACTCTTTTAATGATTTGACAATACATGATTGAATAACAGTGACAGTGGATCAAAATTAAACTCATCACTTAAATGAGGTGACATGCCATTTTACTTATTTGTTTTTATATTTAATTATTAATTGCTAAACAAATTAAAAGGGTTTACTGGAGTACTCTGTAAGTGGAGCCATAAATCATAATACCACTCCACCTTCTTCTCAGGCCTCACCACCAAGTCCATGTGCTTCCACAACACGGTCATGGCCAGCCTGTCCAGATCATACCGCCACAGATCCAAGTGTTCTCCCTATCTCTTGAGCCCCTCCACAGAAATTAAAAGGTGCGAAGAGATCTTGGGGTGGGGTGGCACACGTTGGGGTCCGGGAGGTACGTAGTAGATGACGCAATGGGAGCCCACGTAGAGGTTGAGAAGGTCGTAGGGGTCGTCACGGATGGATGCTGCCTTTGGTGTACTCGAGAGCCTGGTGCTCCACGGAGATGCCAACAAGCAGAGGAGTAGTTCAAATCTTGTTCTAGCTTGATGAGTTTGGCGACGTCATTGAGCCACTTGGAGAGGGTGTGTTCGAAGCTGGTGACGACGGATGCGGTGGTCATCAGCGTGAACGGTGTGGTAGCGGTAGTTGATGTCAAATGATTTTTTGATGGATTGAATGGTAATGTTCAGCACATTTCTTCTTCAAAAAGAAGAGTGAGTGATGACATGTACATTTCACATAGGATGCCAACTAAGTCGGGCAAATAATTTCGAGCAAAGTTTCGGGCTTCATAGCATTTTTCTTTAAATATATGAATACGTTTTTCTCTACCGTAATTGATGGTGACTCTGAACTTGACCAGTATGCATCCTTAAAAAGAACGAGAAAGGGGATCCTAATAAATAAATTAAGAAAAAAAAAAAACAGGAAAAGGTATTGCCTCAGTTTCCGTCTATATTTTCCCTCTCAAAATATCTAGTTCATGCCACATGGGTATTGCAAACATGATATATACATTCAACAAGGCACAATGGACAGCATGCTTCAAGCTCTTTTCCGAGTCTCATATGAGAGGAAAGGGAGCAAAAGTGAGCCCGGATTCCTCGCCAGCAACACCCTGAGAATGGATCTTGCTTTGCAGCAGATGCCGGCAAGTCATCCTTGGCTCAAATGTACTCTCTCTACCTCTTCATGCAAGACATTTGAGCAAACAAAATTGAACTTCAACCACACTCTTTTAAACTCACATTTCATCCTGTGTGCTCGAGTATCATTGTGGCCTACTTATATATAAGCAGAGAAGGTCAACGGGTGGAATCCCTTAACTATTCATGATTATAGACACATCTCACAAGGTGATTCACTAAAGGAATTCTTCCAAACTACACATTGACCCCTCCTATATGAACTTTTCTACAAAACCGTTCTTGCTGTCTGGAATCAATTTTGCTACATATAGCTTTAAGAATTAGGAACAAGCAAAAGTTGACTTGGCCCATTTTCTTCCCAAAACTGTTTGTTGATTGATTGACTGTTGTTGTGGGAATAGAATATAAGCAGAGAAGACAGCCAGATACTAGTAGTGGTTACCCATGTTTTTGATATGGCATTGTCATTGAGAATTTGTTCTCAGAAATTTAGCTGATAAGATTTTGACTTAATTGGGTTCCATTGCAATATGGGCAGAGGCGCTAAAATGTCCTTGTGTACGTGTCATTGTCAGTACACTGTATCAGTCTGAAGTTACCATACAGATTCCCAACCAACCCTTATTCTTCTTCTTATCTTTAAGCCTTCAGAGAATAATTTGCTTTTCCTTCTTCCGTCGTCTTTGCAGCTGTAACCTTTGTGATGTTCCTGGCCTAATTGGAAATCTTGATTTACTCAGCTGGTGTGATATTATGGATTTTGCATGCGTGAATTATAAATGCACAGTTGGATCCCTTTTACCCTCTTGAAGTCTCACCATAGTCAATCGATTTGTCCTTGTCCATTGAGAATCGATCTTTACATTTCAAAGAGTAATCTCTCTTTCGAAAGAAAAAAACTCAAAAGAAAAAGTTTATCTTTATTTAACTCGAATAATTTATTTATTTTTTCTAATGACAGGATTAGACAGCATTTTCTGGCAACAACAATTTTCGTATAACAAAAAGAGAACCTTTCTTTTGGGTACATAATAAAAAAGGAACCTCAAATTATTAAACTTCGAGGAAAAAAGAAGATATGTACGATTGTTTACACTTTGCACATAATAAAAAAGGAACCTCAAATTATTACTTTGAGGAAAAAAAAAAAAAAGATACGTACGGTTGTTTACCCTTTCAGTTTTGAGCCATTAATAGAATAATTTTGTAAAATAATATATTTTGAATTGCGCACCAATAAAATTAATTTTCTCTCAGTTTTTAACTAATTACAAATTTTTTCCTATGAAATTATTAAGTGATACATAAGTATTTCAAGTCTAATATATTATTGTTAATTCATCTTCATTCATTATTTAATTATAATTGTTTATTAAACTTCTTACTACTTTTTTATGTCTTCCTAATATGTTTTCATCTAAACAAAATGTTCTTTTATTTTTATATTAGTGGTTAATCCACATGTCTCACTTGATTGAAAAATAAATATTAAAATATAAATAAAATAATTATATTTCAACTATGTAAGATATATCACTAAATATTAACCACTAATTATGAAAGGGTACAAATACTCATACAAAAGATAAAGATACTAGAGAAAAATATATATATATAAATGTGGATTATTAATTATGAGAGACTTTATTATTAATTATATTTTTGTT
The DNA here is from genome assembly GCA_023212625.1 of Styphnolobium japonicum. NCBI lineage: Eukaryota > Viridiplantae > Streptophyta > Magnoliopsida > Fabales > Fabaceae > Styphnolobium > Styphnolobium japonicum. The sequence goes on along the minus strand of JALBWW010000003.1, from coordinate 17,325,836 downwards.
AGTTTATGAATGTGGATTATAAAACGAGAGGTTACTCTCTCCATATTTGTTCATCTCATTCTCATAATAAACTACTCATCTAACTAGAGATATGTCTCTCATATATATATATATATATATATATATAATTACTAATAAGTTACAATTTTTAAGCTTAAGATATATACTTTAGAGAGATCCAACAGACTAAGCCAATATATGTTACTATATATGAAGAAAATTACTTGGGTATCCATCCTTTTCTTCAGGGTACCAATACCTAGAATAAGTTATTAAGCATTCATTAGTTAGTATTTATATTTAATAGAATTTTAAATATTTATTATGAACTCAACAGTCAATAAATAATTGACAACTCACCTTGAATACCAAAATTATCAAAATACCATAACAACTCTCATTTATGAATTACGTATATGAATGGGTTGGGGTAGCCCACACCCTCTAAATAAAACAATAAAATACAAATTAATCCCGATATATTAGTTATCTTGTATATGCAAACAATTTATGAACATTTTTTTTAGGCTATAATTTATAAATATTTTTAAAATTTAGATCTAAAAAACTCCCTAACCATATAACTAAATATATGATACCAGTGACCTAAAATAGTCCACCTGAAATAGTGCAAAGCCGACCCGAATTCACACATGCACTCATGTTTATGTTTTTTTGTGTGTACCCCGCACTTTATAGCCTCATTCCGTATTCTCACATCTCTATTTCTCTCTCTTCATACGTCTTCTCTTAATTTTAATCCTAGGCCTAGCTTTGCAAGTAACTTTCTTTTAGACTTGTATAACTTCGTCTATCTTGGATGAAAACAACATCAACATAAATTTTTTTGACACTGGAAGATGTGACTTCGAAACACGAAGATGATGGATCTTGTAGGAGGATTAAGATCTATATGTTTTCAATCATAGGGTGATGAATAAACGGAGAGTGAGGTTGTTCGTTGAGCCTATATATATGATGATGACATATAGTATACTCCAGAATCTATATTGGATGTGTAGCTAGGAAATTGGGTTAGCAAGAAGTTTAAACCATGAAGAATATGAACCATAAAGAATATGAAGAGCAAAGCATTGCTACCTGCACTCTTTTTATGAATCAATACATAATTTTTTTAAGTTAACGATTTTTTTAAATGGATTATTTACTTTTTGACATTTTGCTTTTTAATTAGTCTCCTAGTTTTCTGATATTAAGATGGCCACTAGGTTCTCTTTTGATTTTTCTTCTCTGGTTCTCAGAGGTTATTAATAAAATTATCTATCTACCTTTGATAATAAAACAATTAACTTTGAACACTTAAATGAGGAGATTTCTGTTCACCAAAATTTGACGGACGAACTTCGTCATTCGTCAATTGAATGTTTCTCCTCTATTTGGACTTCTATTTTGGAGATAGAACGTTACAATAATTGTTACATTTTTTGTTTTATATTATTAACAGGAAAATTGCATATTTGCCACATAAATTATGGGTTCAGTTATAGTTGTCCAATCTATCAAAAAGTCACAAATATTACATCCTGCAAATGATATTTATGTGACTTTTGGGCGGGAAAACAGACATGGTTAAATTAGTAATAGAAACTTAAATGGGAAACTGAATTCCATTCTTTGGGTGGGCAAATTGTCACAAGATGCATCCAAATTTTAACGGTGATGGCAATTTGAATGGATGAATAAAAATAAGATCACAATATATTAATGTTAGGGTGTAATGTGCTATTTTTCTTTTATAAATGTTAAAAAATTAGTCTGACAAAAATGTAATTTCTTCTAAATAACATGGGATATATCTCTAAAATTTCAGTTGTTGGAGGAAACAAACTACAGACATTTGTAATTACTAGCAGCAAACGAATATAATTCATAATCAGAAAATTTAATTTTCGAATTGTTATATATGAAATTTATCATATATAGATCATATATACAATACTAACCAGGACCGTTATACAATTATTCTATATTACAACAAAATTACAGAAGAATGTGCCATTTTGTTCAGCTCCCGGTGAAATTTCTTTTGTATATTTCTCTCTTCTTCAAGTACCTGCAACAAGCAAAAGTTTAAGATAAACTTCAACAACCAAAACTTTATTAATCAGATCAATTTTGATACAAGAATGTGATTGTTTCCTTCATTATATTGAGTGTGTTCGAGTGGATGAGTGATTGAACAAGCGTGGTAACATCGAGGAAGTGTGTGAAGAAATGGCAAATGTCGAAAGGTGTTGCATGAGAGTAAGAAGAGCGAATTAGAGCCAAGTAAGACTTAGCCGGGTGCTATAATATAACCAGCAAGTCATCCTTGGCTCACATCCACTCTTCCACTGTTTCATGCAAGCCAACTTGAACAATATTCAAATAGCATAGCAATACTGATCAAAAACCTCTTCTCTCTCTCTCTCTCTCTCTCTCTCTCTCTCTCTCTCGCTTATATTTTGCTCCCAGACTTCATAACTGGCTCACATATTTATAGACGTGGAGCATACATTAATATCATAATCAGGCTTAATACTTTTACCCTTCAATTCAACCAATAGAATTAATGCAATGAAGGATATATGGATTGGTTTTGTGGGGACAGAATGTTAGAGATAAAGTCACTCTACTAAACAACTTAACCTATTGAGATAGTTGGTCTTTAACATAGTATTAGAGTCTCTATGACTAAGTGGTTAGGAGTTTAATCCTTGTTGCCTTTATTCTTTTAAATGAAGTTGAATTTCATCACATAATAGAGTGGGTCTATACATTACCCACGCACGTGAGGGGACATGTTAGCAATAAAGTCATAATCCAAAGAACTCTTGCGTAAAGGGACATATTAGAGATAAAGTCATTTATGAGCATCTACCTAATAGTTTAAGCTTTCAGAAGAATTAATCATTGATATTAAAGATGACAGATTGATTCTGTGTCATTAACAGGAATTTGTTCTTAGAATTATAAGGGAGAGGCGTGTTAGAAGCGTGTTATCCGTATCAGCAAAGGTTACGGCTGCGTACAATTTTCTTTTTTAAAGTTTTCTTCGCATATCCTTTGTGATTGTACAGCTTACAACACATTCAACATCACTTTCTTCTTCGCATTATACACTTATACATATATATAAGGAATATGGTGTAAATTAAAATTATTCTAACTAATTAATGACATGAGTATTTTATAAAACCAACCATTAATTGAAAGTATACTTCACACATAAACTATTTAAATTAACGAATAATATAGTTCTCGCAAGTGAAATATTTATATCTTCATCACATACATATTATAGTTGCTTAAATTTTATAAAATTTAGTATATATAAGATTAACATGGTAACAACTCAAGGGGTTAACTTATTAGTTAAAGAGGTGTGCTCCTCCCAACTAAGGGTTGATCGAGTTGGTAAGCAGGTTCGTCCCTCAAGGGATAAGACATAAGTTTAAATCCCAGTAAGAGTTGCTCTAGTTGGAAAACAACAAAAACTCTTATGCTCTAAGCTGTCGACCGCGAATTAATCTCATAGAGAGCCCAAAAAGCTTAACTCGTGAAAATATCGTGGGGCGTCACTTGGTCTAAAAGAGGTGAACTCCCTCATTTAACTACTAGGATTCAAACCTTGGGGTAACACGTAAGAGAGTTGATTCGTCTAAATACATCAGGTCGATACTAGGGTGCATCCTTAAGATCGATCATAATGAAAGAAACTTAGAATTCGTTTGTTACAGATTATTTGATAAAAAAAATTACTTTTTTGAGTAAAAAATCATTTTTAATGATTTTGATTGTGTTTGTTTAAGTTTATTAAAAAAATCATTTGTTTAAAAAAATTATTTTTATGGTTAAAATGAAAAATTACTCTCATTAGCTTTTGAAAACAATCTCTTGCAATAAAAGAAAGAGAAGATACTCTCATTTAAAAAATGATTTTTATAATTGTAAAAAAACACAAAATAACTTCTTTTCTTCTTAAAAATCTCTAAAAAATAATCTATAAATTATTGAATGTCAAAATTATTTTTTTAATCTGTAACAAACGGGTCTTAGTCTCGATTGACATAAAAGCAATCATAAAAATACCTTTACCATATATATATATATATATATGTATGTGTGTGTGTGTATAATTCATTGATCAAATTAATTAATCACTTCAATATGAAATTAGTAAATGGTGTAAATATGTTCATTTTCTTAGCCTGGTTTTAATAACTTGCTGACCGACAAGATGAGAGTTCATTTTAACCGTTAAGTTGTTAATTTTAGTTCCGTTTTCCCCCTTCATGCACTGTACTAAAAATTATCTAGAAAGATCTATAATTTGCATTATTTTAGGGCAAATCCAACCTATAATTAATTCGTCACTTTTATTTTTTTGTTTTATTTATTCATATAATTATGCCACTGCTTTGACGCGTGCGAGCTGGCTGCACCCTCTTTTCAATTGTAATCGTTTTGGGTATAGTTTGTATTTTTTATGAAATAACATGATTTAAAAAAAAAATGATCAAGAGAGCAGTAAATGACTCTAATCTCAAGTATCAGATTAAATATTCGATTCTTAAAATCATTATTATTAAAAAGACTCATAATTATAATTACACTTTCGAATTCATACAGAATTAGTTTAAAAAAGTATTCGCTCGTATGGACATCCAGGTCAATGGATTCGATTTGATTAAGAGTTTTACTTTTCTTAATTTTTTTTTAATCTTTAGTTTTACGATGATATATATATATATATATATATATACTAGCTTTCTTTGACCTACATAGTAAGCCAATAATGTCCACTATCATCTTCGTAAGTGTTAGCATCACTTGTTCTCTACTCACGGAACTTGTACCGTCTGTTTCCTTCCTTTTCAAACTGATAGTGGGGAAGTGTAGCCTTTATTCCAATTACGATGCATGCCTACATTATATTCATATATATCTTTGAAAATCTCTCTCTCTCTCAGTATGTTTAATTTTCTTTCCTCTAAAGATCTGGAAAACAGGTGATTTGCGATTATGGCGTAAGAATTAACATATGAGATTTTAATTGGGTTGACAATGATCAAGTTCGTACTTATATACAGCAGGAATAGTATAGTACTGTCATTATCAAAAGATTACGTGCCCCATTAAGGGCCGTGCTAATGGAAACTTATTCCATAGAATAATCAGTAATTGTGGATAAAGTCCAAACCACAAATGGGAAGCAAATTTTTTTGTTTTTGGTGGAAACAAATGGGAAGCAAATACCCTTAATTGAATATCTGCGCGCGCATATATATATATATATATATATAAATCTTTAATTAGTAAGTAAATTTAAGCTTAGAATTTAAGCGGCATCAACAATGTAAAGAGTTCGAGTTTGTAAAAAATATTTTTGAGAAAGAACAGTTTTAATATTTAGAACGATATTAATTTCTTATTTAAAAAGTGTAAAAATATCTTAATAAAAAGGAAAAAAATATTTATCTGTTTAAAATAACTCTATTGTGAAAGTACTTAATTTGTTATTGAATTCGAAGATAAATAATGTGAGTCTTTTTTTTCTTCAAATGTATGATAACAAAATCATTTGAGAAGAGACTCACCGCAATGATACCCTTACCGCATATTAAAAAAAGATACAATATTTTTTTTCGAGAGGTATGGTATAAGATAACTGTCTGTCTGTCTCTTATTTCCTGTACCAAAAAAAAAACAAGAGACTGTAATAGTAACCTTAAATGGGAAGCTCACATGCAGATAGCTATTTTATAAGGATATTAAATATTCAAATGATGATGATTGACTGCAAGTTTTGTTTGATCGATGCCTGAAAACAAACTATGTTGAATGAAATTTGTGTGTGAATGAGAGAGTTAATTGCAATTCTTGAGGTTTCGGTTGGATTATTAATAAGAAAAAGAGGATTCAAGGAACATGTAGCAAAAACTTAACGGCTAACTTATTCACAGAAACTATAATAACTTCTTTTTAGAAAATTCTCGTGTGCTTTCAAACTCACTAACTCGACTTTCTAAACTAATAAAACAGTATATAATAATCCTTTTGTTAACTTACCATTTAAATAATTGATGAAAAAGTAGTCATGTGTTAATTTTTTTTTACTAATATCACCTTAAATCATTATTTATTCCTCAAATCATCTTTAGGCCTATTTTTTGGGCATTCATTAATCCCACACCATTGTTTGAGCGGTTCATAAAAATTTCAAACGGTGTTGTGAGGTTAATGAATACCCAGAAAAGAAAAGGCCTCGAGATGATTTCAATGATAAATATTAATGATTTAAAGTGATATTAGTGAAAAAAATCAACACATGACTACTTTTCCATCAATTATTTAAATGATAGGTTAACAAAAGGGTTATTATACACTGTTTTGTTAATTAGGGAGTCAAGTTGGTGAGTTTGAAAGTACAGAAGAATTTTCTAAACTTGACATATAGTTGGAGGAGATTCATTGCATTTTAGCTTAAAAAATACAATTTTTTATATAAAGAGATACAATAAAATAAAGGAAAATGTTACATAGTTAGAATTTCTTTTGTCAAAATTTTTGATAAAATGAGTTAGCATACTTACTCTTGAATGAATAAGTGATCTCTATCACTTTATTTTATCTAACAACTATCCTTAAATTTAGTTGAATTCCTATCAAAATTCTAACTAATTTTTTTTAAGTACGTAGCAATACTCTAAAACAAAAACTCCTTGATGAAGTATATATTTAGTATAGATAAATGGCTCTTATATGTTTACCTGACCTAAATATTTTTAGTGTATTTCAGACTACTTAATAAGATTGCAATTAATTTTTTTCCTTCAATTTATTGAAACAGCGTAAATTTTCATGTGCTTTAGATATAATTGTCTGACTCATCCAGCGAATAAAATTTTAAAAGGACTGTTTTGGAACTAGTGTATATACAAATCTTATAATCATCTATGTGTCTCTTCAGGTTTTCTAAAGTCTGATTTAATGATGTGGTTTTGGTCAATTAACCTTAAAATATAAAATCATCGAAATTTATATTAGAAATAATCTAAGCCTCAAATGAAATTATTTAGCTTAAAAATAATTCATCCAACAACTTAAACATTATTGATAAAAAAAATAGTACACAGAAGAATAAAATCCCACACTCATTGACACACAATGAGGGGTTGGGGAATATTTGATTTTGGAAAACGAATTGATATATATACATGATTAAGCTCTTTTAGAATCATATTCACTTTAACCATACATCGCATGAAAATTGATATTCTAAATTAAAGTTGACTATTGAAATGCTTGAAGCTTTTGTTGAGTGTCATGATTTTGATGATGATTGCTTACAGTTTTGGTTAAAGATTGTTTGATTGAGGATGTGATAAATCTTAATAGTAAAATATATCTAAAGCCCCCCTTCTTATATATAAGAAGAAAAAATCTCTTTAATCATGGTTACGTGATTGATTGAATTAATTACAAATAGCTAGTTTTAATTTGAGAGATATTGCTATATATCAATTAGCTTTATTAAAAGGAATCAATATATATTATATTTATTATTTATCAATAATAAATATCGACAAATTAATAATAAAATCCCACACTCATTGACAAGTTCTTGCTAAAGAGTTGCATCAAGTGTGGATTTTTATTGTGATTATTAATTATTACCCATTCATCTATATAATATCAATTATGATAATATTTTAGATTTACTGGTTAATTATTTTAACAAGAAAACTTTAAATGTACAATATTGAAAAAAAAGTTCTATTTCTGTACACTTTTAAATATATGTCAAATAAATTATTAATTTTTTGTGGTAAATATACAATATGAGGTTGATTAGAAAAAGTCTACAGTTATGATTTGTAAATTTTGAAAATTAAGGGGAGTGAAAATAGTGAAGTAAAAATCCATGGGTTGAAATAGTCAAAAATTGTGGGATGGAGTGACTTATCTTTTAAATTTTTTTTTTTCACATTTTTATTGTATCAAAAAGTCTGAAATTATGGTAGTAAAAAGTCTTAAGTTTTAAGATCAATTTTGCTATGACAACATAATCTTTCTTTCTTAAGAACTATAGTGATAGAAAATTAGAAGCAGGTCTTGCTATCTTATTAGGTGGATTCTAGCCTAGAATACAATTTACGGTATTATTATTTTTTGGAACTCTAATTAAGCTTATGTTTAATTAAAAGGAAATTAATATGTAGGTCCCTGTATACTTTTTTTAGATGTTCAAATAAGTCCTTATATTTTAAAAGATTATAATTTGGTTTCAACCGTTAGAGTATCATTAAATTTTTAATGGTATGTTGGATTTAGAAATCCAATTAAACTTTTTTAAAACTATAAGAATCTAATTACAAACTTTTAAAATATAAAGATATATTTATATTTCTCCAAAAAGTATAGAAACTACATATTAATTTAACCTAAAAAATCAAATTATGGTGATGACTCTAGGGGAATTCCTAATAAAATAACCTACTAGAAAGAAAGATCACCTATTGATAACAATATAGCACCTACTTCAAATTGAATGAGTTGTGCCTAAAGCTTGATAAGTATGAATTAATTAATGAGCTAAAATCACTTCAACAGTCAGCTTAATTGAAGGGACCCAATACACTATAAAACCCGATGATTCTCAAAGAACAACAAGAAGAGAAAGTGACAATAAGCCAAGCAATGTTCATATTCTGTAAAATACAGTTCACTTCCATTTAGTCTGTGTGCTAATCGCATGATTGTTATAGCTCAATTGTTCATTTGAAAGAAAAGAGAAGATCTTCTGTGACAGCAAAAGAAAGAGGGTGTGAGGCATTTTTTTGGAACTTTGTTGAGTTAGGTTACTATGTTTTTAGTATAGAAGTAGAGAAAGTTGTTGTGGTATCCTTGAAAATAAAAACATCAATGACTCTTCTTGGGGGATAGAAGTGAAAAAAGGTTATTGTGTTCTCCTAAGATGCAAAAACATCACTAAATTACTCTTCTTTGTGGATAGAAGTGGAAGAAGGTTATTGTGGAATCCTTGTAAAAACATAACTAATGATAAAGAAAATCTCAAGTGATTGCTTGTGGATTAGATATAGATCACATATTGTGGTCAAACATGAATAAATTCTTATGTGCAAGCTTCTCTTACCCTTAGGCTCTTTACTTATATATCACTTGCTTGTATTACATTTTTATACTATCTTGTTAAATAATGTCAATTTTAAATTTGAAAAATCTATCATGTTATCCATAAAACCAATTTAGCCCCCTTCTTTAAGCTTTTATCATTTAAATTTCAAACTTCAAAGCATTGCGGCGAAGTCTTTGTTATTATTTGTTGTATACCCATATTCCAGGTCAAGATTCTTTAAAGAGACCTGTGTATTTTAAAGAGTAAAATACATATCTTGGATAACATATTTTGAATATTCGAGAACCAACTCCCTTATCGACAATTACTACTTGCATTTTACTTTTTAAAATGCACATCTTATTTTAGAATATCCAAATCTCCTCTCCTGTGTTTAATTTACTGTCAAGGCATGGAGTAGGAGGATTACATTAAAAATTATTTATTTTCCTTAAGAAAATGGGTGAAAATAGTTAATGAGGAAAGGGGAAGGTAATTCATACAATTTTGGAAAAATGACAATTTGGTTCAATTCTTTGAAAACTTTTTTATTTTGGTTTGGTCATTGAATTAACTAAATATCAAACTAATTTAATTAATAATTTAGTTTTAATTAACCAATAATTTATTTTTATTTTAAATACTGATATTTGATTAACAATGAATAAATTATCAATTAAAATAATTTGATATTTGGTTAATTCATATATGAACCAAATTGAAACACTTTTCTATCAAGTCAAACTAAATTGTCTTTCTCCATACAATTTTCATAAGCGCCGCACCGAATCTCACCGTAGTCGTTGGTGCATACTCATGCAATTCTAAATGGATGGTGATACATATTTATTTTTGAGTAATGAATATATATATATATATATATATATATATATATATATTCAAACAAATGCTTCACATATTTTCTTATTAAAGAATATTACATATAAATTAAATTATTATAATTTTTTAATTAGTTCAAACCCTACGTAGCTTTTTGTTTTTATTACATCAAATTCCATGTAGCTATTCGTATGTTTGTAAAACTATATGTCAATTTTCTTTCTTTATCTCATGCACTGCCACTGTCAGGTCGGTGCTTAGGATCTCTTTTGGAAAGTCATTGTGGGCCATAAAATCATGTTATTGTGGAGAGAATGAAAGTGGTTTGGCATGGAGAGAGGAAAAAGGAGGAGAGGTGGGGGGGGGGGGGGGGATGACGACCTTTTATCGATCAAGAACTTTGTTTACTTCTTTCTTTATCTCATGCACTATCACTGTCAAGTTGGTGCTAAGGATCTATTTTGGAAAGTCATTGTGGGCCATAAAATCATGTTATTGTGGAGAGAATGGAAGTAGTTTGGCATGGAGAGAGAGAAAAAGGGACGGGGGGACTTTTATTGATCAATAACTTTGTTGATTTATTTTTTATATTAAGGATATCATCGGTCCGTTTTTACGTCTATTGAAATTTAAAAAAAAAATAATGATTTTAAGAGCGTACTTTTTACGTTAATTTAATTTAATTTATTTATTAAATAAATAGATATGTCACTTTTCTAATTATCCAAAATGAAAGAGGGTTATCAAATTAATGAAAATCTCAAAATTTAAATATGAACTATAATCGCAATTTGGACAGTTTAATTAGAGGGAAGCCTTACCGATTGTTGGTCCTTTTGGAACTATTGTTTCTTTCGCTTACAATAGCTATTTTAGTTTTAAAAAACAATTATTATTTTTCTGTATATTTCCTAGAGCTGTTCTCCCCGTAACGATTTAAATGTGATTTGTGATATAATATACCTATACTTTGGGATTGAGCTTTAGTTACAAAATTTTTAAAGAGGAAATTAGCGTATGAATTAATTCTTATAAATTATAGTTGTTATTGGGTGGTTGCAACTTAACTAATGAAACCTGAAATTAGGGTTGTTAAACATTATAATTAATGATCACCTTCCCCCCCCCCCCCTTAAGTTTGTCCCATTGCATTGGAGTATGGAAGGAGTAACACAGGTAAAATCAGCACATGGAGATGAGTTACAAAGACCAAATAAACTAGTTTTTTTCAATTTTTTTCTTGGTTATAAATTGAAAGCTATATTATAGCTTACTTTAGGCAGCTGTAAACTCAAACGCATCGATTTACAAAAGGCCTAACAGGAGACGAAGAGAGCCAAATGTAGCCACACACAAATATATAGCCATGTTTACGTTACATGCAAAAGAGCCGGCAAGTCATTCTTGGCTGCATCTCCACTCTCTAGCTCTTCGTGTAAGACTCGAAAGCCCAACAACGACAATACATGTACCTAGAGAGAATTCAAATGATAATGCAACTGTGAATGGTTTGAGCTTTGAGGTGAGGCGTATCATTCAGTCATGGCTACTTATAATTCAATGATCATGCTACTGTGAATGGTGAGCTTTGAGGTGAGGCGTATCATTCAGTCATGGCTACTTATCTAGGCAGAATTCAAAAATGATAGAAAGCAAGGGGGTGGGGAAAGTTGTGCAAGCGTAATATTCTCTCTTCTGCTTTAGAAAAAGAGAAAAGTGTTGATTGCATGGTAGCCCATGCCCTTCAAAGCCAACCATGTTTTCCGTTTATGGTAAGACCTTCTAATTAGGGTTATTATTTCCCATGGTTTTTGGTCCTGCTTGAAGAATAGAATATGGCTTTTTCGCTTACTTTAATCTCTGAAAGATTACATTTTCAGTTTGAAATAGAATCTCAATTGGTGGTGACTGGCGAGTGTGTTGTCCGGTGGACTGAGACATGATCATAATGTCTCACTTCAATTTGAAAACCACTGAATGCTTTTACCTGGGTTACCAAGTTGGATTGTTTATAGTATAAGAGAATGAGACTTTTGTCAATGGAGATTAGTTCAGCAGGCAAGATCGATCCAGTGGACGGAGATATGATCATAATATCTCACTTTAATTTGAAAACCACTGAATGATTTTTCCTAGGTTACCAAGTTGGATTGCTTGTACTATTAGAGAATGAGACTTTTTGTCAATGGAGATTGATAATCGTGTTGAATGGATAGGTTCTCGTCACATTTATATGACAAAGTCTTCTTAAAACCAACATTTGATGGAGTTTTCCTCATTGTTTTAAGCTTTGTTTTGTTTTATATTTATTTACCGCTTTGCTTAGTGTTTTGTTATGTTTCTTGCTTAAAAGTTTAATTCTTACTTTGTGTTTTTGTGATTCTAAGGTGATGGAATAAAGGAGATTAGTTCTTGATCAATTGGAAAAGAATTGAGGCAACTGATAGACTATTTGACAAGTGTACCAAATCGCACAAGTATAAAGTGATGAGTAAATTATCGTCTCCACAAGAAATTGTGTTATCAAGTACCAAATTACTAATTGAGATATTATTTAAACGATGCAAATTAATGAAGAGGATTAAAAAAAAAATTAAAATTTTAACTATGTTAAATGGAGTTAAGCAAACAAAGAGTGAGATGCTAGAGATCCGATTTCACTTGATTTTCCGATTATTTGGATTCTTTTTTAATTTAAATTCCAATTCAAGAATTGATAGTGGGATATCTAATTTAATTAAAACTCAATTCATTGGTAGATTAATTCTCTTCAACTATTTAGAATTAACTAATTCCTTAGTCTAATTCCAAATAGAACAAGGTATGAATGAACAAAATCCCAAGTAATACCACACAACCAACAATATCTATTCCTAGATTATTGCTTAATCATGGTGTTTAACTCAAGAAGCAACATCACACATGAATTTCTCAATCCTATGCATGACCATCAATTCAATTTATGGTTGATCAAGTCATAAAAGCATTAAGAATAGAGATGAACACTCAATCATAAAAGGAAACTTATATTAAGAACTATAAATCCAAACAAATCATTTATTTAAGTTACATCATCACTCTAGCTAGGAAGAGTTTAGAAAAACATCAAGAAATAGGAAAACAAAATATAGGAAAATGTAAACTCCATTGAATCCAAAACAACAAGAATATGAAGATCTTGAATCATTGCTCCTTGATGATCTCCTTGGCTCTCCTAGGGCTGGAAGTCCTCTCCCGCAAAGTCCCCTCCTCCTCTTCTAGGGCAGAATAAGTCCTTTTATAAGATTTAGGAAATCCTAAAGCAATTGAATGTTGCTGCCACTTTTCCTCATAAAAGGCGTTAACTTAGGCTGGACGTATCTCATCAAATCTGGTTGAATCAGTGATAGTGGTCAACATAATATTCGTACATCTTTTTCTTAACTCTCCATATCCACCAGAATCATGTCATTTGAACTTTTGGAGTAAAAGTTATGCCCAAATTATTATAAAAGATTTGACAGCAAAAGTTTCCCTGATTTGCCTTTAATTAAGTTTCCTTGTTTCCTTGAATAGCCTTTGATTGAGTCTCCTTGATTAGCATCCCTTGAAGATTCTTTGCACAAATTACCATAATTATAGTAGATTTGTTCAAAGATCAACTTTCCTAAAATAAATAGCAAATAAACATCAATTAGGAGATAAAATCCCACAAAATCATATGATAAAGATAGGAAATACAAGTACTGAATAAGACTCATCAGCAACAAAGAGTGAAGGATTGCACACTGGATAACCACCTCTTGAGTTGTGGAAAGCCATCACTTGAGCACCCGAACCCCCAACATGACACGCTCTATGGACAGCCACCACTTAAGCAGTGGGCATAACTTTGCATATGTTTTACTGATATATAAATAAAAAAAATTAAGAGAAAATAAGGGGGAACTACCAAGGAAACAAGAAGAAAGGGATCTAGTGCTACCCTAACTCAATTAGAAAGGATTCAAGAGGAAGATTGGAGAATCTCAACATCAACATCTTGTATTATTTATGGAGTTAATCTATTTCCTTTGTTTTCTTTCATTTGTATCACAAGTAGCTAAATTTCTATAGCTAGGATGAAGATGTAGCTCAACTTTGATGATTTGTTTGGATTCATTTATCTTAATTTAAGTTTCTATTCATGGATTTGAGTGTTTATATCTATTCTTAATGCTTTTTGTGAATTGGTCATTCATAAATCAAATTGATGTTCATGCATAGGATTAAAAATTCATATATGATTGTGCATCATGTGATAAACTCCATAGTTGAGCAAAATCTAGGAATAGATGTGTTAACTTGTGTGGTCTCCTATATATGGGAATCTTATGTTATTTAATGTCTTGTTCTATTTAGAGTTGGATTAAGGAATTAATGAATTCTAAGTACTTGAAGAGCATTGATATACTAAGGAATTGGGTATTGATTAATTTGGAAAAAAAATTCACCGTCAATTCATGAATTGAAATTTAGTTAAGTTAGAATTCAAGCATTAATTAGAAAGAATCAAGTGAAATCAGATCCTTAACATTTTCATACTAATAGTTTCCATTTTTAATTCATATTTTAATATTGTGCTTTGCTTTATTGTTTGTTGCCTTCATTTAACTTTAATCTCATCAATAAATCTCCATTTGATCATAATCTTCATAGTTTAAATAGTATTGATTTTAATGAATTGGTGATTGGTACTTCAATTCTCATGGGACGATACTCACTCACGTTTTTATTACTTAAACAATTTGGTATACTCACCAAGAGGTTAACAAAGATTAGTACATCAGGTAAGAATCAAAACATTTTACTTAAAATACTAATGTTTCATTCTTATTGTCAACAATTTCTCTTGATAGGTTATTTGTATATACTATTATAAATTTTTGTTAGAATTTAATTTCAATCAATTGTCAGTGTAAAGTTTTTTTACATTGTTATCAAATCATGTGTTGACACATTATTAAAGAATTAGACTTTTTAGGTGATTGTTGTGATAGTCAAACTCTTTTAATGATTTGGCAACACATAATTAGATGACAGTGTAAAGAAACTTTACACTGACGATGGATCAAAATTAAACTCTTTTTGTTAACACTTATGACATATGTGAGCTTTGGAATATGGTTTCTTCTCTCTCCTAAACTTTGATAAGGCAAAAAAAAAAAAGAGACACAGAAAATAAAAGAGAATGAGGCTTTCTTTCACTTGGTAGCTTTGTTTACTTTCTTTAAATTTTAATAATTTATTTTTACCATGCTAGAAAGGAGGATAAATTAATCATTACAAATTAATTACAAAGATTTATTAACTCAGTTATATTTAATTAAATTTTAAATATTTATTATAAAATAAATAAATAATAAGTGTTTAACAACACAATCTTGCACTCCCCACATCGGTACCTATAAATAAATTAATTATAAAAAAAAACACGAGTAATCGCGCACTCCTTCTCACCCCTCTCCAATGTATTCAATTTCTTTCTTTACACACATGATCGTAGAAAATCAAAGTTTGGCACAAATACACAATGGGAGTTGCTATAGTACCCTGATGAGTTTGGTACTCAGGGTGAGTTGTCAATAAGTTATTGACTGTTGGTTTCACAATAAATGTTAAAGAATTTATTCAATATAAATAATAACTAATGAATGATAAATAACTCACCCTAAGTACTAGTACCCTAAAAAAAAAAGATTGGTACAGGAGTAATGTCCATACACAATTAATAATGGTATAGCTGATATGATAAGGCAAGTCTGGTAAGGAATAGCGGCTACCCAATTAATTGGCCATGTCTAGAAACTTCAGCAGAGTTAATCATTAAAGTAGACACATTCTGTACAGTTTGTATTCGAAGGCTGAGAAAACAAGCAGAGAATAAGTTCCGAACATCGATTGACAGACCACTAATGGCAGAGAATATATTATCATTGACTTTGCAAATTATAAATCGATCACGCACTGCTTATCAATCCAATCCCTTTTCTTTAAACATGTGCATGGTCGATGATCAAGCCAACAACAAATTGACACCCATCGAGTCAATGACCCTCTAAGTCCTAATATTTATATTCCTTAATTATTCTTACAGAATGTACTTGAACTATTACCAAACTATAAGTAGCCATCATAAAATGGAATCTAGCCTTTCTTCATGCCGACTACCTGTTAGGGAAAAATTTAAGCTTATATATATAATTAGGAGTAATTATATTGACTTCTCTTAGGTTTGGCCTAATTACATTCATACTCTTATTTTTTGAGAAATTACAATTATGTTCCTTAAATTATGTATTGTACATGTTCCTGTATTATTTTTTCTTATAGATAACGTTCCGTTTAAAAACTTAACAGAATTGCTTGTACATGCATTACACATGATACTTCATAACTCAAAAGCATTTGTTAGGTTTCCTTCCATAAAGGAAATGACTATTATGTTTCTTTTATGCCACAACAAATGCTCATGAGAGTCTTCTATTTCGTTTGCATAAATAGAGCATAATAGTCATTTTCTTTATGGAGAGAAACCTAACAAAGACTCCTTAGTCATTTTAAACAAAATGTTATTAATTTATAGAAGAAAAATGTAAGAACTGATAGAATAGAATCCCAAATCAATTAATCCCAAATCATGACATGTACAGATAATATAGATTAATTTTGAAATTAAGCTTTAGGATTACCTAGATAAAAGATTATGATAAGTCCATAGTCATTTTGAGATCAAATCACTGATAATTGAAATAAATATCATAAGCCTTTTGTCAATTTTTATGTGTCGATAAGGAGAGAAACTACTCCTATTCCACAATGCTTATTTTGTGTGTAATCTTAATAAGACAATTACACAACATGGTAGATAGAAATAGAAGCCTCTAGTGTTATAAAATACAAACTGGACCAGTCGGTTCGACCAATAACTCGGCGAACCGATCACCTGGCCAGTCCAAGCATCAAGTCAGATTGAACTTGCAATCAACTCGGATAGACTCAGGTGACCAGGCTAGTTTGTTAGTGATTTAGTTAACCCGGCCAGGTTTTAGTGAACCGGTCAAGTTTCAGACCTAACGTCACAAGACTTTCTTTGGGGCTTAAACACACCAAAGAAACCCTCGTTTTTGGAAGCAGAAAACGACTTGGTGCAGCAAAGCTCAAGGAAGAACGACAATAAAGAAGAAGAAAAAATGGGTTGTCACAATCGGAGGAGGATATGAAATATGGCTTTAAGCACAGCGACTGCGGTGGACGAAATGGTTGGCTTACGAGTGGATAAGAGGAAGCGAAGGAGTTGGGATCATGTACAGTGAGGTGTTTGCAGAGGCCAGTGAAGTGCTCTTTTAGGTGGTGGTCATAGGAGGTGGAGGGTCGGTGGGACTGCAATGGCGATTGTCGTGGCAACAATGGAGGTGCTAGTACTGGTAGTGGTGGCGGCGGCGGCGTTGTGGTCGGTGGTGGTGAGATTCATAACCAGAAATGGTGTGTGGGATATGAATTCATTTTCTTGATGAAGTAATAGGGGTTTGTTCTCTCATAAAATTATTTGCTATAAATTCTGGAAATGCAACCCTTGGCCACAACATAGAAGCAAATTAGCAAATTCATCCAACTTTTACCAACTGATTCAAGAATGCTAAAGATAGAATACAAGGAAATGAATTAACCATACATAGAGAAATGTTTTAGATTATGTTTTAGATTAATCATATAATAGAATTTGAAATTGCAGTTGTTTTACTATTGAGTGGTGATAAGGATTAGACCCTTGAGGAATTAGTTTAGCGAAAGATGGGTGGCATAACGTTGTTCAAAGCTTAAGTTCCTATTCTACCTACAATTCATTTACTTGTTAGTATATTTACATTTCTAAACTAAATAGCAATATGAGCTACAAGCATTCCGAAAAAAGTGCAACTTTTTTCTACTGAAAGTAGTATTGGTGCAGTTTTTTTGTTTTTTTTTTGGTAAAGCCCTAAGTGCCACCTTGTGAGACCCGACAGAGGGACCCCTAGGTGGCCCCCATGGCTTATCATTGAGCTAACTTAAGGGGACAATACTGGTGCGGTTTAATTGTCTTCCTTTTTTATAAAAAAAAAAGTTTAGAAAATGATTATCGACTTTGTTAAACAAAATTACAATTATTATTCTAGACAACAATTAAAACTCTATACAAAAGTAAGAGTAATAAGAAATGTTGGGGAGCTGAGATTTTTGAATGCTTTTGTTGCGCACTTTGACAAAGAATAACATTCCTAAAAAATTCTCAGCATCCAATTAAGTGGGGAAATGCCATTCGAACCACTTGAAAGGACATGCCTCAGAGATATTGCTATATGAGGAGCATTTTTCATTCAGGCTACGTACATGAATCCACAAGTTCAATAATGGTGTACTTGGCAGAAATTATAACTGGTGAGTTTTAACAGGTGCAAGTAGTGGTGAATTGATATATCCCATTGTACAGGATTTCAAAGCAGCTGCATTACGCAATTCTGTTGAATTGCTGCTGATATATCCCAAAACGGTTGTCTTCTAATTCCTTTAAAAGTATCTCAAGAAAAAGGATTTTATGAGGTGAGATGATAGTGAATTATAATGGATGGCTATGATTAAAAGATCAAGTAAAATAGTCACGAATAAGTTGTGTATTTATATCATTAAATACTTCTTTTTGTAAAATGTGAATTTTACTAATCAAATCATTGAATAATGTGATATTATAAATAAAGTAATTAAGTGAAGTACTAATTATTTTAAAATTTTATGAGTTTGATATGTCTCATGAGAATTTTTAATCTAACTATTGGATTGATGTAATTCACATTTAATAAAAATTATTTAATAGAATAAGTTTATGAAGTCTTAAACTTGCAAAAAGTGGATTAAAAATTAATTAAAAGTTATATGAACACTTAAAAAAGTCAACTACTTTAAATAATTAAAATTTTGTATTGAAAGTTAAAATTTTGTTATTTTTATGATGTGACACTTTGTTATTTAGTAATTGTGTTAAGTACATTAATAGTAAACCAAGTTTATATAACTCTTTATTTTTTATATATGAAATTATTGTTAACGTTGTATTTCTTTTCTTTTTTTATTTTTGTCTTTAAAGAGCTAGCATTTGTTAGATAATGGTGGAGATTTAAATCTAGTTCCTCACCTTTGATAGAGTTTAGGTTATTGCTTGAGCTGTTGCTCAAGTGGCTAACCTTGTATTTCTTGTTATATATAAGCCCAGGGTTGTATTTCTAGTTAATGGGCAACTCCATCCTGCACTTGTGCACCATTCAAAATCTATTATTATATAGGCAAAAGGAGCGACAGTAGTGATAATGCCTCATACATATAATATTCTCTTGCATTTGTCCTTTCACTCTTACTCATCGACTTTCCAAAACAGAATGGTGGATGGTTGGTTACCAGCCACATAGGGAAAAGGCCACGCGCAACGCTTTGCTGCGATCCACGTTCACTGTCTCATTTTATAATATACGCAAAGTTAAGAATTTTTTTTTTGGTAATACACACAGTTAAAGTTTGGCCATGAATGAACCATGTATTTATGCAGTTTTACAGAATTATAAAATGCAGGATTAAATAATAACTGAATTTTATTCACTTTTTTTTTCTTTCTGAATGATGTAAATCCATGATACTTCTTATTTGGGGTGACCTCATCATATCCTAATATTTTGCTATTTTGGTCTCTTATCTAGTTCCAATCATATCCTAGTATTTTGCTATTGTGGTTTCTTATATTGAGTGACTCAATCATAGCCTAGTCTTCTGTTTTTGTGGTCTCTTATTTGGAGTAACTCAATCACATCTTGCTATTTTTGTCTCTTATTTCGAGTGACTCCATCATATGTTAGTATTTTGATATGGTAGTCTCTGATTTGATGTGGCCCAATCATATTCTAGTATTTTGGTATTGTGTTTTCTCCCTTAATTAATTCATTCTAGTGAAGTACTTTCAAGGCAATCACCTCTTTTTTTAAAAGCCAAAACTATTATTGTTAGTTTTCTGTTTAGTATATATTTTTAGATCAATAGATATAATTATTTTATAATCTATCGATTTGAGCAAATTTAGCGTTTATCTTATAAGATTTTAGGGTTTCTTTTAACAAAGAAATGCAAGCACTTGAATAAGAAATGAGATAGGTGGCCTGATAGATGATCAAACTTGTGACATTAATATCCATCTAAGTATTAAAGATATAGATTAATGTCTATTGAGTTACAAAAAGATTTGAGCCTTTAAATACTTTCAAATCTACCTTCTCTTTAATTGCTTTCAAATCTAGCTTCTTTTTAATTGAACCTTAGTCTAGTGTAGAGATCCCACAAAAATGTTAAGAAAAAAAAAAACCTTATGATATATGAAGATTTTCCATTGTGGCAAACATCTATGCGGGTCATCAGTATTGTGTTAATTGTGATGTTCACTTTTTAATGAATTCGGAAGTGCCAAATTTATGCACGCAAGGTGTCCTTAATTATTTATAAATACAATAATAGATCTGTCTTGATTCAGTTATTATATCAGTTTTGATGGACATTATTTTGATACGCTTTGTCATTTTTTTTCCTAATCTTGTTTCTTTGAAAGAATGTGTAATATTATCCCACACTACACTCTTTTGTAAACTTTTTTTTCCTTTTCATTGCTTTGGATTTGGAGAAAAAGAATAAAACCAGAGCCCACAAGCTTATAATTTAAATTGACATCGGTCCAAGTCTATAAGATTTAAGTGATGTTAAGGTAAGAAGTTCGACCTCTACCATACCACATTTTTTCCTCTCTTACCTTGTTACTTGCACTTCAAACGTAATAAAAAAAATAGAAATAGAATTATTGTTGTGTGTATATATAGTTTTAAACTAGAGAATTAAGTCACTAATTTATGTATTTATTTTTTTGTACACTTAACTTGAAGTGCTCATATTTTATTTATTAATTAATTATGAATAGTTTATTTAATATCTTATCTTTTAATTTTAATTTCTTGCATTTCGATTCATAGGAACATAAATAAAAAATAAAAATGACAATGACAATGGCGGTGCACATGACTAGAGAGCAGTTGAATGATTAGCACGGTGCTCAGTTTGTTTGGTGGGCAATGTATGTTTGACTCACTGGATTCCTAAGCTTCAATGGCTAAGGATTTTGTTTTGCTTTTATTTCTTTCCACTCCAGGTAGGATTTCCTTTTTCTTTATATTTTACATGCACACCCTTTTTCGACAAGGTAATGTAGAATCAAAATTAATCACTGGAGTCACTAGAAACTCACGAGCTCAGAAAAATTTTAAAGTCTAATTCATGAGAAACCTATGTTTGGATGCATAGAGTGGAGTGGTTAGTGATAGAGTTGAAGGGTTAAGGGACCTCAGTCCATTATTTAGGAGTTTTTTAAGTAATGGAGTAGAATAACTAAGGAGAAGAACCCAAACCATTCTTTACCACTCAAACTCCCAAATTTTCAACAAAGTTCCATCCACTAAATGTTTTAATTTAGAACTAAAAAATTTAACACTAATCAAAAGTTTAAACAGGAAAGGGGTCTTGTAAATGCTACAGATGAAATAAAAATTCAAAAGCTTTTTACACAGAGCAACTAGCACAGAGGAATGTGCTTCAAGCTCCATGAATAAAATTATCAAGAAAGAAGGAAATGGGAAGATAGACAACAATTTGGGTAAAAAAATCATCAATGCAGGAGACAGGTATGTAAATGTTACTAACAACCAGCCAGAATTACTCTTCCAGAGCTAGAGCATTAGCAGCCCACCATACATTATAGAAATGCCATTTAAAGTGAAAGCCCAATAATCTCATTAAAAAAGAATGAAGGCCCACTACGAATCTCGTGATTTTGAATAATTTTATCACATTATAGAACAATGAAATGAGAGTAGACAAGAAATAAGGGGAAAAAAAACAAATGGAGGGTGCAAATTGTTTGCTTACACTCCTGTCATCTCACAGTAGCAAGCAAATAAACTTTTTATCAACATTCTTTACCGAATTCTGCATTGATGGCCAAGGAAAGATCTTTATTCCATCTGATCTGTAAAATAATTCTTGTTGCAATACTATATTGACCTAACTAACCCTCCAATGGTGATATCAAATTCAAACATACAGCATCAAAATTGTCAAGCACTCTTCAATATCTTGCTGATCTGACATATAAAAGAAATACAGTTGCTTCCCAAAAAGCCAGATCATTTGCCAGATCCCATTGGCCACAAATGTCTGCCTCATCAATGCAAAATCTTGTTCTCCTGAAGAAGCAAAATCGGTTGCCAGATTTTCCCCGAGCAACAAGGTGAAAAGCTCCTCTAATAGATGGATTTGCCAAAGATTCAAGAAAGTGTCAAGGGGGGGCAGAGATGCCTATTTACAATCCAAAAGACAGCGGCACATATTTCCTAATCATCTCCTTTTCATTTTTACATGACATTTGAGCTGATGTAATCGCCAGAGATTCGTCCACCTTAAATTATCTAAGTCCAAGCTTTAAGCTTAAAAGAATACAAACATCAGCACTAAAACAAATAAGGTGCATCACATTAACCTTATGAAACCAATTACCAATCCACCAAATATGAATAGTTGAGCTGAGACTGCTGACTGTCATGTAGTCCAAATTTCCCCACATCTGTGACTTCCAATAAAACAACTCTGCAGCTCCTCATGCAGCTATTCAACAATTTTTGGGACATAACCTTCCCTTTTGAGCTCCACATAGAGAAAATCAAGTATGTCATATATATCTATAGAGCCAAGGCATAAGCGATCACCAGCATGAAATTCATGCAAGTGATTCTCAATATCAATCCAGCTACAACCAGGAGTTTTAGTGACACCCTTCTGTCTCATCAACACTCTCATCCTTGCTGAATCATCCCACATATTCAAATTTGCATATATTTTTGATGAGATAATATAGTTCCCAGAATTTGAAGGATCCAACTCCAGAAGCATCTGCATAACCCGTTCACCTATATCTACATTTTTTAGCCTTCGACAGGCACCAAGTAAAGCACCCAATGTAACCTTATCTGGTTTTTCAGGCATTTTGTCAATGAGATCCAAAGCTTCAGATAGATGACCAGCACGTGCCAAAAGATCAACCATGCAAGAGTAATGCTCAATTTTTGGAACCAATCCAAACAATGTGCTCATCATATCAAACAATCTATAGCCCTCAGCAACCAGGCCTACATGCACACAAGCAGAAAGCAACCCTACAAATGTTATATCGTTAGGATGAGCACCACGACCCTCATCTGACATGCGCTGAAATAGTGACAGGGCTTCCTTGGCTTTGCCATGAGAAGCAAGTGCAGAGATCATTGCATTCCAAGAAGCTTCATTTTTTCGGGGCATGTCTTGGAAAACTCTCTGTGCACTGTCCAAACTCCCACACTTAGCATACATATCAATCAATGCAGTACCCAAGAAAATATCATGTTGAAATCCTCTTTGTGATGCATATTCGTCAATCTGTTTCCCCAAATCCAGAGCCCCAATGGAAGCACACGCAGACAGCACTGCAGTCAAGGTAATTTTATTTGGATTAACACGCTCCTCCTTCATGCCATGGAATAAAGAGATTGCTTCATCTGCCATTCCATTTTGAGCATACCTGTCATATATAAATCAACTAATAAATTAAAAGAAAATTGAGATTGTAGGAAAACCAATTTTTAAGATAGATTCACAATTGGAAAATTTATTGGAACATGAACAAGGCATTCTACCATATACTACATAATCCAACATGCATATCCATATAAAATAACATATATCCAACATGGCCATGCACGTTACTATTATTATCATTTCTTTTTTGTTAGAATTATGACAAAAGGAAAGAATAAGCATATCAAGAGCCAAAAGATATAACCAATTACCTTAGTTATGCAACAATCACAAGAAAGAATTTTAACAATACACTTACCCTGATATAACAGCATTCCATGTGATAACATCTCTTTTCACCATACTGTCAAAGATCCTTCTAGCGGATACCAAATCACCACATTTTGCATACATACTAATCAAAGCAGAACCTATATATGTGTTAAGGGTCATGTTGTTTTCCAAAACAAACCCCTCCACCCATCTCCCCAAATCCAAATTTCCAAGTTCCCCACATGCCCCAAGAACACTAACTAGAGTCATTTCATCAGGTTCATACCCAGCACCCTTCAACTCCCCAAACATCTCCACGGCCTCCCTTGCATAACCCATTTTCGAGTACCCCGAAATCAACGAGTTCCACGAAACCAAGTCCTTGTCAACAATTTCATCAAACACGTTACGTGCACAACCCAATTCACCACACCTTGCATACATTGTAATCAACGAGTGACTAGTGTGACAATCCGTGTCCAACCCAAGTTTGATCACGGAAGAGTGGGCTGCACGGCCATGTTGAATCTCCAAGAGGTTGGCACAAGCAAGGAACAAGAAAGGGTAGGTGAAGTTGTTAGGCCTAAGGCCCAAGGACTTCATTTGGTAATACAAGTGAAGGGTGAGAGGGTAGTGGTGCCACGTGGTGGTGAGGCCACGGATCATGATGTTGAAGGCGTAGTCGTTGGGGTGAGGAATAATGTGGGAGAAAATAAGTGAAGCATATGTGAAGTCCTTGAGGTCTATGATTTTGGAGAGGAGATGGTTGGGTTTTTGAATGGAGTTCACAACCATTTGGGTGTGAACTTGTTGGAGGGTCTTGGTGGATGAACATTGTTTCACAAGGGATAGTAGAATTTCGGCTGAGAAGTTGGCAATGCCATTCAGCATGTGCATGTGTGAACTGTGAAGGAGTTCTTGTTTGTTTTGTTGTGCTGCCAAGTTTTCTCTGTGGGTTCAGGAATCAGCACATATATATATATTACATTTACATACATATATATAAGCAGTATCTCCGTTGTTTTCGGTTTTGCTCAGCCCAAATCCTTCGACAAACTAAACTGCCTTGGGCCCATGTGTTTGCTCTGTGTTGAGAAGCCCAATACTCCCACAAAATATGTTGCCATGTTTTACAAAGATAGAATACATTAAGAGTTAAATTTTAATCATGTGTAAGATTAAAATTTGTTTATATAGTTATTTAATTATATGTTATTACTTTATCAATCTCTCACATAGTTATTATCATAATTAAATTATTTTAATAATTTTATAACATATAATTAGATAATAATGTAATTATAAATAAATTATACACTTGACAATGAATCAAAATTATATATATATTAAGAATGATAACATTTATACGTATTTATATTTATATATTTCTTATATTTTTTCTAAATTATTAAATAAATGTTTTGAAACACTATGTAACTTTTTAAATGATTAATTAAAATTTCATATATTTCATAGAATATGTTATATTCAACTAGTATTTTTCATCAAAATTAAAGTAGTTGATTGAGCCCAGAAAACATGACATACGACAGAACAATAGCAAATCATGCACAGCGCGTGTGTATACACATAAATGGATTTTGTATGCTGATAAAATAAAATATTGTTTGTTAATCATGTGACGGACACAATAGTGTTTAACAAGACATGTAGGCTGTAACTAAATTGGCTGACCGATTGATAGCAGCTTGTGATTCCTAAAAGCGAAATTCAAGTTAGAGTTTTATTAACTTTTGTCTTGATTAGGAAAAAAGTACGGAAGAGAGAGATAAAATGGAAAAAAAATAAGAAAAATATAAGTAAAATAAAAAATAAATAAATTTTTAAGTTGTTTACATTAAAAGAATTATGAGAAAAGTAAAAAAAATTAAATTTTATTATAAATATATATTTATCTTTATTTATTTATTTATAAAACAACAAAAAAAATATTATAATAGGCAAGTATTTTATATTTATTAATTTCTTCTCATTTTCTTCTCACTTTAAGAAAAAAATAAAAAAGTTATGGAACTCACTAATTTTTTTTCTCTTTTCTCTTTTTTCTTTAATCGAACAAAAAAATTATATCATTTCTCTTCTCTTTATTTTTTCTCTAACTCTCTTTTATTTATTTCTCTAAAACCAAACATAGTCACCATTAAAAAAGACTTACACCCAATGCACTTTCTGATCCGAGACTATAACATTTTTCCTCCACAGTTTTGTGTACCCCAAAACAAAAAGACATGTAGGCTGCAATTAGCTACATCTGACATTAGATCTACATGCATGTTTGCATTATACAATTTATTCTAACCATATAACTATAGCCAGTGGAATGTACGGACCGATATGGCTATCTCGTGCTTTTAAAAAATATATATATATATATATATATTCTACAACATGTCTCTCCCAAGTTTGTACAAAATTGAAAAAACTACATATATGTTGGTTTCTGCCTTTAATTTTATGCGTAAATCTACGTCCTTTTTGGGTCAATATTTAGGTTTTATACAGTAGATATTTTCTTTTTCACAAATTCTACCAGCTTAAATGTCTAATGCACAAATATTGGAATATCTTTCATAAGTTATGGTTGGATCGAAAGAGTTTAAAAGGGAGGTTGGATCGAAAGAGTTTAAAAGGGAAGAAAAAAGATTGATAATTTTTTTTTAAAATTAAGAAAATTATTAAATATTTATAAAAATAAATAAAGGATGATTGATACATTAAATGATAATCTCTCATTTTTTTTCTTTTATTTTAAAAAATTCTTAAATAAATGAATTGTTTACCTGAAATGCATGAAAAACTATGGATCCATTTTATTTTGCTCCAAACTCTTCCATCCACACATATCTTTAGATATATTTTACAAACCATTTTCTATAAATCACGTATATTTAATTTGTTTACCTTCTCCGTTGATTATACATACCTTCTATATCTTCTTCACTTGCATGACGTGACACGATCATGTCATGAGAGGGATTTCAAACAACTACCTTACCTACCACCATTTTAATATATGAAATGATAAGATTATAAATGTCTTATTTTTCTCTTTAAATTTATTTTTAGATGAAATACTGTAGTTAATACAACTGGTATTTTCTTACAATCTTAAATTTAAAATAGTATCTCAGAAGAAACCATTCCCAATAAACATTGAAATATGTTTGTGATTGTTATAACTAGATTAAATATAGATTATTATTTTCATTTTTTATTCCTTTTGGCACTTGAACATCAGTGTGATAGTTGTCTATACGGCATGTATCAGTTGGCATGCAAATGCTATTTGTAGTTTGCCATGAACTTTACCTGAGATAGAAACAAGAAAGAAGAGGGACAAAAAGAAAAACGAAAGCAAACAAAGTGCATTAAAAGCGAAAACAACATAATTAAAGACGAAGTAAAGAAAGACACAGGGTCTGATATCACATGTATGATGGATCAAAATGAATGGATCTATTCTAGCTAGTACAAGAAGACAACATAAGTTGAATCCCAATAGGACAGGCCACAAAGTAAGGAGAATGGAAAATATATAACGAGACAAAGTATCACTTAAGTGCTTTTTACATTGATCTTTCATATTTGATGGTAACTGCAGCCTAAACTAATAATTAAACCATAAATGTAAAGGTGCCTTTTAACCCTACTTTACTTAGCAAGGAAGGAAATAATGGAGGTGCATGATTACCTTTTCATATTTTATTTTATAAACAAAAAAAATATTACTGATAATTTACATATTTTATTAATTTTCAAACTCTTAATTTGTATATTACATCCAAATAAGATAAAGAAAAAATAGTAGAGTATTTACTCTCGTAGTATTACTTCTTTCATTTTATTCTTCTACTTTTGTTCTTTTTAATATTATTCTTAAGCATAAAATGATCAAAACTGATCTGCTACTTATTGTTCATGAAATACTGACAGTTTGAGGCTTTCTCTATCTTTGTTGAGACGCAGAAAACACCATTAACCTTACGCTTAATGAAAATATATACTGTCTGAACTCTGAACAAAAGAGTAATTTCAAATGACAAAAAGAGCAAATGGAAAAGGTCATGCAAGTGATCGAGAGATGGGGCAGAGCTGGCCTTGCCACTTTGTCACAGTTGCTGCTTCCTTTGAGCAAAGATGTATGCAGTTTCTACGATCGTAGACTTTTTAGTTACCAATTTGTTTGAAAGTTACGACATTCCAGTCAACCTGTTCCTTTAACACTTCTTAGGATATGTTCGAGTTTCCCACCTCTTCTAGTCGCTTCTTTTTTCATATAAATCCTTCATACTTCATAAAATGCGTTACTCAAGAAAAATAGTAAAACAAATATTTCATTCTCTCCACAAAAAAAAATTAAAACTTTCTTTTATAACTCTTCAAAAAAAAAAATTGCGTTCATTGGTTTTGGTACAATAACATAATCATAAAGGGAAAAAATATCCTTTTGGTTACTCGTTAAATAACATAATTTTATGCATGTGATTAGAATAATCTTTGTTATAATGGCTGAATTTATAACTTCTACCTAATTTTATGCCATTTTTATCACTGAAATTATGTCTAAGTAGCATATTAACTTTATTATCTAGAGAGATAAAGTCCGATTAGTATGCATTATGCATCAATCTTGACCATTAATATTTCGGAAAATGATATCCTTTTTGTAATTAGCCATAAGTGATGGATTTTGTTTTTAAAAAAAAGTAATGACGGAATGTGTGACAAAGAAGAATACATTCATTTAACTTTAATTTAGGGGAAATGATGAGTTGTATAAAACTAAAGTTGTATTAAAAAGATAAAATGGATGCTGATGCTATTTTAATTTTCATTTATGAGGAACTTTTTTATATATCAAAAAGTCTTCTTATAATGTCTACTCATAATTTAATGTCTTTCATTTTAATAACCACGTAACGTTTTTTTAGGGTGTTTTAATTATAGATATTCGAAGTCTCTTCAACATGAGTGGCAAGTGTCTTTTCTCCATATTTACATGAAAGGGAAATTTTGTGCAAATTAGTTGAGTAAACAAGATGTTCTAGTCTTCTAGAGGTTCTGTTGGATGGTTTAAATCTCTTTATTTCAGCTGATATTGTTA
The DNA here is from genome assembly GCA_023212625.1 of Styphnolobium japonicum. Classification (NCBI taxonomy): domain Eukaryota; kingdom Viridiplantae; phylum Streptophyta; class Magnoliopsida; order Fabales; family Fabaceae; genus Styphnolobium; species Styphnolobium japonicum. The sequence continues at coordinate 17,296,773 of JALBWW010000003.1, read as the reverse complement.
CTACTCTTTTTTTCTAGTTCTTTTTCCTTGTAAAAAAAATAGTTAAAATTTAGATAAACCAAATATAAGTTTAGTCTAATTGAAATGCAGTTAAAATTAGATGACAAAATGTATTAATCAGTAACAGGCGTATAATAATAATCTTAATTTAGAGCGCTAATAAGAAGTGAATTGTCTTTAAAGAATATTTAATAATTAAAGAGGTTAAGTTTCATCCAGTTTATGTAAAAAAAAAAAAATTTATTTGAGCATTGGCAAAAAAAAAAAATATTATAGCATGGTTAGTGGAGTAAAATTTATATAAGAAGGAACAGCAATCCTCTCGAGTAACTTAATGATATGCTAATTATGTCCCCATATTAAAATGAAATCATTTTCGCGTGGGATCCATCGAATCATGTGTGACGTTACAGAATCTTTGTTCTCATGTTGCATTGACCCATAATGATAGGCCAATTAAAAGAAGGTACATTATATATTGCAATCTACATCATTCTTATTTCGTAGTCGCAGCCAAAAGCCTTCACAATAATTTTCAGTGAATTTTTTTTATGTAAAACTTTATTTTTTTATGTATTTTTATCAACAACAAAAAAAAAATCATTTGTCTTGGGTCATGTTGTTTTAGTCCAATTTTTTTACATGTTACCGCGTAACCACCACATTTTTTTTCTTTTTCTTTTTGATAAAAAAATATGCATAATAAGCATGAGCAATACGTCATTTTGCTACATTTCAATGTTTATAGAAGACATTGTTTTGTTCATACATATACTTCTTACATATCATTTTCTGTTTAAAAAAGTAGACAAGAATGATAGGGACCATCTTGTATTGTTTAGATATGCAATAGGTAAAATAACAAAGTTCAATTCACGTCATGACATATTAAAATCATATTAAACTACAAAACAAGAAAACTTAAATGTAACATTTTTTTATCATTTTAAAAAATATAAAAATACAATTCCATTGCAAAATGCAAGCCAAATATTCAATTATCTTTAAGAGTTATGTTACAGTACTTGGACATTGTAGCTCGAATGGTGATCGAAACTATATGTGTAATGGGTGGGGTGAGACTCACAAATTAAGTGAGTTTTGTCTTAACTATTATATTGTTTCGATCACCATCCAATTTATAGTATTTTCACAGTTTAAATTTTTCCTTATCTTTAGACCCACCCTAGTGTTTGTTAACGTTTCAACATCAATACTTGAAATGTTTGGATATGTAGTGTTTCAATACAAAAAAATCTAAAATATCTATCATTGTCTTTGTATGATTTGAATAAAATTATTAATTTATTCTGAAGTACCTGCTCGATAATTGGGTAAGATTTAGGTAGTGAATGAGTTGAAATATGAGTTCTCAACGATGAATAAGATGATGACTCATAAAAAGAAATAGACAATATAAATGATGAGTTCGCTCGATGAAGTCAATAAGGTTGGACAACTCAAAACATATAGACTAAATGAATGTAGTAATAAAAATTCATGTACTTGTAGAGTAGGAATCCCTATTTATAGGCATGGAGGAGTCACCTATTCATGGTAACTTGTTATGGTCAATGACCTTCCTTTATCAAATTGAAGCAATGGAATTCGTACAATGACAAACTCCTACACATGATTGGAAAAAAGAAAAGAATTTTTTTGAAGAAAAAAAATGAGATCTTTTTTATTATTACATCACGAGGATAAAGATGCAGTAATATTTATAAAGGAATTAGTCTTTATTATTATCTATTTTCTTCAGAGACACCTGATCAAAAGAAAAAAGAAAAGCCCAACATGTTGCCCTAAAATTTCAAACCTCAACATGATAGACCAGTGTAGAAAACTAGAAATGCACATCCACATTCTACATGATCTACCATTCAACATTCAATGTATACAAGACAATGTTGTAGTGAAGTGGACCAGTTGTGTAGTATTGGTAAATTTCCAAAGCTAAAATTGGAAAAAGGATTTGAACTTTCATCTCAAAGGGATGAGAATGGTGGTGAAGGGCATGGTCCCGGTAGACGAAAGACGGAAAACGCTAAGAAGGGCATTTTTGATATATAATAAGTTACAAAGCATCCACAGTTCTCTCTTTTCCTTTATTGCCGTCTTGCTTTTTTGCTTTCCTAAATTCTTCACTTATTTTTTCTTTTCTGATCTTTCTGCCTTAAAAGGAAAACAATTGGGGTGATGAAGGTGCCAAATTCTCATCGTTTTCGATACGAATTACATGGGAAACCAGACACAGGTAGTGCGTTGCAAAAGTGAGAATAGTATGACCCCACGATCTGTGGGGTCCCCTAACAATCACAAATATCACTCATGCAAAGGGTTGTGACTCGTGAGGTACTTTCAGTTTCACTTAGAAGAGTGTGTGTGTGGGGCGAGGTGCGAGGTGCCTTTCTTTTTGTGTGTTGTATATGCTACGTGGTTGAAGTAATCTTCGTGTAACTAGTATATGTCTTCTTCAGTTAGGATCACAAAGCGAATCTCATCTTTCATTTGGTTACCTCCTTTTAAAAATAATGTTATTTACATAATGCTTATTATGTGTATTCAATTTTATATGCAGTGTGTTCCAATTTAATAAAAAATCGTTTAAATTATTTCATGCAATATACAAATTTATAAGTGGTATGAATTGCGATACAGGTATACCAAGACGAATTAGTTCACTTTTCATACATGTTAGATTTTTTGTAAACCAAACACTATTTTAGTTGATTGAACCAAATTAACCTCTAAGCCATAACTCACTTTCGTATGTCTATCTATATCATTATTTGCCCTCTAAAGATTTGTTTGTTTTAAATTAATCTCACTACAAACGGAGAAAGCATGGTTCCTAATACACTTTTAAAGGAAGCTAATTTATTTTACTTATAACAAACACCAGTCTGCGTTGAACAATAAAACAAAACAAACAGGGTATAAGTCGTTTTCACGAAAGTTTTCGAAGCAAAAACAAGAAAGTCATAAAGAAAACAGTGGAACAAAAAAAGGCATTTGTGGCAGTCTAGAAATTTGGTGCAACATGAAGGGCAGTGATACTTAGTTGTCATATTCTGGTCTTGTTCTTCCTTTGTTAGCTGCCCAACCTGAAACTTTTTATTTTGTCTTTTTTTTTTAATGTTGTTTCTTTCTTCCTTGTGTTTTGACCGTTACTTTTTCTCAACGTCTCTCTCTCTCTCTCACTCTCTCACTCTCTCACTCTCACTGATTCCCTCTCCGTGATCGAAGCTAGCTCCGTCTAGTTCCCACCCGCCATTGTCAGGTATGGTTCTCCATTCTAAGCTTCACTGTTCATGGCTATTCTTAATGTTAACCAAAACCCTACATATCCTTATCATTATCTCTTTCTGCATTTTCTGCATTTTCTGCTTCTTCTTCTCTTTACTATCACCAATATATATTTTTTTATCAAGAAATTTGAGTAAGGGTGTGTTGAAATTTTTCATCTTACTGAAAATTACAATCATCACGTTCCATTTCTGTCGTTTTTTTTTCTAATGGGAACTCTGTTTTATGTTTATCAGCTCTTTTATTTTTTATTTTTTTTTTCATCAATTTTCCCCTTTGAGCTTTTTTTTTTTTTTTTTGCAGCCTTTTTCTTTTCTTTAATTTGTTGCTCTCTGAACTTTCCTAAATATATTTCTCTATTTTCCATATTCGTGGCAATGTATCTCTTGATATTTCTTCACATTCATATTTTATTTTCTAGTTTGTGAATACTTTTCTTCTTCTTCTTCTTCTTCTTCTGCTAATTCAGCTAATTGGCGACTGTTTTTATGTCTTCCTTTAATTATTTAATTTATTATTTTCACTTTGAAAATGGTTTTTTGTTGGAGACTTTACCTCATTGTTTTTTACCTTTGCCAAAAGAAAAATTCCCAGATGAAAAGTTCTGTGCTTTCTTCATGTATTCTGGTAGAGCATAGTTTGGTTTTCTGGAAAACAACATAGAGGGAAGGCTTCAAGGATCTCACTTGCTTCTGTTATGCATGTCTGAATTTTCACTGCCCTTCTTCTGGCTTAGAAATAAAGAAAAGCATTTCAGTATATATTGAACTTCTGTGTGTTTCTGCTGATAGATTTGTGAATTCTTTATGAATCTGGAGAGATATAAAGAAAGATTCTCCTTTGATTTCCATTTCAATGCAAGCCTGAGATATACATAGGGATTAAGAGATGGGATGTTCTCAATCAAGGCTGGATGATGAAGAGGCAGTTCAGCTTTGTAAAGATAGAAAGCGATTCATCAAACAGGCTGTTGAGCAAAGAACTCGCTTTGCCTCTGGACATATAGCATACATTCAGTCTCTGAAAAGAGTTTCAGCTGCTCTACGTGATTATATTGAAGGAGATGAGCCCCGTGAGTTCTCATTAGATTCATTCATCACCCCACCTTTCACACCTGTGAAGAAAACTAATCCTGGCTTCATTCCCATATCATCAAAATCCTTCACTCCAACAACAATTGAGTTTGGACCTAATTCTACTTTGAAAGTGAATTACCTAAGGCCAGGTGGTAATCCAGCAATTTCAGTTGAGGAAAGGCCTCAATCTCCTGAAATGGTCCGGGTTGAAACATATTCTCCAGTGCACCAGTTTGGCATTGATGGTTTTTTTGCTATGCAATCCTCACCTATGAATTCCTCAATTTTTGCATACTCTCCCAATAACAGGCCCAATATCCCTCCCCCTTCACCTCAAACTTCCCAATGGGATTTCTTTTGGAACCCATTTTCATCATTAGACTACTATGGTTATCCCACCCGAAGTAGTCTTGACCAGACAGTTACGGATGATGACTATAGAGGACTGAGGCAGGTCCGAGAAGAAGAGGGAATACCAGACCTGGAAGATGAAACTGAACAAGAAGATTATGTTGGAAAGAGAAATGTAGCGGAAGAAAGAACCAAAACTGATATAAATTCCTCCAAAGAAGAAGTCATGGTTGAAGATGTTGATGATGAGGAGGAGGAGGATGAGGACGAAGAGGAGGGAACAGATACTGAAACTGAAACTGAGCATGATGCCAAAGACTCAGATGCCCATGGTAGTGCAAGCTTTGAAGTATCAAAAGCTCAAACTACGGGTCATATTGAATCCAGCCATAAGGAAATGGCAATTGGTAATCAAGAAGCTAAGGGAGAAACACCAGGTTTTACTGTTTATGTAAACCGAAGGCCAACAAACATGGCAGAAGTAATCAGGGATCTTGAAGATCAATTCACAGTAGTCTGCAATGCAGCTAATGATGTCTCTGCATTGTTAGAGGCCAAGAAAGCTCAGTATTTATCGACATCGAATGAATTGTCAGGTTTGATGGAAATATACAATTTTTTTTAAGTATCCTTTCATGTTCATGAATCATGCATTTTGTATTAGTCAGAAATCAGAATTATGGGTTAACTCCTTATCAATTGAAAAGAATGAATTAGCAGCCTCAAATTTCTAGAATAACATTCATTCTCAAAATTCTTATTTATGGAGGAGACATGAAGGTTTAAATGGAGTTGGGCAGAATGGAATTTCATAAGGAGCATTTTTTAAATCTGTCATTAAGTTTCCCTCCTCTTCTAATGTTGAAGCAGTCTTCTTTTTTTCTTTTTCTTTTTTTTGAGAAATTTAAATTTGGAATTCCCTCAAAAATAAATTAGTAGAGAATATGAAGTGCAGATTTTCTATTAAACATAGTAGAATAATTGAGTATATCTCTTTGGTGGTGCTTTCGATCAATTTTATGACTCTCAAGGTATTAGGATGTTACTTTAACATATTTGAAATTTGATGACTTAAACATTTGTTGGGAACACGGAGAGGAATCTTACTCAGAGGTCAAACGACATAGCCTAACAGATATTATAGGCACCATACTGACACAGTCACACAGTTCATTGAACATGAATGTTTTGCACTGTATGTTACCATATAAATGATATGATATTGAGAATCTGGCAATTGATTTTGTCGTGAAAGTTACATGCACTTGTAGCGCTGTTGCTGTAGGAACAATAATTTATTTGATGTTCATTTGGCCAATGCATTTCTTCCCTTTCTTGCTTCCCATTTCCCCTTTCCAAATTCAGTCCACACTATAGAAAATATGCCTGTATTGTATCCAGAAATAATCTTACTTGTTCCCAAGTTCTCATTTAATTCTACTAGATCTTTTTTCTTTCACTCAAATCTATCTGTAAATTTTCAGGAATATAAATTTGAATTATATTTCTTTTGCAGCATCAAAATTGTTGAACCCAGTAGCTCTGTTCCGCTCAGCTTCTTCACACACTTCCTCGTCAAGATTTCTAATGAACTGTTCAAGCACTAGAGATGATGGTTACGAGGGCACTAATGATCTCTCAGAGGAACATTGTATGTTTTCCGGTAGTCATCAGTCAACATTGGACAGGTTAGAGGTATGGGAGAAGAAGCTCTATGAGGAAGTCAAGGTATATTACTGAACTTCTACCCATGAGGAAGTCAAGGCTTTCTAAAATGATTTCAATAAACATCTCTCTGGCAACATGCTTAGGTACAGATAATTGCTACTTGAAATATAGTCTCAAAAGGATTGGAGCTTATAACTCTTCCCTCTTCCCTCTTGTCATGAATTCAAAACTTTCTACACCCTTTGGGCTTTTTGTCAATTATAGAAATAAGCCGCTATGTAGACAATCCTTCAGATTCATATATACTTACTCTTAAGGAATGAACAAAACCAATCATTCACTCATGTGGTTATGGATCCATCAACGGAAAATACACTGCTTATCACTAGAAATCACAAATAAAATAATTTTTCGTAGTACTTGTGTATGGGTAATCATGAAAGAGGTTGAGCTTCAACATAATGTGAAAAATCACTATGCCTCTAACTAACTAATGAGCATAAACCTTTCTATTAGATGTTTAACAAACTTCAACCTTTTAAATTATATTTAGTGATTTTTTTTTATCTCTCACTTCTTTATATTTTATTAGATTATTATTGTTACAGATGACCATGCATATGATTACATAACAATTCTAATAATAGGAAACTTATTACTATGTCCACTTTGTTCTTCAACAGTCTGGAGAACGTGTTCGAATTGCATATGAGAAAAAATGTATGCAACTCAGGAACCAAGATGTAAAAGGAGAGGACCCCTCTCATGTGGATAAAACAAGAGCAGCCATTAGAGATCTAGATACCCAGATAACGGTTTCAATACACTCAGTTGAAGCTATTTCCAGGAGAATTGAAACTCTAAGGGATGAAGAGTTGCATCCCCAAATTCTTGAATTGGTGCAAGGGTATGTATGAAAATCATTATCCCCATACATCTTTGTTGTGTAGATGAACTATAAACCTTCTTCTTCCAAAATTCAAAGTATTTCAGACTTCAAACATACTGCTGATATTTCATTTTGTCCTGTAAGGCCCCTCTTCTATACAAACTAATTTTCCTAAAGGAAAACTAGGAATGCTAGACTTTGTTCGGTACGAATACAATAATACAGATAAAGTCATTACTTTCAGCGGTACTAATGTAGTAATGTTAGTATTAGAATGCTGAGTAAAACCTAGTGGAGCCATCAAATTTACCTAGCATCTACTTAACCTTGTCTAGGTTTCTAGGACCTCCATAAGAGTTGATATCTATTTTGGTGCAAAACTATGAATCATGCATTCCTTGCCTTTACAAACTACACATTCAGTTTTATATGACTATGCTTCAACTCTTGGTTTTTAATTTCTACATTCTTTGTCTGCATCCACCATATCAAATGCAGATATATCACACTAGCACTGCATGTAATCACATGAAATATCATGCTTGCTGATTCTTCAATTATACAAACTACAGGCTGGCAAGGATGTGGAAAGTGATGGCAGAATGTCATCAGACACAGAAGAGAACCTTAGATGAAGCTAAGATTCTTCTAGCTGGAACTCCTTCTAAATTAGATACCAGAAAGCAGTCTTCCATGTCAATGATTGATCCAAATAGGCTAGCGCGTTCAGCCTCTAATCTTGAAACGGAGTTAAGGAATTGGCGTTTCACCTTTGAGTCATGGATCACTTCTCAAAGATCCTATATTCATGCACTAACTAGCTGGCTTCTCCGATGTGTGAGATCTGAGCCTGATGTATCAAAGTTACCATGCTCCCCTCGTCGGTCCAGTGGCACCCACCCATTATTTGGACTCTGTGTTCAGTGGTCAAAGCGTGTAGATGACATCCATGAAACAGCAGTGCTTGATGGCTTAGACTTTTTTGCAGCCGGTATGGGGTCCATCTATGCACAACAGTTAAGAGAAGATTCTCGGAGAAATTCATTTGGATCAAAGCAACCCAATGGGAATATGGAAATGGTGGAAGTTGGTCAGGTAGAAGAGGTAATGGCTCCAGAAAAGTTGGCTGAAGTTGCTATTAAGGTACTTTGTGCTGGAATGTCTGTTTCTATGAGCTCACTGGCAAAGTTTGCTATTGATTCTGCTGAGGGATACGATGAACTTGTTAAGCAATGGGAGAATGTTAAGTGTCAGCAGCAGCATACTTCTAGTGAGACTAGAACATAGATGTCTCACATTTTGTGGGCTTAGTTAATTAGTTTAGGCTGTTTAGCAATGGTTGTCAATGTAATTATGTATTTAAGTAATCTATACAAGCCAGGTAGAATAGCGAGTGCCCATTTTCAATTTTCTATTGCATCCGTTATTTTCCAGATGGATAAGAAAAAGGAGAAATGGCATTAATTTAGTTATACCAGAAAACTGCACTGTCATACAATTTTTCTGCCATCTCTTTTCAAGATATGGAAGCTTATACCCTTAAAAATGGGGTGAAAACTTCAGGGATAAGATTTATACAAAAAAAAATTACATTGAAAACTCATCCCTTTAGTTTTACCTCATTTTTAAGGGTGTACCAAAGGGTCATAGATTGCTTGGCACCATTGGCATAGACCCACTATCCAAATGACCACTGAAGGAAAATCCCAGCTTCACTATTTCTTTTCTAGGCCTTGCTGCTTGCTGGTTAGACATATTTTTTAAGAAAAATATTTTTATTATTAATTTATAAAATCATTACAAAGTCAATTTCAGTAATTGCAGAATGAAGGCATTAATAATTTTTTAATCATTGCATACAAAAGCTTTTTCTTTTGTGCATTAAGAACCGAAGTTAATATCTCTACTCAAACTCTCACCTACCTCACCTACATAAATTACTGAAGCTAAATCTAGCCTTGACTATTTTAAGCAAGGATCATTGTACATGGCTGTTGGCTAATTGTCCTTCAATCCTATTTCTAATAATAACTAGATTTTGACGTGTGCAGCGCGTGAAGTTGCATTATACAGCATAATGATCTATTATAAATACTTCTGTAAAAAAAATAATATATATCTATGATATATAAAATCAAATTGAATTCAAAACAAATTGAATTACAACATTTGGTTTCTTATGGAGTGAATTTCCAACCATTTTAACCATAGCATTTGGGTAATGATTAAAATCAAGTGAAAGGACAATCATACAAAAGCTTTTTTTTACTCTAATATATCACTTTCAATAACTATTTATAATTAAAATAAAGTGAAAGGACAATCATACAAAAGTTTTTTTTATTTTAATATATCACTTTAATAATTATTTATCAAAATATATTTTTCTTTGAGACATATTTTCAATTTACATTTTTTTACTCACAATGAGTGAGTTAAGTTAAGCTTAACTTTAGCAGTTAAGGAACTTTTATAATGTTAGAGATAGGGGTGTTCATAACCGAACAAAACCGATCAAAACCGAAAAAATCGAACCGAAAAATCAAAAACCGAACAAAACCGATTAATTTTGGTTTTGTTTTATGAAAACCGATTGGTTTGGTTCGATTTTCGGTTTTCGTTTATGAAACCGAACCAAACCAAATTCATATAATTATCTATATATTTTTTATAATTTACATACTTATAAATGATTATATTTAAATTTTTGGTTGTTTCTATAAATATTTTAGGCCTATTTATTGTTTATAATTATGTAATGATGTTTTTATTAAGATTTTATACTAACTTTTTTTTAATTGGTCCATAACAAGAACAAAATGATGATATGTATGAATTTTTTTAAGAAAAAAATATTTAGTGAAAAATCGATTAGACCGAACCGAACCAAACCGATTATAATTGGTTCGGTTCGGTTCGATTCTCCAATTTTAAAAAAAACCGATTGGTTCTTAATATAGAAAAACCGATTGGTTTGGTTCGGATGACTTTTCTCCCCAAAATCGAACTAATCCAAACCGCGAATACCCCTAGTTAGAGATTCAAGCACACAAATACATTTATGAAAAGGGACACAATTTTTGTATTTTAAATAAGATTAATTTTAAGTATAAAAATATCTAAAGACTCAAAAAAATACACTTTTTTCCACTACCTGATTTGTCTACATAGCACATGTAATTATTTAATTTTTTTTCAAATAAATAAATAAACAATGCTGGCATGTATAATGATGACAAATATAACGATACAAGAATTTGTGATGACAAATACAATTTAATAAATATATTTATGGAAAAAAAACACTACAATAAAAAAAATATTTATACTAGATTTTTTGTGTGAATATATATGTTTTTCATTGGAAACTTTTTTTGTATGTTAAAGTTTAAATGTATTTATTTACAAAAATAAATTTTGACCCTTGAAAAACAATTATAACATTGTTTAAAGTTGACCTTTTTAAGTTTAAGTTGTATTGTCACTTTTAATTTATAAAAAAAAGTGTTGTTATGTGACACATGCAATACAATTTTTGAACTAAGTGTTTTGTACGACATTAAAAAAAAATTTGTTAGGTGATATCTATCTATACCATATTATACCGCTCAACTTCCACCAAAAAAAATATATAGCTCAACTGTCCTTTGAAATTGTTGTCCCCTAAATACCCATGCTTCTGAAAAAAAAAACAAAAAGTCCCTTGACAAAAATATCAGACATTTTGGAAGTATTATAAAAACCTTATTCTTTCTAATATATTTTGGTTTTAAAAAAGTGAAATTGCACAATCAATCCACCAACAAAATAAAAGACCGTGGCCTTCGCATGTAAATTGGGGTGGGGTGGACATGGGTTGAATTAAGTTGAGTGAGAGGTTTTTTTTTACTTGAATTAACTCGATCTACTCATATGTGGGTTAAATTTGGTTTAATTTATTAGTTGAACTTGAATCTAAAAAAATGTTAACATGATAAAATTAAAATTTATTCTGCTTAACATAACATAAGTTTCCAAATGACAACATAAAATATAAGTTTTAAAGTACATATATAACACTAAGATTACATTCAATACAAACATAACATTTTTCTGTTGTTGTTGATGGTATATTACTCATTTTCTGTAGTAAGAGAAAATCAACTAAGTAACTAATAATATAAACCCAAACTAAAAGAACATCTAAAGTGTAAACCATAATAATGTCCATCATCCATTAATACAACAACAACAAAAAGTTTATAAAAAAGTAGAACAAAGAGTTGACCTGGAGGTTGAAACTTGGAAGTAAACCGTGATGATAGAAGATAAAGGTTGGGCAGGGACAAAGAGAAGAGGGAAAAAGGGGAATGGGTTAAGAAAAAATGATGAATGATGGATAAGGGAAGAGACTGAGATCCTAAAATTAAATCTAAAATTATTCAAAGTTTTTTTTTTTGTTAACTTTAAGTAAAACGATGTCGTTCCACTTAAAAGTTAACAAAAGAAAAAAAAAACTATGACCTTTGTATGTATAAAAAGAATATAAGTAAGTTTGTTCGTTCTAAACTCAAACAAACTCATCATTTATAGGTTAAGTAAGGTCAAATTGTGCAAGTTCATGAATCAAGTCAACCCATTACCTACCCCTACACGTTGAGAGTCAAATTTCTCATAGTTAAAACTCAGTTTTTTCTCTCCAAATAAAAAACACTATCACTATATCTCAACTCTTTTAAAATGGCTTGATAGTAAATAGTTCTTAGAAGTTTTTAAAAACTTGTTCATTTACAAATTTAAAAACATACAGAAAGGCCAATATAATATTATGATTATATTTTAAGCTATAATTTAATTTTCAAAATAAACTCTGTTATTCAAGTGGTAGAAATCTAAAACAAATAAGTGGTTCATACCCAAAAAAAAAAAAAAAGAACGCATTTCAATGAAATTAAATGTGATATAATTATTTATTACGAAGAAATTAAATGTGATATAATTATTTATAAAAACTTTCTTAGTATTTGAATTTGTAAGAGTCCATTTAATTTGTTTTCTGTTTTTATTTTTAATTAGATATATTTTTATTATAATTACAAAATGTCACATTGTTTTCATTTTATTTCTTATACTTAAAATTTTGTGAAAAAAATCATGAAAACATCTAAAAATAACAAAATCTTGTTTTCACCACTTCTTTCACAATTTTAAAAACAAGAAACAAAATGAAAATAAAGTAACAAAGTAGCATTTTTGTAATTATAAAAAAAAAAACATATCTAATTGAAAATAAAAATAAAAAACAAACCAAAGTAATTCATTTAATTTCTTTTTATTTTTTAACTCATCCTTCATAGACTTATCTCTATTATACAAGGGCCGCAATCTTTTGCATCTACATCTGACGTTATGCACAAGATAATAAAAAGTCCCTCCCAAAACTTACATGTTTAAGCTAACAGACCCAAAGATCACTGCAGCATATTCCTTTGAAAAAGTATAGGCACTACTCTCAGACAATGATCCATCTACTTCAATCAACTCATGTACGGGGAAAAAATGAATCCTATAATTTGGTATGGGTGGTAATTTTCCAAACTTTTCAATTTGCATCATAAAAAGGGAAACAAGACACTTCTTTATGAGGGCAGTCAGCCTAGGCTTTGTTATTGAGAAGAAGAATGGAAGATAAATAGTTTTCATTCATTGTATCCATAGCCTCCATCGCCATCATCTACCTCCACTTCAGCACTATCAAATCCAGACATGACAGTGAGAAAAAGAACAACTGCAACCAGCTGTGCTACCACAAAATATTTGGCCCTTCTTCTAAAGGTTTTCTCCTCCTTTGTTTGCTCCCTTTTGGGTTTGCTCTTGGGCTTTGAACCTAAAGAACAACAGAACATAAGAGTTTAAAATAGCAAATAAATAGTTTTCACATAATTAGTATATCCTAATAGTACAACAAATAGTTTTTATCCAAAAAAACTAAAAAAGTCGCATTCTTGTCTATATTTTTAATTGCTCAATGTTCAGAAGTAAGGTTGTATGGTTCTATTATCTATAGGACAAAGTTTATAAGGCATGTCAAAGCATAGAAGGCAACTACTATGAGCACTTAGTTTTAGTTTTATGAATCAAAGCATATGATCGAGGAACAATATCACAAATCTGAGATCAGGAATATTAATCAAGTTCACAGCTCGATCATTCCACAAGTATACCACTAATTTATCATTAAATTCCACATCAAGGAATGTTGAAGGATTAACTTCAATTCATGGGTTGTATCAAACCCGTCCCTATGACACTCGGCTACTGGAAACCTACACAATTCAGAATATTCCAGTCCATATCTGGAATAGTCCAGTATATTTCAAGCCACTGTTTCCAAATAACATTATTACTACAAGCAACTCAAACTAAAAAAGAGAGGGGTTCTATGGCAGTTATCTAAAGTTTAAAAAAATAAAATAAAAATGAAGCACTGGTTATGCTTGCTAAGGCAATCCCATCAAATAAAACTGAGAGATTAGAAATGTGTGCATTTACAAAATCATGAAAATATCTTACTTGAAGTTGAACGACCTCTGGAAGACGATGATGATGCATCTTCATGATGTGGGTCATAGGAAGGAGATGTACCAGCTTCTATAAGTTCTGTCTTACATTGTTGAACATATCTCACCAAATTAGCATGTTCCAAAAACTTGATCCGCAGCATTGACGATTCCTAATAGTAGGTAAATGCAGGAACCGAAGTTAAAAGTTTTCCTAAAAATAATAATTCTCAGTGCTTCTAGTAAGCAATAGCTACAACACAAACAGAATAACTTTAGCTCAGGAGCTAAAAAAAGCAAAACATATAATGTGTGATATTCATTAAGTGGAGAAGCCAGGAACCTCAAGGGTTGAAGAATGCAAAAACAACTAAAGTGCATAGGATTACAACACTTGTACCAGAGTTAACCGCATGAGTTTCCTCGTTCAAAAGTATTGCCCAATATCAGGTTATGCTTCAAGAATAACATATTTCTCAACAAGAAGAAAACAAGGATTCACAAATCATCAATCTCCCATTTGCTCAGTCATCTCATCTCCAGTGCCCCTTGTTTAAAATTTAATTTTTAATTTTTAATTTCTAGTGACACTTTCAACCATTCTCATATATTTCTTATACCAAATACAAGTATTCAAGTGCAAAAAACCTCCAAATGGAGCTGATGACAGCCCAAAATAAATATCACAACTCTAGTCTAACATGTCTAATTGTAGCGTTAAGCAAAGAATGGTGAAATTGTGGTTGGCAGACTGATTGACAGTTTATTGCCCAGTCTTAAACTGCTTTTCTTTAGATAAAACTTATAAACATCAACTTTCATTCCTTCAGAATAATTTTTGTCAATTATCCTTCATTATATGTCAAAATTTGGCAGCTAACCTCTTGGAAACACACTTCATATATAGATATTTTCTAGATGGAATCCTTACCATAATCCCTTTTCTGTATATTTATCGTTCTTTCATCTAATTATTGGCCAATGGCCTTTTCTTTTACCCCCAAAAGTATGGCTCTTTCTGAAAATTGACAGTTTATTATCTTATAAAATCATATCAATTCATTAAATAAATATTCTTTCAGAAATCCAATTACTTTATTTAAGATTAAGACATTCTAGGTTTTATGATAAATACCTTACAAGTATATATACAACAGCCGCATTTAGTCCTGCTAGCTTGATATTTATGCCAATTCTTGTCTAAGTTGTCTTTTTGGATACAAAAGCTTTTATAACCATTAAAAGCAAAGTGTCATAGTTATCAAGTAAATGAAGAGAACTTTCCACCCCAAGCATTAGAATAAGATACCATGTGGCTAAGCAGTACATACTACATACACCTTACCCAGGTATTAATCTGATCTAGAAAAAGCCTATGATAGGGTGCCATGAGAAGTCATGTGGAAGGTTTTAGAGATTGATACAACCTTGGGAGAACCACACCCCAAAAGCTAGCTATCAAGGTGGGAGAGCCCAAGGCTATATAAACCTCACATCTAAATCTCATACTTCCGATGTGAGACTCAAGTCTCATACCTTGCAATTGGATCCTAACATTCCACCACGCTCCGCAGCTCCGGTGCCCACGTGGGCTGGCTGTGCACTAGTCCTTTGATCTATAAAGGATATGTATGATGAGGCAACGACTAGTGTGCGAATGCATAGAATAGAAGATTTTCCTATAACAATAGGTTTTCACCAAAGATCGACTTTTAGTCCAAACCTATTTACATTAGTACTAGACGTACTTACTAGGCATATCCAAGAGCCAATGCCTCAATGCATGCTTTTTTGCATATGATATAGTCCTAGTTGATGAGTCGAAAGAAGGAGCAAATTCTAAACTTGAGTTATGGATAGAAGCTTTGAAATTAAAGAGTTTTCGGTTATGTAGGAGTAAGACGGAGTATATGGAATGCAAATTCAGCAAGAGCCAAGAAGCCGGTTAGCAATGTTTTTTAGGTGAAAATGGGGAGCACATCAAAACATAAGTTGCATAGTTTAAGTATGTTGGATCTATCTTACAAATTGATGGGGATATTAAGGGGGATGTAACACATAGGATGCAAGCTGAGCTGATGAAATGAAGAAATACTTCAGGCTTAATTTGTGATCTCAAGGTTCCTATCAAACTCAAAGGAAAATTCAACCAGACAACTATAAGACCAGCAGTGCTTTATGGTAATGAATGTTGAGTAGTAAAGTGCCAACAAGAGCAACAAATAAGTGTAGCAGAGATGATAGTGTTGACGTAGATGAGTGAACATGCAAGAAAAGATAAGATTAGGAACAAATGTATTCAGGAGAAAGTTGGAATCAAACCTATTGAGAAGAAGATGATAAAAACTCATCTAAGATGATTTGGACATTTGAGGAGAAGACCAATAAAGGCTCCAATGAGAAATGTGGATCAAATGGAGGATAATCCGATTAAAAGTGGTAGAGGAAGACCAAAGAAAACTTTAAGAGAAATAGAGAAACCATTAAAAAGTACCTTACTAGAGTGGATTTATTGAAATTTTGGTTTTTGATAGAGCCCAATAGAATCATGTAATCCATGTAGCCGATCCCACCTAATAGGATAAGGTTTGGTTGTTGTTGTTATTGTTGTTGGAAAGCATCTGTCACTAAATACAATAGCAGCCTGTTTGCTACATAGTGGAATATAATTACAAAATTTGTACCGGAGATAAGGATAAAAATAAGAAATAGCATTACTGCTATCATTAATCTACTAGTGTGCTTTACTGCTTCAGTCAATAGGCAGCCAAAAACAACATTTATTCATATTCTGAGAATCTGACCAACTTGATGATAGTTCCTAGGGAGTAAGTTCAAAAGTTCCCATGGTCATAATTCAAAAGTCAGAAAGTTCAACAGCTAGAATATTGTTGTACTTAAACAGTAATGCAATCAGATTTCCCTAGAACTTCTATACTATTCACTCCAATTACACTCAGCAAGCCATCAAATTAACAGCACCACAAAAAATCTTGGCTGTTCATGCAGCTCACTGTGGCTCCTATCACCTTCCAACTCTGGCTGGTTGTTCATCTTTCAGCACACTCAACTTTGCAGTATGTTTGCTCAACTGTGAATTACTTTCTGCAGTTCTGTTATGAGATTTGGACTCAATAATTCCGTGGTCCCGACTCCCGAGCATACCAGTTTCAGCTAATTACCAATATTCCCAGCATTAAAGCAAATTATCAGTCAAATAAATGATAGCACTTATAGTAATAAGTTCCTTTTGACTCTTATACCTCTATGCACAGATTCGTGGTCCAATTTTTATTGACCGCTATAACCCAAGTGGCCATTAGAGTATCCGTAGTTATCTTGAAACAAATATTAGAATCATGGTATAATTGATATAACTCACGGGTAAAGCTTGAAGAACGACTAGTGCATGCGCAAGAAAAATAGCATCCAAGCTTGATGGCCTGCATCAACAGAATAAAGCATGTCAATATATTACCAGGAGGTCAAAGTAAAAACTTGTTCTCAAAATGAAAAAAGAAACCAAAATGTTCGCACATATTGCTCTAACAAAAGATAATTTCACATATGACACAGAGCCAGAGGAGTCACCTGTTCTCAAATAAGTAGCTTTCTTCCCCTAACCAAGTTGACAGAGCATCATATGCAGAGTTTGCTCTCAGATAAATCTGTTGATCAACAATAGCTATATATAAATACCAGATCAAAGAGAAAATCATATACAGCATTGAAACTATCCTGCAGAGAAAAAAATTGAAATTATTGGACAAAAGGTAAGAAATAAAAAAATGAGTAAATCCCCATTTGAAGGACGAAATTGATGGCATTTATTATCATTGAAGAACCAATTTGATGTCGTTGATAAATAGAAGACTAATGTATGTGATGTTGCCTATATCTTTGAACGACAAAAATAAGTATTTACTCTAAAAAAAATCCTATAAAGCATGTAAAATTTAGCAAATAGTGCAGAGAACTTTTCATCATCTCAGGTGTCGTCAGAGCAAGTATCAAGAGAAACTGACCTCTTCTTCTTTTACTTCACCATTGTCTTTAGCTATCCCATGTTTCTGCTTTACCCAGTGAGCTTTCTTCCAAAACAGGACCTTTCCTATAGGCCATGGAAGATCAGAATAATAGATGCTATAAGCAGAGGAACCGTCACATCCCACCCAGAGTTCATACTCAAGTGCATCAGCAAGCCAAGTAGTGAGCATCACTTTGGTTGGAATCCATTCTGGGAGTGAAGAAACCCCAGTATCTAAGTCCCCTACTTCTACAACTCTTTTCAAGCACTCAATGATCCCCTCCTTCTCATTATTATATGCCACACAATCACCAGCCTCAAAGTAAGGAATTTGATCTAAACACCATAAGCCACACAAACCATTGGAAGCATATAAAAATCAAAAACCCATGAGCAAAAATAGAAAAAGTAAGAAACTTTATCAGATGGGCATGATAACCCACGAGCCTAAAACACAATCAAATGGTTGAAAGGCCAAAACTATGAAAAACAAAGGACCAATTTTATTTTATTTTGTTTTGAGCAAAAAAGAGATGAAGAAAAAGGTTTACCAGAATCAGGGTAGTTAAGGTGGAAGTCCAAGTGGAAGGGAAGTTGAGAGAAGTTGAGATATAAGTAAGCAGACAAGCATTGAGGGCAACCGGTTGGGAGGCCAAAGCAGGGCTTCCTCACCACCAGAGTGTTCACTTCCGTTGCCATGCAGAAGAAGAAGAAGAAGAAGAAAAGTGTGATGATGGGTGAACTGAACACTGAACTCTAAGAAGAAGGTTTCTTTGTTACAAGAAACACGACATTGAAAGTTGAAACCTCGTGGGAAATGATACGGAATGGCTGATGGAGATGACCGAAAACGAAGGTTCCTTGCTTGGTTCGGGTGGACGGGCCCCTCACCCTGATTGGATCCGAAAGTATTCAACCGGGTCTGGGCCAACCGGAATTTTGTTACCAAAAAATGAAGAATGTTTTACAGAGCGTTTGATTCGTTTTTTTTTTATTTTTAATTAAATATGTTTTTATTATAACTATAAAAGTGTTATTTTATTTTCTAATTTTAAAATTTTATTAAAATAAATAGTGAAAATAAATTTTTACAATTTTCTTTATAAAAAATTGAAAATTGAAAATTAAAAATAAAATAAAAATAATGTTATATTTTTTAATTATAATAAAAATATATCTAACTGAAAATTAAAAAAAATATTAAATGCACTGTTAATTTCTTTTTTATTTTTGATATACAAAAATTTAAGAAGAAGAGAAATTACAAGATTCTAATATCAAAACTTGCCTCAACAAAAACTTACCAAGGTACTTTTGGTCTCAGTGCAATATTACCAATTTCTTTTACTTGTGATCATTTAAATATTATAGTAACGATGGTTTAAATTCAAGCATTTCAATTTGGATTTGGTAGATGTGTCAATTTTAATATTATAATGGAAGATTATTGAAGTCATTCATTATGAGGATTTGGAAATTTCTTTAAATGTTCCTTTGCATTCCATTGGTCTGCATGACTGCATATCACGGGGCAACTTTGATATGTTTCAAAGATTTTTTACATGCTTGAAACTTGTTTCTCCGAATTTAAATATTAAATTTATTTGCAAACTAGCTCTTTAACAAACATAGAGATAGAGTTTTGTTTTCTCACAAATAATAAATAATTATCATATTATAATAATAAATTAGCTCCTAATTAATGTTGTTCGAACTGGTCGATCGGATTGCGAACTGGCCTTCATCCAATTATAATTTATTATCATAATCAGATTCATAATTAGATTGAATTAAGTTAGTCAAAATTTGTTAAAATTGGGCATAACCAGTAAACAAATCGATTTTATGTGTATTGGTCATCTTTAAAAAAAAAAATTTTCAATTACTTGACTACTCAACTGACAGTAATATGATGTTTGAGAGTTGAGACCTTAAAACCTTATTATGTATTTTATTATTGGTAATATATATTATGAGTTATATATATATATATATATATATATATAATATGTAATTATGACATCAAAGATAAAAACTTTGTATTACAAGGAGTTTTAAGTGAATTATAACGAGAGCGATGGGGATGAGGGCTCCATATGTAGACTTGGGTTTTGATTATGACAAGGACGAGATATTATCGTGGAGGAGTCAACTAAGTAAGATTAGGTCATTATTGCCCTCTTGTAGGGTGATAAAAGTGGAGTTTGTAATGCTAATGGATTATTGGAGAAGCATTCATGGTAAAGAAAATCCATAGTGTTATTTTGCTAGATTGGTGTTGGTAGGTTTGGTGGGTAGTATAGGAGGGAAGAAAAAGGTGCAATTTGGATTGAGAAATGGGATTGGGAGTGGGGTTTGCAATTTTGGTTTTGCCATGGGAGAGAAATAAGGAGAAGGGTGAAGCAAATAAAGGAGAGAATGGGTTGAGAAAGATGAGGGTTTTGAGTTTTTCGGTTGGAATTTGTTAGATTGTGACATAGATTGTGATATAGCAAATGAAAAAGTTATGTATGCAACTTTAGAGACCAAGTTTAGCCAAATAAATATCTACCTAAGCAACCGTTAGCCATGTAGGACAAATCTCATGGCGTCATAACCCCAAGTAATGGGAGAGAATAAAATCCTAATTGAAATAAACTATGAGGATTTAGATCCAAAAAGTTGAAAACTATAGGAACTAAATATTTAATTTAACCGATTAAAATTTTTGTTGATGCAGAAATTTATATTTATAACTATCCATAACTTTTAGGATTTAACTTTGATTGACTATATAAAATATTTTTATATTATCATTTAATTATGTGTTATTACACTATTAAAAAAGTTTGATTTTTACCTATTAATAGATTATGGGCTAGTTTGAATGAACTTCAATTTTTTTTTAATGATCTTTTTTTAAATTTTTATCAAAAGTAAATCTTATTTTATGTTTTGATGTAATATTTGATAAAATATTCTTTTATGTTTAAGCAACTTTTTTATTTTATAAAAAATATCTTTTTTTTAAAGGCACCAAAATCTAACTAAAAAAAGGCACCAAAATGTGCTCATTTTTTTAGTAATTCATTTTTTTAAAAAAATTCATTCAAACATACTAAAATATAATAAAAATATTTTATTTATAAGAAAAAAACTCATCTAAACGAGAACTTTTATACATTTGTGTTTATATATGATTTGACTGACTAGTCTCTATTCATTAATAAATATATATATTTTTATACAAATTCTTATACATAAATTGGACATAATATCTTATGTCTCATAATAAAAAAATTCATATTTCAAATTATAAAAATGCAAATGCATGCGGCACGTGAATGTAATAATATATGATTAAATAATACTATAAAAAAAGATAAATATTAAATTTTCTTAAAACATTTGCCTAATAAAAGTTATTATAATTATTTAAGGACGAAAAAATATTAAAAATAATTTTATATCTTTAAAAATATTAAATGCACACATCTTTTTATGTTCTCTTTAAAGTAATTTAAAATATTATTAATATTAATACTTTAAGAAAATTTATCATGTAAAAATATTAATGGTAGATAAAAATTAAATTATTTTTATTTATATTTATTATACGAATATTTTTTAACTTATTTTTGTGTTGGTTAAGTTAATAGCATGTTTATTTTAAATTATTTTAAACGTAAAAGTGAGATGGCACATCGTTTAAAGAAGCGTTTAGGTGTAGTAAAAAAACATTTCCGTCCCTCAAATGCCCATGAGCGTGAGGGAAAAGACTCAAAACAAACAAAAAGATAAGTCATTTTATTAGATAATTTTAAGAATACACATCCCTTATCAACTCGATACATTTAAAAAATTTAATTTTCTATTAACTCAAGTGTACTTTTTTTTTTTAAGTACACGAGTAGGAGTACTTTTTTTTATCACGAAACTCTAGGAATGAGTGCTGCATAGGTAGCCTCACACGTGACGCAGGAAGGTGTGTGCTTGAGGTAATCATAAGCAAATTTTTTTTTTTGAAAGAATAATAAGCAATTATTTGTATATGTGTATTCTTATTCATTCTTGTTCTATTCTATCATTCGTATGCTCATCATTATTTTTGCCACTTTCCATCTTTGTCCCATTCTGCCTCACATCACGCACACCAAGCCAAACACAAAACTGAAAATTAGCAAAATCATGTGTGGAATAAGCGCTTTTTTTTTTTTTTACCCTTCTCCATTTAGAGACGCAGCTTTTAAAAATCCCCTGCTATTATACGTCAATTTCTGAGTGACTCATCATCATCATCTTCTCTCTTTCTCTCTCTAAAATTTTCTCCTTTTCTATGGAAAGAATCTAGGGTTTTGGAACAGTGAATGTTCATCACCATCAGTAGGTGCAAAGAGAATTTGCTGCGGGTTTTCAATAGCAAGTGTGCTTCAACTACTTCCTCGTTTTGATTGGCATGCTTCTGTATGTGCATGCATGAAATTTCATGGGTTTCTTTCTCTTTCTCTTTCTTGACCTCTTTTTTTGTGGGTATTGATTGATACCTTGAAAATTGCGGTGTTTTCCCTCTTTTTTTTTTCTTTTATTCTTTTTTTTGTGTGTGTGTGTATACGAATTGCGGTGCTTCATGCTTGGGCTTGTTGTCGTTGGTGATGAGGCTCATTTATGATCGTGGGTAATCCCCTGTTTGGTCAATGAGAAAGATGACAGGGAAGAAATAGTAGTTTGACCAGTAAGCTTGTTTGTTAGTGAATTTTGTAAATGGAATTCATTTCTATTGTAAATGTTTCTTTTTTCTTTTTCCTCTGTAAATAAAAAGAAAAAAGCCTTATTCTTTGGGAAGCCAGATAAGGGGGACTGAATATTACAAGGTTTGACTACCTTGGTATTTGCAATTGCACACTTAGCTCTGGTCTCTTTTTTTTTCTTTTCCTTTTGGATATTTATGATACTGTATTTTTCACAGTTTCATGTTATATTGTATGTCTGTTCAATTGAAATCTGGGTGGGGTTGCGTTTGATATTTTTGGGTGACTATGTCTCAGACTCTGAGTTGTAATGGTTGTTTTGTTGTGCATGAAAGGTGGGAATGGATGCTTAACATAACATACAAAGCGCCAATTCAGTATGATGTTAAGGCCCTCACATTTTCTTTGAATAGTTACTATGAATTTAAGGAACACGACATTATCACCATTTAACTTTATGTAAATTGGTATGTGGCTTCACCAAAATTGAAATTACGTACTACTCCTGCAAATTATTGTAAAGTGTTCAATTAAATACCTTTTGTCACTACTCATTATATTAGTTCATTGGAGTTATTGACTTATTGTTTCTTGTACTGTACTAGTTTACTTTTCTAGTGTAATAAGTTTATTTCTCATTAGAAGTTTATACTGATCCAACAATTTTGGGTGCACTCTAGGAGACAATGTGATATTTCTCATTCCCATTACAGAAGAAGGGGCAAACTAATTTTCCAGTAGTATGGCAACTGAGAGTCCAATTAGAATCTTAGAAGCTGGGGGTAAATGGCCCTCTCTTAAGGAAGCTGCAACTTTTGGTCCACCATCTCATAACATGGCGACAGAGGATTTGGGTATACTTTTGAAGGGCCATAGGTTCCATGGCAGTGGAAAGGATGCAGTACCCAATCGCAGTGGCAGTGCGCCTCCCAGCATGGAAGGCTCATTTCTGGCCATAGAAAACCTATTATCCCAGCAGAACACCACCCAGAATGCAAGCTTGGCAACTCTAAACAGAGCTATGCAAAAATGTGAATCTGAAGAACAATTACGAGCTGATCCAGCTTATTTGGCATATTACAGTTCCAATGTCAACCTAAACCCTAGACTTCCTCCCCCGCTTATCTCCTGGGAAAATCGCTTTCTGGGACGTCATATTGGTAGTTTTAGCAATAATTGGGGATTGTCTTCTGCAGATGATAGCAGTAAAGGTTCTTTACATTTGCCACAAGGGACTCTTGCAACGCACAGGGAGGAGTCTGAGGATGATTCACCCCAACAGCCATATGATAATGACTTAGATAAGACAAGTGGAATATGGCATAGACAGGATGCAGCTTCATTGGCTTCTCAACACAAAAATGTGGTTGATTTAATTCAGGTGATTATTGTGATATCAACTTCTCAATTTTGTGAAATCCATTCGGTTTTATGCATATAAAGTATAGATTTAGTTCCCTTTCTTATATTAGCTTACATTTGAATAGTTTATTTATCATATTTTACTATTTTCTCCATTTATTTTCTTTAATTTCTTTTTTCCTTTTGCCTGCTGCAGTGGGTAGTAATCCCATGATTATGGTACTATTTTTTCTTTTGATTTTTTGTAAGTGGTTAAGTACTTGAATCTTTGTTGCCTTCTCCAGAGTAAACTTGTGATCATGAATGGATATATATTTTTGTTCAAAATTCAAACTTTCAGGAAGATTTTCCCCGCACCATGTCACCTGTATATAATAAGTCTCTTTCCGGAAGTCATGGACTGGTGGATGAACCAATTGACTTAGATGCTGGTTCCAGTTCTTCTCATGATCCCCCTGTTACTACACTAGAGGCTGCTAAACCTACTGTAGGTGCAGATGATATGAGGATGTCATCAATTGTTGATACCCATGCCCCTGTTGCTAGCTCATCATCTCTTGAATCCACAGGCAGCATGGGTTTTAGTGACTTAGATGTTACAATTGTTGAGTCTCAAATAAAGGCTCTTAGTGTATCTAATCTACCAAATTCAGAAAGCCCGAGTTATGAAGAAAAATGGAAGAACAGCCACCAGAATAATTTGATGCAGCGCCAGATACACGAGCAACAAAACAGTACATGTGAAGTTCCTATTGCCAATTCTCAAAGTGTGAATTCTGCGTATATTGGTAGGGAACAGTTTCCTCATAATTCCGGCAAGTTCTCCTCTGATGTCCACCCAGTACTGCAGTCATCTGGGTTTACACCTCCACTTTATGCCACAGCAGCAGCTTATATGACCGCAGCAAATCCATTTTACACTAATTTGCAGGCCTCAGGCATATATTCTCCACAATATGTTGGTGGATACACTTTTAGTCCCACAGCTATTCCCCCATATATTACTGCATACCCTCCTCATGGTGCTGTACCACTTGTTGTTGATGGGGCTACTAGTTCCAGTTATACTCCGCAAACACCAGTGGTTTCAAGTATTTCACATGGAGCTGAAATGGTACATGCAAACAAGTTCCTTGGGCAATTTGGATTTCCTCTGCAGCCTTCTTTTGGTGATCCTATGTACATGCAATATCATCAGCAACCTTTTGTGGAGGGATATGGTGGTATTTCTGGTCATTTTGATACGCTGGCTCCTAGAGCAAGTGGTGGCAGCCAAATTGGTCCTTTTGATTCCCAAAAAAGGCCCAATAGTAGTGCTTATTTGGATGATAAAAAATTACATAATCAGAGAAGCGGTGCTGATATGAACTCAAGAAGAGGTGGGCTATTGATTCCTAGTTATTTTGGACACTCGCCTAACACGGGTTTTGTAATGCAGTATCCAAGTTCCCCTCTTTCTAGTCCAGCTTTGTCGGGATACCCAGAAGGCAGTCCTGGCCTTTCAGGAGGAAGGAATGAAATGAAACTTTCCCCAGCTTCGGGTAGAAATGGAGGTATATTATCTGGATGGCAAGGTCAGAGGTCATTTGACAGTGCTCATGACCCCAAAATTGTCAATTTTCTTGAAGACTTAAAATCTGGCAAAGGTCGCAGATTTGAGCTATCTGATATTATTGGACATATTGTTGAATTTAGGCAAGTAATCTTTGCAGTTCTCTTTCCACCTATCTAATTGATCAATTTCTTGGCTTTGGAAATTAAGTTCACCATGGTTTTTAATTCCAGCGCTGATCAGCATGGGAGCCGATTTATACAGCAGAAGTTGGAAAGTTGTGGTGTTGAAGAGAAGGCATTGGTGTTCAAAGAAGTTCTTCCACATGCTTCTAAATTAATGACTGATGTATTTGGTAACTATGTAATCCAGAAGGTGTGTGTTTTTGAAATGATGTACATTGTTGTTATCTTTAAGAGTAACTTGTGGTTGTCTGGAATCTGTTCTGCTCTTATTTGTCCTTCTCTCCTGTGCATAGTTTTTTGAGTATGGAAGCCCTGAGCAGAGGAGGGAACTTGCAAATCGACTGGCTGGTCAGATTCTGCCTTTAAGTCTGCAAATGTATGGCTGTCGTGTAATCCAAAAGGTATGTAAATCATATTGATTCATGTAGCTATATGACTTCAGTATACATTTATTTCAGTGGCATGTCTTGACAATCGACAGCTGTTGCAATCTGGTTTGAAGTTTTGATTATGGATTTTAGTCAGTATGACTTTCTGTTATTTTGAATCATAGCATCTATAATTGAGAGTTATTAATGCTCTGGGGTATACCCAGATTCTACTTAGGCATTGGCTAGAGCTTCAGGTTTTTACAAATTGCAATCTCAAAATGGGTTGTCTAACCTGGTTTTCCTTTTGTTGCACCCGCAGCACCTGTTTGATAAAACCTGGTCTGCATTTAGTAACAGGTTGCTTATCTTGTAATTCCCCCCCCCCCCCTCTTCCATAGCCAAGGTGTAGTTTCCAAGTAATAAGAAACTAGTGTGTTTGCAATAGATGGAGACCACAATTTGTATACTACATGAAAGGTATTGGTGAAAGTAATATGTAAAAGGGATTGATGAAGCATTGCCGGTTTCTTAGAAGTAGGAATATGAATTTATTGGGGTTTTATTGTGGAAAGCAACAGATAAGAGGTGGAATGAAGACCAGATCAAAGAAAATAATTTCTCCATTGTGACTGCAATTGAGTTTCATAAAATAATAGAATCACAAATGCAAAGAATGTTGACACTGATAAACATGTATGTTTAGCGGGTCGGTCCACCTGCGACCTATTGTTGTCAAACTCGCGAGATTATGTAAACTGGAGAACTACGTCGTTTTCCACACCAGCAGCCAGACCCAAACCGCAAATCCAACCCATTGGGTCGGGTTGGAGAATTTTTTTTTACCCCAACCTGACCAACCCACTATTTCATGAGTGGGTTGGGTTCAAAAATACCCCAAACCCAACCCAACCCATGAGCACCCATTTATATGATCATGTTGCTTGCACTCCTTTCTTGGCTCTGATCCTCCTCCTATTTTTGGACTTCCTTGACTGCTAGAGCTACGAAATGCAAAGGGAAACTATCCGATGAGTCTTAGATATTTTGGACTTGGTACTCAAGTAATGCTCTTAAATGCTTTTGATTATTCTATTGAAGAATGCATATTGGCACAATTCAGAGTTGGCAGACTGCTTTCCTGTTTCTTCGTTTTCTTTCAAAGTGTGATTTGTTTGGTAGTGAAGATTGAAGAAAGTTGAAAATAGAGAGAGGTTTTGGATACAAATCAATCCTTGAATTGAGAGCTTTCAGTTTGTGTAGTAGAACCTCGAAAGCATTTTAGACTTTATCACAAGAATTTTGTTGCTTTGAGTCAGTATGGGAGAGGAGGGAAAAATATGTCTGTTTCAGCTTCATATGTACTTTTGCAACATTTTAGACTTTATCATACCTCGAAATCAAGCCTCAAAATCATACCTCAATATATTGTTTTTGTTATTAGTATCGCTGAAATATCGTCCAAGTGACTGAATCGTTTGGCCTTGAAAATATTTCAAAATGTCAATGTCAAATGTGGTAGTATTGTACCCTTTCTCCCTTCCCTCCCTTTGTGCCGTGTTTCAACAATTTAATGGAGTAGGGTGGTGTTTGTGCTTGTATAGTAGGCATATTATACTCACTCAATTATCTCATGTTATGGGAAGCTTCATTGTTGAACTTTATGCTCAAGTATGTTTACTTCATTATTCTTGGTACTCAGTTCTATTTACCTTACAGCTGCACAAGAAGTTTGAAGCATATCAGTTACCTCCAGGCTTGGAACATGTTTTCAAGCTATTATTTATTCTATATTAGAGATAATGTTATCATATTTATTTTAATTTTATGCCCATGCAGGCACTTGAGGTTATTGAGCTTGAACAGAAAGCTCAGCTTGTTCGTGAGCTAGATGGAAATGTTATTAGATGTGTTCGTGACCAAAATGGGAATCATGTAATACAGAAGTGCATTGAATCTATTCCAACCAAAAAAATTGGCTTTATAATATCTGCGTTTCGTAGTCAAGTTGCTATTCTATCAATGCATCCTTATGGTTGCCGGGTCATACAGGTAAGGTTATT
The DNA here is from genome assembly GCA_023212625.1 of Styphnolobium japonicum. Classification (NCBI taxonomy): domain Eukaryota; kingdom Viridiplantae; phylum Streptophyta; class Magnoliopsida; order Fabales; family Fabaceae; genus Styphnolobium; species Styphnolobium japonicum. Next base: position 17,268,657 of record JALBWW010000003.1, on the reverse strand, counting down.
GCATTTCCCTTTCCATAAAAGAAATTTCTTTTTGTTTGGTTGTGAATTTAGTCCTATGATAATGTTTCTTGTAGAGAGTTCTAGAGCATTGTACAGATGAGGTTCAATGTCAGTTTATTGTGGATGAAATATTGGAGTCAGTTTGTGCTCTTGCTCAGGACCAGTATGGTAATTACGTTACCCAGGTTAGTCACTGTCTCTCCCTCTATATCATAATCTTTATTATTAGCTTCTGATGGTTATGGTGCATGATAGAAACTTTGTTAAGTTGGAGGTAGTTATATGCGTGTCCCTTCTATCATGTATACAATTATAATTTACAGCATCTGCACAGTAGCTGCATTGCAGAATTAGCCAGGGTTGTGACTACAAGCCACCACATGCTATGAATACATCTATAACAGTCTTGTTGTGGCTGTAAAATAGCATGATTTGTGACAGGCTTAGCAGGTGCTTCATTGATATTTCACTCTTTAAAATTTTTCTTTATTACTTCTTTTCTATTCTTCTTTCCATTTACTTTTGTTCCCAAGTTCTCTTGAATTTTCTGTTTGCCAAACCACTTTGTAAGACCTTTGTTCCCAAATGTAATCATTAGGCTTCCATATTCCTTTTTTAGTTGGATGATTTTTTTCTTTTGTTTTCTATGTCTTCTTTTATAATTTCTAGATCATATTCTCTTGTACATTATCACGTAGAAGGAGTTACCTGTTTTGAAAAAATTGCTTATAATTGATAAAATCTTGCCATGGAGTGAAGTTTCAGAATATGGTTGTTGTGGGTGGGGTGGGGAGGTGGAGGGTATTAGTATTACTGTGACAGATTCTGTGCTGGGAATGAAGACAACCATAAAGCACCTGTTATTTAAGCTGTTGGATGTGATTTTACCAAATGGAAATAGGCAGGATCATTGAAAGGTTTGGGTCACAGTTGTCAATAGCAGCCGTAGTGGCTGCTATTAATGCTTGGAGTGTTTCAGTGTGGCAGCCTGGAGGGCCGCTATAGTGGGTGATAGCGGGCACCAATAGGGGCCACTATTCTCTGTTTTTGTTTTTTCAAGACTAAAACCCTATTTTGGTCCCTCACATTTGATTCAATTATCAATTTTATCCCTGACATTTTAATTTTTTTAATTTAGTCCCTGATAAATATAAACTCACTTCAATTTGGTCCCTCTGTTTGTGTCTCTGTCATTTATTGAATGAAAATGATGATGTGTCGCAGTTAAAGGTAATGTGGCATCCTTATTTTGCCAGCGTGACATTGAGTTAGTAACTAACTGGATTATTTCACCAAAAAAAAGGCGTCATTTTCATCCATGAAGAACTAAATGCCAACTAATAAAGTCGTTTTTTTTTGTGAAAGAATTCAGTTAGCTACTAACTCAGTGTCATGCTGACAAAATAAGGATGCCACATTACCTTTAACGGTGACACATCATCATTTTCATTCAGTGAATAACAAACATATATATGGAGGGACTAAATTAAAGTGAGTTCATAAATGTCAGGGACTAAATTGAAAAAATTAAAATGTCAGGGACGAAATTGATAATTGAATCAAATGCGAGGGACCAAAATAGGGTTTTAGTCTTTTTTCAAAATGAGCTAAAATTCCCCAAACTTCCTTCAACCATGTCTATTGGCTCTTTCTGGCTCTCTGTGCTCTCCCTCGCTGCCAGCAGGAACTCATGGAGTGGCTCTCTGTTCTCTGCCTCACCGTTGGCAGCAACTCATGACGTGGTTCTCTGTTAGTCTGTTCTCACCCTTGTTGCCAGCAGCAACATGTTTAAATGTCTATGTGGTTCTCTGTTCTGTGTGTGTGCATATGTCGTTCTGTTCCATGTGTATATTGTTTTTGGGTTCTAATTCTATATTCTATATCTCTGTTGCATACTTATTTTGGATAGTCCCCAGTATTTCTTCCTATTTCCTAAACAGACTTGGGAACTCCTTTGTCCGCTTTCTTCGCTATAGCATTTTTGGAGCTGGCTACTTCGCACCGCATTCTGCCATTAACTACTTTGGTTTGGGTATAGATTTGAATTAGATTCAGTATCTTATAACTCCTGTGGTATTTTAAGTAGCTGTCCAGTAGATAGAATTATGTTGTATGTCATTAAGATCCTCAGGTATGTAAGGTGGCATATGATGAGTTTGAGCTTTGAGAGAATACATTTTGGCATATGAATTTGTAGGATGACCTTTGTATCATTACTCCAAATTATTGTCTTTCAAAATATTATTACAAAGTGGACTCAGGTATTTGTTGTACTTTACGTGGATAATACATTTGGTTATCAAACAGAAAAATTATATAAAGCAAATTTCAAGTTTTTGTTCAGAGATTGTTATATTAACATTTAACATTCGAATGCTCTTAAAGTCATTGCAGTCATGTATGATTCCTTTCATGCAATTCACTCTTGCATTTGGAAATGTGTTCGTGCATATAAATTTGAGTAATGATACTTACACAAACTTACATTCACGTACTATTGTTTGAGTCATTAGATAACACTCTTGGCCCCTTTGAAACTTTTTCTGCATGGTCCTCATTGTGCACATACGTCACATAGTATGCACAACTATCATTTTCCTAAATTTATAGGCAAAGCATTTTATATTGTTCAAACTGCAAAGGACATAGCATTTGGCAAGACAGGAAATTGATTTACTTTTATGCATGCTATAATAATTTCAACTGGTAATGGTTGTCTATCATGAACACAGTACAATGTATGTGAGATACGGCAGTGCAGAATATGCAGGAGTTAATAGAAATGTGCAAAGGCTCTTTCCAGACAAATGCCTTCAAATTAAATTTTTACAGAACTTCTGTGTGTGTCTGTGTTTTGGCTGAAGGGTTATTTGAGGTCCTCTCCCCCTTTCCTTGGCCTTTGTATGTGAGAATACTTCTTGTGTATTTGTGTTCTATTTATGATTGATAATGTTTTTTCAAATATCATTATAGTCTTGAAATGATGTAGTTAATTCTGGGGTTCACATGGCTAATGTTAGCTATTTTGGACTCTGGATATTGTTATGGTTTGTTGCCCTTTTATATGTCAATTTTTGTTTAATTTCTCCAGTTATAATACTTTCCTTATGTCATTACAGCATGTTTTGGAGAGAGGAAAGCCTCAGGAAAGGAGACAAATTATTAGCAAGCTGTCAGGACATATTGTTCAATTGAGCCAGCATAAGTTTGCCTCAAATGTTGTTGAGAAATGTTTGGAGTATGGTGATGCCACTGAACGGGAGTTGTTAATTGCAGAGATTGTTGGGCATGATGAACAAAATGACAATTTATTGGTAAGTCTAAACTTCTCAAGGCTAATTACATGCTAATTGTTCTTCAGAATATCCACTTGTTCCATACAAGAAAAGAACTCTTCATTCACTTGCTTCCTAGGTGTTGATGGAGATAATAATGTTCTATAAGCCTTGAAATATGTTTAAATAGTAAATTAGTAGGATTGGAGGTGAAAAATCACATTTACTAGTAGTAAAACATTCATATATTGTTGTACATAGGGGATTACGTTTATGGAATGCCATAGAAGAAAATATTCTATCTATCTAGTTATTTATGAAAGTTGTCAGATTAGAGTTTTGCTTGCTTATTTGTTTATTTAATTAATTTTTTGATAAAAGAAGATATTATTAGAAAGAAGGAAGATAAAGTGCAACTGGCAGAGGACAAGACATCCTCTTAAAAGGGGAAAAAACAGAGAAGAAAATGACAAACCAGAGTAGCTTTAAAATGCAACACAGCTGTCCAATCTCTCTATATATCAATAATATAGACTTCCTTGAAACAATTATGAGCAGAGCACCAGAGAGTGGTCATTAACACTATCCTATTCTATAATAAATGTGAAGGCAAAGAGGAAGGCTTTTTTATACGAACATTGTTTTTTTAATTCCAAAATCCGCTGATTTTGGTACAAATTGGGAAGTAGCCCCGGCCCAGGGCAACCTCCCATCATATTTTTGCAATTCTTTTTTTTGAAATACAATTGGGAAGTCACCTTGGGCCAGGGGACTTCCCAACGTCATGTTAAAAAAATTAAACATGAAAACGTTGGGAAGTCACTCTGGGCAGGGGCGACTTCCCAACAATTATTTATTTTGAAAACCAAAGGTAGGAAGTCACACTGGGCTGGGCTGACTTCGTACCTTAATAAAAAATAATAACAATTGCATGCACCAAAATAATTGAATGGGGGAGGGAATATTCCCTCATGGTGCATCCGCCGCATGCCAAGCATGCCCAACACAATTTTTACTAAAAAGACAATAATTAACTACAAAATCAGTGAAATGAGCGTGTTTAAATCAGGTTTTACATTTGGGTAATGAAGTTTTAATTTGAAATTTGGGGCTGGGGCCTTGTTGCCTGATGGAAAAATGCGGATGGGGTGTTGATGAGACTGCTACCTATAAAATTTGAGTCTCCCTTTAATTCTGTTTTTTTTTTTCCCTTTCTCTTTTTCCATTCCTTTATCTTTTGTAGACAAGCAGACTATCTTAGTCTACTTCTCATATTTTCTATGAAGTTTAACCGTATCTTTTGGCAGTATCATCCAATGATGCCTTAATGGATATCATTTAGCTGATTCCTAATCAGCGTGATCCTGATCTTTATATATTTATCTATTTTAAAGATAGCTGCTGCTTTTTAAATGTGTATCCACATCTCCTGTAAGAGTTGGGGATAAAAAAGGGGCTTGTGTTCCCATCACCATTTTACTGTTTGTCGTATCTAGAACTGGTAGTAAAACCATGTCAGGAACCTTTTATGGCTATTGTTTTTCTGTTTTATTTGACAGATTTAGAGTCTTCAAGATTCCTTTTTAAGTTGGTTTTGATTATGTTGACTCAAACTACACTGGGCTCCATTTTTTACACTAATTATATGTTGCAATCATTGATCCTTCCATGTCTGATGATTATTCTACCTTATTTATTTTTGTTGAGGTCTTCTAAATGATTACAAGTGTAGAAATTTCTTGAGCATTAAATGTAATGTGAATTATGCTAATTAATAGGATCATTTTATACTGGTGTGATCCATACAATTTGGGGTTTGTACTTTGTACTCTTGCTTACCAAATTGTATTTTGATTTTCATTGTAGACAATGATGAAAGACCAATTTGCAAATTATGTAGTCCAGAAGGTTATTGATATCTGTTCTGAAAATCAGCGGGCAATATTGCTTTCTCACATAAGAGTTCATGCTCATGCTTTGAAGAAATACACTTACGGAAAACACATTGTGGCTCGGTTAGAAGAGCAATTTGGAGAAGGTGTGTACTCCTAGTACTTTGGTTGACAATATAGAAATCCTGGTTCTTCTAGATAGAGCACATTTGAATTCTTCTTGTGATACATGATGGGGTAGGTAGGGTGTTCCTGCTAAAATATTCTTGTTTCTTATATGTTGAGAAATTAAATCATGGTCTCAACTTCTCACGTTATGCTAACTATGTCTATACCGTGTAATCAGTGGTATGGAGAAAAGAGTTAAGGAGAGTGGGGGAGACTGACAGTCTTATTATTTCTTCCTGTTTTAAGGTTGTTAATCTACCTTTCAACTGAATGAGATTATGCTGATATTGATTTAGTGGCAGAAGTTGGAGGCCTCTTCACAAGTTGAAGTAGAGTCAGAGAGAAAATCAGATGATTCTTTACCCAACATGTATATTGAGTACAATTCTCTTCACAAGTTGAAGCAGAGTCATGTTGGGGAATTGAATCTAAAACCTTCATCCTAGCCCCACTCCACCCTTACCCAATTCAGCTTTACCCATGTGGCTTTGACTCATTCTGGTATACATTGAAGAGAGTGTGATTAAATTGTGGTATGAAAGAAGAATTCTGAATCTTGATGGTTGGAGGTCAGATAATATAGTAGAAGCATTCGTGAGCTTTCGACAGAAAGTTCATCTCTTCAAAGCCTTTTGGGGGGACGGATGAGTGACAGTTAAATTTCTCTCTATTGCCATGAAACTAGCATTCAGAGCATTTTGAGAATGGCCACTTAGGGGTGTGCTTGGTTGAATAGATGGAACTGGAAAGTAAGGAGGAAATTTTGAATGAAAACAACTTTACACTTGTTTGGTACAACAAAAAAATATGAGAAGGTGGAAAACAAAATGTAATTCATTTTTTTCTCTTGGTTAAAAATCATTTTCAACCTGTTCTCTATTTTCCACCTTTTCACTTTCCACCTACTCTACCAAGCACACCCTAAATTTCCTAACAGAACAATTTGGGTTCCTGTCTTTCCACATTGCATTTTTCTTTTTTGATAAATTATGGTTGATATTACCTCTTCGATCAATTTTTTATGGGAAGGAGATTTTTCATGGAAGCTATTAAACAAATTAAGCAAACAAGAATTTTATGCTTCTTATCCTATACTTGTTATTTGCATGCAGAGAATCAAACACCTGGATCGTGATTACAATACAGGGGAAACACAAAGTTCTCCTGCAGTGTGGTTGTGGCATGCAAACCCCTCAGCTACAACCTATGTTCTGTTGCTGATCACAGGAAATAGCTGAGACGTTGATCTTTGGGCCTGCTAATGAATAAAACTTTGCTATTACTCCTGTGGCTTCATATCTGCTCCTTGATAGCTTCCATATTGATGACTTCAGGGGACATTAGTATATACATATGTAGTGTGAAATGTAATGTAATTATGTCATTTCAGTAATTGATTCGGAATATTGTTTTAGTATAATTATTTGGAAGGAAACCCTTCCTGATGTAAAATTTACTGGATCTTCTATGCTTAGCGTGTGGTTTTCTTGGAGATATGGGCAGTCAAGGATTCTTGAACTCAATACTCGTTACCTGAATATCTGCTCCCTAGTCCTTGTGGTTGCATGTTGTTTTAATTTAGCATGATCAAGTTAAATGGCTGGGTATTTTTTACCCCTCTACTCCATTTGTAGGATGTGGTTACCTGATAGCAAGAGATTGGCATTGCAGACAAGTTGAGATGATCCTTGGTAAGCTCGAGCTCGGTTCTATTATTTGTATAGAAGAGTGACTAGATTATTTTTTTTCCTTCTGGTTTCAAATGTCTATAAGGAAGGGAATGGTAGGTTAAAGTACAAGTAAAGGGGTGTGGCTCGAATCAGCTCCCAAAGGAACTTAGTTCCACTTGAGCTATAAAGTTCTTTGAGCATAATTTGTCTTTTCAATATAACTTCACCATGTTTAGACCAAAGGAAAATATTGTAAAAAAGAAAAAAACGCTTTTGTTTCCGCATAACAAAGAATGAAGAATCTATAACTTCAAGCCAAGACTGTATTTCTAGCATTGAAGACTTCGATTCTGAGCTCCAGCTCAGGTTTTTTGAGAGATGCCAGACTTCTCAATTGTGATATGGAAATCGAGCTTCTCACGTGACAAGGAAGCCAAGTTCTTATAACAGTCACGGCATTTAAGGTGGGATTGGTTATGAAGGGGGAAAATAGGTAAGAGAGAGCAAATAAAGTGAGAGAAAATATTTTAGTTTTTATTTATTGTTGTATTCTGTTGATAGAAGGTGGGAAAAAAGAAGCAAAGACTAACGATGGCCGATAAAAACAGAGTAAACGGAAATGGGTGAAGTGTAACCCATTCAGAATTCATAAATTTTGTGTATCTACATTCTCCATTTATATAAATTCTCTCTTGCTTTATTTTATTTTTACCCTCTGTTAAACGGCAGATTAGATTACAAAGCGAAGAGTACAACTGGTGTGAACACAACTTTTAATTTTACTCGCATTTAAAGTCAATCATTGAATCCACATTAACCACTTGTATTAGTGGTCAAATCAAATGACATGATTAATTTTTTTTACCAATGATTAATTCCAGTAATAATATTAATATACTGGTAAATAATTGATGTTAAAACTTAATATGATTATTTTTTTAGGCAGAAAGTGTAATAAAGAGTTAATTTCACTAAGCAATGGTATGAATATCACTAGAAAATAATAGTTGCTTATAAAATGTGAAATATGCGTTGTAGCTCAACCCTTAAATTATAATAGGTAATAGCTTAAGTAACAGCGTATTCATCCTAACAACGTATGAAGAAATAAGGGTGGCTTAATAGCTTGCATATGAGTATACAAAGGATATGCAATTCTCATTACACCTCACTTTAAAAGCTAACTGCATTCTAGAATCGCCCCCCTCACATTTAAATGCAGCAAGGTTGCTAAGTTTGGTCCACCTGATACAAACTAATACAAAAAAAATAACATTATCTGCAACTTAAAAACACAGAAAATCTTGGCTCATGACCCCAAAAAACCCCAAATCCAACCTAACATAATTCGTTCATAAAAATATCCTCCAGGCTCCAACAGATTTGACTGCAGGAACTTCCATTGTGCATGTAAACAGCCGCTAAATCATGTCAACAGGAAGGAAGACTGTGTGCATGGAAAACTATCCTTCAGGACCCCGAGCAAGAGGAAATTCCTAATGCTCATTAATAAATATGACCAGGTATGTGCACGAACCTGTGTACACTTCCTCTTCTTCTCATCTGCTCCTTCTTCCTTAGTATCCATTCCCTTCCCTTGCTGCTCTTGTTCTTTTTCTGTTTCTTCCTGGGTCTATGCCTGTCTGAGATACAAAACCTGCAGTATTTTTATTTTATTTTATATAGGTATAATTAGCTATAAGTACAACCAACTAATCAAATAAAACATAAATCAATGTCAGGTGCTTTGTGACAAGAGTCAAATTTTAGCCGGTTCTTACAATAATGCCAAGCAAAACAAGCAGTGACAGGTGAATATAGGAATGAATTACAGACAACACTTGAGCTTCATAATATTATTTAACTTTCCCTCAGCAAAAGGCAAAATACCATGTGAATATTTTACACTAGATTATTAGTCTGTCACATGAATAAAATTGCTTTTATCATCCCATTAAGCACACAAGATTTAATCAATTTGTAACAGGCTTCCCCATTGAATAAAGGGAATAATGTTCTTGTCAACATCAAATTCAATACAGAAACATGTTATTTAGGACATGCTCTTTTACAATAAACCTAACCTTGAAGTGAAAGAATCATTTTCCACAGATAATATTATCATGAAAAATCTGAAAATGAATAATCTATACATTTCTTTTTTGTGTGCTTGACTTCATTACAGAAAAAAACTTCCACCTTTAAGGAGAGGCAAGGAGCAATTTGTTATCCTCCTAATTCCTATTGAAAGACTATTCTCAATTGACCAGAAAATATGATTACCGCCCCAAACACTTGAAGATAAAAGATATTGTGATGATTGGAAGACCAAACACTAAAAATGAAGAAAATGTTTTTCTAGCACATTATTTTCCAAGGAACAAATGAAGCCTTAACAATTCTATAAGATTTGTTAATACCAGTGTGGGTAGTCCACAACGACACCACCCGCAAATCCAGCATGCATTGTAGCATTCAAAATCAATTCACACTGGTCTAGACTTTGAGGATACGCTTGAAATACTGCTCTAGCTCCATTTGCTAAGCATCTGTATAAAGATGTAAAAAAAGCCCTACAAAAAAAATTGAGATGATAAGTTTTTGGATCAACAGTGTGTGATAGATTCCAGCATAATCCTATCTAAATATAATAATATGGAAAAATGAGCGGAAGAACCCATGGGATATGCAAGTTTGATTTATTAGTATATATAATTTTGAAATGTACAAAAGCTGTCCATTTGAAACATGTAGAGTTACTCTTGACACGTTATAACTGGGTATCATATTTTCCTTCCTACAGTCTAAAGAGCTATTCTCAGAGTCAGAGGCTTTACTCTTTTGCATTTGATGTGGTGCTCATTTTGTGGTATTCTTTTTTTTGTTTCATTTTCTCATTTATATCCTTTTAGTGCTCTTAAAGTGTCCTCATGTATATTTGTGCTGCACTTGGTTCACCCCTGGCAACTTTCTAATGAAGTTTGCAATTCATTAACAAGAGCAACTGACCAAAGAGAAAGTTGGGGAATGGAGAATCTAATTTCAAGGCAAACATCATTCAGGATGTATAACAGAACACATCTCCTAATGCAAGATCCCATGAAAGCAAACCTACACAAAATAAACACCCATACTCCATAATCCCATCCCATAAAAAACATTACATATTACCATGAGTCATGACTATAAGTATAATCTAATTAATCATAAGGTAGGAATAGGATGTTTCCTTCTCTTTATTTTACCAATGTCATGTCAATACTTTTTTTCTTTAGTAGTATTTTTAAAAGCTATCAATTCATGTGGGCTTTGGCTCGTTGTGCAATCAAATAAAAAAAAGCTTATCAATTCATGTGATTCGTTACAATGAATATAAATTACTAAAGGCAAGCCTTTTGCCCGAAGAGAGTAAAGTATTGCCCGAAGCTTGTCCAGGAAAGAAAAAATAACAGTGCATGTCATATTGTCGGACCCATCAAGCATATTCACAATCTGCAACAGGAAAAGAGGGGTAGCAATGAAAAGGAGAAGGGTTAAGATTCTAGATTATGTTTTCACTCATATGGGCAATATGAGAATAACATCTGATGCAAATTTATACCAACATAAAAAAGAAGCCATTAAATAATAAAATCCTGAAATGCATAGGCTATAGAAACATATGAGAATAATAAGGTGCTCTTTGGCCTAGTGCTTTTAGCCATAAATTTCTTCCTCTGTACCTTTTATGGACAGGCTTGTTTTCTTAGCTTCCTTGTAGTGTTTTGCGATTGGTCTTTTCAGGTTGGAAATGCAAAGGAACTGGATTGCTCTTTTGAGCTGACGTATTTTTTTCTTTTCTTTTTCTTTCCACTCTAATTTCTTTGTAGCCTTAGGAGGATTCCTAATACTTCAGTTTTGTACTATATATATATATATACTTTCTTAATGAATTCTTTGAGAGAGAGAGAGGGAGAGAGAGATGAAAAAAAATCCAACTTTCTAGGACTGATCGCCTCAGGGTAAAACTCTTTCCTCTCTGGGGGCGAATAAATGATTAAATTCTGAACCCCACAATCAGGAAAGAAACTAACTTTGTCAATATTGTGTATCAATAATAATAGGATAGAGGAGGAAAATAACACATTGTGTCATTCATAACTTCAGTCTTTACAAGCAAAAACTAAGCTCACACAAATTTCTGTCATGGTCTACTATCAACACTTTTGAATATAGTACACATGGTCATATCTATTCAACTAATTCTCATTTTATTTGTGTAATATAATTCCCATTCTAAATGGCATCAATTTCAATATTTATGTTACTCCATGTCATAACTTGAAAAACACCACCAGGCAGCAGGTTTTTGCATTTTTATTCTTTTCAAAACTACCAAAACGTACATCTCTCAAACTTCACAAGCCCATCATGTACATCAACGGACTGCTTTAAAAACAATATTGCTCGGATCAGTGGGTTGGGCCAAGATTCCGAACCAATGTTGACCTGGTTCTAAATTAGTGGCCAACTAACCTGAATTGGCACTCCCAAGCAATGGAACACTTGAGCACCCCACAACAAATCTCATTGATAAATGTTTGATAACTAATTAAGTCATTGGTACAAAAAAAAATGCTAGCTAGATAGAATTAAGGTTAAATTACTACTTTGGTCAATGTAGTTTTACTATAAATTTAATTTAGTTCTTATAGTTTAAAATTGTTTAAAAATGTTCCTATAATTTTCAAATAATGTAAACTAATTCTTATAATTTTCAAATAATATAAATTAATTGGTCCCTACTACGTTCTTATATTTGTACTCTATTTGTACCCTAAATAAAGAACAAACCCAACTAATAAGGACCACTTTGCATTATTTGAAAATTATAAGGACTTTTTTAAATGGTTTTAAATTATAAGGACTAAATTAAATTTTATGTGAAACTATATTGATTAAATGAGTAATTTAACCTAGACTTAATTTGAATTGTCACCATTAATAGGAGCACTAATTTATTGATTTATTCATTTAGATTATCACTCTTTATATTCAAAATAAATCATAAATCGATTTCCAATCAACATTAATTACTTTATTTTATTATATTATATTTACTTATTTTTATTAGATGAGAACTCCTCATACTTTTTGTTCGAATGCTGCTACATAGCCCGGGAATTTATTAACCGATTTACACCAGATGAGTTGAAATAATAGTGGGTCCTATTTTATAAGTTGATTTATCAAAATAAAATCTACATACCCAGTACACTTCCGGTGTATATTATCCAGGCTCCTAATCATTTTCCTTTTTATTCTTATTTGTTTTCTTAATTTCTCATGTTGACATGTGACATCTTCTTCATTTAGGTTCTACTTTTGAGCTCTGATGTGTTGGGTAATTTATAACTCAAGTTTATGAGCATTCTAATCCTAATTGAATCATTAATTAATTCTTCTATCGATCTTGATTAATTTTTGTATTCCAAATTAAGTCCTCCCAAATTATCACTATTATTAGGGAATTATTTTTTCCTTCCCAAATTATATTTTTTCTTATTTAATATTTCTTATTTAATATATCGTACTGACACATGATATGATACTTTCTTCATTCATGTAAATCTTCCCAAATTATCATCATTATTAGGGCATTACTTTTTTTCTTCTCAAATTAATTTCTTCCCCGTTTAATGCATATTTATTTTGGAGTGCTTGATGCTGATTTATTTTCTATTATCAAATTATCATCATTAATGAGACATTAATTTCTTGATTCCTTCATTCGATCTTTTTTTTTATATTAAAAATCAAATTATAAATTGATTTTTCAATCCCACGAATAAAAAAATCAAAATTAATTACTTAATTTTATTAGATTATATATATATATTTAATGTTGGAATTCATTCCTTATTTTTATTAGATTATATTATTTTCATATTTTTTCTAATTATTATTTTCTTAATTTCTTGGGCTTAAAGGTTTCACTTTCTTTTTCTGTTCTTCTTTATATATAGAAAGATATTCTACCAAAAGAAAAAAAGAAAAAGAAAGAAAGATAGACATAGATATTACTAGAACTTCCGTTTTGGAACCAGTCAGCAAACATGACCAAGTTCTGCTCAGTATATGCCACTCTCCTCCTCCTTGCTACATCAGGTGCTGAACCGTACACATTTAAAGTTTATGGGTGCTCATATAATATTGTGCTTGAATTCACTATATAACTAGTTTAAATTCTAACTTTTGATGCATAATGGTTACCACAGGTACCCTGATGTTTATGGTGGCTGGTGACAGGTGCAAGGAAAATTTTGGGGTCTGTGATCATGCGTGTAACTCGAGGTGTGCCTCCACTTATCAAGGTGGTCAGGGTGTTTGCACTCCCTCCGTTGAAGGTGACGAGCAGGACTACTGTTGGTGTTCCTATGACTGCGATCAGAAAACATGTGAAGTAAGTTTGGGTTTGGGTGGAGGCTGCAATGACAGTGAATGCAATTCTGAGTGTGCTGCAAGGTATCCCCAGGGAGGCCATGGATTCTGTTGTAGCATAGGAGATCCAATCTATGATAATTGTCATTGTCAGTACTATTGCTAGCTAGTTTTGCCTTCAAAAGAAAAAGGCAGTGTTTGGGGGCTGTATATTTGGTTGATGATGATCCTTGCAGATCAGATAATAAAACACGTTATACTATTTGCAGGCTTTATATGAACCATCTTAGAATGATTGCGATGATAAACATAAAAACGGTTCACAAATTCATAGCATATTTTGGAACCTATGAATAGTAATCATTATTTCGAAAATACAGCATATATACATACTCGTTTGAGATGTTCCTTAATTCAACTACAGAGTTTTTTTTCCTTCTCTCATTTGTAAGACAAATATAGTCCAAGGGATCTGAAAGCCCAAACATAGCCCAAAAATAAAGAAGAGAGAAAATAAGGCCCAAAGTCCAGAAAGGTTCTCTGAAAATTTTAAAGATACCAAAATCAAAAGAATATACTTCTTGCTCAAAGGAAAATGTTAAATATATATATATATGTAACAGAATTTTTCTATAGAATGAGGTATTATGTGCGTCTTACATTAAAACAAATTATCCATAATCTTTGCATAGGGATATAAGTTGCACAAATTCAATGTTGGACAATGATGTGTAACGCCATTCTTTAAATGGATTTTGTAATAAAATTCTTATGAATAGCGTTAAACTTTACTTATAAGATAAATTGTTAATTTATTAACAAAAATTAAAGAAAAGTACTATGTGCATTTTATATAATTAAGAAGTATTTTATATTCTTTTAACTAAGTCCCCTCCCGCCCTCCCCATTCAGTAGTATTGAACTTGAGTTAAGTCCTTTAAAAAATAATTTGGAATTTATGTTGTTTTACATACTGAAAGTTTTCATCAGTATGCTAGTGTTCTGGCGGATATCAAAAGCTTGCTGAATGAGGAGTGGAATGTCTAGATTCATCATGTGCTTTGTGAGGCCAATTATTGTGTCGATTTCCTTAATAAGAAGGGTGCATCGGATGATATTTTTCTTCAAATCTGGCCAACTCCACAGTCCACCCTCGGGCTTAGGGGTTTTTTTGTTGGCTGACTTGTTAGATGTGGCTTTTGTCAGGCCGTAGTTTTTTCCCTTTGTTTCTACTGTACCAAAAAAAACACACACTGAAAGTTTGGAAAATCAATTGTAGTTTCGTTGGATTCAATTTTCTTGTTTCTTTTTCCTGTTCTTTCAATTGAAAGTTAACAATTAAACCAAAAAATATCAATTAAAAGAGAAGTTATTACCATTTAAGAGAAAATTATATTCTTTTTACTTAATTAACAATTTTTGATTAACAAAACAGAAAAGGGGATAATTTCCAATTTCTTCATGCATCCAGTATACATTTTCTTGCCTGTGGTTAGTGGTGGACCTAGCTACACATTAGAAGGGTATGCCTCCCCAAAAGTCATATAAAACTATTACAGACTAAAAGGTGAGGCATAAATGTGATGAAAGACCTGCCCCAAATAATGACTATTATTATATGAGTCAGCATTTATTTTTATCATCTAAATATATAAATGTCATTGTTTAGATTTTTTAATAATAAATATATTAAAATATTTATTTAATATCAATTTTTAATATTTAATTAGACTTTTCATATTATTTTTTAATATTAAATTAATCTTTTAATATTATCTTTTTTATCAAATTAATATTTTAAAATAATTATTTTAATGTTAAAAATTATTAAAAAATTAAACTGATAATATTTATATTTTTTGAAAACAAAAATAAATGTTTAATCTATTATCGTTAACACCTTAATGGTCAAAATTGTCACTTCGAGAAAAAGCAGAACTGGAGAATTCTGTTTCCCTTCACACGGGGAAAGATTGAAACTCTATTAGGAAAAAAATAAAGAAAACCAATATACGTAGCTTGACATGATTTTCTGGTGTGAAACATGAATGTGGAGGAAGAAGCTGAGTTTAGAGTGGCACCCACACCAACAGCAGCAGCCCTGATTATTTCGACTTCGAGGAATTCAAGATGCTGGTTATGGTGTTGGAAAAGTTAGTCGTTTTTTTTGTCACAGACAAAGGCAATAGGCTTCCATTCCATGCTGGCTCAGAAAAAACCAAACCAACAAGATTGGCTCCTTTCTAGCTAGTTTCTTGAACTACAAAACAAGAAACAGTCAAAAGAGTATCGTGCAAGAGATTTATATAAATCTGTCTAGTTTCTTGCACAATGAACATTAACCTCCATTTGCCCCTAGTTTTAATCTTTCCGTTTTCATTTTTACCCTGCTCAAATATTCCGAACCCATTTTTTGCCTCATATTTTCCCTTTGTTGGTTTGTCTAATCTTCGAAAAAAAAAAGAGAGTAGTAATTCAACTTATATATTGAATTAATAAAAATCGATAACGAACTTAACATTTTTTTAAATTTAAATCTCAATTATTAAATTTAGTACAAATCCCTTCTAAGCTAATGAGTGTTGCCAACACTCAACTCTTGCTAAAATTAAAACTTATAAATCACTATTGCAATTGAAAATGACGAAATAATACGTGCAACTTTAAGAGTAGCACGTTGGTATGAGCCAAAACTTTAGCCAATCTTGTATTAAAATATAAAGTATTTGATGTATAAAAATTCCTTTAAGCCATCATTGTCAAGAAGAAGAAGAATCCAACTTGTAGTGGCCGCGATGACGGCCCTTGGCGGTGGGCCGGTGCCTTTTATCTTTCTTGCAGTCTTGCAGATAATCAATGGAAATAATGTACGTCTTTCCAGTTTAAATTACAATTTTGTACTTAATGAAATCAATTTATTTGATCTCATTTGATAAACTGTACACGACTTATTATTATTTTTAAAGGTGCATCTAAATGAAGGTTGTTTTATTTAAATTTTTTAGAGTAAAACACACAGAAGAGATTTATCCAATCTACACTGAAATTATAAGGAATATTTATTTCATAGTCAATGAATTGGCATTGAATATATGATCTTTATCATAATATATTATAGGTTCAACTTTTATCTTATTCCCTTTTCTTTTTCCGATCTTTAAGATTTTCTATGTAACTTTTTTTAAAAAAAGCTGATAAAAATTTATGAGAAGTTATGTAATTTTTAATCAATAAAAAATTAATGTAATTTAAATAAAACTCAAATAACATTATTGTAATTCAGTCAACCTTTTATAGCTGTCTTATTTTTAAATGATTTTTTTTTGGTTAAACATAGTTCTGCAAGAAATGAAATAGACATAGTTATGCATGGTGTTAAATATAGTTGAGTTCATCTTTACAACATGTTTTGCCAATATGTCTGTAGAGGAGTTATTTTATTTAAATATATGTGATATATAGTTGACACTCATGGACGTATTAAATTCAATGCTGCAAAGCTCAATAAAAGTATTGTATATTTCTAACATGTAACTTGTCCAAACCATGTTAAATTTAAGTTCCAAACCAAATGATCATGTTTCCGCTTTAAATAAGAAGCTACATACCCATCTACCAAAGAAATAAGAAAAGTTATGCAAATAAATATTGCTCATGTAAAAAAAAAAATTTGTATATTTTTTCTAAAGATAGAAAAAAAAGGGAAAAAAAAGGGGGGCTTGATGCTTTTTCTCTACTAAAGTTACTAGCAAGCAAGCAGCCCCACCCACATTGTGCTTTACGGCAATTTACATGAATAATAGCATTAGCCGGTGACCGACCTTTCCTGCTGTCTCTCTTTTTTTCATCCAATCCTTGTAATGCAGAGGTCAGATTGCTTCATTGCCAACCCCTCAAGTCTTTCTCATACCACCTTTTTTCCCATTCTCTTATTATTTCTTAGTCTTCTCTTCAAACTAAAATCATCAAAAGAAAATGATTTAATTTTAATTTATTGTCAATGTAAAATTTTTTTACATTGTCATCTAATTATGTACTGACACATAATTAAAAGAGTTAAACTTTTTAAGTAGTTGTTGTGATAGTCAAACTCTTTTAATGATTTAGCAATACATAATTAGATGATAATATAAAAAAACTTTATACTAACGATAAATCAAAATTAAACTAAAAAAAATGCATTTCAATATAAAAAAAACCACCTGGTCAATTAGGAAACCAAATTATAGAAATACAAATTGAATAATAATAAAAAAATATGTTTGTGGAAGAAAGTCTATCTGAATGGTAGTCAAGAGACCTTTATCTAATAAACTTAGCGAGAAATCACGTCTTGATTTAAAATCTTAAACATTAAATTTATGAGTTTTCAAATTTATATAGTTGTCACATAGTTAATTTCTTATTAATATAAGACTTTTTCAAATGTGAGTCCCTAATCTTTTCCTTAAACAGAAGTTTCTCAAATATTTATAAAATTACTAACAAAGCCCACAAAAAACTATCAGAACACTCTACTTTAACTCTAACCACTCAAACATTTTTTGTTTTACTGTATTAGATTTATTACCTACCATCTTTCATTCAATCCATCCAAAACTCTCAACCACCTCCAATAGTACCTTTGAAAGCTCTACTCTTCACTACTCAAACATTAACTAAAGACCAACCAAACAAAGCAACAAAATGTCACCTGAAAAAAGAAGACCTAGACTCTCAAATCTCAATTACCTAGAATTGCTGGGGTTTATTTCGTGCTTCTTCTCGTTTCCACCATTGGTGATATTTTTACCGTTGCTGGCCCACCAAACAGTAAAAAAAAATGTTCCATGTGCCAAGACCATGATTGATCATTTGATGATGAGGGAAAAATCAATTCCCTCCAAAATAACGTTGATTTGCAGATAAAGAAACAAAAATTGATTGCTTAAGAAAATATTTAATTGCAGTTTTACAGTTCATGCCTGTGCTGTGGGGTGGCCTTTTGTTTCCGTTAGTGATAAGCACGCCTGGCAATCATCATTCCCTCTCTTTCTCTCTCCTCACCACCTTTTCTCCCCCCACTAATATTCCTTCTTTCTCTCTCTAAAATTCTTCTTCTTCTTCTGCTCCCACTTTCCTCTTCTTTCTCTCACTTTCCGCGTTTTTTATTTATTTATTTGATTTTCCCGAAAATCCTAAATTGATCGGCATTTTTGTTCGTTTGATTGGATCTGCTGCTATTCTCAGCCCGAGGTCGTGGTTTTTGTTCTTGGTTTTTTGATTTTTTTTTTTGCTGATTCCGATAAAAACAACATCGATTATCGGTCTCTGTTTGTTTCAAGGTATGGGCCTTTTTCTGGAATGCGTTTCGTTGTTCTGTTTCGGTGATTTTAAGCACGTGAGCTTTTCTGGGTTTTGCTTGAATTTTTTTGATCCGGTTTGGTCTTGTATGTAATTGAATTTGATTGACCCGAACACCAGACACCGCATTTTATTTTTTGATGTTGAGATTTAGTGCTTTTGAAACTAGTGGATGTTGAAGTTGGGAACTTTGGGATATGTTGGAGCGTTTTAGCATGTTGGGTTTTTGAGATCAGCTGAACTGTTGTTGCTTACGTGTTAACACGTTACCTAGATACATGGGTTTGTGTATATACAAATATTTTTTATGCTCCGTTATTATAATTTAATAACTTATACGGTGGTGGTATTTGCAAATGGGTAATTGGGTAGCTGTCATTTTTGCATTCGATTTCATATGGATGCATTGCCGTGTGTCATCTACTTGGAAAATTTTGGTCTTGTTTCACTTGTCTACATAAAATTCTTCATTCGATTTCGAATGGAGGCAATTTGTTCCTCTGAAGCAGCTTTGGCGTTGATCAATCAATGAAGGAGTAGAGAGTCATTCTATATGATTTTATTTTATTTTATATATTTTCAAATGGCAGCGGCTGTTTCAACCCAGGAAATGGCAATAGTTCAATTTCTAGAGATGCCAATTTGGGCAGGGCTGTACTCGTTGCGCTCATTAGCCCGAAAGGGATTAGTCTTCATTTAATTAGGTGGGGATACCCTTGGGAAACCAAAAAATATTATATATATATATATATTTACATTTTCTTATTCGATATTATCAGACAATTTTCCTAGAATAGTAGAATTGCTATTACCAGGCTTCTTTCCCACTGGCACCTCTCCTCGCATAAGTGAAATTCTGCACAGTGCAGAGAGCCTTTGTTGCTTGCACCTGTGCGGATGTGTGTGTGTGTTTTCTTCATGTACTAGTATCACAGCTTAAACTATATGTCAAATGGTGGCCATCAAAATGTTTGGCCCTGGTAGGTGAGCTGAACAGACAAGTTGACAAAAGATTTTTGCAATTTTCTTTTCGGTTCGTGTCATATTTTATATTATTTTAAGTTAGCCAACTTCAATGACAAGGCATGTATGCTTGCTGGAAATGCAATTTATTTTGTGTATTCTATGTTTGTGATCGGCTAAGAGTGAGTATGTAGTTGCTGACAATGGCATGCTTAAGAATGTGTTCCTAATCTTTGTTGCAGCTTGTGATACATATGTCTTAACTTGTGGAACATGAATATAGGTAAATAAGTTCCTTAAGTTTTGCACTTGGAATTCCTAATGCTAGATGAGGGAAGATATCTCTGAAGGTGAAGAGGTTATATGAGTGTTGGTGAAGGATGTTCAACCCTTATGTCATTATATGTGACTATTAACATCAGCCCTTATGTGACTATTAACATCAGCTGGAGATGCATCCTGAAGATTCTTACTATATTGAAGAACTGAACATGTTATATAACTGGGAGAAATTTAAGTCCATAGTTATTTTTACTGTATCTCAGGGAACATGAGTTCATTTAATTGTAGCATAAAAACAGCCATAATTTGGTTAGGCTTGCTGTTTTTATTTTTTATTTCCAGTCCCTGGCAAATTTACCAAAGGATCCATGAATGATGTTAACCTTCTTTATCATCTATCCTATCTCGTGATCAATTTCTCTACTCTCCACATAAAGTTATTTCTGAGCCTGAATTTCCTAGTTGAAACATTTAGTGGAAGCATTTGCATTTCCTTTTTCAACCACTGTTATGTCAGCTTCAGCAATTTAACACTTTGGTCTTACCTTTTTACACTCATTATAATATTTATGGTTGCCTTTCAGGAGATTATTTGCTATATTTAAGCTAGATTGTGGAAGACTAAATAGTAGAAGAATAGTATGGCCGTTTCTATGAGAGATTTGGATCCAGTTTTTCAGGGAGCTGGACAAAAGGCGTATCCTGCATCTAGTTATCATATTGTGCTGTTTACAGTTTATCAGATTTTCATTTTTACAAGATTTGTTCAAGGTTGCTGCTTCATTTGATTCTGTTCTATGCTTGATTTAATTTCATGCTTTGATCTGTTCCCCGTGTTCCTGCATTATTCTCCTTAACCATATATAGTGGACTTGAAATATGGCGTATTGAGAATTTTAATCCGGTTCCTGTCCCTAAGTCCTCATATGGGAAGTTTTTCACTGGGGACTCCTATGTGATCTTAAAGGTAAGCCATATTTTCCAAGTGATTATTCATTCATAGAATGCTAGCCTCATATTGGTATCAGCTGTTGCAGGAAGCTTTTATTTCTGTTTATTATTGTATTACATGGACATTGTAATTTAAGAACCCTGCCTGTTCCCTGCATGACAAAAATCACAATATTGGTATGTAATTACATATGAGATTGATTTCAGTCTTGTTCATTTTTCTTTGGAAAACGTTCATTATGGAACTTCTATACATTTAAGACTTGCAGATGTACAAACCATACCAAAGTTCTTGTGAATAATTAAATCAAATTGTTCTGTTTTATGATAAATGTGTGTGAATCCCTCTTGCTTAAAGAATGCTCCCTCACAAACTCTAAATCATTATTATTGGATTTATAGTTTCAAGTTTCACACTGTAACCTCTGTACTTTAGCATAAACATGAAGGCATTGGTGTTACCTTTAGAATAATACAGGAATCAATTTGCTGAACTAGCATGTGAGCATGTTTATACTTGCCATCTTTTTCTTCATCTCGAGATAGTCAGCATTCTTCCAATTGTGGCTAGTAGGACTAGCACATATTTAAGATGGCAGAACATGAAGCTTAGATATTTACACAGTCAAGTCTTTTGTTTGTCCTTGTGTATTAAGAAATGCAGCAATACAAGAAAGGGGGAACTGTGTTATAAAGTAATTGAGTAATTCATGTAAGGAATCTGGGCCAGCTTTACCTATAATGGGAACTTTTATTTCCTTAGGTTTTGGTATAGAATGTGTCCTCAGTTTAAAAGAATGATGCATGTATTTACAAACTATATGAACATGAGTTTAGCTAAAAGACATTGTTGGCTTCTTTCCCACAAGCTTTGTTTTCCTCTTTTTGTGCAAGGTTGTTTATGAGGTCTTTGGTTCAAGTATCAATATATTGCCCAATAGCACTTATTTTGGCTAGACGTACATTATTCGTTTGTTTTCTATTGATTTTTGGGCACAATTGCTAATCCAGTAGTTACTTTTTATTAAATTGCTGCTTGTGCATACTGCATCATATACGAAGCAATGTTTTTCATTAGTATCAATATTTGCTTATTTCTTATCCTTTTCGTGTAGACAACCGCATCAAAAAGCGGTGCTCTGCACCATGATATCCATTACTGGCTTGGTAAAGACACCAGTCAGGTAATTTTTTATTTTTAAAGTTTATTTTACCAACTTTTCTGCTTTAACATTAGTTGTAATTTCCTGCTGTATACTTGCTACCTAATGACTGTGACTTTAAAACAGGATGAAGCTGGTGTTGCAGCCATCAAGACAGTTGAGCTGGATGCAGCTCTTGGAGGACGTGCTGTTCAGTATCGAGAAGTACAGGGCCATGAAACTGAAAAGTTCCTGTCATATTTCAAACCATGTATTATACCTCAAGAAGGTGGAGTTGCTTCTGGTTTTAAACATGCTGAGGCTGAAGAACATAAGACACGGTTGTTTGTATGCAAGGGGAAACATGTTGTACATGTCAAAGAGGCAAGTTTGACATTATTCCTCTGCCATTGAGGTTTGAGTCTTGTATATCATTATTGTGGACACTGGATACAGACACACGCATGTATTTACATTGTTTTCTACTTGTTGAGTAACCATTTGTGTTGGTTATAGGTTCCTTTTTCTCGATCTTCACTCAACCATGATGATATTTTTGTTCTCGATACCGAGTCAAAAATCTTCCAATTTAATGGTTCCAATTCATCTATTCAAGAAAGGGCTAAAGCTTTGGAAGTTGTACAGTATATTAAGGATACCTACCATGAGGGGAAATGTGAGGTAGCTGCTATTGGTAAGTGGACAAGTATATTTTGAAGTTTTAAAGGTGATTACTGAGTATTAGTACTTGAATGTGTACGCTTGAACTTCCATGCAGAGGATGGAAAGTTGATGGCTGATTCTGAAACGGGAGAATTCTGGGGTTTCTTTGGGGGCTTTGCTCCTCTTCCACGGAAAACACCCAGTGATGATGACAAGCCTGCTGATTCTCGCCCTCCAAAGCTGCTTTGGTAACGTGTTATTTCAGTTTGCCCTCTGGTATTTTTGTTTGTATTTGCACTGCCAGTACATTCCATTCTTTTTTAGTTAAATGATATTTTGATGAAATTCATTAATGTTAAATGTGTTTGTAATCTTCCTCTTTAACCTATTGTTTTTATTCCCCTTCATCTGTCAAACTTACAGTGTCTATCAATGCAAGATTGTTACAAATTTACTATTCTTTTAGCCTAAAGTTGTATTAGTTGATAATACTGTGAATTTGAAAGTAATAATTATTTTGACGACTAAGTTGATGAAATTATTTGTTATATTAAAATGTTGGATTCTATAATGCTCTGTTTATAATGAAATTATCAATTTTCCAGTGTTGAAAAGGGACAGGCAGAACCTGTTGAGACTGATTCTTTGAAAAGGGAATTATTGGACACAAATAAATGCTATATTCTTGATTGTGGGTTGGAAGTGTTTGTCTGGATGGGAAGAAACACCTCTCTTGATGAAAGAAAAAGTGCAAGTGGAGCTGCAGATGTAACACCTCATTTCTTTTTCAGTATAGTTTAGCATTTTGCTATGAGTTTTAATGACTCTTGAATTGCTGTTGACCAACAAACAGGAGTTAGTCACTGGCACTGATCAACTGAAATCCCACATAATTCGTGTAATTGAAGGATTTGAAACAGTGATGTTCAGGTCCAGGTTTGGTTCTTGGCCTCAGACCACTGATGTAACAGTATCTGAAGATGGTCGTGGCAAGGTAGCAGGTAAGTGTTAAATAATTTTACAGTTGTTACCTGAATAAAACTTTCTTACTATAAATTTTTGTCATCAGCTTCATTGACTAGATTGTCATTATACCATTCCAATTTTGTTTCTTGTTTATGACTTTGTAGCACTTCTAAAACGTCAAGGAGTGAATGTCAAGGGTCTGTTGAAAGCTGATCCAGTAAAGGAAGAACCTCAACCCTACATTGATTGCACAGGACATTTGCAGGTACTCTGCTAGTTTGCACAGAAAATCATTCATCAAAACTGATATTTCTTGATGTAACTTTTCTTGGTTTCACTTTTATCAGTTTTTTTATTGGTCTTATATCCCGTGTAATCGATTTCTTCTAATGAGAGAATCTTTTAGAACTATAATCACTCGAAAAAAAACTCCCGCTGTCTCCCATCCTAGAGATGGCCATCAGAATGAGAAGCAGAATACATAGTCTTGTTGTACATAAGAGCTGTATTCTATCATATACTTGAGATATGTTAAACTTCGACTACTTGAGATTCATTTTGAACAAATTGAGTAGATGCTTAATATCTTCTGTAAGAAATGAATCTAGAATTAGGGAAAGGATTTAATGTAGAATGGGCAGCATGCCACTTTCTACACAATTTGGAATTTATAAATATGAAACCCTTGATTTTTGTTTGATTATCTGCTAATTAATAGGCTTTAACCAGTTTATTATGTATTTTTTTTATTCAATTAAGAGTTACTCGATTGTAAAATGATCTATTCTTGTCCAGCAGGAGAAGGCTTTCCGGTTTTCCCTTAACTTTTTTTCTTCTCCTACTGGTATCGGGGTTTTAATCACGGCTATAAATTGTAATATGTTATAACCTTATATCAGGATTAATGAAAGATTTTGGATATTTTCCTTTTGCTTTGGTGTGCCCAAGAATTTTCCCACTTTCCACTATGTTAGGATTTCAGGCTTCAATGGAAAAAATGTCTTAATTTACATCAAAGTTATGGTTGAGACTTGAGACATCAAGGTCAAGTAAGTTTCCGACTGTGGAGTTTTATGAATGGTTGCAGTTGATATGTTAGCCATTGTTTTGTATTGCATTGTAGGCATTTGATAGTTAGTATCCCTTGAGAATTCAAAAAATATGCTCTATACTTCTCCCTATTTTTGTGGAGTGGTTGTGGTTTGGTGTTCTTCAATTCCAAGAATTCTCTTTTGCTTCTGTTGTTAAGTTTGTTAACAATAGCTTACCCTAACTGCACAGGTTTGGCGCGTGAATGGTCAGGAAAAGATTCTACTTCCAGCTTCCGATCAGTCAAAATTCTATAGTGGAGATTGCTACATCTTTCAGTATTCATATACTGGAGAAGATAAGGAAGAGTATCTTATAGGAACATGGATTGGAAAGAATAGTGTTGAGGTGAAAGATTTAGTGTTTAATTATATTCTACTTCTACTTACATGTGTGATTTTAATATGAAAAACAAATAAATAGTCTGGCCTCAAAATGTTCACCTGGAGCTGAATATATTAGCCAATCATAGTCTTATGTATGTCATTACACTATACACAGCACTGGTAACTAACTGTTTTGGGACCAGAAAGTGTTAAATAAATGCATAAAATAATTTATTTCAGTCTTGCTATAAATTTGCATTCAGAGTATTGTGAATCTATTGCCTGCATTGCTTACAAGCTCTTTTAGTTGAAAATAGGAAGAAAGAGCTTCAGCAAATTCACTGGCAAGCAAAATGGTTGAGTCAATGAAGTTTCTGCCTTCCCAGGTGATTTTTCTTCAAATTGTGTTTTTTCCACTTTGTTGAGGTATTATTTGTGCTCCTTTCTTGTCTCCTTACTGATGATATGCATGTGTAATTGATTGTAGGCTCGTATATATGAAGGCAATGAACCAATTCAATTTCATTCTATCCTCCAAACCTTTATTGTCTTTAAGGTTTGTGGAATTCTGATATGTTGGGAACTAAAAGAAATCACACTTGTTATAAATATAATTAATTTTTTTCTTTAATACTGGGTATTTAACTCAATTGTTTATCAGGGTGGACTTAGTGATGGATACAAGAATTACATTGTGGAAAAGGAAATTCCAGATGAGACATACAATGAGGACGGTGTTGCATTATTTCGCATCCAGGGCTCTGGACCAGACAATATGCAAGCTATACAAGTTGAACCAGTATGTCGTATTTTCTATTTTTAGTGGCCATTTCTCTATCCAATCATTTTGTATGGGAAACACACTTTTGAAATTACAGATTCTATTTATGCAATCACATTTTTTCTTTTCATATTCTTTTGTCAACCAGGTTGCTTCCTCCTTGAATTCCTCTTACTGTTACTTACTTCATAATGGGCCTGCTGTCTTTACGTGGTCTGGAAGCTTTACAACCTCAGATGACCAGGAACTTGTTGAGAGGATGCTAGATTTGATAAAGGTCTGATATGTGCTAAGATATACTTAGTGTGAGAAAATTTTGATGCATCCAAACAAACACCAAGAAGTTAGAGTTTCTTTTTTTTTTTTGGGTCTAATTATTGTGTTGAACGAGCAGCTAAAAGTGGGTGAAACTTTATATGCTTTCATTTTGAAAATGGTTAAATATCACTGTTTATTGCATTTGGCCTTGGCCTATAGCCCAGTGGCACTAGGATTTCCTCTGTTGTCACGGCTTCTGGGTTCGATGCTAGCCAGTATTCCCCCAACCCCCATTTCGCAGCCTGGAAATTACACTGATATAAAAGAAATATATCACTTGTTATATTAATCAATGCATATTTGCAAAAGTCATAGTCTTAATGTGTGTGAGAAGACATCAATTTTGAGTTTTTAAACTTTCAAATGTTTTAAGAGGTTACTATTCAATATATTTGTTATCTTTGTATAGTCAGGTTTCCTTGCTTATCTAGTTCTCATATGCTTGCCAATTGTCTGCAGCCAAATTTACAATCCAAACCACAAAGGGAAGGTACAGAATCTGAACAGTTTTGGGACTTGTTAGGAGGAAAATCGGAATATCCCAGTCAAAAGATTATGAGGGAGGCTGAAAGTGATCTTCACCTATTTTCTTGCAACTTCTCAAAAGGTAAGGATTATTTTCTTTCTAGTTGGAAATATTTATCTGAAACCCCCCCTGCGGCGTCCCCCTTTTGAAGGCAAACAACTGACTTGTTTATGATGGTTTCTTTCGCTGCCTGACTGAACAATGTGCAGGAAATTTAAAGGTGAGTACACCCACTGATCTATTATCTCTAATCATCTATGTGACTGTTGATATATACGATTTTGGAATTTATGGAGATCCAATGGAATGAAGGCATATTAAAGAAGTCCTTGCCTTCATCAATATTTCATTTATAATGTGTTAAGTTGCTTATCATATAAAAAATGGATTAATGATGCAATTCATTTTAAGCACGAGTTGTAAGTAATTAATAAGATTGAAGTTCAAGCTAGTTCGATCAACCTGATAATGTTGGAAAAACATAAATCCCAGTACTCAAGAACAATGGGCAATGGAAAGCTACAAAACAGAGATGAAATAAAGTTTTGGAAGACACTTTATCCAACATCAGTTGTACTGTAAATCAAATCTGAGTCTGGAAAGACACATTCTCAGGTGTTGATTAAGTTCTTTATAATGGCATTCAGTATGTGCTAATATAGTCAGATGGAAAGACACATTCTCAGGTGTTGATTAAGTTCTTTATAATGGCATTCAGTATGTGCTAATATAGTCAGATCACTCAATTTTATGTTCTGTCATATATTTATTGAAAAGGTTACTGACACGGACAGCGAAGGTTATTCAAACTTACATAACTAGTCGGCATAATGAGCAGCAAAATAGAACAAAATACAGCTAACCTGATCAACGTAAATATAGCATGTTAGGGCATGATTAATCTCTGCAAGGTGGTTATGGCCATCACGGCGGCTTCCTTTAAAGACTGACTTTGGGTGAAGAATGCTGACAGAAAGTCTGGTCAATGTGCTATGGATCACTTTTTTGATACCTCTGTTGAAATTATAGGGTTAGGTAGGGAAGAAGGAAAAGAGAAAGATGGCTAACAATATTATGCTGAATATATGACTGATAGATGTAATGTAATGTAATTCAATACCCTAACCTAATGCTCCTATTTATACTAATAATTAGGTCAAGTACTAGTACTACTAGTGCAAGCCTAAGCCCACTAACAATAAGACTAATGTCATTGAGGAATCCTTATCCTCCAATCTTTTTGTAATTTACTCTGTCTCAATGAAATTCTTCTTTTATCAAAAAAACAAAAATCAATATTTTAACACTCCCCCTCAAGCTAAAGCTTATTAAGCTTTAAGCTTGTTACAAGTAGCAAACCCACAACATAAGACATAACACAACCCATCTCAACCAAAGAACTTAGGCAACTAGTACTCCTCCGAATAACAAAACCTTAGCGACGTCCTTGGCAGACAGCTCCTAGAAGTCTTTGCCCTTTCTCCTCAGTGGCCCCCTTGACTTTCTTCTAGCTTCTCCTTGGCACACGTTCCAAGCGAACAACACAATTGCTGAAGTCTTCAACCTTTCTCCTCAGGCCCTCTGGACTTCCAAACTGGTCTCCAAAACACTGGGTTGGTCTCAAACCATCCAATATTACAAACACAACCCTTTACTAGTGCCAAAAATCTTCAATCCACAACTTCATTAACAGCAGAACAGAAATTACTAAACCAGAACAGACTTCAATCAGAAAAGCAGCTTCACCAGATTCACAGCACAGCACCAGGAGAGAAAGTGTGCAAAATATAAGAAATCAGAACGGCAGCCCATAGTTGGCTGCCTAAACACACAAACAAAACACCACCCAAACATATCACAGAATGCACCAAATCTGAACCACCTCAGGCCAAGGAAGAATCCAAAGACAAGGAAAACAGAATCTGGACCATCTCCAATTAACACAGAACATGCAGCCAGCAACCCCAGAAATCAGAAAACGTGTGCACGTTCATATGCACAACAGCACAGGCGCTCCATTCCTTGCACCCAGCCTCTAGCAGACATTTTGCGCAAATAAGAGGTGCAGAAGAAAGAAGTGGTCGCATTAGAAGAAAGAAGGGTGGGTGGTACACACCCACTTACCCAGATCTGTGGTGGGCTAGAATTACTGCCACACCTCACTAGAATCACAGCTGCAAGAGGAAACCACGCAACAACCAGGACCAAAGAAGAAGAAAAATTTCACCAACAGCAGATGCAGAGAAGAAGGGAAGAAACGACTCAGAAGAGCAGTGGCAGGCTAGACAGAGGTTGTTGGAACAGTAACCGACAGCCACAAAAGTCGCCTGCCATCACAGAAACCACCGGGCACCAGAGATGACGGTAGACGGTAGCCCAGAACCCAAACCTGCCTTACACACCTTCAGTAGTGTGCGACAGTGGCCAAGAACACCAACAAGCTAGGTTCTACGTGTGGCAGAAGCCCACACTTCACAATGCAGCAGCAAGCCCACTTATCAGCATCTACGACCTAGAAGGAAGGTGTGCCTACATGGCAACCAGGTTGGAGTGGTTGCTAATCAGAGAAAAACAAAACTTGGGAGAGTACCCTGAGAACAGATTCATCCAATAAAAAAGAAACACAGAGGAAACAATTTACAATAGAGTTCCAAGGAACACAATACAGCAGAAACATAGACAAATGTGCTATGGATCACTTTTTTGATACCTTTGTTGAAATTATAGGGTTAGGTAGGGAAGAAGAAAAAGAGAAAGATGGCTAACAGTAGTATGCTGAATATATGATTGATAGATGTAATATAATGTAATTCAATACCCTAACCTAATGCTCCTATTTATGCTAATAATTAGGTCAAGTACTAGTATTACTAGTACAAGCCCAAGCCCAAGCCTAAGCCCACTAATAATAAGACTAATAACCCTAATATTCTAACAAATTCGTAATAAAACCATATTTACAAAATTGTAAGGGTGAATTTACTGCTTTATGCTATGCTGCTTATGAAGATGCAATTATTTGGATTTATTTCTACAGCAATGCATTAATCTGAAGCAATATTTTCAGGTTACAGAGGTATACAACTTTTCCCAGGATGATTTGATGACAGAAGATATTTTCATCATGGATTGTCACTCCGAAATTTTTGTCTGGGTTGGCCAGCAGGTTGACCCCAAGAGTAGAATGCAGGCTCTAACAATTGGTGAGGTATAACTGGTTTTGCTTTTGCTGGAAGCCATAAACATACTAGTATAACTTAGTGGCTAGTATTTTGAAGACTTCATTATCAATCTAATTTCTTATCACTAGATTAAGTGTTATGTATTTTTAGTTTACTTTAATGTTGATTTAAGTTCTGACATCCCTTTATCATTAGAAAACCGTGAGATTTTGACTTAAGCATTTTCATTGTCTTGTGTATTTAATAACATCTATTAGCATTTCTAAAGTCAGCTGTGGATTTGTTAACTTATTCTTTTGAATTGAACAGAAATTTCTTGAGCATGATTTTCTTCTAGAAAAATTATCTCGTGTTGCTCCAATATATGTTGTCATGGAAGGGAGTGAGCCACCTTTCTTCACTCGCTTCTTCAAATGGGAATCTGAAAAATCTGCAGTAAGTTTCTCAATGTAATGGCATAATGATATGACTTCAAATCATTTTAAAGTTCTGACTCTTGACAATTCCTTTTTTTCTTTACAGATGCTTGGAAACTCATTTCAAAGGAAGCTTACAATCGTGAAAAATGGGGGTACTCCACTTTTGGACGTAAGGCATCTTGTTTTTCACTTTTTCTTTGCTTCCTTTACAATCACTAATGAAATATTCCTTTTCTTTTCTTTTCTTTTATATTCTTTCAAAGTCATTTTCGGATTCAATTTCTCAATTTTCCTTTTCTTGTTAGCAGTTTAATGACTGAAATGCTGCTTCGACTTATAAGGATTTTCTAACTCATTTTTTTAATCTAAATTATTGTAGGTATAATAGGGTATAAAATTGTAATGTAAGGATTCATAACAATTGCCACTAATTTAAGCTGTGTGGATAAATGTTTAATCGACTGAAGTAGTGATTGATTTGTGCATATTTAGTTCCTATTATATAAATTAATTAAATACTGAAGTGTGGCATAAATGTTTGAACTGGCTCCACTGAAAATCAAAAGCAGAAAATAATTGATATAATAGAAATATACTGCTTCTTTTCTGCAATAATTATTGCACAATCTCATATTATAGCTTCAAGAAACTTGTAAACATGCTTTCCCTATCCAAATGCCACATTTAATAAATGTAGGTTAGTTAGAAAGTAAAATAGAGAGGGTTGATTGAAGAGAATATTATATTACTATCGAATTCAAGAATGTGTTCGTGCTGCTGATCCTTGATAGAGGGTGGATGCCTGTGTGGGCATTAGATCAAATTACGTGATGTAGATGTAACCCTTACTTGTTTGGACTTTAACTGACGTGTTTCTCAGATCATTCTAATGTACTTCATCTTTTAATTTGCTCCACCTTACTACTTTGGAGGGAAAATACTTGAGTCTTCATACTAATATTTTGTTTGTATTTTCATTTATTCTGTTTTGTTGTTGAATGCCTGATACATTATCAGAAACCCAAAAGGAGAACACCTGTATCTTATGGGGGAAGGTCTAGTAGTGTTCCAGATAAATCCCAGCGTTCTTCCCGCAGAATGTCTGTTAGTCCTGACCGTGTTCGTGTGAGGGGCAGGTCTCCAGCCTTTAATGCACTAGCAGCTACTTTTGAGAACCCTAATGCTAGGAACCTTTCAACTCCACCTCCAGTAATTAGAAAGCTGTATCCAAAATCCATGACACCAGATTCTGCACAGGCACCCAAATCTGCAGCGCCAGATTCTGCACAGGCACCCAAATCTGCAGCCATAGCTGCACTTAGTTCTAGTTTTGAACAACCACCTTCAGCACGAGAAAGTATGATACCTCGGTCACTTAAAGGTAAGTAATAGATGAGCCAATTGAAACTCCCCCCCTTCCTCCTGTTTTGAGCCAAATTTGCTTTAACGCATAATGCTTTCTGTTCTCTGGGTCAGTTACCCCCAAATCAAACCCCGGGACAAATGACAAGGAGAATTCTGTGAGCAGCAGAAGATTAGAATCTCTTACCATACAGGAAGATGTCAAAGAGGGTGAAGCTGAAGATGAGGAAGGTCTCCCAGTTTACCCATATGAACGCCTTAAAATAACATCTACAGATCCTGTAACAGACATTGATGTGACTAAACGAGAGGTATAGTGGACTATCTAGATATAGCATCATCTTCTCTTCTCTACTTGTTTTTCATCTTTTTGTTGTTTCCCCCATTCTTTGGAAATTGCAGCTTATAATTTGGCTTTCTTTCATTTTAGTTCTGATTTGTTTGAGCTTGATGCATACAGACTTATCTGTCATCTGTGGAGTTCAAAGAGAAATTTGGGATGGCAAAGGTTGCTTTTTACAAGTTGCCTAAATGGAAACAGAACAAACTCAAAATGGCTATTCAGTTATTTTGATTCTTAAAAGTATACTTTGCCTTCTGTCAGCTCCCTGCAGTTCAGGTTGCAGGTAGAAGGAATTTTGATTGTAAAAGTTTACATTATTTTTTCCTTGACATTTTTATGTTTACTTCTGTAGTGCCTCGTTTTACAGCTCAGGAAGCTTCTGACCAGTGTTATGTGTTTTGCAGTGAGGAACTGAAAGCATGGAAGTGAAAGGGACAGCATCAGTGTTTTTTTAGCATAGCTGCTTCTGCTCCCAAGAAACTTTCCATGAAGAGAAACTAGAGATTTTCCACCCTTCTCTTTGCAGTGTTTTGAATGTGTAGGGTTATTTCTTTGTTGAGTTAGCTGCTTGTTATTAATTTTATAGGGCACATGTTGTTTGTGAGCTTGCCTTTTTTGGGGTTTCATGTTAGTTTTCATTTTTTTTTTAATTTAAAATTGTTTTGGTGAAGCAATTGGGCTTGCAAATGCGGTCTACTTAGGTTGTGTTGATATTTATTGAGGATGAAGTGTGTACAGCAGAGTGTAAAAACCAGTCAACTTGTTATTTGTTTTGGAAATAAAGTGTGATTCTTTCTTCTCAAATTGCAATTTCCAAGGACGCCCCTGAAAGGAACAAAACGGCCAGCCAGACAACTCTGTTGTGTCCTTGTGAAACAGTTTTAAGGCCCATTGAATATTTGAACTGTATGCATTAAACTGAATGGAAAGGGGGCTCTCACAACACCTTGCTGACTTTTTAAAGTCTATATTAAGCACGAGCTTTCCATGATTCTCCAATTACTTCATTAGAAAGAATTATTGCCTTGGTTTTAATTAATATTGTAATAATACAAATCAACTTCAAGCTCACATAAATGTTCAAGCCACCGGTCTTTTGGCACCAAATGAGTTCTCACTCCATGCAGTTTGGATAAACCATTTTCCTCTGGGAGCTTTTACCGATTATTGGCGTAGGACCAGTCAACTTTAGATACACCAGCACACGCCTTCTTTGCTATAGATTCAATGCAATGAGTGGCTACCCTTAAGTGATAGGTCCTCGGCTGAGGGTAACATGGAAACGATGATGGATCCTTCCAAGCACAGAAAATGAAATGATAGACTTAAGATATGTTAGAGAGAAATGAAATGATAGACTTAGGTATATTTGAGAGGATGATATGTAAGGTAATAAAATAGAATGACATAATAAATTTTACAAAATGAGTATTTGGGAGTTATTAAAAAGGATGAAAAGGAGTGACAATATAGGGATTTCAAGATACCTTATTGCCATTAAAAATTTTAATTTTGTTGTCTCTCCAAATTGAGGTGTTTAGAGGGAGTGACATGATTTTGTGAGAAGAGTGTAGAGAGTTCCTTCCATTCTTTTATTCAACTACTAAACAATGAAGTTCAATTCTATTCCTTTCCTTTCCATTTTATTCCATTATGAGCCACCCATTCCATCTTCTTTAAAATTCTCAAACATACCCCTATGATATCTTATGCAATGTTGTTAAAGTCGGACCGGACAGTGAACCGGAAAAGCTTCCGATTCAGGTTCAATCGGTTTAACCGTTTTGTCTAATCGGATGATGTCATAATTACATATTAAATAAACAAATAAAAAAATATACATATGCATGACTCATAACACACATTATTAATAATAAAATACATAATAAGGTTTTGGAATTTCAATTATTAAGCCTTATATCACTCTCAGTTGAGTAATTAAGTGATTGAGAAATTAAAAAAATTAAAAGAGAGAGAGAGAGGGCCGGTTCAACTTGGTTTTATCCGGTTTTGTCCGGTTTTGACCGATTCAACCCGGTCAAACTATGAATCCGGTTCAACACAGTCTAACCATGAATCCGGTTCTGACATTGAATCATAACCGGATGAGGACCCGGCTCACGGTCCGACCAGCCAGTCCGGTCCGATCTAAACATCCATGATCTTATGTCGTTTAAATATTAAAAATATATTAAAATTTCCCTAAATCCTTTTTCAATTTAAAGAATTTTTTCAGAAGAGATGAAAAAGTTGTTATTTCAAATATGTACCTAATTTCTTAATAATTTTTTAAATTATTTTTATGTATTTTATCTTTAATAAATTAAAAAAATATAGAACCATATATTTAAATAAATATTCTATTTTTTTACGTTTATATTGTGGGTGTTATTACTTATTACTACTAATTTTTTTGGTTTTGGTTACAAAGGAGATAGTAAGGAGATGAAAAAATGTAGTTTAGTGGAAGATCTCTAACGTTAATATCAAATTCAAATATTAAAGACTTAAAAGCCAGTACAATTAAGTTACAAACTGGTTTACAATTTCAGTTGATTTTTTCTTGAACTGCAGTTGCAGTTGCAGTGAGAGACGATCTCGGTGGCTGTCGGAGAAAGAAATATGAAATATGAGGAAGAGGTGGGGAAGTAAGACTAAGAAGTAGGTATTATTATTATTATTATGAGTATGAGCAGCGAAAAGACTCCTTCGTCACTTCCTTTGGTTGAGTTGCGCAAGGGCCTCAATGGCCTCGACAAGGTCCTTCTCCGCGAAGCCCGTGGTACCTCCGCCGAGGTCCTTCTCTCTCTCTCTCTCTCTCTCTCTCTCTCTCCATGTTGCTGGATTCGCATTCAGGATTTTAGATTCTCAATTTCTGATTATTCGTTCTCGTTTTTGGTTTGGGAGTACGGAGTACTGATCTCGTGCGTTTATTTGGATCGAGATTTGTTATTCACCACTATTTTGGTTGGATTCGCCGTTAATTAGTGAAGGATGATCTTTTGGCAACATAGAACAATTTGATCTAACTTGTAGACTGATTTTTTTTTTTATTTGCAATATCTGCATTTTTTTGTGATTTCATTTCATTTCTTTGTTTGTGATTTTCAGGTGTTCTTATACGGCGGTCATGTGACTTCTTGGAGGGGAGGAATTACTTTTTCTCAGTAGTAAGGTGTGATATCAAACATATTTCTATTTTACTCTCTCTCTCTCTCTCTCTCACTTCATCATTTGGTTTCCTGAGGTTGCAAATTTGAGTTTGCTATTAATATCTTCATACTAAGTGATCAAAATAAACAATTTCAATTCTAACAACTATAGGATCTTTCTGGAGTTCTAGATCTCAAGCTACAGTACTATTAAACACTGTCATTTCTTGATCCAAATAGGATGCTCCTAATTTAATTAATCTTAACAAATATCTAAAGTGCTGATCTTCTTTTTTTGTATGCAAGCTGTTCAATGAGAATGATAGAAATGGTAACATGGTAAGCTTGTCAATTCTGTGGTTAAAATGAACATCCTGTAGAAACTTCTTCTTCATGTTCTCCGTTGGCTTGCATGGAGGCATTCTCTTATCTTCATGAGCTTCATTTTGTCACATTTGGAAAGAAAAGGTTGTTTTTAATGTTCTTGCTTCTTTTGCGAATATTTCCTAGTCTTTTGGAGCTATCTGTGTCACTAGAAATTTATATTCTGGTTGTTGTCAAAGCACAATGAGCAATATTGTGGAACATGGATACATTAGATTCCTATGAAGTCAGTGCCAACATGCATATGAATCTCTTTAACTGGTAACCTCTGTTAGGAATCACCCAATTTGCTACCTCCTTCCGGAACATAACCATCACTTTATCAGTATGGTGAACATGTTCATATATAATAGAATTTTGTATGGCTGCACTACATGGCACATTTATAGAACTTGGACAGCTAGCGTGTTATAGTTTTGCTGCCTTCCCCAGCAAGTAATTTGTACCTATCGGCTATAATCATCAGCTTAAACATGTTGAAAAACAGCCTTATTTTTTTTATTTATCTTTTGAAAAAAGATCACAAGTCTATTGGAAAGCAACTGGTGGTGCCACCTCCTCCCATTTTCCCTTTGCAGTGTGGTTGTTCACTTTGAATTCAATTATATACAGTTTCTCATTATTTCAGCTGATGACTTATATTTGGTGGCATTGAATGAATTGATTTGTTTCAAAAGCTTCTGGAAAGAAAATGGTTTGACTAAAATTTATTGTTTAATCTTAATGTCTCAAATATTATAAGAAAATGGTTTTTGGGCATGGTGATATGTTTTGAGACTTGCAAATATTAATTGATGCAGGGCTTGTTACTATCATATTCATTCTTAGTTTTAAATATTGGAGAGGATCGAACCAAGGGAATTCATGCCTCAAAAATTGGCTGAGAAATGCATGAGTTTATATCTTGCTTAGAATTTAATATATAAAATGTTTGAATCCCTTATATTAATCTTTGCTTCAATAGCAGTAAATCCCGTCCACTCAGAAAGTTAACAGCAGGATTAGCCAAAATTATTTGAACATGGTCTGTCCATGTGACTATTGCTTTTGAAAATTTTCAACACCAGCAATCATGTTCATAAGCTATGATCCATCTTGTTTCACTAATATATTGTTCCTTGTGCAGGCTACATTTAAGCCTCCAAAGGCAATTTGTGGAGGGATTCCAATATGCTTTCCTCAAGTATGTACTTCTTAACTATTTCTGTTTTCCATGATTGCTTTCATCATGATAACACTGTTTTGGAAGATGAGTTAGAAAGGGGAGAAGAAGGGACAAAGAGAAGAGAGGGGAAAGTGTTAATAGCTCATGTTCATTTACTCATAAACCTAGTTCCAACATTCTTAAAATGATACCATTGTAAAGATAAATCCTAGATTATCACTTTACAAATTGAAGCTCATTGGGGGTATGTTAAGGAGGGTGATTTGCTGGCAGTAGGCTGGGGTTCAGGGCTAGTTTAGTGGCTGTTTGGGTTCTGTGGACAATACAATTGGGTTTTGGGTGTAATGGGTTTTAGGACAAATTCAAGGAAGGAACAAATTGGTTTTCAATGGGATTAATTTTTAATGCTTTTTGCCAAGGACAATAGGTCAGGGCAATGTGAAAAACTAACCAAAACAGAGTAGAAGTTGAGAAGACAAGAAATAAACCTAGGCATCAAGCCTAGGTTTGATTGCATTGCACAACCGAGAAGAGAGCAATTTGCTTACATAATTCATAAGCAATCATTCTTCTCTTTTTTATAGCTGGGCACATCACTTAGACTAGTCAAAAGTTGGGGAAGTAGTCAACAACTTCAAGGCCCAAGTTAAATAACTATCCTCTAATAAGAATAATAACAGTCCAAATAACTGAAATAAGTTAAAGAAAACCCCATGTGTAGACACAACTAACTACCTATTGAAGAATTAGAAATAGTAAATACTTTGAATCCTTGAGTGTTCTTCACTCAGCTGAAGAATATATAGATAGATAATTTACATAAGATAATTATTTACATTATCTCTAACACACTCATTATCTAACACACTCATTACACATACACTACACCTAACGTACTCATCACACACACACTACACCTAACACACTTATTACAAACAAAGACAAAGACACACTTCATTAATAATATTCTATTTTCAACACCCCCTCAAGATGGAGCATATAAATCAAATGCTCCAAGCTTGGAACAGATATTCTCAATTCTTGGTCCTCTTAGTGATTTTGTGAAGATGTCCGCGCTTAATCATTAGAACTAAGCGATTCGGTGATGACTTCTTTAGAAAGGACTTTCTCACGACAAAGTGACAATCAATTTCAATGTGTTTAGTTCTCTCATGGAATATTTGGATTAGAAGCTATATGCAAGCTGCAAGTTATCACAACATAGTTTCATTTGTTGAGTATTCCCAAACTTCGAGTTCTTGAAGAATTTGTTTAATCCAAATAAGCTCACATGTGGCTACGGCCATAGCTACGTATTCAAATTTTCCGCACTAGATCTTGCAACAACATTTTGTTTCTTACTTTTCCATGAGACAAGATTTCCTCCAATAGACACAGTAGATCCTCGAAGTGAACGCCTATCAATGGGTGAACTCGCCCAATCTGCATCACAAAATCCAACTATTTGAGTGCTCCCTTTGTCTTCATAGAGTAGTCCTTGTCCCGGGGTCCTTTTAATGTATCTCGAATTGATTCTGCATCCCAATGATCATTATGAGGAGATTGCATGGAATTGACTTACCACTCCAATCGCAAAGGAAATATCCTGGCCTTGTAATAGTGAGGTAGATGAGTTTTCCAACCAATCTCCGATATCTTTCGGGATTAGAATAAGTCTCCCCGGTTGGGTAGTAATTTCAAATTTGGATCCATGGGACTATCAATTTGGTTTACGATCTAACATACTAGTTTCTTTAAGTATGTCTAACGCATACTTTCTTTGTGAGATGATAATCCCATTCTCCGACCGGCAACTTCAATGCCAAGAAAATATTTCACTTTTCCCAAATCCTTAGTCCGAAAAATGACTAAATAAATGTTCCTTTAACCTGAGAAATTTTCTTTGGGTCATTTCTCGTAATGACTATATCATCCACATATACTACCAAGTAAACACATCTACGGGAGAGGTATGGCAACAAAAACTGAATGGTCTGCTTCACTACATTTCATTCCAAAAGCACGAACAGAGCTGAATTTTCCAAACCAAGCTCGTGGGGATTGTTTGAGTCCATAAAGAGATCGTTGCAATTTGCAAACCAAGCCCAGACTCCCCACGAGCAACAAATCCAGGTGGTTGCTCCATATAGATCTCCTCTTCTAATTCTCCGTGTAGGAATGCATTTTTAATATCCAAGCTCGATATAATGGCCAATGGTTGATGGTCGCTATGGCAAGAAAGAAGTAATGAAGCAATTTTGGCCACAGGGAAAAAGTATCGCCATAGTCAAGTCCATAAATGCCGGTATAACCTTTTGCAACCAATCGGCTTTGAGCGATCAACTGGCCCATTGGCCCCTACTTTAACAGTATATACCCACCGACAGCCGACAGGTTTCTTTCCCGAAGGAAGAGGAACTAACTCCCAGGTACCATTATGCTCCAAAGCCTGCATTTCATCAATCATGGCTTGTCGCCATCCTGGATGATCAAGTGCTTCACAAAGATTTTTAGGAATAGAGACGAGGTAAGATAAAGAGGACACAAAGGAGTAAAAAGAAGGAGAAAGAGCGATGATAACTTAAGAAGTTATAAATAGGATGAGGATTCCGTGTGGACCGAATATCTTTCCTAAGAGCAATGGGCCGAGGCAAGATTTTCTTGGTAGGTCCGTGGCCGGGTTGTCTCTGAGTAGGACATGATTCAGCTGGTCTTATAGTGCCTTCCAATTCAGTATTGGGAATTTGTGGACGTCGTTGGTATGTGATGAGTGGTCTTTGTGGCTGCTCAGGTGGAAGATTTTCAGAAATATCTGTAGAATCTATGATTGACCCTGATTCTTGCAAAGGAGGTGATGGACCAAGATAGGGAATAGGAAAAACTTCTTGTAGAGTTTTTGACTCAACTGTGGAAGGTGAAAAATATAACTTTTCTTCAAAGAATGTTACATCGGCAGAGATGTAGTAACGATTGTGAACAGGAAAGTAACATCGATAACCTTTCTGTAGTCTGGAATATCCAAGAAAGACACATTTGATGGCTCTAGCAGAAAGTTTATCAAGACCTGGAGACATATCATGAACAAAACAAGTGCATCCAAAAATACGTGGATCAATATGAAACAATGGTTCTTTGGGAAATAAAATAGAATGTGGTATTTTATTTTCAATGGAGGAAGAGGGCATCCGATTTATTAAAAAACAAGCTGTCAAAATTGCATCTCCCCAATGACGTATGTGTACATTAGCATGAAGTAATAATGTACGAAGCGAGCCTCAACAAGATGTCTATTTTCCTTTCGGCTATACCATTCTGGCTGAGGAGTATGAGGACACGAAGGCACTGATGATACCTTGTGATGACAAAAAGAAGAAATTCTTTGTCAAGAAAAGTATTCTTTTGCATTATCACTTCTAAGCACTTTAATTGTTTGTCCAAATTGAGTTTTAATTTCATTGACAAAAGAAGTGATGATGGACACAATTTCTGATCGATCTTTCATTAGGAAAACCCAAGTACATCGAGAAAATTCATCAATGAAGGTGATAAAATATCTATAACCTAAAGAAGACACGACTAGGACCCCATATATCTGAATGAATAACTGAAAAAAGAGAATCAACATGACTAGCAGCATGCCTAAAAGAAGAACGAACATGTTTTCCTAGTTGACATGACTCACAGTTGAAGGATTTTATTTTTGCAAGACCGGGGACCATTATTTTGAGTTTGGACAGATGTGATGTCCCAAAGCGTTCATGAAGGAGTTTTGGTGACGAAGAACACTACAAATCCAAGAAGAATCGAGCTTGAGATAGTACATACCATTAGATTCATGTCCTACGCCAATCGTCCGACCAGACCACGTTCTGTATAACAAATGAGTTAGCATAAAATGTTACGTGAGTAATTATGAGAACGAAGTAGGCGGCTTAGAGAATTAAATTGAAAGGACAATTGGGGATAAACAAAACAGAGGATAAAGACAAAGAAGAAGTGGGTGATACATGACCAATTCCTTTTGCTGTAACTTGGGAGCCATCAGCTAGAGTAATGAAATGAGGAATATTTGGAGAGGAGATGGATGAAAATAAAGAACTATTACCAAAGAATGTGATCGTGAGGCAGGAATCAATTATCCATGGATTTTGATCATTACCAGTTGGGAAATGCAAGCGTGATTATGAGCACCTATAGATGAGGAGATCCTCGAGGTTCCTTGCGACTTTTAGCGGAGATACTCTTGATATTCGGCTTCGGAAAACTTTATCTCAGATGTTTCAGACTTGGAAATATTCACAAATTTTCCGGGAAATCCGTGAATAGAATAGCAAGTGTCTTGTGTGTGGCCCACTCTTTTGCAATAAGAACATTGAGGACGGCCTCCTCTCCCACCTCTGCCTCCTCGGTTGCCACGACCTCCTCGTCCTCGACTAGAAATCATGGTAGAAGTTTCAATAGTGTTAACTGAATTGCCGCCCATAGATGAGGGGACCCGAAGTAGTCGAGTGATTAAATGCTCTAATGAAGGAACTTCTTGACCAGTTAAGACTTGATCGCGAACATGATCAAAATCTGGATGCATTCCTCGTAGAATCAACACCATATATAGATTATCAAGTTTCTTCTTTACGTCCTCGAGCTTATCGGCTTCCAAAGATAATTTTAACTCCTCCAACGCAGATTGGGCTTTCGAGACATATGCAACCATGTTATGATCAACTTGTTTGAGAGTGGCTAATTTTTGTGCAGCATCATACATTTGTTGAATGTCATTTGCAAAGACATTTTGAGCCTTTTCCGGAGAAGGTGTGACAAGGTTTGAAAGCTCAAGTTTGTCAAGATGGTTGGTTCAATGATTGCCACAAGAGAGCACACAATTGATAATCAAGCTTCTTCCATTGGTCGCGTTTGTCTTCTAAAATATCATCTAGGCTTTTCGAGATGTTCATGGAATCCTTGACCAAGAAACCAAAGTTCTACGACGAGACCATGCTAAATAATTTTTAGCACTTAATTTCTCTGAAGTAATTGTTGGTGTGCCGTAGAAAGAAGAAGGCGGGACCATCATGTCTTTGAGAATTGGAGGCCATTTTATCACTCTTGAGTGATCGTAAGCAGAAAATTTTTGTGATAGGCACAAGTGGTCTGTGATAGGTTCTGTTTCAAGAAGAACAAGAAGAAGAAATATCTTGTTTTGGTAAGCGAGAAAATGCTAAAGACCAAACTCAAGCAGCAAGACCAGCGTGTCGTCGGAAAAATTTTCCTAGAAGGCAAAGGGCGCGTGTCCTTCACGCTAGCAAGCAAGATGGTGCGCTGTGGATCTCACGCGCACGACAGAGAAGAAGCGCGTGGAGGCGCGTGGGGAGGTTTCCGTGACGGTTCCTGGGGGTGGCCAATCGGAGGCTTCGAGGTGGTTTCCTGGCGGTGTATGGTGGGTGTATGTGCGAATTGCTGAGATGTTGGGTAGTGGGTCAGTGATGTGGTGCAACAGCGCAGTGGACTGGTTTCGGTTGTGGCTCCTGGTGGCCTGGCCTAAGCCCCGAGATGGTTCCCGGTGGTGGTGTATAGTGGGTATATGGTGTGACAGTTAGTGCGTGAAGGGAAGGGGTTGTGGTGTTTGGGAACAAAAAAAAAAAAAAAAAAAGAGGGTGATAGTGGGC
Organism: Styphnolobium japonicum; assembly: GCA_023212625.1. Taxonomy (NCBI): domain Eukaryota; kingdom Viridiplantae; phylum Streptophyta; class Magnoliopsida; order Fabales; family Fabaceae; genus Styphnolobium; species Styphnolobium japonicum. The sequence continues at coordinate 17,226,212 of JALBWW010000003.1, read as the reverse complement.
TGTGATGCGGACCAGAAGCAGAGTGAGTGACTTGACTCTGCTGTGATGCAGACTAGAAGCAGTGAGTGAGTGACTTTGGGCAGGAGGTCTGCCTGGACCCGATGCGAGTAGACCTTCTTGGAGAAAAAATTCAAGAGTTGATCGGGGCTCTTGATACCATATTGAAGAATTAGAAATAGTAAATACTTTGAATGCTTGAGTGTTCTTCACTCAGTTGAAGAATATATAGATAGATAATTTACATAAGATAATTATTTACATTATCTCTAACACACTCATTATCTAACACACTCATTACACATACACTACACCTAACGTACTCATCACACACACACTACACCTAACACACTTATTACAAACAGCACAGCACACACTTCATTAATAATATTCTATTTTCAACACTACCCAACCTAGAACCCCGAACAGAAAGGTACTAAAATACCCCTTGAACTGAAAATATAATATATGGTACAGTAACATAATTACTAAGCTAGTCACCCTAGATAATTATGATCTGATATTGCCTTGGATTACTAGCATCAGTCCTGTAACTAAAAGAAAACCAAAATAATGAGATTCTTTGATTCTTTAAGCGTTTTCCTTCTATATTTAACTGCTGTCATCATTACAGTAAATCTGCAATTATAATGAGATCCTAATAACAGTTGAACCAATTAAAATCATAATTGAAAATCCTACCATCTATTCTGAATATCATCGCAATTTGTAAATGGCCTTCCAAAAATTGCTTTGTTATTATCATCAGATTCCAGATCATGTGGTCAAAGAAACTTGCTCTGTTTGCAGTTTGAAAGCCATGGTACCCTTGATCAGCATGGGTTTGCTAGAAACCGGATTTGGACTGTTGACGATGACCCTCCTCCTTTTCCAACTAATACTTTGAACAAAGCCTTTGTTGATTTGATTCTTAAGCCCTCAGAAGAAGACATGAAGATTTGGCCTCACAGGTATTTATAGGAGACATTCAACTTTTTGTTACCTATTTGTACCTTTATTTTTTTTTACTTCCTTTTTTAACTTTAAACTTTTTATTTCATAGTTTGAATTGTTTACACTATATTTCTTTATGATATTATATGCCTTTCTGTTTGTATATAGTTATGAATTCCGGCTTAGGGTAGCTCTGGGACCTGGAGGAGATCTGATGTTAACATCTCGGATTAGGAACACAAACAGCGAGGGGAAGCCATTTTCGTTCACCTTTGCTTATCATACATATTTCTCCGTGTCAGACATAAGGTAAGTTCTTGAAACCTGTTTGTCTCACACTTCAATATCACAGTTTTGTATTAATGTGCTTGTCTTTATGTATAAATTGATTCTGTTGTCACATTTAGCAACTTGCTGTCTCTTTGCTTGCAACCTTGGGTTGTTTCCTTCATTGATAACAGTTGATTAATTTTGTAATGAAAATTCAAATTATTATACTATTAATTGGTGCTCAAGGTTGCAATGGTTGGTTGTTATAGTTGTGTCCAGAATGCAGATTCACCTGCTGTTTTCTTGATACTCTTCATTGCAACAACAGGTGAATTTATGGTAGAGAGGGATCTCAAACCATTATTGTCGGAGCTTTTAATTTTGGGGAGGAGGGCGGGAGGGGGGATGTATAACATTGGATGCTCGGTTAAAAGGGGTAGAGGAAGACATAATAAAACTTTAGGAGTAACCATTAAAAATGACTTTGCTCTAAATTGTTTTATTGGAAATTTGGCTTTTGATAAAGCCCAATGGTGTCAATTGATCCTTGTAGCTGACCTCACCTAATGGGATAAGGCTTAGTTGTTGTTGTTGTAACTTTTGGTTGAGATCCAGCTCAAGATCCTCAGTGAAAATGTGAATAGAACTATGGCATCTTTGCAATTGGGTGTACTGTTTACTGGACTTGCAAAAATGTGAATCTATTCCTTGTTAAGTTTGGCAGTTTGCTTTATATCTGTATCAGAATGTGAAAGTTGGCATTGAACTTTTAAAATCAACTGTGGCATTTATGGATTTTGGTATATGAAGGTGCATAGTGTGGATACGTAAATTTTCAAAGTGTGCTGACGTAGAAATAATATGCAACTGTAGTTTGTTGAATTAAAATTGCAGCATGCAAATCCTATCACTTTGTCCACTTAAATTTTTGGTGCATATATACTTGACCAAAGTGTGTCTTGTGCGTGGTGAAATATTCAAGTGTAGTTAAATTTCTCAACTTTTATTTGGTTGAATTCACCTTTGTGTTGTATCTATCCACATGTCTTTCATCTTTCTTTATTTTATATACTGATTTAACTTACTATTTCTTATTGGCCTTTATTTTGGCTTACTTTCTGTACATTGACTTGTTTTCTTTTTATTATAGATAGATAGAGCATCTAACTAGTTTATTTGCATGTATTCAGTGAAGTTCGGGTAGAGGGATTAGAGACACTGGATTATCTTGACAACTTGCAGAACAAGGAACGCTTTACTGAACAGGGGGATGCTTTAACGTTTGAATCAGAAGTAAGTTTGGTTTTTCCCTTATACTTTGTTTTAGGAAGCACAGATGCTGGTATTAAATGTTGGATGTGGATTTATTACAGAAAATTGAATTTATTGAAATAAATAAAATATATGCTTCTATACTTGTTCATGTATAAATAAATACTTCTATTAAAATTAAAAAGACAATTATTTTATTTTTATTTTTTTTAATTTACAAAAGAGAAAAGTGATAGGCCTTATAGTTCCTGATGAAGCTTTTCATTTTCCATTTTTTATGAATTTTAAATTATTTTTGCTAGTTTTGAATTCATGCCAAAAGTGGGCCATAAGCACCTATGCCAAATGAATATTTGCCATTTGAAAGCTTCTCTCTCTCTCTCTCTCTCTCTCATGGAAGCATGAAGAGGTGTAAAAGTGTGTGCTGTTTATTATTCTTCATTCACAGAAACGATTAAACAGTTGCTTCTCCCCCCCACCCTCAGCCTTTTTCTTTTTCCCATGTCCTTCCTTTCTTTCATTTCATATCCTTTTTTTTTCTTTCACCATTTCTCTATTTTTACCTTTGCTGTACTAGGGGTGGCCATTGCCCAGGATGTGCTGGTTGATGCCAATGCCACCCATTCCATATCCAACCCAATCTGAAAACATATTTTCACTAAAAAACAAAAGAAGGAAAGAACAAAAGAAAGAAAAACATGTACCCGGTTTGTATATTGCTGTACCTGATTTGTACTAATACTTGACTCATTCTAGGCTTATGTATGTAGCCTATTCTGATATACTGATGTTTCATAGGCTTTGGTGAGTTCAAACTGCTGCTTCTCTTTTTCTTGATATGATAGGTTGACAAGATATATCTTAGCACTCCTACAAAGATTGCAATTATTGATCATGAGAAAAAGAGAACATTTGTTTTGCTTAAAGATGGCCTTCCTGATGCTGGTGAGTATTATCAAGCTCATCTTATATACCAAGTTTGTGCTACTCATAAGTATACTGGTTGGGATTTCTGTTATTTGAAACTAAATAATTTAAGAATATAAAATTGTGCTTCATAGATGTGTAAATGTACAAGAATGAAATGAGATGGAGTGAAAAGTCTAGTTTCCTGGTAGAGCATATCTTAAAGTACTTACCTGTTTTCATTTCCATTTCTAAAATCTTCCAGTTAAGTTTGTAAGTTATACCAAGTTACAATATGGTCAAAGTGATTACTTTTGGAAGTACCTCTGGTTTAAGCTAGCAATGACATTTTCCAAATCCAACTTGAATACCTTTGTAGTTCTTGATTAGGGATGTCTGAGCTTGGGTTGTAATCTAGTAATGTAGATCTTTTAAAGCCAGTTCTAATGAACTTTGGAAGAATCAGAAGCGCGAAATTGATAGCTTCATCTGACACAACTTAACAACTCTGAACCAAGTAGAGTATTACATATATACCTTTTATTACAGTTTATAATTGAGCTGTATCTTCTATGTTCCCACATTTAAGTGACTGTAATTATTTATCTATCCAGTGGTGTGGAATCCTTGGGATAAGAAAGCAAAGGCTATGGCTGGATTTTGGTGACGATGAATATAAGCATATGCTTTGTGTAGAAGCTGCTGCTATTGAAAAGCCTATCACTTTGAAACCTGGAGAAGAATGGAAAGGAAGACTAGAGCTTTCAGCTGTTCCCTCTAGTTATTGTAGTGGGCAGCTTGATCCCCAGAGAGTTCTTCAGGGCAGCTGAAAGATTATTGTTGTGTTCTGTGTGCTGTACAGGTAATAACTCCAGATTGATATCTTTAAACTTTCTTCTAACATTACGATAAAAAAGAATCACATAAGCCTTGACTTACATCGTTTTACCTTGAAATTTTGAATAATGTAGAGTTGAGGAGAAATTATTCTTAATTTTTTTGTAGTATGACATGTTTCTTTATTTGGTACCATGAAACTGCAAAGCAGGATTAAGAAATAGAATTCTATAATGCCTGTGTATTTTCATTCATGTTTTGAAATTGAGTAGTATTTTGTACAAGATGATGCATATTATTGCTTAAGATTATGCATATCTATCCATAGCTCTTGACTCTGGAATTTGGTTCTCTTATTAGACAATGGAGTGCTCTTTCCGAAAGTATGGTTTTTGGCATCGTTTGATCCATGTAGCCGATCCCACCTAGTGGGAAAAGACTTTTGTTGTTATTGTTGTTATTGTTGTTGGATTAGACAATGGAGTGCTCTTCAAGTTTGATTCCTGTGCTTTGATACTTGAGGTTTGATTGGTCAGCTGTTGATGCATCTTTATTTAGTTCTGGTCTTAATCAGATTGCTCTGTTGTCCTTTGAGTTACATACACATGTTGATCCATTTAAATGTTTCACTAATCTTTTAGTATAGATTTATCTGCAGGTAGCTTATTGCAAGGGAAGTGTCTCAGTAATTTTCCCCTTCATGTTCCATTTAAATCTCTGTTGGATGGATGAGCTCATGTTGGATAGGATTTTGTTAATTTTTTTTCCTGTAATGGATGACTAGTTTGGTCATAACAAACTGAACAAAGCATATAAGCAGAAGAGTCCACAGTTGTTGCCATTGAAGATCGAAATTACAGCCTACAATTCAACAGATTTTCACGTTGGGTTGAATGGCCCAGACCTAGAGGGATTACTTTTGAATCCACATAGTTTTTTGGGTTCTTAAATCCCTATAAATTGTTTATTTCTAAATGTTGTAGGCTACTGAATACATCCTTGAAGAATATCTTATAATACTAAAGGAATGTAAAACAGAAGAACGGTTGACAGGCTATATGAAATATTTCTGGGTTATTTTGTTATATGATCCTATGTTGTCTCATCTCTCTACCTTTCTAGCATAAACACATTTTACCAGCTAATGCTGTTCATCTTTGTGGATGGAGTAATGTTCTATATCTGACAAGATTAGGAGACTATTTTCTTTGATAAAGTCACTTTCGATCAACTGTCAAAAATTTTGTTTGGCTTTTTTTTTTTGGGGTCATTAAAATGTTTGTATGTTAAAGCTGCCAATTTAAAGGGAGAAGCTAGAAAGTCGGGTTTTCAGCGAGGAACAAATGTTTACTGAACACTCAATCTCAAACAAAAGAAGCAAATGTTTTTAAGATCTCAACGGGACCCTTTTGATCGAATTGACATGATAAAAGTTTCCATGCCTTTTCTTGTGGTCTGCTTGGCGATTCAAATTTTGACGTGAAATTAATCATATTTATCTCCCGTCTGGTTTCATCTTTCTTTGAATTCAAGAACACAGTGCTATTACTGCAGCTACATCTTGATCTTGATCTTTCCTCCTTCGCTTTTGGGCAGCTACGGAGCTATCTTGTAGAGCTGACTGAGGGATGGACTTGCACGACCTGTTGCGGGTCTATGTGGACGTTCTTTTCTCTCTTCAACCTCTTGATTATTTCCTTTATAATTTTGCATATAACAAATTCTTAGACAGAAATTTAATAAAATTCAGTCAGAATTTTAAGGTTAATTGTTGAATAAGTCAAAGTGGCGAGGACTATTAATCTACCAAAGAGTCAATAATAATGTCAATTCATTTTAGTAAAATTCTGATAAAAAAATTCTGACTATTTAATATTTTCCATTTTAAAACCATGTAGTCATTCTCAATGAGTTTCATTCAACATGGTGAATCATGCAATATCAGTTAAGTGGGCACAGGGAAGGCATAGCAAGTCGTTGACACATACCTGTGAATTGCATTACTAAACTGCAGGCAAATGTAGTAAGGGTTACGTGCGAACCATGGTGTCCGATGCATTACATTTACATTGAAGTAGCATAATTATATATTATCAAATTTCTTTAATTAGCCTATATCTTTGGCATATTTATTGTTCGCTTCGAATTGAATTGAAGGAGCTGGAGTAGCGTGTACTATTGTCGCCTTTCGCTGTCATGTAACAACTGGATGCCTACATATTATAGAATATGCTTGCTTGCGGGTTTATTGACTTGTAATAATATCTCAATATATAATTTGAAAAAATTGCTTCCCTAACTAATCTCTGGCCGTCAGTTAGTGAACTCAACGTATTAACTTAGTAATCATCTAGCTGTGTAAACTTAGTACTAACTAACTGTTCAAATTAAGATGCAAATAGAAACCATAAATTGAATTGCTTCTAGGGAAATAAAGGTCTCAAAGTTTCATCCCGAAAATTAAGAAGATTTGACAACAAGAAGAATTGGCCTCATTTGCTACACCTTCACCTTGTTATGTTTTTTAAAGTGATATTCATGCGTTGATCTAGGCAATCAATCAACTCAAATTGATTGCTTCAACCGCGAAACATGTATTGACAATAATATGATACTTGCATAGAAGAAAGAAAGGGGAAGAAAACTATAGAATATATGCAATATGTTCTAAGCCATTGCATCCATGTTGCAAAAGTCTTCTATTAAGTCTTTCACTAAAAAAACCAAAAAGAATTCTCTTGATTCCAAGCCTGATTATGCCAATCATCTTTTTTGTTTTTTCCCCCCTTAGCATTGAAAAGTAATAGCACAATTAGCTTCGCCGTTCATCTGGACAATAAATAAATAAAAACTCAATAGAACTTGAACCAAATTACTTGAATCTCGCAAGCAACTACGGGATGCATTTGACCTAGAATTTGATCCTTTCAAAATGCCGCATGATTTGATTTCCTATGCATACATGGGGTGAATAGGATTGAGAAAATTATTATTAGGTATCATATTTTATAAACATAACATAAATGTATTTATCTTGTGAATATTAGTTATTGAAAGAGTCATTTGAAAAATGAAAATAATCTGTTTATGATTAAACTTGAATACCATATTTGATTTTACATCAGCCAGTAATTATCCTAGTAGAATTCAGTGGTTAAAAAAATTTGACAAGGTGATTTTGTTTGACAGGAGAAGAAGGGGTTGCAGAAGTGAAGGGTAAGGGCGTAGAGGATTAGTTAAGAGGTGCTATCATGCAATTGAGTTGACAATCTCGTAAAAGAGGAATATAATTGCATTCCCTAACTATATGAATATTAATCATTGACATCTGAAAATGACACAGAAAGATCACTTTCTTGTCTCATTCTATATATGCTATGCTCGTCAGCTCACATATAAATTTAAATTCTTTTCATTATTACAAGTTAAGTACCCGTGATCTTATAGACCTACCAACGCGCGCATTATTCTTATTATCATCATATAATAATATATAACAGTAAACTTTCTGGCCGCCCAATCACCCCTGAACACATTCTCAACGCAGTTTGGATGCTTCACGCAACTTGAATATAGCATACTACTAGTCTACTAGACCATGAATTATTAAAGGCATCTAAGCGTCAATGGCGCCTCCTTCAACCTCTATCACATGACATACTGGTGTCACTGGCCAGACTGTCCATGAAACAAACCCTTGTTCTTATTCTCATCAATCATTCTCCAATTACTAACCTCCTTCAATTTCAACCCATTTGTTGTTATTTCATGTTAACTGCATACATGTATGTATATATATAGATCTTAGTTACAATTTGTAGCATTCATTGGAAACAGTTCGTAGCAGCAAAACAAAACAACTAGTCATGAGAGCTCCTAGCTTCGTTGTTGTCTTACTCTTATCCTTGCTTCTTCTTCTAATTAGTACAAGCTCAGCTAAACTTACTCGCGGCTTCTACAGAAAAACATGCCCCAACGTGGAACAGTTGGTTCGCTCTGCTGTGGCGCAGAAGTTCCAGCAGACCTTTGTGACTGCTCCTGCCACTCTTCGACTCTTCTTCCATGATTGCTTTGTGCGGGTGTGTAGGCCTTCTTCATGACTTTCATGATTTCTTTCTTAATAATATTTGAGTAATGATAATTGCATAATCTCCCATGTTAGTGATGATTGAGTTGAAGTGACTCTAATTTAACTTTTTATAAGTAATCATACTTGCACAATTTTGCATTCACCAATCTACACAAACCACGTAGTTGGTATCCCCAGTACAATTGGCGTAAGTTTGTGAATGTATGAATTGTGAAATATCATTACTCAACTTTTTCATATTAAAATCAAACAAAGCTATTTATATAATTGTGCATGCTTGCATAAGTATTATTATTCAATAATTTTTATTAGGCTTTTGAAAAGGCTATTGATTTTTGTTTTCATTTTGTACGTACGACAATGACAGACTTGTTTGTGCACAGGGTTGTGATGCTTCGATTTTGCTTGCATCTCCAAATAGTCAGGCAGAGAAGGATCATCCTGATGACTTATCACTAGCTGGGGATGGCTTTGACACCGTGATTAAAGCCAAGGCAGCCGTTGACAGTAATTCTCGGTGCCGAAACAAAGTCTCTTGTGCTGATATTCTTGCTCTGGCTACTAGGGATGTCGTAAATTTGGTATGATTTCACTTCCGTTACATTACTTTGATTTGCTACGTAAAGTTCCTTACAAATTTTTTTTGTAATTTAACTCTGATCCATATTCTGAGCCAACCCGGACAATGCACATTATGCATTATTAATTTATTACTCTTGATAGAAAAAAGCCTTCAAAATGAAAACAAAGGGGAAACAACTCTATATGCTCTTATCAATAAACAACTAAGCCCTGATAGTTTACGATGCTTTCCAAGTCTAAGCTCAGAAACAGAAACTATTGGGAGGTGGAACAATAATTTAATGTATACATGCTAAACATCTTTCACTATACTATCTATGATTGTAATGTTTGGCATTAGATTAACTAATAATCCTATAATTGCATTATATATGTAGGCAGGGGGACCATTTTATGAAGTTGAATTGGGAAGGCGTGATGGGAGAATATCTACCATTGCAAGTGTTCAACGCCGTCTTCCTCACCCTGAATTCAATTTGGATCAGCTAAATTCCATGTTTAGCTTCAATGGCCTCTCCCAGACAGATATGATTGCATTATCAGGTAACTTCACTAACATAAAGTGGAAAGGTTATGTTATTTCATTAATTATGCATCTTTGCACCAAATGATATATAATAAAAATGTACTTTGAGACAGAGTCTTTAATCAGTTTAATTTTTTGAATGTTATTTCATTAATCATGCATCTTTGCACCAAATGACTAAACTGTAGCTTGAGACACAGTCTTAAATCTGTTTAAATTTTTGAATTTTTTTTCTTTCAAGAAGCCTGAAAATTGATGTATTTTGTGTTAGGTGCACATACAATTGGATTCTCTCACTGCAACCGCTTCTCAAAACGAATCTACAACTTCAGCCCCAGAAACATAATTGACCCAACACTAAATTCACAATATGCCTTACAGCTTAGACAGATGTGCCCTCTAAAAGTTGATCCTAGAATTGCCATAAACATGGACCCTGTCACACCTCATCAGTTTGACAATCAATACTACAAGAATCTGCAGCAAGGAAAGGGTCTCTTCACTTCTGATCAGGTGCTATCTACAGATGCAAGGTCAAAGGGCACAGTCAACTTATTTGCATCAAATGAAGCAGCTTTTAGGAGTGCTTTTGTTGCTGCTATTACTAAGATGGGTAGGATAGGTGTTAAAACTGGAAATCAAGGTGAAATAAGGTTTGATTGCACCAGGGTGAACTAGAAAAGTGCAATGATGGAATCATCCTTCTTTATTTATTTATTTATTTTTGTTTTATATGAGTTTTTTTATATTTGATAATTCATAGTTGTATTAATAATTGATGAAGCTCCTTGAGCTATACGCATAGCTTCAAGTTCCTAGATCACTCCGGAATGAATGCAAAAAGTTATTGTAAAACAAGGGAAGAGACAATAAAATCTTCTTTTGCCAATAAAATAGAAGCATCTATAATTGATTTCATATGATTGCTTTAGAAGGGATTAAAAGCCAGAAAGGAAAAGGGCGAGCATGAAGTGTACTTTGTGGGTCCAACTCTTTAATTAATGATTTTCAAGGGAGTTGTTATGGTATTCTAATGAGTTTGGTATTCAGAGTGAGTTGTCAATTTTTTATTTAATGTTAATTTCATAATAAATACTTATAAGTTTATTAAATATAAATAACAACTAATGAATGATAGACAACTCATCTTAGATACCAGTATTATAAAAAAAAAAATACTAGAGTAATCATCGATTTTGAATACTATAAATCAAGAAATTTTAGGGAGAAATTTATATAATACCTTCATGATTTGATATAATATCATTGTTTATTTATTATATTTGTCCAAAAATATCCAAATAAATAGACTCATTATTAACTTACTAAAAATGTTCTTGTTATTTTCACTTTAAAAGTAATTCTATTTTACAATATTCAACTCAAAGTTTTAAAATTATTTTTCTTTTGAGCGAAAAATTAATGTTTTAGTGACAATCCTTTTATATTCTAATCCAATCAGATGTTGAATTTTAAAAAATGTAGTGTCAATTTTTTAATGTCACCAATCCAAACAGACATTGAATTTAAAAAAGTGAGTTTTTTTTTTCCTTTGTTTTAAACCCGTTTGCACTTTGCAGTGATTCAAGATAAAAAAAAAATGAAAAAGAAAAAATGACCCTAAGGGTCACTTTAGTCAACAACAATTCTCAATTGGTTCGTTTTGAAAATTAATCAATCATTCAACTAATTTAACCAATAATTTATATACAGTTAACTAATAATTTATCTTCATTTTGGTACTTGATATGTGGTTAATTGTATGTAAATTATTGATTAAATTAGTTGAATAATTGATTAATTTTTAAAACGAACCAAATGGAGATCACTTTTAATCAAGCTGACCCTATGGATCATTTTCCCAAAAAATAATAATAACTCAAGCTAGTGTCTTGAATCGTCTATTGTAATTGGTAGGGATGGCAATGTGTGGATATCCAAACTTTTTTTAGCTATCCGTATATCATATCTGAAATCTATAATCAATATCCCTATCCTATTCTGTTCCTGAACAAATTTACATTGCTCACATATGTATCCTATCTTATTTGAACTATCGGATATACAAAATAATTGGAAAATGGGGACTGGGTAATGGTTGTCCAGTGCCCAATATTTAAATTATCCAATTTTCATACATGATATAATGTCATATTTCAGGTTCACCTCTTACCAAACAAAAAAAAGAAAGAAAAAAATTCCAGATGTACCTAAGAATGTATAACGGAAACAATAGTAGTAGTGTGTGCCTAATCAATGTTCAATGTTGATTGCCTAATCAATGTTCAAGGCACAATGTTTCAAGATGTTGTGTGCAATTAGTCTTATCAAGGAGAAACAGATCACGAGTCTACAAGGCCAAGGTCAGGCAGACAAAAAATTGCCTTACATAATCTTACTCTACGTTGCATGGGTACAGATACAAGTATCCGATACGATACCATACGATACGTAAATATGGTAATTTTAAAAAAAATCAGAATACGAGTACGACAATGCATATTGAATAAAATAAGTTTATATTTAAATACGTAAAAAAATAAACTTTAAATTTGGTGAAATTCCTCACCAATTTACTTTGATTTTGAAGAGGGCAAGATTGCAAGAGTAATAATATGTTTTAAGGAAGGTAATTGATGAGAACGAGGCTTGAATCTATAGCTAAGATTTTTCGAGTAGTACTATTTTTAAGGCGGTAGGTATTCAAGAAACAAAAAACACAAAAATATAATAAAAATATGGATGCAGAGTATAATACGCGTATCAGTATCGGATACGGGTACGATATGGATACGTCACCAATTTTAAAGTATCCGTGCATCACAGATCTTACTATTTGCAAGTCTGCAAGTGTTCAAAATCTTTTGTTCAGAAAGGAATTTAACATTCAGCTCAAACAACTTGCACTGAGAGTGTGGAAATGAAACATAAATAAGAACCACATCATCATTTTAATAGATACAATTTCTGGGCGGATAATAGTGAATCTACCTGCGTATTGTGACAACTGACAATTCAGTTTGCAAGAGACACAATCTAGAGAGCAATGATATTGATAGCCATTTATAAGATGTTGCCATGTGATGCTCTTAGCCAACTTGGTGGTGGTGCATCTTTTTCAAAATAATGTTCAGATCAGAATGACATCATTTTCAAAATAAGAATTTGGGCTAAATAGGAATCTTATGCTTTTTTATTTATTTGATCTAGTCTTTTGAGAATGGACTTTCCTTGTATGCTTAAATTCACATAAAGCGCCCAGTAATACTAAGTTCAGTTCAGCCTTTACAATAGCATCAGGTTTGAAAAGAACATGTTGGACATGAAAGTAATTTAGGAAGCACTGCAAACTAACTCTACCTATTTACAGAAAGGTCACTAGGAAGTGGGTGTGTAAAATTATCCATTTATTGGAATAAAGTAAAAACTAATCTAGGAGTCTGAATACACGAACCATATAAATTCAGTGGTCCATGTAGAGTTGAAAGGATACAATCAAACAAGTTAAACTTCTATTTAAGCTTTAAACCTTGAGAAAGCCAATGTGGTCCCTTTCTTTCTTGATCAAATGTCACACTGGAGCTGCTCATGGGGGTGGTGGGGTCACTGCTTTCTCCTACTCTATCTGATTGGAAAGAGATAGATGAATTGAGCTCCCTAGTTTTCCCATTGGCTGAGTCTGAGCATCCTAAGGGAAGCAGATGAGATTTTTTCTTCTTAACCTGGCTTATACCTCCTATACTTAATGTCAATTCCACTTCCATTTCTTCATCAGAGCCATCAGTACTTATTTTACAACTCTGAAGTGCCGTATAGGAGCTAGGTACTGCCTCACCTTCATCACAGCCACGTCCACCAGCAAATATGTCTACCTCAGCAGGCCTTTCAAGATCAAAACCCCTTTGCATTTTGATGGTGTCTCCAGAGCAGCTTCCACTCCTTTCCTTTGATCTTAGATCCTCTCTCAAACTTTGAACATGGAAATCAGGCCCATACGAAATTTGTGTTGTTTGCTGTTGTTGTTGAATGAAATGAGGATGGCTTATACCTATGCCGTTCATGGGGGTCCAAAATTTATTTTGTCTAAGTTCCTTTTTGAGCTCATCCGTCAGCATCTTTTGCACACTGTATACCCGGTGTAGTTCCCTTACCTACAAATCCCAAATTATCATAATTGCTAACTAATGACAGCTTCATATTCTTGCATATCATAATGTCCTTTCTAAGACAACAAATAAAAATCTCAATGGAATATGGTAAGAGGTTTCAACAAGATTGACAAAATAATTTCAATACGGTGGCTACTAGGCATTGTAAACAAATAATTAACGAAGCTTATAGAATGATAAAAATATGGCCATGGATACAGATGTCACAGAATCAAGGACTTCTTCACTGATTCTGATATCAGTATGATCAAAGCATTATGATTGCACGTTACTTGCAATTTATAGTACAGTGGCCTCCAAAGATAAATAAAAGGACACTGAAATTGAAAGCCTCTCATTCAATCCGGAAAGGTAAGAAGCCTAATAAGACATTTGATCCACCTCCACCATATGACTATGATTTTCATGCAATGTAGCATTTCGGGCACAAATTGAATGGCAACCTGAATTTTGTATTAATTAAGATGAGAAGTTAAAGCATACAACATCCCCATGATACCTGATGTTTGAAGATGTCCTCATGCATCTGCATTGTCTTTTTGATCGATTCTATATTGTTTTTGTCAAGCTTACTATCCATGGGATCTTGAAATTTATTGACTCCAATACTGAAAAGGCTATTGGTCAGTCCTTTATTCAGATAATGCTCCCAGACATCCACACCACCCACAGTGAAGTTGTTGCTGTCTACTGAGGCTGCTAGAGGATTTATGGAATATTCAATTTTGGTTCCCATGCCTGAAAAAGAAAATTAAAACTTGTAAATTTTTTCTCACTATCATCAGACATCAACTTCTACACCTATTGAGTGTTGAGTAATGACTCAAACTCAACAATTGAAAAATGCTTTTTCTTGTGCTAATGCTTGAGAGAAGTACTGAATGAAACATGTTATTTCTTTCTCTGTTTTTAATGTTAATTAATGGAGTTATAATCTCTCAAGCAACAATGTGAAGGTGGGGACATAATTCAGTAGTTAAGTGTTTGAGAATTTGATTTAATATTTAAACACCAAAGATTAATGAAAACACGAAACTCAGATTTTAGGAATGTTGTGACCCGAACTAATAGGTAACCGTACCACAATCAATTCCACAGCAAGAAACTAAAGCACTAAAATATAGAATATCGAAATTCCACAGGATCAGTCATAATAAGCTTCATATGCTAACATTATCTTGCAAGATTTTGTTGCCACCCTTTTGTGGTGCATAGATTCAGGCCATATATAGCAACGGTACTTGCTTGTGTTTTGAGTAAATTTGTCAAAACAGGGGAAACTTTACTAACCAAAAGTAGAGAGGGAGGGGGACAAAGAGAATTTGCATTGAAAGGCTCAAACGTGTAACCAAACATTTGCCGGCACATTGAAGAAGCATGACATATGAACATCAGATGTAGGCATTAGGGAGGACAACTACGATGTGGGTTTGTCTGTGTCTGTGTGGGATGACAGCACCACTAGCCATAAGGCCAGGCCCATAACAGTGGTCTTCATCTCCTACTCCTAGAAACTAGCCTCAGAAAAGTGCCCACTTCTCCTTGTTCCTTATAAAGCTAGGCTCAGTGAAAAAGAAAAAGAAAAAGAAAATAAAGGTAGGCTTTTTTGCTATTCTAAAGACAACACCTAAACTTTATCTCTGATGAAGCTCAAATAGAGACTCAAGAATTCAAGAAAATTAAAGGATTACACACTTCAAACGGACACGAGGAGTTTAAATGTCAAGGATACAAGTCAACAAATTTTCATTTTATGTTATTCTTGAAACTTTTTAAGTACCACCGTGGATGGATATGAATATCACTTCCAGAGAAATCAAAACTATCAGAAATGGCCTTCAACTTTATCCAGTGATGAAATACTTAAGAAGCATTAAATCTCAAAACTGCAACACCTTCGTACGCCATATATTTGGAGACTCCACATCAAGAAAAAAAAACTGTGACCATTAGGATTTGATACCTGCTTTAAAGTTAATGTAAAAGACCACCTGTTGCTCTAATACCTGTAGTAAGACGTACCAAAATTGCAGCTTTCTCTGGTGAAGCTCATTGAACATCTTCCTCTCTCATGCCAGCATTTTTACCCTTAAGTCAGCCTTACTAATAAAACCAATACTAATATAATTAGTGGCCCAATTCTCTCATGGTTCTCCTTGAATCATTTCTGAAACAAAGGACGGATCAACCCAAGCAGTGCACCACCTGGGGAATTCGGAGAAAGCTCATAGACAGCAGCAAACCACTTGGCAATTCAACCCTTTACTTAGAAACAACAAAGCAACCAGCTCTAATTTTAAAACTGTAATCATGGGGTTAATAATTCAGGCTTGACAGGCTGGGAGGGAAGGAGGCAAGAGAAAAGCTGGAGCAGCAATGTGTCTGTATATCTGTGTGATATTGAGAGAGAGAGAGAGAGAGAGAGAGAGAGAGAGGTTCACATTATAATATGAATATTTTGTATTTGTAACATATACTGCAGTTGATTGTATTTTGTATATTTGTGCTTCACTGTCATGTGGAAAGGATAGGAGAGAGGGGATCACAAAGTTGCATAATAAAAACAAATGACACTCCTAAACACGAACCAATGTAGGCCAGTGAACAAGATATTCTAGACAAAGTCTTGCAGGACTTGATCAAGATATGCATGAACAATGAAAGTTAGTGCTTCTTTCCTATAGGACTACAATCTCTTTCTTTAAAATTTTCTTGTTTTTGGATATTCAACGATTGAGATTTGATTATTCTTTCCGTACATGCAGAACAATATCTAGTCGTCTGTTGTGTTTGAGATTTCACCAGAGTACCAATTTCAGGTGGTGTTGGGATTCCATATAATGAATTTCTCTTGGCAGCAGTAAATTCCATGGGCTTGGGATTTGAAGTTGATAATGACTGCTTCCATACTCTTACACTGGAGGGCCATACACATACTCAAAACTCAAAAGTTCTGTTGAGAGGATCTAGGATTATGCATGTGCTTCTTCTCTAACTGTGGAAAAAGAAATGACAAGAATTCTCAACAAAAAAAGAAAAAATTCCTTTACTTCAGATGAAAGGATCTGTCTCGTTATCTCATAACAAAAACAAAAGGAAAAAAAAATGGAACTTTCTAATTTTTATACTCAGTTATATATAAAACCTCAGTTTTCATTTGGATTATTGTTAACTGCAAGCAACTCAAATTGCAGCCCTCTTGGAAAAAGCAAAAAGAAATTTTCCCATATCAACCTTATATAAAATTATGAATTCCAACTCATTCTTTTGAATTTCCTCTAGAGGAATAAGGCATAAAATAATACTTTGATTGAAAATGAAAAAGGCTTTGATAACTTTTATGTGTCTGCTCATGACAATATGTCCAATCCCTTGAAAGGATATACATGTAAGAACAAGAAAAAGAAAGCATGGTCTTTGGTGCATCCAATGGATGTTCCCACTTGAGCTGGTCCCATCTTCACTCTTTTGGTGCTTCCCTCTTGCCTCTCTCTATATATATATAAAGTGGGGAAGGAAATCTAATGCCAAGAATCTTTATATTAGATATGTGAATTATTTTAAAACTTTCTTTTTAAATATTAACATTTAAAGTGAATTATTAAATATTTATTATTTATTAATTATATTTAATAAATTTTAAAATTTTTATTATAAAATTAATAATTTATAAATACTTAATAACTCAAAATATCAAACTCATAATAATACTATATTCTCAAAGTCAATAGAAGATATAAGTTTTTATTAAGAGTTTAATTTTGATTCACTGGTAGTGTAAAGTTTTTTTTCATTATCATTCAATCATGTATTATCAAATCATTAAAAAAGTTTGATTATCATAACAATTATATAAAAAATTTAACTTTTTAATGATGTATCAGTATATAATTAAATAAAAATGTAAAAAAATTTTATACTGACAATAAATTAAAATTAAATTTTTTTTTTAAAGAGTTGTCGGTAATAATTAAAAGAAAAACATAAGAGTTAAGATGAGAAGAAGAGAGACTTCCCACCTACCCCACCCATCATTTCCCCGCAAAAGATAAAAGCCGAGACATACCTCTGTATGGAAAGTGGAAACATAAAAATTAATGGGAGAATTACGTAAAGGTCAATTTTTTTAAAATAAATTATCGATTAATTCATTTTAAAAATTAATTAAATATTTAATTATATTAATTAATAATTTATATATAATTAATTATATATTAAATATTAAAATAAAATAAAATAAAATAAAATATTAATTCATTATATATAAATTATTAATTAATATAATTAAATATTTAATTAATTTTTAAAATAAACTAACTGATCATTTATTTTAAAGAACTAAACTTTACTGTAATTCTCCTAAAATTAATAACAAATCCAAAAGCTTTCAAGAATACAAAATTCTGACCGGAAAAACCAGAGCCACACATATCCATCCGTGCTTCTGATCATTGAGCAATGCATAGATTTTGCTATTTAACATTTCCTGTCATCATACATGTGGACATGCCAGTCAGTCTTTTACTTGTTTAGTTCCTGTCTAAAAGCCCTTGGTAGCTTTGCCCTCTAGTTTGATATGGTGTAGCCTTAATGCCACAATTGGTTCTCCAAATTGCACACAAAATAATGCACACGCGTGATATATAGTACATTTGTGTATTAATATGTGACATTTTTTATATGATTTTCTTTTGGCTGTTGATCTCCCTGTACATGTGGAAGCAAAATTGAAGGCCTAACTTATTTAATTAATTCTTTCAACTTAAATAAGCCGTGTTTATTTTGATTTATATGTGCATATTATTTTTTTATATTATTGTTATATTTGGTTAATAATAAATAAATATTTGATTAATATAGCATATCATTTGGTTAATAAATTTTACTAATATGTAAGTGATTGGTTATCAAAATTCATTAACTAAACAATATACTGTATTAACCAAAAATTTACTCATCATTAATCAAGAATAAAAATAATATAAAAAAAATAATGTGAAAGAATGATTATTGATGATTCAATAACAAGCATATTATAAATTGCCTTATTTTATTTAAGAAATGAATCAACACGTTCAAAAGGATAAGACATTTCATCCAAGTTTTGGTGAAATTGTCTTAAAGCCAGCAAATAAATGTAGGATCGGTTGAAATAATCATTTCACAATATAAAACGTATGATTCTTTGAACTTGTTCATTTGATTTATATTATACGTTTTGTCAAACTTTTATTCGCCTTTCCTAGGGATTAATGAATATAACGCATGAGATTGCCTCCTGTAATTAAGATTATTATAGTATTAAGAACTTGATGTGTTTGGGTTGGCCATGTGAACCCTCCACATGGGAAATGAGCCTATCAATCTAACACCTAAACTAAAAATATCTGAGATAGAGATCACTTTCCATTTTCTTGGAGGACGATGTTATTACCTATGTGATTCTATTGTTCGTTTCTAGGAAAATTGGGTAATACAACAGAGAGAGAGAGAGAGAGAGAGAGAAATCTGAGTACAGATCACCAACTGATTGGAGGGAGTTAAAAGTTGTCAAAATCAAAGCTGAGATTTATCCAGCTTGACTTAAAAAGTTTAAAAACACAGTTTCTCTTGTCGTGAGTTGCTCTCAGCATGACGGTAATAAATCCAAGCTCTCACATAGATACCAATTGTTATAGTAGTTTGGTTAGATCCTTTAGTTTTGTTTCATTTTTTGTGGTGAAAATCAGATCCACCCATGTTGTGTGAAACACCAAACTCTATTGAACATTATTCCTACACAGAATTCCTCATGTTCTGTCCTTCAGGGAGACTGTTTTCATTGAACTACCTACACGACCTACCCACAAATAACCTGAACCATCTTTTTCATGTTTATGTTACAAGCAAACCCATTTGGTGTTGGAAGATAAACTCTAGATAGATAGATAGAGAGAGAGAGAGAGAGAAGAGGGGGGGGGGGGGAGCAAATATACTGAGAACATGCATGCTTAAAGACTAGTCCTAGACTTCAACTTGCAGAAGCTTCTTCAATTGGGTCGGAAAATGCACGCGTTGTAGCCTAACAAAGGCACAAGCCGTAAGAAAATAGACCCACCCACCACCATCACTCATCCTTTGGCTTTTAAATTCAATTCTACTATCTTCACTCTACAATTGTAGTAATAGTAGTAGACTAGTAGTAATACACTGGAACCAACACTCATTTTATTTATCAAAAAATTATCTTCATCAATCATGATCATACAAACACAAAAACAGATTCTTTTCCCAGAATAAATCCAAATAACTGCATAGTTACTGGTCACATAAACCTTCTCATCCTTCAATTGCTATTTTGTTCTGTTGTTTTTCTTCTTGGCTTCTATCTGTTAGTTCATGATTCATGATTGCTTCAAGTTTTGGCAGTTTCTAGAAATAACACTTAATTATGAACCATTATCTTATTCAAGATGGTCCTTGTCAGTCTTGTGTTTGCCTCATCCTTTCTCAATTATTATATATAACAGTGTTAGGAGGAAAAAGAAAAACACCTATTCACTAATCAAAAGCTGGACACAATCTAATAACAAAATCTCATGACAATAAATTTTCAATTAAATCTCAATCGCAAACATTATTCTATCTTCAAGAAGCATCCTTAGTGGGTTCTACTGTAAAAAAAGTTTTAACTTTAAATATGATTGATCCCTTGACATAGGTTGTTTAAATTTCAACAAATGGGTGCCACATTAAATGCTGTCATGATCCACATTTTCATAAGAAGGTCACTCTCACTCACATTGATGGGTTGTTGATAAGGTATGACAAGAAAATGTTGTGTGTCATGTGGGGTTCGAAAATTGCGGGGGTGACACTTGTCACTCACCCAACCATGCAAATTGTTCATAGTACTCTTATCATGTTGTTTCCAAGTTCCAATCAGAGTGCAGAAGATCTAATGTTCACTTTGTGATTTAATATATTTTGGGATCAGTGCGTGGTTGATTAGTTAAGATTTTTTTTCACGTGGCTTTCACTAATAAACCTCTAGTTGGTTGATTAAAGAAGCAATTGACTCTAGATTGATCTTTTCGCTTAAGCATGCTGAGTTAAAGTCTACTTTTTTTTTTATTGATTGATTAAGGCCAAAGGAGCACCTTGCTTCTGATAAAGGGATCCCATGAGCACCATGCCTACTTTATATTATATCATGATCCCAAATAACAGTAATTTAAATGACGCCAATCTGTATAGCCAACAAAATTATACATTAAATAAAACTGTGGACGTTATCATCTTCGAAATTAGCATCCACCTTCCACCAATTACAATTTCCCTGCATAAAGAGACAGACAATAATAACGTACAAAACTTCTTTTTTGGCTATTATTTTTAACTGCTTAGTGCCAACACTTGAAATAAGGAATTCTAATCAGATTTATAATTCAAAACTATCATATTACTCTTTCTCCCTTCTCATTTTTAATGAAAATTGGTCCCCTTTTAATTATAATTTTTTATATATTTAATAATATTAAAATTTTGAAGATCTTCTAAAAATTAAACTGATATTAACTCAATATGATCTTTTATATATATATATATATATAGAGAATTAGAAAAGTAAATTAGTCAAGATATACATAAGTTAGTCCAAACACCATGTTACTATAACTCCAAAATAGAAAATATATTAAGTTGATGTACTGTTTAGAAGAAGATATTATCATAAAACAAAATTTATCATTAGATGAAACCAATGTTTTAAGAACTAAATTGGAGATCGAACCGATGAGATTTTCGGGTCATGGTTCGATTGGTTTAACCGATTGAACCGATAGTTGAACCGGTGGTTGAACCGGATGACGTAATAATTATAATTATAATTATTTATATATATAAGTAAATCTAATAATATGAATAATAAAAATTGACCACATATGATAATATTATTATTGTATTCAATTAAAATAGCCTTATTTTGAGAGTAACAGAGATTTAAGGGGAAAAATTAGAGTTTAATCCTTATTTAAAAAATTTATTATTATTATTTCTTTTAAAAATACTCATAACTATGAAAATTATTATTATTATTATTATTGAAAATCAGTTGGTCCAACTTCATTCGTTCATTTTTCATCACATAGATCTTAAAAAGCTATGTGAAATTGATATAAAATACATCCAAATTAGATGAACAAATAAAAAGTTATGACTTTTGATATATAAATGTGAAAAAAACTCATAAAAAACTAATTTAAAAATATGAAAAAGTAATAAAAATTCAAAAAAAAGCAAAAAAAAAAGAAGAACCAGCCGGTTTTAAAAAACCCAGTCCAGTTCATCCGGGTCGCCGGTTCAACCTGGTTCTTCCCGATTCAATTCGAATCTTTCCAGTTCAACAGCTAAAACGGTTTTTTTGACTAACCAGACCAGCCAAGCACCTAGGTCACGGTCGGACTGGTCTGATCCGGTTTTTAAAACCATGGATGAAACATCAAAAAAGAAAATAACTTAGAGAAAGAAGTTTTATCATTGGAGATTCTATTTTTTATGAACATTCAACGGGCTCACAGATTAAATTTTTTTTAAGCTCTCCACAAATTTAAAATTTTAAAATAGTAAATATTTATCAAATAAATGAATGAGTTTCACTATCATCCAATTATATGTTTACACATCATTAAAAGAGTTTGATTTTTCAAGTAATTAGTGTTATAGTTAAACTATTTTAATGATATAGTAATATATGATTGAATGATAATGTAAAAAACTTTCACACAACTAGTAAATCAAAATTAAACCCCAAATGAATAATGCCACACTATGCCACTTCCTTATTGTAATACCAAAAACAAATAAATGAATAATATAACTAAGTGATTGGAATGAATGCTAATATCAATAAAAATTATAGATTTAATAATCAATATACTGAAACAAATTATAAATATGTGAATAAGAATCCTGCCAAATTAACCCCCCAAAAAAAAACCTTGATATTAGTTATTAAAAAAATAGTTTGGTATTAGCCCAAGGTTCCGCAGTGAGCTTATCTATGTGATGATAATAAACATATTGAATATATTGTTTAATTCAATAACACAGATTGTTAATGCTTGATCTTATTCAAATGACTAATGTGCAAATTTTTCATCAATACATATTGAAGATATTCTCAAGTACAAAATGCTTAAGGTTCAATAAAAGGTTCTATCTTGAACTACATGAAGAATATGAAGATTCTTAAGTGAAAATGAAAATCATACAAGTCATACAATTATTCAAATTAAATGTACAAGTTGTTGTCCTGAGAATACAAATGTTTAACATTAAGAAACTTGGACATCAAATTATTCCTATGAAAACTACAAGACCTCTGTGAAGATGAAAAGCAAGTCCTGGATGAAGCCTAAGGAAGAACAAGAATGAGGATGCTTATGAATGAAGATAGGTCTGCTCAACCTTATGCAAACGTCAACAATTTTGAATTCTTGATGAGTTGTCTCATAAATGAATATGAGCCAACTACCATAAAGGAACCTGTAATTGTTGCAATACATTATAACTTCCGATAATGATCTTACTTGATCAAAAAGGATTGACAACGGTCTAATATGCCCCTGCAAAGTTGAAACTCAAAGTTAAAGAATTGCTTGTGTGCTGACAAACACCCAACAAGTCAAAGATGTTGCACTTTTTGTACATGATGTACAACTGCTTGGATTTCTTTCAAACGGTCAAATCTCCCTCTTTTGCTATAAACTCTTTGTTTCATAGAGGATTAAGGACAACAAAAGACAAGTGAGAGTATCATAGCATCAAGAAGTCGAGAGAAAGAAAAATATTGTTGTATTCTGTTCATAAGCTAACTTGTGAGATATCTACTCTTAGTGAGTTTTTCATATACATTATTTTTTGTGCGAGCCTTGTGTAGCTGAAAGGAAATCTAGCTAGGTGAGTTAGTATTTAAGTCTGTGAATGACTTGTTAAGCAGTGTATAGGTGTTACTTGCTTATATCTAGCTTGGAGTGGCTAAGGTGGGTCAAAGAGCAATTGGTTGATAGTGAAAAATCTCAGTTTGGCTGGAGACTGGATGTAGATTACACATTGGGGCTGAACTAGTATAAATTCTCATGCAATCTATCTTAACCTTACTCTTTTATATTATACTGCATAATTGTTATGTATGTTAAGTTTTGATTATCTGAACAAGTCTATAAGCTACTATTTTATTAGTTTCTACTAACATAAGCTACCTCTTGAGCTATCTCATCTTTGCACCCAATGGTGGAACTACATTAGGGCATAGGGGGCAATTCCCCCCCCTCCCCCGCTCTTTTTTTTTCAAAACATATATATGGAGGATGTGTGCAAAATTATATCACTATTAGTCCAAATTTATACTACTATCTAATTTTGGTGTTGGCATGTTAAGCATGAACTCCCTTGAAGTAGCTACTATTAAAACAAAATAACCTTTTGTCTAATCTCATGCTTATTTCATAGGTTTGCACTCAAGTTAGCTTGTAAACAATGTCAAAACCAAAACCTTAGGAAATGGTCCCTTACTTTAATACTAATAGTTTCTTTTATAGTGGTTATAAGTAAATAACACTAAATTAACAACTTACAAACACATTGGTTATTGTTGTCAAATGATGAAAAAAGTTATTTTTTTATTTTTGAAATCTCTATCTCTTTATTACATACCAAATTTTAAAAGCTTATCAAAATAAAAAAAGAAAAAATATGTTGTCATTGTTACATGTCTTAAATTCACCCTATCTTCTCTTCTAGTTGTTTGTAATTTTGTTTATTCCAATTAACTTATCCATCTAGGTTGTCTTTTCAAAATTTTGAGGCAAGTTCCGTCATTGTCTATACTATTTACTATTTTCCTTGTTTGAGTATTTTGTAAATACTAAATTTGTGAGTAGTTTGATTCAATCCGTCTAAAATCTTCTTTTACCATCATTTGGTACATGCCAAATATGATACTCAAGTTTAACAAATTTCCCAAATTCTGTAATAGGAAAGTCTAAATACTACGGATTTTGTGGTTTCGGCAATCTCTATGACAAAGTAAAGTGACATAGTTTTCGTTCTTCTTTTCGCTAATGTAATGTGGCATATAGTTCTTGACAATACATGGCCACCTAAAAAAGTTTTTTTCTTAAAATTAATAATTTATAAGAGGAGAGAGGGAAGGGGAATAATCCCACAGGTTGGTTCACGAATGAACACATTAAAATAAGTATGATTCTTAAAAGTATTTAATTTTTATTCACTATGAGTGTAAAGTTTTTTTACATTGTCATCCAATTATGTGTTACTAAATTATTAAAATAGTTAGACTTTTTAGGTAATTGTTGTGATAGTCAATTCTTTTACTGATTTGACAACACATGATTAAACAACAGTGTAAAATTCTTTTACACTCATAATAAATAGTAATTAAACTCTTCTTAAAAAAATACCTCAGGGAAATAAAAGTTTGCATCCAATTCAGCCCCCACATTCAATGCATCAGATTCGGAGTATGACTTCCCCACCAACAAATATTAAAATAAGAACATAAAAATGAATATTTAAAGGACAAAAGGAATCTCTCCATTTGGGGACGAAGGCTTATCTTCTGTGGATCCAATACCCTCTCTTCATTTATAACGATATCCTCATCCCCACGTTATTCTGGTGCTTATTGATATTATTATTCTCTCTTCCTTAATCTTTTTCAAGCCCTCCTCAATAATTGTTGTCAAAATTATTCTATATAACTATATCTTTCCTTTTCATTGTTCATTGCGTCGTTAAATAAAAAATCAGGTACGAAGTGGCTGTATATGTTACGAAACAAGAGCATTCTTTTCTTTCACAGACTGGCTCTGAAATTTTCTTAATTTTTTTATAATTATTTTATTGGCTCTTTGATCATTTGATTTAGATTCTACTAGAAAACTCCACGGGAAAAGGTTAGTGCATGCCCTGGAGCCACGCCAAGCCTGAATCTGCCCCTCTTGCCCTTTGGCATTAGAAATAGTGAGGCATTCTTTTATTTGGGTTGGGGTAGGGGAGGGGGTGAAATAATCTTTGTTAGAATTTTTATGTTTGAATGATTCTCTTATATTGTACCCCAAAGATCCACAATTGGTTTCTTTTAGCACCACATGGAGGAAGCATTGAGGTAGAATTGGATTGTGATTTAGAAATGAGGGAACAACAGACAAGAATCTGAACGTTTGATTGCACTGTTCTTTTGTTCTTAGAAGGAATCTTCTTAGTTGAGAGGTGAGAAAATAAATTTATCGAAATGATCTGTCCATGTGTTTGATCACTTGATGAAAAGATCTTATATTCTTTTGATCCAAATGAGTTTAATTAGGAGGGCAAGGAATGTTTAGGCTGCTCTCTTGATGTACTATAGAAGTATAATATGTGTTTTTTTTATTGGATAGTTTCACTGGGTAATCGAAGTTTGAAGGTTTAAATGGGCTAGTTGGTGAAGTTTTTTCGACCAGGAGATTTAACTACAAGAAAAAAAATCTATGTACACATACATCATACGTGCAAAGCTCTAGCTAGATCATGCCACATGAAAATTTTGAAAATTAAAAAAAATAATATTGGGTAAAATGCAAAAAAAAAAAAAGCTCCCTAGACTTTGGTTGATGTGCAATTTATGAGTTTTAAAAATAAAAAATCAAGATTCTTAAACTTTACTAAAAATGTAAAAAACCCCTTAGACTATCATACAATCATTCTATTAACGAAAAATGTCACGTGTACTTCACCTGTAACTTGAAACCATTGGAACTCGAGCAGCACAATCTTTGCAACACTACACATTCCTATACTCTTTATCGTCTTAACGGCAGTTTAATTTGGTTTGGGCATTTTGGGTGAGATTCATAAAAACTATTTGTCCCTCCTGTAACTTTCTTTGGTAAAGGGTTTCCATTTTTCCACTTTCATGTTGATTTTAATTTGGATAAAATCTAACATCATATATATTTTTATTTTTTAATTCATTTTTATTGCTAATGTTAATTTTTAATCTAACATCAAAGATTTTTTTGTGATTTTAAGTGATCACGTGAAACACATGACAATTTTTGTTAATGAAATAAATGTTTGATGGAGGAAATGCTTTTTTTTTTCCTTGCACATTTAGTAAACTTGGAATTTTTTTTAACCTTTTTAAAACTCAAAAAATAAATAGCACGTCAACCAAAGTTTAATAGAATTTTCTACATTTTACCCTTTAAAATTTCACACGAACTGATAGAAAGACAACAGAGAGATGAAAAAAATCTTAATGATATTGTTGTCTAGTCTTGCCTTCACTTTTATTCCAGGCAATCAAAGACTAAAATGACAAAAGGAAAACCTTGAGAATATTAGAGAGGGGGGGGGGGGGGAATTGTGATACGTTACATTATTGTTTTATTACTTTTACTTAATTAAGATGAAAAAGGAAAAAAACTTCCCTTTTGGTCGGACAGGATAGGATTGCTTTTTCTTGGTCAAAAAGATATATATGCTAGAAGTCTTGTTCCTTGACTAAGATTATCCTTACAATCAAGCGCATAGGGAGGGACCTGTGAGTGTGTTTCAGAGGAAGTGCATTATTAGGTTGCATGTCATTCACTTCACTTGGTTGGTTGGTTGGTTGGTTGCTGTGGCAAACCCCCGTGGCGGAGGAAAAGAAGAGTGCTGAGTGGCCACCTGAAATGACCTTGTGGCTAAGTGCTCCACAGGTCGTCCACACACGGCAGGCACACAAAAAAAAGCAAAATGGCATCTGTGAGAACGTTGTGATTAGTGACATTGGGGACATATCTAATGAGAGAATTGGTTTATTGCAAAAGTGAGAGGAGTAAATCTTGACCATTGGATCATCCATGTATGATTAAGATTATATGTTACTTAAAGGTCACATGACCACCTAAAAAAGTCACATGACTTTATATTTTAATCTTAACTATACATGGATGATCCAATAGTCAAGATTTACTTCTCTCACTCTCACAATAAACCACTCATCTCACTTGATATGTCCCCTAGTGACATTCTCACAAATCCATTTTGATCTTAGTCTCAACTCCGTCCTTCAAACTTTAAAGCAGATATGCATTACTCATTGGACTTTAATTACTTCATGTACTATTATTATTAAGATTATTATTTTTTAACAAAAAAGTTTAAGAAGAGAAAGGACGGCGAGAACACAAGCCTTTCAAACGGAGCCTTTCAATATTTACCAACTCAACCAATCTTGTTGGCTTATTATTATTATTATTATTATTATTTGTTTGTACTGTAGTGTGCTTAGAGTAAGTTTCAGTTTAATTCATCAAATGACAAGATTTTTCACCATAGTGACTTTTTTTGTTCATTAAACATAAGATAAATACACCGTAATGATTTGTCAAGCATAAAAGGGACCACAAAATTGGATTTAGAGGAGATGGCCCAAATAAATTTTCATGGGCCTGATACATCTAACTCTCTCCCAAGACTTTTATTTTCTCTATTTCGGTCTTACCTACAAAACAGAGTTGACCAAAAACTCTGCATTCTTTGGGCATGTACATAAAAGGGGTAAGAGTAACTGGTACAATATATTTGTATTGAGTTTCTATGCAGGCCCAAAAACCCATCTATAATCCAATCCAAGTGTCACACAGGGTTCCATTTCTAGCCTCGTATTTCAGTTCTATCCACAAACTTGGGGCTCTCTATTTTATTTTATTTATCATATTACATAATCAACGTCAGCCAATCAAGAAAAGCTTGCTATCAGCATACCATTCCTGCTGCAAATTTCAGACCTGAACTCACCCAGAAGCCAAAATGAGAGAATATAACCAAAACTTCAGTTTGATATGTTGCCCATTCTTATGGTAGCTTTCTGGAACTGGGTTTTTTGCTCACATTCAGATGTTGGGTGGTACACTCTCAACCCAAACTCAAAGCCTCAAGGCAACAAGAACAATTGCAATGCATAATCCATCTGATAGATTATTGTCTAACCATTTTTGTCTGTTTAAGGTACTTTCTACTTTGTTGTTCCTGTTGTTGTTGTTTTTTTTTTTATGTACTATGATTCTTTAGTTTGGTAAAGGGTACGTGTAATTTATTTTGAATCTTTATATGACTCAAATTTGTGCACATTTTCTAGAATCCAGTAGCAAATACCAGAGGATTTTCGTCAAAAGAGAATTGTTTTCTCAGAGGTCATCAAATCGACATCAAGCAATTTTTTGGGCTTATCTCGGGTCGTGCTCCACGAAACAAAGCAGGTGTTACTCTGCTGTCAATGCACTCTTCAAGAGCTCCTCAATTTGAATATAATTGTATTGACTATTATTTACACTAACATCATGCCTCGGCTGTTCTTGGATGGAAATGAATATTAGTATATTACATCAATGTTTTCCTCCAAATTTATAATATTATCTGTCATTCGCAAATCTGATGTTGATTAATATGAACTATTTAAATGAAAGTTGAAAGTGTGAGCAATATTATTTCAAAATGGGACTTCATAATCTTTGCAATCATATAGTAGCTTGCAAAGAATGTGGAGAAAATTATTTGATTGTAACTAACATTCCAGGGTTGCAGGAGTTGTTGTTTCACCAAGCTGTGTCTTGCCACTGACCGAAGAGAATGTGGAGAAGGTTTTGGAAGAGGTAAGGCCTGGCTTGATGGCTGATGGAGGGAATGTGGTTTTA
Source organism: Styphnolobium japonicum (assembly GCA_023212625.1). NCBI lineage: Eukaryota > Viridiplantae > Streptophyta > Magnoliopsida > Fabales > Fabaceae > Styphnolobium > Styphnolobium japonicum. The sequence continues at coordinate 17,196,887 of JALBWW010000003.1, read as the reverse complement.
CATGAGATAGATGGCCTTGTTGTTGTCCTCAAGCTACAAGGAGCATGCGGGTCATGTCCTAGCTCAACTATGACATTGAAGATGGGAATTGAAACTCGCCTTAGGGATAAGATTCCAGAAATCATGGCAGTCGAGCAGATACTGGACACTGAGACTGGACTTGAGTTAACCGAAGAAAATGTTGAAAGTGTATGAAACTCTATGCATCGTTTCCAGCATTTCCATAATCTGATTGGTTTTATGTATCATCACGGTCTCTTGGATTATAAAGTAAAGAGTAAAAGCTAAAAGATCTTCCAGACACTTGCTCTGTAGTATATAGATGGAATAATTACAAACTGTAAATATTTGATCGTAGGGCTATAATTTCTGTTTAAAAAGTTTTTCTTGAAGTTACATGTATCATACTTGTCAACTTGACAACGAATGACTAGTGTATTCTGCAAAACCATGATGAATATTCTTTGCTTAATGAGGCCAGAAGGCTTACCTTATTTCTTCAATCATTCAGAATCTCAGATAGTGGCATAAACATTTACACCTAGAATAGAAGATAAATGCTTAAATGTATCTTTCATGGCAACTATTTCTCGTGCCTTGTATATTTGTAGAAATTCTCTCTACAATGAATATAGAGATGTATCTATAAGCAGTAGGATTCATGTTACTGGTGACAGCTTATTGTTGCTTCACGGATACATTGTAAATCTTATAATATTATTTATTTTTCAGGTTCTTTCTGAAATTAGACCATACCTTGTTGGAACTGGGGGAGGAATATTAGAGCTTGTTCAGATAAATGATTATGTTGTCAAAGTTCGGCTTAGTGGACCAGCAGCTGGGGTTATGACAGTTCGTGTTGCCCTAACACAAAAATTGAGAGATAAGATACCTTCCATTGCGGCCGTGCAGCTAATAGACTAATATGTAACATACAAGTTCTTATGTAATTTGACATTTCTGTTCCAAGCTGAAATGGAACTAATTGATAGAACATGTAAATTTCTGTCGAGAAAAATATTCAATGTCAGTCATATAGGATTTAAATGTTTTGCCTCCCTTTAATCCTTTACTTCAGAAGATTTTAATCTAGTGAGGGTACCATGAAGTATTAACATTCCTTATATCACTCTCAGCATTTCATTTTAGTCTTAAGTACCACCATTTTTCGTGGCCTTAACAGAGTCAAGGGAAGATGTTTTTTGCATTAGCCTTATGGCAGCAGTATGAACTCTGGGGTGCTCTGCTCATCTACCCCTGATGGATCTGGTGAGTTTGATCAGGGTATTAAATCCACAGAAGAAAAAGAAGGAAAATACCACAACAAATCTGCAGGATACAGGAGATAAGAGACATAAAGAGAAGGCAAATGATGACTCTAGATATATCTAATTTTTATTTCTAATTGGCATCAGGTTTAGGATAGATGAAAGAATCATCAAGAAGTTGAAAGGCTATGAACTTGAATTTGTGAAATTTTCTGTTTTATTGATTCTTTTTAGTTTGCATATAGGAACAATGTTTTGCTACCTTAATCGTTTTTTGTTGCTAAGAAGTAAAGAGCCAGTTGATGTGAATTAGGGGAAAAGACAACTTGCACCAAATGAGCATGATGTTATTTTCTTTATTGCTTTATTGCTCCCTTGTTACCACTGCTCTAACAAGCATCAAAATATGAAAGTAGAAAGCAAAAAATTGCTTCTCTTTCAAGTATGACATCTCAAAGTATGTCAAATTAATTGTTCACAATGCTCACTCAGCTACTCGATTATACGTCTATATATCACTCTTTCCAAGCATTCATAAAGCTTTTTGTATGCTAGTAGTCATCTTCATCTCTTGACCAGAAGTATTTCCTCACAACTGCAGCAGCAGCACCAAGAAATATAAACAGGACTATAGTTTCAAATCCACCTTCAATGCCTACAGCTGCACTGGGACCTGGTGCGAAGAACGAAAATGGAGACCAGCCCCAGCCACCATAGAATGGCATACCAATACCACAGCCGTAGCCACCAACTAGCAGAGGGGCCACTGGAGGGACATAGATAGTCCTGCAATGCAAGTTGACATAATTTTCAGAAATAAGATTTCCCAAAATGATATAGGTGAAATATTACATATTCACATGGTCATACAAGTAGAATATGGATTTTACAGAACAAAAGTTCCATTCAAATATCATATGAATGAGACTAATTTATTTTCTTCCAAAATGATCCTCTAATGATACCGCATGATATGAATAAAATTGAGTCGATATATTATGAACTATAGCCTATAAGCCAAAATGGTATAGGTCCATATATTTCCGGCGATCCGTAATAAAATAGGTCCATTTGTTTTTATTCATTAATAAAATGACGTTGTTTTGAAAATCAGACGTCATTTAATTTAAGTTTATACATAATAAATAAATAAGAGATGTTCTTATTTATAAAAAAGAGCTATTTGACTGAAAACATTAATGGTCCGACAACTAATATGTAAACCCACCAAAAAATTCAAGGGTTATCTAATAGTGGATAATGATTTATTAACTTATGGTTATTGCCTTCATTGGTTAAGACATGTGTTTGGATTGAGACTTTGATTTATGTAAGAGTTTAATTTTGATCTACTAGCAGTATAAAAAAATTTATACTGTCATCTAATCATGTATTGTCAAATCATTAAAAGAGTTTGATTATCATAATAATTATCTCAAAAGTATAACTTTTTTAATGATGTTTAATACATGATTGAATGACGGTGAAATTTTTCTTACACTAACAATAGATTAAAATTAAATACTTTATATAATGAATGTTTTATATAATTATTGGCTACGAAATATATTTGGACTTCATCATATTATGTTATACGTAATGACTTTTGATTTATATTTTAACAATTAATTTTTTTTTTGTATGTTCAATCATGATTTCAACCCAACCAACTTCTACATTTGTGGGTCTGATTGAAGATTTTTTTTTTCTCAAACCAACTTACTGCTTTTATGAGAGGGTAAAGTCTAAAAAATACTTCAAACCCAAATTCATGAATACCATAGGAGTGGAGATGTAACATTTATAAGATGGGTTACTCAAAGTACACAAGTTTTTTAGTTTAGCTACCGGTACATTGATAAGATCGGGTGAAAGGCAGACTGAAATATACTAACAATCAGACTATCCACAGTATTCAAGGATAAAACCTTAACACATTTGTGCCTATGATATCTTTTCCCAAAAGACTAAAGATTTCTGGCAAGCCTAATCATAATCAAGCCGACCAAAACGTACAGTGCGGCCCAGGATGATTAATAATTTTAGCCTTGGTTCTAAGAATGTGGTCAACTCAAGAGATGGCTGAAAAGATTATTGGGCACAATCCAATTAAGTAGATACTTAGCGGCTACTGTCTTAGTGCCCTCTTGAATTAATAAGTGCAATGGTATTGATTAAGGCTCCTCAAAAAATTTACCTTGAATTATTGTTGATTCTTGGTGCGGAGCGAGGAGGTGATGACCTGAAGACCTGGCCACCAACTCTACCACCAGTCTTGGCAGCTGATGCATCATGAACTGACCCCAGTGTCAACATCCCAGCAGCCAGTGCAACTATTGCCAACTTTCCTACCTTGATCTCATTCTTACTAAGAACACAACACCCAAAAAACAATCAGTAACTGAAGAAGTCAAAGCATAACAATAGAAAACAGTTGAAAGAAAGAAATAAGAAAAAATTGAAGGGCTAGAACCCCAATATAAGAAACCCAATAACCAAAAGTTGTATTTTTGCCCCTGTTTTGCCAATTCTGTATAATTCTTCTTAGAAAACACAACATACCAAAAAGAAAGTCTTTCAATTCAGAAATGAATGAAAAGGGAATACATCAATGACCATGAACAACCAAGTGAAGTAATAATAAGACTTTATATCTAGGTTGTAAGGATACGGGCATGTGTATCCGTACTGGTAAAGGTATGTCATAGGATAAAAGAAAAATGTTTCTTGCACACTATTTTTTTACACCACTTTTACACTTGGTTAATGATGAGTAAATTATTGGTTAATGAAGTATATCGTTTGTTTAATAAGTTTTGGTAACCAATCACTTACTTACAAGCTGATAATCTATTAACCAAACGAAATATTTCATTAACCAATAATTTGTTTATCATTAACCAAGTCCGTGAGTAATTGATTATCAAAACTCATTAACTAAATGATATACTATATTAACTAAAAAATTTCTCATTATTAACCAAGTGTAAAAATAATATAAAAAAATTGTGCGCAAATATCATTACTTAAGATAAATTTTCTAAAACTAGGATACAGATACAAGAGGATATATTATATAAAAATATAAAAATCAAGTAATTAAATCAAGAGATGAATACATTGAGTAAGCAAAAAATACCTAAAGATCATACATCCTCTGAGGTAGCCCTTTATATTTAAAAAATTCAAATAGTTGTGTGTTTTATTTAGTAATAATTCAAAATAATAAATAATAGAAAAATATTTCGTTTTGTATGAACCGAATTATACAATCATACTAAATTATACCGAAACATACTCGATAGCAATTAATTTTTTAAAAATTAGCTAAGTGTACTGGATACGTATTCATGAATATTCAATAAATATCAGTACTAGTACGACAACCATATAGAAGTAGCGATTGTATGATAATATTCATACCTTGGAGATTGTTTTTGGTCATCTTGTGGATAGGTGCAAGAGATGGTTTTAGCAGAACTGACAGTAACAGTCCTCAACTTGGGCTTGTAGGTTTGTGGAGTGAGGGTGTTGGTGAGGAAGCTTTGCTGTGATGAGGCTATGCCCATGCACCACATTTTTATAACTTAGCAAATATTTTTCTGTTTGAGATTTTGATTCTGGTGTCTCTGTTGCCCTTACAAACCTTTTTTTACAAATATATTGGGTTTGATGGAATAAACATTTTTTTATTTATAACCACGTGGCACGATACTCACCATATTTTTATTATTATTATATTAAATTATTACCGTGCGATGCACGAAATCATATAAAAGAAAAAAAAATATGAAATAATATAATAATAATTTATTTCTATAAGAAAACATCTAACATAAAAATTTTCTTAAAAAAAACATACCTAAATGTTCTATCCCTATTTTCAATCTTGTCAAACACGGCTAAGTAAATAATAATGAGCAATGATAAATGAGACAAGAAAAAAAAGATAATATCCATTGTCAAATTTAAGGGAGTAATTGGGTTGGGTTTAAAGAAAAATAAAACTTGTGTGATGCATGAAATTATATAAAATAAAATAAATTATAAATAATATATAATAATAATTTATTTCCATAAGAAAATACTAAACTTAAAAAATTAACAGATACCAAATGCTTGGCTAGGTAAAATAATAATGACATAAGAAAAAAAGGACAATACTAATTGTCAAAACTAAGGGTGTAATAGGATTAGGTTGGGTTGATTTCAAACAAAAAATAAAAGTCAAATCTATTAAGGTTGCGTTGGGTGAAGTGACCGGATTGACATTTTTGTAAAAGAAATTCCACCCAAACAATGTAGTTTTAAATTAATTTTTTTAAAGAAACTACATAAAATTTAAATGGTTGGTTGATTCGAGTTTTATCAAATTAAAAAAAACTCAATACTCAAACCAATTTTAGTCCGATTAAACTAAAATCAACCCTATTATCTAACTCAACCCATATTAAGATAGATTGATCAAGTTAGTGAATTAACTCGATCCAATGAGCACCCTAGTGAAACCTTAAACCATAACCAAAAATCATAGTGATCTACATAACAATCAACAGAATTAATAAATTCTAATAAATTAACATAAACTACAAAATCAAAAAATCTAATGGCGAATCAAATGGAGCCTCCACATGCTTAGGCACGGCTAAAACAAAAGATGAATAATATTTGGTCATAAAGCAAGATAATTAGTGAATTACATAATCTCATTTAGATAAATTAGCATATAGTATATAGTATCTTTGGAAAAAAAGAAGAAACAAATAGAAAATTAACCATAACCTGTTAAGGAAAAATGCTAAGTTTTGTAGTGAAATGACATCGTTTTAGACTCTTTTCTTTTAGTTTTCCATTAAGGTCATTATGATGAAGTTGATTACAGATGAGATTGTTAACACGGCAAAAATAATTTTTAAAGACGAAATTGTAAAAGAATGTATTTGTGAGAGATGAAAATTGAGTTTTACTCCAATAGTTATAATTAAGTTATATGCAATGTTATTAAAACCGAACCGAACAGTAAATCAAAAAATTTTCAGTTCAAGTTGAATCGTTCAGTTAAATTGGATGACGTCATAATTACGTAGTATATATATATATAGACACACACACCAACCAATCAAAGTACCAACTATTAAAAATTTTTTAAAAAAAAGCTTCAAAACAGATACCAACTATCAAGTATTAATCAAAGTATCAAACCTCATAAGTCATAACACATAGTACTACTAATAAAATACACAAATTACAACATTGTCGCAACCGTCCCAAAGGGAGCCGCGAAGGGAAACGATAACTAATAATTTTATTTTTAATTTTGTTTTTGATTCGGGAGTCGCCATTAACCGATTTCTTCCATTAAAATGGAATGGTGTGATTAGACACCTAAGAAAAATGGTCTACGTTTAAGAGTCTAGATTCGGGAGTTGATTACGAGTAGGGAAAGTATTAGCACCCTACACCGTTTGTTCTAAGAACGGTTACCTATTTAACCTAACGTTATCGGCTAAATTACTTAAGTTGGTCGTTTATTATTTGAAGAAAATATTTTTTTATTGTGTCCTATTTTTGTCAAGCATATCATCAAAGAATGATAAATGACTGTGACAGGGAATAGGTAAGCTTACAAGCCGTTATTAAGGAATAAATCATGAGCTCATCACTTATTAGGAATGAAAATGGTAAATTAAAATTTGAATTGTTAAAAAAAAATTTAATAGATAAAATGATGTTTGAAAATGAATTTTACTACTGAGAAGATTATTTAAAATGATTTTCGTAAAAGAATTTCAAGATTTTAATGCACCTTTATCATCGAGTGCAGGTTGTATGAATTTATTTGCAACTATATTATGTTATTTTTATTTTTATCTTAGAAAAATATTTCTATTTTTTTTTGGAATCGGACCCCGCTAACGCTCCCAGAAAGTTCTGATATAAATGCCTCAAGAATATCAGAAATAGTTTATTTGATCAGACTACCGATCCTTTCCCAATTTCTGTCATCGGCTTGTTTTAATTGTGGCGTGGGGGTTAATATTTAAAGCGAATGGTTGCATAGCAAACTACGTAATAAAATTAAATGGAATATTACTTTTAATGAGTCATACTAAATGCAACAGAAATGACAAATTAAAATGTAACAAAATTAATAATGGAATATGAATTTTATTAGAGATTATTTATAACCCCGCCAGCGCTCCCGGTAAAACTATAAAATTCTTCTTACCTTAAGGAAATTAAATGTTACTGCTTTCGCAGTTAATTTTAAATATCCCATCATTGAAACCTTATTCTACAAATTAATTTTGACATGAATAAGATGATAGAAATTGGTAAAATTAACTATGAAATAAGATTTTGTGAGAAATTATTTATAACCCCGCCAGCGCTCCGGACAAAACTATAAAAAATTTCTTTACCTTAAGAAAAATTAAAAATATTTTGTCATCGCAACATATTTTTAATCATCCCATTATTAGAATCTTAAGTCATAATTAATGATAAAAGACAAATGACTGATAATTGTAAAAAGGATTTTCTTTTTCTAGAATGTCAACGTCATGAATTTTTAGCATAATTAACAACGACAATGTGAACCAAAAATGAAATAACTTGGAAATATTAAAACGAAATGAAAGGAAATAAAATAATAGAATGTTCATACCAAATATCCCTGTAGCGTTACATCCCCTTTTTATTATATTTTGAAACCCCTATTTTTTATAAGCAAAATTCACACTAGTTTATTCATCTCTCTCTCTCTTTTATCCTTTCCCGCGTGACACACCTTTCCTGCATTCATTTTTTCTTTTCCTTATTCCTTGTATCCTGCTTTTACCAATCTGTACGAGATTCCCTTTTTAAGTCTCCTTTTGTTTATTAAAGTGATATCTAATTCAATGTAGGCAATCTCATTGGAAGACAAAACATTGATTAAAAAAAAAAGGATCCATCGCACAATGGAATAATAAACCATATAAGGAAGAACTGGGTAACGGGAAAAAAAAACTACTAAGTGAATGGCAAACTTCTACGGAAAAATGACTTAATAGTGTAACGTATAAGAGATAATTATTTTTTGATTCGGCTTAGAAAATTAACCAAGTATTCAACTACATTAACCAATAATTTACATATTGTTAACCACGTATCAAGTATCAAAATGAAGATAATTTATTGGTTAACCGTATGTAAATTATTGGTTAATGTAGTTGAATACTTGGTTAATTTTCCAAGCTGAACCAAACTGGTATTATCTTTCACAAAAGAACTAAAGAGTCATTCTCCCAACTTCTAAAGGATCAAAATGATCATGTCTCAACTCTAAACCCAACTCACGGCAATACAGACCAACATTAACTAAGAAAATTTAGTGCCAACAGAGAAATCAGCTATATCAATACGACCATAAATTGCTCAAACAACATACAAACACACCAAAATGAACATCTTGATCCAAGCATTTTATCAAACATGTCTAGGTGCTTACTAGAGTCAGAAGGATGAACCAATATCCGGACTAGTACACATGTCAGGGCAATAAATGTCTACTGTTGACCCAAATACACAGCAGATCCAAAATAAGGACAATACACTTCACACGAATAATCAAACAACTTAACCACGATTGATTAATTATTAATTCAGTCTATCAATATGCCACCAAAGGGAATCATAACTCAAATTCTTCATCCATCATACACATAATTAAATCATTGAAGTAATCTCAAATCATGAAACATGAAATGAATGAGGTCTCATCATGGAAGCAAAAGGCAGAAATGAATCACTGATGAGTAAAAAAAAAATGGCTTCAAATCTGAACTTCGAACCTAAAACTCATGCATGTAAATGAAAGCATTAACATTTTTGGCAAAAGTAATTAACCGTGCCGCCTAAAAAGACAAAGCTTTCAACAGTAACCATTGTTGATCATATTTATGCCAAACAGTTCCAAATTCTCAAACTTGTCATGTGTAACTTAAACCATATGTAAACCATTAGATCCCTTAAGCCTGATCAAACTCACAGCAGGCATATTGAGCACCCTACTTAAGAAGGACCTTCACACAGACAACCAAAACATATTCATTAACAACCCAAACACACACAGACAACCAAAACACAAAGGTGCAACAGTGTCTTGCCATAAATTGTCATTTACTTAACCGAGGCTATGCGTTTCAGTTTCAAACCTAAGGAAAAATGAACAGAGCACAAGTTCACACAAGAGAAACCACTAACAGAAACCCCATGATTTGTCACGAGTATATGAATATGTCCATAAGCAAAATAATTTACACCAACAGCAATGCCAATACAGATTCAATTATAATAAACCCTTAACATAAAACTCCCATGATTTGTCACAAGCATGCAAGCATATTTCTCTAAGCAAGATAAATTACATCAACAGCAACACCACTACAGATTCGAGTACAACAAACCATTAACATAATAACTCCCATGATTTTTCATTAGCTTGCTAGCATATATATATCTAAGCAAGATAAATTACATCAACAACAACACCATTTAATTTATTTCCTTGCAAACAGAATAAGATAACCATAATATGATCCAAACATCAGTTAAAAAAACTTATCAAATGTGATGCAAGAAGATTATCGAAATGAGCCCAAAAAGCACTAAGCAGAATTGCTCTGTGATTCTTCCAAAATCCAAAGCTTCTAAGCTCTCGAAATCTCTTGCTTTCTGATCAATCAATTTGAGACACTTATGTTAGCTTTGTACTAGGCTTTATTAGATGTTTATTGTGCACAATATTAGTATTTTAGTTGAGTTTAATATTGTTGGACCTCATTGGGCTTTAATGCAAATTGTGAATAATTCTTGGATTTTGATGCATTTTGACCTCTCTTCCTTGGTTAGGCCATAACCTAGGACTCGGTGATCCATTTGAGGTGATCTTGGTGTCTTTGGAAAGTGAAGACAAAACTCTACAAATTTCATGAAGAACTCAAGAACTGGATTGGACTTCTAAGGGTCCAAAATAGTCTGCAAGGTAGAGTGGGTTTGCTGTCATTGGAATCTAGACAGTGTGCACATATTAGACTATATCGTGAGCTATAGGCCTCCTTTTGAGCTGAAACTTGACCATTGGAAAGATAAAACTCATATCTCCAACTTCAATGAATACCCTTTAGTCAATAGATGCCGTTTTAGGTATGATTATGAAGCTACAAGTTGGTTTGAATTTGGAAACACGTTCTGCCAACCTAACTTGAGGTAGGTGCAGTGTTTTGGCATATCTGAAGTTGTAAAAGTCTAAATGGCATGAAACTGATGCCAAAAGTTCAAGGAGACAACTGTCTACAACTTTCATGAAGACCTCCAAGTCAAAATACATCATTTAGGGTACGAAAAGTAGGCTGGAAGTCAGAGTAGAGTTGCTGACTTGAAGCCACCAACCATACACCAACCCACCTTCCATGCATCAAGCTTCCATATTTGGCAATTTTCATGTTTTTACAGCTTGCATTCAGATTATTTTCAATTATAAATTGACTTCTAGGATTAGTATAAATAGAGTCATTCTCTTTATATTGTATATTATTCAATTTTAAGTAAGTTTGAAGAAAGTTTGAGTATTTGTGAGAGTTTTCTTTCTCTTCTTCTCCATTCTCTTTAGAATTTCGTTTTTGTTCTTTTATTTATGAGTTCTTCCTTCTCATCTATGGAAGGCTAGGCTCTTATAATCAATCCAAGGGATTAACTATCTTGATGTTTAATTTGGAGATCTTGTTTTGCTTGTTCATATTGCTTAATTGTCATTCAAGTTTCTCTTCTTCCTCTTTTGATTTTTATCTAAATTGAATTGCTTAATTTGATTTAGATTAAGAGCCTTCGCCTCCTATGAGTTGCTGCTATGGCATGTTGTCTCTGCTTATTTAAGCTTTTTATGAATTCATCTTCATTTTTCATTCCATTTTGATTGTTTCCCTCTTGTAAATCAATTTACTACCATAATGATTTTGATGTAAAGGCCAAATAACAAGCATTATATAAAATTACTTTAAAGCTATATCTAGACATCTATGTTATATATATATATATATATATATATATATGTGACATATCAAATGAGATGAGTGGTTTATTGTGAGAGTGAGATGAGGAAATCTTGACCATTAGATCATCTATGTATGGTTAAGATTAGATGTTATTTAAAGGTCACATGACCACTTAAAAAAGTCACATGACTTTATGTTTTAATCTTGACCATACATGGATGATCCAGTGTTCAAGATTTATTCCTCTCACTTTCACAATAAACCACTTATCTCACTAGATATGTCTCACATTACGTAAATGCATCACAAACACATCGTGACATGGTGTTATTTGTACAAAAGTCAAGAATTGCATTATATAAAATTACTTTAAAGCTATATCTAGACATCTAAGTCATATACATATATATAGCATCGTGACATGGTGTCAATTGATAAATATATATATATTCCCATCCTTGTTGGGACGACCAAAAAAGTCTAGAATACAAGTTAGTCAAATTCAATACTACTAGTAAGCTACTCTTTCTTTTTGCTTTCAGCTGTTACAATATGGAGAGAAAAAAAATTAAACACAAAAGAAAACAAAATGACCCATCCCTCAGTGCCAATGTGCGGATCTGAAGCACCTATGCATTTAGATTACCATGGAATTAATTCATCAACTTTACTTGATCAAAAGGACAGTAAAACATGAACCATATTCTGTTTGCAATTAAAAATGAATTATGTGTCAAAGCTACCACTCAAGTATACTAAATATTATATTTGACAGATGATGAACAACCGTCTCATAGACATACACATGTATAATTTTTTTAGCATGACCAGAAGCCTAAGAAATTTTCTTACCCAAAAATGAACAAAGTAACTGACAGAAAAATCAAGAGGCAAATACATCATCTACCATAGTTTGAGATGTTTGATCAGAAGACTGAGATGATTTAGTAAGTTTCCCATCACTGTCATCAACATCAATAACATCTTCTCCATTTACATTATCAACAGTTGCATCAATTTTCTCCAAGGTGTTGCTTTGATTTCCTTGCTTAATTCCATCTGTCACCAGTTTGATGGGGTTCTCCCCTTTAGTTCGACCTTCTTCATTTGTTGTGGACAATACCCTCGCAGATAAATGCTCCCTTGATTTGACCTAATGCAAGTCTAAGTCAACAAACAATTATATTAGATAATAATGAAAAATACAAAAAGAAAGGATACCAGAAGAGAAAGGGAAAAAAAAGTCTTACTAGACAACAGAGAAGCCCAAACAAAATACCTTGAGGCAAATTCTTTATGTTCATAGAATCCTCTATGTATACAACCCCCATTGGTTCCTTAAGGACTGTTGAAGTTTCCTATTTTCAAAATGATAAATTTCAGCAAGAAGTTATCAAAGATTTAGTACATGGGTATATACAGCCATAAAGGAAGATTTCTTCACAGGTGTGTATAAAGAAGGGGGAGGAAAGATGGAAATTTAACCTGGGGTAGTAGATTTAAAAGGCCAGAGTCTACTACACAGAAAGGTTGACACAACATAACAAAAGAGAATGCACAAATTCAGAGATCCCACTCAACTGAAATAAAGAATCGAAATATTTTTCAAGGATATATTACTTACAAAAGCAGTAACATCTTCAATAAACTCTTGCTCAGTTGCAAAATGCATATAAAAGACAATCCAAAGAAACAAAAAATTTAGCTACTTACATAATTTGGTTATTAATACAAAGAATTTTCCAATCGGTTAGCTAATGAAGAAAACTAAGGGAAACTCACAGGAGGGGTACTTGAAGGTGCCAAGACGATCCGTGTAGAGCGCAATTGGAGCAACAACAATAATACAAAGCAATAACAACACAATGCTTCTAGTGGCCACCATTTGTACTCCAATCCCAAAGATACAATCTTCTATAACCGACCACTGCAACGAATTATTGTCACCAAGGAGGCACAACTTCAAAGAGAGAGACCCCTGTGTCACTTTCTAGAGAAAAAAACCTCGCACCCCTTTAGAGCCCTCACAGATTCTATCTCAAAGGGCACTGGTATGAGCAAAAAGAACCCAAGAAACAAACTTTTTCATTAGAAAAAAAGACCCGATTTATCATTTTCTTCTGGGTACGTTAGAAATATGAGAAATTTTGCAGAGCAAAGCTATAGCCACAAAACAAATATAGAAAATGAGAAGGAAGAAGCGAATCTGAAGCACTTACATTGAGTTGGCGATGAGAGAAAGGAAAACGCATTTCCGGATCAGAAAAAGAGAAAGACACGTTGTGTGTGGAAATGTGCTTTGAAATCGCAAAACAAATTTTGTACAAGCTGAGAGAGAGAAACACTTACCTAGAGAGGGAAAGCACCAAGCCACCCACCGACTTGCCGTTGCTCACTCTCGAGTTTGAAGTTGAGTTCAAAAAGAGGAAGAGAGTATCTATCTAAAATTAGGGATTCAAATTTTTAAATAAGGAGAATTGGTATTTTACGGGGGTTCCAAACCACCCTTTTATACAAATAACTATAGTTTTATTTAAGTGAAAAACGGCAATTCAAAAACTGCCTTAATATAATGTATAAAATGACGGTTTCTTAGAACAGTCGTATTAAAACCGCCATAAAAAAACATATTTTTTTGTAGTGCTTGGAGCTTAAGGAGGAGGAGAAGGGATTCTTTACCAACCATCTGCATTTCATGGATTTCTTCCTATCCCTTTCACCATCTTCTCTATCTTCTTTGTTTTCTTTATTTTTGAGGTTTAGCATGTTTAACTAAACCCCTTTTGCTAGGGTTTTGATGCAATCCATGACTTGATGATGTTTTATTGATTTCCTATTTATTCTATGAACAATTTATCTTGTTGATATATTAATTGCCTTTCTTAATGCTATTGAATGTTTGGCCAACATTCATGTGTTTTGTGGGTTCACTTCTATGCTAGGAATAACGAGTATTGGATTTGCCATTTGCAATTGATATCATTGATTGGGTTAATCTAGGAATAGGTAACTTGGTTAATGTGGTTGTGCTTAGAAATTCTATTGAGCTTAAACATCATGTTTTATTGACTTGACCTAAGGAATTAGGCTAGTTGGTAGGATTTGATTGGGTTATTTCACCAAAGGAATTTGGGTTAGAACCACTTGAGAGAATTTAACCTTCAACAAGTGAGTTGGGATTCGAATAATTAGGTTTTCGGTAATTTAAAGGGTACTTCGTCTATGAAGAACCCGAAGTCATAATTGGATGAAATCAAACCCCTAGTGTTTCTATCATTTTTCTTGCCCTTTAAGTGTTTGTTAAAATTTCTAAAAGAAAAACAAAAAAGATTTACTAGCTTTTATTGCTTGTTTTATGATTTGGAACTCTATTCCTTCTAAATCTAAGTCTAAATAGTTGTTTCCTTTACGAATTGGTATTTGTCCATCGATCCCTGAGGACAATATCCGGTTATTCACCGTTTTTATTACTTGCAACGACCCGGTATACTTGTCATGGTCCCATCAGGTAGCATTCTAGGAACTTCATTTTAATCTAAGTTACTCTATTTTGGATTGAGGTAGATGAAGGTTTCTTGTGGTGTTCTTGTAAGAAACAATGTCATTGTCATTCTACTTTGGGTTAAGGTAGATGAAGATTGAGTGTGATATCCTTGTAAGTACATATATCACCGAATTGAAGAAAATATCAAGCTTGCTTGGGAACTAGACTTAGATCACGCTTTGTGGCTGACCCAGGATAAATTACTCGTGCACATCTCTCTCACTATCTCTTTATTTTAAGCTCATCATATTGTTTGTTTGCATTGCATTTGAGTTTTTAATTTTGATAAAATTATGTCATTGATCTATAGAACCAATTCACCCCCTCTTGGTTCTATCATAGTATTTTCCAAATCAATGTTTTAACTCTAATGACACACCATAATATTTCATACACACAACATTTATTCATATTTATTATGTTACAAAGCCATACATGTTATTTCTGTACATATAAAAATTAGAGATACAAAAACTCATATCTTTTTTATTTTGCATAATGAGTTCTTTTTCAAATGTGTAAAATAATATTAACACTTTTCTGCACGT
Organism: Styphnolobium japonicum; assembly: GCA_023212625.1. Taxonomy (NCBI): domain Eukaryota; kingdom Viridiplantae; phylum Streptophyta; class Magnoliopsida; order Fabales; family Fabaceae; genus Styphnolobium; species Styphnolobium japonicum. The sequence goes on along the minus strand of JALBWW010000003.1, from coordinate 17,181,490 downwards.
ATCCACATAAAATTTAACAACTTCAAACGAATTATTATTTGCTTTAGTTTATTACTGAAATTTTTAAGTACACATAAGCACTTCATTCAATAATTGACATGTGTAAGGGCATTCTTTAGAGATAGATATCTTTAGAACATGACTCACATAACCTTACACATGTTTAATATTGAATTGAGTGTCTAGGGTGAGCCATGCCCACCTAAAAATTTTTCTCGTTTATTAGTTTGTTCAAATTAGACTCAAATTGTTCAAAATTGCCGTTCACAATTGTAATAATCACATATATGACAACACATGCTCAATCTAACTTGGGGCACCTATATAGTACTTTGCTTATGTACATTTCAATGTACAATGATATTAATGAAATTATTATTATTTTAAGTGTGCAATGTTCAATGAGCAAGCTAAACCTTATATCCCCACTCTCTTTACCTAAAACCGCTTTTAATATCAATGATGGCTTGATGTACTCATATTGGATATGCCATTATATATCTATCTATTTATAATATATAAATTCAGGCTCATGGGCTGTGTTATCGCCACATAAGCTATGCTAAGTTTCCTATGAACGCCACATCATCTCTTCCTTACCTTTTTCCTCATGCCACCTCATCAAACGACTCATGGTGGCAGATCTAGTTTCAATTCCTTCAACGCATCTATCCATGTCACCAACCTGACCAGCTTCCCCTTCCTCCTTATTACTCAATGTCCTTAATTACTCTTCAACCTATCTTTCTTTCTTTAGTTACTTAACGTCCTTAATTACACAACTCATTGAATCCTCATTATTTTCTCGAAACGACGTCTGCTTTAGGAACACTCTCAACTGAGCCACCATTTATTTGCTAGAATGAAAGAACAGCTGCGTTTCAAACATCTGTTTTAGCTACATTCCCCATCCGACAAACCATTAGATTTTCATATACTCCTACATATTACAATACCCACCCCTCAACACCATTTACAGCAATTTCATCGATGTGCTTCCCATGGTACGTATTCATGTGATTCTGTTAAATGAATTGTGAATCAAGACACAAGATTGAATCTTTGTGCTTGCTACTCTTTTGGGGTGAGACAATTGATTGGAGTGGATGTGTGACTTGATGCGGGGGTTTTCTTTTTGGAGTTTTTCAAGTGAAGTGCTGTTCGAAAAATAACAACCGGCTCACTATTGGAAGCTTGCTCCTAAAAAATAATCCTCGTCGTCAAGTAAGCTTTCATTTTCCTAATCTTTGCTAATTTTTTTGGTCTCTTCATTTCCTTTGACATTTTCCTTGAAGGAAGTCATTCTAGATTTGTGCATTATGAATTATAGTTTTGTGTTTGCATAATTTGAATTGTTCGGTCAAGGTTCACTTTGTTATGTATACAGATTGTGTATTCCTAAAGCAAAGGAGATAGCCAAAAGATATAGTTTGGCACCCAAAAAGAAACAGCCCATTTTTATTATGGTGAGTTCATTCGGCTACACCTCAAGATTCCCACCTGTAAAATGAATATCAGAGTTAAAATTGTTTAAGAACTACATCATCAAGTTTTCCATATATAGGAACAAGAAATAGATACATATTCAATATACCGTAATGGGATCAGTATATACTTAGTTGTTAGCAGAAGGCCACCAATGGCCCAACTTGTATCCACTAAATTAAGAATGTTAATTGATTGTTGAAGTGGAAAGGTAGGGGGAGTTATGAACAATGATGATTTTTGAGCCATTGTAGAAAGTCACTACAAATGCACCTAATATTGATATTATGCTGCCCAAAACCTTAGCTTGACTAATACTTTTTACAATTATCCTTTTCATCCTTAATTGTGGTGGTAATAGGATAAGAACAAACAAAATAAGAATGGATAATAGACTAAGATAATGGTTCATAAATAGAATGTTAAGCATTGCATATAAGTAGTTTAAAACCGTTTCCTTTACAGTCTGTTTAGAGTCACATATAGCTTGGTCAACATATCACGTACATTATTTTTTTTTCATAGGAAAATACATGTTTTGTAACTAGGGGAAGTCACCATACTATTAGGGGTGAGTATGATGGTGAGAACAAATGAAAGCCAAAAGCATTTGACATGAATCTTTTATTGTCATCGGAGTTGCTAGCATGCAACAAAAGCAAATTTGGTGTCTGCTTGTGCAAACAAGATAAATTTTGGGTATAATGCTTATGTAGGAAGAGCATATTTCAGGCATCAGATTGATAGTAAATGCATGAGTGTTATGCCAAATCCATGTTACTTCAATTTATTCATGATTCAAACAGGGTAAATTACATATGCTTTTGGAGTCCACTTTGTTAACTATGTTTCTTTAGTTTTCAAAAGCTTTGCTGTGATATACAAAATTCATAACATGCCTCAAATTTCAAGTTTTTGTCTGCCTTGAATGTTTGGATTTAGAGAAAATTAAGTAGATTCATTTGAAAATGGCAATATAAGATTGGGTGCAAAAGTTCAAATGTCAAGTGACATTTCTTGCATTGTTATCATGACGTCCTTCTTACCTTTCCTAATTGTGACAGCTTATAATTTATAATCTCTTTTTTTGTATTTTCTTTGTTAAATGCTCCTTTTCTGCATATTTTTTTAAAAATTATATATTAATTTAAATAAAAATAAAAGTTTTTATTGACAATTAAATCATTTTTTTTTCATTTTTGATTGTGTCACTAATTAATTTTTTTATAATCAATTGCATATTAAAATATTAATATTTATGCTATGAATTTGGTGACTTTTGATTTATAAAGAGAATTGCATTCTATTTGCATAATTGATGAATTTTAATAATTATAATTAATTAAGCTGAATTTAATTGTTGTCACTTCATTGCACATGACTACTCTTAGCATCTTTAATATACAATACAATTAACCCAACTTTCAATGTTCCCCCTAGGCTCTAGCCACCTCATCATTTTAGTGATGCTGACAACTTCTGATTCAATTCCTCATTTTCCCTCTAGCCCTGTGTGCACACAACTTGGTCTTCCCTGTTCTAACTGCCTTTGGTTTTGCCTTCCCCAATCAGGTTCAGTTTGGCTGCTTTTGAGAGACTAAAATTTACATTTGTAAGCCACGACTCCTCCTCTATCTGTTTTTTTTCTAGTGACAAGTTTGATAAAGCATTATATTTGGATAGGGAGTGGTAGAGGAGGCATGATCAATTCCATACGATAATTTTATAAATTAGAATTAATTTTTCTTATTATAGTTTCCAAATTTTCCTCTATAAAATGATTAGCAATTCGTTCTTTCACTCTCCATCATATTTTAGATTGGATATGAAGATGGTCTTATGGCAGAGAAGGAAGCTTATGCATAATATGGGTTCAATATTGGTTTAAAAAATCAATTCTTAATGGTTATAATTGGGGTCTTGTAAAGAGGTATTACCAGGTATTTTGAAAGGGAAGATATAAGGAAAGAGTTATGCAGTATATTTCAATTTCAATACTGTTATTGGATGTCTAGATCACTAATCATTCTTCTTCTTCTTCTTTCGTTTGAAATTTTCTTTTTTCTATTTGCATTGCATTTACTTATCTTCCAGATCAATTAAAAGGGAGTATAGTTGAAACACTAGAAAAGAGAAATTTCCAAAGGTTGTATGAATCAATGCATTCTTTGTCAACAACAAAAGCTGTTAGATTGTTTAATGGTGACATCAAGGAAAAAGAAGCTTTAGAGCGGAGTGAATATGTAGAGGTTAATCCCCACATAGCAGGTTTGTAGGAACAAACTTCAAATAGCTCTCCTACTATTGACATTCATCTTCCTGAACCAAAGTAGATAGACTAGAATGATAAGGGCTTCTTGAGGAAAATTTCTTCTATCTGCGTGATTGTCAAAATTTGCTCTACGTTACTTCTCATAAGAAATGCAGGTTATTACAACCTAAAAAACAACGAAATGCAGGTTATTAGGTTCTCATTCGAGTTATGTTCATTATGCTTACCTTGAAGTTGTATGAGTTTTATTTTTGTGTTAATTTGGACCATGCTTGTATGAGTTAAATTCTCACTTATTAAACATAAATATCATAGTTGAGCTCAATTATAGGAGTATTTGATGCACCCTTGGGCGGGTCTATATGTAGTTGTATGATTAATTAAAACTCCTATGCCTTTTTGTGATTGAAGATTGCTTTTATTTAACTAATAATAATTTGAAGTCCAAAACGTTATTGGTAGTTTGAGTCGAGCGAATGTTTAATTCCCCTACCCTTCAGGTAACAATGTCTAGCTTCGAAAACCCAAGATCCGAAGCCTGTCCCCCAGCCTCATCGTGGTAAATTTGTTGAGCACTCGAGTGTTATGTTAATATATATATATATATATATATATAATTTGTGAGTTGCTCAAATGATCTTTTTTCAAGGCCTTTAGAATGGAAAAAGGCCTTGAAAAAAGATCATTTGAGCAACTCACAAATTAAAACGCTATACCATATTTTTTACCTGGTGGCAAAGGTCTTAATGATGCGTGACTTTCTCATGTTTTGCTGGTCCCAAAAAGGACAGTTTGTAGAAAGCGTAAATAAGGCCAAAAGCAAGTGCTCAGATCAGCCTCAGATAGTTGGTAGTGGGAAAAGAAAGGAGAAGATTGAATGCTACCTCTTTTGTGTGAACTCATTAACTGTATGTGTAATACAAGCGAAAAATGTGAAGTTACCCGCAGTTAGTTTAACTGAAAAGTCTTTGCTGGTCTTAATTGTATTTATTTCTAAACTTCACTAAAATAAACACTCAAATTAACCAAACTGCATTATCGTCCATCTTATATACGGCATACACACACACAGATCAGGAGAAGATTTAAAACTAAAATCTATTCATTGCATTGAAGACAATTGGAGAAAGAACCTTAGTTACTTCCTTCTAGCTTTTCCTTTGTTCCCTTACCTTCTCCCCTAAACAGGTTTGAAAAATATATACAAAACCATATTCAAATTACAATAGTACGATTTACTATAATTGCTTTAACAATATATATATATATATATATAGATATATATATATATATATGTTGAATTTCACATAGGTAATGGCTTTGTAGAAAAGCAAAACAGATATAAATCAACGTGTCTCTGCCAGGCATTGAAGAATGTTCACCTGCATTTGCAAACAGCTTATGTAACTCTCTAGTTCTGCAGCCATTTGTTCATTACACATCTCTTCTCCTCCCGGTATTAACCTTTTCAGGCTCCTCAACTGGCTGTTGATGACCTCATCTTCATTATCTTCTCTGGCTAAATCCTTTTTCATTTCTGGCATGTCCTTGTACTTAGACATGCTCACTAAAATATTATCCTGGGACTTTGAACTAGGGTTTGAAGAGAAATCCAGTGGGACCATTTCATTTTGGTCATAAATCCTTGATGAACCTTCATGACCAGCCTCATTTTCAAGAGAGCTAGTGCTTCTAGCTACATTGTCACGATCCCTTTGAAGCTTGACTTGTAGGGCATTACTCCATGCAAAACCTTGGGCTGAGAAGACCATTGCCATGTCCACTTCATACTTGACAACATTCTTAAAATCACAACGGCTGTTATGTTCTGCAGAACTCCTTTCCTTGATCTTCATCAAAGCTGGAACTAAATAGTTCATGTAATTTCTAGTAAACACACCTTGGACTACTTTGTTGGGTTCAAGTGAGTAAACACGTCTTCGTTTAGCTGGTTGTCCCTCCATATAATCTAGGAAATCGGACAATAATGGAGCCACCCTGAGAAACAAGGTTAGGGGTGACGAAATCAGAACCTTTTCTTATCTAAAGAAAAAGAATCCAAGTAACAGTGAAAGGATTGAAGAAGAGGAAGAAGAAGAAGAATTGTTGGTGATAGTGAAATAAGTTGTAGGATAAAGGGTCTAATACAAAGCAAAGTAATAGGACATAGTGAAAGTTAGCGAGAGAACAGAGTTGGTACTTGTCTATGCCAAGCAGAATGAAGGCAAAACAAGCTTTTAGCTAGTGCTGGTTCTGGCGAGGTTACCCTTGAAGCTAGTTCAAGTTATAGGCTTCACATGAGGAGGCCAGCCCAAAAATTAAATGAGTGATAAGGAAATTCAATTATGATTACTGCCCGAACCAAGCATGCACGCACACGCACACAAAGAAGACCACAGACCTAGAAACTGAGTCCTGTGTGGGAGTGATTATAGGGAGTCAGTGCACAGGCACACAGCACAAAGATACGTGTGCAAAATGTTGGGAGTGGTCTATTTAGAATGGCACATGGGATCACATGCTTCTTGCTTTTCACAACTACCCACAGAACGGACTCTCTCCCATGTGCACTAGAAAACAAAGACACCAAAACCCCACTATAAATGCCCTCACATGACTCCACCTCTTCAAGTAGTACTCTTTCCCTTTGCTCTTCAAGGGTCTCCCCTTCTTAGAAGTTTTCCTCCTCATTTCAAATCAACCAGCTCATCCTACTCCTACTCCTTTTCCCCTCTCTCTACGTTTTTATTTTTTTGCCCTTTTCAATTTGTGGTTTTCCGTTGCAAAAATGTGCACCTTTTTTTACAACTCCTCTCACATGCATTATCAAATATTATTAAAATTATTATAAATTATTTTATAAAATTTATTATTTAAATTAAGTAATAATTTTTGTTTATAAGTGTCTTTGTTTGAATAATAACTTTGGTATAATAGTTTAAAATAATTTCAACAATATTTAATAACACAATGAAGTATAGGAGAAATCCATTTTATTAAAATCGGCTTGAACCAACCGATTCGACCGGTGAATTAGTCCCTTAACCGGTTTGAGTCGATTATCAAATCTGTTATGTATGCGAACCAATAAAAATTAATTTGACTGGATCGGCTTTAACCAAAAATCGATGACTTAGCTTGTTGAACTGATAAATCGGTCGAGTTATGAAGTTTAAAAAATATTAATAAAATAAAATAAAATAAAAATTTTTAAACTTTAGGAAGACATAATTTTTGACTTGTTTGTCCGATTTGAATTAATTATATGTTCATTTTATATAACATTTCAAGATTTACGTCATGTAGATCCTAATTTTTCAAAAAGATAACTTATTTTTTGAGTTATGAGTATTTTAATAAAAATATTAAAGTTTTTTTTTATGAATTAAGGGTTAAATTCTTTTTTTCTTAAGATCATCATTTCTCTCAAAATAATGATACTTTAATTATTTATAATGATAAATATCATCTTTTGTAGTGTGTGTATATATATATATATTTATTTAATTTTTATGTTGTTCGACCAATAACTCACTAATTGAATCAGTGACCTATTAACTCAATATCTTAATCAAGTCGACTATCAGTAGTTTAATACCTATGAAAAAAAGTGTAGAAATAAATTGTAAAACATAACATTACACTTTCCGTCGGATGATTATGAATATAATATTAATTACTACGGGTTCCCATAGAGACACCACCACAAATGTGAAAGTTCCACAATTAGTGATCCCGATACAAGGTAAATCTAGCAACACCCCTTCACAAGCTTTTTTCTCTACATATATACACAAGATGTGGTATATTCTGATAAAATGTATGTGACAGCTAGCTAGTCCCATAAATTGCACCAATTTAGAAAGTTTATATTTGTGCTTTGAAAGAATACACAAAATCCAAACCGTCTTGGCCCTACTCTAATGGGATGCTTACAAAGCAATGATGATAAACCTTGGAGTTGGTATAAGAAAAGTCAAGATCTTGTCTTCATTGAGAAAAAGTGAAAACAAAAAGTTTCATCAGGTAGCTTGATAACTTAAAATTAAATATTGACCTTCATGCTTGCTAATATAATCACTCCTCCTATGAGAGCCCCACCCCATTTATATATTGTATACTCCAAAGAGGAAATTAAAATAATGAAGAACTAATTAAACATGAAAAAAGAAGAAGAAGATCATGAAGAAAGTTAGCTGATCAGAAGACCTTTTGTTTTCAAAGGATCCTGGACCTGGTGGCTTCCAAGTCTGAGGCAAAACTAAATGCCAACCGCCCTTTAAACATTTATGGGACAAGTATGCATGTGCAGAGCAGAGTCTCAGAATTCAGATTATTAGTATAAAGTACGCTTCCCATTCTCATAGTTAATAATTATTTAAGTGATATTATTCTACTTGAGGCAGAAACAGCAAGTCTAAGAATTATATATGTACATATATTTTTTTTGTCAAGTGCAATATTACATCTCATATCTATCGATGACATAATCAACAGTGTTTTTTGTTAGGTAGGTTTTGCCACGTCAAAGTTCAAAAGCAAGCCTGCAATTAGCCTTGGCAGGAAAGAAATCAGGTATTAACATTAATTGAATGTTGAAATAGTACTAGAGGAACGGCATTGACGAGTCACACAATTAATGGGTTCGTGAAAGTTGTCTGGGAGGGTAATTGAATGGTGGTGGTGGCTGCATTTGTGAGGATGGACGAACAGACAACACAATCGTTGATGGCTTCTTGTAATAAAATCGCACATATACATTATTGCGGGGGAATTAAGAACCTCAAAGAAAAGACTGACAAAAAGACATAGAAGGAGAAGCTTGATCCTTTTTCCTTCCTCATATAAATTATAGAATTGAATGGAAACAAGATTCTGAGATATGATTTTCTCAAATATTGGGTCTATATGCTTTGATTTCATCTTAATTTTTTAGGTTTTCCTGCCTCTTCGAATTAATTTGGACATACCAGCTCAAGATCACCCCTAAATGTCTTATACTTTCACATTGCTTACTCTTTTATATATGCATTGAGGAAACAAAAATTAGTAATCCGACTATTTATCTCTTTTTCTTCCTAAATTCCGTGAATTAATAACCTCAACTCAAAGTCCATATATGCGGGCATAACTAGTTCATTTTCAAAATAGAAATTAAAAACATTACTTACAATACATGTTTCAAGGTTCTTTACATTTCTTTTGGTAACACTAGGGAAAAAAAATGCACATATATATACACGTGTATTAATGAAAAAAAAAGGATAAAGAAAAAGTGAAATGACAGATATGGTTAAACAGAACAGATAGAATAGTACTGGAAATACAAATAGGGAAAATAAGAAATAAAAAAAGAAACTGGGATATAATTAATGGGTTTTTTATACTAATATGGCAAAAAAATAAAAAATTTATCAAAATCATGTTGTTTTAAGATTATGTACCAAAATGTAGTTTTTTTTTTTACATTAAGAAGCCGGTTTTAACGAAACAGACTTCTTAACGTGTTTAGTTTTTTTTAAAAAAAAATCATGTTGAGGAGTCGGTTTCATTGAAACCGACTTCTCAACATGTTTAATTTTTTTTTTCAAATCATGTTGAGAAGTTGGTTTCATTGAAACCAACTTCTCAACATGTAATTTTAAAAAAAAAAATTATGTTAGGAAGTCGGTTTCATTGAAACCGACTTCTCAACATAAAAAAAATAGATACATTTTGGTACATAATTTTCAAACAACATAATTTTGGTATATTTTTTATTTTTTTGGCTATATTAGTATAAAAAAGCCTATAATTAATACGTGTCTGATTTTTTTAATTTTTCCTCTATTAATTTTTTTATTTAATAGATATTTAAACAATAAATCATTTGAGATCAAAAGTACTGTATATGATAAATTATCTCATATTCTCCAAATTAATAGTATATACCTTTTTATAGTAAATTTATATAGTGCTAATTTAGTAGTTAATAAAATTAACTGATTACATGTGCACCAAAAATACAGTTACATAACCTGTTAATGATATTATTGACTAATAAACACGTAAATAGTTTTAAAACTTTAGAAGATATCCCCGTAACTTCAGAAATAAGTATGATAAAAATAATTGTACCGAAAAAAAGTATGATAAAAATAATTAATTCTTTTAGTATATTGAAAATGTTAATATTATAACTTAAATTGAAAAAATAATAATTTACAAAATTCCTACGAACCTAACCATTTAACCTCAATCTTGCAAGTAATAATTACCAGTAAAAACTAGAGGGAAAATAGATTACATAGACAATATATATATCTAGCTAATCGCCAAGGAATGAATATATGGAGCGAGGTTATTTTTTTCACTATGTAACCTGCTACATTTATGTGATATAAATAAATGGATTTACAAGATATGGTTGGATTTTGAGGGACAACACATGGTGACTTTACTCACGCAGTTGGGTTTTGTACTTTAGCCTAATTTTTAGCAGTATAGTTCGACGGTGACATCACGTGTAAATTATACAGATTAAGATATTGGGTGGGAACAGTTCCAGCAAATTCTAGCTCAACTCAAACTCATGCAGCCCTAATAGCCCTCCCAACGGTAGGCACAGATTGCTCCACGGCATCCAATTTTGGATCACAAAGCTGTCTGTACGGACTCAACCTTTTTTCGGGTGGAGGAGATTGAGAACGACAAGGCCATACTTTGTCACAAGCTGATGTGAGAGACCAGAAAACTAGGAGGTAATATTGCTGTCCTCACTTTGATTTGCTAATGACTTCACATACAGCTGGTTTGAGTGGCACATGTGCACCTCATCTCCTTGAATATCTGAAATTTGACAATTGCCATGGCTCCACTAGTCAGCTAGTTAGCTCAGATGATCAGATCTTAACTGGTTGTATGAGATTGGCCTATATTGAAGTCCCACAGATGTTACCAGTCAGTTTACCTGGCTTACTTGCAATGTGCATGTGTTGGTTAAGTTTGCTCTTATTAGTGCATATTTTTAAAATTATATAAATCTCTTTTAAAAGTATTCAATTGATGCCTTTGTTTATAATTATAATACTTCATATCTTTAAAACTTGAGAATGTATTATATTAATCTTTGAAACAACAGCACAGTTTTAGAAGATAAAGAAGTTTTAAAAAACATTATTGATAATTATATTGAATTCAATTATGACTTTATATAGAATGACAACAATAGAATAAACTTGATTTTATGAAGAACAAAAATATCATATACTAGAGAAAGAGAGCATATTTAATTTTACCTATTAATTAATAAATAAAATATCCCACGCATAGTTAATTATATATGGATTAAAAAAAAAAGAATCAAGAGAGAAGTGAATTGGTTGTTTATACTTTATATAAAAAATAATTTTTCACTTCATTAATGCTACAATTTTTTTATGCAAATAGAAACTTGGTTCAAAAAAGTAGAGCAGTCAAAACAGTTAAACACATTTATCCACATAAATTATGCAAATCGAATTTTAAAATTAGTGAGTCGTAAAAATGTGAGTAATTTTGAATCGACCCTTTTAACCTATGAGTTAAACGGGCCAACCCCGTGAGCTAGTGGACTGCTCGTATAAATATTTTTTTTAAGTTTCAATTTGTTTGTACCAACAATGAAATTTTAATTTAAAAGTTAATTAAATACTTTCTTCTCAAGTAAAAATGCAAAATACACGTACTCTACAGCCTGACATTGGCACATCCGACTCACAAACACATTCATCCAATTCCATTACCCCACACAAACACATTCGTCTAACTTTATAAATTTATATTATTTATTTGTTTGAATTCTCTCTTAATCCTTTCAATGATTCAAAAATATTCAATATTATGTCAATAACCTTTTCAATGATTAAAAAATATTCAATATTATATCAATGTAATATAATATTTGATTTGAGATTATCAAGTTTTTTTTCCTTCAAAATTTAGAAGTAGAAAAAAAAATCAGTTTCGCAAGTCAGCCTGTTTAGACTCGTAAGTTAATGCAAGGCAAGTCGAATTAGTTAATTTACAACTCGTTTAAACATAAACAATTTTAGCTCATCTCATTTAACCTGCAACCCGTTTAAGCAAGCTGACTCATTTGATAGCCTTAGAAAAGGCTCAAGTACAAGTTTCAAACTCTTAACACTTTTAAACAATGCAATCTTGAAATATTTTCCAAGTAAGTTCAAGAAACCTTATATATAAAGTAGCATATATGAAGGTGTAAAGGAGAGTAATAATAATGAACAAGATAATGTGCTGAAACATAAAGAGATTAAGGGGTAATAGAAATGAAAACAAAATTTATAGTAGTTTGATCATAAATTTGGTCCCTAACATTTTAATTTTTTTAATTTAATCCTTAACATTTATAAACTTGCTTCAATTTGGTTTAATAACAAAACATGGATTTTTTATAGACTAAAACCTTATTTTGGACCCTGATATTTGATTTCATTATCAATTTGGTTCCTGACATTTTAATTTTTTGAATTAGTCCCTGACATTCATAAACTTGTTTTAATTTCGTCTCTTCATTTGTATGTCCGTTATCCATTAAACGAAAATGACGATATGTCACCGTTAAAGGTAACGTGACACCGTTATTTTGTCAGAATGACACTAAGTCAATGGCTAACTGAATTTTTTCATCCAACGATGTCATTAGTTGGCATTTGGCTCTTCATGAATGAAAACAACATCATTTTTGGGTGAAAGAATCCAATTAACTATTGACTCAATATCAAGCTGACAAAATAACGGTGTCATGTCACCTTTAACGATAACACATCATCATTTTTGTTTAGTGAATAACGAAAACACTAGCAGAAGAACCAGATTCAAGCGAATTTATAAATGTCAGAAACTAAATTAAAAAAATTAAAATATCAAAGACGAAATTAAAAACGACAAATGTTAGGACCAAAATTAAGAACGATCCATGTTTTGTTATTTTCAAATCTTCAACATTAAACGCAACATATATAGTCCAAGATTTCATGAACAAAAACAAGATTCAAATTATATTATTTTAATTGTAAGATTAAAAAGAAAGTTATTTCTCTATTTCAACCAATACATTTAAATTAGAAATACCCCTTAACAAGTTTTCATATTAAATGAATATTTAATATGTATTAAATCTCAAATTTCATTTTAGTACTATTCGTTCCCAAATTTTGAACTTATGAACTCTACTTAAATCTCCATTCATTCCAACTACCAGCTACATAAAATAGCAGGAAATGGATTTGCCATCAGTATAGCACAAAGCTCCCATACTTTAGAGTAAAAAAAGCGGAAAATTAATTAGAACAATATTATATTTTCATAACATCTTCTTAATTAGTCAAAACAAAAAGTATTAAATGAAAAAATAAAAATATTTAATATTTTAGAAACCCAAAAGTCATTTAATACTTACTTCTTTAAGTAATTAAAGTGATTATTAAACTGATTCATTAAGAGGATATAAAATTATTAAATTAATTAATAGAAGCAGCAAGGTCATGCAGATCTCTGTATATAATTTTGCAAATTAGACTGGAAAGTTCCCGAGAAACCTTGTGTTGTCATAGTGAAACATCATCGACCTATATCACAGCTGTCTTGATTCCCAATAGATGTTGACAATAAGCCGATTAGACTTACAGGTCAAGCATATCATATTCGCTTGAGTTAAGGCACATGAAATTATGCAAGTAAAATGAAGACAAATATTGTTTATCAATGATGCATGTTGAGTCTGATCTTACTACTACGAAAAATTCAACTTAAATGTTGAATCTCATTTTAATGATTGACTCTGATGTGTTCAGTTCAACAACTAAAGGGTCTGAGTGGGGTCACATTCATTTGCAAGGAGAGGATTCGTTGTTGTCTGAGTCGCTAATTAAGTTTTGCCAAATTTTAGTTTGCCATAATTAACATGCAGATTGTAATGGACATAGATTGTGAACTCCAACATCGCTTTTTATTTTTTTTCTGGCCTTGTACTCGCGGGATAGCTAGATACCCAAGTTTGAAATCAGGTAGCGTATACATATAGGTGTCTTTCATAAAGTAGACATAGACTTGTTTTTTTCTTTTTTGGGGCTTTGCTAAGAAAAATGTATGGAATTAGTACGTACAGCACAAAAGAAATGTCTCACCAAGCCGCACAATTGTGATTTCAGCGACCTGATTTGCCAGTCTAGGAATCCACTTTAGCACTCCAACACTATATAGGAATCAGCCTTGTTTTTTTTATTTTTTTTTGAGTTATGATTAAGAATCCATCACGTATCCAAGAAAGTAAGCTACCCTCATTCTCTTTCTTTTTCTGCCATAACAAGAGTCTAATTGGGTTCTTCTATTTATTTATTTTTCAACATTGATGAATTAATCCTTTCAATATGTCTTCCTTTTGTAGCCAACTTATTTTTCTTAAATTATGCTAGTCGTTAGAATGATTGGATCCAAAAGAGTGAGTCTTTAGAAGTGCATCACGTGTAAATATAAGTAGTTACTCATTTACTGTCATAAGTTACTCGTTTGGTTGCTTTTTTTCTTTAGATTTTATATGAAAAATGCTCAACATCTTTGTCAATTTGAAATTCAAATTTCTTCTCATTAAAGCTATGAGCTTAATAATCAATAAAGTAAAAATAACACCTTAATTATCATAATCAACCAATTATACTCGATTAAGGTAATTCATACTTTTAAGCACATGTTAATTTGAATGATTTTCTCAATTAATCACAAATAATTAAGGAAACTTGAATCTTGTCAATCAATCAGCAATTAAACTAGGAAGGTATATTAAGCACATGTTCAATTAACTCACCAACCCAATCAGTACATGATATTCTAATCACCTTACCATGATCAAAGGAATTTAAATAAATCAAACACATACTAAAATAACTTAATCCTTCGTTATCAAAATTAAATATCCAACAGAATCCATGAGGTTAAGATACATGTTGAGAGGCTATTTATGAGTAAAAATTACCGATATTGTTGATAACTTGACAAGTGCATCAAATTGCATCAAGTAATAAAGTATGAGTAAAGATTGTTCCCAACGAGAATGAATTATAATTACCAACAACTATAATCAAATCACTATCTAGGCATAAAATTTGAAGAGAAGGGAGCTCAAACAATCAATTAACAAAATTAGACTTAAAAAACTAAATGAACAAATTCTTTTTGTAATTTTAACAAACACTTAGCAAGCAAAGTGGATTTTTCTTCAATTAGAATGAAATGTTGAGGTTGGGTTCACTAATCTTCCCTCTAAATGCAACGAAATGATCCTTAACATAATTCCATTCTTCAATTATGAAAATCAATCCTCTAAATCACTCAAGTCCTAATTCCTTAGGTAAAATAAGCCTTAATTCCCTAATTAATCTGTAACTCCTTAGGTGATTTAATTAGTAAATATGCATTATGAATAAGGATCCCAAGATCACTACTAAATCAAGATCTATTCCTAGATTCAAGATTCAAGATTCAATAGGTGATTAATTTCAGGTCTAGAGTTAATATCAATTTTCTAATTATCTACTAACTCAAGAATCAAATTATGGATGATCAAGCCACAATAAGCATTAAGCAAAGAAACTCATCACTCATGCGAAGTAGGAACGATATTAATTTGACAAATCAATTACATTAGAGTTCAAAATTAGCTACATCAAACCCCAACAATAGAGAATTTAGCTACTCAAAACAAAGGAATTAACAAAGATGGAAGAGATAACAAAGATGGATGAATGGAGAGTCATTAGATCTTCAAGAATTGTCCCAAAGAACTTGAATTTCCAATGGTCTTCGAGAGGTACGGCAAAATTCAGATTATTATGATCCCCCAATTCTAAAATTTGAGTCAAATCCCCTATTTATAAATGACTCTAACGCTCAACATAAACTTGTCAGCGCTAAGCTTTGGTTACTTTGACAAAGTATTCATTTAAATTGCTACAGGGCACTGAGCACAGGTTATCAGTGCTGAGCGCAGAGATTCCAATGGTCTCACGCAGTTGGAGCGTTAAGCGTGGATCCTCGTAGGCTGGGTGCTGAACCTTCAGAGGTCCCATTAAATTGTAGCGTGAGGCGTTAAGAGCTAGAGCTGAGCGCTAGCTCTTTTTGTGTTATCTGACTTCCCAGGGCTGAGCGCTAAGCATCTTTGCCCATTTCCTGCAAATTGTTACAACTTTTAATAGAGTTTATTTACAATCAAGTATTCATGATCCTAAACTCTATTTGAAAAGATAAAGTAACAATTCTAAACAAATGTTCTTCAATTCCAAGTAAGTATGTACAACTTTACGCCTAAGAATCGCTATAAATCTACATATACTGTAGATTTATCAGATATCAACCTTTTCTTAGGTAGATACACATGTTAATGGTTATGCAATGTATATTAATTTTTCAAAGAAAGTGAGCAGCTATCTTGCATTCAGCAGAGCTTAGCTAAATGGTAGTCGATTGCTGAAGCCTTTCTAATTGAACATTCAAGATTTACTGTACAGGGCATTCTGTGTAATACGTGCAAACTGTGGTTGTGGGATGCTTGACTGGCACTCACTAACACAATAGGCTGCTACTACGTAACTAGTCCTGAATATCGTCAGGTTTTGAATTTCATTTTATATAAATTTTGTTGGGTTTTGAGCTCTATTTTAAATTGAATTTGTTAAATTTCAAACTCAGATTTTTTAAAATTTGACAAAATTAAGAATGAGCTCTACAAGTACGATGACTGTTAATGAATTATGCAGTTAAGGTATTGCCCAGGTACAATGGACTCCACCACTGCTTCATGGCAGAGTCTTTCAAATTCATGCTTTGAAGGTTAGAAGAATTGCCATTAGTACTTGAATTGAAACGCTTGAAGACACTATTTAATTATATAAACAGCCCAATCAATAAGCATTTTCCTATTTGTTCCTCATTTTACTGTTAGGGGAGACTGTAGGAAGAAATTATCATAAATTCATTTTAATACGACGTAGAAAAGTCTACTTAGACCAATCAAAGGAAGGGACTAATGAGCAAAACCTAGGAACCCTTACCCAAATATTAAAAAAACAAAGTCTCTCTCTCCTTTTGTTTGAAAAAAAAAAACTTGACTTTGGAATTTGTAAATACCCTTCATCAAAGGAAGAAGGAAAACTATGCAACTTTTTGAAAGCATTAGCAAGACATTGTCGTACCCTAGGTGTGGGGACTTCATTGGATGCCTTCCACACAACACCAACGAGTAAACACAACCTCCTTCGTTTCTTTTACTGGTAGATATTTCTGTAAGCATTTGCAAATGTGCAGTCCCTTATTTCATTCTCTACAACTGAATCTTTTTGGTCGTAGTGTTCCCTAAAGGCAGGCACATATAAAAATTAGATAGTCAAGGTTTCAAATTTTGCATGATGCCGAAAAAGTTTCCATAAACTCTTATTCTCCCACCACAAAAATCCCAATGTCTAGTTCATTATCCAATCACTGCCACTTTAATGTGGCATACAATAAACATGGAGAAAACTGGATGAGGAAGGACTCAAAAGCATGGGAAAAGCAGGGGAAAAGCAAGGATTGAAACTAACGCTACTTTGCCCCTAGCATCAAAGCAAAAGGAATGAGAAGACATCCATTTCGCCAGAACTGAAAATACATGAAAAAGGTAAACAAACTGGGAGAGCTATATCACAGGCTTCCTCTCCCTACCTAGTTAGCATTTAAGTAGTTAGGCCTTCTCTTTGTCTCTTCTTTCAGGTATGCCACTGAATTTTGGCCCTTTTGCTATCTACAACGTTTGAGTGCTGTTTATCACACAGTGTAATGCTGCTGGATTGTATCAATGTCCAGACCTTTCAGCTTCACCACAGACTCAACATGTCCCTTAAGTGTGTGAAGCTCACGAAGCCTGTAAGGGTAGGTGCAAAACAGAGAAATTTCATGTATTAGTTCCACTAAAAGATTTTCTCTATAAAAAATAATGAAACATGGAATAAATCTTTCTATAGTAATTATTATGATAATATCATAAGCCAAGGGTGTGGTTGCTTACCTTGCAACTTCAGCTCGTCTCTTGGCCTGCTCAGCAATCTCAGACAGTTCTCTGTAACTGTGCTTTTCGTTGAAAATACTAGAAGTTTCTGGTGGTTGAAGGCCATGCAGGGTCCTCTGAGCAAGAGCCCATTGAGCTTCCCTCTCCTCCTTACCATAGTCTTTCTTGGTGGTGAAGGCAGTCTGTCCCACATTTTGAAACAACAGTTCAAATCTATTTCATAAAAAATTCACCATTCCAGAATGAGTAAAAGTTATTTGATAAATACCTTATTTTCTAGCAGATTTAGCCAAGCTTTGCCACTCAAGATGTAGCGGATGGCAAACTTCATTAAGTCAAGTGGAACATAGAAGACAACACTGTAGAGCCAGATGACTCCTGCCCAACCCCAACCAACTCCTTTGATCTTTGCGAAGCTCCAGTTGGCATATACTGCTATTAATGTAGCAATCTGCAAGACCATCAGCTCAAAATATTATTCCATCCTTCTTTAAGTCAGAAAGGAACAAATAACGTCCTATTTTGATCACATTTCAGTTGCATGCCTACAACTCTGGCAGATAGAATGGGGAGCATCATCCTTACCAGCTGAGCAATAATGAAAGCACCAACTAACAGCAATCCAGGGCGTTCAAGATAGGACCAGCTACGCGAACGGGTTACAAAAATCAGAGCCTGGCTAACTATACTGACTTGTAGATACAAAGCAGCCGTCATTTCATTTGGGCTGTCATGCAGGTGTCTAACTCCAAATTTGTCCTGGAATGATAATCAAGGGTGTCACATTTGAACCAAAACAAGAATATTAAAAAGGAATATATGCTAGGTAAATATTTCTTACGGGGAAGAACTTAGTATCTTTCATTGCCCAGAAGAATATGACAGTCATCAGTGCCAAGTAACCTCCAAGCACGACTCCAGTAGCAAATATTTCTTTCAGTTTCCAGCTATCAGGCAAGGGAGATGGCTTCACCCTGTCCTTTGAAATTGTCATGATTGTTCCTAATAGCATGACAATTATTGTGTCAGATT
Organism: Styphnolobium japonicum; assembly: GCA_023212625.1. NCBI lineage: Eukaryota > Viridiplantae > Streptophyta > Magnoliopsida > Fabales > Fabaceae > Styphnolobium > Styphnolobium japonicum. The sequence continues at coordinate 17,162,621 of JALBWW010000003.1, read as the reverse complement.
ACCATTGTCAAAATCAGCATAGGCATAATGAGAATTTAAGTATATTTCAGAGAAATATCTGTTAAGATCTTTACCATCATTTAGAATGGCAATAATCAAAACCATGAACGGAGAGAAGTCGAATTTCCAGATCAATGCTATAAACATGAAGCCAAACTGCATTTAGAAATAGAGAATCCAAACTGATCAATATTCATTCCTTGCCATAATAAATTACATATATAGTCATAACAATACTATCTACTTACCACTATACGAATAGTGATAGATACTGCATAGATCTGAAATACAAAGAAAATGAAGCGATAAATGTTAATTTACAACATGGAGAGTGAAATAGAGCATGTTTATCGACAAAGCAGAGAGCAACCAACCGTGTAGTTCTTCATTCTTTGGAAAATAGCTCTGCTAGTTAAGACTGCACTAATAATAACACTCAATCCAGGTTCTGTCAAGACAATATCAGAAGCACCTCTTGCAGCATCAGTAGCATCAGCAACAGCAATTCCAATATCAGCCTTCTTCAAAGCAGGAGCATCGTTGACACCATCTCCAGTCATTCCACAAATGTGCTTCCTCTCTTGCAACTTCTTTACAATTTCATATTTGTGCTCTGTAGGATAAAAGTAGGATATAATAAGGACAGAATTAGCAGCTACACCATTTCAAAGAACATAAGGAGAGGCAAAAAAAAAAAAAAAAGCAACTTTCATAGTAGTGAGATGGTAAAGATTCTAAAGAATATGAACCTGGAAATACTCCAGCAAATCCATCTGCCTTTTCAATCAGCTCTTCTACAGGAAGTGCGGCAATGTTTGCATCTTTGTCTTGACCAAGCAAGGAAGAAGATGGGTACATATTCGTTCCCATCCCAAGTCTCCGGCCTGTCTCCTTAGCTATGGCAAGTTGATCACCTGGAGAGCAGAATAAAAGTCAAGATATTAACTTAAGGATGTTTGATAATAAATGCTATTTTACGGCAAATATTTGCTTTGTTTAGAGAAAGGAATGAGGGAGATTAATTACCAGTAATCATCTTGACATTTACACCAAGATTAAGAGCTCTACGAATGGTTTCAGCACTGTCATGCCTAGGGGGATCAAATAGTGGCAACAAACCAACAAACTGCCATGGACCACCAGCGCTTTCTTTTGTTTTCTCAGGAACTTCCTGCAGAAGTTGCAAAGAACCAGGGGAACTTATGTTTGTGAAGGGAAATGAAAATTTGCAATACAAACTTCAAACATGAAGACTAGCTATAAAAACCTGTCTAGCAACACCAAGTGAACGAAGCCCTCTCTCTGCAAACTTGTCAATAATAGCATGGACCTTCTTCTTAGCATCTTCCCTGAGGTTACACAGGATCATGATCTGTTCACCAAAACAAATATATTAGCATCAGTGAGTAACTAGAAATCTAAAAAATAAAGAACAAAATGAATGAGGTTACCTGCTCAGGGGCACCTTTGCTTGCCCGGTGCCAATTCCCATCAGCATCAATGTAAGTCAAAGCAGTTCTCTTATCAACAGGATTGAACGGGAAGAAGTGCACCTCTCTTATGCCAGCCCTTGCCTGCACAAGGCAGAGATATGTTCAATATAATCAGTCGAGCATTTTTCTAACAATGAACTCAAGGAAAGCAAGTGGAGCAACTGAAGAGAAGTTTAACCTCTTTGGGGTCAGCAAGCATTCCAACAATGGCAGCGTCTATGGCATCCTGGTTTTCAGTCCTGGAACCCCTCGCAGCAAGAAGGATCACATGTTCCTTATCCACACCCTTTTCAAAGACCTCAATCAAGTTCTTGTCAACACTCAGCTTGTTAAGGGTGAGTGTCCCTGTCTTGTCACTGCAAAGGACATCCATACCAGCCATTTCTTCAATGGCTGTCATTCGTTTGGTGATGGCACCCTGCTGAGAGAGCCTGTGAGAACCAATGGCCATTGTCACAGACAATACAGTGGGCATAGCAATGGGAATTCCTCCAATCAAGAGGACCAATAGGTTGTCAATTCCATCTCTATACTTGCGGTGCTGAATTGGGTACATGACTATGATCTCAGCCAACATACCAACTGCAATGGAACAAATACAAAAGTTCCCAATTGCTGTGAGCACCATCTGGAAATGTCCAACTTGGTTGGTACTATCGACCAGATGAGCTGCCTTCCCGAAGAATGTGTGGACGCCAGTTGCAATGACAACAGCTTCAATTTCACCTTGTTTACAAGTTGAGCCAGAGAAAATTTCATCCCCAGGATTCTTAGTCACAGGAAGTGACTCTCCAGTCAGAGCGGATTGATCAATCTTTAATGGATCACCCTCAAGAAGACGAGCATCAGCAGGTATGATGTCACCTAGTTTGACGCTTATGATGTCTCCAGGGACTAGAATTGCAGCTTCTTCCTCGGCCCATTTACCATCTCTAAGAACCTGCACAGGCATGAGAATTTTGAGTCATGAACACAAGCTTAAACTTGTCACTTCTTAATGCCCAAACAGATCAATAGTATATGTCCTTGTATATAAACATTGCCTTTAGAGTAAACCATTTAGTCTCGTTTTTATACAAATGAGATGAAAGACCTCTCATTGTTCTCATTATTTGACGGCAGGCCTCTGGGCTTCATTAGCCAAACATATATCTGGCATCAGATGGATCCACAATTACTTGATGCAGGATAGAGACACAAACTTTAATTTATTACCTTCGTTTTAGGAGCAAGACCAGCCATAAGAGCAGCAGCAGCATTTCCAGCATTATTTTCTTCAATGAAACTGATGGTGGAGTTGATCAGCAACAAGCAAACAATACCCACAAAATCTTGCCAATCTGGGGGCTTCCCATCACCATTTGCAAGAGCAATTGCCATCAAAGCTGCAGCTTCCATGACCCATGACAGGGGATTCCACATGAACCCAAGAAACTTGAGAAATTTGCTTTCCTTTAATATTAAAATTATGACCAATCAGCAATTGCAGTAAGTAATTGTATCATTGAAATATATTAGACACTGTATCATAAAGTAAGTAACCTTTTTCTCTTCTAGCTTGTTTGGCCCAAATATTTGAAGCCTGTTGGTTCCCTCCTCTGAGGACAAACCTTCTCTGGAACATTTCAATTGCCCGAACACTTCCTCAATTGGAATACGTTCCTGCAAACAAGTTATATTAGAAAACTGGATTCCTTAATACATTCCCTACATACAACCACACCACTAGCATTTCCCACCTCAAGAAGCTGCAAATTGAGTCACTTCTTGATCAACAAAAGCTTCTTTTTTGCGTTCCAAGCTTTTAATGAATGCAATTGTTTCTTCTTTTCATTTTTTGTATGTGATTATTGTTGTAAATAACTTAGAAAGACCTTTCAAGTTTTTTTCTTTTGTCCCTTTTTTCTGCTTATAGCAACCCTTGGTATGCAGATTAATATGAATCAACCGGATACATATATTTGAGACCCTTTGTTGCAAAAGAATCACGTATGTTGGGGTTGAGGCAGTTGCATTTTTTTGTTTTTTGTTTTTGGCTATAGTTGAGTTTCATTTCAAACTTTGCTTGCTACACCAAACTACCAATCCTCATACCGACAAGAATAATGTTTAAAAAAACAAAACACACAAGAATACAATAATATAAAAATCATAATAATAAGACATAAAGAGGATGACTATTTTCATAATATTTTTTATAACAAAAATTTTAACTTAATTTATTTTTAATAAAAAAAAATTATACTATCATCAAGACAGGAGTTGCTATGGTACCTTAGGTATGATACGCAAGGTGAGTTCTCAAGTATATATTGACTGTTGACTTTACAATAAATGTTTGAAAGTTTATTAAATATAATCAACAACTAATGAATTTTTGACAACTAATTTTAAATATTAATACTCATATATATATATGTGTGTTTTTTTCTCTGATATTCTTCTTTTTTATGAGAATACTAATATTTTTTTATAATTATTAATTAATATTTAATCATGTGACACACTTAACTAAAATATAATTATTTTATTTATATTTTAATATATTATATTTTAATCAAGTGAGATACATAATTATTAATTACTAAAAATATGAATAATCTTATAAAAATAAAATGTACGAAAAGAGTATATATATATATATATATATATATATAAAGGATCAACTTATACCGTGTAAGACTTAATTATTCTTACACTACCTAATAAATTTTTATTGAATAATTTTCTTACAAAATCTACTATTAGATTGAAGGTTTATATCATACAAATCATTTGTGTCAAATTTTGAAAAAAATTGAATATCAATAAGAATATATTTCAATAGTTCATATTTTTTTAATAGTTTATATTAAGTTAATTTTGATGTATATCAATAAGTTACAAAATAATTTCGGATTAATATAAAATTTTATAAATATGATTTACATAATAGAAACTTTCAATTTAACAATAAATTTTATAAAATAATTATTTAATAAAATTTATTAAGTAGTGTAAGAGTAATCAATTTCTTATATATATATATATATATATATATATATATATATATATATATATATATGAAGATGAGTGTGTGGCCAAACAGGCCTTGGGACGCCAGCCAGCCAGCCAGCGGGCCAATGAGGAAGGAGTTGACTGGTGAGCCGTGACACGATCAAAAAAGTGTTAGTGTCAGACTCAGACGGGACAGCACAACTCTCTCTCCATGTGATTGGCGCGTATTAACAGCTTTCACTCGTTGCATGGCTTCGACAACATGGGACCCCTTTGGTCCTATTTCAATTAATAATACTCTTGCTCTTGTTTATTCCAGTGGAAATCAAAATTAACAAGATCAAAGAACAAGCTGAATTTTGCAATAGAGGATGAGGGAAAATTGAATAACACGACTACTGATGAATCCAAACAACTGTGGACCCTCCTAGTGTCAGGACCGTTAAATGTGACACCTACTATAAAAACGGTTAGTCCCAAGGGCCATGATTCACAGAAAATATTGAAAAAAGCTGTGAAGTACTACGGAAAAGTACTTAAAATTCCATCCCGCCAAACAAGGCGATGCACATGATGGACTTTGGAAAAATATGTACGCCCCCTGAATAAATGGGATAAAAAATTTGGAACGTGTCTTATCTGTCTCTCACATGTTTAGATCCACTAGAAACACTACAGGAAATTAATCTGTTTGGTCGCTGAGAAAGTGATGGAAAATTAAAGAATGGCATCCTATGGTTGTGGGTTGCTTTTGGAATTGTACCCTATCCCTTTCCATGCATGTTACCTTACCCAAACCTGCCCTCTAACAATTTTGATTCGTTAATTTTCTCAGTAATGGAAGGATTAGGTGGGAAAAATTATATCTTTAGAAAAGAAAATTTTTCTGAAACCACTTTTGTGTAGACCAATCCTACCCAGAAACAGAGCATCAAAGAAAAATAGTCAGGCACTCATCATGGTTCAAGTCACTGAACACTTCAATGAGATGAGTTATAAGGGAATGGTAACTTTGAAGCCAATCGAAGAGACATGAAAGGGAAAACAATTAAATAATAATACATAAATAAAAACATTACTTTTTGAAAGATTTTGCTGTTTGAACACCAAAATACAGAGGCAGACACATAATTTCTTGAGAAAATAGGCAGGAAAATGAGAGAAAATAAAGGGATTTGAAGGCATATACCAGATCAACAGTCTCATTCTTGATCTCCTCTAGGGTGATTCCCTTGTCACTCGCCATGTTTGTTCACCTTGTGGCCTCTGCAGACAAGCCCAGAGAGAAAAACAGCAAGAGCACTACAATATGCAAAAGTAGAAGGCTTTATAAATTGAAAGCAAGGAAAGGGACAGAAGAATTAAAGGGTCATTGAATGAGAATTCTGTATCCCAAGAAAATGGTTGCAGTGCAGAAGGGTATGCGCTCACCTCTATGCCTCTGTGTTTTTATACCGTCTTGCAAAAGGAAGAAAGCGTCACAATTAAGACTGGGAATGTGGCCTCTCTCTAAAGTTTCTCTCTCCTATTACCGGTGACTTGTCGGTTTCTGCTGCTGATGTCGATGATGGTGATGCCTTGGGGTTCAAAACTTCTCACCCCATTAGGGGTCCCAATCCTATGTAGGCAAAGGTGGCAAGGATCATGTAACTCTCAACCCTACTTGCCACTGTGAACAATATTATTATAGTTTTACCCATTCTAATTTATCTGATAGTATGATTGTTACTCAATAGTTAAAAATTAAAATAATAACTGTTTTTTTTTTTTTTGACATTTAGGAGTTGCAAACATTTAGGGAAGGAAAATAAGTGCAAGCACTTTATGTATTGTGTAAGAGTTTAAATCCCACTAGAAGTACCTTGTGACTAAAATAAAGTCGATGTTTAAGCGGAAATTAATCAACATCTAAAAGGTATAGGAACATCTTGTGATCTTATCAAAAAAAAAAAAATTGGTCAGTGAATGATCAAATGTATGACATTGTTATCACAATTGATACAATCTCATTGACAAATTTAATTTTGTTTTGTATTCAATATTATTCAAAGACAATGATGTGTAATGCTCGAGCTTATAAGGAATTAAGTGTTTTATCTCTTAAGTAAATATAACTCACTAAAGATGTGTGTTTGTTGCTATTAAAAACATGTCATAAATTGTTGATGGCCAATTAGTATGGGTGAACCTGGCAAAAAGTGAGGTTTAGGCTAAGAAATTTTAGCTTAAATCATATTGTAGGCCAACTCATCAATCTTATGGTGTAAAATTTTCATCTTAAGGTACGTATTTAATTTTGTTTTTATTTATTTATATTTCTGTTTAATTAGCTTCCTTGGAACAAAAACACCAAAAGGAAAAAAAAATTGCGGTGAATATATCTTAATCCTTCTTTTTTTCTATTTATATATCATGTTCATTTGTTCTAATTTCTTGAATTGATTAATTTATGACTTAAAAAATATTTCATGGATATATCCTAAATCGCTTTGGCCAAAAATAATATATTAAATCTTCACTTCTTATATTGGTGAGACTTAATATAATTATATTATACTTGTATCTAATTTTATTTTCAAACTCTGACTTTGTACTACCCAATTTTACAACAAATGAATTATCCTACAGGGCTTTTGTTGGCTTCGGTTGATGTGGAAGTTTTATTTATCAATAACTTATTGTTATATACAAACGAAAAAAAAAAGTGAAGAAGGACAAAAACAAAAAACAAAAGTGAGTGACTCGTGTGCCAGCCCGTAGCTCGCATAAAGTTAAGTTATGCTAGTTATTTGCTAGCTCGCACTAAAATTGACTCAATCTAACTCGAAATTAGCTTGGCTCGACATGAGTTAGCTTACCTGTCCCAAATTCACACCTCTATCAATTAGAGACTTGACTCTGTAAGCAATCAAATTCTTTATAGAAAATATCATTATTCAATCATGTATGACCATATTATAAAAAATAAAAAAAATTAATTGTTATTGATAATAATATCTGAGAAGTTAAAAAATTGTATGTTCAAACTTAATAGTATATTAAAATTAAACTCAAACAATAATTTAATAATGATGGTGAATATGTAATATGTAACATGCTTATAAATAATTCAAACAATCATTTAAAAATGAGGGTGATGTAATATGTAACATGCTTATAAATATTCTTGTATGTTTAAATTTTATTAGTCTCTTGAGATAGATTATGAATTTTTTTATATATTTTCTGATGGTAACATAAACGATTTGTTATCAATCGAATTAGGAAAGTAAATTAATGGAAATAAAAAAATTAAAAACAATATCAATAGAGTTATGATTATTTATATGGTACATTTTTTTTAATCTTTTGTGATGATGATGGTGAGAAACGATGTCATTTATTAAACGGGGATGGTGGCATGGATTCTTTTAAGTAAGCAACTTATTTATGAGTTTTTTCTGTCTCGCTTTTATTGTCGATAAAGTGAATTCGCCTCCAACATAAGAAAACGGTTCATTATCTAGCATTTTAAGTTTATGAAAATGGGTGCATTTTTAAGGTTAAAGCTAAAAAAAGAAAGAAAGAAAGTTTAATATGACAAGTAAACAAAACCAGTGAATTTCTGCACACCTAGATTATTCAATCAATTTATGTCATTATATTTTTGGTAAAAATATTAAAGTATATGATATTCATTTAGAACTAAATTATTTGGTATAGATCTTTGTCTTACGACTTAATGATTATGTACAATGTTTTTCAGTGCCTAGAAGATAATTTGCTGTTTGAACTCTGACAAAATATCCCGTTGTTATATGAAATACAAAATCAAATTGATAAACACTTTGATTATTAAAATATTTAACCTGATAATTATCGATCACTTCAACTATTTTCTCGACATGATATTTATAATATTTTAAGATAATTCATAATTCATAATTATCTACGATAAAAAAAAATTAATTTGATTATCCATTTATTTAACTAAATGAGGCCCTCTTAAATCTTAACAAGCTAACTGCCAAGAGAACTCGAACCTAAAGCACATCAACACATGATAGGATCTTCACTTATCTAACTATCTTTCTAGAATTTTTTTGATGATAAATCCTTTTAAATAATTAGAAATTATTTTTAATTACTTAAAAAATATTGAATGAAAAGTCAGAAATATTTAATAATTTGATAACTCAATTTTTTTTTAACATTTTATCATTAAATAATTAAAAGAGTTATTAAACTTAATGGGATTTAATATATATATATATATATGGGGAGTGATCAACTTATATCAATGTAAGACTTGATCACTCTTACATCACTCAATAACTTCTTATTAAATAACTTTTTTACAAAATCTATTGTTAGATTTAAAGTTTCTATCATGTAAATTATTTGTATCAAATTTTAAAAAAGTTGAATATCAATAAGAATATAATCAAATAGTTCATATTTTCATATATTTTAATAGTTTATATTACGTTAAATTTGATATATATCCCTTTCAAAAAAAAAAACTTTGATGTATATCAATAAGTCACAAAATAATTTTGGATTAATGTAAAATTTTATAGGTATGATCTACATAATAGAAACTTTAAATCTAACGGTGAATTTTATAAGAAAGTTATTCAATAAAAAATTATTTACACCACTTAATAATTTTTTGTAGAATGTAAATTTAACCAATCCAACCATTGAATCATATGTTATTATCTTAATGATCATGCATATCAAATTTTAAATAAATCGGACATATATAGTTATCTAATCTAATAGTAGATAATTTATTTACATTTTAAAATTATATTATAGTTAAAATGAAATAATGTGATGAAATATCAAATAATTTTTTAATTTTAAGATATCTTATGAAGTTGATCTATCTTAGAAGAACTTTCAATTCAACAATCAGATTGGTTAAATTCATATTTAAAAAAATTATTAAAAATTATAAGTGTGTCAAGACTTATACTTGATATAAGTAAATCCTCTCTCTCTCTCTCTCTCTCTCTCTCTCTCTCTCTCTCTCTATATATATATATATATATATATATATATATAAAATATGAGACTGACTTTAAATAGGATGGGTCCCACGATAATAGAAAGTCTCTCACCTTTGTCAACCCAATTCTGGTTTTCTATACGTACTTGGAAAGACACTTCCTCACCGTTGATCTTTCCTACAAGTATATGCTCTGATCGGATGCGGTCAAGTCCATCGTAAGTCACCCCTTCGGCGGACCTTGATGGCTCTGACTTTTCTTTATTTCTTATTAAAAAATGATAAAAGGGCACTAAATTTTCTCATCCGAATAGGAAAATTGGAAATTAGGAATAGCTGCTGCGCCTCCTTAGTTTTCAAAACATTTGCATTGTTTTTTTGACTTTGAATCACTTTTAGTTTCACTGTCAATTTTGTCAAACTCTTTTTGGGAGTCTGCGTTTGCTAGAATGGAAGTAAAACCATCCTTTCATACTTCCTATAGTTTATATGAAAACTTGAAAACTTCATTGGTTCACACCTAACCCTAGAAAAATCACATGTCGTATTTTATCTTAAATGAACCGATGCAATACACATATTAAATTAAATTCACCTCTTTCATTTCTTCTTTTTCCTCAAACTAAATCCTCCTTCTTCTCCCAACCATTTTCGACACTCCTGAGCATGGTGCCATATTTCTTTGTCTTAAAACTTTCAATCACTCTCTCCCCCTCTGTAACAATAGTTGCGGTCACCACCACCACCTATATATTTTCATTTTTCAGTCATTTTAGTCAGCTTTCGATCAAACGCAATCATTTTCAATGCCGAATTTAGTTTTCTCTTTGTCTTGAAAATGCAATTTTTAAAATTATTTGACACAAATGTTAGAGACAAAGGATCTTCTGCCATGGCGATTCTTTACTAGCAATACCAAGGAAGCTCTGTCATTATCTAAGCTTTATTTTTCACAAATAATATTTTTTAATGTGAAAATTATTCGAAAACTTTTTTTGCAATTTTGTATGATGACTGATGAGTGATACAAAATATACTTGCCCAAAGGATTGTTTTAGTTTAAATTGTATGATTTTACGTTGTTGTTGAGATTATTAGAAAAAGAAAAGAGAAAAATTAGATATTCAAGTTCAAGTTTCCAAATTAAAGGATATGTACATGCTAAAAATATTGTGGGCGATGTCTACTGTTTCACCCAAACTAATTTTATTACCATATATGAGTTTGTTAAATAAGTAATGTACATGTATGTTAAATAATTATGATAAATTGATTCAAAAGTATTATAAAATTGAATGATCGCATAATAAATTTATTTAAATTAATTATTATGTGTATAAATATATTAAAATTAAGATCATTGGGATATTGTATTTTTTTCAAATTATTTAATAATATTTTAAATAACTCTAAAGTATAAGTAATCAAAAACCAAATAATCTAAAAGAACTAATAATAATAAGGTAGTCCAAAATTGAAATTTTTTATTTAAAAAAGGAATTTATTCTAATAAAAAATAGTATACTAATAACATAATTAAAATTGATAATATAAATTTTATTTTTTAAATTAAAAAAAAGTATACTAATAAATTATCCATCGAGAAAAATATGCAAATAAATTAAATAAAAACTAAGATGATATGAATTTAGATTTTCAAATATAACATATTGGCGTAATTTTCACCCGATTTTTTTATGATTGAGTGAATATTTCACCATTAATAATTTTAATTTTGAAAAGTAAGAAATAAAAATAGTATTGTTAAAAGTTAGATGAAATCAAATCATCTATAATTAAAATTAGAATTTAAATGGATGTTAACTATACTATTCAAAATTATTATTTATAATTATAATTAGAAAGACCTATAAAATTCAATTTCTAACAGTAATTTTGAGAATCATTATGTAGGAGTTGATATGCACATTTAGAAAGAAATTAAATACATAAAGAAAAAAAGACTTATTTATGATTGTCATCTATATGAGGGGCTAAATATTTTGGAGGAAAAAGACTTATTGTATGAGTGACATGTGATATTGGTGGAGCTTGAATGAACTCTCTTTAATAATATTATGTAGATATATGTCAGTGCAGCTCACAAAATCTTTTTGTACAATTATGAAAATCCATAAAGTATCTCATCGAAGGATATGTGTTCTTGATACATAAAATAAAAGGGTAAAGTATTGTTTGTTTTACTTTTTTTTTTTTTTTAAATGGGAGAATGTAGGAAGGTTGTGAAGGTCTTATGGTCGAAGGTCACCTTACATCCAAGAATATAACCTTGGATAATTTTAGTGGTATAATCTATTCAAAATTGAAACTTTAAGCAAGTCAAGTAGCTAATTAAGTATCCTTAAAGGCAAGTTTCATAAAGAAACTCACACTACCAGAAAAGCGCGGATCAATGACGGAATTTAGAGACAAAACAAATTTCATCTTTGTTGGAGATGGATATTGCGACAAAAAATAGAATTTAGAAAATGATTGAAATAATAGGTATATAGGGACAGAAACAGAGATGGAATATTCCATCGCAGGTACATTCCGTCTCAAGATCCACCACTGGCTCGTATTTGTTTTATTTATTTTATAAAAGAAAAGCTTAGAGACGAAAGTTGTCTTTGGTTAGGAATTTAATTTAATTTTTAAAATTTTGATATCAATTGGTGATGGAATGATACTGTCGTGAAATAAACAGATAAAACATAAGAAAGGGAATTGAATTATGTTTCTTAACCTTTATGAAAATTTTTTCATAAAACAATTCTTGAAATAAAAGCTTTTCAAGATTATAGAAGAAAATAGACGAAACATAAGCTCTTTACAGTCTGTTGGACACAAAGAGAGTTTTACTACAAAACTTTGGATGTAAGTTAAAGACTTATGTTTTCTGAGAATATTTGTTAAGAATAACAATTGCAATCCTCAAATATTAGTTGGAAAGTAAAATAACACAAGGAAAGAGAAGAAAAACTTATACTAGAGATTTATACTGGTTCACTCTCACAATTCGAGAGCTACGTCTGGTCCCTTCTACTTAAAGGATTTTTCACTAATCTTTCTCAAATTACAAGTATTCTTCTTAATGCCTCTTCAGGCTATAACAACAAGTATTCTTTTACAAACAAGCCTCTTCAGGCTCAACAACAATTATTTTTTTACAGACAAGCCTCTTCAGGCTCAACAACCATAATAATAAAGAGTGTTTACAACACTTGAGGTTAACTCATGATGTGTGAAGATAAAACAATGAGCTCATGTAAAACTCTATACAAGAGTATACAAAGAATATGAAACAAAATGAATCTTTTGCTTTGAAAATTTTCTCTTATTTTCTTAACGTCTCTTGTTGTCGCTCATTGATTCTTCCAATACTTTGGTATTTATAGTCTTGTGAGTTTTGAACAGTCTTTATAAGTTTCTTCGTCCAACGACAATATTTATTACCGTTGTGAGTAGCATTAAATGCACAATGTTGATAGCGTGTTGATCTCATTCTGAAAAGTGGTTTTGGTTATCAACGCTTACAAGGAATTTGATATCTCAGTTATGACTCGTCTGAATGAGAAGAAAGTTCATTATTTGCTGGTATTGTAGTTGTTAGGTGTGTTAGATCCAACGTACAAAGTTGATCTTCGAAAGTCACTTTCGTGTCAGAGATCTCATCAGCAATACTAATTATTAGGAGTGAGTATATTAATAATTTGAGCAGCGGATAGTGGTTTCGAAAAAAATAATGAATTTTAAAACTCCTTTTTGATCCACAATTTTTTGGGAACATATATATGATTCACAATTTTTTATTAGATACCATTCATTCATTGGTGAGATTTTTGTATAACTTAATGAACTATATCTTGCATCTTTCCAGAAATTATATAGAAAATAAGTGAATAATAATCGAATAATACTATATATCATTTAGGATTTTATACATATTGTGTTACAAATGTACAATCACTCTTATGTCCCACATTGCCTAGAAAAGACAATTCAATGGGGTACTTAAGTCATGAGATTCTCTCACCCAATAAGATAATCTTTAGGGATAGGCTCTTCTTATAGGGTTAAGTTGTAACAATTAATACTTTCATTGAGAGCCGACTAATGTGGAAAGAGCTACCCTTACCATAAGGGTTAGAGTGAAAGCAACCCTTGGTGGGCAACTAGAGTAGGCAACTAGAGTAAGCCGTAGGGATCTATATTTTTTTGTTTATAATGACGATACGAAAATTTGAACTAATGACATTTTGCAAACTATCCAAACCTCTCACCACTAATTCGTTCCTAGTGGGCTTAAATTTTTTTGTTATTTTTTTGTGTAAACTAGGGTATTCCCTCTTCCGAAAAACAAGAAACTAATCCCACAGGCTACGGTAAAGCGCATAAAGCGGGGACCTTTCCTAACTGCGTTTTCTCTATAGACACTGCCCAAATGATTGAACCCGGGACAAGATGCTTAAGATAACCAAGCTCCCTTCCACTCAAACCAATGCAAATTGGTATTTTTTTTTTGTTATATTAAACTTACATAAGATAACTATTCAAAATGCAAATACTTATATATGATAAGTTTCTGTTTGAGCAATCCTATAATATTAATATTATTATTATTATGAAGAAAAACATTTCAGTCATACCAACATGTCTGAAAATGAAAAAGTAGAGGTGGAAAAAAAAAGGTATGGTTAAGAAATTATTTGGTTTGAATGAAGGTTCACCATGTGCAAACTATAACCAAGCTTAAATAATGATAATTTTCCATACCAAAAGAAAATTGTGAAAATTTGGTGGAGACGATTAGTTTTTTATACTTATTTGGTTTCTTTTAGACGGATAATTAAGGCACTGAAGATGTTATTTTTCAATTATGCAGGTTTCACTGCGGCCAGTTGCTTCTATGGCAATTCATTATAAAATATGTCCCCAAGTCAACATATCAATTAATAGTATACAGCTTGCCGTCTTTGTAAGAAATAATTAAATGAATTTTTTTTCCTTAATTTGTAGTTTCTAGTTTGTTTCCAGAGTGTGTCATGTGAAGCGCGAAGAAAGAAAAAAGTATCATGTGGAAGAGAAAGCAGAGGGCAATCATGCCCAGTTTTAGCCTTCATGAATCATGATTGATAGAATTTTGAGTGACAATAAATTGTAAAATTATTCATCAATAATAAAATGAATTGTCGTCTGAATGACACCACTCATGAATCATATAAAATCTTATTTAGATGAACTCATCCAACAATAATAGAATTATTTATGTTGTAAAGTTGACTTATTGTAATATATATTATCTATATATATAATACACTAAACTAAATGGGTACTATTTTTTTTTTCATATTTTTGTTTACTCCGTTGAAAGGAAGTCACCTGTAAATGTCACCGAAGAACGAGAAAAGTCAGATGCGTGAAGTTTTAATTGGTTATAAATTCTTACTAGAAAAATTAATAATGAATTTAGGAAGAACAACTGCTACATGCACGCAATGTTGCTAAGACAACCCAGCCAAGTTGCCAACTGATGATTTCATATATTAATTGTTTTTGGGGTGACTATTTTCGTATCCTATTTAGTTTCTGGTCTTAAAATATTATAGTCATCTGATTTATGTCAAATGCAGATTTGCTATTAGCGTGCTATATATGTACACCATATGCTATGAGTACAGAGTACTAGTTAGGACTAGTTTAGATGGCCTTATAAAAAAGATTTCTTTTTATCTTTCTTAAAAAGAGTATTTTGTAAAAATAAAAGTTATTTTATGTTTAGTTACAATACTTTGAAAATGAATGATGTTTTAATTAAAAATTACTTATTTAGAAAATTAAAATGTTAAAGAATATCAATTTTAAAAATTAAAGAACTAAAGAATGGTAACGTAAGCAATTTTATCATCAATCATCCAGTGTAATTTAAATAAATATGAAATATACATCAAAAAGTCAAAAATCATAAATAATTCATGAACAAAAAAAATCAAGTCATAAACATCCCATAAATAAGAAAACAACAAATTATAATAACGAATGAAAGGGCATGCTTTATGTTTATATATATATATTTGAGTCAGGATCAATTGACATGAGTGCAAAAGTTTTATTTTTACATCAATCTCTAATCATTAATTTTACTTTTTGATACATTCATTAATTTTACTTTAAACGTAGAGAGTTATAAATAATTTTATTTGTAATTAATAATAAATATAAAATTTCAAATTATAAATGTATACATATTAAAATATTAAATAGGCTTTAACTATTCTCTCAAATTATTAAATTTGATGATTATTCATGAAGACCATATATATATATATATATATATATATATTAAAGTTCAATGCAATAATCAAATGGATGTATTTTTTGTGAAGAAAAACTTAAGGATAATGAACATATATGACAAAAAGAAAATGAATAAGATGATGTGGTAAGGTGTGGTGTGCAAGAAAATATGGCATTGGTATAGTTTAAAAGTATGAAGGATAAATGATGTTATTTTTAAAATTAGTTAGGAATATTTTTGTTTAAAAAATATCTTTGAACAACTTCTTCATATCTCTACAAAATATAAAAATTATTTTTTACTATATATATATATATAACACATCCAAACGAGTACTTAACAATAATTCCCTAGCTCTTAAGGTCATAATCAGTGATAACAGTGGTCAAGGGAGGGGGTAAAGGTGAAGGTATAGTTTTATAAGTATGTATGATATTGTATAGGTAATGATATTTGTTCATTATATTTTTATTATTTTTATACCATTTTTAATATTAGTATAAGATTTAAATTTGTTACAAAATGAGGTGAGTTCGACAAGTGTGAATTTTGATAGGAGCCAATTATGAATTAAAAATAGTATAAAAAATAATGTATTGGGTCCAAAAAGGTTTCTCTCAAATAGGATCAAGTCCCTTTAAAGACTTTAATTTCATAAATCAAATTTCAGTTAGACTACTTTGGTTGTAATTTAACCTACCATCTCATTCTATTTACTAGGTCACAAACCTCCATTGTAAATGAAAAATATATATTCTTTTCCCAAAGACTTGAACTCTTTGCAAATCCATATATATGACATGGGAGCAATTTGTTATTTTGTAAAGTAATGTTATCCCTTGTGTCTCCTCCAACACCATTGCTAAGGCAAAACCTTGGTGCCTCTAATAATCTTGACAAGCCCCCAACGACAAGGCTGGGAGTACTATAACTATGACAAGTAGACAACTCAACATACATAATGTGCCTAAACTAGAATTTAGAATACCATAGACTATGAGTGATTTAGGGCTACATGCCTTTTGAAATTTTTTTGGGCATTGACTACCTCTAAGAATATCATAACCATATGTGCTCCAAGAAGTCCTGAAAAGTAAGCTTACACGAATGTGCACTCCGGGCACAAGATCTTCCATGTTATTGTGTCACTTGATGGAGAGTACACATATAATGTGTTAGGGATAGAAGAGGGGATCCTGACCTTTTAATTATATAAGAAAATATTAGTCTTGGTTTCATCCATCATAGACCTAAGCTCCAGCACACCAAGTTATTAGGCTCAAACCCAATGCACATGTGATTTCTCAACCCATTAGATCCCTTCTCCTATCCCTAAATATTCTATGCGTGTTATCCATCAAGACACACAATGACAAAGGGGAGCAAGGAGGAAAAGATCTTGTACCTGGAGCATGTGCATTTCCTTTTTAGGAATTCTTGGAGTACGTATACTATTTCACTATTCATTGTATAGACATAATCATTTATAACCCCTATTCATTGTATAGTTGATTATCAATATGACTTGAAGAAGTATATAAACCCCTAATCATTCATAGCTTATGGTGTTATGAATTCTCGTATAGACATATTATGGATGTGATTTCCTCCTACATAACACCTATATTGATTGTGGTTTCTTCTTTCAAGACTACCTTTGTGGAGTTAAGATAATTGTTAGAAATTAATTTATAAAATTTTCAGTGCATAAACTACTTTCAATAAAACAAGATACTTTTTAAAATTAAAATTGATAATAAGGATAGATTACTTTAATAGTATTAATTAGGGCGTTAATAACATGTTTGGGTTTTAGCGGAGCAAGAGGAGGCCCCTTAGAAGATTACCTTCAATGATTTTTATCTTCTTAAAAGGAAGCTACTCAACTATCCTCTAGGTGTTAGGGGTCTCCTTAGGAGGGATAACCACTAAGCAAAATTGTTAGTAGAAGGAGGGATTCAAACCCACAATCATGAGAAATGCAGACTCTTATCGAGATTCCATAAACTAGTTGAGCTAACCTGTGTTGGCTAAAACAAGGTAATACACCTTAAAAATCTAAGTCAAAATCCATAAGAAAATGCATCAATGCAATTAATCCTAAAAATAAGGCAATACTCACTAAATAAAGACACTATGTAATTGTCCTACTTTTTGTGATTCTCTAATTATTATTTTTCAATTATAATATGTATTCTAGAGAGTTCATAAGAATGAAGAGAGGTTGTATAAGTTGCAAAATATAACCAAAAGACAAGAGTTTTCAAAATAATAGAAGAATCATTTCAGTTATCTTGTTCTCCTTTTATTTATTTTCATCTTGTTTGCTTAAATGTATTTGTGCAAAATTCAATATTTTCTAATGGTGGTGTTAGAGCATTTTTTTCTCTTTGCTAGATCCATATGGCTTAATCTTCAAATTCCAATTCATTATTCCATACACGATGGATATATACGAAATAGATCCCATTCACCTTGCCAACCAACCAATTTTTTTTTTGTTAATAAGAAGTTTAGTGGGAGGGGGTTGTTTATTCCAAAGTAAGGACATGTCACAAGCATAAGCAAAGGCTTGCAGTGGTACTTACAAATGACCTACCAAGATCACCAACAACAAATGAATCTAAGATCTTTAAGTCAATGTAATTTGATTCTACATGTTGAGTCAACTCCCCTTGCCAGCCAACCAACCAATTGAAGCAATACAAAGACACAATGAAAAAATATACAAGCACTCTAAGATTCATACAACAAGGCTATGCAAAGCTATTTATCCAAGAATTATTGGCATTTCAATGCCAAGCAAGCATGAGATATCTTACATGTAAATTTCAAGGCTCTAAAGAGGTGATTATTGTCACGTTACAAATCTTATAGCAAGACTTTGGACTATTGGTAATGAAGTAATGAAGAGAATAAAAAGGTGATTGGTTTCTCCAATATGATGGCTGGAGTTGTTAATCAAACCAAACTCTATAATGATATTATTGAAGAGAAAAATCACTACATGAAAAATGCTTATTTACGGCAAATTATTTGCAAAAGCAACATGTCGGCCACAATTTGCGACAAATTATTTGCGAATGATGCATATTCGCTGTAATTGCTGCAAATTTTAGCAGGAAAACAGTAGCTACAAAAATATTTCGCTGTAAATTCCACCACAAAATAATTTTTTTTGAAAAAAAATATTTTGCAACGAATATGATTGAAACTTCTACAGCAAAATGTCATCGTAAAACTCTCGACAATTAAAAAAATAAATTTGTGGTGAATTGTTTGCGGCAGAACAGTAGCTGTTAAGTACTTCTGTTGCAAATATATATATTATATATATTATTTTAAATTTTGTTTGCGTCAGATCAAATTTAAATGTCTACAGCAAAATGTCGCTGCAAACATGATTAAAACGTGAAAATTATTTTGTGATAGATCACCAAATTATTTGCGACGAAATTACCTGCCACAAGACCGTCTTTTTCATTTTGTAGAGGTCTAGTCCGCCGCAAATTCTATCGCAATTTTTTTTAAAAGATCGCTAAACTTTTTTCTCTTTCTCTTCTCCTTTACTTTTTCTTTTCTTCTACCTCTCATCCACCCACACCACTACTGCCACCACCCACCTACCACCACCACCTCCTATTTCCCTGCTATACCATGCCTCTCCCTCCACTACCATTCTCCTCCACCATGCCTCTCCCTTCTCCTCCTAGCCATCCTCCCTCCTCTAGCACCTCTCTCTGTTTTCCTCATGTCCTACATCTGTCCTTCTTCCACCACCGCCTCTCCACCATCCTTCACCACCCAAATCGGTGCCCAGTTCGCCACCCAGCTTGCCCTACCCCTAGCAGTTCAGATTCCTACCCACCCACCTATTGCTTACCCTCTCTACAAAAGGTATCTTGCCTCACTCGTACTTCATTGATATTTTTTGTAGGTTTTGATTAATTTATTTATGTGTGATGTTATTAAACATGAATTTGTTAGAGTTTGATGCTTACTTTAATAAATTTATGGCTAGCTAGTGGGTGATTTGACTTTATAGTGTCTATTGTTGTGAAAACTATTTGAGAATTAGAAACATAAGGAAAAAAATTAGGAGTTTAAAACTTATTTTGTAAGGAAACCCTAACTTTTTTGTATAAAAAGCCTCATAACTCACAAAATAAGGAGTTTTCGGAAATCAATTAGACAAAACCACCTTTGCCAGTTTGCAGTTACATAGATCTAAAAAAATTATATGAAATGGACATAAGATTCGTTCAAATAGGACAACCAAGTCAAAAGTTGTGACTCCAAAAAGTTTTTTCAATTTCTTAATTTTTTTTAAATTTTCGTTGCTAGCTTAATTTGTTATCTAGAATGCTGAATATGTTATGACTTTGATACTTTTTTTTTAATTTGCTTTGATTGAAACATTGAATCCGATTGAATTATTCTAATTTAGATGTTGTTTAAATAAAATATATTTAGATGTGAAATTATTATTGCAAAGTATGGGCATTCTAAAAAATCGTACTAGTCGGAGATGAATTATATTAGAATTTTATATGGGGTTAAGGAGTTTGTGAATTATGCATGTCAATCTACACAATATTTGAATGAGGGAACGATTAGATGTCTATGTTTTAATTGTTATAGTGGAAAATTGTTGACACCTGATAAACTGAAACTACACCTTTATGGAAAAGGTTTCAAACCTGGATATTGGTATTGGATTGATCATGGAGAGGAAGAACCTAATGTTATAAGGGTTAATTTGAATGTTGGTGTGGGTTCGTCTAGTAATCCTCTATTTGGGAACGAAGATGTTGCTGGTAGATATCAAAATATGGTTTATAATGCCATTGGAACATAATTTGGTATTTTAGGTGTCATATTGAAGACAGTGTTGATAAGCCTCCACATTAAGAGGCTCAACAATTTTATAATATGTTAAATGCTTCTACTTAATCGTTATGGCCTGGCTGTGAAACTTATGGAGTTATCTCTTGCAGTTTGAATGTTAAGCCATAAATCTAATTATAATGTAACTTATGGATGTTTTTGATTCATTTATAGACATAATAAGATAGACAAATCTACCAAGGTCATTAATTGCTCCATATTTTTATAAGACAAAAAAATTAGTTGCCAAACTTGGGCTTACTTCCAAAAAATTAGATTGTTATGTTAACGGGTGTATGCTATTTTATAACTTAGACGAAGAAGCTAAGGAATGTAAATTTTGTGGTGCTGAAAGATATCAGCATCGTATAACCAAAAATGGAAATGTAAAAGAGGTTTCGATGAAAAGAATACATTATTTACCCTTTACACCTAGGCGAAAGAGGTGAGTTTAGCTGGACACGTGAGATGACATTACCGTAATAGAAGGGAACCAGGGGTGATGTGCCACTCGCCTGACGGAGAAGTATGGAAGCATTTTGATCGAGCATATCTGGATTTCGCATGTGATCTAAGAAATGTTAGGCTTAGTTTGTGTGCTGATGGTTTCACTCCCTATATTCAATTGACTCCCTTATTCATGTTGGCTAGTAATTATCACTCAATACAATCTTCCTCCAAAAATGTGTGTAACCACACCGTATATATTCTTGACATACATCATTCATGGTCCTCACAACCCTAAGAGTTTGATTGATGTTTATCTACAACCATTAATTGATGAGTTGAGAGTTTTATGGGAAGGTGTTCTAAGTTATGATGTGTCAACCAAGCAAAATTTTATGATGAGGGTTGCATTAATATGGACAAATAAATGACTTTCATGCTTATGATATGTTGTCTGGATGGATGATTGCTGGTAAATTAACATGTCCATATTGCATGGATGAAACAAAAGCATTCACTTTAAAGCACGGTAGAAAAATTCATGGTTTGATTATCACTGTCAATTCTTGCCTCCTAATCATATGCTTAGAAAGAATAAAGATGCATTCAAGAAGAAAACATTTGTGAAAGATTTGCTTCCAACACAGTTATCTGGTCATCAATTAAGTGAAATTGTTAGAGGTTATGGTAAAGTTATAGGAATGCAACCATGCAAACAACATAAGTATGTTGTTCATCTTAATTGGACAAAGCACAGTATATTCTAGGAGTTGCCATACTAGAAGGACAATTTGATTAAATATAATTTAGATGTTTTGCATATTGAAAAGAATGTCTTTGATAACATTTTCAATACTATTATGCATATTAAGGGCGAAATGAAAGATAATGTGAAGGCAAGAATGAACTTAAAAGATTATAGTAGATGGCCAGAATTAGAGCTTATTGATTTGCCAAATGGTAAGGTGATGAAACCAGAGGCAAATTATACTTTCACCAAGGATTAGAAAAGGATTATTTGTCAATGGTGAAGGATTTAAAAATTCCTGATGGTTATGCTTCGAATTTGTGCAGATGTGTGAACATTAATCAAATATGATTGTTTGGAATGAAAAGTCATGATTGTCACATGTTTATAAAGTGTTTGCTTCCAGTTATTTTTTATTTATTGCCTAAACAAATTTGGAAGCCTTTAACCGAATTGAGTCGATTTTTTAGAGATTTGTGCTCAACGACTTTGAAGGATGATGACTTAGATTGTATGGAACAAAATATTTCTATGATTTTATGTAAATTAGAAAGGATATTTCGTCTAGGTTTCTTTGATTCCATAGAGTACTTATCAATCAATTTTCCCTATGAAGCAAGAGTGGGGGCATGTTCAGTATATATGGATGTATCCATTCGAGAGGTACCCCCAACAAGATAAAGAAAGCAATTAAGAATAAAGCTCAAGTGAAAAGTGGTGGTTCAAAGAGGCTATCTGATTTGCTTGGGAAAGCCCGCAATGAAGGAAAAATACCTCTCTTAATTGGAAAAGCTATATAGGAGGACCTCTACAGGCATTTGGCTACCACCTAGTATAAGAACAAGTGTGAGCAAGCTAAGAAAAATCGTGCCTCAAAAACTGGTGGATGCTTACACACTGGTGGTTGTATTTCTATAGGAACCCATGGAAAAAATGGTAATTAAAATCACTAATTTTTTATTTTATATATTAATTACAGATATATTTATCTATTTATCATTATGGTTTCTTTATTATAGGCTGAGACTTTGGGTTGCCCACACTAGATGAGATCTTTCTTCGCACTCATACAAAGAAAGCATATAAATCTTGGGTCGAATATAAAGCTGAGAAAGCATATGTAAGTATTACTTTAACTAGTTTTATTATTAATAAGTTATGTTAATACAATAATTTTGACACTTCTCTTTTTGCAACAAGAATACAAAATGCAAGAGGATGAACATTCTTCTCAATGCTTAACCGATGGCAAGCATTCCGACCTACAAACTATCAGTCAAAAGTTATGGATAAAGGTCGTTGGCAGGGTAAAAAAGGGTCGTATTTATGGCCTTGGATCATAAGCCTTTGTTTACTCACCTGGAGAGTCATCTTCCACTAGGCTAGGTTGAGTATGTTTCCTTCAAACATTATTAATCATGTTAAGGAGCAAATGTAGCTGGAGATAGAGCAATGAATAGAGCACCGTTTACAGCAATAGAGGCCGGAGATCAATTTAGGGTGAGAAAGGAGGTTTGCACGATTTCAGCATCAACAAGAGAGATGTTTTGGTGATATAATGAAATCTTATTTAAATCCATCTAGCAACCAGTCAATCCCTCAGCCACTTGTAGAAGAAAATGAAGATGATGAAGATGGTGATGATGATGGTGAAGGTGAGGGTGATGGGACGATGATAAAGATCTTAACTTTGTTTGAACTTTGTTTGTATGTTTGAATATTTCAAATATTATTGGTTGTTTGTATGTTTGGATATTTTAAATATTGATGGTTGTTTGTATGTTTTTGCTTGTGTATATGTTTGACACGTTTATCTTCTTGTGAGAATATTAGTTGTATGGAGATTATTGTCATTTAATGGTAATTAGGTTTCAACCTTTTGGTATTTTGGTTGAACATTTTTAATTTATTTTTAATTAATTTGCGGTGGATCGAGCCACCACAAAATAAATCAGATTCATAGAAATTTGCGACAAAAAGTTGGTCACAAGAGTGGTGGATTTTTTAGCGGATGTAGCATATGCAAATTTGTGGTGAATTTTGCGAAAAAAAAAAATTATTTGCGGCAAAATTTTCAAATGCAAATTTGCAGTGGCTTTGCAGCGTAAATTTTTGCCACAAATGGCAGCAAACAAAAAACTTTGCCCCATATTTATTTGTGACAAGGGTTTTATCGGCTACCTTGAATCCACCGTAAAATTGCAAATTGGCGATTTTCTTGTAGTGAATATTGTTCAAAAGATGCTTTTAAAGCTTGCCATAAAAATATCTGCAATAGAAATATCTCATCAAATTGACCATGTTTTAACTTATGGGTATTCTTAAACCACTTGAGAAAACAAGATGCAGATATGAGAAACTTTTGGTGCAAGCTTTTCTAACAAAGATGAATTTTTCATAAAAGCAAGATAGAGAAAATAAGAGAAACTACCAGCAGCCAACAAAGCGAAAGGAAGATGAAGTAGATGACATGGAAGAGGAAGATCAAACCAAGAAAGGCTGAGAAACAAGAACAAGATTACTCCTCAATGCTCCATATGTTAGAAAGATAACCATGACAACAATCATTCTTAGTTTAGAGAATGCACAAGCTGAAGGAATTCATATCTCAAGGTGATATACTGTCTACAGAATGAGAGAAGAACGAAGCCAAATTTTAAGAAAGTGCAGAAGACACTTTGGAGCAAATTTTAACCAATGGCTACTACACCTTTGCCAGGCATGGGAATGCAGTCCAGTAACATGTTTAGCGTTCAAAGAATAGAAAAATCTTTGTTAAAAAAATACAAACATGTTCTAAAATATCAGTCTGTGTAAAATGGGGAGAGGGGGGGGGGGAGAATAGAAAATTGTTTTTGAGTTGAATTTTTGGAGAAGAAATTTACATGTTGGGTTTCTATGTTTTTGACTAGCCAATATCATACTGAGATTTCATTAAAGCCTGAATATAGTATCATTTTGATAATTCCAATGTTAAGAAGTATGGAATTAAAAATTAATTAATTCAAAAATAATATTCGAAACCAGAGACGAAAAAAATTAATATTTTAATATTCAAAATTAATATTTTAGTCCAATGATTCCCTTCACCGTATGCTTCATGTTTCCATGCATGCATATATATGCTTTCAGTATAACGGTACAAATAACAAGACGATTCATCAAATTGTTTTATTATATTGTACTTTGCATAGAACTCCTCGCAGATTTAGCATTCCTTTTAATCAAAGCATGATCTTATATTATCCCACCATTAACAAAACAATCAAGTCGTTCTCTCTAAAAAAAGTGATTGAATTTAATCAAAAAGCATTATTCTTTGTCTCCTACTTACACAAAACCTGGTTCAAATGTGGTTGATAAGAAGATAGATTATGAGTTTGAGATTTGAATTCCCCAGTCAAATCTCCAATTGGATTGAATTCAAAATATTCCATTAACGAAGAAAAAAACTACACAAAAAAGTCAGATTAGAGCACATAAGAATTGAAGAATGACGTAATTATATTTAAAATTCTTCAAAATTAGAAATCTCATAGACACCAAATCTGACAAGTTTAGTAGTTAAAAGAAAAACCATATACATTGTCAGAAAATTTTTAAAAAAATCATTTTCTTTTGGTGTACAAGGATGGAATCGAACCGTTACATGGGGGAGGGGGAGCACTGCACAAGCACAGTGCGACCACTAGGCAAACTCCTAGTGAGTAAGAAAAAATTCGAGTTTGCATGTAGTAACGGTAAACGAATTCAAGTTCACTTTCCCATGTGAATTTAATTAAGTAATAATATGATATCTTGTTTGCAACGGTAAACGATGTTCCACTACATGTCTGATTTGTTTAGTTTTAAATTATCTGAACAATATATAGATTAAATGAAATTACTTTAACCGTACGTCTGTTGTACGTACCCTTCTATTAGATAAAAACAAACTAACTAACTAACTAATTGAAGTGATCTGTGTATGCTTGCAGACATCATTATTGTCCTATCTATTGGCTTTGTTAAGCACTTAGCTAGGGTTTCTAGCTATATGCTTGGTTACCAAAAATAAACACAACTACTCCAATTTATGATTCTACATTCAAATCTCAATTTGTTCCTATCCTTCAATTCTTCTTTAAAATTGAAATTTCAAACTTTTTCTCA
Organism: Styphnolobium japonicum; assembly: GCA_023212625.1. Taxonomy (NCBI): domain Eukaryota; kingdom Viridiplantae; phylum Streptophyta; class Magnoliopsida; order Fabales; family Fabaceae; genus Styphnolobium; species Styphnolobium japonicum. Next base: position 17,136,606 of record JALBWW010000003.1, on the reverse strand, counting down.
GAACCAAACAAAAGAAAAGTTTTTTAAAAAATAGACTTGGAATCTATATCTGGTGCTAGTAACTTTCTTGCTAATTATAAAGTATAACTTATGTGAGAAGTTATATTAAACTTTTATCCTTTTAGGAAAATAATATGTAATTTGGAGGCTATCTAATTCGAGACAGTCCAGAAACTCACATGTATGGGGGTGGGTTTCACGCCAAAGAAATTTTTAGGTAGACACTGCATACATAAGCATTTCATTTAATAGTTGATATGTATAAAGATACTTTATAGAGATATGTGTATTTATAACATGATCTACATAATTCTTACACATATTTAAAGTCGAATGAATTGATTATGATAAGCAGTGCATGACTAAGAATTTTTCTTCACTCTAAATGTGAGAACCTGCCAAAGTGGGAACCACATACATATTAATATTCGGACTGCCTGGAGCTAGTTAGCTGCGCTCATTCTTAAATGTTTTACATCTTTTTTCTGTCAACTATTAGAATATTTGATCTCCATTTAAATTTATTTTCAACTATCTAAATGAGTCACATCTTATACACTAAATTACGTATCAATTTCAGATAAATACCACGTATGCTCTTTCATTAAATATTAACATGAAATTTCTTTGTCAATGAATCGAAGTCCAGATATGGATGATGGAACCACAAAGAAACGGGGCAGGTAGTTTAATTTCTAAAAGAGGCCTCCTAGGGTAGCCTTCTTGTGTCATATTTCATATATATCCACTTCAATGGTCAACTTTCAATACAACCTATCCTTAGTGCTATTGCTAAGAAAAAAAGACAAACATTTCTGAGATTTGTATATTGAGAAATATATAAATTTAATCAGACAATTAAACAAAAAGAGCATACTTGATGACTTGAATCACCAGGCACGCTTCTATTTTCTTAATCAATGTACCAAATAATTGAATATTTTTCCTTCATAAGTTCTCAATCAAACCACAAATTCTTTTAACTTTTCAACTTGTAGTAGTTGGTTTTGGCAACTGATAAATATTTGAGGTCTCTCGTAGGCGTCTCCTTGATTATTGCAATTTCTACGAAGATAACGTTTATGTGCAGAGTTTATTGCAATTTGCTTTATTTAATTGGTTGTTGTGTTGGCCATTTTATGCAAAGGTCAATATGATGATGCCCACGCGGACAACTTCCATATATATGTATATAAATTCATTTTCGATCATTCACCAACCCATTTCTATACAACTTTATATTTGATACTACGTAGTTACCAATACCATATTTGTTGTCTATGAAGATTAATAGTCAAAAAGCTAAACTTCAGCTTAATTTTGGTCTAAAACAAAGGATTTCAATGACTTATAGAAATTATGCGGTTGAACTATTAATTTGTCATAAATAAAAAAGAGGTCATTCATAGCAACGAAGACCAAGAAGATTCCCCCTCCAAAATAGAGGAGAGGAGAGGATCAATTATTAGTTCCAACATGGTTGCAGCTCATCAAGTATAACAAAGGACAGCAAATTTACCTTTTTAGTGGCTCAAATTAATGTAATCATAAGTCCCTTCTGTATAATCTCTGTCAAACTCAAGCTTATTATAAGTTCTATTTGCTCGGCTATGTTCACATTTCACAAAGAGGAATCATGGAAAACTATGAAGTTGAGGAAGAACACTCAAGTCGGTGCTCGGTCATGTCCATTCTTGAAACCATGATTCTGTGAACATGATTAATTCGGAGTTTAATTTGACACACAAATCAATATTAATTTGAAGCTTCTTATTAAAGTTATCATATATTTATTAATTATAGATTTTGAAAATAAATATTTAGAATTTAATAAATATAATTAAAAATTAATAAATATTTGATAATTAATTAAAATATTAATATTTTATTAAAAAAGAAGAAAAAGATACATACATAACAGTGTGAGTTATGTGCATGCAATCAAGTTAGGAATATATAAATATAAATTTGTATAAATATTATTATTCAAATATATATATATATAGAGAGAGAGAGAGAGAGAGAGAGAGAGAGAGAGAGAGAGAGAGAGAGAGAGAGAGAGGGCAATGATACATATATACATATAAATTTGCTCAAATTCTTTACATATCTAAGTTTTTTAATGTTGAAAAGGAAAAAAGATAGAATGGGAAAGGAGAGAGAAAGAGAAAAAAATAAAATAATAATAATATATGAGATATGTAAAGATTATTTATAATTTTATATATGAAAATATCATTCTCTCTCTCTATATAAGTAGAAAATAATTTCCCCTAATATTCTTTATAAAACTGGAATTTGCACATAAATTTGTGTGCGTCAACGCGATAAAATGCCTCTTGCTATCTCTCTGACCCTCACGCATGTCGATACGCTACGCGCTATAAGCATGTGGGGAGATATTTAACATTGAATCATTAACGAATGCTAAATATTTCACAAATAAATTTATTTTTTATTTATGATGATTATTTTGATATTTATTTTTTTAAGATATTAATTTAATATTTATTAATTATTATTTATATATAATATATTTTTAAATATTTATTATAAAACTAATAATTAATAAATAATTAATAATTTAATTTAAATATTAAATCTATCATAACTATAGCAATTCCCTTTACTCACGGGCACTCTTTGCTGGGGTATTTTATTTTATTGCAAAGAATAATTTAGTGGCAGGATTCATGTTAAGACCTACCTTCTTTCTTGGCCTATATAACTTATAGGGTATGTATGTATTAGATATATTGCCAGTATAATTGCCTCTCTTGTCTTATTGCTTGACCCAATTTGCAATGGCAAATAAAGGGAATAAGATAAAGTAAGAAAAATAAAGTGAATTGGGTTGTATTTGTTTAGAATAATTTTATATCATTTTAATTAATTTAATAATTTTTTTAATTATTTAAATAAATAAGTATTAAATATTTTTTAAGTTTACAATATATTAAATATTTTTTTATTTAATATTTTTTTAACTAATTAAAAAGATATTACAAGAATATAACATTATTCATTTATTTATTGGGTTATAGTTACAAAGTTATGAAGGAAAATATTTTTTGTCATTAATAATGTTATATTCTCTTAATATATTATTTTAATACTTTTTTATTTACTTAAAAAAATTAAATAAAAAATAACAATATTTGATATATTAAAAATTCAAAAAATATTTAATAAATACTTCTTTAAATTATTAAAAAATTATTAAACTGATAATACAAAATTCTTCTTTTGCCATGGCATTTTGAAGGTTTCATTTTGTGACTTAAATATGTAGCTTGTTGGTTAGACGGATTAATTGGCACAGAAAATCATAAACTCTAATTGGGCCGTCCTAGTTCATCCCTCGTCAGCATCCATTTGTTCTAGAATCCAGATGTTGGATAATTCAGAGCCCTTAGGCTTTTTCCAACGATAATGTTGACTAATTAATGGGATTAATTAACCAAAAAGTTGTTGATTAGATCAATTTATGCAAAAGGACAGCAAAAGCTGGTTGTTATCCTACGTTGATTTGTACTGTACTTATTGAAAATCTAGGAATCTTGCAAAATATCACCACAGAACACCAAATAACCAGAAGATTGAACAAAACAAACATTTAAAACATCAACACAAACAAAAGAACAAACAACTTTCAACCGTAAAAAAATAAAATAAAGTATAAACAACTATAAGGACAGTACACAGAAATTTTAAAGGGAGCTAAGAAGTCACAAGTGGGAAACCTGTGACCCAATCCAAAGGCTTATTTGCTTACGTAATTTTCACTTTTCAGATAGAAGATAGATACATAGCAATAATTTTTAATAAATAAAAATCCAGTTTAAGTTCAGTTCATCACTTCTCCTTAATAATTTCTTTTATAGTTTCTCTTTTAATCACAATTTATAATAAAATAAACGAAATGTTATAATTCAGTTATTACATTTTAGCATTAAATAACGATTTAAAAGAATAAAAGTAAAGAAATTTAAAAAAAAATAGATGAGATTCTCATTAGAAAGAAAAAAAAAAGTGTTGTGGTAATTTCTTTTCTTTTTTTTTTCTTTCCATTTTGGGTACTGATGATAAAAGGATATGATAAAGTAACATTTTTTCTTTTGGGCTGAGCAAAAGGGACTATTACCTTGGTCCAATCATGGGGACCTCGTACAAGAATGGACCAGTGAAAGGGCTGTATCTTTTGGTCCTTTCCTTATCCCATTTTTCTGAACACAGGCAATTAGCCAATTACCCCGTGGGAACATGAGACTTGAGAGGGCACACCGCACACACATGGGTAGGCCCCTTTCGTAGAGAACAATACGCAAATGGTATGTTTTCTTGTAGCACAACGCATTCATCCATAATTCCATGTCTTTCACATTTTCAAGTCTTGCTTTTGAACTTGGTGGATTCACACAACTCTATCTATGTACTTGGTTGTATTTTTTGTACCTTTGTCGGTCCTAGCTAGTTGTCTCTGGCATTGCAAAGTCAGATTAGGCTAGCTATGATATGATCCAATCAACTACGAAGAATGGAAAAAAAAAAAAAAAGCAAAGCTAGAGGGAATTATTATTGCCTCTAAAAAGCAAAGCACCTCCAATAGGAAATTTTAGGTGCTTGTGTACCCACTCATTTCTGGCGTCATCTTTCATTACCCTCTTTTCAATTTGGAAGATTCCTATAGTTGGGCATGAACTATGTATGGATATAGTTTAGAATATTGGAAAAGATATTGAGGCTAAAAGGAAAATGAAGTTTACGAAGTTCATTGGTCTTCCACTAACTATAGCCTGCATCATCTCGCAGGCATCTTTATCTATTGTTGGGAGACTTTGAATGAAATACGACTTTGTATTTTTTGGGAATCTGGAAAGCACATAGCATCCACTTTTCCAAGTGGCCTCTTTTTCCTTGCCAGTCATTGATATTCCACTACAAACCCTCTTGTCTTCTTTGCATTGGGTCTCTCAATTAATCATTTGAAACTTCAAACATGCTATATAACCCATGATCAATCCTTTGAAGCACAACTAGCAGTTTTTATATGTATTGGGCTCCACAAGATTATCATGCTTTTTGCTTTGTTAATTGCTCATCTTTATTTGCTTTACCCTTCCCAAGTCTAGGAAATGTTTGTGGCAATACAGCCAAATGGTATAATTAAACAGAATCGTAAAACAGTGACATAGCAGGTTGGCCTTTTTGTACCATTACAGGGAAGGGAATGCCCACTGAACATGTCATAAGCCAAGGAATCATTAGCAGTTGAGTTGACCCTGCTTGAAAGATCAACGTTCGTCTTGATAAGAGAAAGGGCAAAGACACATTTTGTTTGACTAGTGCTTAAAAGCCAATAAATTGTTCCCTTTGAAAACATCTTTTACATGAAGCCATTGTATAGAATGATGACTGACTAATTACCAATGACCATTTTTTATTTTATTTTTATCTTTATTCTATGGCTTAGTGTCGCAAAAAGACAAGGTCTATTTTAAGCCTCTATACCAAAACAAAAGCCAGGCCTGTGAATGCAATGGACTTGAGGTTTGGGAATTTAGGCTAGAGCAACATGGCCTCTGGTTGATGGCAAGTCCACTTATAACTGTAACAAGAAAAGAAACTGTAACAAAGGAAACCTGCATGAGCAACGTATCTACCAGATGCTTGTATGACTAAAAGTTTATCAATGCCTTTAATTTCTATCCACTATCAGTGTAAAAAAAAATTTACATTGTTATCCAATTATGTATTGTCAAATCATTAAAAGAGTTTGACTATCACAACCACTACTTAGAAGGCCTAACTATTTTAATGATGTGTCAACACATAATTAAATGACAGTGTAAAATTTTTTTACATCAACAGTAAATAGAAATTAAATCCTTTATCAATAGCACTGCAACAAATAATCTGCTGAAAGCACTGGTACAGGTATGTGTATACAATGATTTTTCTAAATATTAAATAGGGGATAAGGGGAATGCCTGAGGATTTGAATTTAGATAAGAACAAACACCCGAATACACATACTACTAATGATTTATGTTTTTTTTTATTAAAAAAAATCATGCCAATGCTTCGTTTTGGGAAAATATACAAAAACAACAACTGTGAAAATTAATTATTTGTTGTTTTTTGAGGAAATATAATTATGAAAAATATAGGTAGATAGAAAATAGGGCAAAGCGTGCTGGTACAGCCCATTTAAGTCTAGCTCAGGTTCAGAACGGATTGGACAAAAATTGAATTAATTTAAAGGTGTTGACATTTGTCAACTCGACCCTTATAAAGTCAATCTGCGAGTCTAAACAGGCTACATATTTATTTTTTTAAAAAAAATAAAGTCACCTAATAATTTTCAAATAAACTACAAGTATATAAATATTATCTAATAAATTAAAATATGATCTATAATAATAATCTTCAAGATTATACAATCTCCAAAGTAATAAATTGACAAATTTATACATATGCATTAGCATCAACTTCACAATAACATAAAAAAGAAAAGAATTCATGCATCCACACTCCACAGGGTCAATAACACATTAGAAATAACAAAACATTAATATAACAAAATGACAACATACATAATGGTAACAAATGCATACATCTAATTTTTTTAAATTACAAAAAAGAAAGTATATATATATATATATATATATATATATATATATAAACGAGTCAGTCCACAAATAAATAAATTTAGCCTACTTAACCCGAGTGCTACACAGAACGGGTCAAAAATGAATTAATTTAAACAAATCAACAATATTTAAATCAACAATATTTAAACCTAAATTATATAATTTTGATAGGTAAATAGATTAGCTCAACAAATTCGACTCATTTGGAGATAATGAATATAATAACCATAGGAGTAATATGAAAGTTATGAGTTAAAATCCTATTATCTTGCTTCGGAAGTTTGGGAGAATATGAATAGAACTCCTTTAATTTTCACTAGATTTTCTCTTAAAAATTAGATGGCGACAAGGAAATTAGAACATATGCTTCTTAACTACAATATCATGTCAGCAAAATGGGTCGAGTGCAATTCTCATCATTTGTACGACAAAATTATTTTTTATACTTTCTCATTTCCATTTCCTCTAATTTTTATCCGTTCCCGTATCATTAAAAGAAAAATGTCTAATGTAAAAGGTAAAAATGAACAAGTAGCTAGCTGATTTAAGTCTGAACAATGTAATGTACCAACTGTCGTATTGTACGGGGTTTCGGTTTTCAGTACATGATTTGCTTGTGTTGATTTACCCATATTATTTTTGTATGGTTTGGTTCAAGTCAAAGTGTCAAACCATGTGAACTGTTTGACGACATCGTTCAGACTTCAAACAAACCAGCATCCAAATGTTTACCCACCCATGCACACTTCCCTTTCCAAATTACTCAAAAGGTTAACAGAATATTTCAACTTCATTGGGAAAAAGGAAGGGGGTTAAATACAACTGTTATCTGAAATATATAATAAATAAGCTGGTATATGATATTACAAAGTCAATCCAATCACCAAAAGATAAAATATAGAATAGACCCCCTACCAACAGCCCTTAAAAGAGGGATCAATAAGTGCATTATGCATGGAGCAGTCGATGGCAAGTCTATTAGTCAAATAAACAAATCAAAACTGAGTTCCCATCTTAATCGTCTTACATTTCTCATTTTCCTGAAATCAACAGAAGAAATAACGAAATCAACCTCTTAAGCTCTAAGAAAATTGGATTATAACATGAAAACCAACATGAGCAACATATTTGAAAGATGCATGTATAAAACACAAATCAATGGCAACGTGAAACACTTCACAATTAATAGGTATAAGAATAGATTAACTCACAAAAACTCTTCCTGGGTATGTGAATCAAATAATAACAAACAATTTTTCTACACCTTCATTTTCATTAAAAAAAAAAAAAAGACGAGGATGTACTGGGTACATTTTATGCAGTACCTCGCCCATACTTTCCTAGGACACATACCAGGTAGTCAGTTATGTAGAGTACGCATGCTTAATGGCTTGAAGCATAATATACCTATAAAGGATGCTTTTACTGGGCTGAGATGAGAATACAAAGCTTTAGTTGAAGGTTCAGTCTTGAGGTTTCATGGCAGGGAAGAGAAGAACCTCCTGCCACCCAAAAGGACAGAAAATTGTAAGAGATTGCTAAAAAAAAGTGAGCATACAGAGAGAGAGAGCAAGAACCTTAATATTCTGTGAATCAGTAAGCAACATGGTCAACCGATCAATACCCATACCCCAACCACCAGTTGGCGGCAAACCATACTCCAGAGCCATACAAAATGTTTCATCTAAGGCCATGGCTTCATCATCACCTGATTGCCGATCCTGATATATAAAACACATAAAAAAGTTACTACTATTATTATTTACAGAAAACAATCAAAACATATCCAACAATTTGAGCAGACTCAATTTAGTACATTACAGTTGTATCATATATCATACCTTGAGTTGTTCAGCAAATCGCTGACGTTGTACTACAGGGTCGTTCAATTCAGTATATGCATTGCAAAGCTGAAAAGTAACAGAAAAACAGTGATCAGAATCATGTATCCATTAAATATTTTAATAATAATCACCTAAGTTTCAGGATCTTACTTCATGTTTATTAACAAACAATTCAAAACGTTCTGTCAGGCCTGGTTTTGATCTGTGCCATTTGGCCAAAGGGCTCATTATCTCAGGATGGTTTATGATGAACGTAGGATTCACACAAGTTTCTTCTAAAAAGTGCCCCACAAGCTGCAATATAAAAAGAATAGCATCATATATCCCACAGACACCAGACACCTCATACAGAGGCAATAAGGAACAAAGATCCAGATGAACAAAGTGTAGCAACTAGAATTGCCAACATTTAAAGCCCAACTGATGCCTATAATTAAGTTCCAAAAGAGCAAGTACAGGTAAAATATACAAAATAATAATTATAATAATAGAACAAAGCTGTATCCAAGCATCACTATATCTGCAGCCACATTATTCTCATAGAAACTACTGTCAAAATTCTAACTTATTTAGACTAGTTGTCGTTTTATGAAGACTAGAATGTCTAGTGTTATCACTCCCCTCTCTTCCATTCCTGTCCATATCATTATCCCAACCATAACACAGAAAACCAGACACTTTTATCCAATATCTGAACTCTTATCATGTTATTATCTGCTAATCATCTTAAATTTAAATCAGACCTGAAACTCCCTCATAAATGACACAGAAATACCACACAGACAAACAGTGCCATCAAAAATTTTGGCTCCATTACAATAAGGAAAAAGAAGGCACAATCTGCTTTCACATAATAGCAAAAACCAAAAATAAAGGAGATTATACTCCAAAGGAATAAAGAAAGGTGATTACTTTATCCAACATACGAGCTGTTGTTTCAGGGGGAGGGCATTTGATCTCATACTTCAAGCACGCATCCTTCAGATATTGAATAGCTTCCTCACTCGACAAGTCTTTGGGAATACTGAGGCCTGCCATCTTCTCTAATTCCTCAATCATGTCAATCCTTCTGTAACAATCAAAAATCCAAATCAACCATTCAAAAATAGAATAGAATTATAAGTTATAACCACCATTGATGACCAGAAAATTTACACCACGCACCTGAAAGGTGGAGTAAAGTCAATTTCAATAGGATCCTTGTCAATCCCATTTGCATGATACTTGACTTTATAGCTGCCTTTTGTAAGTTCCTTAACCATGCCTATTTAAAGGTTTCCACATCATGATATTAAGCAGGTGACTTGAAGAAGATAAGATATATGAAAGAGAATCAACATGACTATCAAAAGACAATGTAAATTCTTACCACTCAACATTTGTTCTGTTATCTCCATTAAGTCGTTGTAATCCTTATAAGCCATATAGAACTCACAGGTAGTGAACTCAGGATTATGTGTCAAATCTATACCCTCATTTCTAAATTGTTTACCAATTTCATAAACACGATCCAGCCCACCAACAACCAGCTCCTTAAGATAGAGTTCTGGAGCAATCCGCATGAATAACCTCATGTTAAGTTCATTATGATGAGTTACAAATGGACGAGCTGCTGCTCCACCAGCAATCATGTTCATCATAGGTGTTTCAACCTGAAAGTGGTGAAAAAAGTAGGTGAATGGAAGGAATGAAACCAAAGGCATCTGGCATCAGAATACTGAGACAGAGAACAAACCTCCAAGAAATCAAGGTCATCAAGGAACCTCCTAATGTAAGAGATGATTTTACACCTAGTCTTAAATATTTCTCGAACCTCGGGATTAAGCATCAAATCCAAATGGCGTAAACGATATCTTGTTTCCTAGAAAAAAGATAATCAATTGAATAAAAAAATATTATTATCAGCATATGAATAATATATTTGATAGAAAGATGAAGAAAACAGGAGATAATTTATAAAAGCATCTTCATTATACTACGCTGCAAATAATAAAGAAATGATAGAATGTGAAAAAAAAGATACAGGCTTCAAATTTGCAATTTACTGTACTGTGTCCCTGCACAATCACACAGGCCAATGCCAAAGGACTGAAATTTCTATTAACTATTAAGTCATGTGCCATTTGTTTTACAATATGATTGACTTTACTCACTTGGGTGCAAGAATAGAAAATTTTGGTCTGATTTCAAGTTGAAATCAATGTGCAAACTGTATGAAAAAAGGAAAATTGTAGTATAATATTTTTAGCTTGAGTTGAAGCAGTATGACTTAGTTTAACATGAAACATCAAATTTCATTTAAAAAACATCCATATGGCCATGAATAACAAGACTTTTCATTTAGGCAGTTAGAAAAATGCATGTCAATCATTGTCCCCATACAAATCAATAAATCAATCCATTTCCCAGTCAATGAGGGCCTTGCAACCAAATTAATACATAAAAGAGAACCACTAAAAAGAGAAAATACGCCCACTGATTAGGAAGAAATATAGAAAATACTTAATAGCAACAACTATACATTTCAAAAAAAAAAAAAAAACACAAACAAACTGCACACAAGAGAAGTGAGAATGATAATGACCAGCATCCATCTATTTCAATTCATTCCCTATCGCTACCCCTAACCACCAAAGGAGGAAGGTAAACCACATTCTAACACTTTCTCAATTACATAAATGTTTCCACCTAATTACCATCCTCTCAAAAATAGTTCCTAGAACACCAGAGACTGAGAGTATAAGGCACAAAAGTTCTTAAAAGAAAATCAAGAACAATGAAAGAATCTATCGAAGTACTTTTCATGCTAATAATACCTGATCCTTCAAAATGTATGTTTCGGGATTCCTAGTACTTCCTGGAACCCATGGATTTCTCTGCAAATCATTAAAGACATAACAATGTCATTGTATATGATCTTCAAACAGCATCAAACACAGAGAAATTGTGCTGACCTTCAAATTTGCATTATCAGCAGCAGCTGCAGATTTTTGCCTTGGCATCATATGCAGACAATGAGACAGCACTACAAAAGTCTTGGGGAAAATACTAAGCTCTCCCTTCTTACTTTTGCCTAGACAATTAAACAAGGGAAAACAGAAAAATCTACCGTTTTATAAAGTGAACAAATTTATAATTCAGAATATAATACTGTAGAATGTATCACAACTATGGAACATCAAAATAGAAAAATATATGCCTCATTTGCGGGATCAAACCCTATATAATGAACATAAGTACAACTGATATGGCTTCCAAATTTTGGCAATTAGCTAATTTTTTCAGAGTGATTATTGTGCTTAACAGTTAACATGGTTCAAAATTGTATCGAGTCACATTATGCCATATGGAACATCAAAATAGAAAAATATATGCCTGGTTAGTGGGATTAAGCCCTTTATAATGAACATAAGTACAAATAATATGGCTTCCAAATTTTGGCAATTAGCTAATATTTTCAGAGTGATTCTAGTGCTTAACATGGTTCAAAATTGTCTCAAGAGTCAAGGCATGACATTCCTAGTCTATCATGCATGTGTACTTCTATATGGTTGCCGTACGCATACGAGTACATATCCACTACCAGTACTCATGGGAACGTACCCAGTACACTTAGTTAATTTTTTTTAAAAAATTGCTATTGAGTACGCTTTGATATGGCTTAGTATGACTGAAGTACAATCCAGTCAATGCAAAACATAACTTTTTGCTACTAAATTTTTTTAGTTTGTTACTAAATGAAACACACAACTACTTCACCCTTTCAAATATGAAGGCCTACCCTGTATCCTCTTTAGGAATCTTTTACTTGCTCAATGTACTTTATGCAATTTTCGTTGAAAACTTAACAGTTAGAATTTTGTGGAAATGGAATTTATCTCTTGATTTAATTACTTGATTGTTTATATTTTTATATAATATGTCCTCCTGTACCCATATCCTAGTTTAGTTTTAGAAATTTTATCATACCATATACACTACATGTACAGGTTAGGTACACGTATCTGTATTCATGCAACATTGTTCCTAGAATTAAGATAGCATCATCTAATATGCAAATTATTAAAACAGGATTTCTATCTTAATTTATTCCTATTTACCAAGGCTTAATTCATTTACACAACAATTCCTTATTTTCCTTATTGCAAGTAGTTATTGTCAAAGTCATAGGATTAGAAAGTAAGGGAGATAGATCTCTATGTGGAAGAAAGACAAAGTCAAGAAAAAGAAGATTGGCAAAAACTGAAACTTAGTAGCATCTCAAACCTGGAAATCCAGTGACACCAACAATATCACCGCGTTTCACATTAGAATGGAATTTGGAAAATTCAGCCTCATTCAAGTTTGATTTACTGCATTGCAGAGATATAAGTTGTTTTAGTCCTATTAAAATCAAACAGAGAAAAAGAAAAGGAAATATATGCTCTAGAGTAAGAAAAAGACAACAAAGAAAGGATTTGAAAAAAAAAATCATCATTATCAACTGAAAAACCATACAGCTGCGTCATCTAAGTTAGTCAAACACCAAGGTAATATGGGATACCACAGAACATGAAAGTATAACGTTACCTCTTAAAGTTACATTTGCCCTATTTGAATCTATTGCCACTAAATATTTATCCATCATAACCCTAGCATGGAAGCACCTAAACAAACAGTAAGTAGAGCTCCAGATTATGAGACTTCCATTCATTCTGACAACTTGTTTACATTAGCCTATTCTCTCTCTGTGTAATGTGACAGAACCAAAAGCAAAATGCTGTTTATTCTAAAGAGTGGAAAAGTAATTGTATAACCAGACTTCTATGAGAAATTATTTCAGACTATTCCTATTCCTATAATTTTATCATTTAACGAAATGTTCATAGTGCCTAATAGGCTTTTTCACAAGGTTCAACACCAAGCAGCTGAAAAGTACTCTGCGCTGTCAAAATCTATATAACACAATTTGAAATTAATTTCAATTAGATAACCACATAGAAAGGAAAGTCTAATAACTGATCTATATTAATTTAATACATTGTACCACCTTCATCTCTGCATATGCAATCAAACATAAGCATTTCAAATGCCAGAGATGCCTTCAAACAAAGTGTTCATTACATAATGTCCTTTTCACTTATACTATCTTTAGCAAAGGTGAAGATAACAACATGGGTACCTTGCATCAGCCATAACCTGGACCTTAAAACCACTGCCGTGCAGGTCATAAAAGACAAGCTTTGAACCAGAAGCGCGTTTGTGCATGATTCGGCCTGATATGCAGGAAAGTAATTAGAATCAACATATGTAACAACGAGAAGAAACCACTACTAAAAAAAAATCAACAGAGAAGCTGCCGACTACCAGCCAAAGACACAGACACATCCTCAAGGTGCTCCCCATTGCTTAACCCTCCATATTTGTTGATGTATTGACCAACAGACAGAGAGACTGAGAACTTGTGTGGATATGGGTTATTCCCATCTGCCTTCTGAGCTGCAAGAAACTTGAGCCTATTCTCATGGAATTGCTGCAGTAAAAACAAAGAAAAGGTTCATCCAATAGTCCATTGCTGAAATTACCAACCAACCACTAGAAAACATTACAGTGACAAAAGTGAATGGAGCAATACCGTTGGGTCCATATCTTCATCATCAGCAGACGCAGATTTGTTAGCTTGAGCACGTTGCACTTCAGCCGCCTAGAAAAATTTTTTAAAAAAATTATAAATACAAATCTATTCATGATCAGAAAAATTCTAATTCAATGCCCCATCCCTGCCCATCATAAACAAAAACAAAAAAAAAAAAACAAAAAAGCGAAAAGAAGAAAATCAAACAAAATCTTAGAAAGTTAAAAACTTTCACCAGTAATCAAACCCTATCATCAATTAAGGCCACTCATTAATTCCATTTTTATAATATAAAAAAAAAACAAATGTTTTCGAATGATTGATGGATCATAGTTTTGTGGGGTACCTTTTTGGCCTTCTCCTCCTCCTTGCGCTTCCTTTCCTCTTCTCTCTGCTTGTTCTTGAGTTCCCGCTTCAACGCACTGCAAACAAAGCCACAAAGAAAACAAAAATCAATCCGATGGAGGTGGTGAACTCGATTTGCATTCAGATATAAAGCTTTTGAACACTCACTTCTTGCTTAGGATTTCGCCGGCGCCGGTGCCGGTAACCGCCGGCTCTGAAGGAGCTTCCATTGACGGAGAGAGAGTGTCGCCGGAAGGGTTTGATAGAAGGAAATGAGAGTGTGAATGTGAGTGAGAGAGCACACTGAACTAGGGTTTTAAGAAACGGCGCCTAACTGCGTTTTATGTTTGACGTCGTTTTGGTTCTAACGTCTAAGTGAGATTTATTATTATTTATTAGCATTTAGCCAGAATTAAAAACTAGACGACGTCGTTTTCGGGTTTGCTTGGATACCAAGCATGGCGTTCATTGACTGCGCCAGACGAGAAATTTACTTGCAGTACAAGAACAGTATTTTGAATCCGAGACTGGGTATATAATATATGTCTGGTATAGAAGCACTTGGTATGAAATATTTCTCTCTTTCTTTTTTTCTTTTTGTTTATTAGAGTATTTCTCAATGTATGAGTAAAAGACTAATCTCCTACAATATTGTCTATTATAAAACGAACTTTTTTTAAGAATGTTTGCTTTATTGGAAATCAGAAGATTAATCTTTAAGGAAATCTAAACCTCTTCCATTCAGACCAACATTCATTAGTCACTGATTATGGCATATTAAGATTGTTCAACTCCAAATCAAACTGAACAAAACCAAATTGAAAAATCTAAAAATCGAGAGAAATCAATTTTTTTTTGTTTAGTTTTTTTTTCAAGAACCAACCGATTTATATTGATTTTCAGTTCTAATTTTTCAAACCAAACCGATTAAAATACCATATATAGACATTATTTAAATAATGCATTCATACATTTCTGCTTTTATCCTCTAACTAATTATCAACTTTATCCTTTTACCCTCAAAATTCAACCCCAACCTATGAACCTAATTTGATACACACACTTTTTCAACTCAACTCCAAATCGAACCCATTTTTTAACCCGCTACTACCACCGCCACCCAAGAGAGAAGAGATTGGAGGTTCTAATACATACACACTTTTTCAACCCAACTCCAAATTAAACCCATTTTTCAACTTGATGTTGTCACTGCCACCCAAGAGAGAAGAGATCCGATAACTCTCACCTTGCACCGTCATTGTCCTCGCTCTGTACCACTTGTCATCGTCGCCTTGTAGCAATGTCGCCATCTTCCACCATGTTTGAGGTAAATTCAATTTTGTAGTCTGTGTTATGTTTCTATTTTACACACACATACCGAGTGTTGGCCCTGCGTGTTAAACTAAAAACATATTAAATTTTGAAAACAAAAATGTTTTGTCAGATACAGGGAGAAGTGTAAAGAAAATTGTAACCTTCTAATGAGAATAATAGAATCTATTTTTTTAATGGCTAAAAATCGAAAAACCAATTTAAATCAAACCAATTAATTACATGTACAAAAAAATCGATTAGTTTGGCTTAAATGGTTTTATCCCTTAAAATCAATATGCGAACACCATATATTAAAATATGAAATAATTATTTTGGTAAAGCATTTCTTTGAATTTCAAACTTTATGCCAAAAACAACATTGGTTAAAAAAAATTGTTAAATTTATGACAAAATTATTACGTGACTTGCATGGGATCAGGACTCTAGCTCTACGTGATACCAAAAAAATTAATGAAGAATTATAAATGAATTTTCATTATAATATTATTAAAGTTTTAAAAAACCAAAATATTACATTTTATATATTAAAGTCTCATTTATAATTTTTACGACCAATATTTTATTTCAATGTCTAGTTTTATCCAAATTTTATATTGTGTATGAAATAAATATTAGATGGAATTATAAGTTTGACCAATAAAAATAAATAAAGAAATAAAATAAATAACTTGTTATCGGCCACTGGTATTACCAGTTTGGTCTCCTAAGAAAGGAATGTGATTGGTGTGTTAGTGTATGTAGAATCAATATTTTTTTTATGATAAAAGTCCTCCATTTTGTTTTAAATCTTTGTTCTCACAACACCGAGTGTGTAGTGTAATTCTTGGGATTTTTCCTTGCGCTTTCATTCCATTGTAAAATTGTTAATTAAATCCCAATTATTGACTTTCAACCAAAAACAAAACAAAAACATATTAACCTAACATTGATTTGATTTATAAAAGAAATTATTTGGTTGAAAAGCTACAACATAAGAATTGATTTAATTTAAAATCATTTGATTCAAGTTTTTTTTTTATGTTGATAAGAGATATCATAGTACTCTTTAGATGTGAGATTAATCTCTTTTGAAAACCTCTCAAGATTCAAACATTTAATCTGCTCATGAAGGTCAAAATCAGGATTCAAAAAATCAGGATTCAAACATTTAGTCTGCTCTTAAAGGTCGAAACCACTTACCACTTCGACCAACTACTTATTGATACCTTTAATTTAAGTTGTGTATATTTACAAATTCACTCAAATTTAGATAAATTTAAGTAATTTTGATTAGATTTTAGTTTAAATTATTTAAATTGAGAATTTTGTTTACTCATTCTACCTATTCTAATTAAGTGTAATAAAGTAAAAATATTAAAACAAAATAAATTTCATTCATTTTTAAGGTGTCTCAAATACAAAAATTAATTTATAAATAAAATCAAATCTTATTTTTTATAATTAGTTACAAACATAAAAATTAATTTCTAAATCAAATTAATTAAATTCAATTCAATTCAAATATATTTCATAAATATATTTTAAATCAATTCTACATTTTAATTATTCTAAACACAACGAAAAAGTACTCCAAAATTAGTAAGAAGTAAGAACTGTGAAAAGAACGGAAATGCTTCCGGTGAGGCTCACTGCTTTTAAAGCGAAACTCCAATATTCTGGGTGCAAGTGAAAGATATAATAGTATAGTTAAATATGACTTATTAATTTTAAAAAAAGTTAAATACTTAGATATAATGCTTCCAAAATTTATAAGAATTTTTTATTTTGAAGTTTTGCTTACATATAATTATATGTTAGGTAAAATTATGTAAGACTCAATTTTCAGTAAATAATCTCTCCTTATTGTATATGAAATCAAACATTAATAAAACTAACGTATACAACGTTATATTTAACATTATCTAAAAAACACATTATTGTGTAATAAATCTCAAATCTGGATTCTCAAAAAATGTAGTATATAATTTAAAAAGTAAAATATAAATGATAATTTTTAATTTTTAATAATTATTATCTCCACACTTTTTGTTTGGTACCAGATCAAATATTTATTGAATTCACCTAACTGATGGCTGAAAGTAATAAAAAAAAACTCGATCTTAACAGAAATAATTCTTCATTTACAATTGTCAATTTAAACTAATAGTACAGAGTACAGACTCAAGGCTGGCCTGTGAGTGTGACGAAGGTAGCACCATTTATTAAGTCAACAATGTCGCTGCATCCTCATCTAACTAAAGGTATGAGGAAGTACTCTGCGTAAAATAGCTGCAAGAAGAAACAAGGCATCAGCAACAAGATGTCAGTGAGAGAAGCAGAGGATTTAGTGCAAATAATTTGAAAACAAATATATGAGGAATGTCAGTAATCAGTTTACACATAAACTGGCATTAATTCATGTCCAAGTATGTCCAGCGCTTTGGACACTGTTGAATTTTTTACAAGATAAAATTAGATCAATATATGACTAAGCTCACCAGCTTTTCTTTTATCGTTAATGATCAAAATACTAAGAGCAACAGCTCATTATCATAACAATTTTCTTTTAGGTAGTAGCTCCCAATTTGTGAAGGAAATTAATTGGCTTGAGAATGTTCCTAAGAGGGTACCCCCAACCACCACCACCACCACCACCCTCCATTTTTTTGGCTATTTAAGCAGCATGACATGATCCCTAGACATCAACCCTTCAGTGCTAGGCACCACTGAGCTCTAAGTGGAGATTGGTTACGGCAACTGACTTTGTCCCTTCCAGCTATGCACAACCAATGAAAACTATGAACATGATTACGAGAAAAACAGCCTGTTTTAGAAATTAGATTATGATGTAATAATTCTTCATAGAAATTCATTTTTGTCGAAATGAATTTCGTTGTAGCTAATGCACTCCAATTTTTTCGATTGGAAGTCATTAGAAATCAAACAATTATTATTTCTAAAAACAAGGGAAAAGCAATCAGATAGCTAGTTCTTTTGAATAATCATTTTTGTTGAATAAAGTTCATTATTAAGCAAAATGTATTAGTCTATAAGGTTGGCGATTACCTTCCAGATGAACATATAGAAGGATGCTATGGCAGCTTTGCTCTTCAGATCTACAGACTTGGCATGATACCAGAGGACTGTAGCCAGAATGGAATGTCCCAGACCCTAACACATTGAAAGTGAGAATACATTTCAAACTTTGCTGAAATGATTAAACAAGTCCACATTCACTCGATACCATTCTGTATAATGATAGAAGCAGTAATTTGAAAATTTATGGAGCAGTCTGAGCTTTCTCCAGAAAAAATGCCCCCTTGAAAGAGCCATTTTACCTTTGACACTAATATCAAGACCATACAGATATAAAGTCAGGATATTCTATGTAACAGAGATTGCTTTCCTGGGGAGACATTTCCTTATTTTAATATAGACATCTGCTATATTACAAGCTGATAATATTAAACAAAATTGGAGTCTGCAGTGCTCCAGTAAACTCTATATGCTGAACATGCATCGGTGAAGGAGCACCCTAGTTCGGAACTTCAGAAGACATGAGGGAAAAACAGACACTTGCCAAACTTGGATAATTAACCAACCACTATACGGTAAAGATGCATCATGAGAAGGAAGGGGAGTATAGATCAACTTCCTTGCAACGCACTATTCTACAATCTACAAACGTGTTAATCAAAATCACACTCCTAGCCCCCAGGAACAAAAATTATAACTGCCACTGCGTAGGAGGAAGAAGGATACTGCACACCCATAACTGTAACCTATACAATTAATTAGCACAATACCGTGACAATTTTGTTCCAGAGGCAGGGAGATGCTGCTCCCACCAGAAGGGAAACTCCATAAGCCATTTCAAGAAGTGAAACACAAATCCAGAATACCTGGCAAAGATTAATTAGGGACAACCATGGGATACATGAGAGCACAACCAAGTCTGCTAAGATGTTGCATGAGAGGAACATACCCGCTTCTGACCCAAACGTACTGAAAAAGATCGGATGCCAAATATTTTATCTCCTTCAATGTCAGGTATATCCTATGTAAAATCAAGCAAAAGGTTTTACATCAGGTGCAAATATTGAACCAAAAGTTTTGATGTTGAAAAGCAAATGGACATTTTAAGAAACTAGAAGCTTTTACCTTGAACAATGCTATGACTACAGAGAAAAAGCTCATGAATGCAGTAGCGAAAATCAGGGGTCTTGAAAAGACAGCTGGCCTCTTGTACACAAAGGTCTGGACATTTTGACATGTATTTGCAATCAAAAAACATCAGACTTCCAGGGAAGATAGATTTACTGGATAGGAAACTAAGCCGTACTTGTCAGACCCTATGTTACCAACATTACTACTGTTAGCTAAAAATGCACCCCTGCTTTTTCTTTTTCTTTTTCTCAGTTTAATATTGTAAAAGGGTCATTAGTAGGCCTACGTAGGACTAGATGAAGAAAATGTATTAATCCACACATAGGGTGGTTTCAGATAGTTTATCAGGAACGCAACTAAGTCAACTCCAAAAACTTGGGATAAAGATTTGTTGGCGTTGTGCACAAAAGCTTATGCTTGCACATCCACAACAATACGTCTTTAAAGAGCACAATTCAGTAGGACAGAACCTGCATGTGAAGAAAAAATGCAAGTTGAACTACTACTGCCCGAACAGCTAGGATGCACATCGCTGCAAGCACTGCAAATCTCTTCCATCTCAACAGGGGCAACTGAGAAGTTTCAGAGACAATGAATTTATAAAAACAAGGTAGTGACCATCAAATAAATTTTGCAAAATGAGAATTTCAAAAAGTGTGAGCGAGTGTCTTTAAATCCACGTACTATGTTTGTTTGCCCACAGGCTCATACATGGGTTGAGTAAAACTATCAGATAGGAGATAGCACATGTGGATATAATTTGAAAAGTACTCAACAACCAGTAAAAACTAAATTAAATTATTATCCGAAAAAAACAATATCAGATAGCACAGCTATTGTCTTATTAACTTATTCATAATTTACTACTTGAATCAATTGCTATTGCTAAAATCCGAATCCCACCTCTAACGTACATAGTTTTCTTCCTAAAAAGAAAATCAAGAAAAGTAGCTATTGTTTGACATTTATTGCCATGAATTTTGACCATACAAGTACCACACTGAACCCTGATCAAGTAAAATACAACTCATGTTGATTTTGAAAGGAACACATTGTATAATGACTATTGGTCCATTACATAATTATGCCCTAAATAATAGAGGGGGAAAAGGAAGTTTAAATGCAATCCAAATGAACTCACATCGATTGAATAAGCAGTCCCTAGCACAAAACTGATGAAAAGAGCCCAAAACAATGGCCATGAACCTACGATCCACCCAAGCCCAAAACTCTGCAAAAGAGAATAAAACGGTAAGCCTCCTTCTACCTTGTCAATCAAGCTTATCTTGATTTTTGAACGACGTATCATTGGAAAAAGCACATCATAAAAAGTGAAGTTACAGACATCAGACTCTATCATAAATATTCTGCACTCAAATCATGTTGCGGTCGTTTAATTACTAGGATATTGGAGGCATGTGCAAGTGATCTAGGGATAAGTATTGGATACATACCAATATGACATAAGAATATTTCTAAAAAACTTAAGATACATTTACAATAGGATACGACATAATATATATCATCTTATAAAACATAAAAAAAAATATAAAATCATCATAATATATCATAAATAAAAAATAATAGTTGAGTCATTCCATGATTAAAAGAGACAGGTAGAAAAAATATTTTTTTATTTTTAATATTAGTCATTACAAATATAATAAAAGACTAGCATTTATCAAATTCTTAGGATACCTCACCCATATTGGCACAAAAATTGAAAAATAAACATAAAAAATTACAGGATATATGCTAAGAGTATTCGATAGTGTATGAAGAGTATTTGGTATGATATTCAATAAGGGTACGTATCCGACATGGGTACCTATCCAACACACGTACGGCAAATATTTTAAAGTAACGGTGTTTCTTAATATGTAACAAAATGCAGTAAAAGCTTTTTACTGAATGGATAAGAAAATTTATTTATTGATGAAATGTTTCGTAGTCAAGATTCAAGAGAGAAGATAGCAGATCGTGTGGAATTTTTATAACCATTAGAGAGCCGTAAAAGATCTTAAATTTTCCTCAAGATCAAATCATAGTTTCAACATGGAGAAAACAAAAATTGATGGCTAAACAAAAGGCAAAAATGCCATAGACAAACGGATATAAGCAAAGGAAAAAAAATAAAAAAGAAAAGGTTTTAACTGAACATAGAAAGTTTGTAACAATCTCTGGCTACAAGAAATCAAGTATCACCAGAGTATATAGAGAAATAAGCAGGACGTCTTTATTATAGTTTTAAATTTTCATACTACTACAGATATTAAGAGAATAAAACAAACAAAAAATGTAAATAAATATTTATATGTCCAAATTCTAAACTATTGACCAATAATAAAGGTAATTGGTTCCTTAAAATTAATAAAACAGAATGTTTTTGGTTACATTGAAGGTGCAAGCACCTAGGTAGGGGAGGACAAAAGGTGGCCTCACGGAGGATCAAACCTCTGACATCAACATCACACCCAACTCTGGTGGGTACCAATTGAGCTACAAACTCGTTGACTAATAAAACAGAATTTATATTAATGTGTAATGACAGGAGGAAAATCAAGCAGGAGACATGATGTGCATCCAAGTTGCCAAAAGGAATAATTCTATATATGGTACCAGAATTGCAAATGATGCAACAATAATGACACCAGTTCCAAAGGAATATTCCCCAGATGCCAATGGAAGATATGGCTTGTTTATCTGCAATAAAACATGTAGCACAGATCAATAATAAGACAACCCATATACTATTTCCTCAGCCAAGGAGTAAGTTATATAAGGTTGCATGTTTTCTTGACCATATCACAGGCTACAATAGTTGATGGGGATGCTTGATAAATTTACATATTAAACCAGAATTTGGTGACCAAAATCAAACAAACTGCTCAAAGTGCATGTAAGCCCAGATATGCTAGTATACATCTAGTCTATATATGTATCTGAATATCCAACTTTAGTGACTCCATTGATGAACAAGACAGCAATTCTTCCACTATCATCTTTCTGTTACGGGAATAATCCAGAAGTCCAAGAGACCAAAAAAAAATTCATTATAAGCTATCCAGATTGTTTATTTCTATTAATAAGTTTCATACCTTGTCTATTTCAACATCTGACAATTGATTCAAGCCAACAATATAAACATTCATAAAGAGAGCAGCTATTACAGCCTGAAACACAAAAAACTCAAAAGCATTAATTAAGTTATGTAAAATAGCAATTAGCCATTTTAAAACAACCAACATATTTGAGGCCTCACTTCCAACACGCCAGTAAAAAATACTGGAGATAAATCTGATAATTTCTCCACTGCAAGGAGAGACACTGAAATTATGCTTAATGCCTGCCCAAACACAAAGAAAGTAAGCCAGGTTAAAAGATTCAGAAGATTACACTTAATCCAAAAATTGAGGCTCATACAAATGAATTGGACTAACAATAACATTCGAGTATTAGCTGTAAGAATTACTCTAGAAAAGCTTGAACTTAACTGTGCCAATAATTGTGTGTGGTCTGCTAAACCTGTAGAAAGCATTCAAGGCATCTTTGACAGAGTCCCAAATGCTTTTTGGATCATAAGCTTGAGGTTCAGAGTCAAATGATTGTCCAGAGGCTGAATTCACAACATATTTTCTATCACATTCTTGACATGTATATCCTCCCTCAATGCCTTTGTAATGATGCTTCAAATTATGCTGCTGAAACCTCACGATACGATCCTCTTTTTGGATTTTCCCAGTTTTGTGCCATGAAGCTTTTGTTACATAAGAACCTAGAATACCAAATGTTGGATGTTAGTGTTAGTGACCTTGAAAAACGAAAAATATAAATTATCTCTTCATTTAATAGAATGAAATAAACCTGAAGAAAAATCTACTAAGACATATCTTATTCTCAATACAAAGACAAGCATAAGAGAGTATTGAGATCATTATCGTCAATGCTAACTTCTCTAATTATTTCCCATATTTTATCAGAAGACACACAAAAAGGTTGGCGCACCACAATTAACAATGGCAAAGCATGTTCACTACCACTTGATAACATAATGCATTTAATATAAACAACTAGAGTTATAAATACATAAATGCTCTTCCCATAACTTATGTCAGCTTAATTAGAGGGAAATATTTTCTCTTTTTTTTTTTTGGGGGGGGGGGGGGGGGGGGCCGGGGGGCGGGAGTTTAAGAGATATTGGCAATCCCTTGATCTCCTTCCTCTGTAGTTCATTTAATGTCGACAGATATTAATCAACTATTACTGAACCAAAGTTTCCGTTGCTGCCGCCAATGTAGAATTACACAGCAACCACCATTCTAGCAACCATTAAGGAGTCCTCAACAATTCATGTTAAATTTCCTATTGTTATCCAAAAAAATTACTCTTTAATTTGTTCATATCCAAACTTTGGATGTAATTTACCATGCCAAATTGATGACAATATTGCCAATGCTTCGTAAAGGTAAGCATACAAATTAAGTAATTATATTGTTCCACCCAGAAAGTGTAAAAGTGACTCCTTCTTTCTCTATTATTAATTCCCAGCAAGAGCACTAGATCTCTTCTACTAAAGATTCCATGGTACAGAAATTTAAAGACGGAAGGATTAGCAAAGGTATATGAACAACAGAGACAATATCCACAAAACTTGCGTGTGAAAATGGGAGGAGTGGCTGGGAAGTGATTGACAAAATGCGCATATTGACAAAATGCATCCTTTGATGCATTGTCAATTCTCATCCCTTCCCTCCACTACTCCCATTTTTGCTCCTACCGATCACACAAGATTCCAGAGCAGCAGAATTACCAAGATTCAAATGGTCTGCAATCAATGTTAAATAGGTTGCTAACAGAAAGTCTTTTCAACAATGCTACTCCACAAACATTAATTATATAACAACATGCGAAGAATTCATATCATGAAGCATTCTAATAATTCTTGTCCAAAATGAACAAAGTAAAACTAGATATGACATTTTTATCAGTTTTCTTATTACAATATTTTTCTAAACAATATTATATAGATTATGTTATGACTTATGCCTCCGTAGAAGCTACTACATAGAACGAGGCTGACTGGCGTAAGCGTACACCATACATGTATTTATATATATAGAAGGAAAGATAAAACATTTAACATCGCGCATTAACAAAAAATGTACAAGACTGAGATTGTCAAGTATTTGGTATAAAGAAAAATAAAGTGAAAAAGAAGGAGGGATATATTATACATACTTGCATAGAAATTCTTGGCGCATTTTTTCCTCCTCCAGCAACTTCCACCTACCAATGGCTCCTCGTGTTAGTCAGCAAATATTTTAAAAAAATGACCAAATACCCGAAATTTTCAGAAATATATATACATATGTGCGTGTGTGTGTGTGTTACACGGAAAATGGATAAATTTTTGGCCTGTTTTTATTGGAACGTCGTTGGACGCTTACCAGAAGTAGAAAAATCTTGCTTCCTACAAAAGTGTATTGGATTGCGTTTTACTAAAATCCAAAACAAACACACTATTTCATGTTTAACAATCATGAGTCATCCACTTTGAAACTGGGTCCGTTCAAAAAAATATACTGAACCAAAACTTAAAGAGAGAGAGAGAGAGAGAAACTAAAGTTGAAAACTTGTCATCTGCACATTCAAAAGATTCTTCAAACCCAGTGGCCATTGTTGCAAAATACAAGGTGGGTACGAGGAAGAGCTCAATGACACAGCCCTTTTCTTTGTCTTTTAATTTTAGTGCAACCAATCAATTGCTGGGTCTCAGAATTTTGATTCAAGATGCAGAAGCTAATTGGAGAGTCAATGATGTAAGAGCAGACATACCATTGGTAATGGAAGAAGCTTTGGGAAAAGAAGCAAGAAGCAAAGAAGCCATCTACAGTAATTTTTATCAGTGGAGCTTCAGTTTCAGCCAATGCTTCTTCAGTTTCATGAAACTCAACAAACCCAGTTCCCGTAAAGTAAGTTTAGATTGGTGACAGCGACGGAAGGAAAAGGAATGAAATAGAACGGTAAATGGTATTTAGATATTTAAAAAAAAAAGATAGAATTGAATAGAACTAGATCTAGATGCACCTTATCTCAGTTCATATTACTTTATATTTTTACTTTTTTTCTTTAAATAAAAAGGTAAAATATTAAATAAATTATGAAATTATATTTTTATTTTTTATTTTTTATTTTTTATAAAAATAATAAAGGTAAAATTATTTTCATTAAATTTAATTCTACTAAAACTTATAAATAAAAAAACAAAAAAAAAACTTCTATTTTACTTAAATATCTAAATAATAATATAAAAATTGTATTCTATACTATCTTTATATTTTTACTTCATTATCTATCAAAAATAGGTAAAATTATTTTCATTAAATTTAATTCTATTAAAACTTATAAATAAAAAAACAAAAAAAAACTTCTATTTTACTTAAATATCTAAATAATAATATAAAAATTGTATTCTATACTATCTATATATTTTTACTTCATTATCTATCAAAACTATTTTTACTTCATTCCACTATATTATATATTATTTTATTTTACCCTCTATCAAATTTTCATCCATAACCTTAACTTTGAAAATTAAAATATAGAATGATAAGTAATGATAAGGGCAAATTTTATTTTCACAAACTCGTGACAGGCTCTAAGTTGGAAGTGTTTCTTCTTTGTTTTCTGATGACACGCTGTGTCTTGTGGTAGCGCAGCCCTGGGTGACTGTGCAAGTCACTGTTGTTTACGAAAAGGAATATCTTGTCTCGATTCAAGTCACGTCCGTACCACCAATGAATCCGTCGCATCACATGCTTTTTCATTTTTATTTTTGGTGGAAGTCGCATCCCATGCTTGGTGTTGGTAAGCTTCTCCTCTATCGATCATTAAATAGCAACCACATTTATAAAGAATTTATTTTCTTAAGTAATGATACTTTTTTAGATTAAATTTTATTCTCACAACCGACTCTAACATAAACTAATTTAGACTATTTAAAAATATATATGATATTTTTTTAACAAATTCTTCTAATACTCTTCCTCACAACCTAGGAGGACACATCACATTTTGAACTTTTAAATTATTTTGACCTTTTAACATTTTTTTTCAAATCTACCCCTAACATCCCAACAAAAACATGTATCTAAAAAACATTTCTTGTACAGTAGCTGTAAGAGCAGCACCGGCCACATCCACCCTCTTCCGTCCTGGTTCATCTCCACAGTAACTATTACTCTTTTCATAATAAAAAATCACTCATTTTATTATTTTTATTTATATATGTGCAGATTTTGTTAAGAAAAATTATCAATCTCTTTTGAGCTAGTGAGCTATTGGAGTACATGAACTGTGAAAGAAAATGAATATTTTAGAGACCTTTTATTTTAGATTTCTTCATTTTTCATCTTACAGAGATATTGTATTCAAATGGTACTTAATCCTTATTCTTTAGAAATGAGTCATCTCCTAAATATCACTTATTAGAATTTCATATCATATACATATATAGTTTGCCCACGACGTCATAAAATAATATATAATTTGCCCAAAAGACCTTGGATTCGATGGTGTAGACGTATAGTTGTAATCTTTTGAGCTATTGGATCTGCTTCATAATTCAGATGTAGGATTAATGTTACGAAAGTGAATGGAGATTAAAATGATTCTCATTGATTGAATAAACTGCAGAATGTATAGATAAATAGTATGAAAGATGCAAGCTATGAAGCTAGCACGAGTAGTATCTGAAACCACTTAACCATCTACTAACAGATTAACAAATTTTTCAAATTAATTTCTAAACTAACTAACAAGCTGACGTGTGCTTGTAGCATGTATGTGTGTATGCAGTGCAGGAAGTATCAACCATAGTCATTTAGTGATGGGGACGTGTACTGTAAGATAATTGATAATTCTTTTGTTTCAAGTGACGCCCAATATAAACATAACAATATAGATCTATTGGAAAAATTTTGTTGAACCGATGAGTTTTCAGCATAGCTTCGTGTCCCTCTTTCATGGCATAATTTTGTTCTTTCATTTTTTGTCTCTTTGCTTTCTTTTGGGTTTTGAATTATTTTAATTTTTAAATAGATTATTATAAAAAATTAATGAAAATGTAAAAATGTAATTAATCTATAGAAATAGAGCTATAAATTTATTTATATGTCAATAAATTATTAAGTAATGTTTATAGAATAGATAAAACTCATTTAACTAGTACATTTCTTATTTTATGTGAAAGTAAATGTTATTTTAATAAAACAAAAAAGTCAACAATTTTTCCAAAAAAATAAAATGAATTTTAAAATGTGTGTTTAATAAAAATTTTATATTCAAAATAATTTTATCCTGTTTTTAACTTTAATATGATAGTTTTATCTTGTTGTGTACGGTCGATTTGATCTTTTGAACATATACCTCGTTTTATTTTTTTTCTTCTTTTCTGTTGCACTAAACTAAGTAACATGAATTGTACAAGTAAGTGGGTCCGTAAGAGTGGTTAAGAGTATGCATAGCATTTATGTTTAGTAAGGGTGTTTGTCAGGAACATTTAATGTTTTTGAAATTTTAAAACACGACATGTGTCTTTTTTTTTTCAGGTTATTAGAAGGATTATTAAAAAGATTTATTAATTAAGAAGATATAAGTTATACCAAAAAAAAGTTATACTATAGCCATGTGTTATGAGAATAAAATTTGTGCAACAATGATTAGTGTTCACCAAAATTCGGTGCAAGTATTATGGTATATTCTCTTCTCGAAACAGTTTGTATGTTACACACTTTTTTACCAAAAGTGCATGCTGTTCTGTTCCCCACGGAATACAGCAGTATACACTTTAGGAAAAATAACTAAAATTAATATATTTTAAAATCTACCTTAAATTATCATATCATTTACAAAAAAAATTGAAGCATAAAATAATATAGTTAGTATTATATTTGTTTCCTCTATATTTTGAGTTCAAGGCGACTCTTGCCAAAGAAGAAAGAAAGGCCAAGGAAAGAAAAAGGCTTTAACAAATGGAAAGAACTTTTTTTTTTAATTATTCAAGGTAATTTTTACCTAATTAGATGAAAGATTAATTTTTTTTTCAGTTATTTAACACAACGAGTAAAATATTTTCCAAATTTACTTCTTCAAAAATCGAACAATTATCATTTTAAGTGATTCAAACAATTGCTATCACTACAAGTCTACAACTAGCCAACATTGGATAGCAAATGAAAAGTATCTTTAATTGACAAAAATAAAACATTAAATCGTGCATCTGAATCCTATTCAACAAAAACAAAATAATTGTCTCAACAAACGATTGATTATAATAATAAGTACCTTCAATTTTAGATATTGAATCAAATGTTTAATTCCTAAAGATATTATTTTTAAGAGGACTCATGACTAATACACTTTTAAGTCTGAACAAAATTAATCACATATTCAAATAATATAAAAATACTCCTAATTTAAAAAATTATTATTATTATTATTATTATTATTATTATTATTATTATTATTATTATTATTATTATTATTATTATTATTATTATTATTATTATAATTATTATCACACTACAAGAAACCTCAATTAAACCAATTTGAAGGATGCAGACCTCATTTTTATACCTAAGTCCAGTTTAGAACACTGAATTTTTGGGAATTTAATTAAATAAAAAATTTTAATTTAATTCTTTTGGAATTTAGATTACATTGAAATCATTTCAATTCTTATTTTATAAAAATAATTTTACTGTTTAGTACAATTCTGAAATCCCATCGAATTTGGTAGGATTTTATATTTGAAAATTTATTCTGTTTTGAAAAGACTGTTTTACCCTTACAATTTCACTAATCACCTGTCTGGTTTAAAAGAGGAAAGAGGAGGAGAGAGATTTTAATGAAAGGGAAGGGAGAGGAAGGGATGGAAAGAGAAAGAAAGGAGTTTAATTTTGTGTATGTTTGGTTAGAAAAGAGAAGATAAAGAATTTTAATGGAAGGAAAGTATAAATTTACCTTTTTACACAATTGTAACATTTAATGTAGCATTTAATTTAGGAATATTTTAGTCTATTTTTTAACATATATTCTCTCCCTTTCAAATCCCTCCATTTTTGGAGGAGAGCTAAAATTGACTTATGAGGGATTTTGCTCCCCTCCCCTCCCTTCCAAAAAATTGAACCAAACACATAAAATTTAAAATAATTCCTCATCTCCCCTCCAACCAAACACTATGTCAACGTATAAATAAATTTTTGTCTCTTATCCAATAAAAACATTTTTAGACCAATTTGCACTTTCAAATATACCTAAGCCATGGGATTCAGTTTATTGCAAATTTAGATGGACAAATTTCCATTACGATGGATATGTTGGCGAACCCATTTATGAATGGCGGATTGGCCACCAGTACCACTCACCAGAACCAGTTTCATAAAAAAATTCATCATCTACTACCTCCCTCGAGGCCATTTTCTTCTTCGAATTTAATTTTAATTTATTGTTAGTATAAAAAAATTTACACTGTCATCTAATTATATACTGACACATTATTAAAAGTGTTAGACTTTTGATATAATTATTATAATAGTCAAACTCTTTTAATGAATTGGTAATATATGATTAAATGACAGTGTAAAGAATTTTTACACTGACAGTAAATCAAAATTAAACTCTTCTTCTTATGTTAGGTAATCTTAGTTCAAAAAAATTCATTATCTACTATTTCTTTTATTTTCTTTAAAATTCTCAAACATACTTTTAAGAAGATATATTTTTTATTTTAATTAGTCAAGTTTAAACCTTGAACTAGTATCTAAGAGAATTATTTTTTCTAAATACACTAAACTAATGTAAGAGTTCCTCTTAAAATCATTGAGAAAAAAGAAAAAGAGTATAAAATTTGACTTGTGAAGTGGCTAGATGAATATATATCTATTAGAAAACTTATTATAATTTCTTTATATATAGTATTATGAAATTATTATTATTTGATATTTATTTTATGTTAATTATTATATATATTGTATAATTATATTATTACATATATATTTTATTGTTTTTTAAAAAAATTAAAAATAACTTTTAAAGCTTTCTAATATTTTGCTCAATCTTGTTCGAGCAACTCATGAACGTAACTCGAGTCAAATATAAATTTTAAAAGTTAACTCACGTAAATGATAAATTGAGTGAAATATGATGAAGCTAAGTGCCGAAATCAGCTCCACTCACTTCCAATCCCAACTTAAACCACTTTAAGTACAATCAATCACTCAATGATTGACACCTAGAGGTTTATGACCCATACTGTCAGTCAACTGCAATGCCAGTCTAAATCACTCAGTCCATCATATGAAATGTGGATTCGAGCAGAGTAGTATTATCCCCAATTAATATATATATATATATATATTAAAATAATAATATAAAAAATATTTTTGAAAAATGTTGTACTTAAGCGTAAGAATTCTTATAAGAATAAAATAAACTAGCCCTACAAGCTCCCTATACAACGGACATAGATAGCACCTTGCCTCAAGAAGCATCCTCCCCGCACAGTCGTACCTCACTTATCTTTGGATGAATATTTGGGTGTGGTTGGTTACTTTATTTTCTGTTCTAAAAAGTTCATAATCGTTTTTTGGTAAATCACTTGTAAAAGCATATTTGAAAAAGATTAAATTTTTTTTTAAATAGTTTTTTTTAAAAAAATTTGATTTATATAAAATTTATCTTATTTATTTAAAGTGTGTAAAATTGATTATAAGTTAAGATTATTTTTCTATAACTAAAAATAACTTTTTTAAAAAAGTTATTATTTTAAGTTTTTAATTATTTGATTTCAGATTATTTCAAAAGTTTTAAGAGAGAAATACCTATTTACTCTCAATTAAATAACTTTTTTAATCATTTCATACATGTTTTGATAATTTCATATATAAAAGTGATTTTTTTATACAATCCAAATAAAACTCTTTATCATAAAATCGATTATGAATTAACATATCTAAACATAAATTAATTTTTTCATAATTAATTTTCTTGAAAATCGATTATACACATAATTAATTTTTCACATAATATTTTTTTCACAGCTAATCCAAACACACACTAAGTATTACAATAAATTGATGTTGAGAGTTGTAAAATATTCCGGTTTTAAAATAAGGTAGCTCTCATTTTTTTAAAATTTTTTAGGTACATAAAGAAAAGCTTATAATAAAAATACCGCACATAAAGATTTTAGCTTAAAAGCTACTTTTGTGGGAGAAAAAATTAAACTAATGTAAACGTGCATTAAATTTACTACATGTTTAAATTAACTTATTTTACACATAAAAATATTTCTGCCTAAAATTTATCTCTTAAATATTTTAATTATAAATTTTTTCAAAAAATAAGAAAACTAATACGCACTTAGAATGTCTCAAAATCACTAAGATAAAAATCACTAGGATAAAAATATCATCATGTTCCAAATCACACAAACCCCACTTAAGAAATATAGGACCCGTTTGGAAGCGTTTTTAAAAATATTTTTTTATTTTTTAAAATAATAAAACTAAAAAACATGTTTGGATCAATAATTTTTATAATTGTTTTTAAAAAGAGTTTTGTAAAAAGTGTAACTCCCAAAATAAAAAATAAAGAACATCTATTAAGTGTTTTTAGGTATTTTGAAAAATAATTTGAAGAAACACATAGAGAATACATGAGAAAATTGTTTTCATTAATGACAATTTTGTAAATAAGCTATCTCATTATTTTAATCATCAAAACAATATATCTAAATAGATTTTCTATTCTTTTATTCTTAAAAAACTATTTTCTATTCTTGTTCCAAAAATAATTTTGTAAAACAAGAATACTTCCAAAGAGGCCCCAAAGTTTTGCATATCTGAACCCTAAAATAACCTTATGCAGGGATGGATTTATGTGTGTTTAGATTAGTTGTAAAAAAAAATTAAAAATTAATTATGTGTATAATTAATTTTTAAGAAAACTAATTATAAAAAATTTAATTTATATTTACATATGTTAATTCATAATTAATTTTAAGATAAAAAAATTTATTTGAATTTTATATAAAAAATTAATTTTATGTATTAAATTACTAAAAGAGATATGAAATGATTAAAAATTATTTAGTTAAAAATAAAATAATATTTATCTTCCATAATTATAAAATAATAACAACTGATTATATGTAAAATGTTCAAATTCTAACCTTTTTTAAAAAATAATTTTTAATGTAAAAAATTAACCTATATTTTATAATCTCACAACTCAAACATGTTGTCACGACTGAGATCGCAACCGGATGATAAGAAAATTAATTAAAAAATAAAGTCGCCACTAATTTTTTATTTGAGTATGAAAAATGATTGGAAAAATTCTTTTTAAAATATATTTAAAATTAAAAAAATGGTTTACAAACCAAACAAGGTCCGAGAGTCAATTATGTACAGATAATGGTAGAAACTAAACCCCACAACCCCCTAATGCATCTATCATGAAACAATTATCTTAAGATAGTTGTGCAAACTTAATGACATAAATAATATTTAATTTACCCTCTAAAATAAGATAAAATCAAGCAAATAATTAAATAACAAATATTTGCAAATTCAAATTACATAATTTACAAATTTAAAGGAAAATGAACACAAAAATAAAAATAAAAAATAAAATATTTACAGGTTTGACTTGTCATGAGTGTTTACGTATCCCTTAAGTGTAATGATAAATTTAAAGTCACGTAATTTTTTTTAAAAATAAATGATTTTTCAATTAAAAAAATTGATTAAAAGTGGTTAATTTAAATTAAAGGAATGACTTGATTTGAATAATTGGAAAGTTAGTGCATTCTAAGTATGAGTGGTTATGACATTGGGTCATAGAGCAACTCTAAAATAGACTAGTGAGTACAAGACTCCTTAAGCCTTCTAAGCGGATAAATTTAATTTATTTTTTAAATCTTAAATGAGATTGGTCATGACATTATATCATAAAGCAACCCCAAAATAAGTTAGTGGGTACGTGACTCCTCAAACCCATTAAGTATATTAGTTTATTTTATTTTTTTGAAATGAGTCTTAAATAAGATTGGTCATGATACTGGGCCACAAATCAATCATGAACTGTGTCAGAAAAATACTTAATTCCTTAAGCCTATTAAGCGAATATTAATAAACTTATTTTTAATTTAAATCCTAAACTGGATTGGTCATGAAATTAAGTTACAGAACAATCTCAAATTAAATCAGGTGAGTACTTAACTCCTCAAGCCTACTAAGTGAATGAAAAAAAATGGACAATTATTAAATTATTAAATTTACTTTTTAAAATTAAAGTTTGAATAGATAAAATGAAATTTTAAATATGTCAAAATTTTGAGTAAAAAATAAAATAAAAGCCTATAAATCTAGCAAATGCCATGAATCAAGGGAAGAGATGGGAACCAATCAAAATCACATGAATGAAAAGCGGTGAAAAATAACTTTTAAACACTTATCCCTTAAACTTCAAATGATGGCAATTAGCTGACCAAAATTGTTGAGCCCTAAAAGTTGCAAAAAATGCATTCCCATAATGACTCCATCTTTTATAAATTTGATAAAACTTTTTAAACATTTGATTTCGCCACCCTTTTTATTAACCAAAAACAAGGATCTGCGAACAAGGATTAATGATTAAATACCAAACTAGGCAAGTGATTACAGTCTCTTAATCAAAATACTCACTACATTTCGTCAAAAGCAAACATCGCGCCTACACTCCTAGCACAGCAGCATATAGAAACTTAAAAGAATTAAAAAAAAATAATCAAAGCATTATATAGGAATCAGGTACAATCCTAGGGATTTATGTGCATGTGGTTATATATTGTGCTATGAAATGAAATAAGAAGGAGGTATATACACAACTACTAATTTGTCT
Source organism: Styphnolobium japonicum (assembly GCA_023212625.1). Classification (NCBI taxonomy): domain Eukaryota; kingdom Viridiplantae; phylum Streptophyta; class Magnoliopsida; order Fabales; family Fabaceae; genus Styphnolobium; species Styphnolobium japonicum. Next base: position 17,101,720 of record JALBWW010000003.1, on the reverse strand, counting down.
CAAATTCTAAATCATGCCAGCAATAATATATGAAATGTAGGTGAGAAACCTCGGCGCTATGCAAAGAAATCAATGACACAAAGGTTATCATTGAGGTGCTTAAAGCCTGATCTATTCACGTAAATTATAGGACGAGTATAATCAATTCAAAACAAAGCCATGAGAATGAAAAAGATACCCAACTCACGCCTCTAGAAGATCCCACTTGCATAATAAAAAATCGAAACATCTGGGTAAAACAAATGCATAGCAGGATGGGTGAAATGGAAAACAAAGCCCGATAGCCAAATCCATAATTCAAAGTCCATATGTAGTGTTTAGCCACATCAGCATTCAGCAACAATCCATTGAAAGAGCAATCGAATCAGTCAAAATAATACTCAACAAAATCACGATTCACTTCGAGCAATGAAATAGCACGATTTAAAACATTGGTTATAATACTTCATCATACCTCCAATTAGAACTACCCGTAGGTAGAAAACATCACCAACAAGAACTCCCAGTGAGAGGATGACTGCAATTTTGTGTGATGTAGATAAAGATCTGTCGTTGCTGAAGGACTGAGAGTGGGGACCCTTGTTGCTGCTCTCCTCTCTAGTTGCCTAGCCACCTTTTCGTTTTATTTTAGTGCGTCTCTATGTGTCACCTTATTTTAATCGTCACTTTTTCTTCTCTTTTGTCTCTCAAGCATTGTTTGGTTCAGTAGATTTTGGAAGGAAAGAAAGAAGATAAAAAGTGAAATTTTCTTCGATTTGGATGTGAAGAAAAAATAGGGTGGAAAAAAAAATAACGTGAGACTTACGTGCAATATTTTCTCCCCATGCGAAGAAAATTGGAGAGAAAGAGAGTCACCAATTAAAATTACAATTCTACCCATGAATGATACTTTTCTTCTTGAATGGTCTTGTTTGAATAATATAAAAATACTTTGCTTTTTTCTACCTACTCATAACCAAAAAGATGTTGAAGAAGGAAGAAGATAGATAAATGTTATGGGTCTTTTTTTAACTTTTCACCGCTGCAAACCAATGCTAAATGTTTTTTTGTTGCCTGATATTTATTAATACTAATATTTCTTTTTAAATTATTTATTTTATTTAATTTATAAGAAATGTATATTAGAGGTGTAAAATAAAGGGAAATAAATAATTACATTTCATTATAATATATTAAGGGCATATGAATTATTTTACATAATTATATTTTCTTTCTTCTTATTTTTTTATACAACCAAACAAGAGAGGGAGGAGTTTCTCATTTTTTTTCTTTTCTTTTTTTCTTAATCTAAACATTAGGAGAAAAAAATGTACTTTTCTCTTTATTTTTTTTATTTTTATTTTATTTTATTTTTTTTTCTTCTCATTTTCTCTTCTCATCCAAACATAGGCTTAGTCTCTTTTTTTTTTTTGTCTCTCTCTGTTGTTTCCTTTTCTTCTTTGGTTTTGATATTTAAATTAGTGACTAAGGTTTTAGAGTGAGGTGTAAAACTTTTTTTTAACATGAGTATCTTATTACTTCCCCTTTCTCCCTTTTATTATTTATTATTTTTATTTAGACTATTAAGTTGTATCCAAATAGAACTCTTGCATTTTTTTCCCACTTTTTTTTTAATTTTTAAATGTGACCGGACAAAATAATTCACACATGGAAATTAAATCCCAAACATGTAAATTAAAGTTTCGCATATCTGAGCCTTCAAATTTTTCTATTACTATAATATGAATTTATCATTTTGACCCTAATGTTTTCCAAAATTTGACCCCATCATATGGCTCACTAAGTCACTTCATAACAACCAAAATTTTCCCGTGTAAAGAGAGTCAAATTAGTCCATCACTCAAGACTCAAAAGTTTCAAATTCTCTCTCCCCATGATCACCAAACATATCTACCATGTCCCCTAAATGCTAAATTGTCAAATTCTCCCATCTTTCATTCTTCCAAATTCTCAAAATGTTTGTGTATTCCACTTGTTCCCTTAATAAAATTTTTGAGGTCCTTCCCTGCTTGACGCACTTTATTAACTCAGTAATTAAGCCCTCTCCTAATTTTACGTCTTACACACTCATATTTTGGAATTTTTTCTATTAAAAGCAAAACTACTAATTAGAGCTATTTTAGAGTATGACTATCAAACGAACAAATCTGACCAATTTAAAGTCCACTTGGGATGAGCCATATGACTTTGGCTTTAAACGGGTTATAAAAATATTAATTCAACTCGCTTCGCATAATGTGATAATTTTTTTAAAAAATTTACTTAAAAAATTAAAAATTAAAACTATTTACTAATAACTTTTTAAAAAATATATGCTCTCTCATGTATTACAACAAATAAAAAAAAACAGAAAAATTCAATCAATAAAAAATTTTCATTGAAATTGCAAAGAAATGACTAATAAACAGGTTAAAGGGGCAACTTGTGAATTAAACAAGTTGATTCATTTAACTCTTAGGCTAAACGGCCTAGAAAAACATGTTCACATTTAAATGAGTTACTAAAATAGATACTTGACTTGCATAACTTATGGAGTTAAATAGATTCGATTCGTTTTGACAGTCATAATTCTACTAATGATATGCATTTTATCCAAAACATTGAAGTGTGAGTATTCAAAACTTTAATTAGTGATCACTTGTGTAGCCTTCTTCTTATTTGTCTTCATCATTACCTCCAGATTCATCCATAGATCGTAGAATCATCATTAGTCATCATTAATCGTCTTAGAAAACAAAATTTCCATTCACATACTGCAATAAATATTTTTTAAGAAAAACTTATCAAAAAAATATAAATACATCAATCAAAACCAAATTACACATAATATTTAATGTGATTCAGCCTGCTTACATATACTGATGAGTCAAATTCAATATCAAATAAGATTACAAGATAATATATGTGGAAACTCTCAATCCCCTCTATCCCAAACTTATCTCACAATTATCCTTACATCTGTCCCATAAACTATCTCACACAATTATATCTCTTATTAGTAAAATATTTTCTCAATATAAGTATTTATAGCTCATAAAAAATTGTTTAACAAGCTGCAAGTAAAGTTATCAAAGTGAGCTGGCCTAGCCCACCTGACTTAATCCATGTGGGACATGACTCAAAATCTCACTTGTTAAATGGGCCATCAAAATCCTGGCCTTAACCCATCACAAATGGGCTAGTCCCACCAAATATTAAAAATCAGATATAATTTTTTAAATATAATTAATTCATAGTTTTTACAAAATTACAATCTTCCTAGTTCCTATACAATTAAACCAAAACAATTATTAATTTTTTTGCTTCATACTGTAAAATTAAAATTGAAACCAGACTATTCATTCCACTCTCACTCTCCTTATTGAATATTTATTTATTTATTATTATTATTATTATTTCCCACCATAAAATAATCACATTCTAATATCAATTCAAGTCAATAAAAAATTACTAACAATTATCATAATAAGAATTTGGGTGAAACAAACTCAACAAATCTCATTCTGCTATCACATAATCAAAAGTTGTCTAATTAGTGTGGTAGCGTAGATCAGGAGGATCTGCAAGTCTTGAGCTACCCAACCCTTTCATGACTCAAGGACGAACATAAAGTCTCATTACTGGTCTGGCCCTTACTCAATGGAAAGAGTTTGCACCTTAATTTGTGAGTTAACCACATTCTCCTTCTGCTCCGTAGAGTGGCCCAACTGCTGAGATCCAAGTCCATTTCGGTTGTGGACAACAGCATTATGGGGCTTCAAGTCCTGAGATCCATCATCCATGTTTAACATGGTTATGTTAGATATCATCATCTTCAATAAATACCAGTCACTAGAGATCATCTTCTGTATCTCTCCCTCCCCATCCATTCTCATTCCCTCTCTTGAAAATCAACCCCCAAGGCCAATCAATCCCCCCAGTGCTTTCAATCTCATCCTTAGTCTGAACTCTGAACTAACCCAGTTTAGTTATATACTCTTCTTCTGCCGTGGTAATGGAGGGTACTCTGTTCCCCACTAGGCCAGTTTTCCCCGTCCCTCCAAACAAGAGACCAACGCAGCCTTTGAAATTCAACTCAACAATTCTCCCACCTCCTCACCCTCCACCTCCACCTCCTCCTTCCTTTCATTTGGATTCGCTTCTCCAACATCTTCACCACCTCTCTTCCCCTCCCACCACCTCTCAGGATAACAGCACCCATTTCCCTTCTCTCCAAATTCCCCTTGATTCAACTCAACTACCGCTCCAACAATCCCACACAAAGAAAACCCAGGATGGAAAGTTTGGATTTTTATCAGCCAGGGGTAAGTTTATGCTCAATTCAATTGTTGGGTCGCCTTTGCATAGTTTGAATGATTTCTTCAACAATTCCAAATTTGAGTTGCTTCAAGTTGATTTTCCCAGTCTCTTGAAAGCTTTAGACCTTTCTGGCAATTGGGAAAGAGCCCTTTTGTTGTTTGAATGGGTTTTATTGCATTCTGGCTCTGAAAATAAGAGGGTAGACAATCAGGCTTTAGAAATTATGGTTAGAATCTTGGGGAGAGAATCACAGCACTCAATTGCATCCAAGTTGTTTGATTCAATTCCTATTGAAGAATACTCCCTTGATGTCCGGGCCTACACCACTATTCTTCATGCATATGCTCGCACAGGCAAGTATAAACGAGCTATTGCTGTCTTTGAGAAGATGAAGGAGTCTGGTCTTGATCCAACTTTGGTCACTTACAATGTTATGCTTGATGTTTATGGCAAGATGGGTCGTTCCTGGAATTCAATCTTGGACCTATTGGATGAGATGAGAAGTAAAGGGCTTGAGTTTGATGAGTTTACCTGCAGCACAGTGATCTCTGCTTGTGGGAGAGAGCGTATGCTAGATGAAGCAAGAAATTTTTTTGCTGAATTAAAATTGAATGGCTATAAGCCAGGAACTGTTACTTATAATTCTTTGCTGCAGGTTTTTGGAAAGGCTGGGATTTACACAGAGGCCTTGAGCATCTTCAAAGAAATGGAGGATAATAATTGCCCACCTGATTCTTTTACTTACAATGAGCTTGTGGCAGCACATGTAAGAGCTGGATTTCATGATGAAGGAGCTGCTGTCATAGATACAATGACCCGCAAAGGAGTAATGCCAAATGCTGTTACTTATACCACGGTAATGAATGCCTATGGTAAGGCAGGAAAGGAGGACAAGGCGTTGAAGTTGTTCAGCCAGATGAAGGAGTTGGGTTGTGTTCCAAATGTATGTACATACAATTCTATTCTTGGAATGCTAGGCAAGAAGTCAAGATCAGAAGATATGATTAAGGTTCTCTGTGACATGAAATTGAATGGATGTGCTCCTAATCATATTACGTGGAATACCATGCTTGCTGTTTGTGGTGAGAAGGGTAAGCACAATTATGTTAACCAGGTTTTAAGGGAAATGAAAAACTGTGGGTTTGAGCCTGACAAAGACACATTCAATACATTAATTAGTGCATATGGTCGGTGTGGGTCTGAAGTTGATGCTGCAAAAATGTATGGGGAAATGGTTAAAGCAGGCTTTACTCCATGTGTAACAACTTATAATGCTCTTCTAAATGCTCTTGCTAGGCGAGGTGATTGGAAAGCAGCAGAATCTGTCATTCTGGACATGGGGAACAAGGGCTTCAAGCCTAATGAAACTTCATACTCACTGTTGCTTCATTGTTATTCTAAGGATGGGCATCTCAAGGGGATAGAGAAGGTTGAGAAAGAAATTTATGATGGTCATGTCTTTCCTAGTTGGATACTTTTGAGAACCCTTGTCATTGCAAACTTCAAGTGCAGAGATCTTAAGGGAATGGAGAGGGCATTTCAACAATTGCAGAAGAATGGATACAAACCTGATTTGGTTATAATTAACTCCATGCTTTCTATGTTTGCCCGAAGCAAGAGGTATAGCAAGGCCCATGAAATGCTGGATTTTATTCGTAAAAGTGGGCTGCAGCCAAATCTTGTCACCTATAATAGCTTGATGGATTTGTATGCCCGAGAGGGTAAGTGTTGGAAAGCAGAAGAAATGCTCAAGGGAATTCAAAACTCTGGTCAGAAGCCAGATGTTGTGTCTTATAATACTGTCATCAAGGGATTTTGCAGGCAAGGGCTCATGCAGGAGGCTATTAGAGTTCTCTCAGAGATGACCACTAATGGGATTCGACCATGTATCTTTACATACAATACTTTCTTGGCAGGCTATGCAGGGCAGGGGTTGTTTACAGAAGTAGATGAAGTCATTAGATATATGATTGAGCACAATTGCAGGCCCAATGAGCTAACTTACAAGACTGTAGTTGATGGTTATCGTAAAGCAAGGAAATATAAAGAAGCGATGGACTTTGTGTCTAAGATTAAGGAGATTGATAGCTCTTTCGATGATCAATCTGTGAAAAGGCTAGCTTCTTGCATTAGGGAGAGTTTGGAGTCTTGACTTTGTGAACTATCCCTTTAGGTTTCATTTTTTTATACCTTGTCTAATACAAGGCCATCAGTTGTTGCAATTCTTAGCACGAATCAAATCTAGTCTTTTGGCAACTCCATTTGTACTATAAATATGTCAACTGCATTTGGAAATATATCATGAATTTCTTTTGTGTACTTTAGCTTCAGTCCATAAAAAGAAGGCATGCAAAATATTGAATGCACTTATCAGTGAATAAGTTCTCTTTGCTGTGTCATGGGAAATCTATATATCTATAAACATATTATTAAAGTAGGCTCTTGCAGGGAAATGATTCCAGCTAATCACACATAGTGATGTGGCAAATTATTCCAATTTATGATGTGAACTTCTGTAAGTGCTAGTGTGCTCTTGTAACTAATGCATCATTATGTAACTGTAATATCAATTAAGTATCAATTAAATTCAAATACTCTATCATAAAAAAGAATCAATATGGTAGGCGCCCGAGCAAGCGCGAGTTAATCAGCCAGTTTGGAATAAATAACTTATAAGCATATAAGTTTTTGTGCAAGAAAGTTTACTAAGTTATGTGCATGCAGCTTTTTTTTTTCTCCTTTTGTCTGGTGAAGAAAATAAAATTCAACAGAAACTCTGGCACAAAAATTGAGTTCTTTATTCTTCTTGTTAGATAATTGTATCAACTATACCATCGGATGGTCGGATGGATTTGAAGTATGTGCCTTAATGAAGTCTTTTTGAGCTTCTGCAGTTTCATTCATGCTTTTTACTTCAGCCCTGAAATTGAAAAATTCAAGTTTTACGTTACAATTACATATGTTACTTTATATCTATGTTTTTTAAATGCACAAAACTTCTATGTTTTGCTGATCAGGGAGACAAGATAACTTGTGAGTTAGAAGCAAAATTTAAGTTTAGACTTGAATGACAATCAAATTTTGAACTCCTTGAATGACAAAGGACTAGTTATGAAGCATTTGCATAATTAAACAAACAGTAAAATATACTGACATCAGATGAAATATAAAGGTATTGTTCTGCTGATTGTTGACAGAGACTCCATTAACTAAAGTGAAGGAGAAGCAAACTGGAGAAGCTCCAGGTTAAAATCAAATTCAACCATATCATGCTCAGTCAAGGTCACCCATGACTCTATTCCATCGCAACATCTTGTGGCCATCAAAATGAAGCTAGAACATGAAAACCAGAAACTTGAAGCAGGAGCCTTAACAGGCATTGGTCTTACTAAAACATCAAAATGACATTTATGATAGGGTACTGGTAGAGAATATCGAAGTTAAATTAGATTCATAGAACGAGAATCTAGTATAAAACACTTCCTTTGGAGGCACTTTGCCAGCTTATCTGCTTCCCTCAATGAGTCAATGGAGCAACAGAAAATTGCCAAAATTTACCTGAGGAATGCTTTGGCAGTGATGGTACTTCATGGGTCACAATTGATGCTGGAAATGTTTGTTTAACTTGCTCTAGCTGCTTTAAATATGAATCTCCTCATTACAATATGAATCTCCTTCATGGGTCCCTTTAAATATGAATCTCCTCATTACAACATTTTCCTTATTAATCACATTTACGTCTCTAGGTGGGAAACTAAGGCTGCTTCAATATTATGAGCCACTGTTTAGTCAAGTCTGCTTGCTGTTGCAGGCAAGCAGTGAGGAATGAGGCCCTTGTTGCACCATCAGCAATCTGGTGTGAGATGCAAACACGCCATGCCCTATACTACCACAGCTGAATTCATTTACCTGAACTTCCATGGTTGCAAGTTCCTCATCATCTGCTTCTGTGTTACAAGTATCAAACGGAAGAAATTCTTTTAGCACCTTGATTTTTGTATATTTGAGAATATCCGAGAGATTAAAAGGTACCTCAACATGAAGAACACCTGCATCATTTCACTTGAACAGGCATTTCCTTTCATTCTTCCAGATAAAGGGTAATAATGAATGAGGATATCTAATGGCAAAGTCTTCAACTTATTGGATATCAATGTAAAACCAGTGCCAGAAGTACTGACATCAAAATTAGAGTAGAGGAGGACAACTGGCACGTAAGGTGGATGTGCCAGTTGATCAAGAAGGCAGATTTTGGAGTCTTCAAGGTGATCAAGGGTTGGAGAGGATGGATTAATGGTCTTTTTAAGATATAATGTTTATCTCATCTCTAATTTCCATCCTGTTGCGAAGTTTCTGAAACAAAATTGCATATTTCTTTGTTGTAACTTAAACACGTCATAATTTAGTCAGATGTCATTTTCATGATTGCTATGTAAGTCGACAACTTATGAACAATCGTGAGAGTAAAGATTCAGGATTAACTCAATGGTTACTTTCCAGCACACCATGGTTTATTATGCACAGACAGAGGATAGAATATGATTCTTGACAACAAAATCAGAATCTTTAGCCGAATATAACAAGTGAAGAACTTTAATCCTTGGGTTCTATTTCGATAAAAATGAAATGTTCTTTGTCTATGATTTGCTACATTTTCTTATTAGTTATTGTTTTTTCTTAAGTCACTACTGAAAAATGAAAAGGTATCTTTTGAATACATTTGTGTTTAGATTCATTGATTATTATTTTTTAATCTCGTGGTCAGTTAGGATTCGAACAACTTTGTGAGCACCTCTACTTATCTGATCAAAGGTAGGACATTTATGTTGAAACTAGAGAATGATTCAAATCTATAAAGGTGTGTCTAACCATATTTCTGTACCATATATTCGCTTTCACTACTAAGATAATCCTTTGAAATTATTAATTATTATTATATCATGAACTAATTATGCAGTACTTGGAATAAAAATATTGTTAATCAAGTGACCGTAGTTTTCTGGATTTTTGGTTCAGGCCAAGTTGAAGTGTATATAGAATATTTAATCTTAGTGACTTTCAAACGAAATAGGGACAATATGTGCTTCACGGTTAGATGCTAACTCCTGAAAGTTCAACTTCTTTTCACTTTCAATAAGCTGAGTAATATTTGTAACCGCAAAATAGGTTGGGATGGGTTACGTTACATGGGATTAAATGCTGTGTGTGTGGGTGTTCACCTACTTGATCATGAGTCCTAGTAGTGCAGATTTTTCATTTTACAGCAAGAGCTTGTTATGATCACTTGTTATAATCACTTGAACAGTTGAATTACACACATTATCTTATTATTGTTCTTCATTACTTGCTAGCAGAGGAATTGATGAGGAAAACCGATATTCCCATATTTTGATATTATCCCAAATTCTGTAATTAGTATTGCAATAATATTAAAAAAATGATATTTTCCCCCAACGTAGAAGACTACGTCTTTTTTTTTTTTGGGTGAAAAAAATTAAAAAGATGATTTGAACTACCTGAGTACCTGTTGCTCTTCCCTTTTCATGCACATGATATAGCATATGCAAGGATTAACGCAGCATTTATAGAGACATCTTTAAGAAAAAAAAAACCCAAACTTCTGCTACAAAGACTTTGTGCTTCACTTTCCAATTATTAAGATAGAATATTAGAAAGTAAGAACAAATTAATGACCTAATCAAATTCAAACAAAGTCTTGAATAAAAATTGAAGAAACTTCTACGAAAAAGAATGATAAGAATTAAAGCAACATTGAAATGTCTGTTAGAAGTGACTGATGCAACCTTCATTGAAATGCCTACTAGAAGTGACCGTAACATGTGACAAACTCCTACAATTCCAATTCATTTGCACTAAGGGGTTTGATCATTGATGCTTATAAAAATTGGACTACTACTTGGAATGGATTACTTATACCTTACGGCATAGCATGGACTACAAGGGAGAACGAGAGTGCAATAAAATGAAACTGCGAGTTGTCCTTTGTGAGTTAAAACATATGTCCTTACTCATAATTATTAGCAAACATGTAACAATCAAATAGCACACGAGGATATGACAAGTTTTTGGATTTTACATAATAAACTTAAGAGTTTGACAAAAAAGGACAAAACCAAAAAATGCATGCAAATGCACTTATTATTAGTATTATTATTATTATTTAATTACATTTTGTCATCCTAATGTATTTGTTTCAAATGCACTTTTTATGAGGATTTACAAAATCAAATACAACCCGCACTTAATTTAACTTGACTATATTTGCAATATTTCACACGCCACCAAAATTAGGAACTGATTAACTCTTAGTATTACCGTTTAAAAAACATGTACATAATTTTTGGGAGGAAAAATGACTCAAAAAATCGTAAAAATATTCTAAAAGTGAGGGTTTATGTTTCATAAAATGAGTTATAATGATAGTTGAAATAAGTGAATAATTTTTTAAAATTATTTTTAACCAAAAATGCTATGTATGTGCTTTACACATGCTCCTTGAACTGTGGAAATTAACTCATAACATGTAAGATACTATAAATAGTTAAATAAAATAAAACAAAAATGTGCTTAATTTTTAAATATAAAGGGAAAAGTACACTTCAATGTAACAAAATACAGTTGATTTTTTATTTTCTTTTCAATTATAACATATAAGAGATAAATTTCACTCCTCGATTTTACTTTCATTTATAAAAAAAATAAAAATAAATTCAATCTTATAGACAATATATAGCATATTAGATAGGACAACCATTTCTTGTCACAACTATCTTATCTTATATTTATCAACCCAAGAAAAAAAAATGCAAGAGGGCTAATTTTTTGGTTTATCCAGGTTTTGAACCTATTGCTATTCGATTACAAGCATGCATATGTATCAAATAAACGTGACTCTCGGAGCTAGCACTCGAGCTGACTTTTGAAAAGTCACCTTAGCATGTGGCACGCTACAATTTTCACAACATTGGCGTTTTGGTATTGAATTTGGAGGTTGGTCAAAATTAAAATTGCACAACCTATAATGGATTCCTTATGCTCGACGTTGTGTGGACTAAAGGGGTAAACACACACAAATTAATTACAAGGCCATAGAATGATATATGAGTGTTCATGGGTGAGTTTATAAATTAGAAACTGATTTAATTATAATTTAGAAGAATTTTTTTTTCAACATCAACCAACGCAACTCTATAGTTGTTGAGTTAATAAGGTTGAAGTTTTATTCGTTAAGTCAATTTAAATTTTGTTAAGTTAAAATTTAGCTTAAAATTCATAAGAAGTCAATTTGATTAGGTCAAACTAGAGATTTTTAGAAGTAATTCAATTGGATAATTCAAACCAACTCATAGATGTTATTTTAAGCTAACAATAATTTAAGCCGACCAACGTTCCTAAAATAACAATTGCATTTTATCTTCTTGCAATCCAACTAATAAGTATTAGCAAATATATATGTGACTTTCTAGCTCACCAACAATTACACTTGTATTTACACTCTACCTACATTTCTCCGTATGGGTATGGCATGCTAGGATTACTTCTTCGTGGTGACTTTTCCTTTATATGCAGTTATATGCACTAAAACAATTAGTTGTGCAAGTGAGTGAAATTCAAATAAAGATCTTAAGTTGATCCTCACTAAACTAACGACGTACTCAAGCATCTATAGTTTTCGAAGAGTTAAAAAAGAGTAAAATTTTATGTCATGTCAATCTTGATAAATGATAAACTAATTACATCATCATCTATCATAGTTATTACTTCATTTAGTGAGGTATCTTAAGCCAAGCCACTTGTTCAAAAAGCAAAAAAAACACCAACTTTCCCCTAATTGTTAGCAGAAAGACAAGAAAAAGAAAAAGCACTTTGCTTGATAAGCACAATGCAATAGGAAGGTAGGAAATGTATTTAGATAAGCTGTGAAAAAAAATTATGTTAATAATTAATTATATATATAGTTGATTTTTAAGAAAATTGATTATGAAAAAATTAATTTATGTTTAGATATGTTAATTCATAATCGATTTTATGATAAAGAGTTTTGTTTGTATTGTATAAAAAAATTGGTTTTATGTATTATTAAACCAAAAGATATATGAAATAATTGAAAAAGTTATTTGGTTGAGGGTAAATATATATTTATTTCTTAAAATTTTTAAAATAATCTGAAATCAAATAATTAAAAACTTAACATAATAATTTTTTTAAAAAAGTAATTTTTAGTTATAAAAAAATAATATTAACTTATAATTAATTTTACATACTTTAAACAAATATGATAGATGCTATAAAAAAATAAGGTAGATTTTAAATAAAATAACTTTTAATTAAAAAAAATCGATTATTTAAAAAAAAAGTAGAAGCAACATACTCTCTGCGTGCTCACACAATGACAAGCCGCTCATACCTATTTATATCAAAACAACAAGTGCTAAGAAGTAGGGCTGTTCATGGGTTGGGTTAGTTTGGATTTTGGGAAAAAAAATGTCCAAACCGATCAACTTTGATCGGGTTGGTTTGGTTTGGTTTTTTTAAAAAATTTCTAGCAATCCGAACCAAACCAACCCGATTAAGGTTGGGTTGGTTTGGTTCGGGTCATCGGGTTATCCGATCATTTTTTTCACATAGAAAAATTACAAATCTACTATTGTTAAATACTTTAAACTCAATTAGACAATTACATATGAATTTTAAGCATACAAGTCTTCCAATATAGTACAAGTATTAAGATAAAAGTAAAATCAAGTTTATGAATAAATATTTCAACGTCTTAAAATCATCATAAGCTTCATTTGTAATATAAATGTATGACATTAAATATATTTTTCTTCACAAAGAAGGTTATATATATATATTTTTGTAAATAATTAAATGATTGAGGTTTGAAAATAGAAATTAAAGATATATCATTGTATCTTATGTTTTTAAATGAATGAAAAGCTAAATGACAAGAAGATAATTCTAAATTTTTATTATTCTTCGGGTCATTTCATCGGGTCATCGGGTTATAAAATACAAAATCCGTGAACCGAACCAATCATGATCAGTTTTGACCGAATTGGAACCGATTAGACCCGATGACCCGAACCGAACTGATTTTTTTTAATTGGTTTGGGTTGGTTTGTCGGGTTGATCGGGTCAACCCGAGCCAATAAACACCCCTACTAAGAAGGACATATTAAACAATAGTAAATTTCATTCAAAATATATATTTTATTAAGTTTCCCTCAATTTTTACATAATAAAAAAATTACACAAAATTGAACAAGATAATTTTTTTCTCAACAGAAAAATTGGGAAACTTTTTCTAGGTTTAATTAAACTTTTTATCCTCATATCTATACTTTTATATTTACTTTAGTTCTTATTTATTAATTTATTTAGTTCAATTAATTTTCATTATAAGAATAACATTAAGCGTGATTAAAAAATGAAGAATTAAAATGAATAATATATTAAAAACTTGATTAATTAAGCCAGCCCAATAAATATAAATAATCTAAGAGGGAGTAAGAACACCCACGTAACCGAAACCCATCGATATTTCTATCTATGGGAGACGCAGAGATATTTTCCTACAAACCAAAGGCGGTGAGAGTGGCCACAACACAACCACAAGAAGAAGTAAATAATAATATTATATTAAATTAAAATTAAAACAAAACACCTTTCTTCCAATCCCTTCCCTTCTCTTCCCTTCCTTTCCCTTCCCTTCCCTCTTTTGTGTGGAATAGAAGAACCTCTTATTGTCTTTGTATTCTTAAGCTAAATTCCTCCTCTCCACTCGTTTTATGCTTCTCTCAATCTCTCTTTCTTTCTTTCATTTCCCTCACTCTCTTTCTTTCTGAAACCCACACCGTCCTCACTCTCTATTCCGATTCCGATTCTCATTTTTCACGTGCTCGTGCTCGTGCTCATGGGTTGAACCGCACAATTTCAATTTTGGCTTTGCAGCAAAATAAATTAGGAATGGAGTGGGACAGCAATTCGGATCTGAGCGAGAGCGGGGACGAAGACGAGGAATTGATGTTCAAGTTCAACGATCTTCCCTTCCCCGAACCTAACTTGCTCCAAACCTCTCCCTGTGGCTTCGTCGTCACCGATGCAATCGACCCGGACCACCCTATTATATACGTCAACACTGTCTTTGAGATCCTCACTGGCTATCGCGCCGATGAAGTCCTTGGTCGTAACTGGTCAGTTACTCACTTTCTCTCTCTCTCTCTCTCAATTTCGTAATTGCTTATGCTTATTGCTTATTGGTTAGAAGAAGGTCATATATTAGGATTAGGTTTGGGTTTAGGAATTTTAGGAATTTTGCTGTCTCTTTCTGTATTCCGCATGGCTTATATTTGCTAATTGCTATGCGTGTGATTTGAGAGTAATATTTACTATTTAGTCTTAGTTTCAGGAAAGGTTGAGTATTAGTGTTCTATCCTCTTTGTAGGTAAGTAATGAAAGAGCTTGCTAGTTAGTGCATATTCAGGTTTCTCCCATGATTCTTACATTAGAAATAAATTATTACCTCAGTTGTGTCGTGCTTGTGAATATTATTTCTAGATATTTTAGGGCATATGGCTCTGAGGTTGTAGAGTTTAGCTAAGTGTTCAGATTTGTTATGGTTGATGTCGCGTATGACAAACTAGCATCCATGCATCTTCCTATTCTGCTCTGTTCAGGATTCAATCAATTAAAAGTATGTGATGAGACCCCAGTGGTAGGAAGGAAATATGCATGTAATAATTTCTAAAATACGTGAGAGATTAAGAGAAACTTTATGCAATACTTCATTGGTATTATGATGGGTATCAAGTCTACCATGATAGATAACATGAAGATGACTAATTGCCATGTTAGTGCTCAGGGTTAGGAAAAATGAACTTGATATTGAAGATGATAAGATAGGGAACAGTGGTTCTTTTTCACCATATTTACTTAGTTAGAACTTAGAAGCTTTTATGACCCATACTAAATGCTGAAACTCCAGTGTTCAAGAACCATGAATAATTTTGAGTGCCAATTAAGAAGAGAGAGTGGACATATTGATTGAATTAATCATATTGTATGCTCTGCTACATTACTTCCAACTTATAGTCCCTCAATAAGAGAAATCAGTGTACTATTTAGCATAGTTGTTAAACCTGGATCAATCATCAACTTAGTCTAGGGTAAGGTCTTTTGGGTTACTCCTTCAACCATGGGTTGACCAATTGATTTGTTGGAAAAAAAAATATCTATACAAATTCTAATAAGTTAAAAATATTTGTCAAAAGGATGTAATGCATAAAGAAAAATAAGACAATGCAGATTAAGCATATAAACATATTTTTATTAAAGAAGGTAGGCCTTTTGAACTTATAACTACATTTTGGATGACTTCTAATATATAGATAATGATTTAGGCTCTGTTTATTTTATTAATAATTGGTGATGCTTTTAGATGACTTAGTTAATAAGCTATTGTAAAACCTTCTAATGTTTAGTCACTTGCATTTCCTTGAAAAAGTTATTCTATTGAAGCATAGTAAAATGAGAGTGGTAGCTTGACAATGAACTCCCACATCATCCATTTTCTTGTGGGAAGGAGCTCAACCCTCCGTATAAAAGGCTTTCTATCTACCAATCTACACTACCTTCTTGTTAGCCTCTGCAGTTGGTGAGGGTCTTATATGCTTACTTCAATGAAATTAAAAAGTGCAAGCTGTAACTCAGTAAAATTTAAATTTTGAAAAGTTAACCAGCAAATGTTGGTTCAGGCACGTCCAGTTTCTAGCCTTGACTACAGTAATCTGATTTGTGAAACATCTGGTTGGTTTGACCAATTTTAACTGGGTGGTTGCTATTCAAATCTAATTGCTCTGCAAGCCTGTGCTGGGTCCTGGTTGGTGGGTTTTTGGTTCTACTGAATGTTCTGGTCCAGGTTTAATAACATTAGAATACAGATTGATCTTCATCAAAGTAGAAGCTATCTAGTGAATGATATGTAGAATGAGAAGGCGAAGAGGAGGAAAAAAAATACTTTTATAGTTTACAACCTATTGATTTTGACTTCCTTTTGATCTGCCAACTATGACCTGGTTTCTTGGAATCTTTGGGATTCTTTCTTTTTGTTATTATTCTAAAAAGTATTGGTGTTCTTCTCTGTGGCCTTTTTTCTTGTTGCTTGCTGTTGTTCTCTGTGTAATAATTTCTTAATATTTTGGTGTAGGGCATTGTCTTTTACATCGTATTGTGATGGTTGCTTGCAACTGATGTTTGGACAATGTTCAGGGGGTTTCATTGCTTTCAGTGATTGATTGTGATTTGATTAAATGCATGATAAAATAAGCGTGGTGAACTACTATTATCTCTTTACGAAGGTAGCCTTCACTATATTAAATCATTTCCTTGAATACTCCTGTGTGGGAGAGCTCAGTGGAGATGATTTTCCCCCTCCCCCCCTCAAAAACAGAGCAAAAGAAGCATGTTTCTAAGTAAAGCAACTCCATGGACTAGTATGGAAAACATGATTTTTAATATCAGAATCTGATAAAAATAAATCTCCAAATGAGCACATCTAGGATAATTTTGACACCAGCTGGGGCACCTACTTGATGCTCTATTTTTTATTCTTACCTTTTGAAAAGAAAACAGATTTAAAACTAGCATATTATTTACTAGAAATATTTATTTAAAAAATATAAATGATTATATTCCTATGCTCCATATGAAAACAAGCTTTTGGATCAGCCTAAAATTTATCACCCCCCTCTGAGTCTTTAGGCTCTTGTTTATATAGCGAGTTCTCTGCTGCATGCTTTCCCATTATTTCTTATCTATCAAAGAGAAGAATGCTTTTTTCCTTCTAAGATTTATCATAAAAAGAAAGCCTGGGTATTATTCTCTTGAATTCCCCCCCCCTTTTTTTATGGAAAAAGAAAATTCTGTTAGGGAGAAAGAAGTACAACTAGGGGGAAGGTTGGAAGGATAAGGTGTCCTAAAAAATGCTACTGCTGATTGATTTTGAATTCCTATAGTCTCGAATGGTGGCTACTAGCGCTGGGATTTTGGTTCTGTAGGTTAGAATTTCTTTTAGCTATGGATGAGTTTTAAAATTTACTGGAAATTCTCTTTTTTATGAAATTTGTCTATGATTTGTGATGTCTTCTGTTGAGTTCTCTTAAAGAATGCATAAATGCTTTCCGGTGGACATCTATAAGTGAGAAGTGGGAGGAAATATGGTTATACAATTTATTCCCATGTTGCTTCGAAATGCAAGTGTATGTGTTTGTTTTGGGAAACTGAACTGAAACTTGATGAAACTGAGAATACTAGGGAGAAAGTGTGTGTAGCTTACACACAAGTCAATCTTATTTAAATACTATGAATGCATTGAGTACAGGAGCTAGTCAAAGAATAGTATAATGCTAATTAACAACTATTAACTATGGTCATAACTATAGTTGACTAACATCCTAACATGAGCTAAATGTGCTAATTAACCTAGTCTAGTATTCTAACAAAACTGACTGCTGATATCTTGGTTTCTTTCTGGGTTACTCTTCTGCTTTTGTGAAATGTTCTCATTAAAAACCTGTTAGATGCTATGGTTTCTTTTGTAGGACGAGTTGTATTGCTCTAGTAGGGCGTAATATGGCAAAAAGTAAGAAGTTTGAGTTGTCCAAGTCTCTTTAGGCAGTGTATTGTGGAAGATGTTAGAAGTTCTCTTTTTTAGGGGCACTGTCATTGGAGAAAGCAAATAATTGAGTTCTGTAGTTTGATGGATTATGAATACTGGCGGAAGTTGTGTAATACTTTAGGGATGGTGATATCTAAAGAAATGAACCTTAATTTTTTTAGCAGGCCTTGTCCTCATTGTGGTAGAAGCATGAATTATCAAGATCAAGAAAAAGACAAGGAGTAAAATCGGAAGACATAAAAAGAAAAAGAATATAATTGATGTGGTACTGATAATTACTTAAAACCATTGATGTTACAAGAAAAAAAGGTTTTAGAGTTTACTCTTCTGCTTGAACATCAATGATGGTTGATAATTTCACTCACTTCTCCTGTAGGAGGAGTTTTGTCAAGAAATATTGTCACTAGTGGCTGATACTTCATTGCATGCATGATATATGTGTATATGTGCATAAAGATTGGATGGGATAAATAGTTTTACTGCCCCTTACAGCAAGAGGTGTTTAAGGGACATTTTTGGCACAATGGTTATTGGTTATTGCTAAAATTGAAATGGTAGAATTAAGTGGTGTTGCAAAGATTAGAACGTGTTGATATCAATTATCCAGGTATCTGTACCATGCACAATAGCTAATCTCTAGCATGAGGAATAAGTAAGCCTGTTCCATCTTGAAAAGTCTGTAATTGGTAGTTCCCAATTTCAGACTTGTATATGCAGAGTTCCCATCTGATATGCTAAGAAATTGGACAGCTTTGTTGCTTTTTAAGCCTCTTGGGCTTATCTATTTTGTTTTTATTTCTGTTTAGGAGGATATCTTGTCCACGCCCCTCATATTTTTCCTCACTTTTCTCGTATGAAATTTCTGCTTTTTATCAAAACATTTCACAATTGGATACCTTTTGTGACATTCGTATCCCAGCTTGCAATGTCCAGTGCTGGTAGCATTAATGCTTAAAATATGTTATTGATGTTAACGACTGAATGCTTTTGGCAGTTCTAAAATCCATGAAACTATTTTGTCTTCTTATGTTGATTTAAACATTTTTATTATTACAAAATTTTATGCTTTTGAGGTTAAATGTCAAATATTTACCGAAGTTATAAGTTATATATATACGGTCAGAAAGTTATAAGTTATATTAATATAATTGTAAACATGCATATTTTCATGGTTCAAATAACAACTTCCTTTTCTGATAGAACAATTGAGTCAATTTAGAACAATTTAAATTTTGCCAAGATACCAACCGTGTTGTTGCAAAAAAAAAAAAGTTAGCGAATAGTTGGACGCAGTATCTTTTTGAATTTATTGTCTCTCACCATGTATCAGACACTTTACTTTTTGGCATGCTCAGTAGATGTTTTGTTTATATTAATGTCGAAAAATCTTAATTGGGCTTGAGATGAATTGTAATAGTATGCAATGTATACATTCAAGACACTAAACTTCCTATTGCTTCTCTTCGTGCCTGTCTATTACACTGTTATCTGCATTAAAAGTTGTTTTGGTTTGACTAATTTTACAATGTTAATTTCTAACATGAATGAAAGATTTCTCATGTATGTTAAATGTAATAAATGTTCTGTTGCTATGAGTATTTTGGAGTAACATTTGTGAGAATAAGATGGATCATCAGCGCCACTAGTAGTGAGAATTTTTCCTGTCTTTCTAGTTTCTTTTGTATAGGACACTTAAATGATGCAATTTCCAGCCACGTGTCAATAATGATTACTTGGAAACAAAGGTTCAAGAGATGCAGGAAGTGCTTGAGGATGTCTTATCCTCTTTTATGTTTTCTGTAAATTTCTCTTCTCTCTCAATAAAATTTCTTATTCTATCAAAAAAAAAAAAAAAAGAGATGCAGGAAGTGTGTGTGGTTTAGAGAGCTTCTTTGTTATTTCCAGTGGGGTGATGTAGTACAGAAGTTTCTCAATTTTAGCCTTTATGGCTGTTTAATTTTAGAGAATCTAGGGTGGTTGCGAGGTTTAATGATGAATAGAAAGCATTGAAAGCTTGGTGCTTTGATTGTGGAGTTTTAAAATAGGAATAGTTTATGTATAAATGGGTTGCTTGTCTGGACTAACTTGGGGACTGTTTGGGTTAGAACAGTTATGCAAATTAGATTTACGATATTTAAGATAAATTCCAGGAAGGTTGATTTTATCTCACAACTAGGAAGAGAGTAAAGTTGCTAAATGAAGTCATAAATTTACAACAACAAAAGCCTTTTCCCACTAGGTGGGGTCGGCTACATGGATCAAACGACGCCATTGTGCTCTATCATAGACTATACTTTCAGATAGACCATTTATTTCAAGATCTTTTTTAATGATATCCCTTAGTGTCGTCAGTGATCTACCTCTACTTCTCTTTAAGGGACTATCCTTCAACTTATCAAATCTTCTCACCGGGGCTTCTATTGGTCTTTTCCTCACATGACCAAACCATCTTAGGCGAGACTCTGTTATCTTTTCATCAATGGGTGCTACTCCAACTTTCTTTCGAATGCACTCATTCCTAATTCTATCTCTTCTTGTATATCCACTCATCCAGCGCAACATTCTCATCTCTGCAACCCTTAACTTATGCTCATGTTGACATTTTACCGTTTAACATTCGGTACCATAAAGCATTGCTGGTCTTATAGCTGTTTTATAAAATTTTCCCTTTAGCTTGAGAGATATCTTGCGGTCACAAATAACACCCGAAGCATTTCTCCATTTTATCCACCCAGCTTGAATCCTATGAGTTACATCTCCTGTAATCTCTCCGTCATTTTGTATAATAGATCCAAGATACCTAAACCGTTCAACTTGTGGAATAATATGATCACTAATTTTCACTTCCAAGTTAGAGTTAGATCGCTTTTTGTTAAACTTACATTCCATATATTCTGTTTTACTCCTACTTAGTCGAAACCCATGTGATTCTAAAGCTTCTCTCCATAGCTCTATTTTATCATTTATTCCTTGTCTCGACTCTTCCACAAAGACTATGTCGTCTGCGAAAATCATGCATTGAGGCACTGGATCTTGGATGTGTCCACTAAGTACGACCAAAATCAAGGTGAAAAGATATGGACTCAAAGTTGACCCTTGGTGTAATCCTACAGTAATCGGAAAATCTTCTATGACCCCGCCATCCATTCGCACACAAGTCGTGACCCTATCATACATATCCTTGATAGCTCGAATATAAGCAACACGAACTCCTTTCTTCTCTAGTGCTTTCCAAAGAACTTCTCTTGGCACCCTATCATAAGCCTTTTCCAGATCAATAAACACCATGTGGAGGTTTTTTTGTTTCTTTCGGTACCTTTCCATCACCCCTCGCATAAGGTATATTGCCTCCATGGTTGACCTCCCTGGCATAAAACCAAATTGATTCTCCGAAATGTGAGTCTCTTGTCTTAATCTCCGTTTGATTACTCTTTCCCATAGTTTCATAGTGTGGCTCATGAGCTTTATCCCTCTATAATTAGCACAATTTTGTATATCTCCTTTATTTTTGTAGATAGGGACCAAAGTGCTTCTTCTCCTCGCATTTGGCATTCTTTTAGACCTCAAAATCTCATTAAACAGCTTAGTTAGCTAGGTTATGCCTTTCTTCCCTAAACACTTCCAAACTTCAATGGGAATATCATCTGGTCCAACCGCCCTCCCATTGTCTATTCTCTTTAGTGCTTCCTTTACCTCAAATTCTCGAATCCTACGATAAAGGTAAAATTTTGGTCTTCCTCACTAGTTTTTACAATCTCAGAGTTTCCACTTGTTCTATATTCTTCATTTAATAACTTGTGAAATTAAATAAATAAAATGTCACATCAATATAAAATACTAGAAATTGAGTTTCAGTTTCTAATGCATATCCTATTGGAATATTGTTCTAATCCTATGAAGATTTAGAACTTCCTGATAATACCAAAGCTGTAAGGAAGATGCAAACATTATGATATAAAATTAAAAAATTATTAAGAACCAAACATTTCAGTATGTAATTTGTGTGTGGTCATTTGAATAGCTGATGCAAGGAGCATAAAGAGTGGTGACTTTTAATTTTCTTTTTTCTCTTTAGATGTATGTATTATGATGGGGATGTGGAGATTGATATCTGTTGGGTTTAGCTTGTCTTATGCTTTATGATTACAAAGTAAACCTTGAGTTTGGAAGCTAAAAAGAAATGGATATATTTTCTTTACGGTAATGCAGATTCATTTTCTCTCTCATCTTCCTTCTGCAAGTATTTTTTGTTTGTGTTCTCAGACTTACGAAGAAGGGCTAAATGCTGTGGTAGTTGAATATTCAAAATTTTTACTTTATTAACTCCAGGCGTGTAGCTCATTGAGACTGAAGTGCATTGGTGAATTGGTGGCTCATGTAGACAGACTTAGCTTATAGTCTTTGCATAATAGCATTGAAGTTATGTTTTTCAGGATGTAGAATGAGTAACCTGTGCACTGCCTTAGGGAAATAAAGGAAAGAAAATAAGGCAGAAGAGCATTCTATATAAGCAAATATGCAATACGTGTTGGCCCTTTAGCACATCTCTTGCTTGCTTGAGTCTCTATTGCTAGGTGTTTCTAATTCAATGTGGCTTTTTTCTAATAATTTCAAAATATTTTGCAGCCGTTTCTTGCAGTGTCGAGGTCCATTTGCTAAGAGAAGGCATCCATTGGTGGACTCAACAGTAGTTTCAGAAATTAGAAGATGCGTGGATGAAGGGGTTGAATTCCAAGGTGAGTTGCTGAACTTTAAGAAAGATGGATCTCCACTTATGAACAGGTTGCGGCTGACACCTATATATGGCGATGATGAGATAACTCATGTCATTGGAATCCAGTTCTTCACAGAGGCAAACATTGATCTTGGTCCTGTTCCGGGTTCTACAATTAAGGAGTCTGCTAAATCATCACATCGGTTTCGTTCTGTGCTTTCCTCATTGCATCCTCTTCCGGTGGGGGACCGGAATGTATCTCGTGGAGTTTGTGGGATATTGCAATTGAGCGATGAGGTACTGTCTCTCAAGATACTTGCTCGCTTAACTCCAAGAGATATTGCATCAGTTGGCTCTGTCTGTAGGCAATTGTATGAGTTGACAAAAAATGAAGACCTTTGGAGAATGGTGTGCCAAAATGCATGGGGCAGTGAGACTACACGTGTTTTAGAGACTGTGCCTGGTGCAAGGAGACTTGGATGGGGTCGGCTGGCAAGGGAATTGACCACTCTCGAAGCAGCAGCATGGAGTAAACTGACTGTTGGAGGTGCTGTTGAACCCTCACGTTGTAACTTTAGTGCTTGTGCAATTGGTAATAGAGTTGTCCTATTTGGTGGTGAAGGGGTTAACATGCAACCTATGAATGACACCTTTGTATTGGATCTCAATTCTAGTAATCCTGAGTGGCAACATGTCCAGGTGAGCTCTCCTCCTCCTGGTCGTTGGGGCCACACACTTTCTTGTGTTGGTTCTCGTTTGGTTGTATTTGGAGGCTGTGGAAGACAGGGCTTGCTCAATGATGTGTTTGTTTTGGACCTGGATGCAAAGCCTCCAACATGGCGTGAAATTTCTGGATTGGCACCTCCACTTCCAAGATCATGGCATAGCTCCTGTACTCTTGATGGTACTAAGTTGATAGTTTCTGGTGGCTGTGCTGATTCTGGAGTACTCTTGAGTGACACTTTCCTCCTTGATTTGTCAATGGAGAAACCTGTCTGGAGAGAAATACCAGTGGCATGGACTCCACCTTCTCGTCTGGGCCACACATTATCCGTTTATGGTGGTAGGAAAATTCTGATGTTTGGGGGTCTGGCCAAGAGTGGGCCCCTGCGTTTTCGTTCCAGTGATGTATTCACGATGGATTTAAGTGAGGAGGAACCTTGCTGGAGATGTGTAACGGGGAGTGGAATGCCCGGTGCTGGAAATCCTGGGGGCATTGCTCCTCCTCCTAGACTTGATCATGTGGCTGTTAGTCTTCCAGGTGGGAGAATTCTGATATTTGGTGGGTCTGTTGCTGGCCTTCACTCTGCCTCCCAGCTTTTCATCCTTGATCCAACCGATGAGAAGCCTACATGGAGAATCCTAAATGTACCTGGGCGCCCTCCGAGATTTGCTTGGGGACATAGTACATGTGTTGTTGGAGGGACAAGAGCTATTGTATTGGGTGGTCAAACCGGGGAGGAATGGATGCTAAGCGAGCTCCATGAACTTTCCCTGGCAAGTTCTGTCATCTAGATCCAGTGAATAAACTGCATGCTGTAGTGAAGGGAATGCTACAAGGCTCTGATTAAAGTTGTGAAATCATTTTGAGCACAAGTTGGCGGCAAAGGTTTGTGTTGGTCACTGATAACTCTTGACAAGCATTGCTCTGGTCAGAACGTTTGTGTATTAAGTTGTTTACACGATGCATTTTCTTGTATGGTTGGTTCTGGCTCGAGAAGAACTTTTCAATGAGTGACACAATACCGTGTTTGTTTTTATTGTGAGGTTGTGTGAGACTTTACCCTTCAGTATGCACAATGAATTATTCTTCCTGAATAGGTTATTAGTGTCGGATAACAAGTAGGTAATATATTAGGGTAGTTCCTCACTTGATTTCCCCATGGGTTGTTTTGTTCAATTTCTGTAATTTAATTTGATCCATGACAAAGGATAGAAAAAAGAAAAATGCATGTTCATATGTAATGGAAGTCTCTACTTCTGTTTTATGCTTTTGAACACGAGTCTGCTGACAATTGTGGAAGACAACCCACCCTTGTGGGACAGGAACGCCTGAATGCTTTGTAAACTGTTTCTAGAAAAGATTGTGGTTAGTTCATACCTAGTTTTTTTATTTTATTTTATGCTGCTGTCGTGGTGTATGCTAGTCAAGCTGGGTGACTGGGTCTCTGTTGGATGTCTAATATAGCCCAAAAGAATTGTTGCGGGTCTACCTTGTGGTCCGAAGTTACAGGAACAATCGTGTATAATCATTTGGACCTCTGATAAAGTGGATTAAATTGATTATCCCTATTTTTGTAACAAGGCTAGTTTATGTGGACATGGTCGTAATTGGTTGTACTGGTTTGTGACACTGCAAACAGATGTATTAAGGTAGGGTACGCTGCAGTTTGTACATATTTTCCTGAATATTGTGATAAGATGGAGTTTGGATACATTTGTATGGGGTTTGGTTACGTTTGTATGGTTTTATTATTATTATTATTATTATTATTATTATTTAGCAGTTGATTAGTGAATATTATATGACGTACAACATATATTCTAAGGAAACAAATGCCATTTTATCTGCATTCAGTACGTTTGGGAAAATTAGGGGCCAAGCTTACAGGGCTGTTGTGTGATTGAAGGCATTCGGTTTTGTTTTTCTTTGGTAAAAATATCATCTTCGAGAACAATCAATCAAGTATCAACTGCACGAGTGGTTTATAAGTTAATGTATGATTAATTTATTGATTATTTTCGAACATTATTAATTATTTGTACGGGTGATTATTCTTGAATTAAAAATTTATTTTACTGCAGAAAATCAAATTGCAATTCTTCATATGACCGAAAGGGACAAAAATCTGGCTTTAGTTAATTTTTTTTTTTTTGGGTAATAGGAGAGACCTCTTTTGGGAAACCCTCTACCCAACAGCAGTAGTACCTTTGTCTTTAGGCAGATATCATATTCGCTATCGGTGGCTTTCCTTAAGTTTTGAGTGTACCTTCTATAGTATAATCTAAAATATAACCCCTCCCGTAAAACAGAAAATAGAATGGAGTTATAAATTAACATGGGCAATCATCAACATTCAAACGATTCATTACAATTTATTTTGGTAGATCAATAAAACTTGCAGAAATAAAGAAGTGTAGCACATTGTAAAGTGGACTTTTCTTCATGACGCTTGTATCAAAGATTCAAAGTATATATTGTCAAATAGCTGCTAGTTTGTATCCGGTTGATCATGAATGAGGCATCATCTCATAAAACAGCTTATAATTTGATAATGTTGACTATGAGCTGTTTAGATAATTAGAGATTTAAGTAAAATGTAGTTTGAGTAGTAACTTGAATTATTTCTCTTCTTTTTTAAGAGTAATCATTTTCGCACTCTATTTAGTGCGTACTACTTAGTGTATAGTTATTTTATAATATCTATTTGGTGTAATAAAAATATAAAATTGTAAAATATATATTTGGTTATCATGTTATAAAAAAGTATTTTAATAACACTTAAAAAAAATAACTGCATCAAATTTAACACCTAATTAGAATATAATACTCACTTAATTTGTCACCTAATTAAATTTTTTCATTAATTTATTATTTTGAAATTATCTTATGTTGTAAAAACAATCATATATTATATTCTACAAGTATATAGGCATGTGTATCCTGATTTTAAAAATTATGAAAGACACTCAGTTGTAACTTTTTAAAATTCGAAATCTTTTCTCTTTTTAAATGTTAAAACTGAATATAAAAGAATTTATTTTTAATCCATTGTCAGTGAATATAAAAGTGTTTTTACACTGTTATTCAATTATGTGCTGACATATCATTAAAAGAATTAGATTTTTTAAATAGTTATTGTGATAGTTAAACTCTTTTAATAATTTGACAATACATAATTAGATGACAGTATAAAGAAATTTTACATTCACGATGTATCAAAATTAAACTCAATATAAAAATGTAATGACATTTCCGTCTTCTCATTTTTTGAACAAAATATTATACTTTTGAAAAAAAAAAATGTAAAGGAGTTTCTTTTCGATTGTAATAAAGATTATATGAGAATTGAAATAACTGGCCAACTTTAAAAAATTCAAATCCATATCTATAACATACCCATTCAGGAGAACTTGCACTTGACACAAGTGAATCACTACTAGTCACATACCCACTTATAATCCATATCCAATTTGTATATTTAATACTTTTATAAATAATAGTTTAATGGGAACTTTTTATTTTTTTGGCAGATCTTTCGAAATAATTAAATATATTCTTATCGTGCTGCTAATTAATATAGGGAAAAATTTTTCTTATTATTCGTGGGGTTGGTTGAGTTAGGTATGAGTATTTTTAGAACCAACAAAGTAGTGGTTTGGGTAATTTTTTTTCTTTTCTTTCAATCCAACTTGTATAATGTGAGTTGATTTCGATTGAATTTGTGAGTTGAACATATAAAAAAACATGTAACCTACTAAAATAGAAGTATAAAATAGAAGTAGAAATCCATTACGTATAATAAAACAAGTCTCAAATCCAAATGCGTAAGACAATCAAAATACATAAGCCTTAAATGATATAATATAACATAAGCCTTGAATGATCTAAGTAAACATAATATAAGTTTTCTAAGTTATACTTGAGGGTTGAATCTTAAGAGTTAAACACGTCTTGTTTAACTCTTTTTTATTTTTATTTTTACTTAAGTGAATGGTGTGAGCTAAACTTTTTAAAGATAATAAAATAAGTTTAAATGTACTTAGAAGTTTTTTCTATCTTAAAGTGCATGTATAACAATTTATTTCTATGAAATTTGGTCCCACAATTTATGATAAGATATAATGTCTAATTTTGTGTTTTATAAATTATGACATTCATAAATTGTTTCATCTTATGGGTTATAAAAGTAAGATCCTTAATTTTTTTTTGAATTAATTTTTTTTTTGAATGTTTGTTTCTCATTCTTATAGCAAAATGAATTGTTAAATTTACTCAAAGCACTTGACATAATTGTTGAATTCTTGTTAATATTTCAAAAATAATAATGGTGCATACCTATTTTTTTTTTTAAATTATGGAATAAGATATTTTGCTTTTGATTTTATCTTACTTGATATTCCTTTTGTTAAGAAATATTTGTTTTTAAAGTGTGGAATTATCTCAAAACACTAAAAAATTTAAAAATCATGATTTGATAATATTTACGACATATTAAATAGTAATTTCAATTAAAATTTTAATAATAAAATAATTACTCAAAATTTATAAACCTATATAAGATTTGAAAGCTACAATAAACAATGATAATACATTCTAAAATAATAATAAAAACACAAAATTAAATGGGTTGAGTTTGTATGAGATAAAAAAGTTTTAGCTTGTAACCCAAGAATTAGAAAATTTCTGATCAACTCAAATTGTAGACACGAACCAACCCACTCTTTATGGATTGAGTCAATTTGTGTAGGTTCATGATTTGTTCCAACTTATTAAACACCCCTAATTTAAACTAGTAGAACATGACATGCATAAATGCTTTCTTTTCTCTGCCCTGCAATTTTCTCTTACCAATACCATGATCAAATATCTTCACATGCATGAATTCATAAGAGTTTAAATCTATTTATTGTCAGAGTAATATTGTTTTTTTTTTTTGGTAACTAGAGTAATATTGTTATTTACTTATTTAGTGATGTATTTATATTATTAAAAGAATTTGATTTCTTAATAATATAACTATTATCATAGTTAATTTTTTTAATAATATAATAATATAATAATATAATAAAATAATAGCATAAACAAAATTTTACAAAAAATAAATTAAAATTAAATAATTTAATAAATCCTTGATTGAGATTCATGTGGAGACCATACATACCATTATAATTAATTATATACCAACAGTCCAACACAACACAACACATGGTTAGAAAAATTATTTGAAGTATCTTTAGACTTGTTTGTTAATGGTTAATGCAATGACTTTTAATTTTTAGTTTAATTTTGATTTACAATCAATGTAAATTTTTTTTATATTGTCATTCAATCACATATTGCTATATTATTAAAATAATATGACTATCATAATAATTATTTAAGAAATCTAATTTTTTAATAATATATTAAAATATTATTAAATAATAATGTAAATTTTTTTTGTGTGAATTATAATTAAATTCTTTAATTTTAACACAGAAAGAAATAATAAATGCGCATTCCCATTCTTATCCTCGAGTTTGGACAAAAGAAGAGAGAAGTGTGAAGATAACAACAAAAGTACATTGCTAAAACGAAAGATTCCAACAAGAACCACTTGCTCACTTTTGCACTTGCACTCGTTCCATCCACTACACTACACTATACTACACGAACACACCACCAAATCCAAGCCAATTTGGCACATATTGTTCTCTCACTCTCCACCATTACCAATGCCTCCTATCAACACCCAATCTTTATCCCCCCCCGTGATCGGCAAAATCGGCCCGTACACCGTTTTCGTGACACCACCTTCCACCCCCAACCAATCGACGGCCAAGATCGTTCCGCCGCCGGTTCAGATGGAGAAGCCCGATGGCCATGGGTCTGTTTCTGTCATGGGGTTTTTCAAGAATGCTGTCACTAAGGTCCAAACTGGTACGTCACTATGTTATGTACCTTTCCTCTTCTCTTTGCTAAATGTCTCCATTTCTCTTTGTTTTGTTGTTTACTCAATAGTGTGAATAGACAGACACTGTGTCAGTGGAACAATGAAATGGTTGAGTAATGCTAATTTGCTAATGCTATCTATTTTTAGAAGTACTTTGGTTTGACACCTAAGAATATATAGAAACTGAAAAAAAAAATTAATTTTTTCTTTTGGGGGTGAAAGAAACTGAAGAATTTTAATAATATATAACTGAGTGCGGTGGTATTTTTTTTTTTTTCTGGGGTTCCTGTTAGTTTGTGGAAATAATACAGCTAGTGTTTTCTCTGATATTACAAGTTTTGATATGTTTTCTTTTTTCGAAAATATATGCTTTTTTGGGTAAGGAAACTGATAATAATAACCAATTAAGTAACTTTGTATGAAGTAGTGAAGGTAATCATGGGTTGGGGCTCCTGTTTTCTCTGCTTCTCTGCTTTGCAAAAGAAGTGAAAATAAAAACAGCCCTAGATTGCATAAATTGAGGAATGGTCATGAAAACTGTGACTGGAAAATCTATGAAAACACTACATGTTATGTTTGTTGTGAATCCGGAAAAGGAAATAAATGGGTTTAAGTAGTTATGCCCTTTTCTTGTTTTGATTTCAAAATTCAGATCCTATAAGACAATAGATCTTTGACTCAGGTTTTTTTTATTAATTCTCTTGTTTGTTCTTGCTAAGTAAAAGTACCCTTTACCTTTCCTTTTACAGCGCACTCAAGTTTGGATGATCATTTGGCACGCTGGTTTGGGTTGAATCAGTCAAAGTACCAATGGGCTCTCAATGATTATTATGAGAGCAAGGGAATGGTGAGCAATTAATTGGATGCTAGTTATTACAAGATTAGTGTATATTGAAGCAACATTTAATATACCGTATATGATTTTGGAAGTGGATTAAGCTTCTGCTTGCATTACCTTGTTTTGATGTGCTTCCCTTTGATTAAACAAATGTGTGCTGATATGACTAGTAACTAGTACGGACGTTTTCTTCACTTATTTTGGCCTCTAGCTCTTCTGTTTCTCTATGGAGTTCTGATAGAACATGTAAATGTAATTAACTAGCTGTATGCCATGTCCTCAACTTTTTAACTATTTACAGCAATGCATGAACAATTGTACATTCTCATTTCAAAAAGTTATTTAAATGGCTTAAGAAGTGAATATAACTATATAAGTTCCCTCATTGTTTTTGGAGAAATATAAGTTTCATATGATACCATTAAAGTTGGGATTATTATATAGTTGAGTTGCGTTTGAGCGTCAAAGAGCAAAAGTACTACAGGTTTTGCATTGAATATAAGTTCCATCATTGTTTTTGGCAGTAAGTTGCAGTTGCAACAAATTTACTGTAATATAGGAGTATCTTTGCTTTTCCGACATGACAGTAAAAGAACTAAGGAAATTTTGACTGGATTCTTGATGTTATGGGGTTTATATTATGTACAACAACTATTTATCATAGGGTTTATGTTACACTTTGTTATTTGAGGAAGGAAGAATTGAGGAGCTTTGGTTTAAGTTTTTCAAAGATAATAGCTTTCTAAGTTATGCCTGCCTTTGGGCCACATGCTTTATGTGCAAATTACTAGAGAAACTACTTGTCAATTTATCCAAATTTGAATCTTCTTATCAAACTAGAAAGGATGACCGAGATGATAGTTGTCAAGAACCAACTCATCCAAAAGCTTAGGCTCTTTTTGGTGGTTACTTCTCAACATTGAGATCCTTTATGCCACAAAATTATTGTGGATTCCTTTATGAACTTGTTGCTTACCTTCTTTTTTTGTCCCTGAATTATGATGTACTAGCCAATAGGTCTTCCATAGCAATGTGTAGCACTATACTGTTGTATAATGATGATGATCATGGAACTTGACCTTATTTCTAGCAAGGTGGATAATTCTTTTTCTTTTTGAGGATTTTACTAAATGTGATACTATCCACTGCCAATGGCCAATTCTTTCTCTCCCTCACTCTAAGAGTACAAAATCTTTCTTATAAACTATCATAGATGTGGTATAACTTCCCTACCTCAACAGTTTAATTGAGTTCTGAGACTTGACTTGCACAACACCAAGTGCATGAACAAGATTATTATTAGAAAATAAGCAAGATACAGGTCAGGGTTTAGAAACTTGCTATACTTGACATAAGTCACTGGCTTTTCTTTAGGCATCTTCCATCAGCGATGAAGAGATTGCAGTACAGAACTGCTTTTGGAATTTGGCCACTGAAAATACTGTGCCATGTGGCAGAAGTGGGGTTGAAAAATTGATTTACGAATGCATATGGGTGTTATGGTGCTTCTTTCACAGTTAAGAAATAAAATGGAGATCCTGTTTGAAATTGAATGAATTTGTTATCTACTGGTTAAAAGTAGGAAAGGAAAGAGAAGGGGAGGGGAGGGGGATAAAACACTGTCAATTGACCATAGCATCTAAATGAGCTCTGCATCTTGGTTTGAAACAACTGTCCAATGTATTTTCACATGATTATGAATGTAGGTTTGAAACAAAACATTGATAATATTTGGCTGAATGACTTGATTCCACTAAGTAATCAAAGTATATGTATATTTGTGTCTCTGTGTGGGTATTTTTCTTTTCAAGATGTGAAACTTATTGACTGCAGGAAAAAAGTGATATTAAAGTGAAAGAAATATCAAGCAAAGTACAAAGTGTTTGACTTGCCTTGGGCTGGTAATACCTTTGCTTTACAATATTTGTTTCCTTTGAAATGTTTGAGGGACCCTTTTTGACTTGGCAATTGGTATTGGTATGCAGGATTCATCAGAAGTGAGGTGTGAAGACTCTCGTTTTGAGTATATTTATACCCTTATAAATTACATGTGGAGTAGAACAAAAGCGTCTAATATGTCAAAAGAGTTCTTTGCTCAGCATCATTGATCTGATTCAACGGTTATTTTCCAACTCCAGCAGTTGAGTCTGATTATTTGACAGTCCAATCCTGTAATCCTATTATCAAGCTGTATCTCTGGGGCAAATGTTTTGTTCTTGTATCCTAGTTTCAGACGTGTTTTTGATTTGTTTACCTCCGAACTGTTTATGTATTTGTACCTAGTTAAGGGGAAAAAATATGATATTTGCCTGTACATATAATCTACTTCCTGCATACTCTCTCTCTCTCTCTCTCTCTCTCTCTCTCTCTCTCTCTCTCTCGTCATGTGTGTATATATATATAAGTAAATATAGAAACAGCAGTCTTAGTCTTATTTTTGGAATTTTTTTAAGATGGTACTACCAATATGGATGATGTAGCAGTTTTTAATGGCTCAATGGATATTCAATAGATATTTTAGTTAGTTCATTAACCATCCATTATTTAAAATTGACTTAATTCATTAAATTTATTATTATAATTGGATAGATTGGATTGGATTTAGATATGAATGGACTGAATAGATGATGTATTAAGGGATCTAATTGTCACTCCTATTATCTAGGGAACACATAATATGATTGAGTTAAATTTTAAAATCTCTCAAATCATGGTTTGAGTAAAAGTTTGTCTCTTAATGTTTTTGTTTAAACTAAGATTTTGAGATTTCAAAAGCTAAACCAAGCACACACACGGTAGGTGAAGGTAAACTTAGCCAAGAGTCTTATGCAAGTTTTACCAAGAGATAATGATGGATTATAAAAAAATTCTCCATTGCATTATTAGTAGCTGTCATTTCTTCGTTTTATAGTTATGGAGTTCCTAGTCAGTTGAATAGAATGTGAAATTCCGTTTACTCTTGATATGTCGTTAGTACGCACGAAGATTCCATGAACTTCAAATGCGTTTGGCTTATTCATATTTAAGAGTCAGCGAGATCCTAGGCGGAAAGTACAAGGAAAGTGAAAATCCAAAACTTAGTACTTGTCGTTTGAGCTTTTGTTTTTGTTTGTTTCTTTTCGTCTTCGAATTTAGTAAGCTAACTCAGTCAAGTATATCCATGGTATCAAAGTAATTCTTTAGGCCAGGGATAGAACAACTACACGGTTCCTTAGTTTGATATTTCAAATGTAGATATGATTTTTTTTCTTATGTCTACATGGGATTTTGCATATAAGTTCCACTACTATGCCTCTGCCTTCACTTTGTTCCTCACTATCACTATTTTGTTTTGAATTCTTATCTGCTGACTAATGTCAAGCACGGGCCAGGATCAGGATCTTACGTTTCCTCTTGTTATCAGCCTGGGTAGGATTTAAAGCTGTGATATCTTTTTGTTTTCTTCTTCTGTTCTTTGTTGGTTTTTGGTTGGTTTGGTCACAAGATTTCTGACTGAATACTAACATATTGCAGTTGTGATTGCTGTGAAGATAAGTATTTTGGTTTGTGTATGCCGAAGAAGAGCTCAGATTGGTAGTGGAACAGTTAGTCCAGAGTCACATTTTCTGACACTCACTATGGATAGATTTCTGAACGAAATGGAAAGGGAGAAGCCAATCAGGTTTACTGATCAGCAGCTAAGGATTGCAACTGATAACTACTCTAACTTGTTGGGGTCAGGAGGTTTTGGAGCAGTTTATGAAGGAATTTTTAGTGATGGAACCCCTGTAGCTGTGAAGGTTCTAAGTGGGAGTTCTGACAAGAGAATTGAGGAGCAGTTTATGGCAGAAGTGGGTACAATTGGTAGAATACATCATTTCAATCTAGTTCGGCTCTATGGATTTTGCTTCGAAAGGCACCTGAGAGCACTAGTTTATGAGTACATGGGGAATGGCTCGCTTGACAGGTATCTGTTTCATGAAAACAAGACCTTAGGATTTGAAAAGCTTCATGAGATTGCAGTTGGGACAGCCAGAGGCATTGCTTACTTGCATGAAGAGTGCCAACAAAGAATAATCCACTACGACATAAAACCAGGAAATATTCTCTTGGACAGAAACTTCTGTCCTAAAGTTGCTGATTTTGGTTTGGCCAAGCTTTGCAACAGGGAAAATACTCATATAACCATGACTGGAGGAAGGGGGACTCCTGGTTATGCTGCACCTGAGCTTTGGATGCCATTTCCTATAACTCACAAGTGTGATGTTTACAGCTTTGGAATGCTGTTATTTGAAATCATAGGTAGGAGAAGAAACCTTGACATTAACCTTCCAGAAAGCCAAGAGTGGTTTCCAATGTGGGTTTGGAAAATAATTGATCTTGGACAGCTGGGGGAGTTAATAATAGCCTGTGGGATAGAGGAGAAAAATATGGAGATTGCAGAAAGAATGGTTATGGTAGCTCTGTCTTGTGTTCAGTACAGACCAGAATCAAGACCTATAATGAGTGTTGTGGTGAAAATGTTGGAAGGTTCATTAGAAATCCCAAAACCTTTGAACCCCTTTCAGCACCTGATGGATGGGATTTTCCCTGCTCATCAGGTCCAAGCAACACAGACATATACAAGTATTTGTTCTGGCTCTTCTATGGTGGTAACGGAATCCAGCATTTTATGTGCTACTCCTATTATGGGGAAGTATGAGATTGAATTAGCCTCTAGCAAGGAGTAATGGAGGACATATGCAGCTTGAATGGAAGCTTTCCATATCTTAAATAAGTGGTGAAATAATTTCCTTTTTACTAATTTGATTCTGTTGAATCTGTTCTATTTCTATGTCCTTTTCTTTTTGGTGAAAATGTCCTTTTCTTTTTGTTAGACTAATGACCTGTGAAACTTTTCTAAAATACTTCCTTGCTAATGGATGTAATCATTTGGTTTACTTTAGTTGGTAATATTTCACTGTAGAGGTATGATTATCTACCTAATGACAGTGTGAATCTGTCCTGTCATGACAGCATGCTATGAGCTGTGTTTTTGACTATGTATTTCACTTAAATATGAATGAAACAAGTAGGTATGTATGGTATTTTGCAGAAAAACGAAATTGCCCTGCTCTCTCCATTTTCCTCTTCTCTGTTTATGGTTCTTGTGTTTTATGGTTCTGCTGCTATTGCATGTTTAACACTTTTTACCTCTGAAGTCTGAACTATCTGGAATTACAACTTGATTTAAGAAGTGAAGCAAGGAAGTAACTAGACAAGCAAAATATAGGGCCACCAACAGCAATATCACATCAGGGACTGCAAATTCTTTGTAAAATTTCTTCAGTGATACAAAACCTCCATCAATACAAATTGTTTCTCTTCTCCCATACAAATTTGCCCAGCACACTTTATATTCTGCTAACTTGGTCACAGACTGTGAGTCTATGAGCTCTCCCACGAATGGTCTTCCTTGACCATCTCACACCAATACTGTCCATGATTGCCCGACTGTCACTAACACTTTTGGGTGAATGAACTGCTCCTGGGGAAGACCCACCATCAGCTTAGCAGTCCATTTCCCTATTTTTACTTGTAGCTGCACCTTATTTCACCAACTTAAGAACTCCAAGTTTTTCTTATTTTTTTCTTCTCTTACTTTGCATAACTTCGAATCCTTTGCACACTAACGCTTCAGTATGTTTCTAGGTTAATTCTTATACTATCTTGAGAAAATATGAGATTGAAATGGCCTCTACCTTGGAAAATGAAGAACATGCCTCACTTGAATGGAAACTGTCCATTAATTACAGCATATATAAATTGTGAAAATTGATTTTGCAGAAAAGCTATAGCAAAAAGTTGTAACATACGTTAAACACAAATATTCAAAAGTTTGTGCACCAAAGAGGAGGTGCACAATATTCTGATGCTTCCCCCCCCCCCCTCCTTTTGGTAGTGATGCTGTTTAAATGTACGAAAGAAAGAACTGTGTCTGAATTTCGTTGGATGAAGCATGGAAGGATGGTGGGGACAACTCAAAGTTCATCTTTCTTCTATACGCTTGAACAGAAGTTTGAAGTAAATGGATTAATATTAATATGGAGACAATGAACATATAAAAGAAACTTAAAATGTTCTTGGATAGTGGGTACACACAATAGAACCTGTTATGCTAAGGCACGTATTGATCAAAGTCTATTGACTTTCTATCTCACTCGTCACAGGAATCTGACCCTCTCAAAATAATGTCGCATGCATTTGCATCATTGACTTTGACAAACACGTGTCATAAATCCATGTAATGTGTTAGAACTGAAAAATTCACGTGTACTTCCTAGCAAAGCTTAGGAAAATCACTCCGTAGTTAAAGCGAATTGAAGTATGAACGTATATGATAGCTTGACAATTGAGCTTTCTGCATTTGGTCCTACTATTATGTGTGAAACAAGCCATCTAAATTCGTTAGAAAGAAACAGGGAAGAAGCTTGAATATCTACTGTTTAAATGTATGTAACCGTCATTATTATTCTGACAATGAATTCAAATTTATTTGATATCTTATTTTATAGTGGGATAAGGCTTGGTTGTTGTTCTATCATATACACTGATTTCCCCACACTTCTAATCTCTTTTCTATAGCCTCAGTTGACAGGAGGCTTTCCTTCTTTCAAACATTGAATACTTTGTTGCTAGAATGGCCAACATCTGGTTGAAACTTAAAAAAGCAACTCGTCTGAGAGTCTTAGCCAAAAAAGGAAAACAAGAGTGCGGTGCTTACAAGACATATTCAAATGCATTATGCGTTGGTTTGGATATGGAAATTGTTCGATAGATTCTGTTCTGCCTGTGAAGAACACGCTGAAGTAACTAAAGGTGTGCTTGCTAGGAGTGAAAATGGGAAGCTAGAAAATGGAGAAATGAAAAGGAGGGATGTATCTGAACTTACATTACGTCCAAGTAGTCAGTTTTCACTTCTCCAATTTATACATTCCTATTTTCACCAGGCTCATCCTACACTTTCTTTGCTACCCCACCTGTAGGCTGTAGAGTGAAATTTGCTATACCAGACAACAAATGCACAAATGCTGAAATTTATTGTCAAACATTAAACATAGTTCCACTTGCACACTCCTGTATTATGGGTTATTGAAAGACAAAAGATCCATTTGATGCAAAAGGGTTGCAAAGGAGTGACACAAAGTTTGGGAGGTTTTAGGCACAAAACATTGGGCTGCAGAATATGCATTTTAAGCACAAAACCACTCTCTTTATGTTTAAATGTAAAAATTAAAGAGAATTTGCATTTTAGAGGAATTTCTGTACTGTTGTGATACAACTAAGTAGACTTTTCAATCTGAAATGCATTGTGCCCGGTTTTGGAACCAGATTGTCTGAAAGATTCTGTCTGCTGTGATGAAGAAGTATCTGAATCTTCAGTGCTTCCCTGTGGAGTGAAATCTAGTTTACGAGACACCAAATTTTG
Source organism: Styphnolobium japonicum (assembly GCA_023212625.1). NCBI lineage: Eukaryota > Viridiplantae > Streptophyta > Magnoliopsida > Fabales > Fabaceae > Styphnolobium > Styphnolobium japonicum. The sequence goes on along the minus strand of JALBWW010000003.1, from coordinate 17,064,067 downwards.
GAAGGGAAATGGAGGTGGAGAAATTTCAATATCACCCTCTAACATCTTTACCACGGTACTCATAAGAGGTCTATCATCTGGTGAATACTGAACACACCACAGAGCAACCATTAACATCCTCTCAGCTTTATCCCTTTCTTTCTCTTCAACTCCACAAAGTGAAAGCATTACAGCTAATTCATTATTCTCAAACATATCCCATGTCCATTTTGGAAACCATTGCTGTGATTCACTGTAGCTATAATCAAAATGCCTTCTCCTCCCTACAATTTCAAAGAGAAGAATACCGAAACTATAAACATCGCACTTGTAAGTCACCGGATAAGGCTTCCACATTTCTGGTGCAGCATATCCCCTGGTTCCTCTGAAGTGTGTATTGACTACAATGCTGCCTTCTCTGCTGCAAAGCTTTGCCAGGCCAAAATCTGCTACCTTTGGTTCTAATTTCATGTCAAGAAGAATATTCTCTGGTTTAATATCATAATGAATGATTCTTTGCTGACATTCCTCATGTAAATAAGCAATTCCTTTAGCTGTACCAATTGCAACCTCATGAAGCTTCCCCATCTCAATATCTCGGTTCTGGCTGCTAAACAAGTACTTGTTGAGAGACCCATTTTCCACATACTCATAAACAAGAGCTCTCTTGTCATGGTGGAAGCAGAAGCCATATAGTCTGACTAGATTGATATGGTAAGTTCTTCCTATGGTGCTAACTTCTGCTTTGAACTGCTCTTCCATTCCCATATCCAAACTGTTGAGAACTTTGACTGCCACATTCTCTCCATTTGACAATTCGCCTTTGTAGACAACCCCAAAAGCACCAGAGCCTAATATGGTTGAGAAGTTCCTTGTAACTCCATCAAGTTGCTCAGGTGAGAATCTGATGGGTTTCTCTCTATTGATGTTACTTAGGAATCTTTCCATAGTTGCAAACTCAACTTTTGAATCTGGAACTATGGAATCTGGTGGTATTACTACTGCGATTTCGCTGGTTGAAGGAAATGATTTTGAAGCTTTATGATCCTTCTCTGTGGTTGGAAGCTGGGTGTAAGCTGGAATTTCTGTTCCTACCTTCTTCAAGCACTCAATAATGGCATATGCTACTGCTATAATCGCTATTATTACCACCACTCCATAAACTGAAAATTGAAATAGAACATAAGTTTAGCTTTTTCTAAACCAAGCACAAGACGATTATAGCTACACCTATGAAATGAACTTTCTTGAGAATTGTTAGGTAGAAGGATTATATCATTAGAATATAACACATGTTTCTCATGAAGCTATTTACTTTCAGTTTTATATACAGTTTGCCATTGTATTAACCACTTCAACTTTGAAGCAATATTTTTGTACCTCAGATCATAAACCAGTCAAAATTGTAAACATAAAAAAAGAGAAATTCATAACAAAGAAACCAATAATTGCTATAACTTTGTTTTACAATGAAATGGAAATATGAAACTAGATATATCCCAATCATGAATGGACCCAAAAGGATGCTTACCCACAGACCCTGCCACTGCCCATTTCATAGTGGAATCAACATGTTCATCAAATTTGTCAAAAGTATTTTGCGCCTGTGTCTGAAAACCGTCGTTTGGACTGTGGAACGACGTTGGAGTAAACTGAAAACTCATGTTTATTCTCTAAGCTTGAACAAAAGCCTGAAGAATGAATGGTAGAGTTTGGAAATGATCATGCGAATGGATAGAGGTATCTAATATACATGCAAGTGAGTAAGAAATAAGTCTTTGACCATCATGTGCCTGAACAAGTCAAAACGCGTTTTTGCTGAATTTCATAGAAATTTCGCCATAAAAATACTATAAAGGCTCTGAAAAATCAGTAAGTTTGAAAGGTTTGAACTATAATAATAAATTATGGGAGTTGCTAGAATTCTTATGAATTTGGTGTAATTGTCAAATATATATTAACGGTTAATTTTATAATAAATATTTAAAAATTTATTAAATATAATCAACAACTAATAAATACTTAACAATTAACTATATAAAAAAAAATAAGTATTCAAATAATCTTAAATAATATGATAACCCATCAATTGGGTTTTATTTTTTACTCCTCTTATCTATAGAGTTTGAATTTATTCTGCAACACCATTTTTGGGACCTTCAAAATTTTGGTTTCCAACTTAGATCACCTATTAATATGAAGCACATATGCAAACGAAACAGGACATATATACGAAAAGACACGGACACAAGGGCATAGCAAATTAAAAAAATCATAGGACAAGATCATAGGACAAGACATGGTTAAGGTACAACATATAAACTTAATATAAAATTAACATAACACGAATCTACGAGTAGTGCTATGTATATGAATTCTATTCACGAATGACATGGTGTACATAAAAGGTTTTCTTTCAAATTAAATATAACAATTAAATATTAAAAAAATTAAATCAGAACTCATAGGAGGTAAATAATTATGAATTTAATTTTAATTTACTGTCAGTGTAAAGAAACTTTACACTGTCATCCAATTATATATTTATAAATCATTAAATAAGTTTGACTATCGCAACAACTACCTAAAAAGTCTAACTCTTTAAATGAAGCGTTAACATATTATTAGATGACAGTATAAAGTTTTTTTATATTGACAGTGAATTAAAATTAAACTCAATAATTATTAGTGATAAGTCTTTTTATTTTTACATAAACACTTTCATAACAATTAGTATTTTCCTATTACATAGTCATTCTTAGCACAAATATTAAAGACAAAATTACAACAGAGATATTAATGTTTCAAAAGTTAGCATTAATAGTTGTAGACACAATATATTTCACCCTTATTTGTATAAAAATTCAAAAAATAAAAGTATTGTTTTAAAACATTCCTCTTTCACCCATTTAACTTTCATACTGACAAACGATTTGTATTAATTCATCAAACATATTTACAAGCATTCTTTTAAAATGGATAACACGCTACTAAGAACACTAAAAATGGATGACACAAACTGAACTAAATCTAGGAATAAATCCTAAGATGAAGTTACCGTATTTTAAACTTGGGTTGGGTCCTGCATACCTCCCTAGGACTTACGACCAAGTATGTACAACTAATCTTCCAGGCCATAGGTAGAGGTGTTGTTGGGTTAGTTCGGATTTTATGAAAGAAAAAAAGTTTAAATTGATTAATTTTTATTAGATTGGTTTGGTTTAGTTTTTTAAAAAAATTTCGAGTAACCTATACCAAACTAACCCGATTAAAGTTTGGTTGATTTGGTTTAGGTCATTGGGTTGCCCGATCATTTTTTTTTCTCACAGTAAAATAGTAAACATACTATTGCTAAATACTTCAAACTCAATTAGATAATTACATATGAATTTTAAGCATACAAGCCTTCCAATACAATACAAATATTAAGATAAAAAATGAATGTATGATATTATATATATATATATATATATATATATATATATATATATATATATATAGTGAGAGGAGTGGTTTATTGTGAGAGTGAGACAAGTAAATCTTGACCATTGGATCATCCATGTATGGTCAAAATTAGAACATAAAGTCATGTGACTTTTTTAAATGGTCATGTGATCTTTAAGTAACTTATAATCTTGATTATACATGGATGATCCAATAGTCAAGATTTGCTCATCTCATCTCTCATAATAAAATAATGCTCTCACTAGATATGTCCCATATATATATATATATTATTACTTTACAGAGAAGGCTTTAAGTTATATAGTTTTATAACACAAATGAGTAAGTTGATTGAAACATTACTATCCTAATATGCAACTAAAATAAAATAAAAATAATTGAATGATTAGGGCTTGAAAATGGAAATTAAAGATATATCATTATATCTTAGCTTTTTAAATAAATGAAAAACCAAATGACAAGAAAATAATGTTTAAAATTATATTACTCTTTGGGTCATTTCACTTGGTTTTCGGGTCATAAAATACAAAATTCATGAACGAACAAATCTTGGTCGGTTTTGATCAAAGTGGACCTGATTAGATTTAATGACCCAACCCAAATCAATTTTTTTGATCTAATGACCTAACTCAAACCAATTTTAAATTGGTTTGGGTTGGTTTGTGAGGTTGACCCGCCAATGAATACCCGTAGCCATAGGCTATGGGTAAGCTTTTTTTTTAAATAAAACATTTTTTTTAAAAAGCACTTTCTTAAGTTTTTATGTATGTTTGGATGAAACTTTTAAAGAAGTAAAAAAAACTCAATTATCACTTTTTTTAGAAGTTAGTGATCCCCAGCTTCTGAAAAAAAAAAGGAGAAGTGATTTTTAATATAATTTATTGACAAAAATACTCTTTGTTTTTATCAAAAATTATATCTCTTGTCTTTTCTTTTTTCCTCCTTGTAAACCATACTTTCTTTATTTTGTATACCCTACATTTTTTTTTTTGTAATTTTACTATAAAAAAGCTCTTTTATTCTTTTTTATCCGAACAAACTTATAAGTCTTTCTATTACTTAAATATACTTCATAAATATTGTATCTAAATGTAAAATAACTTTTTTTTAATAAAAAACTACTTAAAAAAAGGTATTATATTTTTAGAAGCTTAACGAAATCAGCTTCTTTTTTGAGTTAAAAGGAAAACACATAAAACTGTCAATTTTTTCTTGTTCGCTGCCCCATGCAGAGAAGAGGATCACTCAATAACAATTTCTGGTAGGCTAGTGATATCATTGACACGATCATTACAGCATCTGTTTTTGCAGCACTTGGGAATCCCACTTGTCCCAGACAACTCTGAAACATCCATAGATTTGTCCTTATAGCCAGCAGATTCCAAGGTAGAAATGATGGCATCTTGCGTCACAACAGATCCAGTGCCACATTTTTGAGTCTTAATGTGCATTTCTTTGTTTAGTAACTGGCAACAATCAGAGCTATTCTCTGTTTTGCTTGAGGAATCCTCACACATTCTGACTTTGTCTAAACAGCCATCGTCGAGGAAGCTCAAATTTGAAGGTCCAGAAGATTCATGTTTACTTGCACTTGGAGTTGCCACATGATGAGTGACATTTTTACAGCATTCTTCACCACACTTTTTTGTAGTAAGAAGCCCATGGTGCTCATTACTATCACTTTGCTTGTCAAGTAGAGTTATGCTCTTATCTTCCAAGAAGGTGCCGTATTTAGATCTTTTCGATACTCTTTCATATTTGGGTTTCTCTACTAAAATTAACATGCTATTGAGAATCACAAGTAAACAGGTCCCAACATCAGTCAAAACAGCAAGCCAAACTATTGGATACCCTGCAACTGCCAATGCTAGTATGGCACTCTTGGTGCCAATTGAAACAATGACATTCTCAATGAGCTTTCTAGTAGTTTTTCTTGCCAGCTGAATGGCTTCAGGTATTTTTCGGATGTCATTTGACATGAGAATTGCATCGCCTGTCTCAATTGCAAGAGCTGAACCAGATATTCCCATTGAGATACCAATGTCAGCTGTAGCTAATGCAGGAGCGTCATTCATGCCATCTCCAATCATGGCTGTTAGCCCATCTTTCTTCAAATTCTCAATAATCACCACCTTTTCCTCTGGTAGAAGCTCTGCATGAACAATGTCTAGAGCGTGGTTCAACTGGGGAGAATAAGTTGACAATCTTGTAAGTAGACAATCTTAACGACAAAAGAAAGAGGGATGATCTTTTTGTTAAGAAAAAGGAAATTGACATTGTTAATACCGAAGTCTATCAAAAAAACATTTGTTTCATAAGATCGTTGGTTAAATATGGTATAGATTACTGTAAGCATACCTGACTCTCTACATACTTAGCAGCCTGAGTGCTATCTCCTGTGAGCATGACTGATCTCACGCCTAATGACTTTAGCTCTTCTATTGCCTCCAAAGCACCTGATCGGCAAGTATCAACTAGGCTGAAGACTCCAACCAGAGTTGGTCCACAGTATATATAACCGTTTCTTTCTTCTTTGCTTTGAAACACTGGATCTGAGCATTTGATATGATCATAAGATAAGGATGACTAAATTACGAAAGAAACAACATAAGAAAAAAAAAAAACACATTTAGGTATTCAAAATAAGCTAAAGTGATGGTTTTATAATCACCTCTTTCACAACCAGCTCTGACACCAATTCTCCTATTGCCGATATAGATATCCTTCCCATCAATTTTACCAAAAATTCCTTCCCCAGGAAAATTTTGAAAATTCTCCACATTTTCAGGGATTGGTTTGATAGAGTTTAACATTCCATATTCCACTAGTGCAGCTGCCATAAGATGACTTGATTTACTCTCAATACTTGAAACCCTACAAAGTTTTCATTAACCAAATCAAATCTTAAAAAATTATAAATTCTCCAGATACAACATATTAACATGCTTATGATTAATTAATAAAAGTTACCAGTACAATAAGGTTTCAATGCTAATATCATCTACAACAGCACAAAAATCTGTCACAGTGAACTCTCCTCTTGTTATTGTGCCCGTTTTATCAAAAGCCACTGTCTTAATTCCAGAAAGTGTTTCAAGATAATCTCCACCTTTCAGTAGTAACCCACTTATTGCAGCTTTTGTGAGAGCACAAAAGATTGCTACAGGCGTGGAGAGGATGAGAGCACAAGGGCATGCACTAAGTAAAACAACAATTGCCAGATGCAACCAAGGCTTAATATTAGGAACTCCTAATGCAGCTGGAACCACAGCAATGCTAGCTGAAATCAAGACAACCACTGCAATAGAACATAAATCAATGCAAATGTCAGTTAATGTACTCTGATAATATAGGTCTCCAGCATATTTATTAATCAAACTTTGAAATTGAAAGTAGCAATTTGGGAAGGATTTTTCTTTTCACTTCCACAAAAAGAAAAAAATTGGTGTATGTACACTGACCAGGAATATAGTACTTTGCACAATTATCTATAAATCTTTGGGTTCGAGATTTTCTGCTATGAGCATCTTCAACAAGCTTTGACATTCTTGCCACCACCGTGTCTTTTGCCAACACGGTAGTTTTTACACTTACATATCCTGGAATGAAATATATCCAAAATTCTTTTAGGAAAAGTATTGCTCTAAAAAACATAAGAGGGATATGAAAAATAGCAAGATAGTTAGTTAACCATTCAAATTGATAGTGCCAGCCCAGACAATTGAATCCAACTCTTTGGTGATGGGGAATGATTCTCCTGTTAACATCTTTTCATCAACTTCACATTTTCCTTCCACCACAACTCCATCAAGAGGAATAGCATCACCAGCCTTGACCGCAAGGATGGTGTTGATCTTAACATCATTGACATCAACATGTTCCCCGGTCTCAGCAACAACAGCTTTTTGAGGAGCCATGCTCGTTAAAGAGGACATGGCAACCATTGCCTATGTAATAAAAGAAAGTATAAACTTAGGACTCAAATGTCAAACTTATAACATAAATCAGGTTATAATTATAATCTGTTCTTTGACTAATGTTTGCATTTTACTAGTTCTAAAAGCACTGATCTGTAGGCATGAGTGTGAAGAAATCAAAATTAATTTTAAATCAATAATAGACAGAGAGAATCAGCAGGAGTCATGTTCAATTAGGACTAAAACTATGATTAACAGCTTAAAGCACAAAAAATTGTCATATGATACATGTGTTGAGTAAACGTGCTCAATACAATAACACTTAAAGAAACTGCTTTTATCTCACTTAACACAAATTTTGTCTTCAATTCTCACACACTAAAACACTCTTTCCCATCACTAACTTACTTCAGAAACTTTCACCTTCTCTTATGTTTCCATATGCACACAGTCACAATGTGCCCTCTCTTACACACTATTCTCTTTTTTTCCCACACACCACACTTAATCTTCTCTCGGTAGAGCCACTCACCACTTCATTTACACTCATACACAACCTGGAGCATTTGTTCCTTTTTATAGGCTTGCATTGTCTGTACAAGAGTCAACTTTGCAATTCCTAATTAGTTCTAGAATATTTCATGTAAGTCAGCATGGATAATGACTTTTACTTTCTAAAATCTTCTAATATTAATTCCTAATATTAAATGGAACCTAGATACTAGAGATATCTACAATACAACTATTTCTAGAGAAACAGGGAGAGTTGGTGATGACTCTCTACAATATGCACACAAAGATCAGAAGCACATATTGGGATCTGGGAATTGTAAAACTGTGATACCGAAGAAAATAGAGTAAAGTATAAGTCACTTGAACTCCGTTTTCACTTGTGAATGTAGGCTTAAATTTATGAAAATCATCATAACATAGATTGGGTTTCAATCACCAAGTTTTCTTGTAGTAATATGTTTAGTATTTACCAACTTAGCAGTGATTTGTGAGAGAGTGAGTGAAGAAATTAAAAACACTTTTAAGATCTGATAATAAGAGTATAGACAAGGAGTCTTAGCTGGAGTCACCATCAGTTAAGAGCAAAACAAGAAGAAAGAATTGGACTTTGCTTATGCCTCTACAAATCTCTAGAATGTTTTCAGTTTCTCATTGCTAGTTTGCATGTAACCTGGTACTGCACATTTCTTGGGGACGACTCAACCACAATTACTCATTGGCAAAGTTACAAAATAGTAAAAACTTGAGTCAACATTTATGCCCTATAACAGGAACCTAGAGTACATTAATGTGCACAGTAAGGCACACATAATGATATTAATCAAGTAGTAAGGGTTACTAAAATAAGAAAATGCAGCAAAGTGTCAAGCAGAAAGGAGGAAGTTATGGCATCAAACCTTGTGTGTTGCTCTCATCTCAAGCCATTGAGCAATGGAGAATAGGAAGATGATGACTCCAGCCTCCCAAAAATCTTGTAAAGCAGCAGTACCACAGACTGCAAGATATGAATGATGAAACAACAAGCAAAACATTCCCTCATATGTCAGAGACGAATGCATGTTATAGAGATAGTTTCCTTATTTGTATATATTACTGTACTATTGTATTACTCATTGAACTACCCTAATACTCAGTATTATAAATAAGATAGTAGAGGGCAATAATATTCACTGACTCATTCACACAACTTAGGGATTCCCTATGATCCTCTCTCTCAACATGGTATCAAGAGCCTAGTTAGAGAAACCCTATTTTTTTAAACTGCTGTTTTTGCTCTCTTCCCACCACCACGTACGCCCACCAGAACCTCTGGGCAGTGGCCATTCTCGCGCTAGTGAGAGTGCGTGACGTCCCCTTTCCAACCACCGTCTTCTCCAAGCACCTCTCCGATGATCGTCACCACACTAGCTGTTTGTCTTCCTTTGGCTGCGGTTTACTGTGTTGACTGCAGATTTATTCTATTGCTCCTACTTTCATCACCTTGTTTTTCGATTGTTTGTTGGCTGTTTTGACTACTTTGTGCTGGTTCTCTGTGGTTTGTGTCGTTTTCCTATAGTTTTTTTGGCTGTTTGTTTGCTCTTCCATTATATTCGACTTGTTTTGATCTATGGCCTTCCAATATCCAACATGTCGACCTTTGCTGCATCTTCTTCAATCGGAAAGTCTAGTATTTTCAATTATATGTGATTCTGGCTCTTCGGTCATCACTACCCATCCCTTTAATTAATGGTGCAACTGCAAATTATATGCATTGGGCTCCGGTAATTGAGCTTTAGTTTAAGGGCCAACTTTATTATGATCATCTGATTAAGAAGGCCTCTGATACTGATATTCCTGCGGATGAAAATGAGACTTTGAACGCGATTGACGATCAGCTCTGCAGTCTTCTATAGAATAATATTGATCGTGAACTCCTTCTAATCTTGAGACAGTATCAGACTTGCTATGTACCTATGATATTCAGCGTCTTTATGCTGTCATCTCAAATCTGCTCAATATTCATAAACAGGATCAAACCATGTCTAGCTACTTAGGTCACATTCAGATTGTCCGCACTAAGTTTACTCAGCTTCTCCTTGTTACTGCTAATATTGTGACTCACAAAACCAATTATGACAGGTTATTCATACTTCTCACTTTGGCTGGTCTGCCTCCAGAGCTTGACTTTACCCGTCAACAACTATTGGTTAGTGCTTCTATTCCATCTATAAAGGATGTCTTTGCTCGACTACTTCGGGTTACTTAACCTGTGCCAGTTTCTGCTACATTTATTGGTGACTCCCTCTGTTCTTGCTTCCTAGTCCTTTGATACCCGTTCTAGAAACCAAGACCGTAGTAATTGTCAACGTCCATAGTGTACCTACTGTCATAAGGTTGGTCACACTCATAAGGTTGGTCACACTCGTAAGCGTTGCTTCAAGCTATATGGGAGACCACCGCATACTGCTAATGTTGTCCAGGAAAAATCTCCTGCTCATGCATCTAACTCTTCAGACTTGCCCAATGTCTTTATCCCTGCTATTGACTATGAAACGTATCTCACATACCAGGCTGCTCAGTTATTTACCTTTGCCTTTGTTTCCTGGACTGGTAATTCTGTTGCTTGCGTCACTCATTCCTCTCTGGGTTCCTGGGTTTTGGATTGTGGTACTTCTGATCATATTTCTGGAAACATTTGTCTTTTCTCTATTCTTAGTCATCCATATTCCCTACCTATGTTTACCTTAGTAAATGGATCCAAAACCATGGAATCTCCTAGCTTCAAAAAACCATGGCTACAGTTACCTTGTCGTCATCTCATGTTGCCTTTGCTTTCTTTTTCTCCTTCTCTTCTCCATAGACGCTTGGGTCATCCTAGCATCTCCTAGCTTCTGAAAATGGTTCCTAGCATCTCCATGGTTTTGGATCCATTAGTTAAGGTAACCATAGGCATGGAAGATGGATGTCTAAAGTATAGAAAATACGAAAGTTATTAGAAATATAATCAGAAGCACCAGAATCCAAAACCCAGGGACCCATAGAGGAATGAGCGAGGCAAGCAACAAAAATAATAGTTTGGGCAACAAAGGCAGAAGTAGATAATGAGCATTCTGGTATAGTAGTGTTCAAATCCAAACCAAACTGAATAAAACTGAAAAATCGGACTTAAAAAATTGAAAATCGATTAAAATCGAACTTTTTTTAGTTTAGTTTGGTTCTCTTTTTAGAAACTGATCGATTTAGATTGATTTTCGATTCCAATTTTTAAAACCGAATCGATCTAAATCAAACCGATTAGAGCATCATATATATACATATTTTAAATAACTTGATATGTGTTGTTGAATGACTTGAAAGATTTACTTTTTTATTTCTTGTTAAAATTATCAATATTAATGATTTCAAAAATGTCATTTATCATTTAAGGTATATGCCCACTTGATGACTGCTTTCTTTGATAATTATGGCTGGAAGTTTTGGTTTATGTAATTGAAAATTAGTTTGAAATTTTAGATTTTTATTATATGATTGTACTTCATTATTACACTAGAAGTTTGATCATGATTGTATTTGATCAGTACACTAGAAGATTGTTAATTTTTGTTTAAATGAGTTGTTGCTTGTTTTAAATGGGTAAGTATGTTATTTATTGTATAAATAAATTGAATTATCTTTTGGGCTATAAAAAAGCAAAAGAATAAGATTTTTTTTAGAATGGTCAAAAACTGAAACCGATTTAAACCAAACCGATTAATATCGGTTCGGTTTCTAAATCTAAACTAAACTGATTGGTTCTATATATGAGAAAATTATCCGATTGGTTTGGTTCAGATTATTTTACCCCTCATAACCGATCCAAACCAATCCGCGAACACCCCTATCTTAGTATGCGAGATAGGCATCATAGTGAACAACAAGAATAGAGATAGTGGACAAATCTGAAGAGTCAGATGCAAAAGCAAGAAAGTCTGACTAGGCAACATCGATAGTCCGCTGTAGTCTCCCATTTAGCTTGAACCAAATGTTCATGAGTGTGACCAACTTGTGGCAATAGGTACACTGTGGACGTTAACAATTACCACGACCTTGGTTTCCAGAATGGGTATTAGTGGACTTGGAAGCAAGAGCAAAGGAGTCACTAATAGATGTAGCAGAAATAGGCACAATTTGAGTAACTTGAAGTAGTCGAGCAAAGACATCCTTCATAGATCATTATTATTCCAAAGAAGATTGTAGAGATGAGCATCAATTGCCTCCCAAGTCTCCTTATCATCCGTAGGAAGTCTCCTTATCATCCATAGGTATATCAAAGGCCTTCTTAGAGAAATGATCATAATAGCGTTGGCTCTTAAATTAGAGCTTAATTTTCAGAGCCCGATGCTTATATTTGCACTATTAAGGGGCTCATTAGTGATGGCCAGAAAGCCATGAATCACAAAACTTAAAATACTAGACTTTCTAGTTAAAGAAAACATAGCAGAGGTTGACATGTTGCAGGGCCAAATTAAGATCAAAGCAACCCGCATATGCTAGAAGAGAAAACAAACACCTAAAAAACATAGCCAAATGGTACACACCTAAAAAACATAGCCAAATGGTACAAACCACAGAGAACCAGCACAAAATAATCAAAACAGCCAAAAACAATTGAAAAACAAGGTCAAACTTGATGAAGGTCGGAGCAACAAACCAGATCTGATAGCCAACACAGCAAATCACAGCCCGAGGAAGCCAAACAACCTCTATGTGGTAACGAATAGAGGCGAGTGAAAGGTATCAGATCAGAGAAGAAAGGAGAGAGTTTGAGAACTTTAGAAACTGAATTTGATAGAAATGAATGATACACACATATTCTCACACAGCATAATCGCTATTTATACAGAGGTGGTTACACGTATAACTAACTTGTAAACCCGAATGTAAACTAACTTAGCTACTTGTACATAACGTAATCATAACTAATTCAGCTTTCTCTTTCTGACCTTTGCAAACTCAAAGTATGAAAGTCTTCAACTCTGAGTTTGTGTCTTAATGTGTGAAATTGTGAACTTGACACAGCCTTTGTAAGTAGATCTGCTATCTGTTCCTTTGAGGGAACATGTTGGACATTAACTAGTTTCTGAATCACTTTCTCTCTGACAAAGTAAAGATCCAACTCAAAGTGTTTTGTTCTGGCATGAAGGATAGGATTTGCTACCAACATGACAGCACTGAGGTTATCACAGTAGATCACTGGTGCTTTAGTAATTGGGACTTTTAGCTCACAAAGTAAGGATTTTAGCCATGTGATTTCAGCGACAATTGCAGCCAAGCTGCGGTATTCCGCTTCAGTACTCGATCTGGACACCACATGTTGTTTCTTTGAGGTCCAAGAAATGAGATTGGAACCCAGAAATACACATGTGCCTGATGTTGACCTTCTGTCATCAGGGTCTGAGCCCCAATCTGAGTCACAAAACCCCATTAGATCTAGGTTTAGTGATTTTCTGAGGTTGAGCCCATATGATAGTGTGCCACTTAGATACCTGAGGATTCTTTTCACTGCCTTCCAATGTGATTCCAATGGATTGTGCATGAATTGGCAGACCTTATTAACACAGTATGAGATCTCAGGTCTGGTTATGGTTGCATATTGCAATCCTCCAACTATAGAACGATAAAGTTTTGCATCTTGGACTGGTTCACTTCCTTGGGCAGACAACTTTAGTCTTGGCCAGTTTTTCAAACCATGCTCTTGGGGCTTGTTTAAGGCCATATAGTGCCTTATGTAGTCTGCACACCAACTGATTTTCTGCTTTAGTGAATCCGGGTGGCTGATGCATGTACACTTCCTCTTGAAGGTCACCATTGAGGAAAGCATTGTTGATGTCTAGTTGGTGAATTGGCCATCCCTTAGATAGAGCAATTGTTAGAACTACTCTAACTGTGGTAGGCTTCACTACTGGACTGAAGGTTTCTGAAAAATCAAACCCCTCTCTTTGGTGGAAACCCTTAGCTACCAACCTAGCCTTGTATTTTTCGATACTACCGTCTGGGTTTTGTTTGACTTTGAACACCCACTTGCAGCCTATTGCAGTTCTTCCAGGAGGGAGGTGAACTAGGGACCATGTCCCATTTTTCATTAAGGCATTATACTCCTGAACCATGGCTTCTTTCCATTGTGGCTTGGATAAGGCTTCCTCAACTGATGTTGGTTCAGTTGCAGTGATAGCTGAGAATGCTTTTGGCTTAGAAATGCCTGCTTTTGCTCTTGTGATCATGGGATGAACATTCTCGGTAATAGGTGTATTCTCAATGTTATGCGATGTTTCTGTGTCAATTGCTGGTGCTGCAGGCACTTCAGAAAAGCTGTCAATAGTATTAGTAGCAGTAATAGATTGCTGTGGTGAAATAGGTGCAGTTTGACTACCAACACACAAGGCATTCTGGTTTGGACTAGTTGGGATAATTGGTATGGAAGGACAGGGTGTATGAGTGTGAGTTTGGTTGGTATGGGTTTTAGGAATGAACTCATTGTTTTCTTATTTGAATGGAAAAGACATCTCATCAAAGATAACATGTCTAGAAACATAAATTCTGCCACTTGGGGAGAGACATTTATATCCCTTGTGATCTGGACTGTATCCTATAAAGAGGCATTTTTCTGATCTGAAATCCATTTTATGTTTGTTGTATGGTCTCAGATATGGGAAGCAAGCACAACCAAAAATTTTAAGGAATGGGTAATTGGGTTTCACTTGGAATAAGGCTTCAAGAGGAGAGGTATAGGAGAGAAGCGGGTTGGTAGTCTATTTATGAGATAGGTGGCAGTGGTGAATGCATCACCCCAAAATTGCAAGGGAAGCGATGATGCCAAGTAAAGTTAGGCCGATTTAGCTTATATGTTTGTGTTTTCTTTCAGCTGAACCATTTTGTTCATGGGTATATGGGCAACTAAACCTGTGTACAATGCTATTCTCATGAAGATACTTGGTGAAGGCAATGTATTCTTTACCAGAATCTGTTTGTAGGGTTTTGATTCGTTTCCCTAGTTGTAGTTCAACCATTGATTTGAACTTGAGAAATGTGGGTAACGCTTGTGATTTATTTTGCAGTAAGTAGATCCAAGTGAATTTTGAGTAGGCATCTACAAAATGAATGTAGTATCTTGAACCATTGAATGAGGGAATTGGGGAAGGACCCCAAATGTCTGAGTAAATGAGTTCCAAAGGACTATTGTATATTGTTTTGGAAATTGGAAAAGGTAGTTTATGGGACTTACCCATACAACAAGAGTCACAAATAGGCAGAATTTTATTATTGGTAAATGGTATGTTACATGTACTGAGTACATTTCTTACAATTTGGTGGGAAGGGTGTCCTAATCTAGAGTGCCAAAGATGGATAGAGTTTCGTAGTTAGTCACGTTGTGGATCGAGTAGTCTCGCCGAGCAAGATATGCAAAGTGAGAGATTTGGATGGAGATGAAACAAGTTGGACGTTTTCAAAAGCATAAAGGCCATCTTTAAGTTTCCCTTGCAAAATTACTGCCTTGGAATCCTGAGATTTTACAAGACAATGATCAGCATGAAATTCAAAGAAGACTCTATTGTCTTTAGCAAATTGGGACACACTCAATAAGTTCTTTGTGATATTAGGAACATGTAGCAGGTTATGTAATGACAAGGGTAAGGGAGACAATTTAGAAAGAATATTAGAATGCCCTATGTGTTTGATATGCACACCTGTACCGTTCCCCATTAGCACTCTATCTTGGCCACCATATTCTGTCTTGGTGATCGATTTTCAAGCATCGAGTGAGATGATTTGTGGGCACCGTAATCGGGATACCAGGATGGATCAAACACAGTTTCTGGTGTTGCCAGCATTGCATGCATTGCAGGACCTTGAGCAGGAGAATGAGGGTTGTTCTGATTCTGACTCTGATGGGGAGTTGGGTGACTCTGATGGGGAGTTGGGTATTGTTGGTCAAACCGATGGTAGCAGTACCATGCTAGATGTCTAACTTTGCCACAGACCTGACACTGTGGTCTATTTGAGTTCCAATTGTTGTGTCTTCCACCTCCTCTTCCAAATCTGCCCCGATTGGAGGAACTTCCTCTGTATGAACCAAAATTTCCTCTATTTTGTCCCTGATAAAAGTTTCCATGGGACCTTGAGTTAGGATTAGCTCCATTTGTCTTCTTTTCCTTGAATTGATGTGACTGAGCCATGTTGGCCTGCAAAGTAACAGTCTCAGAGGAATGTTTCCTATGTTTTTCAATTCTTTCTTCCTGAGCCATTAGCAAAGCTTCAATCTCACTGATTGTATATGGCTCAGATCTGGATGTGATGGAGGTGATGAATCCATCATACTCCTCACTCAATCCATCAAAGATGGTTTCAATGTGGTCAGCTGTGTCAATGGGTGATCCCACTGCAGCAAGCGTGTCAATAATTTTTTTGATCTGAAGTAAGTAACTACTAATCGAAGAAGACATTTTCTTGACGCTTATGAGTTGTACCTTCAACTGTTTTACCTTAGCTTTCGACTGTGAAGCAAAGAATGCTTCCAGCTTCTCCCAGATTTGATAAGAGAACTCGCAGCCCACCATTCGTGTGGTGAATGCTTCAGTCATTGAGGAAAGCAGCCAAGACATCAATAATTGATCTTGTTGCTCCCAATTCAGATAATCATCACTCAAATTGCCTTCTCGCTCATCTTTCGCTGATCGAAACTTTGGTGGTACATGTTGTGCTCCAGTAATATATTTCTGAAGTTTGAATCCCTTGATGGTGGCCATGGCTTGCTGTTTCCATGGCAAGAAATTGCTTTCATCCAGTTTGAAGGACACTGGATTAGAAAAGGTTTGCAAAACAAATCGAGAGAATGAAGAATTCCCATTGTTCTCCATGTGGAAGCGTGAAGCTCTGATACCATGAAAGGTATCAGATCAGAGAAGAAAGGAGAGAGTTTGAGAACTTTAGAAACTGAATTTGATAGAAATGAATGATACACACATATTCTCAAGCATGCATAATCGCTATTTATAGCAGAGGTGGTTACATGTATAACTAACTTGTAAACTGAATGTAAACTAACTTAGCTATGGTTGTACATAACAGAATCATAACTAATTCAGTTTCTCTTTAGCGAGGAAGGCTGGGTTTGACCGATAATGCCTTAATGAGGTGGTCGAAGAAGATGACTGTCACAATTCCAGTGGTGGGCTAAGGTGGAGGTGGCGCACATGATGGTGGGATTGGTTGGAGCTAAAACTCACTTCAGCCATGTTATGAGAGAGAAAATACGGGAGTCTAAAACCAAAAAGATTCTCTAACTAGGCTCTTGATACCATGTTGAGAGTGACACGATCATAAGGAAATCCTAAGTTATGTGAATGAGTAGGTGAATTGTGAATATCAGTGTTCTCTTGTATTTTATTTATAATGCTAAATATTAGGGTACTACAATGAGTAGTACATAATA
This sequence comes from Styphnolobium japonicum, assembly GCA_023212625.1. Lineage (NCBI taxonomy): Eukaryota > Viridiplantae > Streptophyta > Magnoliopsida > Fabales > Fabaceae > Styphnolobium > Styphnolobium japonicum. Next base: position 17,046,745 of record JALBWW010000003.1, on the reverse strand, counting down.
GAGTAATATATACAAATAAGGAAATAATAGAAATAATTTCCTTATTTCTTTATTTCCTTATTTGTATATATTACTATACTACTGTACTACTCATCGTATAAATTACTGTATACTGTACTACTCATTCCATACATGAGAATAAGCATTCTTTATTCTTTCTTTGACAAGTAAACCACAGCTTAACCATTTCTCTATGACTAATCAATAAATAAATAATATTATCATATACATGTAGAAAATGATTACCTGCCAATAGAACCAGAATGTTGATGTTAAGAGTAAGAGCCCTAATGGAAGCTATGGCTCTGAATAGAACTTTAGGGAAGCCAATGACAACAGAACCTAGTGCTAACCATCCCAAAGGGTGATAAATATACTTCAAGAAAGAAAGTGCCAGTAACAAGCCAGACGCCAATGTAGGTAAGTCTGGCCATTTCTTTTCGTTATTGGTCTCTCCCTGTAGTCTCAAACTAGCTTCAAGCCTTGCCGTATTCAGCGCATCAGCTGGGACAATCACATAAATTAAGATCAAGAAAATTCAGGTTGTGTCTATTTGGAAAAATGGCTTTCAAGCAGATATTTTTCACCTCATTTCTGATATTTAGGGGCAGAAAATATTCAAAAGCAAAGTACATAATTAAGTGAATGGAAGGGATATAACTTTAGCTAAAAATTATTGAAGGGCACAATAACTAATTCTTCGAATGGAAATTTAATAAAAAAATGCCAAGCATTTGGAGAATAACCCACGAAGATTTTATTTGATATGTAGAATTAAAAGTATTTACAGTCATTAGAAAGCCTAGGAGGATAGACGGCTTCCATTTTCTAAGTAATGAAGCCTTGTTCATGTGAAAAAAAGGTGGCTCACTGCACGAGGCTCCCACCTTTGTGGGTTCATGGGAGGGCCCAATGTACAAAAAGTGCCTTGTTCATATAGTAAGAGTAAAAAAATTCTTTTGTCTGGGCAGCATGAAGCATCTTGTGCCTTAGAACTGAAGTGATTGGTTTTTTGATAAAGATGTATAATTTCACTTATTGTTAATTAAGCAAACAGTTAACCATGAAGAAGATGATTCAGAGCTAACACTGCCTTTCTAGAACCAGGACAACAGATTGACATGACTAATAATACATGGCAGAAGCAGAATCATTAAACTAATTTCAGGAAATTGGAAAAGCCCCAACAAATAGAGCAGGTAATCAGATAACTAACAAAAACAGCAATAATAATAATAATAATTTAAAAGCTTATGGAAACATAAGACCATTTAATCCATGAAAATAATGTAAAAGTATAAACTAATACACCTTATAAATCCAAGTGATAAATGAAGCTATCTAATAAAGAACTAGTCAACTTCTCTCATAATGCTTTTAGAAATCCAATGGATCCCTGGTTTAGCAATTCATGTTATATATTTAGCACCAAATTGAGGAGATTAAGAGAAAATAGTATGGAACTCACCTATTTGTGACTCAGAAATCAGGAGAATATCATGATCCACAGTGACTGTTCGGGCGGGGACTATCACTGATATATCTTTGACTCCATCAAGAGGCTTCAGAATTCTTTCAACCAGTGCCGCCTCTGTAGCACAGCACATCCCCAACACTTCAAAGTTGCTTCTCTTCATATTTTCAACCATATTTTCACTGTGTGCAAAACAAGGAACAAACAAGATTCAGAGCTTGCAAAACTGAAATGAAAGTCAAAGGGGTTGGTGCCTTGCCTATTTATCCATTTTCCTTTTTTAATTTCCTATTCTTCTTTCCAATTGTAATTCACATTTCAGAGAGTTTGATTGACATATATCATATATTATGAGAAGGGGCTCATTAGGATGAATACATTGTGTAACTGTTTATTTCCTCCCCCACCCCCCCGGGGGCCCCACCTAGCCACTTCTAATCATAATTATACATAATTTTTTTCATTGATATATACAATGATCAAAGTTGTATTCCAAAGTATGTAGTCTTCGTCGAATAAAAACAAAAATGTAGCTGTCATTGTTTCGTGTCGTGATAGTTAACTTTAAATAACAAAAGCATGAGTTAAACGACTGAGTCTAAAGTCAAGTTCAAAAACCTTTGTTTTATTACACATTCATCAACTTCTTCCAGTGAGTGGAATGTCTCGACCATTTTCTTCATAAATCATGAAGCGAGTTTCCGTCCCAACTTTGAAGGGAATAGTTTAGTTTTGTTGCGTGCTTTCTTACATACGAGTATTTATTTTGTTTTTACACCTTATACCCAAAAAAAAGTTGGGCCAAGTTTATGAAATTATGACACAACTTTGTTGATCTTACATTATTCAATTGTTATGCTAAGATTTAAAGCACCCATTTTAGGTGCAAGCCGCTAGTAAGGGAGAGGGATAGGTAACCTGGAGGAGGATGGAACCTCTAACATTATCATATTCCAATGGATATCAAAATATCTAGAGGTGATCAACACAAAGATGCCTTCAAAAGATATATGCACCTAATTACCTACTAATTATCAGAAGTAGAGTAGTGATCCTTTTAATGTCATATATGAATTTAGAACACCTCAATTATCATAGATGAAATTGATCACATACCTATAATTCTATTGAACAATCTTCACATGGAGTTAGGTCTTCTTGCAACTCTCAAGAAAAGCTAGTAATCTCTCTTTTACCTAAGAGTGAAGAGGAGACCTAATTTGTATATATCGATACATATAATGTTAACCCCAACAGTCCTTCATATTACAAGCTACTATAAGATTAGACTTACACTAATAGCTGTCAGACACATCAGCCCACTAAGGTGGCTCAAAATATATTGATCACAAACCATGGCCTTAATATGTCTCCCATATGGATTATACTATCAACCCATTTTTATAAAATCTAACATTGTGTGTGGAATCATTAAAATATGTAATTGATATGATTTGATTTAAAAATCATTTCCCATGTTTGGAACTAATTGTAAAAAAATAGGATTTAAGTTGATTTGCAAATCAATTTTCATGTTTGGAAAACCTTAAAAATAAATTAAATTCATTTTATTTTTAAAAATTTACTTTATTACCCTTATAAGAATAGGCAAAATGGGTAAGAGGTAGATATTTTTCTTTCCTTTCTCCAAAATTTGCTTCTTTCCTCAATAACTTGTAGCTGATTGTTTATCCTTTTACTTTGCAAAGAATGCACCTTCATATTGTGTCTTCAAGCCTAATGAATCTTCTTTGTTTAGTAGCTTGCAAGGCATTTGTAAGCTATTGTAATGACAGGAAAAAAAGAGGGGCATTTACTTTTAAGGGTAAGTTGAGTATTTTATCCTTAATTTTTTTTTAAAAAAAAAGAAGAAGAAGGGATCAGATTTTTTTAAGCAACCTTTTCCCCCATTTCGTATCTCTATCTCTGTCTCCCTCTTCCCCTCTCTTTTCTTCTCTTTTCTTCTTCTTCTCTTCTCATCCCTTCTACCCACCTTACAACTTTACATTATTTAAGGATTTAGTGAGATTTGTCATACCAAGTGTTCAACCTTCTCCATCTAGCCACTTCTACTGAGGATAACATAAGCTTGGGTTGTGGTTTGAGAGGGGTTTCTACTACCTACACTTTTAATATTCCTTCTTTGGCTTTTAAGATAACTTCTTGGTCTAAAATCATGAATTATTTGGTTATTAAGCATGAATTTTGAATCTGTTTATTGCATAAAGAAATCAGATGTTGAAATTTAGAGATTTTAGCTAGGAATTTAGGGATTTTGGTGGAAGATGGATAGTATGACATACCCATGACTAATTTTAAAATCTTATGGTGTTGTTGGCTATAGAAAAGTCAGTTGAACCATCGGATTGACCGTGCGGGTTGAAGGAGATTAATTTATTGAGAATCTATACTAAGTGAGTGGATAGTCTACGTAATAACATCTTTTATTTTTATTACTTAGTGACATCTTTATTGAATTTTCATCAAATGAATTTTTATTACAAAATGACGATTAAATTATATTTATTTTCATTTTATATTTGGAAATATTAAATTTTATGATGGCTATATTTTAGCTATAATTATATTGACTTCATGAGTTATTTGAGTTGCCATTTATAATGACTGAATTGAAAATTTACTTGAATATTTAGAAAGGATTTGAGATTTTATTATTAAAAATTATTAGTTTTGTTGAATAATATTTGTATATTATGTTTTCAACATCCATTATGGATTCCGTGTTAGAACACCGTTTGTCGTTAGCGAAGAGATATTACTATCCATGTGCACATAGTAGTTATAGAGATATAGACAAACTTGACAAGACTAATTGATTTAGTTTGACTATTGGGTGAGAGTACCCTTATTCCCTTTACGTGATTGTAGAGTGAGCGGATTTTAACCATAAGATCTATGCCAAGAGAGGCAAAGCCTCTATCTTGAGATAAGCATGAGCATTGGCATGTTGGGTGGAGTTAACTCTCCAGCTTGTATTATAATTTTTTCCAGTGTTACCCATATGGATTACTCCATTGATGATTAGAATTTTTAAAGAAAGCATTTGATATAATAATTTCATTTATAAATTTTATTTCTATCAGTCAATATATTCAGAGGTTATTTGAAAGTTTAAATATTCGTGTGATTATTTGTTTTCCTTTCCAGATCATTGGTTTATTATGCCCCAACTGAGTCTGTATGACTCATCCCATTATATATTTTAACATACTTGTAGGTTGTTGATTGAGTTGGTTGGGACTTATTCATCATGAGCCCAATTAATAGCTTTGGTATGCCTCCAACTTGTTTTGGTGGATATTTGTTCATCTTGATTCTAGAGTCTGCAACTATAGGGTTGTTAATTTAGATTATCTTTTGTTTTAAAAGTACTTAATATATCTATTGTTAGCCAATGATGTTATTAAATATGAAATGAATATTTGGTTATATTCTAAATATATGACAGGTGTTGCATTTGAGAAATTGTTAAATTTACAAAAGAAACCCTGTCAAATTTTTGGTAGAAAATTTATGTATATAATAACACTGTTTTGGTGAAAATTTTAGTATTTGAAAATTCTTCATTGTTGTCAGGTTTCTTAGACTGAATTGGATTTGGTAATTAGCATATGCGCTAGTTATGGCTCATAGAGTGGGTCATGACAACTATGGAAGTGTAATCTGGGATAAATCCTTGGAGTCTTCAAGAGAGAATATTTTTGCTTTAAATCTCTCAGGTAAACTCACTAAGACTTTTTTCACTACTCTTTGGTCAGTCAACTCCTCTCCAAGCATTCTAATTTGATTCACAACAAACAATACTCTGTCTGAAAACTCTGACAAATTTTGCATTTTTCATCTTCAGAGATTCATATTCCCTCCTTAGATTCAAGACTTGCATCAGCCTCATTCTGCCACTATCATAACACTTCTCTTTAAGCAAGTCTCATGCTTGCTTTGCAGTTTCACAATTCATGATTTTGATCCTAATGCGATCAGATACAACATTTTGGATACAGAACAAGGCCTTGACCCTCTTTGCACACTATTCACTATGATGCTTGATTTGAGTAATTGTTGAATTTGCTGGCAAGATAGGTGGTTCTCTATTTGTTTCCACCACATTCCACGTATCGAAAACCCTCAAATAATATCTCACGTTGAATGCTCGGATTGGGTAGTTTTCTCCATTAAATTTTGGAGGAGGTGGAGCTTAAAATCTGGTTGAAGCCACTTATAAAATTTTCAAGTTTTTTGGGTTTTAAGAGGAAAGAGGTCTTGTTGGTTTTCTCTCAAACTCACATGCAGTTCCTCAAGATCAATAAGCTCTTGATACCATGTTAATAAAAATAGAACTAAGAGGTGGTAAACTAATTTCACCCACTTCATTCATTAGCAACATACCCATTTATACATAAAGGAGGCTTCATGTCCTGCTGATTTTGTCAATACCTACTCTGATATAAATCTCTACAAAATAAAGACTATCACTCCTTTACTACCTGCCCATATCAGCTAATATTATAACCATACATGATTTTCTCTTAAATTTTAGCTAAACCTATATCTCTTTACTAACTTATCAAAATATCTAAAAACAAAATGTGTGACGCAAATGTGTCAGCAATCAACACTTCAACATGTGGCATACCCTGACCTTTGAATGAGACAACCTCTCCTACTCTAAACTTTCTGTAACCAAAAAAATAAGAAATAATTGCCTTCAGGTGTATTGGTGTGTAGCTACTAGCTAGGAAATAATTACCTTTAATTAGTTCAGGTTATATACTATGTGCTCCACATATATGAGAGAAGTCATAGCCCTATAAATATTTTTATAAAAAAAATGGAAGAAAAGATAACTAGTTGAAATAGGCTGTAATCAGTAAAATACTTGCACCTTTTTTATGGCCTTATATACTTTTATTTGTTTAAGATTCAGTTTTTCATTTTACCTTTTCTCGGGCGTGGGTTTCGTTTCTGCTACATCAGAGAGGCCTTGGGAGACCTTATTTAGTGGGTCATCACATATATATGGTGCCACCCCTCACCAAATTGTGTTCAGAATTTTTGGAGTCCCTGCTGGAGAAAAGGACAGGCATTGTAGAATGACATAACATGGAACTCTGTTTAGGGGATTTTTTCTTTTTGGGTCTTTGATACCACTTCCTGCCAGCAGAGATCAAGATGCATAAGGATTGGGCTTGAAGTTGAGGTAGTTCCCAATGTGACTATGTTGTAAACACTACATTCTGAGCTACTGCAGCTTGGGATGGCAGAAGAGGTTTTATACATGAGATTGACATTTGTAAGGAGGATAAAAGACACAGAATGCCTGCTAATCTGGCGTTAGCAATTTTGCATTTTCACATGATAGGAACTGTTTTTTAAGTTAGCTGATGCAGGAAGAGATTGGACAACAAACGATTTCACCTTTAAATGGTTGGCTAGACGGCTTAGTATCTCTGTGAGAAGGTTTTTTTGTTTCATATTTTTGTTTCTTAATTTCTTTTAGTTATATATTTGTCTCTTCTTGAGTGAACAGCATTTTGTTGACAGTAATGAATGTGGTTTTGACTTCTAAGTCTTAAAAATGATGTTATGGGAGATAAGCTTGCAGTGTCTCAATCTTATAAGCTTGTTGTCAATGTGAATGAGTCTAGGAAGTATAGAAATGAATGCTATGGAAGCTACAATTCATATGTAACAGTATTGTGAAAATGAAATGATCTTAAATATGTAGTGAAGAATTGTTTTCTTCCTTCATTACAACTGTTGCATCTTTCTTTTCCTATTTTCTATTTCTTTTTTTTTTTTCCTTTTAGTTGGTCAGCTACAAAGCTATCCCAATACTACTTTGTTTTTCAGATTTTGATTTGAAGCCTGCATCATATACCAGAGGGCATTAAATTTTCTGGAGGAAGTACCCAGATTTCCAGTGTTGTAATGTGCAAAATAAATTCATGTCGTTGTGATCTGGATGTATGATTGCAAACCGAGTCAGAGATAACGATCGAGCCACAGAGAGTAGTACAACAGGAGGACCAGCTAACTGATATGGATATCAGCAAATGACTGTCAGGGATATTAAGACATTGGTCCCCTACTTTGTGAGTCTATGTAGAGCAGCCTGAGGGATTTCTTGGTCTTGGTTTTTGTTTTAAATTTTTTTCTTCCAATTCCTTGAGCACTCTCTGAGCTTGGATTTGAGCCCAGTTTGCTCAACCGTTATGTGCAAGTTATAGCATTGGTTGTAGAATGAAATGTTTGATTATTTTTCTATTGGAGAAGTTGACACAAATAGTGTGTGTGCGCGTGTAAAAGTTTATACAACCGGATGCACGCTACATCATAGAGTATTGTTAACTGGCATTGGCAATTTTGAATGAACCTGTGGTCATGGAAAGACCGAAAGACAAATGTTGAACTTTAAACTCCTAAAACACTGCTGAAAAAGACTCACGATATGGGGGTAGAGGCTGACCATTTTGTTACTCGCTAAGAGAAAGAAAGGATAGAAACTCAACAAAAGAAAAAGAAAACAGTAAACATAGACTCATAAATTTTGCAAAATGAGCGGCTTTTTGATTGTTTTTTATATTATACTTAGATATATTTTTATTATAATTACAAAAATATCATCTTATTTTCATTTGGTTTCTTTTCATCATTTTTTAACAAAATTTTGAAAATAATAAACAGAATATAAATAAGATGACATTTTTTGTAATTATAATGAAAATATATCAATTGAAAATGAAAACAGAAAATATACCAAAAACGCTAACTCAAAATCTGTCCATGATTGACCATGTAAGTCTACCAAACTATGTTTAATACTATGATGATTATCCCTGAGTCATGCAAAGTTTTATTCAACGCAGGCTTTTCTATTTCTTCAATTTATTTTGAACAATTCGGTTTGAGTTTGATAAGAACTTATCAGATTCGGACCCACCGGTCGGCAGATCGATGGTTATCAAAAACAGCATTGGAAATCTACATTTTTCTCACAATATTACATCGTATACATACATGGTATAAAATCTTAAGCTCTTTGTCTGATTTCTGTCTCTAACTGCTCATATGTGGTAATGTGCTACTATTAGTCATTTTATTATTTCCTTCTTTTGGATTTGTAGTTATTATTTAGAATTGCTAGTTTGAGTTAGAGCAACAATAACATCATGGAATAACTACTATAATTAGTAGGCATTAGATGATTAAATTGTCATTAAGGACTACATTGGTTTCTCAAACCACAAATTCATCCTCTCTGTCTCTCTCTCTCTCTCTCTTCGCCAGGTAATTATTATTAATACAACGTACTTAGAAATTCTATAACCAAATACGTAACCTCTTTTGACAAATGCAGTGTTCAACTTTCCAAGCATCTTATTATACTTCTTGCACTTATTTAAAGCCTTGAGATGTAATAAAACAAAATGATACATTACTTGGACAATGAAATAGTCAGAAAAACAGATCGTTTATCCAGTATCACTACCATTAAGTATACAATAATGCAATCAGTCACTCTAAACAATACTAATATTTATCATTCGTTGTATTATCTTTGTTGTTGCACCACTATTCCCTCCTAGTCTTTTTTAAGTTAAACAACCTTCAACTCAATAATATTAAAAACTAAACTTGAAAGATATTTTGCTAATTTGTTTAAGATTCTCTTACTTCCTGAACAACTTCCTAGGGCTGTTTGGGGCAGCGTTCAACCACCGCATACCATATGCAGCCTTTTATTAATCATATCCACTTTGAAGCAATATGTTTGCCGTCCAAAAGTCTACCAGTTCAACAACCGCCACTCCTTTATTGTTATTTGCACATAATGAATTGGAGAAAAGAAGTGCCATAATTTTTTTTATTGTAAGCTTTGGCACTCTTAATGTTCTTATTATTATAATTGAGGTTGTGAACTTGAATACATTATACATATAACTTTTTTGCTACAATGATAACATTGCAAAAGTTTAAATTTATAACCTCTTGCCAAATTATCCTGGCTCTTAATTATTAGCCTGTAGAATAATACATACCCAACATAATAATTTTAGAATAGAATCTGTGTCCTAAGTGTGCTATAATTTATACTTTGGATGCAAGTGTCATTGGGCCACCTTTATGTATTTAACACTATTATTATCTAATTGCAATTTTCATTGGGATATGATGTACCGGGGCACCACCTAACCTTTGAGCTTCCAGCTGTGAGTTTAGCACATGGGAACCCAAAATTGACTTAGATAGTTTAGTACCCTGCTAGCTACTCTGCCTTCCTACATAAATAAAGAAGCCCTTCTCCTGGGTAAATTAATTACCCTAAGTAAAACAAAAGTAGAAGATGTAACAGATCCAGAAGGGTTCCTTTAACTTGAATTTTAACTGTCAATGGCTTTGGCTCTGAATCTGCATGAAAAATGAGTACACGCGAACCCCCAATTGATATTTACTAGAATAATTAATATCATAAGCATTCAAAAGTACATGATGTTGGGGGTCAATGGAGCCCAAAATACCGGGGAGATCTCTCCAATGAACTTATTAATGAATTATACAGTGAACTTGACACTACGTTTCAACCAAAAATCTTAAAAGTATTAGATTCATGAGTCATTCCACTTATATGCTTCTTACTATGTTCATTCCTTATTAATGTGAGACTCTTCACCCATATCTCACCCACACTTGAATTCCCAACAACTTCCTCCTCCAAACTCCTCCAATCCATGAAACGTCTTGTTGCATAATTATTATTCTGGAGGATTGTTATTGTTATTATGATTATCATTAAATTTCTAGCAATACCAATCCTGAAGAAGAAATTTTGGCTTGAAAAACTAAGCACCTTGGCAGTTTATAAGATCAGAGTAATGAGTATTCCCCTTTTAAGATACAACTATAAGATAGATATAACAAAAAATAATAATATATTTGAAATTAATCATTTTAAGATGCAAAAGCTGCAACCTCCCCCTCCCCCCAAAAAACACAAACAAAAAAGAAGTTTATTTAAGGATTTATGGGTTACTTTTGACGTTGGAACCAAATCTTGTGCGCACACTTAAAATATTGAGACCTTCAAATTGGAAGTGTTAAATCCATGTGATATTTCTTTATAATTCTTTCACTCAATAAGAATTGCAAAAGGTGACTAGGCCGTTTGGCCTAATGGTTATTGCCCACGTTATTATATTAGCCTTGGAGTTTTTTCTGTAGTTTTGTATTTATTGCCATATTCTCCACCAATAAGTCATGTAACTCCTATTATTGTAACCAAAAATATTGCAAAAGGAGCTTGAAAAATGTGGATCATCAATATAAACAAGTACTTTCCAATGTCTCTTACGAAACCTCTTGAAATTTCACATGCGCCTTATAATTAGTCACATCGTGCAGAAAATTTGCAAAGAGGAAACCTTTTGGACCCAATTATCCGTCTTGTTTCACATAACAAGGTTATCAGTGAATTATTCATGCACGAAAACAACCTTGCTGTGTCATTTTCGTCTGTCTATGAACTTTTTTTTCTTCTTTCCAATTGTAATATCTTAACAAGGCAGAACCATATATTCAAAAGTAAGCCATATCAGTTGCCGACATAATGGAGTTCAATTATGATAAATATTTCACATCCACAAAAAAACACTGGTATAGAGATTGATACTTGATTAGATAAGAGTAGCACAGCCACAAGAACATTCTCTGCACCTTTATCTATGTAACATGCAATATATACAGGTAGTTGAAAGTGGTACCTAACTCCTTTATCCTAAGTACTTCCAGTGGAGTCAGGTAGAGACATTGAAAAGGAACTGTCATAATCATATTCCAGATCCTCAAAACCCCAGAACTCCTCCTCTTGCTCTTCTTCTTCCTCTGGCATTTTCCACTTCTCTTTTTCCACCATCTCCCCCTCCTCCATTACCTCTAATACCTGTCAATTGAAAAATAAAATTAAAAATCATTAAAATATAAAGATCAAAACCGTATCAAAAGCTCTATATTACTGTACATCACTGTTGCACAAGATCTATAGTAAGAGTTCTCTGTTGGATAAAGGTATAAATCATTAGAACTAATGCATTTCAATTTTCTAGCTGATCTTTAAAAGAAAATACACTTTACGCAGTAATGTTCAATAGAACAGAAACCATATGTTGGCTGTATGGCCTGTATCTAACTTTTAAAGTAAAGAATACATTAATGAGTCATTACCTTTTAATTGGCTTCTTAGTATTTCCAGAACAGTAACCACTCACTGTATAATTTTACTTTATTTAATACTCATATCAAATATGAGATTGCCATATTATCTGTTGTCTTATTATTAGCATAATGGTTGAAGTTAGGTAGAACAGAACATCAACTGACTAATCAATTTGGATGGGAAAAAAAAAAAACAGAAAAAACAATAGGCTGCCAATGGCAATAAGAAAATTGGAATGAATCTAAGTTCCTACATCACATATCTGACTGCTGAAAACGAAGAGTGAAGTCTCTAAGGAAAGCCATCGTAATTAAATAAAAGGACAACTGACAATATGGCATTGGCATTATATCTTGACACTCCGATTATTTGAAACCAGGAAACTCATCTCAAGATATATTGTTTATTTGTCACTTGGCAGTCAACTAAAAGGCGATAATTGGATTAGTAAACACGCCACACATACTAATAGACAATAAGACAAATTGACAAAGCTTATGGAAGAAGTGAACTCATATATAATAAAGCCTTTTTTGAGAAAATTCATTAATGCCAAAAGAATAAAAATAAAAAAAAAGTTCTCATTGCAAATTTGCGATGAACCATCTGCGATGTAAAACTTTTGACCCACCAACAATATGAGTATGTCTAATTAGAAAATTATTTCCACGAATTTCATACACATAGTAAGCTGCTATTTAAAACAGTTATCTGTTGTCTTTTGCTTACAAGTATTAAAACTTCAAAGTTTTGCTGATATGGGGGCTTTAGAGCAAATATAAATAAAATTTCCATCAGCTATGGGATAATATATATATATATATATATATATATATATGTTGGGAATTTAGAGGTCAAGTATAAATTAAATTTCCCTGTGTCAATGGGCTAAAAAAATGCCAAGTGGACCAGTCGCAGTCTATTCTACGTATCAATAAATATAGGATATAATTTTAAACCAAAAAAAACTATAGGATATAATTTGATATACATCAAATAGTGTTACTTGTGCAATGCCGCGGTGGTTATACCAGTCATTTTATTATCCTAGTCTGATGACCAAAATAGAGTTGGTGATTAGTTTTGTGGGAAGAAGAAAACAGAGGGAAACGAAAGGATGATGACTAGTTTTGCAGACATCAAGTTCTTCTATTATAGATAAGAGTAACTAAAAAGAAACGAACATTATGTAATAAGCCCTGCTAGCAGTTGTCCCATAAGTAGGGTAGAGGCGTAGAGCTTTAGAACAAGGGTTGAATCCCTCGAATGCTTGGGGCTATTTTCTATAGCAAAGAATAAAACTAAACCAAACAAATGAATATATAGACATTATTTGAAAAAGTAATTAAAGGTAAGTAGCAAATGTATTTGTGCTACCTCGTTCATGGTAGGTCGCCAAGTTGAAGATGCCCGGATGCACAGAGAGGCTGCAAAGGCAAGTCTTTTAAACTGTGTTACATCATAGGCCCCTTCGAGCCTTGGATCTACCAGCTTTTCTATCTCCCCTTTGTTCAATATTGGTTTAGCCTGTTGATTCAGAATAAACAGTTATTCACAACAAAAAGGTTCAAATAAACAAATCAATGTAATGTCACCATTAGTCTAGCCTAACACTAGAAGAAACCCAACGTGGGATTTCCTATGGAATACGTCAAGTTCATAAAAGAAGAAAGTTTCATGACTAAAGGGGTGCTACTACCCAGCTGTGTAAGCTTTGGTGAGACCCATCCACCGGTTTTCTCCCAGAGATGACTTCTAGCAAGAACACACCAAAGGCAAATACATCTGTCTTCTCATCCACAACTCCATGCATATAGTACTCGGGGGCCAAATGCCTGCAAAAGTTAAGACATTCACATTTTAAAACTACATTTTTGTTTCAATATACTACATTGATAGCTGCCACTGAAGGATCCTGGAAAAGAAGACTAGAAGAGTACCCAAATGTCCCTTCTATTGGCGCTATTGAATGATGAGTCCATTGAGATGGTAGCCATTTTGCTAGTCCAAAATCAGATATCTGCCACAATCAAATCAGAGACTCTCATAAAAGAAAACCCATCAAAAGCTTTGAAACAGAGATTCAACTAATATAGGCAAGTAGAGTACAGATTAAAGGACCTGTGGTTCAAAATCTGCTGTCAATAGAATGTTTGACGACTTGATGTCCCTGTGGATTATCCTCCTCTGGCAGCCTTTGTGCAAGTAGTGGAGGCCACGTGCAGTCCCAAGAGCTATCTTATGCCTTGTTTTCCAATCCACAGGAGGCAATTTTTCATCTACAACAACATTTATAGACTATTAAGACCTTTTTTTTCTGCAAAACCATATGACACGACAAGTTTTGCAGCCGAAAATTCAGTTTCAACAAGTCGAAAAAGATTGCTTTTTTTCTCTCTTCTTTTTGCTGATATTGATTTATGTACCATGAAGAAGAGAAGCAACAGTGCCTATGGAAGATAGCTCAAAAACAAGGTAAAGCCCGTTGTCAATACAACACCCCAGAAGAGGCAACACGTTGGAATGGTGCACATGACCAATTGTACCAATCTCTGTCAAGAACTCCTTCTCCTTCCTCTCATCCCTTGATGTTCTTGTGAGCCTTTTCACAGCAACTTCCTCACCATCATTCAGTCTTCCCTTGTAAACCTCTGCATAGCCTCCTTTTCCAACCAGATTTTCTGATACAACAAGAAAAATGTCAACTTTCAATCCCAAAATCACATAGAAAAACACTTGGAGTTTCAAAAAAAAAAAAAAGTCGTCTAAACACCTGAGCTGAAGCCATTGGTGGCATCAAACAACTCTTCATAAGAGAAGCATTTCCAAGAGGGTCTTCGAGGGTGTTCTTCATGTGGAAGAATCACCAAGCTCTCATCGTTTTCTTCGCCATGTGAACCGTTGAGGCTCAGAACATCTTCCCCAAAACTGCGTCTTCCGAACGAGAAGAGCCTCTTCAAGCTGTTGGTCCGAATATACTTCATTGTAATAAATACCAAACAGAGGACTCTGTTTCATGCAGAGCACCAAGGTAGGAAGAATAACAACAGAGGCTGAGTGAAACAACAACGTGTTTGAGTCTTTCTTCTCTCCCTCTCTGTTTCACTTGCACATAGACACACGCGCGCAAAGAGACACAAAGACACGCAGATTTAAGAGGGAAGAGAGAGTCAAAGGGATGTTTGTAATTTTCTTAATTTAAGGAATTGCTTGAAGCAGGAAAATGTTTGTATAGTATATTCGTCCTATAGGATAACTGCATGTGTACTATGGTCCGTTAGATGAGATTAAATGCTTTGTCTCGTATAAACATGGAATGGCAATGCAATTTTTTCAAGACACAAATAGCAACAAAATTTGACAGAGCTAATTGATCTGTGGAGACCGAGATGGACTAAACTAGCATGCCAACAGGTTGCACTTTGGTGGGGTAGGAATACCATAGGATGACTCTACTCTCCTCTTTGCCTCCCCTATTTTGAGGAGAAAGTTTTATTATAAAGTTAATCTCACGGTGTGTATTCAATTTGTGTCTCATAATTTATGGTTTAATTGGCTTGATATATTGCTTTGAAAATACATAAAAATTTCTCTTATTTAAATGGGTTTGAATTAAGTACATTTGGCTGATTGGAGAACCATGTTGTAACAAATGTAATAGTAAAAGTTGTTAACCATGTCATTTGAGCTTTGCTCAATGGTAATCTGAGTCCCCACTAAAAAGTGAGAGATGCTTGTTCCATTAGCTCTTCCTCAATTAGTCATGTAATTTGCTAACCTTTTAAATTCGTGGTTCTTTATTTCTTTTTCCCTTTTTCCTTTTGTGCATTTTAACTTCTGAGTTCAAACTTTGAAATCCATGTTTTTGAGAATGAAAAGGGAAAAAATGGAGGGAAACTTCACTCCCGGATGTCAAATTGGGAGTATGCTAATATCGGTATTAGTAGGTAGAATTAGCCATATCCAATTAAGGGTCAGGTAAACTACTTTGCATTTATGATGGAAAACGAATTCTATTGAGAAATTTGCTTCTATTATTTCAAAATTATTTTCAGACAAAAGAATAGCTTCATGTTAAAATCAACATTTATTGCTCCACCACCCCATTTTATGAAATGTCTCTGAATATAGGACAACGTACTAAAGGATTAATGGAGTTGCAATGTAATTTTGTTTTAATGAGGTGAACTAACTTAGTTCAATTGGTTGAAATGAGTGAAACATTAAATTAAAAATTTAAGTTGTGATAATTACTTTTATATATATATATATATATATCTACTAATTTTATTACAAGAGCCCATCTAACAATAAATAGTTGTGAGATTGACTTTATGTTAATACAAGTCAAAATGAAGAGAAAATGGAGGCGATGAGTGAAATCGTAGGTGATGCGGTTTTGATATAACATCACTTCTTCAATTTTTTTTCCATCAAATTTTTATAATTATGAAGCACATGCAAAAACAATGCATAGATCTTGGTGACAAAATTGGGAATTACAATCACGAAATTTGTTAGGATAGCCAAAAAGTTGACAAGTGTGGCCTTCGGCTTCTTGGTAGTCCTTGCTCTTTTGCGAAGCTCGAACACTCTGATGCTGAGAATGAAACCGTTCCATATGCCACGGTCCAGAATTAGGTGGGACTTAAAACGCATATGACAAACTAATAACCAGAGAAACCAAACCAATGCTGCATAAATAAACTGTATCCTTTTTGTGGATATTAAACCATATTGTGAAAGATAAACATTATTTAAAAGGAAAAGCCACTAAAAAGAAACATAAAATAGTACAGAAAAAAAACGATTCCATTAACTGTATATGAACAGTGGTGGAACAAAGACCTAACCACTTCATATAAGAAGCAGTTAAATCACAGAGTCTAAAAGAAAATAAAAGAAATGAAAAGAAAAGACTCCACTGTTATAGAATAATCGAAATTAATCTTACGCCACCACACTAAAGAAATCCCACATTCATCATTAGCTAACGACAGCACCGGATAAAGATGAAGAAGTTCAATGTGATCAATTCGTTGTTATTTAATTTGAACAGTGTGGTCTATATAATTTATTCATTGCAAGCACTAAGAAACATGTTATCATCCGTTCATCATTAGCCCTAAGAAAAGTCTTGGAATAGTAAAACAAAATAGTTGATTTCATCATTTGGATAATCTACTCTCTTTCGATGATGATTATACTTTGTTATATAATTCATAAAATCAACGATTTGAACTTTGAACTTCTCATAAGTTAAAAATTATTTATTTATTTATATTAGGAGGAGAATGACTACATACTTTCGATGATCGATGGTGATTTGGTGGTTTTAGTAAATAATATATTATTAAACATATCTTCTAGTTAATTTTCTTAAAACCATGAAACCAAAAGTTGTCATGACAGAGACAAGTGGAGGTACTTAAAGGCATCAACATGTACGAAGGCCAGTAGTTCTCATAATCATCACGATACATTGATCCCTTGCTATTTGTCTTGGAACTTTGTTCAATCTTGCGTCAATAAATGATTGGCCTGCTTATAATGTTAGTTTTTTTTTTTCCTTCTCTCTCATTTCAAGGCAGAAATGGTAAGTCACAGCTTTCCAATATGGTATAACTCTTTTCTGATATATCTAGAACCCACTTTGGTTTCTTCCTTGAAATATCACGTTATTCACGTACAAAGTATAAACCAAGTATCGGCATTTGTTTTATTTATCAATTCATGCGTGTTTCATGCAAATTAAATATTATAGGAAAAAAAATCATAAATACTTCTTAAATTTTATCTTTTTGAAATAACCAACCATGAATTTTTTATAGGATGAAAGGCTCTTATATTTTTCGAAGCTTGCAAATAAACAATCATTTATTAATAAGTTAAACATAAATCATTCATAATGTAACTTGTAACTTTTCGAAACTTGCAAATAGATTCATTCATATAAACAGATATAAACAGAAATCATTCATCATGTAATTTGTACATGTGTGACAATTTCTAATTTATTTGTATTATTTTTCTTAAAATTTTAAAAAATTCTTTTAATTTAATTTCTTTTTAAATTATTAAATGTTTTTCTATTTTTGAAAATAGAAAGTAAATAAGATGGAGATTTTTTTAAAAATTTTTATAAAAATTAATGTGGACAAATAGGGGGCTTCTACATGTGTTGATTAACATGTGCAAGTTAGACGATGAATGGTTTTCACTTAATTAGTGAATGGAAGAGTTTGCTTAGGTTACTTGAATTTTAAAGACCTCTAAACCGAATTTGAAAGTTCATGAAAACTATTTCAAAATGAGATAAAGTTTAAAAAGTGTTGTTTATGGTGAAATTTGATGAATGCAAACTTCAATAAACAAATATTTATTTATCAGTCGAATGTGGGTTTCAAGTTATGTGGTAATCTCGTATTAAAATTATCTTTGTAAAAGCAAACTAAAGTTAAATGGTGAAACTTGTAAAAACTTGGTGTGGGAAAAGGAAAAATATTAAACTTCATACAAAGACTATGAAATGTAACAAGAAAGTAAAGTGCAAAGTAACATAAATTGCAGAAAATGAAAGTGAAGCTATAGATTAACGTGAGTAAAAAGTATAACGAAATGTAAAGGAATTTAAAAAGCATGACTCAAAGTAAAGAAATTGTATAAGAACGTTGCATTAAAGTAAGTTGAAATGAAAGCGGAAGACATACTTGAATCAAATCATTTGATATGCTCAAGTGAGATATTAAGATTGTACATCCAGTAACCAACATTTTTTACATCGTAAATCTTAATATTTATAGGCAAATTAAAGAAAATAACTAACTCATAAGAAATAGACACGTATATATGACAGTAAAGCCGCATATTCGTCATACAAAACTTGTTAAAGTCATAAAGAAATTTGATAAATCTTTTCAACAAAGATAAACATCCGACAAAAAACACTTTAGTATTTCCAATTCTTGGAAGAATTCTTTGAATCACCCGTTTGTCGAATTCATCTTTTCCTCTTTTCTTCATCGAATTAGAACTCATCTTTTTTTCCCCCTTCCAACAAGTGTCTAAGTTTTTTTTAAATATTATATGTATTTAAGATAAGTGATAATTAACAATTGTCATTACTTTGAAAGAGATTATGGAAGCTTATGATGAGAAGCAAGGTAACTTTCAATTCGAGGTAAAGTTGCTGAATAAGATGTAACTTAATTTTCTAAAGCGATGAGAAAATCTAGACATTTACTTCTAGTCAAATCCTACTCTCTCTCCTTTTTTGTTTTGGTTTTTGAAGTCCAAGAGTATTCTCAAATTTTTCTGTTGTTACTTGTTATTCTAGTTCTCATAGTTTCATTTCAATCCTCCATATATACTTGATAGAGATGGTTAAAAGAAAAAAATTATTGTTGTATTTTACTTTGGTTCTCTAAAAATATATACGACATCACATTGATTATTCATGTATCAGCAACATCAAATTAATCCTTCATTAATAATTAATATCGTCAATTTGATGTCATTTTAAAGACCAATTTGATGACAAAAATGTGATATTGAATGATTAAAATAAGTGTTTACTTAATTACAATTTACAAATTACCCATTTTACTTTAAGTCCTTGGCAAATAACTCTATTTGATTTTAATTTTTGCAATTAACTCACCTATTAATATGTAGCAAATAATTTCATGTGATTTCAATTTTGACATTCACTACAAGAAATATGGGTTTTAAATTCGGCAACTTTAATTCGGTGATTTGGCTAACGGATTGAAATCATGTTTTCCAATTCGGTTCTTATACTGACCGAATTCATATATAAGAGACATTAATTCGTTTCACTATAACCGGATTTATAAGTTATTTTCGAATCCGGTATTCCAAGAAACCAAATTCATATATAAGACATTTTAATTTATTATAATGTTTCCGGATTCGAAAGTGCTTTTGGAAACATGGATATACCATAACGGGCAACTTTTCGAATCCGGTTAAACAAGTAACCAGATTACAAACTCCTGATGTTTAAATTATGTACTAGAATAGCTGATTTATAAATCAATTATTTATATAAAAATTATTGTCCAAATGTAATTTTTCACACTATACTGATTCGTTTATTATAAACTGAATTTGTTGTTGGTAGTTACCAATTCGGTTTATTCAATAACCGGATTGGAAAGGTAGTTACCTATACGTATATTTCCATCTAGGGTTTCATTATTTGTGCATCCAGTGCTTCCATTTCATCAAGGTTTCATTATTTGTGCATCCAGTGCTTCCATTTCATCAATTCATTTTGTTAGGTAAGGAAGTTATTAAATATTTCCATTTTTAGCTATCGTTACTCTGTTTTGTTCATTTGGATGGTGTGATAATATTATCGTTTTTCTAGATTAAACATCTTATGTCATGGATCGTTCGTGGATACACATGGATCGTTTGTCTGGTGCATATGGAATGGGTGTTGAGCGTTTTCTTGATTTCGCACAAAACAATCCCGAATTCAATGGATTGATGATAAGATGTCCATGTCAGCGTTGTGGCAACCTAACTCAGTTAAGCATCCAACAGGTTAGGGATCACTTGTACTTCAACGGGTTCGACTTGACTTATACCAGGTGGATTTGGCATGGTGAAGCTACTTCATCAGGGACATCCAATGTAGAACCAAATTCAACCGGATTTGGAGTACATGAAGATTTTGACATGATTGACAAATTAAGGACAGCTGTTGAAATTGATGATGTTGACAATTCTCAAAAATTTGAAGACACAATGGATGAGGCCAAATTACCATTATATGAAGGTTGTAAACAATTCACAAAAATTACAGCACTTATTAGATTATTCAATTTGAAGGCTTCCAACGGATGGTCTAACAAAAGTTTCAGTGACCTTCTTACTTTAATTCATGATATGCTCCCTGAAGATAACCTTCTTCCGACAACAATGAACAATGCAAAGAAGACAATGTCATCACTTGGTTTGAAATATGAGAAATTTCATGCCTGTCCAAATGATTGCATCATCTACTATGATCAGTACAGTGAAGCTGACTATTGTCCGAAATGTGGAAAATCAAGATGGAAATCACAGTGTTTAGGAAAGTCTAGGAAGAAAAAAATTCTCGCAAAGGTATTTTGGTACTTGCCAATCATTCCAAGGTTTAAGAGACTTTTTCTAAACAAGGAGCATGCAAAGATGTTAACATGGCATAAGGATGGAGACGGTAGGAAGTGTGATTTCAAGTTGCGGCATCCGGCTGATGCACCTCATTGGAGGAGTTTCAACGTTACATATCTAGATTTCTCGGCCGATCCTAGAAATCTCAGATTAGGTTTGTGCACTGATGGAATTAACCCATTTAGTAATCAGAGCACTCAACACAGTTCTTGGCCTGTTATTATAGTTATTTATAACCTCCCTCCGTGGCTAACAATGAAACGAAGATTCATGCATCTGGCTATGTTGATATCTGGTCCAAAACAGCCAGGAAATAAGATAGATACTTACTTACGTCCTTTAATTGATGATTTGAAGACTTTATGGAGTAATGGCGTTGAAGCTTATGATGGTTATCGGAAGGAGTCCTTCACATTGAGATCAGCGTTGATGTGGACCGTGTCAGATTACCCCGCATATGGCAATATTTCTGGGGCTGTGACAAAGGGGTACTATGGATGTGCAATTTGTAGAGATAATACCAATGCTTTTAGACTTAGACATGGGAAGAAAATGTCATACATGGGACATCGAAAGTGGCTACCATCAAACCATCCATACAGAAAAGCGTAGAAAGGCATTTAATGGCCAACAGGACTTTGATTCTGCACCAAAGCCTCAAAGTTTCCGTCAAATCCTACAGCTTATTGATTCTTTGAATTCTAATAACCCAATGACGAAGTGTTGGAAGAGAAAGTGTATCTTTTATGAGCTTCCTTATTGGGGATCTCTGATGGTCCGACATAATTTGGATGTCATGCACATAGAGAAGAATGTATGTGAATCTTTGATTAGCACATTGTTAAATGTGAAAGGCAAGTCAAAAGATTCTCTCTCATCTAGGCTCGACATGGTGGAGTTAGGGATTAGGACTACACTTGCTCCAATTGAAAAGGATAGCCGAATGTACCTTCCTCCGTCATGTTATACAATGTCAAGGAAAGAAAAACAAAACTTCTGTCAATTCATAAAGGATTTAAAGGTGCCTGAAGGATACTCGTCCAATTTAAGGTCCAAGGTTAATATGCAAGAGTTGAAATTGCAAAACATGAAGTCTCATGATTGCCATGTGCTAATGCAACAAATTCTTCCAGTGGCATTGCGAGGAAATTTACAAAAAGAAGTTGGGATTGCCATAACCAAACTTTGTTACTTCTTCAATAAGTTATGTTCTAAAGTTGTGGATCCTTCCATCCTTGATGACTTGCAAATGCATATTGTTGAAACACTTTGCAGTTTGGAAATGTATTTTCCTCCATCATTTTTTGATGTCATGGTGCACTTGGTAGTCCACTTAGTACGTGAAGTAAAGATATGTGGTCCAGTATTCCTTCGGTGGATGTACCCATTTGAACGGTTCATGAGAACATTTAAGAGCATAGTTAGGAGCAAAAGTAGGCCAGAGGCTTGTATTATAGAGTGTTACGTTGCAAAAGAAGCAGTTGTGTTTTGTTCAGAGTACGTTGCTAAGGCAAACGTCATTGGACTCTCTGTTCCCAAAAATATTTCTGGTGAAACTGGAAGAGGATTATTTGGACCCAAGATGTTGTTTGTTCCATCTGACGATCTTAATATTGCTCACCTATATGTTTTGAGGAACATGGCTATTATCTAGCCGTATGTGGAAAAACACTTTGCATTTATTAAATAATCATTCTCTTCTAAGTTTAGAACAGAGGTAAGTTTACAAAACTATCATACTAAATCATTTGCATCATGGTTGCAGAACCATATAAATGAAGAGATTCAATGTGGTTCATCTATTGATGATACTTTGAGATGGCTTAGTCATATGCCACAAACACGAGTATTGAGCTATGAAGGGTACCTGATTAATGGTTTTAGGTTCCATACTATGCAGAGAGACAACATGCAGATTAGTCAGAACTCTGGAGTCACATTAGTGGCTGAATCATACCATGTGTCATCAGTGAAGGATGCAAACCCAATACTATCCAGTACCTCATACTTTGGGATGATTCAAGAGATATGGGAACTTGATTACATAAAATTTAGAATTCCTGTTTTCAAGTGTAGATGGTTTGATCCAACATGATTGAAAATTGATGATTTAGGGTTAACATTCATTGATTCCAACAAGATTGGGTTTAAGAATGATCCATTTATCTTGGCTACACAAGCTAGACAAATTTTCTATGTCAATGATGGTAGCAATACAACTCAAAAAATAGTCCTTGCAAGGAATTCAAGATTCATGCCAGAAGGGAACTCCATCGGGGAAGATGATATGGAACTGGGAACATTTACCAAATTACTAATCCCATGTTCATTGACTGATGCATACGATGAACCAAACTGGTTGGGCAATGGGGAGATGCAGCTCATAGAAGAATCAAGGAAAACTTAATCTTGTTTGACACTATTCTAAATTAGTTAATGTTTCTCATTGTAATAAATAAACCAACTCTGTTTATTCGTTGTGATCACTCGTTAATGTTTTTCATTGTATAATATCCAACTGATGTGAATAAAACTTTGTATTGTAGCCGTCAATGTCAATGCGTTTTGGTCCTGTCATGACATTACCTTACAGTGAAAACGTGTTAGAAATATTATTTTTTATTTAAATATGCTTCCTAATAAGTGGACATATTCAAATCCGCTAACTCATTCACCGGATTGGAAAGTCATTAAATGAAAACTGAACTTAAGAATTCGGTGATGTCCCAGCCGGATTAATAAGTTGATATTTTCAAATCCGCTAACTTAATAACCGGATTGGAAAGTCATTAAATGAAAACTTCATTTTATAAATGTTTTAAATTTTTTTTATTACATCAATTATTGTAATAAATCATTTCACATACTTTAGAATTCGGTTGAATAGTAGCCGGATTAATAAGTTGATATTTACAAATCCGCTACCTTAGTAACCGGATTGGAAAGTCATTAAATGAAAACTTCATTTTATAAATTTTTTTTGTTTTTACATACTTTAGAATTCGGTTGAATAGTAGCCGGATTAATAAGTTGATATTTTCAAATCCGCTTACTTAGTAACCGGATTGGAAAGTCATTTAATGAAAACTTCATTTTATAAATGTTTTAAAATTTTTTTTACATACTTTAGAATTCGGTTGAATAGTAGCCGGATTAATAAGTTGATATTTACAAATCCGCTACCTTAGTAACCGGATTGGAAAGTCATTAAATGAAAACTTCATTTTATAAATTTTTTTTGTTTTTACATACTTTAGAATTCGGTTGAATAGTAGCCGGATTAATAAGTTGATATTTTCAAATCCGCTAACTTAGTAACCGGATTGGAAAGTCATTTAATGAAGACTTCATTTTATAAATGTTTTAAAATTTTTTTTGTTTTTATATACTTTAGAATTCGGTTGAATAATAGCCGGATTAATAAGTTGATATTTTCAAATCCGCTAACTTAGTAACCGGATTGGAAAGTTTCTTTAGAATCCGGTTTATTATTTGCCGAATTAATAAGTTGATGTTTTCCAATCCGCGGTCATATTAACCGGATTGGAAAGTAGACAAATGAATTCGGTTATTGGGTTGCCGGATTTATATGTCTTAGGGACCATTCATATTCAAGTATTGGAATTCGGATTTTACTATAACCGAATTGAAAAGGTATTCGTAATTCAAAACTAGAACCTAAGGTAGGAAACCTTTACTTTTCTTTCCCTCGCGTTCTCTGTGTATTTTGCGTATCTGCCAAGAGTTGCTGCTCCTACCCCAAAAATCCAGCCATTGTCGTTTCTGTAACCTCCAAGTGACTCCATCTTCATCATCGTCAAACGCTACATAAGGGGTAACTATTTTTCACTCCATTTAACATTTCTCCTTAAATTTTGTGACTTAACGTCTACGAAAACATGGATTTACGTTTCTGTGTCTTCTGATAGGTTATACGAGTGCTTTTGAACCATAGTTTACCTCAAATACTTCAAAGGACAAACAACGTTCATCAAACGGTAACAACCTTGAATATTGATTTTGTAATGTGCATTGTCCTGATTAGGGTGAGGTTCTAATGTTTATGTGGACCATTGTTACTTTTCCTTTCAGTAGGCTAGAATACCGTCATGCATGCATCTTCTTGATTGTGCTGTTATGCTTGTTATGTGTTGGTAATGTGTATGCTTGTTATGTGTTGGTAATGTGTATTGCTTATTACAGATGTCGTCTGATCCGGATTATCAACATACATCCGACACCGGAGATTCTTCAAGTAAGCAAACTTCTTCAAAGAAGAGAACTAGGGGTCCAACAGTTTTAGACCGCATCTCTAAGGTTCGTGCAACCGGTCAAAAAATTCCGGTTGAAACTAATTACAATGGTGTTCCTATTGAAGACAGTGGGAAAGACCTCATGACTTATTTAGGAATAGTGACAAGAGACATTGTTCCTATCAATATGGCCTCATGGGGTGAGGTTCCCAAATATTTGAAGGATAGAATTTGGGATACTTTAACTGGCCGCTTTTAACATTCTTTGAATTAAAAAAAATCTTAATATTGATTGTATTACAGATTGAACTTATCATTTGTTTGTTTTATGCAATAGAACTCATTTATAATACCCGAGACAGAGAAATTCCGAAAAATGATGATGAAGAATGCTGCTGATAAGTTAAAACAATTCAAGACCAGATTAGGGAGGGAATACATATGGCCTTTTTATGAGGTGGATGATCATGAGCGGATGTTTAACCCCCCAGCAAAATACAAATTCATCACACAGGACATATGGAATGAGTTTGTCAAATCACGTTTATCTGATCAATTCAAAGTAGGTACATTTAATTAAATTGGGCTACTGACTTGATGATGTTAATTAAGTATGTGATTTATTGACATCTGCCTAATGTAACAGGAAACTAGGGAAAAGTGCATAGCATAGTCCAGGAAAACCAAATTCCGGCATCGCACTTCAAGGAAGGGATACGCTCAATTGGAGAGAGATTTGGTAAGCCATTTTCCATTTTATTATAATTAAATTCATTGTCCATATATGTTCAATATGAATCATATTTTATTTAATGCATTACAAAGAAAAGAAGTTACAAACCACAGAGAAAATCCAATGGTATGAAATGTGGAAACAAGCAAGAGTGGACAAGAAAGGGGAGTTTAAGAAGCCCGAAGAAGCAGAAATAGCAAGACGAATAGTAAGTGTGCAACTTATATGGTTTAAAGTAGCTATAAAAAAATTTTAAGTTAAATCCATTGTTTAAACTATCTAATAAATATATGGTTGCAGGATGAACTCGCAACAAAGCAAAGTTTAGGTTTGATCAAGGCAATTGGAAATAACGATATACTGACAGAGGCATTGGGCACTCCTGAACATAGTGGACGATTACGTGCAGCCAGCTCGTTGTCCAACCCAACGCTGTACTGGGGAAAAAGGAACACGGTCAGCATGGAAGAACACAAGGCAGTTTGTAACAAGGTCTCACAAATGGAGACAATTTTAATGGGTATACTGCAGTGGCAGGAAATGCTGGTCCAAACAAACCCCAATATCCCAAAATTAGATTTGAAGGCTTTGATGGGAGACAAAGGGGTGAATCTGAGTTCCTCCAGCTCAATCAACCTGAATGTCACCCCTACAACATCTGGGAAGAATGTCGCAGAGGACCCAGTCATCATTGGGGGCACGTTAGAAAACAAAAAAACAGCATCATCTCCAACAAGTCCACCTGCAACTCCACTCGATGATACAACCCATTCTTTA
Organism: Styphnolobium japonicum; assembly: GCA_023212625.1. NCBI lineage: Eukaryota > Viridiplantae > Streptophyta > Magnoliopsida > Fabales > Fabaceae > Styphnolobium > Styphnolobium japonicum. Next base: position 17,020,094 of record JALBWW010000003.1, on the reverse strand, counting down.
GGATGGTGTGAGGGCTTTTCAGTGGTAAATAGAAATTTATTGTTTTACATACTTTCATATTGCATTTAAAGTAATTAAAATTATATTATTATGTATCTAACTAAGGAAAATTATGTAGCCAAACATGCGTTGTCTACTAGCTGCTGGCCAACCGGACAATTATGTTGCGGAAGGTATGGTACATGCTGTTGGTGGCAAAGGGATGACCCTCCACAACAGGCCCCTCCCATTGGAATTTGTCAAGGTCAGCGTGGACAGGGTCATTAAACCCGATGCACCAGTTCCATGCCCAAACGACGATGTGGAACTGGTAAAAGATGCATTGGGGACTTTTGTTGCTTGGCCTCGAAAATTTGTCACTCACGACATGGATATAAGTAATTTAAAGATTCTGTACATGTGGATTAGTGGTTTTTAGACTCATTAGTTGCCTATTATTTTGACTACAGGTAACTCAAAGACCGGATACAGAAGTCATAACTGACTTGGACCGGCTAACCCAACTGTCCAATGAAATGGCTAAAGATGACGTACTCTCACGTAATATACAAGCTCCTGGGTTGGATGTAGACTTCCTGTCATATGTCTCACCAGAAGATATGCATGACTTTATAAATTTGGAATGCATATCTGCTAGTTCTATAACGTGGTTCTTCGGGTATGACAATTATCTTAATTATTGCCTTGTATTTGATGTAAATATTGCTTTAGTTATTATGTCAATTTCTAACTAAATTTTGTTCATTTCATTTCAAGTAACTTGGTTGACTTGATTGACCGCATTCCTGGATGTCCAAGTTATGGGTTTGCTGACCCAATGAGGGTGTCACTTCTTGGAGGCCAAGAGGATCCCAAGTCAAGGGGCCAATACTTATCCGAGGTTTTATTACGGGTTCCAACAGACTCCATGGTCTTTGTACCTTATAATGGAGGGTAAGATTCATAAAATTTAAATTTAATACAAATATTGCATATATGTACTGAATATGTTACATGTTGTATTTCCTAGGTCTCATTGGATGCTTGCTGTGATTAAGATCTCCAAGAGCACTGCTTATTGGATGGACCCTATAGGAAAACCAATACGAGATGACATTAAGAAGGTACTTGGAATGTAAGTTATTCTAACCCCCATCATGTGTAACTTGGTTTTTTAATGTTAAACATAACCTTGATGTATTCATTTGGTTTTTTAAAAGAGCTGTGAGGTCTTACAAAAAAGAAAAAGGACTATCACAAGGCAAAAAGGACGCTGTCAACATCATCACTCTGAAGGTATTGTGTATAATGTGTTTTCTAACAGAGATATCATTATTTGGATCACAGTTTGTTTCAATTAATTAGTTTTGATATTATGTATAGGCACCAAGGCAACCTGATAGTAAAACATGTGGTTTCTATGTGTTGAAATATATGAAAGACATCATAAGTCAACAAATGAAAACAATGAGTCAGAAAGTAAGTTTTAAGGTTTATACTTATATTGATGTAGTTCTGTATTTGACTTGTATAAATATCTGAACTTTAAATATTTTTTTTGCTTACCTCAGTTTTCAGAAGTAGCAACTTATACAGAAGAAGAGATAAAGGAGATACAGCTTGAATGGGCGACATCTGTTCTAGCTGCATCGAATTAGAATAAGCATGAGGAGCTGCTCAGATGATTGATGTTTTTTCTACTTTTTGTCCATAAACAGTGTCATTTAGGAAATGTTGTTAGGTTTATTTATTATGTACAGGATTAATACTTTCATGTTGTACGTACATTCTTTATAAATGTTAATATTATGTACATGATTTACTTTATAAACTCAGTATACTGTTTTTGGTTATTCGTGTATGATTCTGAAAATGTAAATGGATTACGGACATTCTTTGTGAATAGGATATGTATAGTACTTTTCAATTCGGTTGTTACCCGAATTTAAATTAAAAAACATAATTTTCCAATTCGGTTATATAAAAATCCGAATTTAATTGTCAATTTTCCAATTCGGTTATATAAAACAACGAATTCAATTGGAAGTTTTCCAATTCGGTTATTTTCGTCCGGATTTGATTTGGGCATCCACTCCAGGGTTTCCAATTCGGTTCCAGTCAACCGGATTTAATGTACTCCAGGGTTTCCAATTCGGTTCTAGTCAACCGGATTTAATGTATATTTTCCAATCCGGTGTTTTGACCGAATTATATTTGTATGACATTTTTCCAACTCCATTCGCCACTACAGAAACCGAATTGGAAAAGTATTTTCCAATTCGGTTTCTTTTATGCGTTGTTAAAAGTCAGAAGAAAAGACAACCCCCGGACATAATTCGTTGTTAGAACCGAATTAGAAACTGCCTTCACAGCCGAATTAAAAACCCTTTTCTGTCGAAGTGATTGAACTTGTTTAAAGCTTTAACATGAGACAAATTACCCTCTAAGATTTTAATCTTAAAAATTAATCAGATGAGTTATATTTGAAACTATTGGAAATAGTAGCCTAAATGTTGAAAGTTTTAAGTAGATTTATTGTCAAAATTAAAACCATGTGGGATATACTTATTAATCATATATTAAAAGTTCAAAAAGGTTTTATTTATGATTAAAGTTGAAGCGAGTAATTTATAATTTAATTTAATATTTATATTGAACAAGTTATCAACCGGTCATATCAAATTTGAAATCAATGTACCTAAAACAAAATTACTTTTTGAAATCAAGCAAGACTTTTATTCGATAGGTGTGTGTGTCTATATATATATATATATATATGAGTCAAAGAGTAAAACTTTTATACCAATTTATGACTATTGATTTCATTTAAATTATTAAATTTCATGAATAAAGAAAATAATAATATATATTTTAAATAAAGAGAAAATAACAAAACTTGTATTAAATAAAGAAATAGAATTTGACTCTTTTCAGTAAATAAAAATTAAAAATTAAAAAAAATATTTTATAAAAATAAATTTACATATTTTTATAAAATATTAACAATTTATAATTTACTTAAACAATATATAAATATATTAAAAATCACCACTTACATTACATGTCTGTTTTTCTTTATGCGTTGAAAATAAGAGCTAATTATCTAATTTAATGTACGTTGTCTAATATTTAAAAATTTCTAAACTCATTGTTAGTATTTTATTGTATTATTTAAATCAATTATAAACTTATTTTTGTGAATTATTTTTATCATTTTAAAAAAAATATGTAATATTTTTATAAAATAATTAAATTTATTACTCTTTACTCTTTTTTATTTTTATTTAATTATTGGTGTCAAATTCTTTTTTTTTTAATTTGATAATTTTAAACAATTAGATTAAAGTAAATCAATGGCCAAAAATTAGTGTGTAAGAGTTCTACTTTTACACTTATGTCTATTGATCTCACAAGTTACAATATATATAGAGAAAGAGAGAGACAGAGAGAGGTGTGTGTATGTATGCATGCATATAATATACATATATATATATATATATATGTATAGAGAGAGAGAGGTGTACGTATGCATGCATATGACAGGACCACTGCTGGATCAATGGTGATATTTAGTTTCCTTCCACCATCGTCTTGGAAGTTGGAAGAGGCAAAGTCACTTTCTCGCCAGCTTAGAACTAAATATTCAAATGTGACCACCTTTAGCCATTAAAGTTCCTCAGCATGGGAGCGCATGAACAGTCTTCAATGAAAATTGAAACAGGCAATGCAAGCCATGCTTTTTTTTTCTTTGCTCCCTCTTTCTTCGTGAACGTCACAAATCTTCTTAGAGTTGGGTGCCTTCCACTATCCACTATTTTATTCCAAACGGACAAAAAATTTAGAGAACCGGAAAAAAGACAATAACTAATCAATGACGCTCCTTAAATAAGGTATACCTTTGATGAGGAGTTGCGGGAGAGCATAAGAATCTATAAGAGGAAATAATAACAAACTAGGATTATTAAGAAATTTTTAGTTAAACATTTTATTTAATATTAAACATGTGTAAGATTATGTAAGTCATATTATAAATACATTTATCTTTAAAAGGTATCATTACACATGTTAAATATTGAATGAATTAGGCAATGCTTACTTAAGATTTTTTTAGAATTAAATTAATTGACTATCCATTAAAAATTTGTGATTTTTGTTTTACATTTTTTTCTCCTCTCTTTATATGGTCGCCTTTCGGTCCTTCGGTTAAAAAAGATCATTGCCTTCTTAGAAAGAGCAAGAAAAAAAATTAATAAAAGAATTTTATTGTTGGCTGTTGGAGGCATTGGATGCATAGTTATTAAACTCGGACTGTAGTCGACTTGGTCTGGGTACTAAGTTAATAGGTTACTGATTGAACCGCATAAAATTAAATAAATATTTAAAAACATATATATAAATACACACTACATATGATGATATTTATCATTATAAATAATTAAAATATCTTTATTTTGAGAGAAATGATGACCTTTAAGGGGGAAAAAAGAGTTTAAACCCTTAATTCATAAAAAAAAGCCATAATTTTTTCATTAAAATACTCATAACTCAAAAAATAAGTAATTTTTTTTTTGAAAAATTAGGACCAACATGGCGTAGATCTCGAAAAGTTATATAAAATGGACATATAATTAGTCTAAATCAGACAAACGAGTCAAAATTTATGACATCTCAAAATTTAAGATTTTTTTTATAAAAAATTTCATGAACTGGCCGGGTCACCGATTTTCAACCCAAACAAGCCGAGTCAGACCAAATCTGACATATTTTTTATCCAACTAATCACCCAGACCAGTTACTTGGGCGGTTCACTAACCGATCCGGTCTGATTTTTATAACTATGGTTGGATGGATAAATATAGCTTACCTTTAATTTAGAAGTTTAAACTTTAGAGTTCTCCAAGATTTGGGTATTGTGTTTATCAAAATAACCAACAACAGGGAGAGGACGATTTAGGCATGCTAGAAATGCATGTCGTAAATGAATCAACGTGAATTGGTAACGTTTTAAAAGATGAGTTATGTTTGTGATAAACATGTATTAAACATTTATATTAGACATAATATAATATGATATGACTTTTTAATCTTAATGAAAAATTTGAAATTTTATTATATATTCATATTCGTGTGTGTCTTATGTTATGTCACTGTTAATTTATCTATTACCTTCTCTCTTTTTTTTTTTCCATAAATCAATATATTATTAAGTATGACATTTGTGAGCATGTTCCTTAATGGGGGATTCATCAAATTTCCTTTATTACATGAATTATCATGGCATAAAAGCATTAAGTATATATAACTACTGTTAAAATAAAGATAAATAAACTAACAAAATAAACATTAGTTATTCAAACTTGTAAGGAGTGACATTATTCCCTCCTCTATAGGTATTGACATTAGGGAGGCATTAGCCATGAGATACTTGGGTCATATTTGATATAGTATCTTAGATGCTTAGGTGTGTGTAATGCCATCTTAGAAATATACTTTTAAATTTCTAAAAATAATCTTTTCTATTTTGTATATATAACTAAAAAATTATTATTTTTCTAACACAATCTATTTAGAATAAAGTTTATGAAGCTTCAATATCATAATCACAATAAATATTATAAGTTTATTTTATAATTTTAACCTATTAATAATTAAAAAATTATTGATATAAAAAATTATTATTAGTAATTTAAGTGTACAAAATTTATTACTATATATAGATTATTTTTAGTAATTTATAAAATTAATGAAAAAATAAAATTGGTATTAATATTTATAAAAATGAAATATACTTAATAAAGGATCATAAAATATGATGTAGCCTACATTTAATATACCCATCGTCATTTCATAAGGATGCATAAAAACATTGACATATTGTGAAGGCATTTTAAATGGTTAGGTTCACATTCCAAATTCCTTGTAAAACATTGTCATTGGAAATACGACATCGAAGCAGGCCACTTTTCATTTGAAGCGTGAAGGGGTTAAGATATAACTATATTTATCAAGCCGACCCGATCCAATAAAATTTTATTGATCTGGATGGATCGGCCAGATAGGAGCCGGTTTGGCCGATTCGTTTAACTAGTTGATTTGCAATTGTCCCTATCTTTCATACTTCATAATTCCAAGTCACTGGTTCAAATTTGGTGAAGTATTAGTCTCAATTTGGATATGAGTCATTGGGTATACATGGCCATAGGTTTGGGTACTTTGTTGCGATTGGCAAAATATTGTACAAAGATTTCAATTTTAGTGTAATAATCAATTAAGAATTTTAGTTTTAACATTACTAATTGAGAGATTAAATTTAATAGAAGAATATTTTGGAAACAGATAGTAATTAAAAAAATATTTTAAATCATATATGTTAAGTGTTTTGTTTATGTTATAAATTATTTTTATATGTTAAGTTAAATATTTTTTAAACATTTTTCAATTAATAAAAGTATTTTTCAATAAGATTGAGGTTATTCATTGTTAATAATAAAAGTTTAGCCTCTTAATTACTATAAAAAGTTTAGATCCTCAAAACTCACTCTGTTATTGTCTATTATCAAATTCGCTGGCACACTATTTCAAGATCTCACAAACTTAATAGAATTATTGATAAGCTTGTCGATTTTAAAAATGAAATTGTCTACCATTTAAAAATTACTTATCCGGAATTTAGAGCCACTCAATTATGTGGCATTTCCATTGCTCCTCTGCCATTCCAACTAAGAAGAGGTTGAATATTCCCCGGCCTCATGCTTGGGAACAACTCAGAGAAAGTAAATGCCAAAGAGAGAAGAGATAACAGTGGCTGTTTTTAACTCCTTTCATTTTTTACAATAAGCTAGTGCTTTTCACTAGAAAAATACTATTTCTTACCAAACATTTTCATAGAAACAGCACATGAATGATCAATAGAGAGTGAAGAGCAATGCCGTTTTGCGTTTGTATCTACTTTCTTTTATGGATTTAATTTTTACACTATCATTTAATAATCTATAGTCAAAATTCTTAGGTAGTTAATGATATGAAAATACATAATTAAATAATAATGTAAAATAAATTTATATTAATAATAAATTAAAATTAAACTCTTCTTTTATTTGTTTCGTCAAAAGAAAAGTGGATTGTATTTGTGCAACGTCATTTGCGTTTGATTGGTAGAAAGAATTCGTGATTTATGGCATCACTGTTTCACTAAAAATGTACTAAATGAGTAAATGTTTACATATATCTTACCTTTTTTTAAAAAAAAATCTGAACCTATCTATACTTAGTGGGAAAATTATATTTAAAGTTAAATGTAGACAAGTATTAAAATTAATCGATATCTATATCAGATGTTTCCACAAAAAAAATGCCAATTAACTACAAAATTATTTACTAAAATTATGTTTATTTAGTTTTCACATGTACTTGGTTACAAATATATTCAGTTTAAATTACCACTTGCACTAATGCACTTGCCAAAAACCTACAAAAAAAGAAAAGAAAAGAAAAACACTACTAGGTATATTTGAAAATAAAAAATGCCACTTAACCAGATGGGAGTTGCTAAAGAACGCTTGAGCAGTGGTATGTTCAAGCATTTCATTGGTTAAAAAAAATGCATTCACGTGATTTAAGGACCTATACAAAGACGACGATGTAACTTATTGGAGCTTCTGTTAGAGAGAAACTCGAGCGGTGGTGCGCTCAAGTGTTCTCTAGCAAGTCCTCAACCAGAATTAGGTTTGTAAGTTAGCTAGAATGAGTTCAAATGATTCTTGGATAGTAGCCTCTACCACTTAAACACTGGCAGAGCGAAGGAGGGTTGGCGGGGGCTACCGTCCCCAAATCTCAAAACATTTCATTAACATAGTATGAAAATTTTAAAAATATTATTAAATTTTTTGGAACTTCTTTTTTTTCTTTTTTTCTTTTTTTACATAATTTGATGTTTGGCTTCCTTACTTCTCCTGCACTTTTTCTTATTCAATAATTATTCCTAAATCCAGATTAGATTCTGAAAAATTTTCTTAGCTATGTTCCACCTCTATTTCAAAAATGCCTAGACCTAAAGCAATGTTAAAGAACAATTTTCAAACGCTCGCTATTAAGGAAATGCATGTTTATAAGGAAAATGCCATGAATAATGATTATTCCGAATGCTTTAAATGCATTAAATGATCACAACATTTTTACAGTTGCGCCCATAGCATGGTACTCAAATTACATAGCATACACATCCTGCCATAAATTCCCAGGCAACTTTGTCTTGATCTTGATCATAGATAAGAAGGTGAAGTAAAGCAAAATAGATATTAGCACCTCATATTCCATTAAGAGTGACGATAACTGTACGCGATGTAGGATAATCCCGATGCTCACAAAGCCATATACCCTTAACCATAATGGAAGAACAAAAGATATTAATAATTTTGATGCTATAATAATCCAGACTGATGTGTTCTTCCACAATGTGACAATCTTTTAATAAATGTTGTTCCAAGTCCAAGGGTAACTAAATCACGATTCTTAATGGTAACCAACTCCTTTATCATAAATCATATATATATATGTGGCCTGATCTTTCACAGTACACATTAATAAGGAAGCGTTCGTTTTATCTAGAATAAAATAAGATAGTCTTGATATGCAACATGCAGGAAAGCAAAAGCTTCAAAGTGGAAAAGTCTGAAAATCAAAGAAATTATACTAGGAGAAAAATTAACATACATTAAAGAAATAATGATAAGGCTAGTTTCTCCTTCTGACGGGTGATTCCGTTTGGATAGGATTTTTTATTTTCAAAAAGTATTTTTATTAAAATTTTTTTTTTATAAGTTTATGTTTAGATGCAACTATTAAAAAAGTAAAAATTTTAAAAGTAGCTCAGTCACCATTATTTTGAAATCTAATGATCAACATTTTTTAAAAAAGAAGTGGAAGTTGTTTTTAATATAATATTTTGATAAAAATATCTTTTATTTTTATTAAAAATTACATCTCATATTCTCTTTTTTATTTCTCTTTCTAGTAAATTTTGTCTCTCTCATTCTATATACCTTACATGTTAGTAATTTTGCTATAAAAAAAATCTTTTTGTTCTTTTTTATTTAAACAAACTTAAAAATTGTTACTTAAAAGTACTTTTTAAACATTGCATACAAATTTAAAATAATTTTTTTTAAAAAGAACTCTACTTAAAACATATCTATATAAATTTTTGTAAAAAAACTTATCCAAATGAGGTAGCAATTAACTGAAGGATTAGTAAACTCTACACAACAATAGACGACCAACAACGATGAAAAACATCAGAGAGTTAATTTTAATTGATTAAGGCATAAAAGAAAGTAATTAATAAGGTGATGCGATCATAACAGTGAAGGAGGAAACCCCAGATCAAGGGAGACCTTGATGTAACAAATTCAATCACATAAATCCATTAGCGAGAAATCATTCACTACTAAATACAACTTTTATAGGGGAAAAAACCTATTATAATAAGAATGGAGAGTGCATTCAAGAAGAATTGGATCAAGGGGAGAAAGGGAAGTGGTGTAAGCATTGCATAGAATATCAAACTAGTTTCATACTTTTACAAATGCTCACTCTTTTTAAATTAATATCAAATGTATAGCAAAATAGTTAACAACTAAGATATTAGAATTTTATATAAATCAAATTGTCTACTAGCCTTTTCATCTTGAATCAAAATACATTGTGAATTTTCCCATTGCGAAGGTTATGCTTTTTATTACTGTATCTTCCTTAGATAAATTTTTAAGCACTGCTTATATAAACACTTCATTCAGCAGTTGATATGTGTAAGAATATTCTTTAGAAATAAGTAAATTTATAACATGTTTAATATTGAATACAGTACTTATATTTGGTAGACAGTGCCTACATAAGAATTTGTCATCTTCCTTATTTTAATTTAATATAACCTGTCACAACAAACAAAATCACATACATAAGCATTAAAATTAGTTAAAGGAGTTCAATGTAAAAAAAATATATTGTCATTATCAATTTTGACCAGAAGATTTTGAATAAATCATTACAAAAATGAATTATGTTACCTGCCATGTCCCCATGTTAAGATTTCCATTTGCAATCGGTATCCTAAAAATACAAGATATCTCAATAGATGATAGTATATTGATAATTTTTCTGCATAACGAATCAATCTGAAGATGAAGTATTTCTCACATGAGTGCACAACCAAACATCGATGATTTAATATGTGCTGGCATGTCATCTGGGCCTGCAAAATTCAAATGCCAAGATTTTTGCCAAGAATGGAATAGCCATCAGAAAAAACAAAAAATTATATGTGGAAAACTAACAACAGCGCATTATGCTTAATATCTGACTTATGATATTGCATTAGATTCAAGCAGGCAACAATATATATCTTAGAAGTTAATCTTCTATTAGAATTTCTGCAGACTGCATGCAGCTAAAAAAACAAATGAAGTTGATAGTGAGAGGAGGATGTGTTTCTTCTAGATACAGAGGTTTCCTGGTCTCCATATATACTGAAAAAAGCAAGTCCCCAGAAAGTGGCTTTCTGGCGAATATACAAAATAGAAGAAAAGGAAAAAGGAGATCAAATAATATAACTGGATATTAAGATAAAATCAAATATCTTCCAAAATCAATTGGCACATTAATACTCGATCATTATCAAAGCTTGAAATCATAGCTAATTAATGTTACTAAGACTGTTCTGACAAAAGTCCAAGTTCCCCATCATTTCATCAGTATACCAACTGAGATCACTATACATATGAAACTTCCAAAAAAATAAATATTTTTAGAAAATCAGAATATATTAGAGAATTAGGTCTCCCTTGGTTTGGTCAATATATCAAAAACTAATACTGACCCTCTAGAGTATGCTTCCAAGGTGCAGATGCCCCCTGCACAACATATGGAAATTTCAAATCAAGTCCTTTTGTCATAAGAGTACATTCACATATTGCTATATTGCTATATTGCAAGAACCAGAAAATAAACTAACCTCCGGAACAATCCCATTGAGGAACGTTTCTGTATCATCTCGAACATCATAGTCATAATTCTCATTGATGGTAAGAGAAGCACTTGTGTGATGCACTACATTTCTCATTAGAAGTTCAGTCTGTGCAGCCCATATACTTACAGAAGAGATGAGCTAGGCCACACTTGAATCCAGACAAGTCATGCTCAATTTCTTTCACTATCTGACTTGGAATTAATGGTTATTTGGTTTAATAAAAAAAATCAAAACATTCATGATAAGCTAAGAATACAAAAACATAGAAGTCCCAACCCCACAAATTCATGTACTATAGCATACCAGACTATTCACACACAACATCAATATTAGTGAAAACAAAAAAGATGATCACTGAAAGAATATGACTTGCCGTGAGTTACAATCATCATCATCATCTTCAAGACAAAGGTTATTACCATCAAGCAGATAACAAGAGAAAGAGTCATGCTTTTACAGAGAAGGGGGGCACATGATTGATATCAGCTCACGCACTTAAGAAGTGATGAGATGACAGCCACGCCTTTGGGGAGGCAAAGTTATTGTCTTCTGGGCCCACTTAGGAGCAGCCACCTCCGTCATGGAGCTGGGGTCCTTCACGGTTGCTGAGTTTGCGTGTAGCGACATCACGCGAACCGGAACCTTGGCTGGTAGACAGATCGAGGAGACTTGCATGCTTGAAAGTTGAAAGGGAAATAAGTGGTTCCACCGAATGAAAAAACAAAAATGACTGGGTTAAGTATACTGCCATTGAGTCATGAAATCAAAATTGCATTAGGTGGAGTCTATGATGTATACCACAACCATTTGTTGTGGTTGTGTTACCACAATCAAGCAAATGGTGCAATCTTGACCGCGCATACCAAAAAGATTTGAAGGTTTCAAACCAACGGTTATGGTTCATTGATAGGAGAATGATAAAGCCATTTGAGTTATCATTTGTTTTGCTTTTTGGGAAAATTTTCACGAGAGATAGGATTTTTCAAGTCAAATGGGAAAACTTATACACTTCAACAACATAAACCAAAAGAAAAAAAAAGGATCGGTAATGTTAACAATTACATATTCTATCTTTTAATATATTTAAATTTTAATTTAAATAGGCGGTCTTAAATACTGTTCTGTGAGGAATGTCTGAAACTACTGCTCTGTGATATTGCTAATAAAACAAAATAAATAAACTTTCATATTTTTATAAATTTTTATTCACCAAATTAATAATTTTAGAAAAATTGAGAAAAATCAAGTAATAATATTAACTATTACATTTTTATTTAGTTGTTCAATGTGAAAATTAGTTAGTTATTCATGAAAAAATGTCCACTTATAGAATGTTAGTCTCCTTCTCTAAATTCTAAAATTAAACACTGCATAACTTTACAATTATAATTACATACAATTATATATAACTCATATGAATTTTAGTGATTCTATTTATTTATTTTTTAATCAAAAATCAAATGTGAATTTAACAAATTTATGAGACTTTAAGTTGAATTGTTCCAATTTTCTCTTTAATTCACACATTGAAAAATAAAAAAATTGAAACACAATATTGTGCATGTAAGCCAAATTTAAATTTTATCCAAGACTTTTTGACCTAACAAGCATATACTTAATTTTAACGTTAAAGAATAATTTCAAATTCAAAACTTATACTACGTTTCGTGTGAAGGAATTGAACGTCATTTCACATGTAATCCTGAAATCAAAGAATTTCTATGTTTGTTTGTAAAAACAAATATGAAATGACATTTTTATTCTTAATCTCATTTTACAAATTTATAAAATCTCATTCCTTAAAAAAAAATGGTAAGGTTGAAATACCATATTTTTATAAAATAAAATTTCATATGTTTTTCTTAAGATTCCATATAATAAAATTAATTATTTTAATTAAATTGAGCGTACGAGTCGATTTTTGTTTACATCAAAAGAATAAATAAAAAAACAGAAGAAACTGTGTGATGAATTTTTATTCAAATAAATTACTAAAAGTAAAAAAATAACAGAATTCACAAATAAATATATCACTATAAATGTAGTTATATTAAAAAAATTTAGCACAAAAAAAAACCCCTAGGCAAAATAATACCAAAATTGTGAACAAAAATACTATAAATGTCGTTATTTTTGTATTGTTAATTTTAATCATTCATTTGAACAAAATTTCAAATTATAATTATTGGAGAATATATTTTTATTTTGTTTATAATATTAATAATTATCAAATTATCATTACACAACTTTTAATTCAAAATCTAACAATTAAAAATGTAAAGAGTATATACCCAAAAAAAAAAAGCCTAGAGTTAGCAAAATTCTCCTTCTTGTTTTGGCAAAAAGTTTGTGGAGAAAATGAATTGACTTGGATTTCACTGAGAGCCATGGCAGCAACGATTCCATTCTCTCTCCTCAGGTACCCATCCATTCTCTCTCTCTCTAAGGGTGGGTGAGTTGTGTGTAATCCGAAGAGTTTGGCTTCGAATGATTATTGGCAGGAACTGCTCGTCATTGATATCAGCGAGACCTTTCGTAGTGAAAGCAGCACCCACCCACAATTTCTCCAACTTTCATCTTCTTCTTCCCCTTCGACGTCGCAGGTTTTTTTTTTTTTTTTTGAATTTATGTATATTATTTTCTGTCATTGAGCTGGGATTTTTTCTGTTGTATACGGAATAATCGTCGAAGCAGTTTATATTCGTGATTTTGTTTTGAACAAGGTTAAAGTTACCTTCTTGATGCGATGGGCAATGCATGAAACAAGAAAAGGACGAAATTTTAGTTTTTACACAAAATTAAGAGGAGAGATAGGATAATTTCTCAGGCTATTGGTAAATTTTTAGCATTAGGTAACAGTTTTAAAGAGCAGAAAGAAAAGCTTATTTTTCTTTTAAAGGATGAAATAAAGCTTTTGATGTTGAAGAGCCTGGGAAACCTGTCCATGCTCTAGGATCCCATAGTCGTGGATTTATCACTTGGAATTTATAAGTGACAATTTTTCTAAGGAGCTCAGTTCTCTTTTTTTAATTATTATTATTATCTTTCTCAATTAGAAGTTTATTAATAAAGAGAAGAAAGGAAATAGCACTCCAAGTACACCAAATAAATTAAAAAAGGGAAGAGAATGTGAAAGGAATACAAACAAAAGTAGAACTATAAAGCCTACAATCTGTACCTTGGTATCTATTCTGTATGTTATTCTTGAATTTGAGTAGATTTTACTAGTGACAATTTGGGAGACTATAAAGTGGTTGTTCAAACTTCAAAAAACATCGTTCATGAAGTATTGGATTTATGCTTTTGCATTGATGTAGGCATGCGTCCTTTTGGTTTGGAATTTGGATGCAACCAGTAGCTGAAATAATAGATTGGAGGAGCTGCTCTGGTAGCAATGAAAAACTCTTACTGCATTGTAGACTTTAGAAGAAAGTTGTTCAAGGCTTCTAGCATTCTTATGGCTAAACAAAGGAATGCAATTTGCAATTCTGGAAATGATGCAATTTATCTAGGGACAGTTCTCGATGGAAGAAAATGCTAATAAACTGAATTAAATCATTTAGTAATGCAAAGTACATGAATTCTCCTAGATTTATAACATTACTTAAATTATTATAACAAGCCCACTAAGACTCCTACAAGGACTTAATTATAAAAACAAATCCTAGGGATCCATTTAATTTCTAGCATTAACCAGACTACAAACTAAAGCCTAGGGATTTAATTACAGCATAAATCCATAAATCACCAAGATGACTAAAGTATCCTTGTCATAATGAACATATAAAATAAGAAATTCAAATAGAATGAAATGTTGATGTCCTAAGCATGTACTTTGAACTAATTTTGGTGATCTTTTAAGACTAGGACCTTCAACTTGTTAGTCAAAACTTCCTCACATCCAGGCATGCATTTTAAAAACTTATAACAGTGAAGGTTTTTCTTTTTTCGAAACAAAAAAAATGTTAAACTGAGGTGTTCAGCAGGTTTTGGTAATGAACATATATACATGTTAAACTGATGATGTAGTCTTAGTTCAGGGGTGACAAAAGATTACTCCTTCCATCTATTTGTAACTTTTAATTCCCTTATGAAATTACTATTCAATTCTAAGAGGGTAAGATAATTTTCCTTCTCTTTCCAGTTCACAATTTTTTTTATCATCATGTGTAGGAGTGTACTTTATTATTTTTAAAGTTTAATTTTGATCCATTGTCAGTATAAAACTTTTTTACATTATCATCCAATTATACATCATTAAAAGAGTTTGACTTCTTAGGTAGTTGTTGTCTTAGTCAAACTCTTTTAATGATGTAGCAACATATGATTGAATGATATTGTAAAGAGGTTTTACTGTGACAGTGGATGAAAATTAAATCCTTATTTTTAAATGTAAGAAAAGTAACTTTTGCAAGTAAATGTAAACATTGGATGAACAAACTAAAATTGTAATGCTATTTCCAAAAGAAATTGTTTATCTGGGTGCTATAGCTTGAGAACCGATGATGTACATTCTTCAAGTACTTGGTATTTTAGAAGGATATTTTGAGTTTATTTCTATTGTTAGCTGTAACAGAGAATATACATGTTTAATTTCATCTTATGCAAACTTTTGTTGTAACTTGTTGACAACCAGCATCTGTTTTGTCATATGCTGTTTGTTTGGATTTTTAAATCTTCTGTCTTCCTCTTATTTGGAGTAACTCTACTCTAGTTACTGACTTATTGTCATTAGATATATTTTGACATATGGCTTACTTATTTCAGATTGCCTTTTAGTACTAGTGCCGCAAACAATGAAGAGGCTGCAGCCAAAGCAGCTGCTGTTAATTTTGATAGTGGAGCTCCAACAATGTAACAGCCCTTCTAGCATCAGTTTTGGAGATATTTCAAAGAACATTGAAAGATTTTAAAGTTTTTAGCATGGTCTTTTTCCTTATTGCATGGAAGTACAGTGTCATGATTTGACTCAAAATACAAGTTGCAAGATAGCAATTTTCCAAAATATTCCACCAATGTTGAACTTCTCTCTGTCCCTCTCCCTTCTAAGAATGATGTTCAAGACAGAGTTGATTTTAAATGTAAAGGATTTGCTGGGATGTAAAGATTTTAAACCTTAACCTATGCAAGGTTACACTCACAAATGAGAATTGTGACGGTCAATTTGAATGTCAGGGACTGGTAAATAGTATCAGTGAAGTATGTCTGGAACCCTCTGGGGCTCAATGCTTTATACATGTTCAGTACATAATCTTGGTCTTAATAGTGTCTGATATATATACACACACACACACACACACACACATAATTGCTTAATCATTTTCCTGTATTACTTTTTTTTATTTGTTTAATTTTGTGACCTCTATTTACTTTCCAGATTTGACAAGATCATAAGTAAGGAAATCCCTTCAAGCATTGTATACGAAGATGAAAAGGTCCTAGCATTTCGAGATATCAATCCACAGGCTCCAGTTCATGTTCTAGTCATTCCAAAATTTAGAGATGGATTAACACAACTTGGGAAGGTCACTAATCATCCTTTTTCTATGAGTACACTAACTGAAAGTTTTGCATGATTGTTCTGTTTAGTGATTTTCTTTTGCATTTCCCCCTACTCTTGCTACTGACAGCAAGAAAAAGATTAAGGATTTATATATGGCTTCCTGTATCAAATTTTAGCATAGTGATGAGTTGGGAAAACCTCTGTTGTTTTCTCATGATATATTAGTTTACTAAAGTTATATGGAGATGTTTAGATGATGACAGGAAAATGGAAGAAGCATGTTTGAAAACAACAGAGAATAAATAATTTATAAGTGAGGCCTCCAAGGTAACAAGCCTTGATGAATGGAAGCCCAGTGATCTCACATATATGTAATGTATATTGTCTATAATTTGCAGATGATATTATTCTCTTTTTTTGTCTCATGATAGTCTAATTTATATACTTTCAGATTTTAAAACTTCTTTATTGGCATACTATCATTCTTAAATCTTTATTTAGTATTCTTTTCAAGCTGGTTGTGAGAATTTTTGTTAGCTTTGACCTTTGAATTATTTGGATGTCTCATTAGATAGCAACCCTTGCACTAGGGCTTTTTTTTTGGTCTGGTGGTTCAAAAGGTCTCGAAGTGCTTAGATACCTAGAAGGGAGCAAGTTTTTTTTTAGAAGGCCATCCCTCCCACTCTTTGATATCTTGTCCAATATCCCCCCTCATCTCTAGAAGAGAACAAGGCAGTGTTACCTACAGTCCTGTGACTTTGACAAACACTATCTCATGTTCACCCCACATCTTTTACTACAGTGCAATAGGCGCAGCTGAGTATGCTTTTTGGATCGCAGTTTGGTAAACCTTGTCATATATCCTAACTATTGGTCCATTCACCATTGATTACCAAATGTATGACATTCCAGAACAAGTGACTCTGTTCCTTTGTTTGCCATTTCCTTAGAATTGTTTCCAATTTACACGGGTCTTAATATTTCCCATATCTCTCTCTCTCTCTCTCTCTCTTATCTGCCGAGCAAAAGAAAGAAAGAAAAGGAGTTTTTTGATTTGATATATAAAATCTTCGTTTGCAGGCTGATGGTAAACATGGGGAGATACTGGGTCAACTTCTCTATGCTGCAAAAATAGTAGCTGAGAAAGAAGGTATCCTTGATGGATTCCGTGTCGTCATCAACAATGGTCCCAGTGCCTGTAAGCTTGATTCTTCACTTTCTTGTGAACAATTTCTCTGGATCTTTTTCACTTTCCTGTAATTAATGGTGCTGCTTTTACTCCCAGTCCTACTCCTCTCATACTCTTATTCTGATTAGGTCAATCTGTGTATCATCTGCACCTGCATGTCCTAGGTGGGAGACAGATGAATTGGCCACCTGGTTGAAGGTTGAAAGTTAATTCTTGTTAAAATTTATTGACTTCATTTTCTTATTCTTATCATTTTCCCATGTTATAACTGCCTATTTTCTGATGTATCTCACATAGATAATTCTTCTTCATGAGTTGTAATTATGACAGACCTACATATAAATTATCTAGCTACTAGAGATCGCTCATTTTGGTTAAATGGTTATTCAGCAAGAGCTTAGAAATAATTGAATAGGAAAGGTGAAATGCTCTTGTTATTAGGAAAACCTAACCTTGTTATCTCGAATATTATTTAGAATATATGGTCATCATGCCTCTAAGGTTTATTTTCATAGGGAAATGCTGATTACTACGAAGACATTTTGGTGAGTGATTCACGGATGAACTGTGTTTGTACATAGGGATTTTTTTTTCTTTTTAATATTTATGTTATAATTTTCTGTGTGACTGTGTCTGTGCAATTGTGCGAGATGCTTTTCTTAGTAAACTCTTTCGTGAAAAAACGTTCGTGTAATATAGCATTGCTGATTTTTCATAACATCAATCAACTTCTTGCCATAGTTTTGTACTAATGGGATTAGCAAATTCTATGATGAAGCAGCACCATTTTGTTGCAATTGTACGAAACACACGGCCTGTTTTGGTCACAAATTTCAATCTCAACTTGATGTAGGAAAAGATTTTTACATTTTGTTGCACTCATTCAATTTAACAACTAAAGACTGCAATTAAGTACAACTGGTTCTATTTGAACTTTTTGTAATATTAGATTTCATTTGAAATTTGTGGCACAAAATGTCATGAAAGCGTTGCAGTACGTTGCCAATAGATTTAATTTTCATTAAATATGCGATATTTTATTAGGTTCTTTTACTCTGAATGCAATCATTAATACCAATGAGCTTATAGCTCAACTAATATTGGCCCAAGTTTTAAGATTAGGTGTGATGCTGATCTTAAGGTTTAATCTTTTATTAGGTTATATTTTTTTTTCTCTTTTATATTTTCTTCTCTTCTATTAAGGTACTTGTACTTTTAATGTAACAAAAAATAAAATAAAAATACAATCAATAATCATCAGTAATCCCAAAAACAAAATTACAAAGGGTAATACTGAGGAATGCCTTGTAGCATTACTCATTTACAAATTACCAGCTGCTTTTCAAGGACCCTTTGCCTTTGGACATTTCAACAATGAATTTAATGAGTTCCATATAATTACATGATATGATACTTCACCTTATTTTTATTGTGCGTTTGAATTAAATTTTATAAACGTGATTTTATTGAAAATTGAATTTATAATGAAGAGATTTATGTTTTAAAACTTTTATTTGAAAAGTGATTTTAATATAATTAATATTATTTGGATAATATTGATAAAAATTACTTTTCAATATATAATTAACAAAAATAAAGTATGGTTCCTTCTTACTTTTTCTATAATGCTATTTTATTTCAGGCGATGCAACTCTTCGAGCTCTCCAATGATCTCATCAACCAAAAAATATCAGAAATTTGAATTTTCAAAATAAGTGAGGCCTAAACATGTTTGGTTGATGGTTAAGTTGAGCTTTAGTACTTTATTATAAACATGTTTGGATTGGAGTTTGAAATTTCTTAAATCATGATTTGGACAAAAGCTTGTCTCTTCTTGCTTTTATCCAAACCATAATTTTAAAGTTCCAAACTCCAATTCAAACATGCATTATTTATGAGTTGTACTTTAACAAAAATGTTATTATGTTGGCAATTTTATCCCTCGCTTTTATTTTGCCTTTGAGATCCAATGTGAGCCTTTGAGATTCTGAGTTGTTGGAGTGTTTTTGAGATAAGAGTGGATATCTATAGGTTGCAAAAGGCATTCCGATGCTCAAGTTAAAATATACACGACATTAAGTAATGACTAACAATTAATATGCGAATTAATAGAAATTGAAAAAGATGAATTAATGCTTGTTTAACTTCTCTTAAATTATTCTATGCGAAAGAAGCTTTTCTTTTCTTCTTTCTTTTTTGCATAAGTGCCATAATAGACAGCTTGAGAGTGTGAGAAAAGTTTTATCTTTTTTCATGATGCCAATGTTCACAATTGAATATTTGGTGGGAGAGATTCGAGGTTAGCCTTTGAGATCCCGAGCAGTTAGAGTGCTTCCGAGATAAGGAGACGGGGGTGCGAATATGCAAAAGACATTTCAATGCTTAAGTTAGAATACTCACTAGGCATGCTAGTGTTTAAGGTTTAATCATGTACTTGAGGGTTTAGACCCTTATTTATAGCCAAGTTGCTTTAGTTGATGATAGGGTAGCACTTAATCGATCTTGGCACTTATGAGATAGGACTCCCTTTATCCTTATCAATTTGACTTGGTTAGGGTCTTGGGTCCTTATCCTTATCTAGTATTAACCAAGTCTAAGTCGGTAAATTTTCTAAAAGTTAGATAAATAATCTTAACTCGGGCCAAATTATAATAGTATCAAACAATATTAATATGCCATTACAAAGGACCACCAAACTAGTCTTGCTTGTGACAAGCATCATTATAAAGGATTCAAATTTTCTATCCCTTTTTCGTTTTCCCTTCTATGTCCCCTCAATTAAATGCTAACAACAAAACAAATAGACGAATACCACTTGATGTAGCATGTAGATCAATGAAGCATAAGATGATATTTTTTTAATAATGAGAAATACATTCCACTTGATAAGCATCAGGTTTGTGACTTAGCCTTTGTTTGGTATGAGAGAAATAGAGAAGAGAGAATTAGAGAAGAGAGAAATAAAAGAGAAATGGAGAAGTTCTCTTGTTTGGTTAGAGGAGAAATATAGAAGAAAAAAAAATGGTGAGTTCCATAATTTTTTCATTTCTCTCCTAAAGTGAAAAGAAATAGAGAAGAAATGGGTAGAGATGAAAATTTGACTAATATATCATTCTTTTTATTATTTTATAAATAAATAAATAAGGACAAATATATATTTACAACAAAATTTAATTTTCTTTTTTTCTTATTTCTCTCCTAATTCTATTAATCCAAACAACTTAAAAATTTACTCATTTTTTACTCTATTTCTTTTCTCCCTATTTCTTTCTACTCTATTTCTCTCATAATCCAAACAAAACCTTAATAAAAGTACTACACATTTATGAATTGAAGATGAATTACTTTAATAATTGGATAGATAAGTTCAAGGGGAATGTGTTGGACAACCATCAAGTTTATTCAGTCTTACTTGGGAAGATAAAAAAAGATGATGGACTACAAGCAAAAGGAAATTTGATTGGGAAGATAAAAAAAGATGATGGACTACCGGCAAAAGGAAATTTGAGAAGTTCCAGTTCCAGGACGATCTTGCAGCATACATTCTCATTCCAGTTACTCTTATATTAACTTGCATAATGGCATGTTAATTGCTTCACAAGTCAAAGCAGATGAGTAATCATGAGCTGCTTTATCAAGAATGCTCAAGGACCTAATACACTCAATCATAGCAAGGAAACACTGAAGTAACAGTAAGCGCAGGGGAGATAATTTTCAAACCAGATACACTCAATCGCGATTTAATTTTAATCTACCATTAAATGTAAAACTTTTTTTTTTTTATATTAACACTTAGTTCTATGTGGAAACATTATTAAAATAATTTAATTATAATAATAACTACTTGAGAAAGTAACACTTTTAGTGATGTAATAACATATAATTAAATGATAATGCATAAAAATTTCACACAATGAATAAAATGAATAAACAGCTAGAAAGAGAAAATTCTCTTCCGCAGCTGAAGATCCATCAAGTAATATAAAGTGCGGACACACCAACATGGTCAACACGCTCTATATTGTCATTTGTCACATAAATGGAGTAACAACACTCGAGCCATCAATAATATATTGACAGAAGAAAAGAAGATGGGTCGTTTTAAAGAATGATAATAATTATGACTTTATTTTCTACCCTGTACAAATTCAATAACGGTACGACTCAAATTGTCTTAGCCTCATCTCCTCAATACATAAATTTATATCGGGAGTGTGGTATCTACAACAAAAGATGTGCTACCTATACGTGTATCATGGCAGGTAAGAACCCTCTGAAAGGGACAAGGGTTACTCAGCCTCAAGATATCAGACCCGAGTCATTCTTCCCCCCAGTAGTAGTATAAATTAGATGTTCTCATCACCGCGAAATGTCGGGGCGAAACAGAGCCACAAGCTTCATAGATGTCAACCCCCATTGTTTGGGAAAAGTGCTATATGGTTCTTATCGCAGTCTGGTTTGCACATATGCAAGAGCAGTCAGGTTCCTTTCTGACCAGTCTTTTTTCACGGTTAATCATCAGTTTAATCAAGGGTAACTTTTTTGAAACTTGGCGCCAGATTTCATTAACTGTTCCATCTGGCTCACCATATTGAAAGTATCGCTTCACCTGAAACCGTATAAATTAAGTTAATGCCCTGTTCTAACAAAGAAAAATCAAGACGGCAAACCAGATTGCCTTCCTTTCTCTTTTTCTTCTCAAATATAATCAAAAACTACAAAATAAAAGAAGTTAAAAATATAAAAGATTAGAGAAAATGAAATAGAAGTCTATTTTAGCAACTAAAATTGGAGCCATGTGTACCGTGTATAATATTTTAAATGAGCAGTTAGAAAGAAGCAGCATCAATGCATGCAACACAAGTACACCAGAATACAAAGATTCAAGGGTGTCCATGATTAATCACTTACGGGGGGAAAAGCAGAGAGAATCTACCGCACTAGTACTAGTTCACTATGGTCAAACACCAATTCTCCTAAAAGTTTAAGCTAATAGGTGGAGGCCCGAAAATGGTTTTATATCTCTAACATGCCTCCTCAATCAAGAGCCTTTCTAGGCTTGAAGAGTGGATAATGCACATGTCCACTTTACCTTGCCAAGAAATTTAATTTAGTTATGAAGAATGGGAACAACAAGAATCGAATTCCTAACCACTTGGTCATAGAGGCTTTGATACCATGTCGAGGACCAATTCTCCTCAAAGATTAAGCTATTAGGTGGAGGCATAAAATGGTTTTATATCTTTAATAACTACCAAGATTTTGTTTAACAAATCACAAAATGTCAATCATAATGCCGTAATGAGCATATTTCATACTTTCTCTTTCTCATGATGCAATAAATCTCTTTCTCATTTATTAATTATTTTATACTTTCCATAAGCCATCACTTCTCAAACTTTTAATTTTTATATCTTCCATTATTTATATGTTGAACAATGTGAAAATTCCATATTAAATACTAGAGAAATAGAAGTAAAACAATAAAAGTGATAACACCCACAGATTTTGCTGCAAAAATAAATTATGCCAGCAATACTAACCTCTTTTAGTTCTTTCTGATATTCCACGATCCTATCTGGGGTAACTGCTCTCAACTTTGACACTAAATATCCCGGCTTTATAGCAGGAGCAGATTCTACAAATATTGCAATCTTTCTATAGTCTATAGTATCTTCAAAGGGCAACTCAATACTATCACTAACAATCACTGGAACACACAAGCTAACTATAGCATCAAAGAGTCGGCAGGCCGATGGAGTATCTCCGGCAGGATGTAAACAGAACTTTGATGTATGCATTCCTTGTGAAGCTGCTCGTCTACTCTCTCTGGATTGTGTTCCATGCTTTATTACGACATCCTCTTCATTTTCAAGAATTTGAAAGAGTAAATCACGAATTTTCCCTCCCTGTAAAACAGATGAGGAAATAAAAGAATCAATATAGCAGGAAGGAAAGTGTCCGAATGAAGTGTCTCTATCAAGGCAATATTCTTGCAATTTTAGCATATGCACGGAAGAAAAACACTTTCACAGTATGATGCTCAAAAGTTTTCAAGTGAATATAATGGGAAAACAGATTAAATTCTCTCTTCATTTTTGAATATGGATACCGAATTAAGTACACATTACCATCAGTAGACCATTACCTTAGTAAAAAATATATATCAATTTAATGACTATATTGTTAATATAAAGAAAACTCTTAGAAGATGACATATAAACTTAAAAATACTATACTTCTAATTACAAGATTAAGAATTGATACTTTGCATGCACATATCAGTAACTAAAAGATATATTATTCTTAATTTTTCGAGAAATTTCAATATAAACAAACCCAATAACTCATCATATTTCAAACCAAAACCTACCTGTAGAGTGTTGAAAGTAGGATTGATTGGACCACATTGACAATGAAGATAAAGTTAAGGGTTTTTTGATAGGTAAACAACATTAACAAAGGACACCAAAGGGAATTAAATATTACATAAGAAAGGAATATTAAACTTTGAGAAGATACCACAAGTTAGTCATGAATGAAGAAAACTTATACCATGGCAAGCTCTCAAGGAGTAGGATTGCAGATAACAGATGAAAAAAAAAAGTCTGGTTTTGCTACCAGACAGCAGAGGTGTACAAAGAAGAAAAGAAAGGAGAACAGATACTCCATGGTAGTTGCTTAAAGTGGCATTCGATGTATCACCTTCAATTTTCCTCTTACATGTAGATTCATAGGTAACAGAAATTTCCAAAGGTTGTAAATTTATTGGCCTTTTTGTAGTGTTTTCATTCCAGCAATTGTTTTTAAATATATTTTCTAGTAATTTTTTTAAAAATTGTTTTTTAGTAGAGTAAGAGAATATCTAACTTCACATTAGTTGAAAGATAAAATCAGGTCTATTTGAGTATCTGCCTGCAACTATATGAGTGAGGAGTCATCAATTTACCGTTGTTTCTTGGGTATCAGATTGTGATTAGCACAATACACAACCTATTCTTTTGGATAATAATTGTCTTTTCTTTTTCTCTCTTCTTTCCCCCCTTTAGTCTAGAACTTCTACCTGTGCATCACTCCTATCATCATCGAAGTAGTTAACTCAGCCTTAACCTCTATCTCCAGATCCCCACATCATTTTGATGCAACTACATTATCATGCAGGAGATATTATGATATGCACTTATGCAGATCAGGGACAAGAATGGTGACCAGTATATTCGACGTGGCACACATTCAGTGGTACAGTACCCAATCCAATTTATGCAGCTCGATGATGGACAATATGGCTAGTTAATGTTTACAAAGTAATGGCGAAGCATCAAACAGAAAGTTCATCATTTCCGTATATCTATAGAAACTCATATATCACCACATATATTCACATATCTCGTCCTTTTATGTCGGAATACAAATTTGAAATTGTACTTTTAACAGTAGGAAACAAAAGTTAACAATCAAAATTCGCTATGTTAAAATTTCCAAATTTGCTTTCCCCTTCAAATCTCTCATGGTGACACTATCCAACCACCCTCAATTTCACATCATCTTAAAAACAATCACCAAATGACATATCAATCCTACAAATCAGAAAGAGCATTCTAACCCTCACCCAAAACGCAAAAAGATCCTAAAATAAAACGAAACACAAAACAGAACAAACAATAAAAATGCAAAATTCAAACGCATCATCACATTCACATAACACACAAACACAGTTTATAAAACAGAATATCATTACCTCTTTGCGATATCGATTACCCATAAAAAACAACAACGTGTTGCGATCCTCGAGACCCACGTCGCCCTCGTAAGTTCTGATTCGGTGCGAGTACGGCACAATCACGTCCTTCACTAGCGATCCCTGGTCTTGCCGCAACCGCCCAAAATCCGAAACCAGAAGCACACTGTTCTTGACCCGATCCAGGACCCGGTACAGGGCATTCGGATCCGAAGCCACAATCACATGGTCCCTCCCATTATTCCTCTTCCAGTACTCCTGCCCCTCCAGCCACTCCACCAAGGCCTCCTGGTTCTCCTCGTCCCTGTAAACCGGGTCCGACCCGACGGCGGGCCGGGCCGGGTTGACGATCAAGCTCAGAGAGGAAAAGAACGGCACGTAGAACAAATCGGCTTCCTCGGGATCCAAAACACGGGTAACGATCGACCCGACGCGGTCGGATTCGGGTCGGACGAGATCCGAGAAGAGGTACCACTCGGCCATGTGCTGGTGACCGGGGTATTGGAGGGAGGACACGTCATCGGCGGGGCGGCCACCGCGGGCGGCGGAATGGGCGGCGATGACGCCGTAGGTGAAGCGGCGGGGGAGATCGTGGAGGTAGACCTTGACGGAGGGGTTTCCGGCGGCGGAGAGGTCGGCGAGGACGACGGAGGAGGTGGCGGCGGAGTTGAAGGGGAAGGTGGTGTCGATTTTGGAGGGGTCGGTGGGGTG
Organism: Styphnolobium japonicum; assembly: GCA_023212625.1. Taxonomy (NCBI): domain Eukaryota; kingdom Viridiplantae; phylum Streptophyta; class Magnoliopsida; order Fabales; family Fabaceae; genus Styphnolobium; species Styphnolobium japonicum. The sequence goes on along the minus strand of JALBWW010000003.1, from coordinate 16,993,951 downwards.
GAAGAAGGTGTTGAAGAGAGCGTAGAGGGCGAGCATGGCGAAGAAGGTGGCTAGGGTTTGCTTGAGGACCGATTTTCGCGCCATTGCGGAGAAGATGGAAGTGAGCCAAGGGGTGTTGTTGTTGGGTTTTCGTAGCTTCGAATTGGAATTGGATTTCGATGGTTCTTCCTCCATGGTTTTCGATTTGGGTTCGGGGTGGTGCAGAAGCGGCGCACTTTGATAACGTGCGCGGGGAGGGCGTGGGTTCTCCACGTTTTTCACCTTCGGACAGTGCAAGAGCCTGTTTTGTAATTTTTTTGTATTTGTTTTGAGATTCGAATGATTCTCTTTCTCTGCGCAAATGTTTCAGATACTTGGTTGCATGAGTGTTGTGTTGATTGTAATATTATATGGGGAAGGTGATCTTTATTTATTTATTTATTTAAAAATTCAAAATTGGCTTTTTTTTTTTAATATGGAAAATTTGTTAAACAAATATTGGATGTGAATCATGTGTTCTTATGTTATTTTCTTTCCCTTTCGTTCTTCCAATCTGTCTTCATGAATCCTTTTCTTGAGTTTCTCTTTTAAATTTTAACTACGGATTTTGATGGAAAGGAATTCAATTTTTGAAGATGATCGAGAAACTGAAAGTGGCCATTGTGATGTATTTGATATTTTGATTATTATTGCATAAAAATAAGGTGTAACAAACATTACTCCTTACAGAGTAATGACGTTGAATAAACATTACTGATTAAAAAAACAGGGAGTATATTATTGTGGAATTCTATTCAAGTGAACTAGGTTTGGAATTTGCTGCAACTAGAGCTTGAGGGATTGGGTTTTACAAAATCTTAAAAGGATTTAATTTTAATCTGATAAAAATTAAACTTAAATCAGATATAATTTTTATATATTATTAATGTAAAACTTTTTTATTTAATTATATATTTTCATATCATTAAAATAATTTAGCTACAATAATAATTATTTAAAAAGTTAATTTTTTGGTATAAATTTTTTTAATAATATATAAACACATAATTAAATATTAATGTAAAAAAAAATTTTATACCAATACTAATCAAAATTAAACTCAAATCTTAATGGTCATCATGGGATGGATAATTTTCTTCGTTAGTATGGTGCTTGGCCAGTAAGAAGCCATTTCGGCTTTGCTCGTAACTAATGTTCAGGGGCGTTCTACTCTTCGTAGTATTGTTTTGCAATTGTTTCTCTTTTATTTGCGACTTCGACAAACAATGCATCACCAAATATCCATCAGAGAGGTTTTAACTTTTAGGTTTTGTTTGGATTTAGAGAGAAATGGAGTGAAAAAAAATAAAATAAACAGAAATAGAGAAAAAAGAAATATAATAGAAAATGAGTAAATTTTTAAGTTGTTTAGATTAAGAAAATTAGAAGAAAAATAGAAAAGAAAAAAAATTAAAATTTATTATAAATACATATTTATCTCTAGTTATTTATTTATAAAACAATAAAAAGAAGGATATATTAGTTAAATTTTTATCTCTACTCATTTCTTATCTATTTTTTTTCACTTTAAGAGAGAAATAAAAAAATTATGAGACTCACCATTTTTTTTTTTCTTTTCTATTTTTCCTTTAACTAAACAAGAGAATTTTTCTATTTCTCTTCTCTAATTCTCTCTTCTCTATTTCTCTCATATCAAATAAAAGCAAAGGCTTAAGTAGTCAAGAATAGGTAAGAGTAGGATAAGGTACATTGAAAATCATTGAGAATTAAACATTGCATTAAGTATTTCTTGAAGTTGTGTGCCTTTTGACTACAAAATCATTTACATTTCAACCTTTCAGGTTAAAAATCTATTTGAGAAAAAACGAGTTGGGATATATAAAATAGGCAACCATTTTTATATTACAGTCTCTAATAAATAAATGAAAGCAAACACTTCTAGTTTATGAATCGTATATGCATACAAGTAATTTTATAAACCTTCTCATCTATCTAATAAGCACGGACACCAGAGGCCAGCGGCACAATGAGAAGACAAAATTTAAAGTTTCTGACCTTTTCTTCTTTTTGTAAAATAAAGTTTAAGGAGATTACTCCAATATTCAACTTCTTCTTTTTCAGAATATCGATATACATGATGAGTTGTCAAGTATTTATTAATTATTATTTATATTTAATAGACTTTCAAACATTTATTATGAAACTAACATTCAAAAAATAATTGATAACTCACCTGAGTATTAAACTCATCAAAGTATTATAATAACTACCAAAGTTTAAAAGAAAGAGAAATTATCAAATTCAAAGGTGGGTGCTTATCACAAATTAGACTTTCAATGGGTACTTAAACATATCTACTAATAAAAAATCAACAAAAATTGAATCCAAGATTGAACTTTTTGTTATATTGTTCAATCCTACCAATTGAGTCAATTACCGTTACCGTTTTTAATCAAAATTTTATATGTTTTAGTTTAGATATGATTCACTTTTTAATTTAAAAGTTGTTAGATTAGTATTAGTGAGTTAGTGGAAGTAGAAACTGGATCTGGTACTTCCTCTTAAGAGACCCGGCTTACACCAACTGACCAACTATACCGTGTGTACTTGCATAAGTATTTTTAATGTAACAAAAAAATATTTTACAGATATTTTATGACGTTTTACACGGGCATGAGCATGACTGTTTTTGGTAGGAAAAACAAAAACAAAAACAAAAACAGCCTCTTGAAATAAATTTGAAGATCAAAACAGATTGTTCAAAGAATAAACCAAGATAGTAAAAAGAAACTGAAATTATCAAGTTTTGAACTTCATATAACAGTGGGATGTCGTCTCAAATCATAAGTGATAGTTAAGGTAAAATAGCAAAAAAAGAGGGTGAGAGAGATTCTTAATTGTGAAATGTCAAACAATTCATTGTGACTAACCTTCTTTAACACTGTAATTGCTTTGAAAATGACAGGGTAAATTGGCATATCAAACTATCATGGGCTGATAGTGTATAAGAACTAGTTAAGATAGAGGACATGTAATCACAATAGGCAGTCTAAGCACCAAATTCAGCATAAATAGCATAGAACCATTTTTTTTTTATGGAGAAAACAATTAAGAGGAAATCCACTTGCTTATACAAAGGCATACCTGAATCAACCGAGCCTAACATTGTCTACCAACACGCAAAAGTATTTTATAGAGTAATTCCAGGACATGAGTATAATAGAGCACAAAGTGTGTAATAGAGAAATTCCCGAACACATAGAGTAAGCAAGGACAGATAGATAGCAGACATAGAACAAGGAGCTCAAAAAACTAGATGAAAATTCAAACTCAAGCTAATCACTTGGCATGAAGTGTATTTACCTAATTTCCTCAATGAGTAAATATGCCTGCTCCATATGTACAAGAAATTGTATCAACAAGAAGAGGAAACTGTAAAAAAGCAAACAATGTTGCGGGGATACAAGCAACAAGTGTTGTTGGAATGACAATCCATGCCAATTGATGTCCAAGTACAATGAAAAAAGTTGCTCCAAAAGCTATAAGCATTGTAATGATGGAGAAGAAAAGGGTTGCGATGCCAACAATCAACCTTTTAGGCAATGATACAAGGAAATCCTCCTGAGCATATCTTGAGGTGAGTATGGACAAAAACATCAATATAGATATTACCGAGGAGAATAATGCAAGAGCATCTGACACAGCAAAAACTTTGAAGGATGTGGAATGCATAAAAATCGGATAGCCATTATTGTTGTTGTTCCCACCTGGTACTGTAAAGATTGCTGCAAACATCACAGTGGTAATGAGTGTTGCAACTAACATGCATGATGAAGCAGTGTTCTTCAGCCACTTTTCTCCTTCTTTGGCCAACCCCTTGTGTTCCTCGGTAAATAATATTTGAGGTGTTCTACCTTCGGAATCTTTAATCTCCTTGAATAGAGGCTGTACAATCTTTTCCACCTCCTACGAAGTCAAGAAATAAAATGTTTAAAACAACCTTAAATACTCAATGAGGAACTAAACTATGTATGTTGACAAATGCAATAATGATTGACCAATGACCTTGAACCACAACAATTCCCTTTGCATCTGCAGCGCTGCACCGGATACAACATGAAGTTGATCTGAAGGGGCCAACTTTCCAGCCAAATGCAGTATGTTGTGATTGTTATTGTCTCTATAAGAAGTTATCAGATCCTTATGTGCCCCTATGTCATAAATCAGGTTAAATATTTTTTCCTGACGATGCATGATTGCAATGTGAAAAAGGCTTCTATTTTGGCTATCAACTTTCCATAGTAGATCAGGATACGAGTAAAGAAGCTCAGCTACAATCTCAGGAATCCCAAATTCTGCAGCAATAAATAGTGGTCGTGACAAAGGGCTTTTAATTAAGTCCCCGAGCTGTATTTCATCTGAAGACACTATTAGTTCCCAAAGACTTTGCACTAGCTTTAAAGCTTGTGAATTCAATATCTTTTTCTTCTGAACTACTTCAAATCCTGGCACTATAAGTAAAACAAGTTAGTTCCAGACAAGCAACTTCAATGAGACCATCAGGTTGGCATCATACCAAAACATTTTACAGCACGCCAGAGTCCAGTCAGCAATAGGTCATCTACAACTTCAATCCAACAGATTTAGTTAAATAATGTCTTACTACGACAGAATCCTGATTCATAAACATATTAGAGTAATAATAGCTCATTTTAGTTAAATATTCGAATAATGTTGGTGCCCATGGAAATGTGATTGTTAACATTTTTTTATACTGACCAGTATTGATCCATTCACTACAAGTTTTTTATTTATTTGATTTACCAAAAATAGTTCACTAAAAAATGTGTCAAATTATCATTCCAATGATAAATCATGAGTGTGTGTGCAAAAGATTCATGATATCTAAAGCTAACTGTGAATGCGAAAGCTCATTCTTTATGGATATTGCACCTAATATTTGTCAGTAAATTACAAAGGCAATAAAACAGAGAGTGATGAGACAAAGTATTTAACATACCATGAAATGTTGAAGGAGTCTGGGATTGGGAGTTGTTAGACTGGCATCTGAAGTCAGTTGTAAGTTTGACTTGGATCCCTTCAGAAAGAAATGTCACCATGTCATTTCTTTTGAAGAACTTAACTCCTTATTGGACACTATTTTTTATAGGTCTTGGCACATCAACTCAATTTATACTGCTTGAATTATAAATAGCAAGCATAAAACAGAACCAAACAATCTGTCTAAGTAAGGACCTTCAAATTGCTTCTGCTATTTAAATTATATTGTTATCATAATTTTCTTAGTCTAAAGATGACACGCAAAAGCAGAAGGTAACATAAGATTATATTAACTGAAACAATTTCGCAATTTCATGGTTGCGTTACCCACATGGATAGATGCATCTTTCCCATATTCCTAGTTGAATGCCACTGGTAAATGATGAAGGCTTTCTTGCCAACACATGCAGGGCCGTCTCCCCATTCAAACCATGATAAGTTGCTAATTGTGGTTGACGCTCAAGTACATGTAAGGCAAAATCTGAGAAACAAAGATTTACGGATGAATTATTACAACTTCTATGTTTCTTAAATTGACTAATTTTTTGAAGTTACCATATAAATCTGAAGATATAGCGGCAATCAATAGGCTGAAGTAGTCCTCTACTTTTAGATCCTCATGATTGGTCACTGAGTAGAGATACCAGACCATGTCTCTTTGGCCCAGTAATGTAGCAATATAAAGTGGTGTCACCCCTTCACTACCCCGTATTCCAGGTAAGTTTCTATTCATTTCCACCATCAGCTTTGCAATCCTGGTAATCCCTGATGCAGCAGCAAAACAAAGTGCAGTATTGTTATCTTTATTTTGAATTGCCAAGTCCTTAGTTTTCATTCTTTTGACCAGTTCCTCCACGAATTTGGTGTGCCGAGCTCCAGCTGAGATATGAAGAGCTGTTTCCCACCCTCTTGAAATCCTGGCATGCTCTGCACCAGGATGCAAATTTAGGAACTCGTTGGCCTTCTCCCAATCACCTTTCAATGCAGCTCCATATAAGGGCAAATACATGTGAAGATTCATTGGTATTTTATCTCCTGTCATGCAAACGTTAAATATCAGTTCACATTTTAACTACTGAATATATACCAGGCCAGGCAGAGTGTACTACTTATAAATATAGGGACATAAAGTGGAAGCAATGAGTGTCTAAGATGCTACAGTAATGGATCTTGGAGTAGAAAACTTTTAAAATAATGTACAATCAACACATTAAACTTACCAAATGCTGGAAATGAACTTGGGGTGGATTCTGAAGAATTAATGTGCTCAATATCCAATTGATCATCAACCTGAAGAGGTGGAATCTCAGAAGTACTTGATTGATCAACCGGTTCATATATTGATACAGCATGTTCCATGCCATGGGATGGAATAGAAGATATTGAATTTCTTGGGGTAAGAGCCACATCTTCTAACAGGAGTGGTTTTGAACTATAGCATTGATGGATTTGACTTTTTGATGAACTACATTGATGGTTGATGAACTGCACAGAACATGTATCACACCCATTGGTTCCATCATGATTTTTGGGTGGAAATAGCTGCCGAATACTTGGTGCACGTTCAAACTTTTTACTTGAGATTTGCATTGTCTTAATCTTCTTCAATATCCAGAGAAGCTAGAAAGTTAACAAAAATCATATAAAATAATAGCAGAATAACATTTTATTTTCCTTGATGATGAAAAACAGTATGTTATTTATTAACAAATGTATGTATGTCAACTCTTGGGGCAAAGGGAAAAGAAACAGTTGAGCTTGACGCAAAAATTAAGAACATACTTGTAAAAGATATATGAACGAATACAGAAAATTATTTCATTTTCACATGATAGTTTTCACCAAAGGACTCAAGCCTACCTCTCATAACTTTGAAATACCTGTGTCACCCGAAAGTCAGATTAGCTACAACAATTCCCAGGCATTTGGTGCAAATATAATTTTTCAATCTGAAAACTTGCTCATTTTCACTAACAGAATTCATCAATAGAAAAGGAATTATAAAACTTAGCAGAGCTAGCTTTCAGGGACATACAGAATTGATTAAGAACCAGAGAAACTTTCATAATGGGCCAACACAGGACATTTTTGCATCCTTCTGCAGCCATTTAGCATGTGTTTTTGAGAGGGTTAAAATGGAAGGTGAAATTTTTTTAAGGGAGTTGAACATGAAGAGGGATTTTCACTTCTTGTTGCTTAGTAGAGAAGGTGCAAAGTTGTTTTGTTTAAACTGTTTACACTGCAATTTCACTTCATTTTCATCTCATGTTTGACATGAAAATATTAGTTAAGGGTTGATGGAAATGTTGATAACTCCATTTTCATTCCATCCTTGTTCTTGTCTTACCAAGCAACCATTTGCTCTTCTAATATTCAACCCTTCCCCACTTTCATTTCTACCAGGCACAACCTTAGTTCACAGGAAGTAGATATAATCTATTTCATGGTTGTTGTTCCAACAAAAGAATGTAGGAGAAGATTTCAATGGATTCCAAAACTGTAGAAGGGTTGACATGTCTAGCTAAAGCATATTCCTTAACTTCTACAATACTGAAGGCCTGAACTTGCTTTGCACCATTTGGAGGGAAAGAAAACACCAATTTTCACCTTAAGCATGACTTAAATTAGTACTAGCAAGAATTCTGACTGATAAAGAAGTTTCATTTTCTGACAGCAGTGGGAGAGTCTGTATTGGTTGGAATATGCCCATGAATACACCTAAAGGATAAAGAGAATAGTAGTAAAGTTGGATAATGTATTAGTCGGCTGCTTTCTATTATAGATGATGAGTTTGAGCGTGAATTGAATTGTATTCATTGAGTGAATGAGTTACACTATATATAGAATTTGCAGTTCCTAAACTATAGGAATAGATAGCTACTGAATGTTACAAGAGTTACAACAGAATATACAAGGAATGCAGATAAGATAAACTAGACTGATAAAGATTATCCATTTGAAGTTGACTTAGTCTCCGTGCCTTTATCTATAAGCTTCTATCCAATTATTTTCTTCATAAAAGACTTTAAATTCTTGCATTTGACCCAAATAAATAGAATGAATACTTAATTCATGACATCTTTAGGACTCAGCTTGTAAAACAAGATAGCAATTATTTCTTTTTCAGTGGTTGATGTTTGAACATTGTAATGACTACAAAGGATGACAGTTAAATTTTATAATGCTTATATAATAATTCATAATTCCTTCGTTAGTGCAGACAGAGAAAATCCCCAAGTTATTATTGCAGCAATGTGCAGAGTCCAAAGTTAAGGTACAAATTTACGACTACACGTTATACCGTAGCACTTAGGATATGGCAAAATATAACACACAGAAAGGATTTATCAAAACTTACAGGGCCAAATATTACAAAGAAAAATCTTGGGCTGTGGAGCAAACAAGACTAGCTAAAATTCTGAATTGCAGATGACCCTCCTTCGTGATCGTACTGGACAAATTATAACTGCAAGAGAAGTTGATTGTGATTATCGTTATTTAACAAAGAAACTATGGATGGCAACTCACTAGTGTTATCTCTTAACTCACCCATCTAAGGAGTAAAACTAAAAGCAGTAGGAACAGAAACAGCTTTTTAGTACAAAAATGAGAAAGAGAATAAAAAAGATCTATTTACCGCGAAAGCCATTTGGTCAAGACCGAAAGACCCTTGTAGAGGACATAATCGAGATGAGAGTTGATCAAAATTATGGCAGATGTAGCTTTCAGGTTACTAATTCGTTTCTATTTTGTTTTAATCTTCACTGAGTTTCTGATGAAGTAACAAATGAAAATATATGATTTTGATTCAAGCAATTGGCAAACTGAAAGCAACATTTGCAAGTAAATTATGCTTCATCTTGAAAAAGTTTCCTATGTGATCATAGTGATCAGGTTCCTGATGTTTTTAGTACACAAACAGAACATTCTAGGAATTTCCGGAGAAGCGTCCTGTAGCCTGTAAGTGCAGAAAAAGACATAACAAGAGGTAGTGGGAACTTTTATGATGTAATGTCAGGGGTAAAGCAAATTATTGTCTGGGAAAACGCAAAATTGAAAGAAAATGACACAAGGCGAGGAGGGAAACTAGGGAGCTGCTATCATACTCTATATTATGGTATGTAAGTTATTAATTATTAATTATTAGTTTTATAATAAATAATTAAAATTTATTAAATATAAATAATAATAAATAAATATTTTATAACTGTGAATATCAATATAAAAAAATAAAAAAACCAAAATAATCTCCGTTCACGAATGGAATAGAACCAAATGTCAATGATGCCGTAATAAGAGAAAGTTAAAGTCTACATGTGGAGCTTGGAAGGAAATATAAATTTCAAATTTCAAATCAATGATTAGTAGAAAATATGTCTCGTAGTTCTCACCGAAGAAATGTCAAAATGATGAGTTAGATTTAAGTTTAATTTATTATTTTTATATTTTTATTTAATTATATATTACTATATTATTAAAAAAATTAAATATTTTAAATAATTATTATAATATTTAAACTCGTTTAATAATTTAATAATATATAATTAAATAATAATATAAATTTTTTTTTACCCTTACCCATATTAAAGCCATTCCATAGGTAACGAGCATAAAAAATTCTCGTACGGATGTTATGAACTGTGGAATTCAATAGTTTTCCAAGTGTAGAGTGACAATAATTTGCCCGTGAGCGTGGTGTTGAACTTGAATACCCCACAAAGTGGAGGTTCCAAGTTTGAATCTCATTCCTCCATCTCCAGCTGGAACTATAAATTTAGCCAGCTAAATGCTATCTAATGACAAAAAAAAAAAGTAACAATAATTTAAAATAGTACTATCAATTGAAAAAAGAAAATAGGATAAATTTTAAAGATTTCCCTTTTAAACTTTATTTTATGTATAATTTACTCTTATAGTCGGTTTGATATACCATTAAAAATGGGAGTGAAAATTTTAAGGATGAATTTTTCATATAAAACTCATTCTTAAATTTTTTTTATTCTTATTTTTAATGGTGTACCAAAGTGATGGCAATATTTTAACCCCACAATATATCCCAATTTGTAAACTAAGACATTCATTATAACCTGATTAAAATATTTTAACAAAATTGAAATACTTAATCTCATCAACTTTTTGATTAGTGCAATTTACTCCATCAATTATTGAATTTTGTGACCATTTTTAACAACACTGTAAAGAGAGTAAGTTACATTCAGGTATATTATGGCTGTAAAGGTAGTTAAAAGTTTTGGAAGACAAACTACACACAACGTAAAGTTGAATAGAATTTTAAAAATTAAAGTACACATCTATTTTAATCTTTTAAAAATATAAGTAATATTAATTTAATTTTTTAATAATTTTTATATTAATTTTGTCCGTTTAAAGAACCAATTTAACGTAAAAAATAATAATTAAAGACTCATTTTATGTCAAAAAATAACATTAAAAAATTAATTTAATATTAAAATTTGATATTTTATGCCTATTTTAATGTATTTATAATTCGAGAATCTAACTTATAACACTTGTATATTTAGAAGACTAAAATAAATATTTACTCTAAAATTAAAAATAACTATTATCAAGATTTGAGTTGATTATGGACACTTTCATATCAATACAGTCAGAGTTTTGGAACAAGACTTCTGACAAATAATTTGAATGAAAATAAAGGAATTTAATGTGTAAGTAAGACTCTTCAATTTATGTTTCTCTTCTTCTTTTGAAAAAAGAAAACACAGACCAATTTTTTTTTTTTACTGGATGAGCCCTAATGACTAGACAAATTCATTTGTTAACTGTAATATTTATTTTTCAAAATTTTACTCTGCTTAAATTAAAAACTTATGATACACTTATTGTTAAGTAGAGTTGGTCTCCTTTGGGGCTTTGTAAACCCGGGACGTGCCGCAGCACTAAAAAAAAACCTTTTTGCTATCTGATTTCGTACCAGCCGCCATTTGCTTCAATCACTGACAAAAAGACTAGGCATATAAGCTGTGGTATAATTATAAGCAACGAAGAAGTCACAAATGGCGGAAAATATTGTTCAAAGGTAAAGGGTTTTAGTTCAAGTAATCAGCGGCGGCTTAATTGGATTTGGATGAAGCTAAAGCTAGGTTAGCTCTACCGGAATCAAGAAAAAAATTATTATGAGACAATAAAGTATGGCAAATTTTTAATTGACTAGTGCGAAACATTGACCTCGTGGTCCTCTCCAAATAAAAATAGGAGACTTAAGTAGCATAAAAAAATAACCTGCATAAATCTCGAAGAAATTGGTAACAATCTTGCTTTATTTATTTCACTCACCCAATAGTTGACTTGAATATAAAAAATTGACCTACTGTAAGTGAAAAAGGACTGAGTGCCAGTGATCTGTGCGGGACAAGAGAACTTGTTGCACTTTCTTTCTTCATCCACAATGGGGTGTAGCAAACTCATTAGATTGGCTTTCCAGAAGTTTAGCAGAAGAAAATTTCATGGCACTGCTGAAAGAAGCTCACATTGGAGGAGTCTTATGAAGAAAGAGTTAGAAAGTGGAAGTCCTAAAGAAAGTGACTCTGTCTGCATATACAGGGTCCCATCGAACATGCTCCAGGTCGAACCCAAAGCCTACAGACCCAACAACATCTCAATTGGTCCATACCATAATGGAGCACCGCACTTGCAGAAAATGGAAATGCTCAAGAAGAAGTTTTATTGCCGCCTCTTCGATCCAAATGGGGTCAATGGAGCCAAATTAGAGGATGCTTTTAAGACCTTGGAGGGCCTAGAAAACGATGCTCGAAAATGTTACTTGGATGAAATCAAACTGAGCAGTGATGAATTTCTGCAGATGATGCTAGTTGATGGCTCCTTTGTCATTCAGCTCTTGAGGGATTTGTCAGAGAACCAATTCAAACAAGTCCCTTATCTCAGTAGATGGATGCTACCCACCATTCGCCGTGAGTTGATAATGCTTGAAAACCAGCTTCCACTATTTGTTTTGAGCAAATTGTTTGAGTTGACAGATAATAGTCCTGCTCTTGCACAACAATGCACGAGTCTGAAAGCTCTTGCCCTTCGATTCTTTTACCCTTTGCTGCAAGTAGACTCAGACAACATTCCAGAATGTGAGAAAGCTGATGAGTTTAGAGGAGAACACTTCCTTGATCTTCTTCGATCCAGCATTCGGCCCAAACTCAAGGGAGAAGAGCCAAGAGGAACTCAAAGCCACATGATTCGCTCTATAACAGAGCTAAAGGAAGCTGGTGTGAAGATCAAAGCAGATGAGAACCGGCAACTGCTGGATATAAGCTTTGGAAAAAAGTGGGGAATGCTAATGAGGGAGCTCACTATCCCTCCTCTGTATATCAATGATCACAGAGGGACTGTGTTTCGCAACATAGTGGCATTTGAAAAGTGCCACAAGAAATGCAACCCAGACGTGACAACCTACTTGTTTTTCTTCAATGGGCTCATCAACTCAGCTGATGACGTGGCTCTTCTTCATTACAAAGGGGTGCTTCACCATTCTTTAGGCGATGACCATGTGGTGGCTGAACTAATCAACAACATTTCCAAAGAAATGGTTCGTGATAAGAATGAGTCCTGCTTGCACACAGTGGTGAATGAGGCAAATTCATACTTTGGCACCTTCTATGCAAGAACAAGAGCTTCGTTAGTGCATTACTATTTAACCAGCTGGGTTGTGGGCATCTCAACAATTGGTGCGCTCTTAGCCCTTTACTTCACTTTCATACAGACCGTGTGTGGATTTGCTGATGCATTAAAGGCCTTGAAGAGCAAAAAGTTCAGATCACTCTTCAAAGATGCGTTTTGTCTCCCATTTCGTGACACTCCTAGCTCTGCAGTTGTCAACACAGATAGTGAAGATGAAACCAATTGTAAAGCTGAAAGTTGCTGCAACACAAGGTAAACATGATTGCAATTGCGGATACCTCTGCAGGGATCTTCGATATTTATGTATGGAGATTTGTCTTACTGAATAAGAATAGCTTACTTAGATTAAATTTTGACAAGAACAATTGAGTCCTGGATAGTTGTTCCTCGATCTAGTCGTCTTTTTGGGTTGAGAAGTACTTCATTGATATAATGGGATAAAAGAAGCATGATAATAGTTGCACACCCATTTTTTGAGTTACATTATACTATGTAATAAGGTAATTTTTGATTTCTTTGCAACTAGATCAAGGAACAGACAAATAAATATCATTCAGATTGTATAAATGCAAGTACGTAACTCTAAAATAGTGCCTAAGGCTAAATATCACTACTTATAAAAATAACATCCACATGCCAAGGCAGATCTGCAGAATTGTCTCTTGATCGGCCAATCAACATCTCAGCAGTTATCATCCTTTTTGAAACAAATGCCTTCAAATGAAGTTTCACTCTAGGTGTCCAACTTAAGGATTTACCCAATCCAACCCAAGATTGGGTCTAAAAATATCTCAAACCCAACTCAACCCAAGTAATGAACAACCCTACTCACATGGGATGAAGATCCGTATCTCTATAGTGGGAGAATTCTTAATTTTATACAAGCAGAGTATGAAAGAATTGTTCTTCCATTTTGTCTCGCAATCTTGCCTCTATTCACTTCATGACACATCACATATGGGACAATTTTTTTTTGTTAACCACACTTGTTTGAAAGTTAACATTAATGCTAAAAAGATATTTGGTGCGCAAGCATCTCACCTCAGACATCTAAAATGACTAAGTATTTTGGTTGTCCTAGTAAGATATTCATGTTTAGTATGTAAATATTCTAGCAAGTATAAGATGATCATGAGCATAATAGATAATTATTAAGTTAAAATGTCCATTATGTATGTGCCTATAATATTCTTTTAAAATTTACGCGAATCTTTTATGTTCGTTCTTTCATGATAAAGCAATATTTCTTCACTTCAGAATTAGAAAATCACCGATAATCCTTTGTGTTCCTGAATATAAATAAGAAAAAGCACGTTTCTTGGAACCTGAAATTTTCAGGAAAAATAATGGTTGCAAATTTAACTTGGCAAAATTTACAGGAAAGAGAAGAGTTTGTATCATTAAATTTGATTTAATAGTGAATTTGCTTATTAATTGAACATATATAACTCACATGGGATGGAGGTATGTAATCTGTTCATTGTGGGAGGTAACAATTGCTCTTCCATTGTGTCTCTCAACCCTGTCCCTCCACTCACTTCCTGATACATCACATATGGGACATTTCCTTTGCTAACCAGCCTTGTTAGGAAGTTAACAATAAAATATTATAGAATTGCCCATCCATTTCTTAATTTTCTTTTATCTTTTCCTATGGGACATTCCATCTCACTAACGCCTACAAAAATAGAAGTTATATATTACAGTTAGGCATCTTGGATGTTTGGGTCTAAAATGTGGAGTATAAGATGTTAGAAAATTTGGGATTCGAAATATTACGTTCTTAGATATATGTGAGGCGCTTTTTCGATTGCACTTGTTAATTTTAGACATTTAAGTTTGAATTTTGAAAAAAATTCTTTTCTAATTTTTCATGTATAATAACTAGTATATATATTTTGTGGTACATATTTATATCACAATTTATCATATCATTTAATTCTTAAATTTCAATAATATATAATAATGAAATATTTAATGGTTAATGAACACAATAATCACTAACATATTATCAGTTAAAAAAATTTCAATAATTGACTTTTGGTTATCATTTATAAAAAATTTAATCATTGTAAGTTAATTAATGAGAGAGAAAATTGGTAAGAATGAAAATATATTTGTGAAAAAACAATTATTGAGATAGTAAAACTGGTTATTAATAATTAATTGACTAAGGAAGTATACTTGATACTATATAAACCTCACGGATCATAAAAGAAGGGTTGTTAATTCGGGTCAGTTTGAATGGGCCAGGCCAAATTCTATGCGGGCCAATAAGCCCTTCCCAAAGCAAACTATGGGCTATGTGGTCCAGCCCAAACTTTTTTCTTCCCCCAAAATCAGAAAATTATTTTTTAAACAAGAAAAGATAGAGTACAAATATAAAAACACTGCACCCACTGAGCATAGTTCAAGTGGTGTGTGTGTTGGGTTTGGGGGGGATCATTGCTGCCCCTTAAGTGGATTAACACCTTCCTAAAATAAAAATAAAAATTAGGTACATTAAATGTTTTTTTGTTTTTGTTTCCGAGGATATCCTGGCGAACAAATGTAAGAAATAATTCATCGATATGCTGAGATTTATTTAAAAAGTTGACATTTCCCAACAGATATTTTTTTATACATATAAGTTAAGAATCGAATATCTGACTACATGTTTAAGAGGCCAAACATCATGTTGGTGGTACATTAAATGTTTAATTCAAGGATAGCAGAACCCAACCAATAAAGTTAAACGTAGCAATTCTAGCTACTGAACCATACATTTCTAAATTCAAAGTCAAAACAAATTCTCTCTCAGAAGTCACAGGGGAAGCATGGGATGAGACAGAAATCCCACCTAAAGCCAAAAGGCTAAAACAGCAACAACAAAAAAAGGGCAAAAGGACAAAAACCACGTTGCGTCACAAGTCACAACCTCAGCCACACTATGGCACAGACGCACAAGCACTCCCAATCTCCCACTCTACTCTGCTCTGATATTTGTGAGACTGCATCTCTAACTTTGCGATGTGTCTGTGTGAGTGGCAAAAGTGAAAAGTGGAGTGGGTGGGCATAGGTGCGGCCGTGCGGGAAACAAGGAGGGACCGTAAGGGCCTGGGACAGTGCAAGTGAGGTGAGATCAAGTAATTATTGGGCCACACTCTCAGCCCAGAGAGAAACCATAGCAACCAGCCAGGCCTACCAACATCTATCTAGCGGCCCAGATCCAAGCATGCATCACCGAATTGGGCTATCCAAGTTGGGCCACGCCAACATTTTACAAGCCTAACACAATTTTTATCTGGTTGTTTAAATTTGATCAAATTTGACAACCCTGCATAAAAGAAAGGTAAATAACAATAAAGTAGTTGAATTGATTTCATTAGACTTATTAAAATTGGAGCTGCCAAAATTGGTCAAAGTCTATAAACCTACCCATTTAGCCCTACACGTGGGGTGGACTTGAATTGTCAAATGAACATATAAAGCATGGGCTTTTTGGCCCTAGCCTACTTCCCCATGGGCTACAGGGGGTTTAGGTCGAGCCAGCCCATACTTCTTGAGGATAACAATAAAAGGAAAAAATAATGGTACGATCGTGAGTAAGGGCATGATTAACTATAGTTAATAATGAGTAATGGTGGATTCTATATATTCTGATTTTATTGTATTGAAGCTAAATTTATAATAATTGTTTTGATTTTTTGTATAAGAACTAAGAAGATAGTGACTTTTGTAAAACTTAGAGATTAAATATATTTATAAATTTTAAAATATAATTTTTAATATTTGATGGGCCAACCCATAGGTTGGCCTAGCTCACATGGGATAAGTTAAGGTGAGGGTTTGAATAGCCCATTTAGCATGTAGGCTTTTTGGTAGTGGCATCGACTCTGATTAAAATTGCTTGTTGCAGGTGCACCTTGACATTTGCTTTCTTGAGACACAAACATCCTTCAAAATCACTTTACAATCTTTTTTTTTGACATGGCTCCTTACAGATTAAATCTTTGAAGGATTTCTGGTTTAATTTCTGGTTAATATATATGGAAAGAAGTTCAGTATTATTTTAGCCAAACTCAAAACAAATTGTTATCCGTTTAGAGGAACATAAAAGAAAAATAAAGATGTAACTAACAGTGGTGATGTAAGATATATAGATAACCTGAAGAGAGCATCTCTTTCATTCAATATCAATGCAAATGGGTCTGATGACACCTATGACAAACATTTTTTTCTCTCAAATGTTATGGGAATTGGGAAGAGACAATTTTTTGTTTATAGTGAGGGTAAGTCTTTACTATACATTGGAATTCATAGCTACAGAGCTTGGTCTTAGTCAGAAATCATTTATAAGAAATATCAAGATAACAACCAGATATCTTGCAAGTCAATGGCACAAGGGTACATAATATCCATTTACATAGCTGGGTACCAAAGAATTTCTAATCCACATTGGAGATGTTCTTTCACTATTAACAAAATAATGAATCAATTCCCAATTCCCTTAACAACCATGGTTTGAATTTATAGCTTGTTGGACTATTGGTAAGTGTACCAAGTTGTGCAAGTAATAAAATGATAAGAAAGTTATCATCCTACAAAGATTGTGTTCGTCAATTACCAATTCACTCAATTAATACTATCTAAACTAATCGAATACTTTGGATTGAAGGGAGTTTACAAGGGAATAGCCAAAAAGACTAAACAACTAATCAACAGAAAGTAATAAGTAAAACAAACGCTAATAAAATAAAATGGAAGAGAATCAATATGAAATAAGTTAGGGGTCCGATTTCGTTTATCTCTTCACATGCAATTAAAAATCCTTAAATTAATCCAATTTCTTCTCTTGAATTGATGGTGAGAACTACTAAAATAATTAATGCTCAATCCCTTAGTGCACCAATTTTCTTGAACACCTAAGATAAAATTAATTCCTTAATCAAATCTCAAACATTCAAGGCATAAAAAGATAAAAGTTCCCTTAAGCATCACCCAAATTGATATTTCTATTCCTAAACTCAATCAGTTCATGGTATTTATCATATAGCTCAACCATACATTAGTTTTTCAACATAATCCATGGGTGCTCAATCAATTCATAAGTGGTCAATTCACAAAAGCATTAGGAACAATGATAAATACTCAATTCAATAAAAAGAAACTTAGATTAATCAAAGAAATCCAACTACATGGTCTAAGACAAACTACATCTTCCTCCTAACTAAAGGGGTTTAGCTACTCATAGAGAAGGAAAGCAATAGAGATGAAAAGAGAGTAGAAATCCCCATTAGTACGCCTTGGAGTTGGGTGATAATCCTCAAGCTCTTGAAACCTTGTTGTTTTCTCCTCCCTTAAGTCAGTCGTCGTCCCTCTCTCCAAAAGATTCAGAACCCTCTCAAAAACCAATTAGTATCCCTTATATACTGCTGAAATTGCGTATCAGTAAGTGAGTCAACGCTCAAGTGCTGGCTGTTGGGCGCTCAAGCGCGCAAGTGGTTGAAAAAAATGTATTAGATGCTGACTTTGGGCGCTCAAGGGTTAGATGGTGGGCGCTCAATTGGGCGCTCAAGAGTGTGGGTGGTAGAAAAGAATTTCTTCAGTGTCGTGATCGCGCTCGAGCGCTGTGATGTTTGCGCTTGAGCGCCCAGGTGCCCGAGAAAACCCCAGCGATGTTGACTTGTGCGTGCTTGAGCGCTGGGAATTTTGCGCTTGAGAGCCCAGGTACCTGAGAAAAATCCTTCAATGCTAACTTTCAGTGAAAATGATACTTTTCTCCTCTACTTTCTTCTCCCAAATGTAGCTAATTCTAACTTGAACTTCACTTAAAACCAACAAAAGCAATTTTAATGAGAAAAATTGAACTTAAAAGTGCAAGAACTACTAAACTTGACTAAACAAACAAGTCAACTAAATTAGATGAAAATTCTAAGCAAAAATACTAAAAGGAAGCATAATCCTAGTTAATTGAGAGAGATTAAACTAGATAAACATGAGATGTATGACAAATATCATATCTTAACCATACTCCTAACAGATTTTTTTTCCTTTCCTTTTGAGGTATTCATATTTCTCTATCCTCATGACCATTATCTATTTACCATAATAAATTTGAGACTTGCAGAAGTCAAATTTTATTTCTCTTTTCTTTCTTAAAAAAAAAAAAACAAATTAACCTCAGTTGTAGCCTTGATAGCTTTGCAAAAATTATTAAATTTCTTGTCCTAATAATTTAATTTCGTTAGACAGTTATTATCTCCACCTCCTTGGTCTTCATCCTTCATTTTACTAATTTGCTTTCATTTTGTGTGACGAAAGCAAGCTCATATAAGCAGATGCAGTCATGCTTTGCATTTATAGATTCTAACAAAATTATAATGTGTTAGAATTGAGTGTGATATATATTGATGTCAGAAGTTCAATCTCCCATCAGGTCATTTTTTTTCATCCTCTACCCAAGTGCTTGCACATCGAATGTAACTAAAATATAATAATGTGTAAGACTCTTCAATTCATACCAATTAAAATGCGTTTGTTTAATTTTTTTTTATTTTATAAAAAAAAAGCACTTCTATAACATTTTGAACTGTTTGGATAAAATTTGAAAAAAGCAGAAGTTAAAAAAAAAACATATTTTAGGGTTTTTGCCCCTCTCAAAAGCTACAACTATTAACTTCTTTAAAAAACGCCAAAACAAGCTTCTACTTTTCATAAAAGTTCTATAAAACAGTAAAAAAAAAAAATTAAAACCTTATCCCACCCTTAATGAAACATATAATATGTCACACATTACGAAAGCACATAACACTACAACCAGGATAAAATGTCGAACAATACTAAAAATTCGAGAGTCTATACTTCAGATAACATTCATCAATATTAGGGAAAGGAGCCCAAAAAGAGTCAACAGTTGATCAAATTGACTAACAACATCCTCATTCGGTGATTAATTGATTTTATGTAAACTCATGGTAAAGTTAAGACATGAATTTGATGAGTCTTAAAGAGACTTAGAATGAAAATGAAATAAAATATAGGTTTGGGACAAAAACCAATGATAAAGTTAAGTGATGAAAATTGCAAGTTTAGATTAATAAAAAAAAATTCAAGTAATATATAAGTTTCTTACATCAATTACTATATTACTTTCCAATAATTAATATAATTTTTAATTTCTTTTAATTATTATGAAATTTTTTTAATTATAAAGAGTATAATTCTTTCGTATTTCTTAATTACAATTAAGTTCATAAAAGATAATTTCAAAAGAAACTTATTTACAATTAATATATATATATATAATTTATAGAAGATATTTGTACAAAAAAATTAAACCTCATGCGTCACAAATAAGTATGATTTTTTTTTTTATAAATAGAATTTTTTTGTCAAATAAATGAAAATATAATATAATTTTGCTTTATATTAAGCAATGTTGTTAAAACTGGGTCGGACAGTTAACCAGATAGACTTTTTATTCAGGTTTAACCGGTTCAACTGTTGAAATCAGCTGGTCGAATCGGATGACGTCATAAAAATAATCTACATAAATAATATAAAATATATAAAAATATTTATGAAATGTGAAAAATATTGAATTTTAAAAAAAATGAATGGTCAGTTCATTTAATTGTATGAACCGAGCGATTTAACTAGATTTTGACTGGTACAAAGTGGTTTGATCATGAATTCAGTTATAGGATTGAACCATAACCGTTTAAGTTTCTGATTCACGATCTAATCGGTTGAACCGTCCAATCTAGACCGATTTTGATAGCTTTGATACTAAGTTAATAAATAAATTTCAAGTTTGCTTTATACAGTTTTTACCATTCACGGTTTTGTAGTTTTTATTTGTGTCTTCCTTTTCTGCACATGTACTTTGAATTTAGAAGGCAACCATCTGCTAAATTTATTGTGACCCTTCCACACCACAAGAAGAACAAGTCATATTAAATCCATCTTTTTTTTTTTTGTTGCTTTAACTGATTCTCTTTTAGTTTTGGGCTGATATGGTATCGCTCTATTTCTTTTACTGCATCAGGAATCTATTGATATTTGATAGGCTATGGTTGTATTTCCACTTCGACAAAATTTGAACTATTAATAAGCATATATATGCAGAGGTAATTTTCCTCCAATGACGAATCTGAACTTTGAGGATATATTGCACTCGCATTATAT
The DNA here is from genome assembly GCA_023212625.1 of Styphnolobium japonicum. NCBI lineage: Eukaryota > Viridiplantae > Streptophyta > Magnoliopsida > Fabales > Fabaceae > Styphnolobium > Styphnolobium japonicum. Next base: position 16,973,071 of record JALBWW010000003.1, on the reverse strand, counting down.
TGACAAGTTATGACAGATAGTTACTATGTTTACTACATGAGCATATTCTTTCATCCTACTTCACAATATATTTAGTTTTTATAGACCACATTGACCCTAAATACTAGCTTCCCATTACATGTAGGAAGTAGCCATCCAGCCACAATTCATTTCCTACGATTTTGTCCGATGTCATCCCTTTCCTAAGGCAATCTAAGTATCAAACTACAAATGCATCCCTGATGTCCTCCAATATGTAGGGTAATTATTGCCATGTTTTCATAGACCTATGAACATGTTTACTCATACTACTTCACAATATACTTTTCTTGGCCACACTTAACCTGATAATTGCTTGCCATTACGTGTACCTTTCCAGTCTAAAAACATTTCGTATGATCTTCAAATATATAAAATCACTTTCCTATGGTAACCTAACTACTAGTGTATCGCTAATGTCCTCATGTTTGGTAATTATTGGCTTAACTCTACCCCCAAGGCCAAGTATATAAAGCATTAAACACTTTAGACAAATTGTTCTCAAAGTAATGACATTACGGCACTAAAAAAAATGGTTGTTACGGGGATTGGGAAGTGATAATTTTTTTGTTTATGGTGACATATATATAGTCTTTTACTATACATTGGCGAATTCATAGCAACCCAACATGGTCTGTCGGAAACAATTTATAAGAAATCAACATAACAACCAGATATTGCAAGTCAATTGCACAAGGGTACAGAATATCCATTAATTTATCACGGTATCAGAGAATTAAGAATTTATAATGCATAGCGGAGACTTTTTCATGGCTTTTTTACCATGTTGGGGTAAATGGGTTATATATTTATAATTATGGTGTAAGTTTAGAAAATATTTCCGGGAAGGTGTAGTTTGAACAAGGAGTCAAAGATATAAATAACGACTTAGGTGAAGTCGTGATCAAAACCCATGACTTAGGGTTATCTGAAGCAAAGTCGGATGCCAGGACAACAACTTAGGTTTAGATTTTTTTTCCTTCCTTTTTTAGTGGAAGTCGTAGTTACCAACTACGACTTCTGTGTAAATCATATTTTATTAATTTCAGGACTTTGAAGTCGTACACACTACAAAAAATTTAAGTTTTAGCGGCGGTTATTTTTATCATTTTGCGCCGGTTTCAACCGCTACTAAAGTGATTTGTGGCGGTTGTTAAATCGCTGCTGATAAAGGGGTCGCAAAATCATTTAGCGGCGGTTTTGGTCAACCGCTGGAATAACTGCAGTTAATAAACTTTTTTTATTAGCGGCGGTTCTGAACCGCTGCTAATAGTAAAAACAAAACTATCACTTTGGCAGTTTTAGCGGCGGTTTGTTTGTAACCGCCGCTATTATTAAAAGAAACCAAAAAAAACATTGCAGCGGTTAGAAACCGCCGCTAATGTAAAAAAAGAATTAAAAAAAAAAAAACCTGCTAACCATGCAGTTTGGTCAAAGGCTACTTTGTCAGGAACTACCCACCATTCTTGGTAAGGAAATAGCTCCTGGTTAAACAAGAGAGCCACTTAGTACATCACCATAAATTAGCAATTTCAAGAACCAAGTAGAAAAAAAAAAAGAATAGTATTATGGTTTACCTCGTAAAACTGATAATAGTAATGAGAAAGAGAGCCTTGTAGAGTAAAACCAACAATAGGGGATTTGAACATCCGAGCATGGTCAAACTCAAAAAGAGGTTTTCCTTCAAAGCACTGCAATAATTAGAAGTAAGCAATAATGCATTATAAAAAGATTGACTTTGACTAAATTAAGATTCAGTGGTACATAAATTATACAAGCTCACCTGTGCAATCTAGTCCCCTACAGAGTAAACAACCCCACTGATCACCATTTTTGCAAAAACTGGATTTATCTTAAGAGCTTCCTCATAAGCAGACCAATTGTGCTGAGGTGCATATCTTAGTATCTCATAAAGTGTCTATCCCTAAATGGTATCCAAAACATAAGTCCTAGCAAGCAGATAATCAAAACCTCAAAAAAAAAATATTTCACTTGCTCAAAACCAAATTCATTTCCCAAAACAGGATAGACGTTGTTGACTTACATGCCAGTAATCATGATCAAAGGTGAGGAGCTTGGTGATAGCAAAAGTACCAGCAGCAAATTGGACGGAATACTTCCCCTAATGTGGTTGTTGCTTAAATCTCTGCCCAAAAACATGTATCAAACAGTAAAGGTGATGCAGAAGAAACTTATATGTACTGTAAGCTTGGGAGTTATTTATTTTAATTTAGCTCATCTCTCTTTGCCTCCTAAGCAAAATAAGCTATGTGTTCAATATCGACATCTAAACGAATCCCATGAATTACAGTAATGTCATACCTCCCAACAAATGAGTGAAAGGGATTTAAATCATTAATTGTATCATTTTTTTAATAACTTCCACTATAAGCCATGTATCCAAAACAAGCTCTACTGCCCAGTTGAGTCGCTGGTTTGTAAAGTAAAAATTAGTGAAGAGCAAAGCAACTAGTGTCGGGAACATACCAATGCCAGCACTAGGATTCACAGGTACCTCTATTTAGATAATATGCTTTATGAATCTGCAACCCAATTTAACAGCCAAGAAACCCTTCACTGATTTCACTGAGTTTGCACTCAAATGCCTTCCATATGCACTTTTTATCTAACAAAATTGAAATGCTAAAAGATTCTAATCAGGCGAGACAAATGAAACTTTAGATAACTAAAGTAGTTAAGTGAAACAACCTCAAAGCATAGGTGAGATTCTTTTCACGTTTACCACACCATTGATTACTGCACTATATATTTTGCTTAGATGACAGAACTTTGAATCCTTGTAGGGAAAATGTTAAATCCCTCACTTCTTTGTGATATTAGAAATTATGTGTCAAACTGAAGAATGGAACAAATACAACTGTTACAACCCAGACTGCCATAAAGCAAGTTCAACTTATCTACCCAAAGAATTTAGTAAAATATCGAAGAAATACAAGATTGATGGTCTAACTTGCAAGTTACTTCGTGATCAATACAAGACTTGGTTTCAAAAGTAGTTCAAAAGCCTCACCTCAGTTCGCACATCAATGGCTGCTGTTGAACCTTGTCTCTGATTAGGAAAGAAAATCATACCTGAGATACATGGATCAGTTCAGATTATACACCAGCATCATGAACAACCAGACCAATACCCTGCAAAGTGAAATTCAATTGAGATAATTTAAAAAAGTTGGCATTGTTGTCATCATCATCATAGTTTTGCACAGATTATGCAAGTATATTTTTTCTTAGCTTTCACATAAATTAGTAAATTTATTTACCTAAATAAAGTGATGCCTATAAGTATCAGTAGTACATTTTGGACGGGTGCCACTTCACCCTTAATCAAATCAGATCAAATGGCTTGTTTTATGGCTCCAAAAGATAATGTTGGCAGAAAGTTTCCCCTACTCACGTTAATTTCCTTAATATAGAAGTCATCTTTCAAAACTCACACTTTGGTCACCATTCCATAGCTCTTTAATCCCAATATAGATATCTATGCTGATTCAAAGAATGAAAAAATAAAACATCAAAGAGACAACTGAGACAAGTAAAGCACATATGCTCAGCAAAACAAAGCCTAGCTTTCCAAACCAGTTCATGCAGCTAAAACTTCCAAGCTCAACCACTCTCCGATTTCGAAGCGATAGAGAAACAAAAATGGAGATTGCGATTGTTGGTGGAGATTTGTAGCATGAAGGAAAAATGGAGAAACAAATTTCAACTACAACAAAGAATTTTACCTTGAGAGAGAAATAACTCCGAGAACTCCAAGAAGAACCTGTTTCGTCGCAAGTTGCAGAACCTCTATCTTGCTCAACGTTGAATTTCATCTTGCTCAACGAAATTGCAGAAACAATTTCATCTTGCTCACAATTAGATTTTGGGGAAAAAACAAATTGTAGAATGAAATTAAAGGAAGGTTAGCTAGGGAATGAGACGAATACAGTGGCCTTTTAATTAGAACCGCCGAAAAACACATGACAACCGTCGCTCAATGAATTGTATTTGCGGCGGTGAATGGAAGGGTCACAAAAATGGTTCATTTGTGGCGGTTGAAAGGAACCGCCACTAAAAAACCGCCACAAAGAACCGATTTTTTTGTTGTGACAATGTATTCGATTTTATTAAAATATTATTTTTTATTATATTTTATAGTAGTCGTATGTGGGAGGCACACTCCTACCCAACAATTTACTATATATGAGTAGGAGCCTCAAAAAGGAAGACAGCATGGACATCCTCGTCCAAGGTTTGATGACCATGAACAAGCACAACCAACTCATTCTCCCCCACATCATGTTCCCCACTCCCATGACTATCTGTCATGTTCCTTCAGCATCTCAATATGGGAGATCACTAGCATCAATGATCAATTTGCTTTTACCCATGAACCACAATATATGTATGCCAATTTGCTTTTACCCATGATCCACAATATATGTATGCCAATTTGCTTTTACCCATGATCAACATCTTGTAAATATTTTTTTTTTACTTTATTATATTATATATATTTTTATCTATGTTTCTTAAAATTTTATGAATAAATGTAAAAACCCTAACATAATGCATGCAAAAACCCTAACAAGTTTATAATTAAATCAATTTTAAGAAACTTAGACAAAAGCATGCATTTCTTACTCTAGTTATTCACCACATGGAATATCATTCATTACTATTGTTATTCTTCGAATTTGTTGCAAATTGATGAACTATACTTCAAGTTGATTTTTGGGTACTTACATTAGTCAATATAAGATAACTCTTATAAAAAAAATGAACATTATCATTCGACCTTATACACGAAACCCTTAAATCATGAATGGTGCCATAAGGTGTATATGAAAAACATAAGTCGTGCTTCCCACATACGACTACTATAAAATATAATCAAAAAATAATATTTTAATGAAGTTAGATACACCGTCTACGACTTCAAACTCTTAAAAATTAATAAAATATGATTTATACTGAAGTCATAGTTGATAACTACGACTTCCATTAAAAAAGGAAAAAAGAAAACCTAAACCTAAGTCGTGGGTTTTGATCACGACTTGACCTAAGTCATTAGTTTGGATCACGACTTCACCTAAGTCATTAATTTATACCTCCAATTCCCTATTCAAACTACACCATCTTGGGAATATTTTCTAAACTTACATCATGAAGATAAATATAAAACCCATTTACCCCACCATGGTAAAAAAGCCCTTTTTCATATATACTTTACTATATTAACAAACAAAAAAATATGAATCAATGCCCAATTCCCCTAACAACCATCTATAGTTTGAATTTAAATCTGAGCCAAACTCCTAACAATATTTTTTTTTACTTCCTTTTTGTGATGTATTCAAATGTCCTCTTCTTCCAAAAATATTCAATACTTACTTACCATAAAAATTGAATATAGTTTTGCTTTCTATTAAGTTAATAAATAAATTTCAAGTTTGCTTTGTACATTCTATACCATTCACGACCCTTGGTACTTTCTTATTTGTGTATTCATCTGCTTATGTACTTTGCATTACATTATAAAACAAAGAAACAACATGGTTGTAATGGGAATTGAGAAGAGATAATCTTTTATTTATTAAGAAAGCCTTTTCTATATATACAGTTGGGGAATTCATAGCTGCCCAACATGGTCTATCAGAAATAAATGATTAGAAATGCACATAACAACCAGATATTGCAAGTCAATTGCACAAGGGTACAGAATATCCATTAATTTATCAGGGTATCATAGAATTAAGAATTTATAATGCATAATGGTGACTTTTTCATATATACTCTATTATATTAAGAAGAAAAAAGATGAATTAATGCCCAATTCCCATAATAACCATATTTCTTCATCCTCCAAATATTCAATACATACTTACCATAAAAATTGAACATATTTTTGCTTTATATTAAGTTAATAAATAAATTTCAAGTTTGCTTCGTACATTCTATACCATTCTCGATCCTTGGTACTTTTTATTTGTGTATTCATCTGCTTATGTACTTTGCATTACATTATAAAAGAAAGAAAGAACATGGTTGTTATGGGGATTGAGAAGAGATAATCTTTTGTTTATAGGGAATGAAAACCTTTTCTATATATACATTTGGGGAATTCATAGCTACCCAACATGGTCTGTCAGAAACAATATTCATTACATACCTACCAAATTCAAAACAAACTAATTTGACTAGAGAGCTAGCTCTTAATTAATAATATCTCCACCTCCTTGGCCTTCATCCTTCATTTATTTAATTTGCTATCATATCGTCTTACGAAAAAAAGCTCACGTAGGCAGATGCCGTCATGCTTTGCAGTTTGCACCTATATTATAATTGCTGACGAAGTTATAAACTAACCAATTACCACAAGGCACACAACAAAAGTAAGAAGCTGAACCCTATATAAGAGGGCATCAAGAGTTGGCCATTCCCACCACTCGAAAGCCATAAAACTAAGAAGCCAAACTAGCTAGTTGCATATATCTCCTTCTCCACTTCTCTTCTCACAATGTCGTCTTCCATTGTCCAGCCAACAATTTTTCGGGAATACATTGGTCCCAAGTTATTCCCGGATTTCACCGCTTTCCCTGCTTATATGATAAACCCAGATGTGAAAGAATTCCACTTCATTCTGGCCTTTGCCACCGAGGTGTATGACGAAACCACTTCACCCAAAACAGGCACGGGAAATTTCAATCCCAGTTGGGACTTATCAGTCTTCAATGCTCAAACAATCAAGGAGCTGAAGCATAATCATGCGAATGTGAAGGTGGTAATAAGCATTGGAGGTCGTGGTAGCGATTATCCATTTAATCCTTCTGAGAAGAACGTATGGCTTGACAACGCCAAGAATTCGCTCAAAAAGATCATCGTTGACTTCAACGAGTATTGCAAGTGCGATAATTTAATTGATGGCATTGATATTAACTATGAGAGCATCACGTCCAGTGAAAAGGACTTTGTGGAGTCCATAGGGAACCTTACAAAGAGCCTGAAGAATGGAGTCATCAAAGTGGCCTCCATTGCTCCATCAGATTCCGTCCGACACCAATACAAGAAATTGTTCCAGCTTTACGGCCAGTATATTGACTGGGTTGACTACCAGTTCTACGATCAGAAGGTCTCCTCAAAGGCAGATTTTGAAAAACTCTATCGTGAACTATTAAATGACTACCCGCATAAAAATCTCTTGGCAGGATTCAGCACCGATCCAGATGACGAGGGTAAGATATCAAAGAAGGTCTTCCTTGAGGGCTGCCAGGATCTCCTGAGAAACAAATTACTCCCTGGCATTTTTTTTTGGGACGCTGATGACTCTGCCGTCCAGGACAAGGAGAACCCTTTCCAGCTAGAGAAACTTGCACAACAGTTCCTGGTTGATTTCAACCAACCTGATCATGGGGAGTAAAACTCTTATCCTAAAGTAGTTGTGGACCTGAAACCAATATTTGCCTTTGTTAATTTGCTCAATTTAAATTTTCAAAAATTTTAAAAAAGAGGGATGATCAACATTTTACGGGTCACAGTCACAGACTGTAATAGGTGGCACGTACGTGTACCATACATGTAAACCTGCCATGCTAAGCCAGTCTGCTACATTAAATAAGACCTATCTTGGAGTGTGTTTGTGTGTGACGTATCTAAATAAGATTTTAGGTCCATTAATTTGTTCCTCTTGTATCATTATATATGCTGTGAGTGAATTTATATTATGACCAGCACTTTGTTCAAACTTATCTATAGTATTATAAATATTTCACCATTCACGAATCTTGGTACTTTTTATTTGTGTTCCTTTTCTGCAATTGTACTTTGAATTTATAAGGCAACTATCTGCTCAATTGATTGTGACCCTTCCACACACCGAAATGATTTATAAGAAATATATATCAAGATAACAACCAGATATGTTGCAAGTCAATGGGACAAGGTTACAGAATATAAATTTTCATAGCTGGGTACCAAAGAATTTCTAATCCGCATTATAGATGTTCTTTCACCATGATTTGAATTTATATCTTAACCAAACTACGTACTAACAGATAATATTTTTTTTTTCTTTTCTGTGGAATTCAAATATATATATATATATATATATATATGTGTGTGGATTTAATTTTAATCCACTTTTAGTGTAAAGTTATTTTACACTGTCATTCAATCATATATTGACATATCATTAAAAATGTTAGACTTTTGAGATAGTTATTATAATAATTAAACTCTTTTAATGAGTTGACAATACATGATTGAATGATGGTATAAATTTTTTTTACACTTACAACGAATCAAAATTAAACTATATATATATATATATATATATATGCAGAAGTCAAATTTTATTTCTCTTTAAAAAAAACCAACTTTACATCAGTCGTAGCCTTTATTATAGCTTTGCAAAAACTATTAAATTTCTTGACCTATAATAATTTAATTTCGTAAGACAGCTATGATCTCCACCTCCTTCACCCCTTGGCCTTTAAGTTTATTAATTAGTATAGAACCGTGCGTAGTTCCAAGTATAAAAAGTATAATAATATAAAATCATAATTTAATAATTATTAAACATCACTAGTTATGTATATATATATATATATATATGAACATTAATTTTTATATAAAATATAATAAATTATTTTATAATGAAAGATTAAGTTTGAATGAGAAATCTCAATTTAAAAGTACATGATATGACTAAAAGAAAAAGAATTTTCTATAAATACAACTACAAATATTTAATGTCTTGATTATGAAAAAATATTGATGTATATTCCGATACATGACAAAAATTTATAATTAGTAAATAATTAAATATTTCATATGATACATAAATTCACTTGAACTATCAAATACTTCAAATGATACATTTCCTTTTGTTAAATTATAGAATGATTAATAGTAAAATAAAGGAATTTAAAATAATTAATGATACTTTTTTAAAATTGATTTTATTTTAATATTATTTAACTTAATTATTTTTATGATAATTATAATAATATTTCAAAAAATTAATAAATTTCATTATTTAAATATTAATAAAATAATAATATTATGTAAATTAACTAGAAACCTTTTTATGTATAATATATATCCAATTTTTATTTTGTATATAAGAAGTATAACTTTTTCAATTAGAATACATAATTGCATTAAGTAACTGGATGTGATTATAAAAAAATATATATATAACTTAACACGATTGTACTATTTTTAAGACACATTTGGCTCTCTTGTTATCTTTTGAATAAAACCAAATTATTTAATATTAATATAAATCTTATTTGAATAAAAAAAATAATAATATAAGAACATATACATAAAAATTATAAATACATTATGTTAGTTTAAAAATTTAAATAGTTACTCATTTAAACCACATAAAAATCATCAGTATGATAAATTCATACATAAATTTACGATTAAAAGGAATAACAAATTTAAGAACAAAGAAATTAAATATACTTTTTTATGCATATCATTGCAACTTAATTTTATTTCCTTTCATCTTGTCCTATACAATTGCTTTGAATGTTGAGTAATCTAAAATTCATAAAGACAATTTTTTTTCTTATTATTTTTACCAAAGATAAAACATTCATGACGTATATTTGTCTTTTTAGAACATATTCGGGTATATATTTACAATCCCAAAATATGTTGTCGATCAGATATTAAGAGTTCTTTTAATTACTCACAATAAGAATGTATTAAAAAACAAATTATAAAACTTGTGCATAATTAAATTTTACACTTAAAATTTTACCTATGTTTAACATGTATGTAAAAATTACAGTTTAACATGTGTTTTAATTAAATGTATTATTATATCTAAGTGATCATTGTCAACATTTCTAAGTGACATTTGTCATCATTTTGTCTCTTTTTAAGTAACACATGTCAAAAGCTTATATTGATAATCTTAATTTTCATCACAAATTAATGTTTAATATGCATGTATATAATCACAAATTAATTACAAAATTAATGTTTAACATGAATTCATATAATCATAAGTTAATATTTAATCTGCATGCATAAATTAATGTTTAACAAAAAAATCTTAATTATATTAAATGCATAAACATATATAAGTGACACTTGTCAAGATTTGTTCTCTTCCAAAGTTCTTTTCACTTTCTCATTAAATTTTCATTAATTGTTCTTTAATTATCATTTTAGGTGACATTTGTCAAGATTTCTTTTTTCTTTTAAGTGACATTTGTTAATTTCTTTTAGTCTCATTTTTTTACATCAAAAAGTCATTATTTAACTTGAACCTATAATTTCTACTATGATACTCACTCGTCCTAATTTCTTAAACTAAGCCTAACTAACTACGTTTTGCTTTTGATTATGGGAAATAATAAGTTATAAAATGCTTGAGTTTATTTACATTAATCTTTCTTTAATAATGCATATTAGCACTTGTAAAGTGACACGTGTCAAGATTTTAAATGATACACTTGTTTCATATTAAGATGTTGAAAGGTAACACGTGTCAAAATTTTATTTTTTAGTGTTAACTTTTATATATATATTTGCTTTCATTTTGTGTGATGAAAGCAAGCTCACATAAGCAGATGTAGTCATGCTTTGCATCTATACGTTCTAATTTCTAACAAAATTATAATTTGTAAGAATTGAATGTTATATTGATGTTGGAGGTTTGATTCTCCACCAGGTCACCTTTCTTCCTCTCCTACTATGGTGCTCACACCTCTGATGTATCTAAATAAAAAAGATTATAATGCGTACGACTCTTCAAATATTCATGCCATTTTATTGTGTTTTTTCAAACTTTAATTCTATCTGAATTCTTAACTTTCTTACCATTAATTCACTGCTCATGGTTCATAACTTCATATGGTTCTATGTCTTTGAGCATATTCTCTCATTCTACTTCCAATATACTTTTCTCGGCCACACATCACCCTAATTCTTGCGCGCTTGCCATTACATGTAGCCTTCCAGCTGCCCACAAAACATTTCGTCTGATTTCTTCTAATATCACCCCTTTCCTAAGGTAATTTCTACTATTATACTAACGCTAATGTCCTCTGTAGGGTAAATATTGACTTATATGAAAGGTGTTCATAGTCAAAACAAACTAATTTAAATAAAAAAATCAAATTAAATCAATTAATTTTGATTTTTGTTCATGTTTATGTTAAATTTTAGGAGAATTTGTGATTTATATCTATTTGATAATATTTCAAAATGAATTTTTAGGAATACTTGATATTAATTGAGTCAAAGAAACAAAAAAGTTAAGTTACATCTTTTTTTTTAAAAAAAAAAAATCTTATACCAAACCAAACTAAACCAATTGTGACTAATTTGTTTAGGTTGGGCTCCCCATTGAAAGCCAAAGTATTTCTAATGCATAATGGAGACTTTCTTTGACTTTTAAGTTTTAACCAAAGAAAAAAGGTAAAATTCCCAATTCCCCTAACAACCATGGTTTGAATTTATATCTTAGCCAAACTCCTAATAAATAAATTTTATATGCTTTTGCGAGGTATTCATATTTCGTTATCCTCGTAATAAGCACTCCATATAAAATTTGAGACGTGCAGAAATCAAATCTTAATTCTCTTTAAAAATACAAACCAAACAAGTTGCAGTATTGATAGCAAGGCAAAAGATTAAATTTCTTGACCGAATAATTTAATTTCGTTAGACAGCTATTGTCTACACTTTCTTCGCCTTCATCCTTCATTATCTTTCATTTTATTAATTTGCTTTCACGCACATTCTATGACGAAAACAATCTCTCATAAGCAGATGCAGTTATATATGCTTTGCATCTATAATTGCTTATAATGGACAATAAACAAATTTAAAATGACCATGACTAAATGAATACAGCTTCTTTCCTTGGGATTTAATAAATTATTATATAGATCAGATTTGTTTCTTTGGTGAATTGCACATGGTGAATGTGTTGGAATTTTCTGAATGTGGGTTACAATTAATTGTATGTGTGAATGATAAATCTAAAGCACATGTAGATTTATAGAGCTAAATTGTAGTCAAGTTGTAAATAATTGTTTAGAATTAAAAGACTTTTGTTTAGAATTGGTACATTGTCTTGTTAAATAGAGTCTAGGGTTATTAGCTTTGCTTGTTGTGAATAAATACTTTTAAAATTAAAGCTGTGAAAATTTGTAGAAAATGATCAAGGATGCTTAGCACCCAACCCAGCTCTCAGCTTTGGGAAGTTAGAGAACACAACAACAGCCAACGCTCAGCTCCAAATCCCAATGCCCAGCATCGAAATTAAAGAAGACTTATGGAGGTCTAGCGCTCAACATGCGAGGATCCATGTTCAACGCTCATATTGTGAGAGGTTACTGGAGTTGCAGCGCTTAGCGCCCATATACTGAGCTTAACGCACTACAGTACCTAAAATGAATATCCTGTCAAAGTATCCTGAGCGCTGTCAAGTCCATGTTGAGTGTTGGAGTCATTTATAAATAGGTAGTCTTATTCAATTTTGGAAAAAGGGGGATCACTTTTCAAATTTTGATGTACATCTCTTGGACTATTAGAGATTCAAGCTCTTGGGGACAATTCTTGAAGATTTAATGCCCCTCCACTCATCTATCTTTGTTAATTCTTTCCTTTTTGTTCTTTCTCCTACTATGAGTAGCTAAATCCTCTTTGTTGGGGTTAGATGTAGCTAATGCTGAACTCTCATGTAATTGATTTGATCATTTAATATAGTTCCTATTTCTTTATGAGTAATTGATCTCTTTTCTTAATGCTTGTTGTGGCTTGATCACCTATAATTTGATTCTTGAGTTGATAGACAATTGGAAAATTGATATTAACTCTAGACCTGAAATCAATTGCCTGTTGAATCTTGAATCTAGGAATAGATCTTGATTTAGTAGTAGTCTTGGAATTCTTGATCGTAATGCAGATTCACTAATCATTTCACCTAAGGAATTAGGGAGTAATTAGGGAATTTAGGCTCATTTCACCTAAGGAATTAGGATTTGAGTAATTTAGAGGATTTATTGTCATAATTGAAGTGTGGAACTATGTTAAGTATCTTTTCGTTGCATTTCGAGGGAAGATTAGTGAACCTAACCTCAACATCTCATCACATTTTAAGTAAATTTCATTTGTGCTTGTTAAGTGTTTGATAAAATTACAAAAAGAACTTGTTCATTTAGTTTTATTTCATTTTAATTCTAGTTTTGTTATTTTATTGTTTGAGCACCTTTCTCTCCAAATTTTACGAATAAATAGTGATTAGATTGTATTTGTTGGTAATTGTACTTAGTCCTTGTTGGGAACGATAACTCACTCATACTTTATTACTTGCACGATTGGTACACTTGCTAGCTACGTTAACAAGTTTTTGAGGTATAGGGAAGAGATTGCATACCTTGTCTTGGTGCAAAATTGGAATGAACCACCTTACAAAACTACAACTTGACCAATAAGCACAAAGTAATTGAAACAACAATAAGATGGGTGATGAAATTTTTTGTGAAAATGAAAACAATGTGTTGCGCGCACGAATTGATTTTTGTTAAACCTGGCGCTAGCGCCCAGTGATAGCCTCTCGGCAAGTGCACCGAATCGTTCAAGTAATAAAATTTAGTGAGTTATCGTCTCCACAGGGATTGAGTTACCAAACACCAATTCACTAGATTTGATGCTATTTAGACTAACGTACTTTTGGATTGAAGGTAACTCTAATGCTAAAAATTATAGTAATTAAAAATAAAAACTAAATGAGCAAAACTAGAGTGCGGTTAAAAGAATGTGCGATGTGAACTGAATATTATGAAATTGCTAGGGATTTGATTTCACTTGACTTATCCAATTGAATTAAGAAATTTCATTCTTCTTGACTCTTCATCCATGAATTAAAGGTTGAATTTTCTGAAACTAATTAAATTCCAATTCCTTGGATATTCAATTCTCCTTTAACCAACAAGAACTAATTAATTCCTTAACCTAGTTCGAATTGAAAAGGGCTTTACACAAATAGTAAAATTCAATGGCACCACACAATCCCAAAGCTTATTCCTAAACCTTGTAAGATTATGGCATTCATTCCCAATAGCTAGTACATAATTGAATTTCCCAATTCTAATTATGAACCCTAGATCAAAATATGAGAGGCCAATTCATAAATTGTATAAAAACAGAGAATAAACGCTTAACCATAGAATCAAGTCAAGAATTACAAGATGTTCATAAAACCATTATCCAAGTCAAGCTACATCAAATCCCTAACATAGGAAAATTAGCTACTCATGATAAAAAGGGAAGAAAAATTGAGAAAAGAGATGAACTCCATGAAGAATTCGAGATGTTGATGTTGAGATCCTCTAATCTTCTTCTTGAATCACTTCTCCTTGTAGAGTAGCAGCAGATCCCCTTCTCTATTTTCCTCTAGCCGTCCTCCCTTCAGCTTTTTTTTTCTTTTTCCTTTTATACCAGAAAACAGGGCACGTCAGAATTAACTCCACCGCCTAGGCGGTGGAATCTCACCGCCTAAGCGGTGAGACTGCAGTGAGAAGCGCATGCTATGTGATGCCACCGCCTAGGCGGTGGATGTGCCGAGAAGAACTAGCTGCACGAGCAATTGGAGCGCTTAAGCGCTGGATTCCACCGCCTAGGCGGTGGCTTGGCAGTGGCAAACATTCACATGTTGGGTTCTACCGCTGAGCGGTAGATTTGGGCGCTTCAAGCGGTGGATGTCGAGAGGAGAATTTTCCTTCTTGCTGCTTCATTTCCTTCCCAATGCTAACTCCTTTATTCCATACCTAAGAATTAAAAGGATACAAAGTAAAAATAAGCATCTAAGCAAGAAAATGAAACAAAATACTAAACAAAGATGTAAATGAAAACACACAAAACTAAACTTAAAAACAATGGAGAAAACTCAATCAAAGGTTGGTTTTAGGAAAAATTTGTCACATAATCGCAAAGATAGTCAGTCCATTTAACAAGACTATCACCCAGCTCTGAGTAGGCTTACTCAGCGCTGCACCTCTAGTGAGTAGCCTCAACTACAACGCCCAGCTCTATAAACAACGCTCAACACTACATACCCAATACATTACATCAACCACATCGCCCAACACTGGGCTTACAAAAAAATAATTGAACTTGACATGCTCAGCGTTGTGTATTCAAGCTACGCGCTGAGCTCCTTAGCTACAAAATTTTGCAAAAGCTCTGAAATCCTCTGAGTCTATATTAGATTCCCTTTTTGGTTCTTCTTGGTCACATATCTTTAATGTCATATGCAAGAGTCTCTGCACAAGGAAAGTAATGCAATCATTAGCTTGAAAAGAACTCAACCACCATACTATTTACAAACACAAAAAGGAAGAAAGAAAAAAAAAGCATAAAATATTAAAATCTTGGGTTGCCTCCCAAGTAGCGCTTCTTTAACGTCATTAGCTGGACGCTGGAATGTTCCAGCAATTTTAGCACTTTTTCCCTCACTACTTCCTTCTTTTCCTCATCATAAAGATTTTCAATCAAATTAACCATTACCTTCTCAAGAGAAGTGGAAGCTTGTTGCTGTCCCAAGATTCCTGTGATCATTACATCAACCATATCCATTCAAAAACATTGCCCTTTATCATTCAGGTGATGCATAGCTAATTGGACCACAACAAATGTACCGAGTCATTGCAAGTAATAAAATAGGTGAATAATCGGATATCATCCTCAGGGATCGATGGCCAAATACCAATTCGCAAAGGAAACAACTATTTAGACTTAGATTTAGAAGGAAGAGAATTCAAAATCATAAAACAACAATTAAAGCTAGTAAATCGTTTAGAAATTTTAACAAACACTTAAAGGGCAAGAAAAAATGATAGAAACACTAAGGGTTCAATTTCATCCAATTATGACTTCGGGTTCTTCATAGACAAAGTACCCTTTAAATTATCGAAAACCCAATTATCTGAATCCCAATTCACTTGTTGAATGTTAAATTCCCTCAAGTGGTTCTAACCCAAATTCCTTTGGTGAAACAACACAATCAAACCCTACCAACTAGCCTACTTCCTAAGGTCAAGTCAATAAAACATGATGATTAAGCTCAATGGAATTTCTAAGCACAAACACATTAACCAAGTTACCTATTCCTAGATTAACCCAATCAATGATATCAATTGCAAATGACAAATCCACAACTCACTATTCCTATAATAGAAGTGAACCCACAAAACACATGAATGATGGCCAAACATTCAATAGCATTAAGAATAACAATTAATATATAAATGATCAATCAATTTGAGACACTTATGTTAGCTTTGTATTAGGCTTTATTAGATGTTTATTGTGCCCAATATTAGTATTTTAGATGAGTTTAATGTTGTTGGGCTTCATTGGGCTTTAATGCAAATATTGAATAATTTTCGGATTTTAATGCATTTTGACCTTTCTTCCTTGGTTAGGCCATAACTTGGGATTCGGAGATCCATTTGAGGTGATCTTGGTCTCTTTGAAAAGCTAAAACAAGGCTCTATAAGTTTCATGAGAACTCAAGAGCTGGATCGGACTTCTAAGGGTCCAAAATATCCCTACAATGCAGAGTGGGTTTGCTATCACTAAAATCTAGGTAGTGTGCACATATTGGACTACATAGTGAGCTATAGGCCTCTTCTTGGGCTGAAAATTAGCCATTCACTGAAGACCATTTAGTCAATAGATGTCGTTTTAGGCATGATTATGAAGCTACAAGTTGGTTTGAATTTGGAAACACGTTCTGCCAACCTAACTTGAGGTAGGTGCAGTGTTTTTGGCATATCTGGAGTTCTAAAAGTCCAAATGGCATGATTCCGGTTGCAAAATTTCAAGGAGACAATTAGCTACAACTTTCATGAGACCTCTATGCCAAAATGCACCGTCTAGGTCATGAAAATCAAGCCAGAAGTCGGATAAGAGTTACTGACTAAAAGCCACCAACCATACACAAACTCATCTACCATGCACCAACCCACCAACCATGCATCAAGCTTCCATATTTGTCAATTTCCATATATTTTACAGCTTGTATTTAGATTATGTACATGTACAAATTGGCTTCTAGGATTAGTATAAATAGAGCCAATATCTTTGTATTATAATCATTTAATTTTAAGTAAGTTTGAAGAAAGTTTGAGTATTTGTGAGAGTTTTCTTTCTCTTCTTCTCCATTCTCTTTACAATTTCGTTTTTGTTCTTTTATTTCTGTGTTCTTCCTTCCCATCCATGGAAGGCTAGGCTCTCATAATCAATCAAAGGGATTAGCCATCTTGATGTTTAATTTTGAGATCTTGTTTCACTTGTTCATATTGCTTAAATTGTTATTCAAGTTTCTCTTCTTCCTCTTTTGATTTTTATCTAGATTAAATTGCTTAATTTGATTTAGATGTTGATGTGATAATAGCTTTATTATCATGTATTCAAAGAGGATCACAAAGATTAAACAATATATTAAAGCTTTTTGATAGATTGTTTAGCTTGGTTAAATTCTAGATCTTAAGTTAATCTATGTTGGATGGTGCTTACTTTATCTAACCTTGGTTAATCAAATCCTAGATGCTTATCTAGTAGAGAATTCTTGGATCATGTTAAGGCTTCTTGATGTGATCTAAGGCCAAGAACATGATTAGTAATTAAGTGGATTCCTTGTGATCAATGATGAGTTAAACTCAATATCGGTAAATTTCCTTGGATTGGTTGTTTCTTTAGATTTGTTTACAACTTTAAGTCTCATACTTTTATTAATCTTGTTAATCAACAACAAAATCCCATTTTCTAATTATCTTGATCTAATTAAATCTTTGTTTTTGGATCCTTGAGAGACGATTCAGTTCATTCTATATACTACAAATTAGTTTGTGAACCGGTTATTTTTATTATTTGATAGGTCTCGTCAACCTCTTGTCAATCAATAAGATAAATTATTCATTGAATAAATAGGAAATCAATAAAACATCATCAAGCCATGGATTACATCAAAACCCTAGCAAAAAGGGTTTAGTTAAACATGCTAAACCTAAAAAACAAAGAAAACAAAGAAGATGGAGAAAGGGATAGGAAGAACCCCATGAATTAAAGATCGTTGGTGAAGAATCCATTCTCCTCCTCTTCAAGCTCCAAGAGATGAAGAGTGATATTCTTGTTAAATGGATTGACTATCTTTGTGTTTGTGTGATAAATTCTTCTTGAAACCAACCTTTGATTGAGTTTTTCCCATTGTTTTTAAGTTTAGTTTTGTGTGTTTTCATTTACCTCATTGTTTAATCTTTTGTTTCATTTTCTTGCTTAGAAGCCTAATTTTTACTTTGTATCTTTTTAATTCTTAGGTATGGAATAAAGGAGTTTAGTATGGGGAAGGAAATGAAGTAGCAAGAAAGAGAATTCCTCTTCTGACATCCATCGCTTGAGCGCCCAAATCCACCGCTTAAGCAGTAGAATCTAGCACTTAATGTTTGCTATTGCCAAGCCACCGCCTAGGCGGTGGAATCCAGTGCTTAAGCGCGCTCCAATTGCTGTCATAGTTGGTCTTTTCGGGACAGCCACCGCCTAGGTGGTGGAATCACATAGTCACGTTCTCTTCTGCAATCTAAAATTTGACGCATCGGTTTCCTGGTATAAATAGAGAAAGAAAAGAAAGAAAGAAAGGATGACGACTGGAAGAAAATAGAGAAGGGGATTTGTTGCAACCCCAACCCAAGAAGAAGGGATTCAAGAGGAAGATTAAAGGATCTCAACATCAACATCTTGGATTCATCATGGAGTTCATCTCTTTTCCCAATTTCTCTTCCCTTTTTGTCATGAGTAGATAAATTTCCTAAGCTAGGGATTTGATGTAGCTTGACTTGGATAATGGTTTTATGAACTTCTTGTAATTCTTGACTTGATTCTATGGTTTAAGCATTTATTCTCTGTTTTTATACAATTAATGAATTGGCCTATCATATTTTGATCTAGGGTTCATAATTAGAATTGGGAAATTCTATTATATACTAGCTATTGAGAATGAATGCCATAGTCTCATAAGGTTTAGGAATAAGCTTTGGGATTATGTGGTGCCTTTGAATTTTGGTATTTGTGTAAGGCACTTTTCAATTTGAACTAGGTTAAGGAATTAATTAGTTTTGTTAGTTAAAGGAGAATTGAATATCCAATGAATTAGAATTTAATTAGTTTCAGAAAATTCAATCGTTCAACCATGGATGTAGAGTCAAGAATGAGAACTTTTTTTTTAATTCAATTGGATAAGTCAAGAGAAATCAAACCCCTAGCATTTTCATAATATTCAGTTTACATCTCACATTCATTTAACCACACTTTACTTTTGCTCATTTAGTTTTTATTTTTTAATTACTATAATTTTTAACATTGGAGTTACCTTTAATCCAAAAGTACATTAGTCTAGATAGCATCAAATCTAGTGAATAGGTGTTTGGTAAACTCAATTCCTGTGGAGACGATAACTTACTCATTTTTATTACTTGAACGATTCGGTGCATTTGTGATAGCCTCTCGGCAAGTGCACCGAATCGTTCAAGTAATAAAATTTAGTGAGTTATCGTCTCCACAGGGATTGAGTTACCAAACACCAATTCACTAGATTTGATGCTATTTAGACTAACGTACTTTTGGATTGAAGGTAACTCTAATGCTAAAAATTATAGTAATTAAAAATAAAAACTAAATGAGCAAAACTAGAGTGCGGTTAAAAGAATGTGCGATGTGAACTGAATATTATGAAATTGCTAGGGATTTGATTTCACTTGACTTATCCAATTGAATTAAGAAATTTCATTCTTCTTGACTCTTCATCCATGAATTAAAGGTTGAATTTTCTGAAACTAATTAAATTCCAATTCCTTGGATATTCAATTCTCCTTTAACCAACAAGAACTAAATAATTCCTTAACCTAGTTCGAATTGAAAAGGGCTTTACACAAATAGTAAAATTCAATGGCACCACACAATCCCAAAGCTTATTCCTAAACCTTGTAAGATTATGGCATTCATTCCCAATAGCTAGTACATAATTGAATTTCCCAATTCTAATTATGAACCCTAGATCAAAATATGAGAGGCCAATTCATAAATTGTATAAAAACAGAGAATAAACGCTTAACCATAGAATCAAGTCAAGAATTACAAGATGTTCATAAAACCATTATCCAAGTCAAGCTACATCAAATCCCTAACATAGGAAAATTAGCTACTCATGATAAAAAGGGAAGAAAAATTGAGAAAAGAGATGAACTCCATGAAGAATTCGAGATGTTGATGTTGAGATCCTCTAATCTTCTTCTTGAATCACTTCTCCTTGTAGAGTAGCAGCAGATCCCCTTCTCTATTTTCCTCTAGCCGTCCTCCCCTCAGCTTTTTTTTTTCTTTTTCCTTTTATACCAGAAAACAGGGCACGTCAGAATTAACTCCACCGCCTAGGCGGTGGAATCTCACCGCCTAAGCGGTGAGACTGCAGTGAGAAGCGCATGCTATGTGATGCCACCGCCTAGGCGGTGGATTTGGGCGCCTAGGCGGTGGATGTGCCGAGAAGAACTAGCTGCACGAGCAATTGGAGCGCTTAAGCGCTGGATTCCACCGCCTAGGCGGTGGCTTGGCAGTGGCAAACATTCACATGTTGGGTTCTACCGCTTGAGCGGTAGATTTGGGCGCTCAAGCGGTGGATGTCCAGAGGAGAATTTTCCTTCTTGCTGCTTCATTTCCTTCCCAATGCTAACTCCTTTATTCCATACCTAAGAATTAAAAGGATACAAAGTAAAAATAAGCATCTAAGCAAGAAAATGAAACAAAATACTAAACAAAGATGTAAATGAAAACACACAAAACTAAACTTAAAAACAATGGAGAAAACTCAATCAAAGGTTGGTTTTAGGAAAAATTTGTCACATAATCACAAAGATAGTCAGTCCATTTAACAAGACTATCACTCCCCCAAACCTAAGATTTTGCTTGACCCCAAGCAAAAATAACTAAAAAGGAAAACTAAGACTCAAACACAGCTCCACTATTCTGAGAATGCTGCATTTGGTGCTTTGGTTTATGTTGCATGAAGTTTTCTTTCAGCTCATGTTTGCCATAATTGATTGAACAACTCTGAATGATTGTGAGGCTCTGTAAACTCTTCTGCTTGATAGGGCGTTTGACTTTTGATTACAAGTTGGTTGTGGTTTTATTACATCTCTTGTTATGTCTTCAATTTTTCATTCTAGCTTCCAATTTTTCAACATCTTGGATAATGTTCAATTCTTTTGCTTTTTTTTTTTCTAAAAAAAAAAAAAAAAAAAAAAAAAAAAAAAAAAAAAAAAAAACAAAAAAAAAGAGAAAAAAAAAAGAGAAAGAGCAACTGCTTAGTGTATCTGTGGCTGTTGGTTGAAGTGAGGATGTGTGGAAGAGGCGCACGGTCCTTCCTTTACCTTCATACCATAGATGTCTTTGCTTGCCAATAAAACCTGGTGCTGTGTCTTGGTCGTAATGTGTGGAAGAGGCGCACGGTTATAACCTTGATATCTAACCAGTTTGTTTTTGTTATTAGTTCTTTCCTTGGTGAAGTTTGGGGGTGTGTTGTGTGGAAGAGGCGCACGAGCACTCCTCTAACATCTCACCTTGGTTTTGTTCATTTTACCTTATAAGCGTTTGTGTTGAACCATTGTCCATGTGTTGTCTCTTTGGTTAGCTAGTAGCTTAACTGTTTACATACAAGC
This sequence comes from Styphnolobium japonicum, assembly GCA_023212625.1. Classification (NCBI taxonomy): domain Eukaryota; kingdom Viridiplantae; phylum Streptophyta; class Magnoliopsida; order Fabales; family Fabaceae; genus Styphnolobium; species Styphnolobium japonicum. The sequence goes on along the minus strand of JALBWW010000003.1, from coordinate 16,951,310 downwards.
TTGTAATTTTACCACTGCCTCACTTGTGCTAATTTCAGATGCCTTCTTGCCGTTTTGTTTATGATTAGCAATTACACTAGTTTGGTTGTTGTCCACTTCAATTAAACAGTCTTTTGCTGAAATGTTTACTTCATTGTGAGCTTGAATCAAATTGCCAAATGCCAGCATTTTTAGGGGTTGTGGAGCAGTGTTTGAGTCTTAGTTTTCCTTTTTAGTTATTTTTGCTTGGGGTCAAGCAAAATCTTAGGTTTGGGGGAGTGATAGTCTTGTTAAATGGACTGACTATCTTTGTACAACTAAAAACAAACAGTAAAACAGGAATGAAAGTAAACAACATAACGAAAAAGAAAAAGACAAAGAAGATGACTCCCTGGTGTAGTAATGGCTAGTCGTCAGCCTCTGTTTCTGCATCCTCATCTCCCGCAGCCTCCCCTTCATCTCCCGCGACCTCCTCCTCATCACTGAAGCTAATGTTAGCCATAATCTCCTCATCCGTCAGAGGAATACCTCCCATAGAATCGGGATCTACATGCAGTTGCTCAGCCAGCCTCCTAATCATATGTTCCATGCTGATTTGGGATTGCATGATGTGATTCAGCTTTCTTTCACTCTGCTGAATGTGCTTCTTTTGCCTCTGCTCTATTCGCTCCAATCGTTGGTCTGAGGAAAGTGTTCGAGCAGGCCTTCTAGAAGATTCTTGTTGCTGAGGAGGTGCTGGGTTTCGTGCTTCCTCAAAGTATGAGAGGACAACTCTGGCAGTAATAGGAGGAGCAGCTGGTTCTGGGATGTCAGCTGTCAATGAGATACCTTCATTTTTGCACAATCGGGTAATGAGGGATGGGTGTCCCAAACCTCCCATCTGAGCTTGGGCACTTTCATGAATATTAAGAGCAATGAGGCCACCTATATCCACTGGTGCTCCCGTGACAATGCAGTAGATGAGCTTCGCCCTTTTAACAGATACGTCAGATGAGTTCGAGGATGGTAAAAGGGTGGCTTGAATGAATGTGCACCAGGCCTTTGGTATAGGCCGAAGGTCAGACTTCTTGAGATGCTTTGGGTATCCCTTGGTATCCATGACCCATTCTGCACCTTCTTTTGCTATGGTGCGAAGGACTGCACTTGCGTCTCATGGTCTATCCAACATCTCACTGTAACCACAGGCTCCGAGAAATGCTGGGGGTGTGCCCAACATGCGGTTTAGGACCCGCGGAGTGAAGTAAATTGCTTTGCCCCTCACAAAGCTTATGTATTTTTCATCTTGTTCATTTTCATGGTAAGCATTAGCATAGAATTCCCTTACTAATGTCTGACAACCATCTTCAGGGGCTTGGCATAGGGTCATCCACTTTCTTGATGTGATTTGAGTAGTTATCTCAGGATACTCCCCATCTTTAAGTTGAATGCCCCGCTCTCGGATTATGCGCTTTTTCAACACCAATTTGTTGAATCTCTGTTCATGAGCAAAAGACTTGAATCTATTGGCATCAAAAGTTGAAGAACTTGAAGAAGCTCCCCTATTTGTCTTTTGCTTCTTTGGAGGCATAATTCAATAACAGTGGCAAATTCCTGATAAAAGCACATAAGAGAGAAATGAATAACTATTGAGTGGGGAACAATCAATTAATACTCATGAAAGACAATTAAGCAGAGCTAAACAATATATCAGAATTTTCCAGAGGTTCCACAATCACTCAATCATGACCTAAGTTCACAATTATTAATCATGGTTCAATAAAATAGTTGCACAAGATCAAAATTTTCCATCTACCATGACTAACAGAGTGAAGTAGGCAATTCCCCAAGTCCCAAGCATTGCACAATATCACATAAGAATCTCAAATCTACACTCACACTCACAAGTAGAGCATAGCCTCATGATTATGCAAGAATGTCCATTATTACACCACCAAGCATAAACAAGTGCACTTATTCATCAATACCATTCAACAATTGTACCCAATTTGACACACATTGCACAATTTCCCCAAATCCCCAATTTGAAAACCCTAGGGTTCATGTAACAATTCTCTAAAGTTGCACAAATTAAGTTAAGCAAGTGAAGGCATAGAACATAAAAACTTACCTCAACCAAGGAATTGAAGGACAAATGCAAGAGAGTGAGGGAAGAAGCTTGGGGGATGCTCCTATGGGGAAGTCTCCTCTTGAGTGCAAAGGAAGTGAAAATGGAGGGAGGAAGAGAGTAAAAATGAAGAGGAAGGGAAATGGGTGTGAGTGGAGTAGTGATTTTGGAGTGTGTTTGTGTGGGTGAGTGAATAAAAGAAGATGAGGAAGAAGAAGAAGTGATGAGAGTGGAGAGGGGGGGCTGCCGCTTGGGCGGTGTGAATGGGTGTGTGCGTGATCCAAAAAATTCCCACCGCCTAGGCGCTGGCTTTATACCGCCCAGGCGGTGGATGCCCAGTGATCCCCAATGTAGCGCGCTTAAGCGCTAACATGCCACCGCCTAGGCGGTGGCTTCACATCTTTTTTTTTTTTTTTTTAAAACGAGCGCTTAAGCGCTCACTCCCACCGCTTAAGCGGTGGGGTACCCGAGAGGGTGCCATGACTGCCCAGTGACCGCTTAGGCGGTCACTTCCCACCGCCTAGGCGGTGGATATCCCGAGAGTTGCCCTTGTTGTTTTCTCTCTGTTTTTTTTTTTCAGTCATCGCTTAAGCGGTGGTTAAACAGAGGCAACTCTCTCATCTGCAACCAAATTTTCTCAAATGACATGGTTCTCAACTCCTCATTCTAGAATATCCCTCCCCACATTTTTCACAAAGTGTCAATGCATCTCCAAAATTCACAATGACCTTAAACTTGATTCCTAATCCAACATGCATCTAATCAATCCCTAAGGATCGGAAGGCCTTAAACTAGCATGAAAGACATGGATTCAGAGATTAATCAACCAAGAAGTATTTCAGCTATTACCAGTAAGCATCAAGACAACAGGGAGCTTCATCATTATTGAAGACAAAACAAATTTTTTTTTTTTTTTTTTTCCAGACAATTATGACAGTAATGCAGAAATTTAGAAAGAGAGAAGGGAAAAGAAACTTGGGTTGCCTCCCAAGAAGCGCTTGTTTAACGTCACTAGCTTGACGTGAAGTTACTTCATTGAGGTTGACCAAGAGTAATGGAGGATTTCTGACGATGAACATCTCCTCCCAAATAGATCTTCAACCTTTGGCCATTTACTTTAAAGCTTCTGCCTGAAGTTGGTTCAATGAGTTCAACTGTCCCATAAGGAAAAACTTTCTCTACCACAAACGGTCCAGACCATCTTGATTTGAGCTTTCCAGGAAACAACTTCAATCTCGAATTGAAGAGTAAAACATGTTGCCCTTGTTCAAATGTTCGGTGACTTATCTTTCGATCATGCACCAACTTAGCTCTCTCTTTGTACAATCGGGAATTCTCATAAGCTCCAGTGCGGAACTCATCCAGTTCATTTAATTGCAAAAGCCTTTTTTCACCTGCTCCTTTTAATTCAAAGTTTAGGAACTTAACTGCCCAAAATGCTTTGTGTTCCAATTCTACAGAAGATGACATGCTTTCCCATAGACCAATTGATAAGGAGACATGCCAATTGGAGTCTTAAATGCTGTTCTGTAGGCCCATAGAGCATCATCTAGCTTCCTTGACCAATCTTTTCTTGATGAACTCACAGTCTTTTCTAAGATTCTCTTCAACTCCCGATTTGAGACTTCAACTTGACCACTTGTTTGTGGGTGATATGGGGTGGCGATTTTATGGGAAACCCCATATTTAGTCAATACAACCTCCAATTGTTTATTGCAGAAGTGGCTTCCTCCATCACTAATTAAAGCTCTAGGCACACCAAATCTTGAAAAGATGTTCTTCTTCAGGAATCCAATCACTACTTTAGTATCATTGCTTATTGAAGGGATGGCTTCTACCCATTTTGACACGTAGTCCACAGCTACCAAAATGTATAGGTTGGAAAATGAAGATGGGAATGGGCCCATAAAGTCAATGCCCCAAACATCAAATAATTCAACTTCAAGGATCATGTTCATAGGCATCTCGTGTCTTCTTGAGATTGTTCCAACCCTTTGACATCTATCACATCTCTCCACAAATGCTCGAGCATCCTTGAAGAGTGTTGGCCAGTAGAATCCACTTTGGCAAAGACCTTAGGCTGCAGCTTCTTTCTCCTCCAAAATGGCCTCCATACTCGGAGCCATGGCAGTGCCATAAGATACTTTCAATTTCTTCTTCCTCGGAACACACCTCCTCAAAGATACTATCTGCACATCTCCGATATAGGAATGGTTCATCCCAAATGAAAAACCTTGCATCATGCAGAAACTTCTTTCTTTGCTGCCATGTTAGCTCAGGTGGTAGGACTCCAACGGCTTTGTAATTAGCAAAGTCAGCATACCAAGGAAGAGCTTGGATGGCAAACAACTGTTCATCCGGGAATTCTTCATTTATGGGTACTGATTCTTTTTCTTCTTCATCCCCAACTTGTAAGATTCTGGATAGATGGTCAGCTACTGAGTTCTCAGTTCCTTTCTTGTCCTTGATCTCCAAGTCAAATTCCTGCAACAATAAAATCCAACGAATTAACCGAGGCTTTGCATCTTGTTTGGACAAAAGATATTTAAGTGCTGAATGGTCAGTATAAACAATCACTTTGGAACCAACTAAGTAAGAACGAAACTTATCAAATGCAAAAACAACAGCAAGTAGTTCTTTCTCAGTTGTGGCATAATTCAATTGTGCATCATTCAACACTTTGCTTGCATAATAAATCACATGCAACATCTTATTCTTTCTTTGTCCTAAAACAGCACCTACTGCATAATCACTTGCATCACACATTAATTCAAAGGGCAAATCCCAATTAGGAGCAACAATGATGGGTGCAGAAGTGAGTTTCTCTTTTAGGATATTAAAAGCATGCAAGCATTCACTATCAAACACAAAAGAAGAATCTTTAACCAACAGATTACTCAAGGGCTTTGCTATTTTGGAAAAATCTTTTATAAATCTTCTGTAAAACCCAGCATGCCCAAGAAAGCTTCGGATCCCCTTGACATTGGTTGGGGGAGGTAGTTTCTCTATGGTCTCCACCTTTGCTCTATCTACCTCTATCCCCTTGGATGAGATTCGATGTCCAAGAACAATACCCTCTTTCACCATGAAATGACATTTTTCCCAATTGAGGACTAAGTTTGTTTCCTGACATCTCTTCAGAACCAAAGCAAGATTAGTCAAACAAGAATCAAAAGAGGAACCAAAAACAGAAAAATCATCCATAAATATCTCAATGAATTTTTCTACCATATCAGAAAAGATGGAAAGCATACACCTTTGAAAAGTTACTGGAGCATTGCATAGTCCAAACGGTATCCTCCGATAAGCAAACACTCCATAGGGGCACGTGAATGCTGTCTTCTCTTGGTCTTCCGGTCTACAACAACTGATTGTACCCGAATAGCCATCTAAGAAGCAAGAGAATGCATGCCCACCAATCTCTCAAGCATTTGGTCTATGAAAGGGAGAGGGAAGTGATCCTTCCTTGTTGCACTATTAAGCTTACGGTAGTCAATGCACATTCGCCATCCAAAGGATGTGAGTTCTTGTGGGGATCAATTCATTGTTATTGTTGACCATAACTGTCATTCCTCCCTTTTGGGAACCACTTGTACCGGGCTCACCCATGAACTATCTGAAATGGGGTAGATGATCCCCGCATCAAGAAGTTTAATTACTTCCTTTCTTACCACCTCCTTCATTGTTGGGTTGAGTCTTCTTTGAGGTTGGATTGCAGCTTTATAATCATCTTCCATGAGAATCTTGTGCATGCATACAGTTGGACTTATCCCCTTAAGGTCACTAATGCTCCACCCAAGTGTCGATTTGTGTTCTCTCAACACCCTCAACAGCTTTTCTTCCTCCACCTTGCTCAACTCAATACTAACAATCACAGGATGGGTGTTGTTCTCACCAAGAAATGCATATTTGAGACTAGATGGTAAGGGTTTCAGTTCAAGCTTCGGAAGGTCTTCTTTCTCAACTCCTTCTTTCATTAATTCTTCTTCTTTTGACCCATTGGAGGTGGAGAGGATTGGTAAGGCTTCTAATTGTTGCACACACTTCATTGTTTCTAAATCATTGAGTTCTTCATCTTCCAAACTCTTGGACTGCATCAAAGCTACTTCAAGTGGATTGTTTGGAGGATTTTGTAGGAAGACATTTGAGACAAGAGAATCAATGGCATCCACCCGAAAACATTGTTCCTTATCTATTGGGTGTTTCATGGCTTCAAACACATTAAAAGTCACCTTTTCATCATGTACCCTCAACATTAATTCTCCTTGCTGAACATCAATCAAAGCTCTCCCAGTGGCCAAAAATGGTCTTCCAAGAATGAGAGGGATATCAGCATCCTCCTCCATATCAAGAACTACAAAATCAGCTGGGAAAATGAATTTATCTACCTTTACCAATACGTCTTCCACTATCCCATATGGGTGTTTGATAGACCGATCCGCCAACTGTAGAGATATTGTTGTTGGCTTAATTTCTCCAATCCCCAACTTGTTTAGAATTGAAAGTGGCATCAAATTTATGCTAGCTCCAAGGTCACAAAGGGCTTTGCCAATTGTTAATTTTCCAATAGTGCAAGGAATATGGAAACTACCAGGGTCTTTCAACTTGGGTGGTAACTTTTTCTGGATAATTGCACTGCACTCTTCAGTTAGCATTACCGTCTCATCTTCTTGTAGCTTCCTCTTCTTGGATAAGAGCTCCTTCATAAATTTGGCATAAGAGGGCATTTGTTCTAATGCTTCTGCAAATGGAATGTTGATTTGAAGCCTCTTGAAAATGTCTAAAAACCGAGCAAAGTGCTTCTCTTGATTCTCTTTCTTGAGTCTTTGAGGGAACGGGACTTTGGCATATGGTGATGGCACAAAAGGCTTGTCCCACACCTTCTCCTTTTTCCTTGGAGATTCACTTTTCTTTTGCTCTTCTTCTTGCACCTGATCAGGGAGTTTAGATGAAGATGCATCTTCTTCTTCTACTGTACCTTGAGCTTGATGATTCATTACTTCCTTGACTTTACCTTCTCTAGGTGTAACCTCCACTGTTTTACCACTCCTCAAAGTTATAGCCTTACACTGCTCCTTAGGATTTGGCTCAGTGTTACTAGGAAATACTCCTGGTGGTTTTTCAGCTAGTTGCCTCGAGATCTGTCCCACTTGATTCTCCAAATTCCTAATAGAAGACTCTTGGTTCTTGAAGTTTGCCCTTGTCTCTTGCATGAAGCTTGAAGTTTGCTGCACAAAACTTGTTGTTGATTGAGACAACTTTTCTAAGGCAATTTCCAAAGGAGATGGTTTGGCTTGATCATGCTGGACATGAGGTAATGGTGGAGCCTGATAAGGAGGATTAGGCGGTCTTTGCACATTTTGATTACTCCATGAGAAGTTTGGATGATTTTTCCACCCTGGATTGTAAGTGTTGGAGTAGGGGTTGTGCGGGGGTCTCTGTGGATTCCCCATATAATTCACTTGCTCATGAGATGCTTGATTCAATACATTTGCCTCACAATCCCCATTGACATGGTTGCCTCCACAAAAATCACAAACTAGGGCTGGGGAATTTACTGCATTCACTTGCACTTGCCCCAATTGCTTTGTGAGAGTCGCCAACTGTTGAGAAAGACTCTTGTTTTGAGCAAGGATGGCATCTAATGTCTCGAGCTCCATAACACCTCTTTTCCCCATTGACCTCTCACTAGGAGTGTGATAATTATTAGCAGCCATAGTATCTATCAATTGGAGAGCTTCTTCTGGTGTTTTGTTATTCAATGAACCCCCAGCTGCTGCATCTACCATAGCTCTTGTTGCATGAGTCAATCCATTGCAAAAAGTCTGAATTTGGAGCCATTCTGGAATTGCATGATGTGGACATCTCCTCAACAAATCCTTGAATCTTTCCCAAGCATCATAAAGCACCTCTCCATCATGCTGAGAGAATGAGGTTATCTCTTGTCTCATCTTTGCGGACTTGGAAGGAGGGAAATATTTGGTGAGAAACCTCGTCACTAAATCATTCCAGGTAACAATGCTCCCCTGTGGTTGACTTTGGAGCCAACTCTTAGCCTTATCCCTTAGAGAAAAAGGGAAAAGCCTAAGTCGGATTGCATCATCACTAGCCCCGTTCACCTTCATTGTGTCACAGAGTTGGAGGAAACTGGCAATATGAGAATTAGGATCTTCATTAGAATTACCCCCAAACTGTTCTTGCTGCACCAAGTGTAGAAGTGCAGGCTTGATCTCAAAATTGTTGGCCTGGATAGGAGGTCTCACAATGCTTGTAGCACACCCTTCAGCATTAGGGGTAGCATAATCCCCCAAAGTTCTCCTAGGAGGAGGTTGGTCTGCCATTATCTCTTCTTCTAAAAGTTGTGGAATTTCTCTCTGGGCTCTTGTCCTTCTTCTATTTTCCCTTCTTTGTCTTTTCAATCTCTCGGGTCAAATAACAATGTATCTGGGTTTACAGTACCTCGCATAAACCAAAATCAACAAGGGTGAGGAACCAAAAATCCAATAACAACAATAAAAATTAAACAAAAGAAATAAAATGTCTAAATTAGAATCAACTCCGGTTACTACAGATGTTGATAAAAGCACTCAATCCCCGGCAACGGCGCCAAAAACTTGATAGCCTCTCGGCAAGTGCACCGAATCGTTCAAGTAATAAAATTTAGTGAGTTATCGTCTCCACAGGGATTGAGTTACCAAACACCAATTCACTAGATTTGATGCTATTTAGACTAACGTACTTTTGGATTGAAGGTAACTCTAATGCTAAAAATTATAGTAATTAAAAATAAAAACTAAATGAGCAAAACTAGAGTGCGGTTAAAAGAATGTGCGATGTGAACTGAATATTATGAAATTGCTAGGGATTTGATTTCACTTGACTTATCCAATTGAATTAAGAAATTTCATTCTTCTTGACTCTTCATCCATGAATTAAAGGTTGAATTTTCTGAAACTAATTAAATTCCAATTCCTTGGATATTCAATTCTCCTTTAACCAACAAGAACTAAATAATTCCTTAACCTAGTTCGAATTGAAAAGGGCTTTACACAAATAGTAAAATTCAATGGCACCACACAATCCCAAAGCTTATTCCTAAACCTTGTAAGATTATGGCATTCATTCCCAATAGCTAGTACATAATTGAATTTCCCAATTCTAATTATGAACCCTAGATCAAAATATGAGAGGCCAATTCATAAATTGTATAAAAACAGAGAATAAACGCTTAACCATAGAATCAAGTCAAGAATTACAAGATGTTCATAAAACCATTATCCAAGTCAAGCTACATCAAATCCCTAACATAGGAAAATTAGCTACTCATGATAAAAAGGGAAGAAAAATTGAGAAAAGAGATGAACTCCATGAAGAATTCGAGATGTTGATGTTGAGATCCTCTAATCTTCTTCTTGAATCACTTCTCCTTGTAGAGTAGCAGCAGATCCCCTTCTCTATTTTCCTCTAGCCGTCCTCCCCCCAGCTTTTTTTTTCTTTTTCCTTTTATACCAGAAAACAGGGCACGTCAGAATTAACTCCACCGCCTAGGCGGTGGAATCTCACCGCCTAAGCGGTGAGACTGCAGTGAGAAGCGCATGCTATGTGATGCCACCGCCTAGGCGGTGGATTTGGGCGCCTAGGCGGTGGATGTGCCGAGAAGAACTAGCTGCACGAGCAATTGGAGCGCTTAAGCGCTGGATTCCACCGCCTAGGCGGTGGCTTGGCAGTGGCAAACATTCACATGTTGGGTTCTACCGCTTGAGCGGTAGATTTGGGCGCTCAAGCGGTGGATGTCCAGAGGAGAATTTTCCTTCTTGCTGCTTCATTTCCTTCCCAATGCTAACTCCTTTATTCCATACCTAAGAATTAAAAGGATACAAAGTAAAAATAAGCATCTAAGCAAGAAAATGAAACAAAATACTAAACAAAGATGTAAATGAAAACACACAAAACTAAACTTAAAAACAATGGAGAAAACTCAATCAAAGGTTGGTTTTAGGAAAAATTTGTCACATAATCACAAAGATAGTCAGTCCATTTAACAAGACTATCAATTTGCTGAAAGGTTATCAAAGAACTAGGGCTCCTTCTGAAAAACCTAATTTTTTCTATTTATATGCAGCAGCAACAAGTAACTGAACGTACTGAGACTTAAGTGCTCAGTTTTTCACCGATTGGTCAGCACGTTTTGCCCCTGTGTTTGATCGATTAAGCAGTCAAAAATGGGTGCTTAATCTCCCAGCTCCCCTCAGCTTCTATGCTTGACCGATTAAGCACTCAAAAATGGGCGCTAAATCGCCCAGTATCAGCAACTCCACTTTAGATTTTTCTCCCTTGATCAAGTCTCCATTCTTCCACATGCACTTACCTACAATCAAAATATCATGAATGAGGTCTCAAATGCTTGGAATTATAACCAAACTCAAGAAATTTTATCAGTTTAAACAATGCATGTCATAATGTTCAATTTAGAGTTAATTGAGGCAAAACAATGTTAAAAGGTGATCTCATCTTGAACTCTAACCTGCAGCTATCCTTATTACACACCGATTATAGCACAACTAGTGGCCACGAAAGGTCTCCTTAAGATGAGTGGTATCTTTGCATCTTCCTCCATGTCTAGAATAACAAAGTCGGCTATGAAGATGAACTTATCCACTTTTACCAAGACATTCTCCGTGATTCCATAAGGGTGTTTGATGGACCGGTCTACCAATTGAAGTGTCATGCGAGTAGGCTTCACCTATCCTACTCCTAGCTTCTTTAGGATATACAAGGGCATGAGGTTAATGTTGGCTCCCAAATCACAAAGAGTTTTCCCAATAGTCATATTCCCTATAGTGCAAGGGATAGTGAAACTACCGGGATCTTTGAGCTTTAGAGGTAGCTTCCGCTGTAAAATAACGCTACATTCTTTTGTCAAGGCTACCGTCTCATCTTCTTTCAACTTTTTTTCTTGGACAATAGTTCCTTCATGAATTTGGCATATGTAGGCATTTGCTCCAATGCCTCAACAAATGGAATATTAATCTGTAATCTTTTGAAAATGTCAAGGAATCGTGCAAATTGTTCTTCTTTGTCCTTCTTCTTCCCCAAATGTGGATATGATAGTTTCACATATGGAGGTAACTCTCGAGGCTTGCTGCCTTCCTTCAATAACTGGCTCTTTGTTTTCCTCAAAATGGAATCCTCATCAACTAGCTTCAATTTTTTTTTCTTTTTCTGGTTTGCTGACTTCTTTTCCCATTGCTTTTTATTGGTTCTCTTCCACTATCAAGTCTTCAACACCTTTCCTTTTCTCATCTATCAACTCCCTAACAACCGGTTCAACAATCTTCCCACTTCTTAATGTAATGACTTTACAATGTTCCTTGGGATTAACTTGCGTGTTCTTTGGGATGTGGTGGAGGTGGATTACTGGATTAAGGAACTTCTTACTTCCATGAGAAATTTGGATGGTTCTTCCCCCATTAATTGTAGGTATTGGAGAATTGATTCTTGCCTTGTCTTCAAAATTTCCCATATGGTTCACCTCCTATTGAGAATTTAGGATGACTTCACACTGCCCATTGTCGTGCTCCTCTCCACAAAAGTCACACCTCATAACTTGCTATGATTGGACTTGACCACAACTCATGTTTTGAATACGTTTTGTTAATGCCTCCAATTGTTGAGTCAAAAGCTTGTTTTGTGCCAAGTGTGCACTTTGTGAATCAAGCTCCAACACTCCTTTCCTTCCCGAAAGTCCTCTATCATGATGCATTAGATATTCAATCAATGTCATAGCTTCAATCAAACTTTGAGCATCTTTTGCGGTTTTTGTATTCATAGAAACTCCAGCGAAAGCACCTAGTATTAACATGGTGGCTGGCCTCAACCCATTGCAGAAAATCTGCATTTGTTGTAAATCATCAAATATATGATTGGAACACTTCCTTAGTAATTCTTTGAAATGCTCCCAAGCCTCATAATATGTTTCCCCTTCATTTTGGATAAAACTATTAATCTCTTCTCTCATCTTCAAAAATCTAAAGGGAGGAAAATATCTTGCCAAGAATCTTGTTTCCAATTCATCCCAAGTTGTGATACTACCTCTTTGTTGAGATTGGAGCCAAGCCTTGGCCCTATCTCGAAGTGAAAATAGGAACAAACACAGTCATATGGCATCATTCGATGCTCCATTAATCTTGACAGTATCGCATATCTCCAAAAAATTTGAGATATGAATATTTGGATTTTCAGTCTCACATCCACCAAACTTACTTTGCTGCATAATATGTAGAAGTGCTTGCTTGATTTCAAAATTATTGGCTGTAATCGGTGGTCGAACTATGCTGGATACATGATGGTTGACTATATTATTGGCATAGTCTTTTAGAGTTCTCCGATTCTCCTCACCATTTCTAGTAATGATTTCTCGTTGTTGAACTTGTGAGGATGAAGAAGTCTCTTTTTGTTACTTTTTCTATTGTTGTTTCCTCTTATTAGTTTGTTTACGATTGGATCTACAAGTCCTCTTTACTTCCAAATCGTAGAGTAGATTAGCAGTAGATTTACCTTGCATAAACAGAACAAGGAAAATGGATATAAATAGTGATCATAACAGAATAAGAAAAACAAGAACAAAACAGAGAATTGAAAATAGAAATTGTGCGTAAATTAGTGATCCTATTGATGTGTTGATATTGAAAACCGAATCCCCGGCAACGGTGCTAAAATGTTGTTAACATGGTTGGCAAGTGTATCAATCGTGCAAGTAATAAAGTGTGAGTGAGTTATCATTCACAACGAGGACTAAGTACAATTACCAACAAATACAATTTAATCACTATCTAGGCGTAAAATATGGAGAGAAGGGAGCTCAAACGATCAAATAACAAAACTAGAATCAAAATGAAATAAAACTAAATGAACAAGTTCTTTTTTTAATTTTATCAAACACTTAGCAAGCACAAATGAATTTTACTTAAAATATGATGAGATGCTCAGGTTAGGTTCACTAATCTTCCCTTGAAATGCAACGAAATGATACTTAACATAGTTCCATACTTCAATTATGACAATCAATCCTCTAAATTACTCAAATCCTAATTCCTTAGGTGATATGAGCTTAAATTCCCTAATTACTCCATAATTCCTTAGTCGAGCTCACCCTTTGACCCATTAATCCCTCAGCTCACCAAGTCGACTGTGCTCACCGTTAATCAATCAACCTCTCATATCACTTTCTCAACCGAGCCGAGCTGCCCATTTAACCCTTTGATCTACAAACTGACCGAGCCGACCCTAGCCTTTTCCTCATCCTCTCCTTAACTGATAGCCAAAACGATCCGACCCCCTTAATAGTTTCTCCATCAACTACCCCGATCGAGCTGACTACCTTCTAACCCTCAGATTAATTACTCGATTGATCTAACCAAGCCTTAACCCATTAACCCCTCAGCTTACCAAACCGACCGAGTAGATTCATTCATTAGCCCATCAGCCTCAGCTCACCAACTGAGCTGAGCAGCCTATCTAACTCTTAGATATCCAAACCGACCAATCTGATCCCCTTAACACTTTCCTCCATCACTTGGCTGACTGAGCAGACCTTACCCTTAACACATTTACCCCTCAGCTCACCAAACCGATCTGACCATCCTTAAACATTTTTCCCATCAACTGCACTAACCGAGCCAAGCTTACCCTTTACTAATCAGCCACTTCCCTTTGATCACCTCTACCTCGATCGGACACACAGATTTGACCTTCAGCTTTAACATCCTCTACCCCTCCATCGGACACACCGATCAAGCCTTTCCTTTTAGCATCTCTTTTCTTGATCGTACCCGACCGATCTGATCATTCCCTTTGAGTTACCTTTACCCCTCCGACTAGTCCAGACTAATCTGATCTTGTTTACCCTTTGTATATATTTTTTGCTTATCAGTTCCAATAGAGCGGATAACTTTTTACTTGACCTCTAGTGATCGACCAATCCTTTTGATGTTCCATGTGTTTTGGTCTCCAATTGAGTACATCTTCTCTCACTGTCAATCAGATGACGGACCAACCAGATCATGATTCCAATTGCATAATCAATGGTCTGGTCGGATCCTTCCTAAAGTGCTCGGATGACTGACCTACCAATCGGTCATCTTCCCCTTTTTGTTGTTTCATGTGTTTTGGTCTCCAGTTGAGTACCTCATCTTTCACTGCCGATCAAATAACTAATCGACCAGATCGTGATTCCAATTGTATAATCAATGGTCTGGTCGGATCCTTCCTAAAGTGCTCGAATGACCGACCCACTAATTGGTCCTCTTCCTCTTTTGCTGTTTCATGTGTTTTTTTTTCTCCAATTGACTTTCTCTTCATATGCCGACTGACTGGCCGGTGATCAATCAATTTGAGACACTTATGTTAGCTTTGTATTAGGCATTATTAGATGTTTATTGTGCCCAATATTAGTATTTTAGATGAGTTTAATGTTGTTGGGCTTCATTGGGTTTTAATGTAAATATTGGATAATTTTTGGATTTTGATGCATTTTGACCTTTCTTCCTTGGATAGGCCATAACTTGGGACTCGGTAATCCAATTGAGGTGATCTTGGTGTCTTTGGAAAGCTAAGACAATGCTCTACAAGTTTCATGAAGAACTCAAGAGCTGAATCGGAATTCTAAGGTTCCAAAACATCCCTGCAATACAGAGTGAGTTTGCTGTCAGGAAAATCTAGGCAGTGTGCACATATTGGACTACATAGTGATTTATAGGCCTCCTCTTGGGCTGAAACTTGGCCATTGGAAAGATAAGACCCATATCTCCAACTTCACTGAAGACCATTTAGTCAATAGATGTCGTTTTAGGCATGATAATGAAGCTACAAGTTGGTTTAAATTTGGAAACACGTTCTACTAACCTAACTTGAGGTAGGTTCAGTGTTTTTAGCATATCTGGAGTTCTGAACGTCCAAATGGCATGATTCAAATTGCAACATTTCAAGAAGACAACTGGCTACAACTTTCATGAAGACCTCAAAGCCAAAATACACCGTCTAGGTGATGAAAATGAAGCCAGAATTCGGATAAGAGTTGTTGACTAAAAGCCACCAACCATACACCAACCCACCTACCATGCACCAACCCACCAACCATGCATCAAGCTTCCATATTTGACAATTTCCATAAGTATTCAGATTATGTACATGTACAAATTGGCTTCTAGGATTAGTATAAATAGAGCCAATCTCTTTATATTATAAGTAATTAAATTTTGAAGTAAGTTTGAAGAAAGTTTAAGTATTTGTGAGAGTTTTCTTTTTCTTCTTCTTCTTTCTCTTTAGAATTTCGTTTTTGTTCTTTATTTTATGAGTTCTTCCTTCCCATCCATGGAAGGCTAGGCTCTCATAATCAATCCAAGGGATTAGCCATCTTGATGTTTAATTTGGATATCTTGTTTCGCTTGTTCATATTGCTTAATTGTTATTCAAGTTTCTCTTCTTCCTCTTTTAATTTTGATCTAGATTGAATTGCTTAATTTGATTTGGATGTTTATGTGATAATAGCTTTATTATCATGTATTCAAAGAGGATCACATAGAATAAACAATATATCAAAGCTTTTTGATGGATTGTTTAGCTTGGTTAAATTCTTGATCTTAAGTTAATCTATGTTTGGATGATGCTTACTTTATCTAACCTTGGTTAATTAAATCCTAGATGCTTATCTAGTAGAGGATTCTTGGATCATGTTAAGGCGTCTTGATGTGATCTAAGGCCAAGAACACGGTTAGCAATTAAGTGAATTCCTTGTGATCAATGATGAGTTAAATTCAAGATCGGTAAATTTCCTTGGATTGGTTGCTTCTTTATATTTGTTTACAACTTTAAGTCTTGTATTTTTTTTTTCAATCTTATTAATCAACAAACAAAACCCCCTTTTAATTATCTTGATCAGATTAAATCTTTGTTCTTTTTGGATCCTTGAGAGACGATTAGGTTCATGCTCTATACTACAAATTAGTTTGCGAACCGGTAATTTTTATTATTTGACGAGGTCTCGACAACCTCTTGTTAGCCGGCCGACCACATCGTGATTTCAATTGCATAGTTAATGGTCTAGTCGGATCCTTCCTAAGGCGCTCAGATGGCCGATCGATTAACCAGTATGTTGCTTTTTGTGCTGTTGCGTGTTCACTTTTGCACCCAAACTGTTGAATTTTTAGTTTTAATATATATCTATGCAATAATTGTATCACTTGGTGCTGTCTTCAAGTTTATTTTGAAGGGGTAAGAGTCTATCGTGCAATCTACTGTCTTTTTTTTAATCTTTTAATTTAAAATCAAACAAATCACAATCATTTTCTGAAAAGAACTACGTGGCTTTAAATTTCTCATTGCACTGGGGGATACGTAGGCACGCAAGTCGAGCCAAACTTTTAATTTTCACAATTTAGTTTCCTTGTTATTTGTGAATAACTTTTCGCTCTTATTTAATTTCTTTACTTGCTAAAAGGGGTAAAATAGATATCATTTAGGTTTTAAAGTTTGCATAATTAACTTAAGGTAACCTTCTTAAGACGGATGTATCAGGGGTGCAGTGGGATTAATTTTTCGCCCTTCTTTGTGCATAATCGACTCCCGAACCTCACCTGGTTTTCGCAGACCACCTTTTTGTGTTTTACTTTAAATCCATTTTTAAAGGGTTTTACTAGTTATTTTCCCTACCCAATAAATAATTGGTTGTGACTCCATTGTTTTAAGTCATTTTTCTCTCGCCACTCCCCGTTGCAATTCTTCTCGGTCGTGACAATATGATTTTATTTTGGTAAAATTGGACTAACGGTATGATCTAGGTTTGCCCAATTCTTATATTAATTTTTGTTGTAGGTTGTGCTCACCTATGTTGAGTTAGTGTGATTAAGCGACATCAATGTTGATCCATACTAGCAGTTAGCTTTTTAAAGTTTTGCTGTAGCAGTGACTATTGATGGGGGAGTCTGTTAGGATTTTATTGCTATATAACGGTTAGGTCCCTTTTCTACTTCTACCATGCATATAATATTTAGCTTACCCCATTGATAGATTGCCTGTCAAAAGAGGAAGATAGATAAAATGATCTAGTGGGAGGAGTCTCCACTGTCATCAAGGATCAATGGCCAACACAGGTACCTGTGTGTTAGTGCGTGACATATCTAAATAATATTTTAGGTCCATTAATTTGTTCCTCCTGTATCATTATATATGTTGTGTGAGAAGTTATATTATGACCATCAATTTGTACAAACTTTTCTATTTTGTATTCTTAAATAAATAAAATATCTTCGTAAAAAAAACAATAAATGTGAAGAAATTCAGATAACCCCAATTTTATGATTGTCCTCAATGATTATTATTATTATTATTTTGGTAGATAGTTGTAAATTAAAATTTTATTTCACCATTCATTATTAAAAAAAAACTTTAATGCAAATTATCTTGTTTGCCATAAAAACTTTTTTCTTTGAAACTCACGATTTCCAATTCCATGTCAGTCTAGTTAGGGCTTAAATTTATTTCACAAAATAATAGCTATTAGTCACTCAATCATTGTCTTAGTCATTTATCATCTATGGTAATATATCCGACAAAATGAGACATGTAATAATAAAAAATCCAAAATAAAGTTTTGATTAAGGACCAATGAAATTCATCTAGCAAATATCATTTGGTTAAATAAGGTAAGTGTTTGTTGCGGGCCAGCATCTTGCGTTGACAAAACCTATTTAAGGTAGGAGTCAGATTGAACTGTGACTTTTGGTGACAGAAAGTAGAAAAAGTTGCTCCCTAACTAATTGTTATAGCAAGTTCATAAGTTCAATTTTTGAAAAGGCATAAACTTTTGACAAGTGCTGTGTGAGCAGTTGTTAGTTGTAAGCCAACATCTTACTTCGGCAAGGCCTAGGTGGGGTTGGAGACCAATTAAACTTTAGGTTTGATTCTCGAAAAGGCATGGACTATTCGAGGCAAGTGCAGGGAAAATGATTGTTAGTTGCAGACTAACATCCTACCTTAATAATGTCCAGTTAGGGTTGGAGTCATCAAATTGAGGCGCTTGTTAATGATCCAATAGTAAGCATTCTCATAACACACGTTATATGGTACGTACTAATACATTTCATACATGTAATTAACCCTCAGATTTTGCAAAATCCCTTAATATTCTTTTCAAAACGGGTTTCGTTGCTTCGTGTCATGTTGCTAAGAGTGACATTACGACAAGAATTTTTGATATCAAAGTATAAGTATATACATATATTTGCGAAGAAAATCTTATTAGTTAGTTGATAATAATTCTTTTATTTTCAATTGAATAGGAACAAAACAAAGTGACTAAGGAACATATCCATAACGAACTATCACACTCCACGGTCTCCACCCTCCTAAAGTTTCCTGATATGACAATAAATTCATTTTTCGCCTAATATCTGCACACCAGCGGATTTGATCAAATTGACTAACATCCTAACTCTGTTAATAATTTCCAATTTATAATGGCATTTAGCACAAACATCAAGTTCATTAATTTAATGTAAACACATGATAAGGTTCAGAGACGAATTTGATGAGTCTTAAAAAGTTGTAGGACGATAATAAATAAAACATAGGTATAGGACAAAATCCTGTGATAAAGTTAAGTGAAAAAAATTACAACTTTACCATAATAAAAGAAATAATTTTAAAGTAATGTGTTTCTATTATCAATTACAATATTATTTTTGCAATAATTAATATAATTTTTGTTTTAATTATTATGAAATTGTTTTTAATTATAAAGCATTGAATTCTTTTTTATTTCTTAATTACAATCAAGTTCATAATATGTTTATTTCAAAAGAAACTTATTTACAGCTAAAATTTATATATATATAAAATTTGTAAAAGATATTTTTATTAAAAAAATTAAACGTCACAAATAAGTATGAAATTATTTTTATATAAAAATAGAAATTTTTTATGACTCCAAAATAAAAATAGAATATATTTTTGCTTTATAATAACTTAATAAATAAATTTCAAGTATGCTTTATACATTTTTTTACCATTATTCACGAGTCTAGGTACTTTTTATTTGTGTCTTCCTTTTCTCCATATGTGCTTTGAATTTCGAAGACAACCATCTGCTCAATTTACTGTGACCCTTCCACACCACAGAAAAGAGCAAGTCATATTAAATCCATCTTTTTGTGACTGATTCTCTTTTAGTTTTGGGCTGATATGGTTCTATTTCTTTTACCGCCTCAGAAATTCTATTGATATTTGATAGGCTGTGGTTGTATTTCCACTTCCACATATTTTGACATATTAATAAGCATATATTTGCAGAGGTAACTTTCCTCCAATGACGGATCTGAACTTTGGGGATATATTACACTCGTATTATATTGGCAAGTTACGACAGATAGTTACCGTCTTTACTACTTGAGCATATTCTTTCATCCTACTTCACAATATATTTTTATTGTCCACACTTGACCCTAAATACTTGCTTCCCATTACATGTTGGAAGTAGCCATCCAGCCACAATTCATTTCCTACGATTTTGTCCGATATCATCTCTTTCCTAGGGCAAATATCTAACTATAAAAGCATCCCTGATGCATGTCCTCAATATGTAAGGTAATTATTGCCATCTTTTCATACGCCTATGAACATGTTTACTCATATATACTACTTCACAATATACTTTTCTAGGCCACACTTCAAACTGATAACCTTTCCAGCCTCAACATTTCAAATGATTTCTTATAACATATATCATCACTTTCCTATGGTAATCTAAATATTAGTGTACCGCTAATGTCCTCATGTTTGGTAATTATTGGCTTAACTCTACCCCCAAGGCCAAGTATATAAAGCATTAAACACTAGACAAATTGTTCTCGAAGTAATGACATTAGGGCACCCAAAAAAAAATGGTTGTTACGGGGATTGGGAAGTGATAAGTTTTTGTTAATGGTGGGAGATATATAATCTTTACTATACATATTGGCTAATTCATAGCTACCCAGCATGGGCTTTGTCAAAAATAATTATAAGAAATCAACATCACAACCAGATACTGCGCAAATCAATGGTACAAGGTGCAGGATATCCAATAACTTATCAGGGTATCAAAGACTAAAGAATTTATAATGAACAATGGAGAATTTTTTCATATATACTCCATTATATTAACAAAAAAAAATAAAATGAATCAATGCCCATGTCCCCTAACAACCATATGTAGTTTGAATTTAAATCTGACACAAACTCCTAACAAAAAATATATTTATTTTTACGTCATTTTTTTTATGTATTCATATTTCTTCATGCTCCAAACATTCAATACATACTTACCATAAAAATTGAATATATTTTTGCTTTATATTAAGTTAATAAATAAATTTCAAGTTTGCTTCGTACATTCTATACCATTCACGATCCTCGTTACTTTCTTATTTGTGTATTCATCTGCTTATGTACTTTGCATTACATTATAAAACAAAGAAACACTATGGTTGTTATGGGAATTGAGAAGAGATAATCTTTTATTTATTAAGAAAGCCTTTTCTATATATACAATTGGGGAATTCATAGCTGCCCAACATGGTCTGTCAGAAATAAATTATTAGAAATGCACATAACAACCAGATATTGCAAGTCAATTGCACAAGGGTACAGAATATCCATTAATTTATCAGGGTATCATAGAATTAAGAATTTATAATGCATAATGGTGACTTTTTCATATATACTCTATTATATTAAGAAGAAAAAAGATGAATTAATGCCCAATTCCCATAATAACCATATTTCTTCATCCTCCAAATATTCAATACATACTTACCATAAAAATTGAACATATTTTTGCTTTATATTAAGTTAATAAATAAATTTCAAGTTTGCTTCGTACATTCTATACCATTCACGATCCTTGGTACTTTTTATTTGTGTATTCATCTGCTTATGTACTTTGCATTACATTATAAAAGAAAGAAAGAACATGGTTGTTATGGGGATTGAGAAGAGATAATCTTTTGTTTATAGGGAATGAAAACCTTTTCTATATATACATTTGGGGAATTCATAGCTACCCAACATGGTCTGTCAGAAACAATATTCATTACATACCTACCAAATTCAAAACAAACTAATTTGACTAGAGAGCTA
Organism: Styphnolobium japonicum; assembly: GCA_023212625.1. Lineage (NCBI taxonomy): Eukaryota > Viridiplantae > Streptophyta > Magnoliopsida > Fabales > Fabaceae > Styphnolobium > Styphnolobium japonicum. Next base: position 16,930,054 of record JALBWW010000003.1, on the reverse strand, counting down.
GCTCTTAATTAATAATATCTCCACCTCCTTGGCCTTCATCCTTCATTTATTTAATTTGCTATCATATCGTCTTACTAAAAAAGCTCACGTAGGCAGATGCCGTCATGCTTTGCAGTTTGCACCTATATTATAATTGCTGACGAAGTTATAAACTAACCAATTACCACAAGGCACACAACAAAAGTAAGAAGCTGAACCCTATATAAGAGGGCATCAAGAGTTGGCCATTCCCACCACTCGAAAGCCATAAAACTAAGAAGCCAAACTAGCTAGTTGCATATATCTCCTTCTCCACTTCTCTTCTCACAATGTCGTCTTCCATTGTCCAGCCAACAATTTTTCGGGAATACATTGGTCCCAAGTTATTCCCGGATTTCACCGCTTTCCCTGCTTATATGATAAACCCAGATGTGAAAGAATTCCACTTCATTCTGGCCTTTGCCACCGAGGTGTATGACGAAACCACTTCACCCAAAACAGGCACGGGAAATTTCAATCCCAGTTGGGACTTATCAGTCTTCAATGCTCAAACAATCAAGGAGCTGAAGCATAATCATGCGAATGTGAAGGTGGTAATAAGCATTGGAGGTCGTGGTAGCGATTATCCATTTAATCCTTCTGAGAAGAACGTATGGCTTGACAACGCCAAGAATTCGCTCAAAAAGATCATCGTTGACTTCAACGAGTATTGCAAGTGCGATAATTTAATTGATGGCATTGATATTAACTATGAGAGCATCACGTCCAGTGAAAAGGACTTTGTGGAGTCCATAGGGAACCTTACAAAGAGCCTGAAGAATGGAGTCATCAAAGTGGCCTCCATTGCTCCATCAGATTCCGTCCGACACCAATACAAGAAATTGTTCCAGCTTTACGGCCAGTATATTGACTGGGTTGACTACCAGTTCTACGATCAGAAGGTCTCCTCAAAGGCAGATTTTGAAAAACTCTATCGTGAACTATTAAATGACTACCCGCATAAAAATCTCTTGGCAGGATTCAGCACCGATCCAGATGACGAGGGTAAGATATCAAAGAAGGTCTTCCTTGAGGGCTGCCAGGATCTCCTGAGAAACAAATTACTCCCTGGCATTTTTTTTTGGGACGCTGATGACTCTGCCGTCCAGGACAAGGAGAACCCTTTCCAGCTAGAGAAACTTGCACAACAGTTCCTGGTTGATTTCAACCAACCTGATCATGGGGAGTAAAACTCTTATCCTAAAGTAGTTGTGGACCTGAAACCAATATTTGCCTTTGTTAATTTGCTCAATTTAAATTTTCAAAAAATATAAAAAAGAGGGATGATCAACATTTTACGGGTCACAGTCACAGACTGTAATAGGTGGCACGTACGTGTACCATACATGTAAACCTGCCATGCTAAGCTAGTCTGCTATATTAAATAAGACCTATCGTGGAGTGTGTTAGTGTGTGACGTATCTAAATAAGATTTTAGGTCCATTAATTTGTTCCTCTTGTATCATTATATATGCTGTGAGTGAATTTATATTATGACCAACACTTTGTGCAAACTTATCTATAGTATTATACATTTTCCATTCACGAATCTCTGGTACTTTTTATTTGTGTTCCTTTTCTGCAATTGTACTTTGAATTTAGAAGGCAACTATCTGCTCAATTTATTGTGACCCTTCCACACCACCGAAATGATTTATAAGAAATATATATCAAGATAACAACCAGATATCTTGCAAGTCAACCGCACAAGGTTACAGAATATGAATTTTCATAGCCGGGTACCAAGGAATTTCTAATCCGCATTGGAGATGTTCTTTCACTTTTAAGAAAATAATGAATGAATTCCCAATTCCCTAACAAACTTGGTTTCAATTTATATTTTAACCAAACTCCTAACATATATATTTCGCTGTCCTCATAACCATTATGTACGTACCATACACTATAAGAATTTTTTGAATTAGCTACAAAATTTTACTGTGAAATTTTTTTTTCTAGCTAATTAGCTACTGGAAAAATCATTTCCTTGCTAAAATTTTAAAAGAAATTTAAACCAAAAATAACTGTAAATTAGCTATGAAATTTTCTGTAGCTAAATAAACTCCATAGCTAAACCTATCAGCTAGAGATTTTTCCCTCACTAAAGAAAAAAGTTAGAAGTTAAAATTTTTAACTAGGAATTTAGCTAGGTAATTCCCTCCTCACTCCCTAGCTAATTCTTTCTAATAGGTTTTTCAAATATCTTGGCCTTCGCTTGTGTCATAAATCATTTTGGTTACTACTCCCACTCAGCCAACCTTCATTGGTGCCCTAGTGTTCACCGGCCAACGTCGAACTGTCGCCGTCGGCAAAGTGACAGGTAGGCTTAGTTTAAAATGCGTGAAGTTTATATTATCAATGAACAGACCTAATGTGACTATTTTTTGTGCTTTTTTCAGAGATTGAGTGAAGGATAAACAAAGTTTGCTCTCAGGAAGGAAGTTTTGAAGCTCTTTGCTCTTCAGGTTCTCGCACTTCTCTCTATATCTTTCTCTCTGCGTTTCAGATCTGATTTGATTTCTTTTCGATCGTTTGGGTTTGTTATCTGTCTCTGCTTCAGTTCGATGACGTTCAATCTCAAATCGAACTCAGTTCAAAATTTGTTGAGAATTTTGAGAATTTTTTTGGGAAAGAATTTCAAATTTGATGATGATGTAGGATTTTGCTGAGGTTGACTTTGGTTTCGATTATATTTTTTAAAGTTTTGGTGGATCCTTTGGGTGTGCTTTTGTCAGTGCCTAAATCTGAAGCTTAGTTCTCATCGTATGGAATTTTTGAATTCGATGCTCTCTATGGATTTTCATGGGCAGTTATTTTTGCTAGGTGAATTGGCTTAATTAGAATGGTTTTGGTTCTACCCTGCGAATGCGATGAAGGATAATATTTATCGAAAAAATAAAGCTAATTGGAATTTCAATATTTGGTTGAGTTTTGTATGACTTCTAGAATATAACAAAAAGGTGAAGTTTAAATTTCAACTGTAACAAAATTCCCTCATTGTATGAAGCCAGCCCAACCCACTATATATATTTCTTGCTTTGGTACCCCGTCGACCTGAAATTTTTGAGATTCCATTACTCTCTGCTAACGTGTCTATGTATGGAATTCAGATTGTAAGAGGCTTGCTGTGACGTTGAGTACATGTTGTGATCTTATTGGTTTGAGTTGCTTGCTCATTACAATTGCTTGCTACATTGTGCATTCATCCTGATAAAGTGCAGTAGAAGGGTGCCACTCTTAAAACAGAAATAATATTTGTCACCCTTCTTGGTGCTCCGACGATAGCATAATATTTATTTATGTCACTACAAAAAATTGGGCCGTTAGCCACGGTTTATTAACCGCGATTTCGAAACTGTAGCTAATCTTTCATCAAATGGTTACAAATAGTTACAATTTCTTACTCCTCGCCTCATTTTCTCTCTCTGAAACCCGCAAACCATCTCCCACTCAGAAACCTCTCTCTCCCGAATCACTCTTCCTCATAGAAACTGCACATTTTTCTCGCTTCCATTCGCTGCTAGTTTGGAAAAACTTGCAGCCATGAGCGATTATCTATGGTGAAGAGCTTCAATTGCACTGTGAGATTTTTGTTAAATATTTAGAGTATAATTTGATTCCAAATTAGAAGAAAAAATTCTCAAATCATTTAACCCTAAATCATGGCATGCATAAATGATAGCTATTTGGCAAGTGTACCAAATTGCATAAGTAATAAAGTGATGAGTAAATTATCGTCTCCACAGGGAATTGTGTTGTCAAGTACCAAATTACTAATTTAGATACTAATTAAACGATGCAAATTAATGAAGAAAATAAAATAAAAAGTAAAAAATTAACTATGTTAAATGAGGTTGAGCAAACAAAGAGTGAGATGCTAGAGATCCGATTTCACTTGATTTTCCGATTATTTGGATTCTTTCTTAATTTAAATTCCAATTTAAGAATTGATGGTGGGATATCTAATTTAATTAAAACCCAATTCCTTGGTAGATTAATTCTCTTCAACTATTTAGAATTAACTAATTCCTTAGTCTAACTCCAAATAGAACAAGGCATGAATGAACAAAATCCCAAGTAATACCACACAACCAACAATATCTATTCCTAGATTATTGCTTAATCATGGTGTTTATCTCAAGAAGTAACATCACACATGAATTTCCTAATCCTATGCATGACCATCAATTCAATTTATGATTGATCAAGTCATAAAAGCATTAAGAATAGAGATGAACACTCAATCATGAAAGGAAACTTATATTAAGAACTATAAATCCAAACAAATCATTCATTCAAGTTACATCATCACTCTAGCTAGGAAAAGTTTAGAAAAATATCAAGAAATAGGAAAACAAAAGATAGGAAATTGTCAACTCCATTAAATCCAAGACAACAAGAATATGAAGATCTTAAATCCTTGCTCCTTGATGATCTCCTTGGCTCTCCTAGGGCTTCCCAAAGACCCCCTCCTCTGGTCTTCTAAGGCAGAATAAGTCATTTTATAAGATTTAGAAAATCCTAAAGCAATTGAATGTTGCTGCCACTTTTTTCATAAAAGGCGTTAACTTGGGCTGGACATATCTCATTAAATCTGGTTGAATCAATGATAGTGGTCAACATAATATTCGTAGATCTTTTTCTTAACTCTCCTATTCACCGGAATCATGTCATTTGAACTTCTGGAGTGAAAGTTATGCCCAAATTATTACAAAAGATTTGACAGCAAAAGTTTCCATGATTTGCCTTTAATTAAGTTTCCTTGTTTCCTTGAATAGTCTTTAATTGAGTCTCCTTGATTAGCATCCCTTGATGATTCTTTGCACAAATTACCATAATTGCAGTAGATTTGTTCAAAGATCAACTTTCCTAAAATAAATAGCAAATAAACATCAATTAGGAGATAAAATCCCACAAAATCATATGATAAAGATAGGAAATATAAGTACTGACTAAGACTCATCAAATACCCTCAAACTTAAACTTTGCTTGCCCTCAAGCAAAAGGAAAACAAGGGACACATAATTAAACTAAAGACATGTTTAAGACAGTATGTAACATGCTTCAAGATTTCCACAAGTTTCCTCAAAAGCTATCTTATTAGCTTAACTCAAGGTATTCATGGATATCATAAAAGAACATGTTTTAATTCAATCACAAGCAACAAGTTAATACGAATTTCCATTGTGTGTGTGTGCGAGATCCCATCACAAATCGTTACATGCCATTTGGATTGATTTATGCAAATGCAAATCTGCCTCCATGTTCAAACCCCATAAGTTTGCATTTCATCTCTCTCTCCACTAATGTAGGCTATCCCAAAGAACTTAGATCAAAAGGTCTTTTAAAGCTTGTAATGTTAGGCTCGGGTGATTGGCTATGAAAGAAAGGAATGGATAAACACAAAAGTTTTAGAGATCCATTAAAACACTAAATAAACAAGAGCAATCACGATAATGATGAATAAGGATGCTTATCTAGGTGCCTATTTCTCACAATCAAGAAGCATCTAGTTTTTTTTAGCACTTCTTTTCTTTTCTTTTCTTTTTGTCTTCTTTTTTCTTTTTCTTTTTCTTTTTGTCTTCTCTTTTTTTTTTCCTTCTTTTTTTTTGTCTTTTTTTTTTTGTAGTGCTTCCAATATCCCTAAACTTTAATATTTTCATGCTCTAGGATCATGGAACACCAAATTTTCAACACTTGAAAACATTAAAGACACCATCAATTCACATCCAATTTAAATAACTTCATGCACTATGAAAGAATTAATGCACCTCAATGGATTCTCCAAAACAAAATCAAGGTATGATATGTGTGTCTAGGCTATTCATAGGTAGGTAATTGCATAGTACATAAGAAAGAAAAATAGGCTCATGTATTAAACAAGCTCAAAAAGGGTGACTAAGGATGTTTGTCTTAAAGGGTAGGCTTGAAAGGCTCAAACGATCCAAACAATGCCTAAATCATCTCCAAGTTCTAAGTTCAAGCCTAGGATTTCGCCTCAAGAGAAAATCAAACAAATTCTAGGATCCTAGACTTAAGCAAAGTTCACATCACATAAATTGTTTCTAAATGCACATGCAACTCTAAGCAAGAGATCGAGTGTTTATTTTTTTTTTATGGGAATCACATCTTAACAAGAATACTTAGCAAAAGAATTTAACAAAACTTAAACAATTACCATGTTTTCCCAAGAGTCAAGATAACTTGATAACTAGATTTCATCATTGGATTAGGAAATCAATAAAGCAAGAACATTATATCTTAAGCATATGCATAACAAACTCTAGAAATTTAAACAAAGGACCATCACCCCCAAACTTAAACTAATCATTGTCCCCAATGTTTAAAAATAATTCTTAATTTAAATGAATGAAAACAAATATCTAGATAGGAAGAATAAATAGCAACGGGGTAGAGTCACATACCTAAAATTCTTAGCAATTGAAATGGTAGAAGCACAAAAGAATACTAAAGCTTGGGAAATTGCTAGCAATGATTAAAATAAATAGGCAATCTAAAAATATAAAACACAAATTTTTTTTTTGGCCGACACTATTTACATCCCCCTATAAAGGCTCCGAACTCGGGGAGGCACTCAAGCCGACTCAACAAAAATAAATAAAAAAATTTAAAAAAAATAGAAAACATAACTTAATCATACGTATTATGGATTAGTCTAACCTGTACAAAGTCAAGTTCTAAAAAGAATTTAACAAAAGCAATTAAATATCTACTAGCACAAAGAAAATCAAAAAAAGTTAGTTTATTTACAAACACCTTTAAAATAAAACAAAACTGTGCAAAGTCATTTGAATTTACTAAACTATGAAGAATTGGGATCCTAGACATATCCTCTTTAACCTCAAGCTCTACAATTTCAATTTCAGGGATGAACACATTATGCTGTAGGAATGAATTACCCTCATCTAAATGATATTTATCCCTAAAATCTTCTTTAAAAACAGAAGCCGTATTTAAGTGTCCATTATTCTTCAATGGCATAACAGTATTATCAATTTCCTCACTAGACCTAAAGGAGATGGATTGATCTTGTTCTTGTTTCCTATTAGATCTAGTGGTAACTGCATATTGTTTATCAAAATCAAGGATAGGTTGACTATTCATATTTTTCATCTCATCTAATAGAATATCAATTTTATCTAAATTAGCCATTACCTTATCCATTGTTTCTTTTTTTAAATTCTCTTCTAGGTAATATTGATCCACAACCTCATTAGGAAAATAAGGCGGTTGATAGTAGCCATAAGTAGATTGGTAGAATTGATTTTGATATTTAGAATATTCACTACCAATGTTACTAGGAGAATGCCATGAGAAATTAGAGTGATTATGCCAATTAGGATTATATGTCTCATGATATGAATCAGCAAAAACACTGTCAGAATTATTATATGGACACATATAGGAAACATGCATAGCATTGCCACACAAAGAACATGCCTCATAGCTATTGTAATTCATGTTACGACAATTCAAAGTTGAAACAATTTTACCAAGAGTTTTGTCTCAACTTCAAGCTTGTTGCAACCAATGACCAAAGACACCTAAAAATATAATACAAGAACAAAAAGGTTAGAAACAAAAACTAAAATCAATGTTTAAATTAGTATCCTATTAGCTAAATGATATTGACAAAATCACAATTCCCCGACAACGGCGCCAAAAACTTGATAGCTATTTGGCAAGTGTACCAAATCGCACAAGTAATAAAGTGATGAGTAAATTATCGTCTCCACAGGGAATTGTGTTGTCAAGTACCAAATTACTAATTTAGATACTAATTAAACAATGCAAATTAATGAAGAAAATAAAATAAAAAGTAAAATTTTAACTATGTTAAATGAGGTTGAGCAAACAAAGAGTGAGATGCTAGAGATCCGATTTCACTTGATTTTCCGATTATTTGGATTCTTTCTTAATTTAAATTCCAATTCAAGAATTGATGGTGGGATATATAATTTAATTAAAACCCAATTCCTTGGTAGATTAATTCTCTTCAACTATTTAGAATTAACTAATTCCTTAGTCTAACTCCAAATAGAACAAGGCATGAATGAACAAAATCCCAAGTAATACCACACAACCAACAATATCTATTCCTAGATTATTGCTTAATCATGGTGTTTATCTCAAGAAGCAACATCACACATGAATTTCCCAATCCTATGCTTGACCATCAATTCAATTTATGATTGATCAAGTCATAAAAGCATTAGGAATAGAGATGAACACTCAATCATAAAAGGAAACTTATATTAAGAACTATAAATCCAAACAAATCATTTATTCAAGTTACATCATCACTCTAGCTAGGAAAAGTTTAGAAAAACATCAAGAAATAGGAAAACAAAAGATAGGAAATTGTCAACTCCATTGAATCCAAGACAACAAGAATATGAAGATCTTGAATCCTTGCTCCTTGATGATCTCCTTGGCTCTCCTAGGACTGGAAGCCCTCTCCCCCAAAGACCCCCTCCTCTGATCTTCTAAGGAAGAATAAGTCCTTTTATAAGATTTAGAAAATCCTAAAGCAATTGAATGTTGCTGCCACTTTTCTTCATAAAAGGCATTAACTTGGGCTGGACATATCTCATTAAATCTGGTTGAATCAGTAATAGTGGTCAACATAATATTCGTAGATCTTTTTCTTAACTCTCCTATTCACCGGAATCATGTCATTTGAACTTCTGGAGTGAAAGTTATGCCTAAATTATTACAAAAGATTTGACAGCAAAAGTTTCCCTGATTTGCCTTTAATTAAGTTTCCTTGTTTCCTTGAATAGTCTTTAATTGAGTCTCCTTGATTAGCATCCCTTGATGATTCTTTGCACAAATTACCATAATTGCAGTAGATTTGGTCAAAGATCAACTTTCCTAAAATAAATAACAAATAAACATCAATTAGGAGATAAAATCCCACAAAATCATATGATAAAGATAGGAAATATAAGTACTGACTAAGACTCATCAATAAATTATATCAATTTAGATATTAGACTTTAGGATTATCTGGATAAGAAGATGACGATGAGTTCATAGCCATCTTGAGATCAAATCACAGACAATTGAAAAAAAAAACCCATAATCATCTTGTTAGTTCTCTGTGTGTTGGTGATGAGAGAAATTATTCCTATTCCACGATGCTTTTCTGCGTGTAATCTCAATGCGGCAACTACACAACATGGTGGTTAGGAACAAGTGCCTTTCCAAGTGTTGTAAAGAGATGAGCTAACCTACCCATCATAGTAAGCTTATACACACGACCCATCACAATAGTCCACAGTGGGTTTTAGTGCTTATAAAAGCCCAATAACAAAAGTTATCACAAATGAGTTTAACTAAAATATACTCCACAAATATGACATTCAATTAATCCAAGTCTTTTAGCAAATATGTTACTATGCTAGTCCACATAGGATTAGATAATCCAACAATCTCTCACTTGGACAGCATAGACAAACATTTTAAAATAAACAATATCTCGGATTAGTGTGACCACAAAAAATGTCAATTATGAGCAAGCACTCTCAGCCATTGGTCCAAAATGAGATTAAAAGCACCTTAACAATGCAGAAAATCATACTCGATAAGAGTACTAATATCATACATGTAAGATACTCAAATCTCAGTAAACTAACATAACGTGACATGTGGGTCAAAGGGAAAACACATCAAAATGCATGTCAAAAGTGTGATCATGTGCAATTCCCAAAAAAGTGGCCCTCGCATCCGCCCCAAATGCTTACTGAGATTTAACAAAATTATCTCAGCATAATAAAGTGAGATTGGGTTCGAAATGTCTCAAACAATAAGTCATATTCTGAAGTGTGCACAGTAACAACATATGGAAACAAGAGCTTCAATAAGTCTCGAGATAGCATAATAACAATTGTGCATACTCCAACTAATCTCACATATCAAAACATAACCAACCCCATTAGAATCACATAAGTTTCAAAATACTCTAATGGTAAAAATAGCAGATAGAACTAAAAAATACAGAATCACGAGAGGAAAAGATTCACAGCTGCCTATGTGAAGAGAGATGGAGTTGAAGTGATGAGAGGGAAATGAAAGGTACTTAACATTCACAAGTTTCTTGGAGGTTTGAATAAAATGTGCTAGTTAACTATTTGGCCTATCTGCATCTCTTTGGTGGGACTTGCTGGATTTTCATCAGAATCATAGAGGATTACAAAGTTCCTAGCAACATGGAAAGTAGCAATTCTAAGGGCCGTTTGTATTAGCTTTTTTAGGAGTAGAAGTGCTTTTTTGAAGTAATAAAAGTGCTTTTTTTAGAAGTTAAAGAGTTCAAGCTTTTAAAAAAAGCACTTCATGTGCTTTTTTGTTATACATGAAGTGTTTTTTTTAAAAGCTTGAACTCTTTAGCTTCTAAAAAAGGTACTTTTATTATTTCAAAAAAGCAATTTTTCTCCATAGAAGTGTAAAGGAATGTGAGGAGAACAATCCTTGTGCATACCTCCTTTCTTTTTCCATATTGCTTGTATTTTTCTGGAGATGAAAGATAGCTCATCGTTGTCTGAGACATCTTCTCCAAATGGCTCAGGCTCATCTGAAGATTCTTCAGCTTTATTTACTTTGGATGCACTTCCTTTGTGAACTTTAAGGGCAATTGATTTCCCTTTTCTTGAACTTTCCTCTTCTTAGAGTTCAAGCTAATGAACTTTAAGGGAACCTAGGAGTTCTTCCATAGTAAGAGGAGCTAAGTTCTTTGCTTCTTGTATAGTAGTAACCTTAGGTCTCCACTATCTAGAAAGACATTTTAGAATTTTTCTGATATGATCTTGATTATCATATGTCTTTCTCAGAGATCTCAAGCTATTGATTATTGTTTGGAATCGTCCAAACATTTGATCAATATTTTCATGCTCTCCCATCTTGAAGAGCTCATACTGATGAACTAGCATACTTATCTTTGATTCCTTGACCTGAGAGGAACCTTCATGTGCTAAGGCTAGAGTATCCCATATCTCTTTAGCTGTTTCACAGCTATCAACCTTGTCGTGTTCTAATCTGGTGATGGCGCACATAAGGTAGTGCTTGGCTTTTGAGTTTAACAGGTGCCTGGTTCGTTGTTCTTCCGTCCATTGTGGTCAAGGAAGTTCATGTCCTTTTGCGTCAGTGGGCATTTGATAGCCATTTTGGACTAGGTCTCAAATGCCCATATTTTGTGCATCAAAAAATGCAATCATCCTCTTCTTCCATTAATCATAGTCGTTTCCATTGAATAAAGGTGGTCTGTTCACAGCTTGTCCTTCGTTCTCTATTTCAGGTTGTACTGGATCTTTTCCTCTGCACTGTTAGATGCTCAACCTAAAAGGCTGAGCTCTAATACCAATTGAAATAAACAAATGAAACACAAGAAGGGGGGTTTGACAAGAGGTTGTCGAGACCTATCAAATAATAAAAATAACCGGTTCACAAACTAATTTGTAGTATAGAGAATGAATCGAATCGTCTCTCAATGATCCAAAAACAAAGATTTAATTAGATCAAGATAATTAGAAAATGGGGGCTTTGTTGTTGATTAACAAGATTAATAAAAGTATGAGACTTAAAGTTGTAAACAAATCTAAAGAAACAACCAATCCAAGGAAATTTACCAATCTTGAGTTTAACTCATCATTGATCACAAGGAATTCACTTAATTGCTAACCATGTTCTTGGCCTTAGATCACATCAAGAAGCCTTGACATGATCCAAGAATTCTCTACTGGATAAGCATCTAGGATTTAATTAACTAAGGTTAGATAAAGTAAGCACCATCCAACATAGATTAACTTAAGATCTAGAATTTAACCAAGCTAAACAATCTATCAAAAAGCTTTAATATATTGTTTAGTCTTTGTGATCCTCTTTGAATACATGATAATAAAGCTATTATCACAACAACATCTAAATCAAATTAAGCAATTTAATCTAGATAAAAATCAAAAGAGGAAGAAGAGAACTTGAATAACAATTAAGCAATATGAATAAGCGAAACAAGATCTCCAAATTAAACATCAAGATGGCTAATCCCTTAGATTGATTATGAGAGCCTAGCCTTCCATGGATGGGAAGGAAGAACTCAGAAATAAAAGAACAAAAACAAAATTGTAAAGAGAATGGAGAAGAAGAGAAAGAAAACTCTCACAAATACTCAAACTTACTTAAAATTGAATGAATGATAATACAAAGAGATTGACTCTATTTATACTAATCCTAGAAGCCAATTTGTACATGTATATAATTTGAATACAAGCAGTAAAAACATGGAAATTGTCAAATATGGAAGCTTGATGTATGGTTGGTGGCTTTTAGTCAGCAATTCTTATCCGACTTCTGGCTTGATTTTCATGACTTAGACGGTGCATTTTGGCTTGGAGGTCTCATGAAAGTTGTAGCCAGTTGTCTTCTTGAAAATTTAGCGTTAGAATCATGCCATTTGGACTTTTAGAACTCCAGATATGCCAAAAACACTACACCTACCTCAAGTTAGGTTGGCAGAACGTGTTTCCAAATTCAAACCAACTTGTAGCTTCATAATCATGCCTAAAACGACATCTATTGACTAAATGGTCTTCAGTGAAGTTGGAGATATGGGTCTTATCTTTCCAATGGCCAAGTTTCAGCCCAAGAGGAGGCCTATAGCTCACTATGTAGTCCAATATGTGCACACTGCCCAGATTTCCGTGCCAACAAACCCACTCTGCATTGCAGGGATATTTTGGACCCTTAGAAGTCTGATCCAGCTCTTGAGTTATCATGAAACTTGTAGGGCCTTGTCTTAGCTTTCCAAAGACACTAAGATTACCTCAAATGGATCACCGAGTCCCAAGTTATGGCCTAACCAAGGAAGAAAGATCAAAATGCATCAAAATTCGAAAATTATTCACAATTTGCATTAAAGCCCAATAAAGTCCAACAACATTAAACTCATCTAAAATACTAATATTGGGCACAATAAACATATAATAAAGCCTAATACAAAACTAACATAAGTGTCTCAAATTGATTGATCAGGGTTGAATTGTGTTTCTTAACCTTTTTGGAAAACTTTTCGATACTTAACAGTTTAAACAAGACAGTGGTTGAAATAATAATAAGTAATGGACGAAAGAAGAGCTTCTCAGTCTTGTTGGATGCAGAAAAGGTTTTTATTTTTTATAAGATGTTTCTTTGGATGCAGTTTAAAATGTTTTCAATACAAACTTTAAAAGTTTATTAAAAAAAACAATTACAATCCCCTTGTGTGAGTCTGAAAATAAAAAAACATAAGTAGAGGGAAGAAAAGCTGACACCAGAGGTTTATCCTGATTCATTCTCACAACCCGAGAGTTATGTCCAGTCCCATCAACAAGAAGGATTTATCACTAATCTTTACAAAGATTACAAGTATTCTCCACCTCTTCAGGTTCTAAAGTACAAGTATTCTTTTATACTCAGCCTCTTCAGGCTTAAACAATTGAGTTGAAAATAAAGAGATGTAAACGGTGCTTGAGTGTTTAACTCACTGTAGGTGAGGATAGAATAATAAAACTCATGACAGAAACTCTACGCAAGAGTGTAAATGAATTGAAAGAATGTGAGCTAAAAAACTTTTCTCTTTTGATCAATATGTTTTAGCACCTTCTTCTTCGAAGACATTTGTATTTATAGATAGAGAGCACTTGGAGCAGTCTTCATAAGCTTCTTCGTCCAACGAAAACATTTATTACCGCTCTAAGCAGCATTAAATGCATAAGCTATTATCATGTTAAGCTTCTTCTGAGAAGTGACTTTGATTATCAAGGACTGCCAAGAATGTGATATCTGAGCCCTGATTTATCTGAGCGTGCAGAAAGTTCCTTATTTACTAGTCTTTGTAGTTGTTAGCAGTGTCAGCTAAGCGGCTCAGTTGACTTTTTTTGTCATATACTTTTGTCAGAATTCTTCTCAGCATTTAATGATGAACAGTTCTTCATATTTGAATTTGAGCTTTGGACGAATGTTTTAGTCTGAGCTAAGTAAGGAAACATTTGGATAATCCAATATAATATACTCGAAAACCAATTTAGAGTTTATTGGACGAATACTTAGTTTCCTTTACAATTAAAAGACAAAATGGACGCACGCACAAATAACAAATTGTTAACACATTGTTTCCTTGTTATAGGTTTATCAACATATCTTTAAGCTGGAAAACATTAATGGATTAATAGAACAATTTATACATGAATTACGTGAGTCTTTTACTGGTTCATTCTAATTTAAACATTTTGTTATCTTCAAAACTTTTAGGGGTTTAATTATTTAAACATCTTTGGTTCCAAAACTAATTTCTCAAAAGTTCTTTGGTTCCAACAAAATGTAATATCTAACTGTCAACCATTATGTTTGACTTAACTGGGTTATTTTAATAGGATTGAAGGCTTAGAGGCATAGGGTTGGGCTTTAATCTATGAGATAAATTAGAATAAGTATTATTCACCCAACCATCTAAGAGTTACATGTGATATAATTGGGAAGGTGTTCCCTGATGTAAACAAGTGAAACACAAGAATGAGGGTTGAATTATGCTTCTTAACCTTTTAGGAAAACATTTCGTTAAGAAGCAAAAATGCAATGGACGAAGAATACTTTTTAGTCCAATTGGACGCTAAAACGATTTTGTAATTAATCACTTTAAACACAGTGAAAGAGTTCTAAGTTTTATCTCAAAACCTTAGTTAAGTAAACAATGGCAATCCCCATATGTTAGTGAATAAATAAAACACAAGAGGAGGGAAGAAAAGCTTACACCAGATGTTTATCCTGGTTCACTCTCACAAACCGAGAGCTACGTCCAGTCCTTTCAACAAGAAGGATTTTCTACTAATCTTATACAAAGATTACAAGTATTGTCCACATCTTTAGGTATACAAGGATTATCAACCTCTTCAGGTTCTACGATCCAAGTATTCTTTTATACGCAGCCTTTTCAGACTTAAACACCAAGTTGAATAAAAAAAAGGTGTAGAAGTGCTTGAGTTTTTAACCTACTACAGGTGAGGATAGAAAATAAATCTCAAGACTTAAACTCTCTACAAGAGTAAGAGTGCTAGAAGAATGAAAGCTTTGATTCTTTTACACTTTTGATCACACGGATTGTTATCGTCTCTATTTCTTCTTCGAAGACATTTTATAGGTGAGAACATTTGGAGCATTCTTCATAAGCTTCTTCGTCCAATGGAAACATTTATTACCGTTCTGAGCAGTATTAAATGCATAAGATGATAACCTGTGGAACTTCTTCTGAAAAGACACTTTGATTATCAGGAATGTCCAAGAATATGATAGCTTAGTCCTGACTTATCTGAGCGCGCAGAAAGTACCTTATTCGCAGATCTTTGTAGTTGTTAGCAATGTCAGCTAAGCGGCTCAGTTGACTTCTTTTGTTAGCGATGAACAATTTCTTCACATTTGAATTTTGACTTTTGGATGAATACTTTGAATCTGAGCTTAGTAAGGAAAACATTGGACGATCCAATATAATAATAATTGTGAAACAATTCAAAAGGTATTGGACGAATACTCAGTTTCCATTAGTTCAAGAAGGAATGGACGCACGTACTAGTAGCTATTTGTTAATACTTTGTTTTCTTGTTGAAACAGTTTAAAAACAAGTTATGTGAGTCTTTCACTTATTCATTCTAAATTAAAACTTTTGTTAACTTCAAAACTTTATGGGGTATTATTTCTTTAATAAATTGGTTCCAAACTTAATTTCACAAAAGTTCTTTGGTTCCAACATTCCCTACCTAAATAAACCAAGTTTTGGGTGATAAGCTAAAGCTGATTCAAAACAAGGTGAAATATGGATCTTGGCCCACTACAAAATCTTACGATGGGATTTTTCGAGTCTACGATAAGGGTCATTGATTTGAATAAAATAGTGGGAGTTAGATTTAATAAAATACCTTATTAAATTGTTTAATGTCATGATACTTACTTTGCATATTTCTGTTGTTAGATTACCATGGCATCCAACACGACTAGTAACCTATCATTGTGATCTGTCCTTGAGAAGGACAAACTATCTGGAACAAACTTTCTAGACTGGTACAATAATCAAAGGAGAAAAAGTTGTATGTTCTAGAACAGCCTATTCCTAAACCACCTGCTGCAAGTGCCCCTCACGCGGAAGGGGATGCTCATAAGAAGCATCAACATGACGCCTTAGACGTCGGATGTCTCATGCTAGCCACCATGAACTCTGAGCTTCAGAAGCAACATGTGAACATGATGCTTACGATATGATCGTACATTTAAAGAGGCTCTACCAAGAGCAAGCTAGGCATGAGAGGTTTAGGGTCTCAAAGGCATTGTTTTAATGCAAACTAGCATGAGAAAGCCTTGTTGGGACACATGTCCTCAAGATTATGGGTACATAGAGAACCTTGAAAGGCTAGGTTTCCCTTTGGGTCAACACTGGAGATATGTCTATATCTAATATAGATCCATGAAGAATTATGTCTATATAATCCAAATATTTCATTGTTAAAATCATTTAAACACTAGAGCAAAATAACAACGTCAAAATCATATTATGACACAATAATATTATTTCCCAAATCACAAGGGATAAAATGAATTTAACCCAAATTAATATTCAATTTTCTTCAACTTTGAAGAAACCATGACAATAAATAATTAATTGGCTTTTTACAACTATTAACAATATGTAACTTACATATATATCACACATATCTTAATTTATTCCCAATAAAAGAATTATGGAACAAGCACCAATAAATAAGAAAAAAGAATCAACGGGTAATGATTTTAAAACATCAAAGGATTAAATTCTACATTACAATAAACTTAGAAATTAAATCAAATAAAGAACAAATTATATGTTTACTTGACTTTTGTTTTTTTAAAAGTACCCAACAAAGGTGACGGCAGTGTCAACTGTCAAGTGAAAGAGTCATGACTCCAGTGGTCGACCGATGAAATTAGGGTTTGTTTATTTATTATCTCTACTTATTACATTATGGAATATGCATCCCAACCTTTTTATGCAACAGTTCACAATTTTTGTCGCTTTTGAAGTAAACAAATAAAACACAAGAAGGGGGTTGAATTGTGTTCCTTAACCTTTTGGATTACTTTTTGCAAGTTAGTTCACAGAACAAAACTTTGCTAGTTCCAAAAATGGAATGGATGATTAAAAACAAGTTAAGTAATCGTTGGACGTAAAAACTTTTTAAGAGAAACTTTGGATGCAAGCAGAATGCTATAAGTCCAGATATAAGAATTGTTAAAAACAACAATGGCAATCCCCAAATGTTAGCAAATAAAAAGTAAAGCACAGTTAGGGATAAGAAGATCACACCAGATATTTATATTGGTTCACTCTTACAAACCAAGAGCTACATTTGCAAGAGTATATGAAACAAAAGTATTACAAGTATTCTTCACACCGCCTCTTCAGGCTTACAACCAAGTATTCTTAACCTCTTCAAGTTCTAACAACAAGTATTCTTTACTAACAAGCCTCTTCAGGCTTAACACAGAGTTATAAAAAAATTATTTGAAAACACTTAAGATCAATTCACAATATGTGAGGATAAAACAAAAAAAGCTGAGAGGGAACTGAAAAACTCTATACAAGAGTATATGAAAGTGTAAGTAAATCTCAGATTGTATCTAGTTTTTCCTCTTGTTGTTCTTTTTTATCTTTCGAAGACCTCATATATATATAGGCTTGTGAGCTTAAACTTTGTCTTCAAAAGTTTCTTCGTCCAATGACAATAAAAATTACTGTTTGAGTGAGCATTTAATGCTTAATACTAATAGCGTGTTGATCTTCTTCTGAAAAATGGCTTTGGTTATCAATGATGCAAGAATCATTGATATCTTTGTACTGATTCTTCTGAGTGAATAGAAAGTTCCTATTTGCTGGTCCTTTATAGAGTTTAGGTATGTCAGCGCCAGCGTACAAAGTTGACTTTGAATGTCGCATACTTGTCAAAGGTCTCACTAGTAGTTAATGCATTTTGTCGTTCTTGTATTTGAATTAGCTTTGGACGAATACACTTGAGAGTCTGAACAACAGAGACAACATTTGGATGATCCAATAAGATATAATAAAATAGTTTATCTTATATTGGACGCAAATAATAAAACTTTGAGAAGGTCTTTATAAAAACTTGATTGAGTCCAAAACTTTTATAACAGGTTTACATGAGAGATTTAATATTGGACTTTCACTTTCTTTAAAACAAAATATTATAAGTTCAATTAAAACTTATTTGTTCATTCAAATTTTAATATCTTTATTATCTTCAAAACTTTGAGGGGTTCAATTACTTGAACTATTTTGGTTCCAATATCAATTACTTGATTTTGTCTTTGGTTCCAACAGCATTATTTGTCAGTCAAATTGGTTGGACACCCAAAAAAAACACTTTTCTATTCTCTTTTTTCTTTTTCTTTTTTTGTGAAATTCTATTCTCTTTGATTGATTTGAAATTTGACACTGCCTTGTTTTTTCTTCAGTTATCATATAATATAACATTCCTCACCTCTTTTTTTTTTACGGGAATAATTTTAGGCCTTTAGATTGCTTCAAGTCTTTAATTTATGGCCATCCAATCTTCTACCCATTTTCTCTATCTTCATTGATCCACGTGTAATGTGGGGTATTCTTTTTATCTATTTTTTTCATACCATAGTCAACTGATCAATCAATTTGAGATACTTATGTTAGCTTTGTCTTAGGCTTTATTAGATGTTTATTGTGCCCAATATTAGTATTTTAGATGAATTTAATGTTGTTGTGCCTCATTGGGCTTTAATGCAATTTGTGAATAATTCTTGGATTTTGATGCATTTTGACTTTTCCTCCTTGGTTAGGCCATAACTTGGGACTTGGTGATCCATTTGAGGTGATCTTGGTGTCTTTGGAAAGCTAAGACAAGACTTTACAACTTTCATGAGAACTCAAGAGCTAGATCGGACTTCTAAGGGTCCAAAATAGCCTTGCAATGCAGAGTGGGTTTGCTGTCACGGGAATCTGGGCAATGTGCACATATTAACTATATAGTGGGCTATAGGCCTTCTCTTGGGCTGAAACTTGGCCATTGGAAAGATAAGACTCATATCTCTAACTTCACTGAAGACCATTTAGTTAATAGATGTCGTTTTAGGCATGATTATGAAGCTACAAGTTGGTTTGAATTTGGAAACACGTTCTGCCAATCTAACTTGAGGTAGGTGCAGTGTTTTTAGCATATCTGGAGTTCTAAAAGTCCAAATGGCATGATTCCAACGCCAAAATTTCAAGGAGACAATTGGCTACAACTTTCATGAGATCTCCAAGCCAAAATGCACTGTCTAGGTCATGAAAATCAAGCTAGAAGTCAGATAAGAGTTGCTAACTTGAAGCCACCAACCATACACCAACCCACCTACCATGCACCAACCCACCAACCATGCATCAAACTTCCATATTTGACAATTTTCATGTTCTTACAGCTTGCATTTAGATTATTTTCAATTACAAATTAGCTTTTAGGATTAGTATAAATAGAGTCAATCTCTTTGTATTATACATCATTCAATTTAAAGTAAGTTTGAAGAAAGTTTGAGTATTTGTGAGAGTTTTCTTTATCTTCTTCTCCATTCTCTTTACAATTTCGTTTTTGTTCTTTTATTTCTGAGTTCTTCCTTCCCATCCATGGAAGGCTAGGCTCTTATAATCAATCCAAAAGATTAGTCATCTTGATGTTTAATTTGGAGATCTTGTTTCGCTTGTTCATATTGCTTAATTGTTATTCAAATTTCTCTTCTTCCTCTTTTGATTTTTATCTAGATTAAATTGCTTAATTTTATTTAGATAATGATGTGATAATAGCTTTATTATCATGTATTCAAAGAGGATCACAAAGACTAAACAATATATTAAAGCTTTTTGATGGATTGTTTAGCTTGGTTAAATTCTGGATCTTAAGTTAATCTATGTTGGATGGTGCTTACTTTATCGAACCTTGGTTAATCAAATCCTAGATGCTTATCTAGTAGAAAATTCTTGGATCATGTTAAGGCTTCTTGATGTGATCTAAGGCCAAGAACATGGTTAGCAACTAAGTGAATTCCTTGTGATCAATGATGAGTTAAACTCAAGATCGGTAAATTTTCTTGGATTGGTTGTTTCTTTAGATTTGTTCACAACTTTAAGTCTCATACTTTTATTAATCTTGTTAATCAACAACAAAACCCCCATTTTCCAATTATCTTGATCTAATTAAATCTTTGTTTTTTTATCCTTGAGAGACGATTCGGTTCATTCTCTATACTACAAATTAGTTTGTAAACCGGTTATTTTTATTATTTGATAGGTCTCGACAACATCTTGTCATCGACCACACCACAGTTGGCCACAACTTCTCTGACACAAGCACAACACGCTCGGATGACATCAGCCGGCCACGATTGGACACGGCCACCGCTTAGATTTTCATTTTTTTCAAACCACGCTCGGTCACACCACCCTCGGCCACTACTGCTCACCCACGACCACAACACTAGCATTTCTTTTATCAATTTTTTCACACCACGCTCAGCCACATCACCCTTGGCCACCCAATGCTCGGCCACTACTGGTCACCCTTGGTTACAATCAGATCAAACCATATCGATCGGCCACCGCTCGGACTTGGCCATTGATCACACTTTTTCCTGAATTTCTCATACCCTGGGACAACACTACTGCTCAGACCACACCACCGTCGGCCAAAACACTTTCAACCACAACTTCTCTTAAACTATGTTATAAGAAAGATAATAAAATATCCATTATACAAAAATACAAAATAAACATTTTATTAATTATAATTTTATATTTATATTTCATGAAAAATAAATTATACATATAAAAAAATACTTTCCTTTATATATTAAGTTTTATTTTCATGAAAGACATTAAACATAAATAAAATATGAATGTGGTCATGAAGGAAACAAAATTGAATTTAATTTTCATGAAAAATAAATTAAAAAAAACTAAGTTTTCTATGATACAGTGGAAAACATTTTATGCTGGCAAAAAATAAATTTAATTTTCATGTATTAATCAAAAATAAATGAGAAAAAATTATTACAATTAATAAAATTATTTTAAGTCGTGCAGAAAAAAAAGTAAATAAAAATATCTTGGATTAAGTGTAAAACACTAAAAAGCTAAGCCTTCAAAAGATAAGAGAAAATCGATTATAGTAAATAATTCTGATGGGGTATCGATACTCTGCATAATAAACGCTCTGTATTGTGGTATTTTAGTAAGGTTATTTTTTTATTATTTATTTATTATTCAATTAATGATAATTGTGTCTCTATTACACTACAATAGAAATGACTTTTAAATTCGGCTGTCAAAACACTTTCAATTCGGTTTCCACAACGGATTATCTCTGGAGGTAGTCTTTTGTGCTAACTTTTAAATTCGTATAAAGAAACCAAATTGAAAAATAATTTTCCAATTCAGTTATTACAGTACCGAATCAAGAGGCACATGATTTTAAATCTGGTTAAGCATCGGATTGAAAACTTGACATTAAATTCGGTTGTACGCAGCCGAATTGGAAAACTACGAAAGTCTATAAATCCAGTTAAACACCGGATTGATAACTTGACATTCAATTCGGTTATGCACAACCGAGTTAGTAAACTATGTATTTATTTAATTTAAATTCGGGTAACAACCGAATTGCAAAGTTTATAACATATCGTTTTGGCAGGGAAGGTCTGGAAACCATTACAGAATTTCATATTTGCAATTTCCATAACCAAAAATTGTACAACATTTTATTTAAAGATAAATTTGCCTTGTGATACTTGTTTTGCCTTTTTGTAACTCCTTAAAGCTCTTTTAAAAAATCAAATGAAACATCAAAGTTCTGTTTAACATTAAAAAACAAGTTACACATGATGGAGGTTATAATAACTTACATTCCAATCACCATCTTTATGTCCTCTCGAATAAGTTTTCCTACAGGGTCCATCCAAAACACAATGGTCTTGGACATCTTAATCACAACCAACATTCATTGTCAATGTTTAATGATAGTCTAATGAGAATGTCCAAACTAAGCATTACCCATGATAACCATGATGTGAAAGTCAACAGTGATGATATCTATTGCAAATCTTATATAACAAGCATGCAAGGTCTTCACTTTATCCATATTGAGTCATTACATGTTATTAGCATTTAGATTCTTATCCCACTGAGGTTAACATGGTAACACAAGACAACATCAATCAAATTCAAGCCTACATGAAGTTAGAATTTTGTAAGATGTGTGTAAACTAGTTGACAAACAAAATATGAAGTTAGAATAAGATGCATTCAAAGCACACAAAGACATTAGCAAGAGTTGTAGCTTAAGTGGTACCAAATCCCTTAAGAAATTAAATCATAGCAAGGTCACTTTGCATGTATTCTAGTCTACTGTCTCCTGCCACATAACACGTCTTAGACCCCCCTTTAAACCAAATAAAGCTAAAGTAACAAAGGTACACATAAACACTAGTTGAAGACCCTAATCAAAACAATGGACTGAAATCACACCAATATTCGAGATTGTTATCGTTTGATGAACGTTTGGTTTCCTATGCACTATTTTAGATAAACGTTAGTTCTGAAACACCCGTATAACCTGTCAAAAGACACTGCAGGTTAGTAAACCCTTGTTTCCATAAACGTTAGGGCAAAAACTTTATCTGAACTGTAAAATGGAATAAAAATGGTTACCCCTGTTTAGTGTTCAACGATGAAGAAGATGGAGTAACTTCTTGATTACAGAAAACGTTAATGGTTGCATTTTTTGTGTAGGATCAGAAAGTCTTCTTTGATACGCAAAGACCAGAGAGAAAGCGAGGAAAAGAAGTGTAAAGGTTTTCAAACTTTGCTATTTTTTAAAAATATTCCAGACTACCTTATCAATTTGGTAAACATATAACCGCATTGAAAATGACTTTCTAATCCGGTTGATGTGGGAGCGGATTTGAGTATATGCACTTATCAATCTGGTACCTTATCAACTGGATTGGAAAGTTCTTTTTTAAAAAAAATTTATGATTCACACTAGAATGACTTTCCACTTCGGTTGATGTGTTAGCGGATTTGAATATATGCACTTCTCAATCTGGTACCTCATCAACCGGATAGGAAAGTTTTTATTTTTAAAAAAAATTATTTATGACTCGCACTAGAATGACTTTCCAATCTGATTGATGTATTAGCAGATTTGAATATATGCACTTCTCAATCCGGTACCTTATCAACCAAATTGGAAAGTCATTTTTTTTTAAAAAAAATTATGACTCATAGACTTTCCAATCCGGTTGATGTGTTAGCGGATTTGAATATATGCACTTCTCAATCCGGTACCTCATCAACCGGATTGGAAAGTCTTTTTTTTAAAAAAAAAATTTATGACTCACAGACTTTCCAATCCGGTTGATGTGTTAGTGGATTTGAATATATGCACTTCTCAATCCGGTACCTTATCAACCAAATTGGAAAGTCTTTTTTTAAAAAAAAAATTATGACTCTGACAAGAGGTTGTCGAGACCCGTCAAATAAATAAAATTACCGGTTCACAAAATAATTTGTAGTATAAAGCATGAACCGAATCGTCTCTTAAGGATCCAATAAAATAAAGATTTAATCAGATCAAGATAAATAAAAAGGAAGGTTTTGATGATTTATAAAGATAATACACTAGTTGAATTAAAGGAAAGTAATTAACAAATTTAAAGAAACAACCAATCTAAGGAAATTTACTGATCTTGAGTTTAACTCATCATTGATCACAAGGAATTCACTTAATTGCTAACCGTGTTCTTGGCCCTAGATCACATCAAAACGCCTCAACATGATCCAAGAATCCTCTACTAGATAAGCATCTAGGATTTAATTAACCAATGTTAGATAAAGTAAGCACCATCCAAATATAGATTAACTTAAGATCCAGAATTTAACCAAGCTAAACAATCCATCAAAAAGCTTTAATAAATTGTTTATTCTATGTGATCCTCTTTGAATACATGATAATAAAGCTATTACCACATCAACATCTAAATCAAATTAAGCAATTCAATCTAGATAAAAATCCAAAGAGGAAGAAGAGAAACATGAATAACAATTAAGCAATATAAACAAGCGAAACAAGATCTCCAAATTAAACATCAAGATGGCTAATCCCTTGGATTGATTATAAGAGCCTAGCCTTCCATGGATGGGAAGGAAGAACTCAGAAATAAAAGAACAAAAACAAAATTGTAAAGAGAATGGAGAAGAAGATAAAGAAAACTCTCACAAATACTCAAACTTTCTTCAAACTTACTTAAAATTAAATCATCCTAATACAAATAGATTAGCTCTATTTATACTAATCCTAGAAGCCAATTTGCACATGTACATAATCTAAATACAAGCTGTAAAAATATGAAAATTGTCAAATATGGAAGCTTGATGCATGGTTGGTGGGTTGGTGCATGGTAGGTGGGTTGGTGTATGATTGGTGGCTTTTAGTCAGCAACTCTTATCCAACTTTTGACTTGATTTTCATAATCTAAACGGTGCATTTTGGCTTAGAGGTCTTCATGAAAGTTGTAGCCAGTTGTCTCCTTGAAATTTTGCAATTAGAATCATGTCATTTGGACGTTTAGAACTCCAGATATGCCAAAAACATTGAACCTACCTCAAGTTAGGTTGGCAGAACGTGTTTCCAAATTCAAACCAATTTATAGCTTCATAATCATGCCTAAAACGACATCTATTGACTAAATGGTCTTCAGTGAAGTTGGAGATATGGGTCTTATCTTTCCAATGGCCAAGTTTCAGCCCAAGAGGAGATCTATAACTCATTATGTAGTCCAATATGTGCACACTGCCTAGATTTTCGTGACAGCAAACCCACTCTACATTACAGGGATATTTTGGACCCTTAGAAGTCCGATCCAGCTCTTGAGTTCTTCATGAAACTTGTAGAGCATTGTCTCAGCTTTCCAAAGACACCAAGATCACCTCAAATGGATCACCGAGTCCCAAGTTATGGCCTAACCAAGGAAGAAAGGTCAAAATGCATCAAAATCTGAAAATTATTCAATATTTGCATTAAAGCCTAATGAAGTCAAACAACATTAAACTCATCTAAAATACTAATATTGGGCACAATAAACATCTAATAAAGTCTAATACAAAGCTAACATAAGTGTATCAAATTGATTGATCAGACTCACACTAAAATGACTTTTCAATCCGGTTGATGTGTTAGCGGATTTAAATATATACACTTCTCAATCCGGTACCTCATCAACCGGATTGGAAAGTCTTTTTAAAAAATATATAAATTTTTATGACTCACACTAGAATGACTATCTAATCCGGTTAATGTGTTAGCGAATTTGAATATATGTATTTTGAATCCGGTGATATTAAAACGAATTTAAATGACTTATATATGAATCTGGTTACTTGACATCCCAGATTCGAAAATAACTTTTAAATCCGGTAATAATAAAACGAATTTAAATGTCTTATATATGAATCTGGTTACTTGACATTCCGGATTCGAAAACAACTTTTGAATCCGGTGATATTAAAATGAATTTAAATAGCTTATATATTAATCCGGTTACTTGACACCCCAGATTCAAAAACAACTTTTCAATCCGATAATAATGAAACGAATTTAAATATCTTATATATGAATCCGGATACTTGATATACCAAATTTGAAAACAACTTGTCAATCTGACAATTATTTAACCGAATTAAACTTTACGAATTTAAAAGTCATTTCTGTTATAGTGTTAGTTCTATTGCCATAGTCACTTTCCTTCAAATTTTATCTATACTTTAAGTTATAAAATTAAATATCATATTATTTTTAACGTTGTCTTCTAATTTAACAGTCATCACAAAAAAAAAAAAAAACACACAAAATGCCAAAGTGCTATCGCACTGGTCTCCTACTAGTTTTATTTTAAAATTGGTCTTACATGCTTGAGCAGAAATCCAAGATTATTCTCCCTAACGTCTGCTGGGGTAGAAGAGAATAATTATCTTGGTTTTAACTATTTTCTACAATTTCCTAGAGTAAATTAAACTTTGCACCATATAGCCGGCTAAAATTAATTGCTATATAGGAAACTAAACCAAAAACGTGCCTTGGGCTAAAAAATGGTAAGGAGACAAATATTAAAGAAATCAAAAGGTTTATTTAATATAAACAGAACTTTTAGATGTGTGTATAGATCTATAAAAATATTCACAAGACATTAAACAAACTTAAATTTAATTGTAACAAAAATATATGATTTTATATATCTCTAATTTTCATATATATAGCATTACTAGTTTTTTTGAACTGGCCGGACTGTGAGCACTTTCCATTTCATCAAAATAAATAGCTACCGTAGAAAAATATTGTTGTCTGATCATCATACTCAGAACCCACGCTAAACAGAGACGAATAATTCTTCTTGTTGATCACGTACGTATTATAAATTTTCTTTTTTGCTTTGTCAAACAAAACAAAGTAGTATACTAGTCACGCGCATCGTTAGTGTCTAATAGATAGCATATAATAAGATACAGCTTATTGAGAAAAAATGTGATTTAGAATAATTCATTTCTTGAACATTTTTATGGGGTTATGCACTAATGCTACCCAACTTTTTGAGCATCATTCCTAGTAACTTAATGTGGGGCAGCTCTTGAACAAAGAAAAAGAGAGGGAAAGGAAATTGACGAGGGAAAAATTTTGCAACATACAATGATTCAGGAATGTGTTAATTGAGCACATTTTATTACATCATTATTGTAGTAGTCTCGTGGGGACTGACGAATAATAATTTTTTTTTGTTTCTTTCTGTGTGGAACAATTAATAATTCCACCTTTGGAAGTGAAGGGAGCACTATAGCTAGGACGCACTTCCATTCTCCAATTTCTTAGACCAATAGCTGAAAAGGAAAATCCAATAGCTGATTGCCATGGGCCCATGGCCCTTCCTAAGCAAACTTCGTGGCTTCTCATGTCCAATATAATTTGCTGCGTAAAACCGACAGGGGGGACCTACTAGAATTGGAATAACTGAGTGTGCCTAGGCGGTGTGGTTTCAAGTTAGTCCAAAAGGCTCCACTCTCTTTTGGATTCCAGATGATAATGCAGATACTTTCCTTTTAAAATACATGTTTTTTTAAAAAATAAAATTACAGAGACAGTGAAAGCTAGATTTTCTAGTTGAGACAGGGCTACACCTTATAAGATCACCGATGGAACATTTGTGCGGTGTATGCTTTGTTGGTTTTTTTTTTTTTTTTAAATCTATTTAAGTGATTAACTTGTATTCATCAATATGTACGAATGATACAGTTGCTTTTACGTGAGCTAGAAACAAATAGAGAAATATTATCTACATGGTTTTTATATTTTAATTTATAACTTTGTACAGTACAATTATAAAAAATTATAAATTCAAAAATTATGTGGGAAACACAACCATTTGTATAATTATACACAATTATAAATTCAACAATTGTGTGGGGACTATACATAGTCATATGTAAATTTCATATAAGTTTGTTAATGCAATGATTGAGGAAGTACTATATATTAGGGGTGTTCATAACCGAATCAAACCGATCAAAACTGAAAAAATCGAACCGAAAAACCGAAAACCGAACATAACCGATTAATTTTGGTTTTGTTTGGTTTTGTTTTATGAAAACCGATTGGTTTGGTTCGGTTTTCGGTTTTCATTTATGAAACCGAACCAAACCAAACCAAACCGAATTCATATAATTATCTATATATTTTTTATAATTTATATACTTATAAATGATTATATTTAAATTTTTGATTGTTTCTATAAATATTTTAGGCCTATTTATTATTTATAATTATGTAATGATGTTTTTATTAGGATTTTATACCAACTTTTTTTTAATTGGTCCATAACAAGAACAAAATAATGATGTGTATGAATTTTTTTAAGAAAAAAATATTTAGTGAAAAACCGATTGGACCGAACCGAACCAAACCGATTATAATTGGTTCGGTTCGGTTCGATTCTCCAATTTTAAAAAAACCGATTGGTTCTTAATATAGAAAAACCGATTGGTTTGGTTCGGATGACTTTTCCCCCCAAAACCGAACCAATCCAAACCGCGAACACCCCTACTATATATCATCGCTGTAGTTTTAAAAAATAAAAATATACTCTTGAGTCAAGTTTTCTCTCAGATAATTGCAATGCTGATCCTTGCGAATGTTTAGTGCTCAACGAACTTCGACCTATTGGAGATTTTATATTATAAATAATTATATATCATAAAATTGTTTAAGTCCTAGACCTTATATAGCAATATATATATAGGTAAACACAGGTTTCATTACGTTTTATTCTGGTTATATATAAGAGACAGGGACATATTTTGTCACACTGGTTAAATAAATAAATTGATTATCTAATTGAGCATCTTTAGCTTAGTAACATGTAGTTAATCTTCAGGCTTTAAAAGCATTATAGCGATCCAAGTTTAAACTAGAAAAATTGCTCATTGTTACTGATTTATTTTGAAACGTTTATGTGCGTTGGTGTGTGCGGTTAATTAGCTAAGCCCAAGCGCCTCGATGGCGTGAAAATTTAGAGAAGCCATGCAAGACAGCGTGAACCAACATTTTTCCTCAATGCACAGAAAATCAACACTTGTAGACCGCCTACCATGCCTAGCCAAAAGGAAGCAGCAGTCAGTTTGTATTGTTCAATCATACCATATATGAAAGTATTTTAAGTGAAGACAATTTATGCAGACAACATAGTCTTAGTTAAGTGGGACAGAGATTGCGGCTGCTGGCTACAGATCATAAATTCAATCATTTTCCATTTTTTTTTATTTAAAGTCAATCAGTTTGATACAACTATAAAATAAATTGAAATTTCTGGTAAGTAAAAATATTTTTTTTATAACCCTACAATGCATTTCTATTGTTATTACAAATAGTTGTGCATATCATTTAACGCACTTATTTGTATTAGAGGACTATGTTAACTCACTTTTATATAAAGCGATGATACATCAACAATATTCACTTCTGCCTAAATATATTGTGTCTGTCACTTTAAAAAGCACATCATATATTCTTATGTTTAGGAAACGAGGGGGTGTAGATTCTTTGCATAAGTAGTTTTGGACACTGCTGTTGGGCTGGGTTCCTATTCCTTCTTTTTCCCTTTATTAATCCTTCTCTAATTCCCACTCCTCTCTCAAATAATAATTTGTCTCGGCCTCTTTATTTCTCATTCTTACTTCTCTCCTTTTCATTCATGTGCTCCTCCTCAACTTTAATTATAACTGTGTCAAGACTAAAATCCTTGGCTGCCTCACTGCTTTGATCTCATGCGAGAAATTGAAAGGCAGGAAATCACAAAGAATTTGACAATGTCTTTTTTTTTTCTCTTTATTTTGAGTGGAAGAATATAACAAAGTTGACAGAGGACAAGGTACTAGTTCTTAGTTTTGCCTATATATATATATATATATATATATATATATATATATACAGGACTTCCACGTAGAGATATTGCGCGCTCTTATGTGAATCCTTTCTTCTGTTTCTAGTCCTATACAGCACATTTTTTTTTTGTTTGAACAATTATTACTTTTCATTACACACCACTTTTATATCTCTTTTTGATTAACTTATATTTCCATTGCTAGTAACTTGTTATTTTATATAGAACATTTTTTAGTACAAGTTAAGTTATCACTATTTTAAAATTAGGTTACTAATATATTTCAATTGTTATCAACATATAATAAGTTATTAACAAGTAAGCCTAAAGTACTAGTTATCACATGAAAAATATGTAAGAATGTAATTAAAAATTGTGTGAAAGTATGATCATGCCCGTGTCCCTTCTTGCTTTGCTTTTATATACTAACAGTCAATACTAAAAAAATTTTACTCGACCTTTTATGTAAAAGGATTAGGCATTGATTGCTAGGAAAATAGTGAAGCATCTAGAACTTGATTGGAAATCCTGAATTTTACATAGGAAGTTAAATGTCCTTTCCAAAAGACAGCTAAATATTAGCCATTAATACCCTTATAAAAATAGAAGTTACCAAAGGAATATATATATAGGAAAATAAAAACGTACGGTTTGGTAAATCAAATATGTACAATACCATCAAATGAATAATTTCACAGTTTGTGGAAGAGTTCCAGTCAATCTTAAGCATCACAATGAAAACAGTGTACTAAGGTCAATGGTCATTGAGAATAATAGTCCATTCATTCCTTTCACTTACTTTTCCCAATTTGCTGTTACTATTTAGTCTTGGACGGTCGACCACTGCAGTTGGGAAACGGTGCAAGCTAGGCCCTCACAAAGCGCTAATAAGGAGGTGTGGTGTGTGCGTGATATATATTTATAATGCATGTTGTTGTTTAATTAATCTTTTTGAATTGACTTACAATAGGAATCTGTTTTTCTTTTGATTCATAATAGCTCCACATCCACATCCACTTGCGTTGACAGCCACAAGACCTAAACGTTTTTCTGCCCCAAAAATAATAATATTATTAATAAAACAGCCACAAGACCTGATTGCAAAAGCCTCCTTTGCAGATATTCCAAAGCATTTGGGTTTTCAGCTGTCTGTGAAGGCAATCCCACGGCATCCCTGAAGAATATAAAGGTTAACTGGTATCTCTTCCATCATCAACTCTTTATTCTGTTCGACGACTTGAGGTAATAAATCCCATAAATTGTTCTCTCTCTCTTTCTCACTAATCCTATTAATTCTTGCTGAGCTTCTTTCCTTCCTTCCTTCCTTCCTTCTCTCCTTCTCGACTATTTGAGTTTAATTTATCACCTTAATTATATATCTAATGCTTCTTCAATTCCTAATGATCTCTATTCCTCTCCTCTCTGTCCTCCTTTTTGCTAGAAATATATGGTGCAAAGAACTCTTCAAGAACAACCATTTGAAAATATCTGTTCTTGCACATAGAGTTCCAATGTCTTTCTTTTGATGTATTCTTTCTCTTTCTTCTTTCTTCTTCTACCTCTCACTTCCTCTTCTATACTAGAATTTTAAATTGCGGTCGCGATTGTAACTAGGTCGCGATTGTAACTACAAAGCAGTTATTGTAATTACGGCTATTGCGATGCAGGTTGCAACAGATGTGATTGTGAAATTTTTTTAAGCTTATAATTATAAATTTTTTTATTTTAAACAAAAGTTGCAATGTTAGTTGATATAACCATTGCAGTTGCGATGTGACTCCGTTGCAGTTGCGATGTAATTTCGTTGCGATTGCATTTTCATTGCAAAAATTTTTGTAAATGAAAATCATCTCTCAATTATGGGATGATATAGTTACAAACACTGCTCAATATTGTAGCTGTATCAACTGACGTGGTCCACAATTTAATATACTGTTCTATACTATGAGTTCTTGAGGCTAATCTATTATACATTAGTTGTTTGGACGACTCTTCCAATATTTCTTAAATCTATCACATTATATTCTACTATTTATGCTATAGTGACTTTTTAGTTAACCAATCTTGGTAATTAACAGGCAAACTTAGGGAAAGATCCTGTCCAGACTCAAAACATCAGGTATGGAATAACCGATTATGAAGATTATTTTAGTATTTATATTTTTTTTAAGATATTAATATTTAAAAATGAGTTATTTAATATTCATTAATTATTATTTATATTTAATAAAATTTTTAATATTTATTATAAAATTAATAATTAATAAATAATTAAAAATTTACTTTAAATATTAAATTTATCAAAATATCATAATAACTCGCATGTTACGGATAAAATTTTGAGGTGTATATAGGTTACAAAGACTTCTTGTAGTTTGTATTTTGTAAGTCAATTACCAATAAGTTTAAAGCAAAAAAAAAGAAGACTATGTTATGTTCATGAAAGAGAACCGTGGCTAACTAGCTGCATACACGCAGCCTGTCCCTGTTGCAAGTTGATCTAATGATGGGTTAGTCTATCCTACCTTAATGGTAGGGTTACTTTTAATTAAAAAATAATTTTCATATTAAAAATAATAATATAAATAATAATTTAAAAACTAAATATTATTTTTTAATTATAAAAAATAATAAAATTACTTGAAGTAGGGAAACATTTGAAGTAGGATAGACTAACCCTCCAATGATAGAATAAGACACAAGCATAGGGGACAGCCGCCCTGGCCTGCTTGCTGTGAAAATGACGCCTCACCACACCTAGTTCTATTCAACACCATCTGCACAACCTTACTTCATTTTCACCGTACGAATCCAAGACTATTCTACAGATATTTATACAGAAAATATTTTATTTTTAATTAAAAATATTCCCCATAATCTTTTATCCTTACTCTTATTCATAAAATTTTAAAAAATTATTATTATTGAATTAGCATGTTTGTTATTATATAAATAAAAAATATGAGATTATAAATATAAATAA
The DNA here is from genome assembly GCA_023212625.1 of Styphnolobium japonicum. NCBI lineage: Eukaryota > Viridiplantae > Streptophyta > Magnoliopsida > Fabales > Fabaceae > Styphnolobium > Styphnolobium japonicum. The sequence continues at coordinate 16,897,476 of JALBWW010000003.1, read as the reverse complement.
AAATTAAATATTATTATAAATCATATTATATGCTTTTGTTTATTCAGAGAAAAATAAATAAAAGAAATTTTAAAAAAAAAGAAAGAAGAAAAATGACATATTTTTTTAATTTGGTTAAAAAATATAAAAAAGAAAAAAAATTCTTTTTATATTCTTTTTTTCTCTTTTATAAAAATTATTCTTTTTATATTCTTTTTTTCTTTTTTAAGGTGAGAAAAAAATAAAAAAAAAATTATTTATTTTTATATTTCATTTTATATTATTTTTTTTATTTTATAAATAAATAAATATAAACAAATATATACATTTATAACAAAATTTATTTTTTTTATTTCTCTCTTAATTCTTTTAATTTAAATAACTTACAAATTTATTTATTTTTTATTCTATTTCTTTCATTTACATTTCTTTTTACTTTATTTTTCTCTTCTTTATTTTTTTCTTAATCTAAAAAAAGCCGTAATTTCAAATCAATAAGAAATCAGAATAATGAAAAACTTAAATAATAAAGAAAAGGTTAAAATGGTTTCTTTCTCGTGCGTTAAAGTACGCAACTTTTTTTTTGTTTTTCCTTTTATTGATATAAGTATAGTACGTAATGGTGATTTCAACCACTTTGCATCTTAAAAATGCTTCGTCAACAACTGAAAGATTCATGCTTTTCTTACAGAAAAATGGCGGCGGTAATTGCGAACTCAACATCATCATCACAAGCACAGGTGATTCAGATAGCTTCTGCTCAATTTGGAAGGCCTTCCCTTGAACTAATAGAAGATACAAGTACTGTCTCTCTCTCTCTCTCTCTCGCGCGCGTATATATATATATATATATAGTTAACTTATCTTTTACTAGTCAATCTTATTTAATCATCATTCTTATTCAGAAAAATATGTTTCATTTCACTATATTTCTACAAATTAAAATAAACTGCTCTCTCTTCGACGAGTTTGGATACTTTTGAGCTTGTCCACTCCTAAAATTGATTGTTAGATTTGCTTCATGCTGATTTTATAAGAACTTCAATACCCCGTTTAGTCACTTCTAATTAGGCCTATTGTTTTTAGCTCCAGTCCCTCAATAAATAACTGTGTACCTAACATTTAAATAATAGGGAAAAAAAAAAGGTATCAACATATTCATCATTTTAATTATGCATTAGGACCTGCATGTAATGTTGACTTTGCAAAATACGTGAACATTATTTTTACTAATCAAAATAAACCAAACATGGCATCGTGTTAGTTTAACTTCGAAAATCCAAAATAACTTCCTGTTCTGATTTTAATTGCAGTGCAGTGAATGGACAATTTCGTATGTATTGAAGAATTGATGAAATTTTTTCCATTAAAAACCTTATAGGGCTTTTAACTAGCTAAGTAGGATTTACATATTTGCCACTTGAAAAAAAAAATAAAAATAAAAAGAAGGAGAGCACGTATGCTAACGCAACTACCAAATTATACCTGGATGAACTCGATTTTTGTTCCAATTAGCAGAAAAACTTAGTCAAAATGCATAAGCCATGCTTGGTTAATTCTCTAATGGAAGGCTGGAAGCAGGTGTTTCTTATGTCTACCGTGGAGAAATTTTTATTTCAGATAGAATATCAATATTGACTTATATATTTTTTATAGTGACACTAAATCATATTTAAAATGTTTTTCCTTTTTATGCTTAAATATAATTTTGGTTCTACTAAACCTAGTTTTTTTTTTAAAAAATAATTAATTTAAACAATATTGCTTTCTAATTTTTAAATCAATGTAATTAAATAAGTCATTTCATCAATTTACCATTACATTGCTTTGCATCTGCTAACGTAGCACTTGTTTTATTTAATGATACATAGCTATATTATTTAGTGATACATCGTTGACGTGGCATTGATGCGACACAATTTCATATAATCAAAATCTAAGTTCACTTATCTTATCTTTAAGAGTCATGTTACTTGTTAATTAGGGTGGTCGAAAAAAAAATGATAGTGTTATTTCTTAGTATTTTTTAATTAAAAATTATTATTTATAATTAAAAATATTATTTTTTAATATTATTTATATTATTAATTTTAATATAAAATTTAAATTTTTAATTAGAGATAGTACTACCCTTGAGAGTAGGGTAGAGTGATCCCAAAAACTATGATACATTAACAACTTACAGATAAAATAACTTATTATATTAATTTAAACGTTAAATAGATAAAATGTTTACTTAAAAAAATTAAGAAAGTAACATCATTTTAAATTAAAATAAAGAGGCCAAAATGCAAAATTGAGGGGTTAAATAGCAATTAAGCCTATTTATGATATTTAGAGTGGGGTAAGTAAGGATGATTCGAATGGATTGTGAAGGCCGAAGAGTACACTATGTTTTCCATAAAGCTTATGAATCCCAAAAAAGCCCCACCCTCACATCCCTCCACTTTTAAGTTCTTTATAATTACTTTTTTTTAAAAAAATAGTCCTACTTTTAAAACCCACACCAATATGGACCTTCAAATTGTTGCAGAGTGTGAAATATATGTAATGTGCAAACCGTAAAGTGCTTGAGTGACGTGGAAAAAAAAGTATTCTCTTATAATAAAAAAATTATGGGTGTGATAGAAACATTACTTTTTTAAAAAAATTCTTTACCCTACTAGACACAAATACTGCCACAAGCCCAAAACTCACCCAAATGACTTGTAATTGTGAATCCAAGGAACAAAATCAACTTCCAACAAACAAATACGGTCCTGCAAACATTATGAATAGTTGCAACTTGCAACATTTGCGCATCACATGTTGTGTCTTCCCGTGAATCAGTCTTTTAAGTTTTACAAACGTGTTATCTTGGAAAGGCAACACTATCCTCTTACATGATAACCTATAGGCCCTGCCTAAAGCATATCAAGGTTATTCCAACCCTTCTGTTAGCGTAATCATTAATTCTTCACTCTCCAAAACTCAAATGATTTTATGTCATTATATTTAGGCTCTGTTCAGTTGAAGGAAATTTTCCACTCTAATTTTTCCAGGGCAATATTTCGACAAATGTGTACCCCTTTATAAGCTAGCACTGAAAGGTGATTGGAAAGCAGCTAGAAGCATGTTAGATGCTGATAGTAGGCTGCTGAACGCTGCCATAACAAAGGGTTGGCGGTCACTACTTCATGTTGCGGCAGGAGCAAACAATGTTCACTTTGTGGATGAGCTGATAAAATTACTGGACCCATATGACCTGGAACTTCAAGACTACAATGGGAACACTGCACTTTGCTTTGCTGCTGCATCTGGAAACCTGCAAATTGCTGATATAATGATCAAGAAAAATGGATGCTTACCACAAATCAGGGGTGCAGATGGAGTGACTGCTCTTCACATGGCTGCCTTACAGGGAAGAAGCAACATGGCAAGCTATCTATATACCCAGACTATCGACATATTCGAAGAAGAGGACTGGAATACTCTGTTCTTCCTTTGTATCAAGAATGGTTTGTATGGTAAGTATATTGCCTGGAATACCTCCTAATGCAGTGAGTCCTTGATACTAAAATATTGACATGTTAGCAGCGCACATGTGATTAAGTAAACAAACATGAAAACGAAACACAAACTAAGGGAGATTACTCGTACCCTTCTTCTTTTCCTAAGTATCAAAATCCATGTGAGTTGTGAAGTATTTATATGTTGTTGATTATATTCAACATATTTCTAAACATTTATTGTGAAACTAATATTTAATAAATACTTAACAAATCATCTAAAATATCATACCTATAAGAATACTATAGCAACTCTCAACTAACAAACACAAACTAATTTAGTAGTTCTCCAAGTTGGATCTACTTACATTAAGGGTAAAATAAGGTCGCTTGATACTAGGTTCTTTTGAGATTTGATTTTGGATAAATCAAGTCATATTTGCCCATGTGAACTGGTAATAAATTTTACATCAAGAATCAATTTGGCATTCCCTTAAAATTGAACTGAAAATATTTAAAGCTGAGTTTTTCATACAACTTTTTATATAAAATAGATCCCTGAATTTTTCACCACATTTTAAGGGGACACCAAACTTATCCCAAAAGTTAAATATTGTCCACCTATTGTATTTTGCATTTACTACATAAACCTCTCATCTATTATGAAAACATACACTAAACTCCATTGTATTTATAAATAGTACTACAACCAACGTCAAAATGTTGTTAGACTTAATGGATTCATTAAATGAGTCATTATGTAATAGATGTTGTGGTTGAATATCATTCCTACGTACCATTTTTTAGGATTTTATTTTAACAAAGGAGAAGTACACATGCAACTGAATTGAACCAAATGAATGTGTTCTTCTCATTTTCTCAAATTTTAAGGCTGGCCAGGAGTAAAAATAACATTTTACCACAAAAGCATTTATATTGAACATGAGCTAACGACTCAATTAATGAATCTATTAAACTCGACAGTATAAATACAAGAAAGTTTTGTGGAAGCATAAAATATAAGGGAGTGGAGAGTAATTTGCTAAAGATATTTTTGTAATTAGTCATGAAAAATCAATGAAAACCCCCAACCTCTAAATTGTTTATTGTAATACAGTCTAAATTGTAGATTACGCACTAGATAAGCCTTTGATATTACACATAATCATGTCCCCATTTGCTTCTATGTATGTACATGTCAAATACATCACTAATTACACATAACTGAAGTAATGCCTAACAATAGTAGCAACAACAAAGAAAAGAAAAAACATATAGAAAAATTAGTGTACATATGCTGTTATCACTTACCAGCATTTGCATTCCTAGCAATTTTGGAAAATTTTGCAGATTTAGCTTTGAAAATGTTACAAACGATGCCAATGCTAGCATTGGCCCAGGATGAAAACAATGAGACAGGCTTGCATGTCTTGGCTCGAAAGCCTGCTGATTTTAGTTTTCAAGGTCGATGGTATCTTCAAAACCAGGTCATGAACTCTAGTAAGTCTTTACAATCACTGTTATTTTGACTTTACTGTCTTGTCATACACTCTAGCCAATGGCCTTTGCAAGTTCTTTTATAATTTTCATTTTATCTATTGTTTAACTGTGGATTGAATCTTATAGATCCCTAAATTTGAAGTAGTGACATCAATGACATGTACTGGCAAGGTTTTAAATGGTGTGGACAATCGCTGCAATTGCAACACTACACAATTGCAGACTGTATGGGCCTAGATCAACTGCAATTACAATTTAAAAACTTATGTACTGGAGTCCTGACATGTCAATCCACTTTTCTAAAATAAAAAATTAAATTAAATAACTACCTACTCACCATAATTTCTTAATTTTTGAAGAGCTTTGAAATTGACCACACTTTCCTATTTTTCTGGATTTTGTATGTTATAGACTCCGATGAGACCAACCTCATGTTTTACCACATTAATATGGATGAGGTTTGCCATTTACAATTTTGTTTAGATTTAAGATAACAAATGACATAAAATATTTTATCTCTAAGAACGTAGAATTAAAACATAAAGATATTTTACATATTCAAGGAAGCACAAATACTTCAAAATGCTTGTTGTACCCATGTCGAATAACGTATTAGATACTCCTCATACTCCATTGGATACTGTTACCCTACATCCTATATTTTTATTTTTGAATTTTGAATCTTGTGTCAATATGAGTGGAATATCATAAGAATTTGATAAATACTAGTCTTATATTATTTGTAATAACTAATGTGGAAATTAAAATTATTTTCACTACTTTTCTCCCTTAATCATAAAATGACCCAACTATTATTTTTATTTATTTATGATGTATTATAATAGTTTTATATTTTTTTTATGTTTTATAAGATCATATATATGATTTTTTATATATATGTTATGTCGTATCGTGCCATACTCGTATCCTAATTTTTTAAGAAGTTTCGATGTCACACCAGTGTGTATCTGATATCCATACCCATATGCCTGCATCATACTACATATTCTTGATTGCTTCAACCGGATAATTGACTTATTGGTTTCTCATCACATTACCAACTAGTCAAATTATGTGCGATAGGTACGACACCAACTCCAGTCCTCCAACTTGTTAGGTGTCTTTGGAGTATGCTTCTCAATCTTGATTACACAGAGACACAGATGAGGATATTCATAAGTCAACCATCGCAAGTAACATTTGATGCTACAGAAGTTGGAAATTTTCACTTTGTTGCTGAGCTTATGAGGTCTTACCCTGATTTAATATGGGAAGTGGATGGCAAAAATCGAAGCATAATTCACATTGCTGTTCTGCATCGCCATGCTAGCATCTTCAATCTAATTCATGAACTAGGCTCCATCAAAGATTTGATAGTAACTTTTAAGGATGATGAAAAAAATAATTTATTGCATTGTGCTGCAAAATTAGCACCTCCATATCAGCTTAACTTAATTTCTGGAGCAGCTTTTCAAATGATGCATGAATTATTATGGTTCGAGGTATTTTTCCCTCAACTCCACAATACATATATGTCATCTAATTAAGTTTGTATGTTCTAACTTCTAATGTATTTTGTTGTTTTATTCCTTTCTTTCACTTTCAAACAAACAGGGTGTGTATGATTATTTCTTGTATCTATCTGGATCATAGTGATTTGTAATCAATCTTACTTAACTTATGCATAATTTAATGATGTGAAAGCTTTTATATATACATAGTATCACATACACTACTGCATTTTGATATGGCAGGAGGTGAAGAAAATAATGCTACCAGCAGAAATAGAGAAAAAAAACTCTAGTGGCAAAACTCCTCGCGAATTATTCTCTGAGGAGCATAAAGAATTATTGACAAAGGCAGAGTCTTGGACAAAAGGAACAGCTAAGAATTGTATGCTTGTTTCAACACTTATAGCCACAGGAGTGTTTACTGCAGCATTTAGCATACCCGGTGGTAACAATAATAATACAGGAACTCCTAACTATTTGAAGAAGCCAGCATTCCTGATATTTGCAATATCAGATGCAACTGCACTGATATCATCTGCAGCCTCAATACTAATTTTCTTGTCTATCCTTATATCACGTTATGCAGAAGATGACTACTTCAAGTCACTGCCCTTGAAGTTCATATTTGGATTGATAGCACAATTCATCTCCATAACAAGCATGATGATAGCATTTAGCATTGCCTTTTTCATAACATATTACGACGGTCCAAAGTGGGTTCCGGATTTCATTTCCATACTTGCATTTCTGCCTATACCCTTATTCGCATTTCTTCTATTTCCACTTTGGTCAGATATTGTCTACTCATCTTACTTTTGTATGTCTTTATTTCGGCCAAGTAAACATATGCTTTACTAGAAAAGCAAAGGCCATGTAAAATTGTAAATTATGGATCTATCTAGCCTACCTCAAGAGGTATAAATAATACATTGTTGACAGTTAGTTGTATACTCTATTAATTCTTTTTCGTGGAAGTAATGATTAAACAGGTTAAAAATGACATAATTCCTTCTTCAACTCTAAGGTTGTTTCAAATGCATCCCTAAATTTTCAATCCATTTAGGCATTTGGTCACATTCTTATTCTATTTATGGTACTTTAATTCAACTGAAATTATTGAAGTAGCTATTTCCAATCATGTTCTACTTAGTAGATAACAGACAATAGTCACAAGAAGTCACCTGACCAGGAGGGAAAAAATGGAACTAATGCGTATAGGGGGACAGCTAATTAAATATTGCATGATAGGAGCACTACTGGAAGTGCAGTTTGCATCATATGTTTTACTCAATATAAACCTAAATTCTAACATTTCCAACACTACCAAACATAATTCTAACATTTTATGAGCTTCCCATGTGGCACACAGTTTCTGGATACAAATGATTTGTAAGTAGTTAGAAAGGCTGATAGTTCTAAGGATTATACCCGTTAGTGTTTACTGTTTAGTCATCTAACAGAACAATTGAGAAAAACTGAAGCAGCTAGTGACTAGGATAGGTCATGCATCCTTCACTATCTGACTGTTGAGGATTGGCTATATAGAATTGTGTTGATTATGTTTCTTCCTGCACATAAGGTTTCCACTAATAGGTTTAACTCTAAAAATGGATCAATGAACATTATTCCGAACTACGATTGGATTCGTGCATTCATAATGGATATGACTTAAGTATTTATATAAAGGTAAGGAGTACTAACAACAGAAGCCAGTACTCTACATCGATGTCATGGTGTGTAAGAAAAAGAAAAAAGAAATCCTTCATGAAATTGACAAGCAATTGCACCACCTATTACAGGGACGAAGTAATATATTTTGATTTGTTTCAAGATTCCAAAATGAAATCTGAAAAGTGAAGGATGTTAAAGAGAAATGTATTTTAGCAATTGCTTTGGACACATAGCAATCATGCTTAGGGGAATTATTCTTAAAACCAATTCCATAATAAAAATGCTCACTGTTTGTCTTCTGTGCTTCTCTAGTATTGTGACACATCACTATACAGAATAATGAGCCTATATACTATCCACAATGACCTTATAAAGCAGTTAATCCATTGTATTTACAAATCACCACTCCTATAAGAATTCATTGATTTGTCTATAATATTTGGCGAAGAATCGATAATCAGGTGCATTCTACTAGAATCAAAACATACGCCCACACAAAATATCCACAAATAAGAAGATAATGGATCAAAGTATATTCTCATTCAAAAAGTGAATCGGATATGAGGAAATGTCTAGAAAATTACCTTATTGCGGCCAGTAAAGCATACCTTGTAAATTTCAAACAAAAGATTCCATCTCTTAATTATTCTAAACTTTGATTCCTTTTACTTTATTCTAGACTGAAAATATGCAAACCATTATACTATTCACATCAGCACAAATTGATTTTTCTACATTATCTAGTGTGTACTCAATAATCAACTTATTACCAGCAGATTAAGAAATGCAAACAATCACATGCACAGAAAGACAAAGACGGAGAGAATATAGTGCCCTAGCATGCCAGATTAGTGTTATAGATATTGAAACCAATTTCAGCCTGCCTTCACCTAACAATTTAAGCATTTGAGAGAGTTGTTCCTTAACATAGTATCAGAGCCTCTATAACCAAGTGGTTAGGAGCTCAATCCCTGCCTCCCACATTCTTCATAATTAAGTTAAATTTCAGTACAAGGTTGAGTGGACCTATGCATTGTTCATACTTCAAGCCCAAAGAGCTCTTATGTGAGGGGGCGTGTTAGAAATATAAAAGTCAATATTGAGCCTTCATCTAACAACTTAAGATATTTAGGGAGTTAGTCCTTCACAATTAAAACATACAGATTGTGAACACCCTATTTTGTTGGGTCATTTTTTTAAAAAAAGGGTTTTATTTATTAATCAATAAAAAACAAGGAGTTTAGGAAAAGAAAATAATAAAGGACCCAATCTTGATACAACATATTAGTCCAAATAAAATATAAAAAAAAAGAGAAGAAAAAAGAAAAAAACATAAGATCCACTAGTCCCTTTAAACTCACTAATATAACTCATTAAGCCAATTAAAATAGAGGAATTAAAATAGAGGAATTAAAATAATAACAATAAAAGGCCCAAGTTGAAAAATTTTCAACCTTTCCTTTAAAATCATAGTTCACTACTTTAAATACGTAAGTAAAGGGGGATAAAAGACAACAATAGACAGACCGACACAGACAAAGGAGACAGCTAGGGCAAACCAAAAAGGGGCAGCGATAGAAGAGGCAAAAAATAAGGGAGATAGAGAAAAAGGAGGTGATAGCTAGGGCATAACTCAGCCAAAAAGGGAGGAAGATATATCTGAGGAGAGCATTTGAGGAGGCACGCACAGACCAAAAGGCAACAATAGAAGCAGGCGGGGATATTAAAATAAAAAAGATTAGAAGGCAAAGAGAAAAGAAGAGAAGAAGGAGATTCGTGAGCGTTGGGCGGCTAGTAGAAGAGGCAAAAATTTACAATTTTTCTATTTTTACGTAATCACAGCAAGGTATATACTCTTTCCCTCAAGATGTTTGCTTCTTTACTGTTAAAATTTGTATGAGCATTAGTTTTAAGGGTAAAATACACATTACTCCCCTGTAGTCCATGTTATTTTCAAATTACTTCCTTAAACTATTTTTTTGTCACTAAACCTCTCTAGAGTATTGTTTTAAATGAAAATTAACATTTTCAGTTAAATCAAATAGTGATGACATTTAAAACCATACTCTATGGGGTTTAGTGACAAAAAAAAAGTTTAAGGAAATAAGTTAAGAATGTCATGTACTACAAGGGAGTAATGTATATTTTACCCAATCATATAATATCAGGTCATGTGCTGTGCACATGTCATCACCGTTTGATTTAACTAAAATGTTAGTTTTTATTTAAAACCATACTCTAAGGGGGTTTAGTGACAAAAGAAATAGGTTAAAGAAGTAAGTTGAAAATGTCATATATTATAGAAGAGTAATGTATATTTCTAGTTTTAATATTGAATCACCGAAGTCTTTCATTGAAGGAGTCCACTAGGGATGTTAATTTCTACCCGTGTGTGGAGTTCCCCGCGAGAACTGCCCTATTCAGGGCCCCGCGAGCAGGGAATGTTTCCCTGCGGGGATGGGGACGTGGGACAAAATCTCCTCGAAAATGATTCAAGGACAGGGACAGGAACAAGTTCATAACCCCCCGCCCTGCGGGGTCCTCGCCCCGAATAGATTATATATATACCCTTATTATGTGTACTATATATCATAAATACTAATAACATTTTGGTCTTTTCGTATTTTTTTATTTAATTTGAATATTATGATTGTACTATTTAAGTTTGAACTTATTATGATTTAACTTTAACTTTAATAATTTAATTTTATATAATTTTTTTAAATTTTATTGAATTTTAGTTTGTAATTTTTTAATGAATTTTTTGGGTCTTCGTGGAGATCCATAGGGACAGAGATGAGAGAGGAAAGCTCCCCACGATGAGGATCGAGGACAGGTACGAGGAGAGATATGAGGAGCAGGGACGGGAAGCCGAGGAGTACTCCCCGCCCCGCCCTACCGCATTGACATCCCTAGAGTCCACTTGTCATCGACCCTTTTCGTATCAGCCTTCAACCATGGTTACTAGTATTAGTTTTGTTTTACTATCTTGTTAGATCCTATGGTGTCTGGATCAATGTTTGGTGCAATAAATGGAATGGATAGACAAGGAAAAATAAATGAAATGGCTCTGAGAAATTTTATCTTCGGAGGGTGAGCACGCATGATTTTCTCATTAATGTATACTTTTCTTTTGAAAATAACACTTTTAAATGTCACAAATACATTTTAAGTAATGGTATATCCTTCTCACATGTTTTCTTAACATCATATGAATTATTTGAAACATAAAATGTTAAATAAAAATATAAATATTTAAAATTTAAAAAATTTAATTTTTAATTTTTTAAAATAACTAAATTATTTAAGCAATTTATGTTACTTGTAGCCTAATGAAATGATTCAATTATTTTCGTTATTTTTCATTGTAAAAATTTGAATTTTAGTTGAAAATATTTGTGCTGCATTAACATTTAATAGAATAGAAAAAAGAAAAAGAAAAATGAGTGAAAGAGATAGACCTTAAAAAGGGGAAGAGAGAGTATCTACGTTGGGAAATAAATAAAGAGCAAGAAGAGAATAATCTTAAAGTAGATGAAAGAGAACGGATAAGGTCAATAATAATAATAATAAAATAAGGTGAATAAATTATTAAACTTCTACAACTAGCTATAAGATAAACGTCTTATGACGGATGTGACAGAGATGTTATGGGATTCACTTCTCACATTTTTCTATGCATAATCGACTCCTGAATCTTACCTGATTCGTAAATCAACTTTTTATTTTAAATCTTTTTTAAAGTTTGTGCCAATCATTTTTCCTACTAAATAAAATATTAGTGACGACTCTATTTTTTAATTAATTTTTCTATTATCCCATTGCAATTCAATCGACACAGATATTTGAGGTATTACATCTAATGTGTATTGGATATAGAGTCACTATCATTGCTTATAATTGAAAAATGATAATAACACCTTAATGAGATATCAATTATTAAAACAATAAACTTTGTGCCAACGAGCTTGTAGTTCAAGTGGTATCGACCCGTCTTTAAGATTAGGGTGTGTTGATGAAGTCAAATGTTTGATCCTCCAGTAGGCCACCTATCTCCCTCCTTAGCCAAGTTCTTACATCTCCCAATGTTCTAAAGAAAAAAAGAAAAAGCAATAAACTTAGCTATCATGCAAGCGATTTCAAACTAGTATCATTATTCATTAATACTTACATCAAACAAGAGTTTGAAATTACAATTTCATGCCTTAAAAAAATAACATCATAAAGCTTCAAACTTTTGAACTGCACCAAAAAGGGAAAACAATACATTTTCTTATGAAAATACATCACTTCATTCTTTTGTGTAATCACTCATGTTCCATGTTACTTTGTATTCAGTCTTATACCTAATTTTTATGAATAACATAGACAGAGATGCAATTACAAAAATGGGAATGGAGAATTTCAAATAGACAAAAGAAACATAAAGGGAATGGAGAATTTCCAATAGACAAAAGAAACATAAAGCAACTAGGTCAAGAGAAAAATGGGAGTATGACAATTTAGTGTGGCTTGTAAAAATATTTTTTATTTTGGTTCGTGAATTAAATTAACTAATTATTAAAATAATTTAATCAATAATTTACTTACAATTAATCACATATTAAGTATCAAAATAAAAATAAATTACTAGTTAACTGTATATAAATTATTAGTTAAATTAGTTTGATATTTGATTAATTTAATAATTAAACTAAAATAAAACACCTTTTACCCAAACTGAATTAATGGGTCTATTCTCCCAAAAAAAAATTGAGATAAGTCAGCCAACTCTCTACTATTATATATATATCAGAAAGTATTTATATATATATATATATATATATATATATATATATATCAGAAAGTATTTATTTGTTTATTGTTACACTAACTACTAAGATGTATTCAAGTGGTATATATCATAAAGTATTTATTTGTTTATTGTTACACTAACTACTAAGATGTATTCAAGTGGAATGATGTGTGTGTGTGTGTGTTACACTAACTACTAAGATGTATTCAAGTGGAATGATGTGTGTGTGTGTGTGTGTGAAATCCACGTTAGATTGAAAGTTTCTATCATATAGATCATACCTATAAAATTTTACATTAATCCGAAATTGTTTTGTGACTATTTGATATACATCAAAATTAACATAATATAAACTATTAAAATATATGAAAATATGAACTATTTGATTATATTCATATTGATATTCATTTTTTTCAAAATTTGACACAAATTATCTACATGATAGGAACATTCAATCTAACGGTGGATTGAATGAGGATCCACTTATTCCAAGAGTAAGTCTTGGCACTCTTACTCCAATGAATAACTTTTTATAAACTTTAAATTTCACCAATCTAACCGGTGGATTGAAAGCTCTCATTAAGTAGATCAAGCCTATAAAGTTTTATAAAATTTTAAAATTAATTGATACTTCTTTAACTATTTTATTTTAACGTATAATATGTTTTTCAAAATATAAGTAAATGTCAGTTATAAAATTAGATACTTATGCATGTCTAATTTATCTTAAATTTAGTATGCATGATCTTCATGATAATGTTACATAATTCAACGGTTAGATTGAAAAAATAATAATTTTATGAAAAGTTATTCAATAGAGTAAGTATGCCAAGACTTACTCTTGAAGTAAGTGGATCCCCACCCTATATATAATTCTTTTCCAAAGAAACAAAAAAAAAAGCACAAATATCATCGATAATAGTGTTCATGGGATTTTGGTCCTAACATTTTAACACAAATGGCAGTAAAATACAGAATTAAGTAAGATAGGCAAAGCATTACCAGTAACAGAGTTACAACTCAGTGTAATACGAAATGGGGTTGGCCGAAGGGTGGCGGAAGGGGCCCCACATCTCCATCGAAGGCAGTGGTAAGGTCACTGTGTGCTGAGACAATGACATAAGAGGAAAGAACGAAGCCGTGGGGCAGGGGGCATGGAAAATTTGATGCTCAAATATCCAAAAGCAAAGGACAAAAATGTTTTTCCCAAATTTAAACAAAAGAAATTAAAGAAAAATAGAATAAAAAAATATAGAGTAGGATCCAATTTTTATTAGACGATAAAATGTTAAAAAAAGATATTTGGGGAATTCTCCACCAATTATTTATAATAAAAATTAATTAATATTTTTAAGAAAATTATTAGTTTATCCAACTATGCAAAATTGGACAGAAGAGAGATGAATTAAACAGTAAGTACGATTAAACAGTGAGTACGATAGAAACTTAATATTATCACACTTCCTCTTATACATTCGTTTTAGAATATTTTTTATTTTTTCCATGTTTTTAGAATGATTATTCGAAAGTAATTTGTATAACTTTTATGCTATGACCTTATCAAAATCTAATTTATCCCAATAAACACAAGAAAATAAATAACAAACATAAAAGACACACAAAAATATAAAGAAAAGAAGCTTAAATTAAGGGCTTAAAACCTACTCAAACATGAAAGGAAAAAAAAACACTAAAATATTTACGTAGTTTGACAAAATAAGTGTGATCTTGGTTGAAGGATTTTTAAATTTTAATTCAATAAAGAAGGAAAAAACACTTTGCTTAATGTTTTTTCAATTTGTATGTTTTTAATCCTAAAATCCCTGAAAGTTTCAAACACTTATGAAAAATAAATGAAACCCAAAACAAAAATTTGAAGCGACATAAGATCATATAAGTGGAACAAAAGCACCAATGTAAAATCAGCTTGACAATAACTTTGAAAAGCTAATCAAAGTTGTCGATGACCTTGAAACCTAATGACATCTCCTATCGTCACCGAGAGGTTGTGATGTTCAAGGAGAGAAGTTTGATTTTTCCAGACTCTTCTTTTATAATTCCTAACCTAAATTCTAATTGAGGTCTCCTATCTTACCCAAAAAATATGGGAAATCGAAGCCAAAAGAAATTCACAAGATAAACCCAATCACAAAATACATTTGAAACAACCTAGAGTGCTTAGGTTCATTCACAAAGGGTAACAAATGTGACTCAAGTTTTGAAAAATAAAGTTTGCATTAAAAAAAGGCCCTGAAAATGTGACAATCTTTGGAATGAAATCTGACACCAAATGGAAAATGACAAAAGTCTGTAACTTTTTTTGTTGGTAGCAAAATGTCGAAGTTTTCTTTCCCTTGAACAAACTTTGCAAGGTCAATGGTCAAGCTCTCTACTTTCAAGCAACTCGTCATTTTCAACTTTCAAGATAAGAGGTAGATTGTGCAGCACTCTTTAAAGATTCATTTTCAAATTTCAAAAGTTCATTTACCTTTATCAAAGAATCATTAGCTTTCTTTAAAGATGAGTATTTAGTAAGAATGATTTTTGAGTTAAGCAACAACTTATCAAATGCTTCAAGTAGCTCATCATAGGATAAGTTAGATTCAAATACCTCATCCTCATCATTATCCATGAGGCAAATGTTTTCAGCATCATCTTCACTTTCGGATGAGTCATCTTTGATGTCTTCCCATGTGGCCATCATTGCTTTCTTTTTTCTTGGATTTCTTGAATCCTTCTTGAAGTTGGAGGGTCTTTTGGCTTTCCCTCTGTTTTTCCACATATTGAGGATCTTCCTAGAAATGAACTCTAGATCATCATAATCACTAGTCTGCTATTTTTCAGATTCAAAATATTCCTCTTTAACAGAATAAGTCTTGAAGGCAATGTTCTTATGAGCAAGCTCATGTTTGAGATGTGTTGTCTCATAGGCAATAAAATTGTCTCTAAGTTCATCATATGAAAAAGTGCTTCTATCTCTGCCTTATTGGATGGCTGAAATCTTAGATAGCCATGGTTTGGTGAGACTTCTTTGAACTTTTCTCACAAGCTCTTCACCCAATTAAGATTTTCCAAGAAGATTATTGACAATGATTGAAAGTCTTTCAAACATATCATTTATTTCCTCATCTTCCATTTTGAACAGTTCATACTCATTGATGAGCATATCAACTTTTGTTTGCCTCACTTGATTGGTTCCTTCATGTGTGATTTCAAGCTTATCCCACATCTCTTTTGTATTTTTGCATTTAGAGATCTTGCGGTATTCATCGAAGCTTGTTGCACAATGCATCATGTTAATAGCCTTAGCATTCAGCTCAATCTTCTTGATGTCCTTAGTTGTTCGTTCTTCTTCACTCTTTTCAACTTCTTTTCCATTTATAGTCTTCTTTAGAATTTCGGGACCATTTGTGATGATCTTCCAAATTTGGTAGTTTGTGGGCTGAATGAAGATGCGCATCCTCTCTTTCTAGTAGGGATAATTTGTTCCACTGAAAAATGAGGTCTTGTGGTGGATTGTCCTTCAGAGAGAGTGCAAGAAGTGATTTGAGAAATTGTGGTTGCCTTTGGATATTTTCCTCACAGTGGTTAAGCTTGACACTAGGTTAAGCTCTAATACCAATTGATAGTAGCAAAACACTTAAGAAGGGGGGTTGAATCAAGTGTAATCAAAACCGAAATTTTCTGTAGTAGACAAAAAACTCAAAACACCAACAGAGATGAGTAGACTGGTTAGCGATAGTGAGCTAGCTTATGAAAGTGCAGAATTCAAAACTCAATCAGAGGATACACATACAAGTTTGATAATCAACAAACAAACATTCACACATAAACACAGCAAAGAGAAGGCTTAAGAGAGAGCTTGCACAACGGAATTTATACTGGTTTGGCCCAATGTGGAACCTACATCCAATCCCCATCAAAGTTGAGAATTTTCACTATCAACCAAGTGTTTTTTTTTATCCACCCTAGCCTCTCCAAGCTAGATACAAGTAGTTTTGATCTACCATAGCCTCTTCAAACTAGAAAGAAGTAGTTTTGATCAATCATAGCCTCTCCAAGCTATGAAACAATGCACCCTCACAGGGCTTTACAAGGAAATAGTGTAAAAACTCTCTCATATGGAGTTGGATAAACTGAGATTTACAAAAAAATTCTCAAATAAAAGCACAAATGATTCTTGATATTTCATTTTTCTTCTCCTCTTCCTGCTTCCTCTTCTTGTTTGTATAATCCTCTGAAAAATGAGTATAAGTAGTCAAAGGAAGAAATTTGAATGTTGCAGCAACTTTCCCTTTTGCATAAAAGTATTTTGGCATTATTTGGACTGCATTGTCCTTTCTTTACTTTTGCAAAATAACCCACTACTCTTCCAAGCATGTCTTGTACTATATTGATATTGGCAGGGATATTCTAACCGTTATAAAAATTTTGGTGTCATCCTCAAGCCATTTGAAAGTTTCAATCTCGAAACAGAGGCAAAAATGAATTCCGGGCTTTAAGAATGGAGTTTCATCTTCTTTATTCTACTGGACTTCTTCTCGAGGTAAGTGTAAGCTGTTATGCCTCTCCTAAACTTTTCTTAGCTTCTTTTACTTTTTCCTCCATCCTTCATCTTCTCCGTCTACTTGATTGTACTATATTTACTTTAATTGTGCTATTCTAATCCTCTTCATAATCTTTATTCTTTTCTTCATTGTAATCTATTATACTTTTTCTCGATGACTTTGTTAGAAAAAGTTCAAAGAGCTCTTCTGTTGAAACCAAAATCTTATAAAAAGGTTTAAGTACTAAATTCTTAAATGCTGTAGCTTTCCCTGTTTAAGTTTTGAGGATAACAAAAATATTTATTTAGTTTGAACAAGTAAGTGTTTCGACAATAGTATTAACAAATCGCTACTTGTATGTGCGTCCTTTATGCTCTATGCTTAAAGATAACTCTTTGTGCGTCCAATATGCTATAACTCTTTGTGCGTCCAATATGCTATGACTCTTTGTGCGACCAATATGCTATTTTACTTTGTGCGTCCAATGACTGTCTACATATACTTTAACTATTGGTGCGTCCAATATTTGTATGCATATACTGTTACTACTTTTATTGGTTCGTCCAATACGATCTGTCTGCCAAAGCTCGGACTCATTTCACTCTTTCAAAGTTCAAGCTCAAGCTCTCGTCCAAGTGAAAATTCAAAAATGAAAAACTGTTCCTCATTAAATGCTAGAAAAGAACTCTGACAGCTCACGGCGACAGAAGAAGTCAACTAAGCCACTTTTGCTGACATTGTCTAACAACTACAAAGATCTGCAAATAAGAAACCGTCTGCAATCTTAGACAAATCAGGACTTTGTTTTCATTGATTGGAAATCTCAGAGAATAAAAGTCACCGTCAGAAGAAATTCAGCACTTTTCCAGTAGATGCATTTAATGCTACTCAGAACGGTAATAAATGTTTCCGTTGGACGATCTAGCCCATGAAGTCTGCTCAATTTGTTCTTACTTATAAAGAGAAGAAGCAGCACTTGAAGAAAAGAAGTGATCTTTGCCGAAGCATCCTACAAAGTCTAAAAAGCTTTATTTCTTCTTGGATTTCCATATACGTGTAAAAAGAAAAAGCCTTGAGATTTCTATTGTCTATTCTCATTTGTCAGTGAGTTTCAAACTCAAGCTTTCATCTACTTTCACTTATTCATCTTAAGCATTGTAAGCCTGAAGAGGCTGTGTGTAAAATAATACTTGTGTGATTGAACCTGAAGAGGTGTATAATACTTGTAATCTCGAAAAAAGATTAGTTGGAAAATCATACGGTTGAAGGAATTTGGACGTAGCTCTTGGTTGATAAGAGTGAACCAGGATAAATCTCGTGTGTAAGCTTCTCTTCTCTTCTAGTGTGTTTTATTATATTCACTAACCTCTGGGGTTTACTATTGTGTTTATTAACAAAGACCTTTTAATTGGTTTTAGAACGTGTTAACTGTTTTCTTAAAAGTCTTTTCAAAATCCTTAGAGTCCAATAGGACTAAGCCGTGTTGGTTCTAAGTTCTTTACTTGTCAAACTTTATCCTTCGCTGTGTTTAATCTTCTGTTAAAAAGAAAAATCTTTTATTAATCATAAAAAAGGGTTAAGAAACACAATTCAACCCCCCTTCTTGTGTTTCACTTGGTTATTTCAATTGGTATCAGAGCTCAGCCTCTTGGGTTGAGCATCTAACAATGCAGAGGAAAAAGATCCAGTACACCCTTTAATGGAGAACGAAGGACAAGCGGTGAACAGACCACCTCTATTCAATGGAAACAACTATGATTACTGGAAGAAGAGAATGATTGCTTTTTTTTTTATGCCCAAAATATGGACATCTGGGACCTAGTTCAAAATGGATATCAAACACCCACCAACGCAGAAGGACAAGATCTCCCTCGACCACAATGGACGGAAGGACAACGAACCCGGACATCGACTTAACTCAAAAGCCAAACATTATCTTATGTGTGCCATCACCAGATCGAGCACGATAAAGTTCATAGGCGTGAAGCGACTAAAGAGATATGGGATACTCTGGCCTTAGCACATGAAGGCTCATCTCAAGTCAAAGAATCAAAGATAAGCATGCTGGTTCACCAGTATGAGCTCTTCAAATTGGGAGAGCATGAAAACATTGATCAAATGTTTGGACGATTCCAAACAATAATCAATGACTTGAGATCTCTAGGAAAGAACTATGATAATCAAGATCATATCAAAAAAATCCTAAGGAGTCTTTCCAGACAGTGGAGACCTAAAGTTACTGCCATACAGGAAGCAAAGAATCTAGCTTCTCTTACCATGGAGGAACTCTTGGGTTCTCTTAAAGTTCATGTTTGGAACTTCAAGAAGAGGAAAGCTCAAGAAAAGGGAAATCAATTGCCCTTAAAGCTCACAAAGGCAGTGCGTCCAAAGCACTTAAAGCTGAAAAATCATCAGACGAGGCCGAGTCATCTGAAGATGATATATCTGATAATGACGAGTTATCTTTCATCTCTAGAAATATACAAGCAATGTGGAAAAAGAAAGGAGGTATGCGGAGAAAGCATTTTGGACGAAGGTCACCAAAGGACAGAACAGAAACAAAAGACAAGAGTCCAATCATATGCTATGAATGCAAGAAGCCCGGACACATTAAAGCGGAATGCCCTTCACTAAACAAGGAGAAAGAGAAAAGGAGATTCTTTCCAAAGAAGAAAAGAGGATTAATGGCCACCTGGGAAGATCTTGATTTTTCAACTACTGATGATGAAGAAGAAGTAGAAGAAGAAGCAAATCTATGTCTCATGGCTAACATCTTGTCAGAAGAAGAAAAAGATGAGGTAACAAACTGTGATCTTGATCTTCAGAATGCATTTGATGAGTTGTTAAATAATTCATCTATTTTAGCGGTTGAATATAAATCCTTGAAAAGAAAGTTTTCAAAATTAACTAGAGAATATGGAAAAATGTTTTCAGAAAAACAAGAACTTGAAATTTATTGTGAAAAATTAAAAACTGAAAATGCTCTTTTGAAAACATCTTCTGAGTCCAACACTTCAGATGAAGTTGATAAACTTCATAATGAGGTAAAAGAGTTAACGGAGGACCTCAGTAAATTTGTAAAAAGCACCAACAACCTAAACATTTTACTCAAATATTCCAGAGACCCTCGTGACAAATCTGGATTGGGATATCAAGATACTGATAAACAGCTTTTGCAAAAAACTACTACTCAACCTAAATCTTTTAAGAATGTTTGTAAAAAGAACGTTTACCCTTCCTCAATAGATCTTTTTAATAAAAGGTCAAAATATTATGGATCTCCAAGAGCTAACCAAAAAGGACCCAAAAAGATATGGGTACCTAAGGATATGATAATTCCTCTTGCAGATGTGCTTAGCAACAAGAAAAAGACACTGTCATGGTACCTGACGGTGGTTGCTCACGGCACATGACGGGAGAAAGGTCTATGTTCCAAGACATCAAAACTAATTCAGGAGGCTCCGTCACGTTTGGAGGAACCCAGAAAGGTAAAATAGTTGGAATAGGTAAGATTGATAAGCATCCTTTTCCTTCTATCGATAATGTTCTTCTAGTTGAAGGATTGAAACATAATCTGCTTAGCATTAGTCAATTATGTGATAGTGGATCTAATGTTTCATTCAATCAAGGAGAATGTATAGTTAAAAACTCTGACGGATCCATACTCTTCACTGCTAAAAGGCAAAACAATCTTTATAAAATTGACTTAGAAGATCTTTCAGATCAAAATGTATCATGTCTAGTTTCCATAAAAGGATAACAGTGGATATGGCACAAGAAGCTTGGTCATGCAAGTTTGAGATTAATCTCTAAACTAAATAAGCATAACCTCGTAAGAGGACTACCAAAGCTTGTGTACAAATCAGATGTTCTTTGTGAAGCATGTCAAAAGGGGAAACAAATAAAAAATTCTTTTGAATCCAAAAACATCGTTTCCACCTCTAGACCACTAGAATTGTTACATCTTGATCTATTTGGTCCTACAAGAACTTCTTCACTAAATGGAAAGAAATATGGATTGGTCATAATAGATGACTATACTAGATAGACATGGGTTATGTTTCTAGCTCACAAGGATGAGTCTTTCAAAGACATGGGTTATCTCTTTCAAAGAATTCAAAATGAAAAAGGCATGTGTATCAACTCAATCCGAAGTGATCATGGAGGAGAATTTGAGAATGAGAGCTTCCAATTGTTCTGTGAAGAAAACGGTATTCATCACAACTTCTCTACCCCAAGAACACCACAACAAAATGGTGTGGTAGAAAGAAAAAATAGATCTCTTCAAGAGATGGCTAGAACAATGCTCAATGACAACTCAATCTCCAAACACTTCTGGGCTGAAGCTGTTAACATTGCGTGTTATATTCAAAACAGAATATATATTAGACATCTTTTAAACAAGACTCCGTATGAATTGTGGAAAGGACGAAAACCCAACATCTCTTACTTTCATTCTTTTGGCTGTCAATGCTTTATCTTGAATACTAAGGATTCTTTAGGAAAGTTTGATGCTAAAGTTGACTCTGGTATTTTCCTAGGATACTCAGAAACATCTAAAGCATATAGAGTATATAACTCTCGCTTTCTAACTGTTGAAGAATCTGTTTATGTTAAATTCAATGACAAAAAGCCTGACAATGACTTGTCAAAGCTATATGAGTCCTTTGCAGAGTTAAACTTAAAAGACAAAGGAGAAGGATCAGCAACCCAAAACAAAGAAGCATTGGACGATGAAAGAAAAGAAGAAACAACTGATGGTCAAAGAAGTTGGCACTTCAAAACTTATCATCCAGAACACCAAATCATTGGTAATCCAGATGATAAAGTGCGTACAAGATCTACCTTCAGAGAATACTCAAATGTTGCCTTCATCTCTGAAATAGAGCCAAGAAAAATAGAAGAAGCACTACAGGACGAATGATGGATCTTAGCCATGCAAGAAGAGCTAAATCAATTTAAAAGAAATGATGTTTGGACGCTGGTTCAAAAGCCTAAAGACAAGTCCATCATCGGCACAAAATGGATATTCAAAAACAAATTGGACGAAGATGGTAAGGTTGTGAGAAACAAAGCAAGGTTGGTAGCCCAAGGTTACTCACAACAAGAAGGTATTGATTTCACTGAAACTTTTGCTCCTGTAGCTAGACTAGAAGCCATACGCATCTTACTTTCATTTGCTGCTCATCATAGCATGAGACTATATCAAATGGACGTAAAAAGTGCATTTCTAAATGGTATAATCAATGAAGAAGTTTTCGTTAAACAACCACCTGGTTTCGAGGATGAAAATTTCCCTGAGCAGGTTTTCAAATTGAAAAAGGCCTTGTACGGTTTAAAACAAGCTCCTCGAGCCTGGTATGAAAGGTTAAGCACCTTTTTAATAGAAAGCGGTTTTTCTAGAGGAAAAGTTGACACTACTCTTTTTCGAAAAGACAAAAACTCGAAATTCATTTTAGTTCAAATTTATGTTGATGATATTATCTTTGGAGCTACTGATGAATCTCTTTGCAAGGATTTCTCCAATCTGATGCAAAAGGAGTTCGAAATGAGTTTAATGGGAGAATTAAAATTCTTTCTGGGTTTGCAAGTGAAGCAAACATTGGACGAAATCTACATTCATCAAACAAAATACACAAATGAACTTCTGAAGAAATTCAAATTGGACGATTGCAAAACAATGAGCACACCAATGCATCCGTCGTCCACACTAAGATTGGACGATAAGGATAAAAAGGTGGACGAAAAGGAATACAGAGGTATGATCGGATCACTCTTATATCTCATTGTGTCCAGACCTGATATAATGTTTAGTGTGTGTCTTTGTGCACGTTTTCAATCTGATCCTAGAGAGTCACACTTAATTGCTGTAAAAAGAATTTTCAGATACTTAAAAGGAACTACTAATCTGGGTTTAGTATTTAAGAAATCTCATGAGTACAGATTAGTTGGTTTTTGTGATGCTAACTATGCTGGAGATAGAATCGAAAGGAAAAGTACAAGTGGAGGATGTCACTTCATTGGAGGAAATCTAGTATCATGGTCCAGCAAGAGACAAAGCACAATTGCTCTATCAACAACTGAAGCTGAATATATTTCTACGTCCAATTGTTGCTCTCAACTACTCTCGATCAAACATCAATTAGAAGACTACAACATCTTTGAAAGTAAGATTCCTTTACTATGTGATAATACTGCTGCAATTAACTTATCAAAAAATCCTATACTACACTCAAGGGCAAAACACATTGAAATCAAACATCACTTTATAAGAGACTATATTCAGAAAGGTGTGTTTGATATTCAATATGTGGATACAGATCATCAATGGGCAGATATTTTCACAAAACCCCTCTCAGAGGATAGATTCACTCTTATTCGAAAACATCTTAGTATGCATTTTGTAAAGAATTAATATCTCTTGCGTCCATTGAAGATCTGCGTCCAAAATGCTTTCTACTTGATAAATGGTGTGGTAAATTTCTTGATAAGACATAAATCATTTGCATTTATCTTGTTTGAAACTTTTCAAATTTCCCACTCTGAGTCAGTTTTTGAAAGGTCACGAAAGTAACTTTTTACTGCGGACGTGACAGTTACTTTTAATACACATTTAATGTGTTTGTTTTGTTTTTTTAAAAAAAAAGGAAAAACGATTCGTTTTCTCTCAAGAAACCTTTCAGTGTAAAAACCTACCTTCTTCTATAAATATTTTCTTCCTTTACAAGATCAAATTTTTACGCCTTCAAGCCTTGAAAGAAAACCTTTGCAAAAAGAACCTTAGCAAATTTCTCTCTCTCTCTTTCAAATTTCCTTAACCCTGAGAAATGGCCGGAGGAAAGACCCTTGATGTTGAAAGAGCCGAGGTATCGGTTGAATACTCGTTCCAAACTTCAATTTTAGCAGAATGTGGAATAGATATCAAAGAATGTCTCGTCGGTGCTGGTTGGCATAGTTACTTCAGAGAACCGGTGGAGGTTTATACGGATTTGGTTAAAATGTTCTGGAAAGAAGCATCCGTGTCTGCGACAGAGGTCAAAGGAAGTGTTTTAGGAAAACCTGTTGTGGTTTCAGAGGTAACCATCTCCAACGCCACCTAATGTTGGTTGGAAGGAGCCACCATCACTTCAGATTGGGAAAAAGCTTTTGGGAAGCGATCTTTGTTCTTGACACCTTACTAAAGGAGTCATCCACGGGGAAGATAACTGCATCCAAGATGAATGACAAGGCAAGAGTATTACATCAACTTCTGAACAAGGCGGTACTCCACAAGGCAGGGTCCAAAGACTCAGTCTCTATAGTTCATGCCTTCTGCCTGTGTCATTTGATGCTGTGTCAACAGGTCAATCTCCCTTCTCTGCTTTTTAAGAACTTCAAGAGAAGTGTACAAGGAAAATGAAAGAAGACCACCATCTCCTATGGTGTTCTCTTAACCAAGATCTTCAGAGATCAAGGTATCTTTAGTCCCCATGAGACTAAAGATGTTGAAAAGAAGAAGAAGATCTTTGGACGGATCCAAGAGCAACAAATCTTTGGACGAAGCAATCTTCTAAGGATGAAACTTCAAAGCGTCCAAGATTTTCTGGACCAGAAAGAGCCTCTAATTCTTACAAAGGCTGAGAGTCCAAAGAAGAAATCCTCATCCATCCAAGCCATTCCCAAGCGGAAACTCATAATGGACGATGACTCTGAAGATGACCAACTCATCGCTAAAAGGATGAAGGTTGCGTCCATTGTGAGCATCCCAAAAGGAACCCGGACGAAGCTACCCATCACAAGGAAACCCTCTTCCAAGCTTGCGTCCATTCCTAAGGAACCTCTTCCTACCATTCCCTCTTCCTCCATTTTACCCTCTTCTCAACCAGAACCACAAACCTTCTTCCCAACCTCTCAAATAACTTCCTCTCCCTTAAACACTGAACCTTTTTCTTCTCAAACTCACATCATACCTTTCCAATCTCCTTCACCTTCACCCTCTCAAAAGACCTTCTACAACTCCTCCTACCTTAACCTTTTCTCTGTGGGGGTTTCTCCCCGCATTATCCCTCTTTGGGAATCCAAGGACTCTTCTCTCTCACTCACAGCAAGATGCTCCCAGTGCTGTGATGGTTGCTCAACAAAAGTTCACATCTTCCCTAGTGACCTCTCCTTCAAACCTGTCACCTTGGAAGAAATGGGACAATTTGCGAGTCCTTATGACACCATCCTTGTCAGTGTCATTAAGGGGAGTCTTCTGTTGAAGGATTTGAGATTTGTACCCCCTTCACTGATCATCTCCTCTACAAGCGCCATCAAGATTCAGTAGGATCGGGTTTGTCCAAGGTTGCCAATGGTGGATTTAAATAAAAACAAAGACTTGAAAAATCTGAGAAGCCAAGCCACCTTTCCCAAGCCCATCCTCTTTAAGCCAAATTTTGGGAGCTTACGTTCCCCTGATGTTGATATTGAATTCTTGTGGCAAGTTTCGAATAAAGGAGAAGCTGAGGAGAACGAGGCTAAGACCTTCTGGGAAAAGCACATTTGGGAGTGTGAGCAACAAGCGTCTTCTTCAGGTATAAGCGATGAAGATAAGGAAGATACTATAACTGTGCCTGGTCAGAGCTTCCAGTGTTTTCGTCCTATCTTTATGGTAGATGATCTTCTTGGACTGCCTCTGAACTCGCCATTGCCAACAATCTTCTCTTGTCCAAGCTATGTCTCTGGACCTCCGTCTGACAATTTAGGCAGGCCTTATCCCTGGGATCAAATGTTTGGATACCGGAGAACTTCTCTTCCTTGGGATGTTGACCTTCCTCTGCGTGCGAAGACGAAGTTGAATCTGTTGTGCAGCAAATGGATGTGACTCCTCCTGCTTCCACCACTGAGTTAGCTATTGTGGAACCACAACCTTCTGCTGACATTCTCACCCAAGTGCCCCCAGCTTTTCAGGTCTACGTGAATAATCAGATGGACTTAATGTACATGAGAGTTGAAGACCTCCTCAAATCTCTTTTTCAACAAGGGCCACCTCCTCCTCCTCCACCTTCTTCCTCTTGATTCTTTCTTTTAGCCAATTTTTTTTGACAATGATGTCTTTCTTTCTTTTTGTCTGATGACAAAGGGGGAGAATAATGGGAATTTGACTTGTTACAAACAAATTTGTTTTATAATTTATTCTGATTCAATGAAACTATGAATTTTTTTTTCATCTGGTTGTTTCATTATCCTTGTCTCGGTTATTCTGTTGCCCTTATATAAATGCTTTAATTGAAATTATGAATATTCTGCTAATGCACTGTGTTGCTGTGAAGGATCTGCTCTAAATTTTAGCATGGTTTATTTCTTTTCAAAAGGTATTGTCTCTGTTAAACACTTTTCTCAAGTACTAAACTTCGATACAAAGATAATGTTACTTGCTCTTGAAACTTGTTTCGTAAAAATAAATTTCGTGTACTACGTCCAATCGACTCTGCGTCCAACAGACTTTGAGTCCATCTCTTTGAAATGTTTTTCTTAGGGGGAGCAATTTTGTTTTAAAAAGAATATGTGTTCAATCAAATTAATAGTTTTTGTCATCATCAAAAAGGGGGAGATTGTTGAAACCAAAATCTTATAAAAAGGTTTAAGTACTAAATTCTTAAATGCTATAGCTTTCCCTGTTTAAGTTTTGAGGATAACAAAAATATTTATTTAGTTTGAACAAGTAAGTGTTTCGACAATAGTATTAACAAATCGCTACTTGTATGTGCGTCCTTTCTGCTCTATGCTTAAAGATAACTCTTTGTGCGTCCAATATTCTATAACTCTTTGTGCGTCCAATATTCTATAACTCTTTGTGCGTCCAATATGCTATGACTCTTTGTGCGACCAATATGCGATTTTGCTTTGTGCGTCCAATGACTGTCTACATATACTTTAACTATTGGTGCGTCCAATATTTGTATGCATATACTGTTACTACTTTTATTGGTTCGTCCAATACGATCTGTCTGCCAAAGCTCGGACTCATTTCACTCTTTCAAAGTTCAAGCTCAAGCTCTCGTCCAAGTGAAAATTCAAAAATGAAAAACTGTTCCTCATTAAATGCTAGAAAAGAACTCTGACTGCTCACGGCGACAGAAGAAGTCAACTAAGCCACTTTTGCTGACATTGTCTAACAACTACAAAGATCTGCAAATAAGAAACCGTCTGCAATCTTAGACAAATCAGGACTTTGTTTTCATTGATTAGAAATCTCAGAGAATAAAAGTCACCGTCAAAAGAAATTCAGCACTTTTCCAGTAGATGCATTTAATGCTACTCAGAACGGTAATAAATGTTTCTGTTGGACGATCTAGCCCATGAAGTCTGCTCAATTTGTTCTTACTTATAAAGAGAAGAAGTAGCAATTGAAGAAAAGAAGAGATCTTTGCCGAAGCATCCTACAAAGTCTAAAAAGCTTTATTTCTTCTTGGATTTCCATATACGTGTAAAAAGAAAAAGCCTTGAGATTTCTATTGTCTATTCTCATTTGTCAGTGAGTTTCAAAGTCAAGCTTTCATCTACTTTCACTTATTCATCTTAAGCATTGTAAGCCTGAAGAGGCTGTGTGTAAAAGAATACTTGTGTGATTGAACCTGAAGAGGTTGAAAATACTTGTTACCTGAAGAGGTGTATAATACTTGTAATCTCGAAAAAGATTAGTTGGAAAATCCTTCTGGTTGAAGGGACTGGACGTAGTTCTTGGTTGATAAGAGTGAACCAGGATAAATCTCGTGTGTAAGCTTCTCTTCTCTTCTAGTGTGTTTTATTATATTCACTAACCTCTGGGGTTTACTATTGTGTTTATTAACAAAGACCTTTTAATTGGTTTTAGAACGTGTTAATTGTTTTCTTAAAAGTCTTTTCAAAATCCTTAGAGTCCAATAGGACTAAGCCGTGTTGGTTCTAAGTTCTTTACTTGTCAAACTTTATCCTTCGCTGTGTTCAATCTTCTGTTAAAAAGGAAAATCTTTTATTAATCATAAAAAAGGGTTAAGAAACACAATTCAACCCCCCTTCTTGTGTTTCACTTGATTATTTCATCTTCCACATTCTATTGAATACATGCTCTTGCATATTGTTGTAAAATCTTATTGAAAAAATTATTAGGATTTCGTCTAAGGTAATCAAATCTTATTTTTTATGATTTCTTTCTCATGTTTCCTTCTTTTCCTCCCCCCAACTCTTTTATTCTGTTTCTTTTCATGAATCTCATACATTATTATCATTAGTTGTCTTCTTGCTCTTGCATTCTTTCGTTTCCTCTTTCTCTCTTCCTTATCTTTCCTTTCCACTTAATTAAGGCAAATTCGTCTCAATCATATTCTATTTTTCTTTTTATGGCTGGCTATACAAGATATCATTCTTTTGTCTGAAGAACTTGTACTGATGATCTGGTTGTTCATCTTTGTGGCAGGCAAGTGAATTAAGGAGAAAAATATTTTGTTAAAACTTGGAACTCAGGTATGGAACAACTAATAATGAAATCTTCAGGTGTATATAACGAAGACTAATTTGTAAGTTACAACTCATAACTCATAAGCATGTGGATTACTCTGGCACCTATCTTTTTTTCATGAGTACCGGTACTTAGGGTTAGTTGTTAAGCATTCATTAGTTGTTATTTATATTTAATAGACTTTCAAACATTTATTGTGAAACCAAAACCAACCATCAATAAATAAATAACAACTCATCCTAAGTACCAAACCCATCAGGGTATTATAGCAACTCCCTAAAGATAAAGTCAATGATCAATGCTCGTTGGGTCTTCAAATTTAACATGTAATTCCCTAAATTTGCTAAAAAAAAATCACAGGCCAAGTGTATTATTATACCAATATCCATTGTCTTGATGATAACTTAGTTACAAAAATTAAAATCATAAACTGCCAATTACTTTAAAAAGTTTTCACTGAGGGCTTTAATCATAAAACTTTCAGTTTCAAAATATTTTCTGATTAACAATCAGTCAACATTTAAAGTGGAGTCATTTTTTTAAGCATAATATATATCTCAGTTAGACATTGTTTATTATTTGGTTTAGTAACTTGAGTTAAGAGTTTCATAATTAGGCATAATCTGTTTCATTAGAAACCTAAGATATTGGCAAAGATGTGCATTTGAAAAGGTTGGTTTAGGATATAATGAATCCAAAGGTCAAAGTATTACAAAAATTTCTTTGTGAAAGCAACCAACTCAGCATCTCCATATACTACTTGCTTTCATTGTGGTCATAAAGGACATATATCTTACACTTGTATTTATAGAAGAAATCTGCATGATAAAGAAAATATGGTTTAGCTACTAACAAGAAGTTGTCGAGACCCGTCAAAATAATAAAATTTACTGGTTCACAAACTAATTTGTAGTATAGAGAATGAACCGAATCGTCTCTCAAGGATCTAAAAACAAATATTCAATTAGATCAAGATAATTAAAAATGGGGGTTTTGATGATTTTTTTAAAAAATACACCGGTTGAATTTAAAGAAAATCAATTAACAAATTAACCAATCCAATGAAATTTACCGATCTTGAGTTTAATCCATCATTGATCACAAGGAATCCACTTAATTACTAACCATGTTCTTGGCCTTAGATCACATCAAGAAGCCTTAGCATGATCTAAGAATCCTCTACTAGATAAGCATCTAGGATTTAATTAACCAAGGTTATATGAATTAAGCACCATCCAAATATAAATTAACTTAAGATCCAAAATTTAACCAAGCTAAACAATCTATCAAAAAGCTTTGATATATTGTTTAGTCTTTGTGATCCTCTTTGAATTCATGATAATAAAGATATTATCACATCAACATCTAAATCAAATTAAGCAATTCAATCTAGATAAAAATTAAAAGAGGAAGAAGAGTAAAATCCATTTCAATCTCCCCAATGAGTTAGTCCAGGATCTTCCATGAACCTGCTAACCATATTCACAACATAGGCCAAGTCTGGTCTGCTGCACACCATGCCATACATAATGCTGCCTACCCCACTTGCACATGGAATTAATGTCATTCTATCCTTTTCCTCATCTATACTAGGACCATGCTTAACTGACAGCTTGTCATGATGCCCCAATGGAGTTGTAACAGATTTAGACTCATGTATCCTGAATTTTTTAACAACCTTCTTCATATAGCCTTGTTGAGATAAGAATAATTCTCCCCTTAATATGTTCCTGCTTATGTCCATTCGAAGAATTCTCTTGGTTGCCCCAAGATCCTTCATTTCAAATTCAGAATTTAACTCTGACTTAAGTCTATCTATTTCATCCTTTCTAGAGCTTGCTTAGAGTATATCATCCACATATAACATCTGATATAGGAGTACCTCTTCATTCTCTTCTAGAATATAAACACAACTATCGTAATTGCACCTTTGAAATCCCATTCTCATCATAAAGTCATCAAATCATTTATACCATTGCCTAGGACTTTGCTTTATGCCATATAAGGATTTCTTTTGTAAGCAAACCTTATTCTTGCCCTTAGTAAAGCCCTCAAGTTGTTGCATATATATGGTTTCTTCAAGATTTGCATGAAGGAATGTAGTTTTGACATCTAGTTGCTCCAATTCAAGGTCAAACTGAGTGACTATGGACAAAAGAATTCTGATTGAGCAATGCTGATAAACATATTTTATATGCATAATTTAGCACCTCTCATTGGTCTATTCTTATGAAATTATTGCATATATGAAGTGAAAATTGCATAATTCCTCATATATTGGTTATGTTGTTACAAATTGAGCAGAACACCCGAAGGACTATTCAAAGCAGTTGTTGAACCAAAATATCAGGAACTTGGATGTTGATATCAGTATAGCTCAAATACAAGAGAAATGAAGACCTAAACTCAGTGAATTTTGGGTTACATCAAATTCAGGACAAATCAGAAAATTTCTGCTCAAACCTATACTCGGTTATTTGGTGATTTCTCAAGATCTAACCGTTGGATGTAGCTGAAATTTTGATATGTCATGAATGACATAATTCTCTATGACTTTCCTAGAAATGAAGATTTCCAGATTAGCACCGGAAGTGGGTCAAAATTAGGCAACAAGTTGGTGGCTGTCATTTTTGATATAATCTGAGTAGTTTCGGAAAAATGGTCAGATCTCAAGATCCAACCGTTAGATCTGGCTGAAATTTTGACATGTTCTTCATGACTGCATGTGATACAACTTTTATGAAGAGAAGATTTTCAAATTATGACAGGAGCAATGACGAAATTGGTAATCTTCGGAGCTGAAATTTCAACCCATGTGCAAAGAGATTTGACAAAATTGTAATTGAATAGTTTTAGCCTTTGCCTATAAAAGGAAGGCATTTGCCACACTTAAGGGCATCCCATTTCTGAATTCTCTCATTGTAGTTTGAGTTAGGGGTGATACTTTGATAAATTGTGAGATTTATACTTTGATTTCAATGTTAGATCTTCCAATTTGTTTAAAGGAAATCCCAAAGCTCTTGTAGTTTGTATAATATAATCTTCATCTTATTCAAGTTTCTTCATCTTGATGTCTAGTTAAGGTTCTTCCTAGAGTTAGGGGTGAAGCTTTCATAAATTGTGAGATTTATACTTTGATTTCAAGGTTAGATCTTCCAATTTGTTTAAAGTAAATCCCAAAACTCTAGCCCGTTGTGTTCTTGTCAATACCAAACAACCACTTTCATTTCTATCATGCTTTTCACTTATTCTTTTGTTTCCTTTAATATAATGAGTAGCTAAATTTCTATACTAGGATTGCAATTTGAACTCACACGTAATTTGATTCGTTTATCATATCCGAGAGTAGGTTAATTATCTCGAATTGTTTATCTTACTTGTTCTTAATGCTTTTAATTAATTGGCCATTAATTAAATTGAATTGATAAACCTTAAGCAACTTGACAAAGGGATTTTGGTTTTAGATCTAAGTAAGA
Source organism: Styphnolobium japonicum (assembly GCA_023212625.1). Classification (NCBI taxonomy): domain Eukaryota; kingdom Viridiplantae; phylum Streptophyta; class Magnoliopsida; order Fabales; family Fabaceae; genus Styphnolobium; species Styphnolobium japonicum. The sequence continues at coordinate 16,865,051 of JALBWW010000003.1, read as the reverse complement.
TAACATATGATCTTTGTGCGAAAGCCTTGAGTTCATATAGGATAGACATATACCTATATGACATATGTAACTATTAATTAAATCGGAACTTAATGAATTCTTGATTATTTGATAGACATAGACATATAGTTTATCATTAATTAAGGATATTTCTATTTGACCATCGAAAGAGGCTTATAGATAAGTTAAGGATTTCTAGTTAACAATTCAGATAATTAATTGATCTTAGATAGAAGTAAATGAATCAAGTAAAGTGTGAGGAATAATTGCAATCCTAGGTTTGGTTAATTTGATCATTAAATTCTTCTTCTTGTATACTTTAATTTTTAATTTTTCATAACACTTCCTCTTATTAAGTTGTTTAAATAAGATTAAGTTTTGTAAACTTTTAATAGATAGTTAAATTTAGAATTAATCCCTGTGGGTTCGACACTTTCTTACTATTATATTACTTGATTTGCGATAACGTATACTTGCGTTCTGATTTACCACATCAAGTTTTTGGCGCCTTTGCCGGGGATTAATTCTTTATTTTACTACTATTAATGCTAGCATACTTGATCTTAATTTAAACTTGTTCTTTTATTTCTTTTTAATTTTTCGAACTGTTTTATGCGCAGTGCTCGAGACAAGGAGTTAATTCCTCTTAATCTTGAGATTGAGCGAACTTGCCGCAGAAACAGAAAAGAACGTCGTCAAGAGTTATTGCAACAAAGAAGAATGGCTGACGATAACAAAAATCAAGAACTTGGGCTAGCTAATCAACAACCAAGAACTCTTAGGGATTATATAATTCCTACTGCTGATGGAGTTCATTCAAGTATTGTCAGACCTCCAATACAAGCTAACAACTTTGAGATTAAGCTAGGAGTGATCCAGATGCTGCAAAATAATCAATTTGGAGGTTTGCCTCATGAAGACCCAAATGCTCATATAGCAAATTTTTTGGAGATCTGTGACACTTTCAAGCACAATGGATGTTCTGCAGATGCTATTCGGTTAAGAATTTTTCCCTTTTCACTAAGAGACAAGGCCAAAAGTTGGTTGAATTCTCTACCTGATAGCTCTATCACTACTTGGGATATGTTGGCACAAAAATTCTTAGCTAAGTATTTCCCTCCTGCAAAGAGTGCGAAGTTGAGGAATGAAATTACCTCTTTTCAAAGAATATGATTGAATCATTGTATGAGGAATGGGAGAGATTCAAGGATCTACTTAGAAGATGCCCTCATCATGGGGTACAAAAGTGGCTTCAAGTTCAAACTTTCTATAATGGCTTGACTAACTCTACGAGGTCAACCATTGATCTTCTTCTTTGGTGGTGCATTGATGAACAAAGCTGTTGATGAAGGTTATGATTTATTGGAAGAGATGGCTTCCAATAACTATGAATGGCCTATCTTGAAAGAGCATCACAAAGGAGAGTGGTGGAATTTATGAAGTAGATACTTTATCTCGCTTTATCTCGCACAAGTAGTCACACGACCAAGAAGCTAGACTCAATTGGGAGTCAATCCAATCAACAGTCAATACATGCTATTCAGAGCCCTTTCATGATCTGTGAGTATTGCTCTGGACCCCATTCTGTTGATCAATGCTCTTTTAATTCTGAAACTGCTAATTATGTGGGTAACTTCAATCGGCAACAACATAACCCAAATTCAAATTTTTACAATCCCGGTTGGAGGAATCACCCAAATTTTTCTTGGAGAAATAACCAAGAAGCTTCATCATCAGCTAGACCGATGGGACCACTTGGGTTCCAACAACAAGCTCCACAACAAGAGAAGAAATCTGTAATGGAAGAAGCCATCTTACAGTTGACTAAAAGTACTCAACAATGTATGAATCAACTTCAAAGTCAAGGAGCTTCTATTCGGAATCTTGAGGTTCAAATAGGGCAATTATCTGGTTTTATGAATAATCGCCCTCAAGGTAGTTTGCCAAGCAACACGGAGACCAATCCTAAGGGAGGTAATAATGAACAATGTAAAAATTTGTTACCCTCAGGAGTGGCAAAGAACTGGATGAGCCCATTCAAAAACCTGAAGAAAATGAAGATGAGAAGATTCATGAACAGTCAAAGAGCAATTCTGAAGAGCCTTTTCTATTGAAGAAATCTGAGAAGGAAGAACCCCCTCCACCTCCATTCCCACAACGACTTCAAAAGCAAAAGATGGACAAGCAATTCAACAAGTTTCTAGAGGTATTCAAGAAACTTCATATTAATATTCCTTTTGCTGAAGCTTTGGAACAGATGTCGAGCTATGTCAAGTTTATGAAGGAAATCTTGTCCAAAAAGAGAAGACTTGGAGATTTTGAAACTGTTGCACTTCTGAAGAGTGCGGTGCCATATTACGTAAAAAAAGCTTCCGCCAAAGCTAAAAGATCCAGGGAGTTTTACAATTCCTTGTACTATTGGAAACAAATTTTTGGTAAAGCTTTATGTGATTTAGGAGCTAGTATAAATCGATGCCTCTTTCTCGTTTACGTGCAACTTGGATTGATGGAGGTGAAACAGACCAATCTAACTCTACAATTAGCGACGGATCTCTCACCTACCCAAAAGGAGTGGTGGAAGACGTTTTAGTGAAAGTTGACAAATTCATATTTCTGCTGATTTTGTAGTATTAGACATGGAGGAGGATAGAGAGGTTCCAATCATTCTTGGGAGACCTTTCCTAGCTCTTTTGGTAGAACTCTCATAGATGTACAAAAGGTGAGTGACTATGAGGGTACAAGATCAAGAGGTAACATTCAATGTCTTTAAAGCTATGAAATATCCTCAAGAATCTGATGAATGCCTCATGATTAATGTTATTGATGATAGCAAATTCGAATCTAGTACTATTGATTTTAGTACTGATCCTTTAGAAGATGCTATTATTAATCTACCTTGTGAGGATAGGCAGGAATCCCTTGAGTTTTTGCAATGGCTTAATGCATCACCATCTTACATTCATATCGGAAAACAATTCGAGGATTTGGAGTTGTCCATGAAAGATGGGACTACAATGAAATCCTCAGTTGAAGAACCACCAGAGTTGGAGCTAAAGCAACTTCCTGATCATTTGAGGTATGTGTTTTTAGGAGAATCTTCTACCTTACCAGTTATTATCTCATCTTCTCTTAATAGTGTGCAGGAAGAGAAATTGCTAAGATTGTTGCGAGAATATAAGAAAGCCTTGGGATGGACCATAGCAGATATCAAATGAATAAGCCCATCTATTTGCATGCATAAGATTCTGCTAGAGAAAGGAACAAAACCCACCATTGAACATCAAAGGAGGTTGAATCCAATAATGAAGGAAGTAGTCAAGAAGGAGATTATTAAATGGTTGGATGCTGGAATCATTTACCCCATCTCTGATAGTTCGTGGGTCAGCCCAGTACAATGTGTACCTAAAAAGGGAGGTATGACTGTAATTACCAATGATAACAATGAACTAATCCCCACTCGAACTGTTACAGGATGGCGAGTCTGTATGGACTACAGAAAGTTGAACAAAGCAATACGGAAAGACCATTTTCCTCTCCCTTTCATTGATCAAATGTTAGACAGACTTGCTGGTCGAACCTATTACGCTTCTACGGATGGATATTCGGGTACAACCAAATTGCCATAGCTCACGAAGATCAAGAAAAGACAACTTTCACATGTCCTTATGGGACATTTGCTTTTCGAAGGATGCCATTTGGATTGTGCAATGCACCTGCAACTTTTCAACGATGCATGATGTCAATCTTCTCAGATATGGTGGAGCAGTCAATTGAGGTATTTATGGATGACTTCTCTGTATTTGGTGATTCTTTTTACCTTTGCCTTAATAATCTTGCTTTAGTGCTTAAAAGATGTGTAGAGACTAATCTGGTACTAAATTGGGAGAAGTGCCATTTTATGGTTCAAGAAGGAATAGTCCTTGGCCACAAAGTTTCTGCTAAAGGAATTGAATTAGACAAAGCAAAGATTGAGACAATTGAAAAATTACCTCCACCTACTTCAGTGAAAGGAATTCGCAATTTCTTAGGGCATGCAGGCTTCTACAAACGATTCATTAAGGATTTTTCTAAGATTTCTAAACCTTTGTGTAATTTACTTGAGAAAGATATTCCTTTTGAATTTGATGAATCTTGCCTTGAAGCTTACAGGATTTTGAAAGAAAAGTTGATTACAGCACCAATCATTGTTGCACCAGATTGGAATATCCCATTTGAACTCATGTGTGATGCTAGTGATTTTGCAGTGGGGGCAGTTCTTGGTCAAAGAAAGAACAAAAAGATGCATGCCATTTACTATGCGAGCAAGACCTTGAATGATGCTCAACTCAACTATACTACCACAGAAAAGGAACTTCTTGCTGTGGTATTTGCTTTTGATAAATTTCGATCTTATTTAATTGGAACAAGAGTAATTGTCTATACAGATCATTCAGCAATCAAGTATTTGATTTCCAAGAAAGATGCTAAGCCGAGGTTGATCAGGTGGATACTCTTGTTACAAGAATTTGATCTTGAGATTCAGGACAGAAAAGGAACAGAAAATCAAGTGGCCGACCACTTATCTAGATTGGAAAATGACAATAATGAAGGAGGTAAAGTGCAAATTAATGAATGTTTTCACGATGAACAACTCTTTACCCTTCAAGGTAATATACCATGGTATGTTGATTTTGTTAATTATCTTGTAAGTGGTATTTTACCTCCTGAGCTTAACTGGCAACAAAGAAAGAAATTTTTGCATGATGTAAAATACTATGTTTGGGATGAACCTTTCTTGTTTAAGCAATGTGCAGATCGAATTTTAAGAAGGTGTATCCCCAGTGAAGAAGTTGATAACATCTTGTATCAATGCCATTCATCTGATTATGGAGGACACTTTGGAGGAGAAAAGACAGCTGCTAAGGTGTTACGATCACAGTTTTTATTGGCCGTCATTATTTAAGGATGCTTACTCCTTTGTTTTAAAATGTGACAGGTGCCAACGGATTGGAAATATCTCTAGAAGACATGAGATGCCCCTCAATAACATCTTAGAAGTGGAGATCTTTGACGTATGGGGTATTGATTTCATGGGTCCTTTCATCTCATCTTTTAATAACCTCTATATTCTTGTTCTTTGTTGATTATGTTTCTAAATGGGTTGAAGCAACTGCTTTACCCACTAATGATTCTAAAGTGGTGTTGAATTTTTTGAAGAGAAACATATTCACTAGGTTTGGAACTCCAAGAGCAATAATAAGTGATGAAGGGAGTCATTTTTGCAACAAATACTTTGGAGCCCTTCTTGCTAAATATGGAGTGACTCATAGGGTGGCAACTGCATACCATCCTCAGACTAGTGGCCAAGTTGAGGTTTCTAACAGAGAAATCAAGAGGATCTTAGAGAAAACTGTAAATCCCACAAGAAAGGATTGGTCCAAGAGATTGGATGATGCATTATGGGCTTACCGAACAGCATACAAAACTCCGATTGGAATGTCACCATATCGATTGGTGTTTGGCAAAGCATGTCACCTTCGGTGGAGTGGAACATAATGCATATTGGGCTATCAAAAAGCTCAATTTTGATATGAAGCAAGCTGGAGAAAAGCGTTTCCTCCAACTCAATGAGATAGATGAGTTCCGTCTTCAGTCTTATGAAAATGCCAAATTGTACAAGGAGCAAACAAAAAGGTGGCATGATAAGAAGATTGTCAAGAGAGAATTCCAGGCAGGGCAAAAAGTCTTACTTTTCAACTCGAGGTTGAAATTATTTCTGGAAAACTTAGATCAAGATGGTCAAGACCATTCGTGATAGTCAAAGTGTCCCCATTTGGAGCAATTGAAATCAAAGATGAGAAAACTCAAGCCACGTTTAAGGTCAATGGTCAAAGATTGAAGCATTATTGGGGAGGACCCATCGATCGTGAAAAATCTTCAATCACGTTGGCTGACAATGAATGATCTTTGACAGATTACTTTTCACCGGTTAAATGGCGGATAACGGTACTCCGTGAACTTTGTTCGGTCCCTTCAGTTACCCACAAATACTGAAATCTGTATATAATTTTACTCATTTCTCTTTCCTTCTTTCTTCCCAAATGGATAACAAGCTTCTTAACTTACGCAAGCAATTCCCTTCTCTTCCTCAAAATGCTTTAACTAACATTTATTCTGCCAGGTTTGAAAGATTAAGGATGCTTATGCACAAAGGCATCCCTGCTGATATACGCTGGTTAATTGAAGCAAAGGTCCGATTAACAGGTGAATTTTCTGACACTCTTATTTCATATATGCCAGGTCTAGGTAAAAGTCTATATGCAAAGAAAAGAAGAGCAAAAAGGTTACGGGTCTGCTATAAATGTGCAAGATGGACCTGTAACACAAAATGCAGATCACTTGGAATGGTGTCTATAAATCGATATGACAAAATTAACTTCATTAAGGATGGCATGAGTAAGGAGTCTTTAGATAACATTCTATTGACTCTTGAGACGCATCCTAGTGGAGATGTGCAGGGAGTACTTCTTGATTTATGGCCAATATTCCAAGCGGAACATGGGCGTTATAGTCTTGGGAATCTGACTCAAAAAGACCCTGTTTGCCAATTTTTAAGAAAATTGGAAGAGAAGCCGACCATCGGCCCATTGAGAGCATTGAAGCCGTTACTGGACGTAAAACCAGAGGAAAGTGTGTGCCACAATCACACCAACTGTAAGTATTGCTATTTTGTTTCGTCCCTTCTTTTCTTCTTGTTCAAAAAAAAAATTTAAAAAAAATTTAAAAAAAAAAAATTCAAAAAGATAGCCCGTATTTTTTTGAAAAATGTTTTGTATATTTTCAAACTTCTCCTGACACATATAGATTAGCCTTTTATCCTAGTTGTATAGCTATTATCATTTCTGTGTTTATTTTCAAACTTTCCTGACATGAAAATCTACCCCTCCTTTATAGATGTAATTATTAGATTTGTGTTTTGATTCCTTTAAATATTGCACTTTGCTCTCTTCAGATCATTGATAAGGTGAGAGTAAAAAAAAAAAAAAAAGAGAGAGATGGAAGTAACTTCAATTCGTCGAATCAAAAGTGTTTGTGTCTTTTGTGGATCTAACCCTGGAAAGGATAAAGATTTTGTAAATATGGCAAACCATCTTGGTCGAGTGCTAGCTGAGAGAGAAATCCATTTAGTTTACGGAGGAGGTAGTCTTGGGTTAATGGGTTGTGTAGCAACTGCTGCACATTTAGGAGGTGGCAAAGTCCTTGGTGTCATTCCCAGTCCTTTAGCCATAGGCAATCCCGTTGGAAAAACCGTAGGGGATGAAGTAATGGTATCATGCATGCACCAACGCATGAACATTATGATAGCAAATGCTGATGCCTTTATTGCTCTACCTGGTGGTTTTGGAACTTTGGAAGAGATCTTTCAAATTGCATCCTGGTTACAGCTGAACTTTCACCAAAAACTCATTGGTATATTAAATGTTAATGGCTTTTATGACAGTTTGTTTTGTTTTCTTGATCATGCCATGGAACAAAAGTTCATCTCACAAGCGACACGTCAAATTCTGGTAACTGCTGCGACCCCGGAGCAATTGCTCGATCAACTACACGAATTTGTCCCACAACGTGATCCAAAGAATGGCTCTCTTGAATTGGGAACATGGCAAAGAATAAAGAAAAAGCTTAAAACTTAATTTGACTTTGTCCTTATGAATTTTTGTTCTCTGTTATGGTTTTAGTTTTTTTTGTAAATTTTCTTATTTCAGGCTCGATTTGCAGTTGTCTGGTAAGATCTTCTACTCTCCACTTATCTTTATTTTGACATTGGGGACAATGTCTTAAATTAGTTGGGGGGAGGGATAGTTAACATTGTCATGCCATGTACATAGTTTGTTAAAAAAAAAAAAAAACTAACAAGCTAATTTTTATCGATACTAACTTATTAGATGTATGATGGCAGAGTAAGGAGTAATTTTACTCTTGAGACGCATCTTAACTTGCATTTCATAGTAGGTCTAAAAACAGTTTGTTCTTGTATATAGATATATATAAAACAAAACAAAACAAAAAAAAGATTCATTTTGATCTTTTCGATTAATTTTGATGCAAGCATGTGCTGAATTGTAGCTTAGTTTATGATAAAAGTATGCAAAACAATTTATAGTTGAATTATTTTTCAAAATTCGTAATATACATGTATATATGACTGTGGATATTAGAAAGAATGCATGTTTGAATTGAGTAAATGTTTCATACCTTTTGTGAGTTTTGGGCTTGTCCAAGTTTGATACTTATGCTTGGTTTATTTTCTTTCATGAGTGATGTCAATTATGGATGTATTTTCTAGAACTTGCACTGAATCAATTTGAAATTACATTGATCTGTATGTTACATAAAAATGATAGAGGCAATTTTCTTGACTTAGCTACTTTGGCCAAATAAGCATACCTTACATTTATCCCATTGTTAACCCCCTTTGAGCCTACTTGCCCTTTTTATTGTTCTAAGCTTTTACAAGCCTTCAGTGAAAAATCATGTTTTACTTCACCTTAGGGAATAAGAGAGCATTGATTTTCCTAATTTGAGGAGTTCTTTTGGTTGCAAAGATTTAAGTGTGGGGGAATTGGTATGCTGATATGAAATGTTTGGTAAAAAAAAAAAAGAAAAAAAAAGAAAAAAAAAGAGAGAAAAGAAAAAAAAAAGAAGAAGGCTAAATTAAAAAAAAAAAGAGAGAGAGAAAGAGAGAAAATAAAAGGTTGTTTAAAAAAAAAAGGGAAGGAATGTGTGAAGAGAATGTGCATTTTAGAGTTTTTGGTAAAAGTTTATGATTCCTACTTGAGTTACTCCGCAATGCTTTTTATTCTCTTTGGTTTTTAACTTGTTATTATCCATATTGTTTCCTTCCTTCACCTTATAACCTTGTTACAACCTTTTTGAAAGACCTCTTGATTTGTGAAATTTATTTGATCTAAGTAGTGGAGAATTGATGTATGTGCAAGCATATGGTAAAATACTTTCATAATTTGACTGAGTTGAGCGCAAACAGTTAACCTAAACACTTTGTGTGATTTGAGTGTCACTTGTGAGGAATTTTACTTAATTTGAATATGCCTATTTCTGATTAAAGCATGATTATGCTATGTATATTTTACTCCTAATTGCTTTGATTCAACTATACTTTGTTAAGCATATTTAAATCTGATACAATGCTTGTATTTAAAAATTAATTGAATTGATTAAATGAAGTATTACATGTTTGTGGGTATCATCCTGGTAAACCCTCACGAGACTATAACTCGTCCACTAGGGACACCTAGGGGTTTAAAGGCTTGTGGCACATGCTAAGTGCCATCGTGTTTTCCTACGAAAGTGGATTAGATTAGGTATAATCAGTTTTTATTCTTTTAGTTTAATATTAGGTTGTTTCTTGTTTGAGGACAAACAACAAGTCAAGTGTGGGGGGATTTGATAAACATATTTTATATGCATAATTTAGCACCTCTCATTGGTCTATTCTTATGAAATTATTGCATATATAAAGTGAAAATTGCATAATTCCTCATATATTGGTTATGTTGTTACAAATTGAGCAGAACACCCGAAGGACTATTCAAAGCAGTTGTTGAACCAAAATATCAGGAACTTGGATGTTGATATCAGTATATCTCAAATAGAAGAGAAATGAAGACCTAAACTCAGTGAATTTTGAGTTACATCAAATTCAGGACAAATCAGAAAATTTCTGCTCAAACCTATACTCGGTTATTTGGTGATTTCTCAAGATCTAACCGTTGGATGTAGCTGAAATTTTGATATGTCATGCATGACATAATTCTCTATGACTTTCCTAGAAATGAAGATTTCCAGATTAGCACCGGAAGTGGGTCAAAATTAGGCAACAAGTTGGTGGCTGTCATTTTTGATATAATCTGAGTAGTTTCGGAAAAATGGTCAGATCTCAAGATCCAACCGTTAGATCTGGCTGAAATTTTGACATGTTCTTCATGACTGCATGTGCTACAACTTTCATGAAGAGAAGATTTTCAAATTATGACAGGAGCAATGACGAAATTGGTAATCTTCGGAGCTGAAATTTCAACCCATGTGCAAAGAGATTTGACAAAATTGTAATTGAATAGTTTTAGCCTTTGCCTATAAAAGGAAGGCATTTGCCACACTTAAGGGCATCCCATTTCTGAATTCTCTCATTGTAGTTTGAGTTAGGGGTGATACTTTGATAAATTGTGAGATTTATACTTTGATTTCAAGGTTAGATCTTCCAATTTGTTTAAAGGAAATCCCAAAGCTCTTGTAGTTTGTATAATATAATCTTCATCTTATTCAAGTTTCTTCATCTTGATGTCTAGTTAAGGTTCTTCCTAGAGTTATGGGTGAAGCTTTCATAAATTGTGAGATTTATACTTTGATTTCAAGGTTAGATCTTCCAATTTGTTTAAAGTAAATCCCGAAACTCTAGCCCGTTGTGTTCTTGTCAATACCAAACAACCACTTTCATTTCTATCATGCTTTTCACTTATTCTTTTGTTTCCTTTAATATAATGAGTAGCTAAATTTCTATACTAAGATTGCAATTTGAACTCACACGTAATTTGATTCGTTTATCATATCCGAGAGTAGGTTAATTATCTCGAATTGTTTATCTTACTTGTTCTTAATGCTTTTAATTAATTGGCCATTAATTAAATTGAATTGATAAACCTTAAGCAACTTGACAAAGGGATTTTGGTTTTAGATCTAAGTAAGATAACATATGATCTTTGTGCGAAAGCCTTGAGTTCATATAGGATAGACATATACCTATATGACATATGTAACTATTAATGAAATCGGAACTTAATGAATTCTTGATTATTTGATAGACATAGACATATAGTTTATCATTAATTAAGGATATTTCTATTTGACCATCGAAAGAGGCTTATAGATAAGTTAAGGATTTCTAGTTAACAATTCAGATAATTAATTGATCTTAGATAGAAGTAAATGAATCAAGTAAAGTGTGAGGAATAATTGCAATCCTAGGTTTGGTTAATTTGATCATTAAATTCTTCTTCTTGTATACTTTAATTTTTAATTTTTCATAACACTTCCTCTTATTAAGTTGTTTAAATAAGATTGAGTTTTGTAAACTTTTAATAGATAGTTAAATTTAGAATTAATCCCTGTGGGTTCGACACTTTCTTACTATTATATTACTTGATTTGCGATAACGTATATTTGCGTTCTGATTTACCACATCAAATGCTTGACTACAGGTGAAAAAGTTTCATTGAAATCGATCCCCTTAAGTTGAGAAAATCCCTTAGCAACAAGCCTTGCTTTGAATCTAGTTTTTTCACTACCTTGGATACCTTCTTTCCTTTTGAATATCCATATGCAGCCTACCACCCTTTGATTTTTTGGTAGATCAACTAAAATCCAAGTCTTGTTCTTCTTAAGTGAATGCATCTGACCCTTTCCAAGATTGTTCTATTCATTCTCTCCGCAAGACCATTTTGTTGAGGTGTTGCAGCAACTATCTTATGTCTTTTAATACCTTGTTTCCTGCAAAACTCGTTAAATTGCTCTGAAACAAACTCCAGGCCATTGTCAGTCCTTAAACATTTTAATTTGGTTCCTATCTGAGTTTCTATGTGAGTATGTCATTCCTTAAATTTCTCAAAAGTATCACTTTTATTTTTAAGAATATAGATGCACACTCTCCTAGAATAGTCATCAATAATAGTGAGAAAATAAGAACCACCTCCATGAGTCATGGTCCTTATTGGACCCCAGAGATCTGAATGAGCATATTCAAAAGGTCTATTTGTGGTATGCAAACCTATTCCAAAGCTAACCCTTTGTGCCTTTCCTAATATGCAATGATCACAAAACTCTAATTTCTCTATTTTATCACCATTTAATAGATTCTGTTTAGCTAATTCTAGTAATCCTTTTTCACTTACATGTCCTAGCCTCATATGCCACAATCTAGTTTTATCATGATGAGTTTGACTGGTTACAGCAGCTTGAGCTATAACAGTAGAGCCATCCATAATATACAAGCCATTTCTTTTAATTCCTTTAGCAATTACCAAAGCATTATTAGAGATTTTCATAATGCCATGTTCAATTTGTGTAGTGTATCTTAAGCTATCAAACATACTGATGGATATCAAGTTCCTTTTGAGTTTGGGTACATACCTTACACCTGAGAGTAATGTTTCTTGACCATTGAACATCTTTAATCGAATTGATCCTATTCCTTGAACCTTACATGGCTTGTTATTTCCCAGCAACACCACTCCACCTTCTTTTAGATTTATGGACTCAAAATAATCTTTCCTTGGGCACATGTGAAATGTATAACCAGAATCCATTACCCAATCCTTTTCAATCTCAGAATTTGAGACAACCAGAACATCTGCAATTTCATATCCTAGAGTAGCAATGGTTGCATCACCTAATTCTTGGAGTTTCTTTGAGTCCTTATTCCTTCTTTCAGGGCAGTCCTTTTTGAAATGTCTTTTCTTATGGCAATGAAAACATTTGAACTTGCTTTGATTTGGATTTGGATCTGTGCTTGTTTGATTTGGAACTTCTTTTCGCTAATCTGCCCCTCATCACATTCAAACCTTCTGCATTATTTTCAGTTTTCACCTCTTGCCTTTTCTAAAATTCCTTTGTTCGAATTAAGGACTGCACCTCATCAAGTGTGATGGTCTTATCTTTTCCAAACAAGATAGCATCCTTGAAGTGTTCATATGAATTTGGTAGAGCACTGAGAAGAATAAGAGCATTATCTGCATCCTCTAATTTCACTTCAAGATTCTCTAAATCATCCAAAATCTTGTTGAAGTCAGCAATCTGATCAGTGACTGATTTTTCTTCAGTCATTTTGAAAGAAAACAATTGTTGTTTCAAGAAGAGTCGATTTGCCATAGATTTTGTCATGTAGAGTGATTCTAGTTTCAGCCATAATGCATTAGCAGTTGATTCCCTTGCAACTTCTCTAAGAGCTTAGTGTCCAAGGCACAAGATTATGGCACTCTTAGCTTTTTCGATTAAATCTTTCTTTTCTTTCACGGACAGAGTTGCAAGGAGAGCAGCTTCACCCTTTAATGCATCACCCAGCCCTTGTTGTACCAAGACTGCCTGCATCTTGATTCTCCACAAACCATAGTCATTGGATCCAGAGAACTTCTCTATGTCAAATTTGGTCTATCCCATGGTTGAGCTTCCTCTCCAATCCCCACAGAAGGTGCCAATTGTAAGTGGGTTTAACATGCAACTTAATCACGAAAGACAACAACACACACAGCAACAATAGTTAGTTGAATAGCTGCATGCACACTATTCTCTTCGCATGACCATCCCCAATATTTTGCGGTGGAACCGTTACGCCGCCACAGTCCACCGTTCTTCCATTTTCACCATTCTCTTCATCGCTCCCCACTATTCAGCCAGGACGCCACTGTTAGCTCGTCACTAGCCTGCACGCGCAACACCGTCGTTGGTCACGCTGAATCACGTGCTAGGTCTGTGGTGGGTCACACCTTAACTTCACGCACCGACGCATAAAGGTAGATCTCAGTTGTCAGTTCTCATGCACTTTGAGGTTCGTTGTTTAGGTGATTAAGACAAATTTTAGTCTAAAATTCTATTATGTTGGGGTGCTTGAGACATATTATGTTATTCATTTTGTATTTTGAACTTGATTTCGCTCACTGTCATGTTAGTTACTAATGTCCCGTGAGCTTAAGTTGTCATACACACATGTTAACGAATTAAAATAGAAATTATTAAATAAAAATTAAAAGTATTTAATAATTTTAAATTTTAAAAAATATTTAATATTTTTTAGGTAATTAAAATAATTTAATAAAAGATAATAAATGCTTTTTAACCTACACATAAGGGCGCATGTTAACAAAATCATTAAGCTATGTTTGGATGGATATAGTGGAATAGTAAGTAATGGAGTGTAGTAGTAAAAAGATCTTAACTTATTGTTTGAGAATTTTAAAGTAATAAAAATGAGCGGTTAAAGAATGGAACTCAAACCACTCCATACCACTCAAATCCTTACATTTTCATATCCTTCAATTTGAGAGGTTTGAGATGGCACATTTCATTCTTTTTTATATTGAGATAATTATTTACAATTTTAACCCTCTTTTTTATTTTTAAATAATGTTGTGGGCAACAAAAATTAAAAGAGTAATATTGTAAGTAAAATTTATAATTCACTTCACTCTATTAATGATCATTGTAACTTTCAAACAATTGAGTGGAATTTTACTCCATTCACTCACTAAAACTTCTAAATAATAAAGTGATAAACTTTTACTTTTCCACTCTAATTCCATCTCAAATTATTTTATTATTAACTATTTCACTCCATCACTTCAAAACTCCCACACAATATTGCAGGTAGATATTGGTTTGGATTTTTGAGTAGTTAATTATTCCCTAATAAATGTAATAGGATTGAAGAATGAAGGCCCAAGCCACATGGATATACCGGCCAGCCCGCAACAGTGACACAAAAGTTAACACACACTGGCCTAATATATCGAGTAAATCATTCCACTGATTAAAAACACTAGTAATTTAAAGTTACAATATTTTGTGGCATACAATGATACAATTGCATCCGCTTGCTATTTTTCTGAGTCTGTTTGCTAGGGCATAGCAGTATTTGTGGCATACACTGATACTGTAATGAATTTATTCTTTTTTTTCTTTTTCTTGAGAAAAACTAATATGTATGATGGTGCAAGTTAGAGCAAGAAGCTTTATGTTTGTTTTAGGGGATTTTATATGGTACCTAATAGGTTTGGTACTCAGGGTGAGCTATCAATCATTTATTGATTGTTAGTTTCATAATAAATGTTAAAAAGTCTATTAAATATAAATAACAACTAATGAATGTAAGACAATTCACTCTGGGTATTGGTACCTTAAAAAAAAGATGAGTACCAGAATAATCTTCTTATTTTAGTTATATAAATGTAGGAGACATTTCTTTCAAATGTAATAATGCATTAATAATTCCATAATATCTTATGTCTAATGCAGTGGAAAAAAGCGGATGTGGAATGTGTGGTTCAGGGCATTATAGAGACACAGGTGAGTTTATATTTTCTTCGAAGTTTCAATTGCTTTCTTTGAAGAATGTGGGAGATTTTCTAGAATTAGTTTGATTTAGTTAGCTTAACCTTCATGTTGGTCTCCTGCTGTTAGAGTTATGGATCCTGCTTTTATTGTCCATCATGCTTTAGATTACCTCTATAATCGTGACCATTTTTTGCCTTTGTTTCTAGCAATGCAGAGTACCATGATCTCTCACGTATTGCATTTAGTATTTGATTTCTACCCATGAAAGGGAGCTTAAGGTTCCAATAACCCAAGTGGCCTAGGCACTAAGGCAAAAGATTGAGTACCCGCCTGAGTGAACCCTTTTATCCAAAAAAACGTCAAAGAAACCTTAAATCTGCTTAGAAGAAACAAGTTTATAACTACTAAATGATCACAAGAATAAATTTTCCAATCAAAAGAACAAACTTCGTATAATTCAAGTCACATTTTGTCCATGGTTTGAGAATCCTAAATGTTTACAATGGAAAAATCTTACCGCCCCAGCTCTGCTGGCAAGTTTTCTTTAATGTGATATTCACTCTTAAACTGAAAAGCAGCACCTTATTGAAATATGTTTATATTATTTTTATTTGTGTTTATTCTCATCCTATATTAGGCTGATATCCACACTTGTAATACGCATATTCATACGAAACTGGAATAGAAACAAAAAAAAGGTTAACAACAGAATAAGACCCAACTCGGCAGTAAAAAAATTGAGGAAAAACCCTAAGAGATGAAGTTGAAAGTTGGATTTACGTGTGTTTGAAGTGGAATTCTTTTTCAATTAAAAAACGAATGTCAAGAGGATTGTTGGAAATAGCTTGTAAAGAAAGAAACAGAGGAAAAAAATAAATGCAACATGCTGTAAATATTATTTTGACAGCCTTTTTGTTGATCTTTTTGGGTGCTGTAACCTTGGCCTGTTCCCGTATGTTTCTTTCTTTTTTCCTAGTTAGTTGGCACTTGGCACTTGGCACTTGGCACTACTATACACTCAACTCACTTCAGGATGCTTTAAAACAGGAGGAAAGGTATAATTGCAAAATTCTGCCTTTAGTAGGCCTTGAGCATAGTTAAGCAGGCCCTATGCAATTGATTTTATTTATTTATTTATTAAAGATTCACCAATGTTCATGTTGCCTTGTGCATGTTGCTATAGTATCTCTATCATTTTTCTTTGATTGAGGGTTGATTGTTTAAAACTTCTTTGAAGCTGACATATGGGTTTGAGAAGCTGACATATAGAACCAAATATTTGACTATCACAAGCTGATTTAAATATTTGCTTGCCAAGAACCAAATATTCAAATATCCAAATATCTCTGTGGTATTAAAAAATTGACCTAGTCGAAGCTCTCTAGATCTAGAATCAAATATTCAAATATCACGAGGTGATATTCAAATATTTGCTTGCCGCCATAGCCAAAATATTTGAATATTTCATGGCGGTATTCAAATACAAGCTTCTAATATTAGAATATTGGCTTAACATACACAAGTATTCAATTTTTCTCACCAAAGGATTCGAATATTTTACTTAGCACCCAGCCAACCATTTTCACTTCTACAAAAATTTTCAAGTAAGATTTTTCTTTGAAACCACTTTAAAAACATATGTTGGCACCTTGTGTTCACATTATCTTTCTCTTTGTTGGAAAAATGTATTGCGCCCTTTGAATAGCTCATATTTCTTTGCTGCCTTTCTAAAAAATAACTTAATCCTCTCAGATTTGAAACTATTTAATGTTTTGTAAGACTGTTGTCTAGTAGCTGCTTGAGTATACATGATGGTATATTATACTGGGTTTGATTTTGTTTGGAATCTCCGCATAACTGTTTCTGTCTGATGCCCACTATTGCTTGCATATCTCCCAATTCATTTCTGTACCGATTCTAACTGTGTGATTAATTGATGGAACATACTAGAATTAAACCATTCATTGAACATAAAGAATAAAGTGAACGTTTCTTTTAGCTCGACCATAAATTCTGCTTTAAGATAATATAGATCTGTTATCTTAAAATTACGTTCTTTTCAGAAGGACGCCTTCATGGGGAAGGACTGTGTTCAATTCATCCTTGACAGTTGATATTTTGTTATCTTTTGCAGCATGTTGAGGTCCTTGAGATTCTTCAAGGTCTATGTGGTGTTCAGAGCGAGCGATTGAGGATCCATATATGAAATATGCCTCAAGAGTGGTCCAAATCTGGGTGAGTGTTTTCTTCCAAATTTTTGCTAAGCTTTGGCCAACAACATTTCCTTTTTTTTTGGTGAAAGAAATTTTATGACTAAGGAAGAAGGAAATAATATCATTCTCCTAAAAAGAAAATGAAATAACTCACATTAGGAAGCAGCGAAACAGACGTCAATACAACAAAGCCTCCAATCCCACTGCATGTCTAAGAAAGCAAACCCGAGAGTGCTCATGAGATGAACACCATAGTAAAGAGGGATAAACAATTCTATTTCATTACAATGGAAAAGATGAATACTTGCTTTTAAAGATAAAAGCACCATACTCCATCCAACTGCATCAAAGCAGAAAATAAAAGCACGTCTCCACAAAACCTTGCCCAATTTACTCCTTCCCAAGCCTCCGATGGAAATATTGGAAATTTGCTTCAAATTATGAGGGAATACCCAAGATTCTTTGGACGGCCCACAAAGATTATTCCAGATATGATTGGCAGCAGGCCACTGTAAGATTAAACGAGTTAACATTTTCTGAATGTTTTTCACACATAACACGTAATCTGTAGAAAGTGCTTGCCTCTAGTATGAAACAATATTTTCTGAATGATTCATGCTCCTTGTTTTTTTACCTGTGATGTACTTATTATATTGGCTTTCACAGTTTAACTTGTCGTGGTTACTTGTTTTACTCTTTCTATTCTAAGACTTGTTAATGTGTTTACCTTTCTATTGGTTTTCAGGTGATACTTAATTATGCAGAAATTCATGGTTGTCCTAGATGTAGGCTTCCTCTGTATTGCATTTTTCCTAGATGGAGGTGGAATGTTTTCACATCTTTAATGATTCTCTCAACATTTTTGTCCACTGTTGCTTGAATGAGTGTGTGTATACGTGAAAACAACATTGAGTAATATCATATACTGGCGTTTTTCAAGTTGATCATGATTTTATGGCTTTTCTTTCTTGTCACTATAGCCTCAGAGGTTCGACTCTTATGTGATCTCGGGCAGGCTGAACCCTCGTGGTAAACCATGTAACTTTGTTGTCATTCACTTGTTAGAACTTTTTTCATGCCCACGTATACATTTATTGCGTGCCCGATGACTTGTTCAGGACTGTTACATATAGGGGGTGCAACCAGGAGTGCAGGTGCTGAGCAAATTTCGTATGTTCTATACACACGGGTACAAGTTAGACCATGAGCTGCTGAGGGTGGTGTTTTCCTTCCATTTTTTTAGCGGTGCACAAATCACCGTAACGGTGTCATCAATCAATAAAATGCTGAAGCTGCATGCAACTGATGAGGCCGCGCCAGTAACACCTGGTCATCCTTTTGTGAATTCCTTGCACCGTAAGAATCTTTTACTGTCTTCTCAATTGCACATTTTTCTATACTTGCTATACATAAATCTTATACTCACCTGGAGGCTGGAGTTGCTAGCTTTGTTGTTGTATACATGGTGGCTGGTAACTGGCGGGTTATATACTCTATTGTTAATTTATTTGTGATTGGCCAGTCACAGCTTTTAAACTTTTATTTGGCATGTTTTAGTCATGATTGTCTAAGGTCTTCGCATCCTATTAGAATTATTCATTGAGTGCTGATCAATTTGGGTGGACTAGCAACTCTTTTTTAAGTCTGCAGAAGCAATCATTCTTTGGTTTGTTCCTTTATATAGATTAATGACACATCCAACTATTCGGTGTCAATTTCTCAGGCTTCTCCATCTGTCGAAACCAGGCATTTCAACTGGAGTTGTTCCTACTGCTGCTGCAGCTGCAGCTGCTGCATCTCTAATGTCTGATGGCGGGGGTACCACCTTGTAGCGAGCTTGTACTGTTATAAATATATATATATATATATATATAGAGAGAGAGAGAGAGAGAGAGAGAGGGAACTTGATGTACAATAGAAATTCTATGGTCAAGAAGATTGTTATTAATTGCTTCGTAATCAATAAATTCGTGTAGGAAACGTAACTCAATTCTTCCAAGTTGTTTGGGATTAAGGATAGTGTTATGTTTTTATCAGAAAAGAGGAGAATTGTTGTTACGACCTTAACCCCTATTTCGAATATTCATCCCAAGACTCTACTCAAATCTACACTTGAATAAACAAAAACTGGTATCCAATCCGAACCGTTAAAAGGACCTGATTTATTTTTTTGACTTTTATATTATTTAAATTAAACTTATATTAGGAAAAAAAAATTAGTTTTTCCTCTTTTAAAATTTATACAAGTATTTAAATAAATAGGTGAAATTTTACACTAGCATCAGAATATGAACCCAGACTTAAGCTACTAGGTCACTTAAACTTTGTTTAAATTATGAGAGAAATAGAGTGGAAAGAAATAAACAAAAAATAAAATAAAATATAAGTAAATTTTTAAGTTATTTAGATTAAAAAATTATGAAAAAAATAAAAAAAATTAAATTTTGTTATAAATACATATTTGTCCATATTTATTTATTTATCAAACAATAAAAAGAATGGTATATTAGTCAAATTTTCACCTTTATTAATTTTTTCTCATTTTAGAAGAAAAATGAAAAAGTTGTAAGATTCATTATTTTTTTTTTCTTTTTTCTATTTTTCTTTTAACCAAACAAAATTTTTTTTTTATTTCTCTTCTATTTTTCTCTTTTCTAATTCTCTCTTCTCCATTTCTTTTAAAACAGACAAATCATTAGTCAAAATTTAAAATTTAAAAAACACGAACACGAACAAATTCATAAAGCGACATAGTAACATTTGAAATATTTTTTTAACATTTTATATATTTTAATCTTATATTTTAAAATAACCGTGCTTCATAATTTGAATCAGTTTCTTTCTTTTCGTACAAAATAAATATTTTAGCAAAAACACAATTAAAAACTAAACAGTTTGAGATTATTTCTATCAATCACCTGTCGTATGCACTGTCATATTAGTTAGAGCATGTTTAAGGAAAGTTATTTTTTTCTCAAAATAGATTTTTTTAATAAAAATTTATTTTATTTAAAATTAATTTTGTTTATTTAAATTGTGTAAAATTAATCATAAGTTATGATTATTTTTTTATAATTAAAAATATTTTTTTAAAATTTTTTTGTAGTTAAAGCTTTTATTTATATAATTATAAATTATTTTAAAATTTTTATAAATAAATATTCTTTTATTCTTAATTAAATAAATTTTTTTATTATTTCATATTTTTTTTAATAATTTAATACATAAAAATAAATTTTTTATACAATTTAAACAAAAAATTTTATTTTAAAATAAATTATAAATTAACACATCAAAATATAAATTAATCTTCTCATAATTAATTTTTTTAAAAATTAATTATACATATAATTAATTTTTAACATAATTTTTTCATAATTAATTCAAACACATATTTAAAAATTATATTAA
The DNA here is from genome assembly GCA_023212625.1 of Styphnolobium japonicum. Classification (NCBI taxonomy): domain Eukaryota; kingdom Viridiplantae; phylum Streptophyta; class Magnoliopsida; order Fabales; family Fabaceae; genus Styphnolobium; species Styphnolobium japonicum. The sequence goes on along the minus strand of JALBWW010000003.1, from coordinate 16,844,328 downwards.
ATTTTATTACCCAAAAAATTATTAAATTTAAATTTCTTTGTATAATTATAAAATATAATCATTACTCGCAATCGGTTTATGCAAGTGTTTATACATAATTTAAGATTAAAAAAAACAGCAAGATATCAATCAAACCCCAACTTTTTTGACCGTCAAATGAGCATCTTTTTGTTCTACATTGTTTTTGTTATATTAGTATGGTGGTTCTCGGTAGGTGAGTGGATGTTGGTCTATCACATCAAATTGATATAAAAATTGCACCTGCACGCTATTGCTGCTGAACTATCGAAGTGAAAGGACCAGTGCACCACTAGTGTCTATTTCGCTACCTTCTCTGAGTACGACAATTGAAGCAGAATAAACAATTGCTAGTTGCCGTGGCCCTCTCGCCTTGCCGAAATTTCGCGGCACATTACCCATTGCTAATCATTATTTGCCTAATAAACACTACAATTTTCCAAAGGTAAAGACATCTTTGTAGGAAACAAAAGTAAACTAGTCAAGGTGTAATGAGTGAATTTGTATCTCTAGTCGGAAACAAAAGTAACTACACTAAATATGTGTAAATTAACAAATTCTCCAAAAATCAAAATGACAAAATAATAAGAAAAAACCAAAGGGAAATACAAAAAATTGAAAAAAAGTATAAAGTTTAGTTATTCAAAATAATATTTATATTCTTTTGATTATTCAGTTATAAATTATAAAATATGCTTTTGAAACTCTTGATTCCAAAAGTGAAAATGATAAATTATAAAAAAAATTCTTTATTAGTATTAGAAAAAAAAATTAAAGCGTACACATACTTATATGAATAAAGAAGAAAGATAAAAGTTCAATTATTTTTTAAAATAGAAAATTAATTTTTTGCCATTAAAATAGAAAAGTAATAAAGAGAAAAAATTTTAAAGAGAAAAATAAGAAAATGATAAAAGAAATAGAGAGAGCATATGTTAAATGGAGAAAAAATTAAGAGAAAGATAAAGAAATCACATAAAGAATTACAAGAATTTCTTTAAAAAATAGAATTACAAGAATTTTATTATTATTTTTAATAAGATTATAAGAAATTTTTATATTTTTTAAATATAAGACTAATTCTCCTTTTTAAGTGTTGACTAAGCCTGATGACAAAATATTTTTAATAAAAATTAAACTTTTGTATTACAAATAAAATGAACATCAAAATCAGTTGATTTACACCATGATTATATACTTAGAATTTTAGCATTCGAGAGTTATGTTTTAGAAACAAGATACAATAAATGATGAAATGACATATTACAATTGAAATTAAAAGGGTTACGGGGTTGTCCAATTGAGTCAACCATAGACCAACTCATTTTAGCCTTGTAAAGAGAATCGAAATAAATATGGCCATTCTTGAAAAATTATAGTAATAAACAAATATAAATATATATTCAGTCTCATATAAACCAAATTATACTTATTTCCTGATAATTTGGAAATTAAATCTTTTGTCTTTTTTCTGTTCTTCTTTCATTCTCTTTTTAATTAATGTTAATAACTTAAAAAAAAAATAACTAAGAGAGGAGTGTTTGTCAATTAAAAGAGAGAGAAACTTTTTGTTTGTTTGTGATTTGTCAACATTTAATTAAAAAAATAAAAAAAAAATATTTAAATCCTTCAATTTGAGTAGTATGAAAAACTTTAATAAAAACAATTAAAAGTGTAAGCACATATATATATATATATATTAAAGGAATAAGTTTTGTACACATACAATATTAAATAAATTTTTTGTAAAATTTTAATTTTTATTAATTTAACCACATGTGACATTATCGTGAAAATTATTTATACAAATTTTAAAGTAAATCTGACATTTATAAGTATTTAATCTTATATTTGAGATTTACTTATATTTTAAAAAGTATATTATATGTTATATATATATATATTAAAGGAGTAAATATTGTACACATATAATATTAAATAATTTTTCATAAAATTTTAATTTTTATTAATCTAATAGTTGAATCATATGACATTATCGTGAAGATCATTTATACAAAATTAAAGTAAATATGACATTTATAAGTATTTAATCTTATATTTCAGATTTATTTATATTTTGAAAAGTATATTATATGTTAAAATAAAGTAATTTGAGGAAGTAACAATTAATTTTTAATTCTATGAAAATTTATATGTTTGATCCACCCATAATAACTTCTAATGCAATAGTTAAATTGATAAAATCTAACATTTATAAAAAAGTTATTGAATGAAAATAAATATATTAAAACTTATTTATATAGTAAGTGGATCATTGATAATGTACAAAGCAGTGTTGTCAAAATCGAACCGGATCTGACATTCTGACTATGAGCCTAACACTTAAACAATTTTAGTTTAATTTTATAATTAAATTCACGATCAAATCACTTTGACTCGTTAAAATTTGGCTAAATTTCCTGATTCATTCAGTTGAACCACCCAATCATTAATATATATTTTTATATAAAAATTCAATTTCTCATAAATATTTTTATATTTTATATTATTACATAAAAATTATATTTATAATACCATTCAATTTTACAAATTAATTTAAATAATTGTACTTGGATTAAAAGTCTTACCGATTAATTTTCAAATCCAATTTTTAAAAAATTGTTACAAAGAACACCCACTCTTAACGTAACATCTCGTGACTTTTGTGCTTTTGTAAGTCGATAGGTGATCGAGCTTCCATCGCCGGCTGGCTGGCTAGTACTATTACTAGATTCCTAAAAATGGGTCCCACCATTAACACGTATCAGTACATTGTTTGCTGCTTATGGATAGTTAATCCATTAGCGATAAGCATGCTGTCCTTTTTTAAATTCCACAGTTGTTAGTGGATATACTGTCTGTGATATGTCTTACCTAAATTTTCATAAATGTTAATAAAATATTGTATTGTTTTTAATAAAGTTATTTTTATAATTAATATATTAAATTAAGTAGTTTTCTTAAAATTATTTCTGATTTTTTATAAACTGAACAAAGTAAGGGTAATTGTGAAATTTAACTTCTGTCAGTGATTGGTACAATTTAACTTTTTCCTTTTGTTTTCTTTATTGGTTAGCAATTATTTCATAGACGTAATAGTTTAATAATTTGTCATTGACTTGACTAAAACAGCCAATCAGAGGTCTCTCGTTTACTTTACTGTGATTCACATATTTCACTTAGACTATTCTTGACGATGCGAAGACTTCACTAAGGCCTCTGCCTCTGCAGATGAATTTGTAAGCAAAGCCAATCACGCTGCAGAGCTAAGAACGAAAACATGGGAATTTTCTGAGCATTTCTGTTGAGGTAATAAAATCTTATTGCTCTCTTGCATATCTCTCATACTTACTTTTTCTTCCTTCTCTTCTTCCCTCCCTTTCTCTTCTTCCCTCTCCTTTTATTTTACTCTAGTTCTTGTTGTGAATAATCTTGTCGGAGATGGACCAAAGAGCTATGTTTTTGCAAATAGTTCTTATTTAATTACAAAACTTTTTCTTGCATTCTAAGAGTTTCTCTTTTGGTCAAAGATTTTGCTGATTATATGGTCTGGGTATCCCTGAAAATAACCCCATTTAAACACTTTTACAGGAAAATTTCAAGTATATTAGAAAGAAAATTTCTATATGTCAGATAGCAGAAGAAAGACAGGAAAAAGAACTGAATAAAAAACTTAGGAAGACTATACCAGGGGAAAAAAAAACTTAGGCAGACCGATTGGCTGCTTCTATGCCTTTTTTCTCCGTTGGAACTGCATCCTGCAGTGTGGTCTTGCAGACAGGATTTTATATTTATAATTATTATAATTATTACTATTTTTGGTTTGAGACAGGATATTAGACAAGGATAGGTATTTGCAGAAAAAGTAACCATAGTTGCAGTTACATTTTTTTTTATTTCTTAAAATATCTTTTACATGCCAAATAGATTATTACAAAACTATCTTTTTAACTAAAAATTCTTTCAGCAGTATTTTAATTATAAATTTTCTGAATGTAAAATAAGCTAATTTAAAGACACGCTTATTATATTTAATTGTTTTGGACCTTTGGTACATCACCATTTCTTTATAGAAAGTTACCTCACTGACTACCAAGAATTCAGAGATGTTCATATGTCAGGCCGGACCAAAGTCTATTACAATTTATGTGATTAGGACTTAGACCTTAAGAAAAGCCAACTTAAGTTTGGTGAATTCCCTAGGTTGGGCCACAGTCTAAGTCCATTAACAACTCATAGTGTTATATGAAGACTTTGTAGCAAAATTTTAAAAAGTTTCCATGTACACACAAAAAACGTTACCCTATTTGCAGGCATTTTTATCTCAATTGACATTTAATTACAACTGCTATGCGTACTTAAAAGGAAAACACAAGGTCACTTCACGCATAGATATTAACCAATAGCCCCAAATAAATCACGTTAACCTCTCAAATTAAATTCATCTTTCTTTTATGTTTTAAAATTTATACTATTTTTCTATTTGAAGTTTTCATTGAATAATGCCCTATTTAAAATTTATAATGTATACAACTCACGTCGTGTACATGTACAGTTGCTTTTCCCAGGACTTTGCTTTTGGATGAGATTATTATCACTTTTCAGTTATTTTTCGACTTTATAAGCACTCAGCAAATTATTTTATTTTATTTTATTGTGCTTTTAGTGCTCTATATGAGCTCATAAAACAAAAAGTAGTTTATAAGACTCCTCCAATAAATGATAAAAATGAGACGACTGTCATCTCATATATATTAAAGTACTTGATTATTATTTTTTTACGATTGCATCACAAAGGTTTAAACTTTAAATTACTCAAACTCCTCGTCAGTAGCTCACTCCTAATGACTTATTAAAGTACTTAACTAATTACTGAAAAGATATAATCTATGTTTTCTTAATAGAGAAATGGCTATAGCAGATGCAAACTCACCATATTTCCAACAACAGTTCCAGAGGGCTGCTTCAGCTCAGTTTAGGAGGCCTCTCCTTCATCTAGTGGAAACTCGTAAGCTCTCTCTCCCCTCTTTAAATCTTTCCAATCAGAATGATATATGCATGTAATTTGTTTTAAACCAAAAAGTTTCTGTTATAAAATGACCACTAGGCTTAGCGCACATAACAAGTAGAAGTCTCCTTTTTGTAGGAAACTGGATAGAAAAATGAAGGAAGCAGTACAAAATACCACATCGTTTTATAAAATGTTCATTTTTTTATTTTTTATTTTTTTACTTTTTACTTAAAATAAGCTGAGGAATCATAATTGTTTAAGCAGCCTAATTCTAAAAAGTGGTTCAAGTGCTGAAGTTGTCATCAGTATTGAAAGTTTCCTACTCATCTTCATTATTATAATCAAGGTAGTCAATGGCGAAACGTGGCGCGTAGCTGCCACTCCCAAAAATGCTATTCCGGTATAGCAGATCGTGAAGCGGCCGCTACACCGAAGATAGCGGATATAATGTAATAAAACTTATAAATTTGTAATACATACAAAATTGATACTCAAACTCAAAGTACTCAACTCAAGGAGACATTCATCATTCATCTTAGTCATTGTCAATTAGTAAAAAAAGAAAAACTTAAAAGTACCAATAACAATAAGTCTAACAAATAGGGGTGGGCAACCCTAAAATCTACTCTTAGTGTGCAACAGAGGGAAAAAGACTTGAAAAAGCCCCTAAACAGTGGAAGGAGAACGTTACAGTTGTGGTAAAACAGAGATTTGAAGCTCTGTTCACAATAGCGGCTGCTATGGCTGCTATTTGGCTGCGATCCAGCCGCTATCACTAAAATGTGATGCAACTGGCGGACTGTGGCGGCCAAGCCTTGTTCTGCGCCGCTACGCTGCTATAGCGGCCGCTATGCCCGCTATTAACTACCCTGATTATAATTATATCATATTGCACCCGTTCTTCTGAAAAGTTGAGGTTCTGATACCATGTTTGGCTAGGAGCCTCTCACATCATAAAATTTTCATGTTATGCTTCACAAGACAAGATCAAAATATAACTACCATGATATTCAAAAGAGATCTCAAGGCACAGTTTTTCACAACATTTATTTCTTATGATAGAGAGGACCGTAGCATAAATCATATGTTGGATATTTCCTGATGCACAGGATCCTTATAGAGGAAAGTGCATAGCATACTAATATTTTTATGGAATTTTTATGGTATAATCATAACCAAAGCTTTCAGAAAAAGAAAAGATTTAGAACTGAGATATGTTTACACAATAAAACATATTTCTGAATGAATTTGTTTTTTGCCAATACAACTGGGAGAGCTTGCTATATATAAGCAAGCAGGTTACAAAGCGACAAACTATCATACACGAGATTCCTAACAAAGTAATATAGGATTTCTGACAAACTTTATTTTTGTCATATACATGTCACACCTTATAGTACAAGAATACATAACTTTAAGTACAAAGCACTCTTTAAATACACACCATAACTTTTACTTTTAAAGATGTCTAAGGATAAGATGGAATCTTGTCGTAAATTTTGTGTTAGTGATAGATTGTAGTTCTTGTATTCATTAGAATTCACATCTCCATATGTGTAGTACCCAGTGTTCTGAAAACCGGACCGGTTCGACTGGGAACCGGTCACCCCACCGGTCCGGTCTACCCCAAAAAATCGGCCAGGGCAAAAACCGGTGAACCTGTCCAATTAGGTTCAACTAGTCCTCTTTTTTTAAAAAAAAAAAAATTTGCTAATTCAAATAATGTCATTTTGATCTAAAAATTGAATGTAAGTCAATCTAAAAAGAATTTTATATGAAATACAAATATTTAAACTTAGATTGTATAAAAACTTAGAAACTGAATGTATAATTGATTATATATCTCTTTGAACTAAAACTGAAATTTTTTTAAACAAAAATAGGCTATAATACTGTTACAGAATACTTTGGACTCTCAAAAAATAAACTATAAACTATTTTTTATCATTTATGTTATTTTTTATAATTTTTAATTTGTTTAATTAGTATATAATATATATTTACATATATATATAAATATATTTAATTTATTTAATTATACTCCGGTTCGACCACGATTCAACTACGGTTGAACTATTGAATCTTGAATCAGTCCCCTCACTGGTTCTATCACCGATTCGGTTTTCAGAACCTTGGTCGTACCACCATGGTTTGTCTTCATACCAACTGTGTAAGGGAAAAAGCATTAAGAATCCAACAAGATAACAAGCATTCATCGACTATTCCTAGCGCAACGAAACACAAGGTTCACAATTTCAAACAAAATTCATACTTCAAATTTTCATCCAATGCATAAATCTAAAAATCATTCAAAGGATGATAAAACCCTAGAAGGCTTTAAGAACAGAGATTGTAAACTTAAAATAGAATAATTCATTTATAATAATTGATTCCCAAATCAAATACAAGCAAAATTCATCAAAATCCACTCAACCCCAACAAGGGGAAGTTTAACTAGACATACAAACAAATGCAGAAACTAAGACAATAGGGAAGAGGAAGAAAAACTCAATGAAGAAAAATGAAAAAGATTTAAGCTTTCACTCTTCTCTTCTTCAAGTGCCCCCCAAGAGTTTCCAATTATGGTAGAAAGAAATCTCCTCCTGCTCCTAGGTCTCTTTTTTTTTTTTTGAATGAGAAAGCAAAACATTAAAAATGTGTTTTGTTCACAGAAGGCATCGCCTAGCGGCCCAGAATAAGTTTTGCGTTCCCACTGCCCAGTAGCCATTCTAGCCGCCCAACGACCTGCTGACAAAGAATTCCAATGCGTTCTGTGCTCCCACCGCCTAGCGACCTAATCCCCTCTTTTGTTTGGTCACATTTCTTATGACTTTGAGTCTTATTCATGCTTCTTTAATCCCTATAACCAAAATATTATTAATGAGGTCTAAAATACTTGGAATAAAGACCAAACTCAAGCAAATTTATCAAAGGAACCAATTCGTATCAACAGTCACACATTCAAACTTTCTTGAGGCTAAACAATGTAAAAAGCTAGATTAAATGACATAATCTGCCCAAAAAGCATAGGAAAACCAACAATTTGCAGGATTATCACTTCTTCTACATGATATCTTTGGGATTTTTAAGTTCCTGAGAGTTTTGCATAATGAATTCATTAGTGGTTGGCTTATGAGGATCTTGCATGATGACTGGTTGTTCACTGCATTGACCAGTTATGCATAGATATGGATAACAGATCATTGGTGGTGGTTTATGACTTGCACAAGTTGTAAATATTTGTTCTTATTTGGGGGATTAATTATTTATTTCACATAAATGAATGGCTAAACATCTCCGAATAGAATCTCCTTTTGAGGGAAGGTGGTCTAAAGTTTCCCAGTGATAAGCCTAATTTTGTGTCCAGAGGAGTCTAGTATTGGGGTTTTGGAAATAAGGACGATGAACAATAAAACTGGATAATAACTTTGAAATTTGTTCAGAGTTCTTTTTCCAAATATTTTGATAACCAAGAACTGTGGTTATTTATTTTCTCCACCAAGTTAATGGCGAAAACCATTCTAAAGCTGTCCATATCAATAAGTCTTGGTTAGAAGGGTCAAACAAGAATTCTTACATTTTGATAAGAGAGAATGAAATGGTAATAGAATAGACAATTGTTGCACCCCAAAGATACCAAAGACCTTCAAGAAAAGGATTTTCAGGATGAAGATGAACTGAGACTAAGAAAAGTGTATATGGGTCAAAAAGGATCAAGTTGATTGCATTGTCTTTTCTAAAACTAGGGTAAGATAATGGAAAATATGAGTTTTGGCATGTCCTTTGATTGGGTGTGAGTGGAGGATCAAGATTTGGAGGAAAATGCTTTTGGATTAAGGTTGTTTCAGGAATACATGGTGCCATGAGGATTAATGAAAATGAGTTTGTGTGGTTTTACAAAGACAAAGCAATCAACCTGAAAATCCTTTTTGACCCAGATACACCTTTCTTAGGCGCAATTCATCTTCATCCTTAAAATCCTTTTCTTGAAGATCTTTGGTATCTTTGGGGTGCAACAATTCTATAGTCTATTCCCATTGCATTTTCTCCTACCAAAATGCAAGAATTCCTGTTTAACCCTTCTAACTAAAACTCACTGATATGGACAACTTTAGAATGATTTTCACCATTAACTTTGCAAGACAAAAATAAAGTTTGTCAAGAATCTTATATTACTTTGTTAGGAATCCTATGCATGATAGTTTGCCCTTTTGTAACTGCTTGCCTATATATAGTAATCTCTCCCAGTTGCAATGGCAGAGAACAAGTTCATCCAGAAATATATGTTTTCTTGTGTACACATATCTTAGTTCTAAATCTCTTCTTCTTGAAAGCCTTAGTTGTTATGATTATGCCATAAAAACCCCATAGAGATATTTGTATGCTCTGCACTTGCCTCTATGAGGATCCTGTGCATCAGAAAATATTTGACATACGATGCATGCTACAGTCCTCTCTATCATAAGACATAAATGTTTTGTGAAAAATTATGCCTTTAGATTTCTTTTTAATGTCATGGTAGCTATATTTTGATCTCGGCTTGTGATGCAAAACATGAAAATCTTATGATGTGTGAGGCTTCCAGCCAGACATGCAATTGTTGATATACAATGATAAATAAGTTCTCTAGAAGTTTAAAATAAATAAATAATCACTAAAGACCACTGATATACAATGACAAGCATTTGTGGTTAAAGGTAGGCAAGGTACCCGTGACACTTTCAAAAACATTTTTTTTGGGTCTTGACACTTTAAAAAACATAACCTTTGAAATATAGTAAAGATGTTGAAAGGGTAATGCTATTTACACAAGTTTTTCAATTCGCAGTGTTGCAAAATTGTACAGGTCACTCCATCAGAATTCAGGTGGCTCCATTTAACTTTATGATGTTAAACTTTGATGGAGCAGCCTGTATTGTTGTGTAGAGTTGTAAATCCAATTGTGTATGTAACATTATTTGTTTTGAAAAGTACAAGATCTAATACTGCAACTAAAAAATGAACTAGAGCACTTCCACTGACCAAGAACTAAGGAAATGATGGAACTGGTAGAATTACTGGTATTATTTCACTATTGGGGCAGAATGCCCAAGAACAATTACAAGTACAATGGCACAGGTTTGAGACCTGTGTAGCTTCCCCTCTAAGCCAATGTGGCTTCTTTTCCTTTCCTAAAAGATCCGATACCCTCCCCCCAAACAATTACGTCCCTTATATCCTTTTTCCCCCCCTTTTTCCAACTACTCTAACTAACTAGACTTAGTTAGGTCCATTGGGTTTGGGCTTATGTCTTCTGACATAAACTTTGTTAACCGCTGGCCCAATGCCATCAATACTCCCCCCCAAAGATTTCACCTTGTCCTCAAGGTGAAAAGAGAGAAAATTAATCTTCAACGATGCCACAGACTCCCAGGAATTATCATATTGAGGGGCTCCTTGCCATTGGATGAGCAACTTTGCTTCACCAGAGGCATTATATCTCAGAGCAAGAGCCTCTACTGGTTGTGTTTCCAGCATCCAATCCTCAGATAGTGCAGGTGGTAAAGGATGGGATTGTTGATCCTTAGGAACTGCTGTCTTTAATCGGCTCACATGAAACACTGGATGGATTTTACTATAGGGAGGGAGCTTAAGTTGGTAAGCCACCTCCCCAACCCTGTTCAGTACCTGAAATGGCCCATAATAGCGGGGACTCAATTTTTCATTTCTCCTCCTAGCCAAGGATTTCAGTTTATAAGGTTGAGCTTTTAAGTAAACCCAATCTCCCACCCTAAGCACCAACTCTCTGCGTTTCTTGTCTGCCAACCCTTTCATCTCCTGTTGAGCCTTATCTAAGTTGCTCCTTAATTCCTCCAGCAACATGTCACGGTTCAGATGTAATTGTGATATAGCCTCCACTTTTGAAGGGAAGGTTGTCCCCTTAAACAACACCGGGGGGTGACGTCCATAAAGAGCACGGAAAGGTGTCATCCAAATGGAATGGTTGTAATTGGTATTAAACCAATATTCAGCCCAACTTAACCACTGAGACCAAGAGCTCGGTTTCTCCCCAGCAAAGCACCGCAAGTAGGTCTCCAAGCATCTGTTTGCAACCTCCGTTTGCCCATCCGTTTGCGAGTGGTATGCAGTACTGAATTTGAGCCGAGTACCCGCTGATTTGAAAAGTGAAGACCAAAACTTACTCAAAAACAGCTGGTCGCGGTCTGAAATGATGGAGGTGGAAAACCCATGCAGCCTTACTACCTCGTTTATGAAAACCTAGGCCACTTCTTGTGCAGTGAAGGGGTGGGAAACGGCCATAAAGTGGGCAAATTTGGTGAAGCGATCCACAACCACCATAATGATGTCTTTACCTTTGGACTTAGGCAAACCGGTGATAAAGTCCATAGTGACTTCACTCCAAACCTGAGTTGGGGTAGGTAAGGGCTGTAATAACCCTGCTGGTGATAGAGTTTAGGCCTTATTCCTCTGACAGACCTCGCAGCTAGAGATCAGATCCACAATATCTTTTCTCATGCCTTCCCAAAAAAAAAACTCCCGATAACCTTTTATATGTTCGTAAGAACCCCGAATGACTGCCAAAGGGGGATGCATGGAATTCATGAAGTAAATCTGGGATCCAAGGAGAAGATCTAGGAAGGACCAGTCTCCCCTTGTAAAAGATTTGTCCATTTTGCAACGAATAATCAGGCCAAGCTTGAGGTTGGCTAATCAACTCCTGTACAATCTTCTTTAGCTTGGGGTCTTGCTGAATCTCCTCACCTAAATTCCCCTAATCTTCTGGAACAGCTAGAGAAACAGTTGTATACATCATTTGGCAAGACAAAGCATCAGCTGCTGTATTTTCTTTCCCTGGTCTATATTATATCTCAAAATCAAACCCCATTAGTTTGGAAGTCCACCGAAATTGCTCCTCTCCCGAAACCCTCTTATCCGTCAAAAACTTCAATGATCGTTGGTCAGTTCAGATGATAAAATGTCTTCCTAGGAGGTAATGACGCCATTTCTGCACCGCGAAGACAATTGCCATCAATTCCCTTTCATATACAGTCCTCTTTTGCTCCCTTTCATTCAATGCTTGGCTGAGATAAGCTACAGGTCTTTCCTGTTGCAACAAGACAGCCCCTATTCCCTTGCTAGAGGCATCGGTTTAGAGCACAAAGTCTTTACTGAAATCTGGAACAGCCAATACCGGCAATGCTGTCATAGCCCCTCTCAATGCTTCAAAAGTTGTCTAGACCTCTACAGACCACTGAAAATTATCTTTCTTCAACAACTCCGTCAATGGTTTGGCTATTCTACCGTAGTTTAGGACAAAACTCCGGTAATAACCCGTTAACCCCAAAAAACCCCTTAATCCCTTCATGCCTTTAGGCCTTGGCCATTGCACCATGGCTGCAATCTTCTTGGGGTTAGCAGTAACCCCCTCCGCAAAGACTATATGTCCCAAATACTCCACATTTTGACCCCCAAAGCAACATTTCTTCTTGTTCACCACCAGCTTATTGGTTAACAGGAGCTGGAAAACTTCTCTCAAATGGCTCAAATGAGTGGCCAGATCTTTACTATATATTAGAATGTCATAAAAAAAAAAACCAAAGCAAACCTTCTTAAGCAAGGTTTCAGCACTTCGTTCATCAGCCCTTGGAAGGTGGAAGGAGCATTGGTGAGCCCAAATGGCATCACCATACTCATAATGGCCTTTATGAGTCTTAAATGCTGTTTTTTCAATGTCCCCCTCATGCGAATTTGGTGATACCCCGATTTCAAATCCAATTTAGAGAATATTGTAGCTCCAACCAACTCATCCAACAATTCATCTATAATTGGAATAGGGAATTTATCAGGGATTGTTATCTTGTTCAATGCTCGATAGTCCACACAAAACCTCCAACTCACGTCTTTCTTCTTCACTAAGATCATAGGGCTAGCATACGGACTAGTGCTCGGACTAAGCATCCCGGTTTCCAGCATTTCTTTAACAAATTTCTCAATCTCAAATTTTTGGTAGTGAGGATACCTGTATGGACAAATATTAGGTATGTTGGCTCCTAGTTTCAGCAGTATAGCATGGTCACATCTCCTTGAAGGTGGCAGCCCTATGGGTTGTTGGAATAGCTCCTCAAACTCCTAAATTAAAACTTGGAGCAGTTCTGGAATTTCACTAACCGGTGCCTGCTGCCTTGGAGTCTGTTATGCTGGAATTCTTCTGACATCCACCACAAATCCTTCATCCTCATTCCTAAATGACTTTACTAGTGACTTTAGTGAAGTTGCAGCCTTGCACAATGAAGGGTCCCCTTTTATGGTATGCATCCGGCCTTCCTTCTTGATCCTCAATGATAACTCTCGGAAATTGGCCGTGATGTTCCCCAGGCTAGCCAACCAATCCAGCCCCAACACTAGTTCCGGCCCTTTTAACTCAAACACATAGAAATCATGTTACACCTCCAAACTCTGTAACTACACTTTTACTTGTTTACAACACCCTTCACTTTTCACCTTATATCCATCTCCCACTTCTACCATAAAAGATGGTGTGGGTGTGATTTTTAACCCCCCTCCTCTACTAGATTCGGAGCAATAAAACTGTGGGAAGCCCCACAATCAATCAGCATGATGACTTCAATTCCTTGTACCCTCCCCTTTAGTTTGAAGGATCTCCCTCCTGTCAACCCCATCAAGCTATTATACCCTAGCACCTTGTCCCCCCATATATCCTCTTCCTCTACTGTCGTTTCAGCATCTGTTTTTTCCTCTTCATTATTATCTTCTACGAATAACAGTCGTAGTTGTTTATTTTTACATACATGGCCAATTGAGTACTTCTCATCACATCTAAAACACAACCCTTTTTTCATTTTGTCATAATACTCTGCATCAGGTAATTCTCTAAAATTTCTTCCCCTCCTACCGATATTGGTTGATTCTTGGGTTTTGGGTAGGGTTTTTCACTTGTCCCTGTTGAAGACAACCCCATCAGACCTCCAGTGTTACTGCTGGTATTGGCCCCCTTCCACCCCGAATTGCTGCTGGTGTTTGACCCTCTCCGTCCTCCACTACTATAGGGCACCACCGTGTTTTGAGCCACTGTTCACAGTGGTTCTTGCATTAAGGATGCCGTTCCACCCTCTTTCCAGCAGTTCCTTGATCATTTCTTCATTTTTTTCGTCAATCAGCTGAGCTAATTCCATCATGTCCCGCAAGGATTTCACCTTATGCACCCTCTTTCCACCCTCTTTCCAGCAGTTCCTTGATCATTTCTTCATTTTTTTCGTCAATCTGAGCTAATTCCATCATGTCCCGCAAGGATTTCACCTTATGCACCCTCAGTTCCCTCCTTATCCCTTCCCTTAAACCATTCAAGAAAATGCTCCTTAAGAATTGGTGGTCTGTTATTCTAAAGGACCCAGCGTATACTTCGAATTGTTTTCGGTACCCTCTCACTGACTCATCCCCTTGCTTCAATGCCATTAGCAATTCATAGGGATTTTGGGCCCCAGAGGGATGAAAACTTCGTATAATGGCCTCTCTGAAACAGGGCCAAGAGACCTCTCCGTCTCCTCCTTCCCACCAATGGAACCATGAGAGCGCTTGTCCTTCCAAGGCCATGGAGGCCACCTTAAGTTTTTCCCCTTTCGGCACCCCTCTAATCTCAAAGAACCTTTCCAGCTTATGCACCCAATTACATGCCTCTTCCTCTGTTTCTTCCCCTTCGAACATGGGAAGCTCTATCTTACGCCACCTTTCCTCCCCCGTTTGGTTTCGCGCGCCTGCTAGGGTGTTTTCCCCTTCGGAATCGCAGTGGGTCTCCACCCGAGGCCCTCCATTCCTCTAAATCACTGAGTCCAGCTTGCGCAAGATTTCTTGAAGGCTGTCCTCTACCGAACTCATGCGGGCATCACTCATTAATCTCCATTCCGCAAAATCCTCACACCTGCGCTCCAAGGCTTCCGTTCTTGACTTGTTGTGGGTTAATCACGCAATCAAACAACCAGTGCAGAATTAAAACAACACGAAATTAAAGAGATAAAGAAGAAGAATATGACACCAAGAATTGGTAACGCAGTTCAGCCAATGTGGCCTACGTCTGCGGGGGAGGGAGCAATGGAAACAATCCACTATAAACAATGAGGTTATAAACAATGAGGTTACAAGATCAACCAGTGCATAGAGTTCCTCTTGGCCCTTGTTTACCACTGTTGAGAAACAGAGACAAGATCCCCAAGCCCTTACAACACTCTATTTTCACACTTTTCCCAGATCTCTCAAATCTCTGTAATCTTCTTCTTCAACAGAGAGTTTTACAAGAAAAAACCTCACAATCACACACCCTGATCTAAACTAAGAATTACACCAAAACGTGCTCTACATAGAGATACCCCTATGCCTATATATGAAGTGGGAAATCCAAGCTACAGCCAATAACAACCTGTAACAGAAATAACAGAATAACTAATTCAATTATGGCCATGAATCGAATAATGTAATTCATTAATAGGTCTTTGCCTTTGCCGCACGACTAAGTGTCATGGCACCTGAGACTTTAACAACAGGTCTTGATGCTTCAACAGCATCTGATGCTTTTGGCACTTGAACTTGAATGAATGATTTTGAGACACATTCAACAATTCTCCACCTTGTCTCTAAATCAGATCACCCTCTTCAAAGTTCTCCCTTTCTCCCCCCACCAGATTGATTACTCTTCACAGAAACCAACCAAGTCCAAGCAATGCTTGAACTTGTGCTGAGGCAAGGACTTAGTAAGTGCATCTGCAGGATTGTCCTCAGTTGCAACCTTTTCGACTAATACTTCCTTGCTTTCAATTACATCTCGAATGAAATGTAACCTGACATCAATGTGCTTTGACTTATCATGGTAAACTTGATGCTTGGACAAGTGAATAGCACTTTGGCTATCACAAAACACAGTAATACTGTCTTGATGAATTCCAAGTTCTCCAACCAAGCCTTTAATCCACATTGCTTCCTTAAAACTTTCTGTGAGAGCTATAAACTCAGCCTGAGTGGTTGAAAGTGCCACCACAGACTGTAGTACTGACCTCCATGATACAGCAGTACCAAATAGTGTGAAGACATAACCAGATAAGGATTTCCTTGTGTCTATGTTCCCAACATAATCTGAATCCACATACCCCACAATAGCCTCTTCTCTTCTGTCTTTCCTTTTGAACTTCAAACCAGATGATAAAGTACTATTTAAGTACCTCAGGATCCACTTCAATGCTGCCCAATGAGCAAGTCCAGGATCTGCCATGAACCTGCTAACCATATTCACAGCATATGCCAAATCTGGCCTGCTGCATACCATTCCATACATAATGCTGCCAACAGCACTTGCATATGGCACTGATTGCATTTTCTCCTTCTCCTCATCTGTTCCAGGAGCTTGCCTCAATGACAGTTTGTCATGTTGCCCCAATGGAGTTGTAACTGGTTTAGCCTCATGCATCTTAAACCTTTTAACCACCTTCTTCATATAACCTTGCTGTGATAAGAACAACTCTCCCTTAATTCTGTCCCTGCTTATGTCCATACCCAATATTCTCTTAGCTTCCCCAAGTTCCTTCATTTCAAATTCATTCCTCAAATCTGCCTTGAGCCTCTGAATCTCCTTCTTGCTTGAGCTTGCTAGGAGTATATCATCAACATATAGCAGTAGGTAAATGAGTACCTCACCACCTTCCTTTAGAATGTACACACAACTATCATAGCTGCACCTTTGGAATCTCATTCTCATCATGAAATCATCAAACCTTTTATACCACTGCCTAGGACTTTGCTTTAATCCATATAGGGATTTTTTCAATAGGCAAACCTTACTTTTATCCTTAGCAAATCCTTCAGGTTGCTGCATATAAATGGTTTCCTCAAGATCTCCATGAAGAAAGGCTGTTTTGACATCTAGTTGCTCCAATTCAAGGTCAAATTGAGTAACAATTGCAAGTAGAATTCTAATTGAGCAATGCTTGACCACTGGTGAGAATATCTCATTGTAATCAATGCCTTCAAGTTGAGAAAATCCTTTGGCCACTAATCTAGCTTTAAATCTGGGCTGCTCTCCACCTTGGACACCTTCCTTTTTCTTGAATATCCATTTGGAACCAATCACCCTCTGATTTTTAGGTAGACTAACCAGAACCCAAGTCTTGTTCTTCTCAAGAGATTGCATTTCTTCAATCATTGCCTTCAACCATTTTTCTTTCTGCTTGCTTTCCATTGCCTCTTTAAAACTGTTTGGTTCATCGCCTTGAATCTCTTCTGCTACAGTCAATGCATAGCATATAAGATCAGCTTGACCATATCTGTTAGGCTTTGTTATGGTCCTCCTGGTCCTATCCCTTGCTAAGTTATAGTCTCTGAGGTCTATTTCACCCCCTTGTTCCACCTGTTCTTGTTCCAGTTCTGTTCTTGTTTCTGGTGTGAGATGTTTCTGCTGCTGTGATGGCAGCTCCACCTCAACCTCTGCTTTCTCTGTAGCCTTTCCCTGAAAACTGTCTTGCTGCTGTTCCTTGCACAACATTGCCATTCTGTTTTCATCAAAGGTTACATTCCTGCTGATAATGACCTTTGGTTCACCAGGTTCCATCCTCCATAGCCTGTACCCTTTGATTCCAGTAGGGTATCCTATGAAAGCACACCTAATTGCACCTGCTCCAAGTTTATCTTGCTTAGCATGTGCAAAAGCCAATGCTCCAAATACTCTTAGGTGTGAGTAATCTGCTGGCTTGCCATTCCAAAGCTCCATAGGTGTTTTAAACCCAATAGCAGAGGAGGGACACCTATTAATTAAGTACACAGCAGTTGTAACAGCTTCACCCCAAAAAGATTTAGGTGCCCCGGCACCTAACAGCATGCACCTGACCCTTTCCAGAATAGTTCTGTTCATTCTTTCTGCTAGGCCATTCTGCTGTGGAGTTCCTGCCACTGTCCTGTGCCTTTGAATACCTAAGTTCCTGCAAAACTTATTAAATTGCTCTGAAACAAACTCCAGGCTATTGTCAGTCCTTAAACATTTGAGTTTAGTTCCTAATTGGGTTTCTATTTGAGTATGCCAATCCTTAAATTTCTCAAAAGTATCATTTTTGTTTTTGAGAACATACAGCCATACTCTCCTAGAATAATCGTCAATAATAGTGAGAAAGTAAGAACAACCAGCATGAGTTTTGGTCCTAGCTGGACCCCACAGATCAGAATGCACATATTCAAAAGGTCTACTAGTGGTATGCAAGCCTATTCCAAAGCTAACCCTCTTAGCCTTTCCCAATATGCAATGATCACAGAACTCTAGCTTATCTATTTTATCACCATTTAACAAATTCTGCTTAGCCAATTCAATTAACCCCTTTTCACTAACATGTCCTAGTCTCATATGCCATAACTTAGTTATATCATGCTGATTAACAGATAACATGGCACCTTGAGCAATAATAGTGCAGCCATCCAAAATATATAAACCATTCCTTTTAATTCCTTTAGCAATTACCAAGTTATTGCCATTAATAATTTTCATTATACCATGTTCAATATGAGTAGAATATCCAGAACTATCAAACATGCTGATGGAAATCAAATTTCTTTTCAGTTCAGGCACATACCTTACACCATTCAGCAGGGTTTCTTGGCCATTGAACATCTTCAGTCGAATTGAGCCTTAACCTTGGACTTTACATGGTTTGTTATTTCCCAGTAACACCACTCCACCTTCCTTAAGGTCTATTATCTCAAAAAATTCCTTTCTTGGACACATGTGAAAAGTGCATCCAGAATCCATCACCCAATCTTTCTCGATTTCAGAATTTGATAGCACCAAAGCCTCTGCAAAGTCATATCCTGCATCTGCTATTGCTGCCCCACCAGAATTCCCTTGATGACTGGCACCTTGGCTCTTCCTTTCTGGGCAGTCCTTCTTGAAATGCCCCCTTTTGTGACACTGGAAACATTTGAACTTGCTCTGTGACTGATTCTTGGACTTTGATCTATTTTTATTTCCCTTAGAACCTCTCTTCTCGGATCTTCCCCTCATCATATTCAAACTTTCTGCATTACCTTCAGTTTTCTGTTCTTGCTTCTTCTGCAGGTCCTTTGTTCGAATTGAGGTCTGCACTTCCTCAAGTGTGAGTGTAGTGGAGTGATCCCTTCCAAAGAGAATAGCATCTTTAAAATGCTCATACGAATTTGGCAGCCCACTTAGAAGTATCAGAGCCTTATCCTCATCTTCTAATTTCACCTCAAGATTCTCAAGATCATCAAGAATCTTGTTATACTCTGCCATTTGATCAGTGAGTGATCTTTCCTCTGTCATTTTGAAGGAAAACAGTTGCTGTTTCAACAACAATCTGTTTGCAACAGATTTTGTCATCTACAGAGATTCAAGTTTCAACCATAGTGCTGCTGCAGTCTTTTCCCGAGCAACTTCTCGCAGTGCTTTGTCTCCTAGGCACAGAATGATCATGCTTCTGGCCTTCTCTATCATCTCCTCCTTCTCTTTCTGGGTGAGATTGCTCGACATTTTCTCAACCCCTTTCAATGCCTCTGCATAACCTTGCTGAATCAAGATTGCCTCCATCTTGATTTTCCACAGGCCAAAATCATTCGAACCAGAGAACTTTTCAATGTCGAATTTGGTTGATCCCATTGTTGCGTTTTTGTCTTGTTCCCACAGACGGCGCCAATTGTTGTGGGTTAATCACGCAATCAAACAACCAGTGCAGAATTAAAACAACACGAAATTAAAGAGATAAAGAAGAAGAATATGACACCAAGAATTGGTAACGCAGTTCAGCCAATGTGGCCTACGTCTGCGGGGGAGGGAGCAATGGAAACAATCCACTATAAACAATGAGGTTACAAGATCAACCAGTGCATAGAGTTCCTCTTGGCCCTTGTTTACCACTGTTGAGAAACAGATACAAGATCCCCAAGCCCTTACAACACTCTATTTTCACACTTTTCCCAGATCTCTCAAATCTCTGTAATCTTCTTCTTCAACAGAGAGTTTTACAAGAAAAAACCTCACAATCACACACCCTGATCTGAACTAAGAGAATTACACCAAAACGTGCTCTACATAGAGATACCCCTATGCCTATATATGAAGTGGGAAATCCAAGCTACAGCCAATAACAACCTGTAACAGAAATAACAGAATAACTAATTCAATTATGGCCAGTAACTGAATAACAGAATTCATTAACAGGTGCTGCACTGCACGACTAAGTGTCATGGCACCTGAGACTTTAACAACAGGTCTTGATGCTTCAACAGCATCTGATGCTTTTGGCACTTGAACTTGAATGAATGATTTTGAGACATTCAACATGACTCCATTCGTGTACTCACCATGCGCAACGAATTCTTCGAAAACGATTCCCAAGAACGAACAAGCTTTGATACCAGTTGATGGAACTGGTAGAATTACTGGTATTATTTCACTATTGGGGCAGAATGCCCAAGAACAATTACAAGTACAATGGCACAGGTTCGAGACCTGTGTAGCTTCCCCTCTAAGCCAATGTGGCTTCCTTTCCTTTCCTAAAAGATCCGATACCCTCCCCCCAAACAATTACATCCCTTATATCCTTTCCCCCCCCCCCCCCTTTTTTCAACTACTCTAACTAACTAGACTTAGTTAGGTCCATTGGGTTTGGGCTTATGTCTTCTGACATAAACTTTGTTAACCGCTGGCCCAATGCCATCAGGAAATTACTTCCTGCAGTCATCTATATGAGAAACTACTTCAGGTTCTTCACACGAATCACACCATAGTATCTTGTGTCTTTCCAATTTTTTTTCCTCCATAGAAAATTCCAATTCTTCTCTTAACTGAGAACAAAGAAAATTGATTAAAGCAATACTTCAGATCAGTCATCAGTCATCAGCTATATAAGTTGATTTAACAAGGAGCACCCTATGCTTAAAGTTCAAATCAGGTTAAAAATTGTCCGTCTGAGCTACCTTTCTGGAAAAAAAACATTGAAATTCGCAAATATCCCAACTCCCAACGTTTGGTATTTGGCAGAAATAAACCAAGACCTTCTTTCAGCCTTAGGAAATGGGCTGAATTCTTGAAAATTGGACAGTAGGAGATTCTTATATAGACATCTTCAAGTTGCAAATTTGCACTCAGTTCAAGTGTCTCTTTTGAAAGAATTAATGGTGAGTCTCATAAAACTACTAATCCTAACAGTAGTTTCATCCCTTATATGTGAATGCAGAAATCGCACTCCTTACTCCAAAATCCAAAGGATACAAATGTTTTGCACCCTAAAATGATTTCCATCCATTAACTTTTTGCAGAAGAACAAAGACATAAATACCTCAAACAATGTGTTCCCCTTCACAAAGCAGCACTGAAAGGTGACTGGAAAGAAGCTAGGAAAATCTTAGATGAAGATTCGACGCTGCTGAATGCTGCCATCACAAAGGGGTGGGCAACAGTCCTCCATGTTGCAGTGGGAGCAAATCATGTTCACTTTGTGGAGGAGCTGGTAAAAAGAATGCAACCAGATGATTTGGAGTTGCAAGACTTCAAGGGGAACACTGCATTCTGCTTTGCTGCTGCAGTTGGGAATGTGCCAATTGCTGAGATAATGCTGAGAAAAAATTTATGCTTGCCAACAATCAGGGGTGGAGTAGGAGTGACTCCTCTTCACATGGCTGCTTTACAAGGAAGAAGTGAAATGACATCGTATCTATTCCCTAAAACTAAAGAAATACTCGAAGAAGGGGACTGGATTACACTGTTCCTCATTTGTATTAACTCTGGACTCTATGGTAAGCATATTGCATAGATTACCTCTGAAGCATTTATTTTGGATAAATCAAGTGTAAATTTAATCAGGGTAAAATTAAATATGGATAAACATCGTCATCCATAAACATGCTGTCATCAGAATTTGCAAATCCAAGTAATTTGGAATATCTTGCAGATTTAGCCCTGGGAATGCTAAATCAGAAGGAAACGCTAGCTTTTGCTCGGGATGGTAACAACGAGACAGGTTTGCATGTCTTGGCTCGAAAGTCTTCAGTTTGTGGTTGCCAAAGTCTAAGCTATCGAAAACACCTCCTGAAATCCTGTAAGTGCCTAGATTCACTTCTATTAGTAAAATCATGACTTTGGATATCTTTTCAATTGTTACTATTGATATACTTTTGGCATGCATTTTTGCAAGTGGTTATGTTGTTTAATGTTTTAACGTTACTATAACCTAATAGACGCCCAAGATTTTTATTTGGTGAACTAGACTCCTAAGTTTTAAATCCAATTAAAGATGAGACTTTGCAAGCTCATGTTCTTTTACATATTTGTTTGGTGTCTGAGAAACATGAGAACTCAAAACAGCCTCAGAAACAAGAGAACTCATAACAGTTTATTTTCAATAGCATAGATAAATGAATTAAATTAATTCTTTATATTTTTCATTGCTTTAATCAAGATATACATTGTTTCTTTCTCCCTTTGGGAGTAATCATGAATTCTTGCTTAAAAAATAAGAAAATAAGAAGAAAAGCCTATTCTTGAACTCAATTTCATTCTTGCTTTAGCAAAGATAGACAGAATTTCATGTTGAAAAGCCGAAGATGTTCAATAAAAGTCCAAATAGTTCTTGTCACTATATCAAGGTGTCTGCTACTGCATTTTATTATTCACTTAAATCAAATGTCAGTATGTCACATTTTTTTGTCATGAAAATATATGTTACATTGTAATTGTATAATTTCATAAAAGAATATATTGATTGAAATTTTACTGCATTGTTCCTAACTTGATCCACATCAATTAACAGGAATTCATGTAACTATTCTCATATCCTTTCTATCTCCACTGCATTCTACTATAACTTCCATGAAATACGCCTTAAAGAGTAAAGTTCCTATGAACACTTAAAAGTCTTCTTTTTTTCACTTTAATCTTTTGAGCCGCGGTTGGCCTTTTAATTTATCAAATATTGAGAGGCTCTGGCACCTATCAATAGAATATTAGATACAAGACAAAGATACTTGACTTGTGAACTGTTAAATACTATAGAGTATGTAGGAAAGTCTTGAGCATTAAGGAGAGGTTTCTTGTAGTACGTACATTCAAAATAAAGGGCACGTGTATTCCTTCGGTGTATAAATAGAGTTTGGGAGACAGCTTAAAACACAACTATTGAGAGCTATTTTAGTGAATCTGTTTTTAATTCTCCTTACTTTACTTTCAACTTTTCCATGCTTCAAATGTCTTCAAGTCCTCATATAATGATTTCTCCCATTCTCCTCAAGGAATTCCAACTTTCGAGGGCAGGATTAAACATTAAACATTAATTATCTTGTGGAGATTAACTTCACCCTTTCCAGACTCTGGTTAACGTTACTGGATAATATTTATCAATATAATATTGTTTTGTTGCATCGTTTTTTCCTTAACTAAGTTTTTTTGGTGACTATTATTTTTTCATCAAATTAACTGACTTGTCAGATTGTGTGTTGCAGGTATGAAGGACACTCCGATCCTTGAACTTACAAGAAAACTCTGGAAAATAGTTCTTAAGCAAGATGACTCAGAGATGATGAAAACCATTAGAGAACCTTCGCAAGTAATATTTCATGCTGCAGAAGTTGGAAATTTTGAGTTTCTATCTGTGGTTATGAGCACTTACCCTGATTTGATATGGGAACTGGATACCATGGGTCGAAGTATAATTCACATTGCTGTTTTGCATCGTCATGCTAGTATCTTCAATTTAATACACGAAATAGGTCCAATCAAGGATTTCATAGTAACTTTTGTGGATGATGAAGACAACAATTTATTGCATTGTGCTGCGAAGTTAGCACCACCAGATCGACTTAACTTGGTTTCTGGGGCAGCTCTTCAAATGATGCTTGAGTTATCATGGTTTGAGGTATAGTCCATATGTGTTCTCCAAGCTTCTTTTTTCATTCTTTATATTATACTTTTTTATTCGTTTCTCCATTTACAAATCTTATTTACTTTATCTATATAGATTGTGATAGAGTTATCATGCTTTTTTATTCCTTATTTTATGCATAATTTCGCAAAGTTAGCAATTATACATGCATGACGTACTCTTTGATATGGCAGGAGGTGAAGAAGATAATGCTACCATCAGACATAGAGATGAAAAATTTTGAAGACATAACTCCTCGCCAATTATTCACCAAGGAGCATGAAGATTTACTCAAAAAAGGAGAGTCTTGGATGAAGCGAACAGCAAACTCTTGTATGGTTGTTTCAACGCTCATCGCTACTGGAGTGTTTTCTGCTGCATTCAGCTTACCAGGTGGTAATGATGACAATACAGGAACTCCCAACTATTTGGAGAAACCAGCATTCCTGATATTTGCGTTATCAGATGCTATGGCACTGATCTCATCTTCAACTTCAATCCTAATTTTCTTGTCCATCCTCATTTCACGATATGCGGAGGATGACTTTCTCAAGTCACTGCCCTTGAAGTTGATATCTGGACTAGTAGCACTATTTATCTCAATAATTAGCATGATGGTAGCATTTAGCAGTGCCTTCTTCATAACATATTACCGTGGTTTAAAGTGGGTTCCTAACTTCATTTCTGCACTTGCATTTCTACCGATACCCTTATTTATATTTCTACAGTTTCCCCTCTGGTCTGATATAGTCTATTCAGCCTACATGTGTAGTTCTCTATTTAGAGCAAGTAAACATATGATTCACTAGAAAGATCGAGTTTGTGCTAAATAATGAATTTCAATTTCCTAATGTATGCATGTACTCAGTTATTGTCTCTCAAAATAATGATTACATAGGTAGCAAAATGCCAGTGACTCCAACTTTGAGATCGTTTCAAATTTAACCTACATTTTCAATTTGTTTAATTGCAGCCTTATTCTACTGGTTATATTATAATTTTACTACAATCAAGCAGTTTCCATCCTTGCAACATAAGTCACAAGTGTTCATCCAACAAAAATATGGAATCAATAACTACTTGGAATTGTTAGGTCACTCACTCGATGGAAACACCATGTAGCATGCACAATAATTCCAACTCGTGAAGTAAAACTGTAGTCATTCAATCTTATATTTTAAAAAAAGAAAAAAAAACGAAAATTGAGATTAGTTACCCACTCAAATACTATATACCAAGCTATACATTAATGGTAGGGCAAATTTTGTGTACGGAAACCGTAGCAAAATGTCGACAGCTAGAGCTGCTATGCCTATAAGTTTATCAATCCCATTTGAGTGTATTTATTGGTTTTATTTCTTATGCTTTTTAAAAAATAATTTAATTTTTATTAATGTGAAAAAAAATTAATACTATCATATGATTATATTTTATTAATTTTAAATTTTTTGATTAATAATATTAATTATTTAAGAGGTAAAATTCTTCTAATAATATAGTAACACATGATTAATTGACATATATAATGAACCAAAATTAAATTAAAAAATTATTTATTAATTTAATATAAAAATCTTGTTATGGTACGGTAAATAATTAAATATCACGACTTTTTTTTATATGATACATGCTAGAAAACTAGCTAAAAGTGCGTGATATATTATAGAAAAGTTTATCTACGTATATATTATAAAGATTAGTGGTGCAGCGTGCAGCTAGCCGTCAATAGTCAATAGGAACTGGTATCTGATAAGGAAAGAAGTTTAGAAAGTCACCGCCCGCCAAAGATAGTGTACCACTCAGTTATTATTATATTTCGAGTGAAGACTCAAATTTTGGAAACAAGCAAACAACATAATCTTCTTTAAGCGGGACAAACCTGGCGGCTGCCTCTTAAACATAGCAGAAATATCCCTCAAATTAAGTATTTCACATCAACATCCAATATGTATATTTTATATAAATCTCTATTTATATATTTACATCTATGACTTTTTTATGCATTCAATTTATTATTTCTCACAATTTCGAGCTGATAATAATTCTCTGAGATGCATTATTTGTTTTTCACTTTCTTTATACGATTGTCATGACCCAGATTTTGAAAGTCGTGGCCAACACTCAAAAGATTTTATTATCATGAAATTAGGAAATGGAGTCGAAATTGCCAATTTAGTTTTGCTAGCTTTGGGAATGATTAACTTCTTTGTTTATAAATTACCAAGGGTTGCCACTTAGCACTAGTTCATGTGTTAATCTGACTCACACTAAAGGTAGAGAATTAAGTTTAAATTTTCTATTTCCTATTTAGTATATGTTAACTCCCTGAATAATTAATGTACATAATAGATTTTTTTTTAATTTTTTAAGTATTTTTCTTGCAAGTTATAAAAAAAAGGTTTAAAATTACATGACTCGATAATTTAGAATATATCAAAATTTAAATTTTAACTTCATGCTATAAACCATACACAAAAGCTTAGTAAAAATGTTCTCTCAAAATTTTTCAAAAATTAAAAAATTACACATAAGATAGATTATATGACAGCAATAAAAGAAAGAGATTCATGAAGGTTTATATTATATATATAAAAAGTTAGTTACATTAGTTAAGAAATTAATTATTCTCATTGATTATATAAGCTTCATTATACTTGTAATTTTAATTTTTCTCATTTACATCAATACAATTCCATTTTCAGTTTTTATTTTTTTCTTATTTATAGGCTATGCTATGTTTCTTAATATGGTGTCAGAGTATCTATGGTTTCCACCATGAAATTTTTTTTTTTTCCATTTTGCTGCATGAGTTCCCCATGGAACTCTGAATATTATATTTTCTCTCTTTTTTTCTAGAAATTTTTTCTTATTTTTCTCACATTTTGTCTCCCAGTTTCTCTCACTCCCTCCTTGTTCATGAAAGCTTTCACTTGCAACCCATTTGCAGATTTTTCTTTGCCAAGAAACTCCTCCAATTCTCTATTTCTCTCATTTGGTTCGTCCTTTCCTCTGCAAATTTCCGATTTCATCAAACCACCTTGAATCCAAAGAACCAAGAACAAAGTGGACGAAAGTGGGTGTCAGATCAAAGCCACTACACAACTTCTCCTTGCCCCACTTGAAATGGGGCAACCAAAGATTCCTCCGATGTGTCAAAGTCCCCTTCAAACATCGAAGCCGTTTGCGAGAAGCTCATGATTGATCTCAAGGTGGCCGCCAAGAAGCTCAAAGTTTCGATCTTTGAGGAGGACACCTCCGCGAACAATGCCACCATGCCTTGGAATTTGAGGACGAGAAGAGTTGCTTGTAAATAGTGGCTTTAATCGGTTTGAGCAAATGTTCCATTGCTATTTTTTTATTTTATTTTATTTTTCTAGAGTTCAAGAAATTATGATACATTCTGAAATATTTGACATTTTATGATTGTTGTTCTCAAGATTGATATTTTTTGAAAGTTGATATTTAGAGGCATATAAAGCTCCAACTTTGAGTGACTTATGACCGATGTTCATTTTGACAAATTGACTCTTCTCAAATTCATTTTCGTCTTCATTTTTGCCGATAATCATTCTAGCACATTTCAATTTGTTAAATACGAGATTTGTGGAGACGCAAACAAAGAGCTACAATTTGTTAAATACGAGATTTGTGGAGACGCAAACAAAGAGCTACGAACCTCAGCCTAGCACTTCCAGCTTGGGGGTATTAGATATATAAAGGATTAGTTATATTAGTTAGGAAAATAGTTGTTCTCATTGGCTATATAAACCTCATTATACTTCTTGTAATTTCAATCTTTCTCATTTACATCAATACAATTCAATTTTAAGTTTTCATCTTTCTCTCATTTATGGGCTCTGTCCTATTTCCTAACAGCTTGGCCAACATTCCCCCTTGACATCTAGTATGAGCTTAACAATACAACCATATATGTATAGAGAGAAATCATTTTAAGCACAAATTAATATGTATATTAGATATACAAATAATAAACAAGAAGGAAATGTTGGATTATTTAAACTTATGTGAACTAGCATAGTCACATATTCACTAAGGCTTAAATGAATTTAATGTCATATTTGTGAAATATATATCGGTTAATCTTATTTTGTTATTGAGCTTTTATAAGTATTTAAACTTATTGTATAATATTATAGTGGGCTTTGTGTATGAGCTTACTATAATGGGTATGTTAACCAATCTCTTTATAACACAAAGAAAGACTCATATTCCTAACTATCATGTTGTGTAGTTGGATCCAATTAAAATTACACAGAGGGAATTAAATCATCGTGAAATATGTATAATTTTTCTCTCACTCACTCACACATAAAAAACTAACAAATTAATGATTAATTAAAATGTTTCTTCCGATTATCTGTGACTTAATTTCAGGATGACTATGAATTCATCATCATCTCCTTATTTAAGTAATCCTAAAGTTGAACCACTAAATTGATATGGATAATTGTGCAAGCCATAATTTAGGGTTAAATCATCTAGGGATTTTATCTTATTATTTGGTGTTAGATTATTATACAATTTTTTTTGTAGGAAAATCATTTAAAGTGATGTATCTCTATTTTAGTTATTATTCTTAAGATTCATATTTTTTTTATTTAATGTGTTAGGTTATGCTTAAGCTAAACTTTTTCATAACGTAATTCATTGGACGTGGATATATGTGAGGGAATTATTCATAAGAACTTCTTCAAGTGTGGCAATTCAGGATATTAAGAACAAGAATATCAAAGAGAACAAGATGGTGGAATGCACGAGGGATATGTTAAAAAATAGATCCCACAATACTTACATGCACAAACATTAAAAATGTATTTTTACGGTAGTTTTTATTTTGTTTGCAGATTATTTTAAATACACATAGTTTCTTATTATGTAAAATATTTTGCAAAATTAAAAAATAACAAATTATAATTATAGTATACACTAACAACAAAATTTTATCTTATTATATAAGATTGGCTACATACTATATATAATTAAAATAAGAGTAAATTACACTCACCTCCCTAGTGGTTAGTGATTAGTACCTATTACACATGATACCCCCTCTTATTAGAGAGATGACATTGACATCCTTTAATTCAAATGGAAGTTAATAATACTTAAAATTTTTATGAAATATTATGTTTACTCTTATACGAAAATTACACTTACTTTCCCTGATCTTAGTGTTTATTACACATAATACCCCTCTTGTTTGAGATATGATACCGGCCTCCCTTAATTCAAAGTGAAGCTAACGATGTTTTAAAAAAAATTATGAAATATCACATTTACTCTAAATATATATATATATATCTTATTTTCTTTTCTCTTTCTTTTTTAGGCCTTTTTTCAAACCT
Source organism: Styphnolobium japonicum (assembly GCA_023212625.1). NCBI lineage: Eukaryota > Viridiplantae > Streptophyta > Magnoliopsida > Fabales > Fabaceae > Styphnolobium > Styphnolobium japonicum. The sequence goes on along the minus strand of JALBWW010000003.1, from coordinate 16,815,016 downwards.
TACAACAAAAATTCATTATTTTTTCCTGAAATCTTTTTAATCTCAAACAACTTTCTCTCATCCTTCTTGTAAGAAATTAAACACTCACATCTTTAAGCTCTCTATCAGCAATTCTCATCTCAAATCTTAGAGTAGATTTTTTTTTAGAGTCGGCCTGGATGTGAGACTAATCTTCTAGAGTTGGCTTGACCTTAACCACAAAGTGCTTCAAATGAATTTCGAACCCCTGCAATACAGGTAAAGTCTGCCCCATATAAAAATAGAAGTCAATTCGCTAATTGTATTTAATCTTTATTGAGACATTGTTGTTCTTAAACAAAATTTTATTAATTTTAATTTTGAAAAACTTAATTTTGTTGTAAAGTGATAAAAAAAAATAGAGATTTACTAGCACTTAAAAGATATGTTGACATTTTATTAATTATCTTCACTTTTGCATATTTTTAATATAAATTTTAGAAATAAGAGAAATAGTGTTAATAATTAATAAAAATGTGAGAAGTGAGATAAAATAGAAATTTACTAGGCATTTAATTAGGGAAAAGAGAATCTGTAGATATTTTATTAATTATCTTAATTTTTATATTTTTAATAAATTCAATTAATATATTATTAAAAAATTATGAGACCTATGAAATATGAGAGCCTAAAGTGAAAGAATTGATGGTTCCTTATCAAGAAAAATAATGAAAAGTCACGTCTCAAACAAGAGGGAATGTCGTGTGTAATAAACGCTAATCTCAAGGGAGATGAATGTAATTTTTTCTATTATTTTAATAATAGGGACAAAAATATCAATTCGTATAGACATATTGTGAACACTGTATTTTTTTGGACCACATAAAAGAGTTTTTTAATTAAGCCAATTAACTCTTAAATTGAAAATCCAAATTTAATAATTAATTAGCCACCGAATACAAAAATTCAAAAAAAGAGGAAAAGAAGAAGAACACACTAAAAATATGTAAATGTAGAAAAAGTAAAAAGAAAAGGAAGAAAAATAAAAAAGAAATACAATAGAAACAAATTATTTCCAAAAATTAAAAATATGTATATGTAGAAAAATTAGAAGAAAAAAAGAGAGAGAAAGAGAGAGTTTAATTAACATTGGAAGAAAATGTATTAAAAAAATTAAAAATAAACAATAATAATAAATGAGATAGATAATAAATAATAAATTATTTAAAAAAAAGAGAATAAAAGTGAGAAAGATAAAAAGTGGTCCAGGCATCTCATTTGGCTTAATCCATAGCCCAATTTACATTTGACATTTGTGGGCCCATTTCAACAAATAATCCCTGGCCCAGCACTCACCTTCTACCCGTTCCACCATCTAGGTCCAAGATCCCAGCCCAAAACCGACGAACCCAAGTCCTTTTCCTATTCCTATATCGGGCCCAAATCAAACCAAAGACCCATTCCCCCTCATCTAACCCAAACCCTTTTCCTTTCTCCCTCAACAGATGGCCTAGCAACACACATCTTCCACCTCTCTCCCTTTATTTCATCCCCTTTTGTCGTTGTACACCGTACCATTACCTGCAGCTCCACTATCCCTGCATCAACCCATTGCACTATCCTTCTCCCCCTGCGCTCATCAAGCCTCACGCCCCAATCCCCTATGTGACCACACGTCGCAGTAAGTTGTTGTCTTCACCCAACCTAGCCGAGCACCCCAAGGTCCATTCGTGATTGCACACACGCGTGGAAAAAGAGATGACCAGTACGTCCTGGTTGCGGACCGCGCATAGTGGAGCGAGACGTCATCCTTGCTCTGTGCCCTCCAACGGCCAGGTGTGCCCACGACCCACAACAAATGGCAAAATGGGCTCTTTTTTGTTTTTTGGTTGTTTTTATTTTTATTTGGTTTTTAGGTTTTTGAGTTCTATATAAATAGGGGCTTAGGGTTCTGTAATTAGGGAGAAAATTTTTTTCTTTGGAATTGCCACTGGTCCTAGAGAGCAAGAGAGATTCCGAGTGCTAGGACTTTTGTTTTTTGGGAAGAGACATAAAGCAATTTCGTTTAGGGCATACGAGCTCATTCTCGGTAATCTGTTTTTACCATATCTAATTAATTTTCTTTTTTAAAAAAAAGGTTGAGTATTTTCCTGGATTCCATTGCAATTATCTGTTTCCATTTGTAATGAAATGAATAAGATCGAATGTGATTATGTTTTTGTTCCTCTTTGTAAGGTATAGGCTTAATTATGCAGTTCATTTTTTTTATAGGTATGATGAGCTAATTTCACTCTGCTGGTAACTTGAATAGATACTATGAGGCTCTGAGTGTGTTATTGTTTGTTTATTTTAATTTTGCTTTTGTATAATAAGATGATTAATCGATGCTGCCGTGTTCTCAACTTGTTCTGTTTGAATATGCATATAAGAAATCATCTAAGTTCTATGTCTTTTTTTGTTTGAACCTGTGTCATGTGGGTTGGTGTTGACTGAACTTGGGTTGTGTTAGCTTATGTATGTTTAGTTTTTCCTTTTTTCTTAGCATTCAGTATCCCTTTGAAGGAATTTTAAGTCCTAATGTTGCATCTGATTCTGTTGGCAAAGAAATAAGTTGAGTTACTATGAATGAAAATCATTTTGCCTATGAACCTTTCTGTTAGCAAGTTGAGTATTTGTTGGATTCGAATTTGCATGATCATTTCTTATATCATCATTGGACAATGAATGTGATCCTTTACATAGAATGATCTGATGGAGTTGTATGTGTAAGGGTATTTTAGTTAATGTGTTTTGTAGTGACACTGATTCAATGTTTTTGTAAATTAAGAAATTTGAATGACAAGGACTTGGTTTTTCTCTTTGAATGATGATTTGTGCATGCGGTTGGCTTGCCTTCGTGTGTCTTATTTTTGATTGGCTAGCAAGTATGGTTCAATGTTTCATTTGACCATTTGCATTTGACCCTAATGTATCTGTCTTATTATTATCTTAACATGCATACTAGTACTATGGCTTATTCCTCTCATTTCAGTATGCACTTAAAGGTGTTTATAAAATGCTTGGATCAAAATGTTCATGTGGGTGTATTTATTTTTATTAGTGATTTGAGTAATTTATGATCACATTGGCATGACTGATTTCTCGGTTAGTACCAAGTTTTCTTAGTTAATTTTGGTCTCTGGTATATTGTATTGCCATGCGTTGGTTTTGGGGTTAAGATATGAATATTTTTCTCCTTTAGAAGTTTTCCATTCACTATATAGATTTCTTTTGTCTTTTCCCTTACCCAGTTCTTTCTAGTGTGCGGTTTTATTATTCCCACTGTCCCATTGTGTGATGAATTCCCATTTCTTATCAATGTTTTGTCTTCCAATGAGATTGCCTACACTAAGCTAGAGATCACTTTAGTAAACAAAAGGAAATTAAGAAAAGGAAGATGTTGTATAGATTGGTAAAAGCAGGCTACAAAGAATAAGTAAAGAAAAAATAAAAGGATGTAATGCTATAGGGGTATTTAGCCTGTACGTTCAATTGTTTTTTCCTTTCATTTCGTATTTCAATTTTTTTAGTACACCTTGCCATTGTTGATCAAGTTAAATATTCATGACATTGGCGTTCGATTAAAAAAGAAAAAGAAAACCTTTATTTGTTGGTCATTTGTCTTTTTATTGTGTCATTAATTATGGTATAAAATTTCAATGATAGGATAATTAAGAATATGTTCCGATAGTGACATTTTTTTAATTTTTTTTAGGCAAGAAAGATTCTTCATAGTTTTGTTGGTAGCGCTAGTGGGGCTATAAATAATCTTCCACAAAAGAATTTTATTTCATGGTTAATTTCACCAATTTATGTTTTCATTCGACTTATTTTTAAAATTAATTTATGGAATAAGGTTATAATGATAGGATGTTTAAAATTAACTGCGATGACGGTGACATTTTAATTTCCTTGAAGTGATGAGAAATTTTATGGTTTTGCTAGGAGCGTTGACGGGACTATAAATAATCTCCAAAAAATCCATATTACATTATTAATTTTTGTTGCACTTAAATTTTTATTTATCACGCTATTCACTATGCTACGACTCATTTTAAACATTAACCTTGTAATACCCCAGTCTTGCTTATAGTCTTTTATGTGTGATCATGAATGTTTAGGATTACCTTGTGAGTCATTTTATGTCATCCATAAGTTATATGAGTTAAAAATGTCCTATAAGTATCATTTGAACCCTTTTCTGGCATATTAGATGACTACTTGTTAGTACGGATCCTGAAATTTTTCTAAGTCTGGAAAGTGGTACTTATATGGAGAGCTATAGTAAATAGGTATTTTCTTGAATTCAAAATTGGCGGTAATGGATCTTTGGATGTCAAAGAGTTACAAAATGATTTTTCATGAATTTTTAGAAACATTTAACTCAGTCATTTTGAAATGGGAAATTTTAAAAGGTATCGAATTTCATAAATTTGAACTAAACCTCAACTTTTGACTTTTTATTCTTAAGGATATTAATTTTTTTGATATTTTTGTTGAATCCAAATGGGGGGTATTTTCTTATTTACATTTATGTTTTAAAGTAAAAGAGACATTAACTTAAAAAGAAGTAATGTAAATAAGTTGCTGAGTGGTTTTCTGGAGGTCTTGCATAGCTGTGCAAGGTTGCACAGGAAGGCTGTGCAACACACTGCAACAGCTTAAGGTTTCTGGAGGTCTTGCACAGCCGTGCAAGGTGGCACAGGCAGGCCGTGCAACACACTGCTTTCGTGCTTATTTTCTTCTTTTTTTTCTTTCTGCTAACCAGTCTCTTGCACGGCCAAGGTGTGCAAGGTTACACGGCCGTGCAAGACAAACAGATCACTTAAAACATGAATTCCACGAGCTTCTATTTCATTTTCTGCTCTCCCTTCTCTTCCTTTTCTTCTTCCTCACTGAAACCCATATATTTTCTAGCTTCATCCTTGAATATTGAGAGCCTCTAGTGAGATTGCCCTCTTATTCCTACTTGGGGATTGTCTTGAGGGTTTGTGAAAAAGAGGAGTTTGCTGGTTGGGTGAGAAACCCGACTTACCCATTCTTCATTCTGCATCTTCTTGACTTCTAAAGGTAATCCTAAGATTCATATTTTTCTCTATTTATAGTTTGATGCAACTTTTGAGATAGGAATTAAGGTTTGTAGGGTTAAGTTCAACCTAGGGTTTGATTTGGAAATTTTGGAGATCTTTGTTATCTCTAGTTGTATAGTGAGTTGATTGTTGTATTGGTTATGTTGTGATCCTAGATTACTTGGAGGAGCGTCCTTTTGGTTTGTGACACCCTAACTTTTGGACTCGGGAAGTTCGTCTTTTGAGTGAGTGATGACATAACCTATAACATGTTTTTATATATCATTTTTGTTAAAGTTCTTGTTGAAAGGTTTCACTAAATTATTTACTTTTCTCTGTTGATAACTATAAGAAAGCTTGGGACAAACATTTGGAAAACCTTTCATTTGTCATTTAACATATTGATAGCCAAAGTGATAAATGTTTGATATAAATGCTTATCATTTTTCCTGATTTTTGAATATCTATCTATGTGTTTTGGATTATAACTATATGTATGTTTAGAATTATACAACTATGTTTTGTTGGGAGGAAACTTTGACAGAATACTGTAGCTAACGGCAGTAGACGTTAGCCTTGGTGCACCTTAGTCCGAACCTCAGCTAGCAGGGGTGTTGCTAGCTCGACATGTTGGCCCCACGATCGGATCTGTTTGACTTGACAGATGGATTTGACCCCTGTGCCCTATTGATGGGTGTTTGTCTGTTTAATTCTGAATTAGAAACCTCTCATACGATATTTGACAATTGATATATATTGGATTTGGTAATTCATGACTTACCTACCTATTTGTTTTTATTATAACTATTTGAAATAACGCATATGTTTCGATATGTATAAGTAATTTCAATATAGAGTATGTTATCTCTCACTGGGTCTTATGACTCACTCTTTTACTTTATGCTTTTCAGATACAAATACTGAACCAGGTCCGGGTTCTTCCAATAGTTAGAAATTAGTCATTTTGGTGAGCCCAACACTTTGTTCTTGTTGGCATGTTTGACTTGTTCATGTTCTTAGTTTTCTTGTACATTTTGGTTATGTAACTATTTTAGATATGCTCCATTATCCACAGGCAGGATCTAACTTCCGTTGTATTCTTTTTGTCTGGTCTTATGGTATATAGTTTGTTGGATTGTGTATAGTTATGCTAGTTATAGAACAGGTTATGAATTATTAAGTTGAAATGTCTAATTTTTAAAGGTTACTCTGTTGAATTTTTCGGTAAAATGAGCATGTTGTCTTATTTTGATCAGTGGTCTGTAGGCTTGCTAGGTTGGTTAATCCTTCCTATGCGCCGATCAGGATCCCTTGGTTTGGGCCGTGACAAACCCCTCACACCACAATTAAAACTGGCCGATGAAGAAAATTGAGAGAAGATCAGGAGTCCGATTAACTAAACTCTTCCTGGTATTTTTGAGACATTTATATCAGATTTTATCAAGAGTGCTGACAGGGTTTGATCCCTAAAATAAATAATAAAATAAAATATTTTTTAAAACAATAAAATAACACTAAATAATTGCGAATGAATTCACATAGCCCGTACTCGGTGATAATGGTGAATTAAAATTTAGAAACTCTTTTGCAAAAAACCATTTTAAATAAATTTCTCAATTGTGAAACTCATTTTCAAAAATCATTTCATTTGTCAAAAATATTTTCTTTAATATTCAAGTTTCTAATTCACTATTTTTATTCATAATAAATTATGGGTTTACAATTTGTTCCTCAATAATGACTTTTAAGCCACCCATTCCATGTCTTAGTCATTTATCATCTTTGATAATATGTCCGACAAAATAAGACATAAAAAAATAACAAAAATAAAAATATTTTCTTCAAATAATAAACGATCAACTTAAGTAAATTAGCAGATAACTTTAGATTAGGTAATCGTTTTCGGAACGGATGGTGTAGGGTACTAATACCTTCCCTATTCGTAATCAACTCCTGAATCTAAACTCTTAAACGTAGACTATTTTTTCTTAAGTATCTAATCGTACCATTCCATTTTAATAGAAGAAATTGATTAGTGGCGACTCTTGAACCAAAATTGAATTTAAATTTTTAGTTACTTTTTCTCTTCGCGGCGTCCTTCGGAATTGTTGCAATACATATGTAATAAAAATTTATTTTTAAACAGGCATTAGTTACATGAGAGACCGTTGTAACAATAACATATTAATTAAAAAAGATCAGGGTCACCTCTTAAACAAAAAAAGTGCTATGTGTAATAAGTACTAACTTAAAAAAAAAGTAAACTTAATATCTCCAAAAAATAATTAATATACATCTATAGTGTCCATGAACAACCGATTCAAAAAGAGATGAATCTCCATCTCATTATAAAGGTACGCATTCTACTTTTCTTTTACATTTTATACCTTCCTTTAGCTTTTTTATTTACTTAACCATCATAGTGAGACTGGTTTCCAACCCTGATTCCTTCTACAAGTCACCTGCCCACATTAGATCTATCTTAAGTGTTCTTGTTTTATTATATTGATATTTTTTTTTATGTAATTGTTTTATTATATTGATACTCTTGTGGTCATGAGTGATAATTAGCTGGATTTGATACATAGTTCCACTTTTTGGGTCGATTGTACGATAATTCCACCCCTTTGAACTATTTTGCTACCTTTTTGTTATCTTCCTCGACAGGTAGACCCGAAGTTGGAATTAGAGCCATGGCTTTCTTCCGCGTGATGAAAATTTCGTGGAATGTCATGTGCCAACTTCCGTAAAATAATTTGCCAAATGAATCTGAAAAAGGGTCCACTTGAATTTGTAGTACCCGAGTGAGAGTGGGTCTATGCGGTAGTGGTTTCAAATTAGCGTCCAGTCTTTTCTTTTGCTTTCCACTACACAATGATGTAAACAATTTTCGTTTTAACATTATTTTCAACAACAAAGAATGAGTAAATAAAAAATAAAGATAGTGTCATACGTGTGCGATGGTGTCCCCATATATAATTTAAAACATTAAAACTAAAGTTAAAGTAAAACTTACTTACGGCTTATCACAGGTCGCAATTCTGATTCTTAATTTTATCTTTTTGTGCTCAACTAATTTCAACTTATATAGGAGATTTTAAAGTGTAAATATCAGTATTATGAGTTTTATGATGTCCAATGTCTTGTATATTGATATTGTCATATTGAGATGAAACTTGGAATAAGCCTTTGAGCATATTGATTTAATACGAAACCTATACTTAAATTAGAATTTCGAAAATGCATGAGTCATGGCACACACAGAATAACCCAATTCAAAAAAACTTAACTCGTGTTAAAGATGAGTAAATTATTATTTTTATCCCTGAAAGATTTCACGGACATCACATTAGTCTTTTAATAATTTTTAACATCAAATTGGTCTTTTTTTGGGATCAATTTGATATCAAAAAATAACTTTAGAGGATTAGTTTGATATGAAAAAATTGATATTTGAGGACTAATTTGATGTAAAAAATTATTGAATGACTAAATTGATGTTATATGTATCTTTGGAAGATCAATTTGGTAATTTACTCTAGATAAAACTAACCAAGTATTTAACTAATTTAACCAATAATTTATATATAATTAACTAATAATTTATTTTCATTTTGATACTTGATATGTGGTTAACTGTATGTAAATTATTGGTTAAATTAATTTAATAATTAATTAATTTTTTTACAAACTAAATAGAAATACTTTTTCCTTAACCGTATGAGTCATTCTCCCTAATTAATTCGAGTGAGCTCATTTCACTTTGAGAGTTAAATTTGTTAAAAGATTTATTTTTATAAATTATGTTATGTTTTGATAATGTTTATAAAAATTAGGAATTAAGTTTAGTGATTATTAACTAAAATTTTATGATTTGTATTTATTTTATTTACTTATTTATTTAATCTATTAATTTATAGTGAATCAACTCATATAACTTATCAAGTCATTTTTAATGAGTCAGATTAACTTTTTTTAACCTGTGTTAAGAGTGAGTTAAGTAGATCTTATTTAATTTTTCTTAACTCGTAATGAGTTAACTTGGGGTAAAAGGTGAATTAACTCACTTTGATATTTATATGAAAAATATATGAATAATGATTGATTAATTAAAATATGTTACTATAAAAATAATGGAAATCCGTCAAATTTCATAAAAGAAAAATATAATAGTGATTAAAGAAAATATAAACTTCGCTGAATTTTACAATAATGCCATTCATCAAAGCTCATCACATCATTTTTTACGTCACTTTTTTTTTCTTTTTATAAATATTGATTCCGAATCCCGTGCAAAATTTAAAATGGTGTAATTAAGCATTATAAAAAAATACATAATTTTTATGTCATTGAATATTCTAAAAATTTTATTTATTTATTTGAATTAGATATACATATGTTACTTTTTATTTTGAATAAGTTATAGGGAATTCATGATAAATTTTTACAAGGACAATTACATATCATTTATGTTTTTTTGTATGATAAGGATATTTTTAGATTAATTCTTATGTTAATTGAGATTAAGTCTCTCATTTGACTATTTTAAGAGTGTATCTCCCAAAATAACGAGATACATTTAAAAAATTAATTTCTTTAAGTGTTAGTGCAAAGTTCAAATTTAAAAAATTAAATAAGAAAGCTATAAATTCAAATATGTACAAAAAGAAAGTGAATTGTCCACTACTATAAACTGTTCACGTAATAAACGCCATCAGTACGTACTCCTGCCGATAACAGCATTTCACAATAAACTACAAGGAAAAAAAAAAAAGCAACCCAAAACTAATATTGCAATTTCTTTTGATGCTCATCTATACTTCCATGTTTCTAGCATTTGTTTAAGATCTTCCTATATTATATGATATATCAAGTGATTTTTTTTTAATGTTTTAGAAAATATTAAAAAATAATTTGGCACGTGCTTCACTGTGGTAGCATATGTACTCTCTCCCTTGTTACATTCATGTTTTATATATTCTCAGCCTTTTTAATATGTTAAACTTGGATAAAACATAAATTCATTAGAACATTACAAACATAAAATTATGTTTTGGAATGCTATTTTGTGTCGTTATTATATGATCTAGGGGATTTATGTTGTTAAGTATGCCATTTGGACTCGATCATTTGCGTCCATAAATGTGGTCAAAGTATAATGGTTATATCTAAGTTGGGTTATTATTTTATCATATACTTTGTATAAATGGTTTTATAAGTTACCATGGATGCTTATTACGAAAGTAGTTTATTTGATAATCACATACAAATGACCTGTTCAAAGCGGTTTATTTAAGTATGTAGGACTACGTACTTCTTAATTGTTCTTATAATAGTCTTTTAAATATTAATGAAAAAAATGTCAGTTTGAGAAATATATTTTTTATTTAATTCGTTTTAAAAATTAATTAAATATTTAATTTATTTAATTAATAATTTACATATAATTAATCAAGTATTAAGTATTAAAATAAAAATAAATTATTAATTAATTATATATAAATTATTAATTAAATTAATTAAATACTTAATTAATTTTTAAAATAATCAAATTTGAACAACTTTTTTCAACTGACCATGTAAATTATTTTTTCAATATTAATTGAAAACCGCCACATACAGCCGTGTCAAGATATTATATAGTACAGAAAGATTGAGTTGACCCAATATTTAAAATTGACTTAGAAAAATGTTACCTTTTCTGATTTATTGCTCCACTTAGACTCGTTGACGACCAAAGACCCCATTACATTGCAATTGCAAAGGCAGCATTGCAGATACTCAAAAAGCGTTTTGCATTAATTTGAGCTGTCTTTCGGAGCGTGCAATCCCAAAGCCACAGCGCACCCAAAGATTTAAAAGGGATTTTCATGAGCATTTTCCTCTATTGGCATGAGGTGAACCTTCTTGTTGAAGTGCATGACTGTATTCTTTCTCTTTTATCCCTCCATCCTTCCTTTATTGTGCTATTTCTTCATCTTCTTCTTCTTCAGTTCCTGTTTTTCCTTCCACCTCCTCTTAATTGTGGTATTTAATTTTAACCTGCACTTTGTTTCAACCTCTTTTTTCTGTCTTCTTTCCTTCTTTAATTACGAACTCCCTTTAATTTACCTCCGCTTAATTACACCCTAAATTTACCTCAGTATCTTTATTCTAGTACTACACCTCAATCAAGAACCAACCAGGTCAATGAAAATCTAAAGTTGCCATGCAATTTATTTTAAAATATTTCTTTTTTCTTTTTGCCCAAACTTCTTACTGGTCTTATTGGTCATTTCTGTGCAGGCAAGTGTAGGAGGAAAAGTTCCCGTTCAAACTTGTAATTTCAGTTCAGGTATGATGCAACATCTTCTTTTGGGTTGAAATTTCAGCCGCATGTTAACAAGCAAGAATAGTTGTACAAAAATTAGCCAAAAAGATGAGGGTAAAAGAAAAATAAACTTAGAAGACTATTTTACTTCGAGTTTAATTTTGATATTATTATAGTATAAAATTTTTTACATTAACATTCAATTATACAAATTAATAAAAAAGTTTAATTTCTTAGATAATTATTGATAAAATTAAAAAAATTTAATAATATATTAATATATAATTAAATGATACTCTAAAAAACTTTTATTCTTTTGTACTAAAAGTGAATTAAAATGAATTTTTTTACTTTTACCCAAAGAACTTATTGGTCCATGCATATCTGGTAACTATTTAGAATGCTGTTAGTAATTCAGGACCACCTAGTCCTGATTGTAACAAATACATTCATGGATGGGTTGGGCCTTATTCATGGGGAGAAGCCACTCCATCACGTGTGTAATCGGTAATCATCCGCTTTATAGGGTGGGGTTCGTCTTATTTAAGGCGCAAACTCATTACATCAGCTTATTTATTTATATAAATTATATGAGTTTAACCTTTAAAATTAGTAATTTATAAAAATATAAGTAATTTTATATTAACTTATTTAATTTATAAGTTAAATAAGCTAATTTATGGATTCATGGCAGCCTGCATAAATTTTTTTAAGTTTCAATTTGTTTGTATAAAAAAATTTCAATTTAAAATTTTAATAATTAATTAAACATTATTTTTTCAAACAAGAATATAAAATATAGGTACTGTACATAGGGCCGTCAAATGGGTCATCCTAACTCATTTAAGCCCAACCCATGACTGGATGAGCTTAAATTGGTTGGATAAAAAATAAATCAAGAATGATAGGCTAGTAAAAAGTCAGTCTCACTTGTTTAAGGTCAGCACACAAGCCTAAATGGGTTGCCCATTTTATTTAATTTCAAATTTGTAATGTAACATCAAATTCATAAATTACTCAAAAGTGAAGTCAATTATCATCCAAAATTCTAATTTACACTACTAAACGATTCTTCTAATTCTTTCATTTTATTTTTTACTTTTCAACAAATTTATTATATTTAATTTGGCATGCAACAATACAAGTAACGATAGGAAGTCATATTAAAATATAACAAATTGATAACATGAAACCAAAAAAAAAAAAAGCAAAACAAGATCTTAGTAGATATTATTTAGATTTCTATAAGAAAATAAATTAAATGCATAAACTAGACTAAACTTTGGGCTGGAGCTGGATGCTGGGTGCCTGGGGTCACTTGCTGCTGAGTCTGGTCTGCCATCATGTAGATGCTAATTTGAAAGGAAAAAAAAAAGAATTGCCAAAAAAAAATAAAATACATGGGGCAACAGGTTAGCCCGCGAATAAACGGGTTTAACCCACGAGCTAAACAGATTGGGAAAAAAATAAATTGATTTAAACTGGTCAATAATTTTAAAGCTCAACCCGCATAATGTTGAGGGGTAAATGGGCTGACCCGACAGATTAGACCTATTTTGACGGCCCTAACTGTATAGGCTAATAGTGACACAACCCACACACAAACACATTCGTCAAATTCTATAAGTTTATGTTATTTATTTATTTGAATTCTCTCTTAACCTTTTAAATGAAATTAAAGTATTTAATATTATATTTATGTAATGTAATATTTGATTTTAGATTATTAAATTTAATATTTTTATTAAATTTAAATTTATTTCAAAATTTACTAATAAAAAAAATATTTTACACCTTGATCCATTTAAACGTGCGAGTTAATGTAAAATAAGTTAAACTAACTAATTTTATAACCTTTTTAATCGTTTAACCCATACCAGTCACCCTAGTCTTATTCTTGGAGAGAAGCTCACTCCATCCCATAAGTGTAACCGGTGTCATCGGCTTTGTGACGGGCACGTGTAGAGGAAATGTTCCCATTTAAACTTTCAAGTCAGGTGAGGACTAAGGAACAAAATATTTTTATTTTTATTATTTATTTTGTTGGTTTCGTTACATGAAATTTTCAACATTTATTTTCTATACGCCCATGATGAAGCTTACTCTTTTATGCAATTAACTTATCTATGTATAGTTTAATTCATAAAAACTGTCTCAATTACTTTATATTCAATGTTCATTAGATACAATTTTTGTTATTAACTTAATTACACAATAAGTGATAAATACTAGTTAAACTAAATCAGTTTTTATATTTAATCATAATGGTTGGATTTATGTTTCTTATAATTTTATATAAATATATTTTAAAATTAAAAAATAGTATTGATGAATTTTTATTTTATTTTTTTGTTGACAACAAATATTTAAGTTGTTTGTGTAATTTTTTATTTCCTCAAATCCGTTTATCAAATAGTAAAACAACATAAAAAACACTTTAGATTATTAGATTAATCATCCAAGCACCTAAACATTGCTAATGTTCCAAAGCTTCATCTGGGTCAGTACTACTTCTTTCTACCATTCTCATCCATTTGAATTCCAGTTCTTTTCCTTGTGCCCAGTACATGGATAAGAGAGAGGATTGATATAGACTCCGATTCAGTATGGTCCTGGGATTTGTGTGTGTGTGTGTGTGTTTTTTTTTATTTAATTTAAATCTTGTCATGTAGTTTGATTCTGACTTTCTTTCTTTCTTTCTTTCTTTTTTTTCTTTCTTTTGCCATGTCTATAGAAAGGTGAAAGGGTTTTAGTAGAATAGTTTTTTTTTTTCTTTTAGTATTGTTTAGTAGAATAGGTTTGCATATAAGTTTGAATAAAATCCAATTTGTTTTTTTTTTTTTCAATAAGCAATACTATCAATATATAAAATATTACTATTAATAAGGTGTGACATAAGCAGTAAATAAGCTTAATTTAGTAGTTGAGAGACCTCTACAATCTGATTTGACTTATGAGAAGGAATATATAGCTTTAATATTTAAAACGAGATTACTCAGATATCCCAAAGGTGTAATGATAGTTAGATAAAGAAAAAGAAAATAAAAAAAAGTATTACTCTCATAGTTATACACAATTTGGACTCATTTGCATCTCGAGATTAACTTACTCCACTTAATCTTTTGATTGTTAAACTCATATGCAGTCAAATTAATTTGCAATACGCAGCCAATTGTATTGTTAATAATTACTTGAGTAGCATTAACTTTTTTGTAAAAAGTTAAGTTGCACTATTGACTCTAAATTTTGTCATTGAAATTAATATTTTCAAATAGGTCATCAAAATAATTTTATTTTTCAATTGACTCTAAATAAACATTAAACTATATTAAAATTTTAATACAAATTACAAAAAAAAATGTCAAGGAGACAAGTGATTGTTGACGATAAAAGGAGTAATTTGTTAGATTAGCCCAATTCTACACGAGCCAACAATTTTCATTAAGTTCCTAACAATATAATATTGTCAAATTCGAAGTTGAATTTATTTATTTTAATTGAAAAATATTTTTATTAAAAATAATTAAATTTTAGAGATGAGTAAGGTGTAATATAAACTTTTGTGAATCACGAATCTCCCTCTTTCTTTACAGAAGGTCAAGTGGATTGAAAATTTATAGAATGTGTAAAGTGGTGATTACTATTTTGTAAACATCTTTTACAATTTCTTGAAAATAAAGTTTGACTTTTCTATATTACATTGCCGACTTCAATTACTTCTAAAATTATGTGTACATATATGCAACCTAATTTAAACAATAGAGAAACCAGAATACTGAAATAAGAATAATAAAAAATAATAATGAGTTCAAGGGGTTTCAATCTAGTGTAGAAGTATCCAACTTGATAGTTAAGAAGTGTTTCATGGATTAAAAAATTTAAAACTTGATTATTGCTAAATGCTGACTATGAATTTGTCCTCCTTCTCTTAATTAATGTATGCAGAGTTTGTAGTTTTCTAAACGTAATTATTTAATTGATATATTATAATTCAAATAATTTATTCTTGGTGAAAATATGGATTAGTAAGTTAAGTAAGGAAATCGGCTCCTCATGTGTGTATTCTAAATTTGTACACCATTAGCAAATTTCTTGGATTTGATAGGGAAATGGCAGTACCCGTTGCGGATTCAACAATTCCGGAAATAGCACTACCCATTGTGGATTCAACAACTCTGGAACCACGGCTCACAAGGGTCGCATCAGCTCAACATAATAAGCCCTCTCTTTATTTTCTACAAGATACAAGTGCCCTCTCTCTCTCTCTCTCTCTCTCTCTCTTATATGGATTAAGTTTATGCATAGTTCAGAACCTGAATAAATTAAATTTCGTTATTAAAATGATATTTTAAATAGTTTAATTTATTTAATTTTTAATTAAAAAATAAGGATATGAATAATGATCTTAATGTGCATGCGATAGCTAGCAAAAATGTTTAACTTATTGAGAATTTGAACTTCCTATGAATTTACCTTTTCTTTTATATGAATATAGAATCAATCAACTACTATATTAGAGTCGTATTTTAGTATTTTATACATTTATTAAATTACATAAAATTTATAAAATAATTTTAATCAATTTAAAAATTAATTATATATTTACTATGTTGATATTGTAGGTCAAAATCTAAAAAAATTGAACTTAAAAATATTTAATCATGCTTATATATTATACATACATGCCTACCTAAAATTAAAAAATAATTTCAAATTTTATAAATTTTATAAACATGATTTTCATAAAAACATTTGTGGGAATTTCCTATTGGTCCATAAACAAACGTGTTTAAATTATTACAATATAATTATCCTTGAAATTAATCAATAAAATATATTACACAGCATGAATTATTAATTATGTTAAAATATTTTTTGCATGATAAGTAGATATTTTATTAATAAAATCAACATGATAATAAAAGTGTAACTCTATTTTCTTATAACTTTTCATAATTGCATTAATTATGAAGGTGTTGTTCCAATTCTAAGTGTCATGAGCTGGAATGTTAAGTTTAAGAATTTTAAGGGACACGTTGACAAAATAAAACTAACAATCTCCCCTTAGGGTATGTTTGGATGGAGGGGTTTAGAGGAAAAGGGAGGGGGTGGTAAATTTTTATTTTAAATAAATATTTTCTTTATTTGAGAATTTTTTAAAATGAGAAGAATAAAATGAGAGATTATCATATAATCTTCTAATAAATTCTTATTCATTTGTATATATATAGTTTATAATTTTCTTAATTTAGAATTAAAAATTATCTTTCCCCATCTTCCTCTTTAAACGCCTCTGTCCCAAATATATCCTAGTGTTACTCTGGGAATTCGAACTCATGGCCTTGCAATTAAATTACTTATAAGATCAATCATTTACTACTAGTTCAAAAAGGCTATAGCTGATGGCAATAGTGTAATTTTATTTTTTTATAAGATTTAATTTTGATACACTGTTAATATAAAACTTTTTTACAGTATCATCTACTCATGTATTGACACATAATTAAAAGAGTTTAACTATAATAATTATTTGAAAAGTCAGACCCTTTTAATTATATAGCAAAAATGAATAACCTGACTAAGTTTTAAAGGGTTGCATACATTCTAGATATTATGGGCTGAGATATTAAAACCAAGAGTTCTATGAAAGATGTTGACTAAATAAAATCAATACAAATGTGCCTTAAGATTGCTTGAACAAAGACTAACCACATGTTTGACTTTGCTTTATTTTTTCACAAAATAGCTTTAATTTTCAGATAAAATATTCTTTATAAAATGTTAATTAAACATTTTTTAAATACAAAATAAGGTAATTTTAACACACGTTAATCTCACTTGAGTAAATAATAACCCAAAAATACTCCTCATAAAAAACAGTATGAGCTGTTAACATTTCAACTGTGCATGTGTAAGAGTCAGTGGATTCTTTACAAAATATGTGCTCTTAGAACATATAAAATTATCTCTAACTAAGAAAGTAATAAAAATAATAAAAAAATTAATTCTAATGAGAGACAGACGTTAATGATTAAGAAAGTCGGGACCACCATTTGATAAAAGAAACTAGGACCCAGTTTTGGTGAAATGAAAATTGTGAATGCAACATCAACGAAGAGTTGATGCCAGAAACAAATCATAGGACATCATATTGATTCTTTTTATTTTGGTTACTGTTTGCTATATCTATATTTTTTGAGTGTGAGATTAATCTCATTTAAGTTATTGAAGTTGTCTATTCTTATAAGTATTTTTCCGTAAGTTCAAATCCCAGTATAAAAAGAAACTGAATTAGTTATTATTCCGCTATTTACAACCGTAGCTAAGTTAGTTTACATTCAGTTCATAAGTTAGTTACACATGTAACCACCTCTTCTATAAATAGCAGTGACTGTAATAAAATAAGATCATCATTCATTTTCAATCAGATTCAGTTTCTAAAGTTCTCAAACTCTCTCTTTCTTCTCTGATCTGATACCTTTCATGGTATTAGAGCATTCACGCTTCCACATGGAGAACAATGAGAATTCTTCATCCTCTCGATTCGTTCTGCAAACTTAGTCAAACTGAACCTATTTCACCATAGCAATCTATTATTGCTACTAATATTGTTGACAACTTTTCTGAAGTGCCTGCAGTACCAGCAATTGACACAGAAACAGTGCATAACATTGAGAATGCTCATGCTACCTAGCTATGATGTTCATCCCGTGACCACAAGAACAAAAGCTGGCATTTTTAAGCCAAAAGCATTCTCAGTTATCGCTGCAACTGAACCAACATTAGTTAAGGAAGCCTTGTCCAAGCCACAATGGAAAGAGGCCATGGTTTAGGAGTATAATGCCTTAATGAAAAATGGGACATGGTCCCTAGTTCACCTCCTTCCTAGAAGAACCACAATAGGCAGCAAGTGGGTGTCCAAAGTCATACAGAACCCAGATGGTAGTATCCAAAAATATAAGGCTAGATTGGTAGCTAAGAGTTTCCACCAAATAGAAGGTTTTGATTTTTCAGAAACCTTCAGTCCAGTCGTGAAGCCTACCACAGTTAAGAGTAGTTCTAACAATTGCTCTATCTAAGGGATGGCCAATTCACCAACTAGACATCAACAATGCTTTCCTCAATGGTGATCTTCAAGAGGAAGTGTGCATGCATCAGCCACATTGATTCACTAAAGCAGAAAATCAGTTGGTGTGTAGACTACACAAGGCACTATATGGCCTTAAACAGGCCAAGAGCATGGTTTGAAAATATGGCCAAAGACCCTTTACAACTTTGGCTTTCACTCAACCAAATGTGACACTTCTCTTTTCATCTGAATAAATGCACAGTCAATCATACTGATTTTAGTGTATGTTGATGATATTTTGGTAACAGACAGTTCCACAACAGAATTTTCAAAATTGATCTCCAATTTGAATTTTGCATTTGCACTAAAGGATCTAGGACAATTAAGCTACTTCCTAGGAATTAAAGCTCAAAATACTCATGGAGGGGGAATTCACCTATTAGGAACAAAGTATATCACTCACCTGCTGTCTAAAGCTAAAATGTTGAATGTAAGACCCATGAACACTCCAATGACAGCAGGACTAAAGTTGTCTACCCAAGGAAGTGAACCAATCCAAGATGCCAAAATTTATCGTCCTATAGTTGGAGGATTGCAATAGGCAACCATAACCAGAACTGAGATTTCATATTGTGTTAATAAGATCTGCCAATTCATTCACAATCCACTGGAATCACATTGGAAGGCAGTGAAAAGAATCCTCAGATATCTAAGTGGCACACTGTCATATGGGCTCTACCTTAGGAAATCATCAAACCTAGATCTAATGGGGTTTTGTGACTCAGACCCTGATGACAGAAGGTCAACATCAGGTACGTGTATTTCTAGGTTCCAATCTCATTTCTTGGACCTCAAAGAAACAACATGTGGTGTCCAGATCGAGTACTGTAGTGGAATACCGCAGCTTGGCTGCAATTGTCACTGAAATCACATGGCTGAAATCCTTATTGAGCTAAAAGTCCCAATTACTAAAGCACCAGTGATCTACTATGATAACCTCAATGCTATCATGTTCGCAGCAAATCCTATCCTTCATGCCAGAACAAAACACTTCGAGTTGGATCTTTACTTTGTTAGAGAGAAAGTGATTCAGAAACTAGTTAATGTCCAACATGTTCCCTCTAAGGAACAGATAGCAAATCTACTCACAAAGGCTATGTCTAGTTCACAATTTCACACATTAAGACACAAAATCACAGTTGAAGAGGACAATACTTTTGAGTTTGTAGGGGGGCTATAAAGAGAAACTGAATTAGTTATGATTATGTTATGTACAACCGTAGCTAAGTTAGTTTACATTCAGTTCATAAGTTAGTTACACGTGTAACCGCCTCTGCTATAACAGAATAAGATCATCATTCATTTCCAATAAGATTCAGCCTCTAAAGTTCTCAAACTCTCTTTTTCTTCTCTGATCTGATACCTTTCACCCAGACACAATATTGATTATTTAAAATGAAATATATAATTTTAAAATTTAAGCTAGTTAAATTTATTAAAAAACGACAATAAAATTATAGGACATTAGTTTTATAAAATAAAACGAAAATATAATTCTATATGAAAATCTTAGATTGCATCAACTATTAGTTGTTCTGTTAACTTCAAATTTCAATGAAATTCAGAGAAATTTAGAAAACTTGATTAAGTTGGTTTCTAAATTCTTTCAAATCTGACTGGACCCGTGAACACCTATAGAAGCAACAAAACAAAAAAGGAACTCAGATAAACAAGTTTTTATAAGAAAAACATAGCTTAACAGTTTGTACTTTAAATGATATCTAATTATTTCACACTTTTAATCAAATTTTATGTATATTGTAACTAACTTAATTTTAGAAAATTTAACAACTTAATATAAGTAGTTAACAATGAGTAAAAATAATTAATTCTAATAACTATTATAAAATTATTTTAGTTGAACGCTTATATAATATTCAATTAAACAAACATAAATTTACTTAAACCTAGTGTGATGCTGATACCAACAATTGTATCCTAGAACCTCCTCTAAAAATCAATAACTTTTGAAGTGTAATTTTAACTTTGTTTCAGGGGAGGCGATAGGCAACTTCTTCAAGCTATGTGTGCCACTTCACATCCATGCACTAGAAGGTAATTGGGGAGCAGCCAAGCGCATCTTAGATCAAGATAGAAGACTGAGGAGCGCCGCCATAGCAGAAGGGTGGCCGACAGTGCTGCATATTGCAGCGGGAGCAAACCATGTTCACTTTGTGGAGGAGCTGCTAAGATTAATGGACGAGGATCATAGTAACTTGGCATTGCAAGATATCAAGGGCAACACTGCCTTCTGTTTTGCTGCTGCAGCTGGGAACTTGCGAATTGTTCAGTTAATGCTGGAAAGAAATCAGTATTTGCCAACAATCAGGGGTGGAGATGGAAATACCCCTCTTCAGTTTGCTGCTTTGAAAGGAAGATGCGAAATGGCAAGGTTTCTATACAGCCTTACCATCGACGAATTCGAAAAACAGGACTGGGATCTATTGTTCTTCACTTGTATCAACACTGGCATCTATGGTATGCATTTCTCTTATCTTGTGTGTCAAGTATGAACACTTCAGCAATGGAGATATACAGAGATAGTTGTAAGAAGAAAAGAAAATATTGATCACGTACAATATTTTGCAGACTTAGCCTTAAAAATGGTAAAAAGGAGGTCAGAGCTAGCTTTTGCACGTGATGAGAACGAAGAGACAGGTTTGCACCTCTTGGCTCGAAGGCCTTTGGATTCTTGTTGTCAAAGTCCACAACATCAATTTGCGCTCATGAACCCTGGTAAATCCCTACATTCACTACTTATTAGGAAAATGAATCTTACGGGATCCTCAGGTAATTTTTATATCCTATTAAAGAAATCATTTGTGTTACATTGCAAGTGGTCAAATTTGGTATTCCAGGCATGAAACGAGATGTGTTTCGTCAACTGGTTAGTTCTATCTGGAAAAAGATTCTCAGCGAGGAAACCTCAAAGTCGAACATAAAGAGAATCATAAGTGAACCTTCTCAACTATTATTTGGCGCTGCGGAAGTTGGTAATTTTGAGTTTCTGTCGGAGCTTATTAGCTATTATCCTAACTTGATATGGTTCGTGGACAGCAGAAATCGAAGTATAATTCACACTGCTGTATTGCATCGCCATGCGAGCATCTTCAATCTCACGCATGAAATAGGGTCTCACAAGGATATTATAGTGACATTTGTAGATAATGATGGCAGCGATACCACTTTATTGCATTTGGCTGCAAAATTAGCACCACCAGGTCAACTTGAATTAGTTTCTGGAGCAGCTTTCCAAATGAGCCTTGAGTTATTATGGTTTGAGGTATAACCCCTTAGTTTCGTGGCTTTGCATTTTCACACTGGTATATGTAAAATAGACAGTACCTTGTATGCCTCCACAGCACCACCACAGTTATCCCATGTATATTTTGAAAAGTCTTTTTTTGTCATAACAAATATAAGATCATGAATTCCCCTGCATCTAAGATAACAAGGCATCTTACATAACGTATTACAACCCCAGGGAGATCCAGTCATTTTTGTCCATGGATTGATTTCCTACAGTTCGAAAATTAACAAGATTTTTTTTTTGGTTATAATTTCCCATCTTTTTACATGTACTTATAAACTTTAATTGGTGATTAACAAAAAAAAAGCTGTAATTGGTGAAATTTTAGGTTCATTCAGCAAAGGCATTTATACATATTTGACTTTAACATATGAACCCGTTGATATGATAGGAGGTCAAGAAGATAATGCCGCCATCATTCATAATGATGAAAAATTCTGAAGGCTTAACTGCTCGTGAATTATTCACAAGGGAGCATGCAGAATTACGGAGAAATGGAGAGTCTTGGATGAAACGCACTGCTGAGTCCTGTATGCTTATTTCAACCGTCATTGCTACAGGAGTGTTCTCTGCTGCAATTAGCTTGCCAGGTGGTACCAATGATGATACAGGAAAGCCAAATTATTTAGAGAAACCATCATTCCTGATATTTGCAATATCAGATGCAACTGCACTCATCTCATCTTCAACTTCAATATTAATTTTCTTGTCTATTCTTATCTCACGTTACGCGGAGTATGACTTTTACAAGTCACTGCCCTTGAAGCTAATATGTGGACTGATGACGCTATTCATCTCCATATCAAGCATGATGATAGCATTTGGCTGCGCCTTCTTCATAACCTACGCCCATGGTTTGAAGTGGGTTCCTAGTTTCATTTCATTACTTTCCTGTCTACCAATACTTCTATTTATATTTCTGCAATTTTCACTATGGTCAGATATCATGTACTCAACCTACTATTGTAGGTCTCTATTTAAGCCAGGTAAAAATATGCTTTACGTAGATCAGATGCAATGTGATGAATGATCATATTCTGTTAACTTAAAGTTGTAATATATTATTTTATCGAGGGAAAAAAAAAAGTTGTGACACATTATCTGTGAAAGATGGCAGTGAATGTCAAGATATTTTGAATTTCAAGTGAGATCTACAACTGTGGTGGAAACAGCATGGTATTCAACCTTGGTATTGAAATGAGAGACAATGTGTTGTTTGCGACAAGACTTTGGGCCTGCTATGTTTTGGAACCACGTCTTGGGCTATAAACCCATCCAAACTAATAGATAGTTCTTTTTTTTTTTTTGGGTACAACAGATTATTATAACGAAAAGGACCAAAAGGTTCAAAACCAATTACATATTTTTACAAATTAGAATGAATGAGCTCTTTTAAGTCTTGATATTTTGGCAGGCTTTCTGCAAGCAAATAGAAATACACCATAATTTCTACCCAGAAAAATAAAATAAAATATACCACATCAACATCATTAAAAAAATTGAACTTGCCTACTTTCTTCTGTCTTAATACATTGTGTCTAGATTCTTTAGTTCTCAATAGACATTCAAATAATTGCTATTTATTTTATTTTTATAAGAATTAAATTAGATTCTAAAAATTATGAAAAGTGAAATATTATTTCTAATAATTTTTTTATTTTTTTTAGTGAAAAGTTCAAACTTATAACAACTCAAAATAAAACTTAAAATGGCGTATCAAATAACTAATAAGATTGATACAACCTCTTTTTTTTTAGCAGAAGAGAAAACTCTCAAATTACTAATTAATATCACTCAACAATTCAATCAACCAAGAATAATTAAGAATTAAAAATCATTTTAACTTGTGTATCTCTATTTTAGTTATTATTCTTAAGATACATATTTTTTTCTTTATTGAATGTGTTAGCTTATGCTTAAGCTAAAAATTTTCGTAGTGTAATTCATTGTACATCGATATATGTGAGGGAATCATTTATAAGAACTTTATGAGGGACAATTTAAGAAATTAATAACAAGAATATCGAAGAGGACAAGATGGTGGAATGCATGATAGATATGCTAAAAAAATAGATCTTACAGTACTTAAATGCACAAACATTAAATTAAAAAGTATTCTTATGGTAGTTTTTATTTTGTTTGCAATTATTTTAAATACACATAATTTATTATTATATAAAATATTTTTTAAAATTAGAAAATAGCATACACTAACAACAGAGTTTTATCTTATTATATAAGAAAAATGTAACCATACCTCCTCAACTTTAGAGCATTTGTAAAGAGTGACCCTAAATTATCAATTTTTACTATCAAGTGTGAACGCTACATTTTGTTTGGGTTACATAAAAAATATTATAAAATTAATTATAAATTTTCATAAATTTATTAATTATCCAACTAATCCAAAAATTAAAAAATTGAAAATTGAAAAATACAAAAACAATTATTAAATAGAGAAAAAAAATAATCCCATGACCCATTTAAGAAAAACGACCCCACTTAGGGCCCAAGACTTATCAGCGCACCCTGCATAATGCCTCCTCAACTAGCCTATTTTCACCCAAGATCCATGACCCAAATGGAATTTGCCACACTCCTCTCCTAGTACGTGAACACACACACTCACTTCACTCCAAACCAAATCTATGCTCTACCCCCTCTACAAGCACACTCTGTCCTTCCCTTGCACCATTCCATGCCCCAATTGTTCATGCACACACCCTGGTCACCACCTTCACGCATGCACCACATAGGAGCAATGTGAGCTTCCCTTCAACCTCGTGGATGACTTGTTTTTTTTTGATAAGCAAAAAGAATATATTAAAGAGGAGTACAAGGGGTACTCCGAACCCATATTTACATATGTTCAAGGAAGGAAGTGCCTCATTAAAACCTCTCAAAGCCAAAACCAGTGGGAAAAAGACCAATTGAGGAAAAAGAGTACAACTACCAACCCCACAGAAATACATAATCAACAGCCAAAATAATGGAACACCGTGCTACACACATTCCTCTTCTACACCAACTCAAGGAAACTATGTTAAACTTCCTGCACAGCCACCACCAATACCTCTTGCAGCGCTACCCTAATGCAGACCAGCTACGAGTTATGCAGCCCCACGCCCCACTGTTCAGCCAGAAAATCGACCTCTAATAAATTGAGCTAAGCAACCCGAAGCACTAACCAATCAATTTGAGACACTTATGTTAGCTTTGTACTAGGCTTTATTAGATGTTTATTGTGCCTAATATTAATATTTTAGATAAGTTTAATGTTGTTGGGCCTCATTGGGCTTTAATGCAAATTGTGAATAATTCTTGGATTTTGATGCATTTTGACCTTTCCTCCTTGGTTAGACAATAACTTGGGACTCGGTGATCCATTTAAGGTGATCTTGGTGTCTTTGGAAAGCTAAGACAAATCTCTACAAGTTTCATGGAGAACTCAAGAGCTAGATCGAATTTCTAAGGGTCCAAAATAGCCCTGCAGTGCAGAGTGGGTTTGCTGTCAGTGGAATCTGGGTAGTGTGCTCATATTGGACTATATCGTGAGCTATAGGCCTCCTTTTGAGCTGAAACTTGGTCATTGGAAAGATAAGACTCATATCTCCAACTTCACTGAAGACCATTTAGTCAATAGATGTCGTTTTAGGCATGATTATAAAGTTATAAATTGGTTTGAATTTGAAAACACGTTCTGGCATCTTGTCTTATTATGGTCTTTGGTCTATTAGGCTTACTAGGTTGGCTAGTCCCTCCTATGCGCCGGTCAAGGCCCTATAGTTAGGGTCGTAACAATTATCTTGTCCATTATTGCCTTTTCGTTCACTTCTATGTAAAACAACATTAAAATCACCAACTAGAACCCATTCTCCATCTGCAAAGTCCTCTTTTAATTGTAGCAAATCACCCCAGACTTTCCTTTTGCCAGCCATAGGACAAAGGGAATATATGTTGACCACAGAAATCGGAGTAGACACATCAAATTAAAACACAAACCCAAAAAGTCATCCCCCGAGAACTAACAATTAATCACAAAGATAACCACATTTTTCACATATTAATTAACCCTCTAGACTTCCCAATAGAACCTTTAGCAACCCAATCAAAATCAACCGAGCTCCATAGACTATTCACAAAATTGTTGTCCACCGATTCACATTTAGTTTCCTGTATTAAGCATATGTCAAAATTACCTGTGTTCAAGAATGATCGTACCTGCCTCCTCTTTACACAATCACCCAATCCCCTGATATTGAAAGTAACAATCTTCATTTAACACCATTTTTGTTCTCCCTCAAGACCTGGTCCTCTCCATATCTAACCTCAGCCTCAGAAATCTGTTGCACATAAATCACGTCCTCCTCCTTACCTGAGATGCCACTTGCTTTAGCCTTAACCCAGATCTTTACTACCTTATTAGAATCAAACCTTCTCCAAGCAAGAGTAAGGTCGGGAGACAAAATCCCAATGGCCAGCAATTGTTGTGGGGTTGTCGCGCGGATGGGAGAGAAATTTGGCATTTGCAGATGCTCCCCTATATAAGATGAGGGGCTTCGCAAGATTATGAAAGGAGGATAGGGAGGGCATTTGGGATTTTTGGGGAGGAAGGATAAAGCGTTTATGGTGTTCTATAAGTGGTTCTTTTGGGGGTTTTTAGGTCTTTTGATTTTTTCTATGTATTTTAGAAAAAGAGATAAAGTGAAATGGAAATTGAAAGAGAAGCCCGGGTATCCTCTATATAAAGAGAAGATTGATACTTGAAGCGGGGATGGGAGAGAGCCTTGAAAAATTCTTCTCATGCTTTCAACCAAGAGCCTCTATCTCCATGGCCATTAAGCTTATGCCTCCGTCAAACCTTGTGCCACACCACCATACAAACGAAACTACCCTCTCCTCCAAGCTTAAGCCATCACGCTATCACCCACATCCACCATGCCTTTACCCACAAAGCCCATGCCTCCACCTAAACCCTCCCAAAGCAACAATCGAAAGAGGGGAAGAGGAGGAGAAAGCAAAGACCAAGTACAAATCAGAGAAAATAAGGAGGAAAGATAGCTGATGTGTGATGAGTCTTATTCAGTACTTATATTTCATATCTTTATCATATGATTTTGTGGGATTTTATCTCCTAATTGATGTTTATTTGCTATTTATTTTAGGAAAGTTGATCTTTGAACAAATCTACTGTAATTATGGTAATTTGTGCAAAGAATCTTCAAGGGATGAAAATAGGAGATTTAGTCAAAGGCTAATCAAGGAGACTCAATCAAAGACTATTCAAGGAAACAAGGAAACTTAATTAAAGGCAAATCAGGGAAACTTTTGCTGTCAAATCTTTTGTAATAATTTGGGCATAACTTTCACTCCAGAAGTTCAAATGACATGATCTCGGTGGATATGGAGAGTTAAGAAAAAGATCTACGAATATCATGTTGACCACTATCACTGATTCAACCAGATTTGATGAGATATGTCTAGCCCAAGTTAATGCCTTTTATGAGGAAAAGTGGCAGCAACATTCAATTGCTTTACAATTTCCTAAATTTTATAAAAGGACTTATTCTGCCTTAGAGGAAGAGGAGGGGGGCCAGAAGAGGCTTTGGGGGAGAGGGCTTCCAGCCCTAGGAGAGCTAAGGAGATTATCAAGGAGCAAGGATTCAAGATCTTCATATTCTTGTTGTCTTGGATTCAATGGAGTTTACATTTTCCTATCTTTTGTTTTCCTATTTCTTGATGTTTTTCTAAACTCTTCCTAGCTAGAGTGATGATGTAACTTGAATGGATGATTTATTTGGATTTATAATTCTTAATTTAAGTTTCCTTTCATGATTGAGTGTTCATCTCTTTTCTTAATGCTTTTATGACTTGATCAACCATAAATTGAATTGATGGTCATGCATAGGATTGGAAAATTCATGTGTGATGTTGCTTCTTGAGATAAACACCATGATTAAGCAATAATCTAGGAATAGATATTGTTGATTGTGTGGTATTACTTGGGATTTTGTTCACTCATGCATTGTTCTATTTGGAATTAGACTAAGGAATTAGTTAATTCTAAATAGTTGAAGAGAATTAATCTACCAAGGAATTGGATTTTAATTAAATTAGATATCCCACCATCAATTCTTGAATTTGAATTTAAATTAAGAAAAAATCCAAATAATCGGAAAATCAAGTGAAATCGGATCTCTAGCATCTCACTCTTTGTTTGCTCAACCTCATTTAACATAGTTAAAATTTTAGTTTTTTTTTAAATTCTCTTCATTAATTTGCATCGTTTAAATAGTATCTAAATTAGTAATTTGGTACTTGACAACACAATTCCCTGTGGAGACGATAATTTACTCATCACTTTATTACTTGTGCGATTTGGTACACTTGCCAAATAGCTATCAATGTGTTGGTTTGTTCTTTGCCTACATTAGTTCAAGTTTTGTCACCAAAAACACCATTGGTAACTTGGATTATTTTTCTTTCCAATTAGCTTGCAACTAGGATATTGAGAATGTAACATCCAATTTGTAACATTTTGTTAGGATGTAATTATACTGATTATATAGAGTCACTTTGGATGCTGATTTGATTTTTGGAATTGTTCTTAATTGTTTGATCACTTGCACATATCTTGTTTGAAATATGCTAGATTTAAAGATTCTATTATTGTAGTGGTTCAATTGGCCTTTTAAGACAGTTCTGTGATCATAATATCTTGTCTTACCCATTATTTGATCCATTCAAACCTTACAATGCATTTAGGGGATTGAAATTTTGAAGTGACATGATAATGTTCAAATTCGAATGCTAATCATTGTCTATAACAACACTTGTTGTTTCAGTCATAACTTGAGCTATATAACTCCAAATCATACACCGTTTGTTGCATAGTGAATCTAAGGCATAAGACTTGTATGTGTAAAAATTTCTGATTTAAGATCTTTGCCAATTGATACCATAATTTCGTCCAAGTCAATGAGGTTTCTGCATAAGTCCTGTTTCTAGCAACATTTGGTGTTTTGATCATTACTTGAGTTATACAAGTGGGATTCATGCATTTCTTGTCTTATTGGAAAGCTAACACAAGTATCTTACATCTGTAAAAATCCTGGACTTTAACTCTTTACCATTCTATACTAGTATTCATTTGAAACTAGGTCTTTTCTACATAAATCCCTTCTCTATCAGTAACTGCTGTTTTGTTTATTACTTGAACTACACACCTCTAAATCACACATTGTTTGTCATGTTAGAAAGCTAACATGGGGGGATTTTTAGGATAAATTTGTCATGTCTTAGTTCTTTTTCGTTTGAAGCCAGTTTCTATTGAAATTAGAACACAATTTTGCATATAATCCTTGTTGGACAACATGTGATGTTTCCTTATTAGTATAGACTTGAGACCTTGATACCATAATTTTGTCCAATTTATAAAAGGAGTAAAAAAATTACCAAGGACTGGATGACCTAGATACTAGCTAGTAATAATTAATATGCATAATAGAATTTTTTTAATTTTCTAAGAATTTTTCTTGCAAGTTATAAAAGGAATGGTTTAAAATTACATGATTCGATAATTTAGAATTTACCGAAATTTAAATTTTAACTTCATGCTATAAACCATACACAAAAGCTTGGTAAAAATGTTCTCTCAAAATTTGTCAAAAATTAAAAAATTACACATAAGATGGATTATATGACAGCAATAAAAGAAAGAGATTCGCGAAGGCTTGGCCAACATTCCCCCTTGATATCTAGCATGAGCTTAACAATACAATCATATATGTATAGAGAGAAATCATTTTAAGCACAAATTAATATGTATATTTGATATAAAAATAATAATTAAGAAGGAAATGTTGGATTATTTAAACTTATGTGAACAAGCATTGTCACATTTTACTAAGACTTGAATGAATTAAATTTCATATTTGTGAAATATATATTGGTTAATCTCATTTTGTTATTGAGCTTTTATAAGTACTTAAACTTATTGTATACTATTATAGTGAGTTTTGTGTATGAGCTTACTATGATGGGTACGTTAGCCAATCTCTTTTTAACACAAGGAGAGACTCATATTCCTAACTATGTACCATGTTGTGTAGTTGGATCCCATTAAGATTACACAGAGGGAATTAAATCGTCGTGAAATATGTATAGTTTTTCTTCTCACTCATACATAAAGAACTATCAAACTAATGATTACAATGTTCCTTTCAATTATCTGTAACTTGATTTCAGGATAACTACAGATTCATCATTATCTCATTATTCAGGTAACCCTAAAACCGAACCTCTAAATTGATATGGATAATTTGTGCATGCCATAATTTAGGGTTAAATCATCTAGGGATTTTACCTTATAATTTGGTGTTAGATTATTATACACTTTTTTTTTACAGGAAAATCATTTAAAGTGGTGTATCTCTATTTTAGTTATTATTCTTAAGATTCATTTATTTTTTATTTAATGTGTTAGGTTATGCTTAAGCTAATTTTTTTCATAATTCATTGCACATGGATATATGTGAGGGAATTATTTATACGAACTTCATGTGGGGCAATTCAGGATATTAAGAACAAGAATATTGATGTGTCCATGGCAAGTGTACCAGATCGTCAAGTAATAAAAACGGTGAGAAACTAGATATCGTTCTCAGGGATTGATTGCTAAATACCGAACAACGAGATTAACTACTATTTAAACTCAATTTTGGGTCAAAGTGAACTCTAGTAGTAAAATAAGATGAACACAAAACTAATGCAATAACAATATTTTTGATATTTTCTATTAGGCAATTCAACAAACACTTGGTATGCAATATGAAAGACAATCAATTAATGAAAGAGTTGGGATTAAGTTTCATTTGATTTCACTTGCTGCATATCAATTGGAATTAACATAAGCTATTATTTCTATTTTATCACCAAATTCTCTAAATTAATCAAATCCTAATTCCTTAGGCAATTGATCCTTTATTTCTAAATGAAATCCCTAATTCCTTAGGCGATTCAAAAAGGTAATAAGCATTAGGATTTAGAATTCAATCAGGTAACGAGCAAATCAATGACTATTCATAGCCTAAAGATAAGCAAGGTTCATAATCTCATAGCACAATCATACATCAAATTTCCATTCAACATTTAATCCTACAATCATTCTAAAGAGGGTTAATCCTTAGAAAGTATTAAGAAAAGAGATCATAAACTCAAAATAGAATAATAACTCATGTTAATTGAATCCAATATAAAAAACAACCAAGATCCATCAAAATCCACCTAATCCCAACAAATGGGAGTTTAGCTAAACATAGTGAAAGAAAGAACAAGGGAAAATAAAAAGGGAATGAAGGACAATTCAAACTCCATGAAGATCTTTTCCCAAAGATGATCAAGAGTCTTCTTTCCTCCTTTAAGGTTGAAGGTTTTGTGCCCAAAAACTCTCAAACCTTAACTTAAAAGTGATTTTTATAATGTCAGGTGAAAGTTTGAAGTTTGGCTCAGCCAAGCAAAAGTTGCGCTCAGCCAAGTTTTAAGTTATTTTTCGGGTGGCCTTGCTCTCAGCAGAGCTTTTGCTGCGCTCAGCGCAACTTATCCAGAATACAACCTCTCGATCTTGCTCCTTGCGCTCAACCAAGGTTTTGCTACACTCAGCCTTGGCTTTCCAAAATGTAAAATTTCTCCTGCGCTGAGCCAAGAGAAAGCTTGGCTCAGCCAAGCTCTTCCAGCATGTAAAAATGGTTTAAATTGCTCTTGAATCCCAATCTTTCCACAATCCAACCTCATGCAAGAATAAAAATAAAATTATTAACATTAAAAATAACTAAATTAACCAAAATTAACAAGAATTAAGTAACAAGACAACTAATGAAAAATAACAAAGAACTAAGGGCAAAACAACTAAAAAGTTTACAAAAGAGACAAAACCACCCAAATTAAGCACACAATAACTAGATAATTGGTAGATTATCAAATATCGAAGAGGACAAGATGGTGGAATGCATGAGGGATATGTTAAAAAATAGATCCCACATTACTTACATGCACAAACATTAAAAATGTATTTTTACGGTAGTTTTTATTTTGTTTGCAGATTATTTTAAATACAAATAATTTCTGATTATGTAAAATATTTTGCAAAATTAAAAAACAACAAATTATAATTATTGTATACACTAACAACAAAGTTTTATCTTATTATATAAGATTGGCTACATACTATATATAATTAAAATAAGGGCATATTATACTCATCTTCCTAGTAGTTAGTGCTTATTACACACAATACTCCCTCTTGTTTGAGACGTGATATCGACATCTCTTAATTCAAACGGAAGTTAATGCTGTTTAAATTTTTTATGAAATATCATGTTTACTTTTATATGAAAATTACACTTACCTCCCTCGACCTATTGTTTGAGACGTGACACCGACTTCCTTTAATTCAAATGAAAGTTAACATTGTTTAAATTTTTTATTAAATATCATGTTTACCTTTATATGAAAATTACACTTATCTCCCATGAGCTTAGTGTTTATTACACACGATACCCATCTTGTTTGAGATGTGATATCGACTTCCCTTAATTCAAAGTGAAGCTAACGATGTTTAAAAAACTTATAAAATATCATGTTTACCCTAATTATATATATAATTATATATATATATATATATATATTCTTTTCTTTTATCTTTCATTTTTAGGCTCTTTTTCAAACTTTACAACAAAAATTCATTTTTTTTCATGAAATCCTTTTAATACCAAACAACTTTCTCTTGTGCTTCTTGTAAGAAATCAAACACTTATATCCCCTAAGCTTCCGTGCCAGCAATTCCTATCTCAAATCTTACAGTACTTTTTTTTTGAGTTGGTCTATGTGTGATACTAATCTTCTGCAGTTGGCTTGCCCTTAGCAATAAAGTGCTTCCAATGAGTTTCGAATCTTTGCAATACAGGTAAAGTCTGCCCCATATACAAATGGAAGTCAGTTTGCTAATTATATTTAATTAATATTGAGACATTGTTCTTCTCAAACAAAATTTTATTAATTTTAATTTTGAAAAACTTATTTTTGTTGTAAAGTGATAAAAAAATAGAGATTTACTAGCACTTAATAAGTGAAAAGATAGGTTGACATTTTATTAATTATCTTCACTTTTGCATATTTTTAATATAAATTTTGGAAATAAGAGAAATAACTTTAAAAATTAATAAAGATATGAGAAATGAGAGAAAATAAAAATTTACTAAACACTTAATTAGGAAAAAAAGAATATGTAGACATTTTATTAATTATCTTAATTTTTATATTTTAAATAAATTTAATTAATATATTATTATATAGTTATGATACCTATGAAATAATAAGAGTCTAAATTGGAGGAATTGATAATTCCTTACTAAGAAAAATAATGAGAAGTCACGTCTTCAATAAAAGGAAATGTCGTGTATAATAAGTACTAATTTTAAAAGAGGAGAGTATAATTTTCTCTACTATTTTAATAATTAGGACAAAAATGTCAATACAAATGAGAATATATGTATTAAATGTTTATTTTTAAATAGACATTTGTTACAGGAGAATCGTTGTAATAATAACACATCAATTAAAAGAGATCAATATCATGTCTTAAACAAAAAAAAAATATTTTATTTAAATAAACGCTAGAAAAAGTGCATGTAATATCTCCTAAAACTAATTAATATACATCTATAGTCACTATGGAGAACCGATTCTAACGACTAGTAGGGATGAATCTCCATCCCATTATAAAGGTACGCATTCTACTTTTCTTTTACATTTTATGCCTTCTTTAGGTTTTTTTATTTACTTAAGCATGATAGTGAGACTGGTTTCCAACCCAGATTCCTTCTACAAGTCACGTGTCCACATTCGATCTATCTTTTTTATTTTTTTTTATTTTTAGAAAAACACATTCGATCTATCTTAAATGTTCTTGTTTTATTATATTGGTACTGTTGTGGTCATGAGTGATCTAATTAGCTGGATTTGATACAAAATAGTTCCACTTTTTGGGTCGATTGTACGATAATTCCTTTTTGCTATTTTCCTCGACAGGTAGACCCGAGATTGTTGGAAAGAGAGCCATGGCTTTCTTCCGCCTGGTGAAAATTTGGTGGAATCTCATTCATGTGTCAACCTCAGTAATATAATTTGCCAAGTAAATCTGGAAAAGGGTCCACTTGAATTTGTAATACCCGAGCGAGAGTGGGTCTATGCGGTAGTGGTTTCCAAATAGCTAGTGCAGGCTTTTCTTTTGCTTTCTACTACACAATGATGTAAACAATTTTCGTTTTAACATTATTTTCAACAACAAAGAATGAGTAAATATAAAATAAAGATAGTGTCATACTTGTGCGATGGTGTCCCCATATATAAAACTCACGTGCGGCTTATCACAGGTCGCAATTCTGATTCTTAGTCTTATCTTTTTGTGCTCAACCAATTTCAACTTACATAGGAGATTTTAAAGTGTAAATATCAGTATTATGAGTTTTATGATGTCCCATGTCATGTATATTGATATTGTCATATTGAGATGAAACTTAGAATAAGCCTTTGAGTATATTGATTTGATACAAAACCTATACTTAAATTAGAATTTCGAAAATGAGTTATGGCACACAGAATAACCCAATTCAAAAAAACTTAACTCGTGTTAAAGATGAGTTAACTTGAGTCGGCTTATTTGTTCTCAACTTATAATTCGTTAATTGTAAAAATGACCCAAAAGATTGGTTTAGTAAAAAAATATCTCTATTTAGTTATTAGATAAAAGAGTAAATTATTATTTTTATTCCTGAAAGATTTCACGGACATCACATTAGTCTTTCAATAATTTTTAACATCAAATTGGTCTTTTTTTGAGATCAATTTGATATCAAAAAATAACTTTAGAGGATTAGTTTGATATGAAAAAATTGACATTTGAGGACTAATTTGATGTAAAAAATTATTGAATGACTAAATTGATGTCATATGTATCTTTGGAAGATCAATTTGATAGTTTACTCTAGATAAAATTAATCAAGTATTTAACTAATTTAACCAATAATTTATATACAATTAACTAATAATTTATTTTCATTTTGATACTTGATATGTGATTAACTGTATGTAAATTATTGGTTAAATTAATTTAATAATTAATTAATTTTTTCACAAACTAAATAGAAATACTTTTTCCTTAACTGTATGAGTCATTCTTCCTAATTAATTCGAGTGAGCTCATTTCACTTTGAGAGTTAAATTTGTTAAAAGATTTATTTTTATAGATTATGTTATGTTTTGATAATGTTTATAAAAATTAAGAATTAAGTTTAGTGATTATTAACTAAAATTTTATGATTTGTATTTATTTTATTTACTTATTTATTTAATCTATTAATTTATAGTAAATCAACTCATATAACTTATCAAGTCACTTTTAATGAGTCAGATTAACTTTTTTTAACCTGTGTTAAGAGTGAGTTAAGTAGATCTTATTTAATTTTTCTTAACTCGTAATGAGTTAACTTGGGGTAAAAGGTGAATTAACTCTATTTGATATTTATATGAAAAATATATGAATAATGATTGATTAATTAAAATATGTTACTATAAAAATAATGGAAATCCGTCAAATTTCATAAAAGAAAAATATAATAGTGATTAAAGAAAATATAAACTTCGCTGAATTTTACAATAATGCCATTCATCAAAGCTCATCACATCATTTTTTACGTCACTTTTTTTTTTCTTTTTATAAATATTGATTCCGAATCCCGTGCAAAATTTAAAATGGTGTAATTAAGCATTATAAAAAAATACATAATTTTTATGTCATTGAATATTCTAAAAATTTTATTTATTTATTTGAATTAGATATACATATGTTACTTTTTATTTTGAATAAGTTATAGGGAATTCATGATAAATTTTTACAAGGACAATTACATATCATTTATGTTTTTTGTATGCTAAGGATATTTTTAGATTAATTCTTATGTTAATTGAGATTAAGTCTCTCATTTGATTATTTTAAGAGTGTACTTCCCAAAATAACTTGATACATTTAAAAGATTAATTTTTTTTAAGTTTTTTCTTTTTGTTTCTTAGGGTATCCCAGCACGTAACTGTGAAGATTAATCCCTCAAGATACTAATATTTACTATTTGTGTTACATTATATTAGTTAATTTTTTAAAATGTTAGTCCAAAGTTCAAATTCAAAAAATTAAATAAGAAAGTTATAAATTCAAATATTTACAAAAAGAAAGTGAATTGTCCACTACTATAAACTGTTCACATAATAAACGCCATCAGTACGTACTCCTACCCATAAAAACACTTCACAATAAAATACAAGAAAAAAAAAAAAGCAACCCAAAACTCCAATATCAATTTCTTTTGATGCTCATCTATACTTCCATGTTTCTAGCATTTGCTTAAGATCTTCCTATATTATATGATATATCAAGTGAATTTTTTTATTTTTTTAGAAAATTATATTAAAAAATAATTTGGCTCATGCTTCACTGTGGTAGCATATGTACTCTCTCCCTTGTTACATTCATGTTTTTATATATTCTCAGCCTTTTTTTAACATGTTAAACTTAGATAAAACATAAGTTATTAGAACATTAGAAATATTAAAAAAACCTAGTCATTCTCTCAACTTTTCATCTACTCATCTTTTTTTTTTTTTTAATTTACCGGAAAGAGGTGATTTGTGTCATTTTTTTTTGTCTAGAATCACTCATATACATCGTTTTTTCACTTATTTTATCTAAATAAGTGATTTTTCACATAGATCTGAGTTTTCTTTCGTGTTTTTTCTTATTTTCATCGTCTGGGTGCGGCGTTGTTTTGTTTATCATCTTGTTACGGCGTTGTTTAGTTTCTCGTCTTAGTGCGGTGGTTTCTCGTTTTGTTGTGGTGTTCGTTTGGTTCAGATTGATAGATCAGTTTCGATCAATTACAGATTTAATCAAGAATTGAGCGTCAAAGTTACAGATTCAGAGGTATGGATATTCCGATCACTTTGATTTTGTCACATTTGTAGGTTTTTTGTCATATTATGCTATTAACTTGGATACTGTATTGTTCACAGACTTATTATTTTTTATTTTTAGTAATGTTGAATTTATATTGTCAATTTGAATAAATGAATATATTTTTTAGTAAAAACAAAAAAAAAGTATGCCATTTGGACTTGATCATTTGCGTCCATAAATGCGGTCAAAGTATAATGGTTATATCTAAGTTGGGTCATTATTTTATCATATACTTTGTATAAATGGTTTTATAAGTTACCATGGATGTTTATTACGAAAGTAGTTTATTTGATAATCACATACAATGACCTGTTCAAAGAGGTTTATTTAAGTAGGTAGGAATATTTCTTAATGAGTTTAATTTTGATCTACTATTAGTGTAAAGTTTCTTTACATTGTTATTCAATTATGTATTATTAAATAATTAAAATAGTTTGACTATCACAATAACTACCTAAAAAATTTAACTTTTTTAATGATGTATCAACACAAGATTAAATAATAATGTAAAATTTTTTTACACTAATAATAAATTAAAATTAAATTCTTATAACAGTCTTCTAAATATTAATTGGAGACCGCCATTTAGGGCCGTGTCAAGATATTATATAGTACATTTCATTAACAAAAAAAAAAAGATATTATATAGTACAGAATGATTGGGTTGACCCAATATTTTAAATTGACTAGGAAAAATGTTCCCTTTTCTTATT
This sequence comes from Styphnolobium japonicum, assembly GCA_023212625.1. Lineage (NCBI taxonomy): Eukaryota > Viridiplantae > Streptophyta > Magnoliopsida > Fabales > Fabaceae > Styphnolobium > Styphnolobium japonicum. The sequence goes on along the minus strand of JALBWW010000003.1, from coordinate 16,777,424 downwards.
CATTGCTCCAATTAGACTCTCGTTGACGACCAAAGACTCCATTACATTGCAGTTGCAAAGGCAGCATTGTAGATACTAAAAAAGGAAGCATTAATTTGAGCTCTCTTTCGGAGCGTGCAATCCTGAGCGTTTCTTATATTGGCATGAGGTGAACCTTCTTGTTGATGTGGGTGACTGTATTCTTTCTCCTTTATCCCTCACTCCTTCCTTTATTATACTACTGCTTCATCTTCTTCTTCAGGTTCCTGTTTTTCCATCCACCTCCTCTTAATTTGTGGTATTTAATTTTAACCTGCACTTCGTTTCAACTTTCAACCTCATTTTCTGTCTTTTTTCCTTCTTTAATTATGAACTACCTTTAATTTTCCTCCACTTAATTTCACCCTAAATTTACCTCAGTATCTTTATTCTACTACACCTCAATGAAGAACCAAGCAGTTCAATGCAAATCTACGTTCCCATACAATTCTGAAACATTTCTTTTTCTTTTTGCCTAAACTAGCTACTTACTGATATTGTTGGTCATCTTTGTGCAGGTAAGTATAGGAGGAAAAGTTCCCGTTCAAACTTGTAATTTCAGGTATGCATCAACATCTTCTTTATTAGGTTGAAATTCAGCCGCACGTTAGCAAGCGAGAATAGTTGTACTCGTACGTTAACTGGAATAGGGGAAAGTAAAAAAAATAAAAATAAAAATAAAAATTATTATAATACTTTAATAAGTTTAGTATTTAGAATAAGTTGTGAATTATTTATTAATTGTTAATTTTATAATAAATATTTAAAAATTTATTAAATATAAATAATAATTAATGAATGTTTGTCAACTCACCTTAAATACCGTTATCTTTCAAAAAAAAAAAAAATACTACTTGTTTTTTTTTGGGATAACTAAACGGGGTGTTGAGATGAGAGTGGGTAGGTGGGCGTATGTCGACGCTGTCAATCCTCTCTAGCAATTGTCTAAATTATTCTGGCAAAATATATTATCAGTAATATTGTATCTTTTTAACATTATTATGCTAATTATTTAAAAAGAAAATAATAAATAAAAAATAAAAAAATTTAACATATTGAAATCTTAAAAAATATTTAATATTTATTTTTAAAATAATTATAATGATTATTAGACTGATTTATTATGATGATATAGAATCATTCATATATTATATACTTTTTTCTGAGATAAATCTTATGTGTGGTAGGTCTCATTTATTTTATTATAATTCATCTTTTCTTTTTCATTAAGTGTGGCTTAATTAACAAATTAAACTCTATATGAGTGAATTTTACCTATAGCCACAAACGGGTTTACATTATAGGTTGTGGGGGCCATGCCCCCACACTAAAAAAAACTTTGCATATTATATTTATCTTTAGAGTAATGTTATATCTTCCTAACACATCCTAATAATTACTTAAAACACAAAATATTAAATAAAGAGGTAAAAAAAATTTAATATCTTGGGAACTTAAAAAATATTTAATTCTTACTTCTTTAAGTAATTATAAGGATTATTAAGGTGATTCATTAATAGGATATAGAATTATTCTTAACCTTATTATTTTTACATACAATTTATAGAAGTTTGCACCCACTATGAGATAAAATAAAAGATTGATATAGTATTTAAGATGTTAAAAATATTTTAAATTTTGAATTTTAATTGTATAATAGATGAATGATTGAATAATTATTTGATTATGTACATAAAGAAAGAAATATTTAATAGTATTAAGAATAGAAAAATAGCATTTTTGAAATGTAAAATTTCTTTAAAAAAATTGAAATCGTTTATTTTATTATTTTATATTACTGCAATTTCATATGAAAATATACATTTAAGATTTTAATTCTTATGTATATATATTATTATTATCTTTTCTATTAACATATTATTATCTTTGCACTCACTACTCAAATTTCTAGATTCATCAATGCCTACAATATAAGGGTTTGAATCTTATTCTAAACAGTTAAGTCAATGTCAAAGCGAGAATTAATCTCACACATCACTTGGTCTTACAAAAGAAATTATTATATGTTGGCCATGTCTCCACATTTTCATTTCCTCTTTTTAACCCTAATTTTTTTTATCATTTTCTATCTTTGAAAATCAAATCTCATCAGGTTTTTTTCTCTATTAAAACCTATTTACTCAATTCATTCTCATATGTCAATTGTTGAATGAAATACCTAGACTGTGCTTATCTAAGAATTACTCCGACGTATATTCACTTTAGACCACCGCAAGGGGGGGGGGGGTAAATCCAACGAACCTCTGTTGTAGTTCGAGTTCTTAGAGACATAGAGTTAGTCAGGTCAAATGCTTGTAAACATTCTCGGACTCTACCCCAAAGCTTCATGGCAGCGTCAAAATCATCCAGTTGTAGGTTTTCAAAAATGAAAAGATTTTTTCTTTGCTTGACAACAGACAAAGCCACCCCAAATGTCAGATTCCAATGGGTATCAGCAAGGTTTTAAATGATACTTGTGGTTCTCATGCAAACTGATGCGATTCATAATTGCAAAATGTCACTGCAATCGAGATGTTGTGGTCACATCCCGTTATGTAAAACACTGAGTATCAATATCTCTTCAGCCATTCTTCCATGGAATAATGAAAAAGGCATTCAAGAAGTTCAGTTTCACAAGTCACCACCAGATGCTTATTACGTGCTCACAATCCCGAAGCATATGCAATATGGCTTACAAATCCATATTAAGGTTCTCTAGAGACACTGCTTCTTGACTAAAAGCTTAAAGATATTATGTTTGTGGGTCTTAACACTTTACATAGTCTTCAGTTAATCCATATTTTTGTAATGTGGGACTTCCTCATTTACATTGGTATTAAAACTTACCCAAAGAACTTAGTCGGCCGTATAGTCTAGCAACTATTTATCTTCGTGACGAGCACGAGTAGAGGAAATGTTGCCGTTTAAACTTTCAACAATTATTTTCTATAGAAGGGTGGTGAAACTCATTGTTTTATGCAAGCAAGTTACTTTATATTATTTAATGATATTCCTTCGATATCTTTTGTTTTTATGAGGATATTGGTATTCTTAATCAATATGTAGTTATATGTCATATTTTATTGAAATATATACAAAAATAACTTATTGTATTTATATTTCAAATAAGTTAGATACATACATAGACAAATATTAACAACTAATTACTAAGGGATACCAATACCTTCACAAAAAGGAAGGGTACCCAAAATTTTTTCATTATTTAATATTCATAAAAACTATCTCAATTAATCTATGTTCACTGTTACATACTATTTTTGTTGTTAACTTAATTACACAAGAAGATGGCTACAAAATTATATAAGAAGAGAAAAAATACTAATTAAACTAAAATTATTTTTTAATAATTAATTATAAATATTAAATTTATGTTCTTTACAACTTTATATAAATATTTTAAAATTTATAAACAATTGTGTTATGCCACGAATGCTAACCGGATGTGGTGCTGAGGTGGAGAGGTTATGAATATCTCATCTAACCGTTATATAACCCACAAAAGGATGAGTTACGGCGCGGGTCGAATCCTAATTCCACTCTGATGCTTAAGTCAGTAAGAGAATTAAGAATGAAAAAGTATAGAATGGGGAGACAAAGAAATGTGTACCTGAATAATGAGAGATCAAGAGTTTAAGTAATTATAGGCATTTTCTATGCTATTAGAAATAGGTCGAGCTATCAAAGAGAGCCAACACAGCTCACCACGAGTTGGCTCACACAGGTTGAGGAAAAAATGAGCTAGATTGGGTAGGCTCACTTTTGAAATAAGTTGAAAAAATGTCAACCTAACTCATTTTAAGTAAGCTAATGGGTTAAAAAAGTTGGCTTACCATAAATTTAAAAATAGAAAAATTTTAAAAATTAAAAACAAAACTATAATAATTTAATTAATGATCACCAAACTTAATTTCAAATTATTATAAACATCATCAAAACATGATTAATAACCAAACTTAATTACCATATTGTTATAAATATCATAAAAACATGACTAATAATTCATAAAAATCAAGAATTTTACAAACCTAATACACAAAGGGAGCCAACTTGACTCACTTTAATGTGTTGTGCTTTTTATAACCCAACCTATCATTTTAGTGAGTTAAGTTACTGGACTCGTAAACCATGACTCACTTTAATGATAATGATATTCTCGAATTAGTTTAATTGTATGTTTCCACAATCAATTTATCAAACAGTAAAATCACATTAAAAAAAACAATATAGATTAGTCATACAAACATTGCTATTGTTCCAAAGCTCCATTCGGGTCATTACTACTACTTTCCCCCATTCTCATCCATTTGAATTTCTGTTCTTTTCCTTGTGCCTACTGCCCATTACTTTTGGATCAGGGAGAAAATTGTTAGATTCCCATTCAGTTAATGTCATGGTCCTGCGGTTTGTGTTTTTTATTTTATTTTTTTATCTTGCCATGTCTTTGATTCTGACTTTCGTTCTTGTGCCATATGTCTTAGAAAGGTCTTTAGTAGAATAGTTTGGCATAAAATCAAATTACCAATGTAACTGTCTTTTCATTCCAATAAGTACTACTACCTATACAATATTACTGTCACAGTTATACACAATTTGTACTCATTTGCATCTCGAGATTAAGTAAATCCACTTAATAATTTTATTGTTAAACTAATATGCAGCCAAATTTGCAATATTTAGCTAATTGTACTGTTAATAACTACTCGAGTAGCATTATCTTTCGGTAAAAAATAAATTACACTATGGGTCATTCTTAATTACATGATTTTAAAATTTTGTCTTTGAAATTAATTATTTTCAAATAGGTCCTCAAAATACTTTTAATTTGTCAAGGTGACAAGCAATTAATTTGTCGATCACAGAGTGATTGTTGACGATATAAGCAATTATTTCTTACATTAGCATAATTCTACACACACGTCATTAATTTTCATGAAGTTCCAAACAATATTGTCTGAATTTGAACTAAGTTGAAAACGCAAATTTGTTTAGAGAATTTAATAAAAAATTAACATTTTTAGAGTAAGGTGCAATTTAAACTTTTGTGAATCATGTATGACCTTCTTTCTTTAAGTTTATAGAAGTTCAACTGTACTGAAAGTTTATAGAAAGTATGAAGTGGTAATTACTATTTTGTTCTCATTTTTATAATTTATTAGAGGGTTTGTGATAAGGGTCGCACGAGCGTTGGAAAGCTCATGCCCCTCAGCCATAGGATGCATTAGAATCATGCAATGGATTATTGACATTTTTCTATATTACATTGGCGACTTAAGGTACTTTATTTTATAGGCTGTATATATACAACCTTATTAAAACAATAGAGAAACCAGAATGATGAAATACTAAAAAGAGGGAGTAATGTACCCAAAAAAAAGGGAGTAAAAGGGGCTTTGATCTGCTGTGTAAGTCTCCAACTTGATTGATTATTGCTAATTATGAATTTATTCTCCTTTGTCTTTATGTATGCAGTTTTCTAAATGTAATTATTTAATTGATACATTATAATTCTTGGTGAAAAAATGGATATTACTAAATAAAGAAGGAAGTCGGTTCCTCATAAATTCGTATACCATAGGCAATTTTCGTGGAAATGGCAGCACCCATCGTGGGTTCAACAATTTCGGAACCACAGCCCCCAAGGGTCGCATCAACTCAATATAATGCGCCTGCCCTTGATTTTCTAGAAGATACGAGTACTCTCTCTCTCTCTTAAACTTATATATGTTTGTTTATGGGATTTAATTTTAATTTATTTTCAGCGTAAAGTTTCTTTACATTTTTATGTAATCATGTACTGACACATAATTAAAAGTATTAGACTTTTGATATAGTTATTATAATAGTCAAACTTTTTTAATGAGTTGGTAATACATGATTGAGTGACAATGTAAATTTTTTTTACATTAACAATAAATTAAAATTAAACTCTTATTTTTATGTGCAGACTTTTATATATATATGCTACTTTATATATATATATATATATGTGTGTGTGTGTGTTGAAAGTAGGTTCATGGATAGTTCGAAATATTAATAGAGTGGGCATGTTTGTAATGCTTAATTTTTTAGAATAATTATTTTTATAATAAAAATTTATTTTATTTAAAATTTATCTTTTTTATTTAAAGTGTGTAAAATTAATTATAAGTTAAGATTATTTTTTCATAATTAAAAATAATTTTTTTAAAAAGCTATTATTATAAGCATTTAATTATTTAATTTTAAATTATTTCAAAAGTTTTAAGAGACAAATAACTATTTTCCCTCAATCAAATAACTTTTCAATCGTTTTATACATCTTTTGATAATTTAATACATAAAAGTAATTTTTTTATATAATCCAAACAAAACCCTTTTATCGTAAAATCAATTATGAATTAACATATCTAAACATAAATTATTTTTCTCATAATCGATTTTCTTGAAAATCGATTATACACGTAATCAATTTTTCACATAATTTTTTTCCCACAGCTAATCCAAACTCGTACTAGATTTCATTCTTAAAATGATATTTTAATTAGTTTAATTGATTTAATTTTTTATTCAAAAATTAGAATATGAATCTTAATGTGCATGCGACAGCAAAAAAGTTTAACTTATATATTAAGAATCATATTCTTCTCTGATATGAATAAAGAATAAAATTTATATTTGTGTCGAATTTTACATATTTAAAAAAATAAATATTTTTTATTAAAATGTTTTAATCAATTTAAGAATTAATTGTATGTTCATTATATTGATATTGCAGGTCAAAATCTAAAAAAAAATTTAAATTCAAGATAGGCCTAAAATTTAAAAATCATTTCAAATCAATATAAATTTTATAAACATAATTTACATTAAAAAGTTGTAATTTAATGTTATCTTGTTTTATTTATACAATCCTCTTTTCATCCTTACAACTAATATTTCTAGTATTATATATTATATGTGTGTCTGTATGTGTGTGCTTCGGAAGTTGATTTTCTTAATGGGAGAATTTTGATATGTTCATAAATAAACGTGTTTAAATAATTACTAGCTATATTATCATAACAGAAAATAATCAATATAATTATATTATCGCATGAATTATTATTATTTTTAATTATTTTTTGCATAATAGATAGATATTTTATTAATAAAACCAGCATATATAATGAAGAAATCAGTACAAATATGGTAAACATAGAGAAATTATACATAAAAAGTTACATTCATAATAAATTAGCGAAGAAAAGTTTGTGTTCTCTTTTTTTTTTTCTTAGGGTATTCTTGTGCGTGAGTGTAGGGATTAATCTCTCGAGGTACTGAGATCCATTTAAGGGATTGACATTTCTCAACAGATATTTTTCCATACACATGGGTCAGAAATTGAACTCCTGACCACATGCTTAAGGAACCTAAGTATTTACCACTTGTATCATACCATGTTAGTAAAAGTTTGTGTGTTCTAACTTAGAAAGTAATAAAAAAATATTGATTATAGGAGAGATAGACCTTAGACATTCAGAAAGATGTGACCACCATTTGATGAAAGAACTAGGACCCAATTGTGAATACAGCAGCAAGAAAGAGTTGATGCTGGAAACAACAGCATAGGACATCATATAAATTATTTAAAAGAAAATTATATTTAAAATTAAGCTAGTTAAATTTATTTAATAACCAATAAAATAACAGGGCATTAGTTTGATAGATAAAATGAAAATATAATTGCATCACCAATTAGTCATTCTGTTAACTTCAAATTTAAACGAAATTCAGAAAAAAATAATTAGAAAACTTGGAATTTAAGAGACATTTAGGAAGAGCTTCACTTTCTCACAGTTCACAAACGTCCAAACTTGTCCTCCAGAAATTTGTAGAATAAACTATAGTGTAACTTCTCTTACTATATGTAACCCACTAACCCATTACCTCACGTCTAGAAATTTCTCCACAAGTATTTGGCTTCATAGGCTACAAGCTTTATCTGCCCTTGCGTGTTTGATAGAGAAGAAAAGAAAACATGCAGAGTAAAACATAGAACCTGTTGACTTGCGTGCGTGTGAGGGGATGAAATGAAGGTGAAATTAACACAAGGGGTTGGCTCGCTTTGGCTGGCTAGTATTGATCACAAATTCTTTTATACTTGAAAATCAGTAGTTCAGTCCGCAATACATGTCATAGCATATTAAATTGGTTCGGATAGCAAGTTGGGATTTTTTAATTTTTAACCTGATTTCAATCCGACCCGCCGTTTTACCATGAATTTAATTATATACCTTAGTATCAGGTTCTCACAAATGCTCGACCTTAAGGTCTCTCTCCTTCCAACTTCCAACCTTCCATATTATTTAAGGTATGTTTGGGAGTTGGGAGGGGAAGGAATGAAAAGAAATTAAAAAAAGAAAAAAAGAAAGGGAGGGAAAGATTTTATATAAAAGGTTAAGCACGTGTTTGAATGTTTAAAATCCTTCAATGTTTTTCAAATTAGAACCTTTAAAATGTTCCTAAAATTTATTAAGGAAAAGATTTTGGGGTTGCATGATAATTTTTTTACCTTCCTCCCCTCACTTTAAAAAGCTCCCAAATAATGGTAGGATTTACTTAGAACCTTTCCTTTCCCTTTCCTTTCCCACCATTCTCCTCCTCCATCCAAATATAGCCTTAAGAACTCTTCCTCCTTCAGCTTCTTACTTTGTCATCACCCCACCCACCACTCGACCTCACCGTCCAGACAGACCGAGTTCTCACCCACCCACTGAGTCACCAAACAAGCCAAGCTGTCCAGACACTCTTCTTCCTGCTTTGGTCTCTAGTTTCCCATTTTCAATATTGTAATGACATCATTCGTCTCAGAGAAAATGAAGCCCTTTCTATCAGGTATGCCTTGTTATTATTATTTAGAGCTGTCAAATTACGTGGGCCTGTAGTGTCCGGCCATAGCCTATAAAAGCCCACTTGTTAAGTTGGCCACTAAAACTCTGGACTTAGCTTATCTTATGTGGGTTAGGGCTGCTAGCCTATGGGCGAACCAACCAAAAATTTAAAAATAATATATATTTTTAAAATATATATAATCCATAAATTTCAATTGTCACAAGTTGAATCACAAACAACCTTTAAATATATTTAGATCATAGTTTTCACATGAATCATTCAATGAAGATAAATCTGGACTATAAAGGCTGAGCAAAGTCATCTGCGTAACCAAAGGTCGGGATGGCGTGCGTAAATGCACTGTTTTGTGTTCCGCTGATTTGCTTAGTAAATGTGGTATAGCCTAGCTTAACCTGATTCAGGGACATGGACTAGTGGGTTAAGGCCGAAAAGCCCACACTCGAAATTGGTTGCCTAACCTACACTGCATTCAAGATTAAATAGGCCAACTAATGAACTTTAACTCATTTTGACAACTCTAATGTCAAGGTTTTTATTATTATTAAAGAATGATATTTTACATTTTGGGGTTGGTTGAGTTTTAGCAATCAGTGGGTTAAATAATGTTGAGTTTTCATAAATAGTTGATTAAGCAATGTTGAATGATATTTTATATTTATACTTTTCTTGGCTATAATTTAAGTAGAATGTTCATTGTTGAATGTATTTCACATGTGCCCACGGGTGTTGAGCAAAAAAATTATGATGCTTTGAATAAAGTTTCATTAGGTAAATAACTTGAATGCATCCCTCAAAATCGACAACAAAAAAAGAAATTCCCACCTCAGTAGTTAGTGTATATACTTGGGATAAATTGCTTAGGGCGTTTGGTTTAAGATTTGAAAAAATATTATTAGGAATAACTTGTTCAGAAATGATGATTCACTTGCAATCGTCAACCTCTGGCGGTGGTAAGGGTGGCTGAATTTCGGTGACCAGGGTGGTGGCTAAAATCGTTGAATTTCGATGACCGGTGTGGTGATTAAAGTTGTCGGTCATTGTTAGCTGCCGTTATCGACTTGCAGTGGCTAGATTCGGGTGGTTATCATAGTGGTCAAAGTCACCGACGGCAGCAAAGGTGGTCGGATTTCAATGACAAACATGGTAGTTGAAGTTTCCGACCACCGTAAACTGGCGGCTATGATGGGGGTGGCCAGATTTCGGTGATTGGCCGCTGCAGACGGTAGTCAATGATAGTCATCGACAATGATGTGGCGGTTGTTGGTTAATGATATAACCATAGAATGGTAGATATTTTAGACATTTCACATGGCAAAAAATTCTCATGCCATGGGAATGTTACAAACCCACCTCCTCATATAGGAATGAAAGCATGAGAATGTTAGTTAAAAATAGTTCCTGGAAATCATTTTTGGATGGGAATATTTTTTTAAAACTTGTACCAAACATGAGAATTCAACATTCCTATGTAAAGATTCTCAAGAATGAAAAAACAATCCGCAAACACCAAACACCCTATTATAGTTTCTCATGTTAGGAATGAAAACTCATCAACTCGAATCGATCCAGAACACATCATGCTCAGGTTGAGTTGATTTAACAATTTTTTGAGAGAATGATCCATTAGTGTGGCTTGGGAGAAGATTATTTTATTTTGGATTGTGAATAAAATTAATCAAGTATTAAACTAATTTAACCAATAATTTACATATAGTTAATTAATAATTTATCTTTATTTTGATATTTCATACATGATTAACTGTATGTGAATTATTAGTTAAATTAGTTTAATACTTAATTAATTTTATTCACAAACCAAAATGGAATGATTTTCTCCTAGGTCACACTAATGGATCATTCTGTTCTTCAAACATTGACTAAAATTAATTTGAACACCCCTAAACACAATAAAACACTATAACAACTCAGTTGAACATGTATTTATAAGAAAAAAACATAGCATAACAGTTTGTACTTTAAATGATATCTTCTTATTTAACACTTTTAATCAAATTTATGTATACTTAATTAAATTTAAGTAAATTGAAATATAACCAGTTTTTTTTTTTTTGGGGTGCATAAACGGGGCCAAGTGACCCAAAAAACAAAGAAGAAAAACCCATCACTCTATCAAAGTAAACACGTAGAACAGTAATGAGTAATAGACATATTCCAAAGAGTGAACACCAAATTCCAAAGAGTGACCATGATGAGAAAAAAAAAGTAATAATTTCAATTAATAAATAATTAATTTTAATAATTATTATAAAATTATTTTAGTTGAAGGCTTATATAATATTTAATTAAACAAACATAATTCCATCTAATAATACTTTCCTATATAAAAGTCAAAACTTTTGAAGTGTAATTTTAACTTCGTTTCAGGGGAGGCCATAGACATATTCCTCGACCGATGTGTGCCCCTTCACAAGTTTGCACTAAAAGGCAATTGGCCAGCAGCCAAGCGCATCTTAGATATAGATAGAAGGCTGATGTACGCCGCTATAGCAAACGGATGGCCTACAGTGCTGCATGTTGCAGCAGGTGCAAGTGCAAACCATGTTCACTTTGTGGATGAGCTGCTGAGATTAATGGACGAGGATAATAGCGACTTGACATTGCAAGATGCCAATGGAAACACTGCCTTCTGCTTTGCTGCTGCGGCTGGGAACCTGCGAATTGCTCAGTTAATGCTGGAAATAAATCCACGCTTGCCAGAAAAGAGGGGTGGAGATGGAATGACTCCTGTTCAGTTCGCTGCTTTGCAGGGAAGATGCGACATGGCAAGGTTTCTATACAGGAAGACCATCGAAGCATTCGAAGAACGGGACTGGAAGCTATTGTTCTTCACTTGTATCAACACGGGCATCTATGGTATGTCTTTCTCTTGTGTGTGAACACTTCAGCAATGGAGATAAAGATGGTTGTAAGAATTATTATTATTATTATTCTTATTTTTAAATAAAGACAAAATATTGATCACGATATTTTGCAGACTTAGCCTTAGAAATGGCAAGACATAGGCCAGAGCTCGCTTTTGCACGTGATGAGAAGGAGGAGACAGGTTTGCATCTCTTGGCTCAAAATCCTCTGGATTGTTGTTCTCAAAGTCCAAAACATCAAACTCCGCTCATGATCAACCATGGTAAATCCTTACATTCAGTATTTATTAGGAAAACTAAGACACACGGGCTTGAATTTTTATTTGTCTATGAATCTTACAGATTTCCCGGTTAATTTTATCCAATTAAAGAAATCATTTGTGCGAGTTTGTGGTCTTTTACATATATGTTTCATTGCAAGTAGCCAAATTTTGTATTCCAGGCATGAAGCAAGATGTGGTTCTTCAACTGGTTAGTTATCTTTGGAAAGAGATTCTCAGAAGGGAAAACTCAAAGTTGGAGATAAGGAGAATCATAAGTGACCCTTCTCAACTATTATTTGATGCTGCTGAAGTTGGTAATTTTGGGTTTTTGTCAGAGCTTATTAGCTCTTATCCTAACTTGATATGGGAAGTGGACGACAGAAATCGGAGTATAATTCACATTGCTGTTTTGTATCGCCATCCTAGTATTTACAATCTCATACATGAAATAGGATGTCACAAGGATATTATAGTGACATTTGTAGATAATGATGGCAACACTTTATTGCACTTGGCTGCAAAACTAGCACCGCCAGGTCAACTTGAATTAGTTTCTGGAGCAGCTTTCCAAATGAGCCTTGAGTTATTATGGTTTGAGGTATAACCCCTTAATTTCGTGGCTTTGCATTTTCACACTGGTATATGTAAAATAAACAATACCTTGTATGCCTCCACAGGACCACCACATTCCTATCCCATGTATATCTTGAAAAATCTTTTATTGTCATACGACTCATACACTCATACCAAACATAAAGATCATGATCATTCCCCTGCATCTAAGATAACAAGGCATCTTACATAATGTATTACAACCCCTGAGATATCCAAGCGATTGTTCCCATAGATTGATTTCCTACAATTTGAAAATTAGCAAGATCTTTTTCTTCCCTCTTTTACATGTACTTATAAATTGTAATTGGTGAAATTTGAGGTTCATTCAGCAAAGTCATTTATACATATTTGACTTAAAATATCAACCCTTTGATATGACAGGAGGTCAAGAAGATAATGCCACCATCATTCATAAAGATGAAAAATAAAGATGATTTAACAGCTCGTGAATTATTCACAAGGGAGCATGCAGAATTACGGAGAAATGGAGAGTCTTGGATGAAAGGCACTTCTGAGTCCTGTATGCTTATTTCAACCGTCATTGCTACAGGAGTGTTCTCTGCTGCAATTAGCTTGCCAGGTGGTACCAATGATGATACAGGAAAACCAAATTATTTGGAGAAACCATCATTCCTGATATTTGCAATATCAGATGCAACTGCACTCATCTCATCTTCAACTTCAATATTAATTTTCTTGTCTATTCTTATCTCACGTTACGCGGAGTATGACTTCTACAAGTCACTGCCATTGAAGCTAATATTTGGACTGATAACGCTATTCATCTCCATAACAAGCATGATGGTGGCATTTGGCTGCGCCTTCTTCATAACCTACTACCATGGTTTGAAGTGGGTTCCTAGTTTCATTTCAATACTTGCCTGTCTACCAATACTTCTATTTATATTTCTTCAATTTTCACTATGGTCAGATATCATGTACTCAACCTACTATTGTAGGTCTCTATTTCGGCCAGGTAAAAGTATGCTTTACTAGAGAAGTAGAGGCAATGTAACGAAGGATCATATTCTGCATGCTTAAAGATGTAATATGTTGTTCATCTAAAAATAATAAGTTGTAATCTATGAAGATGGCAGTGAATGTCAAGATATTTTGAATTTCAAGTGAGATCTACAGCTTTGGAAGCATGGTATTCAACCTTAGTGTGCTTCCCTGGGCCTGCTATGTTTTGAACCAGAAGTCTTGGGCTATAAACCTATCCAGATCATTATGAACCTAATGTTGAAAAATAAACAATTTTCCCAAAAGGCCCAGAACCGTTACATAGCTTTTATTTATTTTTGGTATTTAAAAGCTTAGGGAAGGGAAGGTTGTCCTATTTTAAAATCCAAAATATGCAACAAGTCACAGTAAAGACTTAATGATACTTACTAATTACCTATCAATAAAAATTGCTGGCACTAGAAATCAAACATTGACCTTTTAAGCAAAATACATCGATCCTTACTTGCCAAACTATCCAGTTAGTTAACCCTTTGCACATAGCTTTACAAATTAGAATGAATGAGGTCTTTTTAAGCCTTGATATTTTGGTAGGCTTTCTACATGCAAATAGAAACACACCATGATTGAACGTGCCTACTTTCTTCTGTCTTAATACATTATGTCTAGATTCTTTAAAGAATTTAAGAATTTAATTTAGATTCTAAAAAGTTATTAAAAGAGTAATACTGTTTATAAAATTTAAAATTTCAAAAAATAATTCAATTTATAAATTTAAACGTACCAAAAAACTCACACTAAAACCTGTATAACGTACCAAATAACTAATAAGACTATCCTCCAAATACAAAATATATAAAAACATTATGTGAATCATGTTATTTTGGCAAAAGGTGAACAAATTGTTACCGTGGTTGCATTAATCAGAATAAAAGTTTAGTGAATTCAGATACAGCCACATAGCATTACTCAAATTAATGATTGTCTCAAACAAAACCAAACTAGTATCTCTGCAATACTTGGCCCACTAAAATCATTAATCCCACCTCACCTTTATGATTAAATGCAATTGCTTATATACAATGATAAATAAGTTCTCTTGAAGTTTAAAATAAATAGACAAATAAATAATCATTGTGAACACCGTATTTTGTTTGGGTCACATATTTTTTTTTAAGTAGCCAGTTAATTCTGAAAATGAAAATCCAAGAGTTAATAGTAATTAATTAGCCATTTTAAAAAAAATAAAATATATATATATATATAACAATTTAGAAATAGATTAATTAGCCTATTAATTCCTTGGAAAGAAAAAAAAGAAAAGAAAAAAAGAAAAGAAAAGAGAAAAATAGATAATTTAATTAATTAACTTTCAATGAGAAGTCAAAAAGAAATAAATTCTTTATTAGTCACCTAATTCAAGAAATCAAAAAAAAATATAAATATAAAAATACAAAAAAGGTATAAAAATATAAAAATACAAAAAAAGGTACAAAAATATAAAATCCAAAAAAATACGAAAATAAAAAAATGTTTAATTAATTAGCTGACTAATTAACTATAAAATTCAAAAATTAAAAAAAAATTATAAAAATACAAAATACAAAATAATGAAAAATACCATAACCATTCAGCCAGTCCAATTCCTACATCTGGGCCCAACCCATACACAAACCCAGAATACATCCCATGGTCCAAACCCATCACCTGTAGCCCAGTTTCCTTGGACCAGTTCTAATCCAAGCCCATAACCCGCCTAGACCTGGTCCAAACCAGCCAACACCCAACCCCTCAAACCCATTCCACCCTTTCCCCTTTCAAGCGTGCCCTAGCAGAGCACCTTCTGCCTCAGCATGCGCTGCATCCCGCGACAACCCAGCAGCGCCCATGCTCTGCACCTGCTCACTCGACACCATCACGCCCGCGCACCAACCACGCCCGCACCATGCTCTGAGCCCCCTGCACGCCCGCGACAGCGCCATACCCTGCTCCTTCTGCACCTATTCCACTGCGCCACTACCCTCTGCGCCAAAAACACAGATCACGCTCCAAGGTCCTCCTTTTTCCTGCTTTTGGTCGAGTCCTGCACGTCGGATACGAAGGCAGGAGCAGAGGGTGATAGGCTTTCTCTTTTTCTTTTCTTTATTTTATTTTATTTTACTCTTTTATTTTCTCTGGGTTGTTTCGAATTTGTATAAATAGGTTGCTCGGGGTCCTTTTTTTGGGGGAATTTTGGGGGGAGGAATTTTTCTGAGTTTAGGTTTTGAGAGTGAGAGTTTTCTCTGTTCTGAAGAGCGAATGAGAGATTCTGAGAGCTGGGGAGCTTTGGGATTTTTCTTGAAGAAATACAGTAATTTTGTTTAATATATCGGAGCACACCCTCGGTAATTTTATCTTATTGTTGTGTTTTATTTGACGTATATTTAGATGTTGCTATGATTAATTTGTTCTGAGTTCATTGAAATCAATAAATGTGATTTTGAGTTGAGACCTGTTGTGCTTTAGTGCATTTTCAATTCTTATCATGAGTCAAGAGTCATTGAATTTAGTCTGAACCTTGTGATATATCTCGATTTGAGGGAGTGTTTGGCCTGTGATGATATTGCAAATCATTGTAGAAGTTGAATCTGCAAGTGTTTGATGATATCTGCTTGTATATATCTAGTTGTGGTTATATTGATTGATCTGTTTTCACTAGGGCAGGCTAGGAGGACTCGGGTCTGATTCAAGTGAAATGTTTTCTTTTTTGGATTACCATCTGATTTCCTTGTTATTACCCGTGTTGGAGTATTGTATTATTTTGTCTTTATTCATATATGTTTGTAGAATTTTTGAGGCATGATCACTTTGTACCTAATGAGGGTCTCAGTTCTTGTTTTACTGTACAATCATGCTCTGTTTCAATATTGGGTTGTGTGAAGTGCTTGCATCTTGATATATTTGACCCTTGGTATCAATATTTGGGACTGCCATTTCTGTTGAGTTGGGGTAAATAGGAAAGAGTTTGACTACTGTTTTTCTTTTTGCAAAAACTTACGATTAAAAAATGTGAAGTTCCTTTGTGTTTAAGTACTGTTAGCTTAAATATTTAGGGCCTGTGTTGGTCATTTCTTTTCTGAGATGTCAGGGTCTAATGATATGGGTGATAATTATGAGGTTTAGCTTGTAAATCAATGAATCAAGGTGGGATATGAGAGGGTTGATTTAGGATTTGGATCTGTGGAGATTAATGTGCAGATATAATGTGCATGAAGTTATTTAAAACCTCCCTATTATCACTATTATTCATAGGTTACGCTGAAACCTACCCCTGCAATGTATTATTTGGGTTCTAGTTTTCTTCAAAGTTTGATGGGGTTTGCCTGTATTAATGCCAAATGATTGACTCTTGGAATAAACTTATTTCTACTTTGAGTGGCTGTGAGTATTTTGGTTTGACTACAGTAGCCACCCTTTTTCCTCAAGCATGTTTATTTGTATATGTGAATAGCTTTGATATTTAAGTGAGTATTTGTTTGAAACTGGCTTGGATTTGTATCCTGGGGTGGATTTGATCGCATATAATAATTATTTATCTGTTTCCTTAACTTGCTAAGTACTGCAAAAGTTGTATGGGTAAAACGAAACTTCACGGCTTGGGCATTTTCAGAACGTGAGCATGGTTCAGCTTTTGTAATAATACAGAAGAAAAGTTAAAATAAGTAAGGTTGAGTTATTGGCATGTGTCTTATAAATGAGTAGCATTTGGATTTGGAAATTTTTATAAGGCCCAAGTGGGGCGTTCTATTCTTAGGCCTTTGGTTCATGTAGAAATAAGGACTAATGGGCTGGATCAAGTATAAAAAATGATTTTCATCAACCATTCCATTTCCTTTCATTTGAAGATACGATAAGCAAGTCAACATATGCGCACGTGAAGTACTTAGTTTAGTAAATTTTTTGTGGGGGCCACAATTTTTCTAATTTATCCTGATATATGGTCTTATAGTTCGATTCACGATGTTGCGAATTCTAGAGATTATCATTAATTCACATCTTTTACATGGTTTATCAAATCTTTTAAACAATTAGTTATGACTTAAGACTTCAATGATAGCATAATTGAGAATATATTGCGACGGCAAATATTTTTAATTTTTCTTGAGGCAAAGAAATTTTTTATAATTTTGCCGGGAGCGCTATAAATAATTTCTTACAAAAATCTTATTTCATGGTTAATTTTAGCAATTCTTTATCACCTTACTCACGTCAAAATTAAGCTGTGGAATAAGGTTCCGATGATGGGATATTTAAAATTAACTGCGAAGGCGGTGATATTTTAATTTTCTTGAGGTGAAGAGAATTTTTATGGTTTTGCCGGGAGCACTGGCGGGACTATAAATAATATCTAATAAAAGGCATATTCCATTATTAATTTTATTGCAATTTAATTGCATTTGATTCTTAATTAAAAAAAATCACATTAATATTCTTCCTTGCCTTTTCATATCATTCACGATTTTAAACATTAATTCCCCACGCCATAATTAAAATTGGCCGATGACAGAAATTGGAAGAGGATCGGGAGTCTGATCAACTAAACTCTTCCTGATATTCTTGAGGCATTTATATCAGATTTTGCCAGGAGCGCTGGCGAGGTCTGATCTCCAAAATAAATAATAAAAATAAAATATCTTTCAAAACAATAAAAACAACAAAATAATTGTGAACAAATTCACATAGCCCGTATTTAATGATAATGGTGAATTAAAATTTGGAAACTCTTTTGCGAAAATCATTTTAAATAAATTTCTCAATTATGAAACTCATTTTCCAAAAATCATTTTATCTATAAAAAAAAATATCTTCTTGGAAATCCAAGTTCTAATTCACTATTGTCATCTTTAATAAATTATGGGTCTACAATTTGTTCCCCAATAATGGCTCTTAAGCCACCCATTCCCTGTCTCAGTCATTTATCACCCTTGATAATATGCCTGACAAAATGAGACATAAAAAATAAAATAATTTTTTTTTCAAATAATAAATAACCAATGCAATTGACTTAGCAGATAACTTTAGATTAAATAGGTAACCGTTCTTGGATCGGACGGTGTAGGGTGCTAATACCTTCTCTACCCGTAATCAAACCCCCGAACTTAAACTCTGGTACGTAGATTTATTTTGTAGGTGTCCAATCGCACCATTCCATTTTTTGATGGAAAAATCGATTGGTGGCGACTCCCAAAATTTCTCATTTCTCTTTAAATCCCTTTTTTGTGAGTTTGCCTAATTTCGCAACTTTTTATTTTTTCCCTCCGGGAACGGTTGCGACAATCACTAAAGACCACTGATATGCAATGCCAAGCATTTGTGGTTAAAGGTAGGCAAGGTACCTGTGACACTTTCAAAACTATTTTTTTGGTCTTGACAATTTCAAAAACTTAACCTTTGAAATATAGTAAAGATGTTGAAAGGGTGATGATGTTATCTACACAAGTTTTCAATTCACAACGTTGCAAAATTGTACAGGTCACTCCATCAGAATTCAGGTGGCTCCATTTAACTTTATATGTTAAACATGGATGGAGCAGCCTGTATTGTTGTCAGAGTTGTAAATGCAATTGTGTATGTAGAATTATTTGTGTTGAAAAGTACAAGGTCTACTGCAACTAAAAAAATGAACCAGAGCACTTACACTGACCAAGAATTGAGCAAATTACTTCCTGCAGTCATCTATATGAGAAATTACTTCAGGTTCTTCACAGGAATCACACCCTTAATATTATCACCTGATACACATCAGCAACCAACTCAGCATCCCCATCAGCAGACTCCGTAACCACTTATGTTACTATTGTTAATTGGTTAAACAAACCAACTAACTTTCTATTACCTTTCTGTTACGCTCAGTTACTGTTAGTTACTATTATTAGCTTAGTTAGCTTACTTAAACTTGATTAGTGGTTAGTTAGTAGCTTAACTCAAATCATATGATCTGCTATATAAAGCTTGTAAGCTGATACTTGCTAAGTTAATCAATAATTTTTTCCATTCACAATTCTCAGTTTTCATAATATGGTATCAGAGCTCTCACTAAGCTCTGAGCTTTTCGCTGCAAACTCATCTTGTTCTTCAACTTGTGCTTCTCTTCGAATCAAGTTCTCCATTCTCATGTTTTTCTCCATTCAATAGAAAATTCTGCTACGAATTCAGTGGGGGATCATCTCTGTAGAATCCCTCGAATCCATACTATCTGCACCCCAATGAGAATCCAGCGTAAGTCCGGGTTTTACCTCCTTTTACGGGGCAAAGCTTTCATTCGTGGTGCAGAGCAATGAAAATGGCATTGCACTCCAAGAATAAGATGAAGTTCTTGGACAGCACCATCGCAATGCCAGATGTCACAGATCCCTTGTTCGGAGCTTGGGAGAGATGCAACACTATGTTGCTTTCATGGATTTTGTATTCTGTTTCTCCTTCCATAGCCCAAAGTATTCAGTGGATTGATGATAAAGCCTCCGAGGCTTGGAATGACCTCAAGGAACGCTTCTCACAAGAGGATATGATGAAAATCTCCAATCTTCAAGAAGAACTCCTATAAGCAGGGAGAACTTTTAGTCACAGCTTATTTTACAGAAATAAAGATTCTGTGGGACGAGCTAGAAAATTTCCAGCCAATTCCAAATCACTCATGTACAATATACAGTGCACATGTTCTGCATTATGCACAGTGAAGAATTATAGGCAACGTGACTATGTCATTTGCTTCCTCAAAGGTCTCAACGATCAATTTGCACATGTAAAGTCCCAAATTCTGCTTCTTGATCTTCTACCTCCAATCAACAAGGTGTTTTCCATGGTTGTTCAACAGGAGAGACAATTGTCTAATGGACTTGCAATCAAATCTAAGGCACTGATCAATCTTGCTAACAACACTCACAACAATGATTCAAAACCATTTGGAAAAGGAAGGAACACTCAACAAGGGAAAAGTTGGGGAAACAAAGGTCAACACTGGTAGAGGCAAAGTGTTCACTTTCTGTGGCAAAAATGGCCACATAGTGGATGTTTGTTACTGCAAGCACGGATTTTCGCCTGGATTCAAGTTCAAAAATCCCAGGTCATCTGTAAACAGTGTAAGCTCCAATCAAGAAGATCAACCTTGCACCAATTTAGACCAACCACAGCATGATCAGAAGTCTTCAGGAGTTCACTTTGCAATATCAGAATTTGCTAGCTTTAATCCAGAACAAAGGTCAGCATACCAAACTCCACTCCTTAAACCAAGTTACCACATTACCCACCAATACTTCATCCAAACCCCTCAATGTTTCTACCTCACTTGCAGTTGAATCAGGTACAATCCTTTCTTGCTCGTCAAAAATCACTCAGTGGATCCTGGACATAGGAGCCACTTACCACATTTGCTTTGATCTGAACCTATTTGCCACATATAAACAAATTAAACCCATTCCTGTCAAATTACCCAATGGAAGCCAGATAAATGCTAATTATTCTGGAATAATTTACTTTTCAAATTCATTTTACTTTATTGAAGTATTTTACATTCCTCACTTCTCATCTCTGAAGCATGAGTACTCCATTTCTGAAGAAGTACCAATACTGGGTATGTACTGGATACGGGTATAGCTCGGGTATGTCGGGGTACGTACCCATTTTTTGTTTTTGAAATTCATGTTTGGTACACTTCTCCGGTACGATTGGGTTTGGCAGGGTACAAGTCGGGTACAGCTAATCGGGTACAACTAGTTTTTCTCTTGATGAGCTAGACTTGGAGACTGTTCTTTTTACTAATGATGGGTAAGGAAATAATGATATTGAGACTATTAGATCATGATTTTTATATTCATGCTTAGATTTTATGTTGTTGAACACGTATAATTTCTTTTTGTGATATGCTATATTGTCATTTGAACAACTTAAGCTCCTTTTTATGTTATATGATATCTATAAATCTACTATATAATTATACTAATGTACTCGTACCTTAGTTTTTCCAAAATGTTGTATCCTGTACTCGTATCTATACCGGGTACCGGTAGCGTACCCTTACCTATACAACACAGCTTCTCATTCAATTTGATTTCAGTATCAAAATTGATTAATTACTTACACTGTTGTTTGACATTTCAAAATTCAGAATGCTTACTTTAAGAAGTGAGCACATTAAGGATGATTAGTTTAGCTTAAGTCAAAGAGGGTAGTGGTTTAGCTGAAGTCAAAGAGGGTTTGTACTACATGATTGATCTTGCTTTCTCACAAACTTCATTTCCACATATTCTCTTAGAATTTGGGTTTTGGGCCTAGCTCATGGAGTGATGGTTGTCCCACACTTGTAACTACTATTCAAGTCGTATCATTATCCAATGTGAGACTTTCAACACCCCCTCATGCCTAGGACTGGACATCTAAAGTGTGAAGTTTGTAGGACTGGACATCTGCAGGTGGTTCAATGAATCTTGGATAGGCTCTAATATCATCTTAGAATTTTTGTTTTGGGCCTAACTCAACCCCAAAAGCTAGCTCAAGGAGTGAGGATTGCCCCCCACTTATAACCACTATTCAAGCCATATCACTATCAATGTGAGACTCTCAACACCCCTTCAAGCCCAGGGACTTGGGGCATGGATAACATGGTTTTTTTTATACTAACAAAATTGGAAGTAGAATTGATACTATGGAAAATTTGCATCCCAAGTTTTGGAAGTAGTAATGATGCTACAATAAATCCGCAACCTACATTCTGTAAGTATTGATGCTCAAATAAATCCACAACCTAAGTAACCACCTTTTGACATTCTCTTCTAAGGATACTTGAGACTAAATACTTAGACAAAAGAAATTTAAGCAACAACAGTTTGCTTATGAGCAAAAGCAATCCCCTTTCTCGATGCTGCCTAGTTCTGGCTTAAGTCAGTCAGTCAACCCTTGGAGGTCAGATGAAATCAAAGCCTCAACTTCAAAAAAAAAAAAAGGAAGCTCAGTCATATCATATTGTACAAATGAGCACTTGTACACATCCCCATCTCCATCAAGTGCACAAAGGGACGAAACACTATCTCTAGTCAATGTGGCACTTGGGTTTTTCTCAATATATTCATTGTAAAAAACCCATTTTCAAAGTCTGGCAACTCGATGAGATTTAGTTCTATCAATCCTTTGAATAAGTCATGTACTTCTTCGTCAGGAAAGGAAAGGCGAACTTGTCTTTCTATTTGCTTTCTCCTTTAGAGACTTTGGAGGACTGTTTCTTCTTTGACTTTGAGAAGATTCGGCTTTAGTCTCTTTGGTTTGGCTAGAAGTTTCTCTTGATCTCATGTTCTCATCTGAGGTAGCACCTGAAGTTATAGGTTCTTGTAAATTCAACTTCTGCTGTACATTTTGATTTGTTGCATTACATATTAGGCCTCCATTCTTATGAAAGAATGCATGTACTACATGCACAACATTCTTTAGGTATGACTATTTCTTAATTATTCTTATAATAGCTTTTAAAATATCAAATGGAGACCGCCATATCAAACAGTGTCAAGATATCATATAGTAATAGTACACAATTATTAGGGTTGATCCATTATTTTAAATTGACTAACACTACAAAAAAAATCGATTCTTTGTGGCAATTTTTTAGTAGCAGTTCCTTTCAACTGCCACCATTGAACCATTTTTGTGACCCTTTCGTTCACCGCCACAAATACAATTCGTTGAGCGGCGGTTGTCATGTGTTTTGCGGCAATTCTAATTAAAAGGTCATTGTATTCGTTTCATTCCCTAGCTAAACCTCCTTTAATTTCATTCTACAATTTGTTTTTCCTCCAAAATCTAGTTGTGAACAAGATGAAAAGTGGTTCTGCAATTTGTTTCTCCCAAAGGCCCTAGGTTCCTCTCGCAATTCATTCCCCCCCAAAGCTTCGCATTTCGATTCAGGCATAGGAAAAACTGCAAAAACCCTCAGATTCCTTCTCTCTCGCAAAAACTCTCGCCATTCCAAAGGCTCAAAGATTACCTTCGAGTGCCAGAAGAACTAAGGCGCACCCAACATCGTAGCCAAGTATACGAGCCTCCCTTTCATGTAATGCCAACATAGCTTCTCCATCGTCGATTGCCAACGCTCCAGTGTCAACGACGACATGCTCATCTTCTTCATGGCAACTTCTAGCTTGCCAGCAAGGAGCATGCCCTCAAGTTTAGCCAGGCATCGATCAATCCCTTTTTTTTTTTCTTTCTATCCTGATTTCAGATTCCTACTATGCGTTTGTGTTTTTTGTTTTTTAATTTTAGGATATTTACTGTTGTTTTGTTTGATTTGCTGGCCAATCGAAGTTCAGAGGTAGCGGTATGGAAGATTTGTTTTTGATTTGTAATGGATCGCATGTGACTGATAGTGTGTTGCATGAAACTTTTGCTAGTGCATATCCTTCTGTTAAAGCTGCAAAAGTTGTTTTTGATGCCAATACTAGTCGTTCAAAGGGCTATGGTTTTGTATCTGCTACTTATATTGACTATTGTGTATGTCAGCAGTTATCATGGGATCAGCTTGTTGTGTTGCTACAAAGGATCATACTCTTCCCAACAGAATTAGAGGTGAAAGTTTACATAGGAATGTCGCATGTTCACCATCATGGAGCTTTCGATGGGATAGTTGGGGGCGTGTTGCTGGTGAAATTGAGGATCCTTCCTATCACATGTCTCATAGAGTCAGCAGAAATGTCAACATGGAGTTAAAAGGGTCATTAAGTTATGAAAGAGGTAATTTATCTAATATCTATTTCTCAGAAATCCCCTGTTCATGAGCCATTGATTGCAAATCAGATGACTCCATCTTCAGGTAAATGTTAGCACTATTATTCTTTAATTGGTTATGTTAAGTTTGTACCCTAAATTAATAAGAACAGGGATAATAGATTTATATGTTTGGATTTGCCTTGTCGAAATTTGTATTTGTCAACTTGGTCGCATGTATTGTTCATTAATGGGATATATATATATATATATATATATATATATATTAAAAAAGTCATTTAGTCGCAGTTTTGAGCCAATATCGCAGCTAAACAACTTTTTTTTGTTAGCGGCTGTTTAAACCGTTGCAAATATAAATATTCTACTAACGACATTATTCCAGTGGTTCGGAAAAACCGTCGCTAATTGTTTTGTGACTCTCGCAGTGCTTCAGGAATCGCCATGAATCACTTTTAGAGGCGTTTTCAACCGCCATTAACACATGTTTTTTTTGTAAAAGAAACATATTCTCTTTTTTTATTCATTCTTTCACTTAGTACGTGTTTGGATTAAATTTTACAAGTTTTATTTTCAATATATTCAATTTTACAAACTTAATTTTAGTCAGAAGCGGGTTTTAATGAAGTAATTTCTATTTGAAAATCTTTATCTAAAAATTGATTATGTTAAAATGATTGTTAATTGGATAATATTAATAAAAATCACTTTTGTATGTGTAATTATTAAAAAAGGTTTGAGTTATTTTGAGTTAGATTGTTAATAAATTAATGTTAAAAAGATTGATTAGAAATAAATTAATGACAAAAGAAATTCTTTTAAAAGTTAAATTTATTTGGTATAACTATAATAATATTTTTTTAAATTATTAGATTATATCTATTTAAGTATTATTAAAATATTGATATAATATCAAATTATAAAGATATTTCATTTAATACACATAAATGAGTTTTTTTCATCATAAAAATAATAAAATATTGCTCTCACATTTAAGATATTAAAATCAGGTTTACACTTAAATGTGATTCTTATCTAAAGAATGCTAAATATGTTAGCACCGCTTTTAAGATAAATTTTACCTCCAAACATAATTCTAAGTGTATGTTTACACACCTTTAGACTCGCGTTGATGACCGATGACTCCATTACATTGCAATTGCAAAGGCAGCATTGCAGATACTCAAAAAGAGTTTTGCGTTTCAGCTGTCCTTGGGAGTGTGCAAACCCAAAGCCACAGCCCACGCAAAGAATAAAAAGGAATTTTCATGAGCATTTCCTATATTGGCATGAGGTGAACCTTCTTATATGTGCATGACTGTATTCTTTCTCTTTTATCCCTCCCTCCTTCCTTTATTATGCTACTTCATCTTCCGATCTTCTTCCTTTTCAGGTTCCTGTTTTCCTTCCACCTCCTCTTAATTGTGGTATCTAATTTTCCTGCACTTTGTTTCAACCTCTTTTCCTGTTTTCTTTCCTTCTTTAATTATGAAACTTAATTTCACCCTAAATTTACCTCAGTATCTTTATTCTACTACACCTCAATCAAGAACCACCCAGTTCAATGCGAATCTAAGTTCCCATACAATTCTGAAACATATCTTTTTTCTTTTTGCCCAAACTATCTTCTTACTGAGATATTATTGGTTATCTTTGTGCAGGCAAGTGTAAGTGGAAAAGTTCCCGTTCAAACTTGTAATTTCAGGTATGCAGCAACATTTTCTTTTTCTATTTATTTATTTTTTTAGGTTGAAATTCAACCCCACGTTAGCAAGCGAGAATGGTTGTTCTTGTACGTTAATTGGAAGAGGGAAAAACGAGACAAAAAAAAAAGTAAAAGGATGACTATTTTCATGGGTGGGCAGTAGCTTTTTTAAATTAAAATAGTAAAATAAATAAATAATTTACTAAAATCATGTTCTTTAAAGATTAAGTATTAAAATAAGCTTTTATTTTCTTATATTAAGAAGTTGATTTTATTGAAACTGACTTTTTAGCATGGTTATTTTTTTCAAAAAAAATCATATTAAGAAGTCAATTTTAATGAAATCAACTTTTCAACATGTTTTATTTTTTTTAAAAAAATTATGTTGGAAAGTCAATTTAATTTTTTTTAATAAAAAAATCATGTTAGGAAGTCGATTTCAATAAAACCAACTTCTCAACATTAAAAAAAAAAAGACCATTTTGATTCATAATTTTTAAAAAGCATGATTTTGATAAATTTTTAATTTTTTTGTTATACCAATATAAAAAAGCCGTGGGCATATGTCGACGTAGTCAATCGTCTTGCGATTATGTCTAAATTATTCTAGCACTATATATTACATACTTTCTTCTCAGGTAAATCTTATGTATTGTACATGTGTGGTAGGTCTCATTTAGTTTAATATACTTCATCTTTTTTTCTTTGGTAAATGTGACTCAATTAAAAAATTAAATTCAATGTGAATAAATTTTACTTATAAACTAATATGTACACTTGTGAG
This sequence comes from Styphnolobium japonicum, assembly GCA_023212625.1. NCBI lineage: Eukaryota > Viridiplantae > Streptophyta > Magnoliopsida > Fabales > Fabaceae > Styphnolobium > Styphnolobium japonicum. Next base: position 16,750,559 of record JALBWW010000003.1, on the reverse strand, counting down.
ATGCACAGAGGCAATTATAAATTTTTTAGTGATTAAAGAAAATTAAAATTAAAAATATTTGATTATTACTTTCCTGTCTACCAATTATTCTATTTATATTTCTGCAATTTTCACTATGGTCTGATATCATGTGCTCAACCTACTGTTTTAGGTCTCTATTTAAGCCAGGTAAAAATATGCTCAGATGCAATCTAATGAATGATCATATTCTGCTAACTTAAAGTTGTAATATATTATTTTATTGGGAAAAAAGTTGTGATAAATTATATCTGAAAGATGGCAGTGAATGTCAAGATTTTTTTGAATTTCAAGTTAGATCTACAACTGTGAAGGAAACAGCGTGGTATTCAACCTGGTATTGAAATGAGAAACGATGTGTTGTTTCCAACAAGACTTTGGGCCTGCTATGTTTTGGAACCACGTCTAGGGCTATAAACCCATCCAAATTATTATAAAGGTTTCTTTTTTAATTTAATTTCTATTCACTGTCAGTGTAAAATTTTTTTACACTGTCATCCAATCATGTGTTGCCAAATCATTAAAATAGTTAGACTTTCTAGGTAGTTGTTGTGATAGTCAACTCTTTTACTGATTTGGCAATACATGATTGGATGACAGTGTAAAAAAACTTTACACTGACAGTGGATAGAAATTAAACTCTTCTTTTTTTTTGTACAACAGATTATTATAACGAAACGGACCAAAACACGTTACATATTTTTTTACAAATTAGAATGAATGAGCTCTTTTAAGTCTTGATATTTTGGTAGGCTTTTTGCATGCAAATAGAAATACACCATAATTCTATACCAACAAAGAAGAAGAAGAAATACACCATAATTCCTACCAAAAAAATAAAAAACATACACCATCAACATCATTAAAAGAATTGAACTTGCCTACTTTCTTCTATCTTAATATATTGTATCTAGATTCTTTAGTTCTCAATAGACATTCAAATAATTGGTATTTATTTTATTGTTTTAAGAATTAAATTAGATTCTAAAAATTATGAAAAGTGAAATCTTATTTCTAATAAATTTTATATCTTTTTTTAGTAAAAAGTTCAAACTTATAACAACTCGAAATAAAACTTAAAATAAGGTACTAAATAACTAATAAGACTTATACAACCACCTTATTTCAAGTAAAGGAGAAGACTCTCAAATGACTAATTAATGTCACTCAACAATTCAATAAACTAATGATAATTACGAAATAAAAATCATGTAAATTGGTGTATCACTATTTTAGTTATTATTCTTAAGATACATACACACACACATATATATATATATTTTTTTTTTCTTTTATTGAATGTGTTACGTTATGCTTAGGCTAAAAAAATTCATAGTGTAATTCATTGTACATGAATATATGTGAGGGAATCATTCATAAGAACTTCATGAGGGACAATTCAGGAAATTAAGAACAAGAATATCGAGGAGGACAAGATGATGGAATGCATGAGAGATATGTAAAAATAAAATAGATCCCACAATACTTAAATGCCCAAACATTAAAAAGAAAAAAATGTATTGTTATGGTAGTTTTTATTTTGTGTGCAGATTATTTTAAATACACATAATTTCTTATTATATAAAATATTTTTCAAAATTAGAAAATAACATACATTAATAAGAGTTTTATGTTATTATATAGGGAAAATGCAACCACACATCCTCAACTTTGAGGCATTTGTAAAAAGTCACTCTAAACTATTAATTCTCACTATTAAGTGTGAACATCACATTTTGTATGAGTCATATAAAAAAATATAAAATTTCATAAAAAGATTAATTCGCCAATTAATTCAAATAATAATAATAATAATTGAATAATACAAAAAATTATTAAATAAAGAAAAGAGAAAAAATTTATAATCACATGACCCATTTAAGTGACACAACTTCACCTAGGGTCCAAGACTTGTCAGCTCACCCTACCCAACACTTCCTCACGTAGCCCATTTTCCTGACCCATTACCTAAGAGGAAGACCCAAGATCCATGACCCAAATGGAATCTGCCGCACTCCTCCCCTAGCACGCATAAGCACACACCCACTTCACTCCAAACCAAATCTAAGCACCACCTCTATAAGAGGAGGGGCTTTGCAAGATGAGAAAATGAGGATACTAAGGGTGTTGATACCCAAATTTGTCCAAGTTCTTTTTTCTTTCTTCTTTCTTTCTTTCTCTCTTTTTCTTAATTAATTTATTTGTTTATTTATTTATTTATTTTTTTTTGGGCCCTGTGGCACAATTCAGAACCCGATACCAATAACTCTGGGAAGGCATCCACTTTCAAGCCCAAACCCATCCCACTTTGATGCTATTTATTCTCAATCATAATCATATCATAAAGAGAGAAAATCCCTCAATTTCTAGCACTAATTACTTGTATCCTATTTTTTAGCTCAAGGTGTATCTTCTATTTTGCACCTAAATCAATCAATATCATAAAGATACCATCCCTTGATTTTAGTTCCAAATTACCAGTAATTCACTCCCTAATTCTAAGAGATTGATTGCCAATATCAAATTAATTGAGTGATAAATAAAAGGAAAAATCAATTTTAATTAATGCTGATATTAAAGAAAAATCTCACCTCTTTGGCTATAAAAAGCCTTGCAAGACATAACACAAAAAAAAAGAAGGAACGAAGGAAGGACCAAGGGCCAAGGAGCAGCAATACACAGGGGAGCTAATATACTCACAAGCAGATTTCTTAAAGGCTGGGGTTTCTTTCAGTCCCCTATGCGGCTGTGAAGGTGTGAAGCCATCAAGCCATTCCAAAGTCCCGTTCTTTATTAATAAGTTCCTACCTCTTGGATGAAGGTAAAATCTCTAGAATGATATCTTGGTTTAATTTATTTTTGTGGTTGAGTTTTCTTCATCTACCTTCCCAAATGTTATGAAGGTAGATGCATAACATTTGGGAAGGTAGATGAAGAAAACTCAACCACAAAAATAAATTAAACCAAGATATCATTCTAGAGATTTTACCTTCATCCAAGAGGTAGGAACTTATTAATAAAGAACGGGACTTTGGAATGGCTTGATGGCTTCACACCTTCACAGCCGCATAGGGGACTGAAAGAAACCCCAGCCTTTAAGAAATCTGCTTGTGAGTATATTAGCTCCCCTGTGTATTGCTGCTCCTTGGCCCTTGGTCCTTCCTTCGTTCCTTCTTTTTTTTTGTGTTATGTCTTGCAAGGCTTTTTATAGCCAAAGAGGTGAGATTTTTCTTTAATATCAGCATTAATTAAAATTGATTTTTCCTTTTATTTATCACTCAATTAATTTGATATTGGCAATCAATCTCTTAGAATTAGGAGTGAATTACTGGTAATTTGGAACTAAAATCAAGGGATGGTATCTTTATGATATTGATTGATTTAGGTGCAAAATAGAAGATACACCTTGAGCTAAAAAATAGGATACAAGTAATTAGTGCTAGAAATTGAGGGATTTTCTCTCTTTATGATATGATTATGATTGAGAATAAATAGCATCAAAGTGGGATGGGTTTGGGCTTGAAAGTGGATGCCTTCCCAGAGTTATTGGTATCGGGTTCTAAATTGTGCCACAGGGCCTAAAAAATAAATAAATAAATAAATAAACAAATAAATAAATTAAGAAAAAGAGAGAAAGAAAGAAAGAAAAAAGAAAAAAAGAACTTGGACAAATTTGGGTATCAACAGCTGCCCCCATTTGCTTCTCCATTTATAAGAAATAAATGGAAAGCAAATGTGTTGATTCAAATTTGTCCATTAAGTAAATTGTATGGGTATAAGGACCTCAAAACATAAAATAACAGTGGGTATAAGACCCTGGAATTTAAAGACAAAGGGCGCATGGCCTAGTGATTAAAAGGAGGTGGGCGCGGGGCTTGGAGATTAAATGCAGTGGGTGCGGGACCCTGAAATTAAAAGGCAGTGGGTGCGGGGCCCGAAAATTAAAATGCAGTGGGCGCAGGGCCCGAAAAAGCATATTAGGTACAAGACCTTGGAATTTCAAGTCAAAAGGCGCGGTGGCCTGGTTATTAAAAGAAGGTGGGCGCGGGGCCTGGAGATTAAGTGCAGTGGGTGCAGGACCTTGAAATTAACAGGCAGTGTGCGCGGGGCCTAAAAATTAAAATGCAGTGGGCACGAGGCCCGAAAAAGCACAGTAGATACAAGACCTTGGAATTTAAAGACACAAGCCCTACACCCGGGCTGGTTACCTTGTAGGCTTAGATAGAGGGCAAAGTAGTGTTGCTTTGAAAGGCCTACGGTCTCCGTATAAGCCCACGAAACCCCTTCACTCAAATTTAACCCTTTCCATTCGTAGCCTGTCATGGGTGAGGATTGGGGACCTTTACTAACCAAAGTGTTGGTGACAGTAAAGGCAATTTGGGGATCTTTTCCTAATAGGGTTCTAGAATTCAAACCTTCACCAATTAGATCGACCTTGGAGCTACCATGGTTTATAAAATTAATCCCGTAGGACAGGTTGTTAAGCTCAGGTAACCTTCGCCGTAGGACACATAAGAGAACCCTTTCTATCCTTTACTTTCTATCCTTTTTATCGATGCTTTACTTTCCAGCAATTCGACATGGTTCCAACAATTGAAGAATATACTAAGCTACTTAATATGGAGGCTTTACCCAAGGATAAAATTTATTACCATGACACAAAAACAACACCCAAAAAGGTGCTTTCCAAGCTTATGGGTATTCATGCAAGTGAGATAGAGAAGCAATTGAAGGAAAATGGTCGTAACCTCAGCGCCAATTACTTGCTGGAGTTTATTCAAGAGCATGTTGACACTGAGCAAGGGTTAGCTATGTTGGCTTTGGCTATTTATGGATTGGTAATTTTTCCAAAAGTGAAGGGCTAAATAGACGGACAAGTAATCAAGTTATTCGAGCAAATAGAGCATAAAACCAACCCAGTTCCTTCAATTCTGGCAGAATCCATAAGATCCTTGAATTATTGTAGACTTAATAAAAAGGGGCGATTTCGTGGGTGTGCTTAACTGCTGACAGTATGGATGATTAGCCATTTACCAACTCTAAATTGCTTCCAGTACCCAAAGATTAAGTACGGGATGTATAGCCCTGGGTTCAAAAACCCGATCTTGCATCATAGCATTTCAGATTGGCCTCATAAGGCGCCAAAAAGGAGCCAATAGATTAATTATTTTCTGGAAATAAAAGAAGTAGTTTGGAGGGCCCCGTGGTTTCCACACTCATTCGCTATATATCGGTGTGGGGATAAGCCGTGGGTTCCGCTCATTAGCCTGTGGGGTGTGACCAATTACGCACCTGCTATGGTCCGAAGACAACTAGGATCCAAGCAATTCGTTCCAATGACGCATGGGCTATCAGTGTTTGATTTTTCTTATGGCGACGAAGGAGCAACTCATAAAGCTAAGGAGGCAATTGAAGCATGGAAAAATGTGAGATACGTAAAACCCGGCGTCCTCTCGAGTGACACTACCCCGGGCTATCTACTATGGCAAGCTAGCAGAGGAAAATGGTTTATTGCTCCTAAGGTTCAAGGCCCTGAACCACCAACCCATATGTTCAATGAACCAATTGATTACCAAGCTGAAGCTGAGGGGAAATATGAAATGGCCTATCAGTAGTTCCAAGAAAAGGAAGCCATATTTACAGCTGAGTCTGAGAAAATGATTTCTAAAAAAAGGGCATGGGCCAGTGAAATAACAAGAGCTAAATGGAAGATACAAAGAAAGGAAGAGGAATTCTTATGGACGAATCATGAGATGAATAAGTTGAAAGAGAGATGTCAAGTTCTGGAGTCAACCATCACAAGAAAAGATGTTCAACTCATTGAGTACGACCAAAGGAATGAAGCTTTGAAATTAAATGTGCACACTTTGAACTCACAGCTAGAGGCTAGTCGCGAGGTAACTGCTCACCTGAGGAATGAGAAGGCTCTGCTGGAAGAAGAAACTCGTTGTTGGCATGATAAGAGCTTGGATTATGAAAACAAATATCGAGTGGTACAGCAAGGGGCCAACAACTTACTCAGTGGTGTTAGAAAGGTTACTGAAAGAGCCCGAAAAAGAGCAAGAGAAGCACAAGAGATCGAGGCTAAGCTGCCACCGGGTGAAACTCAGAAGTTCTTATTCAATATTAAGAAAGATCTTGGCCACCTCGGCAAATTCCATTAAAAGATAGATAAGACACTAGGAATCTAAAAGGAGTTTTTGTTTTTGTTTTTTTCTTCTTTTCAAATCCATTTGTGTAAGGACAAACTCCTTGTTCTTTGAGAATTTGATATGGAATAAATGAGTTTTAGCAATATTATCTACAATTTTGGACCATTTTTTTTTTCTGCATGCATGCATATCATTGATTTCATTTCCATATTTGCATATTCACACTATGTTAATTTGGTTTAAAGGAACAAATAAAACAAGAAAACTGTTTCCGCGGCACCCTTATAGGACTCGTTCCCAAACGAGAATCATGGATGAACAAGAGCGCGAAAGGACTCAAGAAGAGTTAAAAAATGATGTGAATCATCTAAAAGAACAGATGACCAAGATCTTAGAAATACTAAAGTCTGCTGAAAGGAGGAGAAATACAGATGGGACCCCTCCAGCAAATAATGAAGAACAACCAGTCACGCCTCTTCACCCTCCTGGCTTCACACCAAACCATGCGCCGGTACAAAACATGAATCCCCAAAGTGTCATGATGCCACTCACTATTTACCCAACCAACCCCTCGCAACCTCAAGGCCCAAATCCACCAGAAGCTAATATGTCATCAGCTCAGCCAAATTTTTATCCTTTTGGCTTCATGCCCAATATGTCACAACAACATACTACCCACCCTCCAAACGATGGTATGCCAAATGGGAATCCACAAAATGCTCCGCAACAACAAAACCCTCACCTTGGTTCTCATGAAACTATAAACCCACAACCAATGCAGCAGTCTCATGATTACTTCATGCCGCAATCTGTCCCGCAAAGGATAACAAGCGATCCTCCAATGAATCCCCTAATGGAAGGACCAAAGCCCAAAGAGAAGTTAGAATTTCTTGAGGAGAGACTTCGAGTCATAGAAGGGATGAACAATTATGGCCTTATGGATGCCACAAAGCTTTGCCTTGTCCCAATGACAAGAGGTTGTCGAGACCCCGTCAAATAAATAAAATTTACCGGTTCACAAACTAATTTGTAGTATAGAACATGAACCGAATCGTCTCTCAAGGATCCAAAAAGAACAAAGATTTAATCAGATCAAGATAATTAAAATGGGGGGTTTTGTTGTTGATTAACAATATTGATAAAAATACAAGACTTAAAGTTGAAAACAAATCTAAAGAAACAACCAATCCAAGGAAATTTACCGATCTTGAGTTTAAATCATCATTGATCACAAGGAATTCACTTAATTGCTAACCATGTTATTGGCCTTAGATCACATCAAGACGCCTCAACATAATCCAAGAATCCTCTACTAGATAAGCATCTAGGATTTAATTAACTAAGGTTAGATAAAGTAAGCACCATCCAAACATAGATTAACTTAAGATCAAGAATTTAACCAAGCTAAACAATCCATCAAAAAGCTTTAATAAATTGTTTGTTCTATGTGATCCTCTTGAATACATGATAATAAAGCTATTATCACATAAACATCCAAATCAAATTAAGCAATTCAATCTAGATCAAAATTAAAAGAGGAAGAAGAGAAACTTGAATAACAATTAAGCAATATGAACAAGTAAAACAATATCTCCAAATTAAACATCAAGATGGCTAATCCCTTGGATTGATTATGAGAGTCTAGCCTTCCATGGATGGGAAGGAAGAACTCAAAAATAAAAGAACAAAAACGAAATTGTAAAGAGAATGGAGAAGAAGAGAAAGAAAACTCTCAAAAATACTAAAACTTTCTTCAAACTTACTTCCAAATTGAATTCATGATAATACAAAGAGATTGGCTCTATTTATACTAATCCTAGAAGCCAATTTGTACATGTACATAATCTGAATACAAGCTATAAAAACAAGGAAATTGTCAAATATGGAAGCTTGATGCATGGTAGGTGGGTTGGTGTATGGTTGGTGGCTTTTAGTCAACAACTCTTATCCGACTTCTAGCTTCAAATTCATCACCTAGACGGTGCATTTTGGCTTGGATGTCTTCATGAAAGTTGTAGCCATTTGTCTCCTTGAAAATCTCCAATTTGAATCATGTCATTTGGACTTTTAGAACTCCAGAAATGCCAAAAACACTGCACCTATCTCAAGTTAGGTTGGAAGAACGTGTTTCCAAATTCATACCAACTTGTAGCTTCAGAAGCATGCCTAAAACGACATCTATTGACAAAATTGTCTTCAGTGAAGTTGGAGATATGGGTCTTATCATTCAAATGACCAAGTTTCAGCCCAAGAGGAGGCCTATAACCCACTATATAGTCCAATATGTGCATACTGCCCAGATGGTTCCGTGACAGCAAACTCACTCTGTATTGCAAGGCTATTTTGGGCCCTTAGAAGTCCGATCCAGCTCTTGAGTTTTTCATGAAACTTGTAGATCCTTGTCTTAGCTTTCCAAAGATACCAAGATCACCTCAATTGGATCACCGAGTCCCAAGTTATGGCCTAACCAAGGAAGAAAGGTCAAAATGCATCAAAATCCAAAAATTATCCAATATTTACATTAAAACCCAATGAAGCCCAACAACATTAAACTCATCTAAAATACTAATATTAGGCACAATAAACATCTAATGAAGCCTAATACAAAGCTAACATAAGTGTCTCAAATTGATTGATCACCCAGATGTGGTAGTCCCTCCAAAATTCAAGGTACCAGATTTTGACAAGTACAGGGGGACCACTTGTCCAAAGAATCATTTAACCATGTACTGTCGAAAAATGGCTTCATATGCCCATGATGACAAATTACTAATCCACTTTTTCCAAGATAGCCTGACAGGGGCAGCTTCAAATTGGTACACACACCTTGAGCGAGCTTATGTGCGTTGTTGGAAGGACTTGGCTGATGCCTTCCTAAGGCAGTATAAGTATAACATCGACATGGCTCCTGATAGAATGCAATTGCAGAATATGGAAAAGAAAAGTACTGAGACTTTCAAAGAATATGCTCAACGTTGGAGGGAAACAACAGCTCAAGTAAAGCTGCCATTGTCGGATAAAGAAATGGTTGCCATGTTTATTGAAACTCTTCAATCTCCCTTTAATGATCGAATGATTGGAAGCGTGTCTTCAAATTTCTCAGATATTGTCATAATCGGAGAAAGGGTGGAAAATGGAATGAAAAATGGGAAAATCATTGACAATTCAACTGGGGGAGTAAACATGCGAAAATCCCATATGGGAAAGAAAAAAGAAGGAGAGGCACAAGCAATAATGTATGATCAAAGGGGGTCTGCTCAAGGAAAGTTTAACCAAACACCTTTTGGCCACCAAGTACCTTATGCACCTTACTCATATGTCGCTACCATTGCCCAAGTCCCATTTTCTCAACCTTACCATCCATCAATACCTTATCAAACACCGTCTCCCATTCAACAGCAAAGTTCCCCCGTGGTACCATCTAAGGCAACTCAACCTTGGGCTCAAAACCAAAACACCAACCAGAGACGGACTCAAAACAACCAGGACAAAAAGCCCGTGCAGTTTGATCCTATCCCTATGCCCTACACAGAGTTGTTACCGCACCTATTGCGCAATGTTCTAGTGGCTTTGTGCCTTTTGAAGCCATTGGAACCCCCGTTTCCTAAGAGTTATGATCCCAATGCTCGATGTGAATACCACGGAGGGGCCATAGGCCATTCTACAGAAAACTGTATGGCTCTAAAGAGTAAAGTGCAATCTCTCATAAATGCTAAATGGCTTAACTTCAAGGAGGAAGCCCCTAGTGTGAGCCACAATCCTTTACCCAATCATGAAGGCTCGGGAGTTAATGCTGTGGAGGAGGCCCCCAGGCATTATGTCAAAAGAAGAGTTGAGAATGTCAAGACCTCAATGAAGACGATATTTGAAGCACTTTCTAAAATTGGTTTGGTTCAAACCCAAATAGACATGAAGAATGAGGACCATAATAATGAGGTGGTATGTAATTTTCATGGAAACATAGTGGGACATTCAATTGAGAGATGTGATGAGTTCAAGTTGGTCCTTCAAAATCTAATGGATATGCAACTAGTACAAATAAGTTGCGAACGAGATGATGATGGTGTAAACATGGTCAAAGAATCGGTGCCTCTTGAGGATGAAGGAAGTCAAGAGATTGCAAATACCCAAATACCACAAGCAACTCCACTAACAAGTGAACAATCAAAGGTTACACCCAAACCATTGGTGCTCCATTATATCAAGAGCACAACCCCACAGACTCCCTATGGACCAAAGCCTATTACAATTCAAGTACCCAATCCTTTCCCCTACAAGGATACCAAAGCAGTGCCATGGAAATATGATGTGCAAGTATTTACAGATAATCCTAAAGAAGATCAGCCAAAGGCCTTATCTTGTTCTAGCACGTCCTCCACTATCACAAACATATCAGGGATTGGTGGGATGACTCGAAGTGGTCGCTGCTACACTCCCGAAGTGATAGAAAAGAGGAGAATAGAGGAGGTAGAGAAGACTCGTAAAGGGAAAGACAAAGTGATAGATGACTCATTTGAGAAAAGCGTGCAAGAGAAAGATGAATTGGTAATCGCTAAGCAAGACGGTTGCAAGAAAGAAGTGTCAAATGAAGAAGCTTATGAATTCCTGAAGTTCATCAAGCAGAGTGAATATAGGGTGATTGATCAACTAAATCGCACTCCTGCTAGAATATCTCTTTTGTCTTTACTTTTGAACTCTGAACCGCACAGGAAGGTGCTAATGAAAGTGTTAAATCAAGCTCATGTTTCCCATGACATCACAGTTGATAAGTGATCAATCAATTTGAGACACTTATGTTAGCTTTGTATTAGGCATTATTAGATGTTTATTGTGCCCAATATTAGTACTTTAGATGAGTTTAATGTTGTTGGGCTTCATTGGGCTTTAATGCAAATATTGAATAATTTTCGGATTTTGATGCATTTTGACCTTTCTTCCTTGGTTAGGTCATAACTTGGGACTCGGTGATCCAATTGAGGTGATCTTGGTGTCTTTGGAAAGCTAAGACAATGCTCTACAAGTTTCATGAAGAACTCAAGAGCTGGATCGGAATGCTAAGGGTCCAAAATATCCCTGCAATGCAGAGTAGGTTTGCTGTCACGGAACCATCTGGGCAGTATGCACATATTGGACTATATAGTGGGTTATAGGCCTCCTCTTGGGCTGAAACTTGGTCACTTGAAAGATAAGACCCATATCTCCAACTTCAATGAAGACCATTTTGTCAATAGATGTCGTTTTAGGCATGCTTCAGAAGCTACAAGTTGGTCTGAATTTGGAAACACGTTCTTCCAACCTAACTTGAGGTAGGTGAAGTGTTTTTGGCATTTCTGGAGTTCTAAAAGTCCAAATGACATGATTCAAATTGGAGATTTTCAAGGAGACAACTGGCTACAACTTTGATGAAGACATCCAAGCCAAAATGCACCGTCTAGGTGATGAATTTGAAGCCAGAAGTCGGATAAGAGTTGTTGACTAAAAGCCACCAACCATACACCAACCCACCTACCATGCACCAACCCACCAACCATGCATCAAGCTTCCATTTTTGACAAATTTCAGATTCTTATAGCTTGTATTCAGATTATGTACATGTACAAATTGGCTTCTAGGATTAGTATAAATAGAGCCAATCTCTTTGTATTTTGATAGATTCAATTTAGAAGTAAGTTTCAAGAAAGTTTAAGTATTTGTGAGAGTTTTCTTTCTCTTCTTCTTTATTTTCTTTAGAATTTCGTTTTTGTTATTTTATTTTTGAGTTCTTCCTTCCCATCCATGGAAGGCTAGGCTCTCATAATCAATCCAAGGGATTAGCCATCTTGATGTTTAATTTGGAGATCTTGTTTCGCTTGTTCATATTGCTTAATTGTTATTCAAGTTTCTCTTCTTCCTCCTTTGATTTTTATCTAGATTGAATTGCTTAATTTGATTTAGATGTTGATGTGGTAATAGCTTTATTATCATGTATTCAAAGAGGATCACATAGAATAAACAATTTATTAAAGCTTTTTGATGGATTGTTTAGCTTGGTTAAATTCTTGATCTTAAGTTAATGCGTGTTTGGATGGTGCTTACTTTATCTAACCTTGGTTAATTAAATCCTAGATGCTTATCTAGTAGAGGATTCTTGGATCATGTTGAGGCGTCTTGATGTGATCTAAGGCCAAGAACATGGTTAGCAATTAAGTGAATTCCTTGTGATCAATGATGGATTAAACTCAAGATCGGTAAAATTTCCTTGGATTGGTTAATTTGTTAATTACTTTCCTTTAATTCAATTAGTGTATTATCATTTCAAATCATCAAAACCCCCCTTTTAATTATCTTGATCTGATTAAATATTTGTTCTTTTTGGATCCTTGAGAGACGATTCGGTTCATGCTCTATACTACAAATTATTTTGCGAACCGGTAAATTATTATTATTTGACGGGGTCTCGACAACCTCTTGTCAAATTTGGCGCCGTTGCCGGGGATCCAAGGCAACTATTTGATCATTTCATCTAACTCTAACAATTGTGTTTGTTTTTGTTTTTGAAGCATTTTCAAGTGGAATTCGGCTGAAATTGGGTAAAGGGCATTCTGTCAAGATTTTGGTTCGGTAACGTATCTCTGATTAATCTGAATTTTGGTAGGCTAATGAAAATCATGATTTTGAGAAAGGCTCACTACTTATAGTGAGGTCACCCTTATTTTTTCCAAATTCCATCGTCTTGACCACTTTTTCAATTTTTTAAGATTTTTTATTATTCTGTTAGATAGAATTTTTGTGTAGATTTCACTATGTGGTAGTCCCATAATTTTTAAAAATCTGTAGATATGTTTTCTGTAATTATTTTGTGCGTATATTTAGACTTGTTTTTGTGATTTTGTGTTTTTGTGTTTGATCTCTAATCTAATGGAGCATAAACTTGATGAGCTGGCTTATCTGGTGGGGCAGTTGACAGTGGAACAACATCACTTACCTGTGCAAGAACCTGAAAGATTTTGTAGTATATGCTTTAGTTCTTATCATCCCACATATGCTTGCACCACACTACAATATGATGGTTCTGTATTTCATAACCATTCTGTTGATACAACATGTGTATTTCTTGGTGAACCACAATACCAACAGCCTAGATATGATCTTTATTCTATCACATATAACCATGATTGGGGAGATCATCCTTGGTTCGAACCTTATGTTGAACCAATCAGTCTATACCAACAACCTATGCAACAGCAGCAAGCCCCAATAGGCATGGAATCTGAGCCTACATTAGAGGATTTGGTGAAACAATTTGCTCAGAACAACATCCAATTCCAGCAGAGAACAGAAGCTATAGTACAAAACGTGAAGACCCAAGTTGGTCAACTTACATCTTCATTGAGTCAGTTGAGCAAGCAACAGATGCGAGAATCGATTACGTAGAACATGAGACCATTGATGTGCATAAACCAATTGATGATTTGTGTCTTTGAATTTGTTGGTTTTACTGATTTTGATGATTTTGTTTGTTGTGATGGTGATATATTGTGTAATGCATGTGCTGAGATTGCTGCCTTTTTGAGACATGATGAATCTTTTTCAACAGATAATGCAGCAATTCAATATACAAAAGTAGTGCAGCCATCAAAATTGGAGTTCATTGTGGCTAAAAACTTCCTTACTGATGAGGAGGAGAGGTTGTTGCAGATTTTTAAGGAGAATCAAAGAGCCATCATACTTGCAGACATTCCTAGCGTTAGCCCTTCCATATGCATGCGCAGGATTTTACTTGAAGATGGAGTTAAGCCAATAAAGCAGCCCCCGAGGAGACTGAACCCTCTGATTCTGGATGTGGTGATCCATTACACTGGCTATGGTGTGGCCGCCGGGATTTTGTTGCTTCTGCTATCCATAGGGAGTTTTCTTTCCACACTTTTATTTCATTTTTCTAGTTGTTGTTTTCTTTTTGTTTTTACTGTTTTGCTATTGTTTTTAATATTGTTTCTGTTTTTATTTGACTGTTACAATTTACTATTTTCTGTTGTTGTTTTTGCTGTTTGTGTTGTCTGTTTCTATTTTTGCTTCTGTTTTGTTGTACTGCTGATGTTTGTCTTTTATTACTTTTTTTTTCTTTTCTCTGTTTCTGTTTTTGTTTTTTGTTTTGTCTGCTGTTTTTATTTTCTGTTTTCTATATAAATCTTTGTTGAAAAAAAAAAAAAAAAAAAGCTACGTTTAAGGTCAATGGCCAGAAATTGAATCATTATTGGGGAGGACCTATGGATCGTGCAAAATCTTCAATCACGCTGGCTAAAGACATTAAAAGTAGCGCTTCTTGGGAGGCAACCCAAGTCTTCTAACTTTTTCTTTTTTTTCAAACTTTGACTTATTTGCATTCACAGGAATCAAGACAGAAAATCGGTGCCGAGCAAGAAAATCTATCAGAGTTTGATTTTTTCTGTCTTAATTTTGTTTGTTTTTCATTGACAGATGATTTTTCACCGGTTAAATGGCGGATAACGGTACTCCGTGAAATTTTTTTTCGGTCCTTTCAGTTACCCATAAACACTGAAATCTGTATATAATTTTACTCATTTTTTTTCTCTTTCTTCTTTCTTTCGAAATGGATAATCAGCTTGTTAATCTCCACAAGCAATTCCCTTCTCTCCCTCAAAATGCTTTAACTAACATTTATTGTGCAAGGTTTGAGAGATTAAGGATGCTTATGCACAAAGGCATCCCTGCGGATATCTGTTGGTTGATCGAAGCAAAGGTCCGACTTAGAGGTGAATTTTACGATGCTCTTGTTTCATATATGCCAGGGCTAGGCAAAAGTTCATATGCAAAGAAGAGAAGAGCAAAAAGGTTACGGGTCTGCTATAAATGTGCAAGATGGACCTGTAACACAAAATGTAAATCAATTGGAATGACGTCTATAAACCGAGATGATAAAATTAACTTCATAAAGGATGGCATGAATAAGGAGTCTTTAGATAACATTCTATTGACTCTTGAGACGCATCCTAGTGGAGATGTGCAGAGAGTACTTCTTGATTTATGGCCAATATTCCAAGATGAACATGAGCGTTATAGTCTCGGGAATCTGACTCAAAAAGACCCTGTTTGCCAATTTTTAAGAAAATTGGATGGGAAGCCGACCATCGGCCCATAGAGAGCTTCAAGACGTTACTGGACGTAAAACCAGAGGAATATGTGAGCCACAATCATACCTCCTGTAAGTATTATTTTTTTTTTTTTTATCTTTTATTTTTTATTATTTTATTTTATTTTTTTTTCTTGTTTATTAAAAAAAAAAAATTCAAAAAAAAAAATTCAAAAAGAAAACAAAATTCAAAAAAAAAAAAAAAAAGTTAGCCGTATTTTTTTGAAATATGCGTTGCGTATTGTCAAAAGTTCTTCTGACACATATAGATTAGTCTTTTATCATTGTCATATAGCTATTATCATTGTTGTGCTTATTTTCAAACTTACCTGACACACGGATCTACCCCTCCTTTATAGGTGTAATTATTACCTTTGAGTTTTGATGCCTTTAAATAATGCACTTTGCTCTCTTCAGATCATTGATAAGGTGAGAGTACGAAAAAAAAAAAACAAAGAGAAAAAAATGGAAGTCACTTCAGTTCGTCGGATCAAGAGTGTTTGTGTCTTTTGTGGATCTAATCCTGGGAAAGATAAAGAGTTTGTAAATATTGCACACCATCTTGGTCGAGTGCTAGCTGAGAGAAAAATCCATTTAGTTTATGGAGGAGGTAGTCTTGGGTTAATGGGTTGTGTAGCAACTGCTGCACATTTAGGAGGTGGCAAAGTCCTTGGTGTCATTCCCAGTCCTTTATCTACCAAAGAAGCCCATTGGAAAAACATTAGGGGATGAAGTAGTGGTATTTTGCATGCATCAACGCATGAACATTATGATAGCAAATGCTGATGCCTTTATTGCCCTACCTGGTGGTTTTGGGACTTTGGAAGAGCTCTTTCAAATTATATCACAGTCACGACAAAACTTTCACCAAAAACCCATAGGTATATTAAATGTTAATGGTTTTTATGACAGTTTGTTTTGTTTTCTTGATCATCTTTGTAGAAAAAGGGTTCATCTCACAAGCGACACGTCAAAGTCTTGTAAGCTGCGCAACTCTGAACAATTGCTCGATCAACTAAATGAATTTGTACCACAACGTGATCCAAAGAATGGCTCCACGGAATTGGGAACAAGGCAGTAGCAGCAAAAAGCCAAAACTTGATTTGAATTTGTCTTTGTGAATTTTTGTTTTCTGTTCTGGTTTTTGTTGTTTTTTTTTTTTTGTAATTTTTCTTATTTCAGGCCCGATTTGCAGTTTTTCTGGTAAGACCTTCTACACTCTACCTATCTTTATTTTGACATTGGGGACAATGTCTTTAATTAGTTGGGGGGAGGGATAGTTGACATTACCATGTACATAGTTTAGTTTTAAAAAAAAAAAAAAAAACTAACCAGCTAATCTTTATTGTTACTAGCTTATTAGATGTATGATGGCAGAGTAAGGAGTAGTTTTGCTCTTGAGACGCATCTTAACTTGCATTTCATAGTATGTCTTAAATTATTTTGTTCTTGCATATAAAAAAAAAAGACAAAAACAAAAACAAAATTTGATCTTTTCAATTAATTTTGATGCAAGCATGTGCTGAATCTGAGCTTAATTGATAATAAAAGTATGCAAAACAATTTATAGTTGAATCATTTTCATGATATACATGTGTATATGATTGTGGATATTAGGAAGAAGGCATGGTTGAATTGAGTGAATGTTTCATACCTTTGTGAGTTTTGGGCTTTTCCAAGTTTGATACTTACACTTGGTTATTTTCTTTCATGAGTGATGTCAATTATGAATTTATTTTCTAGAACTTGCATTGAATCGATTTGAGATTACATTGGTATGTATGTTGCATGAAAATGACAGAGGCATTTTTTTCTTGACTTAGCTGCTTTGGCCAAATAAACCTACCTTGCATTTATCCAATTATTAACTCCCTCTAAACCTATTTGCCTATTCTTTGTTCTTAGCTCATTACAAGCTTTGAGTGAAAAACCATGTTTTACCTTACCTTAGGGAATGGGAGAGCATTGATTTTCTTATTGGAGGAGTTCTTTTGCTTGCAATGATTTAAGTGTGGGTGAATTGGTGTGCTGATACGAAATGCTTGGTACAAAAAAATAAAAAACAAAACAAAAAGAAAAAAAACAAAAAAAAAAGAGAAAAAAAAAGAGAAAAAAAAAGAAAAAAAAAGAATAGAAAAAGGAAGGAATGTGTGAAGAGAATGAGCATTTTATAGTTTTGGATAAAAAATTTATTCTTTCTACTTGAGTTACTCCTCAATGCTCTTTTATTCTCTTTCGTTTTAACCTGCTATTATCCATATTGTTTCCTTCCTTCACCTTATAAGTTCTATTACAACCTTTTTGAAAGACCTCTTGATTTTTGCAATTTATTTGATCTAAGTAGTGGAGAATTGATGTATATGCAAGCCTATGGTAAAATACTTTCATAGTTTGACTGAGTTGAGCGTAAACAGTTAACCTAAACACCTTGTGTGATTTGAGTGTCACTAGTGAGGAATTTTACTCAATTTGAACATGCCTATTTCTGATTAAAGCATGATTATGCTATACTTTATTCTCAAATGGTTTGATTTAACTATTCTTTGTTAAGCATACTTGACTTATTAATTATGGTTTATATTTGATACAATGCTTGTATATAAAAATTAGTTGAATTGATTAAATAAAATATTACATGTTTGTGGGTATCATCCTGGTAAACCCTCACGAGACTATAACTCGTCCACTAGGGACACCTAGGGGTTTAAAGGCTTGTGGCACATGCTAAGTGCCATCGTGTTTTCCTACGGAAGTGGATTAGATTAGGTACAATCAGTTTTTATATTTTTAGTTTAATAATATGATGTTTCTTGTTTTTCTTTAGTTTCGTTGTTATGTGTTTTGCCCAGGAGTACAAAAGCTTAAGTGTGGGGGAATTTGATCAATCAATTTGAGACACTTATGTTAGCTTTGTATTAGGCATTATTAGATGTTTATTGTGCCCAATATTAGTACTTTAGATGAGTTTAATGTTGTTGGGCTTCATTGGGCTTTAATGCAAATATTGAATAATTTTCGGATTTTGATGCATTTTGACCTTTCTTCCTTGGTTAGGTCATAACTTGGGACTCGGTGATCCAATTGAGGTGATCTTGGTGTCTTTGGAAAGCTAAGACAATGCTCTACAAGTTTCATGAAGAACTCAAGAGCTGGATCGGAATGCTAAGGGTCCAAAATATCCCTGCAATGCAGAGTAGGTTTGCTGTCACGGAACCATCTGGGCAGTATGCACATATTGGACTATATAGTGGGTTATAGGCCTCCTCTTGGGCTGAAACTTGGTCACTTGAAAGATAAGACCCATATCTCCAACTTCAATGAAGACCATTTTGTCAATAGATGTCGTTTTAGGCATGCTTCAGAAGCTACAAGTTGGTCTGAATTTGGAAACACGTTCTTCCAACCTAACTTGAGGTAGGTGAAGTGTTTTTGGCATTTCTGGAGTTCTAAAAGTCCAAATGACATGATTCAAATTGGAGATTTTCAAGGAGACAACTGGCTACAACTTTGATGAAGACATCCAAGCCAAAATGCACCGTCTAGGTGATGAATTTGAAGCCAGAAGTCGGATAAGAGTTGTTGACTAAAAGCCACCAACCATACACCAACCCACCTACCATGCACCAACCCACCAACCATGCATCAAGCTTCCATTTTTGACAAATTTCAGATTCTTATAGCTTGTATTCAGATTATGTACATGTACAAATTGGCTTCTAGGATTAGTATAAATAGAGCCAATCTCTTTGTATTTTGATAGATTCAATTTAGAAGTAAGTTTCAAGAAAGTTTAAGTATTTGTGAGAGTTTTCTTTCTCTTCTTCTTTATTTTCTTTAGAATTTCGTTTTTGTTATTTTATTTTTGAGTTCTTCCTTCCCATCCATGGAAGGCTAGGCTCTCATAATCAATCCAAGGGATTAGCCATCTTGATGTTTAATTTGGAGATCTTGTTTCGCTTGTTCATATTGCTTAATTGTTATTCAAGTTTCTCTTCTTCCTCCTTTGATTTTTATCTAGATTGAATTGCTTAATTTGATTTAGATGTTGATGTGGTAATAGCTTTATTATCATGTATTCAAAGAGGATCACATAGAATAAACAATTTATTAAAGCTTTTTGATGGATTGTTTAGCTTGGTTAAATTCTTGATCTTAAGTTAATCTGTGTTTGGATGGTGCTTACTTTATCTAACCTTGGTTAATTAAATCCTAGATGCTTATCTAGTAGAGGATTCTTGGATCATGTTGAGGCGTCTTGATGTGATCTAAGGCCAAGAACATGGTTAGCAATTAAGTGAATTCCTTGTGATCAATGATGGATTAAACTCAAGATCGGTAAAATTTCCTTGGATTGGTTAATTTGTTAATTACTTTCCTTTAATTCAATTAGTGTATTATCATTTCAAATCATCAAAACCCCCCTTTTAATTATCTTGATCTGATTAAATATTTGTTCTTTTTGGATCCTTGAGAGACGATTCGGTTCATGCTCTATACTACAAATTATTTTGCGAACCGGTAAATTATTATTATTTGACGGGGTCTCGACAACCTCTTGTCAATAAGTTTGATGGCATTGTTAGCAACATCGCTGCCGATAATTACATCACTTTCACAGATGACGAAATACCTCCAGAGGGAATGGGGCATAATAAAGCATTTCATATCTCTGTGAAATGCCAAGATCATATAATGGCAAGGGTACTTGTGGATAATGGTTCTTCTATGAATGTAATGCCAAAATCAACACTTACCAAGCTGCCTTTTGACTGGTCCTACATGAAGCCGAGTGCAATGGTAGTGAGAGCTTTTGATGGCACAAGAAGGGAGGTGATGGGGGAAATCGAGATCCCAGTCCAAATCGGCTCGAATATTTTCAATATACTTTTCCAGGTGATGGACATTACACCAGCATATAGTTGTCTATTAGGACGACCATGGATTCATTCTTCGGGAGCAGTGCCTTCCACGTTGCACCAGAAGATGAATTTTATAATAGACAACAAATTAGTGATCATTTCAGGAGAAGAAGACTTATTGGTGAGCAAGCCATCATCAACCCCTTACATTGAAGCTGCAGAAGAAGCTCTCGAAACTGCGTTTCAAGCACTTGAGATTGCCATTGTGTTTGTTTTGTTTTTGAAGCATTTTCAAGTGGAATTCGGCTGAAATTGGGTAAAGGGCATTGTGTTAAGAATTTCGGTTCGGTAATGTATCTCTGATTGACCTTAATTTTGGTACACTAATGGAAAACGTTATTTTAAGAAAGGCTCACTATTTATAGTGAGGTCACCCTTATTTTAGCCAAATTCCATCGTTTAGACCACTTTTTCAATTTTTTAAGATTTTTTATTATTCTGTTAGATAGAATTTTTGTACAGATTTCACTCTGTGGTAGTCCCATAATTTTTAAAAATCTGTAGATATGTTTTTTATAATTATTTTGTGTGTATATTTAGACTTTTTTTTGTGTTTTTGTGTTTGATCTCTAATCTGATGGAGCATAAACTTGATGAGCTGGCTTATCTGGTGGGGCAGTTGGAAGTGGAACAACATCACTTACCTGTGCAAGAACCTGCAAGATTTTGTAGTATATGCTGTAGTTCTTATCATCCCACATATGCTTGCACCACACTACAATATGATGGTTCTGTATTTCATAACCATTCTGTTGATGCAACAGGTGTATTTCTTGGTGAACCACAATACCCACAGCTTGGATATGATCCTTATTCTACCACATATAACCATGATTGGGGAGATCATCCTTGGTTCGAACCTTATGTTGAACCAATCAGTCTATACCAGCAACCTATGCTGCAACAGCAGCAAGCCCCAATAAGTATTGAATCTGAGCCTACACTAGAGGATTTGGTGAAACAATTTGCTCAGAACAACATCCAATTCCAGCAGAGAACAGAAGCTATAGTACAAAACGTGAAGACCCAAGTTGGTCAACTTACATCTTCATTGAGTCAGTTGAGCAAGCAACAGATGCAGAAATCTGATTCTGCAAAACATGAGATCATTGATGAGAAAAAATCAATTGATGATTTGTGTGCTGAATTTGCTAGTTTCTTGATTTTGATGATTCTGTTTGTTGTACTGGTTGTGATGGTGATATGTTGTGTAATGCATGTGCTGAGATTGCTGCCTTTTTGAAACATGATGAATCTTTTTCAACAGATAATGCAGCAATTCAATCAACAGAAATAGTGAAGCCACCAAAATTGGAGTTCATTGTGGCTAAGAACCTCCTTACTGATAAGGAGAAGAGGTTGCTGCAGATTTTAAAGGAGAATCAAAGAGCCACCATACTTGCAGACATTCCTAGCATTAGCCCTTACATATGCATGCATAAGATTTTACTTGAAGATGGAGTTAAGCCAATAAAGCAGCCCCAAAGGAGACTAAACAATCTCATTCTTAATGTGATGACCCATTACACTGGCTATGGTGTGGCTACTGGGATTTTGTTGCTTCTACTATCCATAGGGAGTTTTCTTTCCACACTATTATTTCATTTTTCTGGTTGTTGTTTTCTTTTTGTTTTTACTGTTTTGCTACTGTTTTCAATCCTATTTCTGTTTTTATTTTATTGTTACTGTTTACTCTTTTCTATTGCTATCATTTTTTCTGTTTGTTGTCTTTGTTTTGATTCTGTTTGCTGTATTTCATTTCTGTTTTCTGTTTTATTTGTTGATTATGTTTTCTATTTAAATTTTTGTTTTGAAAAAAAAAGAGGTGTGATTTTCGTGTGTTTAGTCCCTTCCAATCATGTTTTAAGAATTATGAAAGTCATGAGTTTGCATTAATTGAAGTTCAAGTTTCCTAACATAAATGAATGAATTGTCATTCCCTTTGAATTTCACATGCTTGGTGTTGGATTTTGGATTAGTGGATTGAGTTTGGTAGATGCATCCATACCTTGTGAGATTTTGAACTTATTGATGAATGGATGTTGCATCTATGTCATTTTCTTCCTTTCTTATGTGAGTTTCACTCATGGATTTTGTCACTCTAGAACTTGCTTTGATTCTTTTTTAGGCTACATTTTCATATGCATGCACGAACTTGATTGAGGCATTTTTCTTGAATTAGCTACTTTATCCAAATAAGCTTACCTTCCATTTATCCCATTGATAACCCCTTTTGAGCCTAATTGTCTATTCGTTGTTCTTAGCTCACTACAAGCCTTGAGTAAAAAAATCATGTTTTACCTCATCTTAGCGAATAGGAGAGCATTGGTTTTCTTATTGGAGGAACTCTTTTTGCTTGAGGACAAGCTATGGTTTAAGTGTGGGGAGATGTTTATGCAAAATGTTTGGTGCAAAAGAAAGAACAAGTGAAAAAAAAAGAAGAAAAAAGAAAAAAAAAAGAATAAAGCCAAAAGGTTGTAAAAGAAAAGAATAGAAAAAGGAATGAATGTGTTAAGAGAATGTGTATTTTATGGTTTGGGGTAAACTTCTGTGCTTGTTACTTGAGTTCCTCCCCTTTGCTCTTTTATTCTCTTTGGTTTTAACTTGTTATATCCATATTGTTCCCTTCCCTTACCTTGGCCCCATTACAACCTTGAATAAAGTCCTCTTGATTTATGTGTGCATGTATTTTGAGTAGTGGAGAAGTAGAAGATAAGCAAGCTTATGGTAGTGCAATTTTTCATGAGTTGATTTGAGTGTAAACACAAACCTAAACAATTGAGAGATTGAGAGTGTATCTTGAGAGATTCTATCATGCTTGATCCATGATTCTACTTGAATTCACCTTGCTTGTTAATTTGGGATGTAAAGGCATATCACTTCATCAATGTTTGGAATCCTTGAAATTGTGGTTACTCATAATCCTCTTGTAAATAAAATATTACATGTTTGTCGGTATCATCCTGGTAAACCCTCACGAGACTATAACTCGTCCATTAGGGACACCTAGGGGTTTAAAGGCTTGTGGCACATGCTAAGTGCCATCATGTTTTCCTATGAAAATGAATTAGATTAAGTATAATCAGTTTTTTATGTTTTTAGTTTAATAATATGATGTTTCTTGTTTTTCTTTAGTTTTGTTCTTATGTGTTTTGCCCGGGAGTGCAAAAGCTTAAGTATGGGGGAATTTGATCAATCAATTTGAGACACTTATGTTAGCTTTGTATTAGGCTTCATTAGATGTTTATTGTGCCCAATATTAGTATTTTAGATGAGTTTAATGTTGTTGGGCTTCATTGGGTTTTAATGTAAATATTGGATAATTTTCGGATTTTGATGCATTTTGACATTTCTTCCTTGGTTAGGCCATAACTTGGTACTCGGTGATCCAATTGAGGTGATCTTGGTGTCTTTGGAAAGCTAAGACAAGGATCTACAAGTTTTATGAAGAACTCAAGAACTGGATCGGACTTCTAAGGGCCCAAAATAGCCTTGTAATACAGAGTGAGTTTGCTGTCACGGAACCATCTGGGCAGTATGCACATATTGGACTATATAGTGGGTTATAGACCTCCTCTTGGGCTGAAACTTGGTCATTTGAAAGATAAGACCCATATCTCCAACTTCACTGAAGACCATTTTGTCAATAGATATCTTTTTAGGCATGATAATGAAGCTACAAGTTGGTCTGAATTTGGAAACACGTTCTTCCAACCTAACTTGAGGTAGGTGCAGTGTTTTTGGCATTTCTAGAGTTCTAAAAGTCCAAATGACATGATTCAAATTGGAGATTTTCAAGGAGACAACTGACTACAACTTTGATGAGACATCCAAGCCAAAATGCACCGTCTAGGTGATGAATTTGAAGCCAGAAGTCGGATAATAATTGTTGACTAAAAGCCACCAACCATACACCAACCCACCTACCATGCACCAACCCACCAACCATGCATCAAGCTTCCATTTTTGACAATTTTCATATTTTTATAGCTTGTATTCAGATTATGTACATGTATAAATTGGCTTCTAGGATTAGTATAAATAGACCCAACCTCTTTGTATTAGAGAATTCAATTTGGAAGTAAGTTTCAAGAAAGTTTGAGTATTTGTGAGAGTTTTCTTTCTCTTCTTCTCCCTTCTCTTTAGAATTTCATTTTTGTTCTTTATTTTCTGAGTTCTTCATTCCCATCCATGGAAGGCTAGGCTCTCATAATCAATCCAAGGGATTAGCCATCTTGATGTTTAATTTGGAGATTTTGTTTTACTTGTTCATATTGCTTAATTGTTATTCAAGTTTCTTTTCTTCCTCTTTTAATTTTGATCTAGATTGAATTGCTTAATTTGATTTGGATGTTTATGTGATAATAGCTTTATTATCATGTATTCAAGAGGATCACATAGAATAAACAATTTATTAAAGCTTTTTGATGGATTGTTTAGCTTGGTTAAATTCTTGATCTTAAGTTAATCTATGTTTGGATGGTGCTTACTTTATCTAACCTTGGTTAATTAAATCCTAGATGCTTATCTAGTAGAGGATTCTTGGATCATGTTGAGGCGTCTTGATATGATCTAAGGCCAAGAACATGGTTAGCAATTAAGTGAATTCCTTGTGATCAATGATGGATTAAACTCAAGATCGGTAAAATTTCCTTGGATTGGTTAATTTGTTAATTGCATTTCCTTTAATTCAATTAGTGTATTATCTTTTCCAATCATCAAAATCCCCCTTTTAATTATCTTGATCTGATTAAATATTTGTTCTTTTTGGATCCTTGAGAGACGATTCGGTTCATGCTCTATACTACAAATTAGTTTGCGAACCGGTAAATTTTATTATTTGACGGGGTCTCGACAACCTCTTGTCAGTAGTGGAGAAGTAGAAGATAAGCAAGCTTATGGTAGTGCAATTTTTCATGAGTTGATTTGAGTGTAAACACAAACCTAAACACTTGAGAGATTGAGAGTGTATCTTGTAAGATTCTATCATGCTTGATCCATGATTCTACTTGAATTCACCTTGCTTGTTAATTTGGAATGTAAAGGCATATCACTTCATGAATGTTTGGAATCCTTGAAACTATGATTATTCTTAATTCTCTTGTATTTAAAAATTAGTTGAATTGATTAAATAAAGAATTACATGTTTGTGGGTATCATCCTGGTAAACCCTCACGAGACTATAACTCGTCCACCAGGGACACCTAGGGGTTTAAAGGCTTGTGGCACATGCTAAGTGCCATCGTGCTTTCCTACGAAAGTAGATTAGATTAGGTATAATTAGTTTTTATGCATTTAGTTTAACAATATGATGTTTCTTGTTTTTCTTTAGCTTTGTTCTTATATGTTTTGCCCAGGAGTGCAAAAGCTTAAGTGTGGGGGAATTTGATCAATCAATTTGAGACACTTATGTTAGCTTTGTATTAAGCTTTATTAGATGTTTATTGTGCCCAATATTAGTATTTTAGATGAGTTTAATGTTGTTGGGCTTCATTGGGTTTTAATGTAAATATTGGATAATTTTTGGATTTTGATGCATTTTGACCTTTCTTCCTTGGTTAGGCCATAACTTGGGACTCGGTGATCCAATTGAGGTGCTCTTGGTGTCTTTGGAAAGCTAAGACAATGCTCTACAAGTTTCATGAAGAACTCAAGAGCTGGATCGGACTTCTAAGGGTCCAAAACATCCTTTCAATACAGAGTGAGTTTGCTGTCACGGAACCATCTGGGCAGTATGCACATATTGGACTATATAGTGGGTTATAGGCCTCCTCTTGGGCTGAAACTTGGTCATTTGAAAGATAAGACCCATATCTCCAACTTCACCGAAGACCATTTTGTCAATAGATGTCGTTTTAGGCATGCTTTTGAAGCTACAAATTGGTCTGAATTTGGAAACACGTTCTTCCAACCTAACTTGAGGTAGGTGCAGTATTTTTGGCATTTATGGAGTTCTAAAAGTCCAAATGACATGATTCAAATTGGAGATTTTCAAGGAGACAACTGGATACAACTTTCATGAAGACATTTAGGCAAAATGCACCGTCTATGTGATGAATTTGAAGCCAGAAGTCGGATAAGAGTTGTTGACTAAAAGCCACCAACCATACACCAACCCACCTACCATGCACCAACCCACCTACCATGCATCAAGCTTCCATTTTTGACAATTTTCATATTCTTATAGCTTGTATTCAGATTATGTACATGTACAAATTGGTTTCTAGGATTAGTATAAATAGACCCAACCTCTTTGTATTAGAAAGATTCAATTTTGAAGTAAGTTTGATGAAAGTTTGAGTATTTGTGAGAGTTTTCTTTCTCTTATTCTTTATTTTCTTTAGAATTTTGTTTTTGTTATTTTATTTCTGAGTTCTTCCTTCCCATCCATGGAAGGCTAGGCTCTCATAATCAATCAAAGGGATTAGCCATCTTGATGTTTAATTTGGAGATCTTGTTTTACTTGTTCATATTGCTTAATTGTTATTCAAGTTTCTCTTCTTCCTCTTTTAATTTTGATCTAGATTGAATTGCTTAATTTGATTTGGATGTTTATGTGATAATAGCTTTATTATCATGTATTCAAGAGGATCACATAGAATAAACAATTTATTAAAGCTTTTTGATGGATTGTTTAGCTTGGTTGAATTCTTGATCTTAAATTAATCTATGTTTGGATGGTGCTTACTTTATCTAACCTTGGTTAATTAAATTCTAGATGCTTATCTAGTAGAGGATTCTTGGATCATGTTGAGGCATCTTGATATGATCTAAGGCCAAGAACACGGTTAGCAATTAAGTGAATTCCTTGTGATCAATGATGAGTTAAACTCAAGATCGGTAAATTTCCTTGGATTGGTTGTTTTTTTTTAGATTTTTTTTCAACTTTAAGTATTGTTCTTTTATCAATTTTGTTAATCAACAACAAAACCCCCTATTTTAATTATCTTGATCTGATTAAATCTTTGTTCTTTTTGGATCCTTGAGAGACGATTCGGTTCATGCTCTATACTACAAATTAGTTTGCGAACCGGTAATTTTATTTATTTGACGGGTCTCGACAACTTCTTTGTCAGTCATATCAAGACATGCCTAGGTTGGACACTAACATAGTCGTCCATAAATTACCGCTAAAACCAGAATGTCCACCAGTTAAGCAAAAGTTGAGGCGAATGAAGGCAGAAATGTCACTAAAGATTAGGGAAGAGGTTAAAAAGCAGTTTGATGCAGGCTTCCTCGCAGTTGCAAAATACCCAGAATGGGTGGCCAACATCGTTCCAGTCCCAAAGAAAGATGGGAAGGTCCGGATGTGTGTTGATTATCGAGACTTAAATAAGGCTAGCCCTAAAGATGACTTCCCACTACCACATATTGATGTTCTGGTAGACAACACTGCTCAACATTCTTTCTTCTCTTTTATGGATGGTTTTTCAGGCTATAATCAAATAAAAATGGCTCCTGAAGACATGGAAAAGACCACCTTCATCACACAATGGGGAACCTTTTGCTATAAAGTCATGCCATTTGGTTTAAAGAACGCCGGGGCAACATACCAAAGGGCAATGGTGACTCTATTCCATGACATGATGCACAAAGAAATAGAAGTTTATGTCGACGACATGATTGCAAAATCAAAAACAGAAAAAGACCATGTCGTTAATTTACAGAAGCTTTTTGAACGGCTGAGGAAGTTTAGACTCAGGCTGAACCCAGCCAAATGCACTTTCGGTGTAAGATCAGGAAAACTCCTGGGATTCGTGGTAAGCCAGAGGGGGATAGAAATTGATCCTGATAAAGTGCGGGCAATCTTAAAAATGTTGACTCCCCGTACAGAAAAACAAGTTCGAGGATTTTTGGGGAGATTGAACTATATCGCTAGATTCATATCCCAGCTAACCTCTACATGCGAACCACTCTTTAAGCTGTTACGCAAGAATCAGGCGATTGAATGGAATGAAGACTGCCAAAAGGCCTTTGAAAGGATTAAGCAATATCTACAGGAACCTCCAATTTTGGTGCCCCCGGTACCAGGAAGGCCCCTCATTATGTATTTGACAGTGCTTGAGGAGTCTATGGGATGTGTATTGGGGCAACACGACGAATCTGGTAGAAAAGAACATGCAATCTATTACTTGAGTAAGAAGTTTACTGGGTACGAAGCCAAATACTCATTGTTAGAACGCACCTGTTGTGCTTTGGCATGGGCTGCTCATCGACTAAGGCATTATATGTTGTGTTACACAACCTGGCTTATATCTAAAATGGACCCAATCAAATATATATTTGAGAAGCCGGCTCTCACTGGTAGAATTTCCCGATGGCAAGTTCTTCTATCAGAATATGATATCGTCTATGTCACTCAAAAGGCAATAAAGGGTAGTGCCCTTGCAGAATATCTGGCTAACCTACCTGTAGAAGACTATAGGTCAATGCAGTGTGACTTCCCAGACGAAGACATAATGGCTTTATTCAAAGATGAAGAATCAACATGAGGTGAAAAATGGACCTTGTTGTTTGATGGAGCCTCTAATGCACTAGGACACGGAATAAGGGCAATTCTAATCTCTCCCGAAGGAAAATTCATCCCAATTTCCACTAGGCTATACTCTGATTGCACAAACAACATAGCCGAGTATGAGGCATGCGCCATGGGGGTCCAGGCAGCAATAGACTCAAAAGCAAAAATCCTGGAGGTGTACGGAGACTCTGCCTTGGTCATTCACCAACTAAGAGGAGAATGGGAAACTCGGGATGCCAAATTAATCCCTTATCACACTTACCTTAAAGAATTATCAGAGCAATTTGATGAAATTACCTTCCATCATATTCCCCGTGATGATAATCAGTTAGCTGATGCCTTGGCCACTTTATCATCAATGTTCAAAGTCAATCATGATAGGGACATGCCACGGATAAAAATGGAAAGTCGTGACTCCCCTACTTATTGTCTAACGGTTGAAAAAGAACCAGATCGGAAACCATGGTACCATGACATCAAATGTTACATTAAGAGTAGAGAATATCCCCCAGGAGCCTCAGAAAATGATAAAAGAACTTTACGAAGGCTAGCAATTGGTTTCTTTTTAAATGGGGAAATTTTATACAAAAGAAACCATGATATGGTCCTTTTGAGATGCGTTGATGCGTTAGAAGCAAAGAAAATCATTGAAGATGTACATGAAGGTACTTATGGAACCCATGCAAATGGCCATGCGATGGCTAGGAAAATCTTGCGAGCTGGGTACTACTGGTTGACAATGGAGACTGACTGCTTCAATCATGTGAGAAAATGTCACAATGTCAAACATATGCTAATAATATTCATGTACCCCCAGCACCTCTAAATGTCTTAACAGCACCATGGCCATTTTCAATGTGGGGAATAGATGTTATCGGCCCCATTGAACCAAAAGCCTCGAATGGGCACCGTTTTATCATTGTCGCGATCGATTACTTCACAAAATGGGTCGAAGCTGCTTCCTATGCTCATGTGACAAAGGGGGTAGTGCTCAAGTTTATTAAGAGGGAGTTGATTTGTCGTTATGGTTTACCCAGTAGAATCATCACCGACAATGCAACTAATCTTAATAACAAAACGATGACAGAAATGTGTGAGAAGTTCAAGATAAAGCATCACAACTCCTCTCCATATCGCCCAAAGATGAATGGAGCAGTAGAGGCGACCAACAAGAATATCAAAAAGATTATTCAAAAGATGACAGTGACGTATAGGGACTGGCACGATATGCTTCCCTTTGCCCTTCATGGCTATCGCACATCTGTTCACACTTCAACAGGAGCCACTCCTTTTTCCTTAGTTTACGGAATGGAAGCCGTCCTCCCCATTGAAGTAGAAATTCCCTCATTAAGAGTGTTGATGGAAGCAAAACTAGAAGAAGCTGAATGGGTCCAAGCGCGATATGACCAATTGAACCTCATTAAAGGAAAAAGACTGAACGCTTTATGCCATGGTCAACTCTACCAAAAGAGGTTAATGAGAGCTCATGTGAAGAAAGCGCGGCCTCGACAATTCCAAGAAGGAGATTTAATGCTCAAGAAAATCCTGCCAATCCAAAAAGACTATCGAGGGAAATGGACCCCAAACTATGACGGGCCCTATGTTGTGAAAAAGGCTTTCTCGGGAGGGGCCTTGATCCTCACAAAAATGGATGGTGAAGATCTACCACTTCCTGTAAATTCAGATGTTGTTAGAAAGTATTATGCCTAAGAGCGTTGTTGCAAGTTGAAAATAATATGTCAGGTGGATAAAAAGAAAAATAAAAAAGAAAAAAGAAAAAGAAAGATATAAAAATGACTCGCTAGGTTGAAAACCTGAAAGAGCAACCTAGGCAAAAATTAGAGCGACCTGGTAGGTTGAAAACTCAAAAAGAGCAGCCTAGGCAAAAGTTAAGGTCAATTCAAGTATTAACACCAGATGTGCTAAAAGTGGGTTACCATCAAGCTCAGCGTTGGAATGCTCAACACTGGGGCAATTCATAGAGGCTAATTAAAGGGTGTTCAGGATGATATACAAGGGACATTAGCATTGGTCATTCTAATAAGGATCGCTGGATGAATTGAAGATTTTCTTCCCAATCCTCTCCCTTGTAAACCTTCCATATAAATTCATAAAGTCTTGCTATTTTGTTCTTCTTGTACATCTTTCATGTCCCTCACAAGATTCCATTATCCTCATTTCTCTTTACAATATGTTGTTGAGCCAAACATGCATTTCCATTGTAAACATATACTGAAAAGTGAAACTTGTACTAACATAACAAAGTATATCAAGGATTACTTCGACGATCCTTGAAAGGTCGAAAAGAACGAGATGAGCTCCCAATGAGTTGCTAAAATTAAGTGGTGACCACCATAAGAACATCAAAGTTTCAATAGTCAAGAAAGGCACACAATCATTGTGGAAAAGTGGACAAAGTACATAGCTAATCAGTAGAACCGCTCTAGTTCATTCTTGAATCTATTTGGATAGTAAATTAAAAAATCATATTTTTAAGAAACAATTTTTAAATAAAATATGAGATTTTTAAATGATTTTTATAACAGGAAATTTTTGAAATGTGTGATTAAATGAAATTTTAATTTACCACCACCATAAAGTTAAGGCTATATTAATTTGTTTGCGTTTGTTTTTTTATTTTAAAATATTTTATTTAATTAATTGTGAAAATTAGACCCCGCCAGCGCTCCTGGAAAAATCTAATATTAATAGCCTCAAGAATATTGAGAAGAGTTTAGTTGATCGTCTCTTCGATCCTCTCCCAAATTTTCCGTCGTCGGCAAAGTTTAAGAGTTAATATGATATTTGACTAAAGTGATAAGCATACGATTATAGTAAGAAATTAATGTGTGAAAGGAGATATTTATATTGGAGATCACCTAAAGCCCCGCCAGCGCTTCTGGCAAAACTAAAGAGAAACTCCTCACCTCAGGAAAGTCAAAATGTTGCCATCACTTCGGCTAATTTTGATTATTCCATCGTCGGATATCTTAAATTTATTTTGAATGACAATCAAATTACTGGTATGACAAATAATATATAGAAAAAAGATATTTATTGGATATCACCTAAAGCCCCGCCAGCGCTTCTGGCAAAACTAAAAGGATATTCCTCACCTCCAGAAAGTCAAAACTTCGCCATCACTTTGGCTAATTTTGATTATTCCTTCGTCGGATATCTTTGATTTATTTTGAATGACAATTAAATTGCTGGTATGACAAATAATATATAGAAAAAGATATTTATTGGATATCACCTAAAGCCCCGCCAGCGCTTCTGGCAAAACTAAAAGGATATTCCTCACCTCCAGAAAGTCAAAACTTCGCCATCACTTTGGCTAATTTTGATTATTCCTTCGTCGGATATCTTTGATTTATTTTGAATGACAATTAAATTGCTGGTATAACAAATAATATTAGATCAGTTAGCCTTGAGCTTGATAAAAAAAACAAATTAAAACAGACCACGGAAATGGTTCGGATTCTTAAAGTCACAAATAAATATAAGATTGCTTGAATATAATAATCATTCAAATTCCCACCTTTCACGTCCACACATTGATAGAACCAAAAGCAAATTATACATAAGTTTCTAAATGAACCAAAGGAAATACTATCAAAAAAGTGGTACATCCATTAACAGTAATAAGGAAAGTCAAACTTAAATTAAATTTTTGATGTTTTATAAACCCACAAACATTGAACCTTTATTTCTAGTTATAGAAAAACATCATTACCACGAAAATATCAGCATGCAAAGGTGGTGAATGTGGTTCACGATTTCTTGCTAAATGGCCTTTGGGTTGATGTAGTCATGATGAGTTTTATAGAGATGGCTATTGAGTTTGACTTGCAAGATACATGTGGTGAGATAAAGTTATGGTTAGATGCATAACATTTGGGAAGGTAGATGAAGAAAACTCAACCACAAAAATAAATTAAACCAAGATATCATTCTAGAGATTTTACCTTCAACCAAGAGGTAGGAACTTATTAATAAAGAACGGGACTTTGGAATGGCTTGATGGCTTCACACCTTCACAGCCGCATAGGGGACTGAAAGAAACCCCAGCCTTTAAGAAATCTGCTTGTGAGTATATTAGCTCCCCTGTGTATTGCTGCTCCTTGGCCCTTTGTCCTTCCTTCGTTCCTTTTTTTTTTTGTGTTATGTCTTGCAAGGCTTTTTATAGCCAAAGAGGTGAGATTTTTCTTTAATATCAGCATTAATTAAAATTGATTTTTCCTTTTATTTATCACTCAATTAATTTGATATTGGCAATCAATCTCTTAGAATTAGGGAGTGAATTACTGGTAATTTGGAACTAAAATCAAGGGATGGTATCTTTATGATATTGATTGATTTAGGTGCAAAATAGAAGATACACCTTGAGCTAAAAAATAGGATACAAGTAATTAGTGCTAGAAATTGAGGGATTTTTTCTCTTTATGATATGATTATGATTGAGAATAAATAGCATCAAAGTGGGATGGGTTTGGGCTTGAAAGTGGATGCCTTCCCAGAGTTATTGGTATCGGGTTCTAAATTGTGCCACAGGGCCCAAAAAATAAATAAATAAATAAATAAACAAATAAATAAATTAAGAAAAAGAGAGAAAGAAAGAAAGAAAAAAGAAAAAGAGAACTTGGACAAATTTGGGTATCAACAGCTGCCCTCATTTGCTTCTCCATTTATAAGAAATAAATGGAAAGCAAATGTGTTGATTCAAATTTGTCCATTAAGTAAATTGTATGGGTATAAGGACCTCAAAACATAAAATAATAGTGGGTATAAGACCCTGGAATTTAAAGACAAAGGGCGCATGGCCTAGTGATTAAAAGGAGGTGGGCGCTGGAGATTAAATGCAGTGGGTGTGGGACCCTAAAATTAAAAGGTAGTGGGTGCGGGGTTCGAAAATTAAAATGCAGTGGGCACGGGGCTCAAAAAAGCATATTAGGTACAAGACCTTGGAATTTAAAGACAAAAGGCACGGTAGCCTGGTTATTAAAAGAAGGTGGGCGCGAGGCCTAGAGATTAAGTGCAGTGGGTGCAGGACCCTGAAATTAACAGGCAGTGGGCGCAGGGCCTGAAAATTAAAATGCAGTGGGCATGATCAATCAATTTGAGACACTTATGTTAGCTTTGTATTAGGCATTATTAGATGTTTATTGTGCCCAATATTAGTACTTTAGATGAGTTTAATGTTGTTGGGCTTCATTGGGCTTTAATGCAAATATTGAATAATTTTCGGATTTTGATGCATTTTGACCTTTCTTCCTTGGTTAGGTCATAACTTGGGACTCGGTGATCCAATTGAGGTGATCTTGGTGTCTTTGGAAAGCTAAGACAATGCTCTACAAGTTTCATGAAGAACTCAAGAGCTGGATCGGAATGCTAAGGGTCTAAAATATCCCTGCAATGCATAGTGGGTTTGCTGTCACGGAACCATCTGGGCAGTATGCACATATTGGACTATATAGTGGGTTATAGGCCTCCTCTTGGGCTGAAACTTGGTCACTTGAAAGATAAGACCCATATCTCCAACTTCAATGAAGACCATTTTGTCAATAGATGTCGTTTTAGGCATGCTTCAGAAGCTACAAGTTGGTCTGAATTTGGAAACACGTTCTTCCAACCTAACTTGAGGTAGGTGAAGTGTTTTTGGCATTTCTGGAGTTCTAAAAGTCCAAATGACATGATTCAAATTGGAGATTTTCAAGGAGACAGCTGGCTACAACTTTGATGAAGACATCCAAGCCAAAATGCACCGTCTAGGTGATGAATTTGAAGCCAGAAGTCGGATAAGAGTTGTTGACTAAAAGCCACCAACCATACACCAACCCACCTACCATGCACCAACCCACCAACCATGCATCAAGCTTCCATTTTTGACAAATTTCAGATTCTTATAGCTTGTATTCAGATTATGTACATGTACAAATTGGCTTCTAGGATTAGTATAAATAGACCCAACCTCATTGTATTAGAGGCATTCAATTTGGAAGTAAGTTTCAAGAAAGTTTAAGTATTTGTGAGAGTTTTCTTTCTCTTCTTCTCCATTCTCTTTGCAATTTCGTTTTTGTTCTTTAAATTCTGAGTTCTTCCTTCCCATCCATGGAAGGCTAGGCTCTCATAATCAATCCAAGGGATTAGCCATCTTGTTGTTTAATTTGGAGATCTTATTTTGCTTGTTCATATTGCTTAATTGTTATTCAAGTTTCTCTTCTTCCTCTTTTGATTTTTATCTAGATTAAATTGCTTAATTTGATTTAGATGTTGATGTGGTAATAGCTTTATTATCATGTATTCAAAGAGGATCATAAAGATTAAACAATATATTAAAGCTTTTTGATAGATTGTTTAGCTTGGTTAAATTCTAGATCTTAAGTTAATCTATGTTGGATGGTGCTTACTTTATCTACCCTTGATTAATCAAATCCTA
Source organism: Styphnolobium japonicum (assembly GCA_023212625.1). Classification (NCBI taxonomy): domain Eukaryota; kingdom Viridiplantae; phylum Streptophyta; class Magnoliopsida; order Fabales; family Fabaceae; genus Styphnolobium; species Styphnolobium japonicum. The sequence continues at coordinate 16,715,383 of JALBWW010000003.1, read as the reverse complement.
GATGCTTATCTAGTAAAGAATTCTTGGATCATGTTAGGGCTTCTTGATGTGATCTAAGGCCAAGAACATGGTTAGCAATTAAGTGAATTCCTTGTGATCAATGATGAGTTAAACTCAAGATCGGTAAATTTCCTTGGATTGGTTGTTTCTTTAGATTTATTTACAACTTTGAATCTCCTACTTTTATTAATCTTGTTAATCAACAACAAACCCCCCATTTTCTAATTATCTTGATCTAATTAAATCTTTGTTTTCGGATCCTTGAGAGACGATTCGGTTCATTCTCTATACTACAAATTAGTTTGTGAACCGGTTATTTTATTTGATAGGTCTCGACAACCTCTTGTCAGGGCACGATGCCCGAAAAAGCACAGTAGATACAAGACATTGGAATTTAAAGACAAAGGGCGCGGGGCCTGGTGATTAAAAGAAGGTGGGCGCGGGCCCTGGAGATTAGGTGCAGTGGGCGCAGGACCCTGAACTTAAAAGATAGTAGGCGCGGGGCTCGAAAATTAAAACGCAGTGGGCACGGGGCCCGAAAAAGCACATTAGGTACGAGACCTTGGAATTTAAAGACAAAAGGTGCAGGGCCTGGTGATTAAAAGAAGGTGGGCGCGGGGCCTGAAAATTAAGTGCAGTGGGTGCAGGACCCTGAAACTAAAAGGCAGTGGGCGAGGGGCCCTGAAACTAAAAAGTAGTAGGCGCGGGACCCGAAAATTAAAAGTAGTGGATCCAGGACCCGAAATTTTAACAAGTCATGTTTAGAATGGTAAAATGATGCCCAAATGCAATGTATGCCACAAGTATTTGGAATTGTATGAGTAAAGACCCTTTTTCTTTTTCTTTTTCTTTTTTTTTTAAAAAAATGAAACAAGTTCCCCTTAGTTTCCAAAACCCTTAAGGACTCTTTTCCAAATAGATTCAAGAATGAACTAGAGCGGTTCTACTGATTAGCTATGTACTTTGTCCACTTTTCCACAATGATTGTGTGCCTTTCTTGACTATTGAAACTTTGATGTTCTTATGGTGGTCACCACTTAATTTTAGCAACTCATTGGGAGCTCATCTCGTTCTTTTCGACCTTTCGAGGATCGCCGAAGTAATCCTTGATATACTTTGTTATGTTAGTACAAGTTTCACTTTTCAGTATATGTTTACAATGGAAATGCATGTTTGGCTCAACAACATATTGTAAAGAGAAATGAGGATAATGGAATCTTGTGAGGGACATGAAAGATGTACAAGAAGAACAAAATAGCAAGACTTTATGAATTTATATGGAAGGTTTACAAGGGAGAGGATTGGGAAGAAAATCTTCAATTCATCCAGCGATCCTTATTAGAATGACCAATGCTAATGTCCCTTGTATATCATCCTGATCTAATATTATTTGTTATACCAGCAATTTAATTGTCATTCAAAATAAATCAAAGATATCCGACGAAGGAATAATCAAAATTAGCCAAAGTGATGGCGAAGTTTTGACTTTCTGGAGGTGAAGAATATCCTTTTAGTTTTGCCAGAAGCGCTGGCGGGGCTTTAGGTGATATCCAATAAATATCTTTTTCTATATATTATTTGTCATACCAGCAATTTAATTGACATTCAAAATAAATCAAAGATATCCGACGAAGGAATAATCAAAATTAGCCAAAGTGATGGCGAAGTTTTGACTTTCTGGAGGTGAGGAATATCCTTTTAGTTTTGCCAGAAACGCTGGCAGGGCTTTAGGTGATATCCAATAAATATCTTTTTCTATATATTATTTGTCATACCAGCAATTTGATTGTCATTCAAAATAAATTTAAGGTCACCACCTTTGCATGCTGATATTTTCATGGTAATGATGTTTTTCTATAACTAGAAATAAAGGTTCAAACGCAAACAAATTAATATAGCCTTAACTTTGTGGTGGTGGTAAATTAAAATTTCATTTAATCACACATTTCAAAAATATCCTGTTATAAAAATCATTTAAAAATCTCATATTTTATTTAAAAATAGTTTCTTAAAAATATATTTTTTAATTTACTACCTTCACATAATGAGTTATAGGCTTACATTTGTTTCATACAATAATGGCTATTTAGCCACTCATTCCCTGTCTTAGTCATTTATCATTTTGATAATATGCCAACAAAATGGGACATGTCAAAATAAAATAAATAACATTTTTTAGATAATAAAGGACCAATTTAATTAATTTGACAAGATAACACTAGATTAAATAGGTAACCATTCTTAGAATAGACGGTGTAGGGTGCTAACACCTTCCCTACCTGTAATCAACCCCCGAACCTAAACTCTTAAACATAGACCATTTTTTTAAGGTGTCCAATCACACCATTCCATTTTTAATGGAAGAACCGGTTGGTGGCGACTCCCAAACAATTAATTCTTAGTTGCCTTCTCCCATCGCGGCGCCCTTCAGGACGGTTGCGACAGAGGGCATCTGGGATTTTAGGAGAGGGAAGAGAGAGCATTTCTGGTGTTCTGTAATTGGAGGTTTTGGGTCTTTTGTTTTTTTTTTCCAAGTATTTTAGAAATGGAGATACAGTGAAATGGAGATAGAGAAAGAAGCTCGGGTATCCTCTACAAAAAGAGAAGATTGATGCTTGAAGCGGGGAGGGGAAAGAGCGCAGGCCAATTCTTGTCATGCTTTCAACTAAGAGCCTCTGCTTCCATAGCCAATAAGCTTCTGCCTCCATTAACCTTGCGCCACACCACCATACAAACAGAACTACCCTCTCCTCCAAGCCTAAGCCATTACGCCTTCACCCACAAAGCACATGCCTCCAGCCAAACCATCCCAAAGCAACAACTGAAATAAGGGTAGAGGAGGAGAAAACAGAGACCAAGCACGAATCAGAGAAAAGAAGGAGGAAAAAGAGTTGCTGTGTTTGTTTGTTCTTTGCCTACATCAGTTCAAATTGTCACCAAAAACACCATTGGTAACTTGGATTGTTTTTCTTTCCAACTAGCTTGTAAATAGGATATTGAGAATGTAACTTCCAATTTGTAACATTTTGTTGGCATCAAGGATGTAATTATACTAATTGTATAGAGCCATTCTAGATGCTGATTTGATTTTTGGGATTGTTCTTAAGTGTTTGATCACTTGTACATATCTTGTTTGATAACATGCTTGATTTAAAGATTCTGTTATTATAGTGGTTCAATTGGCCCTTTAAGACAATTATGATATCATAATATCTTGTCTTAGCCATTATTTGATCCATTCAGACCTTACAATGCATTTAGGGGATTGAAATTTTCAAGTGACATGATAATGTTCAAATTCGAATGCTAATCATTATCTCTGACAGCACTTGTTGTTTCAGTCATAACTTCAGCTATATAACTCCAAATCATGCACCGTTTGTTGCACAGTGAAGCTACGATATAAGGATTGTATGTGTAAAAATTTCATATTTAATATCTTTTCCAATTGATACCATAATTTTGTTCAAGTCAATGGTGTTTCTGCATAAGTCCTATTTCTGGCAACATCTAGTGTTCTGATCATTACTTGAGTTATAAAAGTGGGATTCATGCATTTCTTCTCTTATTGGAAAGCCAACACAAGTATCTTACATCTATAAAAATCTTGGACTTTAACTATGTACCATTATGTACCAGTATTCATTCGAAACCAGGTCTTTTTCTATATAAATCCCTTCTCTATCAGCAGCTGCTGTTTTATTTATTACTTGAACTACACACCTCTAAATCACACACTATTTGTCTTGTTATAAAGTTAACATGGAGGGATTTTTAGCATAAAATTTTCATGTCTTGGTTCTTTTTCATTTGAAGCTAGTTTCTATTGAAATCAAAACACAATTTTGCATGTAATTCTTGTTGGACAGCATGTGATGTTTCCTTATTGGTGTAGACTTGAGACCTTAAGGTCATGTGTTACTTCTGTGATTTAAATGCTAATGAGCAGGCTCTTAATGCTTATGATTATCACCTTTGAATTCTTCTCATTTAATGCCAAGTCTTGTCCATAGTAATTTAATTTGAGTTATTGTTCTTGAATGCGGAGAGTATATGGCTTGCACAAATGTGTTTCCCTCTGGTTGAGAGTATTGAATATGTCTATGAATGACTTAGGAGAATATATGATTGACAGTTGACCTTGCCTCTGTTTGCGTAGCCTAACATCTCTGTTTTATGGCTTAATATTTTTGTTTTTCATTATTAGTCGTGTTGTTATTCTTCTTGGTTTTGCATTTGTTTTGCACGAGATATCAATATGAATTGCAAGTATCTATTGGGGTTTAATTCGATATTTGAGGATCAAGATTCTCTTTTATAAATGATTTGGTTCTGTTAATCAATAATCAATCAATTTGAGACACTTATGTTAGCTTGTACTAGGCTTTATTAGATGTTTATTGTGCCTAATATTAGTATTTTAGCTGAATTTAATGTTGTTGGGCCTCATTGGGCTTTAATACAAATTGTGAATAATTCTTAGATTTTGATTCATTTTGACCTTTCTTTCTTGGTTAGGCCATAACTTGGGACTCGGTGATCCATTTGAGGTGATCTTGGTGTCTTTGGAAAGCTATGACAAGGATCTACAAGTTTCATGAGAACTCAAGAGTTGAATTGGACTTCTAAAGGTCCAAAATAGCCATGCAATTCAGAGTTGGTTTGCTGTCACTGGAATCTAAGCAGTGTGCACATATTGGACCATATTGTGGGCTATAGGCTTCCTTTTGAGCTGAAACTTAGCCATTGGAAAGATAAGACTTATATCTCCAGCTTCACTGAAGACCATTTAGTCAATAGATGCAATTTTAGGCCTGATTATGAAGCTATAAGTTGGTTTGAATTTGAAAACACGTTCTGTCAACCTGACTTGAGGTAGGTGCAGTGTTTTTGAAATATCTTGAGTTGTAAAAGTCCAAAAGTTCAAGGAGACAATGGTCTAAAACTGTCATGAAGACCTCCAAGCCAAAATACATCGTCTAGGTCATGAAAATCAAGCTAGAAGTCGGAGAAGAGTTGCTGACTAGAACCCACCAACCATACACCAACCCACCAACCATGTATCAAGCCTCCATATTTGACAATTTTCATGTTTTTACAGTTTGCATTCAGATTATTTTCAATTACAAATTGACTTTTAGGATTAGTATAAATAGGGTCAATCTCTTTGTATTAAGCAATCATTCAATTTGAAGTAAGTTTGAAGAAAGTTTGAGTATTTGTGAGAGTTTTCTTTCTCTTCTTCTCCATTCTCTTTAGAATTTCGTTTTTGTTCTTTATTTTATGAGTCATTCCTTCCCATCCATGGAAGGCTAGGCTCTTATAATTAATCCAAGGGATTAGCCATCTTGATGTTTAATTTGGAGATCTTGTTTTACTTGTTCATATTGCTTAATTGTTATTCAAGTTTCTCTTCTTCCTCTTTTGATTTTGATCTAGATTGAATTGCTTAATTTGATTTAGATATTTATGTGATAATACTTTTATTATCATGTATTCAAGAGGATCACAAAGACTAAACAATATATCAAAGTTTTTTGATGAGTTATTTAGCTTGGTTAAATTTCAGATTTTAAGTTAATATATGTTTGGATGATGCTTACTTTATCTAACCTTGGTTAATTAAATCCTAGATGCTTATCTAGTAAAAGATTCTTGGATCATGTTAAGGCGTCTTGATGTGATCTAAGGCCAAGAACATGGTTAGCAATTAAGTGGATTCCTTGTGATCAATGATGGATTAAACTCAAGATCGGTAAATTTCCTTGGATTGGTTAATTTATTAATTACATTTCTTTAAATTCAACCGGTGTATTTTCTTTTCAAATCATCAAACCCCTCATTTTAATTATCTTGATCTGATTAAATTTTTTGTTTTTTTATCCTTAAGAGACGATTCGGTTCATGCTCTATACTATAAATTAGATTTGTGAATCGGTAATTTTTATTTATTTGACGGGTCTCGACAACTTTTTGTCAATCAATAGTGCTGCAACTTCTCTCTTCAAGAACTTTTGTGCATAATCTTTGTTTGACAGCATGGAATGAATCATTAGGTTTGATTGAAGCACATGGGTTGAGTTGAAACTTACCTAAGGATTGTGCAGTTTGATGACCAAGTTTTGGTCTTCAAATATTTGTCTTTGGTACATGTCCATCATTTGCTTTGGTACATGTACATAATCTTTGTGTACAGTTGTTTATGTGAATTAAGATGCTTGCTTAGTTGCAATGAATTTGGCAATTCCTATTTAAATGTTTAACAATGAATTAAGGTTTGTAAACATGTGTAAATTCACATTTTTTGTTTAACCATCAATGTTTTGCATTTTTTTGTGACCTCTCAAATATGTCCCGGTTGCTTTCTTGGTGTATGCCTAGTTAACTTGCTTGTGGGTTCATTATGAAATTTGAGTATTTTGGCTTGTTTGGTTGATGCATTATTCATATCATGTTGTCATCAATCATGAATTAAGATTTTGACGATGGAATAATTAAAATTAGCTACGATGATAGGAACATTTTGATTTTCCTAAGGTGAGAAAAACTTCTATGGTTTTTCTGAGAGCGTCGGTGGGGTTATAAATAATCTCCAATATAAAATCTTATTTTCATCATTAATTTATTGCATTTTAATTTGCCCATAAAAAGCATATTTTGTATGCTAAAATGCATTCTCTCCTATCTTTTATTTTATCATGTCACTGACTTTGATGTAATTTATTATAAAATATCTTTGCATATACGCAACAATTAAAACGATTGAAATTGGCCGATGATGAAAAATTTAGAGAGGATTGTGAGTCTGATCAATTAAGCTCTTCCTAATATTCTTGATACTTTTATATTAGATTTTGTTGAGAGTGCTGGCGGGGTCTAGTTTCCATAATAAAAAACAAGTAAATAAAATATTTTTCAAAAAATAAAATTAAAACACAAAATAAGTGTGAACAAACGCACATAGCTCTACTTTAAACAAATGGATAAAGCAAAACAAATGAAACATAAATCAATAAATGATGGAAAAATGAAAACACATATCATGTTCCAATGAATTCCAAACTTGCAAAAGCTGAAACTTTTGTAGGGCATGAATTCTAACAACCGTGTCACTGACAACTACCACTTTTACGTTTAGCTATTTGATTTCCTCAACTCGATCTATGAATTCCTTTTTCACTTGCGTTTGCGAAATTCGCACCATTGCTAACCGCCACTCGTTTATGGGAAGTCCAAAACCTATGGTCAAGTGAATTCGTCATTCAACCTATCTCCCATTTGGATCAATTTGTAGACCATTTTTCTTTGTACTTGTCAAGCATGAAACTTGACCAAGGTACAAGTGTTGTGATGAAAGTTGATAAGCTTGAATAGAGGCAACCTCTTGCATCTCGAAACAATTTACAGGTTGCAAATGTGGGGATTTCAAAAGAGCCCAGAGGTTGCCATCACTGGAAGCTGCTAAAAGGTTGTCGTCGAGGAAGATGTCTTGCGGCTTGTGGTCACAGTGGGCGGTGCCATTGTGGTGACAAAAGCGGAGGGAGGAGACAAGCTGCTGGACAAGACCTCTCCACTGTCGGCAACGAACTCAACAACGAGGTGGATCTTGGTCTTGATGGCCATGACGGAGGACGTTGGTACACCTTTGTGAAGTTGTCGTGGCCGAGAAAATGGATCAATTGATACTTGCTGAGGATAGTGGCAGCGCCCACAAGTCCTACAACATAGATCAGTCCCTAGATGAAGATTAATATCTCCTAGTTGTTTGAATCGGTTTTCCATGGTCACTAAAGATGTGTATTAATGATTTTTATTATATATAGTATGTAGCTAATGTTATATAATAAGGAAAAAAGTATCCACACCCCCTAATTTTGAAGTGTTTGCAAAGAGTCACTCTAAACTATCAATTCACTTTATTTAATACCTGAACTAAAGCAATTGTCTTAATACATGCCTCTATCAATAAGTTGTTAAATGCTTAACAGCAAAATTTAATCATATGAGTGTTGCATGACTTTTAAAAATGTGATATGATCTTAACCATCCATTAACCATCAACAAGAATGAATCTTTGTTATTGAATTAAAAGTAATTTCTAACTCTTTAAGCAAATTAATAAATCATTTGCAGAAGACAAATGAATCATTCCTCTACACACCATGGAAATAGAAATTCAACAACTACAACCACCCACCACGTCACCGCCATCTCTGTCGCGATAACCAAAATTTTCGTACAGTTCGTAAACAGTATAGTATAAAGCAATAGTGTTGACATCATCATGCTGACGTCAGCAGCGATGTCATGAATATTGTCATGAACAATACTCTGTGTTGGAAATTGTGTATTGCACAGTGATGAATGGTGTCGTATAGTAACCTTCAAAAATTCTATATAAAGGGCTCATTTTCACTTTTTTTTTCAACGAATCCCCTCAGAAATTGTTATTTCTTTCTAGATTCCTTAACAAATTTCCCATGTCCCCTTTCTATCTAGAAGCCATCTAGATATTGATTCAGTGTTACAAGAAAGTTCTAAATTTAGGATCTGTCTAAGGTAAGAATTGTTATTTTCATTCTCTTACCTCTTTTTAAAAGGTTTTACTATGTTAGCATCAGAGGTCAAGATATTAATAGATATATCCTTTGCCCTAATTTTGAATTATTCTGTACAAACGTTAAACGTTGAAGGAGATATTTGAAAATGTTGCTAAGTTTTCAACCAAAGACACATTAGCCTGTACTGTGAGTATTTGGAACGCTCTTGTGTAACTACCCTAATATCACTATCTTAAACAGATTATCTGGAAATCTTACCATAATTTTTTTATCATAATTTTTTATATGGAAGTTTCTGTACATAATATTATTTACCCTACGAGACTCAAGATTTACTATTGACCTTGTGGGACCCACGATATACTATTTATCCAACGGACCCATAATTTTACTATTTATTGTGGGACTTATGATTTTACTATTTACTATATGGACCCACAATTTACTATTACTCTATGAGACCTATGTATTTACTATTCACCATGCTGGCTCTATACTTCACTATTCATTTTGTGGAATTTTACCCATGATATCGTAAGTATTACTGACCAAATTTGTGATTTTAAGTATTTGTTTGAATGTGAAATTTGATTTGTTATATATATATATATATATGATATTATCATATATTTTGTTATAAATGATGGAATAAAGATCTTGATGTTTTAAGCTAATGATATTTATTTATAAGTATTCCTGATAAGGTTTATGAATGTCAAATATTTGTTTTGAATAAAGAAAGAATGCCATGTGAAATGATGGAAAATGTTAATATGAGTTGCTTTGGATATGGAAGACACTAGGTTGAACCCTTGGTATACCATTGTATGATATAACCCATTTTCATGGGGTATGTGAACTTATCTATGGGGCATTAAGACCCATACATGGGGATTTTCATAAGATATGACCTGATGCTCGAGTGGAATTACTTGGGGCTATAGCTATCCATATATGGGGTATGATCATAATATGAACACATGGCCTCATGCTTGAGAGGAACTACTTGGGGCAACAGCTACCCATATATGAAGTATGAAAAATGTATAAGAAAAATGAGAAAGTTCTTCTCCTATTTGTGCCTGATATGATCCCTAGTATGAAAGTGGAAAAAATTAAAAAATTGATTAAGAAGAAAATTCTAAAAATAATTATGAGATTATGTGGTAAATGATTTTCGATAAAGAAATGTCCAACAAAGGAAATTTGTTTTCGATAATATTTTTAATATCAAACAAAAACGCTGGATTATATTTCAAATATTTAACCCTTATTATAAGTATAAAGTTATGATTATATTGTTTTTGGTTAGTGGCACATGGGTGCCCTTGTATTCACTGAGTTACAAAGCGCACTCATTTTTGTTTTTTTACAGAGCCTAAATAAAAAGGACTTGCAGACATGGGTGTATGAGTTTGTAGTAATAGGATTAGTCCATCCATCTTACATAATAAACTGCATGTGTATGTTATTTATGTTGAATTATGTTAAACAAAGGAATGCCCTTCATTCTTGAGGCGATTTATCCTTAAATGGAATTGGGGTGTGACAACATATGCACCCACACTAAAAAAAAGTTTGTATTTCTATACATATGTATGTATGTGTGTGTGTGTATATATATATATATAGTTTTATTGGTTTTACCCTCATAGTTTATAAATAGAGTAAATATTCATTTTGTTACTTTAAATATACATGTGACATTAGTTAAGTTATTCAATGATAAATACATCACAATAATCACTCAATGTCAATTTTTGACATCAAATTGGTCCTTCAATATCAATTTTTTTTTTACATAAAATAAGTACTTTAAAATGACAAATCTGATGTAAAAAATTATTAAATGACTAAATTGATGACACTTGTATCTTTGGAGGACTAAAATTAGTGTTTACTTTTATAAATATTTGCCTCCCCTACCAAATAAAATAAATAATTGATATAGTATTAAAGACATTAAAAATATTTTGCATATTAACTTTTAATCATATGAGAGATAAATTGTTGAATTGCATACATAAAAAGAGAAATAAATATTTGATAATATTGATAATGAGAAAATCATTTGATGTTATCAAAATATGAAATTGTATTGTAAAACATTTTTACATTGTCACTCAATCATGTATTGACACATCATTAAAAGAGTTTGAGTATAATAACAACTACTTCAGAGACTAAACTCTTTTAATAATATGATAATATATATGATTAGATGATACTATTAAAAATTTTAATAATAATAATGAATCAAAAGTAAATTGATTATTTCATAATATTCTTTAATTTATAAGTAAATATAAATATTTTAAAAAATTACTTGTTTAAGATTGTCCTTAATCTTGCCCCAATGCTTAAAATTTTTGGGTCCGTCACTGTCTCCATCCCGTTATAAGTACACGTTTTACTTTTCTTTACATTTTATACTCTTCCTTTAGATTTTTTATTTACTTAAGCATCATAGTGAGACTGGTTTCCAACCCAGATTCCTTCTACAAGTCACGTGGCAATCAACTCGGGAGATGACCTTCGCTCCTCAGCATTCCTCCAAGCATCTCCCATGGCAGAACAATATCATATATGTCCACACTCGATCTATCTTAAATATGCTTGTTTTATTATATTGATACTCGTGGTCATGAGTGATACTTAGCTGGATTCCACTTTTTGGGTCGATTGTACGATAATTCCACAACGTTTGACTATAATTTTGCGCCACCTTTTTGTTATTTTCCTCGACAGGTAGACCCGAAGTTGGAAAGAGAGCCATGGCTTTCTTGCGCGTGATGAAAATTTCGTGGAATGTCATGTGCCAACTTGCGTAATATATAATTTGCCAAGTAAATCTGAAAAAGGTCCACTTGAATTTGTAGTACCCCAGTGAGAGTGGGTCTATGCGGTAGTGGTGTCAAATTAGTCCAGTCTTTTCTCTTGCTTTCTACTACACAATGATCAGTAAACAATTTTCGTTTTAAGATTATTTTCAACAACAAAGAATGAGTAAATAAAATATAAAGATCCCTGCTTCCTACCCTTGTGCTTCTTTGTTACGTTAGATTCATGATCTGCTTCATAGGGGTTGGAGAGTCTTGCCTTCTCATATACATGGGGAAGCCAATATGTGAGCAGATATGCTTGCCAAACATGATCACTCTCATGAGCTTGGCTGTAGAACTTACACAGAGATGTCCTCCGATCCTTCCTTTCTATTGTGTTACTTGCTGATTCGGTGGGAACCTATTTTGATAGGATTGTTACTAGTTAGTTTCCTTTCGTTTGTTTTGGGTCTGTGACCCCGTTGTATTATCATATATATATATAGTGTCACGCATGTGCGATGGTATCCCCATATATAATTTAAAACATGAAAACAAAGTTGAAGTAAAACTCACTCACGGCTTATCCCAGATTCTGTTAAAATGGTGTAATTAGGCATTAGCAACAATACCATTATTTTTATGTCATTGAATATTTTAAATTTGAATTTTTATTTTTTTGTTTATTTTAATTATATATGTTACTTTTTATTTTGAATAAGTTATAGGGAATTCATGATAAATTTTTACAAAGACAATTACATATCATTTATGTTTTTGTATGATAAGAATATTTTTGGATTAATTCTAACATTAATTGAGATTAAGTCTTTCATTTGACGATTTTAAGAATATACCTCCCAAAATAACCTGATGCATTTTAAAAAAATAATTCTCTTAGTGTTAGTCAAAAGTTCAAACTCAAAAAATTAAATAAAAAAGCTATAAATTCAAATATTCACAAAAAGAAAGGGAATTAATGGACCACTACTATTAACTGTTCATATAATAAACGCCCTCAGTGCGTACTCCTACCCATAACGACATTTCACATTAAAATACAAGAAGAAGAAAAAAAAGCAACCCAAAACCAAGATTGCAGTTTCTTTTGATGCTCATCTATACTTCCATGTTTTTAGCATTTGTTTAAGATCTTCCTATATTATATGATATATCAAGTGATTTTTTTTTTTTTGACAAAATTATATTAAAAAATAATTTGGCATGTGCTTCAGTATGGTAGCATGTACTCTCTCCCTCGTTACATTCATGTTTTATATATTCTCAGCCTTTCTTTAAATGTTAAACTTGGATAAAACATAAATTCATTAGAACACTACAAACATAAAATTATGTTTTGGAATGCTATTTTGTGTCGTTATTATATGATCTAGGAGATTTGTGTTGTTAAGTATGCCATTTGGACTTGATCATTTGCCTCCAGAAATGTGGTCAAAGTATAGTGGTTATATTTAAGTTGGGTTATTATTTTATAAGTTACCATGAATGTTTATTACGAAAGTAGTTTATTTGATAATTACATACAATGATGACCTGTCTTTTCTGTTGCTTTCTACTACACAATGATCAGTAAACAATTTTCGTTTTAAGATTATTTTCAACAACAAAGAATGAGTAAATAAAAAATAAAGATCCCTACTTCCCTACCTTTGTACTTTTTTGCCACTATAATATAAATAATTTTTAAATTCGTAAGGTTTAATTTAATTAAATAATGATCAAATTGATAAGTTATTTTTAAATTCGATATGTCAAGCATCTGGATTCATATATAAGACATTTAAATTCGTTTCATTATTACCGAATTGAAAAGTTATTTTCGAATCCGGGATGTCAAGTAACCAGATTCATATATAAGCCATTTAAATTTGTTTTAATATTAGCGGATTCAAAAGTTATTTTCGAATCCAATATGTCAAGTAACCACATTCATATATAAGACATTTAAATTCGTTTTATTATTATCAGATTTAAAAGTTGTTTTCGAATCCGAGATGTTAAGTAACTAGATTCATATATAAGACATTTAAATTTAAATAGACTTTCTAATCTGGTTGATAAGGTACCGGATTGATAAATGCATATATTCAAATCTGTTAACATATCAACCGGATTAGAAAGTCATTCCAGTGTGAGTCATAAATTTTTTTTAAAAAAGACTTTCTAATCTGGTTGATGAGGTATCAGATTGATAAGTGCATATATTCAAATCCGCTAACACATCAACCGGATTAGAAAGTTATTCTAATGCGAGTCATAAATTTTTTTTAAAAGATTTTCTAACCCGGTTGATGAGCTACCGGATTGATAAGTACATATCGGTTGATGAGCTACCGGATTGATAATTACATATATTCAAATTCGCTAACACATCAATCAGATTAGAAAGTCATTTCAGTGTGAGTCATAAAAAAAAATTTTAAAAATTTCTAATCCGGTTGATGAGGTACCAGATTAATAAGTGCATATATTCAAATCCACTAACACATCAACTGTATTAGAAAGTTATTCCAGTGTGAGTCATAATTTTTTTTTTAAAAAAAAGAAGACTTTCTAATCCAATTGATGAGGTACTGGATTAATAAGTATATATATTCAAATCCGCTAACATATCAACTGGATTAGAAAGTCATTCCAGTGTGAGTCATAAAAATTTGTTTTATTTTTAAAAAGACTTTCTAATCAGGTTGATGAGGTACTAGATAAGTGCATTTATTTTCCTATCAAGTGATTTTTTTTTATAAAATTATATTAAAAAATAATTTGGCATGTGCTTAACTGTGGGAGCATGTACTCTCTCCCTCGTTACATTCATGTGTTATTCTCAGCCTTTTTTTAAATGTTAAACTTGGATGAAACATAAATTCATTAGAACACTAAAAACATAAAATTATGTTTTGGAATGCTATTTTGTGTCGTTATCATATGATCTAGGAGATTTCTGTTGTCAAGTATGCCGTTTGGACTTGATCATTTGCGTCCATAAATGTGGTCAAAGTATAGTGGTTATATTTAAGTTGGGTTATTATTTTATCATATACTTTGTATAAATGGTTTTATAAGTTACCATGAATGTTTATTAAGAAAGTAGTTTATTTGATAATTACATACAATGACCTGTTCAAAGAGGTTTATTTATGTAGGTATGACTATTTCTTAGTTGTTCTTATAATAGTCTTCTAAATATTAATTGGAGACCGCCATTTAGAGCCGTGTCAGGATATTATATACTACAGAATGATTGGCTTGACCCGATATTCTAAATTGACTAAGAAAAATGTGTTCTCTTTTCTGATTTATTGCTCCACCTAGACTCTCGTTGACGACCGAAGACTCTCTTTTCTTTCTCCTTTATCCCTCACTCCTTCCTTTATTACGCTACAACTACTTCTTCTTCTTCTTCTTCAGGTTCCTGTTTTCCCATCCACCTCCTCTTAATTTGTGGTATTTAATTTTAACCTGCACTTTGTTTCAACCTCTTTTTCTGTCTTCTTTCATTCTTTAATTATGAACTCCCTTTAATTTACCTCCACTTAATTTCACCCTAAATTTACCTCAGTATCTTTGTTCTACTAGACCTCAATCAAGAACCAACCAGTTCAATGCGAATCTAAGTTCCCATACAATTCTTAAACATTCTTTTTTCTTTTTGCCCAAACTAGCTACTTACTGATATTATTGGTCATCCTTGTGCAGGCAAGTGTAAGGAAAAGTTCTCGTTCAAACTTGTAATTTCAGGTATGCAGCAACAATTTTTTTTTTTTTTAGGTTGAAATTCAGCCGCACGCTAGCAAGCGAAAATAGTTGTATTATTCGTTAACTGGAAGAGGGGAAAGCGGGAAAAGAAAAATAGTAAAAGGAAGACTATTTTCATGAGTGGGGGCACGTGGTCAATTCTCTCTTGCAATTATATCTAAATTATTCTAGCACTATATATTATATACTTTCTTCTCAGGTAAATCTTATGTATTGTACATGTGAGGAAGGTCTCTTTTATTTTACTGTACTTCATCTTTTCTTGTTCGGTAAATGTATCTCAATTGCCAAATTGAATTATGTCAATTGAATTTTATGTTGGTGAATTTTACTTCCAATAATGGATTTGCATTCTAGGTTGCGGGGCACATGCTTCCACACTAATTTTATTTTATTTTATTTTATTTTTTGCATACTATATTTAGCTTTATTATTGTCACTTACAGTTTATAAAAGTTTGACCTAGATAAAATAAAATATTGATATGGTATTTAAGACGTTATAAATATTTTAAATTATGAATTTTAATTGTATGATAAATAAATGGTTGAATAATTATTTGATTATGTACATAATTAAAGAAATATTTAATAGTATTAAAAATATAAAATAAAATTTTTGAAATATAAAATTTCTTAAAAAACAATTGAAAAATTTTCTTTCATTATTTTATGCTATTGCAGTTTCATATGAAAATATACATTTAAGATTTTATTTCTTATGTATATATATTATCATTATCATTGTCCTCACTATTCAAAATTTCTAGATCAGTGACTGCCTTCAGTGAGGGGTTTCATTCTCACTAGAAATACCTTGTGGTCAAAACCAAGCCAATAACCGATTGAGAGGAAATTAATCTTGTACTCAAATGATGTGAAGATACATATGGTCTTTCGAAAAAATATATTCTTATATGCTGGCCATGCCTCCTTGTTTTCACTTTGGCCATTCAACAGCCAAAGTCACCCTAGATGTGAGGACACTTTTTTTTTTAATGAAACAACTAATACTTTTAGTAATTAGTAATCAATATTTAACCATCATATTTAGTTGAAATATAAATCCAAAAATAGCTTGTTATATTTATATTTCAAGTAAGTGAGACACATACATGAACAAATATTAACCACTAATTGTTAAAAGATACTTATACTCTCACAAAAAGGAAATGTACCAAAGAAATCACCATTATTTAATATTCATAAAAACTATCTCAATTATTATATATTCAATGTTATATACTATTTTTATTGTTATCTTAGTTATACAAGAAGATGGCTACAAAATTATACAAGAAGAGAAAAAATACTAATTAAACTAAAAATAATTTCTTATAATTAATTATAAATATTAAATTTATGTTCTTTACAATTTTATATAAATATTTTAAAATTTAAAAACAGTTTTGTTATGCCACGAATACTGACTGGATGTGGTGCTGAGGTGGAGAGGTCGTGAATATCTCATCTAATCATTTTACAACCTGCAAAAGGATGAGTGAGGTGCTGGTTGAATCCCGGTCCTTTTCTGATGCTTCCTTCAGTAAGAGAATTAAGAATGAAAAAGTGTGGAATATGGAAAGAGAAAGAGAAAAATGGGTACCTTAATAATGAGAGTGGGTTTTAGTAATTATAGGCATTTCTATGCTATTGGGAATATGTAGAGTTGTCAAAGTGAGACAAAGTGGGTTGAATTGAATTGGTTTACTTTTGATATAGGTTGAAAAAATGTTAACCCAACTCACTTTAAATGAGCTGGTGGGTTATATGGGTTGGTTGACTATAAATTAAAATAATAGGAAAATAAACAAAATAAATACAAAACTATAATAATTTAACTAATGATTACCAAATTTAATTCCAAATTGTCATAAACATTATCAAAACATGACTAATAACCAAACATAATTCCCAAATTGCTATAAATATCATAAAAACATGACTAATAATTCATAAAAATCATAAATTTTACAAACTTAATACACAAAGTGAGCCAACTTGATTCACCCACGTTGGCTTCTAGGGTTGGGAGGAAAAGTGAGTTGGCCTAAGTTGGCTCACTTTTAACGTGTTAAGTTTTTTGTAACTCAACTCACCATTTTAGTGGGTTGAGCCAACTTAATGCATGAGTGATGACTCACTTTGACAGCTTTAGGAATATTAGGTCACGATGGCCTGGGCAACCTGTTTTGACTGTGACTTGGATTGGCCTCTACTAGTCGTTTGGGCTGGTTGGCCATGGTCATTACTGGTTTAAACTAAATTTGTAATTATGAGTATTGATAACAAAAGTTTGATTTGTGGAGAACAAATATTTAAATAGCTTGTCTAATTTATTTTAACTTTCTATTTTGTACAATCAAAATTTTTTTTTTAATTGTATGATAAGGGTATTTTTGAATCAGTATGATTGTGTGTTTCCATATTCAGTCTATCAAACAGTAAAATCACATAAAACAAAAACAATATAGATTAGTCATACAAACATTGCTATTGTTCCAAAGCTCCATTCGGGTCAGTACTACTACTTCTTTCCCCCATTCTCATCCATTTGAATTTCGGTTCTTTTCCTTGTGCCCACTGCCCAGTAATTTTGGATCAGGGAGAAATTGTTAGACTCCCATTCAGTTGAAGTCATGGTCCTGGGATTTGTGTGTGTGTGTGTGTGTTTTATCTTGCCATGTCTTTGATTCTGACTTTCTTTCTTGTGCCATATGTCTTAAGAAAGGTCTTTAGTAAAATAGTTTTGCATATAATTAAGTTTGATTAAAATCAAATTGCCAATGTAATTTTCTTTTCATTCCAATATGTAATACTACCTATAAAATATTACTGTCACGGTTATACACAATTTGGACACATTGGCACCTCGAGATTAAGTAAATCCACTTAATACTTTTATTGTTAAACTAATATGCAGCCAAATTTGCAATATTTAGCCAATTGTACTGTTAATAACTACTCGAGTAGCATTATCTTTTTGGTAAAAATTAAATTACACTATGGATCATTCTTAATTACATGATTTTTAAAAAATTTACTTGAAATTAATTATTTTCAAATAGGTCCACAAAATACTTTTAAATTTTCAGGGTCACAAGTAATTAATTTGTCGATCACAGAGTGATTTTTTTATGATATAAGCAATTATTTCTTACTTTAGCATAATTCTACGCACACGTCATTAATTTTCATTAAGCTCCTAACAATATTGTCTGAATTTGAACTAAATTGAAAATGTAAAAAAAAAATTAGAATTAAATCAAAATTTAATATTTTGTGTAAGGTGCAATTTAAACTTTTGTGAATCATAAATGTCCTTAAGTTTATAGAAGTTCAACTCGATTGAAAATTTATAAAATACGTGAAGTGGCTATTACTATTTTGTTCTCAATTTTATAATTTATTATAGGGTTGTGCTAAGCGGCACACGAGTGTTAGAAAACTCACGCCCTTAGCTGTAGGATGCATTAAAATCCTGCAATAGACCCTACCTATCAAAGGATGCTAATACATCCTGTGGTTGAAGAGCGTGAGATTTTCAAGACTCATGTACACCTCAAGACAACCCTTTCTTAAAGATAAAGTTTTACCTTTTCTATATTACATTGGCCACTTTAGGTACTTTATTTTATAGGTTGTATATATACAACATTATTAAAATAATAGAGAAAAATGAAATACGAATAAAAAAAATAGTGAGTAGAAGGGGCTTTGATCTAGTGTATCGGTCTCCAACTTGATTGATTATTGCTAATTATGAATTTATTCTCCTTTGTCTTAATGTATGCAGTGTTTGCACTTTTCTAGATGTAATTATTTAATTGATACATTATTATTCTTGGAGAAAAATGGATTAATAAATAAAGAAGGAAACCGGTTCCTCATTTGTGTATCCTAAATTCGTATACCATAGGCAAATTTCTTGGTTGTCACATAGAAATGGCAGTAGTACCCTTTGTGGGTTCAACAACTTCGGAACCACATGAGCTCCCAGGGGTCGCATTAACTCAAGATCATGCCCCTACCCTTGAGTTTCTAGAAGAGACAGGTATTCTCTCTCAAACTTCATATATACCTGTACCAAAAAAAAAAAACTTAATATATATGTCTTTTTTTTGTGCAAACTTATATATATGTTTAAAGTAAGTTTATGGATAGTTCAAAATCTTAATAGATTAAATTTCATTCTTAAAATGATATTTTGATTATTTCAATTGATTTAATTTTTAAATCAAAAATTAGAATATGAATCTTAATGGGCATGCGACAGCAGAAAAGTTTAACTTATTGAGAATTTGACATTTTCATAAATTTACCTTTTTCTCGTATATGAATAAAGAATAAATTATATATTCGTGTCGAATTTTAAGCATTTACAAAATTAATTAGATCGATTTTATTAAAATTTTTTAATCAATTTAAGAATTAATTGTATGTTCATTATATTGATATTGCAGGTCAAATCTAAAAAATGAACATTAAATCCTATTTAATCGACTTTATTATACAATTATTTTAAGATAGACCTAAAATTTAAAAATAATTTCAAATTAATATAAATTTTATAAACATAATTACATTAAAGAAGTTGTAATTTAATGTTATTTTGTTTTATTTACACAATTCTCTTTTCACCCTTACAACTAATATTTCTAGTATTATGTGTGTCTGTGTGTGTGTTCGGGACAATTTTCATATATCTATAAATAAACGTGTTTAAATAATTAATATAATTATCACAGCAATTAATCAATATAATTATATTATCGCATGAATTATTATTTTTGTTAGAATAGTTTTTTTTTTGCATAATAGATTGATATTTTATTAATAAAACAAGCATATGTAATGAAGAAATCAGTACAAAGATGGTAAAAAAAGAGAAATTAGACATAAAAGTCACATTCATAATAAATTAGTGAAGAAAAATTTGTGTGCTCTGAGAGTATAAGCTGTCAAGTGTTAACATTTCAACTTTGCGTACAAGTGTCATTGGATTCTATACAAAATATTTGCTTCGTAGAACATAGAAAATTATCTCAAACTTAGAAAGTAATACAATAAAAAAAATAAATTGATTATAGGAGAGATAAACTATAGAGATTCAGAAAGATGGGACCGCCATTTGAGAAAAGAACTAGGACCCAATTGTGAATGCAACGGTAAGGAAGAGTTGATGCAGGAAACAACGGCATATATAAGACATCATATTAATTATTTACAACAAACTTATATTTTAAAATTAAGCTAGTTAAATTTATTTAATTCCAATAAAATAAAAGGACAATAGTTTGATAGATAAAATGAAAATATAATTGCATCACCTATTAGTACTGTTAACTTCTAATTTAAAAGAAATTCAGAAAATTTTATTAGAAAACTTGGAATTTAAGAGACATTTAGGAATAGCTTAACTTTCTCACAGTTCAGAAGCATTGAAACCAGTGTTGTCCAAACGGGACTGGACCGGCCGGACACACCGTGAACCGGTCTTTCGTTCGGTTATAGTTCAATGTTAGAACTAGATTCATAGTTGGACCGAGTTGAACCGTTCAAAATCGGTAAACTGGCCAATTTTGATGTGAACCGGCCATCTCTTTTTCTTTTTAATATTTTTTAATTTCTCAATCACTTAACTACTTAACTGAGATTGATATGATGCTTGATAATTGAGACCCTAAAACCTTATTATGCATTTTATTATTGGTAATATGTGTTATAAGTCATGTGTGTGTATATATATATTTATTTATTTAATACGTAATTATGACATCATCCGATTCGACCAAAAGATTAAACCGATTGAACTTGAACCAGAAACTTTTCCGATTCCTTATCCGATCCGGCTTTAATAACATTAGTTGAAACTTGTCCTACAGAAATTTGTGGAATGAATGAGACAGTAACTCCTCTTACTATATCTAATGTTGAGAAATAGAAAATTGGGAGAAAAGTGATGAGGGAGGAAAGTAAAATTTACTAAATGAAAAACTTATACAAATTCCCCTTTTATGGGGGTTATTTGTACTTCAAACCAAAATCTAATATACATATGACCTAAAATTGAATAGTATAAGATACAATTTATCCTATATAATATTTAAGTAAACAAACATAATTACTTAAAAAAGTCACGAGTGATATTGATACCACTAATAATTACCTAGATATCACATTATATATGCAACCCTATTAAATACAAAGATGCATACTTTGATAATAATATTCTTAGTTTCAATGGTTAGTTTTTGTTTAGTCATCCTATTTTTCTTCTTCTTTATTTTAACCTTGAAAAATAGTTTTGGTATTTCATTGGTCTTTAAGAAGGGGGCATGAACTTTTGTATAGTATAGCAATACTTTCATTGATTCTTTATCTTTTTCAATTGGAAAAAAAATGTGTCTATTTTATAGCCATTTGAGAAAATTCACAGATGATGAAATTTTAATTAGAAAGCCAATTTCGTTGGTCATATAACTATATTGTCTTTTACTTTTATCATGTGACTAGTGCAAACTTTGAAAGAATAATTTTTGAGTCTCTATACTTTAGAAAATTGATGGCTAGATTGCCAAGGGATTATTTTGTAATATTTTTATTGTTTTCTTATAACTAATGATTTAAATTATGATTGATTGGACGATTAAAATAAAAGCATCATTAAATTATAAATGCAAATCATAAGAGGTCATGTTATAAGTGGTAAGATTATAAGTTAAATATATTAAATTATGTTATAATGTTATATACTTTTAAGTATTGGACTTGTCATGTTTGTTCCTCCAAAATTTTAGATCAAGTACTTTTGACATTGCCGGAACGAAATTAGTTTCAAATCCAAAGCCTAGAGGGGGTGAGAATACTCTGACAAAGATAAAAAAAAAATTAAAAAATAAAAAGTCAACTTTTGAAGTGTAATTTTAAATTTGTTTCAGGGGAGGCGACGTACATATTCCTCAACCGATGTGTGCCCCTTCACAAGCTTGCACTACAAGGCAATTGGCCTGCAGCCAAGCGCATCTTAGACCAAGACAGAAGACTGATGTACGCCGCTTTAGCAAGCGGTTGGCCTACAGTGCTGCATCTTGCAGTAGGTACAAGTGCAAACCATGCTCACTTTGTGGAGCAGCTGCTGATATTAATGAAAGACGATCATAGCGACTTGGAATTGAAAGATTTCAAGGGCAACACTGCCTTCTGCTTTGTTGCTGCTGCTGGGAACCTGCGAATTGCTGAGTTAATGCTGGAAATAAATCCACTCTTGCCAAAAGTCAGGGGTGGAGATGGAATGACTCCTATTCAGTTCGCTGCTTTGCAAGGAAGATGCCACATGGCAAGGTTTCTATACAGGAAGACCATCGAAGTATTCGAAGAACGGGACTGGAAGCTATTGTTCTTCACTTGTATCAACACTGGCATCTATGGTATGTCTTTCTCTTGTGTGTGAACACTTCAGCAATGGAGATAAAGATGGTTGTAAGAATTTATATTATTATTATTATTATTTGAAATAAAGACAAAATAATGATCACGATATTTTGCAGACTTAGCCTTAGAAATGGCAAGATATAGGCCAGACCTCGCTTTTGCACGTGATGAGAAGGAGGAGACAGGTTTGCATCTCTTGGCTCAAAATCCTTTGGATTGTTGTTCTCAAACTCCAAAACATCAAACTCCGCACATGATCAACCATGGTAAATCCTTACATTCACTATTTATTAGGAAAAGTAAGACACACGGGCTTGAATTTTTATTTGTCTATGAATCTTACAGATTTCCCCGTTAATTTTATCCAATTAAAGAAATCATTTGTGCGAGTTTGTGGTCTTTTACATATATGTTTCATTGCAAGTAGCCAAATTTTGTATTCCAGGCATGAAGCAAGGTGTGGTTCTTCAACTGGTTAGTTATCTTTGGAAAGAGATTCTCAGAAGGGAAAAATCGAAGTTGGAGATAAAGAGAATCATAAGTGAACCTTCTCAACTATTATTTGATGCTGCTGAAGTTGGTAATTTTGGGTTTTTGTCAGAGCTTATTAGCTCTTATCCTAACTTGATATGGGAAGTGGACGTCAGAAATCGGAGTATAATTCACATTGCTGTTTTGTATCGCCATCCTAGTATTTACAATCTCATACATGAAATAGGATGTCACAAGGATATTATAGTGACATTTGTAGATAATGATGGCAACACTTTATTGCACTTGGCTGCAAAACTAGCACCGCCAGGTCAACTTGAATTAGTTTCTGGAGCAGCTTTCCAAATGAGCCTTGAGTTATTATGGTTTGAGGTATAACCCCTTAATTTCGTGGCTTTGCATTTTCACACTGGTATATGTAAAATAAACAATACCTTGTATGCCTCCACAGCACCACCACATTCCTATCCCATGTATATCTTGAAAAATCTTTTATTGTCATACACTCATACCAAACATGAAGATCATGATCATTCCCCTGCATCTAAGATAACAAGGCATCTTACATAATGTATTACAACCCCTGAGATATCCAAGCGTTTGTTCCCATAGATTGATTTCCTACAATTTGAAAATTAGCAAGATCTTTTCCTTCCCTCTTTTACATGTACTTATAAATTGTAATTGGTGAAATTTTAGGTTCATTCAGCAAAGTCATTTATATATATTTGACTTAAAATATCAACCCTTTGATATGACAGGAGGTCAAGAAGATAATGCCACCATCATTCATAAAGATGAAAAATTCTGAAGGCTTAACTGCTCGTGAATTATTTACAAGGGAGCATGCAGAATTACGGAGAAATGGAGAATCTTGGATGAAACGCACTGCTGAGTCCTGTATGCTTATTTCAACCGTCATTGCTACAGGAGTGTTCTCTGCTGCAATTAGCTTGCCAGGTGGTACCAATGATGATACAGGAAAACCAAATTATTTAGAGAAACCATCATTCCTGATATTTGCAATGTCAGATGCAACTGCACTCATCTCATCTTCAACTTCAATATTAATTTTCTTGTCTATTCTTATCTCACGTTACGCGGAGTATGACTTCTACAAGTCACTGCCATTGAAGCTAATATTTGGACTGATAACGCTATTCATCTCCATAACAAGCATGATGGTAGCATTTGGCTGCGCCTTCTTCATAACCTACTACCATGGTTTGAAGTGGGTTCCTAGTTTCATTTCAATACTTGCCTGTCTACCAATACTTCTATTTATATTTCTTCAATTTTCACTATGGTCGGATATCATGTACTCAACCTACTATTGTAGGTCTCTATTTCGGCCAGGTAAAAATATGCTTTACTAGAGAAGTAGAGGCAATGTAACGAAGGATCGTATTCTGCTTCCTTAAAGATGTAATATATTGTTCGTCTAAAAATGATAAGTTGTAATCTCTGAAGATGGCAGTGAATGTCAAGATATTTTGAATTTCAAGTGAGATCTACAGCTTTGGAAGCATGGTATTCAACCTTAGTGTGCTTCCCTGGGCCTGCTATGTTTTGAACCTGTCTTGGGCTATAAACCTATCCAGATCATTATGAACCTAATGTTGAAAAATAAACAATTTTCCCAAAAGGCCCAGAACCGTTTCATAGCTTTTATTTATTTTCGGTATTTAAAAGCTTAGGGAACGGAAGGTTGTCCTATTTTAAAATCCAAAATATGCAACAAGTGGTTAGTTAGTAGCTTAACTCAAATCATATGATCTGCTATATAAAGCTTGTAAGCTGATACTTGCTAAGTTAATCAATAATTTTTTCCATTCACAATTCTCAGTTTTCATAATATGGTATCAGAGTTCTCACTAAGCTCTGAGCTTTTCGCTGCAAACTCATCTTGTTCTTCAACTTGTGCTTCTCTTCGAATCAAGTTCTCCATTCTCATGTTATTCTCCACTCAATAGAAAATTCTGCTACGAATTCGATGGGGGATCATCTGTAGAATCCCTCGAATCCATACTATCTGCACCCCAACGAGAATCCAGCGTTAGTCCTGGTTTTACCTCCTTTCACGGGGCAAAGCTTTCATTCGTGGTGCAGAGCAATGAAAATGGCATTGCACTCCAAGAATAAGATGAAGTTCTTGGACAGCACCATCGCAATGCCAGATGTCACAGATCCCTTGTTCGGAGCTTGGGAGAGATGCAACACTATGTTGCTTTCATGGATTACGCATTCTGTTTCTCCTTCCATAGCCCAAAGTATTCAGTGGATTGACAAAGCCTCTGAGGCTTGGAATGACCTCAAAGAACGCTTCTCGCAAGGGGATATGATGAAAATCTCCAATCTTCAAGAAGAAATCTACTCCTATAAGCAAGGAGAACTTTTAGTCACAGCTTATTTTATAGAAATAAAGATTCTGTGGGACGAACTAGAAAATTTCCGGCAAATTCCAAACTACTCATGTACAATACAGTGCACATGTTCTGCATTATGCACAGTGAAGAATTATAGGCAACGTGACTATGTCATTTGCTTCCTCAAAGGTCTCAACGATCAATTTGCACATGTAAAGTCCCAAATTCTGCTTCTTCATCTTCTACCTCCAATCAACAAGGTGTTTTCCATGGTTGTTCAACAGGAGAGACAATTGTCTAATGGACTTGCAATCAAATCCAAGGCACTGATCAATCTTGCTGACAATACTCACAACAATGATTCAAAACCATTTGGAAAAGGAAGGAACACTCAACAAGGGAAAAGTTGGGGAAACAAAGGTCAACACTGGTGGAGGCAAAGTGTGCACTTTCTGTGGCAAAAATGGCCACATAGTGGATGTTTGTTACCGCAAGCACGGATTTTCGCCTGGATTCAAGTTCAGAAATCCCAAGTCATCTGTAAACAGTGTAAGCTCCAATCAAGAAGATCAACCTTGCACCAATTTTGACCAACCACAGCATGATCAGAAGTCTTCAGGAGTTCACTTTGCAATATCAGAATTTGCTAGCTTTAATCCAGAACAAAGGTCAGCATACCAAACTCCACTCCTTAAACCAAGTTACCACATTACCCACCAATACTTCATCCGAACCCCTCAATGTTTCTACCTCACTTGCAGTCGAATTAGGTACAATCCTTTCTTGCTCATCAAAAATCACTCAGTGGATCCTGGACAGAGGAGCCACTGACCACATTTACTTTGATCTGAACCTATTTGCCACATATAAACAAATTAAACTCATTCCTGTCAAATTACCCAATGGAAGCTAGATAAATGCTAATTATTCTGGAATAATTTACTTTTCAAATTCATTTTACTTTATTGAAGTACTTTACATTCCTCACTTCTCATCTCTGAAGCATGAGTACTCCATTTCTGAAGAAGTACCAGTACCAAGTATGTACTGGGTATGTACCGGGTACGGGTACGGGTATGGCTCGGGTACGTAGGGGTACGTACCCATTTTTTGTTTTTGAAATTCATATTAGGTACGCTTCTCCGGTACGGCTGGGTTCGGTAGGGTACAGGTCGGGTACAGCTAGTCGGGTAAGGCTAGTCTTTCTTTTGATGAGCTAGACTTGGAGGCTGTTCATTTTACTAATGATGGGTAAGGAAATAATGATATTAAGACTGTTAGATCATGATTTTTATATTCATGCCTAGATTTTATGTTGTTGAACATGTATAATTTCTTTTTCTGATATGCTATATTGTCATTTGAACAACTTGAGCTCCTTTTTATGTTATATGATATCTATAAATCTTCTAATTATATATATACATATATAAAATTATACAAACGTACCCATACCTTAGTTTTTCTAAAAATGTCGTATCTCGTACCCATATTCGTACCAAGTACCGGTACCGTACCCTTACCTATGCAACAGAGCTTCTCATTCAATCTCATTTTCGTATCAAAATTGATTGATTACTTACACTTTTGTTTGACATTTCAAAATTCCGAATGCTTACTTTAGGAAGTAAGCACATTGAGGATAATTGGTTTAGCTGAAGTCAAAGAGGGTAGTGGTTTAGCTGAAGTTAAAGAGGATTTGTACTACATGATTGATCCTGATTTCACACAAACTTCATTTCCACATATTCTTTTAAAATTTGGGTTTTGGGCCTAACTCAATCCCAAAAGCTAACTCATGAAGTGATGGTTGTCTCCCACTTATAACCACTATTCAAGCCATATCACTATCCAATGTGAGACTCTCAACACCCCCTCATGCTCAGGACTGGACATTTGGAGCGTGAAGTTTGCAGGACTGGACATCTGCAAGTGGCTCAACGAATCTTGGATAGGCTCTAATATCATCTTAGAATTTTGGTTTTAGGCCTAACTTAACCCCAAAAGCTAGCTCAGGAAGTGAGGATTGCCCCCCATTATAACCACTATTCAAGCCATGTCACTATCTAATGTGAGACTCTCAACACCCCATCAAGCCCAGGAGCTTGGGGCGTAGATAACATGGTTTTTTTTTTACTAACAAAACTGGAAGTAGAATTGATACTATGAAAAATTTGCATCCCAAGTTTTGGAAGTAGTCATGAAGCTACAATAAATCCACATCCTACATTCTGTAAGTATTGATGCTCAAAGAAATCCACAACCTAAGTAACCACCTTTTGACATTCTCTTCTAAGGATACTTGAGACTAAATGCTTAGACAAAAGAAAGTTAAGCAACAAGAGTTTGGTTCTGAACAAAAGCAATCCCCTTTCTCGATGCTGGCTAGTTCTAGCTTAAGTTCTTCAAAAGCCTTTTGCTCATAATTAGTCAACCCTTAGAGGTCAGATGGAATCAAAGCCTCAACTTCAAAAAAAAAAAAAAAGGAAGCTTAGTCGGATCATATTGCACAAATAAGCACTTGTACACATCCCCATCTCCTTCAAGTGCACAAAGGGACGAGACACTATTTTTAGTCAATGTGGGACTTAGGTTTTTCTTAATATATTAAATGTAAAAAACACATTTTCTTTGTAAATTCAACTTCTGCTGTACATTTTGATTTGTCGCATTACAGATTAGGCCTCCCTTCTTATGAAAGAATGCATGTACTGCATGCACAACATTTTTTAGGTATGACTATTTCTTAATTATTCTTATAATAGTTTTTAAAATATCAAATGGAGACCGCCATATAAAACCGCGTCAAGATATCATATAGTAATAGTACACAATAATTAGGGTTGACCCATTATTTTAAATTGACTAACACTACAAAAAAACCGGTTCATTGTGGCGGTTTTTTAGTAGCGGTTCCTTTCAACCGCCACCATTGAACCATTTTTGTGACCCTTCCGTTCACCGCTGTAAATACAATTCGTTGAGCGGCGGTTGTCATGTGTTAAAAGGCCACTGTATTCGTTTCATTCCCTAGCTAAACCTCCATTAATTTCATTCTGCAATTCGTTTTTCCCCCAAAATCTAATTGTGAACAAGATGAAAAGCGGTTCTGAATTTGTTTCTCCCAAAAGCCCTAGGTTCTTCTCGCAATTCATTCCCCCCCAAAGCTTCGCATTTCGATTCAGGCACAAGAAAAACCTGCAAAAACCTTCAGATTCCTTCTTTCTCGCGAAAACTCTCTCCATTCCAAAGGCTCAAAGATCACCTTCGAGTGCCAGAAGATCCAAGGTGCACCCGACATCGTAGCCAAGTACACGAGCCTCCCTTTCATGTAATGCCAACACAGCTTCTCCATCGTCGATTGCCAACGCTCGATTGTCAACGACGACATGCTCATCTTCTTCAGTGGCAACCTCTAGCTTGCCAGCGAGGAGCACGCCCTCAAGTTCAGCCAGGTATCGATCAATCCCTTTCTTTTCTTTCTATCCTGATTTCAGATTCCTGCTATGCGTTTGTGTGTTTTGTTTTTAAATTTTTTAATTTTAGGATATTTTTTGTTGTTTTGTTTGATTCACTAGCTAATTGAAGTTGATAGGTAGTGGTATGGTAGATTTTGTTTTTGATTTGTAATGGATCGCATGTGACCGATAGTGTGTTGCATGAAACTTTTACTAGTGCATATCCTTATGTTAAAGTTGCAAAAGTTGTTTTTGATGCCAATACTGGCCGTTCAAAGGGCTATGGTTTTGTATTTGCTACTTAGATTGACTATTGTGTATGTCAACAGTTATCATGGGATCAACTTGTTGTGTTGCTACAAAGGATCATACTCTTCCCAACAGAATTAGAGGTGAAAGTTTACATAGGAATGTCGTATGTTCACCATCATGGAGCTTTTGATGGGATAGTTGGGGGTGTGTTGCTGGTGAAATTGAGGATCCTTCCTATTACGTCTCATGGAGTCAGTAGAAATGTCAACATAGAGTTAAAAGGTCATTAAGTTCTAAAAGAGGTAATTTATCTAATATGGGAAGTACCTTGGAGAATTCTGTAACATCTATTTCTCATAAATCCCTTGTTCATGAGCTATTGGTTGCAAATCAGATGACTCCATCTTCAGGTAAATGTTAGCTCTATTATTCTTTTATTGGTTATGTTAAGTTTGAACCCTAAATAAATAAGAACAAGGATAATAGATTTATATGTTTGGATTTGCCCTGTTGAAATTTGTATCTGTCAACTTGGTTGCATGTATTGTTTATTAATGGGATATATATATATATATATTAAAAAGTCGTTTAGCCGCAGTTTCGAGCCAAAACAGTGGCTAGATGACTTTTTTTTTGTTAGCGGCGGTTTAAACCATCGCAAATATAAATATTCTACTAACGACATTATTCCAGGGCTCGAAACTGCGGCTAAACGACT
Organism: Styphnolobium japonicum; assembly: GCA_023212625.1. Classification (NCBI taxonomy): domain Eukaryota; kingdom Viridiplantae; phylum Streptophyta; class Magnoliopsida; order Fabales; family Fabaceae; genus Styphnolobium; species Styphnolobium japonicum. The sequence goes on along the minus strand of JALBWW010000003.1, from coordinate 16,685,504 downwards.
TTTTTTTGTTAGCGACAGTTTAAACCATCGCAAATATAAATATTATACTAACGACATTATTCTAGCGGTTTGAAAAAATCGCCGCTAATTATTTGAAAATCTTTATCTAAAAATTGATTATGTTAAAATGACTGTTGTTTGAATAATATTAATAAAAATCACTTTTGTATATGTAATTATCAAAAAGGGTTTGAGTTATTTTGAATTAGATTGTTAATAAATTAATGTTAAAAAAATTGATTATAAATAAATTGATGGCAAAAAAAATTCTTTTAAAAGTTAAATTTATTTGATATAATTGTAATAATATTTTTTAAAATTATTAGATTATATTTATTTAAATATTATTAAAATATTGATATAATATCAAATTATAAAGATATTTTATTTAATACACATAAATAAGTTTTTTTCATCATAAAAGCAATAAAATGTTGCTTTCACATTTAAGATATTAAAATCAGATTTACACTTAAATGTGATTCTTACCTAAAAAATGCCAAACATGTTAGCACCACATCTAAGATAAATTTTACCTCTAAACATAATTCTAAGTGTATGTTTACACACCTTTAGACTCGCGTTGACAACCAATGACTCCATTTTATTGCAATTGCAAAGGCAGCATTGCAGAAACTCAGAAAGAGTTTTGCGTTTCAGCTGTCCTTGGGAGTGTGCAAACCCAAAGCCACAGCCCACGCAAAGAATAAAAAGGAATTTTCATGAGCATTTCCAATATTGGCACGAGGTGAACCTTCTTATATGTGCATGACTGTATTCTTTCTCTTTTACCCCCTCCCTCCTTCCTTTATTATGCTACTTCATCTTCTGATCTTCTTCCTTTTCAGGTTCCTGTTTTTCCTTCCACCTCCTCTTAATTGTGGTATCTAATTTTCCTGCACTTTGTTTCAACCTCTTTTCCTGTTTTCTTTCCTTCTTTAATTATGAAACTTAATTTCACCCTAAATTTACCTCAGTATCTTTATTCTACTACACCTCAATCAAGAACCACCCAGTTTAAAGCGAATCTAAGTTCCCATACAATTCTGAAACATATATTTTTCTTTTTGCCCAAACTAGCTTCTTACTGAGACATTATTGGTTATCTTTGTGCAGGCAAGTGTAAGACGAAAAGTTCTCGTTCAAACTTGTAATTTCAGGTATGTGGCAACATTTTCCTTTTCTGTTTATTTATTTTTTTAGGTTTAAATTCAACCGCAAGCGAGAATAGTTGTTATTGTACGTTAATTGGAAGAGGGGAAAGTGAGAAAAAAAAAGTAAAAGGAAGACTATTTTCATGGGCGGGCTGCAGGTTTTGTAAATTAAACTAGTAAAAAAATAAATAATTTATTAAAATTATGCTCTTTGAAGATTAGGTATTAAAATAGGCTTTTATTTTCTTACGTTGGGAAGTCGATTTTATTGAAACCGACTTCTCAACATGGTTATTTTTTTAAAAAAATCATGTTAGGAAGTCGGTTTCAATAAAATCAACTTCTCAACATGTTTAGTTTTTTTTTATAAAAAAATCATGTTAGAAAGTCAATTTAATTTTTTTTTTATAAAAAAATTATGTTGGGAAGTCGATTTCAATGAAACCAACTTCCTAACATAGAAAAAAAAAACTATTTTGATACATAATTTCTAAAGACTATGATTTTGATAAATTTTTTATTTTTTTGTTATACCAATATAAAAAAGCCGTAGGCATATGTCGACGTAGTCAATCCTCTTGCAATTATGTCTAAATTATTCTAGCACTATATATGACATACTTTCTTCTCAGGTAAATCTTATGTATTGTACATGTGTGGTAGGTCTCATTTATTTTACTATACTTCATCTTTTTTTCTTTGGTAAATGTGACTTAATTAAAAAATTAAATTCTATGTAAGTAAATTTTATTTACAAACTAATGTGTACACTCGTGCGATGCACAAAGGTAATTATAAATTTTTTAGTGATTAAAGAAAATTAAAATTAAAATATTTGATTATTACTTTCCTGTCTACCAATTCTTCTATTTATATTTCTGCAATTTTCACTATGGTCAGATATCATGTACTCAACCTACTGTTGTGGGTCTCTATTTAAGCCAGGTAAAAATATGCTCAGATGCAATCTAATGAATGATCATATTCTGCTAACTTAAAGTTGTAATACATTATTTTATCGGGAAAAAAAGTTGTGACAAATGATCTGTGAAAGATGGCAGGGAATGTCAAGATATTTTGAATTTCAAGTGAGATCTACAACTGTGGAGGAAATAGCATGGTATTCAACCTTGGTATTGAAATGAGAGACGATGTGTTGTTTGCGACAAGACTTTGGGCCTGCTATGTTTTGAAACCACGTCTTGGGCTATAAACCCATCCAAATTATTCAAGGTTTCTTTTTTTTTTTTTTGGTATAACAGATTATTATAACGAAAAGGACCAAAACCCGTTACATATTTTTTACAAATTAGAATGAATGAGCTCTTTTAAGTCTTGATATTTTGGTAGGCTTTCTGCATGCAAATAGAAATACACCATAATTCTATACCAAAAAAAAAAGAAAAAGAAATACACCATAATTCCTACCAAAAAAAAAAACACCATCAACATCATTAAAAAAATTGAACTTGCCTACTTTCTTCTGTCTTAATACATTGTGTCTAGATTCTTTAGTTCTCAATAGACATTCAAATAAATGGTATTTATTTTATTGTTTTAAGAATTAAATTAGATTCTAAAAATTATGAAAGGTGAAATCTTATTTCTAATAATTTTTATATTTATATTTTTTTTGTGAAAAGTTCAAACTTATAACAACTCAAAATAAAACTTAAAATAACGTACCAAATAACTAATAAGACTTATACAACCTCCTTATTTCAAATAAAGGAGAAGATTCCCAGATGACTAATTATTGTCACTCAACAATTCAATCAACTAATAATAATTACGAAGTAAAAATCATGTAAATTGGTGTATCTCTATTTTAGTTATTATTCTTAAGATATATATATATATATATATTCTTTTATTGAATGTGTTAGGTTATGCTTAGGCTTAAAAAAATTCATAGTGTAATTCATTGTACATGAATATATGTGAGGGAATCATTCATAAGAACTTCATGAAGGGCAATTCAGGAAATTCAGAATAAGAATATCAAAGAGGACAAGATGGTGGAATGAATGAGAGATATGTTAAAAAAATAGATCCCACAATACTTAAATGCACAAACATTAAAAAGAAAAAAAATGTATTTTTATGGTAGTTTTTATTTTGTGTGCAGATTATTTTAAATACACATAATTTCTTATTATATAAAATATTTTTCAAAATTAGAAAATAACATACACTAACAAGAGTTTTATGTTATTATATAGGGAAAATGCAACCACACATCCTCAACTTTGAGGCATTTGTAAAAAGTCACCCTAAACTATTAATTCTCACTATTAAGTGTGAACATCACATTCTGTACGAGTCATAAAAAATTATAAAATTTCATAGAAAGATTAATTTGCCAATTAATTCAAATAATAATAATAATAATAATAATAATAATTGAATAATACAAAATATTATTAAATAGAGAAAAGAGAAAAAATTTATAATCCCATGACCCATTTAAGTGGCACAACTCCAGCTAGGGTCCAAGACTCATCAGCTCACCCTGCCCAACACCTCCTCACATAGCCCATTTTCCTGACCCACAACCTAAGAGGAAGACCCAAGATCCATGACCCAAATGGAATCTGCCACACTCCTCCCCTAGCATGCGTAAGCACACACCCATTTCACGCCAAACCAAATCTCAGCTCCACCTCTATTAAAGGAGGGGATTTGCAAGATGAGAAAAGGAGGATACTAGGGGCATCTGGGATTTTTGGAGAGGGAGGAGAGAGCATTTCTGGTGTTCTATAATTGGGGGTTCTGGGTCTTTTGGTTTTTTCCAGGTATTTTAGAAAGGGAGATAGAGTGAAATGGAGATTGAGAGAGAAACTTGGGTATCTTCTACAAAAAGAGAAGATTGATGCTTGAAGTAGGAAGGGGAGAGAACGCATGCCAATTCTTGTCATGCTTTCAACCAAGAGCCTCTGCCTCCATATATTGCCAATAAGCTTTTACCTCCATTAACCTTGTGCCACACCACCATACAAACAGAACTGCTCTCTCCTCCAAGCCTAAGGCATTACGCCTTCACCCACAAAGCACATGCCTCCAGCCAAACCATCTCAAAGCAACAACCGAAATAAGGATAGAGGAGGAGAAAGCATAGACCAAGCACCACTACTAAAAAAAGCATTTTTAGTGACGGAAACATTTCGTCTCTAATATCCCAAAATCCGTCGCTAAAATACTTAGCGACAAAATTAGAGACAAAACTAACACTGTCATTAAAAGGGGCGTTGCTAATTTTTTGGAGACGGAATAATAATTTCATCGCTAATTAGAGACTGACCAGTCCGTCACAGAAATGAAACTGTTCGTCGCTAACTGGACACAAAAATTGGTGTCCAAATTGGGTTCAGAGACGAAATATTCCATCACAAAAGTTTCTAATTTCGTCGCTACATAAGAGGAAAATTGGTGTCCTCTTTGATTTAGCGACGGAAAATAGCCATCCCTAGTTCCGTTTCAGAATATAGTGACGAAATAAATCGTCGCTAAATTGGTAGTGACCAAACATTTTATTAAACTTTTAGAGACGGATTTAGAGAGGGAAAAATTTGTCTCTAATTTTTGTGACGAAAACATCTGTTGCTAAAATTCGTGGCAACAACTGATTTATTTAATTTGTTAGTGATGAATATAGAGACGAAAAATTCCGTCTCTAATAGTCCAAATTTTAATAATTTTATTTTAATTTTTTGACATTATTTCTTTACAATTACATAAACAGAACATGTGAATGAAGTAAAATATTCCAAGCAGACAGTAAATATTAACAAAAAGATGAAACCGATGCAAGTTATAACATAAAAGTATTTAGGAATACAATATTCAAAATAATATCAGCGAGTTATTAGTTACAGATAATATTAAATGTCACTATCAAGCTCCTCCTCAATGCCATGAGACTCATCTCTATCATCATCGTCAGAAAGTGGTTGTAAAGGTGATGGTTGTAAAGGTCTAGGGTCCAAGTCCAGCCGCTGCATAATGAGATTAATCGTATCCTGTTGATGGTAGATCATCCCTTTTCTGCTCGTTAAGCATGCCCTCTTGCTGCTGGATCTTTCCATCCTACTGCTGAAGATTCTCCCGCATCTCGATGACATCTTTATCCTTCTGTTATAACTCAGAAGTAAAAGCTGCAATGGTTGTCCTCAGGGTTTCAAGCTTTGAAGTTGAACATTGCTCAGAGTTATATGTGGATGTAGATGGAATAAAAGTACCAGCTTCCGCCCCCAAGCCATATATACGTCCCTTTTTGTTGACACTTCCTACAACATTCAAGTATATCTCGTTGTCGGATTGACGGCTAGACCCCTCGCTAGATAGTGTTTGCGAGTCTGATAAACATATTTTATATGCATAATTTAGCACCTCTCATTGGTCTATTCTTATGAAATTATTGCATATATGAAGTGAAAATTGCATAATTCCTCATATATTGGTTATGTTGTTACAAATTGAGCAGAACACCCGAAGGACTATTCAAAGCAGTTGTTGAACCAAAATATCATGAACTTGGATGTTGATATCAGTATAGCTCAAACAGAAGAGAAATGAAGACCTAAACTCAGTGAATTTTGGGTTACATCAAATTCAGGACAAATCAGAAAATTCTTGCTCAAACCTATACTCGGTTATTTGGTGATTTCTCAAGATCTAACCGTTGGATGTAGCTGAAATTTTGATATGTCATGCATGACTTCATTCTCTATGACTTTCATAGAAATGAAGATTTCCAGATTAGCACCGGAAGTGGGTCAAAATTAGGCAACAAGTTGGTGGCTGTCATTATTGATATAATATGAGTAGTTTCGGAAAAATGGTCAGAACGCAAGATCCAACTGTTAGATCTGTCTGAAATTTTGACATGTTCTTCACGACTGCATGTGCTACAACTTTTATGAAGAGAAGATTTCCAAATTATGACAGGAGCAATGACGAATTTGGTAATCTTCGGAGCTGAAATTTCAACCCATGTGCAAAGAAATTTGACAAAATTGTAATTGAATAGTTCTAGCCTTTGCCTATAAAAGGAAGGCATTTGCCACACTTAAGGGCATCCCATTTCTGAATTCTCTCATTGTAGTTTGAGTTAGGGGTGAAACTTTGATAAATTGTGAGATTTATACTTTGATTTCAAGGTTAGATCTTCCAATTTGTTTAAAGGAAATCCCAAAGCTCTTGTAGTTTGTATAATATAATCTTCATCTTATTCAAGTTTCTTCATCTTGATGTCTAGTTAAGGTTCTTCCTAGAGTTAGGGGTGAAGCTTTCATAAATTGTGAGATTTATACTTTGATTTCAATGTTAGATCTTCCAATTTGTTTAAAGTAAATCCTGAAACTCTAGCCCGTTGTGTTCTTGTTAATACCAACAACCACTTTCATTTCTATCATGCTTTTCACTTATTCTTTTGTTTCCTTTAATATAATGAGTAGCTAAATTTCTATACTAGGATTGCAATTTGAACTCACACGTAATTTGATTCGTTTATCATATCCAAGAGTAGGTTGATTATCTTGAATTGTTTATCTTACTTGTTCTTAATGCTTTTAATTAATTGGCCATTAATTGAATTGAATTGATAAACCTTAAGCAACTTGACAAAGGGATTTTGGTTTTAGATCTAAGTAAGATAACATATGATCTTTGTGCGAAAGCCTTGAGTTCATATAGGATAGACATATACCTATATGACATATGTAACCATTAATGAAATCGGAACTTAATGAATTCTTGATTATTTGATAGACATAGACATATAGTTTATCATTAATTAAGGATATTTCTATTTGACCATCGAAAGAGGCTTATAGATAAGTTAAGAATTTCTAGTTAACAATTCCGATAATTAATTGATCTTAGATAGAAGTAAAAGAATCAAGTAAAGTGTGAGGAATAATTGCAATCCTAGGCTTTGTTAAATTTGATCATTAAATTCTTCTTCTTGTATACTTTAATTTTTAATCTTTCATAACACTTCCTCTTATTAAGTTGTTTAAATAAGATTGAGTTTTGTAAACTTTTAATAGATAGTTAAATTTAGAATTAATCCCTGTGGGTTCGACACTTTCTTACTATTATATTACTTGATTTGCGATAACGTATACTTGCGTTCTGATTTACCACATCAGAGTCCCTCTCAACCACTCGCTTCTTGTACACCACCTTAAAAAAGAAGTTAACTTCGCTTAGTGTTCAGTTATGAAACACAAATTCTAACATAGTTATGATACATTGCTTAGTTATGTTCAAACTTTGTACTTACAGAAATGTCTTCTGATTTTTGGGAGATCCACTTATCTGGATGCCCCTTTCTCGTGTGAAGGCACCGGAATAAATCAAAAGCTATTAACGGCCCATCTTGTTGTCTCTGTGAAACAATGAAGACAAGTTAGTGAAAAATAGTTGACTAAAATAAATGACAAATCTAGTATTAAATACATACCAGTTTCTTGTTATGTTCAGGTGCTGGGATTGAGCCTCTGGTGTGTAGTGACACTTCCATATTAGATTTTCGATTCTCATTATTTTTCCTAGACTTTTCTACCCATCCATGGTCCTTCCATAATGTGTCCAACATATCCTTAACTAGTGTAGGGATCCATTTATCTTGATTTGCGCCACTGCAAACCTTGTTCATTGCATTCTTCAGTGAGTTAGATCCTTTATGGTTGAAGCACTTTCTGATCTGATGATCATCAGTAGGCAGCCACTTATATATTGTCTGAAATAAAACAATATTAATTAGTATAATATCATTAATTGAAGAATATAAAAATGAAAAATATTTGTTGGCTATGATAAGGGGGATTACCCCGAATTCTGCAAACCACATGTCTCTGACAGGAGGATCCACTTCTTTCCAGTACCTCCAAGGCCCCTCAAACTTGGACTTAATAATCCCAGTTATACGCCTTGGTGGTCCCACAGGAGGGTCAAACCTATAAATAAAACAAACTCATATCATATATAATAATAAACATATGAAAACAATAATTAACGAATAATGAGAATTTTTTTATATGAATGTACTCACGTCAAACCACTCACATTTGAAAAGATCCAATTTCTTTGTGGGCTATCCAGTATATTCTAATTCAATAATATCAATTAGCACCCCATAATAATCATCTTCCATTTGAAGGGTCCCGCCCGCTCGAACACATATACCATAATTTGTCGTACCCATCCATTGACTTTGATATCTTGTAGAGAACTTATAACCATTTACAAAATATGTAGGCCATTTGTTAACTTTTCTAAGTGGCCCTCATGCCAAACTCTTCAATAAAGGATCTTCAATCTTATTATCATCATTGAGCACCTATACAATAAAGGCTATCAGTGTGACTTTAGAAAGACCAACAATCAACTTAAAATGTCAAATGGTTAAGAACACACATGTTTTTTAAAACCAAATGGGGAATGATGTAGAAATTTGTTTGTCTACTTCTGTGTCATTGATGTCAGGGACAAGTTCCCGTAACATATTCGTATATTCACTGCATATAGATTACATTTTAAATTAGTCAATAAACATACAAGTACAAGTTTGAATGAAAATTTCATGTTTAACAACTTACTCTAAAAAAGGCTCCACATCGGGACAATTTAGAAGAACATATAATGACAATACTTCTATGTCCTTATCATCCAATGTACAAGTAGTACGCTTTCCGAAAGGTCGCCCTACATAATTGAAAATAGACAGTGGCGGATTGGATGAATAACCTTCACCTCCATCGTCATTATGAGGCAGTCTTGTCCTCCTAGATGGGATATCAGAAGGATAATAATAAGATGCAAATGTTGAAGTTTCCTCCACTAAATATGCCTCACAAATTGAGCCTTCCACGAAAGTCGTGTTTGACACCTTATTCTTTAATGTACGTATAAATCTAATGCAATAAATTCATAATAGCATTTGTCAGTTATATAGGTGAAAAAATGATTGTAAATAGATTGAAGATAATGACAAATGAACTTACCGTTCAAAGGGATACATCCATCTATATTATACAGGACCACTGACCCTTGCTTCATATGGCAAATGAATTGGAAGGTGCTCCATGGAGTCAAAGAAACTTGGAGGAAATATTTGTTCTAATTTACACAAAATTACTGGAATGTTGAGCTCCATAACACGTAATTTCTCTTTTGTCAAGATTGAAGAGCTTAATTCCCTGAAGAATTGACTAAACTCGGTAAGGGTCTTCCAAATAGGCTTTGGTAAAGCCTTGAATGCCATTGGAAGCAAACATTGCATGAATACATGACAATCATGACTTTTCATACCAAATAACTTGACTTCCCGAATGTCAATGCACCTAGCCAAATTAGACGCATACCCATCGAGTAGCTTCAAACTTTTAACCCATTCACAAACGGTTAATCTTTGTTGTTTGGTTAATGTATATTGTGCCTTAGGTTTCCTTAGTTTACCACCACCACAATCCTGTAATTCTAGATCTTTACGCTTACAATATTCTGCCAAGTCCATTCTAGCTTTCAAAGTGTCCTTTATTTTCACCTTTGTGTCCATAACAGTGTACATTATATTCAGAAACACATTTCTTTCAATATGCATGACATCCAGATTATATGGGAGAATATTTGTTTTCCAATATGGTAGTTCCCAAAAGATACTTCTTTTGGTCCAATTGTGATCCACTCCATATCGTCTAATCTGTTGTCCTAGTGACTCATAGATGGTTGGTAAATGTCTTACCCTTTCCAAGACTTCTTCACCACTCAACCTTTGTGGAGGCAATGAAGTTTCAACTTGTCTCTTCCGAAATGTAGTCTTATTTCTTCTATATGGATGATCATAAGGCAAAAATTGACGGTGGCAATTAAAAAATGAAGTATTTCGACTATTTTTAAGAGTGAATGCCTTTGAATGCTCCATACATATTGGACAACTAAGTTTACCCATCATCATCCAACCAGATAACATTCGATACGCAGGAAAGTCATTAATCGTCCACATTAAAGCAGCCTTCATGACAAAGTTATGTTTCAGTGAGACATCATAGGTCACAACACCATCATTCCACAACATTTTGAGCTCATCTATGAGGGGTTGCAAATACACATCAATTTTACTTTTTGGATTAGACGAATGATCAATCAATTTGAGACACTTATGTTAGCTTTGTATTAGGCATTATTAGATGTTTATTGTGCCCAATATTAGTACTTTAGATGAGTTTAATGTTGTTGGGCTTCATTGGGCTTTAATGCAAATATTGAATAATTTTCGGATTTTGATGCATTTTGACCTTTCTTCCTTGGTTAGGTCATAACTTGGGACTCGGTGATCCAATTGAGGTGATCTTGGTGTCTTTGGAAAGCTAAGACAATGCTCTACAAGTTTCATGAAGAACTCAAGAGCTGGCTCGGAATGCTAAGGGTCCAAAATATCCCTGCAATGCAGAGTGGGTTTGCTGTCACAGAACCATCTGGGCAGTATGCACATATTGGTCTATATAGTGGGTTATAGGCCTCCTCTTGGGCTGAAACTTGGTCACTTGAAAGATAAGACCCATATCTCCAACTTCAATGAAGACCATTTTGTCAATAGATGTCGTTTTAGGCATGCTTCAGAAGCTACAAGTTGGTCTGAATTTGGAAACACGTTCTTCCAACCTAACTTGAGGTAGGTGAAGTGTTTTTGGCATTTCTGGAGTTCTAAAAGTCCAAATGACATGATTCAAATTGGAGATTTTCAAGGAGACAACTGGCTACAACTTTGATGAAGACATCCAAGCCAAAATACACCGTCTAGGTGATGAATTTGGAGCAGAAGTCGGATAAGAGTTGTTGACTAAAAGCCACCACCCATACACCAACCCACCTACCATGCACCAACCCACCAACCATGCATCAAGCTTCCATTTTTGACAAATTTCAGATTCTTATAGCTTGTATTCAGATTATGTACATGTACAAATTGGCTTCTAGGATTAGTATAAATAGACCCAACCTCTTTGTATTAGAGGCATTCAATTTAGAAGTAAGTTTCAAGAAAGTTTAAGTATTTGTGAGAGTTTTCTTTCTCTTCTTCTCCATTCTCTTTGCAATTTCGTTTTTGTTCTTTAAATTCTGAGTTCTTCCTTCCCATCCATGGAAGGCTAAGCTCTCATAATCAATCCAAGGGATTAGCCATCTTGTTGTTTAATTTGGAGATCTTGTTTTGCTTGTTCATATTGTAATTGTTATTCAAGTTTCTCTTCTTCCTCTTTTGATTTTTATCTAGATTAAATTGCTTAATTTGATTTAGATATTGATGTGGTAATAGCTTTATTATCATGTATTCAAATAGGATCATAAAGATTAAACAATATATTAAAACTTTTTGATAGATTGTTTAGCTTGGTTAAATTCTAGATCTTAAGTTAATCTATGTTGGATGGTGCTTACTTTATCTAACCTTGGTTAATCAAATCCTAGATGCTTATCTAGTAAAGAATTCTTGGATCATGTTAGGGCTTCTTGATGTGATCTAAGGCCAAGAACATGGTTAGCAATTAAGTGAATTCCTTGTGATCAATGATGAGTTAAACTCAAGATCGGTAAATTTTCTTGGATTGGTTGTTTCTTTAGATTTATTTACAACTTTGAATCTCCTACTTTTATTAATCTTGTTAATCAACAACAAAACCCCCCCTTTCCTAATTATCTTGATCTAATTAAATCTTTGTTGTTGGATCCTTGAGAGACGATTCGGTTCATTCTCTATACTACAAATTAGTTTGTGAACCGATTATTTTATTTGATAGGTCTCGACAACCTCTTGTCAAATTTGGCGCCGTTGCCGGGGATCCAAGGCAACTATTTGATCATTTCAAGATCCCATCTAACTCTAACAAATGTGTTTGTTTTGTTTTTGAAGCTTTTTCAAGTGGGATTGGTGAAATTGGATAAAAGGCGTTGTGTCAAGAATTTTTAGTTCGGGCATCTCGATTGATCTGAATTTTGGTACACAAATGGAAAATATTATTACGAGAAAGGCTCACTATTTACAGTGAGGTCACCCTTAGTTTTTCCAAATTCCATCGTTTAGACTACTTTTTCAATTTTTAAGATTTTTATTATTTTTTTGGATAGCATTTTTGTGTAGATTTTATCCTGTGGTGGTTCCATAATTTTTAAAATTCATTTGATCTTGTTTTTATTTTTGTTTAATTTTTTTGGAGTATTTGTTTTAGGAATTTTTAGTGTTTTAGTTGTTATTGCTTTTCTAATACCTTCTTATGAACTGCATCTTTGTATGACTAGATACGATCTGGTACCTTGCATTCATTTGATCACGAAATTGATAGAACATTTCATACACTTCATAGAATTCATAAATTTGGTAGTAGCATTCATAGAGCTAATAGAATTACTTCTGAATTGGACTTGAACTTGACATTGCACCTAATCTTGTTGACTCTTTTTATCTGTTGAGTCCGTCATAGTACTTCGATTGTCAAATCGTCTTGAGTCTGTTGATTTTACTATGGTGACTATAACAATAGGACCCTTAAGGAATTGTTTGCACACGATGTGAATTATCAACCTTTATGCATTCAATATCCGAACTTAATGTTGATTTTGAGTTGAAATGCGGATTGATACACTTCTTTGCCCAAGTTTCATGGTCTTGCTATGGTGAAGATCCACATAAGCATTTGAAGGAGTTCCATGTTATGCGCTCCACCATGAAACCTCATGGAATAGCTGAAGATCACATCAAGCTAAGGGCCTTTCCTTTCTCTTTGGATGGTGTCAAGTAAGGATTGGTTGTATTACTTACAACCTGCCGCCTTTATCACTTCTTGGAATGACATGAAAAGATTATTTGGAGAAGTTCTTTCCCGCATCAAGAAGCTCGCAAATAAGGAAAGATATTTGTGGCATAAGGCATAACCGTCAGTGGTGAAACTCTCCATGAGCATTGGGAGAGATTCAAGAAATTATGCTCAAGCTTGCCCACACCATCAAATTAGTGATCAGCTCACTTGATCCAATACTTATGAAGGATTGATGCCAATGGAAAGGAGTATGATTGATCTTTGCAAGTGGTGGAGCATTGGTAGATAAAACTCCGATTTCTTTGCTAGAAACTTAATTGCAAACATGGTAGCAAATTCTCAATTTATTTTCGAATGGGTGCTGCAACCAGAGTAGTCAATGAAGTTAATACCTCTTCACATGCTGATCAACAAAGGGTGGAACATAGATTGGATGACCTCACTTCTTTGGTTAGACAAATGGCAATAGGACAACACGAACCACCTGTGCAAACCCCTGCAAGTTTGTAGCATATGTTCTAGTTCTTCTCATCCTACAGATTCGCCCCACATTGCAAAGATGATTCTGAGTTTCAAGACCAATCGTAGGTCTGCTGGTGGTATATTTCTTGGGAAACCACAATTCCATCAGCAGCAACAACAGAAATATGATCCATTCTCCAACACTTACAATCCTGACTAGAGGGACCATCCCAATCTGAGATATGGGAATGCATCAAATCAGCAGCCACCAAACCAGTATAGACCACCATTCCAAGCAAAGGGACAAAATCACACCACATCTTCGGACCAAGTACACCACCATTCCAGAAGAAGGTCCTGTAGGCCACAAAATCTGAGCCCTCATTGGAGGATTTGGTGAAACAGATTGGCCAATAACATCCAGGTTTCAACAGAGAACTGAAACCACCATTCGTGAACTTGGAGACTCAAATTGGTCAACTTGCCACATCAATTCATGAATTAAAGTCACAGGGTTCAGCCAATTACCCTCTCAAACCACTCTAAAGCCCTAGAGGCAATGTTAGTGCTATAGCTTTACAGTGGTAAGCAAATCAATGGACCAAAGGCAGCAGATACTTCTGATTCTACCCTTGGCCCCGGAGAAACAAGATTCTACAAAGAACTTCAAGTTACGTAGCTAATTCGAATCTTTGTCAGAGCAAATTCAGCAAATGATCCTACAACAGCCAAGCAAAAAATCGGATCGAATCGAGATGACAGAAAATTCGATGCGAGAAAAGTGAACATCCAAAAAGTCGGGTTCCAACATTCCTCTTCCTTTTCCCAGCCAAGAATGATACAGGCCAGAGGCATATGGTTGAGGCCCGGCTTGGATAAGGAAATTATGGAGACTTTTTTCAAAAGGTTGAGGTGAATATACCTCTCTTGGAGGCAATTAAACAAATCCCCAAGTATGCCAAGTTTTCTTGAAAGAGATGTGCACCCATAAGAGGAAGCTGGGGACTGAAAAAGTGAGTATGGGAGGAATGTCTCTGCTTTGATTCACCCAACCTACCTCCCAAATGCAAAGACCCAGAACTTTTACCATCCCTTGCACCATAGGGCGCCAACCAGCTTCACTCATGCCTTGCTAGACTTGGGAGCCTCCATCAATGTAATGCCAAAGTCGATTTACACTTCCTTGCATATGGGAGAGCTAAAGCCCACCGGCATTGTCATTCGATTAGGCAAACCTGAGCACTTGGCACAACCTGCGCAGGAGTGTTGGAGGACGCTCGTTCGAGATACATAATTTAATATTCGGTGATTTTATGTGTTGAATATGGAAGATGAATGCCTCTTCCCCACCCCCATTGATCTTAGGTAGGCCATTTTTGAAAGCTGCTAAAACTAAGATTGATGTGCATCGGTACCACTTTCCATGGAATTTGGTGATGATATCATTCAGTTTAACATTTTTGATGCCATGAAATACCCCGTAGAGGATCATTCTGCTTTTTCATTTTGATGTCATTGATTTACTAGTTGATGATATGCATCTTTGATATGTTGTGAGTTTCCTGAAATTGTAGGATACACTGATAGCATAGCTTGTGATACTTGTTCTGCTTGCTTCGGACTTTCTGGTTGTAAACCCAATGCAATGTGTGCAGCCTGTGTTGAGATTTCTACATACTTGTCATGTGTTGTTGTTAATTCTGCTGACACTGATGATTCTGTTATTAATGGCAATGATGCTGTTATTAATGATGTTGTCATTCATCTTGCTGCTAAGTGTGATTCTTTTGATTCCATAAGATATGATGATGTTGTTTTGCAAGATTGTGCACAGCTTGCAGGTACAAGTACAGCAAGTGCAACTGCTGAGAATTTAGCAGATTTAGTTTCGGTTCCAAAACTAGTACCGTCAGTCCAGCAACCACCCTCCATTTAACTTAAGCCCTTGCCCGAGCATTTGAAGTATGCATTCTTGGAAGAGGATGAGAAGCTCCTGGTGATAATGGCCAAACACCTCCAACCTGAGCAAGAAACCAGATTATTGGAAGTCTTGAAGCACACAAAGGGCAATTGGTTGACACTTGGACATTCCTGGTATTAACCTCCACATGCATGCACAGGATATTACTTGAGGAGGAAACTAAACCGGTGAGACAACCCCAGAGGAGGACTCAATCCTCTCATTCTAGATGTGGTGAAAAAGAAGTGACCAAACTCTGCCAGTCGGCATTATCTACCCCATCTCCGGCCCGACAAGTGGGTGAGCCGGTGCAAGTAGTTCCAAAGAAATCGGGGTGGTACTGTGGCCAACAGAAGAATGAGCTCATTCCAACCCGAGTGCGAGAATAGGGAGAGTCGCATTGACTACAGACGTCTCAACCAAGCCACTTTCGGAAAGATCATTACCCCTTCCATTCATTCGTGATCGAGATCGAACGGTTGGTCAGTAAGTCCCATTATCGCTTTTAGATGGCTACACCGATACTTCCAAATCCACATTGCAATCGAGGATCGGAAAGACCACATTTACTTGTCCCTTCGGCACCTTTGCTTAGACGGATGCCCTTCGGCCTTTGCAATGCCCTTGGTACCTTTAGGTGCATGGTGAGCATATTTTCTGATTTCTTAGAGGAGTGCATGGAGGTATTTATGGATGACTTTCTGCCGTCTATGGTTCTTCTTTTGATTCATGTTTAGCTTGACCTATCTAGAAATCTTTGCAAAGATGCATTGAGACTAACCTTGTGCTAAATTTTGAGAAATGCCATTTTATGGTAGAACAGGTATAGTTTTAGGCCATGTAGTATCCAGTATGAGGCATTGAGGTAGATCTGCCAAGATTGATGTAATTACTTGTCTATCTTACCCCACATGCGTGCGGGAAGTCCGTTCTTTTCTTGGTCATGCAGGTTTCTACAGGCGCTTCATTGCCGACTTCAGCAAGATTGCTCTTCCACTTTCCCGATTCTGAGGAAAAGATGTGGAGTTCAATTTTGATGACAAAGTGCAAGGCAAATTTTTCAACCACTTGAAGCAGTGCCTTGACTAGTACCCCTATCATCCAGCCACCTGACTGGACATTGCCATTTGAGTTAATGTGTGATGCTTCTAACTATGCAGTAGGAAGCAGTCTTGGCACAGAGAGTGGGGAAAGCTTCTCATGTGATATACTATGCTTCCAGAACTCTAGATCTTTGCTGTGCCAACTATACCACATTTGAAAAAGAACTTTTAGCCATTGTTTTTGCTTTGGATAAGTTTAGATCATATTTGCTTGGTTCTAAGGTTGTTGTGTTTATCGATCATGCGACTCAAGTTCCTTTTGAAGAAGCCGAGATGCAAAGCCCGACTAATAAGATGGATGCTATTGCTCCAAGAGTTTCACTTAGAGATCGTGACAAGAGTGGAGCAGGAGAACCTAGTGGCGAATCATTTGAGCCGCATTGAAAGGGCTTCGTGATCCCTTCCTGTGCGGGACTCCTTCCCGAGATGAGCGGTTTATGCACATTTGCAAGGTAAGAACACCTTCCCTTGGTTTCTTTGATATGGTGAATTTCTTAGTTGCTACGATTTTTCCCTCACATTTCACTTTCGTGCACAAATTTATAAACTTAAGAGTGAATCAAAATATTATGTGTGGGATGATCCATACGTGGCGATTTTGTAGTGACCAAATTATTAGGCGATGTGTGCCTAATCAAGAGTTTCATACATTCTTAGCTTTTGTCATGCATTTGCATGTGGTGGACATTTTGGGCCTCAACGCATGCCTAGGAAAGTTTTAGACTCGGTTTATATTGGCCTACCTTGTTTCATGATGCATATTTGTTACGTAAGTCTTGTGAGCGATTAAGGTCGAGAACAGGGAACATTTCTCGCAGGAATGAGATGCCCCAAGAACCTCTCGTATTGTGAAATCTTTGACGTATGGGGTATTGATTTCATGGGACCTTTTCACCGTTTCCTTTGGTTATGTTTACATTTTGCTAGTCACAAGTTGATTATGTATCAAAATGGGTGGAGGCTAAAGCCACTGGTGATGATTCCAAAGTTGTTGTGGATTTTGTTAGATCCATGATTTTCTGCAGGTTTGGAATCCCGAGAGCTATCATCGATTGATCAAGGCACCCATTTCATGTAGAGCATGGAGGGATTGATGAGGAAATATGGCGTGTTGCATAAAGTTTCTACACCTTACCATCCCGGACTAATGGTCAAGCCGAGGTCTCCAATAGAGAGATCAGCGCATACTTGAAAAACAGTCCAACCTAATCGAAGGATTGGAGCATGAGGCTTTGAGGATGCTCTTTGGGCTTCAGGACCAGCTTACAAAACTCCAATCGGGATGTCTCCATATCGGATAGTCTATGGTAAGGCATGCCACTTGCCCGAGAAATTGAGCACAAAGCATATTGGGCCGTGTGAAGCAATGCAACATGAATTTGGCGGGAGGCGGCATAGAGCGGAAGTTGCATTACGAGGAATTGGAAGAGATCCGCCTAGATGCCTATGAGAGCTCCCGACTCTACAAAGAAAAGACCAAAGCCTTCCATGATAAGTTTATTCTTCAAGGAGTTTTCAGTTGGGCAAAAAGTTCTCTTGTTTAATTCTCGCCTTAAGTTGATGCCTGGTAAATTAAGGTCTAGGTGGGACGGTCCGTTTGTTGTCATTAACATTTTTCCTCATGGTGCAGTGGAACTTAAGAGTGAAGCCACCAACAAAGTGTTCAAAGTTAATGGTCACCGCCTCAAAAATTTTTATGAAGGAGCTCAAGAGAACCTCGTGGAGGAAGTTCAACTGCAGGAGGCCCTCTACCATGATTGATCACTACTGTGTTGAAAAAAAAAAAATAGAAAAGAAAAAGCCACGATTAATGTCTTGCCAGAGATTGAATCATTATTGGGGAGGACCCATCGCTCGTGCAAAATCTTCAATCAAGCTGGCTAAGGACATTAAAAGTAGCGCTTCTTGGGAGGCAACCCAAGCTTTCTAACTCTTTCATCTTTCAACTTTGACTTATTTGCAATCACAGGGAATCGAGATTGTAAACTTGGTGTCAAGCGAGAAAATCTATCGGGGTTTGATTTTTCTGCCTTAATTTTGTTTATTTTTCGTTGGCAGATGATTTTCACGGTTAAATGGCGGATAACGGTACTCGCGTGAAAATCTTTTCGGTTCCTTGATTTACCCACAAACACTCGAAATCAGACATAATTTTACTCAATTTTTTCTCTCTCTTTCTTCTTCTTTCTTTCGAAATGGATAATCAGACTTTTTAATCTCATAAGCAATTCCCTTCTCTCCTCAAAATGCTTTAACTAACATTTATTGTGCAAGGTTTGAGAGATTAAGGATGCTTATGCACAAAGGCATCCCCTGCGGATATATTTAGTTGATCGAGAAGCAAAGGTCCGACTCGGAGGTGAATTTTCTCGACGCTCTTGTTTCATATATGCCAGGGCTAGGCAAAAGTTCATATGCAAAGAAGAGAAGAGCAAAAAGGTTACGGGTCTGCTATAAATGTGCAAGATGGACTGTAACACAAAATGCAAATCAATTGGAATGACGTCCTATAAACCGAGATGATAAAATTAACTTCATAAAGGATGGCATGAGTAAGGAGTCTTTAGATAACATTCTATTGACTCTTGAGAGACGCATCTAGTGGAGATGTCTGAGAGAGTACTTCTCGATTTATGGCCAATATTCCAAGATGAACATGAACGTTATAGTCTCGGGAATCTGACTCAAAAAGACCCTGTTTGCCAATTTTTAAGAAAATTGGATGGGAAGCCGACCATCGGCCCATAGAGAGCTTCAAGACGTTACTGGACGTAAAACCAAAGGAAAATGTGAGCCACAATCACACCTCCTGTAAGTATTTTTTTTTTTTATTTTTTTTCTTGTTTATTAAAAAAAAATTCAAAAAAAAATTCAAAAAAAAAAAAATAAATATAGCCGTATTTTTTTGAAATATGTGTTGCATATTTTAAAACTACTTCTGACACATATAGATTAGCCTTTTATCTTTGTCATATAGCTATTATCATTTCTGTGTTTATTTTTCAAACTTATCTGACACGCAGATCTACCCCTCCTTTATAGGTGTAATTATTACCTTTGAGTTTTGATGCCTTTAAATAATGCACTTTGCTCTCTTCGGATCATTGATAAGGTGAGAGTACAAAAAAAAAATGGAAGCCACTTCAGTTCGTCGGATCAAGAGTGTTTGTGTCTTTTGTGGATCTAATCCTGGGAAAGATAAAGAGTTTGTAAATATTGCACACCATCTTGGTCGAGTGCTAGCTGAGAGAGAAATCCATTTTAGTTTATGGAGGAGGTAGTCTTGGGTTAATGGGTTGTGTAGCCATCTCGCACATTTAGGAGGTGGCAAAGTCCTTGGTGTCATTCCTAGTCCTTTATCTACCAGCAAGCCCATTGGAAAAACATTAGGGGATGAAGTAATGGTATTTTGCATGCACCAACGCATGAACATTATGATAGCAAATGCTGATGCCTTTATTGCCCTACCTGGTGGTTTTGAAACTTTGGAAGAACTCTTTCAAATTACATCCTGGTCACAGCAGAACTTTCACCAAAAACCCATAGGTATTTTAAATGTTAATGGTTTTTATGAGTTTGTTTTGTTTTCTTGATCATCTTTGTAGAAAAAGGTTCATCTCTGGCGACACGTCAAAGTCTTGTAAGCTGCTGCAACTCCTGAACAATTGCTCGATCAACTCAATGCATTTGTACCACAACGTGATCCAGCAATGGCTCCACTGAATTGGGAACAAGGCAGCAGCAGCAGGAAAAAGCAAAAACTTGATTTGACTTTGTCTTTGTGAATTTTGTTTTTTCTTATGGTTTTAGTCTTTTGTAATTTTTCTTATTTCAGGCCCGATTTGCAGTTTTCTGGTAAGACTTTCTACACTCTACCTATCTTTATTTTGACATTGGGGACAATGTCTTTAATTAGTTGGGGGGGGATAGTTGACATTACCATGTACATAGTTTAAGTATTAAAAAAAAAAAAAGCTAATCTTTATTATTACTAACTTTTTAGATGTATGATGGCAGAGTAAGGAGTAGTTTTGCTCTTGAGACGCATCTTAACTTGCATTTCATAATAGGTCTTAAATCATCTTTGTTCTTGTATATATATTAAAAAAAAACACACACACACACACACACAATTTTGATCTTTTCAATTGATTTTGATACAAGCATGTGCTGAATCTGAGCTTAATTGATGATAAAAGTATGCAAAACAGTTTACAGTTGAATCATTTTCATGATATACATGTGTATATGATTGTGGATATTAGGAAGAAGGCATGGTTGAATTGAGTGAATGTTTCATACCTTTGTGAGTTTTGGGCTTTTCCAAGTTTGATACTTACACTTGGTTATTTTCTTTCATGAGTGATGTCAATTATGAATTTATTTTCTAGAACTTGCATTGAATCGATTTGAGATTACAAAGGTGGTCTCGTATGTTGCATGAAAATGACAGAGGCATTTTTTTTCTTGACTTATTACTTTGGCCAAATAAACCTACCTTGCATTTATCCAATTATTAACTCCCTCTAAACCTATTTGCCTATTCTTTGTTCTTAGCTCATTACAAGCTTTGAGTGAAAAACCATGTTTTACCTTACCTTAGGGAATGGGAGAGCATTGATTTTCTTATTGGAGGAGTTCTTTTGCTTGCAATGATTTAAGTGTGGGGGAATTGGTGTGCTGATACGAAATGCTTGGTACAAAAAAAACAAAAAACAAAAAACAAAAAACAAAAAAAAAGAGAAAAAAAAAGAAAGAAAAAAAAAGAATAGAAAAAGGAAGGAATTTGTGAAGAGAATGAGCATTTTATGATTTTGGGTAAAAAAAAATTTATTCTTTCTACTTGAATTACTCCTCAATGCTCTTTTATTCTCTTTAGTTTTAACCTGCTATTATCTATATTGTTCCCTTCCTTCACCTTATAAGTTCCATTACAACCTTTTTGAAAAACCTCTTGATTTTTGCAATTTATTTGATCTAAGTAGTGGAGAATTGATGTATATGCAAGCCTATGGTAAAATACTTTCATAATTTGACTGAGTTGAGCGTAAACAGTTAACCTAAACACCTTGTGTGATTTGAGTGACACTTGTGAAGAATTTTACTCAATCTGAACATGCCTATTTCTGATTAAAGCATGATTATGCTATACTTTATTCTCAATTGATTTGATTCAACTATTCTTTGTTAAGCATACTTGACTTATTAATTATGGTTTATATTTGATACAATGCTTGTATTTAAAAATTAGTTGAATTGATTAAATAAAATATTACATGTTTGTGGGTATCATCTTGGTAAACCCTCACGAGACTATAACTCGTCCACTAGGGACACCTAGGGGTTTAAAGGCTTGTGGCACATGCTAAGTGCCATCGTGTTTTCCTACGGAAGTGGATTAGATTAGGTACAATCAGTTTTTATGTTTTTAGTTTAATAATATGATGTTTCTTGTTTTTCTTTAGTTTCGTTGTTATGTGTTTTGCCCAGGAGTACAAAAGCTTAAGTGTGGGGGAATTTGATCAATCAATTTGAGACACTTATGTTAGCTTTGTATTAGGCATTATTAGATGTTTATTGTGTCCAATATTAGTACTTTAGATGAGTTTAATGTTGTTGGGCTTCATTGGGCTTTAATGCAAATATTGAATAATTTTCGGATTTTGATGCATTTTGACCTTTCTTCCTTGGTTAGGTCATAACTTGGGACTCGGTGATCCAATTGAGGTGATCTTGGTGTCTTTGGAAAGCTAAGACAATGCTCTACAAGTTTCATGAAGAACTCAAGAGCTGGCTCGGAATGCTAAGGGTCCAAAATATCCCTGCAATGCAGAGTGGGTTTGCTGTCACAGAACCATCTGGGCAGTATGCACATATTGGACTATATAGTGGGTTATAGGCCTCCTCTTGGGCTGAAACTTGGTCACTTGAAAGATAAGACCCATATCTCCAACTTCAATGAAGACCATTTTGTCAATAGATGTCGTTTTAGGCATGCTTCAGAAGCTACAAGTTGGTCTGAATTTGGAAACACGTTCTTCCAACCTAACTTGAGGTAGGTGAAGTGTTTTTGGCATTTCTGGAGTTCTAAAAGTCCAAATGACATGATTCAAATTGGAGATTTTCAAGGAGACAACTGGCTACAACTTTGATGAAGACATCCAAGCCAAAATACACCGTCTAGGTGATGAATTTGGAGCCAGAAGTCGGATAAGAGTTGTTGACTAAAAGCCACCACCCATACACCAACCCACCTACCATGCACCAACCCACCAACCATGCATCAAGCTTCCATTTTTGACAAATTTCAGATTCTTATAGCTTGTATTCAGATTATGTACATGTACAAATTGGCTTCTAGGATTAGTATAAATAGACCCAACCTCTTTGTATTAGAGGCATTCAATTTAGAAGTAAGTTTCAAGAAAGTTTAAGTATTTGTGAGAGTTTTCTTTCTCTTCTTCTCCATTCTCTTTGCAATTTCGTTTTTGTTCTTTAAATTCTGAGTTCTTCCTTCCCATCCATGGAAGGCTAGGCTCTCATAATCAATCCAAGGGATTAGCCATCTTGTTGTTTAATTTGGAGATCTTGTTTTGCTTGTTCATATTGCTTAATTGTTATTCAAGTTTCTCTTCTTCCTCTTTTGATTTTTATCTAGATTAAATTGCTTAATTTGATTTAGATATTGATGTGGTAATAGCTTTATTATCATGTATTCAAATAGGATCATAAAGATTAAACAATATATTAAAACTTTTTGATAGATTGTTTAGCTTGGTTAAATTCTAGATCTTAAGTTAATCTATGTTGGATGGTGCTTACTTTATCTAACCTTGGTTAATCAAATCCTAGATGCTTATCTAGTAAAGAATTCTTGGATCATGTTAGGGCTTCTTGATGTGATCTAAGGCCAAGAACATGGTTAGCAATTAAGTGAATTCCTTGTGATCAATGATGAGTTAAACTCAAGATCGGTAAATTTTCTTGGATTGGTTGTTTCTTTAGATTTATTTACAACTTTGAATCTCCTACTTTTATTAATCTTGTTAATCAACAACAAAACCCCCCCTTTCCTAATTATCTTGATCTAATTAAATCTTTGTTTTTGGATCCTTGAGAGACAATTCGGTTCATTCTCTATACTACAAATTAGTTTGTGAATCGGTTATTTTATTTGATAGGTCTCGACAACCTCTTGTCAACGAACAAGGAATTATAATAGACAAGAACATAAATTCCCTTCTCATACACATCCAATGTGGAAGATTGTAAAGTGTAATAACTACAGGCCAACAAGAATAAACCCTACCACTTTTGTCAAATGGAGCAAACCCATCAGCGCATAACCCTAATCTCACATTTCGGGGATCTTGTGCAAATTCAGGATAAGTTTCATCAAAATATTTCCAGGCTTTTCCATCAGATGGATGCGACAAAGAGCCTGCCTCCCTTCTAAACTCTCGATGCCATCTCATTTCAATTGCTGTTTGCATTGAAGAATATAGTCTTTCTAGCCTTGGAACAAGTGGGAAGTACTACATTTTTTTGAAAGCTCGCTTTCTCATAGTACCCCTTTTAATGATGCATTTATAGCATTGCTCCCCACAATATCTATAACTTTCAAGATTGTCATCATCCTTGTAGTACAACATGTAACCATTGGGACATCAATCAATCTTTACACAACCCAAGCCTAGTTGGGCAACTGATTTCTTTGCTTGATAAAAGTTCCTAGGCATATGATTATCATTTGGCATTGCATCGGAATTAAATTTCACCCAATGATTGAAGCAACCCTCAGATAAGTTATGGCCACTTTTTAGACTTAATGCATGTAATGAAGCCGACAATTGGGAAAAATTTTCACAGTCGTCATATAAAGGACTCTGTGCAGCCGTTAACATATTGAAGAAATTTTGTGCTTCTAGGTTTGGGTCTTTGACAAGAGGTTGTCGAGACTCGTCAAATAATAAAAATTACCGGTTCACAAACTAATTTGTAGTATATAAAATGAACCAAATCGTCTCTCAAGGATCCAAAAACAAAGATTTAATTAGATCAAGATAACTAGAAAGTGGGGTTTTGTTGTTGATTAACAAGATTGACAAAAGTACGAGATTTAAAGTTATAAACAAATCTAAAGAAGCAACTAATCCAAGGAAATTTACCGATCTTGAGTTTAACTCATCATTGATCACAAGGAATTCACTTAATTACTAACCATGTTCTTGGCCTTAGATCACATCAAGACGCCTCAACATGATCCAAGAATCCTCTACTAGATAAGCATCTAGGATTTAATTAACCGAGGTTAGATAAAGTAAGCACCATCCAAACATAGATTAACTTAAAATCAGGGATTTAACTAAGCTAAACAATCCATCAAAAAGCTTTAATATATTGTTTAGTCTTTGTGATCCTCTTTGAATACATGATAATAAAGCTAATATCACATCAACATCTAAATCAAATTAAGCAATTCAATCTAGATAGAAATCAAAAGAGGAAGAAGAGAAACTTGAATAACAATTTAGTAATATGAACAAGCGAAACAAGATCTCAAAATTAAACATCAAGATGGTTAATCCCTTGGATTGATTATAAGAGCCTAGCCTTCCATGGATGGGAAGGAAGAACTCATAAAATAAAGAACAAAAACGAAATTCTAAAGAGAATGGAGAAGAAAAGAAAGAAAACTCTCACAAATACTAAAACTTTCTTCAAACTTACTTCAAATTGAATGATGTATAATACAAAGAGATTTGCTCTATTTATACTAATCCTAGAAGCCAATTTGTAATTGAAAATAATCTAAATGCAAGCTGTTAAAACATGGAAATTGTCAAATATGGAAGCTTGATGCATGGTTGGTGGGTTTGTGAATGGAAGGTGGTTGGTGTATGGTTGGTGGCTTCTAGTCAGCAACTCTTATCCGACTTCCAGCTTGATTTTCATGACCTAGACGGTGCAGTGGCTTGTAGGTCTTCATGAAAGTTGTAGCCAGTTGTCTCCTTGAAATTTTGGCGTTGGTTTCATGCCATTTGGACTTTTACAACTCCAGATATACTAAAAACACTGCACCTACCTCAAGTTAGGTTGGCAGAACGTGTTTCCAAATTCAAACCAACTTGTAGCTTTATAATCATGCCTAAAACGACATCTATTGACTAAATGGTTTTCAGTGATGTTGGAGATATGGGTCTTATCTTTCCAATGGCCAAGTTTCAACTCCAAAGGAGGCCTATAGCCCACTATATAGTCCAATATGTGCACATTGCCCAGATTCCAGTGGCAGCAAACCCACTTTGCATTGCAGGACTATTTTGGACCCTTAGAAGTTTGATCCAACTTTTGAGTTCTCATGAAAGTTGTAGAGTCTTGTTTTAGCTTTCTAAAGACACTAATATCACCTCAAATGAATGACCGAGTCCCAAGTTATGGCCTAACCAAGGAAGAAATGTCAAAATGTATCAAAATCCAAGAATTATTCACAATTTGCATTAAAGCCCAATGAGACCCAACAACATTAAACTCATCTAAAATACTAATATTGGGCACAATAAACATATAATAAAGCTTAGTACAAAGCTAACATAAGTGTCTCAAATTGATTGATTAGTCTTCGTTCATACTACTTTCACCCCCACCAATCTCTTCTTGTTGAATATAATCCCATATTCTTGGTCCAGCAGCATCCATTACCATTTGCTCATAATTATTGAAATTATGCCTTTCCCCATTGTTGCCATAATATGAATTTTCTATCACAACTGGGGGAATCGAAGGCATTGGTTCATCATGGTTAGTCCAATAATAATAATTGTCCATGAACCCCTTCCTACAAAGATGTACCAATACATCATCAACATTTTCAAACTTTCTACATTTGCATTTCTTACAAGGACACCTTATCTTGCTCTTGTCGTCTAGCAAAATCAACAAACTCTTGAATCTCCACAAAAAATCCTTCAGTAATACTCCTATCAGGACCCACTCTACAATCCATCCACTTACAATGTTCATGCACTTCCATTTTCTATGTAAGTGTGTGTTATTACTTACAGAATCAACAATACAACCTTTAAAACAAAAAGCATACTTGAAAATGAAAATCCCCCGAAATTTTGGCAGAATCCCCCTATATTTTCGATATTCCAAAATAAAACAAGTATATGTTTACTAAGTTAGCAAAGCAATGCAGAATTTTCAACAATAATGATGGCATGCAAGCACGGTATGTTACTCAGCATTGTACCACAACTTAGATATCAATGCAACATAATCATCTATAAGGACTCCAACACCTTATATATCCTATGTTTCTCAGCGTCACATGCTTTGAAGTGCAATAATCAAACCAAGTAACAGGAATTAAACAAAAAAATGGAAGGGACAAAGCACATATATATTATTGACAAAAGCACAAATCCCAACCACCAAATCATAATTTTCACTTACCTAATGAAGGACAACTTCAATTTCTGTAACTAATAGATTGAGTGCAGTAAAGATAATGGTTCCAACACTTGCTTCACAGCAAACACAAATGGAAACTGCATAATTTGTAGGGGCAATCAATGGCTGTTTAGACTACAAAAAGAAGTCCTTGAAATAATACATTGAACTCACAACACCAGTATATAATAATTTTAAATTTACTAAAAAAAAGTAGAGTAGTTATTTAAAGACTTGTTTAATGTAATACTCAAGCTAACCAACCTAAGGGATCTTTGACTAGTTACTTGGCATATAATCAATATAGTTTTATTGTTGTGCTTTTTACCTTCCAATCCTTTTTAGTTACCTATTTTATATTATCGTTAATTCTTCATATAATTCTGAATCATTACAGTAATCTGATATAATTTTCGTTAAATATATATCTCAATGGTTGGATCTTACAGCATAATCTGTCTTAGATAGTTGTTGTGTGGGCATGTGGAGGCCACCTCATTTCCATATCATGCTTCCTAGGCAGAATATTGTTGGACTATTGGCAAGTGTACCAAGTCGTGCAAGTAATAAAGTGATAAGAGAGTTATCGTCCCACAGAGATTGTGTTCGTCAATTACCAATTCACTCAATCAATACTATCTAAGCTAATCGAATACTTTGGAACGAAAGAAGTTCACAAGGGAACCGCCAAAAGACTAACAACTAATCAATAGAAAGTAATAAGCAAAACAAACGCTAATAAAATAAAATGGAAGAGAATCAATATAGGATGAGTTAAGGGTCCGATTTCGTTTATCTCTTCACATGCAATTAAAAATCCTTAGATTAATCTAATTTCTTCTCTTGAATTGATGGTGAGAACTACTAAAATAATCAATGCCCAATCCCTTGGTGCACCAATTCTCTTGAACACCTAAGATAAAATTAATTCCTTAATCAAATCTCAAACATTCAAGGCATAAAAAGATAAAAGTTCCCTTAAGCACCATACAAATTGATAGTTCTATTCCTAGACTCAATCAGTTCATGGTATTTATCATATAGCTCAACCATACATTAGTTTTCCAACCTAATCCATGGATGCTCAATCAATTCATGAGTGGCCAATTCACAAAAGCATTAGGAACAATGATAAATACTCAATTCAATGAACAGAAATATAGATTAATCAAAGAAATCCAACTACATGGTCTAAGACAAACTACATCTTCCCCCTAACTAAAGGGGTTTAGCTACTCATAGAGAAGGAAAGCAATAGAGATGAAAAGAGAGAAGAAATCCCCATTAGCAAGCCTTGGAGTTGGTTGATAATCCTCAAGCTCTTGAAACCTTGTTGTTTCCTCCTCCCTTAGGTCAGCCGTCGTCCCTCTCTCCAAAAGATTCAGAACCCCCTCAAAAACCCATTAGTTTCCCTTATATACTGTTGAAATTGCATATCAGTAAGTGATCCAGCGCTCAAGCGCTGGATGTTGGGCGCTCAAGCGCGCGGGTGGCCGAAAAAATGCATTAGATGCTGACTCTGGGCGCTCAAGCGCAAGATGGTGGGCGCTCAAGCGCTCGAGCGCTGGATGTTGGGCGCTCAAGCGCTCGGGTGGCAGAAAAATTGCATTAGATGCTGACTCTGGGCGCTCAAGCGTAGGATGATGGGCGCTCGAGCGCTGGATGTTGGGCGCTCAAGCGCGCGGGTGGCAGAAAAGAGCTTCTTCAGTGTTGCGCGCACTCAAGCGCTGGTGTTCCACCGCTCGAGCGGTGGATGTCCAGAGATTTAGTGTTGTTTCTGCCTTGTGAGCGCTCAAGCGCTGGGTTGGGCGCTCAAGCGCTGAGCTTCCAGCAAAAATGATGTTCTTCTCCTTCGCTTTCTTCTCCCAATTGCAGCTAACTCTAACTTGGACTTCACCTAAAACCAACCAAAGCAATTTTAATGAGAAAAACTGAACTTAAAAGTGCAATAACTATTAAATTTGATTAAACAAACAAGTAAACTAAATTAGATGAAAATCCTAAGCAAAGATACTAAAAGGAAGCATAATCCTAATTAATTGAGAGAGATTAAACTAGATAACCATGAGATGTATGGAAAATATCAAATATTGCTATAACATACAATTATCAGCGTCATGATTACCAAAATTTGATATCTTTCTCCAATTGCAATATTGGCAATTGGGTTGGCACCTACAACTTATTGTCTCTTTATAAAATTATTATACTTTTAATGAGACAAAAGACCTTGGCCTCAAGTCAAGATACTTTGCATTTGTTAATTACATCATCAACGTCTCTCCAAGATCATTGTTTGACTTAGGTAATTTTTTATATCAGCATAATAATGTTAGTTGTCTTTTGAATTTAATTTATATATATATATATATATAGGATTTTGTGTTAAAGGAACTACTAATAATACACTGCAGAATCGCAGACCTCACACAGCTACGCCACCTAATAAGTGCGTTGCATGTAGGGCTAGCTTAGAAATAGGTGCATATTTATTCTTGCATTGTCGGGAAGCTAATTTCCTGTGCAACAATCTGTTTAGAGTTTGCGTGAGCGTTCCTGCCAATTTGGAGCAGTTTCTTATGATATATATCAAAGGCTTGGGCAATAATAAGGATGCTAAAACTTTGAGGCAGACTGTACTTTATGCTGTTCTATGGTGTTTTTGGTTTCAAGGGTAGTTCTTTCCATTTACATATTGTCTTTAAAAACAGTGGTCATATTCACTTAATCCTTAGATTTGCCTTTAAGATTGAGGCTTTCTTCTATTTAATTTTTATTTTATCCTTTAAATTTTAACTATGTTCCTATTGCAGTTAGGAAAAATGTTACTTGAAGAAAGGATGAAGTTAATCTTTTAGATTATATTTTTCCTCAAACTTGGATAGACATTATTTCAATGTTCCAGTCACCATAGATATATCTTTTTAAATCTTTAAATATTGTATGTAGGAGAAAGTAACAAAATAAAAATAAAACAATCTCCAAACTTGAGTCACCGCTTATACCTACATATATATGTCTCTTACTAGTGCTAAAAATCACTTCATTCAATTATATTTTTCCAGCAAACCAGAAATTTCAATAGTAAAAAGTAAAGGCCAATTCACAACATGAATCAAAGCAATTTTTGCCAACTCTACTGATGTTAATGGAATACAACCAAATTGCTACATGACAGTGGCAACCAGCTCCTACACGTCTATTGGCGTTTGCATTATCTAGTTAGAAAAGGCTACACTTCATAGGAAGTTGGGACATATATAACAGTAAGACAGGGCTGGTTATCACTTACTCCATCAGTCCATCTCACGATTCTCACCTCACCAAGACAGGGATGTAGTTTTACAAGGAAAATTTTGTCTTTTTCTTTTGTTACACTTATGGTGGCTGATCAAAACTGAAAGCCACTAATATCATCACCAGGAAACAGTTTTATGATGTATCCAAAGTAATCATGAAAATCTAATGTTACTTGAGGTTTTAATTGAAAAAGAAATAAAATACGATAATAACACTCAAATCTAATGTTGAATGGATGGGGTAGTTAATTGATAGTTCGACAAATTTTACTTCTTTCTCTTTGGCTAAGCTTGCATATAAACTTCCACATCTCATACTTTAGAGCAGATCAAACAATGACTAAGTTTCTTCCCTTTACTACATCCCAATGTTTTATTGGTAAGGTGTAATATTTATGGAATATTTATGCTTAAATCTACTATATAATTCTGTCAACAAGCCATGGGAACCAGAGGAGTAATTGGGGATAAGTGGTCCATGAGAGTTCTTTGGGCTTGTGCTATTGGAAGTGTTATCAGTAAGCATTCTTGACCTTTTTTCAATAGATTCTTCTTTTACCATATCTTGTTACCAAACTAACTTATTTTTCTTCTTCTTCATGTTCATTAAGAATCTTATTTTTCTTCTTATTATTGATGACTAACTGACTATTCTTGTCTAGGCCTGTATATGGTTGTTGTACAAAGGCAAGCAAAGAACAGGGAGAGGATGCTAGCCGAAGGTTTGAAGGCTATGGAGTCAAGGGAAAGCAATGGCAAAGATGTTTGAAGTTTGAACTGTGTAAAATCTTATCAGAGTATTTCTTTTGCTAAAAGCCAAGGATCATGAAGTGTAAAAACATTTAAAGCCAAGGTCAAGTTGAATTATTTGTTCACAATCTAATAAAAATGTCTTATCTTGGGACAATAAAAAATATGAATATAATGAATGGTAATGCATCATCACTTTTAACATCATGGCCCACCCGTCGTAAAAGGACCATACATTACCAGCATATAGCATATAGCATATAGCAAAAGGACCATACTTTTAACATCGTCACTTTTAAACTTTATACTTTTCATGAAGAATTTTGTTATGAATATTTTATACAATGATCAAAAAGCATTTCCTCTTTGCTCAATGAATTTTATACAGTGAGTTTGAACTTTGAACTTTGAACGGTTAAAAAAGAGAGAGCCAAGCTTCTTACAAAGATTTTATAATATTTTATAACATATAGTAGACCACACAAAAAAGCAAAAGTGTTCTCGCACAAATCCAAAACACGAATCAAAGGGAGCATGCACACAACATCAAAAAGGAAATTTTGAAGAAGAAGAAGAATAAGAGGTGAACCTAGTCTTGAAGGGTTCGTGCAAGGTCAGTATCAGTGGGTTCCACTCTCTTTCCAAAACCATCCACTCCTCACTTCTCACTTCTCACTCCTCAACTCAGTGTTTAAAAGCAGTTGCAAAGCACCTTTTTTTTGTTTTATTTTCAATCATTCTGCAAAAGAAAAGAAAGGAGAGCTCAGAGACAACAAAACTGAGAGAACTAAAGCCATTTCCTTCTATTTCTGAAGGACAAAGCTCCTACTTCCTTCATTCTACTTCATTGCCTTTCATCTTTCTCCATTCTTCCTAATTAAAATAATGGTAAGAATAGCTGCAAGAGGATGAAGAAGAATACCTTCGGAAGGTCATCGAGGATGGTGTCATGCAATGTCATGGAGGACACGTTGTCAAAGGCATTAGGGCTTTTTGTTTAGGGATTACTCAGAAGGGGAAGAAAGACATGGAGGGAATGGGAAAGAAGAGGGGTAACTGAAATTTTGAAAAAAAAATGAAAATGAAAATGAAGAAAATATTTGAATAATTTTTGTATTTTATTCATAAATTATGAATGTTAATTTTAATACTCATTATTAATATTTAATATATTTAATTGAAAAAATTACAACATTTAATATATTTATAATTTTATTTTAATAATTAATTATAATTATAATTATATAATGATTTTCATATCTAATTAAAAAAGATAGATAATTAATATTTTATAATGAATATATAATATATTTAATTATAATAATAATACTGTTTCACATTAATGATAATTTATTAATATTTCATTCTTTTATTCAATTATCAATATCATTAACATTTAATTACAAATATTATACTTATTAAAAATTATTATTTAAAAAATAATAATTTTTTAATTTTTTATTCTTTTTATAAATTTTTTTATATTTCTATATATTATTTTTAGTTATTTAATTTATTTAGGTTATAAATTATTAAATATTTTAAAATATTTTAAAATAAATTATAAATTATTTAATATATAATATTTTAAAATTTTGATATTCTCTTTTATTTGTACTATACCTCTATAGGATTTAAAAAGTTTATGCCATTATATATTTTTATTATTATTAGCCACTAATTGTTAGGGATACCGGCACCCTAATAAAAATAAAGAGTATCAAAAAAATTGTCATATATATAAATTGATTAATTAATTACCACAATGACATCAACCTTGGGCTATGAAGCCATTAAGCAAAACACATTGACTATATTATTTTATTTTTAGAAATTTCAAAGCATTGCCACAAATTTGAAAGACAAGATAACTTATTAAATCAAGTAGGAGGAAAAAGGAAATACAAGCATGCATGCATTTCCTAATTAACACAGCAATAATATTTTTCTCAATTAAAAAAAGAAAAAGAGGGTGCATTATATACAATATTTGCAAAGAGGAGAGACACTTAAGGAATAAGTCACCTTGCTTCCACGTAAGGGGTTTACAAATTCTCCCAAACCCAGTCAGAAGCATGGACGACCCAACAATCACCCAGTACCCCCCGCCCTTGCCAATATTGTTTTGGGTGCAAGAAAAACAATGATTAGTTTATTCATATATAGACTTATGAAATCCATACTAGATATAGAATATGCCAATATGCCAATATAAAATATCCTCATACTATATATATTGGAATCCATAGACTTAATGAACAACTGAAAATATAGGATGTTTCATTTTTGATAATTCTTTTAAGGAAATAAATGATTAGCAGAAAAAGTGCCAGTATAGTATAATTTACAATCTAATGCTAACTAGGCATCTTTCGAACAAAATTGAACTTATACAACAACTACAACAACAAAGCCTTATCTTATAAGGTGGGCTGTATGAATAAAAAATGTAATTGTGCATTATTATAAATCAAATAAAAAAACCATTTTTGTTATAAAATAATTTTAAATTTATCTCATTTTAATAAATAGTACATAGTAGAGGATTAATTACATAACAATGGTAATAATAAATATAGTCATTACATCAGTGAATCAAAGGAATATGTGGACAAGGAAATATGAATATATCAAGGAATTTCCTAGGACATGTCGTAAACCAGTTATTTCCTCTGTTATCTCAATATATATATTTTGAGTAACTTTGAGTTATAGCTCATAAATCAATAATCATACTTAAATAAGTATGAGATTTTTTTATCAAAATCCAAACTAGATAAATTTGATGTTCATGCCCATGTGTGTGTCATAATTTACCAAACTACAATAATTGATATAACCAAACTCATTGTTTATCTTAAAAACTACCACACATAACTAATGTATTTTCATACATTTGTTTATCTGGACGAAAATAATTTAATTATAGCATTATCAAAACTTATCAAAAGATAATGACATTGTCCTTAACTTTAAAATCTAACTAGTTATATGTGGAAATATTCCATATCTAACTCAAAATTTTTTCACAAAACAAATTTCAAAAAAGAAACTAAAAAATTTTAGAGACGAAAATATCTATATATTTATATATAATTAATATTAGTTACAGAGGATAATTTTGTCTATAATAAAATGTTAAACTAAATTTAAAAAAATTACATACTTAGAGACAAATTTAGAGAGGGATTTTTCCCGTCTCTAATTATTTGATAAATTTCTAAAAAATATGAATGTTTAGAGACAGATTTACATACAGAATTTCCATCTCTAACTGACAAAATAACTTTTTAAGATAAATTAATTTAAATAAAAAATGAAAAAACTTTAGAGACAGACAATTTTCATCTCAAATATTTATATATATATATATTATATTTAGCGATGGATTAGTTTCATGTCTAATAGAATAATAAACTTATTCAAAAATAAATAAATCATTAGAGAGGGATTTAGTGACAGATTTGTTCCATCTCTAATAAATTCATAATTTTTTTTTCCGAAAACAACCTGTTTAGAGACGAATTTAGGTACGAATTATTTTAGTGACGGAAATTCCATCTCTAAATCCGTCTCTAAAATGAAAAAGTTCCAATTCATTTATTTGTTTCGATTCCGTCCCCAATACCGTAGCTATCAACGAAGGATTGTAATCCGTCTCAAAAATCCATCGCTATTACGCGTTTTTCTAGTAGTGCACGAATCAGAGAAAAGAAGGAGGAAAAAGAGCTGCTGTGTTGGTTTGTTCTTTGCCTACATCAGTTCAAATTTTGTCACCAAAAATACCATTGGTAACTTGGATTGTTTTTCTTTCCAACTAGCTTGTAACTAGGATATTGAGAATGTAACATCTAATTTGCAACATTCTGTTAGCATCAAGGATGTAATTATACTAATTGTATAGAGCCACTCTGGATGCTGATTTGATTTTTGGGATTGTTCTTAATTGTTTGATCACTTGCACATATCTTGTTTGATAAATGCTTGATTTAAAGATTCTGTTATTGTAGTGGTTCAATTGGCCTTTTAAGATAGTTATGCGATCATAATATCTTGTCTTAGCCATTATTTGATCCATTCAGACCTTACAATGCATTTAGGGGATTGAAATTTTCAAGTGGCATGATAATGTTCAAATTCGAATGCTAATCATTGTCTCTAGCAGCACTTGTTGTTTTAGTCATAACTTCAGCTATATAACTCCAAATCATGCACCATTTGTTGCACAGTGAAGCTAGGACATAAGGATTGTATGTGCAAAACTTTCAGATTTAATATCTTTTCCAATTGATACCATAATTTCGTCCAAGTCAATGATGTTTCTGCATAAGTCTTTTTTCTGACAGTATCTGGTGTTTTGATCATTACTTGAGTTATAAAAGTGGGATTCATGTATTTCTTCTATTATTGGAAAGCTAACACAAGTATCTTACATCTACAAAAATCCTGGACTTCAACTATGTACCATTCTGTACCAATGTTCATTCGAAACTAGGTCTTTCTCTGCATAAATCCCTTCTCTATCAATAGCTGTTGTTTTATTTATTACTTGAATTACACACCTCTAAATCACACATTATTTGTCTTGTTATAAAGTTAACATGGAGGGATTTTTAGCATAAAAATTTCATGTCTTGGTTCTTTTTTGTTTGAAGCTAGTTTACATTGAAATCAAAACACAATTTTGCTCATAATCCTTGTTGGACAGCATGTGATGTTTCCTTATTGGTATAGACTTGAGATCTTGAGGTCATGTGTTACTTTTGTGATTTAAATGCTAATGAGAAAGTTCTTAATGCTTATGATTGTCAACTTTGAATTCTTCTTATTTAATGCCAAGTCTTGTCCATAGTAATTTAATTTGAGTTATTGTTCTTGGATGCGGAGAGTATCTGGCTTGCACAAATGTGTTTCCCTCTGGTTGAGAGTATTAAATATGCCTATGAATGACTTAGGAGAATATATGATTGATAGTTGACCTTGCCGTTGTTTGCGTAGCCTAACATCTCTGTTTTATGGCTTAGCATTTTTGTTTTTCTTTATTAGTCGTGGTGTTATTCTTCTTGGTTTTGCACTTCTTTTGCACAAAATATCAATATGAATTGCAAGTATCTATTGGGGTTTAATTCGATATTTGAGGATCAAGATTCTCTTGTATAAATGATTTGGTTGTGTGAATAAATAGTGCTGCAACTTCTCTCTTAAAGAATTTTCATGCATAACCTTTGTTTGACAACATGTAATAAATCATTAGGTCTGATTGAAGTACATAGGTTGAGTTGAAACTTACCTAAGGATTGTGCAGTTTGATGGCCAAGTTTTGGTCTTCAAATATTTGTCTTTGGTACATGTCCATCATTTGCTTAGGAAAATGACAAGTTTATGGTTGTGTACAACTATTTATAAGAATTAAGATGCTTGCTTAGTTACAATGAATTTGGCAATTCCTATTTAAATGTTTAACAGTGAATTAAGGTTTGTAAACATGTGTAAATTCACATTTTGTGTTTAACCATCAATGTTTTGCATTTTTTTGTCACCTCTCAAATATGTCCTGGTTGCTTTCTTGGTGTATGCCTAGTTAACTTGCTTGTGGGTTCATTATGAAATTTGAGTATTGTGGCTTGTTTGGTTGATGCATTATTCATATCATGTTGTCATCAATCATGAATTAAGATTTCGACGTTGAGATAATTAAAATTAGCTACGATAACAGCGACATTTTGATTTTCCTAAGGTGAGAGAAACTTTTATGGTTTTTGGAGAGCACCGGTGAGGTTATAAATAATCTCCAATATAAAATCTTATTTTCATCATTAATTTATTGCATTTTAATTTGCCCATAAAAATCATATTTTGTATGATAAAATGCATTCTCTCATATCTTTTATTTTATCATGTCACTGACTTTGACATAATTTATTATAAAATATCTCTGCACAAACGTAACAATTAAAACTATTCAAATTGGGCGATGATGAAAAATGAGGAGAGGATTAAGAGTCTGATCAATTAAGCTCTTCCTAATATTCTTGATACTTTTATATTAGATTTTTCCTAGAGTGCTAGCGGGGACTAGTTCCCATAATAAAAAACAAGTAAATAAAATCTTTTTCAGACAATAAAATTAAAACACAAAATAAGTGTGAACAAATGCTTGTTAGATGATATTTTTCCTTGCAAAACCCATTTTCCATAACCATTTCATTTATTAAATATATTATCCTGGAAATCACAATTTCCAATACACCATGTTCACTCCTAAAATGTTGTGAGCTTACAATTTGTTCTCAAACAATGGCTATTAAGTCACTCATTTCCTATCTCAGTCATTTATCATCTATGATAATATGTCCAACAAAATGGGATATAATAAACATAAATTATTTTTTAAATAATAAAATTAATTTCTTACTCTTTAAACAAAATTGATAAATCATTTAAAAAAAACAAATGAACATAAATCAATAAATGATGGAAAAAAGAAAACATATATCACGTTCCAATGAATTCCAAACTTGCAAAAGTTGAAACATTTGTAGGGCACGAATTCCAGCAATCGTGTCACCAGCAACTACCATTTCTACGTTTAGCTATATGATTCCCTCAACTTGATCTATGTCTTCCTCTCTGACCTCCTCTCCTACCTAATCCTCACCAATCAATTATACCTTAACCATTTCGTTTCTATTCCTTTTTCGCCTGCGTTTGCGAAATTCTCCCCATTGCTAGCCGCCACCCGTTTATGGGAAGTCCAAAACCTTTGGTCAAGTGAATTCGTCATTCAACCTATCTCCTATTTGGATCAATTTGCAAACCCTTTTTCTTTGTACTTGTCAAGCACGAAAATTGACCAAGGTACAAGTGTTGTGATGAAAGTTGATAAGCTTGAATAGAGGCAACCTCTTGCACCTCGAGACAATTTACAGGTTGCAAATGTGGGGATTTTAAAGGAGCCCCAGAGGTTGTCTCGAGGAAGAGGTCCTGCGGCTTGTGGTCACAGTGGGCGATGCCATTGCGATGATAGAAGCGGAGGGAGGAGACAAGCTGCTGGAGAAGACCTCTCCATCGCCAGCGACAAACTCAACGACAAGGTGGATCTTGGTCTTGATGGCCATGACCTTGGGTATGTGGAGGATGTTGGTACACCTTTGCGAAGTTATCGTGGTCGAGAAAATGGATTAATTGATACTTGTCGAGGATAGTGGCGGCACCCACAAGTCCTACAACATAGATCCGTCCCTAGATGAAGATTAATCTCTACTAGTTGTTTGAATCGGTTTTCCATGGTCACTAAAGATGTATATTCATTATTTTTATTATATATAGTATGTAGCTAATGTTATATAATAAGGAAAAATGTATCCACACCCCCTAATTTTAAAGTGTTTCCAAAGAGTCACTCTAAACTATCAATTCACTTTATTTAATACTTGAACTAAAGCAATTGTCTTAATAGATGCCTCTATCAATAACTTACTAAATGCTTAACAGCAAAATTTAATCATATGAGTGTTGCATGACTTTTAAAAATGTGATATAATATTAACCATCCATTAACCATCAACAAGAATGAATCTCTATCATTGAATTACAAGTAATTTCTAACTCTTTAAACAAATTAATAAATCATTTATAGAAGACAAATGAATCATTCCCCAACACACCATGGAAACAACAATTCAACAACTGCAACCACCCACCACGTTGCCGCCATCTCTGCTGCAATAACCAAAATTTCTCTACAGTTAGTAAACAGTATCGTATAAAGCAATAGTGTTGACATCATCATGCTGACATTAGCAGTGAAGTCATGAGCAGTACTCTGCATTGGAAATTGTGTACTGCACAATGATGAATGGTGTCGTATAGTAACCTTCGAAAATTCTATATAAGGGGTTCATTTTCACTTTTTTTTCAACAAATCCCATAAAAAATTTTGTTATTTCTTTATAGATTCCTTAAGAAATTTCCCATGTCCCCTTTCTATCTAGAAGCCATCCAAATATTGATTCAATGTTAGAAGAAAGTTTTAAACTTAGGATTTGTCTAAGGTAAGAATTGTTATTTTCATTCTCTTACCTTTTTTTAAAAGGTTTTACTATGTTAGCATCAGAGGTCAAGATATTAATAGATATATTCTTTGGCCTGATTTTGAATTATTTTGTACAGACGTTGAACGTTGAAGGAGATATATAAAAATCTTGCTAAGTTTTCAACCAAAAACACATTAGCCTGTACATTGAGTATTTGGAACGCTCTTGTGTAACTATCCTAATATCACTATCTTAAACTGATTATCTGGAAATCTTGCCATAAGATTTTTATCATAATTTTTTATATGGAAGTTTCTATACATAATACTATTTACCTTACGAGACCCAAGATTTACTATTGATCCTGTGGGACCCATGATATACTATTTATCCAATGGGACCCATGATTTTACTATTTACTGTGGGACCTATGATTTTACTATTTACTATATGGGACCCACAATTACTATTACTCTGTGGGACTTATGTATTTACTATTCACCATGCTGGGCCCATACTTCACTATTTATTTTGTGGAATTTTACCCGTGATATCGTAAGTATGACTGATCATATTTGTGATTTTTAAGTATTTGTTTGAATGTGAAATTTGATTTGTTATATATATATATATATATATGATCTTCTCATATATTTTGTTATAAGTGATGGAATAAAGATCTTGATGTTTTAAACTAATGATATTTATTTATAAGTATTCCTGATAAGGTTTATGAATGTCAAATATTTGTTTTGAATACAGAAAGAATGCCATGTGAAATGATGGAAAATGTTAATATGAGCTGCTTTGGATATGAAAGACAATAGGTTGAACCCTTGGTATACCATTGTATGATATAACCCATTTTCATGGGGTATGTGAACCTATCTATGGGGCATTAAGACCCATACATGGGGATTTTCATAAGATATGACCTGATGCTCGAGCGAAATTACTTAGGACTATAGCTATCCATATATGGGGTATGATCAGAATATGAAAACATGGCCTAGTACTCGAGAGGAACTACTTGGGGCTGCAGCTACCCATATATGAAGTATGAAAAATGTATGAGAAAAATGAGAAAGTTGTTTTCCTAGTTGTGCCTGATATGATCCCTAGTATGAAAGTGGAAAAAATTAAAAAAATTGATAAAGAAGGAAATTCTAAAAATAATTATGAGATTCTGTGGTAAATGATTTTCGAAAATGAAATGTCTAACAAAGGAAATTTGTTTTTGATGATATTTTTGAACATCAAACAAAAGCACTGGATTATATTTTAGATATTTAACCCTTATTATAAGTATAAAGTTATGATTATATTGTTTTTGGTTAGTGGCACCTGGGTGCCCTTGTATTCACTGAGTTGCAAAGCACACTCATTTTTTGTTTTTTTACAAAGCCTAAATAAAAGGGACTTGAAGACATGGGCATAGGAGTTTGTAGTTATAGGGTCAATCCATCCATCTTGCATAATAAACTGCATGTGTATGTTATTTATGTTGAATTATGTTAAACAAAGGAATGCCCTTCATTCTTGAGGC
Organism: Styphnolobium japonicum; assembly: GCA_023212625.1. NCBI lineage: Eukaryota > Viridiplantae > Streptophyta > Magnoliopsida > Fabales > Fabaceae > Styphnolobium > Styphnolobium japonicum. Next base: position 16,644,920 of record JALBWW010000003.1, on the reverse strand, counting down.
GGTTCATTCTTAAATGTTTATGTAGTTAGTTTGCATTAATGTAGATTAAACTTTGCATTATGTTTAATATGCTATTATGAGACCGACATGGTTGGTAATCCCTAGCCAGTCACATGACTTGGAATTGGGGTTGGGGTGTGACAACATATGCACCCACACTAAAAAAAGTTTGTATTTCTATACATATGTATGTATATATATATATATGTACATATCTATATATATAGTTTTATTTTTTTTACCCTCATAGTTTATAAATAGAGTAAATATTTATTTTGTTACTCCAAATATATATGTAACATCAGTTAAATCATTCAATGATAAATACATCAAAATAATCACTCATGTCAATTTTTGACATTAAATTGGTCTTTTAATGTAATTTTTTGACATCAAATTGGTCATTCATTGTCATTTTTTTACATCAAATTGGTCCTTCAATGTCATTTTTTTACATAAAATAAGAACTTCAAAATGACAAATATGATGTCAAAAATTATTAAATGACTAAACTAATGACACTTGTATCTTTGGAGGACCAAAATTAGTGTTTACTCTTATAAATATTTGCCTCCCCTACCAACTAAAATAAATAATTGATTTAGTATTAAAGACATTAATAATATTTTGTATATTAACTTTTAATCATATGAGAGATAAATTGTTAAATTGCATACATAAAAAGAGAGAAATATTTGATAATATTGATAATGAGAAAATCATTTGATGTTATCAAAATATGAAATTGTATTGTAAAATATTTTTACATTGTCACTCAATTATGTATTGACACATCATTAAAAGAGTTTGAGTATAATAACAATTACTTTAGAGACTAAACTCTTTTAATAATATGATAACATATATGATTAGATGATATTATATATTAAAAAGTTTAACACTAATAATAAATCAAAAGTAAATTGATTAATTCATATTATTCTTTAATTTATAAGTAAATATAAATATTTTCAAAATTTTACTTGTTTAAGATTGTCCTTAATCTTGCCCCAATGCTTAAATTTTTTGGGTCCGTCACTGTCTCCATCCCATTATAAGTACACGTTTTACTTTTCTTTACATTTTATACTCTTCCTTTAGATTTTTTATTTACTTAAGCATCATAGTGAGACTGGTTTCAACCCAGATTCCTTCTACAAGTCACGTGGCAATCAACTCGGGAGATGACCTTCCTTCCTCAGCATTCCTCCAAGCGCCTCCCATGGCAGAACAATATCATATATGTCCACACTCGATCTATCTTAAATGTGCTTGTTTTATTATATTGATACTCGTGGTCGGTCATGAGTGATATTTAGCTGGATTTGATACAAAAATAGTTCCACTTTTTGGGTCGATTGTACAATAATTCCACAACTTTTGAATATTATTTTGCGCCACCTTTTTGTTATTTTCCTCGACAGGTAGACCCGAAGTTGGAAAGAGAGCCATGGCTTTCTTGCGCGTGATGAAAATTTCGTGGAATGTCATGTGTCAACTTGCGTAATATATAATTTGCCAAGTAAATCTGAAAAAGGTCCACTTGAATTTGTAGTACCCCAGTGAGAGTGGGTCTATGCGGTAGTGGTGTCAAATTAGTCCAGTCTTTTCTCTTGCTTTCTACTACACAATGATCAGTAAACAATTTTCGTTTTAAGATTATTTTCAACAACAAAGAATGAGTAAATAAAATATAAAGATCCCTGCTTCCTACCCTTGTGCTTCTTTGTTACGTTAGATTCATGATCTGCTTCATAGGGGTTGGAGAGTCTTGCCTTCTCATATACATGGGGAAGCCAATATGTGAGCAGATATGCTTGCCAAACATGATCACTCTTATGAGCTTGGCTGTAGAACTTACACAGAGATGTCCTCCGATCCTTCCTTTCTATTGTGTTACTTGCTGATTCGGTGGGAACCTATTTTGATAGGATTGTTACTAGTTAGTTTCCTTTCGTTTGTTTTGGGTCTGTGACCCCGTTGTATTATCATATATATATATATATATATATATATATATATATATAGTGTCACGCATGTGCGATGGTATCCCCATATATAATTTAAAACATGAAAACAAAGTTGAAGTAAAACTCACTCACGGCTTATCCCAGATTCTGTTAAAATGGTGTAATTAGGCATTAGCAACAATACCATTATTTTTATGTCATTGAATATTTTAAATTTGAATTTTTATTTTTTTGTTTATTTTAATCATATATGTTACTTTTTATTTTGAATAAGTTATAGGGAATTCATGATAAATTTTTACAAAGACAATTACATATCATTTGTGTTTTTGTATGATAAGGATATTTTTGGATTAATTCTAACATTAATTGAGATTAAGTCTTTCATTTGACGATTTTAAGAATATACCTCCCAAAATAACCTGATGCATTTTAAAAAAATAATTCTCTTAGTGTTAGTCAAAAGTTCAAACTCAAAAAATTAAATAAAAAAGCTATAAATTCAAATATTCACAAAAAGAAAGGGAATTAATGGACCACTACTATTAACTGTTCATATAATAAACGCCCTCAGTGTGTACTCCTACCCATAACGACATTTCACATTAAAATACAAGAAGAAGAAAAAAAAGCAACCCAAAACCAAGATTGCAGTTTCTTTTGATGCTCATCTATACTTCCATGTTTTTAGCATTTGTTTAAGATCTTCCTATATTATATGATATATCAAGTGATTTTTTTTTTGACAAAATTATATTAAAAAATAATTTGGCATGTGCTTCAGTATGGTAGCATGTACTCTCTCCCTCGTTACATTCATGTTTTATATATTCTCAGCCTTTCTTTAAATGTTAAACTTGGATAAAACATAAATTCATTAGAACACTACAAACATAAAATTATGTTTTGGAATGCTATTTTGTGTCGTTATTATATGATCTAGGAGATTTGTGTTGTTAAGTATGCCATTTGGACTTGATCATTTGCCTCCATAAATGTGGTCAAAGTATAGTGGTTATATTTAAGTTGGGTTATTATTTTATAAGTTACCATGAATGTTTATTACGAAAGTAGTTTATTTGATAATTACATACAATGATGACCTGTTCAAAGAGGTTTATTTAAGTAGGTGTGACTATTTCTTAGTTGTTCTTATAATAGTCTTCTAAATATTAATTGGAGACCGCCATATAGAGCCGCGTCAAGATATACTACAGAATGATTGGCTTGACCCAATATTCTAAATTGACTTAAGAAAAATGTGTTCTCTTTTCTGATTCATTGTTCCACCTAGACTCTCGTTGACGACCGAAGACTCTCGTTTCTTTTTCCTTTATCCCTCACTCCTTCCTTTATTACGCTACTACTACTTCTTCAGGTTCCTGTTTTTCCATCCACCTCCTCTTAATTTGTGGTATTTAATTTTAACCTGCACTTTGTTTCAACCTCTTTTTCTGTCTTCTTTCCTTCTTTAATTATGAACTCCCTTTAATTTACCTCCACTTAATTTCACCCTAAACCTCAGTATCTATTCTACTACACCTCAATCAAGAACCAACCAGTTCAATGCGAATCTAGGTTCCCATACAATTCTGAAACATTTCTTTTTTCTTTTTGCCCAAACTAGATACTTACTCATATTATTGGTCATCCTTGTGCAGGCAAGTGTAAGAGGAAAAGTTCCCGTTCAAACTTGTAATTTCAGGTATGCAGCAACATTTTCTTTCTTTTTTTTTTTAGGTTGAAATTCAGCCGCACGCTAGCAAGCGAAAATAGTTGTATTATTCGTTACCTGGAAGAGGGAAAAGCGAGAAAAAAAAATAGTAAAAGGAAGACTACTTTCATGAGTGGGGGCATATGTCGACGTGGTCAATCCTCTCTTGCAATTATATCTAAATTATTCTAGCACTATATATTATATAGTTTCTTCCCAGGTGTTGTACATGCATTCTTATGTGTTGTACATTGCATGTGAGGAAGGTCTCTTTTATTTTACTGTACTTCATCTTTTCTTCTACGATAAATGTATCTTGATAAATTGAATTTTATGTAGGGGAACTTTACATACAATGACCGGTTTACATTTTAAATTGCGGGGAACATGCTTCCACACTAATTTTATTTTATTTTTCGCATACTATATTTAGCTTTATTATTGTCACTTACAGGTTATAAAAGTTTGACCCAGATAAAATAAAATATTGATATGATATTTAAGACGTTATAAATATTTTAAATTATGAATTTTAATTGTATGATAAATAAATAGTTGAATAATTATTTGATTACGTACATAAATAGAAATATTTAATATTATTAAAAATATAAAATAACATTTTTGAAATATAAAATTTCTTAAAAAACAATTGAAAACTTTTCTTTCATTATTTTTTGCTATTGCAATTTCATATGAAAATATACATTTAGGATTTTATTTCTTATGTATATATATTATTATTACCGTTGTCTTCACTACTCAAAATTTTTAAATTTAATTTTTACTAGAAATACCTTGTGGCTAAAACTAAGCCAATGATTGAGAGGGAATTAGTAGTCAAATTTTAGCCATCATATTTAATTAAAATATAAAACTAAAAGTAAATTATTATATTTATATTTTAAGTAAGTGAAATACGTACATGAATAAATATTAACCATTAATTGTTTAAAAATACCAGTACTCTCACAAAAAGGAAATGTACCAAAGAAATCACCATTATTTAATATTCATAAAAACTATCTCAATTATTAATACTCAATGTTGTATACACTATTTTTGTTGTTAAATTAGTTACACAAGAGGATGGCTAAAAAATTATACAAGAAGAGGAAAAATACTAATTAAACTAAAAATAAATTTTTTATAATTAATTATAAATATTAAATTTATGTTCTTTACAATTTTATATAAATATTTTAAAATTTAAAAACAGTTTTGTTGTGCCACGAATAGTGATTGGATGTGGTGGTAAGGTGGAGAGGTCGTGAATATCTCATCTGATCATTTTACAACCTGCAAAATGATGAGTTAGGGGTTGGTTGAATCCCACTCCTTTTCTGATGCTTTGGTCAATAAGAGAATTAAGAATGAAGAAGTGTAGAATATGTAGAGAGAAAGAGAAAAATGTGTACCTTAATAATGAGAGTGGGTTTCAGTAATTATAGGCATTTCTATGCTATTGGGAATATGTAAAGTTGTCAAAGTGAGACAAAATGAGTTGAATTGAGTTGGTTTACTTTTGATATTGGTTGAAAAAATGTTAACCCAACTCACTTTAAGTGAACTGGTGGGTTATATGGGTTGGTTCACCATAAATTAAAATAATAGGAAAATAAACAAAATAAATACAAAACTATAATAATTTAACTAATGATCACCAAATTTAATTCCAAATTATCATAAACATTATGAAAACATGACTAATAACCAAACTTAATTCCCAAATTGTTATAAATATCATAAAAACATGACTAATAATTCAAAAAAATCATAAATTTTAAAAACTTAATACACAAAGTGAGCCAACCTGACTCAACCAGGTTGGCTCTCGAGGGTTGAGAGGAAAAGTGAGTTGACCTAAGTTAGCTCACTTTTAATGTGTTAAGTTTTTTGTAATTCAACTCACCATTTTAATGGGTCGAGCCAAATTAATACATGAATGATGGCTCATTTGACAGCTTTAAGAATATTAGGTCATGATGGCCTTGGCAACCTGTTTTGACCGTGACTTGGATTGGCCTCTACTAATTGTTTGGGCTGGTTGGCCATGGTCACTACTGGTTTAAACTTAAATTTGCAACTATGAGTATTGATAACAAAAGTTTGATTTGTTGAGAACAAATATTTAAATAGCTTGTCTAATTTTATTTTAACTTTCTAGTTTGCACAATCAAATTTTTTGTATGATACGGGTATTTTTGAATCAGTATCATTGTGTGTTTCCATATTCAGTCTATCAAACAGTAAAATCACATAAAACAAAAACAATATAGATTAGTCATACAAACATTGCTATTGTTCCAAAGCTCCATTCGGGTCAGTACTACTACTACTTTCCCCATTCTCATCCATTTGAATTTCGGTTCTTTTCCTCATGCCCACTGCCCAGTAATTTTGGATCAGGGAGAAAATTGTTAGATTCCCATTCAGTTGAAATCATGGTCCTGGGATTTGTGTGTGTTTTATCTTACCATGTCTTTGATTCTGACTTTCGTTCTTGTGCCATATGTCTTAGAAAGGTCTTTAGTAGAATAGTTTTGCATATAATTAAGTTTGATTAAAATCAAATTGCCAATGTAATTGTCTTTTCATTCCAATATGTAATACTACCTATAAAATATTACTGTCACGGTTATACACAATTTGGACTCACTGGCACCTCGAGATTAAGTAAATCCACTTAATACTTTTCTTGTTAAACTAATATGCAGCCAAGTTTGCAATATTTAGCCAATTGTACAGTTAATAACTACTCGAGTAGCATTATCTTTTTGGTAAAAATTAAATTACACTATGGATCCTTCTTAATTACATGATTTTAAAAAAATTTCCCTGAAATTAATTATTTTCAAATAGGTCCACAAAATATTTTAATTTTTCAGGGTGACAAGTAATTAATTTGTCGATCAGAGTGATTTTTTATGATATAAGCAACTATTTCTTACTTTAGCATAATTCTACGCACAAGTCATTAATTTTCATTAAGTTCCTAACAATATTGTCTGAATTTGAACTAAATTGAAAATGTAATTGTTTTTTAGAATTAAATCGAAAATTAATATTTTGTGTAAGGTGCAATTTAAACTTTTGTAAATCATGAATGTCCTTCTTTCTTTAAGTTTATAGAAGTTCAACTCAATTGAAAATTTATAAAAAATGTGAAATGGTGATTACTATTTTGTTCTCAATTTTATAATTTATTATAAGGTTGTGCTACGCGGCACACGAGTGTTGAAAACTCAAGCCTTTAGCCGTAGGATGCATTAAAATCCTACAATAGACCCTAGCCAATGCTAATATCCTGTGGTCGAAGAGCGTGAGATTTTCAAGACTCGTGTACCCCTCAACACAACCCTTTCTTAAAGATAAAGTTTTACCTTTTCTATATTACATTGGCCACTTTAGGTACTTTATTTTATAGGTTGTATATATATAACATTATTCAAATAATAGAGAAAAATGAAATACGAATAAAAAATAGTGAGTAGAAGGGGGTTTGATCTAGTGTATAAGTCTCCAACTTGATTGATTATTGCTAATTATGAATTTATTCTCCATTGTCTTAATGTATGCAGTGTTTGCAGTTTTCTAAATGTAATTATTTAATTGATACATTACTATTCTTGGTGAAAAATGGATTAATAACTAGAGAAGGAAATCGGTTCCTCACTTGTGTATCCTAAATTCGTATACCACAGGCAAATTTCTTGGTTTTCACATGGAAATGGCAGTAGTACCCTTTGTGGGTTCAAAAACTTCGGAACCACATGAGCTCCCAAGGGTCGCATCAACTCAAGATAATGCCCCTACCCTTGATTTTCTAGAAGAGACAGGTACTCTCTCTCAAACTTAATATATACCTGTACCAAAAATAAAACTTAATATATATGTCTTTTTTTTTTTTTTGTGCAAACTTATATATATGTTTTAAGTAAGTTTATGGATAGTTCAAAATCTTAATAAATTAAATTTCATTCTTAAAATGATATTTTGATTATTTTAAGTGATTTAATTTTTAATTCAAAAATTAGAATATGAATCTTAATGTGCATGCGACAGCAGAAAAGTTTAACTTATTGAGAATTTGACATTTTCATAAATTTACCTTTTTCTCTTATATGAATAAAGAATAAATTATACATTCGTGTCGAATTTTACGCATTTACAAAATTAATTAGATCGATTTTATTAAAAAGTTTTAATCAATTTAAGAATTAATTGTATGTTCATTATATTGATATTGCAGGTCAAATCTAAAAAATGAACATTAAATCCTATTTAATCGAATCTATTATACAATTATTTTAAGAAAGACCTAAAATTTAAAAATAATTTCAAATTAATATAAATTTTATAAACATAATTTACATTAAAAAAGTTGTAATTTAATGTTATTTTGTTTTATTTACACAATTCTCTTTTCATCCTTACAACTAATATTTCTAGTATTATGTGTGTCTGTGTGGGTGTTTGGGACAATTTTGATATGTCTATAAATAAACGTGTTTAAATAATTAATATAATTATCACAGCAATTAATTATTCAATATAATTATATCATCACATGAATTATTATTTTTGTTAGAATAGTTTTTTTCTTTGCATAATAGATTGATATTTTATTAATAAAACCAGCATATATAATGAAGAAATCAGTACAAAGATGGTAAAAAAAGAGAAATTAACATAAAAGTCACATTCATAATAAATTAGTGAAGAAAAATTTGTGTGCTCTCAGAGTATAACCTGTCAAGTGTTAACATTTCAACTTTGCGTGTAAGAGTCATTGGATTCTGTACAAAATATGTGCTTCGTAGAACATAGAAAATTATCTCAAACTTAGAAAGTAATACAATAAAAAATAAATTGATTATAGGAGAGATAGACTTTAGAGATTCAGAAAGATGGGACCACCATTTCACAAAAGAACTAGGGCCCAATTGTGAATGCAACAGTAAGGAAGAGTAGATGCAGGAAACAACGGTATATACAAGACATCAAATTAATTATTTACAACAAAATTATATTTTAAAATTAAGCTAGTTAAATTTATTTAATAATCAATAAAATAACAGGACAATAGTTTAATAGATAAAATGAAAATATAATTGCATCACCTATTAGTACTGTTAACTTCTAATTTAAACGAAATTCGGAAAATTTTATTAGAAAACTTGGAATTTAAGAGACATTTAGGAAGAGCTTCACCTTCTCACAGCTCAGAAGCGTTGAAACTTGTCCTACAGAAATTTGTGGAATAAATCAATATCTAATGTTGAGAAATAGAAAATTGGGAGAAAAGTGACGAGGGAGGAAAGTAAAATTTACTAAATGAAAAATTTATACAATTTTCCCTTTTATAGGGGGTTATTTGTACTTCAAACCAAAGTCTAATTCACACATGACCTAAAATTGAATAAAATAAGGTACAATTTACCCTATATAATATTTAATTAAACAAACATAATTATGTAAAAAGTTACGTGTGATATTGATACCACCAATGATTCAATCGTATCCTACAACCTCCTCTAAAAGTTAAAAATTTTGACTCATAATAAGTGATTCAAATAATAAGTAAGTTTGAGTTCAGTGGTTGAAAAATTTCTACAACATCAAAGGTTCAAACTCGCGAAAAAAATACTTGTAGGAGAAAACAACGTCAACCCCTAGTACCCCGAATGCATTGGTGTAGCTATTAAGGGGTTAAAGGGGGCAGCTGCCCCCACCCCAACCCAAAAATAAAATCAATTTTTTTCACATTATATATGCAACCCTATTAAATACAAAGATGCATACTTTGATAATAATATTCTTAGTTTCAATGGTTAGTTTTTGTTTAGTTGTCCTATTTTTTTCTTCTTTATTTTAACCTTGTACAATAGTTTTGGTATTTCATTGTCTTCAAGAAGGGGGCATGAACTTTTGTATACTATAGCAATACTTTCATTGATTTTTTTCTCTTTTTCAATTGGAAAAAAATGAGTCTTTTTTATAGCAATTTAAAAAAATTCACAAATGATAGAATTTTAACTCGAAAGCCAATTTCGTTAGTCATATAACCTTATAGTCTTTTACTTTTATCATGACTAGTGCAAATTTTGAAGGAATAATTTTTGAGTCTCTATACTTTTTAAAAATTGATGACTAGATTGCCAAGGGATTATTTTGTGATATTCTTATTGTTTTCTTGTAACTAATAATTTAAATTATGACTGACTGAGGGCTTTTTTACCATTTAAGGGTAAATAGGATTTATATTTATCACTTTGGTATATGTTCAGAAGAATTTTTCAATTTGGGGTATTTTGAGTAGTAAGTCAGAGATTCTGTGAAGTCGTATGCACAACTTACGACTTATGGTATTTTGGGGTAAGTCATAGTCTTGGAATACGACATAGGATTATTCAGACCAAAGTCATATGCAAGGACAATAACTTAGAGTTCGGGTTTTTTTTTTTCATTTTTTTAATGGAAGTCGTAGTTATCAACTATGACTTCAGTGTATCATATTTTATTAATTTATTGGAATGTAAAGTCGTAGATCATGTATTCGACTTTATTAAAATATTATTTTTTATTATATTTTATGGTAGTTGTATGTAAGAGGCACAATTTATGTTTTTTATATACGACTTATGGCACCATACGTGATTTAGGGGGTTTGTGTATCTGTAAATATATTTTACTACAAGGGGAAAAATTGTGCTAAGGCCAAATGAGAATGTTACAAATGAATGATATTCCATGTGGTGAATAGCTAGAGATAGGAATGCATGCTTTTGTCCAAGTTTCATAAAATTGATTTAATTATATACTTGTTAGAGTCTTTGCATTTATTCATAAAATTTTAAGAAACATAGATAAAAATATTTGAAATATAATAAAGTAAAAAATAATATTTACAAGATATTGATCATGGGTAAAAGGAAATTGGCATACATATATTATCGTGGTGGTCATTCATGTGTACCACAACCAGGGGCTTTTCTGGTTTGTTGTGACTGAACCCTTCATTCTAGTTGAACGACTCCTTTGTTCTCACGCTGCCTCTTGTTCTCACTCTTGTTTGTATTGGTGGAGGCCCTTCATTGTCCTCATCATCTTCATTATCGATATGATCATCGTCCTATGATGGCATAGGAGGATAATAATAAGACTCTATTGATCTAGCAATGAATGTTGAGAATGGAGTGCTAGGGTGGGCAGCAAACATTAATGTTGGTAATCCCCCATATTGAGATGCTGAAGGAACGTGATGGGAAGATGACGAATAGTCATAGGAATGGGGAACATGATGTGGGGGAGAATGAGTTGGTTGTGCTTGCTCATGGTCATCAATCCTCGGACGAGGATGTCCACGTTGTATTCCTCTTTGAGGCACCTACTCAAGTACAGTAAATTGCTAAGTAGGAGCAAGTTGTTCAAATACTGACGAATATGCCGATTGACATTGCTTCTTCTCCCGACTCCGTAATGCTCCAAAAATTCAGAACCATGCATTGCTTGCAAATTAATGGCAAACAAAAACAAGGATAGGGTAGCATAAGTAATAGTGGGAGGTTGACTTATACCCATATGACATGCTTCATTGGATGGAGTATGATTAGTATCAGGATCATCACTTTCATGGCCTCCTAACTCAAACTCTTCATCTTTACTAAATTCACTTACATTGTCTCTGGGGATATGGATCGTAGGACTTAGAGGTCTATAAAGCTCATTATATTTGTAAAATTGCCCAACTCACTAACAAAAGATATCTGTTAATTAAAACAACAATAAAATGATATTGTTAATAAACTCTAAAGAATAATTACTCTTTACAAATAATTAAATAATAACACTAAAATAAATTAAATTACCTTCCTAATATAAAAATTTGCTACTCTTGCAAATACTGACAAAGACAAAGAAATTTCTTACTCGTGCATATAGAAAGGTTGAAAAAACTTATATAAGAGCAGCGAATGAAATGATTTGCGAAAGTTATAGTGGGTTGAAGTTGTAACTTTCATATACAACTTATATGAAAAACATAAGTCGTGCCTCTTACATATGACTATCATAAAATATAATAAAAAATAATATTTTAATAAAGTCGAATACATAGTCTATGACTTCACATTCCAAGAAATTAATAAAATATGATGCAGACTAAAGTGTAGTTGGTAACTACGACTTCTATTAAAAAATGAAAAAAAAAACCTTAATCCTAAGTTGTTGTCCTTGCATACGACTTTGGTCTGGATAACATTAAGTCATATTCCAAGTCTAAGACTTACCCCAAAATATCACAAGTTGTAATTTGTGCATATGATTTCACAGAAATCGTTGTCAGTATCTCCGACTTACTATTTAAAATACTCAAAACTGGGAAATTCTTCTGAACATACACCAAAGTGGAAAATAAAAATTCTATTTACCCCTAAATGGTAAAAAAGCCCTGACATGAAGATTAAAATGAAAATATCATTAAATTATAAATGCAAATTATAAGAGGTCCTGTTATAAGTGGTAAGGTTATAAGTTAAATATATTAAATTATGTTATAATGTTCTATACTTTTAAGTATTGGACTTGTCATGTTTGTCCCTCCAAAATTTTAGATCAAGTACTTTTGTCACTGCAAGAACGTAATTAGTTTCACATCTAAAGCTTATAGAGGGTGTGAGAATACTCGGACAAAGATGAAAAAATAACAAATAAAAGGTCAACTTTTGAAGTGAAATTTTAAATTTGTTTCAGGGGAGGCGACGTACATATTCTTCAACCGATGTGTGCCCCTTCACAAGCTTGCACTGCAAGGCAATTGGCCTGCAGCCAAGCGCATCTTAGACAAAGACAGAAGACTAATGTACGCCGCTTTAGCAAGCGGTTGGCCCACAGTGCTGCATCTTGCAGTAGGTGCAAGTGCAAACCATGTTCACTTTGTGGAGCAGCTGCTGAGATTAATGGACGAGGATCATAGCGACTTGACATTGCAAGATTTGAAGGGCAACACTGCCTTCTGCTTTGTTGCTGCGACTGGGAACCTGCGAATTGCTGAGTTAATGCTGAAAAGAAATCGATGCTTGCCAAAAATCACGGGGGAGATGGAATGACTCCAATTCAGTTCGCTGCTTTGCAAGGAAGATGCGACATGGCAAAGTTTCTATACAGGAGGACCATCAATGTATTCGAAGAACGGGACTGGAAGCTATTGTTCTTCAGTTGTATCAACACGGGCATCTATGGTATGTCTTTCTCTTGTGTGTGAACACTTCAGCAATGGAGATAAAGATGGTTGTAAGAATTATTATTATTATTATTATTATTATTATTATTTTTAAATAAAGACAATATTGATCACGATATTTTGCAGACTTAGCCTTAAAAATGGTAAGCGATAGGCCAGAGCTCGCTTTCGCACGTGATGATGAGAGCGAGGAGACAGGTTTGCATCTCTTGGCTCAAAAGCCTTCGGATAGTTGTTGTCAAAGTCCAAAACATCAAATTCCGCTCATGATCAAACCTGGTAAATCCTTACACATTCACTATTTATTAGGAAAACTAGGATACGGGCTTGTGGTCATTTGTGCGAGTTTGTGGTTTTTTACATATATGTTTCATTGCAAGTAGCCAAATTTTGTATTCCAGGCATGAAGCAAGATGTGGCTCTTCAACTGGTTAGTTATCTTTGGAAAGAGATTCTCAGAAAGGAAAACTCAAAGTTGGAGATAAAGAGAATCATAAGTGAACCTTCTCAACTATTATTTGATGCTGCTGAAGTTGGTAATTTTGGGTTTTTGTCAGAGCTTATTAGCTCTTATCCTAACTTGGTATGGGAAGTGGACGGCAGAAATCGGACTATAATTCACATTGCTGTTTTGTGTCGCCATCCTAGTATTTACAATCTCATACATGAAATAGGATGTCACAAGGATATTATAGTGACATTTGTAGATAATGATGATGGCAACACTTTATTGCACTTGGCTGCAAAACTAGCACCGCCAGGTCAACTTGAATTAGTTTCTGGAGCAGCTTTCCAAATGAGCCTTGAGTTATTATGGTTTGAGGTATAACCCCTTAATTTAGTGCCTTTGCATTTTCACACTGGTATATGTAAAATAAACAATACCTTGTATGCCTCCACAGCACCACCACATTCCTATCCCATGTATATCTTGAAAAATCTTTTATTGTCATACGACTCATACACTCATACCAAACATAAAGATCATGATCATTCCCCTGCATCTAAGATAACAAGGCATCTTACATAATGTATTACAACCCCTGAGATATCCAAGCGTTTGTTCCCATAGATTGATTTCCTACAATTTGAAAATTAGCAAGATCTTTTTCTTCCCTCTTTTACATGTACTTATAAATTGTAATTGGTGAAATTTGAGGTTCATTCAGCAAAGTCATTTATACATATTTGACTTAAAATATCAACCCTTTGATATGACAGGAGGTCAAGAAGATAATGCCACCATCATTCATAAAGATGAAAAATTCTGAAGGCTTAACTGCTCGTGAATTATTCACAAGGGAGCATGCAGAATGACGGAGAAATGGAGAGTCTTGGATGAAACGCACTTCTGAGTCCTGTATGCTTATTTCAACCGTCATTGCTACAGGAGTGTTCTCTGCTGCAATTAGCTTGCCAGGTGGTACCAATGATGATACAGGAAAACCAAATTATTTGGAGAAACCATCATTCCTGATATTTGCAATATCAGATGCAACTGCACTCATCTCATCTTCAACTTCAATATTAATTTTCTTGTCTATTCTTATCTCACGTTACGCGGAGTATGACTTCTACAAGTCACTGCCATTGAAGCTAATATTTGGACTGATAACACTATTCATCTCCATAACAAGCATGATGGTAGCATTTGGCTGCGCCTTCTTCATAACCTACTACCATGGTTTGAAGTGGGTTCCTAGTTTCATTTCAATACTTTCCTGTGTACCAATACTTCTATTTATATTTCTGCAATTTTCTCTATGGTCAGATATCATGTACTCAACCTACTATTGTAGGTCTCTATTTCGGCCAGGTAAAAATATGCTTAACTAGAGAAGTAGAGGCAATATGTAAAGAAGGATCATATTCTGCTTGCTTAAAGTTGTAATATATTGTTTCATCTAAAAATAAGTTGTGATACATTATCTGTGAAGACGGCAGTGAATGTCAAGATATTTTAAATTTCAAGTGAGATCTACAGCTGTGGAGGAAATAGCATGGTGCAGTATTCAACCTTAGTATGGAGATGAGAGACAATATGTGGTTTGCGACGAGACTATCAAATAGAAACACCGTTTTTTTTTATTAAAAAGAAAAAAGATAGGACACTGTTTTAGTGCTTCCCTGGGCCTGCTGTGTTTTGAACCAGATGTTTTGGGCTATAAACCTATCCCGATTATTATGAACTTAGTGAAAAATAAACTTTTCCCAAAAGGCCCAGAACCGTTACATAGCTTCTTCTTTTTTGTATTTAAATGTTTAAGGGAGAAGAGGTTACTTATTTCAAAACTCAAAATATAAGTCTTAACAAGGATTTACAATGATACTTACAAATTACTTAACAATGAAAACTACTCGCAGTAAAAATCAAACATTGACCTTTCAAACAAAATGCTTCGATTCTTATTAGAATGAATGAACGACGTCCTTACTTTCTACATGCAAACAGAAACACACCATCATTGAACGTGCCTACTTTCTTCTGTCCTAATACATTATGTCTAGATTCTACTAAGAATTTAATTTAGATTTAAAAATTTATTAAAAGAGTAATATTATTTTCTAAATTTTTTTTTTAAAATTCAATTTAAAAATTTAAACGTACAAAAAAACTCATAGTAAAACCTAAATAACGTACCAAATAACTTATAAGGCTATCCTCCAAATACAAAATATAATAATAATAAAAAATTGTTGAACAACAGGCCCAAAGGTCCAATGAAAGAAAAAGATCACAGACTATGGTAACTATGGTCAAAATTCAAACAAGCATACGAAGACAAAGGTCAAGGATACCAGAAATTAAGGCTATCGATGGGGAATATCATTCGCATAAGTATGAAAAATACAGCAGCAATGTAGTGGTCAATATGTAAAGCCGAAGAAAAGCGAAATCTCTAACAAAACAATTGCTTACTCCTATACTGGAAAATACAGCAGAAATTTTAACTGGTTTCGTTATAGATGAAGGATCACAGAATCCATCTTTGAAGTTTGAATTCATACCAAAATAATACGTAACACATTTGCAATTGACCCTTCAAACAGAGAGGAAATGCCTTTCCATTTTCCCGCAAATAGATCGGCACTAAAATTACACAAACTTTCTTTCTTCTTTTTAAAGCTACACTTCCATTATAACATAAAGTAATTAAATATTAATTAATATTATATTAAAATTTAAATTAAAATGATACATGTGATTTCGGAAAGAAAACAAGGGAATTGACGTTATAAAAACGTATCGAATAAAACAAAAAAAATTGATAAGTCAATGTAATTTGTGGTGCTATATCGAATTATTTTGTATAAAGAAATATTAACGTGACTTTATACATTGAAAGTTAAGTTTAATATTGGATTTAATAATGCAGAAAAAATTACAAGAAGAGTAGGAGATAATTAAACTGGTGTACCATTAAAAGACACTAAAAGAAATATTTAATTATAAAAATAAAAAAAAGAAACTTCTTATAATATCGTAAGCTAATGGGATATCTGTGTAAACTGTTGTGGAATTATTTGGAACGTGCCTCGTCATAGATTATTAATTTTCTTCTTTATTTTTAACTTTGTTTTTTTTTTTTCTTGCACATAAAAATTTAAGATGAGAGGTTGTTCTATTCCAAAACAAATGAAGGACTTCCAGCCGACATTGGACCTAAAATCTTTGATTGAGACAATTATAATAGTTCAATCTTATCAATTGAGTTAATTCTAATTAATATTTTAAAAATTTTTATTTGGTTTAAAATTATATACCCACAACAATTGTTGACGTTGACTGCTTGTTAAGCAGTAAGAGCCGACAAAACGCCAGTGAAAGGAAATGAGGGGTTCACCCTCAAAATAAGGGCGCTTTTGAATTAGTTTTTTTTAAAAAATAAAAATATTTTTTTGAAATAATAAAAATAATTTTTTAAAAAGTAAAAAAGTTGAAACTTTTAAAAAAAATATTTTATGTGTAACAAAAAAGTACATGAAATACTTTTTTTAAAAGCTTGAATTCTTTAACTTCTAAAAAAAGCACTTTTATTATTTTTAAAAAGTAATTTTTCTCCTAAAAAAGTTAATACAAACGGGTCCTAAAAGAAATTAAGAGTTCTTCTCAAATTTAATAAATTATCATATTTTATATAATAAAAAAATTGAGAAGAAAGGGGTACCAATAGAAGAAAAAAAAAGTGAAATATTTTGACCATTTCGCCTTCACACCGCACTACAACATATATGGTTTTTAAATTCGCAAGTTTTAATTTGATTAAATAATTACTGGATTGAAAAATAATTTTCCAATTCGGTACCTAAAGTAACTGGATTCATAGATAAGACATTTAAATTCGTTTCATTATAACCAGATTTAAAAGTTACTTTCGAATCCGGTTTCCTAGTAACCAGATTCATATGTAATACATTTAACTACGGTTTTATTAGTATCAGATTGAAAGGTTGTTTTGGAATCCTGTCTATTTAGTAACCGAATTACAAAGTCTTGATGATTAAGTTCTGTAATAGAACAACTGAATTAGAAATCAATTAATGTAATCAAAAATAATGTTCCGCTCTAATTTTTCACACTATACGAAGGACTTTAATAAAAACCGATTTAGTTGTTGGTAGTTACCAATTTGGTTAGTTCTGTACCCGGATTGAAAAGGAAAAATTATGTTTTCTTTCTTTGTGATATGCGTTTTGAGAAATATGAAATTGGTACATTGAGTGCTATCTCTCGTTTGAGGTATATTTCCATCTAAGGTTCCATTATATGTTGTTTGTAGGGCTTCCATTTCATCAATTCATTTTGTTAGGTAAGGAATTAATTAAATATTTCTATTTTTAACTGTCTTTACTCTGTTTTGTTGATTTGAATGGTGTGATATTATTTTGGTTTTTCTAGATTAAGCATATTATGTAATGGATCGTTCGTGGGTACACATGGATCGTTTGTCTGGTGCATATGGAATGGGTGTTGAGCGTTTTCTTGATTTCGTACAAAAGAATCCCGAGTTCAATGGATTGATAAGATGTCCATGTCAGCGTTATGGCAACCTAAGCCAGTTAAGCATCCAACATGTCAGAGATCACTTATACTTCAATGGGTTCGACTTGACTTATATCAGGTGGATTTGGTATGGAGAAGCAACTTCATCAAGGACATCCAATGTAGAACCAAATTCAACCAGATTTGGAGTACATGAAGATTTTGACATGATTGACAAATTACGGACAGATGTTGAAATTAATGCTGTTGACAATCCTAAAAAAATTGAATACACAATGGATGAGGCAGAATTACCGTTATATGAAGGTTGTAAACATTTCTCAAAAAGGATTGCACATATTAGTTTATTCAATTTGAAGGCTTCGAACGGATGGTTTAACAAAAGTTTCAGTGACCTTCTTCAATTAATTCATGAAATGCTTCTTGAAGGAAACATCTTTCCGACAACAATAAACAATGCAAAGAAGACAATGTCATCACTTGGTTTGAAATATGAAAAGATTTATGCCTATCCAAATGATTGCATCATCTAGTATGATGGGTACACTGAAGCAGACCAATGTCCGAAATATGGAAAATCAAGATAGAAATCACAGTGTTTAGGAAAGTCTAGGAAGAAAAAAATTCCAGCGAAGGTATTTTGGTACTTGCCAATCTTTCCAAGGTTTAAGAGACTTTTTTTGAACAAGAAGCATGCAAAGATGTTAACATGGCATAAGGATGGAGACGACAGGAAGTGTGATTTCAAGTTGCGGCATCCGGCTGATGCACCTCATTGGAGGAGTTTCGATGTTACATATCCAGATTTCTCGGCAGATCCTAGAAATCTCATATTGGGATTGTGCACCAATGGAATTAACCCATTTAGTAATCAGAGTACACAACATAGTTCTTGACCTGTTATTATAGTTATTTATAACCTTCCTCCGTGGCTAACAATGAAATGAAGATTCATGCATCTTTGTATGTTGATATATGGTCCAAAATAGCCGGGAAATAAGATAGATACTTACTTACGTCCTTTAATTGATGATCTGAAGACTTTATGGAGTGATGGTGTTGAAGCTTATGATGGTTATCGGAAGGAGTCTTTTACAATGAGATCAGCTATGATGTGGACTGTGTCAGATTACCCCGTATATGGTAATATTTCTGGGGCCGTGACAAAGGGGTACTATGGCTGTGCAATTTGTGGAGATAATACCAATGCTTTTAGACTTAAACATGGGAAGAAAATGTCATACATGGGACATCAAAAGTGACTACCATCAAACCATCCATATAGAAAGCGAAGAAAGACATTTAATGGCCAACAGGACTTTGATTATGCACCAAAGCCTCAAAGTTTCCGTCAAATCCTACAGCTACTTGATTCTTTGAATTCTGATAATCCAGTGACGAAGTGTTGGAAGAGAAAGTGTATCTTTTACGAGCTTCCTTATTGGGGTTCTCTGATGGTCCGACATAATTTGGATGTCATGCACATAGAGAAGAATGTATGTGAATCTTTGATTAGCACGTTGTTAAATGTGAAAGGCAAGTTTAAAGATTCTCTCTCATCTAGGCTCGACATTTGAGTTAGGGATTAGGACTACACTTGCTCCAATTGAAAATGATAGCCGAATGTACTTTCCTCCAGCATGTTATACAATGTCAAGGAAAGAAAAACAAAATTTCTGTCAATTCATGATGGATTTAAAGGTGCCTGAAGGATACTCGTCAAATTTAAGGTCGAAAGTTAATATGCAAGAGTTGAAGTTGCAAAACATGAAGTCTCATGATTGTCATATGCTAATGCAACAGATTCTTCCTATGGCTTTGCGAGGAAATTTGCAAAAAGAAGTTGGGATTGCCATAACCAAACTTTGTTACTTCTTCAATAAGTTATGTTCTAAAGTTGTTGATCCTTCCATCCTTAATGACTTGCAAATGCATATTGTTGACATACTTTGCACATTTGAAATGTATTTTCCTCCATAATTTTTTGATATCATGGTGCACTTGGGAGTCCAATTAGTACATGAGTAAAGAGGCTTGTATTATAGAGTGTTATGTTGCAGAAGAAGCAGTTGAGTTTTGTTCAGAGTACGTTGCTAAGGTAAATGTCATTGGACTTTTTGCTCCCAAAAATCTATCTGGTGAAACTGGAAGAGGATTATTTGGATCCACGATGTTGTTTGTTCCAACTGACGAGCTTAATATTGCTCACCTATATGTTTTGAGGAACATGGCTATTATCCAGCCATATATGCAAGAACATGTTACATTTATCCAAGAATCATTCCCTTCTAAGTGTAGGAATGAGGTCAGTTTACAAAATTATCATACTAAATCATTCGCAGCATGGTTGCATAAATATATAGATAAAAAGATTAAAAGTAGTTCATCCATTGATGATACTTTGAGATGGCTTAGTCATATGCCACAAACACAAGTATTGAGTTATGAAGGGTACCTAATTAATGGTTTTAGGTTCAATACTATGCAGAGAGACAACATCTACATTAGTCAGAACTCTGGAGTCACAGTAGTAGTTGAATCATGCCATGTGTCATTAATGAAGGATGCAAACCCAATATTATCCAGTACCTCATACTTTGGGGTGATTCAAGACATTTGGGAACTTGATTACATAAAATTTCAAATTCCTGTTTTCAAGTGTAGATGGTTTGATCCAACAGGAATGAAAGTTGATGATTTTGGGTTAACATTTATCGATTCCAACAAGATTGGGTTTAAGATTGATCCCTTTATCTTGGCTACACAAGCTAGACAAATTTTCTATGTCAATGATAGTAGCAATGCAGCTCAAAAATTAGTCCTTACTAGGAATTCAAGATTCATGACAGAAAGGTACTCCATTGGGGAAGATGACACGAAACTGGGAACTTTTACCAAATTACTTATCTCAAGTTCATTGACTGATGCCTATGATGAACCAAACTGGTTGGGCAATGGGAAGATACAGCTCATAGAAGAATCAAGGAAACCTTAATTTTGATTAACTATATTTAAATGAGTTTATGTTTCTCATTGTAATAAACTAGTACCCAATTCTAGTTGTTATTCGTTGATGTTTTCCATTGTATAATATCCAACTGATGTTAATAAAACTTTGTATTCTGGAAGTCAATGTCAATGTGTTTTAGACTTTTCATGAAATTACATTCCAGTGAAGTTCATCTCCATCAGATTATAATATTGTTAGAGTGAAGAAGTATAAGTCATAAAAAAATATTTATGTTAAATAAATACTTTAGAATCTGGTTAATAATATGCCGGATTAATAAGTGCATATATTCAAATCCGTTATGATATTAATCGGATTAGAAAGTCATTTCAGAAGAAGTGTAAGTCAAAAAAAATATTTAAATTTTGATAAATACTTTAGAATCCGGTTAATTAATTGCCGGATTAATAAGTTCATATATTCAAATCTGCGACCTCATTGACCGGATTAGAAAGTGATTCCATTCAAATGTGTGACTAATAAATTTTTTATTTTTTTAAAATATACTTTAGAATCCGGTTAATTATATGCTGGATTAATAAGTTCATATATTCAAATCTGCGACCTCATTAGCCGGATTAGAAAGTGATTTCATTCAAACGTGTAACTAATAAATTTTTTATTTTTAAAAAAAATACTCTAGAATCCGGTTAATTATATGCCGAATTAATAAGTTCATATATTCAAATCTGCAACCTCTTTAACTAGATTAGAAAGTGATTCCATTCAAACATGTGACTAATAAATTTTTATTTTTTAAAAATATACTTTAGAATCCGGTTAGTTATATGTCGGATTAATAAGTTATATATTGAATGACTTAAGAATCCGGTTATTGATTTTCCGGATTTATAAGTCTTATTTGACCTTTCGCATTTAGGAAATAGAATTCGGTTTTTACTAGAACCGAATTTAAAGGGTCTATTTTCTAATGCGGTTATTTTATAACCAAATTGATATTGTTATTAAAAAATAAAACCAGAATCAGTAAACCTTTTCATTTCTTTCCCTCGCTTTCTCTGGTCTTTGTGTATCAAACAAGACCTGCTAATCCTTCATTAAAAATCCAGCCATTTTCGTTTCTGTAAACAAAAAGTGACTCAATCTTCATCATCGTCGAACACTACAAAAGGGGTAACCGTTTTTTACTTCATTTTACATTTCTTGTAAACATTTTGCCTTAACGTCCACGGAAACAGGGGTTTACTTGTCGGTGTATTCTAACATGTTATATAGGTGCTTTTGAACCAACGTTTAACTCAAATACTTCATAGGACACCAAACGTTCATCAAATGGTAACAACCTTGAATATTGGTGTTGTAATGAGCATTGTTCTAATTAGGGTCTTCAACTAGTGTTTATGTGTATCCTTGTTACTTTAGCTTTCTTTGGTTTAAAGGGGGGTCTAAGACGTTTTATGCTATATGGTTTCAGTAGGCTAGAATACAGGCAAAGTGGCCTTCATATGCTACAACTCTTGGATGGAGTAATTTCCCATGCATCTTTGTGTACTTTCAGTGCATCTTATATTGATTATTGTCACCATACTTTGTTTGTCAACTAATTTACAAACATCTTGCTATATTATGACTTCATGTATGCTTGACTTTGATGGATGTTGTTTTATGTGTTGCCATGTCAAACTCAGTAGGATAAGAATGTAAATGAAAAACACATGTGATTACTCTGTGTGGATAAAGTTTTGACTTTGCATGCTTGTTATGTATGATTTGTAATAGATATTATCATTGTTGACTTTCAATTCCATGGTTATGATGGTCTATGCTTAGTTTGTGTTAGGACATTTTACTGTTAGCTGTTATGTTAAGCATCTGTTAGTTAGTTAACCTTTTTATGTTATGATTTAGTTTTCTGGTTTTTGGTCTATATGTAAAGGGCTTATATATAGCCAACTCTAGTAATACAGTTCATTTAGTTTTTACCTAAACACAAGTGGTATCTAGCATCCTTCGCAGTTTGTACACTCCCATTACACTATCATTAAACATTGACAACAAAAATTATTAATTATTAGTGGTCTGTACAGTATAGTGTTGCTAGTTATTTTCTTGCATGCTCATTTATGAGATGGCTATTGTTAGTAATGTATTTTTAACTCTAATATTACAGATGTCCTCAGATCCAAAATACCAACCTACCTCCGATAATGATGATTCATCAAGTAAACAAACTTCAACAAAGAAGAGAACTAGGGGTTGACAAGAGATTGTCGAGACCCGTCAAATAATTAAAATTACCGATTCACAAACTAATTTGTAGTATAAAGAATGAGCCGAATCGTCTCTCAATGATTCAAAAACAAAGATTTAATTAGATCAAGATAATTAGAAATGAGGGGTATTGATGATGATTAACAAGATTAATAAAAGTACAAGATTTAAAGTTGTAAACAAATCTAAAGAAGCAACCAATCCAAGGAAATTTACCGATCTTGAGTTTAATCCATCATTGATCATAAGAAATTCACTTAATTGCTAATCATGTTCTTGGCCTTAGATCATATCAAGAAGCCTCAACATGATCCAAGAATCCTTTACTAGATAAGCATCTAGGATTTGATTAACCAAGGTTAGATAAAGTAAGCACCATCCAACATAGATTAACTTAAGATCCAGAATTTAACCAAGCTAAACAATCCATCAAAAAGCTTTAATATATTGTTTAGTCTTTGTGATCCTCTTTGAATACATGATAATAAAGTTATTATCACATCAACATCTAAATCAAATTAAGCAATTTAATCTAGATAAAAAATCAAAAGAGGAAGAAGAGAAACTAGAATAATAATTAAGCAATATGAACAAGCGAAACAAGATCTCCAAATTATACATCAAGATGGCTAATCCCTTGGATTGATTATAAGAGCCTAGCCTTCCATGGATGGGAAGGAAGAACTCAGAAATAAAAGAACAAAAACGAAATTGTAAAGAGAGTGGAGAAGAAGAGAAAGAAAACTCTTACAAATACTTAAACTTTCTTCAAACTTACTTAAAATTGAATGATCTATAATACAAAGAGATTAGCTCTATTTATACTAATCCTAGAAGCTAATTTGTACATGTACATAATCTGAATACAAGCTGTAAAAACATTGAAATTGTCAAATATGGAAGCTTGATGCATGGTTGGTGGGTTGGAGCAGGGTAGGTGGGTTGGTGTATGATTGATGGCTTTTAGTCAGCAACTCTTATCCGTCTTCTTGCTTCATTTTCATGACCTAGACGGTGCATTTTGGCTTGGAGGTCTTCATAAAAGTTATAGCTAGTTTCTCTTTGAAATTTTGCAATTGGAATCATGCCATTTGGACTTTTAGAACTCTAAAAATGCCAAAAACACTGCACCTACCTCAAGTTAGGTTGGAAGAACGTGTTTCCAAATTCAAACCAACTTGTAGCTTCATAATCATGCCTGAAATGACATCTATTGACTAAATGGTCTGCAGTGAAGTTGGAGATATGGGTCTTATCTTTCCAATGGCCAAGTTTCAACCCAAGAGGAGGCCTATAGCCCACTATATAGTCCAATATGTGCATACTTCCTAGATTTCCGTGATAGCAAACCCACTTTGCATTGCAGGGATATTTTGGACCCTTAGAAGTCCGATCCAGCTCTTGAGTTCTTCATGAAACTTGTAGATCCTTGTCTTAGCTTTCCAAAGACACCAAGATCACCTCAAATGGATCACCGAGTCCCAAGTTATGGTCCAACCAAGGAGGAAAGGTTAAAATGCATCAAAATCCAAGAATTATTCACAATTTGCATTAAAGCCGAATGAAACCCAACAACATTAAACTCATCTAAAATACTAATATTGGGTACAATAAACATCAAATAAAGCCTAATACAAAGCTAATATAAGTGTCTCAAATTGATTGATCAAGGGTCCAACTGTTTTGGACCGCATCTCTAAGGTGCGTGCAACCGGGATAAAGATATCGATTGAAACTAATTATGATGGTGTTTATATGGAAGACAGTGGGAAGGACTTCATGACTTATCTAGGAATAGTAACAAGAGAAACAGTTCCTATCATTGTGGCTTCATGGGGTGATGTTCCCAAATCATTGAAAGATAGAATTTGGGATACTTTAACGGTAAGTTTAAATCATACTTTGAATTCCAAAAATATATCTTAATATTATATTAAATTTTGAACTTATCATTTGTTTTTTCCATACAATAGAACTCATTTATAATACTCGATACGGAGAAATTCAGACAAATGATGATGAAGAGTTCAGCTGATAAGTTAAAACAATTCAAAACCAGATTAGGGAGGGATTACATATGGCCTTTTTATGAGGTGGATCATGAGCAGATGTTTAAACCCCCATCAATTTACAAATTCGTCACACAAGACATATAGGATAAGTTTGTCAAATCACGTTTGTCCGATCAATTCAAAGTAGGTACATTAAATTTATTTGGGCTAATGGCTTGATGATGGTATGTCATTTATTGACATCTACTTAATGTAATAGGAAACTAGGGAGAAGTGCATAGCACATGCCAAGAAAACAAAATTCTGGCATCGCACTTGAAGGAAGGGATACGCTCAATTGGAGAGAGAGTTGGTATGAATCATATAGTTAAATTCAGTTGTCCACATTTTTTCAATATGAATCATATTATATATCAGAATACATGGTACTATTTAATGTCTTATAGCAAAAGAGTTACAAACAATAGAGAAAATCCAACGGTATGAGCTGTGGAAACAAGCAATAGTGGACAAGAAAGGGGAGTTTAAGAAACCTGAAGAAGCAGAGATTGCAAGAAGAATAGTAAGTGTCCAACTTATACTGTTAGTAAAGTAACTATAAAAAATATTTAATACTTATATGGTTTAAACTAACTATTAAACATATGGTTTCAGGATGACCTCGCAACACAGCAAAGTTTAGGTTTTTTCCAGCCAACTGGAAAGAACGATATACTGACAGAGGCATTGGGCACTCCTGAGCATTATGGAAGATTATGAGCAGCTAGCTTGTTGTCCACGCCAACGATGTACTGGGGCAAAAGGAACACGGTCAACATGGAAAAACACAAGGCAATGTGCATCAAGGTATCACAAATGGAGACTATTTTATTGGGCATACTGCAGTGGAAGGAAATGTTGGCCCAAACAAACCCCAATATTCCAAAATTAGATATCAAAGCTTTGATGGGAGACAAATGGGTCAATCTAAGTTCCTCCAGCTCAATAAACTTAAATGTCACCCCTTCTACATCTCAAAAAAATGTTGCAGAGAAGCCAATCATCATTGGGGGGATAGCGGAAACCAATAAAACAATGTCATCTCCAACAAGTCCCCATGCAGCCCCACTCGACGATACAACTCATTCTTTAGGATGGTGTTCGGGCTTTTCTGTGGTAAATAGATGTTTGCAGTTTTACAACCTCTCTAAGAATTTTAAAGTAATTTAAATTACATTATTATGTATCTGACAATATTTTTAATTGATGTAGCCAAATTTACGTTGTCTACATGCTGCTGGCCAATCGGATAATTATGTTGCGGAAGGTACGATACATGTTGTTGGTGGCAAAGGGATGACCCCCCACAACAGGCCCATTCCTTTGGATTTTGTCAAGGTCAGCGTGGACAGGGTCATTAAACCCGATGCTCAAGTTCCATGCCCAAACGACGATGTGGAACTTGTTAAAAGATGCATTGGGAACTTTTATTGCTTAGCCTCGAAATTATGTCACTCACGACATTGATGTAAGTAATTTAAAGATTCTGTACATATGTATGTTAATTTAAAGATTGTGAAACCCGACATACATGTTGATTAGTGGTTTTCAGACTCATAAGTTGCCTATTATTTTGACTACAGGCAACTCAAAGACCGGATACACCAGTCATAACTGATTAGGTCCGACTTATCCAACTGTCGAATGAAATAGCTAAAGATGTCGTACTCTCACGTCAAATAGAAGCTCCTTGGTTGGATGTAGACTTTCTGTCATATATCTCACCAGAAGATATGCAAGACTTTTGCCATTTCGAATGCATATCAGCTAGTTCAATAACTTGGTACTTTGGGTAGGACAACTATCTTAATCATGGTATTGTATTTGTTGTAAATATAGATTTAGTTAATAAATAATTTGATACTAAATTTTGTTCATTTACTATCAAGTAACTTGGTTGACTTGATACACCGCATTCCTGGATGTCCACCTTATGGGTTTGCTGACCCAATGAGGGTGTCAGTTCTTGGAGGCCAAGAAGATCCCAAGTCAAGGGGCCAATACCTGTCCGAAGTTTTATTGCGGGTTCCAACATACAACATGGTTTTGTACTATATAATGGAGGGTAAAATTCATAAAATTAAATATTCTAATACAAATATAGCATATATGTACTGAACATGTGTAATTTTTTGTATTTTCTAGGTCTCATTGGATGCTTGTTATGATTAAGATATCCAAGACCAATGTGTTTTGGATGGACCCTATTGGAAAACCAATTTGAGATCACATAAAGAAGGTGGTTGGAATATAAGTTATTCTAATTATAACCTTCATCATGTGTAGCTTGGTTTTTTGATGTTAAACATAAGCTTCATGTTTCATTTGGTTTTTTAAAAGAGCTTTGAGGTGTTACAAAAAGGAAAAAGGAATATCACAAGGCAAAAAGGACAACATCAACAACACCACTATCAAGGTTTTGTGTTTAATGTGTTATTCACAGAGATTCGATTCTTTGGACTACTTTTTGTTTCACTTAATTAGTTTTTGTATTATGTATAGGCACCAAGGCAAACTGATAGTAAAACATATGGTTTCGATGTTTTGAAATATATGACAGACATCATAACCAACAAGATGAAAACAATGAGTCAAAAAGTAAGTTTTAAGGTTTATACATTGTTGTGGTTCTGTTATTGACTTGTACAAATATCTGAACTTTATATTATTTTTTCGCTAGGATCAATTTTCAGAAGCAACTACTTATACAGAAGAAGAGCTAAAGGAGGTACAGCTTGAATGGGCAGCATCTGTTCTAGCTGCATCGAAAAAGAATTAGCATAAGGAGATGGGATGATTTATGTTATTTTTTGTACATAAACAGGGTCGTATAGGAAATGTTGTTAGGTTTATATTATTTATAAAATCAGTATAAATTAACTTTGTAAATGTTAATATTATGTACAGAAATAAGAATTCAATTTTGTACAGTCTTTGGCTAACCTTGTGCAAATCTGAAACTAGTAATGGTTTCCGGACCTTCATTGTTCACAGGATATATAATGCACTTTTCAATTTGGTTATAATCCAAATTTAAATCAAATAAATACACATTTTCCCAATTCAGGTAATAATAACCAATTTGAATGTATATAAATCTGGTTTCTAACCGGATTTATGTAGTTTTTCAATTCGGTTATACATAAACGAATTTAATTTAAACTTTCCAATCCGGTGTTTAACCGAATTTATATATTTTTAGCCCCTTTCCAATTCGGCTCATACTTTGGAATTTAATGTGAAGTTTTCAATCTGGTGTATAAGGGGATTTAAAATCACGTGGTTCTTCATTCGGCAATAAAAAACTGAATTGGAAAATAGTTTTCCAATTCGGTTTATTTAAGGGTTGTTAAAAGTCAGAACAAAAGACTACCCCCAGACATAATTCGTTGTTCAAACCGAATTGAAACTGTTTTCACAGCCGAATTTAAAAGTCATGTCTGTTGTAGTGCCGTTTTTGTGCTTTAATATTTTAAAAATTGAGAACTACATTTAGTTTTTGAAAAGATGTGAGACTTGCATCGTACACTACAAAAAATGTGCAGGATAGCAGTCGTTTTTTTGAGGCGGATCATGAGAACCACTGCTATCATTTTATTTTACAGCATTTGTAATCACCTCTGCAAATTTAATTTATTAAGAGCGATTTTAATATGTTTTATGGCGGTTGTGTGGTGTTTCATGGCACTTGACATTCAAAACCTATGTTTCCCTGAGATCTCAAATACGTGGTTTCCCCAAAATCTTCATGAGGCGGTGCGCAAACATCAACCTCTTGGAGCTTCTTCCCCAAAATACATTTCGCTTCCACTTGGAGCTTCTGTGCAAGCATCTTCGTTTGCTCTGCTGACGCTGATACATTTGGCTATCTCTTCGAAACAGCCGGGGACATTCTCCTTCTCATTCAATAGTTCGAATCGCAAGCCAAGTTATGCGAAATTTCCTTTCATTCGAATCCCCAGTAATCTCCTTCTTGACGTTGGCGGATATTGCATCCCCTGCAACTACCATAACCACCGCACCATCTTCTCAACAGTTATTCTACCCGGAGGCTCTTTGCACTTCTCACACCATAAATGCTTTTGATTGAAGCAATTCAACTTGCGAAGTATAAGATGATTTAGTTCCTTATCAGAGCACTAAGAAGAGGGCCAGAGGATCCCGTAGAATGTATATGTTTAGTCAATTTTGCCAGTTCCAGCGTAATCTGTAAGCATTTTAGAGATTGTCAATTTTCTCATTGCAATGTGGCTCTAAGACGCAAAGGAAATGCGACAATTTCTCCCAAAATCAGATCCCATAACCCTCCTCCTAGACTATGTTCCAGATTCGAAGTTTTACAAAATGGAAGTGATTCTCAAGTTGCAAGCTTTTTTTTTTTTTTTAATTTATGGTTAGGTTTCCTCTTCTTTTATGGCCGAGGGAGGTTTGTTGTATACTTAATTGAAATGAGTTTTTGACTTTTTGTAGCTGTCTAATTTTGTAAATATGTTTCTTTAATATCTTAGTATTTATGGTTTTCTTTGCTTATGTTTGCTGTACAGGATGCAGCTCAATAACTTTTTGGGTAGTCCACGAAAGAGCTTTGTAATAAGTATCTTTGTATCATTTGATTCTTTTTTTTTTCCAATAATTCTTTGAAGAGATTTTAGCTTTAACTGCTATAAAGATACATTTGAATTGTGTTGCATTTTATCATGCTTTTTGTGCTGGCCAAGGATACATATCAAATATTGGATCTTGGGTATATTATATATAAGTTTTTTTCTTGTCTTTCACCTTTTCACAACTACTCATACTTGATCCATTGTTACCATTCAATTTTTCTTTTTCAAACAATTTTCTTCATCTGGTTTGCATTATCTGGTTGGCTTTTTCGGTTCCTGATAATTGCAACATAGGTACTTCCATCTGCTGGGCCTCTTCTCATTAGGACATTATTGGCCAACAGCTTAGTTTTTAAGGTATAGTTGCTATTAGATTTTCAATGTGTACATGTATGTGCATAATTTCTGTACTGTCTTAGTTAATATTGTATTGAAGTACCAATATACAATGTTGATTAATCACAACTAACTTTTTTTTTTCTCACAATGAACTTTTTTACCCATATGAACAAAGAAAGGAGATAGGGGCGGAACACCAAACTGAGGCTGAAAGAATAGTTTCATCTCATCAAAGATCTAGATGCTACAAAGTGTCCTAAAAAAAATACTTCATCCAAATACACCAAAGAACAATATAAAGTATAAACAGTATACTGCATTAAGTTTTTTGCCAAACCCTCTTAAACTAATTGTCTAAAGTTGTTCCAATTTCAGAGGACAGACCAAGATTCACCGAAGGTTCCAATGGGCATGGCTGGTGGGCAGCATAAATATAATTGAGCAAAATCAACTAGAGCGAATTTTTTTAGTCTTTAATTTTGTGTTTTAGTCAATATTATGTCAGTCTATATCTATCTGTCAAGCTTTAGGAAATGAAGCTCATTAAACAAGATTAATATAACTGAACTTTTTGGGCAACTTAGCCACAAAGTTTGCTCATAACATAGTTGTTCCTTGTAGGATGAAAACTTAGCAGCATACCATAACCTAGTATAAGGTTTAGTTTATGTGTGTGGTTGAAATTGGTAGTCCACGAGTCAGTAGTTGTTCATGTGGATCAGGGCTGCGTAGTTTTATGCTATGTATCCTATAAATGCTTCATGATATTTTATCTAATGAAATCTAGGAAGCCTCTATACCAGTAGTTTCTGAAATCTGAAGTTTCACCTTTTGTAACTAACATCTAATGGCTTTTTCCTTCATCAATGCCATATGAATTTGGTACATTTTTTATATATAATTTTTGTTATTGAATGATTTTACTTGTTTTGAATAACTAAAATCCTACACATTTTTTTTAACAATTTAAGAATACTTTCACATATGAATTGACTGTCATCTGCTACTAATATTTAGGAGTGTCATAGGATAAGAGTATATATTAACTTGTGTAGCTTCCAAGATACATTGGAAATTGTGTTGCAATCCTCGACTAGTGCTAGATGTTTATTTTTTCTCGAATTATATATATATAATTCAAATTGGTACCGGATCAGGGGATTTTGGAACAAAAACACGAGATTTCCATGTAATGTTATTGTGGTACGTGACATGTGATGTGGTAAATCAGAACGCAAGTATACGTTATCGCAAATCAAGTAATATAATAGTAAGAAAGTGTCGAACCCACAGGGATTAATTCTAAATTTAACTATCTACTAAAAGTTTACAAAACTCAATCTTATTTAAACAACTTAATAAGAGGAAGTATTATGAAAGATTAAAAATTAAAGTAAACAAGAAGAAGAATTTAATGATCAAATTAACCAAGCCTAGGATTGTAATTATCCCTCACATTTTACTTGATTTTCTTACTTCTATCTAAGATCAATTAATTATCTGAATTATTAACTAGAAATCCTTAACTTATCTATAAGCCTCTTTCGATGGTCAAATAGAAATATATTTAATTAATGATAAACTATATGTCTATGTCTATCAAATAATCAAGAGTTCATTAAGTTCCGATTTCATTAATAGTTACATATGTCATATAGGTATATGTCTATCCTATTCAAACTCAATGCTTTCCCACAAAGATCATATGTTATCTTACCTAGATCTAAAACCAAAATCCCTTTGTCAAGTTGCTTAAGGTTTATTAATTCAATTTAATTAATAGCCAATTAATTAAAAGCATTAGGAACAAGTAAGATAAACAATTCAAGATAATCAACCTACTCTTGGATATGATAAACGAATCAAATTACGTGTGAGTTCAAATTGCAATCCTAGTATAGAAATTTAGCTACTCATTATATTAAAGGAAACAAAAGAACAAGTGAAAAGCATGATAAAAATGAAAGTGGTTGTTGGTATTAACAAGAATACAACGGGCTAGAGTTTCGGGATTTACTTTAAACAAATTGGAAGATCTAACCTTGAAATCAAAGTATAAATCTTACAATTTATGAAAGCTTCACCCCTAACTCTAACTAGAAACTTAACTAGACATCAAGATGAAGAAACTTGAATAAGATGAAGAATATATTATACAAACTACAAGAGCTTTGGGATTTACTTTAGACAAATTGGAGGAATTAACCTTGAAATGAAAGTATAAATCTCACAATTTATGAAAGCTTTACCCCTAAGTCAAACTATAATGAGAGAACTCAGAAAATGGAATGCCCTTAAGTGTGGCAAATTCCTTCTTTTAATAGGCAAAGGCTAGAACTATTCAATTACAACTTTGCCAAATCTCGTTGTACATGGGTTGAAATTTCAGCTCCGAAGATTACCAAATTCGTCATTTCTCACGTCATAATTTGGAAATCTTCTCTTCATGAAAGTTGTAGCACATGCAGTCTTGAAGAACATATAAAAAATTCAACCAGATTTAACAGTTAGATCTTGAGAAATCACCGTTTTTCTAAAACTGTTTAGATTATATCAATAATGACGGCCACCAACTTGTTGCCTAATTTTGACCAACTTTCGGTGCTAATATGGAAATCTTCATTTCTATGAAAGTCATAGAGAATGATGTCATGAATGACATATCACAATTTTAGCTGCATCCAATGGTTAGATCTTGAGAAATCACTAAATAACCGAGTATAGGTTTGAGCATGAATTTTCTGATTTGTCCTGAATTTGATGTAACCCAAAATTCACTGAGTTTAGGTCTTCATTTCTCTTCTGTTTGAGCTATACTGATATCAACATTTAAGTTCATGATATTTTGGTTCAACAACTGCTTTGAATAGTCCTTCGGGTGTTCTGCTCAATTTGTAGCAACATAACCAATATATGATGAATTATACAATTTTCACTTCATATATGCAATAATTTCATAAAAATAGACCAATGAGAAGTGCTAAATTATGCATATAAAATATGTTTATCAACATGACTTCATAAAGATGGTATTATCAGAAAAAAAAATCATACAAAAAGTTAATATAAGTGAGATTGGATGCCAAGTTAAAATTAAATTAAGAAATTGTTAGTTTTAAATATGGGATTTAAGTGTTGAAACCAAATTCGTATAAAAGGTTTAGCACTAATGTCAAAAAGCTCAAGCTTTCCCTGTTAAGTTTTGAAGATAACAAAAATATTTATTAAGCTTGAACAAGTAAGTATTTCGACAGAATGTTTTAGATAAAATTATAATTCCTTTCATTATTGACTCTGTTACAATTATTTTAGGAATTCTTCAATGAAGTTTTTATAAAACAAATAGTTTGATAGTCTGCGTCCAATACGGTTTCTACGAAACCTTTCTTGCGTCCACTGCGTCATATGCTTCATGTGCGTCCAATGACTTTATGTGTTTACTGTTACTATTTTATTGGTTCGTCCAATACTATCCTTTTGCCCAAGCTCAGACTCAAATCTCTATTACAAAGTTTAAGCTCAAGCTCTCGTCCAAGATTCAAAAATGAAGAACTGTTCCTCATTAAATGCTGGAAAAGAACTCTGACAGCTCACGGCAATAGAAGAAGTCAACTGAGCCACTTTTTGCTGACATTGTCTAACAACTACAAAGATCTGCAAATGAGGAACTTTCTGCGATCTCAGACAAATCAGGACTTTGTTATCACATGATTGGAAATCTCTTAGAATCAAAGTCACTTTTCAGAAGAAGCTCAGCACATTTTCAGTAGATACATTTAATGCTACTTAGAACGGTAATAAATGTTTCCGTTGGACGATGAAGCTCATGAAGCCTGCTCAACTTGTTCTTTCATATAAATAGAAGGAGCAGCACTTGAAGAAAAGAGATAGAAGCGATCTTTGTCGAAGCATCTTACAAAATCTAAAAAGCCTTATCTCTTCTTGAAATCTATATACTTGTAAAAAGAAAAAGTCTTGAGATTCATTGTCTATTCTCATTTGTTAGTGAGTTCCAAACTCAAGCATTCATCTACTTATACTTATTCTTCTTAGCGTTGTAAGCCTGAAGAGGCTGTGTATAAAAGAATACTGGTGTGGTTGAACCTGAAGAGGTTGAAAATACTTGTAACCTAAAGAGGGTATAATACTTGTAATCTTGAAAAAGATTAGTTGAAAATCCTTCTGGTTGATGGAACTGGACGTAGCTCTTGGTTGGTAAGAGTGAACCAGGATAAATCTCGTGTGTAAGCTTCTCTTCTCTTCTAGTGTGTTTAATTATATTCACTAACTTCTGGGGTTTACTATTGTGTTTATTAACAAAGACTTTTTAATTGGTTATTTGAACGAGTTAACTGTTTTCTTAAAAGTCTTTTCAAAATCCTTAGAGTCCAATTGGACTGATTCGTATTGTTTCTAAGTTCTTTACTTGTTAAACTTTATCCTTCGCTTTGTTCAATCGTTTGTTAAAAGGAAAATCTTTTATTCATTAAAAAAGGGTTAAGAAACACAATTCAACCCCCCTTCTTGTGTTTCACTTGGTTATTTCAATTGGTATCAAAGCTCAGCCTCTTGGGTTGAGCATCTAACAGTGCAGAGGAAAAGATCCAGTATACCCTTAATGGAGAACGAAGGACAAGCGGTGAATAGACCACCTCTATTCAATGGAAACGACTATGATTACTGGAAGAAGAGAATGATTGCTTTTTTTTATGCCCAAAATATGGACATTTAGGACCTAGTCCAAAATGGATATCAAATACCCACCAACGCAGAAGGACAGGAACTCCCTCGACAACAATAGACGGAAGGTCAACAAACCAGACAGCAGCTTAACTCAAAAACCAAACACTATCTTATGTGTGCCATCACCAGATCAGAGCACGATAAAGTTCATAGCTGTGAAACAGCTAAAGAAATATGGGATACTTTGGCTTTAGCACATGAAGGTTCATCTCAAGTCAAGGAATCAAAGATCAGCATGCTGGTTCACTAGTATGAGCTCTTCAAAATGGGAGAGCATGAAAACATTGATCAAATGTTTGGACGATTCCAAACAATAATCAATGGCTTGAGGTCTCTGGGAAAGACCTATGATAATCAAGATCATATCAGAAAAATTCTAAGGAGTCTATCCAGACAGTGGAGACCTAAGGTTACTGCAATACAGGAAGCAAAGAATCTAGCCTCTCTCACCATGGAGGAACTCCTGGGTTCTCTTAAAGTTCATGAGCTGGAACTTCAAGAAGAGGAAAGCTCAAGAAAAGGGAAATCAATTGCCCTTAAAGCTCACAAAGGCAGTGCGTCCAAAGCACTTAAAGCTGAAAAATCATCAGATGAGGCTGAGTCATCTGAAGATGATATCTCTGATAATGACGAGTTATCTTTCATCTCTAGAAAGATACAAGCAATGTGGAAAAAGAAAGGAGGTATGCGAAGAAAGCACTTTGGACGAAGATCACCAAAGGACAGAACATAAACAAAAGACAAGAGTCCAATCATATGCTATGAATGCAAGAAGCCCGGACACATTAAAGCGGAATGCCTTTCACTAAATAAGGAGAAAGAGAAAAGGAGATTCTTTCCGAAGAAAAAAAGAGGATTAATGGCCACCTGGGAAGATCTTGATCTTTCAATTACTGATGATGAAGAAGAAGCAAATCTATGTCTCATAGTGAACACCTTGTCGGAAGAAGAAGAAGATGAGGTAATAAACTGTGATCTTGATCTTCAAAATGCTTTTGATGAGTTGTTAAATAATTCATCCATTTTAGTGGTTGAATATAAATCCCTGAAAAGAAAGTTTTCAAAATTAACCAAAGAATATGGAAAAATGTTTTCAGAAAAACAAGAACTTGAAATTTATTGTGAAAAATTAAAAACCAAAAATGTTTTTTTGAAAACATCTTCTGAGTCCAACACTTCAGATGAAGTTCATAAACTTCATACCGAGGTAAAGGAGTTAACGGAGGACCTCAGTAAGTTTGTGAAAAGCACCAACAACCTAAACATTTTACTCAGATATTCCAGAGACCCTCATGACAAATCTGGATTGGGATATCAAGATACTGATAAAAAGCTTTTTCAAAAGACTACTACCCAACCTAAATCTTTTAAGAATGGTTATAAAAAGAACGTTTACCCTTCCTCTAAAGATCTCTTTAATAAAAGGTCAAAATATTATGGATCTCCAAGAGCTAACCAAACAGGACCCAAAAAGATATGGGTACCTAAGGATATGATAATTCCTCTTGCAGATGTGCTTAGCAACAAGAAAAAGACACCTGTCATGGTACCTGGACAGTGGTTGCTCACGGCACATGACGGGAGAAAGGTCTATGTTCCAAGACATCAAAACTAATTCAGGCGGCTCCATCACGTTTGGAGGAAACCAGAAAGGTAAAATAGTTGGAATAGGTAAGATTGGTAAGCATCCTTTTCCCTCTATCGATAATGTTCTTCTGGTTGAAAGATTGAAACATAATCTGCATAGCATTAGTCAATTATGTGATAGCGGATCTAATGTTTCATTCAATCAAGGAGAATGTATAGTTAAAAACTCTGACAGATCCATACTCTTCACTGCTAAAAGGCAAAACAATCTTTATAAAATTGACTTGGAAGATCTTTCAGATCAAAATGTATCATGTCTAGTTTCCATAAAAGGAGAACAGTGGATATGGCACAAGAAGCTTGGTCATGCAAGTTTGAGATTAATCTCTAAACTAAATAAGCATAACCTCGTAAGAGGACTACCATAGCTTGTGTACAAATCAGACGTTCTCTGTGAAGCATGTCAAAAGGGGAAACAAATCATAAACTCTTTTGAGTCCAAAAACATCGTTTCCACCTCTAGACCACTAGAATTGTTACATCTTGATCTATTTGGTCCAACAAGAACTTCTTCACTAAATGGAAAGAAATATGGATTGGTCATAGTAGATGACTATACTAGATGGACATGGGTTATGTTTCTAGCTCACAAGGATGAGTCTTTCAAACTCTTCTCTATTTTCTGTAAAAGAATTCAAAATGAAAAAGGCATGTGTATCAACTCAATCCGAAGTGATCATGGAGGAGAATTTGAGAATGAGAGCTTCTAATTGTTCTGTGAAGAAAATGGTATTCTTCATAACTTCTCTGCCCCTAGAACACCACAACAAAATGGTGTGGTACAAAGAAAAAATAGATCTCTTCAAGAGATGGCCAGAACAATGTTCAATGACTACTCAATTTCCAAACACTTCTGTTAACACTGCATGTTATATTCAAAACAGAATATATATTAGACCTCTTTTAAACAAGACTCCGTATGAATTGTGGAAAGGACGAAAACCCAACATCTCTTACTTTAATTCTTTTGACTGTCAATGCTTTATCTTGAATACTAAGGATTTTTTAGGAAAGTTTGATGCTAAAGTTGACTCTGGTATTTTCTTAGGATACTCAGAAACATCTAAAGCATATAGAGTATATAACTCTCGCTCTTTAACTGTTGAAGAATCTGTTCATGTTAAATTCAATGACAAAAAGCTTGACAATGACTTGTCAGAGCTAGATGAGTCCTTTGCAGAGATAAACCTAAATAACAAAGGAGAAGCATCAGCTACTCAAAACAAAGAAGCATTGGACGATGAAAGAAAAGAAGAAACAACTGATGGTCAAAGAAGTTGGCACTTCAAAACTTATCATCTAGAACACCAAATCATTGGTAATCTAGATGATAAAGTACGTACAAGATCAACCTTCAGAGAATACTCAAATGTAGCATTTATCTCTGAAATGGAGTCAAGAAAAATAGAAGAAGCAATAAAGGACGAAGGATGGATCTTAGTCATGCAAGAAGAGCTAAATCAATTTAAAAGAAACGATGTTTGGACGCTGGTTCAAAAGCCTAAAGACAAGTCCATTGATAATCTACCAATTATCTAGTTATAGTGTGCTTAATTTTGGTGGTTTTGTCTCTTTTGTAAACTTTCTTAGTTGTTTTGCCCTTAATTCTTTGTTATTTGTCATTAGTTGTCTTGTTACTTAATTCTTGTTAATTTTGGTTAATTTAGTTGTTTTTAATGTTAATAATTTTCTTTTTATTCTTGCATGAGGTTGCGTTGTGGAAAGATTGGGATTCAAGAGCAATTTAAACCATTTTTACATGCTGGAAGAGCTTGGCTCAACAGAAAAATTCAACATCTTTGGAAAGCCAAGGCTGAGCGCAGCAAATCCTTGGCTAAGCCCAGGGAGCAAGATCGAGAGGTTCCATTCTGGACAAGCTGCGCTGAGCGCAGCAAAAGCTCGGCTGAGCGCAAGGCCACCCGAGAAATAACTTAAAGCTTAGCTGAGCGCAGCAAAAGCTTGGCTGAGCCAAACTTCCAACTTTCATCCAAGTTTATAAAATCAATCTTAAGCCAAGGTTGGAAGGTAGCAGCTGGGGACTCAAAATTTCCAACCCTAAAAGAGGAAAGAAGACTCTTGATCATCTTGGGGAGGAATCTTCATGGAGTTTGAATTGTTCTTCTTGTCCCTTTTATTTTTCTTTGTTTTCTCTTTAACTATGTGTAGCTAAATCTCCTTTTGTTGGGGTTAGATGATTACTTTTCTGAACTTAATTGTATTTTGATTTGGTTTCAATACAAGTTCCTTCTTCTTTATGAGTATTTGATTTTTTTCTTAATGCTTTTCTTGGGTTGATCAACCATGAAATGTTTTGTTGCTTTGGTATGTGATTGGAAGATTATTGCTAATGCATGCTCATGGAATCAAATACCTAGTAATACTTGAATCTAGGAATAGATCTTGCATTGCTAGTAATCTTTAAGTCTCGACTCTTAATGCAAAACCGTTAATTAATCCACCTAAGGAATTAGGGTTTAATTTGGGGTTTTAGGCTCAATCCACCTAAGGAATTAGGGTTTGAGTAATTGGAAGACTTGATTTTCATAATTGAAGTAGGACTTGTGTTAATAACCAATTCATAACAATTGAGGGATGATTAGTATAGTTTAACCCCGACATTTCATCCATTTGTGAATCAAGTTAATTTTTGCTCACCAAGTGTTTGATAAAATTCTCAAAAGAACCTAAAAGCAATTTTTACTTTTTGTTTGATTGTATGTTTACATTTGAGGTCTCTTTAAACCAAATATTAGTTTAAATAGTAGTTAATCTCGTTGATTGGTATTTGGTAATCAATCCCTGAGAACGATATCCGGTTTTTCACCGTTTCTTATTACTTGACGACCCGGTATACTTGCCGTGGACTCTCCAAGTTTTTGGCGCCGTTGCCGGGGATTGATTTTACCAATATCGATAACATCGAAGGCAGCTACTAATTTAAACATTGTTTCTTTTTGTTTTAAT
The DNA here is from genome assembly GCA_023212625.1 of Styphnolobium japonicum. Taxonomy (NCBI): domain Eukaryota; kingdom Viridiplantae; phylum Streptophyta; class Magnoliopsida; order Fabales; family Fabaceae; genus Styphnolobium; species Styphnolobium japonicum. The sequence continues at coordinate 16,605,394 of JALBWW010000003.1, read as the reverse complement.
TGTTTAGTTCTTTATTTAATTGCATTAATTTTCAGTTTTCTACATAATTTCTGCACTTTGGTTCAGCTATCTCATTTTTTACGTTATGTCTTCATTGTATGCGAGGTACTGTTCATCCGGATAACCTTCTTTTTGACTTTGAAATAGAAAGAACCGCAAGAGCTTTGAGAAAGCAAACCAGAGAACGAAGAAGGAATTTGGGTGGTACTCAAGTAGTTGTTGAAGACACAGCGGACAATAGAGAAAATCAAATCCACAACATGGATGGCGAAAATGTAGTCCTCCACCACCACATCCACCTCCACCATGGATTAAGCTTCCATTTCCTCAAAGACTTCAAAAGCAGAATGAGGAGAAGAAATTCAGCAAATTTTTGGATGTCTTTCGAAAACTGCACATCAACATTCCATTTGCGGAGGCTCTTGAACAAATGCCTTCTTATGCTAAGTATTTGAAGCAATTACTTTCAAAAAGAAGAAAATGGGATGAAGATGGAACAAAGATAGCACTTACTGAAGAGTGCAGTTCAATCTTGAAAAGAAGACTTCCTCAAAAGCTTGAGGATCCGGGAAGTTTTACTGTATCATGTGTAATTGGTTCCCATTATTTCGGGAAGGCCCTATGTGACTTGGGCGCAAGTGTCAACCTCATGCCACTTTCCATTTACAAGAAATTGGGGTTGGGAGATCCGAAACTAACCACAGTTTGCTTGCAATTGGCAGACTGATCATTAGTTCATCCATGGGGATTAGTTGAAGATGTGCTAGTTAAGGTTGACCGGTTCATATTCCCGATGGACTTCATTATTGTGGATATGGATGAGGACCAAAGCATCCCTCTTATTTTCGGAAGACCATTTTTGGCTACAGCTGGAGCAGTAATTGACGTGCCAAGAGGCGAATTAATCTTGAGGGTTGATGGTGACCAGGTCATCATCAGGATGTTTGAAAAAACACTGGTCACATCTGACCTCTTTGCTCCAATTAATGTTATTGCACCTAAAATTCAGCAAGAGATGGAAGAAAAAGGGACTTCTTCAAGATCAAGTAAATCTCCACGACAATTGGATAAAAGCCAACAAAAAGGAATTCTTGAAAAATCAGCCCAAGCAATAACCTCTTCTGGAAAGTACTCATACTTGCAACAATGGGGACTTGAAACCTCTGAAGGATTTGATCCACCTTGAAGCAGCACACCGTCAAGCTCGGGACGTTAAACAAGCGCTTGCTGGGAGGCAACCCATGATTTCTATCCCTCTTTTTTTTTTTATTTTAAGTGTGTTTTAATTTTTGCAAGTTGTTATTAGTTTAGTTTTGCATATGTTTGTGATTGAAATTTCTTTATGAGCAAAAAAAAAAAAAAATTGTTGCGCTGAGCCAAGATTTTCTTGGCTAAGCGCAGGTTGATCATCTTTGTCTCGGGTGTTGCTGCGCTGAGCATAACTTTTGCTTAATGAGCGCAAAGATATAGCTGCAGAATTATGCAGAAACACTCATACTGCGCTGAGCGTACATGAACCTGCGCTCAGCCCTGTTTCTTCCTTTGTCCTCGGGACTTTGGGCGCTTAGCGCCCTGTGTCTTGCGCTCAGCGCTGTGTTTTTTTTTTTTAAAAAAAAAATTTCCACAATGCAAAATTTCTACAGACCCCTTGGCTCCATCTCTCTTTCTCTCTCCTTTTCCTCTCATTCTTCATCTCCCTCCCATTCCATTTTCTTACCCAAACTTGTGATTTTTGTTTATTCGTTTTAAATTGATTGTGTGTTTTTAATTAGACATTTTAGACTTTGATTTGAATAAATGTTTGGAAATAAGTCATCATGCTTGGAACTTGAATGGTTTAACATTTTGTCATCTAGATCACTATAACTTTCTTATGCTTGCATGAATGTTGTTCCTTTGATGAAAGCTAGATTGTGATTGAAAATTTGAGTTGGAACCATTTTTGATTAAGTTCATGGCACTTTTGCATGTTTATACATTCTTGATTGTTGAAGCTGTGGCAATTAGTTGAAGATGCACATTGGATCAGTGTTCTTCCTTGCCTGTGAGTCTTGGGCCATTTGTTTTATTTTATTTTATTTTATTTTTTCTTGAGTACTCTCGATTGGAATTTATGGGCTGGAAATTGCTTGATTCTCTTTCTAATGATCTGAATGGCATTTTGCATAAAGAATGATTAAGGCTATTTGTTTCTCTAGCTACTTGACCAAATGACTAACCTTGAAGTTTTATCCCTTGAATACCCCTTTTTGAGCTTTTTATTCCGCATTCTTGTTATAACCTTCCAAAGCCAAGACTGAAAAACAATGAAATTACCTTAGCCTAGAAATAGGGGATAGGCATTGGCAGCAAAAAAAAAAAAAGAGAAAATAAAAAAAGAAAAGAAGAAGAAAAAAGGGGAAATCCGATGAATGAAAGAAAATACATATGTTGTGGAGGAATCCACAAGAGTGGAACATGGGATTCTTAACCAAAGTGAGGAAGGTGGACATATATGTATAAGAGTTTTGAGGAAGAAGGGTGTGAACATGAACTGTCAAATGCCTTATGTCCCTCTATTCTCTTGGGCTTTTAACCTCTCATATCCAAATCTTACCCACCTTTACCTTGACCCGGTTTCAACTTTGAAAAGACCTTATGATTTATGGATATATGCTTATTTTTGCATTGTTGGTTAGAGAAGAAGAACAATTTCATAGCTGCATAATCCAATCGGTGAATGTGAGGGAAACACAAACTCATTCACAAATTAGTTGAGTGAAAACATTTGACTTCTTGGTGAGATTCTTCATTTCTAAATGCATCTTCTTTGGATTGCCATTCACTTATACTTTCAAGAGTGCCTTAAGCTTGTATGGTTGCCATGGTCTTCATTGTGGATAAGTTTGAACTGAATTTAGTCACGCACCTTATTTTCATCTTAGGAACTTCATTCTTGAGGGATATGATCTTGTGTGGTGTTGGATGATATTTTGCCAATATTGTTAATTTTCATAACTTTGGTGACTTTGTGTGGTTGTTTCATTTGTTTTTCTTAGAGTTGTTCTCTTTTGCTTGGGGCAAGCAAAATCTTAAGTTTGGGGGAGTGATAATCTACCAATTATCTAGTTATAGTGTGCTTAATTTTGGTGGTTTTGTCTCTTTTGTAAACTTTCTTAGTTGTTTTGCCCTTAATTCTTTGTTATTTGTCATTAGTTGTCTTGTTACTTAATTCTTGTTAATTTTGGTTAATTTAGTTGTTTTTAATGTTAATAATTTTCTTTTTATTCTTGCATGAGGTTGCATTGTGGAAAGATTGGGATTCAAGAGCAATTTAAACCATTTTTACATGCTGGAAGAGCTTGGCTGAGCCAAGTTTCGCTTGGCTCAGCGCAGGAAAAAATTCAAATACTGGAAAGCCAAGGCTAAGCGCAGCAAATCCTTGGCTGAGCCCAGGGAGCAAGATCGAGAGGTTCATTCTGGACAAGCTGCGCTGAGCGCAGCAAGAGCTCGGCTGAGCGCAAGGCCACCCGAGAAATAACTTAAAGCTTGGCTGAGCGCAGCAAAAGCTTGGCTGAGCCAAACTTCCAACTTTCATCCAAGTTTGTAAAATCAATCTTAAGCCAAGGTTGGAAGGTAGCAGCTGGGGACTTAAAATTTCCAACCCTAAAAGAGGAAAGAAGACTCTTGATCATCTTGGGGAGGAATCTTCATGGAGTTTGAATTGTTCTTCTTGTCCCTTTTATTTTTCTTTGTTTTCTCTTTAACTATGTGTAGCTAAATCTCCTTTTGTTGGGGTTAGATGATTACTTTTCTGAACTTAATTGTATTTTGATTTGGTTTCAATACAAGTTCCTTCTTCTTTATGAGTATTTGATTTTTTTCTTAATGCTTTTCTTGGGTTGATCAACCATGAAATGTTTTGTTGCTTTGGTATGTGATTGGAAGATTATTGCTAATGCATGCTCATGGAATCAAATACCTAGTAATACTTGAATCTAGGAATAGATCTTGCATTGCTAGTAATCTTTAAGTCTCGACTCTTAATGCAAAACCGTTAATTAATCCACCTAAGGAATTAGGGTTTAATTTGGGGTTTTAGGCTCAATCCACCTAAGGAATTAGGGTTTGAGTAATTGGAAGACTTGATTTTCATAATTGAAGTAGGACTTGTGTTAATAACCAATTCATAACAATTGAGGGATGATTAGTATAGTTTAACCCCGACATTTCATCCATTTGTGAATCAAGTTAATTTTTGCTCACCAAGTGTTTGATAAAATTCTCAAAAGAACCTAAAAGCAATTTTTACTTTTTGTTTGATTGTATGTTTACATTTGAGGTCTCTTTAAACCAAATATTAGTTTAAATAGTAGTTAATCTCGTTGATTGGTATTTGGTAATCAATCCCTGAGAACGATATCCGGTTTTTCACCGTTTCTTATTACTTGACGACCCGGTATACTTGCCGTGGACTCTCCAAGTTTTTGGCGCTGTCGGGATTGATTTTACCAATATCGATAACATCGAAGGCAGCTACTAATTTAAACATTGTTTCTTTTTGTTTTAATTGTTTAGTTCTTTATTTAATTGCATTAATTTTCAGTTTTCTACATAATTTCTGCACTTTGGTTCAGCTATCTCATTTTTTACGTTATGTCTTCATTGTATGCGAGGTACTGTTCATCCGGATAACCTTCTTTTTGACTTTGAAATAGAAAGAACCGCAAGAGCTTTGAGAAAGCAAACCAGAGAACGAAGAAGGAATTTGGGTGGTACTCAAGTAGTTGTTGAAGACACAGCGGACAATAGAGAAAATCAAATCCACAACATGGATGGCGAAAATGTAGTCCTCCACCACCACATCCACCTCCACCATGGATTAAGCTTCCATTTCCTCAAAGACTTCAAAAGCAGAATGAGGAGAAGAAATTCAGCAAATTTTTGGATGTCTTTCGAAAACTGCACATCAACATTCCATTTGCGGAGGCTCTTGAACAAATGCCTTCTTATGCTAAGTATTTGAAGCAATTACTTTCAAAAAGAAGAAAATGGGATGAAGATGGAACAAAGATAGCACTTACTGAAGAGTGCAGTTCAATCTTGAAAAGAAGACTTCCTCAAAAGCTTGAGGATCCGGGAAGTTTTACTGTATCATGTGTAATTGGTTCCCATTATTTCGGGAAGGCCCTATGTGACTTGGGCGCAAGTGTCAACCTCATGCCACTTTCCATTTACAAGAAATTGGGGTTGGGAGATCCGAAACTAACCACAGTTTGCTTGCAATTGGCAGACTGATCATTAGTTCATCCATGGGGATTAGTTGAAGATGTGCTAGTTAAGGTTGACCGGTTCATATTCCCGATGGACTTCATTATTGTGGATATGGATGAGGACCAAAGCATCCCTCTTATTTTCGGAAGACCATTTTTGGCTACAGCTGGAGCAGTAATTGACGTGCCAAGAGGCGAATTAATCTTGAGGGTTGATGGTGACCAGGTCATCATCAGGATGTTTGAAAAAACACTGGTCACATCTGACCTCTTTGCTCCAATTAATGTTATTGCACCTAAAATTCAGCAAGAGATGGAAGAAAAAGGGACTTCTTCAAGATCAAGTAAATCTTCACGACAATTGGATAAAAGCCAACAAAAAGGAATTCTTGAAAAATCAGCCCAAGCAATAACCTCTCCTAGAAAGTACTCATACTTGCAACAATGGGGACTTGAAACCTCTGAAGGATTTGATCCACCTTGAAGCAGCACACCGTCAAGCTCGAGACGTTAAACAAGCGCTTGCTGGGAGGCAACCCATGCTTTCTATCCCTCTCTTTTATTTTAAGTGTGTTTTAATTTTTGCAAGTTGTTATTAGTTTAGTTTTGCATATGTTTGTGATTGAAATTTCTTTATGAGCAAAAAAAAAAAAAAAATTGTTGCGCTGAGCCAAGATTTTCTTGGCTAAGCGCTGGTTGATCATCTTTGTCTCGGGTGTTGCCGCTACTGAGCATAACTTTTGCTTGGTGGCGCGCAAAGATATAGGCTGCAATTATGCAAAAACACTCATCTTGCGCTGAGCATACATGAACTTGCGCTCAGCCCTGTTTCTTCCTTTGTCCTCGGGACTTTGGGCGCTTAGCGCCCTGTGTCTTGCGCTCAGCGCTGTGTTTTTTTTTTTTAAAAAAAAAATTTCCACAATGCAAAATTTCTACAGACCCCTTGGCTCCATCTCTCTTTCTCTCTCCTTTTCCTCTCATTCTTCATCTCCCTCCCATTCCATTTTCTTACCCAAACTTGTGATTTTTGTTTATTCGTTTTAAATTGATTGTGTGTTTTTAATTAGACATTTTAGACTTTGATTTGAATAAATGTTTGGAAATAAGTCATCATGCTTGGAACTTGAATGGTTTAACATTTTGTCATCTAGATCACTATAACTTTCTTATGCTTGCATGAATGTTGTTCCTTTGATGAAAGCTAGATTGTGATTGAAAATTTGAGTTGGAACCATTTTTGATTAAGTTCATGGCACTTTTGCATGTTTATACATTCTTGATTGTTGAAGCTGTGGCAATTAGTTGAAGATGCACATTGGATCAGTGTTCTTCCTTGCCTGTGAGTCTTGGGCCATTTGTTTTATTTTATTTTATTTTATTTTTTCTTGAGTACTCTCGATTGGAATTTATGGGCTGGAAATTGCTTGATTCTCTTTCTAATGATCTGAATGGCATTTTGCATAAAGAATGATTAAGGCTATTTGTTTCTCTAGCTACTTGACCAAATGACTAACCTTGAAGTTTTATCCCTTGAATACCCCTTTTTGAGCTTTTTATTCCGCATTCTTGTTATAACCTTCCAAAGCCAAGACTGAAAAACAATGAAATTACCTTAGCCTAGAAATAGAGGATAGGCATTGGCAGGCGTGACAGCAAAAAAAATTTTTAAATTAAATTAAAAAAAAAGAGAAAAGAAAAAAAAAAGCAAAGAAGAAGAAGAAGGGGGAAATCTGATGAATGAAAGAAAATACATATGTTGTGGTGGAATCCACAAGAGTGGAACATGAGATTCTTAACCAAAGTGAGGAAGGTGGATATAAATGTATAAGAGTTTTGAGGAAGAAGGGTGTGAACATGAACTGTCAAATGCCTTATGTCCCTCTATTCTCTTGGGCTTTTAACCTCTCATATCCAAATCTTACCCACCTGTACCTTGACCCCGTTTCAACCTTGAAAAGACCTTATGATTTATGGATATATGCTTATTTTTGCATTGTTGGTTAGAGAAGAAGAACAATTTCATAGCTGCATAATCCAATCGGTGAATGTGAGGGAAACACAAACCCATTCAAAAATTGGTTGAGTGAAAACATTTGACTTCTTGGTGAGATTCTTCATTTCTAAATGCATCTTCTTTGGATTGTCATTCACTTATACTTTCAAGAGTGCCTTAAGCTTGTATGGTTGCCATGGTCTTCATTGTGGATAAGTTTGAACTGAATTTAGTCACAGACCTTATTTTCATCTTAGGAACTTCATTCTTGAAGGATATGATCTTGTGTGGTGTTGGATGATATCTTGCTAATATTGTTAATTTCCATAGCTTTGGTGACTATGTGTGGTTGTTTCATTTGTTTTTCTTAGAATTGTACTCTTTTGCTTGGGGGCAAGCAAAATCTTAAGTTTGGGGGAGTGATAATCTACCAATTATCTAGTTATAGTGTGCTTAATTTTGGTGGTTTTGTCTCTTTTGTAAACTTTCTTAGTTGTTTTGCCCTTAATTCTTTGTTATTTGTCATTAGTTGTCTTGTTACTTAATTCTTGTTAATTTTGGTTAATTTAGTTGTTTTTAATGTTAATAATTTTCTTTTTATTCTTGCATGAGGTTGCATTGTGGAAAGATTGGGATTCAAGAGCAATTTAAACCATTTTTACATGCTGGAAGAGCTTGGCTGAGCCAAGTTTCGCTTGGCTCAGCGCAGGAAAAAATTCAAATACTGGAAAGCCAAGGCTAAGCGCAGCAAATCCTTGGCTGAGCCCAGGGAGCAAGATCGAGAGGTTCATTCTGGACAAGCTGCGCTGAGCGCAACAAAAGCTCGGCTGAGCGCAAGGCCACCCGAGAAATAACTTAAAGCTTGGCTGAGCGCAGCAAAAGCTTGGCTGAGCCAAACTTCCAACTTTCATCCAAGTTTGTAAAATCAATCTTAAGCCAAGGTTGGAAGGTAGCAGCTGGGGACTTAAAATTTCCAACCCTAAAAGAGGAAAGAAGACTCTTGATCATCTTGGGGAGGAATCTTCATGGAGTTTGAATTGTTCTTCTTGTCCCTTTTATTTTTCTTTGTTTTCTCTTTAACTATGTGTAGCTAAATCTCCTTTTGTTGGGGTTAGATGATTACTTTTCTGAACTTAATTGTATTTTGATTTGGTTTCAATACAAGTTCCTTCTTCTTTATGAGTATTTGATTTTTTTCTTAATGCTTTTCTTGGGTTGATCAACCATGAAATGTTTTGTTGCTTTGGTATGTGATTGGAAGATTATTGCTAATGCATGCTCATGGAATCAAATACCTAGTAATACTTGAATCTAGGAATAGATCTTGCATTGCTAGTAATCTTTAAGTCTCGACTCTTAATGCAAAACCGTTAATTAATCCACCTAAGGAATTAGGGTTTAATTTGGGGTTTTAGGCTCAATCCACCTAAGGAATTAGGGTTTGAGTAATTGGAAGACTTGATTTTCATAATTGAAGTAGGACTTGTGTTAATAACCAATTCATAACAATTGAGGGATGATTAGTATAGTTTAACCCCGACATTTCATCCATTTGTGAATCAAGTTAATTTTTGCTCACCAAGTGTTTGATAAAATTCTCAAAAGAACCTAAAAGCAATTTTTACTTTTTGTTTGATTGTATGTTTACATTTGAGGTCTCTTTAAACCAAATATTAGTTTAAATAGTAGTTAATCTCGTTGATTGGTATTTGGTAATCAATCCCTGAGAACGATATCCGGTTTTTCACCGTTTCTTATTACTTGACGACCCGGTATACTTGCCGTGGACTCTCCAAGTTTTTGGCGCCGTTGCCGGGGATTGATTTTACCAATATCGATAACATCGAAGGCAGCTACTAATTTAAACATTGTTTCTTTTTGTTTTAATTGTTTAGTTCTTTATTTAATTGCATTAATTTTCAGTTTTCTACATAATTTCTGCACTTTGGTTCAGCTATCTCATTTTTTACGTTATGTCTTCATTGTATGCGAGGTACTGTTCATCCGGATAACCTTCTTTTTGACTTTGAAATAGAAAGAACCGCAAGAGCTTTGAGAAAGCAAACCAGAGAACGAAGAAGGAATTTGGGTGGTACTCAAGTAGTTGTTGAAGACACAGCGGACAATAGAGAAAATCAAATCCACAACATGGATGGCGAAAATGTAGTCCTCCACCACCACATCCACCTCCACCATGGATTAAGCTTCCATTTCCTCAAAGACTTCAAAAGCAGAATGAGGAGAAGAAATTCAGCAAATTTTTGGATGTCTTTCGAAAACTGCACATCAACATTCCATTTGCGGAGGCTCTTGAACAAATGCCTTCTTATGCTAAGTATTTGAAGCAATTACTTTCAAAAAGAAGAAAATGGGATGAAGATGGAACAAAGATAGCACTTACTGAAGAGTGCAGTTCAATCTTGAAAAGAAGACTTCCTCAAAAGCTTGAGGATCCGGGAAGTTTTACTGTATCATGTGTAATTGGTTCCCATTATTTCGGGAAGGCCCTATGTGACTTGGGCGCAAGTGTCAACCTCATGCCACTTTCCATTTACAAGAAATTGGGGTTGGGAGATCCGAAACTAACCACAGTTTGCTTGCAATTGGCAGACTGATCATTAGTTCATCCATGGGGATTAGTTGAAGATGTGCTAGTTAAGGTTGACCGGTTCATATTCCCGATGGACTTCATTATTGTGGATATGGATGAGGACCAAAGCATCCCTCTTATTTTCGGAAGACCATTTTTGGCTACAGCTGGAGCAGTAATTGACGTGCCAAGAGGCGAATTAATCTTGAGGGTTGATGGTGACCAGGTCATCATCAGGATGTTTGAAAAAACACTGGTCACATCTGACCTCTTTGCTCCAATTAATGTTATTGCACCTAAAATTCAGCAAGAGATGGAAGAAAAAGGGACTTCTTCAAGATCAAGTAAATCTCCACGACAATTGGATAAAAGCCAACAAAAAGGAATTCTTGAAAAATCAGCCCAAGCAATAACCTCTTCTGGAAAGTACTCATACTTGCAACAATGGGGACTTGAAACCTCTGAAGGATTTGATCCACCTTGAAGCAGCACACCGTCAAGCTCGGGACGTTAAACAAGCGCTTGCTGGGAGGCAACCCATGATTTCTATCCCTCTTTTTTTTTTTATTTTAAGTGTGTTTTAATTTTTGCAAGTTGTTATTAGTTTAGTTTTGCATATGTTTGTGATTGAAATTTCTTTATGAGCAAAAAAAAAAAAAAATTGTTGCGCTGAGCCAAGATTTTCTTGGCTAAGCGCAGGTTGATCATCTTTGTCTCGGGTGTTGCTGCGCTGAGCATAACTTTTGCTTGGCTGAGCGCAGCATATAGCTGCAGAATTATGCAAAAACACTCATCTTGCGCTGAGCATACATGAACTTGCGCTCAGCCCTGTTTCTTCCTTTGTCCTCGGGACTTTGGGCGCTTAGCGCCCTGTGTCTTGCGCTCAGCGCTGTGTTTTTTTTTTTTAAAAAAAAAATTTCCACAATGCAAAATTTCTACAGACCCCTTGGCTCCATCTCTCTTTCTCTCTCCTTTTCCTCTCATTCTTCATCTCCCTCCCATTCCATTTTCTTACCCAAACTTGTGATTTTTGTTTATTCGTTTTAAATTGATTGTGTGTTTTTAATTAGACATTTTAGACTTTGATTTGAATAAATGTTTGGAAATAAGTCATCATGCTTGGAACTTGAATGGTTTAACATTTTGTCATCTAGATCACTATAACTTTCTTATGCTTGCATGAATGTTGTTCCTTTGATGAAAGCTAGATTGTGATTGAAAATTTGAGTTGGAACCATTTTTGATTAAGTTCATGGCACTTTTGCATGTTTATACATTCTTGATTGTTGAAGCTGTGGCAATTAGTTGAAGATGCACATTGGATCAGTGTTCTTCCTTGCCTGTGAGTCTTGGGCCATTTGTTTTATTTTATTTTATTTTATTTTTTCTTGAGTACTCTCGATTGGAATTTATGGGCTGGAAATTGCTTGATTCTCTTTCTAATGATCTGAATGGCATTTTGCATAAAGAATGATTAAGGCTATTTGTTTCTCTAGCTACTTGACCAAATGACTAACCTTGAAGTTTTATCCCTTGAATACCCCTTTTTGAGCTTTTTATTCCGCATTCTTGTTATAACCTTCCAAAGCCAAGACTGAAAAACAATGAAATTACCTTAGCCTAGAAATAGAGGATAGGCATTGGCAGGCGTGACAGCAAAAAAAATTTTTAAATTAAATTAAAAAAAAGAGAAAAGAAAAAAAAAAGCAAAGAAGAAGAAGAAGGGGGAAATCTGATGAATGAAAGAAAATACATATGTTGTGGTGGAATCCACAAGAGTGGAACATGAGATTCTTAACCAAAGTGAGGAAGGTGGATATAAATGTATAAGAGTTTTGAGGAAGAAGGGTGTGAACATGAACTGTCAAATGCCTTATGTCCCTCTATTCTCTTGGGCTTTTAACCTCTCATATCCAAATCTTACCCACCTGTACCTTGACCCCGTTTCAACCTTGAAAAGACCTTATGATTTATGGATATATGCTTATTTTTGCATTGTTGGTTAGAGAAGAAGAACAATTTCATAGCTGCATAATCCAATCGGTGAATGTGAGGGAAACACAAACCCATTCAAAAATTGGTTGAGTGAAAACATTTGACTTCTTGGTGAGATTCTTCATTTCTAAATGCATCTTCTTTGGATTGTCATTCACTTATACTTTCAAGAGTGCCTTAAGCTTGTATGGTTGCCATGGTCTTCATTGTGGATAAGTTTGAACTGAATTTAGTCACAGACCTTATTTTCATCTTAGGAACTTCATTCTTGAAGGATATGATCTTGTGTGGTGTTGGATGATATCTTGCTAATATTGTTAATTTCCATAGCTTTGGTGACTATGTGTGGTTGTTTCATTTGTTTTTCTTAGAATTGTACTCTTTTGCTTGGGGGCAAGCAAAATCTTAAGTTTGGGGGAGTGATAATCTACCAATTATCTAGTTATAGTGTGCTTAATTTTGGTGGTTTTGTCTCTTTTGTAAACTTTCTTAGTTGTTTTGCCCTTAATTCTTTGTTATTTGTCATTAGTTGTCTTGTTACTTAATTCTTGTTAATTTTGGTTAATTTAGTTGTTTTTAATGTTAATAATTTTCTTTTTATTCTTGCATGAGGTTGCATTGTGGAAAGATTGGGATTCAAGAGCAATTTAAACCATTTTTACATGCTGGAAGAGCTTGGCTGAGCCAAGTTTCGCTTGGCTCAACAAGTAGAAAAATTCAAATAATCGGAAAGCCAAGGCTAAGCGCAAAGAAATCCTTGGCTGAGCCCAGGGAGCAAGATCGAGAGGTTCATTCTGGACAAGCTGCGCTGAGCGCAACAAAAGCTCGGCTGAGCGCAAGGCCACCCGAGAAATAACTTAAAGCTTGGCTGAGCGCAGCAAAAGCTTGGCTGAGCCAAACTTCCAACTTTCATCCAAGTTTGTAAAATCAATCTTAAGCCAAGGTTGGAAGGTAGCAGCTGGGGACTTAAAATTTCCAACCCTAAAAGAGGAAAGAAGACTCTTGATCATCTTGGGGAGGAATCTTCATGGAGTTTGAATTGTTCTTCTTGTCCCTTTTATTTTTCTTTGTTTTCTCTTTAACTATGTGTAGCTAAATCTCCTTTTGTTGGGGTTAGATGATTACTTTTCTGAACTTAATTGTATTTTGATTTGGTTTCAATACAAGTTCCTTCTTCTTTATGAGTATTTGATTTTTTTCTTAATGCTTTTCTTGGGTTGATCAACCATGAAATGTTTTGTTGCTTTGGTATGTGATTGGAAGATTATTGCTAATGCATGCTCATGGAATCAAATACCTAGTAATACTTGAATCTAGGAATAGATCTTGCATTGCTAGTAATCTTTAAGTCTCGACTCTTAATGCAAAACCGTTAATTAATCCACCTAAGGAATTAGGGTTTAATTTGGGGTTTTAGGCTCAATCCACCTAAGGAATTAGGGTTTGAGTAATTGGAAGACTTGATTTTCATAATTGAAGTAGGACTTGTGTTAATAACCAATTCATAACAATTGAGGGATGATTAGTATAGTTTAACCCCGACATTTCATCCATTCGTGAATCAAGTTAATTTTTGCTCACCAAGTGTTTGATAAAATTCTCAAAAGAACCTAAAAGCAATTTTTACTTTTTGTTTGATTGTATGTTTACATTTGAGGTCTCTTTAAACCAAATATTAGTTTAAATAGTAGTTAATCTCGTTGATTGGTATTTGGTAATCAATCCCTGAGAACGATATCCGGTTTTTCACCGTTTTTTATTACTTGACGACCCGGTATACTTGCCGTGGACTCACCATCCATCATCGGCACAAAATGGATATTCAAAAACAAATTGGACGAAGATGGTAAGGTTATGAGAAACAAAGCAAGGTTAGTAGCCCAAGGTTACTCACAACAAGAAGGTATTGATTTCACTGAAACTTTTGCTCCTGTAGCTAGATTAGAAGCCATATGCATCTTACTTTCATTTGCTGCTCATCATAGCATGAGGCTTTATCAAATGGATGTAAAAAGTGCGTTTCTAAATGGTATAATCAATGAAGAAGTTTTCGTTAAACAACCACCTGGTTTCGAGGATCAAAATTTCCCTGTGCATGTTTTCAAATTAAAAAAGGCCCTGTATGGATTAAAGCAAGCTCCTCGAGCCTGGTATGAAAGGTTAAGCACGTTTTTAAAAGAAAGTGATTTTTCTAGAGGAAAAGTTGACAGTACTCTTTTTCGCAAAGACAAAAACTCAAAATTCATTATAGTCCAAATTTATGTTGATGATATTATTTTTGGAGCTACTGATGAATCTCTTTGTAAGGAATTTTCCAATCTGATGCAGAAGGAATTCGAAATGAGCTTAATGGGAGAATTAAAATTCTTTCTGGGTTTGCAAGTGAAACAGACATTGGACGAAATCTACATACATCAGACAAAATACACAAATGAACTTCTGAAGAAATTCAAGATGGACGATTGCAAAACTATGAGCACACCAATGCATCCATCGTCCACACTAAGATTGGACGATAAGGATAAAAAGGTGGACGAAAAGGTATACAGAGGTATGATCGGATCACTCTTATATCTCACTGCGTCCAGACCTGATATAATGTTTAGTGTGTGTCTTTGTGCACGTTTTCAATCTGATCCTAGAGAGTCACACTTAATTGCTGTAAAAAGAATTTTCAAATACTTGAAAGGAACTACTAATCTGGGTTTAGTATTTAAGAAATCTCATGAGTACAGATTAGTTGGTTTTTGTGATGCTGACTATGCTGGAGATAGAATCGAAAGGAAAAGTACAAGTGGAGGATGTCACTTCATTGGAGGAAATCTAGTATCTTGGTCCAGCAAGAGACAAAGCACAATTGCTTTATCAACAGCTGAAGCTGAATATATTTCTGTGTCCAATTGTTGCTCTCAACTACTCTGGATCAAACATCAATTAGAAGATTACAACGTCTTTGAAAGTAAGATTCCTTTACTATGTGATAATACTGCTGCAATTAACTTATCAAAAAATCCTATACTACACTCAAGGGCAAAACACATTGAAATCAAACATCACTTTATAAGAGACTACATTCAAAAAGGTGTGTTTGATATTCAATATGTGGATACAGATCATCAATGGGCAGATATTTTCACAAAACCTCTCTCAGATGATAGATTCACTCTTATTCGAAAACATCTAAGTATGCATTTTGTAAAGAATTAATACTTCTTGCGTCCATTAAAGATCTGGGTCCAAAATGCCTTGTACTTGTTAAATAGTGTGGTAAATTTCTTGATAAGACATACATCATTTGCATTTATCTTGTTTGAAACTTTTCAAATTTCCCACGCTGAGTCAGTCTTTGAAAGGTCACGAAAGTAACTTTTTACTGCGGACGTGACAGTTGCTTTTAATACACATTTAATGTGTTTGTTTCTTTTTTTTTTTTTTAAAAAGGAAAAACGATTCGTTTTCTCTCAGAAACCTCTCTGTGTAAAAACCTACCTTCTTCTATAAATATTTTCTTTCTTTTCAAGATCAAATTTTTACGCCTTCAAGCCTTGAAAGAAAACCTTTGCAAAAAGAACCTTAGCAAATTTCTCTCTCTCTCTCAAGTTTCCTATCCCTGAGAAATGGCCGGAGGAAAGACCCTTGATGTTGAAAGAGCCGAGGTATCGGTCGAATACTCGTTCCAAACTTCAATTTTAGCAAAATGCGGGATAGATATCAAAGAGTGTCTTGTCGGTGCTGGATGGGATAATTACTTCAGAGAACCGGTGGAAGTTTATCCGGAGTTGGTAAAAATGTTCTGGAAAGACGCATCTGTGTCTGCGACTGAGGTCAGGGGGTGTGTTTTGGGAAAACCTGTTATTGTTTCATAGGTAACCATCTCCAACGCCACACAATGTTGGTTGGAAGGAGCCACCATCTCTTCAGACTGGGAGAAAGCGTTTGGGGGGACGGATGCTGTCCTTGACACCTTACTGAAGGAGTCATCCACGGGGAAAATAACTGCTTCCAAGATGAATGACAAGGCAAGAGTATTGCATCAACTTCTGAACAAGGCGGTACTCCACAAGGCAGGGTCCAAAGATTCAGTTTCTACAGTGCATGCCTTCTGCCTGTGTCATCTGATTCTGTGTCAACAGATCAATCTCCCTTCCCTGCTGTTTAAGAACTTCAAGAGAAGTGTGCAAGGAAAAGGGAAGAAGACCACCATCTCCTATGGTGTCCTCCTAACCAAGATCTTCAGAGATCAAGGTATCTTTAGTCCCCATGAGACTAAAGATGTTGAAGAAAAGAAGAGGATCTTTGGATGGATCCAAGAGCAACAAATCTTTGGACGAAGCAATTTACTAAGGATGAAGCTTCAGAGCGTCCAAGATTTTCTGGACCAGACAGAGCCTCTAAAAACTGCAAAGGCCGAGAGTCCAAAGCAGAAGTCACCATCCGTCCAAGCCATTCCAAAGCGAAGACTCATAATGGACGATGACTCTGATGATGACCAACCCATCGCTAAAAGGATGAAGGTTGCGTCTATTGCGAGCATTCCGAAAGGAACCAGGCCGAAGCTACCCATCACAAGGAAACCCTTCTCCAAGCTTGCGTCTATTCCTAAGGAACCCCTTCCTGCCATTCCCTCTTCCTCCATTTTACCCTCTTCTCTACCAAAACTACAAACCTCCTTCCCAACCTCTCAAATCACTTCCTCTCCCTTAAACACTGAACCTTCTTCTCAAACTCACATAATCCCTTTCAAACCTTCTTCACCTTCACCCCCACAAAGGATCTTTTCAAACTCCTCCCACCTTAACCCCTTCTCTATGGGCGTTACTCCCCACATTATTCCCCTTTGGGAATCCAAGGACTCTTCTCTCTCACTCACGGCAAGACGCTCCTGATGCTGTGATGGTTGCTCTACAAAGGTTCATATCTTCCCTAGTGAACTCTCCTTCAAACCAATCACTTTGGAAGAAATGGGTCAGTTTGCGAGTCCATTTGACACCATCCTTGTCAGTGTCATCAAGGGGAGTCTTCTGTTGAAGGATGTAAGAGTTGTACCCCCTTCTATGATCATCTCTTCTGCAACTGCCATCAAGATTCAGCCGGATCGGGTTTGTCCAAGGTTGCCAATGGTGGATTGGAATAAAAACAAAGATTTGAAAAAGTACAGAAGCCAAGCCACCTTTCCCAAGCCTATCCACTTCAAACCAATTTTGGGAGCTTAAATTCCCCTGATGTTGATGTTGATTTCTTGTGGCAAGTTTCAAATAAAGGAGAAGCTGAGTGATGTGTGTGATTCTTCATGTCATTTTGAGTTTAGTTTGCATACATTTCATTATCTTTTTAGTACATTTATTCATTTAATCTTCCGTTTTTGTTTTAGTTCGGATAACTGCGGTGTGTTTATGTTTAATCGCAGGAATGATGCAATATTGAAGCTTGGAAGAGTCAAAACGGAACTACCATGAAGAGATACTGAGATCTCAAAAATCAGCTGGACCCCTGAGGAGTAATTTGAGCATAACTTGAGCTACAGAGGTCATTTTGAGGTGATTCCGGTTGCTATGGAAAGCTAAGACACAAGGCTACAAGTTTGATGTTGGACACTTTGGCAAATTCCCCAAGATGCTTGATGGACAGAGGCAACCACGGCCTGGCCGTGGTGGCCACCACGGCCGTGGTTGGCATTCAGAGTTTGAAATCTTCAAGTCAGAGCCAACCACGGCCTGGCCGTGGTGGACACCACGGCCGTGGTTGGCAGCCTGACACTTCATACTTGCGATTTTGAGGCCCTGGAGTCAGCCCATTCTTTGTTTTCTGACCTAAAAAGAATTAGGGTTGAGAGAGGAGAGTGTGTGGTGTATAAAGGGCAGGCCATTAGGGTTGAAAGGGGGAGCTTGGTCTTGGAGGAACTTCACAAGAGCAGCCACAACTTCTGCAGAGTTTTTCTTCTCATCTCTTCTAGTCTTTGTATTTTATTTTCTGAATGTTGTTCTTCATTCTTATGGATTGTATTTTGATAAACATGTTTGAGTAGTTCTTTTGTTCTAGGAATTGGTAGTAACCCGATGGTGTATTGACAATGCTTGATGTATGAATTTGCTATCTCTTCAATGCTAAGTTTATCTTGATTCAGTTTTTGGCACACCAAGTGTTTGTGAAAATGCTGGCCACATTATTTGTATAATCTTAGTCATTAAGGGAAAAACTGAAAGGTGACTCTTGATAATTGAATTCCATGAACTGAACTTGAGCTTTTAAATCACGAAAGTAGATTAAAACTCTTGAGGCTTTCTTTGAATCATCTGCTCTTAATGGATTCTTTCTAATTTGATTATCATGAAAATAGAAGTTGAGTTAGATTGAATACGTTATTGTATTCTGAAAGGAAACAATAATTCTTTAGGATGATTTGTCTTCAAGTATAACTTAGTTGAGAAGAGGTGATAAGATTACAGACTTGTTAATTACCATCGTGGTGAACCCATATCCTAGATCTCTTAAAAACCATATTTATCTACACTGTTTTTCTGCATTCATTCTAAAATTGACATTCTTATTTATTTCCAGATTTTAGTTTCTATGTTCTTGTTCTATCACCACAATTTTATAACATTGGTTTCATCTAGTTAATCATAATTAAGGGTAATTGTTAATCATAATCCAAGTCCCTGTGGATCGATATTTTTACTACTTGACGAAATCGTACACTTGCGATACGAACCACATCACTGAGGAGAACGAGGCCAAGACCTTCTGGGAAAAGCACATATGGGAATGTGAGCAACAAGCGTCTTCTTCAGGTCTAAGCGATGAAGATAAGGAAGATACTTTAACGGTGCCTGGTCAGAGCTTCCAGTATTTTCGTCCTATCTTTATGGTAGATGATATTCTTGGACTGCCTCTGAACTTGCCTTTACCAACAATCTTCTGTTGTCCAAGCTATGTCTCTGGACCTCCGTATGACAACATAGGCAGACCTTATCCCTGGGATCAAATGTTTGGATACCGAAGAGATTCTCTTCCTTGGGATTTTGATCTTCCTCTGTTTGAAGACGAAGTTGAATCTGTTCAGCAGCAAAAGGAAGTAACCCCTCCTGCTACCTGATAAATATATTTTATATGCATAATTTAGCACCTCTCATTGGTCTATTTTTATGAAATTATTGCATATATGAAGTGAAAATTGCATAATTCCTCATATATTGGCTATGTTGTTACAAATTGAGCAGAACACCCGAAGGACTATTCAAAGCAGTTGTTGAACCAAAATATCATGAACTTGGATGTTGATATCAGTATAGCTCAAACAGAAGAGAAATGAAGACCTAAACTCAGTGAATTTTGGGTTACATCAAATTCAGGACAAATCAGAAAATTTCTGCTCAAACCTATACTCGGTTATTTGGTGATTTCTCCAGATCTAACCGTTGGATGTAGCTGAAATTTTGATATGTCATGCATGACATAATTCTCTATGACTTTCCTAGAAATGAAGATTTCCAGATTAGCACCGGAAGTGGGTCAAAATTAGGCAACAAGTTGGTGACTGTCATTTTTGATATAATCTGAGTAGTTTCGGCAAAATGGTCAGATCTCAAGATCCAACCGTTAGATCTAGCTAAATTTTTGACATGTTCTTCACAAATGCATGTGCTACAACTTTCATGAAGAGAAGATTTCCAAATTATGACGGGAGTAATGACAAATTTGATAATCTTCGGAGCTGAAATTTCAACCCATGTGCAAAGAGATTTGACAAAATTGTAATTGAATAGTTCTAGCCTTTGCCTATAAAAGGAAGGCATTTGCCACACTTAAGGGCATCCCATTTCTGAATTCTCTCATTGTAGTTTGAGTTAGGGGTGATACTTTGATAAATTGTGAGATTTATACTTTGATTTCAAGGTTAGATCTTCCAATTTGTTTAAAGGAAATCCCAAAGCTCTTGTAGTTTGTATAATATAATCTTTATCTTATTCAAGTTTCTTCATCTTGATGTCTAGTTAAGGTTCTTCCTAGAGTTAGGGGTGAAGCTTTCATAAATTGTGAGATTTATACTTTGATTTTAAGGTTAGATCTTCCAATTTGTTTAAAGTAAATCCTGAAACTCTAGCCCGTTGTGTTCTTGTTAATACCAACAACCACTTTCATTTCTATCATGCTTTTCACTTGTTCTTTTGTTTCCTTTAATATAATGAGTAGCTAAATTTCTATACTAGGATTGCAATTTGAACTCACACGTAAATTGATTCGTTTATCATATCCAAGAGTAGGTTGATTATCTTGAATTGTTTATCTTACTTGTTCTTAATGCTTTTAATTAATTGGCCATTAATTAAATTGAATTGATAAACCTTAAGCAACTTGACAAAGGGATTTTGGTTTTAGATCTAAGTAAGATAACATATGATCTTTGTGCGAAAGCCCTGAGTTTATATAGGATAGACATATACCTATATAATATATGTAACCATTAATGAAATTGGAACTTAATGAATTCTTGATTATTTGATAGACATAGACATATAGTTTATCATTAATTAAGGATATTTCTATTTGACCATCGAAAGAGGCTTATAGATAAATTAAGGATTTCTAGTTAACAATTCAGATAATTAATTGATCTTGGATGGAAGTAAGAGAATCAAGTAAAATGTGAGGGATAATTGCAATCCTAGGCTTGGTTAATTTGATCATTAACTTTATCTTCTTGTTTACTTTAATCTTTAGTCTTTCATAAATTATCTCTTATTAAGTTGTTTAAATAAGATTGAGTTTTGCAAACTTTTAGTAGATAATCAAATTTAGAATTAATCCCTGTGGGTTCGACACTTTCTTACTACTATATTACTTGATTTGCGATAATGTATACTTGCGTTCTGATTTACCACATCACTACCTCCACTGAGTTGGTTGTTGTGGAATCATAACCTCCTGCTGAAACTCTCACCCAAGTGGCCCCAGCTTTTCAAGCCTATGTGAATAATCAAATGGACTTAATGTACAAGAGAGTTGAAGACCTCCTCAAATCTCTTTTTCAACAAGGGTCACCTCCTCCTCCTCCGCCTTCTTCCTCTTAATTTTTTTTAGCCAAAATTTGATTTGTTACAAACTTGTTTTATAACTTATACTGATTCAATGAAACTGTAAATTTTTTTTTATCTGGTTGTTTCATTATCCTTGTCTCGTCTATTATGTTGCCCTTATATAAATGCTTTAATTGAAATTGTGACTACTCTGCTAATACACTGTGTTGCTGTGAAGGATCTGCTCTAAATATTAGCATGGTTTATTCCTTTTCAAAAGGTATTGTCTCTGTTAACGTTTCTCTCTTAAGTACTAAACTTCGACACAAAAATAATGTTACTTGCTCTTGAAACTTGTTTCGTAAAAATAAATTTCTTGTACTGCGTCCAACAGACTCTGAGTCCATTTATTTGAAATGTTTTTCTTAGGGGGAGCAAATAATGTTTCAAAAAGAATCTGTGTTCAATCAAATTAATAGTTTTGTCATCATCAAAAAAGGGAAGATTGTTGAAACCAAATTCGTATAAAAGGTTTAGCACTAATGTCAAAAAACTCAAGCTTTCCCTGTTAAGTTTTGAAGATAACAAAAATATTTATTAAGCTTGAACAAGTAAGTATTTCGACAGAATGTTTTAGATAAAACTATAATTCCTTTCATTATTGACTCTGTTACAATTATTTTAGGAATTCTTCAATGAAGTTTTTATAAAACAAATAGTTTGATAATCTGCGTCCAATACGGTTTCTATGAAACCTTTCTTGCGTCCACTGCGTCATATGCTTCATGTGCGTCCAATGACTTTATGTGTTTACTGTTACTATCTTATTGGTTCGTCCAATACTATCCTTTTGCCCAAGCTCAGACTCAAATCTCTATTACAAAGTTTAAGCTCAAGCTCTCGTCCAAGATTCAAAAATAAAGAACTATTCCTCATTAAATGCTGGAAAAGAACTCTGACAGCTCACAGCAATAGAAGAAGTCAACTGAGCCACTTTTTGCTGACATTGTCTAACAACTACAAAGATCTGCAAATAAGGAACTTTCTGCGATCTCAGACAAATCAGGACTTTGTTATCACATGATTGGAAATCTCTTAGAATCAAAGTCACTTTTCAGAAGAAGCTCAGCACATTTTCAGTAGATACATTTAATGCTACTCAGAACGGTAATAAATGTTTCCGTTGGACGATGAAGCTCATGAAGCCTGCTCAACTTGTTCTTTCATATAAATAGAAGGAGCAGCACTTGAAGAAAAGAGATAGAAGCAATCTTTCATATAAAGAGATAGAAGCAATCTTTGTCAAAGCATCTTACAAAATCTAAAAAGCCTTATCTCTTCTTGAAATCTATATACTTGTAAAAAGAAAAAGTCTTGAGATTCATTGTCTATTCTCATTTGTTAATGAGTTCCAAATTCAAGCATTCATCTACTTATACTTATTCTTCTTAGCGTTGTAAGCCTGAAGAGGCTGTGTATAAAAGAATACTGGTGTGGTTGAACCTGAAGAGGTTGAAAATACTTGTAACCTGAAGAGGGTATAATACTTGTAATCTCGAAAAAGATTAGTTGAAAATCCTTGTGATTGAAGGGACTGGACGTAGCTCTTGGTTGGTAAGAGTGAACCAGGATAAATCTCGTGTGTAAGCTTCTCTTCTCTTCTAGTGTGTTTAATTATATTCACTAACTTCTGGGGTTTACTATTGTGTTTATTAACAAAGACTTTTTAATTGGTTATTTGAACGTGTTAACTGTTTTCTTAAAAGTCTTTTCAAAATCCTTAGAGTCCAATTGGACTGATCCGTGTTGTTTCTAAGTTCTTTACTTGTTAAACTTTATCCTTCGTTGTGTTCAATCGTTTGTTAAAAGGAAAATCTTTTATTCATTAAAAAAGGGTTAAGAAACACAATTCAACTCCTTTTCTTGGGTTTCACTTGGTTATTTCATTAAGTTTAAGGAAGGTTACAACAATTTTATTTGGTATGTTCAAATTATAATAATTTCACTATTAGTTTTAAATATTACAATAATGTTTTATTATATATTGTTATATTACCATACTAGTGGTATGCCTATGCTATGCACTGGTCTCTTAAATGAATGAGTTAGAGGTAATTTCTTGTAGAATCCCCACTTGATTCAATGAAAACTACAAAGCTAACAAAAGTGTAACTTGATATTGTGGGTGCAGAATCTATAGCCTTCAGAATCTCTTGAAAGGAGTTGTGGATGCAAGAAGATCATGGGTTGGAGCAACATGAATCACCAAGGTCATTCTTCATGATTTCTAATGTTTATTTATTGTGGGACATCTTTAGATTATTATGAATTTAAAGTTGTAACGTTTAAGTTAATATAGATGAATTATAATACTTCAAAGTTACTATAAGGATTTGAAGTTGTTATGTTTATATTACTATGGATATTTCTAATGAAACTTAATTCACATTCTATGGATAGTTATGTAAAAGTATATATTATTGTAATTATACATGTTGAATACAATTTGAAATAAATGGAATATGCAATTAAGGTTTTCTAAAAATAAAAAATAAAAAAATTCTCATTAATCATTTTGTGGCGGTTATCAACCCCCCAAAATAAAAGTATGGAATTATAACAATGAATTTGAGTAGGTCAAAAACCCCTACAAAATGATTGTATAAAATTTCTAAGTTAAAATTGCGGGGGTTTCAAACCGCCGCAAAATCACTAAACAAATTTCACAATGTTATTTTGAGGGGGTTAAAAACCGCCGCAAATAATTTTGAGGAGGATGAAAACCGCTGCAAATTAGCGTATTTCTTGTAGTGGTAATCATTTAAGATAAAATTAGGAATGGATAGCGGGTCGGGTAGATATACGAACCCGTCAATTTTTATTCAATTCAACCCATAGTTAACGGGTTAGTTTAGGTCTGTGGGTTGGGCTGAGTTTAAAATAGTCAAACTCACGATGTCTGGGTTGGGTAGTAGGTTGAAACTCTCATAACCAGCAAAACCCAACCAAACTCATTGAAGTTTTTTCTAATAATATTTTATGATGTGTAATCTTTTTTTTTTGGAACTTTGAGAATTTTATATAAGTTTATAATTTTTTTAGATAATTAATTTTTTGAGAACTTTTAAATTAAAATTACACTACATTTAGTATTAGAATGCGAGCTCCATTGAGTTGGTCCGAACCTTAAAATTAAAATTACTGAATATCTATCATTGTGTTTCTGATAAATTGTTTTGGATTATGAATATATGTATATTTAGATTTATACAACTATGTTTTGTTGGGAGGAAACTTTGACAGAATACTGTAGTTAATGGCAGTAGACGTTAGCCTTGGTGCACCTTGGTCCGAACCTCAGCTAGTAGGAGTGTTGCTAGCCCGACATGTTGGCCCACACGATCGGATTTGTTTGACTTGACAGGTGGATTTGACCCTTGTGTCTTGCTGGTGGGCGTTTGTCAAACCTTCGAACTATGTGTTCATTAGTGAGATTTCTGATTAATTCTGGATTAGGAACCTCCCATATGATATTTGACATTTGATTATTGATACAGTGATTTGGTATTTCATGATTGACTTACTTATTAGTTTTGTTTATGATTATTTGAACTAACGCATATGTTTCGATATGTGGATGTAATTTCAGTGAAAAACTTGTGCTTACACTTGTACCAATTTCATTATAGATTATGTTATCTCTCACTGGGTCTTATGACTCATTCCTTTATCTTATGTATTTCAGATACAAATATTGAGCTGGGTCCAGGTTCTTCAAATTGCTAGAAGTTGTTCCCTTGGTGAGCCCAACACTTTGTTCGTGTGGGCATGTCCATTGTGTTTCCTGACCTTTGGTTTTCTTGTACATTTTGGGATATGTAATCATCTTAGATATGCTCCATTATTCACAGGCAAGATCTAGCTTCCATTATATCTTTGTCTGGTCATACGATATATAGCGGTTGAGATTCTGTTTATTTATGCTTGCGATTGAACAGGTTGTGAATTGTTAATTAGGATGTCCAACTTTTAGAGGTTACTCTATTGAATTTTCATTAGATTTAGCATGATGTCTTATTTTGATCAATGGTCTGTTAGGCTTGCTAGGTTGGCTAATCATTCCTATGCGCCGGTCAAGGCCCCTTGGTTTGGGTCATGACAACCAAATACTACGTGAATCAATATGCTGGAAGCCTTTCAACAATTTGGAATTGCAATGAAATATATAAATATATATTTCCATAGATCACGTGAAGCAACAAGATATCACTTTTATATATAAAATATATAAAACAAATCAATTTCATGGCAAATTGACGTCTTGCACTGTATTAGGGTTCATACAATGTGGGGAAAACAATCATTCAGGAAGAATCATAATATCTCTAACCATTCTTTGATACCAATTGAAAGCATAAAACTATAAATTGTAATTTTTCTAGGGTTCAATAATACAAAAAAACTACACTAATTAATAAAGGATCTTGGATATCATAATTCTTACAATGCTATTAATTTCTATGATGAGAGTTTAAATAATCTTACCTGGATCCATGCCTTTTCTTGTTCTTGATTTTCTTGAGAGTTTTCTCCCCTCTCTTCCTTTCCCCTTCTTGTATTCTTTGATGGTGAGAATACAATATTACTCTTCTTCTGTTTTATTATAGTTGTTCTTATAGATAAGATAAACTTATTTATTTTTTATTAAATAATTGTCAGAAAAACTATCCATTCAAAAAGGGAGAGGAGAGAGATTTAATTTCAAATTTTAAAAATAAACCCTTATTGGCTTTAATTACCATTGGACCAAAAAAATTATCACATTAGGCCATCTTTTATTTAAAGCCAATCCATTAATTACATGGGCCACTAAGAGATTATTAAATTATAATCTAACAGGGACATCCCAAAAGCATTCAAATCTATGACTGTTTTCTTAGGCCTTCAAACCCTCTCCATTATTTGTTTTTCAAATTTGTGAACATTTCAAAGTGAAAAACTTTTTAATGTAAAAAATTAAAACATGGGTTAAACAAAGGTTAAATTTTACAACAATTCGTTGCAATTTGGTTTAATATTCAAAATTAGAGAAGTAATTGGTGGATAAAAGGTTTTAGCAATCAAACTACTCTGTCTTCTGTTTTCTAACCAACAGAACAGAGCATTTCCTACTTGTATACAAGTAATTTACCACGAAATTGGTAGTATATACGATCGAACGATGTGACACATTTGCAATTTCACATGAATTAAAATCGCTGAGAGTCAGCTCTGGTATTCAAACCTCATCTGCTCTCTGTTTCGTGTGGGTATAGCATGCAATTTTACATGTGGCTGAAGTTACCCTGAATTACATGGTAAGTTCCTTGTATAAATGCACCCGGCATCTCTACGTTTATAAATAGTAGCCACACTATGGCCATGTCCATATGTTTCTAAGGCAAATCAAAACAAGATTGCCTAACCAATTGTTCCATCCCAATATTTGTATTGCTTTAAGAAAATGAGTTCCAAACCCCAATACATTGGGCAAAGTATAGGCTACAAGGTAGATCCTCCTGTAGACAAAAAAGGTTCGGACTCTAGGAAGGATACTAAGAAAGAGCAGACAATAACTGCTCAATCTGGCCTTGCCTATGGTAAAGGAACTTGAAATGGCAACAACTGCAAGGGAAAAGAAATGATTCAAACCAGGTAATAGATATTAGAAACAATCCCCCCAAACCACTTTCTTGTACTACACACAGAAAATTCTAAGCATCTTTTTTCCTTTTTCAATAGAACAGGATGTCCTTACTAAGGCTGAACGATAACTTTATTTGAATTCTTTAGTTATTAAATTTCTTTCCATTACATGTTTGGAGGGAAAGGAAAGGAAAGAAATCAAAAGAAAAATAGAGAGAAGTGAATGGAAGAAAAAGAGAAATTAAGTAATTATTTTCATTTAATTTGTTTGTATGTTTAAAAATTTTCAATATCCGCAAACTCGGGAGATTATTGAAACGTTAATAAAAATGAATAAGGGTGTGTTTTTGCACGATAATATGATAATCCTTCATTTTCTTTCCTTTAGAGTGTTAACAAGTGTTAGTTTTAAGGTTATATAAGACATATTTGTTGACAGAGTTAGACAGAGTTTAGTCAATATGATCATATGGGATGAAGTGTAGATTTTAATCAAAAATTGAGTTTAGGTGTAATATCAAAAAATTTCATAAGAGTGGAGTGTAATATATCCTAAAATTTTCCATTCCCCTCCCGTTTTTTCATTATTTTCTATCCAAACATATCTTTAATGTCGTTGTCTTTGTAGTCTACATCGCCTCATTCATCATTTTGATTTTCTTGCAGGTTCATTCGCAAATGGAAACAATGTAGGAGGAAAAATTACAGCAGCAGATTTTATTGTTGTCTAAAGTTTCATTCTTTGTTTTATAAAATGTGTGTAGTTTCTCAAGTGTTTAGAGTTTTCAAATTAAGAACTTATAAGTAGTAATTACTACACAGTAATCTCTGTTAATTTATATGTTTATTTGCAAGTAGATTGTGAAATCAGATTCGCAAATAGCTTTCTACTTCTTTTGTAAGTTTGTGCTTATAGTCAAAGGTTTATTAAAAATGTAGCTTCTAATAGAATTAAATTCTTTCTGTGCAGTGTATTTGTTTAGTCTCTTCTAATTTTTCTTCATCTAAAATTTTGTCTTCTATAGATTGCATGCCTTTTTTGGGGGGAAAGAAAAAATTAGGAATGGAATGCTTTCCAAACCAATCTAATGAATCCATTGTTTGGTAGCTTTAAGGGATAGAATACTTTACATGCCCATATATTATTTAGTAGATAAAATTAATGTGAAATTAAATTAGAATATATTTACATGACAAAAATTCCCATCGTGAAAATACAAGGAGGTTTAACTTTTATCATGCATATCTTACATGTCATATAAATGTACATTTTTTGGAACAATTAATGTTCACGTTCAATATTTTATAACTTGATAACAAACATAATTTTTTTTGCTATTTTATTGCTCACATTTTTTCTCCAATACATAAAACATGTCTTTTGTGATACAAAAAGAAACAAATTCATTGTTACTATTTACACATCATATAAAGAATTTAATATTTTAATTAATCATGTCATTTCCCACTATATATACATGGCGATAATTGACAAAGCCTAATTTTATTCTTCATGTATTCAACATTAACATTAATATTTTATTAATTAATATACAAGTTCTTTAAACTAAAAAAAACCAAGATTTATAATTATCAAATTTTATTAATAATTAGTGAAGAGTATAATTGTTATTTTATAAAATTAACGAGGGAATGCTAAAAAATTAAATCAACCAACCCCACATCTCCAAGAAAAAATGATAATTCCTGATTTTTTTGCAATGATTGCTTATAATAGAATTATCATACCATATTTTTTTTTTTTTTGTAAGATCACGATTTGTACTCACACCTTTTAGTATATATTGAACTAATTATTTTTTGAGTGTTGGTTTTGTTCTAACCACAAAGTGTTTTTAGTGAGATTCAAATCCTTGCATTATAAGTAAAGTCTGCCTTAATTTGTCAAAGTAAGTAATACCTCGTGATTTCATACTTTTATTTTGTTAACAAGTATAGTCATTTCATGAAATAAAGCATGAAATGAAATTAATATTATATGTATCAAATATCCAGTAAGTATAAAGAGAAAACTAAATATACAATTATAAAAAGAAATAAATATATGTGGGCTAAAAGAATCAAAGGCGGGCTTCACGTCATATTAATTAGAGGCTATAACCATATTATAAGAATTCATTTGTTTATACAGCAGTTTTACTCTAATTATAGAAACTTAATAATCCGATCATACATTGAGAAATTTCTTATCTTCTTATAAATTCATACAAAACTTAAAAGACGACTTTTATAATTTTTTATTTCTCAAAACAATAAACACATTATTCCTTCTGAATTTAATTTTAATTTCTTTACAAAATTACAGTTTTATCCCTTAAGTTATTTTGATGTTTCGCTTTCATCTTTCAACTTTTTATTCAATATAATCCTTTATCTTTTAAAAGTGCAGTAATATTTTCTTAATTCATAATTTTGTCTAATACATTTGTAGATATCTCTTACGTGGAATGTGAATTGACCTGAACTATCACCGTAGATAAAATGCATTTTTGTCTCAACCTTATTTACAAGTTTCACTGTTATCCCTTAAGTTTTATTTCTTTAATTTTCCCTCTTCGCTTAACTTATAAAATCATTTCAATGTTTTCCTCAGACAATTAATCTGCTTCTATAATAGGTACAAGGTTTATATTGCCATCATTACCCAATAACAAATTAAGCAGATTCTAAGACACCCACTTGGGCCACTTCTTAGCTAGTGTCACCCCAATCTTAGTTCCCGGCAATAGGAGTCCCTCCAATTCCAAGTTCCTTATTATTACCCCCTACTTCTAAAACTATTTAAATTTTTATATATTATAATGTTTAAAATTAAATTACATTCAGTTTTTATATTTAAAAATATATAAAAATTATTAAGCCTTACATAAAATTTATTTCACTCTTTACACTTGCATTATCTTAAGTGCCTCTTCTAACGATTCATAATCTTCATACATTTTCCTTATCTTACCACATAAACAAACTGCACGTTCCTTAAAATTTGAAAACGATAGAGAAAAAGTTCAAGACGGCAAGGACTGGACTACGGCAATTAGTAGAACGGCGCCGTTTGACGTTGTTGATTCACGTGTCGCGGATCGTAAGTTCGTAACCAACATCCATATACGTGTCAATTTCTTTGTAATTTGTAATGCAACCGCGGAAATACTTGCGCCAGAAGCTTGCTCTGTTTTATTCATTTCATATCAATTACTTTGTAAGTTCCTCAACAACACACATCTGTGTTCTATATATCTATCTATAAATATGTAACCCAAGACCATACCACTTTCATCAAAATTCAAGCCACGTACAACAGCAAACCACATTGCCTATAATTAACAACTTCAAGCTAGGGAGTTCATTTTGAAGCTTCTTCTATACGTTGGTTTCCTCAATCCTCGAGTCACAACTCGATACAACATTATTGTCTATAACAAGTTGAAGGTCGACAACATTTTAATTTCAAGCTGCTACCAAGCACCATGAGCTCTGAAAGCATAAGCATTCAAAAGGTTCTTTGCCCTACTACAAGGCCACCTCCTCGAGGCAATATACTACAAGAAAAATATAATTTAACAACGGATTTTAGTTATGGATATGATTTCCATAGCTAATACACTATTTTAGCGATGAATTTCACAAGAAACACTTAATCTGACGGAGATAAAAAAAATTCATAAATTTAACAACGGATTAACGACAGAGGGGTTGCCCCTCGCTAAACCGTCGCGAATTATTTTGGTGCTCTAATAAAACTCGCGCTATTTCTTTTTTATTTTTTCACGTTCTTCAATTCAACTCTAACCTCCTGCACTGCAACGCTCTCAACTCCAAGCAATTCCACTAGGTCACTGATTCCAAGTGGTAATTTTACATTTCATTTTGCTCACCAATTCATTTCAAGTTGATTTTGCTGCTCTTCGCTTTCATGGGTGGTTGATTTTGCTGCACCTGCACACTGTTCACCTTTTCGCTGCCATGGGTGGGTGATCTTGTTCCAATTCCAATCCCAACTTGTTCTTCCTTCACCTTTTTCCTTTTTTGCTTGAAATTTTGGTGAAATTATGAGCTTAATGTTTCCAAATTAGGGTTAAAAGTTATAACCTCTTCAAATTATTTTTTTAGGTTTTGCCACTAATTTCTACTTTCTAATCTAGTTTCGTTAACATTGCAACTTCACTTTTCTAATTTCTATTTAATTTTTTCTCTTTTTGTCAATTTCAGGAACATAGATTTCACTTATCCTTCAGTTTATAGCTCAATTGAGCTTTCGATTCAAGTATTAGGGTGAGCTATAAGTGCTCTGAATATTCATGTGCTTAAACTAGTCTTAGTTTATCATTTTCACTTGGGGGTTCTTACCTTCTCAATGTTTGTGCCTCCGAAAATGTCCTTCACACATGATTAGTGCAATCTTAAAGTTCAATATTTTTTTTGCTTTCTCAGCGATGATTACATGTTATTCATGCTTCTGAGTATTCTCGATGAAACACAAAGGAGAAAAAATGATTGAATTTCTTATTTATTCACCAATGCGAGGGCGAGTAATGGTTGAATTATTTTGGTTGATTTTTATGGTTTCTTCTGTTTTCCTTCTAGTTTTAATTTAAGATTCAAGTTTCTTAGTTATTTCTATACGTTTCAAAGTTGCCAGCTTGAATGGCATTGCAAAGATTTCTATTATCCAAGTTCATTTGGATTTAGGGTTCGACCACCCTCCACTCACCACCTTATTATCAGATACCATTTTGTTATGTATTTTAGATTCATTGTTGGCACCCCTTTACATAGTACATGGTATGGTATTGAACTGAAAATTAAGTGGTAAAATATTCTTCTCACAGGTTAGGACAAGTTGAGAATGCCAGGAGGCACATCTGTTTTTAGTATAATAGTTGGCTGTGAGGATATTTATTCACCTTTAAATGTCAGTTCTGCTTCTAAAAAATCCTGATTGATAGAGTTGTAATATATTCTAAGCCTCTACATAACGTAGTGTGAAGCTATTTTTCCTGTGATTTTTATTCGTTGTTAACTTGTTATTAATCTGTGTTTATATTCTATATAAATTACTTAATTTTTATTTTCTGAATTTTTTTAATAATGAGATGTGATAATTTGGCTTATAAGATTGCCAGTGATGATTTAATTCAACTTGTTTGAGGTGTTGCAGAGCCAAGTCCCTGTTTTCAGGGAGAACCTACTTGGTGAAGCTACATTCATATGACATCAATAGATTCTACTGTGGCTTTAATATTATGAGAAAGTGTATTATTTCTATTTGTTCTCATTCAATCCACTTGATTTCAGGAGAAAATTCTCAAGTTCTCAAGCTACTGGATGGTATCATTGACACAGTTTCTGCAGTCCATCCTCTCTTGCCCTTGATTGGTCTGCTAAAGTCTCGTGGGAAACTTTTCATAGTTGGTACACCTTATATTTTGATGCCTTTGAATTTGATATTTATTCTGATCTTAGATTTTGGTGCTTTGAACTATTTTGGCCCTGAAGCCTACTTTGTCGATTTCCTGAGTGAATGTCTTCATGTGTTATTCTCTGTGTGCTCCAGTATGAAAGCTAAACTTGTTGAAGCTTTCATAAAGGGTCCTTTGTTCCAGTCAATTTAAATTGTGCTACTGAGTTGATTTTAGTGCAGAGGTTAAGATAGATTGTCTGCCATCAACTATGTTCTCTCTGTTGTCATGAAAAGCTATTTTCTTTAATCATAGACCAGAAGATAGATTAGTAGTTATTTTCATTCTACCTGCCACATCATTTGTTGTGTCTTTTTTATTCGAGTGTCTTTGGTATGATGGTTTTAAAGGGTGGGATTATTTTTTCCTATTTACAGGTCCTGGCAATGTTCTCGAAAATGATTCTAGGTTAGTACAATGTGCTTGATAGTCTAGAAAAGCTTGCATTTTAGTAAGATGCAATTAAAATTAGTTGAGTTTTTATTTATTTACTTAGTAGTCTTGCATTTATGAAAAAACTTATGAAAAGTTTTTTATTATTTTTTAATAGTCATTCAAATTTAACCTCAGGATTATGAAAAAAATACTCTTAAAATGTGTAACAAATGATTCACTTTACCTTTGTACATTCCTTGTTGCTGGAGGGCTACCAAGATTTGCACTTCTAAAGGTTAGGAACTTCTTAAAATAATGAGAAAATCATTTTAGCTTTTAGCCAGAGCTTCCTCTCACCCATCTTGTCTAGGAATTTATGTGGTCTAAGAATGCAATTCAGTTTTATTTGCATATGCTGATTACATAGTAGCTCAAAGACTATCAACAAGCTGGCACCTCTAAATGCTCCCCTTGGATATGGGCTATGTTTCCTGAACCTTGCTTTTGATGGATTTACAAATGCAACACAGGATTCCTTAAAAGCAAGGTAACATACAAGAAGCTTCTCTTTCTTTTGATTTGGCATATAGCAATTCAAATGGTAATTGTTTCTTCAAGAAACTGCTCGAGATAGCTCTTAGCTCATCCACCACTGCTTGATCAGCTGCTTGAATGGCCTCGATGTTGTAGTTTAGTGTATTCAATTTCATCTTGATTTGTGTATTATTAAAACTCCTCAAATTTCATCTTGATCACTACAGAGATAATCTAGTTTTTTTTTGCCATAAACATAGATCTGGAATGCCTAATAAAAACTTAGTTGCTTTGGTTTGGATTTCCTTTTAAAAAATTCATCCATTAATACAATAAAATTCAATATGATCACAATTAGTTTCTTATTAATTTATATTACAATAACATACTAGCACACTTTTTTAAACAATAGCACTACATGTTTTAACCAACAATGTAATTATCTAAAAAGTAAAAATTAAAAGTCAATTATGAACGACATATATTAATTGAACTAAATGTATACCTAGGAACTTGTAATCGTGTATTTTGGGCAACGGGTACTTCAGCCTACTAACTTATGAAGATAAGATAATATAGGTGGTGGACTTAATCTCCATCATTTAGCAAAAAAGAGTTGCAATTTGGTAGTGTTCTAATAATTGAGCAATGTGACTTTATTAACAATTATAATTAAAGATCAAATGATGTATAATTGTCATGCAATTGCACATGTAAGTCAAATCGAAAAGATATCTTGCCTTGAGAACGAAAGAAGAGCTCTTTATGTATTGATTCATGAATTATTATAAAAAGATGATCTAGATTAATTTTATATCAAAATATTTCATTACATTCTAAATATAAAATATTACTATACCATACTGGGTTAGTCAATTTCTTTATATGCTAACATTCAATGAGAATCTATTCTTAAAAAATTCAAATAATTTATAATTTCTATTTAGGAGGAATTTCTTAAAGGTGTCATGGAGTTTTTTATTCTTCAGGGACATAGTCGACTGATTCCCCAATGAGGGCTTACCGAGTTCCCTGATGCCATACTCGATGGGAAATGCCTTGATCTCTACAACTTGTATACAGAGGTGGGTTAGTGAAATTGTGTTATTTGACAACAATTATGTATGAATGGTTTTTATTTATTTTGTTACTGAATTTGTTGGTCTCTTTAGGTTGTTTCCAGAGGAGGATTTCATGTTGGCAACGACATCAACCGGAAGGGACAGATCTTCTCAAAGATCGTTTTATTATGACATTTGAGAACTTGAGTTATGTTATATAATGTAGACAATTTCAAACTTATTGGATAAGATTGAGAACTTGTTTAACTCCTTGTATAACATTTTATGTTATACTAACAATGTATTTGATGTTATATATTAATTTCGTTATGAATATTTTTATAAATATTTTTTATGATATTAAATTTATAAATTAAATAATAATTTTAAAGAATAAGTAATTAATGAATTACAACAAAAAAGAGAAAAACATGTATTAACTAATACAAATTAACCACCAATAGCGATGGATTTTCCGTTGCTAGCGATGGATTTTCCGTTGTTAAATTAAAATTAGCAATGGATAACAAATAAAAATTAGCAATAAACAGCAATGGAAATTCTGTTGCTAAATAAAATTTAGCGACAGTCTAGTTCAATATGACTTGACATTTTTTAGCGACGGATTAGTGATAGATTTTTCCCTAGCTAAATTTTAACGACAAATAACTTTTTATCGATGGACCATTCCGTCGCTAAATAATGTTTAGCTAGGGATTTTCACCTATTAGTGAAGGATTTTTCCAAAGCTAAATTTTGATTTTCTTGTAATATATATAGCACCAACTCATCCTCGTCCTCATCCCCTGCGACTCAGTTGCCAACTATTCAGAAGATCTTTTCAAGGAAAAGTTGATTTCATACTATTTGCTGGTATTTTATCATAAGCAACAAAGCTTACCATAAGCCACCTTCAGATGTACTCTGGGTAATGAAAGAACGTTTTTTGCTCATTCATTTGGATTTTCTCGCACGATTCTGAAAGAGGAACAATTGCAACAAAACTTAATAGAGGAATCACAGCATGTACAGGGAAGATATTATACTTACTTCCTAGTAAACTGATTCGTTTATTTATTTATTATGTAATTTATTTGTCAGCATTAATGCAAAATTTATATTATTCTAGTTCTTGTTTACTGAAGAAACTTACCAAGTAAATCAATTATAGCTTCTTTTTAACAAAATTAGTTATAGATTGACACGTTGCGCCTGCGCTTCAAACATCTCAAAAGAAAATAAGGTATTTATATCTTTACAAGCTTCTTTTTCTTTTCTTTTTAAATTTAAAACGAAATGGATTTATTGATCGTAATATTGGAGAGGACTAGAGGAGTCAGAAGACCACCGCTTTGAGAGATTCTTCCATACTACTCCAATAGTATTGGCAGAACCATGTATGAACATATTATTGTGCAAGAGAATGAGCTTAGGGAATATGGATGTCTTTTCCTTTTTTTTTCTCTTTATCTTGTGAATACAGCAAATAGACATAAAAGTCACTGATAATTAATATGAGTGTTTCCTTTTTTTTCAGTTCATAATTAAATAATAAAAATAAAAATGAATAGAAATTTGATTTAGAAAGAAAAAATGTTACTTTATCACTGATTCAGTGATTACAACTTTGTAAGAGAAAAAGAAGTGCAGCAAAGTGATTCACAATTAAAGCTACTAGCTTCCACATAAATAGAGACTACACGCTGATCTGTACTTTAAATTTTACAATACAGGAAGAATAAACCTAAGAAACAAAAACAAACAAATTGAAATGAATAAACAAATATACGTATTCCCTATATAAAACATGTTTTCTTTCCACCTTTAGCAAATATCAGCTTTCAACATAAACCTGAAAGAAAATGAAAATGAATGAGCAAAATCCAACAGGTATTTACACTCATTACAACGGTGTTTTAGTCATTAATTAGAAATGGCCGTAAAGAGGAAATCATTACCTGGTAATGGCGTGAAATTATATATCTCTTCCTTGAATTTGAAAATATCTTCTGTATAGTTGGGAGTTGAGTCCCAGAGTTGGAAGAGCTACCTCCCTGAGAGGATGACCTAGTGGTAGGGCAAAAAACGTTCTTAATGTTTATGTTTTGAGAACTCATGATGCTATGTAGCAGGTTCAAATCGAGATCGATCGATCGATCCACAAGCTTGCTATATCAGAACTCAGAAGAAACACAATCTTGTTTTGGATGAGTCTTGAGGAAAGAGAGCTAGAGAATGCATTTATAATATAAGAATTAAAATCCAGGGAGTTCTCTTCATGCATAGAATGGAACTTACCAAGCAATTCATAGTGAATTACACAGAAATATTTCTGTTTCATTTCTTTCCTATTTTCTGAAAACTCATCGTGTGAGGTGAGACGTTGCTTGGGCAACAAGTAGAGTTATAGGTTCTCAGAGTGGCTTCTGTTTAGAACGAGAGAAACCGTCAAAGGTTTGAAACTTTGAAATGAATGGCTGAAGAAATTAGTGTGCAGCTGAATGGTTATGCTCCTCCGTTTTCCCTGAACGTAACAGGAACATTACCATCCGCGCATCTCACACGCCATTGCCAAGCGCGAACAGGGTGCGAAACGGTATCGTTCTTCTAACATGCAACTTGGTCGCCCTGCCACTTTTGCCCCCTGCTATATTTTTGCTTTTACATACTCGGAAATTCAAAGTAACATACAGTTTTTGTTTATGCTGCCAGACAATAAATATGTAGAAATCTTTGATATTTTATTGTAGTATAGATCGCATAATTCAACTTCCGAAGATGGGGTTTATATTTTGCAAAGACTTTAAAGATAGTAAACTTGCGGGTTTTTTTCTTTTTCTTTTTCTTTTTCTTTTAACTAGGGAGACCTTATTGGAATATAATTAAAGAAATGGGGAAAAGGGATATCTAACCCCCCACCGAACAGCAGCCCCCTACTAAGAAAACTTTCATTTTGTTATATTATAATAACTGGTGTCTGAACATGTACTTTGCGTTTCAATTTTATTTTTCCTCTAATAATATATACAGCGAAACTATGAGTCTTAAAGTTTCTAACAATTATCAGACTAGTGCTTAGTAATGTGTCACACCTCCCCATATCAATAGTCAAGCCAAATCTTCATTAGTATAGTAGGATAGTTTTTCTCATAAAGCATAAAAAACCACTTTGTCATGTTGCATAAAGACACAATGTAGCCTTTACTTTTATGCTTCACTATAAATGACAAAACCCTGATCATGCTCTGGTTCCACTGGACGTTTTCCACCTGAGCTGCACTCGTTGGATAGCCAAGAAAAAGCTTTTCTATAATAGCGAACCACGGTTATGTTCTCCAAGTTAAGTGACATTACTAGTAGGGGTTACTATTTCTGCAATATTGGTGGAAAACCAATCATCAAAAGCTGCAAGCGATTAAGTCCAAATTGCCAGTTACGAAGCGGTAGAAAAGATGCATGGACACATTTGCGGTAGAAAAGATCTAATACGAACAAGCTCTTACGTATTTTCGGTCATGATGCATAAACTTATCACATGCTCTTTTGTCAGTTATTAAATTATTTTTAAAATTTTACATAATTTTTTAAATAATCCAAATTTAATATATATTTCAAATTTTTATATATAATAATTATTATTATCATATTTATTTTGAATATAATGAGTTTATATTATTTTTATTCGTATTTTCTTTTTTTCAAAATCAAGCAACTCTTTTTATTTTATTTTATTGAAGCTGTATCTAATATAAAGTTACGCCAAAACTTTTTTTCATGATATAAGCCACGTATCGTGAAAAAGTAATATGTGCCTACATGATATAACTTTTATGATCATCACGTTGTATATATCATGGTCATGAGTTGGTTTTCGCAACAAATAATTTGATAAACAAATCATTAAATAAAACTGAGATAATTATAATAAAAATAAATAATAAACAAAGCAAATAAAAGTGAGAACGACATCTGATATGTGGTGACCCACAAGGTATTAATCAAACTAATAAGTTGAGTATCTAGTATTTTACTTTCAATTAATACAACAACATTCGTACAATTAATGAAGGGCTACCATTTGCATGCTGTCATTATCAGCATGTATTGTTTTACATTTTCGTATTTACTGATTATATGCTATCAATCATTTTTATTAAAATTGATTTATTTTTGTTGATGTATAGTTATTATTTTAGATATGCTAAATTTAAAAAATATATTTTCACGATACGTGGCTTATATAAAAAATAATAATTATATGTGACTATATTTAATATTGTATATAATTAAAATGGCCCTATTTTAGGAGAAACAAAAATTTTAAGAAAAAAGTTAAGATTTAATTCTTATTTAAAAAAACCATTATTGTTTCTTAAAAATGCTCTTAATCTCAAAATAAGAATTCTTTTAGAAAATTAGTTGGGTCAAATCGCCTTTAGGGCCATTTGTCATTATGCTAATCTCAAAAAATTTCTTAAAATCAACATAAAATGTATCTAAATCAAACAAACAAATAAAAAATTATGACTTTTAAAAAATAAAAATCAAAAAATTCTAAAAAGAAATAATTAGAAATTTTAAAAAAAATTAAAAAATTAAAAAAATAATGAAAAAACCGATCAATTTTTAAAAAACAAATCTAATTCAAATGGATTGTCAATGCCTTTAATTCTTTTTTTTAATAATAAAATTAGACTAAAAACACATATAATTCTCGGTACAATCGATAACTCGGATTCAGTTTATTATACACTACTCGAGACCTAGGACTTGAGCGTAAATTTAAACTCGGCGTCCCACCCACAAACACGCTCCCTCTACATGTATCTGACCTCAATTGCAACCCAAATCAGCACCCACCGATGGATCTCCCCATCACCTCTGTATACATTTGCACCATTTGTGAGATTTCGATAAAACTTTTTTTTTATAACTTCTCATTAAGTGAACATGGCATAAAAAATAATATTAGTATTATTAATATGCTTCACCTCTTTTTTTTATTGCTTTCGCAAAGATATATTTGTTCTTATAAATTTTAAAGTTTATGATTAAATATCTATATTAATAAATAAAAAAGTCACACCTTAAAGTAATTATTAAAATAAACATCATGTGAGTAATTCTATAAGTAATATCAATTATATATAATGGGTGAAATTTTAATTTCACAAATTAAAGTTTCCTTTACTAGCCACAAAGATCGTTGGAATTTAAACATATTTTAAAAAAAATAATTGATATATCAGTGGTTAATAATTAGATAAGTTATTAGGGAACCAATACCACTGAAAAAAGTTATGGCATCGAAGAGCCATTTTTTATAATATTATAATATTTTAAAATTAAACTACATTAGGTTAATTATATATATATATATATATTTACAAATAGAAAAAAAAATAACTGCGCCTTAAATGAAATTGAATTCCCTCTTCACACTTGTATTATAATAAGTACCTCTTCCAACAATTAATGTTGCGAAAGTAAACTGAGAGAAAAATGATTCTCATTCTTACGAGTAAACTGCAGAATGTACATATAAATAGTATGAAGCATGCAAGCTATGAAGCTAACACGTATAGTATCTGAAACCACCTAACCACCTACTAACAGATTAACAAACTTAACAGATTAATATCTAAACTAACTAACAAGCTGACGTGTACTTGTAGTATGTATGTGTATGCAGTACAGAGGCTATCAACCATGGTCATCTGGTGGTGGGGACGTGTACTGTAAGACCCCCCGCAAGCTGGTGAATATATATCCAGTATTCCCAGCTTGGTGCAAAGGACATGAAATTGGGTGGCACCAAGGGGCTTGGTAAAGATGTCAGCGAGCTGTGCGGTGGTGGATATAGGCATAAGGTGGATCAATCCGTCTTGAACTTTTTTGCGAACGAGGTGGCAGTCAAGTTCTATGTGCTTCATGCGCTCATGAAAGGTTAGGTTTGTAGCAATGTGGATGGCAGATTGACTGTCACAATAAACCAGACCTGGATGCTTAAATAGGACGTGCAAATCTTGTAGTAAATAGGTCAGCCATTGAACTTCACAGGCAGTGGATGCAAGGGCCCTGTACTCGGCCTCTGAAGAGGAACCAGAGACAGTTTGTTGCTTTTTGGACTGCCAAGATATTAAAGATTGGCCAAGGAAGATGCAAAAGCCTGTAACAGATCTTCGTGTGTCAACACAGCCTGCCCAGTCAGAATCGCTGAAGGCCCTAAGCTGCAGGTCCGTGTTGGCTGGAAAGAACAAACCACGGCCAGGAGAGCCTTTGATGTAGCGTAGCACATGTATGGCAGCTTGGTGGTGCAACTGTGTTGGGGCAGAGAGGAATTGACTCAGTTGTTGTACTACAAAAGTCACGTCGGGACGTGTGGTGGTGAGGTATAGCAGCTGCCCAACAAGTCGTCTATAAGATGCGCCATCAGCAAGTGGTTGGCCCTCGGCTTTTGCAAGTTTAAAAGTGCTCACCATGGGTGTGCGGGCAGGCTTGCAACCAAGCATGCCTGCATCTGAAAGGAGTTCCAGAGCATATTTACGTTGGCATATAGTGATACCCTTGCTGGACCTTGTGATTTCCAACCCCAAGAAATATTTAAGATTGCCGAGGTCCTTGATTTTAAACTGTTGATCACGGAATTGAGTGATGGTCTGGATTTCAGTGAGGTCATTGCCAGCGAGAATTACATCATCAACGTATACGAGAAGGGCTGTAGTTGAGGTTGAAGTGTGTTTGATAAACAATGAATAGTCCGATTTAGACTGAGTGTAACCTGAAG
This sequence comes from Styphnolobium japonicum, assembly GCA_023212625.1. NCBI lineage: Eukaryota > Viridiplantae > Streptophyta > Magnoliopsida > Fabales > Fabaceae > Styphnolobium > Styphnolobium japonicum. The sequence continues at coordinate 16,564,625 of JALBWW010000003.1, read as the reverse complement.
AGATGAGGGCTGAAGAGAGCTTCGAGTACCATTGGCGGCTGGCTTGTTTCAGCCCATAGAGATACTTCTGAAGTTTGCAGACTTTGGAGGAGTTCGTAGAATGAAAACCCTGTGGGAGAGTCATGTAAACCTCTTCATTGAGATCGCCATGTAAGAAGGCGTTGTTGACGTCTAATTGCTTCAAATGCTTCAAATAAGGTTGTTCTTGGATAGTAAAGCCATCTTCATGGCTCTAGCCTAAGAATGATAGTTGGGACCAGTGAGGATGGGGGAAACGAGAATAAGTGCTGGGTTTTCGTTAGGGTGAAGGAAAAAAGGGTGGGAGGGGTTTTGAAGATTATCAGAGGCTGTAGTGGCCGCCATTGAAGAAGTATGAAGGTTTGGAAAAGAGGAAGGTTATGCACAGGGAAAGGAGAGGAACTCTGATACCATGTTGCGAAAGTAAACTGAGAGAAAAATGATTCTCATTCTTACGAATAAACTACAGAATGTACATATAAATAGTATGAAGCATGCAAGCTATGAAGCTAACACGTGTAGTATCTAAAACCACCTAACCACCTATTAACAGATTAACAAACTTAACAGATTAATATCTAAACTAACTAACAAGCTGACGTGTACTTGTAGTATGTATGTGTATGCAGTACAGAGGCTATCAACCATGGTCATTTGGTGGTGGGGACGTGTACTGTAAGAATTAATAATCTTCATACATTTTCCTTATCTTACCACGTAAACAAAATGCATGGTCCTTAAAATTTAAAAGAGTTTAATTTTGATTCACTATAACTGTAAAAAAAAATTTATATTATTATTTAATAATGTACTGACACATCGTTAAAAGAGTTAGATTTTTTAAATAATTATGGTAAAATTCAAACTTCTTAATTGATTTGTCTACATATAATTAAATAATAATATAAAATTTCTTTATACAGAGAATAAATTAAAACTAAATCCAATATCAAAATGATAGAAAAAGTTCAAGACGGTAACCAAGGACTACGGCAATTAGTAGAACGGTGCCGTTTGAAGCATTTCAAATGTGTGAGCGCGTGGTGTGCAAAACGCGGTCGTAACCGACATCCATATGGACCATCTCTGTGTCAAATGCAGCACGCAGGCAACTCATTTATTTCCTCAAAGCTATGACAATTTGAAAACAAAAACATTAATTAATTAGAAGCCGCGAAAGCACTCGTTGGCAATGAAACCGCGGAAATATGCTTGCTCATGAAGCTTTCTCTATTCATATCAATTACTTGTTATGTTCCTCTACAACACACATCTGTGTTCTATATCTCTATAAATATGGCCATACCACTTTCATCAAAATTCAAAGCACTACACCATATACAACATTGCCTATAACAACTTGAAGCCTTCATTTTGAAGCTTTCTATATATTTGTTTCCTCAATCCTCGAGTCACAACACGATACAACATGAGTTCTAAAAGCATAAGCATTCAAAAGGATCTTTGCTATACTACAAGGCCTCCTCCTCGGGGCAATAGCTCCAACTCTTCATCGTCTGGGACTCAATTGCCAACTATACAGATGATCTTTTCAAGGAATAATGGGAGGAAGACCTAAGACTCTAAGAGGAATCGCAGCATGTTCAGGGAAGATATTACACTCATTTATAAAAGTTTACGCTAATTCGTTTATTTATTTTTAATGTAATTATTTATTTATAAAATTTGTAAGAACGTAAAATTATATTATTCTATTTCTTGTTAACAGAAGGAATTCCTGAACATTTTATACTTATTTCCTAGTTTACAGTAATTCGTTTATTTATTTATTATGTAAATTTATTTATAAAATTTGCAAGAATGTGAAATTTATATTATTCTAGTTCTTGTGTAGAGAAGGAACTTACCAAGTAATTCATGTATAGCTTCTTTTAATTATGAGGTGTGGCTTAGTTGATAAATTAAATTTCATGTTGTCAGACTTTACCCGCAATTAGTTGGGATATGAAATATGTCGTGCTCTTACAAAAAAAAAATATAACTACTTTTAAACAAAATTAGTTATAGATAGAAATAGAGCGAGGCACATGAAGCTTTTTGATTATAATGTGATGTATTCTAGCACAAGTCTCAATTATATACGACGTCTAATAAATCCAACCCAAAGGATAGAATGAACGAAGTCAGAAAGTAATAGATAAGGTTCAATCAGAAAGAGAGGAAATTTGTGTTCATTTCTTTTGGCTGTGTGGAATTACGAGTAACGATTTGGGATGAAGCCATTTATCAAATAACCAGCAGCAGCTAGGGGGCGGTGGTCTTCCTTCAAAGTCATGAGACCATATACATAAGCCACTTTGTCACATAAAAGTACTATCTCCTTTTGATGAATTGGCAGTGATTCTGCAGGTCAAATAAATAAAGTGGATGTCATATATAAAAGTTTTTTATGCATATTTTTATAAGCAATTCAAATGATTCTGCTATAAAATATACAACATTTATATATATTTTGTTTATAAGTGCGGACTAAAATAAGTAATATAGCATTTTGATAAACACTTGAAGAAAAGTTAGTTTTGTCAAAAAAATATTATAAAAATTATTATAAAAATAACTAGTACCTAGCTTACAAAAGCTTACTTTCATAAACTTAATGTTGGGAGTCGGGGATCTAGCATATCTTCACATTGGTATGATATTGTCCATTTTGAGTTTGAACCCTAATGGATTTGCTTTTGGGCTGACCCAAAAAGCCTCATACCAATGGAGGCATTTTTCTATGCTTATAAACTCATGATCCTCCTCTTGTTTAGACAATATGAAACTTGTTTGCACCTCAACACTTAAATTTATAATTTATGAAAATAAACTTAAAATACTTCAAAAATTATTTTAATAAGTTCACGCAAATAAGATAAAAATATTTTATAAACGTTTATTGTAATAAATAAACTTAAATAAATTTCATACAAGTTGATTGAAACGGGCCTATAAGACAACACTTTAAATATACAAAAATTCGTATTTCTTTTGCTCGTGAGACTAGCCTGATCTAGCACTTTTCAAGAAAAAAAAAAATTGCGTGCTAGAGCATGCCAGGCCGTGTTTTTGAAACAACTACTTATATCTTTACAAGCTTGTTTTTCTTTTCTTATAAAATTTTAAACGAAATGTATTGATTTGTAATATAGGGGAGGAGTCAGGAGACCACCACTTTGAGATATTCTTGCATACTACTCTAGGACTATTGCATTTTACCATCAAGTAGCTGCGGCAGTAGCATGAATGAACAGATTGTTGAGCAAGAGAATGAGCTTAGGGAATATGGATGTCCATTATTTTCTCTTTTCTTTTTGAAATCCAGTAAATAGAGATAAAAGCTAAGTCGCTTGATAATATGAGTGTGTTCCTTTTATTTATATATTCATAATTAAAAAATAGAAACGAAAGTGAATGTATATTAATTGATTTAGAAAAAAAAAATGTCACTACGTACATCAATGATTCAGTGATTACAACTTGTAAGGGAAAAAGAAGTACAGCAAAGTGATTCAAATTTAAAGCTGCTTCCAAATAAATAGAGACTACATGGTGATCTGTACTTCAAATTTTACAATACAGGAAGAATAAACCTAAGAAACTAAAACAAACAAATTGAAATGAATAAACAAATATCGGCTTCCAATAATGGTCCCAGAAGTTCCGAATTAACCTTCAAGAGAATAAAAATGAATGAGCAAAATCCAACAAGTATTTAAACTCAATACAAGGGTGTGGGTGTTATACTCATTAATTAAAAATGGCCAGAAAATTAATAATTAATTACCAGGTAATGGTGTGAAATTATCTCTTCCTTGAATTTGAAAAGATCTTCTGTATAGTTGGGAGTTGAGTCCCAGAGTTGGAAGAGCTACCTCCCTGAGAGGATGGCCTAGTGGTAGGGCAAAGAACGTTCTTAATGTTAATGTTCTGAGAACTCATGATGCTATGTTGCAGCTTCAAATTGGGATCGATCGACAAGCTTTGTTACACAATCTCTTATTGGAATGAGTCTCGAGGAATGAGGAAGCATGACGATATTGATAGGGTATTTATAATGTAAGAAAATCTAAGAAGTTTCCAAGTAATTGATGGCGATTTGAAGAAACATTTCTGTTTCATTTCTTTTCTATTTTCCGATGATTTTGGGCTTACCAAACGGTGAAAACATAGCGTGTGAGGTGAGACATTGCTTGAGCACCAAGTAGAGTTATGGGTTCACAGATCGGGTTCTGAGATTTGAATGATAGAAGCCGTCCAAGGTTTGAAACCTTGAAATGAATGGCTAAAGAAATTAATGTGCAGCTTGTATGCTCATGCAGACCGTTTTCCCAGAACGTAACCGGAATATTACCATCCACGCTTCTAACGCGCTATCGCCGAGCTTGGCCCGAAACGGCGTCGTTTTTCTAAACATGCAACTCGTTAGCCCTTCGTTGCCACGTTTTCCCTCTGCTATATTTGACCTTTTAATTAAATACTCAGAATATTCAAGGAACATACAGTTTTTGCCTGGGCTGCCAGACAAGAAATATGAAAAAATCTTTCATATTTTAATGTTGTATAGATCACAATTTTCAACTTTTCAAGATAATGTTTGTACTTTTTTAGGTAGATAAGTTTTGGAAAAAGTATATTTTTATGTCAGTTTGAAAAAGATAATATTAATTTAATTTATTTTAAAAATTAATTAAATATTTAATTACATTAATCAATAATTTACATATAATTAACTATGTATCAAATATCAAAATAAAAATAAATTATTAATTAACCGTATATAAATTATTAATTAATATAGTTAAATATTTTATTAATTTTTAAAACGAATTAAATTGACATTATTTTCATTAAACTGTACTAAAATATCATTTTTCCATAACTTTTTCAGTAGGGGAGAAGTTTTGTCCCATTTTAATGGTAAGACATGTCATGAGTTTCAAATTAACCGAACTCAAGCCAAAACTTTTTGGATGCATTTTTGTTTTATTAATTGAGCCAATTTTTATTAGGAATAAGTTTACATTAAAAACTTTTGTTTTTTTTAAGATCATGTGGTACTTCTAGAATACTAGTATTGTTTGTTAGAAGGGAAAAAGTTCTCACATTAATGTTTGGATATGTCACAAGTCTTAATGAGAGTTTAAGATGATTACTAACTCAAATCTTATTTGGGTTTTAAACCATTGAACTACAAATAAAGTTCAAATACACATAACTTAATTAGTCAATTGAGCCACACATCATGTATATAAACAGTCTTTTAAGATATTAAACTTAAGTTTTCTTTTCGTTACAATAACTGTTTTTTTCTTGAAATATAATAAAAAAAATAAATGATTTTAATTTTTTTTAACAATTATCAAACTCTTAACGTCAAATCTTGATTAGTAGCTTAGGGCATTTTTTTCTCATTAAAAGAAATCACCTTGTCAATTTGTATAAAAACACCAAGTAATATTTTCTTTTGGCTATTTTATATTTTATATTTAATTTTATTAAAAATTATTTTTCTTTTACTATATGTTATCACTATTACTTAAATAATATTTTCTTACCAATACTTATACTCAATATATTTAATTATAATTAATTGTTTCTCAAAATTTATTATTGTTATTATTATTATTATTATACATGTGCATTGCACGAGGTTTTTTATACTTAATATTTATATATATATTTTTAAAATAATTCTTTTCTATACGCTATCACTACTATTTAAATACCTTTTTTCTTATATCAATACAACTCTATGCATTTAATGATATTAGTAATGATTTTTAGGCAAAAATATACTTTTTATTCTTTAACTTCGTTCTAGATTTTATTTTCGTCTCACAGTTATATTTTATTTTATTTTTGTCTCAAATTTTTCAAAATTCATCAAATTCGTCCTAAATGTTAACACTGTTAAAAATATTAATGGAATTTACTGATATGTTATCCTATATGGGTACAAATATACACAGTTGACATTGTCCAACTAAGATTTTTTAAAAAAATTAATAATGAATAGGGACAAATTTGATGAATTTTGAAAAGATTTGAGACGAAAATGAAATAATATAATTGTGGGATGAAAATAAAACTTAAAGTAAAGTTAAGAGACGAAAAATAAAAATTTTCTTATAATGAGTCATGTGCATAATTTTCTTTTTAAACTACTATATTTGTGCATTAACCAAAAAATTATGCATTTCTTATGTATATATACACACACATATATATATAATTAAAAATTTCTTTGAATTAATTTATAACAAAGATTTAAAATTGATATTTAAGTTGACTTGCATTAATAGTTATAAAATTTGCACTAGTTATTGACTATGGATAAGTATTTGGTTAATGTATCACTAGTTCAACCAGTAAGTCACTAATCAAACCGGATAAAATTAAATGAATATATAATATCTAATAAAAAAACTAAATTAAAATGATATAAAAATCACTGAATATATAATTTAATTCTAGGATAATGAAATTCAAAAATAAATATTTAATTCATATAGTACAAAAGTTATAAAAGAAAATGATGCATATAAATTTATTATAGAAAAATTTTTACTTTTTGTCCTGTTAACTTTACTATAAGTTTCATCTTTGACTCACAATTATATATTATTTTATTTTCATCATAATTTTTTTTAAAATTCATCAAATTCGTTCCTAATCATTATTTTAAATATATATATATATATATATGTATATCTTAGTTGGACAATGCTAACTGTATATTAGTGTCCACATAAGATGTCATGTAAGTAAATTCTGTTAATATTTTTAACAGTGTTAACAATTATGACGAATTTTGTAAGTTTTTAAAATATTTAAGATAAAAATGAAACAAAATATAATTATAAAATGAAAATAAAATATAAAACAAAGTTAAGGAAAAATATATATAATTTTGCCTGATTTTTAAATGCAATTGTACTTTTATTCTTTCTTAAGATAATTTTACGACTTTTTTACCTTACAGGTACACCAAAATTCCCACTCTGATAAACTTTTAAGATTATTTCTCATATTGATGTAAAATGAATAATGTGTCGTGTTTTTAGATTACGACTTACAGCAAGTTATGGCACAAAGCTGCACGACTTAGGTAATTTTTTTTAATTTAATTACATGAACGTCGTGGCTCATGGTCTGGCCACTCGACTAAGGTGAATTTCTTTTATTTATTTATTTCATTACATGAAATTTATACCATTTTCAGTCAAGTCAGCTCTAACATCGGTAAGAGTTGTTCAAAATTGTTAAGAGCATAAAAGATATAGTCTTGATTGCAACTTATAGATTACTGGCTTAAAAAATTTAAGGAAAAATAACTTAAAAGTTTAGTTTGGTAAAAATGTTAGATAATTTGGTTCGTTTTAAAAGTTAATTAATTATTTAATTAATTTAACAAATAATTTATATACAGTTAACTACATATTAAGTATCAAAATGAAGATAAATTATTAGTTAATGGTATGTAAATTATTGATTAAATTAATTAAATGATTGATTAATTTTTAAAACAAAATAAATTGTCAAACCTTTTATTAAGCTAAACTTTTAAGTCATTCTTTCAAAATTTAAATATGATCTACTAACAGTGAGTCGTGCTAATGAAACATGACTTTAATATAATTTTTTTTAAAAAAAACTTAACCAAAGTTGTGGCATGAACCCATGATTTTCATGAAATTAAATAAATAAAAATTTAACTTAAGTTATTTTCATTAATCACTACTTTCTTTGGGTCACGACTTACAAAGTCATGGTCTAATAAATGCACGATTTATTATTTATTTTACACCAGAGTAAAAAATAATTCTTACGGTACACCAAAAAGTTAGAATTTTACTTCTCACTTGCTCCTATATATAATAATACTATTAATATATATATATATATTTATATATATATTAATAGTATTATTATACTCCTATGTTGTATGAGCTATTTTATACTTAAATATTTATAATTTATATTAAAAATAACTTCTCTTGTATATAATATCACTACTATTTGAATAATTTTGCTTTTATCAATACTTATACTCTTTGTAATATTTAATGATATTATTAATTACTTCTCCATATAATTTTATTATATATATAATGAGGCCATTTCCATGATACACTATCAAGTTATAGAGTAGGAATACATTATAACATCTTCACCGTTAGTTATTTTTATACAAGTATGAATGGTTGTGATTATTTCATCTCAATAAAGTTACAGTTATTTTAAATTTCCCTACTTTCTTGTTTAATAATACTATTTTTCTAGAGAACAAAATACTTCTGTATGCTTTTCTTCGAAATCAGTCAGCAAAATGAAGGCATCAACTATTTGATTTACATCAACTTATATAATGTGGAGTGCTGCCAACAGAAAGAAAGAAGAATGTGTTTTTTTTTTTTGTGAACAAAGAAGAATTTGTTTATTCCTACATCAAATTAGAAAACAATTAATGGTGGTAGTGTGCAGTCTTCACCACAATAATGTGACAGAAATCATTGCCTGTTATAGCCCAGTAAAAAATAAAGAATGAATTTCAATCAACTCCCAATACACAAGAAGCAGAAGTATAGTCTTAGTAAAAGAAGTCTTGACTCGGCTACGTGAGACAAAAAATATGGAAGATCAGTGTTGTGAGCCATGGCATCGATGTTAGAAAAGAAAGTCATAAACAGTAAATGTGTGTTCTGCATTTTGCTCCTCTCCTTTCTCTTAATGTTACTGCTCCTATGGCTTTTCCTTTTTCATCAATGCTCAAAGGATCACTTTCCACAAAATTCATGACTCTGATAATAAGTATTGACTTATAGTATAATTTAATAAAACAAAATTGGGTAAAATATAAACTACTTATCATGACCGTTTATATCTAAAAAAGAAAAATCAAAGGTGATGATGCTATAGTGTATTCATACACTATAAAATATTTACTGTACTGCAGAAGCACCCATATAATAATAATACTATAGGTATATTATGAGTGTAATTATTATTTTTTATTTAAAATATCATGAATTTAGATTTTTTTTATCAACAAGTTTGTTTACAAAATCACACAACTCTTTTTTGTGTTTTTTTTTCCGCTGTGAATCACACAACTCTTTTTGTTAAAATCGTTTTAAATCTATAAATTAATTATTAGTTTCATGATATAAAAGGCACGTATACTGAAAAATTAATATCTGCCTTCACTTTTTCTGTCAGTTGTGTGTAGCTCATCTCAGTCTTTTTTATTTTTTATTTTTATGTTTATTACATCATATCATGAGTTAATTTTCATAATAAATAAATAATAATTAAGTAAAATGGTATTATTTCATTATCAATAAAATAAATAACAAAGCAAAGAAAAGTGATCTACATCTAACATATCGGGACCCACAAGGTATTAATAAATAATCAAACTATCACTTTAGAATTTAGTATTTTACTTCCAATGAATACAACAGATGTAGCTGTCGTTACCAGCCTGTATCGTTTTCGATTTTCGTGTTAATAGTTTGGCATTTGCATTTTAACTCAGCGCTTAGATATATAGAACATTGACTTTCGCTTGTTAATCACCATCACCAAGTTTACAGAAGAATAATTCATAAACTTTCATCTCTGGGTCTATAGTACTCTAGCATTTGTATGCCCAAACTCATTATGTAATTCCGGTTGAAAAGTATCTTTCTGTTATGAAAAAGTCTTGATAACAATTTCACATTAAGAAACGTATCATAAGTTATATTCATTCCCTTTTTTTTTTCTTTCGTGTCCTTTTTAAATTAGAAAAGCTGTATAATTATCGAATAATGGAAAAATGCTTCAGTGCAATACAATTTTTTCATTTATATATAATAAATTGTCAATATTTAATTTGGAGTAGTTTAAGGGTATGTTTTGATGGACAAATTTGCAAGGAAAGAGAATGTAGGGATAATTTGTTATTTTTAAATTGAGAAAATTATAAAATATTTATAAAAATAAATAATTTTTTTACTTAAAATAAAAAATTACTCATCTTCTCTACATCTTCTATCCAAACATACCCTAAGTAACATGCCTTCTGCGTATTGCACAGTTGCTGGGAGTAAATCTTTGGCCTAAGCACTTCATAAGTGATTTATGAATGTTAGATTATTAATAAATATATAATAATTTCGTTGAAATGACGTAAAGCTAATATATAGGAATTTGAGGGGGAAATTATGTCTCAATTTTGTTCCTCACCAAATTGAAATATTATCCATCTTAAAATGTTTAGCGCTAATTAGTATCACCTTGCGACGAAAATTTCATATCAAATCTCAAATAATAAAAAATTGAATCATTTGAACTATTTTTTTATCTCAAATTTTCTTCTCAAAACTATTTATTTAGTGGTTTAAGATGTTATGTATCAAACTAGTTCTGCATGCCACTTTATTACTAAACTTTACTTTTCAATGATTACAAAGAACACAAAGAAAAAGAAAAAGACTCACAAAGTTAGGTACTTGCTACATAAATAGAAATTATGATATATGCAACTGTAATCACCATTATTGGAAGCAAACATACGGGAACCCTAAATATAGGAACAGAAAACAAACAAATTAAATTAAAAAATAAATCGTGGTAAACTAGCTAACGACATGCTTCCCCTTCATTATCTATGCTTCCAATATTGGTCCCTTCAACCTAAACCTGCATAAAAATCTAAACGAAATAAACAAGACACCCAATTAATGTATACGAACCAAATTATAGTAAAAAAATCTCTCCTTATTTTGAATTAAGAAGGAAATCAAAAGGGGGTAATTACCAGATGATTCATTATTATTGTAAATACCTTTTATTGAATCATCTATTCTTGGGATAAAATATCCCCTTCGCATTTGGTGCCTTCTTACCCCCGGAACTTGAAGAAGTTGAGCTACTGCCCGGAGGTGGAGGCCTAGTAGGACAAAGAACATTTTGAATGTTGATTTTGCTAGAGCTCATTTTGCTAAAGGCTTGTTGGCTAAACGAAAACAAATTTTGCAAAGGAACTACTTGTTTAAGAGTTGTGTCTTCGGATACTGCTTCAACTACCCATAGAGGGGGTATTTATATTGAATTCAAACCAGACAACGCGTGGCCACATTCAAATTAAGAAGGAACTTACCAAGCAATTTGATAGTAATCAACAGGAAAATTTCATATATTTTCCTTTACTACATATTGTGAAATCCCAAATAAAATTGCCTATGCATGGGAAGTAAGAGATAAGCATGAGTTATTGACAGCTATACAATTTGGTAACTAATTTGACAAGTATAGATCTGTGCCGTGTTGTGCATCAAGGTTTATCCCTTATTTGGGATTTAGATTGTGATTCACTCAATTTCGTGGAACATCACTTGCAAATGTATCCTCCCGCGGCTTTGATTTAGAGAGTAGTTAATGTTTGAATGCTGTCAACGGTTTCAATGTTAAGCGGAAATTTATTGTGTTATGTGGAAACTCTTTTCGTGGACAATGGAGGTAAACCCTCCTTCTATCTATGTGATCTGATTTATTTTAAGGTCAAGTCAAAGATTACATCAACTGTCAATTTAGTTAGTCAAACACTCAAACCTCTTTGTTATCTATTACTTGATGGAATAAGTTTATTTTTTTGAAAATGGATTTTACAAAATTCCTTAGCTTTATATTCATAAAGAAGTAGGTTGAACTTATTGTTATATAATCATCTGATGTTAATTAAGTTCCTATAATCAAGAGTAAATGGATCCCTACGCTCCTTGGTAGTATTATGGGATTAGTATATATAATTGCGTGGCTGAAATGTGTACCCGTTATATAAAATATAGAACATAAGATATAATTAACCACTAACTATTACTCGATCGATGTTTATATTGATACCGTCCAAACACATCAATTTAATCAAAAGTGTTTATAACTCATAATAAATGAATTATTAATAATATTGTATTTATTATGTTTGTCTACAATTAATTTATTTTTTATAAAATTAAAAATCACAATTAATAATAGAGCATATAAAAAATTCCTAACAAAAAGTAATGTATTAAAAGTGAAAAAGATAATTTGAACAAAAATGAAAATTCAATGTAGCCGAAAAACTGAAAATTGAACAGGAGCATGAAGCTTTGTGATTATAATGTGATGTCATTCAGGACAGGTGTCAAGTATTTTGAAGTCAGGTAAATTCAATCCAAAAAGATAGAGTGAACAAAGAAGAAAAGCTATAGAAAAGGTTCAATCAGAACGATAGGAAATTTCTTTTGATTGTGGAATAACGAGTAGATTTCGGCGCCTACGAGGCGGTGGTCTTCCATATTCAAGTGCTGAGATCACATAAAGTTGTCGTTTTGATGAATCGGCACTGACCGATTTGGCATTTGGTCAATGGTGGATACTGTTACCAACTAAACGTGAGTTAATCAACGTGTGTTTACGTGTAAATTATTATTAATTATTTTAATTATTATATTTAATTGTTTTTTGTTGATTTTTTTTTTTTTTGGTTTTAAGAAGGCTCTATTTTGACTCAAACATAATCACCGTCCAAGGGTTTGAAACTTTGAAGTCAATGGCTGAAGAAATTAATGTGCAGCTGTATGCTCATGCTCCTCCATTTTCGCTGGACGTAACAGGAATATTACCATCTACCCTTTGCGCACGCTATCGCTGAACAAAGTGCAAAACGGGGTAGCTTGTTAGACCTTCATCGCCGCTTGCCTTCTATGTATAAGGGTGCTTTAAACAATGTTGAAAATATCAATTCAACCCAAAAAAATTGGAAAAGAGAATGGTTTGTGATTTAATTGATTAAATGGTAGTGAAACTGGATTACATCATAAATACATTTAAAATAAAAAATATAAATTAAGGCCAAATTTTAAATTTGGAGAATTGGCAAGTTTTTCAGAGGGGGTTGACTTTTGACCGAATGAATTAGTTTTTGGTTGGTTGAATCATTACAGCTATGTTAAGTTTTTGGTTGGTTGAACCGGTATGGGATTCGGCCGATCAATTTAATTTTTAAAACACTGGTTTTAAATACGAATGACACTATTAACATTAATCCTAGATATTTATTCACACTTTCGATCAATTATTTTTAATTATAATTTTTTAATTACTATGAGATAAATAGTAATTTATTATATTTTAAAGTTTCTCTTGAGTAAGAAATTATTTAATTGATAGCAATTTAAAATTTTACATATAATTAGAATTGTCATTAGTTCCATCATTTAAATATTCATAATATCTAAGGAACAATTTTTGTTTGTGCCGCAAGACAATAAATAGAAAAAGATATTTGATATTTTATTGTAGAACATATCATAATTTTCAACTTCTCAAGATTAAGTTTTATATGGAAACCTTTCTCCACGAACTCTATCTGTTTTTTCAACTTTTCATTTACTCATTTTTTCCTTTTTTTTCATCTACTAGAGGAGGATGGTTTGGGCTATTTTTTTGGCCTAGAATCACCCATATACATCGTTTTTTTTTTTCATTTTATCTAAATAAGTGGTTTTTTATATAGATCTGAGTTTTCTTTCGTATTTTTCCGTATTTTCGTCGTATGAGTGCAGCGGTGTTTTGTTCATCTTCTTGTTGTGGCGTCATTTGGTTTCCCGTCTTGGTGCGGTAGTTTTCCATCTTGTTGCGGTATTCGTTTGGTTCAGATTGGTAGATTAGCTTCGATCCATTACAAATTCAATCAAGATTTGGGCGTCAATGTTACAGATCTGGAGGCATGGGTATTCCGATCACTTTGATTTTATCACATTTGTAGGCATTTTGCCGTATTATGCTATTAACATGGGTGCTGTGAGTTTGTTCACAGATTCATCTTTTTCCGTTTTTAGCGCTGTTGAATTTGTGTTGTTCTCCATGTATTTTACCAATTTGAATGAATGAATATATTTTTTAATAAAAAAAATTAAGTTTTATATTTTGCAAAGGCTACAAAGATCCTAAACTAATTCACAATTAATACACGAAATGAATTTTTTATATATGTAGAATTAGAAATATAAAATGAACATTCCTGAAATTTTTTTTATAGAATTAGAAATATAAAATGAACACTCCCAATTTGTAGTTAAATAAGTTTATAAATATAAGGACTTTCAAGTAATTCTATTGTTTAGTACACCAAATTAATATAAAATATAATTAAAGTTTATCTGAAAAATATAAATATTCCTATGACAAAAACATAAATGTTTAATTTATTTAATATATATCTTTTATATGTGATGTGAATGTATATTTTTAAGAGCAATATTTACACATTTAATTTTTTACAACTCAAGATTAAAACACAACACTGAAAATTAAAGACAATGTATACTCAAAAATCATTACCTACATTATTTTAGATAACACTTTTTAAACGTTGTGAGAATAGCGTTTTCAGATATCAAAATTGTTATGGCGAGTCTTTATTTCTGCAAGAGGCGTTGAACTTTGCAAAGGTGGAAAATCAATTAGCAAGGCCGCAAGAGATGAAGTCCAAATTCCAATGCAATTAAGATCCAGTGCAACCTTGTTGGTTCTCCTTGCATTTCCTATTTTTGGTTATGATACGTATATTTTTTACATGCGCTTCATTAAATAATTTTTTATATTTCACTTAATTTTTTAAATAATCCAAATTTAATATATATTTCATAAATTATATATAATAATTATTTTTTATTTTAAATATCGTGTGTTTAGATTAATTTTATGTCGTGCTTTTTTTTTTTCAACAAAACCACTCAACTCTTTTTTTTTTTAATTGAAGTTGCTTTTAAATATACAAAATTATGTCAGAACTTTTTTCATGATATGAGCCAAGTATCCAGAAAAGTAATATCCATCTACACTTTTTCCCTATCACTTTCACATCATAATACGTATCAGGATCACGAGTTGGTTCTGACAATACATAAATAATTAAATAAATATGAGACTATTTCATTATAAAATAAATAAATAAACAAAGCAAATAAAAGTGTGAACCACACATCTGATATGTCGTGACCCACAAGGTATTATTAATCAAGCTGTAGTATATATTTAGTACTTTTCTTTCAATGAACACGACATTCATAGTATTAACAAATGGCAACCATTTGCATACTGTCATTATCAGCCTGCAGTGTCGTTTTCCATTTTCGTATTAATAGTTTGGCTTTTGGATTTTAAATCAGTGCCCAGAGATATAGAGGACGACATTGACTTTAGCTTGTTAATCACCATCACCAATATGGTTAGAGAAGAAGAATTCAGAAACTTTATTACTAGTTATGCATGCCACTTTATTGCTCAACTTTATTTTTCAATGATTACAAAGAACGCAAAGCAAAACAAAGGTACTTGCTACAGAAATAGAGATTATGATCTATACACTTGTAATCTCCATTATTGGAAGCAGATCACGGGAACGCTAAATAACAACAGACAAACAAATTAAATAACCAAAAAATTGTGGTAAACTATCTAAAAACATGCTTCCATTCCCCTTTAGTATCCATGGTTCAAATATTGGTCCCTTGTATGTAAACCTGCATGAAATTGAAACGAAATAAGCAAGATACTCAATTAATGTATTCAAACCTATTTATAACCAAAGTCATGATCCTTATTTTGGATATAGAAGGAAATCACATAAGGGGTGTAATGGGCAGATGGTTCATGATTATTATAAATACCTTTTATGAAATCATCTATTCTTGGGATAAAATATCCCCTTCGCATTAGTTGCCTTCTTACCGCCGGAACTTGAAGAAGTTGAGCTACTTCCCTGAGGGGGAGGCCTAGTGTGGCCAAGAACCTTTTGAATGTTTATATTGTTGGAGCTCATTCTGCTAAAGGATTTTTGTCAAAACAAAAATAAATTTTGCTAGGGAACTACTTGTTTAACAGTTGTGTCTTGGAATACTACTTTCGATAACAATATAGGTATTTATAGTGAAACATTCAAAACAGACACCGCGTGCGGCGTGCCCACATTCAAAGAAGGAACTTACCATGCAATTGATAGTAACCAACAGGGAAATTTCATTTTCCATTACTACCTATGTGAAAACCAAAATAAAATTGACCATGCTTGGGAAGCAAGAGATAAACATGAGTTATTGAAATCTATACAATTTGGTGACTAAGTAGACAAGTATATATCTGGGTTGTGTCATGCATCAAGGCTAATCTCTTCTTTGTCTTGTAGATTGTGATTCACTCAATTTCGTAGAAACATGCATCATTTTCAAACGTATCCTTACGCGGCTTTGATTTGTGTTAAAGGGAGAGTAGTTAATGTTTGAATGCTGTCAACGGTTTCAACGTTAGACGGAAATTTAATGTGTTCTTTACTAGCTCTTTTCGGGGACAATTCAGGTAAACCCTCCTTCTATATAAATTAAGAACTTTCGATGATGTCATGCGGGAGATTCATATGATCTGATTTATGTTAAGGCCAAGTCAAAGCTTAAATTATCTGTGAATCTCGTTAGTCAAACACTCAAACCGCTTTGTTATCTATTTCTTTATGGAATGGATTTACTATTTGAAAATGAATTTTACAAATTCCTTAGCTTTATATATACATTGGAAACTAACGTGAACTTAATATTATATAATAATTATCTGATGTTAAGTTTCTGAAATAAATAGTAAATGGATTCATTCCTACGGCCCTTGATAAACTGTCACCCGCGGATCCCTACACTAAATTGTTAGATGAAAGTATTGTAGAATTAGCAAATATGAGTATGACTATGTGGTTGAAAAAGAATTTTAGACATATTATTGGCGCCGTGATTGGCAGTGTAGGAATAATCTATTCTTGATACTATTTTTGTAAGGCAAAAAGAGAGTAAATGGATTCAAAATTGAAAAAGAAAAATTGATAAAACCTCTCTAGCCTCTCTTACATTTAACCGACCCTACCTATACTTCTTTTATATTTTAAAATCTTGAAACAAAACTCCCTTAACAACCTAAGAAACTTCTCTTGATATGAAAAATAACTCGGTTACAACTTCTTTTGACAAAACTAGTAATGGAGCTATTAGATCCTCGTCAAAGGTAGATCTATGTACATTTAGTGGTCAAGTTGACCAAAACTTTACCCAAGTGGGAAAATCTCCCAAGTTTTTGTTTGCTTAGCATAGCATTAAATAATTGATTTTTGATCCATTTGGGTTTTTTTAAACCGATTTGCCATTTAAACGGAGTTGGTATAACATTTGGTATAACATTGGTATAACAATATTGTTACCTATGGGAATTGAAGTAGCAATTATAGTAAATATTTCTTGTTGATATGGAACCATTGTCTTATTTTGAGGTTCAAACAGCTGCTATCACTGTAGGTAGTTAACGTTGGGTGTAATTATAGTAAATATTGAAATGTAAATGGAGGTTTTGATAATTTTTAAATTAAATAAAAAGATGTTTGGGTATAATATTAGTTAAATATATGAAAAGTTCAAGTAATTTTCCGACAGAGCTATTAACATGAATTATTTTTAAAAACATGTTGAGTTGAATTGTCTTCTTCGATAGTTTGGAAAGTGATTTGTATATATCAAGGTTTAAAATTTCCATCACTAAATTCTATTAAAATAAAAAAGAATTAAAATATCTGGTTTTTCGAATTTTCAGATATACCATATATTCAAATTAATAACAAATAAAGATAAGAAAGTCAGTATAGAAGGAACGAAAACAAAAGGAAAAGAATATTGGGGGAGCGATTAGTTAATGATCTATTTTGATTGTTCGAATTTATTAGAAATGAAGAAAAAATAAAAGGTCAATTACACTTTATTGCAACGGAAATTCGGGTGGTATCGTATACTCACATAGATGGAGGTGGTAATATTATAATCCAAGCTAAATAGATGTACTTAAAAGGATCTATTTGGCAAATCAAAACGTACAATCATGTGAGCTAGCAGGTAATGCCTAAGCTTCTGTATGGTAGACATCAGAGCCAATCGTGTCTTCTCATCAATTGGAGTGTAGTTAAGCTCAGCTCTATATAGGATCTATTCTAAGTTGTAAATAACAGGGAGAATGAAGCATTAATTCAGTGTGGGTTAAAAACAATTATTTTAGTTTGGTCATTAAATTAATTAAATATTAAATTAATTTAATCAATAATTTATTTATAATTAATTAATAATTTATCTTCATTTTAAATATTGATATTTGGTTAATTGTAAGTAAATTATTTATTAAAATAATTTGATACATGGTTAATTCAATGAATAAACTAAACTGAAATACTTTTCTACAAGACAAACTAAATTATCTTTCTCCCAAATAATATGAGCAAATATTCATTTTGTTATATAAGTATCATTAAGTTATTCCTCTATTTAAAAATACATTAAAAAATTTCTTTAATATCAATTTTGTTATTCCAAAGACCAATTTGAGGTCACTTTAAAAAACCCTCAAATGATAACAAAATAGTATAATGAATGATGTGAAATCTATATTATATTGTTTTGTTCACCATCCAAACTATGATGTTCAGGTAGTTTAAGTTTTTCCTATAATATATTTATAAATAAAAATTAATAATACAACACTTATATATTTAAAATACTAAAATAAACATTTAGTCTAATAATATTTTCATTTCCTTGCTCATTTTCTTGAGCAAGTAGGACTCGAGAATGTTTTTCTGCAACAATATAAAAGGATATCTGTCTTCAGGTCATTGGTGGCTTTAAAATAGTGACTTCATCAAATAACCTTAAATGTTTTTGGGTTTTGCCATCTTTAATGGTATAAATTAGGAGTATGTCACCGCAACCAATTTCTATAGAGAACTCCAACTTTATTTGTTATATTAGTTATATTTATGGCATGTGCCGTTTAGCTTGTAAAGGTATGTATAAAAAGAACTAGTAGTGTAGATTGCAAAAAAACAAAAAAAACATCTTTGTATCTTTTGTCAGTTCAGTTGAATGAAATCCGAAGGAGAAAGTTCTCCAGCTCAGTTTCCTTCGTTTCTCTTTCTCCGATATGGTGCCATTTCACATGGTATCAGAGCTCTTTTGAAAGAGGAGCTCTGTTGTGCACTCTAATTGCCCTCATTTAGACCAAGATTACGTCTTGATCTGGTTTGATTTTATATCTTTCTTTCAACTTCTTTGTTTCACATTCGTTATTCATCAAGTTTTAAGAATGGCCTATGCTAATCCAATCTTGGATCCTGCAAGCCCGTATTTTCTTCACTCGAAGGAGAACCCTAGTTCTATTTTGGTCTCCGCTGTTCTGAATGGTAACAATTACCACCCTTGGTCGAGAGCTATAAGGATGGCTCTTTGTTCAAAGAACAAGAATCAATTTGTGGATGGCTCTCTGCCAAGGCCAGATGCTAGTGATCCTCTAAGAAGTTCATGGGATCGTTGCAACACATTGATTTTGTCATGGATCACTCATTATTTGGATCCAACCATAGCGCGCAGTGTGTTATGGATGGATACTGCACTTGAAGTATGGAATGATTTGAAGGAGCGGTATTATCTCAGAAATTCAAGAAGAGCTATATGCTCTTAAACAAGGTGAGGCTTCTATCACTACCTATTTCACTCAGTTAAAGAGTCTATGGGAAGAGTTGGAAAATTTCAGGCCCTTGCCCTAATGTAATTGTGTTATTCCTTGTGTTTGTGAATTAATTCCTACTATGAAGAAGTACAGGCAGAGTGATTATGTTATCAGGTTTTTGAAAGGCCTTAATGAGCAATATACTCCAGTCAGGTCTCAAATCACCTTTGAACACCATCTACATACCAAGAAGCTATTCTTAATGCTTATTGGAGAGATGCCATGGCTGCTGAGTTATCTGCTTCAATGAAGAATAAAACCTTGATCTTGACATATTGGCCCTCTGGTAAGAAGACCATAGGGTGTAAATGGGTTTTCAAGCTGAAACACAAGGTTGATGGCACCATAGAAAGGCACAAGGCCGGCTTGGTTGCCAAAGGGTACACTCAAACTGATGGGTTAGATTACTTGGAGACTTTCAGCCCAGTGGTTAAAATGGCAACTGCTAGAATGTTACTAGCAATCGCCTCAGCCAAAAGGTAGAACTTGCAGCAGCTAGATGTCAACACAACATTCCTCCATGGAGATCTCCATGAAGAAGTGTACATGAAGCCACAACCAGGATTATCTTTAAGTAAACATTCTCAGGTTTGCAAACTGGAGAAATCATTATATGGGCTGAAACAGGCTAGTCCCCAGTGGAATTCAAAGCTGATAGGTGCATTAGTCCAATTTGGCTATGTTCAATCCAAAGCAGACTACTCATTATTCAATAAGAAAAATGGTGCTCACTTCACAGTGATATTGGTCTATGTGGATGATTTGATACTGGCAGGAAGTGACTTGGCCGAGATTAACACACTTAAGAAACTGCTTGATGATCAGTTCAGCATCAAGGACCTCGAGAGGCTTCAATTTTTCCTGGGTTTAGAGATTGCTCAATCCTCCAGTGGCATTGCTCTTTACCAAAGGAAATATGCGCTTGAACTACTTCAGGATGCTAGTCTCATAGGTTCCAAGCCTGCAAGTGCACCTATGGATCCTGCTATCAAGTTATAAAGAGACTCTGGATCTCCTTTCTCAGATGTCAGTGCTTATAGAAGACTTGTTGGAAGGTTGCTATACCTTACCACAACTAGGCCCAATATCTCATTTTCTATGAGTCAACTAAGTTAGTACCTTAGCTGCCCAATGGTGGAGAATCATCAAGCTACATTAAGGTCTTGAAGTATGTTAAGAACTCCCCAGCACAAGGGTTATTCTTTCCAGCTACAAGTGATCTCAGGTTAAAAGGTTTCAGTGATTCCGACTGGGGGGCTTGCCCTGACACTAGAAGGTCTGTAATTGGTTTATGCTTCTTCTTAGGCTCTTCCTTGATTTCATGGAAAAGCAAAAAGCAATCCATTGTCACCCGGTCCTCCTCTGAAGCAGAATATCGTGCCTTAGCCACTGCTACCTGTTAAGCTCAATGGCTCCTCTTCCTCTTGCAAGATTTCTAGCTAGCAAACACCACACCAGTCGTGCTATACTGTGACAACCAATCAGCCATCCATATAGCAGGCAATACCGTGTGTGAGACATATATATAGCTTGTGGCACAAATAGATAATCGCGGTGGGTGGGCTCCACTGTAATCTGCATGGTTTATTACACACCTTCGTCCAACATCAACGTGGGACTTCAAGTATACAAGCTTTCGATGAATGTGTAAAACGATAGGTGAGGGAAACTCCTTTGTCAAAGATTTTGACTTGGAATACGCGCTATTACTGCTTAATTTGTAATTCAGGCTATTGCATTGTAAATACCATTTTATATCCCAGTGAGATGTTAGTGCTGAAATGATATTTGCATATTATTTCTGATTATTTTACTCTTTTTTACACTTTTTTTTACACAAAGAATAAGCATGTGTTAGAGACTAACGTACTTGATGGGAGTCAATATCCCATTTGGTTTTGGGACACATACTTGTAGATAACAACAATTTTGATTTTAGTGTTATTATCCCTTCCCATGGTGTTGATCAAATGATATCTTTTTGCAAATATATTACAAAAAAGAACATTTGATAACAAAAATATGGCCAAGAAATAACAAGAAGGGTTTTTATTTGTACTTAAAATTGATTACTAATTAAAGGGATACTATCATTAATATTGGGGAATGAGCTCCACCGGTCTTCCTATTAGATCGCTTCTATTTCTTAGCTTGTTACGCTAAAATCGCACTTAAGGGAAAGTGCACCCTATCGCACAAATAATAAAGGACTATTTTGGACTCTAAGTATCAAACCCACAAGGATTGTTGGCAATTACTAAGTTAATGAATCCCTTATGTTATCTAGACAATGAAATTCAAATGAAAAAGGAGAAACTATCAAGCAATTAAGAGAAAGTGAGGAAATCAAAGATTATTTTGCAAAGATTCAATTATGGAAAGTCTAGGGTGTTTGGTTTCACTTATGTCAAAACTCATAATATTACCCAATTCCTCAATAATATGTGTTCCAATTGATTGTCAATCACCTGCTCTAATGCTATTAATACCCAATGGTCATACAATATTAATATTCTTTTTCTCAATCTGAAACCCTCAATGGTCATGCAAGGCGAACAATGAAGAAAAACATGAAGAACCAGCAAATTTGTTAATTAAATAACTGATTGAAAACAAGGGGTTGAGTTTGGTCCACACAACCCCAAATCCGATTAATCCTAGAGTTCCGTTAACTAATTGTGGTATGGTCGCCAGTCAATCAATTAACTTTTTAAAGGGTGCGCAAACCTCATGGGAAAACAAAGGGTTAGGAAAAATCCAATCAACTGGGAAAACACAATTATTTTGGATTTAAGAAAACATTATAAGAATTTGAACATAAGATCCACCATAACCCTAGTTATGGATTTAGCTACTCATAGTAAAAGAAAACAAAGCATAAACTAAAACCAAATTCAAATCCATAAAAGAACAATAGAAAAACCAAAACCCGGAAACCCTCTTGCGGTGAAACAAGTCCTTCACGAACAATTAGGGAGACAGTCTTTCGCTTGATAGCTTCAAAAACTTCTAAAACTCTGCGCCAACTTTCTAATCAAGCAAAGAGCTATAGCTACTTTCTTTCTCTGAGTGCCAATACTTCTCATCTTGTGCTGCTACTCCTCCTATTTATAATGATTTTAGTGGGTCAACAACTCTAGCAAACTCTTTTTCTAGGGTTTCCTAATTGTGCACAAATTCATTTAATGTGAAATTCTTGGGTAACAGGGAAATTAGATTTCTTTTCCTCTTTGAGTATTCTTAATTAATGTGAGAGAAGAAGGAAAATCTTTCAAGAATATAAAAATAGGAAACTTTCACAGCTGGATTGAGGATATCTTTATAGGATCTTGCCAAAATTTTTCATAATTGGGTTGATGATATCTTCATAGAATCTTGGAAAAATTCTTCATAACTAAGTTGTTGATATCTTTGTATCTTTCCCAAGATTGCTTCCATTTTAACACTTAAAAGCCTGATTCACATAAATCTTCAACCTACAATATTCAAAGGAAATTGGATAAATTTCCCTTATAAACTTTTCAAATAAATATCAAATCAAAGTCAATTTCCCTGCATTTAAGTATATAAAATGACAGTTTATCATAGCTCAAGGAATTATTATAGCATTGATTTTATGATGATAACAAACAACATTCCTTATTTACCATTGATTGCTTATACTTGATCCTAGTTAAAAGACTACTGCAATTTTATCAAAGCATTAAAGTTGACATTCTCAAAGATGAGCAAGCTGACAAAGTCTGGAACTAGTTGATGGATGGATAGAGAAGAGCATGCTAATAATCAAGATTAGTCTACTCAAGGAACAAGACTAGAAGACACTGATAAGTTGACTCGTGAATTGAAGATGAGCTAGCTCATGATCGAAACCCAGAAACACTCTGTTCAACTCTATTTTTGGTTTCCAACTGCAAGATAATTCTAGAAAGTTTCCCAAGCTACCAAACCGTTAGAATATTCTTTGGAAATGCTGAGATAATGCCAAACAAAAGGGAAGGATATACAAAAAAGAGAAAAAGAACATCATACATCCACTAGCTGCCAATTGAGTATATGGATAGCTGGTACAATACAAAAACTGTAACCTCTTTGTGCTGCAACGTTCAAATTTTCAGCTGCCTAGTTCAAATTTGAGGCTGCCAACAAATGCCATGTTTTTCAGGGAATTCGACACAGGGAGCAAGATCATTTTACTGATATCATTCTCTGAGAATCATCCTTTCACTGTATTGAGCTTATCTGAGCATTTACTCTTTTGAGAGTTTCCTTTTTAAACACATTTTTGTAAAGCCCTGTGTGGCTGCTTATCTAACTTGTAAGCTAGCTAGTTTATAGATCTAAGAGTGACTTGAGAGCAAGATTGAGAAAACAACTTGCTGTTTCAAGCTTGGAGAGGTTAAGTGGATCAAAAAACACTTGGTTGATAGTGAAAATTCTAAGCTTTGCTGAGAACTGGATGTAGGTTTCACATTGGGCCGAACCAGTATAAATTTTGCTGTGCAAGCTCTCTCTTAATGCTTCTCTTTATTGCATTTGTGTGTGTTGTAACATCCCTAAATTTTTAACTCTAACCTTATTTCTAGCTTAGTTAAATTATATGGAAGTCTTTCTATATTTTTTTATAATTGGGATAAATTGAGAATTTTTAGAAATCACCAAGGGTAGTTTAGACTTTTGATAAGTGGTTAACATGCATACTTTTAGGTGTGTGTTTAGCTAGTTTATTACTCTTTCAAATGCTTAACAAGTTGTTTTTTATCCCTTGTTAGTGTGTTTTATTAAGTCTTTAGAATTTATTGTGTTATTTGTTGTTTTGGTTGAGTTAGTAGTGTTTTAATTGGTTTTTGTGTAGTTTGGATGCATGATATTGAAGCCTAAGTTGAAGCCCAATTGGAGAGCCACATCCTGAAGATGGGGCTAAGCCTCAACACCTGGCGCTTAGCCCAGACTGACCAGAAGATTGCTGATGAAGTTGCATGTTTCTGCACAGAGCGCGCTTAGCGCCAGTATGCTCGAGCTTAGCGCCATTTCAAATTCATTTAATCGCGCTTAGCGCTAAGGAAGCTGCGCTTAGCGCGAGTTACATATGGAAACGATCTAAAAGGGAGATGCGTGGGGGCGTAAAGGAGGACCTAATTTTGGAAAAATGCTGCTGTTTTGGAGAGTTGGTGGAGACGAGGGGATACCCAACCGATGAAGACTTCTACTTCTTTTATCTTTAGTATTTTGACCTTTGTTATTATGATTTCCATGTCTAACTAAACTCTCCCATGTTGGGGTTAGATGTAACTATTTCTTAATCTCTATGTTTTTTACTTGATATATTAATTTAGTCTCTCTTTCTTTATGAGTGATTTATTTCTGTGCTTACTGCTTGTTGTGACTTGATCATCCATGACTTGATTCTTGATTTGGTAGACAATTAGGAAGTTGAT
The DNA here is from genome assembly GCA_023212625.1 of Styphnolobium japonicum. Lineage (NCBI taxonomy): Eukaryota > Viridiplantae > Streptophyta > Magnoliopsida > Fabales > Fabaceae > Styphnolobium > Styphnolobium japonicum. The sequence goes on along the minus strand of JALBWW010000003.1, from coordinate 16,539,546 downwards.
ACTAGGTCTAGTACTGAAATTAGTCACCTAATAAAGCTTGAATCTAGGAATGGATCTTGGTTTATTAGTAATCTGTTAATCCTTGTTCTTAATGCAAATTCACTTATTAAGCCACATAAGGTATTAGGGTTTAATTTGAGGATTTAGGCTCATTTCATCTAAGGGATTAGGATTTGAGTATTTTAGAGGATTGATTCTCATAATTGAAGTTAGAGATTATATTGGTTGTCATTTCATTCCATAGAGAGAATATTAGTGAGTCTAACCCCAGCATCTCATCTTAATTGAATTCATTTTCATTTGTGCTCACCAAGTGTTTGTCAAAAATCCAAAAAGAAGCAAACCTTTGTTTTTCTTATTCTTAATTCTAGTCTTAGTTTTAGTTATGGTTGAAGAGCTTAAGAGCTCCCTTTATCCAAAAATATCGTTTAGATAGCGATCAATCTGTTGTGTGTTAGTACTTGTCACGATCCTCGTTAGGAACGACAACCTACTCACCACTTTATTACTTGCATGACTTGGTATACTTGCCAAAGTCTTAACAACTTTTCACACCCTCAGTAGTAATTTAGTAATTTTCTATCTAAGTGGAGGGCAAGTTGACAATTCAACTTCACCCTCTTTTGAATAAGAGAGCCGGCCACTTTCAATGACATTGAGGTCATCTTCTTCAAAATTCAAGACCACTTTCTCCAGTCAAGTTCTTCAAGATTTTAAAGTCCAAGAGTAAACATTTCTATTCACCTTTTAGCTTAGCTCCTTTGATGTTTATTGATCACCTTGATCTTCTCTTCAAGTCTGTGGTTTTACTTTCTTGAAAAACTCATTTTCAATTATTTGGTTTGGGTGTTTTGAAGGAAGTTGAAGAAGAGATTCTCTTGAGGATTTTGGTTGGTTTAATCTTTTCACAAGCCTAGTTTCTTGTCCTAAATCACTTCTAGGTGAGTGTGGGTTATTTGTGATATTGTATGGTGTGGTTTAGAATGAAAGATTAAGTTGTGAAAATAAGGATTCCCATGTGTTTGAAGTTGGTTTTGGATTTGATTCTTGTTATTCAATGACTTGAATGTATGAAAATGATTTGCTATTATTAGTATATACTTGGTGGTTGGGGGACATAATCCCCAAAGATGAGAAAAGTACCTGTTTTATTGGGCGTGGGGCACTATTGCTGCCCAGATTCCAGACCACGGTCGTGGCCACCACCACGGTCTGCCGTGGTTGCATCTAGAAAAGTGGTTTTCGTGTGCTAACACTAGACCACGGCTGTGGTGTCCACCACGATCTGGCCGTAGTTGTCTCTGTTTTTGTTTCCTTAAATTTATGGTTCCCCGAACCATGGTCGTGGTTATCACCACACCCAAGCCGTGATTGACTTTGTTTGTGTCTTTTTAGGGTATTTGATTACTAATTCAATACCACATGATATATTTTTGAATAATGATAACTTAGTGAAATGTTGGGAAGTGTAAGTAAATGAATGTGATTGAAAAGAATTGAAAATAATGATTGTGTGATTTTGAATCTTGGGTTGGTTTGAATGTTATGTTATTGTGAGACTGAGATTTGAGCATGGTATGAATGCATTGCATATACAAGTGAAACTGCCTAACCGGAAAGGGTTAGTATGCAGAAGATTGAGTGAATTGCCTAACTCGAAGGGGTTAGATGGAAAGAAAAGGTGTGTACGAACGCATTACATATGCATAGTAAGGCTGCCTAACCGGAAGGGATTAGTATGCAGATGAATGAGTTTATTGCCTAACCGAAAAGGGTTAGATGGAAAGAAAAGGTATGTATGAATGCATTGCATATGCACCATAAACCCATTGAGTTTTATTCTTGCATTCTAATTTCATACATACTTTATTCGCAAGTTATATTCACATTCACTAGGAAGTTGTTCTCACCCCCTCTTTCTCAGATTCGCAGGAGAACCCCGAACCATCTATGAGTTAAGTACGGAGGATTATATTGCTTGTTGTTGTTAGTGATAAAAATGTATTTTGATACATGTATTTGGGGGAAGCTGAGCTCCGTTATGTATCTATGACATGTGGTGTAATATATTGTACTCTGATATATACATGATAGGGAAACTGATGAACTATGTTAATGTACTCAGTTCTGCTAATAGTTTGTAGTTTATGCTCAGTCAGGATAATATTTGATATATAGTTGTATACTTTACACAAAAACTTGATACGATTTCGGCAAGTATACGTAGTTGAAACAAGTAATATGGTGGTAAGACCGAGTATCGTTCTCTAGGATCGTGGACAATTATCACTTCTCAAATTGGAATACTATTTAAACGTTCATTTAAATGAAAAGGTCTTAATTATAATAATTCTAATTAAGTAAGAGTAAAATGGTTTTGAGTTCTTTGGGGAATTTTATCAAACACTTGGTGGTTGAACAGAAAATTGATTAGTAAATGGATAAATGGTTAAGGTTAGATTATACTAATCATCCTTTAATTGCTATGAAATGGTTATTAATACAAATCTAACTTCAATTATGAAAATCAAGTCTTCTAAGTACCCAAACCCTAAGTCCTTAGAGAGGTTGAGCCTAAAACCCCAAATTAAACCCCTAATTCCTTAAGTTGATTGATAAGAAGATTTGCATTAAGAATGAAGACTTAAAGATTACTAGCACTCCAAGATCTATTCCTAGATTCATGAATTACTAGGTATTTAATTCCATGAGCATGCATTAGTATCAATTTTCCAATTGTTTACCAAAACAACAAAGCATTCCAAGGTTGATCAAGCCAAGAAAAACATTAAGAGTAGAATTAAATACTCATAAGAAGAAAGAACTTGCATTAAAACCAATCAAATTACAATCAAGTTCTGAAAAGTAACATCTAACCCCAACAAAGGGATTTAGCTAAACATGATATAAGAGAAAACAAAAGAAAAAGGAAAGAACAAGAAGAATGATTCAAACTCTATTGATATCTACCTCCAAGATTGTCCAAAAGCTATTTTCGTGTAGCTGCTGACCTAAAATCACTCTCTCTTTTTCCCTTTTTAAAGTGACTTAAAAACAGAATACATAGGTGCAGCAAGTTGTCTCACGCCACGACGCAGATTAGTGTACGTCGCGGCGCCCAAGCTTCAGGTCTTTGTAGGAATTTGTGGCCGAAGCTTCCACGCCGCGGCGTAGAATGTATTCATGCCGCAGCGTGAATAACTATTTCACTCTAACATTCTTCTTCATCCACTGTAGCTCAAAACTCATTCCAAATGCTAGATTGGGATATTTCCTGTAATAAGGATAACATTAAAATTAATGCAAGTGCAAAACCAATTGATTCCTCAAGAAAATATAAGATTTTTGCAAGGTTTATCAATACAAGTATCAAAATGGAATCCATTGAAAGTGATTGGGAATTCATCTAATTAAGCTTAAAAAGAAGAACTTAGCAACTAAAGTAAGCAAAATTCGGGTCCAAATAAGTATAGTTCACACAATTATCACATACTAAGATATATTTTGAATGAGATTGGAGATCTCTTATATATATATATATGCGCTTGATGTTCTGTTATGAAATGTTTGTGTTGGAAGTTGTTATTTATTTTGTTCTGTCATTTGGGAACGTACGAGATACAAAGGAAGCTCTGCTGAATTTTCTGTATGTATAAAAAGAATATTTCACATAAGTGTGTATGAGTTGGTTAAAAAATATTAGGTCTTACATTTTTGGTATTATAGCAGTTCTTTCCTATAGGACTGCGGAACATGAGTCAAGAGTCATACTGAGCACTTAGGATGCATGCCTAAAGCTTTCCATATACTTCTGATATATTACATGTGAGGAATTGAGACTGATCAACCCGATGTTTTATGTGTTGTATACAAAGTTATGAGTGGGCTAGGGCGAACCCATAGTGGAGGTCGCGGCCGAGGCAGAGGCCAAAGCCAACCCACTGCTAATGCTGGTGAGGGCGAAGGTCTGGTGGTTGTGCTTGCACATTTGGCCTAAGCCATAGACCGTATGCTCGGACCCCAGCAAGACGGTACTCCTATTGCGAGACCTGTTGTTCCTCAGCAGTTGGGACTGAAGGAGTTCTGCAAGAAGGATCCCCCATCTTTCCATAAGAATTATGACCCTGTGGCTTCTGAACGGTAGGTGAAGCACCTTGAAAAGATTTTTAAGGCCATGCAATGTATTGAAGAGCAAAAAGTGATATTTGCTGCTTATAAACTAGAGGATGAGGCCGAACACTGGTGGGAGGCCACTTATCTTGGATTACTTCGTCGGGAGGATCCCATTACTTGGGAGTCTTTTAAGACTGCATTTCTGCGTAAGTACTTCCCCGCTAATGTTAGGATCCAAAAGGAACAAGAATTTACACACTTGAAACAAGGAGACCTCACAACTGGTCAGTATGCGGCCAAATTCGATGAGTTATCTAAATACTCTAGTTACCTACAGAATGGACAGAATGATGTTTGGAAATCCATTAAGTTCGAACAGGGACTCGAGTTTGAGCTATGAGAGGCTGTTGCTGGCTTCGAGATTAGGGATTTTGCTTCCCTGGTTAAGATTTGTTTGATTATGGAGGAATGCATGACCCCTGTTGCTGAGAGCAGTCAGGGAACTGGAAAGAGAGAGACAGAGATTAACCAACCTGTGCGGAACACTAAGAGGGCAATGAGTATAGTAGGGCCTAAAGTGGAATCATGCAAGACGTGCGGGAAACTACATCAGGATATTTGTCGAGCAACTACTTGTGCGTGTTTCGTTTGTGGCCAGAAGGGACATATTGCACGATACTGTCTACAGCGGATAGTAATATGTTACAAGTGCTAGCAGAAGGGGCACACTTCCCAAGATTGCCCACAGACTTCTAAGGCGCCAGTTCCTACACCTAGACCTCCAACCTCAGTGGGAATGAGGCACATACAGATGTATAATCCAAGGTATGTGCTTACTGAATGGTCAGAACTTAATTATACTGTTTGACTCTAGGCAACCCATTCATTCATTTTTGATACAAGTGAAGTCCTTAAGTCTAACCGCTACTTCCTTACCTTATATGTTCTCTGTGACTACTCCTGCTAAGGATAATATTCTCACTACCCGTATTTGCTTAAACTACACGTTTGTGTTCTAGGACCAAACCTTTGTTGTTGATTTAATTTGTTTATCTTTGAGGGGATTAGATGTTATCTTGGGTATGGATTGGCTTACAACCAACCAAGTGTTGTTAGATTGTTGTAATAAGACTGTCATTATTCATCTTGTTACAAATCATACACTGATTCCTGAAATTTCCATGTTACCCAAAGTGTCAAAATTGAACCATTGCCTGGTGGATAAGAGTCAAGTATACATGGTACTATTTTCTCTAGACCTAGAGGTTCAGTTAGAATTGGCCGGAGTACCAATATTGAGCGAGTTTATGGATGTGTTTCCTAAGGAGATTTCTAGTTTGCCACATGATAGGGAGGTAGAATTTGTTATAAACTTAGTACCGTGGGCCGGACCTGTGTCTAAAGCACCTTATAGAATGTCACCATTGGAAGTAGGAGAACTTAAGAAACAAATAGAGGAATTACTTGAAAGAGGATTCATCAGACCCAGTGTGTCTCCGTGGGTAGCACCAGTGTTATTGGTGAAAAAGAAGGATAAGAGTATGAGATTGTGTATGCATTACAGGTAGCTGAATAAGATTACCATAAAGAATATGTACTCATCACCTAGGATAAATGATTTGATTGACCAACTTAGAGATGCCACGGTATTCTCTAAGATTGATATTCGGTCTGGCTACCATCAGATTAAGATAAAGCAGGATGATGTGCCAAAGTCTGCTTTTAGAACTAGGTATGGACATTATGAGTATTTGGTGATGTCGTTTGGCTTAACCAATGCTCTAACGGTATGGATTATATGAATAGAACTTCTAGGTCGTACCTAAATAAGTTTATGGTAGTGTTCATAGATGATATTCTCATTTATTCTCAGACGATGGAAGAACATGAGGAACATCTCAGGATAGTTATGCAGATACTCAGAGATAGAAAATTGTATGCTGAACTAGATAAGTGTGAATTCTGGTTGAATGAAGTGAAATTTCTAGGTCACACTATATCCCAAGAAGGGGTAGCAGTGGACTCCAGTAAGGTTGAGGCGGTCGTACAGTAGGAGCGACCAAAGTCAGTAACTGAAATTAGGAGCTTTTCAGGATTAGTCGGATACTACCGGAAATTCATTCGGGGTTTTTATCATTTGGCTCTTCCTTTAACCAAACTGACTCGGAAGGGACATGTCATGGTGTGGAATGAAAAGTGTGAGAAGAGTTTTCAAGAACTCAAGCATAGATTGACCACAACCCCAATGTTGGTGATTGCTGACCTATCTAGAGATTTAGAGGTGCATTGTGATGCCTCTAAGATGGGCTTAGGATGTGTGTAAATACAAGATAAAAAGGTAGTAGTTTATGCCTCTAGACAGCTTAGACCCCATAAAGAGAATTACCCAACCCATGACCTAAAACTATCAGCCATAGGTTTTGCACTTAAAATCTAGATGCATTACTTGTATGGTGTAAAGTTTGAGGTGTTCAGTGATCATAAGAGTTTGAAGTATTTGTTTAATCAGAAGGAGCTGAACATAAGACAAAGAAGGTGGATGGAATATTTAAAGGATTATGACTTTAAACTTAAGTATCATCCAAGTAAGGCCAACGTTGTGGCCCGATACCCTTAGTAGGAATTATTAAGCCTTACATAAAATTCATTTCACTCTTTACACTTGCATTATCTTAAGTTCCTCTTCTAAGGATTCATAATCTTCATACATTTTCCTTATCTTACCACAAAAACATACTGCACGTTCCTTAAAATTTGAAAATGATAGAGAAAAAGTTCAAGACGGCAAGGGCTGGACTACGGCAATTAGTAGAACGGCGCCGTTTGACGTTGTTCATTCACGTGTCGCGGATCGTAAGTTCGTAACCGATATCCATATACGTGTCATTACTTTGTAATTTGTAATGCAACCGCGGAAATACTTGCGCTAGAAGCTTGCTCTGTTCTATTCATTTCATATCAATTACTTTGTAAGTTCCTCAACAACACACATCTGTGTTCTATATATCTATCTATAAATATGTACCCCAAGACCATACCACTTTCATCAAAATTCAAGCTACGTACAACAGCAAACCACATTGCCTACAATTAACAACTTCAAGCTAGGGAGTTCATTTTGAAGCTTCTTCTATACGTTGGTTTCCTCAATCCTCGAGTCACAACTCGATACAACATTATTGTCTATAACAAGTTGAAGGTCGACAACATTTTAATTTGAAGCTGCTACCAAGCACCATGAGTTCTGAAAGCATAAGCATTCAAAAGGTTCTTTGCCCTACTACAAGGCCACCTCCTCGGGGCAATAGCACCAACTCATCCTCATCCTCTGGGACTCAGTTGCCAACTATTCAGAAGATCTTTTCAAGGAAGAGTTGATTCCATACTATTTGCTGGTATTTTATTATAAGCAATAAAGCTTACCATAAGCCACCTTCATATGTACTCTGGGTAATGAAAGAACTTTTTTTGCTCATTCATTTGGATTTTCTCGCACGATTCTGAAAGAGGAACAATTGCAACAAAACTTAATAGAGGAATCACAGCATGTACAGGGAAGATATTATACTTACTTCCTAGTTAACTGATCTAGTTAACTGATTCGTTTATTTATTTATTATGTAATTTATTTGTCAGAATTAATGCAAAATTTATAATATTCTAGTTCTTGTTTACTGAAGAAACTTACCAAGTAAATCAATTATAGCTTCTTTATAACAAAATTAGTTATAGATTCACACGTTGCGCCTGCGCTTCAAACATCTCAAAGGAAAATAAGCTTTTTATATCTTTACAAGCTTCTTTTTCTTTTCTTTTTAAATTCAAAACGAAATGTATTTATTGATCGGTAATATTGGAGAGGACTAGAGGAGTCAGAAGACCGCCGCTTTGAGAGATTCTTCCATACTACTCCAATAGTATTGGCAGAACCATGTATGAACATATTATTGTGCAAGAGAATGAGCTTAGGGAATCTGGATGTCTTTTCCTTTTTTTTTCTCTTTATCTTGTGAATACAGCAAATAGACATAAAAGTCACTGATAATATGAGTGTTTACTTTTATTTCAGTTCATAATTAAATAATAAAAATAAAAATGAACAGAAATTTGATTTAGAAAGAAAAAATGTTACTTTATCACTGATTCAGTGATTACAACTTTGTAAAAGAAAAAGAAGTGCAGCAAAGTGGTTCACAATTAAAGCTACTAGCTTCCACATAAATAGAGACTACACGCTGATCTGTACTTTAAATTTTACAATACAGGAAGAATAAACCTAAGAAACAAAAACAAACAAATTGAAATGAATAAACAAATATACGTATTCCCTATATAAAACATGTTTTCTTTCGACCTTTAGCAAATATCAGCTTTCAACATAAACCTGCAATTAAGAGAATGAAAATGAATGAGCAAAATCATCCAACAGGTATTTACACTCATTACGACGGTGTTTTAGTCATTAATTAGAAATGGACGTAAAGAGGAAATCATTACCTGGTAATGGCGTGAAATTATCTCTTCCTTGAATTTGAAAAGATCTTCTGTAAAGTTGGGAGTTGAGTCCCAGAGTTGGAAGAGCTACCTCCCTGAGAGGATGGCCTAGCGGTAGGGCAAAGAACGTTCTTAATGTTTATGTTTTGAGAACTCATGATGCTATGTAGCAGGTTCAAATCGAGATCGATGGATCGATCCACAAGCTTGCTATATCAGAACTCAGAAGAAACACAATCTTGTTTTGGATGAGTCTTAAGGAAAGAGAGAGAATGCATTTACAATATAAGAATTAAAATCCAGGGAGTTCCCATCATGCATAGAATGGAACTTACCAAGTAATTCATAGTGAATTACACAGAAATATTTCTGTTTCATTTCTTTCCTATTTTCTGAAAACACATCGTGTGAGGTGAGACGTTGCTTGTGCAACAAGTAGAGTTATAGGTTCTCAGAGTGGCTTCTGTTTAGAACGAGAGAAACCGTCAAAGGTTTGAAACTTTGAAATGAATGGCTGAAGAAATTAGTCTGCAGCTGAATGGTTATGCTCCTCCGTTTTCCCTGAACGTAACAGGAACATTACCATCCGCGCATCTCACACGCCATCGCCAAGCGCGAACAGGGTGCGAAACGGTGTCGTTCTTCTAACATGCAACTTGGTCGCTCTGCCACTTTTGCCCTCTGCTATATTTTTGTTTTTACATACTCGGAAATTCAAAGTAACATGCAGTTTTGTTTATGCTGCCAGACAAGAAATATGTAGAAATGTTTGATATTTTATTGTAGTATAGATCACATAATTCAACTTCCGAAGATGAGGTTTATATTTTGCAAAGACTTTAAAGATAGTAAACTGGCGGGGTTTTTTCTTTTTCTTTTTCCTTTAACTCGGGAGACCTTATTGGAATATAATTAGAGAAATGGGGAAAAGGGAGATCTAACCCACACCGAACAGCACCCCCTACTAAGAAAACTTTCATTTTGTTATATTATAATAACTGGTGTCTGAACATGTAGTTTGCGTTTCAATTTTATTTTTGCTCTAATAATATATACAGCGAAACTCTGAGTCTTAAAGTTTCTAACAATTATCAGACTCGTGCTTAGTAATGTGTCACACCTCCCCATATAAATAGTCAAGCCAAATCTTCATTAGTATAGTAGGATAGTTTTTCTCATAAAGCATAAAAAAACCACTTTGTCATGTTGCATAAAGACACAATGTAGCCTTTACTTTTATGCTTCACTATAAATGACAAAACCCTGATCATGGACTGGTTCCACTGGACGTTTTCCACCTGAGCTGCACTCGTTGGATAGCCAAGAAAAAGCTTTTCTATAATAGCGAACCACGGTTATGTTCTCCAAGTTAAGTGACATTACTAGTAGGGGTTACTATTTCTGCAAGAGGAGTTGAGCATGGCATTAATTGGTGGAAAACCAATCAACAAAGGCTGCAAGTGATTAAGTCCAAATTGCCAGTTACGAAGCGGTAGAAAAGATGCATGGACACATTTGCGGTAGAAAAGATCTAATACGAACAAGCTCTTACGTATTTTCAGTCATGATGCAAAACTTATCACATGCTCTTTTGTCAGTTATTAAATTATTTTTAAAATTTTACTTAATTTTTTAAATAATCCAAATTTAATATATATTTCAAATTTTTATATATAATAATTATTATTATCATATTTATTTTGAATATAATGAGTTTATATTATTTTTATTCGTATTTTCTTTTTTTCAAAATCAAGCAGCTCTTTTTATTTTATTTTATTGAAGCTGTATCTAATATAAAGTTACGCCAAAACTTTTTTTTCATGATATAAGCCACGTATCGTGAAAAAGTAATGTGCCGACAGTTTTAACTTTTATGATTATCACATCGTATATATCATGGTCATGAGTTGGTTTTCGCAACAAATAATTTGATAAACAAATAATTACATAAAACTGAGATAATTATAATAAATAAATAATAAACAAAGCAAATAAAAGTGAGAACGACATCTGATATGTGGTGACCCACAAGGTATTAATCAAACTGATAAGTTGAGTACCTAGTATTTTACTTTCAATTAATACAACATTCGTACAATTAATAAAGGGCTACCGTTTGCATGCTGTCATTATCAGCATGTATTGTTTTACATTTTCGTATTCACTGATTATATGCTATATATCAATCATTTTTATTAAAATTGATTTATTTTTGTTGATGTATAGTTATTATTTTAGATATGCTAAATTTAAAAAATATATTTTCACGATACGTGGCTTATATAAAAAATATATATAATTATTTGTGATTATATTTATTATTGTATACAATTAAAATAAGAGAAACAAAAAATTTAATAAAAAATTTAAGATTTAATTATTATTTAAAAAATCATTATTATTTCTTAAAAATGCTCATAGTTTCAAAATATGAATTTTTAGAAAATTAATTGGGCCAAATCGCTTTAGGACCATTTGTCATTATGCAGATCTCAAAAAAATTTGTAAAATCAATTTAAATCAAACAAATAAATAAAAAATTATGAATTTTAAAAAATAAAATTTTAAAAAATTTAAAAAGAAATAATTCAAAATTTTTTTTAAAAAATTAAAAATTTAAAAAAAATAAAAAGATTTAAAAAAAATTAAAGAACCAATTTTAAAAAACAAGTCTAATTCAAATGGATTGTCAATGCCTTTAATTCTTTTTTTTAATAATAAAATTAGACTAAAGACACATATAATTCTCTGTACAATCGATAACTCGGATTCAGTTTATTATACACTACTCGAGACCTATAATGACTTGAGCGTAAATTTAAACTCGGCGTCCCACCCACAAACACGCTCCCTCTACATGTATCTAACCTCAATTGCAACCCAAATCAGCACCCACCGATGGATCTCCCCATCACCTCTGTATACATTTGCACCATTTGTGAGATTTCGATAAAACTTTTTTTTATAACTTCTCATTAAGTGAACATAGCATAAAAAATAATATTAGTATTATTAATATGCTTTACCTTTTTTTTATTGCTTTCGCAAGGATATAATTGTTCTTATAAATTTTAAAGTTTATGATTAAATATCTATATTAATAAATAAATAAGTCACACCTTAAAGTAATTATTAAAATAAACATCATGTGAGTAATTCTATAAGTAATATTAATTATATATGATGGGTGAAATTTTAATTTCACAAATTAAAGTTTCCTTTACTTGCCACAAAGATCGTTGGAATTTAAACATATTTAAACAAAAATAATTAATATATCAGTGGTTAATAATTAGATAAGTTATTAGGGAACCAATTCCACTGAAAAAAGTTATGGCATCGAAGAACCATTTTTTATAATATTATAATATTTTAAAATTAAACTACATTAGGTTAATTATATATATATATATATATATTTACAAATAGAAAAAAAAATAATTGCGCCTTAAATGAAATTGAATTCCCTCTTCACACGTGTATTATAATAAGTACCTCTTCTAACAATTCATAATTTTCATACATTTTCCTTATCTTACCACGTAAACAAAATGCATGGTTCTTAAAATTTAAAAGAGTTTAAGTTTGATTCATTATAAGTGTAAAAAATTTTATACTATCATCTAATAATATACTGATACATTATTGAAAGAGTTAGATTTTTTAAATAGTTATGGTAAAAGTCAAACTTCTTAATTGATTTGTCTACACATAATTAAATGACAATGTAAAATTTCTTTACACTAACAATAAATTAAAATTAAATCTAATATCAAAATGATAGAAAAAGTTCAAGACGGTAACCAAGGACTACCGCAATTAGTAGAACGGTGCCGTTTCAAGCATTTCAAATGTGTGGCGTGTGGTGTGCAAAACGCGGTCGTAACCGACATCCATATGGACCAACTCTGTGTCAAATACAGCACGCAGGCAACTCATTTATTTCCTCAAAGCTATGACAATTTGAAAACAAAAACATTAATTAATTAGAAGCCGCGAAAGCACTCGTTGGCAATGAAACCGCGGAAATATGCTTGCTCATGAAGCTTTCTCTATTCATATCAATTACTTGTTATGTTCCTCTACAACACACATCTGTGTTCTATATCTCTATAAATATGGCCATACCACTTTCATCAAAATTCAAAGCACTACACCATATACAACATTGCCTATAACAACTTGAAGCCTTCATTTTGAAGCTTTCTATATATTTGTTTCCTCAATCCTCGAGTCACAACACGATACAACATGAGTTCTAAAAGCATAAGCATTCAAAAGGATCTTTGCTATACTACAAGGCCTCCTCCTCGGGGCAATAGCTCCAACTCTTCATCGTCTGGGACTCAATTGCCAACTATACAGATGATCTTTTCAAGGAATAATGGGAGGAAGACCTAAGACTAAGAGGAATCGCAGCATGTTCAGGGAAGATATTACACTCATTTCCAAAAGTTTACGCTAATTCGTTTATTTATTTTTAATGTAATTATTTATTTATAAAATTTGTAAGAATGTAAAATTTATATTATTCTATTTCTTGTTAACAGAAGGAATTCCTGAACATTTTATACTTATTTCCTAGTTTACAGTAATTCGTTTATTTATTTATTTATTATGTAAATTTATTTATAAAATTTGCAAGAATGTAAAATTTATATTATTCTAGTTCTTGTGTAGAGAAGGAACTTACCAAGTAATTCATGTATAATTTGTTTTAATCACGAGGTGTGGATAAATTGAATTTCATGTTGTTAGACTTTACCCGCAATTAGTCAGGATATGAGATACATTGTGGTCTTAAAAAATATATATATAACTACTTTTAAACAAAACTAGTTATAGATAGAAATAGAGCGAGGCACATGAAGCTTTCTGATTATAATGTGATGTATTCTAGCACAAGTCTCAATTATATACGACGTCTAATAAATCCAACCCACAGGATAGAGTGAACGAAGTCAGAAAGTAATAGATAAAGTTCAATCAGAAAGAAAGGAAATTTGTGTTCATTTCTTTTGGCTGTGTTGAATTACGAGTAACGATTTGGGATAAAGCCATTTATCAAATAAGCAGCAGCACCTAGGGGGCGGCGGTCTTCCTTCAAGTGATGAGACCATATACATAAGCCACTTTGTCACATAAAAGTACAATCTCCTTTTGATGAATTGACAGTGATTCTGCTGGTCAAATAAATAAAGTGGATGTCATATATAAAAGTTTTTATGCATATATTTATAAGCAATTCAAATGATTTTGCTATAAAATATACAACATTTATATATATATATATATATATATATATATATTATATATATTATAAGTGCAGACTAAAATAAGCAATATAACATTTCGATAAACACTTTAAAAAAAAATTTTTAAAGTATATTATAAATTGTGTTAATTCATTAAAATTAGTTTTATCAAAAAATATTATAAAAATAATTAAACTTAAATTATTTTTAGTTTTTATAAAAGTTTATTTTTATAAACTTAAATTTATAATTTATGAAAATAAATTTAAAATATTTCAAAAACTATTTTAATAAATTCATTCAAATAAAATAAAAATATTTAATAAACATTTATTATAATAAATAAGTTTAAATAAATTACATACAAATCTATTGAAACAGCGTATAAGACAACACTTTAAATATACAAAAATTCGTATTTCTTTTCCTCGTAAGACTAGCCTGATCTAGCACATTTCAAGAAAAAAAAATTGCGTGCTAGAGCATGCCAGCCCGTGTTAAGGCATTTTGAAACAACTAGTTATATCTTTACAAGCTTGTTTTTCTTTTCTTTTAAAATTTTAAACGAAATGTATTGATTTGTAATATAGGGGAGGAGTCAGGAGACCACCACTTTGAGACATTCTTGCATACTACTCTTAAGACTATTGCATTTTACCATCAAGTAGTTGCGGCAGTAGCATGAATGAACAGATTGTTGAGCAAGAGAATGAGCTTAGGGAATATGGATGTCCATTATTTTCTCTTTTCTTTTTGAAATACAGTAAATAGACATAAAAGCTAAGTCACTTGATAATATGAGTGTGTTCCTTTTATTTATATTCATAATTAACATATTGAAACGAAAGTGAATGTATATTAATTGATTTAGAAAAAAAAATGTCACTAGTACATCAATGATTCAGTGATTACAACTTGTAAGGGAAAAAGAAGTACAGCAAAGTGATTCAAATTTAAAGCTGCTTCCAAATAAATAGAGACTACATGGTGATCTGTACTTCAAATTTTACAATACAGGAAGAATAAACCTAAGAAACTAAAACAAACAAATTGAAATGAATAAACAAATATCGGCTTCCAATAATGGTCCCAGAAGTTCCACATGAGCCTTCAAGAGAATAAAAATGAATGAGCAAAATCCAACAAGTATTTAAACTCAATACAAGGGTGTGGGTGTTATACTCATTAATTAAAAATGGCCAGAAAATTAATAATTAATTACCAGGTAATGGTGTGAAATTATCTATTCCTTGAATTTGAAAAGATCTTCTGTATAGTTGGGAGTTGAGTCCCAGAGTTGGAAGAGCTACCTCCCTGAGAGGATGGCCTAGTGGTAGGGCAAAGAACGTTCTTAATGTTAATGTTCTGAGAACTCATGATGCTATGTTGCAGCTTCAAATTGGGATCGATCGACAAGCTTTGTTACACAATCTCTTGTTGGAATGAGTCTCGAGGAATGAGGAAGCATGACGATATTGCTAGGGTATTTATAATGTAAGAAAATCTAAGAAGTTTCCAAGTAATTGATGGTGATTTGAAGAAACATTTCTGTTTCATTTCTTTTCTATTTTCCGATGATTTTGGGCTTACAAAACGGTGAAAACATAGCGTGTGAGGTGAGACATTGCTTGAGCACCAAGTAGAGTTATGGGTTCACAGATCGGCTTCTGAGATTTGAATCATAGAAACCGTCCAAGGTTTGAAACCTTGAAATGAATGGCTAAAGAAATTAATGTGCAGCTTGTATGCTCATGCAGACCAATTTCCCAGAACGTAACCGGAATATTACCATCCGCGCTTCTAACACGCTATGGCAGAGCTAGGCCTAAAACGGCGTCGTTTTTCTAAACATGCAACTCGTTACCCTCCTTTGCCACGTTTTCCCTCTGGCTATATTTGACCTTTTAATTAAATACTCAGAATATTCAAGGAACATACAGTTTTTGCCTGTGCGGCCAGACAAGAAATATGAAGAAATCTTTCATATTTTAATGTTGTACTTTTCAAGATAATTTTGTACTTTTTTAGGTAGATAATTTTTTTAAAAAGGGGAAAAGTTTTGTCCCATTTCAATGGTAAAACATGTGACAAGTCTCAATATAGGTTTAAGATTAGTAACCGAGCTCAAACAAAAACTTTTGGATGCTTTTCGATTTTATTGAATTCTGAATAAGTTTACATTTCGTAAAAACTTTTTTTTGTTTTAAGATCATGTGATATTCCCAGAATGTTAGTGCTGTATTTTAAAAGGGGAAAAGTTGTCACATTTCGGTGTTTTTATATAAATATATTTTAAAAAAATTATTTATCATTTTATCATATTTTAAAAATTATGTATTAAAATATTTTTTTATATTGAGAAGTCGATTTGAACCAAACTGACTTCTTAACAATATTTTTTTTAAATTTAAAGCATGTTGAGAAGTTGATTTGGAAGAAATTAAGTTTTCAGTAAGATGTTAAAAAAAATTTGAATTTTAATATTGAGAAGTCGATTTGAGTCAAACTGACTTCTCAACATTAAAAAAATATATTTTAATACATAATTTTTAAAGTGTAGTAAAATAATATATAATTTTTTTTAAATATATTTATATAAAAAAGCGTCATATTTCAATGTTAAAATATGTCACAAATGTAAATGAGAGTTTAAGATTACTAACTGAACCGAACCAAAACTTTTGGACACATTTCAATTTTATTAACTGAAGCCATTTCTAATTAGGAATAATTTTATATTTTGTAAAATCTTTTTTGTTTTTTTGTAAGATCATGTGGTGTCCCCAAAATACTAATACTCTTTAGCTAACTCTTTGTAAATGAGCCAACTCTCTTTAGGTTTTGAATCCTTAGAAGTGCAAGTAAAGTCTAGATACATAGAGCTTAATTAGCTAATTGAACCATACATCATGTTCATAAAGAGTCTTTTAAGATACTAAACCTAGGTTTTTTTTGTTACAATAACTGTATTTTTTTTCCTGAAATATAATTTTAAAAAAAATCTGAATGAGTTTAATTTTTTTTAACAATTATCAAACTCGTAACGTCAAATCTTGTTGAGTAGCCTAGGGTAATTTATCTCATTAAAGGAAATCACCTTGTCAATTTGAATAAAAACACCACGTAATATTTCCTTTGGCTATTTTATATTTAATATTTAATATTATTAAAAATTATTTTTCTTTTACTATATGTTATCAATATTACTTAAACAATATTTTCTTACCAATACTTATACTCAATATATTTAATTATAATTAAAGTTTTTTCAAAATAATTATATTATTATTATTATTATTATTATACATGTGCATTGCAAAAGTTTTTTTCATACTTAATATTTATATTTTTTAAAAAAAATAATTATTTTCTGTATGCTATCACTACTTCTGAAATACCTTTTTTCTTATCAATACTTACTTAATTATTTTTAGGTAAAAATATACATTTTATTATTTAACTTCACTTCAATTTTTATTTTCATTTCACAACTATATTTTATTTCATTTTCGTCTCAAATTTTTTTCAAAAGGTTCTAAATTTGTCCTAACTACTAATACTATTAAAAAATATTAACGGAATTTATTGATGTGACATCTTATATGGATACAAATATACAGTTAGCATTGTCCAACAAAGATTTTTTTATAAAAAAAATAATGGCTAAGGATGAATTTGATGAATTTTGAAAAAATTGGGACAAAAACGAAATAACATAATTGTGGGATAAAAATAAAAACTTAAAATAAAGTTAAGAGACAAAAAGTAAAATTTTTCCTATAATGAGTCATGTGTATAATTTTCTTTTTAAACTACTATATCTGTGCATTAATTAATGATTTATGCATTAATATATATATATAATTAAAAATTTCTGTAAATTAATTTATAGCAAACAATTTGGATTTAAAATTGATATTTAAGTTGACTTACATGAATAGTTATAAAATTCACATCGAATATTAACTATGGATAAGTTTTGAGTTAGTGTATCACTAGTTCAACCAGTGAGTCAATGATTAAACCGCATAAAATTAAATAAATATATTAATATGTAATAAAAAATCATTAAAATGATATAAAAATTATTGAAAATATAATTTAATTTCAAGCTAATGAAATTCACAAATAAATATTTAATTTCTACAATACAAAAAGTTATAAAAGAAAATTATGCATATGAATTCATTATAGGAGATTTTTCACTTTTTGTCCCTTAACTTTACTATAAGTTTTATTTTCGTTTCACAATTATATTATTTCATTTTCATTCCAAATCTTTTCAAAATTCATCAAATTTGTCGTGAACCATTATTTTAATATATATATATATATATATATATATATATTAGTTTGACAATGTTAACTGTGTATTGGTGCTCACATAGGATGTCACATCAGCAAAGTCCGTTAACATTTTTAATGATATTATCAATGAGGATGAATTTAGTAAGTTTTGAAAAGATTTGAGACAAAAATAAAATAAAATATAGTTGTGGAATGAAAATAAATCTAAAACAAAGTTAAGGAACAAAAAATATATATATAATTTTACCTTATTTTTAAATGCAATTGCACTTATATTGTTTGTTAAGATAATTTTACGACTTTTTAACCTTACGGGTACACCAAAATTCCCACTTTGATATACTTTTTGGATTATTTCTCACTTTAATGTAAAATGAATAATGAATCGTGCTTCTAGATCAGGACTTTCAGCAAGTTATGGCACAAAGCTGCACGAATTAGGTATTTTTAAAAAAAATTTAATTACATGAAGGTCGTAGCTCATGGCCTGGCCACTCGACTTAGGTGAATTTTTATTTATTTTCATTACATGAAACTTATATTGTTTTCAGTCAAGCAGCTCTAGCATCGGTAAAAGTTGTTCAAAATTGTTAAGAGCATAAAAGATATGGTCCACCAACGAAAATTGACTACAACTTATAGATTACTGGTTTGAAAAACTGAAATATGGTCTATTAACCGTGATCGTCACCATAAAACACGACTTTAATATAATTTTAAAAAAATTAACCAAAGTTGTGGCATGAAGCCATGATTTTCATGAAATTAAATAAATAAATAAATAACTTAAGTTATCGTCATGGATCACTACTTTCTTTGTGTCACGACTTGTTGTAAGTCATGATAAAAAAACATGATTCACGATTCATTTTATACCAAAATAAAAAATAATCCTAACGGTGCACCAAAGTTAGAATTTTGCTTCTCACTTGCACACACACGTATATAGTATTATTATACTCCTACGTTGTATGAGCTATTTTATAGATATCACTAATATTTGAATAATTTTGCTTTTATCAATACTTATACTTTATGCAATATTTAATGATATTATTAATTACTTCTCGATATAATTTTATTATATATATAATAAGGCCATTTCCATGAAACACTATCAAGTTATAGTGTAGGAATACACTATAGCATCTTCACCGTTTAACACAAGTATGAATGGTTGTGATTATTAATTCATCTCAATAAAGTTACAGTTATTTTAAATTTCCCTACTTTCTTTTTTAATTATACTATTTTTCTAGAGAACAAAATACTTCTGTATGCTTTTCTTCGAACTCAGTCAGCAAAATGAAGGCATCAACTATTTGATTTACATCAACTTATATAATGTGGAGTGCTGCCAACAGGAAGAAAGAAGAATGTGTTTTTTGTTTTTGTTTTTGTTTTTGGTGAACAAAGAAGAATGTGTTTATTCCTACATCAAATTAGAAAACAATTGATGGTGGTAGTGTGCAGTCTTCACCACAATAATGGGACAGAAGTCATTTTCTGTTATAGCCCGATAAAAAACAAAGAATGAAATTCAATCAACTCCCAATACCCAAGAAGCAGAAGTATAGTCTTAGTAAAAGAAGTCTTGACTCGGCTACGTGAGACAAAGAAGATGGAAGATCAGTGTTGTGAGCCTTGGCATCGAGGTTATGAAAGAAAGACATAAACAGTAAATGTGTGTTCTGCATTTTGCTCCTCTCCTTTCTCTTAATGTTACTGCTCCTATGGCTTTTCCTTTTTCATCAATGATCAAAGAATCACTTTCCACAAAATTCATGAGTTTTTGATAATGAGAACTGACTTCTAGTATAATTTAATAAAAAAAAATTGGGTAAAATATAAACTATTTAATCATGACCGTTTATATCTAAAAAAGAAAAATCAAAGGTGATGATGCTATAATGTATTCATACACTATAAAATATAGTGTACTGTAGAAGCACCCGTATAATAATAATACTATAGGTACATTATCCCTATGTAATTATTATTTTTTATTTAAAATATCATGAATTTATATTTTTTTAACAACACAGTTTGTTTACAAAATCACACAACTCTTTTTTGTGTTTTTTTTCCGCTGTGAATCACACAACTCTTTTTGTTAAAATCGTTTTAAATCTATAAAATTAATTATTAATTTCATGATATATAAGGCACGTATCCTGAAAAATTAACATCTGCCTTCACTTTTGCTGTCAGTTGTGTGCAGCTCATCTCAGTTTTTAATTTTTTATTTATTTTTATTTTTATTACATCATATCATGATCATGAGTTAGTTTTCAGAATAAATAAATAATAATTAAGTAAAATGATATTATTTCATTATCAATAAAATAAATAACAAAAGCAAAGAAAAGTGATCTACATCTAACATGTCGGGACCCACAAGGTATTAATAATTAATCAAACTATAACTTTAGAATTTAGTATTTTACTTCCAATGAATACAACAGATATAGTTGTCGTTATCAGCCTGTATCGTTTTCCATTTTCGTGTTAATAGTTTGGCTTTTGCATTTTAACTCGGTGCTTAGATATATAGAACATTAACTGTCGCTTGTTAATCACCATCACCAAGTTTACAGAAGAATAATTCATAAACTTTCATCTCTGGGTCGATACTCTATAGAATTTGTATGCCCAAACTCATTAATGTAATTCCGCTTGAAAAGTATCTTTCTGTTATGAAAAAGAAAAAGTCTTGATAACAATTTCACATTAAGAAACATATGATAAGTTATATTAATTCCCTTTTTTTCTTTCGTGTCCTTTTTAAATTAGAAAAACCGTATAATTATCGAATAATGGAAAAGTGCTTCAGTGCAATACAATTTTATCATTTATATATAATTAATTGTTAATATTTAATTTGGAGTAGTTTAAGGGTATGTTTTGTTGGATAAGTTTGGAAGGGAAGAGAGTGTAGGGATAATTTTTATTTTTAAATTGAGATAATTATAAAATATTTATAAAAATGAATAAATTTTTTTTTACTTAAAATAAAAAATTACTCCTCTTCTCTAAATCTTCTATTCAAACATATCCTAAGTAACATGCCTTCCGCATATTGCGCAGTTGCTGGGAGTAAATTATTGGCGTAACCACTTTATAAGTGATTTATCAATGTTAGATTATTAATAAATATATAATAATTTCGTTTAAATGACGTAAAGCTAATATATAGGAATTTGAGGGGGAAATTCTGTCTCAATTTTGTTCCTCACCAAATTGAAATATTATCCATCTTAAAATGTTTAGCGCTAATTAGCATCGAACCTTGCCACGAAAATTTCATATCAAATCTCAAATAATAAAAAAATTGAATCATTTGAACTATTTTTTTATCTAAAAATTTCTTCTCAAAACTATTTATTTAGTGGTTTAAGATGTTATGCATGAAACTAGTTCTGCATGCCACTTTATTACTAAACTTTACTTTTCAATGATTACAAAGAACACAAAGAAAAAGAAAAGGACTCACAAAGTTAGGTACTTGCTACATAAATAGAAATTATGATATATGCAACTGTAATCTCCATTATTGGAAGCAAACATACGGGAACTCTAAATATAGGAACAGAAAACAAACAAATTAAATAATAAAAAAAGATTGTGGTAAACTAGCTAACGACATGCTTCCATTCCCCATCATTATCTATGCTTCCAATATTGGTCCCTTCAACCTAAACCTGCATAAAAATCTAAACGAAATAAGCAAGACACCCAATTAATAATGTACACGAACCAAATTATAGTAAAAAAAGCTCTCCTTATATTGAATTAAGAAGGAAATCAAAAGGGGGTAATTAGCAGATGATTCATTATTACTATAAATACCTTTTATTGAATCATCTATTCTTGGGATAAAATATCCCCTTCGCATTTGGTGCCTTCTTACCCCCAGAACTTGAAGAAGTTGAGCTACTGCCCTGAGGTGGAGGCCTGGTAGGACAAAGAACATTTTGAATGTTGATGTTGCTGGAGCTCATTTTGCTAAGGCTTGTTGGCTAAACGAAAACAAATTTTGCAAAGGAACTACTTGTTTAAGAGTTGTGTCTTCGGATACTGCTTCAACTACCCATAGAGGGGGTATTTATATTGAATTAAAACCAGACAACGCGTGGCCACATTCAAATTAAGAAGGAACTTACCAAGCAATTTGATAGTAATCAACTGGGAAATTTCATATATTTTCCTTTACTACATGTTGTGAAATCCCAAATAAAATTGCCTATGCATGGGAAGTAAGGGATAAGCATGAGTTATTGAAAGCTATACAATTTGGTAACTAATTTGACAAGTATAGATCTGTGCCGTGTCGTGCATCAAGGCTTATCCTTTATTTGGGATTTAGATTGTGATTCACTCAATTTCGTGGAACATCACTTGCAAATGTATCCTCACACGGCTTTGATTTATGTTGAAGGGGGAGTAGTTAATGTTTGAATGCTGTCAACGGTTTCAATGTTAAACGGAAATTTATTGTGTTATGTGGTAACTCTTTTCGTGGACAATGGAGGTAAACCCTCCTTCTATCTATGTGATCTGATTTATTTTAAGGTCAAGTCAAAGATTACATCAGCTGTGAATTTCGTTAGTCAAACACTCAAACCTCTTTGTTATCTATTACTTTATGGAATGAGTTTATTTTTTGAACTTATTGTTATACTACCATCTGATGTTAATTAAGTTCCTATAATTAATCAAGAGTAAATGGATCCCTACGCTCCTTGGTAGTATTGTGGGATTAGTATATATAATTGCGCGGCTGAAATGTGTACCCGTTATATAAAATATAGAACATAAGATATAATTAACCATTAACTATTACTCGATGTTTATATTGATACCGTCCAAACACATCAACTTAATCAAAAGTGTGTATAACTCATAATAAATGAACTATTAATAATATTGTATTTATTATGTTTGTCTACAATTAGTTTATTTTTTATAAATTTAAAAATCACAATTAATAATAGAGCATATAAAAAAATTCCTAACAAAAAGTAATGTATTAAAAGTTAAAAAGATAATTTGAACAAAAATGAAAATTCAATGTAGCCGAAAAACTGAAAATTGAACAGGCGCATGAAGCTTTGTGATTATAATGTGTTGTAATCCAGGACAGGTGTCAAGTATTTTGAAGTCAGGTAAATTCTATGCAAAAAGATAGAATGAACAAAGAAGAGAAGTTATAGAAAAGGTTCAATCAGAACGATAGGAAATTTCTTTTGACTGTGGAATTACGAGTAGATTTCGGCGCCTTCGGGGCGATGGTCTTCCATATTCAAGTGCTGAGATCACATGCATAAAGTTATCGTTTTGATGAATTAGCACTGACCGATTTGGCATAAATCAATGGTGAAATATACTGTTACCAACTAAACGTGAGTTAACCAACGTGTGTTTACGTGTAAGTTATTATTAAATATTTTAATTATTATATTTAATTTTTTTTGTTGAGTTTTTTTAAGAAGGCTCTATTTTGACTCAAGCATAATCACCGTCCAAGGGTTTGAAACTTTAAAATCAATGGCTGAAGAAATTAATGTGCAGCTGTATGCTCATGCTCCTCCATTTTCCCTGACGTAACAGGAATATTACCATCGACCCTTTGTGCACGCCATCACTGAACAAAGTGCCAAATGGCGTAGCTTGTTAGACCTTGATCGCCACTTGCCTTCTATGTATAAGGGTGCTTTAAACAATGTTGAAAATATCAATTCAACCATAAAAAATTGAAGAAGGGAATGTTGATGATTTAATTGGTTAAACTGTTAGTGGAACTGGATTACATCATATATAGCCATTGGGGCTTTGCGCGCAGCTTGACCCCCTTTCTCCCTTAGGGTATGTTTGGTATGTAATTTATAGTGGAAAGGAAAGAAAAGATATTGAGAGAAAGAGTTTATCCATCATTTAGTATCACTTCAATGAGAGAAAAGAAAAGAATTGAGAGGATAAATTTTTCGTGGATCCTACATATTTTTCATCCTTCCATTTATTAATGGATTGGGAGGAAAAGTACTTCTTTCCCACTTTTTTTTATTTTTTTTTTGTTATCTATGTATATATAAGTTGATTATTATATGTCTTTGTGGGAAAGGATATTGATTTTGAAGTGTTTGAGCGTAGATGAATAGTTTTCATCTGATATTATATAATGAGTTAATATTAACAAATTAATTAAATTATTTAAATCAAATAATTCTTTTAAACTCAAATAATCATTTTCTTTAATTAAATAAATAAAATAATATTTTTTAAATAAAATTCAACCAACACATCTATTTTTTATAATCAAATAAAATTAGAAAGGAAAAGAGTTGTCATGCTATTTTTATTTTTTTTATTAGTTTTGTTTCTTTTTCTCTTTCTTTTCTTTAATAAAACCAAATAAAGGAAGAGAAACTTCTTTTCTTTTTCATTCGATGATACCAAACAAAGTAAGTGATAACTCTTTATTTCTTTTTTCCCTTCTTTTCTTTTTTTTTCTATCATTTTTTTTTCCTCCATAATACCAAACAAAGCCTTAGATATATTCCAATAGAAACCTCCTTGTAAACCAATATATATATATATATATCAAGGCCAAATTTTAGATTTGGAGAATTGGCGAGTTCTCCAGAGGGAGTCGACTTTTGAGCGATTGAATTAATTTTTGGTTGGCTGAATCATTAGAGCTATGTTAAGTTTTTGGTTGGTTGAACCGGTATGGGATTCGGCCGATCAATTTAATTTTTAAAACACTGGTTTTAAATACGAATGACACTATTAACATTCCTAGATATTTATTCACACTTTCGATTAATTATTTTTAATTACTATGAGATGAATAGTAATTTGTTATATTTTGAATGTTCTCTTGAGTAAGAAATTATTTAATTGATAGCAATTTCAAATTTTACATATAATTAGAATTGTCAGTAGTTCCATCATTTAAATATTCATAATATCTTTCAACCAATTTTTTTCCATAATATCTAAGGAACAGTATTTGTTTGCGCCGCAAGACAATAAATATAAAAGGATATTTGATATTTTATTTCCTAAAATAAAGAATATTTGATGTACAGTCTTTTTTCTTTCTTTTTCTTTTAAGATCCCCTTTAAGTGTTATTCTTAAATCTTACTCTAAAAGTGAGTCCATCACTGATGTCAATGGGTCAAATACAAAAAAAAATATATATATTTGATGTTTTATTGTAGAACAGATCACAATTTTCAAATTCTCAAGATTAAGTTTTATATTTTGCAAAGGCTATAAAGATCCTAAACTAATTCACAATTAATACACGACATGATTTTTTTATATAGAATTAGAAATATAAAATGAACATTCCCAATTTGTAGTTAAATTTATGATCTATTAATAAAAGGACTATCTCTCTCGCCATGTGGCAGCCTCTGGTTTCAATTCAGTAAAAAAAATTCCCTCTTAAATTTGTATCTTTCGAGTCTTTGTCGCTAGGCTTTCTTCTAACAACTTCATTGGTAATGTTTGTTTCTTTTCGCTGAATGACAAAATGCCTATGAATGCTTTTGTCAGCAAGTGTGGGGTGGGGACCTCCGGACTGATAGGAATAGTGTTGGGCGCGCCAAATTTTGTTATATTTACTTTTTTATGTCTTGATTACATTCCTCCAACACCATTTTGTTTTATATTTACGTTCAAATTTTTTTCCATTTATTTATGTTCTTTTTAATAATAGTTAGTTGTTGTTTTATTTTTATTTTATAATAATTAGTTGTTGTCGCAACCGTCCCGAAAGGGTGCGCCGTGATGGGAGAAGGCAACTAAATATTTAAATATTGAAAAAGGGTTTTTGGAGTCGCCACCAATCGATTTTTCCATTAAAAATGAAATGGTGCGATTGGACACCTATAGAAAGAATCTGTGTACCAGAGTTTAAGTTCGGGGGTTTGATTACGGGTAGGGAAGGTATTAGCACCCTACACCGTCCATTCAAAGAACGGTTACCTATTTAATCTAAAGTTATCTACTAAATTAATTGCGTTGGTCGTTTATTTGAAGAAAATAAATATTTTTTATTTTTATTTTTATGTCCCATTTTGTCAGGCATATTATCAATGGTGATAAATGGCTAAGACAGAGAATGGGTGGCTTAAGAGCCATTTTTTAGGGACAAATTGTAAACCCGTAATTTATGAGGAATGACAATGGTGAATTAGAACTTGGATTTCTAAGAAAATATTTTTTTTTTGAGAAATAAAATGATTTTTGAAAATGAGTTTCATAATTGAGAAAATTATTTAACAAGGTAAATGATTTGAAAATGCATTGTTTAAAAGGAATTTCAAATTTTAATTTACCATTGTCATCAAATACAGGTTATATATATTTGTTCACAATTATTTTGAGTTATTTTTATTAATTTTTGAAAAAATATTTTATATTTTGTATTGTTTTGAAAAATATTTTGTTTTTATTTTATTTTATTTTGAGAATCAGACCCCGCCAGCGCTCCCGGCAAAATCTGATATAAATGCCTTAAGAATATCGGGAAGAGTTTAATTGATCAGACTCCCGATCCTCTCCCAATTTCCGTCATCGGCCAATTTTAATTATAACGTGAAAGGTTAATATTTAAACATACCATAAAATCAAGTGAAATGTGACTTTTATTGAATGCGACAAAATTAATAGTGGAATATGATTTTTTTTGGAGATTATTTATAGTCCCGCCAGCGCTCCCGGAAAAACTATAAAAATTCTTCTCACCTCAAGGAAATTAAAATGTCACCGCCGTTGCAGTTAATTTTAAATATCCCATCGTTGGAACCTTATTCCACAAATTAATTTTGACATGAATAAGACGTCAGGAGTTGGTAAAGATTAGCCATGGCATAAGATTTTATGGGAAATTATTTATAGCCCCGCCAGCGCTCCCGGCAAAACTATAAAAATTTTCTTTACCTCAAGGAAAATTTAAAAAATATGTTGCCGTCGCAACATATTTTAATCATCCCATCATTGGAATCTTAAGTCATAGTTAATGATACAATAAAAGATCAATAATTGCAAAAAAGAATTTTCTCTTTTTTAGAATGTCAATGTCGTACATTTTATCATAATTAACAATGACAATGTATACTAAAAAATGAAATAGCTTGGAAATAATGAACTGAAATAAAATAATAGGACGTTCATGCACCAAATATCCCTGTAGCAATATATCTTTTTATTATTATAGCTTGGAACCTCTATCTTTATAAGCAAAAAGCAAAACTTCATGCCGGTTCATTCATCTTTTTCTTTCTTTTTCCACGTGACACATCCCTCCCTTTGCATTCATTTTTTATTTTATTCTTAGTATCTTGCTTTTATCAATCTGTACGACATCTTCCCTTTTTTTATTTCCTTTTGTTTGTTAAAGTGAGCTCTAAATCAATGCAAGCAATCTCATTGGGGGATAAAACATGGATGATGAAAGCGGGTCATACACACAGGAAACAATGAAAATATTTGAATAAAGGGAAAGAAGCCAGTGAATGGCAAACATCTAAGGGAGCAAATCATTCGTGCTTCAACCCCTAAAGCAACACATGGCAATACCAGATATCAAATATTAACTAAGAAGACTTGGTACTAACAGCGAAATCAGACATGCCACAACAATCGTAAATTGTTCAAATCACTAAATAAACACACCCACATGAACATTTTGATCTAGGCATTTTATCAAACCTGTCTAGGCATATACTAGAGCAAGAAGCATTAACCAATATCAGAACTAGCACATATATCAAGGCAACCAGAAGACAGCGACATTAGGATCAAATTTAAAAGATCAAATGATACATCGAGATATACCCATTGACAAGTCAAAATACCCCTCAAGATTTCTTTTCAAACATCTACCACATACCCAAAATACACAGCAGGCATGCTACTGCCCACAAAAACACATACCCTTATATCCTTTCTCAAGCATTCCCATAACCAACATAGAGCAAGATATTAACTTTCAAATGATTCATTAAAAGAAAAATCATGCAAATTACCCATGTTTAGCAAAGGGATATAAAAATAACTTGAACCCCATGACTCAATCCAATCCTAGTGTAGAAAAACAGTCCCCGTAATTATCAATAATCATAAAAATAGAGGGACAAGGTAAAACAGTAAAGTGCTCTATTTCATGGATTACTAAAACATGCCTGCATCCACCAAATAACATTTTGCCGTACCCCAAAAGAAAATACCAGCGAGCTTCCAATAGGCCTAGACATGGTAACTAAACCCTCCCATCAACCCAAAATTCTTACATTACCAAAATGATTCACCACATTTCCTAACACTCCAACTTATTTTCCAGTAAAGGATACCATCCCTCTAGTTCACCACATTCCAATAAACAGAAATGAAGCCAGTGAATAAGAATACAGAGCAGGGTATCTAAGAGAAAAAGACTATAAGAAAATAACTAAGTCAGGCTCAAAGTTTCTTAGATAACATCAATTCTAGGCACTAACAAAGTAAACTGAACATCTGAATTAAAACTCTAGAGAAACACTGCGAACAAATGTCAATGCTGTAATTAACAATCAAACCCAAGAATATATAATCAAGATGATCGAACAAACAAGAACATAAAAGGAGTCAAACAGATTCAAGTATAAATTTTAAGCAATTATCAACGTCAGCAGAAACACATCCGTTAATACTACAATTATATCTACAAAAGAAAAGGCTCGGTTATTTACCGAGAATGCTCAATATCCAAGCTTCTTTGCTCCAGCCCCCTCCCGGAATCTCTTCCTGTTTTTTTTTATACTCCCAGAAAAAAAACCTCCCTTTTCACAGACTCTACATCCTATTTATACAAATTATGAAGCCTAAAAATATAAAATAAAACAAAAATAAAAAGAACAACAGACTGCAAAAATAACTAAAATAAATAAATAAAAAAGAAAAACTCATTTTTGCTGAGCTCTGCGAATCAGGGGTGCAGGGGACAGATCGCGCCATCCGCGGCTTTATGGCTGGTGCGTGGGCGTGCTGCAGACGGCTTGGCGCGGGGGAAATGGTCCCCCCCTCCCATGGCGGCGTGGTGCAGGCGGTATAAGGGAAAAGAGGAAAGGAAGGACGAGGAGAGAAAGGGGGTGCAGGGATTTGTTGGGGAAGAAAAGGGAAAGGAGAGAAAGAGGGGTGGTTTAAGCGCGACTGGTAGTGGGTGTGGCGTGGTGGTGGTGCAGAGCAGGCGGTCTGGTACAGGGGAAGCGGTCCAGCAGGGGTCGTGGCTTGTGGGAGAGGGGGTGAGGTTGTGCGCAGCAGAAAAAAGGTTCTGTTAGGGTGGTGCTGTTGGTAGATGCTGCGTAGCACAGCTAGAGAGAAAGGGGCTAGGGCTTGGAATGGAGAAGGAAAGAGGGTGATTGGGTCAATGGGGTGAACCGGGTTTAGATGGATTCTGGGCTTGGGTTGGAACAGATTTGGAGCAAGGGTTTGGGCCGAGTTTGGTTTCGGTCCGTGAAGAGTTAAAGGGAAAGGGGTTTGGGCTTAGGAAATGGTTAGCAGATTGGGCTGGGGTTAATGAGGTTGAACTTTTGTTTGGGCTAGGCAAGAGCAAATGGTTTGGGTCTCATTTTTCATTCCTTTTATTTTTATTTTTATTTTTTTAATCTAATTTTCTTTTCCTTTTTTCTTTCTTTAATCTAACTTTTTTTTATTTTTTATTTTAGGGATTAATTGGCTGATTAATCTATTCCTATTTTGTTATATTTTTTTGATTTTTTGATTTTTTGATTTTTTTTTTTTGGGGTTTTTTTTTTGTATTCTTATATTTTGTATATTTTTGGATTTTGTAATTAATTAGTCAGCTAACTAATTAAAAATAATTCTTTAAGTGGCCCGGACAAAATACGGTGTTCACAGTTGTCACTTTTAATTTTCTGCATAAATACTAATAATTTTTTTAAAAAAAATTATTTTTCTCTTTCAAAATATGATACTTTTAGTTGAGCCCGTTTCCTTTTCTTTGGGTAGAAATAATATATTCTTTTAACTATTAATTATTATTTTTTATATCAATCGCATCTATCAAGGCTGAATGACTTTAATTAATTTTTCATACGCATTGTTTTTTGCTTTCAATTCACTTTTTTTATTATTCTTTTATGAAAAATGCTATCCAGCCCGAATAGTGATGCTCGAATTACTTGGCATCACAGTTGAAATTACATGTCATAACATTTTCTCTATATGCTCAATCCATGTCACTCAGAACTACTCTGCCTCATTGCCACAGCACCGCCGACGAACCATCTAACTCATCAGCTCCTTCGCCTCCTACACCACCCAAACCCTCATCCGCCAACATCAGGGTCATTAGGTGGAACCATTGCAGAAATTCATATGTTTCGAGCATGGAAGAGTCAACTTCGTCCAGGTGTTCGGCATATCCCATGGCTTGAGAAACAGCCTCGAAACCTTTTCAATGTTAGGTACCAGAGTGACGGGAATAGTGTCTCACAACTAAAATAAGAGATGAGAAAAGAGGAACTGAATACACAATATTTAACGTGGAAAACCCTCAATGAATAAAGGGAAAAACCACGAGGCAAGACTAGAAGAATTTCACTATGGGAAGAAATTACAACACCTCTCTCTAAATGCTAGGAGAGAACAACCTCACAAAGAATACAAGAAAATATACAAGAGAGGAAGAGAATATTTTGGGATGGGATTAAATGAATCCCTTAAGCCTCATTTTATAGGCTCCATAAGGAGCACCAGGAAGAGAACCCACCAATGTGGGACTTCCTATGTCTAACAATTCTCCCACTTGAAGATTTGATTGAGTCAAGCATATTTTCACACCATTCTTTCCGTCTTGCCATTCCATGTTGCTTACGTTTCTGATAGGCCATAGGAGGATCGACACCAAATAAACTTGTCAGCATTGATCGGCTTTGTCATCACATCTGCTAGGTTGTCTTTGGTGTGAATCTTCTGCATATCTACACTTCCTTCTTCTACTACTTCTCGAACAAAATGATACTGAACACCTATGTGCTTTGTCTTGGAATGAAAGGCTGGATTCCTTGCAATGTACAAGGCACTCTGACTGTCACAATACACAGTAGTTCTCTCCTGCTTGTGCCCAAGTTCCTCCATTAACTTTTGTATCCATACAGCTTCCTTGCAAGCTTGGGTAGCTGCCATGTACTCAGCTTCTGTAGTAGACAAAGCTACAACAGTCTGTAACTTAGATAACCAGCTTACCGCGCCTCCTGCAAGTGTGAACACATAGCCAGTAGTAGATTTTCTTTTATCAAGATCACCTCCAAAATCTGAATCAACATAACCCCTGACAACAAATTCTGATCCTCCAAAACATAATGCAACATCTGAGGTTCCTTTCACGTATCGTAGGATCCTCTTAACAACATTCCAATGCTCTCTACCAGGATCTGCCATAAACCGACTAACCACTCCCACTGCTTGTGCAATGTCCGGTCTTGTACATATCATAGCATACATAAGGCTTCCCACCGCTGATGCATACGGTACTCGAGACATTTCCATCCTCTCCGCTTCACTGCTAGGACTCATACCTGAGGATAATTTACAATTGATAGGAAGTGGGGTAGATATTGGCTTACAGTCTTGCATGTTGAAGCGTCGCAAGACCTTCTTTAGATAATTCTTCTGAGAAAGCCAAATCTTCCTATCTTTTCTGTCTCGGTTAATTTGCATCCCTAAAATCTTGTTTGCGGGTCCCAAGTCCTTCATATCGAACTCCCTAGCCAACTGTGCCTTCAATTCTTGGATTCGATCTTTGTTAGGGCCTACCACCAACATGTCATCCACATACAACAGCAAAATAATGAAATCATTATCATCAAACCTCTTGTAGTACGTACAATGGTCTGAACTCAGTCTGTTGTAATCAAGGCTAATTATGAAGGAATCAAATCTCTTGTACCAACATCTGGGCGCCTGCTTTAGACCGTACAGAGATTTGGCCAACCTGCAAACCAAGTTTTCTTTTCCTTGTTCTTCAAAACCTTCTGGTTGGAGCATATAAATTTCTTCTTTAAGCTCTCCATGAAGGAAAGCTGTCTTTACATCTAGCTGCTCAAGATGTAAATCAAATGCAGCACACATCGCTAACACTACTCTGATAGTAGTAAGTCGAACCACTGGAGAAAATATCTCGTTAAAGTCAATACCTTCTTTCTGAGCATATCCTTTTACAACCAATCTAGCACGATATCGTTCTACTTGATCATTGCTATCCCGCTTGATCTTGTAGACCCATTTGTTACCAATGGCCTTTCTACCATGTGGTAATTCCACCAGTTCCCATGTCTTGTTTCTGTGAAGAGCTTCAATTTCTTCCTACATTGCTGTCATCCACAGAGAAGCATCTGAGCTACTAGTAGCTTCATGAAAAGTTGATGGCTCTCCATCCTCTGTTAAAAGACAGTATGCAACATTGCTCTCCGTAACATACTCCGTGTGCCAATTTGGCGGTCTTCTCTCACGAGTTGACCGTCGAACTTCTACAGCCTCGGATTTAACTGGTTCTGGTACCTCATGCTCTGATTATGCTTCAGAAGAATAATCTTCTCCAGAATTTCTCTCTATCTGCACTGTAGCAGTCTCTTTTGAAGTGCTGTCATTTGTCTGCTCACTTTGCAGTTCATTTTCTGCAAAAAAACTACATCTCTGCTGACAACAAGCTTGCGGGCAGTGGGATCCCACAAGCGATACCCCTTAACACCGTCAGCATAACCCAAGAATATACATTTCCTGGATTTTGGATCCAGCTTTGTTCTTTCTTGGGAGTTGTACATCACGTACACAGGACATCCAAATACATGTAGAGAAGAATAATCAGCTGGCTTTCTGTTCCACATCTCCATAGGTGTCTTCAAACCAATCGCCGTTGATGGTGATCGATTTATCACATAACAAGCGGTTTTGACTGCTTCAGCCCAAAAAGATTTGGCCAATCCCGCTGTTCTCAGCATGGCTCTTGTTCTTTCTAGGAGAGTTCTGTTCATCCGCTCTGCTACACCATTCTGCTGAGGCGTATGTGCAACCGTGAATTGTCTCGTAATACCCTCTTGTTTGCAGAATGCCAGAAAATTGCCATCTACATATTCTCCTCCATTATCTGTCCTCAAGCACTTGATTCTTTTCCCAGTTTCAAGCTCTACTTGTGCTTTGAACTCCTTGAATACTGGAAACACATCTGACTTCTTCTTGATTGGGTACACCCATAATCTCCTGGAATAGTCATCAATGAATGACACCAAATACTTTGCTCCTCCTAGGGATATTTCCGGTGATTCCCATACATCAGAATGGATCAAGTCCAGTATGTGTTTTCTTCTAGTAGTTACTTTAGCAAACCTCAATCTATGTTGCTTGCTTATCACGCAGTGCTCACAGAAGGGTAAATTGACCATCTTGAGCCCGGGTAAGAGATTGCGTTCCGCAAGGACTTTCAAGCCTCGCTCTGACATATGGCCTAATCTGTGATGCCACATTATCGTTGTTTCTTCTTGGTTGGCTGCTGCAACTGATGCATCTGCCTCTTGTAACGTCTCTCCCAAAAGCATATATAGATTGCTTGTGATCTTCTTTGCTTTCATCACTACAAGGTTGCCTTTCACTACTTTCAAGATTCCACCTTCAGTGTGGACCTTGCACCCGAGGTCATCCAATTGCCCAATGGACAATAAGTTCTTCTTCAAGCCTTTCACATGTCGTACCCCTTGAATTTTGTGAACAGTACCATCATGCATTTTTAATCTGACAGTACCAACTCCAGCAATTTCTAAGGCGTGATCATTTCCCATGAACACAGATCCTTTCGAAATAGGTTCATAAGTGCAAAACCAATCTCGGTGTGGAGTCATGTGTCATGTTGCGCCTAAATCCATTATCCATACATCATTGAGTTTCTTTCCGCCTTTAGAACTGGTCGCTGCTTCACTATACAAGATTTCTCCATAATCTGAGGTACTTGCAACACAACCTTGGGAGGTTGATGTTTCAGAATTCTTTTCTCCACTCTTCTTATTATGCCAACATTCCTTCTTCGTGTACCCTCTCATGCCACAATTGTAACATTTAAGATTCTTCCTTCTTCGAGATTTTGATCTACCATGATTTTGACTCCCACTGGAGCCACGTTCCGTTGATCTTCCTCTCATCATTGTCAAAGCCTCTGCTTGCTTTGAACTTTCTGACCTTTCCTCCTTATTCTTGCGCCTGGATTCTTCTTCAAGAATAGCACCGGCAACATCATCAAAGTGAAGAGAGTCACCAACATTATTATTTGTGATGTTGATGATGAGTTGATCATACGAATCTGGTAAACTCTGAAGTAGAAGTTCCGCACGTTCATTTTCGCTATTTTGAAATCTGATGCTGTGAGTTGAGCAAATAGCGTATTCAGAGTGTTGATGTGATCCGTTACTGACGTGGATTCACTCATTCGAAGAGTATAGAGTTTCCTCTTCAAGAATATTCTGGTGTGAAGTGACTTCACCTCGTACAATTTGTTCAGAACATCTCAAATCTCCCTTGCAGTCTTCTTCTCTGCAACACTTGACAAAACTGAATCTGCCATTGCTAGGTGCAAATTGGCAACAGCATTGTCATCCTTCTCTTTCCACTTTTCATCGCTCATATCTGTGGGTCTACCTTCAATTGCTTCTAGACAATTATCTTTCCTCAAAACTGCCCTTATCTTCAATTTCCACAAGGAGAAATTACTCCCATTGAACTTCTCTATCTCGAATTTTGCTGCCATAGTTGTAATACCTAACGAACCGAATTATACTATTTCACCGTGAATAGTACCGTATACGTGAACAGTATTGTACGTATTCCGTACACTAGAACAAATCCAGTATACGTTAACAATTAATGCAAAAGTATACAACCACATGTATGAATAGTAATCGTATCTGTGAATAGTACCGTACAACTGAATAGTGTCGTATACTGGAACAGTGACGTAGTCCGTAAATAGTGCACCGGTAAGTTCCCAGGAAAGAGAGGTGGGTCACTAATAGACACGCTTAAATACCAAGTCTTTCCTAGCCAGAACCTCCCTAAACACTTTCACGTTACCACACTTTATTTCCAGCAATTTCTTTTCTGATGTGGAAGATCAGATAATACTGCAACCACAGAGCATATTAAGAATCGACACTTTCTCAGCTTACCGCAGTGGACCTCGAACCAATGGCTCTGATACCACTGTTAGGTACCAGAGTGACGAGAATAGTGTCTCACAACTAAAATAAGAGATGAGAAAAAAGGAACTGAACACACAATATTTAACGTGAAAAACCCTCAATGAATAAAGGGAAAAACCACGAGGCAAGACTAGAAGAATTTCACTATGGGAAGAAATTACAACACCTCTCTCTAAATGCTAGGAAAGAACAACCTCACAAAGAATATAAGAAAATATACAAGAGAGAAAGAGAATATTTTGGGATGGGATTAAATGAATCCCTTAAGCCTCCTTTTATAGGCTCCATAAAGAGCACCAGGAAGAGAACCCACCAATGTAAGACTTCCTATGTCTAACATTCAATCCATAAGTCATTTCCATTTATTTCTACATTGTTTTGGTAATATCTTTTCCATTCATTTCTTTTCCCTTTTTTTCAATCTTTCGTTTATTTGATATTTCTTTCAATTTCTCCTCTCTCTCTCTCTGTCTCTCTCTCGTCTACCATGGCTCCATGCCTCCTCTCTCTGCTGTTGGTCCTCGTGGCCCTCTTCGCCTTTAGAACCTTCCTCATCTCTTCCTACTCTTTGCACAACCCTTCCTCTGTCACCTTCTCCACAGTCGCTCAGATCAGATCTCTCACCCTTTTTTTCATCCTCCACAACAACAACAACAACGATAAATCCTCCTTCGCCACTGAGATTTCTTCAATCGCGCCCTCCCCGCCTACCCAATCGGTATCGACGATGACTGTGACGGTGAGATTGAAAGCCCTAAGAATATGGGGTACGTGAAGATTCTGGCAGTGGATGCTGTTTGTTTCGACCGTCTTTTCCACCACGTTCTCTTGTTCAATGCGCAGGGAACCGGTCATCATGCCCCTTTATGTTTGACGATAGCATATTGTGTCTTAGCAGTCTCAAGTCAACTATTCACAAGATCAACATCACTAGTTCCACCCTCTGCCTCCATATTGGCATAGCCCAAAAAATTCAAGTTTGATGACAGTCAAAACGGAAAGACTTGCTGTTCTGAATTCTTGTTAGACATTGTTACTGCATATTTTGGAAGTCAAATGAACCCTTTTTAATTTGTTTTAAAAAATATTAATGACATGTAAAATTAAATCATATGTCACTTGTCACCTCACTTAAATAAGTTAACATGTCATTCTGTCTTATGAAATTTGGACAATTTTTTCAGGCTGCGTAGCAGCGCTCTTTTTTTATTTATTTTTTTCTAAACTCTCTTCAATGCAATTGAACACAAAATTAAAACCATATTTTATATAGCACACATTGTTAAAAGAATAGGAAATTAAATGAAGTTGAGATTGAAAATTGTTGGTGAAAATAATTTAAATAAAATAAATGTTTATTGCTAGAAACAAAATAAATGGATAAACTCATAAATTTATTATATTTTAATAAAAGAATTGTCTCTGATGACACGTGGTAATCCTCATTTTAATTTGATAAAAAATTTCTCGCTTAATCTTTTTTCTGCGCATTTTTCTCTTTTGCTGTATCTCCTTTTTGGTGCCTCTTTGCTTTCTTCTTCACACTTCCTTCTCCCACTCAATCTCTCACCCAAACCTCCCTCCGCCTCCTCCTCCCTCCTCTAACCTCCCCGTCCTCATATACTTTCATGGCGGCGGCTTCATCCTCTACCAATCCTTTTCAGCCATATCTATGACTATCAGCTTCTCTTTTCTTCTGCTTCACTTCTGCCTTTATCTTTTATCATTCATTTTGTGTTTGTTTTTTCTTCTCTTTTCTGTGCTACTTACTCTTTAAATATTTTAATTTTTATCTTTTGAGGAGAAAAAACACACTGATCAATATGCACTAAATAAGAGTTGAAAAAAATTGCTTTATCTTCCACCGTATGAAGTACACTGTAAACTCACATCAATGCAATTAGTATCTTCTCATTCATTCATTCCAAAATTTTCTTATCAAATTCATAAGGTTATAATAATAATAACTTTGACCATGGAAAATGATTAATTTATGGTACGATTTTCTAGGTTTGTGTTAAATTGTAATGAGATTTATGCCATTGAATATACACTTTTTATTTTTATTATCTTTACCTAAAAAATTAGGATCAACTAGTGGTGTTATAAGAAGAATGAAACATCAATAGAGTTATATATATGAATAAAATAGTACAAGAAAACATAGTGAAAAAATTCCGTAAAATTTACGGGGGAATATTCTAGTAAGTTTATAAATATAAGGATTTTTCAAGTAATTTTATTGTTTAGTACACGAAATTAATATAAAATATAATTAAAGTTGATCTGAAAAATATAAATATTCCTATGAAAAAAACATAAATGTTTAATTTATTTAATATAAATATTTTATATGTGATGTGAATGTATATTTTTAAGAGCAATATTGACACATTTAATTTTTTACAACTCAAGATTAAAACACAACACTCAAAATTAAAGACAATGTATACTAAAAAAATCATTACCTACATTATTTTAGATAAACCTTTTTAAACGTTGCGAGAATATAGCGTTTTCAGATATCAAAATTGTTATGGGGAGTCTTTATTTCTGCAAGAGGCGTTGAACTTGGCATAGGTGGAAAACCAATCAGCAAGGCCGCAAGAGATGAAGTACAAATTCCCAATGCAATTAAGATCCAGTGCAACCTTGCTGGATTCTCCTTGCATTACCTATTTTTGGTTATGATAAGTATACTTTTCACATGCGCTACATTAAATAAATTTTTATATTTCACTTAATCTTTAAAATAATCAAAGTTTAATATATATTCCATATATTATATATAATAATAATTTTTTATTTTAAATATCGTGTGCTTAGATTATTTTTATTACGTGCCTTCTTTTTTTTTTTAACCAAACCAATCAACTCTTTTTTCTTTAATTTTTTTTATTGAAGTTACTTTTAAATATACAAAATTACGTCAAAACTTTTTTCATGATATAAGCCAAGTATCCTGAAAGGTAATATCTACCTACACTTTTTCCATAAGTTGTGTGTAGCCCATCTTTTTTTGTTCCTATCACTGTCACATCATAATACATATCAGGATCACGAGTTGGTTCTGACAATATACATACATAATTAAATAAAAATGAGATTATTTCATTATAAAATAAATAAACAAACAAAGCAAATAAAAGTAAGAACCACACATCTGATATGTCGTGACCCACAAGGTATTATTAATCAAACTATAATATATATTTAGTATTTTTCTTTCAATGAATACGACATTCTTAGTATTAACAAAAGGCAACCATTTGCATACCTTCATTATCAGCCTGCAGTATCGTTTTCCAGTTTAGTATTAATAGTTTGGCTTTTGGATTTTAACAGTGCCCAGAGATATCGAGGACGACATTGACTTTAGCTTGTTAATCACCATCACCAATATGGTTAGAGAAGAAGAATTCAGAAACTTCATTACTAGTTATGCATGCCACTTTATTACTCAACTTTATTTTTCAATGATTACAAAGAACACAAAGCAAAAGAAAATGACTCACAAAGGTACTTGCTACACAAATAGAGATTATGATCTATGCACTTGTAATCTCCATTATTGGAAGCAGATCACGGGAACGCTAAATAACAACATACAAACAAATTAAATAATCAAAAAAGTGTGGTAAACTATCTAACAAGATGCTTTCATTTCCCTTCAGTATCCATGATTCAAATATTGGTCCGTTGTATGTAAACCTGCATGAAATTGAAACGAAATAAGCAAGATACTCAATTAATGTATACAAACCTATTTATAACCAAAGTCATGATCCTTATTTTGGATATAGAAGGAAATCACTTAAGGGTGTAATGGGCAGATGATTCATGATTATTATAAATACCTTTTATGAAATCATCTATTCTTGGGATAAAATATACCCTTCGCAGTAGTTGCCTTCTTACCGCCGGAACTTGAAGAAGTTGAGCTACTTCCCTGAGGGGGAGGCCTGGTGTGGCCAAGAACCTTTTGAATGTTTATATTGTTGGAGCTCATTCTGCTATAGGATTTTTGTCAAAACAAAAACAAATTTTGCTAAGGAACTACTTGTTTAACAGTTGTGTCTTGGAATACTACTTTCGATAACAATATAGGTATTTATAATGAAACATTCAAAACAGACACCGCGTGCGGCGTGCCCACATTCAAAGAAGGAACGTACCATGTGATTTGATAGTAACCAACAGGGAAATTTCATTTTCCATTACTACCTATGTGAAAACCCAAATAAAATTGACCATGCATGGGAAGCAAGAGATAAAACATGAGTTATTGAAATCTATACAATTTGGTGACTAAGTAGACAAGTATATATCTGGGTCGTGTCATGCATCAAGGCTAATCCCTTCTTTGGCTTGTAGATTGTGATTCACTCAATTTCGTAGAAACATGCATCATTTTCAAACGTATCCTTACGCGGCTTTGATTTGTGTTAAAGGGAGAGTAATTAATGTTTGAATGCTGTCAACGGTTTCAACGTTAGACGGAAATTTAATGTGTTCTTTACTAGCTCTTTTCGTGGACAATTCAGGTAAACCCTCCTTCTATATAAATTAAGAATTTTCGATGATGTCATGCGGGAGATTCATATGATCTGATTTATGTTAAGGCCAAGTCAAAGCTTAAATTATCTGTGAATCTCGTTAGTCAAATACTCAAACCGCTTTGTTATCTATTTCTTTATGGAATGGATTTACTATTTGAAAATGAATTTTACAAAATTCCTTAGCTTTATATATACATTGGAAACTAACGTGAACTTAATATTATATAATAATTATCTGATGTTAAGTTTCTGTAATAAATAGTAAATGGATTCATTCCTACGGCCATTGATAAACTGTCACCGGCGGATCCCTACACTAAAGTGTTAGATGAAAGTATTGTAGAATTAGCAAATATGAGTATGACTATGTGTTTGAAAAAGAATTTTAGACATATTATTGGCGCCGTGAGCGGCAGTGTAGGAATAATCTATTCTTGATATACTATTTTTGTGAGGAAAAAAAAGAGAATGGATTCAAAATTGAAAAAGAAAAATTGATAAAACCTCTCTTGCCTCTCTTACATTTAACCGACCCTACCTATACTTCTTTTATATTTTAAAATCTTGAAACAAAACTCCCTTAACAACCTAAGAAACTTCTCTTGATATGAAAAATAACTCTGTTACAACTTCTTTTGACAAAACTAGTAATGGAGCTATTAGATCCTTGTCAAAGGTAGATCTATGTACATTTAGTGGTCAAGTTGACCAAAACTTTACCCAAGTGGGAAAATCTCCCAAGTTTATGTTTGCTTAATTAGCATAGCATTAAATAATTGATTTTTGGTCCATTTGGGTTTTTTTTTAACCGATTTGCCATCTAAACGGAGTTGGTATAACATTTGGTCAAGGATTAAGGGATCCGTTATTGTTACCTATGGGAATTGAAGTAGCAATTATAGTAAATCTTTTTTGTTTTTTTGATATGGAACCATTGTCTTATTTTGAGGTTCAAACAGCTGCTATCACTGTAGGTAGTTAACGTTGGGTGTAATTATAGTAAATATTGAAATGTAAATGGAGGTTTTGATAATTTTTAAATTAAATAAAAAGAAGTTTGGGTATAATATTAGTTAAATATATGAAAAGTTCAATTAATTTTCCGACAGAGCTATTATCATGAATTATTTTTAAAAACATGTTGAGTTGAATTGTCTTCTTCGATAGTTTGGAAAGTGATTTGTATATATCAAGGTTTAAAAATTTCAATCACTAAATTCTATTAAAAGAAAAAAGAATTAAAATATCTGGTTTTTCGATTTTTCAGATATACCATATATTCAAATTAATATCATATAAAGATAAGAAAGTCAGTATAGGAGGAACGAAAACAAAAGGAAAAGAATATTGGGGGAGCAATTAGTTAATGATATATTTTGATTGTTCGAATTTATTAGAATTGAAGAAAAAATAAAAGGTAAATTACACTTTATTGCAACGGAAATTCGGGTGGTATCGTATACTCACATAGATGGAGGTGGTAATATTATAATCCAAGCTAAATAGATGTACTTAAAAGGATCTATTTGGCAAATCAAAACGTACAATCATGTGAGCTAGCAGGTAATGCCTAAGCTTCTGTATAGTAGAGATCAGAGCCAATCATGTCTTCTCATCAATTGGAGTGTAGTTAAGCTCAGCTCTAGGATCTATTCTAAGTAGTAAATAACAGGGAGAATGAAGCAATAATTTATTTATAATTGATTAATAATTTATCTTTATTTTAAATATTAATATTTGATTCATTATAAATAAATTATTAATTAAAATAATTTAATACTTGATTAATTTAATGATTAAACTAAACTGAAACACTTTTTTACAAGATAAACTAAACTATCTTTCTTCCAAATAATATGAGCAAATATTCATTTTGTTATATAAGTGTCATTATGTTATTCCTCTATTTATAAATATATTAAAAAAATTAATGTCAATTTATAATATCAATTTTGTTATTCCAAAAATTAATTTGATATCACTTTAAAAAATCCCAAACGATAACAAAATAGTATAATGAATGATGTGAAATTTATATTATATTGTTTTGTTCAACATCCAAACTATGATGTTCAGGTAGTTTAAGTTTTTTCTATAATATATTTATAAATAAAAATTAATAATATAACACTTATATATTTAAAATACTAAAATAAACATTTAGTCTAAATAATATTTTCATTTCCTTGCTCATTTTCTTGAGCAAGTAGGACTCGAGCATGTTTGACTCGAGCATGTTTGACTCGAGCATGTTTTTCTGCAACAATATAAAAGGATATCTCTCTTCAGGTCATTGGTGGCTTTAAAATAGTGACTTTATCAAATAACCTTAAATGTTTTTGGGTTTTGCCATCTTTAATGGTATAAATTAGGAGTAGGCATTGCGTTGCATCGATACGTGAACCTGAACAATTTGATTTAAATTAACTCATAAATGATGGATTATGAGTCTAATAAATGGCTCATTAATCCATGTACTAGTCTTTTAATTTAAGAAGCTCAGGTTTACCTCAAAAATTATATTTTATCATTTTAAATGCTTTTTGGTTATTCTAAGCCATGAAATTCAAGAGATTCTTTAAGTATTTTTCTTTTTTATGAAAGTACTGATATTTTTTAATAATTAGTAATTAATATATATGAAAAATTAATATATATTTAACATCGTTTCATGTTATAATTTTTTGTTTTATTAATTTTAATTGTCCCTTTTCATATTATTTTTTTTAAGATCAAGTTTAACTCATAGAAGTAAGTTGAGTTTGTTCAGATTAGAGAATTTTTTTTTTTGCCAAACTCAACTCATTAAAAAATATTATAAACCTAACCCAACCTAAGCACATTCTTAGCATTAATATATCAATAATTTTACATATTCTTAATCAATCAACTTAATAATCATTTTAAATATTTAAAGAAGAAAATATTAAATATTTTTTTGTTTTTAAAATACTAAATACTTATATTTTTTGTTTAATATTTTTTTAAATAATTAAGAGAATGTTAGAAGAATATAATATTATCCTAAATATATTTCATTTGTTACATTAGAAGAAATTGTATTTCCAAAAAAAGACAGCCAGTTCCATTTGTAAATTTTTCCCTCTTTTTTTTTTTGGAGAAAAATCCTAGATTTGTCTCATCTATATGAATGACAAAGTAATCATTGAGTTTTTTTTTTCTTACAAAGTCACATGTTCACTGTTTCTATCATCACAACATAGTTTTTGAAGGCTGAATTGGATAACCAATGAATATTTAATAGGTATTTTAGTGAATTTATTAACTATCGATTAATTAAAATTAACTTAACTTATCTAATTCATTAAATTTATTATTATAATTGAATATATTAAATTAAATTTAAATAGAGATCAACCGGATAAATAATGAATTAATTTATGAATCCAATTGCCATCCCTACAACACCATAAATCACAAGAATCCTTCTGGCTCCACCACCTCATGGTTGACATTTCTTCTTCTCGACGGTCTTCAGACTTCATTAACTGCCTCTATTGTGCC
Source organism: Styphnolobium japonicum (assembly GCA_023212625.1). Taxonomy (NCBI): domain Eukaryota; kingdom Viridiplantae; phylum Streptophyta; class Magnoliopsida; order Fabales; family Fabaceae; genus Styphnolobium; species Styphnolobium japonicum. The sequence continues at coordinate 16,496,030 of JALBWW010000003.1, read as the reverse complement.
AAAATGCTTTGCGAATTTTCATCCATCGGAATTTAGAGAAATTACTGTGCTTGAAGCAAGGTAAGGCTGTCTACATTAGATCCACTAAGTGAATCCGGCCTCTTCCCTGGACCCCGCACATTGCGGGAGCTCTTGTAGCACCAGGTTGCCCTTTATTGTGCTTGAAGCAAGGAGGTAAAAGGTTTGTGAAAGGCCCACACAACGAAACTATTGCGAGCTATGCTTAACGAAACAATCGAGTCCATAGGTCTTCCACCACTTCAAAGGTCTTGGTGAGAAATGGAGGGGGACCCACATCGTACATCCCTTCCATGGTATGTGGGGAGAGGCTTGAAGATGGAGATTTTGGACCAACCGCGTATGTTATGGTTTTTTCCTCTTTCACTCTAATTCTCGACATATCATGACTCGATAATTGATTCAAGAAGGGGAAAAGCAGGAGGATTTTATGGTCATGGCTTATGTTGGGCCATTATTGACACGCTGTGCGATCACTCACCAAACGTTCTTCGGTGATTATTTTTTTATTTTTTTCCCGTCAAGGGCGAGTTTAGTCATGGCAATAAGATTTAAATAAATTAAATTGATGGCCAAGATTGAGAGTAACTCTTTAGTCATGTGATAGATAAGTAATTTTTTAATCTTGATTATTGAAATGAGATTTAATAGTTATGATTTATTTATTTTATCTCTTATATATAATAAATTATTTCTCTCACTTAATACTCTTTTTATATATGAGGATGAGGATTAGTCTGGTCCTCATTTTTTTTTCTGAATATAGCTACACAACGTTAGTTGTGATCAAACATTTATTGATTGCTAATTATATTTAATAAATTTATAAATATTTATTATAAACCTAATCATCAATAAATACTTGACAACTCACTTTTGAAATATATATATATAATTTTGATCAATTATCAATGTAAATTTTTTATATTATAATTCAATCATGAATTGTCACATCATTAAAAAATAATGACTTCTGAAATAATTGTTATCAGAGTTAAACTTTTTTAATAACATGACAATACATAATTGAGTGGTAGTGTAAATTTTATTTACATTAACAATAAATCAAAATTATATATATATATATATATATATATATGACAGGATTGATTCCAAATTAACGACACTTTATCATTGATATCTTTTACAATATATGTTTACATGGAAAAACAAAGTACATGATTAAAAAGTTTGAGTTACATCTTTTACTAGATATTGAGTAGTGACTCCATAATCGGAGAAACAAACACACAAGAAACTTAAACACAAACCAACAAATTAAGGAATTAAATAAATAAATAAACTAGATGGAAATGTTCGCGCTACTGCACATGCTTCCATTCTCCTTCAAGAAACCTTCTAATTCCAATTCACACCAATCTGCATGAAAATCAAAATAAATGAGCAAAAATACAAAGGCCAACACCGTACCTTATAAGAATGTGTAAGAACTAACTCTCATAAAAATTTAAAGAATTAGTTGAAGGCACAAAAATAATTTTATATATTTAATATACCTCTTCACATAATTTATTTATTTTATTAATAATGGTGGTAGCAAATCTTAATCATTTCTTCATAAAGGCTTTGATATAATATTAATTATCAACTATCTTAAAAACTTAAGTATATATTCTTCAAGAAAAAAAAAAAACTTAAGTATATATATATAAAAACAAGGAAGTTGTCTTTATTGATTTGGATTTGTTATAAAGGGATTTCAGACGATTGGAAGTAAGTACCTGGAAAATAATAAATGGTATAAAATCATCATCTCCTGGAAAAGATCTGTCGAATAGTCGGCAATTGAGTCCCAGAGGTTGGAGGGTTGGAGTTACTGCCCTGAGAGGGTGGCCTTGTTGTAGGGCAAAGAACCTCTTTAATGTTTATGTTTTGGGAGCTCATTTTGCTCATGGTTTGCTGCTTCAAAATGGGATTGTGTATGGACAACACTTGTTACAGACAATGCTGTTTTTGGGATGTGCTTGAATATTGATGTGGCTTGGGGGTATTTATAGAGCAAGAGGTGCCTTAAATATTCACGAAAAGGAACTTACCAAGTGATTGATAGTAATCTAGAGACAAATTTATATTATTCTTTTGCTATTTAATGTTTTCCAATGTTTTTTCCATACAAATTTGGAAAGCTACCGTGTGTGAGACATATATATAGCTTGTGGCACAAGTAGATAACCGCGGTGAGTGGGCTTCACAATAATCTGCATGGTTTATTACACACCTTCGTCCAACATCAACGTGGGACTTCAAGTATACAAGCTTTCGAAGCTAATGTGTAAAACGGCCGGTGAGGGAAACTCCTTTGTCAAAGATTTTGACTTTGAATACGCGCTATTACTGCTTAATTTGTAATTCAAGCTATTGCATTGTAAATACCATTTTATATCCCAGTAATCAAATATTATATACATGAGTTGTTAGTGCTGAAATGATATTTGCATATTATTTCTGATTGTTTTACACTTTTTTACACTTTTTTTTACTCAAAGAATAAGTCATGTGTTGGAGACTAACGTACTTGATGGGAGTCAATATCCCATTTGGTTTTGGGACACGTACTTGTAGATAACAACAATTTTGATTTTGGTGTTATTATCCCTTCCCATGGTGTTGATCAAATAATATCTTTTTGCACATATATTACAAAAAAAGATCATTTGATAACAAAAATATGGCCAAGAAATAACAAAAAGGGTTTTTATTTGTAATTAAAAATTGATTACTAATTAAAGGGATACTATCATTAATATTGGGAAATGAGCTCCACTGGTCTTCCTATTAGATGGCTTCTATTTGTTAGCTCAAGGAATTCTTATATTAGATCGCTTTTATTCGTTAGCTCAAGGAATTCTTATAGCATTGATTTTATGATGATAACAAACAACATTCCTTATTTAACATTGATTGTTTACACTTGATCCTAGTTAAAAGACTATTGTAGATTTATCAAAGCATTAAAGTTGACATTCTCAAATATGAGCAAGCTAACAAAGTCTGGAACTAGCCGCTGAAAGGGCAAAAAAGAGCATGCTAATAATCAAAATTGGACTATTCAAGGAATAAGTCTAGAAGACACTAATGAGTTAACTCATGAATTGAAAATGAGCTAGCTCATGATCGAAACCCATAAACACTTTGTTCAACTCTGTTTTTGGTTTTCAACTACAAGATGATTCTATAAGGTTTTCCAAGCTACCAAATCGTTAGAATATTATTTGGAAATGCTGGGATAATACCAAACAAAAAGAAAGGACATACAAAAAAGAGAAAAAGGACATCATATACTCGCTAGTTGCCAATTGAGTATATGGAAAATTGGTACAGTACAAAAATTGCAACGTTCAAATTTGAGGTTGCCTACAAATGTTATGTTTTTCATAGAATTCAACACACAGAGCAAGATCATTTTACTTATATTATTATATGAGAATCATCCTTCCACTGTATTGAGCTTATCTGAGCATTTACTCTTTTGAGAGTTTCCTTTTTAAATACCTTTCTGTAAAGCCTTGCGTGGCTGCTTATCTAGCTTGCGAGCTAGCTAGTTTATAGGTCTAAGAGTGACCTGAGAGAACAACTTGCTGCTTTTAGCTTGGAGAGGTTATGGTGAATCAAAAAACATTTAATTGATAGTGAAAATTCTCAATTTTGCTGAGAACTAGATGTAGATTACACATTGGGCCGAACCAATATAAATTTTGTTGTGCAAGCTCTCTCTTAACCCTTCTCTTTATTGCATTTGTGTGTGTGAATGTTTATTTGTTAATGTTCAAAATTGTATGCACATGCTCTGTTTAAGTTTTGAATTCTGACTTTGATAAGCTAGCTCATTGTCACTAACCAGCCAGCTTATCTTTGCTGGTGTTTTGAGTTTTTGTGTGTGTTGTAGAAAATTTCGTTTTAGTAACACTTGATTCAACCTCTCATTCTCAAGTGATTCATTACTATCACTATTTACAAATTTAATTGATAATATCATCCATATCAAAATGTTAGGATTTATTTTCAATTTATAAAATTAAAAATACGTCATGAAACTAAACCAAATTCAATTTGAATTTTAAAATTTATATAATTAATTAAAATTTTCTTCTTAACCGTAAAAAGCTTCATATGATAAATTTTTGATATTGCGATAAACCTTTTTTTAGGTTTTGTTTAATTGTCTCCTGCTGGTTTAAATAAAAATTCTCAAAACATGATGACATTGATGAGAATCAAAATTTGATTATTATTTGTATGAACCAAAATCTATTGATCTTCATATAATATTTCACGAACTTTCCTATTTACTCAAACTAAGCAATTTAGCAATGTAATATGACTTTTCAGCAATGCATATTCCCTTTATAAAAGCTACTAACATACCTTATTAATTTGGTGACAAAAAAAGCATACCCTTGTACAAGGGTTTGTATGAGTTACACTATATTAAGACTCTGCATATGAAAGATATGTTAAATTCTTTCATATACTAATTAGCTTTTTTTGTACCAAAAAAATACTAATTAGCTTTTTTTGCATATGGAATATTTCACTTTTTTAATATCAAAATCTTCTATTTTTACAAAATCTAAAGACACAAAAATTTATAATTATACAAAATAATTAAGCTGTGTATTGCACAGATTTTGAGTTAACAATAAGAGTACTACACAGCCAAAAAAATTTTTTTTAGCTATCTAGTATTTTCTTAGTAGTAATACAGAAAAAAACATGAGGTTTTAAGAGTATAAATATATAGTATGAAAGTAACATTCCTCCATACTATAATGCACCATAGACTTAGAGCACGCGTTGGCCACAGGGTTTCGTTTGACGACCAACTTGTACCTCACGGCTTATTGCACTCATGCCTACTTCGTTTCGCAGAAAAAAATATTAGCGTAATATGTTTCAATGAAACTGTACTCTTTCGTGCTGATATTAATAATCTTCCTTGGAACCGCCTAAACTTAATTCTTTGCAGGGAAAAGATTTGACTTTTTATCTAAAATATATATTTAAAAAAACTAAATAAAAAATCACCAGAAATATCATTTAAGAGCTTCTTTTTTATTTCTTGCAAATTTTTTGAATTGAACCGACATTTGAGTCATTGACCCCTACGGACTATGGCAAATACACACGGTGTCTCTACCACGCGGTTCCGTGGGAGACCTACAGCGCTTTGTATATCCAATATCTCACTATCAAGTTCCGGTGAAAGCTTCATTTTTCCTGTGCCTGTGTTTTTTCTTTTAATAATATTATTGACCTTGTCAGTAAATTTAATCCATTTGATATTCATCTTTTTGCGTCATTTTAATATAAAAATATGCTGTATTTTTTCTTCAAAGCTTATAATGTAATATATACCACACGTTTCGTGTTGAATTGTAAGTGAAAATGCAAGTAATTAAAACTCTTAATTCAAATTTGGTTCCAAATACATGCAACTTCTCCTATATAAGTTCATAATTAAACCATTCAATTGTGATTGCGGTCGGTACTAATTTTGTTATAGGTTTTTGCAATTGTCGAAAAATACAGATAAATGCAGTCCTTACAAATTGTAACTTGATCATCCTTTAATGGTGAAACTATCATTACTCCAGTCTAGCACATCTTAATTAGAATGATTTTTCTGGTTTACCAGAACCAAAGGAAGCGGAGGCTTGGGCTTTCTTGCAAGCTATTCAGTGGGTATCTAGTCTTGACATCCAAAATATCATCTATGAGTTAGATCGCAAGCCTGTCATTGATGCAATCTCAACCACTACTACTGGCTCTTCTGATTTTCATGTTATTTTATCTAAATGTAGAGCTACTCTTCTTTCTTATCCAAACTTTTTGGTGAGTTTTGTTAGGAGGCAAGCAACTTATGTTGCTCATTCATTAGCAAGGGCATCACGATTTTTTGCTAGCAACCATGTCTTTGAACATATTCCCAATTGTATTCATTCTCTTGTCTTGAATGAAATGATATAATTACATTCTCTTTCAAAAAAAAATTAGAATGATTTTTCTGTTGTAAAATATACACACGTTGTATGTTATGGACAATTACATTCATTAAAATTAAGAATGTATTTAGTAAGGGTTGATTCAAAAAAAGGCTCGTTATCTAGAAGACCTATATATCTCGTTTGTGTCGTGAAACTGCATGATTTCACTCTGCAAAGAACTCCAGGTCATTTTTCTTGAGGTTCATTCTCTTCATGGTCCGCTTGCTCCATAATAACTGGCCCAATAAAAAATCCCAATTATTGGGCCTGTGGATACCATGAAATAGAAAGCCCCAATGGGCAGAAAGGAACAAACATTGATTAACTCTTCCGGTTTCGGGTTTTCAATCCAAATTAATCGAGATCAGGCACGGGGATGTACATTGTACTCGATCCAAAATTTCTCAGCCTTCCATCATTTTATTAGTAAAATATTCTCGTATGGCTCAAGATTTAAACGTTGTTTGTCTATATTAAACTTCACCATCACTCAGGTTCACCTTTTCCTCAGTTTCAAATCCTTTCGTACTAGACTTAGCGGAGTTGTTCGAACAGGTCTAAAACTTTGGATGCTTGATAGCTTGATGCTCTATTTAAATATTCTTCAGCTACTCCATTTATATATAGCTTATTCGTTTAACGGAAGATGGGAGTGAGCTCTCGGCAAACAAAATGGATACCCCTTCATCATCTGAAGGACCCCATGAATGGTGCAGCCCCTCAAAGTCTCCGTACGTTTAGTAGGTGGCAAATTTCTAACAATGGCAGGACTTGCCCATGGCAGGACTTGCCCTGCTGCCTTGAGCAACAACTAACGAAGTCCCCCCCCCCCCCTCTTAAAGTTTGTTAATCAATTTCTTTTCCAACTTCATACTTATAAGTTGCATGCCAACATCCTACCTTGATAAGGTTAAAATGGGTTGAAGTCAAATCAAATTACAAGTTCAATTTATGAAAAAACATAGACTCTTGGAGAATGATGCTAAAAGAGATATTATTGATTGCGAGCCAACATCTTAACATCTTATCGTTGTAAGGTTCAGATAGAATTAGAATCAAATTGAACTGAAACTTGCTGATAGGCTTAATTAGAAAAAAGTTGCGCTGACTAAAAACTATAACTAGCCTAATCATAAGCACTCGATCTGTCAATTAGTAATATTACAAGAATTTATCTATATACATTTATTCTAATTATATTAAATGTAATATTATTCTTTACAAATATGATTTCATCTACTTTACGACTTTCTTTGATGCTAAAAGTTAGTCTTACTACAACACTTTTAGATCATGTAGATATTACAATATCTTAATTATTATATGCAACTACAATTTTTTGCTCGTTAGTTAGGTATGCATATACTAGGTCAATTTACCTAAAAAATTGTTTTTAATTTTTGTGAACGTAATTGTAAGTCATAGTTGAAGATTTAGAGTCCCTAAAACCATGTAACTTGTACACAACAACCTAACCGGAAGGAAAGAGAAAAAGGAAATAGAGAGGCCGAGCATGAATTAAGGGGTTGATATCCGCTGAGCTAGAATTCTAAACATCTCATAGCAGCCATTTTGGAACCATTGAATTTCTCTCTTTTCAAAACCAATGTTCTTTCTTGTTTCCAGTTTTCTCAACCAATCTAACAACGTTAATGCTTGCATGGAAATTCATACTCCTTTGAATTTCCTCCAAAAATAACACAACAACAAGGACAAGTAACATTGCATCAAATACTGCAAAAGGTCTCCAACGAGTATACATATTAATGTGAAAGAACCACCATTGACAGAGATGACAAGTTCATCAAATTCGCCACCAAAATCAACCTCATTGGGTGGCCGGCCACCACAAGCGGTGAAGTTTACGCGACGTACTTCAAGCGGCAGGGTTGTGAGCCTATCACGAGATGATGACATAGATGTGTCTGGTGAGTTTGCGGGCCAAAATGACTACATCAATTACACTGTCATGATGCCACCCACACCGGACAATCAACCTGGAACCTCTGATTCCAAGCAAGATGGATCATATGGGACGACAAGGTTTGCCTCTGAGTCTCAACAAGGAATGAATGATAGCGGTAGCGATGGTGGCGGTGGCGGTGGCGGGTCTAAAATGGAAAGAAGGATGTCTGTGTTGAATTCAGCGAATAACAAGTCCATGTTATTGAGGAGTCATACTCAAGATTTTGATCATAATCGTTGGTTGTTTGAGACGAAAGGGACCTATGGAATTGGGAATGCATTTTGGCAGGATGAAAATGCTTTTGGGGAAGATACTTCAGTGAGCATGTCAGATTTCATGGACAAACCCTGGAAACCACTAACTAGGAAAGTTAGAATTCCAGGCGCTATACTTAGCCCTTATAGGTATGCATTGTATATCATTTTTCATATTCATGAAAGCAAATGATGCCTGATTATGCCCCAGGTGCATAGTTTAAGTGTGTCTTGTTTGTTAAAATATTTGAGGCTTATGTATATGATTTGTGTTTAAAAAGAAAAAACCTGTTATTTTTTTCTGCATAATCATAGGAGGCTTGAGAGAATTGACTCCTTCTGTTAAATACCCTTCGCGGCATCCATGACCAATTTCAAATCCAACATTTTCTTTTTATATCTTTACATGTCAGATTTCACTGTGATCTTTGTTTTTTACTATTCTTTTTTTTCATCTTGAGTACATGACTAGTACTTCTGACCTTGCCCTACTACATCAGCCTAGTCGCATTGTGAAATTAGTTACCACTATAAAGCAATCCTAGTTACAAATTAAGAACACTATTTTATTAAATGACCTTTGAGATCTTCAATCCTTTTGATTTTTCATTTATATGAGCATTTAGAACTATAAGGCATTCTATTTCTTAATTAAATAATGCAAGCAAGGTTTGAAATTGCTGCTGCAGTCCAGTAAATAGGCTGCATTCTGCTGCAATTGCTGATAGAAGTACAATTTAAAACCTTGATTGTAGTTATGTGGTGGGAGTTCGATCCCCCACATCCTCATTTTTCATTTCCCTTTAGGTCTAATAGGGCCTCCTAGAACCTAAAAAAACGTTTATTGCAAGATTAGTATTTGGAGTTTACAATTAATTTTTGAATTATTTATAAATTATTTTCTTGAACAGGTTGTTGGTGGTCATCCGTATAGTAATTCTAGCCTTCTTCTTAACTTGGCGAATTCGGAACCCTAACTATGATGCAATGTGGTTATGGGGAATATCAATTGTCTGTGAAATTTGGTTTGCTTTCTCTTGGCTTCTTGACATCCTCCCCAAACTCAACCCTATAAACAGAAGCACAGACCTTGCTGCTTTACATGACAAGTTTGACCAACCATCTCCTTCCAACCCTACTGGTCGGTCAGACTTACCTGGCATTGATGTTTTTGTCTCCACTGCTGACCCTGAGAAGGAGCCACCTCTTGTCACTGCCAACACCATTCTTTCCATTCTTGGTGTAGACTATCCAATTGAAAAGATCTCATGCTATATTTCTGATGATGGTGGTGCCATACTAACATTTGAAGCAATGGCTGAAGCTGTCAAATTTGCTGAGGTTCGTTTACAATCTTGCACAAGGAACTAATGCAAAGAATAAAAAAAGGGGACATGAACATATGAGAATTAAAAGAAACCCATCTCAAGCTGGTAAAATTCCTAGAAATGAAAAAAAAAAGAAAAAAAGAAAAAGAGAAGGAACCAGAGCTCATAAAAATAATATGAATTTAAATTTCTTTTGTGGCAAGGCTAATATTGTCATACAAATTCAAATTTCCTGAGGATTGCTGTATCAAACATGGGGGAAGTTTAATTTTACTCAATTTAGATTGATTATGATATACCATCAATTAATTTCTTGGTTATGTACTCACAGGTTTGGGTACCTTTTTGTCGGAAACACAATATTGAGCCTAGGAATCCTGATTCTTACTTCAACATAAAAAAAGACCCCACAAAGAACAAGAAACGTGCTGATTTTGTCAAAGACCGCAGATGGATCAAGAGAGAGTATGATGAATTCAAGGTCAGAATCAATGGGCTTCCAGAGGCAATACGTAATCGGAGTAAGATGTACAACTCCAAGGAGGAGAAGAAGGAAAAGCAAATAGCTAAGGAGAAAAATGGTGGGGTGTTACCACCAGATAAGCCCATCAATGTCACTAAAGCTACATGGATGGCTGATGGGACTCACTGGCCAGGGACGTGGCTCAACCCTACTGCGGATCACGCTAAGGGTGACCATGCTGGAATCTTGCAGGTACTATCTACTCTCTCCTTAGATTTCATCCTACTTTGTATCCTAATTAACTTCTAACCATGCTTTGTGAATGTAAAATTATGGAGAAATACGATGACAATATAGTTCAATACCTGTATAGGATGCTAAGATCCTTTTTGGTTCAAATATTCCACCTTTTTTCACCTCCATCAACTTTGTATATGATTAACTTAGCAGTAGAGCTCACATGATAATCCTGAATGACCATGTTTGTTACTTACAGGTAATGAGTAAGGTCCCAGAACATGACCCAGTAATGGGTTTTGCAGATGAGAAAAGACTAGACTTCACAGGCGTAGACATCAGGATTCCAATGTTTGCATATGTCTCCAGAGAGAAGCGCCCAGGGTATGACCACAACAAGAAAGCAGGAGCCATGAACGCCATGGTTCGAGCCTCGGCAATATTGTCCAATGGCCCCTTTATACTCAATTTGGATTGTGACCACTACATCTACAATTCTCTTGCTTTGAAAGAGGGTATGTGCTTCATGATGGACCGTGGTGGTGATCGCATATGTTACATACAGTTTCCGCAAAGATTTGAAGGGATTGATCCCTCTGATCGATATGCAAATCATAACACAGTCTTCTTTGATGGTAAAATTCTAGCTTTCAGCTATAGCCTTATTCATTCTATGCAGGCTTTACTAGAGATTGCACTATAATTTTTTGAAGCATCACAAATTAAATTGAATGGTAGATACTAGATAGTGTTTTGTTATGTAGCTAAGATTTCCAGTGTTCTGTTAGTATCTATATTTAACCATGCATGTATAAATTCATTAGGAAATATGCGAGCACTGGATGGTCTCCAAGGTCCAGTGTATGTGGGGACAGGTTGCATGTTTCGGCGTTATGCACTCTACGGATTTGAACCACCGAGATTCATAGAGCACACAGGCGTGTTTGGTCGAGTAAAAACCAAGGTAAACCGTGATGCACTGCAGGCAAGATCAGGTCTTGATGATGACAGGGAGCCCCTGACATCTGATTCAGAAATGGGTTTACCAAAGAAGTTTGGAAGTTCAACTATGTTCACAGATTCCATACCTGTAGCTGAGTTCCAAGCACGACCACTTGCTGATCACAAATCTGTAAAGAATGGCAGGCCACCCGGAGCATTGCTCATACCACGTCCACCATTGGATGCACCCACTGTTGCCGAGGCAATTGCTGTCATCTCATGCTGGTAATTGCTCTTGCTTATCTCTTTTTTCAGTATGTCATCAAACGCTCTTTTTTGGTGATGTCAAAATCTTGGGATCATATTTTGATGCATCAATGCAGGTATGAGGACAAGACAGAATGGGGTGATAGAATAGGTTGGATTTATGGGTCAGTGACAGAGGATGTGGTGACTGGTTATAGGATGCACAACCGTGGGTGGCGATCTGTGTATTGCATCACAAAGCGAGATGCTTTCCGTGGCACAGCACCTATAAATCTTACTGATCGCCTACACCAGGTGCTGAGATGGGCTACTGGTTCTGTAGAAATTTTCTTCTCACGAAATAATGCACTTTTTGCAAGCAGGCGCCTCAAGTTTTTGCAGAGAGTTGCATACCTCAATGTTGGCATCTACCCCTTTACCTCCCTATTTTTGGTCACATACTGCTTCATTCCTGCACTGTCCCTTTTCTCCGGACAATTCATAGTCCAAGGCTTAAATGTAGCTTTCCTTACCTATCTTTTGCTCATCACTGTCTGCCTCACTCTGCTCTCCCTCCTTGAAGTAAAGTGGTCAGGCATTGCCCTTGAGGAATGGTGGCGTAACGAGCAGTTTTGGGTCATTGGTGGTACTAGTGCTCACCTTGTTGCTGTCGTACAAGGTCTGCTAAAGGTCATAGCAGGCATAGAGATTTCATTTACCTTAACCTCTAAGTCAGCAGGAGATGATGAAGAAGATATCTATGCTGATCTTTACATTGTGAGATGGACCAGTCTCTTCATTATGCCACTAACAATTATCATTCTCAATATTGTTGCCGTAATCATGGGGTTCTTAAGGACCGTATACAGTGTGATACCACAGTGGAATAAGCTCATGGGAAGTCTCTTCTTTAGTTTCTGGGTGCTGTCTCATATGTACCCATTTGCCAAAGGGTTGATGGGCAGGAGAGGAAGGGTGCCCACAATTATTTATGTGTGGTCAGGATTGCTTTCCATTACAATTGCCTTGCTTTGGATTTCAATCGATCCACCAAGTGATACTAGTACCTCAGGAGGAGATTTCGAAATATGATGATGGCAAAGAAGAGTGCATTGGAAGCATATGCATATATAAGAATACTGCAAATACCTTTGAAAGAAATTCTCTCAGTGACAAAAGAAACAAAAATAAAGGATAGATGGCGCCTCTTACTCAGTTTTTATATATAGAAATACAAAAAATAGATGGTGTCTATAAAGGTGAGAAATGTACAATAGAGAGAAGAAGGTCGTTTGAAATTGCTCATCGTCTGTAGAAATATTTTTATGTTTATTGATTTACAAAGCTGTAAATTTTTCAATAACACATACAATATATAGACATTAATAATTTAATAACCTGACATCTAGTTTTCTTCCCTCTCCCTCTCTTGTTCATTTCCTTCGTCAACCACTACAAGAAAAAAAAAACTTCAGGGACAACAAACAAAAATTAGTGTCTAATATTTACAACCCCATCTACAAATTACTTCAGTAACTCTGCTTGAGTTGTAAATGAAAAGTGGAAACCACCCATGTTTAAAATTATATAGATACTTATAAGACATAAGTAATTTATATTTATTTTGTAGCATACATTTGGTTGGACCAAACGCCATGTCTTTAGTTGAAAAATTTGATATCTAAACATTACTAGCATGTCAGGAGTATTTTGAGAATTATCATATATGATCATGCGAATCTGCATTGTAAACCAAATAAGTTTTTAAATTATTTTTCCAAGAATTTTGGAAAAAAAAAATTCTCAATAGTTTTAAATGCTATCCAAACAGATTTTTTAAAACACTCAAAAAATAGCATTCTCAAACATTTTATTTCTGGACCCTCGAAATGTAAACATAAAGCTTGGACATGTTGATAGTCTCAATGGCGACGGGTATATAGTAGTCATTACTGTTTATACCTTCTAGCTTTTGTATATAGATAGATACCTTCTTAGTTGTACTTCATGCTGAATCTAGCTAGCTATTGGGTTTATGTAAAATGGGATTAAAAAAAAGTGGTATAGATAGACAGAATTTCTGTCGCCGAAAATTTTGAAATTAAATTTATTTTCACTATAAGTTTGGTCACATGAAGTAAAATAAAATTAGCACAATGAGCACCAATGTTATCTAACATACATGGGGCTATAATAAGACCTGGATTCTTCATGTGTGGTCATGGGTAAGGGTTGTGGTGTCTAAATTTCTATGGCCTTGCAAATCTCATGTGCCAATGTTTGGAAGTCTTAATAAAGGTTATTATTGTAAAATTAAGGTTTAAACTTATTTGTATGTTAATTTTAAATACTTAATTTTGATCTATCAATAATTTAAAGAGGTTTTCTATGGCCTTGCAAGTCTTATGTGCCAATGTTTGAAAGTATTAATAGAAGTTATTATTGTAAAATTAAGATTTATAGTTATTTGTTTGGAAGTAGTAATAAAGGTTATTATTGTAAAATTAAGGTTTAAACTTATTTGTATATTAATTTTAAATATTTAATTTTGATTTTAAAGAGGCTTTATATTATAGTGTTACTTATAAAAAAAAAGCAAGTGAAAAGTCCAAACATCTTAGCTGAAGTGATGACACCAAGTTTTTTGTTTTAGATAACTTGATTCGAGGATGGAATCTTAGCTAGACCACTAGGCCTTATTCAAAGATTTTATTGTAAGTTAAAAAAAAATTATCTACTATAATGAAATTTTTTTTATTGATTAGAACGAAAGAGAATCAAAATGAAATTATAATTTAAAGGATGAAACTAAATTGAATTCCATAAAACTTTATGAGAGTATTTTTTTCCCTAAATTTTGAAAATTTGTTTCAAACATGAGAATTTAATTTAAATTCATCAAATAGAAAATTCGATTGAACCATTGGTTAAAGTTAACAGGTTTGGTTCCAAACAGGTTTGACATTTACATTTACCCAAGACCACACACCACACCAGAATCTCATCGTGTAGTTCGCTCGCTCCTTCGTTCCGTGTCCAAGTTCCAAAGCCTACTCAACTGGCACCTGCTTCAATCCACCCCTTCCATTGATCCATGCTTTTGTTGCTCCCAACTCACTTTTAAGGTTTATTCCTCAATCTGTTCCTCCATCTGCATGCCTTCTCGTTTTTGGTTATGCAAGTTAACTGATTTGAGTTTGTTATAACTGCTTACTAGGAATGATTTTTTTATTTTTATTTTTTTCAATTGATTATGTTTTTGACAAGATCTGAACGGTGTGGTTCGCGGGTCATGATGAAATCTTTTGCATGTATTTGATTCTCAATGCTTTTGCCTGATTTCTTCGAACCCATTTGATGAAATGAGGGGAAAAAATTAATTTTGTTTTTCGGGGTCCTTTTTCTTTCTCTGTCTAACTATATGTGGATTTGGACACGGTGAAGCTCTTTTTATAGTGATTAGAATTGATGGGTAATTTTATTGTCCCCACATATTCTCCCCAGATGGTATAAGCAGTTTCAGTGTTAAATCTGTTGGACTATGGACTGATGATGTTCTGGGTCATTTATTTGGATGAACGATTTTCACTAGTGAATTTAGTATGGGCATGCCTTGAGTTTATTATATCATTTTTATTTCTGGTTGGTCCATGTGTAGCTGGAAAGTTGGAGATTTTATTGTGCATCTCATGTATGTCTTGAGGATAACTTGTTTGTTTTCTTTATCTCAATAAACACCACAATATGTGAATATGTTTATTCAGTCCTTTGGTGTGTGTACTTGGAGAGGAACTCTCTTATCTTTAAGGGTGCCCCTAATTTTGGTATGGGATAGAATTACGTTTTTGCCTTCCATGTGGTGTTCTACTCATGGCTGCTTAGAGGTGTTGCTATCTTGGATTTGCAAATAGATTGGGAAGCCTTACTGCATACTTTACTTCTTTTTTTTCCCTTGTCTTTTCTGTTTTGGAGGATTTCTTATCCTCCCCCTAGCTGTCCTTCTTCTCTTTTCTCTTTGTTGAAATTTTTTCTTCTATATAAAAAAATAAAAATAAACGCCACAGTGAAGTTCCTTTGAAATACACTGGTTTCCTCTTCACAGTAGTAATTACTAATTACTGCCACTGCTCAGTCGAGAAATAAGTTGATTTTTTACCTTCTTATGACATAAGATCTCATACTTTTGCTTTCACTTTCTCCTTCTCTATACCTTACTTTGTTCCCATTTTAAATACTCTCTTATCTGGTCAGTTGAGAATTGATAGGTACAGGAAATAACTTTGGTTTGAGCATTTTCCTTTGTCTTTAAAACTTAAAAGCATTTAATGAACATGATTCTTGGAAAGGAGCGGACAGTGAGAAGCGTTCTTTGCTTGGGTTAGGCCTTGATGTGTTGACTGGTTTGTATCAATGTTTGGGCAATGAATAATTGGTATCATGATGTCACTTTATATGCCCCATGGGTTGTCAAGAGTCAAGAGTCATGTGTTGGTACTTGATGCTTGTGTTGCTAGTTTGCTCTCAATTGCATTATGGCATTGGCAATTTTACAGATTCTCTTTGGTGTTCTTCTCCAAGTTGTTTCAAGGGAGTTTCCATTTCTGATAGGTAGAGAGACTAGATAGCCTTGCTGCATTCTTTTTTCTTCGATGTTCCTTATTCTATATTGACTTCTCTGTTTTGGAGGATATATAATCCTCTCCTAGTTGTAACTTCCCTATTTTTCTCTAATAATATAAAACATTTTTATAAGAAAAAATAATCTACATCAGAAATTATTTTGCTATATAATCACAAATTAATGTAATAGTAATTGGCAACAATTTTTTCTGAATGTCAGAAATTTCTGGTTGACTATTCCATTCGGAATTAGACCTTACTGAAATTTCTAAATTTTTTAAGGATCCAAATTAATTTTTCAGTAGCACAAGTGAAAAGTGGGTCAATTTTCAGGATCAAAAGTCTACTCTAACCACACCTTTCTCTTTGAGAAGTCTCTGGCAGAAGCAGAAGTGAAAGCACAGCACTGATGAATAGCACTGGGAAACTCAAGTCTTCAAGTTCTGAATTGGACCTTGATCAACCCAACATTGAAGATTACCTCCCTTCGGGATCCTCCATTCAACAAGAACCTCATGGCAAGCTTCGCCTGTATGCCTTCTTTTTTCCATATCTTGCTTGTACTGTTATTTGGATACTGAAAATAAGTGGGCAGTCAAAAAGTAGCATTTTTTTATTCACTTGACCTTTTTGGAGAATGGAGATTTAGTTGTCATTTTAAAATTCCTAATTTTCTTGTGTCTTCTGGAGACTTTTTTCAGGCATGATTTGCTCGACATTTCTCCTACTTTATCTGAGGCGGCAGGTGCTATTGTAGATGTAAGCATTTTCCCTTATCTTTTATTTTCTGTTTTCAGATTTCTATGGTTTTGATGTATCAATAATTATCTTTCAGAGAATTAATTATGATGAAATTATTATAGAGAGAACTTATGTCAAACATAATGAGTTCAGCATATTTTAAAACCGAACGCTGTTCTGCTGCCACAAATTGCCTTATCTCTTAACTTTTCTGTTTGGTTCTCAAGTTTGTTTAGGGTTTTGCTAAGAATCAGCAAATTTATATTTTAAAATCCCAATCTCAGGATATATATGGTATCTATTAGAGATATTGTCTGTTTTTCATATTTCTTTAACTTGAAACTAATATTGAGAATGATATTTGAATGAAAAGCTTTTCTTATACAAGTTATCTGAATGACTCTTTGAGAGTCTGAATATATAGCCTAGTATACAAGACACAATCATCTCTAAGATAACGTATACAATGGAAATAATATATACTAAGGTAGTGGATATCTAAAGTAAGAGACAATAAGAATATTTACACCTAGCAGATAGCACTGAGGCAACGAAGCACTCAGTGCATTGATTGAATCTCAACACTCCCTCTCAAGCTGGTGCATATATGTCATAGGCATCAAGCTTGTCACATATGTATTTTATCCTTGGACCCCGGAGTGATTTGGTGAGTATATGCGGTGATCATTGGAGTTTACAAATGTCGTGGTGATTTCTCAGGATATAACCTTTTCACGGATAAAATGACAATCGATCTCGATGTGTTTGGTTCGCTCGTGGAAGACAGGATTGGAGGCAATATGCAAGGCTGATTATCACATATAAGACTCATGAACCCAATCTTACAGAATTTCAACTCAGAGAGTAGTTGTTTTATCCAAATGAGCTCACATGTAGCAAGGGCCATAGCTCTATATTCTGCTTCTGCACTTGATCTAGCTACAACACTTTGCTTCTTACTTTTCCATGCAATGAGGTTGCCTCCAATGAGGACACAATAGCTTTGGCGAGGTTGGCCAGTCTATCACGTGGGCAACCGGCCCAATCTGCATCTGTGTAAGCAACTATGTCGATGTGGCTTCTACTACTTTGATAAATTAGTCCTCTCCCGGGGAGAACTTTTAATGTATCTAAGGATCCGAACTACTGCATCCCAATGACTCTTACGAGGAGAATTGAGGAATTGGCTTACAACACTGACAGCGAATGAGATGTCAGATCTGGTAATAGTGAGATAATTCAGTTTTCCAACTAATCTTCAATATCTTCCTGGATCTGAGTATGGCTCCCCCTGATTTGGCATAAGCTTAACATTGGGATCCATAGGTGTGTCAGTCATCTTACAATCTAGCATGTTAATTTCCTCCAAAATATTAAGAGCATATTTCCTTTGAGATATAGCAATTCCTGAATCAGACTGAGCAACTTCAATTCCAAGAAAATATTGTAATCGTCCCAAGTCTTTGGTGTCAAATTGTTGAGATAGATGCTGCTTGAGACTTGTAATGCCATCATGATCATCTCCTGTAATGACAATGTCATCTACATATACAACAAGATAAATGTACTGGCCAAAGGAAGAGCATTTATAAAAAACAGAGTGATCTGCTTCATTGCGAATCATGCCAAAATGTTGGAGAGCTGTACTGAATTTCCCAAACCATGCCCGAGGACTCTGCTTGAGACCATATAAGGCTTTGTGTAACCTGCAAACAAAGCTACGAGACTCCCCCTGAGCAACAAAACCAGGTGGTTGCTCCATATAAACTTCCTCAGTCAAATCTCCATGGAGGAAAGCATTTTTAATGTCCAACTGATGTAGGGGCCATCGACGCATGGCTGCCATGGCTAAGAAAAGGCAGGCAGAAGTCATTTTGGCAACAGGAGAGAAAGTGTCACTGTAATCCAGCCCAAAGATCTGAGTATATCCTTTAGCAACTAAACGAGCTTTTAGGCGATCAATTTTACCATATGAACCGACTTTGATAGTAAATACCCAACGATGTGGATTTTTCATGGGGATTGGGTACAGGAGTCCATGTGGTATTGGATTCTAAGGCTGTCATCTCATCAATCATAGCTTGTCGCCATCCTGGATGAGAAAGTGTTTCTTGTACATTGTTAGGGATAGACACAGAGGAAATGGCAGAGACAAAAGAATAATGGGAAGGAGATATACGGTGATAACTTAAGAAGTTATAAATAGGATAAGGATTGCAGGTGGAACGTATACCTTTACGAAGAGCGATAGGTAAGTCAGTAGGAGACTTAGGAGAATCCAGAGCAGGTAGATCAACTGGAGTGGGAGATGAATCACCGGCCTGTTCAGGTACACCATCTGTCAATGTTGCTGGATGCGGACGACGCTGGTAGGTAATAATAGGTTGGGGAGAAGGAGAGAGAGACACAAGTGGAGTAGTGGCCTGGACAACAGTTGGGATAGACATAGGAAGAGGTAATTCCTGAGAAATGGGCGTCGGTGTTACAGAGGAGGTGAAATAAAGGGTATCCTCAAAGAAAGTAACATCGGCGGATATGTAGAAACGATGATTAGTGGGAGAATAACATTTGTATCCTTTTTGAACATGAGAGTAACCAAGAAAGATACATTTGACAGCACGGGCAGACAACTTGTCAAGACCTGATGTGAGATCATGAACAAAACATGTAGAACCGAATACCCATGGGGGAACATTAAACAATGGTTTCTCTGGGAACAAGATGAAAAATGGTATTTTGTTATTCAAAACAGAAAATGTCATCCGATTTATTAAAAGATCAGCAGTGAGAACAGCATCACCCCAAAATTTTAAAGGTGCATTGGCATGTAACAAAAGAGTACGTGCGGATTCTATAATATGACAGTGTTTTCTTTCAGCAATGCCATTTTGTTGGGGTGTGTGTGGACAAGAAGATTGGTGAATCATGCCATGAGAGTTCATAAACTGATTAAAGGATGCAGAAAAATATTCTTTGGCATTATCACTTCGTAAAATATGAATAGAATGTCCAAATTGGGTTTCAATCTCTTTGTAAAAATGCTGAAAAATAGTTGATAGTTCAGAGCGATCTTTCATTAAAAATATCCAAGTACATCTTGAGAAATCATCAATGAAAGTAACAAAATACCTATGCCCTAAGATAGAGCTGATTCGACTAGGACCCCATATGTCAAAATGAACAAGACCAAAGGAAGTGGTTGTCTGATGAGGATTCCTTGTTGGAAAAGAAGCTCGTACATGTTTGCCAAGCTGACATGGCTCACACTCTAAAGACTGTAAGTGAGACAGATGGGGGACCATTTTCTTTAATTTATTGAGACTGGGATGACCAAGACGACGATGAAGGAGATGCAGGAGTCAACAATGGTGCAAGCAACTGAAGATGGTGGCTGAAAATAGTAAAGGCCATGTGATTCAGATCCTGTGCCAATCGTCTGTCCCGTATTCCGGTCCTAGATGGAAAAAGAATTATTAGTAAAAGTGATGGAGCAATTAAGGTTATGAGTGAGTTGACTAACAGAGACTAAGTTAAAGAGACAATCAGGTATAAAGAGAACAAAATTTAGAGAGAGTGATGGAAGAGGGGTGGCTTGACCAATGCCAGTAGCTTTTGTCTTGAAGCCATTAGCAAGAGTAATATAATGTGGTATTTTAGGCTCTGTTATAGTAGAGAAAAGAGAAGGATTACCAGCTATATGATCAAAAGCACCAGAATCCAAATGCCAAGATCCAATAGGCAATGACTGTGAGAGACAAACCGTAGATTTACCAGTATGAGCTACCGCGGCTGAAGATTGACCTTGTTGGACTCCTTTAAGCTGCAGATATTCCTTGAATTCAGCGTCGGATAAGACATTCTGATTATCATTCCAAGACTGCTTTTCTGAAGTTTGAGGCTGTATGTATGTCATATGGGCTGATTTCTCAGGGAATCCAATGAGAGAATAACATTTGTCTTTGGTATGACCCATGTGATTACAGTATGAACATTGTGGACAATTGCCAAAGCTACGACCTCCTCGGCCACCTCGGGCACGACCTCGGCCCCCACGATTGGTGGTGTTGGAGAAAAAGACAGATGATTCTGAGCCTGAAAAAGAACTAGTTCTGGTCATAGTTTCCGAGGGGGGAACTTGTAAGAGTTGATCCATAAGGTTTTTTACTGTGGGAACGCTAGGATTAGTCAGAATTTGGTTCCGAACAGATTCAAGGTCTTTGTGGAGACCGTGAAGAACAAACACCATGCACATGTTATCCACCTTGTTTTCCATATCATTACCAGTTAAGAGCAACTTGACTTCATCAATAGTAGACTGAGCTTTGGTCAAATATCCTGGGAGATCATTATTCGTCATTTGAAGTGTAGCCAAGTTGTGTACCACATCATACAGACGTTGGATGTCATTGGAATAAATACTGCGGGCTTTCTTCCAGATGTCATAGCATGTTTTGTAAGTGCGAAAATGCACCAACAACTTTGGGTCAATTGACTGCCATAAGAGAGAAACTAGCTGATAGTCTGCCTTCTTCCATTGATCTTGATCTGCTGCATTAACATCTGCAGCTTTTTGAGTCAAGTGATCAGATAGGCCTTGCTCCAAGAACTAGATTTCCACAGCATTTTGCCAATCCATGTAGTTCTTTCCATTGAGCTTCTCTGAGGTTATAGACGGACTCCCAGAGAAGACAAAGGAAAGTGGAGTTTTGCTTTGTGAAGATGGATTAGGAGCACCAGAGGTTGCCCCAGACGTTGCAGCAGAAACCTCATGTATGGAAGCCATTTGATGAAGCTGAGTGACTGACTTTTAGGAAAAGGGTGAATAAAAAATAGGTGACTATTCTTTACTGACTAATGGAAACAGTGACCAAACAAGGTGTTTGAATGGCCCAGGTAGGTATAGATGAACTCTTGGCTGAGAAACAGACTCAACGAAGTAAAGGTGGCGGCAGAGGGCGGCGCGTGGCCGTCACGCGCAGACAGAGGAGATATGGGGTGGCGGCGCGTGGACTTCAAGCGCGGGCAGAGAAGTGCCTTGATTGAAGAGAGGCGCCGATCGTGGAGTGAAATGCCGCGGTGAGGTGTTTGGAGGTCAGGGTGGCGGCGCGTGGGCTTCACGTGCTGATTGTGCAGCTGGACCGTGGCGGCGCGTGAGAGCGCGTGAAGGAGCGGACTTGCAGCGGTCGGTGACGGATGGCTCGTCGGTGCCTTCTGGGGCTAGTGCCGAAGTCTTAGGCTGGATGGTGGCCAGACGACGGGACTTCTAGCTCAAACAGTGACTGTTTCAACAGTTTCGTTAAGAAACAATCAGACCCACAAGATGTGGCTCTGATACCAACTTGAAACTAATATTGAGAATGATATTTGAATGAAAAGCTTTTCTTATACAAGTTATCTGAATGACTCTTTGAGAGTCTAAATATATAGCCTAGTATACAAGACACAATCATCTCTAAGATAACGTATACAATGGAAATAATATATACTAAGGTAGCGGATATCTAAAGTAAGAGACAATAGGAATATTTACACCTAGCAGATAGCACTGAGGCAACAAAGCACTCAGTGCATTGATTGAATCTCAACACTTTAAAACCCTTTTTTGCACCTTGGCTAGGCTTTGGCAGTTTGCTCACTTGTTCAGAATTTTTTTTGTTGGATAGGACTCATTCACAAGATGCTTCAAGTCAAATCCTCCAGAACCATGGAACTGGAATGTTTATTTGTTTCCTTTGTGGTGTTGTGGAGTTCTAATTCGATATTTGATTCTGTTCCCTACAAGGTTAGCTTATTCCTTTTCCAAATTCACTTAAATCACGTTATGCATGATACAGTAACTATGAAACATGGCTATTATAGAATCTGCCTAGCTAATTTTAGATGCTATTTTTTCTTGTGGACTTAGGCACTGAGATTGACAGTATATTAGGAAAATATAACTATTAGGATATGATTTGAACTTCTACTTTCATTACATCTAATTCTCCTTTTGTATTTGGCCTATTTGTCTCTCTTTGCTGCTTTTCATGTTAATGAGTTCCTTTACTGTCATCTTTTCTTGCCATGTGATGCCATCCTAATTGACCCTGCAGGGTTCTAGTGTTAACAATAGGATGGATAATATTTCTTTCATCCTTCATTCCAGTGCACTTCCTATTGAAGGGACATGATAAGTTGAGGAGAAATATTGAGGTGCATATTCAACTTATTCTTGCTTCATGCCATCTTTTTCCATTTAATTTTTTTCTTAACATAGATTTCTACCAAAACTGCAGTTAATGACCATTCTACCAGCATGAAATATAAAAGACCTCTTTGAAGTTTGAACTGACTAAGTCCATAAAAAGAAAATAAATAAATAAAGGTTTGAACTGTCTGATTCTGATTATCTTAGAACACAATAAATTTCTGGTTCTCAGTTGTCTTAGTGGTACTGATAGATTATAATTTGTATGATATGCTAATAATGTTTCTTAAACTACTTGAAGGTATATATGCTTCAGGTTATGTCCAAATTTTGGTATCTCTTTGTGTACTTTTATTTGAGTATTGTAGTGAGCTTTCGCTTCATTTGGTTTTAATTTAATTATCTATTATCTGGCTTCAATTCATTTTGCCTCACCAAGTGGGGAAAACATGGCATTTGCCTTATCTTTTCACTTTTATTTTTTGTATCAAAACTGAAGGATTTTCTCTTGGAAGCTGAATATTAAAATCCAATTACTAGTCAGGTTATTGGGAAAAGAAAAGATTGTTGATTGACTGCATTTAAAATTCAAATGATTAATTAGACTAATGGAACCGTCAGTAGATGTTGAATAATGAAAACCACCGGTGGACAAGGTGTCATTTTTATTATCAAAGTTCCATAGAACAAATTTGGCCAATGCATTGATGTACATAATTTAAATTTGTTGTTTATGTATTGATTTATGTGATTGAAGGATGATGTATGCAGTGGAGTGCATGGGACAGGTTATTTTCCCACTCCTGTTTGTCATGGCATGA
Source organism: Styphnolobium japonicum (assembly GCA_023212625.1). Taxonomy (NCBI): domain Eukaryota; kingdom Viridiplantae; phylum Streptophyta; class Magnoliopsida; order Fabales; family Fabaceae; genus Styphnolobium; species Styphnolobium japonicum. The sequence goes on along the minus strand of JALBWW010000003.1, from coordinate 16,472,202 downwards.
ATTGTATATAGTCTCTAACATACTCTCTCTTTTCTCCCTTTGCTGGGTAGCAACTCCGGCATATTGACCTTTTTTTCATCAAATTAAGTGTATTTTAAATTGGTCATTTCCTTCAGAGGGGTTTGGTGGAGATGATGTGCAGTTTCTTTGTTGCATCTTGGACTGGGGTTGTCAAGTACCATGGGCCAAGGCCTAGCAGGCGACCAAAACAGGTTTGATGAAGAAGCATGTTATCCTTATTTACATATCCAAGTGAGAGTAAATGTTATTTATTACTAATGTGAGCTTTCCCTTCATTTGTTGAACAGGTTTTTGTGGCCAACCATACTTCCATGATTGATTTCATTATCTTAGAACAGATGACTGCATTTGCTGTTATTATGCAGAAGCATCCTGGATGGGTTGGTAAGCATATAGTGCTATCATGTATGTTTGGAACGTAACACACTGAACTTATGTCTTCATCTTCAATAAGAAGCTTCATTATCTAAGAATTGGTACATTGGTGTTTGTACGATTACACAGGTTCTAAGAGAAATGTGCATAGTTCACACAACAAATGAGAATAAAAAAAGTTAGGTTTAAGCCTTTTGTTCTTAGGCACATATCCTTTTCTGTTGGGCAGTCTAAATGGTCGTCAGGAAGAGTAGGGTATGTGATGAACAATCAGGGATGATTTAAAGAAACTTATATCTTGGTAATGTTGAATGGATATTGTAATTTATCTTTACAAAAATTTATTGATGATTTTTGTTGAAAAAACTGCTATTGTGCAGGATTATTGCAGAGCACCATTTTGGAGAGTGTAGGATGTATCTGGTTCAATCGTACAGAGGCCAAGGATCGAGAAATTGTGGCAAGGAAGTGAGTATAAATGAATACGTTGGAAAGTATATCTCAGATCTAATTCCTTTTGACTTACATGATTTTTCATATTTCAGATTGAGGGAACATGTCCAGGGAGCTGACAATAACCCTCTTCTCATATTCCCTGAAGGAACTTGTGTAAATAATCACTACACAGTCATGTTCAAGAAGGTATGTGAATCATTTGCAGATGCAGTAAATGTAAAATGAAGTTATGTTCTCTTAAAATCTTACTTATGGAATAGGTTTTTCTTTTTCTTCTTTTATTTTGTACCCATTGACTTCTATTCTAGTTCATGTACTCAGGAAACTTTTAATTGAAGCCTTCTAATTTTTAATGATGTTTAGGGTGCATTTGAACTTGACTCCACAGTTTGCCCAGTTGCAATCAAGTACAATAAAATTTTTGTAGATGCTTTTTGGAATAGTCGAAAGTAAGAAGACTCTTGTCTCATCTTAATTATTTCTATATGCTCACTGTTATATTGCTGTATTAAAGGTTCTGCCTTTCATGCATTTGCAGGCAATCATTCACTACGCATCTGTTGCAGCTAATGACATCTTGGGCTGTTGTTTGTGATGTTTGGTACTTGGAGCCACAAAATCTGAAGCCAGGAGAGACACCCATTGAGTTTGCAGAGAGGTAAATAATCTTGTTCTATATTGTATGATGTGTTGACATGTACATAAACGTCAATGTTTGGCTTTCTCTAGGAGTTGAAATTGTCTCTACTTTATTTCAATGATGCAGGGTGAGAGACATAATCTCACTTCGTGCTGGCCTTAAAAAGGTTCCTTGGGATGGATATCTGAAGTATTCTCGCCCTAGCCCAAAGCATAGAGAAAGAAAGTAAGTTCAGTTTCCTAATTTTTCTTGGTGTCCACTATGCTGTCATATGGCCTGTGACATAGGTGTTATGCTTAGGATTATGAATTTACGTTATTTTGGTTTCTTATATAGTTATGGACTCTACTTGGTAGTGTGGTGGATCATACTATGTCCATGTAAGCATTATTTGCTGATGATTGAAGCATTTAGTCACGCATTTGTTTGGAGGAACAATTACTTGTTAGATGTGTAGATGTGTTGAGGCTTTTAATTTTTCTCAAAATTGTGTTAGCAGTATTCCATGTATCTACATTACAAATAGGATTGGTTAAATACTATCTTAAGATTTTAAAATTGCTTATTTTGTAACTAATTCTGTTTGGTAGAATTTGCACGTGCCAGTCATGCTGTGTCAGATTTGTTAATTCTTAGATGAGTCATGTTACTTAATTTTTTGGTTATCATGCATTTGTAGGCAACAGAACTTTGCTGAGTCAGTGCTGCGGCGCTTGGAGGAAAAGTGATGTGCACCTTTTGTATATTATTCTTAGTTATGCCATTCTCCAACCCTTCTTTCTTTTCTTTGATGCTGCTATTTACATTTATGTTTATTCAGATATACATGCATCACTCAATAACAAAGTTGCCTGATAAAATGTTCCATGGATGGTTGCTGTCTTGGACAAACTGACAAGAGCTAGACTTTTTAGGAATGAAAATTTTTGGTGTTCCGAATCTTTACATGCTTGTTCAAATTGATGTTAAATGATATATTATGATGTTCTTAAGTCAACTTCTATCACGCAATCATACAGTACATTGTGATTCACGGATTCTGAACTATTGCGCTAATTTTAAACTATTCTTTATAATGTTAAAAAATAAGTAGATAAAATGAACTCGTTGATGTTTGGTTTTCCATTATGTATTGGACGTTATATATAGGAGTGGAATTTTGGAAAGCATTGGTCATCTTTGTATCCATCCAATTCTTTTTGATGCAACTGGGAGCAGAGTTAGAAATTAAATAGGATGGAGGAGTGACGTGACCCACAGTTAAGCACGCTATCCATCCAAAGGTTGGCAGCGCCACTTATGGGCTTCAGTAATTGCAGATTGTCCATGGAGCAATTGGAAACCAAAATCATGAGCTGTCTCTCAAAATCATGATCATTCCTTGGGGCTTCCAGGGATGCTTACTATAATCAAAGATTCAAAGACATAAACCTCAGCACCAACAGTCTTGGTGGCAATGATAAATAGGCTTTGGGGCATATAATGAGCCCTGTTAATCTCTCCATGATTTATTTGCTGGATTATTTGCACATGCAGGAACAACAACAAAGGAACATCATTCAAATAAGAGAACAACTCCTCACTCACCCAGTAGTACTTAGAAAAAGCATAAACAATTAACAAACAATTGGAAATACCTTGGCGTTGACATGGTCACGATGGTTGTAACTTGTAAGTGTCATCGTAATGGTTGTGGGAATGGTGTAGAGGGGGGTTGAGGTTGGCGAGCATCAAGTAAAAGGGCCAACCCACGAATTTTTATATTTATGGGTTTTGCCTCAAATTCGAGTGTTGTTCAAGAGTTCGTTGATGGGAGAAGAAAAAACAATTTATATTTAAGCGATTTTAGAAGGAAACTGAAGAGAGAAATGAAGGAAGTGGAAACTGGAGTGGTGAAGCGACAATTTCAGTTTACCCCTTACTTTTTTTCCTTCTCTCACACCTTGTATAAGTTGCAATTTAATTTTGATCCACTTGGCCATAGTCAAATTATTTATAAAAATCTTTTACACGTGAACTAAAATTAAATTATATAGGTTATATAAATTATCATTGTCTCTAACTAATTATAGTTATCACTAAAAAAGATTAAATGATGTAATTACAGTTGAAGACAGTAATAACTACTGACTCACATAATTAACATAACACAATGAATGATCTGTTATAAACTTATAACAGCTATATCCAAAATGTCTATTCAATGATTGATTTTAGTGCTCATATATATAATATAATTATATACAGATGTTAATTTTGAGTGTAAGTGTTCAACAATGGGTTTATTTCTAGCCCAAAAACTGAAAACAAACAACCGGTATATCAGACTGTGATGACAAAGCCCAAACTTATTTATTTGGGAGTACGTTAGGCCCTTTTAAATATAAAGTTATAAACTAATGGCATTTTTCTACAACTAATAATCTATATCTATATACATATTATTAAAGCATGCTCTTGTAAGAAAATGATTTCACCTAATCACAAAGTGATGATGTTTCAAATTATTCTAAATTTTTATGTAGACTTCTCTCTAGTGCTTATGTGACTCTTGCAATTAATGAATCATTATATTAGTGTAATATCAATTAAATATACTAAATCAAAATATTAAGGACAATTTACTTTGATAGAGCAAAACAATTATGCAATGATTCCACCGAATCACAAGTGATGATGTGGCAGATTATTTCCATTTTGATGTGGATTTTCATTTAAGTGCTAATGTGGCTCTTGCAACTAATACATCATTATGTTACTATAATATCAATTAAATATACTAAACCAAAACATTAAGAATAATATACTTTGATAGAGTAAAACAATTAAATCCAAATACTCTATCATAAAAAATGAATCATTATATGGTAATTTTTTTAAGAGTGTTACAAATTTATAGATTTGGGACAAAATTAGAAGGAAAAGAAAGCAAAAAAATGTTAAATATTAATCTATATGGATTACGGAGTTGGATAATATGATTTACATTAGTTGTCTATGAACACTAGTATCACCATCATATACTCTTTGGTTGTGGATGATGGTGATTTCCTTTATTATTGGAGCATTTCAACCAGTCATGGATCATGGATCATGGATCATGGATCATTATCATCCAGAATCCAGATGCACAAATCACCTAAACTTGCCCCTCCTGTATAACCACAAAAAAAAAAAAAAAAGAAACACCCAAATCCCATGGCCCAACAAAAAGATAATAAAATATAGAAAATAATAAACAAGGCTTCCAATGGTCAACAATCAACGTCTAGATCTCTTCCCCATAACAAAAAACGTGTCCACTGAAAAAAAATCGGTGAAATCACCCCATCATCATCCACATCACCTTCCTTTCTCATTTTTTTTTCATTCTAGAATCTGAACTTCAAATCCACAATCAAGCCAAGTTCAATTCTTTCTTCCTTCCAGAACCATTTCCTGAAGCAAAGTTTGATTCTTTTGTTTCACCCTTCTAATCTCTTCCAAAAATGGATCTAGCCCCAGAAGAGCTCCAATTCCTTGGCATCCCAGAAATCTTAAGAGAATCAATTTCAATCCCAAAACGTTCCCCAAAAACCTTCTACCTCATCACCCTCACCTTAATCTTCCCTCTCTCATTTGCCATCTTGGCACACTCCCTCTTCACTCACCCTCTCCTTGCCCAGCTTGAGTCCCCTTTTTCAGACCCATCTCAAACCACCCATGAATGGACCCTTCTCCTTGTCATCCAGTTCTGCTACCTCATCTTCCTCTTTGCCTTCTCTCTCCTCTCCACAGCTGCTGTTGTCTTCACCGTGGCCTCTCTCTACACCTCCAAGCCCGTTTCTTTCTCCTTCACCATCTCTGCCATCCCAAAAGTCTTCAAGCGCCTTTTCATCACTTTTCTATGGGTCTCACTCTTGATGATCATCTACAACTTTGTTTTTGTGCTTTCCCTTGTTCTTCTCATCATAGCAATTGACACCCAGAATTCCTTTTTGCTCTTCTTTGCCATCCTTGTCATCCTCTTGCTCTTCTTGGTTGTTCATGTCTACATCACCGCTTTGTGGCACCTGGCCAGCGTGGTGTCGGTGCTGGAACCCGTTTATGGTTTTGCTGCAATGAAGAAGAGCTATGAGTTGTTGAAGGGGAGGGCCAAGTATGCGGCTGTTCTTGTGTGCGGGTATTTGATTGTTTGTGGGGTTATTGGAGGTGTGTTTAGTGTGGTGGTGGTGCATGGTGGAGATAATTATGGGGTTTTCTTGAGGATTGTGGTTGGTGGGTTCTTGGTGGGTGTTTTGGTGATTGTCAACCTGGTTGGGTTGTTGGTGCAGAGTGTGTTCTACTATGTTTGCAAGAGTTACCATCATCAAGGGATTGATAAGACTGCTTTGCATGATCATCTTGGTGGCTATCTTGGAGAATATGTTCCTCTGAAAAGTAGCATTCAAATGGAAAATATGGATGTATGATGATGCAGAGAGGAGAGGAGAGGAGAGTTTTTAGCAACAGAAATGTGGGTTCATTTGTAAGTTGATTTCTTTATTCTGTAATGGAATAGTGTAAATCAGGGGGAATCAAAGACTATTAATCTAATAGAATGTATGTTGAATTTTGATGTTGTGTAGTGTTTTTATTTGCTGGATTGCTCCTTTTAAATAATCTATTTGAGCCAATCCTTGTTTAGCAGTCGACTAGTAGTGTTTTTCTCATTACTGCATTTTATATTGTGGCGGCGTTTCTAATTATATGCACGGAATTGACTTATTGTTATCAACCAAATAGAAGTTTTTCATTTATCATTAAAAAAATAAAACAGAACTTTCTTTGGCGTTCTTTTTTTTTTCATATAATGATTGAATCCATATTTGGGCAGATTAAGAAACATACATTGCATCTTTAAGCCGATTGCCTGTATAATGTAGGGCCAGGTTCAATTGCAATTGAAGGATTGGTTACAACAAGACATTTATAGCTGTGCTATACTCCCTTTTGCCCTGCCATCTACACTGAAGTTTGAGTCGAATTTTGGCTTTTATGTTTGTGATGCCTTGTAAGTTAATTAGTTTAGTGACCCCTTTAATGGGGAAGTGGCACGCAAGCGGGTAGGTATTCAGAGTTTAGCCTTTTGCTGCAAAGGCTCTTAAATTGTGCTTTTTCTTGACTTTCATGAAAAGCAGCTCTATTAGGAAAAACAAAATGAGCAGCAGTTGGAATTTGGATAAAACAGCTGATTATTGGCTTTCCATAACTGTAACACAATGCAATAATCCTGTTTGAAGTCCACACCTTTTTAATGTCTTTAATCCTCTTTACCTTTGGTGCAACATTGACTCGGACGTAAAGCCTGGTAAAAATTAGTAAGTTTCTAATTCTGGCTGTTTATCCTGGCTAATGAGGAGTGTCCTAATATTCATGGTGTAGGTTGAACTATCCTTTCATTATTATCTTTGTTCAAATGATAGTTGATAGTTCTATGACACCTCTTTTAAAGCACGGGTACATAAACTACTGCTATGTTGTTTTGATTTTGGTTGTCTGCTTCTGCTATGCTTGCCATCCACCATTTTCATTACTCATTGGCAACCGGTCAAAATTTTTTATCTTGATGTGTGGCTTACATTTAATTTATGCCTTGCCCTACGTTTACTGTCTGTCATTATTGTAAAAGTGTCTTTCATCATTCTAAGGAAAAGCTGGTTATTCTTTGTGTTTATGTCCTCCCTTTAGAGCTATTGTCTGCAGTGCTTTATACAGACAGGCTATAGCTTTCTTGTTATTTCAATTATTGTTGTTTATAGTCACCCAAGTGTGGTTGACAGCATTGCATAGAAATTTGGAGCAGTTCAGTTAGCGAAAGTACTGAAGACAACATGATTTAAGCTGACTGAACTCTGAATCAGTTACATTGTGACTGGTTCCTATGGGTTTGTTGGGTTCAGGGGAGGGTAGTGTGAATAGTATACTTAAGTATGTAGCATACAACTGGGATCAGATTTGTGATGGAAGCTGTATCCAGTAATTAATTTGATGATGATTTTCCCTTCATTGCCATTTCCCAGCTGGCTGTTTTGACTCTTAGTGTGACTGGGCTAGACGCCTGGACCCATTATAGATTTATTTACTTGTTTCAGCATATTGTTGTTATTCCTTACATTGTCTCCTCATAGTCAATATTCTAGCAAGAAAAATGCTTCATTGTTAGGGAGTGATGTAGGTGGTCGAGGGTTCTTCTATTCTATGTTCGCTTATACAAGATCCCCTTTAACTTAGGCTCATGTGCAATTTAGCTCATTTTCCTTCCAATTGAAGCAATTATCCCCCTAAACTAATAAGATTGTGTAAATCACACACTCTGTCACCATTCCATTTAAATGGTTAATGGAATTGTGCATATGACATCCACATGATGTTTAAAATAAACCTAAATTTTAAAAGAAAGAAAATTGTCTGAAAAAATCCCATTGTCATCCTCTTTCTTCACATTCTCTCTCTCTCTCTCCCTCTTTCCCTCTGTTACATGAAGCTCCCTCTAACTTAGCAAAGGAGAAGAAAGAGGAAAGAAGTGAGATTTTGTTTTTTAGAATTGTCTTCTTTTTTAGTTTAGGTCTATTTTAAACACCATGTGCATATTCCATGCTCAATCTTGTAAACTATTTAAACAGAATAGTAATAGAAGGTGTCATTTACACAATGTCCTTGGTTTAGGGGATTGATTACTTCAATTGGAAGCACAAGGGGGTAAATTGCTCATGACCTATGTTGATGGTGGTCTTGCTAATTAATAAGCCTTCTATGTTTGATAGATGTTAGATGCTTCAAACATTTTATAAACTGGCGTTGGCTATCTGACATAATACCCGCAGTGCTGCAATGTTGAATTTGATGCTTGATGGCTTTATAAGGTTCACTGATAGAATTGTGTTCCTAATATATGCAATTAGTTTGTTTCCCACTCTGAATTTTGTTTATGAGATATATACTATTTTTTGTTGGCTGATTTGATGGACTTGACCGGTTTGGTGGGATTCACATGTTCCCAATATTAGTTGCTTTTATAACACATCCTAGATACTTTGAGAATAATGTGATTTTTATTTACTTCTTTTACTTGTGGATTCTGCTTTTGACTCGAGATCCTTTATTGGTTAATCCATGGTTTTAACTTGTAATCCTTGAAGTAGTCTCCCGTTTCTTTTCTATATCATGACTTCTTTGAGAAAACCCAGCTTTGCCCTTGAGACTGTGCTTTTGTCTTATAATTAGTTTTCTTTTGTTTTGAGTTGCTTTGTGTTGTAACCAAAACATAAAGTAGGTTCACGTATATTTCTTGATGATTCAATGTATGTTTTATACATTATTCTATTTGAGAAAGCTCGTTATCCTCAATTTTATGCACCCAATAACGGCTTTGGTTAGTCTTATGTATGACTTATTTTACAATGATCTATTAGATGAAACATTGAAAGCTATTCTGCGAAGAGAGGATGGTCCATTTTAATGGTATTAGGTACATCAAGAAGCCAGTGAGAGAATTTATATCCTATCTAATTCTTGGTTTTGATAGTGCAAGTTGGAATCTAGTGGTCCTGCCAGAAGATATCCTCAGCCTTTCAAAAATGTTAACTTGTATATTGTTGTACATTATTGTAGATTTTTTATTGGTGGATGACATAATGAAGAAAAAAAATTGGTGGATGACAAAACCTACACATGGTACTAATCCATTTTCGCTGCCTTTTCGGTTGTAAATTCTTCTACTTTTGAATTTTAAAACATGTACATATTATTGTCAGGTTATGAGTCTGTTTAATCATAAAGATTACGCAGATTAGTGAAACAAATCTGCTATGAAGTTGCAGTATGGACTTTGCTTGGAATGAGGCACTACCCTGGGTCCCTGGTACCCTCCTTTACCCAGGTTTTCTTATGCTAATTTTTAGTGAATAGTATGGCACACAAGCATACTGCTATTGGAAATGCCTTCTATATGTATGAAAGTAATAGTCTGGGAAAACTCCTTGACCATTATATAATGTCCGTTTTACTAAGTATAATCGCTAGTTATTAATCTTCACTCAAGCAGTAAAAATACCATCTTTACTATATCATATTTGCTAGGTATATAATACATCAGTTGCAAAATATCATGTTTCTAACTTTTGAGTCATAATGCATTGGTCTATCATGATCAAATTGTAATAATACCCCTAAATTTGAGTCAAGTCAATATGTTTTAAGAAAAGATTCAAGGTAGAGTGCTAGGGTTAAACACCTTATTAATTTAAAACAATCTATTTGCAAAAAAAAAAAAAAAAAGAAAAAGAAAAAGATTATAAACAAGTTAAGGAATACTTTAATATGTGAGTTGGAAGAATGCCTTTGGTCAGAAAAGAATTGATCCTATAATGCGGGGGTTTGAATTTGTGAGAAAGCACTTTTGAGGAAACACAATTTTGATACCCTAAACAAAATTAATTTCACATTTATAAGATGTAAAGATACTTAAACAAGGATTAAAAAAATATCAATTATGTTATAAATATTAGAACCACAAAATAGTCTCATTTTCATGAGAAATCTCTCTATCTATCTATCTCTACTCAGGAATTGGTGCTATCATTTATTTATCTTATGGAAAAAAAAAAAAAAAGACAAGGCTTAAATTCCTGTTTACATGTGGGGCTATTCACGTGGGATAGTGCAGGGAGCTGAACTACTCATGCACTCAGGGAGCGGTCGCACGACCAAACAAAAATATTTTCATTAAGCATTATGTCTAATTCTTTGAATAAGTCCTTCGATGAAATCTGCAAACTTTTTAAAATGGATTTGATTTTGATATATTGTGAGTGTAAAACTTTTTTACACGTATCATTATCATCATCTAATTAGATGTTGACAAATCATTAAAAAAATTTAACTTTTATAATAACTATTTAAGAAGTCTAATTCTTATAACACAGTATTAGTTGATATTGTAAAAAACTTCACACTAACAAAAAATTTCAATGTATATATATAAGTGAGTGTATATTTAACACCCCCTCTTAAAATCTTCTAGTTCCGCCCCTGGGGAAGTGGCTAGTCGTCCAATGTTGGAGAATTTGAACTCATACTTCAAAGGATATGGGAGATCAAATGTTAAGAGATTTTGAAGTAAGATTAATTTTGAGTTTCTAGCCAAAATACGACGATAATTCTTGGTTGATCGGTCGAACTACATAGAGAATTGTGAGGGCTCTAGATCAGCAGTTGGTTCCGATATTTGAACGAAGCAATTGAGCAATTGTTATAGAATTCTGAAATGGTCCCGCAAAGGCATGGGTTTGTTTGTGCTTGATAACGTATTGCTTTAGTGGGAGTTTGTAATTACATGTCCCAACAAGTATGGCCAAAATAGTCATGACACATTTTTTTTAAAAAATAATACTAATGATAAGTTACTACAATATTACTGGTTATAGATCTCAGAAATCACAAATTTATTACACATAATTACTACCGTAGCATGCTTGAGATATCGGAAAAAGGAATACCTCCAAAGATTTTTTTTTTCTTTTTAAAATGAAGTTACTTAGCTAGTCCATAAACGTCATAGGATTTTCCTGAGAAATTATGACTACTAAACGAGAAAACCAATCAAAGAGGAAATTCAAACCTATGCAAATGAAAAATATACAGTCCTATCTGGATTCCTTTAGCTAGTTGACCTGCATTGACTTCATGAGACATACATGATCCATAGTTGCCAAGTGTTATTATCGTACACTTTTATATTAAAATTATGGCATTATCGCATAACTCAAACTTGTATTGTTATTATACATCTTGAATAGATACTTAGCATGTATAACTAGGGAATCGGATAATGATGATTACGCATAGTTATGTATATTCCTGTCCCACATTAACGTGTATGTTATTAGTATCCCGGTTAAATATGACATTTGGCGTTGTTGGGAGCTTATAATCTTGTTTAATCCAGTGGTTGAAAATTGTTTGCTTGCATTTGGCATTTGTTGTAGCCACATTAATCTGAAGATTTGTTTTCTTATGAAAATATTAAAGATTTAATTTTGATCCACTTTTAGTATAAAGTTTTTTTTAATACTATTATCCAATAATGTTTTAGCACATCATTAAAGATTTAGACTTTCTAACTAATTGTTATGATATTCAAACTCTTGTAATGATGTAGTAATATATGATTGGATGATAATGTAAAAAAGTATACTAACAGTGAATCAAAATTAAACTCAAATATTAATTCAAAGATTTGCTTTCTTATAAGAAGCCAAGCACTAGTCTAGGGATATATTTTCTTATGAGACACTAACTTGTGTTGTCCAAATAGGAGGTTTTCAGAATTTTAATGGACTAATTATAATTTGAGCCTGATTTATAATTCAATCCAAAATTAATGGTTAAATTTATTGAAGTTGTTACTTAGCATGTATATGATCATTTATGAGCTGGTTGAACATTTTGCTCATATTAACTATGACTTAATTCGAATTAAAAGTTTTCTCGTTGGTAATTCATCTATAAACATTATTATAAATCATTGCTAAAGTTAATAATTTATTCTAACTTTGAACTAGGGCAAGTCTTCCCCTCAACCTAAATTTTTTAGCATCATATATGATCATTTAGGACCTATACAGTTAAACTTATAGTAGACGGGTTTTTTAGCATATGGATTTCGTGGATAGGCAAGGCAGAACGGCTCATGATTCAAAGATATTGAAAAGTCCTACTCTATATATGTAGATATAATTGACCTAGTGCTGGATGAACTTTTTTCATGATAAAAAAAATCTTTTTTTATGAAACAAGTATTTTTTATATTTTTTCAGCATGTTTGGATGATTTTCTAAAAAATGATGAACCACTAAAAAAAAGTTCAAAAATATCCTTTTTTTTAACTAGATCTTTTAACGTCTGAAAAAAAAAATCTTTTTCAGGATATGAAGATGTTGTTTAGAAATATTTTTTAGATAAAAAGATCCTTGACTAATTTTAAACATAATACTTCTTATTCTTTATGTTTTTAAACATTATCAATATCATATTCTCTCACACGTCTCTATTTATTTTTTGTGCTGCTGCAACACTGAACATTTTACCTCATCATTTTCTTCATTTTCCTTTCCACTCATATTTAAATTACATAGGATATTTGGTGATGAACAATATTCTAATAGAAGTGGGTATAAAGGAAATAAAATAAATTATGTTACAGCTGGTAGATTAGCAGTTTGTGTAGTTGTCAATCATTTTTTACAATATGTGATCAAACAAGGAAAAAAGACTTAAAAACCATCAGGACATGTGGTAAATCATTTTTTACTTTTGCATGCCTTTTTAAGTAATGTTATCATTAAAAAAAGTACTTTTATATTTTTACATCCAAATAACAATAAAAAAATTTTAAAAAAATTGAGTAGTGCATTCAAACATAAAATAACATTTACATTTACAAAAGATTTCTTTTTAAAAAAAAAAATCTTTTTTTTAAAAGCTTATCCAAACAAGCCCATTGGATTAAATAATTCTGCATCTAGGACATAAGAAAATTTCTCTCATATACATATAAATTGAAATTAATCCTAGAATTTTTTTTTATTTCTGCACAAACCTTAGTCATTATTAATTATAATCAATTCAGGTATGAATTCCTGAAACTGTCCTAAATTATTTAATATAGTCATGGATAGAGATTAATTGATCCTCTTATTGATCTTTGATCAAATTAATTTTAGCAGGCTCTGAATCTTTGATTTGGTGGTGGATTAATCCAATCTAGATGCAAAGCGTGTGCAATACTATTTGTTGGCTGATTATCTTCTCGTAATAAGAAATGACAGAAAATGACCTGCGAAAGCTCACAACATATCATTCGTCCAGGGATAGCCAGAATTAGCAAAACATGGTTGCAAATCTTTGTCCAATTTGAAACCTCCTCTCCTCCATGCATTTCTCATGCCCTGCTTGGTGTTTGGGAAATTTCTTTGCCCTTTATGATTTTGAATCAAGTTTTTCCTTTCTTTGGGCCTCTGGACCATTTTTATAAAACAAGAAAAAGATAAATTCCTTTGATTTGTGTGATTATCCTCTTTCATATTTGATTTAGGGTTTTTTTACCCTTTTATCACTGATTTTAAAACTAATTCCTAAAATATCATGCTTTTCAAATTAGTTACTCATATTTTTTGTTTTTGCCACACTGAAATTTTTCTTTCTTTACTTCCATGTGGGTCATGTCAACCCAATTAGCGTGATCCACGTGGGTCACTCCATGTTGGAGTGACTCGCGTGACATGATTCACGTGAAAATATTGAGACAAATGGTGAACCACTCTGAGCTACTATGTCATGTTCGTTCAATGCAGATAAATGACGTAACCCTTATGTGTTAGTGGTTTAACGTGGATCAAGCATCCCGTGTCTGCGTGATCTACTTCCTGAGTTATTGTGTTAGATTTAAATCTCACGGATGTTTCATCTTAGCTGCATTGGACAAGCATGACACAATAGCTCAAGAAGTAGATCATCCTTACGTGTTAGCAGTTTACCATTTGTTTCAACGTTACCACGTGGATCATGCCGCGTGGGTCACTCTAACACAGTTTTCGTGATACAAATGAATCACTCCAACACATTTGATGTGATACAAGTGGATCACTCATACACAGTTGATGTGATTCAAGTGGATCACTCCTACACAGTTGACGTGATTCAAGTGGATCACGTCAATCGTGTTGGTGTGACTCACGTGGAAGTAAAAAGAAAATTCAATGCGGCAAAAACTACAATATATGAGTAATTAGGTTCAAAAGTAGGGTATTTTGGTAATTAGTTTTAAAATCAAGGATAAAAGGGTTAAAAAAGCCTTGATTTTGAAGGGTCTTTTCATATATAGGAAAAGAGAGTAGTAAGTAAAGTAACCAAACTATTAAGCACAAAATCAATCCAAGAGTTTGACTAAGAGCATGTTTGGAAAAAATTAATTATTTTTCAAAATAATTTTTTAATTAAAAGTTATTTATCTTATTTGTTTAAAGTGTGTAAAATTGATTATAAATTAAGATTATTTTTTTCATTAACTAAAAACAAATTTTTAAGAAATTTTTTTATTTTGAGCATTTGATTAAATGATTTTAGCTTATTTGAAAAGTTTTGGTTGATAAATACTCTTTTTTTCTCAATTAAATAACTTTTTCAATCATTTCATATATCTTTTAATAATTTAATACATAAAAAATGATTTTTTTATACAATCCAAACAAAAAATTTGGTTTTAAAATCGATTGTGAACTAAAATATTCAAACAAATTAATTTTCTCATAATTGATTTTCTTAAAAGTCAATTATACACATAATCTTTTTTCCACAATTAATTCAAACACACTCAACTAGGTCAATTCTAGTGATAATTTACATTTTTAACATGTCTATTCATAAAAAAATTGATTTTAGAAATTAAGACTAAATCAAGCACATGTTCACTATAGATTGTATAAAATTTAATTTAATTTAATTATAAATACTGAGAATGACAAAAATCAAATTCCTAACTATTTAATGATAAAGACTTCAATAATATGAAAGACTCAATCCAAGTACTTAATATTAGGTAATTAAGGGCTATTGTCTTACGTTTTTACAAGCATATACAACTTAGTTCAAACAATGTCGAGAAAAGGTATTAGATTTGATTCCTAGTGGTGATAGGATAAAAAAAAAAGAGCGCCAAAACAAGTAGTTCAGTTCTTAGTCTTCCTTACTTTTCCTCTCTTCTTCTGCCTCAAGAAGGTCTTCCAACACCTTGTTATCCAAATACTCAAACTCAATAACTTCTCTCTGTTGTGCTACAGAAGAACTTCCAATGGCAGTAGTAGAAGAAGATGAAGATGGTGATGCTAAATGGAGATGAGAATAGTGCTCATCAGGAAAATTAAGGATTGCAAGAGCACCTCTCAAACTAATGGCAGCACGATCATAAGCTCGAGCTGCTTCTTCTGCTGTATCAAATGTTCCCAACCACTGCCTTCCCGTAGGCTTTGATGGATCTCTTATCTCTGCCCCGTACTTCCCCCATGGCCTCTTCCTAACCCCACGGTACCTCACTTCTTCCCTTACCTTCTGTTTGTCCTGCTCCACCTCCTGTGCTTCGTCCATGTATCTTCCTGGTTGCTGATAAAAACTTTGGTAACCCTTTTCTTTGCACTCTTATTTGGAGGGAATTTTTTTTTATTGCCTTGGATAGATGCTTATATATATATATATATATATGATCTGTATATAATTATATATAGCTGACCTATCTGTGAAAATTGTGTCACGTTTGAGCCTAGTAGCTAACTTCGTCAATAGAAGAATGCCCATTGACTGAATTCTTAGAAGCTCTCTCGAGGAAGTGTATAAATTCGATTCTTCAACTAGGCCTGTAATTTGTCATGCTCTGGAACAAAAATATATGGACAGGGTAAAAAGCACAAGTTTTTGTTACATGATATATCGTTCGTGCCCTTGTGTTCACATTTTTGAACATTCAGAGCTCCTTTTCTATAAGGCGCATCTGGGGTGGAGATAACTTTTAACCGCGTGCGTATACATCAATTAGCTGGAGCCCACAACCTAATTCAAAATTTCTGTAGATCATAGGAATTGCAGAGTTGATTTTATGATTTGACAGTATATTGAAGTCAATCTGGTGTATATTGGATTTTACTTATGGTTTGGATTACTGTTGAAGAAGTTTTATTAATCTTGTGCTACCAAATTTTTGGTAACCTCATTAGAGTTTACACACAATGAAAACTTTCTTGTGTAGTTCCGCCACTTATACATTATTTTGTCATGTCCCAAAAGTAGTGCCATGAACTGCACTTGCTCTCAAGTCCGTTGTTCAAATTCTTAATTGATCATAATTACAATCTAGCTAGTATGTCTGTGCTTGGATTCGCAGAGCTTGATCTGCACAAGCCAAATTTTCAGGTTGAACATAGTCCCTAACCTTGTTCTCAATCGAAATTCTAACATTCCCTTTACATGTTCTAATTTTGTTCCATTTCCACGACCAGTCTAACATTTTCTACCTTTGTCTGAATCTTCCGAACTCCTTTTACTTTACGTAATAGCTACATTCTCAGTTTTCATCTCACACCCGTTCCCAACTTCGATTTGCTCCCTGTGAAATTCACTATCTAGCTTGGCTATTTGTTATTGCTTATATGAATAAGCTTTTGAAAAAAATAATTTTTATAGATATTTAAAAAAAATTATTTTATATTTATATACAATGTTTGAAAAGCAATTTTATGTAATAGAATGACTTTTAAGTTTGTTTAAATTAAAAAAAAAAAAACATAATGACTTTTTTATAGTAAAATTATTAAAAATGATATATTGAAATTGTATATAATGACTTTACACAATGATTTTATTAGATGTAATTTTTAATAAAAGTAAATGATATTTTGTCAAAAATATTATATTAAAAATCACCTTTTTTCTTCTAGAAATTAAGTATCATTAACTTCTAAAAAAAATAATAACTAAAACTTTTTTTATTTCTATTTTTTTAAAAAAAAAGTTTGTATCCAAATACATTTAAATTTTTTTAAAAAAAATTTATTATTATTTTTTAAAAAAAGTTAAAAAATTTATTATTATTTTTTAAAAAAAGTCAATCTAAAGGAAAAAAATTATTATTTCTTTTAAAAAAAAAGTCAATCTAAACGAACTTTTATTACCCGTAATTCTAATCTCCTCCTGTTCTATAACAGTGATGCTGGACGAGGCTCCATGTGGGCGTATTCAGGAGCAACGTTTTCCATCCACGTTTTCCATCCACCAAGAAACAAATGATTTTGCATAAAAATTAATCTATAGTTAGATTTTTTAAAGTAATACTTGTATGGCAAGTTAATAGACAAAATTGTAACTTTATAATTAAAAATATTCTAAATTTATTTAAAAGTAATGTGTAGTTTTTATCAAATAATCCTTGATATAATAAATTATTTAAATTTTATTAAATTAAATTAATATTTTAATGTTTAAAAAAATTATTTATTATAATATTGTCATGCTCAATTATTATTTTACATGGGTTAAGTGAATACTTAATTCATAAATTTATTAATTATTTATGAATTTAATTTTGATTCATTGTTATTATAAAGTTTTTTTACACTATTATCCAATTATGTATTATCAAATTATTAAATCATGTATTGTCAAATTATTAAAAGAATTTGACTATTATAATAATTATTTTAAAATTTTAATTCTTTTAATAATATGTCAGTACATGATTAAATGATAATATAAAAAAATTTACACTGATAATGAATTAAAATTAATTCTATTATTTAAATAATTTAAATTTTTAAATTTAAATTTATTACTCATATTATTTCGTAAACATGCATGTTTTAGTTAAAAATCAATATACTAATCCAACCAAAGACGACAACACCATACAATTTGAAATTAAAATATATTGTCAATCTCTCATACCTATTATAGCCTGTTCCCACTGTTGAAACACGTTGGTGAATGTTAAAAGGGAATTGCTATGGTACCTTGATGAGTTTGGAACCTAGAGTGAGTTATCAATAAGTTATTGATTGTTGGTTTCATAATAAATGTTAAAGAATTTATTCAATATAAATAACAACTAATGAATGCTAGACAATTCATCTTGAGTACCGGTAACCTGATGGGTTTGGTACCCACAGTGAGTTGTCAATAAGTTATTGACTGTTGGTTTCACAATAAATGTTAAAGAATTTATTCAATATAAATAATAACTAAGACAATTCACCTTGAGTACCGATACCCTAAAAAAATAGTGGGTACCGAAGTTTAAAAGCCTCCATTTTCAGGACTCTGCCTCTTATGAAAATGATGTTCAACATTGAACAAGCATCTTTTCCTAGTTTTAAGGTTAGCTTTGTGTTCTATGTTTGTCAAAAAAGAGAGGAAATTAAAGATGGCGGCTTGTAATAATGTCGCGTCGGTGACTCAGTTTCAAACATTAGATTTATAGGACTCATGGTTGCCTATAGGACGTCATATCATACGTACCCATAGGAGGGTACTCCGCCGTTTCATGACATATTCGGCTCATGCTCAAGGCACACGAGACACACGTGTTTTTTTTATTTTTCTTATAATAATGTTAAGTATACAAATTTTTATTCAGACAAAAATTTAAATGTTTTTAATTTAGTTAAATTTATGTAAAGATACATTAATAATTTTTGTTATAAATCCGTATACAATTTAAAACTTACACATTAATCGTTACTTTTATTTTTTAAAGTTGTAGATGAATAATAACTTTTTAATATAGGTTAGATGTGAATTTATGCGCGCACACAGAAAAGAAGAAGAATTGAGATGCCAAAATATATACAAATGAGATATATTTGAAATATTAAAAAAGGTAAATTTTTAATGCATCAACATCACAATATAAAATATATTAATGCATATTATAATAATGTTGGTCTAGATTTATTAGCATGTTTAACACATGTTAAAATACTGGTCAACTATGTTAATGAGCTTATAGCTTAATTGTCATCGGCTTAGTCTTTAAGGTCTTTAAGATTAGGGTATGATGATAATGTTTTATTCTCCATCATATCACCAATGTATCCACATTACTTAGTTCCTATACTTCATGCTTTCATATTATATAAATAAGATAAATTTGTGAACTCACTTTGCTTAAATAATTTTTGATGATAACAAGAAGTGACTCACAACGAAGAACAAGTCCAACCTTTATTGAAGATTTTCATTTGACCTTGATTCTTTGTACAGGATAAAAAGTTAGTTATTGCTTAAAGCTCTTGAACCTTTTAAAACATCCATTTGCATAAAAGAAAACATTTTTCAAAACCTAAGTGTTGGTGGCAAGTTGTTTTAAAAACTTTTCTAAATGCCTTTTAATTTGTTTAAAAATTATTTTGGCTTCAATCTTGTTTATTTGTAAAGCCAAAATTAAGATTTAAGAGTCTTGTATCCGGATACAAGTCTTTGTATTCGAATACCATTCTTTGGAAATTTAAATTTTGGCTCCTAAAAGCCAAATATCAGGATACAAGCCTTTGGTATCTAGATATTTGTCTCCAGAGGCAAATCAACTCTGAAATATCCGGATACAACAATGTGATATCTGGATATCACGCTCCAGTAGCCAAAACACCTATCTAATATCAGGATACAGCTTTTAGATATCATGATATCTTGTCTAAATATCAGGATACGAGCTTGGATTTCAGGATATCTCAATCAGATATCAAGATATCCTGTTCTTGGTTAAACCCAGAAATCAAGATATCCGGATACAAGGTTCAAATATCCGGATATCTCTTGCGTGAAACTCATTTATAACGATTAGTTTTGGCATTTAATGGTTTCCAACCACCACCAACAGCTCTAATATGCTTTGGAGTATTTATCCTATTACTTGGAAAGTTAATGAGACAGAACAACCACTGTGAAATCAATTATTGATAGCATTTAACTTCCTGCATTCAACTAATACTCTGTTATTGAGCTTTAAGTGATAATATATCCTTACCCATCATTCTTCAAGTTGTATATCTGCTCTTTTGAGAGTATTAAACACTTCAAACACTTACTTTTCGCGTAAGAATCCAAGGGTAGGTGTCCCTTGTTGTATTTGATTGAGGCTCTAGCACAAATAGGGTGGAGGATCCCAAACTAGTGAAGAGTGCTTTGTTCTTGTAAGGGTTTCTCAAGCACCTAAGTTAGAAACTTGAAGTATAGTGGAAATCTCGGGTGGACGATCTCGAGGACTGGACGTAGATCACAAGGAGTGATTGAACCAGTATAAATCTTGTTTGCACTCTCTCTTCCTTACACTCTTTATTTATTCAAGCTTTACTTTTATATCTTGTTTCTTGGTGCATTCAATCTTGATAAGGTACTTTCTAGATTGCTTGTGTGGTGTTGTTATTTACATTAGTCCATACCTCTCTTGATACTATTGATTCAATAAAATCAATACCATTAAAGCTTTTGTGAAAAATTTGTGAAAATTTTTAGAACTCAATTCACCCACCCTCTTGAGTTATTAAAGCCACTTGGTAACAAAATTGACTGTAAGCTAGACACACAACTCCACTCAAATTAAGGGTGTCCATGATTTTGATTAGTTTAGTTTTAAGGGGGAAAAAGTTATCCAAACTTAACCAATCAATTTTCCTATGTTGGGAATTAATTGATTTAGTTTTGATTGGATAACTGAATTGGTCCAATCAACTTTTTGCCAAAAGCATGTTTTTAAAAAAAAATTTAGACCCAACTTAACATTTTCTCCGTGACCCAATTAACAAAATATTAGCCTAAAAATTCCCATAAAAATAAAAAAAAATTAAAAATATAATAATGTATAAGTATATAAATTATAAAAATATATATACACACATTTATATCAGTTCAATTCAATTTATTAAATTGATTGATTTTTTATTTTTATAAAAAGAAAATCAAACAAAATCAAATTTTATTGCGCTTGTTCTATTTTTTCAGGATTAGTTAGAGCACTTATTAGTAAGACATATTATATATATATATATATATATATATATATATATATATATATATAAATGACCTTATAATTAAGTGACATCATTTTTTTTATAAAATATGGTCATCAAAACAAATCAAATTTGTTAGGTTAATCTGTTTATTTCTATAAATTATATAAATTGTGCTTTTAAATTTTTTATTCATAAAAATACAAGTAATTTTAAATCAATCTATTTAACTTATCTATTAAACGGATCAATCTTATTTACCTTCACGCTGTCCACATAATTTCTTTTTTCAAAAAGTTTCAATTTAAAACTTTGAAATGAAAGCTCTTTAAATATTGTAGTATCTTTACATTTTGTTACTCTTTTGATAAGTTAATGATCACCTCCTTAATTCATTGAGCCTTTGTTTGTTTTGAGAGAAATAGAGAAGAGAGAATTAGATAAGAGAGAAATAGAAGAAAAATAAGAAAGCTCTTATTTGATTAGAAAATAAATAGAAAAAAATAATGGTGGGTTCCATAATTTTTTCATTTCTCTCTTAAAGTGAGAAGAAATGAGTAGAAGTAAAAATTTGACTAATATACCATTCTTTTTATTAGTTTATAAATAAATAAATATATGAATTTATAATAAAATTTAATTTTCTTTCTTTTTTATTTCTCTCTTAATTCTCTTCATCTAAATAACTTAAAAATTTACTTTTTTTTTATTCTACTTTTCTTTTTTAATTTCTTTCTACTTTATTTTTTTTTTAATTTATTTTCCTCTTAATCCAAACAAAACCTGATCACATTCTCGCTTTGTTCGTTACAGTCCCATGAAGTTGTTCTTGGCAAGGCAAAGCATAGTTGAAGGTGTGTGCGTAAAGACGGAGTCAGATGGGGGTAGTTGGGGAGGGCAGGTTTTGGTTCATTGCATTTGAACTTTGAGGGCCCTTGGGGAGTCAGAAGGACCTTTCATTTTAAATAATGCTTTGTTGGGTTCTTATATTGACCAAGTCACTCCATTCGTGTGCTTCACGGTAAAGGAGGCTTTTCCTCACTCATATAGCAGAAGAGATTTTGAGTCCATAGAGGTTGGTTTGAGGAATCGTTTATTTCTATATTTGTTCAACGTGTGGCGGCTATTCTGTTGAGTGTGGATATACGAGATTTATTTGTCTTCTCTCTTCCTGGTTTCTAGATTCCTCTAGCGTTATATTTGAAGTTTCAGGCGCGCTTCACATAATTATATATATCTTTTTATAGTTGAACGAATTTAATTTTGATTCCTTATAATTGTAAAACTTTTTACATTATTATTTATATATTATCACATCATTAAATAAATTTTATGTGTAACCAGTTAGAGAATATGATAGCGCATATAACATACTTATCACGTATTGAGTGATTAATTAGGTATAAAACTATATTATATGTGATAACTTAGATAAAAATTTCATTATAAAAACATGATGTTATTATTTTTGACAATATTTAAGATTGACTTTAAATCTGTGTAAAAATTTTTATATTATTATTAAAAGATAAATTAATATATTATAAAAAAATTTAATTTTTAAATTTTTTATTGTGATAGTGAAATTGAAAATATATAATTAGATAAAAAAAAATTATACTAAAAATTAAATCCACACCAAAAGTAGGTAGAATTTGTTTCATTTAAAAAATTTACTATGTTTACAAATGTATATGAACAAAACCAATGTTGTAAAACTCGGTTTGGATCGACGGGTCCAACCGATAAACCGGTCATCTGACCAGTCCAAGTAACCTATTAGATCGTTTATGTAGTCGAACCGGACTGAACTGATTGAATCGACCGGTTATGAGTGACTGGATAACTCAGTCTAATTTATGTGAACCGGCCAAACAATCCTCCCTCCATGCAGATGCAGTTGTTTCCTTCCTGCGTTCCCGTCCTAGGCTCCCTCCATTTGTGCAGGTTGTTTCTTCTTCCATTTGCACAGGCAACCAACCAGCCATTTCCTCTAACTTCCAGCCACCATCTACCCTTACCTTCATTCACGCATGCATCACAAGTTCAGAACGATTTGCAATAAACCCATGTAATAAGTGCAAATGTAAACAGATGGGAACACAAATCTAGAGAATAAAAGAAGAGAAAGAGATGAGTAAGGAGAAGGAGGGTCTCAGCTCCAGGAGAAATTCTTAAGTACAATTAAAATATTCCTCTAAATTGTGATAAGTGGTTAAAATAAATAAAAAATAAAATAAAAAAATAATAGGACTTATTTATTTTAATCACATATTATTCTTCTATTGCTTTAAAATAATACTTTCATTATACCTAAAAATTTCTGCAGCTCCAGTCGAATGGAGAGCCTACGAAACAAGTGACGAAAAGTAATTCTCTCCTCTCTTTCTAATCAGGTAACTGTGAGGTGACGAAGCAAAATGAGGGCACATGGCAATCTCAAGTGTCCTCTCAAGATTACGGAGGGTCATCACCTTATCTCTTACCTTATCTTTTACCAAAAGCTTGAGACATCATGCAATGGGTTAAAAAGGTAAAATGACAAAGGCAAGCTTTCTATTTCTTTTTAACTCCAATTCGGTGAATCTCTTTAAAATCAAAGATTTCATTCGGTAGCCATCAAATAAAAATTATTACTTCATTATGTCATACATATACTATGAATCAATTACAAGACCACTTAATTCTATCATAATAATTTTCAAGATATACAATTTAATTATCAATCTAATCCTTCTAAAAATTAACATCATTCACTTGAATCCCAAATTCTCATGGTATATTAATTTATTTTGTCTTATTTTTTATATATTTTTAATTTGTTAACTATTTATATATTTATTTAATTTATGTGGTTCGATCAGTAACTTACTGGTTGAACTAGTGACTTATTGACCAAATACTCCTTCCGAGTCAATGACTAGTTCGAGTTTTATAACACTTCACAAAATAAGCCAAATGTAGGTTAGCTCAAGAGTTTTGAATAAGACTCGGCATTTTTCAAGTGCACATAGATCCTTTGATTGGTATAATATTAGAATAATTTATCCTTATTATCATTTTTTCATTATATCTATGGAATATTAAGTGAGAATACTATTTTATTATGAAAGATGAGAGAAGTAAATCTTGATCATTTAATTTCACATTGATGATCAAGATTAGAAGATATTTTCATATGATCACTTAAAAAAGTCACATGATTTTATATTTTAATATTGATCATACATGCATAATCTAATGGTTAAGATTTACTCCTCTCACATTAAGCCACTTATATATATATATATATATATATCATGTTAGAGCACAATTTTATTATGAGAGGTGAGATGAGGTAGTCTTAATCATTGAATCTTACATAAATGATTAATATTAAAAGTTATTTAAAGGTCATATGACCATTTAAAAAAGTCACATGACTTTATGTTCTAATCTTGACAATTCCAATGGTCAAGAATCGCTCATCTCACTCTCACAATAAAATATTCATCTCACTAAATATGTAACTTTTATATATATATATATATATATATATATATACATTTGTTAATAAGTGCCTTTAGGGTATTAGTTAAAAAAATAAAATAAAATGTATTACATGTAAAAGTAAAGTATTTAATACTTTTTTCATTAAATAATTAAGATAATTTATTAAAGTATATTAAATGATTCTTAAATAATTCTCTTAGAGTACTGATTAGCAAGACATATATATATATATATATATATATATATATATATTAATGACCTTATAGTTAAGTGACATAATTTTTCTTATGAAATATGGTCATCAAAACAAGTCAAATTTGTTAGGTTAGTTTGTTTACTCCTATAAACTATGTAAATTGTGCTTCTAAATTTTTGATACGTAAAAATACAAGTAATTTTAGATCAAATTCGTTAGGTTAATCTGTTTACTCTTATAAAAAAGTCACATGACTTTATGTTTTAATTTTGACGATATATGCATGATCTAATGGTTAAGAATCGCTCATCTTACTCTCACAGAGAGGACGCAAATTATAGCCAATAGATCAAAATAAATGGTCTAGATTAAATCATCCATTAAAAATTCACACGACCCTCTATTTTCTTCACCCACACGCCTCATCTTCTTCCCTAGCATTGCTGGGAAATGCCACCATAATTTCTCTCCACTGTGAACTTAAAATAGACACTATGCAAAAACATAAAATAAATGTAATAATAATCCCAGAAATTTTAGCGTGGAAAACATTCTCAATGTGAGCAAAAAAAAAATCACGAGACTCGTAAGCCACTTAAACTTTCACTATAAAATAATAAGAATACAAAATTAGAATAATAATGTATTTTTAATTTATAGATAACACTCAAAAATTAACTTATTATTTTTCTCTTTCATAAAATTTCTCTTTGATGATCTCTCTTTATTTTTTTCTCACACTCTTTTTCTCTTTGTGAAAAACTGATGCATCTCAATCGCATCTTTTTATCTAGGTAAGGCCTCCTTCTATAAAGACATTGCACCGTATATAATTTGAAAAAAAAATGAAGCACCTTTCGGTCATGTTGAATTTGGAAGAAGGATCTTTTGGTGCTGGTTGAAAAATTTCTCAGTCATCCAATTTTATTGACTTTTCACTGGATATCCAACAAGCACGATGGGTAATCTTTTGCGTCATTTTTCAAAGTTCGAACAAAATTCTATCAGCAAATACTTTGGCCTTATTGATGTAGATGCCACGGTTGTCGCTGGCCTATGTGCGATGATGTGAGAAACTTCATCCGGTCTGCTCTTTCTAACATAATCATTCGCCCTTCTGCGCTTTCTTAAGAGTAGCATTGTTTTTTATATTTGGGTTTTACCATTTTAACGTGATAACGAGGTAGCCAATTTCTCCATGTCCCAACTTTCTATGCAGCGTCCTTTCCTCCATTCCAAGATTCATACGGCACCAATACTTTTCAACACAAAAGTTGTAGTTGGATTCTGCTTGGAAATTATTAATTAATATCAATTGTTTGTATCTTTGATGGGTCTTTTTTTTTTTTTTCTTAGGGTAAGAAATAAATAAATTGTCACGACCAGGAAAAATCGTGACGGGAAGCGACGAACGCAAAAATATAATTGTTTTAAAAACAACAAAATCACAATGGAGTCGCCACCAATCTTTTATTTGAGTAGGAAAAATGACTGGCAAAACCCTTTTAAAAGATAGATTAAAAAAACAAAAGATCTACGAAAATCAGGTAGGGTTCGGAAGTCGATTATGTACAGGGAAGGGTGGAAACTTAATCCCACAGCACCCCTGATCCATCCGTCCTAAGACGATTACCTTAAGCTAGTTGTGCGAATTTTAAAACCCTAAATGATGTCTATTTTACCCCCTTTAAAACAACGTAAGAAAAATTGAGCAAAAGAATAAATAGAATATTTTCAGATCAAAACGAAAGTTTATGATTAAGAAATGAATTAAATTACGGAAATTTACAAGTTTGGCTTGACTTGCGGGCCTACGTATCCCCTGGTGCAATGGAAAATTCAAAGCCACGTAGTTCTCTTGGAAATAATTATGTGTCGATTAATTTTAATTACGGAAAATATTGCCTTGAAGTGTTCGATGAAAAGGAAGAAAAATGATTTGATTTTTAAAAAGAATTGATTTGATTGAAAAAAATGAATTTTATTAATGCACCCTAAATGGGATGGAAGGCGGTATTAAACCCACTGATCCACCCTAAGCGAACATCTAGTGGGTACTTGACAAGAGGTTGTCGAGACCCGTCAAATAATAAAAATTACTGGTTCACAAAATAATGTGTAGTATAGAGAATGAACCGAATCATCACTCAAGGATCCAAAAAGAACAAAGATTTAATCAAATCAAGATAATTAAAATGGGGTTTTGATGATTTGAAAAGATAATACACTAATTGAATTAAAGGAAAGTAATTAACAAATTAACCAATCCAAGGAAATTTACCGATCTTGAGTTTAATCCATCATTGATCACAATGAATTCACTTAATTGCTAACCATGTACTTGGCCTTAGATCATATCAAGATGCCTCAACATGATCCAAGAATTCTCTACTAGATAAGCATCTAGGATTTGATTAACCAAGGTTAGATAAAGTAAGCATCATCCAAACATAGATTAACTTAAGATCAAGAATTTAACCAAGTTAAACAATCTATCAAAAAGCTTTAATAAATTGTTTATTCTATGTGATCCTCTTGAATACATGATAATAAAGCTATTATCACATAAACATCCAAATCAAATTAAGCAATTCAATCTAGATAAAAATCAAAGAGGAAGAAGAGAAACTTGAATAACAATTAAGCAATATAAATAAGCGAAACAAGATCTCCAAATTAAACATCAAGATGGCTAATCCCTTGGATTGATTATGAGAGCCTAGCCTTCCATGGATGGGAAGGAAGAACTCAGAAATAAAAGAACAAAAACGAAATTCTAAAGAAAATGAAGAAGAAGAGAAAGAAAACTCTCACAAATACTCAAACTTTCTTCAAACTTACTTAAAATTGAATTATACTAATACAAAGAGATTGACTCTATTTATACTAATCCTAGAAGCCAATTTGTACATGTACATAATCTAAATACAAGCTATACAAATATGAAAATTGTCAAATATGGAAGCTTGATGCATGGTTGGTGGGTTGGTGTATGGTTGGTGGCTTTTAGTCAGCAACTCTTATCCAAATTCTGGCTTGATTTTCATGATCTACACGATTCATTTTGGCTTGAAGGTCTTCATGAAAGTTGTAGCCAGTTGTCTATTTGAAAATTTGCAATTGAAATCATGTCATTTGGACTTTTAGAACTCCAGATATGCCAAAAACAATGTACCTACCTCAAGTTAGGTTGGCAAAACGTGTTTCTAAATTCAAACCAACTTATAGCTTCATAATCATGCATAAAACGACATCTATTGACTAAATGACCTTCAAGGAAGTTGAAGATATGGGTCTTATCTTTCCAATGACCAAGTTTCAGCCCAAGAGGAAGCCTATAGCTCACTATGTAGTCCAATATGTGCACACTGCCCAGATTTTCGTGACAGCAAACACACTATATATTACAGGGATATTTTGGACCCCTAAAAGTCCGATTCATCACTTAAGTTCTTCATGAAACTTGTAAAGCATTGTCTTAGCTTTCCACTGACACTAAGATCACCTCAAATGGATCACCGAGTCCCAAGTTATGGCCTAACCAAGGAAGAAATGTCAAAATGCATCAAAATCCAAAAATTATTCAATATTTACATTAAAGCCCATTTAAGCCCAACAACATTAAACTCATCTAAAATACTAATATTGGGCACAATAAACATTTAATAAAGCCTAATACAAAGCTAACATAAGTGTCTCAAATTGATTGATCAATACTTGACCCCTGAAGATGACTAACGTAAATTGTGGCGTTGGACCACCTAAAAAATAACTTTATTAATTCGATGATAAGTGGGGTGAAAGGTGATACTAAGCTCACTGATTCAACCCCAAAACATTTGCCTAGTGGGTACTTGACCCCTGAAGGCGACTAACGTATTTTTGTGACGTTGGACCACCTAGCAAAATGACTTATTGATTTGTCTTACGGGGGCTGAAAGGCGATACTAAGCTCACTGATTCACCCCAAATAAATTTTTAAAAAAAGTCTAGTGGGTACTTGACCCCTGAAGACGATTAAACGTGAATTATTATGGCGTTGGACCATTTATTTGGTTATTACTATCCATTTATTTTTCTTATAAAGTACAAGCACAACTAATTAATACCAAATATCTAAATCGCAATAGGGATATGTAAACACAATAACCTTAAATAATTAAACAAACATATAAAGTAAAAACAGGATAAATAAAGTAAACCAGAGCAAAATAAAAATAAAAGGTGAAACAAAACTATAACAAAAAAACTTATACCAACTAAAACTACAGGAACCAGAAATTAACATATTTTTATTTGGCCTATTTAATTAATCTCAATTATTTTATTATTTATTTTTTTGGCTCCCCCTTTTCTATTATTATTTTGTTCCTATTTACCTAGAAGAGAAAAAAAAAAAGAAAGTCTTTGCAGAATGACAAAAAAAAAAAACCAAGAATCAAATCAAATTAGCTCCAAAATAAAAAAACCAAAATTTTATCAAAATAAATAAATACAAGAAAAGGCCCAAAGACTAAAACAACTACAAAAAAAAACCTAACCCACTAAACACTTGAAACAATAATCCTCATGGCCCGTTACTAAATCTGATAAAAACAAAAACCCCCCATCAAACTAAACCCAACTAAGAAACAAAGCCTAACTACAGCCCACAAAAATCACTTAAGCCCTTAAATCCACAAGACTCATACCATAATCAAAGACCCATACAACAACACACCAAAAAAACGTATGAACCTGCCACCTTCTTGGGCAATACACTACTATAGTCAAAACACCCCAACATCCCAAAACAAATTGAAACAGAGACGCTAAACATCCCCACCAAAATTGCTAAACAAAAACAAAATCACCACCAATCAAACCAAAGAGCTACCTTACAGTACCATTATTAAACCAGAATCAAGAAACTTGTTAAAAAAAACAGAATTACTAAACAAAATAAAAACAAATTTCAACTAAATGTTCACCTGAAACTCTCCTATTGGCATAGGTACATGCAGATCTTATTAAAATAAAAATAAAAAAGAGAACTCAGCACAAAACCCATATAGCATACTGCGGGTATAAATCTCATGCAATCCACAAGCCAAAAGTGACAAAACAAAGTTTCGGACAAACATATCAAGTTGGCACGCAATATGGAGCATGAGCAAATAAAAACGTAGCTATATATTTCCGGTTGTCATCACTTACAACATTGCCAAGTTTATTACAGATGGAAACTCAATCAATATTAATCCTTTTCAAGCCAAGACTATCAGCCATTAATCCTGCACGCAAATCCCAAAACATAACCAACTATTGACACTGACAAATATTCTGATATCCCACTTACAGCACCCAAATCCTTAAGCCGATACACATCAAATAAGGAATATTAACCCCCCTAGAGTAATAAATAAATTGCTCCACTCGCATACAGAAATCTCATACTAAAATAAATAGGATTTTAAACAGGGCAGTCCTCTAAAACAACAAAAGCTAACAAGCCTCTCTATTCAAAGAGAAAAACACCACAGCTTAAGCACAAACTCATTCATTCAAGGAACAACAGATTTAAATCATCAAGCAAATAACAAAATAGCATAATAGAACCGAGCCTCACTTACATATATGTAATACTACACTTCCAATTTTCAATAACTTCATAAGGTGTTACTAGGCAACGATGCAAACTAAATCGGACCAAACTCTTAACAGAACCCTATGCACACTTGTTCATTAAATAGAACGTTTCAAATAACTATACACAGGCCTATTCACTCATAGTTGTGCATATAAAGGACATACATACTGGAACCTCATAACAGAATCCACGAGACCATCAATAACACAATATCATATAGCATGGCATATCAGATTAAAAGGAAAAACAGCAGACCAGAATCATGCATTCTACACACAAAAAAAAAAATTAGATACATAATTGATTCTAGTTATTACAAACAGATACGGTAAAAAAAGGAAGGCAAACCTCCACTATAGCGGAAATGCCCTGTGCATTGCGGTGTCCCCTTGCCTGAGAATCCGAGAGCTCTATCTTTCACCCTCTCCCCGAGTTCTTTCTTCCTCTCCAAAACCAGTGTCAGTTCGAAATCCCAAGAAAAAAAAAACCCCTCTTAACAGACCCCAAAACCCATATTTATACAAAATTTAACCAAGAAACAAATAACTAAAAATCACCAATAAAAACAACAACAAAGAGATAAAATAATAAATAAAATAAAGAAAAAAACTACGTTGTCTCCTCCGTACGAGTTGCGCAGAACTCTGGAGTGCAGCGGCGGCTTCTGCAGGGGCTGGTGCGAGCTGCTGGTGTAGGCAGGGGCTGGCGCTGCTTGGGGAAGGGTGATGGAGCAGGTGCTAGTGTGTGCAAGTGGTGTTACTGTCCGGGGCAGAGGAGGGGAAGGGGCGCTGGTTTGGGTGTGGAGCCATGGGGAAGAGTGATGGCTGGGGAAGAGGGATGTGCGGCGCAGCAGAGAAAGAGAAAGCTCTGCTAGGGCTTGGGGGGAGAGAAAAGAGAAAGGGAAAGAGAAAGAGAAGGAGAGGAAAGGGGGTGGAACCGGACCGGGTTAGGGGGTATTTGGGCCGGGTAGTGCTGGACCGGGTAGGGGATTTGGGTCGGTTTGGGTGCTGGTTTGGGCTTAAGTAAGAAGATGGATTGGTTTGGGCTTGGTTTTTTTTTCTTTTTTTTTCAAAAGTTCTAATTTCTCTTTTTACTCTTTTTTTTCTATTTTCTTGAATTTTTGTAATTAATTAATTAATCTGATTTTTCTCTCTTTTTTTTAATCTTTCATTTTTTTGTAATTAATTAAAAAAAGGAAATTTGGATAATCTAAGATGTTTTGTTAAATAATTAAAAAAAACCCCTTTTTTTTCTTTCAAACTTTCTTATTCATTTTTTTTTCATTTGTCTCATTTTTTTCGATTTTTGTAATTAACTAAATTGATTTGATTTTTGAATTTTTGAATTTTTTATTTTTGGATTTTTTATTTTTGATTAGCTAAAAACATTTTCTCTTATCTTTTTTTTTAAAAGAAATTTAGACAAATTTGGGTGTTCATATAAATGAAGGATACAATTAAATAATGGCCGTGTTAGTGGAAGAATAGGAATATCAGAAATAATCAAAATTAGAGATCATAAGCACCGACAGAAATTGGAGATAAAAAAAAAACTGTCAATAACCAATATTTTTTAAGCAAATAAAGAAGGAGAGATAAGAAATTGGTGAGCGAAAGAAAGGAAACAGATTCATGCTTAGGGAGAAAGCGAGGTGTGTGGGTGAAAAAAATAGAGGGTCAAGTGAATATTTAGTGAAGGATTTAATTTGGACCATTTATGATCTATTGATTGTTATTTGCTCTCTCTCATAATAAGATATTCCTCTTTTATATATATATATTTAGTGAAGGATTTAATTTGGACCATTCATGATCTATTGATTGTTATTTGCTCTCTCTCATAATAAGATATTCCTCTTTTATATATATATATATATATATATATATATGCACAAAACAATAGAGAATATTTCAGCACAATGGTTTTAACTTTTACTTTTGCAAGAATTCCAAATAAATCAAGATAATTTTTGCATGTAATAATCAAATAATAATGAGGGAAAAAGAAAGAATGCCAGCTTTTCAAAATGATATACGGGGTTGCAGTCAAGAACAAGGCTTTAAATTTCAGTTTGCATTGACCGTGACATCTCGGTGACAGTTCTCATAACCGCAACATTTCAAATTGACCAGTATGCC
Organism: Styphnolobium japonicum; assembly: GCA_023212625.1. Lineage (NCBI taxonomy): Eukaryota > Viridiplantae > Streptophyta > Magnoliopsida > Fabales > Fabaceae > Styphnolobium > Styphnolobium japonicum. The sequence goes on along the minus strand of JALBWW010000003.1, from coordinate 16,439,687 downwards.
GCATGCATTAGCCTGCAATGTGAATGTAGAGAAATTCTTAGTTAGTTATTCTATTTAATAATTAATATGTATAAAGTTACCCTTTTAGAGATATATATATATTTTTAACATATTTCATATAATCTTATGTATGTTTAATATTGAATGAATTATTTATTATATTTAGTATCTACTTAAAAATTTCTCTCTAAACGTAATTTAAAAGTTTGTCAGAGAATGCAGTATCCAGCTACCGAAAGCATTTCACAACCACCCTTAGGCATAAACTTAATACAATATCGAAAATAAAAATAAAAACTCATCCCAACAGGTATATGAAACTTCCATAGCACATGCCTGGATGTCGGAGGATAAGAGACCATGGGTGTGGACGAAAAGTGCAGAAACAGCCACTGCGCTTTTGCCCCCCTCTATTTCACGAGGTTCAACAGCTACACACACACACAGGCACCAACCTTAGCTATCTCCTCGGATATATAGGCAATGCTGGAGATAGCTGCAACTACTGGTGATGGCCAAGGACGATGGTGATGAGAAGAGAGAACATGTGAATTGGTATGAAGAGACTGCGTTTTATGCAAATGGGAAGGAATGAGTTTCAAAAGGGTAGCAAGGGAATTGTTTTATTGAGGCCTAATACACCCTTTTTCTGTGGAGCCAAATCCGGTCGCGGAAACCCGGTCACACATCACTGTTGCTGAAAATTGATAGTGGCCGGCCGTGAAGTCATTTTTAAAAATATTTTTGGTCAATTAATCATAATCATCATTTCTAATAATATTTCTTGGGACATATTATTCTCAAAAATATTTTTTCAAAACTTGTAAATCCTTCCTTAGTGTTTGAAATAACACGAATAAATGTTTGTATTCCACATTTGCGTGTATGTGATCATTTAGGGCCCATGCACTTAGATCGAAAGTAGATTACATACTTTTGAGGTATGAACCGAGTGGTGGGCGGTCCATATAAATCCAATTACAATAGGAGGTCCCTACTCTCTCACGTTACATGTAATATATGGTTTTCCTATTGAGACTATATATACCATAGTTTTGTACCTAGGGCATAAGAGTATTTTATCTCTTACAGAGTTTATAATTGACATGTGGTTGCAAGAAAATAAAGTTCATTAATAATACCCGGTATGAGTTTCTATAACCTTTAATTTAGGGGATTCCATCTTATATTGTGGAATTAAACAAATTTGAGTTTGATTTAACTTCCTTAAAAGATATCCTGATTGAAACAAGGCGTTGATGGTTTTAGTAACAACCAGAAAATTCTGAAGAAGTTGGCACTTGAACGATCAGGTCCATGTGCTTTATAATAGGAAGGCTATGCACAACTGTCAAGATTTCATTGGGAGTAAAATTGGTATAAGACTATATGTTTTGAAGTTGATTAAGCAATTCTGGAGAAATAGATTCAACTTCACAGTAACTCGTGGGATGTTAAGAGGAGGTATAAAGATTGGAAACTACTGTCTAGAGTCCTCTACAGGTTAATATGTCCTTGACAGATGACATTATTTTGTTCTTCAGCTTGACCGATATGATCTCTTTCTTCCTTTGACAGAGGAGTAAAAATGTGTTTTCATCCTCCTATTTCAATCTGTTTATGATGGCTCTTTGTTTCCAATAATGATACTCTTCCATTGTAGCTCCTACTTTAATTTTATTATAGTGAGCAGATTTTGTGTTATGTACAATACTAATACAAGGGCAGACTGATGATAATACCCAATGATTTTCAAATTTGAATCTGGAATGAGGTTTAGCGTAAGAGTAATTTCAGGCAAGGAGAGAGATGTGGTCTGAATTTGATGGAGGAAAGGAAGGTGACTAATTTTAAAATGAGGGAAAAAATTTATCCAGGTTGCGTAAGCAACACTTAATTATTCCCTTAAAACTCAAGATAGAACCACTTTTAATATATAATTTGTGTAAATTTGTATATATAAAATTGTGCAACTATCACTACTCACTTGAATGGCCCTGGTACCCTTATATGGCCTAAATTTCGATGGATAGAAGAAACAAATATTTAAATAATTAATGTTTCAAAACTGAAATAACCAAAAAGAAAACAATGATAACAATCCATTAAATGAAGCAACGTACTTCTGTATCCGCAATAAAAATAAGGTTCAATTACACCCACCTATTATTTGGGCTTGTTCACTATGCCCACTTTTGTTTTAAAAGTGTCAATTAACCAAACTTAATTTTACTCCATATGCTGTTGTGCGATAAAAGTTTAGGCGAATTATAAACTTATTCACTGAATTTGTTCTCAAACCCCATATTAGAGTGGATTAAGTGTCATTTACCGAAATATTGATGTATCCCATTTCAAAGACTTAGGCAGCATGCCACGGGAAAAAATGGTCAATGCAGCTTTGATTAACATACGAAAGGTGTTGTTCATATGCTTACATTATGCTCCACCGTGCACAAAATGGCAGTCACAAATGATACATCTAACTGATCTTGGACCAAAGAGAAGTGAGAGGGAGGATAGGAGGAGGAGGAGTTGGGAGGGGACTATACATAGAAAATCTGACCAACATTTAAGAGACTCTCGTGAGGAACATTGAAGATCACACTATTTTCCCTGCATATCTTCCTAAGAAATGCATATATATAATCAACAGCTATTTTCTTGTAGAATCTTGAATCCCTACTCGCCCTCACAACTGTGTTTCCTAGTATGTGAACCACCCCAGCATCCCTGCAGTTGTTCAAAAATTCTAGTTCATCAACCTCAGTATGGCTGCTTACTTGACCAGAGGACTGGACAGTAAAATTCACACGTGATGGAGATCTAACTGGTACTATTGAATCTACTGATGAAATTGTTAAGTCCAAATTCGATGAAGCTGTGTTTTCATTGTTATTCAACAGGCCATCTCTTGACTGCACTGTCTGCTGTCCATATAAACTGTATTCATCTGAATCTGAACATCCTTCCATCATAGACTCAAGCCGAACAAACAAGAAAAGGTTATCAAATAGTTTTTTCTCAAAATCATCATCTTTCTTATGCAGGTCTTTATAGCCATATCGTGCCACACATCGAAACATGTGGAAATTCTTGGGTCCTATCCGCTTGACAAGGAATCGCTCTTCTTCTGGGACGGTGTACACAGGTAGGTATTTCACACATACAAAAACAACAACAGAATGGATGGCTGGTAGGTTGGTGATGAAATGAGAAAAGATGTGGGGTACTCCATTTGCAAGCTCCGTGTAGACTAGTCCAATTCCAGGGACACGAACAAGTCCTAAACTTGGGCCAAGCCCCAGAATCCATGCCATTGAGACCTTGCTATGCATTTCAAACTCGTAGCGTTTCACTGTACCATAATGCCAAACATACATAATAATAAGAAATGCTCCAGCAATTGCAAGGGGAGCCCATCCACCTTGATCAACTTTGAAGAGTACAGCGGAGAAGTATGTGCATTCCACAATCAATGATAAGCCAGTGAACATGAGGACAAGAATCCAGTGGCAGCGCCACACTAATATCATGATTAAAATCATAAGCAATGTTGTAACCAGCATGACTATCACAACAGCAGTACCTGTCATGACAATGACAATTATACAATTGAGGGCAGAGGCTGCAATGAAATCCAAGGTACTGCAGTAAACAAGTCAATGAGCATAATAAAGTTCCCTAAACTGCATATTGTTTTGACAGATGAAATGCATAAGTAGTACTGCTTAGACACTTCAATGTAAAGAAAGTAGGGAAAGACCCTTTGGTGTAGTACTTCTTAGACCCTTTGCTGAGTTTTTTTTACTTTCTTTTCACTTGATGTATCTTGATCTTTCTGCTTTGGAGGCTTTCATATCCTCCTGGAAGTTGTACTTTCCCTCTCTTCTTTCTAATAAATTTCTTTTTCTATAAAAAAAAAACAGCATGAAAAATATGCCTCATAGCATTCAACAAGGGAAAAACTTACCATATGCATTTCCAATCTGATTTTGATTTTCGAACCCAGCAGTAACAGCAATGCAAAGAATCATAAGGATCCAATTGATATCTGGAATATATATCTGGCCAAGGAACTTCTTTGATGTATATACAACTTTGACTCTTGGGAAACAGCCATGAGCAAGGGCTTGCTTAATAATTGAAAAGGTTGCAGATATTGTGGCCTGGCTTGCAACTACAGCTGCTGCTGTTGCAACAACAAATACTGGCCAGTATATTCTGTCTGCAGAACTAAGGATAATCAACATCTAACAGATAAAAATTACTACATGAAGAAACAAATTTGCATCATTGTAACAAAGAAATAGAGGACTCTTGTAATAGGTTTAAGCAGTAAGGCAAACAAGTCCAAATGACTGAATGAGAGTATTCACACAGACTGGACACAAGCTTTTGCATCAGGATCAAGATACTGTGCAGTCACTTAAGTGGATCTAGCCAGGGACATGTAAGGCACAAGAAAATTTGGCAGTGAAAGTCAAAGAACTTATTATGAAAATTTACATGTCTATGTTGGCCATGAAGATTTTTATTATAACCTGCACAGTTTTGGTAAATCTAGACTAGAGCTAGTCTATAGGAAAACTGGACCACAACATTAAATTTTTATTTTTATTATAAAATAATTCATTGTATGAGCAACCGTGTCAATCAATTCACACTGATCTTGATAACATTAATTTTAAATCCCTCCTCACGCCAATGTTTTGATCCCACATGAATATGATTCCAACTTTCAAATTGTACATTTCCCAAATGGAAAAATCTGAAAACCATAACTTAATTTGGATGAGATTTACATCCTGGTAAACATAGTATACATCTTGTTCAACATATCAAATGCTGCAATAAGCACAGATGCCACAAACACATGCCCACTACAAGTGCAAAAGTATAGTATATGTGATGTGTGACACTTTTTTTACATTTTTTACATAAAGTTTTACATTTGTGTCCCTCACACACAGTGTGTGGTCAAAGTGGGCACTAGTCTTCTCCAGTCTTACTATCTAGTCAAACGCACTAGTCTTTTGTTCCCCCCCTCCCCCTTTTATTTTTTGATTTTTTTAAATTTTCTGGTGAGCCAACTTGTTTAACCTACATGCTCACCTAAAGTGAACCTGGTTGGCATTTTCCCAACCTATACCCAAGTGAGCCAACACGGCCCAACTCACTTTCCCCTTAACACGTGGTGAGACAACCCCACTTAGTAGGAATAAGACTTGGTTGTTGTATTATTCTTCATTGACTATTGTTGAAATTATAGGGTTTAGGTGGGGAAGGAGGAAAAGAGAATAAGAATATTGATGAATCATATGAGATTGGATTGACTTGATGCGTGTAAAATATAAAGCAATAACACCTCTAATAATTAGGTCAAGTACTAGTGTAGTACTACTAGAACAAGCCTAAGCCTACAAATACATTAAGACTCTTAACCCTAATCAAATAAGGAAACAACTCCCAAGATTGCTCCTCAATTAGAGGACTAATTGATTCTACAATATATACATGATATTATGAACATATTTTGAAGATATTCTAACATGTCAAAGACCAACTCTCCTAAATGCTTAAGGTGGAGGCTCAATAATGGTTTTATATATCTAACAATTATATGGCCAATGAAATCCATTAAATTCATCCCACTGTGCCTTAACAATGGAAAAAGAACAAGAAATAATTGAATATTAACTTATAAATAGAAAATAATCATAAATTAGTCAACATAAAATATCAAAAAAGAGAAAGAAAAGTTAAACATAGTACTTCCACCATGAAGTTCTGTAATAAGAATGTGGCAATTATATTCTAAATACCACAGGTGCATCACAAATGCAAACTTCAATATAGTGTCAAATATAACAAACCTGGGATAGAGCGATAAAAAACATCTTGTGAATGACTCAAGTTATTCATAAGGTAAGCAGCCTGTCCAGAATAGGCTAAAAGAAGGCAAGGAAACACAACTAGAGTAAATGCAATCTGTACAGATGAGACTGGAAAATGAGCTAGGTCAGCAAAAAGAGCCTCTGTCCCTGAAATAAGTCATCACAAGTTGTCAAGTCCAAATTAACTATTCACTTCATTTATTAATAATTCTGCAATACAAGGAGGAAATCAACAGCAATAAAAGCTGAATTTACCTGTTATGCTGAGCATGATACCACCAAGGGAAGTCCAACCTTCTTTTCCTCCTCTTCTTAAATATCGATATATATACAGAGGTGAAAAAGCTCTTAGAACGCTGCTGTCATATTTCCATATGTTGAATATACCTATACCTCCAATTAGGAAAAACCAAAGCAGGACAATTGGAGCAAAGAGCCAACCAACTCTATCTGTACCATAATGTTGCATGCTGAATAACCCAACTAATATTGCAACAGCAACCAGCACAACTACACCTGTAGCCCAGAAAAGGAAGCTTTTCAAGACTACGAACTTAAAATCAGTTGAAAATATAAGTACTTGCACTCATAACGGTAGAAATAGAAGAAAAATGCACTGTTACGGGTGTAGGAGCATACCATTACTCATCTCAGGGTGATTTACCTTGATGCCACCAGCAGCTGATAAAACTACAACAGAAGATCTGGTTATGAATATCTTGAATTAACTGGAGATGCATTAAAGATGATACTCAAACAAAAAACTAATTGCAGCAAAATCATTTTGTCTGGAGCCTTTAGCAATACCATGTACATAATAGATAAATGAAATAAAAGAATAAAAATAAATAAATAATCTCTAAATCACTCATACTAAAGTTTTTTCTAACATATTTTAAAGCACCATGGGGCCACAACTTATGCATGTACACCTCCTGGGGAAAAAAGTAACAACTAAGCTACAACACTCAAACTATATCCAAAAATCCACAGAAGCTAAGGATCTGAGACAAATTAGCTGCACTCAGTCAAAACAAGCAATGCATAAAAGTGTCTTCAGGTCTTCCAAGGTGTCTCTTCATTATTGAAGATATGACCATCCTTCCCAACCCAATAGCACCAAGTAATGCAGACAGAATAAATGCTCAGAAAAGCAGACCCTTCCTTAAACTGAATTTACAGTACACGATAAATTCATTATCATTTGATCCTTACCACAGGCATCTTTTTAGTAAACTCCACAAACAAGAAATGCAAAAGATATTATTCTTTCTTAATGTACTTACTCCAAAAAAATATGGCATACAATAGTTACTATATGTTTTCTTAATTTTTTTTTTTTTGTCATTAAATCCTTTCAGCTCCTAGTGATGCCATCATGCCACCAACAACAAAAAAATGAATCTGTAGTTGAACCTGGCATACATAAATTGAGGAGAAGTACAAGTTATGATGCACGAATACGGGTATGGGTATCGGCTACGACACCAGTACGACACGGCGATACGTCATTTCTTAAAAAATTAAGATACGGGTACGGCATGATTCGACATAACATATATATCAAAGATGGAGAAAATAATTAGGTCATTCCGTGATTAAGGGAGAAAAGTGGATAAAATACTTTTTATTTTCAGCATTAGTCACTATAAACATAATAGAAGACTATAATTTATCAAATTCTTATGATATCCCGCCCATATTGGCACAAAATTCAAAATTCAAAAATAAAAATTATAGAAAATAGACTTCAGTAGTGTATTTGGAGTATCTGGTATCGGATACCGGTATCTGATATGGGTACGTATCCGACACGGGTACGGCAGATATTTGGAAGTATCAGTGCTTCCTAGAGTACAACCAATAGCATTACCAAGCTCCAAATAACTCCTTGCATCAAGTTCTCTTTTATTTCTAAATCATTTCATCTTTCTTATTACAAAGAAAACAAGCTCATAATAACATATCAAATAAAGCACAAACCAATTTAAAATACCCAATCATGTTTAAGCTTAGAAAGCCCCACTCCTAAATGACCCAGTCCACCATTAACTCAAATAGGAACATCAATATGGCTGATTTATCTGCTGCAGTGAAAAGAGGTCTGACAATTATTTCTAGTATTGGAAGAGAAAATATCACAGCCTTACAGGTTTTGAGTGAATTGTATCCGTATAAGAGACCAATTTTAAGTCTTCCCATGATCTTTGTAAAGGACATATGGTGTTAGAATCAGATAACATAATGGCACCAAGGTACAGGGGGAAATATCACAATTAGCTGTAACTGTATTTTATGTGGCAACTAAGGGGTAGGAACATGTCAATTAGCAATACATCTAAAGAAAAGCAAAGCATACTCCTCAGAATATAAAAGAACCTCACCCCCCTCCCTCCCAAATAAAAATGGAAGAAAGAAGACAATTTTTATAAATAATGTACTAGGATGTAAGATCATGTATTCTTGGCCCTTCCCAAGCTTCAATTTGAATACATCTCTGTTGCTGAGTCAATCAGTACCAAGTAATCTATAAGGTCATTCAAAATCCTACCAATTTCAAGTTATATTCACATCACCGTGTCCTTTTTCTCATCTTCTAAAATGATTTCATGGTTTCCCTTCACAGTTTGGTAAATTTGCATAAATATGCACACATAGAATACTGAAGAATATGATTTGATAGATAACCTAATTGGGTAAATAGCAAGCACGTTCATATTTACAGAAATATAACAAATAAATGGGAACAAGAAGATCAGCTTCAGACAGAAGGCATACCAGATATAGCTGGGGTAAGAATCCCATCTCCAATCACCATGCAGGTACCAACAAGGACAAGAATAAGAATGGCATCTTTACTAAATGCTCGTTCCTCTAACCATCTTTTGGTTTTTGCAGCAAATGACCTTTCATGGAAGGTAGACCGACTATACGTTGTTAGCTCTTCATCAGTACGATGCTGGTTGGGAATGGTTTTTATCTTTGCATGTCGGCAGAGCAAGGAATAAAGAGCCAATGTTCCACCTGCTCCACAAATGTAAGTTTGGTAAAACTTAGTTGCAGCTCAAGAGTGTCAAACAAGCATATCTGTCTAAGACGACCTATATGGAAATACTCGTGTGTTTTGCTTAGTTTTTAAAGGAATCTAGTTAGATTATTACTTAAAAAGTAACTTGCACATGAAAACTCAGATATCATTCACTCTGGACTAAATTATGTAGCTGATATACCAACGAGAACTTGTAATTGTGAATAATGAAATTCTGCCGATAATCCAAGAAAGGAATAAAGGAAGGGGGAAATTTCTGTATTAAATCTATCCATCCCTTTCCAGATTTGGATCTGTCAGACATTATCATATAAGATGAAAATCTTTACGACACAGAATGTATACTATGGAATCTTATTGACAAAAAATATTATTAAAATAGAGAAATGGAGCTGATTGTCACAGAGTAAAGTTATAATACATTACTTAGTATTTCCTTTCTCCAATCATTAATATCTTAATTACCAAAAACTAACAAAACAATATATACCTTGGCCATTGTCATTTGCTCTTAATACAACAAAAACATATTTGAGGAGCGGCACCAGAGTAAGAGAGTATATAATCAAAGAAAGAGCCCCAATCACATCCTCCTGATCTTTAACTCCATGAGGAAATGTATTATAGAAAACGTACAAGGGGGAAGTGCCCAAATCTCCATAAACCACACCAAGACTCTGATATGCAAGCCGCAAAAGCAACAGTGCAGAAAATTTCTGAACAAATCAAAACAATATCAACAAGGAATTATATACTAAATACAAGTAGCTAACATAAGATCTTATTATTGGATCTGTAGAAGAGATTGAAGAAATCCAGATGGAAAGTTTACCTCAAAATCACTTAACAGACGTGCAGAAGTCTGGATTTCAAAGTGTACTTGACATTTAGATATGTACTTCAATTTCTTTTAAGTATTTGAGAATTTGAAACGAGACTAGCAATTTTATTTCAAATCCATGCTCCGGAATGTAATTAAGTGCACAAGGTCTTTCTTGATTGTTGATTCTAAGAAAAGCCATGACAAACACTCTCTTTTCATTCAAATTTTGGGTAGATGAAGTCCTCGTCGCTGTTGTTAAAAATATAAAATCATTCAAGTGCTTCCACCTAACAGCTTAAGCTTGTAGGAGAGTTGGTTCTTGACTTGGTATCAGAGCCTCTATGACCAAGTGGTCAGAAGTTCGATCCTTGCCGCCCCTATACTTCCATCTAGCAGCTTAAGCTTTGATACTGTTAGAGATATAAAATCATTCATGGGCCTTCGGCCTCCATCTAATAACTTAAACTTTTGGGATAATTGGCCGTTGATATGATATTAGAGCCTCTATGACCAAGCGGTCAAGAGTTCAATCCTTGCTACCACCATTCTTCATAATTAAGTTGCAATCCAGCACAAGGTAAAATAGGCTTGTGATTTGTCAACGCTTCAAGCCCAAAGGGCTCTTACGTAAGGGAGTGTGTTAAAGACAAAAACATTCAAGTGCTTCCGCCTAAGCTTAAACTTTTAGGAGACTTGGTCCTTGACAACTGTTAACAACTTAGGATATTTATTAAGTGCTGGAAAAAGAATTGATGATAAAAGGTGGTAAATCAAAACTGTAGATTCCACATTCATAAATTCTAAGCAACATTTTCAATCGTGACTCTTGGACATGCACCTGCTACATGTATAGCATGAGCATATCTAATGTAATGCAACCACCTAATCTGAATAGCATATCTGAATGCCTTGTTATTCAAGATAAAATCTGATATCCACACTCAAGGAGTAGTAACAGGGAAGAGGAGACTAAGGATAGCTACATTAATTACACTTTTTTTTTGGATTGATAAACCATCATTACAAGTATTCACTTTTGTCAATAATTAAGAAATCTAATTAGGAGTAATAAATTGCAGTCTCCTAAATAAAACACAACCAAATTTGGTAAGACTAAGAGAAAGAACGTTAAAAAGAGTTGCATCATACTTTTTCTCTATACATATTTCTGAGCCTTCCTGCCTCTTCATCCATAGGCTGGTCAAGCGTCTGATCCAAATCCCACATACTACCTTTGTTATCACTGTCTTCATCAATCTCTACTCTTGAAGCCATTTAGAGCTCAGTTCAATAACATCCAACTAATAACAGCTACGCCGCCTGATACCTCTTGTCCTCGGTTCCTCTACCCCTCACGAAAAATACACAAGAAACATTGGCAACAAAACTTTCAGCGTTTGAACTCACATGAAATCCATGCCTACTCCAACCACGGATCCAAACTAACCAATAAAATATGAAAAAAGGCAAGCAAAATTGAAGATTTCACAAAGTGGCTTCATTAACAACCATGCCATCTTTGGAACAAAAATGACAAACCTAATTTCTAGAATCAACATAAAATCTAAACAAGGTTCAAACTTTGCCAAGCCTAGATAGATATGCAGAACGGTATGTTTGGAATGGAAGAGTTCGTAAAGAAAGAAAAATAAACGAGTGGTTTTTTATTTTTAAATTAAAAAAATTATAAAATATTTATAAAAATAAATAAGAAATACTAAAAAAAATTACATAACACTCTCTTATTTTAAAAAATAAATAAATAAAAGGATGTTTACTTTGAACACCCTTCCCATTTTTTCCTTTCCATATTTCTTTATCCAACAATACCCTTAGGTGTCTGTACTTATAGTAGCCTTTTTTGAAAAAAAAAATTGGTTTTCAAAAAAGCTTATAATCAAAACATGCTCAATAAAAAGTTTAGTTGAAAAACTAATCTTTTAAACGCAAAGATAGCTAACCCAAACATGAGTTAAGAGCCTAAGATTGAGAACAGTTCAACTGCCCAAACACCCATATAACAACCTCAAATTTAAGACCCAGAATTGAAAAGTTAAGATTAGGCCTCACCTGACACACAACCTGGTACTTGTCACCAAGAATACTGAAGTGGGTTCAGGTGAAGAAGCGGTTTGGTATGAGCCACAGGACCAAAAGCCCAGCTGAGGTTCAGATATCCAAGCATGAGATGAAACCAAGAGATGAACACAAGAAAGGTTGGTTTTAGAGAGGAAGTGGAAGAGAAAACCAAGTGTGTAACGTAAACATATAGAGACAGTCCTGCGCAGCCTATCTGTCAGCTTCTTTTGGCACCCACCCTCTTGCTCTGGCCAGCTAACAGACAAATAGTTTCTGGCCAAGAGAGAGAAAAACACACAATGAAGAGAGAGATAGAGACGTGGGTGGGACCTATGGAGTTATTTGTTTGTTTGTTTGTTTTTTTTGTTGTTGATTTTTTAGTATTCATTATTTTTGCTTATACCCCTGAAATGAAAAGGACCTGAATGGGATAAGTTCGATTGCTAACTGATTTTATTGTATTTTTATTAATTAGTGACGCCTTAAATGACCAAAAATCAAAGTTAGTGAGTGCTGTCTTATTATGCAAGATGTGATCGTATAATAAGTATATAAAATAGAGGAGTTAGTTCACAATTTAGAGAACTTTATTGGAAAAATAATAATAATAATTTAGAGGACTCGTACAAAAAAATTAATAAACTGAGGACACATTCTCACAATCTTATGTATGCATAAATATATAATTTATGTTATTATTAATGGTACTATTTAAAATGTGGTATTATTTTTTGGATATTATTTAAAATATTACCTAAATATGTGGAAAGTCAGCATCCTATGAACTATGAAGGACAACCACATTCAGATTATAGCGAGTTTCCTTCATCAACACACAAATTTTATTATTACAATTATGAGACATTTATAGTATAGTATTAAAAAATGATGTATCAGTAAATTATTTATTATCATTGAATGATCAATCTTAAGGAAATTATTTAAAACCATTGAATGATAAATCTTAAGTTTTATTGGTAAGAAATTGATTTGGGCCTCAAGCGTTCACTCACCCTAACTAACTCTTGCTGGCATAGACCTATCACCTATCACAGCCCAAGAGCAAGTGCTCGCCTGCTTTGCCTTAACAACTTCCAGGTGTACCACCTCTTTTAGTAATTCAGCTTCTCAATGAGTTAGTCCCTTGACTAGCTACAAGCCTCACTAACTTTTTGAAAACGTCTCCAAAACACTTTCTATATCACTTGACATGGCTCTGGTCCATTCATGAAACATCAATGGGATCAATCCAAAACCTTCTATATCACTCATATTGCTCTGGTCCATTCATGAAACATCAACGGGATCAATCCAAGTTATGGAGAAAGAATGACGGCTTATATTACAATCAAATTATTTGACTTTGATCATGCGCACTATACCAAATAATTCAATTAATTACTTGAGTAATATCACCTGCAGTATATCTCTCAACGCTTGAAATATCATCAGGCTACCAGAGCTTATCCTTACCACCATTCAACAAATGCATATCCAACAATTTTAAATGTGCCACCCTTTCCAGTGGTGCCCAAAAGGACAGAACTAACATAGCACAACGAATTTGCACTCAAAATAAACATAGCAGCTCACCAGTTACAATGATACACTAGGTATTAATAATTTATTACTGTTCACAAAAGTTACATTGTATAATAAGTGTAAAGAAACATTTGCTCTTGGATATATATTTTCTGTTGTCAACACAAGAATAAAAAAAGTAAGCTAGGAGCTTTTGTCATTCAAAAATTTGAAGTAGAGGGTATTCTGAGATATACATATTAAAAATATTGTACAGTTTCAGAAAAATTCAATAAGTAGAGTGCTACACTACATTGCAGTGACATATAGGATATTCAAACAGCGACTGGTGAGGGAGTTGAAGGAGGGACCCGATTTTCAGCTGGAATTTCAACAAACTCGGACAGGAGAGCACGGAATTCATCTCCAGTCATTGTCTCCTTCTCCAGTAGGACTTCCACAATCTTATCAATTGCCTCACGGTTGTTCCTTATATGGCTCAATGCAATTTCATATGCTTCATCTGAGATCCTCTTGACAGCAACATCGATGTCTTCAGCAAGCTTTTCTGACATGGAGTTTCTTGCCATCATTCTCATGATGACATCTGCACTTTGAGCTGAAGCATCCATAAGCGACCAAGGACCAATATCAGACATTCCAAATGTGGTTACCATCTGCAAGAGTATCATTTAGATTTATTGAAACAGCATAGGTGTCACAAAGATGTTAGTCAAAAGGATACGGTAGGTGAATAAAAAGATTTTTTGATAACAAAAATTAAAAGCTCATCCATTCAAAATGCAAAAATATCATTCTTTAAATTAAATTAAAAATTTGCTAGTTTCAGGCATTGAAGAAATCATTTGACGTGATCTCATTTCAGGTCTGACCAATTAATTAGAGCTAACCAAACAAAAACACTCCGAATGACCTGAGTAAATATAACCAAACTGATATTGGATTACCAATTCTGTAGGGCCTAAAATACTAACAACTATCACCCCACCAAAACAAAAGAAAGAAAAACGAGGGAGATGTAATATGACAGAAAAGAAAATAATGTCAATGAACAAGTACCTGTTTGGCCAAAGAGGTTATTTGCTGCAAATCACCAGCTGCTCCAGTTGTAACCTCAGGCTCACCAAAAATAATTTCCTCTGCAGCTCTACCACCTAATCCACCAACAATTCTTGCAAAGAGTTGTTGTTTGGAGATCAGAGTTGGGTCATCGGATGGAATGAACCAAGTAAGACCCCGAGCTTGACCCCGAGGAACTAGGGTTACCTTTTGTACAGCATCATGACCAGGAGTCAAAGTTCTGCAAGTAAGTAGAGATAGATGTTTCAGAACAACTTTTCTGGGAATTGTTTACTAAAACAGCTTCTAAATGTTAACCATTATTTTTTCTGGCTTAAGCTCATATTCAAGCGTAACATGAAGTCATGAAGGCAACAACATCTTGCTTACATTGCAATCTTACACAACATTTACTTGGAAGACAAAGCTACAGCCTAATTTCTTACTTACCCACAAATAGCATGCCCAACTTCATGATATGCCACTAAACTTTTGCTCTTCCCATCTGTCATCACTGTTCCTTCCATTCCAGCCACAATCCTATCAATAGAATCATCAATCTCTTTAGATGAAATTGCCGTCTTTCCGCGCCGACCCGCTAATATAGCAGCTTCATTCAAGAGGTTTGCAAGATCAGCTCCACTAAAACCAGGTGTTCTCATTGCAATTACCTCAAGAGAAACATCAGCATCAAACTTTTTATTGCTACCATGAACCTTTAGGATTTCAGTCCTTCCCCGTATATCTGGAACATCAACTGTTACCTGCAAAAGCATTATGTTCAGTAATTTACTCATTAATAAATGCATTAAGCATTTCATAATATAATCCTACCTGTCTATCAAACCGTCCCGGTCTCAATAAGGCAGAGTCAAGAATGTCAGCCCTGTTAGTTGCTGCAATGACAATGATACCGGTATTACCCTCAAACCCATCCATTTCTGTCAAAAGTTGGTTGAGGGTCTGTTCTCTTTCATCATTCCCTCCACCAATTCCAGTACCTCTTTGTCTTCCAACGGCATCAATTTCATCAACAAAAACAATGCAAGGAGCATTCTCTTTGGCCTTCTTGAATAAATCACGGACTCGAGAAGCACCAACACCAACAAACATCTCAACGAACTCAGAACCTGAGATTGAGAAAAATGGAACACCAGCTTCACCTGCAATAGCCTTGGCTAATAGCGTCTTCCCAGTTCCTGGAGGACCAACAAGAAGAACTCCTTTTGGTATGCGAGCTCCAACAGCAGTGAACCTTTCAGGCTTCTTCAGAAACTCCACCACCTCCATAAAATCCTGCTTGGCTTCATCCACCCCAGCGACATCATCAAATGTCACTCCAGTATTTGGTTCCATTTGAAACTTGGCTTTAGATTGACCAAAAGCAAGAGGAAAGCCAGGCCCACCGGGACCTCCCATCCCTCCAGAAGATCGTCTTGAGAGAAGGAACAATCCTCCAATCAAGATTAGAGGGAAAGCCAGATTCCCAATCAGGTTAAATAACAGAGAACCTGACTCTTCTTGGGCATTATGAGCTGCAAAGTCGATGTTCTTTTCCCTGAATTTCTGAAGGAGCTCTTGGCTAAGTCCAGGAAGTTGAACTCGCACTCGCTGCACCCTATTACCCAACTCAGGAGAAACAGCCTCAACAATAGCTATGGTTCCGTTATCAAACAGATCCACTTTTTTAACTCTATCCTTGTCCAGATACTCGAGAAACCTAGAATAAGACATTCTGGAGGAGGAAACCCCTTGTTCATCAGCATAAGCTTTCCCACTTCCCAATAATGCAGGTAAGCCAACTCCCACATTCAACAATTTCAGAAATCCTCTTCTCCCTTCGTGCTTCCTTGGACCCAAGGATGCCTCTATGGATACTGCTTTTGATTCCTTATTCAATGATGAAAGTCTCCAAGATGAGAAGAGATATCTTCCATTGAAGCCCTTGCCAAGAGTTATTTTATTACTCTGTGTAGATAAACCATTCCCAACAAGACATGCTGATGACGCAGCCATCTGTATCAACAAGAGTATCCAAATTATGGGTTCTTAAATACTACTGTTGTAAACACCAATATGTTCAGTGATTAGAAGGAAAGAAATATTGAATAAATACCATTTGTGGTTGTAAACTAATTTCTTATGACACAAACCAACAAGTATATCATTCTATACAAAAAAAAATAAAGAAAAAACAAACTCATCGATGTTGTGCCCTTGGGAAAATTCTGGATATTGAAAGTAACAAGCCATAGAAGAACAATAATTTTTTTTTTTGGTAAGACCACGAGGTGTCCCCACACCCTTTGAGTGTGGAACTAATCCTCGTTCGGGCGTCGGCTTGGCCTTGGCCTCAAGATGCTTCTAGTAGGATTCGAAATCCTGCACTACAAGTAAAGTCTGCCCACATGGAGCTTAGTTGTCGAGATAAGAACAATAATTTAGCAGAATGATCGGATGAACATATCTATGCTAGAAGCCAATTTCTGAAATTAGATTAACCTTTTGATACAAAAAAATACAATCATGAGAGTAAGATGTACAGCACGTTGAAAGTTATCCCATAAACTATGATTTCTTGTTTTTTTTTCTTGGTGAATCAGAACATATATACATATTAAACTTAATCTAGTAGTACGTAATGACTTCCTTAATTAGATTGTGTCAATTCTTCTTCTACCACGCCATTCAACAGGAGAAAACCATGACAATTATACAGGAGAATTAGATAAAGAAATCAACAAGAGCCAAGTGACTGCATAGACTGATAGAAATTAGCAAAGACTAAATCTATATCTAGAACAAATTAGCAATTGGCACGAGCTTTTCTGACAATTTCAAAAATTAGAAGCAAGTCTTAATTCATTTGATGGAAAAATATAACTTCAAATATAAACTCTTTAGCTCAAAGGGTCCACCATTAACAACTCCAACAGTCAAATTATTTAAATAAATAAAAAAAAACAACGAATTTACAGGCAAAAGAAATTGGAAATTAACAGTAAAGACAAGAACATCCCAGTTTTCAGAAATATAGCACAGACCCATCAAAAGTAGAGCGCAAATGAATAACCCACATACCTCAAAACGAAGAATAAGAGAGTGAGAGAGAGAATGGAGGTGAAGAAGAGAAGTGAGAGAATAGAAGAAGCTCCGTTGGAACAGAGACGTGTTTGGAATAGTAGAGTGGATGTGGCTCGGGAAAGGCACACGTGGCCTTTTGCTAATGGTTTTACTCAATGTTTTAAGAACCGGACCGGAGATCGAACCGGCGAGGCATACGGGCCACGATTCCATTTGGTCGATTGAACCTGGTAACCTAGGATGACGTAATAATTATAATTATAATTATATAAATAATTATTTATATACATATTCAATTAAAATAACCTTATTTTGAGAGGTAATAAGAATTTAAGAAAAAAATTAAGGTTTAATCTTTATTTAAAAAAATAACTATAATTATTTCTTTTAAAAATATTCATTACTATGAAAATAATTATTAATTTTTTTTAAAAATCAATTGTCCAACTTCATTAGTTCATTTTCTATCGCATAGATCTTAAAAAGCTACATGAAATTGATATAAAATGCATTTAAATCGGACGAATAAGTAAAAAGTTATGACTTTTAGAAGATAGATGTGAAAAAAGATCCTAAAAAACTAATTTAAAAATCTGAAAAAGTAATAAAAAATTCAAAAAAAGTAAAAAAAAAAAAAAATATTGAACCGGCCGGTTTTCAAGAACCGGGTCCGGTTCAATCCGGTTCTTCCCGGTTCAATGGCCAAAACGGTTTTTAGGATGGACCGGACCGGCCAGGCACGCGGGTCACGGTCGGACCGGCCGGTCCGGTCCGGTTTTTCAAACATTGGTTTTACTTGTCTCCCAGTCTGTCCCGAGTACGATTTTTTTTTTTTTATGAAACCTAAGTAAGATTTTTGTTAAATTTAATTTTTATTTACTGTCTAAGTAAAATTTTTTAATTATGTCATCTAATCATGTGTTGTTAAATTATTAAAACAGTTAAATTTTTTAGTTATTGTTGTAATAGTCAATTCTTTTACTGATTTAGTAACACATAATTAAATAACAATATAAAAAATTTTACTAAATAAAAATTAAACTTTTTTTTATTTGGATTTCTGTGTGTTTTTCGTGAGTTGAAGTTTCTTCCATATTTATTTGAGGTTGGAGAGGGGAAAAAATGTATTGAGAAAAAAACTTCATTAACATGTAAAATTGGTGGATTTTATATAAATGTTATGCGAAAGATTCTTTTGTATGTAGGAAGGTGAATAGGTAAAGTGTAATCAAAGTGATTTCACAAGAATTGAATCTCAATAAAACAATTTACAAAAATACTTTGTATCACTTGAATTAAATAATAAAAGAAATATATTAGCACATGTTTGAATTATTTAATTTTTACACAAAAAAGAACTTTTTGTTCAAAACTTTCTTAAAAGGATTTTGATTATAAATATTGTAAATACAAAATAAGTGAATTTAAACATGCACGTGTTATTTCATAAAAATTTAAAAGACGTGATAAATAGACAAATAAACATTACTTCAAACATTAGATTTGGAGTACTGTTATAGTACAAGACAATCGTACATTAATTACTATTACAAATACATGGATAAATAGTGTAAGTCACTGTCCATTTTTTTTCATTTTGTTTTTTAACATTTAATTTTAAATACATATATAAGATTTAATGTTCAAAAGCTAAATAATTGATTGAAAAAATATTTATTTAGCACTTTGAAAAGTTAGTTTTTGTAATCATATAGGGATACCATGAAAAAGCTAAAAAAAGCTAAAAAATTGATAATGCAATTCTCCAATATAATTCTCGCTAAAATAAGAGAAAAAAGATGCCATGATTATTATATTACGTGATATAATATGATATGATAGTTCAAATCAAAATAAGTACACTCTAAATTTACTATTTCACCAAGTCTTTGTCTTTTATTAAAAAACCATCCTTTTTAATTGCCTTCTTTCTTCCTCTCTCATTTTGTTTCAAATATGAAGGAAGTAATCAATCCGGGACAAGAGGAAAATGTCATTGGTTTATTTTGATCAAAATATCTCATATATATTGCAATTATTTTAATTTTGAACCGCTCCTAAAATTGTGAATTTTTATTTGTGACAAACATTTTAATTATTTGATCTAAGTTGTAGATATACCATGGAGGGTAATTTTTCAATGCTGATTCATTTTTTAAGTTCACTCTTGATCAAATCATAATTTTCAAAAAGCTTACAATATTATATATGAATAACTCTTCCCTTGAATTCTTATTTACTACATTCTTAATCATTTCCTAAGTAAACTATATAATGTCCCATGCTTTTTTTGGTGAGATTAATTGAAACTTTAATTTCAATTGAGCTTTGCATTTCAAAATATTTTTATCCTTCATCATTCCGTTCTTTCACAATAATTTGTTGTAATTATCTAAACGCATTAGAAAGATAAAGTCACGTAACATTACTTACAATAAGATTTATCTCTTCTATTAAACTTTAAATTATGAGAGTCATTTATTAATTAATTAAAACTTATTTTCTGATATATTATATTATTGTAAAAGGAAATAATGCTCGAGATCTTGTCACGCTACATTAACTCTCACAATCTTCCAAGCTCAAGCTTCACATGTTATTACATTTTATATTTATCTTTTACTCATGTTTCTCTATCTTTCTCTTTTTTGTCATTTTTTTTCTTCATCTTCATCTTTTGGCTTTTCTCATCAGCGGAAATACCTTTTCAACTAACATACAATTTTACTACCATATTGGCTTTTACTAACTAACATACAAGTAGTTTGTGGTATGCACTCTCATATATTACGATAATATTTTATTTTCTCTTATTATTTGGTTTGATCCTGCTTTTTCTCTTCTACTTGATTGATTAATCTAATATGTTTATGTATTTAAAACCATTTGCTCTATATTCATTTTTTATTTTTTTTTTCTTTCTAAATTTATGATTGTCATTTTGGAGATTTTAAGACTTTGTCTCCATCTAACAGAGTAGACTGCTAGAAGTAAATATGAGAAAATAGATTATTAGTTACAGACTAACATCTTACTTTTATAAAGTTCAAATAAAATAAAAATTAAATCAAATTGTGACACTTATTAATAAATTTAATTAATAGATATAATTTTTAACTTAATTGCGCTTAATTTAACAAAATATGTGACAGAAAGTGAAGAAGAGACTTAACCACTATATAATAAACTTTAACATGCCCTTTCTAATATAGATAGATGTTATCTCAAAGTCTATATTGTGCTACCTAGCCAAAAAAGTTTTGAAAGGTAAAACTTTAGTAAACTAATTAATTTGAATATTATATGTAGAAGTATTTTTATTTGAGTTTTGTTAAGCATTAAATGCATTTTAATGCTCGCGCTATAAAACTTGTTTGTTTTAGATGTTTATTGACATAAGCGAAATGTTAAAGAGACTTCGAACGTATAAGCACTTGAGCCTCAACAAGCATAAATTATTTATTTATTAGTTTAAAATACACATATCTCCAAAAACATATCTTCATCTAAATGTTAAAAAATTCGAGCCCTACTGCGCTCAACATAAAAATGTTGGCACATCGCTGAATGTCACTTTTAGCCAAAATTTCAATTTTTTCCAAGGAAAGTTTTCTCAACGCCATTGCTAAAATAAACAAGCCAATAATCATCCGATTCGAATGTTGTTAAGAAGTGTTGCAAGATTAACAAGTAACAACATACATCAAATCTGGTGGCTAGGGGCGCGAGCGTTTGAGTGTTCCATGACAAATCCCTTCTTATTTCAATAATCTTGTTCAAAACCATCTAAGGCATGAAAATAGCGACTTTTTGAAATAGAACATGCTAAAATTATCCATGAAGAAGGAAGCCCACCCGGGACAGAAAACGAGAGGGGAAAAATAAAGGGACAAGTCCAAATCCTATCTTAAAAAGAAAAAGCTGCCAATGGAAAAAGTTCAGAAAGTGAATTAAAAGAAAAGGAAAAAAAAAAAGAGCACCCCGTAAAAAAAATGCAGCAAGCAATTGATGGCAGCCATCATGAGAAGGGAGGGAGAACAATATGTCTCTCTCTCTCTCTCTCTCTCAAGCTCACACATAGAAAAGCAAAGCAGAGAGATAGAGATAGAGATAGAGAAAGGAGATGATCCTTGTTGTTCATTCATCAAAAGAAAGAAAAAGAGCATGGTGTGTGAAGTGACAATTGAGAAAGGAAAGAGAAGAGAATGCAAAGTGCAACAAAACAAGAACCAAGAAGAGGATCAAGGACTCCTGGTGGCGCCACGTGGCAGGGTTGGAGTGGTAGAGTTGCTTTTGTGGGTTCAACAGCGACACCAACACCAACAACAACAGCACCCTTCTCTCTCCTGCCATGTCAGAGCGTAACCCCGTCCTATGGCCCCGGCGAATCCGTAGTTGCATGCTCTCTCTCTCACTCTAGCAAAGCAAAACAACACTCTTTCTCTCTCTAGAAGACAACATCAATAACAACTATCTTTTATTTTTATTTTTTTTCTCTCTCTATTTATTCATTTGTCTGCTTTTTTCTCTCTCTTTCTTCTTCTTCTCGTATCTCTCATCTCCTTGCTTCTATGCCCTGATCCCTGGCCCTTTTTGCATACCCACTATTTTTTTTATCTTCTAATCTGATGCTATCTGTCTGCATATTGCTATTTGACCCGTCAACGATATTGGTATGCTTGTTAATTTTTCTTGTTTGCTGTTTCTTTATTTTTATTTTTATTTTTGCTGAGATTTTGGTGCTGGGGTTTTGTGGGCATATGTTGTTTTGTGCAATTTCAGCTGGGTTTTGTGTGGTTTTTGTAGAAGTCCCTTGATTCTTTAGCTACTTTGTCTGTAATTGCTGTGAACTTGGTAATTTTAATGAGCAACTTTGGCACTTGGGTTCTGAAGTAGTTACTGAGTTGATTAGTTGCTGGAATGAGGCTTCTGGGTCTTAGTTTAAGTTGAATGTGCATTAATGCTTGACCAGTTGGGTGTAAATTGTTGAGTTTTAGAAATTTTCTTTTGGCGGTGTGCTAAAAAATACACTGACTAGTTGTTTGGTGTAGGTGGTTTATTAGATTCAGCACATTTAATAGGTTGTACTTGACAGTTGACAGTGACCCTGTAATAGTCTGTCTATGGTGGTATGAATAATCTGATACTGCTTTGAGTCCGGAATGCATGTGGATACCAACATAACTGTGAATCCTATTGTATCTTTATCATTGTGTACCTGTAATCTATTAGGATATGCACGTTCATATCTTTTTCTTCGGAAAACCATAGGTCATAGGCCTAGGCAATATTCTTTGCTGTTTATCACGAATATAATTGGGAACAGGGGTCTAACATTTGAAATGGGATTGGTGTAAGCCATTGATTCATTATTTGCATAATGGAAGCTAATGCTATTATTCATGTTAATCTCTCCTAGAAGATATGCCAAGTGACCAAATGCATATATTTCTCAGTGTTGTATGATAGAATTTTGCCTCTTTTAATCTTTTTTCTGGTTTCTGGTAAATTTTCCTGAAATGTTCAATCCTAAGCAAAATTTCACATTTGCTTTGATTTTGGCATTACTACATTGTGAACTTCTGGTTGACTTTTATTGCGACATTCTTTTATAATATTTGCTGATTGATATTAACATTGTTAGAAAATAGAGATATAAAACCATTCCAAGAGCTCCGCCTAACAGCTTAAGTTTTTAGGAGAGTTAGTAAAATGGGTCCGTGAACTGTCTACGCTTCAAGCCTAAAGGCTCTTGCGTTAGAGGGCGTGTTAGAGATATAAAATCATTCATGGGCCTCCACCTAACAGCTTAAGCTTTTAGGAGAGTTGGTTCTTGACAAACATGATTTCCAAACTCACTAAATTCCTTGAATGAGGCTATTGATTTTGTATTCCATAGATTAATTATATGTGCTAGTAGCAGGTTAGAAAGTACTCATGTTAAGTTTTCTTCAAAAGCTACTATGTTATACACTTAACCATATGTATGTCAGTTTTACCTAAGATCTATCTCATCTAACACTATATTTAAGTGATAAATGAAATAAGTGAGTTGATATATTGCCTCTATTCTGATTAGTTGGTCAAACATATTCCAGATGAACTTATTTATGGTGATTGGATCTTCAAATTTTTAATGGAATGCAATAGGGCATACAGAGGTGAAGGCATCACAACTATACAAAATCTGAAATTAGAGGAATATCTGAGCATTTGCTTGGAGGAGAAAATTCGCTTAATTCTATAAAATGGAAGCCAAGACTCTGCTTGCTGTATGTAGCTTCCTTGTCCTCTACTTGTTCATCCTTAATACACAGATTTTGGAAGCCTTTTTGTAACTTTGACATGTATAAGGAAAGGAAATAAGTTGCATTAGTAATGATAATGAGTTTCTATCTCAATATGTTCTTTTTCTTTCATCCTATTCTTTTGAAATGTTAAATGAGCTGAAGATTTCCCTTATCCTATGCCTATATCATAGTTTTTCAGGCATCTTGTCATGAAAAATTTCTTTTCGGTTTTTATCAGTATTGCAAAAGTGAGACTGACTTCAGACAGAATTAGAGAACCCAAATACTTTGTCTTTGAGGTGGGATTAGGCTTCCAACTAGGTATCTTTTGATAGAACCCAATGGCGTTGTTTGGTCCATTTAGCTGACCTCACCTAGTGCGATAAGGATTGGTTGTTG
The DNA here is from genome assembly GCA_023212625.1 of Styphnolobium japonicum. Taxonomy (NCBI): domain Eukaryota; kingdom Viridiplantae; phylum Streptophyta; class Magnoliopsida; order Fabales; family Fabaceae; genus Styphnolobium; species Styphnolobium japonicum. The sequence goes on along the minus strand of JALBWW010000003.1, from coordinate 16,415,465 downwards.
TTGTTGTTCATAAGATCGAGGTATAGTGTGTAAAGTTGCTGGTTTAAAGAATGTATCATTGGAATTTGTAAACAGCTGTAAATTTTAGGATTTGAATGGGTAAGTCAGGATTATCTGGCAAAAAGAAAAAAAAAATGAAAGAATTCAAACATAACACAGATTGGTATTGTTTAGAGTGATATGAAAAAGATAAGAAAGTTCAGAGGGATGTTATGTCTGTTAGTAGTAAAGAGCATGAGGCATGAATATTAGTAGAGAAGAGAAGAAGAGTGAATGGAAGAAAGGAGAAATCTTGGATTACAAGCCTTCAAATATTCAACTCAAGAAAGTCTATTAAATCATAAATTATGAGGGAAGATTATGACTATGGATAAGGCTTTCAAGACTTCCAGTAGGCTGGGATTTCTAAATTCATTAGACGTTGGGATAAGTCACAACTCAAATGAGCAAAAAATGCTTAGAATTTCTAATAACGTTGGTGCACCCAATATAAGATTGTATGGACTATAATTAAAGCCTAATTTACCAAAATGGTCCATACAAAATTACCCGTTAATTCTGAAACTTAACTCAATACTAACCAATTGGACTGATTGCCTATAGATACCAAGGACACTTTCCTTTTGAGCTGAAGAACTCTTTTGATGCTGGTTTGGGTTCCAAAGAGGCTGACCTCTGTCCAACCAGCTGATGGATACTTGGTCAGAGACAATTTTTTATGTTTGCGGTTGTGTAAAAAATGAATTGATTTATGAATGCAAACTTAGTATTTTGAATGTTGCTGAGATTGATTGAAGTGATGTCCTGTTCTCTCTTGAACTCAAGTGCTTTGTTTCCCATGTTGAGGGATATTATGTGCATATGAGTATAATATGACAGAGAGAATGAGAAATGCATGAATCTTGAAATAATTGAATGGTGTATACTCTGTAAGTTATTAGAATGTTTTCTCTAGTTAGGCTCACTTCTGCAATCTTTTTCTGTTTATAGTTGAACTTTGCTTGCAACTATTAAGAGAAATGCTGTTGATGACTAGGTTGCTTCAATTGTAGTTATTGTCCAATGCTATTTGTTTATCATCTTTTGCAGTATTTGCTTGTGCTACACCCCTTCCTTGTATTTTTTTTTTTCTGTGTACTGTGTAATGCACTGGAATGAGCTAAAGGTTAAGTGCTGTTTAAAAGCTCTGATGCCTTCAATTTTTCATTTTTTCATGACATGCTAATGGCAGGGTTTTGATTGCTTATGTAGGACACATATATGAATGATGAAGGAACACAAATCATCAACAAATAAAATGATAAACAGGAACTGGGTTTTAAAGCGCAAGCGGAGAAAGCTTCCATTTGGACTGGATAAACCCACTGGTAGAGAGCAATCCAATAGTAAAGAAGACAAATCAGTAACATCTGAATCTTCTAGGAGTGCTTCAGCTAAACATCCACTCAAGACTGAAGTAGCCACTAATCAATTTTCCTCTAAGAAGAAAGGAAATGATGGGGTGAGTTGCCTTATATATGCCTAATTTGTTACTTGTAAAAGTTGTAAGTTTACCATGTGCTAGCACTTTAAGAGAAAAAGGGGAAAAGAAGAGGAAAGTGTGATAGATGAGATTCTTTTCTTTTGCATATTTGGAATACTTCACTTCCAGTGTTAAGTGTAGGAAACCCAACCTAAGCAGAGAGGTGGGGTCAGGTGAGGAACTGCAGAATTGAAGTTAGTTTAGTAAAACATTGTTGTTGATGCCATGTTAACTTACAATAATATGTGCTGAATAGTTTTTTTTCTTTGTTGTTGATACAAAGAGAAATTTTATTGATGAAAATGGAAGAGTACAAGAGGCAGGACAAGACATCCTTGAAAAGGAGAACAGAAGAACATAAGATTAAAAAACAGAAATAAGAAATACAAGAAATAAATATAGTTGCCTTGCTTCCAATCGCTTTAGAAAGGGAAGAAGACTGAGCACCGTAAAGAGTCTAAGAAGACCAATTTATCCATACAAAAGGCTATATCACAAACTAGCCCCCCAAAATTCACTGCAAAGAAAAATTGTCCTCAAAAACTGTGGCATTTCTCTCTAATCATAAGCACAGAAAAAAGCAAATATAGCACATGGCCAAAGTACCTTGCCTTTACTCCTCCCAAAATCTCTGGAATGACATATGAGAAAGTTTGTGGCAATGTGCAGTGTGCACATTTATTTGGTGTCCATGGTTGGAGAGACATGCTAAAAGTTTTCAAGTACAAGTTTATAGTGCTGCTTCTTAACTGGGAAAAAGTTGTCTGATACGAACCTTGGGAGAAGCACACCCCAAAAGCTAGTTGTTAAGGTTGGAGAGCCCAAGGTCATATAAACCCCACATCAAAATCCTATACTTCCGATTTAGAACTCAAGTTCCTTACGTTGTGATTAGGTCGTAACATTCCACCATGCTCCATAGCCCAAGCGCTCATGCGGGCTGGCTATGCACTAGCCCTTTGATTAGTCTTAGGCAAACACTGCAATGCCGGTGTCACCACCCGTGCCGCTTGTTTGCAACTGAGAGACATGATGGAAGGATCTAATACCAATTGATACGAACCTTGGGAGAACTATACCCTAAAAGCTAGCTGTTAAGGTTGGAGAACCCAAGGCTTTATAAACCCCACATTAGAATCCCATACTTTTGATGTGGGACTCAAGTCTCATACCTTGCAATTGGGTTGTAAACATTCCACCACACTCTACAGCCTTGACGCCCACGCAGGCTGGCTGTACACTAGCACTAGTCCTGGGCAAACACTACAATGCCGGCGTCACTACCCTTGCCACTTGTTTGCAACTGAGAGACATATTGGAAGGCTCTGATTCCAATTGATATGAACCTTGGGAAGACCACACCCCAAAACCTAGTTGTTAAAGTTGGAGAGCTCAAGGCCATATAAACCCACATCAGAATCCCATACTTTTGATGTGGGGCTCAAGTCCCATACCTTGCAATTGGGTTGTAATATTGTCTTGGTTTTTTTTTGGGGTTCAGCTAATGGGTTCCTAATACGAATTGGGTTTGGTGGGATTGCTTTCCTGATATGTTATTTTATTTGTTTTCAGTCTTTCCTGTTACATTTAAGAGGATATATTGTCCTCTGCCTTTGTACTCTTATACTAACAAAAACTTTTAATAGTAAATTTTTTTTGGGTACATATTCAGTGGTATTGGATAGTATTGTTGTCTTGATAATTTGCTTCTATTTTGTTTGTCATGTTTTTTCATTCTCTAGTAGCATATCTTATCCTCTATTTTCATACCTTTCTCGTCTTTTTCAGTAATAATATTTATTGGAAAAAAAAACTTTTAGGGATCTTTACAATTCAAGGCCTTTTCTTTTGTTTGTTTTACTTTTTTCACTTGACTGCTCTAACTGTGTTATAACAAAACTTCTGATCCAGTATTACTTTGAATGCGTGGTCTGTGATGTTGGTGGCAACTTATTGTGCTGTGATAGCTGTCCTCGCACTTATCATATACAGTGTCTTAGTCCACCTCTTAAGGTATGTTCATTTGAGCTGGTTTTATGCTGTGCTTTTTATCAATTACGAAGTGGTGATACTTGGGATCTATTTTCAATCTGAGTTTATTTCTTATTATTTGTGATTTATCTCTTGAAGCGAATCCCTATGGGGAAGTGGCAATGTCCAAGCTGCTCTCAAAGAAATGATCAACTAAAGCCGATAAACCACCTGGATTCAATTTCAAAACGAGCGAGGACAAAGATTGTCACTGCTAAATCAAAATGTGGAGTTAACACACTTAATCTGGACAAAGTATCCCGGATTTTTGGAAGTACACTTATTTCAAAGAAAAGGTCCTCCAGCAAAGGAAAATCTAGTCCAACTATGGGAGTCAAATTCTTAGGAAAGAAACCGTTGTCTTCCCTGGCAGATGCAACTTGTAGCACCAAGCCAAGTGACCCGTCTCTTGGGGCCTCAATGGAAGGAACTTCATCATGTGTGGATGCTGATGAAAAGAAATCTAATGTGTCCCCAACAGTCTCGCATATGGACAGGAATCCAACTTCACCTGCTAAGGAAGTTTTATCTCCCTCTAAAATAACTAATTTAGAGGTAAATGATGAACAGCTGGAGGGGAAGCCCGATTTATCTTTTAATAAAGTGCCTTTAAGAAAAACACTTGTTCTTGCAATTACTGCTGCTGGAGAGGAAGTGGGAAAAAGGAAGCATAAAGTTGTTAATAATAATACCAGTCAAAAGAAGCGTAGGACTGAAAAGGGAAATTTTTTTGTTAAAACTTCTATAAAGTGCAAGTCTGGAAATAATAAAGTGCACAAGAAGCAGAAGTCTGGAACCCATAGCCTTTCTGCATCTTTATCAAAAGAGGATGTTGGAACCAAGAATTCTGATGTCCAGCTGAAAAATGAGGTATACTTCTACTCTTGACTTTCTTCTATACTTGTTTTTCGGTCTGTTTATTTGTGATTGTCGGAGTATATTGTGTATAGTGTCAATGGTGAATAATTAGTGATAACTGAAGAATGCTACCTAACCTAGTTATTTTATTTTGATACTGTATTGTTCTTTTATTTTCCTTTTCTCTTTATTTATTCCTGACCAGAAGTATTTGTGTACGTGATCAAAGGTTAAACATGATTACTGCTCAAAAGATATTAGAGTCTGTTCTGAGTAACACATGATTAGGATTAAGCACAAGTGAGTAGCAGTCAAATTAACAAAAATTGTTTTGACCATGTTTTTTATTTTTATAGTAAAAAAAATTATTAGATAGAATGGATGGAAAGTACAGCTAAAAGTATGATAAAAAATCCTCCAAAACAAAAAAAGTAAAATACATCCGAGAAGAGAAAATAAAAAAATGCTGCAAAGCTGTCCAATCTATAACCATGTCTGAAATGGCAACCCCCTTCAAACAACCATTAGCAGAGCACTAGAGGGAGGCCATGTACATAATCCTATCCTTAGCAAGTGGAGAATTCCAGCGTTGTCCTTCCTTTTCCCCTCTTGACATCAATTCCTGGCTCTGGGAGACTATTTTAAATGATACAGTGCTGTTGTCAACTGAAAAATTTTGCATGAATTTTTAATTATCATACTGTTTTCTGGCTCTTTATGTGTCTCTTGCAAATTTATTAAGAATGCATTTATGATATCTAAATGATAAAACTGTGGCCTTAAATGAAATTACCAAGACTCAAATGGGCAACATGAAAGGTCTTTTATGTGTATCCTTTTGCAGCTATCATGTCACTTGTTGAAATTTTGGGGAGTATTTAGTGAAATTGTTAGTCTAGCTTACACATAGTCCATCTTATTTATACTATAAGTGCATTAAGTACAGGAACTAATCAAGGATTAATTATAAAGCTAATTAACCGCTATATAATAACTACAGTCATAACTACAATTGACTAGTATTCTAACATGTGCTAAATATGTTGATGAATCTATACTAGTATTCTAACACTCCCCCTCAAGCTGGAGTTTGTTACAAATAAATACACTTAACGAAAATAAATTAAAAATATAACGTGAGCTTCATAAACCATAGCTGGAAAACCGGACCAAAGATCAAACTAGCGAGGCCTCCGAGTTACGGTTGGATTGTTTTAATTGGTTGGACCTATGGTCGAACTAGATGACACAAGAATTAAATTCTTTATATATATATATAATATGAAGTATAAACTAATTAAATCATTAACAACAACTTTAACCCAAGCTTATGGTCATCTAACCAATGCAGTGTCAACTAGTAATCATTTTCTTTTAGGCATCTAATCAAGAAATTACAGTCACTATCCTGTGACTCAAAAAAAAAAAAAAAGAAGAAGAAAGAATCTGTACCCAATCAACGGAGACCCAAATGCTAATTTTAAGAATCCTGATACAGACATCCATTATAACTATTTTTAAATGACTGAAATAATAATAAACTAATCATGCAACATCACTAGAGTGGACAAAAGTAAACCCAACAAAATATCAAATCCAAGTAGCTTGAAAGTTGAACCACACAATAAATTCGAATGGGTTAGGTACTTTGGTCACTGTTGCTATTTTTTTGAAGATGAGCTTTTCTTTTCTGCAAACAGAGAATATGAGCTTTAAATGGGAAGAATATGTGTTGGGTACTGTTGACTGGTTAACGGAGGTCCTTAAATGTTGCCAGTAAGTGAATTTGTGAGTTCAGAGGGAACTAGTTGGTTGCCAGTGATGACATTGGTCTCCAGAGAAGAGCAAGATAATGGTTAAGTGAAGGAGGTGCTCAACACCAGCAATGAAGGTTGAGCTTGATGCCAACAGTGGAAGTTCAACCAGCCAGTTATTAAAAAATGGCCTTGGTTCAATGCCTGTCTAACACCTTGACCGGTTTTAGGGGGTAACCGAACTGGTGACGCAGCTGGTCACCAGTCCAACTGGTCTGACCTTGTTTTTAAAACATTAGGCAATACACAAAATGAGCACTGCTGGGAAGATAACTCAGCAAGACAGTTGTAATGACACATAGTCAGAAGAGCTGGTTGGGATGTTGCCTGGCCAAAGAGAAAGGGACACTGCTGGAAAGATGCCCAACAGAAATTTTCCAACAAGCAAGCATACACAGCAAGGCCCAAGCTTCTCCAAGTTCATAAAAAAAACAGCATTTGCAAGCTTCAAACAGCAAGAATAACTTCAAATTTGAATTCAGGAGACTTGAGAACTTCAAAAAACATGTCTGGAATATGAAAAACAAAATTTGGCTTGAAAACAGCTTGTGGCTGCAAGAAGAGACAGCCAAACAGCAGCCAAAATACAGCAACCCATGCAGGAACAGAGCCAAACAATAGCTAGAATACAGTATTCCATGCAGGAATAGAAACAAACAACAGCCAGAATACAGTAGCCCATGCAGGAAAAAGAGCCAAACAGGTAGGAATGGGCTAAACAGAGGTGGGAGCAGAGTATCCCACACAAGAACAGGGCCAAATAGACAGAAGCAGAGCCAAATAGGGGCAGCTAATGACTGAGGTGTGGCAGAAACGGGAAACGCGCTGTCACATGCTGGCAAGTTACCGCAAAAGCCGACGGAGAGGGACAGTGTGTGGCAGTGTTTCTGGAGATGATCTTCCACCTCCTAGCTAATTGGCAGCCTTCAGACGCAATGGTGCTGTCCATTTTTTGAGAAAGTGGTTGAAAAGCGACGGCAGCCATGAATGAGTTTTTTTCGGTGATTAAACCAATGAGATTCCATTGAAAAAATGGAGCAAACATGCTTGGGCTTGACCAAAAAGGAGAGGGAAAACGGCAATTACCAGTTATTGGAAAAGTAAACACAGCCACCAGTTATTGGAAAAGTAAACACAGCCACTGGAACCTAAATCAGAGTGAAAACAGAGAATACCAAACAAAGGAGTTCCATTTTTGGGAACTCGGCAACAGAATAGTGATGGGAGTAGGTCATGGAGGATAGTACGGCTCTGATACCATATTGAAATTATAGGGAGTATTTAGTGAAATTGTGTGTCTGGCTTAGACACAGTCCATCTTATTTATACTATGAGTGCATTAAGTACAGGAGCTAATCAAGGACTAATTACAGAACTAATTAACAGCTATATAATAACTACAATCATTACTACAATTGACTAATATTCTAACATCTGCTAAATATGCTGATGAATCTAGAATAGTATTCTAACATCCTTAAATGGCATAAACCGCCTTCAATCAGCAATGTTCTTTTCATTTGCAAATTCGCAACCTTCATTTGAATTATGTGCATTGTCCTATCTCCTAAGCTGTTATATGATTTCAGTTACGTAAAGGCAAAGCTTGCATATGAAAATAAGGAAGCACAGTGGAGGACAACAATGAGCTAACAATTGACCGATAACTAAGATACAGTTGAGGAGATAACTATTAAATGGGATGATTTGTATAAATACATTCACTTTTCTTACTAGCAATTTTAAATATTGTCTGGTTTAGACAATTCTTTCATGAGAACATCTTCAGATGTGTTACAGTGTACCATGGGAGACAATGGAAATGAAGATATAAAAGTCTGTTCTCTGTAAACAGTTTTTCTCCAAAATATGCAAAATTTGCTGCTAGCTTTGATTTATAGGTTCAGGAACACTATAGTGTGGTAAATATTATTAATCCCAGTATCCTGTATGATCCTTGATTTATACTGATATACTAATTGGGATCTAGAATATGTTTACCATTATTGTTGAGATGGTATTGCATTTTTTTCTATTAAGTACAAATTGTTTTCACTTTGATGCAGAAGTTTCCTCAGATAATGGAAGACCCATCTAATGAGTTTGATAAAGCAAGAAGTCATGTTGATGAAACTTTGATGCATGAAGACGGTGCTATTATTGAACCTCTGCAGGTGACCATCTAGAAGGGCTTCTGTCAGATGTTTTGCAGTTATTTGTTAAACAAAATACTTTATCTGGTAGCTTGTATGTGATTATCATGCCTGATTTTTTTTTCCTTGTATATCTACATCACAGGTTGATCGGATTCTAGGATGTCGAGTTCAAGGTGGGAACACAAACTCTTTGCAACATTTATCTGTGACTGCCATGGATGACCCGCCTTCTGGTGATCTGCTAATCTCAGAAAACCAGAAGAGACTACTAGAGGATAATTCTGCTTGTGATAATGATTTGGATATTGAAACTGCTGAAAATCTTACTGATAATCCTCAAAATGTCGTCAAGAGTTCTGATAGCGAAGAAATCTTGAAAGACACTAACAGAGTGGAAACAATTCACGTGTACAGAAGATCAATGACAAAGGACAGTAGGAAAGGAAATCCCACAGATTCATTGAGTAAAGCCACTGATGACTCAGGTTCCTGTGCCATGGATGGTAAAGATCAAGATGATTCTGCTGTAACTGCTGAACATTTGGAAAAAGAAAATGGCAAGATGGAGAAAGAGGAGGATATAAATGTTGCTTTAAGAAGTGAGGGTAGCAGTGAGCTTCCGAAAAATTGTGAAACACAGGTCTCTCTTGTAACCCAACCAAAAGAAGTGGATGAGGAGATGGGAATGAGTAGCACTGTTGATAATAAAGTTCAGGATCCTAATGTGGTTGAATCTTCAAGTCTAAATGGAGAGAAAGTTTCCTATGAATTTTTAGTTAAGTGGGTAGGAAAGTCACATATTCATAATAGTTGGATTTCTGAATCCCAGTTGAAAGTTCTTGCAAAGAGAAAACTAGAAAATTATAAAGCAAAGTATGGGATGTCAATAATAAATATTTGTGAGGAGCATTGGAAGCAGCCTCAGCGGGTGCTTGCTCTTCGGGCTTCCAAAAATGGAACCTCTGAAGCATTTGTAAAATGGACAGGACTACCTTATGATGAATGCACTTGGGAAAGTTTAGATGAACCTGTTCTTCAAAATTCTTCACATCTGATTAATCTTTTTAACAAATTTGAAACCCTCACACTGGAAAGGGATGCATCAAAGGATAATTCAACTAAGAAAAACGATGACCATCAAAATGATATAGTTAATCTTATAGAGCAACCTAAGGAGCTAAAAGGTGGTTCTTTGTTTCCCCATCAGCTTGAGGCTCTGAACTGGTTGCGTAAATGCTGGTATAAGTCCAAAAATGTGATACTTGCTGATGAGATGGGGCTTGGAAAAACAATATCTGCTGGTGCTTTCATTTCATCATTGTATGTTGAATTCAAAGTTGCACTTCCTTGCTTGGTCTTGGTCCCACTTTCCACTATGCCTAATTGGCTTGCTGAATTTGCACTATGGGCTCCAGACTTGAATGTTGTGGAATATCATGGCTGTGCAAAAGCAAGAGCTATAATTCGCCAGTATGAGTGGCATGCTAGTGATCCAAGTGGGTTAAATAAGAAAACGGCAGCCTATAAATGTAATGTGATTTTAACTACATATGAAATGGTTCTTGCTGATTCTTCTCATTTGCGTGGAGTTCCTTGGGAAGTTCTTGTTGTTGATGAGGGTCATCGACTGAAGAATTCTGGAAGTAAGCTTTTCAGCTTGCTGAATTCATTCTCTTTTCAACATCGTGTACTGTTGACAGGTACCCCTCTCCAGAACAACATTGGTGAGATGTACAACTTGCTTAATTTCTTACAACCAGCTTCATTTCCTTCTCTATCTTTATTTGAGGAGAAATTTAATGATCTTACGACTGCAGAGAAGGTTGAGGAATTGAAAAAACTTGTTGCTCCTCATATGCTTCGTAGGCTTAAAAAGGATGCCATGAAAAATATTCCCCCCAAGACGGAAAGAATGGTTCCTGTTGAGTTGTCATCCATCCAAGCTGAATATTACCGTGCAATGCTTACAAAGAATTATCAGATATTGCGTAATATTGGGAAAGGGGTTCCACAACAATCTATGCTGAACATTGTGATGCAACTTAGAAAGGTCTGCAATCATCCATATCTCATACCAGGAACTGAGCCTGATTCTGGATCGGTTGAGTTTCTTCATGAAATGAGAATAAAGGCTTCGGCCAAGTTGACTCTTCTGCATTCTATGCTAAAGATTTTACATAGGGAAGGACACAGAGTCCTTATTTTCTCACAAATGACCAAGCTTCTTGACATCCTAGAGGACTATTTAAGCATAGAATTTGGGCCTAAGACATATGAGAGAGTGGACGGCTCTGTTTCTGTGGCTGATCGTCAAACAGCGATTGCACGCTTTAACCAAGATAAAAGTCGATTTGTTTTCTTGTTATCTACTCGCTCTTGTGGACTTGGGATAAATTTGGCAACTGCTGACACTGTCATTATCTATGATTCTGATTTCAATCCTCACGCTGATATCCAAGCAATGAATCGAGCACACAGAATTGGACAATCAAATAGACTTTTGGTATACCGGCTAGTGGTTCGTTCTAGTGTCGAAGAGCGCATCTTGCATCTTGCTAAGAAGAAACTGATGCTTGATCAGCTTTTTGTAAATAAGTCTGGATCTCAAAAAGAAGTAGAAGATATTTTAAAATGGGGAACTGAAGAACTCTTCAATGATTCTCCTGGGATGAATGGGAAAGATATAAGTGAAAATAATAGTAACAAGGATGAGGCAGTGGCAGATATAGAGCATAAGCATCGGAAGAGGACTGGTGGTCTGGGAGATGTATACAAGGATAAGTGTACAGATAGCAGCAGCAAGATTCTGTGGGATGAAAATGCAATTTTAAAATTGCTTGATCGTTCAAACCTTCAAGATGGTTCAAATGACGTTGCTGAAGGGGATTCTGAGAATGATATGCTGGGCTCAGTGAAGGTTAAGTATTTGACAAACACCTACTTGATACTGTATCTAACTGTTTCTTTACATTTTTGGGTATAGAATCATACCAATAAACCTAGTCATACATATACTGTGTTTTATGACATACTTGAATCTTATTTTGCTGGTATTTGTTTAGACCATTTTCCTTCCCCCCTCTCCTTCTCTTTTGGGTATTCTTTTTCCCTTTCATAGGTCTCTTTGCTTTGTGAGACCATCGTTTTAGTTCCAGTGCTTATACAATGGTACAAGTTTCCCTGTTTAATCAGTTATGGTTATAGACCAATTTACTTGGTTCTATATATAGTAATAGTCCTTTGAAGTTGCATCTGTGATTAGCATGTTCACAAGCTAAATAAAGAATTCAATGATGCTTCTGTTTCCTTTGTGCTTAGTACTATGTAAATTCAACCTGTTTAATAATTTTTACATCATACAAGTTTCTTTCTCCCGTAAATTTCGGTTCTATGCTAATTACATGGTTTAATTGAGTTTCCCCTTTTATTTTCTCTTAAATTGTATCTCCGGTGTCCTTACATACAATTAGATATATTGAAGATTACTGTCCCTTATCGTAATTGGAAATTTTCTGTATTACTCAGTCCCTTGAATGGAATGACGAACCAACTGAAGAACACAGGGTAGGTGAATCTCCTCCTCATGAGACTGATGATATGTGTGCACAAAATTCTGAAAGGAAAGAGGATAATGTGGTGATTGGCACTGAAGAAAATGAATGGGACAGACTACTGCGTGTGAGGTGAGGAGCTTATATTTGGTTGCACCCTCCTTTAATATCATATATTAATATTACACAATATCCACATTCTATGGGAATGATTGTTGGCAGTATAAATAAGATACCTTTTTAATAAGAATAAAGACAACATTTTAAGATGCATTAAGAACTATGAAACATAACTGAAAGGTAAGAGCAACCTTTTGTTGCTGTAGAGCATTCTCACATGTAGATGAGGATATAGCGCTCTTCATCAGAAGTGACCTGAGATGGAAAACAAGTTTTATGATATAAATATTAACAATAATTTTCCTTGTGTTTATGTGGGTTTCTGTTCGTGGTTTGTTTAAGGGGTTTTCTATATCAGATATGCAGAGAAACCTCCTTTGAGCTGATATATTTTTCTTTATTTCGCTTTCTTCCCATGTTTCCCCTGTCTTAATGAGTATTCCTGATCCTCCTGTTCTGTATATTATTTTCTCTATTAACAAAAGCTTCTAGAATTTTAAAAAATAAAATAAGATATTAATGTTAAGAAACGACTCCTTTACAAGCTAAGTGGTCAAGTAAAGGCCTAGGAATCGGAATTATTTCAACATGCCCTTCACGTGAAAGCCCTTTTGGCTTGAACCATGGGCAAAGTGCAAGCTGACTAGTTTGTCCTGATATTTAATTATTTATGAGATTGAGAACTGAAGTGGCTATCAATGAACTCTAGACCACATGATGTAAACTTTCTACCATTATAAGAAACAAAACAATTGTTTTTTTAAATCATAGCCTTTTAGGTAAAACCTAGGGAACAGGTTTTATCTCTAAAAATGATGATTCTGCCAAAAAAATTTAATTCATATCGCCTTGCATTTTGACAGCATATTGAGCTATCAAGTGGTGTGACTAATATTTCTTATCTTGAAATGTCTTGTGCATTTAATTGGGTTTGTAGGTGGGAGAAATATCAAAGTGAGGAGGAAGCAGCTCTTGGTCGAGGAAAGAGGCTGAGGAAAGCTGTTTCTTATAGGGAAGCATATGCTCCACACCCAAGTGAAACAATGAGTGAGGTAATTTGCTTCCTTTTTGCTTGTAAGTAAAGCCTAGTTTGTTAATAAACTTTAGACTTTTTAACTATTTATTTGGTTCTGAATATTGCCAGTGGGGAGATGATGAGAAGGGTTTGTTTATGATAAATCACAAAAAAAAATCATCTCATATGCTTTTATCAGATATATTCTAATTAAATTTCAGATTGGTTAAGTTGGGTTTTAGGTGTCCAGATTTCTCATTGGCCAAATGCTTTTGGAATAATTATTTCGGATTTTCCAAAGACACCCTTATGGACTTGGCTAAAAGTTTATTGTGTCTAGGGGTTTGAGTGTGAACAAAACAAGTATAACCAAAGACATGAGGATAAAGAAGATATAGAGATTGATTCGGAAAGATATTTTGGTGGGGAATTTGATTTTGTAAAACAAAAGAAGGCATGCAATTGATTAATAGCAAGCCATAAGAATAGCATCCCCCAGAAACGGTGTGGAACATTGTGATGAAGAAGCAAGGTCTGGGCTGTCTCATTGACATGGTGATGTTTACACTCGGCAATCTTGTTTTCTTGTGGTGTATGTGAACACGATGATTGATGAAAAATCCCCTATTGAGACATAAAGGTAGTGAGAGAGATATGAAAATGTTCGCGTGCATAATCACTACGTAAAGTACGGATAGAAACATTAAATTGTGCTTGGATTTCAGCACAAAAAGAATGGAAAATAGAAAATAGCTCAGAATTATTTTCATAAAAACAACCATGTTCATTTAGAATAATCATCAATAAAAAATAACAAAGTACTGAAAACCCAAGACAGAGTTAACATGACTTGGACCCCAAACATCTATATGAACTAACTCAAAAGGAGATGTAGTGTGTGTATTAACTTGTGGAAACAAAGCGCAAGCTTGTTTTTTAAGCTGACAAGACTTGCACTCTAAAGATGATTAGATAGAAAGACCAAGAGCCTTTTTTTGAAGCTTCAAAAGACTTGATGGCCTAGGCAAGTGTGGAGAAGAGATGGAGAATTAGTGGAGATGCAGGTAAGGTAAGGTGGTAAAGCCAAAGAGTTCTTGTGTGAGTGTACATGTTAGAGATATAAAACTACTCATAGACCTTTACCTAATAGCATAAGCTTTTGGGATAGCTTATCCTTTAACATGGTATTAGTGCCTCTTTAATTAAATGGTCAGGAGTTTGATCCTTGCCATCCCTCGTGGACCCCAAACATCTATATGAACTAACTCAAAGGGGGTGTAGCTTGTTTATTAACTTGTGGAAACAAAGCACAAGCTTGTTTTTTAAGTTGACAAGACTTGCACTCTAGAGATGATTAGCTGGAAAGACCAAGAACCTTTTTCTGAATCTTCAAAAGACTTGATGGCCTAGGCAAGTGTGGAGAAGAGATGGAGAATTAGTGGAGATGCAGGTAAGGTAAGGTGGCACTGGTAAAGCCCAAAGGGCTCTTGTGTGAGTGGATGTGTTAGAGATATAAAACCATTCATAGACCTCTACCTAATAGCTTAAGCTTTAGGATAGCTTATCCTTTAACATGGTATTATAGCCTCTTTGTCCAAATGGTCAGGAGTTAATTAAATTAAATTTTAGCACAAGGTAAAGTGAACCTATGCATTGTCCACACTTCAAGCATAAGGGGCTCTCGTGTGAGGGGTCGTGTTACATATAAAAACCATTTTTGGACCTACACCTTACAACTTAATCTTTTGGATTGATTTCGTTCATAACAAAAGCAATTTTGACTAATTACTTTGGGCCATTTCGTTTAAAAAAGAAAAAGTTATTTTATATTTAAAAATGCTTAAGGAAATTTAGTTTTTAAAATTCTTGACAACATATGTAAGTCATAACTGAACAGGGGCCGAACCACATTGGAGTAGATGGGGTCCACCACCCCCCAAGCTTTTGAAAATTTGAAAAAACACCCTTTAAGTTTTGATATTTTTTTTTTCTGAAAAATATTTTTAACCCTCTTGAAAATTGCATTCCCCCCCCCCCCCCACCAAACTTTTTATCTGTTTCTGCCTCTGCAATTGAAAGCTTTGTTCTATGATATTCGCTTCATTTTTGGAAAGTCTTTCTGCATTGTTCTATGGCTTGGTTCTTGTGAGTTTGCTCGTTTTGGAGAGGTGTGGGTTTGTCTCCATCCACACTTTAGGATCTGTTGATGGTTTTTTTCCGAGACTTTTCGAACTGAGTTGCCTAACTTTTGTGAGAAGGGTTATGCTTTCTTCTGTTTAGTGTATTTTGGTAGAGAAGAATGCCAAAATTTTAAAAGGCAAGGATTTAGAGCATCCTTAATCTTTATCTTTTGTAAGAATTGTGCATTTGGCCTTCCTTTAATGTTTGGCCCATGACTTTTCTATGGTTGTTTATGTTATTAATCGAAAAGAATGGAGAGTCAAGAGCTTTATCCTATTGAGTTTGGGCTCTTCTTGTTTCTTCATATAAAGAGGTTATGCTTACATTATCTCCTATAACACTTTCTTCTTTTCCTTTGTTTTTCTTCTTTTACTATATAAAAAAATATTCCTATGTAGAAGATCTTGGCAGTTTTTGTTTGGATATTAAATGCAAGAAATTTTAATCTGAAATTTATTCCTTAGTATTGTTCTGGCATAGGGATGTTTTGTTGGCATATTTATTAAGTCTTGCTAATGGATTTCAGAGGGATGAGGGTTTCAATCATTAAAATTTGTTTCCGGTTCAATGTACAGTTTTCATCATTCAAGGAATGTAGATATAGTTTCATACTCAAAAGCAACCATATGGATTCTATTTTTACTGTACAAAAGAAACACAGAAGAGTCTGTTTTGTTAATTCTCAGACTTCTGATTAAATGTAAGAAAAATAAAAAGTTGAAAATTGGAAGTAAGCTACCTTCATAAAACCTCTGAATAAAAATTAGTCCTGCTAGGTGCAAAATATTAATGAACTTGTAGAACTCTTGATGTAGAATGTGGAAGATTTTGATTAGGCCTTCAATTTTGAAATTACGGGTTTTTAATTTTGTCAATTAAGGATTTCATTTTGTTTGGATAGGGGTATTCCTATCCCAATTTATTTCCTGTTTGGTTATTATTTTCTTTTAGGGATTAATTTGTGTGGAGGGATATAGATAGCCCATCTTTTCCCAACTTGAGGACCTTTTGCCTAAATACTGACACTTGACAGTAACGAAATTTCAGAATTGTTCTTGTGTGTTCTACATCATCTTTAGCTTCAGTATTTTAATTTATCTACATTTTGATTCATCCTGGAAGAAATTCTCTCTTTCTATTTTTTTTTAATGTTTTCCCGTGCAGTTGACTAGCTCTATTTTTGTTATTTTCTAATGGTGTGTACCAGAATGGTGGTAAGGAGGAAAAAGATCCTGAACCAGAGCCTGAGCGTGAATATACGCCAGCAGGACGGGCCCTAAAAGCAAAATTGTATGTTTTATTATTTGAACTTTCTGAATTACTTACAGTGATTAAATATGGATATAGGAGATGTCTATGATTGTCTTTATGGCTTATTTGGCTTCTTTCAACGGGGTTTCTTTTGACAATATGCAGGGGGTGTGGAAAGCATTATTTTATTTAGGAGTTTATTTTTTCTTTTCTGAGTTTTCTGGTACTTTGTCAAGGAGGAGATCCTCCTCCTCTGTATTCCTTCTTTTTTCTCTAATAAAATTTCCCTTTTATAGAAAAAATTCATATGTAAATTCATACCTCTGAAACTGCAATTGTAACTGCTGGTAACGGTTTAGATAGAGCTCTTAGCATATCCTGCATGCTGTTGATAAATTGGTCATGATAGTCTGAATATCCATACATTAGTTTCAGCTATACATGATATCACTAGTCCCTCTTAAATGCTGATGAGATTATTTATTTGTGATTTAAGTTTTCATTCTAATTGGTAATTTCGCACACATGGACTTAAAACCCAAGATATCATGCGCTCTGGTTGGTACTGTTAGATCCAATGGTTGGTGGCTTTATGGTTAAATGGGCCCTCAATGCTGAATATTTACACTTGCTATTATTGAACAGTGCTAAACTACGTGCCCGGCAGAAGGAACGACTTGCTCGGAGGAATGCAGTTGGAGGATCACATCCTGCTGAAGGACTCCTTGGAACCGAGTCACTCCCACAGTCTACTACCAATGAAAAGGATGGGGATCTAGGAACTGGCCCAATGCATCCAGTTCGAGAGGGGCATTCTATCAACTTAGAGGACACCAAATCTATTCAACTTTCAGAAGCTCAAAACAGCAACACTGACTCCTTTTCAAGGATGGACAGGGTTTTGAAACATAAAATGAGCAGTCACTTTGATGTTTCTGTTAATAATCTAGGCTGTTCTCTACCTGACATTTTTCTTCCAAATCACCATTATATGGGACTAAACACCACAAACTCTATGCCCACCAAAAATTTGTTACCTGTTCTGGGACTTTGTGCTCCTAATGCTAACCAAGTAGAATTATCAGAAAGTAACCTTTCAAAGTTAAATTGGAGAAAAAGTAGACAGGGAGACAGACACGAGTTTCCGTTTAGTCTTGGCCCTTGCTCTGGGACATCCATGGAGGCTGAGGTCAGAAGTAAGGCTAAACTATCAGATGCATCAACAGAAACTTTGCAACAAAGTTTTAAGAATAGCATCCCTGATAAAAGTCTCCCATTTGTTCCAGTATGCTCTCTTAATATGTGTGTGGGTTTGATTGTCAATTGTGGTTTGCTTTATGGTTGTGTCATTATAATTCGTATACTTTTTTTTCAGTTTCCACCAGCTGTGCAAGGAAAGGAATCCGATGCATTTGAAAACTCAGGTGCTAGATACTCTGCTTTCCAGGAGAAGATGGACCTGCCAAACCTGCCACTTGATGAAAGGTTGCTGGCCAGATTTCCGCTTACGACTAAGAACATGCCAAATTCACATCTCAACCTTTTACCTAATTTGTCATTAGGAGGCAGACTTGAGGCCTTGGATGGCTCTATGCAAGGCCTTCCAACAATGCCATTATTACCTAATTTCAAAATTCCGCCGGAAGATTTATTCATATATAATCAGCATGACAGGGATGTGCCCCCTACTACTTTGGGTTTGGGACAAAGGCGAACCACGTTTTCATCATTCCCAGAAAACCATGGGAAGGTGCTTGAAAACATAATGATGAGAACTGGATCTGCATCAAGTAAATTATTAAAAAAGAAGTCAAAATCAGATGGGTGGTCAGAAGATGAACTTGATTCCCTCTGGATTGGTGTTCGTAGGCATGGAAGGGGAAATTGGGATGCTATGCTTAGAGATCCCATGTTAAAGTTTTTAAAATATAAAACATCTGAAGATTTGTCAGGAAGGTGGGAAGAGGAACAACTCAAGGTCTTTCAGGAGCCAGCTTTTCCTGTGCCAAAATCAACCAAGATGACAAAGTTTACCAAATCTGCACCTTTTCCGATCTCTGATGGAATGATGGAAAGGGCCTTGCATGGGAGCAGATTTCTTTTGCCACCAAAACTTCAAACCCATCTGACTGACATGAAAATGGGGATAGGTGATTCTGCATTTAGTCTGCCGCATTTTAGAACATTGGATCTACCTAGTTTGCAAAATGATGATTTTGCATCTCTTCCATCTTGGAGTTATGATAACAAAGCAAAATCTCCTGAAGATGCTTCTGCTGAACCATCTGATAGACCAGGAACATCTTCCAATGTACCCACTGAGAGACCGTTTCTGCTCAATTCTTTTGGGACCAGTTGCTTGGGTTCTTTAGGTTTGAATGGCTCAGGCAGCATTGATATTCCACAAAAGGAGGATGAACAAGGCAACAGTAAGTGTAGAAAGCTGCTCGGGCTTCTGGATGGATCACCTAACGATATGCTTGATAATCGCATCAATGTAAGGAATGGTGAATCTTGTAGCTCAGCATTGCTATCAAACCCCATTAGAGGGTCTGATCTTTTGAACTCGAAAGGGGAGAAAGTAGCTGGAAGTAGTACTTCAAAAGACAAGCTTCCTCACTGGTTACGAGAAGCTGTAAGTTCCCCTGCCAAAGTCAATGATCCTGACCTGCCACCCACGGTAACAGCAATTGCCCAATCAGTTCGCTTGTTATATGGAGAAGACAAGCCTACAATTCCACCATTTGTGATTCCCGGTCCACCTCCTTCCCTACCAAAGGACCCCAGGTGTAGTCTGAAGAAGAGAAAGAAGAGAAGATCACAGAAGTTCAGTCGGGTCCTACCAGATTTTCCTGGAAGCAGCAGGGACTTCAACAGTAACCACCATGTTGATAATGGCGCTTCTTGCTCAACTCCCTCGGGCACACCATTCCCTCTGCTTTCTCAGACAGGAACTCTAGGACTTCAGCAAATTGAACCTGATCTCAACTTGCCACCCCTAAACTTTACAGTGGCAAACTCATCACACTCATCAGTGCACCAAGCAAAAAAGGCAGGTTCAGGACTGTCTCCTTCTCCTGAAGTGCTTCAGTTGGTGGCATCCTGCGTTGCTCCTGGCCCGCTTCTTCCATCAACTTCTGGTACTTCAAGCTTTCTTGAGAGCAAGCTCCGGTTGCCAAGGCTGCTTGACCGAGCTAAATTCAAAGACTCCGAAGGTGCCTTTGGAAATAAGAAACCTAGGCAGACTTCACCACATAAAGTGTGGGGTTCACTTCAAGAGCATAAAGTATCTCACCCTGATAGTGGAGATTCCAGCAAGACTCAGTCAGATCTCTCTCGGGTTGAGCGGCCTGATGAAGGGGAGATATCATCTGAGGGAACTGTCTCAGATCATGCTGTGAGAGATCAGGATATGTAAGTGTACTGTCTTGGATGAACATTAAACCATATTCTTTCATGCTGCTTAAGCCTTTTCATTAATGCGCTAGAATTTTTGTAGGTATCACAGCAAGTGAACTAGCAAATATAGGATTGTTGAGATCATGTAAAGTCTTTCTCCAAGTGAAATGAAATATAGTGTTGCTTAATCGATTTTGTTTGTTGCCCTATGTACATTCATGGCATTTTTGCAACTGGAACTAGATAGTGTTGCCTCACTACAAATTACAATCCATGTACCCTTCGTATTAGGGAAAGAACATCAGCACTGGAGTGACATAACATAGTGAAAATACCTCCTAAATTACAATCCATAGCCTTTGTAAAATTCGTTCTTGCAAATTATACTTTCTCTCAACGTGCTGCAAGTAAAGTGGTTTATTATAATTTATAAACAAACTCCTGTGAAAAATTATTTTTATTAGAAAATGGGTTTGCCAGTGGACATTGACCCCGTCAAAGCTGAGTTTATCAGATTCTACATAATCATAAACACATCATCTAGAGGGCATGCTATCTCTGATAAAGATTTTAAGATTTAAATGGCTATGCTTAAAAAATCTAGGTCTTATTGGGGAAATGTTTACTTGTTTTTAATTAAATATATATATTTCAGGTATATTAAATTAAATTTAAAAAATCAATACACTTGTTAGCACTAAATGATTTCAATAGATTTTTAATTTTTACATATTTAAAAACATTTTTTTTAATAAAAATCGATGTAATTTTTTTTTTGTGAGGGCACATGTTAATAAATACCTAAATTTTTTATTATGGATTAATGGTAAGAAAGTAGCTACATCAAACACTGATGTGATAATTTAAAATCCGTTGTAGTTAGCACAAAGATCTTAAGTTAAATCCTGCCTTAATAGCAGATGGAAGAGTTTTAGGAGAAAGAGGATTACCTCCCAATGCGTGTAATCCACACTCACGAACTAAAAACATTATAAAAAAAATTGCAAATTTATATAATACCGCAACTTAAAAGTGACATTTTATTGGCATGAGCATAAGCGGGGCAATTTTTTCACTTCGATTAGTTCCCTTTTTGTCTCCTCAAATATTTGGAGCTTGGTAAGCCGAAAAACTTTGGAATTTGTGATGTTAAAAAAGCACATTTTATAACAACTTCAAAGCATCAAAGGAAACATATTTTTGTTAATTTCTATATATGGTCAACTACGGAGCCACGTAGAGCTTGGGAAGTGCGATGGTAAGGCCATAAAGGGTCACAATGTTGGAATCTAATGGGGGAGGAAGCAAGGGCAAAGACTCCTAACCCAGAGGCAACGGATGCCGAGAAAAAGACCCCCAAAAAAAATGGAAAGGAAACTCGTTGAGAAAGTACATAGCCTAAAATATTGTTTGTAAATAGAAGAAGTAGGGAAGCCGGGAAGGTAAAATTAAAGAAAGTGAGGTGGAGAGTTGAACGAAGAAAGTTTGTAAGTTATACCCCAAATGGATGGATCAAGCTTCGAGTAGTGATATGTCCGTGTAGCCTTTCTCTTCATTTCTCTACCCCAAATGGAGAAGGGATATACTGTTTGGGCTAACTGTAAAGTGTAGACATAGTGCTGCTTCACAGAAAATCCAAGTTCAAGTATTAACAGACTTGTAGTCAAGATAGCCGCTTTGGGAAAACGGGCAGATGAAGGGGAATGGTTAATGTACATGGATGGAAAGTAGGATTGATATTTGACCAATTCAGAAGGAAATGATAGAGTAGGTAGTCCTTGAAGTTTTGCTTTCAAAACTTCTAACAATGCTACCAAATACAGGAATCAATCTCAATTCGCAAAGGAAGCTGGAGCTGGAAAGTAGTATGTGTTCAGAGATTCACAGTTGGTACCTGAGCAAACATCACTTGTGTATTTAAAGTTATGCATGTAAACGATCAAAAGTTGCTATATACTATAGTAAGGAATAGTACTCAGTCAAATTAACAACTACTGATCATTATATATATATATGTTACACAAAAAGCTTTTTGACATCAGATCCCACTACTATGAAAATCTGTGTATGAGATATACCCATCTTTACCAGTGAGAATTGAAGATGTAATATGCTCGCTCATTCCTAGGAAATTTTAGAGTGGGAAACCCACAAAAATTTTAGAACATAAAAGTATCATAACTTCGGAAAAGGAGTTGAGATCATAAGGATTTCCTAATGGGAGCTCCCTGCTACTGGAACTATGGGACAGGAAGTTCTTGGCTTGGCCACAAACCTGGACGAAAAGGCATAGAACTTATAGTAATCCTCGTCCAATAAGCTTCCACATCCACTGCTGTCAAAGTTCAACGAATAGCTTAATGGATCATACCGGCATTGGAGTCGACTCGCAGGTCGCAGTGTCCGGTTTCGTGTCTTCAGTTTTCTCATCAGCTTTGTCACTAGACAACAACAGTGGCATGTTGAACTGCTGGCAGCCAGAGGTTTGGTTGACACGGCGGCAGGGGTAGTGGTGGTGACAGACTCATTTTGCATGTTCATGGCGGTGGAGGTGGTGGTGGTGGTGTTCTTAGGATACCAGAGCGGCCACATCTGTGTCATGTATCTTATCTTCAAAAGGGAATGTGGTTGCCGCTGGTTTCACTATTTCAGTGTGCCAAAGTGTGAATGAGTTGGGAGATTATGCATTCTTTGACTGTTAATGGAACTAGTATTTATAAAAGAGAAAGTGTTATTGCATGACGCACCTAGTGAGGGTGTGAACTGAAATCTAATATCTTTACATGAGTAAAAGATGTTGGTGCAAATCTCTTGCGGATTTGAAATTCAGGTACAAAATGTTAAATAGTGGCAATAGTGATAAGCAAAATATATATATATATATATATATATATATATATATAAAAGTTTCCTTGATTGCATCATCCACGTGATCACAAAACTAGTTGGCAATGGTGATCACTGCCTAAGTAGTTACTAAGATTTATAGTACAAAATATAATGACATGTGATTCTGAATAAGATGGGCTGATGTGATGGCAGGGCAAAGGGCAGGAGCATGTCTCAAAATATTAAAAGAAACGAAATAGTACCAAAATAATCGAAATTAAAGTATATAAACTTTTATCGAAGTAAAATATTTTTTATAAAAGTTTTAATCTAAGAACATGTTAGATAATAAGAAAGTTTCGTTGGTTCAAACTCCCGCGAAGTCTTAAAACATTGATTTAAAAGAATATTCTGAAAAAAGTTATTATTCCAATGCAATTGTATTGTCGACAACAAAAGAAGGATGGAATCGACATTGTAATAAGATATAGAGATTAAGGAATAATATAGAATGAGAATTGTTATAGTATTTTAATAAGTTTGATATTTAGAATAAGTTATTAATTATTAATTTTATAATAAATATTAAAATATTTATTAAATATAAATATTAAATATTAAATAATTTATCTTGAGTATTTATATTTTAAAAAAAATAAATATCAAAATAATTTCTTTATAAAAAAAAATGATAAGCATAGTAGCATCGGAATGGCATCCCCCAGAACTTCTGCAACTACTGTCGTCACCGGTCAGTGTACGGAGAAATAATTTGACTGCACCGCAGATCCAGTGTCTCGATTGCTGCAAAATTATTCCCTTGTGGATCCCACTCGTCACTCAACCTATCAGAATCAGATCAGCTTCAACTTGTCTTTTTTATTTTTTCTTATAAAAATGTTCCAGTCAGTGGATTTGATTGAGCTTTTAGGTCTTCGGTTTGGTTTTCCTTAGACTTGATGGACCGGGCCTAACCTCAGTTGCCCAAAAACAAACCCAAAGTTCACAAGTAGGTAGGGATGACCCAACAAAAGGTCATGGGCAACACACTCCAAATCCAAACAGCAATTTCCCAAAACCATTATTATGGATCATACTCATACGCAAACAAAGCCCCAACCATGAACCATTCCTTTCCTTTGTCACATTCCAATTAAAAGTAGAGTTTAATTTTTAAGTGTAAAATATTTTTATCATTTAATTATATGTTATTAAATTATTAAAAGAATTTAATTATCATAATTATTATTTAAAAATTATAATTATTTTATTAATGTATATTAAATTACAATATAGAAAAACATTAGAAGTGTAAATTAAATCCTTAGAAGTAGCTCTTCCTTTTCAATTATAACTTACAATTGTGGGGGTGGTGCCGCTGCCATTGCTGAGACTGAACGTGAAACCCTCTCTTAAGTCTTATCTCAACCTTTTTTTTATTATTTAGGGCACAGCAACAAACTCTTTTAAGGTCCCAACTTGGTTCAAAATCGCTTTTCGGTTAGGGTTTAGGCATTCGTTGATTCGATCATGGCTGCTACTGCTGCGCCTCCTACAGCGTCGGTGGTGCCGGCGAACCGTCGCCGAGTGACGAACGCGCCGGAAGACCTAGAATTCGAGACGACGGAGGGGATAAAGGCAGTGGGAAGTTTCGAGGAGATGGGAATAAAGGACGACCTTCTCCGAGGCATCTACCAATACGGCTTCGAGAAACCCTCTGCCATTCAGCAGCGGGCCGTCGCGCCCATCATTCAGGGCCGTGACGTCATCGCTCAGGCCCAATCCGGCACCGGCAAGACCTCCATGATTGCCCTCACCGTTTGCCAAATCCTCGACACCTCTATCAGAGAGTATATATATTTCTCTCTCTCTTTGAATTCCAATCCAATTTGTATTATTTATTATCTTTTGATGTTTCTTCTATTTGTGAACAGAGTGCAGGCCTTAATCTTGTCGCCGACGAGGGAACTGGCCTCGCAGACTGAAAAGGTTGTGTTGGCTATTGGAGATTTTATCAATATACAAGCACATGCTTGCGTTGGAGGTAAAAGTGTGGGAGAAGATATAAGGAAGCTTGAGTATGGAGTTCATGTCGTCTCTGGTACTCCTGGTCGTGTTTGTGACATGATCAAAAGGAGAACTTTGCGCACTAGGGCTATCAAATTGCTAGTTCTTGTCAGTTCCGTTTCTTCTAATGCTGCTACTTGATTGCAATTTTCTATTCTCTTCTTGCCATGTCGTGCTTATAATTGTCTTGTGTCAATGACAGGATGAATCGGATGAAATGTTGAGCAGAGGGTTTAAAGATCAGATTTATGATGTCTATAGATATCTCCCACCTGACCTTCAGGTTATCTTTCCCTTCCCCTCCTCAGCTTTGCTTATGTATTTGGGAATTAATTAAATTTCTGCAATTTTGAAATCTTGTTATTATGTTTACATGTTAAGTAAATCAAAGTAGAATTCTTAATTATTGATAGCAAGTCTTTGGCAAGTAGATTGAGTGGCTTGCTTGACTATAGTACTAATCATTTTGACTGATGCACCATTCTTAAATGAAGTAGCTAAGTGAGCAGATTATTTTCTAGATTTTAAAACTTATATTCCTTGTTGTTGAGTTGTTGACACTATTTGGATTCTGAACCTATGTTGGCTTGGCTCAATTACTCGATGTTTACTTTTGAAATCATTTTGGTGGCGAAGCATATAAAGTTAAGGTTTAGTTTTTTTACCAAAGCCCTGTTAATACTAGTTACTTAAGTGATGCGTTTGCATATTGCCCTTGCTGTTAGACTTGTGGAACAATCTTGTCACTGTATTCTTTTGCTGTTCCATGCTGTAGTATAACTTTCAAAAGCCTGATTAGTATTATGAAGTATAGTGTAGTCTCTGAATCATTAAGTTCTTACCATGTAGGTTGTCTTGATTTCTGCTACCCTTCCTCATGAAATACTGGAGATCACAAATAAGTTCATGTCAGATCCTGTAAGGATCCTTGTAAAACGTGATGAGTTGACATTGGAGGTAAGCAATGTTTTGCATTGTCTTAATACCTTTTGAGTGCTAACTGGATACTGATGCAATCCCCTCTCTCTCTCCCCTTTTCCCATACAGGGCATAAAGCAATTTTTTGTTGCGGTTGAAAGGGAGGAATGGAAGTTTGATACTCTCTGTGATCTTTATGATACTCTCACTATCACTCAAGCTGTTATATTCTGTAACACTAAGCGGAAGGTAAACGAAAACTATCAAGGTTTCATAGGATAGGCCTTCTATTTCATCTGACTTTGAACATATGGTAAATAGTAGATTATTAGATACTATCTTTTTATAGATGTTCACTATGATCCTTTTTATCTTTTCTGTCATGTTAATGTTTAGTCCTTTTGGAACAGGTGGACTGGTTAACTGAAAAAATGCGAAACAATAATTTCACTGTCTCAGCAATGCATGGTGACATGCCTCAGAAAGAAAGAGATGCAATTATGGCAGAGTTTCGTTCTGGTACAACCCGTGTACTAATAACAACAGATGTTTGGGCTCGTGGCCTTGATGTACAGCAGGCAAGTTGCTGCACCTGTCTGTGTGTTAATTGGTCCTGACGTTTCAAATTTTAGGGATTTAACAAAAATATGGTGTTCTGATTGTAACTCCAAATCTCTGGTTCTTCCTTTGCTGATCATTTGATGATTGATAATTAATGTTCTCTCAGTTAGATATTGATCTTAATTTTGTGCCGTGTCTGTGTGTGTGTCTAGGGCAGGGTGAATGTATGGGCCTAATAACAATTTTTTCATTCTTAAGAAATGCAAACCAATTGAATTTTTTGAACATCAATTTGACTAATGAAAATTTTACTTTGTGAAATCCATTAAAATTTGATGAGAAATACTGCCCGTTAATTCCTTGCATTTGAATTTTATATGGAAGAATTAATATTGTTGATATTGATCCATACATTTGCTGCTGTTATCAGGTTTCTCTAGTTATCAATTATGACCTTCCAAATAATCGAGAGCTTTACATTCATCGAATAGGCCGCTCTGGACGTTTTGGACGCAAGGTATTGGGAATGTTTAAACTAGTTAAACTAATGTGTCTTGACTCAAGTACTCAGTCAGTATGATTTTCGTATTAGAAACTTTGTTTTGCATGTTAGGACAATTTTGAGAAGTTATCTGTTGATTCCATTCATTTGGTTTCCTGCTCTCTGTTGGCTGTATTATATGTACTATATATTTACTTATAATTTGCCCTGATAATGGTTTGCAGGGTGTTGCAATAAATTTTGTCAAGAGCGATGATATCAAGATCTTGAGAGATATCGAGCAATATTACAGTACTCAGATTGATGAAATGCCAATGAATGTTGCTGATCTTATATAAAATGTTTTTGGCATGTGATGTGCTCGGTGAAGTGGATTTGTCATGTCTTCTAGCAGTAGGGAGTAGTGTTTGAATGTGATTTTTTGCTATGGAATATTTTTTATTATGTGCTTGTAAACATTGGCATTGGATGAATTAGAATTTGTGCTATATATGGTGGCTTGACCGTACCAGAGGTAGCGTTTCTCACTGCTAATGGGGTTGAGATTCATTTGTAAATTGCGTTGAGTTGCTTTCTCTCTCTCTTATTCTTGTCAATGGAATCTGTAATTTTATACTTCTAATGGCAGGTGATATTATGACTTGGTGTTTTAGCTAATTTATGGGCGTATACAGTTCCCTGCGGTTATCTTATTCTAGCTGATAAGAACTGGGATTTAAGGAAAACCTCACCCACATTAAGTTTGTACGCTAGTAAGGTAAACATCTGCTCTGGGATTTCATATTGATGCTCCAAAATGCCGGATTTTCTTCTTGTATGATTTCAACTGCAAGGCCAATGCAATGATGGAGTGAGTATCCATTGATGAGGTTCGAATGGATAAGATATGGCTGGTGCGCTTGGTTGACTCGAGAAAGCCATTTTTAGCACAAGTCATGGGCAAGTCGGCAACTCATCCTGGCTATTATTGGTTTCAGGTTTCTGCTTCCATAAATGTTCGTGCATTCCCATACTTCTCATTCAACGTGACCTTTAACATTCAAGATTGGTGTTTAGTATTGTGTACCCATTAGACCCATGAGCAACTATGACTGAAACTGCTGCGCATTTTCTTATTTAACTACTTGATGAGTGTATAAAGGGTTGCCTTCATGGGACACTAGTTGGCAGAGTGATTCCATCATACAAGATGCGCTATTTCTTTTCTCTTTAGAAGGGATTTCTTCTTTATGAGAAGATTGCTATCTGACTGTTTTATCATGGTCCTTTGAATGTTCAAGTTGTTCTTTAAGAGAGAAGGGGGAGGTCTAGTAGGTGAGGATGGAAAGAGGAAAAACTGCAATGGGTGGCCTGTATAAATGGGATGGCGAATGCCGTGTTTGTGTATAAGCATGAGCTCGTGAGAGGAAAAAATCTTGCATATTTAAAGATTACTACACTCTGTATCAAGAACATGACATGTGACAGTAATTAATCTATGTCATCAAATTAATTTTAATGTAAAACGCAATACACTGGAGTATGCATTGTGTGAGTATGACCATCTTACAAGAGGCGCATGCCTAGAAGACTACATAGAAAAAAATAGTAGTATTTGGTCACATGTCTGCTGTTAATAGTTGAACTGTTGAAAGATGGAATGTAAAGGTGGCCATATGAGGGCCCTTTGGTCACCTTGTGCACGAATGCTAAGATGACTTATTTATAGAATGTTCTTTTTATGATACTTTATCTAAAGATGTACAGATATGACGCATATCCGAGAATAATTTTAGCTTTCCTATCATTTAAGTCTGAAGATGAAAATTCCAAGGCAGAAAAATCTTGTGAAGAGAAGCTTTTAATGGACAAATTGTGCAACGTGGATGGATGATAGAGGCGGGGAAAGGCCTCTTGAAACGGATCATTTTCCACCCAAAATCACGTGAGAACCACCACCAAAACCCAAAGGAACCGATGGTCTAAAAGAACTAAAACCTGAGAGAAATTTCCAATGACTAGCAAGGATCATATGGTTGGTGTCATACCCATTTTGATTTAGAATTTCTTGGTGCCACAAGGAAGGCTCTAAAGGAAAGCTCCACCCAGCCATTTAGGCACTGGAGATATTTAGGAGACCAGATTCCCAAGTCCCAAGCCCCAAGCCCCCTTCACTTTCAGGCTTGCTTGCAACAAAACTCCCAGCTAACAAGGTATTCTCTCCTCTCCTCTGATCATCCACACCAACCTCTGCATTATTATTATTAACAATGCAAAAAAAAATTATGGAACAATTACATTGCATGAATTAGTTCGGGGAGTAGGAAAGGAGAAAAAAAAAATTATGGGACGACATATTAGAGACTGCATGGGAAAATAAATGGTCAGTAAAATTCTGACACTTGTACATTACTCAGCAACTTATAAACAGATCAATGGCCTAAAAAAACCAGTCAAAACACATATTGGAGAAGATGCAGATATATTGATACAGGTGAAAGACAAGTGGCATACCCAAATTTGTCTTGCAACATGTATGGGACTGAGAATGAACTCATTCTAGTATAAATCACAACAAAGCCGCACAAACATAGCCTGCAACTAGAATGTAATTTCACAAGGTGCATGAAATGTTCTTCCTCGACATATAGGTTCCAGGTTTTCACCAGCATAAGAACAGTGTGGTGACACTTCAACACCTGAATGAGGGCAACGACGTTCCATGAAGGAAAAGGAAGAGTTAGGCAAGATAATCATTTCTCTAGCAGAGAAAATACTGATCTCTCTCTCACACTCTATACACATCTAGCAGAGAAAATACTGATCTCTCTCACACTCTATGTATGTGTATATATCTGTCATAATTTCTGTGTCAGTGTTTCCTGAATGTTGTTGCCTTTGACATTTCACAGCAAAATCTCTTTGCAATGCTCCTAGCCAAACCGTCCATTTAACTCTTACACATTTTACACATTTTCGCAAGAAGTCCCCACCCCAAAAAATAAAATAAAATAACAGTTGTAAACTTCTAGATTCTTGCATGAATGTAGGTCCATGTATCCCAGCCAAAAGGATTGCAGTCATACGAGTCCATCCCACATACAGCAGGAACCCTATTGGCTGGGATCCATAGAAGAATTCTTTGGTAAGTTTTAATTGTTTGACTAACTCTATCCTTTTTCCATTAAAATCTTCCAATTTCTTTTCTTTCATGGGACTTGCAAATGTAAGTACCCAAATAAAGGGGGAGAAAAGCCAGAGTCCTCCCACCCACCCCAATTATTCTTTTCTCAGCTTGGTAATAAAGAGGAATAACTTACCTGTTGCGTATAAGGGCACTGAATGTGTTAAGAAGCCACCTGCAGCAACCACCCAATGAGCGTGGAGTCGAAGAACAAGCAGTCTTGCACTATCTGGAGTGTCGAAATTGGATCCATTTGCATTTTTTACTGGTGCAAATTCTTCTTCCCATAGTACCTGAACATGGATGCATAGAATATGCATGAATAAGAGTAGCATCCTTAAGCAAGCATCGTGTGTGACAGAAAAGAAATTGTTCAATTTCAGATAAAAATTTGAGAATTATAGTCACCTCAAACAGTGCTGTCGTAGGAGCATATGGAAATGCATCAAATATAAACTGTTCAAGTTTTAATCCCATTGTATATCCATGTATGGAAGGGATGTTCTTCTCTGCAAGATGGTAACTGCACATATAATGAATGCATGCATCAACATCTATAAAACACGACAATTTCAAAGATACAATTGGGGTCAAAAGTGGTCTAGACACCACTTTTGACTTTACCCACATTTAAACTTCGTTAACCATTGAGTTCACGTTAACCTCTATGTTAGTAGTTAAGCCAAATGATAAGATTTTAATTCAAATGATAAATGGTTAACTTAAATGATAAGAAGTTAATTTCAGTGCACTTAACATAGAACCAAATTTAGTTAAATCAACTTAAATGTGGGTAATGCAAGCAGTGGTACGAGAAAGGTATAATGGAATAGATGTATACATTGCATTGAGCAATATATTAAAGCAGTTTATCTGTCATACAGAGTTACTATGTATGACATATGCAATGCTTACACTTTTTCGCTTTTCTCCTTTTTAATTTTCAAACTGTCAATTGACATTCACACCCAACAATTCATGCTATAATCCTTAGACGGTTAAAGATGATCAGACTCAGATTTTACATGGCAATATCGACAGCTGATAAGTCAGACAACTTAGGGGATCAGAAGAATTAAGATTAATCTTCCTAAGAAGTGCACATAATCTGAACAAACTACTGAAAATAGCTTCTGGATCTTTTTTCTACTGCAAATCTATCAAATTGGTTATATAAATTTATAACGTTCTTCTTTTAGCCTGAGCTTGGTAATATGACATAAAGACTACAAAATTGCATGTCTTGCAATAAATAAATGCACTCACACTTGGAATTCATATAACAATGAGAAGAAAGCTGGGAAAATTAATGGAGGGGAAAGTGAAAGCAGGCAATAAATACATGCTGTCTTTCTCAAGGCCATTTGCCACTTGGTTTAGAAAATCCAAAGTGAACATGTGTAAGCAGACCTGAAATTCCAAAGTTAATTAGAAATCAGGAAGACAAGTTAAAACATAGCCAGCAAAAATGATAATCAATTTTCAAAGAACAAATAAGTCCAAATCTGTAAGCAAACAAATGCTTTCGTGGTCTAAACATGAATACTCATGTTCACATACGATCACACATAATAGCAATCATGTTACATAACAACAACAACCAAGCCTTATCCAACAAGGTCAAGTCGGCTACATGGATCAATCGATGCCATTGGGCTCTATCAAAAATCAAATTTTCAATAAAACCATTTTGAGTAAGGTATTTATTACTAGTTTCTCTTAAAGTTTTCTTTGGTTTTCCTCTACCTGTTTTAATTGGGCTATCTTCCATTTGATTCAATTTTCTCACTGGAGCCTCTATTGGTCTTCTTCTCACATGACTAAACAACCTTAGGCGAGTTTCTGTCATCTTCTCCTCAATAGATGCTACTCCAACTTTCTCCCAAGTACATTCATCTTATACAAATACAAATACAAAAAAAAAATGTAGATGGTATTGTACACCATTTCAAGATTTGGGAACAATAACTTAAATCACATTTCAGAATGCAGAAAAAACACTTAAATACTTCCATTAGTTTTAATGAATGAATAATAGTGCTTGAATTCACCTTTGGGGATAGTTTTTCATCTTCTGTACACTCAAGCAGAAAATCAAGATTATTTTTTAGCAATGAAACCTAGACTTCATTACTATGGTGCCTAGACCATAGATTGAGAGAATGATAATATCTAAAGTTCATTAATCAGTTGACTAGCACCTCCTCCCCCCAATCCTTCCTCGCTCTCCAGGGGAGGCCCGTATGAATCTAAAATCATTCAGACAACAGACAGAATAGGGAGCAAAGAATATTAAAAGGAAAATTTAAGCAAAGGCAGGACAATAGGATAAGAAACTGGAAAAGTTGTTTTCCAATTTTAGGAGATGATGAGCTTACTCAATTAAATTCAATATTTATTCACTGATTCAAAACCCTCCTCCTTTCTGGGTGTAAATAAAACCATATTGTTAGTAGATGAATACAAAAAAATGTTCTGGCTTTGAAACAGGGTGCAATAAAAAACCTACTGTAAAATGTCAATGGAAAATTCAAAATCACAAATTCTCAGAAATAGAAGAGAACTTCAACACATGAAAACATTGATTGCACAAGAAAGCACAGAATTATTTAAATTGGGCTTTATGAGGCACAGAATCCATTGTATCACTGTCATCATATCTTTATCAACTTCCTGTTTTGGTTGATAAAGAAAAACTTCAACTACTAGACACTAAGGTGACAACCACATAGATGTCTAGGAAAGGAAGACCTGCAAGGAGTTATTTATCAATCAGAAATTTTTTAGTACAGAACCTGAAAGCATTGATATAAGAAAGAAAAGTAGATGAATTTTCATCATAATAAGATTCCCATTGTCTCTAACAGTGTAAGCCTTTTGCCTAGCTGATAATATATGATAATAGTATCAAAGCACAAAAGATCCTGTTTGGATCTCAGCATGTCACTATCAAAAGTTGATTCATTGCTTCCAAATTAATTTGGAAGTGTATGGTGCTAACTTTTTCGGGGTGATAATCTGTTCAACCACTTTCAACCCCCAGCTTTCCATTCTAGATGATCATAAACAAAATTCAAAGGCCAATGATCTACAGCAGGCAGAATTGTCTTCAAAGCAATAGCAAAGTGAGAGCATAAAGCATAAGACCATGAGATTAGAAGGAGAACAGACTAACATTACTCCAACAAAAACGAAGACGTCCAGTTTGTTGATTGACTACAGAAGCTAGTGATGGGTCTAACTCGCTGTATTCAACTACAGTAAGAGGTCCACCTTTACCTCGTTGTACAAACACACCAACCTTTTCTTGTGGATAGGCCTGTTATATAATGGCAACGAAAATACTAAGCATAAAACATGTGAAGCCTAAAAATGAATTGGATTATTGATAAAAGAAGAAAACCCTACCTATCATCTCCCTCATGCAATTTCCATAAATCACCAATAAAACTTCAAACACAATAGAATTCAATTAATGCTTTAAGTATATATTTTTATGCATGCCTCGACTGTTTACTATGTTAGCATGTCTTCAACAGATAACTTTATCTTTTGTTCCTAAAGGTCTGTGCTGCATCTTAACCATGTAGATGGAAGATAGAAAATAAGTTGACGCAGCATGAGAATGAAACCAAATAGAGGTCTATAAAGCAAAACAGGATTTGACAAGTCACAGTTTTGACGTTCAAATTGCATTAGTTCTGAATTAAATTAGTTAGTAGATGCTTACCTTGTGTTTAAGTTTCATCCAATAGATAGATTTATGAGACAGGCAGGTCTGGAATTCATTGTCCACCTGCCTAAATAATTGGGTCTCTGAGTTCTAATTGATTTTGTCTAAGTTATGCTAGCAATGGTGCAGTTGTTACAGTGTTAGGATCATAAATTGGGTCCTTGGTTAGAATCCAGGAAAATATGTAACATTATTAGCAGTTTGTTTGGTAGGAAGGGAATAGCAAGAATATTTTAGGTGTCTTCTTCCCATCCTGTTCAATCTTATCGAATGACATGAAGCTTCGAGTTTTTAATTCAGTTAGCTCATGAAAAATCGACTAAACGAGATGCAGAAAAAGGTAACCATGAATGCAACAACGGAAACAGTTTCAGAGAAAGGGACTAACAAAACAAGGGGGATTCCCTGATTATTAAACCACTTGTTTCTTGCACCATACATCTAATCGCACCTGTCAATCATTACCTCTCCTAAAAGCTTAAGATGTTAGGTGGAGGGTGGAGGCCCAAGAATGATTTTATATCTACAACATGCCCCCTCATGCAAGTGCCCTTTGGGCTTGAAGCATGGACATTGTACAAGTCCACTTTTCCTTGTGCAGGAATTTAATTTAATTATGAAGAATGAGGGTGGCAAGGACCGAGCTCCTGACCATTTTGTCATGAAGGCTCTAATACCATGCCAATGACTAAATCTCCTAAAAGATTAAGGTTGTTAGGTGGAGGCCCAAGAATGTTTATATCTCTAACAATACATAATCACTTAAATCTATAACTTCATAACAAAGAGGTTAGATCTTTACCATTTATTCAAGAATGAACTCCTAAAATACAATGTTCATTATTATCATAACAAAGTCAAATCCACAGCTAGAAGGTTTTCTTTCTTTCACAGAGCAGAGAAATAGAAGTAATAAATAACTTGGCTTCTCAAATTCACAGATTATTTTACAGAGATCACTAAGTGGCCAGTCAGGAATTAATTAATTGGTCTGTTACCTTGCGGACAACTTTTGCAGCAGCAGCTACACCTTTATCAATGAAATAGCCCAAAAAAGCAGGATCAGCAACTCGAACCTGTTTCACAATTCCTAATCAATAAGTCTTAAATAAGAAGTGACCACTGACCACAAAACCTGACTAATTCAAGAGACAAAGCAGGAAGCAAGGAAAATTCACCAGTGCATTGTCAACTCCATAGCAATTTTGAGGCCATATCCTCCAACAATTTCGAAGATTTTAGAGCTGAACCAAAAAAAAAAAAGTATTCTAATATAAACATTCAATTCTGTCCAACCAATATGTACAAAATATGAAAATACAGTCTTCATCAGCATTACAAATTGGAATAAGATATAATAGGCTCATACAAACTGTAAGGTACCTGAATACACTCCACCGTTCCCGTCAGGAGCCTTTGCTACCTGGCTTTAAAAGTGAAATATTAAACCACCAGCCAGCATTTCAAAATAGGGTCATGCAAACAAAGGAACTATAGGCTTAAAAGGTAGCGAGAGAGAACTAAATTTAGACAGACAAACATATATCTGGCTTAAAGCTCAGTAAAAAAAAAAATGAGACCATACTCTGTATGGAGTCTCCATAATAAATCTACCATCCTTGGAAACGCAGGGGATGGTCCCTTGCTGGAAAAAGGTTACCTATATCAAAGAGGTGAGTCCAAAGTAAGCACCCCCCCTGCCCACTGTAAAACAAGTGGCAATAGTACAAGAAAGGTTCAAAGGTATCTTACCTGTTCTGCTTCAAGACCAAAAAAATTATGATTTTCAAAGAATTTGTGTGTTGCATCATCAGTAAATGGACTAGTCATTATGTACCAGTGTATTTGCACTGAAGAAGTGGTACCTGAAATACATAAACTGATGAGGATG
Source organism: Styphnolobium japonicum (assembly GCA_023212625.1). Taxonomy (NCBI): domain Eukaryota; kingdom Viridiplantae; phylum Streptophyta; class Magnoliopsida; order Fabales; family Fabaceae; genus Styphnolobium; species Styphnolobium japonicum. The sequence goes on along the minus strand of JALBWW010000003.1, from coordinate 16,379,903 downwards.
ACACAGAATGACGCATGAGTAAACTGAACCAAGATAAACGAGACTTACTCTCATTTGTAGCTTGAGCAGCTAGTCTCTGTACACACAAAATCCTCTCAGCTTGGAGTTGAAAAAGTGATTTTCCAGATGGAAGTCCAATATCTAAAATCAGAGATAATAATACATAAAAAACAAATATATTTCACAATTTATTCTCAAAGCACATACAACAGGAATACTAATCTCACATATAAATTAGTAAATGAGTAAACAAATAAAGGAAGCCTCGACACAGAAATGAAAACTATCCTTCAGCTACTCTGACACAATTTAGGAGTCACACTTAACAGAAACTTTGGGAAGACAAAAGAGAAAACGAATTCATGCAAATCAGAGGAAATTCAGATAACATTCATATTTAAACATAGTAAAAATGTTAGCAGTCCTAGAATCAGAAATATTTAGTGCCTTCTACTTTTACATGAAAATATTAACTTGTTTCTTTCCCAACCAATGCCCAATATTCAACTACTACCTTTCAGCTTTCCAGGATGAGTATATATCCTTCTTTCTCTTTTACAAGAAGGATTTGAACTAAAGAATTTGTGTAGAAATAGAGGCTTCCTTTCTTTCATTTCTTCCAAAGTAATTTGTAGTCTTCCCAAAGATATTTCTCTGGAAGAAGCATCTATAATAGGTTCTAATTATAATGATTTTACCAAGAAATAGAAGGCATGATGTACTCACTGAAACATCCTTTTGGATCTGAACTTCCTAGCCGAGTCCCCTGCATTTATGGTTTTGGGACATTCTTATGTCAGCAAAACAGATAGATGTTTCAAATTTAACAATTTAGAATAAAGACATAATGCTTTAACAATTTAGAATAAAGACATAATGCTACATCAAAAACTTCTACGTGCAACCAGGTCCACTGAGACAGTGTGCCAGTGCTACATAAATAACATTCAGAGGCTGAAGACAGTAAGCATCACATAAAGCAAGAAAAAATATTTTCTTCCTCTAGCTTCTTTTAGACAAAGATTTGTTTTATGCATCACATTATTTTTAACACATCTTATATGACACAAGTAAATGTTTAAGCTATTTTTTCCCCAGATTTACTGTAGGTACTTGTATCTCATTTACTGCCAATATCAAGTCTAGTGTGAAAATAACCAAGAAGAATTTGATTCAAATGTCAAGAAAACAATAAGATAATTCATCAGGCTAACCAAACTTCATGCAGCAAGAAGTATTGATTAAACATGCAAGTCCATAATTTCCAAAATTGAACAAGGACTAAGAATTGGATCAACATAAATCTCTTGTAGCAAATGAATACCATGTGTAGGACCACTGTTGTTTAGGCCTTTCTCAAATAACTCCCCTCAATAATTTTTTTATCACTTAACTCCCCTCTTGTTTGGAAACGTTTGATTTTTTGTGAAATGTAACGATGGTGAACCCATATGACCTTTAGTTATTGGAAAGGTGATGTTCCTTATTCACTGCCACAACAAATAGTTCCTCTATAATTCAATTGCTTGGTTATTGTGTTGATGGAAACACCAATGGGTTTGTGGGTGTTTTCATCAACACAATAACCAAGCAACTTAATTATGGAGGAACTGTTTGATGTGGTAATGAATGCGTAATGTCACATTTCCTATAACTAAAGGTCATGTGCTTCTTACGTGGGTTAACCATTGTTACATTTCACAGAAAATCGAATTTTTTCAACGTGATCTAAACAAGAGGGGTGTCAAGTGATTAAAAAATTATTGAGGGAGGTTATTTGAGAAAGGCTTAAACAACAGGATAGTAAAGTGTATTTTACCCTAATTATTAAGTGTCAGATGACTAGCATGTGACCTTTTAATGACTAGGGGACTGAATTTAGACGGGATATGTATTTTGGGCTGAGCTAATAATATGCAGTTAACCTAGTATAAATAGACTTTAGGACTTTACATTCAGCCAACCCTAATTCTCGTGTTCCTACTTGAATTTTCGCTACTCTTAACCGTAATTCTGTGAAAGAAGTTGCTGTCTATCTACTTTCTCTGCATCACTATACTTTTCTACATTTTTGGACAAGGTGTGTATCTTGAAGACACCAAACCCAACGTATGAATTAGTATAGATAGTGTAGATGTGGTTAAGGCAGAGTAGATATCTTTGGCGTCTGTGTCTTGACTCAAAACACCAACGTAGCCTGAGAGAATAGGACTACATCGGATGCAGGCAGTCATATTGAATTTAAAAGTTTAGAAAAAATGCCAACTAAGAACAAAAAAACAGGACTCATTCAGATACGGATGATTAAGTAGCAAATTTGCATATACAGATTGGTTTTCAAGCCTTCTATCTGTTATATATTAATATAAAAAAAGTTGTTGTACCAAAAAAAAAAAAAATTAAGTTGGTTGACACATTAACATGGGCGAGAAGAGACTATTAATAAATAATAACAATATCAATGAGGATGGTGATGATGAAGATAAAAGATAATAACAATAAAATAATATCTGAATGCTCTAGTGGATAATTTACTAAGATGAACATTTATATATTCTAACGATTTTCCACAAAACACACACACACACACAAAAAAACACAGGAGTTGATTAAAACAAGTAGAGAATTTAAATAAATGGGGACAAAATTTGATTATTTCAAATATGATTTAATGTTGATGCCGCTAACCAAATGACATTTATATTTTTTTTGCTTTTTGATGGTATCCGATGAGATATGAGTAGGGTAACCCCGTAAAGCAACTTTATTCTACTTAATGATTACAATAAACCAAGTTAGAGCTACTCATTTTCTACCCTAAGATATCAATGACCTATTATTACTAGTGACCAACAAAAAAGTCACGTCATAGTAGCATCTAAAATAGATTCTACACAGCACATCAAAGTAGTTTATTAAAACAAAAAAGCATTTGCTTTTACATTCTTATTAAATCTTTTCAGCGAATGATGTTGCTTTTTCGGGACAATAATCAATATGGAAGACTAAAATTGTGACCACAAATTGATCTTGCCTCTAATGGATCAGATCACTCCCAAAAAGGGTAAACATTATACCAAAATAAGGCTTTTTTTATGTTAATATAGCCAATATATATATATATATATATATATATAATACTAGAATCATGTTATTTTAAAATTAATTATTAAAATATAATTTTTTTTCAATTTTTTTTCATGTTGAGAAGTTAGTTTCTCAACATGATTTTTTTTTATTTTAAATTTTATGTTAAGAAGTTGGTTTTATTGAAACCGATTTTTCAACATAATTTTTTTTATAAAAAAAAATTAAACAAGTTGAGAAGTTAGTTTGAAATTGACTTCTCACCATGATTTTTTTTAAAAAAAAATACTAAACATGTTGAGAAGTTGATTTTAATAAAACCAACTTCCCAACATGATTTAAAAAAAAAAATTAAACACACCTAGAAGTCGGTTTCATTTCAACGTTAAAAAAAAAAAGTTACATTTTAATAATTGATTTCAAAATGACATGATGTTCGTAATTTTTTTTTTTGTTATATTAACATAAAAAAGCCCCAAAATAACGCTAATAGAAAAAGAAAAGAAAAAAAAAAATCGCACTGCATGTTATCTATATCATCACATAAACAATGCCCCTCTTAGTGTAGTAAAGTTCAAAAGTCTCCAAATTAACATGAAAACAGTTGAAAGAAAGAAGAGAATACTATTGATAGAACCATATACCTTACCTGGCCACCAGATAAAAGCAACACAGCTAACTTGCCATCTGAAATAGCCTTCAGCCCCATTTTCCACCATCTCTCTCTCTCTTCTCGGCTTCGCTCCTCCACCGTCGACACACTCTTCTCTGGCACACCTTCAATGGCATTGGCAGCTGCTGCTACCCCTGAAGTAATTATCAAAATCAGCATTCAGTATGCATGAACATGCATGTGAAACTCACGTGTGCATGTGAAGAGATAGATTGAATTACCTTGAGATCCAAGGGAACATCGAATAATCCGATCAATCCTTGAAACATTTATACTCTGCAACACCAACCAGATTAATTAGAACAAAATCAAATATTTCAATTCAATGCCGGTGAAAAAAAAAACATCGTTAGTTGATTCGAAAAGTGGAAGCGGAAGGGAAAAGGGAGTAGGAGGGGAATTTACTTGGATATCCTCGACGAGGAGGTCGCGTTCTTCGGAGGAGAGCTCTTCCCAGAGGGCAAAAGCGTCTTCTTGACCGTAATCCTTGAGTCTCTCGAGCAGAGCCTGAGGTGGTGGTTGCGCCGGCGAGGATACGACGCCGTTTCCTTCGAATCCCACCGGCGATGGTTCTCTCATTTTCTCTCTTCGGAGGTTTCAGATCTGTGAGTGAGTTTGTTCAGTGTTTTGGGTTTGCGGTTGGTTGATTCGTTGGTTATGGAGATTCGAGACAGAGGAACAGTGACGACCAAGACAAGAATCATATTAGTAACAGCTAACAACCTGCTTGATATGAAATGACCGAAATTCTCCTCCCCTTATTTGCTTTAAATTAAAAAGATTAAACACTTATTTTTGTTCTTGCAATATATGCTCATATTACATTGATTTTTTATTTTTAAATATATTAAATTAGTTCTTTAAATATATATATGTATACACATTGGTTCTTTATTTTTAAATATATTAAATTAGTTCTTTAAATATATATATATACTATTAAATTAGTCCTTAAATATTAAAGTTTGTTATCAAATTGATCTTCAAAAAATATATACAACATCAAATTAATCTTTAAGTATTAAATTTTTGTCATCAAATTAGTTTCTAAATAATGAAAAATATTCCTATGCTTGTTAGTATGCAATATGCCATCAACATAATTACCTTGTGCAATCCAATGCACAACAACATCTTGGAGGGAATTGACATGAGATTGTCGAGACTCGTTAAAATAATAAAATTTATCGGTTCACAAACTAATTTGTAGTATAGAGAATGAACTGAATTATCTCTTAAGGATCCAAAAACAAATATTCAATTAGATCAAAATAATTAAAAAGGAGGGGTTTGATGATTTGTAAGGAAAATATACCAGTTGAATTTAAAGAAAATCAATTAACAAATTAACTAATCCAAAGAAATTTACCGATATTGAGTTTAATCTATCGTTGATCACAAAGAATCCACTTAATTGCTAACCATGTTCTTGACCTTATATCACATCAAGAAGCCTTAACATGATCCGAGAATCCTCTACTAGATAAACATCTAGGATTTTATTAATCAAAGTTAGATGAATTAAGCATCATCCAAACATAAATTAACTTAAGATCCGGAATTTAACCAAACTAAACAATTTATAAATTTTTTTTGATATATTGTTTAGTTTTTGTGATCCTCTTTGAATACATGATAATAAAGCTATTATCACATCGACATCTAAATCAAATTAAGCAATTCAATTTAGATAAAAATCAAAAGAGAAAGAAAAGAAACTTGAATAACAATTAAGCAATATGAACAATTAAAACAAAATCTCCAAATTAAACATTAAGATGGTTAATCCATTGATTCTTCTTAGTGACTTTCCAGTCATAGGTGATTACGGGTGCCTTAAAGAAGTCTTCCAGGATACCTAATCAGACATAGCGACCTGCACGAAAGGCGTAACGATCTAGGCACTGTCTTGGAGAGAGGCTTGGTGAAATAAACATGTCTGTGAAGATGCAAACTACCTGCACCTAGACAGAAAGACCCTATGAAGCTTTACTATTCCTTGGGATTGGCTTTGGGCTTTTCCTGCGCAGCTTAGGTGTAGGGCGAAGAAGGCCTTCTTTCAGGGGGGCCTGAGCCATCAATGAGATACCACTCTAAAAGAGCTAGAATTCTAACCTTGTGCCAGGACCTACGGGCCAATGGACAGTCTCAGGTAGACAGTTTCTATAGGGCGTAAGCCTCGTTGATGGACGTAATTGCCAATTGCAAATATACGCCTCTTGTCGTCGCCCGCGTCGGTAGAGAAGGCAAGCCTTCCTGGTGAAGTGATCTTTTGGGCTCTTAGCACAGATACTGTCAGAGGACCTATTCCTAACAGCAGGAGCAAGGCCTCTATGGATCTCCGATGGGGAAATCGTATCCAAGCTCCGCGGCTAATCTGCGCTCTTTGGACTTTCAAAACTTAGCGAACTGAAACATCTAAGTAGCTAAAGGAAGGGAAATCAACCGAGACCCTGTTAGTAGCGGCAAGCGAGAGCGAATTGGGGTTTGAAGAAAAACAAACACGAAGCTTTGTTCCTCTTTCGAGTATGAGAAATTCCTTAGCAGCAAAGTGTTCACTTCTTTTTCGCTAGGTTTCATTCGATTTGTTGTGGATTGGATGATGGAAAAACCAGCAAGCCCCTTTCATTTAAAGTTTAACCACCAAGTTCGGGATGGATTGGTGTGGTTCCTCTACGCTTAGGACACTAGAATATCGAACCATCAACGAAGAAAGGCATGAGATAAAAGCATATTGGCTATTCATTGTGAGGCCCTAATTCTTGACTGGAGGGGACACCAAAGGCCTCCACTGGAGAATGTAAACTCCCAAAAGCATCGCTCTTTATGAGTTCGGGGAGTTACAGACCGGACCCGAGAAGAAAAAAATAAGGAAGTCTCCTCTCTTCTATTCTATTTATTCGATTTACAAACTTAACGCAGCGGATAATGCGACAACCAATTATGTGAATCTATTCTATCTATCTAGACAATAGCGGATTTGCCGATCGGAGAATCAGTTGTTCACAGTTCCCTTACGAAACTTCCATTATTAGGTTAGCCATACACTTGACATATTTCTAGCGATTCACATGGCATCATCAAATGATACAAGTCTTGGATAAGAATCTACAAAGGCGCATAATAGATCGATATGAACATCATGAGCTGTCCCGTAATAAACCCAATTGTTGCGGATACTTTCTTCTTGGTCCCTTCTTCCATAACCCGAGCTCGGAGAAGAAAGAGATAAGAGGGCCCTATGGAGAATGTGGTCAGAAATCCATAATAGAGTCCGACCACAACTATCGAATACCTTTTCCGCTCTTACTGTTCCCACTGCATCGAGAATAACCGTTGTTTGCCTACCCGCTGTTAATGTTAATGGCATTTCCGCTGCAGATCTGATCGTAGAGGCTCTTGGTCAATTATCCGTAAGCGCAGCTATAGAATCAGTTCTCCTAATGGAATATGCACAAAGACCATCAAAGTAATAAGCTCACACAGGGATCCGGGTCAGGTCAGGAAGCCTTGTATAGCTTCTTCGATTTCTCGATAAAAAGAAATATGACCAACAGTGGTTGATTACAAGAGCATAGCCTTCCATAGATGGGAAGGAAGACCTCAGAAAATAAAGAACAAAAATGAAATTCTAAAGAGAAAGGAGAAGAAGAGAAAAAAAAAACTCTCACAAATACTCAAACTTACTTCAAATTTTATTGATGCAAATACAAGAGAGATTGACCCTATTTATACCAATCCTAGAGGACAATTTACAGTTGATAAAAGTTGTAAATTACTAGAATGCAAGATAAAAATGGATGTTTGTCAATAATTGTGGCTTGATGCATGGTTTGTGGCTTCTCCTCATCAACTCTTCTATAACTTCCAGGTTAACTTGCATGACTGAAACAACGTATTTTGGCTTAGAAATCTTCATAAGAGTTGTAGTTTTATGTCTCAGCTTTTCAATGGCACCGATTTCAGCTTAAAAGGACTTTTACAACTCAAGATATTCTAAAAACACTGCACCTACCTCAGGTCACTTTGGCAGAACATGTTTCCAAATTGAAACCAACTTGCAGCTTCATAATCATACTGACAACGGCATCTATTGACAAAATAGTCTTCAGTAAAGTTGGAGCTATGCGTTTTATTTTTCCAATAGCACCAGTTTCAACTCAAAAAGAGGCTTATAGCCTACAATATGGTCCAATATGTGCACACTACTCAGATTCTAGCAACAGCAAGCCCACTCTGACTTTCAAGCCTATTTGGGAACATTATAAGTCCGATCCAGCTCTCTAGTGCTCATGAAACTTGTAGATCTTTATCTTAACTTTTCACAAACACCAAGACCATCTCAAATGGATCACCAAAACCCAAGTTATGGCCTAATTAATGAGGAAATGTCACAATGCATCAAAATCCGAAAGTTAATCACAATTTGCATTAAAGCCCAACGATACTCAACAACACAAAACTCAGCTAATATACTAATATTAGGCACAATAAATATCTAATAATGTCAAGCACAAAGCTAACATAAGTGTCTCAAAATGACTGATCAGGAATCTCTTACCCATTATTGAATTCCTCAGCACTTGGTATAGTTCAAATCATGCAAGAACCAAAACACTCTAAGGAATGCTACTAGGCGTATTTCTAATGAGACGAAGCATATCAAGAGGGAATTCACCCTTCTTACAACACATGGAGCAACAAGTGTAACATGTTATAAAATCAAATTCTCTAGTCTAGGGTTCAAACCACCATTTGAAATCATAAAAATTTCAAACTTATAACATGTTTTTATGGAGCTAAACCTAGGACATATTCAAGTCATTAGGATTGGACTAGTAGTGAAGGATTTGAGTAGTTTACACAAGGTTATAAATTCAAATTTTTGTGCCTCCATTATACCAGAAAAACCTAGAACATGCTCTTAAAGCTTGGGAAAAAAAAATAAAGGGAAAGGTAACGTTTATGGGCTTCTCCAACTTGAACCACAACCCAATGCGGATGGGCTAGCTATATGCTAGTCACCACAAAAATGAGTTGGCCCAGCCAGCTCAAAATTAGCTTGGCCAGACAGGGGTGAACCCAAATTGGTCAAACCGACCCGAATCGACATATTTATCCATATGAAAGGAACATCAAGAATCAAATTAGAGATTGAATGAGGCTCTAAAACTAGGATCTTGTTGAGGTATGGATCATTATAATGGAATTTTGAAAAAAGTTATCATTTTTTTGCCTCTTACTATAGTGTATTAGGCTATTAGGGTTAAAGGAAACCCTAACCATAGAGTTATTAAACCCTAACTATTAAGGTTTGATTTTGGACTATCTTGGATAACCATTGAATGCTAAGGAAGACACTTGGATATCATACCATCAAGTTTTCACCTAAAGGAGATTTGAATTGTATTGTGAGTACATGGAATGCTCTCTTTAAATTGATTATCTTGAAAGTTTGACATAATATTCTTATCAAAGTTTTAATCTTAAAGTCTTTGTATACATTTTGAGTTATGAATTTTGACTTAAAATCCCATATTCTTGAACTTGATTTGTCATATATATTGTTATTATATATTTTGTTATAATTGAAGAGATAAATCTTAGTGTTTCTAGATGATTTTTGGTATATGATACCCATAGCATTTAAAATTATTTCTGTCAAGATTTATGACTTTTAAGTACTTGTTGTGAACTAAGAAAGATTATTTTTAAAATATAGATGATGAAATATGTTAACTATGTTGCTTATCTTAAAGGTAATTGATAGAAGCCTTTGATATACCATTGTATGATATGAACCCTAAATATGTGATATATGCACTCGTATATAGGGCTATGAACAATGTATAAGATGTTTTTTTTATGCCTAGGCAAAAATACTTAGGGCTGCATAGATTGTTTCACTGATGCTCAATCGAAAATACTTGGGGCCATATAGATTTTTTGGCTGATACTCAGTCGAAAATGCTTGGGTATACATAGATGAGGGGTTAATGCCCGAGACCAAATAGTTGTTCTCCTAATAGTGTCTGAGATGATTCTTAAAATGAAAATGGTTTCCAATAAGAAATGATTTTTTAAAGAAAGAGAAATTCCTAAAAGAAATATGATATTCCTTGGTGAAAGGTTTTTCAAAAGAAAGATTTCAATAAACTGAAGTTTGATTTCGTCAATATTCTTGAATATCAAATAAAAGTATTGGATTACATTTCAAATATTTAATCCTTATTATCATTATAAAGTTTTGTTTATATTATTTTGGTTAATGGCACTTGGTTACCATTGTGTTCATAGAGTTGCAAAACTCACCCTGTTCTAACTGTTTTAGAGCCTAAACAAAAATTATCAAAGCCTCCAATTTAAAGAACTTGTTCACTTTTGATAGAGATGAGTCTTTTAAAAAAGAGATAACTTAAAGACAAGGCTTATGAATTTGCAGTTGTAGGATTTGGTCTATACATCTTGCATAATGATCAACATGTGTGACATCTGTATTTGAATAATTTTCAATGGAACCTAAATTGCTCATGTGTTTATGTTATTTTGACAATACCTTTGAGTTATGTTAAACAATAAGAAGCCTTCTATCCTTGGGATGGTATATCCCTAAATTTTATATAGTTATTTTAAAGTGTTGTTAATTATATTGCATTGAGTTTAATATGTAATCATGAGGCTGTAAGGATTAGGTGAGTCTATTCCCTAGCCGACCAAATACCTTGGAATTGGGAGGTGACAGTTTTGGCCAACAAACAAAGGGTGATTTTCATTTGGGGAGGAGATGCAATAAAAGATAGTTGGTGGAAAGATTGCCAAGTGACTACAAAAAGGGCTTATGGCCAATTAATTATTAGCTTCCCCCGTCTTTCTTTGCTTTGTATTTTTATATTTTCTTTTGTTGTACAATCAACTATCATCCAATTTAGGAAAAATTCTTAAGTATTCTTAGAGAAAAACATTTTTCTTACTATGTGTCATTTAATGTTAGTCATATCAGTTTTGAGGGTCATTACTGTTTTCCAAAAATCTTTATCTAAGCATACAATAATAGCCCACAAAAACTAATATGACTAGCATTCAATGATACAAAATAAAAGAACTGTTTTATCTCGGGAGTCCCAAAAAATTTGTTTATTTAGCCCATTAATTAAGTACTTCAATAGCTAACGTCAAGTTTATCTTCACAAAGTTCTTGTACTGTATCACTAAATATGTGTCATGTCAGGTAGGTAAGTTATCATTGTTTTTTACTATTCATACATTAATAATAATTTGCACTAAAAAATTAAATGTAATAATTAAAGTAAAAGACAACAATATCTTACATAACTAGTAGACCATACATTCACTAGTGTAGTATAAGGATAATCTTACACAAGATGTACCAAAGAAATTTATCTCAATAATTGCAAGACTCCCATTTGCAATTTTGGAACTAACATATCATAATTTACACTCATAGACTTCTTATATACATCTATACTAGCTACCATAACACTTTTGTCCTACTAAAACTTTTTTTGAATGATCCAGATTATGCACAAGTTTGTGCAAGTATAATTTTTCAAGTTATATTGCATCATTGCATGTGTTTCATCAAGTTACTATCTAGTACCACAGAAAGAAAAAAAAAAGTTACTATTTAGTATTTAGTATAACTTTTTTTTAACGTAAAAGGTAAAAGTCATTTTGTAAAATAATTTAAGAAACTCAGAATTAAATTTTAAATTTTTATAAAATATTTATTCTTTTCATAAATCTATACTGTAATATGTCTAATTTTTCCATGCTTTTTCTCAGGGAAAATATCTGTTTTTACAACGGTTGCCTTTTTTATTTTTTTGTCAAATGTGTGTTTGTCAATACCACACAAAAGATGGAGTGCATGGATACTATGCTAGATCTTTATAATATAGTTCGGGCCTAAAATTGTGATATGGGACTCCAAATGCTTGGCCCCGTATTAAAATATTTTAGATAAAGTTACTTTCTGAACAAGCTAAAATTTATTTAAAAGTAAACCTTTATTTTATTTAAAATATATATAAATATCACAGTTTAATTATTTAATAATAAATATATTAAAATAAACATATATTAATTTTTTATATTAAATTATTTATTTAATATCAATTTTTTACATTAAATTAATTTTTTAATTAATTTAATATCAAAAATTAATATTGAATAACATTTTTAATATATTTATTATTAAAAAAATACACATAATATTTATATCTTTAAAAGAACAAAATAAATATTTATTCTTTATTTAATTTGAAAATTCTTAAGAGGAATGAAAACCATATAATAAGAGAAGGGACAAATTAATTTTACTTCCTATTCATACAGGATATTTCATAAACATTCCATACGCCAAATTTCCATAGCATCCAGTACAAAACTGGTGGTTTCATGTTCAAAAACCACCTTAGATGATAATGGAAAATCCTAGCTATGCATGCAGACACCATAATTTTAAGCTGATATATAAAAAGCTCTTAAAAACTAACCATGCCCTTAAAAGCTGCGAAGAAAAGCACATGTTACATTTTTCCCCCCTTCATACACATATATGACATTAGTAATAACAACTAAAACTCAAATTTTTATTTGGCCATAAATTTATGCTAATTAATAACATATTAATTAAAATTTACCGTTTTATTATAATAAAATTAATCTAGGAGAGAGGAGCTCTATGAGGAGCACCTTTTCTCCTATTGATGTTCTTATTATTCTCGTTGTTGGGTTCGCATGAAATTACGGAATTGCTGGTGGCCTCAGTGTTGGAGTAAGAAGAAGTCGGGGCAAATTGGGTATCTTCATCAGTGACCTCTGAGCCATCGACTCTTAGACCCTCGAACTGCGAAATTGCAAAATCAGATTCATCAAATCGATGTAAAATGCTGGACAAGCTTTCACCCTCGTACACCATGTAATCAACCTGCAATTATTTGTGGGTTACAATGTTAATTCTCATCTTTAAAAGTAAAATAATTTCATTTTGATTTATTATCACTTTAATTCTCATTTATTTACGTATTGATACATTATTATAACAAAATTTACCTATAATAATAACAAATTAAAAAGTTAAATATTTTAAATGATATATCAATTGATTAAATAAGAGTGTAATTTTTTTTTACAATAATAATAAATTATTTTTTAAGTTAAATTTTGACTTATTGTTATTGTCTTACATTATTTAATTTAGTCTAAGTTAAGATAAAAGTTTAAGGATACTTTTACTAAAACAAAATAAATTACAGTTAAACTTTTTTAATAATATTATTAAAAAAGTTTAACTGTAAAATTTTTTATAAATACATAATTGAATGATATTATAACAAAATTTTAATTTATTAAAATTAAATATTTATTTTTTATAGAGCAAAAAAAATCCTTATTTTTGTTAGCTGTCACAACTGAGCATTAGTTTTTTGTGTTATAAAAAACAAAGATTAATACACATAAGAAAGCATTAGGTATTTTAACGACAGGCTAACTTTTCAAAGTAGATTTCTTATTGTCATTTTAGTTTTTGAATAATGCTAAGTGAAAAGTTTTTGGATAAATAAAAAAAGATAATTAATGTAAAGAGTAATTAAAAAAATTATTTACAAAATAGATATAAATATACATAAAAATTTTAAAAATTAATTTTGCTAATAAAATATAATCTTTTGTGTATTGTATAGCTAACATTATCCTGTTTTCTTGTAATTAAGATGAGGAAATAAAAGTTTCAAAAAATGACCGGAAGCTGTGAAAAGAAATACTTTCGTAGTTTCATAATGGACAATATTAAGTAATGTTACCCAAGAAAAAAAAGAAAATTTTCCTTTCAATTTTCTTTTCTTATGATAACAGAAAGACTTGACATTTTAATTTATGAGTGTTTTACCAAGCACCAGATGCCCTTATGAAACCTGCCTATTATTAGCCATAAGTTTAGCATGATCGATCTTGAAACTAAATTAGGTATTTTACTCTGAAAATCAATTTGTTAACAAAAGTACAATTTGGATCTTGACCAGTAATTTGTTTGTGAAAACTAAGAACCAAAAAAAAAAATTAAAATGAAAGAGAGAAGTGAGACAAAACCTTGCATGAGAGAGAACAGAAGTGAAATGGCTCCTGAAGAATCCTGTCACAAGTGTAGCAAGTGTTGGCAGTTCCTTTGCATGACCTTGACTGTGGCCTCTGATTTAAGAATATTACTTTGGCACTGTTAATGGTATAGGGCTGCCATCCAATCCAAACAAGGAATAACCTTAATTTCAGTCTAATAACTATGACTATTCTTTTTTTGAAAAAAATGGTTATATTGATTTTTGCTTTATTTATTACAAATATAAAATTTCAGTCAAATATAATAATATAGGGCTGCCATCCAATCCAAACAAGGAATAAGCTTAATTTCAGTCTAATAACTATGGCTATTCTTTTTTGCAAAATAAAAAGTTATATTTATTTTTGCTTTATGTATTACAAATATAAAATTATTCTGATATTTAATTTTTTTTAAATATCTTAATAAATTATCAAATATTTATTAACCATTAATTAGTTATATTTAATAAATTTTAAATATTTATTATGAAAACTAATAATAAATAAATATTTCACAACTAATTAAAAATATTCTTATGAAAACAAATTTGGTATGGTAACAACTCTCTTATATATTAGTAAAGAATAATTTTAAATTCTCGAATCATATTTAATAATCTTCTTAATTAGAAAAATGTTAGTAATTATAAAAAATGTTAGGGAGTTAGGTGAATATATGATTACTCATTAGTAAAACTTGTTCATGTATATTGGTGTTGTTTCTTCGGAATTTTGTCTGACCTGAATATTGGAACAATCAATGAGCTTTTCCAGATCGTCCAATCGAACCACGTCGTGGTAAACATACCTTCTCACCTGTGACATGGTTAAGTGTAAACAGGTAAAAAAAACTACTACTTTCCAGGTTTATATCAACAAAATTAGCTCAAGTATATACTTTAGTCCCCTCTCTCCCTTGCTCTCCTTTTCTCTGTTGGGAAAACTTAGTTGTTGCTAGTTACTAGCATAATTAAGGAAATGTGACATTTTTTTGGAAGGAGGGGAGGGGATTATTGTATTATTTTTTTTATATTAGTATTTAAAATAAATTGTGAAATATTTATTAATTATTTTTTATATTTAATAGACTTTAAAATTTTAAATATTTATTATAAAATTAATAATTAATAAATAATTAGTCTAACTAACAAACCCATCAAAACTTCATAATATAAGAGAAGAGGGTAAATTGTGACGAGTTAAATCTTATTATATGAAGAGTTAGGCAACCAACCTTTACTGCTGTAAACCTTCCATCAATTCAAGAGAAAGAGAAAAATTAAATGGAGTGTGAGTGGAGAATAATATAAGAGAAGTGGTGGGCTCCTGTGCAAATAATTAAATAAAGAGAGACAGCATGATTTGGGAACCAGTGGGTCAAACTTTCGCTTTCAATGAAAGGAACAGCTGAGAAACCTTTGCAGGAAGAAATGGATAAAAAAGAGATCTTCCATTAATGGGAAAGAAACCAAAACCAAAAAGTGGGAATCAAGGAAGACATGGTGAACCCTTCTGGGAAACCATACATAAATATGCATAAACATAGATATGGGGAAACACCCAATACAATTGAGACAATATTGGTGAGTTCAATTAATCAACAAGAAGAACAGGTTTCTTTAATTTTAGAAAACAAAACTCAATTGTTTTAAAAGAAAATAGAAAACCCTATGGGTGAAAAAAATCTATAACAAGAGGAAAAGAATCTAGCAGAAAGATCTTACCAGAAAAGAAGAATCTAGCAGAAAGAATTCTGTAAACTCTGGACAGAATTTTGGAGGATATTCATCAAGAGAAATTGCATGAACCAAATTAAACCAAGAATTTCAATTTGATAACTTTTTGAGTTCTCTCTCATCCTCTCATCTGAGGAATAGAAATTTATGCTCGGAAGGGATTTTGAGTGAAGTCATTGTCGAAAACAATATGTGGAAAAACAGAAGCCATCGGAAAATCATTCTAAAACCATTTCATGGGCAATTGCTTCAAATTTCATTAGGAATGAGAAGATTGAACCATCTTCAATATTCAAGAAGATTAGAGGGAGAAAAAAAAAAAGAACTTGAAGCTGCCACATATATCCTCCAAAGTTGCATGTCAGAGAAAAAATATAATCAAAGATGGTGACAAGAAAGTGATGTTCATAGAAAAAGAATTTTGAGAGAATCCTTGAGATCCAGATTATAGCTGCATCTGGATTTAATCTGAAGGCAAAACACTCCAAAAAAGAAAAGAACAAACAAGAACTCGCTGAGGAAAATTGTAGAAAAAGGACTTGGAAGAGAGTAAACAATAAAGTCCAAGAATTTCCAAATTCCCATCAAAGAGTTGGAGGAGATAAGCTCCACAACATAGAAAGATGAGCCGAAAGAGTCCTTGGTTATAATTAAACTTCTGCAAATATGATCACATGTGGATATGAAACTAATGGAAATCCAAGAATTTTCAATTGCCCTTTCAAGAATAGAAGCTGGAAGACAGAAAAAAAAGATCAAGGAAGTTACTGTACAACCAAAAAAATGACTCTTTTGACTTAAAAACTTGAATAACAAAAAAATAATAATAATAACTAGGAAGGTTATCTAGGATGAGAATTGAATTTGATAAGCATATGATAGAATTGGCATATAATACCTGGAGAAGAGGGTGAGAGCGGTGGGATGGGAGGCAGTGGGGGCAGATGCTAAGGCAACAGTGCAAGCAAAAGACGTTCTTCTCGTTCTTCCTGCGATTCTCGTGGACCCCACACCCACCAAAGAATGTCTCAGCCATCAGCCTCTCTAGCCATGCAGGTTTCACCTTCATGTCTCCCCCATCAAACCCTCCTGATGATGAGTAACTTCCCATCATGTCTCTCACCATTTCTTTCTTCCAACCTCACCTCACCTAGCTACCTCCTCCTCCTCCTGATTAGCTAATCTCTCTCTCTCTCCCTCTCACTACTCTTCTGCTATCTATCTATGAATTGAGGGTTAGTCTATCCTACCTCTTGAGGACTCTGCTACTGCTTGCTTTGTCAACTGGTTGATGTTGATTATTTTTTTCTTTTGTGAAAACCTAAAACATAACACTTCTCTATTATTCTGCCTATTTATAGAAAAGGAGCTTTGAAGAGAGAGAAAAATGAGCAAAAACTCAAAGAAAATGGTAAAAAAATAAAAATACGAAATTGGAAATCTCAGGAGAGAGAGAGAAAGAGAGAAGAAGAAGAGAGTGACAGAATTAAGTGGGGTGGTGGAGAGAGCAGAGTGGTTTTAATGGCGGGAAGACAGGCCACCAATCTGTACTGTCTGTGCATACTAACAATTTTCCCCCTCAGTGATCTGAGCACTCCACTATGACACCTTCATTTATTAAGGTCTCCCACCTTCACATTTGACCACATGTCCTTACCCTTTACAACTTGATAAATTTGTATTTTTCTTATCTTTTTTACGTGAATGAATTTTGTCACAATTTGAAATTTGAAACTTTTCTTACTATTCATGTAATTGCCTAAATAATAAAGTGTTAAGAGTAATTAAAATCATCTTTCTATATTTATAAATATCTACTTTTATTTCAACTATTAAAAAGTAATACTGCTATAAAGTTATATTTCACAATAATTAAATAAAATATTAAGTGAGAGTAATTAGTTATTCTTCTATAAAATTATGAGATGTAACTCATTTGTCATTAAATTTTTTAAAAATTATTTAATTTTCGGGTCAAATCTCTTCATATTACTTTGCTTGCACTTAAACATCCCATCCCTTTCTACACATTATAATTGTTGCATAAATAAATGTTTTATATATCTCTAAGTTAATATTTATTAAGAATAATAATAACAACCAAACATTATTAGACTCTATCAAAATTTAAATTTAAGTAAATTCATTTAGAGTAAAATATTTTTTAATTATTTCTCTTATATTAAAAATGTGATATATTCATAAATGAGTTTGTAATTCAATTTACACCAACTCCAATATTTAAGATTAAGATGTAATAATAATGTAGATGTTATATCCTTAATTAACTAGGCCACCCATTCCCTCTCCTTCATCTAGAAGATTTAAATTTTTTGTCTTTTTCTCTTACCAATCAAATATTGACAGTTAAGTAAAAAAAAAAATACAACTATTACTTAGTGGGCAATAATTTTCTTCTTAATTGGCATTTTTTTTTTTGCTCAATTGTCAATCTTTAATTATAGAGAGACAATTCAAGATAAAGAAATAATATGAAAGATTTGATTTCTTACGTAACTACTTGCACCTTTAATGTAAAAAATGTGATATATATCTTCATATTAATTTATTATACTTTAATGAAATAGTGATAATTAAATATGTTAAGAGAATTTATAAAAGGTAAAATTTTGATCATATGTCAAAAATTAATTTAATAAAAACGTTTAAACTATTTAGTGTAGATCTTAATATAAATTTGTTCTAGATTTTTTTTGTAAAATAGAAATATATAATCTATTTTATATGTTAATATAATTTGTTCTTTATTTTTATTTTTTAAAGCTAAAATTTAATAAATTAAAATAAAATTTTAAATATTTTGAATGAAATACAATAGACCATGAGTAATAATTTAACTTATTATGTACGGCTAAGAAATTTGTAACTCGGATTTAAATTTGTGAACTGCTAGTGTATTTATTTTGTAGTTACAGTTAAAAATAATATATGATGTTCTAATTATGTATTTATTTTTAAAATAAACAAAAATATATAAATTTATTCTCTTTGACAAAAAAAATCAATAACTTACCATTTGTGAGGAGAATATTTCTGAATAGTACTTTAGTAGTGCAGTAAAGTTTAATGATTTTAATATTGTAATTAGTAAAAGAAAACACAATTCTCTTTAAACAAGCAATTGAGTTTCCAAAGTTAAACAATCGTGTATTATCTGAAACTAGGCCAAACCAAAAAGTAAAAACCTTATTGAGCAGTATTGTAATGATTGGCTTTTGAAACAAAATTCAATTTAGAGAAAAGAAAAGAAACAAGTACAGTTTCTTTTTTACCAATGTACAGTAAATTGTGTTCGATCTTTCAAAAGCTCTTGGCAAAATATGGTCTGTACTGTCCAATCAATCAAGTGGTCAAAGTATAAATGATATTTCTTCAATTGCGTCAAAAGTTCACATTCCTCTTGGAAATTTATCATGCAATTTATCATTCAAAGTAATGGAGACTATGTGAGGGGAAAAATGAATGCTATACATATAAAGTTCAAAAAATAAGAAGTTTTAATTTTATTATTATTTATTTTTAATCCTAAAAAAATCATGTTTAAATAACATTAATTTGAATAAAATAACTACTAAATACAATAAATTTTGACATTTGATGATTATTATGTATAGCATGCCTTAAGAAACTAATTTCTATAAAAAATTATTAATTCAATTATATATATATATATATATATTATCATGGAAAATTAATCAAAAGCCCTTATTTTTTTGTCTTTTTAAGAAAGGAAGTATTCTATTAGCAAAAAAAGAAAGGTTTAATGGTAGTTACAACATATTATGAATGTTTTAGAGATTTAAATTATAAAGTAAATTATTATTTTTTTCTCAGTGAGTAAATAACTTTACTCCTTGCTCAAATATCAACATCCATGTAAATTATTTAATGACTAACAAATTCAGAGATTACTAAAATTCTTTGTTATATGAGACTATAAACCTTAGGAGTGCCCGGATTATGTACTTTCCAATGCAAAATCACATTAATTTTTCTTCTTTCTTGTAATGAATAGCATAATCGAGACATCAACAGTGTTATGAGCTTAGGGCTGCGTTTGTCTGTTATTATAGCTCTTCCTCGGTTTCTTGGCAAGTCATATGACCAAAACCTCCTTCATTGGTATCTATCCATAACATTAGTATGCATGGTCTGTCCCTCATCCACTCTAATTTTTTTATTATTGATTTTCAGTAGAGAAGACACATATATAATTGCAAATGCTTGAACGGTGTATACTATTTTTATTCTTTAAATTCATTGAGATGCTAAAATGAGTAATATTGTATTTATTGAATGACTCAAAACACCCAATTGTAGTCTTGCTGTCTACTAATTTTGGGAGGCGTGTCTCATTTTCAATTTTCAAATTCGTCTTCATGCTGCTGACATTTGTAAAATTGCATATGGCAGAGTTTCAGGTGGAGAACATTCTTTAAACTAATAATGCAAGGGTCATCATACTTACAAGCAAAAAAAATTTTAATGAGGTTTTGTAATCTTGATTAACCAGGTCATCACATAAGAGTATCACAAATAGTAAATGGCAAAGAATCCAATGCTGAGCCGAAAATTTGCCTTTTTATTCTAAAATTTGGTGAGTTTGAAAGTATTTTTGAAAACTGGTTATTTAGCCATGTCAAGTCTCTAGTTTTCATTTTTTAAGTGTAAATTGCATAAAATCGTCATTTTGAGGTGTGTTTCTTTACTGTTAGCGTTCAAAAAAATGACCTTTGCACGCATTGAAGACACTATTACAATGCATTTGCAGGAAGGAGAATTTATTTCCTTTCCTTAAACGCTCGTTTGCGTTCAAGGGAATTTAAAACAAACAAATTAGCCCAATACTATCTGATTTTAAGGACCCAAACCGGCATCTAAGTACTAGTTTTGTAGGGATAGGAGAAATTAAACGAGATTCAAATTATCTGATATTTCTCCCCATCTCTAATCTTGTTCTTTTCATAAAATACTATCATCTATTTTTTAGTTTACAGTATTTCATTATGATTAAGATAAGAAGAGAAGACAAAGAATTGATTCCAAGTAAATGAGCCTGGACTTAGTGAGACTAATATAATACTTAAAAATGTCGGTTGCAGCACCTAAAACTAATTGTACGAAACATGTTCTCATCATCTAGAGAAGCATAAAATTGAAAATAAAAGAGACATAAAGTATACATAAGCAGCACCTGAACATACTACTAGCCATAATAAATTGTCCAAATTAAAATAAATAAATCTTAGACATATTTCTAAGCCAAAATGTGAAAACAAGCTAAAATAAGTTCTAAACATGTTTCTAAGTAAACAAAATCCCACAATACATAAAAGGATCATGTGAGTGCCAGTAATATTGTTGGGGTAGCAAGGTTAGTATATAGAGTATTTGCATAAATTAAAAGTTTTCTAACCTGGGGTTTAATCATGTGTGAAGAAATAAAATAAAGCTGAAGGTAAAAAATTAAGCATGCTTCTAAAAATTAAAAAACTAGAAAATACTAAGGATTAGAAATGTTACTGGTTTATTATTCAAGTGACTCCAATCTTCATATTATTTGTCGTCAAGTCTTTGGACCGCTACTATAATTTGGATCCACCAAAAAGACCAACAAAACAATGCTAAAATGGTTTAATTTCCACCAAGAGTTTTGAATAACCACTTAAAGGAGCTTCCAAGAAGATTGAAAGCTTAGTTGTATATCCAAAATTTTTTTAAGAGAGAACCTTACAACCAAAATATGCTGCAAAGAAATTCAGAATGATTGCTGGTGCGCAACTCTAGATCTTCTCTTTCCCATACATAACTCTTGAATGTTTTATATAACTCTAGGGTTTTTCTCCCAATGCACTTTGCCAACTCTCAATCTCTATAATATCATCTAATTAAAAAAAAGTATCGAAAGATCCCCAACCATTGCAAAAAGGGGTATTTAATTTATAAGGCATTTCAAAAGGAACTAGGGTTAAAGGGATGAAAATAGACAAAAAATAAGTCACTTTGAGTTTTTTTTTATTTCAAATTAAAAATTCTAATTGAGGACAGGGTATACAAGAAACTTCATACTTAAGAAACATTTAGATATCTTTTGAAAAAAATTCAAATCATATCTTAAATGAAAAAATGGAAATATATATATATATATATATATATATATATATATATATATCTTGAAAAACACTTGAAGACCTAAGCGAGGCTGTTCCCCTACTTGGGTCCATAGACCACAGTCATCATTGAAATTCAATTTTTTTTCAAAGAAATAAAATTAAAATTAAAACAGCAGAAAATCAAATTCTGTTCATTGTTTTTTACTCCCTTGGTTTCTTATCAAGATTTGTCATCCAAAGCTAATATTCCTATTTGAAGAGGAACAAAATAACTTTCCAAGGAATTTTGGAATATTTGGGAAGGTGTGATGTGAGAGACACACAAAATTTTAAAAACATGTAAGAGAATTTTACTATTTGTTGTATAACTTTTGACCTAGATGTCCAATTATTAGAGCAAACTTGGTAAGGTATTATTGAAAGATCTTGACAAATATAATAAAATATTAGTAATTACAAGTCAATTTATTACTTTAATCACTCTTAGGCTTTGGATCAAGATGATTATTTTGTCCCTAGCACACAACTTATGATTTGCAAGTTCAAATGAAACAAAATTGATATCATTGGAAAAGTTTCTAGCTAAGAAGATATATTTCTTACCTTGATTACTTAGGTTTAAATATTAGACCAATACAAAAAATTTAATTTTTCTAAATACATTAAGATAATATAAAGAGTGTGATTTTAAAATTACTTAAAATTTATTCGACAATACTCTTATTATAAAAAAAATTCATTTGAAAGCCTTTGGCTTACATTTGTCGTGAGAATATAAATAAAGATTTTTTTTCCCCACTTTTAAAACATTCTTTCTTTGATTACTTTAGAAAAGATAAAACAAGAAATGTGGTGTCTACAAGAAGTCCCTAAGTCAGCGAGACCTGCTTGGAAGAGCATGGCGGATTCAATGGAGTGTGTTAGAATTAATATTCCCCAAAATAATGTGGGGAGTTTGTTAATCATCCCCTCGCCCTCAAGACTCAATGTATTCTTCACATCAGTGAAGATAATCAAATAATTCCTATCACTCACCTCCTTGAATTGCACTGCATATACTCCCGCAGCAACAATTACCAATCCCGATCCACGCAGCCAATATCAAGGCTGATAGAGGATCCCTTAATCGTAGGGATCAACTCTACATTTTCAGCCCATTTTTTAACCGTTATAGTATGTGAAGTAATAGTCAATTGCATAACTTTGCTCCCCTTGAATCTTCCTTTGACAAATGGAAAAGACTATCCATAAAACCTCTGACTATATGCTCTTTACCGGTATTCTTTGATAGAGGATTGATGAAATCACAGTCTCCTCTAATTGTTGTTGAGTAACTGGTTTAGAAATATAGTACAAGAAAGAAGCCATCTTGGTTGGGTGTTAGGAAGCCTTTGAAGGAACACAAAAAGAAAAACATTGAGAGAAACTCTTAAAAGGAGTAGAGAGAACCTCAAGAGTAGTTTTTCACGTCAGAAGTTGTATCTGCGAAGACTTGTGATTGACCATGACAATCACATCCTTCATAGTTTATTTGGCAATCGTATTGTTGAAAGGCCCTCGAGCCTTGCAACGCCCGTCTCATCAGCACACCCCATTGTACATGTATATTTCATAGAAAATCATATTAATTACGTAATTATTTGAGTCATAATCTTGCTCTTGGATAGTTAACTTCAATTAATTGTAGTTAATCTCATAGGCTTTTTTTTTCCCTTTCTAGTTATCAAACTCTTCAGAGTTGCCCTACAACGGTCATAAATCTTTGCTTCAAAATTGAATTGTCTCCCATAACACAACTAGTCTATTATTTAAATTGACTCTTTTGAAATGCATTTTATTTACTTTTAAAGAATATAGTAAGTAGATAATCATTGACGAAAAATCAATTGAGTAAATTATCAGGCATTTATGAATTGTTATACAATTACTTATACCTAAAATATAAACAACTTAATTCTTTATCAACAGAAATTCAACTAACACTTTATTCTTCAAAATACACTTTATACTCTACATAATTATTAATATTGTAATTCTAGTACCCCCACTTTTAGTTGCTTGGCATATCTCTCATCTAACATCTTGTTGCTTTAAGCCGACAGGGGAGACCCTTTGTTCTGATGTTAACGATTAGTTATAGCCCACAGGGAAGACCCTCTTTGAATCATTTTTTTATAATATAATATTTGAAAATTAGTAAAGGAAATAAGTAATAATTAAAATAGTTAAATAATAAATGTTTATAGATGTAATGACTCAATAAAATTTTAAAAATAATACAAATTCAAAATAAAAAAAAGGAGAATGAAAATTGATTGAAGCTGAGAAAAAAATAAAGTTTTGGTTCGTATTTATTGAGGTTAAACCTTCCAATCCCCAAACAGGGTGTACTGTACTACCCAATAGTGTTGCCAGCTTTTTAAATCACGGGCCGAGCTTGCAGTTACAAAAGCCATGTGTTGGGACGCTTTGGTGGCAATGCCTATCGGTTCATTTAGGATTGATTTTAAAACCAAAAATGAATGCTCTAAGAAGATGTTGCCCTTCCATTTTGACAAAGTATATTGAAATAATTGCTTGCCAGTTCAACTCTTTTTTTAGATAGTTTTCGGAATTTAATTTCATGCTGTTGGTTGTTGGCTGTTGACTTCAATTTGTTTTTTTTAATTTTAATCAATAAACATAGGAAGTTTTTGTTAAAAATATATATAATAATAATAGATTATTAAGCATAAGAAGTTTATATGGAATCTCTAATTAATAGTATTTTTGTCCAATTGATAGTGATATTGAGTTTTAAATCTTGCATGATTTAAAGTTTAAGAAACATTCTTATATAAACTTAATCAACATAAATTATATAATAGACAACAAATAATAAATTTTCATGTCAATCTAAATGTAAACTAAAAAAAAATTTAACATACATAATGGTTCGATTATAGATCTTTTGTAACTAAATATAATTAATTTAAATCAACGGGTATTTACTCATATGATAAGAGATTTTATTTCTCATTTTGTCATCTTAGTTTGAATTTGTTAGGAATTTTAGAAAAAACGTATTTAGATCCTCGTGAGAAGTAGACTATTAGACGAATTGTATAGACTATAGATCCCTTACTACATTTTTTTGTTAAAAAAATGGTTTCACGTAAAATTCTTTCTGCCTAGTTTACCTTAGTCCATCTAACGAGGCAATTTATAATTAGTTAAGAGTTCATTTGTTATAAATTATTTGATAAAAAAATTAGTTTTTGAGTAAAAAATTATTTTTAATAATTTTGATTGTGTTTGTTTAAGTTTATTAAAAAAATTATTTATTTAAAAAAAATATTTTTATGGTTAAAATGAAAAGCTACTCTTATTAGTTTTTGAAAATAATTTCTTACGATAGAAGAGGAAGAAACTATTCTCATTTAAAAAATAACTTTTATGATTGTAAACAAATACAAAATAACTTTTATCTTTTTTTAAAAATCTCTAAAAAATAATCTCTAAATTATTGAAGCTTAAAATTATTATTTTTAATCTGTAATAAGATTTTGAAAACAATATCTTACGATAGAATAAGGAGAAATTATTCTCATTTAAAAAATAATTTTTATGATTATAAATAAATACAAAATAATTTTTATTTTTTTTAAAAGAAATTAAAAAATAATCTCTAAATTATTAAAGGTTAAAATTATTATTTTTAATCTGTAATAAACGGATTCTCTCTCTCTCTATATATATATATATATATAATCTATACACTAACTAAAGAGGAGTATCATTAATTAGTGATGCCATACAATTATTTATGAACATAAATCGGAAAAAAAATATTGTAGACACTATTCATCTCTCAAAATATTGTTATTCATAAGGGATTATGATAAATAGCAACTTCTTGTGTTTTTTTTTACCAAAAGGATCCAATTATTATTCTTTGGTGTGGTTAATCTTATTATAGAATGATTAATTGTTAACTATTCTAATATGATTAACGGAACCACACAAGTGATTAGTTGATCTTTTTATGATGTCTTGATGTGTATTAATCCCTAATCATAACACGGGCCATCAGGACCCAGACATATCACAGCAAGTGATCCATTCTTGCAGGCGATTAAGGAAGAATCTGCAAACCAGGTTCTGAGTCATACTTATGTTGACTAGCAAGTGCCAGTCTGCAGTGGCATTACTATCTCTAAAAAGTACGTTGAATTATAACCTTCCAATCCCTGACAAGGTCAATTTAGAAAGCCCCCAGATACTTCCCACTTGCCTCCTTTAATTGTCTACTTAAGTTTTTGAATCAAGCGCCAGGTCACTCTTCTCCAAATTTCATTCCAGGCCACATCCATCAGTATATTGTTTTTGTATTGGAAGACAGCAAATAAAAATATAAAATTTATAGTTTTATTCACAAATAGGATGAATTACATTAATTGAACTGCACTGGTGCACGCTTCCACTGATGAATAGTGACTGAGAAAGGGGTAATGTTAGCCTAATAAGTAATAAGCAATAAAAGTACTTAATCATCTTCAGTATCCCTATAATGGCCACACCTAAATGTGAAAAAACAGCTTTATATTTGAAAGAAAACCTTCTTGATATATACTATACTATTCAAATGGAATCACACTAGTTAAGAAACTTATTGAATATTGTTAAACTTATAAATTCAACACGTTAACCATGGCTTGATTTGAATTCATTATGCGGCACAAAAGTTTCCCGTGGGGTCCAAGTTGATATGTAGATAGCCAGAAATCATATATAGGAAATGGCATACCAGCTCACGAGGCTACGACAACTAAAGTAGGAAATGGCTAGAGAGAGGGATGGAGGGGAAGGGCAAATTAAACAAAGCTGTGCAAAGACGAGAATCATCAAAAGTGAGAAAAAAAAACATAAGATATTATAATATGTTGTTTTTATATTAAAAATTTGAGTAAATTACACTTTGCTAATTTGATGTTGGTCAAAATGATATTAAATTCTAAATTTACCCTAAATTACACTTTATCTTATTTTTTTAACTTTAACTAATTATTGATTTAATACCATTAAGTACTTTAACAGAAAAAAGTCATTTATTATTAATTATTAGTGAGGTGTATATTAAAAAAAAATCTAAGCTTAATCTTATGAATTTTTCTTTACAAAATTAAGATGGTTTTTTAATATAAAAATGAAATGGATATAATTTGACAAATATTATAAACATGAGTATAATTTAAATTTGTATTTATTTTACTCTAACAAATAATTGATATGCTATATATATTTATTATGTAAAAAAATATCATGTTCTATCTCCTTTTCTCATTTTGTTTATTTTATTGAGTCTTCTTGCTCGTTCAAGCAAAATCTATGCTTTTAATTATTTCTTTTATGCAATACATGGAATATCGTAATATCTTATTATTACCATAAATGATTAAGTAGTTATTAATTAGTTAGTGATTAATTAGTTAAGTATAATTAATTACATCTCCAATGCTATATAAGCCACTCTTGTATATAATTTCTTTATACTTTTTCATTCAATCAATTTCACTTTCACATTCTCTCAGTATTCTCTCATTTGAGCCATGTTTCTCAACATGGTATCAGAGTTACCATAGTACTCACCTTGAAGATATTTCCTCATTCCACTACATTGAGTTCCCATAAAACTCTGATTTTTTCTTTTTTTCTCTTCCACTTTCTGTCACTTTCTCGGGAAAATGTATCAATACACACATTTGTTCTGATTTTTTTCTCTCCAAAATTCGTTTTCACCACATCAAATCAAATCATTATAGACTTTCTCTTTCATTTTCTTGAAAGAATGTTTTTTCTTCGTTCGATTCTGACTCTAAAAGGCCATACTTCATCCATTAAGGTCATTCATCGTCGTTGTTGCCAAATCTGGTTCGCGACATGTACCTTTCACTGGAGTCGAAGTTGTCGTGCGTGAAGACACACTCTCTTCTCTTTGCTTGCAGCCGCTCCAACTCCAAGTCCATATCCACGACCTTGGAGTCTCTAACTACTCTTGGCTCTCCTCACCTTTTTTGTTGCTATAGGAATCGTCGTATTCTTGGAGCAGATCGACAATGAAGAAGACCTTATGATCTAAGCCACCTTCGGTGTCTTCAAGGCGAACTTGGTCCGAGCCAAGTCACTCTAGAAGCTAGATCCCTCCACAGTCCACGGCGTCACAAAGTTCTCGGATCTTACTCCATTGGAATTTCGCTGCCAAGTCCTCAGCCTTAAGCCTCTTCGTCTTCCCTCTGCTCGCAAGGCTCCGATCCTCCCTACTATGCTCTCCTTGCTCTTTGTGTACCTTGACTCCTCTGTTTTTTCCTTTTCTTTCAAGATCTACTCTATCTTTGCTTTGTAGATTTGCTCCAAGAGTTCTTGGTCACTACTCTACTGGTGGTTCCTCTTCTGATGCCGATTTTGGCCTCACTTTCAATTTCAAAGATGCTCATGGAATTGTTGTGCTTCAGGAATTGTTGACTGGGAAAGTCGGCTTGACATTTGTAGCATAATTGCAGGTAGGGGTGTTTGCGAATTGGTTTGGATCGGTTTTGAAGAATAAAATCATTCGAACCAAATCAATCAGTTTTTTCATATATACAACTAATTGGTTTGGTTCAGATTTAGAAACCAAACCAAATTGATATTAATCGATTTGGTTTTGATTGATTTTTCGATTTTTTACCATTTAAAAAAAATCTTATTCATTTGTTTTTTTATGGCCCAAAAGATATTATGCTTATTTATACAATAAATAACATATTTACTCATTTAAAACAAAACAACAACCTATTTAAACAATAATTAACAATCTTCCAGTGTAATGATTAAATACAATCATAATCAAATTTCTAGTGTAATAGTCAAGTACAATCATATAATAAAAATATAAAATTTCAAACTAATTTTCAGTTATATAAATCAGAACTTTCAATTATAATTACTAAAAAAATAATTATTAAATAAGTATATATCTTAAATGATAAATATTATTTTGTAATTATTAATATAAATAATTTTAACAAGAAATAAAAAAATAAAAATTTTAAGTTATTTAACAATACATACCAAATTATTTAATATATATATATATATGAAAATGAAGGTTTCATGCTCCATGCTTGGTTGCCTCACCAGTAGCAATTCCGCATCGTCGAATTCATTTTCATGGAAGCAATTGCGTTGGTCGTTGTTCAAGAAAGGCCGGCATCGTATGGCTCCGTGGATTGTTTCTAGACTCATGGTTCAGTCCTTGGTGGGCCACATGAGTGACCGCTGCCCCCGTCTTTATTGTTTTTGTATTCACTTTGGATTTTGGACGTGGCTAACACTATCACCCAAGGTCCTTGTAAAGCTTTGCTTGGTGATGTCACTGGCAGGGATCACCAAAATATGACAATCGATTATAATTAGAATTTGATTTTATTTGAATATATTTATTGAAAAATAATTTTAAGATAATTTATTTTATTTAAATAATATAAAAAATTATTATTTTTATAATAAATTACGAAAAATTTATAAAATTATTTATTTATATTAATAATATTTGATGCTTTTTTTAACATTGAAATATTCTGGTAACAAAAGATCTCATCGATTAGAACATTGATTTCCTCCATTTCTTTCAAACCATACCACTATCAGCCATTCTCTTCCCCTCCCACCATGCCAACCTACAACAAAGAGAAAATATCAAGGAGAAATGACTTAATAATACAATTTGTAAGAAATAATTTATTTTTAATTTGATTTAAAAAATTAATTAAATATTTAATTATATTAATTAATAATTTATATATTATTAATCATATATTAAATATAAAAATAAAAATAATTTATTAATTAATGTAATTAAATACTTAATTAATTTCTAAAACGAAGGAAAACAAAACTAAAGAGTCATTTTTTCAAATAACAACATGAAGCCTAATAATAATAAATAATTAACAAAAAAAAAAAGCAAATTTAAAACGCCTGCGTGGTGAAAAAGAAAATATTCCAAGGAATCAACTTCAACCCCAGCACTAAAAATCAATTCTTTTTATTTTTATTTTTATACCTTTTGCGAAACAAGCTCAAAACCTTACTACAGAAATGAATTTTCCCAGAGCTGAGGATTTTCAGAGGAAATTTTCTGTCCCAAGAAAAGTGGAGGGAAAAAGGCAGAAACGAAAAATCACCTTCAAGGGGCGTCGTTGACGAATGAATAGCAGCCGGCGAAGGTTGCTGGGAGCAGAAAATGGCCATATCTGTGAGTGAGAACATTCATAAAAAACTTGGTGTATTTCATGCCAAAATGAACCAGAAAGTGCATCTACATGATTCTTCACATAGAATAAAAAAAAAAGAACGAGTGAGAGAGGGGAGAATATAGGAACTCGGAAATTGTAGAGTTTGATAAATTTGGAGATCATCAGAGCATTTTGAGAAAGAGAGTGATCAGGGATACCCAAGAACTTGCACAGCTCACTGGAAGATTTGCGAGTCTTGCTAAGCTTGCCAATATATACCAAGTTCTGCTACGGCTTTCAACGCTATTGCCATGGTCCTCCGCCCTGCTCCCCACGCTGCGGCAACGCTGGAAGCACAAACACGAAAGCCCATTTGCTTCACGAGAGCTATCGTTATTAAAGAATCTTTGCTTAAAAATAATGTAACCGTCCTACGCTAGATATGTTGGTAAAACAGCGTTTTTAAAAAATAAATGCTCCTTTAAAAATTTAAGTAATTTTTTAAACATTCTAAATTATTTATAAAATAACATTTTAGGCAAAATAATAATAATAATAAAAGATAGAAAATTTATCTTCTCTAAATATACATTTATTGTATCATACTGTGATATCGTTTAGTAGCTTATAAAATCTTAATTTGCTTGAAACGAGTGTCATGGAGACGTTAGAAGAAGATTGATGGAACCTAAGAAAAGGTTGAAGACTTCTAGGAACTATGTACTTCGACCGTTGCCAATTTTCATTCATCATTTTTTTCAGATCTTTTTGTTAGTCAATGTGATTACGACATTATTTACCTTTTGTACTTTTGTTTGATATATTGTATTGTTATTTAAAGCTGAGAATGTTAAGTATGCATCTTCCAGTTTGTAAGGGACTATTACCAGATATAGTTATGTGATTATTAATTAGTTAGTGATTAATTAGTTATATGTGATTAGTTACATAGTTAATTATATCTCTAAGGGTATATAAGTCACTCTTATATACAATTTTCTTACACTTTCTCGTTCAATTAATTTCACTTTTATATTCTCTCAATTTTCTCTTATCTAATCCATGTTTCTCAACAGTTATCACTGACAAGGATGACAAAAGAAATTCGTTTAAGTAGATATTTGTAGCGATCCTTACAATAAAGCAGATATGCAAACAAATTTCTCCTAATAAGCGTAAGGAGGAAAGTCTCCATTTAATAAGCGACGATGAGACTGGGATCAATATCCCCGTCATTTTACTAAATATTATTATTTAGTTTTACAATTTAATATTGTTGCTTGTTGGAAAAAATAGTGATGGAAATTTTATGTTTCTATAGGAGGTTCTAGTTTGTAATGATAGATAAATTAAGAAAAAGATTTAGCATCATAAATCACAACTTTGTTTAGCAAATGAATTTTCAAAATTACACAACTTTGTCCAGCAAAAAATAACGTGAAATTATAAAATTAATAATATTTCAAATTTTTTATAATATCATGTATATTACATTTTTTGATAACTAACGTGATATAACATATGTTGAACATATATATTTTACAATTGTTTATATAACTATAAACATAAAAGTATTAATATGTACATATATATATATATATATATTACATATTTTGTGTTTTTAAATTAAGAATATTTTATACATTTATTTAGAGGGTATCCGCAGATTTTGATCTCAGTTTTTGCCACTATTTATTAAATTGAGACAAGTTTCTCTTCAACCTTGTTCCATGAGAAAATTTTTGTCTCAATATTTTTCTGTCACAGGGAATCCTTAAATGGATATTTTTATCATTTCTATTAGCAATAACATATTATAATAATCATTTTCTTGCATAGACATGGAGTGTGTTTGGATATACTTTTTTTAAAAAGAAAAGTATTTTCATAAGTTTTTATGTATGTTTACATGAAACTATGAAAAAAAGTAAAAGTTAGAAAAAAAGCTCAATTACTAATTTTTTTATAAGTTAGTGATCCCCAACTTTTGAAAAAAAAAAGAGAAGTGATTTTTAATATAATTTATTGACAAAAATACCTTTTGCCTTTATTAAAAATTACATCTTTTGTCCTTTATTTTTTTCCTCTTGTAAACCATACATCAATTATTCTGGATACCCTACATTTTTAGTAATTTTGCTATAAAAAAGCTCTTTTATTTTTTCTTATCAAAACAAACTTACGAGTATTTCTATTATTTAAAAGTACTTTACAAACATTGAATTCAAATGTAAAATAACTTTTTCTTTAAAAAAAATTCTACTAAAAAAAAGTCTATAAAAAAGTCAATTTTTATAAGCTTATCCAAACAAGCCCATAGTCTTTACTTTAGAAGCAGGTGTGTGACTCAACAGAGGAAACAAAACTAGAAAAATGAGAGTTTACTTTTTTTTTTTATTCATAATAGACATATATAATATATCAATTATTTGTTAAAGTAAAATAACTACATAAATGAATTATACTTATTTTCATAATATTTCTCAAGTTATATCCTTTTCACACATGGTGAAGGAATAAAAGATCTTAGATAAAGTTCCCTGAAACTAGATTGATGCCCAACTTGCAAAATATGATTGTTAGGATTTTGTTTTGGGTTTCTCTTTTTCTTTCCTTTTGTGGAGTCGTTAGAGATATAATATTTTTTTTTTTAATAAGGCCTACTTAATAGCTTAAGTTTTTGAGGGTGTTAGTCCTTCACAGGATATCATCATCAAACACCAACAATTCTAACAATATCAAGTGCAATGTGTCATAAATATGTTTTCTTATGATACAAAAATCTCACAACTATGTTGTTGATCTCCCAACCTCTACCAAGAAGAAGATAATACTCTTTGACCCGCGCATTTTCTCTATCAGGTATATATACATACATGTCTTTCAACACACCACATATTTTCTTCTATACTTTCTTATACAAAATACACCTATAAGCATAGGAAAGAGCTCATTGGCCTGCTACATTATTATTAGTTGTTTGGCCATTAAACATCCTTATACTTTCTCATGGCCTTTCTAGCCTTTCAATTCTCATGGCCGTTTGAGGCCATTTACTGAACTGCACGCTATATCTTTTTCATTTTAATACAAGTAAAAATATTTAAATTGTATTTTATATATAAAAAACTCCAACAGTTTCCTCTTATTTTTAAAATAATAATTTCATGCAATATAAATATATATATATATATATATATATATATATATATAATACGTACTTTTGGGTAGAGAGCTAGAGACAACTATATATACATACTAGAAGTAGCATTGGCTTGAACCTTTATTTAGCAATGATATAAGCTTGATCAAAAGCCAATAGTAATCTTTTGCTTTGAACTATATATGACAGTTTATGGGATTAAAAGATATTGTAATATGCACATAATAATCCAAGTGCAATTTTTTAGCCATCAAGCCCGTACACTTCAACATTGTACGTACAGTCCTGATTTTCACGAGTGATCTAGAGAATTTAACCAAAATTATCATATAGCAAAACCACACTTCATACTCATATGAGTAAAACTCATTGTGATGCTTCCCGGCCCACTTTATGATTCATTATTCCTTTTCAAGCTAGTTAGTTATTCGGATCTCTAACAATTAGATTAAATATTCTGATAGGTATTAAAAAAAAAAAAATTCTGATAGGTAGTTTACTTTTATTTGGACTTTAGTCTTATCCCCTTAATATCCTTTAAATTCTTCTGCCATAGCTATGTAGATTTAATTAACTTTGTCATACACAAAAGATGTAAGTAACACAAAATCATTTAACACCATTGTACTTTTTTTTAACACAGTAGGAATGCATAGTTTAAAATTAGTATTGACGTATCATCATCTCTATGAGATAGTATCGTAAATTTCTACAAATTGATCATGTAATTGTTTTTTTTTAAATTTTACATACACAATATATATATATAGACCCAAAAGCGAACGTAATTCATAATATTGCATATGTAGCCATTTTTTCTCCGAGTATACGTACCGCCATAAAATAGAAATATCACCATGAAGAATACATAACTTTTTGGATCCAAAATTCCACACTATAAATAAGTACTATAGGCCTTTAACAAAAAAATTCAAATTCTTGTTTTAGCATAAAATATCAAATATAGACATTACTATAAAATCATACGTACGCGAAAAATTCTCAATGTCACAAATTCACATTTCTATTCGCATACCTGCCCTCAAAATTGTATGAAACATTTCACAAATTCTTTCAATTAGGCATAGAAGCCATGACCATGTAACATCTCAAAGTAAGACTTAGTAATTTTAATAATATTTGTGCAAGTTTTTACACCCCATTATCTATATTAAAAAAATTCACATATATATACATATGGTAAGACTAAAAAATTATAGACAAGACAAATTAATGCCTTCTCATCATATTAATAATTGGAGGAATTCTTCATCTATCATTATGAAGAATTACCAATTCACTTATTCATCAATAAAATTAGGAAAGTCCATTCATACTTGAGACCATTTCTTTTATTAATTGTGAGTAATGACCAACTCAAACTTCAAAACTATATATTTGTAGGTTACAAACAGGTATGTATCAATGTGAACCAAAGGTATTAAATCGCAACATGCTTTTTACGAAAAAATAATAATCAAGAGTTACTTCTCAAGATTACGGTGATACGTACCTTTCTAAATTATTAGTAAAAAGAACTCATTATGAATTCTAATAATCTCAAGTATCCCCACAAAATTACTAATTTATTACAAGGGCGGAAGGTTTTCATTGACCTTAATTATTTGATCATTTGAATTTGTGAGCAGATGCTTCAATTTTCTAATGCAATGTTCTTGACAACAGAACCACCCGATATACTAACCATGGCACATCAATGTACGTACAACGGGTAGGGAGAAAAGGAAGAAAGGAAGACATTGAGGGAGAAAAGAAGAGAAAGGGAGTGAATGAAAGTAGAATTGGAATTAAAGGGAATTGAAGAATATGGAGAAGGAATAGATCAAGAAGGGAGAAATAGAACAATAATGCTCAATTCATTCTCAAATTCAAGTCCAGGTATCAAAGCAATGTACAGAATATGTAGTCTTTAAATAGGCAGACTGGCTTGATAATCAAGCAATCCTAAATTATTAAGAAAACACTCAAATAACACTAGTTTATTAAAACTATCCCAATAAGCCCAGAAAATTTAAATTATTATAATAATTTCCATCATTTTTAATTATTATTTTATATACCTAATAATTCTAACGAGATATAGAATATGCATATTAAGGTTATTTGTGGTTTTTACAGTCACCGTTTAAATTTAACGAACGATATCATAGATAGTTTGTGCTAATGAAATTAACCGTAAAGAATAAAGTAACAACATCAAAATCATAAAGTTGCACAATGATATCAACTATACATAGGCAAACAAAACTTAACCCTTTTACTTATGAGTTAAGTTTTCCACACTCCTATTTATTAGTTTTTATTTATTTATAAATTTTTTATATTATATTATATTAAATACAATTTATATTTTCATAAATGTGTATCGTGCTTTAATATTACCCTGTGCAACGCAATGCACAGCCAGGAATACTTTGTACGATAATGCATTTAATTCCATTCTTGGTAAGATTTATTTGTTATTTGAATACTACCGTTGGCAGTTGTGGATTTTGCATCAGTTACTTACATGTTTGTATTCACATGATGTATGATATTGGAAACACTCTTCTTTCTTATCTAGCAAATGCAATGGATGAGCAGAAAAAAGAAGCAAAAGAAGAAATCCAGAGCATGATGCACTAGCTTTAATCAATTGGGTTGCACATCAATGGTAGAATTACTTGGGTAACTGTGCTGAACATTCTCATTTTCTTTTGTGCCACATATCCTACTTAGTAAAATTCTTCTAGTATATGGTTTATTCTCTTTTATTTTTTGTTAGATATACAAATCACTCATGAACCTCTACCTAATAACTTAAGTTATTAAAAGAGATGATTCTTGACATGGTATCAAAGCCTTTTATGACCAAGTGGTCAAAAGTTCAAGCTCTATCATCCTCATTCTTGTAAATAAAGTTGAATTTTCCCATAAGGTAGAATGAGCTTGTGCATTGTCTACTCTTTAATCCCAAAGAGCTCTTGTGTGAAGGGGTGTATTAAAGATATAAATCATTCAGTGAAACTCACATCCAACGCCAATCATCCGTCCCGAACTCTAGTCTTGCAGAATGACATAGTCTTTATTTAAGGTAATCAAACAATCAAGATAACAAGTTAAACGACTAATGGAAAGATGGAAAGCAAATTAAAAGGACATCTAGGACATGAAGAACTGAGTCAACTGACAGGAAAGGGAGGGGATGGGTCGTGCCAATCCTGTGGGATTGGGTTTGGGAACGCTTTGAGCCTAAATAACTCTTGCTTGGGAGGGCATGTTAGAGATATAAAATCAATCTTGAACCTTCACCTAACAACTTAAGTTTTTAAGATAGTTGGTCCTTAACATGATATCAGAGCTTTTATGACCAAGTGGTCAAGAGTTTGATACCTATCGCTCACATTCTTCTAAATAAAATTGAATTTCCTACAAGGTAGAGTATGTCTGTGCATTGTCTACACTTTGAGTCCAATAAACTCTTGCGTAATGGGGCATGTTAGAAATATAAATCATTCATGAATCTCTAACTAACAACTTAAGTTATTAGAAAAAATTATTCTTAGACATTTTTTTTTTCGGTCTCTCGTCTCCAAATTGCTGCTATAATTACTACCAAAAAGAAAAGAGAAATGCTACCATAATACTTATGGATACTAGTTCTACTTGGTATATATGGTTTGTCCAGAAAGCACAAAAGGCTCTGCTGCAATCTGATGTCCAGTCAAAATCAGACAAAAGTCATGTCACAGTGGCTGATTATGGTCAGTTGTCTTACACCTCTGAGAATGCTGTTTGATTACGTGTTAATATTGAATCAGGAATAAATATATTTTCAGTAGTCACTCATATTGATAAGCTAATTGTAGTTGCAAAGCTCAGTTGTTCTTTATTAAGCATAATTTTACTTGATGGATTATATCTAGACAAACAGAAGCTGAGCAATGGGCAATGACGTGCATTTTCTAGTTATCTTAACTACTTTCCATATTTTATTTAGATGAATAATAAAGGTTAATGATCACCATGCTTAACCTGCATGTTATATAGTTTATTAGCTTCTATAAGTGAGATATTCATATCCTATCAAAAGATCCATCAATTTGATTTCAAGGTATTTTGTTCGAGTTCAATTACTATTTTACAATGGGAAGATGTCCTCTGAAAGAAATTCTTGTTCCTCATACTACAATGCATTTGGGAGAAGGAGTCCAGTCCAATGAGCTTTTCACATTCATAAGAATTTTTCATTAATTTTTTTTTTGCTGAAATGGGGAATAGTTGATGCATTCCATTAATATTTGCCTAATTCCAATTACAAGAATAGGCCAATAAATTTTAACAGCAAAATTGCAGCTTGAAATATATTGTCTTTCTTCCTTGAGAATAAGG
The DNA here is from genome assembly GCA_023212625.1 of Styphnolobium japonicum. NCBI lineage: Eukaryota > Viridiplantae > Streptophyta > Magnoliopsida > Fabales > Fabaceae > Styphnolobium > Styphnolobium japonicum. The sequence goes on along the minus strand of JALBWW010000003.1, from coordinate 16,342,341 downwards.
CAAGTTATTTGATGACATGTATCGCATTCTCTATTGGTCAATGATGTTGCCGACTGGAGCACTCATCCCGTGTTTGATCATTGATTATTTACAATGTATAAACCAAGGTTGGCCAATATAAATCATTTTGGCTTGCATGACAAAGGTAATGAAAAGCCATCAACTTGTATCGACGTCAGAAAGTTGCTTTTTTGTTATAATGTGCATGATGCATCTGTACTGAATGTTTGTATGCGCCCCTCACCAATTAAGTATCACTCTATCATCTGCGATGTCTTTCAAAAATTTATTATTTTGTAAATACAGAAAGTAAAATGACATATAAATTTAGCTTAACCAGCAAGTTCTCGGGTAAATTTCTCGAGCATAACAAACTATTCATATCTGTCTAGATTAGTCAACATTCCATTGTAAGGTTGTAATTTGAATCTCATCTGGAAACTTTGATTTTCTTTAATTTGAATGATTATGTACATGTTGAGCATGTGCTTCATTGTCTATATGCTTCAGCTAGTGAAAAAAAAGCTATTTTCATTCACTGAGGTGAATTTGTAAACTCTTAAAGTGTTCCTTACATGTGGCTTACAGGTTCACAAGCCTTGGCTAGCTTTGTACTTAGAGAGAACTTCCTTCTGAACCATTTTTGTTGGCAGCTGATGAGGTGAATTTGTAAACTTTTTTAAGAGAATTCCTTGGACATGCAGAATCTGCTTTCTTTTCTATGCTTGAATGTAAAGTCCAGTTTTAAAACTCTAGGATTCACGGGATCTTCGTAAGCACTGTGGCCAGGATACACTAATTAAAGTGCATTACAGAACTTGTTAAATGATACTCTTGCTAAAGGGTAAGTATTTATTTTAATCGCAATATGGTGTAAATACTGTATTGTGCATGTCTAAGCTCTTAAAATTGAGAATGAAGGTGATTTTAATTTTTGACAAAGAGACATTATCTATTAATTAATAGGCATAGTGAAATTGAGAATGGAGTTTGCCTACAAGACTTCAGGATGCTGAAATTAAATTGGAATTTCTGGTCTTGTTAATTAAAGAAAGATTTTAAATCTATCTTTATGGAGTGACTACAATTTGATATAAAACAAAGCACTAGACTTGTATTAGTTTCCTTTACCTATCAAAATAATTAATTTAGTAAATAGTTCCCTTTCATCTTTAGTTTCCTAATTTACAGTCAATATGTTTACATTTTTGTTACGCTTGCATGGTTGCTGTGCTATTATTGTGCTTGAGTCATTGAGTAGCTTATGCTTGTGAGATGACACCATAGGTTTATAAGAGGAGATCAATTGCTACATCAAGGGAAAACTGTATTGGGTGTGTTGGCTTGTCCAAATCTTCCACCGACATTCATTGGCTGTAATTTTGCAAGAAGTTTGTTGTCTTTTTAGGGATTCTCATGATTTAGGTTGAGTCTATTTTAAAGAGATTTAGAAACCAAATCGACCATTCATATATAGTTGTGTTGGGTCGTGTCAAGTCAGTTTTATTATTATTATTATTTTGAAAAAACAACAGAGAATCGCGATAAATTGTTTGCATCTTAACTGCTAAAAGAATCAAACAGGCAAGATGTTTGACTTTTGATTAAAAGTATTTGAAGACTTTGTTCCAGTTGCATCATATTTGCACCTACACTAAAAAATGTTTTAAACAATAGTGAGGTTGATGGGAGCCAGTGGATCCAGTTGGGTCACATCAAGTTGAAACTAAAATCTACGACTCGAACCGATAGGATCGGATTGATAGGGTTTAGATTCAAACCAACCCATAATACAAGTTAATTGACTTAATGAACACTTCTAATATTTTTATTTAGCTAAAATTGACGGAGAAGCATATATGCAGTCATTGGATGGTTGTACACAAACTAGGGTTGACAGCCTAGCAAAATGGTCATTGGATGCTATATTTTTGCTTTTCCCACACAACGGATACGTGAAAAATATGAGGTCATGCTGCTGGCTGCATTGTTGTGAATGGTGTGTAATTTAGAGTGTGATGCCAAGGAACTTTAGGTGTAAAGTTAAAACTATTTTTCTTCGCCTTCTACATATTCTAATCCATTTCCGTCAATTTAACAACTTCTACATTTTCTATCTCTTGGTCAGACATGAAAGATTCTTGATTTTTAAATCCAGACTGTTTCTTGCTTACAGGGAGAATGAATTAAAAGTTTAACTTGGTAAAATGTTAAACAATTTAATTCATTTTAAAAATTAATTAATTAATTAATTAATTTAACTAATAATTTACATGTAATTAATCAATAATTTATCTTTATTTTGATACTTAATATGTAATTAATTATATATAAATTATTAATTAAATGAATTAAATAATTAATTAATTTTTAAAATGAATTAAATTATCTAACCTTTCTATACTAAACATTTAAGTCATTATCCATTACATCTAGGGAGAATGACTCTTTAATTTTTCTCGTGAAAGATAATACCAGTTTGGTTTGGCTTGAAAAATTAACCAAGTATTCAACTACATTAACCAATAATTTACATATGGTTAACTAATAAATTATTTTCATTTTGATACTTGATACGTGGTTAACAGTATGTAAATTATTAGTTAATGTAGTTGAATATTTAGTTAATTTTTTAAACCAAACTAAAAAATAATTATCTCTTACAAGTTACACTATTAAGTCATTTTTTCCTACATCTACCCCAGAAGCCGCTGAACATTCACGGAGCCCAAAATTCAACCAGTTTTTCCATAAACATCGTGCTATTGCGTTGCCGACTACTCTCATTTTAACTTACTTTTGTAAGCCTACAATACGCCTACTTTCCTACCATCAATCCATCATTAAATTCTCGCTGCGCAGCCCTTTAAATCTTAACTCAATGATGCGTCACATCATGTCGCCAACATTTGCTTTGAATATGGTCACAATGTCATTCACAAGCTGAATACGTGGAGTGAAAAGGTAAAGAATTTTATTATGGTTTAGGTAAGGAGCTGTGATAAGACTGATTTAGAGTGGTGATTTTTTCTGGACTCAAAAGTGAAGCTAATAGAATAGACATTTAGATGGCTAAAATTAGGGTTTGCTTGGTTGTGAAAATACAAAGACAGTTGAAAAAATATGCATAAACTGACTTAGACTAAGGAAACTTATTTTCTGGTGTCAAAAAAAAAAAAAGGAAACTTATTTTCAGGCTCTGACAAAAAAGCGATATTTGGAATGTGATTATTACCTAAAAATATTGTAAGAGAGACACATGCTTACTCAATTTCTTACTATAAAATCTAAAAATTTTCAACTCTGAAATTCTTGATTTTAAAAACTATCTTAAACTGAAAAGATAGACTCTGACTCCTCCTAACAGGAGTTGGATTTTTAAGCAGGGAACTAATAATTATTCTTGTTTCCTAAGTGAGGGCACCTAAAACTCCTGATAACAGAATATGTACAAATCTAAAAATAAAATATCACATGCATGATCTTTTTTGAATTACAGTCATGAGCCTGGCTCAAAAGAAACTCTAATTTGCTACTGTTGAATTATCAATGACATTGACATAGTTACATATGATAACATGTTACTCAATGTCTAAACTGTAGAATTTGTTTATTTTACATCAGTATCATTAAGCCTTTGTTTAGATTAAGAGAAAATGAAAACAGAGAAAATGTACTTTTCTCGCCTTTGAATGAGACGAGAAAACAAGGAAGAGAGAAAATTTTGATGTGAGACCCATTGCAAAAGTTTTATTCGCTAAAGTGAAAAGAAAATGGTGAGAAAAATAAACGACCATGTAGTTTTTTGTCTTTCCCTCTCAAAATACACATCCAAAAAAATATAATCAACCAAAAAATTAACTCAACTGATTTTGAAATATAGAGAGATGGAGAAATTTTCTACAAATATAGGAGGCAATTTGGCCTAAGTACAGTAGATTAGGAGACAAATTACTGAAATGCTACTCATTTGAAACATATTACCAGCATACTGTCGTTTTTGTCACGTTGGCATAAATTTTTTTTTAATATTCCACGTGTATCACGCCAAAGCGGTAGAAATTGTGATACACGTCATCACGTCAACACGAGTGGCATCATCAAAAATGAAAAGGAAAAAATTAAATTTTTATTATAAGGAAAAAATGAGTTTAACCTTGATTTCATAAAATACCCATATAATTTTCATAAAAAGGTTTATAACTTATAAAATAAAGGGTTTTTTGGAATTCCGGTGGACCAAACCGCCTACGACTGTTTGCGTTGCACTTGGCCTCGAAAAGTTATATAAAATCAATATAAAATACGTCTAAATCGGACAAACGAGTCAAAAGTTATGGCTTTTCAAAGTTTTGACTTTTGTTATATAGGTTTTCTTATATTAATCTATTTTTTTCCCGGTTTTGTGTATATCACGCCACCTGTGTTGGCGTGATACACGTCATCACGCCAACATGGGTGGCCACTCGTGTTGACGTGATGACGTGTATCACAATTTCTACCACTTTGGCGTGATACACGTGAAATATTAAAAAAAAAAAAATTATGCCAACGTGGCAAAAACGACAGTATACTAGTAATATGTTTTAAATGAGTGACATTTTGATAATTTGTCTCATAATCTACTGTACTTAGGCCAAATTGCCAATATAGGAAGATCTCTGATATGGGGAAGGCCAAAAAAGGGTGAGGAGGAATGCCTGTAAAAGGAAGGCCTCGTGCTTCTTGAGTCTTCTAAAATCTTAAATGGTGATCCCTTCACCTTTCCTTAATTCTACAACCTTTTTGCTTTTCTGACTTCTACTACAAAGGGAAGAAAAAGCTATAAATTTGCATGACAATTTTTCAGAGTAAGAAGAAGAAGAAAAAAAAAGTGCTAGACCTGTTGGTTAAACTTAGAACTCCATCCTAAATTAATTTATAGTGCTTTGGCAGCTCCAAAACCGTTCTACGCATAGGAGTGCTTTGTCAATACGAACTTTGGGCTCGCCACTGGCCATTAGTCTGGCACCAACCTCTCCCAGACTTCAATCGGACCCCACAGGCATTGCACAACGTCTTCGATTCCATGGGTATCACAGAGATAATTTTTGCAAAGAGTCTCTAAGAAGATTTGGATTTAAAAGCCTACAGGAGGATGAGTGAGGACTACAAATGTTTTCAGGAATGAAGGATTTTTCTTTTTTCTTATTTTTTTACTTCCTATTTTCTCTTCATCCAAAATGCGATTTTCTCCTCTACTTTTCTCTTCATTTTCTCTTCTCTCTATTTTATTTCTTCTCATTTTCTTTCATCATCCAAACAAACCATCAATCTTGACTAAGGTCTGCAAATTCTGAGCCGTTTCTTAACTTTTCTTTAAAAAAAAAATTCTAAACACATTTAAGTTACTTTTATATGGTTATATGTTTTCAATCTAATCATTATTTTGACTTTTCTCCATCATGCCTTTAGCATGGATCTTTGTTTAATCTTCTTATAATTGATACCATATTTCCTATGATAAATAAACTGAGGGTGGGAAAAGAAATCTAATGTACTCCTGGGCTGGGGCTGGGGCTGGGCTTATTGAATTTTTATATGGTTTATATTTTCCTCAAAGGAGCCTTGAAATATAATTTTAATTCATTATCAGTATATAATTTCTTTACACTATCATTCATTCAATTATGTATTATTAAATTATTAAAGAAGTTTGATTATCATAACTACTATTTAAGAAGTCTAACTATTTTAATAATATGTCAATATATTATTGAATAATAATATTAAAAAATTTACACGGGTGAATCAAATTAACTTAAACTCTAGTTAGTGCTGGCCACCATAAACAAAACTGCGGATAGACATGTTTGGAGTCATGAGGATATTATAGTCTCATGGGTGAGTTATATAGGCTAAACTCACTATTTGAATGACATAGTGCATATTTAGTTTATCTTTTTGAACTTTAAAATTATGATTTTAACAAAAGCATTAAGAGACAAATTTTTATCTGAATTATGATTTAAGAGTTTTTAAAAGTTAAACCAAACATACTTATATATACTCACATCACAAGTAAGATTGAAACATACAGAAGATTGTGACGTCCGTCCATTTGTTACAATATTTAGGTTCCTGTAAAGATTTTAAAGGATTTGATACTGAATGTATCTGTCTGCTACTTCATGTACATGATTGTTTGACAATCGCACTTCTGTAGAACCTGGAGGTATTGTCACAGATGCTGCAGGGAACCCTTTGGACTTACACAAAAGGAAAGTTTCTTGGTATTGTTTCCGGTATTATTGTTACAAACCAGAAATTGATGCCATCGCGTTTGAGACAGTTAAAGAAGCCCTCAATGAGAAAGCATCATCCATGTGATTTCCAATTGAGTGAAAGATTCCATTACTGAGCTTCCTGACTTTGTTGTCAGCTCAAGTTAATATATTTGAAACTTCCCATCAATTGTCCCATATTTCAGACGAGATCTGATAAAGTTAAATGCGTGATTGGACTCCCTCTGATACTGGTGTTATAACAGGTTTCTGACTTTCTCTACTGGTTTTGTCTTTTCTCAGTGTTCAAGATTCTTGTAGTATAGGCTTATTGAGAACGTTTAATTTTTCTCCTTATACGTATCTCTTAGTTAATTTAAAGATTTTTTATTTTAAACTCTATTTAAAAGTTAACTCTTCTAGATTATGGCGCTGTAAACAGGACCATGAGACTAGATTTAGGGTTTTGATAGGATTTAGGGCAAATTCAAGCAAGAAAGAATTAGGGATTTGATGGGGTTGAAGGTTTAATACTTTCTTCCAAGGAAATCAGATTTCGGTTGTTGATGAAATTAAGAAAATTAATCCGTACAATATGAAAAAAAAAAAAGAAAATTAACCTAGGCATAACACCTAGGGTTCTTAGGCATCACATGCTTGTTGGGTAAGGTTTTCCCTGAAAATAATTTCCTCTCACTGTCTGTTTGTAAGCTGGGTACATCACTTATCTAGGCCCAAGTTTCCGGTCCACAAAGGCCCAAGTTAAATAACGAGCCACTAATGAACAACATGAATGCCCAATAACTTAAGCAAACTAAAGCCCATACATATATATGACTAAACAGTAAATACTAGACTCATAGACCTTAATTTAAACTACTGAAATATACCCTTACCACTGAAAATATTACAATTAGCCCCAATATCAACATTAAACCAACCTAGTGAGATATGTGGATCTTTATACTTATGACACTAGTTTTATCTGCTGCCCACATTACACAACTAAGATCTGCTCTTTGCAACAAAGAAAGCAATCCCACAAACTGAACAGAAGAAAACAATGAAAATGATGGTGTATTGGTGTGTTTTGTTTCAGTAATATTTTCCTAGTTTTTCTTCTCAATTTTCCTTTCTTAAAAAAATGATCGATGTCGAATGTCAATGCCAATTTCCAAAGACTACTAGTCCTTGCATTTTAAATCAGAAGTTTCAGAAACAAAGTTCTTCTTGTTCTGAAAATTTCTCAAAAATCATTTAAATTTCGAGTAATATGTTAAAAGCTTAAATCCATGGAAAACTCATTCTGTGAAAATGGAAACCAGAATATACCTAACAGACCATTGAAAAGTTTCAAAAAGTGCAAACAGACATTATATGAACTCAAGCGGAAACGATACCAGATTCAAACATAGAATTAGGCAAGAATTCAGTCTCTAAATAATTTCAAGGCATCTTTCTTCCAAAACTATAAATTTGAAATTTGTACATAATAAAATAAATATTAAATTGCATAAAAAAGGGGATGAAAATACCACTCAATAGTTTTGAACTCACAATTTCATCTCACATATCTGTTACTCATCTTAGATATCAAGACTGTTTATATTGCCCTGCGTGCAATGAGAGGTTTAGGAGGGGATAGAGATCTAACTTCTGGTGCAGAACTGAGAAAAGTATGTTCAGCTTGTGCATAAGGATATCAGCCCTATATGGAATTTCATTCAGAAGAAATGCTGAAGTATTGGTTTCGTAAACCACTCCATGACAATCTCTTGGGGCTCTCAGAACCACTTTACTGACCTCAAATGGAGACTCTACTGAGCTCAAATCTTCACAATCACAATCTTTAACGAGGATCCAGTCACCAATTTAATCTGTCTTGGGACAATACGATAATACAGCATGCGCTTTCTGAACCTATCAAGACTCAAGAGTGTGCACCACTGATATAAGAGAAGCTCCAACTAACAAGTTTCTAAATTCTAACTTTAAGGGACCAAGCAATGTGCTGATCAAAACCATAGCCTTTGGGAAAAGTGTATTCTCATATGCAACCTTCCAAACACATCGAGCTCGATTTATCTGCCCCATAAGAACAAGGTAATTCAGAAGAACATTGACAAAGTACCTTGCAGCACCTTCCTCCAATTCATAATCAATGCCTTGAAAGAATTCCCTGACAAATGATATCACCGGTTGTCTCCTCTGTTCTGGGCATGTGAAAAGTCCACACATAAAAGAGTGTGATGTGTGCCTTATGCTTTTAGCACCAAGGATTGACATCAAGTGCCTCTCATTCTGCTCCCCTGACACCTTACAAGATGCGTTAAATGGATGTGTACAGTATCTTAGAGTCAACATAAGCTTCATGAAGTAGCTTGGCTGACTCAGACATACAAGTCATTCTTCGTGCATAACTCAGACAACTCTGATTATAAAATTATTGGTTCTGATCCCCGATCAAGCCATGAAAATCAGCCACCTCAAAGCAAGATCAACTGAACCATCCTTAATATACACCATCAAAACATCACTAGCTGTCACATACACAGAATATCCCAGGCCTTAATCTCAAGTAGAATTTTGGCAGCCACATCCACCAGCTTCTTGTTAGCCAGGAAGGTCAAAAGAACATTGTAAGTGCTTAGACCAGGCCTCAAACCTGCATTGGTCATTGAACTGTTCAGCTTCACAAGAAGATCTATTTGTCCAGATGCAGCATGCATTTACAGGAGACAAACTTATGTAGATGGGTGGGTAGAAATACTTCCTTCTGCATATCTGAAAATGCAGATAAAGCAACGTCAAGCTTCTCTGATTTTGCATGGGACTCAATGATCAATGCGTACAAGCCAAAGATAGGCCTGAACCCTGCTTTCTTCATCTCATCCCAAAGCCTAAGAGCAGTTTCTAATTTTCCAGACTTCACATAACATTCAATCAAAGAAACATATGTAGTAGGAGGTGGCTTATACCCATAACCTCGCATCTCCATGTAAACCTTCATTGCGACGTCCAATCTCCCAGCATTCCACATTGAATCAACAAGTGATGCAAAGATGTTTAAACCTGGTCTGAAATTTCTTCATTTCATTTCTTGGAAGAGTTTGAAAGCAATATCCACATGGACTGACTTTGCCAAGTTTGGGATCATCAATTCATATGTTGAAGTTGAACTATCCAATGAAAAATTGGCTACTTCCATGCTATCATATGTCTCACTATCAATTTTACAACCTGCATCTCGTATTTTACAAATAAAGCAGCAAAATGACACCTCCAACTTCTCAGCTTTAGCAAAGTATAATTACTTGATTATGTGCAACAAACGAGGAAATCCCATTACTAGCAAAATCACCAACCATCTCATCAAACAATGATTGGATCCCATCAAATCCCTATGCTGTTTTAAACCATCAAACAACATAACATAACATTCATCACTAGGTGAATACCAAGATTGCCTCTTAGGTCTTAGCCCATCTAAACAAACTCAAACACGCATCACTGTCATTAATGACCTTCAAGGCTTGACTAATGTGAGTCATGTTTGGGATAAATTGGTGTTTGTCCCATGCTCCACGGGCCTTATACCTCCCCAAGAACACTACCTAATTTGCAAGGAAGCACAAGCACTTAAAAATGGATTAGTTACATCATTGGTTATATAGAGCCCCAACTTTAAGCGACTTATGACTGATGTAAATTTCGGTAAGTCGACTCTTTTCCGATTCAATACTTTTGCCGATGTTCATTCTGGCACATTTTAATTTGTTAGGGACGAGACATGTGGAGACGCAAATAAAGAGTTACGAACCTCGGCCGTCACCAACATTTCAACTTTTATGATTTCTTACTTAGCCTATGTAATTACGGCATTACTTGTATTTTGTAATTTTTGTTTGAGTTCAAATGTATTGTTCAACCCAAACTTAAAGTTCTAGCACTTCCAACTTGCGGGAGCTATTAGAAAATAAAGGATTAGTTACATTGTTACATTAGTTAGGAAATTAGTTGTTCTCATTGGTTATATAAGCTCCATTGTATTTCTTGTAATTCATCTTCTTCCTCATTATATCAATACATTTTCTATTTCAGTTTATCTATTTTTTCTCTTTTATGGACTCTACCATGTTTCCTAACACTAACACATATCACATCAGATACCTTCAAACACTGTCAGATACTCGGCATCCTAGATTTTTTTTACTTTTATTTTTTGAAATTTCATATTAATACGAGTGGGATATATTGGGTCTACAATGACTAATACTAACATTTGAAACATTAATGTCTCTATTTTAATTTTGTCTTTAGGATTTGTGCTAGGAATGATTATGTAGTAATGCTTCTATTTTAAATGCAGGTGCTAGTGTTAGGATTTGTGTTCTATCTTAGATATGTCTTTCCTATTTGTGTTAGAATTATGTTAATAAATTTAATTTTGATTTACTAAATTTTTTTATATAATCAAATCATTAAAGAAATTTAATTTTATTAGAAAATCTAACTATTTTAATAATATGTAACATATCATTAAGTAATAATGTAAAAAAATTTTTTACAATGAATTAAATTTAAGCTCTATGTTAATCTTATATTAATTTTATATGTTGTACTCGTATTCATGTCGTGTTTTATAAATTTTAAAATTTTCCATGTACTCGTATTCATGTCGTGTTGTATTGTACTTCCTAGCTAATTCTTCCGACTACTCTATTTCCTCACTCACTCCATAGACCCACTATCAATGTTCTTCACTTCTTCCCCAAAGTAGAAATATCGGCTTAAACTAAGCTGCCCCACCAAGTGAGAATCTCTGCAGAAACATGGGCTTCTCCTAAAACTATTATTGTTTAGTATAGAAAACCTGGTTGCTGTCAAAAGCGAATCTTGCTGCAGAGCTCAGAAACCTTTAACTTATCTGCAAATTCAAAAGACTGGTAAGTGCATGAACTGATTTTTTGGGAACAGAAGGAGTAAAAAGGAGAGATAAAACAAAGACTATTGGTGAGTTCATAGAAATCCCTAGAGGCCAATTCCTTGAAGCAATAGACAAGCTATTTAGAGTTCAAAGCTATAGATAGTGACTGAAATTGCTTATAGACATACTTCATTCCTCTTGTGCCACGCTTGAACCCTGAACCCTTGTGGATTTGTTTCTCTCCAGTCTTTTGATTAACTAGTTAACTTAGAATTTTATTTATTTATTTTTATGTGAGTAAATACTCATTTTAATTTTTTAAAAATAAAAATAAAAATTTCATTTATTAAGTCTTTTAATGAAAAATATATTAAAATATTATTTAATGTTAATTTTTAACATTAAATTAAATTTTTTATATTATTTAAATGACTAAATTAATGATCCTTACATTTTTTGGGAAATAAAATAAATATTTTTCTCTTTTTAATTTTTCAGGCATAACGCATGGTGAGTTGTTTTTTTTTTTCTAAAAAAAAGATTATGGGAATAAGTTTGAAGTTACAAGATAAAAGTGAAAATTTGTAATGATGTAAATCAATTAATATCGGTTCAAATCTTAAAGACTTAGATGTGATAATTATTTTGGAGGTTTGATTCTATAGATCACCTCTCTCTCCCCTAATATGTTAAAAAAAATGAAAATAAAACTGACTTTTATTGGTTAGAAATGTTTGAGAGCAATTATATTACGACAATCAGTCACAAAAGAAATAGTACAATTTATCCGTTTTAAGCCTAATTTTGTGACTGATTTAGTTAGTGAGAATTGATTACTAATTTGTGACCGATTCGGTTAGAATTTAAATAATAATAATAATAATAAATTCGGTTAGAATTTAAATAATAATAATAATAAAAAAAATAAATCGATAGAAAAAATAAACAATAAAAATACAATCAATCCCAAGAATATTGCTTTATATTTGTGATCACTTTTCTAGTCACAAATTTTAAAATAATAATAATAATAATAATAAAATCAGTTAAAAATCATTTATAATAACAATTATTTTTATTTATCTCAATTTTATCACCAATTTTCAAACTTATTATATGAAACATAATTTTACATTCAATCACAATTTCATATGAATACAATATTTTATAAAACTCAAATCATTAATTTATATAATTAAGTATTATTATTATCTATTAATTATTATAATTAAATATCAAATATATAAAAATTAAAAATAATCTAACAATCATCATGATTGAAATATCATTACCATTATCAATATTCAAAACATCAACAATTTTTTTAAGAAAATGCCACTTTTCATAACTTTATATTTTCTTATCATAGTTATATTGTTATAATCTGAATAGGATATTAAAAATGGCACTCAACAAAAATTTATTCAAAACATGAAAACCTATCAAACAAAGTCAGCAAGAATGATCAGTACATAGAACAAAAAGATTAGTAATGTAAACTCAAACCAAGTTTAATGTAAACTTAAACCAAGCACTATATCAACCCAAGGAGTTTTAAGTGCGTAGGACGTTAAAACAGGTCTCTTGAGTTTTAAGTGCGTAGGACGTAAAAATAGGTCAAAAATTCATCGAACCAATTCATTTACCTACATAAATTATGCAAGTCAAGTTTTAAAATTAATAATTCGTAAAAACATGAATAATTTTAAATTAACTCGTTTATCTCGCGAGTTAAAGAAAGCTAACTCGTGGGTCACCCGCATAAATTTATTTTATATTTAAGTTTCAATTTATTTGTACAAAAAAAATCCAATTTAAAATTTAAGTTAATTTAACACTTTTTTCAAGTAAAAGTGCATAATGCACGTATTGTTATGCTAGAAGTGGCACACTCAACACGCAAACACATTCATTTAATTTCATAAGTTTATGTTATTTATTTGTTTGAATTCTCCCTTAACCATTTGGATGAGATAAAAATATTCAATATTATGTCTATGTAATGTAATATTTGATTTGAATTTATTAAGTTTAAATTTTTTTCAAAATTTACAGGTACCAAAAAAGGTCAGTTTCATGAGTTGGCTCATTTAGGCCTGCAAGTTAATGTGAGACGAGTTGGGCTAACTAATTTGCAACCCATTGAAACTCGAGCAATTTTTACCCATCTCATTTAACCCATAGCTTGTCGCGGTCAGGTCTAAACGGGTTTTGCTAGCCTATTTGATAACCCTAGATGTGTGCTTCCTATCATGATTACTCAAGTTCAAACCATGAGCCAACACATAGGAGAATTATTCCTAAATACACCAGATCGATGTAGGGAGTGCACCCTAATTAAAAAATTGCCATTACCTTAATATACAAGTAAAAGAAAAAAAATCATGAACTACATAAAGAATTTAGAATACATAAGAAAAAAATAGAAATAAAAAAAGAATTAATTAACTCGACATATGAAAATAACAAAGAAAGAAAAAAAAAACTCTAGTTTTGAACCAAAAATAATTGAGTTCAAGATCTAGGTGCGAGTTAGGAATGTGTTATGCACCCTAACCAATCCAACGAGAAGTTGGTCTCTCTAAAGTCTAAATAGACACATGGTAAAATTCGACCATACAAGTATAAAAAATAAAAAATAAAAAGTCAGTGTAAATACATATGATACTCTTACGCATTTTAGTTTAATTTGGGCTTCATGACACATAGGGTTACATATCTTGGCCCAGTCTAAAGATCTATGATTTTAAGAACATGCATGGTTCGTTGCCCAATTGGAATCCAAAAGTGGATGCATGAAAAAGGTGACACAACATGCGAGAAACAAGCGTAGAACTAAATCAAAACGAAAATCTGTGGCAAGTTGGCAACCAATCCTAGATGTAAGATGCAAAACTAAGCTTAAAAACACAAGAGATAAATGACAAACATCTACAAGCAAATTCAGCTTCTTATCATGCAATTTTAGAACCTAAATCATGCAAGAAATGCCTAGACAGGGAAGTTTATATGAAGAAAATTAAGAAGAAAATTAAAATCTCTCAATTGTCGAAATTTTTATTGCGTCGGAGGAAACACAATTTACAAGAATGAATCACATCACTTAGCCAATCAGAATCCAACTTATTTCCCAAGTAATTTTAGAAAAACTCCAAATTTGAGACAATTTTGGATGAATTCTGTTGTGTAAGAAAGGGCTGTGTTGAACTTTCTATACTTGTTGCGCCATTTGATGGCCGTACGACGCTAAAATGGTCTCAGCAAGCCCAAAATATGTGTTGAATGGCCCTAATATGAAGGCTGCTCAGAGCATTTAAAGGTCATGTGATGTGAGACCTTAAAATGGTCCAACGTCTTATTTTAATTATAACTTCACTTATTCTTATCATATTAGGGGCAAACCAACTCCATTTGAAATATATGAATATCCGTCTCTATATGAACTTTTAGCCTAAAACTAAAAGTACTGACAGAAGTTGAATATCATGCATTATCAAATAATATTTACCATAAATATACATTTACATTTATTGCATTAATTATAGTTTTTTATTAGTTTATTTTGTAAACATGTGACTACCTCTCTATTTTCTTTATTATAATAGTACTTATATTTACTTTATAGGACCCATTCAAATAATAATGCAATAACTATATTTTTGTTCTCAATCAATAATCAAAATCCAGTTTAATTATTGTTCATTGGGTATCATTTTGTCGGTTCTCAAATATAATTCTCCTAAATGCGAAATGCACAAAATGCAGCCTGAACTTTGGACTTCATTTTACATAAAATAAAATTTGACCTAATTTCGAGCTTAATTAAGTCCCTTAAAAATTATAAAAAATAAGTTCTAAACCCGGCCCTATAATTAGGTCTTGTTAAGATGATGAGAAAAAGTATTTTCTAGAAGACCACAAAATATAAAACAACAATATAAAATGGGTAATACAGTATTTTCATAATATTTACTATTGTCTAATTTGTGAATACTAAAAGAAAAAGAAAAAAAGATCAATAGGTAATAATAAGATGCAGCATATTGTGAAAATATGTTTGCCCCAATGGTTTATTGTATTATGTTTTGATGATGACAAATGCATTACAAAAAGGATTACAAATATGCTACATATGTGCGTAATGAGCTATATTGGATAATGCATGGTTATATATTATCTTGTTGTTCCTATTATAAGAATCATGCATTAAGTTTTGTGTAGTATCATTGATAGGATATATCCAATGTACTTGATAAGTGATATAATTAATTATTGGATATGTGTCTATATGTGAATCATATATGCATGAAGAACTTTATAAAGATATATACATGTGAATCATGCATATTTAGTTATTGAGTTATGGATTTGGACTAACCTTGGTTTTCAAGTGAGTTATGCTTTGTAGGATAGTCCAAATATCAAGAGTGAGCATTGGAATAAGAAAGTGAAAGATCCTATTTATGCTCAACTCAAGAAGAAGGAGAATGAATAGATGAACCAAGCATTTAGAATATTTGAAGAGAAGAATTCTTGGAAGCTTGGATTGCATCAAGAAGCCTAAGGACTCATTTCGGTATATATTATCTTATAGGCTATTCTTCTTTGTAAGGATAGAGGTTTTACATGAAGAGAACTCAAATATCTTTATTCAATCTTGACAAATGTTTTTAACATGGTAAAATGCCCAACAAACAAGTTTTGAGAAGTTAGTCATGGTGGTATTTCAAAACTATGAAAAATAGCCAAATCTGAATTTTGAAAGCTGACCTATGGTCACTATTTTTATCATAACTTTTAAAATACTTTGAGTTTTGATCTGAAACTTATCTCATATGAAAGTACACTCAAAGAGCTTTCCAACGCATGGTCATTTGCTTAAATTGGTTAAGAAACGAATAAGTTATGATCATTTCAAAACGACTACTTTCCAAAGTGGAATTGTAGTCGACTACACAAGACTTGTAGTCGACTACAAGACCACCAGAAATGGATTGTAGTCGACTACAATACCTTGTAGTCGACTACAAAGTGTCAGAAATCAAATCTATTTTCCGAGAGATGGCGGTGATCGACTACAAGGTATCTGTGATCGACTACAAAGTGTTAAAACTCGAAAACTACATTCCGGGGAATGGATTGTAGTTACTACAGGTTGTGTAGTCGACTACATAGTGTTAAAATTCAAAACCTACATTTCACGGAGGAATCGTAGTCGACTAGAAGTTATCTGCCAGTCGACTACAACGTGCAAAATGCCATGTAGTATAAACGGCTAGATTTGAAAATTAATCATACATAAACACCACCAACAGCTATTTTATCACTTGGACTATTAATATATGCTAAGATTGAAGCATTAACAAGTTGATGAACACCCATTTGCAAATCATTATGAGGATTTGATCATTTTCTATCAAAATCAACATTTGAGCTCTTCATTTTCATAATCCCTCTATCCATTAGTTCTTCAAGTTGTATTATCTACTCTTTGAGAGAGTTTATCATTTTCTATCAATCATCTATACTTGTAAGAGGGTGGATAATCCCTCAAGAGAGTTCAAGGGTAGACTTCCCTTGAAGAGAAAAGAAAGAGGCTCAAGCATAAGGGTGGAAGATCCCAAAGTGTGAAGAGTGCTCTGTTTTTGTAAAGGTTTCTCAAGCACCTAAGTTACAAGCTTGAAGAATAGTGGAAACCTCAAGTGGATGATCTTGGGGCTGGATGTAGATCACAAGAAGTGATTGAACCAGTAAAATATTGTTTGCACTCTCTTTACATTCTAGCAATTTACATTTAACTACTTATTTGTTGAGTTCTCATGATAGCTATAATTATTGATCTACTACATATCTTGTGATATTTCTACTTAGATCATTAGAACTTGATATATATCTTGTTTGCTTGATTTATATATATACATCTAAGCTATACTCAAGGTATCTACATTGATTGACAAATCTTCATACAAGTAAGGCATTCATTTAAAACTCAATTTGCTCACAGAAGCAAATTGTAGTCTACTACAAGACTACTAGAAACTCAACATTAGTGTTTTATTTGTTGATCTTGCAAAACCACTTTCAGGGGTTTATTGTAGTTGGCTACACACTACTTGCAGTCTACTACAAGGTTTCAACCAAGTGATTTTCTATCTTGGTTTATTTCCCACAAGTCTCAAATTAATCACACTATAATTTACGTTGTTCAATATACTTATATGTGATTGATATTATGCATTATATGAATTGTTAATAATATGAAAGCATGAATTGTTGTGAAATATATTTATTTCGCTGCATGTATTGATTGGGTGCATCAAAATGCACAATTGCACAAAGTTGAAATTAAATTTGTGATCACCCAATTCACCCCCCCTCTTGTGTGATGGTTGCCCTTGGCTAACACATATTAACATCAATATTACATTTTTATAAACCTGCAAGATACAAAATCTTAATGCACAGAACTAGCTTCATCCAAAATTATTTTTTAAGCAGTCAAAATGTGCATTTGGCACTCAACTGTTGGCAATTTAGTCCTTACCCATTCTAGACAAAAGGTAAGGTAGGACCACCCTTCCATAATTATTAACTCATCAAACACAAATTACATACAATATTACATAATCACTACAACATATATAATTAGTCTGTTACGTGTGTTCATGTTCCAGACAGCTGATTATGTATCACACCGATCGAGTTACTGCTCAGTTCGCTTAAGCACCGAGAAGTTGAAGCAGTGTCTGTAAGAATCCCAGTGAAGGCCAATTTCATCCCCTTTCTTCAATTCCCTTCTCTTCACAAAGTCTTGGGTCCATTTCCCAATCAAAACATAGTTCTTGAAAGAAGCCCAACGCTTGAGAATCAGCTGGTGCATGGACATGGTGTCAACATCCCAAACCCTAACTGGGGTTCCCATTCCAGTTTCAGCATCTCTCTGAGCATCGGCACCCAGTACAGGCAGCATTAAGTTTTCCACCAAATATTCCCCAAACAAGAGTCTGTTCATTTCCCCGAGATCGCTTGCTGTCAAGGCTTTCTTGATCTTCCATGGGTTGTCATAAAGCTCCAGTGATGTTGAACAGCCCCAGTACTGTCTCTCTTTGTTGCAGCAGATTTTCTTCAGATTTCTCCCATTTGGCCTCCATGTCTTTTTCTTATTTCTCTTGGAAGCACTAGAGTAATGGGTTCTGCTTGAGCCACCATGGTTGCTTTTGCTTTGGAAGCTGCTAGAAATCAGTGAAAACTCTGCAGAAATTGCAGGTGATTCCTGACTCTTTTTTCCATGTGGAATATTGTGAGGGGTCGATACTTCCTGAGGCATAAGGATAGGCGAGTTTGGATCTCCCCTAGCTTGTTGGATGATAGTTGGAGAATACGTAGAAGAAATCAAAAGGTTGATTCTTTTCAATATTAGTTGCAGAGTACCGCCTTTAATAGATATGGAGAACAACATACACCCAACATATGTAAAGGAGTGAAAAGTTACTAAGAATCTCTATTGGATAGGTGTTATCATAGTCAAAAAAATTTAATAATGTGACAACATGATTGAAAGATAATATATTTTTTTTACATTAATAATGAACAAAATTAAACTCTTTTTAAAAACAAAAACTAAATAATTAATTTTATAATAAATAATATCTTCTTTTGGTTGTTGTCTACATTCAAAATATCTCCATATTTATCATTATTTTCAAAAATTCATATAAAACTCAAATAACTTTACTCAATTTTTTTATCAATAGTAGTTTTATTCCCTTAGCTTTTTAACTAATTATTGGGTAGAATCATTTTCTAATATTTTCCAACTTGAGTAATTAATAAACTTTTTGGGCGAACCTTTATACCGGAGGATTCTTTTTCTCTCACCATGCTGGGTTAGATATAAATTTGTGCTCAAATTATGTTAATTTTTATAGCATTTATTTAAATGTGTAAAAATATAAGTTAAAAAAATCATAAGTTTTTAAATATTTTGAATTGTGCAAATTTTTCTAGAGAAAAATCCTGAACTAAAAACCAACTTTTTTTGTAATAAAAATAAATAAGAGTAATGTCAAAAAGAAAATGGATGAACCGTTATAAAAGGGAGAACATGACTCTGCTTTTGCTTCTTGTTCTTTGAAAGCGAAATGCTCTAATTCAAATTCCAAAGCATTTGGCGTCAAAGCATCAAAGGGCCATTGTTTTGAATATTTTTCTTTCTTTTTTACATGGCAAAATACAGAAATGTTTTCTTTGCATGGATGAACCGTTATCTGTGGACAATTGATGAGTCCTACGTACACAAAAATATATTTTTAGTCTCATAAAATAATAGTATTATGTTTTTAAGCAAAATAGAATAATACAAATTCCCAGCTAAATAAATTATATATCATCTTCATTTTTCTTTAATTATTCAAATCCACTTTTTCAGCCAATGCCTCCAATTTCAAGAGAATAATATCTATGCCCATTGAATTATTGTTTGATTAATCATTAATGATGTGAAGAGCACGTTGCTTGTGTGATGCGTTGGACATTTTTCATTATTTATATGTTAGGTATTTGTGGTTGTACCCAGAAAAGAGGATGTTTAAGGAGTTGAAAATAAAATTTGTTGTTTAATTTTGAAATCAGATTCTTTCCTTTTTGAAATCCTTACTGATAGTGCATACTGCATACATACTTTTCCTTTTTGTTATGATTTTGACTTAAATTTTTTATAAAAAAACATGGGAAGAGATAAGATAAAGGTGTCCTCTTGATGCAAGAGTTTTGAATTGGGGAAAAATGAGATATATGTCTTACGTGGGACAGGGCCGATCCTGAGATTTTGGGTGCCCTGTGCGAAAATGATGCCCTCATAATCATTTGAATATTGTTCTCCTTGCATTTTTTGCTGCAAAATCATTAATAATCCGTTCATAATCAAGGTTCTTTAAAAAGTCATTTTCGATAGAAATCAAAGCAAGATTATTTAATCTACCTTGTGACATAGTAGATCGCAAATAAGATTTTAACAATTTCAATTTAGAAAAACTTCTCTCAGCTGATGCAACGATGTGAGGATAGTTAATATTATTCTATAAGCTGTGCATGCATTAGGAAAACAATTAAATGTCTTCAAAGAACTCAATATCATAAAGCTTGATTTTGATTCAACTGTTAAAACCTCTCTAATAACTTTTAATTCTTCAAATAGAATTTCACCATCAAGATCATAAGAATTATCATGTTTTAGGTGAGTTTCAAAATGTTTGCAACATAATTTCAAGTCCTTATCGGATAATGACCTAAGCCTTTCAATACTAAACAAAAAACCAAAAATCTCCTCATATGTGCTATACTGCTCAAATCTTCTATTAAGTGAGCCAATTGCTTGATCTACAATGTATAAAAAATAATAGATCCTAAAAGACTCCTCAGTAGAGTCAAGGTTTGGTTGTGTGCATTCAGAGGGATTTTCATCATTGTGTTTTTTTCTACGAATTTGACGTTTTTGAACAAACACACATTCAATCTCCATTTCATTCGCAATTTTTTCAGCACTAATAATAGCATTTACAAATCCAGATTCTCTATATTTTTCCATATACTTAATCAAACCTTTTACTAGTTCTATAGCTACATCAATACGCATGTCTTTTTTTTTGCAAACTTTTGCTAATTTCATTAACAACAGATAACAGTTCAAACCAAATAACCATAGCTAATAAAAACTCAAAGTTTTCAATTCCATGACTTGCTAAAGATTCAGCTTCACTCTTAATTTTTGGATCATTATCTTGTTCAACTAGTTGAAGTAAAGCTTCTCTTATGTCTGAAGCTTGAGTTTTAATTGCATATACACTATTCACATGACTTTCCCAACGTGTTTGTGACAATGGTTTAATAGTTAAACCTTTCACATTATCTCTTAAAATTTTCCAACGCTTTGTGGAATGAGAAAATACAGTGTAAATACGTTATAACACTCCAAAAAAGTCTTTTGCTTTAGTACAAGAATTTGCAATGTCACAAAGTGTCAAGTTAAGGCTATGACAACCACATGGTGTGTATAATGCTCTAGGATTTATATCTAATAATTTTCTTTGCACACCTTGATGTTTACCTTTCATGTTTGATCCATTATCATATCCTTACCCTCTCACATTATTAATATCAAGACCAAGAGTTTCTAAAACATTTTGTAATTCTTTAAACAATCCTTGACCTGTTGTATCATAAACTTTCAAAAATTTTATAAAAAATTCTTCTATTTTTATTGGACTTGTAGAAACATCCACATAACGTAGTATGAGAGTCATTTGTTCTTGGTGACTTACATCAGGAGTACAATCAAGAATCACGAGAAAAAGTATTTTGCTTCTTTAATTTTTTGGACTATTGCACTTTTAACTTCATTACCTAACATATTAATCAATTCGTTTTGGATCTTATGACTAAGATAATGATAATGAATTTCATTATGCTTGATGCGATCAAAATGCTTTTGCATGACAGGATCCCATTCAGCTATCATCTCAACAAGAGAAAAAAAGTTCCCATTGTTTTCTACATTAATCCTCTCCTTTTTTCCACGAAAAACTAAATTTTGTTCAGCAAGATATCTAACAACAGAAATTATCCTAACTAAAACATCCCTCCAATGTTCTTTTTCTTTTCTTATAAGCTCTTGCAAATGTTTATCAATTGTTATATTTTTCTGAAATCTTATTTGTAAGTCAATCCATTTACTCATGAAAGTCATGTGTGCACCACTTGATTCATGTTCTTTGAGCCTTTCAGAAAGATGTTTCCAATCATTAAAACCTTCATTTGCTAAGTGATTTGTTTTATGACTTGTACCAAATAACTTACAACAAAAACAAAAAACTCTATCTAATTCTTTTGAATAAACAAGCCAACTCCTACCTTGCTCTTCTCCATTAGAACGATCGAATGTAATATGATGATGAGAAGTGCCTACCAAAAGTATCATTAGGACCATTCACAATTGACATATCTCTTTTAGGACCATTTTTTTAGTAATTCATCTCGTAAGTCACTTCTAAGGTTATTCCATGTTCTTGGATCATAAATGTCTAATGGAATAGGCCGGCTAGGTTGTTCATCAACAAAAGCGAGGATAAGTTTATTTTCATTCGACCTACATCATCAAAATATTCGAGTTTCATCATGATAATCACCTTCATTTTCATTGTTTCCAACCAAAGTATCTTGCTCTTCATTATTCCTATTTAGTTGTTCATTCTCTAAATTTCCAACTTTAGAGTCTAAATTATCTGGATTTGCATCATTCTGAATAGGAATTGTAGGATGTTTGACAAAAAATTTATCAAGTGCGCCCTTTTGAGATTCAATATCAATTTCAATTTGTTTTTTTCTTTTTCGTTTTAGATGACCAGAAAGTTGTTTTCTAGGTAACATGTTCAAACAATTAGACAACAACTATAGACAAAAGCACAAAATTACAATCTATAAATGATAAATCAAACAAAGAGTCACTAATGAGTAAATAACAATGAGATGAAACAATAGCACCTGGGTGTGACTCATTTCCTTGCCACCGACCCACCACACCACACGTCTTCTCTATTTCTCTTGAATCTTGATGATTGTAGATCTTTTCTTTGTGCTCTAAAGTCTACACGGTGGGACCTAACATGAAATAGAAATCGTGAAACAGAGGGTATCCTCCTTTTCTTGATGCTTTTGGTTGGACTCTTGGTGATTGGAGGAAATTGTTTCTTTTGAATTGAGAAAGATGAAGAGTCGGAGAAGGAGAAAGAGAAAGAGAATTAGAGGAACAGGAAAAAGGAAAAGTATAAATAAAATAGGAGTGTAACAAATTTTAAAGTATATTAAATTAAAAAGATATTCTAATATATACAAATGAGATATATTTGTCATATTATCTTCTATTAATTTATTATTAATTTTTTTAAACAATTATTTTTTATTGATAGAAAATTAATTATATAAAATATTTATTTAATATTTATATATACTAAATAAAATTTTATTCATAATCTGGTGCCCTTCAAAAAATGGGACCCTGAGCAGTCGCCCACCCTAACCATGCTCAGGGCCACCACTGACGTGGGAACTGATAAGTAGATAGAGTTATAACACGAGTATGACTCTCTATTTATTTTAAAGTTACATGCAATTAGAATTTTAAAAAGATCAGTAAGTGAGAGGTGTTCGTGGTTGTGTGTGCTAGCCACAATGCGTGAGATTTGTAATCGAGAGAGTAGAGAAAAGTGAGAAAAGTGAGCAAGTGAGTATTGGGTTTTGGAGTTTAATTATGTGAGTGATTTAGAGAGATTGTAATTTATTAATTTCATCAATAAAATTGGATTGAGTGGACGTTGGCAAATTGCCGAACCACATTAATTTTTCTTGTGTCCTTTTTAATTTTATTCGTTAGTATTAGCAAGGGTACCAACACTTTTGAAGCCAGAATTTTTTTTTTGTGGGGCGCGGGGGGGGGGGGGGGGTGGGAGGGGGTCAATAGAATCTTTCCTTTTTGAAAGGCTGTTGATAATGCATACATTCTTTCCTTTTAAAACGCTTTTGATAATGCATACATTCTACACCAAATTTGTTCCTTTTGAAGCGTTACTGTAAGCTTTTGAAGATAGATTCTTTCCTTTTGGAACGCTGCTGAATGTGCATACATTCATTCCTTTTGAAGCCAGAATTATTTTCTTTAGTGCTTTGTGTTGCTGTAGTACCCTCCTCTGTTGATATGATTCTTCCTTTGTTGTTTAACTTTTGTTGACGCCCATAATGTCTACACCACAATGTCAGCAATGCACAAAAGCAAAACTTCGAAGAATTTGTAATGCCTGGCGATGCGCGAACCAAAACTGCAAGAATGACGCAAGAAAGAGTTTCTGAGAGGAGGGCTTCCGAGATGGAGAGGGTTTCACGGGTTTCAAGGAGAGTAAGAGGAAGAAATAAAATGTATTATGATATTTTTTAAATCATTTATATTCTTTTTCATGTATATAGTAAATTAAGTTGAAATATAAAAAAATTATATATAGTGAGAGAAATATACATTTATAAGTATAGGTTATATATACCCCTAATTCTTGTATCTGTTACTAAAATCTATAGTGAGTGAAATATGTATCTATAAGTATAGGTTATATATACACACAATTTTTGCATTTATCACTAAAATTTATAGTGACTTAAATATGCACCTATAAGTATAGATTATAATACCAATAGTTTTTGCACCTATCACTAAAACCTATATATGATGACAAAAATATATATGTATATGATATTCACAATTTTTGCATACATTAAAACCTATAGTGACGTAAATATACACGTATACATTATAGATTATATATACCCACAATTTTTATGTCTATCACTAAAATTGTCTATGGGTATATAGTATTTTTTATGTAGTTTATTTTATTTATGAAAGACAATAATGATAGGAATACAAAATTTAAAAATTATCATAAAAAGAAATAATCAATATAAAAATTAAAATCTCATATATCTTGTATAACCATTCAGTTGTGAATATACGATGGGAATTTATTGATAAACAGCTAATTTTATATTTTTAACTTTTAATTGGTTTCAATGTTGTGAAAGTCGGACCGGACAGTGAGCCGGAAAAACTTCCGGTTCAGGTTCAACCGGTTTAACCGTGTGGTCGAACCGGATGATGTCATAATTACATATTAAATAAACAAATAAAAAAATATACATATGCATGACTCATAACACACATTATCAATAATAAAATACATAATAAGGTTTTGGAGTTTTAATTATTAAGCCTTATATCACTCTCAGTTGAGTAGTTAAGTGATTGAGAAATTAAAAAAAATTTAAAAAATAAAAAAATTTAAAAAAAATAAAAAAATAAAAATAAAGAGGACCGGTTCAACCCGGTTCAACCCGGTTTTGCCCGGTTTTGACCGGTTCAATCCGGTCCAACCCGATTCAATCATGAATCCGGTTCTGGCATTGAACCAAAACCGGATGAGGACCCGGTTCATGGTCCGATCAGTCGGACCGGCCGGTCCGGTCCAAACATCACTTATTGGTTTTAGATTTTTACTTTAAAGAAGTATATTAATAATGTAATTATAGGTGGTGCTATAAATTTCGTTTTTGAAATTGAAAAAGAAAAAAGTATACTAATAAATTATCAACTGAAAAAATATACTAATAAATTAAATGAAAAATGAGATGATATAAATTTCAATTTTTAAAATAGTACATTGGCGTAATCTTCATTCAAATTTTTATGATTGAGTGAATATTTCACCGTTAATAATTTTAATTTTAAAATGTAAGAAATTAATACAATATTGTCAAAAGTTAAAAAAAATCAAATCAACTATAATTAAAATTTGAATTTGAATTGGATGTTAACTTTATTATTCAAAATTATTATTCATAATTGTAATTAAAAAACCAATAAATTTTAGCTTTTAATAATAATTTTGAAAGCTATTAAGGAGTTAACATGTAAAATGAAAAAAATATAAGTATATAAGAAAAAAAAGACTCGTTTATGATTATGAACTAAAATTTTTAGATGAAGTATTTTTACTATATGAGTAACTCATGGAATTAGTAGAGCTTGAAAGTATTATCTTTTAAATTACTAGTCTAAAACTCATGTGTTGCATGGTTATTAAAAGCGAAAAAAATCTTTACAATACTTATATAAACGAATATGTTATGTGAACAAAATTATTTTGAAACTTTAGATCAAATCAATAGAAAATAATCAAATAAAAGAAATGTTTCCAAAATAGATAATGTAAAAGATAACTTTTTATAATTTTATAAAAAATTTAATTTTTATTTTATTTTCCCCAATGGATTGTCTAGGTTGCATCCCAAGTCCTCTGTGTACAATTGAATATGGCAGACTGTCATGATCAAAGTGAATTTCTAAAATTTGAGCTCTTAATGAAACCAATTAAGCTGCGAAAACAAAATTCCTAAATAAGGAGTGTCGAAAGTTACTATAGGGGTGGAAATATGATAAGTTAGGCTAAGCTTTATCTTAAATAGGCTTAGCCTGTTTTGAAAAATATTGGTCTTAGCCTAGCCTATTACCTAGCATAGGCTTTTCTTGGGCTTAGCTTGGCCTTTTTGTAATAACATAAAAGTTTGACATGACCTGAAAGCCTACTAAAAAGCTTACATTACATGAAAGACTTCAAATAAACTCACATGCTCAAACTTTACAGGTTTCAAATATACTTAGCCTTTATCAAAATTATTGTATTATGTATAAGATAAATAAACTATATTAATATATAACTAATAAATCATATAAGTATTATAAATTTCTAATTATTGTTATTATAATAAATAAATAGGCCAGTCTATTAGGCCAAATAGGCTTTTTTTAAAAGGCTTAGGCCATGGCCTATTTAACTAAATAAGCTTTCCAAAAAGTCTAAGCCTAACTTGTTTGATAAATAGGCTAGGCCAAAAGTAAGCTAAGTTGTAGCCCTTGTTAGCCACCTAGCCTATTTCCACCCCTTGTTACCCTGAAGTCTAAACTTGTGTATCTCATGCTTGATTCATTTCAAGTAAGGAATGATTTTTTCTCTAGTAAGTTCCAAATTTCACTTTTTTTGGCCATGCTTGATTCATTTCAAGTAAGGGGTGATTTTTTCTCTTGTAAGTTCCAAATTTCACCTTTTTTTGACCTTGGAAGTGCTTTGTATGAAAATTTTCCTTAGTAATTAAATGTTGGTATGAGATTGTTTGTGAGGGCCTTTTTTTCCTTTTAAGAAAGTAGTTTTACAACAACCCATTTGAAAGGAAGATTACTCATTTTGTCACGGAAGTAGTGATCTACTCAGCCAGTTGCATGGTGTTGGGGAAAAGAAAGAATGATTAAAGTGACATTCTTATATACACATGCTCTATTTATTTAAGGTGCGCTATATTTGTCATGAGTAATTTTTGCAAATTATTATTGTTTTTAAATTTTCCCATTGTATTTAATATTTGGAATTTTTTAGATGTTAAAACTAAATTATGATTAGTACTTAAAATTTTAATATCTTATGCATTAACATATTTTTAAGCGCCAATGTAAATACATCTAATAAAATAAATTTAACTAAAATTATTGTTAAACTACCTTGTCAAAATTATGAATCTCATTTAGTGTTTTCCTTACATTTTAATTCAACAAATCATTCTATATAGAATAAGATAAATGTTCGAAGATTTTACTTACTTTTTGAGAACTTGTATCAATATCAGAGATTTTGGGAAGAAAAATAATGTATAAAATGACAACATGTAGTCCTTCACGTTCCTTGGCCATGTAAGAGCAAATTTGATCATAAAACTCTCCAAATAGGATACATTGAATGTTTTTGTGACTATCATTTTTTATGTTGTTAAATGGTCTAAAGTAAATCTACAAAATTATATTGAAATATAATTTTTCTTATCCAAAATCGCCTAGTTCAATGACTACCATCTTACTTGATTTTCTATTATATTCAAATTCCTTGGTACCACAATTTCTTGCAAGGACACCAATGACATCTACAAAATTTGCAATGACCAATTCAAACACAAAATATATGAAATGGACAAAACATGCATGCACAGAACATATAATAAAAATGATGATTTGCATAGCGTACCAACTAAATTATTATTTGATTCATCCATAACTAAGATTTTATGGATAGGCACAAAATGGAATACAAAAAGAAGGATACTCAGGTCTTCAACTTCATTCAAAGAAGTACGAAATTGAAAGTTGATCTTATACTCATGACTTGTAGTTCGAAAATTTCCATTGTTAACAGCAACTTCAAAGAATGACATTATAAAAACTTTACCTTTTTTATGGATGCTTGAATCCTCTCTCCCTATCATTTAAAATAATTTTAAAATAGAATGCATTGAACAAATATAATGTGATTAATGAATATGAAAACCACATAATAAAAATATTAAGAAAAGACAAATTATGTTCCCACTTACTTTGTCATCCATAAGAATCATCTCAAGGTTATTGGGTATGATTGGATTGGTGAAATTAGGCAAGGTCCACAAGCAAAAAAATCTTACTTTAAGCTTCCATGAATCCTTTAAGGTATTGATATCATTAATGAAGTTGCCTACATATATCGTGTTACCTACCAAGTTGATTTGTTGTTGACAGATCTAATGATAACATATTGTCAACTTGTGAATTGTCATATATATAGAGTTTTACACGAAGAGATTGCTATAGTTACTTTTGAATTGCTTTTAATTTTAGAATCTTTTTGGTTTTGTTTTACAAAATATTGGAGGCTTTTTTATAGATTGTGACTTTTGATTTTTTATTTTAAATGATGGATTTAGTGAGATTAATAATTTAACATCCTATTTGATCTATTTATTTAATTTAAATTATTATCACTTTACATATAATGGTGGCTTTCGATCTATTTATTTACTTTACATTCTTATTACTTTAAGCATGACTGCTTTTATAGTGATAGATTGTTAATATTGACATGAATGTTGATATAAATGTTTGTTATTATCAACTAATGATCAATCAAATTTGAAGGTGACACATGGCAAAATTTCAAATGATACACTTGTCTAATTGTGAGATCTTTAAAAGTGACACATGTCATAATTTTGCTTACTTACGTCCTTATTACTTTAAACATGATTGTTTTTATAGTGATAGATTTCTTGTCAATATTGACATATATGTTTATTATTATCAATTAATGATCAATTAAATTTGAATGTGACACATGGTAAAAATTTTAATGATACACTTGTCTAATTGTGAGATCTTTAAAGGTGACACATGTCACAATTTTGTTTAATGGCCTTAACTTTATATATAGATATAGATTATATAGATTTGTTAGTATTAGCAAGGATACCTAACACTTTTGAAGCCAGAATCTTTCCTTTTTTTCTTTGTTTTTTGGTAAAAGAATATTTTCCTTTTTTCAACGCTGCTGATAATGCATACATTCTTTCCTTTTGAAACGCTTTTGATAATGCATACATTCTGTCATTTTGAAGCCAGATTCTTTTCTTTTTGGATCATTATACAGCTTCTTTCCTATGAGTGCTTTGTGTTGCTGCAGTCCCCTCCCCTGTCGATGTGATTAAACCAAATTTGTTCCTTTTGAAGCGTTACTGTAGCTTTTGAAGATAGATTCTTTCCTTTTGGAACGCTGCTGAATGTGCATACATTCATTCCTTTTGAAGCCAGATTTTTTTCTTTCATGAGTGCTTTGTGTTGCTGCAGTCCCCTCCTCTGTTGATATGATTCTGCCTTTGTTGTTTAACGTTTGTTGACGCCCATAATGTCTACACCAACATATGATGAGACATGAGCAAGTATAGTTGAGAAATATATTCTTTCATCAGAAAACATGAAGGGTGGTGGGACATGCGAAATTGACATTCCACATTTTGCATATGCGTAGATATCCTTAAAGAACATTTTACATCCCAAGTTACTTCATTTGATACATTAAGGTCTGACGTAAAAGGACAGACTTTTGACACCTATTCCAAGTCCTAATATTGAGGTGTGATGATGAAAATTGTGATGATGAAAATCTTGAGGTTTGATTCTCTACTAAACCACTTATCTCCCTCCTCTACTAAGGCCGGCTGAATATTTCTGTAGAGGCATAAAACTAAATATTAAAAAGAAGCTTTTTTTCTATTGAAATTTACCAAAAAAAAAATTATTAAAATTTTATTCTTCTAGTTTTTTGAGATACAAAATTTTCTATTAAACTTTTATAATTAAGTTCTTCTAACATTTCTTTTTCAATTGATACTAGTCAATCCATTTAGTCTTTCTTGATACATTATTAATCTTAAATAAGATTTCATTAATTTTAATTTTGAAAAGCTTCTTTTTGTTGAATCAATACTTATTGAAATTTTTAACATCACTCTAAAAGCAAGATATGTATTTGAAAAAAAAAAATCAAGTCTTTTTATATGATTGAATATGTTGATTGGACTTTTATCTTCTATTTGTATATTTGGGTTGGGTCTTAGACATGGGTTGAGTTGGGTAAAATCATACAGGTTCGTGAGTTGACTCGACCCACTGTCCACCCCTAAATATAATAGTAGTTATTATATTTTAAGAATATTCAAGATTATCGTGTGGTGACTTCAACTTTTTACTTGCTAAATAGAAAATCAAAAATACTTTCAAATATCTTGAAATGGGATTATGGAACCGAGAAGAGAAAAAAATAAGAATTTATTGGGCATTTTTTTGTAAGATCATGAGGCATGAGACTGATTTCTGTTCGGGCATCGACTTTGTCTTGACTACAAGATAATTCCAATGATATTTGAACTCTTGCATTGTAGATAAAGTACGCCCGCATCAACACCTCATGGCTGATTTATTAGGCATTTAATTAGGAAAGTTAAAAAATATGTGGTCATTTTATTATTTATCTAGACTTTTGCATATTTTAAATATAAATTTTAGAAATGAGATAAATAGTTGAGAATTAATAGAGATGTGAGAAATAAGAGAAAATAAAAATTTATTAGGCACTCAATTTGGGAAATGAGAAAATATATGGATATTTTATTAATTATATAAAATTTTGTATATTTTTAAGGATTTAATTTCTATCAATTGTCAGTGTAAGTTTCTTTACACTGTCATTCAATCATGTGTTGACACATCATTAAAATAGTTAGACTTTCTAGATAGTGGTTGTGATAGTCAAACTCTTTTAATAATTTGGTAACATATGATTGGATGACAGTGTAAAGAAACTTTACACTAACAGTGGATAGAAATTAAACTCTATTTTTAATGTACAAATTATCATTAACATATTATTATAAAATTATGTGAACTAAGAAAAAATAGCGCCTAATATGTTATAGTCGACCTTGTACCCTACTCAGATGCATACATCTCTAATGTAGCAAAAAATACAAAGATAGAATTAAAATCTCAGTCTTTTATGTGTGTGTGTGTGTATTTGGAGAGATGGAATACAAAATGAATTTTCCAGTTTTGAATAGACAAAATTCGACTGCTATCATTTTAAAACAATATGAGATAATGACTCTATTTGAAATGATAAGGGAAAAGCCTTCCAAATAATTTGGTATTTCATAGTAGCAAAAATAAAAAGAAAAAAATAAGTGGGTTAGGATAAATTACAGCTAACCACCCTAAGTAACCTAAAAGACTAAGTATGTGTTAAGATTAAATTTTAAAAAATTGATTTTGCATGATCTTGATTTTTGTAAGCTTGATATTGTTGAGAAGAAAATTTGTAGTGAAATTATTTATGTTTAGAAACATTAGAAAGTGATTTTGTCATAATTAACATTGGATTTCCAATTAATGCACCCATTGAATTCACCTTGGACAGATTTGCATAAAACACTTAAAACCATATATATAAAATGCACATCGTCAGCAAAAGAGAAGGGTGACCGTTCCAGGCGATCGAAGTATAGTCTTTCACATCACCTTTTATGCATCCAAATTTATTTTTCTTCCCAGAGCAATAGGCTTAGTAGCAAAATCTTTTAAGTAGTTCATTCCCATTTAGTTAAACTATTCAGTATAAATTACCTATACTCGAGTAAATCTTCCGTCAATTCAACGTCACTGAACTGCCTCTGAAGCAAACCAAATTGACATCTAGAATGACAACATAAACATCGATTTTACTATTCTTTTTCGATTGGAGGTATAACCATGTTTCTTTCTAAAACTATGAGAGAATCTACTAAAGCCCTCAAAACCATTGATAGTTCCTACTTCACAACGTATATATCCAAGCGCACCACATGCAAATAAAAAAGAAAACAAAAACAAAAATACTACCCAGGTAAACTTAAATTCTACCAGTTATCCTCCATATCTATCAGGTATTCTCCATATTTTGCAATGTCCCGTGACTAAATTTAGCACACTATATGACAGTAACATAAAACAGTTACTAATTGTCTTAGGTTAAATCAATTACAAGAACAGAAATCAAAATTTAATACATACGAAGTAACCAAGTCAACCCACTTTAGAGTAATGCATATAATCTTCATTGACAATAGCCAACACAATAGAGAAAACCATTCAGTCCTATCACCATCTCAGTAAAAAATTCAATTCTGCTCAGCAGTACAAAGGGCAATCAACTTTAACTCGCAAATGGAACAAAAATCATGTGCCTCCTAATCAGCGGTGAAATCTACTAGGGCATCATATCACCAGAATCTGCTAAGAAAATATCAACGTAAAATTAGAACATGATAATAGTGAAAACTTTAAAATGTTGTTTTTCATCATTTTCCTTCATAAAATTTAGAAAACAAAAAACAAATGAAAATAAGGTAGCAATTTTATAATTATAATAAAAACGTATCAACTGAAAATAAAAATAAATCAAACACCATTTAATTTCCCTAGTTCCAATTACCTTCAACTTCACTCGCTGAACCCTAACTCTTCCATTGCTTGTTACTTCTGCCTCCGTCCACTAGGAGCTAAGCCTATGACCAAATTGCCTTTGTCAAAAGAGTAGGATTTTATATTTCTATTATATTTGTCCAATAGATATGAGCAACATAAAGGGCATAATGGTGTTTCTGTAGAGGATCACATTAGAATTTATATAGTTATCTTTAGAGCATTAATAAAAAAAAAACTGGTTTTAGGTAGGATGCCAAAAGATATATACTTCTCCAAAAAATTACCAATCCAGCTAAAATTTTCCCTTTTATTGTTACTTTGTTAGGTAGGATGCCAATAGCAAAAAGATTAATATAGGAAAGCATGCTCTGGTTCATTTGTATATGTACACATCTGGATAGTTAGCCGAGTCTCGAGTAACTTAAAGAGGGTATGGTTGAACTAACTCTAGCACAGGCAACTGCAATCATGATCAAAAGATTGTTTTTCTCTATGCAAAATCAATTTGTATTCATTACCGTTCCCTGTATGCCTATACCACATGTTAAATTATTTGTTAGTTACATGTAATGAAGTTAACATATTTTTGAATGGGGTAGTTGTTTTATCTTTAATGGATTATCATATTTATATGGGTAACTCCTATAATATTTAAATTTTATAAATGGCAAGACAGCCGATGATGTTGTTTGAAGTATTGACCTTTAATAAAGGAAACTTGAGCAATGTATTATTTTTTATGGAAACTAATTTTGAATGAGTTAAACATGAGAGCTGGACGAAGTTTTACATTGAAACAAATAAAGCAAAATTTTAATAGGTGGATCAAGCATCATATAAGTCAAAATCACTCTTGTACCATTGAGAAACTTTTTATTAGATTATTTTAGCCCAAAATTTATCATTGGATTGAAAATTCTTATTATGTAAATCATACTTATAAAATTTTACATTAATCTGAATATATTTTATACTTCATTGATATATATCAAGATTAACGTAATATATACTTTTGAAATACATGAAAATAAGAATTATTTGATTATATTATTATTAATGTTCAATTTTAATAAAATTTGACACAAATTATCAACATTATGGATAATTCTAATTTATAATTTAATTTTGATCCACTATCAATGTAAAATTTCTTTACACTGTTATCCAATCATATACTGCTAAATCATTAAAAGAGTTTGATCCAAATCATTAAAATTTTATACTGATAGTGAATTAAAATTAAATCATATAATTTAACAGTTAAATCGATTATATATATATATATATATATATGGTGGGGATCTACTTACTCTAGGAGTAAGTCTTGTAGACTTACACCATTGAATAACTATTAATAGAATTATTATTTTTCTAATCCAACCGTTGAATCATGTAATATTATCATGAAAATCATACATACCAAATTTAAGATAAATTGGACATTTATAGGCATCTAATCTTATAGGCGATATGTACTTATATTTTGAAAAACATATTATACATTAAAATAAAGTAGTTAAATGAAATATTAATTAATTTTAAAATTCTATAAAACTTTTGTAGGTTTGATCTATTTAATGGAAACTTTCAATCCCCTGATTAGATTGATGAAATTCAAAGTTTATAAAAATCTATTCAATGGAATAAGTGTGTCAAGACTTACTCTTTGAATAAGTGAATCCCCACCTATATATATATATATATATATATATATATATATATATATATATGCGAGATCCACTCACTCTAAAAATAAATTTTGACAAACTTATATCGCTTAATAACTTATTGTGCATATTGAATTTCATCAAGCAAATCATTGAATTGAAAATTCTCATCAGAAAGATGAAATTCATAAAATTTCTTACAA
This sequence comes from Styphnolobium japonicum, assembly GCA_023212625.1. NCBI lineage: Eukaryota > Viridiplantae > Streptophyta > Magnoliopsida > Fabales > Fabaceae > Styphnolobium > Styphnolobium japonicum. The sequence continues at coordinate 16,307,815 of JALBWW010000003.1, read as the reverse complement.
TTTTAAAATTGTTTGATGCTTCATTGCATTATTTTATTTTAATATATAATATGATTTTAAAATATCTACTATTAGATTAGATACCTATGAATGTCTTTCTAAAATTTGATATACATGCTCAATAAGACAATATCACATGATTAAATATTTAGATTGATTAAATTCATATTCTTAAAAAAATTATTGAGCGATGTAAATGTACAAAATTTACTTACTCCTAGAGTAAGTGTACAAGACTTACTCCTAGAGTCAGTGAATTCTCGCCCTATATATATACACACACACATACCTTATTGTTCTTTATCAATTATTTTACATTACTTAGCAATGTTGTTACTGAACCCACCAGTGAACCAGCAAGACTTTCAGTTCAAGTTCAATTGTTTAAATTGGCCGGTGAATCAAATGATGTCATAGATATAATCCACATGCAACAATGTAAAAAATATAAAAACATTTATAAAATATCAAAAATATTAAGTTTTAAAAAAATTAATAGTTAATCGGTTCAATCAGATTTTAACAAGTTTTGACTAATTTAAAATAATATAATCATAAATTTAGTTATGAGATTGAACCATAATTATCTAAGTGTCTAACTTATAATGACACCGATCAAACTGTCTGGTCCGATCCTTTTCTAAAAACATTGTTACTTACATATGTTAATGTTTAGTATATTAGCAAATTTCATTATTCCTTTAAAAGCGCCCTGAATCTGTTCAATTTTGTAGAAACGGGTGTAAGCATTATACCTATACACACGTACCAAACACATCTTATACAGACATCTAATTTGTACAAACATCTTGGAGCCGTATACATACACAACATTGGCCTCCTAATGCAACCATTATTTAAAATTTAAAAAAAAAAAAAAACTAGTATTACTTAAGAAGTCCTTAGACACAGATTCCCCCTCCTTTCCAAGACTTCAACTCCTTTTTTACATTTTTTGAGATATATTGAAGCCACCAAATCGCAGTGTACCTCGATCGGGGAAATCATTGTTCAGACTCACCCATCTAACATCAAACTATACATATGTATTTAAAATGAGTAAAAATTTAATAAAGTGACAATACACGATTAAGTAATAATGTAAAAAACTTTTACATTGATCAAAATTAAATCAAATGGAAGACACGAGCCGTAGATACTTTAACTCTTTAAGCATGTGGTCAGAAGTTCAATTCCTAACCTATGTATATGGAAAAACATTTGTTGAGAGAGATCAATCTCTTAAATAAATCTCAGTACCTCGAGAGATTAATCCTCGCAGTTGCCTGAGAAATACCTAGGGAAACCAAAAAATTTAAATCAATTGGAAATTCACTTTTTTTATTTCCTGACGAGGCATCTATAACTGTACTACGTGATCATAAATGCTAATTGAAGCAAAGAAGGCATCAATGGCAAGGATCAGCATGAAACAGGAAAGATTAGCATATATATATATGTGTGTGTGTGTGTAATTGCACAATTCACACACGTCATGCAAGGTGCATGTAAGGTGACAAATTTAAATGTTGTATGTAAGTGGGGTTGAATATCAAACTACAATAAAATGTATGCAATAAATGAAAGAGATTCTTGTGCGCAACACTCAATTTAACAAATAATCAGTTTGATATAGTACACCATAAGTACCCTTAAGCCATTAAATTGTACTCCGTATAAATGTACTTCAAATGAGCATAACAAAAAAAAAATTCAACAATACGTATTCTCAATTATTAACTGTAAAAAATATTTTGAACTTATTATCATTTGTAGCAAGCTGATTCTTTGCTATTAACTGTACATTAATTTTAAGAATCCATTCAAATATGTGAAATATTTTCAATAACTAGTTACAACGTATATCATGGCCGGGTTAAGTCAAATGAAGCCTAAATTTCATCAGAAACTTGAAACGTGTAACCCTCCTCCTTTATCCGGGCTGGGGACCGGCTGTGTTATAAATGAGACACAGGCGGAGTTAATTGCCAAAACCACACGAGTGTCATCATACGCATAAGCATTGCCCCATCTGAGGGAAGAGGGAGAAACAAGTACCAAGCACTTGAAGTGCATGCCCAATATTAGAGCATTGCAATATCAAAACAATGAATCTACCAATCTTTCATCTTTTGTTACAAGCCACCACTAGATTTTTCAGTTTTTAAGTTCATCATGGTATTTTCACAACCCCACAGGACAAAAATACGGCCATGCTCTTAATCTCAGGATGACAGTGATATGAAGAGGGATGAACTGCAGGCTGACTCACAAGTTAGTTGCAACAGACAGCCAAGTGGATGAGGAGTTTCATGTAAAGAGGGGTTATAAGGTATGGGAAACGGGTAGGAAGGAAAAGTCATGACAAGTGTGTTCTCATCCTTCTCTACTCTGAGACCTTCTTCATTTCTCTCTGGATATTCTCCTCATTCTTCCTGAACAACTTCTCCCTCCCTTGTTGTATTGTATTTCACTTTTTTATTTTCTCTGGCTATTTCATCTATCACTTCAATTGAATTTTATCAGTAATATTGCCTCAAGTTGATCTTCCTTATTTGTTTCTGATTTTCTATACTGGTCTATTAAATGCAAGCTGTCATTATTAGCTACCATTACAGACAGTCTTCAAACTAGACCGGATTATGCATATATACTTGGACCTTTTCTAATTTAAGTAGTTCTTGTCGTTTTCTCAGTAAGCTATTTGCCAATGCTAAAGACAAAAGACACGCCCAGGATAAAAGAAAATTATTAAAAAAATCGTTGGATTACATGTGAATTTGTAAAAGAACTTATGCTGATCTATCTTGACACAAATTCACATGTAAATCTAACTGTTCAATATTCATACATATATATATATATATAACGAACTTTTCTTTTTAAACAAAACTCCTAAAAAACAATGTTGTTAATTTATCAACTCATTTTTTCTCTTTAATTAAATAAACTTTTAAGGAACTTGTGTAGTAGTTTGTTATATTATCATTGTTTTCTTTAAGCTAAAGAAAATGTAGAAATAGAGTAATGTTTACTCAAACTCACAGATACAAACCCCACACAAGCTTAATATTTTAAAGAAAAAAATATTTGTTGTAAACCGTGCACTGATTTGAACAAGTAAAAAGTTGAGTTGATAAATTAGTATAAAACTGAATTTGTATTGAGTTTGTAGTTGTTTGTGTTGATATCATCACTCAGGAAAATAAAACATCGATAAGGAGCCAATTCAAGGGGAAGGGGGGGAGCGAAATCCTCTGCATAGAGTAATCCCCTTTTAACATTTATGTGCATCCAAAAATGTAATGGTATTTGGCCAGAAATTCAATTCTCAAAACACCTTTGGCTGCTGCTCACTCTCTCTCCCTAAGGGTTGTAAGAACTGGGAATCAAGGAAAACATTCCTTTCACCGCAATAATCACAAGAGAACAAATAAAGAGCACTCACCAGCAATGACGACATGGAGGGACGGAAAAGAGAAACGTACCAGTAGGCATAATCCAACTCAGCAAACTAATACGGTTTTTCCTACTTGAGCTACTCCTGCAACCATAGGAATTAAGGGAGGGAAGCATAATAAATAAAAAAGGAAATGCTCGAGAACTGGGAACACAATTGTAGCTAGATTAATCCTAACACACTAACACGTAATCCCCTTTTTTTATTTTAAAAAACGGAGTATAAAGGAGTTTTAAATTTCAAGTGGTCACTAACCATAATTTCTTATTTTTAGAGTGCTCTGTATTAGAATGATAAAAAATCCTACAATTTTTACCATAATAATATATTAGCATATACCTCACTGCATAGACTTGTACCAATCAGCTTTACCAAAGCAGAATTTGTAAAGTGCAATTAGAAATCCTTTCATTTCAAATCATACCAATTTCCTAATTTTGGGCCATGTCCAAAATCCTAATTGAACTTCCCCCGTTTTCCTGTTTATGAGATAGGAGAAGCGACACCAGGCATAAGTAACAATTTTCAAGGTAATAGTGTTACAGACCCAAAAAAGCATTGCTGGTTTATGCTTAATAGGTAAGTAATCAATCATACTAGGGCATAAAAGTCGTAAATTAATCATGCAGCTCAACAAATTCCAGCACATGAATATTTTAAAAGTATCCATGTCTAACAATTTTACAATCCACTTGTAAAAAGGAATTTCAATACCATTTGGCCTTTAGATACATCAAATTGTTGCCAGTTGAGCCGCAGCTACAAACACAATTACATCGAATCTTTGTTATAGAAACAAGGAGGGTGTCACAAGATAAACGAGGAGGAAGAGGAGGGGGAGGGGGTTCGATTTAAGCTTGCCCTGTAGTGATTTTTTCAGTATGCACAAGTGTTTCCAAAACGTTTTACTCATATTAAAGAATCAGGCATCTTTTGTAACAAATCATTCCTTCACTATATCATATTAACAAGGAAACAACCATTTACGGCTTCTAAGAGGAGAAACTCAACTGCCAAAAAAAGTCTACAAGAATGTACGCGGGTTAGTTATTTCATCGCCGAACAAGTAGGCAACCCAAATTGGATACCAATCACCAATAATATGTCATTCAGCCTATCATCAATGATGCTGATCCATAACCTGAAACACCAGAATACTTAAATCAATGCACATAACTCATGCAATAAAAGGCATGTCTCTGTTTTGTTTTCATTATTATTATCATCAACACATAAGTAAGTTCTTACAAGTATGACCCCGTATCTAATTGTTGTTTCTCACGGCTGATATTCAGCCCTCAACTAATGGCTTACCTAAAAGCAAACCAACAATCAAGGAAACCAGGCATCTAAACTTCTAGACTTATGCACAGGACATGCATCAAATTCACTTTAAACAAAGAGATGGTTGGCTCAATGGATCATACGCATGACAGTTTACATCGAAAAACTTACAGGCATAAAAACTGCAAACATACAATAAACATGATGTCTCAAACTAGAGTTAAATCATACACATCAATTATTAAAAAAAAAATGGTAGCTGCATACCCTCACATGTGACATGCTAGCCCCACTACCACCACAAAAAATACAATGCATGCTAAGTAAGATTTTCAGAATTATGCAAAGGAAATTTTTATTAATAGGTAGTTGGAACTAGATTGGTTTGTACAAACATTCAACATTATTAGAGCACAGACAAGAACAGCAGTTAGACATTTTCAAAAAGAGATGTCAACAACCAGAAGAGATCTTCATGTAGTTGGGCAAATCCTGGGATAGCTAAAACTAAAACCACAATGCAAGTTGTAAATATTATGGTGCAGACAGCAGATATCAAGCAAAGTAGCAAACACCAAATGAAAATAAGACAACACATGTATTAATAGGTAAACATATCAGGTCCTTACACAGAGGAAACTGAATCTAATACACCTATTCCCCTATATTTTTCTTTGGTCATCACATATCTTTATCTAGAGGTAGCCACATCTGGTCCATATCAAGTGACATGAAAATAATTTAACATTCATAATCAAAAAAGTAACCCACATGAACACCAGATTACTTGATGAAAGTAGGAAACATACAAGGTGTGATCACAAACTGCAAGTACTCTTGCAACTCATCCAATTTGATGTCTGGTGAAATATAAGGCTAACCGAGTCTTCAAATCTTCAGAATGCAACATCCAACTATTTTGGAAACATAATCCTGCAAAAGAAGAAAACTGCATTAAGATTACAAGGCATTATAAATACATTCCACACAAAGGAGAATAATTCTTTATGATCAATTGCACCACCAAACATTTACAATTAAGGTATTCTCATTTCCAAAAGATTCCTTTCCAAATGTTTAATTAATTCAAGCCATATTCACAAGTTTAAAGAGTTGAATTCACATCATTGAACAAAACCCCTTAACGAAAAAGTAACAAAATGTGGTCGTGTAAAGGAACAGAAGGACAGAGACTTCAGAAATGATTAACTACTCTGATAGGAACTTGGAGAGATGAACAAGAAAACACTATATTAATCTCTGGATTACTGAAGAAACTCTCAGAAACAATGGATTCCAGAGAAGAATCCTTGATTACTAAAGAAAGAAAGCACTTGGGAAACTTAGAAACAGAATAAGAAGATAATTCTGGAGAACCAGAACCCTTAGGCTTTCGAGGAGCCTAAACCTCCGACCCAATCCTTACCCAAATTCTTCTCCCCTCCTCACGGTTCATTTCCCCCCTTTTATTCTCACTCCATGCTTTCTGGTGTGAGACCAGAATCCTTCCCCCCATTCCCCTCGTGTAACGGCCTTTGCATCAGTAACTAATTTGTCTGATGTTCCCTCTGTTGGCAATATTCCTGTGTTTCCTCCTATTCTTCCTTTCATACACCCCCAGTCCCACTTCCTCTTTCTTCTAGCATACTCAGGGTCTATCATATTCACAAAAAGGTGGGAGGATATTATTACAATCATCAATCAACTAACCAGTTAACAGAAAGAAAAAAAGGTCTACTTTTGAACCAAAGAAAGATAAGGATGATATGCAATTAGAATTAAATAAACATACACATGGACACTGCATAGCCTGCAGAAGCACAAAATGAAATGAACAATGGTTGGATGGCATAACTAAACACTATGGTTCAGGACAAGAGTGCATACCTATGGCAAAAATCTTGTCCACTGAATAATTTAATAGGAATAACATGAAAGAACAACCTACAAAAACATTGAACAAGTGAGAGTGAAGCTGTAAAACAACAAAAGTCACCTTGAGCAGTAAGTGCATACCAGAATTAGAGACTCAATCACTGCCTAATTCAGTGATCCACGACACCTGCATGGGTAAGTACATAAATGTTATGATGTGTGTAATTATATCTCTACCATTAGCAAAGTGAACAAGGAGGCAGTTTTCCACCTTCACTTTTATCCTTAAAGTTCTAAAAGAATACTCATCCAATTCAAAAGGCTGTTAAATAAACTAAAAAATATTATAGGATGATAAAACTGCCAAGCCTTATCCCACTAGGTGGGATGGCTACATGAATCAAACAACACCATTGTGCTCTATCAAAAGCCAAATTTTCAGAAAATCCATTTAGATCAAAGTCTTATTTAATGGTTTATACTAAAGTTTTCTTTGGCCTTCCTCTACCTCTTATAATCAGACTATCTTCCATTTGATCTACTTTTCTCACTGGAGCCACTGTTGGTCTTCACCTCACATGACCAAACCACCTTAATAGAATAAACGGAGGAGATGTACTAACATTTAGGATCAACACCATGCATTTTATTTTATGGACTTAATAGACATTCTCTATGGTAAATTCTGTTTAATGCCTTATTATAAGCCCTGTATTCACTTCACCCCATGCTATTCATTGTTTTTCCTTGATTTCCTTGGCATTAGTTTCCATTAAATAATAACAAGAACTACCGAAGTATGTTATGATTTAATAGGAATGTTTTAAACCTGTTAAAATAAAGATTATTATCCAGACAGCAAAGAAGCAAATTGATAACATCCAGACCAAGCAACAAATAAAAGGTGGTGCTAAGAAACATGCTAGTCACACTGTTACAACCCATGAAAAAATACATAGTACTTCTTAAGTATATCAATGCAATTCAAATTACTGGCAATGATGCCAAGAAAACCATAGGCCATTAAAGTCTCGTAATCTTACTTTCTGGAACCACAGTTGCAGGGAATCTTTTTCTCCTCCAAAGGGAACTTATAATTGTATGTAATTTCTTCACCAGCAGCTATATGCCGTTTTGCATATATGAAAATCTTCTTTTGACCCTCAACAGATATAACCTTTGTATAGCAATTGGGCTGCCAAAATATAGTTTAAATTAGTAGGGACATGAAATCAAGATTATAAGCAACACATGCACACAGGCATACACCCAAATGATTCTTTGAATGCATGCATGTAAAAACACATGCAATTCAAAGATAATAATACTACACAATTACCTCACAAGAATGGTTAACAAATCTTGCAATCCCACCTCTCTTTGTAGCATCAACCTACACACACAGACAGGAAAAACAAACATATCATTTCAATAGCTATTGCCCAATTTGAAGTTATCAACATATGTTCATTTAGAGATTCACAATTAAGATACATGCAAAACTACATCTAACTTGGGCGCCATTTAGATAAGCTTTTGTAGATTAGGTCTTATTTAAGCTTATCTAGAGGAATAACCACTTATATGACAAATTATCAAGTGATTCAATTACCTTATAATAGGAGCTTATCCAAGCCAAATAAGCCATACATGCTATAACTGGGAACTTTAGTTCTCAAAGTCAAGTGGTGATAATAATGTACTGATGAATCACCCTCACACTCAAATTAAGACAGCCACAACTACCTATTTAGCTAACCATCCCACTTGCCCATTCATGTCAAAACGCTGGGGTTACCAAATTGAATTCAAACACTAGTTGCACAAAATGTCAATCATCTTCAAGGTCTGACGTCCAAGATTTTACTTACAAGCCTATACATCCATCTTCTAATTTCTAACCCAACGTATTAGACATGTGATCAGGTCTGCATGATCCTTATCAACTTTTAAAATCCCAAATTTTCAAAACTCAACACAATCCATTAAGTGTAATTCTTAATACACTTTGGTCATTATGTTTCAATTGCAGAAAACCAAAAGTCACAATATCATTCAATTCCAAGATAGGGAGAAGAAAATATCTCAAGATTTATCTAACACAATGACTCCATAATTATATATAGTTACCTTAGAGTGGCAATATAAATGAAACTTGCAAAATATAAAATACAAAAAATATTGCAGTACCAAGTACTAACCACATAACCATCATCAAGTCTAAAAAGGTAACTGCTTCCAATTCCCATCTTCTCATACTGACGTTCACGTATATCAGATATCTGTGAGACAACAAATATATATCAGTTAATTGATCCAATGAAAAAGCAATTGCACAAAATACTTGATATCAACTAAATCAGTATATACATATGCAAAGAGGAAGGATCTCTTCACGCAGAGTGTACAACTTGTCGATTTTACACCCACCAATAACTTTCTATAGTATTCATTCTTCAGGAAAACATCCACTGGATAAAAGGCTTGTAAAAAACCTTGCACCCAAAATATAAGCGCTCATTTGTAATCATATATACAAAAAGTAACACATCTTCCTCAGTTCTAAATTATTTATATAAAACTTGCAAACACTATATAGAGAAACCTTCCTAATTTGATTGACTTCGTGCATATTGTTATATATGAGATCGAATTCAAAATTCACTTTGTAAAAACAGACTAACATGATAAAGCCTTGACACATGCATCTTAACAATAACAGTTATTTGTTATACCCGAGGACGAATTAGTTCTCCAATATATTCAATCACAAAGTCCTCTGCCTCTATTGGCTCCAAGGCAACAAGACCCCAGTCATGTATCTTGCTACGTTGAAAACGTAAACGTTTTTTCCTTGCCTGAAAAGTGCAGAACAAATCGTTGAAATTTCATGTATCAAAATGCTCTAGATAAGAATCTCCAAAACACTTTCATTCTTCAACCACCTTCAATTGAGGGACTTTCAGAAGATCAGCACCCTCTGCAGCAGCAAGAAGGTTACGCAATTTCACCCTATTTGTTCTTGCAGAAAGACCCTTACCATTTGACAACTGAGATAAATTATTATCAGAATCTATGCACTTGTTTTGTACACACGGAAGACCCCTAACACGTGCTCTATATGCAGGACTGGCACTTCGAGACCATTTATGCCATTCCCACCCATCAATAGAAGTCCTAGCACATCCATCAGATCTAGGACATAAATTCAACGGCTTGGATTTAGCAGAATTCCTCCTTGCCATGGTAACCTGTTTGCTAGCTCCCGACTTTGCACCATCATTTGAAATTTTCAAACCCTTTGCCGGATGTAAGGATGGCATACCATCCATTAGACGCTTCCTTTTTGATTTTGATACTTTATTTGTTGCTGCAAACAGGAACAGGCAGCACATAAAATAAATATGAATCTAGCCTGAAAACTAAAATAAACACATCTACACCAGTCAGATAAATTTCAAAAAGAAGGATAAACATAAAAGAATCCAGCAATACAATTCCATTGTTACGTACCATTTAGTATCTCTCTGGAGCAATGACCGATGGACTTCCCCTGAATGATACCATCACAGCCATCACTTCTAACCCCCTTCTTCATGCCAAAACTATTTTCTGTTGAGGCTGAAAGCCTCTTTTTATTAGATTTTACGACAGCCATAACATCATCTGCAAAAGGAAAAACAGCCAGTTGTTATTCTTAAACAAATTTATAATTGTAAAACCAGCATCAACAAATTAACAAGGAAAGTCATATACTTTGAACTGTTTCCGAAAACTTCAATACTTTCGGACTAGTTTTATTCTTCAAGGATGGCTTATCATTGTGCAATCTACTATTGACAATGACAGTAGAAGACCTGCCCTTAGCAGATGTATCCTTCTTCCCTTTAATCAGCTTAGTCTTTCCATGTTTAACAGCAGCTATTTTAATTTCTGCAGTCTCATCCAGATCCCCAGAAACATGTTTCTTTAACTTAGCAACAGGCTGCTTCCCAGGCCCAGAATCATCTGTTGCTACAGATTGAGAGGAACACAACTCTTTCCGTGGCAGCTTCTTGCGGTAATATGTATACTTCCCAATTGCCAGAGAAACTCCAGAAGAACCTTTTGCTCCTTCCTTCATTCTTCCCAGTCCAGAAGTAGCATCATTCAAATGTTCCTTGCTTGCATTGAATGCTTTCCCTTTCTAAAGAATTGCAAAAACAAACATAAATAAATCAAATGTAGATACAAGTACAACAATCAGATGAAATAAAACCAAATAACAAAGACAGACAATCAGGGACAAAGTGAAATGCAGTGTTAAAGTTCTTGTAAATATTGAATAAATAAATTTGTTACCTCATGACCATCAGATTGACAATGTTTCTTTACAGTGCATGATGATATATAAACTTGATTGAATGCAGAATCAAGAAACAACGACTTCCACTCTTCTAGAACTTCATCATGCAACTTCTGTCGGCACAGTGCTGTTGCAACATATTCTGTAATCTTGGGATTACATTCAACAAACCTTGAAGATTGAAATTTATGATTGGTGTGCGGGAAAATTGTTCGAGAGTTCTCTTCAAATCCAGGAGGTGGTAGGTCACCAATCTCCTCTTCGTCAACCACATCATCTACACATGCACACAACTCCTTAAATGCATTTGAGAATACATTAGACATATGATTTCCACGTAAAGGCTCGCAAAATGAATCTCCTGCTTTTACAGGAGCCACAGACTTGTCATTTAGAATTTCCCTCACAGATGTTTTACCAGTAAGTATCTCTGAAAAACTAGAGTCACTAACAGCAACCTGCGACAATACAATTAAAGGATTCTTCAACATAATAGTGTCAAGACAGATAAAAGAATATGAACACTTCTAATCAAGTTACCTCACTCGACTTGTCTTCTTGTGGGGAACGAATTAATTTGTTCACTTCCTTTTCAACAAGACTTTGAACGTATTCAGCTAAAGATACCTTTGAAGAGAAGTAAAGCTCCTTCTCCACGCTTTGAAGAATGCATGTCACATCTTTATAGTTATGATAAGTGCATGAAACTCTTTGACCTTCTAGTAAGTTTCCTCCTTTGAGGCCACTAGAAGATAACTGAGCCTGAAAATCTCTTCCCATTGCCAGCACTCTAAACTGATTACAGCCATCAGCATTGTTTTCAGAGGAACCTGGCCTGAGAAGCAACTGTAGAACAATTGTAAGATTATTATAGATATTATTAAAGCAAAAAGCTCAAGTAAGCAAGCTACTCACAGCTTCTTCTGATTTAATCTTTTCAACATAATCTCTACATCCATAAACAGATGGTTGAGGCTTAGGATGAGACCAAAGCTTCCTCTTCCTCCAGGAAGATAAGTACTCTGCTAGAGTGTCAAAAAACACTGCATTCCACATGACTTGTGTGCAATAATCAAAAAGTACTTTACGAACAACAGCATATGACCACCAAAAATTTTCAACACTTCCAACTGATTTTATGCTTGTTGAAGACAGTCTGGAGATTTCATGACAAGCCTGACCATCCAAAATTTTGGAAGATACAGGCTCACTTGGAATGGCAGTACCTGTACTCATCTCTGCAGCAACCTTGGACTGTTAAAGCAAAAATACAACAACTTATTAAAGCTGTACATAATCTCCACAATACTAACTGCAAAGCAATTGAGCATCACCATTTTGCTGTCCAACATGCAAGTCTCAGAAGCCTGAACGGCTGATTCAAGCTTCTGCCTTTTAGATTTCTTTTCAGTGACAAATTCTGCAATGATATTGCCAATAATCCCATCGAGCACAACTCTGCGGGCAGCTTTCATGACACCCAAGTGTAATTGGGAAGAAATGTTCTCAGATATTTCACAAATGAAGTTTTCTATACCACCAACCTCATTGCCTTTGGAACCTGATCTACAGACGGTTCCAGATATATCTCCTTTCAATGCATTTACAACAGATAGTAGCATGAAGGGGCCATACTTATTGTCAGAATGAGAGATCTATAAATTAACATAAATCAGTCAAAAAGGTGATTGTCAGAATACCATTACATTCTCTAGACAAAGCAGTGGTAAACCCAGGCAATAAAGTAATGTTCTAACAACTTTTAATTTTTTCCACAGGAAAGCACCAAGATGACAGAACTAATGTCCACAGAACAAAGCTCTAAGTCACACCACTGTAAGAAGAAAAGACAAGAGTATGAGATTCTATTCAAGCATCCATGAAAATTGGCCACCACATTTAGACACCTTCGAAACCCTTGCATTAAAAGTTAAATTAATCCTAGTCCAGCTAAAAGCAGAAACTACAACGACTGAAAGTTTAAATTAAAGTTCCATAAATAAACTTGCCAAAAAAATTGAGGTACCAGATATATTTTAGGAAAAGTCAACTGATGATTATCAAAATGTAAAGGAAAAGCACTTAAATGCTAATTAGCTTTATTAGCAGTAGTCAGTACACTACTATTGCCCTCCACCACTACCCTGGCCATTATTATCAAAATTTCTTTTCTTTTTTTCACTCCTGCTTTTGATGTATTGTTTATGTCATTGTCATCAAAGCATTCTCAAAGTATAAAACAGCATAAAACAAAAATTCAAATAATCCTACTAACAAACAAATATTCCAATCTTATAATATTATAAATTATAATCATATAAATCCAGAATATATCCTGCTTACTCTTATATTGGATTTGGGCTTTAGGAACCCTAAAAACCTATTGTTACAGAAAATCTAATACACATTTCATCAATATAGACACACAAATGATGACAAAAAAATACAAGGCAAATAAAGAATAACCTGTAAAGCAGGAAAAAAATGGAATTCGCGATCATAATAGGAACAAAATCCATAACATGTGTCATAGTGGGCATAGTATCAAGGGGGGAAAGGAAACTCAATCTTGGGAAAAGAACAAGGGAGGGACATACACAAAATGATAGAGACTAACTGAGCCTCATTGTTATTTCAGTGGATTGATCATGCGATAGAGGAACAATCTTATACAATAACAAATGAGACAGAGGAACACCAATAGGAGATTAATAAAAAGTTCCATCATCTCATTTGACATAACATTTGATAAAATTCAACCCAAAAAAAATTATTTACATATTAATTCACTGGTATTCACTTAAAACCTTGATAAGGCCAGTATTGCAATTGAAGCCTCCAGAAAATAGGGGCAAATGCATAACTTAGCCTTCTTTGACCAACATATGAAAATTTTGTTCATTTGACAAGACCCAAGCACCTGGCACCTAGAAGTAGACGCAACCCTCCAAGTGCAGTCCATACTTTGCACTTTAGGGAAACAAATATCCTATCATAGGTTTATAATGTATACTGATAATAAACTCTCCAATTCTTAAAAGTAGGTTAAAAAATAGTTTTGGTCCCTAAAATTCGACCTACTTCACAATTAGGTCCTTAAAAATTTTTGGCTTCACTTGAGTCTTTAAAAATTTCAAATTTTCAATTAAATACAGTTTTAGATGGAACTATCAAAGAAACTTAATGTAAAGTGCTGATTTGGCATAAACAAGCTGATGTGGAAATAGACTAATTGTTGATTATGCCAACAATTTGCCACATCAGCATATTTCTGCATGAGTCAGCAATTTTCATCAAGTTTATGACAGCCTTCATCTGCAACCGAACCCAAAAAAATTTAAAGGACCCAATTGAAAAGTGAACAAAATTTCAGCAACCAAAATTGTATTTCATCCTTAAAAGAATACATTTAATACCAATCTATTTGCCAGCTTGTTGACAACTAACAAGTAATAATAAGAACAAAAAGAAAGCAGATTTTGGTGCAACAATGAGATAATCATAAACAGCATTGGGAAAACTTGATCAACTCATCATTTCCTGTACCAGATTTGCAGCTTACATATCATTTCACTGAATCAATATTTGCATCTTACCACTGAAGAATCCTGAAGATATCCATGACGGTGCCAGGAAATCAATTCTGAAATAGAATGTGGCCCATGTTTCATACCCTTTTCATCCTCATAAAGCCAACAGCATTCTTCACCTAACTGAAATAGGATATAAAACACAACCATCAAAAAGACAAACTGGTATGTCAAACGGACTTATATATGACAAAACATAGAGCAGATATTGCACTACCATCTGACTAGATATTATACTGCTGAATGCCTGTGAGTTTGAAGTTAGGTGATTGGGTTTATTAATGCAGCAATTGACATGTGACTGGGAAACAGACTGTGAATCAGGGTTAACAGCCAGAGGAGCAGCATGCTTAAAAGATCTATCTTGTCCATATACTGCCATATCCTTACAAGAAGAGGAGGAGCAATTTGTGGGCATACTTATGCCTGAGATACCCAGACTCAGATATGCAAACCCAGTGGAAACATGGTCAGGAAACTGCTTGAAATAATTCAATGGTACAGGGTTCATTAATGTGCCATTAATCACAGGATACACAGGAAGCTCAAATGGCAAGAAACCAGTAGTTAAGCCCTCATATAACTGCTCCTGAATATAGGGACCACACATTTGCCCATGTTCATTCACATACATCCATCCACTCACAAAAGCAGGCTGTTGCACATAGCCACAGAAACTCTGGTCCATATGTGAAATATTCCCCGTGGTACAACACACAGCAATATCACCACTATTAACATTTGATGGGCAGCTTGTCTCCATTCCAGAATCTGGATCTACTATATCATCAATATTGCAGAAAGAGGGAACATCACCAGTACTCCTGCAGCAGGGGAAGCATGTAAGAGAATTTAATATGATAAAGAAAAAAATGTATACACAGCTAAATATCCCAAGTTTAAAACTGGCTTTGATTCAGTGCCTGTTTTATTTTCACATTGTATGTTGTATCTTTTACATTAGATTTAATTCCATCCAATTGTCACCATGACTCTGTGTCTTTCATGTTAGGTAAAAAGATAAATTTTATTAGAAGAGAAGAAAGGATACAAACAAAGAGGAGGATAAGTATCCTCCTTAAGCAAAGGAAACAAAAAAGAAACAGAAGTAACTCCAAAAAACAAAAGAGCTCTCCAATCTCTCCACACATTTTCCAAGTAGACTTCCTTAAGGAAATCATGCCCAAAGAACCAAAGAGAGGCCATAAGCACAATCCTATCCCATAATAAATCTAAGAATAAAATATTTCTCCTTTAAAATCCAAGGATTCGCTCCATTCAAAATCACCAAATAACATGTTTAGCACATCGTCTTAAAACTTTGTCTTCCATGCTCCTGCCAAAACCCCTCTAACTAATCGAAAGAAGTTGCTCCAAACTTTAAGAGCACACCCTAGAATCACCAAAGACATCACCATACCAAAAAGTCCCATTACGGTTCTCCATCATTAAGATTCTAGAAAAGGAAAAAAATGGGAAAAATGGGAGTTACAAGAAATGTTGAAACCCAAAGTGCAATAAAAACTTTCCTTGGGGATTGACGAAGAGAAGAAAGACAATAAAGGCAAGGGAAGGCCTCTAAAAGGGGATACTCCCCATCCAATAATTTTCCAAAATTCTAACTCAAGAACCCATCAGCCACATTTAGAGGAAGCATAGGCCTAGAAGAAGAATTCCCTGAGAGATGGATTTACAGGGACTTAAGTGAGTTGCAGTGGTAGCAATCATAATTATTAACTATTTTGCTAACATGGTACATCTGTCTAATTCTAAAACATGTGGATCACAAGTCACTAATGACATGAAGCATCCTATGTAAGAAAAATCCATTTACCATGCTGTCCAAGGATGACAAATAGATAATAATTAATTGACTGTGAAAATCAAAGGACCTAATTGGAACAATCAGAAGAAAAGATACAGACTAAATTGAACATTAATCTAAACCTGAGAATGATAAAAGCACTTAATAAAAGTTATCAATGATAACAACAGATTTGATTCAAGTTCAACCAGAAAAAGTTGTCTATGGCAGGAAGACCAAATCAGCATCTCATGTAATGCCCAAAAAATGGAGACCTTTCTATGTTTAGCTGCAAGGACAAGGAAATATCACTGCAAATTCCTGCATCTGCATGTAAATCTATATCTTGATGTCCATGATCAGACACTCTCAGCCTCTTTCTAGAGAAAGAAAAGGGGCCATCTCCATGCAGAAAGGTAGTTGAGAAGACCATGAACCTTCCCAATAGAAAAGTAACCTCCAGTAACTGGGTCAACAACAAAAGGTGTAAGCAAATTTAAAAATGCACCAAGGAATGTGGCAATTCAAAATTGGCACATATTAAAGGAACTACACTAGTATAGCATACAAACAACAAAATACTGTTATCAGCTTAAGATGCCAAAGAACTATAAATTACTATTTGATGAGAGTAGATAAGCAAAATAACCTCAGCTTGGATTCCAACATATTATGGCATACATTCAGAATAAGAGTTCATTATATAACTCATGATTAAAAAAGGAAGTAGTTGTAAAGAACCATTAATCAAGAAGCTATGGAGAAAATATCAAATAAATTAGATGAATCTTTAACAGATACATGCAGTAAGAAAATGATATAAAATGATCTGCTACCACATACTTCCATTATTTATCAATAAGTCTAGAATTTTCTGATTCCCCACAGCTAGCCAGACTGGAATTTTTTTTGATAAAATAAGAAATTAATTAAGAAGAAGAGAAGAAATTACAAAGAATTTGGAGGATAAGGGATCCTCCAAAGCGTAAAAGGAAAATACAAACAACAAATAAAAAAGAAGAAAGGAAACATCAATGGAGCAAAGCTACCCAATCCCTCATAATGTCTATTAGGGAAACCCCTTAAAAAGACCATGTGCTTTACACCAAATAGAAGCCAAACACTTAATCTTATCCCAAATCAGCTGTTGTGCCAAAGAAACCTCCTTAAAGATACGAGAGTTACGCTCCAACCAAATGCACCAAAGTGTGGCATAGATTGCACATTGCCACAAAAATTTAGCCTCATTATTTCTACCAAAACCATTAAAGCTAAGCACTAATAATCGGTCCAATGACCTAGGGCTCACCCTCAACATTCGCCAAAAAGGTCGAACAAAGAACACCATAAAGAAACAGCAGCAGAACAATGGAAGAACATATTTGGAACCGATTAGCACCACACATAACGCACATATCAGAGAAAAAGCTTTATATGGCCTACAAACCTACATCATGTCATTAGTATTAATTCAATTAAGCATTGCAGTGGAAATAAAAGACTTGACCATAAGAGGAGCTTTGGACGTCCACTGGGGTTTATCAAGATGGAAAGTAACTCTATACACGAATGAGTTAGTTATTGGAAGAAAGATTTGCATGAAAACAACCTAGAAGGATCAAGAGACCAAGTCCTTTTATCCGGATTAGAAGACAAATGAACAGGGTCAAAGAAACCCAAAAGAGACTCCAATTCATAAAATTCCATATCATTTAAGTTCCGAAAAAAGTGGAAATAACATGAAAAAATGGAATCTTGAACACTAAAAATTGTGGATAGGAGTGTTGTGCAACAAAGAAAGACAATAAAGACGTGGAGAGATGTCTCCTACCCAATAGTCCTCCCAAAACGAAAATTGGTTATGACAAGTGCTCAGAATACCTTGATGGAACAGTTGAGGCAATGGATCTAAGACACTTCACTCTTCTTGCTTGCTGTGGTTGAATTGCTGTGGAATTGATGCACTTTATTACCAACACATCAATCGGTGACTATATTAGTTATGTTTTGTAGCTAATGATCAATGAAACATAAGTTTTGAATTGGTCTGCTTCATGGAATAATGGAATTGAGAGTAGCAATCAAATAACAAATATACCCTCGGAATATTGGACGAAGAAAATATGAACAGAAATTATATGTTCTTTTACTTTAATTTCATAACAACTGACTTTCTTGATAATAATAATAATAAGAAAAGATATCCAACAAATTTTACCAAATATCAAGAAACACATCATCTATGGTCCATTACATGCAAATGTGCCTATGCCAACCAAACAAGACAAATGGAAACAATTTATATCATATTAACTCATGCAGAACAAGACACAAATAAGCGTTACATAACAGATTTTGGAGTGAAATGGTAGATCGAAAGAGAGATGATAAATAGTCATGCTCGGGGATGTTGAACCAACAATTGGCCTCATTTGACAGAACAAAGACAACTCTGCTCTAAGGTATATCCTTAATAAACATGATATCAATGCATTGTGAATAATAGAATTAGGGCTTCAGGTCGAATAAAAGGGATACCGGATACATGAAATTGGGTCATTGGGATAACACGGATAGGTTGTCGCACGTGTCGGGTGGGCAAATTAAGATTGGCCTAAATTTGAGAAAATAAAGAGGACTGAGCTTTAGGTTTTATCGATAATAACTGTGATATTAATGCATTGATAGCATTACTATTTACTTCCTTATTTTTAATGTGGCTCTTTTGGAATGTATTCATAATGTGTGACTGACACTTCAAATATCATCACCTCTTAGCAGCCACCTATTAGCGAAACACAGAAAGAAACATGCAAAATCCACCTGGAAAATAAATCAAATATATATAATCTACCCATCTATCTATATTTATCAAAACTCTAAAAAAAATTACTCATAATTGCAAAATCTCCTATCAATCCCCTCCTCTACCATTTTTCTCTCTCACGTTCTCACTCTTCTCCACAACTTTCACAATCAAACCCTACCATGATTTCTCATCTTCCCCCACCCCATCAGAATCCCATCCTTAACACCATCAAACCCCATAATATAACCATTCTAAAAACTAAAATTATGTAAATATATATATATATATATAAGTGAGAAGAGTGGTTTATTATAAAAGTGAGAAGAGCAAATCTTAACTATCAAATTATGCATTTGTAGTCAAGATTAGAATATAAAGGCATGTGACTTTTTTAAGTAGTCACGTGACCTTTAAGTAATTCCTAATCCTGATCATCCACGTAAGATAATGGTCAAGATGTGCTTGTCCCACCTCTCACAACACTGTTTTATTGTGAGAGGTGTGACCAATGGATGTTACATGAATGTTTAGGATTAAAAATTAACTAAAAAAGTCAACCATGCCAAGTCTTTATAACTCAATCGGTCACATAAGCTCAGTTGGCATATATTCAAGTCTTCAAAACATGAGTGTGATGTGCTGGCACATATTCAAGTCTTCAAAACATGAGTGTGATGTTAATGCCAGAAGTTCAATCTATCACGAGGCCACCTTTACTCCTCCCCTACCTAGGTGCTTGCACCTCCCAATGTAACCAAAGAAAAAAGTCAACAACACATGCATGATCCATGTATGTGTGTGTGTTTTTCTCAAAGTAGGTCCTATGAAGCCAATGTAATTGTTTATTATAACAGCAAGAGTCTTTCTCAAACTTTATCATCTGCCTAAGCCGTGCATTGTTACAGAAACAAAACAGCAATCGAATGGGGAAAAATACAATTTGAAGGTTCAACTAGCCACTGGGGAAAAGGAAAAAAATAAAAAAGTCATCTTTACAATGCGTATGATAAAAGATAATCAAGAAAAAGCGACCCAAATGCAAGTTTCACCTCCTCGTGCATGCACGACCTAAGATTTGAAATTCAAACGAGAATCGAGAGTGAATATTCTGGTTTGATTCGCACAACCTCTGGCCCTTCTGAAACTTAGGGCAAGACCATTGTTTCTGGTTTGATCTGATGGTTCTACGTTTAGGGTGAGGAAGAAGGGAATTTGGGATTGGGAGAGCAAAACCAGATTAGGTCTTGGGCAGCTGGAGGGGAGCGTTTGCTCGTTCGTCGCTGTGGCGTGCTGTGGGGGAAGTTTATATTGTGTTTTGCCCTCATCACCGTTGTTGTTGTTGAGCCTTTAGGCCTTAACCATGCTTTTTTTTTTTTTTTAGTATTTGTTATTTGATTTTAACTTCGACAAAGGATATGATATATTTATATTACATTATAAACATAATTATTATTATTATTATTATTATTTAATAAATAAACACCAAAATTAGAATTAGAGTCATTAAAAAAATTTCATGCTTGAAATCCGTTAACATAGTAGAATGTAGATAAATACTGTGAAACATAGTAGATAATTGTTTGATTAAATGAAAAATCGCTCACAATTAAATTTCGAGTGGATGAATATTCAATACTATTACAATTTCAGGTCACATTTGAGGTGACCTCGGTAATGGAGCTCATTAAAGAAAAATTGACTTTAAACAATGTCAATGGAGCTATATAAACAATTTTTTAAATATTTGATTTTGATTCGGATGGTATTTTTATATAATTGAAAGAGTTTTATTATAAAAATAAATGCATCATTAGGTAATAACATAAAAAAAAAATACGTTAGATATGACTTAAAAAATTTAAATATTTTTTCAATAGATAGTGGCATATTAATAAATGGCATTCAAAATTAATAAACCTCCAAATATCGTACCGTATAGTATCATATCATATCTTATCTAATTTTCTAATAGGTAATAACACAAATATTTGAATTTAAGAAGTTTTATAAATTTATTATATTAGTATGCATATTTTTTGAGTTTATTTTTATTGAAATAATAGAAATTTAAATTTTATAATTTTGAATTATTATATAACTACTCATTGACCAATTTATTTTATGTTTATTAAAATAATAAATAGATACGGAAACCTTAAATTGAAAATAGGTTAAACAGCTTATTAAGAGCTTATGGCTTAATCTACTTTTGTCTATTTTGACCTAATCTATTTATCAAACAAGTCGAACTTAGACTTTTAAAAAGACTTATTTAATTAAATAGGTTAAGACCTAAGTCTTTGAAAAGTCTATTTGGCTTAATAAGACCTCTTATTTATTTATTATGATAACATATAATTTAAATTTTAAAATTATATATTATATATTATATAATTTATTTATTTTATATACAATACAATAATTTTGTTAAAGTTTGAATCAATTGATTTATTTGAATGCTTTTATACAATATATATCTTTAAATAGATTTCTAGGTTAAATCAAACTTATATTTTCATAAAAATGTCAAGTTAGGCATAAAAAAAACTATAATATGTAATAAGTCAAGTTACAGTCAAAATTTTACATAACATGTTAGGCTTGTTTAAGATAAAGTTTAGTCTAGCCAAACATATTTCTACCCTGACTCCCATCTTAAGGAGAGACTCTTGAGAGAATGACATAAAAGTTTAACTCCTTAAAAATATTTCTATTTCAATTTGCATATAAAATTAATTAAATATCAAATTAATTTAACTAATAATTTACTTACAATTAACTAAATATTAAGTATCAAAATGAAGGTAAATTTTAATTAACTATAAGTAAATTATTTGTTAAATTAATTTAATATTTGTTTAATTTCATGAATAAACCGTAATAGAAACTTGTTGAGGGAACTAAACTTTTTAGTCATTTTCTCGAAATATTATTACACCACTTCACTAAAAATATAAAAATATAACACGTGACATTGCATAAGTATATATGCCGTTAAATTAAATTTAAAATATTTTATAATAAAATTTAAATCAAATCTTACAATTAAAAAAGTAATAAGAGTAATACTCTCCTATGGTATTAGAATTTCTCCACCTTAAGGTGGCTTAACTTATGACTGCTAAATTAAAATTTACACGGCTGTCATATTACTTTAATTATAAACTTTAATTTCTATAATTTGTCATCAATTTATTATCGAGTTTTGTCACTAAAAAAAAATGTACTATTTTATTTTGCAATAAATGTTATATTAAACAGTTAATTTACGCGACATATTAATATAAAATAATCAAGTAATTTACTATTTTCTCTTTTAACATTCCTTTTCGTCGTCAAACAGCGTTTACCCAAGTTAAAAAAGAAGAAAAAAGAGAAAGAAATTTTAAAAATTGCAAATTTCCACTTAATAATTATATGAAGAAAAAAGTAAAATAAAATTCTATAAAATAAAATTGAAAAATTTATCAACATAGTTTTACTTCCTTTCCACACTTCAAAATTTCTTTTGAATTGGGTGTCATGAATCCCAGCCTAGTTGGTAAATTGGTTAAATTTATTTTATGCACAAAAATTGGCTATGAAATGAGTTAACTATAATTTAAAGGTTATTAGTATTAAATTGAAAATTAAAAATTTGGTATAGTACAACTTGATAATCAGAAACAGAGCAAACTCTAATTGTATCGGTGTATAGAAACCAATCGAGGTAAGCTGCGAACATGTAATGCATACATTTATATTCCATTGAACAAAGTTACAAAGCCGACATGGGGATTAATCTCACAACCTTTTGAAGACACCTCATGGTCTTACGGAAATTTTTCAAAAAAAAAATCCACTCAAATTACCAATTCTAAAGTAGTCATTTTTGTTGCTATAAGAACGATTCAACTAAAATTTAATTTCTATCCATTGCGTGTTAAAAAAAAAAAAAATTTATACTATTATCCAATCATGTGTTGTCAAATCAAAAAAATTTACCTATCACAACAACTACTTAAAAGTCTAACTCTTTTGATGATATGTCAATTCATGATTAGATATGTGAAAAAAATTTCAACTAACCCGACCTCACTAATACTATTAATTCAATCTTTTAACACATTCTTTCAAGGAACAAGATATCTACGGATTTCATGACAATATTTCATGTATAAACTTGGTCGATCTTAGACACCAGTATACCACATACTTATTGAGAAGCATAGTACAATTCCATTATTTGCTCGTCACCTAATTATTCGAAAAATCATAATAATAAAGAAGCCCTTCCTTACTGAGAGGACGCAATCCGATCAAAATAATATAATCTCACTTAGACAAGAATTTCTCATAACAAACACTGAAAGCACACAATTCGACGGCTAACTCAGCAATCGCACAATGTCTCAAAAATTTCGGAAGGCTAAATTTCATATATGCATCCAAACGAAAAGTTTATGCAAAAATAAACACCAGCAAAAATATAGCCTAAATTTGAAGTCAACAGTTACAAAATTCTTGTAACCCAATAACAAAACAAATGGAATTTATTTAGCAAAAAAATTATCTGCAATGGAAAACATAATAAAGATATCAGTATATTATACCCTCTAATAGCCAAAACATTTAATAAATATCACTCACACATAGACAGTGGCAGATAATCACACCATATTAAGGTACTTAACCTTGAATTCTCTAGTCAAGGAAGTGAGACAAACACATAATCTCACAACAGCAGAAACTAGAACATCAACCCAACTCCTGGATCAGATATTAGTCACATTGAGCTAAACTACTTTATCCACAAGACTAAGACTGCAAGTGCATTGCAAACAACATCAAAATGATCCAAAGAATAAATGATAATCGGCCATGTGTTGACACATTCTTCCATTGATAATCATCAAAACAAATGATCTATAGTAGAAAGACAGACATCAGCACAGCAAGCACAACGATAGTTCAGTTTAAAATACAAAAATAATAATAATAATAATAATAATAATTTGATCCAATGTGAGTGTAAAACTTTTTATCAAGTATCAAAAACAAGATACTGCCACATCATTGTATAGTTGCAATAAATCTTTAAAAGAATGACTGTACT
Source organism: Styphnolobium japonicum (assembly GCA_023212625.1). NCBI lineage: Eukaryota > Viridiplantae > Streptophyta > Magnoliopsida > Fabales > Fabaceae > Styphnolobium > Styphnolobium japonicum. The sequence goes on along the minus strand of JALBWW010000003.1, from coordinate 16,283,553 downwards.
GTTTGTACAAAGTTTCTACTAAGGAAGTAAAGTGAGATAAATCAAGCATTATCATGCATAGGAAATTGGATGATAGGAATGTGAGAATGCTACGACTGTGTAGCCAGCCATGGTTCTAAATCTAATGGCCCACCCAATTGGACCAAACAACACTCAAGGAAGGATCAATCAACATGCAAAGCTAATGGAAAATACAGCAGATTTACAAACTCAAAATGCTCAAGCAATAATTAGAGAGCAAAACAAACATAAATAGCAAAACTGCAAACCAAGGGATATCAATCCAGCACTTGATTAAGAAGTAAGAAAGAAAAACCGGTCAAAATGCCAATGCCATATGCATTAGTAGACTTAAGCAATTCGATTTAGAAACAGATATAGCATGATAAAGGACTCTAATATACTATCAACAAGTCAAGCATTCACTGAACACTAATTACCACCACGCCAAACAATGAATCTAAAAATCCATAATCGAAAAAGCACTCTAATCCATAGTACCAAACAGCAGCAAAAGCAAATCTAACCTCAATGTATCATTATAAACCAACACATAATCCAAACAGAGAGTTCACAACAAAAACCCAAAATTTCTTTCATAAATAAAATAAAAACTAGTAGAGATCTGTGCTGGCCCCGAAAACAACGAGAGAGAGAAACGACATCGTTGTCGTCTCAGAACCTGAGCTTGGTGAAGAACCACCTGTTCTTGCCGGTCTTGAAGCGTTCCTCGAGGCGCTTCTTGGTCTCCTTCAAAGCGGTGACCTTCTTGTCCTTGGACTGTAGGACATCAGGGGCGACGGCGTCCTTCAGATCGACGTCGAGGGTGTAGCGAGTGGGCATCAGGTGCTGGTAGTTCACGAGCTTCACAAACGCCTTCACGCGTGACTTCTTCGCCGTCTTCTTCGCCGAGTCCTTCTTTATCACCTTGCTTGGGTACTTCTTGATCCCTGCCACCAGGCAGTGACCGTAGGGGCGGTCCCGTGTCCCGTCGTCGAAGGTCCGCACGATCACCGCCTTCTTCCCCGCGTAGCGACCCTGCAGAACGATCACTGCCTTGTTCGGTTTCAGGAACTTCACCATTTTCGTCTTCTTCCTCTGAGCTCTCTCTCTGGTTCTGGTGGTTCTCTCGCCGTATATGATTTGATGAAAGGAAACCCTAGCTAACTATGATATAGAAAGTAGAAACCCTAAGCAGGGAATGGGTATGGGCTATAGAGATTGGGCCTAAACATGATGAAATTGGGCTGTGCGTTAATAGTGATGGGCCAACAAGTTAGGCCTTGGTTCTGTTCTGTTAGGATTAGGACAAAAAAGAAGTTTACATCTTGTTTTGGCATTTCATTTTGGTTAAATTTGAAGTTTAAAAGGAAACGAAAAAAAAAAAAAAGGAACTTATCACCAAGCCTAACATTTTATTTGTCGCAAATATTTTTGGTCGATTTTTTGTAAAAAATGTAAGTAATAATTGTTTACCTACTATTAAAAAAGTGACGAGTTACCTCCAAAAATTCAAAAATTACATGTTTGTGTATAAAAGATTTGTTTGTTAGGGTATTCTAACTTGGATAATGTTGAGCTCCTGATGATATGAGCAAGAGATGTCTTTATGCTGGTTGGGGTATAGACGTATAGTGTCCTGGAAAAGTATTAAATAAACCCTGGGTCCCCCTGACAACGTATTTCACTATGCAATATTACTTTGTTGCTTGATTTGTAGCTGCTATACAAGTCATGTTGAGAAATTTTGTGAAAGTACTTTCACTAAAAAAAAATTTATATAATAGTACTGTTATGTTTTTTCAACAAGAATAACAAGGGTTTTAATACATTTAAGAATTTAGAGTTGAAGTATTTCACTGTAAGACATTGATGTTAAACACGTAGATAACTTGTCGCTTAACCAAGAGTCCTAGCTTCATAGACTTTAAAAGGACATATTAAAAATATGGCCATCTTTAATTATTTTTATGTTTATGTTATTAATGTATATTTTCTTTTATATATATATATATATATATATCATACAGTAAATTATCATTTTTCATTCTTGAAAGATTTTATGAATGTCATATTATTTTTTTAATAATTTTTTATATTAAATTAATCATTTTTAAAAACTAATTTAATGTCAAAAATAATTTTAAATAATTAATTTAATATTAAAAAATTAATATTTAATAACTAATTTAATATAAAAATTTATTTAAAAACTAAATTAATGTCATATATATATCTTTAAATACCAACTCACTAATTTACTCTATCATATTAAGAGATGAACCTATGTTGTGAAACTGTAGGCGCAATGTCACTCAAATATTTCGGTACGTGTCATAAATCACACTACTTTAGAATTTTGAGACATGTCGATTTATTATTGGAGTCGGTCAATTTTTCTTACTTTTTAAATTCCTGATGCAATTGTGGGGACCAATAATTAAAATAGTAATAATTGTAATTGGACCACTCTTTAGATGTTTTTTTTCCTGCACTACTATGCTAATAATGGACAGCAGGGTGAACGGTATTTATAACCATATTTTGCCTATTGTCAATAAAGGGTACAATGATCGTTACGACTCGGTTTCCTTCATGTTGTTAGAATAATCAAATTTCTTTTCTCTATCTCTTTTTTTTAATTAAATACTGATAATTTGGTAAAAAAAAATTTAATTGTTAAATTTTTAATATTACCGATTAAGAGAAAAAAGTTTTTTTTATTTAATTGATGAGACATGAGATTAAAAAAAAAGAATACAGAATTAAATCCAAATATTAGATGCCTCATCACAAAAAAATTGTTGTACAAGTTTAAAACATTGATCTTGACCATTAGATAAATCAGGCCTTTCTGGACGATGCTATGTTGATCAACCCCACACAAATCATCAATCGCAGTTATTCGTTTCTTTCAATTTTTGAAAAATGAACACTCACCCCACACAAATTAATGTCTCGAACTGGATTAGTAATAATCTCACACTAAAGAATATAAAAATATCTATGTAGGGACAATAAAAATAAAAAATAAAAAGAATGTGCTCAATGAAGGCAACGAAGTAGTAGATCAGATCAGAAGCCATCAGAACCATAGTGAATGAAAAAGCAACTTGCTATTGTAATAACTAATCATAATTGCCTAATTGCAAAGGAAATCATGAGTATCAATGAAGTCTAAGGCTTTTATTTTATAATCCATGCTCACATCATATGCAACCTAGTGACCTCAATGGAAAAATCCATAGCCATGCTTGGGCTACCCAACAAAAGGATACCGGTGGTTGGAAGAAGGTCTAGACGATAAAAATTAAATTACGTACCAATAACCATGCACATTGAAATGTAAATAGAACCAACCAAACCAAGACGTTTCTGCAGCAGTTGCTCTTGCTCTCCTATCAGCTACAGATCTCTAATACCACTACTATCGAGTCCCAACATGGTTGGATTAGTATTAGGTCTCACTGTGCATTGATCTTCTATACCGAATCTAGAATCCATACTCAAAAAGAAAAACAAAAACAAAAATTGTATGATGCATTTGATACACAAAAATTAGTGGCGTATTCATATCATACTTGTACAAGTATTTCAATATTAATATGCGTATAGTATGAATCACATTTATATTTTTAGCATATTTTTATGTTTTTTTTTTAAATATTTACAACCTTCAATATACTACTATTCAAAAAATTTGGATATGAATTTAAGTATATCTCATCAATTACTTCCTTTAAAATATATTTTTAGCATTGCAATCAACTAATTTGCTACCATACATTATATTTTAATAACATATTAAGATTTTTTTTTACATTTTTAAATTAATTTGCTACCACATGCTATTTTTTAATAATTTATATTAATTTTTTAATTTTTTTTACAACTTATATTAAGAGTTATAATGAAATGAAATTTTAAAGAAATTGGTGAGAAGTTTTCTAGAGTTTAAAGTTTATTTTTTTTTACATATATAAATATAAATTTATTTTATTTAATATACATTGCATACCTGTATTCAAAATTTTTAAAAATCATAATATTTTCATATCATATTGTATCGAATACTCATACCTATATTCATATAACATTTTAATAAGATTGTCAACCAATAATCATCTTACTTTTTCTAGTGGTGCAAATGATGAACGATCCTTACAATTCTTTAATTTTAATCCCTAAGAAATTTCAATATTCAACTGTACGTATGACCATTATGTTAGAGGTATAAAAATTAATATTAAGCTTTTCACAATTTAAACTTTTAAGAAAATTAATTTTTGACATAATATTAGTGACTCTATAATTAAGTGGTCAGAAGTTGATCCTTATTGTCTCCATTCCTTTAAATATATAACATTTTAATAAGATTGTCAACCAATAGTCATCCTAGTTTTTCTAGTGGTCAAATGATGAACGATCATTACAATTCTTTAATTTTAATCCCTAAGAAATTTCAATATTCAACTGTACGTATGACCATTATGTTAGAGGTATAAAAATTAATATTAAGCTTTTCACAATTTAAACTTTTAAGAGAGTTAGTTTTGACATAATATTAGTGACTCTATAATTAAGTAGTCAGAAGTTGATCTTTATTGTCTTCATTCGTTTAAATAAAGTTAAATTTTAGCATAAAATATAATAAACTTTTGTATTATCCACACTTCAAACTCAAAAAAACTTTTGTGTAAATGTCAAGCTAGGAAATAGGCTTACCACCAGTGTTTTAAAAATCGGTCCAACTGGTTGGACCGTAGACCGGAAGCTCCACCGGTTCTAGTTCAACAAAAAAATTGCTTGAGCAGTTAAACCACAAAAAATCATTAAAAAAATTGGTTGAACTGGTGAAAACCAAAAATAAAAATCGACTAGTTCGTTCATCAACTTTTAAATTGAATTTTTATTAAAAAAAGAAAAAAGAAAAATGTTTTTTTAAAATAAAAAAAAAACTTAAGATTTAACTCTTTAGGAGTTGGGTTGAGGGAAACTGAATCCCTTCTTCACAATGCTCCATGGTTAGTCATTCTTCTTCACAAGACATGTGACGACATGACAAAACGGTTTATAATTTTTATGATTTGTTATATATATATTATACATGTTCAACCGATCAAACTAGTTCAACTAATTTTTAAAACATTACTTACCACCAACTTATTGGGAAATAGGCTTATGTAACTAAAAGTCACCGTCTTCCTCTTATCGTCTCTGTTAGGAAGCTCTTCGTTGGTTGCTAAGGGTTTCAACATTTCATCCAATACCCTCACCCCAATTGATGATAATTTAGGGAGGGGAAATCACACAGATTTTGCTGGTTAGCTTTAAGTTGAAAACTTGAAATTTATGTGGGACAAGTTACTATAGAGGAATAGCCTTGCTCAGAACCCTGAATTATTATCCAACAGTTAAGAAAATATGTTGCACTGTAGGGACGTGGCCTATATAATATTCTGAACACGTTACACATGATAAATTAGTTCCAACACTTTGAAGTAAAAATGTACAATTAATGTTTCCTAAGTAGGGCATTATTGACTTTTTATTTTGTTTTGGAGCTGCTGTTAATTGTGAATTTTAGTTTTTCAATAGATGACTAATGATATGATATTTATTTTGAAAACACTTGAGAGCTTACTACTATCATTAGTGATCCTACTATCATTTGTGATCTATGTATCTATGGAATATTGGCATCTACAGATCTACTGTTATGAATTTGTGTGGTTAAGTGATACTATGTAATCAAAATCATGATAAGAATACTAACAACTAACAAGTACTTAATTAAAGTGGTAAGCGGCTTTGAGTCTTAGAAAAAAATTTAATGTTTAAATTTTTAGAATTTGCACTATTAGAAAGATTTCATCGTAACGTTTATCAGTCTCAAAGAAATTAGTCTCTCACACCTAAAAAATGTAAGAATATTTATTATCAACACACAAAAAAAAATAGTGATATAGGAGGGCCTATTAAGATCAATTATTCAATGACTGGGTTCACCCTCCATTATCTTGATATTGACAAATTTCTACATAGTCCATTGAAAAATTACCTTTGTGAGAGAGTTGGAGTGATAACCCTAGCTAACCTCAAAATTCCATTAGGACACTTGGAAATTTCACCCAAGATTCATAAAATTTATATAATAATATAAGAAAAAACGGTTATAATTGCAAAAAAGAAAAAGTTAAAAATTAAAATACCCTTTGATAGTAAGTTTTAAAAAATACCTCTAAAATAACCGCTCTTTAAAACATGATAACCACAAAAAAAAAATACAGTTATTAGTTATTACTCTATTTATATTATTGTTACTCTTTTTTTTATGTACATATTCTTGTTACTTTAAATATTCTAATGAAATGATACAATAAAATAATATTTTTTACTTAATTTTTAAAAAGACTAATCATATAAAATAATTAAAAAAATACTAAAACATAATCTCTAATATAGTACCTATCAATAATTTTCCTCATTTTAACTTAGTGTGTGTTTTGATTAGCTGTGAAAAAAAAAATTATGTTAAAAATTGAATATGTGTATAATTGATTTTTAAGAAAATCAATTATGAAAAAATTAATTTCTATTTAGATATGTTAATTCATAATTAATTTTTGTTTTAATTGTATTAAAAAATCACTTTTATGTATTAAATTATCAAAAAATATATGGAAGAATTTAAAAAATTATTTAATTGAAGGTAAATACGTATTTCTCTCATAAATCTTTTGAAATAATCATAAATTAAATAATTAAAATCTCAAAACAAAAGATTGTCAAAAAAAATTATTTTTAGTTAATGAAAAAATAATCTTAACTTTAATCAATTTTACACATTTCAAACAAACAAGATAAAATTTAGATAAAACAATTTTTAATTGAAAAAATGATTATTCCAAATAATTAATCAAAATCAAACACACTCTTATACTTTTATTTTTACATACTTATAGTGTGTTTGGATTAGATGTAAAAAAAAATATATGTTAACAAATCGTTTATGTGTATAATTAATTTTTAAGAAAATTAATTATAAAAAAATTAATTTATATTTAGATATATTAATTCACAATCAATTTTAAGATAATTTTTTTGTTGAATTGTATAAAAAGAACAGTTTTATGTATTAAATTATTAAAAAATATATAAAATAATTAAAAAATTTATTTAATTAAAAGTAAAAGAGTATTTATTTATCAAAACTTTATAATCAATTATACATATTTTAAATAAAATAACGTTTAATTAAAAAAAACTGTATGATGAAAGAATTATAATCTTTCTCAAAGATGTTGTTATACTTACTTTTATTCCATGTTTATTAAACAATAATTTGAACTCTACCCAACATCGTTAACACAAACTTTTATGAAGTTACAGGCCAACAGCCCACAGGATTCCATGGTTGCTAGTGCTAAACATCTGGTTTCGGTCAACTTACTGCTTATGCTTTCAAGTTTCAACTGACTTGTCCATTGCATGATTTAACCTTTAATTTCTTGATGTGGACATTATTCTTAATTGTATCTTCCAATAAATCCATATCCAAGTGTGTCAAATATATTTATATTATATAATAATTCATACACTTAAATTTGCGATTCAAATTAATACATCTGGGTTATTATAATATCGTGATGAGTTTAGTATTTAAGATAAGTTATTTATTATTTATTAATTATTAATTTTAAAATAATATTTAAAAATAAAATAAATATAAATAATAACTAATAAATATTTAATAATTCATCTTAAATAATGATATTTAAAAAAAATTAACAAAATAATCCGAGTTATATCATCCTTGCACAATTTGAGAGTGTGTAGTACAATTTGAAACGGGGTGAAACTCCCCAGAAATTTGCAGTGATGAGTAGACATGCGTTCCAGGCTTTCAAAGCCAACTCTTAAAACTTTCAGTTTCTCATATTTGTAATCATTTATTGAATTCAAATAAAAAAAGTAATGGTAAAAAGGAAAAAAATAAAAATAAAGACCTATATGACCATGCAACAATTCAATTTGATAATTTTGGATGTATCAAGCTGATGTGGGGCATCTTAAAATTATTTATAAAAAAAATTCATTTCAGTCAATATAAAAGTTAGTATAAAAATATCCTTCTCATATAATTAAAAGTATCTTATAACATGTTTGGGTTAGAGTTTAAAATTTTTTAAATTATGATTTAGACAAAAATTTGTCTCTAATTATTTTTGTTTAAACTATGATTTTAAACTTCCAAACTCTAATGCAAGCATGCACTTAATAATTTTTAGTCATTGTTCGAGGTTGTGACATTTTGTTTGAGAAATTCCAAAATTCTAATCCTATATTCAAATCTAATTTGTTTGGGTCAATCAGATCGTATATAGTATCTTCTATATTTCCAATAATCCGTTTTTTAATAAAGAAAAATATTTACTTATATGCATGCTGGTGTATGAGTGATGAGAAAAAGAGGTTTTTGTGGATACCGAATCTGATAATATGCCAGACAGCACATTGTTTTGGGTGGAAGATAAGATCCTCTCCATCTATCTATGCGTTTCCTTTTAATTTTCCATTTTGTTGATGTAGTTGTTTTAGTTTCGGTAGTGGAAATTATGTCTTCCTCCTAAGTCCTAACTTGTTATCAAAATGGAGAGTGGAGAAAAATGTCAGCCTTCCAACAACATTTGTCCCATTCAAAAAAAGCGCATGTTTTTCTCTTCATTTTCATACTCACCTTTCCAACCTACTTTGTCCTTTTTCCTGCTTTTTCTTTTCTTCTTTTCTTTTTTTTTTCTAATATCTTTTTGTATTAATAGTACAATATATGAATGATTTACAATTTTTTTTTATTAAAACTAATTATTTAAAATGCTACTCTTGCCAAATATTAGGACTAAAATTATACTAATTCAACTGTTGATATTGCTAATGTGGTCTCATTGCTTACAATTTTTGTAGAAGTAATATTGGTGAGTACATCAGCCACCTAAGAAAAATTAAAGGAAAAAAAATGTGTATAATATTGTTGAATTTGGTGTTAATTATTATGTCAAACATTCTCAGTATTCATACAATTAATCCATGAAACCTATTTTAATATTTGCACACCTATGTGTAAACCAAGCTATTAATTTGATATGATGAATGAACGATTGAAAGAAGGTTAAGGGTACGTTTAGATGCAGTATTTTTAGAGGCTAATGTAATAATTTTAATGTATTTGAAATACAACATTATAAATTAGTGTTTTGATGAAAAGTTAAAATTTTAAATATTTTCAAATATTTAATTTTAATTCACTGATTTATCAAATCACGTATGTTTTGATGAAAGTTTAAAATTTAAAATATTTTAAATGATTTAATTTTAATTAATTATCAAATAAATTTTATATTATATCGTCAAATTATATATTGATAATTAGATAAAAAAATGTCAAAGCCATTAGAATTGAGTTAATTGTAATAAGTTTAAGTAGGTGTAAGGGGTTCAAACCTTCGTGTTATAATTATAAAAAATTATGTATTATCATATTATTAAAAAAATTAATTAATATAACAATTACTTAAATTACTTTAAGGATGTGAATGTGAAGACAAGTAATCCCTTATTTGTTTCTACCTTCTCATCTGTAGTGCAGAGGACTTCAACGGTAGTGGGCAGATCACCGATGAGTTCACCAGCAGGTCATTGGTGCCATCATCAATGTTAGATCTGATGAGGATTTCCCCCAAATTTTATACTGCTTGATGAGGCGTTGCACACTATCTAAGCTTTTGGTTAATGTGTCCAAGAAGGAAAGAAGGATTGGGTGAAGCAGAGCAAAAAAAAAGGTGAAGATCTATTATTATTATTATTATTATTATTATTATTATTATTATTATTATTATTATTATTATTATTATATATGGTGAACTTGTTAGTTTCAATGCTGCCTTTAGTGCCCCAGGAGAAGGGGGTGGATCGTATATCACAAATTGGCAGTAGTGGGGCTTGGGAAAAGTTTGTTGCAGCTATTGGCAAAGGGTGTAGAATTTATAATAAAAATATAATTTCACAAAAAACTATTTAAACGGAGAATTTTACAAATGAAACAAACAAACGTATACCCTCTATCAATGATTTGAAAATCAAATAAGTAACTAGTTGATTATCAGTTTGAATTAGACCATAAAACTGTAAAACTGTTACCATGGTTTGACTAAATTGATGAGAATATCCAATAAGAAAAATAAAATCCACTTCCTATTGTTTCCTTGTGTCTATTTTGCTTTACTAATTTTATTATTTGTGCCATTTATGAGTTTGTTATTTTAGATGTATAGAAATTTTTTAAATTATAATTTATTGTTTATTTTGATTTTTTTATAATAACATTTTAATTAAATTTAAGCAAAAAAATAGCTTAATTACTTTATAATTTAATTATTTCAAGTAAAAATATAAAAAAACTCATAAAAATTAACTTTATCTTAAAGTATTTACTATATCTAATGTCTAACAAGATGTAAAAAAAAACTATAAAAATATATAACTTGAAGTATTTGATTAAGGATAAAAATATTTCAAATAAAACTTTTATTAGAGTATTTGTTCATTATAATAAGTAAATAAATATGATTTATATTTAATTAATTTAAAATATATGGTTAAAATAAAATATTAGTCCTTATAGTTTACACTCATTTGTAATTAAGTCCCTGTAATTTTTTTCTTTGCTTATGAATCCTTACATTTTGAAATCATTAGCACGTTAGTCCATGCTATCACGTGACCATGTAATAACATTAGTTTTTAGCTTAGATGGCAAACAGAGTCTGATGTGGCACTTATGTGGTATTTGGGGATAGGTTACCTAGACCACTTCTTGCCACCTCACCTCAGACTATCTGAGGGATGCAATTTCATTGCTAATAAAATCAAAATAAAAATCCCCAAACTCCCTTATCTTCTTCACCATTCATTCTCCAACTCCAAACCTTAACCTGCACTCTCATGGCGCCTTAGAACCTCACCGACTACGAACGCAAGAGGCTCCACAACATTCGCCTCAACGATGAAATGGTGGCTGCCCTTAAGCTCCACTTCGCAGCCAACAACCTCTCTGCCGCACTTAAGCACTCAATGTCTTATTCTTCTCTCTGCGTGTGTGCCATTGAGACCGATTCAAGTTTTTGTTTTTATCCAAAAATATATATATAAATCACCTTTACTTATCAATCATTTCAGGAATCAAATAGCACAATGTGGTATCAAAATCAAAAACCCCAATCATCGAACGTCACTCTCTATGTACCTGTGGCATGCCACCTGAATAATCCCAAGTTCTCAATGACAATTCTTTTGAGAAATCTGGGTAAAAATTTTGGGTAAAAATCAAGCATTGGGTAAAAAATTTGGGTCCTCTTGCAATGAGAGATGTTTATTGTGGGACTGATGATAAGTCTTTCACTGATAGCTCATTGGTTAAGGAAATTATGGGCATGGTTAAGAATGGAAGAGAAAGGTTTGGTAATGATGCAGAAAAGAGTTTTGTTGAAGTTGGGGTCTTTGTCTTTGCATCCCCAAAATATGGCATGGGTTGTTCCAGATGCGATAATCGCCGTACATTTTTTTCCCCATTCAATTAGTGCCAAGATGATTGTCATGGATGATAGGCTTAGGAATGTTGAATTTTGAGATGTTCGTTCTACACAGGATGAAGGAAGAAAGATGCCTAAGGTGAGGTGGTCAGAAGGGGTCTAGGTAACCTATCCTTAAATGCCACATAAGCGTCATATCAGACTTTGTTTGTCATCTAAGCTAAAAACTAATGTCGTCACATGGTCAGGATGATAGAAACTAACGTGCTAATGATTTCAAAATGTAAGGACTCATATTCAAAGAAAAAAAACTACAGGGACTAAATTATAAATGAGTGTAAATTATAGGGACTAATATTTTATTTTAACCAAAAAATATTAACAATTTGAATATGCTATGATATATGATCTTCATTAATCACCCTTATTAATAGGTAAATAAGTAATTGTTATTAAAATTAATATAAAATTTGAAAAAGTTAGAGTAATTAAATTTATCACTTAAATAAAATAAATTTAAATATAATTAAAATTTGAATTGGATTTGAACTTTTTTAAATAAAATTTAGATACATGAAAAATAAAACTATATCAAAGGATAAAAAATTTGGAGCAAAAAATTCATGTATGAGTAACACGCAGCATTAATTCATATTACATAAACTGTGTTTTATATAATAGTATATAGATTGTATAACCTATTTATACTGTTTTTATAGATTATTAAATTCTTATGATTTTTATATTTTAGTTCAATTTGATTATATTCAATTAATTATGAAAACTAACTTTAAATATAGAATTTAAACATTTCAAGAATACTAAATCATTGATTATTAACTATTGAAAAAATTCTAGATTCTTTTAATAACTTCTTAATTATTTAAAAACAAATATTAAATACTTGTTGCGTTCATAATCTTGTTGAATGAGTGTTATGTTGAAGTCGTTAAGGGATAGAGATATGTATAGTTGATTCTTAGTCTTGTGGTATTGATCTCAAAATTAAATAGATATTTTATTAATATTCAAATATGTAAGAGATAAAATTAATATTCAAATAGTTAATTGAAATTTAAATTAGAATTTTATCAATGTTAAAGGAATTGCATAATAAAATTTTGAAACCATTAATCTCAATATATCTAAATACAAACCAATAAAATTTTAGCACTTAATTTGAAAATCATAAATGAATGACATATGACATAACATATATTAAACACAAACCTATATCAAAAGAGCAAAAAATTAGAGAAAAATACATATATTAATGACACGTGACAATTATCCAAATTATATAAACTATGTTTTTTTTTTATAGTATATATAGTATATAAATAACTGAAAAGGTGTGGTATAGTAGTGGGGGGTCAAGGTGCTGTAGTGCATGTGAAGGCATGTAAGATAGGTTAAGGTTGTGGAGGTAACAGTTTTATGGTATGATTTGTACTGGCTAACCAACTGGTTATTGGTTGCTGGAAAATGATTCGATTTTCAAATTATTGATACATGGTATATATTTGTTTATAAAGTAAATTTAATAGGTGAAAAGGGGTTCACGTGACGAGGCATTAACATGGAAACTTCATCCATATTGACATCTCGTACATGAAATTATCGGTGCAATTGACATCTCCACATAGTAAGCTCTAATGTTGTTAATTTATGGAAGGTTCCAATGGCATTGACACCTCTTATGTGGCCCTAAAAAGACAATCGTTAGCGTGACAAAAATGATATTATGATGGTAATTAATTTGAAAAGAAAGGTATTTCAAAAATTAGTTTTAAAAACATGGAAACAATGAGTGTGTTTGGAGGTGTTTTTATAAACAATTTTGTTGTTTTTAAAAAATAATAGAACAAAAAATATATGTTTCATTTAATGTTTTTTTATAATTGTTTTAAAAAAATTGTTTTGTAAAATGTGTAACCCCGAGAACAAAAAATAAAGAACATCTATTAGATGTTTTAAGATGTTTTGAAAACAAATGTTAGAAAACATACGGAGAATAATTTGTGAGAACTATTTTCATTAATGACAATTCTGTATAAATCAAATTCTCAACTTTTCTCTTCTATGGTTCTACCCTTTCTTTTTTACCTTCCTCCTATTCTCTTTCCCTCTCCCTTTCATCTCCACCAACGCCATTGCTCCAATTGCTCCTTGCCCCTTCAATATCACCATCCTCCTCGTGTTGTGGTGGTTAAGGTCATCGCTGGCTTAGAGCCAATCGTCCAAGATAGGGATAGGGAAGGCGCTAAAGGGAAGCTTGAAACAATTATTGATGAGGGCCTTCTCCAAAAGAAGGAGATCCATGGTGGTGGGTTGACAAATGATAAGAAGTAAGAGATTTTGAAAATGATTTCTTTCTGGTTGTGAAATGGAATAGGAGAAATGAGACTTAGGCCCTTGACAATAAAAAAAAATGCAGTGAGAGATGCCAATGGTAGTGACTAGTGGCAAACAAAAAGTGGTAGTGGGTTGGCAAAATTGTTATTGTGGTTGTTTCATTTCCAAGCAAATTTTTTGTTTTGTTGTTTTAAAAACTATTTTATAAAACAATATTTCCAAACATTTTTTTTTATGTTTTGAAAAACCTATTTTTAAAACAATATATCCAAACATTTTTTTATTCTAAAAAAATTGGGCCTTTTTTGTTTTGTTTTTGTTCCAAAAATATTATAAAAAAAACAAAAACACTTCCAAACAAGTCTTATAGTTTTTAAAGTAAACACATATTTTGATTCTTTAAGGATATAAGTAGCATCACATGGATCCTCTATTTATAAATACAATAAATTAGTCCTTAAAAGATATATGCTACTTCAAATTAATCCTTAAATGTGACATTTATACCATCAAATTGGTCTTTGAAGAGCGAAATTGATGACATTAATTATTAATTATTGAAGGACAAATTTGACATTATTAGTAACTGGATGACCAATGTGATGTCTTGTATATCTTTGAATGATCAAAATAAGTATTTATTTTATTTTTCTTTTGATGCAATATGTTTCAGTTTAAAGTTTATTTTTATTTACGTTTTAAGTAACTAGTTTATAATAATAAGGATAAATTACAATTTATCCCATATGGTTTAACTCAAAATCATTTCGACCCCTTTGTGGCTTAACAAGTAGCATTTTATCTAATTGTGGTTTGTTCTGTTATCACTTAACTACATTGTGTTCTTTTTTCATATATTTTTTTAATAGAAAATACATATTAAAATTTAGAAATACGATACTAGTAAAATCTCAAGTGTGAATATGCATATTACTCATTTGTTTTATAATAAAATTGAAACGTTTTTGTTTTGTAACATTAAAAAATCATTGATAATTTGCCTATCTTCCTTTTTTATGTAGAATTTGATTATTTTCTTTTATTTGTTGGTAATTGAATGTTTCATATTCTCTTTAAAAGTTTTTAAGCCATTGTTGTAATTTTTTTCCACAACTTTACCACATGTTTTTCATTAAAAAATAAATATAAAAATCACAAGGTGATTATGTGATAACATAGCAAACCGCAGAAGGTAAATTGACGCATTTTAAATCATAGGGTGACAAAGTAATTTTAAGTCAAACCATAAGGAGGAAATTGTAATTTACCCTAACAATAAAATAATTATACTTTTTATTATAATTATTGTTATTGAATATAATTATTTTAATAAACAATGGTTTAAAACAAATATTTTTTTGTTAATGTGTTAAAAGAAATATTAATGGTGGAGAAATACACATAGCATGAATTGAAAACAGCCGTTCTCTCAACCTTTCATCTATTTATCTTTTTTCCTTTTCTCATCCATCGGAGGAGGTGGTTTGGGCCCTTTTTTTGGCCTCGAATCACCCATCTACATCGTTTTTTTATCTCATTTTATCTAAATAAGTGGTTTTCCACATATATCTGAAATAACCAAATGAAACACAAGAAGGGGGGTTGAATTGTGTTTCTTAACCCTTTTTTTTAATAATAAAAGATTTTCCTTTTCAAAAGAAAGTAGAACACAGCGAAGGAGACAGTTTAACAAGCAAGGTGCTTAGGACTAACACCACTTAGTCCTAATGGACTCCAAGGGTTTCGAAAAGACTTTTAATAAAAAGTTAACACGTTCTAAAACCAAATAAAAAGAGTTTTGTTAATAAACACAATGGAAAACCCCAGAGGTTAGTGAAAATAATAAAGCACACTAGAAGAGAGGAGAAGCTTACACACAAGATTTATCCTGGTTCACTCTTATCAACCAAGAGCTACGTCCAGTCCCTTCAACAAGAAGGATTTTCCAACTAATCTTTTTCACGATTACAAGTATTATGCACCTCTTCAGGTAACAAGTATTTTCAACCTCTTCAGTTCTATCTCACAAGTATTCTTTTACACACGCCTCTTCAGGCTTACAAGGCTTAAGATGAATAGATGAAAGTAGATGAAAGCTTGAGTTGAAACTCACTAACAAATGAGAATAGACAATAGAAATCTCAAGGCTTTTTCTTTTTACACGAATATGGAAGTAAAGCTTTTTAGACTATTGAAGGATGCTTCGGCAAAAGATCTCTGTCCTTCAAGTGCTGCTTCTTCTCTTTTATAAGTAAGACAAATTTGAGCAGACTTCATGGGCTAGATCGTCCAACGGAAATATTTATTACCGTTCTGAGTAGCATTAAATGCATCTACAGGAAAAGTGCTGAACTCCTTCTGACGGTGACTTTTATTCTCTGAGATTTCCAATCAATGAAAACAAAAGTCCTGATTTGTCTAAGATAGCAGACGGTTTCTTATTTGCAGATCTTTGTAGTTGTTAGACAATGTCAGCAAAAGTGGCTTAGTTGACTTCTTCTGTCGCCGTGAGCTGTCAGAGTTCTTTTCTAGCATTTAATGAGGAACAGTTCTTTATTTTTGAAATTTTACTTGGACGAGAGCTTGAACTTGAACTTTGAAAGAGTGAGTTAAGTCCGAGCTTTGGCAGACAGATCGTCTTGGACGAACTAATAAAAAGTAACAGTATATGCATACAAGTATTGGACGCACAAATAGTAAAAGTATATAATACATTCATTGGACCCATGAAGAGTTATAGCACATTGGACGCACGAGGAGTTATAGCATATTGGACGCACAACCAGTAGCGAATTGTTAAAACTATTGTCGAAACACTTACTTGTTCAAACTAAATAAATATTTTTGTTATCCTCAAAACTTAACAGGGAAAGCTTATAGCTTTTAAGAAATTAGAACTTAAACCTTTTTATAAGAAATTGGTTTCAACAATATCTGGGTTTTCTTTCGTGTTTTTTCATATTTTCGTCGTGTAAGTGCGGCGGTGTTTTGTTCGTCGTCTTGTTGCAGCGTCGTTTGGTTTTCCGTCTTGGTGCGGTGGTTTCCTGTCTTGTTGCAGTGTTCGTTTGGTTCAGATTGGTAGATCTGCTTCGATCAATTACAGATTCAATCAAGAGTTGGGCATCAATGTTATAGATACGGAGGCATGGGTATTCCGGTCACTATGATTTTGTTACATTTGTAGGCATTTTGTCATGTTATGCTATTAACCTGGGTGCGGTGAGTTTGTTCACAGATTCATCCTTTTCCGTTTTTAGCGATATTGAATTTGTGTTATTCTCGATGTATTTTACTAATTTAAATAAATAAATATCTTTTTTAGTAAAAAAAAAAATGAATTGAAAACCGTATAGCAACACAATGAAAGGTGTGCAAGTGCACGATAGTAAGAATGATAATGCCATATAACGGGTTCCGCACCAATCTTTTCTAAAATTTGTTGTGCATGTATTTTCTTTTATCTAGTATGTTAGTTGTCATGGTTTTTTTTTTTTTTTTGTACATGTTATGGTTTTTCTTTTAACCATAATTTTAAGTAAAATAAAATTTCCAACAAACGATTTGGAGTCTCCGAAAACTAAACAAAAGAAAAATCTAAAGAATAGGTTGATTTAAATATCACAAATATAAATGAAAAAGGATCAACAGAGGTAAAAAAAAAGGTGTGAAAAAAAGGTGTAGAAGAACCTTATGAAATTAAAAGCTAAAGAAATAATTAAATTTTTTTAACATGTTTATAGGAATGTCAGTTAGTGCTCAATAAATTAAATAATAATCTTTTATAAAAGAGAAAAGAATGTGAATGGAATAACTCTTCTTATTTATAAATTTATTGAGAAATAATGGAATTTGTACAAAATTATTTGATTTTTGTAACCTAAGAGACCTAGTAGTTAAAAAGATGTGCTTCCTCTACATGCACCAAATTGATATAGGAATAAGGGACTTAGTCTTATTAATGAAAAATTAAACATGATCAATCAAGGAAAATCATTTTATTTTTATTTAAAAATTGTCATATACTATTTTATTTCATAAATTTAATTACTTAAAAATATTTATAAGATATGTTTTTTTTACAACATATTTATAAGATATGTTAGAATTTAGACTTAAACTTTTTATTATCTTTGCATTTATTATCTAAACTCGAGGAATGCAACTCTTCTGCATTTGATCATTTTCCTTTAAGTGTCATCCTATTTCCTTTTATTGCATTCCATTATTTCTAATTTTTTTTTGGGTAGAGATTATCTATATATATTTTTAAAATATAAATCAAAAGGATTTTTTTAACTCAGAATTAAAAACCCAATTGATTGTACAGGGGCAATATGCTTTATTTCATAATCAATGAAAAAAGAAAGTAATAATGCAATATAAAACATGTTTTTTTTGTTTTTTTAAAAAATAAAAAGATATATCTTATCAATTATCATAGTCAGTACTCACTGTCTTTTTAAAAAAAGACAAAAGCCATCATGAAATGGTCACAGGAGGGGTATGAAACGGAAGAGGAGCGCATGATGCTTGAATGGGTTCAGGAATCAGGAGTTACAAGCAACGTAAGTTGGTCTGCTAAGTTCCGGATTAATTTAGTATTCATATCTTTTTTCTGAGATATTGATATTTTAGATGAATTGTTAAATATTTATAAATTATTATTTATATTTAATAAATTTTTAAATATTTATTATAAAATTAATAATTAATTAATAATTAATAATTTATTTTAAATACCAAATTCATAATGTACCAATAATAACTCCCGGTTAGGGCACCTTCGTCTCACGTTTTTTTTCCACTACGGTCATACAACGCGCCAACCAAGAACTGAAACTACGGTTCTACCCTCCGTGCCAACATATATATAAGTTTTTCCTCACAATTTTTTTTAAATAATAAATAAATTTTAGCTACATGATTAATGAACTTATGTAATATTAAGGTGAAAAACATATTTGTAAATATGTAATTTTAATATCTTAAACAAAATTAGTTTCTACTTTCTATTAAAAAATTGAAAAATACTCATAAAAAGGCTATATTTTTTCCTATTTAAATATAAAAAAAATCAAAATACACTTGGATAACAAAAATATAGAGATATATTATGTTTATTATTTTTCAAATGTGGTTTTATACGCACAGTGTACGCAGCATGCAGTACAACTCCAAATACTTAATTTTGAAGTACAATATACTCATTCGGAATTCAAGGAAAAAACCAAGGGCAAAACGGGAAACAAAAACCTCCCTCCCAAAAAAGATAAATAAATTAAATAATTAGAAATTTTATTTTACTAAAATGTATTAACATTATTATAGATTTTTGAATAAATGAATGGTCAAAATTACTTTAACTTATTCAAAAATTATCTTTCAATTTTTAAAAATTCTTTTAATTCTGAGAAAATTTTCACTGAACAAAAAAGAAAAAAAAGTGTTACTGTCTCAACATCATCGTCACCATATCTATCTGGGAAAAATTCTCCTTTCCTCTCCTCTTCTCTGTCTTTTCGATTTTCCTTTTCTGCATTTCTTTTCTATCCTTTTTTCTTTTCCGTTTCCATCTATTCAAATTTCTCTTTACCTCTCTCTATATATATCGTCCTCTTCCTATCTGGCTCACTCTCGCCCCCCCTCACCTCAACACCTTCGGCATGGCGCCTAGTACCAGAGGCCACCTGCAGCTCGCTTCTCTGGGCGGCGCCGGCGAAGATTCCGACGAACTGGAGGATGTGCGGCTCCTGGACTCCTACGAGACCAACGATGTTTCGCACCACGGAATTGAAGAGGCGATGAAGCGAATTCAGGTGAGAGTCTCCGGCATGACCTGCGCTGCATGCTCCAATTCCGTGGAATCAGCTCTCAAATCCGTCGACGGCGTCCTCACCGCCTCCGTCGCCCTGCTCCAGAACAAGGCCGACGTCGTTTTCAACCCTAGTCTGGTCAAGGTTAGTCTCGGTTTGGAGTGTGTTGACTGTACACTGCTTTTCTTTCTCAGATTTCCTTTGTTTTTTTTTTTTTGGGTGTGATGAAGTGTTAGCTACTGATAATTTCAGTTATTATTTTCTTTCTGTTACTTATTATAGATGTTGTTTTGAGTACTGAGTAGTGAGTACTTCTTCTATTATTATTTTTACTATTTAGTTAATTTGTGTTTTTCATTTTTTGTTTGTTTTTACCTTAATCGATTATATACCTTTTGATTAATCATGGACATATGGTTAATGTGTTGGATGGGGTTGTGTCAGATATTTGAATGCAGATGTGTGCTTATTTAATCAGTGATCGTACCTTAATTTTGTTATTGTTCATGGGTGGTGTAGACAATCTCGTTAACCTTTTTTTCATGGGTTGAAATTTGTTACCATATTGGCTCAAGAAAGTTAATGAAAGTCTGCTTTGGACATTTATTGTTTTGGCTTGCTTGTCATTGCAATTAAGTGGACATTTGTTCATTGCAAGCCTATAAGGGATGATATGCTTGACCTCTACTTTTTCAGTCTCTGGCAAACTCTCTCCAATTCTACTCTTAGTGTGGTTACAATTATTTTTTATAAATTATGACCGCAGTGAATTTTCTTGTCTTGGTTACAATTATTACAATTAGTTTTGCGCTGCTCCCTCATATTTGGGTGGGGTTATTTTATATTTGGATGTAATATCATGGTTGTTTTTGGTCCTAAGTTACAGGTTATCCCTATATACACTTTTCTATTGAGATGTGGACTAAAATTAATGGAGAAGCCCCTCTCTCTCTCTATCTCTCTCTCTGATGATAGCTCATATCACAAACTTCAACTGATATACGTCCTCCACTCATCAATTCACTCCTTATGTGCGTATTATTGCTTTTGTAGTATTTCATGATCAGATATCATAATTCTGGCCAGTAAGGCAGGCCTCCTTCACCCATCAGGTTCTGCTACCATTGAAGAATAATATGTTTCTTGAATGAATGATTATTGTTAGACAGCTGCATGCTAAGGGCTGAAAAGGCAGTTCTTATGTCCTATATTAAGTGAATAAAAACAAATTAAGCCTTTCTTCAGTGAATTGTATGAATTAGTACAGGAAGCTTGTATTCAATAGATATTGAATTATATTTTGAAACTTGTCATATTCCAGGATGAAGACATTAAAAATGCAATTGAAGATGCAGGGTTTGAAGCAGACATATTACCTGAACCCAGTACACTTGGAAAGATGCCACATGGAACCCTGGTGGGACAGTTCACAATTGGAGGTATGACATGTGCAGCCTGTGTAAATTCTGTTGAAGGTATTTTGAGAAATCTTCCAGGGGTCAAAAGGGCTGTGGTAGCTTTGGCTACTTCGTTAGGCGAAGTTGAATATGATCCCAATATAATTAGTAAAGATGATATAGTCAACGCAATTGAAGATTCTGGTTTTGAAGCTTCATTTGTACAGAGCAGTGAGCAGGATAAAATGATTTTTGGGGTTGCTGGTGTATACAGTCTGATTGATGGACAGGTTTTAGAAGACATGCTCAGCAGCATGAAGGGAGTGAGGCAGTTTCGTTTTGACCAGATATCAAGTGAATTGGATGTTCTGTTTGATCCTGAAGTTCTCAGTTCTAGATCCTTAGTTGATGGGATCCACGGGGAAAGCAATGGAAAGTTTAAATTACATGTTAGAAACCCTTATACAAGAATGGCTTCTAAAGATGTTGAAGAGACCTCAACTATGTTTCGGCTCTTTATCTCAAGCCTGTTTCTTAGTGTGAGTATTTCTTTAATCTCAATTCCTATAAAAATCTTTGTGTATACTTCATCTAGTTTCATTGTACTTCCTTTTCTTTCGTTATTTGTATTCCTTTCCATTTCCATCTGATCATGATCTCTATGGATACTAGAAATCACATGTCAAAATCCTTGTAGATAATGTACTACTGGCACTGATTGAACAGCTACTCATTATATGTATAAATAGTGTTCTCTGTCCAAAACACATTCACACAGAAATACTAGGAGTAAATTTACTTGTGTATTCTTAGATAAGGATTATCAGAAGTAATGCATTTGAGGAAGGAAGGGTAGAGTTGTAGAGGACTAAGAGGAGAAATGGGGGGCGGGGGTAAGAAATCATCTAGTTGCTGCAGTATTCTCAAACATTAAGGCGTTAGTGTTGAATGAATCATCCATTGAGACTCCGCATTTGTCAAATCCCATAAACACGGGGGTTGCATTAGTCCATACATTAATTTCATATGAAGGAAGAGGTATTCTGTCATGATGTCATCTTCTCTTTTCTTCATGAAACCATCTATACCGAAGCAAAACGATATTTGATATTGTTGCTGAGAGGAATAATTGTCATATTCAAAATTTGTGAGTGTGTGTTAACATCCCTTGTTTCTTTAGGTTCTTGTTTGATCTTTTGAATTTATTTTTGCTTGATGCATGTGTCAGATTCCTCTCTTCTTCATTCGGGTAGTTTGTCCTCATATACCATTGGTGTATTCCTTGTTACTTTGGAGATGTGGGCCTTTCCTCATGGGTGATTGGTTGAAGTGGGCATTGGTGAGTCTCATCCAATTTGTAGTTGGGAAGCGCTTCTACATTGCAGCTGGCAGAGCTCTTAGAAATGGTTCAACAAACATGGATGTCCTGGTTGCTGTGGGAACTACAGCCTCTTATGTTTATTCTGTTTGTGCTCTTCTGTATGGTGCTCTTACTGGATTTTGGTCTCCAATATACTTTGAAACAAGTGCCATGCTCATAACATTTGTATTGTTGGGCAAGTATTTGGAATGCCTTGCCAAGGGAAAGACATCTGATGCCATCAAGAAGTTAGTAGCACTTGCTCCTCCAACAGCTTTATTGGTTGTCAAAGATAAAGGTGCATATCACTATTATTTTACGTGCCTTGTTTTCTTAATAAAATGGAGGTGAAACATCTTTGGCTTTGACTATCTTATATTTAGGGTGAAAACTCATTAATGAAGGTTTCATCATTTGTCATGTTCTAGATTTAATTGCAACATCAAATTAGAATTTGAATTGTATTGATTTTCTAGGTGGTAGATCTATTGAAGAAAGGGAAATAGATTCTTTGCTCATTCAACCTGGTGACACATTAAAAGTTCTTCCTGGTACAAAGATTCCTGCTGATGGTAGCGTTACTTGGGGCTCAAGTTATGTAAATGAGGGCATGGTAACTGGTGAATCTGTACCTGTTTTGAAGGAGGTGAATGCATCAGTTATTGGAGGTACAATAAATTTGCATGGCATACTACACATTCAAGCTACCAAAGTAGGATCTGATACAGTTTTGAATCAGATAATTAGTTTGGTTGAGACAGCCCAGATGTCCAAAGCTCCAATTCAGAAGTTCGCTGATTATGTAAGTATTCTGGTCATGGTTGTGTTTGACTATGTTGCACTTGGGCAACTTTTATGTTCTACTAGCGTTACCTTGTTGGCGTATGCTTTTTTGCATAGAATAAAATTGCATTCCCTTCTGTGGTAAAGAAAGTATTAGATCGTGAAACAGTTCTGAAGTTAAGTGAAATGTTTCATATTTCGTGATGACCTGTACTTGACTACCACATAATTTCATTTTTTTAAAATAATAATCCAATTCTTGTTATTTGTCAATCTGCATTGTTGTTAAGTTAGATTTGCCCTGCTAAGACTTGATTTATATCATGGCTTTATATAGGGGGGATGATAATACTTGGTTCGTGATGGATGGATGATAATTGTACTGTGGTTGTTACTATGTATATATTTTCTTAAGCTAAACTTATGGAATTTAGCATACCTGAGCTAACAAAGATACAATGAGTAGCAAGGAGTCGGCATTTGTTTGGTTCCTTTTCTGCTTTTCTGGCAAATCTGGTTAAGCTTTGTAGAGCTGGGGAAATCTGTTGAAGGCTCACCTCTGATCACTGAATCTTCTTCTATGAAATTATTCATAAAATTGGAGTGTTAATGAATCCATTTATTCCAAGTTTTGGCTTTCTTCCTAAATGAAGCTGCTGCTTTTTGCTTGCTTGTCATTTTCTAAAGATAGTCACTATTTTGAGTAGTTGATTGGTCCATCAATAATTGAAGAAATATTAGATATGAACTCAGGTACCATTCTCTTGGCTTGCAGGTAGCAAGCATATTTGTTCCTACAGTTGTTTGTTTGGCATTATTGACATTATTGGGTTGGTAAGATCACGTTAACTAGTTTTGGCATATTGATAAAAGTTGAGTTCTAATGTAATTGGAATGCTTATCCCTACTTTTTTCTAAAAGTTTTGGCTGATTGTCCGTAGGTATATTGCTGGGTCTGTTGGAGCTTATCCAGAAGAATGGCTGCCAGAAAATGGAAATCACTTTGTTTTTGCCCTAATGTTCTCAATATCTGTAGTGGTGATTGCATGTCCCTGTGCGCTTGGCTTGGCAACACCAACTGCTGTCATGGTGGCTACAGGGGTTGGGGCTAACAATGGAGTGTTAATTAAAGGAGGAGATGCCTTGGAAAGGGCTCAGATGGTGAAGTATGTGATATTTGATAAAACAGGCACTCTAACTCAGGGAAAAGTCTCTGTTACTACTGCCAAGGTATTCACAGGAATGGAACGTGGAGAATTTCTTACATTGGTGGCTTCTGCCGAGGTGAATTCCAATTTCTTGATGATAGTTACTTTGATTCTTATTGTCTGTTTCTAATATTGTCACATACCTGGTTCATATCCTAGATACAGGTGAAGTTATAGAGGACTTATAAGAGATATTTTCTACATTTCCTCCCCCCTCCTTGTCTCAGCCAGCTTAACTTCCCCAATAGTGTTATAGCATGCTGTCATAGCATTAGGAACAAGATTGGAGTAGATTTATCATTTCTGACTATGTTTGATTGTCAGAAAAGTTCACCCTTCTATTTCTTGCGTGAGGCCTATCAGAGAATCAATTATAATCTGTTTTAATTCATTTTATTTTCATGATTCAGGCTTGCAGTGAACACCCACTGGCGAAAGCAATATTAGAATATGCACGCCATTTTCATTTTTTTGATGATTCCTCTGCTACCACTGGTACCCAAAATGATGGCAAGGAGTTAAAGTCTGGGTGGCTTTTTGATGTCTCAAACTTCTCTGCTCTTCCAGGAAGAGGTGTCCAATGCTTTATAGATGGGAAACTTATTTTGGTAGTGTCTTTTTACTATTGTGATATGGCTGTCATTATCTCTAAATACTGTGGAATTTGCTTCATATTTTCCTCAGAGAAGTACTTACCAGAGGCAGTATGTGCTGAACAGGTTGGTAACAGGAAGCTGATGGTGGAAAGTGGCATAAATATTTCAACCGAAGTAGAAAATTTTGTGGTGGAGCTGGAAGAAAGTGCAAAGACAGGGATACTGGTAGCATATGATGATATATTAACTGGAGTATTAGGCGTTGCAGACCCACTAAAGAGAGAAGCTTCTGTAGTTATAGAGGGCCTCCAGAAAATGGGTGTCAGACCTGTTATGGTTACAGGAGATAACTGGAGAACAGCTCGAGCTGTTGCCAAGGAGGTATGTATATATTTGTATTTTTCTTTTTTTGTTGGCTGTTAAAACTTATGTTCTGATAACTTTTAGGGTGTGTTTTCAAGGCTATGCTTCTTAGTGTCAGCAGTCAACATCTGGACTCTTGTACAAAGAAGACCAATAACCATATGCATGGATTATAGTATTTTTGGTGTGTGTTGTAGGACAAAATTGTGGTCTGTGGACAGCCATAATTGGAATCAATGGATGAAGTAAAAATATGATTTGACCTATAATCTGGCCATTGTGCTATCGAGCATGCAGTTGATTTTCTTATTCATAACTGCAATAGTAATAGTTGAAAGAAATGATATGATTTTAAATTTGTAACTATTAATTTCCGGATTCTTGAGCTCTTTATTGTGAATCATAACAAACCAATTATCTGTTTAAAGCAAAATCACTGCTTATGTATCAGAGTTGCAACATAAATTTTATATGATAGAAATTATTGTTGTTGTCCAACTTAGGTTAAGAAATGTATTGTATGACAGGTTGGCATTCAAGATGTTAGAGCAGAGGTTATGCCAGCAGGAAAGGCCGATGTTGTTCGTTCTTTCCAAAAAGACGGAAGCATAGTTGCAATGGTGGGTGATGGTATCAATGATTCTCCTGCATTAGCTGCTGCAGATGTTGGTATGGCAATTGGGGCTGGGACAGATATTGCAATAGAAGCTGCTGACTATGTGTTGATGAGAAATAATTTGGAAGATGTGATCACAGCCATCGATCTTTCCCGGAAGACCTTTTCCCGAATTCGATTGAATTACGTATTTGCGATGGCCTACAATGTTGTTGCTATACCAGTTGCTGCTGGGGTTTTATATCCTTCACTGGGGATCAAGCTGCCACCATGGGTTGCTGGTGCATGCATGGCTCTCTCGTCTGTAAGTGTCGTATGCTCTTCTTTGCTTCTCAGAAGATATAGAAGACCCAGACTTACTACAATACTTGAAATAATTGTTGAATAACAAGAAATGAATGAGAATAATCATAGGTTTTGGCTTCTGAGGGTATAAATGAGTGACTGGAACTTGTAATTCCAATTTTTGTGCATTTTCCTTCAGTTCCTGCACTCATTGGGGTGCTATTGTAATTGTAGCTGCCAATTAATTGTAAATGTACTTGGATTGTAATTGTGTAGCGCTCTCTCCCACCAACACCCTTCTCTGTTTCTGCGTAACTCCTTCCCTAGGAAGCACAATACCTCAAAATGTTTGCTATACCGAAGTCGAATATGTACCCATATTAGATACCGTATCAGATATTCCTTAAACACCATTAGATACTTTTAGCCTTCATACTATAATTTTTAATTTTTAATCTTTTTGTGTTAATACAAGTGAAATATCATAAGAATTTGACTGATACTAATCTTCTATTGTTTGCAATGACTAAATACTAAATAAAAAATTCTCCACTTTTTGATGATTTCTAATCTTTTGAGAATTGTTGTATCCCTGTGTTATATTGATGTTATATTCTAATTTTTTAAGAATTGTTATATTCTCCTGTCATACCAATGTTATATCTGATACTCGTATCTGTATTAATATTCGTGCATCATAGCTTCTTTCATGGGGCACATATGTGAATGTGACCATGTCTGTCTATTTCTAGAAGTAGAGTAGGTTGATGAGATTTTTTCAATTTTTCAAGTGGGAACTAGGTTTAAATATTTAGGTGTTGTTAAGAGTCGCTCTAGCATCTTGATGCTTGTGCCCCTAGCCACTCGATGCATCCTTGCACGAGGTGGGTCCCAATGCAAGGGTCTTGCTAGGGGTGTTACCCCCGAGGGTTGGAGTATCATTTAGCAAAACCCCAATGAGGCGTTTGGTTCAAGTTTTGAAAAAATATTCTCAGGAATGATATTTCGAGGAATGCTATTTCCATGAATGATTATTATTATGTTTAGTTGACAAAAAACATTCTCATAGTCTAAGTCAGTGACTGTTAATTACCGACGACAGACTGTTAATTACCGACGACAGCGAGTGGCCAGATTTCGGTGGCTGGCAACAGGCAGAAGTCGTCGGCCATCGTCTGACAATGGTAGCTAGATTCTAGTGACTAGTCGTCAACTGCAGGCGGTGATATAGGTGATCGGATTCCAATGACTAACGCGACGGTTGAGGTCATCATCAATTGCTAGCGGCGATAAGGGTGATCGAATTTCAGTGACCGGCACAGTGGTTGAAGTCGTCGGTACTATCAATTGCCGGCGGCAACAAGGGTGGCTGGATTCTACTAACTGACCGCCACAGACAGTGGTTGATGGTGGGGGATGGCGGTCGCCAACAATAACGTGGAGATGGTTGGTTGATGACATGATGATAGAATGGTAGGTATTTTGAACATTTCACATGACAAAAATATTCTCATGCCATGGGAATGTTGCAAACCCACCTCCCCCATGGAAATGAAAGTGTGGGAATATTGAGCAAAAATTATTCCTGAGAATCATTTTTGGATGAGAATGTTTTTTCAAAACTTGTACCAAACATGAGAATTCAACATTCTCATGTAAAAATTCTCAGGAATGAAAAAATAATCCGTGTATCAATCGCCACGTAAGTATTTTAAGTTTTTAACCCTTGATGATTTCAATTCTCAAATTTAATAATTTTTTCGTGTTATATTCTTTGTGCCAAGCCAATCTTATAGTTTTGTGAAAATTATTGATAAGGACTAAAGCAAACGTCGTCTTTTTTTGTTTGTTTGTTTACACATCGGGTTTTATTTTGGTGCGTAATTTGATTTTTTTAAATACTAAAATTGTTATTTAAATAGTTTTCAAAAATATGATAATTATGATAAAGAATATGAATATTGTGTTGTGAGCCGTGGTTATATTTTATATCTTGTTTGTTAAAATATTGCCTCTAAAAGTGCGTGGTGTAAATGTAAAGTCATCAAGGTTCTTTGCAAAGGTCAAATATTTGTGTTAGAGAAGAATAAAAAGTCACGCTACTTACATAATTACGTGCAAAAATTTAAAACTATTTGTCAAATTAACAATATGAAAAGATAGATGTCCGGAACTAATATTGCTTAAATGATTCTGCGTCTGATTTTATTCAACATTTTTTTTTTCTTTTGCATTTAGATTCATCTAGTAATTATTAATAATATAATTGCACCTATATCAAACATTTTCCTTTTGCGTAACTAGCATTTTCATTTTCTATAAGGGAAACTTTCGATAATAACTAAGGAAAATTGTTGCGAATAGGAGAATTAATTAGGACTAGGAATTATCATATTCCAAGTTTTGAGCGAAAGCAACCATAACTGAATCACTTAAATATGATTTCAATAATTTTGAATTCATGCATTTGGAAGCTTACCTCTCGTTTTTTTTTTTTTCCTTTCCTATTGTACTAAAAAAAAATGGTTTGAACTCTTGCAGCAACGTGTCCTACCTGCTATGGGCTCCTGCTAACATCAAATAAAATTATACTTTTAAGATCAATCATTTAAATATTTAATTGCAAGGCTTTTTTCTTTTTCTTTTTCCTTAAAAAACAAAGATAAAAGATAATTTTATTAGTCAATAGTAAGATCTGAATATAAAAAAAATATGAGAGCCGCAACCGAAAGTACACACCCAAAGAATTAACACAAAAAGGGGTAATTATTAATTGAGTACGATTAAAAAGAAACCTTAACAAATTAAAAGATATTCATAAGAGGTAGATTGTAATTTTGATCCAAACGGTAATACTGAAGTTAAAGATATTTCTACCCACTACACATGTCTTTTATATTGAATTGATTTTTCTTTTTGTGTAATTTTTTATAAAAAAATAAAAAATGATCTAAAGAATAGGCTAAATTTGAAAATCTGAACAATGAAAAGTTAGATTCAACAAAGTTGCACGGGACTTGCCTTTCCAAAACTTTCCATCATTGCATTTTTATACCAAAATGTGATTGGCATCATCGCTACTTTTACCTCAAGTAATCCTAACAATTATCTCACCACATTGGCACGGGCACTATCGTTTCCAAGCTCTTGTGACATTTTGTTTTTACCTGCTTCCAATTTCACTACGATTATGTCAGGGATTAGGTATGAGGTGGGGAAAGTGGAGGAATAATGCTTGTTGAGGAAAGACAAACACAATTGTTAACAGCTCTTCAAGTCGTTGATAACACACAAAATGTCACGGGCGACATATAAAGATGTAAATCTTGATAATTTCGAAGAGTTGGTATGTTTCACTTTAAGGGAATATTAGAAACATTTTGATTTATGCAAATGACATTTTTACTAGAGAATGGTTAATCTTGAAAACAAAATAACATAATACCAACTGCACTGTAGTGTATGTATTCCACTTCGCTTAAGAATACTGGGTAAAAAAAAAAAAAAAAGAATGCTAGGTCCAAATCTCCTCACTTAAGCGAGAAACTATTGGTTATAAGTTATAACTGACCATAACAAGTGACCTATTTCACATGTAAATAAGAAGCTAGTCTTTGAAGGTATCTCTCAATTTACACTATTATTCCGAGTTGTCCAATTTTACTGGCATGATCGTTGGAGCAGACACAACGTCCACCCCACTTTTTCACTTTGCAAGCTTCATCCTTTCTTGACCTACGAGGCTCAGACACAACCTTCTCATCACTTAAAGTTTTATTCAGCACCCATTGACCGACCTCCCTATAACCTTGGCAGCTAACACACTTGGCTGAGTGAAATTGAAAGTTCAAGCATTATCACTGATAAATTAAACTCTTTTAATAATATAATAATATACAATTAGATGATAATTTAAAATAATTTTATAATGAGAATAAATCAAATATTTTGTGCTTTGAATATAATTATTATTTTTTCAACTTATGCTTTGCATATTTTAACAAAGGATTGCTTTTCGTGGTCTAACCAAGAGAAAAAGAAAACAAGTGATTGCTTTAGAATGCCAAAAAGTTGGCTAGTAAACGCATGACGATAGGTAACATCATCATGAAAATCAAGTGAAAAATCCATTAAACCTGGGATATCTTTGGCTGAACTAGAAAGTATTTGGACGCATGATGGTAACTGGTTGTTGATTAATGAGTAAATCAGTAATTTGGTTATTGAAAAATATAGATGATATTAATTTAATATTTTAATAATTTTTAACATTAAATTAGTCATTTAATACTTTTTTAGAGACTAATTTAATGTTAAAAGATAATTTTAAAGGATTAATTTAATATAAAAATTAATATTTAAAAAATATTTTAATATTAAAAATGACATTCAAAAAATATTTTAATATTAATAATTATTAAAAAATTAAATTTATATCACCGTATTTTTGAATACCAAATTACTAGTTGACTCTTTATTCGTGTAACACCCTAACCCCTGCCTCGTGGGGCATTGAAAAATGCGTGCTGGTTTGTAGTTGTCATAACTCATAGACGTGGATTTTCTGTGGGTGTACTGACAAAAGTAATCTCACAACTGAATAAAAAAAAAAGGTCAAAATTCAGTTAAAACAAGCCAAGCTACCCTCTATCTACACCTTTCTCTTCCAACCACAAACATATGCCAAGAATAAGAAGTATAGGCATTCACATAGTGAGACAGAATGTAACAAGAAAAATGAAAGTGTTTTAAAAAGTGTAATTAGATAAATTTGTCGAAAGAAGTTTTAATATAATTAATTTTACGTAAACTTTTTTAAAAATTAATGATAAAAAATAAAAGAAATTATTTTTAAGAGACTTATTGATTATTTATTAATTTCAGTATCCTATTTATTTATGTTATATATTAATATTTTAAATAACTACTTTTCATAACAAAATA
Organism: Styphnolobium japonicum; assembly: GCA_023212625.1. Taxonomy (NCBI): domain Eukaryota; kingdom Viridiplantae; phylum Streptophyta; class Magnoliopsida; order Fabales; family Fabaceae; genus Styphnolobium; species Styphnolobium japonicum. The sequence continues at coordinate 16,252,245 of JALBWW010000003.1, read as the reverse complement.
TTCATAATAAAGTGTGATTATTATCTTGTGAAGTGTAATTATTTTATTAACAAAAATATATAATAGAAATTTTAATAAAGTAATTATTCTTCACAATAAAATAACTACACTCTTTTGTTTTAATTATTTTAATTATTTTAAAAAATTACATCACATCATACATCAAAATAAAATGCAAATGTAGAGCTAAGGATTTTGTAGCTAAAGTGACACCAACCTTAAAACTTGTTTAGTTTGTTTTTTGTTTTTATTTTCAATTAGATATATTTTTATTATAATTATAAAAATACCACATTATTTTCACTCTGTTTTTTGTTTTTAAAATCTTGTGAAGGAAATTATGAAAACAACTGAAACAACAAAATGTTATTTTTATCATTTTTTTCACAAAAACAGAAAATAGAGTGAAAATAATATGACATTTTTGTAATTATAATGAAAATATATCTATCTAAAAATGAAAACAAAAAATAAACCAATAAGGCTCTTAGTTTCTAAAACTAAGGTGTGATAATTAATGTCATAAATTTAATTTTTCATTGAGTCACTTATTTCTCTTCCTTATTTAGTCTAGATGGTTACATACACTTCCTTATGTATAAAAAATATAATTGTGTATGTTTATCATAAAGAAAAAGAGTTTAATTTTATTCACCATCAGTTTAAAATTTTTTTACACTGTTATTCAATCATTATTATTAAATTATTAAAAAAATTTGACTATCATAACAATTACTTAAAAAGCTTTACTCTTTTAAAGATGTGTCAACATATGATTGGATAATAATGGAAAGAAATTTTACATTAACAATGGATTAAAATTAAATCCAAAGAAAAATACCATTGTGTATTTAATATTATTAATAGTTTTCTAAAATTAAAATTTAAAAAAAGGATAAAAAGTCTATCCGCACTTAATAGGAGGATCACAAGTCACAACTCATTAAAAAGTATCCTCCTTTCACTACTCATATTATAAGGGTATGCATATAAAGAATTCAGAAAGTGTGTACTACTTATACAGCAGTAACTATTTATAGTACAAATGATGAAGCGTTTAAATTTGAATTACAACCAATTAATGGTGACTAATTAACTGACTCCTAAGAATCTGCATAATCATGTCCTAAAATATGTGCAGATTCGAATCACATGACAGCTAATTGAGTTGTCTCTTACACGCCCCCTCAAGATTGGGGTTTCAGAGAACGCAGGAGAAGATGACGCTGACGAGAGATAGGCTTGATAAGAGCATCTGCTAGTTGACCATGGGTTGAAACATGTTGAACACGAAGCAATAAAATGAATAGTAGTGGGCTTGTCCATGAACTGAGCATAATACTGGTTGAATTGGGCTGTGTTCATCCTTGACCCGATTTCATCATCTCTGAATATAGAAATCAGTAACAAAAACATATACACACGTACTCATCCATTGGTTGAATTGGGCTATGTTAATCCTTGACCCGATTTCATCATCCCTTTGACCTCGCTTATAAGAGTAGCTTTGGGTCCACCATCGCACTTGCCTTGCAGTGTTTTCCGGTTTCACACTTCCTATGCTTCAAACTTCTATCCATTCCAAACTTGAAAGTGCCAAGTTTTGTTTCCACAGAGAAAAACAAAAGGGAATAATTTAGAGTAAGGTTCCAATCACGTGTTGCTGGCTCCAAGATATATAAATTATGATTTTAATTTAATTGTTACAATAATGGAGAAAGAGATTTGAATTTTCAGAGCTTTGACTTGTTATATGTCATTATCAGAACAATTTGAAAAGTGCTAATCAAATTTACACGTGCAATAGGGGAAAAGGATTGAAACAAGAAAAACGGTATTGGATTGACATAACTTTCTTCTATCCATATTTCTTTATTTTCTTATACAAATAAACACATTCCTTCTCATTATTAAATTTATTTTTGAAATGCAAATTTTTTAATGTAATTTCCTATAAGTTTATATATAATTTAATTATATGCATATAAAAGTTTTTTACTATTATGAATTTAGATTTATATGGCTACACGAAATGCAAGAAAAAGGGGGGGGGGGATCTCCAAAATGTAAAATTTTTTTTGGGGTACGATGGCGAAAGAATGTGCCTATTATATGTTGGTCTGTTATAAACCCACTAGTTTGTAGGAAATATATTTGAGAAATGATTCAAATTTCATATCCTTTATCTTAAATTTAGTTTTTCCAATAAAATATTCTAAGTAAGTAAAAAGAATTACTATGGGCTAAGAGAGAGGAGACATAATTTAAAATAAATGCGTAATTTTTTACCTGATTGACAATATTTCATTGAAGGACACAATAGAAAAAGGAGACAAAAGATTTAAATCCTTAAAAATTTTGTAACATAATTTGAATTTGAGCTATTTAAAAATTTAAATAAATTTTTATTATTTAATAACTCACAAAATATTATGAAATATTAAAAAAATTAAATATTATTATCTAATAAAGTATATTATATCTAATAGTGTTTCGTAGAGATTATTTACGACTAAATTTTAGGCCCTTTAAAATAGATTTTGAAAACTTAATTTATAGTAAAGTCTATTTTGGAAAAAAAGTGTTTGAAAATATATTTTTGGCAAAAGCTATACTAGCATTGTTTTTAATATGAAATGTTTTCACTAATGCGAAACAACAGCATAAATTACTTTACTTTATATTTCATAAACGCTTATTGTAATATATAATTAAGTTGAAAATAAGCTCATTCAAATGGAGCTTTAAAGGATCTTTTCATTTTACAAAATACTAACTTTTTATTTAGATGATAAAACTAAAATTATAGTTATAATTTTTATTTTAATTATGTTAGAATTGAAATTGACTCATGATCTTAAATTTTGTATTTGGGACAAATTAAGAATTAATACAATAATTATAATTACGAATTGAATTTTATTATTATCGGAGGATGTCATTGGCAAGGATCATTGGAGGAATGTCACAAGCGAAAGTGATTGGAGAATGTCACCGGTGCCGGTGGCTAGAACACGCCATTGGCAATGAGTAGCCAAAGGATGTTGTAGGCAATGGTTGTTGGAGTACGTCATCGACGATGGTGGTTGAAAGACACAGGCGAACAAAAATGATTGTTAGCAAGTAGCAAATAAAATATGAAACATTATTTTTAACTTTTTCCTTTTGATATTTAAAATAATTTGGTGCTTGAAATTATAATTTTTAAGGTTCAAGACTCCAAGTTAAGAATTAGAAGTAATGTAAACTAGTGAATTTTTAATTCTATGGAATTGTTACTTCGAATTGGAATTCTAAATATATTGTAGACATCGAACAATATAATTAGAATTGAGAGATCTAATTTTAATTTCAAAGCTCAATCCTAAACCTGATTCCATTCCTGAGGTGAGCTAAAAGATAATGATTTTCCAAATTGGGCTAATCTATGAGTTGCAATTGGGCTAATCTATGAGTTGCAATTAATGTTTGCATCTCTGCCTATAAAACTATTTGCCAATACTAAAAGTTGAAGACAATCTGTATAATACTCGATCATAATAGGGTTTGGGTTGGACTGAGTATGGATTAGACTAACCTAATTTAGATATACAAAATATTTTTTATATAATATTTTGATTATTTTTCCTTTATTTTATATAAATTTGCTTGTATTTACTACTTTTTGTTCACGTTAAGATCCAATTCAATTGATAATTACATAATAAGTGAATAACATAATAGTTAAAATTATAAAAAGTCACAATACTTAATCAAAGTCTAACATTTAAAAAAATATCACAATAATATATAGAAGAAAATATTAAAAAATAAGATTTTATTTAATACCAGGCTAGGCCAGAGTGACTTGAAAGGTTACTAAGTCTTGAGCCAAAAAATACATTAAGTTTAAAAGAAAAACCCAGTTTCGACCCAAATACTTTAAGTTAGGGTCGAATTTTCAAATCGAACTAGATGTAATGTTTTATCACTATAAATAATAGGTTTGTGATAGCATATTTACTATACACCCTTAAATGTAATGTTTTATCACTTAACCATATATATATATATATATATATATATATGGAGCATATTTAGTGAGAGCATTATTTTATTATGAGAGATGAGAGGAACAAATTTTGACCATTAGATCATCTATGTATGATCAAGATTAGAAGTTATTTAAAGGTTACATAACCACTTAAAAAAGTCACATGACTTTATGTTCTAATCTTGACTATATATGGATAATCTAATACTCAAGATTTACTCTTCTCACTCTTATAATAAAATCACTCATCTCACTAGATATGCCATATATATGAGAGCATATCTAGTGAGTGCATTATTTTATTATAAGAGATGAGAGGAGTAAATTTTGACCATTGGATTATCTATGTATGACCAAGATTAGAAGTTACCTAAAAGTCACATGACCACTTAAAAAAGTCACATGACTTTATGTTCTAATTTTGACCATACATAGATAATCTAATAGTCAAGATTTGCTCATCTTACTCTCACAATAAAATCACTCTTCTGACTATATATATATATATATATATATATATATATATATATATGGGTAATTTAAACCACATACAATTTTCTTCACAATATTCAAATAAAACACATGTATGATGTTTCAAGCTGCCTAATAGTCTATGTATGGATCTTTATATACATCGATGCAGAAATATTGATGGTGCTCGATCGTCAGAAAATAACAAAGAAATTGAATATACTGGTTATGTAGGAAAAATGGTGCATTCTCATCAAGCATTTAAGTGGATTAATGGGATTTAATGTTTGGTTTTAAGGGCTTTGAACCGCACTATGCTGGGCATAAAGGATGGCATTCAATTCCGATGTTTCCTTGCTATACTTGGTTCCCGATTTCGCGCTTGAAGATTTATATAATAAAAAATAAATATCTTATTTATTTAAAGTATATAAAATTAATTATAAGTTAAGATTATTTTTTTATAATTAAAAATAACTTTTTTAAAAAATATTTTATTTTAAACTTTTAATTATTTGATATTAGATTATTTCAAAAGTTGTGAGAGAAAAATGCTTATTTGCCTTCAACCAAATAATTTTTTCAATTATTTCATATATCTTTTTGTAATTTAATACATAAAAGTGATTTTTTATACAATCCAAACAAAACTCTTTATCTTAAAATCTATTATGAATTAACATATTCAAACATAAATTAATTTTTTCATAATCGATTTTCTTGAAAATTAATTATACACATAATTGATTTTTAACATAATCTTTTTTCACATTTAATCTAAACACACTAAATATAATAAATGTGAAATCAAACAGTGGAAAATTTTTGTCACGACCCAAACTAGAGGGTCATGACCGGCGCATAAGAATGATTAGCTAACCTAGCAAGCCTAACAGACCAAAACCATAATAAGACAATATGCTAAATCTACCAAAATTTCAGCAAAGTAACCTCTAAAAGTTAGACATCCCAATTTATCAATTCACAACCTGTTCACTTACAAGCATCACTAAACATAATCCCACTAACAGTATATCATAAGACCAAATAAAGATACAATGGATCTTGCCTGTGAATAATGAAGCATATCTAAGATAATTACATATTCAAAAGGTACAAGAAAAACAAAATACAAGAAACACAAGGGACATGCCCACACGAACAAAATGTTGGGCTTACCAAAAAGAACCACTTCTAGCTAACTGAAGAACCTGGACCCATCTCAGTATTTGTATCTGTAATACATATAAGATAAAAGAGTGAGTCATAAGACCCAATAAGAAATATCATAATCTATAATGAAATTAGGACAAGTGTAAGTACAAGATTTTCACTAAAACTACATCTACATATCAAAACATATGTGTTAGTTCAAATAATTATAACAAAAACTAATAAGTAAGTAAATCATGAAATACCAAATCCAATATATCAATAGTCAAATGTCAAATATCCAATTGTCAAATATCGTATAGGAAGTTTCTAATCCAGAATTAAACAGAAATCTCACCGACGAGCACATAGTTCGAAGGTTGGACAAACGCCCACCGACAGGGCACAAGGGTCAAATCCACCTGTCAAGTCAAACATATCTGATCGTGTGAGCTAACACGTCAGGCTAGCAACACCCCTACTAGCTGAGGTTCGGACCAAGGTGCACCAAGGCTAACGTCTACTGCCTTTAGTTACATTATTCTGTCAAAGTTTCCTCCCAACAAAATATAGTTGTATAAATCTAAATAAATATATATATATATATATATATATATTCATAATCATGAAAAAGTGCTTGTCCCAAGCTTTCTTATAATTTAACCACGAAGAAAAATAAATGACTTTATGAAATCCTTCAATAAAGAACATTTTAAAAAAATGTACAAAAACATGTTATAGATCATGTGATCAATCAATTTGAGACACTTATGTTAGCTTTGTATTAGGCTTTATTAGATGTTTATTGTGCCCAATATTAATATTTTAGATGAGTTTAATGTTGTTGGGCTTCATTGGGTTTTAATGCAAATATTGGATAATTTTTGGATTTTGATGCATTTTGACATTTCTTCCTTGGTTAGGCCATAACTTGGGACTCGGTGATCCAATTGAGGTAATCTTGGTGTTTTTGGAAAGTTAAGACAATGCTCTACAAGTTTCATGAAGAACTCAAGAGCTGAATCGGACTTCTAAGGATCCAAAACATCCCTGCAATGCAGAGTGGGTTTGCTGTCATGAAAATCTGGCCAGTGTGCACATATTGGACTACATAGTGAGTTATAAGCCTCCTTTTGGGCTGAAACTTGGCCATTGGAAAGATAAGACTCATATCTCCAACTTTGCTGAAGACCATTTAGTCAATAGATGATGTTTTAGGCATGATAATGAAGCTACAAGTTGGTTTGAATTTGGAAACACGTTCTACCAACCTAACATGAGGTAGGTTCAGTGTTTTTAGCATATCTGGAGTTCTAAATGTCCAAATGGCATGATTCCAATTGCAAAATTTCAAGGAGACAACTGGCTACAACTTTCATGAAGACCTATAAGCCAAAATGCACCGTCTAGGTGATGAAAATGAAGCCAGAAGTCGGATAAGAGTTGTTGACTAAAAGCCACCAACCATACACCAACCCACCTACCATGCACCAACCCACCAACCATGCATCAAGCTTCCATATTTGATAATTTTCATATTTTTATAACTTGTATTCAGATTATGTACATGTACAAATTGGCCTCTAGGATTAGTATAAATAGAGCCAACCTCTTTGTATTAGAATCATTCAATTTTGAAGTAAGTTTCAAGGAAGTTTAAGTATTTGTGAGAGTTTTCTTTCTCTTCTTCTCCATTCTCTTTACAATTTCACTTTTGTTCTTTAATTTCTGAGTTCTTCCTTCCCATCCATGGAAGGCTAGGCTCTCATAATCAATCCAAGGGATTAGCCATCTTGATGTTTAATTTGGAGATCTTGTTTCGCTTGTTCATATTGCTTAATTGTTATTCAAGTTTCTCTTCTTCCTCTTTTAATTTTGATCTAAATTGAATTGCTTAATTTGATTTGGATGTTTATGTGATAATAGCTTTATTATCATGTATTCAAGAGGATCACATAGAATAAACAATTTATTAAAGCTTTTTGATGGATTGTTTAGCTTGGTTAAATTCTTGATCTTAAGTTAATCTATGTTTGGATGGTGCTTACTTTGTCTAGCCTTGGTTAATTAAATCCTAGATGGTTATCTAGTAGAGGATTCTTAGATCATGTTGAGGCGTCTTGATATGATCTAAGGCCAAGAACATGATTAGCAATTAAGTGAATTCCTTGTGATCAATGATGGATTAAACTCAAGATCGGTAAAATTTCTTTGGATTGGTTAATTTGTTAATTACTTTCCTTTAATTCAATTAGTGTATTATCATTTCAAATCATCAAAACCCCCTTTTAATTGTCTTGATCTGATTAAATCTTTGTTCTTTTTGGATCCTTGAGAGACGATTCGGTTTATGCTCTATACTACAAATTAGTTTGTGAACCGGTAATTATTATTATTTGATAGGGTCTCGACAACCTCTTGTCATCATGTCATCAACTCACTCAAAGGACGATACTTCACGAGTCCAAAAGCTATGTTGTCACAGACTAACCGAACGATCCTCCAAAGAATCTAGGATCTCACAACAACATAACCAAGATAACAATCAACATTTAAAACTAATGATTCATCCACTTGTGGGATAAGGAGTTCTTGAAGAATCTAGAAAACATTCAAGTTAGTTTAGAAAGATGACATTTGTATGACAGAAATTCTGTACCGATTCAGAGGCTAGTAAATTGCAAATAATATATGGAATTGAAGTCCTATGTATCTAGTTTCTAACGCAATTGGAATCACCTCAATACGATCTCATAATCAAAAGTTATGATTAAATTACTACACATTATTCAATTTACACGGGAATACAATTTTTATCCCATCTAAGCATTTTATCAAACACTTAATGAGCAATCCTTTCTTTCCAAAGTTAGCACGAAAATTCTATGTTCTAATACCATTCCTATATGTATCACTTCTCCATAACAACATTAAAACTCATCCAATTCATTCCATATACTATCAATTTCCAAGAACTCCAAAATTTCCAAATCAAACCCTAGGTTCAATATCTATTATGCATCTTACAACCCAATCTGCCATTCACCATAATCTAACCACTAACAACATATTTGAGCTAAGAGATTACCTAAATGAGTCACAAAGATAGAAGGATGAAGTGGATGACTTAGTTGCTCCACCAAACCATGCAACCCAACCCTTCGAAGATGATGGAAATAAGTTCCAGCAGCTTGAAACGACCAAGAATGGTGAAATCCGGTGGATGGAAGAAAAAGAGAAGAAAGAAGATGACAGAGTAGAGAAGAAATGAGAGAATGCAGAGAAGGAGAAAGAGCAGAGATGGAGAGAAATGTGCTCTCTGTCACTGTTCGAACGGAAAATTAGGTGGCGAACGGAAATATCAAGGGGTGAGGGGAGGACGTGTTTGGTAGTGAGGATATGGGTGTTTGGAAGTGGGGATAGAGTATACTATCCTATTCTGGTGTAATCTTATTTATATTATTTAATTTTAAGTTAATGTCCTCTTTAATTTTACTCTCCATTAACTTTAAATTAATGTCCTCTTTAATTTTACTCTCCATTAACTTTAAAACATAAATGTAAATAAGGGAATACCCCCAATTTAGATTCAATAAAAATATCAAAAAAATTAAAATCCTTATAAATAAAAAGTCAAATATTGAGTTTTAGTTCACATTCATAAAATCTGAAACTTTCAAAGATGTTTCCTTTCAAAACGAGTGGGTCAAAGGTTTCTAAAAATTCATTAAAAATTATTGTGTAGCTCTTTGATATCCAATTATCAATTACCGTCAATTTTGATTTCAAGAAAATACATATTTACTATAGCTCTCCATATAGGTGTCACTTCCTAAACTTAGCCAAATTTCAGGACCCGTATTAACAAGTAATCATCTAATACACCCAAAATGGCTATAAATAACTTTTATAAAGTAAGTTTAATTCTAAAAATCTCACTAATAAAGTAAAGTGACTCAAAAGGTTAATCTTTTAAATTCAAATTCATAAAAAGAAAACTATACATAATACGACTATCATATGCAAAAAATTTCGGGTCATCACAATTTTTCTGAAGATAATCACGTTTTTACCAATTTTGTGGTGTTTATAATTATGCTTTAGTTTATTTTATTATCTTTATCTTTTTTTATAATATTGACACAGATGCTTGAAAATTACTGAAATTCTTCACTACTTGTTCAATTTTAGTCGTTTTCTATTATTATTAATTTTTTATTTGAACTACAAGTATCTCTAAATTATTAAAATATAAGACTAATTTAGTAAGAACTTAAAAGTATAATAATTATGAGCTTTTATAATAATAATAATTACAAAAAAAAATTATATTATTTTTGTTTAAGTTAAAGCAGCCTCACTATTCTTCTTTTGAAATAATATTATTTATATATCTCATAAAAAAGTTAAAAGTTAAAATAAAAATGTCTCTCTCTTAATCTAAGGGCTCGAAGGGAATGGGTTTGATGGGCAAGGGAGTATGACTTTGGACAAATTTATTACATTTTCTTGGATAGATTCATGTATGTGCCAATATCCTTTCGCAAAAGTAGAAAGTTGAAAATTGTCAGAGATTGAAATACACTTTTTTATTTATTTATCGTGACATGTGCTTGAATCATGACTTAGTGAATCAAGATACCAATTATAGACTTCAAAAAGTAGATTAATTTTATCAATTGGGCTGTTTGAGCTATTAAGGAATGAAATACTCCTCCCATATTTAATTATGTATTATTACTTCATTAAAACAGATCAACTTTTCAAATAATTACTGTCAGAATTAAACTCTTTAAAATATATAATAATGTCTAATTAGATAAAAATTAAACTCTTAGAAAAAAAAATCAAATTTAAGTACTTTTTAGTGCAATAACTACTCAAATGCAACCTAAATAATTTTCAGCCCATGCGAGACGGTGATTGAACCCCACTTCAAAATTACATGCGTAAATTCTTCTCTTTTATCATCTTAACTACAATTTCTTTTTCAAAAGCTATTGAAGTATCCAATGGCATGTCAAATTAAGCAATGCTATTTTTCACCTCTATAATCTCTTTTGTTTTTGGTCTATGACTAATGTATTCCCCACTCGAAGGATAGAAGACTAATACTATAAGGTACTCATGAAGTAAAAATCTCTTTCAATTATATTTTTTCTATACATATCATTTCAATAATTAAACATATAATAAGATACTTAATGTATTTAAACTCCTTTCACTAAAACTAACGTAAGAATGTTTGCTTCTATAAAGCGTTCAATAGCATAACCTCTGGTCAAACCTACATCTATTGAGCTTGTTTTACAAGCCAATACGTACTACGCTGCATTGATGCCTATCAGGCTATCACTAACGTTTCCAGATGATGAGATGAAGGAGTCCCCCTTAACTTATTGTCACATACCCATATAATGTTCTTAAATATGTGAGTGATTAGTCAGCTATGCTACTGCCCACTACCCCAAAAGAAAGACCAATCTGAACATGAAATGGTAATTAGTATTTTTCTTGTATTTTGAACTTTCAAAAGAGTCAACATCATCGGAGAAGAAAGAAAGAAAGTATAGTTGGTAGTCACAGTTGATTTTTATACAAATTGCATTAAACCAAGTCAGATTTCCCTTCCTCTACCCACATCTCATTTCATTGAAGTTAATTATTTAAGTTTGAAGAAGTATATGGTAAGAAATGTTTCATGGAAGCTAAGTTGGTTTCGCTTTATGTTTTCATTTTTAATTGATATATTTTTATTATAATTATAAAAATATTATATTATTTTTATTGTTTACTATTTTTAAAATTTTGTAAAGGAAATTATGAAAATAATATTTTAAAATTTTCACAATTTTCTTTACAAAATTTTGAAAATAGAAAAAATAAATAAAAATAAAGTGACATTTTTATAATTATAATGAAAATATGTTAACTGAAAATGAAAGTAAAAAACAAACTAAACATCCCCATACATATCATAAGAAATTTTTTTCTATGATGCACTGCAACTTAGAAACTTAAATCTTATGATTGGGTGTCACTTCACCATAGGTAGATTGGAAATTAAGTTAGATTTTGGTTCAAATAATGCTAGGAATCTCCTGATACAGAATATAAATTTGTTAAAAAGTGAAGGTTTTTCTAAACTAATTATAATTCTTTTTTTTATATATAAGTAACTTTTTCAACACATTTTCATTAATTATATATAAATTACTTCTAGATATACGTGTTTTTTTTTTGTACAATAAGGATATTCTTAAGCCAATTTTTGCATCAATTTAGACTAAATCCCTTTCAAAGCAATTCTAATATTGCATCTTTACATAAGCCAGGTATATGGTGTATTTAGGAGATTAATTTCCTAAGATGTTACCTCAAAGTTTGAACTCGAGTAGTTAAGGTAGCAAACACCTCCTTAATCCCTAGACCTACCCTCATTGGGTTGCTTCTATATATATGTTAGAGTAGAGTGAATTTTAGAGTGGGTTGTTAGACTAGAGTAGTTCATGTGTTAGAACTTAGGGTTTAAATTGGGGTTTTTGGATTATATATAATTTTATGTTAATTTATGGTTTAATGTGTTAATTTTTGGTATTGTTGTCTTGTTTATCGTGTTAGATTCGTTGGAGGCTCCCCTCCAATTTCTTTATCATTGACTCTGTGACATCTTAAAGTTAGAGCCATTTGGATTTGGTTTGTGTTTTTCTTTTTTGAATAGATAATATTTAATATATAAAATGTTTTCATTTCTTTTGAACCATTCTTACTAATCATTTTCATGTACTTAGTTTATATGGTATATATATGTTACATTTCTTATGCCTTCAAAGATTATAACTAACTTGAAACCTTCGCTTGTTTTGACTTCAATTCTTATATTGTTATAATGTCGTTACTCTTGGAATAAACATTTTTTATTTCTTTTTTCTTGGACCATGGGCATGGACATTGATAATATTGGTATTTTGAAACATGACTTGGCCAAGGTTGAAGTAATTAGAAACAACTTGTGGATCATTGATTTTGTTGTAATTCCCCTTTTTTTTAATGAAAAGATATGATTTGAGTATAATTTGGGTATTGTAACTATTGATTCCACTGAGAAATTGTTATTATCCCTTACGAAGCAATGGCCCATTGATGAAACTTTCACGTTTTGAAAATGAACTATTGGAAATTTATCTTTGATGTATTTAATTACAAATTTTTATAAATAGGTTGAAATGGTTTGACATCAATTTAACAACAAAAGGATGATTTAAAACTCTATTTAAGATGTGAATGGAAATTTGCTTAACTAGTAGGATTAAATATCGTCAACACAAAGACTTTGAGAATGAACTATTGGAAATATATCTTTGATATATTTAATTACAAATTTTTATAAATATGTTGAAATGGTTTGACATCAATTTAACAACAAAAGGATGATTTAAAACTCTATTTAAGATGTGAATGGAGATTTGCTTAACTGGTAGGATTAAATATCGTCAACACAAAGACTTTGAGTTAGATTCCTATTGATGTTATTTCATTGATAAATTAATTATCTGTAAGTATAATTGTAAGCCTTTATTGGTAACATGCTTTGACCTTGAAATGAGGCAACCTCTCCTTGTCTAAATTTTTTATTACAAAAAAAAAAAGATTTTGTTTAAGATTTGTTTTCTGGTGGGAGGATCTAACAACACTAGTTGTTAGCTTTGGTGTACCTTCATTTAAACCTCAGCTAACTCTGCTTGTAAGCCAGTACACGAGGATTTGTTATGCTTGGAATTGACAATTATACACTTGAAAACCAGTCAGTAGGATTATTGTTGACCTTCAGACCTATTCTAGATTCATAAACTTGGTTTACATTTTACTTGGTTGTAATGGTAATTCTACATGCATGCTTCATTCATGACATGCAGGATTTTGCTTCTATGTATAGTTACTGTGACTGCTTGTTGTTGTGCTTATATAGTTACACATTTTGGGAGATATCTATTTTACTATAGAGATTCTGCCAAAATTTTTTTTATAGTTATAGGTAGAGGTATTCGCGGATATTGGTTTGGATTGATTTTGAGGGAAAAAACCATCTGATTTAAATTAATTAGTTTTTCCATGTAACCATCAAATCGGTTTGGTTCATATTTAAAAATTGAACCAAACCAAACTAATTTTGATTAGTTTGGTTTGGTTTCTTAATTTTTAGCTATTTAAACTGACCTCAAACTATATATATATATATATATATATATATATATATATATATATATATGAATTCTAAAATAGGTAGAAATAAAAAAAAAAAACCCCATTTGTGAGAGTAATAGTAGTATTGATCTACTTAGACCCAAAGGTTAATCAATATCATTGTTCTACTTATACCCAAAGGTTAATCAGTACCATGTTATATAATATTAAGTTTCCTAATAAATTATTATAAAAAATATATATGTAATATTTTGACCATTTCAATTTGGATCAGTTTGGTTTTCAAATTTGGGATCGAAAATCAAATCGAACTGATCAATTTACAAAAAAAACTAAACCAAAAAAATTGATTTTAATTGATTTTTGATTTTTTTGGTACGATTTGTCAGTGTTGTTTAATTTGGTTTGGATTTGAATACCCATTGTTATAGGCATCTCATGGCCTTTAATTTAATGTTTGTGAGATTTTTTATTTTCTTAGTGATATTAGTTTTGCTAAGTTGAGTGAACTTAGAACGAACTTAGCTTATGCATTGATGCCTTGAGGTTTCGGGAAGTGAGATAAATACTCCCTTAAGTTTTTTTTTTTATAAAAAAATAAGATGAAATATACACTTCAATTTATACAAAATGACCGAATGTTTTGTTTCGTTTGTAGTAAGTTATCCTCTTGCAACATAGTTAAACATAAGTCTGGAAGGACTTAATTCTTAATGTGTATGGAATGTGAAAAAAGGAGATTTAATTTGATTTGGAAATTAAATTTTGTATTTGGAATAATAAAAAATAAGAAATTATTTGATTTTTAAAATCTAAAGGATTTTAATGGTTTAAATTTAGAAATCCCTGTCAAATATGATAGAATTTGTTATGATTTGATTTGATTTTAAATTCAATTATTTAAATTGATTATTTTATCCTTATTTTTTATTTGTTAAAATATCATTCACAATGATATAAGAATAAAAAAATAAAATAAAAAATAAAATAAAATAAAATATTTTTAATAAGTTCCAAACATAAGAGTTGATTTTCAAATCAATTTAAATTAAAATTTTTATAATGAGTTCCAAACATATAATTTGATTTTTAAATCAATTGAATTGAATTCAAATCAAATCAAATCAATTTCATTTTTAATTGATTCCAAACACACTCTAATAGATTTCGATATTTGATTTGGTAATGTAATGAGCAACAAAAGCTCCATAAAGATTGGATAATCATTGAAATAGACAAATGAAACACAAGAAAGGGGGTTGAATTGTGTTTCTTAACCTTTTTGAAAAACTTTTCTTAAAGTAGTTCTAAAAATAAAAGCTTGTTAGACGCAATAGAAACTCTTTATAGTCTGTTAAACACAAGGAGAGTTTTTTTGAAAATCTTTAGACACAAGTTAAAGGCGTATATTTTCATGTAAACTAAGTTGTTAAGAATAACAATGACAATCCTCGATTGTTAGTGAAAAATAAAGTAACACATGGAGAGAGAATAAAAACTTATACCAAGTATTTATACTGGTTCACTCTCACAACCCGAGAGCTACGTCCAGTCCCTTCTACTTGAAGGAATTTCACTAATCTTTCTCAAAGATTACAAGTATTCTTCAAACCGCTTCTTCAGGCTTACAACCAAATATTCTAAACCTCTTCAGGTTCTACTAATAAGTATTCTTTACTACACAAGCTTTTTCAGGCTTACAATCAGAGTATTAAAAAGGATAATATTTAAAACACTTGAGAATAACTCACGATGTGTGAAGATAAACAATGAGCTCAAGTAAAACTCTATACAAGAGTATACCAAGTATTTGTAAAATAGAGTAAATCTCTTTGCTTCATATGTTTTTCTCTTCTCGTTGTCTGCTTCTCTATCTGATCCTTCAAAGACTTCGAGTATTTATAAGCTTGTGAGCTTGTATTAGTCTTCATAAGCTTCTTCATCTAATAACAATATTTATTACCGTTTCTGAGTGGCATTAAATGCACAATGCTGATAACGTGTTGATCTTTTTTTGAAAAATGATTTTGGTTATCAACGTTGTAAAAACTTTGATATCTTTATTCTAACTCTTCTGAGTGAGTAAAAATTTCCTATTTGATGATCCTTGTAGTTGTTAGGTATGTCAGTTCCAGTGTATAATGTTGATTTTGAAAGTCACGTTCTTTGTCAGAGATCACATCAGCAATTAATGAACTTTACTTTGCTTATTTTTGAATTGCTTTGGACGAATGTTTTTAAGTGAAGGAACAACACAAAGACAAAATATTGGAGGATCCAATAAAATATAATAAAGAATTCATATTATATTGGACGTATACAGTGAAACATTTAAGTTTGACTTTATAAAAAAAATTGTCTTAGTCCAAAAGTGTTTATAAACGTTTTAATCAAAAGACACAACTTAGACTATTTCTTTTTAGAAGGAAATAACATAAGTTTATTTAAAACTTATTTGTTTAATCTAATTTTAATATTTATTGTTATCTTCAAAACTTTGAGGGATTCAATTTCTTTGATTAATTTTGGTTTCAGTATCAAATATTTGATTTCGTCTTTGGTTCCAACAATCATGACTCTTTATTCTAAATACCTTGCCTTTTGCCAATAAGTGTTGGTTCACCTGGTTGGACCTTCTACTCATGTTAGTTATGAATTGGGTTCGAATCCAGAGTACTCCTATTAGTAGGCGATCTGTAACCACATCATAAATCTTCACTGAGATTGATGGTTTGCCCTGACCTTCAACTGGAAATTAACCTTCCTCTTACCTAAACTTTTTTTTACCCAAAAAAAAAAAAGACCTTGTCTTCTCTCACGTCTACACATTGTCCTAAATTTGAGGCATATCCTTAGGAATTTCCAATTCACTAGCTAGTTAAAGGCCTAAATTAGGTTTTGGTTTCATTAATTTTCCATTAGCTAATTGAATAAGCACCAAATCCCTTCGCTTATTGTACCCTTTCAAATCTATCCTAGCTTAACATTTTCTTTTGTTTTACTTTTGACGTCCATAATTGTTGAAACAAATTCAAATACCAAATATCTACTGCTCATCCTTAATATTTCTATAAACCGCTTAAAGCAATTTATGGGTTGAAACAAGCACCACATTGTTAGTTCCAAAGGTTTACAACTTATCTTCGGTCCATTTGTTTCAAATTAAATACAGTAAATCAGACATTTCCATGCCTTTTTATCATCACCAAGGTACTACTTCAATTCCATTACTCTAGGTTGATGGTGTAACTTTTTTTTTTTTTTTCATTGCACGCCTCTTCTGTTCTTTTACTCAATCGAATTTTTTTTTTCTCCTTCTTATGACAAAATGTGATTAGTAAGAGAGGTTTCCTTACACTAATCGGGCAGGTCGCTACTGACATGCCGGAAAAGTTGACAGGGACCCAACTCAGAGGATCATTGCCGGTTACCATTAAAGGTGATTCTTTGTTTGTTTATTCATACATAATTTTTGGACGCTAAGGAATTTCTTTGGCAAGGGTTGCCCACCAAGCAAGACAGGCTACGGGGAGAATACGAACCCATGCATATGGGGATGTAAAGCTCTTATCTGGACCCATAGACCAGTTGAACGAACAAGCGTTGGCTACTTAATGAAATCAAATCCTAACAAACACAAAGAATGAGTCTTCCATATGAATTGAAGGACCTTGGGTTGCAGATAAAATGCAATATTTCTGAGACATTTCTTCATCACCACAAATATATATTACTGAGATCATCAAAAGAGGTCGCCTTTCAGATTCAAACATGCAGCCACTCCTTTGCTATCCAAGTCATTTTTGCCAACTTCTATTTCACTTGAATTTCATGATCGCGGCCCTATCGCAATCTCGTTGGCGCCTTAATACCTCATCTTCATCAGCCTGACATTGCCTTTACAATGAGGTAGGTTTTTAAATTTAATTTTCAATGTGTTTCAAGTATTATTATAATATATTGTTAATCATAAGAACATATTATACATTACATCATTATATAGAAGAGAAAGTAAAATGAAAAAAAAATCATACCCAAAAAGCAAAGACTTCAATTTTTTAAGCAGAATGTTTGGTTTTGATTAATTGTTTGGAATACTTATTATTTTTTCAATTAAAAACTATTTTATCTAAAATTTATCTTGTTTGTTTAAAGTGTGTAAAATTGATTATAAGTTAAGATTATTTTTTCATTAACTAAAAATAACTTTTTAGAAATAAATTTATTTTGAACTTTTAATTATTTGATTTCAGATTATTTCAAAAGTTTTATGAGATAAATACTTATTTACCCTTAACTAAATAAATTTTTCAATTATTTCATATATCTTTTGGTAATTTAATATATAAAATCAATTTTTTTATACAATTCAAATAAAACTCTTTATCTTAAAATCGATTATGAATTAACATATTTAATTATAAATTAATTTTTTCATAATTAATTTTTTTTAATTAATTATACACATAATTAATTTTTAATATAATATTTTTTTCTAAATAATTTAAACACACTAATTAAAGATGCTTGAAACAATCATGATGCGAAGAAAGAATGAGTCGGGCGTGCATTAAGCACGTCAATCTGTCTAACATGATCCCCAAAACGAGGCGTTTATTCCAAAAATGAACAGATATACGTTCAGAGAGGATCATCTTCTTCAAGACTTCTTTGTAAACTGAGAAAAACATAAAATTTACCTGTATAATTAAAAACTGATCGAGTTACTCATTATAGAAAGATAAAGAGTAACTGATATAATATATAATATTGTATGCTAGTTTGTGTGTCGGATAAAAAATGATATGTAGAAAATTTCTCGATTGATATTGATAAATGTAATTTTGATGAAGTAATTAATTAAATGCTTCAATTAAAATTTCCCATTTAATTATAGAAAAAGATGGACGCAGGTGAACTACTCATACTTACATTTTATTTACACCTATATCTTATAATTTGTAGCATAATTATAAAAGTATACTCCATGATATGTTGCCATTTTATATGATAAGTGGGACATTTTTCGATCTCGTAATCAAGCCCAGGGCCAAGTTAAGATTCATAGAATATATTTTATTGCTTTTGCTATTTAAATGAGAAGAAAACACTGGTATGGTTCGTACGTAGTTTCGTATTATTTGGAGATAACTAATTATTATGACGAAGTTAAGATTTATAGTCATATAAAATTATTTTAATATATTTTATTAATAAAATATAATTAATTATCATGAAGATTTTGTATATTAAATTTTAAAAAATGAAAAATAAGTTTGTGATTAAATTATTAATATTTTTATTTATTAAAAATGTATTATACATCAATGTGAACGGATTCTAAATATATAAATATATATTAGAGAGAGATGTATGGATGTATATATCCAAGTGAGTCATTTGCTTAACCATGTCAACAAAGACTTGGGTTGTAATTGTCTTACTCAATTAAGTTATGATCATAGCAAGTGACTGAAGACTAATTTAATCTCTATTCTCTTTCTCCTTGTAGATCAGTTTCACACACACTTGTCATTAGTAAAACACGTGGGCATTCACAATCACAAATAGAAACACTTCTATTGCCAGAAGTATCTTATACGGTCATGCCTTGTATAAAAACAGGAAACTTAAATGAACAAGTCATGGTGGGTGGGTGGGTGGCTAAGCCTAAGAGCACATATATCTTATCATTTCAACTTTTTAGTACACATTTTTTTGACCAAGAACAAAGACTACCTCAAAAGCTCCAACATACCAAACAAGTAGTCCAACAGTGATGTTAGTCCTGATTTCCCTTTCGTCGCATATATTAACACGTTATTTCCTGGAAGCACCCCTATCCTTTGGCTTCAAGTTTTCTCCCCCATCTCAATCAAAGAATAGTCAAAAATTGGACATTTTTACTTTGACCATGACAAGGCACTATATACATAATAGAGCAAACCTTCATTCCTTCTTTCAAGAAAGGACTGTCATAGAGTTGGGGAGTGATCACTGATCCGCACCATTTACCAAACTCCTGCCAAACCCATATGAGTGATAACATGACTGCTACTACTGACCAGTGGATGCAGTTCTATCAGCAACCTCTCATGGATGGACCTGGCCCGGCTCTGGCGCCACCCACAGAAGGATTCTCGGATGGAACTGTGATGAAAACGAGTCCCACCATGCCATCAGATGGCATCTTAAGCCCAAGTAGTTCATACACAACCAGTGGCCAGTTGGCTCCAAAAGGCAATGTATCCAAACCAATCCGAAGGAGGTCTAGAGCTTCTAAGAGAACCCCAACCACTCTCCTCAACGCCAATACCAACAATTTTAGGGCATTAGTGCAGCAATTCACGGGGTGTCCTAGCACAACCATGTCAGTTGGAATCCATAAGGGACCTATTACCTTAAATTTCCAACAAGGAAGCCGACAGCCGATTCACCATAACACAGCTAGAATAACGCCACCATTTGGCAGCAGAAGTTATAACCAAGTTCATCAAGTAGCTGCGCCGCTTCCATGGCAGAAGCAACCAGAGCAACTGCCTCAGCAACATTTGGTTCAAGAGCAGCAAAGTGGTTACTCGTTTGACTATGCGAAGAGCAGTAATTTCTTTCCAACTTCGGGTAACTCTAGGCCTAGCATGGAGTTCTCTGATGGCTTGCCCGTGGATAATGATTTTAGTTTGCATGATCTAACTGTGAATGCCTTCTCCAATGATACTTATTAAGAATGATGGTTCTTTTATGTGATGAAAATGTTTAATTATATTCAGTTATTGAATCCTCTACAGTTATATTAGAAAACAAAGTAGACTTCTATTCATTTCACAGTTGTATGCATGCTATCATAAAAACAATAATTCATGAAGCTTAAATGCATTAATTTCTTTATCAATTCAATTTCGTTTCCCTCTCTCTCTCTCTCTCTTAATGTTGAGTTCTCTTGATTAAATTATTTCTCTTGTACAATAATTTCTTATTGTTGTTCTTGTTCACATTCTTGATTGTACTGCATATGGGTGTCGGTCTTTTGTATCTTCCATTGTGAGCAAAGCTTCTATGATCCTGCTACCATATTTATATTAGTTGTTTGTTTTTTTACTAGTTTATAATGATATCGTGCTATGAAAACCTCATTGGTCTTGAGCTTCTGTAACCTAAATAATTAACTCAAGTTTTATTATTTGTGAACACACGATAATCAAACTTCTAAAGTTGAGTAATTATTACAGATGAATGATTGATCGTTATTTTCAACCGAGTTGTGGAAAATTGAATCCAGATTAATACAGCCTTAGTTCATCTCCGTTCTTCATGCTCTTCTATACTTGTCAATTGCCCGATAATCTTTGGCAGAACTCATGCTACGCTGATGAATTGACTCGAATAATAAAGATACAAATTACCAGCACCAAAAAAAAAAAAAAATACAAATTAATTACCTGTACCAAAAAAAAGGATACAAATTACCGGTTTTACATAGTTAGCTCTCTTTTCAATTCTTGATTTCCATGACACCTTAACTGAGAATCATAGGATTCACCAGCACCAGAAGGAGGTTCAAATTAAATATGCTTCATACTAAGAAAACTGGTCAGGGAAGTTTTCTAAGTATGCTTCACACTAGTCTTGCAGCAGGTTTCAATTATTCAGGTTGAATATGATGGTTCAAAGAAGTGATGGATTCTTGGTCAAAGGGACAAACTTGAGTGAGAAAAGGGTGGATTGGAGTGGAACGGTGGGCTCGTTTTGGCTCCATCTGCATCAGAATAGTTTGCTATACCCCAAAAGTCTATCCTTATCTTTTTTATTTACATGGTTAATTTAATATCACGTACAATATTAAAGCTATTCTTTGAAACATAGCACCATCATGGGTCTCTAAAAAATTTTAACGTTAAACGTTTATCATCACAATCTAATGGCATAGATTCACATCTTACACGTTAAACGTTTAACCTAGTTCATTAGCTCACCTCGAAGAGCAACGTTAAAGGGAAGAGAATCACTGACAGAAGAGGTGCTTGCTGATATATATCTTTTAGTTATTACTGGCAGATGAAACTGTCATTTATCCCTCCTGCACTTGTGGGCTTCCACCTTTCCTCCCGGAACTGTAGTTAATGCACGTACTGGAGTTGAATGATATACCTAGTGGAGATGAGACCAAGCCCAAGCAGGTAGACCTTTCCTTCATCTTCTTTTACAGCATTTTATACATTTTACACAAGGAGATCATAGATATGACATAAGAGATGACCTATACAAATATCTTGGTCTTTGCTCATTTATGGTCCGGGTACATAGATAATTGAATTGCATACACACGTTGTTTGAATACAAACAACGCACATGTCTCTTCTAGATTTCCCAAAATTCTTCAACCAAAGTCCAAAGAATTGTTCCACGCCTTCAAACCCTTTGCAGTGGGATTATACAACCCTTACTTTTCCACAAATGAAATCACTGAACCTGCAAGGAGCCGCTTGGGCCACAAGGAGACGGAACCAATGGCTCCCTCCTAACATTAATTCTATATTTATTTTATTTTATTATCAAACATTTCTTATCTTTTATATGGAATTAAGAGTTATCACGCCATCTTATAAAAACAAGATAACAAAGGTGATAAAACCACGATGAATTCGATCTTAAATCATTAGATAAAGTTTAGAGATTAAGTTAATTACTAGTAAGAAGGGTGTTAGGCACTTAAATCAATTCTTATGAGACATATATAACAAAAGCCTTGTATTCAATTAGATATGCAGAACCACTCAACATGGATCAGAGATCCAGAGTGAAGAACATAAATTTAGCTGACAAGAGTTTCATTATTCTTTGATGTCATTGTCAAAGGTAAATGTTTCAAAGTCATGCATGCTTTGAATCATGAGCCACTCATAATTTCGGGGCTGAACAGATGCTGGATTCCCTTGGGTAAGTTGGGAAGAGTACCAGCAGAATAAAGGAAGTTAATTAATTCCCAAGCACCACAGATGGTTGGAACGGCTAATAATGTGGTTATTCAAGTTGGGAATTGGAAGCTAGGGAAGGATCCATTTGATTGTTGTCCCTCTAAATAACTTTAATATTAATTAGAATTATCATCGATTTCATGTTGTTTGCTATTTGCCAAGATTGGAGCAATACCACGCTTGGGTATATAGGACGATATGTTGATTATGGATGAGAGAAATTCTTCTTTTTTCTGTCAATACTATAGGAACTCATTGCAAGATAAGATGGTGGCACGCACGCACGCAGGACAAAAAAGATAATGACGTAAAATTTTATCAATATTTTTTACTTATTATTTTATATTAAATCAATAACCTATAATTAATTATATATGTAATTAAGAATGGCGTTAAATTTTGATATGTAAGTATATTTACTTGTAATAAAATATACAAATTCATTTCAAGCCAATTTGAAAGACACGTAGAAAAGTCACTTTTTTCTTGTTAAGTGATAATATCATAATAATAATAATATTTTCTAACAATTAATTAAGAATGAATTAAAAATTATTTGATTTTCATACATATTTCATTTATTTAATTTCAATTCCCTTTGTTTCTAATAATCTTTTTGTAACCAAATATAAAAATAAAACAAACAAAGATTCCATTTGAACCAAACAATAGAACAACAAGAATAACCCTATTCTAACCCACTCTATTTCCATTCTCATTCCACAATACCAAACACTTCCTTCCCATCCCTTCCCTTCCCTTTCTCTCTCGCTCTGGTTCTTTCTCCGTCGCCGCCACACTCCCAGTCACTATGCAAAGCATTCAGCGTTTGATATCAGCCACAAGAAGAGTAACCGGTCGCGAAAACCGCCGTCAATTTCTACCTTCTAGAATCTTCTCAACCGGCGGAGCCAAAGATGGAACCTTCGGCGACATGGGGGATTGGGACACAGCGTCTTCCTGGTCCACGGGGTTAACCAAGGAGCACTTCAATGGCGAAACCAACCACCAAGGCGCATCACATTCCCAACCTTCTTCTTCTTCGCCGCTATCCGATTTGCAAGAGGTGGAGGACAAGCTGGTGGAATTGGAAGCGGAGAATCGAAAGAGCAAGGCTTTCGTCGATGGGTGGCGTGGTCGCATGCTCGAGACCAGCGTGCTGCTGAAGCAGGTGCAAGAGCCAGGTGCGAGAGGGTCTTACCTGAAGGACTCTGAGAAAGCAGAGATGTATCGGTTGCACAAGGAGAACCCTGAGGTTTACACTGTTGAGAAGCTTGCCAAGGATTTTAGGATCATGAGGCAGAGAGTGCATGCCATTCTTTGGCTCAAGGAGCTTGAGGAGGAGGAGGAGAAGAAGCTTGGTCATCCCCTTGATGATTCTGTTGAGCTCTTGCTTGACTCTTTTCCTGAGTGAGTTCTTTTGTTTTTTTTTTTTGATAAAGTTCTCTTCTGTTCTGTGTGTTGTTTGAATTTCTTTGTTGTTCTCTGAACGTTGATCATTGACACAACCGCATAGGAAAGCTCCGATTTTTTTATTGGAGGGAGGGGCAAATTTAAAAGGGGTTGTGTTTCTTTTAAAATTGTATGAAAAGGGTGGTTATCTTTTGTGTAGAACCACTTTTTTTCTATGTCATTACTCGTTACATGGTAAGAGAAAGTCTGGGTTATCTCATTGTTCATACCTGGATTTATGTTGGTGAGAACTGAGATTTATTATACACCTCCAGTGACATGTCATTTATTTTAACCAGGAGATGATTTGCCAAATTGTGGCTTTGCTTTCTTTTGTAGTTAGTTACATTGATTATTATGTTGTCTGCTGGGCTTGACGTTTTCTTCAAAACCCATTCTTGTTCTAGTGTGGCTGTTAGTGGGTGGGTTGCTTATTTGTATCGTATTCTGCTACAATTGAAAGTTTGAAACACTCTATGTCAATTTTAACAGTACGTGCAATTGTGTAAGGTGTTGATCCTCTAGGGCTGTAAAGCACCAGTGTTTTTGTATGTTTGCCTTTATCATAACTCATTCATGCACATGCTCCTATGTGCGAAGCAGGATGCTGATTGGGTATATTTTTACAGACATTAGTGACTGTGTATTAATGTGAATTTGGAATAAATAAAAGGACAATGTATTAAAGCAATATGATCATTGTAGGAGAATGGTGGAGACCTTTTTTAAACTAGAATAATTGATTTGTATTTTCTGTAATGGTTCTTCTTGCAGATTCTTTATTTCCCATGATAGGGAGTTCCATGTTGCATCCCTTCCTTACAAACCTGACTTCAAGGTTATGCCTGAGGGGTGGGATGGCATTACCAAAGATTTGGACGAAGTTCATTATGAAATCTCCAAAAAGGAAGATGAAATGCTCTATCGAGAATTTGTTGAGAAGATGAACTTCAACAAAAAGAAAGTAAGTTTCTTTGGCCACTATTCTATGTTTTACCAATAAAGTGAATGAAAAAGTTAAGAGCATACGTTTTTATAGATATCTTATGTCCTTTCTGTTGGCCTTATTGTATTATTGTGGAAGAATAGGAGTCCCACTTTTGTTGTAGTTTTGTTTATGCTGAATTAAAGAGATGAAATTGGATAACCACATTATAGAAATTAAATGGGGGTAGCTTGGCATGACATATTGGTGGGACTTGTGTTATCTACGACTAGAGATGGCCGGCCCCCACAATGATGTAATTTGCTGCTGGTGCTGACTACTGATCAGCTAGTATATAGTTACTGAAATTCAAAGCTTAGTGTTACTTATGGACAATCAATGACTGAGACTCTGTTTCTTTGATCAAACTATCTTATGAAGTTCTACTGTTTCATATGCCTATCTAGATAAAATTATAAACAAATCTTGGGGATTGAGCATTAGTGCTTGTATGGATTATAATAGTTCTTAGTTGTTCACTACTTGGATACACAATGTGTCCAATTGTCATTTCTTTTCAATAAGTTTTATATATTGAAAGGGAAAATGTGGATTGGAAGGGTGAAGAGATAAATGGTTGATTTATTGGATTATGAAATGTCTCATTGATGCATTTAGCATCTTGAAAGAAATATATTTAATGACCTTAAAGAACATCTAGATTATTTGATGGACCATGAGAAATGCTGATGTAGTTATCTTTAACAATTTTATTTTTTTGGTCCTTTATTTACTTGTTTTAAACAGTTTTTCTGCAAAGGAATTTAGCTTTTGTCCTTCCTTTTTATCTACGAGGTCTAGGAAAATGTTAGATTAGTGGAGGAGAAGCACTTTGATACCTGTCTGCAATAATAAATAAGGCATATAAAATTGTGCAAACTGCAGAGGGATCAAGCTCATGAGCCATGCTATGAAACTATGGGAAAGAATAACCGAGAGTAGATTAAGACAATAGACCTGCATATGAGAGAACCAACTTGGTTTCATGCTAGGCAGGTCAATCATGGAGGCTATATACCTATTGTGGTGTTTGATGGAAGGATACAGAAGGAAACAAAAAGCCCTGCACATTGTCTTCATTGATTTAGAGAAAGCCTATGATAGGATGCCACAATAAGTCTTATAGAAGGCTGTAGAGAAGAAAGAAGTTTGTATTGCATATTTTGAACTATAAAAGATATATGTATGATGGGGCAACAACTAGTGTGTGAACTCATGGAAGTGAGGTGTAAAGCGTGTAATAGAAGATTTTCCTATAACAATAGGTGTGCACCAAGGGTTGACTTTAAGTCCATACTTTTTTAACCACGGTCCTGGACCTACTTGCTAGGCACATCCAAGAGTTGGAACCTTAATCCATGCTTTTTGCAAATGATGTAGTCCTAGTTGATGAGTCGAGAGAGAGTAAATTCTAAACTTGAATTGGAGAGAAACTTTGGAATCAAAGGGTTTCAATTAAGTAGGAAAAGTAGGAATAAGAGATAGTGTATATTATGCAAGTTTAGTAAGACACAAATTAGCAATGTTTGGAGGTGAAAATTAGGGATCACATCATACCACAAGTTGCACAGTTTATATCTTGGATCCATCACACAAAGTGATGGGGATGTCATACATAGGATTCAAGCTGGGTGGATGAAATGGGCAAATGCTTCGAACATTTGTGATTGCAAAGTGCATAGCAAACTCAGGAAAATTCTATTGAATAACTCTAAGACCAGCGATATTCTATGTTAGTGAATGTTGGGCAGTGA
The DNA here is from genome assembly GCA_023212625.1 of Styphnolobium japonicum. NCBI lineage: Eukaryota > Viridiplantae > Streptophyta > Magnoliopsida > Fabales > Fabaceae > Styphnolobium > Styphnolobium japonicum. The sequence continues at coordinate 16,225,218 of JALBWW010000003.1, read as the reverse complement.
AGAGCAAAAAATAAGTATCACAAAGATTAGAATGCTAAGGTGGATTAGCGGACATACAAGAGAAGACAAGATGAGGAATGAAAATACTTGGGAGAAAGTCGGAGTAGCACCTATTGAGGAGAAAATGAGGAAAACTGCCTAAGGTGGTTTGGTCATGTGAGAAGAAAACCAATAGAAGCTCTAGTGAGAGATGTGAATCTAATGGAAGATAATCTTATTAAAAAGGGTAGATTAAGACCTAAGAAAACATTAGGAGAAACCATTAAAATTAAACCTTGGTGTAAATGGTTTTATTGAAAATTTGGTCTTTGATAGAGTCCAATGGCATCGATTGATCCATATAGCTGACCACACCTAGTGAGATTAAACTTGGTTGTTGTTATTTAGTTTTTTTTTTTAGTTTAATCAAAATATTTCTCTCTAAAAAAAAAATAGTTGTCCAAGATATGGTTGTGGCCTAAACAGTTTTTTTTTTGTTTTGGTAAATGGCCTAAACAGTTTTTCTCTTACTAGTATTTGTTGATTGCTGTATTAATGCATATTCTAACAACTACAATGCGTGTACAGCTCCCCTCAATTCCATACTCGGCCTCTATGCTGCCCAATGTGCTGCAAGTGAGAATTTTGGTTTTTGTGGAACTAATTGAATAATGTGGTTTTGGTTGTGTACAGATGGCTGGAGAGGTGAAATGCCACAGGTATAGTCGACGACGCCCTTCGGATGGATGGACTTTTACTGTAGAGAAATTGGGACCCCGGGGGAAGCGTGGAGATGGTGGGGGATGGAAATTTGCTAGCATGCCTGATGGATCAACCAGACCACTGAATGAGACGGAGAAAATGTATGTGAGACGAGAGACTCCACGCCGGCGGCGCAGGATCCTTCCCTGATTACATGATGCATATGTTTGGAACTTTTGACTAGATGTTGAAACTAGGTTTTGTTGTCTAATGCATTCAATGGTTTGTGACATGAGGGAGGGTGTATTGTTATAGTTTTTTTTTGGTGTGAATTGTGATCATTTATTTTAATAAGCTGAGCCATGGGTGGTCTTTTAATACATTCTCATTTTATTCCTTAAATTATGCACATGGATGTTAAGATCGTCTTTGCTGTCAAGAAAAAGGTAATCACCACTAATTTAAATGCAAGAAACTTATAAGATGTACTTAAAATTGCGCATGTGTTCCGTTGATTGAGTAATTTGAACTATATGATCTCATTCAGATTTGTCTTTAGGCATTAGGGGCAGTGCAGGCATGAAGAGATGATCCTGTGGCCCTAAATAAGGTTTGGGTGTCCAACACCTAAGAGTGCTCGTATCAATCACTCAACATATTTTTCTTTTATTAGTAGTGTCTTAATTGTTCAGCTGAAATTTAGTAAAGCTAAAAGGATTTGTTTGAGACCTAAAAAGTGAAAAGAGCATTCTATAATTGTATTGGGTGTTCCAGACCAGATGATTCCACATCTGCATGTAGATATTCTGGTACCGATAATTTTGCTTATCCTGGCCATTTTTCCTTAATCAAGTAAGCATAAGACAACTGCTATTGTCGTTTTACAATAATTATACATAAAACGCTCTCGGACAGAATCTTTTATGGATTTCCAATGTGAAGTTTCTTTATCTAATTATTGAAAATAAATAAACAGCTGAAATTTAGCTAATCCTGAGTTCTTTTTCTTAGCTGTGAACTCAGTCGTTGAGGCACTAACAAGCCTGTAACATTTCACCTATACAAGCACCTTTTTAATTTTCAAGGAGAGAACACCTTGCTTTCCTGCCTCCTTAAATTGAATTACAGAATTCTGTAAGTATTGCAGACTCATTTTTTCCAGACATATTCCCCACTTCTGCTTCTGGAGTAAAATGTTTTGAAAAGAGGTTTTTGGTAAAATATTTGAAAATTGATGCTATCCATATTTATTATTATATAAAAGGAATTTCCTTCTTTGGTGGCTTTTTTTTTAAATTTTAATTTTTACTGTAAGTATAAAAAGAACAAAATTATCATTATAAATTAAATACAGAGATCTTTTACTTTAGACCCACTCTTACTTTTAAGGAGCACTTCTTAAATTATTATTTTTATATATTACAATAGTAAGGAATTTTAAGTTGCGGGCCAATACTAATTTTATTTCTTTTAAAGGAGACTAACATAAAATTATAAAAAAAAATTAAAGAAAAATTTCATGAACTATTCAAGAAATGTTTTGAGCCTTGGGGGCCATGGCCCCGCCAGCCACATCACCTTTTCCATGCATCTTCACATAGGTCTCCGCTATAAAAGGGAGCCCTATTCTCAAAGCTCGTCAAGAAATTATGTTCCCTCTTGTATGAGTTCTTGAGCTCTAAGCCCTCCATTGTGTGAGTACACCATTAAATCATAGATTTTTTTATTTTTATTTTTTACATTTTCTTTCAATAGAAGTTAAGGAGAAGTGGCCGTTAGAATTCATATTAATTAAGAAAAATACACTTTAAAATTAAAATATCATGGGAAACATTGCGAATGCACCTACAAATCATATGTAAAAAGGAAAATTGATCCTATCTTGAATTAGTTTCAATTGGTTAGTTGAATTGTATATATCTTCTTTTAAATATGACTTTAATAATTCATTTGTATATTAAATTTTTTTTTTGTCTTGATTACTAGAATTCGAACTATCAGTTAACACTTAAGAAAATTAAATAATTTTTTTTAAATGCACCATGTTAATGTGAGGGGTGCGCTTTTAAGATTGTTTCGGTTGACACAAAAATTGACTTGAGGATACCCTAATTGTCTAAAACAAACCTCTTTATTATTATTTTATCAAAATAATGTTTTAAATTTTTTTTATCTTAATAAAGTTAGAAGTTGTTATGGTACCCTAATGGTTTGGTACTCAGGGTGAGTTGTTAATTATTTATTAATTGTTGGTTTCACAATAAATGTTAAAAAGTCTACTAAATATAAATAATAACTAGTGAATGTTAGACAACTCACTTTGGATACTGGTACCCTGAAAAAAAAAGATGAGTACCGAAGTAATCCCTAATAAAGTTTTAATTTCTCACTTATCATAACTAATGAGTTAATTATCTTGTAATTTAACACAAGAATTTTTAAAACTATGAAATACAAATTATTATTATTATTATTATTTATTTACAAATTGAAGTGCACATAATATGTAATTTAAAGGTTATTTTAATACTTATTTTTTTTTTAGGATACTAATATTTAGAATGAGTTATCAAATATTTATTAATTGTTATTTATATTTAATATAATTTTAAATATTTATTATAAAATTAATAATAAATAAATAATTAACAATTTATTATGAATATCAAACTTATTAGAATGCATAACAAGTCATATGTAATCGATCTATATATACTATACTACGATAGAAAAATGGAGGAGGATGGGCTTGGGCCCGATGATGAACCCAAAAACAGAGACAAATTGAAATGATGATCTGGCCCACCAAGTGCTTCCTCTGTGCAAAGTACTTCCCACTCACTTCCTATTCCTACTACTAGTTCGTTCTGGCAAGACGTAGATATGTTTGGGAATATTGTGAAATCAAAACAAAAGGGGTTCTTCAAATTTTTTTGATGATGTTAAGGATGTTGTCTCTTTAGGAACTCCGAACAGAACAGAACAGGGGCGGGTATTAAGGATGCACGCTGGCTGAATATATCTATCTATCTATCTATCTGTCAATGGCTGGTGAAGTTGCAGTCTTTGCTGACACAAACTTGGGCACTCGCATTGCTTTCAATGCCCATCAAGACATTACTGCTCGAGCATTCAAAAGTAAGAAAAAACAGAGCTTTTTTGTATCCTTTAAGTTAGGGTCTCTGCAGATTTTTTTGTTTATATAACTGACCCTTTGCGCGTGTTCATAATGGGAATCCTTTGCACGTGCTTAGAATCTCCTCCTCTCATTGATTTGTATCTCGTTACCATTAATCTTTGTTCAATTCTTACTTTATGCACACATTCAAGCCAAGCATTTATGGGCATCTATTTGTTGTGAAGTGTGTAAAAAACTAAAAGTGAAACTTCTCTCAGTTTCCTTTTATCTCTAGTGAGAGACAGTATTGTCAAATCAAATTATTCACTCTACCATAATGGCCAGGCTTAAGGGTAAGAACATTGAATTTCAGTTTATTATCTAGCAGGCTGTTTTATATATCAGTACAGCGATGCAGTTGTCTTCAAGATTGAAATTAAAAGATGAAAACTAGTCATGCTGTTTAATAATTAGTATAACATTACAAGGGAGAAAGCCTAACATTTAGATCAATGATTCTGCATTTGGAAGTTAGATGTATTTTGGAGATTAGCACTTCCTGATGATGTTTTCTTTTAGCAAACTTTTAGTGGTGATGAACTGATGATGGTTTCAGCTCATTCATGGCTCTTTTTCAACTCATCACCAGAGCCAAGGTTAATTTTTAATCAATTTTCAATATATTGCTTGAAAGTAATGTCATCTAATTGAATTTATTATGGACATGGATGTTAAGATCTTCTTACTCTCAAGAGAATGGTATTAATATTACTGTCTTATTGTTCAACTGAAGTTTAATAAAGCTAAAAGGCATTTGATCGCTACAAAGAGAACTGTATAATTATCTTGGGTATTCCAAATTATTCAACCTCTACATGTAGATATCCTTGTACTGATATTTTTGCTTATCCTGACTTCTTTTTCTTAATCAAATAAGATAGTAGTTATTGGCATTTTACCAGAATTGTACATAAATCTCTCTAAGACAATTAGTTTGTTCTTCCAATGCCAAAAATGAAGTAAGTTTCTCTATCTTGTTATTGAAAATTAATAAAGACAAAAAAGATAATAATAAGAAATTGATATTCAACCAATCCTGGGTTTTCTTCCTTAGGTTTGAAGTGTGAACTCTTTTGTAAAGGAACTAATAGGGCCTTTGATTTTTCACTTTCAAGCTCTGTAAGTCTTTGATTGTCAAGGAGAGTGCTTTTCTATTTCCTGCCTCCTTAAATAAAATTACGGAATTCTCTCCTGGAGCTGGGAACTCCATTCTTGCTAGACATATTCCCAACTTCTGCTTCTCAATTCTGTGGCTTGCAGAGCAGCTTCTAGTTTGTTGGGCATTCGGCCTATTTTGCAAACATTTGATGAGGGAGAGGAAGAAATCCAAGTACTAGGGCTTCACCTTTCAATTTTGGATAGTTTCTTATGGCATGTTCTTCCCTTTTGATCACAAAGGTGGGGTTTCAGATGGCATGTTCAGAATCTAGTGTTCTTTGAGTTCGAGTCTTTCCAATAAATGCTTAACCTCCAATTCAGATTGGTTTTTCCGCATAATTTATGATCTAGAACACTGTTGACTCTTGAAAATTGACATTATCCACGAAATTTAAAAAAGAAAAGAACAGGACATTCAACCTTGAGTCTATTAGGTTCTGACATGAAAAATATCAATGATTGTTCTGCAGGAGACTTTGAGAGAGTGCACTTCACATGTTTACCAGATACAGGGGAGATCCAAGTTAATGGATTAATGGTATGTACTTTCTGTTTTAGTATCCATGTATGGTTTATGATCTTCTGTGACAATGAGCTTGTGCTCAACAAATTATTGCATATTCTGCTAGGTCAAGCGAAAATCATGCTTCTACTACCTGCCCGATTCCCTGCCTATAAAGCATGCTTTCCCTGGGATGAGAAGAACCTGGTTTCTTCATGTGGAAGTGAGGCATTTAAAGAGTTTGTGTATTCCATGTTTACCCCAGGCTGTGGCTATTCTTTCAGAACCTCAAGACTTAATGACTTGCAATAGTGAGGATAAGGCAAGATGCAACAGTGAGGAAAAAAGAATCGAAGGATTCCATCCCCCTGCATATTTATTGGAAGAGCATGGAACTACTAATCATATTTTAAAGGAGCAGAAGAAGGAAAGGGGAAATTCTCATGAAAATTACATGCAGAATGCAGCCAGTGGAATGCCAGAAGGATGCTCCTACAGATTTGAAGAGAAACCTACTGGTATGACCACTAAGAGTCGTTATGTGATGCCAGACAATAAAGTTGAAAATATGGTTGAGTTGAGTGCTAACTCAAAGCAAGGCAGTCTCAGTAAGATGTCAACAGAAGTGATATCCGTCACTGGTATAATCAATAAATATTTTTCAGGTTTCAATGGGATTGACAATTTTAGCAGCCCTTCAAACTCAGATGTTACATCTAAAGCTGTTCATAGTGAGATTGAAGTTCAATCAAAGACTAGAGCACGCAGTTGCTCAAAGAGACAAATTGATTCCTTGCCACAGTTCACTCCCAAAACATCACAAAATGTCCTGCATGCTCCATTGCATGTTGACCTGGTTTCCAAAAATTCAGGGGACAAAAGTAGAAGATCTAAAGTTGGGAAACGTCTTCTTGTAGCTTCACAGAGTCTTGGGGTTTCTACAAATAAGATTAGTCCTGCACTTTCTTTCTGTAAATTTAAAGATAAAAGCCTACTAGAGCACAAATGTCAAATTAATGGTTCCATATTTGTTATCAGTGACAGTGATAATTGACATTGTAGCGTAGACTGGCAAGAGGGTGTAAATATGAAGTGATTGATTGTATTTTGATCTATTTCTTTCTATAAATTTGAAGATAAAAGCCTACTAGAGCACAAATGTCAAATTAATGGTTCCATATTTGTTATCAGTGACAGTGATAATTGACATTGTAGCGTAGACTGGCAAGAGGGTGTAGATATGAAGTGATTGATTGTATTTTGATCTATTTACGTGGGCAAAGGCTTGAAAAATATTAGACTTTTAATTTAGTATTACCAAGGAGGGATTTTGTGGGCAAAATGTTGTAATTTCAACCTGTAGATTACAAGAAAGCAAGGAGATGAGGAATCGACTAGCTTTTTGTTACCAATATGTCAGAGGAAAATTATTGGTTCACAATTGCTTCTCCAAACTTGCAGCCCTAGAGCTATTTGCTTTGGTGCAAAAGAATGAGAAAGGAGCTGATTGTATAGTTTTCAGTTTTTGTAGGATTGTTGGGTCAGTCCTCCATGGCAGTGGATAAAATTCTAGTCATCTATCAAACATTTATACAAGATCATTTTGTTTGCTTTAATGTTCAAATTGCATTTTCTTATTCTAAGTGTGTAAAGTTTGCAATTCCAATTGAGCTTATTGTTTGTTTATAACTCTTTTGAAAATTATAACAGAATGGCCGGTCTGATGTGCTTCATTGGGACTAGTGTGTGTGTCTATATATATATAAATATATTTCTCTTCTAGAAAGTGCTCTCTTTTCAATAAGCGCCACTACTGAGTTCATCTCAGTCCTCATCCCCTGAACCTCATGTCCTTGATCCCATCACCACCCCTTCTATAATCTACGTTCTGTTGTTTTCTCGTGTACTCGCTTGTGGCACCTTTCACCCCCTCAACTTTTCTCCATTTAAACTATGGGAGAATCCTCTGATAGCTGAGACTCAAGTAAAGATGGTTACGATGAAGCATTAGGAGTAAGAGTGTGGAAGGATCTACCAAAAACTTGGACTTTCCTTAAATATTTAATAGCTCTACAATTTTTGGCTACAATTGCAGTTACTTAGTTCATGACCACAAATTAATCAAGTAGGAACAAGTTCGTTTTCAGCTTGATCCTAACCTCCTGCACTATAGCTTTATATATATATATATATATATATATATATATATATATATATATATAATGAATGATATATTCGAAAATTAAAATTAAAAATTGTTAAGTGATATTGTAGAACATAAGAATTTATATTAAAAGTAATCTATTGTATTTATATGTTAACTAAACAGAACATATATGAGGATTGTGCATTGCCTATATGAAGATTTGTCATTTTGACTTCTGAAGATGATTTTCATTGAATATACCATATTTTTGGTCTTGGATGAAGGTATTTCATCAGGTAAAAGGCTAGGGCTAAAACCTTAAATTATCTGCAAATGGCAATAGTGCCCCTTGAGTAGCTAAGCATGACAAATATTTCAGATGCACCGAACTTACATGGCCTTTTTATATTGATATAGCAATATATATATATATATATATATATATATATATTTATTTCAATTTCATGTTTTTTGAAGATTATGTACTAAAATAGGTTTTTCTTTCCATATTGGGAAGTCGATTTTCATGAAACTGATTTCGTTACGTGCTTTTCTTTTTAATTATACGTTGAGAAGTCGATTTTTATAAAACCGACTTTTCAACGTGATTAATCATTTTTTTGTATGAATCCTAAATCACTCATCTAAAATCTTATATTACTTATCCAAAACCTTATACTACTCATTTAAAACCTTAAACCATTTATCGAAAACCTTAAATCATTCAACCAAAATCTTAAAATACTCAACAACTTAAAAAACAATGTATAGGAAGACGTTGAGAAATCGGTTTTCAAAAATGATTTAAAAAAAAGAAGAACTAAACATGTTCCCAATATTTAGAAAAAGTTTATTTTAATACTTAATTTACAAAAAACATGATTTTGGTAAAAAAAAAAATTGTTTTTGCTATTTTAATATAAAAAGCCAAACTTACATGGTGTTTTCTTACGAATTATTGTTATTCTATTCATCCTTATTTCGAGTGCCTAAAGTGTAAAGGAATACACTTTGCGCCACTTGTGTACATTATTGCACGCGATGATAGATATACATTTTTAAAAATATATTACTTAATTTTAACTCTAGTTAAATAAGAATAAAATGAAAGATAAAACTATGATTCTAATTTAAGTTAGATTAGGAAAAGAGTATTACATAAAATCACTAGATTAATCTATTAAGGTGTAAACTTCATTTTTAAAATTAATTTTCACAACATATGAGAATATTTGCTTTTCCATTATGGCTACTAATCATTCAAATGTTTATATAACTTTTTTCGCAAATTCCAATGGTTGTATTTTTATGATATTTCCTTTCATTAAAATTAAACTCAAACGTGGTCAATTTAATTTAAATATATCCATTTCTCATTTCCAACTTTTTGAAAATTATTTTCAACGATTAGTAAATAGTCATATAATTACTTCTCACTAATTCATTTAATTTATAAATAGTTAATCATTAATCACTCATAATTTGAATTAAATATATATTTTTTTACTATATTTAGAATTTTTTGATCAAAGAGAAAGGAAAGAAAACAAAAAAGAATGAAAGAGAAAGAAAGAAATAGAGAAAATAAAGGGAGAGTTATTTAGTAATACTTAGGCTTGTTTGAATATTTAATAAGAAAATAAAAAATTATTTAAAAATTAAATTTAAAATAGAAAAAATAATAAATTAATTTTTTTTTCATATAGTTCTCATGTTACATGTCCAAATTAAATAAATTATTTAAAATAATAATTTCTTACACCTAATTTAGGAGAAAAAGTTTAAGAATTTTGAGAGAGATAAAGAAAAATGCACCCCTCTTTCACCTCCTTAAAAATATTCAAAAACAAATATTTGAGCAACTTTCCTTTCCCTTCCCTTGTCTTTCTTTTCAGAGTTTTGGACTCCCATCCAAAAGTAAATTAAATTAAATTAAATTAAATTAAATAGTAATCCAAAATAAATTTCCCAAATATGAAGTTGAGGGTGAACTCTTTTCATGGCCAAAGACATGGATTGGAAAGTTCCCTGGGCCGAAGACATGTTTTGTTGGAATTGGAAGAGATGATAATGGCTTTATTCTCATAATATTCACATACATGAATTATGAATCATCTTTCAGTCATTCAGTCCTTGTGGTGGATGGAGACGATAAGTATCTTGCAATAGCACTTCTCTCTCTTGTCATTCAAGGTATGCCCCCCCTTCCACCTTCTTTCTCTCACCTCTAATTCGTTCCCTCTCTAAACCCACTTTTTTTCTTTCCTTCTTGTTTTTTATTCTCAGCATAAAGTTTGTACCTTTAGAATCAATTGTTTTGGATATGGAGAAGAGCATATACACATTTCTCACTATAGACCGTTGGGAGTCACTGAACTGTATGAAATATAGGTTGGCTTCCCTCAGGCCAGTTCATGGAAGGTTGGCTCTCAAATTTCTCAAATGGGTCATCAAGCAACCAAATTTGGAGCTCAATCATGTTACCCATATAGTCTGCACCACAACCCACATACTTGTTAGAGCTAGAATGTACAACTTTGCTAAATCAACTTTGACACATCTGTTACAAATGCCCATTGGTTTGAACTCTGTTTTTCGTGCTCTAATGGAGACATACCCCATTTGCAACTCAAACCCAGCTGTTTTTGACCTCCTTATTAGAGTTTGTTTACGTGAAAAGATGGTTGGAGATGCTGTGCAAACTTTCTACTTGATGGGGTTTCGGGGATTGAAGCCATCTGTATACACTTGTAACATGGTGCTAGGTTCCTTGGTAAAAGACCAGAAAGGTGATTTGTTTTGGTCCTTTTTTAAAGGAATGCTTGCCAAGAGGGTTTGTCCAAATGTTGCTACATTCAACATATTGTTAAATGCTTTATGTGAACGAGGGAAGCTTAGAAGTGCTGGTTGTCTCTTGAGGAAAATGGAAGAAAGCGGTCATTTTCCTACTGCAGTCACTTATAATACTTTGCTCAATTGGTATTGCAAGAAAGGAAGGTATAAAGCAGCATCTGAGCTTATTGACTGCATGGCATCTAAGGGTATTGCGGCAGATGTTTGTACATATAATGTGTTGATAGATAATTTGTGTAGGGATAGCAGGAGTGCAAAAGGTTATTTAATATTGAAAAGGATGAGAAAGAATATGGTGTATCCTAATGAAATCACGTATAATACTCTTATTAATGGGTTTGTTAAGGAGGGGAAGATTGGAGTTGCTACTCGAGTTTTTTATGAGATGATGTCACTTAATTTGTTACCAAACAACATCACATACAATACTTTGATTGATGGGCATTGTAGCAAGGGCAACAGTGATGAAGCATTGAGACTTTTGGATATGATGGAATCACGTGGTTTGAGACCTAATGAAGTGACTTATGGTACTCTTTTAAATGGGCTATCCAAGCATGCTGAATTTGGATTGGTTTCCAGTATTCTTGAGAGAATGAGACTGAATGGGGTGAGAGCTGGTCGTATTAGTTATACGGCAATGATTGATGGATTGTGTAAGAATGGCCTGCTTGAAGAAGCTGTACAGTTGCTGGATGATATGTTTAAAGTTTCTGTCAATCCTGATGTTGTTACATTTTCAGTGCTGATAAATGGATTTTTCAGGGTGGGGAAGATAAATAATGCAAAGGAGATAATGTGTAAAATGTATAAGGTTGGACTTGTGCCAAACAGCCTTTTGTATTCAACATTAATCTACAACTTTTGCAAGATGGGAAACATAAAAGAGGCATTAAATGTTTATGCAGTTATGAACCACAGTGGTCATGTTGCAGATCGCTTCACATGTAATGTGTTGGTTGCCACTTTTTGTAGATGCGGGAGACTTGAAGAGGCTGAGTATTTTATGGATCACATGAGCAGGATGAGTCTTGATCCTAGCTCCGCTACTTTTGATTGCATTATAAATAGTTATGGAAATTCTGGTGATGCATTGAAAGCATTTTCTTTGTTTGATAAAATGAATAGTTTAGGCCATTTCCCAAGTCAATTCACATATGGGGGTCTGTTGAAAGGACTTTGCATTGGTGGGCATATTAATGAAGCCAAACAATTTTTGCATAGAGTTTGCCGCATTCCTTATGCCATTGATAATGTTTTCTACAACACAATACTTACTAGGATATGTAGATCAGGAAACTTATCGGATGCAGTTGCCCTTATTAATGAGATGGTTGCAAATAATTTTCTGCCTGACAGTTATACATACACTAGTCTTATTGCGGGGTTGTGTAGGAAGGGTAAAATGGTTGCTGCACTCCTTTTGTCTGGGAAGGCAATTGAAAAAGGATTATTATCTCCAAATCCTGCTGTGTACACTAGTTTAGTTGATGGTCTTCTTAAGGCTGGCCATTCAAGAGCTGCCTTGTTTATTTTTGAGGAGATGCTTAACAAAGGTGTTAGCCCTGATACTATTGCATTCAATGTGCTTATGGATCAATACTCAAGGAAGGGAAAAATGTCGAATGTAAATGATATCCTTTCAACAATGAGGAGTAGAGGTTTATGCTTCACTTTGGCTACTTACAACATTCTCCTGCATGGATATTCAAAGAGACATGCCATGACAAGATGTTCTATGTTATATAATGACATGATCAGACATGGTTTTGCGCCAGATAGGTTAACATGGCACTCTCTTATTCTTGGGTATTGTAAGTCCGGATCATTGGATGTTGCTGTAAAAATTTTAAGAAGGATAACACTTGAAGGTTTTATAGCTGATTGTTTTATATTTAACATGCTTATTACCAAGTTCTGTGAAAAGGATGAGATAAAAATGGCCTTTGATCTGGTAAAATTAATGAATCTGTTAGGAGTTATTCCTAATGTAGATACATACAATGCCCTTTTTAATGGACTCATTAGAACGTGTGCTTTTGATGAAGCCCATCTTGTTTTGCAATCCTTGTTGGAAAGTGGTTCTGTCCCTACATGTAGACAATATATCACTTTAATCAATGGCATGTGTAGAGTGGGAAATATGAAAGGAGCAATGAGGATGCAAGATGAGATGAAAACACTTGGTGTCAGCTCCCATGATGTTGCTATGAGTGCTATTATTAGAGGGTTTGCACGTTCAGGGAAGACTGAAAATGCACTTTTGGTTCTTGATTTCATGCTTCAGATGCAACTCATTCCAACAGCTGCTACTTTCACTACTTTAATGCATATTTGTTGCAAAGAAGCTAATCTTGCAAAGGCTTTAGATTTGAGGAGTATAATGGAACATTGTGGTGTGAAGCTTGATGTTGCTACATACAATGTTCTTATATCTGGCCTTTGTTCTAATGGTGATATTGAAGCTGCTTTCAAACTTTATGAAGAGATGAAACAAAGAGGTCTTTGGCCCAATACCTCTACATATACTGTTCTTATTGACTCTATCTGTGCTGGAAATTATCAGGTTGAAAGTGAAAAGCTTTTGAGGGATTTACAGGCCAGGGAATTGGTTTCGTTGGATTGGTATGGAGGCACTGAAATATTGAATGAGTTATTGATGATTGCCAGGAAAAAATTAATTGGCTTGAGGTGTAAAAGGAGAAGAAAATTTGGTTGATCGAAGTATGCTTTTTCTTTGTCCAGAATGCGAGTTGGTAGATGAGGCTGTGATGGCAGTTTTGTTGCTCAGTCTGATGCGATATTGCTGATATGGTTCGCATTACATTCCTCCAGTCTTCTTTTTGTCATAGTATACTTTTTTATTCATTCAACTAATTATCTATTTCTTTAATGGGTGAATAATACTCTGCTTCAGGTTGGATTTCTGTGAAGCCCAAACCCACTTCTCAGAATAAGGTTGTAGACAGTGTTAGAGTGGAGGTATTGTTGCACTGTATAACAAAGCCTTAGCATTGATCAGCATCTTTTTTTGCTGCTGAACTGAATAATGCGGTATGAGTTATATGCCATATGATCTTGAAAGCAGAGCAATTGAAGAAAATGGCAAATAAGTAAGCAGCTATGGTCAGTAGCTGTTTAATTCATCCGTAGATTATTCTGCTGATCTACAATGTGAAAAGGATTTCTCATGTATCTAAAGGGATCCATTATGTGCCAATGGGCTGTAATAGATCTTCAACTGATGATGAACATACCCGTAGTCATGAGCTGGTGGATTCTTATTTAGAGGCGCCTAATCAGGTGATTATCATGCATCATTAATTTATGCAAGTGTCAATGTTAATGAAGGTGGTGTTGATGTTGAAATTTAAAAAAAAAAAATGGAAAGGAAAGAAAATAATAATAACAACAACAACAACAACAACAACAACAACAAAAACCACTGCCTGATGATTTATGGGCAGAATAAAGAGCTTTTCGGCAAGCTCAATCTGCTGAACCTCCAACATTTGCTTTACTTATGCAGGAAATTTGATCCTAGTGTTTGGCTTCTCTTCCTTCAATACCCTTACTGACTGACTCTTCCTCCAATACCCTGACTAACTCACAACAAAGATCTCAAAGGTATGCCTGTTGGCTGAAGGACACCCAGATGACATGGATAATGCACCAGTTATTGCTACTTTTCATACCTGATTTATGGATTTTTAGCCTTTAATTTTCCCTTTGGTAACTCAAGTAGAAACTTCTATCTTTTGGTAACATGATATGTTGCATGTCATGGTTTTGTATTTCTTCATTCTAGGCACTTTAACTTCCTCAGAAGCAGCTTTATCAGTATTGGTTTGTCCATTGCTTGATGAAGTCATAAGTTGAGGGACCAAGCAATGAGTCATTATCAGGGTTGCACCCACGCTTAAGAATTGAAGAAACTGCTTGGGATTTGATTGGCTGACAGTGATGTTATGGAAATGGCTTTTGGAGTTACAATAGTCAAAAGTTCTGCTGCTACTAATGACTCAAGTGTGAAGGAGATTGATGTCAAATTGGCGAGTCGCTAGTGGATGCAAATGCATTTGAAGCTCTGATACTGCTTCTAAATATGAGATAGGCAAGTCTGCTTGTGTTTATGGTTGCGTTTTACTCAACTTATATACGGAAAATTTTCCCTTTTTTTTTCAGTTTTGTAGTAAATGTTGTTGTTGGAATCTATATATTATGTTGATTCTATAAACTATTAATTTTCATTTACCAGAAAAAGACTAATAATTTTCAACTTATATGTTTCTTATTACTTGTATTCTCAATTCTCATAAATAAAATATTTCTACATGCTGACTAGTGGTTATAATAATATGCTATCATTTTTCTTTTGTGTCATCTTGTCTGCCCTGTGGAAATGGCCTTCTGCAGTGGCTTCTCTTAAACTCATGGACATATGATGTTACAAATACAAGGACCACCCATATATGTCTTTCGCATGACTTTATTGAACCTGAAGCTGAAGACTTTGTGAGTATGTTGGTAGCACTAAATTCCCAGAGGCCATATGATTGTAACTCGTACAGTTTATGGTCGGTCTCAAGTGTTGGGTGGTAAAATTTCACTTAATATGACAAATATTTGCATGGGTTTATCTACAGGGTTTACTTGTTTATTTTATTGTTTGCTGATCACTATTTTCCTCTACAGGCCCTCCATGAAACTCTTGATTTTCTGACTTACTTGGCCACAAATCATCCTGGTGTTGCAAGATGTTCTTTTTTTTATTGACCAATAAACTATTCCAGATTTTTCAAGTCTATGTATGGAAGCTACAAAGGATAAAATGAAGGAGAAACCTGGAATTTTTTTCTTAGACTGGGGTCTTGATTTGACCTTTGCTTTTAGTACATAGAACCCTTCATCTTGTAGGGGTGGCAACTCTAATTCAAGTTGTTAACCTTTTAGTGGGCCAAGAAAGGGCAGTCTTCTATCTTCTTAACTAATTCTCATAATTACTTAAAATAAAAAATATTAAATGAAAAAATAAAAATATTAAATATTTTAAAAATTCAAAAATATTTAGTAATTTTTTTCTTTAAATAATTGAGAGAATTATTAAATAGATTCATTAGGATGATATAAAATTATTCATTAAAAAATCAACCTCAATCAATAAGAGCAATGGCAAATAGCCATAATTTTTTAGATTTTTGCTAACGATTGTCTAAAGGTGTTAGTTAAGGATATTAAAATAAAAATTATTAAATAAAAAGTAAAATCATTTAATATTATAAGAATTCAAAAATTATTTAATATTTTTTAAAAAGTAATTAGAAGTATTATTGAGAAATATTAAATATTTTTCAACTAATATTATAAGAGCATTAGTTAGATCATTTCCCATATTTATATCTATTGTTTCAATGCTCAACTTCTCCACTGCTGGAGCTGGGTAACGGGCTAACCCGACCGACCCATTGTGGGATTTCCTTTATATAGGTTGGACCAGATTGACTTGTTTTAATAATGAGTTGAGAATTTTTTAACTCGGGTTTGGCTTGTGAAAGCTTGCTTGCTAACCCGCTAACTTCATTTGTTTTTATTTTTTAAAAAAAAATTAAATTTAAAAAGTGTGTGTGTAAGTGTAATATGATGTCATTAGTTGAATTTTGCAAACTATTTTTTAAAGATTTTTGAAGTTTTTACTTGGGCATAAAGATTAGATAAGTTAAACACTTATATTAAGTTACTAATTAAAAGTATTTTTGTGAAAAAAAAAAATTTTGTTTAAAAAAATAAAAATGGGTCGTAAGCCAACCCGCTTAACCCACGGGTTAAACAGACCAAGTCTTACTGATTTTGAGTAATTGCAAGTTAGATATTAAACTAGTCTTAACATTTTTAAAAAACGGGTTAAATGGCTATCCCACATGCCTCAACCCTATCCAACTCTACCCACTGCCATCCATAACCGGCCATGAGCTATTGTGTACGCTAGCTTGAGTAACTGAGAAGAAGCATCGTTATTACTCAAAACAAAAAGGCCTCTTTCTGAGGACGATTTCTGCCACATAGAAACACACTTACAAACTTAGGCTATGTTTGTTTTTGCTTAACTTTTTAGAGTAATCATTTTTTTATTAAAAATTGTTTTATTTAAAATTTATCTTGTTTATTTAAAGTGTGTAAAATTAATTATAAGTTAAGATTATTTTTTCATAACTAAAAAAAACTTTTTAAAAAAAACTTTTACTTTAAGCTTTTAATTTTTTAATTTTAGATTATTTCAAAAGTTTTGAGAGAGAAATATATATTTGTCTTCAACCAAATAATTTTTTCAATCATCTCATATATGTAATTTAATACATAAAAGCAATTTTTTATACAATCCAAACAAAAATCTTTATTTTAAAATTGATTATGAATTAACATATCTAAACATAAATTAATTTTCTCATAATAAATTTTCTTAAAAATAGATTATACACAATCGATTTTTAACATAATTTTTTTTCTACAACTAATTCAAACACACACACACTATCCTACATGATCCTTCCCAATGTAGATTGAGTCTTCCCTAGGAACAAAATAATGAAAGTGATTCATATGTTTTTTTTTTCTTTTTCAACAAAATTGGGTCTCATTTTTCTGCCTTTTAAAATAGGAAATTTTAAGAAAATTTGCATAATGGATATGAACATTCGTTAAATATGCAGTGAAGTTTTTAAATAAGAAAGTAGTCTGACTTCCTTTTACAAATAAAATAATTTATGTTCATTTGTTCTATTGCAAGATTAAATTTGAACTTGGGACTTTTGAAAGCACACGTGCATGCATTTTCTACTACAGATAGTTTTAGTTTGAAGATAATAAAATCGATTCGTTAAGAATGGATATGCTTGTACAGAAGTTTTATAGTTAATATGAATTTATTAAGTGGTATCATGATCTTTAAGAGAACCCATTAATTACGGAGTTGAATTCCTTCAAAGTCATTTTGTTTACACTTTATTCTATCATTTTTCTTCAGTACTAAGTCTTAAATTTGTTTTGTACACACAAAAAATGTTTAATAGCTTGGTCTTCTGACTTCTATGTATTTATTTGTGTGTGATCACCAAATATAACTCCAAAGTGATGATTGAAGAGTATAAAAGAAAGATTTTAAATTTGAAGCACCTTACACTGTAATTCAAATTTAAAGATGTATTTGCACATTATTAAGACTTTTTAGATAATTGTTGTGATAGTTAAATTTTTTTAATAATTTGTCAATAAATAATTAAATGATAGTATAAAATGTATTTACATAGTAGATTAAAATTAAATCCTGAAAGAAACCAACACTAAAAAATTGAGGGAAAATAATATAGAATAGGATGGGTATATAATATTAAAGAACTAATAAAAAATGGTTAAGAGAGAAATAGAAAAAAAACCTTATCTTACACTTCTTGTAATAAGAAAAATACAATTAATCATAGAATTGATGATTAAATAACAAAAGAAATTCTCATTAAATAAATAATATTAAATTTTACACTTACATATGTGTCTAAAATTAATTTATTTAAAATGTAATTGAGTTTAAATTTGATTTATTATTTTTGGTAGAAAAAGTGGTAGTAAGAAAAAGTTATTTAACTACTATCGACCAGGGTCGGTGACATGTATGAAATCTCTAAGGGCATATAAATGTTTACTCAAATGATTGCTTCCAAGGCAGTGTTATAAAAACTAGCACGGACCAATTAGTTGGATTGGTAACCTGGCCAAACTGAGTCAGTCATCAAATTGGTTATGCATGCGAATTGGTAATGATACTTGAGTTTGTTTATAATAATAAATATCATCATACGTATTGTGTGTTTTTATATATATTTAAGTATACTTATTTTTTATTGATTATTTATTTATTAATTTAATTTTATGTAATTTGACCAATAATTTACTGGTTTAATCAGTAATTCCTTGACTCAGTGTCCTGGCCAAGTCAACCATCAATTTAAGTTGAATAACTATGCTCCAAGGTAAATTATAGCCAATAATACCTATAAGCTTTTTCCATATGAATGCTAGTCACTCATAGCCCTTAGGCCTTATGAAATCTCTTTCTTGATGTCCATCAAAATAGAACTATTGTCTAAGAAGAAATTCAAACTTGTGTACTTGAGAAATGCATTGTTAAAATAAGAATAAATATTTATTTTGTCCTTTAAATATAGAAATATTATTAATTTGATCATCTAATAATTTTTGATATTAAATTAAATTTTTTGATGTAAAAATAATATTAAATAATTAATTTAATATTAAAAAATTAATTTAATATTAAAAAATTATTTTAATATATTTACCATTAAATAACCTAATTGTATATATATAAGAACAAAATGATACTTGTTAAAAAAAAATAAAGAACAAAATGATACTCTTGAGTATTCATGTGTCACTTTTAAAAATATATATATAAATCCTATTGCTCGTTCGGTAGCTGACTGACCATCAGGGCAGTGGTGGGTGGGTGAGTGAGTGAAGTAACCCAGTTTTGTGCAGGAGGAGGAGAGTAGTGCTGACTGCTGAGAGAGGGAAAGAAGGAGATGAGGAAACTAAGATGGGTAATGGATGGAGGAGGGTTTTGGGATTTGGACGTTTCCACTCCCAAAACCCTTGATGGGTTGGCATCTCCTGTCCCCGGTGACCCAATTCCCTTGGGTTTGTCAAGAGGTACAAGGCTTTCTAGACCCAAGCAACTCCAATTCATGCACCGCTTCATGAGTGCCCCTCTTATTCCCACCTTTGCCTACCCTCATGGCTTTAGTCTCCAGCGCGTCCTCACCCTCCCCTTTTCTGATAACTGGTGATCATTTCCTTTCACTCCCATCCCAAAGTTTTCATTTTTATTTGTTTCTGATGGACCCATCTCATTCATTTCTCATAGAGTTTATTACATTCACTGATATTCAACTCCCTAAGTTTTGCAGGTTTGTATTTTTTCTGGGTCAGTTCAATTTGCAGAGATTTATTTCCTCTGTCAAAAGCAGTGAGGAAAAACCAGACCCAGTTTCCTCTTGGTTCAAAACCTTTGGAAGACACCTAAAGCAGAAGTCATTGTATGCCATGGGCTTCTGTTCAGAGTTCCTGTTAACGCCGGATGATGCTTTACTTTTTGGCTTAGATGCATATGGCTATACCAATAAGCCTCGTGGGAAAGCAGTCCTTCATCACAAGGTAAGCATTTCATTAGTCCCTAATGTACTGTATTATACTGTTCTACTATTCTATGACAAGAAGTGGGCCTTTCCATTTTTACTATTATGACATGTGCTTTTCATGTATCATTGAAGAGACTAAGTAAGGATGTGCTTATGTGTGGTTGTAGTTTCCACATCATGATCTAACATTGGAGGCAGTTTGTCCTGGTCTTTTTGTTGATAAGACTGGTAATTACTGGGATGTACCGTTTTCAATGGCAATTGATCTTGCTTCTGTAGCTACCGATGACTCTTCTACAAGTTATCATTTGTCTGCACACTACAACTCAGGGTCACCTGAGCAGTTTGAAAGTTCTCAAAATCAAAGTGGTGGAGTACCACCTACTCTGCTTCCAGGTTTGGCCTTCAAAAGTGCCTGTTCTTTCAAGAAGAGCATTGATATTTGGAGAAGTGAAGCTCCTAAGTTGAAATTGGTGCAACCATATGACGTGTTTCTTTCAAATCCTCATGTATCTGCCTCAGGGATTATTGGTAAGTTGTGTCGTCGTTTGTAACATTTTCTCAAAACACATTCCAGAGTCCAGACAAAAAGGGAGACTTGGCTGTGAGCTTTTGATAGCTATTCTTTTGCTTAGGGAAGAAGTGAGGAAATTGTCAGATATTATGGTAACATTTAAAACGCTTGTTCTTCTATCATTAGATGGAAAGGATTTGAGGCCTTTGGGCAGTATGACTTGAGATAGCTTATGCTCTCTGAACTGATTCTAAGATTACCAATTTGAGGAGTGCTGTCATGTACCCACACTTCCCCCCTCCCTCTCCTCACACACACACTCACACACACACAAACAACAAAGAAAACCCTAGAGTAATGACATACATTATACTGTGGGGCAGGTTTGTATCAGTTTCTTGATCATGGGTATCTTTTGCTGCTTGAGCATTTACATGTTACTTAAAGCCATGGATGCTGTTAGCATGTGCTTATTTGTTCTTTGATTTCTTTATGGTAAGGTGCTGCTGCAACCACCTCTTTTGGAGATAATTCAGCAAGAGCACAATCAGAAGATGATAGACAAGGTTCCAGAGGGTTTTTTCTTCAGGCTTCTGGGATAAAGTCTTCCTTTCTAGCAGATATATTTGCATCCATTTCATTTACAGCCCAACTTGGAAACTTCCAAAGGCTTTTTCTAGATCTTACTCGATTTCAGGCCCGGCTGGATTTTCCTTCTGGTTCCAAATTTCTTTCAGGTGCAACAAGTGTAGCACAAGATCTTTTGAATTCTCAAAAGCCCAGCTTGGAGGCTGTCCAGGCGATTTTCCCCAATGCTACCTTATCTCTTCAGCAGCAGGTACCTCCATTACTTTCACAAACTTTGATTTCACATTTTTAAAAGTTATGCCTAACTACTAAGCTTCATCTTGGGAAGACAACTTTTGCTTTATAAGGAAGTTGTTGAAGAAACTTGTTTTTATTCTTATGGTTTCCTATTGATTGTTCAAAAGTGATAGTTCACTGTGAAATGTTATGTTTATTAGAAAATCAAAATTTCTTAACCCAAATTTCACTATCCCACTCCAGGCCTTCTACTATTCTTTTCTTACCTGTGCTCTTCTGAACTCATCTTGCACTGTAAATTCTTCAAGCATAGTTCTTAATGCTGCTGTCAGGTTAACCAAGACATATTTTATGTATGTCTTGCAGATTGTTGGTCCTGTCAGTTTTAGAGTTGATTCAGGAATTACAGTTGATCTGAAGGACCCTGACTGGCTTATACATGCACAGGAACCAGTATTTGCTATCGAATATGCATTGCAAGTACTTGGCTCGGCAAAAGCAGTTGCTTGGTATTGCCCTAAGCGCCAAGAGTTTATGGCAGAACTTCGTTTCTTTGAGAAATAACCCATAGTCCATAGGCATTCTTTTAACTAGAAACCTGTTATGTTCCTTAAATTGCAAAATAGTTTGGTCATGGAAGCAAGTTAGTTAGAGGTCCATTCATTTTCATACTGCCCTATTGTCTTATCAATAGATTTGTGCTTCTCAATTTCTATGCAATTGGTTATTTCTCTTGTTTTTTCTATCTGTTTTGGGACTGTAGTTGTGGAAATGGAAATAACAGTAATGGAAGAAAAGAACCAAGATAGTCAGTTTGGTATCTCATTAAAAATACGATGAACAAGATAAAATTTTTTGTATAAAACATTCTATGCAAATTATTTTTTTATACAAATGTTTTAAGTTTTTTATTTCAAATTTTACTGTGTCAGGTTTACCCTATAAAGTGATGTTGATACATGAATAATTATGTCTTCGCATTCATGTTATATTTTTCGACAATATCAATCTCATATATAACCTGCAATCCAGGTGAAAAGTTTAGTTTTTTAGAAATAATAATTACTTATATTAGATAAATTATGTCTACTTTTTTTTTAATAATAATCATTAAATATTTTATTTAATAATTTAAAAATAGAATTTAACTGCGATCTACTATTACTTTAATCTAATTATGAGATCATGATCCTTTCATGTTACTTACTAATACGAAAGGGATATGAGAAGGTTATGATAGAAAAAGGAAGACCAAAAAATAAAGTGAGAAAGACCAAAAAACAAAGTGAATGAACTCTACAAATACAGGTGGATTATACCATGATCCTTGGCTTTTTGACTCTTTTACCCTTAGCTTTTAAACTAATTATTAAAATATCTTGTTTTCTAAACTAATTATCCATATTTTGTTATTTTTGCCACATTGGACATATATATATTACTTCCATGTGGGTCACATCAACCATGTTGGAGTGATTTATGTGGAAATGTTGAAGCAAATGACATGAATCATACATGTCAACTGTTCCACGTGGATCAAGCATCCCGTGTTGGTGTGATTCACTTTGTTACTGTATTAGATTTAAACCTCACAAATGGCTTCATCTTAATTGCATTGGACGAGTATGATTGTATCTTAAGCAATCAATTGCAAAGATGGGTACAATGGATAAGGGATAAGGTGGGTGAGTAAGTGAATAAGTAAAAGATGTAGTGACCATGGGTTGAGGCATCTGTGGAGTAGGAGATTTAAAGGGTTGAAACAATTGAATGTGTTGTTGAGAAGACTTAACTCATTTCATAGTATTAGCTAACTCCATTATCCTTTTTCTGTGACTCCTTTGTTGGCCATCGTCATTTGGTGGCTTGGGAATGTCATATGGAAGAGTTCTTTGCAACTGACTGCTCGAGTTACAATCATGCTCGTCCAATGTAGCTAAGATGAAGCCATTCATGATGTTTAAATCCAACATAATAGCTCAGGAAAGAAGGAGAAGGGAGTGGGGAAGTAGGGTTTTGTATGAGTCACGCCAACACAGTAGACATCATTATCCACTTAGATCACGCCAAAATAGGAGGATTGATCCATGTGGAACCGCTGACACGTATAGGTCACAACATTTGCCTTAGCATTGCTACGTGGATCACTCCAACACGGTTGGCGTGACCATCGTGGAAGTAAAAAAGAAAAAAATCTGCATAGGGAAAATGACAGTATATGAATATTTAGTTTAGAAATCATGATATTTTGGTAATTAGCTTGAAAATCAGAGGCTAAAAGGGTCAAAAAGCCATGATACTCTCATTTTATTTTTTGTATCTTTCTTTGTCTAACATGACTTTCTCATTTTAATAAGTAATATGAGAGGATCTTACTCCCTAAATATGTATTGACAAATTAATTATTAAATGAATTTGCCTATCACAATTATCTAGGAAATTGAACTTTTTTTAATGATGTGTTAACACATAATTGAATGATAGTATATAATTTTTTACCTGAAGATCAAATTTAAAGTCTTAAAATATAAGATTTAATTTTAATCTATTGTCAGTGTAAAAAATTTTTATACTGTCATTTAATTATGTATTAACACATCATTAAAAGAGTTAAACTTTCTATGTAATTGTTGTGATAGTCAAATTCTTTTAATGGTGTGGCAATACATGATTGGATGACAGTATAAATTTTTTTTATACTGACAGTTGATTAAAATTAAATTCTAAAATATATGTAAAGACAATATATTTACAAATATTATTAGTATTTTTTTGAAGCAGAGGCTAACTTGCCATTCATAAATCTAAAATGCAAAGTTTGGGGAGAGAGAGAATTGCTATGATATCCAAATGTGTATGATAATTAAAGTGAGTTGTTAATTATTTATTAATTATTAATTTTATAATAAATATTTAAAAATTAATTAAATATAAACAATTATTAATAAATATTTAATAACTAATTTTGAATATTAATATAAAATAATAATAATCAATATTGACCATAAAACATTACAACGAGATAAAAGTGTGTGTAGTCATGTCTCACGAACAATAATTTGTTGTGTTTGGTGTGACATCGATTCTAAGACATTCAACAACGGACTCCAATTCTACAAATGGATGAGGATGCAGAAAGCATTCGAGATGAACAAGTTTTGTTGTCTTTATTATGATATTTTGGCTTTGCATCGTAGTCGTACCTAAAAATATGTGTACATCAGTTGGTGGTTCGCGGCCGGTCAGATTAAGACACCACAATTTTTTATAGAAACAATCATCTATTAGTATAGTCCGAAAGAAAATTATTCTATTTTAAATTGTGAATAAAATTAATTAAATATTAAATTAATTTAACTAATAATTTTTATATAATTAACTAAGTTATACTAATAGGTCATTTTCTCATTTTATATAAAACTAGTTCGTTACCATTGATTTGGTCTATGATGCTCCCAAAACGTGAAAGTTTTATTTATTTTAGATAATTTAAAATTATAATTCCTTACATATATTTTTTGTAAGAAAATGTTATTACACATCATGCATTTGGCACTATGTAGATTATTATTGCTTTAACTTTAATTATTGTATTTAAAATTTGAAATTTTCAACACACACTAACTATAAGTAGTATTAAAAAATAAATTTAAGTTTGATTTATTATTGTTATTATTATTATAAAAAAATTATATTGTTACTATCTAGTAATATTTTATTACATCATGAACAAAATTATTTTTTTAAAAGTATATTGTGTGTAAGACATTTTTGTTATATCATTAAAAGAAAATAATAACTCATATAACTAACCTAACATATACTTAATGGTCTAATGTAAGAAAATTGTGTTACATTTGATGTATCTAATTTTTTTTTAAAAGAGTTTGATTATAATAATAAATATTTAAAAAAATTAAAGTAACAGTTAATAATAATATAAAATAACTTTACATAATAGATGTGACCTATACTTTATGGTTTTATAAGATAATGTAATAGACTTATTTTATATTAATCCCGCTGAGACGCAAATTGAGTGTAACAATTTCTAGTGGATTTCTGACCGAGGACCCATCGGTGTAACGACAATTTAGTGTAACAATCCCACTCCAACAGAAGAGTGACCATAATGCCCATACCACATCATGTAGCTTTTCTTCTTGTTCAGATTTGGTTTTGGAAGAAAACAAATCAATGACTGCAACATCCTCCTCCTCCTCCTTCTCCTAGTCCTAAGGAATTCTAGAGAAAGAGTGATGATGACGGGCACACAAGCCTACGGTGAACCATGGTACTGGGACAACCGCTACTCCAACGAACCAGGGCCCTTTGATTGGTACCAAAAGTACCACACTTTAGCTCCCATCATCAATCTCTACGTCCCTCGCAGCCACCCCATCCTCGTCGTTGGTTGTGGCAATTCAGGCACCTTCTCTACTCTTTCTTACCTCATATGCCAAACCCTTTTTTTTTCTTCTTCTTATTTCTCACATCTTCAAATGTCAGGGAATGCCTCTTACGATTTGAAGGGTCCCCATTTTGTTTGAACTTTGAATTGAATAGAAAAATGGTTTCTTTTTTTGTTTTGTTTTGTTTATTTCATCACCTTTTATGGAATGCATATCTATTTTATCCATGTCAAGAAAAGATGTGTATTGTTAATTTACAGCGTTCAGCGAAGGCATGGTTGATGATGGCTACACATATGTTGTTAACATTGATATATCTTCTGTGGTGATCGAAGCTATGCACAACAAATACCAAGATCGTTCCCAGTTGAAATGTATCCTTCCTTTTTCCTTTTTTTTTTTTTTTTTTTTGTGGGGAGGGAGTATAATCTGGATTGGATGCTTTCTAATCTGATGATGCAAACTAGTGAATTGGTGGATTTAATTTTGCAACAAATAGTTGACATTCTTGAAGGCAAACTATCCTTAATAATTACGCAGATATGAAAATGGATGTCCGAGACATGAGTGCTTTTGAATCAGAATCTTTTGGTGCCATTGTTGACAAAGGTATGCTTACCTTTTATAGGTTTTCCTATTTTATTATCATTTAATTACCTATTGGACAATGAATTTGGTTGATACTGTTTAATTTTTGTTTTTCAGGGACTCTTGACTCCATCTTGGTGAGTGTTGCTCATTGAAATACTTACATGTTTAACAAGAGTTATAATTTGCTCATTGCATATTTTTGTTTGTAGTGTGGGAGTAATTCAAGAGAAAATGCTACAAAGATGCTTGACGAAGTTTGGAGGTATAATAAAACCAAGAACACAAGTCTATAGTACTTTAGAACTCCTGTTTTGTTTTATTTTATTTTTATTCTTGATCTGTTCACCATTATTGAAGCAGTTGATGACACACTATAGGGTCCTCAAGGATAAAGGAGTTTATATTCTGGTAAATATACCTCTTTCTTTTAGTATCAATCTGCATTCAGAATTCTCCATTAGCTTACATTACTTCAAATACAAAGATGAAATTTGTCTTTGCATTTCTCCTGAGCAGCCTTGACTGCTTGTAAAAAATGCAGGTAACATATGGAGCTCCACTATATCGCCTACGTCTGCTAAAGGATTCACACTTGTGGACAATAAAGCTCCATGTGATAGGTTGGTTTAAATCCTTATGTTATTATCATTTTCTATTCCAAGTTTTATGAACCTATTACTGTTTCCTGTTCTCTATCACTCTGATGCCTGTATCCAGGCTTCTAGTTTTGCCTGATATCCACTTTTATCATTTACTTTTGTAATTGAGAAAGTCCCAAATAACGTATAGGTTGGAATGAATCTGAGCTGCATAGAAGCTATACTTGAACAAATTAAGATGCATTATTGTTGTTGGGATTGGGGATTACTGAACTTTTGGTTACTACCTTACTGGTTTGATGCTCGAGGCATCACCATTTGGTTCTTGATATGTCAGAAATATTTTATTTGTTTTTTGTGAACTTTTTCCCCCTTAAAGCATCCTGTTTCAATGTTCCTTCATAAATTGCTAATTTGCTACTCTTTAATCGAAGATATAAGTAGTTTTAGCCTCATGCATTGCATTCAAAGTTGGAGTATTTAATTAAGCCCCTTCCAATAACCACTGCCACTTTATATGCAGAGAAACTTGCATCAGAAGACAAATCTGATGGTCCAGTTTGGGAGCTGACAAATCCTGTTCCACTTAATGATGATGGAAGCTCTGTGGAGGAAGCCTTAGGACAGAATCCTGATGTCCATTATATATATATTTGCACTAAGGTAATCAAATCGTTCGTGATACCTTCACTCTATTTTATGTCCTTGGTCATACTTGATACTTCTGAGTGACGTTGAGTGTAAATTTTTATATCCTCTGGCCATTTGGACATCATTTTTATTATTTTGTTAAGAAACTTACCAGTTTTATGATAACCCTTCTGCCAGGAAATTTCTGTTAACTCAAGAATAAAAGCATGAGTGGGCAGTTTAGCGAGGAAGGCTTGCATCTTCACTCTTCAAACTTGTGTTACTACTCTTTTATTGTAGTTAACCGTAGAATTTGTAATCTTAAATCTATAAAGTTAACAAACTTTTCTTTGCAACAATATGTATTATGATTTTCTCAATGTTTGTGAGATATAAAGACAGCCGCATTTCTTTAACACGAGTTTCAATATTAGAAGAAAAAAATTCAGTCTCTAAGTTATAAGTGCAAGCCTGTGAATGATTTCAAAGTTTTTAGGACGAATTAATTCTTTACTCGAACCATAATGATTGTCATGTTATACGGTTTAAATGTTAGCTTGAGAAAAAAAAAGTTTAAATGTAATCAATTATATTTAAATACAAGTAGATTGTGTATTTAAGTCTTTTTTATATGTAGTTGAGTATAATTGATCTCATATTTTTTTTAGGGGTCAAGCCCATATTAGAAACACCTTCTACTCATTTTTAGCAAAGGATTTTTCCTCTTGAACCAAGTTGTAAAGAATTTTATCACACAACCCCATTTTTATATCAATCTATGTATCTGTCTATATATTGAAGTGGAATGCAAGAGGAATTGTAGATAAAAGGGGTTTTGAATTATTGACATGTTGCTATCATAAAAAATACACTTTTGTCCTTACTCTGCAAGAAATAACTGCAAGATAAAATGGATGAGAATCCTTTTGAAATGATATATGGTGCTCAGCTTAGGGTCGAGTTTATTGATCATAGGGTAGAGTAGGCAACTGAGAACTGTAATACAAATCAGTGATGTTTGGACCGGACCGGACCGGCTAGTCGGACCGTGAACTGGGTCCTCATCCGGTTTTGGTTCAATGTCAGAACCGGATTCATGGTTGGACCGGGTTGGACCGGATTGAACCGGTCAAAACCGGGCAAAACCGAGTTGAACCGGTCAAAACCGGACAAAACCGGGTTGAACCGGTCCTCTTTATTTTTTTTTTAAATTTTTTTTAAATTTTTTTTAAATTTTTTAATTTTTTAATTTTTTTTTAATTTCTCAATCACTTAACTACTCAACTGAGAGTGATATAAGGCTTAATAATTAAAATCCCAAAATCTTATTATATATTTTATTATTGATAATGTGTGTTATGAGTCATGCATATGTATATTTTTTTATTTTTTTATTTAATATGTAATTATGACATCATCCGGTTCGACCACACGGTTAAACCGGTTGAACCGGTTGGACCTGAACCGGAAGTTTTTCCGGCTCACAGTCCGGTCCGGCTTTCACAACATTGATACAAATGTCTCTGCTTTGGGTTCTAGTCATAGAGGGGGTTTCTTTAAGAAGCTTATTTATGATGATATTGTTAAGAATATGGAAGCTTTATCTGTATCAGATAATCAAGGTTCAGGGGAACGAGAACGAAACTATAAAAGTTCTTTGTTGGCATCCTCATGCAAGGCCAGCCACGGCTCCAAAATCTCAAAACAAGGTTTGTGTCATTTCCAATCTCAATTAAAGAGGTTAGAGAATACTATGCAACAAGGCCTTGGCTCCAAGTAACTTGTTAGTGTCAATGATGTTATTATCATAAGCAATGATAGTGGAAAAAGTCAGTGTTTTCATCTGCCAGTGAATAAACCTTCTCAAGCTTATCATTCAAGATACAAACTTCTTCTTGAGGTTGGTCTCTCTATGATCACCCTCTTAGTTCATCCTCAATGAATTCGAACAAGGAAAGTAAATTGGCTTTCCAGTGAAGCGATAAAAAATTAACAATTTTTTTTCCAAACCTTCAGTCAACCTCTTTCTGTTCACCCAATTGCTCTTGAGCTTCCGTTTTTTTGTTTTTTATTTTTCATGGATTTCTTTCAAACCTCCTTTAACTCGGCATTTTGATCTGAAAGTATGTTGATTGATTCTTTAGCAAGCATAAGCTCATAATTTGATTTAGTAAAAGCCTACAGAGAACCTTCAAGATTTCTATTTTGGAACAGAATATCTTCAAGCTGACTTGTTTTATGTAAGAAAATAAACTTCTCATATCGAACTTGGCTTAGAGGAAATATAAACTTCTCTGGTCCTTAATGTCTTTACTAGTTGATTCCTACAACAGCCTACGGTCAGAAAGTAAACCCTCTAATAACTTGTGTTTCCTCTTGAATTCCGAGTCATATTTTAGGAGGTAATGCTAATTAGTATCCTAAGGACACTTTTTAAAGAGCATTTAATACTTGTTAATAAAATTTTTAAATTATTAAATAAAGAAAATATTAAATACTTTTTAAACTATTAAAATATTAAAAGTTTTACTTTTACATTTAATATTTTTTTATTTTAATTCCTTATCCAGTGTCGTGGCAAATGCCTTTCATATATTACTTCAACATTGGGAAAGTCCGGCTCCTCTTTCAAATTTTTGACAACTACACTTTGATCTCTTTTCCCAATGCCTTCATTTCCTGTAACCATGACAGACTCTGCACCACTATAGCAAACTTTTGGCAAATTATTCAATTCCCCTTTGTCTGGCTGACTGGAAATCATGGTTTACACTAAAGCAGACAAATTTACTGATAAGCTCTATTACATAGCAATTGTACACAACAAAAGATATAAACCCTTCATCCACAATCTGAGAGCAAATATCTTCTAGTGATGACCTCAGGCCATTCAATAAGTATAGCATCTCCTGCTCCATCAGAATACATTATCGTGAATCTCTTCTCCACATCGGTTTGCACTTGCAAGACACACTGTTCTAGTATAAACACTGAGTTTGCAATCTCTATCAAGCTGAAATGGATGTGATCCTTCAGTAATTGACTCTCTTCTTCTTTATGACATATTGAAGATTTAAGCTGTTGAATAAGGATTTCTTGTTGATTAAAAGTACCTGAAACAATGAACAAATCAAACCACGTGATAGTCTGAGGCGTGCTATGCACTGTCCTTAAGGAATATTTTGGCAACAAGTGCGAAATTCTCCCAGGATACAGCAGACTCTTCCCGGCTGAACCGAGGTCTCAAACAACAGCAAAGCTAAAAACTCTGTAACCCGTAAAGAGAAGAGAAGAAGAAGAAGAGAGGACAAAATTTTCTCACACACCAGGAGGCGGCAGCAGAAGAGAATAATATATCAGCATAGAAAAAAACCTAATACATAAATGCCATTAACCTAATACATAAATGTCATAAATCTAATAAAATCAAATTAAAACTTACCAAAACCGTGGGCTGAAATTAGGGAGTAATTAAATCTAATGATTGCCAAAAACTGCTACATTTATGTAATTAAAAAATCTTCCCCCAAATCCCGATTTTCTGGTAAGGTTCAAAATTCAAATATTAATTAAAATTATTTCCAAAAAACTGGGCCACAAAGTCTTAGTTTCAAGCAATGTGGGACTTCATTCTTTTGAAATACTCAACATTCACAACAATCCCCCACATATTTCAAAAGAATTTAAACATTATTAAAATAAATAAAACTCAAGTCTGGGTTACATTGTGTGTAAATGCATCGAATCTGGTGTCTTTTGGACTATGAACCAGATCTAGATAAATAAGACTTTAACTTATAATGTTATTGGTGAAGTTAAACTTCTATGAACCAAAACACCTTTTACATAAGTTAGAATCTCATTTGATCACATTCACACTCTCATTTTACTCTTGCTGTTAACGCCTAGATAAATAAGACTTTAACTTATAATGTTATTGGTGAAGTTAAACTTCTATGAACCAAAACACCTTTTACATAAGTTAGAATCTCATTTGATCACATTCACACTCTCATTTTACTCTTGCTGTTAACGCCGTTTTGCGCTTTTCGGCCATGCGCGTGCCTGGTGTTCATGAGTGCTCTAGAAACTATGCCATTGTCTCACAGGAGCGGCCTCCACTCCACACTCATATAGGTGATTTCATCAAGTGTATACTGCACTTTATACACCACCCATAAGGGCTATAAAATACATTAAAAACATTAAGTTTATCCTCACATTAAATGCAGTCTAACACTTCTCATATTTCTCACACCATAGGAAGGGACGAATGTAGTGTTAGCATAATTAACAAATGACTTGTTATTACCCATATGAACCTTTTCATGGGATCTCCACTCATAAGGTTGGGTTACTATCATTGTTAATATCAAATTGGCTTAAGTCCCATTCCCCTCGATGTGGCACTTATTAAATTTCTTCCCAAAGGTTTAGTCAGAGGATCGGCCAAGTTTAGTTCTGACTTCACATAATCAATGGACACAATTCCATCTCTCAGCAGCTGCTTTATTACCTCATATCTCAACCTAGTGTGTCTGTTCTTACCATTAAAGGTTTTATTACATGCAATGGCTATTGCCGCTTTATTATCACAATGAACAGATACAGAAGGATTTGGTTTTATTCCCAAAGAAATATTCTCTAAGAAATTTTTCAACCATTCAGCCTCATTACAGGCTTGCTCCAGAGCTATGAACTCTGACTCCATGGTGGATTTTGCAATGATTGTTTGTTTACTTGATTTCCAAGTAACAACACCACCACCAATAGTAAACACATATCCGCTAGTGGATTTAATCTCATATGAATCTGAAATCCAGTTAGCATCACTGTATCCTTCAAATACAGCGGGTAATCCACTATACCAAATACCATAATTCATGGTACCTCTCAAATATTTCATCAGTCTAGCCAAAGCTGCCCAGTGATCATTATTTGGACTATGTGTATATCTACTCAATCTGCACACAGCATATGCTATGTCGGGTCGGGTGAAATTCATTAGGTGGAGCAGACTACCAATTATTTGTGCATACTCAGACTGGGCAACCGGATCACCTTTATTTTTCTTTAATTGAGTGTTGGCGTCATAAGGGGTACTTACAGGTTTGACATCAAAATGTCCAAATTTCTTTAACATTTTCTCAACATAATGTTCTTGTGACAGTATTATACTATCACACTTCTTTATGACTTTAACACCCAATATTACACTAGTTTCACCCATGTCTTTCATGTCAAATTTAGATGCAAGAAAACGTTTTGTTTCATGCACTAAGTCTAGGCTAGTACCAAATATAAGCATATCATCCACATACAAGCAAATAATCACACATTCACCATTTACCAACTTTGTATACACACATTTATCAACTTCAACAGAAGAGAAACCATTATTGATCAAAGTTTGGTCAAATTTTTCATGTCATTGTTTAGGTGCTTGTTTTAGACCATACAAAGATTTGAGGAGTTTACATACTTTATTTTCTTGCCCTCTAACTACACAACCTTCAGGTTGAAACATATAAATTTCTTTTTCTAAGTCACCATTCAAAAAAGTCGTTTTAACATCCATTTGGTGAATAAATAATTTATATGCAGATGCTAAAGCAAACAACATTCGAATAGAAGAAATTCTAGTTACAGGAGCAAAAGTATCAAAATTTATATTTTGTTTTTTAGAAAAGCCTTTTGCCACCAATCTAGCCTTATATTTTTCAATTGATCCATCAGGGTTATATTTTCTTTTGAAAATCCATTTGCAACCTATTGCTTTCGCACCAGGAGGTAAATCTACTAAAGCCCAAGTATTGCAATTAGAAATTGAATCAATTAAAGAATTTTGTGTTGAAGTTTCAGAAATATTTTCATATTTTAAAGGAAAATTATGTTCAAAAAATTCAGCATTTTTTGTCTCAATAATAGTATTGCAATCAAGCACTTCACTTTTCAAAACCAAGAATCTATATGCAGCACTATGTTTAGCATACCCAATAAACATGCAATCAAATGTCTTAGAACCTATTTTCTTTCTTTTAGGCTCAGGTAACATAACTTTAGCTAAACACCCCCACACTTTCAAATATTTTAAATTTGGCTTATAACCCTTCCAAGGTTTATAGGGTGTCGTTCCACGAATCTGGCAATTTCTCGATCAGTAGACCCGCAACTAACTCATCCTAGAGCGTAATGTTCTCAGCTTTGAGATTCTCGAGCAGTTTGTGATATTCGTTGATTTGGGTCTTTATATCCTTATCATCAGTCATCTCCCATTTGTAGAAGTTTGAGATCACGAATTTCTGTCTCTCGGCATCCTCAGCAGTGTATTTAAGCACCATGGACTCCCATATTTTATTGCTTTCCTTGTACGAACAGTAGACATCAAACAGCTCGTTAGATAATGTAGTAAGAATGGTATGTCTACAAACCTTATTGGCGTAAGTCCATTCGTCCATTTTTTTGGTGCCAGCAGAGGAATCTGGTTTTGGATCGGTCAGAGCATCTGCCACTCCATGCATGTCGAGGACTGAGAAGACACGTTCTTGCCAACGTTTGAAGTTCTGTTCTCCGAACATTTCGATCTTTGATATATCGGGAAACGGCTTGGCATACGTGACGGAAGGAACAACAGGTGGAGTAATTTGCGTGTTGGCGGCGTCAGGTCCATTGACTGGGGTTGCGTTTGTTTCAGGTTGAGCCATATTCCTTAAGATTGTTGATTAAAAGTACCTGAAACAATGAACAAATTAAACCACGTGATAGTCTGAGGCGTGCTATGCACTGTCCTTAAGGAATATTTCGGCAACAAGTGCGAAATTTCAGATACCAGACTCTTCCCTACAACCGAGGTCTCAAACAACAAAGAAAGCTAAAAACTCTGTAACCCGTAAAGAGAAGAGAAGAAGAAGAAGAGAGGACAAAATTTTCTCACACACCAGGAGGCGGCAGCAGAAGAGAATAATATATCAGCATAGAAAAAAACCTAATACATAAATGCCATTAACCTAATACATAAATGTCATAAATCTAATAAAATCAAATTAAAACTTACCAAAACCGTGGGGTGAAATTAGGGAGTAATTAAATCTAATGATTGCCAAAAATTGCTACATTTATGTAATTAAAAAATCTTCCCCCAAATCCCGATTTTCTGGTAAGGTTCAAAATTCAAATATTAATTAAAATTATTTTCAAAAAAACTGGGCCACAAAGTCTTAGTTTCAAGCAATGTGGGACTTCATTCTTTTAAAATACTCAACATTCACAACATTTCTCCTGTCAAATTTGTTCTCTCTAGAACAGTATACTGTTTTGAATCTTCACGTGCTTTTGTTGCATGGGCTTCCTTGAATTTGGTTATAGCAGGTTTAATTTCCCAATAACCAAATACCTGAATCATGCGTTCAGAATCAAAGAATACGAGAGTCAAGTGTTTTTATTCCCGTATAGTGAAATATTTGATGATTACCAAACAAGAGCAGTAATAATAATACTGTCGTGCAGTCATCAATTTCTTTAGTTTGGCCACTAAATGGAAAGTTACATACATCTGTCATTACGATGATAGTCTGCTTCAACTTTCTCCCATCCTCAACTTGAAAGACGGAGCCTCCTTTTTCAGTTATATTATTCATTATTACATGATTTAGACTTTTAAAAAAAAATGTGCTTTTCAAGAAATAATATTTATGGATGGAAAATGGAAGAACTAGTAGTGAAAGTATCTTTTAGATAAGAACGAGATCCATAATTGAAATCTTTGAGAGATGCAAACAAACATACATCAAGGTTAGCGGATTTTACATGGAATACAGGGTCAATTTCACTAAAAACATTTTTATTTTGTGATTAGCATTAAATTGATATTCGGACATAAATTAATCTCACTTAAAGAATATAAGAATATCTCTTAATCTTAGAAAAAAAATGTCTGTCAAAAACATCATATGTGACATCCAATTTGTTTATCAGACAGGATTCTAGTCCATATTTATAATTTGAAACTATCTATATATTAAGATTTTATGCTTGAGTGTGCAAGTTTTTATGCTCTAGATCAAAAAATAGGTATGCCTTTATATAATTATTCTTTAAAGTAACTTTTGCTTTAGACAAGTTAGTGCCAATTTCTCATGGGATACACCAAATCATTTAAATTTTTATTTGTGTAATTTAATGCTTAAAACTATTCTCAATAATTTTATCAATTTCATGGTATCTAAATTTCTAAGGTCATTTGAATGTAATTTATGAGACTTAATTTTTATATCTAAACTTATTGCTTTCAATTTTAATTTATCACCTTATAATAAATTTTAAAAATATTTTTAATGCTCAGTAGTTATTTTTGAATTCAGAATCAATCACATTCCGCATTGCTCATATAAATACCTTTCTTTTAAATAGGTTTATTCCTCAGCACAAATAATTGGGACCCGTGTTTCACAAGCATGACATAACATTTATAAAAAAAGGGGCCCGTCGGTGAGTGAAAATTGAATCATTACAGACAAATTGAAAAGAAGAAAACAAAAAAGAAAAAGAAGGAAGCTAAAAACTATTACTAGAAAACCTATAAAATAACATATTATCTTTGATAAATACAAGATTTTTAACACAAAATTTTCAGTTATAATTTTCTTAATTAAAAATTATAATTTTTTAATTTAATTCAATTAATTCCTTTATGATCTTGAATTCAAAATATTGAGATCATGAAGGTGGTTGAAAAGAAAATGACATAAAAGTCTTAAACAAAAACAAATTACAAAATATTAAATTTTAGTTCGAAAAATTATATAAAAAAAAACACTGTACTTTTTTTTTACAGTGAAAACACTGTACTTTTTAGAAATTAGAATATTAATTAATATATTCAAAATCAAAAGACCTCAAAAAGTTTAAAAAAAGAAAAGAAAAGAAAAGAAAGAGGAGTGTGAGTGGCGGTGCTATTGACTCTCTTCACAGTTGACAGAGGCAGAGAGATGGAAGATGAAGAGGAGTGTGAAGTTGGAGAAACACCTCTTCGAGTATATGCTGACGGAATTTACGATCTCTTTCACTTCGGCCATGCCCGTTCTCTCGAGCAAGCCAAGAAACTGTAATTTTCTTCTTTTTTTTGCTTCCATTGGACTTGCTCTTTCATTTCTCTCTGCCCATTTCCTACTACTTCCCTTTTCATTTGAAAAAGAACCCATTTTTAAGATCGTTAGTTCAACCCCATATCCATATTTTGTTGTTTTGGTTCTTGGGTTGGTACATATCATGCCTGAACTAACTTCCATTCCACTACTCTAACCCTCAGTTTAGTTAATTTCCCACTTCAAAACTCGGATTTTCTGTTTTTTTTGTTGTTGTTGTTATTATTTTGTTGGTCTTTTTTCCTCCTAAGAATTGGGGTTCGGCTGGCCTGCTGAATTAGTCTATCAATTTTTGTTTTTTGCTCTCTGCAAATTACTATAGTTGTTGTTTGAGTGAACTTCTTCATGTTATTCCAATCTTTTGGCTTTTTCTTAATTGAAGGTTTCCAAACACTTATCTCCTTGTTGGATGCTGCAATGATGAGATCACCCACAAGTATAAGGGCAAGACTGTTATGACTGAGAAGGAACGCTATGAGTCTCTTCGCCACTGCAGGTTGGTTTTTTTTTTTTGGACTCATTATTGCTAATGTTATACTTTTACTGTACACTTCATTAAGGAAGCTTCTATTTTATCAAAGAAAAGTAGTTGCATCAGGTCTTGATTGAATAAAGTTTGAAGTCTTGAGTTTGAAATTCACTTGCTTTTTTGTTTCACTACACTCTGTTGGGAAACTAATCGTATGGTTTCTGTCAATGATGCTTTTGTAGACTGTTTTCCAGAATAGGTCCATCCGTCCATGCATGGTGATAGTGGAACCGTGGAAGTATACTTGTGAGAGTATAGTTTAGATAAATCACAAATGTCATTTTGTTTCCATTTTTAAAGCTAGTGTTTATGAACTCAGAAAACTGACCAACTGAGTACAATTATGTGAATTTGCAATGTCAAAGTTCTCTGGTGCCTTAGCGGCTATAGAAATCTATGTTAATTTTGTCATATTTTGTTGCTGAAGCTATTTTGAGTTACTTTCAACTTATAGCTGATTTCAGATACGAAGTTTTTACACCCTCATTTGTATATGGCTGTGGACATGTGGTGATATTTCATTACCACCTGTTATGTCGAACCGCGACCCAGGTAACATTGGTCTGGCTAGAATGTATAGAATAGAAATTCCAATCTTTAACTGTGAAAACAGTTTGCTTCATGATTTAAAAGCTCCACAATTTTCTTTGCTTTTGTTACCTCCCAAAATCTAACTAGTGGTTGAAATCTTCCATCTATTTGTTTGTCTCATCTGGACTGAATACATTTTAAATTCCCGATTACAGTATATTGGTCCTTTGCATTTTCAAATTCACTTAATTGCTTTCACTGTGGTATTAGGATGGATGAAGCAGTTGAATTGTACTTGCTGCAGGTGGGTTGACGAAGTTATTCCAGATGCGCCATGGGTAATCACACAGGAGTTCCTTGACAAGCATCAAATTGACTATGTGGCACATGATTCTCTTCCGTAAGGTTAACCAGCCCCAGGCTAACTGCTTTCCTTTGTATTTGATCAAGGTTCAAAATTTGTGACTTCTTGATGAAAAATCATCAACACCAGAGTAGAATAAGTTTACATTGAATGAACTCGGAAACGTGCTTGCAGCTGCTATGTCAAAAGTTTAGTGTTCTTATCAAATTTTAGGTTATGAAGTTTGGTACTGCAATAGAAAGTGTTATTGCTTGTACTATAATTTCTTTTGAAAATATAGCTGTTTAGAAGGAAAAGAGATGCTGGGTTCTATTTTCCTTAAAAGGGTGCAGAAAAAAATATGAAAATTGGGTGATACGGGAGGAAAAGGAGAGGCTGAGGTGTTCTTTGCATTATTTTTGTGGAGGTACTGTTATATCCCTGCACATAACTCATTGACCACAAACTCTCTGTAACTCAATTAGGATTCTGAATTCTCCTAATGGGAGATGGAATTTGAACCACATGTCCCCATGTATTAATGACTACATGTTTCTAAAATTTATGACAAGTTGGTTAACATAAATTTTGTCCCTGTAATTTGTGTGTGGCCAAATAATAATTTTAATAAAAGCTCACACTTTGAAATGTATATTATAGTGCTTTCTCTTTTTTCTAGTGTCAGTCATGACTCATGAATTTAGTCTGTTTTTGTTTACATCTGCCCAATAGCTGCTCAAATTAGATCTTATATTGGATGAGTTTATGTGTTTTCATTTATTGATACCATTATCATTATTGTTATCGTTGTTATTTTTGTTAATGTTATTATATTATTATTACTACTACTAATATTATTATTATTATTTTTATTTTTAGTTATTATTCTCTTTTCTCTTGGTTGTTTGGTGATGCTTCTATCTGTGTGACAGTGTCCTCGCGTTGTAAATCTTAACTATGTTCTGAATGATACCACCATCTCCAAGTTCTTGTGTGTTCTCAAATATGTTAATACTTCCTTCTTTATTCTCTTACCGTAGTTATGCTGATGCAAGTGGAGCCGGAAAGGATGTCTATGAATATGTAAGTTTGAGTGATAGAACTATGTTCTAATTTAGTTTCAAATAATTGAATGTCCTCTCTTCCTCCTCTTTCGAGTGACATTCACTTTTATTTCTCCAACGGTTCATCTCTATAATTGTGATTTGACTACTTGAAGCCTTTCTATCATTCAGTTTTATGCCTTTATTTTTCTCCATATATATACGCTGATTGGCCTATAGCCTGCTGAAGTTTTATTTGTTTAATGTTTTTTTTTTCTCAGTCTCCTCTTTCACCTTTGGCTATGCCATTCTATATCGAATTAACACTAGTTGTAAACATTTCAATTTTTTCAGCTGCCATTGATGATCTTATTTGTATTAATTCCTTACATAGGTTAAGTCTATTGGAAAATTTAAGGAAACAAAGCGGACTGAAGGAATTTCTACTTCAGATATCATAATGAGAATTATCAAAGATTATAACCAGTATGTAATGCGTAATTTGGACCGTGGCTATACAAGAAAGGAGCTAGGTGTCAGCTATGTCAAGGTTTGTTCTTTGGTTAACACCTTTGTTTTGCATACTCTCAAGATTTTCCTGTGTTATTATTAATCAGTTGCCTTATTGCTTTCTTTCGTAGTGGGAGGACTTATCTCTGTTACATGATCTCTTATTCACAGGAGAAGAGGTTGAGAATGAACATGGGACTTAAAAAATTGCGTGAGAGAGTGAAGAAACAGCAAGAGAAAGTGGGAGAGAAGGTAACAATGTTGATCATGAAGTATCCTATTAGCTATTGGCCTTTGCTTTGAATTTACATCTCTAGTTGTTTGTACATGATTCTTTGGGCAAGGTGATAATCTTTCAGCAAAGATTATTTGTTTCTTAATTTTAGCTTCCTTTCATCTTTGTATAACAGCTAACTGTCAGTCTTTCTATGTTTGATTATTCGTTTTTAAACTTGACGGTTGTTTTTTTTTTTTTCTTAATTCAACATATGAAGAAATTTAAGGTGCTCAACGAAAAGTTGCTTAAGAAAAGATGCTTTTTGAAACTTGAAATAAATTTGAATTTGTTGGAAATAACAGTGTTGGAAGTAGGGACAGCAAGGGACCCAGAGGATTCTGCACCAGCCCGGGTTGAAATCGTCGAATTACCGCGTTCTTGAACTCCTCCCAATTAAGGAAGGTGGCTTGTTCCTCCCACCATTAGTACCAGTTCAAAGCCCGATCCTCTAATGCAATCACCACCACATCAAGCTTATCCTCCTCCCTGACCACATTTAGTTTAAAGTACCTCTCCACTCGGATGATCCAGGCATAGGCATCATTGCCGCTGAATATCGAAACCTCCATTCTCCTCCCTCTTGGGTCGTACATCGGACCCGGATTCTCCTCCCTTCTTATGGATTGTGAACGCAACCAATAGTCTTGGCTACCACTGCCTTCTTCCTCCTCATCCCACGTCGGTGTTCGTCGTCGATGAGAATGTCCCCGGGTACAAGTTCGCTCCTTCCTCTGTAACAGCTGCTTGAGTTCGTTCAACTGCGATTGGCTCTCTTCTTGCAACTCCCTGATGCTACGCTCCAACCCATCAACTCGAGACTCCATTGTGGTGCGCTTAAAGACCATTCAAGCTCTAGAGATCGAGAGCTTTGATACCAATTGATAGGTACTAGGAAAAGGAAGTGAAACAGAGACAGAATTGTTGTATTACCACTGGAAATCCTAGCTTGTATCAAGATGATATCATGACTGGATATGGAAAAATACAAGAACAATGCAGAAATGGAAAAGGAAAATGATAGTCTGAGCAGATTCGAGAGTGCTCAGTTCTCTCCCAAGCCTTAACTAATTCCAGCCCACCCCACCTCTTAACCTCTGCCATGCTTATACTCTCTCCCCCTCCCCATACAAACTCACGCATGCCCCACGCCACTACTGCCAACTAGGCAGTTAGTTAGACTATTCTCGCTCCTAATTCTGATAAGGTACATCGCACCTTTTCCTTCTCCTCTCATATACCTTAGTTATTTTATTAGGTGTTCTATCAAGTTTGAAGTATTTTCATTTTCATTTTTGGTTTCTCTTTATTTTACATTAATGGGCTTGATATTTTCGAAACCAAGAGAGATTTGGTTCATTGTGATATTTAGGAATTTATTGAGAGAGGTAGGGCTTCAAGAGTTGTTACTTCTTCTGGAAATGATCATATAAGGTTCTAGAAGAGTTTCAGCATGGGAAAAGGCTATGGTTCTACTTTTTATGGAAGTAACCAATTTATAGTTTTTGTTTGTTCAAGTTTAATAGAGGGAAAAGTCTGGAAAGAAAAAAAGGTTTTGATCTTCGTTTTCTGTGGTATATTATTGAATGGAGTAAAATTGGAACCTAGAGAAGGTGAACTATTGGAGTATATGCATGAGCTAATTAGCTAACAAGGTTAACAATGCATAAAAGGAGTTACTTTCTGTTTGCTTCTTTGTTGACATTGTAAGCAGAGATGGCTGAACAATATAATTATACTGCTTTTGTAGATTTTCTGACATAATAAGGTAGTTTTCAGTTGAATATGTTTGAGACTGTTGTTTTTGTGGTGAATGAATTCCATTCTTTTTGGGTGAGTTGTTTGAGACTGTTGTTGAGGGTGAAAAGTGATTGCAAGCCATAAAAAGCATAGCACCTCATGTCTCTGCATCAATACACTCAAAGCTTTGTCCTGTTATTTGAAAACTGTTGCCGCAACTCCAGGTTGGTTAAAGCATAAATTTTGACTGAATGAATGTCTGAATCTGAAAATTAGTACTTTGGGTTAAGTGGTTAACTATGCTAAACTAGTTCTGTATCATCCAAACCCAAAGAGAAAAAGTAATCATGCAATGCAGCTGCCTAGAAGGGTCTAATCTCATCATATTGCAAATGCATAAATGCATTGTGCAAATCAGGGCAGAACTGAATCCAGTAGATTGCTTATATGATGATAATATGGTTTAAGTAGTGATACCTGATCAGATTTCACATGTTTATTGCCACTTTTGTATTCTAGTAGTTGCATCTATGGGTTCGGGATAGGGGATTGACCGACTTATTATAATTATTGAATTATAAAGGTACAAATGAGACTGAGTGTCCATCATAGTAGTCAATCCCGGATAGCGGTGCGTAGCGGCCGACCCCAAAAACACTATAGCGGGATAGCGGATAGCGGGATGGCCGCTACACTGAAAAAAAGGAAAAAAAAACATATGTAATTATACTATACATGTATAAATGCTTCAAAATATAAAATTAGTCAAAATTAAACACATATTCATCATTAATAATCAAAAGTCATAATTCTAGACTTTAGAGTCACACAATCACCACGAACATAAGGCATAATTAACAAGTCAATAACCACGAAAGTCATCAAGGAGCATAAGATTTAAAAAAGAAAAAGAAAAGGACTGAAAGAGCAGGAGGAGCAGAGAGCTGTGAAGGGAAAATGAATAATCTTAAATTTTAAAACTTTATACCATAAGCAAATGAATAATAAACAAAGTTTAAATACTCAAAATTCAATAGGAATCTTGGCCAAAGTATTATAAAAAAAATTAAAGTACAAATAACTAAGTCTAACAACTAACAAGTATAACCAAATAAAAAAAAAGACTGTTATCACCAAAAAA
Source organism: Styphnolobium japonicum (assembly GCA_023212625.1). Classification (NCBI taxonomy): domain Eukaryota; kingdom Viridiplantae; phylum Streptophyta; class Magnoliopsida; order Fabales; family Fabaceae; genus Styphnolobium; species Styphnolobium japonicum. The sequence goes on along the minus strand of JALBWW010000003.1, from coordinate 16,182,669 downwards.
ATAAAAGGACAGTGATGTCTTAAAACTTCTTTGAAAGATTGAAATAAAAAAGTTCACGATAATACGACATCACTTATCGCAGATGCTGTGTGAAACAGATGCTGGGCAAAATAGGAAGAAGCTGGGTGCTGGGCAAGCTATGCGAAATAGTCTGAAATAACAAGAAAACAGAGGTCAGGCAAAAGAGGAAGAAGCTGCATGTGAAACAGAGCTGGTTGAGTGCGCTAGAGAGGTGGGATACTGCAAAACAGGTGGGACAGTCATGGGTGCGAAACAGAGGCTGAGGCAAAGCCGTTTCAGGCCTCGTCTGAAATGGTGGAGGAAGGTTATGAGGAATGTTCTTCACGCTCAAAACAGGGTACCCAGCTCCAGTTTTGCAAAATAACCCTATTCCTCCTCACACGTCCCTAAAAACCTCAACAAAAACACATGAAATGACGTGGGGGAGTCGGTTTTGCAATAGCGGCCGCGATCGCCACCAAACACCTGTGATTCTGGGCCACAATCGCCGCAACAGAAAAATGCTCCGCTACAGGAGCTCCGTCGCGGGTGGGTGGCGCGACGCCACGCTCCACTGCTATAGCGCCACTATAGCGCGCGATTGACTACTCTGGTGTCCATAGTATATGATTTATATGAATTGTTTAAATGAACACTGACATGATGACATGAGAAGTTCTCAATGATGGAAATATGACTTGGCGTAGGTCATATTTATGGAAATATAGATGAAATACATTGAAGGTCGTTAAACCCAACTTTTTGACCTGAGCAAATACAATGATGGTGTTAAATACATTGAAGGTTGAAATTATATTTAGTAAATTCTCATATAATTGAGAATGGATGATTCAAGTGCGCTTCATCTGATTATCCTTCATCTATCCATTACACTCTTTTAGGGAAGAATAATAATGATAAAGAATCTATACAGTCTACATTATGTGAGTAAGTTCATATCCATGACACTTGTATCTGTCTCTCCTCATACTTCCATACCTCTGTTCATTGTTTTTTGGGTACATACCTCTGTTCTTTCTATAGTATACTTCATGGCGACCAAAATACCTTCTTTTCTGGGGCTTTTTATAATTTTTATGTAGTTAAATAATGGAAATATAAAACAAAAATTATGTTGCAAATAACAGAAAACATATATATTGTAGCATGGGGCAGTGAAAAAGTCTCTCATTGTTGTTCATTACCTGTTTTCCACTGTAATATAAGAGTCATTGTTATATGACAAGCAAGACTGTGCTGTGTAACTTTCCAGATACAAACGGTAGCAAAAACTGCTGGAATGCACCGTAATGAATGGGTTGAAAATGCTGATCGATTGGTTGCTGGATTTCTGGAGATGTTTGAAGAAGGTTGCCACAAAATGGTTGGATCTCCCTTACCTCTCTAAAGACTTGCTTACTGTAGCCAATGACTAATTTTTGCATGTGGTCTTGTTGATTCCTACTCAGATATTCCATTTAGTAAATCTTCTGATTGACTGATTTGATTGGCTTACTGATATTCTAGGGAACAGCAATCAAAGACAGAATTCAAGAACAACTGAGGGCACAGCAGCTAAGATCTCTTCTTTATGATGAGTGGGAAGATGATGATGAATTCTATGATGACCAATCTGAAGAATAGTACAGTGACTAAAGTGACAAATAAGCTTGTGTTTTTGCAGATTCCGAGCCATTTCTATAGTTAAGCTATCCTTTCTGTACTAATAAGGATTATTACCAGAAAGATACCAGATAACTCATGCAAGATGGTTTGGACATTATTGTGTACCCTTTGTATATAGTTTGATATCTTTTTTCTTGTCTCCAGGTGGGATAGACTTTCAATGAATGAATTTCAGAGTATTCAAAGAACATACTTATCACTTCTAAAACATGATAAGAGGTTATTGGAATTCTATTAGACATCCTGTTTCAAATTCTGAAATTAGACAAGATTTCTTTACCCTGCCTAAAAACAAATCGCCTGGACCTGATGGTTTGAATGTTGAGTTCTTTAAAAAATTCTAGGATCATGTAGGTCCTTCAGTTTACAAAGTTGTCAAAGCTTTCTTGAATTTTCTCCCTTTCAAATCCAACCTAACAATGTTTAAACTCTGTTTATATATTTAATTAACATATTTTGGAGATTGAACAAAAACAAAAAACAGCCTTCACCAGGGGTAACAGAGTTACCCCTCACACGTGGAAGTTCACAGTGAAGATTGACAATGGACAAAAGGATAGGAGTTACTTTTAACAATTGGGTCATTTTACAAACGCAATTAAATTGTAATCATACCAGTATAGGCAAGGTTTGCATTGTTATATGGCTTTTGGTTTTGTATGTATCTTTAAGAAGCCAGTAAAATGTATAATATATTACTCTAGGGAAATTAAACTGTCTTAATTTTTTGTTTTGAAACTAGTGATATTTAAAACACACAATTTACCTTTTTTATGAGCTATTGTTTTATGCTTGTGCCAAAGAAATAGAAAAGAGAATGAAGAACAAAAGCCAACTCAAATACAAAATAGGTATCTTACACATCCAAAAAGGATGACAAAACAAATAATACTATAATAAAAGAATATACCTAGAACCCCAAAATATCTTAACACCAATCTTCTAAAGATTTGAAATGATGTGATAAAATGACAAGAATATTTGAAACATGACCATTTTTTTTAATATTGAAAGTGTAAGCATTAAAGTAGGGGAAAAGAATAAGTGACTTGATAGAGAATTGAACTTCTGATATTATTATTACACCCTTATCTTAAAGATCGTTATTGGTTCAATTAAATTACAAACTCATTATCACACCACAACTCTTGAACTAAATTTATTGTACAGAATAACAACTTCATAGTAGTGCAAGACAATTGCTTCGCTTTAGCCCTTGAGTCCAGCTAAAGTTGTATTGATTCCTCCACGAAGAATCGAAGGCTCCATTATGTTAGGAGTCAACTTGCTATTTAGGGCTAAATTACTTTCCAACATAATTTTAATTAGATGAAAAACTCTAATTTAAAATTGAATTTGCATTAACTTTTCCCTGATATAAGTTACAGAACATGCCAATTTGATTACCAATTATCTCATGAATTAATGGATTTAATTTGAAATAGTAAATCCCCGACAACTGTCAAATTTTCTAATATCTTGCCTTCTATGGAGGAGATATGCCACCATATCTTGCATCGTCACAGAATCTTGACTAGAAAAATTGGAAAGATGCTTGGTTGGTAACTTGGTATTGTTGCCAAATTCTGTAAGTATTGCAGTGGAAGCAAAGGGGCTACTACGACAAAGTTTTCAATCAAACTGTGCTGCTTTTAACCTTAATCTTATTACCGTAAGATATTTGCTGGTACAGTGACCATTTGCGCCATTTCATGAAAGCTTTGAAGGATCCATTATCATTCAAGGTAAAACAAAGCAAATAGGTGAGGAAAACATTTCATATAAAGAAAGTGGAAGACACGTACGAAAAGAAGCCCAAAATTATGGGAAGAAGAGGAAAATATCAAGAGTGTTATTTTGGAGTAGAAGAAGACCTAGCAAGGTAACTCTATGGTATCTCTTGAAGGAGTCATGCTATTTGTAGTTAATAAATTGATTATTACAAATAATTGGTTTTCATGTAATGACAACAGATTATTATTTGAGTTTGATTTTGATTTACTGTCAGTGTAAATTTTATTTATCTAATCATGTATTGTCAACTCATTTAAAGAGTTTGACTATTATAACAACTACCTCAAAAGTCTAACATTTTTAATGATGCATCAGTATATCATTGAATAACAGTATAAAAAAACTTTACATTGAGAGTGGATTAAAATTAAATACTTATTATTTTATATGAAAATAAAGAAACAACATTTATATCACATACCCAAGTTACCTTCCTACGAGATAGTTAGAGTGCCATCAACCAAGATTAGCAACCTTAAAAAATAGATATGTCATTTATTTGGTACTGCTACAACCATCTTATCTTGACGTAGTTGTAAATGGTAACTTAGCTATCCTCTCAGTCATATTGGGATTGTGGTTTAGCTAAGAGCTTCCATTTCGTCATTATTGGTCACTCTTTTTGGTATCTTTTGAAGGAGTTATGCTATTTGTCACTCATTTCTTCCATTCGAGTAGTGGGGCTACATATCATGATTCTATTTAATTTAATTCAGTTGTAAATTGTAGTTTTCTTGTCTCTTCTGATAAAGGCATGAACGCCTAATCCACACAAAGTGATGGGACAAGCGTGGCTTTATCACACACTTGGATATGTCGGAGAGAATATTCATTGAGAAAGAATTGTGTTTATTAGTTCATATCTATGTTTATATCTCAAGATGCCATCACGATACCCTTCTAACGTGTAGCTGATGTTCTCTTTGACCCATTATCTTTCTTAAATATTGATTAAATATATATTTAAATGAGTCAATTATCTACTGACAAAAGTTTTTTCGATTTAGAGGTGAGGGGTGTATTTTAAAAAATAAAGTATAAAATTATAATTATTGATAAAAAAATTATAATAGTTTATGAAAAAATTAAAAATTTTATATTTTATAAAATATAAATACCTATATAACAGGTTATACATATGTAATAATTCACTCCCTTAATTTTTTTATTACAATTTTGTATTTGATTCTCTAAATTACACTTATCATTTTAAAAAATTCAAATCCAAAGATTTTTTGCTCTATAGCAAACATTTTGAATTGAACCCACATCATTCTTTGTGTAACCTCTAAGCTTGTTAATTGGTATTTGTGCTATATATTTGTATTAATTAGATATGTAAAAATTATTTTTTGACTTTCATCAAATAACTTAAAAGTTTTAAGAAAATAAGTTGGTTCCCTGACAGTTTAAAATTATAGATTTCTTAATGAAGGAAGCACATATTTTCTCACCTCAAATTATCCATTTTCAATAAACCGAAATGTTACACATAATTAATTTTATTTTCATATTAAAAAGTAGGGTTTTATCGTCTATATATTTTATTTGGCTGATTTATATTGCTAATAGTTGATATATATAACCATTTTTAATATAAAAAAAAAGAAATAACATCCACACTCTTTAAACTTCCGCTTATTCAATATCAGTTTATCCCAACTCTCACTCTCTTCTCTTCACTGCCTTCCGCTTCTTCTTTTCCACTGACCATCTTTTATCACACTCAATCGACGATAATTTCATTGAAGGCCTCTAGAATTCCTTGAATTCTGATCCACCCTTTAATGGGGTTCATCAAATTGAGGCCCCAGGATATTCATCCAGGACCCACCTTGGATTTCTTCACTTTTTTTGGAGCCAGAAAACTAACCAAGAATTTAGCTAGATTGGAGTTTAAGGAAATTGAGAAGAATAAATACAATTTGCTGGAGGAGTATAGAGAACTAGAAACAGAAATGCGTGACAAGAACTTGGCTCCTAATTTGCCTCATGTGAAGGCCCTGTTTTTTGGATGGTTTGAACCGTTGGAGGAAGCTATATAATATATAGAAGCGGAGCAGAAGTCACAGAGGTCGAGGAAGCACAAGGCAGCGTTTGCTCAATAGCACTTGTTTGGAAGAGCATTATGACAGAGTGCTCAATAGCACTTGTTTGTGGCTAAGCAAGATTAGGATGAGGAAACTGGAAAATTAATATAGTACAGAACCAGTATGAATTGACCCATAACACTATGCATTTGCCAAAACGATCCAAGAAGAGATCCTGAAGACGATGGAGGAGGTAGTGAAGACCACGTGCTAGTCACATGCCCTGTTATGAGCATCTTTTTTTTTTTTTTTAAATAACTACTTTTTCATTTTTGGAAATTTAATAATTTTGTAGAAAAAAATGGTTTAAAAATAATTTAATTTGAATGGGTGAACTTTAGACATGTGGACGATTTATAATGTACTATGTCACTTTTTGTTAGTGAGTTAATGAAATGTGGATGAAAAGATTTTTTAAAACAATTGAGTTAGTTTAGGTATTAAATAAGAATATTTTAAGTTTATCATAATTGTTTACAAATGAGTCAAAATTTAAGAGATTTAGAAACTTTTCACTATTTAATTATGGATAGATAACATTTTAGTTTCCCAAACAAAAGAGTCACTCAAAAAAAGTTCCAAAATCCTCTCTCGTATATAACCCAGACCTTGTATTGTAGCCTTACACAGAGATAAATCTACATGAAATTGGAGTGGAATAATGTACCAACAAAACAACCAAAAATCTCCAGTACTAGAAAACCATATAAATATATGTATGAGACAGCTAAGCTAGCTGCTAGTAGCTTAATTAATCACACTATGCTATGACAATATGTAAGGAGTGTACTGAATCATTGGACTTGAGCATGTGCCTGCAAGTAGGGCAAGAAGAATGAGAAAGCAGCCACTTATCGATGCAAACAACATGGAAACGGTGATTGCACATTGGGAGGAACCTTATCTTGTCCCCATCAGAGAAGTCTGCTAAGCAAATGGCACAATTGGAACCTGAAGATGGAGACCCAGAATGGCTGTAAGTTGAGGTTGGCAAGGCTACCATTTCTTTCTTCTTGAGCCCAGAATTGAGCCTGCGAGAAGCAATCCATTGCAGAGGCTCCGTAAGGACACGATTAGCACATTGAAACACACATTGTAACATAGTGTTAAGGCCAAGAGCACAAAGGAAAGCACACACAATGGCTGCCCAAAGAACCATCAAATTGAAACCAACTGCAGGTTCTGGAGGATCACATGGTGTGCTTAGGGTGGGGCTAAGAGTTGGTGCGGGAGGGTGAGAGTGAATTTCAGCCATGGGGAAGGAGAAGTTATGAGGAAATTTGGTAGATAAAGAAAGTGGGAAACATGGAGAGGAAGACACATAGTACGTACAAACGCAAACACAAAGGGAACGTATTGCAGCTAAAGGCAAATGAGTGTTCAAATAGTAATGGAGACGGTGGAGAAATTGGTGGGGCAAGAACATGGGATATGCTTACTTGATAATCCACTGTCTTCCTTTTCGTTTATGCGCTTCAAAGGAGTAAAAAGCAAGTGATATCTTTCTCCTTGCTCTCTCTCCTGTTCTATGATCTAAATTTTAAGCTTGCAGATATGTATCTAGACTCATTGTCATACATCATAGGAGTTTTTCCATTACCCTTCTCATAAGGTACTGATCACCTTAATAATCAATATTAAGTTATATCTTTTAATTAGTTAAAATATAAATATAATAATTTATTTTTTAATGACTTTTTATGTTTTATAATATCACTCAATCTTAATTTTTACTTTTAACTATAAAAAAATATATAAAAAGAAAATAATCAAATAATTTTTTTATCTCATTCAATATATATATATATATTAACTAGATAAAAATAAATAAATTTATTAATTTTTTACTTTAATAATTACATGATAACTATTTTTAAAATATTATATTTAAGAATATTAAACATTGAAATTAAGTAATATTATAAAATATAAGAGGTTATGAAAAATATAATTTATTACGTTATATTTTAATTAAAAAGAACATGTAATTAAATATTAGTCATAATTATTAAAAATATTGATATGCTTGTAAAAACAAAAGGTAGTGAAAAAATTTCATACATTATAATCCTAATTTTGTCCGTTTCTTAGTAGAGGTCGCGAAGAATTTTCATGCAAATTCCTAATTTCAATATAGATGGCTTTCCTCTAATTGGATTAGAGAGATAAATTAATCGTGATACGTGCAAATCAACCCAAATACCTTTTATACACAATGAAAGAACATTATCAAAAGTTAACGTACGTAGTAAGTAAAGTTAGACTTAAAATACGTTTTTATTTTTCTAATTAAAAAAATTGAAAATATTTTTCTAATATATTCTTAAAATTTATATGAAAATTAATTTTATCAACTTAACGTTATATATATATATAAACTTAATTATCTATTTATCGTTCCGTACAATTTGTTAAATTAGTCTTTGTCAACTCCAACCTTCACAAGGACTTTGATGTGATGGAACTCATCAATAATTTAACCCACTAACGTTGCTATTTTTTTAGATAATGTTATATAAATAACATTGTGTGTGTATAGATATACATATATATTATATGAGTGGAGATTTATTTACATTAAGTATAAGTTTTGACATATTTATATTATTTAATAATTTTTTATAGAATGTGAATTTAACTAATCTAACCTTTGAATTAAAAATTTTCGTAAGATAAATCAACTCTATAAAAAAATTTATAATTAAAAAATTATTTGATACTTCATTACATTACTTTATTGTAACGTATAATATGATTTTAAATATATATATCTAATTTATTTAAAATTTAGTATGCATGATTATTAAGATAATATTATATAATTTAATGGTTAAATTAATTAAATTCATATTTTATAAAAATTTATTAAATAATATAAGTATGTCAAGACTTACACTTAATATAAGTGGATCAACACCCATATTACATTATGCACACTCATATTATACAAATCTATTTACAATCTAATAATTCTGCACACTCATATTTTTTTAAAAGTATTATTCAATTCATATAACAGTGTTCATATCTTTTTTCTTTCTATATCTTTCATGATGAAAAGTCGCTATATATGTTTCTTTCTAGTAATGCGGCGCGCGGCGTGGGAATGCTGCAAGTTGTGGGAGAAGATAAATGTCCCTTAGCTTTTAATTTTATTTAGTTGATGTATGATTCTCAGTTTTTGGAATTAATTTGATTGTTGCTCAAACTGTTCTACTTCGACCCCGCTCTGCCACTTTCTCCTCCAGGAGATGAGACATACTCGTTGACTAAAGATAAAAGGATACAAAACTTTTGTGGTTCATTTACGTGCATTAATAATTTTTCAATTGAATATTTACATTAAATGAAAGATATTTATAAGATTTATAAGAAACAAGCATCATATATACACTAATAATATAAAATATAATAAATCTATAAATAAAAAAATAAAAAGAATGGATCTGGAACTATCAGTTACCAAAATTTGAACTTGGTTCCTGAACCTCTCTCTAGCTTAGATAAGATACACATATCCGCTAAATTAATCAAAAGCCCTTTGACATTTTATACGCACTAATCTACTTGATTAATTGTTGTAAAACTACAATTTTGGGTGCACATATAAGTTCCGTGAATTCTACAAATTTCTTATACATCCCCTGAAGGTGATTAAATTAGAAGTTGACATAAAAAAACAAAAGATGAAAAAACAAATTCTACCTTTTCAATAATGAAATATGAGAAAAGAGTAAGGCTGTAACATACATCCTAAAAAATAAGATGTGTATAGCTAAGAAGTGACATAAGCTAACTAAATATTTATAACAAAAAAGATCTTAACTATCCATATTTTTTTTACAAAAGAGTTTAATTTTGATTCACTGTCAGTGTAAAATTTCTTTACATTGTTATCCAATCATGTATTATCAAATCATTAAAAGAGATTGACTATCACAACAACTATCTAGAAAGTCTAACTCTTTTAATGATGTGTCAGCACATAATTAAATGACAATATAAAGAAACTTTACACTGACAGTAAATTAAAATTAAATCTTTTATAAAATGTGTTTACACGTTATCTTTTTGTAAATTATTATTAGAACTCTCCACACTTGTAATTAATGTTTTATTAATAAAGTTTATTTCAACCAATTGTGGAAAAGTAAGGTATAAGATGAGTAATGTTATTTTCAGATACATGTTCTTTACACACTCCTTATACGCATATTTATTTGAAGAAAAATTATTTAAAATTTGTATAAAACTCTAAATTTTATTTATGTGTTCAGTCAAATTTATATTTTCCTGGTAAAATGAAGAAGGAGAGAATGATTCTGCGTAACAAGGGGTGGAGCATTTCCACCATATGCTGTGGTGTTACTTGACTGTATCTTATGAAGTAAGACGGTGCACACTAAATTTATAACTTAGGCTTGTGCGCACTATATTTATAACTTGGAATCTTTGAAAATACAAGATGTTTTATGATATATACAAATTTACACTTTCCAGCAGGAAAAAAAATAAAAGAGAAAAAAGTCCATAGTTATTCATATGTTAATGTCGTTGATTAACTGTAATGAAAAATCATACGTAACTTTCTTTTCTTTCTATGAATCATAAAATTTTATTTATCAGAGAAAGACAGCTGAAAAGCCTATGTAATAACTCATTGTTCGACAAAGAAGGAAACAACCCCTTTAACTGGTTTCTCACTTTCCACAACTACAACATTGTTTGAGACATTGGTTACGGAATGTGCTAAAAACTTGGGCTCCTCTTGAGAGTAAAACGAATACTGAAAATGATTAATCCGACTAGGGAATACCAAAATCTTTGAAAAATCAGCTACCCACTTTGTGGTATCTCCAGCCACAGTTAACTTCCCAACCGTTGATCTCAAGCTCATGCCATTCACAATGTTCCGATCAGTCACCACTTGATCAATGTTACTGAATTGTCCATCTAGAGTTACAATTGGAACCTTATTATTGGGGTTCCCACTGAACATATTATCAACTATATTTAAACCAGAAATTTGTCCTTTAATTGACTTCAACACAATATTGGCATCCCCTAAGAAAAACCCATTAGTGACATGAACTTGAACTGGATCTTCCATTACTATACCTGTATAGTCCATGTAACAATTATCAATTCTAGTTTGTGAATTTCCTGCTAATTTCACCAAAATGCCTATGCCACCAAAACCTGTTGCCTTGTTATAACAATGCACCCCTGTGACCATGTTAGCCTGGCCCCTTAGAACAATCCCAATAGCTGCTGAGAAAATTGCAACATCTGTTATTGCATTGTCATTACTAGCAAGATCAATGGCAGTGCCTGAGAACTGTCTCTCACCTTTGTCCCCACCAACTGTTGAGTGTTGCCCAAGGAAGCAGCTTGATATGAAGGTCTCATGACCACGTTGAACTAGAATTCCTTCTGTGGTGAAATGCAGGAAGAAGCAATTGTTAATCCGGATTCTAGCAGAATCAACAATGAAAATCCCTCCTCCCCGGTAGCTCGAATCGAAGAGGATGTCACGAAACGTTATGTCTTCATAGTAAATTCCAATAGTTTGCTGTAGTTTCTTGCTGTTGAAGTCATCTGTATGAACGGATGCTGTTTTCTGGAGCTTCTGGGAATTTGATGCCCATAACTCAACAAGATGCCGATCAGAAGGAAATGTATCAGAAGCTCTCAAGGTTCCTCCTTCTACCTAATCAATCATTCATGTAGAAGTTCAAATGCAAGAAGATGAATATAAGCATAAGAACTGCATGCTGCATTTACTAAGCAAAATGTCCTTAATGTAACTCCCCTTATATATAGTTTTCTTAGACCCACGAAATTAGGCTTACCTGAGGATGATTAAAATCTAATAAATTTAGATATGTTGATGATATTCAGATGTCCAAAAATGGTAGGAACCCCTCACCATTTCTAAACACTAATCACAAACTGTGTACTCTTTAGTGTTTTTATTTTTGGTCTTTTATTTAATCCAAGATCGATCAAAAGCATTTCCTTAATATATTAATAATATTTAAATATAATACAGTTCAGAAAAAAGATAATGACCATGAAAAACATATCCTTTGCATTGCAAGTTAATGATCCTTGCATATTAGGTGCACAAAGTGTAATAAATTCAAATCGTATATGCAAAAGAAAGTTTGAGTTGTTAAAAGTTTAATCTCATATGAATATAATTAAATTCATATATTAACATGTTGGGTTTTAGGTTTTGATGATGTTTAAGTTTTGAGCATATAAAATTTATTCAATTTAAATTAATTGATGAGTTGTCAATTTGTATATCCCTAATTACTTGATTTCTTTAATGAGATATTTGTATTCATTGAAAAATATTTAAATTGATATGTTCTGAATCTTTGATTAATTATGTGATCATATAATTGAGAAAAGTATTTGAATTGAGATTATAATTGAGAAAAATATTATTATATTAATGTGCTGAATTATTTGTTTACCTCAATTAAGCTCTTGATTGTGTTAATTAAGGTGATTGCTATAACACATTAATGTTTTAGGTTTCGACCAATTATGGAATCAAATTTGAATTAGAAAGAGCAAAGAGACTCAATTTTTTGTACAATAAAACAGAATAAAAGAGCAACATATTTGAGCAATATTTGACAGCAAATGAGCAACCAAATATATGCAAAACAAAACAAAAGAGCAACATCTAGACAAAGAAGTGACGACAGAAGCGAAATGAGCAACCACTGGAACGAAAAGAGCAGCTTGCCATAAATAAGAGTATGCTGCACAAAAATACAAAAAGAGCAATATTCATTTGACTCCAATCACTCTAATGGCTAGCTAAAATCAAAGAAAACAAGTTGGCTACAAAAGGGAGACATCCTTGAAGATCAAAGCAACCAATCTTGCACGAAAAAGAGAAGAACAGTTCATCCTAGCAATCCTTTGTTTTTCCCATTCTTGTGTGCTTTACACTTGCTTATCTACTTTAGAGAGAGTTTGTTATTTGGGTATCATTGTAGCTCATTCATAAGAGCAATCAAAATAGAGAGAGACAATTGTTCTAGTGAAAAGAAATAAAGTGTGGATAGCATTCAGATTTCTTTCTTTGATCTAGGTTACTCTATTTCAAGTTGAGGTAGAGGAAGGTTTCTTATGGTGTCCTTGGAAGAAACAACGCCACTGAATACTCTGTTTTGGGTTAAGGTAGAGGTAGGTTGGGGTAGTGTCATTGTAAGCAAAAACACTACGAATTGAAGAAAATCTCTAGCTTGCTTGGGGACTGGACGTAGGTCACGCGTCGTGGCTGAACCAAGATAAATTGCTCGTGTACATCTGTCTCCCTATCTCTTTATTTTATGTTTATCATATTGTTTGTTTGTATTGCATTTGAGTTTTAAATTTTTGATAAAATTCTGTCATTGATCTAAAGAACGAATTCACCCCCTCTTGGTTCTATCATAACATGTCTTAAAAAATGTTTCCAGTTAAATATATATAAACAGAAATATTATAGTCATTTTAACCATCAAAATTGATTATAAAGTTTAAATCCACAGGCACGAATTATGCTACACATTGTGGTTTATAAGGCTTTAGTAAAATAGAAAGGATATTTTCTATGAAGTTGTTGGCTGCAAACTTTATTATGATATATCCCTAGGATTGGGAGGAGCTTTGTGAATGACTTTGGATGACAGATTAGTGAGTTCAAAAATCTCAACGTTGAGTGAGACTAGAGATGATGAAGTTGAGTGCTAATACCAAAGTGCTAGATGGTGTTTTTGTATTAGAGTTTAATTTTGATTAATTTTCAGTTTAAATTTTTTTATATTATCATATAGTCATATATATATTATTAAAAAAGTTTGACTTTTTAAGTCATTGTTATTACAAATTAACTCTTTTAAAGATAATATAATAACATATAATTGAATGATAAAATGAAAAAAAAAACTTTATACGGAGATTACATCAAAATTAAATCCATTGTTTTATTCCATTGTTAACGTTAGAAATTAAGCATGACCACTATCTTAGCTTTATGCACCTCGATGTTTGTATCTGACAAATTAAGATTAGTATGCGTTGCTTAGAGGCTTTTGTTTTTGTTTTTTCTATTGATTACCTTAGAAACTAAGCGTGACCACTATTTTAGATTTATTCACCTCAATTACTTCAGTTTTTAATTGATCACATGTATATGCATAATAATCTTATTTATAAGATTAATTCTTATAAGAAAAAAATTACTTCTTTTTAAGTAATAGAGTAACTGATAATGAAAAATTACTATCCGTTTTTTATTTAATAGAAATATTCTTAAACTTAATATAACGCTTATAATCATATTTTTAAATTTAATAATAATTTATATTTAATAGGACTATATCAACTTATCAATACACCAATCCTAGAAAATAGACGCATAAATAATTAATTTAATCTCTTATAGCACCTAAACACATAATCTAAATGCAGGACAATTTTTTTATGTTCTTTTATCTTCTTTGTTTTGAAACCCTGTCCAGGTAGTATATATAATATACATATAGCTAGCTTTCATTTTTAGAAATGGAAATTAAAAAGGAAAAAAGAAAAAGCTTTCCTAATTTAATTTTAGTTATTTTTATTTCTTTTTGTTAACAAAAAGATTATGAAGCCTCAAACAAAGCCTCAGCCAGTTCAAGAACAATAACAGCAACTGCACCTAAGTACCAAAGGAAGACCATGAGAGAAGGAGGGAGAAAAATGCTGACCACAACATTGCCTCCATAAGAGGAAGGGAATGTAATGGGTTTGCTGATTTTGTAGTTTCCACCTTGCAGAGCAATCACAACACCTCCAAGGTCTTTAACTCCTGGCAGCAATTCAAGCCCGCTCTCCACCTCAAAAGCCTCTGCTAGAGCTTTCAGAATGGCATCACTGCTGTCACGTGCCCCAGTAGGGTCTGCACCATACCCAGCTGGGTACAACACCCTGGCTCTCTAATTCACATTCAAAAGGAAAACCATACAAAGAATGAGATTTTTTTTCCCTTTCAGAGAAATGCCAGGGAATTTAAAAAGGTCAAAAAATAAAATAAAATGAAATGTCTCCTACCCTCTTTGTTTCTGAAGATGCAGATGCTGATGGTGATGCAGAGGGTTGTTGGGACAGGGAAATGTCTACTTTTGCCTTAAGTTTGTTCCTGAAATGAGACAGCTCTATATGTTCCTTGAAGCAAGTAGCTTCTTCTACCACCAACAATAAGAGAACGGCTAAGGTTGAGTATCTCATAGTTGGGTTTGAGCACAGAAACAAATTTACAATGTAGATTTTGGTTTCTCAATAAATGGACATGCACAGGCGAAGGGAGAAATCTTGAGAAGGCAATTATGTAGTAGATATAACTGTTTCCTTCCCCTTCTTTAAGATACATCGACCTTTTGGGCCATTGAATTGGTTGTCTCTGCATGTTCCCCATGAGCCTTTAAAAGGACACAGATGCCGAAAGCTAATAAGCACACTTTAAAATTAATATATGCTTATTACCCTAATTTTAAGGTAGAAAAAATGATACTTACACAAATAAATTTCTTACAAAATTTCATCCAAGTCATTAGATAAAACTTAGGTCTTATTGTAACTTTGTTTGAAGAATGGTCCACATGAGTTTACCTTAAAGTAAAGTTTATGATAATATCATTATTTTTAAAGATATTTTAGGGTGTTAATACGATACTTAAATTTTTTATGAGTACCCGTATTAATATTCATGATGAGTTGTTAAATTCTTTATTAGTATAGTTTAATTTTAATCAAATTTTAATGTATTTTTTTATATTATCATTTAATTACATGTTTTTTACATTATTAAAAGTTTAATCTTTAACGTAATTGTTATTGTAATAAAACTTTCTTCCCAACTTTTTGCCTTAATTTTCCTTTTACTAGTCTCACTAGTCACAACACTCCTACATCAGCGTATTGCTTACTTAACATGAGCAAATGAGGCATTTTTTTTTTATTTGGGTGATTTTCCTTTACAGACAGACCTTAGCTGACCAAGGGAATAAATTTGGACAGCTATGAAAAAGACAGGAAGGAAACAAAAATGCGGTATAAGCAAAGAGCCAAAAACAACTATCAAAAGGAACTCCTAACAAAAGTTTCTTTACAAAAAGCTATATAATTACAAGATCCAGCACGTGCTGCTTTCCTTTTAGCAAAGTAATTCCCATAATGTTCTCTAGGGAAGAAATAAAAGGAGGTCATCGTTGAGCTGCTTTTGCGTGTCCCTTCTAAGACTCTGTTCTATTTGGTTTGTTTAATGCCTACAATAGTTAAAATGTTCGATTCTGGTTAGTTTTAGAATTTGATGGAAGTGGGGGTGCACTATCAGTTGGGTCAACCCACAAATCTATATATTTTTATCCAATTCAACCCATAAATGACGGGTTAATTTGAGTCCGCAGGTTAGATTAAGTTTAAAATAATTCAACCCCACAAGGTATGGGTCGGTTTGTAGGTTAGAACCCTCCTAACCCACACAAAACCCATCAAACCCACTCATATATGTATATAAGTAGTTATTTTTTTTGTTAACCTTAAGTGATACTTTATTTTGAAATTTTTGTTGATTGTTGTGGTCAATGATTATGGTGTCATTGATTTGCAAGAAACCAAAGAGGAGAGAAGGCGTTGCCGCCGTGTAGAGTTTTATGTTGCTAAAAACTTATGTTAGGTTTGTATTGATTGTAATCCTAAGTCATATGTGTACTTTAAAATTTATGTTTTATGTTATGTTATTTGAAAACTTATTTTATGTTATGTGGAATAGATTTTGATTTTGATTTTGATTTTAATATGTTAGTTATTTTAGTTTCAAGTTTAACTTACTCCTATTG
Organism: Styphnolobium japonicum; assembly: GCA_023212625.1. Taxonomy (NCBI): domain Eukaryota; kingdom Viridiplantae; phylum Streptophyta; class Magnoliopsida; order Fabales; family Fabaceae; genus Styphnolobium; species Styphnolobium japonicum. Next base: position 16,166,213 of record JALBWW010000003.1, on the reverse strand, counting down.
CCTATAACATGTTAATATGATCTACCAAAGGATTTGATTGGAAGTTGGAAGAGTGGCTTATAATTTTATTTTAAAGCTGTTTCTGTTTTTGTGCTTGCATACATATAACATGTGAACTTCTTTCATTGTAAATAAATAAATAAAAATATGCCACCTTCAAGATCCTAACCTTATAAAGATTACTGCAATTCTTTATTTTATTTTTAGGGGCAATGAATTAGACTAGAGGGCTTGAATGATTCTAGTAAACATGCTTAAAATTTTAAACTTTGACGCATTAATAAATATAAATAATAGTTTTTATTAATTCAAATTTTACATAAACTCTCAATAGATTACATATTTAGATAGGTTTTTAAGTCTAGAGTCCAAGACATGAGCAATGTGAAATGTTATTCATATATCCAACTATTAAACTGTCCAATAAGTGAGTACAAGGCAAAAGGGGAAATAAAATATTAATAAATTATTAAGTAAAAATAAAAACCTCTAATAATTAAGAAAATACACTTCTCTGAAATTTCTTTAGATGTTTGCATGATCAAGCTCTTTATGAAATTTACGGCTATTGCCCCACATCATGAATGATAAACAAAATACTGCTCTTGCGAAGTAAAGTTGCTCTGAACAATGTGGCTATGTATCCATAAAAGATATTGGCTATAATATAAACAATATGTTCCTCTTGCGAAGAGGGAGATAATACAAAATTTATGGTGTGTCCACATGTGCATGCACCATGAAAACTATTATTTAAAAATTAAAATTTGAATTAAGGGAGAGTTAAATTTAGATTGGTTTGATTGATTTAAATAAATCAATTATATTAAATGTTTGGTCTATTCCAAGTGGGGATGATTTTGATTCTTTTTGTAAGGGATTCTAAGAGATATATAAATATCCTTGCCTCTAAATTTGTATGACCAAAATTTCTACAAGAATAAAGAACTCTCTGGAATTTTCTCCCTGCTGTCTATCACTTAGAGTGCTCTCTCATAGCTTTGCGCTTTCTTGAGATACAATTGATAGGCTTTAGGAATTTGGAATGCAGAAACAAGTGGAACACTCCTGTAGTCACTCCACAATTATGAATAAAGACATTTTTTATTGGATTGAAGGTCGTTGATTCGGTACTTAAGATTGTGGCTGTTGAGATTATGTTCGTGACCTTTAGAGCATGTTAGATTCCTAAAACAAGCCAAAGTTCGTGTGACTGAGATCTCTGTCTAAGTATACTTCTGCACCTTCCAACTGGTGCCTATTTGTCATCTGTAAATTTTAAATTTCAGTTTACATAAAGAGATCTCATCCATTTTCCCCACAACTAGTCAGTCTCATTGTTTGTTTAAGGAACAAGGTAGAACTGCAGCGTAGAGAATCTCATCATTATTTCAGTTATTAGTGATGTAAAATGCTAATTAGGAGTTGGCTTTGACCTACTGCAGCATGCATCAAGCTGGCAAAATTGAGTCTTATTCTCAAGAATCAAGTTCTATTAGATGAGAAATTATCTAGTATTCTTAAAACTCAGATTATGTTTTCCCAAACAGTGACAACGGTTACAATGCAAGATTTAGTTCTATCTTGTGATGTACATATCTTTTGTGGTCCATTCCAATCATAATCAAATTTATCTTTTAAGCCTACGTGCACAGATAACTCTTCTCAGAAAGGCAAACACTCAAATAGCAATACTGAAAAAACCCAAGTACAAGTGCCATTACTCATCAAATGAATTTGGAAGAACACTACACCGACTTTCCTCTTCACAGTCTTAGCATTCTACCCCACATTGTTTGAGTACTGGACCAGTTTGCTTGGGCAAGAAAGGATCAATCCGGACCCAAATCAATGAGAAAATTGATGCTAGAAGAATTGACCAGAGGACTACAATGGTAGGAGTCCTGTTTTGCTTTCCCATGAGACCTTTGAGGAAAGGATATAGGTGGACAATGACCCAGAAGGCAAAGAATAGCTTCCCAAATAAAGGTCCCCATGAGCCATAGCCATTGTTAATGGCATCAGAGACTCCAGCAACAACTCCCACCATATTCAAGATTATAAGAGTGGTTGGTGGGATGAGAAGAGTAGTCCACTTGAAGAGATAGAGCTCTCCAAATTCAGCATCATCTGCTGCTTTTGCTGTGACAGTGAAATTGGTGTCTACTCCAGCAAGAACTTTAAGGAGACCTTGAAATACAGCAAAAAGGTGTGCAGAAACACCACCAATGACCCAGAATTGCTCATTGCGCCACCAGTCTGTAATGGTAACCCCACTCCACCGGAGCTCTAGCACACCAGTTAAAATGATGGAGATAAATAGAGCCATAAACCAGACGCTAGCAAGGTTGGTCAGCTGCACAGGAAAAAAACTTACATTCAGAAGACACAAATCTAGTGGCAGCATTATTGGTTTCCCCCTTTTTCTTCTTTTGACATTTCTATGAATCAGAGGCGAAGGCAAATGATTAATCTTAGTAATCACAAGAAATTTATAGTTGTGTACTTACAGTGGGGATGATGAACTTTCCAGTCAGAAGACACACAGCTGGAATTGTGCAGTATGCAAGCAGAGGGATGGAAGTGAATGGATAAACGATGGTATTAGTGTAAGCCAGCCTCTCTAGGTACTTCAGCTTTCCTCCATAGCCATACCACAATGGGCAATGGCGACTAAGGAAAATTTCAACAGAACCAAGAGCCCATCTCAGAACTTGGTGTAACCGATCTGATAGATTTATTGGGGCAGATCCCTTAAAAGCTGGTCTCTTTGGCATGCAATATACTGATTTCCATCCTCTGCAGTGCATCTTAAATCCAGTCAAAATATCTTCTGTGACTGAGCCATAAATCCACCCAATCTGTAACGGAAACAAATTTGTCAAAAGGACTCGATAAATTTAGTTATCATGGAACTCTATGTACCTAGTTTTATGTAGTAAATGAATGCCTAATCAGTAATCATAATCAAATGTGTTTGGTTTGCAAACTGCAAAGCATCAAGAAAATCTAAATGTTTCTTCATTTAAGAGATTTTCATCCAACACAATCCAAAATGGGAGGAGGTCATTATAATTAATGGCTTTACCTCTTTGCCCCATTCAGTCTTGTCTTCATAGCCACAGCTTATAACATGAATGGCCTCCTTAACCAATGATTGGGTATTGGTGCCTTCAGGAAGTCCACCATTTTCCATCAAAGTGGAAGCGATGAAAACTGGTGACTGCCCAAATCGTTTCTCAAAACTTTTCTGGGACATGAGGGATGATTTCTCTAGCTCCTCATAGCCTTCAAGCCCTTCTTCAATCTCTTCAAGATCAAACATGGACCCAGACCCTTTTCTAACATAATCCTTCCCCATCATTTTCTTCTTCTTGGTGTGTAATCCACTAAAGAGACCTCTTCCTGGTTTCTTTTTTGACTTGGACTTCCTTGAACCACCACAACAAAAGCAACACCATGACGGCCAGCAGTCGCACGTCATCTTTGGTCTTTTCTCAGATACTGGTGGATCATAGCCATATAATGCCGGCCTGTTGAACACACATCCAGTACCAACATATACTGGACCTTGAATCCCATCAAGCCCTTTCATATTGATCTATGATGAAAGCAACATTGAAGACAAACGTTAAAAGGATGCAATTTGCACATATTTGTTTAAGTTGGAGTTTAGAAGAATGACACTTACATCAAAAAATACAGTGTTGCGATTAGCATATCTATCATGGCGATCAATACCATCAAATCTTTGTGGAAATTGGACATAACAGAGCTTCTTCCCAAGCTGAGGGTCCATTAAAAAGCACATGGCCTCTCTCACCGCCTTGCTATTGTTGATGTAGTGGTCACAATCCAGATTCAACATGAAAGGTGCATTTGTAAGCACAGCAGAAACTCGAACCTTTTGATAGACAACAACAAAAGAGTTATAAACAGGCTTTCTAATATCCTGGTCCTGCAGGAATTAACCAATATAACTTCAAGTTTTGGCACTTACTAAAGCATTCATGGCACCAGCTTTCTTGTGGTGTGGATAGCCGGGACGTTTTTCACGTGAAATATACACAAGTCGTGGCAATTCCTTGCCTTCCACGTCTAGCGCACCAGCACTTCCCAAATATACCTGAAAAGGCAAGTCCATGAACCATATATCAGCTATATTTGAAGAAAAATTGTAATTAATGAGCACCACCTTTTCCTTTCACCTATTCAAGAACCAAGGGGGCCTGATTCAATGGATATTCACATTCCATAAAATGCAAGGTTTTTCTATTCTTTTTTTGTTTTGTTCCTTAATGATAAGATAATGAAAAGTACACAAAAATAAGAACTAACTGGAGGATGCAATAGCCAAACCTGAATCATTCCTGGATGATCACGAGTGTTGTTCCCAGGCCATGGAGTTCCATCCTGCATCACCCACCCCTCCTCTGGTTTCTTCTGAGCATTTGCCACCAAAGCATTAATTTTCACTTTAAATTCTTCATATTCTCTCTGCAATGGTGCAAACACACAAGAAAATTACTATAAGTCTCGCTTGGATATTGAGACAGTATCACAAAAGAAAAAGAAAAAAGAATCAGCTTTCTAGTCCTATTTTTATGGCCCACCTTCATGGCCCTTCGTTCCTTCACAAATGTGGGCTGCACCTTATCTTTCAGGTAATCAATTTTCTGAGAGAAATAGAACTCAGGGGCCCTTGGCTCTATGTTATACTTCTTGCAAAAAGGAACCCATCTTCTTGCAAACTCAGCCGTTTCTGCCAATGCATCAAACAGAAGCATAGATGCACCATCATCTGATACATAGCAGCAGACCTTCTCAACAGGGTAATCAACAGAGAGGATTGACAGAACCGTGTTTGCTGTTATAATGGGTGGTTCCTTCAAAGGGTCCACAGAACTCACAAAGAAATCAACTGGGGCTAGAAGGTTTGGCTCCCCTTCACGCTCGAACCTTATGGACAAGCGATCCAAGTAAGTTTCACGTGTGATGGGGAACCATTTGGGGAACTGGTCAAGTATCCATGACAGAGCAAACCATATTTCACATATTACAGAGATAAGCCACAAGGGAAATGCATCATATGCTGGAGTTAAGATACGGAAACGGAAGAAGAAAGCTAGGATAACGAGCCTCATGACAATGACTATGCGATATGGGTTGATTAGGCTTGAAGGTATTGGGACCTTGCGCCACAATGGTTGCCTAGCTTCAGCAGAACTGCCAGGTGCCAAAAACAAAATCAGTGTCAGTTAACACTGTGTGCAATGTGGTAGATTTAAATTTGCATGCTGGTTCTCCCACAAATACACATAAAAATCAAACTTTGTGGTATTGCATATTGTAAGTTGTGTGACTCTAAAGTGAGGTGTGATTATGATTGCTCATTTCTTCTTGTGGTGGAGGCTTTCACTTAACTATGAGTAACATTTCTTTTTCTATTTTTGCTCCTTTTGAATTTTCTGGGCAGAAGTTCAATAATATTATAGAAGGTAGTTAGCCACATGAAGCATAATAAGAAAGTTATTCAAATGAACAAATTTTGCTGGTAACAAAGTCAGATTGCACACAACATAAACTTCTAAGATGATATTGGTTTTAAGGTGGAAATTAACGGTATTCAGATTGTTATTCCCTTAAAATTAAGGTGAAATTCAGGGACGGGTTTTTCCAAGTTCAAACAATGTTTCATATAAATCTCATTCTTGAAAAATTTTCTAGTATTCAAGGAGAAAATGCAATATCATACTCATACACACAGATTGATATGCATAATTTCTTCTGCTATATTTAGTATTCAAGGAGAAAATGAAATCTCAGATACACAGATTATGACTTTTTCAATCCATATGAAAGAGCAACAGAAAATATCACTTACAGGTAGTCATCTTCTTCACCTTGGTCATCTTTTCCATCCTCTTTGCTTAGTAGACCTCTCTTCTCTTGCCTAACTTTCCATTTCTCGACTCTTTCTTGCCATTCTGCATTACTGTAGAATTCTTTCTCCCCTTCGAAATCCTTACCAGCAACTATAGAACAGTAGACCAACTCAGAAAAGCATATAAACAAAAGAGAATATCCCAGAAAGAAACATCATAGTCGTGGAAAATAATTAGCAATTTGTCTATACAATTGTATTTTAAAAATAAAATAAAATAACAAGTTGCTTACCACTTCCAGCTGAAGAAAAAACTTGACCATTGGGATGCAACTTCTGTTGATTATAGTCTCCATTTTCCTGTAAAAATCACAACAGCCCCATAGTATCTTTGATTACTTATATTCGATTAATTGGTATAGCCACAATACTGATTCATTTTAGCGAAATCTCATTTGTGGAAAAGCATGAAAGGATAGCAATTTCTGCATTGCATGTATCTTTGGAAGCTTGATTAAGAGTAAGAGGCCCAAGATTAGCATAATTTATAAGCTAATTTCTCAGTCATGATTATGCTGTCTAATCATTAAAAGAAATTACCACATGACTAACATCATGTTGTCGTTCTAGATCATCGTGATGATTCTTAATCTGAAATTCACTGTCAAAATCATCTGCATCAAAGGTCTCCTCTTCATCTCCAGCCACTCTAGGACAACCTGCAGGGAAGCCATCATGTTTAAATTATCAAAGACCAACTCTCCCAAAAACTTAAGTTGGGTTCATGAATGATTTTATATTTCTAGCACGCCTCCACGCAAGAGCTCTTTAGACTTGATGCGTGGACAATGCCCATACCCATTCTAACTTGTGTAAGAATCGAACTCCTTACCATTTGGTCATAGAGATTCTAATACCAACTCTCCCAAAACCACTTGGCCATAGAGACTCTAATACCAACTCTCCTAAAAATTGGCTCATGAATAGTTTTATATTTCTAACATATATGTAAGCCCACATTTTTCATCAACAAAACTAAGTTCTTATAATAACACAAAATGAAACCAATGAGAGAGAGCTAAGCAAACCTTTGTGACGCTTATAGCGGGTGTTGCACTGGGGGCAACACTGGTTCCCTTCACTCCTCTCGTACTCATAACAGGGTCGACAAACTGGAAATCCACAAACATGACAAGCCACAAACAGCTCCCCATCTTCCTTATTTCCAATCTCATCACCACAAACTCGACATGTTTTTGATGAAGATTGACGGGTAGGATGCTGATGCTGCCAAATATATATATATATATATATATATATATATATATAGTAGACATTTATGAGAAACCAACAGGGAACAAAAAAAACGTTTAATGTTATGGAAGTTTCAAAGTAACAAAAAAACATGCCATGTGGACCAGCACAACATGAAAAAGAGAAGGAGGTCAATACCTCATCAGAGTCATGTGAGAAATGGGAATGGGAACCAGTGATCAAGCCAGCCATTGAGTTTGAGGCCATGGCAAGCCAAAGTTACAGAGCAGATGGGAAGAGTATAGGAGAAGAGGGTTTTATAAGAAATGGTGGGTTGAGAGTAAAATATCAATGTCATTCTTCTGGAAGTTAGAGTGTCTACCAAACCGTGAGTTGGGAAGTCGTGGGTTTGAGTCTAAGAGACGTCAGGGAGCGATAGGTGTGAAGGCCTTTTCTTTTTTTTTTTTTTTTTGCTTGCTTGGACTTAAAGGAGATGTCTTTTCTAGTTCTTAATACATAATCAATAAGATACACATTTCCCACAAGCTGGTTATAATGTCATATTGTCACGTCCCCACCTTTCTCAGTTCACAATACCAAACGGAAAATGGAACACCTGCAAAGGAGGCGTATTTTCTAGTTCTTAATACATATATAAACAAGATACACATTGCAGGGGGGGGGGGGGTTATAATGTCACGTCCACATTTCTGAGTTGACAATACCAAAAGGAAAATGCTATTTGTAGGGGGAAGGGGAAGATAGTGCACTACTCACATGCAAGACCTGCAAAGTTCAACAGTTGCACATAGAGGGCATGTCTCAGAATTTAAATCCAATATTCTAAGATTCAGTAACTTGTGAGTCAGGCTCGGTTTCTATTTTATACATTTTTCTTTGGTTTTGCTCTTTTCTCCTATAAATATGCAATGAGCCCAGCTCTGTAGCCCAGGTTTGTACTAGAGAAGTTAAAAGGTGGGGCGGGTCCCCACCTCACTTGTTTGTGTCCGGTAAAAATCTGATTTAAGGAAATGAGAGGTTAGTGGCCTTCCCATTCCAAAACTAGGCATGCTGGATTACAGAGTCTTTTGTTCACATGTACTTGTTGTGCAAGTTTGAGACTCAGAAATGTGGCCCAAATCGTAGCGATATTAATGGAGCCCAGACCAAGGTTTGCTACAATGAATCTGTGAGGTGTCGAAGTGGACGACCACAACTCGTTTCTTCCATTTTCAAAGATGGGCTTACCAACTATAAGGCCTTTTCGGAATAACAAACAGGTGTGAATTCCTGTCCAACTCCAGACCAAAAGAAAAATCCTTTCTGAGTTAGGCCCATGAAAGACCTTAGAGATTGAAGCAGTTCTCCCAGAGAGTTTGGTTCCTTACGAGTCCACCAGCATTGTTTTGTCATGAAATAGAAGTTCTAAAGTTTGCATTATATAATTTGAATTTAATTTTAATTCATTATTAATGTAAATATTTTTTTATATTATTATTCAATTATATACTGATATATTATTAAAAATATTAGACTTTTGAGATAATTGTTGTGATAATCAAACTTTTTTAATAATTTAACAATACATGATTAAATGACAATATAAAAAAAAAATTTATACTAACAGTCGATCAAAATTAAAATCATATAATTTTAGCCCAATTAATGACTTTTCTTTGGGAATGTAACAACTAATAACATTTCATGTCATTAATACATCAACAAAGTGTCCAAATTCTTCTTTTCTCGAACAAATTTTGTGAGGTCTTTAGTTAAGTTATTAATTTCTTTTGCAACATTTTGATTTTACACTTCAAATCATATGAAGAAAATGTGCCTGATTTTGCAAACCAATTTTCAAATAATCATTTTCCTTTTTCAAAATCTCATTTTATTGTTTCAAAGTCTCATACTCATTGGAGAGTTTTGGAAAAGAGTTTAATTTTGATTCACTATCAATGTAAAGAAACTTTTAAAAAGTTAGACTTTCTAAGTAATTATTGTAATAATCAAACTTATTTAATAATTTGTAATTACATGATTGGATAACAATGTAAACTTTCTTTATACTGACAGTAGATTAAAATTAAATTCTTTGGAAAATCATTTTGAGAGTAAACTAATAATTTGATCCCTGTAAATAGCTTATACTCGCAATTTAGTCCATAAATTTATTTTTACATATAAGTTAGTCCTTAAAATTTTAAAACACATAGCAAGTTAGTCCTTCTGTTATTTTTTCATCCAAAATTAAGCGGTAATATGTGATGTGACATGTTAAGTGATTACATATATTGTTAAATGTCACGTATCAAATTACTTCATATGCCAAGTCTTACCCCATTCAGCCACAACGTCATTTAAGTAGAAAACTACTAATCTCATTCCTCAATCACAAAGGAGGGAAGCAAGTAAAGAGAAAGCATTGCACAACAAAGGAAAGAAGGGAAGGTAGCTAACCCTTACCTAGAAAACATTTCTTTACGGTGTTCCTCAATTAATCTGCGCCTATAGGATGCTACTCTATTGCTCTCATATGAGAATTAAAGTGATATGTTGAGGGGTTTAAGTTTCATATTTTTTACTTAAACTACGTCGTTGGAAGGGTTAGGCATGTAGGGTAACTTGCCATATAACATTTAACTGTACATGTAAGCACTTAACACGTCACATAATGTGTTACCGTTTAATTTTGGAAGGAAAAATAACATAAGGACTAACTTGCTATGTGTTTTAAAATTTTAAGAACAATTTATATGTAAAAATAAATTTTAAGACTAAATTTCGAGTACAAATTATTTTCAGGGACCAAATTGCTAATTTACTTTCTAAAGAGATGAATACTTTGAAGCAAACTTTTTTAAGTCAAGCAACAAATCATCAAAGATCCATGGTAATTCATCATAAGAGAGAGGAGGTTCAATATCATACACTACACTTCCTAGATCATTAGCTAGGATTCAAATCTTTTGTCTTATTTCTCGATCTCATTTACTGTTCTCCCAATTAAATGAGGATAATTCAATAAAAAAAAATCATATCTTTTAATTAGTAATAACATTTTTTAGTTGTCAATTTTTTCTATAAAATTGTTATGATTTAAATGGAAAGACAAGGAAAAAAACAAAAAAAATGGGACAATATATTTGAATCCGGGTAGCCATTATAGCCTATTTCTTTTTTAACTTCTTGGAGCTTTTCTTCAGCATGGGCATTCGAATCTCAAGTGACCAGCCTTTTTACATTCATAGCACACCACGAAACTTTTGTTAGTTTTACTAGATTCACCATTATGAATCTCTTTCTTTGGGTTGTCTCTTCTTCTTATTTTTTCTTTTCTTTCACACTTAGATGAATTTTCTAGAAATAAAAAAGATAGCTCTTCTTCTCCATTTTCTTCACTATCAAGTGTTTTCTATTTATTCTAAAATATTCGGGGATAAATTATAATTTATTATAAGTTTGGAAATATAATTAAATAAAAAAATTGGCAAAAAAATATAAGTTTTAAATTTTCAACCTCTTGAGTATAGAAGTCACTTGACAACAACGATGTATTTCATCCCTTGCTTAAAACAAAAATCATTTTAATTTTGTTCTCTCTCTTTTAATTTTGACTGTATGTTTATACGATCACTTCAAATAGAGAATTTTCTTACCAAAGATCCCCACCGTTTTGGTTCATTATCGGAGGAAAATAGAATCTAAATATGAAATTTCACTTTGAAAATTATGATTTTAACTTAGATCAAGTCCATATGTTATCTAGTAGTTATTAGTTTTCAAATTGAGTGTGCTTGAATAACGTCTAACAAAGTAAAGCAGCCAGCCCCAGGAACTCAAAATAGCAAAGATTAGTTATACTAGCAATTTCAAACTTGTAGACCTTCGCTGCTTCTACCAAGAATTTGCTTACCATCTATTTGGTGGCACCAAACATGTCGAACACTTCAACATCTTCAACTAACATGTTCAACTACACCTCCTAGAAGTTATAGCCCTTAGCAGAATTTTTTTCTGAGCAGTCAAGATTATCTTCACTATCAAATTATTACTTGTGGAAGTTTTATTGGAAAAAATAAAAAATAAAATGCATTGCATTATAATGGTGACGGTAAGAGAAAGGCACCTGTGTAAATCGCCACGAGCTTTGACTGATGGGTGGCGTAAGTCCTCATAAAAAAAGAAAAACACAGGTTGAATTCTCTCTTGCCAAGCTAGTCATATGTAGACCACTAGACCCCAATTTTTTTTTTTTTGAAAATTGCATTTTCTGTGGCTAAACTTTAGATGGTTTAAGTTCACTATAGTTAGAGCTGAAGCGCAGTCGTAGGCAATGTTAAATTTGGTAATGATGGTTAATCCATCTTAAAGAATGGTTAATGATTAACCAAATTCTAATTAAATTAACCATATATCATGGATTTGATTAATCTTTTTCTTCATTGGAATTATTCACCTGGAATTCCTATATTAAAATCCTCTCATTATTTATTTATTTTGTCTCATGAGGAAAATATATGTAGGAGGAAAAAAAAATGAGAAGATGGAATAGAAGTTGTATAATAAGTGATGGTATTTTCAAATTGATTCAGTCTAGGTCCAGTTTTATGACCCAAACTGTTGAAAAGTATCTCCTATCAAATACTTTTCCACCAATTACAGTGTAATGTGTGGTTCAATCAATCTAAAAGTTACAAATCTATAATGTTTAGTATGGTTACTTTAAGTTTGTCCAAAGAAAAAAAGGAAGACTTCGCTACCATGCTATGCACAATTCCCTCTTCAGTCAGGACTTCTTGACCAAACTCTGTGGTCACCAGCTTCAAATCTTCTTCAACTTGCTATACTTTGATCCACATTAACAAAAATATTTGCAGTTACTGCCTCATTTGTTTCAATCACAACCCGATTCTCAGACACATTCCTAAGAGCATGATTTGGGAAGGTGTTGCCTGTGGAGCTTAATGAGTACTGAACAATTTTAATAAGGTTTGGGAAAAGCAGAATGTTGTTAAAATCAACAGTCCATGAGGTTCCATTCCCTTGCATAGACATTTTTGCAACTGTTGCCTTTAAGTTCATCCCCCTCACAATGTTCCTGTCAACAAAAACTTGATCAATTTGATGGAAATGACTATTTGATTGGTCCAGATGAACAATTTCAACCCCGTTATTTGAGCCAGAGAACATGTTATCAACGATACTGACACCATTTACAATCCCATTCATTGATTTTAGGACAATATTGGCATCACCAAGGAAGAAACTGCTAGAGATATGGAGTTGAACAGGATCTTCAGCAACAATACTGGTGTAATCCATGTAAGAATTCACGATCCTGGTTTGTGTCAAACCGGGTAGTTTCAAATAAATCCCGGTACCTCCAAAGCCAGTGGCCTTATTGTAACAATGTACACCAGAAAGAGTGTTGGCCTGACCAGTAACCATTATTCCTATAGCAGCAGAGAAAACTACAACATCTGTGACAGCATTATCGTTACCCTGGAGGCTTATTCCCGTGCCTGAGAAGTTCCTTTCATTTTTATCCCCACCCGCGGTTATGTGCTGGCCAAGGAAGGAGTTCCTGATGTAGGTTTCATGGCCACTTTGGACTAAAATTCCATTGGTGGTGAAATGTGTAATGTAACAGTTGTCAATGTTAGTTCTAAGTGAGTTTATAACTGAAATGCCTCCTCCCCTGAAGTTCGAGTCCAACAAGAGGTCCTTTAGAGTTATGTACTCGAAATTGTAGGATGATGAAGGGGAACTCTTCCTGCTTTCTCCACCGTTCTCATTAGAATAGGTTGACAAATCAATGATATAGCCATCTGCTGGAAAATCATTTGAGGCTCTTATAGTTCCCCCATGTATCTGTTTCCATCAAATTACAAACAAAATCAAACTGAGCTGTTAAACTTGAGTTCCTTTGGATGCCCTGTTAAGTAAACAAAGAAAAAAGTGCACATTGCCTTGACTTTCTTCAACTATGTCCTAAAAAGTGGTATACAACTCTTCTGTTCAGAAACGAACAAAAAGTAGAGACAAAAAAGGAGAGAAGATTGAAGAAGGAAAGTATCTTTCTAAAATATCAACAGCATCATTCTTATCTTCTTGGTCTAGTTAGACCAACCGTTTCACCATTATGAATAAAATATACTAAACTCAGACCAACTATCTCAAAAAATAAATTTGGCCCAGCCAGCCATAAAGTCTTTCAAAACAGCGCCACTTGTCAAATAATCAGGAACATGCAAACTTTGTGGAGGTAGATACTTTTCATATTGTATATCAATGAACTAATAATTTATTGAGATATTATATTTGTCATAGAAAAAATTATATTTTTCATGAATGAAGCAACTAGAATGGTTTCTGCAGGCCTACCATAAGGTTCCCCACCCCGGCCACCGGCAACTGCAGCGGTTGGCTGATCATGTAATTTCCACCCTGAAGATTAATCTGGGCACCTCCAAGATCGCTGATGCCCTGCATCAAGAATCCTTCACTTGGACCCTTGGCTGCATCTGCTATGGCTGCAAGGAGAGCTTCAGTGCTATCTGAATTTCCCGTTGGATCTGCACCATAAGATGTCACAAGGTATACGCGTGGATTCTTCACACCCTGCAAGGCAGAAAATATCAAACATATGATATTTTTCCAAGAAAAATGACTCCTAACTCCTAAGACAATGAATGGCTTGCACTGTGGGATTTCAAAAGTAATTCAGAAAGAAAGCAAGCTTAGCTAATGCCATATATGAAGGAAACTAAAGGCTATGCATAATTGAATTACCTGAAATGGCAGAGGAGAAGGGCTAGAAGAAGGTGAAGAGGGAGATGGTGCTGAAGCAATGGAGTCATGTCTAGTTAGAGAGGCCTCAAATGCCTGCAGTCTGCGTATTGCTTCATGATAGTTCTTACCAGAAATGGTCCTAGGAGGCAAGTTCTCCTTCTCCCCATAAGCACAAATTACAATGAGGCAAAACATCCCCAGAAGCAAGGACCAGATTAGAGATCTTGCCATTGTTGGTTCCATTGGTGATTGGATTGAGCTAATCAAGTTAGGGGGAACCGGGTTGGGGAAAAGCATTCTAGTTGTGTGGGCATTTAAATAAGGTAGAGGGAAAACTTAATGAGGGAGAGAAAGAGAGGGAATAGGGAGACATGGAAAGAAGAGGGGCTAACTAAGATTTGATTAGAAAATGTGTAGGGACATTTTCATATTGGATCATACACATAACACATGGCACCCCCATCATTTGGACTATGATATTAGCGATTGAAGGTTGCTCTTTCCTGAAAACTTTTCATTTTCCCTCACCTGACAGAAAAGTAAGCAGTTACCAACTTCTTACTTTAGGGACCTTTACAAGTTTGACATGGTGTAAAAGGTATTTTGAAATAGGAAGAAAACACACTTCTAGGTATCTTGAATTATATCGTGGAATTATAGGGTAGAGGGGGTCCACCGTACAAGTCTTGTGCCACAGGGTAATGGGATTGGCTGATTGATCATAGTAAATCAGTAAATTTATTTGGTGGGTAATGAATATTGATGAAGAAGTTTGTCCTTGATGAATCTTTTACTGACGAACGGAAAACTATTGCATAGTTTGTGTTATATCTGTAACAAAAAGAATAACATGGTGGCTAATGACTAATGAGTACGGATTTGGTATTTAGGTACAAACGAAATATCTTAGAAATTAAGATATATCATGTCAAAGGAGCTATTAATTCAATTATTACAAAGACTTTACCATAACATTTTACGGCTTCAAAGGAATTGGTCTCACATGTATTCTAAGAGTGTGAGGATACATCTGATAAAAAAAAGTATTAATCTTTTGTGCTTCTTATCTTGTGTTTAATGCATATTTGAATTCTTTACACAAACCTTTTGCCTTTGTAGGAAGAAAAAAGAGATAACAAACAATTGGTTTGCACGGCATTAGCAAAAGGTACCCATGGTGGTTAGAGTTGACTTTAGGACATAATTAAATGGTGCTCAGATTTTTATATATGACATGTATAGCTTCATGATCTCAAGGGTAACATGTATTTCTAATTTTATATAATCATAAAAGAGTTAACATGATGTGCGTAATCTGAGTTTATAGGAGAAAACTAAGAGAAAGCATGAAAAGATTGCTTTCCTTAAATTTAGAGGATCGTTGCAAACAATTTGATCATGCTTTGGGTACCTTACAATTTTGAGGCAACAAGTGATATTGTAAGAGACGTGAGACAACCCAAATCTTACAACGTTGTAAATGTTTCTAATATGTTTCCTTTCAATGATACAAGCCTTAGGAATTACGACAAATGTTACTCCTTCTGTTTCAATGTATATATTTTATATAATATTTTTATAAATTTTAAAATAATTACAAAAATACAACAAATCTTTGTGAAAATTATTAGAGTTTATTACAATACAATAAAATAGTTATTGCATCGTGAAAATTATCTTTAAATTTTTATATTTAAAAAATTGATGAAAGTAAAAAAAATAGTTTTCAGTGAGACAGATTTTAAAATTGTCTAAAATAAATACTAAAACATATAAATGAAACAAGGGAGTGTTAAACAAATATTTAAATTTGTAAGTGTTCATTTTTTTTTAGTAGAATTAATTCTCTTATATATATAAACCGATAGGACACTCTTAAAATTATTTAGAGAAGAACTTAATTTTGATTAAAGTGAAAACTTAACAAAAAATAACTAATTACAATAATCTCCTATCAGCTTTGGTACAATTCTCTTTTTCTATCTTTAAAATTTTAAACTTACACATACTTTATCTTATTCAAAATATAAACATCATGTCTTTTTTAATACAAAACTAGTAATTGCACAAATCTATCCCAATTTAAATTTATAATTGCACAATGGAACCCAAAACGTTAGGGAGATATTTTCAATAGACTTTAGCGAAAAACTACTTTAATGAACTTGACACCACATCTTAACTAAAAACATTAAAGGATTAAGTTCATAGGTCTTTCCACTTATATATTTCTCACATATTCTATTTATTTCCAATGTAGAACTCTTCACTCACACTTGAATTCCCAACAATCTTCCTCTCAAGTGTGAGTCCTTAGACGGGTTAACTGCCCATCTCCAAGAGTCATGCATGTCACTCTATGCATGTTAAAGCTCTTCACCTGACTGAGCCATGTATCTACTAACGCATTACCACTTGTACATCGGACCCGAGTCACTTGCTCTTCATACTTGTACCGCGATTGCATAAGGATCCACCAATTATCATCTCTCCAATACTTGTCCTAGCCGATCAAAACCATCGGCTCTAATATCATTTGTTAGAACAAAGGGAGCCTAGATCTTTTCAATTGACATCTGAACCTCAAACCTTAAAGTATTAGGTTCATGAGTCATTCTACTTATATGTTATCACCTATTCCATTCCTTTTCAATGTTAGAATTTTCATCCACATCTCACTCACTTGAATTTCCAAGATCAACCTCCTTTGATTTTAGAAGAAAAAATCAGAATTTTGTAATATTATTTATGAAACTACTTTCCTTAAAATATTTAAGTTACATTGTAAGTGAAACAGAGAAAGGAGAGAAGAGAGGGGGGAGGTCAAACCATTTAGAAGAGTCATCCTAATCCTAACCAAACATAGATCAGGTCAGGTGCATCAAGTATAACTACTACTTTAATGCGAGGTAACTACACACACAACAGTCCAGGTGCACCAAATTACAGTTTACAAGACTCACCTGTGGTTGTGGTGTAAGTCACTTCAATTTTAATTTGACTCTTCTTGATTTATGTGTATTACTATTTAATTTATATATTACATCAATCATAAGTTAGTTTAACAAAACTTAGACTTCCAATTTCAAACTATTGAATTAATTATGTTTACAACAATTTAGTATACAAACTGGTTAATATATAATGTAATCTTATCTTCCTTTGAAGTTTTACGTTTTTCTATTCTTGTTAGGCACACCAAAAGCTGAACCATTTTTGTTTTGTTAGAACAAACAGAGGTTCACGAGGGAGGAATAGATAGAATAGTACACTCATATCCCAAAATAATCTCACTCATTGTACAAGCTTTGTCGATTGTCACCCCACGATGATTGTCATCGATGGTGCAGAATGCATATTAGTTAACTTTTTAGTTGTCCTAATCCCTTCGTAGTACACTAGTGGCCTACAAAAAATAAAATAAAATCCATTTTATTTATGTATAATACAAAATTGTCAAGTAAAGTTTTTTAAATGGCATAAAATGCCTCTCGAGGCTCAAACTATATTTTCAAACCTTCATTTCCTTCTTATCTCTATTGAATCCCGAACTAACAATATTAACTATTATTATTAGTTATAATGATTATTATTAAATGATATGTTTGAGATTCTATTCGTGATAAAATACTGAATTTGTGAAAACCAATTAATATAAGAAGTTAAGGAATTGGTGGTTGTGCTGCCTTGACTACAATGGTGCTATTGGGTTGAGTGCTTTAGTTTGCTGCGTCATCTTGGAGGAAGACCAAAGAGACAGAAACCTCTATGTATTTTGCCTATAGTTGACGCTGGCTTCTATAGGGCCTTTTTGAATGGGTCCATTAGAAGTGTGTAGTATCTAATATGGCCTGGGCTTAGTTTAGGGTTGGGTCAATATATATATGTGGTGACAAATTTCATGCAATTCACCACCAAGCATTGCACATCTACTTCCATTAATGACCATCTATGATCAAATTCGGAGGCTCATTTGAGTAACAATAAGTAAATTCGAATGATAAGATTATAATGGGGTTTCCTCAACATTCATATGAAGTCTGTTGAAACAAGGGTTTCCTTTATATGCATTTGCTCTAAGCATAAGTATAAACTATAAAGAATAAGGGTTTCTTGGAAGTTTTATATCCAAACACAACAATCATGTTTAATTTGTCTCTCCATCACACAACTTTACCTTTTTGTGATTGATCTACAAGACCAGGGCGAAACCAGAAGATATAGGTGCAGAACATAAATATTATTAAAAAAATTTCTTCTTCTGGTTTATCAAATCTCTGTCTAACCTTCCTACAATTTGATTTATCTAAAACTTGGGGCGGGGATAGCCCCCTAACCTTTAACTCAGGCCTGCCCCAGTACAAGACAATCAATCAAAATTTCAAATAATTTGCCAAATCGCCAACAACCTTATAGTCTGGTGACACTCAATATTTTAGGAAGCTCTTAAATAAGAGTGCGATTCTTAATGAGTATAACTGTATAATAATTCAGCAAAAGATGTCCTTGCATAGGTACTTCATCTAATTAGAGGTTGGAAACTCCCAAACAATAATTTGAGTAAACTTGTCTCTTCTTACTTTTGCTTAAACCATGATTTTGAACTTCTAAACTTCAATCCAAACATGTTATTAGTCGGCCAATTCAAGAGAAGTGGCTCATTGGTTTGCTACAGGATCAAGAACATGGCTTCAATCGAGCAACTGGATGTGACCCTAACTTCCTCTCAAGATTTTCATTTGCCATTTTTCTCACATTACTACCTATCAAACTCTTTTTCCTCCACGATGAGCAATGGTCTTACTTTTAGTCTTATTTTTCATGTCAAACACCACTCACTCAAGCCAATTCACATTTAAGTTCATTTCTCTCATTTATGTTTACCATTTTCAACTTATTCTTTCTCAAATGGAGCTAGATTCGACTATTTCTCTCCTCCTCAAAGTCTATTCTCGTGTCCCCTCTACATTAAATACATGGACAATGGATAAGGGTCTGAAAATGCGTTAGGCTGTTTGAATTAGAGAGGTAGAGTGAGTGATTCATAAAAAGAGTGGTGTGGAATAGTTTTTAAAAGAGTAGAGTGAAAAATACTTTTCATTGTTTAGATATTGAAAAAAAAAAAGGAACTTTTAAAGTAAAGATAAAAAAGAAAAAAGTATAAAAGGTAATTAAACACATTCTCTCTTATGAATTTGTTATGGAGCGCTCGAGCATTCTAGTGTTTGAACCTCATAACAAGTCACTTCAAATATATAATTTCACTTAGATGAATTTGTAAATCTTCATACAACTTATTCAGATGCTATAGATCTTGAGCATTCCAACTTCCAACGCTCAAGCTTTCAATAACAAAATCATTTATGCTAACACTTTTCTTAACTATCACAAACTCTTCAATTTAAAAACATTCTTATATACTCTAAAATTAATACATAAATTTAATTGAAACATAACATGTGACAAAAATTAAATATGTGCCGTAACATTAACTTTACAATAAAATTTAAATCCTTTAGTGTACAACAAGTACATAATAATTTCTATTCAATTTAGGCTATGAAAAATTAGGAGTGGAGCAACACTCTGCCCTAACCATTGCACTCAATCACATAAAATATATTTTACAAAATGAGTTTATTATCAAAACCACCTCACTTCATCATTTATCACTACACTCGATGGCTTGGATTACATGTTTTCGATTAGGCCTTGATCTTCACATACTAAAAATTTAGAAAGGGGCTCTTTGGAAGTTTTAATAAAGGATAATCTTGAAATCAATCTAAAAATTAATGTCGATTCACTATTAACAAAATTATTTTTACGTTGTTATTTAATTATATATTATTACATCATTAAAAAAATTAACATTTTTATATAGTAATTATAATAATTAAACTGCTTAAATAAAATCTTTTACAGACCAAAATTAAATCCATCAAACTATTAATTAAGAATAATTTAGGAAAAAGGAAAGAAATGTTACATGTTACATGTATCCTTACCTTAATCTCGGGTACGAGGATTGGATCCACCTGGCTAACCGTAACTGCAGTTGGTGGTACTGTCTGTGATACGATGATGATGAGTTACTGACTTTGCCCTTCAGTTCGTAGATCTGATCATCGAATGTCAATCATTTCCACAATCTATCTCATATTCTCACTCTCACACTGTAATTTGGAGTGACCAATCAATGTTATGTTATGTTATCGTTTCTACACCAAAGAACAACCACTCACACTCCATTTTCTATTTCATCTCATTCTTCAAAGAATTCTCAAAGGCCCATGTCGATGATTTTCAGCCCCACCACCCTCCTTGTCCTGTTGTCTCTCATGGTAGTGCTTGGCTTCTTCTGCCCTTGGGCTTGGGTGGCCATGCCCCAAGCTAGAATCTTTTCTTCAACTTCCAATTCCAAACCTGCTATTTCAAAATGGGGTCACTACACATTGCCACAAGCACTCTCCTTTTGTGGCCAAGAATGGCACTGTCATAGTCTGTATTGTGAGCCAACCCTACTTGCCCTTTCTCAACAATTGGTTAAGTGTCACAAGGTCCTTGTCATAGCTAAGGACTACCCTTCACTCTATAAGTCAATCAGGATTTTAATTACGGACTGCAACCGTAATTGCGACCACAATAGTACGATTTTGGAGGTCTCTACAACTGCAATTGCGGGTCTCTACAACTGCAATTGCGGCTGCATCAGCTACATTTTCCCACAATTGTCCATACTTTATAGTCGCATTTTCTTGCAATTATCCACCATATATACAATCGCAATGCAACCGTAACCACAATTTAAAACACTAAGGCCAATCATCGCTGGCCTGGCCATGCTGTACTCATTCCACCTCTGCTTGATGCTGAAGCCGCCCGTAAGTTCGGTTCTCAGGTATGTAACTCAATGCAATTTGTGTCGTTTAAAGCGTCTAGCTAGTTCTACCTTCCCAGGAATGAGGAGTTGATAGTTGATGATGTTGCTTTTTGTTAACTATATGTTCTGTTCTGTTCTGTTCTGTTCTGTTCTGACCCAAAATAGACATTTATTTTTATCTAGAAGTAATGAGGACTTATAGCTAAATACAGTGTGTTTCATTTATTGCTTCTAGCTAGTTCTGCTTTTCCAATTATTAGAACTTGATTTTGTTAATTATCTGTCTGGCTCATAATTTGCTTTCATGATCTGATGACTTGGATTAATGTTACTGTCCTCCTGTTAGAAACCCAGCTGACTTTTATGCTAGAAACTACCATTCTGATTTTGTGAACCTTAAGACAAAGAATTGCTAATTTGCTCTGTTAATACGGTTATGAGTGGCTTTGCCAGACTTGTTGGGTGTACTCTGTACACCTTTAAATCGTACATGTTATAATATTACCAGCGCTTTGTTTTGTTGGCTTGACACAGAGCAAGTTATGAAGTTTATCTTTTGTGCTGACAATTTAGTCCTTATGAACTATTTTGATGTTGTTTTAACACCTCCACCTCTTTCAGAATGTTTCCTGTTATAAAAAAAGGCTATGTAATCACCTATGTCATCATGTAGTACTTTTCATGCTTATATCTGCAATTGACTTAATCATTGGATCCATTTCTTCTCCATGTCTGGCGCTGAATTTTAGAAACATTGCTTTTTTACTTCACTGTCTAGGGTTTCTTCAACTTTACAACCAGGAGGCCACGCCATCTACAGAATATTTTGGAGCTTGGATATAATGTAATGTACGATGATGTTGATATGGTTTGGTTGGCTGATCCATTTCCTTATCTGAATGGGAATCATGATGTTTACTTTACAGATGACATGACTACAGTAAGTATGCTAACATAATTTTATTTCTTTTTGTGCTTCATGTCAATTTTTTATAAATATTGTAATAATTCCATGTTACATCAATGCTGGACACTTTTTGTCTAGGATAATACTTTTACTATGTACTTAATATATGAGGCATGATTCGTAGTCCCTCTAATGGTTGGAGAACTTTCTTACAAATTTGATGCTGGGTTTTTATAATTTTAGCATTTGTAATTGGATAGTACATTATGCAGCTCATCTGTTTTATTATCTTATAATATTGCCAGACAAAGGGTAAGTGCACTGCAATCTTATTGGAGTGTCATTTAAAATTATTATCATTTTCACTAGATCTTTCACCTAGATACACTGCAAATAACAAACTAATTTTACTTGTAGTTTATACATGGTCAATAATTAATTCCATGTTGTTGGGCCAAAACATGATAAAAGTAAAACCATTATTGTGTTTGATAAATTTTGAACTTAAGACTAAGGATCTATCTTGCTTCATCCTTCTCTCCTTCATCTACGTTGATTTATGACTAGCTCATGGATTGAGAGATTATGTTTGTGGTGATTAGGAATCCAAAGTCCAAACATTGTTGATCAGTAGCCTGTATCCTGATTAAACTCGATTTTGCAAATCTACGAATCAAATATATGTGGAGGAAACATCCTAAGATCCAGGACATTACTTGAAGTATACATGTAATTTGTAAAGTTCAATTGATATAGATGTCCTACTTGACTGATCATTTTGGGATTTTGTTACCTATTAGAGATTAGAAAAGATAATTATATATGTATTCAAACAATGTCAAAAGAGATGCCATTGTGGAGGTCTACTTGAGGGCATGCTGATGTACCCTAAGGTGCATCCCCAAGATTTTAGTAAATCAGGCTCTGATTCTTTTTTATTTTTTCCTTGTGAAGATATGATGCTGTTCTAGAGTGATTGTGTTTTGTTCTTGTATTATCGACTTTTTTTTTCATTTTTAATTTCTTGTGATGCCAGATTAAACCATTGAACCACTCTCATGACTTGCCACCACCAGGGAAAAAGGGACGCCCTTACATATGTAGTTGCATGATTTTCCTTCGGCCTACTGATGGAGGAAAGCTAGTTATGAAAAAATGGCTTGAGGAACTTCAGATTCAGCCATGGTCTAAAGCCAAGAAATCTAATGATCAGCCTGCTTTAACTGGGCTTTGATGAAGACTGCTAGAGAGGTTTGTTGCGTTTGTTTTATTTTCCTTCTAGTTTGTATAACTTTCGTACACTAATCATTCTAATAGATGAGGGGAGCTTATTTATCTTAAAAAATTTCTTTTAGAACAATTTGATAGTCAATTAGGATATTTTTGTTTCTGATGAAGTAGTGCAGCACATGCCACTGTAGGCTTGAGCATAAATACTATCTTCATGACTTGACAATTTAACTGGTATCAAGTATATACTTTATTGCTTATCCAAGTATGACTTCTAGACATGCCAAGAGTTAAAAACGCCCTTAACATTCAAGCGTATACTTTATTGCGTCTTATCTTTAAACTTTAGTGGGTTACCTCCTTTTAGTCTTAATTGGCTAATAATTTTGAGGAAAATATTTACTACGAGGTCACATGTTCTGTCCTTTTCTTGCAAATTGAATATCTATTTTTTATTCCACTGAACACTATATCTTGCTGATGGATTTCTATTATATTATGGTAGCGTACCATAGATGATTTCTGTTCAATTAGAAAGAAAAGATATGCAATTTCCTTTCTCAACTCCCTCTCAACTAAAAAGTAGAAAACAGGAAATGATCTTTCATACCCAGTCTCAACAAAAGGAATCTTTTGTTTTTAAAAGTCAAAATTATGTTCAACGAGGGAAACTTTTTGTCATTGCTGAGAGGGGTTTTGCTGTGATGCATTATGAATAACAGAGCCCAAAGTCCTTGTAGGAATTAAATGCTAAAAATAACAAGACAAGTGCATTGGCACTGGAAAATGTGCGCTGCACTTCCCTTCTCATCTTTGCCATTTTGGTCGCCAAATGTTATGCTTCAATGGTTCTAAGATTTGTACCAAAATCTTGATATCAAGTCTCATTAACTAGCTTTATGTCATGTCATGGTCTGTACATTTGCTACCAAGAGAGAGTGGGTTTATCTTCAGAGCATCTAAAATGCAGATTTATGTTTTTCTTTTTCATGATTTTGTTTTTTCCATGACTTTCAGCAGTTGGATCTTTACCTGCTGCCCCAGACAGCATTCCCTACAGGAGGATTATATTTCAAGAACAAGACATGGGTTAAGGAAAATAAAGGAATGCATGTTATATAATTCATAATAAATTAATAACTATATCATAGGTTTTGAGAAGAAGATAAAGCGATTTCGTGACTATGGCATCTGGTTGGTGGATGATTATGCACTCGAGTCTCCTCTAGGTAGATTATGATTCTTGGTGGATACATGTCCG
The DNA here is from genome assembly GCA_023212625.1 of Styphnolobium japonicum. Classification (NCBI taxonomy): domain Eukaryota; kingdom Viridiplantae; phylum Streptophyta; class Magnoliopsida; order Fabales; family Fabaceae; genus Styphnolobium; species Styphnolobium japonicum. Next base: position 16,141,999 of record JALBWW010000003.1, on the reverse strand, counting down.
TGGTCTGCTTTGATCCAAAGCATTTATATTCAGAGCATACTTCCTGCCAATTTGCTCATCCTGGTTGCATGGTGGATGTTGACTCACAAGATATTTCCACTGTAGCTATCAACTACACGCCCTTGGCTGACTGATGGTTCCTCCAGGACCGTTAAATATCAGATGTTCATGGGTTGGCAAATATGGTCCCTTCTCCGGGGCAGTGAATTGGTACGGCAGGTATCTTTTATCCCAAGAGGGGCTATTTTAGATTGTCCCTGCTCTTTTCATTCTTGTTATTTTTGTGACCAAAAGATTCTTTTCAGTTGGTAGATATTATTTCAGGGTCCAAAGAAGAAAATAGTAGCTTTTTTATTTTTATTTGGTGCTTAGAGTTGTATACCACTGTCTAAAAACTCTGCTTCACAGTACAGTACACACATATGAAGTATATCATTATTTTTTGTTTCTGCTGTATGTGGGCACTGTCGGTATGGTATGAAAAGATGGCAAGTGGCAAGTCCGTGACACCATGATTCATGTAGGAATACTAATTGACTTGTTTGACCTCATTGAAAAGGATATTCGAATCAAAACACTCCTAGTTGTGCCTACCCGTGCGCTTATAATAATGTAAAAAGATGCACATCAATTTTTTTACCTTATTTTTATATTTAATTAATGATGAATAAATTTTTAATTAATATAATATATTATTTGATTAATAATTTTTGATAATTAATTATTTATAGAATTAATTAATAATAAATAATTTTTTTATTAATAAAATATATTTTTTAATTAATAAATTTAACTAATTTATAAGTAATTAATTAAAAAAATTTATTAATCAAATAATATATTATATTAACTAAAAAATTGTTTATTATTAATTAAATATAGAAATAATATAAATTTTATAATATGTAAATATCAGTATTGTATAATAATAACCAAAGGAAATAATAATGAACAAAAAGCGAAGAGCACTTCTTGCTGCGTTTGACTGCAATCTAATCGTGCATATTCTATTGCTTGGAATACACACGCTTTATGTTGCTTGTTCCACACTTCCACCTCAAGCTCTTGCTATGGTCTTGGACTCTCGGTGGATCTGTCTTTATTATTCAATTAATAATATAATAAGTAAAGAGCATTTAAGACGGTCTGGTCTGGTGTAGGTCCAATGGTATCTAGGGAAAAAGACAAAAGCGCGATTCATCCGGATTGTGGAGTACACGTCACCATATGCAAAGAATCTCATATAGATCTCTCACTTTTTTCACTTTTTCTTTGTTTATCGAGAGATATTCTTACGTGAATATGGTGTACGAACAATATTATTTTTATACACGGTGTACCTAAACTTTAATTAATAAATGAATTTAATTTTAATTTAATATAAATATAAAAAATTATATTATTATTTAATTATATATTAACAAATTAATTAAAAAAAATTAATTATCACAATAATTATTTAAAATTTAATTTTTTTAATTATATGTCAATATATTATTAAATGATATTATAAATTTTGTTATATCAATAATTAAATATTATTAAAATCAGATCGAATAGTAAATTAATAAAATTTTTAATTTAGATTTAACTATTTAAATTACTTGATTAAAAGAGATAGCGTCTTAATAATAATTTACATGTAATAATATAAAATATATAAAAATATTTATGAAATATAAAAAATATTAAATTTTTGAAAAAAAATGGTCCGCCTAATTAAATGAACTAAATAATTTAACTAAATTTTAATTGATTCAAAATGATTTAATTACAAATTTAATTATAAAATTAAATTATAACAATTTAAATATTCTGTTCACAATTAGAAGGATGAAAACACCTAATCAAAGTGGATGAAAATTAAATTTTTAATAAATCATGTGCTTCACTTTTCTCTTTTTGGGGCATGACCCACTTCTTTTTTATTCCTAGTCAATGACTTGATTGCATATATGACATTACTAAATGAATATTCTAAGAGCACGTTTGTTTTAGTCATTGCGTTAGGAAATATGAACTTCTTTTTTTTTTTTTCAATGTGTGAAAAGAATTTTAAACAAACGGGACCTAGACTCCTAGTTGATTCGGAGACATCCACTTAAGTGAAATTTGTGGTACATTTTTCGGAGATGAAAAATAAGTATAGACCATTGTCATGTGACTCAATTTAATTTAGGCAATTAAGGTTTGTGAAAATATAAATAAAAATTATGTTAAAAAACTAACATGAAAGAGCGATGATTAATGTCATTTATGTAACTTTTTAAAAATAATGATTATATAAATCACTTTAGATTTAATTTAGGTGATTAATTTTTTATTAAATAGCTTTATTTATTCATTATTAACTATATTAGCACCAATGCAATGGACGAGAAAATGTAAAAAATTACGTTATAATATAATAAATCATAATGAAAATTAATATATCTTAAAATTATTACTCAAAGAAATTATGGTTAAGCAAGTTTAAAATAATAATTTATTTGATAAAATATAATATAATATCATTAAATATATATTAGTAATACATTGAGATAAATATTAGAAAAGAAAACATTAAAAATAAAAAGATTGTCATAATAAAGAATTTCATTTGCTCTAATAATCAAAGCCTTCATCAGATCTATCATTGATTTATAAATGTTGACAAATATTAATTAAATCAAGCAAAGATAAAAGAAAAATATTCAAAGAAATATTAAGAAATTGTGTTGTAAATAATTATTATTTTCTCATCAATAATTATTTATTTAAATTTTATTAGTTAAATTGTGTTGAAATTTTTGAGATTAGGAAAATTTAATCTTTGATGATTAATTGATTGATATTCATAATGATATTGAATGATTCATTGATATTGTTTAATTGATTTGCAATTATGACATTTTCTTTATGAAAGATAGTAATGTCATAGATAAATAAATTAAAAATTAAAAAATTAACATAAAAGCAAACAATCAATATCAAAAATTGAAATCGCTTGTATCTCATGTCATTATTCAATTGTGAATAGTATGAGAATTTATTGGTAAATAATTGACTTTATATTTTTAAATTATGACATGTGCTAATAATTTTGGGTAATTTTTTTAAAAAATTATTTAATAATATTATAAATAACTCTAAATTCTAAGTAATTAAAAAGAAATAGGTTAAAAAAAATAACAATAATAAAATAACCCAAAATTATTTTATTGTAATTACAAGTGATGGCATGCATTTTATTTCTGAAATTTAAAAAAGTATACAAATAAATTATCCACCAAAAATATGCTAATAAATTAAATGAAATATAAGATTATATTAATTTTGATTTTTAAAATAGCACATTAGCGTAATTTCTATCTGATTTTTTTTATAACTATGTGAATATTTTATTATTAATAATTTCAATTTTGAAAAATAAGAAATTAATACACTATTGTCAAAAGTTAAATGAAATAAAATCTAATATAATTGAAATTTGAATTTGAATTAGATGTTAAATTTAATTCAAAACTATTATTTATAATTATAATTATAGTTTGTTTATGAAATTTAATTTTTAATAATAATTTTTAGAACTATTAAGAATTAGTTGACTTACACATTTAAAAAGAAATTAAATATATAAAAAAACGACTCATTTATGAATGATATATGGAACCTATAAGTGATTGGTTAAAGTAATAAGTGATTTATGACTAAAAAAGGAGGCCAAATATTTAAATATTAAGATTTGTTATTGTGAGGAAGGCTAATAACTATAATTAGTCGCTCGAAAGAAAATAATCTTATACCAAAATGGTGTTATAATACCTCATGTAACAAAAAATAAAAGTGATTGACATATGCATAATGAGCTATAAAAGTTTTGAAAAAAAAATTTATTGAATAAGTGACATATGATATTAATAAAATTTAAATAAACTATTTTTCATAATATTATACAGATTATATGTATTTCTTTACACTTAAACCTTATAATATATGAGTTGGATTTTATTTTTTATTGCTAATATATAAGTTGAATTTGAATTTATATTAAACCTATAAAATTTAATTTAATTTATTTAAAATTCTTTAGATTAGAAGTGTTGATGGGTAAGGTTACTTCGACTTCAGAAAAAAAAAATTATAATAAACAAACAAACAACCAAACCGATCATTATCAACCCTGGAGACTGGACAGGAAAAAGTCCAAGAAATGTGTGGAGAAAAAATGTCCTAAACTTTAGGCCGGTTAAATATTTTATACATGTTGTACATTGAATGTGCGCGAACCATATTTTTTTTCTAATTCAGAAGAGTGGAGAAAGGTGTGGAAATCCTCCTGTTCATTTGCCTTCACTCTTCAGTAAGTTTTTTTTTTTTTTAATAGATATTTCTGAACGACCGCAAAAATTAATTCTTCGAAGTATTAGTGTATGTTTGGGAAAAAACCATATTATTTTCTAATTCAGAAGAGTGGAGAAAGGTGTGGAAATCTTCCTGATCATTTGCCTTCACTCTTCAGTAAGGTTTTTTTTTTCAGGGTATTTTTGAACGACTACAGAAATTAATTTTTTGAAAAATTAATTTTTTGAAGTATTAGAGTATGTTTGAGAAAGATTCATTATTTTTTAAAATAATTTTTTTAAAAAAAATTATTTTATATAAAATCTATCTTATTTATTTAAAGTGTGTAAAATTGATTATAAGTTAAGATTATTTTTCTATAACTAAAAATAATTTTTTTAAAAAAATTGTTATTTTAAGTTTTTAATTATTTAATTTCAGATTATTTCAAAAATTTTAAGAGAGAAATACTTATTTACCCTCAATCAAATAACTTTTTCAATCATTTCATACATCTTTTGGTAATTTCATACATAAAAGTAATTTTTTTATACAATCCAAACAAAACTCTTTATCATAAAATCGATTATGAATTAACATATCCAAACATAAATTAATTTTTTCATAATCGATTTTTCACATAATTTTTTTTTCGCAACTAATCCAAACACACATTTAATATTTATTTAAGAGGTTGACTTCTCCTAATATATATATTTTTTATATACATGAGTCAAGAATTGAATCTCCAACCACATACTTATGGTCTGTTTAGTTCAAAGGAGGAGAAGGGAGGAGAGTGATTTTAATGAAGGGGAAGAGAAGGGAATTTAATTTTGTGTATGTTTCGTTAGAGGATGGGAGAGGGAATTTTAATAAAGAAAAAATATAAATTTACCTTTTTACACAATTATAATATTTAATGTAACATTTAATTTAGAGATATTTTAATTTATTTTTTAATATATATTCTCTCCCCTCTAAATCCTGTCACTTTTGGAGGGGAGCTAAAATTAGCTTATGAGGGATTTTGTTTCCCTCCCTTCCCCTTCACTCTCTTCTAAAAAATTAAAGTAAATACATAAAATTTAAAATAATTCCTCCCCTCTTCTCTATTTCTCTCAAACCTAACATTATATTAAAGAATCTAAATATCTATTTCTTATATCAGATTATATTACTACTCCTCGGTTTGAACTTTGAATACTATTATTTATTGAATGTAGGAACCTTTAGGTAACTATTGATTGTCGTCATCATTTTGTTAAGAATTTAATTTTAATGTAAAATTTTTTATGACACATCATTAAAAGAGTTAAATTTTTTAAGTGACTCTTTAATAATTTGATAATATATAATTAAATAATAATATAAATAATGATAAACTAAAATTAAACTTTTTTGTTAATTGGTGCAGTACCAATTGTGGTGGTGCAGTATCATTGTGGCTTTACTAGTATTTGCTTTCTAAAAGGGACGTTGCCACACGTTAACATCTTACATGTGCGCCATATTGGCCGAACACTATCATCTTCTATCCTGCTTTCTAGGATCTTCGTTTTGCTTTTTTTTTTTTTTTTTTCCTTTTGATGGATGATTTTCTACTGCAAAAGAATTAAGTTAGTGAAGGTCCTTGCACAAATTCTATCCTAGGTTCCCTATTGAATGCAACTCTATAGTCTATATTATAGGGCAATTTATCTAGGTGCTACTGTATTTGGGTACTAATATTTCACTTAATTATTTTAAGAGGAAATTGTAATTTGTTATACTTTTGATTTATTTAGTTTCAATAAATTTTAATTTTGGTACTTTAATTTTATTTAAGTAAATTGCAAGTTACACTTTTTATCTACAAGTCATTTCCAAATTAGATTTTAGAATTTCAAAAAATACAAATAACTCTTCAAACTTCATAATTCGTGCTCAAAACTCATTTCATCTTATAAATCATTTAAAAAAACTAATAGAAATGTGATGCCACTTACCCGTAACATTATAAAAATATGTTTTAACATTTAATAATATTATAATTAAGTAAAAAAATTATATTTAAGTGAAAAAGTAATCAAAATTTTCTTACTTATGCTAATTTTTACTTAATTATGATATTATTTAAAATTAAAATATATTTTAATGACATCACATCAAATTATATAATATTTTTAATAACCTTTTAACGTTTACAAGATGGAATGGACTTTTGCATTCAAAGTGTAAAGTTCAAGAAATATTTTGTATTTTTTAAAACTCTAATGCTTAATTTACACATGGCCCAAAGTTAAAGAGTAAAAGTTAAAATTAACCTTTTTATTCATATAGAAATGGTTGTTAGTTTTATTTTTATAAATAAAGTAATAGTAATAATATGTTATTCTATTACTAATTGTGGCATTAGTATAAAATCTCGAAAGGTATGCAAAGGTCTATCTAAAAAATTACTTCTAAAGTAATTAAAATTTCACAGGTTACTCACTTATATTCCTGTACATTAAAAAATCTTTTTGAAAAAGGACCACTGTCAAAGCGTAACTACTAATTAAGGGGTATTTGAACCCGTATACTGGAAGAGTACAAAACATTATCTAGGAACTAGTTCAGCCAACCCCGTTTTGATTAATTAGTCCTTAGATTTAATGGTAACAATGTTGTTCTGTAATTTTTAAATTGATATTATTAAATCTCTTGTCATATTGTCATGTAATTGAGTTAAAAGTTTCTTTTGTACTTTAACAGTAACACACTCAATGTTTAAATTTTGTTATAAAGTATTATAAAATTAATCTAACGACACATAATAAATTTTCATACCATATATTATATTTTAATCGAATGCAATTTCTTCATTTAGTTAATAAAAAAAGATACCACATCATCAGAATAGAACCTTATAATTAATAATGAAGAAAATATATCATACTAAAAGATAAATATATAAAGTCACTAGCAAAGTTTTGAAAAACTGATTTAACGGGCGACCAAAGAGAAAGAGAATGGTGACTTGTGGTTATATATAGTATAGGAGGCGTATTTCGTGAGAGAAGCGAGAGTGGTTAATTATTATAAAAAATGAGAAGAATAAATGATAATTATTAAATTATATAGGGATGGTCAAGATTAAAAAATTAAATTATGTGACATTTTAAAATAATCACATAACTTTTTAAATTATGCTTTTTTCCCTTCAATTTTTTAGTTTGTTGTTGTATTATTTTAGAAAATTTTTGGTTATATATCATAAAATTAATCTAGGCAATTAAAAAATTGGCAACACAAACTCCATTAAGCTCAAATATTAACTTTATAAAGAATTGGCCAATTTTTCAAGGATTTAATTTTCTTTGGTAAATCAGGAGGAGGATCGAAATATTGAGGGAGGGGACAACAAACATGCCTACAGACTAGCTGAACTATTGTTGAATTTTTTTAGATTTAATTTTGATCTATTGTCAATATAAATTTTTTTTATATCATTCATTTAATCTCGTATTATTATATCATTAAAAAAATTTAACTCTTACAACAATTATTTTAAAAGTCACACTTTTTTAAAAATATAATTATATATAATTAAGTGATAGTATATAAAATTTTACACTAATAATGTATCAAAATTAAACTCATTTTTCAAAACCAATCCAATTCTTTATTTTGATAAGTAGAATGATTTTCACCAATTTTAGATCGTGGAATCGATGTTCACTAATTTTAAGCAGTTAAACTCTCACAAATAATTTTGAAGTTTGGTAAAACCAATATGAGGTTTACACAAATAATTTTGAAGTTTAGTCAAACCAATATGAGGTTTAATCAGTCATTTAACTATTTTTTTTAAGGCATTAACGAAGTGTGACTTAATTGATAAAGTGAATTTTATGTGAATAAACTTTACTTATAATGTAAGAGTTTGAAATTCATTAAAAATATCTTGTAGTCAAAACTAAATTAATATCTAAATAGAAATTAATCTCATATTGAATGTTGTCTTTAAAAAAAATTATTTTTTTAAGAACACTAGTTGATAAGTTACATATATGTCAAATTATTATGTCCAATAATATAAATTATGGTAACAAATAGGAACAACTTGAGAAACCTTACAAAACTATCAACTTGTTGGTTCGAGAAGAAGGGAACTAGTCATTTCAAATATTTTATTTTTAATTCGATTATTAAAACCATATGTATGAAGAAAATGTAATCAAGAAGAATTCTCGCTTCACATATTTCACCATATCTTATAAAATTAATTTCACCCTTTACAAGCAAAGGAATACCTAGTTTAAAAGAAAAAATTCCCATAATAATTAAAAAGACATGAAAGAAATTTCATTTTCCATAGACGAGCCGCAAATCTGAATAATGAATAATAATCCAGAATTGAATAGAATCTAATTTCGTATTCAATTCAGATTCACAGAAATTAAGAGCAGTTACGTAACCAGCATTGCTGCTACAAAATGGAAAAAAATGCAATGCAATGCAATGCCACTTGCGGGGGCCCCACAATGCAGCCACGCTCGTGCATGTCACGGGTATGGTAGCCGCCACCACCACCACCACAAGCTTCTTTCCTTTGATCTGGTCCCTGAGATTGAGAAGTAGCGGTAGTACTAGTAGTCCATTCTTAGCTTTTGCTTTGCACCCACCACCCAAGGAATCCATAGCCATAGCCATAACCATAGCCATTACCAACTCTCACTATGACTTCCACCACTGCCATTAACAAATGCTTCGAACCTCGTCAACCCACTTTCATTCATTATTGCTTCCTCTTCTTGTGTCTGCTGTCAGCTCCTTCCTTTGCTTCTATGTTTTCTGGTAATCCCATCTTTCTCTCTCTTTCTTTTTTGTTTGTTCATTATTATATCAGAAAAACAAAGCAAGAAAGGAGGTTGAGTTTTGATTCATGGATGAGATACAAAGACACCCTTTTAAGGATTCAACTTTCATTTCCATGAAATGTTAGCATACGATCTCTTTTTCATCTCAGATTTCGATGCAAAGACAGCACCGTAATATAAGCCCAGATGGCCATACTACCCACCAAGCAAACGCCACCTCAGCGGGTTGGACGAGGAAAATCCTCAGCGAAATCCCAATGACGGTTGGGATTGTGGGTCACCCATAATAATCTCTCTGAGCTAGAGAAGAAAGGGTCTTCTTCGTATGTGCCTCGGCTTCTTTAAAAAAGTGTTCGTGTGGGTCCTTGTTATTCTTGCTTTGACACTTTCTCTGGGTATGCCTTCTGGGCCTGTGTTGGCGTAAGCGTTTTTGTTGATGTCTGAGTCAGAAACCTGACAAAAGAAAAGGAGATTTTGTTTGTGTGAGTAGAGAAAGATCAAAGAAATTGAATGGATAGCTCCTGGAGGAGGGTCTTATTGGCTAATAATTAGAATTGAAAACACAAGGAGTCACTCTAAATCAAATATTTAATTCACAGAAAGTGTTGAATGGGTCTATTTATAACACTTGTTAGTTTACAGGAAATGTTTATGTTGACAATGATGATTGATAATCTAAGTTCAAATTGTAGTGGAATGGGTAGGATGTTTGTAGGAGGGGATGAGCTGCTTCTTGTGTTGGCAAAATTTTAATCAAACAGAATGATGAATATCTTGTTTCTGACAATTGGGATACATTTGTTAATTTATAATAAGAAATTTTTGTATATTGGCCTAATTTAATTTAGAATGAGGAGAAAAGAAAACAGGAAGCTCAAATTAGCTTCTCTTTTTTTTTCTTGTTGATTGCTATGATTGCTTAGACGTGCTAAGTACCTATTTGAAATGATTAGGTAATGAAACTGGAGATTTAGAAAACAGAGGTGATTTGTTTCCACAGATTCTAAGAGATGAGGCAGTGGAAAGACTCCAGGAGCTTGGAAAGGTACATAACCTAAACTCAGCTTTACTTTGTTTGATAATTCTCCCATGCATATTTCTACTCTAGTCATACTGGGACTGATGAATTTCTGTTCTTCAATGCAATGCTCTAGATCCTTGCTGGAAAATGCTTCACTAATTAATCGGATTCTGTATACATCGTTTTGAACTCAAAGTTTCTTTTTTTCACTTTTTTGGTTTACTGCTAACTTCAATGTCTGTGAGTTTTAAAGTATAACATTATCAGAAATCTGCAACATTCTGCAATCTAAATAAATAGTTTTTCCCCTATTAAAGCTTGCCCTGTGATGTGCTACCATGATTTCGAGATTTTAACCAGCAACATTCATTACTTATACTTTACTGGTTATTCCCATCCAGTGGGGCTGGTGTACCATAAAACTGTTTATTCTTAAAAGTTAATGTTGCTGCTGGATGAACAGGTGAGTGATGGTAGTGGCTATCTGGAGAGGACATTTTTGAGTCCTGCATCCATGAGGGCAATTAATCTTATTCGTAAATGGATGGAGGATGCTGATTTGAGAACGTTAGCCTTCTGACTTCTTCAACTCTAAATAGTTTTTCTGAAAGCTTGACTGATGCTTATGTTTTTTACAGTTGGGTGGACCAAATGGGAAATGTACATGGTCGAGTTGAGGGTGCAAATGCAAATGCTGAGGCTTTATTGATTGGTTCTCACATGGTGAGCCATTTATATCCTCAAAATTTTGTTTTAAATACAACTGAACTTTTTCCTTCACATTTGATGGAATATTTTATTGATGATCCATATTAATGATGGATTCTTATTTTGGATAGGACACTGTTGTTGATGCCGGAATGTTTGATGGATCACTAGGAATAGTCTCTGCCATATCTGCGTTGAAGGTTATGCATATCAATGGAAAGCTGCAAAAGCTAAGGCGCCCTGTTGAGGTTAGTCAAGTAATTGATATAGTTATGTAATATTTTGAATGAGTCAGTTATGATAGCCAAACGTTAAATTAAATAGTCTTCAAGTGCATCCATTCTATGGTTTTCATTTGCCATGAAACAAACATTTGAAGTTGAAAAGTATATAACATTTTTTTTTGGGCTCCAATAAACCGGGGTAAATAAAGTCCCATTTCTATGAACTTTTTAATAAGTTCCAAGACTTGCTAGGGGTGGAGTAAATTCAACTACACTCAATACAAGAATACTGGTTAATGCTCATTGATTTATTCCATTCATAATAACTGAGGAAAAGATTGCCGAAATATGTACATGGAAATGTTGGAGCTATGCAACTGTTTTATTGATGTCATCTTATTCCTGTCCTAACATCTAATCCTGCAGGTGATTGCATTTAGTGATGAAGAGGGTGTCAGGTTTCAAACAACTTTCTTGGGCAGTGGTGCTGTAGCTGGTATTTTACCTGCTACAACATTGGAGATATCTGATAAGAGGTTTCATCTAGAAACTTTCAGGTTATAGCTATAGTAAAATTTCTTATAATCAATATATTTATTTATAGATCTCTTGCAGGGATGTAACGATAGAAGATGTCCTTAAGGAGAACTCCAGAGAAATGACAGAGGAAAGTTTTTTACAGCTCAAGTATGACCCAAAATCTGTTTGGGGTTATGTCGAGGTATAACAGACATTTGCATTCTTCATCTATAGTGATGTTTAGCCCAATAATTTGAGCAATATTTCTCATGAAAATTTTCATGCGTGTTTGTTACATGCTGCAGGTTCACATTGAGCAGGGTCCTGTGCTAGAACAAGTTGGTTTCCCACTTGGTGTGGTTAAAGGTATAGCTGGGCAGACACGATTGAAGGTAAACAATAAGAATTCAGCCAGAATTTTGCCAAGCTTACTAGAAGAGGATTATATAAGACATGTGCTTCTGAAGTTAATTCTACATGCAGATTAAATTATTATTTTAATGTAAAAACAACACCAAAAGGAAACGGGTATAGGTGGATTCTGAAAAGAGGAGCTAATGGTCTGATGCAACATTACTAATTGTTAAGCTTTGTTGAGCTCAAAAAAGGATAAACATTACTACAAGGGTGTAGCACCTCAAACTAATGAGTAGAACGAGAAATGGGAGATTGGTATTTAGTAAACAGGAAATTGATGCCCTTAGTTGCTTTTCATTTCTCTGTCACCTGGACTGTGAATATGAAGCCATATGTAATAAAATCAACAGTACTTATGTTGACTGGTATCTTGAATGAATGAACCGGATCTAAATACATCAAAGTGAATTCTACCTCTGCACCTCATATATGTATTTGATATCATATGTAATTGTAAAGTATAAGCATTTCAGTGGTGTGTTTTAACTTTTATGTACTTAGTAGTTGTTTTGATTTGTTGTGCGAGTTTCCTATCAATTTAAATATATAACTGTGATTATCCAACTGGTCTTGCAAACAAGGCTTTAGTTTTTTTGTGCTCGTGATTCGTGAAACACAAGCTGCAACTTTACAGTTTACGCCAAATTACATTTTTGTGGCATGTTGTATCTAACTTATAAAATTTTCAGCATCAATGTTTGTGAAAGGACATTTAACAACAGAGCCATCCACATACTTATCTTGATCGTTTTACTTGTGTTTATTGCTATATATATGTAGGCTTAAAACTAACCAACTGTGCAGGTTACTGTTAGAGGATCGCAAGGTCATGCTGGAACTGTTCCAATGTCCATGCGCCAGGATCCTATGGCTGCTGCTGCTGAATTAATTGTAGTTATGGAAAGCCTCTGTAAACATCCTGAAGAATACCTTTCTTATGATGGGCATTGCAGTGATTCATCGGTGAAATCACTTTCGAGTTCTCTTGTCTGTACTGTTGGAGAGATATCAACATGGCCAAGTGCCAGTAATGTCATTCCAGGCCAGGCAAGAGATGAATTTTTAGATTGCTGCTGACCTGGAGAGGTCCAAGTGGGAATGCTTTTTTCTTTCTTATTTCAAGAGTTAATACCCATGATGACAATGTATTGATTTGTTTCAGGTTACATATACTGTGGATATTCGAGCAATTGATGACCTTGGACGTGAGGCTGTTATCTATGATTTATCTAAACGAATTTATCAAATATGTGACAAGCGTTCAGTTTCCTGCATTATTGAACACAAGGTATATATGGTCTTCTTTTGGTTGTTCAGTTTGTTTTCTGAATCATATAATCAATGACTTGGCTGTGTTCACCTCAGCATGATGCAGGTGCTGTGATCTGTGATTCTGAAGTGAGTTCACAGCTCAAGTCTGCAGCTTATTCTGCACTCAAGAGGATGGAGGGTGACATTGAGGATGAAGTGCCAATACTAATGAGTGGAGCAGGGCACGATGCAATGGCCATGTCTCATTTAACAAAGGTTACAAATATTTTTCTTTTTTTTCTGTATGTCGGTTTTGAGATGTAATTTCCCATGCAGAACATGACAATGAATGAAAATTTGAACAGGTGGGAATGCTGTTTGTGCGCTGTCGTGGAGGCATAAGTCACTCTCCACAAGAGCATGTGCTAGACAATGATGTTTGGGCCGCTGGTTTAGCAACCTTGTCATTTCTGGAAAATCTATAATAACTGTGAAAACTAAGTAGTTGTGTACTTAGGTTTGAAGTTATCTAGCCGTCACGAGAGGGCCCCCAATTCTCCTGCATGTTCTTTGCCAATGCCAGATCAGATTAGAACACATGATTGATTTTAATGAGCCTCGTTGCAAAAACTGGATGGCGGCTAATCAACAAGGAGTCCTTAGGCACAAGTGCTTAGCTCCAAGTATTTGAACTTGAAGAAAGATTACCTAATGCATAACATGAATCCTCAGACTGCTTTACCTAGAGAGAAACAGTTTGTGTATTTGGAATGTAAAAAAAATAGGATTTGATTTGATTTCAAATCTTATGTATGGAATGTTAAAAAATAAGAAATGATTTTATTTTTAAAATCCTTATAGGATTTTAATAGTTTAGATTTAGAAAGTTTGTCAATCATGGTAAAATTTGATTTTGAATTTAATTATTTAGATAAACTATTTTGCTTTTATTAATTTTTTAATTTGTTATAATAGTATTCACAATGATATAAGGGTAAAAGAGTAAAATAATAAAATGAAATTAATTTATTTTTTAATGAGTTTTAAATATAAGAATTGATTTTAAAATTAATTTTTTATAATGAGTTCTAAATATAAATTTTAATTTTTTAACTTAAATTAATTCAAAATTAATTCAATTATATTTTAATTGATTTTAAACAGGAGGAATAGAAAGTAAAGTTGTCCCGTCATCTTAATGTTTCCTGCAATTAGATCTTAATGTTTACTGCAATTAGGGGAGTGAAAATAAGCTAAATTGAGCTAAGTTTTACCTTAAATAAGTCTCACTTGTTTTGTAAAACATTAGCATTAGCTTGACCTTTTTGTGAAAATATAAAATATAACATGACCTAAAAACCTATTTAAAGTCATATATTGCATAAAGGTCTTTAAATAACCTAATATGCTTAAATTTTATAAGTTTCAAATATATCTAACCTTTAACAAAATTATTGTATTGTGTATAAAATAAATAAATAAATAATATTAATATATAATTAATAAATTATATAAGTATTATAAATTTTTAATTATATGTTATTATAGTAAATAAATAAATTAGTTTATTAAGCTTAATAAATTTTTTTAAAGGCTTAGGCCTATTTAATTGAATAGACATTTTTTAAAAACCTAAGCCTAACTTATTTGGTAAATATATTAGACCAAAGTAAACTAAAAATAAATTAAACCGTAAATTGCTGTTAGGCCGCCTGATTTATTCCTACCCAGCCAATTCCTTCGCCACTATAGAGTAGGTCTCAAATAATTCCAATTTAGTTCTACAATCTTAGGCGACATCATATATATATCTCCACTAATGACTTTCTCCGAAAAACCAAAACCATTTTCAATTCTTTATTTGCTTTAGGCTATCCAATTTCTGAAGAGGATACCTGCCACAATTTCTGAAGAGAAGTTTACTAAATAATACAACAATTTTTTATTAATATATCTCGGTGGAAAATCTCGATAAAAGATTTTTATTAAAAAAATTCAACTGTCAATTTTTTTTTAAAAAAAGTACCTGCGGAGTTTAGCAATTTACGTCAAATATATTTTCAATTTTTATTTTTAATATTTTTTGAAAGGATTTTTTGAAACATTATTTTTTCTTTTTGCATTGAGAAAATTCCTATTTTTTTAATAAAAAAAATCTAATGTTGGATAAAATTGAAAAAAATTATTTAGACAATAATTAAAATTGATTTTATTAAAGTATTAGAATGTAATGATATCACACGTACATTCTAAAAAAAATAAAATCAATTGGAGTGTCTTTTGATTATCATAGACGTTCCAAGCTAACACGCCTAGTTTCTCAAAACTTAACCAGAAAACTCAAACTTTCCACACCCGAAAGTTTATGTAAATCTCAAGTGTTTTGAATAGTTTTCACTCAGCCCAATAGCTAAGCACAATTTCGCACAGAATGAAGCAATCTTACATATGATGGTATAAGCTCAAGCTACTAGAAATCAATAAACTTTTGTTTAAGGAGTTGTTTGTTAGATCAAGAGAGATCTTCATTACCAAGCTTAGTGAGAAGCACAAAAGTATGTTCATCCACCAAAAACCTTTTGTCATTTAGGTATATGAGTCTTTCCACTTATATAATCCTCACTTTCACTTTCATTCCTCACTTTCACTTTCATTCCTTGTAAATGTGAGACTTTTTCAATCACACTTATTTTTAACATTGTTATCATCAAAATCATTAAGACATTAACATAAGGTCAAAGACACGAAATAACCGTACGTGTCCATTCTATATCACTACTACAAAATATGATATTTTTAGTTGTCGGAAAATCCTATGATTACCAGCAGATTTTTCAACAGATAAATTTCCAATTATATATACTAATTATTCACCAAGAGATGGCCAATGTGAAAATGAAACAGTTGAGAGTTCGAGGCAAAAAAATGAAAAAAAGAAAACAAAGAAGTGTGCTAGAAATTAAATTATATATAGCAGTGCAAATATATGGAAGCTAATTACTGCAAAAGGAGGCTAATTATAAATAAATTTCCAAAATCTAAGCAAGCTATAAGCTACTTGTTTAGATAACTCAAAAGCACGCCTCTCAAAACTCTTTCAAAACTACTAACTAATAAAATCACTGGCACTGCATTTTTCATACTCCTAACTAGGGGGCATTCATAGATTACCATACCAACATTACATACATATGATTAACCATTCCCCAACTAAGCATTAAAACTGTGAAAGGGCAGTGCCAATTGATCAAGGAGTCCAGTAACTAGGGTAGCAAGTCTAGGCTCATATGCAAAGCCATGCAATTCAAAGCGACCATGTGCAGTGTAAGGACATGGTGGAATCCACTGCCATCTCTTCCTGGACATGTCAAATAGCAATGACTTGTCTGTTCCTCGAATCATAATAACAATAAACTCCCCATGCCCTAGACAATCAAACCCATTCCCAGCTTCCAATTCTGCAAACTGAATGTAAAGCTGCTGTGGCATTCTCTCTGTTTCCACCAATGTTGTCCCACAAGCTTGCAAACTCCACATCCTTAAACTCTTTGGCACGTTCAGCTTGCTCTTCTCAACAGCTGCAACTAGGAGTAGCTTTCCCATGCATTCAACCAAGCTCGGAGACCGCAGGAATCTCCTCATAGGGGCTTGGATTTTGTACCAAGTGTTTGACGCAATGTCATTAGCCAAAACACTAAAAGGGCTACAATTCATGCAGTAGAATTTCCCTTCTGCATAAACCATTCGACCAGATTCAAGGCTACAGAGCCTAGGCAGAGAAGAGGTGGTTCCCCACATGGAATAAAACCCACCTGCATCAATGTGAAAGCTTTCAGATGTCAAGTTCTTCACGGCATAAGGAGATATCATGTCATCCCCAGCAACGGTGACATTTATGGAGGTGGGGCTAACGGTTAAACCAATTGAAGGAAAGAGTCTGGGTCTGAGTGTGGGAGGTAACTGAGTTAGAGAACCAAGTATAGGGTTGCAGAGGAGCAGAGTTTTTGGACCAGCCTCATCTGAAACCCAACAGAGTAAACCTGCAGAGGAAGAGGCTGGACAGAACCCAGAAGGAACCAAAGCGAATGAAATGCAGTACCATACAAAATCAAAGGGATCAAACAGGTATCCTTCACAGGAGGCACCATGCCCACTGCTACTGCCACCATTGCTGTTCTTATAGATGTAACTCTTGCGGCTTTTGTGCTTGAAGAATAAGAACCAATGGCGGCGTGGGGAGATTTGGAGGTATAATTCAAGAAAGCTGTTCGAAAACAGAAGACCATACCATCTTTTGCAAACACAACGTGCACGGAAGAAAGCAGGTGGAGGAAGGAAGGCGATGACACGATCAAGCAGCCTTTGTGGAAGCTTACTCCATATCCTGCTGTCCATCCAAGGAGTGCTGTGGGTGCTGGCAGTGGCAACACTGCTGGTAGTAGCACCACTGGTAGTGAATGTGTAAGAAAAGGGCGAGGTCATGGAGGGATTAAAACCTTCCATATATATATATATATATATATATATATATATATATATATATATATAGTTGGCTCAAGATGGATAAAATCTATCTGTGGGATTTCTTTCTTTCAGTGGAAACTTGACAAAGAAATGGAGAAATGAGAAATCTAGAAGAGGAGTGAATACTAGCTACTCTTGCCTTTAAAGTTATACTTTCTTTATTCTTTTGCTGCAATTACTCATGATTTCAGAGTGGTGAAAATGTCTGGCAAAATGTTTCTAGGGAAAGAACCTAGGAGGAAAAAGTAGTATCGCTTGGTGGGCATGGGGATCCCATGTAGAACCACAAGGGAACAAAAGGTGGATTTTGGAAGAGTATAGTTGTTATTGACTGCTATAGCAATCACCTGGGATGGTTGTTTGTGTTCCTCATTTTCAGTGGGATTGGAAAGTGGAGAGAGCACTGCAACACAACCAGAAATGGAACACAGGACGTTTTCCAATCTAGTGCAGTGAAGAAATGTATCCACAAAAACTTAGGACTTTGGAGTGATTTAGAAGATGGTTTTGCTTCTCATGGGGAGAAATTATTGGGTCTTGTGGCCTTGATGGGGTGGGGGCAGTTGTTTATATAAAGAAGAGTAATAAGAATAAGATCGAGTGCATGCGCCTTCCTTGATTATTTATTCGTGAATAAGAGCAAAAACAATTTTTTTTTGGAATAAGAAGTTGTTTTATTTAAAATTTATTTTATTTATTTAAAATGTGTAAAATTAATTATAAGTTAAGAATATTTTTTTATAATTAAAAATAATTTTTTAAAAAAGTTGTTATTTTAAATTTTTAATTATTAAATTTTAAATTATTTTAAAAATTTTAAGAAATAAATATTTATTTGCACCCAATCAAATAACATTTTCAATCATTTCATATATATTTTGATAATTTAATACATAAAATTATTTTTTTTATATAATCTAAACAAAATTCCTTATTATAAAATCGATTATGAATTAACATATTCAAACATAAATTATTTTTTTTATAATCAATTTTTTTTAAAATCGATTATACACATAATTTATTTTTTACAGCTAATTTAAATTCGCACTAAATATTTAAAATGATAAGTAAAAAATATATAACATATCAGTTTAATTTGTTTATTATTTTTATATTAAAATAATTTTTTAATATTATTTTTAATATTAAATTAATACTTTAAAATTATTTTAACATTAAATTAATCTATTAAAAAAATAAAAAAACTAATTTAATATTTAAAAAAATTAAAATAATATTTCGTGTACTTTTAAAAAATCAAATTAAATATTTACTTTTTTTTGGTAATTAAAATATTTACTTTTTATTCATTCATATTCATTGATATCTCGTGCACGTGGTTTCTTTTGGTGGGTGAGCCAAAGAGAAGGCCAGTGATTCAGATGGATGCATCTATCATTTCCGTGTTGTTTTATCAAGGCCGAGTTTGGAAGGACGAAGTTGCAGAACAGCGAGAGAGACGCGCAATTGATGAAAGCGCAACACCTGCAGGTAAAGACACGGCTCATTATATAATATAATATATAGTTACTGCTTGTCGTTTGTAGACTTTGTATAAGCAACTTAAAGAGTAATTTTTCAATTAGACATGGTTAAAATAAATTTTAGAGTCATAATTGACATTTAAAATAATTAAGTTGAATAATGTTAGAAACATTTATATAAAAAATATTAACATTTGTAATTTTTATAATTTATTAGGATAATATATATAGTAAAAAAAATATTGTAAAATCAACAATCGATTAAGTTATTTTGATCTGCACTAAATATTTATTTTTCGTAAACTTGAATTTCAAATTTATAAAATAAGTTCAAAAATACGGATTTGAAATGTTGTTTTAATTAATAACTTCATCCAAATAATCTTAATGATTTATATGTGCTTAAGTTTTTATAGAAGAAAAATTTAAATAAATTAAAATTAAACTCATCTAAACATGTTCTTATTATTAGTCATTATAATACTATATGAATAATATTTAATGAATACATAACAAATGTAGTTAAATAGAATATAATAACTGATAAATGGTTAGTTAGAGTGACAAGTGACTCTAATTTATGATTCATAATTATCATGCTCAATGAAATTAATCTTATATTTAAAGGATATTGAGAAACTTATAGTTAAAAAAAGAATATGATAATATAATTTTTTTTTAAATTATGTATGTAAATAAGCGTTTTATATGTTATAAAACATAAATCGCCCAACGAATTTCTAAATAGAAAATCTGGTGATTGATTTCCCCCCCCCCCCTTTTTTTAATTTTCTGGTCGTGTTTAAACACAGATTATTCACACGAAGGGACAAAATAAACCTATCAATGTTCGTGACAATCTATATGTGTGTAGACGAAAACTCTAGCCAAGAAAAGGCAATAATGCACAAGAAAATAATAATTAGAAAAATAGTTTTAAGATTTGTACTAGGTTAGTTATAAGATTTGTTAACAATAAATAAAATTATTTTTTAAAAAAATTTAATACCGACTATTATTTAAAGGTGTAAAAAATTATGTTATATATATATAAGTAGATTTAATCGTATATAAAAAAAAATTAGCCTATGTAACATTAAAAAAAAACGTATATGCCTCTTTAGTTCACGCATTAATTTTCATTTCTACTTCTGTCTTTTAGTAGATAAGAATGACTTTAATGTCCAAGGGTCTTCATTTAAGTGGTACAATTACAAAGTTTTGTTGTAACTGATTGATTTTGGAATAAAATCCCAACTATGCTACTTTGCCTACACTACTTTACCTATCATTTCCTACACTAAATAATAAACCTCATTGGCTCATTGTCAAAAAAAGAAAAATACTTTAATAAAGCGACTCCGACAATTTTAGCACTATTGTATTCTTCTGTTCTCTCTTAATATATATTAGTTGGTGTATGATGATTAATTGAATCCGAATGATACAAACAGTTTGTCAGATCAAACTTACGTCCAATCCCATCTGACTGATGATCACAGTGTGGCGTGAACTACCGAAAGCTTTTGATAGTGCTTTGGATTTGGAGGATCATCAGATCAGAGGTACTAGCTCAGTACTTACTCTACTCATACTAGTTCATAATTCATTCACTCTTTGTAAAGAAGCTGTCTTTTGCTCTTTCTGACTACTATTTTCTTCTTTCTATGAGTCATAATATTCCATTTCTCTTGGCCTACTGGCTTTTGTTTGGTCTTGTTAAGGGAAGCAAATCTCAGTCAGAAAAGAACCCCCCTCGCCTCCTCTTCCTCTGCTATGACACTGTCTTGTTTGTGTCAATCCCTCTAGCATTGTACATGTCATTAGTCTTAGGATTCAACCCCTTCAAAATATGGAAAAAGTAGTGATGAGCAGATTTGGAAATTTATGTCTTCCTTCAAGGAACCTCTATGTTTAGAAAAAGCGTTACTAAACATATGTAGTAAATCGTGTTCACTCCCAAGCAATCCCTACTCTACATATCACGTTTACCTTTTTCTCTTTTTCTTTTGGGAAAGTAACAAAGGGTCCATTTTTATAATGACTTGGTGCAGGTTGTATTGTCTTCTGCAGTAATTTAAACAAAATAAAATATTTTTTTTCATTATAATTGTTTTTATAAGTAGTTTTCCAAAGATATTTACTTATATTAAATTAATGTATATCAAATAAATAACTAAAATTAATATATACAAAAATAATTAAAAAAAATAGTTCAAAAAAATAAAAAACCTACGTTCGTGCCAAGGCCCGTCATAAGAATGTGTATTTGCAAGAAAAACATCATAAGCACAAGGGAGGTGGAAGCCCCACATAGATAGAGCTGGGTGTAAGGTAAAGTTTCGTGGATCAGCCCATTTTATTTACATCTTTTAAGGGTTAGATCACCTTCATACTCAAATCACGACTACGTGCATGTCCAAGTTTCCTTTAGCTACTCACATAGACATGGACTGCTTCTTATGTCCAAGGTCCGCCAATTCGCGTTTGGCTTGCAAATTGTGTGGACGCTTATAATTTTTTTGTAATGTTTTTAATTAGTATTTTAAAATTAAATTTATAAATGTTAGTGTGATAGATTTAAATAATAAGGTAAAATAGTATGATAATATGTTAGAGCATTTAGTTTTGAGAAAATATTTTTACATATTAATTTCTTATTATGATTGTGCATCTTAAATTAAAAGTATAAACTTTTTTTTTATTATAATTGTGTAATATGAAAAATTATGTTCAAGTTTATGCACCAAAAATTATGTAAATAAATATATCTATTAGACTGAGACTCAAAGAGTGTCATGCTTAATTTCATGCATGTTAATTTGTGTAAATTCATGTTTTTATTAATAGGCTAAGATTAAAAAGACTATAGACTATGTCTAAGCCCATGAATAAAAATTATGTAAATACACGTATTTATCAATTTGTGGAGACTCAAAGTGTAATGTCTAAATTCATGTACCATAATTTATGTAAATTCATATATTGTATCTATTAATGAGTGAAGATTTAAGAGACCTTGTTTCATATAATTTTTTTTTTATAAATATACCTATCTATTAATAGTAAGAGATTTGAATGGTATAATATCTATGCACAAAAAATTATATAAATTCATGCATGTAGATGAAAATTCGAAAGGTTAAACAATCATAAACTAAAAAATTACTTGAAAGGACTAGAGTTTATGGGTAACGTAACTAACCTTGTAGTTTTCATCAATTTCAAATATACCAAATTTGGGGCTTTGGGCTTTGGAGGAAGCTTCGGTTAGTATACTCTGTGAAGTGTCTTTAACCCAATCTCTAGACTAGCATCAGAATTTATATAGGAAATGAGCTTTTTTTTTTTTCTTTCTTCTTTTTTTCCCCTTTTCTATAGAGGGAAAAAAGAGAACGCAACAACCCATAAGTTTTTGTGTGGATTCATTCCATTCACCGTTCATCCATAGGATCAAAGACAGCTTGAGGTTGTAATGAGTTTTACCAACCCATAAGTTCTGCCAACGCAAAATTAAATATGACTTTTTTCCACGACAGAGTATTACCCCTTGCTTCAAGATTTGCTATTCAGTTTAGAGATCACATGTTTGTTTCTTCTTCTGCTTATTGCCCTTAAGATGCATTTAGCTTTTTTGGTCCTGTTTTGATGAATGGTCCTTGGGCCTTGTCCCGTTTCTATGTGACATTGGTTGTCTGTAATCTTTGCTTTCTGGCTTGTATTTTGTACAATATGAATAAAATATTGCATTTGGTAATTATATGCATGTTGGGTTATGTTTGGATGTTATGAATAGTGTAAAGTACATGTTTGGAGATTATTTGTTGTACAAAATATATCTTATAATGAAGTTATTTAATTCTCTGATTAGAAAATGGATAAGTCAATTACCCAAATGCATATCCAATAAATCAGTTGACAAATTACAAACAGAATAATCAATGTATATGAGCTCTTTCATAATGAATTATTGCTCTAGCCAAATCCTATATGCCAGTAGAGCTGTTAAAGTGAATTTGCCCGACCCTAAATGTGGTTTGAGGCTTCGCGGTAGGATCAAAAACCTATGACATGTCAGAATCTTAGCCCAAACCCACCTTATACGAGAGTCAGGGCCAGTTCATGGACCAACCTATTAAATATTAAAAAAATTATATTCAAAGAAAGGATCTTATTAACTAGTATCATAATTTATAAGACTACTGTTTAAAAGTATTTAATATTTTTTAATAAATTTTTTAAATTACTTAATTAAAAAATATTAAATAGTTTTTAAGTTCTCACAATATTAAATAATTTATTTTTATATTTAATATTTATATTTTTAATAAATAGCAAATGCCTTAAAGAAAGGCCTATTAGAGTATTGGTCACTAATGCAATATGCAAGAGGACCAATTGAAATGGAGGGTAGGGAGACACGAAGGCTAGCGTGTGAGACTGAGAATTGACTAGTCCAAACTCTGGCAGGTGGGCACCGACCACACAGTGAAGAAAGACTAATGACCTAACTCCTGAGGTGCGCAGGGAGACAAGAAGAAAACTCACAAGACTGAAAGAAAGGATATTGAAAGGAACTTGGGATTTACATAGAATGCGGGTTCTCTATATCCCTGATGATTGTGGAAAATTGATTATTTAAAAAGATTATACACACCACACTTTAGAAAACTTGACTTGTTAATATTGTTTCACCACGCTAAGAATCCCTCCTTAATAAAAAAGAAAAAGAAAAGAAAAGAAAAATTGCTCCTGTAACCACTTCGACATGGAATAATAGAGGAGAAAGAATCCAAAAACAACTGATCATTTTGGACATTGCGTAAATTAGTGTACATCAGTTTTAGTAAATAAGTGCAAATCATTTTCAGCCATACCCCCACACCCGAGTCAAAGATTATCAATATCGTGTCGGTAACACCTAACTCAACTGATATCTCATAATTTTTGCTAAGAAGCTATAGTTATATGGTGGAGTTTTTGATCTTTAGGTTCTCATTTCTTATTTCTCTTTACGTCCAATAATACTTAAAAATAAAGTTAATATTTAAATTGGTCATTCAAAAATACACAAAACGTCAGTTTAGTTTTTCATATTTTTTTGACATCAAAATAATTTTTAAATATTATTTTTTGACATTAAATTGATTTTTTTAAAATTATTTTTTGACATTAAATTAATTCTTAAAAAGAATTTAAAAAGATTAATTTGATGTTAAAAATAATTTGAAGACTAAACTGATATCTTATATATCTTTGGATGACCAAATTAGATATTTACTCAAAAAAAAAAAACAAATCTTAGATTTGTTCTTATAAGTAACAATTATGATGTATTTTTCAAACAATCACGTATATCTTTTGTTAGGAACATTCAACTTTTAAATGCCTTACCTAACTTTTCTCATCTGATCTATCTATCCTCTCTACTGTTCGAGTATAATTACATAGTGCCAACCTTGTAATATAATTCCAATGTATAAGCTCTTCATCTCACAAGAGTGAAAATTTTAATGTGTTCACTAGTATTTTTAGTTATTTTCTCTACTATGAGCAAATTTCCTAGGGCAATGAGTAAGGTGGTAAATTTTGGACATCAAATGTTAATTTTTTTTCTTCTTAAACTCATTTAATCCAATAGTTTAAAAATAATTACATTATATTAGTGCGACTAAATTAGTAATCCCAATACTTATTGCAAGCATATGCAGGAATCTCTCGTGGAAATGGCATAGATATCAGAGCAACCTAAACGTAGTTTCCAAGCTTATGGTCCCACATGATGCGTAACATGTGTAATGATACATTGCTACCTAAACCTATGCTTTTCCAGGAGTGAGGTAGTTCGAGGCCATGGTTTTGGCCGTTAGCAAACGGTATTTGATAATTGATATTCCAAAGAAAAAAACCTGACACTGCCTTTTAGTGAATACCACAGCAGATGGCGACCACGGTTTTCGTTTTGGGGTATGTTTGGATTTGAAAAGTGTGAAGAGGATAGAAGGAGTAGAGTAATTTTTTATTTTTAAATTAAAAAAATCATAAAATATTAATAAAAATAAAAAAATATAATTAAAATATTATATAAAAATATTTTATTTCAAAAAATTTACAAAATAAAGAAAATAAAAAATTATTCTTTCCTTCTATTCTCTTTTAAATTTCTTCATTTAAACAACACTTTATTGTACCTTCAGGTTTTGCAATTTTACTTTTTGTATCCTTATACTTTTCTTATTTATAGAAACTGTCTTAAACCTTTCTTACAGTATGTTTCATAGATTTAATTTTTATTAATTGTTAGTATAAATTTTTTATATATTATTATTTAATTAAATATTGACATATTATTAAAATAATTAGACTTTTTAGGTAGTAGTTGTGATAGTCAAACTCTTTTAATGATTTGGCAATACATGATTAGATGACAGTGTAAAAAAACTTTACACTAACAATAAATAGAAATTAAACTCATGTTTCATTTTCATTATTATCTAACTTACCCAATACCTTTGTTAGCCGTTAAAGCAACTGTGCATTGCATTATAAAAGATGAAGAAAGAAAGAAAGAAAGAAAATGTTTAATTTACATGAAGAAAACAGGAAAGCTGTCCACACACTTCCTTGGACTACTTACGGAAATAAGATTTCGTAATTTGTAAAATCTGTTTATTTTATGATTAATAATAAACTTATCACAAGATATATGATTTTGTGGTAGGTCAAGATATACAAATCTCACCTTCTAAGTTATTTAACTTATTTTAGATTTCATTAAAAAAAATTAAGTAATTCTATATATAATATAATCTTTTTGGTAAAATAATATTGTTAGCCCAAGATTTGTAAAATAGTTAATTTTTAACGATGATTTCAAACAATATTTCAATATGTAATATTGTATATTTATACTTGATCAAAACTAAAATATAGTATTGCAGATTTATCGAAGAAAACATGAATCCTCAAGTCATATAAAAAGTATTTCAAATATCTCAAACCTCCAATGAGCTAACTCATATTAGGAGATAAGAATACTTATATGAAGTAAGAATGTTATAAGCATAAGAAACATTACGTGAAGCTATCTCATGAAAGAAGATGAGAAATCTCATATTCTGAAGATGTTACAATCAAAGTCATGTTTTAAAGAAACATGTGAAAGATCAAGAGATGAGCATGTTTTTTATAAAGATGAGTTTGCTTAACCAACATTTTTAGAAGACACTGATGAGCATGTTTTTTATAAAGATGAGTTTGTTTAACTAACATTTTTAGAAAACACTGATGAATTGACTTATAAAGAGAAGATGAGATAACTCATGACCATAATCCAAAAACTCTGTTTAACTCTATTTTTAGTTTCCAACTGCAAGATGATTTCAGAAGGTTTTGCAAGCTGCTAAACAGTTAGAATATCCTCCTTATTTGTTAGAATAGTACAAGATATATATGAAAGAGTAGTGAGTCATTTTACAAAAGTAAAGAAAAGACAATACACATTCAAATAATGCCAAGACACTTTCTACAAAAGTAAGGTCATTACATCAATGTTCAAAGTTTTCCTTGATTATAAATACCCATAATTTTACAGAAAAGTCACAAGAAGAGCGGAAGGGGAGAAGAGAAGAAAAATATAACAAGAAAAATCATTTGTGCTTTACATTGGTTTAGATAAATGTTAGGGAGAGTATATTATTGGAAAAGAAAGAAAAAAATAATTGTAATTAATTCGTTACTTTCCTTTTTAAAAACTAATAAAAAAGTATTTGGCACTTTCAAAAAGAAATGAGGTAGAATTACATATTTTTTCTTAGTTGTAAGAAAAACTATAGCAATTGGATGCATTAATTCATATATATTCAATCCATTCATACTTAAATCCAACCAATCCATATAAATTTAATTAATGAATTGGATTAGTTTAATTAATGAATGATTAATGGACGAATTAAAATCCTTGAATATTCAATAACTAAAATTGTACAAAATGAAAAATAAAAATAAAAAATGCAATTCATAATACTTAATCCAATATATATATGGGAAGGGATCAACTTATATAGGTGTAAAAATTGATCCGCTTATACCACTCAATAACTTTTTATTGAGTATGTTTTTTATCGATTTAACCGTTAAATTATAATTATCCATTATATTAATTATTTATGTTAAATTTTAAAAAAATTGAATATCAATAAAAATATAATCAAATAGTTCATATTTTCATATATTTCAATAGTTTATATTACGTTAATTTTGATGTATATCGATGAGTTACAAAATAATTTCGTATTAATATGAAAGTTTATAAGTATGATCTATATAATAGAAACTTTTAATCTAATGGTGGATTTTATAAAAAATTTATCCAATACAAATTTATTTAGTAATGTAAAAGTGATCAAGTCTTACATTCCTATATATATATATATATATATATATATATATATAAAGGATTTCTTTTTGTGAGAGAGAATTATTTAGAAAAAATAGGTGGAGTAGATATTCATTCATCATATCCATTAAAATAATTTATCTATTAAAATGAATCATAGATGAGTTTGATAGTTTTAACAATTTTTTTTAATGAATCTTAAATGAATTATTAGTTCCCCCCTCCTCCCATCTATTATGATTTAATCTAAAATTTATCCAATCCATTAATTTGTCACTTCTACACTCATAGATGGATCTGCAACAAAAGAAATGGAAAAAACTTAGATAATTTGAAAAAATTATTAAAGGAAAAAAAAATCGAGAATACATAAGAGATTGATAAAAAAATAAATATAGAGAATGTACTTTCAATGACTGAGATTGTCTTTCAATGTGTTAGGGGGGATGTGTATCTCACACATCTAGTCTAGTATAATAAATGTTGGAAAGAAAATATGAGATAGATAAGGAAAGTAGATTTATAATATTATTAATTTTATTGTTTAAGAGTAATTTTTTTAAAAATAAATAGTGAAATATCGTATTTTTTTAATTTTTAAAAATAATAACATTGACAGATTAAGAAAAAAATTAAAAATTTTGTTCAAAATATAAAAAGTTTGACAAAAAAATTCTTTATTTGCAGAGATATATCTATAAATTATTAAACACTCAAGTTCAACAATTGGGCCAATATGCAAATTGTGCCTAGTATGAGGAGTAGAATTGAATTAGGTGTAGACAAAGTAAATGAAATATGCATGTAAGCTAAAAGTGGACAGAAAATAAATAATAAATCTTGGGGTTGCTACTTACTTGCTCATTCGGTCATTCCTATTAACTTTCTTGTGCTTGGGAAAGAAGGAAAGACAAACACCGGCCAAAGTATCTCTCTCTCTCTCTCTCTCTCTCTCCCCCCTTTTGTCATCTATAAAAATGGGCCTGTCACTCTGCCTTCTATGATTGTGTAGCTGAATGAGGATACTTCCGAAGCATTTGCAATTTGGACAAGTATCTTTGATTTTCGATTTGTTAAGGTTCTGGTAAGAACGAGATTCATTTTCATGTCTGATTGTTGAAACTAACTCATTTGCTACAGAGAATGATAAAAATAATAACTTTTTTCTGAAATGTTTTGTGGGTCTTTGAGCTAACCACACTCTAGTGCATGTGTGTTTTACCTGGAATCTTTTTTTTTTTTTGTTTATGATACTTGTTTGTCTGAATCGATTCCGTCTATGTTATTGCTCAGTAATGTTTTGTTCTGTTTTAAATTGGATTTTGTTTTTCTTTTTTCATCTGTGTTGGTCATTTTCACAAATCTAATAGCTGCTTTGATTGATGGGCACTTCTTGTTCTGACTTCTGAGCTATTCCTATGGGTTGTAGCTCATGACGACGATTGAACTGGTTTAGCTACATTGTTTACCCAAGTCCATTTTGACTCAAACCCTATTAAGATTTTATTTTTATCTTTTTGGAAATTTTATGAACATGGCCACGCTGGGCGAATGTTTTACCCCCCTTTAAAATATTTTCATAATTGAGGTGATGGGTAGAGATTAGAGAATATGCTACATCTTGAAATTAGTAACGCCTGCTTTTACTCTTTATACTCAGTGTTAGTAATTAGTAATTGGTATGCCAATCTTGTATATGCATCGTTTCATTATCAGCTTAGACTTATAGATAATATGTTATTAAACGGGCTGTTAGTGGGTGGGGAACTGATCCAGGTCTATATGAGATGCCCTTCATGTGGTTAGGCCAAATTATGATTGATCTGCATCTTGGGGTGATTTGTAACATGACACTCATAGTAGAGAATGTGGTTTTGTGAAGTTGGATAAAGTTATTTCTACATCGTGGGAATTCTATGTCAAAGTAAGAGTGCATTTAGGTGGCCAACCGTAAAAAAGTTCAGAAATGAGTTTTGTCTTATAATTCCTTGGAAATGATCATCAAAATGAACCAGTTACCTTAAAAAAAGCCTTGTTTAATTTCCTAATTTCCAAAAAATCTAACATACTACTAGCTTTAAGTATAAAATTACGACCAAATGCAGGTCACTGAAGGAATATGACTAATCTGAAGATGTGTGTAGGGTGGTGCTTGATAGGTGATTGATGCACCATTGAACATTGAGGGAATATGGTATATAACTATCTTATAGTAAATTTAATTCTTTGCACTTTCTGATTGTTGTTTTACCTTGTTAGCAAATTATTGAAAGTCCTAAATCACTTCTACCATCATAAAGGTTCCCATTCAAGACCAGTTAATATCCCTCGTTCTGTATGTTCCTCCTTCATTCTGAACTATGTTACAATTCTGGTTTCCTTATATTTTCTTAATATGTATAATAGTCTGTGTGCAGAGATACGGAAATAATTTCGTTGTGCTTTCATGAAGACAGAATCTTTCAGGATTATATGTGTGTAACTTTGAAACCTTCATATTTGTTTAAAATGTTCAGTGTAATTTGAATGGCTTTTCTCTCTCACAGGAATGCATGTGTGCCAGTATGTGCAGTTTATATAACACTTTATAATCACTTGTAGCCTATTGAATCCATTTCTTTTATTATTCTGCTTGCATTTATCTATGAGTTTAATCATATTTAATATCAGACCCAGGTTTTATCTGGTAGACTATAAGTTTAATATTTATTTGAAAAGTTCTTTCTCTCTATTTTTCGCTATAAAATCATTTAAAACACCAATGCAAAGCAACCATCCCCTTGCCCCTCCCTATTACTTACAGTCCAACAATTTACAAAGTCATATCATCATGCAAGCTCTGTCATAATTGAAATTTCTTTTCAAACTTAACAAGCTAATTGTGGAATCACATATGCAGGGTTTAGTTGAAATTTTGAAGGAGTTCAATACTTTACCTCATTAGTTGGTGCCTTGAAATTTATACTGGGATTGCTATACTGGAAATTCTTCTGAACATTCTCTTAGCCAACTAAGGGATACTCCATAATTTGTGCTACCATGTCAGTATTGGCTAAATTACGATGTGTCACTATAGATGTTACGGGTACCCTAATGGCTTACAAAGGGGAGCTTGGTGACTATTATTGCATGGCAGCCAAGGCTGTTGGCCTTCCATGCCCAGATTACAAACGTGTGCATGAGGGCTTTAAGCTTGCATATAAGGACATGGCAAAGAAGTATCCATGTTTTGGGTTTGCAGCCAAAATGCCAAACGTTGTGTGGTGGAAAACCTGTGTGCGAGATTCTTTTATCAGGGTAAGATATCTGTCGAAGTCATTGCAGTGGTGGTATTACTTGTCATGATAACTAAGTTTTTGCTATATACATGGGCACATGAGGAAAGGTAGCATATTTAGTTTGGTTCTAAATGTGGCTTCTGCAACAACGAAAGCACTGAACCAACAAATGTTTCACCCCCAACTTTATTTATGTGTTCAACTGTATTATAAGCTATCAAAATCAAGCACTGAGTTACAGATTTATGATACTTGCAATCCCATCTGTGAAAATTCCTTGAATGTAATGGAGGAGAAATTTTGTTTTTCTGGCAGGCTGGATATGATTATGATGAGGAGACATTTGAGAAAATTTTCAGACGCATATATGCATCCTTTGGTTCATCTGCTCCGTATACTGTCTTTCCAGACTCCCAACCATTTCTTAGATGGCTTCGTGGAAAGGGTCTCAAAGTTGGCATTGTGAGCAATGCGGAGTATCGATATCAAGATGTGATTCTTCCATCTTTGGGTATAAACAAGGTAAACTTCCTATGATTTTTCTGAAAGTTTGTTATTAGACTTATAAATGAGTCTAAAAGATAAATTCACATTTAGCATTGTTACAAAAACTACTTAACTACGAAGTGGCATAATATCACATCCAGAAATGTGTGAGTGCCTTCCCATAGTTGTGTATGCATGCACACTTACCTGTGGTACGTTGTTGGAAATGTTACACAGAATGGTGCACTTCCATTTTGAAACACAACGTGATTATTGATTTATGATCTATAATTGCCATGTATCCCTGACTCCTGGCAAAAATATTATGTTGAACTGTGTAGTCTATTCATATCTAAAATTTACAAATGACTACAAGCGTCTTTCATCTTCTGTATATTTGTGATGTGACTATATTGAAGTCATGCCTCTACAGTCTACACTTGTGCCCCAGAGACAAGAATTTCTGATCATACAATGTTTGATGATGCAGGGATCTGAGTGGGACTTTGGTGTGTTTTCTGGTCTTGAAGGTATTGAGAAGCCAAACCCGAAAATTTATGAGGTTGCACTTGAGAGGGCGGGAAATATTGCACCTGAAGAAGCTTTACATATCGGGGATAGCAAGCGCAAAGACTATGACCCAGCTAAGAGCATAGGGATGCATGCTCTATTATTGGATAGATTTAAGACACCAGATGCTGTGGAGTGGAGGAAATCTGGGGCAGTTGTTCTTCCTGACTTGTTGGCAGCACAAGAGTGGCTATCTTCAGAAAAGTCAACGTGGTAGAGGCTTGTCTTTGCTGAAGTAGTATTTATGTATCATTTTTCTCCCTCTAATGATATAAATGTGGCATTCTAGCGGCTATCATAATATTACACTGCAGAGCCATACTTGAGAACCTGATGAAGAGTGAAATTCTGATGTAGCTCAGCCGTAACTTATACAAACATGTTCAAATTTTCTTGAGTTCTATTCTCTTCCTTGGTTCTGTTGTTTCCCCCAGCTTCCCATGTATCTTATTTCGCAAGTTGCAGAAGAGACTCAGCATATAAAATTAGATATTCTCTTGAGAAAAAAAGCAATGTTGCAGTCCCACTGATATTCTACATTCTCTAGTTCAAACCAACCCAAACTAAAGCACTCAGAAATTGACTTAGTTCCTATCTTCGTAAAAGATTTAATTTCTTAAAAGGTTTTTTTTTATAGGAATAATTAAAAGGTTTCTGAGATGTCCATGGACACAGGCACAGCTGATCCGCTATGCATTAGATCTCCTATGGGAATTGAGATGTAAGTAACCATAATGTAAACTTTATTATTATTATTTTTTTGTCTGGCTGTTGGAAAGGTTTCAATACCTGCAGAATACTTTGGATGGTCCAAAGAAATGCAAAGATCCAACGAAGGGATGGCAAGGTGCTTATTAGGTACTCAATGGGTAAGCTGGATTAATACTAATACCCTACAGATTGAGCATTAAGCCCAATACTAATGCAGGGTGGCTATTGTAACACAATGGGATCTCATACTTTTATACTAGGGACGAAACATGGAGTCCCCTTCCGTTGGGTTGGCTGAGAGTAAATGTTGATGCTGCATGATTATTGATTAATATATAAATGGTTTACAATAGAATATGAAGGGATGGAGTGAAATAGAATTAGTTTTTTTGTTTGAAAGTTTTATAAATAATGATGAAAATAATAGAATGGTAAGAATAAAAAAATTTAAATTATGATATGGTAATGTCATCGAAATAGTTTTTAGTACTTTCAAGGTTAAACAAATAATTTAATTACTAAAAAAAAAACTCATTTAATTGCTTTCAGATACGGACATATACGGCCCATTTTCCTCCACAAGCATATTTTTCCATTCAAACAAGGGGACTTGGATTACTACTCCTTCCACTCCATTTACATTTCATGGTATTCCATGCTTTCAAATAGAACCTCAAGGGTTAACTCCCTAGGAATTTTGTTGGGAGTTGCTTACTCTGATGGGTTTGGTACTTCGGGTGTATTGTTAATTATCTATTGACTATTGGTTTCACAATAAATACTTGAAAGTTTATTAAATATAAATAACAACTAATAAATGCTTGACAATTCATTCTAAGTACCGGTACCCTGAAAAAAAAGATGGATACCAGAGTAATTCCCAATTTTACTATGTATTGATCCTACTACATGTTAATAATTGAATCAGCAGGCACACCTAACCATTCTTCACATTTCACACGAGATACTCACCAACAATTATAGAGGTCCTCGCATGCATGAATACATGTATGAATATCCGATAAGATACCGATAGGACACATGTATACGTCATTATTTAAAAAATTAAAATATAAGAATGGTAGGATATGACATAATATATATATATAATTATATATATTATTCATAAAATATATAAAATCATCATAAGATATCATAAATAAAAAAAGTAATAGTTAGGTCATTATATGCTTAAGGGGGAAAAGTCAAGAAAAAAGTTTTTATTTTCAACATTAATTGATGCAAACTAGCATTTACAAATTTTTATTTTGATATCCCACTTGTATTGGCATGAAAATTCAAAATTAAAATAAATGTTGTAAAACGTGCAAATTTTGTATGTTATGAATGACAATTGTTGATTATATGTGAAGGATGCTGTTAGTAAAGGTTTATTATTATAACATTTGGTGTATCTAATAGATATGTAACCCCTAGCACATTATGATGTATTTTATTGAGAAGCATAACTTCATCTCCTTATTTATTAAATTTGGAGTCCATTATAAGGACATGT
This sequence comes from Styphnolobium japonicum, assembly GCA_023212625.1. Lineage (NCBI taxonomy): Eukaryota > Viridiplantae > Streptophyta > Magnoliopsida > Fabales > Fabaceae > Styphnolobium > Styphnolobium japonicum. The sequence goes on along the minus strand of JALBWW010000003.1, from coordinate 16,107,722 downwards.
TTTACCAAAAAAGAAATAATAAAAAAGATTAGTCAGTATAGTTAGTTTTTAAAAAAACTAGTCTTTAGTATCCGATTATGTCTAAGGAGTATCGAATAAAATATTCAATATGGATACGTATTTGACACTTTACAACATATATTTTAGAGTATTGGAGTGGTCTTTGATTTGTCAATCCACTTGGTCATTAATTTTAGCAGTTCTTTGCCGATAATATATGTAGAATATTGAGAGGATATTAGGCAAAGGCTTTATAGTTTGTGGAATAGCAAGTTTAAATTAACGTGCACAGATCCATTTGTTTCTTCGTCAGTTTTATACGTTTTTCTTGTGATTCGGAGTTCTTGTTATGATTAGTAGAACTTTTTCATAAGAGGCTGAATATTCCACTTTTGTGAATAATAATCGACAAAAAAGTTAATAACACGATTTCAAAAAATTCTCTATGGTTATGCCTACTCCTTTTTGAGGAAGTTGTGGGGATTTAAGACAGCAGGGGAATTTGGCTTTATAATTTGTTTGTCTAAACCTTTCAATAAATCACAAAAATACCCAACTTCAATTTTTTTTTACTCATGAAAATAATCAGTTATCTTTGATGTGAAATGTCGATAGTTTTCATTCAGCAAAAAGAATCTGGTGGATAAGGGAACAATACAACTCAACCACAACAGAGGAAACTTTCAGAGCATTGTAAAATTAGCAAGGAACATGAGCTATAGTATCACAGCTGCAGCCTTGCACGTGAGGGAGTAGTACCAATCACTTCTTTCATTTCAAAAATAAAATGGGAAGGCGTGATTGAATACCTTAAAAAATAATCTGCATATTAAAATTTAAGCTGAAGGGTTGAATATAGATAAGAAAGATATTAACATTTTATACCGTCTTTTTTTATAACGATTATTTATTTAATTTAATTTAATTTACTAAATTATTTAAGTTGATCCTTTATTATTTAAAATAATTAATTTTTTAATTAGAACAAAAATATTTTAATTATTATTTTTAGAATGTAAGCCTAATGGTAAACAGGAAATGTGAATTTGTACACATTTATTATTATTGTTCATTTATTTTTCTGATAAAAATAATTTTTATTTATTTAATATGGGAACTACACTTGTCAGCACTCACAGAAAAATTTAATATAGATACTTAAAGAGTATAAAAAAGAGTTTAATTGATGAAAATCTTGATATTTTCCTAATTTTTTTGTCGATGGTGAGATTTAAGTGAATTTATTCGAATTGGTTTATTTTATACTTTTTTATTTAATTGGAAAAATTAGATTGTGCCAGCACACTTCGCAAGATCTAATAGCAGTTGCCTCAAGACTATTATTTAGAAAAATTTAGTTGACCATCATCCTGATGCTCTTCCAATTTTTCCGTTGTAAGCAATGTTTAGGATTTTATTTGTTACGTGAGATGTGAGAGTTGTTGGAAAATGATATACAAATGACCACAATGAAAATAATTAAATTAAATGTCAAATTAATGCATGAAATAAGATTTTTAAAAGAAACCATTAAAAGCTCCACTAGCACACTTGACAAAATTAAAAAGACACTTTTCACCTCTAAAATGTTAAAATCCCGCCGATGCCTCAACTAATTTTGATTATTCAGTCTCTTGGGAATGTTAATCCAACATGGAATGACAAAGCACACGTGGCACTTCAACCACCTTTACAAACATAATAGGATTCAGTGCCTATGCATTCCTAGACATTTCAGCAGAATTAAAAAGATCACCAAAAATCATAGGAACTGAGTTAGCCCTTCAAATTTTAGCTCAACATGGAGGGATGAATTATCTTTCAATTGACACCAGAATCATTGAAAAATATCAATTGTAGCTTCAAATTTGAATCAAACAATAACAATGCCTAAACAAGACATTATGCAGAAAATGACTTCACTTCGCATGAAAGCTGGTACCTCACAATTGAGATTAAACATCTGGGATTTTTTCAGGTTAGTTAAAGCCCTAATGTTAGCTTTCAAATGTATCTAACAGTATGCAATTGTGATATTCATAACCCGAGTTATGCCCAAACATTCATAAACTGCCAGAATTTTGATAGCATGCTAACTTTACAGGAAAAGACCTGACTTTTGCATGGAAACTGGTATTGGCCTAAAATGAGTTTGAATCTAGAATTTTTATGATTAACAGATTTATATGTTAGCTTTCCAAAGTAACAGACGGTGCATGATTAGTTCGAGTCTAGCTCAACTTATAGTCAGAATACCAACTACTGCCAGAATATGTACAGCGTGCGAATTTCACATGTATTTAAGCCATTCAAGACTTGTTATACCCTTAAGAATTTGCCATTTGATGGACTGAAACAATTCAAATGAATACTCACAAGTGTTCTTACTTATTATTGTCAAAACTCAAATCATAATGAAGACCAATATACCAACACGCATTAACATTTTAAATTATGGAGCCCCCTATCATTCAAAGTCTAACATTTTAATGTCCAATCAAAACCTAAGAGCTGTTGATGAAAAGGTTATTAGTATATGCATTGTTGGCAGTATTCACATGGTATGTAACGCCTCTCTCATGTAATACGTTCGCTTTAGCATTTGTCAATTGAAATGGATACCTTAGAACCCTCAAGCACATGACAAGCACAAATACGTACCATAGACACGCAGTAACCAAGAGTATAGTAATTACAAGCCCATGAAACTTGAAAACAAGATAAAACATTATATCTTTGAACCTTCACTCACAGAAACACATTTATGGGTATATTAAATGATAAATGGGGAGACAACAATAACTTGAATATAACTCCACAATTTTGGAAAAGAGGCGCTGCTCTCAGTGTCATGGCTGGGAGAATACATGGCGTATAGGTTTGAGTTGGCTTGAGATTATGCATGGATTATGGTTCTGTTTTTAAATGAAAGCACGCAAGGAAAGGAACCCGGATCCAAATACAAAAAACAAAACAGAACATACTCCTTCACAGATACTTTCCTCTTCCTTTTCTTTCCAACCTCTCTCGCCTCTGTCCCTCACTCACTTTTATGTGTTTTCTCCTCTTCCTTCTTGCTCTGCCTCTTCCTTCCGTTGCCTGTTTTTTTTTTCTTTTCAGATTATCATTTTTTCTCCTTATAGCTGCTTCCCCAATCATTTACGCACACCGGCAGGCTCCCAAATTTTTCTTCCTCTCTTTTCATTATTTTGACTTTCTTCACCTACTCTCTTCCTCTTTTCTATCTTTTCTCACGTTTTTATTATCTTTCAACGACACATCAAACTCACTCACCTATCTGCAATCTATCACTCGCTTTTTTTTTTCTTTTTCATTGATTGCACACCTTTCGACTAACGCACACTCACTCATCCTCACCACATGACACACCCCGCACCTCTCACTCTTTTATCCATTCCTTTCACACACATGCACACACACACTCATCACACTCATCATTTTATTACACACACCAACCATTCACATAAACTCAACGGCACACAAACATAACTCCCTCGCATACATCAACACTCGTACATATTCACACACACTTTGTTTTATTCTTTATTGCTCCCCTGTTTATATTTTTTAGTTTTTAATGGTGAGGAGGAGACCTTGAGGATAAGGACAAGGAGGAAAGAAAATAAAAGGGGTGGGTAAAGAAAAGTAAAATAAAGTGTATTTTTTTAATTTTATAATTAAATTTTAAAAGAAGACAGCAAGAGTATTTACAGTTTATAGGTTCAAAACTTCGCGCTGTTATTATAAAAGAAAAACGCTGCCACTGCAGGCATAGCCTGTTTTGCATCTCCCTCTTCCTATTTGTTTGAAGTTTCATTTGTAACAGCCTAAACAATCATTGCCTTCCCACTTACTCGTTTCTTATTACAGAACTTTATACCAGCAATGTTTTAAGCTTTAAATTAAACGGGTAAGTACACTAAACTCTATTGAGGTTTGAGCTAATTACATCCTATCTCCTTTATTTAGGAAATTATACATATATCCTTTAAGTCATGTACTGTTCCTACGCCTTTTTTCTTTGTTGATTAAATTCCATTTAAAAAGTTCATGAAACTACAATGGAAGACACCTAACAAAGGTTGGTGAGTCATCAAATGTCACGTGCAATGCATGTGTAAATAATTTTGTTAATTTTTGAAAATAGAACGTTATTAAAAAAAGTGCTCGATGTAATTAGGCTAAACTTCGAGGAAAGTGAGTCTAAAACTACCCCTAATTAATTAAATGTTACCCTTAGAACTACATTAAACATTTGTACTTTTCTTTTTTTGGGCTGTTACCAGTGCTCTACAAAGAAGGCGGTGGTTTTATGATTCACGTATAAAGAACCACAGCATACTTGAGCTTTATTTATTTATTTTGAACGAGTAAATTTGTAACAATTACCCCCAAGTAAAGTTTTTAACTAATAAAGACGACAATTTTAAAGTTCAAGAAAATAAATCTCGAGAAAAAAAAGGAGCGATTCCAAATAGAAAAGCTTTATTTGAGTTGAGTGTCAGGTGTAACTGGTGACAAATTAGTTAACAATTGGTCTGATGTTCTAGTTCACAACAACCATATTTCGTGAAAATTTAGGAGATGTGATAGTACTCCAAGGTTCTTGTTTCAACAAACAAATATGCCTGGGATCATTGAGAACTGTTTTTTCTTTTCTTATAATGGATCATTGAGATTGAATTACAAAATACTAAACTGTGTTTCTTGGATGAGGAAAACGTTGTCACCGAGATACGTTTGTCTGTTGAGTTATTGGAGGATAACTTGACTTTTGGTTCTGCTACATGATTTCCGGAAGATATCATTCTCAAATTTGACCAGGATAATTGTAAAGTCTTGTTTGGAGGCAGGAAGAGTCGTCTTATCTATTGAATAGGCGCCAGATTTTTCTTGAGGCAAAGGCTCAAGCTTCAAAGTAAGAAACTTCAACATCCACTTAGTGGCCCACATCGAAGGATATTCAAGAACCAGTGCAGAAAATGATCATCAAAGGATATATTTGTCCTCACTTCACTCTTCAAACGACAATGGGACATGTCTTTGTAATTGACACGATATTTTATATTTATGATCATTGATCAATAGTTGATACCATTCATGGGATCATGCAATCATGCCGATGGCCAAGCCAATTCAATAGTTCATAGAAACATCATTATCTATAGTAACTCCTTTAATGTTATAGAGTAGGAGAAATTACAGTCTACACAAGTCTATTGAGTAGATTAACCCAATCACAATTCACACGATGCCTGCACCTTACCTAATTTAAATTTGAGCTTGACGAAAAAGGCTTAAATAAAGCTAATTATACTCAGCATACTCTACATAAGAATTTCTCATAGAGTAGACCACAGAAGTTTTGACTTTCTTTCCAAAGAAAAACTCTAGATAGACATCTTGAGAATGTAGAATATATATAATATATAATTTTGAACTGAAGAAAAGATCATTCGATAAGAAAAAGGAAAAGCTGGGCTAGCCAGCTACAAAGGGCTCCAAAGGAAATCATGAAAACAAACTGCAGGTTATAAACCTAAACTGCTGAATACCATAATTCATCACAAAACGACAGAGACTCAGTAGATCCAAGTGAACTCTTGAAATTCCAAGTGGAGATAAAAGAAGAGTTAATTTAAAATTAAATTTGAGAGCGAAAGTAAATGTGATGTAAGATAAATGGTGTGGAAATCTCATTGTCCTTTCTCATTTACACTATGCACAAGTGACAGGGTTTAACTGTCGGTGTGCAAAATTTTATGGAACAATACAAGAAGTTCTTGGTAAACATGGACAACATGGTCTACATCTATTCTATACATGAGATTTATGAACAAAACAAAATTGAGTTTTTTGTGATTCATCTGTCTTAAATGTATAAAATATTAATAACTATCTCTATTATTATTCTTCCACACCGAATCACCCATAGCCCAACCTTGAGTGAGAAATTTTAATACACTCTAGATGTATTAAATGTGATAGGCGACAATACAATTAAATATAAATTATTAAATTAATTTTGAAAAATAATATGGTATGGACCCGGCATGTGCTACAAGACAAGACAATTGAAATGCAAGTTTCTGACTCGCCATTGATTGGCTTATCTTTTGAAAGTGTTGCTCGTATACAAAGACAAACCAGACGAAGATAACATAGTTGATAATGGTGTTGACTTGAGCAAGTCTACAAGTAAATTACAAGCCACACAAGTAGGGATTGAATATTGAATGATAATATCCAATAGAATCTTCAAATCAGTAGGGCACAGATGGGCATCATCTACAGTCTCCTTGACCTCGGGATGTGCATGTGGTACACTGGCTGGTCTCCATTCATGCACTGTTAATTTTAAGGTATTGTCTTTACTTTGAAGAGATAAACAACCGTTGGTTCTTATTAGGATGAAAATTGTGACAAACCATGGAATCTCCATGTTAGTTAGTATAATGTGAGATAAACAACCGTTGGTTCTGATTAGGATGAAAATTGTGACAAACCATGGAATCTCCATGTTAGTTAGTATAATGTCGCATCTTTAATTGTTTTTCCAATGAGATACATGCCTTAACTGCCCATTTGTGTAAGAACGTGAAAAGAATCCCAACTTAGCTTTAATTTGCTGACACTTTCACACTGTGTACGTGATGTTCCAATATTTTATACTCAAAATCCAGCATCCTTTTATCTGATATACCAATTAAAAATTTTAAAATGTAAAGAATGCTCAAGAATGTGAACTTGTGGGGTATATCCTACATGTTGGTGATATCTAAATGTAGGCTTTGTTGCAACAACTTCCATTATATTTCACATTTTTTCATAAGGATTGACTCTTTCATAGAACTTACTATATATCAGTAAGTTTTTGTCCAAAAATATGTAAAATTCAGAACCATAATATCTAATATATCACGTAAAGATGGCCATCTATTAAATGCACACTAAAAAGGAGTAGAAGTGGAGTGTACATTCCACACCAACGACCAAATAATTTAAGACACTTGGAAGGAAGCATTGTTTACACCAAAGCAATCTGCTTATTTTCCTTGGTTGTCTACATTCAAAGCCACTCAACAGCTTCAGGAAAGAAACAAATTTTTGTGTGGCTTCCATGGCAGGCTTGGATAACCCTGTACCACAGAGAAGCTATTGGAGATGGAGCAAACAAGATTTCTTACCAGAGGAGTCCTTTCAAAGCTGGAACAACTACTTATCTGCTCTTTCACAAACATGGTTTAGGTTCAAGGATCGTCTCATGAGCAGATCAGATGATGCCACTGAGATAGAGCGACTCCGGAAACAAAGTGAGAATGACATGAAACGTTGCCTCAACTGGTGGGACCTCATCTGGTTCGGGTTTGGCTCAGTTATTGGAGCAGGAATCTTTGTGCTCACTGGTCAAGAAGCCCATGATCACGCTGGAGCAGCTATTGTCTTATCCTATATTGCTTCAGGCATTTCAGCAATGCTTTCTGTTTTCTGCTACACAGAATTTGCTGTAGAAGTTCCAGTTGCAGGTGGGTCATTTGCTTATCTAAGAATTGAATTGGGAGACTTTGCTGCTTTCATAACAGCTGGGAACATACTTCTTGAAAGCATTGTTGGAAGTGCAGCAGTAGCCAGAGCATGGACTTCTTACTTCACAGCCCTTTTGGATCGTCCTCGGAATTCACTGCGGATCAAGACAGATCTCAGAGATGGATACAACTTGCTGGACCCTATAGCTGTTGGGGTTTTGGCAATTGCTGCAACAATTTCAATGATCAGCACAAGGAAAACTTCATACCTCAATTGGATAGCATCTGCAATCAACACTGCTGTAATTTTATTCGTGATTATTGCAGGGTTTGCTCATGCCAAAACGTCAAATTTGACACCTTTTTTTCCCGGTGGGGTTGAGGGGGTATTCCAAGCTGCTGCAATTGTTTATTTTGCATATGGTGGGTTTGACAATATTGCAACCATGGCTGAAGAAACCAAAAAGCCATCAAGGGACATACCCATAGGCTTGCTTGGGTCAATGTCCATGATCATAGTGATATATTGCTTAATGGCACTCTCACTGAGCATGATGCAGAAATACACTGACATAGACCCAGATGCAGCTTTCTCTGTTGCATTTCAGAGTGTAGGAATGAAGTGGGCAAAGTATGTGGTAGCTTTTGGAGCACTGAAGGGGATGACCACAGTACTTCTGGTAGGGGCACTGGGACAGGGACGTTATACTACTCACATTGCACGTTCCCACATGATCCCCCCATGGTTTGCTCTTGTTCACCCAAAGACAGGAACCCCCATAAATGCTACACTCTTGATTACAATTTTAAGTGCCTGCATAGCTTTTTTCTCAAGCTTGGATGTGTTGGCAAACTTGTTATCAATAAGCACACTCTTTATCTTCATGATGATGGCTGTTGCCCTTCTGGTTAGGAGGTATTATGTCAGAGGAATCACACCAAGAGAGAACCTGTTAAAGCTAGTTATCTTCTTGATTCTCATTATTGCTTCCTCCATGGGGATTTCAGCTTACTGGGGGCTGAGGCCCAATGGTTGGATTGGATACACCATGACTGTTCCTATTTGGTTCTTGGCGACTCTAGGGATGTCACTATTTTTGACTCAGGAAAGGATGCCAAGAGTTTGGGGAGTTCCACTTGTCCCATGGTTGCCATCTTTGTCAATTGCAACAAATATCTTCCTCATGGGATCTTTGGGTTCTGGTTCCTTTATAAGGTTTGGAATCTGCACCGTGGTAATGCTGATCTACTATTTTTTCTTTGGCCTCCATGCAACTTATGATATGGCTCATCAACAAGAAAAGCTGCAATCCGTCGGAATTAAGCACACAGAGACCATTGAGAATGCAGGGCCTTAGAAAATACTACTATCTTATCTGTTGCATGTTAGAAACCAAGTCCCACATCGGTGGGCATACAAACATTTGCTTCTCTTGTAGCCTATATAAAGAGGCTTAAGGGAAAGCATTTATCTCATCCCAAAATTCCTCACTTCCTCTCTTGTATATTTTCTTGTATTCTTTGTGAGGTTGTTCTCTCCTAGTATTTAGAGAGAGGTGTTGTAATTTCTTCCTATAGTGAAATTCTTCTACTAGTGGTTTTTTCCCTTTATTCATTGAGGAGGTTTCACGTTAAATATTGTGTGTTCGATTCCTCCTTTTCTCATCTTTTATTTTAGTTGTGAGCCTTTATTCCCGTCACTCCTGACTTCAATGGTATCGTGAGCCATTGGTTCGTGGTATTCATGCAGTTTGGGAAGGTGTCGATTCTTAGTATGCTTCTGTAGTTGCAGATATTATACGATCTTCCACATCGAGAAAAGAAATTGGCCGGAAATAAAGTGGTAGCGTGAAAGTGTTTAGGGAGGATCTGCAGGGGAAAGACTTGGTATTTAAGCGTGTCTATTAGTGACCCACCTCTCTTCACGAACTTACCAGGTACTATTTATTTACGCCACTGCGTCCAAAGATTCGACACTATTCTATTTATGCGGTACTATTCATAGATCATTCTTATTCATACGTGTGGTTGTATACTTTTGCGGTGATTGTTAACGATGTCTTGGATTTGTTCTAGTATACGGAATACGTACAATATTTGTTCACGATCACATCTATTCCGGTGAAATAGTATAATTCGGTTGGTTAAATTGTACTATAAGCGAAAATTCGAGATAGAGAAGTCGTAGGAGTAATTTCTCTGTGGAAATTGAAGATAAGGCGAGCTTTGAGGAAAGATAATTGTCTTGAAGAATTGAAGGTAGATCCGGATATGAGCGATGAAAAGTGGAAGAGAAGGATGACAATCTTGTTGCCAATTTGCACCCTAGCAATGGCGGTCGGTTTGTCAAGTGTTGCGAGAGAAGATCGCAAGGGAGATTTGGGATGTTCTCAACAAATTATGCGAGGTGAAGTCACTTCACACGAATATTCTTGAAGAGGAAACTTTACAACTCTTGAATGAGTGAATCCACGTCGAAGCGGATCACATCAACACTCTAAATACGCTATTTGCTCAACTCACAAAGATCGATTTCAAAATAGTGGAAAATGAGCGTGCGGAACCTTACTCGAGTTTACTGGGATTCGTGATCAACTCATCATCAACATCACAAATAATAATGTTGGTGACTCTCTTCACTTTGATGATGTTGCTAGGTGCTATTCTTGAAGAAGAATCCGGTAGCGCAAGAATAAGGAGGAAAGGTCGAGAAGTTCAAAGCAAGCGAGAGGCTTTGACGATGATGAGAGGCAGATCAGCAACATGGCTCCAATGGGAGTCAAAATCATGGTAGATCAAAAATCTCGAAGAAGGAAGAATCTTAAATGCTTCTGATTGTGGCATGAGATGCACACGAAGGAGTGTTGGCATAATACAAAGAGTGGAGAAAAGAATTCTCAAACATCAACCTCCCAAGGTTGTGTTGCAAGTACTGATTATGGAGAAATCTTGTATAGTGAAGCTGAATCAATTAAAGGCGGAAAGAAACTCAATGATGTCCTGGATAATGGATTCAGTGCAACATGGCACATGACTCCACACCGAGATTAGTTTTGCACTTAGCGAACCTATTTCGGAAGGATGCGTGTTCACGAAATGATCACGCCTGTAAATTCTGAGCTTCTGATCACGGATTAAAAATGCATGATGGTGCGTTCGCAAAATTCAAGGTACGACATGTGAAGCAGCAAGAAGAACTTATTGTCCTATTGGGCAATTAGATGACCGGGTGTAAAGTCCTTGAAGGTGGAATCTTGAAAGTAGTGAAAGGCAACCTTTGCATGGTGATGAAAGCAAAGAAGCATCACAAGCAATCTATACATGCTTTTGGGAGAGACGTTGCATAAGGCGGATGCATCGATTGCGGCGGCGACCAAGAAGAAACAACGATGATGTGGCATCGCAGTTAGGCCATATGTCGAGCGAGGCTTGAAGGTCATGCGAACGCAATCTCTTACCCGGCTCAAGATGGTCAATTTACCTTCTTCTGTGAGCAGACTGCGTGATAAGCAAGCAACATAGATTGAGATTTGCCAAAGTAACTACTAGAGAAAACACATCTTGGACTTGATCCATTACGATGTATGGGAATCACGGAAATATCCCTAGGAGGAGCAAAGTATTTGGTGTCATTCATTGATGATTATTCCAGGGAGATTATGGGTGTACCCAATCAAGAAGAAGTCGGATGTGTTTCAGATTGAAGGAGTTCAAAGCACAAGTAGAGCTTGGCGGGAAAAGAATTAAGTGCTTGAGGACGGATAATGGAGGAGAATATGTAGATGGCAATTTTCCGGCATTACGCAAGCAACAAGAGGGTATTATGAGACAATTCACGGTTGCACATACGCCTCGGCGAGAATGGTGTAGCAGAGCGGATGAAACAGAACTCTCCTAGAAAGAACAAGAGCCATCTTTGAGAACAATGATTGGCCAAATCTTTTTGGGCGTAAATACTAAGACCGCCGTTATGTGATAAATCGATCACCATCAACGGCGATTGGTTTAAAAACACCTATGGAGATGTGGAGCAGTAGCCACCGATTATTCTTCTGCTACGTATTCGGATGTCCCGTGTAATGCGTGATGTACAACTCCCGAAAGAACAATGTTGGATCCAAAATCCAGAAATGTATATTCTTGGGTTATCTGACGGTGTTAAGGGGTATCGCTTGTGGGATCCCCACGCCGAAGCTTGTTGTCGTGCAGAGATGTAGTTTTGCGAAAGTGAAGCGCAAAGTGAAGCAGACAAATGACAAGCATTTCAAAAGAGATCAAGGCTACGGTGCGGATGGAGAGAAATTCTGAGAAGATTATTCTTGAAGCGTAATCGAGCATGAGGTACGAACCAGCTTGAACTGAAATTTGTAGAAGTTCGACTTGGTCAACTCGTGAGAGAAGGCCGCCAAATTGGCACACGAGTATGTTACGGAGAGCGAATGTTGCATCTGTCTTTTAACTAGAGGATGGAGAGCCGTCAACTTTTCGTGAAGCTACTAGTAGCTCGAGATACTTCTCTGTGGATGACGCAATGCGGGGAAGAAATTGAAGCTCTTCCGTAAAGCAAGACATGGAACCGGTGGAATTACCACATGGTAGAAAGGCCATTGGTAACAAATGGGTCTACAAGATCAGCGGGATAGCAATGATCAAGTAGAACGATATCGTGCTAGATTGGTTGTAAAAGGATATGCTCAGAAAGAAGGTATTGACTTTAACGAGATATTTTCTCCAGTGGTTCGACTTACTACTATCAGAGTAGTGTTAGCGATGTGTGCTGCATTTGATTTACATCTTGAGCAATAGATGTAAAGACAAATTTTTCTTCATGGAGAGCTTAAAGAAGAAATTTATATGCTCCAACCTTGAAGGTTTTGAAGAATAAGGAAAAGAAAACTTGGTTTGCGGGTTGACCAAATCTGCCTGTACGCCTAAAGCAGCGTAGATGTTGGTACAAGAGATTTGATTCCTTCATAATTAGCCTTGAATACAACAGGCTGAGTTCAGACCATTGTACATACTACAAGAGGTTTGATGATAATGATTTCATCATTTTGCTGTTGTATGTGGATGACATGTTGGTGGTAGGCCCCAACAAAGATCGAATCCAAGAATTGAAGGCACAGTTGGTAGTGGAGTTCGATATGAAGGACTTGGGACCCGCAAAACAAGATTTTAGGGATGCAAATTAGAGATAGAAAAGATAGGAAGATTTGGCTTTCTCAGAAGAATTATCTAAGGAAGGTCTTGCGACGCTTCAACCTGCAAGACTGTAAGCCAATATCTACCCCACTTCCTATCAATTGTAAATTATCCTCAGGTATGAGTCATAGCAGTGAAGCGGAGAGGATGGAAATGTCTCAAGATCGTATGCATCAATCGGTGGGAAGCCTTATGTACGCTATGATATATGTACAAGACCGCATATCACATTGCGGTGGGAGTGGTCCGGTCGGTTTATGGCGGCGATCCTGGTAGAGAGCATTGGAATGTTGTTAAGAGGATCCTACGATACGTGAAAGGAACCTCGAGATGTTGCATTATGTTTTGGAGGATCGAGAATTTGTTGTCGTGGGTTATGTTGATTGATTTTGCAGGTGATCTTGATAAAAGAAAATCTACTCTTGGCTATGTGTTTACACTTGCGGAGGAGCTTGATGGTAGTTATCTAAGTTCTGTTGTTGTAGCTTTGTCTACTACAGTGAGCACATGGCGGCTACCCAAGCTTGCAAGGAAGTGTATGGATACAAAGGTTAATGGAGGAACCTGGCACAAGGGAGAGAACTATTGTGTATTGTGACAGTCAGTGCCTTGTACATTCTGTAAGGAATCCAGCCTTTCATTCCAAGACAAAGCACATAGGTGTTCAAGATGTCATTTTGTTCGAGAAGTAGAGAAGAAGAAGTGTAGATATGCGTAAGATTCACACTAAAGACAACCTAGCAGATGTGATGACAAAGCCGATCAATGCTGACAAGTTTATTTGGTGTCGATCCTCCTGTGGTCTATCAGAAACGTAAGCAACATGGAATGGCAAGACAGAAAGAATGGTGTGAAGATATGCTTGACTCAATCAAATCTTCAAGTGGGAGAATTGTTAGAAACCAAGTCCCACATCGGTGGGCATACAAACATTTGCTTCTCTTGTAGCCTATATAAAGAGGCTTAAGGGAAAGCATTTATCTCATCCCAAAATTCCTCACTTCCTCTCTTGTATATTTTCTTGTATTCTTTGTGAGGTTGTTCTCTCCTAGTATTTAGAGAGAGGTGTTGTAATTTCTTCCTATAGTGAAATTCTTCTAGTCTTGCCCCGTGGTTTTTTCCCTTTATTCATTGAGGGTTTCCACGTTAAATATTGTGTGTTCAGTTCCTCTTTTCTCATCTTTTATTTTAGTTGTGAGACACTATTCCCGTCACTCTGGTACCTAACATTGCATATATTTAAATCAGAATTCCCTTCCGCAATCCAATACCACAAGTTAGATGAAATTCTACAAGCTGTTAATCCTTGTATCCCCAAAGGACGGTCATATTACTCAATAAAAATAGAAGCATTAGTATAGCAGAATGATAATTAGACTTCAATTCATTTAATACTTGCAGCAGTTCATTTTCTAATGGCGCATAAAACATATAGCATGCAGTGTGCCACCATTAGCAATAAACAAATATACTGAGAAATATGTGAAACTAAATTAAGGTTTGATGAAGAGGGTTACTATATCGATCTCCAGCTTCATGCATGAATGGTTATCATTGGTTATAAATTTTATTCCTGCATCATAAACTAATATGTTGCCACTTGATACCATGTATGTCACAGCCTCCAACTACTGTTAGTGCTTTCACAAATGACTGTATTTACTGAAAGAGTTTGGAAGAATGCATGAAGAGTGTTTTGGGAAGCATTTTTTCTTTTCGGGGTAGGATTTCACTTTTTTACTAGATAGTAAAAAGATAAAACTTCCTCTATTAGTGCTAAGGTATGTTGGTTCATTTGGTAATAATGGAAGTACTTGATAAGTTGTTTAAATTCGATTTTCACTTACACCAAAAAAAAAAATCGATTTTCACTACCAACACATGTGATATGTAAATATTACTTTATAGCTGAAACTTGTGACATACTCTATATATCTTGGAATGTCCGTTAACTTTATGTAATAAAAAATTCCTCTAGTACTACTCTTGGATTGAGGTTCTTTTCATTCTGCTTCATCAAATTACTAAAAAAAAATTCAGACTTGATACACCATGCTTATTTCTTAAATCCGGATCATTTGACAGTAGACAACTATGCTCTTTATTGCTTAGTCCATTCACACAACGAGCACTTTTACGAAGTCTTATCTCTCTTCTTTCTCTTCTATGGATTCCTATTGCCCGTAAATCGTAACGCATCAATTTGTTATTCTCTTCATGAGAGATTTTATAGTTTTACCTAAAGGACGTATGTTAATTCCAATTCACAATCAAAACCAAATATAAGAGGCAAAAACAAGTGCCATGTTTTCTTCATTGGTTGTTTAAAAGACACATGAAAATCATAAAGTAAATATTAAATAAGGTTTGCAACGTACCGGGGAAATTATACAAATATATTTAACTTGTTAAGCCCTTACTTCCAAGGAGTTTAGAGCGTTGGATAAAATAATAGTCAACTATATTACCTAATAATAGCTCTTCTATTGTTAAATAGTTGGTTAGTTTGTTTAATTAGTTATTTATCTTCTATCTTTACTGTATATAAACCAGCTAGTACATTGTAATCCATACTTTTACTTTTTACCTTTACCTTTACAGAAATAAGAAATTCTTTTCTCACCTTCTCTGGGCGTGCTCTGTTTAATATGGTATCAGAGCCAGAAACTTTAAAACCAGGTGGAAGAGTCATGTAAACCTCTTCATGAAGATCACCATGTAGGAAAGCATTGTTGACATCCAATTGTTCCAAGAACCAACCTTTAATAGCTGCCAATGCAAGAAGGGTCCGAACAGTAGTGAGTTTGGCTACTGGAGAAAAAGTATCAAAATAGTCAATACCCTCCATTTGAGTATATCCTCGAGCCACTAACCGAGCTTTATATCTCTCAATAGAGCCATCCGCATGATGCTTGATTTTGTAGACCCACTTACAACCAATGGGTGTTTTTTCCCTTGGGTAAGTCTACTATGGACCAAGTGTGATTGAGGTCAAGAGCATCCAATTCAGCTTTCATAGCTTTTATCCAGCAATCAAACTTACAAGCTTGGGTGTAGGACTTAGGTTCAGATGTGGTGGTAATGGCAAAACAAAATTTTTTATATGATGGTGAACAATTATTGTAATTCAAAACAGAGGATAAGGGATAAGAAGAGTTACCTGAGGATGGATTGGACAGAGAAGAAGTGAGAACATTGCAATGGTAATCTGCTAGATAACTTGGTTTAGTTCTGATTCTATTTGAATGTCGAACAGAAACTTGGCTGGGTGCTGGTGTGTGAGAATGTGCAGAGGCAGGGGAATGTGAAGGATTGGAAATAACAGATTCAGATGCAATAATAGTGGAAGGAGTAAGGGGTGGGTCCATAGGAAGATCAGAATTGGTGAGGACAACCTGTGGTGTAAGGCCAAAGGTGTCAGCATTGGGTTTGAAAGAATTAGTGAATGGAAAAACTGTTTCATAAAAGATCACATTTCTAGAAACCAAAAATTCATGAGACGCAAGATCATATAGAAGATAACCCTTTGTACCAGCTCTATAACCTAAAAAAAATGGTTTTTCTAGCTCGAGGTTGAAACTTGGTTCTATGGTTTTCAAGTGTAGATGCATGTGCTAGGCATCCAAAGGTTCTAAGATGAAGAATAGTGGGAGGCTGCTTGTGAAGTAGTTCATAAAGGGATTTATTTTTCAAAAGTGGGGTTGGCAATCGATTGATGATATGTACAGCATGCTGAACTGAAAAATGCCAAAAATTAGAAGGAAGAGTGGCTTGAAAAGACAAAGCTCTTGCCACATTAAGAATATGTTGATGTTTCTGCTCAACAATGCCATTTTGTTGGGGGGATTCAACACATGATCTTTGATGGATAATACCCTTAGCCAAGTAAAAGTCATTCATAAAAAATTCAAGGCCATTATCACTTCTTAGTGATTTCAGTTTTGTGTTGAATTAAGTGTCTATAAAGGAGACAAAATTTTGAATATGTTGTCTTGTTTCACTCTTGGTTTTCATAAGAATGATCCAAGTGAAACGATTAAAGTCATCAACGAGGGTCAAAAAATATTTGTGACCCGAAATGGAAGGGGTAGCATAAGGTCCCGAAATGTCAGCATGAAGAATATCAAAAATATTAGAAGAATGTGTCTTACTAAGGGGATAAGGTAATTTCTTTTGTTTGGCAAAATGACAAACATCACATGGTGAACTATTATTATTGTATGTGACAAATGGAAATTGAGAAGAAATACATTTGTGGATAGTGTCAGAAGTGTGTCCTAGCCTAGCATGCCAAACAGAGAAATTGTTTTGAGAATTTGAATCAATGGTGTGAGGAACAGAATTACAAACTGGATGTGAAATTTTATTACAAACAGAATCAGAATTATGTGAAGAACCCAAGTGTGAAGCCTCTAGCAGATACAGTCCCCCATGGTTCTTAGCTGTACCAATCATCCTCTGGTTTGAATTCTGCAAAATAGAACAATGAGTGGAATGAAAAACAATGTGACAATTAAGAGAATGCAAAATTCTGTTAACAGCAATCAAATTGATGTTAAAAGTAGGAATGTAAAAAACATTGTGAATCCTGTTGCATTTTCTCTTCCTTCATTCAACAATGGTGAATCCAGATTATTCTGATTTTGCTACCAATCCTACAAACCCTTACTACATGCACCCTAATGAAAATCCCTCTCTCGTACTTGTTTCCCCGTTGCTTGATAGCAAGAATTATCAGACTTGGGTTCGATCGATGAAAGTTGCTTTGATTTCCAAGAACAAGATGAAATTCGTAGACGGAACCCTCACACCTCCTTTGATTTCAGATCTGCTTCATGAACCATGGATCAGATGCAACAACATGGTTCTTTCTTGGCTTCAACATTCAATTTCTGAAGGCATTGCTAAGTCCATTCTCTGGTACGATCGAGCCTCCGCTGTTTGGAAAAATTTGGAAAAACGATTCTCTCAAGGTGATATCTTTCGTATTTCTGATATTCAAGATGAACTTAGTCGATTTCATCAAGGTACCTTTGATATTTCAACCTATTACACTCAGCTCACGACTATGTGGGAAGAAATTGAGAATTTTCGTCCAATTAGGGATTGCACCTGTGCGATTCCCTGCACCTGTGGTGCCATATCTATTTGCAGAGTTATAAGGAACAAGACAAGGTTATCAAATTTTTGAAAGGCTTGAATGATCAGTATGCTTATGTTCGTTCGCAAATTATGCTTATTGATCCTCTTCCTTCTTTAGACAAGGCTTTTTCTTTGGTAATTCAACAAGAGAGGCAATTGGCCTCTCCTCTTGCTATTGATAGTCATGTTGAACCAAAGGCTATGCAAGTTCAACAACAACAACCTGTTTCATCTGATAACAATTCCACCTACAGGAAAGGTTCTCCAACTTTTCATGAACGGACCAAGCACATAGAAATAGATTGCCACGTTATTCGGGAACGGGTTCAAAGTGGTCTCATTCACCTTCTGCCTATTCCTTCCTCTGCTCAACTTGCTGATATGTTGACCAAGCCTCTGCTGTCTCCCACTTTTACCTCTTTTATTTCCAAGCTTGGCCTATGTGACATCCATAGTCCAGCTTGTGAGGGGGTATTACCTAATAATAGCTCTTCTATTGTTAAATAGTTGGTTAGTTTGTTTGATTAGTTATTTATCTTCTATCTTTACTGTATATAAACCAGCTAGTACATTGTAATCCATACTTTTACTTTTTACCTTTACCTTTACAGAAATAAGAAATTCTTTTCTCACATTCTCTGGGCGTGCTCTGTTTAATAAACTAAGGAGGGTAAAGAATGAATTTTTTTTTTTTTGGGTTATACAATAATAAAAGATATCTTTATGTCAACTTTTGCGTCAACCAAATTAAATCATTCTTTAGAGTGTGCACCCATCACATCTTACACTAGGATAGTGTATTAAAATAATTAATTTCTTTAGTAATGGCCTTGGAACTGAAACTACAATATCTAATCATTGTTATATTCGGGTGCCTAAATGAACTCGCCCTTTACATCAACAAGCATAACTTAACAAGGCTTGCGGTTGATGGATTCACCCTTTACATTTACATACACAACTTAACATGACTTGTAGTCACATAAAGGTTGTCATTTTATTGAGGACAGATGATATTTGTAATCAGTGCATGAGAGAAACATGGAATAAAAGATAGTGCTCCCTGAAAGTGTCGATAAAAAAGGAAGACTCAAGCTATATTTACATTATAAGGGTTAAAGGTATAACGGTTATCTTATCATTATAATTTCATTTCTTTACTTATCTTCAGTTATAATTTATCTAAATAAGAAAGATAAATTTAATATTACAAAAAAAATTGCAAAACATATATAAAGAGGTAACCTAATCTAATATTACAAAAAAATTACGTGAGTTTTCATATACCATCCATTATCCTTATTAATTTGATGGAAAGTAATTTTTGAACGAGATCAACTTTTCTTAATTTTAACTTAAATTTTTATTTTTTGACATTATAATCCAAAATGGTATTAACTTAAAAAGAATTTTGACCTTGGCATCCTAAATTCCTAAGTCCTGTTGAATTTATTTTTATTGAAAAATGAAGAAGGGCAAGAGTTGAAGACATGACTCAGCGTTGGGTGTCCTGTCCTCCTTGGTGCATCATCGCCGACAACATAACATTAACATTAACATAAACATAAACATAAGTCATTTTCTCAAGCATATCCCATTTTCTTGATCCATGCCATGCCTTGCCAGAATGCCCAATATCTCACAAAAACAAAGCTTCTTCTCACAAACTCACTGCGAAGACCTCTCAATCTGGGTTTCCCTTCAACCCCATATCACTCCCAAACCCAAACACTTGCCTCTTCCTCTTACTCTTCCTCACCTCGTACCCTTCCCTCCAACAAACCCCAACCCCAGCCTCCGCTTTCAGTAGAAATCTTCAAATCAGGTACCACAACGGGTTCTCACAAATGGGGTTCTTACAAATTGGGTGATTTAACTTTCTATTCTCTTATCGAAAACTACGCTGCTTCCTCCGATTTTGGGTCCTTGGAGAAGCTCTTGGATCAAATGAAGCGTGAACGTAGAGTTTTCATTGAGAAGAATTTCATTGTTATGTTCAAAGCTTATGGAAAATCCCATTTACCTGAAAAAGCTGTGGACTTGTTTCATAGAATGTGGGGTGAGTTTCATTGTAGGCAAACTGTAAAATCTTTGAATTCGGTTCTCAATGTCATTATTCAAGAAGGTCTATTCAATCGCTCCTTGGAGTTTTATCATCGTGTTACTGCAACCAAGAGTCTGAATATACATCCAAATGCACTCACTTTCAACTTGATTATTAAGGCCATGTGTAAGCTGGGTTCAGTTGATCATGCAGTTGAAGTTTTCAGAGAAATGCCACTTAAGAATTGCACTCCTGATGCTTATACATACACTACACTAATGGATGGGTTGTGCAAGGAGGGTAGAATTGATGAGGCTGTTTCACTATTGGACGAAATGCAGATTGAAGGTACCTTCCCCAACCCTGTTGCATTTAATGTGTTGATCAATGCAATGTGCAAGAAGGGTGACTTGGTACGTGCAGCCAAGCTTGTGGATAATATGTTTCTTAAAGGTTGTGCTCCGAATGAAGTGACTTATAATGCCCTTGTTCATGGCCTGTGTCTCAAAGGTAAGTTGGACAAGGCAGTGAGTCTCTTGAATCGAATGGTATTGAATAAATGTGTGCCTAATGATGTTACTTATGGAACACTCGTTAATGGATTTGTTAAGCAAGGTAGAGCTGTGGATGGGGCTCGTGTGTTAATCTCTTTGGAAGAGAGAGGTCATTGTGGGAATGAGTATATTTACTCTTCCCTTATTAGTGGCCTGTTCAAGGAGGGAAAATCCGAGCATGCGATGTGTTTGTGGAAGGAAATGGTTGAGAAAGGCTGTCAACCAAATACTGTAGTGTATAGTGCTCTTATAGATGGTCTTTGCCGAGAAGGGAAGCCAGATGAAGCAAGGGAAGCCGTAATTGAGATGAAGAATAAAGGTTATGTGCCCAATTCTTTCACTTATAGCTCCCTAATGAGGGGTTTCTTTAAAGCAGGGGATAGCCATAAAGCTATTCTTGTTTGGAAAGAGATGACGAATAATAATTGTAATCATAACGAGGTTTGTTACAGCATACTCATTAATGGCTTGTGCCAGGACGGGAAGCTTACGGAAGCCTTAATGGTGTGGAAGCAAATGCTGAGTAGAGGAATTAAATTAGATGTCGTGGCTTACAGTTCAATGATTCATGGCTTTTGTAATGCTTACTTAGTAGAACAGGGCCTGAAACTTTTCCAACAGATGCTTTGTCAGGAGCCCGAGTCACAACCAGATGTGATTACATATAACATACTTTTAAATGCTTTGTGCATGCAGAATAGCATCTCCCGCGCTATTGATATTCTAAATATTATGCTAGATCAAGGTTGTGACCCTGATTTTATTACTTGCAATATTTTCTTGAGAACTTTAAGAGAAAAAGTGAACCCACCTCAAGATGGGAGGGAGTTTCTAGATGAGCTTGTAGTCCGGTTAATTAAGCGACAGAAAGCGATAGGTGCTTCCAAAATTATAGAAGTGATGCTACACAAATGTTTGCTGCCAAAAGCTTCTACCTGGGCCATTGTTGTTCAACAGCTCTGCAAACCTAAAAACATTCGAGAAGCCATTGGTGAATGTTGGAGCAGGCTATGCCGCTGATATTTTGTAAGATATGTTATTCAACTACAATTTCCTTGGAGCTTAGGGACTCTGGATATAGTGATTTCTTGATCAAGGTCCTCAAGCATAAGGCCTCAAACTTTCAAAAGGCAGATGGAGTGATACACATCAAGTATGTAATTTTCCTTCTCTTCTCTCTCTGACTCTCTCTCTCTCTCTCCTTTTAACTTTGATGCCTTATTTTAGTCTGCTATCTTGTGCTATAAAACATAAATTTCATTTTGTCTGCTTGGAGATATTGGTGTGAGCCAAACAGGTCACAAATGACAATAGTACCACTTAGACCAATTCAGCTGTTTAAACCTCTTACAATCTTTTTAAACCTACTAAAATCATTTGCTTTTGTCTGTCTGAAAAATATATATTTTGTAACTTACAATGGTGAATAATAATATGCCTAAAAGGGTGAGAAAGTGCAACTGGGGGAGGAAATATCCCTCGATGGGTAAAGTGCTCAACTCAACTATCCAATCAATTTTGATTTATTTGTAGATGCACCATCTCTAGACGCTTGTATTTGTACAGGGGTCAGTCAAAGTTATTGGTTGTATATGCATTTTACAATTTCTTAAAAAGTTATCAGTAACTTTGGCCAGCAAATAATTTTATACAATTTTTAAGTATTTTGCAGATTGCATTTGTGCAAGGAAAACGAAAGACAATGATGATGAACTAGTGAACTGGATTGCTACTGGATGCCTATGTACAGAAGTGCAATTTTCTTTTGTGGGTATGTACAGAGTACATACGTTGCTTTGTCCTAATTGCAAAGAAAAACAATGCAAGGCTTATTTTCTGATTCTAATTGTCTATCAGACCCAGCATTATCTGTCTTCCATTTCAGTTACTTGCTTTCCTTGCTCTCTTCCTATTAAATTGGTCTGGGACCCTGGGTCTATAAAAGTATTAAAGTTCCCTGGTTGAATCCCAACTATCACAGCTGTAGATACAGATTGAGTGGGAGAATTGTGGGGCTATGATTGATGAAACCTATAGCCAAAGTGTCAGCAATAATACAATGTATTCTCTGTCAAAAGCATGCCCTGATTTGCTTTTATTAATTTCTTGGATCATGATAGTGGTATGGTTAATGTTAGGTTCTTGTTCTGCTCTTATTGTTAGGTTCTTGTTCTTCTCTTATTCAAGTAATGCTGTTAAGTCTTCAGAGTTAAACCATGCTTGATAGCTTCTGTGATGGGGTGGAAGGGTCGGAATAAAACTGACAAAAAAGAACTAATCATCTTTAGCTAATCCCTTGTTAGGTGTCTCTTTGGTGAACCATGCTTGATAGCTTTATATTCAGTTTCACAAACTTCTTTCACTTCCACTGGTAGCATTAAAAATATCAACCTCTGTTTTGTTGCTTATTTTTTTAACTTTATTTCCTGATAAATTATAACATTGCCCTTTCTTTTTTTAGTTTATTTGATAGTGATAGTGGTATATTTAATGTTAATTTCTGGTTCTACTCTTCTTCAAGTAACACAGGAGTCTTCATTGTTGAACCATGCTCTAGAGTATTTCAGTCTCATTGTAGAAGGGGAGGGGACATGGTATAAAACTGATAGAAATTGATAATCTTTCCCACGATATTTTGTTCTTCATATGTAAGTTAGAATTAGGTGGCTATATATACATACACACACACACACACACACATATATATATGTGTATGTATGTGTTAGGCCCAAGGTTACACGGTCTACACTAGGAGGCCTAAGAAGGGTAATTTGGAGAATAAAGAGGAGAGGAGCGTGGGAAGTGAGGGGAGCAACTACCTCCTGAATTGTAACTAACCACTTGCTGACTTGGCAAGTGGGAGAGGGAGAGGATATTCTAGAATGGGAGGTTGTTAGGCCAGAGAGAGTATTAAGGGAGAAGGGTGGGAAGAATGAGGTAGGCAGAAATTGAGTGAGGATTTAGGGCCATTTGGTAGGGAGGAGCAGACCCTGGAAGTTCAGGAGTGTCCTTTTTGGTTCTGTTTTGTAATTGCAGAGGTGTTCCTCTGTTTGTAAGGAGCTAGCCTCCATATTTTATCAATAAAATTAGGTTCCTAACAGTATGTATATGGTTTAAGATATGTGACATCAGTGTAAATTAAAGTCAATCTTACACCAATGAGGTGAGGTTGCATGGCAACTTTAGAATTGGACTTTTGGCATTTTCTAGAGCAGTGGATTTGTCCAGCCTCTTTGGAACAATTCTTTTCAATCCAGTTTAGAGGTTTTGGTTCAAAGAATCAGTTTAAGATCCTTGGACCTGTAATATTTTTGCTGGATCCTGGTGCTTATAAAAGGAGTGTAATACTGTAGTGTTTTTTTTTTTACCAGAGACTACTTCCTTCATGTCTCTTATGGGATATAGTTGTCATTTGCCTTATTGATGTAGAACAGGTAAGCTAAGGGGGGGGGGGGAGAATAAGGGAAAAGCAGACTAAGGAGAAGTTTAAGAACAATTCCAATTTCAACTCTAAATCTCAAAATTCAGTACATAGCTATCCTTAAATAGGCAAACCCAGCTTCATCACCAAGCAATCCTAAATTACTAATAGAGAAGAATAGGGGAAAAGTAGACTAAGGAGAAATAGAAGTTTAAGAACAACTTCAATTTTCAAGTGCAAACCCAGCTTGATCACCAAGCGATCCTAAATTACTAAAAGCCTCAAATAACCCCGGAATTTTTTAAAACTACCCTAATGAACCCAAATAGGAACAAATTCACATATATTGTTCCATAAATACACCTAATAATCCAAATATCCACATTCTATATCCCGGTATTCCTATGCCATTCATGAGTGAGACACTTTGAATAGGGATTGGAGAACTCTTTGGAGCTGATGTTCTGTTTTTATTTTCTTTATTTTACTGGTTTAGTCGTTTCAGGACTGCTATGTACTTGTCTTCCATTATAAATTCTTCTTTTTTCTAAAAAGCAATAATATAATTGGACTTTTTTTCTTCTCATCTTGCATTATACTATCTGACAGGATTTCAATGGCATCAGCAATGATTAGTGGAGAATTACTAAGGGATTGAGGGCCTAGATTGGAAGAGTTGAACCAAAGGCTGCTTTAGTTGATGTGGTACTGCCAAGTAAGGCATTTAATGAAGGTTGGGAACCTACAAAGGATTCATAAATGGGTCAAGTTCTTCACCGTCATCTTACTTTTTGATAAACAAAATTCCTTAAAATTGCAGTGATTGCCCTAATACTTTTCACTAACTCGGGAAAAGCTTCTCAACCTCAGAATAAAAGAATTTATTAATTGTAAGGATTATCTTGTATGTGCTGCAATCTATGATGTCCAGGAAGTTCTTTCACTCTCGCTGCTCCTATCTCCTTTTATCTTCATTTTCTTTTTTCTTTTTAAATTCATGGTGAATATGGGGCATAGCAGATCTTTTTCTTGGAGAAGAGCCAATTTTTATTGGTAATTGGACTTGACATAATGTGCTTCTAACTTATAGTACAAGGAACCAGAGGCCAGACACACATAGAAGGGCCTGATGATGATTCATCAACCCTTGCATCCGTAGGTGCATGCATCACCCGGCTGAATTGTGGTTGCTGATATAATTACCACATGATTATCAAACATATTGCAAAATGGAATGGAAGCATGTAAACAGAATATTAAATATATCTTCTCTGGAAAAAGGTAAGGGAATGAAAGAAAATTACTGCATAAATCAACTTTATTTCTGACAATCACTTTTCTAGTGATTGCTAGCTCCCTATATTCTTGTCATCCCCTTTCATATATCATGTATAAGATGAAAATCTTACTATAGTGCATCTTCCTCCTGAAAGTTTGATTTATGTATAGAAGGCCGCTAGATGTATTATATTAAAGGGCACTGCTATGTTTACAAAGTTCTGTGTTTCAATTAAATCTCAATACATAAACCCAACTCTGAAGAATTGGATAAACAAGACTAAATTTTCCTTAATATTATACATCTAATGGTCAGATGAACAAAAGTTCTTCCCTTTGAGAAAAGCACATGACCCTAGGTTTAATTTGATGTCCCTGTTAAAATAACAATTATATGAAGAAAAAAAACATCTCTGAATTCCCCCCCCCCCCCAATTATAAGGGGATACCAAATTTACTATCAATACTTTCTTGGTCCTTTACTAACTCCTGAATCTTCACATTACAATCCCATCCTAGTATGACCCATTTTTGGTTTAAGATTCCACAAGTTACAAAGAAAATAGTACGGTGGCTTTCCTTAGATTCATTGTTCAGTCGGGGGCCTTAACTCATTGTTTGGATTGAAAAAATGGAAAGGAAAAGAGATGTTCTCCCATTTGGATACAGGAGAAAACGGGGAAGAAAGAGCAAAAAGATGGACGTGAGACCATATGAAAATTTTCTTCACCATATTGCAGAGAAAATTGTGCTGTGCCATTCCTCCTTGAGTGCCTTATTCAATCTCTCAGACTTGACAGAGGACGAGAATCCGAAGAAGTTGATGTGGAAGTGAGAACAGAACATGTTGATCAATGATCACGGGAAAAGTATCTAGAATCCTAAAACATCAATGTAAAAACGGTAAAAGTTATTATTTTAAAGTAAATGTAAATTTTTATTTGTGATTTAAAGATATACACGACATCTAATTGTTCTTTCAATGTTACACTTTTATCATCAAATTAGTCCTTAAAATGATAATAAATTGATCCTTGAAAGACAAAACTAATGACATTCATTATCTTTGAAAGATCACTAATAAATGGAAGACCAACATGATATCCTTTATATTTTCGGAGAGAATTGCTTTGGTATTCTTATCTGTATGATACTCAGAATAAATTGTCAAACATTTATTGATTATTGGTTTCATAATAAAAATTTAAAATTTTATTAAATAAAATCAATAATTAATGAATTTTTCACAACTTACCTAATACAGTACCTAAAAAAAATGAGTAGCAGGACTAAAATAATGTTTGTTCTTATTTTTACGAGCCTGATTTAAGCCCAGATAATTGCGGGTCCCATTTTCCAGAACAACTTCACGTTATGAAATTATTATTTGCTTAAAACTCATAGAAGACATCATAGATGTATTACAAGTTACAACTATGCAAAGTTCATGCAAAGCAAAGTTCAGGAACCCAGTGATCTCTTATTTATTTTCACCATGGACACTGGTTCTAATATTTGATAAGGTTTGGGTCATTGTAATTCCTTTTGTAGGATCCATGCAGATTCTACATGGTTCAAGCAGCTGCTTCAGCGGCAGAAGAGACCTTCTGCTGAATATAAATAGGATCTCCCACTTTAATGATTTTTCCATTCCCTTCAACAGAAGAATCCTTCCAGACCATATTCTGGCCAAAGTATACCTGCAGAAGCAGTTCACATGTCATCTGAATCATTGAACGAAGGGAATATACATTAAAAGCTTGATGACTAAATGTCTCACCCTGTTTTTCTGTTTTCCATTTGGTCTCAAGACTTTGTCTGACCTACTTCTCATAAGAGTTTCAGTTGGTTCAGATCCAGCAATCCCGGTCTCTTGATTGATTGTTGGTACCTGACCATCACAAACAGCATCCGTATCCCAGTTAAATACACAACCATAATCTGGTGTTTTGATAGGTTCACCTTTGAAACAGACAGGCACCCAAACCAAGTTACCTTCACCCAGTTTTCTTTTTTCAACAAATTAGACTAAGAAACTGCAGGAAAAAGTAGATTGGCATGTGTATATAAACATGCATGGCAGCAAGAATTTCACATAATATTTGAAAGCCAGATATGTTGAATTGTATGTATTCCCCATGTGATATCCAATATATACAGGCAATAACAGTGAAGTGAGTAGATAAAGGACTAATAGATTAATGATAGGTACATAGATGTGGGTGTACAAGCACTAAGAAATGTCTAAGATAGTGTAGGAAAATAAAGGAGCTACAAAAACAGAAGTTTATTCAATAATGACCCAGGGTAGATGTCATCCTTGCCCCATAAACCCATTTCTCAAGAGCAACATCATCCTTGTATCTCATCCCTTGGTTTCTCAAGCAGTTACGTGGTTGGTTATTCTTCCGTATGTATTGGTGCCAGGCTGGTGAAATCAACTTCCATAAAACTAATAATCGTCACAACAAAATGGAACCATAAATAGCCGCTTCATCACTCTCCCCATCTCAAAAGACAGGCCTTAATTTTAAAATTTAGTTTCTAATATACAGGATATGGGTGGATGGTGCCCTCTATTCAAAAGAAGGGATAATGATCAATTAACAGTGGTCTTCCGTTTTGAGCCCATTATAATTTATCACTATTGTGATAGAAAATCTAAGGCATGGTATGAATGATCCAATGTACTAATGTAGTAAAATGCATATACAATTTGATTATGAAGTTTCATAAAGCCGTCTGGTTTAGAATGATATAAAGACAACAACAACCAAGCTTTTATCCTATTAGGTGGAGTCAGCTACATGGATCAACCAACGCCTATCAAAAATCAAATTTTCAATGGAAACCAAATAAAATTCGGTGAACCATACTATCCCTATACAAGGTTATCTCCCCCAAAATTGTTGTCGAAATTATTTCTGGTGTTCTCTTTTACCTTCTATTCCATTTCACATTTTTTTTTAATCATTTCCCCTTACTAATATTGCTGTACCCATCTATCATTTCTTTGTTTCTTTCATCTACCCCTAACATCATTATTCTCATTGATGCTCAATATTTATCTAGTATTAACTATACATGGAGTTCTGGCATAAATATTGGGATCACAAATGGAGAGAAATGGCCGTTGTCCACAGTTAATTATCCACTTTCCCCATATAATTATCCACTTTCCCCATATATGTATGTTTAAATCTGGTGATTGAGAGACCATCCATTCCTAATTGAAAGCAATAGTCCTTCCTTACATCAACTTTCAGAAAGTTTATCTAATGAAAGGCTCAGAACATTATTCAAGCTCTGCCCACCACCTAAATTAATCTATGTATAGCATACAGGTCCATGTTAGAAGCTAAAATTATTAGCACAAGTCACCTGGTACATGTTACTATGGAGCATATTGGCTATATGATAAGTAGGAAATAATAACGTAGAGCTCTTCACCTTACAACGGGAGCAGAGTTTCACACCCAGAAACGAAAACCTGTTTATCTTGATCTCTGTCCATAGGTCCTCAGAAAATGGTTCACTCCCTTCAACAAGGATACTGCACCATGAAGTACCCAAATCTCAATTATAAGATTTAAAATTCCATTTAGATCAATCCAGTATCTTCTGGTCTAGAGTAGTAACAAATATTATGAAACAGAGATTATATAATTGCAAGAGTAGACCAAGAGACATGGAAAAATCAATACTTGGGTCTAAAACGATTAACAGGTATGGGTTCCTTGAGAAGCTCGTTTAGTGCATCCATTGATTCCTGAAAGTCATAAATGACAAATACTGAGTAAAGATTCAGCATATAAGTAACTTCAGACTTCATTTCTCAACTTGACTGACCTGAGATAACAGTAAGAATGGATAACCATCAGAAAACATGACATTATGTCCACCAGCATACTTAGGATCAACAGGTCTAACATCTGAAGCTGCGTTTGGAAACAACATAAACAGGCTGTTCAGCATAATTCCAGAGTTTGGAAATATTACACTGGAGAGTTGCCATAGTTATTTATGCCGTGCAGTGCACTGATGTGACAAAGAGCACATGGCACCGTTGCGCATTGTTATGCACAGGACAACATTGAAGTTTGGTTCACATCATATTACACACATTTAATATAACCAAAAATAACAATAATATACAAATAAAACAACGAATTTATAAGAAAAACTTCACTCCTGCTTAAAACATAGCACACAGTCTCATTAACTCCAACAATCATCCAAAATCCAAATGTCTTCTTTTCTGAATATGGTTCAGTTTTGAGTCAAAACTCCTAGCTGTGTTTTACATATTGCACCTGTAACGCACGCCACACTAAACAGAAAATGGAGCACGTTGCATGCACTACACTAGGCAACGCTCACCTTGCAACACAACAGGGGTTTTGTTACAGACAATTTGATATGTACGCATCTTTATGAATTAAAGCATGTTGATATACAATGCCCCAAGTTGATCCCATCTATGTTCATTTGTTCTGGAAACATTTCTAGTCATTTACCAATTCATTACATGTCTAAAGTAACACATGCTTCTAATTGGTGCCACACATTTCTGTTGTCAATTATTCTTTAAGGTTTCACAAATTCAAAGGCCTACCAGTATTGAAGCGGACCAGTCGACTGGGTTTTCCTAAATAATCTGAGAACCACTGTGATGCTTCTGCTCCCTCATCCAATGCAGACCCAGACCACTCCCATACTGAGACGCCATCTGCTACTTCATGTCGTTTACTCAAACAAATTTTGAGATTTTGCATCCCAGGTGCTTTCAACACTGTAATATCAAGATAGTGATACCTTATATTCATTGACTAAACAAAGCAAAAAGCAATCATGAAGAATGTGCAAAGCAAAAGTCCATCAGCATTTCAACTCCTGTAATTTTTGTTTTCAAAATTAAGGACGCAAGGAGGGCATCTTCAAATGAGAAATGAAGTTTAAATAAACACCATATTCAGAATAAAATGCAGAAACTTGAAATCACAAATCATGACCACAGGAATGATCAAGCAAATGAGAGGGAAAAAAGTGATCAAACAAAGACATATACATTAACATAATAAGAACTTTAGACAACTCTAATGTTCCTTGTATAACAGATGTTGCCAAGTGGCTTCCATAAGCAAGAGGGGAGGGGTTGAATTGGGAATTAAATTTTTTTCACAAAATCCTTTCAAAAACTTGTTTTCTGGAGTGTTTTGAAGCTACTTGGCAATTAACCCAGCACACACAAATATAAGCAAGTAAACCAGTCAAGAGAGCTCAACTATCAAAATTGTATGCAAAATGCAAAAATCAAAGAGACAACAGTAGAGGGAGAGTGCAAGATCTTTTTATCTTGGTTCAGCCACCCAACGTGATCTATGCCCAATCCCCAAGATGCCTCACTTGGGATTTTCCACTATCAAACCAAGCTTTAATCAGGAGCTTAAAAACCTTGGGATCCCAAACCCTTATCATTTGAGACACACCCACAAGAGATACCTCACCCTTAATTCAAACAACAGTCAACAGGGTTACCTCTAAGGTGAAGTTGTTTATTTGGACAGTGATACTTAAAAGGATTGATACAAATGACTTGCTACATATCCATAGGCCTCTCGGATTTTTCTCTTTATGTGGGTGTATCGTGCACATCTAGTTCAGAAAGAGTAGGTCACTTATTCCTGCAATGAAAGACGGCTACTTTCTTATGGAACATATTTTTCTGGTTCTTCATGAGAACTGGGTGTGTCATTTTGCTTTGTAGCAGATTTTGATGATTCGTTATTAAGGTTTTGGTAAAAACAAGGAGGCTGAAATCCTTACATAGTGTGCAGTTTATGCAATTATTCGATGTATTTGGTTGCTCACATCTTTAAAGGTATCATTTTGCTCCTAAACTTGTTATGGGATAGGATTGTGTTCATGGCTTCTCTTGGGTGTTTTGCTCATAGTTGTTTCAAAGGAGTTTCCATTACTGATATGCAGAGTGACTAGACAGCCTCACTACAATCTTTATTTTTATTCTTTTCATGTTTCTTGTTGTATCATGTCTTTTCTGTTTTGGAGGATATCCTATCCTCTCCCTAGTTGTAATTTCCATCTTTTCTCGCTAATACGATTTTTTCTATCCAAAAATATATATATCTTTTACCTTTTTCCAGTGAAAGATATATTTAATATGCTGTTTGTTCACTTACTCAGATTCCACTTCGCATTACTTTGACAATCATTGGAAAGCAATGTGTTATTTATATCAGCAACAGCAAAATCAGTCATATGAAGGGTTGATAATTCAACAGGCCCATTCGTATGCGTGCCTATGGCAGAACCAGTTAACAGGGCAACACTGGTTGTGATCCAAGAAAAACTCAGCTATTCCATATTCCACACCCTCCCCTCTCCCAAACCCATACTTCAATTATATATATATAAAGGAAGATAATAAAAGGATATGGTCTGAGAAAGAGCAAAGGAGCAGCCTGGTAATCATAGTTGCAGAACATAGATGGCAATCCATGTAATAATAAAATTATCATTTGTTGTGAGTTTGAGAAGCTTATTATGGTTTAAGAAAGTATATTTGGTCAATGATTGCAATTTGAAAGCATGAAAACTGAGGAGGAATCAATATCAATCTACCCATATAGGAATCCTTTGTGGGTTCCCAGCCTTCAACAAGTGCCTGACTTGGCAGTTGTACCTCAACCAAAGCAAGCTTTGGTTCAACTCTTTGAGTGTATCCCCTCCCTCTGGAATTCACCACCAACCATTGTCGGTCCCATCTAAGTCCTGTCAGACAGAACAACACCAAAAAGAAATTATTTTGAAGAGAAAAAAAAAAAGAGGGAAAGAGAGGTGATGGGCATTTGTGATATGAACCAGTAGGAGTGAGGGGGGCATGGGGAACCGAAATTCCACGGCATGACTTCACTGGGTATATGAATATTCCTGACACTTTGGCAGTGGGTGTTGCTTCTGCTGCTGATGCTGATGTTCCCCACATTCTCTTACTCACTCTGAATCAATCACCTCAGTCAGTATAGTAACACTGTGATACCTGCAACACTAATGGTAGTGGGGAGCTTTAATACCATTCTCAGACTCAGGGGAAGAGAAAAGCTATTTAATGCTTCCTCTATTTGATATCATTTTGGGTAAGCTTAGGCGCTATTTTTATAGTCTATTTGATCAACTAGAGTGAATAGACGTGTGGGCTTAGATGTCCACAATAATCTATCTAGTAGATATTACATCATATTTCACAAATTTAATAATACAAAAATAGTTATAACTTTTTGTAGTGCAAATTGCAAAATTTGGTTTGTATAGCATTAGTGTACTGTGCGGTAGGAGACCGGAATAAAAGAAATTGGCCATCCAATCCATGTTTCCTGTTTAAGTCGCAATACCATTTCAGAAGAAAAGCAAATCAAGTAACTAGATAGAAGGAGAAATATGATATTGACGGGGATCATGATATTTAAGCGATACTAAGAAGTGTCTAGATTTATTAGGTTATATTTTTTTAAAAAAAGTTTTAATATGATATTATACAAATTTAAAAGTAAATTTAATAATATATAAGTAATTGTGAATAATAGTTTATATAAAATTATCATTTAGTAGGATGAATTTGAACTGGCGATCCATGCTTTTTTGTCAAAAATAAGAATATAATATCAAGATTTTATAAAGAGAAAATAAAATGTAAATAGTAATTACTGATAAAAAAAAATTTATGAGAATAGATTCTTATGTATTCATGATTTATTATTCATATATTTATATTCTATAACAATCTAAAATTGTTAATCTTTTATCAATAATTATCAACTTTACATCTATATATATTTTCTCTCTCACCACAACGGAATTATAACTATTTGTCTATTTGGTAAAGAGCTATACTTTTTTTAGTCATAACAAAGCAATTTGACTTCTCAAATAAATTTTTTTATTCGAAGTTTTGTTTTGTTTTTCTTTAAATTTTGTACAAAATTATATAAAGACAAAAAAAGGTGACTTTTTTCTATGATAAGTTAACTTTTTGTACAAAATTATATAAATCATATTTTCAAGTTTTGTTTTGAGATTTCTGTCAAAAAAAAAAAGTTTTGTTTAGAGATGTTGACGCTTTCCTAACGCCCGTTTGTACATTTCCTCACACGTTTTTTTTAATATATATATATATATATATATATATATTTTGTGAGAGTATGAAGAGTAAATCTTAATCATTGAATTATATATATATAATTAATATTAAATATTACTTAAAGGTCATGTGACCACTTAAAAAAGTCACATGACTTCATGTTTTAATTTTAATCATACATTAATAATTTAATGATCAAGATTTGCTCATCTTACTCACACAATAAACTACTTTTTTTTCCTAAATATGCCATATATATATATATATATTGCTTTCTTATAGTATTCGTATATGTTATTAGTACTGTCGTATATGTTATTAATCCTGAGACTAATTTCTTTCTATCACTTTTGTGATTAAAAGGCTTTTTCAATAAACGCTTGCTTTAAAATTCAAACCTACTCATTTTGAGAGTATTATTCACTTATCATTACACTCAATAACTATTAATTTTCAGCACACTTTTGCTGTTAGGAATGTAATCATTTCCTTATCTTCGTTTATTTGATAAGTAGGCACAATACAATGCATGTTGTATGCATTCTTCAAATTCCCAGTAGACAAAATTTGTACTCTGAACGTGGTCATCCGGAAGAGGGGGGAAACCCCAGTTCAATGATTCCTCATTTTTTATTTTTTGTTAACCCCACCACGTGTGGGGTCCTAAGCAAAACGCCTGTAAGAGCTCGTGGGAAGGGAAGATACTAGGGGATGGTAGTACATTGAGAGGATTGAAATTTGAACCCCCCCCCCCCTTTTTTTACATGTCTTTTACTACTAAGCCAAAGGCTTATGGGCATGATTCCTCATTTTTATTTCTTTGTATTTTCACAAATGCAATTTTACACATTAATAAGTGATAACAAACATTTTAAAATCATTTACTAGCCCAAATAAGAAGAAACTTTCGTGAAGGGGAAAAATATTATGCATGACCTTGGATGAATTTCTACCAATTAATAGGTGTATATATTTACATAAATTCGTTTATATAAATCTAGATATAATATGGTATGCTCCACAATTATAATAAAAATATTCATACTTCTAATTAAAACTATATAATCATGATAAAAATTTGATGTAAAAATATTTTAAAACTTTTCTTCTAAAATTAAATAATTTAACTTCTTCAATACTTTCTATTTTCATAAGAGTATAAGTATTTTTAGTAATTAATTGTTAATATTTAATTACGTATCTCACTTAGTTGAACTAAGATAATTATATTTTAATTAAATATGATATATGACCACATATTAACCACTAATTATAAAATGGTACTAGTACTTTAAAAATAAAAAAGAATACTAGAGAAACCTTTGACATATTATCAC
Organism: Styphnolobium japonicum; assembly: GCA_023212625.1. Lineage (NCBI taxonomy): Eukaryota > Viridiplantae > Streptophyta > Magnoliopsida > Fabales > Fabaceae > Styphnolobium > Styphnolobium japonicum. Next base: position 16,073,039 of record JALBWW010000003.1, on the reverse strand, counting down.
ACAATTTCACTTTATTATTTATCACACTAAAATTTATAAGTTTAATATACAAAATATTCACTAAAAACCTAAAAATATAATTGTTTGAGCATTAATTTTCAAAATTGTACATGAATATTTAAAAAAATTACAAATTACTCTTAAACATAATCAAAATATTATATGTTCCTTTAAAAATTTAAAATTTTTTACATGAGTACTTAATAAAATTACATATTATTCACTTAAATAAGATCAAAATATTATATGACCCTACAAGATTTTTATATCAAGATCCGCCATTGCACAACTAGTTACAAATTAATTGATAACTATTCAATAAAAAATTTAGGTTATTTCAGCAAAAATGCTATAAACGAAACTACACCAAAAAAAAGACCATTCTTTAGAAAGAAAACCAAAATGAAAAGATCTAGTTAGCTAAGCTATCTATCACAAAATCACACACATGACCATAAATTGTGTCAATTTTTTTCCCCTTTGGTGGTATGGTCTAGAAAGAGGATAAGGGGACAGAGAAGTTTCCATAAATAAATAGTGAAGTTTGGATTGCAGAATAGCTGAAGTGCAATAACAGTACCTACCTACCAACCACGTGTCATGTCCTCCTCCTATCTTACTCTTACCCAACTCCATTCCCTCCAAATCCATCATCACCCCACCCCTCTTCCCAAACACCCTCCTCCACCCTTCGCCACCGCCACCGTCACCGCCACCGCCACCGCCACCACCGCCACCGCAGAACCCATCTCAGAATCCCGTTCTCCTTCCTCATGGGTCGACCACCTTCGTTCACAAACCCAATCCTCTGCATTCCACGAAGCCATCTCGACATACACCAATATGATTCTTGCCGGTGCAACACCCGACAACTTCGCTTTCCCTGCTGTCCTAAAAGCCGTGGCGGGTCTTCACGATTTGGATTTCGGGAAACAGGTTCATACCCAAGTTTTCAAATTCGGGTATGCTTCTTCCTCGGTCACCGCCGTGGCCAACTCCCTTGTCAACATGTACGGAAAATGCGGGGATATTGAGGGTGCCCACCAAGTGTTTGAAAGAATCACTGACAAAGATCATGTTTCGTGGAATTCCATGATTGCTGCCTTGTGTAGGTTTGAGGAGTGGGAGTTGTCTTTGGAGGCGTTTCGGTTAATGTTGTTGGAGAATTTGGAACCTACCTCGTTCACTTTAGTGAGTGTAGCTCATGCTTGTTCTAATATGAAGAATCGTGATGGGCTGCGGCTTGGAAAGCAAGTGCATGCTTATACTTTGAGAAAAGGAGATTGGAGAACGTTCACTAACAATGCTTTGGTGACAATGTATGCAAAACTAGGAAAAGTTGATGATTCCAAAGCTTTGTTTGAGCTCTTTGATGGTAAAGATATGGTTGCTTGGAATACCATTATTAGCTCACTCTCTCAAAACAATCGGTTTATGGAAGCATTGTTATATCTCCAACTTATGCTTTCCAATGGAGTTAAGCCTGATGGGGTTACTTTGGCAAGTGTTCTGCCTGCTTGCTCCCATCTTGAGTTGTTGAAGACTGGAAAGGAAATACATTCGTGTGCCTTGAGAAACACGGATTTGATTGAGAATTCTTTTGTTGGAAGTGCTTTGGTTGACATGTATTGCAATTGCAAGCAAGCTGAAAAGGGTCGACGAGTTTTTGATGGAATCTTGAGAAGGACGGTGGCAGTTTGGAATGCTATGGTTGCTGGTTATGCGCGGAATGAATTTGATGAAGAAGCCATAAATCTCTTCATTGAAATGCTCACCGTATCTGATTTTGTTCCAAATGCCACCACATTATCAAGTGTTTTGCCTGCTTGTGTACGTTGTGAAGCATTTTTGGACAAAGAAGGCATCCATGGTTACATAGTAAAAAGGGGCTTAGAGAAGGATAGATATGTGCAAAATGCACTAGTGGACATGTATTCCAGAATGGGAAGGATAGAAATTTCAAAGAGCATATTTAGCAGCATGGATACAAGAGATATAGTCTCTTGGAACACAATGATCACTGGTTATACTGTTTGTGGGCGCCATGATGATGCACTTAATCTTCTGCTTGACATGCAAAGAGGTCGAGAAGAAGGAAAGAGTAACACATTTGATGATTATGAGGATGATGAAACCATTCCCCTCAAGCCTAATTCAGTGACATTAATGACAGTTCTTCCTGGTTGTGCTGCCTTGGCAGCGCTAGGTAAAGGGAAAGAGATTCATGCTTATGCTGTTAAACAAATGCTGGCAACAGATGTTGCTGTGGGAAGCGCACTAGTTGACATGTATGCAAAATGTGGTTGCTTGAACTTATCGAGGATAGTGTTTGATCAAATGCCTATAAGAAATGTTATTACTTGGAACGTTCTTATCATGGCTTATGGGATGCATGGGAAAGGGGAAGAAGCTTTGGAGCTTTTTAGAAGAATGGAGGCAGAAGGAGACATCAATGGGGAAGTAAGGCCAAATGAAGTGACCTATATTGCTATTTTTGCTGCTTGTAGTCACTCTGGGATGGTGGATAAAGGCCTTAATTTATTCCATTCAATGAAAGCTGACCATGGGATTGAACCTAAAGCTGACCATTATGCTTGTCTGGTAGACTTACTTGGCCGATCTGGTCAGGTGGAAGAGGCATATAAACTGATCAATACAATGCCATCCAACATGAATAAAGTAGATGCATGGAGTAGCTTGCTTGGTGCCTGTCGGATCCACCAGAATGTAGAAATTGGTGAAATTGCAGCTAAGCATCTATTTGCCTTGGAGCCAAATGTGGCTAGCCATTATGTTCTATTGTCTAACATATACTCTTCAGCTGGACTTTGGGACCAGGCAGTGGATGTTCGGAAGAAAATGAAGGAAATGGGAGTAAGAAAAGAACCTGGTTGTAGTTGGATTGAGTATGGTGATGAGGTTCATAAGTTTTTGGCAGGGGATGCTTCGCACCCACGAAGTAAAGAACTCCACGAATTTCTTGAAGTTCTGTCACAGAGAATGAGAAAAGAGGGCTATGTACCTGATACTTCTTGTGTACTTCACAATGTTGATGACGAAGAGAAAGAAACTATGCTCTGTGGGCATAGTGAGAGACTGGCAATAGCTTTTGGCCTTCTAAATACCCCTCCTGGAACTACCATTAGAGTTGCCAAAAACCTTCGGGTTTGCAATGACTGCCATGTTGCTACTAAATTCATATCAAAGATAGTGGACAGGGAAATCATTCTTAGAGATGTAAGAAGGTTCCATCATTTCAGAAATGGAACTTGTTCTTGTGGGGATTATTGGTAAAAAGTATAAATTTTAAATTTTGATTTTGATGTTTTTTAATTCATCGCCCCCTCCTCCTTGCATAATCTGTATAGGATTTCCTGTTGTATCTTCTGAACCCTGAGATAGTTTTCATGAAACGCAAAAGCTGCAGATTCTCCCAATTCTCTAGATTCTAAAGTGAGGGGTACACTTTAGAAAGAAAGTATAGAATTGTAACTGTTGATGAAAAATCAAAATAATGAATTATCACATATCCATATTATGCATGTGTTTTTATTTTCTCATTAACAATTATAATTCTGCACTCACTTTTGGAGGATACAATTCCCTATTTTATTACTAGTAGTCCTATCTTAAATAATTGATACCCATGTGGCTTGCTTCTTTTTCTTCACAGTGTTGCATATGGCTTTATGGAAATTCTATCCTCACAAATTCAGAATACAATGCCAGCCATTGGGTGCAACACGTTTGGTTCTAAACTCCGACGGAAATAAGGTTCACACGTCAGGAGAATACTAAATTCAAGCCTCAACTCAATCCTATATGGCCTGTGGCTAGCTCGAAATAAGCTTCGTTTTAAGTTGTCCGAACTCTCTGCAAAAAGACTCATAGATAAAGATTATAATGCTAGAATATTTTCTTATTACGGTAAGTCACTAATTATTAGTAGTTTGAGTTTTATAAAATAGGCTGAAAGTCTATCCATGTAAAAAAAATAGCAAACCTATAACATACGTGACCAATGTAAATTTAGGCCTACGGTTGGATTAATGTGGCTGACGACTTTATAGTAGTCCGTGATGAGAAGACCTCTTATGATTGACATTATATCAACATTTTAGGCAGAGAACCTTTGTGACTTGTCTTATTGAGAGCACTCGCTAAATTTTAGAGTTTAAGAAAGCTTAGCCACCCATAAAGATCATATTTAAACAATTAATGATTCGTTTATTTTACTATTTGATGATAGGTAAATGCGCGTTTGAAAAAAGGAAAGAAATTTTCCTTCTACAAAATGTGCATTGGAAGACGCGCAACGCACATTTGCCTTAGATAAAATCCTATTCAAACAAGCTATAAGATGGACAAGTATGTTTCGATATGTAAATTAGATATTCTTAATTCCTTGCATGTTTGAATTGTATGCTTACATGTGATATTAGAGCTTAACTTGTATGGATGTAGGACCAATTATATGGATCTATGTTTAAGAACCCTAATTTTTTGGTTTCTTTTAATCATAATTTGCTTTTGTTGCAAACTTATGTTTAACATAAGTGAGATTTTAGGGTTATTGTAATACATGTTACTAGGAATATGTAGAGGCCTCATTTGCATAAAATGATAAAATGATGACTTATAGAGAGAATTTAATTTCACAAGTTTCTGATTCGTTATTTAGGATTCATCTATAAATATTCAATTTGATGAAATTGAACCTTATGATGAGATTAGATTTTTATATATGTTGTTTATGGACTTCCTATTCTTTGACATTAATATGGGTTTATTTGAACAGTTACGAGTGAATTTTTCAATCAAACACTGTCCGGAGTAGAATCACGAGATTGTAAAATTCACAATTTTGGTTTTCTGGTTCAATTTATATGTGGGTATTGTTTAAAATTTATTTCCCTTCAAAAACATGTTCAAATTGTGTCAAACAGTAAAGGTTCCCAGAAGCTTTTGACGTTGAAAGTTCATGTCAACACAGTGGCGTTTTCCACCGTGGTTTCATGGAATTTTTTGGGATTAAATCTTAATTAACTCGTCATGATAATGTGTTTTTGTTGTTAGAAATATTTTTCCCTTTAAAACCCATTAAAAAAAACCGCATTAAAAATGTGCATAGAAGTAATCGACCTATAAATTATTGTTCTTGCATAGCTCCAACCAACTAGATAGCCACAGCCTCAGTATTCATTACTCAAATCATCATGTTTGCATAACAGTAAATAAGGAAATGTTACACCATTACAATAACTAACAATTTTTACTTCCATTAACCGTTTTTAAATAGGTAGCATCATATGATTCAATAATAGTGTAAAAAGTAGATCAAAATTGAACCATCCAAATACATAGGCAACAGTGTAAACTTTTAATTTCATTTTACACTTCTTTTCTAATTTGCTTAGAGCTTGATCAAGGAAAGAAAAATGGCAAAAGACCACCACAAAATCAAGAGAATAGATTTGAACCTGCAATTCATGGATAAAAGAATTCTTTTTTGTGATACAGGTATACAGCAGTGTTGCAAAATTTTCCTAGCTATTATAAGGTTACTAGATTGGGATCAGAACAGTATTTGCTCTTGATAGATCTCCAATGCTTGGATAACTTTCTCAATGAACAATTTCCGGTGCAATCTATACCTGCACACGTAGCATTCACAATGAAACTATTAATAAAGGGTTTAGGGTTTAAGATGTTACTGAAATTAAATTTTATAAAGCTTCTGAAACTGCTAGATAATGTTAATATGGCATACTTTATTGCAGTTTCAAGTGTCCTCGTAGCTTCTGGCAAGGAATCTGTGGTCATGACGTGTAAGCTAAGTATTAGCTTTTATCAACAAAGCAAAGTCTAATTAGAGACCAAATAGTCACACAATAGCAGCTTTTGGTAAATTTAGATTTCACAGTCTCAAAAGGTTGAGTCTATCCTAGAGGATGGGAGCACGCAACTATAAGATTATATAAACCTTAGGGTAATGCTTTGAAGAGCTCCACCGCACAAGCGGTTGAGCCTTTTGCCTATTGGATAAGTGTAACTGACACGATACGTGTGCCTGATGCAATTCAAATTCTCAACAAAAGTCCTTCGTGACTTTGCTGGTAGCCAATGGAGGCTCGATTGATCGAGCACTCCATAGAACCCCTGAACCTTATTTTGCAGATATAATTGTAGTCATGTAGACTTGTAGCTTCAACTCAGAATATAGCTTGTTTTGGTTACATTGATAGACTGACGCCAGGCCAACCAGAATATCCCCAAAAATTTTCAAGCCAACACAGAAGTAGGGAAGGCCCTTCCATGTAACACCCCACAAAGGTGCATTACTGATAGAGAAGAATACCGAAGTCAACAGGATCAGGCTAAAAAAAAAAGAGTCAACTATGCTATTTTCAGGATGATACAGATTCTCACAAAGCAGTCATATCCCAAAATACAAATTTGACATAATATGACAATCAGTTCCACCTTTCATTGTTTCCAGTGTAAGGATGTGAACATCAAACTTACCTAGCAATTTCTGGTCTTGCTTAGAGGTTGTAGCAAATTCTCCAAGCATCTGTTGGCATTCTTCTTGTAACTCCTTTACAGCCTTTCTTTCCACACTAGGGATTGGAGGCACATCCCCATCAGACCAAGTTGGCAATGTTCGTGCTGCAGCTATGACTGCTCCGTCAACAAAAGTATCTCCAGTGTTTGATAGACGATCTGTTATAAATTTCATATTGATATTCTCAATAATGCCAATTTGAATAGAGAAAAGCATAATAAAACCAGATTCAAGAAAGAAAATTCATATTGCCCATACTGTTATGGTAATACTCTTCAGGAAGGCCAGATATATTGAACACTGACAAGAAGGAATCCAAATGAATTTGTGCATTGCCTGAGAATTTGATCACATCCCAAGGATTCTGCAAATGTAAGTTACTCTGAGAACTACAGTTACAAAATCAATAGATCTAATACCAAACAACATCTATAAGTTTACATGAATTGTTCATTAGAAGAGTAATGAAGGAACAAAATAATGGAAATATTTCAAAGGAGCCCCGAGACATGCTTTACAGTGACCATGGACATTGTGAAATAGAAGGATTTTCTCATGTGGATTACATTGGATCTCAAGTGGATACGAGATCGACTTCAAGATACTGTGTTCGTGGGAGGAAATTTAGTTTCCCGGAGAAGAAGCAAAATGCGGTGTCTGGATTGAGTGCAGAGTCAGAGTACTGAGCTATGGCTCAAAGTCTCAAACCACTTGTGAACTGATATTCTTGTGACAAACAATTACTCAATGAGATTGGCTTCAGGAGTACCTTGCGCATGAGATTTTTGTGTGACAACCAGGCAGCACTCCATATTGCATCAAACCGGTGTTCCATGAGAGAACGAAACATACTGAGATTGTTTGTCACTTAATTAGTGAAAGGTTGTAGCAGTGACTCATTAAAAGGAAGCCTGATCAACTGGATGGAACCAAAAGTCATTGCTTCATTGAACTTTGAACAATTGAACCAAATCATTTGGTAATTTTTTGTGTGTTTTCTAGTGATACTTGCAATACCAATACGTACACTTTAATTGCTTCTTTTAATCAATTGGGTTGGAACTTTTTCAAGAGTAACATGTAAGTGTTGAAGAGTCACGTTATGAGATGCCACTAATCAGTTAAAGAAAATGGATACTGACATTGGTCTGGCTTTTCAGAATGCTGCAGGGAGAGAGGAGAGGCCCTTTATTTTGAATAAAAATATAAAATTGACTTTTGCATTAAGAAGGGATTACAAAACTTTATCTGAATTCTCAAAGTGTAGATATTAACAAAGACTTGAAAGGGGTGGCTCTTGGTCTGACTATATTAGAGACAGAACTGAGTGAAGTAGTGAACACTGAAAGAGAGTCTCTCTAGGAAGAGAACTTGAGCTCAACAAGGAGAGAGAGCTTTTTATTTCTTTCCCATCAATGGGATTTGTCAAGGCCTTGGGTCCAGCCATGGGTGCAGATCTTAAATTTGATTGAACACTGGTGTGCTGATAAGGACACACACACACACAGAGAAGACTTAACAAAGGAAGATATTTTTAAACAGAAAAGCAGGGTATTAAGGAAGCACGGATTCTTTAAAATGTCTGTCGTACCAATGTCTGATACGTACCCATATTGGATACTGTATCGGATACTCCTCAAACAACATCGGATACTATTAGCCTACATCCCATAATTTTTATTTTTAATTTTTAATTTTTGTGACAATATGGGCGGATATCATAAGAATTTGATTAATTCTAGTCTTCTATTGTATTTGCAATGACAAATGCTAAAACTGAAAACTCTTTTCTTCAATTTTAACCCTTAATCATGGAATAACCCAAGTTTTTTTTTTTTATGATGTCTTATGATGGTTTTACATTTTTTTATGTTTTATGATATGATATATATATATATATATATATATGTTATGTCGTATCTTGTTGTACCCATATCCTAATTTTTTAGGAAATGTCATATCCCAATGTCATACTAGTGTCGTATCCATGCATCATACGCAATGGTTTGTCTGCCATGAAATATGCAATCAAACAGAACTGTGAGAGCAACCTGAATGAAGGACAGGGGCGGGCAATCAAGACAGTAGAGAAGAATAATAGATTAGGTCAAAGCAAGGAGAATTAATACAGGCAATTAAATAAGTAAATCTTTTTCTCTCCTAATAACTACCAACCTCATAAAATTTATTAATTAAAAAATAATTCAATTTACCAAAAAAAAATCAATTCAACAAAACTGACTGTATAAAACTCCAATAAATGCAGTCCTTCAAAAAATCAAAACAAAAATTTCCTAAACCCATAAAAACTGGAAAAGGGTATCAATATACTAGTTCCCCATTTCCAATTGATACCCCATGAGCCGTTTCTCTCCCACTCTAGGCTTCGATTGACAGAGGTTTACATTACTATCCGTCTTCGAATCAAAGCTCAAATAGCAAAATGAATTGAAGAGAAAGAGTGTATTACCAGCAGTGCATGAAAGGAACGGAGATGAAGACAAATGGTGGCAGGTAGAGAGAGAAAGATCTAGTTGTTTAAGTCAATTGAAAAAAAAAAGACAAAAGGAGTTTTTTGTCCAATAAAAGAGTGAAGGATGCTAACCTTCACCTGAAAGGTAGAAGGTTAGCATTCCCCTATATATATATATATATATATATATATATATATAAAATAAGGTTATATCAAGTGAGAGGGGTGATTTATTGTGAGACGTGAGAGGAGTGAATCATGAACATTTGATCTTACATGGATGGTCATGATTGGACATTACTTAAAAGTCACATGACTTTATGTTCTAATCTTGACTACACATGCGTGGTACGATTTTCAAGATTTGCTCATCTCTCTCTCACAATAAGCTACTCATATATATTTATATAGTGACTGATGAAAATCCTAACAGGAAAATAAAAGTTGCAAAATTTTAGAGCAATCTTGAACTTTGATTTATGGCAAAGAAAATATCTAAAAGTGTAGAATCAAGCAAAGTGCCTTCCATCTTTCAAGGTGCCAAATTTGTTCTGGGCAGTGGACATCTCTAGCAAATAATATTGGAGAAGAGTGATGATGTGGCTCTTCAAGGAATAACCATGTCACCAAAGAGCACAACTGGCCTAACTGTTTAAACTGTTGCCAGCTCATCCAGTTTTCACAAAATCGGACCAGTTCCCAATTCAACTGGTTGGACAGGCTGGTCAAGTCCAGGTTTCAGAACACTGATTCATATATTAATAGTTTAGAGTTAGTGATGCAAAATGCTGGCAGACATCAGTAAACTTCATGAACACAGTTGGCATAATTTTTAATTAACTGAAATTTCTGATACATAATACTAAGGGTAATGCTAGACATACAAAAGTTAAATAAACAAAAATTCACACCTTTCTATACCAATAGATTTACCTCTGGATCTGTGCAGAGTCATATCAACACAAATCCACATATTATCCAACTGCTCTATACATGGGAAGTGTCTCTTTGTCTCTCCAAAAGTTGTCTCTCTAGTATTTTCCTAATACTGAACTTACAAAAACCTACCCAAAATGAATTACTCATAACCGAAAAAACATGAAAGAAAAAAATATCCAAACTGAATTTTAGAGGGAATAGAAATTATAATGCTGGGGTTGACATTGACATTTATAATGAATGGGCTTTCAGTGTGATTTTTTTTCTTCATTTAATGCAGATTTTCATGAGCTTCTGTTGCAAAAGCTGAGGGTCGCAGGCCATAAGTTTTCAGGACAAAGAACTAAAGAATATAGAACATTCCTCTTATCAAGATTTAAATGGAAAGAAAATTACCACAGGTGATGAAAATCCATATCTTTGCATTAACATGTCATTCTTCTGTCCACTCATGTAATTAACTGTCATCTGTTACAATTTTTTACAGTATAATCAGGATCTCCATGTGTCACAATGAAATAATACAAACAGTAAAATATACATGCAAGGAAAAATTTTAGTTTCACTCAACATAAAAGCAATTATTCTTTTAAAGCATGTTAACCAACGTAATAATTAAATTAACCAAGAAATATTGATCAAGCTTATGAACAATAACACTCCTCCTCTGTCACTGATTGTGTCTGGACCATAAAAATTGAAGATAAGTACAAAATATAAAGACGTAATTACACAATAACTACTTATTGGCAGTTGTGACTTGTGACTAAGTTGGTTGGTATTTATGGGGAACATGGATTTGCCTTCACAACATAAAAAAAAAAATTCTCTATTCAATTTAGAGGTTTTGGCAGTAGCAAGGAATTGTGGACCTTTGCTCTTTTTTCTGGTTTGAGAATTGAGATGCATTTATCTTTTAGCATAACACGAGAATTTTCAGCTAGAGAATCTTCCCTGGCCATCTTCTTTGGGATAGACTTGTTTTTCTAGCTTATATGAGCATGTTGGCTGATGGGTTGTTTAAGGGGGTTTCTACAGAAAATATGCAAAAGGATTGTAGAATGTAGAGCCTTCTTGAGATAATGTTGCTCTTTCTTCACTCTTTTTTTTGTTCTTTTTTCCTTGCTTTAGGAGGATTATTGATCCTCCTGTTCTGTATTTTTTTTTTCTTATTAAAGTTGACTTTCATCAAAAGAAAAAATTACAATAGCTTTTTCCTGGTGGGCTGCACTGGGAGCAGGGGCTGGCGAACAATCTCGAGATCATCTGTTCCCCAATCCATGCTAGTATACTAATTTCCCAAATAGCAGAACGTAATGGCTCATGGATCCAAAAATGCAAGTGATTCTTGCTACAAGCCAACAGTAGCTCAGGCAGAACCAAACTGTTTCAGCCCAAAATTGAGAGCAGTTTCTTTACAGTACCTTTTCTCAACAGATTTTAATAGGGTATAGGAATATCATTCAAGCCCTTGGTGTTGAAAAACAGTAAATTAACCTTACAGCAGTAGTTCCTAGGGTCAAACACCAAACTCGGCCCAAAATGTTTCACCTATGACTTGTTTTATAAAGTGCTTCAAAACTAGTCATTTCATGTAAACTACTCTAAAAGAGCATCTTAATGAAATTAATAAACTTAAAAAATATGATCCCATTTTCTAGGAACTGTGGATCTGCCCAAACAATTTGGAGCATTTTCTTTGTCTTCATTCCCAAGTTTTGGAAGAGACAAGGAGAGCAAAGCTTTATGGAGATGTGCTTCATTTTGAGAGGTTTGGCGAGATTTCACTTGGATGCAGTAGTAACTTTAGTCAGCAGTCCTTGTCCTTATCACTGATTTGGGATAGTTATTTTCTTAGCTTCCTTGTGGGTTAAAGTAAATAGTTTCTTTTGAGAGGATGCCATGCTTGATATGCAAAGAAATTGGAGAGCCCTTGAGTTAATGATTTTTTCTTTTTTGTTCTTTGCTGGGTTCTGTTAGACCAAGGACAATATTTTACACTCTAACATAGTCCTCTGTTTCTTTTAATAAATGGATATTCTTTTAGCATAGATAAATGAAAAAGACATCAGCTCACCTCCCTATAGAGAGAGCAATATATTGAAATAAAGATTAAAAACCGCAACAAGCTCTAATCAAGGAAAATCTCAATTAATAGGAATCCGATAGTCGATTGAATTTCCAATTCATTTAATCAGTTTACCCAAGTTACTCCCCCCCCCCCCCCAAATGGTCTGCTTCAGAAGATTGAAATTGGTTCTGACACCTTGTCTATCCCTTTTTCAGATATTTTATGGAAAACGGCATATACATTCATTTGAGATGCACTCTATCTGTCTGTATTTCTGGCCTTCTTCACACAATTTACTTTCTCTAGTTTTATAAAATCAATGTTAGTAAAATGAAAATCTGCACTAAGTAACATTTAGGGTCTGTTTGGTTCAATGGAAGGGAGGGATTTTTAATGGAGGGAAAGTATAAATTTACTTTTTTACACAGTTATAACATTTAATTTAGGGATATTTTAGTCCATTTTTAAACATATATTCTCTCCCCTCCAAATCCCCCCTCTTTTGGAGGGGAGTTAAAATTGCCTTACGCCCCTCCCCTCCAAAAAATTGAACCAAACACATAAAATTTAAAATAACCCCTCCCCTCCCCTCCATTTCCCTCCAACCAAACTCTATGTTAGTATATGCAAGGAATCAATAAAAAAACGCACTTCATAGAAGCATCAAATGGTTTTACCTCATCTCCCTTTCTAATCCGCTGTCCAGCATTTATAAGCACCTCAAGCATCCTGTCCTTAAAACGCCAATGGAAAAAACAATTTGGCTGAAATGAATGGTTCAGCATGTCTGAAAAGTGGGACTAAGTTAATCAAACAGATAACAGTAAAAAAAAAACTATACATCTTAAGTGAAAAAAATGAGCACCACTACCACCTGTGATGTACGACAAATAAACTTTTACACACTTTTTGCTTACTTGTTTCCCTCTACTAATTGTTCTTTTTCGTTTTTCCCCATTACAATTATCAGATTGAAATGGATACTGTATTACTGTGTATATAATTTAACTTTTACCTAAAACTATCTATCTTTTTCATATAAGAAAATTAAAATCAACTATTCAAAATATAATACAATTTATGTACAGAGGAGAAGTTAAATGAAGATCTAAACTCAAAAAAGTTAATATATATCTACAGGCTATCAGTCTTGACTGGGGAACAAAGAGATGCAGATGGCCAGCGACTATTTTGAAAGAAGAATCGGACCAAAATATAGATAAACAAAGTACTTCAATATAATCCAAGGAATCCAAAGATAATAATATAGTAAATATTGTGAAATTGAGACACCAATAATACTTTAAAATGAAGAAATATAGATGAACTCATCCCACTACATGAGAAGGCAATTTTTTCTTAGGAATCGCTTCTATAGCTTACAGTTTGCAGCCACTCAAGTCTTCCTCTTAGTCCAGTAAAAAGCATGTTAACTTCTGCAATCTACATGGACAGATTAATATATAGGCATCTCAATTGCATCACTATTCATCTCATGCACAAGAAAGTTGGTCCTTAACAAGACTTTTCACATTTAATTTGGATATTTTCCAAAGAAATTGTTGATTTCAGTACAAGAACTCGGACAAATTAAAAGTATTACTTGAGTCGTTCACCATATCTATTGAAAGCACCCTACATAGCAAGCAAAATTCAGATTTTATGATAAGGACAAGCTGAGCAACTTGCCTATTTGCTGGAAGCCTGGAACACACAATTTCTAAGAAGGACTGTCTAGTAGTGCTGGTATACTCGTCTTCTCATTTGTTACATAAAAATGAGAAAACTGTTCTAACAATACAATGAACAAATTACAATGTAACAATGAAAATGAAAAAGGTAAACGGTACAGATATTATTATTTTTTTTGAACTGGAAATTAAATTTAATACAAGAGAAAGTCAATGAGAAAATGAAAAGTTTAAAGCTATCAAACACTCCATAATATTAATCCAAATCACTCTACAAACTTCATCTCTATAGACCTACAGTTCACATAAAAAAAGGTCCCCCAAGAGAAGAGCGTGCAAAATCTTACACACTTTTCCCTTCTTCTCAAAGAGTTTGATGTTTCTTTTTGCAGTGCAGAAAAAAAATTCATTCCATGCATAATCTTGTGCTACTTGTTCATCAACTTTTAATATTAATGAACATTTAAAATAGCTAAAGGACATCATAGTAAACAAACTCTATTAGAAAATAGAATACTAGCAAAAATTATGAAGGTAAAAGATTTGTTTGATTATATTATGAGTGCAAAATAGATATCATATTTAGCCAGACTAACTAAGCCACTAAGGTGGATCTGAGCTTACCAGCATAAGGAATCAGCATATTTGCTTCTTGATTTAGTGCACCAATTCTCATTTGCATGCTAATAGATCGTGATTGTGCAATACCCACTGCCCAAATGAACCTTTGAGGATCACGAGCGAGACGCTTTATTTTAAGGGGTGCATCATTGTGCTGAATGAGGTTAACACGTAATTTGTTAAGAACACAAAATGAGTTGTGTGCACAATGGAAGACCAACAAATTCAAAACAGACAATTTGCTCTTTACCCAGTTCTTCTGCCAGAATTCTAAGGCTCGTTGTTGCTGGTTTCTCATAGTAGAAGCAAGATTGGGATCTTGCAGCTCCAAAAGTTCCTCCTGTAGGAGATACAGATCTATTATGAGAGATGTAGTAAAGCCGTTTATAAAACTGTAAGGTAAGTTTCAAAACGCATCTATTCTAGTAATTATAGACACGAGTTTGGAAGTGCTCATACAATAAAACCTTAAAATGACAGAGGATTCCAGGCCAACTTAAGAGAGCTGATAAGTATTCTGTGGCTCAACCAAAATTGATATGAGTAATCTTCGAGGTTTCCACCAAAAAAACAAAATATAAAGAACTCAAATGACCTTAAGTTACAATACATTGGCGAAGGAAAGCTTTTAAATTTAGTCAAGTGCAATCCCTAAAGTAAAATTAGTTGCTAGACTGCTCCAACCAAATTTTTTGTATAGGCCCATCAAAATCAAATACTCTTAACACAAGAATCAAGTAAGGCAGAGGGTCTCTCAGATCTACACAAAACAACATAAAGAAAACAGACTACTTCCACTGTTCCACATCATACAACATATATCACTAAGAATAATTACTTTTTCCAGTGTTATGACATTATTCAACTTCAACATAGAAACTGCATATTAAAATATTTTCAAAGGAAAAACTTGAAACAACCCAACAAGGGAAAATTGAAACATCTAGTATGTCCATGTCCCTTCGATATCAAGAATTCATCGGTGTGCATGTCAGAATCTCAATAATATCATAAAAGGGATACATATAATCTAAACTAATTATCAAACCATGGTTTAATGATACAAAACCAGTGTTTTTTACACACCTCTGTAGCTAGAAGTAAGCTAGAGCACTCATCTGCACTTGGTAAGAAGTCACCATACAACTGCCAAAAGTTGTCTTCACAGTCAAATGCAAATAAGAGGAGGCATGCTAACCTTAAGTCCCAATCTGTCTGCCACAAAGACTCACACAATTACAATAAGCAGTATGACAAGAAAATGGGTTTTTGACTTTTTAAGTAAGTGCAACTGTTAACAACAACAACAAATTGAACAAGATTTACAGGACATAACGAGTGACAAATTGGTAGGATATATATTTTATCATGCAAACAATCTAGCAAATCAGTTATATCCTGTTATGAACTAATGAATTTAGAGGAGAATTATAATTACCTCTGGATTTGTCGAGTTGATAATATCAAATATTGGATGACCCACTGGAATTATATCAGGGAAAAACATCCACGGGAGCTTCTTGCTTACAGTTAACATTAATTCAAGAGGAATCTCCATTATAACCTGCTCAAGTAAGTACAAAAGTACATCATTATGGAAAACAGCCATGGACAAAAACTATGAGCATAATCACAAAGGACATTATACAAATAACTAACTATGTAAAAAATTCTAGAAGTTCACAAAATATGTGCACTTAGTTTTACATGTGCCACTGCCAGCACTCACAAAGGCTGTATATTTTGTAGAAGAAGATAAATGGAGTACCATCACATGCAGCAATCTTCAATGAAGCTACTCACCCTAGCTCGGCGAAGAGGTTCTACATCTTTGGAAGCATACACACCAAATCCATCTGGCCCTTCCTTAAAATCAATTCCATAAGCCCGCATGCTTCGGATGTAACCAATCTTGTAGAAATCAGGGTCTGCAGGCTCCAACTAGAGGAACAAATATCTTTTTTTTTAAAAAAAAAAATTACAACTGAAAATCTCATAAAAACTAAAGACCCTTAAAGAATTCATCCAAAGGCTGGTTGTTCAGTAAAGAAGATACTGAGAAATCTCAAATAATAAGTCTACTCTATCTGTTATGAACATAAAAGCACATCAAATTATGAACCAAACAGTGGACAAGTGGAAACCAAAGCAAACAAACAAAAAAAAGAGTTGAGATTTACCTCAGACGATGACTCTTCAACTTTGGTTGGCTGAAACAAGGGAAATGTGGGTGCATCGACCGAAGCTTTTATGGGTCGAGCTTTGTTTTCGGCATGACAGCCAAATGAGTAACTGGGTCGCCACAAGAAGCCATGGCGCAAACCTTTGACCTGTTTTACATGTAAACGAAGCTTAGAAAGAGGTTCAGATGGAAGAGACACAAAAAAAGAAAAGAAATTTGAACCTGGGTGTTGAAGAAGAAGCAGTGCGTTGGGTGATAAAGAGGAAAAGAAGAGGCCATTGTCAAAGACTCAAAAGCATATGTTGTTGTGTTGTGCTGACACAGTGCGTGTGTGTGTGTGTGTCTGGTCTGGTGATAATGATGCAAAGCAAATTCAAGTAACAGAGTAAACAAAGTTATCCACTATCCAAGGAAGCTCTTCTTCGTTTTAGTTTTCAAGTGATGTGTCTGTAAGTGACACAGGAACGCGTTCCTCTATGTCCAACAACTCCTTTTATCTCTTTTGTTTTTCTGAATGTTTTATGAACCGGGCGAGAGATACAAACGCCGACGTTTTCAGCTCATCCTTTGATTAGTTGAACAATGATATAATATAATAATTATAATTATATATGTATATATAAATTTGATAACATAAATTATAAAAATTAATTATATATGGTAATATTGATTATTATATTTAATTAAAATACTTTTATTTTAAAAGTAATAAGAATTTTTTAAAAAAAAATTAAGGTTTAATTTTATTTAAAAATAATATTTTATTATTTCTTCTAAAAGTATTTATAATTATGAAAGTAATAGTTTTAAAAAAAAATCGATTAGCAAAATTGCATTCGGACATTTTTCATATCGTAAATCTTAAAAATTTATTTGAAATTGATATAAAATATGTTTAAATTAGATAAATAAGTCAAAAGTTATTACTTTAAAAATTAATTAAAAATCTAAAAAAAATTTAAAAAATCTAAAAAAGTAATAGAAAAATTCAAAAAAATGAAATTAAATTAAAGAACCAATCAATTTTTAAAAATCAATTCTAGTTCAAATGGTTTATCAATTCAATCCAATGTTAGTCGGTTTTGGTAATTTAATGCCCTAACTAATTCTTTGGATGAAATCGAATCATAGATATATCTGGTTCCAAGTCTATCTAATTTTTAAAACATTTTTTTCCTCAAACATTCATGTATCTATTAATCTATGTAAGCTTTATTTAAAAAAAAAACTTTATATAGGTTTTTTGTAAATACAAAATTATATAGGTTTTATGGATTATGTTCATCTTCATTGATAATTAGGAGATGCCAAGTTTTTTAAGTAGAAAAGTATTCGATTTAAAAAAGTGAAATATATATTTGTGTATGTAAAAGATGGCATGAGGATATTATTATTGTAAAAAAAAAAATTGAAGTTGTATTTTTTTTTTCATGATTTTGTAGTATAAAATATTATGTCTAAGTTCATGTATAAAAATTTGTATAAATACATACATTTAATAATTAATAGGCGGAGACTTAAAGAACATTATGTTTAAGTTCATATACAAAAATTTATTCAAATTTATATAATTATCAGAGATTCAAAGGGACATTTGATTACAAGCTAATGAGTTATAAAGTAGATATTACCCTGGCATGTATTTTGCATTAACTACACATATTTCCTTTTTATTGTGAATTTTTACACAAAATTCTTTTGTATTTATGAAAAAAGAAAGCACTACAAACAAACTAACCTTAAAATGTTGTACGTCATGCTTAACATTTTGTTTTTTTTGGTAAATATTATGCTTAACAAATTTGTTAGCTGAAGTATTAGCGCATAAGTATTTTATATTTAAATGACATTCACTCGTAATTTTCCTTATATGATAAGATTTTTTTTATTATATTATATATACTATTCTCAAGTGTGTACGTTTTATTTAAATTTTGTTATATAATAGTACAAATTTAATATGATGATATGTAGTCAAGTTTTATCCCATACATTATGTTTTTATTAAATTAATATTGTATTAGATTACACAAAAATTATCAACTTGCGTTAATATGAGTAAAATATACCTTTTTATCTTAATTATTTTGTCCCGAGTTCGATCATTAAAACAATGTGTATGGAGAAAACAAAATTATGAGAGGTTTTTGCTTCACGCGTCTAACTGTATCTTATAAAATTAGTCTCTTACCTTTTAGATGATGAGGAGGTAACTTAATTTACACCCATGAAAACACAAAAATCTCTCTCATAAATAATCTTTCAGTGCAAGAAAATTTATATAGAAGAAAGGTTGTTGACAATCCTAGAATCAGAATCAATTTAAGCAAGTTAAGTAAGTAGTTGAACAGTTCAAATATTATTTAAATCTCTCATACCCTATGTGAAATAACCATTATCCTTACATAAAATAAAAAATGTCTGAGTCTATTACCAAAAAGAAAAAATTTGTCTGAGTCAATAATCTAAGCACTGGGCTACTATTTCTCGTGTTTTTTTTAATGCTTCATTTAGAATAAATGGACTCTTGTTTTTGTTAAAATAAAACCCTGGGCTATTGCTATAGCTATCATTTAAAAGGACCTAGCAGCAGTGGGGTCGAGACAAAACTAGCCAAGAAAACATAATCGGGCCAGCTCAAATAATTCAACAAGTATGGATCCATTTTATTTTATTAATAAGTTTTTTTCAAGACCCAAACAAAAGGAAATAAAACATTTCTTGTTTCTTTCGATCTCGGAATAGTCCTCGAAAAATAGAATCTATGGCTTTCGGTTCTGTTTTTTTTTTGGTTGAATACTTCTTTTTTTTATATAAAAATTTCCTTTTTAAAATAGAATCTCTCTGATGCATATAAAACTCAATTATGGAATCTAACTTTTTGATATGTACAGTACAATATTAATTTATAACCATCTAGTGACACCAATATGTTATAAATAATAAAATTAAATTATTATACTGATTGTAAATTGTTTTTATAATTATTATATGTTTAATATAAGTCTACAATATAGAAAGATATATTATTTTATTGTTCCCACTAAAATAAATTTGTATCACTAAGTGCATGTTTAAATTAGATGTTACAAACTTGATTTTGGATAAACTTGATTTTATAAATTTGATTTTAATTAAAAGTAAATTTAAGTGAAGTGATTTATATTTGTAAACATTTATGGAAAAATTAATTTTGTCATAATGAATTTTGTTTAAATAATGTTGATAAAAATCACTTTACGTGTAATTACCAAAAATGATATTAATTATTTTGAGTAAAATTGTTAATAAATTGATATTAAAACTTAAAAGGGTTGATTGTAAATAAATTGATGATAAAATTTTTTATTTAAAAGTTAAATGTGTTTGGGTGTCATAAAATAAAATTACTTGAAATATAATTTAATAATATTTTAAAAAAGTTATTAAGTATTATTTATTGAAATATTATTAAAATAATAATATAATATCAAATTATAGAAGTATTTTTATCAATACACACAAACGAGTTTTCTTTTCTTGCAAAAGTAATAAAATATTGTTATTACATCTGGATGTTAGAATCAAGTTTGAATGAACTTTATTCTAAAAGTTGCCAACCATATTGGCACAATGTTCGAGAAACGTTTAGAAGGCAAACTTGCTTTTGAACTCTAAAAAGTTACCACAAACACATTCTAATTACAAATTGTATTCTTCTATCATATTTTATAATAAAAAAGTATTATTTCAATTGTTCGAATTGTTTCTTCCTCTTTAAATCTATAAATTATACAATCAAAATATCTATATACAATTTTTGGAAGGAATCATAGTGAAATATTTTTATATAGGTTTTGTAAAAAATTGCATGGTCAATGAAGACAAAAGTAGTATGATAGTATAATTTCATGGTGTGTAAGAGATGAAGGTTATTGGAACTTCTGTATTCTGCCCAAAGCAGAAATAAGAAGCGAAAAGCAGTTAATCATACTGCTCGTTAATTAATAGTAAATCTTATAAAAATTATTTTCACATAAGTGATTATTGCCACAGTATAAATTTCATACAAAATGCCAAACTCAGACGAAATCAAAGAGGGTTCCTCCATCAGCATATAGAAAGGGAAACAACAAAAGTTGTAAGTTGTAACTGTAAGGCAATGAAGCAAAGAAGTTACACAAGTTATTTGCCAAAACAAGAAAAAGCAAAGCAGAGAAATGCAAAGCTGCTGTATGGCTCAAGTATTCAGTGGAGACAATCTAATCACAATGTATTCATCTCCCTGTTCAGGCATAATGCCTGCTAAACTAAAACAGCAAGCGATGGGTCTGTAGAGTTAATTAGCAAGAACAAAAAACCCTACCAATATTTTCATTAGTAATTACTTCATCAGAATTGAAGAAACTAGAGTATGAACCAGAAAGTCAGAAACTGTTTTAACTTGTAAATTTCACTATCTCCTGGGTATCGCAGACGCACATGAACTTTTATTATTATTGTTGTTATTATCTGTTATTGTTTCCTACATGTCAGTATTAATAAATTGAGACCTCCTGTGGCTGATCTTGATGCTATCTTCCCCATCTCTAATAGTTACTAGTCTGTGGAACTGCTGCTGCATACTGAGTGTCCATAACCTCAATCACCCTGTTGGCTATGGCACTTGCATAGACTGAAGAACCTTCAATTATCTGTTTCAGTAAAACAAGCCACACTCGAATATACAACCACATTTTGATAATTCTATTCATAAAGAAAAATATATCATTACCCAGTTAGTTTATGTCAAGAAATACCAACCTTGCTATTGAACAAGAAACTGCAATATTCACCAACATGCCCACCTGCAACATGGTGAAGGTCCAACTGAAGTTCATCCAGAACCTTGGAGACGAACAGCAGGCAGTTAATCTTCTTCCTCTGAACGAGTTTGATTGTAACTTCGTCATCGATTATCCGGACATCAACCTCACTGTCTTTGGATTTCCTCTGAAGCCATGATGTCCTTATGAAGCCATCTGGATCACCAAAAGGCTTTATGTTACAGCTCTCTCCAGCATCATCTTCAGTTTTGTGCCTCTTGCACCTCTCCCTCCCATATCTTTTCTTCTCCACCAATAATTTGAGCTCATTCACTGTTCTATTCAGTTCTCTTATATACTCAATGGCATCTCCCACCACAGATGCTCTATCGATCTATGTTATTTCCAGGATACAACAGAAAGGGACCAAAAATGTCACCAGAAGTTAAACCAAACCCAACTTGATTCATAAACAAAAGAAATATCACTTAGAAAATTAGTACATGCTGTATACCTTGGTGGGGCTTGGGATCAAACTCCTCAAGACTTTGTATTTGCCATTCAATTGCTCTCTCCTTTGTTTCTCAGTTGCAAAATGTTTGGTACCTTTTCCTTCCCTTCCTTTGCCAACAGAAGCTGTGACACCGTTGAATTCTAGCACTCCAATGTCAAGCTGGCTCCCATTTCCCTCTTGATACACAACTCCATTTCCCTCTATCTCATCCCCTCCACCAAAGAGGGAACCATTCTTGGAACTGGTTGGCAAGCTGTAGCCACGGGGAAGAGACTGAAACAGCTCTCTGAGGACCGGAGGCTGTGGAGGAAGATTCGAATGAAATAGAGGATCATAGAAAACAGAGGATGCACTTGTGTTGTCTGATCCTATTGGAAGGTCTCCAAGAAACCCCATGGAATGCTGAAAATTGGGTGTCTTCTGAGTTGGGTTTGTGATGCAAACGGATGGGTTGGTGAGTAAAGATGAAGCTGAGCATCTGGGCAAGTGGAGAAGGTTTAGGAGATCTGATGAAGGGTAAGGAGGGTCCAGTATGGAAGAGGAATTGTAGCTTTGGCTGTAATTTTGTGCCTCAATTTGCTGAAATTGTTGATCATGCGGTTGCTTTTCATGGTGATTAGCAAAGCCCATATCTTGTAATTCCTGAACGCTAGAGTCCCAAGTGGACTGCTCATAGGGAAGGACATCAATGACCTCTTGCACCAAGTAGGTACCCATGTTGTTGTTGTAGGAGTTCTCTATGTTCAAACCCAGATACTGTGGATGTGTGATGTCCATAGATGCGGCAGCGACCCCATATGCAAAGGAGGAGAAATCTTCTGGGTGTGGTGGATTGTGGCGGTGATTGGAGAGCTCCTCCACAGAAAGCCTGAGATTCTCTTCAAGGCTGTTTGTGGTGTTGCCTAAAACCATGAGTGGTGGTGGTGAAAAGTCTGGCACAGTTTGGGAAAAGCTATCTTTTTGTGAGCTTGAACCTTCTGCCATTGTGTTGGGATCAAGGCAACCAGTATGCTCATACATTTTTGGCACTCATGGGTATTTGTCTGCACAATTGATACAAATTAACCGATTTGGAAATTCAAATTAAGGAAACAGCACATACCATGTGAGTGAACACCTAAATATCCACAAAGGAAAAACACCCAAAGAAAGAAAAAAAAATGCCAGAATAAACAACACAGATCAGCCACCAGAAGTAGCCCTTGGTTTTGAAAATTCATTGAACAATATATTGAAGATTTAAATCTTGTTTGGCTGAAGGTGGTTCTAGCACCAACTTGGAGAATTGAGGCCCTTAAATTAAATCAAGAAGAAAGAAATTAATTATAATTGTAAAGTACCTAACAGAAGAAGGGAAAAAAAACAAGACAATATCCACACCAAAGCTTTCATGGGGACAGAACCAAGAAGTGGGAGAGCAGGGTTTGGAAATTTGTTTTTTTTCCCTTCCTTTGGTCAGTTTCTTGCACCAGTGTCATACGTGTAACTAATAAGCATGAGAAAGGATGGAAAAAGACAAAGGATGGTTCATGGTGGTACTAAAAACGGCAAATATCTCAAAAAGTATTCTTTAATCTTTTAGGCATAGGAATTGGAGGAAAAAGGGTTGGATCAGTTACTAGCAATTCAGTCAGATTCCCTTCTAAGGGGTCCACATGCAATCTTCGAACTCTTATTCTGCTCGTAGTTTATGTGCAGCAGTGCACTCTTCTGTTTACTTCTGAGATGGACGTCTTTTTCTTTTAAAGAATGCCCAAAACTGATACGTTGTTCATTGAGAAAATGACTAAAAGGGAGAGTTAGGTTAGGAAAGATAATTTTTATTTAGTTTGTTTTGAAAATTAATTAAGTATTTAATTAATTTAACTAATAATTTATATACGGTTAATCACATATTAAGTATCAAAATAAAGATAAATTATTTGTTAATTGTATATAAAGTACTGATTAAATTAATTAAATAATTAATTAAATTAATTAAATTCTTAGTTAATTCTACTAGAATTGAGTTAAGCCTGAGGGTGAGCTTTAGCCACACTCAGCTCAATAACAAATAGAATTGGAAAAATGACTTAAAAAGTTGGCTTAGTAAAAAAGTATCTCTATTTGGTTCGTAAAAAAAATTAACCAAGTATTCAACTAATTTAATCAATAATTTACATACAGTTAACTAATAATTTATCTTTATTTTAGTATTTGATACGTAGTTAACTGTATGTAAATTATTGGTTAAATTAGTTAAATACTTAGTTAATTTTTTTCACGAACCAAATGAGAATATTTTTCTCCAAGCCAAACCATATGAGTCATTCTCCCGATCGAATTCATTTTTTTTTTAGATCGACTCACTTAAGTTTACGAGTTATTTGAGCTTAATGAGTGAATATTAAATGAGCCTCTTAGGCATAATGAGTTAAGCTTGAATTTGTAACTCAATAAAATTTATCTTTTTTTACATATATTTAGTTAAAACTAATTTAGACAAACTAAAAATAAAACCAAATATTAATAAATATTAAATTAAATTATTATTATTATTCTTTGAAAAAAATGATTATATATATATATATCAAGTCAACTCACAAGCTAATAAGTCATACATATGAAAGCTCCAGCTTAACTTATTTACATATGAGCTAAATTTTTCAGATTATTGAGTTATTAACGAATCAAGCTGCAAGCATGCTCACGAGTTGACTCGACTTATTTTCAACCCTACTTAAGGCCCGTTTGTATTAGCTTTTTTAGGAGTAGAAGTGTTTTTTTGAAGTAATAAAGTATTTTTTTTAAAAGCTAAAGAGTTCAAGCTTTTTTAAAAAAAACACTTCATGTGTAACAAAAAAGCACATGAAGTGCTTTTTTTAAAAGTTTGAACTTTTTAGCTTCTAAAAAAAGTACTTTTATTACTTGAAAAAAGCACTTCTACTCCAAAAAAAACTAATACAAACAGGCATTTAAGGTCATTGAATGGAAATGGATAACAAATGTAATAATTTTTTTAATTTATTATATTATTATATTATTATTTTTTGAATATTTTTAAGAGAAAAATATAGAAATACCTCCTAAACTTTACCTCATTTTGAAATAATCAAATGAATTTTGAAATTTGTATGAGATGCCCTTAAAATTTCTAAAACTTATAAATAGACCATTTCACATATAAGTTAAATAGAGATCATTAATCGTGTAACTTGTAAGTATTTATTAACACACATGATAATTCCTAATTTGACCATATAATTTCTAAAAAAATTTAAAATATTTCCTAATTTTAATTTAATTTATTTCAAATCATTTGATATTATTCTATTTTCACATATAAATGTTAAAAAAAATTGATTTTTTTAATTTTTTAAAAAATAATACAAACAAGTTAAATATTTTCATTTGTATTAATTAATACATGTAAGTTACATAATAAATATTTTTTTGCTTAATTAGTGAACAAAATGGTTTGTTTGTAGGGTTTAGAAAATTTAAGAACATTTCATAGAATTTAAAAGTTCATAGTGACAATTTCGAAATGAAGTAAAGTGCAAAGAGTATTTATGCATTTTTTTTCTATTTTTTAATAATAAATTTACTCTATCAGAATCATCACCAATCGAAATTTTTTAAATGTTGGATATTTGTAGACTAAAATAATAATCATCTAAAACTATTTCAGATATCTATTTTTATCATATATGTTGTTTATTATTTCAAAATAATTCGGATGACAAAATTTTGAGATATTTAACTTTATCCAAAAAGATTGCCATCTTTAAATAATATAAATAAATAAACCAATAAGGATATATTTGGATGGAGAAGTTTTGAGGGGAATGGAGTGGATGAGTAATTTTTTATGTTAAGTAAATATTTTATTTATTTGAGAATTTTTAAAATGAAAAAATCAAATTAAAATGAGATATTATCATATAACCATTCAATCATTCCTTGTTCATTTTTTAAAATATTTTATAATTTTGTTGATTTAGAAATGAAAAATTATCACTCTCTCCTCATTTTCCTTTCAAACTTCTCCTATCCAAACATACTCTAAGAATATGTAGTAGGCATTTCAGCCTTTTAGGTATAGCACAATGGCATCTTTTCTCTAAAAGGCTTATAAAATTAAATAATTTCTCCTCTTAATATTCACAAAACACTATATATATATATATATATATATATATATATATATATATCATAAAAGTTCAGACTTGGTTTTAAAATTATTCTTTAGGCTCCTAGCACATCAATGTAACAGTTGAACATTTCGTGACATTACATAATGTAGTTATTCTATAAATAACAAACATGAGCAATAACGAGTGCTTATTCTTCCTTTTGAGTCATTGCTTGTTTGGACTTCTCACAAGGTTAATTCCAATAAAGCTGAGTGTACATAATATTCTTCATCATTTGATTCATTCACATCAACTCCTCGAATAAGTAAGGAGCTTCAGTGGGTTTGTGTTACACAATCATCACCAATTTCTTCTGGACCACAGTGGTCTTTGCGTTGTTCTGAAGTTGCAGCAGTCTTATCTAGTGTTAGCTAGGTTTGATGAAATGTTTTTTTTTTTTTTGTTATGGAATGAGAATGAGAATGGAATAAAATAAAATGGGATTCCATATGTTTTTATTGCTATGATTAAAAATGAAATGATGATTTTATTCTATTTCTATGGTATATTATGTGGTTAATGAAAGAGTAGAATTGAAAAAAATAATAATAAAATGAGTATTATACTCATGCTATAAAATATGAAATATTATTTTAAAAAATTCATTTATACAAATTATTATATTTGTTCATATAAATGATAAAATTAAATAATAATTATACCGTATTTATTTTTATTTATACTTTAGTATTTATAACATATATATATATATATCTTAATATTTTATACATATTTATCTATAATATATCAACTTTTTTTTTTGGTAACAAAACATTGTTTTGTCATATAACTATTGTTTATAGTATCCATAAAAAAAAGTAAACTGTCAGTTTTTTTCTCCTTTGAAATTATGGGTGTGACTAATACAAATGTGATAAATTAAGTTTTTAAAATATGATAACTTTATTTTAAAATAATGAGATTTACACAAACTTATACATATACAGGAGCGGCTCAATAGTGAAGACACCAAAGCCCTTGCTTTAAGCCTTCATTATTCCATAAGACTCATAATTTTATAACAATATATTAATTAATTTTAGTAAAAATAGAAAAATCAAGATATTTAATAAATTAAATGTTTACATATTCTCTTTTCTTGGATTAAGTGCATAATAAATTTTTATTTTCTCACTTCTCACATTCTTATCAATTCTTAAATTTCTCTTGTTTTCAAAATTTATATTAAAAGTATACAAAAGTGAAGATAATTTACAAAAGATCTACGTATCCTCTCTCTTATTAAGTTCTAAATCTCAATTTTTTCCCATTTTCTACAAATATAAATCCTTATTACTTCAATTGAGCCATGAAAAGTTGAAGGCACTAAATGTTACTATAACAAAAATAAGTTTTTTTAAATTAAAATTAATAAAAAAATTAAGAGCAACAATGCCTTAATAAAAATTAAATATATGACAAATTGAATTTTATGTGAGCATACTTTACTTATAGTCCAAGGATTCGAAAACCCATTGAAAGCATCATATGGTAAAGGCTAAGTCGACTTTTGAGAATTAGTTATATTCCAAAAGGGTGGGGGACACTTCGAAGTCTTACCAAAACAAAACAAAGATTAAATATATTAGCTATATCATCAATTGAAAAAAAATATTAAAAGAATATTTGGTTATAAGGTTTAATTAAGAATTTTGCATCTCAAAAATTTAGAAAGATAAAAGTATAATAAAGAAATTTCATAAAATTTAATAGACATTTTCATATTTAGCTTTAGGTTTCTGTATTTATTGAGTTACCCCTGCATTCACACACTCTTTACATACTCTTATTGGATCTGATCCTATTGTAACTTTTCTAAATGATTCAGATTGTGCATATATGTCACAAAAATTTGTGCAATTATCTTTTCTCAAGGTTTTAGCAAGCTTTTGATATATGCAATTTTCTCAAAGAGAATAATACATAAAACTAAAACATAAATGTTTCATCAGTAAGCTTTTGATACAACGAAATCCTTATTGTCAATGGTTGAGTGTTGCATATTAAATGACGAAAACTTTATTGTTTAGAATATGAAGGAAATATTATAAAACAAAACTTTTGGTAAAAACATTTTTTTAATTAATTAATAACTTAGTTGGTTAATTAAGTTAATGAGCGGTTACTCATTAACCATATTCTTTGCACATTGTTAACTAGTTGATTGGTTAATTATTTTTAAATTAAACATATTTATCTGAAATTCATTTTGTTTGTAATTTCTTCATAAATATGATTCATATGAATAATGCAGTTAAAAATCGGCCTATACCTATGGATCCGGAGAACATATTGAAATGTTAAATTTATGAGAAAGTATATATATAAAAAAATATAGGTAATTAATGCTACACGTACCAAAGAAAAATGAAAACTCACAATTTTATTGTACCATTAGACTTATGTTTAAATTTGTGCACGGAACCATCAACACACTTTTACAAAAATTCATATGTTATTCAATAAAATGGAGTGTGTCTTTTCTTCTTTCGTTGAAATTGTCTCTTTAGCACTTTCTATAAAATAAACGTAGGATTGCAGCACAAAGTTTTTAAATAAAACGACGGTATGTTAATTTGTTCTCTCTCTTCTTTTTCCCTTTTCACCTTTATGATTAATGATAAAAGGGTGAGATTTTATAAACATTTTTGTTTGCTATTCACATTTCTCTTTAGAAATTATAACTTTGATTAAGCTACTGTCTTTTCATACAAGCCGAGCTTCTCTTTTTATTCTCTCTTCCATAATTTATGCACATCCTAATTGTGCCAATTAACTTTTATTTTTCACTATATTTTTCTTCTCAAGACAAAGTTTCAATCTTTTTGTCTCCCAGTTCCTTACCTCAGAATAGAAATATGGCCTTTAATGGTGATTCAATTTTTCACATAATCACATAGCAGTGGAGCAACATCCAATTGGAGATGAAAATATAGATTTTGACGGAACCCTTTGCCTTGATGCAAATAGTATGAAAATAGCTAGAGTTCTTTCTGAAGCTTTATATGCTTTCTTTGGAGATATTCTTTTATCCTCTCACTCCAATTAATTTAGAGCATTTTGGATACTCCAATTAATCTAGTTATTTGAAATTTGTTTATTTTAAATAGTAAATAGTTTATCAAATTATTTGTTGATTGCTTTTTATTGTTTTGAAATGAACCAACATATTGATATTATCTAATTACAGTTTTCTTAATATGATTATCTAATTACAGTGCATGAGTATTAATATAAATCATATTGATATAACTTTAATAAAACACTTTTAATAAGGAAATAATTTTTGTACACCACCTGGTGTACATAATGTGGTACAGCTCAAGTTTAATTAGACACTGAAAAAATTAAAGTAGGTTTTATTCAATTCAAATTGTAAATAGTGTATAAATAATGTGAAAAAAGTGTATGAATTGTAAATACTGGTAATGTTATTTATATTATATCCTGCAACAGTAATGTATTTTAAAAATAGAAAAAGGGAGAAACAGGAAGGGGGCAAAGAGAAAGAAGAATATGCTTCACACAAAATGTGATTGTACAAGAAAGCGCGTTAGTTTAAATGCTAAATATAATATATATATTAACGACTTTTGTGGTCCCCTACTGCTACTTAAGCAAGAAATCCCTTCCACGCAAATTGGCAGGTTAAACTAACTTAAGTCAATGCCTTAATTACCCTTCCTAACAAATTGATTTTTCATGTTTTCTTCTTTCTTTTTTATCCTTTTAACTTTTTTAAAAAATTGAAAATGGAAACTAAAATGCATTCTTTCTTTTCCCTGATTTTTTTTATCTAATTATATAATATTAATAAGATTAAATTATATGAATCTATCGTGTGCTATAGTGAAAATTGTAGATAAAATACTCAAAAATTGTAACTCAAGTGGTACTCCCCTTATGTTGGATGTACACATATATATATCCATATATATGATATTTAAGTAAAAAAAATAAGGAATAAACATTTAAATTGGTATTCTAAAAATACATGTGGCATTAATTTAATTTTTTAATAATTTTTTATATCAAAATAGTTTTTGAATGTCAATTTTTTACATGAAATTAGTTCTCTAAAATTATTTTTTGACATCAAATTGGTCCCCTAAAAGAACTAATTTGATGTAAAAAATAATTAAAGGACTAAACTGGTGTCATCTATATCTTTAGAGGATCAAATTGAATATTTAGTCAAAAATAAGAAAAACTTCCTTTCATTTATTTGAGGGTGAAAATTAAAATAGATGAAATAGATAAGTTTTAAAATTAAATTTTTAATATAGTACTTTATATTACTAATCTTATAACACAAACATTGGATATATATATATATATATGCTTAAGTAATAAAGTGAAATAATATGACAATATGTTAGGGCATTTGATTTTTAAAAGAAAGATTTTTTACATATTAATTCTTTATAAAGTTGTGTAGCTTAAATTAAAAATATGAACTTTTTATTTATTAAGATATGAAGTTCATAGTTACTGTTGCTAGGTTTTATCACATTTGTGACAAACTCAATTTTTTTTTAACCACTGGTGCATTGAGTGTTTATGAAAACTTCACATTCATAAATAATATAGTCTTGCAAAAACATAAGTTGGAAGTCATCAAAGAAAGGATGTGTTTGGGTGACGTTTACTCACCCCAAACCCATGTGTGAAAAGTGTAAATGAGTTTTTAAGACATTTTATCTTATTTGGGTGAAATCTCGGTAGAAGAAAGTGAACAATATTTTCATCCTAAACCATGTTTAGGTAGAGCAACATTTTGTTACTTTTGTGGTGAAAGAAAATTTGTTTGTGTGTATATTAACAAAAATATCATTGTAATTTAATATTATATCACTATTTTAATAATATTTAAATAAATATAACATAATAATTTTTTAAAATATTATTACAGTTATACTCAAAGTGATTTTATTTTATAATATCTAAAATAAACTTAACTTTTTAACAAATTTATTTTACAAATCAATTTATTTAACATCAATTTTTTAACAATCAAACTCAAAGTAACTCATATCTTTTTTGGTTATTACATATCTAAAAGTAATTTTTATTAACATTATCCAAACAACATTCATTTCAGATAAAGATTTCCAAACATAAATCACCCTACTCAAACTCACTTATAACTAAAATCAAGTTTATAAAATCAAGTTCGTCCAAAATTAAGTTTGCAAAATCTAATTTAAACACACACTATTTTAACTTAATAGTATATATTATTCATAGTAAAAATTTTGTTTGTAGATTTGTTTTATTTTCAGTTTGAATTAACGTTATGCACTACTGAGTTATTGTTCTTGTCTTGTATAAAACGAATAAAAAACTTTGTCTATGTACTCACGAACATCTTGTTATTTTTTTCATTTGATTACTTTTAATCATCGACCTAAAATGAGAATATTAAATCAATAGGGGCGTCGGGCATCACCATCTGTAAATAAAGGTGGGAAAAAGTTGTATTTACTAATATAGTCAATGAGATCCATATTGGCATATTACTTCCATAAGACGAAGTTGGCAAAGTCGTTTATTTGATATAAGGCTGGTGACATAAGTACAAGTAACAAAAGTAGACAAACTTATGGTGATTAAGAAGCAATTTGATGGTTATTGTCTAAAGATGTACCCATACAAGAAAACCGAGTTAAGAAGAAGGGGAGGTAGGTAAAAGAATGGGGCAAAGAAGTGGACAATCCAAACCAAGAACTTATATGCACAACTTTCCGACAATTTGGATTTATAAGTAAAATTAAATATTTATGTTCAACAACAAGAAACCTAATTTGTGCGCAAAGTATTACAAAAAACCTAATTTTACACAAATTGAAAATATCCTTAAGCTAGCTTGATAAGTTCATTAATTTGTCACTAAAAGGAGCGCAATATATTTTAATCTCCCCCTTAACTGAATAAACCCTTATGTGAATAAGTTTGTAAAGAATAATATTTAAGAAAATTGAACCACTATGAGGACCTAGCTATCTAATCATATTGCTTTTACTTACCATAATATGTTGTCTCATTACACAATATTTGGTACCTCATAATTGACACTAGACCAAAGCTATATGCTATACTAGATTAAAAATCTATTAGAAGGTATATCGTAAATTTTTGCCTTATTTCTTTAGTTATATATGTTAGTCTGCCTTCAAGGTTAACAAAAAGTATCGCAACACAGAAGCTCCATTTTTAAAGTAAATTAGGGTGCCCAACGAGTATCTTGATAGAACTAAACTCATTACGCTCACAACTGCTACGGTAATTATTTTGATTAAAATTTTCTACTTTTATTATTTTTAGATAGGTATAATTATATAATTAAGTAACTCATTGTTCGAAGAAATTCCATTCAGTTAAATTTTTTAGTAAATGGCCATTCATGCATACGAATGGCTTGGAAACATAGAAGAATATATTAGTTATGGTTAAGATAGTATCGGAGGCAAAGTCCCCTAATATCAATGGGTGTAATTATTTATATGAAGTTTTTCAACATATAGTAGTATAAGTAAAATAATTATTGTAAATATGTACCATCAATATACTTATATATGAAAAATAAAAATATAAAATTAAATATAAAATTTAATTTTGATTCATTATCAAACTTACATAAAAGAGGTTCACATTATATATAGTTTCACTTATTTAAAAACTATTTAACTTAATGATATGACACTTTTTTGTTTAACGATAGTATAAAGAAATTTATATAGACATTTGAACAAATTTAAACTCTTAAAATATGGGAAAGAACATAATTACAATAATTGTAATATAACAGATTACAAATTTTGTATATTATCATAATAATAAGTATCTTCCGCAAGTATCTCACCACCTCATTCGTGATCGGAGCTCATTCAGTCCACCGGAACAAAAAAGAATAAACATATTTGAGGAACAAAAATTTACTCAAATGTTTTGACAGAATAAGATAAAATTATTTGCACATATTAGAAGACATTACTGCTTAATGATTTTATAACTTTGACTTGATTCAGATGTACATTAAAAAATAACATATTTGGGTAAGCTTACTGTTGCCCTTTTAGGAAGAACTCGACTGTCTTAAGTGTCTTGAATTCGTTTTATTTTATGAAGACTGTCTAAGTGTCATGAGGTTGGTAGTAATTATAACACCAATATACCCCGAGTAACCAAACATGCATGAACCATCATCCTGACTCAGGAGACCTCCCAGGATTTCCCAAAGAACTACAATCGTTTCGGAATATTCTTGGGAGGTCAAGCTTTTGTACGTTTGGTTTGTTACTTTTGTACTTAATTACTTTCCTCCCCTCCTCCCCCCAAAAAAAAAATCCAGCTACATATTTCTTAGGTGTTTTTCCCGCCTAACTTTGTCTTGTTTTTTTTTTTTTCCTTCTGAATTTTGTCAATTTTGATTAATTATAACATTATCTTTAAAATAAAATTTAGGCTATATTTTCACGGATTAGAATGTTGCTCAAAATAGTAATGAGAGTTGACTTAATTAATTTGTATAATCGAATTATATCGATATTCATTAATTATGATGTGTCCTTGATGTATATCAATTTATTCACCTTCTAAACTTTTTAATACAAAAAAAATGTTGCTCATAAAAACAGAGAAAAATTATTTATATTTTTTAAAAAAGTAAATTCCACGCGGTTATAAATTTTGACAAGATAAAAATGCGAAAGGAGACAAAATAATGGCTAGGGAAAAAAGGTGTGTGAAAATTCTCTGGACACTAAATAATGTTAGTTTTAAAATCTTACAATAAAAAGTACTAGTTTTCTTAAACGTGTTTTGCGCATGTTATTTTATAGTTTATATTATATATATATATAATTTAAATATGATGTTTTTATTTATAATTATTATTTTAATTATTGTCACTTTATGAAGTATATTTTATAATAGATGAAAAACTGATTTTTTTTATATTACAGAGACTGACCTTTTAATTTTATTTTACCTGTACTTCGCACAAATTATTTATATTTATTATTTATTATTTTTATTCAAAATATTTTTTATGTATAATTATTATTTGAGAGATGTTAAATTTATGAAGTACTTTTTAATAAACATTCTTAAAAATAAATGAAAGAAATGTTGTAAATTAATATCTTATATTGAATAGTTAAGTTTTAATTATATACTTTGACAACACTTATCTCCTAATATTGTGCCTTTTTTAATTTCATTATTTCATTCTTTTATTAAAAAATTTAACATATATTTAATGATATTATTGTATTTAATGATATTATTAATTATTTCTCAAAGAAATTTTAATATTACTGTCTTATTTAAGGAAAATACTAGATATTCAAACAGAATTTTTGACAAAATTAGATGACATTTTTATTGACTTTTGGATGAATGAGTGATTGTTATAATTTTTACTTATTCAATAACTATCATGGAATCTTGACAAAATTCTACACGAATTATGTCAATTTTTTTTGGCTGTGTATAGTGCATTACTCCTTTTCTAATTTCATTATTTTATTTTTTTTTAAAAAGTAGCATGTATTTAATGACATTATTATATTTAATAATACTATTAATTAATTTGTCTAGGCAATTTTACTTATATATATATATTAAAAATAATATTTTTATGTATAATTATTATTTGAGAGATGTTCATTTACAAAGTATTTTGTTTTAAATTTCTAAAAATAAATAAAGAAAATGTTGTAAATTAATATTTTATGTTGGAGAGATTATCTTTTTAATTTCACTATTCAATTCCTTAAATTTTCATTATATGCTTTGACAACACTTACTCCCTAATATTATAATTTTTTTTATTTCATTATTTCATTCTATTTTTTATAAAAAAATAAACATGTTTTTAATAATATTATTTTTTTTAATGATACTATTAATTGGTTCTCAATGCAATTTTAATATTGTTGTCTTTTTAAATTTCATTATATCATTCTTTTTTAAGTTGACATGTATTTAATGATAATATTAATTACTTCTCAAGGTCATTATATATATATAACCTCATAAAATTTTTTACAATTAAAAACTTATTTGATACTTCATCGCATTACTTTATTTTAACGTATAATATGATTTTAAAATATAAGTAAATTATTTACTATTAGATTAGATAACTATATATGTCCGATTTATTTAAAATTTGGTATGCATGATCATTAAAATAATAACATATGATTCAACGATTAGATTAGTTAAATTCACATTAAACAAAAAATTATTGAGTGGTGTAAGTGTGTCAAGACTTACACTTGGTGTAAGTGGATCCCCACCACACACACACACATATATATGACAAAATAAGTTGACATTATTATTGACTCTTAAATGGATAAGTGGTCCCCACAACTTTAACTAATCCAAAAATTACCCTTGAATTTTGACAAACTTATAGTTGAATTTTGTCAAAGTTTTCTCGCTGTATAGCATTACTCTCTTTTTAATTTCATTACTTTATTTCAAAAATATTTTTACATGTATTTAATGATACTATTAATTGCATTTCAAGTTAATTTAAATTCTATACATTTTTATTCAAAATAATATTTTTATATGTAACTTTGATTTGAGAGAAGTTACATGCACGAAGTATTTTATAATAAAAATTCTTAAAAATAAATGAGGGAAATTTTGTAAATTAATATTTTTTGTTGGAGAGCTTTTTTTTTAATTTCACTATTTTATTATTTAAATTTTAATTATGTGTTTTGACCACACTCACCTCCTAATATTAATTGTTGTATTTTATAATTTCTATCTTTATTTTTTTAAAAAAATTAACATATATTTAGTGATATTATTGTGTTTAATGATACTATTAATTACTTCTCAAGAAAATTTTAATATTGTTGTATTTTTTATTTCATTTTTTCATTTTTATGAAAAAATTAACATGTATTTAATGCTACTATTAATTGCTTTTCAAGTCAATTTAATTTATGTATATTTTTATTCAAAATAATGATTTTATGTGTAATTTTTATTTGAGAGATGTTACATGTACGAAGTATTTCATAATAAAAATTCTTAAAAATAAATGAAGAATTTTTTTTAAATTAATATTTTATGTTGGAGATATTTTTTTAATTTCATTATTAATTTTTTAAATTTGAATTATGTGTTTTAGCCACACTTACCTCATAATATTAATTGTTGTATTTTTTTTTTCATTAATTTTTTTAAAAGTTAACTTGTATTTACTAATATTATTGTATTTAATGATACTATTAATTGCTTCTGAAGAAAAATTTAATGTTGTTGTATTTTTTAATTTCATTATTTCATTGTTTTTAAAAAAGTTAACATGTATTTAATAATACTATTAATTTATTTTCAAGTCAATTTTACTCATATATATTTTTATTCAAAATAATATTTTATGTGTAATTTTAATTTCAGAGATGTTACATGAACGAAGTATTTTATAATAAAAATTCTTAAACTTAAATGAAGGAAATTTTGTAAATTAATATTTAAGGTCGGTGAGATTGCTTTTTTAATTTCAACATTCCATTTTTTAAAATTTTAATTATTTTTTTGAACACACTTACCTCTTAATATTAATTATTGTATTTTTTTGTTTCATTATTTTGTTATTTCTTGAAAAGAAATTTAACATGCATTTAATGATATTATTGTATTTAATGATACTATTAGTTGCTTTTGAAGGAAATTTGAATAATATTGTATTTTTTAATTTCATTATTTCATTCTTTTCTTAAAAAAGTTAACATGTATTTAATGATATATTAATTACTTTTTAAGTCAAATTCACTTGTATATATTTTTATTCAAAATAATATTTTTATGTGTAATTTTTATTTCAGAAAATGTTACTTGTACGGAGTATTTTATAATAAAAATTCTTAAAATTAAATGAAGGAAATTTTGTAAATTAATATTTTATGTTGGTGAGATTCTTTTTCTAATTTAACTATTCCATTCTATAAATTTTAATTATGTTTTTTGACGACAGTTACATCCTAATATTAATTGTTTTATTTTTTTAATTTCATTGTTTCATTCTTTCTCTTTTTAGAAAGTTTACATATATTTAATGATATTATTGTATTTAATAATACTATTAATTACTTCTTAAGGAAATTTTAATATTGTTGCATTTTTTAATTTCATGATTTCATTCTTTTCTTAAAAAAATTAACATGTATTTAATGATACTATTAATTGCTTTTTTAAGTCAATTTTACTTATATATATTTTTATTAAAAATAATATTTTTGTGTAATTTTTATTTTAGAGATATTACATGCACCAAGTATTTTTTAGTTAAAAATATTAACAATAAATGAAGGAAATGTTGTAAATTAATATTTTTTGTTGGTCAGATAGTTTTTCTAATTTCACTATTCCATTCTATAAATTTTA
Source organism: Styphnolobium japonicum (assembly GCA_023212625.1). Lineage (NCBI taxonomy): Eukaryota > Viridiplantae > Streptophyta > Magnoliopsida > Fabales > Fabaceae > Styphnolobium > Styphnolobium japonicum. The sequence continues at coordinate 16,035,606 of JALBWW010000003.1, read as the reverse complement.
ATTATGTTTTTTTGACCACACTTACATCCTAATATTAATTGTTGTATTTTTAATTTCATTGTTTTACTCTTTTTCTTTTTAAAGAGTTAACATGTATTTAATGATATTATTGTATTTAATGATACTATTCATTACTTCTCAAGGAAATTTTAATATTGTTGCATTTTTTAATTTCATGATTTCATTCTTTTCTTAAAAAAGTTAACATGTATTTAATGATACTATTAATTGCTTTTTTAAGTCAAATTTACTTATATATATTTTTATTAAAAATAATATTTTTTGTGTAATTTTAGTTTAGAGATGTTACATGTACTAAGTATTTTTTAGTTAAAAATCCTAATAATAAATGAAGGAAATGTTGTGAATTAATATTTTATGTTCAAGAGATTGTCTTTTTTAGTTTTGCTATTAAATTCTTTACATTTTAATTATATGCTTGGACTACACTTATCCCTTAATATTGTTGTATTTTTTAATTTCATGATTTATCTTTTATTTAAAAAGATTAACATATATTTAATGATATTATTGTATTTAATGATATTATTGTATTTAATGATACTATTAATTGTTGTTCCAGGCAATTTAATTTTTTTATTTTTTAATTTCATTATTTTATTTTTAGAAAAAGTTAATATATATTTAATAATACTATTAATTTCTTCTCAAGTGAATTTTACTCATATATATAAATGAATAAATTATAAACGTCTATACCTGCAGCCCTTAATTATGGGTCATTAACAATATCCCAATGAAAAGAAGTCCTTCTAACAGTAGTTGTTTTTTAAAAGATTAAAACTGTGGTCATAATCATACTTGTGAGTTGTGTCTACCCAAGATCAGGTCCTTATTCGAAGTCTGTTAGCTGATGAGACATAAAAGGTAAATTTCAACTTTTTTTCCTTTCTTCTCTTTTCCTTTCTTTTTTTTTCCTTCCATTCTAAGCGCAGGGGCAAACTAGACGATCTTTATCCTCTCCTTTCTGTATGCACTGCCATTCATCACCCTCTACAATTTTCCAATAATATATCTTTGATACATATGGAAAGCTTTGAAAACCTTCCATTACATTGTTTTCCAAATAATCTTTCTCCAAATATAATATCATTACAAAATATCTCTCTCCAAAAAATTTCCTATGTCATCAGTGATTTATAGGTTACGTAGTTGAAGGTAATAGGTGCTTATATGGAAAAAAAGATTAAACTTTTCCATTTACCCTCACACAAGAATCCAATGGCAAAATCCTTGGCCATGAAGTAATCAGATTAATTTTTCCCCCCTTTAGATTACAGAAAAGTTAAGGAGAGGAAGAGGCTACCCCATCCTAAGTAATCAATTATATTACTTTCTCTTTATTGAGTTTTTGCCTTATGTGGAATTGGCCTTTGAAGGCTAATCCATATGTGCTACATCTAACGTCGTGAATACTAATTAGTATATATAAGATACCCTAGGAATTCAGAAATCTCATACACAGAACAAGGAAAAAAGGGGGAGGTAAAAAAAAGCTTTAGTCTTTGCAGGTGCATTTTCTTGGTGAGGTTGGAAAATGGATTTTTCAATGGGAGGCGCTGGTGGGTCTGGTGATGAACAAGACAATAATCAAAACTCAAACAAGGGAAAATCGTCCTACCATATTCTCTCTACCTATCAAAAATCTCAACTTGAAGCGTAAGATGACCCTTGCTTATTAACGATCTTTTCGTTTTGTATTCATTATTTATTTTTTTTGAATTTTTAATTTGCTCGGTTTTGAGGGCCCATTGATCTTGCTTTATGGTTGAAGTATATGAAAGGGCTAACCTTGTATCAATTCACCAAGGAGCAGATACTGAGACTGACAACTCATACTTTTTGGAGAATTATACTGCAAGCTATTTATAAATCCTTTTCGGATTTTAATCAAGTTCAACGCATTTCTCTGCATTCAGGATGAATAATTCTCTTAGTTTTCTTTGTTTGACATATCTCTTTGATGATATGGGGTTTTGTTTTGCTTACATTTGATTTAATGGTTTTAAGGAAGTATTTTTATTGATCAACATCTTTTAATTTTGAATGATCATGTAATTACGTCGAGAATATCAATATCCCAATAAATTTTTAAGGCACTTAAAACTTTATGTAAAAATGGAATGATAGTTCTCTTTTTCAGTTAATCAATTTGTTATTCAAAGCATTTCTGTTGTGTTTCTTTCTTTCTTTTCTTTCTAATTTTTGCGGGTTGGCAAGAAGAATGATAAATGATTTGGAATGATCGAAGAGTACATCACAAAATTCTATATATTAATCTCACACACGCACGCACGCATATGTAATTCTATTTCTTCATATGTTATGAAGTGCCGAAAGATAAAGAAAAGGGCTATATCTGTGTTCAATTAATAGTACTTTCTCAAATGATTTTTTTCTTCAACATTTGACAATTCATAGATGCTATGTAGACATATTTGAAGACATATAAAATACATTTTAGATATATTTTCCTGTACTTATTGATTTCTGTATACTTACACACAAACACACACACATGGCATGTTGTCTCGTTATATTATGGGTTTCATCATTTTGGTATGTCACTAAGTCTGTTTCACATCTTGTCTTGTGTCCATTGTCCATTGTCCATTGTCCATTCTATGCTTCAGAGCTTATATGTGTCATTTTTTGTTTTGTATTTGTTATTTAACTCATCTCTAATACACTCAACCATTTGGAATTTTTATTTTTGAAATACAGATTTTTCAAGAAGTGCCCACATCCAGATGAAACCGAGGGAGATCAATTAGCCAAGGAGCTTGGGCTTGAGCCAAAACAAATAAAGTTTTGGTTTCAGAATAAGAGAACTCAAACAAAGGTGATGTATTTTCTATAGTATGAAGCTTCATTCAAGGGTACATTATTTTACATGGGTAACTAAGTAATGCTGATCATTTTACATATATGCTATCTTAAGAATCGAAATGAGCGAGCATATAACATTGCAATTCGGATTGAGAATGAAAGGATGCAATGCGAAAACTTCTTAATCAGAGAGACAATGAAGAGTGTAGTTTGCCCATCTTGTGGGGGTCGACCCTTTGGGGAAGAAGCGCATGAACTTAGTATGCGAAAACTGCAGCTGGAAAATGCCCAGCTAAAAGAAGAGGCTAGTAGTTAACTAATTTGATTGATTCTCTTTTGATGTGAATCATATATTTGATTAGTTTTTTTGTTTTTTGTAGCAAAGGGCTCCAATGATTCATTTTCATTGATATTTATTTATGAATTGCTTTTCAGCATGAGAACATTTCTAACCTTCTTGCAAGGTACTTGGAAAAACAGATGTCTCAGACTCAACCTGAGTCGCAGCTGGATCCAGCACAAGGATCTTCATATGATCCGTTACAAGAAAGTTCGGTAAACCAAGTGCTTGAAAGATCTGGTCTTGATCAAGATTTTGATTCAAGTATTGCAATTTTGGATGGTGACGAAATCCCCAACCCAACTAGCGGAAGTGAAGATATGGAAATAGCACTTATGTCGGAGGTTGCAACTCGTGCTATGGACGAATTACTTAGGCTTCTGAGTATCAATGAGCCCTTATGGGTCAAGTCTTTAGATGATGGGAAATTCGTTCTCGATCGTGTAAGATATAAAAACATGTTTCCTAGGGCTAATCACTTCAAAAGTTCCAACTTTCGTGTAGAATCTTCAAAAGATGCACGAATAGTGAACATTGGTGGGATGAAATTGGTTGACATGTTTTTAGATTCGGTTAGCACTTATAACTATTTTTCTTGTTAAATATTTCCCCCTCTCCTTAATATTACTTTGTTATCTATAGTGAAAAAATATATGTATATATATATATATATACTCCTAAGAGTACGATACTCATCTTTCCAGGACGAATGGGTTAATCTTTTCCCAACAATTGTTTCGAAAGCAGAAACAATCAATGTACTTGAAGGCGGTTTGATGGGAAATCGAAGTGGAGCTTTGCAATTGGTATGTTTTCTTGCAAACCTTGCTTTATGTAAGTTTCTTTGATACAGTTTTTCGATTTGGCAAGTCAATACTTTTTCTCTGCAGATGTATGAAGAAATGCACGTTCTTTCACCTTTAGTTCCATTTCGGAAATTCTTCTTCCTTCGCTATTGCAAACAAGTTGAAGTTGGTGTATGGGTGATAACAGATGTGTCATTTGATTCCTTCAAAGATCACGTCCCTCTTTCTCGCTCTTGGAAGCTTCCCTCTGGATGCATGATTCGGGAAATGCCTAATGGGTCTTCCATGGTTAGTAAGTTAGTAATTACATTTGTGAAATAGAATAGATGGATACATGTATCACTCTGATAATAAAATGATGGACATGGACTATAAATAGACAATTTTTATATTTAAACAAAATTTAGAGGAAAATACGTACATGCGTCAATTAATGTGGGGGAAAAAATAACTACATTTCCAAAACTTTTGTCCTTACTTCTCTTTTTGGCCTACATTTTTTAAACATGATGATTATAGCACCCCTTTTAAGTCTACATTTCATAAAATAATAAAAAAAAAAGATAGATGGGTAAAAGTGTCACTAATGAGATCAAATATGCTAGACGTGTTCTAGAAAGGAAAGCTTCAATAATTTTTTTTTACAATTGTGAATTTTTTAAGAATGGAAACAATTCTATTCACAAAGACTTTACCCTTTTTAAGTAGGATACACTCATGTGTCAAGTGACAAAGAAATCCCTAGCCAAGTATCTTTATACATTGAAGACGAGCAGGAATTCAACTTTATTGGTGCTATTTTGAAGGTTGAGTTATGAAATTTTCTACTATACTATTAACCGAGTGTTATTCTCATAATAAATAGTCTCCATTGTTTGTAATATTGTTGATCCTCATATATTATTTTGGGCCTTATGTTGATCCTCCTTTGCTTTACTCAATTTTAATGCTTTATTAATGCTAACTAAAAATAAGCTTTTGTTATGATATCATATGCTTTATTCTAGGTTACTTGGGTTGAACATGTAGAAGTGGATCATAGGATTCAAACAAACCGGCTATACAGAGATCTTGTTTGTAACAATATTGCATATGGAGCAGAAAGATGGCTTGTGACTCTTCAAAGAACGTGTGAGAGATTTGGTTACTCTTCAACTAAAAATATACCTAGTCATGGCGATGGAGGAGGTTATTATCTGTCATCTTTACACCAAACACTGCTGCCTATTCATTTGTTTGCCCCTGTGATCCATTATGTGCTTTTAGCTAAGTCTATGTCATTCATTGTTCAGTGATCAATTCACCTGAAGGAAGAAAAAGTGTCATGGAGCTTTGTCATCGAATGGTGAAGAGCTTTAGTGGAATTTTAAACATGTCAGGTTTTCGGGACTTCTCACATTTATCTGAGGTGAATAATTGCGGGGCAAGGGTCACTGTTCGCAAAAACACAGAACCAGGCCAGCCAGATGGCATGATTGTCACTGCTGTAAACTCCATTTGGCTTCCTCTCCCCCCTCAAAATGTTTTTGACTTCTTCAGAGATGAGAAAAGACGAGTTCAGGTTCACAAGCTAAACAGTCTTTATTTTGTTAAAAATATCTTTTATTTGTTAGTAAATTTTAACTTTGCATTACATAATCATTAATAATATATTGTTGTTTTTCTTGCAGTGGGATGTTCTTTCCTATGGAAATCCAGTGAACGAGATTGCACGCGTCTCAACCGGAACTCATCCAGGCAACTGTATTTCAATTGTTCGGGTACTTTACCATCCTTTCTTTTTATTAGTTTTATGTTTCAATTATGATAAAAAAAAAAGCTTGATTTTCAGTTCGGTTGCAGTCAAGCTCTCTCTGTCAATAGAGACATAGAATCATTTACTGTATTCTCCTAATTAGGTTTTTGAAATGGAAACAATGATTGCAATCCACACGTCATAAGAAAAAAAATAAAAAAGAGGTGGGGCAATTTCATATGCTTAAATATTGTGAACTTATTTCAACTAAATGTAAATCGTCAAATTTATTATGAGTGATATCTGAGTATGTAAGTAAATTGGATATAGTGCTTCAGACTTATTACATAATATACATAGATTGGTATTATATGTCCCCAACACAAGTTTAAACCCATCTTCGCTCTTCCAAAAGATGTTGCTTCAAATAGGTTTAGTTAAACTCATTATGGAAATATATCAGATAATGCATTTTAGAGTAAAAAAAGATCAGCAAATATGTCTTGAAATTAAGTGATATGGCATGACAACAAAATGATTTTAATTGTTTTAAAATGAATAGGAGAATAGATAAATCCACTTCTATATAGATATAAATGCTCTTGTAATTACTTTGAATTTACCTTTTAGGAATCCAAAGTCCCAACTTTTTATCGTTATTGCATCAAATAAACTTTTTTAAATTCATTACAATCGTTCATGTGGAGCAGCCTTTCATTCCTACTGAGAACAACGTCCTGATTCTTCAAGAAAGTTCTATAGATCCCTTGGGATCGCATATTGTGTATGCACCAGTTGATGTACCAACCATAGATATGGTTATAAAGGGAGAAGACTGTTCAATGGTGCCAATTCTTCCTTCTGGCTTTATCATCTCCGGAGATGGCCGTCCAGTTGCTGAAGCATTCACCTCTGAAAGTGTTGGTAGATCAGGAGGCACGCTGTTGACTGTGGCTTTTCAAATACTGGTATGTAGCACAGCAACAATAGGGCAGCTAAATATGGAAACAGTGGCGTCTGTCAACTCACTGATAAACTCAACGGTTCGAAACATAAAGGCTGCTCTGAATTGTTCCGATGTGGATTAATCTTTTGTTGAGGTACTTTTGTTATCGAGCTCAAAGACAAGATGAATGGCGTTTGCTGTCTTTATAATTGTTGGTCGTTATTGGAACACTTCTTTGCCATTATGTAGACTCATTGCAAATAAAATTATATAATAAGTTTATATACAGAATAATGTGGCAGATAGATTGTATTTTGTCCATTATATAATGAGTTTGCTTGACCTTTAATTTTATGTTACTCTATCTTTTGATTAATTTTTGTCCATTTTTATTCTCTATTTATGAGCGATGAATATAATCTTGATCCTTGTGTTGCCAATGGTAATATTTTCCTTCAAGAGAAGCTTGCCATTTCAGAGGATGTGTGTAAGTTTAGCCGTATATAAAATTTAAACAATTTAATTAGCAAGGTAGAGTACGTACCTCTGATAGTCATGTGTGTTACCGATGAATCTATTAGGGATTAGGTCTTCCTCTCATTCTTTAACTCTTAATGTAGTTCTCAATGGAAAAGCTCAATGTTATATCTACATAGAAAATGAGACCTAACCTATATATAAAGGTGTGATATTACAAACCCTAATTAAACCCTCCCATCATGGGTATGTAAGGCTAGGCATATACTGACAGCCATCCGGTACATTGGCCTATTAAGGTAAAAAAATGCCCAAAACAATTAATTACTAACTTAAAAGTTTTATCCTATCTCTCATATGTATCGATCATCTAACCCGTTTTATTAAAACATAAAATAATAGAGTAAATAGGCAACTTAATCTTTGAAAATATTCATCACTTGCATTTTAGTCTTTGAATTTATTATTGTGTACGAGTTAGTTCTTAAATTTATAAAACTAGTATCAATTTAGTTCTTATATTATCTCTAGTTGACCAAGTTAAATGATAACATATGACATGTTATGTTAATTGTTTATGTATAACTTTTAGTGCCACATGGTACGTTGTTCAGTACTTTCTCTTGAGATACGATGTCATTTTTAAGTTAATGGATGAGTGACTTCGTGCTTTATGTATGAGGGGGTTAGAGTTCACTAAGCTAAATTAAATGACATCATATCTCAAGGAAAATGACTAAGTAATATGTCATGTAGCACGTAATGTGTCACGTCAGAGGTCACTAATTAACTTAACAAAATGACTAAATTAATACGAATTTTATAAATTTAAGGACTAATTCATACACAAAAATAAATTTAAAGACTAAACTACAAATAAAAAATATTTTCAAGAATTGAGTTGCGTATTTACTTTAAAATAATATTAATTAATAGCAACCCATAATAGAAAAATATTCCAATAATCACAGCATAAGATTTTTCTAGCTGATGCTTTTTGCATTGAGAAATGATATAGGGAGAATGATTTACAAGTTCAGCTTGATAAAAGGTTAGACAATTTGGTTTGTTTTAAAAATTAACCAATCATTCAACTAATTTAACCAATAATTTACATACAATTAACTAATAATTTATCTTCATTTTGATACTTAATATATCGTTAATTGTATGTAAATTATTGATTAAATTAGTTAAACAATCGATTAATTTTTAAAACAAACCAAATTATCCAACATTTTTACTAAACTAAACTTTTAAGTCATTCTTCCAATAATATAAGCGCATTCCAATGAACTTGAAAGTGAGTTGTTAGAAATTACTTTGAGCACATACCGATAAAAACGAATGGAAAAAAGTACTTTGAACAACTCTCTTTATATTATTCTTCATAAAAGTTTAGAGTGTTCTCTTTGAAAAATTTGTGGTAGCTCCAAAACTTCCAAGTTAAAAAGCTAAAAGCTCTTTGGCCCAAAAAAAGAAAAAAAATCTAAATGCTCCGAACGTTGTGTGAATTTGGATTATTTTATTTTATATTCAGAAAAAAACTTATAATTAAAATGCTACTGAAGATTTATAAGATAGCTCAAGGCCTTGGAAATATGTTTCCTACCTTGATTATTCTGGTTCGAGAACCTTGGACCAGTATTTAGGAGACTTAATTAATTATTCTAAACACATCAATGTCAATGTGACTAGTTCATGAACTCTAAAAAAGTAATTTAATTTTGATTGACATAGATCCAAAAAATATTTTTATCATAAAAAAATGTTAAGATAAAGAAACAAATTTATCCTGAGTTAGATCTATATTTGCTTGGTTGGGGTCTCCCTTGGCCAAAGTTTAGGCGATGACGCGAGCAACTAATGATATCATTCATGATTAGGTCTTTTTTGTTTGTTCTCATAGATAGATGTTAACTCATACATGTGAAATTTGTTGGAAATATAGTTGTGATACTAGAATTTACAGCACCTGTAGAGCCCCTAGGATGCTAAAATCACATATCGACATAAGAGGAAAATAGAGGAACAAATGTACCACAAATCATGCAAGGCATTATCCTTAAATATTCACCATTTGGTGCCTGTCCTGAATGAGGGAAGGGGGGTTTCGAAATTTTGTAATGTAGTCTAGGAGTAGTTTGGTGAGACATAGGGTAGGTTATCTTTTTAGGTTTTATTTAACTGGGAATCTCATGAACCAATCTCCCACGAAAACTTGTAGCCTACTTGATACCTTAAGGCTTCATATTTGTTGCCATAACTCTGCGTGCTTCATATAGGTGGACAATTAATGTATCAATGGGAGCATAAAAGAATTGAAAGGACACCTCTAACCTAGCTTGACAAGTTTAGTTTAGTTCTTACTATTATTAAAATGCCAAATTGGCCTGTCACGTCAAAGAGCAAAATGGTATTGAAAGGATATATAGTATCTGCAATTCCATCACTAAACATGTTATGAGTCAGCTAGCTGTACATTCTAATGCTCATGATCCAATAAATAATGAACAAAAACAATCCAGGTAAAACTAGATCTCTGCACAATACGAGAAGGATACTTCCAAAGGAATCTAAGGGACTTCATAACTCCAAATATTGAACCCGATCCCCACCTTCTAATGAAATCCTTTTTTACACATTTTGATCTCTATAATACTTGGCTACACCGTGAAGGATAATGTCCAATTGTAGCTTCTAAAACTAGGTTAATTAAGCCTCCTTTTGTATGTGTAAAACAAAGTTAAAGTAATAATTAATGATAAATACAATAGAATTTTAAAGAGCATTAAATGGTTTTTTTAGTTATTGATAGTTTTTTTAATAATAGGTTTTTATTGGGGGAAATTTATTTCCCAGCTCATGACAAATGTCGTATACGGACTTGGGGTGGCATGTTATTGTGCCCTATTCCAAATCTAATTCATTCTCAGTGATGTTCTTCCTTCTCTAATCTCTATATATGACTATGAGAGAACAGCAAATATGCATAAAAATCTTGATCAATCCCTCTGCAATTGACTGCAGTTGCTAGATGAAGGCAACGATAGCTTATTTTGTAAATCTCCAACTGCTTATTCTATCAATACCCTTGGCCTGGATCAAAATTTAGGTCGATGGAGTTTGTCACCCCTCAAACGGTATCACTTATAATTTTCATCTCAAATACAGTTCATGTCGTGTCGTATGAGTTGAGGTAAATAGTCTCGTTCAAAAATGTGTTCTTGTTTTGCACCTGCATTTGAGCCTATAAGCTTGCAGACTTTTTGCAAGGAGTAAATGGCATAAAACATTAAAAAAAAAAAGTAGCATACGGCTTGTTTGCTAAAAACCTTATGGATTTATTTTTAATCTACTATAAGTGTAAAATTTCTTTACACTATCATCTAATTATATACTTGCACATCATTAAATGAGTTAAATTTTTGATGTAATTGTTGTAATAGTTAAACCCTTTTAATAATTTGACAATATATAATTAGATAACAATGTACAAAAACTTTACACTCACAATATATCAAAATTGAACTCAGCTTATATGCGTCACTTTTGCATTGGATATGAGTTTTTATTTTGCATAATAATCGTCATCGTCATATACTCGAAAAAGTTTAGACCACATAAAAAATCATGTTTGAGGTTGTTGAAATTAGGGAACTTCTGCTTTCTAATAAGAATAATAATACACACATTTCTTTCTTATAAAGGAAGTCTATGACCAATGTGTTGGGTGGGAGATGGTATGCTAAATTGTAAGCAAAGCAGCCTGGCTAGAATTAGATCTCATAATCAAGTAGTCTCAAAAGAGATTTGGTACCACTTGAACTAAGACCTTTGGCCAATACACATTTTCACTATTCACATTTATACTTTTCCATATTAGATAATAACTTATTATTCTATATTGATAACTAATAACATTTGAAATGTATTAGTAGTCTATCTTTTAAATGGTGACGAAACATTAACACAAAATAGTAAGCTTTTATTTTTTTAGTTATATATGAGGTGTAAGCACCTAGATAGGGAAGAGAAAAATGTAACCTAGTGGAAGATCAAGTCTCCAACATTAACATGATATCCAAGTCTTAGCTAAGCTACAAGCTCCTTGACAACACAAAATAGTAAGTTATTAATAAAACAAATGTGAATCACTATCTACCATTAAAAAAATAAATGTAAGAGAGATAAATAGAAAGATGTAAGAATATTATACTCCTTCTAATAATATGTCTATTTTCATTAACCAAGCAACATTATAGAGTTCAATTCTAGTGGGTAGCATTTTCCTTCCTGACTAGACCTTTGATTAAACAAGAAGCATAAATTCGCAAGTGCTCTACCTTTTTCTGTTTGAATTTTTCTATTAGAATAATTCTATATCCACCTAATAAATCTTCCTAAGGTATCCTCCTAACTTTTCTGTTTGAATTTTTGAGTTCCCAAGGTATCTACTTTTTCATTTAATACTTTCTGTTTTAAGTAATTAGGAGGATATTAGGAAGATTTGTTAAGAAGATATATTATTACTCTTTCTATTATTGGGCTTCCATTAATTGATTATTTTGTTTGTCAAAACTTGTTGAATGGATAACTTGATATTCCACTAGGCCCATATTTTGTATGTGATCCAATGAATTAGGAATTAACTGTACATTATGATCCAATGGTATCACTTTCACAAAAATTTAAAAACAAGAAACAGAATGAAAATAGTGTGGTACTTTTATAATTATAAAGAAAATATATCTGACAAAAAATAAAAATAGAAAACAAATCAAACGTAATCTTACCTTCTCTTTCTTTTGTTTCCTTGTTTCTTTATCTTATTTCTGTCTTTGTTTTATCTTTTACTTGTTTTTTCTTTCTTTCAACTATTTTTTTCTTTTTTTCTTTATTCTTGCAGTCATATAAAGATCTTACTTGATTTGACATTTCAAATTACAATTAAAGTAAGAATCCATTGAACGAGGTTTCCTTCCAAGATTGATAACTAGACTTGCAATATTATCAAAAGAGTCATTGACAATTTTTCACCATTAACATCTACATATCCCTGACATGACCTTGACTCTCACCCATATCATCATTACTCAGAAACAAACTAAAATGAAAGCTTAGGGTGGCAGCAAGATGTGTAACCGACCTCGAGCAGGCGAAGCTCAGCTAGGACATCACCCATCGTCCTCTGCTGCTCAACCAATGAAGCTTAGAGCTATCTCACCGTGAATGCCACTGAGCTTGCTTGCGCAACATCAAATTGAGTCTGCCATGTCTGCTTGGCATTATATTGAGTTTTCCACGCAACTTGCTCCTTCTCAACCTGATCTGCATCCTAGAATACAACATACATCCATGCACACAACAATCAAATTTTTGAGAAGTGAGTCTAACTCCAGAAACTAACTTCTTAGTCCTATAAAAATCTTAAGGTATAAGTCTTTAGGTCTTGCCTCCCTCATTAGCTAAATCATTTGATCAAAATATCTCCCAAGCATATTTAAATCAGATTTGAAACTCAATATACGAACAACAGCAGATAACTGAACATAATTCTCACATCCAGGTCACAATAGCTACCTTGAGGCAAGCTATTATAAAAAAAAATTATTGAACCTCAGGAATAGTTAAACCCTTAAATGAAGGCCAATATCATCATAAATCATGTCCAGATATCTACCCATTTGATCATCACAACCCAAGTCCAAGTTCACACTTCAAAAAGAACTGTCTTGCATATTAACCCCTACTTGTACATGAGGATTAAACCCCCCATCATCTGTCTAGTACCAATTACTTAGATTTAAAGCCTTTCTTTGTTTTTATTTTTTTGGTAAAGATGGTACCTTAGAACATCAGGACTTAACAGTTTCCCACGAAGGCACTTACAACACAGACATCTAATCGTTCCTTCAGTAACATATCATGAAAGCTGACACGCAAAAGTAATGAACTCATTCATCCCATCTATAAATTATTGGCTAAGACCCTTTTGGCTCATATTAACCTTGTTATACATTCACCTATGATATTTAGGAATTTTTATTTCCTGCATATACATTCAACACAATCTATAACTTATTACCTAAAAATATCTAGACACATGTACCATTAAATATAGCACAAAAAAACTAGCTCATACCCAGCTAAGAGTTTTGGAAAAAATTAGGTACAATTTCACCTTAAAATATGCACTTTTTCCCATACATAACAAAAACAATCACATAATAAGAGAAACAGAAGAAAAGGTTTGAAGCTGTAGAAGAATGAAACTACCAAATCATTCAATTCCACATGGTAAACAACTGCATAGCAAATATAAACAATATAGATAGTCTCATTTGACAGATGCAGAAGTTAAAGAGAAGTTCTTGCAATGTATTTTGTTCCAAAATAATAAGAGCTGGGATTTGCATATAGAAATGAAAACCATTTCTTATTGAAGGTCTTGTAGTATATCCAAGTCTGGATTTATTCCTTATTAAGTTACCAAGTACAGTTTAATTATTTATCAAACTTGTAGTGCCATAATGCTTATGGATTTTGTTTCTTTTGTACAGACTTCACAATTAGCAGAGATGGAGAAGTTCAGAAGGGAAATGATTGGAAGGTGTCCAGTTTTACCTTGGGCCATCATTGTGCCTGGAGGACTCTCAGCAGCAAGCCCAACCCCTGTATGATTGGGACATGGTGCGTCAGAACATTAATTCGGACTTGGGTTGAGAAAAATACTTTAGCAACTCTTAGGAGTACCAAAGGTGCTATCCAAGGTAATTAAAGGCAAAAGGCACCCTTAAGGTGTTGGGTTTTGACGCCTTCAAGCAAGAAGTGCAAAAAAGCGCACACCTCACTAAATAAAGGCAATAACATTAGAAATAAGAAAACAATAAAAGATTTGACTGTGTATTAATTTTCCATATAAGTTAATTCTCAAGCATAACTGTCATAGTAAAAAAAAAATAAAAGATTAAAATGTTCAATTTACAAAACTAAGTCCCCAAGACTAACAACTAGTCTTTTTTTTTTTTTAACATTCTAACTATTTGCCTCCTTTAGCATCGCAGTTAGCAAGTTAGATGGCTAGGCTTATTGGGTTTTTTTAACAATTATTAATAAGGAACTAAAGGCGTGCCTTGCCTGAACCGAAGAGCGCCTAAGGTGCTAGAGGTGCGCGCTTCAATAAAGGGAAACACCTCAACCAACAAGAGGTGCGGACCCCTTCTAGCGCCTTGCCTCAACACCTTAGACGTGTGCCTTTGACTACACTGGTGCTATTTTTGAGGTATTATGAATTACCATACCAATCGAAACCATGATTCTTACATCTGGCCCATTTCCTAGAAAATATAGAGATCCCCATAAAGAACTAATTATGAGTGGCAGAGGGTATTACATCATTGGTTTGGATGAAGGAGATGGAGAGGAAACAATGGAGGAAGTGGCACAATGTTACTTGAATGAACTAGTGGGTAGGTACATGATTCAGCAGGTGGTAAAAAGTTCAAGAGAATGAATTAGAATTTGCCAAATGCACAACCTTAAGATAGAGTAGACTTGTGCTTATCAAATGAAAATCAGGAAATTTTTCTTAAGATGGTTGATTCCTGGAATGTAAATGAACCAGTGGAGTGTTTTAATTTACTCAGGAGTTTCGAGAGCAAGATCTATTGGTGAAGGTGAAGTTCATATTGCTGAGCATTCAATAGTTCTATTCTACTTCTAATAAAATCATTCAATCCACCAAACAACAACCAAAAAAAATTTTTTTTCTTGAAAAACGAAACGAACAGCTTACTTACCTTCTCTATTCTGTCCATTTAGCAATGATGTCTTCCAGCAGCACCAAAACCCTTTTCATCCCCTCAGCACCTGCAAAACTCAAACCATCATTTAACTCCACAGCTTCTTTTACCCGTGCCTCCCTCAACAATCCCCTATAAACCCATTCATTGGAATCGCAACCAGGCACCAAGTTGGCACCCACCATGGCCCTCAAAACCACCAAAGCCTCAAGAACAAAACCTCTCCTACAAAACCCATGAATCAAAACCCCATAGGTCCTCTCATCCGGGGAGCACGGGGAGTCAGGCCTCTCCATCCAACGGAAGACCGTGAGAGCGTGTTTGCAGTTATGCTTGCTGAAATAAGAGGTGATGAGCATGAGGGAAATGGGTCTGAGGTAAGGGTGAGAAGAGGGGGTGTGCTTGAGATGGGTGAGAAGGGACATGGGTAGGGTCATGTCGGGCTGGGAAGCGAGGGAATCGATGAGAATGGAGAGGGAAAGGGATTTGAGAGGTGGGTTTGCGAGAAGGGCTGTGGTGGTGAGGCGCAACGCTGTGGGGAGTTGGTTTGAGTGGCAGAGGCGAGGGATGAGGAGGTTGATGTTGGTGAGGTGTTCCTCGGTTAGACCCACCTTTGCGGTGGTTTCTGAAGGCAAAGAAGAAAAGGAACAAGAATGGGGTGCTCTTCCAGCAGCAGCTAGAAGATGCAGGTGCCATAATATGGGGTTGCAAATGGTGCCTTTCGAGGGATGGTGAAGAAGAAGGCGTCGGAGGGAAATCATTTTGCTTGAGGTTTGATTTGTTTTGAGACACTGATTCTATATCATATGAGTTCATTCATATACGCAAATGCAAGGCTGGGCCTGGGGGATCTACGCAGGACCAGCAAGCTCATTTATCAGTTTATACTTTTCAAAACATAATTAATAGGATAGTGTGACCCAATATTGAGCCTAGGAATGTGGAAAAAGCTATTCGTCCAGAAAAAATGACCGAATTTCTTATTCCAGAAACATTTGGCATCTACGTGGAAGTTACACATCATCAACATTTATCTCAATCCTGGTGGCTTTCTCTTATTGGTTCTATTTTTCTATTTTTCTCTCTTTTACTCTAAAACAAATCTCCACCAATGATGGCAACACCACCATTGCGTTGAAGGCAACATTCCGATATGAACATCGTCACTACATCGACGGCAACATTGTCCTAAATATTTCAGGTAATATCATTGCTTCTCTACTTTATGGTTCAGGTAAGTGAGTATCAATATTAAATATAATATTATTGCTTCATTAAAATTATGGTGCAGTGGTTTGCTTGGCTCTTGACATGGAAACTAAGGAATGGAGGCAAGGAGGATGACTTGCCTTTTGATCTTACTATGGACAAAGATTTTGAAAGAAGTACTGGACCGAACAAGGTATGTCCCTTAGGTGTTTGTAAAAATGACTCGCTGATCTTTACAAGCATGTTAGCAATTTAAAGGTGTCCTGCGTTGGTAGCTCCAATTGCTTATATTATATAGTTTACCATGTAATAATGGGTGAACATGCTTTTAAATAATTGTTGCTTCAGATTTTGCCATCTAGTTTGAGGACAACAAGTTGACTTTTTACTAGCTATAGAGTGGTATGATTGCTTATATAGTTATGACTAGTTTGGTAAAGAATGTGTTAGACCTTCTCCACCTATGTTTTAGAATGCTATGCATGGATGCTGTTTGTCCCTCTGTGGCTTACACTGTCTTACACCATAGGTGCCTTCTGCATATAGGGTGATAATTATGCTGGTGGCTTTGTGATTCATCTTTCTTCCGGCGTCACAGGCTTCACAGCCGCTTATTGGGTAATTGAAATTGCAACCCTGGTCAAGTCTTGAATTATGGCCAACTAATCTTCCAATTAAAAAATGTCTTATAACTATTACGTGTAAATGTACACCAAGAGAAATGCTAGAATTATAATATGAGTAATATTTGTCAAACATCTTTAGGAGTCCTTGTTATTATCTTAGTTCTTACTAAAATAATGAATGTGGGTGAATGGCAGGTTGGTCCAAGAATTTCACATGACAGGCAAAACTTCCCGCCAAATAACATAATTCACATGTTTTGAGGAGCAGGGTTTCTATGGATGGGTTGGACAGGTTTCAATGGTGGAGCCACCATCACCATCAATAGTACTTTATCTGTATGTAATTTAAGCTGCATTATTCTATGCCATTATTAAAATCTGTATTTTTGTATATGGATATCCAAATTGGGCTTATCTGGCTTATCTATTCTTTGACATCCCTGTTCTTTAAGCATGCTAATCTTTTTTGGTTTATTTACTCCTCTTATGTTGTTCAACAGGAATTTGAGAACAACTCTGGCTCTAGCCAGGTATTTTGGCTATTGAAAGAAAGTGAGCTAACTTGATAATGCCAATATATTGGATGGCTGATATGCAGTCTTTGGCTATGTAACAAAAAATGAGGATTACTTGGCAGACCTCAAGGTTGTTGATGTCACAAAATCGATTCAAGTAGTCTCTGGCTTAGATAATTTAGTGAATCCAAGCTACAAGATTGTTGGCTAGGGATCTTTCTGTGCTTTTTTGCTATTAAATACTGCACACTAGTGTTCATTGGCACTTGCTTCAAGGCTATTTAGGAACGCATACTGTAACATTGCGTAGTTCACTTCCAAGTTTGTTTCCATTGTTCTCAGAAACCAGTATTCACTTTACGAAGACCTAGCACAGCAACAAGCAATGAGCATTAAGACAATGGGCCCTTACAACCCAGCACCTACAACAAGCAATGAGCATTGGAAAAATGACCCATTACAAGACAGCATTGCAGCAAGCAATAAACACTAGGCAAATGACTTGTATGAAGGGGTGGGGTTATAAACCCAACAAATAGGATTGTGATAGTGAAACTCTCATCTGTTTCTCATTACTTGTATGCAGGGGTGGGATATATTGGAGTGAGAGAGCTGTAGTTTTGTGTATAATATTCCTACACTTGAATAGTTAAGTAAGAAATGCCTTGTACTGTATACTCCTATGATTTAATGAGAAACAAGTTGGAGATATTTCAAATAAAATTTTTGCAATTTATATTGAATACTAGAATATCGAGCAGATTGAGCAAAACCATAGCTAATGAACACTTGAGATTAAAATAGTGATCAAATTAGAAAAGCTAAATACAAATAACATTCCTCTACATAAAATCTGAAATAATGTTGTAATCCTATTCTAAATGACACCACCAAAAATTTGGAGTTGGTGCATGTTGAGCAAAACAATGTAAAAGGCAGCTATTGATTATTTCCACCACTAAGGAATGTTGATTCATCTGGTGAAGTAGCAGTTGATCCATTCCTTAGATGTTGTGCCTACAAAAACAATACACAAGTAAGAAAAAAAAATAGTATAAGTTTAATATAAAAATATGACACAATGAAATTACTAATGCCTGTAGAAGTTCAGAATATGTAACATTATGATAGCCAGCACTTTGTAGATTAATGGCATCCTGCAAAGAAAAATAGAAAAATCATTTAAAGTAAAATTGAAAAATTAAGTTTGATTTACTTTATTTACACACACCTGATCTGGAATGAAGGGAGCTACAAGGTCTACATTACCATATCCATTTGCCCATATGCTCTCTTGTGTTTCAAACTCATCAAAATTTTCAGGTCTACGAAAGCTTTCACTGGGATTTATTTCGGCAGGTTGCGAGAAGATTCAGCTATAAAATAGGTAAAGCATGAATTAAATCTCAAATAAGGGAATACATATAAATGCATTTTTGTTTAAATATACTATATATGATTGATATTTTGGTATTACCTTCTCTTTTCTTCCACAATGTTTGCCCTTTTGACAGCATTCTTGTTTTCTCTTTCTTAGTTTGTTCACGATTTGATCAACTTTAGATTCTTTCCTTTTTGATGGGGGACGTCCTTTCTTTACTCGAACTATTACAGGATCAAGCACCTTCGTTCGCTCTTGAGAAATCATTGAGATGTCTGATATATTTGGAGATGCTTTAGTGCTCTGATGATATGTCTTTTGGTAACTTAAGTCAACTTTCAAGTCATCAATCCATTTCATTACTTTCTTAACATCATCATCCATATTCACCCCCATACAAGCAACTTCATAAAAGGCATTGCACATCTTCTCAAGCCGCTGAGCTTCAAGATTGGTAGTGTAATTATCATAGCTACTTTTCACTAATGTATGTCTTCGCTTCAAATCCTTCCTCCAAAGAGAGAATACATATTTAGATGGTACTGAATCTGTTTTTCTCATATGATTAAGCATAGAAAGGATGTGTCTACATAGAATACCTTTAAACTCAAACAAATGACATGCACATTTCACTTCGAATTCTTCTTCATTGAAGTACACAGTGAAAGGTATATATTTCATTCTATCATTAACTTTTTTCGTTTCAACAACAGAAAAAGTTAAAATTGATCCTTCTCCCATCTGATAGTAAGCATTACAATGCATTACACAAGCTACCTCCTCCTGAAACTCTTTGAATTTTGCATTGGTAAAAACTGTTTGAAATTGACACTCAATACCATAAACACTCACACAAGGGATTAAAGTATTGAAGGAACTAAAATCTGCTAAGCACTCTTTTTCAACCTTATCTCTTAGAGCATTGTCATATTGTTCCATAAATTGTTTCAATGTTGTCTTCGAGTTAACATACCCATCAAAGAACGCATTCATGCTTTCACTTCTTTGTGTAGTAGACATTCCTGCCCAAAATGTGTTCTTCACAAACACAGGTACCCAGCGATGTCTCTCATTATAAAGACCACTCAACCATTCATTGTCATGAAGATTGTAATCTATAATCATTTTCCCCCAATTCTCCATAAAATCATCTTTACTAAAAGAATCATACACGGCAGCATGCAGAACTGATTTGATTGACTCATAGTCAAAATATCCCCTTAACTTCTCAGGAACTTTCTTCATTATGTGCCATAAACACCAACGATGACGAGCCTCTGGGAAGACAACCTCAATTGCATTTTTCATAGCTCTGTCTTGATCAGTAATAATAGCACTAGGAGCCTTTCCAGACATACATGTCAGCCATGTCTTAAACAACCAAATAAAAGTTTTCGTATCCTCATTTGACAACAAAGCACATCCCAATAATATTGATTGTCCATGATGATTCACTCCAACGAAAGGAGCAAAAGGCATTTCATATTTGTTTGTTAAATAAGTGGTATCAAATGTTACAACATCACCAAAATATTCATATGCAGCTCTACTTCTTGCATCTGCCCAGAAGACATTTCTTAATCGACATTCATCATCCAAATCCATCATATAGTAAAAGTTATTATTTTTCTTTTGCATTCGAAGAAAATAGTCTTGTATGGCTTCAGCATCTCCTGTCCCCAA
This sequence comes from Styphnolobium japonicum, assembly GCA_023212625.1. Lineage (NCBI taxonomy): Eukaryota > Viridiplantae > Streptophyta > Magnoliopsida > Fabales > Fabaceae > Styphnolobium > Styphnolobium japonicum. Next base: position 16,015,233 of record JALBWW010000003.1, on the reverse strand, counting down.
TCGTAGCCTTCTAGCTTTCTCTATATAGTTTCTGCAATCTTTCTCACCAAATGTCAGATTCTCATATCCTCCAGCTTCAACAACAAGTGATTGAAAATTTTTATTTACACTAATTCCAGCTCGATCATTAATCACAAGCCTCTTTTTCACTTGAGAGTCGATTTTTCTGTTGCATCTAAAAAATCGTGTTTTGCTGGGACTCATTTCATGATTGTGTTCAAGGATAACACTAGTAATTTTCACCTTTCCATCTAGGCCCAAACATGCATTAAGTCTTGCCTTGCACTGTGTTTTGGTGGTAGGATTTGGCTTCAAAAGCTTATTTCGTTGGCTTACCAACTTTCTAGAACGAGCACAAGATATAGTAAAATATCTCTTCCCATCAATATCATTTTTTGATGTTCTTTTACAAACAGCAAAACCTTTTTTTTGGGCAAATTTAGCATAATATGTTTCAACCTCTTTCTCGGAATCAAATATCATCCCTGCTCTTGGTTCTTCAATTTCCTCAATTATTTGTTCACTGGTTTTCTCATTCTCATCTATTGGCTTTTCCCTGTCAAGCTCAAGTTCCTCGTTCTTATCATCTATACCCTCGCCAAAAGAATTGTTGTCAATGACTTGAGAGCAAGATTCATTCGGAGTAAATTCTGCCTCCATTCTATCAAATTTAGCACATACTCATGACAATGAGACCAAGTTATATTCAAGCAAACAAAAAATAAAATAAAATAAATTATAAAACGTCCTATATTCAGAAAATTAAAAAGATTAATTCTTATATCAAGAACATAATTCAATATTGCAAACCTATTTGAACAAAGAATATAGGAAAGCAATCTTCGTGAATCAGGGAAGGAATTTAGAGGGATATTAGCTGCACAATAAGCAAAAAAGAAATGGAGAAAAGGATAAGAATCTTACCTGGCTAGGATTTGTTCTTCGTGAAGCCAGATCGAAAAGTATTCTTCGTTCATAGTCAACATGTCATTACCCGTACGCCATGAGGAATTGTAACTTACTTTTAACCCTTTTTATTTTATTTAAAAAGTATTAATTAAAAGATAATGACATGTAAATAAATTTTAAGTGATTTACACCTCACTTAAGTGGCTGCCACTTCATCACACCACATCCTTCTGTCAAAAGCATTTCGGGCAATATTTCTGGCCAAATAGCACGACTCTAGGAATGTATATATAAAACGGCTATTCGGGTCATTTTTAATCCGAGACTCAAGTCACTAATATTTGAAAAATAATTTAAATGAAGAGGAATAAGTCTAGAGTCCTTCGTTGTCGGTACGGCGGAAATGAGTCGAGATAATTTAGCTTACGCTTGATTGAATAAGAAATTGTGTTTATAAGTTAATAAATTATTAAATTTACTAAGTTAATATTAAATTTTGTATTCATTGAATTTTTTTAAAAATATTTAATGAATTAGACTCGAATTTTTAATTTAATAAAATTTATTTTTATTACATATATTTAATTAAAATTAATTTAATGAGATCAAAAATAAAATAAAATATTAATATTAGTATATATTAAAATTAAAATATTATTATTATTATTCATAAAAAATCACTATACATATATCGTACAAAAGTCACAGCCGTTTAAAAAAAACTCTAGTCCTGTAACAATATTTTGTTGATGGGCCAAATGGGACGAACGAACTTGGTGAATCATTGTCAAAAGGGATACGTCCAGTAAAAATGGGCATTAGCTTCAGGAAAAAGTTTCTCTCAAATCTTTAATTCCAATCCCTTCCCCCTTTGTTATCCTCCAACTCTCCGTCCAAACATACTCAGTGATTCATCCACTAGTGTTTCTTGGATTATAGATGATAAATTTATCTATATGCAATTTAGAATTAGAATTAGACCGACAAGAAATTGGATAATAATATCTTTATGGTTTTAATGCTTTTATGATATTATTAAGATATTAGAATTAAGAAATTGGCTGCTGACAGATGCAAAGTATTTGAACTGACATTACTCAAGCACAAGAAGAATATTATACATTTTTGTTTGTTTTTATTTTCTTTTAATAAGAGATTGTACTTATATTCTCTACCTGAACTTTACCCCTTCCTTTTTTTTTTCTTATGAAAAAAAGTTTAGGTGAATAGAAAAATGTTCAAGGTCAAAACAAATTACTAATCTTAACAAAGATTTTATGAAGATATTACAAATTATCTAACAATGGACGTACTTTGAATTCAAACTAAAATCATAACTAGTATAAGCAACAAATCCGATCAGGTAAGCCAACGCTCGTTCATGAACTTTACTCCTTCCTCACAACATAAATTAAACCCAAATCCAAGTGAACAACATTATACCCTCTTCAAGTTAACTATTTGTAACTCAGTTTCTGTTAGTGTATCATTTATAAAATTATCAAATATGTATTTCCGAATACTTTTGTATATGGTCGAATTCCTGCAGCACGGACTAATAGTTAGACATAGGAGCCCTCGTGATAGACTCAATACAACATTGAGCAGAATTAATATTTAATCATCCTTAAGAACTATTAAACAAAATGCTGAGTGAACCATTCGACTGGTGAACCATAGATTATTATTATTTTTTTGGCCATGCAGACGAACCAGAGTTCTCTACTTGCATTGGCAACTTTTTCTATCAATGTCGTCATGAGGTGTACTCGGTCATCACATGAATCCTTATACTATATCTCAGGTGTACATTTACATCTCAACAGTTCTATTTACAAACTGTGAAAACTGAAAAGTATTCTATGAAGAAAATTTCACATAATTATCCTAAAGTAGAGTACTGGATCTTCCTTCGCTGTCAAATGGATTCAAATGTATATAGCCAATGCTGCTTATAATCCATCTCTCACGTGGATTCTACTGTGCAACTTGATCCTTTGGCTATTATTAGCTTATTATGTCTGCAGATAGTGGCTAAATAAGACGATTGTTCTCCAAAGAAGCAATCTCAAAGGAAGCAAAGTAGTTGTAAGGTGAAGAGATGAATACCTTATACCGAACTTTGTCGTAGAGGTTGAGCTTCAGCTTGAACTTCATTATTATGCTGGTCTAGTGGCATGTATTGTGACATGATAGCCATGATCTCAGAGTCCATGTAAGACTACAACAAGAAAATGAAGGTTATTAAATATGGTACTTATTGGACCTCCAATTTAACATGGATGATGTATACATTATATGTAGTGGAGAATTAATTAGGCTTACCCGGAGCCTGTATTTGTAGAATATGTAACCGGCTAGACCAGCGCCCACAACAACTGCTATGACCACAAAGGCAAGGAACCGTCCAAATCTTGATCCACTTCTTTCTGCGTGATAAAAAGAAAAATTCTAATCATGTTTTCTGATCTGAAGTAGAAAATTTACTGTCCCAAATCCCAATTAGACAGGAGTTGACAGTAATTTAAAATTTTCATAATCTAGGATTTGAGCAAAGTGATGGTGGTGAGATACGAATTGACAATAGCAGGAGAAACAAGCAGCAAGTAAACAAATACGATATATTTACAAGTAGAATGATACAAATTGGTTTCACTAGCCATTTAAAAGACAATGATCATAAATGTAAACAGGTGATTACACTGCAGGAAATTTAGTTTCTTAAAAGGAAAAGGGTAATAGTAGATGCTTAAAGTAGGGGTAGTTTGCAAGGAACATATAAATAGTATAATTTCATATCTTTAATGGTATCAAGTAGACGGCACAGGATGGAGATATGATGGAATTGGCCACTGATTGAAGCAGTAACAACATCATGTCACAGATCTTAGAAAAGAGATAAGCAACCATTTGGAAAGAAACATAGCTTGTTATTGTGAAAAGAAATAGAAAACTTCTAAAGCTACACAATACCTTTGGTAATTCTGCTGCTCCTTAATATCATATTTCCATTCATGATTAAAAAATTCAGGGGTATTTTATGCATTCTTTTTAAAGCCTTCTGCATGCATATATACAAGTGGCAGGACGACCTAATCTCTCTGCTACAAGGAAAGACTGTTGAAATAATCTGTTTGTAGATTTGTATAACACACCATTTGTGGTCATTATAACTAATCCACCTTTGAATAAACATGTAAAGATCCTAGTGTTATAATCATTTAGTTGATTTAGATTGAATATTGCAGTGCATTGGGTGCTATTAGGATTGGAATATAAAAAGGTTCTAAAGTTTTAGACTGAATTAAATAGTTGACTACTAATAATTTGTCATTCCATGGGATTCTATTCAACTATTTCTTAAACCAGAATCTTTTATAGTTCGCCTTCAATACTTACCAATACAGACATCTTGTTCCTTTATATACAGAAGATCTCCCTTGCACTTACAATCATAACCACCCCAAGTGTTTTTGCAGGTGCAGCCATCACATTGACAAGCACTTCGTTCCTTACATTCATCAACATCTGAATCAGATCAAAAGAGAAGTTTTAGAATAGAGTTATATGTCTCCAAAATTGATCCTATAAAGAAGACAACAGAATATCTTGAATTGCCACATTGGAAACAAATATTACCTTCACATTTATTACCATCCCCATGAAACCCAACTGGGCAATGACAGCCATTTACCTTGGACTCCTTTATACAAAAAGGGAATTCAGTACGCCTTGAGGCAAGTCAACAAAAGTGGTAGAATAAAACTTTTACAAAAAGTGGAAGAAACAAAAATCCAAATATTAGGTTAAGCAGTACTGACTGAGCAAGCCGAGAAAGTTAATCCCTTTTTAGTATCCGACCAACAACCTCCATTGTTTATTGAACACCTTGCAGGTCCAAAAGCTGTCAAGTAAGAGTAAAACATCAGCAACATCATAAAAAAGAGCATATCACTTTGAGTATATAAGTAAAAAAAGTGGTGCGAAGACATTTTTTAATAGTTTGTTCAGTCTAATTATACATTAGCCCATGTTTTGATATTTGAATGTTTTATTCCACAGCAGACATAGGTAACAGTGATATATAAGGCTCTTCAAGGAGAAACAGGTGACAATTAATCTTGAATAAATCAATACTGGAGATACTGAAATGGGGCTATTATATCCTTGAAAAGGTTTCTTTAAAAGTATCCCATAGCAGCCCAATTATGAATTGTCAATCATTATTCCTAAGAAATTTATTACTATTATCAGAATGAATAGATCTTTCATTTATAACTTATGAATGGATAATTTTCTTATAAAGGAAGTGCTCATAAAGTGAGAATTGACCACTGTTGGAAATTCAAGTGTCAGTAGGATATATTCTTTAACAAATAAATAATAATTGTTATAAAATGCACAAGGTGAATTCATATTTTCCTTACGTTTTCTGAAAGTAAAAAGATCTAGCCCATTATTAAGAATGTTTAGAGGAAGACACCCTACTGATCTCCATCCACATTGTAGTCCAATTACAAGTAAACATGCACTTGTAAACGAATTTAAATTACAATATGAACTGAATTTTCTTAAACGTTTGACATGAAAGTTGCATATGGATGAATTCCAAATCATAGAGGAAATGTCTTAATCTCTGGCTTATATTGCTATCATGTTCTATGAGAAGAGAAGTATATATTATTCTGTTGTTATAAAATAACAGGAAGAGGAAGATCCTGCTTCTTAAATTGGAAAAGGCATACCTTCACATGATGCATAACCATCACCCCTATACTGAACACCTTTCACAACGGGGCACTCACAAACTCTTCCCCTGAAAGTATCCTGACAAAGAATAAAGGGTTAACTTGCAGCCAATCATAAGCAGACACTCACGGACCATGATAAATATAGAGAATCTTGAATAAATGATACTAATTGGGAAAAAAGCAGAACTAGAAATTCCTTATCTATACCTTGCAAGCAGTTATGTTAGCATTTTTGTCCTGCCAACATCCTCCATTCCTTTCAAGACACTCATTAGTCTCAACATCTGATAAACACAAACCAGTATGAAAAGTTCAGAATATCACACTATCACAGTAGATTTTTAGAACTAGGAGAATCATTCATCAGTGCAGTTTATATAATGAAATATTAAGCACACCAACCTCCACTTAAACAAACTGGAGGCTCAGTAGTCTCCTTAAATCCAGCACATATAGCCTTCAGGACAGCAGTTCTCTCCAATTTTCCTTTAGGCAAAACAAATTAAAATCTTTATAAGTCTGGTATACAGATATTTTCCTGAAAAGGATATCTGAAGAAGTAAAATATATGTCCACTACGTTACACAGATGATAAGGATTTCAAGATTCAGTTAGCCAATCAACTGAAACAAAAAGAAGAAAGTGAGAGCAATATATAGACAAGAGAGGAGGTAAATGGAGATGACCATAAAGAAGCAAAGGTAAATTAGAGAGAACCAAAGAAGTTCAAACCTTCACCCTTCTGTCCTCAAGGGAGAAAGAAAACCCTCAAGGGAGAAAGAGAACCCAGAATTTCAATATTATAAAGGGTGTGGCAAAACCCAAAATTCACAAACAAAACTTAGGGCAAGGCCAGATAATCAAACTGTAAACTTCCATGAGCCTGTAACTATTTTCGCAAAGTGAGACAAATCCTTTTATATCAACAGAAAAATGTGTTCCATTTACATGCTGGCAAGGTGATCATGATGGCTGGATGGTGCTCTAGGTAGGAGACAGTAGCATCACATAGTTGAAAGGAAGTTCATGGGTCTTTTCAGTTGCCAAGCCAGTGAAACATGGAGAACCAAAAAAAGGCATAATAGTTATAGATTCTGAGCACAATTTCCCCCCCTTAAACTCTCAACTCAGCAAATATGATAACTGGATTTTGATAACCAAATTCAGTAAGAATGTACAGGTCTCCCATATACTTGGTTGAAGAACATTGAAAGCATGATGTGTTTAATACACTTCCGAGAATTCAAGGAGAATGTCTGTTAAATAGGTATTAAGTAACAAACCTCGATACTGGACATTGTTTATAACCAATGTCGGCAAGATGGTAACATCACCACGAGATCCTCGCCCAATCTGAAAATCACAAATGAAACAAAAGTAGCCAAGTTATTTGATGTGCGAGTTAAAATCAGTTCTGTAATCACCCGAATCTGATGCTTCATATAAGAGCCTTTATAGTTTGATGGCAGTATACAAAATTTTTGAATTTGAAAAGGCATAGCAGTAAATATGAAATATATGACCTGGACTTGTTGTTCAATCTTTAGCACTTCATTTTCCACATTCGCTTCAGGGTCACCCATGCATTTCTTAATTTTCTCAACAGGCAGATCTGTAGTAATAAGATTAAAGTTAAAAAACCAGAAAACAGCAGAATCTTAAGCATAGCAGTATTAAAAAGTAGCATTTACCTAATGATTTCATGACGTCATCAGCACACTCTTTGCTGTATCTTTTCTCCTTCATAGAACATCTGATATGGAAATCTGTCACATAGTCCCACCAGACCCATGAACGGTTACTCTCATTGGCAACTCTATGGACACATAGCTGCCTCAAATTTTCATACACTACATCCTTCCCTTGATAGCCCGCTCCAAAATCCTTCTCTGGATCTGGGGCACAATATCTCCCATGGTTTATACATTGAGACTTGCACTGACTGCTAAGAATGAAAGCCTGCGGACAAAACCAAGTTATATAGTGTGGAGTAAATAAGGTATAACCACCCCTCTCAAGAATCTGAGCATGACCCCTAAAATTCTTCACAAAATTCATCTGTTCATCGCAACGAGCTCCACATTCATCATTGCTGTTGGTCCAGAATTCATACTCAACTCTATTATCAGGGTGAGGTACTGACTCTCTCCAGTCAATTCGTAGCAAAACTTCATCTTTGTTATTTAAAGCTTCCTTCAACGTATCACCAAAGGACTTCTCTATTAGAGCTGATGGAATTCCAATCTTCTCTATGTAGCCATCTGCATCAGTGCTCTCCTCGGGAGAATCCATGGTTATTAGAGGCTCCTCAATGCTGTCAGTCACTAAAACTGCTGCAGCTCCAGCTAGTTGGGCATGCCATACCTTCAAGGCAAAATAACACTCTACAAGTGCAAATAACTTTGACTTAGAGTAAGCACTATAAAATCAGGATTCAGTAAAGTATAATGGGAATAGATGCTTGAAGCTTTTAAAGGTTTTGTTTTTGTTTTTCTTTTTTGGTCGTATGAAGAGCTATTTTCACTTAGACTACTTCTTTTGTTGGGTTTCAAAAGACAGCTTGTGTATTTTAGCATCATAAGACAAGAAAGCGATGATGATGTAATTTGGAAGTCGAAAATGGAACTTAAATAGGATTAGTTTGAGAATCGTATAAACTAAAAAAAATTACAAAGATAAGTTATGGCGAAATGAGGACAAAAAGACAACAAAGGAAAGTGTAAGACTTTAATTGTGGGATACACAGTAATTGCTATAGTAGCCTTGTTTGTTTGTTTTGTTGGTGGGTTGCTATAGTAGGCTAGTAGCCTTTACTTCACTTTTAAAAAAGAACAGAAATTCAAGGAAAAAGGGAAAAGCAACAGGGAAAAAACATTAATCAACGGATGAAATGAAGCTATTCTATCATTGAATCAACAAATCAACAACCGTTTATGTCATGCAGATATAACTAATCTCAGGGTTTGTACCCTAAAAAAAACAAAAGAACAAGGAAAAAAAGTAGAGGATCAGAGGTTCACATAACACAATCCAATACCCATAATTAGAAAGGTAACATACAATTAGCATGCTGATTAATGAAGTTTTGAGCATGATGAATGAATCCAATCCAAACTAAAAAGAAAAATAAAACATAAAGTCAACGACGATCGAGGTTGACATGAATGATGAATTACCTCCGCGATCAATAAGAACAATAGTGGGGCGATAAGAGCGAAACTTGAAAGGCTTATCACCCTCAAAGGGTTGACACCCATGAGACCCTTTATCTGGATAAACCACAGAGCCCACAATGAATCCTCCATAGTCAGGAAGACCAAAGTTGCCGATGGCACCATCACGCTTTGACCTCAGCTTGTGTGGAGACAGAACGGTGATGCTGCTCTTCTCCACCACAAACCTGCCATGAGCATAGCCAAGAAGGAACACCCACAACGCAAGCAGAGAAACTATTGAGTTTTCCAGAAAAGCCATGCAAATTGTCTTTGTGTGTTGGGTTGGTGTCAGAAACAGAGGAAGAAGAGAGAAGAGAAGGAAGGGAAGAGTAATAAGGGAAGAAGTGTGTGCACAAAGACTTTGCAACAGGTGGAAAGTTTTTCTTAGAAAGAGAGAGAGAGAAACAAGTTTGGTGGTTTGTTTATTTGTGCGGAGGTTTGTGTTTCACAATCAGGCTGTGACGTAAAGAGATGGTAAGCGACAGGTGAAAGGAAGAGGAAGGTGGTGGACGGAGTCAGGGGAACTACTGGAGCTGTCTCTGGCACAAATAGACAAGAGAGAGAGAGAGAATTTTTTATTTTTAAATAATTTAAAAATCTTTTTCTGGAGGGATTTCTTGTTATTTTTGTCGATATTATTAGTAGAATAGAATGCTTGGTTTTTACCGTTTTTGTGCTTTTATATCTAACAATTTTTTAATTTCCTAGTAAGCATAAGAACTTTCATGGAATGTTAATAGAAAAGTAGTATTAGCAGTTGCTATCTATAAATTCAATGATAATATTATTAATATTGTCTCTTCGTTGATCTAAGCCAAAAGTCAAGAGAATTAAAAATTGTTTTTTAATTCACATAAAAAATAAACTTTTCGAACAAGAATAATGAAGATGCGAAAGAAAATTCCCATTAAATTTCCTGATTGTCTTTTAATTTGAAGGAATCCTTTTAACTAAACAATGTGGCTTCTCAATTTATCGGCGATAATTTTGTGAGGAAAGACTTTTTGACTGAAAAACATGTAGACAAAAGAAGGCAGAATTTCTGTTTTTTTTTCCCCTGTTGACCACTTCTATTCTTTTTTTTTTTTTTTTGGTAATTGCAGTTCTTCATTTTGTTAACTTGAAAAACTGTAGGCTTCTCCAGCTTTTAATATAATTATATTCCTTAAAAAAAAATCATGAAACATTTTCTATCCAGACAAACACGCAAAAGATTAATTGATACACAGATCAAGAAAGTAAGCAGAGATATTTTCCTTGGACTGAAGAAAGTTCCCTAGACATTGAGAATTTTAATTTGTCAGTTATAAAATTGTAAGATGACCCCATGAGTGATTGCTTAGGCCAAGTCAACGAAGAAAAGAGAGGATGCTTTCTGGGGTTTTAAAGGTCCATCTTAGAGTCTTCTTAAGGATAGTCAATGGAAAACGATGATGCTGAAAAGCCCACCTTACAAGGCACGTTGAGTGCTTCAAACGCTACTGCTATTATACCTATGACTTATCATCTTGAAAATTATTCATTAATTAATTAACACCAGGCACGATGCTAGTATATATAATAAGCATATATATATTTAAAATAACTAATAAGAATGTCTTAGCACGAATTGAAAATCAAAATAGGATTCTCTCTGCATCACTGGATCACTATACAATTACAAGTCAAACTGCATGAGGTTTTATAAATTGAAGCATGGAAAAATGCATTTTTTTGTTTCTTAACTTTATTTTTTATTTTATTTTATTTTTGTCTTACAAATCCTAAATCTTTTTAAAACACCAAATTTATTTAAGCCACTAACTCTTTAGAAATGTTAATAGAATTAGCTCACATAACATTTTATGTGGACACAAGTGTATAATTTGGTATTGAGTTCAATTAGATTTTTTATTTTTTTGTTTTTTGTTTGAACTAGCAGTTTAGACAAATTTAATGAGTTATTAAAAAAAATTTAGATGAAAATAAAACAAAATTATACATAATGCAATGTTAATTGTACATTTATGCCTATACCATATCAGCAAGTTTCATTAGTATTTTTAACATAGTTATTGGTTGAGATGAATTTTGTGAATTTTGAAAGATTTTGCAACAAAAAAAATATAATATAATTGAGAAAAAAGAGAGTTAAGAAGTGAAAAATATATTTTTACCTTGAAGTATTATTTGAATATGTACATATAAACGGAGTGGAGGTGACAAAAAAAATTTAAAAGAAAGAACATAAGCAATAGGAAAGAAGAAATTTTTATGTACTTTAAGTGTACTATATTACCTCACTAAAAACATAATGCGTAACACTATATCATATATACTGTTAAATTAAATTTAAAATATTATATAATAAAATTTAAATCAAAGTTGTTGGTTAAAAAACTGCTAAGTATTATTGAAATTTTCATAAGAAAGACTCGAGAAATATTAGTAAGTTAATTAATTTGGGGTCGCATTTCCGCTCCATTCTTTTATTAGATCGCATTTCTATGCTCACTATACAATTGTCCATTTTGCTATCATATAGCATGAAAGTTTGGTCTCAATTGTTTGCGCTATCATTTGGGTCAGATAATGGCCAAAAAAACTTGGGTCAGATTCTTACCTTTTGATTATTTATGATAAAAGTATTTTTCTGCTAGCCTTGAACTAAAAAAGATAGAGTGACAAAATATAATAATTAAAAAGATATAGAGCACAGGAAGGGCCAAGACTTTGCTTTTGGTCCAAATATTTAAGGTTGGCTCAACATATGGCCATTCCAATTTGTTCATGTGTTGAATTGGTTTGTGTTTAGGTTGAAGGTATATAATCAACCAACTTTGGTTGGGTTGGATTTGTTTAGTTTTGGAAATTTTTTTGAGTAATTTGAACCAAACCAACCCAATTAAAATTTGATTGGTTTGGTTCGGGTCATCGAGTTATCTAATTAATTTTTTTCCTCACACCAAATGTAGAACATCAATCTTATAGACATCAAACTTAATTTTTTTCCCTTGTGAATTGCTGTTGTGAGACCCACAACAGAAACCACCTTGCCAATAGTGTATATAGCTCTCTGCCTAATTTTTTCAACGTACCCTACAGTATATTTTTGTAATATATTAATAAATTGATCATCATTATAAATTGAAATAAGTCTACAAAATTAGAATGGCTAAGGTTGTTACTTGAGAAATTGCAACTTTGCTGTTCTTAGATTGCCAAGAAGAAGAACACTTATGTCCTCTCGAAGTGGATGCTTTCCTTCAACATATTTTTCTTGACCTCTAAAAATAGCTAAAGCTATTGCAATTTTTATGTCCTCGTGACCATAGATTGATGGAGCAATAAGCTGGGGTCACATTTTTGGGTAGCCAGGTCATCGGGTTCTAAAATGTAAGACTTGTGAACCAAATTAATGAAGATCGATTTTAATTGGGTTAGACCCTATTGGATTCGATGACCCAACCCAATCCAAATTTTTTTTAATTGTTTGAGTTGGTTTGTCTCGTTCATTGGATCAACCTGAATCGGTGAACACCCCTAGTGGCCATTGGAAGAAAAAAAAGATAGGAGAGAATGGCAACCAAAGTCAATGCCAAAAGAAAGAAATAAAGCAGAGGCACAAAGACTAAGACAAGATAATTTTATGAGCAAAACAACGGTAAAAGACAAATAATCGAAATTGGTAACTGTTGTGGCATAAAATTAATTAGTCGATCAATCGACTAACGTGCTCACCAACGATTCCCTCAGTCAGTCGATTATGCCAAGAAAGGGACTTTGTTTCTCAGCTATGGGTTCCTAGACTTCTCCAAAGAGCGTCTAAAGTAGGAAAATGAACTAAATAGCTAAGTTTGCATGAAAATAAAATAAACTGATAAAGATAAATTGCATGAAAGATAAGTTGTTTCTTGATTGAATGATATCTTTTAATGACATATACACAGCATATTTATAGATCCGCAAAACAACTACTCTATTTTTACTCTATCAACCACGTCTCCATGGATATCAGCAACTAATTGAACGTTGTGACTGACAAAATGTCTTAAACCAACGACTATTGAGGCCATTTACCAATATCCCGAAATTTCAGGCCATTCCTCTAATATCCGTTGGCAACTGTTCATGCATGTTCTCAACTTAGTTGTATATTTCATCTTCTCACTCAAAACAAACTTTATCCTCATCCCTAATTTTTAGGGCTTAATGATTTAACTGGAACGAATCATTCAGCATATCTTTGGCTAACTTAAACCATTTTCCCTTATCATGCTACTTCTGAATAGAGTTTATTTTTAGAACCAACTGAATTTCATTTTTCTAACATCGACTATTAAATCCATCTAAGCAAGTTAATCAACTAAATACCATATTCGACTATCAGCTGATAAATCTATATATCAATTGTTTTCCATAATCAGATGCAAACGAAATCGGCTAACTCCCATCATTAGCTAAAATTATCAAATCATTGTATCACCTAATTTATTTTTAGTGATAACATTTTGCCCCCTGTATCCTTTAGTTGATTTATTTGTTGAAGCTGAAGGATGCATTAAATGCACCTCAAGCCACGTGTTTCAACTACTTTTTGTTTCACCTGATAAAGCTTCATCTCAAATTTAATTTTTGAAATAGCTAAATCCTTATCCATTCAAACGTCATTTGGAATTTCAAAATTCCTTGCTATAAAGTTAGCCGAAACTCTTCATCTATCAATCACTACCATCTTCAACTGTGAAATCTATAGCAGAATCTCTTCAACTCTCTCTTCTACAAACCTTCTTCAATCATCATGTCTTCCAATTCTGATTCTCAAAACCAAAACCAATCTTATGGTAATGAAGAGTCTTCCTCGCTTAGTCTCACAAAGTTAGTTGAAACAACTCTTGAGCACACATCTGATTCGTCCACACTTCTCCCTATCCAAGATTCCTTCTCTTTGAATCCTTCTTCATCATATATTCAGGAGGGAAAACTTTATCTTGACCATTTCATATACTTGGAATTTTTCGTGTTGCCCATAGCTACTGATTGGTTCACAGTCGACAAATGCCCTTTTGACTTGCGCTCATGGCCACACAAAACTCAGCCATACTACGACTGGCTTATTCGGGTATCAAAGAGTAAAGGCAATAACTGGAAAAATGGGGAATCTATGACATTATTATGCTCTCTCTGCAAGATATCCCTCTTAATATGGAATTAATATTCGGCTTTGTTGGTTTTTGGTCCACCTCAATCAATGGGTTTATTTTTCCTTTTGGCATGGCAAGTCCTACCATGTTGGACATGACTGCCATTACCGTTCTTCCAATGTATGGAGATGAAGTGCCTTCTCTCTATGCTCTAGCTAGTGATAATTTGGGGATTCAATTTTCAAAAGCGACTTCTAGATATTCAAGCTTTATCTCAGTTAATGCCAAGTCTAGGGGAACTGTATCTGACGCTGAACATAATGCTTTTTTGCTATATTGGTTTTGTAAGTACTTTATCTATACTGATTCAATAGCAGTAGTTTCAGAGTATTCCTACTATATTTCTTTAATCACCTCTAGAAGGAATCTTACACTTAGTCCTATTTTCTTGTCTCTCCTTTATAAAAGCCTTTATATTTTAATTGAATGACTGACTACTGGTGAGGAGTTGAAGAATGTCCTAGGTCCTCTGTGGTTCTTACAATTTTGGATCATCCAGTATTTTCTAGAATTCATTCCTGTCTCTTTTGATATGACATGACTTCCCTCGGCTCCCTCAATATTAGGACAGCGCCTTCAACTAATTCCTACTGTGAAGAAATCATCATTTGAAGTGGCAAATTCCTTATTTTCCATAGATTCTCATCATTCCTCAGAATTTTCTCCTTTTTGAACAAGAAAATAAGCCCATCATGGCTTTATGCTGACCTAGATGCCACTCAAAATACTAATTTGATGCAAGACATTGTTCTCGACTGGAGTAGCCTCTTAACGGCTAGAGACCTACTTTGTGGGATTAAACCTACAACTAGAATGAACAAAACTTCCGTTGAGCCTTACAACCCCCAATGTTTTGCAAGGCAATTTGGTTTATTGTAAAACATCCCAGTCACTTATGAGTCCAAAGCCACCCCTTTTGGTAGGTGATCTACGGCTGTACACGGCTCAAAAACAAGAATAACTTGTAGTACAAGGCAATACAACCTTGGTCGTCTCACACAAATTTTTGAATGTATTAGTCTGATAGGATTGTTAAAAAAAGGGAGTTGAATGTTTAGAGTTGAAAGAGAGAAGAAAACAAATCGCAATAAAAAGGGAAATCAATTAATTGGAAAGACCAATCCACTGGTTAGATTTTCTACTAGGGTCAATCATTGATTTCTAAAGATTTGATTCCAATTCTGATTTTATTTTTGCTTGATCTCAAATTAACTAATTAAGCATCAATTAATTTGAAAAGATTTCCTACTGAATTAAGCACCCAGAATATAATCAAATTGGGTTAGATAATTAAGCATTATCTAAGGCACCAAATCAATTCAAAAGTCGAATCCAAACAAGCTTATGATTAAGAATCAAAGATCCTATTAATCTCAAAATTAAACATGCCAAATTAAGCATATAACATGTTCATTCATCTTTAGAGTATATTTTCAATGTAAGCAGAATGCAAATTCAATTGAATAATTAAGCATCAACCCAAGAAGAATTCACAATCAAGATCCAAGAAGAGAGATTAAAAGATAAAGAAATAAACCAAGAATTAAAATTCAAAATTAAGACCAAACCTCAAGATCCAAAAAATAAATCCCTACACCAGTGAATTGATCCAAAGGGTTTTGCCTTCCGTGGAGGCTGCAACCAAAAATCAAGAGAAAATAATGGAAACCATGAAAACTCTAACCGATAACAAACTAGAAATCTCTTGTTGAATTGTCAGAAGTCGTCTCACAATTTGATTCCTAAAACACCTAAATATAGTCCCTTCTAGGTTAACTAAAGGCTCTGCCCATATCACGAGCCCATTAGATATTAACTAGCCTAATTACAATTAATTACACAAAGATTAGTTGAGATACAGGGCAGATTCTGTGCGATTCTATTTTTGATTTATCTGACCCTCCAAGAGACCTAATTCACTTTAGGTTCCTTCGTAAATGTTGTATATAATTTCTCCCTTGAAATTTTGGCACTGGTCTCATGTCATTTAGATTCCAACAGCTCGAGATATTCCCAAAATACTGCACATATGTCAGGCTACCTGGACAGAACACCTTTATCAACTTCAAGCCTACTTTAGTCCATGATCCACGCTGAATCGGCCCAGGAACTCTTCATAAAGGTTATAGGTCTCTGTCTAAGCTTTCCATGAACACCAAGATCCCCTTAATTGGATCACCGAAGCCTAAGTTTTGGCCTAATCAATGAGGAAAGGTTAGAATGCATTAAAATACGAGAATTAATCAAGGTTTGCATTAAGGCCCAATGAGGCACAACAACATAAAACCCAGATAACAAACTAATATTGGACGCAATAAACATTCAATAAAGCTAAGTACAAAGCTATAATAAGTGTTTCAAAGTTGATTGATCACTCTTTGATGGCATCCTTAAACTGATCAATTCATTTAAATTCCAATCCAACTCTCCATTTATGGTGTTGAGTCTTGACACATCTCTGTAGGATTGTACTTTGGATATCTGGGTCTCATTTCAAATCCTTCATCAAAGGATCTGTTCATACTATCCAATGACTCGACCTCACACTCCGAATCAAATTCCAAATTACCAACAAACAAGAAATTACCAAAGCAAGGCAATCAACATCATTTTTCAACTCCCTTACCCCACCTTATCCAAATTGTTACAATATGCTGATGTGGAAGTTATTAGGCTATGTAAGTCACCTATTAGACAATGGGTTGTTGAAGTGACAATGTATTTTGACACATATGATCATCCAACTGCACAGTTCCATTTATATTCACGGTGATCTAGTATTTCTCATAATATAGGGACTCAATTACAAATTTATTATGTATAGGGACCCAATCAAACTTTTAAAGGTGTAAGAACCTAATTAAATTTTTTTGGATATTACAATTGACCAGAGCAATTTAACGTTTTATACCTCTTCAAAAATGGTTGGCGAAGAAATCTGAACATTCTCTAGAGATGACATATATTATTAAATAAAAGATGCCTTTTTTGGGTCCACAAACTAGTTTAGGCTTACTCCATATTTAAAAATGAATTAATGAGCATGACAAATTAATGTATGAGATTAAATATTTTATTAGGAATCATGTACAGCCTCGCCAACACTCCCGGCAAAACTAAAGAAATATCGTCACCTCTGGAAAGTTAAAATGTCGCCTCTATCGCAATTAATTTTGATTATTCCATCGTTAGGATCTAAATCCATTTTGCATGACTATAAAATGGATTCTATGACAGATAATATATGGACAAATAAATATTTTTATTAGAGATCATCTAAAACCTTGCAAGCACTTCTAACTAACAAAACTAAAGAGATACTCATCACCTCTGAAAAGTCAAAATGTCGCTAACACCATGGCTAGTTTTAATTATCCATCACCAACATCCTAATTCATCATTAATGCAGATTTACATTGTGTAAATTCAAGTAGACAATTTTAAACAAAATAAGCATGTGAATTTTAAATTCCAACTGAAAACAATTGAAACAAAGAAAAACTGTGAATCATGCAAAACTTAAACTCAAGCCATTTCATTTATCTTTCTCTTTTTATTTCTTTATTCAATCTGATGCCATTCCACATGATTTGAGATAACTCCATAAACTCATTCTAATGGAACTATTCCAGTACTAGACTCCTAGTAACTACCGTTAGTCGATAAAAAAGGGCATGTTGCTGGGATTATGGTGAGACTTGGATGCATTGGTTGGAGGGATAAAGCTTAAACATGTTTGGACTTGGTGGCAGTGCGTATATGTTAGATGCTTATGCAAGAGCATTTGGCATGGCTGTTTTAAGGTGGCTTATTGATGGATTGCACAAATATTAAATGAGACAGCAAGCAAGGGCACACAAAAATAATAAGCTATATAACAAAGAAATAAGGGGGAATAATAAGCAAGAAAATGAAAACAATGATGTTAGAAATATAAAATCATTCATAGTCTCTACCTAACAGCTTAAGCTTTCCTTGACATGAGTATCATAGCCTCTATGACCAAGAGGTCAAGAGTTTGATCATTGCTGCCCCCATTTTTCTAAAGAAAGTTAAATTTCAACACAAGGTATAATGAATATGTACATTATTCACGCTTCAAGCCAAAATGACTCTTGTGTGAGGAAACTTGTTAAAAATATAAAATCATTTTAAGTAAATACTCAAAATGATCCTCCAAAGATACACAGTACATCAGTTTGGTCCTCTAATAATTTTGACATCAAAATAGTTCTCAAATGTCAATTTTTTTACATCAAATTGGTTCTCTAAATCTATTTTTTGACATCAATTTGGTCTTTCAAAAGGACTAATTTGATGTCAAAAATAAATGAAGAACCAAATTGATGTCCTGTGTATATTTGGAGGACCAAATTGGATATTTACACAATCATTTATAAGCTTCTACCTATCAACTTATCCTTTAGAAGAGTTAGTCTTTGACATATGACACACACAGGGATGTTCTCTTATTATTCTCTTGGCTTATCTCTCTCTCTTTTTCCCTCTTTACCCCCTCAAATTATGTGTTCCTTTTTTCTGTGTGAATGAACCATGTTCTTCCCTCTTTTATGTGTGTGTATGTAATTTATGAAGAGTTAAACAAACACTTTAGGCTAATGAATGACCTGGTGGAGTAAAATTAGGGAGGCACGCTTATATGTTTACTATTGATTTATAGCATATGTTGATCACCTACCTTACAATCAGCTCACACAATTAATAACTTAATGGTTCCAAGGAACTTGGCTAGATAATTGCTGCCCATTGATGGAATTCCTTTCTATCCCATTTTTTAGCTTTCTTGCTTTTCTTTATAAGTGATATTTGACATGTGTTGAAATTGCTTAGCAAGATTAGCTCATGCACAAAGTCAAAGATTCAAAGAATGTGTTCCAATTTGTATTTATTTCATTTCATTCCATTCCAAATGCAGATTCAAAAGCATGTATTTTACCTTTTCTTTCTCTTTAAAATAGATTTCTTCTTCTTCTTCTTCTTCTTCCTCTTCTTCTTCTTCTTCTTCTTCCTCTTCTTCTTCTTCTTCTTATTTTTGTTTATTTCCTTTTTCCTTTTTTTCCTTTTAGTATTGGGTTTAGGTCAAATCCAAATTTATTAGCACAACGCTCATAGATAAAAATAAAAAGTTTAGGACAAATGTAGGTATCAACAATAGGCTTGCAAATTGAGGTTAGCATAGATTTAAATTACTTGATGCTTCGTCACATGGTGGATCTGCCATTGTATATAGCTGCATCACATAATTAACATTTGACCCACCAAATTATTGGCAGTATACAAAGTGTTATTACATGCTTATCTCTTTTGCATTCTTTGTCCGAACATAATAAGTAGTAGAGCCGTCAAAACAGGCCAAACTCATCGGGCCAACCCTTTTACCCACATAAATTATGCAGGTTGGGTTTCAAAATTTGTGACTCGTAAAAACGCGAATAATTTTAAATTTACTCGTTTAACCCGTGAGTTATCACATGCTTATCTCTTTTGCATTCTTTGTCCGAACATAATTAATAGTAGGACTGTCAAAACAGGTCAAACTCGCCGGGCTAACCCTTTTACCCATATAAATTATGTGAGTTGGGTTTTAAAATTAGTGACTCGTAAAAACACGGATAATTTTGGATCGACTCATTTAACCTATGAGTTAAACGAGCCAGCCCGTGGGGCCCGTGGGCCACCTATATATTTTTTTTTAATTTTCAATTTGTTTGTACAAAAAAAATTCAATTTAAAAACTAAAAGTTAATTAAACACTTTTTTCCTCAAGCAAAAATACAAAATCTACGTACTGTGCAGGCTAGCAGAGGCACAACCTACACACAAACACATTTGTTAAACTCCATAAGTTTATGTTATTTATTTGTTTGAATTTTTTCTTAACCCTTTAAATGAGATTAAAGTATTTAATACTATGTCTATGTAATGTAATATTTGATTTGAAATTAATAAATTTAAATTTTATTAAATTTAAATTTATTTCAAAGTTTACAAGTAAAAAAAATGTTTCGCGGGTCAGTTCATTTAGGCATGCGAGTTAGTGCGAAGTGAGTCAGGTTAGCTAACTTACAACTTTTTTAAATGCAAGCAATTTTAACTCGACCCGTTTAACCTGCGAACCATCGTGGGCGAACCTAAATGGGCTAGATTAGGCCGTTTGACAACCCTAATTAGTAGTTAGTACTCGGTCCTCTAGTGGATCAGCAAACTCAACACATTGTAGGTGCAAGCACTGCAGGTTTAATATATCATGTTTCTTGATCAAATTCTTTTATAAATAAGCCCTTTCATGAATATGAACGGCATGGATTTTTAATAGATATAGTTGGGTTTTTCTCCTTGCCTTGGTTAGGGATTACATCATGGTAAAATTCCTCCAAAATTTTCTCCAATATTGGTTTCAATAATAATTTTAAAATTTCATACTGAAAACAAAAAATTATGGTACTAATAAGTTAATTAGTGATTTTGTCTAAAAAATATTTGCTTGGACAACATTGTGCAAATGTGAATCAGGGAAATCTTTACTCAACCAACTTAGTGCCATTCAATGTACATTTATAAAAATAATTTAGTCGGGAAACATGATGACTAGAGATCCTTTAGCAAGACTAACATAGTGTTTGGTTGGAGGGAAATGGAGGAGATGGGAGGGGAGGGGAGGGGAAGGAATGAGTTATTTTAAATTTTATGTGTTTGGTTCAATTTTTTAGAGGGGAGGGGAGGGGAGCAAAATCCCTCCTGAGGTAATTTTAGCTCCCCTCCAAAAGTGGGAGGATTTGGAGGGGAGAAAATATATGTTTAAAAATGGACTAAAATATCTCTAAATTAATTGCTACATTAAATGTTATAATTGTGTAAAAAAGTAAATTTATAATTTCCTCTATTAAAATCCCTCCTCTAACTAAACACATACAAAATTAAAATCTCTCCCCTTCCTCTCCCTCCTCTCCATTGAACCAAATAAACCCTAAATGCGATCATACATAGTTAACAGCGAGGGAGCATAAAAAGTAGATAAGAGACTTATCTTGCTTTCCCATTAAGGAAGGAAGCAAACAACATTGAAAGTTGGAGTAAAGGTTGACTCCAAAACAACATTAAGTCTAGTAAACTTTGCATGATAAATAAGCACAAAAGAATATAAGTAATTTATAAATAGTAATCTTCAGTTAAGAATATTATAATGAAAGAAAGATTGAAAGTTTGAAACAAAACCATGCATGTTCTATTATGTAAAAGTTAAATTTGATTCCAAATATACAAAAGTATTAGATTTATTTTTTTCTTCGAACCAAGATTTATATTTTGAACAATCTTTTTTTTATAGTGTCCTAATTTTGAAAATGTATATATATATATGCATAGTCAGGGGGCAAAGAGTTCAAGATAAATTACACTAATAGTACAAACAAAATGTGAAAATATTGGCAAAATTTTCCAACAGACTCGTGTCTATCGGAATTGTTTGTACCTTTCAATGTTAGTTCACATTTTCTTGTTGTCACAATCAAAATCGCAACGGAATGACGATAAAAATTTATTTAAAAATAAAGTCGTCATTAATTATTTATTAGGTAGAAAAAATGATTGACAATTTTTTTAAAATTTTATTAAATGAAAAGGTGTGTGAAACCATGTAGGGTTTATGAATTGATTATGCACAGGAAATGGTAGAAACTTAATCTTATAGCATCCGTGATACATTCGTCCTAAAATAGTGAGTTTAAGCTTGTGTAAATTCAATAACCTTAATGATATCTATTCTTAAACAAAAGATGAAAATAAGCAAAATCAAATATTTACCAATTAGAAAGAGAAAAAAAAAGAAATTAAATGACAAAATTGACAATTTTGGCTGGCTAGGCCTATGTATCTCCGTTTAATTGTTAATAGAAAGAAAGTGCATTCAGACTCACTAAACTTTTGTTAATTTGCAAACAATTATCATAAACTATAAAAAAAATTTAATTTAATCCCTAAACTATATTAATTATCACAAATAGGTCCTTCTATTCACTTTCTATTAAGTTGCTAATAGAAGAGTGATGTGGCATAATCCTTATCCTTTATCTGTCCAAAATCATAACATTTCATGTTAATTTCTTTTTATTGTGTTCTTAACTATTTAATAATTTTTCATAAATTTCAATAATAATAATAATAATAATAATTTATAGTTCATGGTTGCTATTTATAAATGAGTCAAAGTTTGAAGGAGACATGAATGTATTTTTCCTTTTTATGATGTGATGTGTATTTAATGTAAATTTTGATTAAGATAACTAAATTGAGGAAAATTTGAATTATTAGGAGATTAGATTATAAAATTAATATAAAGTGAAATTTCAAAATAATGAGAAATCAAAATAAAATTTTATATTTTCACTTGTTAAATATTTGCTTACTTGACAAAATCTACACTGCCTGTCTATTCTAATCCTAACCATTTATTTTATTTTATAATTTTTTTCTTTACCTAGTTAATTAATTTTTAGAAATTAAAAAATTATAATATTATTAAAAAAGAAAAGCCTTAATCTGACCACATCTTCTGTTATGGGCTTTATTTTATTTCATTTTTTTAAAATTAATGTCTTTAATTTATGAAGAATTATTAAATAGGTATATAAAGAGATAATTATTAAATAAGAATTATGAATAAAAATAAACATGAATGGTTGATTGGAGGCAGATGGATGGTGAAAATCATGTCGTGTTGCTTTTTCATTAGCAACTTAACAAAGAGTAGATGAAAAGACCTATTGCGATTATTGATATAGTTTAAGAATTAAATTGAAAGATTTTATAGTTAATGGTGACTGTTTACAAATTAGCAAAATTTAAGAAGTCTAGATGCACTTTCATTCTGTTAGCAACTTAATGGAAAGTTTGTGGAATGACCTATTGCGATAGTTAATGTAGTTTATTGATTAAATTAAAAGATTTTATAGTTCATGATGACTATTTACGAATGGACCAAAGTTTAGTGGGTGCGAATGCACTTTTCCTTTTTTTTAATTAAGAAAAATTGAATGGCTTAAATGGTTTTAAAATTCATTAAAAGGACTAATTGATTATTTTTGAATTATTAAATTAAATCTATTCATGTGGAGAATTTAAGATGACACGAGATTATATAATAAATTCCTATAGACTCAAACAACATTGAAGACAGCTCAATGTCATACAATCAACCTCGTTGATCCTGAAAAATTATTAGAAATTCACTTTTACATAAGATTCAAGATGACATAAGGTCATACAATAAATCTTTATGCATTTGAATGACACTGAAGAGGACACAAGGCCATACAGTTAATCTGGCTGACCATTATGTGAAAAATTATTAGAAATTCACTTTTGCACTAAATTCAAGACACTATAAGGCCGTACAATATATCCTTAAGGACTCAAACAATACTAGAGACGACACAAAAGCATACAATCAATCTCGCCTACTATTAACTACTGAGTGGAAAATTATTAGAAAACTACTATTGCACAAGATCCAAGATGATACAGGATGGTATAATAGATCCTTACGAACTCGAACAACATCAAAGACGGCATAATGCCATACAATCGGCGCCGTTGACCATTGTGTGAATAATTAGTATTAATTTTATTTAACACCATGTATTAAAACCAAAACAAGGACATTTAAATATAATACAATCAATAACATGCTATACGCAATAAAGTGAGTTAAACAAATAATCAAATACCACGTAAAACTAACTATAATCATCATAAAGAATATTTAAAAAGTTGATTCAAGGTTAAATTTACTATTATTATTATTGTTATTGTTTTATCATATTTATTCACTTATTTCTAATTATTTAGTTATTATTTTGTTTATTCATTAACCTTGCTTCTTTTCACCTTGTTATACTTATTACACGAACTGGCCATCTTATTCTAACACCTTAATCCAAAGAAACACTTTGAGCCCTGACTGATCTAGGACTTAACTCCATCTAAACCCATTAACCCAATAACAGCCCAAGCCCACTAATAAATTGAAAAAAACTTTCAAACTAAGGCCCAAAAACACTAGGCTCACTAATGGATTAATTAAGACTTGCATCAGCGAAAGCCCATGAAGTACGAGCCCACTTAAACAAATGGAAAGAATTTGCTTTGTATAATTTGGAAGTATCAATTAAATTCATTAATCTATCATCCATTCAGTTCATTTCATGTCCACTCCCATCCAATCCGTTTCCATGTTTTTCCATATAAAGCCTTTTCCATTCAAACAATTTTTTTTTGGGGAAAGACAATCTAGTTTAGCTTGTTAAAAAGTGTTTTAATTTGGTTCAGTTATTAAATTAACTAAGTATTAAAATATTTTAACTAAAAATTTATTTACAATTAACTAAATATCAGTATTTAAAATGAAAATAAATTATTTATTAACTGTAAATAAATTATTACTTATATTAGTTTGATATTTAGTTAATTTAATGATCGAACCAAATTAGAACACTTTTTTAAGGAGCAGAACTAAATTGTCATTTTCTCTTTCTTTCTCTCTCGAAGCTAGTAGGAATTCTAGGTGGAACTCTACATAGATCTATCACCAATTAAGGAGTGAAGTTTATTTACTATAATAAGTGCTTATGAGGTATTTTTATCATGTTTGGATGAGTGTTGCAACCGTCTTGAAGGGCGCCGTGAAGGGAGAAGACAACTATAAAAATTTAATTATGTTTGTTTGGGTTTTTGGGAGTCATCACTAACTGATTTCTTCCATTAAAATGGAATTGTGCAATTAGACACCTAAGAGCTAAGAGAAATGGTCTGCGCTTAAGAGCTTAAATTCGGGGGTTGATTACGAGTAAAGAAGGTATTAGCACCCTACATTGTCCGTTCCGAGAACAACTACCTATTTAATCTAAAGTTATCTGCTAAATTAATTGGGTTGACCATTTATTCTTTAAAACAAAGTATTTTTATTTTTATTTTTTATGTCTTATTTTGTCAGGCATGTTATCAAAGAGGATAAATGACCGTGGTAGGGAATGGGTGGCTTAAAAGCCATTATTGAGGAACAAATTGTAATCCTGTAATTTATTAGGGATGACAATGGTGAATTAGAAATTTGAATTTGAAAGAAAATATTTTTGACAAATAAAATGATTTTGAAAATGAGTTTCACAATTGAGAAAATTATTTAACAAGTTAAATAATTTGGGAATGCATTGTTTAAAAGGAATTTCAAATTTTAATTCATCATTGTCACCAAATACAAGTTGTACGAATTTATTCACAATTATTTTGTGTTATTTTATTGTTTTGAAAAATATTTTATTTTATTGTTTGTTCTGGGAATCAAACCCCCCAGAGCTCTTGGAAAAACCTAATTTAAATGTCTCGAGAATATCGAGAAGAATTTTAGTTGATCAGACTCCCGATTCTCTCCCAATTTCGATCATCAGTCAGTTTTAATTGTGGCGTGAAAAGTTAACGATTCAAATAAATTGTAGCATAGTGAATGACGTGATAAATAAAATTAAATGGAACATGATTTTTATTGAGTATTATTTTAAGTTAAGCAACCAAAATGGAAAATTCAATTGTAACAGAACTAATAATGGAACATGGCTTTTCTTGGAGATTATTTATAATCCCGTCAGCGCTCTTGGCAAAACTATAAAATTTCTCTTTATCTCAAGAAAATCAAAATGGCACCGCCATCACAGTTAATTTTAAACATCTTATTGTCAGATCCTTATTTCACAAATTAATTTTGAAATAAGTTCAATGAAAATGTAACAACTTAACAAAATTAGCCATGAGGTAAGACTTTTTATGGAAGAGTATTTACAGCCCCACTGGCACTCTCGGTAAAACTATAAAAAAATTTCCTTGCCTCAAGAAAATTAAAAAATGTCACCGTCGCGACATATTTTTTAATCATTCTATCATTAGAATCTTATGTCATATTTAATGACACAATAAAAAGACAAATAACCAATAATTGTGAAAAAAAGTTTTCTTTTTCTTTTTAATCGAACATTAATGTCATGAATGTTTAGCTTGATTAACAATGACAAGGTGAACTAAAAAAATTGAAATAACTTAGGACTATTTAGGCATAATAAATAATACGAAATAAAAAGTAATAAAATAACAAATAAACATACAGGCTAACCATCCCCTATAACATTAGATCCTCTTATCTTATATTGATGAAACCCCATTTTTATTTTTCACGCAATGCAATAAGCAACGTTTATTTTAAATAGAATCCAATTTGTTTATCTTTTTTTATCCTTTCTTTTTCCTTCGCGACACATCCTTCCATTTTCATTCATTTTTCTTTCCTTTTTCTTTGTATCCTACTTTTACAAATTTGTACGGCATCTTTCTTTTTTTAATTTCCTTTTGTTTATTAAAGTGATCTCGAACTCAGTGTAGGCAATCTCATTGAGAGACAAAACATTGATAATGGGAATTCATCACACAATGGGACACGAGGAATAATAAAACCACACACAAGAAAGAACTGGGCATGGGAAAGAGACACAAGAAATCTACACAGTTGATCAATCAATTTGAGACACTTATATTAGCTTTATATTAGGCTTTATTATATGTTTATTGTGAATAATTCTTGGATTTTGATGCATTTTGACCTTTCCTACTTGGTTAGACCATAACTTGGGACTCAGTGATCTATTTGAGACGATCTTGGTGTCTTTGGAAAGCTAAGACAAGGCTCTACAACTTTCATGAAGAACTCAAGAGCTGGATCAGACATTTAAGGGTCTAAAATAGCCCTGAAATTCAGAATGAGTCTACTATTACTAGAATTTGACCAATGTGCACATATTAGACCATATCGTAGGCTATAAGCCTCCTTTTGGGCTGATATTCTGCCATTGGAAAGATAAGAGCCACTGAAGACTATTTATTCAATAGATGCTGTTTTAGACATGATTATGAAGTTACAAGTTGGTTTGAATTTAGAAACACGTTCTGCCAACCTAATTTGAGGTAGGTGCAGTGTTTTTAGCATATCTAGAGTCGTAAAAGTCCAAATGGCATGAAACTAACGCCAAAATTTCAAGGAGACAATGATCTATAACTTTCATGAAGGCCTCTAAGCCAAAATACATCGTTTAGGGCATGAAAAGTAGGTTGGAAATCAGAGTAGAGTGCTGACTTGAAGTCACCAATCATACACCAACCCACCTACCATGCACCAACCCACCAACCATGCATCAAGCTTCCATATTTGACAATTTCCATGTTTTTACAGCTTGCATTCAGATTATTTTCAATTACAAATTGGCTTCTAGGATTAGTATAAATAGAGTCAATCTCTTTGTATTATAAATCATTCAATTTTGAAGTAAGTTTGAAGAAAGTTTGAGTATTTGTGAGAGTTTTCTTTCTCTTCTTTTCTATTATCTTTAGAATTTCGTTTTTGTTCTTTATTTTATGAGTTCTTCCTTCCCATCCATGGAAGGCTATGCTCTTATAATCAATTCAAGGGATTAGCCATCTTGATGTTTAATTTGGAGATCATGTTTTACTTGTTCATATTGCTTAATTGTTATTCAAGTTTCTTTTCTTCCTCTTTTGATTTTGATCTAGATTGAATTGCTTAATTTGATTTAGATATTTATGTGATAATAGCTTTATTATCATGTATTCAAGAGGATCACAATGACTAAACAATATATCAAAGCTTTTTGATGGATTGTTTTGATGGATTGTTTAGCTTGGTTAAATTCCGAATCTTAAGTTAATCTATGTTTGGATGGTGCTTACTTTATCTAACCTTGGTTAATCAAATCCTAGATGCGTATCTAGTAGAGGATTCTTGGATCATGTTGAGGCTTCTTGATGTGATCTAAGGCCAAGAACATGGTTAGCAATTAAGTAGATTTCTTGTGATCAATGATGGATTAAACTCAAGATCGGTAAATTTCCTTGGATTAGTTAATTTGTTAATTACTTTCATTTAATTCAATCAATGTATTTACTTTACAAATCATCAAAAAACCCCCATTTTTAATTATCTTGATCTAATTAAATCTTTATTTTTTGGATCCTTGAGAGACGATTCGATTCATGCTCTATATTACAAATTAGTTTGTGAGCTGGTAATTTTTATTATTTTGACGGGTGTCGACAACCTCTTGTCAACAGTGTGAATGACAAACTTCTAAAGGAGC
This sequence comes from Styphnolobium japonicum, assembly GCA_023212625.1. NCBI lineage: Eukaryota > Viridiplantae > Streptophyta > Magnoliopsida > Fabales > Fabaceae > Styphnolobium > Styphnolobium japonicum. Next base: position 15,986,962 of record JALBWW010000003.1, on the reverse strand, counting down.
AAAATATTCGTGCCTCAACCCTAAACCCAACGCGTGGCAATACAGTATACCAAAGATCAATATTAACTAAGAAAACTTGGTGCTAATAGAGAAATCAATCACGCCAATGTGATCATAAATTGCTCAGATCACAAATAAAAGATAAATACACCCACATGAACATTTTGATCCAGGCATGTTAGGAATAAGCCATAGTACCAGAACTAGCATGCATGTCAAGGTAATGAGAAGACAGATACATTAGGGTCAAATGTAAAAGGTCAAATGACACATTGAACCATACTTGCTAGCCAATCAAAAATAAAACACGCGAAGGCAAGCCAACCTTCATCATTGCTTAAGTATTATGTCCCTTTACGAATCAATCCTTAACAAATATCCCATATTTGGAACACCCTTTGAAACCCCCCTTTTCAAACGCCTACTGCAGACCCAAAATGCATAACATACCCAAAATAAGGATACCAAACATTACACGGATAACCAAGCATCTTGACCATGATCAATTAATATCAATTCAGTATATTAATGTACCACCCAAAAGGAAGCATGACTCAAACTCTTCATCCAGCATACACATAATCAAACCATTGAAATAAAACCACCATGAAATAAACACAAATTTCAGCATAAACCTATAACTAGGACAAGATTACCCATGAATTCCAAAGGACATGACCTCAAACCTGAACTTCAAAACGGAATTTGGACCCAATAAGGAAAATAATGCATCAAATTCTACAGACTTAATCACATCAAAGGCAACTTACAGATTCCCTTAAAGGCAAAGATTAACACCAAAGACCAAAATATAATGGAATCAGAATGCTCAAATGCAAGGTATACAATAAGAGTGAGAGAAAGAGAAAACCCCCAACCTAAACTATTAACAAAGGGTCAAATCTTTTTTGTTTTATGAACCCTAGTCAAACACAAATTGACAGACCTTAACACGAGGTCACAACAGACCTGTATACTTCCCTTAAGCCCTTCCTCCCAAAAACATTAGCCAGAGCTAGGTCAGACCCAAACAGGTTTATCAGAACATTAAATACCAAAACCCTCAACACCAAGTCATGACAGAAACTCAATCATTCAAAGAAACAATAGGCAGAAAAATCAATCATCAACTCTGAGCTTAGCATCCAGTATAGCATCATAGTCACAACTTAGAAAACAAAGAATTGAAGAAAATTCAAAGTTCAATTTGGAGTTTTAGAATCAGTCTCAAAGGTGCCATGAGTAAACAATTTCAAATAAAGTGAGTACATATGGCCAGCATAAGACCAATGAAACAAAATTAACCTAGTCATTAGTTTAGCACTAGGCTAAAACTCATATACAAAAACCAAATCACAAACATTTTTCTAGCAATATAACAAACCAGATTAACTGGGCCCAAAGATATTAGACATAGTAATCAACAGCACACTTGGTGACCCTATCTATGCTTGGAAACTAGGCATTTTAGCATCTCATAAAAACAATTAGGTCCTGAAATTAGTCAAAAATGAAAGTGAGGGAAAACTAATGATCCTCATACCCCCTTGCATGGATGAATTAGGAACACAGAGATGCATCACTCGCAACAACTAGCAAATAAATTAATTATTTCTTAAGAATCACAAAGAGCAAATGACAATACTGCAGTAACTAATCGGATCCAAAGAGATAACATCATGATGATCGAACAACCAGGAAAAGGAAAGCACATTCAAGTATAAGTTTCAAACCAATATGAACAGCATAAAGAGAAATAGACTCGTATTTAGAAATTACAGTTTTAATTACAGGGGATATTGGGGAATACCAATGTGCCTTATTTCAGAGTTTAGGCGTAGATGACACAACTTCAGTGAATCTCCGGCCTTGGCTTCCTTAGGTCTCAACCTTTTTCTTCTCAAAATCTCCCTCTCTCTCCAATGTAAACAAAACTTCAAATAGAGAAAATTCTCTCCCCCATTATAGAACCCTAACCTTCCTATTTATACAGAATTTAAACCATATAAATAAAATAAAATAAAAATAAAAAAAAAGAAAATGATGCCTCCTTGCTGTCTGTTGCGGATTGTGGGCATAGGGGGACAAATCCCTCCCCTGGCCGTTGGAGCAAGGACAAGACCTTGCTCCCACTCCGTGTGATTCACGGCCAAAAACATAGACTGTCTTCTTGCGCGCGTGGAGTCGCGATCGAGCTCTGAAATGCTGGACTGGGTTAGGCGAAGATGGCATCTTGGTGCACACTTGGCTATGGAAAGAGTGGGACGTGAAGTGGTGCAGGGGGTGTGGTGAATGGTATAAGGACGTGGCCATGGAGTGGAGCAAAGTGTACGATGGACAAGGTGAGAATCATGGGGAAAATGGGGTGTAGGAGTGGAGGTCGTGGTTTGGGGGGGTAGAGGGTGCCTTCTCTGCCAAGGTTTCGTTAAGGGGGAAAGGGAAAGAAAAGGGGAAAGGGTTAGGCAGATAAGGACTCAAGTTAGGATAGGAAGCGAGTATTGGGTTAGTGTGTTGGGTTTGAACAGAGTCATGTCAGATGGGTTAGGATTTTGGGGTTTGGGCTTGGTCAGTGATGGGCCGAGGGAATGGAGCAAGGGTCTGGGTTAGATATGGGGGATGATAAGGTTGGGGTTTGGGTTAATGGGACCTGGGTAGTTGAACTGGATCAAGGGTATATGGGCTTCAATTTTCTCATTTTTCATTCTTTTTATTTTTTAGTTTTTTTTGCTTGATTTTTTATTTTAGTTATTGTTCTAATTTATTTTCTTCTCTCTTTTTCTTTTCTTTTTCTCTTCTTTCTTCCCTTTTTTAGGGATTAATTGGATAATTAATCTGTTTTTGTTTTGTTATATTTTCTTTTTTCATTAAGTGGCTAATTGACTACTTATTAAATTTGGATTTTCATTTTAAGAGTTAATTGGGTAATTTTAAGAAATTACTCTTTATGTGGCCTGGACAAAATGCAGTGTTCACAATGAGCTTATGAAATCCCTATAAACAATTTAGGACTTATTTTTATAAGTTAGAAATTCAAGCTTATGTAAATATGTCTTTGCAAATGCTAAAAATAACATAGATGTTTGTTGTTTTTATAATAAATTTTTGACAAAATTACAGCTTTACAGAATTGACAAAATTCATAGCTTATCCCTCAAATGCATGATATTTATTCCAAAAGATTTATGAAAAATACTTATTGAATTAATTATCCAAACGTTATTTAGCTTATTTTAAACCACACTTATGACAGTAGAACTTATTAAATAAGCTCTACTCAAATAAAAACTTTAATCAGCTTTACTCAAATAAGTACTTATATAAATAATTTATCTAAGCAAGACCATATATATATATGCATATCTAGTGAGAGGAGTAGTTTATTATGAGAGTAAGAGGAGAAATCTTGACCATTGGATATGTATGGTCAAGATTAGATGTTACTTAAAAGTCACATGACTACTTAAAAAAGTCACATAATTTTATGTTTTAATCTTGTCCAATAGTCAAGATTTACTCTCTCACTCTTACAATAAACCACTCCTCTCACAATATATATATATATAATATCATGTTCAAAATCCAATACAACGAAAATTGATGACAACAAATTCCTCTTATAAACGATGTGTTCAAAATATCATCATATTCCAATGCAAGCCAATGCTTAAAATGTAATTGTATATATAATAATAATATCTTTGAAAATAAAGGAAATTCTTTATCAACAAAAAAACACAATATATTTAAAAAAAATGATATTAAAATTCACATTCAACGATGGCCAATATAAACCTGAATTTAGTTCCAATTTGAAATGTAACTGATCCTTATTAAAACAAAATCTTATAAAAGCTTCAAAGATTTCAAATAAATACAATGCCATAAAAATGGATTTATTTTTAATTAATAATTGTTGATAGGAGCTTTCCATCTCACGCACAATGAAAATGGAAACATGTATAGCAGTGGTGTGCCTTTATAAAAAAAATTCAAAAAAAGAAAGTATACTAAGTTGATAGCACCCATCGACATTGTACAAAATATGAATCAACCCAAAAAAAGATATATATGAATCAACCTAAAAAAGATATAAATGGAATACGAAAGCTATAAGAAATATAAATAGAAGATGCATGAAACTTCAAAGATTCAGAGCATAAATATTTAAAAGAATATTTGAATAGACATACAAAAGATATATATAATACAATTCTTTGGCAGAGGATCATTATTTCACTACAGCTCCTTGTTAGCCGAGATGCCTTCGTCAATGACAACATGCAAATCTGGATAATTTCTATGGTTCAAAGAATGAATCAAGCAACATACTCCATCCTACTACTCCGTGGAAGCAATATGATTATATCTATACACTTTATTTTGAAATCTTCAGCTCCTATCAATATGCATTGATTGAAAACTTTTCATGGCTATCTTCCATTTCAGGAAGTTGATACAAAGAGACTTTAATCCAAATATAAAACAACCTTAGGGGCAGTAGGCACATTAATGTTAACATCGATTCCCTGTTTATGTAAAACGAAAATCAGATGATTATCACACCATATTTCAAATAGAAATTTGTATATATCACAAACTAAGAATCAATACTTACATGTGGTTCACAATTTATAATGATTGTCACTGCACGTCCAATCATCTTTAGTATTGTTGCATCAAATTAAACAATGAAACCCCGAGTAGATGGCACCTCATCTTTCGTTCTGGTGCTGTAGTTATGGAAGTTAATTATGAGTCTCCACATAAACTTTGATAAATCAAGATAGAGAAAACAATCAAAATTTAATAAAGAATAAACTTTTATAATTTAATGAAAACAAAACAAATTCCACAAAATTTTAAACTTGAGCTATGTTGTGATTATACCACTTAGTCAATACCAAGCAATCACAGCAAGCACACATATGCGGAAATAGAAAGGTTATGTAGAAACCAATCCCAAGAAAGCAAAATAGCAAAATTAAGGAAGATTAAAGAGGAGTAAAGAGAAACAACACAAGATTTACCCTGGTTCAGCCAATATAGCCTACATCCAGCATTAGAGATCATCCACTAAGATTAGAACAAGATTACAAGTGTTTTGGATCAAGCTATCCAATAGGAACAACCTCCTATCTAGCTTTACAATCTCTCCACTCTCTTGAACTCTCTCCACCTTAGCAATCTCAACCTATCAATGGTGTTTCCTCTCAAGACAACCCTATTCTGCAGCCTCTCACAAGTTTGTCTCGTCTCTGCCTCCCTTTTGAAAGTTTAACCTACTGTTTTATTGCATCAGAAAACAGAATTTATATAGCAGATGTCCGCGCCGCGGCATGGCTTCTTCACGCCGCGGCGCCCAACCTTCGGGACCCTGACAGCAAACTTGGCCGAAGCCTCCGCGCCGCGGCGTGGACTGTTCCATGCCGGGGCGTGGCTCCCATGCCGCGGCGTGCACTAAGCCATGCCGCGGCGTGGCCCTGCTGCAGCTTCCAAACTAGTTTCCAAGACTTGTCCAACATCTCAAATCACCTATGAGACATCCTCACAAATCTCCACCTTGGCTCATAGTTGATAAAGCAATAGGGATACTAGAGAGTCACCATCCCACCTTCCCTTCATGTAGAAAGGTTAGTGACATTGATCAAATCCAAGAAATGCTTGAATTTGACATTTGTCACTGGTTTGGTCATCATGTCTGCCGGGTTCTCATCCGTGTGAATCTTCTCCACCAACACTGTACCTTCGGAGATCACCTCTCGGATGAAATAAAATTTGATGTTTATGTGCTTCGTCCTCTCATGGAACATTTGATTTCTCGTCAAATAAATTGAGCTTTGATTATCGCAGAACACCTTCACCTTGCCATGTACATACCCGAACTCACCGACCAACCCCTTCAACCAAAGAGCCTCCTTCACTCCTTCCGTGGCTGCAATGTATTCGGCTTCCGTAGTGGACAATGCAACTACCGGTTGCAATTGAGCTTTCCAACTTACGGTGCACCCAAACAAAGTAAAAACATACCCTGATAAGGACCTCCTCTTGTCCAAATCTCCTGCATAATCCACATCCTCATAACCCACAAGTCCAGCACCATCAACTTTCATCTTGTTGTACAGTAATCCATTGTCAGAAGCGCCTTTGACATACCGAAGTACCCATTTCACAGCTTCCCAATGATCCTTCCCTGGATTTGCCATGAACCTACTCACAAGACTTGCAGAATATGCTAAGTCTGGCCTAGTGCAGACCATCGCATACATGAGACTACCCACTGCACTAGCATAAGGAATTCGCTCCACCTTCTTCCTTTCCTCCTCGGTCTTGGGAGACATTTCGGTAGAGAGCTTGAAATGACTTGCTAACGGTGTAGACACCGCCTTGCAGTCTGACATACCAAACTTGGCCAACACCTTCTTGAGATAACCACACTGAGAAAGAAACAATGTACCTTGTCTTCTATCTCGAATGATCTCCATCCCCAGAATTTTCTTCGCAGGCCCCATGTCCTTCATTTCAAAGTCATTCCCTAGTTGCCGCTTGAGTTTCTGGATTTCCTCCTTGTCCTTTGATGCAATCAACATGTCATCTACATACAAAAGGAGAAATACCCCCAAGCCTTCCTTGACCCACTTGACATACACACAACTATCAAAGTTGCTCCTCACAAACTTGTTTTTCTCCATGAATTCATCAAACCTAAGGTACCATTGTCTTGGGGATTGTTTTAAGCCATAAAGAGACTTCTTGAGCAAACATACCTTTCCTTCATCACCTTCCTTGATAAAACCTTCTGGTTGAGCCATAAGGATTCTCTCCTCAAGGTTGCCATGTAGGAATGCCGTCTTCACATCCATTTGTTCTAGCTCTAAGTCATATTGGGTGACAAAGACTAGCAACACCCTAATAGATGTATGCTTCACTACCGGTGAGTAGATCTCATTATAGTTCACTCTTTCCCTTTGCGTAAAGCCTTTTGCTACAAGTCTTGCTTTGTACCTTGGTTTCTCCACCCCCTCAATGCCTTCTTTCCGCTTGAAAATCCACTTGCACCCAACAATCTTTTGATCTTTTGGCTTGCTTACAAGTTTCCATGTAAGGTTCTTGTCAAGTGATTCCATCTCATCTTCCATTGCTTGTGTCCATAGTTTCTTCTCTGAGCTGTCCATTGCTTTCTTGTAACTCTTCGGCTCCGACTCATCTAGTTCTTCCGAAGCTAGCAATGCAAAAGAAACTAAATCTGCATATCCGTACCTTTCCGGTGCTCTATGGGTTCTCCTTGGCCGGTCTCTTGCTAATTGGTACCTCTCAAGGTTGTCACCTTGATCTTCTACCTCCAAGTGACCTTCCTCATTAGTCGTGTCTTCATCCCTTGTGATACTATCTTCCCCCAAAGGCTCCACCTCAATTTGAGCTCGGTCTTTGACATGACTTTGCTCCATGTCACCTTCCCCGACTTTCATTTGAGTCTCCTTAGGCCAATAGTACTCAGATTCTCTAAAGACCACGTCTCTACTAATGATGCACTTTGAAGATCCACCGTCTTCATACCAAAGCTTGTAACCCTTCACCCCATCCGGATATCCTACGAACATGCACTTCCTTGACCTCGCATCAAGTTTTCCTTGCTTTTGGTGCGCATAAGCTACACAACCAAATACCCGCAAGTTCTCAAAATTTGGCGGATGACCGGTCCACACTTCTTCAGGAGTCTTGAATCCCAATGCCGTTGAAGGACGCCTATTCACAAGATAGGCTGCCGTGTTAACGGCTTCTCCCCAAAATCTCTTTGGTGCTCCTCCTTCAATCATCATGCATCTCACAATCTCCAAAAGTGTTCTGTTCATCCTCTCCGCCACTCCATTTTGTTGTGGAGTATAGGGAACGGTCTTGTGCCTGACCATCCCTTCATCCTTGCAGAATTGGTCAAATTCTTGGTTTAGAAATTCCAACCCATTGTCGGTTCTCAATTTCTTCACCTTCCTCCCGGTTTGGACTTCGACCATTTTCTTCCATTCCTTGAACTTTCCGAGTGCATCGCTCTTGTTCTTTAGAATGTACACCCAAACCTTCCGAGAACAATCATCAACAATCGACAAGAAGTATTTGCCTCCACCTAGAGACTCATTTTGTGATGGCCCCCACAAATCGGAATGGACATAGTTAAGTGTCTCCCTTGTAACATGAGACAACTTACTAAACTTCACCCGTGTTGCCTTGCCATAGATGCAATGTTCACAAAATTCCAACTCTCCAAGCTTTTCACTTCCCATCAATCCTTGCTTGTCTAATTCTTGCAATTCTCTCTCACTTACGTGACCAAGCCGTTTATGCCATAGGCTTGCCAAAGAGCTCTCCCTAGGTTCCGTTACCGCCGCAGCCGTACCAACTACAGTACTCCCTTGAAACATGTAAAGACTTTTCTCCTTTACTCCTTTCATTACTACTAATGACCCCTTTGTAACCTTCAAGACACCCTTCTCACCTTTCCAAGCAAAACCATGATCATCAAGCATTCCTAGAGAGATTAGATTTCTCTTTAGCTCGGGAGCATGTCTCACTTCCAATAGGACTCTGTCAATCCCATTATGAGTCTTCAATCTCACCGAACCAATACCGATCACCTTGCACGGCTTGTCGTCCCCCAATAATACATGACCTCCATCGATCTCCGTGTAGTCTTCAAACCACTCATAATTTGGAGTCACATGGAACGAGCATCCCGAGTCCATGATCCATTGTTCGCTTAGAGTGCTAGAAGAGGCTACTAGCACATCGACGACTTCATCACTACCATCCCTTTGCACAATGGCAGCTTGAACTTCACCTTGAGGTTTCTTGTCCTTTCCCCTCTGCGGACAATCTTTCTTGAAATGTCCTTTCTCATGGCATAAAAAACACTTCACATCTTTCTTGCCACCCCGGGATTTGGACCTTGCCTTTCCTTTTTGCTTTGCATCATTCTTGTTTGGTCTTCCTCTGACAATCAAACCTTCCCCCATGTGCTCGCCCAAGTCGTTCTTCCGTTTCTGTTCTTTGGCCTTGATGGCCCCAACAACATCATTCAAACTTATAGTTTCTCTCCCATGTTGTAGAATTTCCACAAAGGTGTCATAGGACCTTGGTAGTGAATGAAGCAACACCAAAGCCTTATCCTCATCATCGTACGTGATATCAATATTTTCCAAATCCATGATTAGCTTATTGAAATCATTGATGTGAGCTTGAATTTCTTTTCCCTCCACCATCTTCCATGTGAAGAACCTTGCCTTGAGATATAACCGGCTAGACAAACTCTTGGTCATGTATAAGGATTCGAGCTTCAACCACACCTCCGCTGCACTCTTGCACTTCACTATTTCTCTTAGCACATTATCACCAAGGCAGAGAATCAAAGTATTGTACGCCTTATCAAGCGCTTCCTCCTTCTTCTCCACTTCCATGGTCTCCGGGAGTTTTCCCTCAAGTGCCTTCATGAGTCCAAGATTGCCTAGGTGAGCCCTCATCTTCATCTTCCACAAACCAAAATCATTTGTCCCATCAAACTTCTCAATGTCCACCTTAGAACTTGAGCTTGCCATCTCACAAGAATTTCTTCAAACACTTGGTGAGCAGAAATTTTCACCTTTGTTAACCACAAAAACAACACAACTTGACCACTTTCAACCTAAGCTCTAGATACCAATTTGTTGTGATTATACCACTTAGTCAATACCAAGCAATCACAGCAAGCACACATATGCGGAAATAGAAAGGTTATGTAGAAACCAATCCCAAGAAAGCAAAATAGCAAAATTAAGGAAGATTAAAGAGGAGTAAAGAGAAACAACACAAGATTTACCCTGGTTCAGCCAATATAGCCTACATCCAGCATTAGAGATCATCCACTAAGATTAGAACAAGATTACAAGTGTTTTGGATCAAGCTATCCAATAGGAACAACCTCCTATCTAGCTTTACAATCTCTCCACTCTCTTGAACTCTCTCCACCTTAGCAATCTCAACCTATCAATGGTGTTTCCTCTCAAGACAACCCTATTCTGCAGCCTCTCACAAGTTTGTCTCGTCTTTGCCTCCCTTTTGAAAGTTTAACCTACTGTTTTATTGCATCAGAAAACAGAATTTATATAGCAGATGTCCGCGCCGCGGCATGGCTTCTTCACGCCGCGGCGCCCAACCTTCGGGACCCTGACAGCAAACTTGGCCGAAGCCTCCGCGCCGCGGCGTGGACTGTTCCATGCCGGGGCGTGGCTCCCATGCCGCGGCGTGCACTAAGCCATGCCGCGGCGTGGCCCTGCTGCAGCTTCCAAACTAGTTTCCAAGACTTGTCCAACATCTCAAATCACCTATGAGACATCCTCACAAGCTATATAAACAATTCAAAGAGATGGTTGTTAGTGGACCAAACTACCTATAAACAGATTTTCCGATCCAGACGTCACTCTCGCCACCATATTGATCAATATAGAATCTTGTCTTCACTCGAGGTAAGCTTGGATACCATGGCACGTCCAATGCGTAAGCCACCTACGCAAAGACTATTTATTAGTACGAACTGCATACTTAAGAATCTCTACACAAAGTAGTCCAACATATTCCTTCTTTGCCTTAGTTGTCGACTTCCTCGCGGCATCGATTACCCTACCTCTTCAGGAAAGTTCTTCATTATAATCCATTTATTTTGGAGCTCGTTTGTTGCTTGCTTCTCCCTTAAAAACATGGCTAAGAAGGGCTTGGCATGTTAAAAAATCTTCTTCCCTGGGAACAGAACTTGAGTGGCCATATACAGATTAAACATTCCTGTCATCTCTTGCGTGGACTGCCCAGCAAAACAGAAGAATTCACCATTTCTCTCAAATTGCTTAAACACATCTATCAAATATGAGATCAACAAATTCATCACCATTCTATAAGATGAAAGCAGTTAAATGAGTTATTGATTTTAGTATAGATTTTCTATTGTCAGTGTTAGCTGGTCAATAATATTGTTAACTAAATACTTACTGGCTAAAACTTGGTGGCCATGTAATCTTTGTAATCTGAAACCCATTGTAGTGTCATCAATATCTTGAACATTTGAATTTCTTGCCCAACAAATGCCTTTCGCAGTCCAATATCTGAAATTTTATTCATAAGCATATATACTTATCCCTCCATCTTTCATAGAACCCAATATTGATTTGATAGCGCCCACTCGCTTCTTGACCACTTTCGTCACTAAAACCTTTTTGTAATAACCAAATGAAATGGAAAATATATATATATATATATATATATATATATGTGTGTGTGTATATATATATATGTATATATAACTAAAGAAATGGTAACTAAGAAAGGCCCAAAACAGAGAAAGTTCAAACTTCAAATAATCTTAAACCACCTCAGTATCATGCTCCTCATCTATGTCATCCTCCACATTAATCTCACGCCACTTTAACGTTGCTAGACCACCCTAAGATATGTCTGGATATTCTGCATAACGCAAAACATAAAATTAGTTTTTGTACGCTTTACAGAAAGCAATATTAAATTATTTAATTTGAATAAAAACATAGAATCTCTACCATACCTTGAGTTCGTGATTTGGATATAGCTCTGCATCTTATCTCGTTTGTCTTTAGCCTCTGACGACATAGCACTATATATAAAATGATATAAATCTTTCACTTAATTACTTTTGTTGGTTGGAAGTAAGTATAATATTACTTTCAGGCTTCAGTTTCCAGTGAAAAACTACTCCAATCTTTTTTCTTCTTTTTCATGTTCTGGTGAGAGAAGATCTTCAGTCCTTACATATGAAATACATCGATTAGATGAAAGAAAAAAAATGAAAGACTAAATGATAATGGATGATAATAGATTAAAAAGAAGATGATAGCCATGACAAAAAGACTTCGCACATTGAACTTGCAAGAAACAGCATGTGAAAAACAAAGACATGTAAAAATTAATTGCATCTCGCTCTTTTCAAACCGATTAGCGAAACAAAATAGGCACATATCACAAAATTGCAAATTTAATATTAAATAGAGAAATAAAGAAATTCAGTAAATAAATGAAGAGAGATTTGGATAGTAAAATTGAGATAAGGATCCACTCATGTTACTCACTAATATGAGAGGATCATAGTAGAGAGAAAAAAAATACAAAAACAAAATGAGAAGATCATGGTAGAATCCATCAATATTTGTGTAGAGTTATTAATTTTATTTTTGTGTCATTCTCATTTTACATGACCCTCTCATGTTAGCGAGTACCATGAGAGGATCCTCATCCGTAAAATTGACATGAATTTCCAATGAAAATATTTTTCCCCAACTTTATAATAATACATTAAGTCATAGTTAAAAAAAACACTGAAAAAAAAATAAAATAAACACCATACCTGCAGATGATGAAAGAAGAAAGCCCTAACTCATTAAAAAAAAAAAGGAAAGAATGAATATAAGAGAATAAGAGAAGAAGAACAAACGAACGGATAAGGATAGAATGAACTAAATAATAACAAAAAAAAGGGCAGGAATCTAACCTGATTTGAACCTCCATAGAGAAAACGAGTAATGGGATTGTATAATTGCAATTGCAACTAAATGTAACCATTAGATGGTTTTAGAAAGAAGAATTAATGGGAAAAAAATCTTAAAACGATTGAGCTTCCAACAAGAATGAATTCAAATTTGAAAGATAACGATGGTTTGTGATAGAAGAGCATTGGAAGAGGAAAAAGAAAATTAAATGAGCTATCTATTCAATTGGTTTGGGAACAAATAGCCATTTAGGTTTCATAGAAAATGACAAAGTAATAAATGACTTAGGTGAGAAAGTAATTAGAGATGTAGATGTGCCATCTTGTAGATAGAGTTTTGAAGAAAAAAGTATTAATAATTAATATTTTCTATAAATGGAAAGAATCAAATTTTGGACGAAATTTTTTTTGAGAAGGTGGCATGTGTCATACACTTTTCATGAAACTACCCTTGAATTGTATTGTATATAAATTTGTATTGTATATAAATATAAATATAAATATAAGAACTGTTTGTTATAGATTAAAAAATAATAATTTTGACTTTTAATAATTTAGATATTATATTTTAAAGATTTTTAAGAAAAATAGAAGCTATTTTATATTTGTTTACAATCATAAAAATTATTTTTTAAATGAGAGTAGTTTCTTTCTCTTTTATTGTAAAATATTTTTTTCAAAAGATAATGAAAATAGTTTTTCATTTTAACGATAAAAATAATTTTTTTAAACAAATAATTTTTTTAATAAACATAATTAAAATTTTTAAAAATAATTTTTTATTTAAAAAAATAATTTTTTATTAGATAGTCTATAACAAACAGAAATCTAAATATCAGAAATATAATTATTATTAAATATGAAGAGCTTTGAAATTTCTCGTATGCTCGATTCTCCATGTTTCCTCTCTCAATCTAAAATGTCTCATGATGTTGATTGGGAATACGATGTCCACCAGTTAGATAAAGATAAAGGTCAATTAATTACAGATGAAGAAGACAAAATGTAATGATACTTACACAAAAAAAATATTTCACACAATTTTTAGAAAAATTTATAAAAATTATTGGATAAAGTCAGAAAAAAAATTATAATGAAACATAGAGTTGATCTAATTACTTGTATGAATTTTTATAAAAATTTATAAGAATTCTTTTTATATAAGTATCATTACTTTATTGTACCATTTGAAATCCACAAGCCGAAAACTGCCCTAACGTTCTAAATACGACTTGTAAAGGCCTAGGATCAAATCGCAAAGAGCCATGACCTATAATTATAAATGCCTCTTCCCTGAGCAATGCCGGGACAAATATCTTTCACACAGGCACAGCTTTCTTATTTTATCTATTTTCACAGACTCTCTCTACAGTATAGCTTCTCTTACTAGAAATTTATCTTCTTCAACCTCATTTCTCCATTCTCTAGCCGAATCGGATTGTAATTCTCTGATGAGCATGTTTCATCAACACCTCTCACTTTAAAAATGCAGCGTTTTTGTTTCATTAGGAGAAAAATTCCAACTTAAGTTTATTTAAAGCAACATAAATCTCGGCTCTGAAACATAGAGTTTGACTAAGTTTATTCAAATGCAGCTTTTTTTTTAGTGTGACAGCAAAAAACTGTATCCAAAATAGTTTTTAATATAAATTTAATTTTAATTTATTGTATCACTTAATTATGTATTATCACGACATTAAAAAAAACTACCTTTTACCATGATTATCGAAAAAATTAAATTGTTTTAATCACTTATCAATATATGATTTAAGTGATAGTGAAAATTTTTTAAACTCACATTAAAAGAGACATTATTACTTTCACCCAGTGCATGTAAGCTTCCTTTTTTTCCATTCAATTCATTACCATTAATTTTATGTGGGGTCTCTTTAATTATGTGGGTCCCATTGATAATCGAACGATAGCAATCCACACTCGAGGGAAGAGAAAGCACTTACTCAGACGAAGTAAGAATTTTCCGGATCAACATTAAACTCATTAGATACATGGTTAATTACGAAAAACAGAGGAGGCAAAGTGGATAGCTCAATTCATTCTTTATTGTTCTTGTACTTGAGATTGGACTTCATTTATTTTTTTAAATACTTAATAGTATATTGTTTATGATTAGTTTTAAAAGTTAGATTCAGTAAGAGGATTCTTTGATCATCGATCGCGGGGAGGAAGGGAGGAGGAATTGAGAATCAAAACTTCTGTTTAATTTTGGTGTCCACTGGCGAATTTAGAAATTTTACATAGTGGGAGTAAAAGTAATATATAAATATAAAAAATAATTTTTTAAATATTTATATTTATACATAAAAAATATATTAATAGAAAATAATAAAAAATAAATTCACAGTAGTTTTATTTGTGTTTTTATATTTTGAAAATATTGAATATTTTTTTTCATTATTAATACTATAAAAAATTCTCTATGGGATTCTGCTTTTTTTGTTTACCAAAAGAAAATATTTTTGCATTTGTATGTAACCAAGCAATAATTTGAATCATTCATTTACTATACAATTATGTATCTAATTCTTTATGATATTCATAATAGAAAATATTCTCTCAACTATTATAGTTGCCACTGACAAAAACATTCTTAAATTTTTTTTTTATAATATTCTTTTGCTATGTAATGACAAGAGGCATCTAATTTACACTCACTAAAAATACATTTGAAAAGGAAAATGATAACATAATTTGAAATTTGGATGATAAGACCTAGTCAGATGACATAGAGTTTCTTCACATGTAGATGATAATTTGGAGACTTATGTGATTGAGTAATTCTCTCTTTACATGATAAAGTTGGTGGCATTAAAATTACCTAATAAATCTCATAATGGGGGCAAACTTACAAAAAAAAATTGGGGGGAAAAATAATAAAATAATAATATAGTAATAGAAAATTTTAAAAAATCAGTGGGGGCATGTGCCCTCACTTTGGTAGACACGGATCAGCCCCTGTTAGTCTTTTCTTTTGCCTCTCTAATTAAATGTTGACAACTTAGTCAAAAAAATGACAACTAACAGATAAATTATTACCAATTAAGAGATAAATGACTTTTTTTGTTGAATTGTCAATATTTAATTAAAAAAAAAAGATAAAAGATTTGAATTCAAAGAATTGTTGTGTAATTTGATTCTTTCGTTTTATTATCTACTAAACGAAAATGATTATGTATCATCGTTAAAGGTAATGTGGTACCATTATTGTCTACTATGACACTTTGACACTAATTAGGTTGTTTCACCTAAAAATGTCAACTAAAACTTACAATTTGGTCATTGACATTTAAATTCACTTATAATTTGGTCTAACCCAAGAGGGTTAGCCTAATGGTTCAGGAAGTTTGTTCCCTCCTTTGATTACTCAAGTTTAAACTTTGGGCCATCACCTAAGGAAATCATTTAATACCCCAATATGCATCATGCCAATGTGGAGAGTGTACCGACCTTATCATTGCTCAGGAAAGAAACTTACTATCAATTTTTTTATTAAGCGGAAAGTCAGAAACACAGAACAAAAATTACATTACAACCTGATATGCAAAAGCCCCAATGCATTAGCTAACAGAGTGCTAGATAACTGAGGGGGACAAGAACTCCAAAATGTGAAATCTTGATCCATTCTAGCTCCATATTTAGCAAGCCAATCAGCGCAAGCATTCCCTTCTCTCATAGTGTGTTGAAAAACCAACTGCCAAGAATAATCTTTGTACATTCGGATATGGTCAATAAGCGGAGCATAAGGATGAGCTTGTTGGACTCCTTCATTAATTAGAGACAAAGCTATTTGAGAATCAGACTCAAACGATCTCCTTATAACCAGCATTCCAAACCATTCTAAGACCATGATCAACAGCCAGTAATTCTGCTTTGAGGTTTGTAGAAATCCCACAAAAGCCAGAAAAACCCGCCAGCCAATCTCCATGATTATTCCTGATAAGACTCCTAAAACCAGACCTTCCAGGGTTACCAAGCGAGCTGCCATCCACGTTAAGTTTCACAAAATTATCAGTAGGAGCATGCCAAGAAATAAGTAGAGGATCTTTTTTTGTTTTTAACATGGCCAAATACTTTGAAAGTCAAGAGCAAAGTGTGGATATTATTCAAAATGTACCAGTTATCCCATCTCTTATCAGAAAAAACTTCTTCATTGCGTGACCACCAATTAAACCAGCAAGTAATAACAAAAAGAGAACCATTATCTTCCAAAGCGTGAAATTTAAACCATTGATAGTAATCATCATTAAGGAAACTTGAGATTGAGTAAAGCCCAACAGAGACCAAATACCAAAAACTCGATAATAGTCCCTGAGAGTATGCAATAAGGTTTCACAATTTGTTGCACACCTTTGGCAAGAAGCATCAGTGGAAACATGATGAAGAACATGAAAATTATTGGTTGGCAAGCTACCATGCATGATCAGCCAAGTGATATGTTTCAAATTGTCAATAAGTCTCAACTTCCAGATCCAGGACTAGCTGTCTACAGGCTCAATAGGATTAGTGTCATAGTGAAGCAACCAATGATACGCAGTCTTAGCAAAATACTGACCTGACTTAGAGGCTCCCCAAATAAGCAAATCCTCAAAATTGTCATTTGTGAAAATACTTAACATTTCCAATCTGATATTTATAGGTAGATGAGTGGCTAAAATTTCAAAGTGCCAAACACCCTCATAAAAGACATCCTTTATGTTGAGGTGAGTATCCTGAATGTTTACCAACGGAATCCTTTCACAAAGGCTACCTTTGTCCAGCCACTTATCATACCAAAGAGAGACTTCCCCTTTACCAATTCTAATAATGAAACCTTCCTAGAGAACCTCATCAGCCTTCAAAATTGATTTCCAAGTGTAGGAAGCACCCTTGTAAGGAGGACTATGAAGAATGTGAGTATCAGAGAGATATTTTGAAGACAGGATGTGCACCTAAAACTTATCAGGATGATGGACTATTTCCCACACATGTTTCCCTAGCAAGGAAATATTATAAGATCAAGCTTTGTGAATACCAAGGCCACCTCTATTAGAAGGTTGAGTTACTTTACTCCATTTAACTCAATGGCTGGATTTCCCACCCCAAACAAATTGTCTGATGCAAGAATCAATATTATCACAAATGCCCTCTAGTGTGTCTGTGTGTGTGTGTGTATATCTATAAAGCTTACAATTTAATCCCTTACATTTGAGTTCACTTGCAATTTGATCCCCTAACCAAAAAAAACACTCATTTTAATCACTTATCATATAATTGTTAAGATCTCATTTACTGTTAAGGCATAACAAATTGGCCCTAGGAATTATATACTATATGAGAGTTGTTATGATACCTTTATAGGCATGGTATACATGGTGAGTTGTTAATCATTTATTGATAATTAATTTTACAATAAATGTTTAAAAGTCTACTAAATATAAACAACAATTAATAAATGTTTCAAAACTCACCCTGGGTGCCAATACTCAGTAAAATAAAATAAATATCAGAGTAATCCCCCATATTGTATAATAAAAGAATTATCAAGAAGCAATATAGGCATAAAATCCATACATATAATATTGACATAAAATCTACCACTAACTTTTTGTGACAATATTATAAAGATTTGTGTCTAGGTCATTCTTCTATTATTGTATCATTCATCTTAACAGGTATATATAATAACTAATTAAAGTGAGTTTTTGCTAGTCTAGGACCAAATTCATATGTAAACTCAAATGTGAGGGACCAAATTGTGAGTTTTAGTTGGCATTTTTTGGGTGAAACAACCTAGTCAATTATAGACTTGGCAATTTCAACCCTATCCACCCTGCACAAGCAGGTTAGGGTGGTTAATCTTTGCAAGGTGAGTTGAATGCAAGTTTATGGTCAATCTGCTCTACCCCGCCTCATACATTATAAATAAATAAAAATTCTAAGTTAATTTTTTAATTGTTACTTACATTCTTACCTTTTTAGATGTATTTATTTACTTTGTTATATAATTCTAGATAAAAGTGGTAGAAGTATTCCCATCTTTCAATTATATGAGATGGTGGTTGACTTGTAAAATTGTGATTGATTATGCTGTTGATAGAAATTTATGTTTGAAATTTTAATAGGAGCAAAGCAAATAGGGTGTGAGTTTTAAATGTTTTTATAGGGGTGAGTTTAAGTTTTAGTCTCTAAGACTCAGAGTGATTAGGGAGGGTAAATTGCTAATTTGAAAGGTGCGAGGTGGGGTCGAGTTAAGCAAAAACTTGCCTCATTGGCCGTTGGCAAGCCTAGTCAATACTGCCCAAATGTCACGATGGAAGATAATGGTGCCACGTCACACTTAAAGATGACACATTATCATTTCGGTTTATTGGGTAATGATACACAAATAGAGAGACTAAATTGAAGCAACAATTTATGAATGTTGCCTACTAAATTAAGAAAATCAAAATAACAAGTACAAAATTAAAAGTGAAATAAAATGTCAGGACCAAAATAGGATTATAATCTAAAAAGCAAATGATTTTGAAAAAAAGCAATTTACAATATATATATATATATATATATAATGGTTGATGTGGTAAATCAGAACGCAAGTATACGTTATCGCAAATCAAGTAATATAATAGTAAGAAAGTGTCGAACTCACATGGATTAATTCTAAATTTGACTATCTACTAAAAGTTTGCAAAACTCAATCTTATTTAAACAACTTAATAAGAGATGATTTATGAAAGACTAAAAATTAAAGTAAACAAGAAGATAAATTTAATGATCAAATTAACCAAGCCTAGGATTGCAATTATCCCTTACACTTTACTTGATTCTCTTACTTCTATCTAAAATCAATTAAATCCTAACTTATCTATAAGCCTTTTTCGATGGTCAAATAGAAATATCCTTAATTAATGATAAACTATATGTCTATGTTTATCAAGTAATCAAGAATTCATTAAGTTTCGGTTTCATTAATGGTTACATATGTCATATAGGTATATGTCTATCCTATATAAACTCAAGGCTTTCGCACAAAGATCATATGTTATCTTACCTAGATCTAAAACAAAAATCCCTTTGTCAAGTTGCTTAAGGTTTATCAATTCAATTTAATTAATGGCCAATTAATTAAAAGCATTAGGAACAAGTAAGATAAACAATTCAAGATAATCAACCAACTCTTGGATATGATAAACGAATCAAATTAAGTGTGAGTTCAAATTGCAATCCTAGTATAGAAATTTAGCTAATCATTATATTAAAGGAAACAAAAGAACAAGTGAAAAGCATGATAAAAATGAAAGTGGTTGTTGGTATTAATAAGAATACAACGGGCAAAAGTTTCGGGATTTACTTTAAACAAATTGGAAGATCTAACCTTGAAATCAGAGTATCAATCTCACAATTTATGAAAGCTTCACCCCTAACTCTAGGAAGAAACTGAACTAGACATCAAGATGAAGAAACTTGTATAAGATGAAAAATATATTATACAAACTACAAGAGCTTTGGGATTTACTTTAGACAAATTGGAAGAATTAACCTTGAAATCAAAGTATAAATATCACAATTTATGAAAGCTTCACCCCTAACTCAAACTACAATGAGAAAATTCAGAAAATGGAATGCCCTTAAGTGTGGCAAATGTCTTCCTTTTTTAGGCAAAGGCTAGAACTATTCAATTACAACTTTGTCAAATCTCTTTGCACATGGGTTGAAATTTCAGCTTCGAAGATTACCAAATTCGTCATTGCTCGTGTCATAATTTGGAAATATTCTCTTCACAAAAGTTGTAGCACATGCAGTCATGAAGAACATATCAAAAATTCAGCCAGATCTAACGATTGGATCTTGAGCTAGGATCATTTTGCTGAAACTGCTCAGATTATATCAATAATTACAGCCACCAACTTGTTTCCTAATTTTGACCAACTTCCGGTGCTAATCTGGAAATCTTCATTTCTATGAAAGTTGTATAGAATAATGTCATTAATGACATATCAAAATTTTAGCTTCATCCAACAGTTAGATCTTGAGAAATCACCAAATAATCGAGTATAGGTTTGAGTATGAATTTTCTGATTTGTCCTGAATTTGATGTAACCCAAAATTCACTGAATTTAGGTCTTCATTTCTCTTCTATTTGAGCTATACTGATATTAACATTCAAGTTCATGATATTTTGGTTCAAAAACTGCTTTGAATAGTCCTTCGGGTGTTCTGCTCAATTTGTAATAACATAACCAATATATGATGAATTATGTAATTTTCACTTCATATATGCAATAATTTCATAAGAATAGACCAATGAAAGGTGCTAAATTATGCATATAAAATATGTTTATCAATGGTGCATACGCAGTTCTACATAGATCTTGTATGCTTATTTTAGCACAAATATTATGTATTGTGCATGTATAATCAATTACATCATAACGTCATTGATGATTGGTCGTGCTTTACACATGGCCTCTAATGGAATTAGTTTTGCCATGGTGATCCCCTTATCCTCCATCATATCAAGTTTTTCGTCACTTACTCGTTTCCATTCAAAGCATTGAATCAATAATCCCACAGTGAGACTCACTGTACGCTGAGCCAAGCCTAGTCCAGGACAAGCCCTTCTTCCCAATCCAAATGTAATTAGCTTGTTTTCCTCCCCTTCTTTTTCAAATCTCTCAGGCTTAAAACATGTGGCATCACTCCAAAGATGAGGATCTCTATGAACGGCCCATGCATTAGTTAACACTATAGTATCTTGTGGAATATTGAATCCTCCAATAGTGCACTCATTTGAAGAATAATGGGGCAATAGTAATGGAGTTGGAGGATGCAAACGAAATGTCTCAGAGATAACATTTTGAAGGTAGGGGAGTTTTGACATATCTTTCTCGTCTACTAAGCGGTCTTTTCCTACGTGAATGTCTAATTCATCCTTCACCTTCTCCAATACATTTGGATGGTTCATTAACTCGGACATTACCCACTCTATAGTCACAGCTGATGTGTCTGTTCCGGCGAGAAGCATACCCTGTTCAATTGAAATCAAATAGATTTAATTTAACGAGACTCACTAAATTGAATGAATTCATAAAGGCCTAACCAATGAAATTAAAGTACGCCTTGAATAAAGTACGAGCTTGAAAACATGTTTCGGTTAGATTTTAATGAAAATGTTTCTTAAAAAATATTTCTTAAAATATCATAAAATTTAAAAGTAATAAAAAATTATTTTCATTATTGTCTTCTCAAGATTCTAGAAATAAAAATTAGAAGTTGAAAACGCTTTGACAGACTTGTAATTATACTAAAAAAATGTGTGATGACAAACTTGTAATTATTTTTAAAACTTTCACCAGTTCATTGAAAATGAGTGAATCAAACTTATTTTTATGTTTTCATTTTCTGAAAACAAGATTTAGATTGTGCAAACTAAACATATTTTTTAAAATTTGAAAATATGAAAATAAAAATCATTTTTAAAAAATAAAAACAGAAAACATTTCCTTAAACTGCTCTTAGTTTACATGAACTTAACCGGGAGTTAAGAGTTTTGTTACTAGGTTCTATCGAGTCGGGCTCATATTAATGGACATGTGTATAGATGCGCATGTAACACACGTAGAAGAGCAATAGCAAAATTAATAATACAGCAAACAAGCACTTGTTACCTGAATAAGCCCTTTGATAATATCATCCGAATAGTACTCTGGCTGCGATTGGTGCAGAGTTAAGAGATGGTCAATCATGGTATCTGCACTGTGCTTCCCATTACGATGCTCTTCAATGAGTCCCTGCAAGAACGCATCAGCTCTCTTGGCAATCCTCCGCAGCCTCTTCTCCAAATTATCAAAATCAAACCACCTGAGAAGAGGTAAGAAGTCTCCCTTGTTGCTTGCCCCTACCAAAGACAGCATCTCTGTTATTATCTCTCTGAACTGGCTCGCTTCCTCCACACCCGTCACGTCACAGTCCTCACCATAGTACCTCTTCCCAGAGATCATTCTCATCATGGCGTTGAACGTCATCTCCGTGAGCCTGGACCTTAGCTTCACCTTGGCAAAGCCATCGCTGGTGTCCTGACCCAGCTTTTGTATCAGCCTCTTGGTCTCGTCCCTCCGGATTCCCAGGAAGGAGTTGAGGCGGTGGTTGGAGAGGACATCAATGGTGGTGATACGGCGGAGATTGCGCCAGTGGTCGCCGTAGGGGGCGGTGCCCAAGGTGGTGTAGTTGAAGAAGATGTACTTGCCGGTGAGGAAGCGTGGTCGGTTGGCCAGGACCACGTCGTTCTTTGTGAAGCATTCTTGGACAAGGGATGGGGACGAGACCACGACCACAAGACGTGACCCGAACCAAAGAGAAAAGATGTGGCCATACTTTTGGGATAGGTTTTCAAAGGTGCGGTGGATTGGCTGCTTGAGGTGGTGGAGGTTGCCAATTATGGGAAGAGTTGGTGGTCCCGGTGGCAGATTTTTTAGCCTTCTTGTTTGGATTTGGAGCAAAATCTTGATGGTGAGGATAAAAGCAAAAGAGAGGAGAGAGTAATACAAGAAGGGGGCCATTCCCTTGGTTGCTGATATCAATTTGCTAATGCTAGTGTTCTGGTAATTCATAATGCAGATTATTATTCGGAGAGTTTGGAGATGCTTATATAGATGATGATTCCCAAGTATTGTAATTATTGGATGAGTGTTTGGGAACATGTTGCTCTAGTACCAACTTATGTGTAACCACCACGGTTCCCTTTTGGATAATTTTTAGTTTTATGTTTTAAAAATTTTAAAATCTAAATTTAGTTTTAGTTGTGAGTTTTGAGTTTCAATTTTTTTTTTTTGGTTTTTTGAGTCAAGTTATTTTCTTTATTTTATCTTACTATAAATTCACCTAATATAAAAAAATATTGACACATAAAAATAATTAAAAATGATAATAAAACAATTAAGTATAGAAAAAAAATTAAATACTTAAATAATAAAAATTTTGATAACAAAAATAAATATTATAAAACTATAAAAATAATAGAAATGGTAATCATAAGTAGTAGGACCAATCACGATAACAACAACAATAATAAAAATAATTATAATGCTTATATAATTTGTATTTAGTTCTTATTGAGCAAAAATTACACATGAATAAATAGTAAAAACATTAAAAATATACTATGATTTCATTAACTACAAAAAGGAGAAAAGTGTATTGCTTTGCTAAAAGCATAATTTCTTCTTAAATTGCTTTGATGATTTATACTTTGGCAAGATCATATTTGAATTATTAATATTTTGTAAAATCATAACATACCACAAATATGTAAATATCAAATTATAATACACCTTACATAACTTTTTCCATTCATCATTTGAGGCAATAATTTGCCTTGTGGCTGAATTGTACCTTAATCTAGTCTCCATTTTAATCAAATTAGTAAAATCTTTCCATCTTTCTCTTAATTGATTGTGTTTGTTCTTGAATTGCTCCATTGTGTATTCTTTGCCAAATTTTGTTTTTAGCTCTTCCTTGATATGTTTCCATGCCGCCTTTGTAAGAGTAGGTATCTGTTTATAACCCTTCTTAACTTCTTCTTCCAATAAAGTTATGAAATGAGATTCAACTTTTTGTGGCCATATATCTTTTTTAACTGTTATAATCTCAACCACGTCATTTCTGACCACTTCATTCTCATTTGCCATATAATAAAGCTGTCTTAAAAATGCGAGCTATTTTTATATTTAACAAACTAATTAACATGAAAGCACTATTAATAATATTCCTAACTATTGAAGGATAAGTAATTTCACAATTTGCTGAAAAATGTAAGAAATGTGAATGAAACCACAATTATCAGAATTGATATTATTATCTCGTGAGTCATTTTACATAAATAGAATTAGAAACCAAAACTTATTGGTGAATGAAACTTAACTGTAACTATATCGTGAGTCATTAACATAATTAGAAACCAACAAAATCAAAATTATATCTGTAACAACATCAACCTTGTTGAGAAAGAGAAGGAGAAATGATGAGAAGGGTTTGTAAAGAAAATAAAAGGGTATGAAAAAATACAACAGAGACAAAAAAAATAGAAAAAAATAGTCAGAGAAGATAAAAAGGAGAAAAAGGAGAGAAAAAATATTCACAAAAGCAAGAGAGTCAAGAGCAGAAGAGCCACCAATAGGAAATGAATGGTAAAAAGGCAGAAAGAGATGGTGAAGAATACGAGAAAGAGACGTAAATAAATACGAAAAAGAACGTGATTTTAAGATGAAAACTGAAATAAAAATCACAAAATCTATTTTTATAATTTTATACCTTAAAAGAAAATTATTTTAAAATTAAATAAAAAACTAATTTAAACTCTATCTTATCCAAACACATTTCATTATCAAATTTCACTTTTAAAACAAAAAAACAAAAAACTTACAAATATTTCAAATAAAGTCTTAGTGATTTGGTACTAGGTCCAAAGTGGCTGTTTCGAGCGTATGCGAAAAATCTAAAGTTCAAGCCCCAGCATTTCGAAAACCATTTACTGGCGATCGGTCTACCATTAAGTTGCGACCAAGCACTTTTGAAATTACCAACTGATTTTAGTCATTGGCCATCAGTGAACGACACCGTGACATTAATGGACAAAAAAAGTACCAACTGATGTGTGTAGTCAGTTGTTTGTGGTCAATATAGGAAGCTGCGGGCATGCCATTTGATGCCCCACATTCCTTGTCTCTTTATTTTTAGAATTTAAGTGTAAAAAAATTTTATATTATCATTTAATTATATTTTATTAAATTATTAAAATTTTTTAATTATCATAACAATTATTTAAATTTTTTAATTATTTTAATGATATGTCAATACATGAATATATGATAATATAAATAAACTTTATACTGACAATAAATTAAAATTAAATTTTTATTTTTATATTAATAATGTTCATGTATTCATTTAACTCTTACTATTTTTAATTTGTTGATTTTAGTCTCTCAATTTATTAATTATATTCAACTAATCGTTTAGCTAACGTGTGTAATGTTTGTATTTTTTATTTTTAATTAGAAATTAAACTGACAAATTTTAATACAATGTTAAATAATAAAATAAAACAAAATGACAATATGAGTTAAAACATTTAATTTTTTACTTAAATAAATTTTTTTTAACATAACATGTCACTATTTAATAAAATAATTTAAATAAATTCATAATAAGGACAACATTACATATAATTAATAAATTGAGGAATTGAAATGAATAAATTTAGAAAAATAAAGAAATTTTTTTTGTGCTAAATAAAGACTAAACTGAACACAATAAAAATTTAGGAACTAATAACTTAATCAAGCCTAATTTTTGTTACAGTTTAAAAAAGTAAATTATTAATATAAAATAAATTACTAAGAAGATAAATATATAAAGATAATAATGTAAAAATATCATTATCTCTAAAATCTAAACTATACTTTCATATGCATTAATTTAGAGAGTTGTTATGGTACCTTGATGGGTTTAGTATATAGAATAAGTTGTCAATCATTTATTGACTATTAGTTTCACAATAAATGCTAAAGAGTCTATTAAATATAAATAACAACTAATGAATGTTAGACAACTCACCCTGAATACCGATACCCTGAAAAACAGATGGGTATCAAAATAATACTCATCAATTTATCATAAGCTTCAAACAGAGTATTCAAATATCGTAGTTGGTATGTATAAAAAAAAAGAGTTGAATTTTGATCTACTGTCAGTATAAAATTTTTTTATACTATTATTCAATTATGTATTGTCAAATCATTAAAAAAGTTTGACTATCATAACAACTTCTTCAAAAGTCTAACTCTTTTAATGATGTGTCAATACATGATTAAATGAAAATATAAATTTTTTTTATACTGACAATAAATTAAAATTAAATTCATAAAAAAATTATAAAGTATTGAACACACGGTAAGAAAAGTCATCAGAGTTGGGTTTGAGCTTACGTCTTTCATCAATTATTGATAAACATCTTGAGACCAGAACTTCTTTTGCTATGATTCTGTGCATAATTTGTCAATCCATGGTGTATAATATAGAGTTTGCGTTCTAACCCAATAACCTTGGTTGTTTTGTGTCAATTCGAGCTGAAAGATCTTATGAACAGTTACAGACCTAGTAAATTTGGGGAGTAATTTGAACAAGATTAAGAACAGTACAGACATATAAAAAGTAAATCTTTAAATGTTTACATTTACAAATAATATCATAATAACATACGAATTTAATTTTAATTCACTGTCAGTGTAAAGAATTTTTACACTGTCATTTAATAATGTGCTGACACATCATTAAAGAAGTTTCATTATCACAACAACTACTTAAGAAATCTAACTACTTTAATGATGTGTCAGTATATAATTTGATGACAATATAAATTTTTTTTACACTAACAGTGAATCAAAATTAAACTCATAATATAAAATGAAGAGTTTCATATGAATTTACAATTGTTTACTAATATTAAATTATGTACCAAAATTTTTCATATTTCTTAAATACCGAATAATTTTCTTGTTGTCAAATATTTCTTCTCTTTATTTGAATGGTAGTGCCTCCACAGCGTCTAGCCATGCATCTATGACTATATGTCCTCTAACTACTCCTTGCTTGTGCGGTCCAATAACCCACTGATGCTGACATTTAGCGTGGGTTGACCCGAAGTATTTGTTTGGCTAAGTCGCGGGCAACTTGGTTCGAGTCTTTGACCATGTGAAAAAATGCAAGTTGAAAATTGCGGGCCATTACATTCAATCACTTCAATTAAAGTGATATTTAAAAATATTTAATTTTGACCTATTGTTCAATAATTTTTCTAATGATATAGAAACATATAATTAAATGATAATGTAAAAAAATTATATTTAATTTTAATTTATTATCAATGTAAAATATTTTTACATTGAATTTAATTTCAATTCACTGTCCGTGTAAAGTTTTTTTACACTATCATCTAATCATGTGCTGACACATCATTAAAAGAGTTAGACTTTTTAAGTGGTTGTTGTGATAGTCAAACTCTTTTAATGATTTGGTAACACATAATTAGATGTAAAGAAACTTTACACTAACAATGAATCAAAATTAAACTCTATCTTTTTTTTGTAAGACAACGACGTGTTTAAGTAAAGACATGTAGATAAAGTTTGTCCACATAAAACTTATTTTACCAATTAAGCCACACATTATGATTTTCATACTATTATTTAATCAATTGTTATTGTATCATAAAAAATCTTGACTATGATATTAATTATTTAAGTGATTAAACTCTTTTAATGATGTGATAATCTATAATTAAATAATAATATAAAAATTATTTTACAATGATCAAAGTTAAACAGCAAAATCAACAGGGGTTGCATCATCTGCTTGTCTAGGAAAAAAAAAAGACAAATACACAGTATGTCTATACTAAATTTAGAACTCCATACGGTATGAGTAATTTGGGGTTATGTAGATATTTTGATAGTCGATTCTCTTCAAGAAGTTTTGAATAATGAACCAAGAATCTCTAAAAAGAAAACATACACAAATGTATACTCTAAGTACAATACATTTTCCTCCTTACTTCCTTATCACTGTGTGACTTCACTACTGGAATTATGTGAAATAGCAACGAAATTTAGTGAAAAATTTATATCCGTCTCTCATAGCGTCAGGTCTAGTGGCGGTTAAGTGACATTGGAATGGATTAAATTTTGAATTTCTTAGAGATGGTAAATTCTGTCTCTAAGTACTTGATAATTAAATTAAAAATATCATTTATTTAGAGAATGAATAAATCCGTCTCTATACAATTTTAATTATTATTAGAATTTTTTATTTATTTTAGAGACGGATACTTTTCGTTTCTATTTTTTTTGTAATTTCTTTTTTAAAAATAAATTACTTAGAGACAGAAAGTAGCCGTCTCTAAATAACAAAAGATTAAGAAAAAAAGTAATTTTAAGTTAGAATACCGCTTAATAAAAAAATTAAGAGGTCGTGCGTTTCACCTCTGTTATGAGGAAATTGCTTTACCTGTGTACTCTACGTTAAGGCAACAGAAACTAAAGATCAAAATGCTCAACATAGGTGCCTTCTCTACTGTGCGGGTAGGAATTCACCTACCTTTTCATTTTCTTTTTACTCTTTTCAG
Organism: Styphnolobium japonicum; assembly: GCA_023212625.1. NCBI lineage: Eukaryota > Viridiplantae > Streptophyta > Magnoliopsida > Fabales > Fabaceae > Styphnolobium > Styphnolobium japonicum. The sequence goes on along the minus strand of JALBWW010000003.1, from coordinate 15,958,256 downwards.
CTCACCTCTCCCAAAATAGTCACATGAAAAAGAGAAGCTCTTAATGACCGCATGATTCACACAGGTATAAGATGATAACTTTCTCATTCAGTTCAATGGATTAAAAATAAACTATTTTAATTTCCTTTTTCTTTGTTTTTGATGTTATTAACTGAGCATAAGGGAGTAGTCGATGGAATCTTGATATTTTTAGGAGTTATCTTTGCTTTCTGAAGAACATGGAGGAGGAGGAGGAGGAGGAGGAGGAGGAGAGGCAGTAGGAACGACAGAGATGGTGGGAGAGTAAGAAAAGTTATGGAATTCATTAGTAGGGACTGAGTGCTGGTCAAGACGGAAGGTGGGGACGTCTTAAAAAAAGACAAATAGAGAAGGATTCAAAATCACATGCATAATTCCTCTATGCTCCAAATTGATTCTTATTGACCTTTTCTTCCAATAAGGGGCCTACTCCTAATTGTTTAATTGTTCTTTACCTTTCTTTTTCTTTTTGGTGGGCTTATAGGTGATTGTAGTGTGGGAAAAAAGAGGAAAATTCTAGGGGTAGTTGAGTGGACTTAAGAATCTGTATATTTTTTAAACCTAACCCATAATTGAAGGGTGTGTTTGAGTTTGTGAATTTGATTGAGTTTAAAATAATCAAACCCATAAAATATGGGTTGAATAGCGGGTTGAGACTCTCTCAATCCACACAAACCCAACTCAATCCAATCTACTCAAGATTTTTGTTCTAATTTTGGGATGTGTTATTATTATTTTATTAGGGCTTCCAAAATCTTATATTAGTTTATAACTTTTTTTAGATTTTTCTAAGAATTTTTAAATTAAAATTACGCTACATTTAGTATTGGAAGGCAAGTTCTGGATCATTTTCATAGTTTTTTGCAACCCACTAGTGTTAAGACATTGGTTTGTGCTCAAAACTAATTAAGAATCATTGATAAACACATTGATCTACAAACTCAAATAGATGAAATTGAAAAGATTAAAGCAGATAGTGTACTATATAGAATTTGCTTAATTTGTTTAGTCAATTCCTAATAATTTTATCATTAATCCTTGCTAATACTTCATGATTCCTTTATGTGTTAGATGTGTTTGCGGCTAGAGATGAATTTGTAGATCGTAATAATTGATCATTTTATATATTTTCCATTTAACTGTTAGGATTATAGTTTTTTTAACTTATTATTTTATTGTTGATAAAATTTGCTCTATTTGTTTAGTCAATTACTAATAATTTAATCATTAATGCTTGTTAATACTCTATGATTCCTTTGTGTTAGATGTATCTGCAACTAGAGATAAATTTGTAAATCGTAATAATTGATCATTTTAGATATTTTCTATTTAACTAGTTAGTATTATAATTTTTTTTAACTTATTATTTCATTGTTGGTGTCAACTTATCTTTATTTTAACAATTGTATTGATTGTGGTAAATGTTATGATGTTATCAACTTGCCGATAATCAAACAGGAGAGGAGACATTGGTTATAATGTCATTGGTTAATTATGTTACATGTGTCTTTGTTATTTGTTAATGTTAATCGTAATTGTAATCTTAGGGTAATATGTATTTTGAAACTTATGTTTTATATTATGTTATTTGAAAACTTATATTATATTATTCAGAAAAGATTTCGATTTCTAGTATGTTAATTTATTTATTTTTAGGTTCAAGTTCAACTCACTGATTGAATCCAACCCAATCCACTGCTTCCATGAATAAATTAAGTCTAAAATTATCTCAAATCTAACTTAACCTAACCCAACCCATATCCATCCCCAATAAATTCCATATTTGGTGGGGACAGAAGATAAAAGTTATCTGTGAAGGATAAGATTGAAATTCAATGCATCTTACAAGCTTAGGCTGTTGCCCACGAAATTTCCATCCTCTAAATTTATATATTTTGAATGATTATGATGTCTTATTTATGACCCAGACCCGGAAATATCTATATACACAAAAGAGTTATGACTTTGGACCCAAAACTTGCAATTTCATGAATCAAGATTTCTGCATGAAGTCAGTTTTTTTTAAAAGATTCTTTGACTGATCAAATCTTAGTATTTTGAGATGATTTTTGGATATGTTTGAAATAATATCTTGACATAATAGCCTACAAATTTTCGTAATTTTGTGAATCCTGAAACTATGTCAAAACTGTGCTGAAAGTTGCTGAAATTTCTTATGCGAATTTTGCAGAAAATAGTGGTTTTATCACTTTTTGGATGACGAAATGATATTGGATAGTTATGAATTTTTTATGAGTGTTTCTTCAACTTGCAAGAGAAACTTGGGAAGGATGAACCTCATCATGGAGCGGTTAAACTTGTACCTGAGAATTTCACAGCCAACACACCCACCACATGACGTCCATGGTGGAGATTACGATCAGAATATGGATGTAGATGACCTTTATCGAGACATTTGATTTCATTTCTTAAAACATTGGAAGCTTATATGTGATATTAGCATGAATATTGTATAAACATGTTTGGACCATTGGACCTTTATTTCAGTTATATTAGATGACTTATTAATTTGGATCTAAATAAGTTATATGCGAGCATATTTACTGGCTACCTGGTCTATTGTTGTTTTGGATGTTTTAATTGCTTAATTGTTATGAAAGGATGACATGAATAATTAAATAGGTCATTTTTGCAATTCTGGTCATTAGAGACGGAAATAGCAACCCATTTTCACATCTTTTAATTTAGTGATAGATTTATATTTAATAGAGACGGGAAAATCTGTCCCTGATGAAGGAATTGGTAACTAATTCTCACTTTCAGACACGCTTTTAGAGATAAAAAAATTTCATGGCTATTTTATTTAGCAATATAATTTTTATCATTAGAAACATAATTTTTCCTTCTCTAAAAGTTAAATTTTTAGTAGGGATGATGGAAAGCACGTACAAAAAGATAAGATAGGATATGAGAGGGGATTTTGACCTCACACAATAAGATAATAATAGTCTTTGGTTCCACCCATATATGAAACTAATTAAGCTATCACCCTACACATAATCTAGTATACCAAATATTGAGCCCAACCCAACATATTGGTAATTCCCAACTAATTGGATCACATATAAAATATGAACTTCAAGGAATATCAAGTTATCTATTCAACCAATTTGACCAAACAAAATAATCAATTAATGGAAGCCTAATAATAATAAAAAGTCTAATAGGTTTATGACAATTGCATATCTTGGGGTTTGAATCCAAGGGTTCCATGTGAGTAGGAGATCTAAAACTCCACTGCAAATCCTTACTAGGTTAGTGATTTGCTAGCCTTAGAATGGGAGAGCCTAACCCTAAATTTTCTATTACCAAAAATGTTAAATTATTCATTTGATCTTTATAATTTTACACAAACTTTAATTTAGTTCTCAAGTTTAAAACCATTTTGAAAAGTTCTTATAGTTTCCAAATAATGCAAAATGGTCCTTATTAGTTGAGTTTATTTCCTATTTGGAGTAAAACTATATGGACTTAATAAGGACCAATTTACATTGTTTAAAAATTATAATGACTATTTTACATTATTTGAAAATTATAGGATCCTTTTTAAATAATTTTAAATTTTATTGACTAAATTAAATTTTGTGTGCAACTATAAGGACAAAATGAGTAATTTAACCTACCAAAAACAAAAAGTTTAACAAAAATATTATATTAACTAAATTAATATTAAAATCTCTAAAATAATTGTTTAAGATACATTTTTTTTTAGTATGAATCAAAGATATTCTATGGTCGACAATCAAAGGCTAATCCCTTTTGATGTAGAGATATCATCGAAGTAGGTACAACAAATTCTCTTAATAAAACATTTTCTATACACACGACTTGATTCAAATTCAGAATAACATGATTAAGAAATCTAATTATCTACTAATTATACCAGATCTTATTAGTAGATACATATTTATATTTATTTATACATAAAGATAGCGTAATGCTTACGTGTTTGTCTATTAATGATTCTTTCCTTATTTGGTACAAGTCTTTTTTTTTTTTTTTTGGGTTGAATTTGGTACAAGTCTTTTAACGGTACATTTAGTCTTAAAACAAATTTTGGCCAGCATTGGACCACGCCTCGCTTTATACAGTATTTTTTTTTCAGTGTTCTTACCTCATGTTTAAATTAACTTGTTTTGTATTAAAAAAAATAGATAAAAATTATTTTTTAAAACATTTTAATTATAAATTTTAACACAATAAGTTAATCAAAATACCTGCTTATGCTTATGAACGTGAAATGACATGACATAGAATAACTAAATTTATATTTTCCTTTTTTATTCTCTTTTATAGAAGAAATATAATAACATTTAGTACTACTTTCACAAATTCCTACATATTATAACTTGTGCATAAATTATTAAAATTTAATTTTAATTTATTGTTAGTGTAAAAAAATTTACATTATCATCTAAATATGTATTAAAAAATTATTAAAAAAATTTGACTATTACAATAATTATTAAAAAATTTTAATTCTTTTAATAATGTATTAACATATTATTAAATAATAATATAAAAAAATTATACTGATAATATATCAAATTTAAACTCAATTATTAATGTAATCACGTGAGTAATTTTTCATAAAAACAAATAAACAGAATCACGGGAAACTTAAACATACTAACAGTCGTGTGAAGGTGTTTAGCGTTACTCATAAAACTGGTTTTACTTGATATTTTTCGAGTATATCATCAACTTTAGTAATACTTTTTATACAGCTGTCACAATTGTAAATATAAAGAATCACACATAAATAAATAAATAAATAAATAAATAAATCTTTAAAGATAATGATCTTATCATCTTACCAAAAAAAAAAGACAATGATATTTTTAATTATTTATTGTAAATGTATTCTACGCTTATTTTATAATTAATTTTTATTTTATACTAATAAATTTAATAATTATTAATAAATTAAGTTATTAAAAGAATTTTAAAAGTTATTAGTATAAAATAATAAATTAATAAACTTAAAAGCATAAAAGTAATGGAGGATGGTAAGAAGTGGTGGTCAACAATCTGTAACTGGTACACAGAAAAGTTTGTCTTAAATTGCGATTGAAAAAAGAATGTGTAAAGTACAAAAAGACCTACGTGTCATGATTCTTATAGTTTTATCTTTCTTTATCTCGTTCCACATATTCATTATTCAACGCCACATGCGAAGACTATTGCAGTATTATTATTCTCCCCCCAATAATTAGCCTATATAAGAAGCTCATAATGCATGCAAATAGGGATAGCAATTTACGTAAGTCTTTAAGGCTTCGTTTGGTTTGAAAGAAAATACAAATAAAGAAAATGAGAGGAAAAAAGGGGTAGATTCTGACATTTTTTCTTGTTTAGATATCCAGAGAAAAGAGGAAATAAATAAATAAATAAATAACAGCGTCAAAGCTACTCACAGTTATAGGGAGAGGAGAGATGAAGGGAGAACATTTTTTGGGTTCAAGGGACGAGGGGTGGGGGGACAGTCACGGAAAGGAATGGGGTGAAGGCATGTGGTTGCGAAAGGTCAAGGGGTGGGAGTCGGGGTGGAGAAGAGGAGTTCAAGGGGGTTGATGGGGTAGAGGTGGGGGAAGGGGAGATAGCAATGGTCAATGGAGATGTGGGGATTCAGAGGGTGGGAAAAGTGGTGTCACTGGTATGGGAGGGGGTGGGGGAAGTGAAGGTGGCCATGGGTTGATTAGGGAGGGGGTGGGGGAAGGGAGATGAGAAGGAAGAAGAATAAGGTGGAGTTTTTATATATATTTATAATATTATATATTTTAAATAAATAATTACACTTCTTTTTATTAAAAAAATATTTTTAAATCTTTATAATTTATATGTTAATAACTTAATTCTTAAATTAATATTTATTATATTTATTTATATCATTTATAACAAATATATTTAGAAATATAACATATAAAATAACATATTTTGTATCTCATTTCATATATAATAAAGATATATATGTCATTTTATATAATTATATATACATATAGAGTGGGGATCTACTTACACCAAGTGTAAGTCTTGACACACTTACACTCTTCAATAATTTCTTATAAACATTGAATTTCATCAATCAAACTGTTAAATTGAAAGTTCTAGTAAATAAAATAAAACACAAGTAGAGGGAAGAAAAGCTCACACCAGATATTTATACTGGTTCACTCTCACAAACCGAGAGCTATGTCCAGTCCCTTCAAAGAGAAAGATTTTCCACTAATCTTCACAAGATTACAAGTATTCTCTAACCTCTTCAGGTTCTAACAAACAAGTATTCTTTAATACACAGCCTCTTCAGGCTAAACAAATAAGTTGAATAAAAAATGTTGTAAACAGCACTTGAGATTAACTCACAGCAAGTGAGGATAATAGAATAATTCTCAACGAGAAAACTCTATACAAGAGTGTACAGAATAGAAAGAATGTGAGCTTTGAATCTTCTTCTATTTTGTTCACGTAAAAACTCTCTCTATAACTTTCTTCGAAGACACTTGAATTTATAGGCAACGAGCACTTGAAGTAGTTTTCATTAGCTTCTTCGTCCAACGGAAATATTTATTGCCGTTCTGAGCAGCATTAAATGCATAAGTTGATATCGTGTTGAGCTTCTTCTGAAAAGTGATTTTGATTATCAAATACTACTAAGAATATGATATCTTATTCTGATTTATTTGAGCATGTAGAAAGTTCCTTATTTGCTGATCTTTGTAGTTATTAGAATTGTTAGCTCAGCAACACAGTTGACTTCTTTTTGCCGCGCACTTTGTCAGAGGTTTCTTCAGTATTTAATGATGAACAGTTTTCGTATTTGAATCCGAGCTTTGAACGAATGTTTGAATCTGAACTTTTTAAGGAAACTTTGGATGAACTAATATAATATAATAAAGTAATTCAGAGTATATTGGACGAACACCAAAAATGTATTTTCACTTGAAATGAGAGTCATATTGGACGCATGCTAATTTTAGTTATAACTGTGCTTCCTTATCAGAGTATAATCAAGATAATTTAAGCAAAATAAACATTATTGGATTATCATTTTTCATGTTACAAACTGGTTAATTGAAACAATACTTGTTCATTCTAATTTAAGATCTTTGTTATCTTCAAAACTTTGAGGGGTTCAATTCTTTGAACTACTTTGGTTCCAAATTTAATTTCTCAATTTATCTTTGGTTCCAACAATCTCCCCCTTTTTTATGATGACAAATACTATTAAATTTGATTGAACACCAAGAAAATTTTCGAGGGAAAAACACTAACTCCCCCTAAGAACATGCATAGAAAAGGAATGAACGCAGTCTATTGGACGCATGTATAACTTAGAAAAAAATTTTGACCAGTTATGTTTAGTTATAACTGCTTGTTGATATTGGACGCAATGCATATTTAAGTAAAAACAAAATCAGAGTTAAGAGTATTACAAATGCGTGTATCAGTATCAGAATTACAAAGATCAAGTGTATCAGAATTATTGCAAATAAAACAGAGCTATGTTTTAGAGTCTTGAAGAAGTGACAAAAGTAATTTTAACTGTTATATTACTTATAAGATTAAAGGATGTGAAAATGCTAAATATTAGAACAAAGCATGCACATCATTATCAAATCTGGATAAGTTAACAGAACAAAAGCAATTTCAAAGATCATAGTTATGAGTTATCAGTGAACACAAAAATCTTTGATCTATTTAAATATCAGAGCAATAACATAATTGAAGTATCAGAGTAACAAATATCATAGCAATAACATAATTGAAGTACCAGAGTAACAAATAATGATATAATACCTCATTTTATTGAATCAAACTATTGTATATGAAACAAGCAACATTAATTTATATGTAAACGACTAACAAAATCAATCAAATTCCCAATTCTCCCCCTACAAAAAGTGAAGGTGACCATCATTGTCAGTAAAAGGAGAATGAAATAAAATAATTTAGAAGAGAGAAAACTAAAGGAAGAATGTTGTAAAAAAAAATTTCTATAAAAAGAATTTTGAGACTAAGAAGGTGGAGGAGGAGGAGGCCCTTGATGAATGAAGGATTTAAGGAGATTTTCAAATCTTTTGTACATCACTTCCATTTGTGAGGAAACATAGGATTGAAAATCTAGGGACACTTGAGGTGAAGGAGCAGCTTGGTGACTCTCAGCAGATGCTTCTTGTTGCAACCGTCCTGAAGGGCGTTGCGAAGGGAGATGGCAACTAATTAATTTATTTCAGTTTTAAAGTTTTTTTTTGGTTCAGGAGTCGCCACTAACCGATTTCTTCCATTAAAATGGAACGATGCAATTAAACACCTAAAAAAATGATCTACGTTTAAGAGTTTAGATTCAGGGGTTGATTACGAGTAGGAAAGGTATTAGCACCCTACACTGTCTGTTCAGGGAACTGTTACCTATTTAACTTAAAGTTATCTGCTAAATTACTTAAGTCGGTCATTTATTATTTGAAACAAAATATTTTTATTTTTATTATTTTTCATGTCCCATTTTGTCAAGCATATTATCAAAGAATGATAAATGACTATAACAGGGAATTGGTGGCTTAAAAGCCATTATTGGGGAATAAATCATGAGCCTGCCACTTATTAGGAATAAAAATGGTAAATTAGAAATTTGACTTTCCAAGAAAATATTTTTTTAACAAATAAAATGAGTTTCACAATTGAGAAAATTATTTAAAATGATTTTCACAAAAGAATTTTAAAAATTTAATTCACCATTATAACCAAGTGCGGGTTGTATGAAGTTATTCACAATCTATATTATGTCATTTTATTTTTATCTTGAAAAATATTTTTGTTTATATTGGGTATCAGACCCCACCAGCGTTCCCGATAAAATCAGATATAAATGTCTCAAGAATATCAGGAAGAGTGTAGTTGATTAGACTCCCGATCCTATCTCAATTTCCGTCATTAGCTAGTTTTAATTGTGGTGTGAGAGGTTAATGTTTAAAATGAATTATAGCATAGTGAATAGTGTGATAAATAAAATTAAATGAAATATGAATTTTATTGAGTTATACTAATTACGATCGAAATGACAAATTAAAATGCAACAAAATTAATAATGCAATATGACTTTTATTGGAGATTATTTATAGCCCCACTAGCACTTTTGGCAAAACTATAAAAATTCTCCTCACCTCAAGGAAATTAAAATGTCACTACCGTCACAGTTAATTTTAAGTATCCCATCGTTGGGACCTTATTCTACAAATTAATTTTGACATGAGTAAGACGATAAAATACATATTGATAAAATTAAATAAGATTTTTGTGGGAAATAGTTTATAGCCCCGCCAGCGCTCGCGACAAAACTATAAAGGATTTCGTTACCTCAAGAAAATTAAAAAAATGTCACCGTTACAACATATTTTTAAATCATTGAAGTAATCTCAAATCATGAAATGAATGAGGTCTCATCATGGAAGCAAAAGGCAAAAATGAATCATTGATGAGTAAAAAAAATCATGGCTTATGATCTAAACTTCGAACCTAAAACTCATGCATGTAAATGAAAGCATTAACATTTTTAGCAAAGTAATTAACTATGCCTAAAAAAAGACAGCTTTCAACAGTAACCATTGGTGATCATATTTATGCTAAACAGTTCCAAATTCTCAATCTTGTCATGTGTAACTTATACCATATGTAAACCACTAGATCCCTCAAGCCTGATCAAACTCACAGCAGGCATATTGAGCATCCTACGTAAAAAAAACCTTCACACGGACAACCAAAACATATTCATTAACAGCCCTCCTTTTTTTAAAAAAAAAAAAACATAGGCTCTTTACAGACTCAAACACAATATGCAATTTAAACCAAAAGGTGCAACAGTACCTTGCCATAAATTGTCATTTACTTAACCGAGGCTACGCATTTCAGCTTCAAACCTAAGGCAAAATGAACAGACCACAGGTTCACACAAGATAAACCACTAACTGAAACCTCATGATTTGTCACGAGTATACGAATATGTCCATAAGCAAAATAATTTACATCAACAGCGATACCACTACAAATTCAATTATAACAAACCTTTAACATAAAACTCCAATGATTTGTCACAAGCATGCAAGCATATATCTCTAATCAAGATAAATTACATCAATAACAACACCACTACAGATTCAATTATAACAAACCATTAACATAAAAACTCTTATGATTTGTCACAAGCATGCAAGCATATATCTCTAAGCAAGATAAATTACATCAACAGCAACATTGTTTAATTTATTTCCTTGCAAACAGAATAAGATAGCCATAATATGATCTAAACATCAATTTAAAAAGCTTATCAAATGTGATGCGAGAGGATTACCGAAATGAGCCCAAAAACACTAAGCAGAATTACTCTGTGATTCCTCCAAAATCCAAAGCTTCTAAGCTCTCAAAATCTCTTGCTCTCCGAAATCAATGACCACTCCTTAAAAGAAATTTTTCATCCCCCTATACACAGAAACCATACACCCTATTTATACAAAATCCTACCCATAAGAAGACAAAAACAATAAAAGAAAAAAAAATAAAATAAAAAGAAAATTCCTTTTGCCGTTGCGGATTGTGGGTATAGGGGACAAATCGCTCCCCTGGCCGTTTGAGGGTACAATGCCAGGACACGACCTCGTTCCCCTCGTATGCACGATTCGCGACCAACTCGTACTGGTCTATCTCCCCCACGCACACGTGAAGACACGAATGACTCCATGGTTGCTCGACTAATAGTCTAGGTGCCAAGACAGCACCTTGCTGCTGCGTATGGTCACAGAGGGGATCGGGGCGTGAGGTTTGAGTGCAGGGGGTAGAAGGATGAGAAGGGTGCGGTGAAGCAGAGGGACAATAAAGGATAAAGGGCGGGGTGAGGTGCAGGACGTGGTCCTCCTTTTTTTTTGTCGACGCATTAAAAATGTGGTACGGGGTGGCTTGGTGGTTAGGTGTGGCTGATGGTGGCTGTGATGCAGCAAGTGAGGTTAGAGTTGGTGCGGCACATAGGGAAAGGGAGGTTGGGGTTTGGGAGAGGAAAGAAAAGGGTAAGAGGAATTGGGTTAGGTTCGATTCGAGCTTAGTTTAGATGGGTAGGTCTACGCGTTGGAAACGGGTAAGTGGAGCAGATGGGCTTGTGGGATTAGGCTTGGCCGATGGTAGGTTTTGGGCCTGGTCTTGGGGTCTTGGGTTAGAAGGGAAATGGGCTCAGGTTGGCAGAAGGGTCTGCGAGTTGGAAACGGGTTCTGGGTTATTTGGATGTGGATCTGGTTTTTGGTTTGGGTTGGATTTGGCTTATGGGTTAGGATCTGATTAGGATCTTGGGTTTGGGTGAAATTTCATTATTTGTATTTTTTAAATTTTAAATTTTTAAATTTTTGTATTTTATTTTTTATTTTTGGATTTGGTGACTAAATAATTTATTTATTTGTGAATTCTCATTAAGAGTTAATTACTTAATTAATCTATTTTTTTTTATTTATTATATATATATTTAGGGATTAATTGGCTAATTATTCTGTTTCTATTTTGTTATATTTTTCTTTTTCATTAAGTGGCCAATTGATTATTTATTAAATTTGGATTTTCAATTTAAGAATTAATTGGCTAATTAAATTACTAATTTACTTTTTATGTGGCCCGGACAAAATACGGTGTTCACACTTCCAAATCAATTCTCGTATTACTAACAACAATGGATAGTTCGGTGTGAAGTGCAGGTGGAGCAACTGATATTGGGGCAACAATGGAGAGTGCTTGTTCTCGTGCTGCCATATCAACTTCTTCTTCTTCGTCCACTGATCTAGGTAAATCAAAAGTCCAAGGGATAGGATCTCATCGATATCCAAACACTATATCCCAAGGATATTGTTTACCTAGATTGTCAGAATGAGGAGATTCTAAGACATAGCTTTGACAAGAAAAGATTGATTCCACAGGCTTCTTTAATGGCAGTCCAAAAATATCATCCACCAAATAGACTGGACTAAAACATTTAGTGCTTTGGCCTAGACTGTACCAGTTTCTATCTTCTCTTCAACATTTAGTCCAGAAGTTGAGACTTGCTGTTCACACTCTCAGATACGCTTTTCCCAGAAGGTCTTGGCTTCATCTTCCTCGACCTCTTCAGTATTAGATACTCGCCATAAGAACTTAAGGGTTGCCTTTAGTGTTTGTTTAATCCCAAAATAAGGATCAAAACGAATAGGTTTAAGTCATTCTTCTTGATTCCTCATCTTCATGGGGTCCTTGTTTTTGTTCAAGTCCACCATTGGCAGCCTTGGATAGATTCTGTTGGGCTGAATCTTGATGGAGGTGGCAGAAGTGATGAGCAGAGATGGAGGTACAAAGCGAAGATCTTTGACTTGTAAACTCCCCTTAATGACACTTACAAAAATTGTGTCATAAGGATTGACAAAGAAATCCATTTCTTCCAAGGTCACTGGCTTAAACTTGAGTTGTTATGGGAAGAGATGAACCTTTGCAGTAGTGTCATCACAGCATCTGGACCTTCTTGCAGTGAGTGAAAGAGATGATGCTTTTGTTTCCCACCGGGGAATGATATGGGGTATTACTTCCATAGTGAAGATTCCAAAACTTGGTGAGATGAATGATCAATCATTTTGATACACTTATGTTAACTTTGTATTTGGCTTTATTGGATGTTTATTGTGAGCTGAGTTTTATGTTATTGGGCCTCATTGGGCTTTTAATGCAAATTGTGATTAATTCTCGGATTTTGATGCATTTTGACATTTCGTCCTTGATTAGGCCATAACTTGGGATTCGGTGATCCGTTTGAGGTGATCTTGGTGTCTGTGGAAAGTTAAGACAAACATCTACAGGTTTCACGAAGAACTAGATAGCTGAATTGCACGTTAAGACAATTTAAATTGAAGTCGAAGATCGGGCTAGATAGCTGATATGATCCTGGCAGCCTGACCTCTGCACAGTCTACAGCCCATATCTCGAGTTGTAGAAGTCCATTGGATGTCAAACCAGGGCCAAATGAAAGCTGAGACATAAAGCTACAAACAAGTATTCTTTAATACATACACAGCCTCTTCAAGCTAAATTAAAATGTCAAATAAAAGATGTTGTAAACAACACTTGAGATTAACTCACAGTAAGTGAGGATAACAGAATAATTCTCAAGGAGGAAACTCTATACAAGAGTGTAAAGAATAGAAAGAATGTGAGCTTTAAATCTTTTTCTCTTTTGTTCACGTAAAATTTCTCTCTATAACTTTCTTCGAAGACAGTTAAATTTATAGGCAACGAGCACTTGAAGTAGTCTTCATTAGCTTCTTCGTCCAACGGAAATATTTATTACCGTTCTGAGCAGCATTAAATGCATAAGTTGATATCGTGTTGAGCTTCTTGAGAAAAGTGACTTTGATTATCAGAGACTACTAAGACTATGATATCTTAGTTTTGATTTATCTGAGCGCGCAGAAAGTTCCTTATTTGTTGATCTTTGTAGTTGATAAAAGTGTCAACTCAGCAACATAGTTGACTTCTTTTTGCTGCGCACTTTGTCGGATGTCTCTTCAGTATTTAATGATGAACAGTCCTTGTATTTGAATCTGAGCTTTGGATGAATGTTTAAATATGATCTTTTTAAGGAAACTTTGGACGAACCAATATAATATAATAAAGTAATTCAGAGTATATTGGACACACACCAAAAATGTCTTTTCACTTGAAATGAGAGTCATAGTGGACGCACGCTAATTTCAGTTAAAACCGTGCTTCCTTATCAGAGTATAATCAAGATAATTTAAGCAAAATAAACATTATTGGATTATCATTTTTCATGTTACAAACAGGTTAATTGAAACAATACTTGTTCATTCTAATTTAAGATTTTTGTTACCTTCAAAACTTTGAGGTGTTCAATTCTTTGAACTAATTTGGTTCTAAATTTAATTTCTCAATTTATCTTTGGTTCCAACAACCCCCAATAAGTATACAATACCTAGTAGTGGATTGTCTATCCATAGTTGTGCTTACCCAACCAATATCTAAGTAACCAACAATATAAGTATGTCCTTTGTCTTCACAAATGAGCCATATACCTGAAGAGCCTTTAATGTATTTCAGGATCTGGATCACTGCATCCCAATGATCCTGACATGGAGAGTTGACTAACCAAATCGACTGCAAAAGATATGTATGGACTAATAATTGTATGGTAATTTAGTTTCCCAACCAATCTCATGTATCTCTTAAGATTTGACATTGGCGTTTCACATTTGGATCTATAAGAGTGTCAACAGTTTTGACATTCAACAAACATGTCTCTTCAAGTATATTCATAACATACTTTCTTTGTGAAATCATTATACTATTCCTTGATTAGGTTACCTTAATACCCAAGACATATCAAAGTTTGCTAAGGTTTTTGGTCTGAAAATGGTGAGAGAAATGTTGTTTTACCTGAGGTTTTCTATGATGATCACTAGGGCATGAAGGTTACCCAGAGATGGCTCCTACATGATGAGTAACTTTAGCTGCAGAGGCTCCCTTTTCTCTATCCCTTCATTCTGATCCAACATTTTTCTCCAATCTCTCTCACTATCTCAAAAAACTAGAAAATCAAGAAAACAAAAATGCTCTATGAAAGCCTCTTCCCCAATATACTCAAAGACCTTCTATATAGAAGAAAATCAAACCCCCTGCCGTGCTTTTGATTATGTGTGTATAGGTGCATGCGAGGACTTCATCCAAGCGTCCATCTTGGACCACCTTCTTCTACCACTTGTTACGCACTGATGTAGTAGACTCAACGCCTTTGTGCCGTTGCAGGACGAACGCCTCCATGCGCGACCTTAAGAGTATGTTTGAGATGAAAGAGTTTGAAGAAAAAGGAATGAGAGGAGTAATTTTTTATTTCTAAATTAAATGAATTATAAAATATTTATAAAAAATAATAATTTGAATGTTACATGATAATATCTCATTTTATTTATCTTATTTTAAAAATTTATTAAATAAAAAGAAATATTTTTTTAAAATAAAAAAGTATTCATCCCTTATTTTTTAAAAAAAAACCTTCTTCATCTAAACATATTCTTAATGAATCTTTTGCAAATGAAAATTTGTTCATATGAGGTGTCACATAGGCATCCACGCCCAGTCCCTTTGGCGCGTGCGCGAGTGGAATGCGAAAGGGAAGGTTGCCTTCGATGCGAGCGAAGGGTTGTGCACTTGGTGATACAAGTGTGCGCGTGGGTGAAGGACGTGGACAGGGTCTCTGTTTCTATGATTTACAGTGTGGTAGGAAAAGTAAGTTTTGGGTCATGGTCTTGGGTCTTGATGGTAGGGTTTCGGGGACTTGGGTCAAGGTTATTGGTGGATTTGGGCTTAAGATGAAATGGGTGCTGCTAGATCCACAAGTTGAGTTAATGGGTCATGGATTTAACTCTTTTTTTTTTAAACTTTTATTCAATTTGAAAATTTTCATTTTTGGATTAATTGGCTAATTAATCTTTGTTTTGAATTTTTATAATTTTTTAATTTTTTTATGTGTCTCACACAAAATACAGTGTTCACGTCCTCCCCAAACTGGTTGAAGCTTTATCCTCTGTGAAGGGTAAGTTAGACACATCCTTTATTTCAAAGCAGCAGGAAAAAAAACAGAGTGCTTTAACGAATCATATATTATAATAACCGGTATTTTTATGCAACCAAGATTTTAACGTTTTGACATATATTATTAATATTTTTCATTATTTAAAAGTATAATAATCGGTATTTTTACATATGCAACAAACATTTTATCGTTGATAGATATTATTAAATATCTCATAAATATTTTTTAATAAGGACCATGAAGAAATCTGCATTCCACATGTGGATGGAATTATTTTGTTTCTTAACTGTCTGGAGTTTTCCTTGACCAACATATATATCTTGTTGAAGTACATCGAGAGATCAAGTTTGTCAAGTAAAAATATAGTACCTAACTTGCTATTAAAGTGGGAAGCTAAGCTGCCCTTAATCGTAAATTCACCAAGTTTCTATGTTGTATCCTTCCCAACAACAATAACCTGAGGGAAATTAAAAGAACATAAGTGGTTAAAACTTGATGAGTTATTCTGGAGGGAAGAAATTCCGAAGTGAAGAAAATACAAAGGTAATACAGAAAAGTCAACTATGAAACTAAAGACTGTACAACTGCTAAGCTAAATCACTAATTGCCAACTATGTAAATATCAAGAGTATAGAAAGAACGTTTAAAAAAAAAAAGAGTATAGAAAGAAAAAAAAATTCTAATTCAGGGTTTGTAATAATCCTGTCTTTAATTTTCTAATTTTTCCAAATGATAGCAAACAGCAATATTATAAGCTGATATGGAAGAGCTTCTAAAAAATTATCCTTTATAAAAAGTAAATTTTATTTTATATTTAGACACAATATTAAAAAAATTGTTATAAAAAATATCTTTTATTAGAAACACCAAAATTTAACTTAAAAAATAAGTACAAAATGTACCTTTATAATACTTCAAATTAGAGGTGGATAACATGTCAATCTGGCTCGGCCCATTGCAAACTTGTTTTATGTGCATTAGATTGGGTTGGCCGGGTTCAGAATATGGCCAACTCGACCCAGCCCGTCTTTGGCTCGCTAACCCGCTAATCTTTTTCATAAGTTTTTTTAATAATTTAAATAAAAAAAAGTATGTGTAGAAGTGTAATATGTGGCCATTAGTTGAGCTTTGAGGAATACTTTTTGAAGATTTTTAAAGCTTTTAGTTGAACATAGAGATTAAATAAATTAAACATTTATGTTGAGCTAATATATTTTAGTGAAAGTGAGTTATATTTTTTTGAAGAAAAATAAAGAAATATTGGGTCACGGGCCAACTCGCTTAACTCATGGGTTAAACGAACCGAGTCTTACCAATCCAAGGTAGTCGCGGGTTAGGTATTAAGCTGATACTAACACTTTAAAGTAGCGAGTTAAACGAGCCAACTAGTAAGCCTAACTCTACTTCATATGAACTAAATTAAAGCAAATTTATGGATGACATAAATTAAATTAAGAAGATTCAAATGTCAGAGACAAAATTAAAAATGAAATAAAATGTCACCAAAATAGAATTTTAATCTCAAAAGCAAATGATTTTGAGAAAACTCAATTTACCTAGTAAATATGATGATGATGATGCATAAGCAGTTCTATATAGATGATTTTTTTTAATTAACAAAAGTTTAGTTGAGGAAAGATTCATCTAAAGTTCAAGATCAGGACAAATCATCAACTTTAATTAGGATTTATGATGAGATTAGAATTCATCTACTAACGAGACGTACCCTAAATTCGAACTCAAGCCATGGTTAACATAAATGAAAAATCCGACCAAGTGAGTTAACACCCGTTAGTACATAGATGATTCTTGTATGCTTATTTTATCACATATATTTTGTATTTAATTTGTGCATGTCCTATCCAGATGTTCACACACATCTAATACAAGATAATCAATTACATCATAACATCATTGATGATTGGTCGTGCTTTACACATGGCCTCTAATGGAAATAGTTTTGGCATAGTGATCCCTTTATCCTCCATCATATCAAGTTTTTCCTCACTTACTCGTTTCCATTCAAAGCATTGAATCAATAATCCCACAGTGAAGGCCACTGTACGCTGAGCCAAGCCTAGTCCAGGACAAGCCCTTCTTCCCAATCCAAATGCAATTAGCTTGTTTTCCTCCCCTTCATTTTCAAATCTCTCAGGCTTAAAACATGTGGCATCACTCCATAGATGAGGATCTCTATGAATGACCCATGCATTAGCTAACACTATAGTATCTCGTGGAATATTGAATCCTCCAACAGTGCACTCATCTGAAGAATAATGGGGCAATAGTAATGGGGCTGGAGGATGCAAACGAAGTGTCTCAGAGATAACATTTTGAAGGTAAGGGAGTTTTGACATATCTTGCTCGTCTACTAAGCGGTTTTTTCCTATGTGAATGTCTAATTCGTCCTTCACTTGCTCCAATACTTCTGGATGGTTCAATAACTCAGACATTACCCACTCTATAGTCACAGCTGATGTGTCTGTTCCAGCGAGGAGCATACCCTATAACACAATTGAAATCAAATAGATTCAAGTTAACGAGACTTACTAAATTTAATGAATTCATAAAGGCCTGGCCCATGAAACTAAAGTTCGCCCTGAATAAAGTATATAGCAAAGAGATATTATACTTGTATAATCGTTGCATTCGTATTGTATATAAGTTGATGTGACCCATTATTAGCGATCTTATAATCCAGTGGCACTCATCTCAACCTTTAACTATGGAAAATTCCTAGTAAGTTTTAACATTCACATTTGGTTTACTTTTCTTTTCTCTATCCCATTACCAGTTTTAGAACCTCATTGTCACTAACATTGGTTAAAAGTTAATGTGGCCCCGTTAAATTTTATCTATTAAACTCAAATAGGAGGCGTTATTTGCATTCTCCTTAATTTATATCTCTTCTACACTTAATTATCCATATGACAGTGTTTGAATTTAAATAGAGTTGCAATGCACCGCTTAAAATTTATCTTGACCCACTTAAACTTTTTGTGCAATTTAATTCTAGAAATACGAGGAGTAAAATTTCATGCGGCATGTAACTTTAGTGTTTTGTAAATAACACTTACCCAAAAAAAAAAAAATGAGACCAGACTTGCCAATTTGATCGGAAAGTGGGTGAACTATACAACTTTCCAACTTGATTTTCATGTATAAAATGTGGATGATGAAAACTTTTTGGGAACCAGTTTGAATCTAGCACAGGAATCTGACTAGTTTCAACTTTCAACTGATTGGTTTGAGAAATAGTTAAGTACTATAAGAGTAATACTTTCAACGTTTAAATCTTACATAAGTTTGATTATGGAATATTATAAGGGATAAATTACAATTTAGCTCTTGTGATTTGACTTAAATCACTTTGTTTTTCTGTGGTTTAAAATTGACATTTTGTCATCCCGTGACTTGTTATGTTATTACATAATCGCCATGTGAATTTTTTCATTAATTTTTTTAATGTAAAACTTATTCATTCATTTTTTTAATGTAAAACATCTGTTAAAGTTGTGAAAAAAATTACAAAAAAAATTTTAAAAACTTTTTTAGAAAATATGAAACATTTAATTATCAAAAAAATATAAGAAAAGAATCAAATCCTAACATGATACCACTTATTTTTATGTAGGATTTGAACTATTATAAATTAATCTAATGACATGTATTTATAGTATCAACATGAAATATATTTGTCGTTAGGTAAAGTATACCAACCACCGTAAACTTTAGAATGTGTTTGGTTTGGATGATGTATGTTTTCGTTTTTCAATAAAATCAAGAAATGAGCTTGAAAATATGTTTGGTTGCACTTTAATAAAAATGTTTGATGTTTTTTAAAAATGGGCCAAAATTTGAAAACAATAAAAAATTGTTTTATATTTCCTTTTCAAGATTTTAGAAATAAAAAATAGAAATTAAAAACTCGGAAACAAACTTGTAATTATACTAAAAAAGTGTCATGACAAATTATTTTAAATAATAATAATAATAATAATAATAGTAATAATAATAATAATAACAGACAACATTTCCTTAAACCACACATGTTCTTTGTTGACGCGCGGGGTTGTCATCAACTTAACCGGGGGTTAGAGTTTTATTTACTAAGTTCTCTGGAGACGGGCTCATAATGGACATATGTATCGATGCGTATGAAACACGCATAGAAGAGCAATAGCATATTAAAGTAATAATACAGCAAACAAGCACTTGTTACCTGAATAAGCCCTTTGATCATATCATCCGAATAGTACTCTGGCTGTGATTGGTGCAGAGTTAAGAGATGGCCAATCATGGTATCTGCACTGTGTTTCCCATTACGATGCTCTTCAATGAGTTCCTGCAAGAACGCATCAGCTCTCTTGGCAATCCTCCGCAGTCTCCTCTCCAAATTATCAAAATCAAACCACCTGAGTAGAGGCAAGAAGTCTCCCTTGTTGTTTGCCCCTAACAAAGACAACATCTCTGTTATTATCTCTCTGAACTGTCTCGCTTCCTCCACATCCGTCACGTCACAGTCCTCACCATAGTACCTCTTCCCAGAGATCATTCTCATCATGGCGTTGAACGTCATCTCCGTGAGCCTGTGTCTCAGCTCCACCTTTGCAAAGCCCTCCGAGGTGTCCTGACCCAGCTTTTGTATCAGCCTCTTGGTCTCGTCTCTCCGGATTTCCAAGAAGGAGTTGAGGCGGTGGTTGGAGAGGACGTCAATTGTGGTGATGCGGCGGAGGTTGCGCCAGTGCTCTCCGTAGGAGGCGGAGCCCAAGGTGGTATAGTTGTAGAAGATGTACTTGCCGGTGAGGAAGCGCGGCCGGTTGGCCAGGACCACGTCGTTCTTGGTGAAGCATTCTTGGACAAGGGATGTGGACGAGACCACGACCACAAGACGTGACCCGAACCAAAGAGAAAAGATGTGGCCATACTTTTGGCATAAGCTTTCAAAGGTGCGGTGGATTGGCTGCTTGAGGTGGTGGAGGTTGCCAATTATGGGAAGAGTTGGTGGTCCCGGTGGCAGGTTTTTTAGCCTTCTTGTTTGGATTTGGAGCAAAATCTTGATGGTGAGGATAAAAGCAAGAGAGAGGAGAGAGTAATACCAGAAGGTAGCCATTCCTTAATTGGTTGCTTATACAGTTATACTTGCTAATGCTAGTGTTTTGGTGCCGCAGATTCTGCTGAGTTTGGAGGTGTTTATATAGTTGATTCTGAAGTATTTAGAGTATTTGAGGAGGGATTTAATTTTTCTCCATTTTTCTTCTTTCATTACCTGTCTCAACAAATTGATGTTGATAACTTGGAAAAACAAATCCCATTCTCTCTTTCTTAAATGGTGTCAACTCAATAAACAAATTTGCATTATTCTCTTAATTGATAATAATTTCTTTATGAGTTGTCTTACTTGTTTAAATATATATATATATATATATTATGGTCCTCTTTTATCTACATTATTTTATTAAATGATGACTTGCAAAATGGACATTAATGTATAAGATTTAGGTAGAAGATTTTTCAACCTAACACATCACAACTTAACCAAAATAATTTAAATAAAAATTTATTATAAGAATAACATTGGATATAATTTGTACATTAATGAATTAAATAAAATAAATTAAAATAGTAAAAAATAAACTGAACACAATAAACACACAGCAACACACCCACACTCCTCCCCCTCATACGAAACCTTAGCAGAGTGTTTCTGTTATTGGCTGCCAATGTAGGGAGGGGACCATTCCCTCCTGCAGTTCGCCCTTTGCCACTCACCTTTTCCACTCACCCTTGCACCATGCTCCTTGCTCCACTTCCCATGTACCATGACTATGCTAAAGCCGTAGACCACACCCTCTTGCCACACCTTTTTGCGTCAACCCCCTGCACCACATCCTCTGCACCTCCTCGCCTTACTCCCCACTATGCCTTGGTCGAGTTCGTACGACCAAGGACATGATCCTTAGACCCTGCAGGTCACATACAGTGAAAGAAAAGGTTGGGTCATTTGTCTTTAATTTGTTTTGGTTTTTGGCAAATACTTTGCCTATAAATAGAGGGTTCTATGCATTTTAAAGGGGGGACTCTTTTTTTGATTTCAAGAAGACAAGAAAGAAAAAGATAATTTGAGAGGAATTTTGGGAAAACATTTTGGGGGGGGGGGAGAATTCATTGTAAAGTTGCCTTTGAGTAGTGAGAGAGGAAAGAACAGAAGAGCTCACAAGAGGTAGAACGTTGGGAATTACTCTCGATAATTCCTAACTGATCCTTTTCCTGTACTAGTTCTTTTTTTTTTTGTATAAAAAGGCACAATGTGAAAGATGTATGGCATCGATATTAATTTTGTTGTATGATTTGAATACATAGTTAAACTATCTTAGTATTTTGATATGGATTTTGTATGGCTATGTATACCATCTGTGTTAAGAAATTTAGCACCCATATTTTTTTGCCTATTCTTGTATTCCAGCTTCATCTAATTAAATAAACATTGTTTGAGTATTTTAAGTTGAATATGGTTGATGGTACTAAACAACCTATCCACAAACACCAAATAAAACCCATACTTAGTCGCAAGCCAAAATACCTATCATATTCTGCACTTTCTCATTCAAAACAGAAGCATTTCATCCTCCTTATAAGATACCACCCAAGGTCACCATAATATTCCACTACCTTGCCACCAAACACAGCCCCAATACCCACTCCAATAGCCATCAACATAATGTCAAATCCATGAAAAACCAGAAAATAGAGCCTGTGTCCGTGTCAGACCGACCACTCACTCCCCAAACCATTTCCCGACCAACCACTACTCCCCCAGGCACTTTTCGATCGACCACCACTCATCCAGACATTTTCCGACCGATCACTACTCCCCAGACAATTTACCGACCAAGCACTACTTCCCAGGACCATTTCTAACCGATCCGACCCACAACCTTTACCTATAAACCTAACCGATCGTTCCTAATCGATCCAACCTCAGCCCTTAACCATTTAACCTTATCAGACCATCTCCAAACCAATCAAATCTTTTTTCTTGGATCTCAACCTCTAAATCTCCCAAACTGATCGAGTCGACCCTAGCCTTTTCCTCAACCTCACCATAACCCATAGCCAAACTGAACCAATCTCTTTAACAATTTTTCCATCAACCACATGACGAACCTGAGCTTCCTACCTAACCCTCAAACCTACTGATCGATCGAGAAGACCTCCCCACTTGTCCCTTATTACTTCACTAACCCATCCGACCCATTTAATAATATTCCCGATCAACCTACAGACCGAGCAAATCTTAGCCTTAGCCTTAATCCCTTAGCTAACCTATTTACCTAATAGACCAAATCCTTAGACCTTAACCCTCTCAGATCGACTACCCAACCTCGCAGACCTTAGCCATAGCCTTAACCCTTTAGCTCACCAAGCCGACTGACCAGAGCCGATCCTTACCCTTAACCTTTCAACTCACCAAGCCAACCGATCAGGCTCATTCATTTACATTTATCCATCAGCCTCAACCAACCTACCGATCGACTGATCAATCAATTTGAGACACTTATGTTAGCTTTGTATTAGGCTTTATTAGATGTTTATTGTGCCTAATATTAGTATTTTAGATGAGTTTAATGTTGTTGGGCTTCATTGGGCTTTAATGCAAATATTGAATAATTTTCGGATTTTGATGCATTTTGACCTTTCTTCCTTGGTTAGGCCATAACTTGGGGCTCGGTGATCCATTTGAGGTGATCTTGGTGTCTTGGAAAGCTAAGGCAATGCTCTACAAGTTTCATGAAGAACTCAAGAGCTGGATCGGACTTCTAAGGGTCCAAAATATCCCTGTAATGCAAAGTGGGTTTGCTGTCACGAAAATCTGGGCAGTATGCACATATTGGATTACATAGTGAGCTATAGGCCTCCTCTTGGGCTGAAACTTGGCCATTGGAAAGATAAGACCCATATCTCCAACTTCACTGAAGACCATTTAGTCAATAGATGTCATTTTAGGCATGATAATGAAGCTACAAGTTGGTTTGAATTTGGAAACACGTTCTACCAACCTAACTTGAGGTAGGTTAGTGTTTTTGGCATTTATGGAGTTCTAAAAGTCCAAATGGCATGATTCCAATTGCAAAATTTCAAGGAGACAACTAGCTACAACTTTCATGAAGACCTCAAAGCCAAAATGCACCGTCTAGGTGATGAAAATGAAGCCAAAAGTCGGACAAGAGTTATTGACTAAAAGCCACCAACCATACACCAACCCACCTACCATGCACCAACCCACCAACCATGCATCAAGCTTCCATATTTGACAATTTCCATGTTTTTATAGCTTGTATTTAGATTATGTACATGTACAAATTGGCTTCTAGGATTAGTATAAATAGAGCCAATCTCTTTGTATTAGAGGAATTCAATTTGGAAGTAAGTTTTAAGAAAGTTTGAGTATTTGTGAGAGTTTTCTTTCTCTTCTTCTCCATTCTCTTTACAATTTCGTTTTTGTTCTTTTATTTCTGAGTTCTTCCTTCCCATCCATGGAAGGCTAGGCTCTCATAATCAATCCAAGGGATTAGCCATCTTGATGTTTAATTTGGAGATCTTGTTTCGCTTGTTCATATTGCTTAATTGTTATTCAAGTTTCTCTTCTTCCTCTTTTGATTTTTATCTAGATTGAATTGCTTAATTTGATTTAGATGATGATGTGATAATAGCTTTATTATCATGTATTCAAAGAGGATCACAAAGACTAAACAATATATCAAAACTTTTTAATGGATTGTTTAGCTTGGTTAAATCCCCGATCTTAAGTTAATCTATGTTTGGATGGTGCTTACTTTATCTAACCTTGGTTAATTAAATCCTAGATGCTTATTTAGTAGAGGATTCTTGGATCATGTTGAGGCGTCTTGATGTGATCTAAGGCCAAGAACACGGTTAGCAATTAAGTGAATTCCTTGTGATCAATGATGAGTTAAACTCAAGATCGGTAAATTTCCTTGGATTGGTTGCTTCTTTATATTTGTTTACAACTTTAAGTCTTGTACTTTTTTTTTTCAATCTTATTAATCAACAACAAAACTCCCCTTTTAATTATCTTGATCTGATTAAATCTTTGTTCTTTTTGGATCCTTGAGAGACGATTCGGTTCATGCTCTATACTACAAATTAGTTTGCGAACCGGTAAATTTTATTATTTGACGGGTCTCGACAACCTCTTGTCATCGACCAAACCCAATCCTTAGCTTTTAACCCCTCATATCGACTACCTAATCGAGCAAACCTTAGCCTTAGCCTTAACCCCTCAACCACCCAACCTACTGACCGAATAGACCTGAACCTTAGCCTTAACTCCTCAGCTAGCTCACCAACCGAACTAACCAGACCCAATCATTAACCCACCAGCCTCAACTCACTAAGCCGACTAAGCTTACCTTGGCTGACCACCATCTTACCATTAACTGATCAGTCCTGACCAATCACCACATTTTTCTATCCCCATCAACAACTGATCGAAACAATGCTTAATCGATCGGCATGACTGGTCTGACCATTTTCTATTCTCAATCCTCAACAGATCGGTCATGACCAATCCGACCATTATTTCTGTCATCAACACTCAACCAATCGGCCATGACCGATTCGAACACCATTTCCATTCTCAACACTGAATCCGTCGGCCATGACTAATCCAACCGCCATTTCCACTCCCAACACTTAACCGATTAGCAACTACCGATTTGGCCACCTTTTCCATTCTCAACATATAATCAGTTAGATAGTGAGCTCGATCGGCCAATTTGCCACATAATATGAATATGCATTTTTATGATTGGTTCTCTTTATAGTTTTCTAATAAAGGATTAAGTTGTGACTTTGATCTATAATGGATTTGACATTGTGAGTTTGTTCTGATAATCTTATTCATTGATTTTTTTATTTGAATCATACTTGTCATAATTTTCAAAAATAAATAAAATTCATCTGTTGTTATAAGATTCCAAGGATGAGATAATTAAAATTAACTACAACGGCAGCAACATTTTCATCTCCTTGAGGTAAAAAGAAATTTTATAATTTTGTCGAGAATGCTGGCAGGGCTATAAATGATCTTTAACAAACAATCTTATTCCATAATGAATTTTCTTATTTTAATTTTATGATCCTTTAACATGTTAATTAATGTATGATATAAAATTCCAAGGAAGGGATAATTAATGATATGCGATGGCAACGACATTTTGATTTCCCTTAGGTGAGGAGAAATTTGGTGATTTTGCCGAGAACGCTGGTGAGATTATAAATGACCTCCAACAAAAAATCTTGTTTCATTATTGATTCGTTGCATTTGCTAATTTTAAGCATTTGATGTGACTATAAGTAATCCCTAACAATAAAAATGATTGTTTCTCCGTTTAATCAAGATTTCTTCTTGCTTCCGCGTTATCATGATATTTAACCAAGTATTTAATGTCTCAACAATTAAAACTGGCCAATGATGGAAATTGGGAGAGGATCAAAAGTCCGATCAACTAAACTCTTTCCAATATTCTCTAGGCATTCATATTATATTTTATCAGGAACGCTGGCGGGATCTAATTCCTACAAATAAACAAAATATTTTTCAAAACAAAAAAATTAAATAACACAAAATAACTATAAACAAATTTGTATAACCCGTACTTGATGATACTAGAAAATTAAATTTTGAAAATCCTTTTGTGAAAATCATTTGAAAAATCCCTTATTTTGTTAAATAATATTCTTTCCTTGTTAAATACATTTGCAAGAACCATTTTATTTGTCAAAAATATTTTCTTGAAAATTCAAATTTTGAATTCATCAGTTTCACTCCTGATAAATTTCGGGTTTACAATTTGTTCCTCAATAATGGCTTTTAAGCTACTCGTTCTCTGTCTTGATCATTTATCACTCTTTGGTAATATGCCCGACAACACAGGACATGAAAAATATAAAAAATAATAATAATTTGCTTTAAATAATAAACGATCAACTTAAATAATTTAATAGGTAACTTTAGATTAAATGGATAACCGTTCTCGGAACGGACAGTGTAGGGTGCTAATACCTTCTCTACTCATAATCAACCATTGAACTCAAACTCTGGTACGCAGACTCTCTTTTTAAGTGTCCAATCTCACCATTCCATTTTTTAATGGAAGAACCTATTGGTGGCGACTCCCAAACATTTTTATTTATTTCCCTTTACGCATCATTTGTGAAGTTCCTATGTTGCGGCATTTTCCCCCTTGGGGACGGTTGCGACATATGTCTTTTACTTATTATGTAATTATCAATTAGATTAGATCTTTGGTATGAGAAAAGCATAATATATACAAAGCAAATTTATACAAATAGATGGAGAATAATCAAATATTACTTAAAATGTATTTTGTATATCTAAATCGAGTTAACCGATCCTCACCCAACCTAGACCCCAATATGATGGGGTTCAGGCCATGAAAATTGACCCAATCAAAACTTCGAATCAAGATCGGGGTTAAGTTCAACCTGACCTAACACGACCCATGAGCACTCGTATTGAAATTAATGAATACCTTTTTAGTTATGGATGCATGGACCGTCACCTTAATTTGTAGCTTGAGGTCCAATTACACGCTCAGGGAGAGAAATATGACGCGTCTTGCATTTGCAACTCTAAGTTTTGAGTGAAAAATGTTGGAACCAAAGAACCTTTGTAAAATTAGGTTTGGAACCAAATTGTTTAAAAAATTAATACCCCATAAAGTTTTGAAGAAAACAAAAGTTTTAATTTAGAATGAATAAGTAAAAAAAAAAAAGACTCACGTAACTTGTTTCTAAATTGTTTTAACAAGAAAACAAAGTGTTAACAAATAATTACTAGTACGTGCGTCCATTCTTTCTTGAGCTAAAGGAAACTGAGTATTCGTCCAATACCTTTTGAATTGTTTTTAAAAGATTAGTATATTTGATCGTCCAATGTTT
This sequence comes from Styphnolobium japonicum, assembly GCA_023212625.1. Taxonomy (NCBI): domain Eukaryota; kingdom Viridiplantae; phylum Streptophyta; class Magnoliopsida; order Fabales; family Fabaceae; genus Styphnolobium; species Styphnolobium japonicum. Next base: position 15,930,628 of record JALBWW010000003.1, on the reverse strand, counting down.
TCCTTACTAAGCTCAAATTCAAAGCATTCGTTTAAAAGCCAAAATTCAAATGTGAAGAAACTGTTCATCATTAAATACTAAAAAGAACTTTGACAACGTACACTACAAAAGAAGTCAACTAAGCCGCTTAGCTGACATCGCTAACAACTACAAAGACCTGCGAATAAGGAACTTTGTGCACGCTCAGATAGGATAGGACTAAGCTATCATATTCTTGGACATTCTTGATAATCAAAGTGTCTTTTCAGAAGAAGCTTCACACGATATCAGCTTATGCATTTAATACTGCTCAGAAAGGTAATAAATGTTTCCGTTGGACGAAGAAGCTTATGAAGACTGTTCTAAATGCTCTCACCTATATATACTAATATCTTCGAAAAAGAAAGCAAGAGAATAACAATCTGTGAGATCAAAAGTGTAAAAGAATCAAAGCTTTCATTCTTCTTAGTACTCTTACTCTTTTAAAAAGTTCAAGTCTTAAGATTTATTTTCTATCCTTACCTGTAGTGAGTTAAAAACTCAAGCACTTCTACATCTTTTTTTATTCAACTTGGTTGATTAAGCCTGAAGAGGCTGAGTATAAAAGAATACTTGGATCGTAAAACCTAAAGAGATTGAGAATATTTGTATACCTGAAGAAGTGGACAATACTTTTAATCTTTGTAAAAGATTAGTGGAAAATCCTTCTAGTTGAAAGGACTAGACGTAGCTCTCAGTTTGTGAGAGTGAACCAGGATAAACATATGGTGTAAGCTTTTCTTCCCTCCTCTTGTGTTTTATTTATTCACTAACATATGGGGATTGCCATTGTTTTCTTAACAAAGGTTATAAGATAAAACTTAGAACTTTTTCACTGTGTTTAAAGTAATTTATTACAATATCTTTTTAGTGTCCAATTGGATTAAGAAGTTTTCTTCGTCCATTGCTTTTTATTGATTCAACCTTTGTCTTAACGGTTTGCTATTTGAGGAAAAGTTTTCCAAAAAGGTTAAGAAACACAATTCAACCCCCTTCTTATGTTTCACTTGTTTACTTCAAAAGAGCCTTTAAGTAGATGGATGTAATGTTTTGTTATTGTTGATCCTTTTGATGTACGTTTTCCAACAAATTTCCCATTTAACAAGCAAAATCTTGCACACCAAGGAATGGAAATAGGCAAGCACTTTATAATTGGTGAGAAGAGTTTCATCAAAGTCTGCTATGTGATTTTACCTTTTTAATAAAAAATTTTAAGCATGTGTGATAGTCTTGTGTGACATTTATCTTCTTCTAACAAGATAGTTGGCCTTCTGATAGTGGCAAATTTTATGAGATCTAGCTACACCTGAAGTATTTTTCTTTCCCAACTTTCTCTATAACTTGTATTCCAAGACAGTATTATTTTGGTGTTTACCCTCAGTAATAATTTAACCATTGAAATTTGTTTTCATTGGATACCCATATGATTTGCTATTGGGTCTTTGTCAACCTTTTCTTATTTTTGCTAAACATAGTTTGACATAGACAATGTTTCTATCTGCCACACATATAACTGTTACGCTAAAATCGCACTTAAGGGCAAGTGCACCCTGTCGCACAAGTAATAAAGGAGTATTTGGGACTCCAAGTATCGAACCCACAAGGATTGTTGGCAATTACTAAGTTAATTAATCCCTTATGTTATCTAGACAATGAAATTCGAATGAGAAAGAAGAAACTATCAAACAATTAGGAGAAAGTGAGGAAATAAAAGATTATCAAGCAAAGATTCAATTATGGAAAGCCTAGGGTGTCTGGTTTCACTTATGTCAAAACTCATAATATTACCCAATTCCTCAATAATATGTGTTCCGATTGATTGCCAATCACCTGCTCTAATGCTATTAATACCCAATGGTCATGCAATATTAATATTCTTTTTCTCAATCTGAAACCCCCAATGGTCATGCAAGGCAAACAGTTAAGAAAAGCATAAAGAACCAGCAGATTTGTTAATTAAATAAGCGATTGAAAATAAAGGATTGAGTTTGGTCCACACAACCCCAAATCAGATTAATCCTAGAGTTCCGTTAACTAATTGTGTACTGCACAAATAATCAATTAACTTTTTAAAGGGTGCGCAAACCTTATTGGAAAACAAAGCACTAGGAAAAATCCAATCAATTGGGGAAACACAAAATTATTTAGAATTAGGAAAACATTATAAGAATTTGAACATAAGATCCACCATAACCCTAGTTATGGATTTAGCTACGCATAGTCAAAGAGAACAAAGCATAAACTAAAACCAAATTCAAATCCATAAAAGAACAATAGAAAAACTAAAACCCGGAAACCCCCTTGCGGTGAAACAGGTCCTTCACGAACAATTGGGGAGACGGTCCTTCACTTGATAGCTTCAAAAACCTCTCAAGCTCCGCTACAACTCTCTAATCGAGCAAAGGGCTATAGCTACTTTCTTTCTCTGAATGCCGGATACTTCTCCTTCGCTGCCACTCCTCTTTTATAATATTTTAGTGGCCCAACAACTCTATAATCTTTTCTTCTAGGGTTTCCTAATTGTGCACAAATTCATTTAATGTGCAATTCTTGGATAACAGGGAAAGTATATTGCTTTCCCACTTTGAGTATTCTTAATTAATGTGAGATAAGAAGGAAAATCTTCCAATAATATAAAAATAGGAAACTTCCACAACTTGATTGATGATATCTTTGTAGGATCTTGCCAAAATCTTTCATAATTATGTTGATGATATCTTCATAGAATCCTGGAAAAATCCTTCATAATTAGGTTGCTGATATCTTTGTATCTTTCCCAAGATTGCTTCCATTTTAACACTTTAAAGCTTGATTCTCATAAATCTTCATCCTACAATATTCAAAGGAAATTGGGTAAGTTTTCCTTATAAAATCTTCAAATAAATACCAAATCAAACTCAAATTCCTAGCATATAAGTATATAAAATGGCAGTTTATCAACATTCCCACACTTAAAGATTGCTTGTCCTCAAGCAATAATCCTGGCCCAAAAGAATAGGGAAATCAAATAATATCGACCAAGGATTCCATCCATACCAAAGAAATGAAAAACAAATCAATCTCAACAGATAAGAGAATAACCATGAGTTAGCCCAATTAGAGGCTTTAGGTTCCCAAAAATCAAACTTTCCACTGGATAGGGTCACTCTTCTCCCATCTCTCAATGTGTATAAGGGTAAAGACTTAACACTCAATTTTCCTGAAGAAAGCACATTACCATAGGCTTGATAATAAACCAAATCTCCACTAAGGAGACCACATGCATGCAAAAATCAAGAGGTCTTTTCATGGGTTAGATGACGTAAAGGTAAGGTAAAGAAAGAAATGATAAATACAAAAGGCTTAATCAAAATTTGCATTAAACAAAGTACCCTTTTAGAGCAAAGATGGAGCAACAAAATTTCATTCCTACCTTGCAAGCATTTATCATAAATTCCTTTTCTCTCCTTACTTGATTTTTCCTTTTTCCATTCTTTTCTTTTCTTTATTTTTCAAACTTTGTTCAACAATTTTTTTTTTCTTCTCTGTTTTTTTTTTCATCATTCTGACAATTGTCATTTTCATTTGAATTTTTTTTTTCTTCTTTCTTGTTTTTCAACACGATTGAAGGAAAAGGCAAAGATCTGCTAGCAACACAATTATTTTATTTCCAAACCAAATTTCCAACTAATTGCTCCATCCTTTTTCCAAAAGGTTACCTGCATATGCTTGAATTAAAGACAAGGGTACCAAGGAATATCAGTATTCATAAAGCTCAAAATGGGCAACTAGTGGATAAGCAAATCAGAAGGCATTGAATAATACATAAAGTGCCTCAATCATATTTAAGCATGCATGCGATCCAAATTCGCCTTGAAATGGTTACAAAGCAAGTTCTAGAATGCACAATCTTTGGGAAAAATCACTCAGACAAAGAAAGGGATAATACAATATCAAGCACAAATCCCTGTAATGGTCCAATTCTCACCTTTAAAAGCTCAATTCAGTGGAAAGATTTTCAAAAAGGGAACTTTATGCTAATTTTTAGCTTTCTCAGGATTAACCCAATTCAATTTCGATCAAATGTTTATAAAAAAAAACTTTAAATTGGGATCCTTGACGACAGAAATTTTTAATTCCCACAACAAATGAGTCAGACTTATTACTTAAAGACAAACTCTCAGTATCAGTTCAAACAACCACATGCAAATAGATATATTCAATGAATGGGCATGCATTTAATTAGTTGAAGACTTAACAAACTTTGAACTCCCTTCCCACACTTAGAGACCAGCATTGTCCCCAATGCAGAAAATAAATAAAATAAAAAGATAATGAAGGGAGAGGGATGAAAAGAGCACTTCCTGGTAGGCAGCTAACGACAGAAGTATTCCGAGTGCATCAGCAGAAATGTAGCTTGGCGGGTTTTAAGTTTAAAAAAGAAAAAAAAAAGAACAAAACACACAAGAGATAACAAAAAGGGAAAGAAACACAGGTTGCCTCCTGCAAAGTGCTTGTTTAATGTCGCGAGCCTGACGGTTAGGCCCCAAGGGGCTTATTCCAAGAGCATAGTTTGGCGCTCAGGTACCGCACCATCCTCATAATGCTTAGCTCTCTGTCCATTAATTTTGAAAGTCTCATGACCATCACTGGTAACTTCAAGCACGCCATATGGGAAGACTTTGACAACTTCATAAGGGCCAATCCATATTGACTTTAGTTTTCCTGGAAACAAACGAAGTCGTGAGTTAAAGATTAAAACTTTATCACCCACAGAAAACTCACGCTTTTGAATATGTTTGTCATGCCATCTTTTTGTGCGCTCCTTGTATAACTTGGCATTTTCATATGCCTCTAGACGAAATTCATCCATCTTATTAAGCTAGTATAAGCGTCTTTCACGTTGTGCATATGAAATATTAAGGGGAATGATATCTGGGGGCTTTTTAATTGACTGCTTTGGCATTTGTGAATTAAGCGCCTCTAGAACATTGAATTGTCTCGTCCTTTTCCATCTCTCTTGAATCATTCCTATCTTCAATGTCATTATGTCATCTATCACTGATCAATCAATTTGAGACACTTATGTTAGCTTTGTATTAGGCATTATTAGATGTTTATTGTGCCCAATATTAGTACTTTAGATGAGTTTAATGTTGTTGGGCTTCATTGGGCTTTAATGCAAATATTAAATAATTTTCGGATTTTGATGCATTTTGACCTTTCTTCCTTGGTTAGGTCATAACTTGGGACTCGGTGATCCAATTGAGGTGATCTTGGTGTCTTTGGAAAGCTAAGACAATGCTCTACAAGTTTCATGAAGAACTCAAGAGCTGGATCGGAATGGTAAGGGTCCAAAATATCCCTGCAATGCAGAGTGGGTTTGCTGTCACGGAACCATGCAGGCGGTATGCACATATTGGACTATATAGTGGGTTATAGGCCTCCTCTTGGGCGCTGAAACTTGGTCACTTGAAAGATAAGACCCATATCTCCAACTTCAATGAAGACCATTTTATCAATAGATGTCGTTTTAGGCATGCTTCAGAAGCTACAAGTTGGTCTGAATTTGGAAACACGTTCTTCCAACCTAACTTGAGGTAGGTGAAGTGTTTTTGGCATTTCTGGAGTTCTAAAAGTCCAAATGACATGATTCAAATTGGAGATTTTCAAGGAGACAACTGGCTACAACTTTGATGAAGACATCCAAGCCAAAATGCACCGTCTAGGTGATGAATTTGAAGCCAGAAGTCGGATAAGAGTTGTTGACTAAAAGCCACCAACCATACACCAACCCACCTACCATGCACCAACCCACCAACCATGCATCAAGCTTCCATTTTTGACAAATTTCAGATTCTTATAGCTTGTATTCAGATTATGTACATGTACAAATTGGCTTCTAGGATTAGTATAAATAGACCCAACCTCTTTGTATTAGATAGATTCAATTTTGAAGTAAGTTAGAATTCAATTTTGTAGTAAGTTTGAGTATTTGTTAGTTTTCTTTCTCTTCTTCTCCCTTCTCTTTAGAATTTCATTTTTGTTCTTTATTTTCTGAGTTCTTCCTTCCCATCCATGGAAGGCTAGGCTCTTATAATCAATCCAAGGGATTAACCGTCTTGATGTTTAATTTGGAGATCTTGTTTTGCTTGTTCATATTGCTTAATTGTTATTCAAGTTTCTCTTCTTCCTCTTTTGATTTCTATCTAGATTGAATTGCTTAATTTGATTTAGATGTTAATGTGGTAATAGCTTTATTGTCATGTATTCAAAGAGGATCACAAAGAATAAACAATTTATTAAAGCTTTTTGATGGATTGTTTAGCTTGGTTAAATTCTTGATCTTAAGTTAATCTATGTTTGGATGATGCTTACTTTATCTAACCTTGGTTAATTAAATCCTAGATGCTTATCTAGTAGTGGATTCTTGGATCATGTTGAGGCTTCTTGATGTGATCTAAGGCCAAGAACATGGTTAGCAATTAAGTGAATTCCTTGTGATCAATGATGAGTTAAACTCAAGATCGGTAAATTTCCTTGGATTGGTTGTTTCTTTAGATTTGTTTTTAACTTTGAGTCTTGTATATTTATCAATATTGTTAATCAACAACAAAACCCCCCATTTTAATTATCTTGATTTGATTAAATATTTGTTCTTTTTGGATCCTTGAGAGACGATTCGGTTCATGCTCTATACTACAAATTATTTTGTGAATCGGTAATTTTTATTATTTGACGGGGTCTCGACAACCTCTTGTCAATCACCTCTTCGGACTCCATGAGTTCATCCCTGTCAAAAATTAAAATTTTCTCAAGGGGATCCTAAATTAATTGTTCCTGAAAGTGAGAAGATATCAATGCAGTAGTATTATCCAAAGAATTAATAAAATTACAAGAATGAAAAGTGGAAGGAATTTTCAAAGAATCAAAAATTTTAAAAACAACTTCCTCATCATCAAGCCTTAAAGTAAGCTTCCCTTGCTGAACATCAATAATGGTTCACGCGGTGGCCAAAAAGGGTCTGCCCAAAATTATGGGAACCTCTTCATCTTCCTCCATATCAAGTACTATAAAGTCAGCAGGGAAGATAAACTTATCAACCTTGACTAGAACATCCTCCACTATACCCCTGGGGTAGGTGATGGACCTATCAGCAAGCTGCAACGAAACAGTAGTGGGTTTAGGCTCTTGCATACCTAACCTGCGAAAAACAGATAAAGGCATCAAATTAATGCTCGCGCCTAAATCACATAAAGCTTTTTCAAAATAAGAAGGACCAATAGAGCAAGGAATAGTAAAACTCCCTGGATCTTTAAGTTTAGGTGGTAACTTCTTCAAGAGGATGGCAGAACACTCTTCATTAAGCCTTACCGTTTCAAACTCCTCTAATTTCTTTTTATTACTCAATATCTCCTTGAGGAACTTTACATATTTAGGCATTTGTGTAATAGCTTCCACAAAAGGGATATTTATCATGTAGTCGCTTTAACAAATTCAAGAACTTGGTAAATTGTGGGTCATGTTGGCTAGCCTTCAACCTCTGAGGAAAAGGAATTTTCAGCTTTTGAGTATGAATAGGAGCTTCTTTTTCTAAGACTTCCTTCACCACATTGTCAACTTTCTCATCTTCTTTTGGGCTCCCATCAGTAGGAACCCTTTTGTCCTCCTCTAATTTTCCATCTTTCTTACCATGAGGACCTTCGACTTCTTTACCGCTACAAGGGTAATTACCTATTTGTTCCTTTGGATTTGGCTCTGATTGACTAGGTAAGGTCCCTTGCGCTCTCTGAGTCATCAATGTCGCAAGAGTAGAGATTTGATTTTCTAATGTCTTGGTCCTATCATCAGTTTTCTCCATGAATTGCATCATAGTATCATGGAGATTAGGCTTCTTTTCTTCTTGCCTGCCACCTTGGTTTTGCAAATGAGGCGGCCTATAGACATTCTGATTTTGGCTTTTCTGTTGACCTCCCCAAGAAAAATTGGGGTGATTTCTCCAACCAGAATTATAAGTGTTGGAATATGGATCATTCTGCCCCCAGTTAGAGTTACCCAAATAGTTGGCCTCCTCAGCTGAATCAACAAAGCGATTACCCACCTGACAATTCTTGCTTTCATGCCCCGCCATGCCGCAAAGATCACAAAGAGATGGAGAGACAGGTGTGAATTGTGATTGTGCTCGCATCGTTGTTTCCAATTTCTTTGTAATGACATCCAATTTGAGATCCAATCTGCATTTGACTCCATCGATACCCCAGGTTGTCTCTTGACCATATGTCTGTCACCGATTTCCAGCGATAACTAGAAGTCATTTGCTCTATCAACTCATAGGCTTCTTGTGGCGCTTGCGCAAATACTACCCTCATTGCATCAATCATGGCCTTATTAGAAGAAGATAGCCCATCATAAAAGGATTGAACCAATTGCCACATCGGAAAGCCATGATGAGGACACTTTTTCAGCAATTCCTGGAATCGTTCCCATGCTTCATATAGAGATTTCATCTCCACCTGCACAAAAGTAGATATGTCATTACGCAATTTAGTAGATTGAGCAGGTGGAAAATATTTATCTAAAAATTTAATTGAAAGCTGATCCCAGGTAGTAATGGATTCAAAGGGCAAAGACTTTAGCCATAGTTTGGCCTTGTCGTGCAATGAAAAAGGGAATAGGCGCAACCTAATGGCATCATTAGAGACCCCATTATATTTTATAGTATCGCAAATCTCTAAAAATTCATTTAAATGCAAGTGGGGGTCATCACTAGGTGACCCGCTAAACTGAATGGAAGATTGCAACATGGAAATCAAGGATGGTTTAATCTCAAAGTTATTAGCCTCTAGGCCTAGTAATACTCCTGTTAGATTTGTGGGCATCAGCGAGCAAAGTCCAAAGATAGTCCTCTGGTCTTCTTCAGACATGGTTTTTCTTTGTCTTCTAATCCTGCAAAGAGTTCTATCAATTTCAGGGTCAAACTGCAAAACAGGATTCTGGGAGCGCGTTAGCATACAAAAATAAAATAAAACAAAATAAAATAAAATAAAAATTGGCGTCTAAATTAACTAGGAATTAATTTCCCTAATATCACCAAAAACAATCCCCGGCAACGGCGCCAAAAACTTCCCTAATATCACCAAAAACAATCCCCGGCAACGGCGCCAAAAACTTGTTACGCTAAAATCGCACTTAAGGGCAAGTGCACCCTGTCGCACAAGTAATAAAGGAGTATTTGGGACTCCAAGTATCGAACCCACAAGGATTGTTGGCAATTACTAAGTTAATTAATCCCTTATGTTATCTAGACAATGAAATTCGAATGAGAAAGAAGAAACTATCAAACAATTAGGAGAAAGTGAGGAAATAAAAGATTATCAAGCAAAGATTCAATTATGGAAAGCCTAGGGTGTCTGGTTTCACTTATGTCAAAACTCATAATATTACCCAATTCCTCAATAATATGTGTTCCGATTGATTGCCAATCACCTGCTCTAATGCTATTAATACCCAATGGTCATGCAATATTAATATTCTTTTTCTCAATCTGAAACCCCCAATGGTCATGCAAGGCAAACAGTTAAGAAAAGCATAAAGAACCAGCAGATTTGTTAATTAAATAACTGATTGAAAATAAAGGATTGAGTTTGGTCCACACAACCCCAAATCCGATTAATCCTAGAGTTCCGTTAACTAATTGTGGTACGGTCGATTGACCAATCAATTAACTTTTTTAAAGGGTGCGCAAACCTTATTGGAAAACAAAGCACTAGGAAAAATCCAATCAATTGGGGAAACACAAAATTATTTAGAATTAGGAAAACATTATAAGAATTTGAACATAAGATCCACCATAACCCTAGTTATGGATTTAGCTACGCATAGTCAAAGAGAACAAAGCATAAACTAAAACCAAATTCAAATCCATAAAAGAACAATAGAAAACTAAAACCGGAAAACCCTCATGCGGTGAAACAGGTCCTTCACGAACAATTGGGGAGACGGTCCTTCACTGATAGCTTCAAAAACCTCTCAAGCTCCGCTACAACTCTCTAATCGAGCAAAGGGCTATAGCTACTTTCTTTCTCCTGAATCTTGGGATACTTCTCCTTCGCTGCCACTCCTCTTTTATAATATTTTAGTGGCCCAACAACTCTATAATCTTTTCTTCTAGGGTTTCCTAATTGTGCACAAATTCATTTAATGTGCAATTCTTGGATAACAGGGAAAGTATATTGCTTTCCCACTTTGAGTATTCTTAATTAATGTGAGATAAGAAGGAAAATCTTCCAATAATATAAAAATAGGAAACTTCCACAACTTGATTGATGATATCTTTGTAGGATCTTGCCAAAATCTTTCATAATTATGTTGATGATATCTTCATAGAATCCTGGAAAAATCCTTCATAATTAGGTTGCTGATATCTTTGTATCTTTCCCAAGATTGCTTCCATTTTAACACTTTAAAGCTTGATTCTCATAAATCTTCATCCTACAATATTCAAAGGAAATTGGGTAAGTTTTCCTTATAAAATCTTCAAATAAATACCAAATCAAACTCAAATTCCTAGCATTTAAGTATATAAAATGGCAGTTTATCAATAACTTAGTTGGCATGGAAGAAAATCATACTGTCATTCTAAAATAGAAAATTGAAGCTGTGGATTTATATAATCAGCGAGATAAAAATAAGATGCTTTAATTTGTTCTTTCTTTGAATTGTGAATATAAAAAAATGACTATTTCATTAAAGATCTTCCAAAGATCTACATTACTGATATAGAAATTTTTTGAGATTGTACTTCAATTAGTTAAATTTTTTTTCTTTCTAAAATGTAGATTCCAAATTCCAATTAACCTACAATAGATTAGTTTAGTGGCGGAACTTTACTTAAAATTTTGAAGGAGCAAAATTTTTAAGACAAGTTCCAATAATTATAAGTTTAGAACATTATGACATAGTTTGATATATTTAACTTATAACCCTACCACTTATAAGGTGACCTCTTATGATTTCTATTTATAATTTGATGATATTTTTATTTTAATCATCTAGTCAGTCATAATTTAAATAAGGTTTAAATATATTTTTGGTTCTTATAGTTTACACTCATTTTGATTTTAGTCCCTATACTTTTTTTCTTTATAAATTAGTTCTTATACTTATAATCGTTTGTAAAATGATCCCTACCATTAAACTCGTTATGACACCGTCAGGTTAGAGGAACTAAATTAAAAATAGGAGAAAACTATATGGACTAAATTAAAAACTTATAGGGGCCAAGTTAAAAAAATAGAAAACTATGGGGACCATAAACTGATGGTGTCATAACCAGAACTAACGGTATGAATCATTTTGCAAATGATTGTAAGTACGATGAATGATTTACAAAGAAAAAAAGTATAAGGACTAAAATCAAAATGAGTATGAACTATAAGGACCAAAAGTTTATTTAAACCTTTAAATAATTAGTTACAAGAAAACAAATAAGATTATCACAAAATAATCTTTTGGCGGTCTAGCCATCAATTTTTTGAAGTATAATGGCTGACAAAAACTATTCTCCCAAATTCTGCAATAGCCATGGTAAAAGTAAAAGACGATAAAGTTATATGATCAACTAAATTAATTTTAATGTTAAAATTCTTTCATGTGTGACTTCTCTCAAATGTCTATGTAGAGACATATGTTTTTTTTTCTTCAGGGAAAGAATAAATGAGATTATTGCTATATTGTACAAAATTCACCCCCCTTTTTAAAACCAATGAAATATTGAAATTATTGTATATGGTTAAAATAAGGAAGAAAAAAGAGAGGATAATTATAAAAAAAATTAAAAATTAAAACTAATAATAATATAATAAAAGTAAACATCTTTATATTTAATAACGGTTGCATATATAGTATAGCAAAAATTAGGGACCATATAAAAGCTTCGCTTTTTTTGTTTGTCTCCTAGGGTATTCCCTTGTTTGGAAGGTGAGAGACTAATTCTTCGAGGTAGTGTCAGGCCCCAAAAGCACGGAACCCTTCACAATAGTAATTTTTCCATATACATTACCGTAAGGATCGAACATAAGATAAGATGTTTAAGGGGCTCGAGCCCTTTCTACTAGGACCAATGTTAAAGACATTTTTTTTATCTGTTTCTATTTAGCAACAAATATTTCATTGAGGATTAATAGAAAAAAGCCATCGCTAATATGAGAAAAAATCAGTGTCTAATTTTTTTGAATTTTTAATAATATTTTTTATCATTAAAAGTTTTTGGTTTAAATAAACTTTTGGTCGTTATAATTTACTCATTTTGATTTTAGTCCATATACTTTTTTTTTGTAAATCAGTCATCGTACTTACAATCGTTTGCAAAATGGTCCCTACCGTTAGTTCCAGTTATGATCAATTTATGGTCTCTATAGTTTTCTATTTTTTTTAATTTGGTTCCTATAAGTTTTTAATTTAGTCCCTATAGTTTTCTCCTATTTTTAATTTAGTCCCTATAAACTGACGGCGTCATAACGAGTTTAACAGTAGGGACCATTTTGCAAACGATTGTAAGTATAAGAACTAATTTACAAAGAAAAAAGTTTAAGGACTAAAATCAAAATGAGTGTATATTATAAGGACCAAAAATTTATTTAAACCAAAGTTTTTCTTGCCTAAGTAGTGATGTATCAATTATGTTGTTATAAGGAAAATGTTTCTTGCACAACATTTTTTATACCACTTTTACATTTGGTTAACGATAAGTAAATTATTGGTTAATTAAGTATATTGTTTAGTTAGTGGGTTTTGATAACCAATCACTTACAAGCTGGTAATCTATTAACCAAACGATATACTTCACTAACAAATAATTTATTCATCATTAACCTAGTCTGTGAGTAATCGATTACTAAAACTCATTAACCAAATGATATATTATATTAATAAAAAATTTGCTCATTATTAACCAAGTGTAAAAATGATATAAAAAATAGTGTGCAAATATCATTACTCTTGTTATAATAACTCTTTTATTATGTACTATTAATAGTGAGTAATTAATATTTGTTAATGTGTCTCATTTAATTATATTTTAAGTAAGTGAAATATACGTAGGGACCTGAAAAAAAAAAAAGATAAACTCTTGATGTTAAGGCTAAATTTACGTCAAAATAGTAATATAATGACTTTTTTGTGTAAATCAAAGTATCCCTTCGTCTGGAAGACAAGAGACTAATCACATAGAGTACGATCAGATGTATAAAGCGGGAACTTCTCCTAACTACATTTTTTTCTATACACATTACCTTAAGAATAAAACTCGAGATAAGATATTTAAGGTGATTGAACTCCTTTTACTCATATTAACACAGTTCGGTATAAATATAATGACTTCAATAGGAAAGGAACCTCCTAATTACATTATGTGACTAGGAGAGAGATTGTCTATCCAGTGTGCCTAGTTACCAGTGAATTGTTATAATATTTTTATAAGTATGTAATTAGAATGAATTATAAAATATTTATTAATTATTAATTTTATAATAAATATTTAAAAATTAATTAAATATAATAAAAAAATTAATAAATATTTAACAATTTATTCAAATTACACCATTTTAAAAAATATATATAGATACCGAAATTATGATAATATATTTGAATGTTTATTTTTATGAGAATATATTTGAATGTTTTGATAACGCCTTCTCGGATCTCTGACTCTATGTTCTATTTACTTGCTTCTTGCTTCACGAAAGATTCTTGCTTGAGTGGCCAGATACCTTACTACCGAGGTCTGATGCAGACATTTTGCGTCGGTTGATTTTAAGTATTTGTTTATCTATTGCCAGCGCAAAGTCCCACGCAACTTGGCAACTTGGTTAATTTGACCACGTATAACAATGCAAATTTAAAATTGCACGCCATTACATTATCTAATATTTTAAAAATCTCAAATGATTTTTTCTTTTTTCTATTTAAATTGCAGGACATTACATGTGTTGGTAATAACTTACAATCTAAAATAATTTATTATATTAAAAAATTATTATTTTCACTTAAATTTATAAGTTTTTATTTACCAGATCACTTTAATTAATTAAGTGAATTTTAATTTAGTTAATGTAAACCATTATTATGATATTATTCATTTGAACATTTTAAAATATTAGATAATTAATATTGTAATTAAAATATTTTAATAATATAATAATACATAATTAAATGATAATAATGTGTAAAAATTTTAATAAAAAATAAATTAAACTATAAAAAATAATTGTTTAAGATACATATTTATATAGACGTAAGTTTAACGTAATGCTCACGTGTTTGTCTTTAGTGATAAAACAAAGTTTGCCAGTATGGATTCTCCTTTTTCTATTTTTTTATTTTTATTTTATAATACTTATCAACGTCATGGACGGATCCAGGATTGAAAGGCTAAAGTGGCCAAAAAATAAGTGAAAAACTATAAAGCATTGTTCCTCTCTTTTATTATGATAAAAACAGAACAATAAATATTACGATTGATAGGCATAAGCTTTTTTTTTTTAATAAGAGATAATACAAGTAAAATAAATTAACTTTCCAAGTCAATCTTATTTATACGGGTTGGACACAAATATTCAAAAGAAAAATCAACTCTTATATATATATATATATATATATATATATATAAGATGGCTCCCCCCGAACCATTAGTGTTTTTAGTAGTCTAATTTTGCATGTCACTACTCGTAACTTCAAACAAATTGAATATCCATATGCATTATTATCACTGTATCCAAGCAAAGTAAATTATATTTTTATCACATTCATGTTTTAAATTGTTAAATTAAAATAATTCAACTAGATATTCACCAACTACAAAGAATAATTTTTTTAAATAACTTCTAAAATAATTATTAAAATAAATCACACTCATTCACTTTAAGGCATGAATAACAACCCGTTACATACTGATCAAGTGAAAATTACATTCCCCTCCATGGCCAAATTGCAAGTAACCTATTCCAATTTAATCTCGAATTTCTTATGGAATTCTATATCTATATTGTAACCATGCACTCTGAATAGTAGATTTAGATACAGAATTACCTAATCCAATTTCATTGCCAAGCAAAGATTGACGAATGGAAAGAGCAATGTTTTTAATTTCTGCAGGTTATATAAACAGGATTACCTTGATCATCAATAATGCACTTAATGGAATTTTGTGGAAGTCTCATCTCTTTTAAAGAATTAAGCAAGATGGCAATTTCCATTCTTCAGCCATTCCACCTTTGCTTTCGGTAGAAAAACGGTTCCTCACATCTGCTTGTTAGAAAGATGGGGATTTCACAAGATTTAAATTGCTGAAGATGCTCCAGTTCTCTTGCCTAACAACAAGAACGCTTTGGAGAGTGAATTTACTGACCCCCAAACCTGAAGGTTTGTCTCCAGGAAAGGAATTCTTGTGGCACTCTAAATGGCAAGAAATTACATTCCTTATATCAAGATTAGCAAGGCCATATATAAAACAAGTTGATATAATTTGTCATAGCTACTGCCTTTCCTTTCTTCCTCCCACGCTACAAATTCTTGCCATATCTAGCCTCCCCAGGAGCAGAAGTGGTTGATGAAGAAGCCCGAATATTCTCTGGAGACAAAGCACTGTGTTTGATGCCGTTTTTTCTTCAATTTTCTCTTTTTATTTGGATTTTCATCTTCTCTTGTAACAGAATCATATCGATCGTAAAGGACTAAAAGGTAAGTAGACACATCCTTTTTTTCACAGCAGAAAAAGAAAAAGAAAACAAGTGTTTTAACAAATATAAAAAGACTAACTGAATTAAAGTGAAAAAAGGAATTTTTTTTAAAATAAATCATATTATAATGATCGGTATTTTTATGCAACAAACTTTTTAATGTTGACATATATTATTAAATATTTTTCCTTACTTAAAAGTATAATAATTTTTATTTTTTATTGTGTTAATAAAAATTGACAGAGATGGGAAATAGAAGTTAATAAAGGCACTACAGTGGCAAATAGAACAAAAACAGAACAATCTAATGGCAAGTAATGATTTGTAAAAAAAATTGAAAATCAAGTATCCCTATTAGTTATAAAAGAAATTTTTGGGAGTTTTTAATTTTCACTTTTTAGCCAAAGTATTTAATTTTTTTTATTATGTTTGCATGTTTACTAAATTAATAAAATATATGGGGTTGTAAAATTTAGAGTGAATATATAGTTTATATCCTCCCTTCAATTCCAAGCACTGGCGGATTATGCCCCCCCCAAAAAAAAAACTTTTTGAAAAATTCATGTATATATCATATGTAATATATACGAGCATCACTTTATAAATCAGAAAAAGAAGTTGGATAGCTTTATTAGTTAGTTTTAACTAATAGATTTTTGGAAACCAAAAAAAAAGAAAAAAGAAGCTAATAGATTGTTGTTAACTTACAATTTATAATACATATTTTTTATATGAATACATTAAAATTATATATATATATATATTAAATATGTATGATGTAACAAATTTATTTATAAATTAATTATTTTCTTTAGAGTTTAGCCTCCCCAAAAAATTTGTCCATAATCTGCCACTGATTCCAAGTTTAAGCAAAACTATTAAAACTAAACTATTTTAAGATAAAGAACGATAGAGTGTAACCAACTATGCAACAACTAACGAAGAGGCAATGGGTATTTTTCAATAAGGACCATGAACAAATCTGCAATCTACATGTGGAAGGAAACTATAAATTATTTATTTCCTTAACTGTCTAGAGTTTTTTTTTTCCCTGGCCAACTATTTGTTAAATTACAAGTTTGTCAAGCAAATAGATTGATACCTAACTTGCTATAAAGTGGGGAGCTATGCTGACGCCAGTCATGTTGTGACATATAAATAAGCATTTCCCCTTTTCAACGCGATATATCCAACCAAATTCACCAATTAAGTTTTTATGTTGTATCCTTCCCGGTAACATTACCTCTGAAAGAAATTAAAATATCATAAATGGTTAAAACTTGATGAATTATTCTGGAGTAAAAGGAGAAAGGTAATACAAAAAAAAGTCAACTATATGACAACTAAAAACTGTACACCTGCTAAGCTAAATCACCAATTGCCCAAGAAGTCAACACGGAAACATGCCAAAATTGCCAACTATGTATATCAAGAGTATAGAAAAAATTTTCCAATTCGAGGTTAGTAATATATATATATAATCATGTCTTTAGTTTTCTAATTTTTCTAAATAATAAGTAAACAACAATATTTAGTCATATCATTCCTATATTTTCTTCTGTAATCAGACATTCACTATAAATTGTTTATTTGAAATACACTTTACTAGAATGAAATGAAACATAGACTAATTGTATTAGTGGGTGAACAAATTAAAGTAATAAACAATTATTAGTAACCATCTCAACACCTGTGGAATTCTCTCTCCTTATTCGAGTTCAAATCTTAAAAAAAACAAATTAATCTTCTGTATGCTATCTTCTTTCCTTGCTGATAACATGATGAAACACTGTTTATCCTACTAGCTGAACATGTTAACTACTTTGTTAAGTTAGGGAGTGTTCAGGCGAAAATATGAACATGCATCTGTGTAGCATAGCGTGTATGTGGGCACTCGCACACGCGCATATGTGTGAAAGAGATTGTAGATAAGCCTCTGTTTCAATAAATGATCGAAGATGTATTATAATCACTTTTGCACCCAGAGGAGCCTCAAGAAACCTCAAATTCACAACATTTGTCATCAATCTATTTCAGAATATAAAACAAATGTAGTTGACTCAATAAATTAATAAAATAATTTATTTTCTTTTAAAATCAAGCATGGAATGTTGAATGTGGTAGAGGTCACAAAAGTCAACTATATATCTTCGCCTTAGTGCCGTCTAAACTCTAACCAGCCAATGTTCAGAAAGTAAACCCCTTATCTGTTTAAGAATATCAATTTTTTTTCTCACGTAAACTTTTCAATGATTCTCCCTTTAAAGCCTACTTCAATATTAGAAAGGCAAAAACAAAAGGACACGTAAATGCCTTTTGTTTTACACATAAAATTGTTGATTACAATTATGAAGTTGTTATGATATTTTGATAAGTTTAGTATTTAAAGTGAATTGTCAATTATTTATTAATTATTGATGTCATAATAAATGTATAAAAGCCTGTTAAATATAAATAATAATTAATAAATACTTGACAAGTCACATTAAATACTAATATCTTATAAAAAAATACCGAAGTAATTCTCTTAAAACACATATATTATTATATTTTGTCTAAGTAAATTAATTATAAACTTTTCCCAATGAAAAATTATTACCAAATTAACATTGGGATTTGGGATTCTAGATTATGATTGCTCAGGAATTAGGACGTCGTCCTAGGCATTTTTCAGCTAAAGAAAATGGTCCACCATACAATACGGGCTTGTGAGAAAACACTAAACCTAAGTATTCACATGCCAATTATATAGAGCACGCTGACTTTAGAAAAGCAAGAAAAACATATAATAATTTCCTACTAAGCATAAAGAAAAACTTAAGGATTGAAATAATATTTCATTATCATCATTTTTTTGCTCTTTTATTAAAGAGTTTAATTTTAATATATTGTCAATGTAAAGAAACTACCACCTAATTATATATTATTAATTCATTAAAAGAGTTTGACTATTATAATAATTATTCTAAAAGTCTAATACTTTTAATGATGTGTCAATACATGATTAGATGATAGTGTAAAGAGATTTTACACTAACAGTGAATTAAAATTAAATCTTTAATTAAAAAGGTGGGCTTACATTATTCTCTTCAATTTCTTTTTTCCAGAAACTTGAATTTGAGTCGCCTCGCTCTCTAATCTTTGTAAGTTCTTATGGCCCCGAATTGCAGCACATAAAAAGATCCTTCTTGCTCAAAATCTGTCTGACATAAAATATACTTAATATGGAAGTGTCATTATCTTATAAATAATAAGTTTCATTTGCAATCAAACTGTATAAAATCTACGAAGCAATCTACTAGAATAATGCAGCTATCCAGTATCCCACTGACATTTTCAAAGAATGGTGCCTTACTCATGAGTACACCCAATGAACTACTAAAGGTTAAAAAAAAAAATCTAATGGTCTGTTTGATTCAAAGGAGGGAAGGGAAGGGGAGGGATTTTAATGAAGGGGAGGGGAGGGGAAGAGAAGGGAGGGAAGATAGTTTAATTTTGTGTATGTTTGGTTAGAGGAGAGGAGGGGAGGAATTTTAATAGAGGAAAAGTATAAATTTACCTTTTTACATAATTATAACATTTAATGTAGCATTTAATTTAGGGATATTTTAGTCTATTTTTTAACATATATTCTCTCCCCTCCAAATCCCCCCACTTTTGGAGGGGAGCTAAAATTGACTTAGGAAGGATTTTGCTCCCCTCCCCTCACCTCCATTTCCCCCAACCAAACACTATACAAGGATGAGAACTAAGATATTGTTATCCATTTCGAGTCTGCAAAATGTAGACACACAGAGGCCTTCGTCCTTTGGAGCCCAAAAATATTTTATGAGATATGGATTACCAATTAAAATTTCGTGAGTTAACCTAAATCTAAAGCCTTTCGACAACAGAGAATGGAAATAGATTAGAGTTTACTCCTATCAAACACTTAGCATATATGGAAAAGAATGTTTTATTTTCGTAGGCATAAAACTGTAAATCATCTCTCATTCCCATTCAATGTAGCAATGATGAATACCTTTTTTCTCATATCAGTTATATGACTTCCCATCCTATCTTGGGCTTTCCATAGTTCAGGTCTAATGGGAAAACAGAAAAAAGATACATATATAGTATTCAATTCTAGATCCAATTTTTAAAATGGCGCGCGCCATTAGAGACAAAAAGTGTCTCATAATCCAAAATCGAGAACTGATCTCATTTTGACATATTTGGACTTTATTTTCGATTTGGAATGTTCGATTGAAAACAGTATTTAAGGCATCTAATGCCAATTTATGGGTAACAATAGCTAAATGAAAAGAAAACTCATTGTTGTCAAGATAATCATTTGGATTGGCGGGTATAAGAAAACACATTTCATGTGGCTGAACTTAGCCTAGATGATGAAGTACTTGCTGTCGAGCCCACTTTTATACCTCACAAATCCTTTTCAGGAAACAACGTGGAGGATAGGGTTGCAAATCAAGGATAGCATAGGTTTAAAGTCCCCGACGCTTCTTCGCATGGTGGATCAGCCCTTGTATATATAGCTGCATCACATAATTAACACTTGGCCCACCAACTTATTCGCAGTATACCAAAAATTTTATCACATGCTTATCTCTTTTGTATTTTTTTTTTTGTCCGAACGTGCTTAGTAGTTAGTACTACTTGATCCTTTAGTGGACCAGCAGGCTCAACACAGGTTAATACATGTATTGGATCTTTGTTTATTGTGCGGTTGTAAATGGGCCCTTGTGTGAATATTAATGGAGTGAGATTTTCAAGAGGCCCGTTTAGCGAGAAATTGGGCTTGAAATTGACCTTTAAAATTAGAATTGAATTTGTCAATTTTAATTATTTTGTTTAGTTGTACAATAAATTTAAATTTCTAATTTTGAGCACCAATTTCATTGAATTGACGAATTTACATTATTTCTAATTCTTAGCTTGGACTCTAAAAATTATAATTTCAAGCACCAATTTTTTTTGAGTAAATACTTATTTTAGTCTCCAAATATACAAGTGACATCAGTTTAGTCCTCTAATAATTGTGTGATATCAAATTGATCCTTTTAGAAGACCATTTTATGTCATTAAAGGACCAATTTAATGTCAAAAAATACATTGAAGAACCAATTTAAAGTCAAAAATTAACATTGAATGACTAATTTGAAGTCAAAAATTAACATTGAATGACCAATTTAATGTCACTGACTATTAGATGACTAAACGGATGTCACTTGTATCTTTAGATGACCAAAATAAGTATTTACTCAATTTTTTTAGAATATCAAAAGAAAAAAGTTAAATACAATGTTTCATATTTAATTTGTAGCTTGCTTACTCCGTCAACCATCACCGCCCGCAAATGCCTTCCAGTCACCATTGTTGGCGGTGTGCTCACGACTACCAACTTTGGTGGCGTGCTCACGACCAATGTTGTCAACAACACGCTTCTGCAACCGTCTTCAACGAATTGCTTTGACCACTGTTACCGTCGGCATGCTCTGGCAACCGTTGCAAGCAACATCCTCAGCCCACCCTGTTGCAAGCGTCATGCTCTGACCACTTTTGCTAATGGCGTCCTCCGGCAATCATAAAATTTACTTCATAATTACAATTATGTGCATCAATTTTTTATTTGTCACAAACATAAAATTTAAGATTTCTATTCAATTCCAATTCTAACAGAATTGAAATTGAAATTATAATTCTAAACTGTAATTCCAATTCGGTCATCCAAACAGACCCTAGATGTATTTTGGTATTTTTCCTTGTCTTGGCTAGAATCAAATCTTTTATCTCATTTTCCTATCTTCTTCCTTATCTTCTTAATTAAATACTTACAATTCAGCATACAAAAAATGATAACTAAGAGAGAAGTTATTATCAATTAAAAGATATGAAGATTGGAAGTTACTATGGTACCCTGATAGGTTTGGTACCCAGTGAGTTGTCAATAAGTTATTGACTGTTGGTTTCACAATAAATGTTAAAGAATTTATTCAATATAAATAATAACTAATGAATACTAGACAACTCACCCTGGGTATTGGTACCCTGGAAAAAAAGATGGGTACTAGAGTAATGCCCATGAAGATTTTATCATTGAATTGTTATCATTAATTGGGGGGAACAGAGAATGAGACATTAAAAAGAGACAGAAATTTTGATTATGTCTTGGCTAGGGGTTGGACAAATTTTTCTATTCTTCTTCTCCAATATTGGTTTCAATAATAATTTTAAAACTTTCAGACTGAAACAAAAAACTATGGCACTAATAAGTTAATTAGTGAAATTGTCCGAAAATATGTGCTTGGACAACATTGTGCCAATGTGAATTAGGGAATTAAATCTCTACACAACCAGCTTATAGTTTCATTCAATGTTCATTTATAAAATAATTCGGTCAGGAAACATGATGACTAAAGATCCTTTAGTAAGAATAAAATACAATCAAACAGACTCATCCTGCTTTCCCAATAAGGAAGTAAGCAAACAAGTGAAAAAACATTGAAAGCTGGAGTAATGGTTCTCACCAAAACAACATTAAGTCTAGGAAACTTTGCAAGATATCATATGCTTATCAGAATAAATAAGCACTGAATATGCGTAATTTATAAATAGTAATCTTCAGTTAAGAGGGCATTACTCCGGTACCCATCTTTGTTTTAGGGTACCGGTATCCATGGTGAGTTGTCAAGCATTCATTAATTGTTATTTATATTTAATGGACTTTGAAACATTTATTGTCAAACCAACAATCAATAAATAATTGACAACTCACCATAGGTAGTATACCCATCATGGTATCATAACAACTCCCCATTTAAGATATATGATAAGAAAGAATGATTGAAAGTTTAAAAAAAAAAAACAAAAAAAACAATGGCCTGTTCTATTGTGTAAAAGTGTTATGTGACTTGAACTTCTAAGAAGTCTTTCAAACACATCAGGGATATTTCCATATATCGACCTTAATATTCTGTAAAAGCCTGTTCTATTCTGTAATAGCTGCATCACATATAGATCTTTCAAACAATGGCCTGTTATATTCTGAATATGTGTTATGTTTATGGCACTATTACCAGAGCCCATCTAAAACCTTGACCGACAAAGAAACCAAGAAGACTTCACGGAACCACACCCAGTATACACTGATTGGACGAAGAAGGATCAGTTTATCCTATCTTGCATCAAAGGAACTCTCTCCAAGTGCTAGCTAGTGTGTGGTCTTGGGACTGCAAATTTCAAGGGTGGTCTGGCAAAATTTTGAAACATTTTTCAAGCAACAATCACAAGCCAAACTTGACCTATTTAGAGATGAGTTACAGAGCACACAAAAAGGGACACCAATTAATCTGTTAAAGAATATCTTGCATGCATTAAGGCAATATACGTACGACAACCGGACTTCGATAAATCACCCTTTTCCAGACTCAGACTTAGTCTCCAGAATTCTCAATTGTCTTCCTAACACTACAGACCATTCGCCGTTCTTTTTTGCTGTTGAAAATAGAGAGAAGTTAATTACCTTTGATGATATTCCAAATGTAGATGATTAATTTGAATAGGTTTTCAATTTAGGAATTAGGATTTTCAATATTAATTAATTTGGATATTTTAATTCTTATGTATATGAATTTTTTGTCAATAACCAACTTTCTTAAAAGTTTAAACTGTTAGGTGAAGGCTTATAAATGACTTTATATATTTAACATATGTGGAGGCTTATAAATGAATTTATATATTTAACACGCCTTTCACGCAAGAGCCCTTTGAGCTTGAAGCGTGAACAATGTATAGGTCTACTATATCGTATGTTGAAATTCAACCAACTTTTCTAAAAGCTTAAACTCATTCATGAGCTTTTACCTAACATTTTTATCATATCTTTGGATAGGAATATATTTCCTGATTGGTTTTTAGCTCGTTCTTTAAGGATTAGTTGTTTGTAGGACTATAAATACCCATCTTATCAAAATTTGAGGACCTTTTGCATGATTATTGACCATAATGAAGTTTTAGAATCGTTCTGTGTTATTGGTTATAGTTGTCTATGTATACATATTACATAGACCAACGGTTTTATTTTATTCATATTGAGAAAGCAAATGGAAAATCTCTTTGTCATAAGTAATATGAGTCATAATTAATAAAAAGTAAAGAAATTTATTTGAGAAAACCCGGTTGTACAAAGCCGATATATGATGTTGCTAATGCATACCCAATTCTACATAGTTGGACCTCGTACACTTATTTATCACAAATATTATCAATTTGTACATGTAGATGTGTACCACCTAGATACTGAAAATTAAATGTTTTTATTTTATCATAGATAGATCCTCACACAACTCTACTACAAGATATAATTAATTACTTCAAAACCTTGTTGATGACTGGACGTGCTTTACACATGGCCTTTAATGGAATTAACCTTGACAAGGTGAACCAATTTTTCTCTTTCATATCAATCTCTTCCTCACTTATTCGTTTCCATTCAAAGCATTGAACCAATAATCCCAAAGTCAAGCCAACGCTATGCATAGCTAAGCCTTCTCCAGGACAAGCCCTTCTTCCCAACCCGAATGAAATTAACTTTTTTTCTTCTCCTTCTTTCTTGAACCTCTCAGGCTTAAAACACGTAGCTTCATTCCACAACAGAGGATCTCTCTGAATTGCCCAAGCATTAATCATCACCATCGTGTCTCGTGGAAAATTGAATCCTTCTATAGTGAGTTCATCTGAAGACAGGTGCGGTATTAGCAATGGAGCCGGAGGATACAACCGAAGTGTCTCAAGGATAATATTCTTAAGGTAAGGAAGTTTTGAAAGGTCTGACTCATTTAACAAGCGGTCTTGCCCTATGTGAGTGTCCAATTCATCTCTTGCCTTCTTCAACACCTCTGGGTGGTTCAATAAATTAGATATTGCCCACTCTAAAGTTACCGCTGAAGAGTCTGTTCCAGCAAAGAGCATACCCTACAATCCAAGTCAATCAAATGAAGTTAAAAAGCATTTAATTTTACGATATTAATTGGTGGAGCACTAATTAAGATTTTAGATACAAAAAATGCTAATTTACACGAAAGGTTATTTACAAATAAAACTACGAACGTGTTAATTTAGAATTTTAGATGGAAGGAGCGTGCTTGATGTTGTCAAAAGAAAACAATTTCATGGGTAAAAACAAAAGCCACATCATTCGTAGTTAAATTCGTAAAAAAACCTTTCGTGTGATATAGCAGTGCTCAGATAATGATATTCTCACACCATTACTACTTATTATTACCAAAGTAAGCCTTTCATAACAAATAAAAATAAAAAAAATTACCAAAGCAAGCCCTTTGATGATTTGATCTGTATAATACTCAGGCTGTGATTCTTGCAGATTTAGGAGATGATCTATCATGGTATTTTCACGTTGCTTCTTACTACGAAGCTCATGAATGAGTGCGTTCAAGAACGTATCGAATCTCTTACTAATATTCTGTAGCCTCTTCTCCAAATTTTCCAAACCAAACCACCTAAGGATAGGCAAGAAATCTTCCTTGTTATTGACCCCTGCTAATTGCAGCAACTCTGATACCGTCTCTCTAAATTCCCTCGCTTCCTCCACGTCCCTCATGTCAGAATCTTCCCCATAGTATCTCTTTCCCGAGATCATTCTCATCATATTGTTGTACGTCATGTCATGGAACCTAGAACTGAGCTCCACTTGGGCAAAATCCATGCAAGACCCCTCAGCCAATTTTTGTAGCAGTCTCTTTGTTTCATCCCTTCGGATTCCCGCAAAGGAGTGGATACGTTGAGTTGAAAGGACGTCAAGCGCAATGATACGACGAAGGTTGCGCCAATGCTCGCCGAAGGAGCATGACCCTACGGTGGTGTAGTTGTAGAAGATGTACTTTCCTGAGAGAAAGTGTGGCCTATTTGCCAAGACAATATCATTTTTGGTAAAGCATTCTTGGAATGCAGATGGTGAAGAAACAACGATTGCAAGACGGGACCCGAACCAGAGAGAAAAGATATGACCGTACTTTTGTGAAATGCGTTGAAAGGTGCGGTGAAGTGGTCGTTCGAGGTAGTGGAGATTGCCAATTATGGGTAGAGAAGGTGGACCTGGTGGGAGGTTTTTGAATCTTCTTGTTTGGATAAAAAGCTTGAAAATGAGAAGTAAAACTAGGCAAAGGAGAGAGTAATACAACAAGGGGAGCATTTCCATGGTCGATGATATTGCAGTAGAGATTATGCAGAGAGTTCGTACGGAAATTAATGCTTAATTAGTTTATTCTAGCTGAATCACCATGTATGCATTTGAGCCATGCAAATTATGTGCACATGAAGGCACGTATATATAGTGAGTAGGGTTGAGGGATTTCGTTTCACAAGCGTCACCCATGGCTCCAAAATCAAAGCCAAGAGTTCTTCCGTCTCAAAAGTCAACTGGTTACTCATCAGCAGGTTTTACCTTTACCTTTGAAAGTAATTGAATATCTTTTTTTCGTTTGAATTGAAGTAGATGAAGCTATCGAAAGCTACTTCATTTGTTTCTTCCTTACGCTGTTCCACGTGCATTGGACAGATGATAAAAACAAATTATACACAATTCATAAAACCTAATTAATTAAACTCATGTGAAACATTCTACTTTTTAAAATTTCTTTATTATGCCTTGTATCTAAGCTTATCACCAAAATTGCATATAAATAGTCAAATATTTTACTCATATTAGTTATGATTTGAGTTTGTCAGAATACATACATTTATTAGAAACGATTTATAATCTATCATAAATTCATATTGAGATTTGTAATTTGCCTTAACCTTAAACTAAGGATAGACCTTCTCTCACCTAAACTTATGAATTACCAAAAATAAAGTTGCATATAAATACAGCTGTTGAATCAGATATAAATTATAATCGCGTGACAGGTTAGGTTGAATAATTGTATATCATTTCTCGTTAAATTTTATTATATGTTGAACAAATATTAATTTACTGAATTAATAAGCAAATTCGCTCTTCAATAAAGAAAATATTTTGAGAAAACAAAAGGCATTAAACTCGGTGAGCCATGATAAAAATTGAAAACAAATAAGGTGAAGTGGTGCGCAAGTTTTGGTTCTATTTCCCCCATCAAGTGTATATATATGTTCATGATCAAAGAAACATTTAGGAGAAATTACATTCATATATTTGTTTCTTTGCTTTCTGGTAAGAAGGATCGCATATTTTAATTATAGGTAAATGATAGAGTTTCTCATTTTAATTTGAATATTATAAAATGGGTTCTTTTTATTGTTCATTACTGCATTACAAGATAATTTTTAACTTTTGTTATCAAATAGTGTTAAATGTCGTTATCTTTAATTTGTTAAATATATATTTAAACTTTGAGATACAATTAAATGATTTTTAATTCTTATTTAAAATATTAGGACAAATATTTAATTTATATAAATTATTTATACTAATAAATAATATTTTATATTTATATTAACTTTTATTTATTTTTACATTTTAATATAAATAATGTGACATTTTAAGTAGCTAAAACTTTGAGATTATATAAAAAAATATGAAGTAAAATAGGTGTATCTAATATAGATAAAAGACTTATATACATATAGAATTTATCTATATTTAAATAAAAGTTAACGTCGTCCAATTGTAGAAGAGATTTATGAAACATAGTATTAAATAATAGAATTGTCTGTAATATTAAAAATTAGAATAATAAAAAAGTTTGCATTATTTGAACGTAACTTAAATAGGGAATACCAGATGTTCTATTTATTAAGTTAATTTTAATTACAAATGCAAAACATTAAAACGTGGTGGCATTACTTAACATGATGTTCCAAAATATTAAATTAGAAGTAATTAAATATGGGTGCTAGGCAACATTCTAAGGGACTGTGCTAACCTCATAGTTCCATAGCACCCCATTTACTAATAAGCAGAAGAAAGTTTGATTCGTTTAAAATAACTAATTTAATTATTTAAACATGAATTGATATTAGGAGTTTAATATACAACATTTCAAGAAGAACATTCTGTATGAATGATTCAAAAAAAATTTTATCCAAATGTTCCTTCCTTTGAAGGAAGTCGAGGCATAGTGTTAGAAATTTATAATTCAACAGATTAAATTGGATCTTGACTGAACAAAAAATTTGAAATTGATTGCAATCGGCATTAAGTAGACTTAATTGCAATTGGATATAAATTTCCAATGATGACTTTTCCAACATTAATTTGAAGCTAACAATCTGAATTGAAGATTGAAAAATTCAAAATATGATTATATAAAGAGGTTTCAAAGTATTACCATATTTATTATTCACAAAGTCACCACTTTGCGTCATGACATAGAGTTTATAATATACATATATATATATATATATATATATATATATGGGGAGGGATCAACTTACATCAGTGTAAGACTTGATCACTCTTACACCACTCAATAACTTTTTATTAAATAACTTTTTTACAAAATCTACCGTTAGATTGAAATTTTTTTTCATGTAAATCATATTTATAAAGTTTACATTAATCCAAAATTGTTTCGTGACTCATTGATATATATTAAAATTAACGTAATATAAACTATTTAAAAATATGAAAATATGAACTATTTGATTATATTCTTATTGATATTTAATTTTTTCAAAATTTGACACAAATGATCTATATGATATAAACTTTTAATCTAACTGTGAATTTTGCAAGAAAATTATTCAATAAAAAATTATTAAGTGGTGTAAGAGTGATCAAGTCTTACATCGGTGTAAGTTGATCCCTCCCCTATATATATATATATATATATATATATATATATATATATATATATTCATGATCGCATAAAGCCATAAAGTTCAAACTTGATAAGTCCACGTATCTCTTAAGACAAGAAGGAAAGTGAACTGTGATCTATTTACATGTGTTTTCCTCCGTTTCTTCGTCATTGTGATTGGCTTTACATGGTTCGATCGTGATATAGCTCAAAGTGTACTCATTATATTAATGAAGATTTGCTGAATATATGAAAATGTTATATTATCTTTATTTGATGTTTCTCTATGTCTGGGGATAGAGGATAACAGTGAATTCTTTATTATACATGTTCCATGTATAAAGAGTGCTGCTGCTATATATATATACATATATATATATATGTAATTCATTGTTAATAACTTTTTTCTTTTTCCATAGTTTGAAAATTAAATTACTAACATATTTTAAAAATTATAAACAAAAGATAGGGCTTTATTACAATACACTATTAGAAAATAATATATCGATAAGTCATTTACAAAATTCATCAAACAATGTATAAACTTTTGATATTTTGCAAAAAAAATATTTATGAAAAGTATAAAACTTTTGTCTCTTCAATAAAAAATAAATAAATTTACAATTTTTATATACAAAAATTATAAACTTTTTCCCTTACAAGTAAGTAGTAACAATTGAAATTGCCCACCTTTAATTTAAATTTTTTTACAAGAATTTATATCACAGCATACAAAATTTGTAATTATTTTGAAAAATCTTGTAAGTGATCAACCAATAAATATTTTTTCTTAATAATGTACAATAAAAAAAGATCTGAAAGATGATAAAGTTACAAACAAACATAATTAGACGTTAAAAACAATGTAAATATTGAGTTATGCTATTCCACCACTTTATCCCACAACTACTCCGGCATCCAGTTCAACAAATTAAGGATAAAATGCACTTTATTCCTCTAATATATTACTGTCATTGTACTTTTCACACTAATTTATATAATTGAACACATTACACTATAATTAAATATTATTGATTGCAATCTTCTCCTTTTTTAATTAAAATTAAATCTTATTTAAAGGTAATTAACATAAATTATCAAAAATACCCCTATCCTATCTTCTTCCTCCTCTAATACTTTGAAACCCTCTCTCAAGATATTCATACCAGCAAGTTATCCATCTTCTTCCTCCACAACAACAATTTTATATTCAAAGCAGCAAGGTATTCATCTTTCTTCAATATTTACCAATTTGTGAGAACAAAAATAGCTAGAATTGGATAGTCGCACCAAAGTCTGAATTTGATACTTTTCAATGTCTCTTTGTCTAACCAGTATGTCTCAACAAAGCATCTTTATTTGTTAGTTTTTACTTCCATTTGTATTAGCTTCACACTATTGTTTTTGTTTTTCAGAAACTGGTTGTTTAACGTTCTGTTTTTTATCTTCGTTTTGTTTGGTTCCACAATGTTTGATTAGTTCACACCATAGATAAAAATATCTGATTTTGGGTGTCTTGGTTTGGTGCTCTGGGCAGGTTATGGCAACAACAATGCTTCTAGAAGCTGCCGTTGGATTTGTGTTTAAGGAACTGCTGTTAAACTATTGTTGAAGAAGCAAAAGGAGTTGATGAAATCAGTGTGTGCGAGACAGAGGCTGCTAGAATTTTTTCCAGCAAGAAATTCCAAAGACTAAAGACTAATGCCATGGGAAAGTGGGATACAGAAGTATGAGGCTTGAGAAAGGATTCAAAGTGTAGGGGAAAGAAAAAGATAAGGGTATTTTTTAAAATTTATTTTAATTTTTTTAAGATAAAATTTAATTTTAATAAAAATGAGAGAATTGTAATAGATAATATTAAATTAAAATGTAAGTGCTCGACTTTATAAATCAAGGTGTGAAAAGTGCAATGAGAATGATAAATTAAGGGGTTAAAGTGCATTTGACCCAAAATTAAATTTAAACCTGTACATCCAAAATTAGAATATCCAGCTAGCACTCACTTTTTAGATAGATATCCTTCACATTGTACTGAAAATCACTAGAAAAGAATTAATTTTTTTGGTCCAATGACAACACAACCTATAACTTCTTACAAATTATTTAAATCCGTCACACCTAAGTCACTTTTATTGGCTTAATTAAAAGAAAGAAATTGATTTGATCTGATTTAAATTAAATTAAATTAAATTATTTAATTTAATTTAAAAATAAATTCTCATGTTAAAAACGTTTTATGAAAATTAATATTTAAATTAATTTTCAAATCAATTTTGATATTTAAAACACATTAAAGATGAATGAAATTAATTTCATTTTAATAAGTTTATTTTATTATCCTTACTTAAAATACATAAAAAGAGTAAACTTAAAGGGTAAGATCGTCAAGTAAAATAATTTAAACTAAAATAAAATAAAATATAATCCAACCACATTTGAATAGAATTTTATATATGTACAACTAAAATCATAAGGATTTTAAAATTAAATTAAATTACTATTTTATAATTTTTCAAAAAGATTTTGTTGCATAAAATTCAAGCGCTGTTGTGTCGTGAAATGCTTTGTATACAGTATACATAGTATCCATATACAATATGTTACGTGTGCAAAATTATACAAATTTCTGGCCTTTTTTAGTTTCCATTTTAGTATACATACTCCATAAGATACTTGTCGTTATGAATACACAAGTCAAGAGAATATATCAGTATTAACAAACCCAAAGCTGGAATAACCATTTTAGATTCTACCACTCTTGCTCTGTATGGGGGTAGCCAAAAAGAAAATTCACAAACATAATAAAATGAGGTAAACATTCATTTTAGTTTTTTAAAAAAATATATATTATCAGTTTGATTTTTTAATAATAAATATATTAAAATGATTTTATAATATTAATTTTTGATATTGAATTAGTTATTTAGTGTTATTTTTTTACATCAAATTAGCCTTTTTGTTAGAAAGTCAAACTAATGTCACTTATATTTTTAAAAAATTAAAATAAATATTTACTTTAATAAAATTAAGTATATTTAGCACATGTTTTGTTTAGATTATTATTTTTTATATAAAAATAGCTTTTCAGCCAATTTTTCCCCCATCATTTTGATTATAAACTTTTCAAAAACTTTTCTGAGCACAAAATAAGAGAATCCAAATAAGCTAATCCTATCATACACTTAAAATATATAGAGATAAATAAGCAAACATGGTGAACAAAAAGTTTTTCTTCTACCAAGAAGAAATTCCATAGAAAACATTTCTATCGTAACAAATAATAAAAATTTCCAAGCAAAACATTTTTCAAAGAAGCTTTGATAAAAGAAATTCTGAAAATCTTAAGTAGAATTATGGGGAATCTTGTAGTTACGTACATTAATAGCTAATATTAGTTGTACCTAAATTTATCTAGGAGATTACTTTTGTACCTATAGTTTTTTTTCTGGGCATACTTATTTTGATTTGTTATTAAACATTTATTGATTACTTGTTAAATTTAATAGATTTTAAACATTTTTTATAAAAATTAATAATTAATAAAATTTATTATAAAAATTAACAATTAATAAATATTTGATGAGTAATTCAAAGTATTGATACCCACAAAATAAAAATAAAAATGAGGATATTGTAGTACCTCTCGAGCCTTAGTTGATTACTAGCGTGATATCACATGTTGATGGGAAGCCACAAGAGAAGCCACTTGAATCCCAACTAGGGTCTGTTTGTATTAGCTTTTTTAAGAGTAGAAATATTTTTTTGAAGTAATAAAAGTATTTTTTTTAGCAGCTAAAGAGTTCAAGTTTTTAAAGAACAGCACGTCATGTATAACAAAAAAGCACATGAAGTGCTTTTTTTAAAAGTTTGAACTCTTTAACTTTTAAAAAAAAATATTTTTATTACTTGAAAAAAACACTTCTACTTTAAAAAAAAATTAATACAAACGAGCCATTAATAAGACAAAACTAACTGGGATACAAAGAAGTTATTGACACGAAAAAACTCCAAATTCATCCAGGGTTGAGGATGGTGGAACCTTCATGAGCAGTCAAAGTTCTCAATAAAATTACATTTTGATCTTCTCTGAACTAATAATATTTTCATTAAAATTGTTTCAATTGACTACAGACACCTTAAAAGTCACATATAGTAACTCTTGCAAGTTCTTCCAGATCACTTTCATAAATGAAACAAAGGACAAAGAAAACTAGAATATGAGAATCGTCAACTATTACGGATGATGCAATCCCAACCATAACATACAGAAAAGCACAATCTATCTTCACTTGCAGATGATCATCCATCGCGATTCGTGAAGCAATCAGAAGCTATCTATCACGTGCTGATAGCTTAGTTAGCAAGTGATTAGTTATTGTAAATAGTTAACAGTTAGTTAGTTTGCATTAGTTAGCTGTTATGCTTAGCTGTACTAGTTAGTTATAACTAACTAAACTTTCACAATTTTAACTCATGGTGTATAAATTATCAGAACTGATCAATGAATAACACAAGTTCATTTTTCACCAATTCTCATTTCTTAATATCAACTACTTCTATCAAATTCCACACTCAAAAACTTAAGTACATAAATGCAAATTAAATATCCTATCCATTATGTTCAGAATGAGAGTCACTGACATTAACCACTCCTCCAAACTAAAATTTTGTATCGTTCCTCAATATTGATCTAGTCAAGTGAATAAAAGGTCCTCGGTTTGGAACGAAGAGATTTGAACAGTCTTGATATTTTGTAGACAAAACTTTGAACAGTCTTGATGTATCAAGAGGAAAAAAACAAACAGCAACCCTTCTTGACTAGCCGACCACAACCTACAATAGCAAACGCTAAAACGATGGTATCAAAAGCATAAAGTCAAGTAATCAATCCTCATAGTCAGAGCTCATATTGAAAAACTTGGAAGATATAGAAACAGATATGTTGTGCACTGTTAAAGATGCTCATCACTGAAACACTCCAAGCCTTGATTACCAAAAGAAAGCAGTAACATATTTAAAGAAATGATTATAGAACAGTAAAAATTGAAAAAAAAATAAAAATAAAAGATGAAGAAAATAATAAAGACTATATCCCATTCAAATAACAATTTTTTAAAGTATGTTCCAGATTTCATATGCAAAGTAATTAAAACCTAAAACACATGAAATTGTTTCAGATAGGCAACTTTCATAAATAAAAAATGACAACAAAGTCAAATATATTACAATTAGAAAACACTACTAGTTCCAAAAACTTGTATCTAGTTAAACTACTGAATTACATGGCATGCATTGTCAATAAATACTAATGCTAAATGGAAGGGGAGACAAAATGTTGTAAAGGCTGATGTCTGCCACATAGTTCTGTTAAGCAGTTGAGGTGTAAATAAATAGCAGTAATCTTACAATTAATGCTGACTGTTAATTTCAACTGCTGTTGAATTAGATATTTAATGCCATGCCATTTCCAGTCAGAGCATTATGGAGGCTACTTGGTTTTTGGTCTTATCAGAAGGGCATTGAAGGTCTTAGCATAAAATTTAGAGCTATATCAATTTCTGGAGCTTCATATGTATTGTAAATTGCAATTGTCATATCATAACTTACTTATTTCACTGTTTACAGGGGATAAAGATGCTTATTACAATATATATTTTTAAATAACTGTTAATTATTAAAAATGCATCATTTGAATAACAAGAGATTCTCAAATATAAAACTGATGTGCAATGCAATGGCAAGATACAATGTAAGAATTCATGTTGGAGGTAAATGAGATATCAATACCATTCTCTATAGGAGTTATATGTTATGCTTCCTCCTGAGCTTTCCCTTATCACGACACTTGCCTTTACCCATCTTGAATTTCTTCTTGGATTAATTCCCTATTCCACCAACAGGCTTTAAGGAAGCCATGCTTTGACTTCCATCAGCCATCTCCACATCTGGAAAATTTAAAAGTAAATCTAGGGCATTAAAATGTGCTTACAAAGCAACTAAATAGCAATACATATTTAAAAAAGAACCCTCAAATTTGAGATTTTTCTTTAACAAGATTTTTATTATGCAATACATGGTCTTCACAAAAATGTTTAATTGATGCTAAGTGAGATCAAGAATAAAAGTGGAAGTAGAATGACAAGCAGGTAAAGCAACACCATCTTAGAAACCTAACAGCATATGAGGGGAAGTTATCCAATTAGTTAGCTCCTTTGGAGTTTGGAAGAACATAGTCTACAGACTCAATTCCAGGCTTACTGATCTTTTTTTACCTGAAAGAAAAAGAAGTATTTAAATGGTTTTACTGAAAATTTGACTTTTTATAGAGTCCAATGGCATCAATTGATCCATGTAGCCAGCCCCACCAGTGAGATAAGGCTAGGTTGTTGTTGGTACAAAAAGAACTATTACTGAAAAGAAGAGAAGAAGTACACCAGGGCTTGAGGACAAGGTATCCTCAAGAGCTAAAAAATATAAAAGAAAACTAAGGAAACTAGGAATGCAGTAAGGAACCCCAATCCCTTTGCAAAGCATATATGGCAACATCTTTTTAACAATCATTGGTCAACCAACAGAGAGAAGCTAAGAACAAAACCCAACGCCAAAGAAAATTTAGGGGCAAGGAGATTCCCTTAAAGATGCGTCTGTTCTGCTCCAACCATCTTAGAAACCTAGCAGCATATGTGTGCCAGTTTCCCTATCAGCTTAGCTCCTTTTTCAATGGCGTCATTTGATCCATGTAGCTGACCCCACCTAGGGGATAAGGCTTGGTTGTTGTTGCTGTTGGTAGAAAAAGGAGTATTATTAAATAGAAGAGAAGAAGTACACCAGGGCAAGGATAAGGCATCCTCAAGATCTAAAAGAATAAAAGAAAACGAGGGATACAGTAGGGTACCCCAATCCCTTTGCAAATCAGATATTGCAACACCCTTGAAACAACCATAAGTCCAGCACTAGAGAGAAGCTAAGAACATAATCCTATCCCGAAGCAAATTTAGGTGCAAGGAAGTACCCTTAAATATGCATGTGTTCTACTACACCCAAACGCACCAAAGAATAGCGAACATTGTGAACAGCCACTTAATGCCTCTAGGCTCATCGCTCCATTTAATGCCTTTTAACATATACACTAATAACATTATTTTCACAAATACCCTCCAAAAGATTAGAAGCCCTCATCAAAATTCACATCAATCCACAGATTCCACACAAAGAGGCAGAGGGAAGAATTGAAGAAAAAGGGATGATATGATACCCATGTTGGTGTTAGTAGTGGAGGTGAAAGCATCCATGGCAATGCTTGGTGGGGAGCGAACCTGTAGCTTAGGTTCAGCAAGGGCAGATTCTTGGGCGGCCAGCTTAGCAGCTTCTTTCTTGTCACATAAAGGCTCAACAATCTCCCTCCGAATAGCCCTCAGCCTCTTCTCCCTCTTCGATCTCAACGACTTCCCCATTCTCTTCTTCTCCCTTTCACCTTGCTATGCTTTGGTTTGGGGTTTTAGGGTTTTGCTTAGGCCCTGTTTGGAACCAAATCCATTAGGAATTCATGAAATATCCTAACATAAGATTCAGGAGTTTAGCTAGCATGTTGAGCTAATTTAAAACAAGATACTTGCAGTCTTAGATTCAGATTTCAGAACAAGATTTCTCCATAATTCCAGTCTTAAAAAAAATAACCACTTTATCCTAGTTGCCCTTGTACCATCAGTTGCCAGTTGCCACAACCACTCCACCAAAGGTTGCTTTCCTTCCTCTGGAGGTCGCCTTCCACACTTGACCTCTAAAATAAGCTATATTCTCAATAGCATGCACGTGAAATCCTAGAACCAGCACAAAGCACTGAGTCTATGATCCTTTGAAACAATTTGTAAAGGAAATTTCAATAGGAAACTATATAATGCAGCAGAAAAATCTCCAACAAACGTTTTAGAATTAAAGACATCAAGAAATATCGGAAGCAACCCGACAGAGATCACAAAACCAGAAATCGTCATAAAATTATATTTCAGTTTCTGGGAGTTTAAAAAGGACCTTGCTTTTCTAGTCGGATTATAGAATCAATATAGGGTAGACCCCTTAGCCAAAAACTATCAGAGAGAACAGGGTAGATCCCTTAACCCAAAAACTATCAGAGAGAAAAGGAGCTACCCATGATTAATTTCTTTTAGAGAAATGAGTGAGTGAGACAGAGCAAAAGTAAGTTTACCCAAGAACATCAAAAGGGTAGCTAATATTTGGCACTTTACACAAAATACACAACAAGTAAAGTAGGATTTTCTGACAATCACAGCATACACGACTTAAACATACAAAAAAGTGAGGTAATTGGAAATTATAAACTTATCATGATCACAGTCTTCACTAGCATAACACATTGAACGACACAAATCCCCAATGTTCAAAATGTTGATGACAACAAACCAGAGAAGAACACAAATCACACTCCTTGATCAGCAGATGATAGATCAAGTTACAGGAAGTGAACTAGAACCGACAGAGAAAAACCCATACATATAGCCAACAAAAGATAAAATCAAAATATAGCGAAATCAGCATTCAACTCGAGCAACAATAACCAGCACCAAAACTTTAGCATGAAACAGAATTTTCGGACGAGGACAAGGGTTCTGTGCTTATGAGGTTTCTATCTATCTCCGACTCCGAGGGAGGTATCTCGTAAAAAATAATCATAACCTAGGGCAGAATAGTCTTTTCAATTCTCAACTCTCAGACCCTTTTTTTAAATTTTTATTTTTATTTTTTATGTTTCAGTTATGATATGAAACGTTTATGGGCCTAATGTAATGAGTAATGGTAGGCCAATCGTGGAGCCCAAGCCCAAATTTGAAAGTATATTTCTTCTGGTCGGTCTATATATATTGCGCTTACCCCATTACCAAACCATTACCCAAAATATTGGAAATTTGAAGTTATTCTTCCGCCGCATAAAAGGGGTGACGTTTTTCTTTTCTTTT
Source organism: Styphnolobium japonicum (assembly GCA_023212625.1). Taxonomy (NCBI): domain Eukaryota; kingdom Viridiplantae; phylum Streptophyta; class Magnoliopsida; order Fabales; family Fabaceae; genus Styphnolobium; species Styphnolobium japonicum. The sequence continues at coordinate 15,893,122 of JALBWW010000003.1, read as the reverse complement.
TTACCCAACCTCGAATCGAACTCAATTGCTTTGCTTTTTTTGTGTTGAGTGTTGTTGTGTTGTGTGACTTGTGTCTGTGTAAGTATATATCCTCGTCCTACAAACAAAGTGTACGCTATTAGTATTAGGTCGTTCGTTGTTGTGAAGTGTGAACCGAACCGACGCAGATATGCCCCAACCACGAGGTGAATCAATCAATCAATCAATTGCTTCATTTCATAGCCTTAGTATTTTTTCCACCATGTCTTTAAAACGAAGACAAAACCAGCCTTTGATTGTTCTAATAATAATGGTAATGGTGTTTAATGTTTTTGTGGCAGACCTTCCGGGGTTTTACTATGATCCAGAGAAGAACAGGTATTTCCCAATCAAAGGCCCCATACCGGGCTCTTCTTCTAAGACCACTACTCAGAAGTCAACCCCAACCTCCACTCAGGTATAATAATATTTCATATTTGTGCTCCTTTTACTTACATCAAATTATGAATACTCTTTTTTTCTTTTTTGTTATATGACTCATTGAGTTGAAATCTAGTCATTCTCATCAAAGCTTGATTGATTTTAATTACACAGGAAAGGAGTTCTTGTAGGAAGCTAAAGCTTAGAAACAAAACTTGTAAGCTGCTTCAGGCTAGGGAGTTAGATGGTCATGTCATTGGTTCCCACAAATGCAAGTGTAACTTCAAGGAGGAATTCCGAAAAATACAAGCATCACAACCTGCGGTATGTGTCTTGTAGGTTCACTTTCCTATATGATTCCAAATGTATAAGTTTTAATTTTAACTGTGGCCTTTACCTTAAATCTCAAGTTTAAATTTGCTCATTGCATTTAGCAAGTGCATGAGGCCTAGTGAATGAGGCTCCCACGATTGTGGGGTCTGAGGAGAGAAGCTGTTTCACCAATTAGAACCGTGTCCACCAGGTCACCCTTTTCTTGCATTAAATTGCCAACATTGAATTTGGTATGTTCTGTTCTGTATTGCAGGTCTGGAAATATCAGGGAACAGATAGGATAGGTATTAGTGCTTTGGAGCAGATACGCATTGATGTGCAGACATTAGAGGGTCAATCTGAAACGGATGTTTTATTGACAGGAAGCATAAATGGCTCATTGAGGTAACGCATGTTTTTTCCATTTGCATTTGTGGTTGCATTCTCTAACAAATTTGAGGACCTTGGATAGAATCTCTAACCAGTGAATTATGTCTTTTATAAACTTCTCTTGGATCTTTTATTTTCCAAATTGTATTTTTATTAGCAATAGATATATATAAAGAGTAAATAACTGAACTAATGTGATGAGGTACTATGACTACTTAGATTAGACTCTGGTGCGAATTTTAGATTCTGAAATGGCATTGTGTTTTGATAGTACTTCTGAAATGATATTTTTAAGTGTAATGGATATTACACAATGGTTTACATTTATGTTCCCCTATCATGGGAAGAAAGAAATCATTTAGTGGATAATAAGATGGTTTCCTATTACTAAATGTCAAACTGTAGCTCAGGTTTGGCTCTGTTTTGGGCTTCTTGCTAGAAGAGTTACTTTTTCAAAGAAGCACTTCAAGTAGTAGATCATATGTTGGAAGCATGGGAAGTTAGTAGCTGTATAGTTTTCGGATGTGTGTGTTGTAGGCACTACTGTTTGTTTGACATAAAACTATAACAATATTGTGAATTGTGTAGCAGGAAAGGATATTCAAGAAATTATTTTTTCTTTTTTTTAAAATCATTTTAAGCCCAAACTAATAAATTTTCACTTTAGTTTTTGAATATCTTTTTATTTAATAGATTTTTTTTATTGCCTATAAAAAGGTTTACAATATTATAATTTCATTTGAATTTTTTTTTATTTGATTAAGTATAGTTATGCAGTAGATATTTTCTTTTGCTAATGAAGTTTAGTTTATTAACTCTTACGTTGAATGCCAAAGTAGCTTTGGGAAACTCCAAATCAGACCTTTTCACCCTCTTGAGATGAATTAGGTATTTGCACTATAATGCGTTTTGCATATAAGCACCAATGCACTTGGGAATTGGCTTATGATATTCATGTCTTATAAGCTGTTTCTAGCTATTTATATAAGTTCAAAACATGAGCATATATAAATAAGTGAATCCATCTGTGGAATCAATAAGCTGTTTTTATAAACTCTTCCAAATGTACAAAATAATTTCAATTTGTGCTTATAAATATAATGCCAGATAAGTGCTTTGAAGCAAAAAAAATATATGCCTGTCTGAACAGAAAGCAGAAATTCAGTCTGTAATTGCAAATAAGATCAATTAGTACAAGATAAGGTTCAATGAAGAATAAAAGACCCAAGGAACTGAAAGAATTACCAAGGAACCAAAAGAACAAAAGACCCTGAATTATTGTGGTAAAAGAAAAGAAGAATTAAATACCCTCCATTCCTTGCATATTGAAGATTAAGACAGAGTTAAGTAGCAGGTTAGTTGATCACCTTACTAGCAATACTGCCAACAGTTAATATGTATTTTCTTAATCAATTTGTGCATTGTTTTCATCATGACATCAAATTATTCAATTTTGATCCTCCATTTTGCTTTAATATTCTTTCTGCAACATTGTCCTAGTATTATAAGTGATAAGTAATACAAATTTACCTCAGTATGTTATCAGTACTTTGATGATCCTGCTAATTGATTGGATCACACTGGTTGCACTTAAACCTAAAAAATGTTGATTCTTTGTTTGATTCATATGAACTTTGATGTATAATGTTGATTACTATTTACTAGTTGTTGCTTGTGAAGTTCGGTACTCGCAGTTTTTCTGAAGTTGGGAGGGTTGGGCAAAATTTTGATGGCGGGGTAAAATGGATTCCAGATTGTGTGAAGAATTATGTTAAAGGGACCACAGATGAGCATAATGAGGTGCCTGGGCCGGTTTTCAGACCTAATGGAGCTTCACTGCTAATGTCCTCCAGTATATCTTGTATAAGATTGGGTCCAAAGTGCTCTTCTCATGCTGTGAATGATGGTCCTATTGTTGGACACGCATTGTATCCTGTTATTTTTTATTGTTCTTTTTTCTTATTGCTCCATAAACACTATATATATATAGTTCATTTTTGACATACTTGTATAATCCTCTATATCATCAATATTGGAACAGTCCCTTACCACTTATGTAGGATAAAATTGATGTTGAAAGATCTTAACATGAACAACAGATTTACTACTTTGGGATCAGACACATCAGGTGGATCAGTTTATACTATCAGTCTTGTTGAACCATTAGATCTTGGGCCAGGTATACTGAACACATGGAGCAGACTAGAGGAAGTTGCTTCTTTCAAGTGTACACTTTGGACAGCAGAATATGATTATACTAGACATCGGGCTGTAATTGGCAAGTTATATATTGCTCTCCTCTCTTTCCTCCCTCTTTCACTCTCTGCCACATGGCATTTTGTGTGGAGTTAGTACTTAACAGTTAGTGTTAGCTCATGGCCATGCAAATTCGTTATGTCTCATATGTTCTCTTATTAGCACTTCACTATACAGATTCCCACCTAGATGAGTCTTAATACCAATTGCATAGGTTGTAAGTAGAGGTGGAAATAGGCAAGGTGGACCAACAGGGACCTACAGCTTAGCTTACTTTGGCCTAGCCTGTTTATCAAACAAGTCAAGCTTATGCTTTTTAAAAAGCTTATTTAGTTAAATAGGCCTAGGCCTTCAAAAAAGTCTATTTGGCCAAACAAGCTGACCTATTTATTTAATATAATAATATATAATTAAAAATTTATAATACTTATATGATTTATTAGTTATATATTAATAAAATTTGTTTATTTTATACACAATACAATAAATTTGTTAAAGGTTAGGTATATTTGAAACCTGCAAAGTTTGTGAGCCTATCTGCTTATTTGAAGGCTTTTATACAATATAGGCCTTTAAATAAGCTTTCAAGTCAGGCTAGTTTTTTATTGTTTTTATCAAAAGGTCAGGCTAGGCCCAAAAAAATGCTTATGATAGGTAATAGGGCAGGCTAAGGCCAAGATTTCTCAAAACAGGCCAGACCTATTTAAGGAAATGTCTAGCCTAGCCTCCTATTTTCACCCCTAGCTATAAGATATAATTAATTTTACTCCATAACATGTGCCCAAAACTTTTGCTAACAGTTCGGCATGAATTCTGGATTATTGAGATACAATGTCTGGTTCAACTCAATGCACAGATTCATTATATTTTGGCACCTTTCTCCTCATTTTATAGAAATTATTGATCTTAAGCCCCTTCACTGTTTGAGTTTCAGCTTATAAAATTTAGCTGCATGGAATGATCTAAGGTAGCCTGTATCAATGTGGTTGCAAATATTTTTTTGCTTCTGTCTTTTGTCTTCCTTTTGCTTCTATTTATAATGAGGGTAAGATAATGGAAAAATGGGCCATAGGAAATGATTTAATAACTGAAAGTCTTGGTAGTTCATGAAGATGACAATTGTGATATATACATTTTTGCCATAAGAAATACCTGGACAAACTTTTAGAAGTTACAAGATGCTTTTTTTGTGGTTAATTTTATTCCTAATATTTTCTAACATATTCGTTTGTGTATTTCTTTGTCTTTCTTAGGTACCAATCTGGGATCTGCTTCAGTGGATCTGGAAACTGGGACGACATCATGGTTTTTACGTTGTAAAAGTGATGTTTTTGCACAACAGATTGTTAATTCAGTAAGTTATCCTTTTTTTTATAAAAAAAGAAAAATATGCTTAGTACGTGTTACTTTATATTATCCATGTTCCTTTAAACAAATAAATCATTATGTGAAGAAAAGCTTACATTTTCATCATGTCTTCAGGAAAATGTTATGTTGAATTCAGTTATTACATGCATGAATATGAACGGAAATTATTTTTAGTGTACAACATGGCAGGTATTTGTACTATTCATATCATATTATCAATCACTTGCACTATTCTTATTAAATACATTAGAAACAAAGGAGGAGTTATTTAATTGGATATTGTTCATTTGGGAAAAGACATTATAATAAGGTTCAAAGGGAAATGTTGTACTGGATGTTAGAAGAAAAAAAAGAGGAACCCATTTTACCAATTAGATACTTTACTTACATAAAGATGATAAGCCACAGGTCAATTTCCATTTAGAGGCTCATAAAACACAATAGACTACTAGTAAGGCTGAGGTCCCTTGGTTTGTGCTTTTGGGGTTTTAATTCTAGGTCGGGAACATGAAGACAAGTATTCAATTCTTGGAACATCGTGTTAAATGGGGTTTTTTTCAGAGTATAATTTTGATCCACTGTCGGTGTAAAGTTTTTTACATTATCACTCAATCATACATTGTCAAATTATTGAATGAGTTTGACTTTTTACATAGTTGTTATCAGAGTCAAACTTTTATAATGATGTAATAGTACATTATTGAGTTCAGAGTTGTTTATAGCGGCTGTAGCGCCCGCAATAGTGGCGGAGCAGCCCTAAAAGGCCACAAGACCTTCGTAGTGGAGCAGTGGAGTGAAGAGACCAATGGCAATAGAAATAGCAGCTAATAGTGGCCGCTTTACTTATCAAAGAGTGAAATCTCTCTATTGCCCCAACTTAAACATCGGATTGAGGGAGTTGTGACTCTTTCCTCCCCACACCCATCGTGCTACATACCCCCACTAAGTTAGGTTTAGCAGTCACTGATTGCCCACTCTCTTCAGCCATTTAACACACACGAAGCTTTTCAATCAGAGTCTATTCACCTGCACGAAGCCGCATGAGCTCGCACATTGATTTCTCAATTCTCACTCTGTTCAGCCGCACGAACCCGCTCACATACTAAGTTCACTTTGCATGCATTGGGTTTCAGACTCTCCACCTAAGTCTCACTTGAATCCACCCCTATTCATCCTCTGTTCTCACATTTCCCACCTCCTCTTGTTCACCCAACATCTGTTTTGCAGTGATGCTATACAGATTGAAATCTCTGTTTTTTCTTTTCTTTTGAATGAAGTTCCTATTTTATCCTCACTTACACCAGCGAAATTTCTATTTTACCCTCACTTAAGCTAACAAAATCTGTTTACCCGATTTTTCACTCTGTTCAGCTGCACGACCCTTTGCATGCACTTTGTTTCATACTCTCCACTGGAGTCTTGCCAGAGTTTTGCTAGAATCCACCCCAATTCAGCCTTTGTTCTCACATTTCCCACCCTCTCCTGTTCACCCAGCCTTGGTTTCACACCTTTCTGATTGTCCGAATCAGAGCCCATCCTGTTTACCAGGCATTCAGCTTCTTCCATGGCATCATCACAGTCTCAAGCATAGTCACATAGCAGCTCCCCTTTTGAGTTTTGAACATTAATGATGAACACTTTGAGTTTTGAGTATAAATTATGTGTGTATTATAAATTTGTGAATTTTTAACATTGCATCCGCTATCTTTGGTGTAGTGGCTGCTTCGCGATCCGCTATGCCGCTATAGCGTTTTTGGAGGTAGCGGCTCCGCCATTAACAACTTTGATTGAGTGATAGCGTAAAAAAGCTTTACACTGACAGTGAATCAAAATTAAATCTTTTTTTTTTTAATAAAAAGAGAAGCATTCAAATTTTGTTTATCGTATTAAGGAAAGAGATACTTAAGGGTACGTTAGGAAGATTTTTTAAAGGAAGTAAGGGATTTCAGGCAATAGGATTTTGGAGGAGAAACTAAGTTACTATTATACCCTTAAAAATATTTCTAAATTTCAACTAAATTCTAAATATAAGTTGAAATATAATGTTAATTTAATAGTTTATTAATAAATAGTAAATTTGCAAAAATATTATAATTAATTATTTCTTTTTATTTAACGTCCATTTCTTGTTTAATTTAAAATCCAAATAAGTGGAAGGAAAATAATTATTTGACCCCCATTCTCTTCCCTTCCCTCCCCCCTCTTCTTTCCGTTTGATTCCTTCATTCCCTTTCCCTCCCTTTGATTGCTTCTTCCCTTTCCCTTCCTTTTCTTTCCCTTTGATTCCTTCCTTCCCTTTCCCTGCCAACTCCCTAACATACCCTAAAACTGAGCATCTTTAGTGTCTTGGATCAATATTACATGCGTGCTGTTCACTTTACTGAACTTCATGGTATAGTGCTTCGCTGTTAAGAGAAAATATTTTTTAAATATGGTTCAAAGATAGACATGAATATTGAGCTGAATGCATATGATAATAGGCAAAAGCATAGGATGAGAAACAAGATAATTAGAAGTAGAGGTTGCTTCATTTGAAGAATTAGAAGAGGCAGAATTGTCTAGCATGATCACAACATGTTACAATGTAGAATGAAAGTTCTTCCATGTTAGAAGAGTGACTGACTTCAATTATTCAAGTTTGAGTATCAAAGAGGATAAGATGGAGACATTGATTATGTATTTATGACAAACTTTATCTGCTTACACATTCTTTATGTGAACTTTTAGATTCCATTTCGCTAGTAGTGTTTAAAAATGTTTTGTGTAAAATTTAAAATGGATTTTAGGTTCAGTACTGTGCATAATTAGAAAGCAAAAAAGGTGGCCTACATTGTTGATTGAGTTCTAGGCCAGCAGGTTGCAAGGAGGTGGAAAAGATATGCTGGATGAAACAATCATCTCATCAATGTTGTTATAGTGGTAGGTATAAATAAGAAAATATTTTATTATAAAAGGATCTGTTGGTAACATATCCTTAAAGGTGACTGAATCATGAAGAGAATCCATATTGATGATTGCAGTTAGTTTGTTAAAGGATCGATGTAATCGAGAGAATAAATTTGGTGTTAAGGCTTGAGGGTTTTCTCTTGAATATGGATGGTCAGAAATTTCAGAAGAGAGATAGACAGATACAATCTCATTTATCAGAGAAGAATTTTATCTGAGAGAATAGAGGAGAAAATATAATGAGAGGCCTTCTAAAGGTAGAAACTAAAATAGAACAGTGAACCTTGAATACTGAAAAATGTAACAAAGCTTTCCAATTTCTCTGCATATTAGCAGGCACATTCACAGAGAATACCAAAGAGATGCAATAAACATAACCGTATCCTCCCATAACCAACAAGTCATTTATTAATGATCCAAGACTCTAAATTCTTTCTTTTTTTTATTAAAAAAGATTTTCATTGAGACAAGAGCAAAAATTTCAAAAAGATTGGAGGATAAGGAATCCTCAATGACTTAAGAGCAAGACACAAGACAACAGAGGAAAAAAAAACATCAAAAGAGCAAAGTTGTCCAATCCCTAGTCGTATCTATTAGGTAAATCCCCTTAAAAAGATCATTTGTTATACACCAAATAGAGACCAAACGCTAAATCTTATCTCAAATCAGATGTTGTGCCAAAGAAACCTCCTTAAAAATACGAGATTTAACGCTCCAATCAAATGCACCAAACCACAGACATTTAGCCTCTTTACTTCTATTGAAACCATAATAGCTGAAATTGGTCCAAGGACCTAGGGCACAGCCAACATTCTCCAAAAAGGTTGAACAAATAATTCCAAAGAGAAACAGCAACAAGACAATGTAAAAATAGATGACGTACCGATTTTGAACAGGCATCACAGATAACACACATATCAGGGAAAAGCGCCTTATGCGGCCTATGAACCTGCAACATGTCATTATTAATTCTATTAAGCACCACAGTCCAAATAAAAGACTTGATCTTTGAGGGAGCTTTGGATTTCCAAGCTATAAACAAGATGGCCAAATCAAAATAATTCCTTTTGTAGTTCTTTTGTCTTTCATAAGGCAATATGAATGTCTGTTATATTTCGTGTTGTTATGAATTTTCCAGAGTCTAGAACACGACCGAACATCTCATGATGACGAATGTATTTCTGTAATATTATCCAATTGTAATTGGGGCTCTGTCAGCACCCCGGCTCATCTCTATTGGGATTTTGTATGCTCCAAAATCAAGTCATATCTTTTTGTCCATATTATGAGGTTGTGATTCTAAAGTATTTTAAATAATAATTTATTTTGTTGCAGGGAAATGTGATTTTATGTGGACTCAGAAATGGGGCAATTGTCACTGTAGATTTTCGTGAGAAAAGAGAAAGGCTTTCCAATAGACTTATTACACATCGGATACCTTATAGATCTTCAGATAAGAAAGTTGGAAGTTCTAATAAAGAATGGTTCAAGGTATGTTATTTATTTTTGAAATAAAGAATTAAGGAGAGAGACAGGAGATTTCAAGAGACAATCAAAATGTAACATAATAAAATATTGTAAAGAGATACAGAATGTATAAACCAATGTAAACACGGTAGTTGCTATGGTACCCTAATGGGTTTGGTACCCAAGGTGAGTTGTCAATCATTTATTGACTATTGGTTTTACAATAAATGTTAAAAAGTTTATTAAATATAAATAACAACTAATCAATGCTAAACAACTCACCCTGGGTACCGGTACCTTGAAAACAAAGATGGGTACCGGAGTAATCCCCATGTAAACACTGATTTAAAAATTAAGAAAAACACTGTTAAAAAAACATCTATTATAGAAAGAAAAAAAAGATGAAAACTGAAATTTTCATGTGTTCAAAGTGAAGTATGATTGCTAATACTTCCGAATGTTACTTTCACACTTGACTACTGAAATAACAGACCATTAAGATCTTTAAAGTTTGCTTGAAGTCCATAGTAGGGAAACTATGCTTCCCACCAAATTAGTGATTCACAGTATGGCCACATAAATTGCATTTAATATTTAATTTTAGAGCACTAGTTTAGTAATGAATGCCAATTGTACAAATATAAAATTGCGCCATCTTTTCATATTCAAACAGGGTGTTATCTTTACTCTTTCGGTTTTTACTTTCATCCTTATAGTTTCACCTAATTTTAACTTGATCTCATTGTAACTTAAATTTTTGCATTTGGATCTTTTAAGTTTATAAAAATTTGTTATTTGGTCCTTACAATTTAGCAGTTAAGGGATTTATTCAAATTTTGCTGACTTGGCTAACAGGTACACATGGAATTTGGAAATGCCATCATTGATAAGCTAAATTAAACAAGTTAAAAATTGGGTGAAACTGGAAGAACTGTATCTTCATAATCAAGTTCTTCAAATCCCGAGTGACTTTTATATGTTTTACTAGAAATCATTTTGTTTGCTCATTTAAAATTTTCACTTTTGTCCATTATTTATTGTTTAATGTCCTTTAGTAGTTTCTTCTGCATTTTGTGAATCAAAGTTCAAGACCCTGTATAAATTTCTGATTTGGTGAAACTTTTTATTGTCTGCTATGATTGTATTCCGAGATCTTCTATGACTGATGATTCACTTTGTGAACATCCTTACACTATTAGTTGTAGCTGTTGATGATATATGCTTATGCCCCCCCACCTTTTGCAGCTCACTGGAGACATATATCCTTCTCATACCATTAGGATGCCTTCATCTATATCCTGGTTAGTCAGGTTTTTCCATGCCGATCTATTTGATTTATATCTCACTTGATTGGAAATTTATTGATTTTCACTGACTAGTTTCTGAAATTTTTTTGTGGGTTTGATACTAGTTTGGTGTCACTTCAGTTTGATGATCAGTACTTCTTGTCAAGCTCCATGGATGGATCGGTTAGTTGATTCTTGAGGAAGACTGTTTCCTATATTTATCTTTTAAGTCTGTATTTACATGGCATAGAATGCTGATTATTTGCAGCAGTATCTCATGATTAGGCATTTGCATGAATTATTTCCTACTATGTAAAGATAAAGTATTTATATTTAAAGTGCACAAACCAAGTCTGGATATTCCTAATAGATCATATTTAATTAAATGAATTTTTTTTTGAGAGATTATCTTTTCTTAATTGTCTTGGTCCTGCATGACCTAGATAATAAAATGACTGATATAATGACCGATGAAGGCATTACACACATAATCACTTTCTGTTGGAACACCTTTATGTTAGAAGAACTGACAAGATGATGAGGGAAAATGTTATCAAAATTGTCTTGGTAGCAACCATTTCTATGTGCAGACTGCAAATAATGAGAGAAATTACTTCTTAGATGACTTTTTATTTTAGGTGAGGCTCTATGATCGTCGCCTACTCCAGAGGGGTGCTGTTCAATCTTATGAAGGGCATGTGAATTCCCATACTCGTATACAGCTTGGGGTTGATCCAGCGGAGAGATTTGTTATGTCAGGTGGATGTTATTTCAGTGATGTCATTTATTTAGCATCCTAGATGTTTGAAAATTCTGACTTCGTCCATCTCAGGAGGAGAGGATTGCAACCTACGGCTATGGAGTATCAAGTCTGGCGAACTGCTTTTTGAGGATAAGTTCTCTGATTCAGTTCTCTCCACTGTGTGCTATCAAACATGTAAAGTAGTGAAAACATATGCTCTTTCCCTTTCTCCTATCAATTTTATAAATTCTCCTTTTATATTTTTGTTATGAGGCACTTTTAGGCATGGTTTTACTGGTTGCTAATTTTAATCTGTATTGTTTGACTGTATAGGTTTTAAAGCAGAGAAGGAAAACCAATACAAGCGTGACTCTTCTCAGGGTGCATGGCTTGGATCACATGAAGGACTATTTTATATGCACTGGTTATGAGGGTAAAGGGTTCTGCAGCTATAGTACCCGCAGCTGCTGCTGGGCTACCCTGAACTTACATGACCAAGTCTGGATATCCTCAAAAGCACATGCCCAGTGAACTAGATGTTCATGAGAAGCTTGCAGAGCACATTCCTGATATAATAAACTTTTTGAGATGATAGTCTGCTAATGCCGTATGGAAACGGAAATTCGGTCTTTCTGGACTACCAGGTTGCTTTTGACATTAGCATGAGGGATCAACGAGCTTGTAAATATACTAATATAGTGCAATTCACTATAAAGGTTTTTATGAGTAGAGCTAGCAGTTTGATTTTAGCACATAGCAGAGGTGACTAGTTAGATTCTAGAAATAGTGCAATTTACGGAAAAAGCATTTTGAGGGATGTCGCTCTTCCCCCCCAAGGTTTCTATGTTGACATGTTGCGCGTGTACTGTGAAAATCATCATATGGTGGCCAGCCATAGTTGTACTAATGACAATTGTGGTACTGTTAATTGACTCATTAGTAGCTATGATTATTTAAGCTCCGAATTTGATTAACATAATTTTGGAAAAGAAATGGCTTGGACAGAAGAGGTTTTTAACGCTACAACTGGTGGGTAGAACTGAATTTACGACATGATATATTAATATAATTCAATAACATAAGAGTTTTCCTTTTACATCCCAAAGTTGTGGCACATATTTTTTTTGAAAAAAAGGATCCCAACTTATGATATAAAAGTAGAAGAAAAAGTAGTATTACCACAATTTATCCTTAGCTGTGCTCAAATGACAGGAAATCTCTTCAATAAATAGTGTGACATTAAGTTCTTTTATTTAAACTTAGTGCAGAAAAGAAAATGATAGGTCAAAGGGTAGGTGAAGTGATCAATGTAGAGATTGAATTTAAAGATCAAGTGATTATCAAAATTAATATAATTGAAATTATAATTTAGAATTTTAATTTTATTTTTATTTTTATTAGAATTGGAATTGACAAGAATTTTAATTTTTATGTTTAGGATAATTAAAGAATTGAGACTTTTTAAATTAAAATTTTATTGTTTGAATAATTTATTAAGAATTTATAAATATATAATAAATAAAATTAAATTAATAAATAATAATTTAAATTTATAAAAAAAAATAATAGAGTTTGTGTTGCTAGATTATAACAGTTGTAATAAATATCAAATTAAAGGACGTCATTAATGATGGCAAAAATGATTGCATGACGCAAGCACTAGTAATTGGAAGGAGCGCGACGATTTGGTCATTGCACGCGCAACGACGACAGTGATTAAATGTCGTAGTGGCTAACACATTAAAGGCGCACATTAAAGGCGCGGTGGATAACGTGGCAGTACGTCAACAGGAACATTGTCAGAGAATGGAGGCAATGACATTGCCAGATTATGTCAGTGTTGGAGTAGTAATAGTTGTAGGATATTTTTAACTTTACCTTCTAATATGTAAAAAAATAAAAAAATTTGGTGCTTGGAATTGAAATTTTTCAATTTTAAGTTAAGAATTAAGAGTAATATAAATTAGTTATTTTTCAATTTCATAAAATTGAATTCAGAATTAGAATTCTAATTCTAATATACACACCAAACAAAATAATTGAAATTGGGAGGTCCAATTCTAATTCTAATAGTTAATTCCAAACTTAATTCCATCTCCCAAATATAACGTAATTGTATCTGAGTTATGGCTATAAGATAGGGTTAAATCTTAAGTTATTTGACTAAATTTGATACAATAAAAATTTAAAGTGCCGCAATAGTACACAAACATGTACAGAAGATAATAGAATTTATCTGAATAAAATTTAACACAGATTTTTATAACGTGACATCAAACAACAAAGGAGTTGAACGTTTTTATTATTTTGATTAATCATAGAAAAGGTCAGTGTAATTATCCACACAAAAAAAAACTCCCACACCAAAATTTCCCCTTTTCTCCAAATCAGAACCCAAAAGAAAAAGGAAAAAAATGGAAAACAAATATAGAATGAAGATAAGTAATAATAAAAAAGGAAACCGAAATGACCAAATAAAAAACACAGTCGGTAAAAGGAAAGCAGTCAGAGCACTTTGATTGCTTTTGTCAAAGCAGCCATGCAGTTCTTTTGATATCTTTTTTGTTTGACAAACATTATCTAGCCATACTCTTACCAAGCAGTTGAGTCTTGTCTTGGTAACAAATTAAAGTAACAAATTAAAGCGATAAGACACCCCTAAAACCAAAAGTGAAGGCAAAATCATGTCTCAGTGCCTATACAAGACAAGCTTACCTCCTCTTGTAGCTTTGTTGTCTGAAATTGAGCCTATATTTTTGGTTGAAAGTTTTAAATGCGATGGGATGTGGTAGAAAATGTCATTGCGCGTGCCTAGCATCCATTACATTTAACAATGAATTTAGTAAGTGGTACTGCATGTGACAAAATGTTTGAAATGTGAAGGTATTTCATTCCACAAAATGCTAAAAGATAATTTATGATAATTAACACTATGGAATCTTGGTAGCTTTATCCCAAAATGTGAAATCATGATCGAATTGGCTACCAATATAGAGCTTTCGAAAGTCCAATAAAAATCTTCTAGACAAGCAAAGCAAAGAAAAATGACCCAACAATTAGTCCAAATAAGTTTGGCAGTTTCATATGATAAACGAACAAGAGGGTACTAACAAGAAGAAAGAGACACTAGAGATATATATTATTGAGTCAGCCTGGAATGGTTTGTTTCAGTTTTAAAGCAAAGTGACAAATGGTACTATGGAACAACCAGAGAAGGTGATGAGGATATTTTGGGAAATTGAGGATGAAGGATATTGACCCTTCAAACGCTGCTTTGAATGCCAAATCCGTATAACTTTTTCACGCAAAACAATGATGGTTGAGGTAGTTTCAGTCTTCTTGTTTTTTTTTTTTAAAGAGTTGCTATAATATTTAAAATTGAAGTGAGTTGTAAAATATTTATTAATTATTAATTTTATAATAAATATTAAAAATTATATTAAATATAAATAAATATTAAAAATTTATTTTAAATATTGATATTTAGAAAAAAAAATAGCAAAATAAATTTTTTTTTAACTCCAATTCTCCTTTCATTATGGTGTACAGTGAGTGAGCAACTCCTAGACGTAAAGAAAAGCCCTCAAAAACCTTCATTGCAATTTGAATCATTATGTCCCTTACCACAGCGATTTTATCCATTGGATCATTACCCAATAGCAAGTTGGATGCCCTCTTCCCATTAAATGACAGAAATAACCTTCTTATAGAACTTTTTATTTGTCATTTTGTTTTTCCTTCTTGTGTAACTACTGAGGAACTCACCTTTTAATATTATTTAATTATTAAACAAGTTTAATTTTTATATATTTCGAGAGTAATTTTTTTTATATTATCATTTAATTATATGTAGTTATATCAATAAATGAGTTTAACTCATTTAATAATATAATAAAATTTATAAAAATAGTATAAAAAATTTATACTTACATTAAATTAAATCCTAAATCCTTATTGGTACTCCCTCAATGTATATATTAATGAAATGTTAATGTACGTATCTCCTTATACTGCCTCAAAGTTCAAGTTAAAGATTCATGTCTTCCCCCTTTCCACCTCGACCCTATCGACTTTTATGTGTCCATTAAAAATAAAAAAAATATTGGTGAAAATTATTTTAAAAAGTAATTAACTTGGATAATATATATTTGATTGATTAATTAATTAATAAATGATAAAATTGAGATCCAATTGTACTTAATTAGAAACTTAACGCATAACAGTATATATGAAAAGAAATTGAAAACATACATGATTGAGAAAATGATAGAAAGGAGGAAAAATATGATGACCATTCTGAATAGATATTTACATATATAGATATGAACATAATGATGACTAGAAATAGAATCTCATATACACATATTCTCATGTTTAAATGATGGGTACGTGCGTGGGTCAGTTTCAAACAATAATATTAATATAGACTGCACTGATATCAAACTGCTTTGAAGCCCTAGAACTCCAAATTAATTCTTTTCAAATGGCCAAAAAAAAAAACAACAACAACAACAACCAAACAACCAAGCGGGAAGAAAGTAAAAGAAAACCAGAAAACCACAAACCTCTCCGGTGGTAATATTAATTTTATTCTCTTTCTTTCTAATTTCTTGTGGGGTTTCTACACTGATACTAAATTTACCTGTTAATTTGAAATGGGGTTTGGACCACTAGGGACTTCATGTGCACTGGCATTGAAGATCCTGTTCTGCCAATGCAATGGTGGCTGCGGAGCTTGAGGGAGTCCTCTCTTTAGACCCTGTAGTTGATCAGGAACATGGCTGCTTTTGGCGGTTTCTTTTCGTGCCATATCCGTCTTGGAATTTTGTGAACTGCCTTCTCTTGCGGAAGCAGCTAACATGGTGTTCCTCCTCTTGGCACCATCTTTGGTTGAAGTTAAAGGAGAGAAGCTGTGTTCTTGGAAGCCCATAGTGAAGTGAAAGGTTAAGAGCAAAGAGAAGAAGAGGGTCATGCAAGTGGTAGAGGGAAATGCTGCATCACCAGCCATGCAAAACGAAGTGCCTTATAAAAATCATCCAAGAAGCCTAACTAGCTTATTAGGTAGGTAATCAACAAATTAAAAGGAACAAGGGTTGGATGTGTGAATATTGTGAAAGTTTTAGAGCTGAAGGTGACAAGAAGGTAAATAAGTGTTCTGGGAAAGATACCTTAACCTGTAGGGTTTATTATAGTGATAAAGCAGAGAGAGATAGAGAGAGACTCCTGAAATATGAAAAGAGGAAAGGGGAGATTGGTGAACACCTCTTTTAACGGTGTGTTGGGTGTTAGATACATAGCTTTATCGTTATGTTCTGTCGTATTGGGCATGGAAGTGAAAATACAAATAAGGAGTTGCTGATAAATAAATGGTTACTAACAAATAAGGAATTTCCAATTCCCACAATAAATGATTTTTTCTTTTTAACAAAATGAGAGTGTGTGTGTGTGAAACTCAAGACTCAAAAGCGAGAGAGCAACTTGGTTTGGTTGATCAGGATTTACTGGGACAGTGAGGGCGCGGTCGGAAGCAACCCATAGTTCCCTGTGAAGAGGACCAAAGAGAGCCCACACACGCAAATGAGACACACTTGCGAAATCTTGGCTTCATGGGAAAGAACAAGTGCACAAAAACAAAAAAAGGACCAGAGAGAGAGGAGTGATCTTGATATCTCTAGTGAAGAAGGGATTTAAATCTTTTGTTACTTTTTTCAATCTCCTTTTTCTTCATTTTAATTAAATGTTAGCAACTCAGCAATAATTTCTCTTTTAGTTATTAATTTTTTTAATTGAGTTGCTAACCTTTAATTGAGAAGACAAAGAACGTTAAGAAAAAATGACAGAAAATTTGATTCCGTGAAGAAGGCCGAAAATTAGCTGTTATTCAAGTTAAAACCTTTTGATAAAAGCTGCCACAAATAAAGAACCTTTGGAAGACAATTTAGAAGAAGAACAAAAGGTTAAATAGCAATTTATCACTCCATTTTATTGGTCTAATTACACTTCTCCCTGATTTACAAAATTAAGCACATTCCATTTTGATTTAAATGATTTCATATCATATCTTACCTATCATCCAAATTTAAAGTTGATTCTCACAATTTAATAAGTATGTGCTAAGCATTACCACTTTCCAAAAGTGGTATGTGATATCAGCAAAAAGGATGAAGTGAGTGAGTCAGTTTTACAATGCACATTCTCATAAGAGATTTTTGCAGAACTTAGTGAAAAGCACATAGAAGAACAACTTTTTCCCTCTTATGGAGTTAGTGACGATTTTGCTATGGATTAATAGGAGTCAAAGACCTACAGTAACCTGACTCAAACTGCTGGGGTGGCATTCAGAATTGGTTGGAAAGATACAAGGCTTGTTAAAATTGAGTTTTTAGCATTAAAGAGGTAGTATTAACCCAAACTTGATCCCATAAACCGTTTAGCTACTTAATTTTTCTTGCATTGGTATTACTATTAGAGTTATGTTCTGCAATCCCTCCATCTATGAAAATAGGTAGATAAGATCCTGTATATGCTAACATTTGCATAACATGACTTTAGTGGGAACCTTAGCGGTGTTTTAATGTAGAGACCAAATTATGCCGTAGTTTTCACATTTAATGTTTCCTACATATTCCAGAATATGCGAAATTTGGCGAAAAACCAATGCATGGTCTAGGAGATAAAAGTTTGCATAAAACTATTTTGACAAGCTAACGGTAGACACCTTGTTTAGTTTATAAGCTTGGAAGGTCGAGGGACAAATCTATAATTTGCTGGACAATATGACCAGTGGGCAGCAATGAATTGAAGCCATATGTTGATGTGTGAGCCACACTGCCAATACTTTGGGAAAACTCCGGTTGAAAAAGGAAAGGAAAAGGAGTGGAAAAGTAATACATGCGTAAAAGTGAAGCACATTTGGAAAAGTAAGATGTAAGAGGTATGTTTTTAAGAGGTATGAACTATTCCTTGGTATATTTTACAACATATTGCTGATTAAGGAAATATGTTTGAAAGTTGGGTTGGTGGTAAGCGACTTACGACTTTATGAGGAAGTTAATGGCTTGAATCTTAAGAAATTTCATTATGGGTAAAGTTAATAAATGTAATTACTCCATCATTTTAAAGAGATTATTCACATACTAAAAAAATGCGAAGATACTTCTGGTTTAACTATAAAAAGAAAAAAACAAAAGAAATATATTTGGTAGAAACAAGCACGGAAGAACGTACGTGATAAGAGGAGTGCAAAATGAAAATGTACTTAATGAGTTTGAGAATATCATGTTCTGAATATTACTAGTGCACAATATTTAACATTTTAAAAAATCACAATTTTTTAATACAAAATAGGTGTTCTGATTAAAAAGAAGGATTTAATTTCAATTCATTGTCGGTGTAAAAATTTTCTACACTGTCATCCAATCATGTGCTGACACGTCATTAAAAGAGTTAGATTTTTTAGGTAGTTGTTGTGATAGTCAAACTCTTTTAATGATTTGGTGACACATGATTGAATGACAGTGTAAAGAAATTTTACACTGACGGTAGATCAAAATTAAACTCTAAAAATAAAGGGGATTCGTGAGTATTAATTCACTACGAATCAAATCTGGAAGCTAATGCTTCCTAACGGAAGCGGATGCCACTAGGCTATAAATTCATTATAAAAAAATTACATTTCGTTGTGTATGACATTATATGTTAATTTAATACAATAAAATTGGACTTCTCTTTTTACGACACAAAGTTGAGGCACCAATTTTTTTTTTTTAAATGAAAGACTCAGTTATGATAAAAAAAAATCACGATAACTTTGATCTTATGGTCAAATGACCGGAATTCTTTTCTATTACAATTTTTATTATTATTTATGGTTATGTTATAAAATCTTTTATGAACTTTTAAAATATTTTTTCTATAATTATTTTAGTACTCGTATAATCTCTCTTAAGGTATGATTAAATTATTCGAATATTTTTCTTATTTATAATTTATAATAATATTTAAATAAGGATAGAACTTAATTAAGTGAGCACAATTAGTGTGACACATTAAGTTTATTTGATTCTGAGTTTGACAAAAGAAATTCTAAAGGAGATACTTGTACTAAAATATTGACAAGACCCAAATATCCATAGAATTTATCTGGACAAAACTTTACAGCGTCTAATAGCATGAGAGATTTTTATAATTTTACAGTAAACAACAAAAGAGTTTAATATAATATATTTAAAACAGAAAATATTTTTTTATTTATTCTTATTGTTATAAATATAATAAAGAGAGATTAAAATAAAAGAAATATATATAACCTCTCTAAAGATCTAGTTCTGCAATAATTATACCACAGCTCTTTTTTCATTTTTTTCATTGAGTGGAAAATGTGTTTATATAAGATCCTAACATAAATAAGGAGATGAGAGATTACAACTCTTTATAAAATACACTATAACGGATTAAAGTTTATATATATATATATATATATTTGAATATTATGGGTTGTAATAATCAACCTTTGTTAAAGACACCATTAATTTCCAACCTTAACTATTAATGCATGAGGTTATCTATAACACGAAAAATATGCATATTTTTTGAACACAGAACCTTGAATGTTCACACACTTTGAATAGACTTAATTAAAACTTTTTTAAGAAAAGTCCGTTGAGATAAAAACGTAGTTAAGGAAAAATATTACAATAATTGTTAGTAACTTACTTTTATCAAAGTTTCTCATAGTGATGTCTTTAAGTCGATGCATTTAATATTGTGCATTTGCTTATTTTAAAATTTGACAATGCCTTTATGAATACCTTTGTTTTTTTGGTACAGAAAATGGGAAAATGAATATGCCCTTACTCTAATTTTACAGGTTAGGATGGAATCTTAGAAGAGTAAGTACAGTCCCACCTAAAAGATTATCCAATGATTTTTTTCTCATTTTGAAAGGAGACTACTCAATTGGTTCCGAGCCTTACTAGAGGATTTCTCATGGATGACCACAAAGTGAAACTATTAGTTGAAGGGGAATTCGAATCCGTACACAAAAAATACATAATCTTATTTGAATTTCTTTAACCAATTGAGTAAACCAAAGTGGATTTTTGTGAATAAATCTGTTTTATGATTTGAGCGAATTTTACAAGTCAATATCAGCATTCTTTTCGAGTTCATAAGTGTAAAAGGAAGATCAGGAATAATGAAAAATGAAACCGAAATAACGAAATAAAGAAAACAGTCGGTTAAAGGAAAGCTGTCAAAGCACTTTGATTACTTTTGTCAAAGTAGGGAAGCAGTTCTTTTGATATCTTTTTTGTTTGACAAACATTCTCTAGCCATGTTCTTACAAACAGTTGAAGGCAAAATCACGTCTCAGTGCCCATACAGAACTGGCTTCTAGCTCCTCTTCTAGCTCTGTTGTCTTAACTTGAACCTATATTTAATTAGGGTTAAAAAAAATTAAATGGGATGGGATGTGGTGGAAAATGTCATTGCATGTGCCTAGCATCCATTACATCTAACAATGAATTTAGTAAGTGGGTACTGTGACACAATGTTTGAAATGAGAATGTATTTCATCCCACAAAATTCTAAAACACAATTTATGATGACTAACACTTTGGAATCTTGGTAGCAGTATCCCAAAATTTAGACATCCAATACACATCTTTTAGACAGCCAAAGCAAAGAAAAATGACCCAATACTTAGTTCAAATCAGTTTGGCATTGGCAGTTTCATGTGATAAACAAGAGGGTACTACTACTATCCAACAAGAGGAAAGAGACACTGGAGATATATATAAGAATTGAGTCAGCCTGAAATGGTTTGCTTCAGTTATAAAGGAAAGGGACAAAGGATACTATGGGAGTTGCAGGAAGGTGATGAGGATATTTTGGGAAATTGAGGATGAAGGATATAGACCCTTCAAACACTGCTTTGGATGCCAAATCCGTATAACTTTTTCACGCAAAACAATGGTAGTTACTGGTTGAGGGAGGTTTCTGTCTCCTTTTTAACTCCCCAGTCTCCTTTCATTATTGTGTGCAGTGAGAAACCCCTCGTCATAAACGAAAGCCCCCAAAACTTTCGTTGCAAATTTGAATCATTATGTCCCTTCCCTCGGCGTTTTTTATCCATTGGACCATAGCCAGTTGTGTGCCCTTTTCACCTTAAATGGCAGAAATAACCTTCTTAAATAATTAACCTTTTTAATAACATTATTTTCTTAATTAACATCTGAGTTTGATTTTGATCTATAATTAATGTAAAATTTGTATATAAAAATAATGCATTCACATATATTTTATCTCTCTTTTTAATATTAAAAAACTTAAATAAATAGACACATGTGAGATATGTGAGATAAAATATATATGCATGTATTATTTCTCATTTGTATACTATTATTAAATTACACTAGATTAGCACCTGTGATATGCACGAGGTAATATAAAAAAAATATTATGTATAATAAAATTCTTGAAATTATTATTTAAAGAAATTATGGTTAATTAAGATTAAAACAATAATTTGTTTGAAGTGATACATTGAGATAATTATTAGGAAAACAAATATAAAAAATAAAAATATTATCATTTTCCTTTGCTCTAATAATCAAAACTCACATAAGATCCATCCATAATTCATAAAAGTTTGATAAATATTAATTGGATTTAGCAAAGATAAAATAAAAGTAGTCAAAGAAATAGTAAAAGATTGAGTTATAAATAATATTATTTTCTCATAAATATTTATTTATTTAAATTTTATTAATTAAATTGTGTTGAAAATTTTGAGATAAAATATTTTTAATCTTTGATAATTAATTGATTGATATTTATAATGATATTAAACAATTTATGAAAACGATATTGATTAATTAATTTATAATTATGAAATTTTATTTATGAAAGTTAATAATGTCAAAGATAAATAATAAAAATAATTTTATAAAACAGCATAAAAGGAAACAATTAGTATAGAAAATTAAAGTCTCGTGTATATCGTGTAATTGTTCAATTGTGAATAGTATGAGAATATATTGAAAAATAGTTGACTTTATATTTTTAAATTATGATATGTATCATATTATTAAAATTTAATATTTTATACAATTAGGGTAATTATATATTTTTCAAATTATTTAATAATATTTTAAATAACTCTAAAGTTTAAGTAGTTAAAAATGAAATAGGTTACAACAAAAAACTAATAATAATAATAATAATAGAATTTAATTTTAATCTACTATCAGTGTAAAATTTCTTTACATTGTTATCTAATCATGTACTGACACATCATTAAAAAAGCTAGATTTTTTAGTGGTTGTTGTGATAGTCAAACTCTTTTAATGATTTGGCAATACATGATTGGATGACAGTGTAAAGAAACTTTATACTGATAGTGTAAAGAAACTTTATACTGACAGTGAATCAAAATTAAACTTGTAATAATAATAATAATAATAATAATAATAATAATAAGGGAGCCCAAAATCACAAAGATTCTATTTAAATATAGAATTTATTATAATACAAAAGTATAATAATAATGTAATTACATTTTATGATATGACTTTTTTTAAATTAAGGGGAAAAAACACTAATAAATTATCTATAAAAAATATGCTAATAAATTAAATGAAAAGGAAGATGATATAAATTTTGATTTTGTAACACATTAGTGTAATCTTCATCCCGATTTTTATAGTTGAGTGAATATTTTTCCATTAATAGTTTTGATTTTGAAAAGTAAAAAATAAATATCTTATTATCAAAAGTTAAATGAAATCAAATTAACTATAATTTAAATTTAAATTTAAATTGGATATTAACTTCATTATTTAAAATTATTATTTATAAAAATTTATAAAAATTAATTTATAATAATAATTTTAGAAGCCATTAAAAAGAAGTTAACGTACACATTCAAAAAGAAATTAAACACATAAGTAAAAAGACTTATTTATAATTCACATTTGCATAAGAAACTACAAATTTTAAAGGGAAAAACTTATTATGAATGACACGTAACATTAGTAAAACTTTAATGGACTCTTTTTATAATATTATATAAATATTGACACATTATTAAAATAATTTAATTTTTTAAATAGTTATTGTTATAATTAAACTTATTTATTGATATAGCAACATACACATTATTAATGTTAGTGTAAAACTTTTTTAAATTGATATTAGATCAAAATTAAATCTTTTACATATAGTACATAACATATAATTGCTCTTTTAAGAACTCTATTATGTTAAAATGATTATCAAGTTAACCCTAAAAACCCACTTGTAAGTCTAAATTAAAGAAATAATGAAATATTAATGAAATGTTGGTGTATACGTAAAGATTTAACTTTTCTCCCTTTTCGCCCTTGACCCTCTCTATTTCTGTGTGTTCATAAGAAATAATAAAAAGGAAAAGATTGGCGAAATATCATCAAAAGGATCACAAAGTAACTAACTCGGATTATATTTGGTTGATTAATTAACTAATTAATGATAAAATTGAGATCGATTGCCCTAAATTAAAAATTTAGAAAGGAGGAAAATGATTACCATTCTGAAAAGAAGCAAGCATATATATATATATATATATATAAACATAATAATGACTAGAAAGTAGAATCTCATATAAACATATCCTCATATGTTTAAATCATTGGTACGTGGTCATGGTTTCAGTTTCAAACAATAATATGAATAGCTCGCCCAAAAAAAAAAACAATAATATGAATAGAAACTGCGCTGATATCAAACTGCTCTGAAGCCCTAGAACTCCAAATTAATCCTTTGCAAGTGGCCAAAAGGGGGGGGGGGGGAACAGGGAAGAAAGAAAAAGAAAACCCGAAAATCACAAACCTCTCGGGTGGTAATATTAATTTTATTTTCTTTCTTTTTCCTTTCTTGTGAGGGTCTACACTGATACTAAATTTACCTATTTGAAATTGGGTTTGGACCACTAGGGACTTCATGCTCACTAGCATTGAAGATCCAGTTTTGCCGTTGCAATGGTGGCCGTGGAGCTCCAGAGCGTCGTCTCTTCGGACCTTGCAGGTGATCAGGAACATGGATGCCTTTGGCGGTTTCTTTTGGTGTCATATCCGTCTCGGAATTTTGTGTACTGCCTTCTCTTGCTGAAGCAGCTAACATAGTGTTCCTCCTCTTGGCACCTTCTTTGGTAGAAGTTAAAGGAGAGAAGCTGTGTTCTGGGACAGCCATAGTGAAGTGAAAAGCTAAGAGCAAAGAGAAGAAGAGGGTCATGCAAGTGGTAGAGGGAAATGCTGCATCACCCGCCATGCAAAACGAAGTGCCTAATAGAAATCATCCAACAAGCGTAAGTAGCTTATTGGGTAGGTAATCAACAAAATTAAAAAGGACAAGGGTTGGCTTTGTGAGTTTATACTGTGAATTTTTTTAGAGCTGAAGGTGACAAGAAGGTAAATAAGTGTTCTGGGGAAGATACCTTAAGCTGTAGGTTTTATTATATTATAATATGATAAAGAAGTTCAACTTAGAGACAGAGAGAGACTCTTGAAATATGAAAAGAGGAAAGCGGAGATTGGTGAACTCCTCCTTTAAAGGTGTGTAGGGTGTTAGATAGATAGATAGCTTTATCACACTGAAATGAGCTCACGGTCACAATGCAGGTATGAACAAATTAGTTTAATTTGGATCCACAGTGAGCGTAAAAAAAATAGTACATTGTTATTCAATCAAATATTGTTATATTATTAAAGGAGTGTGATTACCATAACAACTATCTAAGAAGTCTCATTCTTTAAATAATGTGTCAAATACATCAATGAATAATAATATAAATTTTTTTTACATTAATAGTGTATTAAAATTAAATTCTAAAAAAATTTGCTAACATTTTATTACATTGATATCTAAGAATTTTTTTTAAATATATGTTTAATAAAAGTAGAAGCTGTGTTGTAACTTCTACGTTTTTAAATAAAAATTTTGTTCTTATTTTTCAATTATAATAAAACAAAATATTTACATTTTTAAGAAAGTAAATATTAGAGATTAAGTGAGAGAAAATTACTATTATTATCTCTACTATACTAATGTAGAGAACTATCAGAAAATGTCATAACTATTTCACCAGGTATCAAATTATTCGCCGAACTTTCATTGATTTAATTTAAATTGTCCTCGTTCAATGAGAGTGGCATCAGAATTCAGATACATCATGCACCAATTGTTGCACTAGTTTCAAAATTCGAAGAACGAATTAGACCAAAAGAAAAAGAAAAATTATACCAACCCATCCCAACCTGGTTAGGGTTAGGTCACCTTAGAGACAAACGAACAAAGCTTGATGAACTAGTTAACCGATGAAGTGACGAAGACGAACGAAGATGAAGCGTCGAAGTGAACTTGTGCATAATAAAAAGACGTCATATTATTATCAACAACAAAAAAGACGTCATATTAGGCATTAAACCCAAAGCAACATCGTTTTACACAAAAACAAAAAATTATAAAACTAGTCGAGTGATTGGGTTAGGTCAAGTCCCATTGGGTTGGAGAAAACCTTGATACCAAACAAATGGGTTGGAGTTGACAGCTTTTGGATCTTACCCAATCCATACTTTTGTGTTTCAGGTTGACGGGTTTTGGATCTTCCTACCAAGCCAACTCGATATGCAACATCATTTCCTCGGAGTAGGGATCTCGTCATCTTTTTTCCCTTGACATGATCTCCCGTTTAGAAAATAAAAAATAAAAATTTACGCTTTCGTGATTGGAGGAGTATGTTGTTAACCCCAACATATTATTACAAAATTTATTTTGTTGATAACAAACAATATTTGGATACCTTGAGTTTTCTCATTATTTTTTCGATTTTTTTTAAGGTATCAAGAACAAATTCTCTCCGTACAAATTTGCTCTTGAAGATCTAGTATTTGTAGAAGTCTACAGTTTTGTCTTTTGTAAGCCTCTAAACTTTAGAAAAACCTGAGGACAACTTTTTGCACAAAAATACTTAAACTACATATCTTGAAAATAATTTAAAACTAAGATTGCTTAAAATCACTACTAGTCTTTGTTAAAATATAATTAATTTCAAGCTGTTTTGAGAAAACTTTTAATTTCATTATGGTTGTTTTGTAGTGGTGTCAGACAACTCAAATAATAAATCTTTGAAATATAAAGTCAAAATAATTTTAGAAATTTTAATCAAAAGTTAAATTTTATAAAATAGTACAAGACTAAATAATTAGTGTTAATCATGAGGTGTAACTCAGTTGTCAAATTAATTTTTATATAGATCAATACAACAGTTTAAAATTCATTGAAAACACCTTGTGATCATGGTTAAGCCGAACTTGCTTGAGCAATAATTAGTCTCTTATTCTTATATAAAAATAATAATTGTTGTTGTTAAATATATATATTAAAGGCTTGGTGTTGAATACTACCTACCGTTGAATGCCACTGAAGATTCACGAGTCACCAATAATTTTGAGCATCCGTCGGATCGCAAAGTAGAATTTTGTATTAGCCTCAATCACAACAATTGTCTCGCTTTCTTTCACTCTAAATTTGTAAAAGCATTCAAAATCAAAAAGTTTTGTGATCCTAACAAATTTCACAGAATCAACAGTGTACTTTCCATCACCCAAATGAATTCAGACTTGAATGATGCAGACCACTTTTCATAGTGACATGGAAATGAACGAAGAGGCATTGTTTCCTTACGTTATATATAGAATCGCATCTGAAAATGGGGATGAAAATTTCTGCATTGCTATATTTAATTTCACTGTGATAGGTAGCAATCTGATTGCAACAATGGCATTGGCAATTTGGCATCTAAATCTAAAGTAAAATAAAAGACACACCCACAGCACGGTATCTAAATCTAAGCATTTTTTCTGAGCTCGTGTTGTCACTTTTGTAAACATAGCAGCTTGTTGGCTCGTCATAACTGGTTTTTGTGGTAACCACCGGGACCAGTTTCTCTTGATTTTATTATTATTGTTTTATTTTATTTTATTAACTATTAGTGAGACTAATTTTAAATTATTTAAATTATTGTTCACCCAAACACTTAAACCAAATGCAGATATATCAAAAGTTTAATTAACAAGAAAGAGAGAGCATTTATTGATATTTAAACATGGCCTGACTTCTAATTAATTTAAAATTAATTAAGAGGACAAAATAATTTAGTTCAACATAAATAAACATTTTGATTTTGATTTTGATTTGGTTAACTTGTTATAAAATATAGATCTTTAGGGAATCTGTGACTCTTTTATAAAAATGTAATTATAAATCAAAGTGGAATACATGTTTTATTTTTCTTGTCTGGTACCTCTACACTTTTTATGTGTGAGATTAATCATGTTCAGGGTACTAAGTACCTCTTTCTCACAAGGGCTTTCTTGCGGGCTTGATCCACTAATATTGCAGAGACCTCTCAACCGCTAACCTCAAACTTGCTTACCACTTGAACTAGTTTAAGGTGGAATACATGTTATTTGAACCAAACTAAAATGTCAATTTTCCAAAATTAAAAATCATCATTTTCTTTGTGTAAGCGTCAAGTTGGAAGAATTTTTCTAAGAACATGTTAGAAATGAAGCCTTTAATTACGAGTTTATTATTTTAGATTAAGTGTTCCTATATTTAGAAGGAACAAGTGTAAAAAAATAAGGGTAAAAGAATTATCTATGAGAAGAAGAGGAAAAGAAAACATAAAACAAAAGTGAAAATTAATTTGACGTAACAATTTTAAGTATTGTATGCACGAAAGAAGAAAGTAGGAAAACAAGATCCAAGTACAAATTAAAAATTGTATGAAGCAAACACAGAATCAATCAATAAGCATTGACAAAATTGCAGTTGGTCCTGATTTCTCCTTCATCCTCGCCCGTGAGAACTTCAACAATGCCAAGCTTTGCCATGGACACTGCAAACTGGTGCTCGAAAATGGAGGGCGCGGCAGCCAATGCCGAAACAAGGGGAGAGGTCCTTGGATCAGAATATAACAACTGATCTGTGGATAACAATCCCATTTTCTTCTCTAGATTTATATAGTACTGAGGATCAAAGGCCTTTGGCGTTGTAGCATCAAGATCCACATACTCTGAGGCCCATCTGCACTTACTTTGCAAGAAGTTGAGGTACTTGGGATTTATAGATGGGTCTGGTTTGCCAGTTCCTTGGTAGTTGTATAGCCTATATTGAATGGATTCACATGAAGACCTTCCAATAGTATGAGCCCCTGAACACAGTTATCACGCATATATATAGCAACAATCAGTGGATCATTTTGAAGGAAGTTTGTGCCAATGCATGTACGTTTAACACTAACAAAAAAAATGGTACATCTAATTAATTTACCTGAGAGAACAACCAAATCAAGCACAGTCAAGCCCTTGGATTGGAGAAACTCAACCAAGGAAGTAATGTTTTCGTGACCCATTGGCACCAATTCAGCTTCCTTGGCAATGGAGACCCTCCCGTCTTTCCTGCCATAGGGGACTGCCCAATATGGACCTTTCAACTCAACCGTGGCATCCCTTGCAGCAGCAGTCATAATATCTGCACAAGACACCGTCTTGGGGCAATGCTTCTCCAGCTCTGCCTTGATATCATCGATCACTTCGAACCCTCTCAGTGTCTTGCTTGCTGGTGCTGTCCTCTCACTTCCATCATGGTTCAAAAGAATGGAGGCATCACATCCCTGTATGAATAGAATAGTCCAAATGAGTACTAGTACTGCAAAATCAAAATCAAAACCCACATTTGGGGAGCAAAATATATAGTAGTACTTATATACCCTGACAGAGAAATCATGGAAATGAAGCCTCATGAGACTGGCTGCTAGAGTGTAATCCTTTTGAATCCATTCTTTCACTTTCCTGTGCAGGATAGATTCGAATTGAGGACAGCTTTTACGGTAGTAACCAAAGGATAGGAGATTATCCAAGGTGTTTTCATCTAATGTTGGGACTTGGAGAGTGAAGACAGTATCACCTGGGGTGGAAGTGAATGGCTCATCATACTGATCATAGTCTTTATGAGGATGAGCTGAGGCTGAAATGGTGTAAAGAAGCAAAAGAAAGAGCAATGGGAAGGAAGAGTTGGACATGCTCACTGTGTTATTGACCTCAATGACACCCTAAATTGGTAATGCTACTAAGATAAATATGGTAGGTGTAGGGAGGTGTGGTGTGGGTACGTCGTTTATATATAGAGGAAGACTTTGAGATTGTGATTATGTTATTAGGGTAACGTGGGACGCACCCAATAAAACACAGATGACATGCTAGCATGTAGCAAATGAGTTCAGATTATTATATGATTTTGTTTTCCTTTTATTTAATTATTTTGTAAGACCACATGGTTTACTCATATTTTGTGAGACTAATCTCATTGGTTATGCTTAGTCATAAGGTAATTTTAGTAAAATTCGAAATCTTGCACTATATGAAGTCACCTAGGTAGAACTTAGTTTGCAGTCACGCCTCTTTGTTTTCCTTTTATTTATTTTTTTACTGCAAAATCTAGCATGACTCTTCTTTAATTGACCTTTCTCCCATTATTTGCCATGGTTATGACTAGAATGATTGCATAATCATCATCTGCTTATATTCTTCTTTAAACTCATTTAATTGATTGAAATGATTTGTGCATATATTTTTGTAATGGTTGACAACTTGACATTGACCAAGTGTTTGATAAATTTCGTATTCAGGAGGTTATTAATTAATAGATAAAAATATAAGTATGAAGGCCCAACTGAATAATAACCATATCAGATGAAGGAGGGTACCTAACTCAACCAGGCCTTGGGCCATAGACCCAAAATGAAGGCTCCAGGAGAAGAAATGCACCAGTATCTTGCTGCAAGAAATTGTAAGGGCCCAATGGAAAAGTGAGATTAGAAGGAACAACATATTTCAGATTTTGTGAAATCATAGACGCATATTCTATCTAAGCCTTCAGGTTAAATTTATATAAAACAAGATCACTAGATGCATATATACATAAATAAATAAAAAAGAGATTTAATTTTGACTTACTGTAGGTGTAAAAAGAATTTGCATTATTATTTAATCATATATTATCACATCATTAAAAAAAACTTAATTATTATAAAATTATCTAAAAAGTCAAAATATTTATAATAATTTGTCTATACATGATTGAATAATAGTGTAAAAAATTTTACGTGTGGATCAAAATAAAAAGAAAAAAGAAATCAAGTCACATATAATTAGATATAAAAAAATACTTATATTTTGTCTAATAATTTTGAATTTAATTTCAATCCACTGTCAGTGTAAAGTTTTTTAACATTGTCATTCAATTATATGTTGACACGTTATTAAAAGAGTTAGACTTTCTAAGTGGTTGTTATTATAGTCAAACTCTTTTAATGATTTGGTAACACATGATTGAATGACAATGTAAAAAATTTTTACACTGACGGTAGATCAAAATTAAAGTCAATAATTTTACCTTTTAGGTTGAATTTATTATTTTTGTGAATAGAGTAGTTACCTGAAGAAGTATGTGCCCAACCATAAATTCGCGTCAAAGCTCATGCAAACGATGACGTGTTTGAGTGGCTGTTTATTATCACAGGAACTTTGTTATGGCTGAGGCCTTCTATTCTTAGTTCAAATGGTAATATCCAGCATTATTTTAAATAGTATGAAAAATTATATTTGTGGATTGAGTATTATAAAGGGTCAAAATGTTTCAATGTTTCTTATAAATTATTGTTATTTTTAAATTTTCATGTGAAGTTGAAAGTATTTCAAGTTCAATGTTTCAGATTTATCATATTCTGTTCCTTGTTATGTCGTTTCATAATTTGTCAACCATACATACTTTTGGCCTTTGGGATCAATCATCTATCCTTCAAAGTTGGCACTTTGTCATATACCTAGTAGAAAATGCTGATTAAAAAACTCTAAAGTATAAAAAATACAATAAATTAATGTTATATGATGTTTTTGCTATATATTAAGAAATTATTTAATATCCCTAAAAAAAGAAATTATTTAATACAGATAACGAATTTTTATGGAATAAATATAGGAATAGAAGGATTTAGAATAAAATAATTTTTTATTCTATTATTTAGTTTTTCTTGAAATGAAATAACAAATCTTTCTATCTATATATTAATTTGTTACACTAGAATGAATTAGAAATGTATGTAAAAGGAGTTATGGTGTCATCTTGTGGGTCTCACTTTATCCGGAACACCGTTCCAACACATAAGATTATAAAAAATATACATATATACTACTAAAAATTGTACAAATGAAATAAATAATAATTGGTATCATGGATTGTACACAATTTTAATGAAATAAGGTAAGGCATGTAAGCAAAATATTTTATTAATTTTTATTTTAATTAGATGTCGAAAGTTAAGTTTCCAAAAAATCGCTAGGCTTATCATTAGAAAGGATGCTTGAAGTATTGAACTCGGTCCAAAAAGCTACCACAACACAAATAAAGTATATACTTAAAATTACAAGTTTTGAAATAATGTAAATACTTATTAGGCGGAAAATAAATTTAAAATAATATTAATTTAAAAAGGAAGATTTTATTTTTTATTTGATGGCACATTTTAATAATGCGTCGTTGAACTGCATCTTACACTTATACATCTTTATATTATAATAAAATAAGTATATTTGGTTTAGTTAAAATAAGGGTCTTTTTATTATTAAGTAGAGTCTTGCTAATAGTACTCTTAAGGTTCTCTATAAAAAGCATGGTTTTAAAAATCAGACCGGACCGGTCGGTCCGATCGTGACCCGGGTGCCTGGCCGGTCCAGGTAGCTCAAAAAACCGTTTTAGCTGTTGAACCGGGAAGAACCGAATTGAACCGGGTTGAACCGGCAACCCGGATGAACCGGATCGGGTTTTTGAAAACCGGTTAGTTCTTTTTTTTTTTTTGAATTTTTTATTACTTTTTCATATTTTTAAATTAGTTTTTTAGGAGTTTTTTTCACATTTATATCTCAAAAATCATAACTTTTTACTTATTTGTCAAATTTGGATGCATTTTATATCAATTTCACATAGCTTTTTAGGATCTATGTGATGAAAAATGAACGAATGAAATTGGACCAACTAATTTTCAATAAAAATAATAATTATTTTCATAGTTATGAGTATTTTTAAAAGAAATAATAATAATAAATTTTTTAAATAAGGATTAAACTCTAATTTTCCCCTTAAATCTCTGTTACTCTCAAAATAAGGCTATTTTAATTGAATACAATAATAAATATTATCATATGTAGTTAATTTTTATTATTTATATTATTAGATTTATTTATATATATATAAATAATTATGCATATAATTATAATTATAATTATTATGTCATCCGGTTCAACCACTGGTTTGACCGATTGAACCAATCGAACCATGACTCAGAAGTCTCGCCGATTCGATCTCCGGTTCAGTTCTTAAAATATTGATAAAAAGCATTTCATATCTTTCAATAATTTTTTTAAATTACTTAACGAATAAAATATTAAATACTTAAATAGTACCGTTGTTAGAGCGCCCCCAACCATTAAATTTCATTTAAATAAAATAAAAATTGTCAAACATGACTATAAAGTTTTTTGTATTTTAAACCAAAGGCTGAGGGACGCAAGGGCACATGCACTCGAGCGTCTCCTAGCATTTCCTTAAATACTTTTTAGGTTTTTAAGATATTAAATATTTTATTTTTGTATTTAATATTTTTTGTTTTAATTTCTTAAACAATATATTGAAGATACTCCCTAGCAAATGTACTTTTTAATATTTTATTGAATTATAATATTAAATTATGTACTCTTTAAATATTAAATATGAGTTGTATTCTAACAAAAATAAGGTACTTTTTCATATATTATTTTTTTCCTTCTTTGCTCAAATTTTTTGATTCAACTACTAGACACTCAATTAGACTGCTGACCCTGTGACTCGACTTTCTGACTGAGTCGATCACCAGTTTGGGTCATACCAAAATGCTACCAACTTTGTATTTCTGTCACACCAACCCTACAACACAATTTGGGGCGCTAAAAAAATTCATGTGCTTTGTTAGAGATATAAAACCAATTTTTGACTTTCACCTAATAACTTAAGCTTTTGAAGAGTTAGTTCTTGACATTGTATCAAAGTCTCTATGACCAAAGTGGTTAGGAGTTTAATCTTTTGTCATCTCTCATTATTCTAAATTAAGTTAAATTTCAGCACAAGGTAAGGTGAGCCTATGCATTATCGGGAAAATTAGTTATTAACATGCTTAGCCTATTTTTGACTTTTCAAGTTTCCGAAACTCAGTTTCTTAGTAATTTTCTAATTTTGCCATCGCTTGGGATAACTTAATTATATATTTTTTACAGGAAATTAGAAGTCTTCAAGGAGAAACATTAGCCTTTGGGTTGAGATACCTTTCAGATTCTTGTTTAATGTTGCTTGCTTGCTTTGAAGATTTGAAAACTTGGGGTCATGCTACAAGGCTAGAAGAATGCTAATTTTTCAGATACTCTATGCTTGGTGCTACTGCAAGATCAAGTTGGGTCTCTGTACAATTTAAGCTAAGTTTTGATTCTCTTTTGAAAGATGATAATACTTTAAATAGTTTAAATCTTCAAACTCAAACTAATAAGTCTAACAAATAATTATGGAGACAAACACTTGTTGTGTAAAAGTAATTAGCTAAAAGTTTTGGTCATAGCTATTTGTAAGGCTGAGCTAATTTATAACTATTGTGTGGTTAGACTAGTTAATAGTTTTGATTATAAATATGGTATAAATAAAAAAGGTTTATTTGCTATATAGCTGATATGAGAAAGTTCGTTAATAGAGGTACCCATGTAATGGGTAATTTGGAGCATTGTTAAGGTTCGAATTCTAATTTTATCAATTTCTTAGGAGCAACCGTAAGAAATTGTTTTATTAATTTAGTAATCTTGAATGGGGATGACCTATATTTTATTAGATTAGGAATTCATATTTAGTCAAGTTGCACACAATTTAACCTGGACATTACCTGACTACTAAACCAAATGATAAATAATGATGACAATGCCCTTTAAAAAAATTCCAAATGCTTGACGCCTCTAGATACATCCCCATTTGCACACTCTATGTCAAGTCAAGAAACAAATGAATCCAAATTTAAACAATTAAATGGAGATAAAAATTTTTTGTCTCTATTATCAAATAATGAAACAGATGTCCATGATAACTACAAAATGTAATTTCAAATAACTATGATTGTCTGTCACGGGAGAAGATAGTTGGGATGTGATATGTCAACCAAAATATTCTAATTTGCTTCTTATATGAAGCCAAACCCACATCCTTTCTTGTTAAATGCTATAAGATTATGAACTTTATAGGTAAATCATACTTGAGAAGAATTAAATATATTTGGAGAAGTACGTAACAATTAAGATATTGAAGGTATAACATACGATTTGAGGAGGGAGGGTTCAACTAGGAAAATAGTTCACATGAAATAAGTGGATACTCATAGAGAGAATCTAGGCTATTATATAGATTTAATTTTAATCTATTATCAGTATAAAATTTATTTTATACTGTCATCTAATTATATGTAGATAAATCAATAAAGGAGTTTGACTATCACAACAACTACCTAAGAAATCTAACTCTTTTAATGATGTACTAGCACATTATTAAATAATAGTGTAAAGTTTTTTTTACACGGAAAATATATCAAAATTAAACTCTTATTATATATCCAAGTGTTAGAGAATAAATATGAACACAAGGCCTTAATGTTATGAAACAGAAGGGAAAAAAAAAAGAGTAAGCACACATTTTTGTCTTTTGAAGATATAAGTATTATTAGTTAGGTTCTTCAATGATGAATATATCAAATTAGTCCTTCAATATCAATTTTTGACATCAAATTTGTCTTTCAATGTTATTTTTCACATCAAATTAGTTATTTAAAAGGACCAATTTGATATCAAAAATTATTAGATGATCAAATTGATGACATTTGTATCTTTGAATTGAATGATCAAAATAATTATTTACTCAAAAAAAAATATACAAAGACAAGCAAAATAAAAGAACAAGATATACAAAGTCCTATACTTCACTAACTAGATGTAAATAAAGTCTAACAACGGGGTTGGTTCCATCACTTGGATTTGAATTCAAAATTCTTCAATTGGTAGATCATCTGTAAACTCTACTGTAAACTTGATAGGCCTACAAACTCTATAGGATAAGTTTTGAGAAAGAACTAAAAAAGGTCTATAGATTTTGTTGTATTATAGGGCTTTCCATCCACAATTGATTTCTTTTAATATATCCTGATAATTAGAATATGCTTTGCTCATGTTCATTTTGGTAGAATGGTGAATAAAACGACAGATGCATATGCTTAATGATGAGACTTAATGGCGCTCAATAAATCACTGTTCTAGATTATTGATCACATTATTGATTATTTTTCAAAGTACGTAGCACCAAGAAAGACCATGTGCCAGTGCAAGGAAACGATAGGTGTTTTGCCCTTAACTGTCTGAACCAAAAAAAAATCCCTTTCCTTTTATACTTTTTGTTAAAATTGATCGTGTATTATATAATTTTGATTAGCACTTATGAGGCTTGATCTCTGGCATTATTGAAAACCATGCACATATATTGCATTGGATGCATGCTTTGGACTTACACTTAAATGACAATGTTGAAATTTAATAGGCAGATACATTCCAAATGATAGCATTAAGAAATAATTGATTGACTTATCCATCCAAATTAAAATTGCTGGGTAGCTTTGCATTTGCATAGACATAAACAAAGTAAAAGAGTCTAAGAAACAACAATTAATTTTATCTTAATTAGGACAACGGTAACATTATTGAGTGGGCAAAACAGAATAAAGAAAAAGCTTTTGGAGTAGGCAACAAGGTTACATCACATGCAACCAATCATAAAAAAGAAACGCTACAAAAGGACACCATAGTTTGGTAGCTCAAACCAACAAAATTGACAAGAAAACAATATTACTGTATAGAAATATAGAAATTCAATTGATCCTTCTTTTTCTTTTGTCATGCATAAACTATACATAGTTCTTTAATTTGCTGTGTTTTATCTGTTGGTGATATACGCGTTGCCTTGAGGAATTGTATAAAACAGAAACAGAGCAAGTGTTAGATGGAATCATGGAATTGAACAATTTACGTGGCTTGCGTGGGATGACAATGCTTTGTGGGGACTCCATTGACTTTGTAAAACATGGAAAATACAAATGTACAATTCCAAAATTCCTAAACTCAAAACTAACAAATTTTAAATAGGGGAATTGAACTGCTCGCTTTCTCATTGGGGTCTCCTTCATGTTCAGCTAAGACACTAAATCAAGCAAATCTATAACTATTTCTCTCTGTCGGTCACCCAACCACTGTATCCTCCTTCTCCTCTAACCCGATATCTTCATGACTTCATGTA
The DNA here is from genome assembly GCA_023212625.1 of Styphnolobium japonicum. Classification (NCBI taxonomy): domain Eukaryota; kingdom Viridiplantae; phylum Streptophyta; class Magnoliopsida; order Fabales; family Fabaceae; genus Styphnolobium; species Styphnolobium japonicum. The sequence continues at coordinate 15,856,453 of JALBWW010000003.1, read as the reverse complement.
TTCATCTTTTTCTTCAGAGTCTCAAATCTCAATCTCTGACCTCTTTTGTTATTGCATACTAACACAATCCCAATAATCTCTTATGATATTTATTGGCTTTTGTTTTCTTACATTTCCCATGCTCTTTTTCCTGACCCATTTTGACCTTCTCAACATCAGCTTATCTCTTCTACATTTAATAACTAAACATTAATGGCAACTGTACGCTGTGGGTGACTGACAGAGTTGCGTTCTCATTTATAGCCGCTGATATGCTTTCTCTAGCAGCACGCTGCTTCTACCAACTCATCTCCAATACATGCCATGCCATGCCATGCATGATGCACCTATCAACCTGCTTATGCATTCACACTTCCAGAGAACCATAAAAAGATAGCTTCCCCATGCAATATCCCTTACATGGCTCCTTTTCCTGCAGCTAATAACACCACGCGTCTTCTCACAATCCAAGAACAACCACCACCGCCCTCCAACTCTACCACCAACACCATAACATTGCACTAATTGTCTTCATTTCCCTCATTATTAAGAACAACAATTTGCAGCCAAAGAATCCTCACTTTTGTCAAGTTTGTGAGTGTTTTGAGTTTGACTGTTGTGACTTACACTCAAATGGCAGCAACAGCGAGGATTCTAACACTTTCAGTTGTGCTTGTGCTCCTCTTGTGCTTTTCTTCTGGGCTACTAGTCCTATGCCATGACAACTTAGACAACGAGACAACTTTAAGAGTGCTTTTGGAAGTGAAGTCATCGTTTGTGAAAGACCCAGAAAATGTTCTGAGTGATTGGTCAGAGAGCAACGCAAACTACTGTAGTTGGAGAGGAGTGTCGTGTGGGTTGAAGTTGAACACCAAATCTTTGGATGACTCGGTGCAAGTGGTGGTGCTCAACCTGTCTGACTCGTCACTCACTGGGTCAATATCACCCTCACTCGGTCGTTTGCAGAACCTGCTCCACCTTGATCTCTCTTCTAACCGCCTCAAGGGTCCCATTCCACCGAACCTCTCTAACCTCACTTCTTTGGAATCTCTGCTTCTATTCTCTAACCAACTCACGGGTCACATTCCCACTGAGCTGGGCTCGCTCCTGAGTCTCCGAGTCTTGCGAATCGGTGACAATGGGCTAACGGGTATGATTCCCGCGTCACTTGGGAATCTGGTTAATCTTGTCAACCTTGGTTTGGCCTCATGCGGTCTCACCGGTTCGATTCCACCACAACTCGGGCAACTCAGTGAGTTGGAGAATCTGATTCTGCAGGACAATGAGTTGATGGGTCCGATTCCGGCCGAGTTGGGAAACTGCTTAAGCCTCATCACCTTCACTGCTGCTGAGAACAGACTCAATGCATCAATCCCGAGTGAACTTGGTCAACTCAAGAATCTCCAAATTCTTAACCTTGCCAACAACAGCATAACAGGGGAGATTCCGAGTCAACTCGGAGAGCTGAGTGAGCTCCTTTATCTGAATTTCATGGGGAATCAGCTTGAGGGTCCTATTCCGTTGTCTCTAGCTCAACTGGGTAAGCTTCAAAATCTCGACTTGTCCATGAACATGCTCAATGGAGGAATTCCTGAGGAGTTGGGCAACATGGGTCAGCTAGCTTACATGGTTCTGTCTGGTAATCACTTGTCTGGGGTCATACCAAGGACCATATGTACCAATGCAACAAGTTTGGAGCACTTGATGCTATCAGAGAGTGGACTTTATGGTGAGATCCCTGCTGAGTTAAGTCAATGCCAATCACTAAAACAACTTGATTTGTCCAACAATTCTCTCAATGGATCAATACCTCTTGAGATTTATGGGTTGCTGGGGTTAACTGATCTCTTGCTTAACAACAACAGCTTGGTTGGTTCAATTTCTCCCTTCATAGGGAACCTCAGTAACTTGCAGACACTAGCATTGTTTCACAACAATTTGCAGGGTGCTCTACCCAGAGAGATTGGGATGCTTGGGAAGCTGGAAATATTGTATCTTTATGATAATCAGTTATCAGGGGAGATACCTCTGGAGATTGGTAACTGTTCGGGCTTGCAAATGGTTGATTTTTTCGGAAACCATTTTAGTGGGGAAATGCCCATCACTATTGGAAGGCTGAAAGAGTTGAATTTCCTTCACCTTAGGCAGAATGAGCTTGTGGGTGAGATTCCCGCCAGCCTGGGTAACTGTCATAAACTGAATATCCTGGATTTGGCAGACAATCAGCTCTCAGGTGGCATTCCTGCAACATTTGGATTCCTCAGAGCCTTGGAGCAGCTCATGCTCTACAACAATTCTCTTGAAGGTAATCTTCCTCACCAACTGATAAATGTAGCAAACCTGACCAGAGTGAATCTTTCAAAAAACAGATTGAATGGTAGCATAGCTGCATTGTGTAGCTCTCGATCGTTTCTTTCTTTTGATGTCACGAACAATGCATTTGACAGAAAAATTCCGCCCCACCTGGGAAATTCACCCTCCCTTGAGAGGCTAAGATTAGGTAACAATAAATTTTCTGGTGAAATTCCAAGGACATTGGGAAAAATCATTGAATTGTCATTGCTAGACCTCTCTGGAAATTCACTCAGTGGACCAATACCAGCTGAGCTTTCTTTGTGCAATAAACTGGCCTTCATTGATTTAAACAATAATCTTCTATCTGGTCACATACCACCATGGCTTGGAAGTTTGCCTCAGTTGGGTGTGCTTAAGCTCTCCTTCAATCAGTTTTCTGGGTCTCTTCCACTAGGCCTATTCAAATGTTCCAAATTGCTAGTCCTCTCCCTAAATGACAATTCTCTTAATGGAAATCTCCCAGGTGATATTGGTGATCTTGCATCGCTTAATGTCCTCAGACTTGACCATAATAAGTTCTCTGGACCAATCCCTCCGGCAATAGGAAAATTGAGCAAGCTTTATGAGCTCCAGCTATCCAGAAATAGCTTTAATGGTGAGATGCCAACTGAGATTGGAAATCTCCAAAATCTCCAAAGCATTTTAGACCTCAGTTACAATAATCTCTCTGGTCAAATCCCACCTTCTTTTGGGACCCTGTCAAAATTGGAAGCACTTGATCTTTCCCACAATCAACTCATCGGACAAGTCCCTCCACAAGTTGGTGAAATGAGGAGCTTGGAAAAACTTGATATTTCTTACAATAACTTTCAAGGTGAATTGGATAAGCAGTTCTCTCGCTGGCCAGATGAGGCATATCAAGGGAACCTACATCTTTGTGGGGCCTCTCTTGGGCGCTGCAACAGTGGTGGTGCTTCCGGCAATGAGCAGTCAGGCTTAAGTGAGTCATCAGTAGTGGTAGTCTCTGCCATTTCAACTTTAGCTGCAATTGCACTATTAATACTTGCAGTGAGCATCTTCTTGAAAAACAAGCAAGAACTTTTCAGGAAAGGCAGTGAAGTGAATTGTGTTTACTCCTCTTCCTCACAAGCACAGAGAAGACCGCTGTTCCAACTAAATGCTGCTGGAAAACGAGATTTGAAGTGGGAAGATATCATGCACGCCACAAACAATCTAAGTGATGACTTCATAATTGGTTCAGGAGGTTCTGGGACAGTCTACAAAACTGAATTGCCCACTGGAGAGACAGTGGCTGTCAAGAAGATTTCATGGAAAGATGATTTTCTGTTTAACAAAAGCTTTATAAGAGAAGTTAAGACTCTAGGGAGGATTAGGCATAGACATCTGGTGAAACTGATAGGTTATTGTAGCAAAAGAAACAAAGGAACGGGTTGGAATCTGTTGATATATGAGCATATGGAGAATGGGAGTGTATGGGATTGGCTGCATGGAAAACCTCTCAAGGCTAGCAAAGCAAAGAGAAGCCTTGATTGGGAGGCAAGGTTCAAAATTGCTGTGGGATTAGCTCAAGGAGTGGAGTACCTCCATCATGACTGTGTGCCAAAGATCATTCACAGGGACATCAAATCCAGCAACATATTGCTAGATTCCAAAATGGAGGCACACTTGGGAGATTTTGGACTGGCAAAAGCACTCATTGAGAATTATGACTCCAATACTGAGTCTAATTCTTGTTTTGCTGGGTCTTATGGTTACATAGCACCAGGTATTGATCACAATATCACACTGCTTAGTTGTATTGGTCCTGTTCTCAAATTTTTTTAGTCTAACTGGTAACACTTAACAAACTTGGTTACATTGGCTTATTTTCAGAGTATGCATACTCACTGAAGGCAACAGAAAAAAGTGATGTTTACAGCTTGGGAATCGTGCTTATGGAACTTGTTAGTGGTAAAATGCCAACAGCTTTTGGAGCAGAGATGGACATAGTGAGATGGGTGGAGATGCACATTGGTATGCAAGGCACTGCCCGTGAGGAATTGATAGATCCTGAGCTGAAACCTCTTTTACCTGGGGAAGAGTTTGCTGCATTCCAAGTGCTTGAGACAGCCTTACAGTGCACGAAAACTACACCACAGGAGCGGCCATCATCACGGCAAGTATGCAATCTTCTCCTACATGTATTCAACAACAAAATGGTGGACTTTGAGAAGATGAATTTGGATCATTACAAGTGAATTAAGTTCCAATGGATTAAAGAGAAAGGCAGGCATATGTGCTGTTATTTAAGAGCTCTAACCAACAGCCAAAATTGGCGGCATGTGCCATTAATATTCACTGGTTTATCAGGAATACTCCTGTACTGTTTCGTTTGAGTAATTTTACTGTTGGCACTTAATCTGCATGTTTCATTCCAAAAAACTACTCTTATACTAAGAGTTATAAAGAGAAAGATGATTTGAAATTGGAAATTTTCCACTTGGGAAAATTACAGCTTACCTCCTTGAAGTTTACCCACCTTTTAAAGTTAATACAAGTTTCATTTGTAACACTTTACTCTCTTAACTTTGATGTACTCTAAAGTTGTTAAAAGATTTTAATTCTAGTCATGAGCTATTCAGGTGTGCTACATATCACCGTTAAATATAACTCGCTCGTTAACACTTTTAGAGTACATCAAACTTCAGGGATAAGGTATTTGTTACAAATGAAATTTCGTATACTAACTTTAAAAAGTAAGTAAACTTCAACGAGGTGAAGTGTAATTTACCATTGAGTTTAATTTTGATCAACTGTTAGAGTAAGATTTTTTTACACTGTCATCCAATTATGTGTTGTCAAATCATTAAAAAAATTTGACTATCACAACAACTACCTAGATAGTCTAACTTTTTTAATGATATGTCAGCATATGATTGGATGACAGTGTAAAAACTTTTTATACTGACAGTAAATTGAAATTAAATTCTTTAACATTTTCCATTGTGCCACCACTATTTTAATTAATTGAACATAAATATAACTCAAGTTAACGTTGTGTTGTGTGAAGTAGGTGACCCAAGGGGTAGCGTATATTTTGTATATACATATAAATATTTATTTTCATTTAAAAATTTATTTCGGGCGTGTATATATTATTTTTATCTTCATTACTTAATTTTTTTTAAATAAACACTAATTTTGATCCTTCAAATAAACAAGTGTAGTCTTCTAATAATAAATACATAAAAATAAATTTTTAATGTTATTTTTTTACATTAAATTAGTGAAAATTTTGATATAAAAAATAATATTAAAATATTAATTTTAATATAAAAAATTGACATTTAAATGTATTTATTATTATAGAACCAAATTAATGACACATGTATTATCTTTAGAGTACTAAAATGAATATTTATTCAAATTTTCAAGTTCAACACTAATGGTGATCCTTTAATTTTTAAAAGAAAATAATGTCATAAAGTTTGTTTTTTAAAAATGTATTACTTGTTTCATAAGGTACATACTAATTTAATTTTGATCACCATTTAAAAAAGTGAAACTTTGAGCTTTTGCTAGTTTTACGTTTGTATTAGAAAAACTAAATTATTATTATTATTTGGTGTGGGATAACTTTTGTTAATTTATCCATGTGGCTGTGTTTCTCCATCTTAAACCAATAACAACACTGGCGAGAGTTGCGTTCATGATTGGATTTCATTCTCTCTTCCACAAACAATCTGCTCATAGTACGTTGGATAACACGTTCTAACTTCTACGAGAGAACTGTGGATAGGAAAATAGAAAGTTATTATCCAAATCAGGCCAATGCAAGGTGCAGAAAACAAACCGCCATATAAAGAGTGAACCACAATGAAGGCTTGTAAATGAAAATAGTAACAACATCACCAAATTTTAACTTAATTTGGTCAATGTATATTATTATGTAATAAAGGATATGGTGGTATAATTAGTGAATGAATAATATTACACAAAGACGCTCCCTTTGGCGTATTTTTCTTTTGCTTTTGCAGCCATCACCAAAGAGAGAGTACTTATCATGACCCCACAATCTCAACGGCTCAAACTTTGCCCAACGTTTCACTCTAACTATTTCTCTTTCTGTGTCATTTATATCACCACTCATCACCTCCTCTGTTTTGTGTTGCACCCTTCTCACCTCAGAAACTCCCACCTTTGTTTTTTTCTCTCACTCAAACCAACACTTGCTCCATTTTTAGCCACACCCCACCCCTCTCTTCCAATTTAATCCAAACCACAAAGGAAGGAAAAACAATATTAAAAGAGGAAGGAAAAAAAAAACTGACCTTGTTTCTCTCTTTCTTAGTTCATATCCGTTACACAAGAGCTCTAACTATAGGCAACGAAAACGGAGATGAGGTAATGATGATTTGTTGAGCATTTATACGCCTTTAAACAGCTCCTTTCTTTTCGTGTAAGAACCATTGTTTCTCCTTCATCTTCTCCTCCTCTGTTTATTTGCTTTTTTTTTTCTTTTTGTTGTTTTTCTATGTTTGATTGAGGCTTTCAAAAAAAATTTAAGGGAAGAGAGGTCTATGGTGAAGAATTTTGTTAGGTTGGAATGTTTTCAATCACTCCACGCGTTATCCTGAAATGGGTTGCTCTGTTTTCAGGTTTATACATAAGCATTGATTATCATCCCTCGTGAAGTTTTGACATTTGACAAACCAAGAAGAAGAGAACAAAAAAAAAATGGCATCGTCCCAAATTGAAATCGTTTCTTCTTCGCCCTTTGGTTGCGTTCTGAGGGACCAGAATGGCCGTGATGGATGCAGGGAAAGCAGCAATGTCAGGACCACACATGCTGCTTTGCATAGAAATATCAAGAGTTTTGTCAGAGACCACCTTAACACGTGCATTTCCATCTCCACTGATTCTGAACCAAATGAGAACAACCAGAATCCAAAGAAAGGTGCCAAGAATAACAATCTTGGGAGCCTGCATTTCACGAGAAGCAGTCACAATAACAGGAACATGGACAAAGATGAATCTTCATTGGCTTCATTGATTAGCCCGAGGCACTCACGAGTTCTTGATCGATGGGCTGCAAGACAAGCTCGAGAAATGGTGTCAACGTTGGAGAATGAGGCTGAGTTGTTGGCTCTGCCTTCAAGGTGGCCATCTAGTTCTACTTCTGATGATGGCTCCTCTGAAACCTCAACTCTTGGGGCTTCTTCCCTTGTTCAGATATGGGAGAAGAGGCTCAACCAATCCAATGGCTCCAAACCAAATACACCAGTCTCTATTGGGATGTCTAGTTCCAATGCAAGCTGCAATGAGAATGCGTTCTCTGTGGAAGAACAATGCAGAGGCTCAGAGGCAGGGGAATCTTCTGATGAACCCACAGGAAACGAGGAATCATTCCCAGATTGGGAATCTGATAAAACAGGAACAAGTGATCAATCTATGTCACCACGACGACACAGTTCTTCAGACGTTGCAGAAAGTGACAGGGTCAGTGTTGCAGACATTATAAAGAGGCTCACGGCTCCACCATCACTTGGTGATGACAATGATCATGACATGTGTAGTAGTAGTGTGACTGTGACAGAATCTCCATGTACACCAGAAAATCCAGAGCACAGAGCTTTTCCTCTGGTCACGAATTCGCCTCGAATTAGAGGGCGCCGAGCATTCAACGATTTACTTATGCAGTTGGAGCGTGACAGGCATGGGGAGCTCAACAATCTAGCAGAGCGTGGAGCAGTTTCCAAGTTCACACAAAGAGGTCGTATTCAGGTAAAAGGGTGTGCTTCTTTTTTTCTTTTCTTTTCTTTTTTTGATACCTGACCTGAGTTTCTTTCAGAAGTTTCCCTTGCATGCATTACAACTCATGTTCTGTGTGTCACACTATGCATGCAGTCATTGCTTCGACTTAGATTATTAAAACGTGGCGTAGCAGCTTATGATCAATCTCGCCAGAAATCAACAGCGTCTGAAGTGAACAGACAACCACAAGGATCTGCAATTATGCACCTAAGGTCTGATAATTTCTCATCAAATGTCAACTTCTTATTCTTTTCGTGATTGATGAAACACTTGAATGGACTTGTTTGTTATAGAAAGAGACCTCCCATAGTTCTTCTTTGTCTCATCTTTTACTTCTCTGGTAATTAAGACAGTGCCACTGCCACCACACATTTTGATTTAACTTGCCTATTAGTTAGAAAAGGAAAAGGAAAGTTATGACATTCCAAGGTAGTGGAAATTGCATTGAAGAGGTTGTGTGAGTTCATCATTGTATATGATTATTTATGAACTGCCTATTTGTCTGAACTAAATTACATTCTATAACGTGAAATTTAGGCAGGAAAATTATGAGAACTGACAAGAGTATAAATGCACATTTGGATCAAGCATTTCCTTTTATAACGTTTCAAGAAACTTTATTTCATTAAGTGCACCATGCGACCGAGGTACACAAGAAATATAGAGTTGCATTTATTCTATGCACCAGTTCTTATCTGTAAATGCCACTAAGATGGTAAAGGGATGAATAATCTATAAATTAGATTAGATTTTATGAAGTAAAACAATGAAATAATTCTGCTATTCTATGTAAGCTTTTGACCCTTTAACTCATCAGTGGTTATCCTCCTTGTATCTTAGGCCAAGAAAAAATGAAGGATGCAAAAAGAGGCAACACTTGTGGCAACTAGATTTAGGTTTTCATAACATAAACAGTTGAACACAGCAAGATTCATAATTTAGTTTTCGTGTAGGATATTAAATGACATCTCTTTTAATAAAATGCAGGGAAAGATTTACCACAGGGGTTGAACATAGAACTACAGTCCAGGCAGAAGTAGCTGACCAAAGAAGTCCTCGTAGGGAGACAGTAAACAACACCATACAATTGGATAACTCTCCCACTCCTAATCAACTCAGCAAAGGCACTCACAGTCAGACTGTTTATGGCACTTCCAACCACTGTACAGAATCCACACAGAATTCAGTGTCTCAGACTAGTGTGGATCATAATAAAGAAGAAGCTCATCCAAGTTCAGATGTCACATTCCAAGATACAAGTTTTGAGGCTCAACATGATGACTCGCAAGAAACTGCTGAGGCAACTCTATCCATGACTGATTCAAATCTAAATGAGATGGCAGATAAGGTAGAGACAAGCGACCAACAGTATGCTACGGCTGAAATCAGTTATGACGAGACAGTAGAAGAGGAAGAGGGAAGTGACCAGCACTATGCTGAAAGCAGTTATGATGAGATAGTAGAAGAGGTAGAGGCCATTGACCAGAATTATGATGAAGCTAGTTATGACTGGATCAGTCAAATTTCTCGGCCTAGGAGCTATTGGGAAGAGCGCAGGCAAGCATGGTATAGAGAGATGATTGACACTGGTTCTCACAATGAGGATATACGTAAGCTCCTTGAAAGGTATAGATGTTTTCTGTTGGAAAAAAAAATCACTTTTTTCTTTGTGTATTCCCAATTTCCCATGAATGACAACTCCAAGACAATTCAAATGCATAAATGACTGATGAACAACCGAACAAGAAATCACTAGGATTTAGAGAAACAAAGCCAAATTTGAAGATAATTACATTGTGAACTGGACACTAATTCAAGAAAATATTTTTATTCTATACTTCACTGATCTGAATATAAGTAAATTATGTTTACAGAAGAACAGTGTCAACTTTCCTTTCTAGTGACTTCCGGGAAAGAATGGACAGATTGATGGAGTCTCATAGGGGAACACAAACACATTTAGTCAGTAGTCAAAATGATGAGGAAGACAACCAAGGGTTGATAGCATTTTTACAAGAACGCATTCGTTCTGCAGGCAGTCCTCAAGAAGATGGAAGAGAGAGAGGGGAGGAGGAAGAGGAAGAGGAGGAGGGGAGGATAAATGAGGAAGAAGAAGAGGAGGAGGAAGAGAAGGCAGAGGACCAGGACCATGAGCAGGAGCATGAAGAGGAGCACGAGGGGGAGAGCTTAATAAGTGGTTCATATCATGAAGTTGGTGATTATTTTAATCAGTCCTCATTACCGACTCTTTTTAGAACATGGAGTTACAGAGACAATGAAGCCGGTGATGATTTTGATAGAGTTGCATCTACATCCTCACAACCTTCTCAATCTCAGTCTTTCTATCAGGAAAGTCGGCGATACTCTTCATCCACAAATCATCATTCAATTGTGAGTCTTGGTTTAGTCTTACGTAGAGATATCTGAGTACAAGATTCTTAATTCTCTTACTAATGACGCAATACTGCTGTTCTTATAGGAAATGGAACTCATATATGATTTGAGAGGGCATATGGAGCAACTTTATCATGAGATGTCTGAGCTAAGGAAATCAATGAAGAGCTGCATGGAAATGCAGATGCAATTACAACAATCCATGAACCTAGATGTTCACACAGGTTTGTACTTATTTCTGTACGTTTTAACTTTTAACTGTCAATGTGAGTTTCATACTGCAATATTGCCAACGCATCATGAAGCATTTCGGGTTCCAAAATACTAGAAAAGAGGTGCCATTATTCACTATTTATTAGCTTGAATTTCTAGTAGATGATCTTAATTTTCTTGATTAAATAATTAAACTCCTCCATGCATAACAAAGTTTAATCGTAGCTGCAAATGTAACATGATTGCTATATTGGTTGAAATTCAATCAGTCTGCAAGTCCAGAAAACAACATTTCGCTTCACCCAAAAGGAAAGTCGAACAAATTTTTCATATACAAGTTTCTCCTTTGGTCACTTCTAACGCAAGAAAATGCCTTTAAATGCATACCAATTGCAAGTTTCCTCCTTTGGGGCCACTTTCTCTCCGATCCTTTGCTTTTTCAACAATAACATAACCTGTGTTAATGCTGAATATTTCTAGAAGATTTCGTTCTCTTTTATTTTTACTATTTTGGTGCTTGTTATCCTATCAACCTCTCAATAACATTAATCATGCAATATATTATATAAAACATGATTACAGTTAAAGAAGAAAAGAAGTCCCATGACAGAGCACCGAAGAAAGGCAACTGCTGCATTTGCTATGAGATGAAAGTTGACTCACTTTTATACAGGTATTTGCTTCTGAATGATAGAACCTTCTTCGAAATGATTTATTTCCATTTTCAGAGCAGAGTAGCACTCATCTTGTCTCTAACTTTCTTACAGATGTGGGCACATGTGTGCGTGTCTGAAGTGTGCCAATGAGTTGCAATGGAACAGTGGAAAATGTCCGATATGTCGAGCTAAAATAGTAGATGTTGTGCGAGTATATGTTGATGTTTAGCCTGTCTCGGTGGACAGAGTCTCGCTATAGAGGAGGATTATCCTTAGTCCTGAAACTTGAACTGCTAAGGCAACAATTTGACATCATACATCATACATGACTTTCTCCTTTTCACATATACTTTCAAGTATATGATTTTTTTAGGAGAAACGTGTTTGACAACCTTCGTTGTACATTTTATAGTTTTAAATCTAACTTTTTTCCTTACTGATATGTGTCCGGTATTACTCTCAGTCTTTCTATTACATAGATTTTTAAAAGAAAAAACACAGACATACACATTTATGGCAACAACATATTGTGATTTGTAAGCAGTGGAATATGTTGTTTGAGGCAACAAGAAAAATAAAAAATAAAAATTGATGCCAGCAATAGTTTTCATCACTTCCAGAAAAGGGGGAAGAAAAAAACAAAGAGGAATTGAATTAAGAATACTGTCGGTGTAGAATAAGTTGCCAAGATAAATTCAAAGAAAATATATAAAATTACAATGAAAGAATTATTTGATGCTTCATAATTTCTGACATATTCTCTTGAATTATCTGGGAACTTCAAATCAGGCGTTCAACAATTTTGGTTATTCAACTGTTTTCAGTTATTTATGGCTTCTTTTTATAAGCCACTATTTGTCTAAGTAATGGAAGGAGTTTAATGGCTTTTTGAAAGTATTTCCATACGTTCGTTCTTTTGAAATAAGAAAGTCGAAACAAAATTAATGGTAGAGCCCTTAAACTAAATGTAGAGCCATTAATTATATGTAGATCGGTCAAAAATGTTTATTAAAATTTTTCATGAACCTAGATGCAATCTAATAGTACAGAAAGTTGTAAGAAAAGTATGGAAATAGAAACAAGTTGTGTAACATTACTCGTCAATAAAAGCATAGGACTTCTCCTGTCCCACATCTTTTGTCTGCCTTCCAAATTGCTGAATATGTTGCCTGCTGCCACAGGTGATCGAACCACTGGGAAGTTGGTATATTGCTTGCTTCAAAGATGAACGTGGTTGACTCCATTTTCAATGATAATGCATAATGATGTGCCATTTTGGGTATGCTTGGTAGGATTAAAAGTGGAAGAAGTAAAAAATAGTGTAGTATAATTGGCACGTTATTTGAACATAATTTACATCCCTCATTTTCATTTCTTCAATTTATATTTTCCATTTTCACTCCTATGAAATACCAGTTATCTCTTATGAAATGCAAGGTCCTTAGAAAGAAACAAACAAACAAACAGATTAATTCGTCTAAAAGGGTGAAACATTCTGAAAACTGCAAGCATTCTCGTACTGTATGGTTATCAAAATCAGGAGATTCAGTCTAAAATAAAAGGATGGAAAAATATTGCTAAAATTTTAGTGGAGTTGAAAAATCCTGTTACATGGAGGGTTGGCCATGGAAATCGGAAAGCCCTCTGGAATGATATTTGGATCCAATACTATAGGCTCACCAACTTTGTTAGTCCACCTGCTCTAAAATTCAACGATGTAATTGACACTGGTAGTACTTATTGATAGAAACTCAATCTTATTCGCCAGTTTACTCCTCATTGGCTCTTGGAATATATTAAACCCATTCCCATTCCAGTGTGCTAAATTAGAAACTGTGCCGTGGAGATGGAAACAAGCATGTTGCATTTTAACATGAATCTATTCACAACAGACTTCTCTATTCAGGTGGGTATATTCAACTTGCCTAACTCCAATGGATCAAATTTATATGGAAACTCCGAGGCCCTCCTAAAAATTATACAAGCACAAAGTTTAACCCTTCCACCATCCAATCAGCAATACCCTTCTCCAAATCAAATTCCTACATGCTTCCATTAAATTTCACAGATTTTCTGGTTAGTGTAGGAGGACCAGGAATGAGGTCATTATCATTCTCATGTTAACCTTGATTGAATCATCTTACAAGCCATAAACCTGAAGAACTGGTTTGATTATGCACACCCTCTTACTAAAAAGTTATACCGACATAACAGTTTACCAAAACCACCTCCTTCAAATAGCCAAATAGCTTAAAGCTGAACATTAGTGGATCTTCTAGAGGAAATAATGGACCAGAAGGAACTGGAGGATCGCTAAGAAATCATGTTGGTGAAGTAGTAGTTGAATTTATGACATATTTGTAACCCAACATACAAGAAAGCTGAATTTTGGGTTTCAAAACAAGGCCTAAAAGCTGCAGCCTGCAGGTAGGGTTTCTTCCACAAACTTCATCATTGAAACTGATTCCACTCTCCTGTTTAATGCTATATCTAGGTAACAGGAGAAGCAGCCAGCCCCACTCGCTTAAATTGAGTTCTACATATAACCTCATACAAAGGCTTCCTCAAGTCTACATATTCTTTACTACAAGGAAGGAAACTTTGCAGCAGACAGACTTGCTAAGGAGGCAATAATGGCCCGAAACTGATTTTTTTTTTTTTTTTTGGCTGTCCTCCCTTTTCATTAGACATAACTAGTAAATGACGATAAAAGAGGAGGACCTGTAATAGAGGACATAACTACTGAGCAAGAATCTTGTGGGATAGCCCTGGGTAGGAAGCCTTTAGAGATCCTGTTGGTGATGTACAACTTATGCCTTTATTTTAAATGAATGACTTCTCTTTTTGTTCTAAAGAGGTCTAAGGAAATGGAAATGAAAATTTTATTAAATATCGAAAATACTATTCTCATATTAGTTGCACTTAATTTTACTGGTTTTGTTTGACTGTAGACTAAGCAAGTGGAAATGGAAAGAATGTTGTTAAACTGAGACCCCATTTGTCATAAGGAGAAAAGAAAATGGAACGTGCGAGACAAAAAAAATCCCTAACAATATGCACAAACAGCTAGCCTGTCCAATGCACTCCACTCCAATGGTTTTTGGAAAGTTATTATAGGGGTAGTACATACATATTAATTGCATATTCATGCACAATACACAGGGTATCATTCCTAAAAGTTCTCACGGTAGCTATTGGAATTGGAACAAATGGGAGTTTATAGATGACATACTAACTCTGGAATGTAAATTCATACATGGTGTACAGTAGAGTGATACTTGTGCCAAGTATCATTCAAGTGTTCGATTTCGATGTTGAACTCTTGTGCCAATCCCACTCTCAATCGTGCCGCTATCTTCGTGGCTCTATCTAAATATTATGTTCCTCATTCCTACTATGGTGTCCCGCACATCTATGTAGTTTAAGTTTAATAAGGATTTTTGGTTCTGGGCTTAGAGTCTGGTTAATGCAATTTTATCTTGCCAGTATCTTTACCCTAACCCTAGGTGCCATTCCCGGTCCTTAAAATATGACAATGCCAACTCCAGTAGGTACCTGACTTGGTATACCAAACCACTAAAAATGTTGCCACTTCAATATAATAATAGCTCCATCGTCCTGTCAATTAAGTTCTTAATAGTTGAACAGGCAAACAACACAGCATAGAGTTATTATCACTTAAATGTTCTGGTAGCCGTCTATGAATTTGACTTCCTAATATAATAGGGAGAATGCACACGGGGAAACAACAAAACAAAAAGAAGCAACACTTACTTTTTAAGGAAGAGATAATTAGAGGCAAGAATTGTAACAGAGTTTTGCACCAAAGAGACATCAAATCCTCCAATCATAGAAATGCATAATTGAAAAATTTTACGATTTAATTTTTTTCATCTTTCCCTTTTATTTCTCTCCTAAATATGTACTTGGTGGAAATCAACCCACATACAATAAAACGATCCATCGGAAACTAGCAACATCAATACGCCATAGAAAAATAGCCCAAGGCTGAACCCAACCGTCTAAGAGGCAGGACATTCATCTTGGAGTAATGATACTTACACAAACTTGCAAGTCATTGGATAACACCCTAATTCTACAGTAACTTTTTCTGGACGGTCCAGATTGTGCATATACCTCACATAATTTGTGCAAGTATCTTTTCCCTTCAGCTTCAGCATGAGCAGACAAGATACACCTAAATTCGGGTTTTATGACAAAAGTAAAAGAGCATGAAACAAAAAGGTTGACAGAAAGCAGAAGACCTCCTTACAATATATTAATCTCCACAAAGACTCACATAACCAGCACTATATCATCTCCACTTGTTTTTCAACATCAGAATAAGGACAAGGGCAACGTCAATCTTTAAAATTGCGCTTGCATGAATTCTAACCATTTTCTATCTTTACTTGCGACAAGCTTGCAGTAGAACTCTCTAAACTTCAAATTTCTACAGTCAAACCATTTTTTTTAGTCCTCAATTTCACAATCTTTGCAAAATAGCAAATAATGAAAACCATAAGCTAATTCAATAAGAGCATTGATCAAGGAAAAAGAGAAATAAATTCCATGACAACAAATAAAGCTAGAAGCATAATATAAAATTGATCAGTCCCCCATGTCATAACATGTCAATTCCAATGATCTAATTAAACACAAGTTGACCAATCTATTTGAAATCCAGGTCAATGTAGATAAGTATTTCAAAACAGATAATGATTCATTAGTAACTAGTAAATAAGAAAATACATTACTGTATCATGTGAATAGGAACCAGTACAAGCTAATATCACAACTGATGATATAAGACATAACTGCAACCAGTAATTCTAAAACTCTTCTCAGAAAAGCTACAAATCAATTCATTACATTCAGCACATTATAGGTAAATCATAAACAACTCCAAAATTGTTGACATCAAATTTTAACGCCTTTCTTAAGAGAATGCATAATAACAGGTAGGTTTGGTTTCAGAAACTTTTCTGTTCTTACAAATAAATATATGGTTTAACTAGTGCAATTTAACATCATTCTTTTATTTACACTCCAAATTACAGGTTACTACAAAAGTGACATCCATTATGAAATCCACAATTGTAGTGTAATAAGGAAGGAACTACCTGATGGTCATCTAGGTAAGATAACGAGCAAGCTGTGCAAACTCCAGCATTCCTCTATACCCAGGTATCGCGTCAATGGAACAATGAGAAGTATCCATAGAAGCCAAATGAAATTGGCTATTCCCCAAGGCACACCCTATCAGCATAAGATCACTTGCGCAAACACCTGGCAGGTATTAATATGTAAATGAGAATCTGATTTAGCCAGAAAATTTGCCCCCTGAATATCCTTCCAGTTGTGAACACTCCTCCGCAAATTCCACTCTTCAGCAACCATAAATCCTCCAAAAGCGCGTAATGCACCATATGGCACAGAATTTTACCCACCATACATACTCATTGATATTGAACAGAAATTGAAAGCAAATAGGCAAACTGCTATGCTTACATTTTGAAATGTACACTCTGCTTTGCATATGCATAGCAATAGCATTTTATAAGGTTACTTACTACAAACGCATCCTGATACAAAGGTCCAAAATCAATGAACAAAAGAGGGTTTTGATAACAATAAGGAAAGTCATGTTCATTTATAGCACAGAACCAAACCTTACCATATTGTGAAGAAGAATATTATGTCTAAAATAAGATAAAGGCTTATTCAACTCTTCATACAAGATGGACTGCATTGCATTCGCATATCAAAATACAAGGGTATTACAAAGGAAAAAGCAGAGAAACAGCATTGATCTCCATAACACTAATTATTAGATCGATAGCATAAGCACAATTAACATAGAAGATTTTATAATTTTTTCCCGTAAAAGAAGATGACAGAGAACAAAAAAAAAAAAGGCTGCTTTTGCAACCCAATGCAATGAACCGTGTACAAAAGGTGGAGAAAATTAAAACAAAACCCCACAAAAAATAATAATTAGGAAGAAAAAGCAAATGATATTAATTATACCACTAAATACAATCCTATACAGCAAAGAACAACGACGAAGGACAGAGAACCACAAACAGCAGATTCCGACCGCATATCTTGGCGAAAACCAGGCGGAGAGGAAAGATGCGACGGCTGTCCATTGAATCCCGGCGAACTCTCCGGCGAAAGCGTGTCCTCCGGCGGCGGAGCACCATCCTGAAGGGATCCTCCACCACCAGGCTTGGCAGACCCAATCGGATTCTTCCCAAAAATCTCTCTTGGCAACAAAACCTTGGAAACACCAAAAATAGCAACAGGGTTCTGATCAAACACGGTCCGAGTAACCGAAGCCTGAACGATCCCAGTATTAATGGCGACAGAGCCATTGACCCTGGAGATGTTGAGCGTGAAGCTTCCAGCACCCATGGCCTCGGTGGCCAAAGTGGGTTGCAGAGGGTTCACAACGGATTCCAAGGAACCCAAAGGGTAATAAGAATGGAGCACGTGGAACTTCAAGACCACAGCTTTCTTGTCCGCAGGCAAAGACTGAAGGCTCACGGAGGAAGGTAGATCTGCAAAAGCATCGTCGACGGGGACAAACATGGTGATCCCGGCACCACCCTCGTCGGCTTCGAACTCCTGAAGGACACCGGAAGCAGACAACATGGAAGCGGCGACATTGAAGTTGTGGCCGTCGATGAGGGTTTTGGTGATGTTAAGGCCAAGAGGTGGTCGTGTCTCGGAGGCCATGAGATCGAAGCCGTTGGGGATGAGGAGGGAATTCACGGAGAAGATGGTGACGTTGTAGGGTAGGGTTTTCACGAGGGAGAGGAGGGTTGCGTTGGAAGGGGAATAAGGTGCTGGAGAGTGGATCGAAACGACGTCGTTGAGGGGGTCGTGGGTGATGTTGACGGAGCCGAAGTTGTCGGTGGCACGGCCGGTGGTTTGGTAGAGGGTGGTGACGAGTTTGCCGGAGGGGGGGAGGGAGTGGAGGTCGGACCAGGAGAAGAATTGGAGGAGGACGTGGTAGCGGAGGACGTCGGCGAGGGCGGTGGGGGAGAGGTGGCGGTGGGTGAGTTGGTCGGAGGAGGTGGAGAGGAAGGCGTTGGGGACGGCGAGGATTGAGATGGAGGAGAGGTGAGAGAGATCGGCGGCGACGGGAGTGGAGGTGGTGAGGAGGGTGGTGAATTGGGAGAAGTCAGGGAACGAGGAGAGGAGGGTGGTGATGTTGAGGGTGAGGGAGAGGGATGGGGTTGAGGATAGGGATAGGGATAGGGATAGGAGGAGGTAATAGAAGAGGGTTTTGAGGGTGAAATGGGAGGGAATGAGAGAATGAGGAGAGGGTGGTTTTATGGCATTGGCATTGGCACTACTACAAGCCATTATCTATCTATGTTCTCTCTCTGCTCTTCTTCTATTGTCCGCTGCAGAAGAAGAGTGTGAGTGTGAGTGTGAGTGGGTGAGCGCGAGCTGTGGGGGGTATCATACTATCATCACAATGGGGATGCAATCAATGATGATGGTGATGGTGGTGAATGAATTGTTTTGCATTATTATTTATTTATTTTTATCTTATGTTCTCTTGCGACCCTATCATTCAAACGAATAATACTTGCCCTGCTTTGCTTTTCTCCCACCACATGCTCTTCAATCATGTTATGGGAATTTATGATAACTGCCCCTCAAATATGGTGAAATAAGAAGACTTCCTTTCGCATTAAGGGTATGATTGGGAGTTTAAAAGAGGTTAGAACGATGGTGGTTAATGAAATAGAAAGATAAATGTTATTTTATTATTTAGTAGTTTAATAAAAAGATATAAGAAACTTTTTATACACTTGTTTAGAAGTTATAATTTAAATAGGTAGAATAAAAATACTTAACATTTTACTTTTTTATTTTTTTATCAAATCATGTCACTCCCTCCTAAATACTTTAATTTAGAGGAACAACAAAATTAAAATTTTTAATGGCAATGAGGGATCTCAAAGTCCATTTATTACTACTCACTTTCATTTTTCTTAATAACTCTCAAACATCCATTTTATAAAATTTACTATATCATTTCATTTTCTTACATCTCATTCTTCCAAATATAGACTAAGACTACTTTAAATAAACAATCCATCTACATTTGATTTAGCATATAGAATAAGAAATACATGTCATGATAAGAAGAAAAATGCTAAAGAAGGAAATCTACAAAAAGATACGGAGTCATTTTATTTGTTTATGCAAATTTTATACAATAATCATGTTTATATATTAAAATTTTACATTATTTTTATATTTAGTTAATGATGAGTAAATTATTGGTTAATATAGTATATTATTTAGTTAATGAGTTTTGATAATCAATCACTTACAAGCTGATAATCTATTAACCAAATGATATATATTAAATTAATTAAGGATTTGTTCATCATTAATCAAGTCTGTAAGTAATTGATTATCAAAACCTATTAACCAAATGATATATTGTTTTAACCAAAAATTTACTCATTGTTAACTAAGTGTAGAAACAATGTAAAAAAATGTGTACAACAATCATTTCCAATTTTATTAGAGATGTTGAGGCTAAAAAAATAATGTCACATCATTTGTAGTCTTTCATAACAAATATATTTTTTATATGAAATAGCACTATTATTATAAGAAATAAGGAAAATTATATTCATCTCCTATAATATTAGCACTTATTATACTCGACTCTTCTCTTATTTCATAAATTATATCAACTTACTTTAATTTATATTGATTAACCCATTGTAAATGATGCTCCAATTAGAAAACTAAAAAAACATTAAGCTTGTGTCATGCACGTGACTCTTGATGGTCTAGATGCAACATGTGTACTCCCTTACAGTTGGGAATGACACATTTTCCCCTTTAACGAGCATGTAATATGTTTGCCTTCTCATTGCACACAATTTCAACCTTTTGGCATGCTCACTTGAATATACATGGAGGACTGAACTAATTGGATGAGGTAAGTAATTTTTCTTTAATTTCTACTTGGCTTCATCCATCTCGTTGGTAGTACTTGCATGTGCTTAGTAGAGAACACAATTCACATTAAGCATTTGATGAAATGTTACACCGCTGTCTTTCAATTCATTCCTTACTTTATATTTGGATTTGCAATGTCATCATCAAGTGTGAGTTAAGGTGAAAGATTGTCTTAGATAATGCAACAAGGCTTGCAATTGTGGAAAAATGCAGGTATTAAAGTTTTAAATTCACAAAACAATCCACATCATTTGTTTTACATTTGTAGAGATATAAACTACATCTTCTTTCAGTGGTGCACCCAATGTATTGCTGAGATCCTACCTTCTCCTAAGTTTGAACCTGTTGAAAGTGAAGTGTTCAGTGACATTGACAAATAATTCTGCAAAAACAAGTCACAGTGTTATAAGCCACAATTGAGATCCTTAAAGTTATTGGTGTTGATTTCACTAGTTATTGGTTTACCATTTGTTGTTTTATTGGAGTGTTCATAAAGTGAAGCTAATAGAATATAAGCTAACTTGTATTTTGTAAAAACTCAGTTATATTGCAATGCTAATATTATTATATCTTAAAAAGAGTTTGATGCAATCATATGATATAATAATCAAGTTTAGTGAAACATTGTCGTTGTCATTACTATTGTCACTACCACTAACTTACTTGACCAACAAGCTAACCTGACCCATTTGAACTTTATCCGTTAGTCAAACCAACTAACCAATAAGATTGTTAAAAGTCACACACGTCAAACAAAATTAAAATACGGGGAATAAGCCGAGTCAACTCAAATTAAGCAAGCTTATTTAAGCCAACTTGACAAAAGATTAGATATTATAATTTTGGGATTGGTAAAAAAAATTGTTGAGTTGTACCTAAAGAATACTTAGCTTTATATATATGTGTGTGTATGTGTGTGTGTGAGTGTTATTTTTGTCCATATAAGTATTTTTTTATATCATCATGCTATACCTTACAACAAACACTTGATATGATAACAATATATTATCAAGTTGCTTATACAACTATGTACCAAACATTTAACAGTTTAATTTTGATCCATTGTTAGTGTAAAGAAACTTTAAATTATCATTTAATAGTGTGTTGATACATCATTAAAAGAGTTAGATCTCCTAGGTAGTTGTTATAATAGTCTCAACACATAATTGAATAACAGTGTATAGTATAAAATTTCTTAATACTAATAATGGATCATAATTACATTCAACATTTAATAGCATAAGAACTTATCAAACTCACTTATACTTAGGTTTTATTCTACTATCTTATAATATT
This sequence comes from Styphnolobium japonicum, assembly GCA_023212625.1. NCBI lineage: Eukaryota > Viridiplantae > Streptophyta > Magnoliopsida > Fabales > Fabaceae > Styphnolobium > Styphnolobium japonicum. Next base: position 15,834,806 of record JALBWW010000003.1, on the reverse strand, counting down.
AGGCCTTATAATATAAAATGCACCACCAAATGAGTAATATATTTAGATTTTATTCCTTTTTTTTTTTGTTATACAATAAAGAGTATTCTCGTGTAAACTTTCATATCAATCGATATTAAGTTACATTTTTTAGATAATTTTAAGGGTGCACCCTAGTAAATTCATGAGAATTAACTCTCTTAGATACTAGTTTTAAGATTGGATTTAATTTTAATTCACTGTCAGTGCAAAGTTTTTTGACACTGTTATCTAATAATATTTTAGCATATTATTAAAGAGTTAGACTTCCTAAGTAGTTATTATGATAGTCAAACTCCTTTAGTGATATGACAATACATGATTGGATGACAATATAAAAAAAATATTACACTAACAATTGATCAAAATTAAACTCTTTAAGATTTGAACATGAATAATAATAAAAAAATGCACATATTTGATCGATAGACTAACCTCATGGATTCCTTATTTGTATATTTGGGTATATTTGATATACTTTTGTATTATTTTAAACTCAAAGTCAAGTCTTAAAATCTTAGCATTATTTTATATTAAAGGTAAATATATGATTGTTCGTTACAAGAAAAAACTATATTTTATTACAATTAATCTCACTTAAATTTTTATATTAAAAAAATTATAACACATGAAAAATAAGAGATGAAGTATATTTTAATTTTAATTTTTTATAATTTGTAATAAACACACTATGGAGAGACTGATCAAACAGAATTTGTTTTAGTAATTATACTATTTAAATATTCTGAATAGTAATTTTTTGTTTGATTTACAGGGATCAAACCTATGATCTCTACCTTAACCTCACTCAACTCTTAACACTTTTTATTTATATTTATATATATAAGTAAAATTATCTTGAGAAATAATCAATAATATCATTAAATATAATATTATTATTAAATACATGTTAATTTTTTTTAAGATACAAAAAATAAAATAAAAAAGACAATAATATTAAGAAATAAATATTGTCCAAGCTTATAATTAAAATTTAGAAATTGAATAAAAAATAATAAAAAATCTGTCAAAAATAAAATTTTAATTTACAATATTTCCTTAATTTATTTTTAATTTTTCTTATTAAAATAGTATCTTAAATTTAACATATTTGAAATAATAATTATATAGAAAAAACATTAAGTGTTGTCTAATAATATATTATCTTCATTTTACTGGAGTTGGAAGTCCTTGTAGTCCCCCTGATACTTGTCATCACTGTTTATAATTATTAAACTTAGATTGGCTCAGTTGATTCAATTAGTGGATCAGTAAATTAAGTAGGTTGATTTAGTGTGTATTTGGATAGATTTTTTTTAATAAATTACCTTTTTTTAAAAAAAAATATTTTCATAATTTTTTATGTATGTTTGACTAAATTTTTTTTAAAAAATCAACTATCATTTTTTTTAGAAGCTAGTGATCTCTAACTTTTTTTTTAAAAAAAAAGGAAAAATAATTTTTAATATAATTTATTGACAAAAATATTCTTTATCTTTATTAAAAATTATATCTCTTGTCTTTTTTTTTTCTTCTTGTAAATCATATTTCTTTTATTCTAAATATTATTTAATAATTTTATTATAAAAAAATTCTTTTATTCTTTTTCATCTAAATAAAGTTATAAGCCTTTTATTACTTAAAAGTATTTCATAAATATTATATCTAAATGTGAAATAATTTTTTTTAAAACAAACTCTACTAAAAAAGTCCTTTTTTAAAAAAGTTATCCAAACATGCCCTTATTAAATCAACAATGCAAAAGAATCAGTAAAAATTAGTCTAACTCAACCGATTCTTGACAAAGTTGGTGACTTGACCAATTCATGTAGTTTAAAAACAAAACAAAAAAAAATAACTTTTTAATTTTTTTTTTAAAAGATAATACCAGTTTGATTTGGTTTGAAAAATTAACTAAATATTTAATTATATTAATTAATAATTTACATACGATTAACTAATAAATTATTTTCATTTTGATACTTAATACGTAATTAATTACATATAAATTATTAATTAATATATTTAAATATTTAATTAATTTTTTAAACCAAATCAAAAAACAATTATCTATTATAAAATACATTATTAAGTCATTTTCTCAATAAAAACAAGATGCAACGGCGTCGATTTGTTTATATCTTAAAAGAATAAAAAATTTGAAGTGGAAAGTTGAAAACAATACAAAGACACAAGCACGGACAGAAACCCTCGAAGCCGTCGAACGTCTGAAGGGCCACCACCCACCACCGCTGCTGGAACGACGCCTGCCACCGCCAAGGTAAGTCTTTCCCTTTCCTATTTATTTTGTCTTCTATGCTTCATGTTGGTATCCCTGGTCCTTTTAGCTTCCTGGAAATAGAAAAACAGAAATTTAGGAGAAGCTACCAAAAGGGGCACTGTTCTGAATTGCTTTACTTTCTTTCATGAACTGTATGTGAAAATTGATTTCATTATACTTCCAATGAAAGTTTTTGGTTGTAGCCACAGATTTAGCATGCAACTGCCACACTCATTTTGTCTAGTATTGGAAAATCATAGTAGGCTAGGCTGTGTAGGGTTTAGCTCGTTATTATGCTTCATTTTTAAATTTTTGATCTAATGGCTTTATTTGTTTTTAAGAAATCTGATTTCTCATTTAGCAATTAGCATACTGAAATCGATTTCACATTTATGATTTTTACTGTTTTTTTAAATTAAATTACATGCAGTTCAAGACCCAGTACCTCGACCGGGCCGAGTTTAATAACTATAGTTTCACTCCTCCTTGTCCATGGCTCTGTGGCACTGCCACCATGATTGGAGTTCAGAAAGGTTTTACTGCCGTTCAACTTTGGTAAAACTCTCTTGCACTCTTACTCTCTCATCTTTACTTCAATTCCTGTTTTCTCTTCTGAGTTATAACTGTATGCTCCTTTGGGTGTTTGAGTTCATGGGGGGTGGAGATTATGTGGTTTGGGTCTGTGGGGGCTATACTTCTGAGGGGATGCAAGTTTGTGAGTCACAGTATTATTCCATGAAATGCTCAATTCGAATGAAGACATATTTTTGAATGGCTGGGCTCTGTGAAAAGCTTAAACCTTTTATAACTTTTTATTTTCAGGTTAAGAATTGATTTCTATGGTTATTCCAATTAATTAAGTATTGTTCCAACCATCTAAGTATTGTTAACCTGAAGTTTAATTTATAAAATGGATTAATAAAATAGGCTTGGTAATTTTATTAATCAAATAAAACATTTAGATTTTAGCTAGTTAATTTAAATATTGAGATAACAAAAATAAAAAATAAAAAAGTTCCGCAAGATCCTGATTGAACAAACAAACAACAAGTGCATGGGAATGAATGAGCAGCTGCAAAACAGAGGGATATAACTACCTTGTTCTAAATGAACACTTGCAGATGCAGAGGGAAATGTGAGGATATCTTGTTCTTCTAAGGCCTTAGAAATTTATTGCTGGTCGTTTTTCTTGTTACATGAGCTTAGCTATTTGGGATTCTATGGTTGGAATGGTGTGACACTGCTTTTCTTTATATCATGTCTACTTATGAACATGTAATTTGTGTTGTTAAGCGCTCATGGTATGTTCTTTTCATGATGCTTTTAGAAGTTTAAAGTACCCTTTTAGTGAATTAGAAGCTAATAGATTGGTTAGATACAATTTACTTGAATTTGGTTCGAATAAATTATGCTCCTTTAAAACATAAGGGTGCAGTTTCAATAAATAAAACATTAGTTCTTCTGTTTTATAACGAATTAGGAAGGGTAATATCAAAGCTGCACATATTAGCTCTTCATTGCTTATGAATGGTTATACTTACCCCATAAGATATGGGACAGCAAGGATATATTAATGCTGCAGGAGCTAAGGACAAGGTGGGGGAAAATTAAATTACCAAAATGCCCATACTATTCTCTGTCTAGCATACAATACATACCTTATGTACTTATTAATTTAAATAAGTTATCAGACATTATTGCCTCATTTGTCTGCAACTCTAGAAAAGCCTTTGTATCACCGTGTATTTTATTCTGTTTTAGACTTCGGTGTAATTCTAAGAATTTTCAAGATTGAACTGTCCAGGACTAGTTTTTTTTTATTTTTTTTTTGCAAACAAAATTATTACGGAGTGAAACCATATGCTTGTTAATAAAAACTCAACATCATCATGATTACCTAGAGTATTGTTCTTTTAAATGTTATTTATCCATTTTGCGAAGTATCAGTTATTACCTAGTTTATGTCTATAGTTCAAGTGACAGTTTCTCTTCTTTAACAGTGTTGAACTTGCTTCTTCATTCTCTGTTGTTGTACAACTGCAATGTTATGAGCACAAAAGTAGCTGTTATATGGGTGCACTTGTTGCATGTCTGGGCAGTAAGAGAAACTGTAGTAGCCATACTTCAGTACCAGTTATCGGAGGACTTAATACCAGTAGCCATGCTCCTAATAACTCCTCTAGAAGTTTGGACACAGTTGGTGGTTTGTTGAAATACACATCTGGTGAAACCTATTCATTCCTTCAAGCAGGCGGTCTTCAACACTGGTTTAAAAACTGGCAGACACTTAGAAAGAAAAAACTGACAGCTAGCACTTTTGCTGGTGCTATTGGATTTTGGCCTAGGCGAAGGGTCCAGCTTTGGTTAGAGAAGATTGGTGCAATTGAACCATTCTCTGGAAACCTTGCCACCTGTTGGAGCAATATCAAAGAGGAGGAAGCACTTGAAAGATACAAACTGATAACTGGAAATATTGTCTTATTTCCTGAATTTCAGATCTATGGTGCGAACCCAGACGATGACTGGCTAGCTGCTTCACCAGATGGTATAGTTGACAGAATGGTGTACGAGTTGCCTTCTCGTGGAGTACTGGAGATAAAGTGTCCGTATTTCAATGGAGACATGAGTAAAGCTTTCCCTTGGTCTCGAATTCCAATTTACTATATTCCTCAAGCTCAGGGTTTAATGGAGATTCTAGGAAGGGATTGGATGGATTTTTATGTTTGGACTCCTAATGGTAGTAGTCTGTTCAGGTTATATCGTGATGCAGAGTATTGGGATGTAATGAAAATGGCACTATCTGATTTCTGGTGGAAGCATGTCCAGCCAGCGAGAGAATTTTATAGTAATAATGTTATAACAAATCCCCTTATACAATTAAAATCACTGAGACCAGCTTCTAGGCATGAATTATGTAGTTATATAGTTAATGAAAGCAAACACATTGTTTATAATTCAAAGTTATTGATGCGGGAAATACATGGGAAACTCTGCAATTGAGTCCTCCAGCTGTTAGGGGGAGTGATTAGTGAAGTAACAAATTCTTTATTATGGATTCCATTACCTTTTAGAGTGGTTAGTTTAAATCAGTATGGTTTATGAAGAAATTGATTTTGCTGAAGAAGGAAAATATTATGAATTTTATGATGTTGATTATACATCCATCTATGAGAAGAGATGCAGATTTAAATAGTTGTTTGTTAAATATGATTATTTGAAGCTGGAGAGTGGAGAGAGACAAACTTAACAGGTTATAGAACTTTACAAAATTGAGACATTTGATACAGATAAAGTGGAGTGTTTGACTACACCTCTCAATTCTCTTCAATGATTTTTCAATCTTGCAGGCTTTCTTCTTGTATTCATCAGTACATTGTATCTATCAGATCACATCTCCATTAAGAACAACAAAATCATCTCATACTTGAAGTGAGTAAAATGTTCATAGTAGGATATATGGATTTACATGCTATAAATTATCTTCCTCTCTTTGATTTTGCCTGAGATTAAGACTTTCTCTTGTTCTCATATTCAGAGTGACCCAGTTCTTTGTTTAGGCTTCAGTGAGGTAATTTCTTAGACCTAATGAACTTGAATTGAAGCTTCAGTTGTGATTTTGATCTTGATTGATTGTTAACTTTTCTGCTCTTATCGCAATTTGCTTGGGATGTTATCTGTGAATGTTTCAAAGATATAGAGTTATCTCTCGAGTCATGTGAACATGCAACTTGTTTGCTCTGTTCACAATAAGTAGGTATCAAGTTATATCTTTTATGCAAAATGTAAATTTGTAAGTTTTTTTTGTCCCCTTCTTGTGGTGTTACCACTTCAATTGTACTTAATATGGTTATAATTCTAAAGTCATTCGCTAGGATATAACTTATGTCAACAAGATTCAGATTATAGTTGAGAACAGATATATTGCTGCTGTCTGAGTAGTATATTTTTATTTAGCGAGCAGCCTTAGTTGAACCTCTTGAAAAGCTTCAGTTTGTGTGAGTATAAAACTTTGTTGCATGCTGGATTCGTACTTTAAACTCTCTTTTTAGTTACCTTTTTAGTTGGTACTCTCTTGTTGTCAGCATATGCTTCTGTTAACTTATAAGACATTCCTATGTTTATAGGCCCCCACCCCTAATTACAAGTTCTCTATAAAGACGTGAATAAAAGATTGTGAAGGAAATTACTTACATTGTTCAAGGATAAGCCTTTCCAAAAATGTGAAGTCATTGGGTTCTGAGTCTCTGATACCTTTGATTTAATATATTTTCTCAGAATTTACTGTAAGTTATGCCTTGGCAGCTATTACAAAAGAAAATTCATGAAAGTTTTTGAGAACTTGACGTCTTTTCAGATAGGACTGCTCACTAGTATCTCCTTGGCTGCAATTCTGGGTGCATCTTTTGGATCTTTAGCTACCTTTTTCACCAAGGATGTCAAAGTCTTGTAGATTATCAGATCTGTGGTGCTGGTGTGCTTGATATTATTTACGAATTTGTTGAGGTTTTGTTTGTCTTTATCTTTGTCATAAAACAAATTTTATCTTGTCATTTGTAATTGTTGCTAGTTTGTCATGCATCGAATCTCAACCTCTTAATGCTTTAGATGGTCTCCAACAGCCCAACATGATCTTTTGGATATGAAGCTTAGCTTGCTCCGTGGTATGTTGGTTGCTTATATTGTCAAATTCTGTTACCAGATCCTTATCCTGGTGCAAGTATTTTATCATCTTAATCTTCATGATAATTGGATTATAGATGTTAATGGGGGCAGTCTCAGCATTTCTGGTATATGCACCTTCTCTTTAATTGGCCTTCATGGGGTATGGTTGGGCTTGACTCTCTTCACATCCCTTTGAATGGCGGCAGGTATGATTGGTTATTTGACACATACTGTTACGGGCTTTTTTATTTTGTGAAGATGTTTTTTCTTGCTTGTTAAAGTGTATTATATTACCCATTTTGGATTTAGGGTTATTAATCGCACTTGGAGCGAGCGCTATCGCGGAGGAGCATGACAGAGCAGACCCAAAACACTATTGGACGCTCGTTGCGGAGCGTTTTGGTGTAGCGTTGTGAAATGCCGCTATCGCGGCTTGTAGCGGTGGAAATAGTGACTATTGTGGTGGCCGCTATGATGAAACAAAGAGTAAATCTCTCTTTTTTCCCCAACTTAAAGAACTGTTCGAGGGAGTTTTTTGTCCCCTAGCCCATCGTGCAAACACCAATAGATTTAGGGTCAGCAGCCACCATTTTTAAGCCTCTCTCTCTGTGTTCAGCCGCAAGATGCTCATGCTCCTCTGATTTCTCACGAAGCTCAGATTTCATGCTCTGTTCAGCCCCACGAAGGTTCTCCACCATTTTTGCACTCTCTTTGGTTGCACCCGCCAGAGTCTGGCCAGAGTTTCACCACTCTTGCTCTGTTAAGTGACTTCAGCCTCTGCTTCAATGCTTCCCATCCTGTTTAGCCTCTCTCTTCTTTACCTAGACCATTTTGAATCTTTCTAATTTGCCAGACCAGACCCCATCCCATATAGAACGCGTTCAGCCTTTTCCATGGCATCATCATAGTCGCACATCACTTCCTTTTCGTCATTGGTAAAGCCCACTAGTGATCATGTTGATATTGGATGGCAGTGGAATAGTTTGAGAGATATAAACAATAAAAAGGCTATCACGTGATTTTTGTCTTAAAGTGACCAATGGTGGGATTACTAGAGCAAAGAAATATCAACTTGGTGTGAAAGGTGATGTCAATGCTTATAGAAAATGTCCACTTGAGGTTAAGCAATTACTCTTGGATGCTGCTAACCAAAAAAAAAGTGACAAAAGTGCATATACTGATGAGCTGCATGAAGAGGACTTTTAAGAGGACTTTTAAGAGGAAGCTGAAGAGGAGGAAGAGTTGCAACAAATTATCAATATTAGAAGTGAAAAAAGAAAGGCATCATCATCAAGTGACACCTTTTCCACTGCTAATAAAGGAAAAAATGTGAAAGGCCTCATGGATTTACTCCTCTTAAAAAGACCAGAAGAATCTCTCAAATTATCGAAGGCTGACAAATTGAGGCAAACAAGCATCAATGATGCGTGTGATAAAGAAGCTAGGGCTAGAACTATTCAATATATAGCTCGATTTTTTTACCGGGCAGGGATATCATTCAATGTAGCCAATTTGAAATGCTTCAAGTTAATGGTTGAAGCTATTGGAAACTATGGCTGACACTTAAAACCTCCAAGTTATCATGAATTAAGGGTTCCACTCCTTAAAAAGGAATTGGAGAACACAAAGGAAATGTTGAAGGGTCACAAGGAAGAATAGGTAAAATTTGGTTGTTCAATTATGTTAGATGTGTGGACTGATGGGAAGAATGGGACCTTGATCAATTTCATGGTTAATTGTCCATCCGGGACAATGTTTGTAAAGACCATTGATGCTTCTAGATTTGTAAAGACTGTGGACAAGCTATATGAGTTGTTAGATGCTTTTTTAGAGGAGATTGGAGAAAAGAATGTTGTTTAAATTGTAAGAGACAATGACAGCAACTATGTGTTGGCTGGTAAGGTTTTCATAATCTCATTGCTTAAAGGCATTTGATTTACTTCAATCATTCACCATTCATTGAAGTTCCTCTAATTTGGTCTTAGGTAAATTATTACAAGTCAAAAGAAACATCTTTATTGGACTCCATGTGTTGCACATTGCGTGGACTTGATATTAGAAGACATTGGAAAGCTTCTCCAAGTGAAGAAGACAATACAAAGAGGCATATCTCTTGTAGGATTCATTTACAACCATACATGGGCCTTAAATGTGATGAGAAAGTTCACAAACAAGACGGAATTGGTTAGGTATGGGGTCAAAAGGTTTGCAACAACGTTCCTTACATTACGAAAGGCTGCACAAACAAAAAAAAAACCTTAGAAAGATGTTCACATCAGAAGAATGGTTGAGATCTAAGACATCCAAAGATGCTAAGGGAAAAAAGGCTACTGAGACAATACTCATTACTTCATTTTGGAATCATGTTGTTTATACTCTCAAAGCCATGGGGCCTCTAGTGCATGTTCTTAGACTTGCTGATAATGAAAAAAGGCCAGCAATAGGTTATATATATGAAGCAATGGATAGGGCAAAGGAAGCTATGCAAAGATCCTTCAATGGAAATGAAAACAAGTACAAGGGGATATTTTCTATCATTGATAGAAGATGAAATTGCCAGCTTCATCATCCATTGCATGCAGCGGGTCATTTCTTAAACCCAGAGTTCATCTATGCAAATCCACAAATTGAATTTGTTTCAAAGGTGATGGAAGAACTTTATAAGTGCATTGAGAGGCTAATATTGACTAAAGAAGGGGTAGATAATGTTACAAAAGAGTTGCCATTACATAAGAGAGCTGCAGGCATCTTTGGTATGAAGGCTGCAGCAAGACAAAGGAAAGAATTGACTCATCGTAAGTAAGAGTGAATTTCTAGATAAATAAAATTACATCAACAATTCATTTTATTAGTAATTGCTTATGGCATTGCAGCTGAGTGGTAGGATGTATGGATCAAGTACTCCAAATTTGCAATACTTTGCCATAAAAGTATTGAGCTTGACTTGTAGTGCATATGGATGTGAGCGTAATTGGAGTACTTTTGAGTGTGTAAGTAGATGACTGAAATGATAGTATATTTTATTTAGTTTCATAATTCATTTCATGAAATGAAACTAACACATTAGTTTTTGTTTTAATTATACAATAGATTCATTCTAAGAAGAGAAGCAGGCTTGAACATCAAAAATTGCAAGACTTGCTTTTCATCAAGTATAATCAAATCCTTAAAGAGCGTTTTGACAACCGTGACGTGATTGATCCCATTGTCGTAAATGACATTGATGAAAGTAATGAGTGGTTAGTGGGAGAAATGGGTGGAGATGAAGTTGCTAAAGAGTTGGTCTTTGATGATGATACTTTGACTTGTGGAGATGTTGCTAATGTAGTTGGAGCTGGATAGCCTATAACATACACTAGGCAGCAAACAAGAATGAAGAAGAAAACAACTTCAAGACCTTCAAGCTCTAGGATAGCAAACAAGAATGAAGAAGAAAACAACTTCAAGACCTTCAAGCTCTAGGATAAGGATTGAAGAGGAAGAAGAGATGGATGATGTAGAAACTGAAGAGGAAGAGGAAGAGGAAGAGGAAGAGGCCTACAAGTCTAGTAGTGATGAAAACAATGATGATGAGGAGAACTTGGAGGACTAAGATGATGACTTTGATTGATATTGATTGCTTTCTTGTTTAATGCTTAGCTTATGCCTTAGAGGCTTAGACTTGTTTAGGATTGGGTGTTGTTCTTTGTTTGTAATTGTATTTGATTTAGACACTTTGTTATTTGATTATGCTTATTAGACTTGGTTGTTATTGGTACTTTTAAGTTTTGAGTATTAATTATATTATTACAAATTTGTGAATTTTTAACATTGCATCGGCTATCTTTAGTGTAGCGGCTGCTCCGTGATTCGCTATAACGTTTTTAAGGGTGGCCGCTGTGCACCGCGTTCCGCCATTAGCAACCTTGTTTGGATTACAATTAACCTACATAAGTTCATGCATAATTGAGCAGGCTAATTCACTTTCATTCAGAACCTTTAGCTAGTACCACAATTTTGTTCTTATTTGGCTAGATGCTCTTGCTCTATCCAAAATTTCGTGTCTATGGGTGAAATAAATTAAATCTTACAATCAAATTTTAGTATTCAACATCGGGGAGGAAAGAAAGAGAGAATCACTCTGTCCTTGTTGGAGATGCGGTCATGCTAAACATTGTAGCTCCTCTACTGTAATTTCTCCTCCTTTAATGAACATCATGATTACTTCAATCTTCCCATTGAGGGAGGGTAAAACAAGATATTTGGGGTCATTTGATCAGATCATTGAGGCAAAATTATAGACAAATCCTGCATCTATTCTAATTCTGAATTTTTCATAGGGTGGCTAGTGGAAGCAGAAGTGTGATTAACAAGTTGGAGATGGATAATTGGGTAGAGAGAGATCTAGATTTCGTTGCTGTAGAGATTATTAATTTAAGTCTCTATTCGGAGATGTCTTGTCCTTTCGTTGAGGCTTTGGATTGGTGTCCTTTAACTACAAAAATGCTGAGATTGGAGAGACCTTTCGAAGAAGAGGTGAGGAGGGTTGTTTGGGATCTTGACATAGTGCACATTATAATCCTCAGGTGTCAACAGATTAATGAATTTTAGGTTGTAGAATGCATATCATAATATTATGTTTAGGGCTGGTTTGAATTTGCTTTTAGAAAAAGATATTTTTTAAAAAGTAAAAACTATTTTATGTTTGGATACTATTTGATATAAGATCTTTTTTATATGTTTGAGCAGTTTCTTTTATGTTATAAAAAAAAAGGTGATTTTTTAGAAGCAAAAAAAATCTAGCTAAAAAAAAGCACATTATTTAGTGCTTCAACTTTTCTTTTTTTTTTTAACAAAAGCTCATCCAAATATACAAAAATATAAGAAAAATACTTTTAAAAATAAAAAATAATAAGATATTTTATTAACAAGAAAAGCACATCCAAAGTCCAAACGAACACTTAGTCCTTCTGCAGATTAATAAGGTTTTGGTTGTAGAATGCACATGATCAATTGTTAGTGCACATTAGAATATTATGTGTAGTTGTGCTTTTATTGATTTAAAGTTGTTCATGCAGATAATTTGATTTTTTAATTAATTGCAGGTGCTTATTCTGTTTGTAAAGGAGCACTCGTTGAAGGAAGGTAGAAATCTGAATCTGATATGGTGTTTACTGGAAAAAAATTGAGATGTTGTAGGGACAATATGATAAGTAATTTAGGATCTTGTGAAGTAAAGCTGGGGGAATGTTTATCACTTTTGAGTGGGCTTTTTTGTATGTGTGCGCGACCTCTCAAATTTGTGTCAATCTTTGTATCGCAAAAAACTTTGCTGGTGTTACCTTTATTATCATTAATGAGGGCAAAATATGGTTTACAATATGCTCACATCGCATGTTCCTTGACCATTTGATTATTATCACGGAATTGTTACTTTGCTCTCCTGTATGGTGAGTTGTATAGTGCTTCTTCCACAAGGTATCGTGTGCTTCGGTATCTTCTTATTTTTAATATTGTTAAAATAGGTTTTGATTACATCTTTGTAATTAGCCAAAGTCATTTTTTCTGTTTGATTATAGGCTGTTGTCAATATATAATGAGACTCCTTGCAAGATATTTTTACAATGTCACTCCGATTGATTACAGCTTAATATCATCCAAGTAAACTAAATCGCCTTGGCATTTGTATCAGTTAAAACGGCATATTAATTGTGACATGTTATTAGAATTTCGACATAGTGCACTATATGACAGCGAAAACAGATTGCTAGGAAACCAAAGATGAATTAGTACCAACGACACTGAGCTCCAACAATCAGCTCCGTAGATGAATGGTTGCATTCGCTGCCAACAATTTTGCATGCATGCTAACTTCTCTTTGGAAGTCGATTTTTATTTCCACATCGATGAGCCTAACACTTATCAAACTGGTGATTAATTTAGTTAATTTATTAGTTAAGGATTAAATAATTACTGTGATTCTTTAATTGATTTGAATGATCATATTGAGTAGTTATTTGGTCTTCAATTATAGTAAATTAGCTAGATTAATTTTTGAGGGCAAGTTCCGTATTATATTATTGTTTTAACGCTATTTGGGTCATGCAAACTTTAAAGTTGATGCGTCTGAACCAGTAAAGAGAGCCAGATGTGAATGGTGGGTTAATAGTTAAACGGTGGTTAGGCTGGGATGATCTCTGATATGGAATCAACCTGTTACGGGCTCTTGGTGGCAATATATGGTTATGGTCTTCCAAAAGTTTGAGTTGCCATCATGCTCTTGTTGAGTGGACTAAACTACAATCCAAAACTCGAGCTTTAATAAACCGGCCGCAGGAAGAGATGGGGCAACTGAATCGTAATATTAATTATAACAGATAGCTTGTAAGAGAGGTTGAACGTCGGCTTCATAAGTGGCCATAGATTATTTTAAGAAGCTTTTCACTTCTTGTAATCCCCTCAGATTGAATTTGATGAGGTTTTAAAAAATGGTATTCCTACAGAGGTTTATGAATGCTATAAACCGTGATATTGCTAAGTGGATTACAAAATAAGAGGTAAAAAGGGCTGCTTTCTCAATTGGCTTAAATACTACCCCTGGATGGCTTTGTAGTTTCTTTCTCAAGGCAAGTTTGGGATCTCATTGGTGATGATATCTTATTTGTTGTTAAGGATTTTCTTTGAGTATTTTTTCTTGCTTTACAAATTGAATCATACAATTATTTCTCTGATTCCTAACATTCCTTCTCCCACTAATATGACACAATATAGACCCATCAGTTTATAGACTGTGATCTATAAAATGATTCTAAACTTACGTTTCACAAAATGTAGCCTCTTATAAGCAGAACCATAAGTCCAAACCAATGTGCCTTTACTGGAGGGAGGCTAATTTTTAACATGGTAGCACATGAGTTAGCGCGTCATTTGAAGAATGAAAACCATGGAAAGCGATTTGGGATGGCTGTGAAACTTGATATGAGCAAGGCATATAATAGGATTAAATGATTGTTTCTACATGTGATTCTCAGGAAATTAGACTTGTCATGAAATGGATATAATTAATCATGTAATGTCTGTCCAAGGTAAAATTGGTAGGGACAAATAGGTATTTATAAAATAAAGAAAACAAATCAATGCTGAGATAATATTGGTAATTCATATTATAAACGTTCATGTCCAGACATTTAAGATTCTCATGGATTTAGAAATGCATCAAATGTCCACATATAATGAACATTTTAGTTGAATTGTGGGATAAAATATGCTTATGGTCATCTTACACTCACATACCGAACATGAGCATCTTGTTTAGGCATGCAAGATGGCTAAATATGTTTAATGCCTTTTGTTTGGATGCTTGCTCACCAAACGTGACCTAAGATTTGGATTAATTACCTAGTTGTACGCTATTTGAAAATTGCAGGTTGTTTGCTTGTTGTAAATTGTAATGCTTTTGAAGTATGATATTTGCTAACGAGTGCATCAGTATAAGTTAAGAAATTAAAATAAAATGTATTAAAAAAAAGTAAAACATTTAATATCTTAAGAACTTAAAAATTATTTACTATTTTTTTATTAAGTAATTTAGAGAATTTATTGAAAGGTATTAAATGTTCTTTAAATAGTACCTTAAGGGACTGGTCATTGAAGTATTCATTCAGGAAAAAAATAATATCGTATGAGGATTTAATTTGTATATCTAAATTGAGTAGTGCACTTCAGAAATTAAAGTGTAAAATTGTAATCATCAATAAAAAATCAAGAATTTATAATTTTAAAAATACAAACACCAAGATATATATATGATAATTTACTCTTTTAATTTTTTTTATTAACAATTATAATTTTATATTTTACTCTCTAAATTATACTTTGAATTTAAAAGATTCAAATTCTTATACAAGCACAACTTAATAGAGAAAATGAAATGAACAACAATTGGTACAACAAAAAAGAAGAAAAAAACAACAATAATAGTGTTGAATTATTAGATTGAATATAGTTTTATACAAGAAATTTTGATGTATTATTATTAAAATTAGATTTAATAAGACAAAATATATAGAAATTTTTTATAAAAAAGATATTGCTAAATAGCAAAATCAAAATATGCATAAGAAAATCCCCACACTTGCCGGAAGAGAGGGGAGAGAAATAGATAGCAATGATAATAATAAAAATTATAAAGAGAAAATGAAAGGTTATTAAAATTAAGAAGGTCCCACTAATAATGAAGAAGATTGAAGGGGGGTAACGTGTATGGAGAAATGTGTGTCGCGTGGCAGATGGATGATACGTGGCATAGCAAAGAGAGGGAGTGAGAGTGAACAAACGCTGAATCGTAAACAAAGATTGCAAAATAAAGAGCAATCCCCACCGCAGGATATTAGAATTGATTTTCATCTTCTCATAATATGATATAAGGAAATAAATTTTATTTTATTTTAGTATAAATTAGGATATTTTTTCACCTAAAAAATAAAATATTAATTTTATAAAATATTTGAAGTAAAAATTCTTTACAATTATATTTTTTTCATTCATATTGTCCCAAGAATTAAATTTAAAATAAAATGTGTCAAGAGACCAAAACTTTTTTTTATTGTAATAACACCTACTAATATTTATGTCTATTAATTATTATTTTTTAGTGAGTGTCTTATTCTATTAAAATTTCAGTGTACACACGTCTTCGACGCAGGGAGGAGACAGACACAAAAGCCAACAGACCCTCCTCAATATAGTCTAAATTTTATTAGAAAATATTATGAAATTAAATTGATGGTACAAATTTAATTTTTATACCATGTGTCATATTTTAATTAAATTGATAAAAAATATTTTAAAATTATATCTCAATGAAGGTCATTTTATTTCTTTAAATATAAAATTTTAAACAATTAAAAAATTGTCAGAATTTTTAATAAAATGAATTAATATGCTTATTAATTATTAAATGGATGAGTAGTCATTCTTATTTTGTTTTATCTAACAATTATTCTTGAATTTATTTGAATTATATTAAAATTGTAATTAATTATTTTTAATTTTGTAAGATTACTCTATTTTAATTTACTATCTCATTCTACATATTAAGTTATAAACTTTTTTAAGTATAAATTTTTTATGCGTCTCTACAATCACCCACGTGTTGGATTTTTTTATATATTATAAAGTATACATTAATTCACTAAAAGATATTTCATTAAATTAAAGTTAAATCAGATGTAAACAATTGAGAAACTAATAAAAGTAGGGGATTTTATCCTGTCCTGGGGCTACGGACCACTTTGATATTTGAAGCCAGTTTCTTGTTCTCTACTTTCGCGTCTATTTTTTTGTGGCCATGGACCACTTGACTTTACTGCCTAATAAAATTTCTTCATGTTAATGCAATTTTTGTTTTTTTTTAAAAAAAAAACAGAGATGGACACTTTTTTTTTTTTGGTGCATAAGAGATGGAGATTTATGTCACTGCATCTCGAGATGCTACTGTTCAAATGTTAAACTATTTTACTCAATTAAAGTGACTATTAGAAGCTGGAAGCCACAGATACATAAAATGGCCGAATCGAATCCGATACTATAAATTTTTAATAACATGATGAAACAATAACAATCATAATAAAAATGAATTAAATTAATTAAATCTCATTAATTATAATAATTATTTGTCTATTAGATAAAATACATATTAAAAAATAAAATGCAAAATAAGCTTCATAATATAAAATATTAAATCTATATATTTTTTCTCTTTTTTTTAAAAAAAAATTCTTGTTAACCAACTTTAGCCAGCTTACATTTAGTCTGCAGATTTAATCGGTCCGATTAGAATTTCAATAGGTTTTATGAAACTAAATTCGTCTAATGATGTTAGCTTATTTAATTAGACTTGTTACTTATATTAGTCATAGCTTAAATTTGAGTTTAAAATATATTTATTAGTGGACGATCTGTAATTTCATTAAGTTAGTGGTTTGTCCTAATCTTGAATTCGGGATCAACATTTCACTCATCTAAACTTTTATTCATAAAAAATTGAGTCAACCTATAAGTTTTAGTCAGTTTTTATAATTTTTTAGGTCCTTATCCATGTACTTTTATTTATTTTGTGTATGAGACTAATCTTGTTTGAGATGTTAAAGCTTTTCTTCCTCACAAGTGTTTTCTTGTGAGTTCGAACTCCTGACATTATAAAAGTTTATCAATTACTAAACTCAAACTTACTTATCATTTAAAGTATCTTTTATGGATAATTTTTACAATAGTATTAGTAAGTGGAGAGAATTATTTCTTAATTGAGTAACGCAAACTTTAAATAAAAGGAATAATTTTTCTTTCCACTAAATATGGATAGGAAAACACACAACACATGTTTGAGTTTTCTAAAATGATAAAACAAACATGATTTAAAGCTACCATGAAAATTGAAAGTTTATTTTTTCTAATTTTTTTTTGCGCAAAAAAATTGAAAGTTTTAACTTCTAATATCAAAAGACAACACAGATAAACTCCTCAAAACTCCAGATTTAACGTCTAAGAAGACATTTGATATAGAAAGAGTTATGATTTATTACAATCACATCACTGTCTTTCCAGTCATAAATTTTGATAATTAATTTGAATTATAAATAAAATTCTTTACTTAAAAGAAGTTATAAAATAAGAATTAATTTAATTTTGAAATAATATTTTTATTTTAAAAGTTATAAAATAAAAATTGATTTAATTTTAAAATAAAACTATTTGTTAAAAAAATTATAAAAGGAGAATTTATTTGATTTTAAAATTATTTTTATTTTAATTGTGTATATATATAAATTCGTTCAAATTTTGTTATATTTGAGTGAATTTAATTTTTAAATCAAATCAAATAAATTTAATTTTTAAATAAAATTAATTTTATTTTTAGTAACTTTAAACATAGCGTAAATGTTGTGTATACCACAAATTTATACATAGTTAATTAAATAAATTACTAATCGCCAATGAGAATTAATTTAAGAAAGAAAGTTAAACCGTCTAGAGAAAAGTATCTAAAAATTGTCCGAATATAAATAGAGAGGTGGGCCCCTCTCTAATGAACCCTATCTTTTTCTTTTCTTTTTGACTAACTAATGAACCCTATCTAAGAAGCCTTGATTTGCATTATTCGGATAGAGCTTCGGGTTTTATAAAAATATTCTTAATTTAATTAATAGAACCGAAATGTATTAACTAAAAAGGGTGAAGTTTGATTCTTGCTTATAATTCTTTAATAGGAAACAAATAAATAACAATTAGAGCAAATGAATCTTAACAAGTCAAAATCAACTCTTTGAACTTGTATTCAAACCAAGTACAAGGATATAAGGTAATCCCTAGGCAAACCAATTAAATATAATTCAAAACATATTAGCATTCATTATAAGGTCATGATTATCATGGATCGGCTATTGGCATTTTTAAATACCTATTCACACTAATTTTCTTTAAACTTGATTAGCTTAATGTTTAATGAAGTATGCTTCTTCCCCTCATTACTCAAATTTGAATCTTGGGTTAATGTTTTGAGAAATTAATTTTCCTAAATGCAACATGTCAATATAGAGATGTGCTTTATGATTATTTGAAGAGAGACTTAGTATTGATTAAGACCATTCTTATTTCATTATTCCATTTCATTGTATTTAGAACGGAACTATAATATTTTCTATTATTATGTTTGTAATTAACATGAAATTAAAATCAAAATTTAATTAAATAACATAAATATCTTGATAAAATATACAGAATTTACACTTTTATAAATTGAGAAAATGGAATAAAATAATAATTTGTGGCATGAACATAATTTTAATAGAATTAGTTGATAAGTATTATAATTACTCAAAATGAACTAACTAACTAACATGTATAATGTTTTTTTTTATTATTCTTTTAATAGTTTTTTATTTAACTTAAAATAATCAAATGTACCTAAACATAAGGAATAACTAAAAAGAAAGTAAAAAATAAAATAAAATTGCCCCACTCCAACTTTTTAAGAATGTACCTATTCACGTGTCTCGATAAGAAAATTGTGAATATTTTGATTTTTATGGAATCAAAATTTAAAATAAAATTACTATTTTATAATTTGTATTAGATAAATTAATGCTAATTATCACAAAATTTATATGGCTATATATAATATATAAAGAGGGAATCCAATACGAAGAAGAAGAAAAACTGAATTTTGAGGTGTTAGAATGTATCCCTTGATAGAATTGATATAATTGAGTATCGTAATATAGAAATATATAAATTAATTAATATACATTAAATGTGAAAAAAAAGACTCAAAATAAAAATACAAATAAAAAAATATTTAAAAATCAACTTACTTAATAAGAAAATATATAAATGTAATCATGGTCAATTGATATAATTTATGTAATCGAGATTCTTAATATAAAAAATATAAACACAATTAATATGCGTTAAATGTGAGAAAAAAGACAAAAAAAAAATGAAAGGAAAAATAGTTAAATATCTAGATATCAATATTCTTAATATGGAAATACATAGAAAAAAATCAATATGCACTACATACAGTGAGGAATAGAGAAAGTCGATTAAGGAAATATGGAAAGAAGATGATGCCATGTGACACTCCAGGTGGTAACATATGTCCTTTCTTTTTAAGAGAGGCTATTGTATAAAAGAGTCTAAATATAATAAGTTGAATATAATTATTATCCATTATGTTACGACCCAAAATTTAAGAGTGACAACAGGTACATAGGAAGAATCAACTAATTTAACAAGTTACAAGACTAAAGAATAAATCAATGAATCACATTTAATTTATAGAAAATTTAGCAAACTAATCCTTAAAAGTTGGACATTTTAAATTTAATAAATCATAATTTGCTTAGTCAGAATTATATCCAAACAAAATTTTTATAGCAAAATATCCAAAGGGTATTCAACATAAATTTATATACACTAGATATCTTATAACTTGACTAAATTATAACAGAAGCTAGATTCTGCCTGTGAATAATTGAGCACGTTTAAAGTCAAATACATGTCCAATTATACTGAAAACCAAATGACTGATAATAAAGTGAAGATGCCCATATGAAAAAAGTGTTGTGCTTACCAATACTAATAACCTTCGCTAACTATTTAAGGAGCCCGGACTTGGTCCAACACTGGTATCTAAAAAACATAGAATTAAAGGAATGAGTCACAAGACCTAATAAGAGATAACATAATCCATAACGAAGTTGAGACAAACGTAGGCACGAGTTTTTCATTGTAAACATATGTGCTTCAAAATAGATGCATAATTATCAAATGTTATAAATATTATTAGTTCAAATAATCAAAAAATAAAATTTATGAAATACATCAGGTATGAATTACCAAATTAATTATAACCATGTATCAAATATCTAATGGGAGGTTTCTAATCCATAATTAAACAAACATCTTACCAATGAATGCATTGTTCGAAGGCTTGTCAAATACCCACCTACTAGGACATAGGGGTCAAATCCACATGTCAAGTCAAACTAATCCGATCGTGTGGGTCAAACACGTCGGGCTAGCAACACTCCTATTAGTTGTGGTTCAAACTAAGGTGCACTAAGACTAACGTATACTGTCGTTAGCTATAATATTTTGTCAAAGTTTCATCCCAAAAAATATTTTTATATAATTCTAATTATAAAAATATTCTAAAACTCATTATCAAAGCATAAATCATGTCTTCCGAAACAAGACAACATCAAACAATTTTCAAAGTAAATTTCCTTTTCATAAATATAGATATTCAAAAATTATAAAAATTAATAGGTATCAACACCAAAATGTTGTCTAATACATATTAAAAAAAAAGCTCAAAATATCATCATTTTATCGGTTGAATATATTAGAATGTAAATTAACTTTCATTTTCAACATTTCAAGAATATTATATTAGGCCCATTTGTTATAGATTAAAAAAAAAAATTTGACCTTCAATAATTTAGAGATTTTTTTTTAGAGATTTTAAAGAAAAGCAGAAGCTATTTTGTGTTTGTTTACAATTATAAAAATCATTTTTTTAAATGTGAGTAGCTTCTATCTCTTCTATCGCGAGAGATTTTTTTCAAAAGCTAATGAGAATAACTTTTCATTTTAACCATAAAAATGATTTTTTTAAACAAATGATTTTTTTAATAAGCTTAAACAAACATAATCAACATCATTAAAAATGATTTTTTACTTAAAAAAAGTGATTTTTTCATCAAATAATCTGTAACAAACGAGTTCATTATCATGTTAAAGAAATAATTTTTTAAAAGTGCTTGTCACAAGCTTTCTTAGGCTCTAACAACAAATAAAATTAAATATTTTCATGAAATTCTTCAATAAGAAATTTATGAATTTACGAAAACATGCTACAGATTATATCAACTCATTTTAAGGGTCAAATCACTCGGTCCAAAGATTAAGGTATCACGAAATTAATAGAATGATCCTCTAACGAACCTAATATCACAAAATCATTATCAAATAATAATCAACATTTAAAACTAAAGATTTACCCATTTGTGTTACTAAGTGGCTTCAATAACTGAAGAGGGGGGGTGAATTGAGTTCTAAAAATTTTCACAAATTTTTCACAAAAGCTTTAATGATACTGATCTTATTGAATCAATAGTATCAAGAGAGGTATGGACTAATGTAAATAACAACACCACACAAGCAATCTAGAAGGCACCTTATCAAAATTGAATGCACCAAGAAACAAGATATAAAAGTAAAGCTTGAATAAATAAAGAGTGTAGGGAAGAAAGAGTGCAAACAAGATTTATACTGGTTCAATCACTCCTTGTGATCTACGTCCAGTCCTTGAGATCGTCCACCCAAGATTTCCACTATACTTCAAGCTTCTAACTTGGGTGCTTGAGAAACCCTTACAAGAATAGAGCACTCTTCATTAGTTTGGGATCCTCCACTCTCTTTGTGCTAGAGCCTCAATCAAATACAACAAGGAACACCTACCATTGGATTCTTACACGAAAAGTAAGTGTTTAAAGTGTTTAATACTCTCAAAAGAGCAGATATACAACTTGAAGAATGATGGGTAAGGATATATTATCACTTAAAGCTCAATAACAGAGTATCACTTGAATGCAGGGAGTTAAATGCTCTCAATAAATGATTTCACAGTTGTTGTTCTGTTTATTAACTCCCCAAGTGATAGGATAAATATTCCATAGCATATTAGAGCCGTTGGTGGTGGTTGGGGTCCATTAAATGCCAAAACTAGTCGTTATAAAAGAGTTTCACGTAAGAGATATCCGGATATTTAAACCTTGTATCCGGATATCTTGATTTCTGTGTTTAGCCAAGAACAAGATATCCTAATATCTAATTGAGATATCCTGATATCCAAGCTCGTATCTTGATATTTGGACAAGATATCCTGATATTCAAAAGCTGTATCCTGATATTAGAGAGGTGTTTTGGCTACTGGAGCGTGATATCCGGATATCACATTGTTGTATCCGGATATTTAAGAGTTGATTTGCCTTTGGAGACAAATATCCGGATACCAAAGGCTTGTATCCTAATATTTGGCTTTCAGGAGCCAAAATTTAAATTTCCAAGGAATGGTATTCGGATACAAAGACTTGTATCCGGATACAAGACTCTTAAATCTTAATTTTGGCTTTGCAAATAAACAAGATTGAAGTCAAAACAGTTTTTAAACAAATTAAAAGGCATTTAGAAAAGTTTTTAAAACACCTTGTCACTAACACTTAGGTTTTGAAAAATGTTTTCTTTTTATGTTAATGGATGCTTTAAAAAGTTCAATAGCTTTAAGCAATAACTAACTTTTTACCCTTTACAAAGAATCAAGGTCAAATGAAAATCTTCAATAAAGGTTGAACTTGTTCTTCGTTGTGAGTCACTTCTTGTTATCATCAAAATCCCTTTAAGCAAAGTGAGTTCACAATTTGTAGGAGAAAGAATTATTAAAGAATCTCCTAGGTTCTAATACAACTCCCTAAGCCTTAATACCTATTTAAAAATTTACTAAAATCTACAAAATACATTGGAAAAAAGAAAACCTCCCCCATTTGTGTGTTTGCATCGTTACACATTAGGACAATTTCTAAAAATTTCTTTCAAACAAAACTTTTATGTGACCTAAAAACTCAACAGCACTTAATTTTAATTGCTGCATTTATTACTTTAATAAAGGTCGCTTATTACTACTTTTATCCTTCTCCAAAATCCTAAACTAACATCATATTTGATACATAGAATGATGATTTCATAGAACATGATTGAAATCGAAATGAAATGGTCATTAGCGGGAATGGAATGACTATTACTAGTTCACAGTAATAAAAGTTGTCTAAATGACATAAATACCTATCGTTAAAAAAAAGGTTAACTTTTATCATGTGTAATGTTCAAATTTAATTTTTTACAATTTGATAACCAAAAAAATCATCATTAAAAAAGAGAAAAAAATTTATGAAAAAAATTGAAGCGTGTACTCTTTTTTAGATAAGATACTTGATATTTTTTTTATAATATTCTTTGTGATATTCGGATAATAATTGAGTTCCACTGTATTATTATTTTTTTAAAATTTTTGTACATATTAACATAATTATTATTTTATTTTGAATTTTAGCGTAATTTTTTAAAATTAATTGTAAGATATGAAGAGTATATTAGAACATCTTGAAAACACAATATTATATCATTTTATAAAATAAATGAGAGTACGTTAGAAAAAAAATTCAACTCTTATTTCATGTAGCATGAAATGACTAATCCCACATATCTATGAAGAAATCATGATTCATAATTTTATGAAATGAGAGATAGAATGAAATCATTATGTATATCAAATGTGACATAATAATTTCTTTTTCTTAAAAAAGTTGTTATAATTAGTAAACTGAATTGTTATATTTCTTTAACAAATTCGTCTTCTCTAAAATTCGTGCACTGATGCTATTTTACTAAATTTTGATTCTTGCATACCTAGCATATTCTAAGATGCTTGCATTTAAAGTTCAATAACCTTTGCCATATCGGAAAAATATATCCAACCTATAAAAATAATTGTGATTATAAATTTATTTTATTTATATTAATTTGTGTAATATTTATAGCTACTACTGCCATTTTACCAACGCAACTTACAATTATTTAATTCATTTAATTACTAAATATATTATCTATTTTTCCTTGAAAAGATGCTTATATTTTAAAAATTAAGCGTACAATTTTTTACTTCAAAGAAGCTGTAATGCCAATGTAATATCAAATTGACATGAAAAACCATATTTATAAAAAGTTATGTGCTGGTTACCAATCAATCTATTTAAAGTATTTTTCCTTAAATCAATCAATTTCAAACCTCGTGGCAAGAAAGCCCAACAATACGAAGAAGAAGAATATTCTAGAGTAATTTTTTTTAAAAAAATTTACATAATCGAAAATTTGAGGTTTTTTATATTCCCTTAAATAAAAGTGATATTAACCTAAGGTTAAAGGAATGGATGAGATGATAAGCTCATAGGGCTTGTTGACACTTGACACCGCAATGGTGGACACCATCAATCCTATCCCATCCTAGCCTCAACTCACCTCAACGGTAACAAGTCCAACAGGAACCGACTGCATCTCTCTCTCTCTCCAATGTTTTTCCTCCTCTATGATAAATGTTGAGCCTAGTCCCTTCCTGTCCCACCCATCTCTTTGGGCTTTGGCTCTAATTACAATAACTTTTTATCATAACAATAATGTAATCTTAAAGCCTTTCTCTCTTCCCAAAGATAATTTTTCTTTCTTTTCTTTTCTAGAGTTCACTGATTTACCCTCTTTTCCTTGTGCTCTCGATTGTTTTTCTTTAAACGCAATTAAAGCCAAAGTGAGAAAGTTCCTTGGTATTATCGCAATCACAACCAAAGATTAGGATAATTAATAGATACAGATTCATATGGGGTTTGTCATTTGTGCAGCGTAATTAAATGAAAATCCATAAATAAATCCCCCTTGTAAAGTATAAATGTATCCATCCCATCTTTTGAATTTAGCCATTACTTCACTAACTTTTATTTTTATTTTATCAGTATCAATGTGAGGTGAGTTATTAATTATATTTAATAAATTTTTAAATATTTATTATAAAATTATTAATAAAAATATTTCACAACTCACTGAATACTATACACATAAATCATATTAGATGGACGGCATCATTTCACAGTTCAGATACAACCTTCAATCGACAATCATATATCATATTCCTCCTCTAATGTTGGTTCTCAATAACTCTAATTCTATTCTAAGCACACACTGTTTATAAGACACACGCCTTCCGAAACACACATCAAATACTTTCCTAAGTTTCCCTGATTCATTACCCCCATCCCCTCAGTACTAGGGGTCTTTGCATCTGCACTACAACCACCATCACCACCTTCTCCTTCTCCTTCTCCTCTCTCTTTCTCTCTCTCTTCAAGAGAGACAAAAGGGTACACGTGCCTTAGCAGTCAGCATTCAGAAATGGCCAAAGAGAGGGAGAAGAAGCTTTACGTTGGGTTATTAGGAAACTATGCTGCAGAGCTTAAACTTCTGCTCACTACTCTTCTACTCCTCTGTGCAGTTGCTACCCTGCTTCAGTTCATCCCATCTCGTTTCACAATCTCTGCATCTGATCTCCGCTTTTGCATCTCAAGGGTCTCCCAAGGCTCACCACCACCTCCATCATCCACAACAACCTTATCCTCTGTCTCCCAGTTCTCTGCTTCTACACTCCTCTCAACACCACCCCCAACCCCAGCCCCTTCGCCACCGCCGCCGTCACCACCGCCGCCGCCACCCTCCGTCGAACAGGACCAAGTTCTCGACAATGGAATCATCAAGCGAGCTTTCAACCCCTACGGTTCCGCAGCCTACAGTTTCATCACCATGGGTGCCTACAGAGGTGGCCTCAACACCTTCGCCATTGTTGGTCTCGCTTCCAAGCCTCTCCACGTCTACAGCAAACCCACCTACGAGTGTGAGTGGGTCCCTGACAAGAACACCACCACCTCTGCAAAACCCATCACCACTGTCGGCTACAAGATTCTCCCTGATTGGGGCTATGGCCGTGTCTACACGGTGGTGATTGTCAACTGCACCTTCTCGGACCCCGTCAATGTGGACAACTCCGGTGGGAAACTGGTCCTCTATGCTTCCACATCAGGGGGTGGTGACACGAGTTTCAATGTCACTGACAGAATGGTGGTTCTCACAGAGTCACATGGAACTCTAGATTCTTCCTTGTTCACTTCGAAGCCCAAGTATGACTATTTTTATTGTGGGTCTTCTCTGTATGGTAACTTGAACCCTCAGAGAGTGAGGGAGTGGATCGCTTATCATGTGAAGCTTTTTGGGCCAAGATCGCATTTTGTGATCCATGATGCTGGTGGGGTTCATGAGCAAGTGCTGGAGGTTTTGAAACCGTGGATGGAGTTGGGTTATGTTACATTGCAGGATATTAGAGACCAGGAGAGGTTTGATGGGTATTATCACAACCAGTTCATGGTGGTTAATGATTGTTTGCATAGATATAAGTTTATGGCCAAGTGGATGTTCTTTTTTGATGTTGATGAGTTCATCTATGTGCCTCCTAAGAGCACTATTAAAACTGTGCTTGATTCGCTTTCAGAATACTCTCAATTCACCATTGAACAGATGCCCATGAGCAGTAAGATTTGCCTCTCTGCTGATTACGGCAAAACGTATAGGTACATTTACATACTCCTCCTTAATTTTATTCTCCCTTAAAAATATTATTGTTTTTTTTTTTTTTCACTTTTTCTTGTTTGGTAGCTCGGCTTAAATAGGATCAGCATATTGTTTTGAGATCTTCCTTGCTGATAAATAATTATCTGAAGTATTCTCTGTTAAGACACTTCCTCTTTGTCTTGTAATCGCTCATTGTTCCCTTCCCTCATTGGATTAATTTGGGTGTTTATATACTGCAAAACTGAAGTAGCAAATGAACTGAGTTTTCTATGTCAGACATGGAATTGGATTGGTTTCTATGTCAATTTTTTAAGACGATCAATTTGGGATTGGGGTTTAGTTTAGCAAAATATATATTTTGTCTACTGAATCTTCAACGGTTGTGGAACGTTAAATTAGCAGTTACTCCGGCAGTTCATTTGAAGAATCAAGTGTGATGTCATTGGGTTTTTCCTTATTTGTTTTGTTACTTGAAAATATCGTGGATCTTGAGTCGTTGGATACTGTTGTTTAATGTAGTAAGGGAGGAGGGGCAGTTTATGTGGTGTGTATGTGTTTGGAATTATTAGCCCATTCCTCTGGTATGGATTCTGTTTTTCTCTTGCCGTACTGTGACAGGTGGAAGTGGGGTGTCTTTGAACTTTGAATTGTGTTCCAGAGTGACTTATTTCTTATTTATGAGTTGGACCGTGTTAACTACGAAGAGTCTTTTAATGTGTTGCTGAAAATTCAGAACTATTCTTCAATCACAATTGTCGGGTTGAATGAGAGAGCTGCAGCCTGCAGTTGAAATGTTTAAAATCATGTTAATTTTGGTAATTAAGAAAAATCAGTGAGCGTGCTAA
Organism: Styphnolobium japonicum; assembly: GCA_023212625.1. Lineage (NCBI taxonomy): Eukaryota > Viridiplantae > Streptophyta > Magnoliopsida > Fabales > Fabaceae > Styphnolobium > Styphnolobium japonicum. The sequence goes on along the minus strand of JALBWW010000003.1, from coordinate 15,807,236 downwards.
ATAATGTTGATGATTTTCATTAACGTTCATTTAGATTGATTTTTATCTTAGATTAAGACCCATGCTGCTTGGCCCACAAGTGAGCTTTGATTATGGCTGATTTGTTGGTGAGCACTCAATCTTTTTAATATTCATGATTACTATTTACCATGTTCACAGTCCCACATTAAGAGTTAGATCTAGCTGTTCAAGTGTTAGTTGCTCGATTTTATTGCAGTGTTGTTATCAAACTCTGAAAACAGGGGAAGGTACCTATTGTAGAGGTGGTGTTTGTCGAATGTATTGTTGCTTTGACAGTTGTTTTGATAACTACATCTGCCACACACACAAAAGACACAGTTGGGAATCATGTTCCATAACATCGTTATTTGTGGTTGTTTGTAATGTGTGATGTCTCACATTGTGTGAAATAAATTTACAGGAAATGGGGTTTTGAGAAGCTGGTGTATAAAGATGTGAAGAAAGGCATTAGGAGAGATCGCAAATATGCGGTGCAACCGCGTAGCTTGTATGCAACTGGGGTGCACATGTCTCAGAACCTAGCAGGAAAGACAACTCACAAAACAGAAGGGAGGATCAAATACTTCCACTACCATGGAACCATAGCAGAAAGGAGAGAAACATGCAAAATGCTTGTAAATTCAACAGAAGTCACCTATGACAAAAACCCATATGTGTTGGATACTACAATGAGAGACATTGCTGGTGTGATCAAGAAATTTGAGCTCAGGATGATTGGATCTAGGCTACAGAAGTCACGGCAATGACAGGCTCAAATCTTTTATTTTTTTAAACTATATAATAATATAACTTACGGTAGAATAGAAATTCATTGAGCTGTTATTTTCTTTTATGTTTTATAGTTTTTTTATTTCGTATATTTACAGATGAGTATATGATCTTGTTTCGTTTTTAATTATTCTTTTGGTGTTCTCTTTTTTATTCTTTTCCTTTTTTATATTTTGTAAAATATAATGAATAAAGAAGAATGGTTTAATAATGTTGTCGGTGTGGGGCATGAGGCCGTCCCTACCTCCAGTGACACCATATGGAGGGTGGCCAATGTGCTCTGTTGCTTTCCTTGTGTGCATGCATCCTTTTTTATGCTTTCTGGGATCCTTATTCTTCAATAAATTTTGATGAAAGCATTACCCTTTTATTTCTTGGTTATAGACCCCATAACTTTTTGTATGAAAGAAGAAAATTCTGTGCTGTTTGTTTAGGAACAGGTCATCGATGAAAGGGGTTGGTTAGCTTTTGGACAAGTCAAAAAGCACATGTGGGTGACATGAGTGCTCTTTCTGATGTCGTGTATTCTGGTAGCACATGATTGAATCATTAGTTTCTGGTAACTAATTATCTTTAACAGGTCATTATTATTATATTTTTAAAATCCAAAATTTTATATTAATAGAAGCAGTAGCTGTATCTATCTATCTATTGAAAATGATGTAATGGGTACGTAGTTAGTCAAGATAATATTTTTGTCTTTTCATGCTTATGTAAGGATTAGTTTCAAAGATTCATATGTAAATTCCGCGTCTAAAATCAAGAAAACAAGGAGGCATGAATACTGAAGGAAGCGTGTAATCTAATTGAGGCATGAAAAGGTAAAAAAAAAAAAAAACCAAAGCAACCTTGCTACGATAGATCTACTTTGGAAATTTATTTTTATTAATTAGGCAACATATATATATATATATATATATATATATATATATATAGTTTGTAGTACAACATAATTTAAGAAAACAAGGAGGCATGAATACTGAAGGAAGCGTGTAATCTAATTGAGGCATGAAAAGGTCAAAAAAAAAAAAAAGGAAAAACAAAACAAAGCAACCTTGCTACGATAGATCTACATTGGAAATTCATTTTTATTAATAAGGCAACATATATATAGTTTGTAGTACAACATAATTTAATTATTTCATCAAATAATAGTGTATTTTATTTTATTTTCATATTTAATTATTAATTAATTTTTTAAGTATTGTCAATCTATTATTATAAGAATATTTACAGACTCAATATTGTTTGTGTTAAGGTTTTTATTTTTTATTCTTTTTATGAAGACAAGTATTTCTAATTATATTATCTTAATTTTTTATCACATAATCTAATATTTATTTTTTTGGTGTTATTTAATAATAAATTTCATACTGAATTAATAACAATGTAATGTTTTAAAAAAAATTTACATCCGTTCACTTGAAATACGTGGCTTTAGCTGAGTCCCAGCAGCTGTTATGGGTACTTGTTGCCTTGTCGGTTAGGATCGTCTATATGCTAATTACAGGAGTGACATCAAAGAGAGTCAGAGAGATAAAGATAGATAACTATGAGTAATTTTTTTTATAAAATATAAGTAAATGTATAATTATTATTATGGATATGTGATAATTTAATTTTTTAATCTTTTATTAATGATTATAATTTTATATTTTATTTTTTAAAGTGTATCTCTTACTTTAAAAGATTTATATCTAGTAAAATTTTAAATATATTTATTGGTAATTTTTTTTTTTCAATTTTCATTCATATGAAAGTATGAAACTGTAAAATGAGATGCATAATGAAACTGTAAATTAAAAAAGCGTAGTCTGCTGATAATGTGGTCCATGGTCCTCTTTTGTTTTGGCAAAAAAAACAGGGTCCTACTCGGGAATCGGCATGCTTTATTTGCAGTGTTGAAAAGTTTTGGTGTGACTATGTTGAAGGGCAGTCTGGGAGGTATCCAATATTGAATTGCCAGCCGACACACACTTGCAGTTGCACATAATCTGCAGTATCCAAAATGAGCCTTCAAACTAGTCAACAAACCGTGTTCCTTCCTTCATTACCTTTTGATGTTGGAAGGCATCAAATACACTCTCTGATTTTAGTTTTCTTCATCTTAATTTCCTGATTTCAATATTTTGGAAAAAGAGAATTCAATGTATGAGTCTATGGGACGTGAGTATCCTAAACCGTATCTCACCATAGTTACAACTCTCCAATGTATGTAAAACCTTGATAGGAAATTGAAAACGAAATAACCTTCATATTTTTATTTGTAGTAGATACGGATTCCTGAATTTTAATGCGTGTGGAAGTGGAAAGCATAGAGCTGAAGTTCATACTAGAAATTTTCTCTGATGGACTTTATACTAAATTGATACTTCCAAATGCAATTGGTAATAAAGTAAAAGTTACCAATATGAGTAAGTTTGCAAGTTGTTATCATCAATGAAAAATGGGTAGAAAGAAAACACCACAAGAGGACAGAGATTGTAGGGAAGGGGACAATTAACGAATGGACCCTGACTTGCAGTGGTAGCACGTCATGGGATAGAGCTGGCAAAATTGAAAGGGAAAACCCATTTAACAAATCATCTCTAATACTTCCAATGTTTCTGTTGGTGGTCTCGAGTTTCTGATTTATTTCCTCTTCTGTTTTTTCCCCTCTCTCGTCTCCCCATGGACATCTAGAAGCATAAAGAATCCCTCGTAGTCCATATACCAAAAGAAAGGGGCATGGAAGAATCAATGATGAGAAAATTCCTTTATTAGATGCTCATTTATAGCCTCAATATGTTCATTAACACTTAATAAAAGCAAGCGTAGTTCAACAGAAAAAAAAAACTATATAAAAAGGAGATTTGTTTAGTATAAAGCATCTCTAATCTCTTTGTTGCTAACCAAACCGTGTAGGTATTGTTTCAGAAACGAAATACTATATTTTAATACGTGATTAATTGTATTTCATCCTCATTTTGATTCCTAACTTTGATTAGTGGCACAGTGGGGTATGCTATCTTTAGTATGTACCTACCTAACAAACACTTCGTAATGAAGAATAACCCATGACTCAAATCCAAATAATCCCAAAGTCAAAAGGGTTTCTGGACCAATAATAAATGAATAAATTATGAGTTAGATTTGACGGTGGCTATGAATTGAAGTGGAAATAGATGAATAAATTATGAGTTAGTTACATATTTATGCACATGACCAAGGCATCAAAACATTAAATATTCCACCGTTCTATTGCAGTGAGTTTTTATAATTGATATTGCCCCAGAGCAGTACTTAACTAACCTGTACTTCAATCTGCAAACCAGTTTCCAGCTACTGACATTTTGCCATAAATCTCCCATCTGTCGGGTTCATGTAGATGTAATGTATTGGAAATTTTGACAGAATAGTAAATAACTCTGACATTACACGGTTGGGTGCTCAGTATAAGCTGAGACTTGTGAAACTGAAATGGCCCATACTTACTCAAGATGAACATATTTGATAGACTTCTTTCTTTCTTCATCTTTCTTATGGGCAGGAAGAGAGTGATCTCTATTTACTAGTTCTGTTAAACTCAGATTAGATAAACGTGAATTAGACATTTAAACAGTTATTTTTAATCTTATAATGAAATTTACAATTAAATCACTGTGAACTGATCAAAACTAGTTAAAATTCTATTAAATCACTAGGTTTATCCGGTTGAACCTTTCTATTATTAATTTTTTTTAAAAATTAACATTTTACATTTTATAAATATTCTCATATACTTCATACTAAATAGTTGAACTTGACCCGAAAATCTTACCTCTTCACAATTGGTTTAATTTTAACAACATTGCTATCTACAATCAATCAACTTAATTACCCCACGGGCTATCTTTAATTTGTGCTGAAGAATCTAATACATTTGGATCAAATTACAGATTAATATGTTGACTAAAAACTTATGAGTTTTAACACTTACTATGGAATTAATTTCTTCATGAAAGTGTGCTGTTGCTATTCAATATAGACATAAACAAAGCATATCCCACCATGTTTGTTTCAAGGGCAATTTCATGAGAGGTTCATAGTAAGCTTAGACGGCTATAAATAAATTATATTCGAAGTTCTTTTGTTTTCAGAATCTAATACAATGTGATAAAATATTAAAATATGTATAGATGGTTATAAAAAATTTATATTAATCCTCCGCGTTCTTTGTTTTTAAAGACAACAGTATAAAGTTTAGCAGAAAGGTTTATGCCAAGGAGAAACCTAAGCTTAGATAGCACCTTCCCACTAAGGCCTCCTTTAAGGTCATGTTACCAAAGACATTCAATCATTGAAACAAAGAAAATAGGACTATTAAAGACTGGTTGCTTATATAGAAAATTTCTATTGTTTTCGGAAACCAAATAGGTCCTACATCATTTTGAAAAATAATTAAAAGTATAATTCGTCAAGAGAGAGATAGACTACTTTATGCGTATAACACAGCTTTTTCTTGATGAATTAATGGAATTAATAATTCCACTGGCCAACCAGATAGTCCTTTCTTTTCTATTTTGTCTGTTCTAGCTAGTGCGCGTATTACCATAACTCAGTCTCCTTGGCAGCCTCAATAATAGAAGAGGTTGGTTTTTCACATTCATTATTGCAGGGTGGTTCTTGTTTTGCTTTCGATGCCACCCTTTCAATTGCTTATATGGATGCGGAATCTCTAACCAATCGTCCAAATGAATGTGTTCGAAGAGAACAAAGGTCAAATGTTTCTTTGTTCAGCAGTTCTCATAAGTCGTAATAGGTAAGCTAATTATGCTAAGATAGTTATTAACTTATTAATTATTATTACTAATAGATTGGAATTTTTAAGATTTTTTCATGCTTCGCTGTTTCAGTTTGGTTAGGTTCCGAATGAAACATATTCTTAGTTTGTGAATGTGAAAGAACCTGAAAGTGGAATATTTATCCTCTTCAGAAATGGAACGAAATGTACTCAATTTTGTCCATATCTGTTTATGCAACAGTAGTATCACTTTCTTCTGGATGGAGTATTGTCATTGTCCCTGCAGAATTTTTGGTAGAAGCTTACGGTTTGAGTCTATAACTGCAGAGTAAAAATGAGGTTAAGAACATCGAAGTTGAGAGATACTTTCAGCTCAAAAATAAAAAAATAAGAAGTTGAGAGATATACTTGTAAGGTGTAATAAGTGCAAGCAATTTACAAGCAGGGGCGGAGGGAGGGAGGGACTTGCAAATACCATGGTCCCCCTAAGATTATATATCAAATTTTGTTTTTATGTGAAATGATAGTTAATTTATTTATCATTTCATGTTGTATATGTTTAGTCTTGCCCCTTCAACTCTTGATCACCCTCAACTTGAGTTTCTGGCTCGCCTCTGTTTACAAGTACTGTTAATAACAGCCTAAATGAAGAAGAAACTACACGTCATAAATTACAGCCAGAGATGAGTCAGAAATTTATTACTTGGTACTTCATTGTACTATCTATAACATGATTAGCAACTAGCAGGAAAGCTTTAGTAATATATAATTTTTTCAAAAATAACTATTCGTGCTAAGTACATGCCAAGATAGAATAAGGGGTTTAGAACTGTAGAACTCTTATAAGAGGAAAAAATAAGGGGTTCGACTATTTGCATAATTGTTAAATTTTCATGTTTGGATTGTCTTGTATAAAAAGAGCTTTGTTATAGATATAAAACTATTTATGAGTTTCTATGTAATAGCTTAAATTTTTAAAAGAGTTAGTCATTGACATGACATCAAAGCCTTTATAATTAAGTGGTTAAGAATTTGATCTTTATCCTTAAAAGATTGTTGCATGCGTGAGCCTAGTAGTATTAAGGAATTTAAATAATGGGTAAGAGATTGCCTCTAAACTGAAGTGTGAAATTGTGTTATTAAGGGCGAGAGTGATCCAAGAAATCTTCTAAAAGTTTTGCAGATGATAGTAGATGGTGAGGGGGTCCTTACATGTATTGTAGGGTGATAGGCCTAGGTTGTATAGACTGACTAGTGTGATGGACTAGGTAGATAGTTAAAATGTTTCATAAGTGATTATTGAAATAAATAAATTTAATTTGAAAATAACCTAATCTAAACAGGGCCTCCAGGTCAACAAGAGGATAAAGCCCCTCAACAATAGTAATTTTTAATTTTATAACTCGAAGAAATTCTGAATGTTATTGTTAGCTTCTATTGTGACTTGGTAAGTCTGATTTTGTTATGGTAGTTTGCTTATTTATTTTTTATCGAAGGTTGTTTGTACGTTTTTTTGGGTCATACCGTTAACTGTGTTTTGGTTCTACTTAGTGTCCGAGTTAGAAATGAGGCCTGGATTGGTACTTTGAATCAGGATACTGGACTACGTGAGGATTGAGGAGCCCATATGCAGCATTTCTTTGAAACTTGAAAATGACTAGTGTGGGCTAAAAACAAAACAAGATAACAACAGCTCATGGTACCAAATTTTGTTATTCAATCTCAAATTCTCTATGACAACAAAATTTTAAAAATTCGAAAATTGAGCTTTAAGACAAAAAAAAAAGTAGCAAAATTGGTTTCTGCCTGATGCAATATGTGGTTGTTTAGAGACATTTCACGTATAAACATATACTTGAATTATAAATTCAACCAATCCACTAATTCAATTTATCCAATGTCTTGGATCAAACGTTTATGGCCCAGCAAGCATAATAAGGTTCCAGATTTAAATTTAGTAACTGACTACTATATAATTATTTTGCTTGTGTAGTTACTGCGGTATGTGATGGATGTGGTGTTAGCAAGCTTTCTTTGCTAATACTTTAAATTTATGACTGTAGTTAATATAACGCACAATTGAAAAGTTTAATTTAGATCGTAGGTGTAATGATTTACAATTACATGTGTTGATACATCATCATATGAGTTTGAACCACTTTTATTTGTTAACATTTATTACTTAGTGGATGGAATGGGTTATGCTAAAATTAAAACTATGACAAAATATGATAAAGATTAAAAAATAAAACTACTTCCATTTTAGTCAATAATCAATCTACAAAAATTTAGGTAAAAATAATAAATTTATTAGAATTGAAATGAAAAAGTCAGCACTTGTTTTCTAAACTGATCTTGACAAATAAGAAATTGGCCTAATGAAGTTTAGCATCTAACTTAGCCATGATGTGAAGAAGAGTAAACAATCATTTGTGTCTTACAAATATATATGTGTTATCAGTTAGGTTTTGTAATGACAAATATATCAACATAGTCTTTTAATGTTATTTTTTTTACATTAAATTAGACCTTTAAAAGGATTAATTTAAAATGTCAAAAATAATTAAAAGACTAAACTAATGACATTTTTATATTTTTAAAGGATTAAAAAGAGTGTTTATTAAAAGAAAATGAAAGTATTACTCACAGGATTGATAAAAAAATTATCTTAAATAACTTGAACTTAATCAATTTATGGTTCAAATAAAAAAAATAATTGAACTTTGGAGGGTGGGGTTTTATATAACACGTGTGAATATATATATTATAGTTCTGCGGTTTGAATGAGTTTCTTTAAATAAGAGATTTTTTTGAAAAATAAAAATTATTTTATATTTGAAAAGATCTTATTTTATATTTGAATAACTTTTTCATGTTATAAAAAATGTCATTTTTATAAACACAAAATTAGTTACAAAAAGCACATTTAGTATTATTTTTTCAACAAAAACTCATTCAAATAGGATAAAAAATTAAAAAATATTTCTTTTAACAAGAAATTCACCCAAACGAGCACAAAATCTCTTATTTGCTCTTATCCCACACCACCAGAAATATAGTGTTATATGACATTTGTTTTGAAAAAAAAAATTGACTAGATACGCTTCCACAACTCAATGCATATGCCAAACATACATAATATGAGACTACATTCTCTAATCACATATCCAACACAAAAGCTGCGGTAAGCGGGGATTGTGCACCATCGCCGCTGCATTTGAGGACTTGAGATGGCAGTTCAAAGTAGGAACTGATGGAGTCATCTTCATTCTCATGGGTTATGGATTCGGTAACCCTGGAATTACGTTCAAAGTTTTTCTAAAGAAAATGTCTCAGACATCACAGGATTCACAGAATCCATTTTGGTTCCTTCTTTTCTTGCTTTAACTGGCTTTCCTTTACCAAAGCCTGGCAGACAAATGCAAAGGGCACTGCATTTGAATCCCTCATCCATGCGCTTGCCACTCTTGGGACTGTCTTTGTTTGGTTCAGTTTTGGAGAAGCTTCCTTGATGCCAGTTATGATCATGTTCCACTGCACTCAGCCTGAGATCAAATTCATCCGGGGGTTCACGTGATCTTCCTTGACCACCTGATACAGACTTGTTCCCCCGTAAGTGGGTTTCTTGTAGCACATGCTGATGCTTGTGGGTCACATTACTAACCTTACTTGGTGATTCTAGGATCTTACCGTCTGATTTCTTCATTGACAGTGCTGAAGTTAACCGAGGCGATGAGAGCTAGCTGAACTTGGCAGAGTGAAGCCCAAGAATTTGTTCTTTGAAGGTTGATGTGGTGGTTTGGTGGAGTGTGCAAACCTGTGGCATCTGAAACTGGGATACCCGGTGGCGAAGTAGTATCAAAACATGTCTGTCTGAATTCTAAAAGAAGGTTCTTTCCATGATAGTGGGTCCGCTGCAATCTGCTTTTCTTTTTGCAAGCTCATCTTGGTCGAGATTTTGGATTTGTCCATCATCGTTTCAGAGAAAGAGAAATCAGCTTCAGCTTTCTTTGCAATGCCTGCTTTATCTTTGTTGGTTTTATTTTATCTACTTCTTGGAAGTGGTGTTTTCTGATAGGGATCGCTAGCTAGCTGCATTAGAAACTAGAAGCGCCATGGACTTGTAGATTGTGGAACTGAGAATGTGGCTGACTGGACTATTTATAGAAAAAATAGGCTTGGAGTGGTGTTCTTTCTCTCTCTAATATCGATTTAGATTACTCTTTAATCTCCATTTTGATTATTTAATATGCTTTTGCCTCTTAGGATCAGTTGACTTCTCATAAACAGTAAGTAGTAAACCTCTTGGATATTCTAAATACCTGGCCGGCATTTATATCTGGATGAGGGACTTGCAACCTCAATATTTTCTCAACTATAATGATTGTAAGGGTTGATTGCGCTTTTTTTTTAAAGTAGTGATAGTGGACTATATGATGCATGCACGACATTCTTACATAAGTGTAAGAGAAAATCACAAATTAAACAAACTTGTAACGTGCTGACATCAAAAGAAGACACTCATTGGAGGAAGCAGACAAATCAAAGAATCTAGGGCCAAACTTAACGAATATCTAATGGCACATTTACTAGCAAGATGTGAAATAGAAGCACAACGAACTGCTCAAACTATATGACTATGGGAAGAAACACCGGCTCTTCTTTCATGAGCAGCTTTTTCCCAAATGATGCATTTAAATTGAAAATTTGCTAATATATTAGTTAATATAATCACGCTAACAAGGGTTAAGGGCTAGCTCAACTGCGTGGCCACAAAAGTCTTGGATTCAATTCCTGCCGTTGATCCTTTATCCCTCGTTGGTAGGCTCATCCACTAATTGTGGTACACCCTGCCTTGGTTGTGGAACAACTTATCCACATCCTAAATTTTTATTGCTGCAAAAAAAGACAAGTTTATATAATCACAGACTCACAAGCTAAAGCTAGTATTTGACTTCCCGATCACGAATTATCTGCAGATTTCATGTATGGCCGCACAAGACTTTACATATAAAGCGTCATTGTTCAAAGACACTAGATGCAATCATCATAACTGGCCAAGCAAATTAAGCAGAACAAAAAGAATCACTAATATTTGCTGCCGCATGAGGATCGATTCCAGTGTCATTGGCTACTGCATATAGAGGGACTTTCAGGGTGTTCCCTTTGGTGCTTCAGCCTATCTATTTGTTTCAAGAAATAAACATATATTAATAAGAAACCTGAACCAGAAGTATCTTTACAATGATCAGCACTCAGCTAGGGTGTGCTGTGTACTAACAAACATTCTATTTATTATAGAGACCTTAAGAATGCTTCATTGGTGCCATTCCATATGTACAGCATATCAATGCTATCTGATCATTGACTGCTTTCTCAGGCTTATGAAAAATTGCATGAGAAGATTACTTCAAGACAAAGACTAAGTCAACTCAACTTCATCACTCAAGGCTGGCATGAATATTCTTTGCATGGTCAATTTGTGATGTACCAGATTTATTCTGATGCTTTTGTCAAATTTGAAATCAAATATAGTGGTTGGTTATCAACTGACCAAAATTTAGCCTTGTTGTCTGATATTGTTGGAAAACAGAATAGAGTCAACCAAACTACGTTTTTTTTTTTTTTGGTAATTAACCAAACTACGTTTTACCTTCTAGTTAAGCGTTTTTATTTTTTGGCATGGTTCTGAACTAGAGATGTTGAAGTGAAGTAAGCATGGTCTGGTTGCCTCTATTAAGATCACTTTTGAATGTAGAACCTATCCTCCTCCTCCCCCAAGAGGATCACCATAGAAGACCCACCACAAATAGCTTTCGGAGACTAGTCGAGAATAAACGAAGTAGAAAATCACCACCATAGCTTGATAATTTTGTTACTGATTTGGGGCTTAGGAATTTGGGGAGAGGAAGTAATTTTGACATTTTGTTTAAAGGGTAATATTGTCTGAAAATAAATTCAACTCTGTCCTTGACTGTATTCATCAAAATTTTAGGTCTTTATCTGTAATTAATGAATTTAAGAATTTTCGTTGTAAATAAGTTGCTCTATGGTTCCTAAACTGCAAGTTTTCCTTTTATATATATATATATATACTTTACATAAAGATATACATTATTTTTGTTTACAATATAGGCACAGAAGTTTAAATCTATGACCTTCTACAAGCTATTTAAATTCCTTATCACTAGCTCATTTCTAATGACTTAAAAAGCCGTACAATTTTATGTATGTTATAGGTATTTTCATGTTTATTTGTGTATAAAAATGATATAGTTGTTTATAACAACTACATAATCAAGTACACATCAATTAACACAGTGTGACACAAGTGACAGATTCTTGAGTCCTTTAAACATGTGGTCAGGGGTTCGATTCTCGACTCATGTGTATGGAAAAACATCTGCTGGGAAAGGTCAACCCCTTAAATGAATTTCAGTATCTCGAGGGTAGTCCCGCAGTCGCTCGCAGGGATACCTGAGAAACCAAAAAAAAAAAAGTACACATCAAGGAAAAATGCAAGTAAGATAAAGGTAATGTCATATAAAAACATTTTGTACGTATAGATATTCATATTCATTTATACACTATTAGATTTACTTCTGGATATGTGCAGGGTCAGATCAAAACCTTTTTTTGCACAAATTGAGATACAATCTAATAACTCTGTACATTTATTATCTCTTTTTATTTTTATTTTTTTTGTATACATAGATGTATTCCTACACTCTTCAAGTGTGAGAATAATCCCCTTCGTCGAGTGATTACGGTTATTAACTTTTCCTACAACGACATCGCCGATTCAAATATTTGACCTTCTGACATATAAGTCATTTATCTCTCAAATCAACTACTTGTTTATCTCTCTTTTTTTTTGGGTATCCTTTAAATATTATTCATATAATAATATCCGTAAAATAAACATAATTCAGATGATGATATTAGATGTAAAATCTCGTAGAAACAAACATGCATCGGTTGTGACTTACCATTGTTAAGAATAACACATCTTGGTTGTGTAGCCGAAATGCGTAAAAATCAGAAGTTCTGTCTTTAACTTTTGAGAATACAGACCTCAGATTACATACTTCAATACAGTTTATGGTAGGTAGACTTCGGGCGATCATTTGTGTCACTAGCAAAAACACCCTCCCTTTTTCCTTTAAAATTAATTAGTTAACACTTAACATGTAGCTCTTGCAAGACGACTATGCTGACATTGGCCACCGAGGGAGTTGAATAAAAAGGTAGTAAAACCGACAAAAAATGAGCTTTTCTGAATTTTTTTTTTTTTACTCTACGCTCCATAGGAGTGATCTCCATCATTCTCATGCACTTTGTGCTTCTAAGAAGGCGTTAAAATCTTCTCTGGCTTTTCTCAAACGAGGAGTGATGCAGGATGCTGGAGAGGCAGGGTATGATGCAGAAGATGATATAGAAAACCGAACATGACGAGGTGATGCGTCTGATTTTCTAGCACTGGCTCTAGAGGAACCATTCTTCAGAACCCCTTTAAGGTCTTTTTCAAAGACAAAAGCTGCAGTAACGGGCGAATATACTTCATTGGCACTGCATTTGATCAATTCCATTGGCAGATCAAAGTAGGAATTAGTGGAGTCTCCATCAATCTCATGGAATATTGCTGAAGAAGCCCAGGAACCACATTCAAATTTTTCCAAGGAAACTGTCCGAGACATTACAGCTTCCCTATCTGATTCTTCCTTTCTTGATTTAAATGGCTTTACTTTACCAAAGCCTGGCAGATACAGGCAAAGAGCACTGCATTTAAATCCCTCATCTAGTGTTTCCATGTGCTTGACCCTCTGAGGACTTTCTTTGATAGCTTCAGTTTTGGAGAAGCTGCCATGATGCCTCTTATCATGCTCCACTGCACTTGGTTTAGTCAACCAGTGATCAAATTCATCCGAGGGTGCACATGCTCTTCCTTCACCACATGACTTGCTCCTCCGTAAGTGGATTTCATGTAGCAGATTCTGATGCTTGTGAGCCAAATTACTAGCTTGACATTGTGATTCCAGGCTCTCACCTTTTGATTTCTTCGTCAGAGTTGAAGCGAACCGAGGAGATGAGTTGGCTGAATTTGGGGGACTTAAGCTTAAGAATTTTAGCTTTGGAGGTTGTAGGGGTGGAGGGTGCAAAATGGTGGCTGCCGAAGTTGTGATAACAGTTGGCAGCAGTGTAGTCTCAGAGAACCCCTGTTTAATATAAGATTCTTTTAATGAAAGTGGATCCACCACAATCTGCTTTTCTTTTTGCAAGCTCTCCATGATTGAGATTCTGGGTTCCTCCACCATCCTTACAGGAAAATCACCTTCTTTGTTGGTTTTATCTACTTGGAAGCCATGCTTAAAAGAGATTTCTGTATCAGAAACTTGCCATGGACTTGTAGAACCTCAAAAGGTAGCTGACTGTTTATATAGAACAGGCATAGAATGTGAAGAGTGTGTAGCATGCCAGCATGTACATCCACAACTTAGTCGTGATGACCATGTTCTCTGTCTACTGTAGTTAATTATATATTTTTTGCATAGGGATCGGCTGTCTTTTTAAAAACGCATAAGAACTTGAAAATACTGATGATAATAATGGTCAACTGCTCCTTTTATTCTAAAATATAATATATAGAGCATGCACGACATGATAAATTATCAGAGTAAATCACAAGTTGAACTTTAAACGTGCTGGCATCAACCCAAAAAGAAGTGATGTCAAAGCATAAAAAGAATCCTGGGCCAATTATAACGAATAATTAATGTCCATGGTTAGGCATAAAACACACTGTACTCTATCATATAGTAATATAGGACTTGGGTCCAGTTGTCGATCCCACGCAAAATAAAAGCTAATTATTAAATTTGTTAAACTCTTGGTTATTTAAACAATAGAAAATGTGATAGGAACTCAAATAAAATCAACAAAAATAAAGGTAAAAGATGAAAGACTAAGCAACGTAGAATAATCACTTAAAATACTAGGGCGCAAGGTTCACTTGAATCAAATTAACCAGGATTTCATTCAATTATGACGTAAGGTAATTCTTTTGTCAAATTCTCTTAATTGCTATTGAGTCCCAATAATCATGGATAAACAATATTCTATTCCCAATTAATTACTTATTTGGTCAATTAGTTGAATTAATTAAGAATGCATTAAGTCCTAATTCAATGGATGAACTAACCTAATTGTTAATTCAATTGATAGAATAAATTGATGTTTGGTCATCCACTAACCTAATTCAAGGTTTATTACATGAGTCCACTCATTGAATGTGGATTATCACCATTCAAACAATGAATTAAGTCATGCCAAAATTGATCAAGTATTGGCAATAATTCAACAATATAATAAACTCAATCAAATTACCTTAATTAAATTCAAATTCAACCCAATTAATCAAAAAGCAAGATCTCCATAGCTAGGGTTAGCTATTCATGTTCAATAACAATCCCAATTCATAAAACAAATCCATAGAAGAGAAAACCAAAAAGAAAAGGGAAAGACTAGAAGGAAGAAAAATCAGAACCCTTTTGATGGAGGTTGTGATCTTCAAGCCTTTGGATCTTCACCTCCTCTCCACGTGCTCCCTCTCTTTGAATTTCTTCCCCCTTTTATCTGTCTGCTTTAGGTTATCTCCTCATTTTCAAATTAGAGACAAAATGTGCGTTTAACGCATAAGAGATATCACACGGTCGTGTCTAACATCGACACTGTCGTGTCTCATAGTCAGAAGCGTCCTCCGTATTAGACATGACTGTGTCTAACTCGAGAATGATTTCTAAGTTGACACAAGACCTTATCTAAGCTAAAATAATCTTTTTTTGCTATAAAAATGTGATATCTTGGCTTGCTTTTACTCCAAATGTGATAGACCATTTTTAATTTATAAACCAAATACCATGATAAGGGTCTATAAAAAATTCACCAATAAACACAAGCAAATCACAAAAATATAGACAATTTGAAACTACAAAATATGGACTTTTCATCAATATATACATTTACAAGATATAAAATAGACTATAGCAAACACACTGCTCAAACTATCAAAGGCCACAAACATCAGCTTTTCTTTCATGAGAAGCTTTCCTAAAAAAAGATGAATTTCGTAATGCACTTTAAGTAACAACGTTTTGATGATTTTAATTGAACATTGTGATGTACTGATTCATGTTCATATCATGTAAATATTATACACTGAATATGAATGAAATGCCAGTTACTACTGGAGGGAATTGTAAAACAAAGTCAAAACTACTGAAATTAATACCTATAATAACATGGAAAGCTGTCAAGTATAGTGCTCCATAGCCCTGCAGGAGAACGAATTCCTCAGTGGAAATCTCAAAGAGTTGATAGAAAAAGAAAAACATATCTAAAGATTAATAAGTGGAACTCCTTATGCTGCTCCAACAAATTTGAATATTCATAGCCCCAGATGTCATGTCCTATAAATAAGATGAAATGAAGCTAAAATAACGTTATTGTTATAAGGTATTTCTAATTAATTATATTTTTTTAGTTCAAATATCTAATTTATCAAAAAATTAAATAGTATAACTAATGTGAGGTGAGGAAGTCAAACAGTAGCTTGTGACTATATAAAAGATGTAGGAGGCACTACAATTTATACAAATAATCTGCAGATTTTATATAAAGTTAAAGTTTATGGCTGCCCCAAATGTTACTTGAATTATAACTACAGCATCATAACTCAACGACACTATATGCAATGGTCATGGTGGCTAGGCAAACAAAAAAAGCAAACCAAAAGAATCACATATTATTATCTTCGAGGAAGGATAGGAACTGCTGACCACCGCTGGAGGCACTTATGTGTCATTGTTGACATTCATATCTTCAATTTCAGCAGCTGAATCCCAATCAACGTTTAGTTTCTTTGCAGCCACTTGAGGATCAACTCCAGTGTTAGTGGCTTTAGCATAGAGAGATGTGTTGGGCTGTTTCTTTGGTGTTTCAGCCTGTCCATTTTAAAAAAATAAGAAATAGCATCAATTAATTAAGAATTTTGAAAGAAAAGTATCTTCATAATCAGCAATTGCTATATATGATGATACTAATAGTCTAATACATTATATCAGAGGAAGAGAATGAAAGGTAATACACAATTTAGTTTAGAACTACAGTGTAAGAATTCACACACAGCAGACGTGTTAAACTTGAATTCACAAGAAGCAGAACTGTTTGTGGCATCTGAGATTCTGGGTCAACATAGTAGCATAACAAAAAATACCAGCAGGACCAACAACTAGTTGGTTAGAGTGGTAAGTGGCTCTAGTTTCAGGTGTCAGGTCAAAAGTTTAATTAATGGAGTCGTCATTATTAAGAAGATTCATAACCATCACACTTCCAAACCTGAACGAGATTAGTCTTATACTCAAAGGTATAAGGATACTCGTGGTTCAACCCCCAAAAAAAAAAGTACCACCAGGATAGCCAGCAAGCAGATGTTTTCTATATCAAAATTAGTTTTGTAATTGTTCACAAAGGTGACACAGTACTCCATGGCAATTGTCCGGTCATTGATATTGGAGTTAAGGCTTGGAACTGTTAGTCATTAGCATTGCAAAACAAATTCTTAGCCTTGGAAAGGGAAGTTCAAGCATCATATCATAAAGAATGGACTTCTAACAAACAGATATTTATTAGTAATTAACATTGACATGGAGAGTAATACATTCATTTCTGTACTTCCATTTCATTCTCAAGAGAAATTTGTGGTTCACGATTGAAAAGGAACGGCACTGAATTAAATTGGCAATCGATGTTAACTATACCAATGAGATAGCACTAATAAAGTCATGTCAGACATAAAAGACATGACACAAATTCTTCCACCAACAATGTATTGCAATTTTCCTAATATATTAATTTTTTTCACTTCCTTTCAATCGTACTAGAAAACCCTCAGCTTCCTTGGACATAGAGCTATAGATGCTCATGAACCTTCACATTGAATTTTGGAGATAAAAGTTACAACTTTACTAAATTTTGAAAAGCAAAAAATATACAAACACCCTTGAACTTTATTCTATTTTGAAATAGCCACTAAAAACTTTTGAAATTGGGTGAAAAATCTTTAAACTTTTTGAAACCTCCATGCGAACCCTTTCGTACCCCAACTAAACAGGAACTATTCATCACATGTAATAAATACGTGCAGCTTGCTAAATATAAGTTTACATATTATGTAAAATGAAAAAAAAAATGACTAAGCTGAAATATTCTTAAAATATGTTATATATTTGATAATTATAATTTTTTCTTATTTTTAATTTAGTCCCTATCTTATTTTAATTTAGTCATTATAATTTTTTCTTATTTTTTATTTGGTCCTTATATTAATGTCAAGGACGATGACATAGACAAAAATAGTGTCATCTCAACATCTATTTTCTATATCAAATCATAAACTAATTGCGTCATAATTAGAACTAACAGTGAACACAATTTTACTAATAATTATAAGTACAATGACTGCTTTACAAATAAAAAATATAAAGAATAAATTAAAAATAAGTATAAGTTATAGGGACTAAATTATATTTTAACCAAAATGTTATTTTGGAGTAAAAAAATCATCACATATTGAATATAACAACCCAAACATGTTGATTTTAGGACAAAATATTGAAGAGGTATGTGTAGTAACTAAATTTGAGATTTAATTTGTTATTATAAATTTGTTCTATTTTGAGTTATCGTATTTTATAACAGTCTGTAAATAATTTTTTTATACTTCTATCCTTTCTTATATAAATATTTTATCATTAAATATTACTGAAATTTATACTTTTCTTTCACATTAAATTAATTATGTAAGAAACAAGTGTACAAAAATGAGAAATTATCATTTCACTTGCCATATTTGTCGTTTACTTAATGGGGTGACATTTATAACAGATAGATTTTGTGAACATAAGAATTAGTCAAAAAAATTAATTTAAATTTTTAAAACTTCCTTTTACACAATATATATGTACCAGAAATTTCATATTTGTTTTTCAAAATGAATATAACATTTGTTATCAATTTTTTTTGTAAAAAAAAGTCATTGAAAAGATCGATGAAGAGCTTACAACTTATTATTTTTGTTATTTCTCAAAAATAAACGCACACGCATATAGATACAAATCCACATGAATTCAAATGTTGATCTATAGTTTGAAACGCATATGCATGCTAAATGTAAAGGGAATTTCAAGGAGTTACTTGGAACTTTAACCGAAATGCTTCCCAACGCTACCTACTATTATCCAAACCAATATATAGATTGAATTACATATAAAAATTTAAATTAACTTCACCATCTTCAAGATTGATAAAATGACAGCAAATTTTAAATTTGACCATAAATTACAGTCCACCTAAATTTTTAATTTTTAAATAATGATTAACTTAATATTGTTATAAGTATTTTAAAAATAAAAACTATCTTATTATTAATTCTTAATGAGCTTCTCTAGGAAAAAATATACATTAGTGAGTTATATATTACAACAAAAACTTTTAGCTTAATTTTATGATTTTTTCTTTATAAATCCAAGTTGTTTTAAATAAATAAAAAAGTGAAAGGATATAATTTGACAAATGTTAGGATGATGAGTATAATTCATATATGTATATAATATTAATTTTTAACATTAAATTAGTCATTTAATATCATTTTTTGATATCAAATTAGTCATTTATAATGACATTTTTTACATAAAAAATAATCTTTTAAAAGGACTAACTTGATGCAAAAAATTATTAAATAACCAAATTGATGACACTTGAATATTTAAAGGATGAAAATAGGTAGTTACTCAATAATTAATATACCAAATATGTATATTATGTAAAAAGAAATTCTACTATCCTTTTGCCGTTTTTATTTTCTTTGTTAAGTCTTCTAAATCAATTACTTCTAAGCAAAAAAAAATGCTTTTAATTATTTTTCTCATTTTTTGGGTGGTTTATATTAATTTTTCTTAATTTTATTAGAATTCTTCTAGCATCACAAATTATAACCTTGTCTAGAAATATAAAATTTTATAACTTTATAATTTTGTTTAGCATACAGAAACATGAAATTGCAAATATTTGATTAATACCATGCACATTGCCTATTTAAAATTTTTTAAACATAATCAAGATATAATATAGGTTGTACATATATATTTTATAATTGCTTATATATATATTGTGTTTTTAAGTCAAGAGTATTTTATTTATTTAACAGATAACCACATGGACAACGATCTTGATCTTAGCTTTGCTTTCGTTTATTAAATAGGGACAAATTTCTATCTGTCCTCTCATAGAGAAAAATTTGTCTCCATATATACTTTGTTGTCAAGATTCTTGCAAATACGCACTTAATTAAATGAATATTTTAATCGTTAACAATATATTATAATAATTTATGTATTTGTGTAAACAGAATAATTAAAAACATGATTTTTGTTTAGAAGCAGTTGAATTAAAAGAATTAACAAATGAAACTAAATAAGAAAAGGAGAGTTCAATGTTCTTTTTTATTTATTAGATATATATAATATATCAATTATTTGTTAAATTGAAATAAATTAATACATATATACCAATGAGCTTGTAACTAAAATGAGCACGTCCTCAATTTTTAACAGAGATGTGATGAGATTGTGCCAGAAGTTCAATCCTCTACTACAATATCTATCCCCTCCCTCCTAATAATCCTAAACATAATTAAATATGTGAATTATATTATTCTTCATAACATTTGTGAAATTATATGGTTTTTACTTTTATATTAATAAGTCAAGTTAATTTTGTGAAAAAATAAATCATAAGATTAACTATAAAAAAATCTATTGTAATATATAATCCACTAATAGTTTTTTTGAGAGAATATTATTAATAATTAATAATAAGTTGGTTTATTTTTCATTTTAAAATATTTAACGTATTAAATTATTCATTAATTACAAAAAAATAAAATAAAGTGTAATTTATAATTAATTAAGTTTAAATTTGTTATCATTTTAACAAACTTAAAAATGAAAAAGTACAATTTACTCAAATTTTAAATTAAAAATTATTGGTCAAATAAGGATAATAATCAAAACTTAAAAGAGCTGTTTCAAAGAATAATTAATTTTTTTTCCTCCATAAGAGAAAGTTAATGAGTTTTCTTTAATATAAGACCTATATCTCATTGTGTTTTGGTTCTTGTGCCAAAAAATCCACATAAATGCATTACCATCATTGCACACTCATAAATATTAACTTACGTTAAACTATTTTAATAATTTAATAATATATAATTGAATAATTATCTTGTTAAATAATGTTTTAAGAATATTATTTAAAAAATATTTAATAACCTACTATAAATTTTTACTTAATAAAAAATATTTAATATTTTAGAGTTCACAATATATTAAATATTTTATTTTTACATTTAATACTTTTAATTTTAATTACTTAACTAATTTCTTAAAAATACTCGATAATAAATATTATTAAATAATAATATAAAAACATTTATCATTTGTATCATGAGATTAAATTTAAAATATTACAAATAAATTTTAAATTAAATCTGACGGTTGAAAAATTACCTTAAATTCAGAATATATAAATATTTTCATGTTCTTGGTATGATGTCCGAAACATGGATTTGTCTTTGAAGTTAATTTTGTTATGATTAATAAAAAGAAAATTACCATAAATTGTATCTTAATTATGGGGATGCTCATAAATCCCATTGGTATTAATTAATTTGCTAGATCAGAAACATTTAGGATGGTATCCAATATAGCTATGATAGGATTTGAATTTTTTAAAGTGAGAGGTGTACTTCAGATAATAAAGTGAAATTGATAACTATTGATGAAAAGATTAAAGAAATAGATTCTTATATTTATAATTTGTTATATAGGTATTTGTATTTTATAAAATTCTAAACCTTTGATTGTTATTAATTATACACTTTATTTTTTAAAGTACACATCTCACTTTAGGGGATCCAAAATCATATAAATCCTTAATTATATAAATGTATATAATTTAGCAAAAAATATAATAATATATTAAACCCCGTGATGTATTAAACTTTTTTTTTTGTTTTTTTCTTTAAATTGAAAATAAATATATAAAGCTCCTATCAATAACAATAAATAAGAGCCCATACATAGATGTTTCTCGACGAGGCAGACAACCAAAAAAAGGAGAGCAGCAGAATCCAACTTAAAACATATACAGTTTAGCAATCGGTTTATGATTATATCTAACAGGAAGTTTTACTGTGGGAATTTCATCTGTCCGCTTTCAATCTCTTGTCCATGGAGGCTACATTACAAGCCCCATCAGTGCACCATCAATCTCTCAGCGTGACCACTGTTAAGAAGGATACGAGCGATATTATATCCATTGATCAACAAGGTGGAGAAGAAGCACATGTAGATCTACCTTCACCCATGGACAACACAATGCAGCTGCATGCAGATCAGAAGTCTAGCACTAACAAGAGGTACATGCCCCTTTTGGTGATTAATTACCTATGCCTCTTTGTGGGTTCAATCTCTTCAAGTTTGCTCTCGAAGTACTATTTCATCCACAAAGGTTCAAGCAAATGGGTTTCAACTTGGGTTCAATCTGCAGGCTTTCCTCTCTTGCTCATCCCAATTTGTCTTCCTTATCTCCTTAAATTCACAAAGAGGCAGCCTTTCACGGATTTCAACCGAAAGATGTTAATTTTATCCATTTTAGTTGGTGCTATGTTAGGAGTGAATAATCTTCTCTTCTCATGGGGAAATTCATATCTCCCTGTCTCAACCTCCGCCCTTCTGCTATCCTCCCAACTGGTTTTCAATCTAATTCTGTCTGTCATCATTGTGAAACAAAAAATTACCTTTTCAAACCTTAATTGTGTCATTCTTCTTACCTTAAGCTCCATCCTTCTAGCCGTAGATTCTAGTCATGAGAAACCACACGGGCTCACCCAAAGGAAATACTTCATTGGATTTTTTTGCACAATCGGTGCAGGTTTGTTGTTTGCCTCATATTTGCCAGTGATGGAGATGATTTATAAGAAGGTCTATTGTTATGAAATGGTGATAGAAATGCAGCTTATAATGGAGATAGCAGCAACATTATTGTCCACCATCGGCATGACATGGGATGGCGGATTTTCTCAAATGAAGGCTGAAGGCCAAAGAATTTTTGATAAGGGATCAACGATTTACTGGGTAACAGTCATGGCAAATGTAGTGACTTGGCAATTTTGCTTTATTGGCACTGCAGGAATGGTCTTCCTGACATCGTCACTAACAGGGGGGATTTGCATGACAGCATTGCTGTCCATGAATGTGTTAGGAGGGGTGGTGGTGTTCAGAGATGCCTTTGGTGGTGTGAAGGCAGTGTCCACTGTTTTGTGCCTGTGGGGATTCTGCTCTTATGTTTATGGAATGTACACTAAAATGATGCAAGAGAAAGCTCGAATGAGGAACAAGAACGAATCATCCATGGCGGAGATGATCCATATCGTGAATCATGGTGTAACTTATTGAACTATGCTAGTGGTTTGGATAATTTGCAGGAGCTAATAAGTTTAAACCTCCTGCCACCATTTAAGATCTGGATAAGATAGTATCTAAATATCTATCTTGGTGTAATTAGCTAGTTTGGCTAAGACTCAAAAAGTAATTACTTGAATCTTTATGGTCAAAATATCAAAAAGAAAAAATCTAATTACATCTATCATATAAACGCAAATTGTTGTTTATCTATGAATTAATTCTTCAATTAAATCGCACTAAATCCTTGCCAATCAACTTAATGATTACATCCATAAACCATGAACCACAGTTGATAACTTAGATATCACTTTCAATATTTCCCGGCAAGTTGATGTACAACTATTATCCATTGAATGCACGAGAGATCTGTCATCTGTTGCTTTAGTTGTATGGGATTTTATATTCTATCACGTATAATACGTGCAGGTATCTAGGGTGCATCCAATGTTTGTGAAGTCAAGCTCCCTGTAGATAATATATCTAGACTAACCCTTCTCTCATACGGTTTGTGCATTGTTGTAGGTAATTGTGCATTATCATATTTGAATATATCAATAGTAACATGAGAAAAGAAAATGAAGAGAATTAATTACGAATAAAAGTTATTGAAACATCCTAGACACATAGCATTATTGCTGATGATAATAAAAAGATTGTCATTGGCAAAGAGCATATGAGAGAGCAGGGAGAGAAGCCAATATGTTGACCATATATAACATATGAGGTATTCACCTCCCGAACCAGCCGACGTCCCTCCTTCTCTTTCCTGTGTCTACCCCGCCCAATCCCTTGTTTAATCCAAGTCCTCTAATGCTTTAAACCAAAAGTACATGGATCCTTGCTAATCCTAAAAAACAATAGACTGTCAACGAGCTGGTTTTGTTATTAAAGCAAGCGAAAAATATACACAATTCCCTAAACTTTATCTTATTTTAAAATAGGCACCTGAATTAGTAAATAAAAATAATTTATTTTAATATATATATCGTTATTTATTATATCAAATGCTAAAAATTTCTTTTAATGCATTTTCAGTAATTCAAATAAAATCTTTTTCAAAGCTTAAAAATTCAGTGCTTAATTTTCCATTACCATATTATAAAACATTGCCTCTCTTCCACTATCCAACGCGTCACCTGAAAAGTATAATTTTTAATTCCTCACATATATAATCAGCATTACATTAATTAGTCTTTTATTTATAGGCAATTTCAGACTTAGTCATGACAATTAATGTTATTAGTTTCGTAAGGATGAATTTTATATTACTTTAAAGACTAATTTGATGATATAAATTAACATTAAATGACCAATACAATATATTTAAGATTTAATTTTAATTCATTATCAGTGTAAAGAAACTTTATACTGTCATCCAATCATGTACTGACATATCATTAAAAGAGTTTGACTATCATAACAACTACTTAAAAAATTAACTCTTTTAATGATGTGTCAACACATGATTGGATGATAGTGTAAAATTTTTTTACACTGACAGTGAATTAAAATTAAACTCATATATTTATAAATGGAGGATTACTAGATGTTATATTATTAGAGGATCAAAATAAACACTTACCCTTTTTAAAATTAACTCAATTAATCAGTACCAAAATTTAAAGGTTTAAAGAGATATACAAAGACTTGACTTCAAAATCTAATAACTAAATGTGTAAGTTAATTTGTTATTATAAAATTATTCGGTTTGTTGTTATCATTTTATATAACAAAGAGTTTGTAAATAGTTTGATATAATTGAAATTGTTATGTAAATATTATACGTTGGAAAAAAGTTTTTAGTTGGAGGAGTAGAACTCAATTGATATATCCTCTGATATTTACTGTGGTTATGTAGTGAAGGTTTGATCCAAATTTCTCATTTTCTTTAAGTCCAATCAGACTTCATAGAAAAAATAGCTTTAAGAAATTGTAATTGTATGTTTCCCTTGTGTATATATCAAAAGGGTTTAATTTTTATTCACTGTCAGTTTTACACTGTCGTTCAATCATGTGTTGATACATCAATAAAAGAGTTAAACTTTCTAAGTATTTGTTGTGATAGTCAAACTCTTTTAGTAATTTAGCAATACATAATTAGATGATAGTATAAAGAAATTTTCTATTGAAGGTGGATCAAAATTAAACTTATATAAAAAAATGTATAAGCATAAGAAGGATTGGATGATGCAGTCCCTACTGCCCAGCCTCCACATGCATTGATAAGTACCCATCTAGTTATACACTTTTAGTTTGAAGAAAGAAAAAGTCTTAAATATGTAGTATACTCTCTGTATACTTCAAAGAGAAAGTAAGGCACAAGAAATGAACTAGTGATTAAGGGTTCGAATTTTTCCAATCGTCCTTGTACCAAAAAGTGAGAAAATTGAGTAAATATATTAATGATGAAAAAATTAATAATTTAAATTGTAATAAAGTACATGTAAAATTAATAACAATCTCTATAAATTTGTGAAAATTTATTGTCTTTATTTTCTCATTAATCACCTATATGAACTTTTTTTTTCTTTAAAACGCACCATATATTTTAGAAAAGTATTATAATTATATCATTTATCATATAAAATATTTTCATTAAATATTACTGAAGTTTATCTTTTTTTAAAAAAATTAATCATGTAAGCAAAGAGTGTATAAAAATGTGAAAATATAATTTCTCTTGCCATTTTAGTCCTTCACATATAAGGATGAGGTTTATAGCAGAGAGATTTTGTCAACATATTAGGATTAATAGAAAATTCATTTAAAATTTTAAAATTTTCCTTTTAAATAATTTGTACAACAAATTTTATGTTTGTTTTTCAAAATGAATTAAGAGAACATTTTTCTATCAAATTTTTAAAAAAGAGTGATAGCATTCATTGAAAAGATGAAGCTGATTACAACTTATTATTTTTGTTTTTTTTCTCAAAATAAATGCACAAGCAAATAGATACAAATTCACATGAGTCAAAATGTCCAACTATAGCTTGAAACGCACATGCATGCAAAATGTGAAGGAACACGAGGAATTTGAAGTGGTTACTTTGAAGTTTGAACTTAAACTGAAATATTGCTTCGCAATGCTACCTACTCTATGCAAAACAATATCTAGATTTAATTACATATACAATTTTCAAAATAAAAAATAAAAAAATTGGTCAAATCGGACTGAATTAGTCGGAAGAGCCGTTTCAAATAATAAACTTTTACCTCGATAAACTTCATAATAATTCATATAAAGTTAGAAACTGCCATTCATGCTGTTTAAAAGAAACTGCCAATTCGGGGAGTGGTTCAATTGCTAAGGATGGGAACCCATAAAATTTTTTCAATAAGAAAAAAAAAACTGCCAATTCTAGTGAGTTTTTTTCAATAAGTGTTCTGATTCTTGTCAAAAGCCACATAAATCCATTACCGTCATTGCATTCTCATAAATACGCGGCCGCTTACATTCTAAATCATTATCATTATCATATATAAATGGAAAAGAATAGATAGTCAAGAAATATTTTGTAAGGGTTTTTTACATAATGAGTTGATATTGTTATTTATTTTTGGATGGATAAGCAATCTCATCACTTTAACTTATTCAAGGACTACTATTGAATTTTAACAAAATTTTAAATGAATTCTGTCAAATTTTGTTTGACTGTGTAACATTACTTTATCCAAATTGCTGTGACACTAATCCATCTCTATAATTTTTCGATATCACAGTTCAAATTTGTAGACGGTCAAACGTTCTTCTTACTACTTATTAGCTGATTCATTCTCCGATGAGTTCTGTTCTTGGTATGATGTCCAAAACATGTATTTGTCTTAAAATTTAATTTATTATGATTAATAAATATAAAATTACCATAAATGTATCTTAGCTGGATAATTATTTAGGATTGTCTTAAATCCCACTGTTGGTATTAATTTGCTATATCAGCTGATATACCTCCCCAATATAAACATTAACTATTATACCATATATGAGTATAGTTTTTTTCTATCAAACTGTGTTATGCTTTAGGAAAAAGACAGAAAATATATAAAACCCCGATATTCTTATGTAGATGGGTATTAATTTTTTTTGTTTCTTCTTTAATATGGAAATAAATATATAAAACTCTTATCAGTCACAATAAATATAAGAAGAAAACTTAGATAAAGTTTTCTATGTGTTTGTGGTGTTGTTCTCCAATTAAAATATAACATGTGTATTATTTTTTATACATCAATACTAAAAATGAGAGTGATGTGGCATTAAAATATAAAAAGAGTTTAATTTTGATCCACTGTCAGTGTAAAGTTTCTTTACACTTTCATCCAATCATGTATTGCCAACTTATTAAAAGAGTTTGACTATTATAACAACTACTTCAAAAGTCTTTTAATGATGTGTCAGTACATGATTGGATGATAGTGTAAAGAAACTTTACACTGACAATGAATTAAAATTAAATTCATATAAAAAATAATACACATGTTATATTTTAATAAAGAAATAACACCACTAACACTTATGAAAGTTTATCTAAGATTTTTCCTAAATATAACTTCACACGTAAGAGTTTCACCAAAAGAACCATCACACATAGAGATGACAGATGGTTCTCAATGAGGCTGACAACCAAAAAGAGAAGCTGAATCTCAAGTTCAACATATGTAGGTTAGTGATCGGTTTAAGATTATGTAGAACAGAAAGGCTGTGCTGTGCAGTTTTACTGTGAAAATTTCATCTCTCTCCGTCTTCAATCTCTCGTCCATGGAGGCTACATCACAAGCCCCACCAATGCATCATCAATCTCTTAGCATGACCACTGTCAAGAACGATACGAGTGATATTGAATCTATTGATCAGGAAGGGGGAGAAGAAGCACATGTAGATCTACATTCAACCATGGACAACACAATGCAGCTGCATGCAGATCAGAAGTCTAGCACTAACAAGAGGTACATGCCCCTTTTGGTGATTAATTACCTATGCCTCTTTGTGGGTTCGATCTCTTCAAGTTTGCTCTCGAAGTACTATTTCATCCACAAAGGTTCAAGCAAATGGGTTTCAACTTGGGTTCAATCTGCAGGCTTTCCTCTCTTGCTCATCCCAATTTGTCTTCCTTATCTCCTTAAATTCACAAAGAGGCAGCCTTTCACGGATTTCAACCGAAAGATGTTAATTTTATCCATTTTAGTTGGTGCTATGTTAGGAGTGAATAATCTTCTCTTCTCATGGGGAAATTCATATCTCCCTGTCTCAACCTCCGCCCTTCTGCTATCCTCCCAACTGGTTTTCAATCTTATTCTGTCTGTCATCATTGTGAAACAAAAAATTACCTTTTCAAACCTTAATTGTGTCATTCTTCTTACCTTAAGCTCCATCCTTCTAGCCGTAGATTCTAGTCATGAGAAACCAAACGGGCTCACCCAAAGGAAATACTTCATTGGATTTTTTTGCACAATCGGTGCAGGTTTGTTGTTTGCCTCATATTTGCCAGTGATGGAGATGATTTATAAGAAGGTCTATTGTTATGAAATGGTGATGGAAATGCAGCTTATAATGGAGATAGCAGCAACATTATTGTCCACCATCGGCATGACATGGGATGGTGGATTTTCTCAAATGAAGGCTGAAGGCCAAAGAATTTTTGATAAGGGATCAACAATTTATTGGGTAACGGTGATGTCAAATGTAGTGACTTGGCAATTTTGCTTTATTGGCACTGCAGGAATGGTCTTTCTGACATCGTCACTTACAGGCGGGATTTGCATGACAGCATTGCTGTCCATGAATGTGTTAGGAGGGGTGGTGGTGTTCAGAGATGCCTTTGGTGGTGTGAAGGCAGTGTCCACTGTTTTGTGCCTGTGGGGATTCTGCTCTTATGTCTATGGCATGTACACTAAAATGGTGGAAGAGAAAGCTCGAATGAGGAACAAGAATGGATCATCCACGGAGATGATCCATATGGAGAATCGTGGTGTAACTTATTGAACTATATATAGATTTGGATATATAGATAGTATCTAAATTTCTATCTTGGTGTAATTAGCTAGTTTGGCTGAGACTCAAAAGGCTACTTGAATCCTTATTGTCAAAATATCAATATGTTCGTAATTACATCTATCATATATGTAAACGCAAATTGTTGTTTATCTATGAATTTATTCGTCAATTAAAAAGCACTAAATCCTCGCCAATCAACTTAATGATTACATCCATACATCATGAACCAGATAGTGGATAACTCAGATATCACTTTCAATATTTCCCGGCAGGTAAGTTGATCTACAACTATTATCCATTGAATGCACAAGTGATCTGTTCCTTCAGTTTTCTGGGATCTTATATTAAATAATGTATAATAAGTGCTGGTATCTAGGGTGCATCCAAAGTTTGTGGCGTCGAGCTAGCTCTCTGCAGATATATATCTAGACTCACCCTTCTGTCATATGGTTTGTGCATATATTGTTGTAGGTAATTGTGCAATACCATATTTGAATACAATAGTAACATGAGAGAAGAAAGATGAACATAATTAATAATTAGGAATATAAGTTATTGAAACATCCTAGACGCATAGCATTATTGCTCATGATAACAAAAATATTGTCATTATAAAAGAGCATATGAGAGCAGGGAGAAAAGCCAATGGTACATGGATCCTAATCCTCGAAAATAATTAATGGTTGAGAGCCTAGTTTCGTCATTAAAGCTAAAAACCATGAACTGTATTTCGTATTAAAATAGCCACCTAAACTTTTAAATTATGATATTAGAGGTTATTAAACTCTTTGAAAAATTTGCAAACAAAGTTTTTTTATCTATTAACTAAGCGAAAACTTGAATTAAAAAGAGAAATTAAATTAAAAACAATAATTTTTATTCAATTTTTGAGAAAAATTATGTGAAAAAATGAGAGTATGTCACATGTATTAGGAAATATATACATGCAAATCATTCAATTAATGATTTCTATTTTTAGCTACTAGACAAAATAGTCTATTTCTAAATTTCAAAAAGTTTTAGAACTAATCGTCGAGATTTAAATATTTACGTGACTAAGTCAAAGCAGTGTAAAGTTTAGGCATTGTCTGTTCATTTTTTCTATACTCAATAATAATTAGGGACAATTATTTTTTAGTACTAAATCTGACTTGCATTATAGTTAATTTGCTGTCAATTTATTTATTTATTTTTAATTTTTTATTGTGAAACCAACAATTAATAAATGATTGACAATTTACTTCAAGTACCAAATTCATTAGGATACCATAACAAATTCCATGGAGACAACTCGTGGTCATATAAAAAAAGTAGTTAAATTAAAGCTTTTTATATACAGTCATGATGGTCTATATAATAATTACTAAATTACTTTATTTTTAGGTTTAATTACTTATTTGGTCTCTAGACTTTTTTGAAAAATTCAAATTAGTCCATATAGTTTAAATTTTATAAATAAATCCTTATAGTTTTAGAAACTTTTTTAACTGAGTCCCTATAACACTCTAATAATAGGTGGATTTAAGGACTTAGTTAAAAAAATTTGTAACTGTAGGGATCTATTTATAAAATTTAAACTATATGGACTAATTTGAATTTTTCAAAAAAGTACAGGGACTAACTGATTTAACCTTATTTTTATTTAAAAATATTATATAACAGAGTTTTATAATAATTAGTTCTTTTAATTGTATCTAGTCTTATATATATATATTATATTTATTTTTGGGTAATAATTTTAATGAAACCCTGATCCTGTGTGCTAATCCAGAGTTAAGCACTTCTGTTTCTTTGAAAAATGTTGCAACTACTCCTAGAGCTTGTGACTACACAAAGGCTGAACTACTGATGGATGGGAGGAGTTCTCTAACACTGATGCATGTATAACATATAGTGAAAAAGTTTCCAGGTAAAAATCATTACCTTGGGCGCGCTGAACTGATGGACTCCATGTAGACTTTTCGAACGAAACTCTGGAACCTGGGAAGAGGAGAAACTTTTCAACTGATTCTCGGTGGTGTGGAAGATTCCTGTATGGTATCCAATTTTAACTGTGTATTTTCCCCTCATACTAAGTGGCCAAATCAACAAATCCTTTGAGTCTTAATTGCCAGCATAATGGAATTGTACCAATTTTCCTCACCATATCTTGGTAAAAGAATTCCTTCAGCTTAAGATCGGATCTCCAGCTCTTGGGTTGGCCTATAAGTTATGGAATTAGGCCTTGATTTGGAATCCAACATCCATCCTATATATTGATCGAACTTCCTTTTCCTACGCTCCGTTGGCCTTGACTTCCTCTTAAATCTCTTCCATGAATGAGACTATTCCATCTCTAATATCCATGAGCAATAATTTGTTTCTTTAAGATAGTTTGTCGCTCTCCTTATTTACGTGCATCAACGAATGTAGCTCTCACTCTAGAGGTTTATGATCGCGGAACAGATTAAGATAATAATAGAAACAATACAATACAAGACAAGACAAGACAAAAATGTTATGTCAAGCATATTTGTTGCAAAATAGTAAAATAATAAGAGTTTAATTTGTAAAGTTTCTTTACACTATCATCTAATCATGTGTTGTCAAATTAGTAAAAGAGTTGACTACCACAATAAATACTTAGAAAATCTAACTATTTTAATGATTTGGCAACACATAATTGGATGACAGTGTAAAAAGATTTTACACTGATAATGGATAAAAATTAAATCCAAATAATAATAATAATACTTCCTTATAATATATATGTAGGAAACTTCTTTAACATTACATTATGAAGTCTCCCCCTCCCCCCCACACACACACACAAAATAAAAAACCATCAATAAGCAGTGGTGAGGGAAGGGATAGACAAAGAGGGATATGGATCCTCTCCAATAACAAGATCACCCTTTTAAGAGAGAAAAAGTGAGAAACATATTTTAATAATTAAAATGAAAATTGTCAT
The DNA here is from genome assembly GCA_023212625.1 of Styphnolobium japonicum. Taxonomy (NCBI): domain Eukaryota; kingdom Viridiplantae; phylum Streptophyta; class Magnoliopsida; order Fabales; family Fabaceae; genus Styphnolobium; species Styphnolobium japonicum. Next base: position 15,775,161 of record JALBWW010000003.1, on the reverse strand, counting down.
TCTCTCTTTCTCTCTCTTACCAGATATTGTTACATGAAAGAATTCAAATTTGACAGAGTATAACTCTTGAACCCTGATTCTTTTTTAAATTTTTTAAAAATATTCTGGAAAAAATTTCATGTAATTTACATATTTTACCCTTTATTTAATAAAAGTAAAATGAACCAATGACCCGAAGTATGTGATTAAGCATCAATTAAAAATTGAAATTTAAAAAAAAAAGTTGAATAGTAGTCCATAACCTCATGAAAAAGCCCGCATGCGAGGCCCATTAAGAGCATCGGAGGCCTGGCCCACAAAGCTGGAGTTCTAGCGGGAAAGCGTTGGCTCCCTTTCTGATTTTCCCGCCACGAGAGCCCCCATTTGGTGGAGCGAGAAGCGAAGCGCGGCACAATCCAAATTCCAAACTCCAAACTCTGAAGAAGAAGAAGAAGAAGAAGAAGAAGCAAAAATGGAAGCATATGGCGGGTACTTGGTTGATGAGAAAGCCGTTAGGGTTGAGAACGTTTTCCTCGAATTTCTCAAGAGGTTTTCTTCTTCTTCTTCTTTTCTTTTCTTTTCATAATAATAATAATAATAGCAAGTGTGTAATTTCTGTATTTGTTTGTGGAAAAATCAGCTTCAGGTCGGGGCATCGGAGCGAGCTCCATTACGAAGCGGAGATAGAAGTGATGAGAGCCAATGAATCAAACACCATGTTCATCGATTTCGAACACGTCATCAGATTCAGCGATCTCCTCCAGAAAGCCATCTCTGATGAATATTTGAGGTCCCTTCTTCTTCTTTTTTAAAACCAAACCCTAAAATATGTTAAGATTTGGGACACTGCCACTTATTTTCTGTGTTGATAGATTTGAGCCTTATTTGAAGAACGCGTGCAAGAGGTTCGTTATGGAGCTGAAGCCAACCTTCATATCGGATGATAACCCTAACAAGGACATCAACGTTGCCTTCTACAACATTCCAATCGTTAAGCGGTCTCTGCATTTCCATTCCTATTTTGCTTTTAATCTTTTTTTTTTAATTTGTTAGTTTTATTTTTATGCAATTTTAATTAAAAAAATATGGGGGTTTTGAGGCTTCGCATTGCTTCAATGAGTGAGTGAGTTTTCAGTGAAATTGAATCTAGTGTGTTATGTTATGATTTGCTTCTTCTTTCGGTACAGAATTTTTTTTTTCCCGTTCATTCACTTCATTTTCAAGCTCTTACATTTGTTCACCAAACTTTGGGTACAGGTTAAGAGAATTGGCCACAGCAGAAATTGGAAGACTGGTATCCGTGACAGGGGTGGTAACAAGGACAAGTGAGGTTCGACCTGAGCTTCTCCAGGGGACTTTCAAGTGCTTAGATTGTGGTGGGGTTATAAAGAATGTTGAACAACAATTCAAGTACACTGAGGTGGTTCACCAGATAATTATTATTTTTTCAATTATTTTCACATTATCAATATCAGGTTATCTGCATGATTCGCCTTTAGATTATATATAATTCATTGTTTTTTCTGTCATCCACTGCTTATTTTGATTTCTGTTTGACTATTTCTGTATTGATGTCATGCCACTACAGCCAGCAATCTGCGTTAATGCGACCTGTTCCAATCGAAATAAGTGGGTACTGCTGCGTCAAGAGAGCAAATTTGCTGATTGGCAAAGGGTCAGAATGCAGGAGACATCCAAAGAGATACCCGCAGGCTCTCTGCCTAGGTCGTTGGATGTCATTCTTCGTCATGAGATCGTGGAACAGGCCAGGGCTGGTGACACGTAAGACTTATGTTGGTCCAAATTTAATTGAACAAGTCAAATTATAGCGAGCCTTGTGCTCGTCAGAATTTGAATGTCATAATATTCAATCTCATTCTGTCTCCCTGCAGGGTGATTTTCACAGGCACTGTAGTTGTTATACCTGACATATTGGCATTGGCTTCCCCTGGTGAGAGATCAGAATGCCGTCGGGAAGCTTCTCAACGCAAGGGTTCTACAGCTGGAAATGAAGGTGTGAGGGGTCTTAGGGCTTTGGGAGTCAGAGACCTCTCCTATCGTCTAGCTTTTATTGCCAACTCTGTTCAGGTTGGTTATTCATGGCTTGTTAATGGCAACTCTTCTTTTTTTTTTTCTTCATGTGATAGTTGATTTTGTGACAGATGTTTTTTTTTTAAAAATGGTTTGTTTCAGATTTGTGATGGTAGAAGAGATACAGACATCAGGAATAGAAAGAAGGATGCTGATGAAGATGATCAGCAATTTACAGTTAGTTCATGATGCACTCTTATCTATATGCATTATTATGTCACCATCTGGTTTACATTTAATAGTGTCTGTAACTGGTGTTACCTCCATTATGAAAATTGTTGAATGTACCTCTTGATGTCAAGATCCCTAGTTTTGCTTTTAATTAATATTTGAACATCATTTGCTATTTCCCTTCATGAATCTGTTTTGAGCTTGATCACTATTCCCCCTATCTTTCCCCAATATTTATTTGTCTATATTTTATATATAATACTGGTTGAATGTCTCTGTTGATGTCAAAAGCCCTAGTTTTGCTTTCAATTAATAATTGAGCTTCATTGCCTTTTCCTTTTCACTGTCTGCCGCAGTTCTTAACCTGATAATTTTTTTCTCCACTACATACATATATATATACATAGATACATTCATATATACGTACCTATGTATAATATTATATGGTCAATTTTCTACCATATATCTGGGAGATTAAAGCCCTATATTTGGCTGGTTGATTTGACAGGCCCAGGAACTGGATGAAGTTCAACGAATGAGAAACACTCCAGATTTCTTCAACAAACTTGTTGACAGCATTGCCCCAGCTATTTTTGGTCATCAAGATATAAAGCGAGCAATCCTTCTTATGCTTATGAGTGGTGTACACAAATTTACTCATGAAGGCATCAACCTCAGAGGAGACATTAACGTTTGTATTGTAGGAGATCCCAGCTGTGCAAAGTCTCAATTTCTTAAGTACTTTCCCTTCTCTTTTTGTTGGTTCCTTTATATGGCTTATGCAAATTGAACGGCTTATACATGCTAGTTTATCATTTTAGGTATACTTCAGAGATAGTTCCAAGATCTGTGTATACATCTGGGAAATCATCATCTGCTGCTGGCTTGACTGCAACTGTTGCCAAGGAACCTGAAACTGGGGAGTTTTGTATTGAGGTCAGTAATCTGTGGCTCTTTTGTACTTATTGGAAGTTTAAAAATTAGTTGTGCTCTCAATCAAGGCAGCTGGACGGGGCTTCCCTGGGATTTGTTTTTCAAGTTCCTAACCATTTGCAAACTTTCATTATTTGTAGTTATTTGTTTTTTTTCTTATACATTGGAGGTGCAAGCATTTGGGTAGGGGAGGGGGGAACAGATGGCATGGTGGAGGGATTGAACCTCTTACGTCATCATTACACCCCAATTTTAAAGACTGAGCCAGTGCCAATTGAGCTACAAGCTCGTTGGCTGTAGTTATTTGTTTGAGTGTGGCATATCTTTGCTTCTTTCTATGTTCTAGTGAATTGAAAATGTAAAAAATCTATGTAATGTATAACGTATGCCTACTTTAAAGTCAGATTAAACAGTGCAATTATTCATCTCTATTACTTGATAAAGCATATTAAAAGCATTAAAATTTTAAGGATGGGAAGAGTTGAGGTCTGCTTTAGGTTGAAATTACACCAGGCAAAAAATAAGCCAAGAAATAAAATGTTACATACACACTTACTAAGAAACAAGTTAGGGCAGGGATTTGGGCACTCTCATTTCTCATCAATGTGTGCTTCATATTAGAAGTTTGTCCAGCCATATTGGGTTATGAATTCTAGTCATGCCATATCATTTGCATGATGTTGTGAGTGATGAGAATTTTACATTTAGCAACCAATATAAAGTGTGGCACACAAACTATTTAATGACACAACATGCCTGAAATACTGCCTGAGTAAGGCATAAAAGAACTGCAAATGAGAGAGGGTATTCTTTTGAATATGTTATGGTGTTATATGGTTATCTGATTGCTTAATATTCACTAGTCTTCTTGTTTTCTGATATGGTAAAGAACTTGTTTCCAGGCTGGTGCTTTGATGCTTGCTGACAATGGCATTTGTTGCATTGATGAATTTGACAAAATGGACATCAGAGATCAGGTAAGAGGCATATGTTTCTGACTTGGCATCCCATGGTCATGGATTGGCAAGCATCTCATATTTGAATGTATTGAAGGTTGCAATTCATGAGGCCATGGAACAGCAGACAATTAGTATCACAAAAGCTGGAATACAAGCAACACTTAATGCTCGTACTTCCATTCTTGCTGCTGCCAACCCTGCTGGGGGACGCTATGATAAGTCTAAACCACTTAAGGTAAGATACTCTGGTACCTGGTTATTGATCGCATTGCCATTATTTACAGAATGCAGGGTTATTGCGCTACTCATCAAAATACAATTTGGCGTAATTGCTTTAATTTTTCTTTTTGCAGTATAATGTGGCTCTTCCCCCAGCTATTCTTTCAAGGTTTGATCTGGTATATGTTATGATTGATGACCCTGACGATCAGACAGATTACCACATAGCTCATCACATCGTGAGAGTTCATCAAAAGCGTGAAGATGCTCTCACTCCAGCATTCACTACAGCAGAACTGAAGCGTTATATAGCTTATGCTAAAACTCTTAAACCAAAGGTTTGATGACTCGTTTATGTCTTTTGGACCACGTGCTTTCCTGAATGAGATAAATTTGTATTTTTTGGTTACAATGATGGTATGGAGGTTTGAACCTATGATCTCCTGCAAACTACCCAAATCCTTCACCACTAGCCCACTCCTAGTGGCGTAGATAATTGTGTTGTGCATCTTTCTTATGTAGCCTCATTAATGCAGCTTACATCAGATGCCAGAAAACTATTGGTAGACTCTTATGTTGCTCTCCGTAGAGGTGATACAAATCCTGGGACTAGGGTTGCATATCGTATGACAGTTAGGCAGTTGGAGGCATTAATCAGGCTGTCTGAGGCCATTGCGCGGTGTCATTTGGAAAATCAGGTGCTTTAAGTTTTCGGAGGCTTATCAGTCTGCATTTAACATTATATATTTTCCTGCCCTGGTCTAAAGGAGATTTTGTAACAGGTACAACCACGTCATGTTCGTCTAGCAGTAAGACTGCTGAAAACGTCCATAATAAGGTAGGACAAATATTCTGGAACCTCGTCTCTCCCATTCCAATCTCCCTTCTCTTCATCTAATCACATTGCTTTTAATGTACATGAACACATATTCTTGCTTACCTTCTTTTAGTTTTTATCTTGGGAGCTAGCTTTTGGTGATAGCTGTGTATTTTACTTTTCCCTGCAGTGTGGAGTCTAGTGAGATCGATCTGTCTGAGTTTCAAGAAGAAAACCGGGATGACAGAGCAGGTGGTGGTGATGGAAATGATGGTAGTAGAGATGCTGATGGTCAAGTGGGAAGCTCTACAGCTCAGCAAGCTGCTGGAACTAATGGTGAGGTGTCACTAACCCATTTACCTTGAAATTATCTATCTTGATAAAGAAGCTTAATTACTTGCATTGGGTTAATTATCTTGCAGAAAGCGCAGCAGATGGTTCTAATCCCCAAGGGAAGAAACTTATTATAAGTGATGAATATTTTCAGAGAGTTACCAGAGCCCTTATCATGTGTCTTAGACAGCACGAAGAAACTGTTATGCAAGGTGACTGCTTGAAACCTTTGCCCTTTGTTATTCAAGTTTTAACACTAAGAAAGTTATGAAATATTCAATTAAATTAGCCTTTGGTTTAAAGGACCTGGATATTTTATAGTTCAGGTTCTGAAGCTCTCTGAATGCCCTTAGTCTGGTGTACATCAAGATTTATTTATATAAACTAACTTTTTTACAAGAGATACAACAAGCCTTTATCTGGTGTCCAATGAGATTTATTATATTGAAAAGTAAAATTTCTGTGGGCTTATTAATTGCAGGAACTGGGTTGGCTGGAATGAGGCAACGAGATTTGATTAAATGGTATATAAACCAGCAAAATGAGAAAAACAATTACAGTTCCATGGAGGAGGCGGCAGCAGAAGTTTCCAAAATTAAAGCTATTATAGAGGTATACATGTTTTACATCCTACCAAGAATTTAGGTATATTATATGCAGGTGGATATGGCGTGTTAACTATATGAAACACATGTACTGTAGAGTTTAATTCGAAGGGAGGGCCATTTGATAGTGGTAGATGATGGTAGGCAAGAAGCAGCGGAAGCTGCAGGTGCAGAGCAGTCAACATCGATATCTAGAAATGACCGAATTTTAGCCGTGGCTCCTAATTATGTCATTGATTGACAGCCTAATGATGTAAGAAATTGGAATTCACTTCATTCCTCATTCACAAGTAATGCTGGAAAACTGCTGGTGCCCCTTTATAATGTATTTTGTATCTAGAATGTGTTTCCAAGAAGGGCGCACCAACAGCCTTGGTATCTGCCATCCATTATTTAATTCGTCCTCCCATCCATTATTTTGGTATTTACTACTGAAGAGAGATTTATATATTAACTGTCAGAATTTGAGATGTGTAATTAGACATTATTATTTACACTGAAGGTGTAAGAGTTGTAAGTCCTTTATGTTTAAATGAATTTATTTTTAGTTTTGATCAATATTTAAAAAATTGAACGGATTAGCCAGTTCAACTGTTTAGACTTTCGATTTTAGAAGGTTAAATCGGTTAGAAAAAATAAGAGTAAATGAATACTTTTTGTCCTAACGATTCATTCAACTACACAATAGTCCTTCAATAATATTTTTGCTACTAATTAGTTCTTGGAAGTTGAAATATCAATACATGTTTGTTATTCTCTAAAGTTTTAACGTTAAAAGCTAACAGACATGTAAATATATAACATTAAATGACAAGGTGAATCTTATGTGACAAAATGTTTACGGAGTTTGCAATCACCCAATGTTAGGATGTATCTTTTGTGTAATGTTAAAACCCTAATTCCCAAATTCATATGCAAGAACAAGAAATTTGCTCTCTGTGGATGAAGGAATTAAGAAGTTGGGACTAACATTGAAATTGACACATGATGTGATATTGGACTTGTTACAACCTCACATTGGTAGGGTCTCCATTTGCCCCAAATAACTTATGTGTTTTTTGGAAAAAATCATGGTCCCAATGTCTTTATCCTCAAATATGCAGCCTCCTTTGTCGTGGTTCGTATTCATTGTGGTCTATTGTTGGGCTAATGTTGCTCTACTTATGTTGTGATTTAAATAATGCATGTTAATATAATAGTGATTGGTTTTGATTGTTTATGCTTGTTTTTTAAGTTATAGTGCATAATGTTAGAGTATCTAGATATAGTTTTACATATACAAGGTCAATTTAGTGAAGATAAAACTAGTTACAATAATGGGAAAACAAATATATGGACCATGTGGACATTGACTATATTTCTATTCTTGTGTTGAATTTGTTGTTTAAAGAGCATTATTATGGTTTTGAGGCATCATATGAAAAGTGTTTTTGAGTTGTTCTTGGATTGTCGTTGGAAGATGGCTTGAAGACAATGGCAGGGATACCATTGAGTTAATGAAACACTGTGTAAGTGTAGAAGAAATAGAAGTTTTCTTTAATTAGTGTATGATAAAAGACACATCGCTAAAATTGGAAGAGCCTAATGTTTTAGAGCAGATTAGGGAGAAAGAACCTAATGATGTAGACAAGAATAGGCAAGAAGAAGATGATGAAATTTAGTTGCTTGAAGTATTGGATGAGCAGCCTCTGCAAATTGTGTATGATCTGTGTGAGAAGGATAGAGATGCAAATGTGGAAAAGCATATGAAGGCGAGGAGGGTGAGCAGAGTGATGACACACCGGATCTACACCATTTAGAGTACCTCAACAAGAACCTAACATGTTAGTAAACCTTCAAAATTGGACAGGAATGCCTTATGATTCTAGAGAAACAATGATAGTAACAAATCAAGGCACTTCAATAAGGTTTGCTTCAATCATTTCTTTGCAAATTTCATCAAATGGCAATGGATCTAAGAGATGTTGCAAATTGACATATACATGCAGATGTAGTAGCTTTGCTTAGGATTTACAAGTAATTTTGGATTTAGATGCACAATGTAACTTTGGATTTTGGATAGTAGCTCTATTATTGGTTTCTTTGACAGGATGGCCATGTGATTACAATTACCAATGTACACCTTATTTTATGGCCATGTGCTTGTGAGTTGGCCATGTACTTTTATGAAATGCCCATGTGCTTCTGGGTGTCAACTCAAAACCTATTTATAGCAATACATGTCTTAAAGTTCTATTTTCTTTTTCCTACATGTTGTTACTTACTTCAATGTTTCATTCAATTAATAACAAGTCAATAACAGTAAATGGAATCATACTTTTTGGAGAAAATTTCATTAATCACATGGAACATTACATTAGTAATATTGTGGTTTTACATCCCTACATTGGAATGACATCCTACGCTTTTTACATATGCTTCTCAATCAAACTTATGTGCCAAACAACCCATACTAAATATAACAAAAAACAATAAAATCCCAAACACTAGTTTTCAGTTTTCACTTCCTCCTCATAGATCACAATTCTTTTCTTAAGATCACTAACTATTTTATTGTCATTGCTCTCATGCAATGTTGATTCATCATCCAACTATTTGAACAAGTCATATGTGTGAGATTCATCTTTGTATAGAGGGAATCTTAGAAATTGACAACCATAATTCTTTATAGTCTTATGCCCCCATTTATATATGATCAATAAAGAACCACCACCTCCCCTTAACTGGAAGATACCATTGATAAAGAACCAGCAACAACACCTCAACTCAACTCAACTCAAAACCAGCATTAGCACCCCCATGCTTGAACCACCATAGGCGCAACCTTCCAGTAGCACTCGTGCACCACAACTTGCATAGTAGCTCCTTAGCCTTGCAGCAATACTCCTACGATTGAAGGTTGGGTTTTGGGATTAATTGCAAGGTTTAGATTTACAGATTTTGTGTTTCAGTCCAAATTGAAGCTAAATGATACACTGCATTTTAGGGGAGATGCAATTGGGGATACACATGAGCATGTCTATTAGCTTTTAACGTAGGAGCTTAACAGAAAGACAAATGTGTATGGATATTTCAATTTGTAGGGACTAACGTGTAATGAAAAAATTATTCATGATCTATTTAGTTGAGCAAATATTTGAGAGACTAAAGTGTTTATTTATTATAAAAAAAAAAACAATATGGGCCAAAATTTCTAGTTGCACTGCACACTATAAGAAGGCCGAACACTACGCAAGCCCAATAAACAATGCAAAATGCCACTTACAATAAAAGAAAAACTTTGCCAACTATTTTATATCCTTTGGAGCTATACGTTTCTATTTTTATTTTTTTAATAAACATAATCACTATTCACATTTCAATTAAGGCATTAAGCCTACTTCCTATTACTTGTTTTTCTTTTAAAAAAATATTTTACTTAAGGAGTCACTTTTTTTTTTGCTCCAAATTGTTTGTTCGCTGAACACTTTCTTCTTTTTCTTTTTTGGGTAAATAAAACACTGCATTTCCTTTTTGTGCATAAATAGGATATTATAGAAAGGAAAGAAAACTTACCTTAGCATTATCTATGTGAGAGTCTAACTAATAAACCCAACTGTATGTTGTTACTTAAATTTATAAACTTTAAAACAATTAATTATAATACATACATATCTATATAATATAATTCATTTCATAATAATTTTTTTCATAAATAAGAATATATTGTGATTTATGTTCATTGGAATATTTTTAATTTTATATAATTATAAAATGAATTATTCATGAATCTAAATGTACTTTATATGTGTATGAGAGTGTGTGTGTGTCTCAAAGGATTTCAAAAGGAAAACGAAACAAATTTAAAAGTGAAAACAAGTCGGAATAAAACCAAAACAAATTTCATCAAAATCTTAAACTTTTTTCTTTCTTGGGTTTTTCTTTTGGTTAAACTTTCTTTCCCTCCCCTTCGATGCTTCATTTATCTTCTTGCAATAAATTAAGGTTCATCAACTTTGATGTATGTTTAAGGAGCAAGTAGGAGTAGTCATTATATTGGGCGAAAAGAAAGAGAAAGAAAAGAATAGGACAGGATCCCTACCCTACAAAGAGATAGATACCTTTCAACTCCAATTTTCATTTCAAAACAATTTTGTCCATAATTTGCACTATTTTTGCTTTGCATGTTGGTTACCTAGTCCTAATCCGTCTAGTCCTAGCCTTAATCTACAAACAAACTTCATTTCTATAACAAGGGTATGAATAGAATTCAAGTCATTAAGGGCGTGATTGTTGTACCAGCGAAGCCATGTGCCAGATTTCATTTAAGAAACCAAAGCAAACACAAACACATTCTTGTCTTGAACATACACAAAATATAAATGACAAATTATGTGTTACAGATCAACATCACTGGTATTAATTAAAACTAATAAAATGATACACAAATACAAAATGGCAGGGCCCCACAAATTATATTTGCCACCTATTGAATGAGTAGATTGCCAGCTGTCATTTCCCCCACAAATTATATTTGCCACCTATTGAATGAGTAGATTGCCAGCTGTCATTTCCCCCACAAAAGTTTTGTTCCCTTTTATATCCCTGTGGTTCCCCACATATTTACCACCAACACCCTGTCTTTGAAGCTCATCAATCATATCTCTTAGGCCTAACTCTTTAAAATACTTGTGCATTTGCAGTTCTGTCCCTTCATCATCCTTGACTCTAACATATCATACTAGCTGCATGGGCCGACAGAAGAGGGCTGTGAAGTCATTTGAGTAGCAGCAGGTTGGCTGGCATGAATTTGAAGGGCTGTTTGGTTGGAACTTGGAAGTATGTGTGTTTGTGTGTGTGTGTGTGTTGGTGCTCGCAAACTAATAAAAGCTTTTGTTTTTTTTTTTTGGTTGAAGACTAATAAAATATTTATTATATAGATATGTGTGGCTTAATTTGGAGAGACAAGTGGCTGGAACAGTTGCATTGAGTTCGACTTTGATAGTTCGATTAGTTGAGAACCAAGAGAGAGAGAGATTTGGAAACACAAGATGGGCTACTGGAAGTCTAAGGTTCTTCCCAAGATCAAGAAGGTTTTTGAGAAGAATGGTACCAAGAAAGCTGCTGCTGCTGAAGCCTCCAAGTCCTTTGATGAGTCCAAGGTTTGTCTTCTCAACTTTTAAACGTATATATTTAGTGTTTTTGTTTAAACTTCTATATATATGTGTGTGTGTCTGTTGAAAATGAAACAGTAGTTCGTGTTATATGGTTTGGTGTTTTAGGAGGAATACAACAAAGCTTTTGAAGAAAAGAAGACTAAACTTCAAACAAAAGTACTTGAAATATACAAGGCTTCATCAAATGAAATCAAGGTGAATTTATATATATATATATATATATATATATAACGTATATAAAAAAAAACCCACCAATAATATTCATTGACAAGTCCCTTTTCAAAAACATTTCATCTCACAGAGTTTGGTTAAAGAACGTGATGAAGAAGGACTAAAGAAGAACTCCACTGCAGTCCACAAGTTCCTAGAGGAGCTCGTTAAAATTGGTAAAGTATTTGCAAACTCTTTATGTACCTGAAAGTTTCAATTCAAGATCTCTATTTTTTTTAAAAGAAAAATTAATTTAGTACAATATCGATTTTATTAATTAATACTGACTGAATGCCTCGCAAATATATTTCAGAATTCCCTGGATCAAAGCCAGTATCTGAAGCATCTTCTAAGTATGGACCAGCCTTGGTTTCAGGCCCGGTTTTCTTTGTTTTTAAGAAGGTTTCCACTTTCATCGTTACAGAAGAGAAAGAGAAAGTTGAAGCCCCTCCTACAGAAACTAAAACAGACGAAGAAACAAGTACTTTCAAAGAAAGAGAGATCGTGGTTGAAGAAGAAAAAAAGGGAGAGGAGAAACAAGAAGTAGTGGAGACGATTAAGAAAGTTGAATCAGAGCCACCTGCAGCAGCTAAGGTGGAAGAACAGCCAGCTGAGCTTGTCCCAGCTGCAAAAGTGGAGAAACCTGCTGAATCAGTTGCAGTTGAGCAAGCAGATCCACCAAAACCTTGACAATTTCCTTTCCAATAGCAGCTAGCTGCTACTTGCAGATGCATATATATGTGTATTAGTTTGTATATACGTATTGAAAATTGTTACACACCAATCTCTCATTCTTTTATCGCTGTAATTTGGGATAATTAGTTTCATGTTGGAGATTTGATAATTAATGTGCATGTGAATGTTTATCGTGAATCATTTTGTAATATTGATTTTTAGTCAAGGAAGTGATGTGGATCGTTTGGTTCATCAAATCCTTCTAGTCTGTCGTTTCATTTAAAATTGGTCAGTTCCATATGGGAGTCCTGTTTCGCTGAATTTTCCTTTTATTTGCTGCTCTGTATAGCTTCATTGTGCTATTGATTTATATAACTAGACATAGACCATACACTAATATGTGCGTAAATTTAGAAAAAGCTTAAAAAATTTGAAAGAGAATGTGGGGAGCAGTTATCTAAAAGTATTCTTTTTTATGGTGGATAGAGTAGGGGGATAAACAGCTTAGTGGGAGATCAAAACTCCAATTATATAATCACATTCTAATCTTAAAGACTAAGACCCGTACAAAATAGAGTTTCAAGTTTGTTTGTAGATAAAATAAATAAGAAGATAATATAACGTAGCGGATTGTGCTCACGATACAAGAAAAGTACGTTGTAGTTATATGGAAATCAAAGATCGTGTTTCTGCTATAGCAAGCAGTGATCATTTCACCCACAAAAAAAAAAACAATGATCAGATTTATGGGCGTTTGAGCACGCGTGGATTCGTAAAAAGATTCATGCACTGTGAAAAACCTAAATTCAGGTAAGCTTTCGCAACTGTCGACGATTTAGTACAGTATTATAACCATGAGCACATCAAATGTGTGCATAAAACTAAATAGGTGGACATAAAAAAGCATAATAAAGGAAAACTCTTGTCGAGTAATTAGAAATTAGAGAGAAACTTTTATTATTATTATTTTAAAATAATATTTATGATGGTATTTATAGTCTTATGCTTTAATTAATTTATTTGAGAAACATATATAATAAATTAAAGGATTTCTTTTAAAATTAAAGAAGATATTTTTAGCTTGTAAACTCATAATTTTGTCATTTAAGTTCTGCTTTACAAGCAAACTGGCAACCCAAATCCTTGCGTGACACTTTTTGTGAAGTGAGGGCTTACAAGTTACAGGGTAAAGGGGAGGCGTTACATGGATACATCATGAAAGCTATGTCAAAAATGCTTATCTCATCATCCCTCGTCCCTTTCGTCTCCAACTAAACTACTGTTGGCTAGCAAGTAATGACAAAACAGTAAAGAGACTACACACAACGGATAGTTTAAGAGCATCCAATGGTAGTCCAATATGGAGTGCTTAAGTGGGTTCTAGTCATCCACATCATTTACATTTATATTTTTTTAATTAAGCATCTTATAGGCATTTTATCTCTCCAACTCAGCATTTTTTTTAAAAAATCTTAAACAGGTCCTACAAATAATCTCACATTTTATTAATAGTTTATTTATTAATTTATTATTATCCAATTTATGAAACAATTAAATTATAAAAATTAAGAAATTTATTTTTTTGCAAAATATTTTTACTAATATGAAATAAAACTACATAAATAAAATTAGCTAAAATAAAATAACATAAATAAAATATATTTAAAATGACAAAAAGTTGCTAAAATTACATAATTAAAGCAATAATTAATTTTGCTGACTATCGCATCTAAAACATTCCCAAATATGCTCCACAAGGTCTGCTTGAAGTTGATGATGCATTTGCCTATCATGAAGAGCTACACTCCTTCCTAGATATGGTCGAATATCTGAATGAGCACCATTATGTACGTCGGTTGTTGAGACATCATTGTTGGGATGATCATAAGAAAAATCAAAATGACCATAACATGTGTGTCATTCGTCTTCCACAATCATGTTATGTAATATGATGCATGCATATAATATATGCTTGATTGTCATGTGCCAAGCACGCACTGGGCCACAAATAATCGTAAATCGAGATTGAAGCACTCCAAACGCACGCTCTACATCTTTTTTGCTTGCCGCTTCTTGATATTAGGCAAATAATTTTCTTTTATCACCTTGTGACATTGGGATGGTCTTGACAAGCACAACCCATTCTGGATAAATACCATCTACTACATAATACCCCATATCATATTGCGTTCCATTTACCATATATTGCAACCTAAGGGTTTGACATTCCGAAACTTGATTAAACACGAGAGATCCATTTAGCACGTTGATGTCGTTGTTGCCCTGCAACCCCAAAGTATGCATGCCAAATCCATAAGTCTTGTGACGCCACTGCTTCGAGCATGATTATGGGTTTTCCATGATCACCACGGCAAAATTGACCTTTCCATGCTACTGGACAATTTTTTTCCATTCCCAATGCATACAATCAATGCTACCTAACATACCTGAAGAACCATGTGCCTCCCCAATTTGCTGTAAGTGTTCGATGTCATTGTTGTTAGGTCTTCTTAAGTATTCATGATCTCCAAATATCTCATAGACACCCCTTACAAACTTATCCAAGCATTCAAGTGCAATGCTTTCACCAATTCGCACATAATCATCAACAATATCAGCAGGCGATCCATAAGCCAATATACGAATTGCAACAGTACATTTCTACAATGGAGAAAGACCCATTCTTCCAGTTGCATCAACTCTCATTAGAAAATACTCATTATGATTGCCAAGGGCTTCTACAATGTGAAGAAAAACATCCATTCGCATTTGAAATCTTCGCCGGAATTACTGCTCTATGTATATTGGATTGCTAGAGAAGTAGTCATTGACCAATCGAGCATGCCCTTCTTCACGACTCCTTTCAATATGAGCCTGTCTACGTCTACGTGGAGTGACTGGTTGCATTTGTCTCTCTGCCACCAACCTCAAATATTGTTCTTCGTAGTCATCATTTATGAAATCCTCGATGATTTCCCACTTAAGATCTTCTTCATGGGATGAATTGCTGGATGTATCCATTTGTAAGTGTCATTGTAGAGTTAGTTTTCAGAGAATTTGAGAAGAAGATGAGACTTGTTTGCACAATTGAGAGGTGTGAAAATCTTCTTACATGTGAATAATATATAAAGAGGCAACACAACAGCTAGTTTGAATAACGACTAGTTTGACCAATGACTAGTTTGAATAATAAATTAATTTATATTATTATGAAATAAAAATTTAAATACTTTTAAGCATAGCTAACATCATTACATTAACTTATGACTAATTTGACTAACATCGTTACTCAAGTCCATATTTTTCTCTAATTATGTTACACAATTTGTCATAATCTCATAGTTGTCTTTCCGTCATAATAGATGTATCCTTAAAGAGGATTTGCAACTCGAACTCTTTTCTCCTTCTTTGAATGCAACTTGAGCTCTTTGTCCTTCATCTTCGACTGGTACATGAGCTCTTTGTCCTTCATCTTCAATGCTTATTCCTTCAACATGTTATGCTCATGCTTGGCACAAGCCAAATCTTCAATAGCTAGAATTTTTTACTTCTATGTCTCTTCCATTGTTGTTAGATCAACATGTGCCAAAGATGTTTCATTTGCTTTTAATTTTGCCTTTCATTTTGTTGCTTTTGTCCCTATTGGATGAACCACAATAGGCGAAGTCTAGTAGTATTTGAAACTTGATGGTGTGCCCGGATTAGAAGAGGATGAGTATGCCTCAGATTCTGATTTCTGTTCTCTTATTATCTCTTGTAACTGATGTGTTTGACCATTTAGGTTCATCTTTCAGCAATCGCCATGCATACTCTAACTTGAATCGATCTTTTTTTTCAGAATATATCATATGTGCATCTCTCAATATGTCAGCCTTGGAGCTGCTGCTTCTTTTTCTTACAAATGCTTGGTTGTAGCATCCTGCAGATTCTTGAACGGTGGCATTCAACTTCTACCACCTACATTTTAGTTGGTTCACTTATCTTGCTTGCAAATGACCATGATACTCATTGTATCTATCTTTAATTCTTGACCAAAAGGAATTTGCTTTTTGGCTTACCCCCATAATGGCATCTTTGGAAACATTTAGCCATGGTTGGATAAGAAGTTTATCTTCCTCCGAGGCCCACCCCACTCTTCTTTGAGTTGGTTTTTCTTCTTCTTCTTCTTTTTCTTCTCCATCAAGCGCAATATTATCCAACCTAATTTGTGTGGAAAATGGTGGAATTTGTGATTCTGTCGCAAACTTGGATGTCGTTTTTTGCTTTTGTTCACAAGATTGCCCACCACTTGTACCAATTGAATTCCCATCATCCATAGAGGGGTTAGTTGGTGGTGATTGAAACATGAGATATTGATATGGAAATAGGAGTGTAGGAAATGATGGTGGTGATTGAAACATGGGGCACTTAGTGTTGATTGGCCATAATTGGGATATTTTGTGAATTTGGTAAAATTGGAGGATTTGAAAATTTTGGATTGGTGGGAGCTTGATAATTATGTATCAAATTTAAGAAGGAATTGATATTGAATTGGTTTGGATCCATTGGGTGAAAACAAATTAAAGAGCAAGTTGAAGATTTAGAGTATGTAAGTAAAAAAGTGGAGAAAAATTTGAAAGACAATATAAGAATAAAAGAGAGAAATTTGAGAGAGAGTTGATTGAGTAAAAAAATTGAGATTGAACACATTTATATAGATTTTTATTGGAATTCATATATATAAAAAATAAAAACAAATGAGACCAACGGGTTGTTTTTTGGTAACCAACGACTACTTGATGTCTAACGGCTAGTTTTTTTTATTTTTTAAAATAAAAAAATTGGGCCCACTATGGCAGACTAGCACCGCTGCTTGAATTTGCATCAATGCTATCTAAGCATTTATTGCTTCTTTGACTCTAACGGACAAAAGCCTATTAGCATCATATCTTATTGGCATCTGTGCTATCAAAGCAGCGCGTTGGACATAGCCTAAAAAGTAAGTATGATTTCAGAGGTTGAAAAGTCTCTAATATATTATTGAACAAAATATTTTTTTTATCTAATCCTATGCTTAAACTCAAGTTAATTTTTAGACAATGTCATAGTAAATGTTAAGAAATGACCTATTAGTTTCATACTAATATTTTTTTTTATATAGTTATATGTAACATTAAATTAATAATGTCTTCAAATCATTGTCTCTCCTCTTCATTTTTTTTTGGATTCACAATGGGGCAGCAAGTCCAAAAAACTAAAAAGAAACCACACGATGTGCTACAAAGCTACTAGCATCAGCCAACAAGGCCTTCTACACCCTTTAGCTCTTGTATCAAGTCAAGAATCAGGGCACAAGGGTGCCAAGCATCATAATTGGCATGCAAAAGATTCAGAGCACACTGCTAATTAGTCTCCAACATAACCCTTCTACACCCTTTAGCATATGCAGTCCACAACTCATAGTAGATATCCCAAATCTCTGCCATGGTGAATTAGTCTCCAACATAAATATCCCCTCCCCTTTATGTGGCTTCGATCCAATATTTGTAGCACAGCAAAAAAAATGGGAAAATGACCATTTGGTTTGGCTTAGGGAAAATAATTTTCTTTTTGGTTCATTTTAAAAATTAATCAAGTATTCAACTACATTAATCAATAATTTACATATAGTTAACCATATATCAAGTATCAAAATAAAGATAAATTATTGGTTAACTGTATATAAATTAATCACCATGTATCAAGTATCAAAATGAAGATAAATTATTAGTTAACCGTATGTAAATTATTGGTTAATGTAATTGAATACTTGATTAATTTTTAAAATAAACTAAAGGAAAATTATTTCTTCCAAGCGAAACAAAATAGTCATTTTCTCAAAAAAGATTAGTTTGGTAATGACTTGTAATTTTAAGTTTAAGGACAGAAATGACCAAAAATAAAAAGGCGAGACTAAAACAAAGATATTTGAAAATAGGAAAAATAAATCATATTTAAGTCAATAAAATTGTTTGGATTAAGTAAAATTACTATGCTTTTGACTGACAGTAACATGTGTTTTGAGAAAAGAAAAAAAAAGTGGATAGACACCAAGGAAAAAAAATGCATAGACACCTTTAATTTTATTTTGTTTTGAAATAATCATTATAAATTTTTGAGAAAAAGTGTTATAAGAATTTCAATTTTACTCTGAAAATTAATTAAGGATTCCAATTTTAAAATTTATCAATTAAGAACTTCAATTTTACTATAATAACTAATTAAGGAGCTCAATTTTAATAAAAGAAATATTTTAATAATATTTATCAATTAAAAAAATTTCAGTTGTGTTTTATTTATGTTATAAATTATTTTCATATGTCAATTTATATATTTTATCTTTTCAACATATTTTATTAATAAAAATATTATTATTAAAATTGAAATCCTTAATTAATAATCATACAATTTCAATCCTTTAATAGGTTTATCAAAAAAATACTTCACTATAAACTTTTCTATAAACTTTTGAATCAGAGTCTTTTGTTAGTCTACATCAATTTTTAATTTTCCTTTTTAATTTAATTTCTATTATTGAAAATTGAAAGATACCAAATAATTTTAAAAAATAATTGATAAAAAAATAATTTGTAATTTTTTTTTTATAAATATGATATCAACAAATGAAATATTACTACATGTATTAATATACACGTCCAAATCACATGATGACTTTTAACTTATTGATGGAAATATCTGATTAAGTTTTTAAAAATTTAAATAACTCTCCCAATAATTCCCAAAATTAATATCGATAATCAGAATGCACTAATTCTTTTATGTGTAATGCAGAGCTTATTTTTTTCTAACATTGTGATTGAAATTATTAAAACATAGAATTGATTTGATTTAAAAATTAATTTTTATTTTTAAAAATATTATAAAAAGTAAATTTTAAATTAATTTGTAAATTAATTATGATGTTTAGAACACCTTAAATATGAATGTAATTTATTTTATTTTAATAAATTTATTTTATTAATAAGTAAGAAAGGTAAATTAATGAAGATAAAATTGTTAATTAAAATAATTAAATTAAAATAAAATTAGCTCAAATCTAACCAAATTTTAAATGGATTACTACATACACACAATTCAAATCAGAGAATTTAAAAACCAAATAAATTTCCACTTTATAACTTTTGAAAAAAAGAATTTTATTTATGAATCAAATCAATTTTCAAAAATTTATCGTTACAAACATACTTTGATGGAAAAAACTCTCGGTTGAATCAGCTGATGCTTGGCATTGAAGAAAGAAAAATACAGCTGGTTCTGTTGATTACAAAATAAATATTTATATATGACTCTGCACAAATTGAAGGTCTCAACTCCATCCTAAACGGCAAAAAGGGTATGAGAAGAATTTTGGGGACCCATAAGCGTAAAACCCCGGATTCGAAAGAGGTTTAAGGTTCACCCAAAAAAAGAAAAAAAGAAAAAAGAAAAAAAGAAAAAAGAAGGGGCATTGCCATTGTGCGGGAAAAAGAAGAAATTTGCAATCAATGGACCCAATGGTTGATGTTGCTGCTTCGTATCCCAATGTCACACAGGAAGATTTGAATGGTTTTAGGTTTTCTGTCGATCAAATTCTCACCACAGTTGAAAAGGTCAACTTCACTTTTCATAATTGAAAACTTTTTTTTTTTCATCATTAATGTGTTGTTGATTCTTTATTGACCATTCTCAACATGGGTCTTTTTTAAATTAAAAAAAAAAAGAAAAGAAATATTCATAGGACTAGAACCCATTGAATATTAGTATGTTACTTCTTCTTGGGTGTGGATGATATTGCAATTCCTTTTGAATTTTGTGATACCAGATGCTAATGCTTATTTTCTGCTTTGTTTCTTGCCTCAAAAGAAAAATTTATCCTTCTGGTTGTAGTCCTAATTTCTGATGTCTTTATTGTATCCTGTGAATCAAAGATGAAGCTTTTCCCCATACCATGAGATATAAGTCAGTTTAGCAACAACAGCATTGATTTGGGCATTATGGTGTTTTATCATGCAGGACCAAATTAGACTCCTTATATGACTTAACTGCAATATTTAACCAAAATTTAGATAAACCGTTGTTTGGGAATGGGATGTGACTGATTATTATTTCTTGGGTTACAGTAAGAAGTTTATGAATGGTACAGAAATTGAAACTTTCATTTTCTTTTGTAAGTTTGCCAATAAGCTATTCTGATTGCAATTACTTTTCATGAAGCTGGCAAAACTCACTTGGAGGTATTAAGTTTAAATTTGAAGTTCCACCCTCTTTTTTTTTTTTTTTTATTGGGTACATTTTTTTTGTCAGTTTATTTTATCAATACTACAATCTTGTTATCCAGCCTGTGACAATAGTATGCTTCTTTCATGAAAATATCACGGTTTACTTCTTTTAATCAAGATAGGACTAGGAGAATTTGGGCTAGGGATTCTCCTGGTGTGTTTTTTTGCAAGTCATATTTTCAGTTTATTACTCATTCTCCTTAGTTCCTAATAGAGATAGGTTGCTTCTTGACAAGTTCATTTGGAAATCTAAAACTACCTCCAAGGTCAGGTCCTTTGTTTGTACAGCAGCACTTAAAAGGATTAATACTAATGGCATGTTGCAAATTCTTAGGCCCCATTCAATACTTTCTTCTGATATTTGTGTTATGTGCAGCTCAATTTCGGAAAGAGTGGTTCATTTTTTTACACTGTTGGATGGCTGCATTCATTTGGATTAAGTTGTTTGGTGTGTTTGATGAATATTGGGTGATCTCTTTCCACTTTAAAGCAATTTCACGTAGTTCACTCTAAAATTTTTGGTAGAAACAAGGAGGCCAAACTTTTGAAGCAATGTGCAATTTTTGCAATTCCATTGTGCATTTGATTAAGAGTTTTCGTTTAAGTAGGAGTAAGACGGAGTATATGGAATGCAAGTTCAGCAAGACACAAGCTAGCAATGTTTTGGAGGTGAAAATTAGGGATCACATCATACCACAAGTTACATAGTCTAGGTATCTTGGATCCATCTTACAAAGTGATGGGGAGATTGATAGGGATGTAACACATAGGATTCAAGCTAGGTGGATAAAATGGAGAAATGCTTCAAGCGTAAAAAAATAAGTGTAGCAAAGATGCGAATGTTGAGGTGATCCCCAATTATGAAGGAATATTCTAGAAATGTTTTTTCTTGGCAATCAGGTTTTACCATGCCTTTTCTTGGATTTACTAATCTTATTAAGAAGGCATTTTCCTAGTATGGATAGGCCTTTTAAGTCCTAAGACTTGATGCATTCAGAAGTATTATTTTAATTTTAGAGAAAGGTTTCTAAAGATTAGGACTCCTAATTATCTCATTCTGATTTTGATAGTTCTCTTTCGAAGTTGCTGTCTTTTCTATCTTCCTTGCATGTTTTCCCTTATAAACATAGTTGTGCATCCTAGGTTTTTCTTTTCTTTTCTTCTTATCTAATTAGTTGTTTCAATTGGTTTGAACAATTTCAGATATGATTTATGTTCTTTCAATCCCTACAGCAACAACAACAACAAGCAAGCCTTATCCACTGAGTGGGGTCGGCCACATGGATCAATTGACACCATTTGACTCTGTCAAAAACCAAAATTTCAGTAAAACCATTTAGAGCAAGGTTTTTATTTGAATGGTTTCTCCTAAAGTTTTTTGAGGTCTTCCTCTACCCCTTTTAAGTGGACCATCTTTCATTTTATCCATTTTTCTCATTGGAGCCTCTATTGGTCTTCTTCTCAAATCCCCAAATCACCATAGGCAGGTTTCCATCATCTTCTCCTCAATAAGTGCTACTCCAATTTTCTCCTAGATACAATCATTCCTAATCTTATCTTGCTTTTACAATTTCTCAAACAATATACTTATGTTAATTGCCTAACCTAAATTTCAAGAAACTTTTAGTTACCATTTAAAGTTATTGTTTTCAGCCTTTAAACAGTGACTTTTTTGGTTCTAATTGATAAAAAACTAACATGATAGAGAGAAAAAATGATTTTTTTATAGAAGAAATTATACTAGAAAGCAAGTTGGTACATGAATAGAGGATAAGACATCCTCCTAAATCAAACATTAACAGCCAAACACAAATTTGATTTAAGAAAGGGGAAAATTACAATCAAAAAGTATTTCCCTCCAACAAAACAGTACCACAAATTTGGATGGAGGGATAGTAGAAGGAGAAAAGAAAAAGGCCTAGTTTTTAAGCTTGATTGAGAATGCTAAAATTGGTAAGCTGGAGCCTTCTTGATAAGGTTTTTGGAGTGAAGGGCATTGGAGATAAATGGAGGAGTTGGATTTATGGATGTTTGTCTGCTGCTACCTTCTCGGTGGCTGTTAATGGAGAACCTAAATCATGGTTTAGGGGGCACTGGGGAGTGAAACAGGATGATCATATCTCCCTTGCTGTTAACAATTTCAGCTGATGTTCTTAGCAGAATGATTATGAGAGGGGCGGAGAGAGCAGACTTTAAAGGTTTGAGAGCAGGTGCTGATGTGGTGGAGGTTTCTCATCTCTGGTTTGCAGATAATGCTATTTTATTTTTGGATGCTTATAGGGGAAATTTTAGGAATGTTCTTATTTTGTTGCAGATTTTTAAGTTGATTTCAGGGATGAATTTCTAGATGTGGTTTGGCAGGTATTAATTTGGAGGATCAGGTTCTTGCCTCTTTGGCTTCCTTACCAGGGTGTCAGGTATTTATTTAGGCAGGAGCCCTCAGACATTCTCTTTTTGGGGCATGGTGATCCAAAAAAATTACAAAGAGATTAGACAGTTGGAAAGGGGCTTTCTTCTTGTTAGGACCGCGCATTACTCTAATTCAAGCCTCTTAATCTACTATCCCCCTCTATTACTTGTCTCTTTTCAAGATCCCTGCAAATGTTGCAAACAAAATATAGAAAATTAAGGGAGATTTTCTTTGGTAAAGTGGGGAATACCAAGGGAGGTAATCTTGTTAATGGGAAGTTTTGTTGCAAGCCTAAGAAGGAGGGGGTTTGGATCTTGGTAATTTTGTGTGTAAGAACATTGCCTTCCCTAGTAAATTGTTATGACGGTTTCCTTTGGAATCTTCTCTTTGGCGTCAAGTTATTTGGAGCAAATATGTTATCCATCTGAGTTAGTGCAATTCAAGGGCTATGGTGAATGCAACTAACTCAAGTCATTGGAGATTAATCTCACATGGATATACTGCTTTTCTTCCTTTGGTCTCTTTATGATTTGGGATGGTTCTCGTATTGGCTTTTGCGATGATTTGGGGGTTGTGGCTAATTCGTTTTATGTCTTTTCCTCCTCTTTATTGCTTATACTCCTTGCATCATCAACCCTTTAGCAGCTTCTTTTTGTTTTCCAAAATTAGACCTTTTTCTTGGAGATTTTTCATTTTCTCCAACACCTTAATTATTGAGAAACTGTGGTGCTGGAAGCGCTTCTTGGTTTGTTTGGCTCTATTTATGCCTGTTATTTTCCTGATAGGAGGATTTGCTCATTAGACTCCTCCAGAGTTTTACTTGTAAATCTTATTTCCAATTCCTCGCTCATTCTCTAAAGCGGGACTGTTTTTACTAATCCCCTTTGGAAGTCAAAGGCCTCTTCTAAGGTGAAGTCTTTAATTTTGACTGCTGTAATTGATAGTTTTAATACTAATGATTTCTTGCAAGTTCACCGGCCCCACAAAGGTCCCTCTCCTAATCTCTGTGTCCTGTGTTTTGCTTGGATTGAAACTAGCAGACTTTTATTTCTGCACTGTCCAGCTGTTATATATTTATGGTGTTTTTGTTGAATGTTGGATTTGTCCAGAGAGTTTGGAGCTTTTTCTCTTACATCAGTTTAGAGGTTTGGGGGGAACTAAGGAGGGTATGGATTTTTGGTAATGTGCATTGTTCTCTGTTATTTGGTGCCTAAGGTTGGAGAGGAATGCTAGAATTTTCAAGGACAACTACTTGAATTGGCATCTTTTATGGGATAAAGTAGTTTCTCCTTGGCTGTGTTTTTTTTGTTTTTAATCACTTTTAGGAGGATATTATATCCTCTCCTTTTGTGCTCTTCTCTTTCTCTTTTGTAATAATTTTTTTTATCCAAAAAACAGTAATGACCTCCAATCACTCTGCACACATAACAAATAAACCCTGCAATAGTAGTTACGCAAAGCCAGCTTTCAACTAACTATGGCAACAAAAAACAAACTGCCTGGGTGGGTTTAATAATTTCAATTCTAGTTGGGCATATCCCTAGATCTACTTTGATGCAGGGGTAACTATCTTTTCTTTTTATGATTTATTTTCTTGTTATCCTTTTTGTTTTGTTTTGATTTTTTTTTTTTTTTTTGGGGGGGGGGGTTGGGTGGGGGTTCTAAGGAGGCTCTATTGGACCTAAGAGGGAATAGGAAATGGGGATGTGGGGGATCGAACCCCCACCACACCACAGCCCCCTGGTAAAGACCAAGGGAGATACTAGTTGAGCTATGCTTAACCGGTCCTTTCTGTTTTGTTTTTAACATGATTTTTATTGTATTAAGTTTCACATGTGTGGCATCCCACTAGTCACTAGAAGGTCACATGCTACTGAGTTTAGATGGAACTTGTTATTATTTAGGCTGGGCTTTGTAACATATAGTTAACCTAGTATAAATAGCCCCTAGGACTTTGTATTCTGCTGTCATATGATATATTTTCATATCTGAAGTGGTTGCTGGCCCCAGAACCCCAACTCTCTTGTTCCTCCTGCAATCTTCCCTACCCTTAACCATAATTATGTGAAGAAGTTGCTGCCTTCCTAGTTTCTCTGCATCATAATTGCAAGTTGCCATTTCTAATTCTTATATAGACGGTTCACAGCTTCAAGGGTGAAACTAAACTTCCCTTCAGATCCATGCACAGGCATAAATCAACATCCTTTTTTTTTCCATCGTATCAAATATCAATATTTCATGCACTCATCTAGCAATTGCATTCCAATTACTGGATGGGATTGCATTACGCTATAACACAAGTTATTGTTAGCTGGTGTATAAGTGAAACAATATGTAGACTTCTCATCAATGTTTGAAGGTCTAAGGAATCTTTAATATTTTGTCAAGTGCAAATTTGCTGCTAGGAATTTATGAGCTAGTTGGTGTTTATAAGTTTGAATTTGAAATTTCTATCATGCAGCTTGAGAAGCAAGTAAATGAGGTTGAGCAGTTCTTCCATTCCACCGATGTTCTAGTTAATAATTCCAAAGGTAGCTCAGTTGTAAAAGACAAAGGCCGGGAGAAGCACCTTACTAGCACTAAGAAGCCGCTGCAAGGTGCATCATATTGGAAAGCTGCCGCTGCAAAGAGAATGGAAGAGCCCATGCGCCAGTTTTCCACAATATTGCTTCAGGCAAGTGCAAATACTTTGCAACAGTTTTTATGATTTCAGTTGTCTGTTGTGGGATAAATATGGAACTACATGGGCATACACTCACTAAATCAATATGCTTTGTGCTGGGTCTCGTCCTTGTATTTGGATTTCATTTTTTTGTAAAAAATCTTGAATTGAACTTGAGCCAATGATCAGCCAAAAAATAATTTTGTCTTGAACTTGCCTTTTCAAAATTCAAAGGTACTGAACATTTTCAATATCTCAAAACTGATACTTACGTAGGAATTCATCATCCTACTTTTACTGTCAACCACCTTCAATGAACCTTTGATCAGCTTTCAATAGTAGTTAGCATTGCCATTGTTTTCCCCTTCCTCTACTGAAAATCCACTTTGTGTAGGTCATGTACTATTAATTGGTTGTCCTTGTTGACCAAATGGGGCTTGTATTGAAATTCCCATAGCTTCCCTTGACTGAATTCAGATCACCCATCCACAAGCTTGTCATCTTACCGGAGTGGCTCTATGAGCCTCCACTTGACCGTGCCTCCTAGTACACATACATAAACGTGCCCGCACATGAATATCTGACCAGTTACTCATTTATTGGGTTTTCCTCTGTTACATTTCAAACATCCATTTACCTGCTCCGCAACCTGAATATCCAACTAAATATTAATTATTTTTTTATTCACTTGCTTTTGTTTATCTTGATTTGGGCTTTTCACTGTTTCTAATGCGGGTTTGAACAGGGGTGGAGCTCACGGTCCCCCCATATAGTTTTGGATTTCCTATTTATAGTTTTCTACTTCTTTGTTCTCTTGGCATTGATATACAAAAAAGTATTTCAAGTCTGGCTCATCAAATTTTAATATTTTGTGTTCTCCCTCTAGGGTTTTATGTTGTTTTTTTTTTCACAAGTAGTGTAACTTTTTTGGGTTATCAATGCAAGTTTCACTTGTTATTTGATATTTTTTTCTTCTTTGCTTCTCTTTTAAGGTCACTATATTTTCTCTTAGGATAGGTGTGACTAATTAATTCTTTCAAAAATTTCAATTTTCAAGTTTTAGTACAAGATAAATATAATCAGAAACTATTTAGTGTAATTTGTACAGTAAAGGACATTACTGAAAGCTTTAGTTTGTTTTGATCTAACCATTGACAATGTCAAATTTTTGAAAGATTGGAGACCAGCACTTTAAAATCATTTTTAATAATTTTGTTTAGGTTTATCTTTTACTTATTTTTTGTATGAACAAGTTATTCTAACGTTTAGACGTATCATAGATATTTAGTAAAGTAAGTTTTGAGTTACATGTGCGATGTTTAATATTTTTTTATTCTGTTTCCCTTTCTTTTCATTTTTTTCTTTTTCTTAAGTCAACTAGCGTGCATTACATGTCAGCAATTATTATTGAGCACTTGTTGCCCACTGCATGCAAAAGCTTCAGCAGTTAAGCTCCTGGCCACCAGTTTGTCTATTGCTTCTGCTTTTTACCACCTTCCAGCTATATTTACTCATTTGTACATCAAAAAACTAGAATTTTGTGAAGATGTATTGATTTTCAGGAAAACGATATCTCCTACCACGTTACTTTAATTGAGAACAACAAAGCAGTGATCACTTATCTTTTCGATTGTCAAATGAATGACCTCCCCTTTTCTGTTGAATCTTGTAAATTGACCCCACCAATTTCCTGTGGAAAATCAGTAGTGATACATTTGTTGCTTCCCAGATCACTGAGCATAAATGGGCTTGGCCCTTTATGGATCCTGTAGATGTTGAAGGTCTTGGGCTGTACGACTATTATGAGGTGATGCTTTTATTATTTTAATATCATTATCATTTAAAAGTTTTTCTCTTGGTGTAGACTATAGTTATCTTATTTAGATAATCGACTTTTGAATTCTTAATTTAACCTAAAACCATGTACTCTCGTACACTTTGGAAAAAAAGGTTTAAATATTGGCTTGGTCTGTGTTTCTGCTACTGGTGGCAGTATTCCTCCTGTTTAACCATCTATCTTTTATATAAGAGTTATTTGTCGACTGTTTTCTTTCATTACATGTGTTAGGATACCGCTCCCAACCAACCAGAAAAATCAGCAATAAAACAGTAACCACTATCACACCAGAAGAATTTACTGAATGAAATTCATCTAAATGGATATCCAGAGCAGAAGCTCCTTCATTAGCAAAATGCAAAACAGAATAATGGATTCCCCTACCCTTCTTTCTTAATTACGAAAAATAACCATCTAACAGACTCTCCCTGTCACAATGCCACATCAGCCACTATTAACAAACTCTCCCTTTTTCTCTCTTCTAGAATACACTCTCCAAATAGGAGGTCTAACTAACTTATTATGCTGACTCATGCTTTCTTTCTCCCCCTCCTCATTACCGAATCCATCAGCATGTCTGAAAATAATTTGTTTATTTTTCTTTCCGTAGGTTATTGATAAGCCTATGGACTTCAGTACGATAAAAAGTAAAATGGAAGCTAAGGATGGCTCTGGTTATAAGAATGTCAGGGAGATATATTCTGATGTAAGGTTGATTTTTAAGAATGCAATGAAATACAATGATGAAAAAAATGATGTCCACGTTATGGCGAAGACCTTGCTGGAAAAGTTTGAGAAGAAATGGCTACAACTTTTGCCTAAAGTTGCTGAAGAGGTAATTTGTTTTTCCAAAATATAATTTCAGAGGTTGCACTTGTAGAAATAGCAGTGATTTCAGTCATCCTATGTGATATTTTATGTCATTGCCTTTCTATGATTATTTTAGGAAAAGAGACAATTAGAGGAAGAAGCAGGGGTGAAATTGGCTAGTGATTTAAGCACTGCGGTTGGTTGATTATTTTCTTTCTAGAATTGTGCCTTCCATTGCAATTAAAATCAATTGCTTGATGTTACTTAGGAGTATATCAGTTGGTTTATGCTGTCAACTACCTGTTGTTTCAGCTGTATGAGGTTGATATGTATTTGAAGAGTCTCAAAGCAGTGGTGATTCAAAAGTGCAGGTTTGTGAAAGAGTCATCCCTTATTATTACATGGTGATCGAGATCAAATTGCAACGAACGTGTTATGCCATCTGTTTGTGTGTATGTATATATATATATATATATATATATTGATTGAAAATTGATTCAATAAGAAATATAGGGGAAATACAAACATACTTTCAACTTTAACCCATTTGTAAAGAAACCGTTCAACTTTCAAATGCTGCTGTCACATTCCAGCATTCTTTGTGGTTTAGTGCTTTGGTAAATAAACGTTTTCCAATTAGTTTTTTTTCCAAATAAACTATGAAAATTATGTTATATGAGTCATTGTTTGAAGGTTCAAGCACTATCCAATGTAATTAACACTTCATAGTGATAAAACATGCAAACTCCAATAATTGTTTGTCTTTAATAAAGTATTTTTAGGAATTTTGATTATTTGTGAAGTTATTAGTTTTTTATGTGCATTATTTTGACTGATGTGCGAACTCATGGAGGTGTAATAGAATATTTTCCTATAATAATAGATTTGCACAAAAGATATTTTTACCTGAAATTTGGACGTACTTAGCTAACAAGTTTTCCTATTATGGAATAAATTTACATTTGAAAATTTCACCCAAAATAAAACTATGTACATTTGAAATTTGCAAATTGTAATAATGTTCTAGGCACTTTTTGCATTCTGAGTTGCTTTTGAACAAGCTGTTTTATGCTGGTGCAATGACATTGAAGGGTGGTGGTAATAAGTATTAACAGTAGGTTTTATATACTTTATAACTCATGGCTGTCTTGGATCCCGAAGTTGCATAATTGTATGCGAAGGATTAAAGAGTTTTGTTATGACAGTGTACTCGGGTTCATCGTGAACTTTAGACATGGCAACATGTTAGACTGAATTTTATAATATGTATATATTTATATTTTTAAATGATTTAAAGTAAATAAATAAATTATCACGTATAGAGTTGACCATAAATTCGAATTTATTGTAACAACTCAACATTAAAGGGCCTATGGTTAAATTGTGGCAAGATATTGGGAGAGAAAAGAAGCAAAGAGATCTGGTATGGAGTCAATAGTGGGCTGGTCTTCTAGATAACAAAGGGAAATAGAAGAAAAACTTGTTATAAGATAATCTGAATTAATCCCGTTACTGAGTTACAGCCTTCAAAAGGCCTTTATGTAGGATAGAAACCCTAATTTAAATCATATCCTATCCCTTAAAATAAGTCTAATCCTATTCGTCTAAGGTAATTTGAGCCAAAGAAACTAAAAGCTATAAAATATAAAATAACACAGCTACCGTAGTGTGAACAGTATCCATCTATAGTGCCCACCCAAACAGCTATCCAACATTTAATTGTAATTGACCCCTTTTATACTGTATCAATTGGTTAGAGTTTTTTGAAGTCAGAAGGATAAGTGCAGATGGCAATATTTGGTCCAGAAATGTCTGCTTTTCATAGTTCGGTTCTGTAATTGCAAGACTTATATATAATTTGCAATGGCATTGTGTTGATTGTGCACAATAATTTGCAATGGTATTGTGGCTTTTTTTTTCCCCCCATGCAATGGGATTGTGCTGATTATGCGTATTTTACATATCTTACTGTTGACAATACCGTAGGAAACTGTCTGCTCACGAGAAAATAATACTTGGGACAGCTCTCACCGGACTGTCTCCTGAAAACCTCAACAGGGCATTGGAGATAGTTTCTGAGAATAACCCATCCTTCCAATCTGATGCTGAAGTGGTAGACCTTGACATTGATGCTCAGGTTTGTCATGTTATCTATAGCTACCATTGTTTGCTGTTATCCACTTTCTAATTTTGTCCATCCTATCCAAAGTCGTTATTTTGTTTAGCATGTGTCTTCTAGCTACTCACCATTTTTTTTTACTAATATATATACAGAGCGACTACACACTGCGAAGGTTAAATGTTTTTGTAAAAGATGCACTAGAAGTGCAGGGAAGAACTGCTGGGAACATAGCTGTTAACCATAACGATAACACTGAGGACAAGATAAACAACTCCAAAAGGAAGAGAGAATTTTGTGATTCTTTAGCCAAGACAACCGTAAAAACTCAAAAGCTATCTACTTTGTGATTCACTTGTGCAGCGTATTATAAGGTATTAGTTTAGTTTGATTGAGCGGGCTGCTCAATAGCTTCTAGAGTTAGACAATGCAGTAGGAGGGACCATTCTGTAAATCCTTTTATAGTAAGCTAAATGATAACTTGAGGGCAACAAGAAGCTCTTTTAGTTTGACGATTTGTTTTAGCATAAAGGACAACAATTTTAAATACTTAAGCCTTAGTATACATCACTAAGAAATATCATACATCTACGTATATGCCATTTTTTTTCACATTTTTTTTCCTATTTTGCTATCATATGCACGAGATCATCTAGATAGAAAATAGGCCTGACGGTCTACCCCCCAATAAAATAGGCCTAATATACAAAATATGCAAAAACTTCAGGGCTGAAAGTTAACAAATATCTAGCAGATACTTCAATGTTTTGACAATAATTTCAATTGAATGTTAACAATTCATATTCCATATGCTTTCGATTTGGCATATTTGAAAGTTCCACTTCCATCAAGCGAGTTCCCCCAACAACCTCTTGCACAGAAATCGGGCAAAACCAAAGAAAAAAGGGGAAACAATTACTTTGCCTAGGACATAATATACGTCATATAAACGTCTTGTTATAAATCTCATCAGAACATATATCAAACCTATACAAATGGAAACAAAAAAAATATAAATTTTAATAAAATGCACATGAATTTAAACTAAGCAATGTTACAAATATATGCCACTAATAAAAGTTGAAGAACCTCCATGTGGACAGACTTTACCTGCAACACAAGGGTTCCAATCCCACTAGAAGCACCCGAGTGGGGATTAGTCCTACACCCTCTTGGTCTTGCCAAAAAACAATAAGAAAGGGGAGAGAAACTAGTAACACATTAGCAGCTAAGCTACACACCACACAACTGCAGCTTAATGGTAGCAAATAATCCCACATTGTCAGAGCATAACACTAAATAACATATGGGTTTTCTTGTGCAAAGGAAATTGGATTATTTCTCCAACCATTGTTTTTCAAAAGAATAAAAGAAAAGACTAATTACTGCATTCTGCCTCTTCCTCCATCTTAGCTACCTAATTGAGTATGATTGTTCATTTTCTTCTTCCGAAGACAACATATAGAACAACAAAAATGGAGAAACAAAACCAAATGACATCATAGCATATTAATCCGAAGCTTGTTAGTTGTTGCATCTTGAAAAAACAAGGGAACAGAAGATAAGTTTGAGGAGAGGTTTGGTTCAATTTTTCTTTGATTGCTGCTCCATGGCCGAACTAAGTATTTTCTTAAGTTATGTTTTCTTTATAAAGATTAGAAGAAAAAAGTGCCCAAAACATATTTAAAAACTTTTAAAATTGCTCTATTCGGCGTATTGACATGCTGTACAGTTATGAACAAAATATTTCAACATTATAAATTACAAGACAAAATAGACACAATGCGATTTTGTTCTCAAGCTAAAAACTAACCAAGCAAGAAGTGCTGCAAGTCAGGCAATATCAAAAAGCCTACCAGCCCACTTTGTTGAACAAAAAACCCATCACAGACATGCTTTCATTATTCGATGATGCCATGGTATACAGATAATTGACAAAAGTAGCAAGATTATCTTCATCTCCTCTACTGAAAAAATCAACTTTCTATTCACCTGATATCATTTCCTTCATCATTTTTCCAACTGTAGAAGTATCTAAGTACTGTGGATTAACATACAATATAAATCTGGGATAGGATTGTTCTTTGGTATTCTTATAGTGTTCAGATAAGGTTCTCAAGAGGGATGCTGTGATAAACATTCAGATTTAGGCTTTAGTTTAGAGCACATCTGCTTCAATCCATTATATCTTTATTTATGCTTTTTCATTTATCCTGCTTTGTTAGTCCTTCCTTCTCCTCTCAATAAAAACAAGATAACACACAAAACACGAGAAATGGAGAAAGCAAACAATACAACAACAAAGCCCACTAATCCTAAGCTTGAGACATCTTGCAAAATTAGACACGGTAAGATAAATCTAAGAAGAGGAGGTTCATGGATTTGTCTTTGTTTGCACTCAAACGCAACAAAACTGTGTTCCCAAGTTCTCATTTCTTTTCAGAGAGAATGAGGATGGCATGCTTATTCCTTACAAGTTATAACTACTTAAAAAATTCTTTAAAAAGGTGCAAGAATATATATTAAAATTCTGCTTCAGTTTTAATCAAAAAACTTAAAAACACCAGTCATCATCAAAAGATCAAAGCCATGATATGATTCTGTTTCCCAACTAAATGCATTAGATCCCATCAAACCCTGAAATTATCTAACTACTAAGGGCTAAGGCTAATCATTACAATATAAGATATGATATATGATCATTCTTTTTGTATCCTTAAGGTGTTGAATTAGTGAGACTCTTTAAAGGTATTCCTTAACAAGCAACCAGAAAAAATTGAGGTTTTATTGTTTCAGTGAATTTATATAGGTTTTTCTCTATCGCCTTACAGAATGTTCTTGCTGTTTTCTCTCTTTTCACTGACAATAAATGTCTTCCTTTAAGAATCACAATCAATAAAATCATTGCATCATCATATAATCATATGAAAACATAGTTTAAATGGCACAGCAAATGTAACTGTAACAAGACTGTCAATAGAGAAAAATCAATATAGATTGGCCATATTGAGCTGAATTGGAGCAAACAAGAATAAAAGGGTGATTAATAATGCAATGCACCAAGAGACATGTAGCTTAGAGACTAGGCACTTTCAGTATTACTTCATTTCATTCATTACCTTATCCCAATATTTGTCTCCTATCACCCTGCAAGAGCCAATTTAGCCTGATACAACTTCAATAGCTCACCACCTTCCTTCTCATGACAAAAGATAAACTTATCCAAGAAGACCTTTTCCTCACATTCAAATATTGCATGCAAGTTGAGCTTGTTCACCAGACCCTTTGATGACAAAACTAGAATAACAGAACCCCTTGGAATAATTCGTTTCCCCAAGCTGAAGGACATCACTATTGGACGCCTGACAATAGCAGAAAATTCGTAGCCCAATTTGTTCACGAGAAAATCCATGACTGCTTGAATCTTATTGTCTGAAATCGTCATACAGAATGGATGGGTTCTAAATGCTGCACGAATGTCATCATCAGTCCAACCCCACCTTCTATAAATACCTTCCTTCCTTGCCCATGTGGATTTGCTTGTGGCCTTCTTTATATGAACAGCTATAACAAACTGCAACCTCAAAGGATTAAACCCCAATTCCTTCACTTCCTCCACTATCTCCTTAAATCGCTTAGGAGATGCCTTCAATGCACTAGGGAAGTATTCTATTAATCTAATAATATGTGATTCAGGAACTCCTTCTTCTCTCAGCAGTTTGATATTAGGTGCCGAATAGTTGCCAAGGTCACAGAGAATACCTGAAGAACGTTTAATAGCTTTCAAGAACTTATCTTTAGACTGAAGCATATTGTTGAAGAAATCAAAGCAGGGAATAATTTCTTTCTGTAAGCTTCTTCTGAGGATGTTAGGGTAGCCGGTTATGATCTTGGGTATGTCCGAGTCAGAAAAGCCTTTGGACTTGAAAAATTCAATTTTGGGCATGAGAGATTTCTCAGGATCAGATACAAGGAACGATGGGAGAGTTCCAATGACATATAACACATCGTTTTCTGACAAACCATGCTTTCTGAAGAACTCAATGACCAAGTCTGGTTTTTCACGGGTTTGAAAATGAATGCGCTTGGAAACCGAAGCAGCTCGTTGTGGTGAGAACCCACATGTGTGAATCAGGTACGAGACTGTAAAAGAGTTTCCTTTCGAATTCGAAGAACTGGAGATGAATCTCACAGTGAGAGAGAACCATGGGTGATTTTGCAACGAGAGCAGTTTTCGAGAACTGCTCCTGCTAAGAAAATGAAACATGGGATGGGAGTGGCAGAATGAACTGAACTCGCCAATTTTGGAAGAATGTGATCAAAATCTGCTCTGCGTTGTGCACCAAACGAAACCCTTTCTCCCTTTCTTCTTCTTCTTGTTCCTCACTGGGTGGGTACAGAGAGTGTCGCTTAAGCGTACCAAACATAAATTGAGCTAAAACGACATTATTATGTTATTTACTTCAGTGTTTAGCTCTAGCTACTTGGAAATTGAAAGAGGATAAGCTTTCAGGGTGATATGTATTTTCGGGTGAATTAAAATAGTTCATTACATTAACTGTACAACTACTATAATTATTCGGAAAAAAATAATTGTATAATTATCACTTTTGGTGGCCATTATTTAAGGTTTCTTCATTTTTCACTAAATTTATGATTTATTAATATGATGTTTGTGTAAAAATTTTAAAATTAAATATATTGAAAATTTTGTTTGATAAAAATAATTTAATGGAGATATGCACAAAAGAAAATATGAAAGTATAATATGTATACACATATATGTTGTTATGATAATTAGGAATAATAGCAATATACAAATATTTTAACTCAAATGTTTGCCCGTGTGCTTGCTAGATAACATAATTGAATAAACAAGATAAACAAAACATTACTTGTAGTAGTTTTTTCAAAAGGAAGTTATGAAAGTCTTATGTTCAAAGGCCACCCTAGATCCATGAACATCAAATAAGGTATCACCTTAGATCAATTAATGGGAATAAACTATTATAAATTGAAACTTGAAGCAAATGAAATAAATTAAAATGTCATATATAAATGGGGCGTTCTTTAAACTTGTGTGAATTTTGCTATTTCTCATGATCACAACAAGATAAATTGTGATAAGATTTGTTCATGCATATTATGCATAGTGAATCAATAACAAAGGGTTCCCATTTCATTGATCCAAGAGAGGATTGCAAGCACGTTTTCATATAAAATGTCTTATAAAAAGCTTGAAAGGCAAGACATAAAACAATAGTGAATGTATGTAGTGATTGAATCAGTTGTACTGACTATTTCCTAAATGGCCTAATGCAAGTTTTTTATTTGCACCTGATTCTACAAGTCAGAAATAAATTATTATGTTATTGACAATTAACAATCAATTTTGGGTGTTTCATCGATTGTTTTGAACATTCAAATATTGTATCACTGCCTTCACTTTTTGTAAATTGATCATCCAAATTCATGGCACACATTTCAAGGATAAATATCATGAGAAACTTTTGATTGCCATGACACAATTTAGAGTTAATATTTCATGGGAGCTGTTGTGAAACAATGAAGCACATATGCACTCGAGTTTGTTATCCATTGATTATGTGTAAGTGTGCATGGGGATATGTTTCATAATAAAATTATAAATTAAAAAAATAGAAAGCGCTCGAGTTGATGATAGCAAAACCCATATGAATTTGCTATAATAGAATGTAAAAGCCTTAATGCTTGGTAATGATTCTTGACAAATATACATAAAGATGTTGTAAATAAAATAAGCGTTGTTTGATATATGATCGATATCTTAGCATAAAATGAGTAGTTAAAAATTAACACTTTTAAGTGATAGTTACCACATTCATATCATGTCTATCACCTTCATTATCATGTTGTAAATAAAATAGGCGTTGTGTTTGATATATGATTGATATCTTAGCATAAAACGAATTGTTAAAAATTAACACTTTTAGGTGATAGCCACCACATTCATATCATGTCGACCACCTTCATCATATTGCTAGTAATTTCAACAAGTTTAAGAAATATCATACATAAAGACCTAAGTATATGCAATATTTTTTTCATTCTTCTTTTTTTTTCTTCTAACTTTGGTATATATCCACGAGATCATTTAGATAGAAAAATGCCAAAATGGGTCAGATGGTATTTTTTACCTTACCAAATCTTTAGGGTTGAAAAATTGACAAATACCTCACAGATACTTCAATGTTTTGTCAATACTAATTTCAATTGATTGTTAATAATTAATATTCCAATGCTTTTAATTTGGCATATTAGAAAGTTCCACCAGAATTCCTCTAACAACCTCTTGCATAGAAGTTAGACAAAGCCATGAAAAAAGGGAAAACAATTACTCCATCCACTTCATTTTAAGTTTCATTTTAGAGAGAGAAAATTAATTCATTATAAGTGACATTTTCACATACTAATAAAACATTATTTTTTCAGTTATGCCCTTATAATTGGATGTATGTGGTAAAGTAGAGTAATCAATTCCTAGAAATTAAATAAGAATTGTTTAGAAAAAAAAATTCTCATAATTAAAGCTTGGTTTTATATTTCTTAATTATTGTGCCTTGCACCAAAACAACACTTAAAATAGATAGGAGGGAATCCTTTGCCCCAGACATAATATGATAATATAGGTTAATACAAATCCAAGCGCTTTGTTATCAAGCTTTTCAAGGCACATATATCAAACCAGCTTATACAAATGGAAACAAAAAGAAAATATTTTAATGAAATGCAACTGAATTTAAACAAAGTAATGTGATAACAAATACATTTCCTCTAATAAAAGTTAAAGAAGAAAAAGAAAGGGAGAGAAATTGGTAGGAAATTAGCAATTATGCAACGACCACATAATTGCGGCCTACTATTAGGGAAATAGTCTTACATTTTCTGAGCATAACACTCGATAAGTCCTTATAGGTTTTCTTATGCAAAAGAAATTGTTTGATCTATTTAACCATCATTTTTAAAAAGAAAAAAGAAAATGAATTATTACTGCATTCTACCTCTTCCTCCATCTTAACTACCTAATCGAGATATGCTTTTTCATTTT
Source organism: Styphnolobium japonicum (assembly GCA_023212625.1). NCBI lineage: Eukaryota > Viridiplantae > Streptophyta > Magnoliopsida > Fabales > Fabaceae > Styphnolobium > Styphnolobium japonicum. The sequence continues at coordinate 15,737,791 of JALBWW010000003.1, read as the reverse complement.
CATCTTCCTAAGGCAACAAATAGCAGCGAAGATGGAAAACAAAACCAATGACATCATAGCATAATAATCCGAAGCTTGTTATTTGTTGTATCTTGAAAAAAAAAAAAATAGGAACAAAAGATAAGTTTGAGGAGATATAGTATGCTTCAATTTCTATTTATTTATTTTTAATGATTGATGCTGAATTGCTAAACTAAGGCCACTTTGATGAAATGGGAATAGGAGTGGGAGTGGAAATGAGAATGAAATGGAATGCTCTCATGTCACGTAAATAATAAAATAAAATAACAATTATACCATTTTAATTTATATATTTATTTTTAAGTAAGTGATAACATTTTTCAACATAAAACTTATTTCCATCATAGCAGAGGTATGGTGCATATAATATTAAAAATATTATAGCCAATATATGGTATCATGGCCTCTTTACCCAATATATCACTCATCAAACTTATAGTTACCAGATCAGATATTTCCATTATGGTGCATATAATATTAAAAATATTCAAATTCATAGTTTGAATCATAGCAGAGGTGATTAAATATAGAATCAAGAATCTCTTAAACATTCTTCTTTACATTGAAAATATGAATGGCCCTCTTAACAACAAATCCTGCCAATAATAGTAAGTCCATGCCATAAAGAAATGCACAACCGAAGAATACATAAATAAAATAAATAATCAAAATTAATGAATAAACAACAAATACATTTACAAGTGCAGAATACATAGAAAGTGATATCAGGGAAGCAATCAAGTAACCCAAAAAAGCCTTCAAAAACAACCATATATATATATATATATATATATATATATATATTAACAGCACAAAATGGTTTCCATAAATACAAAAAAAAAGTTATCTGGTAGACCCCCACCACTTTCTAAGGTGTATATTAGGAGGAGAATTAGGAGAAGCAGGGAATCTGGCCCCAAGGCAGCAAGGGACACATTGTGACTTCAGATAACTAACTACCTACGTGGCAAGGGGTTCAGATTGTGACTTCAGATCAGAAGGGGTATATAGAGAAGAGAAGGGGGAAAGTGAGAGGGAGAGAACATTGTGAGTAAGGTTTGGGGCCCTTGGGCAAGAAGGTTGCAGGACCCTCAAAGAGCCTGCATTCCTGTCTTTCTCTTTTAATTTCTGTTCTTATTTTACTTCAGTCTTGAGAGATTACAGAGGCTTTCCTCTTCAATAAGGAGTTAATCTCCATATTTTCCAAAAGAAATCCAAGTACCTATCATTATCCTTATTATAAATATGCATGTGATCCTTTGGTTTTCTGCACATGCATCATCACTTCATCCTATAGTAAGCACATTCGGTATGGAAACTACAATATTTAGTAAGCAAATAATTCTGGCAAAAATGGTTTCAGTCACAGAAATGAAATGGAAAAACAGACATAGAAATATGATCTTGGGCATGACACTCGATAAGTCCATACTGGATTTCTTATAGAAAAGAAATTGTTTGATTTCTTTAACCATTATTTTAAAAAAGAAAAATGAAAATGAATGATTACAGCATTCTGCCTCTTCCTCCATCTTAACTACTTAATCGATATATCCTTTTTCATTTTTGTCTTCCCAAGACATCATATAGCAGCGAAAATGGAAAACAAAAACCAAATGACATCATAGCATAATAATCCGAAGCTTGTTATTTGTTGTATCATGAAGAGAAGAAAAAGGAACAAAAGATAAGTTTGAGGAGATGGAGTTTGCTTCAATTTCTTTCTTTCTTTCTTTTGTATGATTGCATCTGAATTGCTGAACTAAGTTTATATGGCGCAGCAAATGTAACTGTAACAAGACTGCATGTCAATAGAGAAAATCAATGTTGAATGGCCATATTTGAGCTGAATTGGAGCAAACAAGAAAAAAAGAGCGATTAATAATGCAATGCACCAAAAGAAAGACATGTAGCTCAGAGAGAAGGCACCTTCATTATTACTTCATTTCATTCATTACCTTAAACCAATAGTTATCTCCAATCACCCTGCAAGAGCCAATTTAGCCTGATAAGACTTCAATAGCTCGCCACCTTCCTTCTCATGACAAAAGATAAACTTATCCAAGAAGACCTTTTCATCATACTCAAATATTGCACGCAAGTTCAGCTCGTTCACCAGACCCTTTGACAACAAAACTAGAATGACAGAACCCCTTGGAATAATTCGCTTTCCCAAGCTCAAGGACAACACTATTGGACGTCTGGCAATAGCAGAAGATTCAAAGCCCAATTTGTTCACCAGAAAATCCATGACAGCCTCAATCTTATTGTCTGAAATCATCATACAGAATGGATGGGTTCTAAATGCTGCACGAATCTGATCATCAGTCCAACCCCACCTTCTATAAATACCTTCCTTCCTTGCCCATGTGGATTTGCTCATGCTCCTTTTTATATGAACAGCTACAACAAAGTGCAACCTCAAAGGATTAAACCCAAATTCCTTCACTTCCTCCACTGCCTCCTCAAATCGCTTAGGAGCTACCTTCAATGTTCTGGGGAAGTATTCTATTAATCTAATAATATGTGATTCAGGAACTCCTCCTTCTCTCAGCAGTTTGATATTAGGTGCCGAACAGCATCCAAGGTCACAGAGAATACCCGGAAAAAGTTTAATAGCTTTCATGAACTTATCCTTAGACTGAAACATGTTGTTGAAGAAATCAAAGCTGGGAATAATTTCTTTCTGTAAGCTTCTTCTGAGGATGTTAGGGTAGCTGGTTATGATCTTGGGTATGTCCGAGTCAGAAAAGCCTTTCGACTTGAAAAATTCAATTTTGGGCACAAAAGATTTCTCAGGATCTGAATGAAGGAACTCTGGGATATTCCCAATGACATTTAACATCTGGGTTTGTGATAAACCATGCTTCTTGAAGAACTCAATCACCAAGTCTGGTTTTTTCCGAGTTTCGAAATTGATGCGCTTGGAAACCGAAGCAGCTCGTTCTGGTGAGAGCCCACAATTGTCAATGAGGTACGAGACTGCAAAAGATTTATCTTTCGAAGTTCTAGAAATGAATTTCACAGAAACCCATAGGTGGTTTTGCATGAAAACAAGTTGCGGTGTAGTTGAAGAAATGGTGGGGAAAACATGCTTGCTAAGAAAATGAAACATTGGAGTGGCAGTGAGAATTAACTGAATTCAACAATTTCGGATTCAACTTTGTTCTGAAGCAAACCCTAAAAACCCCATTCCCATGGATAGAGTGAGTGTTGCAAACGCACAGCCGTTCCCAGGTAAATTGAGCTAAAACGACATTATGGAATCTGCTTGAGCGTAGGTGTAGCAACTTGGTAGTTGAATGAAAGGGGATAAAGCATTGGGGTTGGTTTGTAATTTCGGGTGCAATAAAATGTGCGTGGACATACATATGATATGAATAGAATTATAACTGTTGCAAAGCAAAAATTAAAGACTGATTTTGGATCAATGAGTTTGGTCCAAAATTGATTTTTCACAGTAAATTTAAGATGTGTGTTTGTATGTTAATTTGTTTGTTTAAGCAAAAATAATTTCTCTTCCCACACTTGCATTTCAATGACGTTTTACAGATGAGACAAAAAGAAAAAAACTAATATAAAAGGTGGGATTTATTGATATTTTTTTTAAATATTTATACAATTAACGTTATAAAATGAATTAATTTTAATAAGTATATATTTCACAACCAATGATTTTAATTAAGAATTTAATTTTAATCCACTGCCAATATAAAAAAAATTTATACTATTATCCAATCATGTGTTGTCAAATTATTGACAACACATGATTAGATAACAGTGTAAAAAAAATTTTACACTAACAGTACATCAAAATTAAACTCTTTAACTAATGAGTATAATGTACATACTATCTTCCATACAGAAAAATGGTCATTAATGCACACATTTTCTTGGCATAGTATTTTGACTATAATGGAACAGTGCCACTTAACCTTAACTCACATGATGGGTATAACCGTATAAGCTTCAATTCTTAATTAATGAGTTGACTCCAAAATAAATTAAATTAAATTAACAAACCAACAACTCTAACCTATAATGAGACAGAAGGGTTACATATAATATGCCAAAACCATACGACCCTTTCAAGACTATCTACAAATGAACCTGCGTGGCAATAGAATATTTTGATTTTAAACATGGAGGAGCAATCTGATTGAGTAGATATTCTATTCAGACCAAACATCTTGTCAAACCCAAAGTAAGTCTCAAAATGTAATCTATTCTAAACGGTTAAACGTCACAACTAAAGCGAATGGCTTTTGAGTCAGCATTATATTAGAAAATCGATTTAATTCACATAGTCTAATAAACAAATTCGAGCTAATACACCTCGTTAGACATGCCATCAGATGACCCAGTTGTTTAACAGTTACACTAAACTAATGAATTGATTTTCTTACATTCATATTTTACAATTTGAATAAATGACAATTTCAATGACATCATCCTACCAGCCTCTTTATCTGAAAGAATCTAAATAAAAACAAGTTCATAATCCTATGTTGTAGCTCATCTGAAAGGTCAATTGCATCAAAAGCTCCAGCACAACATTGCATTTGTGACTCCTTGTTACTTGTAACTAGAATATTTGGGCGAGGAAAGAAACCATGGCAAAAAAATTCTTTGGCCTCAATCCTCAATTCCAATATCTGCTAGTACAAACAAGATCAGAATTTGAACTTCTGTTTAGGCTTTTTCACCACAGCACATCCAGGGTCCTCAACATTCTGCTGCAAAATAAAACCTAGTTACTTACATTGTAAGAGTGTCTATGCAAATAACCAATCACATTAACAAGTAATGACCTTTCGCTTTTTCTTTTTCTTTTTGTCTTTCTTCTTCTTCCACTTCTTCTTGTGTACCTTTACCTCAGAAAGTTCATTCTTTTCTTCTTTGATAGAACCCTGTCAAGATTAGCGACAAATTTGAGAAAGTGACAAAAGCACTAAAGCAAATATCTCAACATCTATTCAGACACCATTAACAGTAATGAAGAACCAACAACCTCAGAGTCAGTGTCACCAAAGGAGTCCACATGCCGAACACTTCTGTGTGGATTAGAAGTACCACCTAAAGTTGAAGAGAATCAGAAAATATTACACTTAATGACTATCATGCAAAATTAATTATAAGATATGGATGTAAAGTAACTAAAACCCAATATACAACAGAAAAGCTTTTGTTTAACATTGTTCACAGAGAAAAGGGAGACAAAAGAGAGGAGACAAAAGAGAGGATGTGTGTAAGTCGTGACTGTAATCTGGTCTGTGATAGAGTCCAAACTGAGTCGCTGGGCCCAAAGGATTATACGGGTCAGCTGGTGACTAATAGGCCTAGGATTTGGAGGGTCTATTCGAGAAGGAAGAAAGAGAGAGCTGCTGATGTGGCAGCGGGAAGCTGCTGATGTGGCAGTGGGAGAGGTTAGTGGAGGTTAGTCACGTTTTGGGTAAGGTTTCTGTTACTAATAGGCGGAGTAAAGAATAGGAAGGGGTCGTTTTGATTTCCTCTGGGCAAGTTAGTTATGAATGGAGAGCTATAGCTCTCTGTAGGAGCCTAGCTCTGTGGCAGTAGGTCTTGAACTACTGTAATTCCCATTCTTCTATCAAATAATACACACTTTTTTTCCTCAAATTACGTTCTACTGTTTTATTCTCTTTGTTATTCTTCTCGGTTTCTAACAAACTCACTGCCACATCAGCAGCTCTGTGGCAGTAGGTCTTGAACTACTGTAATTCCCATTCTTCTATCAAATAATACACACTTTTTTTCCTCAAATTACGTTCTACTGTTTTATTCTCTTTGTTATTCTTCTCGGTTTCTAACAAACTCACTGCCACATCAGCAGCTCTCTCTTTCTTCCTTCTCGAATAGACCCTCCAAATCCTAGGCCTATTAGTCACCAGCTGACCCGTATAATCCTTTGGGCCCAGCGACTCAGTTTGGACTCTATCAGTCTGCTTATGTATATATACACAAATACACAAGGATTACAAAAGATATTATGGATTTGAATAAAATACTCTCATGCTAAACCTACTAACACTCCCCCAACAAGCTGGAGGTGTAATTGTTAAAAACGCCCAGCTTGTTACAAATATCATAACCCCCCCCCCCCCAAACACAAAAAATAAAATAAAATAAAAAATCCCTGGAAGAGCCTTGGTGAATACATCAACCAACAGATCTCCTAAATGGAAATGTTTGGAAACAACCACTTTAATGAAGTGACAGTCAACCTCAATGCCACTTAGTCCTCTTATGAAATACTAAATTAGCAGTAAAATGAATGGCTGCCTAATTGTCATACCATAAGTGCATAGGTGAAGAAACCCTCAAACCAATCTCCCAGGTGAAATGATACACCCACATTGACTCACAGGTCTCATAGGACATGGCCCCATATTTAAATTCTGCACTAGACTGTGCAACTAGATTCTGCGTTTTACTCTTCAAGACACCAAATTTCCTCCAACAAACACACAATAACCAGTTATAGATTGTTTGTTCACTAGAGATCCTGCCCAATCTACATGAGAAAAAACTTGAATTCTGGAGAGCCAATGATCACTATGCAAAATGCCACAGCCTGGTGTTCCTTTAATATACTTTACAATGTATACTACTGCATCCAATGTGGTTACCCAGGTGAGGCTGGGAACTAACTAACAACACTAACTGGGAAGGCAATGCCAAGGTGAGTCACAATGAGATAATTTTGCTGGGAAGCCAATCTTCAGTCTCTCTCAGGATTGTCAATTAGCTCACCATCTACTATGAGTTTTACATTCAGTGTCATAGGAGAATTACATGGTTTAGATTCAGCTAGTCCTATCCAAGCCATTAAATCCAGGGTGTATTTCTTTTGAGAGAGAAAAATAACCTTCCTACCCCTCACGAATTCAATACCAAAGAAGTACTTGAGAACAACCAAGTCATTTGTCTGGAACATGGTATGCAAGAAGGATTTCAAAGCACTAATCCCATTACAGCCACTTCCAGTAATCACTATATCACCCACATACACCACAAGAAAAATACAACCCATAGGAAACTTTTATAGAATACAGAATGATCATGAGCACTACGCTACAAACCAAACTCCACAACTTCACTGAATCTTCCATACCATGCACGTGGAGATTATTTCAAACCATAAAAATGTTTCTTAAGCTTCCCTACTTTACCATAATCCCCTAAGCAACAAATCCTGGTGGTTATTTCATGTGAACCTCCTCCTCCTCCAAATCACTATGGAGATAGGCATTCTTAACATCAAGCTGATGAAGTGGTCAATGATGAGAGGCAGCAAAGTAAAAAAGGAGCTGAATTGAAGGAAGTTTTGCGATGCAGGATAACATTTCAAAGTAATCAACACAAGACTGAGCATAACCTTTGGCCACCAAGCAAGCCTTCGACTGGCAATTGATCCATCACGATTCATTTTCGTAGTAAAGACCCACTCAATAGCATGTTTATGCATCAAAACAAGACCCCAAGTTTCATTTCTCTCAAGAGCCATCATCTCTTCTTGCATAGCCTCTCACAACCCACTAATTATAAGAAAGGGCCTCAGAAAATACTGAGGGACAGATACAAAATCTAAAGAAGCAATGAAGCACTAGGAGGAAAGCACTAGGAGGATGGAAATAAGCAATCATAAGAATCAAAGGAAGCAATTAGATAGGTGCAAAATGCCTTGCTTTTGTGAACAGCAATTGGAAGATCAAGACTGGGATCTGATACAAGGTCTGTTGTTGGTAAACTTGGACATGAAGCAAAGGGACCATAGGTAGAGGTGGTGAAGTTGGTCAAGTGCTATTGGTGGAAACACATCAGATTACCGCACCCAACAAGTGTGGACAAGTGGAAAGGGAGGCAACTAAGTTTTAGTAAATGGACTATAAGGGGGAACCGATTGATGCTAGATGACTATCGATTATCAAATGAGGTGGAAGCACATCACGAAAAGAAAGGAGTATACTCAAAGAAACATACATCTGCTGACACCAAATATTGACCCAGATAGGGACAAAAACACTGATGAGTGATAAATCTTCTGGTTTAGCCAAAAAAACACACTTGAGTGATTGAGGATAAGGTTTGGACACCAGAGGTCTCACATCCTGCACAAAGCAAGTACAGCCAAATACACAAGGAGGAAAGGGAAATAACGACCATGAAGGACATAGAATGGAATAGGCAATTGACCATTAAGAACTGAAAAAAAGACAAAGACATGTAATTTATGAGATAGCAAGTTATAGTCAACAATCTTTACAAACTATCATTTGAAATTAGGGTGGGGAAGGAGGGAAATCACAATTTTTTTGATTAATTAAACATTGTCAAGAGGATAAATATATGCATCACAAGCCAAGCTAAACCCAGCACTCCCACAATAATCACAAAGTAAAAAACACATTTGATGCAAATAATTGTAGTACTGAAACTTAAAAAATTGCTCATATCTTGAATAAAAAATCTAATACACAAGGAGGAGGCTTGTTCCAAAGGAAAAAGAGAGAAGTTGCAAGTGTTACTTGCATAGACAGTCTGTTTGGCATTATTGACAGCGAGTTCAAGAAGATCAGGGTTAATTGATGCCAATCCATTAGGATCCTTCAGTTTCCTCTCCATAAATTTGGCCAACGCCGCTGCTTTATTCGTGGCCAACGGTCCACCAGGATGAGCCAACCTTCATGGCATGGCATCCATTAACAAAAAAATTTACATCAGACCCACTAAAATTGAAGTGGTATGAAAGGTAACTAGGAATTCAAAATAAAAAATTTCATCATGATCAAGTGTAAATTTGAAGAAGAAGAAGAAAAAATAAAACCCTATAAGAGGAAGAAGAACCTGGGTTGATAGTTGGAAGGGCGGGGAAGAGAAGGAAGAGGTGCGAATTTACTTCCACGAAGTGCGCGTCTTTCATCTTCGCTCAGAGTTTCGATCTCTTTCACCATTTTCAGCAAAATCTAGCTCCAAACACATTCCCTTCAACGGCTAATCAAGATTTTACGTGGATTAAGGAGAAAAACTCACGAGTAGTACTATTTTATATTATATGATAATAATTATTTTCATATAAAACTAATTTTTTTCATTTTTCGTTTAAAATTTTAAGGATTTATCACAACATTTTCATATAAAATTTATATCTATATTTTATATATTTATTTTTCAGACGACACAAAGATATATTTATTATATACACATTTTCTTTTATAAAAAGAAACACTTTTCTTTGTATTTTTTTAATCGGAGTGATATTATTACTTTAAATTATAATTCTTAAATTTCTCTTAATTAAATAATTTTTTATTCGAGTCCAACTTCAATTAAGCATATATGGAGAGTGGTGACGTTACCTTTTAATCACTATGTAGTACTTTAATTTGACACCATATACAAATTTAAACAACACAAATTGAAGGACGTTTTTTTGTTTGCCTAACAAGTGTGAAGCTAGCATTTTTAATTATTTAAAAAATTAAGTGCTGTTATTTGTGAAATTCTATTTCAACGCTGTTATTCTAATTTGGTAGCATGAAAAATAATTAAAAACTCAAAAGAATAATAATAGTATAATTAGGAAAAAAATTGATTTACCACCCTACTTGACCTAAAGAAGCATTATAAGTTATAATTATGGGAATGTTTTTCATCTATCACTAAAAAGGTGGTGGATCGATTCATAATTCTCTATATACCATTGATTTTGTTTAAAAGTTGATTTACGGTTAAATTTTTTTTAAGTGATACTTGCATTTCAAGTTAATAGGACAAAAAGTTTGACTTTGTAGGAATGTCTTGAATTTATTTAAAAGTAATGTGTAATTTTTTTCAAATAATCCTTAATATAATAGATTATTTAAAAGTTGTCCAAGAAACAAGGAAAAAATTATTTAAGAATTGTAAACTAGAAAACTTGTTATGATTTTTAAATTAGACCAAGTATTAAAAAATTTGGTTTTTTTATGAAATCCATTATTTTTATTTATTGTTTTTAATTTTAATTTTTTACTGAAATCATTTTATTTTCAAATTTTATATTCAATTATATATTTTAAGTTTTTATGTTCACTTTTTTTTTCTTCCATTTTGGTTGTTTTTGCATTTTCTTTTGTTCAAATTTTCCAAGGTATTTTTTTAAAAAAAATTTGTTGGTTTATTGTAATATCAATTTTTTTTATTTTAAGTAAGTCACTATTCATGTAATGCAGGACTAACAACCAAAATGCATAAAAAAATGAGATGAATTCATAAATAAATATTTTTTAAAATTAAAATATAATTTAATCCTTTTATACTTGTGACTAGAGCTGGGTAACGGGCCAACCTGGCCCGGCCCGTCACGGGTTTCTCTTTATGTGGGTTGGACCGGGTTGGCCCGTTTTAATTATGGGTTGAAATTTTTTCAACCCGGGCCCGGCCCGCCAAAGCCCGCTGGTTAGCAGGCCAACTTGCTAACCCACGAATCTTTTTTTTTAATTTTTAATAATTTAAATTTAAAAAAGTGTGTATATAAGTATAATATGAGGTCATTAGTTGAGTTTTTTTAACTATTTTTTAAAGATTTTTGAAGTTTTTACTTAGGCATAAATATTAGACAAGTTAAACATTTATGTTGAGCTACTAATTGAGAGTATTTTTGTAAAATAGTTTTTTTTTGTTAAAAAAAATAGAAAAGGGTCGCGGGCCAGCCCAGTCCAACCCGCTTAACCCGCGTGTTAAACGGACCGGACCTTACTGATCCAAGATATTCGCTGGTTGAATATTAGACTAGTCCTAACTCTTTAAGAAAGCGGGTTAAACGGGTCAGCCCGCGAGCCTCAACCCGTTTACCGAGCTCTACTTGTGACAATCAGTCACAATGGTTGGTGGATGATACATCAACATTATGTTGGAGGATGTTAAAAGCCTCCTATAATTATAAATATTCCGTATCAACGAAACGGTCTAAGTATATTAGCAGTACGCCTCCAATACCTCAATTAAAATGTTTCTTTGAACATTTATTGAAATTTGAATAATTAGTTTTTTAAAAAAAGTTTCAAGTGAGACATATTAGAACTGAACATAAGTTTCATGATTAAAGTTGAACTAAAATAAACGTATTGTATTTGAGTTTATCTTTAGCTATACTATTTAAATTTTTAAATGCTATAATATCTAATTTTTGTCTTCTTTAAACATGTCTTGACTCTTGAGTTGCTTGTTTAATTCTATTATATTTATCCAATTGTTTCAAGCTAAAGTAAAAACGTACTGATAATCCATATATTTGCATGTTTCTTTGATTCATACAAGTAGCAATTGAGTTCTCTTATCTCTCCATATCAATAGCTTATCTTGATTTTATATTTTATTAAGTATGAGCTTCTAGTTTCTAAACTCTCCTTCTTGAAGGTTCACAGCTAAGTGTTTCGATAATTAAGCTAACATACTTTTTTGTAATTTATCATCAACGTTGCATTCTTGAGTTTTGATGTAGTTATGGAATATAACAATATTTTTAGGATATGAATATAACGCGGTATAACAATGCCATAAAAAATAAAATAAAAAACAATAGTATCTCAATATTCGTCCTCCCATTAAAAAAAATTCCCAAACTTTGTATCTTCAATATGAAACGATTACAGATCAGGTGCTCCCCACTTTGCTTGTATCAATATCAGGAGCACAACATATTTGAAGATAATATAAATGGGGAGAGATGAATAAATTTGGGGCAATCAAATACCCTGAATTTACAGGCCTCTTTCTCTAGCCTAAAATCATAAAATGAGGCAATGAAGCAAGGGGCCAATCCAATTGTATTTCAATGGAAATGAGATCAAATCACCGTGTAAAAGCACTGGAATCTCTTTTGAATGGCAGGGCAGGTGATGGTTACCTAAATATACCACCGCACAAACCATTATAGTTCTTCAGTCACCAATCCAAACTAACCGAGGAAGAACTTGAATATGTCACTCAATGAAATGATGCCTTCTACGCGCTTGCTGCCAGCTTCCACAATAACAAGCCGCCTGACACCTGAATCCAGGGTTAGACAGCAGAAAATTTTCAGCAGATCAATCTTCAAAATGAAATCAACTGGATATCTGGAAAAACTATACCTTACTGCTAAATCAAATTAAAAAAAAAAAAAAAAGCATTGCAACAAATTGAATATCACAATTGTGACTTCTATGCCACAAGCTTGGACATAGGACAACCTTAATGACATGGAGGGGGAAATTTTAATTACAACTTAATGACATAGGCCCACCTTACAACCAATTCCTACTATTAAGCAACTTTTTATTTTAAATAAAAGTTTGTTAGTCAATTTCATTCAGTTTTTAAAGTCTAAAAGGAGAGAAAATTTCCAGTCCACAAGTGTTTAAATATGATTTTTATTTTTGAGAACACTCGTTGTGGGTGCCACTACACACTGCTAGTTACATACTTGTTACAATAATCTATATGATTCTTGGGGACAAAAAACCTACAACTTTGAACATGGGAGAGAAAACCCATCTGAAAGTTGAGGGTGGCGTGAAAGCTGGAGAACAAAATCTAAGTCACTAACCCAACAGTGACACAGAAAATTGGACTCGCATTCTCAGATGTGGCACCCAGAAATGGTATACCTATAGCACATATCTCCTAACATGGAGAATAATAATTCTCCACCATCCACATTCACTGAAAAGTTGGGGGTACAAGTCTAAAAGATAAGATATTGTTTTTAATCAATATTGGAAGATACTCTTAGAATTTGGGTTTGGGCCTAACTCAACTCCAAAAGCTAGCTCATGGAGTGAGGGTTGCTCCCCACTTATAAACACTATTCAGGCCATATCACTATCTAATGTGGGACTCTCAACACACCCCCCTCACGCCCAGGACTGGACATCTGGAGCGTGAAGTTTGCAGGACTGGACATCTGCGGGTGGCCCAACGGATCTCGATAGGCTCTGATACCATCTTAGAATTTGGGTTTGGGCCTAACTCAACTCCAAAAGCTAGCTTATGGAGTGAGGGTTGCTCCCCACTTATAAACACTATTCAGGCCATATCACTATCTAATGTGGGACTTTCAACAGATACAAACGAATGTTCACAAGAAAAGTTTAGCTTATTTTGCTTTTAGAAAAGTTTATAATCAAAATGTTGGAAAAAAAATTATAGCTGAAAAACTTTTTTTGAGAGTAAAATATTCAAAACCAAACATGCACTAAATCATGAAGAAAATGACCAAATGAAAATTAACAAAAAATAACCTTGAATGAACAGCCAGCCTATCACATAGTTACATAAAAAAGGAAACCTAATGTCGTACTTCATCATAAAAGGGAAATCAAACCCACCTGGATTTGCCAAACGTTCCATCACTTTATGGAGAGAATCAGATCTCAAACACATCTGACATCTTTGACTTCTAAGCTCATAGGGACTATATGAGTCCTGGCCCAACTGCAAAGCCTGGACAATAAAGCATGCAATAGATACTAAGACTCAGTGAAGAAAATCACTAAATAAACCACCTTATTCATACCCATACAAAAAAAAAGGCCTCAGTAGAAGTATAGGAATGCAACCTTAGCTTAGAGCCTTAGACTACAGACTGACATCTAAACTAACATTAATATCACAGTTTAAAATGCAAGCTTTCTTCCTTTTTCTCCAACAAAATTCTCAATTAACATCAATCAAAACTAAAAGAAATACAAAAAATTACACAAATTAATCCTTGTGCATTTAAATGGCATATTTCAAAAAACAAACAATGAAAGGTAAACTAACAAACTATCAACAGCAACCCATGAAAACAGCAATCAAATTTCACCCCAATCTTAGAAATGTGGCAATCTAAAAGGAATTCTAAAACAATGGGAAGGAATCAGTAGCCAGCAGGAAACATCCATAGAAATACAAATGAATAACATCCTCATTCATAGGCACTAATAACAAATTGAGTGGCTTCTGTCCAAATGAGAGCATATCGCAAAATAGTAAACACTCAGCATTTTCCCCATATAAAAGAAAGTAAGAAACAATGATGTAATCCTGTTCTATCCTATTCTAGGTAAGCAGCTCAAATAGTTTTTTCCATTCATAATATCTCCAAACCAGCCATTTAAGGCAGTATTACATATCTTGTCCAACAGCCATTTTTAACTTCTGCCAAACAACATATATGCCACTAGGTGTAGGTTAGTGTTGAGGGTTTTGGGTATTTTGCAGGTCTTAAGTTCAAATCTCTGTGCTGCTATATACCAAAAAGCCCTTCTCCAAACATATTCTACAGATATCAGCTAATCAGTCCTGGAAGCTTCCAAATCACTAGCACTTACATGGTTGCTGCAATTAAAGATGTAAGTGCCCAGTTTGTCATAAGCTTGTTTTCCATTACCAGAAACATTCTCCAGAGCTCATGGACCTCATTCTGTACCGATCCTTAAGCTTCATAGTCCATTAGGTTTAACCAAACAGATTCAAAAGAAATTTAGAATTCCTTCATTATAAACTTCACAGTTCCAGGACAACAAAAATATTCTCAAACTGGATTTATCCAACCTTCCATGTACTACATCTTCATAAAGAAAAGCACTTGTCATATCCTCAACTCTTAAATCTTATCTTTCTCAACAATCAAATAACAAGTTCCTTCATTTTTTCCTTTTTTAATTTATCCCCCATCTCCTGAAACTTGGTCCTCATCCATATATCAGCTGGCACAGTGGTACTAACTACCAAAATGCTACAAGATTGACCTGGATTATTGCCTATATTTCTAGTTCCTCTACCTAACCATTGATGGCAGTTAGGATTCACCAAAGGAACAAACAAAAGGTCTACTTTTACCAACATTCATAAGATAAGTTCATCACTTAAAGTTCACACAGGCTTCAGCAGGAAAATAGAGGAAGTCAACTCTTCATTGGCAGAAGTGCATATATATTTTCACAATGTACATATTAAGTCACGGAGGCACACACATTAACTTTCAATATCAAAAAGAAGAAGAATGCCTCATCTATGTGTCAATAACGTTACTATTGAATGAAAAAAGAAAGAATCAAACTCCATATCATCCTTAATTTTACTTGAGCATCTATTCATTTGTCAATGTCTGTCAAGTATCAACTTCTAGATCTCCTCCACACCCAATAATCAAGCAAAAAAACATATGATCAAATATCATTTGAGATGAGACTGAAATATTTCAAGAATGAAGGAAATTATACACTTCAATAATAACCAAAAACCCTAGATCAAAGTATCTGTGTTCTAGTTGACCCTACGCTGTATGATGCCGACTAAATATTTTTTTTACAAAAGAAAATTTATTAGAGAAAGAGTGCTGATTAAATCTATTAATTCTTATGATCATCCTCCAGTGTCTTAGGCTCAGCAAAACTGCCTAACCAAATTAATAAGCAAAAGATGAAATCCAAACACATTCGTAAATTTTTTTTCACAACATAAATTGTCAGCATAAGTTTATTGGTATGCAAAACTGAAAAACCAAACTTACCTGATGAACAGTCATTTCATCAAGATTAATATGTGTATATGCTCTGTCCTTTGCCAAAGCCGTTATATCACTATCAATAAAGAGGGGAGGAGATGAAAAGTGAGAAACTTGACAAGCCACTCCAACAAATGAACTGCTAGGGGCACAATTTAATGCTTGAACCGTAGATTGACTTTAAAGTATCTCAAACAAGGCATCATGAAGTATAATAATACAGATATAAAACACAACTAACCTCCGACAATATATATCCAGTAATGAGTCATTATCATCAACTATTGGTATTGAACTTACTTGGGCTGCAAAAGCAAAGGGAAAGAAGTAATGTAAGTATAATTATGCTCATGTTCGAAGCAAACATTTCTTTTATACTTTGATGCTTAAATCAGAAAATGGGATCACCCTCATTTCCCCATTTAGCCTAAACATTCATCATCTCTTTTGATGATTAATCACATGCAGAAATCAACATTCTTCTCAAAGTGGGAGACAGTGCCCTCTACCATCAGCCTAATACCTCAGAAGTATAATAGGATACCAATTTCTTCATTCTTTCTTTCTGTTGCTTTTCTTTTTGATACAATATGTTCAAGGTCAGACAAAAAGTTCACACCTTGAACTAATAAATTAAGGCCTGAAGTAAGAGAAGCGCTTGGTCTCAACATTGCTAGAGGCCGCCGATTTGATTCCCCAATTTTGGGAACCCATGTGCCCACAGGGATTGCACAAATTGGAAGTTGAAGTATAGGCAATGAACTAGAACAATGCCTAAAATACCTGCAAATGCCTGAAAAATCAATTTGGTAAGAATCAAGCATACTTATTAACAGTATTAAAGAAAGCTATCTTAAAAAATTACATTTAAGTATTCCTGAAAGTGAAGCAAGATGAAGTAGCTGTGGAAATGAACCATCTTCAGAAGATGAATGGATAATAGGAACTGTTGAAACCTCCTTGTGCAAGATCTTCATGGCAATATCTTTCAGATTATCATACGGCCCTGCCTGCATGATAAAAAAAATAACCAGGTCATTATATAATGATTACAGTCATTTCCCTGAACAGATGCACATCAAACATAGTAGGATATAAAGCAGGATAATTTTTTGGCTAAATTTCATACATAACCCAAGGAGCAGCTTCATCAATTCCAACATTAAAATAAGTTGGCGAACATCATAGTTGGTGCAATAGGCAGGTACTTTTGATTAAGCATAAAATGATAATTAGTCAAAGCACTCAATTATTTCATGATTGAGAATACATTTATACACGGCAAGGCCAAGATAGGTTTTCGGGAAGATTACAAAGGCAACTCTCCATGTCTAGAAAACTAACATTCAAGATCCTCTGCCATTCAATTTTGGAAACAATCTCCCTTTAGTTTGCAATATTCCATGCCTTGACTGTCAATAGACACTTGGTATGCAAAACAGACTGAATGTAACTTAAATAACCAAAAAACAAAATGAACAAGAGATAAAAAGGGGTAATGAAAGAGCAACATTATTTTCTTCATCTTTGTTTGATAAAGAAAAGGCCAAAGTTAAGTAGACACATATTGCAGTTTCTTCTCAGCCTGAAATAACAGCACATGAAAATGGGGTGGGCATTAAATAATAACACTTGACAATTTGAATGTGAAGCTCTAATATGTTGCTAATATATACCCGGTCAAGATCATGCCATCATCTAGATTGTTTCTTAAATTTAGAGAAACAACAAACAAGACTCCTTCCATTTGCATATACCATGTGTTCCCTAACATCTTAGTGAAAGGCTACCAAAATAATCTTCTTTAGATAAAGTTCACAGTAATGTAATATGACAGACTCATTTTGTGCATGTGCACACAAAAAAAAAAAAAAGAAGCTGCTGATTCTTTTCCAAGGTTTCTACACTTCGCTTGATCTTTACTATTAATTAAAAAACCATGAAGAAGTTTTCATCATCATTTTTTATCCCAGGGGCTTCAAAACAGTCCTTCTCATTCAAATGTTTGTTCAAAAAAACAAAAACAAAAACAAATTGTAGGGTTATAAAAGTAAATTTAAACAAAATAAAACGAATCAATATTCCTAGGTCAGAAAAGTATGTACAAAATTAAAAATTAAATAAATTGATATATCTAAATCATTAAACTCTATGTTCCCTCTCCACTTCCCCTATTTTAATCCACCATTATCCCCACTACTTTTTTCCTTAACTGCACAGACATGTGCTTTCCAGCTTTCTAGTCTTGGCACATAAGGCTAGGCAAGATCTATGCTATCCTGCATAAGCTTCAAGATGATCATTATATATAGACCTCTTTAAGATTTCTTTTTCATTCCTTTAATCTTGCTGCAGAGTTCAGACACTATTCTACATCGAACCAGTGTTACCAGGAGATAGAAGTTTAAAAAATAAAAAAATAAAAATAAAAAAAGCATTCCCAGAGCTATAATTAACTCAAGCTGCTAATTCTACACCACAAAAAACAAGCATCCATATTCCTTATATACATATTTTACATACCAAAACCTACTAGTAGTAAAAAAAAATATGAGCCTTACCACATACTAAAGCCATATAAAACACTTACATGGATAAAACGTCTTGAAAATGCAGCTCCATGTCCATTGTTCTGTCTACTTAGATATGATTTTCCTTCTTTCCAAGCCGATATGGTATGTGTTTCAAGCTCCTCTTCTGTCAGATTGGACCCATGATTCCCTAGCTGAGAATAGGACAACAACAAGTTTCAACAAGCATTGCAACATATATATGAACACAGATGAACATTATAGGTAGCCTTCTAAAAGATTGTAGAATAATTGCTAGTGGTGCGCAAAGCCGAAGAGCAACCAAAGCTATATATTCCACTAATCCTCAACATCAACACTTCAAAATTAACATACACACTTTCCTTTTGGCCTAACAAACAATACAGAACAAGACATAAAGATGATTCCATCCCAAGTAACTTTTATTCTCATGTCACATTCGGCCCTCCCTTCAGGATCTTGTATAAAGAACCCAGCAGAGTCTTGATCTCTTGGCAAGTTGGAAGAAGTCAAATATAACAAATAGGAGGAAGTTGACTAGCACTCTCTCAAGCTAGGTTACTTAGTAAGAATCCTTGTTTCGGGTCATTGCTTCCACAGCACAACATTAGAGGTCAAAAATATTCTCTTCAGTAACTCTAATACGAGAGTTTGGACTCTGGACCCTTCTGGTGGGTTTTCTTGTAAGTTGTTAAATCTTTTTTCAGTTCCTAACTCACTCCCCAAATAGTCAAAGGTTCCTCCTTAACAAACTCATTTGGAAGTCCAAAGCTCCGTCTAAGGTCAAATCTTTTGTTTGGACGGAAGTACTGAATAGGATTAACACAAATGACATGTTTCAGATACGTAGGCCATATACTGCTCTCTCTCCCAATATGTGTGTAATGTAAGGTGCAATTCAAATTTTTAAACAGAGTCATTTATTTCTGCATTACAAGGAAGTTACTTTTCTTTGGAACAATCTTTTTTGGGATTTTCAAGGAGCAGTTGGTGTGTCCTCCTGCCTTAGAACAGTTTCTGTTGGTTCGCTACATGCCTACAAAAGTTTTGGTAACAAGAAGGCTGCCATGCCAAACTTCTGTGGCAGTGTGCAATTTTGCAATTCCTTGGTGCACTCAGTTAGAGCTGAACATGCGCAATTTCAAGGGTATTTCCTTGCCATTAAATCTACTTTGGGACAAGATTATGTTTTAGCCTCTCTTTGGTGTTCAGCCCAAGATGTTTTAAGAGGGTGTTTCCATCTCTGACTTGCAGAGAGACTGGGCAGCCCTTTTGCATCCTTAGTTTTCTCTAATCCTTTTGTTTTCTCCCTTTACAGTTTGTTTGTTTCAATTAAGGGAAGGGGAGGGGAGGGGAGGGATTTTAATTTTGTGTGTGTTTGGTTAGAGGTGGGGAAGGGAGGGAAAGTATAAATTTACTTTTTTACACAATTATAACATTTAATGTAGCTTTTAATTTAGGGATATTTTAGTCCATTTTTAAACATATATTCTCTCCCCTCTAAATCCCCCCACTTTTGGAGGGGAGCTAAAATTGCCTCAGGAGGGATTTTGCTCCCCTCCCCTCCAAAAAAATTGAACCAAACACACAAAATTTAAAATAACCCCTCCCCTCCCCTCCATTTCCCTCCAACCAAACACTATGTTAGTATTTGTTTGTTTTTAGAGGACACCTTATCCTTGCCTTCGTTGTGATTACTTTCTTTCTCTTCTCTCTAATAAAAACTTTTTCTATCCACCCCCCCCCCCCAAAAAAAAAGGAAACATTCTCTTTAGAAGGGATAAGAGAAGAATTAAAAATTTAGTTGGTTTACTGGGATAAGTATTCAAACCATTTTGTCAAAGTGATTGATTAATACGAGCCACATGGAGCTTAATTGAATTAGATTACAAAAAGAATGTGGTGAGTTGGAGTGGATATCAAGATGATGAGAGAAATGCAATTATTGAACAAGTTCAATATTGTTATGGTGTTTGATGTAGTTAACATAACAAAATTTTATGACTTTGTTTATTTGAAGCTGGAAGTGGATACATGATTTCTTTTGAGATGAAAATCTGTGCAGTCTTTAAAATGTTGTCTTTCATGGGGGGAAATTATGACTAAACAAGTTAAAAAATTAAATTCTGATCTTTGCATAATTCCAAGGATAAACTAGGTACTGCAGCTAGTCATACTAAGTGGTCTGACAATTATGCGACTTGAATGAGCAGTTTAACCATCCTTGCAAAATCTTGAAATTGATTCTCAATAACTAATTTCTGGCACCCAGATCTTATTATACTGGAAACTGCTTAAAATCAATATCTTTAGAGGTAAAAGGCTTCTTCAAGCAACTTTGTGCACAGCATAGGTTAAAAGTATCTAGGAAAACAAACAGAAGAGTTCAAATTCTGAAGTGGCCTTTTACAAACAGATTCATAATATCCATAATCAACAGCAAAAACTTATAAAGTGCCATAATAATAAATCCGTGTTGTTTCTGCAAACAAGCAGAGTCAATTGATTATTTGTTTATTTACTTCCACTTGCTCAAACATTATGAAAATTCTTCTGTCAATATTTTTAGAAATTTGGTCCCGCTAATCATTGATGGAGCTCATTTAAGTGTCAAAGCTGGAGGTACAGTTCTTGCAAGAAGTTGATTGCACAAGAAACTAGTCCAGGCATACAAGTAGACTGCTAGGTTGGAATAGGAAGCAATTGGCCAACCTTTCAAGAACAAAAATAATTATAATCATGGAATAAATTTCTAATTTTCATTTTCTTACTCATTTTTCTTTGTTCCCTTTCCTTTTGTTGCCAGGCTCTGTAACTTGTCATGGATCTTGTATATGTAGTATATTAGCCTTTCTAAGTCACTTGATGCCCACACAAGCCATGATGACAAGAGCTTTGCATTCAGAAAACTTGCCAATACAAAGAGCTAATGATCTTAAACTTAAAATAACTATTAAAATTAAAATAAAATCCAAAACACATACCTCTCTTAAAATTAAAATAAAATCCAAAGCACTGAGAACACCAACAAATTGCCCCTTGCAGAAGTCCCAAAGAGGAGCCATGTAAATTCCCTGTAAATTATCCAATTCAGAAAAGTTGCATATGCAAACTTTTAATCAGCAATGGATAAAGACATAGTAACACTAAAAATGAGAAAGCTAAAGCATATGATGCAAGAAGGCAAAGACTTTTAATCATTGTAACAGAGAGAAGCTTCTGAAACAACTGGACAAATTCCAGAGAAGGATTCAAAAAGCATATAAGTCCTTTCTCAACTATTTATCAGGGTATAAAGGCAAGTAAAGTTACATGGCAGTAATCAAACATGTTTTTACAAAATTATTCAATATATGCAAATAGGCCTCTGCAAATTCTAGTCTGAGAAAAACAAAGAGATACCTGCTCATGCAGTATATGAAATGCCTGTTTCACTGGCAGATCAACATCCAAGGCAACAACCTGTGGCCAGGTGTCACTAAATTAGTAATTATGTAACTCAAGATTGTAAGTCTGATGACAGCAAATTGTAAAGTCCAAAATAAAGGGTTAATGGAAAAATTTCCAAACCTTGCCTGACTCAGGAAGTAATTCATAAGCTGTGTGCATAGACAGAAATGCAGAAATACGCTGACGGGACATCTGTACATCAGCATCTGATATTCTTGGCAGCACCTCATTCAATGTACCATCTGTCAACCGGACCTGCTTTATAAGTGAACAACATATTATACTTAATATCTGAACCATGAAATTTCAGATGCAAAAAAACAATAATACAATTTTAGACATGTAGATTCTAAAATGCAACAGAACAAAAATGTGCAACAAGACATCGTAAGTTACCAGGGATATGACAAATTAGACAATTAGGAAGATTAAATATTTAAATTTGAATCCAAATAGAAGACTCAATAGGCCTATATAGATCAAAATTACTGGATTCAAAGGTCTAGGAGTTCTAAAATGAGTTACAAAACATTCTCCAGACAGATCATAGTATTAGCACTTTTCTTTGAAATTTCAGTCATAAGTACAACATAGCCAAAAGCCAGCATACAAAGAGCAGCCATGTTGATGTTAGTAACAACAATAACAACTGTCAAGGTATGACCAACTCTTACCATGCGCCGAAAAGCCTCATTATCCACATCCATGTTATTTCCAGAAGCTACATCTGGAGTTAAAACAGGTATGTAGTTAGGATCAGTAGCCAAGAAGACAGTGTTGACTATCCCATATTCTCCACGTACAAAAGGTTGATGCTCATCATGCCGCCATTCTCCATCAACAAAAAACTTGTACTGCATTCAAATAAGTAAATAAGTATATAATAAGAATCCAGCCACTCAGAATAAAGGCCAAGCATTATCTCAAAATAGCATTTTTTTCAATTCCACTAGTGCTAGTGCGTATCATAATCAGATGCTTGCAATCCCAAACATGAGCAGTGAATAAATATATTACTGCTCAAATAACAATCATTGAGAAAACAAAATAACATTTCAAAAGAAAAAAATCTTTAAAAAGCTAAAATTATGAAACAGATCTAGCATTCTAAACCTCTGTAAAATAATATCAATCACCAATATCGCATTACACTTTGATATTAGCCAGACCCAGACTTAAAAAGATGCCATGAATTTTATACTTGCTATTTAGCAGTAATATAGAGCTCAGTGCTATTACCCTCACATGCCAGAGGAACGCTTTGCTACTGAAACATCTTTCTTAATAATTGCCAATAAAAATTATCTAATCCACAAAACCAGACAACCACATATATAATTTAGAAAGAATATGAAACTTTTACTCAACCATCATCTAACACTAAAACAAAATACCAGTCCTTTTTTTCAGCTTGACTGCACAACCAAAACGCATGAGCTTTGAATTCCAGTAATATAAACTGACCTGATGGTAACCGGGGGACAAGCTATAAATAAATTGAAATACAGTTGGGCAACCTTCGATTGGCGACATTGGTAGAAGCTCAGACCACCTTTGGGGCAAAATTTAAAAGTGAAAAAAAAAAAAAAAAAACATGAGCATAGTGACATGAATCCCATCAAAAACCAATAATCAATTACACTTAAACTTGAGCATTCTCACCAAAACGGGTAGCAAATAGATTAAGATGTAGTAATTATCAAAAGACGCACCGTGTGAAAGAACCACTGAGAAACACACTCCTTCCCCCATATGGCCACACAAACCTCATGGGAATTAGCACTGTCCCTGCAACACCACTCGCTTCACTAGCAGAATCCATGCTCGGACTGAAAATTCGGCCTTAAATTGATAGTGCTACTCTGAGAATACCCTCCAACCACTACACTTCATCGCAGCATGTCAGCTTGTTCCGTTCCTAGGGTGTAAATTCGAGTAAATGCCGCACCAATTCAATGCACTACGAAGCCCAAAAAAAAAAATCACCCCAAATCAAAATCCACTAGGAAAAAAAATGAAAGATCAGATTTTGATGCTTTATTCGACCAAAAAATCGAAAACAAAAAGTGCCCATTTCCCATTGCAACAAAATCAGAGAAAAAATAGAACCGGGTACGAAAATTAACCCTCCCAATTAAATTTGCATGCAACAAACCCATTGACTTGCACACACAAAACCCTAACCCTAAATTGAAAAAACATACCAAATCGACCCTCGAAGAGCCACGAATTTGAAAAAATCTGGGAAAACCAAGGCACAGAGAGTTTGAGGGGAAACAAAGAATAGAAACCCTATTGAAACATCAGAACAAGGTGGTTGAGAAAACCGAGAGAGATTTATCCCTCAAGGGGAAAACAAAAAATTAAATTAAATTAAATTAAAAATAAAATAAAATAAAATAAAAAATGGAATAGGGTCAATGAATGATGAAGGTGGTAAAGCAAAATTATGAGGGTGAGATTGTTAAATCGGAAAATGGAATATAAAAGTGGCGGTTAAACTGTAAAAGGCATCACATAGGAAGTGCACGTGTGATTCTGTTCTCTTACGCTCTAGGCTTAGGTCAAACTAGTATCTTTGGATTTGATTTGAGGAAACATTTTTGAGAGAATGACGAAACGTGAATCATTTAGTTTGTTTTAAAAATTAATTAAATATTTAATTAATTTAATTAATAATTTACATATAATTAATTATATATTAAGTATTAAAATAAAAATAAATTATTAATTATATATAAATTATTTATTTATTTAATTTTAAAAAAAATTAAATAAAAAAATTTTAAATTGACCTTTTACGTCATTTTCCTAACATTTTTTTTTTCAAATCATTTTTTGTTTTCAGATTTTTGAAGTATGAAGTTTTCAGATTTGTATTCTGCTTCAAGTCTTCTGTTTTCTATAATTTTGACAAATGTCTTTTCGATGAGTCACGGTTTCTTAAAAAAAACCTCTGTATTTTACATTAAGAAAAGAACTTAACTTTGATTATTGATATTGACAATATTAAAAACATAAATGATAAATAGTAGGAATTCATTGCTACAAAATAGTTTGCGAATCTATCATCACGTTAAATCATGGATTTTTTTTTCAAAAAAAAATAATTGTTGAAAACAAAGGTAAAATGGGTGTGCCACTCTTGGTAGTGATTTGATGAAAAAAATTGGAGTGATTTATCATTCTGTATTAAAAACCTTTGAGTCTCATTTAACATATTGAATCGTGCTTGAAATTTAGTTTTTAAATTGTAATTGGAATTGGACTTCTTAATTTCAATTATCTTGTTTAATATGTATAATGAAATTAAAGTTCTAATTCTAAATTTAATTTCATAGAATTGAAAAATAACTAATTTATATTATTTTCAATTCTTATCTTAAACTTTAAAAATTATAATTTCAAGCATCAAAATTTTTTATTTTTTGAATACTAAAAGGTAAAAGTTAAAAGTTATCCAATAATATGGTCGATCGTCACCGACATAGTCTGATCACGTCACTGCTGGCATGCTTCGGCCACGATGTCACCACATATGCCGGCCGTCAACAACCTCCAACCATTATCGTCCACGTACAATGACTAAATCATCACGCTTTCTTCGATCACTCATGCCGGCGTCCTACAATCACCTTGGTAATTGGCATACAATGACTAAATCATCACGCTTTCTTCGATCACTCATGCCGGCGTCCTACAATCACCTTGGTAATTGGCATCCTTCAGACACTGTCGTTAATGACGTCTTTTGGTTTTGCATTCATTGTGACCGTTATAATCTAATAACGCAAACGTTATTGAATTTTTTTATATAATTTAAATTATTATTTATTAATTTAAATTTATTTATTATATTTTTATAAATTCTTGATAAATTATTTAAATAATAAAATTTTAGTTTAGTTTAAAATTATAATTTTAAACTCTCAATTCTTTAATTATCTCAAACATAAAAAATAAGATTATTGTCAATTCCAATTCTAATAGAAATGGAATTAAAATTAAAATTTTAAACTGTAATTCTAATTCTGTTATTCAAATAAACCCTTACATTATTAGTTAATCATATATGTCACATATTTAAAAATAATTTGCAAAATATTATAAGTGGAAGTATTATTTTGTTAATAGTGCAAAAAAAATTTACATGTGAATTAAACTTAAACTCTTTAAAAAATATAAAAAAGAAATACTCTAAATTAAATATTAGAACAACTCTAACATAAATAATTTTCACTAAGGTTGTCAAAAATGTCCTGGTCCAATAGGCCAACCCACTTGGTTCGAAGTAAAAAATCAAGTGCGATCATATATAAAATACTCTAAATTAAATATTAGAATACTCTAATTCTACCTTTTGATGTATCAAAATGAAATTTTACCTTTTATTCCATCTTAGCTCAACAAAATTTCTTGGGAGAATGACAGTAAGGCTCGACATAAGAAAAACTTTTCCCACTTAGTTCATATATTACTTTTGCCATAAAGTAGAGTATTTAAACAAAAGAAACAACCACATTACCAAATGTCTTGCCTCTTTTTTGTTCTTTTCTTTCTCTCAGCCTATGCCTCTCCTTCACCTCCATTTCCCCCTCTCAACAAAGATTCCGACAGTACTCAAAACTCTCCCCTCCCCCTCTTATGCCTTCTTAATCTATTGTTGCGACAAGGTACTTCTATAAAAAGATTGTCACAAATTTTCTTATTATATGTAATTAGTTTAATCACTTAAAATTTAAAAAGCATCAAAAAATTTGTAAAAAACGTATCTCATGGTTCGTTGGATTGTTATAAGGTGTTAGAAAGATTTTACAATATGCAAGTATTTCTTTCATTTCTCATAAAGTAGAAGGAAGGATATAATAATATATGGTTAATTATTTTGACCATTTTTCTAACTTCTGTTGCATGGACATATTGCTAGCTGGTGAGGGGATAAAAGCATAGTAGCTTGAAACAGCACCTGAAGTCATTTGAATTAAAAGTATATACTTATATACTACTCAATATAAACTTTGCAGTATTTGTTACTTTAACATAAATTTGTGTCTACTTTGAGCATTTGTGCTTTGCTTGCTGTAATTATTCTATTTATTTTTGTTTGAGAGTTAGACTTAATTTATGTAGCAAGTTAGTTTACAATTCACTTCATAAACTAATTCGAAATATTGTTAACATTATAAAACATATTGGTTAGATGACATTTTTGTTAATCTGGTTAAATTCATTCATGTTTACTTTATAGATTAAGTAAAATATTATATTGGTTAACATGATATAAATAAATGGTTAAATGGTAATATTGTTTAGTTAAATTTATCCTCGTTCACTTCATACTAATACATCATATTATAGGTTAGCATAATATAAAATGTTGGTTAAATAACATTCTTCTTTTGTTAAATTTATCACAGTTCACTTTATAGACTAATTTAAAATATTGATTAACAAAATATACAACAGATTGATTATACGACAAGGGATGTCAATGGGGCAAGGCAGGAAGTACTCTCCCGCTCCCTGTCCCCGCCCTCCATATTTCTCCTCGTCCTCATCTCCTATCCCGGTCGTGGGGAGCTTTCCTCCTCCGTTCCCGCGAATCCGCATGGGGACCTCAAAAATTTATTAAAAAATTACAAATTAAAATCCAATAAAATTTTAAAAAATTATATAAAATTAAATTATTAAATTTAAAGTTAAATCATAACAAGTTCAAACTTAAATAATATAATCACAATATTCAAATAAAATAAAATAAATATGAAAAGACCAAAATGTTATTAGTATTTATGATATATATTACACATAATAAATGTGTATATATGTAATCTACTTGGGGCGGGGGGTATGATCCCCGTCCTCAAATCACCTTCGAGAGGATTTTATCCCCTGTCTCCACAGGAAAAAAGGCAGCACCTCAAATGAGGCAGTCCCCGCTGGGATCTCCACGCACAGGTAGAAATTGACATCCCTAGACGACATTCTTATTTGGATTAGAAAAAATTGATGTTACAAGCATACATCAAATGACAAACGTAATAAAATGTTGCAAATTGGTCAACAACAACATTCAACAAATGTGTCAAGCATTGAAAGAATCAGAGAGCAACCTTCTCGCACAATCTAGCAAGCGGTGTAAAACTCACTCAAGCATGTTGACATGCATGTGTGAAGGCAGTAGCACAGAAACTCTCCTGATAAGTAGTCGCACATGTAAACGATGTGAAATCGAAGAGAAAACTGCAAATGAAGGGTGAAAACGCATGGGTGTGAGAGTGGCACAATGATCCCATTGGATATTCCCCTGAATGGCTTGGGTTACATGGTCAGTGGTGTGCGTGAGGGAGGTTGCATCTATTTGGGAGAGGCAACTTGGGGTTATAATATGAAGGGTTTTGGGTGTTGGTGGGTGATTCAGAAGTAAAGAAAAAACAAAAGCATGCGGGAAAAAAAAAACAACAAGAAAGAAAAAAATGAGGAAGAGATCGGGTTTTGAAAAAAATATGGAAGGCAATTTAGACTTTTACATTTCACCGTACAAACCAAATTAGAAGAAATTTTATACACAAATAAAAAATATATCATTCCTCAACACTTCGAAAATTTTAGTCATTTTCTCAAAGTTCTATGCTTAAACACGATGAACCATTTATTTTTGTCAAAAAAAAGATGATTTTTAGCCTAGCTCGTTAAATCAACATATTTTTTACTTGCAATAACTTTTGGGCCAAGCCAAAATTTTCATGAAACCATTTTTTTTGTGTAACATGAAACCATTTTTTAATAGGTTGTATTAGCCGATTTGACACTTCTAATTTTCATGTAAGATGTATAAAAATATGTAATAAACAATGTGTGAATAATATTATTCAATAAGAAATGATTACATTGTTTTAAGTTTGTTGTTGGTTTATTAAATTAACACACGAATAACTAATTTATAATTTATAAATATAATTTTCTTCTTCTTTTAGTTAAAAGAAATAATTATTATAAGAGAATAATTAAAATATGTCAACGACCAATTCTCCTATAAGAATAGGAGATTAAACCCTAACCACTTGGTCATAGAGGATCTAATACCATGTGAATGACGAACTCTCTTAAAAGCTTAAGCTGTTAGATGTAGGTTTATGATTGATTTTATATCTATAACAAAATATACACATAAATTTATGGCGGAAAACGTGTGATTTTTGTAAAGCTCAATGTTGATCTTATCGAACTCCTTTAGCAATCTCTATGCCTAACACAATTCTATCCAGCAGCGGACCTATAACTTTTCTTTAGTTTCATGGTGCAAAAACTTCTTATGTCACTAGCTCACATTGACTTATAGAGTTATTCATTTATATTGTAAGACAACAATGTTTCTATAGTTGTAAAACCTCTATATGTTGATCCAACATTCCAAAGTTAGCTCTTCCATTTCCATTGGGTTCCTCCTCATCCACAAATTATTTGATACACCTAATGTAACATAAAGTTTATATTGTATCATTCAACATATGCCACGTTAATTACGTGAGTTATTATTGTTTTTAACTTTAAGACAATGATAATCCACATAACTTGCATGACACATGTTAAATGGTGCAATGCAATAGTACGTATTATCTTACACCAAATGTCTCTAAATGAACATTCTTAAATACTACAAATGTAAGCCAAAGTTCTCTTATACCATATTACTTAACATGTGTAATATTAGTTACGTGAGTTATTATTATCTTTAACTAACGAACTATACACTAACATTATTAACTCTAACAAAAACTAAATCTTATGATTGATAATGATTGCTTTCAAAAAAGTGTTAAAATAGAGTATTGCTATAGAGCTCAAGACTCTATAGACTGGCTTAGCCTAAAAAGTTATAAAAATGGAGTGATTGTTATTTTTTTGTGGGATCCACCTAAATTAGACCTATCTATTATATCTATCCAATCAAGCTTTGGTATTCAATCACTAGGGCTACTTAGCATTTTTTATTAAAATATCAAGTGTAACTAATAATGTCTCTCTCTTCCTCTTCCTTAATTAAATTGAACACGATTGGACAAACTATGTAATTGATCAATGTAATGGGATGACAACATGGCAACTGGAGATGGTTTATTACTTGTATAAAGATTAACTCTAATATCACTATAATGCATTTAATAGATTCCTGAAAATAAAAATGACATTTGGAAATATCCCTTGCTAGAAAAGTGACTTACATGATCACACCTCAAGCAAACTTTGACAATCTTGTATTTTCTAAACAAAACTACTTTCATAGTCTCCAAGACAATGGGAACAAAAAGCCCAAAATCTTTGCCACTTCAACAAGTTTCACCTTCCAAAGCTACTTTATGTATTTCCAAATGCTCGATTTGTTTCTCTAAAACACTTACTTTGCTCTCTTAGTTGGCTTAGTGTTTCCTTTAAGCCGTAAACTTGTTCTTTAAGGACTCTATCAGTTGTTTCTAAATCATGGAGCTAAGCCTCCAATGAAACCTGATTTACTTGGGCAATTTGACCTGCATGCATGGACTTTTGAATCAATATTGATAATCTTCATATTAAACTTTCTCTGAATATGATAATCTTAAAGAAGGAGGGAGTTGGTTGATCAGTAAGTTGATCGGATGCAAATTCATCAAAACATTATAGGATGCAAATTCATTAAAACATTCATTTTGAAATTGGTCTAATCTATTGGCAAAAGGAGGAAATTTCCTAATCTACTTTGACCACTTTACTTAGTAGACATGCCTTGTTGGTTATCTACAACATATGGCTTCTTTAAGGCCTTTCCCTTAATTAATCTACTCTCTCTTTCTATTGTCCATTGCTATCCATTGAGAAAGAAAACTTTTCTTAAATCCCTAAGAACTATTATTGCCCTCCATGCTGGTAAAAAGTAGATAAACATTCTTAGAGGAGAAACCTAAAACTTTTTGAACAATAGGACTTTTTTTGGGTAGATAAATATAAATATAAATATAAATATCACAATTCAAACATGGAGATTCTAGTTGTTCACTAGTGACATCGACATTGAGAGGGCTTAATTAATATTGGTTGGTGTTGATAAAGATGGAGAAGGAATGACGACCCTTACAGCCACATGAAAATGATTTTAAATTCTTTTTAGTCTTCGTAATGGTTATACTTTTTACTTGTATTTTGATTTGTAATTATTTTTTTAATAATGATATTTACACAAATTTATACTCGCACATTTTTCACATAATCACGTCCAAGTTATTAGATAAAACCATTGTCTTACTATTATTTTTTTTAACACAAGTTTTTACAAGTATTTTTTCCCTTTTTATCAATTGTTAGTGATAAAGATCTTGTGCAGCTTAAGAAAGTTTATTTTAATGTATTGTTGGTATAAAACGTTTATATATTATAATTTAATAATGTATTATTATATTATTAAATTTTTTTAATTATAATTAAAAATTTACTTTAAAGCCCAAAAAAATGTTATGACGATAAATAATCACATAGGCATGTTATTAGGAGGTTCCACCATGTGAGTCACTTTTGGTCAACTTTGATTTCAAGCATTGTATTGTCACTCATGATAACAATTATTTAAGAGTATGATAACACATAGTTGTATGATAATATAAAAAATAATTTGATCAATGACAAAGATATTTTTTTGTAAACAAATAAAATTTTCAAAATCAATTTTTATAAATTTATTATTTATAAAATCTAAAATTAAGTGGGCATACTAAGTAAAGATTTGAAACTTTTGTTAAAGGAAAATATTAAAAGTAAAATTAATTAAATTACTATTTTTGCCTTAACTATGATATATCCATGCTATTATAGGAAATAATCCTTATTTGACATTTATTTGTTTTTTCTTAAAGTTTAAAATTTTGGTTTAGCTGTCACGTAAAAGTAAAGATTTTTTTTTTAAATTTATAAAGCCATGAGTATTTTTGGACTAGTTTTCACATTATTTGAGACTAAATTCTTCAGTAAGCAATTTTAAAGACTTCTAAATTGGTTTAAGGCTAGTTTAGATGAACTTTTAAATTTTTTGTAATCATTTTTTAAAATATATTTTATAAAAAGTAATATATATATATATTTATGTTTGGATGTAATATTTGAGAATTTTTTTTTACATTTGAATAACTTTTTTATATTAGAAAAAATATCTTCTTTTAGTAGCACTAAAATTTAGCTAAAAAAGAGCACAAAAATGTGCTTTTTTTAGTGCTTTTATTTTTGGTCAAAAAAACTTATCTATACACACTAAATATAATGAAAGTATTTTTTTTGAAAAAGATATTTTTTTATAAAAAAAATACATCCAAACGAGACGGTTAAAGTAAAGAAAAATTAGTTTCAGAACAATTACAAAGACTTGCCACTTTATTGAATAGCTATTCTTAAATTACTTTTAAATATATTTGAAACTTTTGTTAAAGTAAAATATTAAAATTAAAATTAATTAAATTACTATTTTTGCCATAACTATGAGATATCTATGCAATTATAGGAAAGAATCTTTAATTGATGTTTATTTGTTCTGTCTTAAAGTTTAAAATTTTGATTTAGTTGTCATGTAAAAGTAAAGAAATATTTTATTTAAAATGCCATGGTATTTTGGAACTAGTTTTTATGTTATTTGAGACAATTCTTCAGTAAGCGATTTTAAATACATACCTTCCACATAAGTTTAGAAGTAGTTTATATAAACTTTTGAAAAATGATTTTTTTATTTATCATTTTTTCAAAAGATCTTTTATAAAAAGTTAAAATATATATTTATGTTTGGATGTAATATTTGAAAAGATATTTTTTTACGTTTGAATAATTTTTTAATGTTATAAAAAATATTTTTTTAGAAGTACTAAAATTTAGTGTTTCAGATTTTTCTATTTAAAAAAAGCTCATCTAAATATAGTATAATATAATAAAAGTATTTTTTTTATTAAAAATACATCCAAAAGAATTCTTAATACATTTAGATGAATTAATTATTATTTTTTAAATATTGAATCAAGTTTCAAACTTGAGTAATTAAGATCGACATTATTAATCACTATATATCGCAATTAGGTTAAAGTAAAGAAAAATCAGTTTCTAAATTATTACAAAGACTTTCCACTTTATGGAATAGCTATTCTTAAATTACTTTTTAAATATATTTAATTTTTTAAATTTGAAAACATAATAAAAAAATTGGAAGTATTTATTTTTTCTCTAAAATACAAAGACCTAATTTGATGTGACATTTATCTTTGTGTCCTAATTTTTTAAAAAAAAATTTAGAAAAGACTTGGAAGTAAAGGAAAGGCTTGTTTGAGGCGGTTCAAAAGCACTTTCAAAAAAGTGTTTTTATAGTATTATTAATGGTGTTTTTGTAACTATAATTGTGTTCGCCGGACAGCAAAATCTATTTGTTTACAAAGCAAGTATTTGAAAATTTATATTAAAAAATTAGAAGAAATCAACACATTAGCTATTTTTCACTGGCAATGAATGCTTATAAAAGCAATTTTTCACTGGCAATGAATGCTTATAAAAGCAATTTTTTACGCAAGTGATTTTCATTCCAAACACGTAGGTAAAAGAAACAAAAAAAAAATTAAATAAAAGATAACAACAACACTTGGGAAGGAATTAGGAAAGAATATAAATAAATTAAAAAAAATTATTAAATTAAATAACTAAAATTTCTCTGCTGTGCACACCAAAATATACACCGAGCGAAGTGAATGATTTGGAATCCGTTTTGAACTCGCCGTCAAAACTCATTCCAGTGGTCACTGATCGGTTCACCGATTTCCACCGTCTCATCTTGTTCACCACCTGATTGTGGGGTTGAAGCCAAAATTTAATCTTTAATGCAAGTAATAATTTTTATTCTGGTTTATATGCTCTTACATCAATGAAGGATTGTCCTATGGCATGATCACAGTTTGTTTCAGCGGATTTCCCTTCTGGGTTTTGGAGGGTTTCGTGTTTGCTTT
The DNA here is from genome assembly GCA_023212625.1 of Styphnolobium japonicum. Lineage (NCBI taxonomy): Eukaryota > Viridiplantae > Streptophyta > Magnoliopsida > Fabales > Fabaceae > Styphnolobium > Styphnolobium japonicum. Next base: position 15,704,234 of record JALBWW010000003.1, on the reverse strand, counting down.
TGTGGGTCGGTGTTTTTTTTTTTTTTTTTGTTATTGGTTTTGTTTTTCATTTGGGTTTTTGGGTTTTTTTTTTTTGATTGAAGTGATGCTGGACTTCAGGGAAGGTTCCAGTGTGAAGGGGTTACTATTTGGGTTCTGGGGTTTAGCCTAGGGCTAGGTTTTTGGTGGGTGGTCGAGATGGAAGAGAATACTGAGCTCGAGGAAGGAGAGGCTTGCTATTATAAAGATGATGATGACAGCAACATTGACCTTGATTCTCTCTCTTACATTGTAAGGGCTTACTTGAATCTAGTTTTAACCAAGTTCCAAATTTTCCCATTTGAATTTGGTTTGGTTTATGGTTATGCAGGAAATAAGAACAAATAATAGTTCGTTCTGTTTGGCTGAACACTAAAATTTGGATCAGTGTTGAGCATGATCTTTCAATGTATCAATGTGTTTGGTTCCTGAGGAAAAATAAGGAATGGAAGAGTTGTAGAATTTGTCATGATTAAACTTGTGTCTGTGGGAAGGAACTAAATCAATGTAGTACAAGCTGAAGACAACTATTGGTTCTATACCTACATTGTTCGTTACTGAAAAAGAAATTCAGCATTGATGAAGTGGTTCAGAAACATAATAGAATGTGTTGAGTTTCTTGTGAACTGACAATCATAGTGAATCAATCCTTGAAAACTGCCCAATACATATTATGAATTGATTTTGTTAGCCTAGTGATGCTGTAGAGTGTAGATGCTTATCTTGCTGCATCACGTGTGAAAAACATAGTTGACTAGTTACCAAGTAACTGTATCTACCACACCCATCGTCAATAATATGTGCTACACCACTTGTACTTGTGTGAAATGGTCTTGATGCGAGTTTATCTTAAGGATGCTTCTCAGATTGTTGATGCTATGTTAACGTGCATTTATATTTTGGCCTCTGAGGAGACTAGTACCTACCAATCAAAGAATATAAGTGATGATAATTCTTAAATTCTTGTTGCTGATATTCATGGTGTCTGCTATTGTTATGGTTCATTCCTAGTGATTTTTGTTGATTAATGCCATTTTTACTTTAAAGTCCTCTTGGTTAAATTTTATCATGAAAATATTGGGACTAATAAGTTGTTTCCTGTTTCTTGAAGGATGAGAGGATTCAACATGTTCTGGGCCATTTTCAAAAGGATTTTGAAGGTGGTGTTTCTGCTGAGAATTTGGGTAAGTGGCATAATAAAAGTCATAGCTTGTAGTGAGAAATGAAAGAGCTGTCTTCGCATCCACAAAAATGATGTTGTCAGATATAAATAACTTTTTCAGGTGCAAAATTTGGTGGCTATGGCTCTTTTTTACCTACCTATGAACGCTCTCCCTGTTTTTTGTCTCATCCAAGGACTCCACAAAGAAACCACAGCTCACCAAAATCTCCTATCAATCTCCATACGGAGGTATAGCAATATTTTTGTTATTGCTTATTTTTTTACTGTTTGATTGGAAGGTAATATATGCTGCCAACATATGTTGGCTTAGAAGGAATACAGTTTAATTGAGCACTGTGGTTTATGTTGTTATGCAGGCTGCATCTCATAACACAAAAGCACCTTCAAATGTGCCTCCTTCTACGAGGCTTGGAACTGCTTCCCATAGTTCTCATTCATTTCATAATTTAAGAGCGCCTTCAGTTGATGACTCAATGAAGAAAGACAGAGGAATTTCTTCCGGTGCAGTAGCTGAGATGTCCACTTTGAAAGATGATACTACAAAAAAGTCTGGAAATTTAACTGACCAAAGAACACTGAAGTTTCGAATCAAAATGAAATCTAATATCTTAGCACAAAAGAATGCAGCAATTTATAGTGGTCTTGGACTTGATAACTCTCCATCTTCATCAATGGGTAACAGCCCTGTGGAAAGTGAAGGCATGCCGCCTGTATCTCAAGAGAATGCTGAAGATTCTCCAACTGGCATTATTCAGGTAGAGGATCTTTTGTATTTCTATACTGGTTATTTCCATTAGAAAGACAAAGATATTTTATTTTATTTTTTTAATTTTTATTTTATGATACAGGTTATGGCTTCCTTTCCTATCCCTGGGGGTGTTCTAATATCACCTCTACCTGACAGTCTGCTCTACTTAATAAGAAAGGAAAAAGTTCGTGGAGACAGCAGATATATGTCTTCTCTTAATGGTCATCAAGAACATTGTTCCATGTCTACTGATGAATCAGATTCTTTTGTTGGGGATGGGCATTTGAAGAAGAGGAAAGTGAGAATAGTGCGACAAAGTGAAAAGCAGTTGGAATTGAAGCATATGAATGGTACCCGTTCTGCGAATGATATGACATTGCATACGAAGAAAAGGTTAGGAAATAGAACACCAGATCGTAAGGACTTTCTCTCTAATGACTTGAAAGGCACACCTCTGTCAAGTTCAATTTGTGATGCTGGTGAAACTGCCGAAGTCAATGGTAAGGCTTCTGAAGTCTCCAAGGAGGTTAATGAGGATGGGGTGAAAGGAAGAATGGTTTCTGTTGAAGCAGTGAAGGAGGAGTCATTGGAGTCAATATCTGGTCAAGATTTTGACAAGATGGAGAAGCAGAATACAGGAAATAGTTTTATGAAAAAAGTTTTAGAGCAGAAACTGGAAATCTCCCTCAAGGGTAATTCTACTGACCCTAAGAATAATGGCAAGTGTAATACTTACATGATTTCCAAAAAGGTTGAGCGTGATGCAGTAAAATGTATGGTACATCAAGATCCTCAAAAGTGTGAGACCAATCAGAAGGGAAAGACAGTACCTGAGGGCAAGAATAAGTCAAAAGGAGATCAGAGTCCTGGAAAAGCTGAGGCTGTTGCAAGAAAAGATAGCTTTGGGGCTAGTAATAATACAATGGTAACTGATAAAGAGAGTGCTGGCTTCGGCGTTACTTCTTGTAGAAGTAAAATGAATAAAATGAAGTCACTGAAGGATAATAAGGTCAGAGATAGTAACAGAGATTCATTGAAAGGAAAAAAATCAAAACGGAAAGTTGATGGTCCTCCTGGTGATAGGGCTATAATAAATGCTAACCTTGATGGTGTTGAAAAACAGAGTGCATATGGGGTTAAAGTAAAGGAAAGACCAAATGGCAATAAAGTGGTTAATCAGTTGCTAGCTGGGTCACGCATAAAAGATGCTTCAGGTGCATTTCCTATTGCTGAAAATAAACCTGCTCTTGAGATGTTTCCATCAGCAGTAGCAGCACCTCAACTTATTGCAGAAGATTGGGTATGTTGTGACATTTGCCAGAAATGGCGGCTTCTACCTACGGGTATAAAGCCAGAGCAGCTTCCAGAGAAATGGTTGTGTAGCATGCTAAATTGGCTGTAAGTTGATTACTCATTTTGGTTGGGGTTATGCATGAGCATATTATGCTAGGTATACACTTGGTTTGATGTGTACTGTAAGCAACAGTTGAGCACTATTTTGAATGATATACTGATTATAGTACATTTTTTTATTTCTCCATGTGTGCATACATTTGTCTGTGTTGTATGTAGTATTGCCTCCTCATTGTTCTTCTGAAATTGTTATTAGGCCTGGAATGAATCGGTGTGACATCAGTGAGGAGGAGACAACAAAAGCACTTTATGCCTTATATCAAATGCCAATTTCTGAGGGTCAAAATAACATGCAAAGCCATGCCACTGGAACTGCAATTGGAGTGAGCTCTGCTGATGCTTTGCAGTTTGGTGTGAATCACAAAAAGTCCAGTTCTGATGTATTGTCTGATCGAGGAAAGAAGAAACGTGTTATTAAGGAGAAGACAATGGCAGGAATCAATAATGACATGCTTCAGTTCTCAAACTCCGCAAAGATCAATGCTCAAGAATCTGGAAAAAATAGAAGCTTGACTAACATGAATCAGCATCCTGCGGACACAAACCCGATGAAGAAAACCAGTTCTAAACATTTTAGCAGGTTTAACAACTTGATAGAAGAGAAACACATGCCTAAAGAGAAAGAAAAGCAAATAAATAGAGGTGCCTCATTCATTTCAGAGTTGATATATTGTTACTTCAGATTTATTTTTTATGGTGTGAATAAACAATTATAGATATTTTTTTAATTCAAAATGTCAATGTTGTTATCACATGTGTGCAGGTGACAGAAAGCATATTAAATTGAAGCGTAAGATGGAGGCCGGTCAATATAGATCAGGAACTCTTAAGAAATTGAAGACTGAAGATGAATGCTATGCTGATAAAAAACTGAATCCTGGCATGGACCTTGAGAAGGTGGGTCTAAATTCAAGAAATGGTTCGCCAACGAAGGCTAGTGGGAAGGATATGCGGAAATACGACGAGTATTGTTTATCTGGGGATGTACCGAACAAGTTATTAGTCCCTTTAAAGAAAGAAGGAGATCAGGCTCAGGTCTCATCAGGTGGTGGGTCCTTTGATGTAAAAAACAGCAGTAAAAATGATGGTTCAATGAAGAAAAGGAAATTGAAGGACTGGACGGATAATGAGAAGCATAACAACTCATTCTCTTTGCAGGATGATAAGCAGTGTGGCGAAGAGGGCAATGCAAGTGGATTTAGGAAGGAAAAGAAATATAGAGTTTTCAATACAGAGGCAAAATCAGTAACTGAAGGTGATGATAAATTGAATAAAGGTGGGACGAGGCAAGTTTGCTTGTCAGGCAGTAGAGACCAAATGGCTGTTGGGACAGAAGTCAGATGTGTTGATAAAGCCCAGCAGCCAAGGAAACACAGAAAAAATATTGTATCTCACGAAGCTTCGGATGGTATTGATCTACTGGGCAAGGATCTGGGCTCTGGACAACTTTCATTGGCAGCAACTTCAAGCTCCTCGAAGGTTTCAGGGTCTCTTAAAGCTAGAACCAACCTTGAAGGTGTGAGAGGTTCACCAGTAGAATCTGTTACCTCCTCACCTTTGCGGACCTCCAACTTGGATAACCGTATTTTGGCAGCAGGGGACATTTCAGGGAAGCATGATGCTACAAAAGGTGGTGTCTCTTCAACAGGTTCCAGGAGAAGTACGGATAATAGGGAGGGAAAGCTATCAGTAAAAATTAAGGGGAGAATTTCATATAACTTACATCCTGCATCCCACAAATTTTCTTCAATAGAGTACCAGGTTGAGGATGCTAAAGACAAAGCCGGGGTCCAAGCTAAAACATCTTCTGAAGTTAAGAATGACCATTTGCTTGAAGGTGATGTTCCTGTTGAACAGCATGGCAATTGTGCCAATGGTATGCATCATGAAGAGAAAGTAAACAAGAACAACCAGGAAAGTGCACTTTCTTGGCAGAAATCTGGTAAGGTTACATCATTGCGCAGTAAGGAAAAGGAAAGAAGGTCTGGTTCTCAGGTTGGCATGGATAAGATGAAGGTTTCAGCTTCAGAGAATGGATATTCCAAAATTGGTGAGAGGTATGATTCAGCAGTTGATCCTAGTTATCATGCATCTGGTCCCGAGACAAGAAATGATTATAAATACAGTTCTCCTAAGTCTAAACGCGAGACTGACAATATTAGTCAGAAAAATGCTTTAAGACATAGGTCAAGTGAAACTGGAAAGCAAACTGAGCTAAAACAGAAAGTCTTTGAGAATTCAGTTGTGAAAGTGGATGCTCCATGTAGTACTAATAGAAAGATTATCTCCCAGCAGAACCTGACTCAGGACTTTGAGGAAGAAAACAAAGCTAATCTTGTATGCACAGAATCAAGAGATGGGAAATCCAAAGTTCTCTCATCTGCAGTGGGTGAAGTAAAAAGGGAAACATTATATGTGGGTTCTAGAACTGCACCTGGGTATCAAAAGGGAGATATGTCTAATGGGCATCCAGTCCATGTGTCTGGCAATGGTGATGTGACCAAGATTATGAGAAATTCTGCTGATGTTAGTAGCAAGGTTGGAGTTAATTACAGTTCAGGAAATTTTGCACCTGATCAACAACTCTCTGTATCAAGTCCTTTGAGAACAAATTCTAGCCAAACTGCCTTTAACACCCTGGAAGAAGCCACAAAACTAAAAGATAATGCAGATCATTATAAGGTTACTTGATCATTTTAAGATTTTACTCACATCTTTGGTTGGATCTAGCATATTTCTTCTTCTAACTGATGGTTTAAATGCTGTTTATTTTGTAGAACTCTGGGTTTGAGTTTGAAAGCAATGAGACTTATTTTGAAGCTGCCTTGAAGTTTCTGCATGGAGCATCTCTTCTAGAAAATTGTCACAGTGAGAGTAGCAAGCATGGGGAGATGAGTCAAATGCAAATTTATGCTACTACAGCTAAACTTTTCAAGTAAGTAAAATTCTGAGGCTCTAAGTAAATTTATTATTTTTATGATCTTAGATTTATACCGCTATTCCGTTGTTGGTCAAAGTACATTTTGAGAAAAAAGGTTTAAGATCATGTTATAATTTGGTGGTGTCAAGCTATCTTTTTGAGGCTTCAATTATGGATGGAAGCAATTAAATTAAATATGATAACAGAATAATTTAACCTTTCTGGTGGTTAGTAAGATACCTTTTGAAAGTATCTCCTTAAACCCCTGCTTTTTGGGGTGTTTTTGGATTTTGCTTTGGTATATTTCAGGAAGACAATAGGAGCTATAAAATATAGGGTTGTAATAGCTGTATGACGCTGTAATCTATGAGTCTTACTTGGCCTAGTTGTTACAATTACTTATAGTTTAAGCCTAACTTGTGTGCTTGTCTGTACTGTAATACATGATTTTGGATCTTTTTTTTCTTTTTGGGGGGGGGGGGGTGAGGTGGGGGTCTTGTATGTCATTTAGGGGATACAAAGGCTAGTCACCACTTTCAATTAGCACTCCTCAGCTTTGTCAGCAGTGCCTGCCTAGCTCAATTAAATCTGTGTGTGACTATACTGTTTTGCGCTGTTACAGACTTACTGTTTGTTTGTTTGTTTGTTCAACTCTTAGTATAAACATTATTCCATTAAATGACATTAGAAGTTTGATGGACTATTGTCTTTTTCTTGAGCTATTCGCGTTAGCTGGCCTTCAATCATACAATGCCTTGAAATGTTTTTCAGATCCTGTGCCCATGAATATGAAAGACGTCAAGAAATGGCAGCAGCTGCTTTGGCATATAAATGCATGGAGGTGGCATACATGAGAGTGGTTTACTGTAAACATTCTAGTACAAACAGGGATCGGCCTGAGTTGCAATCAACTCTACAAATGGTTTCTCAAGGTAATGGAACCTAGTTTTGATATCAGTATTTATGTCTCCAGGCTTGGTGGGCGTTGTTGTATGTTGATTTTGCATACTTCTGCTGGCAATGTATTAATAAAATTAGTGCATGGTACCTATCCACATGAAGAAAAGGGGGAAAGAAAACTATTAATGAATGAGCACATGATACCTTCTGTTTTTATTGTTTGGGGATTTCACTGGGATAAGCTAGAAAATTATGGAGTGGACAGATAGCCTCTTCCTTCTTGTTGTTAGTTGTCTGATAGATGCATGCCTCATTACGTGATATAAGTCAATGATGTATCACTGCTTTTTTACTTTTAGGTGAATCTCCTTCATCTTCTGCATCCGATGTTGATAACTTAAACAATCAGGTGGCAGTGGATAAGGCTGCTTTTCCCAGGGGTACTAATACTCATCTTACTGGTAACCAAGTCATATCTGCTCGAACTCGCCCAAATTTGGTCCGGCTTCTTGACTTTGTAAGTTTTAATTTGTTGACAAACCTTATGTTTTATGTGGAAGGTCTGTCTACGTGCTTTGATCCTGAGGTTTCATGGAATTATTGTTGGGAATCTAGGGGTTTATTGATACAAGATAATAGTGGGAAATGTGGTTCTGTGCTAGATATATGTCTCAGACAAATCAATATGGATGTCAGCTGTTTTTGCTATACAAGATAGGAAGTTCAGACTTTGTTCCTTAGGGACAATTTTCTATTACATGCAAGACCTTGGCTCATAACTGAAATTCTTAGAAAGCCATAGGAGTGATTATGTTATATAACAATCATGTGGTGTTGACTGTCACACTGGCAATTGTCACTAAGCACTTTTGAATGCAATGTATGTTTTAATTGTTGGTGGAGGTAAAATTTCTAGCTTATAGTATGGTTTTATTCCTTTTGTCCTTCCTGCTTCACCCTACTAATAAGCAGTTAGCTTATATAGTTATTTGAGTTTCATTGTAGACACAGAATACCAGATCTCAAGGCTTTATTATGTAATTGTCCTATGTTCCTAACTTTTTATGGAAAGTTGAGTGAAAGTTGTTGTGTGATTTTGCAGACTCAGGATATAAATTTTGCAATGGAGGCTTCTAGAAAATGCCAGAGCACTTTTGCGGCTGCTAATGTGATCATGGAAGAGGCACAGAATAGGGACTGTATAACTTCTATTAGGAGGGTTGTTGATTTCAGCTTCCAGGATTTAGATGAGCTTGTACGTCTGGTTTGGATTGCAACAAAAGCCATAAGTCGTGCTGGACTTGATGGTGCTAGAGATTAACTTGATACTGTATATAATGTAGTTTTCTGGTTTTACTTCTCTACTGAGATGGCATCGTGAAAGGAAGGGACTAAAGGATATCTACCTAGGCCGGCACTTGGAAACCTGCAAAGAAGGCAGGTTGCCCGTGATTTGTTACCCTCATGTACATGTGTACAAAATGTGATTGATTAGAAAATTTTGTAACGTATTTTTAATTGTTCAGGTTCTTCTTAATGTGGATAGGGGTAATACTCACCCTACATTCTTTGCTCCACTGACTTGGAGCCCCAGGAAAAAAAAGTAGAGTCTGGAAATGTTAGGCAACCATTTTTGAGGGCTTTGAATACTGATATAGTTATAATAGGTCCATTGTTTATGAAAAACTCTCCTTTTATGTTATCATATCACAGTTTTGAATGGAAAGAAATCCTTGCAAAAAGTTTCCTTTTGTGTGTGTGTGTTTGTCTCATTGGGTGCAAAAATATATATATTGGAAACGTCAGCTTTTGGAGTTAAAGAAAGAATTCGGATATACAGGTACATGGCCATCGTTGCCAAACTTCTGTGTCCATTTCGTTGCTTTATGTTTGTCATCTAAGTTCCTCCAGCTGTGTAGGTCATACTGTTGATATTTGAAATCTGGTTAACTGTTTATAATATGGGGAAATTGTTAGCAGTTTGAGGTGTCTTTGATATCTGTGTAGGGATCTTGTGAGGAATATTAGCTGGTTGTGAGTTACCATGCTTGACCAAGGTTTGCAAGATTTTTATATTTGATTGCTTTGAGAATTTATTTTATGGATTTAATTTTGATCCATTGTTAGTTTAAAAGTTTTTTACAATCATTTAATTATGTGTTGAAACATTATTAAAAAGTTTGATTATGATAACAATTACCTAAAAAGATAAACTCTTTTAGTGATATGATAATATATGATTAAATGATAGTGTAAATTTTTTAACAGTTACAATGGATTAAACTCTTACTTTATATCACCGCCTTTATTATTGGCCGGGATTATTTCATCTGAAATTTGTTAGTGTTGTCATTCTCATGGATGGCAGTTAGAATCCTATTATCGCTTATGCCACAAACTACAATGAAGCATTAAGGAGGCATTCAAGTTTTGCGGTTAGCTTGCGGCTTGTGAACCATAGTGATTTCAATGGGTAAAGCTATTATGTAATTTATTTATTCTGGTATTACATGTTGAAATCAGTTTCCTTTTATTATTTATTTTAAGGTTTTGTGGTCTATCTGAGTATCTTGATATCTCAATAGTCAGTTCTAATTTGTTACACTATCGCTCTAGCATACCAAGGCTAATTAATAATTATAATGGTAACCGCTGAGCACTTTTTTTTATTTCTGCTCCAAAAAAGAATGTTAATACTTTAATAATATTCAAATGGTTAAATTAGTTGGGTGAAAGACCCAAAAGTCTAGTCTAGGGAAGTTCAGGGGTGGGAATAGTAAAAATTCATCCCATATACATTATAAATAGAATCCAACCCATTTCTTTGTATTTTCTTTGATATTTATATTTTCTTCATCTCCTTTGATGTTACTTTTTCTTTTAGCGGCCATATAATTGATGTTGATGTGTTTCATTAAGGGTTTAGTATGTGATTTTGTTGTTTTTGAATATTGGTTTAGTAGGTTTCATTTTCCTACTAAGTTTGATTATTAGGTAGCTACCTTTTAATGTATAATAAACCCGTCTCTATTCTGTAACTTATTGACAGATACATAAATTTTGGAGCATAGAGCTCGTGAGCCATGTGCAGTAATTGTACAATCATGCGAAGACAAAAACCTGTTCAGTCAATTCGGTTCATTCCAAGCAACGTAAAACCAACAAAGTAATGCTACTCACACACCTAAAACGCACCAAAAACACCTGTTCAGTCCATTGGGTCACCTGTACAGTACATTGATTTGGCACATGGTTTGCAGAAGTCTTTCCTTTTTTATTTGTTGTGTTGTGTGTATGGGTTGAGTGTGGAAGTAGCATTACTCAAACTAAAGGGCGGGTATTGATGTCTTTCATAGAAGTCTTAAGTTGAACTTGAAAGGTTCTCCAAAAAAATAAAAAAAAGAACTTGCGATAATTGTTTAGGTAGGTAGCTTGATATTACATCATGAATGCGAAGCCTTGCAGTTTCTAGAATTAAGGATGTCAGAAATATTTCATTTTAAAATACATTGGACATCATTCGGTGAGGAGTTATGATAATTAAGGAGAAAGGGGCTTGATAATCAGAGATTATTGACTACTGTAGTTTGCAATGAATTGTGAAGTTCCAATTTATTACTTTTTTCCTGGGCTTACTTTTTAGAGATATGTACACAAGTTATGTACATTAAGCAAATAATCAATTGACATATTATTATTATTTTATATTAAATATTACATAAATTTTTGTGTCACATAAGTATTTTATATTTAAATGATTACGTGTTTTATTTATAGGCTTAGTATTGTGTACACTTTCTCCTTTTTTAGAAGGTTATTGGATAGTATCAATAATCTTGAATTCAACTTAGTTAATGAACGTGACTTGTAATAAAAGAATAGTATTTCAATTGAGAAAATACAAAACGATTATTAAATAAATAGAGTTAGGATCAGAAAACTCCTTCATGCAATCACTGGGACACAATTCCATTATGAAAATATGCTTCATTGAATAACTTCATCAAAAAGAGAACAAGTCTGGTTTAGATTGTGATTTTTCTTTTCCTAGATTATGGTTTCGAGAAAATAGAGAAGAATCTGTTTCATTCATTAATCTATGCAGTTGCATCGTTTGATTTTTGAGTAATGATATTTATATAAATTTATACTCACACATTCCTTACATACTCTCTATATAAGTAATTGAACAACACTTTAATTTTATTATAACTTTTTTTTTACATGATCCAAATTGTACATATACCTTACATAGTTTAACAAGTATATTTTTCCTTAGTATTTTCATTCATTTATAACACTCATCATTAGCAGCATTTAGCATACACTGGTCGTAATGGATAATTTTTTTTTAAATATATAGAACCATTAAAGAATATATTTATTTTAATTTTAACTATTATTAATTTTTTTAATTTAACATGTTGTCAACTCTTTGAAGAGGTTTATATGTACATTTTTTTTATAAAAGAAGCACTGTGTTAGTGTGTTTACGTAAATAGAAAGAGAACTCCTAGTGATTAAGCTTTTTTTTTTTTTTTTTATACAAAGGAAGTCTAAGACTTAATATGAGGATATGAGGAGAATGATGATAAATTAAAGTTATGCAAAGCGGCATAACTGAAATTCGGATCAAACAATTTTTAAAGTGATTCGTTATTATTGTTAGTTGTTGTGTCACCTTATACATGAAAGGTTACATATATGAATAAAAAAAAAAGTGGAAATCTTTTTATGAACTTTTTTTGGGCTTAAAATATATTAAGCTATAACAGCCTTAAATCATTAAGAAGTGATTAAATAAAAAATATTGATCTCAGGTGAAAAAAAAATCAGTGCATATAAATATATATTTTTTTTACAAAGAAGGATAAAATAAAGAGTAAATAAGTCTTATACATATGATATTAATTAAGTCTTTCAATAATAAATATATCAAAATGGTCATTTAATGTCAATTTTTGACATTAAATACTCCAATGTCATTTTGACATCAAATATGAAAAATTATTAGAAAATTAAACTAATGACACTTGTATCTTTAAAAAATTAAAACAAATATTTACTTGTGAGATTTAATATGTGTGTGTGTAATACATCTAAAATGGCTTGAGTGAGATTTAACTCTAAAATCAAGCAATTCTAAAAAAATATATATATACAATATCACTTAAATTACGGTTCTTAAGCATTAAATATTTATCAATATAGAACACATCCACCTCATATATTTAAAGAAGATTCTGCACCTCATAATTTAAAGAAGATTCTCTAATAAATAAGGGTTTCTTTGCTAATAAGTGTCACTTTGTTTACGTAATATGTGTGTGGATATAAATTTCTTTTGCCAGAATATGGATGTAGTCTTTTTAATGGCAAATATAGATATAGGTTAGGATTTAGTATAACTTGGCTCTTATAGGGTTCCACATATTAAAAAGGAGAACCTAAAGCTTAAATAGGCTAGGCCTTGACATGCGGAGTAGCCTGTGAAGAATTGTCCCACCCCTTACGAATCTTATGGTGGCTAGAAATAGTGGTGGAATTTTTTTTGATTCCTATGTACAATAGGATGCTTCAAGCCTTTTTTCAGCAGGATGAACACTAACAGGTCGCATAATTCTCTAAAGAGTAGTATAACTTTATTTGTTTAGGGGTAAAACTTAAAAAAAAAAAAAAAACTTCATTGAAAGTTCAGATTTATAAAATACATTTATGGTAAATTTGATATCTCTTAAAAATATGAATGAAAATTTTAAAAGATGAGATTTATTTAAAAGATTGTATGAAAAAACTCACTTCATGTACCTTAATTTGAAAGAGATATCAAATTGACTATTAGTATGAAATCATTCAAAATCCAGATTTAGTTCTCTTTTTAAATATTAGTCTGAAGGGATTATTATAATAAAAGATTTGTTCAGACTGAAATTTATACTTATTCGTCAACCACTCATGTGATTAAGAATCATTAATTGTTCTCAAAGTGAACTAGTCACATAATTGGCTAATGAATCTTTTAAGTATATATATTTTTTTACTATATAGGTCATTGCTTATAATTTTTCCTAGTTTCAAGTGGTTACAAAAAATCATCCTTAGAAAAATATTTCCCCCCTTAATTTTGTATTTTAACTTTTAATTTTATCATTTGAATTATTGAGTATTTTAATTCATTGAGTAAATTAAGTACTCCACAACTCAACGAATTAAAATGACAATAAACTCTAAATTTACCATAAATTACACTTTATCCTATTTTTTTTACTTTGACTAATTGTTGATTAAACACCATTAAATATTTCAAAAAGATTAAAAAAAATAAACTCACTTATTATGAATTATTAGTGATCTCTACATTACAACACAAAAAATTTAAGCTTAATTTTATGATTTATTCTTTACGAAACCAAATAGGCTTTTTAATATAAAAGTGAAAATCATATAATTTGATAAATGTTATGAAGAGAAGTATTTTAAAAAAACCCTTAGTTTAAAACACACAAAATATGTAATATATGTGCACATATTAGTAATTATATGTTTGTAGGTATATAAACAATTGCAAAACATGTACAACATATGTTATATCTTGTATTAATCCAAATGGGTAGGATACCTATATTAGGTGGGGCACCCATGATTGCTAACCCATATCCATATGATTAAGTCATAATGAATAATTAATTACTATGAATCAATTAATAAGCGATAATTGTAATAGGAGATGATTCTTATTAAAAGAATGATTCACTATGAGAGTACTCCTAATTGAAATAAGTGTTTTAGAAGACTACCCATTATCAAATAGGAGAAGATCAATTAAAACTAATTACTACTATTGCGACAGAATAGCCCTACTTTTCAAGAGAGAAAAGTGAGAGAGAGCAATTATGTATTCTTCATATTTGGTGTCTCGCATCTATTTTGGAAAAGTAAGATCTAATTCGTATAACTTGGTCTGAAACCGTTTTGAGTGGGAAAACATCATTGAAGATCTTGAGAAACCCGAAAACTGTTTTTTCTTGCATCTTGTGTAAAACACTAAAATATGTCATATATATATATATATATATATATATATTATTAGTTGAATTCAGGTATATTGCCACCACCACCAAGTATAAAGTTTGGGTGTGAATGAGATTTTAAGTGGGTTGTTGGGCATAGCAAGGATATTTGTGCTAGAAAGATCAGATAAAGAAGGAAATTCAAGAGTGAAAGCAACGACTAGAGAAGAGGTTCAGATAGCCAATTTCGGGTCTCTCCCCCAAAACACCAAACCATATATGGTTCTGGGACCTCCCAATTATTCAGATAACTCCCACTATAAAGGAGGTTGTGGTGGTTGCACAAGTTTCATCTTAGCATAGAAGACTTGAATGACTCATTAGTTTACATTGGAGTGAGTGAAAAATGCTACAGAACAAGGAAATGGTTCTTTTGGAGGAGTAAGAGAAAACTGAGAAACCTCTTATTGGCCCACAAGAAGTGAAGTATATAAGTCATAGTGATTGCACCACATTTCCACAAAATATGAAAGAAAAGCCAAGTCCTACTACACTAATAGTAAAAAAATGGGTAAGACTAGGAGGAGAGTGGAAAAGTTGTCATCCTTCAGGACCTTCAGGTCCTTCACAGCTTTTATCCCCTTCTTAAGATTCTAAGAAGGGCTGCTTTTTTACTATTTTATGGAGACACTTCCATTTCAGTAGACACTAGACAGTAGCATGCGCCGAGTCCGTATATATATCCTTTTCAATGGCAGAGTCCACTAAAGATTTTGTTTGTTTTCCTTTGTATCATCGCAAAGATGAGAAAACTTGTGGGACTGAAACTCTTGCAAGTTGTGGATGTCGGTTACAACTTATGTATGCCATGAGTCATTTTACAGATAGTGGTGCCTGCCTCAGCAATAAGACATGTTGTAACAAAAAGCAGAGGAGGATTTAAGCAAGGGGAGGGTGGACAAAGGCATGGTGACAAATAACACTAGATTTGGTCTGCAGAATGGGGGCTTTTTTTTTGGACAACTGATAATGGCCCTACTACTAGTAGTCTAATCTGCTACCACTCACAGAAGTTCTCTGTAGTCTGTTAGGACAGAATAATATGTACCACTACTCACTATTACCGTAATTCCATTGTTCTTAATAAACTGCAGTAAAAGACCCACATTTTTACATGCTCATTTTTATGCTGTGGTTGATGATATCATGCATACAAGTAACTACCAGAAAGGGGGGAAAAGGGCATTCAGAAGCACAATAAGCGAAGGGGGAAAAAAAGAGCAAAGCTAGTGCCATAAACTCAACAATAGTTTCGTGTCATTCATTTCATTAATTGATTGTTTCACAAAATCTAATAGCATGGAAACAGAGTCGAGATTTTAAAATTGTAAAATTGTGGCACTAGCATCACTCAAAAGCAAAGGACGTGGTGTCTGTTACGCCACTTACCCTGTGCACTTACATTGATATTTTCTTTCTTTTGGTAAAAGAAAATGCTTAGTGGGAGTGTGGGACTCTAATCTGTGAAGATCCTCTCAGTGCATTAACTAAGAGGTCTGTGCCTACTGCAGTGATTGGTGATTAATCATAATGGAGTCACAAAAAAAGAATGCACCAAAATGTCTATAGATCATTGATTTGAAAACGCATGCGGAAGTTTGGTGTGATTATTGGTAGCATTACAAATCTCACTTCTCCAACTTCCAGTAAGTCAGTCTCAACTGCATGCATTGCCTCCTTGCCACCAGAATGCTTCAAAGTAACTTTGTACACTAAGCCATAGCCATCAGTGGGACTTAAATCTTACTGCCTCTCTCCCTTTATTGCAGGACATGATTGAAGATTGGGAGAAAGAGAAATGATAAACTAAAGTGCAGGCAAAGCGACCTGTGATTCGATCCGGAATCAAACAGTCCCCAAAAAACTCGATGCCACTTGAAGGCTCTTGTAAGTGATATGTGTGCTTTAATTGATTCAATAACCTACTTAATACTTTAATATCTTTCAGACGGGAAGGGTGCAAAAGGAGTCTCACGTCACGTATGACTTGAAATTCTATTAATGTGCTTGATGTGGGTCCCTGTGAACAGTTCATTTATATTTTGTAAAAGTTATGCTATTTACGCAACATTACTGTCATGACTTCATCTAAGCCTAGTCTAAAAGGTTAAATGATTTCACTTAAACTCGAGTGCCAATTATGCAGTTATAAGTCTAGTATTGCGTAGGTAGAATTTTTTAATATTAATGTCATAAGGGTCTAAAATTCCACTATAAATACAGACTTGGTTGAGGGTGGAGATATAGAGTAATCAGTTAGCAGCGAAAACTCTAGCTCCAAGTTCTCTTTCCATGGCTCCCGTACCCATTTCTCCCATCAACGTTGGGCACATTGATGATGTCCAAGAACTAAGAGAAACTAAGCCAAGGACAATTCCTCAAAGATTTGTACGAGACATGACAGAAAGACCAACATTTGCTACAGCTCTCTCCCCACCATCTAGTGATATGCCGGTCATTGATCTCTCTAAGCTTAGCAATGGGAGCAAAGAGGAAGTCCTCAGTGAAATTTTCAAGCTTGCAGCTGCTTGTGAGGAGTGGGGATTTTTTCAGGTAAATACCACTTGGCTTTTATGCTACTATTTGATAACTGTTTAGATTTTTATTAACTTGCCATAATTACATAATCATCCATAGATTTTTGAAAATATAAACCTTTATGGAAACTAATGTTGAGTGTGGTCATTAGGTAATTAATCATGAGGTTGACCTCAATCTGCTGGAGAGCATAGAGAAGATCGGCAGGGAGTTTTTCATGCTACCTTTGGAAGAAAAACAGAAATACCCAATGGCTCCAGGTACAGTTCAAGGGTATGGACAAGCTTTTATATTCTCAGAGGACCAGAAGTTGGACTGGTGCAACATGTTTGCTCTTGGAATTGAACCTCACTATGTAAGGAATCCAAATCTATGGCCAAAGAGGCCAGCAAGATTTAGGTAATGTAAATTATAATTGCCCTAAATTTTTACTCTTTTAGTCCACTATTTTTGTTAAAAAACTTAAACACTCATGCAGTGAAACGGTGGAGGTTTACTCAAGAGAAGTACGGAAACTATGCCAGAATCTGCTCAAATACATAGCTTTAGGCCTGGACTTGAAAGGGGATGCCTTTGAGAAGATGTTTGGTGTGGCAGTGCAAGCCATAAGGATGAATTACTACCCACCTTGTTCCAGACCAGACCTTGTTATGGGTCTGAGCCCCCATTCAGATGGAAGTGCCCTCACTGTGCTGCAGCAAGCAAAGGGAAGTCCAGTGGGACTTCAAATACTCAAGGACAGAACATGGATTCCTGTTCAGCCAATTCCAAATGCCCTTGTCATCAACATTGGAGACACAATAGAAGTAAGACCTCTGAACTTCTCACTTTTCCTTTTTGTGTTTTTTCTTCTTCTGTCCACAGGATTTGAATTACGTAACAGGTTCATGTTTTCAGTATTTTCATCTGGATTTGATTCTAATTTGCATTATGCAGGTTCTTACAAATGGAAAATACAAGAGTGTGGAGCATAGAGCTGTGGCTCATCAAGAGAAAGATCGACTCTCAATTGTGACATTTTATGCTCCTAGCTATGAAGTAGAGCTTGGTCCAATGCCAGAATTTGTGGATGAAAACAACCCATGCAAGTATAGAAGATACAATCATGGAGAGTACAGTAAACACTATGTAACAAACAAGTTGCAAGGCAAAAAGACCTTGGACTTTGCCAAGATCCAAACCAAAAACACAAACTAGGACGGCCTGCTGAGTCCCCCCAACTAGGAGTACTATAATTAGACTGTGTATATATAAAAAAATGAACCACATAAGAGTATCAAGGTCAAGCTTCCCAATTCTTTTCATTGAAAAATAGACAAAAGAATTAGTTGGGTGATGTAAAATAGTGTGATTGTGGGTCACATACAGAAGGCTCACCGTTCATATTTTAATAATGTATATGCTATCTTTCAATGGAATTTAGTGACAACTTATATTTTATTAGCTCTATTGTCAAATTTTGTCGGTTTATGTGGACTTTAATGGTCTAAAGCACAGAAAAAACCAAGAATCAAATAGAATTAAATGCCAGTACTACTGTTTTCTCTATAATATTTCTTATACTGAAAGAAGCAAGCAATCATGTGGAGCATTTCCACACAAATATTTTATGAAAGAATCAAACAGGAAGTGGACAAAATCATTGGTTGTCCTATTGTTCTTAAGAGGGAGAGCTTTTCTTTGTGATCAGAGAGGAGGGAGGCCCACAGGTCATTTATGAATGTTTTAGTTGTTCATATAATTGGGGGAGAGAAGCACCAACCGAACAAGTTGTGATAAGGCGTGTTTGATTTATTTTTTATTTTCATTTTTAATTGATATGTTTTTGTTATAATTATAAAAATGTTATTTTATTTTTATTTTGTTTTTTGGTTTTTAAAATTTTGTAAAAGAAATAATGAAAGTAATATTTTAAATTTTTTATAATTTCTTTTATAAAATTTTAAAAACAGAAAATAAAAGAAAAATAATATAACACTTTTGTAGTTATAATAAAAATATATCAATTAAAAATAAAATAAAAAAGACAAACGCGATTCTGAGCTGAAATGACATTCGAGTGCTACAATTAACAAATAATTAAACAAGCTTGACGAGTGAGGCACACAGGGAAAAAGGCTATACTTTAATTGGTGGTGAAACACAAGGAGATCACGAAATTTAAGTTAGCAAAGTGGGACGGTAGTTCAGTCAAAAAAGCAAGAAAGAAAGGTGGAGTTAGGTGGGATTATACATTAACCCCATGCGTGGTGACTGGTGAGCTAAGCAACTTATACAGAATGTCTTGTAGAGCAGAAGTTTGAGCCATAAAAAAGCAGCCCCAATAAAGGTGCAAAATGCAAATGCAATCAACTAAGTGGGAAGAAGAAATAACAAAGATCCAGCATAAGACTGTTTGAATATGACATATTTACTGAACAGCACAATGTAACAGAGAGGTGAGTACCTCTATGGCCCCTAGTTAATCAGGCCCTGAAACCAAAAACCATCTGCTATAGTCATATAATTCAATTTATCTGAATAAAAACTATACCCAATTGTTTTTTTTTAATCTGGAAACTAATACCCAGATTGGATAATTACTTGGGTTGGGAGGAGAGTTAGTCCATGATTTGTCTGATTATGTGCGTTAAGTGTCTCTGTGCTATAAGTATAACCAAGTTCAGATTATGAATTAACCTGGAAATAATGCATTCTAGCTCTATCAGCTAAGCTTGATGGTCTGTCAAATTAATATCTTTTGAACTGTTTGGTCTTCAGGATGATTTTCATATATTTAATTCTTCCTTTTAAACAAACATGCATGGCTTAAAGTTTAGGAGTTACATTTAGCAGTTTAGATTGACATTTTCAAAATGAAAATGGTTAAGCAAAAGGACAAAACCTAGAGAAGAAACTCTTGGATTATTTAATCCTATGTAAACTAGCATAATCACATATTTGCTAAAAGACTTGGATTAATTGAATATCATATTTGTGGAGCATATATTGGTTAAGCCCATTTGTAATCACTTTGTTATTGGACTTTTATAAGTACTTAAACCTATTGTGGACTGTGGTGATATGTGGGTCTTATGTATGAGTTTTCTATGATAGGTAGGTTAACTCATATTGTAAACACAATGAGAGATCCATACTCTCATCCTATATGTATTATGGTTGTCCTATTGAAATCATAAGTTTTAATACATATAAGAAAAGATGGTAGTTTCTCTCTTATACACTCGGATATCTGATAATCTTCTCATGATACTTCTCTTAAAGATATGAATTCTTATTCGATATACAGATTCATCAATAAGCTTAATAGCTAACAAAGGTACGCTTTCTACCTTACATAATTAAGGTATTTTAAATTTATATATGACTTTTAATTTAATCTTACATCAACCTCATTTTCAAAACCAATTTCCTATTATCAGCTAAACCGGGGAAGTGGTTTACACTTTACAACCAGCTTGTTGATCAGACAATCTTACGAAACGTGTAATCCAACACACAGATTTTTCATTTTTTTCCCCTCTTAAATTGACATGAGGAAATCATTCACATTTGACTTGAAACCGTCACCCCATGTACGAGGAACGTGAAAAATAAAAGGCAGGGCTTGTGCTGCAAATCTTTAAGTTGGCAACCCACTATAAAATAGCTGAGTGCTTACGCAAGTTTCTTTTTCTATTCCCAGATTCCCAACGTGCTACTAGCTTCAGACATTGTGGATGGTTCATTTCTTGTAGACACCCTTTTGAGAGTGTCGTTTAGGCTTGAAGTTTGAGGAAGATGACCTTTGCAACTAGCCAACTACAAGTGGGATGGGTCCCGTTGTCCAACCTTGGGAACTTTGTATGTCTCTTCTCCAACAATGATTAAATAATTGGATTTAATTTTAATTTACTTTTAATATAATTTTTTTATATTATTATGCATTCACATATTATTAAAAGAATCAAATTTTTAAAATAATTATTATAATAATTAAACTTTTTTAATAATTTAAAAATTTAACAATTTAACTTAACACATTTTAAACCAAGTATAACCGATGGGGAGATAAAGTTCTTAAGCCACAAGGGAATATTCACGTTTATGTGAGAAGTTGCTAGTCTTTTCTTGGTGAGCTAGGCAAACGAATGCAACGGTTTATTTTGCTTCATTCACTTGAAATCGGCACCAAATTGTGATTTGGCAGGTTTGCACAAGTTCCAACATACTGAGTTTGAACCACTTTATAGCCATCTCACTAGCAAGAAAATCAAGTGGTTCTTTTCTCTCTTTTTCCCGCCTGTTTGTGTTCCCTACAATTTCCTTAGTTTTTTTATGGGATTACTGTGATTTTTTTTTTAAATAATGATATTTAAAGTAAGTTATTAAATATTTATGTCATTTATATTTAATATAATTTTAAATATTTATTATAAAATTAAAAATCAATAAATAATTAACAATTCATCCTAAGTATCAAACACATTAAAATACTATAACAACTCTTGTATTTCTAATAGTTTCTAAAAATAAAATTGATGGCAATAGAGATTGCCGTTTAGGCCTTTGAGTGATTATATTATTATGATCATCTTTCATCATGAAAATTCTTTGTCGTTAATTATAACAGAGAACTACGCTAAAAATGTCTTCTTTACTCTCTTTTAACTGATTTTAACTGTTGCATTCCCCCATTTTATATAAAATAGGTGTTTCGCCATGCATTTCTCAATATTTAAAAACTCTAGCTTTTTATTTGTTTGAATTATAAATATTTCTATATTTTTTAAATATGAAATTAATTTGTTTAGGCTCGAGAGTGTGATGTAGTTATAAACCTTCCAAATAATAATAACTTTAAAAATAAAATCTTTAGCCTGATACTTAAAATTAAAACCACTTACCACTCTAATTGTTGGTAAAGTTCACGGTTGAATGTGAGGAATTCCATCATCTTGTAATAATTTAATTAAACCCCTTTATTTTTGGAACAAGGCATCTCATGAAAAATTGTAAAATTTCAACCTATAATGCTATAATTGAACTAGACTAGATTCTGGTATGAATCACACTACAAAAAAAATAAAGTAAACAATTTTTTTTTAAAAATATTTTAATCCACTATAAATGTATAATTTTTTTAAACTACCTTCTAATCATGTGTTATCATATTATTAAAAGAGTTTAACCTCTTAACTAATTGTTAATATAGTCAAACTCTTAAATAATTGTTAATATAATCAAACTCTTTTAATAATATAACAATACATAATTAAAAAAAAAGAGTAAATAGGCAACTTAGTCCCTACAATTATCTCTCACTCATATTTTAGTCTCTAAATTTATTTTTATGTACAAGTTAGTCCTTAAATTTATAAAACTAATATCAATTTAGTCTTTCAATTATTTTTAGTTGACCAAATTAAATGGTAATCCTTGATGTGACACGTTAAGTGCTTATGTATAATGTTTAATGTCACATGAAACGTTGCTCTTCACTTCCCCTTGAGATACCATATCGTTTTAGTTTAGTGAGTGAGTAACTAAGTGTTCTATGCATGAGGAGATTGAATTTTACTAAACTAAAACAATGACGTATTTTAAGGGGAATTACTGAGAAACATGTCATATGACATTAAACATTATATATAAGCACTTAACGTGCCACATTTGAGGTCATCATTTAACTTGATAAGCCAAAGATAATAGGATGACTAAATTGATACAAATTTTATAAATTTAAGGACTAACTCATGCACAAAAATAAATTAAAAGACTAAACTACAAGTAAAGGATATTTTCAAGAATAAACTTGCTTATTTACTCATTTAAAAATAGTATATATATATATATTATTTACAATTTTGACTAAATAAAAAAAGAATTGAGTCTACAAGAGATTATCCAAGCTAACCCCATTTAAGTTGTACTCATTTTTAAACTTGATTATGGAGTATTTAGCGTGTATTACCCACCCCAAACCCCTGTTTGCAAGGAGCAAACAAACTTTTACGATTTTTTTTTATGTTTGGGAGGAATTTTAGTAAAAGAAAATGAATAGAATTTTTATCCCAAATATAGTTTAGATAAAAATAACATTTTGTTATTTTTGTAGTGAAAGAAAACCCCTTTATGTGTGCATTGACAAAAAAACCTTAGTAATTTAATATTATATTATTATTTTAATAATATTTAAATAAATATAACCTAATAAATTTTTAAAATATTATTATAATTATACTTAAAATGATTTTATTTTACAATACTCCATACAAACTTAACTTTTTAACAAATTTATTTTGAAATTAATTAATTTATAATAAATATTTTTAACATCAATTTATTAATAATTAAACTCAAAATAACTCATATCATATTTTATAATTATACATCTAAAAGTAATTTTTATTAATATGATCCAAACAATATTCATTTAACAAAATTAACTTTCAAATAAAATTTTTTAAACATAAATCATTTCATTCAAACTTTTGACAAAAATCAAATTTATAAATTCAAGTTTATTCAAAATTAAATTTATAAAATCTAAAAATAATCCAAATATTCTAATATAATAAAAACGACCCACCAGTATGATATTCATCACCCCAGTAACCCAGTTATCTCAACCAAGGGAGAAGAGAAGTTGTAGCCAAGTCCGGTCCGTCTCTGTCAAGTCTCTACATTATCTTTCATGAGTAATGATACTTGTACAAAAGAAAATATCACAAAACTCTCACAAAATTCAAGATAGACTCATTTGGACTATTCAAAAAAAGTTATAGTAGATCCCAAACTTAATCTAATGACTTGTACGACTTTTGTGAAGGTTTGGTGAAGTTTTTTTTTGTGTAAATATCATTTCTCATCTTTTATACTATCACTGTATAGTGCAGGCTGCCCGTCACATTTACTGTAGTTCTTTTTTTTTTTTTTTTGACGAATCCCTACTCCAAGTAGTTGATAAGTGATAACTAGTTTATGGGAAATCTTATCCTACCTCATAGGGTTTTCGTATTATCAACTAAGAAAATATATTTTATATTAAATAATATTTAAAAATTGAAAATATTTTTATATTATAAAATCACATAAGAATTTGAGAGATCTCCCCCTAACTTATAATGACCCACAAATAAAAGTACAGTTTATAATGGTGGTCAATTTAGACGCCGAAGTCATAGCTTTGCAAAGGAGTATTGTTACATAATCAATTACATCAGTTGACAAATAGTTTGCAACAACTGAGTAAGTGCAACTGGTCATGCCAAAACTTATAGTCATCCGCAACTCACATCGTTTCACCCGTGCATGTTGTACGTGGTATGACTATGTACATGTAGGGATGTTAAAAGGGCCGGCCCAGCCTGTTTAGGCCTACCTGTGGCGGGCCAGGAGTTAAACGGGCCGGGCCAAAATTACTCACGTTTAAACGGATTGTAAATTAGTCAACCCGACTCGCCTTGCATCAACTCGCGGGCCTAAACGGGCCTGTCCACGAAACTTTTTTTTTTTTTTTAACTTTTAAACTTTGAAATAAATTTAAATTTAATAAAAATTTTAATTTAATAATCTCAAATTAAATATTACATTACATAGACATAGTATTTAATATTTTAATCTCATTTAAAGGGTTAAGGAATAATTTAAACAAATAAATAATATAAACTTATGGAATTTGATGAATGTATTTGTGTATGAGTTGTATCATTACTAGCATATACAATACATATATTTTGTATTTTTGTTTGTGAAAAGACTGTTTAATTAACTTTTAAATTGAAATTTTTTCTTTAGATACAAATAAATTGAGATTTAAAAAAAAAAATTATGCGAGCAGCCAGTGGGCCCCGACGGGTTGGCCCATTTAACTCGCGGTCAAACGAGCCGGTCCAAAATTACCCGCGTTTTTACAGGTCACTAATTTTGAAACCCGACTCGCATAATTTATGCGGATAAACAGGCCAGCCCGACGAGTTTGACCCATTTTGACAGCCCTATACATATAGACATTCTCTATCAACATCAAGACGAAAGCAGGGGATCGCATAGCATGCTAATTGCCTTTAACCTAGTAAAAATAGACTCCTCAACCACAATCAAGCCCCTCCGAAATACATAGTCTTAAGAACTATAAATAGGGAATCGAAATGAACCACATTGGCCATATTAATCCTTGAAACTATAGTAAGATTTGGCTAATATATCTAAAACCTACAAATCATAATCGAATCTAGATAAAATATTACATTTGAAATCAATTAACAAACTCTATATTTGAGGTGAAAAAAAGTGACTTCCAACAAAAATAAGGTCATACGTGAGGTAATATAATTAGTTTCAAATAGAGTAATATAATCATATAGCCTTAAATATATATTTTTTGATTTGAACCAAGAATATCCTCATACTCCTTAGATATGACTAATAAAACTAATCTCATTCGAATTCAAAAATATTGTTCAAGAGTGTAATAATTATAAACCTTCTCAACATCTAAAGCTCTAAGAATTGAACCTTTAACGCAACACTTAAAATTGAAACCACTTACCATTTCAACTAACTATTCATTTGCATATAACTTTACATATTTAATTATACATGTAAATTATATATTTTTATTATGTCATTATTTGATTAATTTATACTTAAATTCTATTCACGGTCTTTCAAACTGAATAAAACGCATACTCAAAAACTCAAGCTTGCATAATAATATAATAAAATATCTATTTATAGTCAAGCTTGAATTGAATTTAACAAAATTCAAGTTCAACTGAGACCTAATCAAAATTTTAACTTGAGTAGCTCTGGACGACTAGAACAGTTCAATTCGTATACAGCTCAAACCAAAGACATCCATTTAAAATGAAAAAAATATTGGCCCACAATAAAGAAACCCAATAACTAACGTTTACAAATCTTAACAGAGCTGAAAAGAATTGACAAAAACTGACAAGCAATGCTTTCATAGATCAACACAACATGATGAAGGACTGTAATGTTAATGGACTGCCCAGATGTATAACTATGTTTGGAAGGAGCTTCAGCCGAAGCCTATTCAATTTTCAGCCAAAATAATAACTTTCCATTGCCACAGAACCAAAATGGGGGAAATATTTATAATTTCAAGGTTTGCACAAAAAAAAAACATTTACTTTAGGAGGATAATCTCATTGAGTCATGATTGTCTTTGTATGATACATCCATATTTCTCCTGAGATGTGAACGCAAAGTAGAGATCCATTCCCTCAAAATTACATAAAGCATTCACCCGAAAAAACAGTCAATCTTAGAATGCTTGAGATAATCCTATCCACACACAACAGATTTCAAATATCATAGAACAAAGATAATGATTCTTTGTCGGACATCCAAAACCTTAAAAAAGCAAAAGCATCTAACATCTAACGAGACTTTCTCATGTAGCTTGGATATGACACTACAAAAATGAAGTAGATGTCGCTGTGAATCTATGATGTGAAAATATGTTTGCCCCAATGGTTTATTGTATTATGTTTTGATGATGACAAATACATTACAAAAAGGATTACAAATATGCTACATATGTGCGTGATGAGCTATATTGGATAATGCATGGTTATATATTATCTTGTTGTTCCTATTATAAGAATCATGCATTAAGCTTTGTGTAGCATCATTGATAGGATATATCCAATGTACTTGATAAGTGATATAATTAATTATTGGATATGTGTCTATATGTGAATCATATATGCATGAAGAACTTTATAAAGATATATACATGTGAATCATGCATATTTAGTTATTGAGTTATGGATTTGGACTAACCATGGTTTTCAAGTGAGTTATGCTTTGTAGGATAGTCCAAGTATCAAGAGTGAGCATTGGAATAAGAAAGTGAAAGATCCTATTTATGCTCAACTCAAGAAGAAGGAGAATGAAGAGATGAACCAAGCATTTAGAAGATTTGAAGAGAAGAAATCTTAGAAGCTTGAAGTGCATCAAGAAGCTTATAGACTCAAAAGGGTATACTTTCTCTTATAGGCTATTCTCCTTTGTAAGGATAGAGGTTTTACATGAAGAGAGCTCAAATATCCTTATTCAATCTTGACAAATGTTTTTAACATGGTAAAATGCCCAACAAACAAGTTTTGAGAAGTTAGTCATGGTGGTATTTCAAAACTATGAAAAATAGCCAAATCTGAATTTTGAAAGCTGACCTATGGTCACTATTTTTATCATAACTTTTAAAATACTTTGAGTTTTGATCTGAAACTTATCTCATATGAAAGTAGACTCAAAGAGCTTTCCAACGCATGGTCATTTGCTTAATTTGGATAAGAAATGAAGAAGTTATGACATTTTAAGAAGACTACTTTCTGGATAGGAATTGTAGTCGATACACAAGACTTGTAGTCGACTACAAGACCTTGAAAAACGACATATGGTCACTATTTTTATCATAACTTTTAAAATACTTTGAGTTTTGATCTCAAACTTGTTTCATATGAAAGTACACTCAAAGAGCTTTCCAACGCATGGTCATTTGCTTAAATTGGTTAAGAAACGAAGAAGTTATGATTATTTCAAAACGACTACTTTCCCAAGTGGAATTGTAGTCGACTACACAAGACTTGTAGTCGACTACAAGACCACGAGAATGGATTGTAGTCGATACAAGACCTTGTAGTCGATACAAAGTGTCGAAAATCAAATATATTTTCCGTAGATGAATGGTAGTCGACTACAAGGTATCTCACGACTACAAAGTGTTAAAACTCGAAAACTACATTCCAGGGAATGGATTGTAGTCGACTACAAGGTTGTGTGTCGACTACATAGTGTTAAAATTCAAAACCTACATTCCGTAGAGGAATCGTAGTCGACTACAAGTTATCGTAGTCGACACAACGTGCCAAAATACTGTAACGGCTATAAAGCCAGATTTCGAAATTAATCATTCCTAAACACCACCAACGGCTATTTTATCACTTGGGCTATTAATATATGCTAAGATTGAAGCATTAACAAGTTGATGAACACCCATTTGCAAATCATTATGAGGATTTGATCATTTTCCTATCAAAATCAACATTTGAGCTCTTCATTTTCATAATCCCTCTATCCATTAGTTCTTCAAGTTGTATTATCTACTCTTTGAGAGAGTTTATCATTTTCTATCAATCATATATACTTGTAAGAGGGTGGATAATCCTCAAGAGAGTTCAAGGGTAGACTTCCTTGAAGAGAAAAAGAAAGAGGCTCAAGCATAAGGGTGGAGGATCCCAAAGTGTGAAGAGTGCTCTGTTTTTGTAAAGGTTTCTCAAGCACCTAAGTTACAAGCTTGAAGAATAGTGGAAACCTCAAGTGGATGATCTTGGGGTCGGATGTATATCACAAGAAGTGATTGAACCAAGAAATATTGTTTGCATTCTCTTATCCCTTAATCTCTTTACATTCTAGCAATTTACATTTGAGCTATCTAGAATATTTATATCAATGATATTGATTGTTCTTGGTTAATCACATTATGATTAATATTGTTATATAACTTTAATGTGATTAGCATAATGTTTTGAATGTGAGGTTAATGTTCTTAATTGTCTCCAAGCATGATTTGTGTTTAATGTATTTATTCCGCTGCACATATTGATTGAGTGCATCAAAATGCACAATTACTTAAGTTTGTAGTAAAATTTGTCATCACTCAATTCACCCCCTCTTGTGTGATGGTTGCCCTTGGCTAACAAATTGGTATCGAGCTTTGTGCTGTTTAAAGCTTAACCGCTTAGAGTTAAAGATCCTTGTATAATGGCAACCATAGAAAGTTTTTCAATTATGGAGGGTTTTGAAATTGATAAACCACCATTCTTTGATGGTGTGCATTTTGATTTTTGGAAAACTAGGATGGAATGTTATTTGCAATCTATTGACTTAGATTTGTGGGATATTGTGCTTGATGGTTTTTCCTCTAAACCAAAATTGAATTGGGATTCCTATGACAAGAAATGTTTTACCTTAAATATTAGAGCAATGCAAATATTGAGATATGGTTTAAATGATGATATTTATGCTAGAATTAAAAATTGCTCTAGTGCTAAAGATATTTGGGATACCCTTGATGCTATTTATCTTGCTAACAATGTTTTTGAGCAAAATGTTGTATCTAGAAAGCAAGAAGAGCAAAAGCCATTGGAGGAAGAACATGTTGAAATGGAGCATGCTCTTGAAACATTGATGGACAATCACATGGAAGAAGATGATGATTCTCATAAGTCAAGTGTGCTAGAAGCTTTAAACTACTTCTTACATGGCTCAAGAGGACTTTGAGGTAAACTATACAAGTATTGATAATAGTCCTTCCTATGATGAGATACAATATGCATATGATGAATTGAATGATGGATTGAGAAATTTAGAAAAGAAAAACTTAGCTTGCTTGAAAAGCATTTCCTCTATTGAAATTCAAATTGAGACTTTGAAAAATGAGTATGCTTTTCTTGATGAGGAAATATTGATGAAATGTGAAACCTCAACTAATTGTGAAAATTACATTGATTTAGAAAATCAAGTTAAGGACTTATTTTCAAAAGTTGCCCAAATTGAGAGTTTCACTTGTTCTCATTCCATGTGTGATAATAAAAGGAAAACCAAAGATGTTTTACATGGAAAATCAAGAAAGACTTGTGGCAAAAATATTTTGGAAAATGATTACACTAAAAGGCATAAGTTTTTCGAAAATAATCTTCAAAAGACAAAATCATCATCCAATTCAATTGTTTGTAATTATTGTGGTCATCTAGGACATATTTCTCATTTGTGCAAATTTAGAAGAAATTCTTATATGAGAAATAACATGATGTGGGTTCCTAAAATCCTTAAAGGCTCTAATGCTAACATTAAAGGACCCAAGTTGAAATGGGTACCAAAGAGTCCTCCTAGTGCTCCTATTGTGCAGAAAACTCTTCAAAAGGATGGACAATTTGATCAAGCCAAAATGGAAACATCAAGGAAAACATTCCCAAAGCCCAATGGTAGATATTTTGGTCAAAGAGGCAAGAAGGATTCAACCAAAGCTTCTCATATGCATGATGTGGAACTTGCAAAGTTCAAATATCCAAAGGAGAAGCAATGGGTAAAGAAAAATGTTCCCTTAATTTCTAAGGCCATGGTATCATATGATATTGCCTCTCATACTAATTCAATTGCAAAATCTATGAATTTGAGGTATATTGCTTGTAGGCCTTGAATAATAAATTAAATCATGTGTGCTTGATAAAATTTGAATATTATGTTTAGCACATGATTATGTTCATTCTTGTTGTACCATTTGCTTATTAAGTTGAATATATCTTGGTACACAAAGGTCTATTCCATGCCTAGATATGCTTGATATGCTTTAAATTGTCTATATATCATGAAAAGAAGCATGTCATTGGCATTATGCTTAATGCTAAATTGATTATTGAATTATTATGCTCAACTAGCATATTATGGCTAAATTGATATTGTAAGAGCATGATAGATTAATTATCAATGACTAATCATTGTGGATCCAAAATTTGTTGGATACCAAAGAAATGTGCTTAAATTTAATTGTAGGGTGACAACTACCTCAAGTATTCATTGAAATAGAATACAACTACTCTACTTGAGGTTAGCATAACTTGAAAGGATTCAACTTCTCAAGAGGGATACAAACTTCATGAAGAATCTTTACACCCTCAAGGAGACTTGAAGCATGGAAGTTAAAGTTACCTATACAAATTCAAGGAATACTTCTTTGGTGATATCAAACTTATCCCTACCTATGCTTTAAATGTGATATACATGATATCTTGGGATTTGGAGAATTGATTTATGCCTTAGCATGTCTTAAATTGTGCTTCTCTAGTAATGTGACTTGAACATGTGTTTGCCTATGCTAGTATGCTAGATAAGTACACTTCTTGATTGAGATGGCATGATAATCTTTCTGTGTTGAGCTTGTGACTATATTTTATTGAACTTACATGAAAAGTTCACATGCTCAAAAGAATTCTAATCCTCTCTTATTTGCTTAAATATTTCATATGCTTACTTTGAGATTGGATGGTTGAGGATAACATATCTTCTTGTTTGAAATTGCTTGATATGATAATTTCCTATAAACAAGAAGAAAATGATTCATTTGTGCTTTAAACTTGCCTTTGAACTTCAATGATTCTTACATTGAATCTATCTCTTGAAATGAATTATAAATAGTTTTCAAAGATATAAGTTCCATGGTTTTTCAACTCTAGCATTGCAAAAGGGAACTTTTACTCTTGATTGGCATGTGTGCATACTTGAAATTCTTACATCACATAACATGCATTACATGATCATTGTTTGCCCCAAAGTGCTTATACAAGTTTTGATGATGGTCATGTGTTCTTAGTTAAGCTTGAATCTTGCTTTGAAATTACTAAATCTTTGCTTTGGATTCAAATGCATATATACTTCTCTTGTCATTATCAAGTGGTAAAATTGTATGGTTGATAATGTGATACATTCTTGATATTTTATATCAACCAAAATTATGCTTGTGGATATGCTTAAATGATATTTGATGCTAACTTATGATTTGGAGAGCTTTTAGAATTGGATTTGCAAGTATCTCCATGTGTATCCAAATGTAGCCATCAAATATTGAAATACAAGCACAAGTAGACAATGAGAAGAATTGAATGAAGAAGAGCTTGAGGAGACTTTCTTCAAATTCTAAGAAATGAAATACTTAAAGGAAGAAAGTTCAAATTCAAAGGTTCAACAAATTGAAGAACATTCTAAAGGAGCATCACACACTCTCTCGAAATCAATAAGTATCTCTATCCCTAAACTTTTATGGTATTATATTGAGTGATACTTGTTGATTAAGTGCTTTTAAAATGATTAGATGTTATCCTTATATGAGAAGTATGTTTAGCAATGACTTTGTGGATAATTAGCTCTAATATTCTTAATATTGTCATTGCATATAGGGTTATGTTATTAATTTAAATATACCTTGATCCCTATGGCATATTTCACCATGATGAATATTTGGTATGATTCTCTTGATTCTTAGTGCTATAATTCTTGTGAGAATCATGCTCTTGCTTGAAAATAGATTTTGGTTTAATTGAAAATATTTTTCATAAAAAAAAAAAAAAACTCCCTTAGTTTGTTTGAAATGAGTTTTTCAAATTCCATATCCTTGAGAATTATTTGAATTTATTTCAAGACTTTGAAAGTGCTTTTCACCTCTTATTACTTTTCAAAATTTGGGAAAATAGTTTGGATATGAATGAAAAAAAAAAAACTCTCAACATGCTTTGGAAAGGATTATCAAATCTTGAGAGAATGCTTAAGAAAAGTTCCAAACTCGAAAATTTTGAACTGCTCTATAATGTCTATTTCTTTTGAAACTTCAAAAGATAAAGCCTTGCTCTTCAAAGTGATTTTATTTCCCTGAGGCTTCTGTTCAAAGAGAAAAAGGTGGAGATATACTTTCAAATGTCATCTTGAATGCTTTTATTGGATTATTCTCAAGGAATGGGTTTTTCAAAGAAAACCTCATACTCTTCTTAAATGATTTTGAAAATTGAAATGTATATTTGTAACATTATTTTTGAAAGGGGGAGAAATTTCTAAATCTTTTGTGGAAAATCAAATTTTGTTGATAGTATGGTTAAAGATATGTTTATCTTGCTTTAACTAGTGTATCATCTAATTAGGAGCCAACTTATTATTGTTTTTGATCTTAGTGGCTCAAACTCTTTTTTTAAAGAAGAGAAAATTCAAAAAAAAAATTTGATAGCTTAAGAAAAAGTATGTTTTGTCTTGCTCTACTTTACCTTCAATGTGCTTCATATGGTTTTGGCAAACATTTCTCTTGATCTATCTTGTGTTTGAAT
The DNA here is from genome assembly GCA_023212625.1 of Styphnolobium japonicum. Taxonomy (NCBI): domain Eukaryota; kingdom Viridiplantae; phylum Streptophyta; class Magnoliopsida; order Fabales; family Fabaceae; genus Styphnolobium; species Styphnolobium japonicum. The sequence continues at coordinate 15,671,560 of JALBWW010000003.1, read as the reverse complement.
ATGGGAGAGGTTAACTTCTTTTTAAAATTCCTTATAACCTTTCTTACTTAAGCTTTTGATTTATAATAGTTCTTTATTTTATTGTATCTCAAACATCATACTTGTTATTCTTGTTAACTTTGAATATATGCATGACTTTGCTAAAATAATATATTATTGATATCTTAATGATATGCATATTTTGAGGGGGAGCCTAGCTCTTAATTTGTCATTATACTCTCAACATGTCATTGAAGATCATCTCTTATTGTATTTTCCCTATCAATGAAAGAAGGCAAGCTTTCTTAACTTTTCAATCATTTGATTCTTTCATTAAGGAATGCTTGATACATGTGGCAAGGTATATGTTCTTTTACTTTGAAAAACTTTAACACCATGTCAGTATATGACTTATTTGTGACATGCATCAAGTGGTATCTGTTTAACATGTGGTAAGCAATATTTTATACTTTTCATAATCTCTTAAAGCTTAATGCTATCACATGATAAATGGAAGTATACTATAAGATGACAAGCATTGCATGCATCATACTTGATATCTTGATAAGCATGCTTGTTCCATATCTCCATACTTGAATCCTATGCTAAGTCAAATAAAGAGGAGATAGCTATGTTTTTATAAACATCAAAATCATTAATTTTTATGATCCTACACTTTGGCATCATGTGTTTTATCTAGGGGGAGCAAGTTCTATTTTGATAACATGAAAAATAAAATTCATTATCATATTGTCCTTCCTTTCTAAACCTTTTTGTTGATGTCAAATAGGGGGAGAGAAAATAGGAAAGAAAAATATGTTCTTGTGATTATTGATTGATATGATTTCTTGAATATACATTTACATATCTTATCAAACATATTTTTTCTTGGGTGATTTGTCATCATCAAAAAGGGGGAGAATGTGAAAATATGTTTGCCCCAATGGTTTATTGTATTATGTTTTGATGATGACAAATACATTACAAAAAGGATTACAAATATGCTACATATGTGCGTGATGAGCTATATTGGATAATGCATGGTTATATATTATCTTGTTGTTCCTATTATAAGAATCATGCATTAAGCTTTGTGTAGCATCATTGATAGGATATATCCAATGTACTTGATAAGTGATATAATTAATTATTGGATATGTGTCTATATGTGAATCATATATGCATGAAGAACTTTATAAAGATATATACATGTGAATCATGCATATTTAGTTATTGAGATTATTGATTGATATGATTTCTTGAATATACATTTACATATCTTATCAAACATATTTTTTCTTGGGTGATTTGTCATCATCAAAAAGGGGGAGAATGTGAAAATATGTTTGCCCCAATGGTTTATTGTATTATGTTTTGATGATGACAAATACATTACAAAAAGGATTACAAATATGCTACATATGTGCGTGATGAGCTATATTGGATAATGCATGGTTATATATTATCTTGTTGTTCCTATTATAAGAATCATGCATTAAGCTTTGTGTAGCATCATTGATAGGATATATCCAATGTACTTGATAAGTGATATAATTAATTATTGGATATGTGTCTATATGTGAATCATATATGCATGAAGAACTTTATAAAGATATATACATGTGAATCATGCATATTTAGTTATTGAGTTATGGATTTGGACTAACCATGGTTTTCAAGTGAGTTATGCTTTGTAGGATAGTCCAAGTATCAAGAGTGAGCATTGGAATAAGAAAGTGAAAGATCCTATTTATGCTCAACTCAAGAAGAAGGAGAATGAAGAGATGAACCAAGCATTTAGAAGATTTGAAGAGAAGAAATCTTAGAAGCTTGAAGTGCATCAAGAAGCTTATAGACTCAAAAGGGTATACTTTCTCTTATAGGCTATTCTCCTTTGTAAGGATAGAGGTTTTACATGAAGAGAGCTCAAATATCCTTATTCAATCTTGACAAATGTTTTTAACATGGTAAAATGCCCAACAAACAAGTTTTGAGAAGTTAGTCATGGTGGTATTTCAAAACTATGAAAAATAGCCAAATCTGAATTTTGAAAGCTGACCTATGGTCACTATTTTTATCATAACTTTTAAAATACTTTGAGTTTTGATCTGAAACTTATCTCATATGAAAGTAGACTCAAAGAGCTTTCCAACGCATGGTCATTTGCTTAATTTGGATAAGAAATGAAGAAGTTATGACATTTTTAAGAAGACTACTTTCCGGATAGGAATTGTAGTCGACTACACAAGACTTGTAGTCGACTACAAGACCTTGAAAAACTGACATATGGTCACTATTTTTATCATAACTTTTAAAATACTTTGAGTTTTGTTCTGAAAATTGTTTCATATGAAAGTACACTCAAAGAGCTTTCCAACGCATGGTCATTTGCTTAAATTGGTTAAGAAACGAAGAAGTTATGATCATTTCAAAACGACTACTTTCCCAAGTGGAATTGTAGTCGACTACACAAGACTTGTAGTCGACTACAAGACCACCAGAAATGGATTGTAGTCGACTACAAGACCTTGTAGTCGACTACAAAGTGTCAGAAATCAAATATATTTTCCAGGAGATGAATGGTAGTCGACTACAAGGCATCTGCGGTCGACTACAAAGTGTTAAAACTCGAAAAACTACATTCCAAAGAATGGATTGTGGTCGACTACAAGGTTGTGTAGTCGACTACATAGTGTTAAAATTCAAAACCTACATTCCGTAGAGAAATCGTAGTCGACTACAAGTTATCCGTAGTCGACTACAACGCGCTGTAAATGCCTCGTAACGGGCTATAAACGGCCAGATTTCGAAATTAATCATTCCTAAACACCACCAACGGCTATTTTATCACTTGGGCTATTAATATATGCTAAGATTGAAGCATTAACAAGTTGATGAACACCCATTTGCAAATCATTATGAGGATTTGATCATTTTCTATCAAAATCAACATTTGAGCTCTTCATTTTCATAATCCCTCTATCCATTAGTTCTTCAAGTTGTATTATCTACTCTTTGAGAGAGTTTATCATTCTCTATCAATCATATACACTTGTAAGAGGGTGGATAATCCTCAAGAGAGTTCAAGAGTAGACTTCCCTTGAAGAGAAAAGAAAGAGGCTCAAGCATAAGGGTGGAGGATCCCAAAGTGTGAAGAGTGCTCTGTTTTTGTAAAGGTTTCTCAAGCACCTAAGTTACAAGCTTGAAGAATAGTGGAAACCTCAAGTGGATGATCTTGAAATTTGGATGTATATCACAAGAAGTGATTGAACCAGTAAAATATTGTTTGCATTCTCTTATCCCTTAATCTCTTTACATTCTAGCAATTTACATTTGAGCTATCTAGAATATTTATATCAATGATATTGATTGTTCTTGGTTAATCACATTATGATTAATATTGTTATATAACTTTAATGTGATTAGCATAATGTTTTGAATGTGAGGTTAATGTTCTTAATTGTCTCCAAGCATGATTTGTGTTTAATGTATTTATTCCGCTGCACATATTGATTGAGTGCATCAAAATGCACAATTACTTAAGTTTGTAGTAAAATTTGTCATCACTCAATTCACCCCCCCTCTTGTGTGATGGTTGCCCTTGGCTAACATATGATTATAGACAATCAATGTAAAGGACCATGGCTGAAGGGTTTGGATTCAAATGACATACGCATTCATTTGATGGTTTCTAAGCTGTAAATCAAAATACAATTTCACTGAAACTAGATTACACAATTCCTATTTCCTTTTTGGGGTGGGAGAAACAATTAACAGACAGGCATTGACTAAGTCATGAGATGGAATAGCAGCAATAAAAAACGAAAAAGTGAAGGTACCAGTGAGCTGGACCTACTTATGGAATTGATTACAACTTCTCCAACATGAGCACACATCTACAGTAGTAGTCCATACCTGGATATGGAGGCAAAATGTACAAGCACTCGCAGCTCCTCCCTCGAGGAAATTATAAGGAGGAACTCATTTTCTTGCAAGTTCAAACATGATCCTGTCGTTTTGCTATTTGCAGTGCAGTAACCACTTCATTTGCACAATCATCAAGACCACATCACGCCAAGTACCTGAACAAATTTGCATTATCTTTGTCTCTTTCCAAGTAGTCTCGAGAGATCAAATCTTCAATCCGCTTTTTAATTGCCTTGACATCAGGCTGTGCAATTACATTCCATATCAACAATTCAGGATTTGAGAGAGAAAAACAGAGCAGACAAATTATGTTAGAAAAGGGGTGAACTACGAACCTTAAACATGCGACCCAACTGCTCAACACACTCCATAACTAACTGCTGGTAACTTAAAACTTTCCGACTCTTCATAATACGCACAATTGAGGCATCAATAGCATATCTTCTGTCTTTGTCAACATCCTCAATTACTTTTTTCTTCTCATCCACAGGAGGAAGAGGAATCTGCATGACGAATGATGTCAGTCTCACTCAAAAGTCAATAAACTGAACAGAGAGATTAAGATAACCAATAAAATAGAAAAAGAGGAGATTAAAACTATTTTTTTAACATAATTGTACCTTGATCCTCCTCATTTTGTCAGTAAATTTTGAATTAAATTCAAAATAATCAGTAGAAGATATTGTTTTGGTGTTTGGTTCCTTGTTAAGAATCTTGTACTTGGCACATGACAAGGAGTGGAGCAGTCTAATAACATCATCATCGGATAAGTTTAACTGAGTCATTATCTCCGAATAACTCAGTCTAGCTGAGGAATTAAAAAGAAGCAATGCTGAAGCCTATTGAAAAACAAGAGACAAAAGTGGGTAAGTAGAAAGAAATCCATACAAAAATATGCGGACATGACAAAAATGAAAAATGAAGGAATGAGGACATAACAGATACACTTCTACGAATAAGAAGTATGTGGTAAGAAAGATAACCTGGTAGGTTGTCACAATCAGCTCCATAGTTTTCGGTTCAAATTTCCCAATTATATTACAAGTACCCAAGGAGTAAATCCATGTAAGTTTTCTGTGCTTTGTTTTTGTTTGATAAAATTCCTTGAAAACTTCAACACACCTAACCTAAAATAAATAAAGAGAAAGGGGTTAATTGTAAACCAAAATGAACTAAATCTAGGTTAAGTAGCGTCAAACTCTCAGCAAGAAGTTCTAGGTTGTCAATATCAACAAGATCCAGATATACCATTTCTGCTGGAAGATTGAGATCAAAAGATTTGTAACTAGGCCAGAAGCCAGTAGTCAGAACTGTAACTGTCAAGTCAATTCCGGGGTCTGCATTAGGATTATTGCTTAAATACTCCTCAAAGCTTGTTTGGTTCTCCTTTGCCAGCGTCAAATCTGTAACCTGGTGGAAGCAACAAGCATTTAAATTTTCTTTTGTCATTCTACTAAAGTAGTTGAATGTAGTATATCAGCTCCATTTACAAAGACTTGAAAAGACTGACCATTCCTTCCATCTTTGAGGTAAACTGACCACCACATTGTTGCTTCAATTTTGTCAAAATACTTCTCTCATGGTCATCATTGGCACTCTTGTCAAAAAGAAGCCTTCGTGCAAGCTTCTTCCTGAAAGAAGAAATCAGGCAAGAACCTGTATGAGTATTCTTTTTCAAAACATTTTACATTAATTAAAGGGTAATTTTGATATTCAAAAAATTGCCTCAGAAACTGCTTCTAAATCGCCTTAAGAAACTTGTAAAAATAGCTTCTGGCAATATTATGTTAAAAAAATCATTTGGAAGAAATTTTATGAAAGGTAAAAATTTACTAAAAGCACTATGAATATTTGCAGAAGATCATAGGGCACTTCAATGGTGGACTACAATAGTATCTTTGATCCATGACATAAAGATTCAACAAAGGTTTAAGCAGCACAAAATACAAACAAAACTGTAAGACATGAGAGCCACCAAACCCAAAACCAAAGAGGATATTTTTGGTATCTCTACTATTAATTTATAGAACAGGGAAGGCATTTTCCATCTTCATTTTTTGTCCCAAAAATTCCTAAACAGTCCTTGTCTCGTTGAAATGTTTGTTAGATAAACTAATAAAAAGAATATGGTTATAAAAATAAATATAAAACTAAAACAAATTTGCATTTCCAAATAATTGCAATCCACTTTCTCTCTTCATTTTCCTTATACCCCACCACTATCTCTATTAGTTTCCTTTTAACCGTCTCTTTATCTCACTTTTTAAGTTTTTCCCAAAAATATTTATCCCACTTTAGTAACATGAATGAAGGGGGAAAACCAACTTAGGGGCAACACCAAATTTGGTTCTTAGAAACAATCCAGAAGCAATAGCAGCAATTTTTATGAAACAGTTGCCAATGAACTTATACAACACCTGAAACAACTGCTAGAAAAATGAAGATTGAAGCACCTTTGAGAAGCATTATTAAACGCTTTTTTTGGCCAACATTTCTAACCTGATAATCATCACAGAAATTTTCCTTTTCTATTTTATATTACCTATAGAATTCGGCGAACAAATCTTTGTCACTAATATAGGCGAGCAGCTTGACCACCTACAAGTGTACCAAAACAAATCCCAAATTCAAAACCATGAGAATCAAGTTTATAGAAGTACATGGTACATAGACTGATGCAGACCTTTTCAAGAGTTTCTTCAATTGCTTCATCGCTCAATTTTTCACTTCCTCCTTTCTTAAGAATATTATCACAAAAAGTGGCAAGTAGCTCTGCACTTGAGCTTCCAGCAACACCCTTGTTGCAAAAGATCTCAAAAGCCTCCTTAAGTGCCTATAGGATCAAGAACTTTCAGATAACATATCAATTCAACATAACAATTTCAAAGTCATTCTCTGATCATAACCTTGTGGAAAAGAGTATGATTTTGGAAACAGTCGTTCACATATGCCAGGTACTTGTCATGCAGCTCAATCACCTTCCGAACAAAAACCTGAAGAAAAGAGACCAATTTCAGTTTCCACAAATGAATAAATTGCAGTTAAATTGAAAAAAAAAAATTTGGACAATACCTGCTCCTGTAAACCAATGATATCCTTTTTATCTGCCTGTAGACATTTTAATTTAAAAGGATGTAATAGAAAGATCAGCAGAACATATAAATTGCTCCAAAAGTATGGCACCATTCACAACTTGATCAGCAAGAAAAATCATGTAAAATGAGGAAATTGACACAACAGTTTGGCAGAAAAGCAACTTCAAAATCATGTCCAACCTACCATAAATTTAAAACGACATCAACTTCATAGCAGAATTGCCAAAATACAAAAGAAAAAGGCCAGAAGGAGAACTACTACTACTACAGAACCATTTGGCAACATCAGTGTGGCTCAAAACATGTCTATGTCATTGTCAAGTCACTTTCTGGATTTTGTATGAGATGACATCCCAGGTTTTTTTAATTGAAGAGGAAGATAAACTTTAAGCCATTCTTTCTTTCTTATATTCCCCCTATCATAATGATTAATTATTTTTCAAAATTCATTAAAATCATAAACCTATACAAGTCTTTAAATGATCACAGAATACAGAACAAAAAGGCCTCTAAATGAAAAACGCCAAAATATTTTAATATTTAATATAATTATTACTATTATGATCATTATTTTTATTTTCCTTGTTATTAGCAGTTAACTTAAAAGGTTTTCTCAACACCTGTTGAGCTCAACTGAATTTTATTTATATACAGGAATCCCAGATTGTTTCTCCAACATGTCATGTGGTGTGTCCTCCAGCAATAAAACCAATTCACATACACCATGTGTTAAGATAGTTCAATAAGTCATATTCATTTGGCTCCAACTGTTTAGATAGAAAATATTTCAAAACACAATTCCAAGTTATAAACATTAATCTGCACTTCTTTAGTTGGAAATGAAATATTCAAGAGAAACAATTTGAAGCCCCTTTTTACATTTTATTAGCATTTGAACATAGAATTTTTCTTAAATACATTGAAGAGAGCCATTTCCATGGCATAACACCTGAACAGAAAAGGTAATGTACACCCAAGTTGAAAACTATCATTTCATCTTCTTTACTTGTTTTGTAAAAACAGTCCACCATTGACAAACAATTTTGAACAGACTTCAATATCGAGATTAAGCATTGAAAACTAAGCACACTAGAGCATATTAGTCTTTCCTCAATTATTGCAACAGAGAAAATAACCCTCCCAACCAGAAATAAGAAAAACTAAAGAATAACTAACTAAGGAAAATACCTTTTTGTTACTTGCTGCATCTTCAGCCAGCTTCACCAATGCCATACCTTCAGCAGTAACGTGCTGTGTTATGGAAGGAGAGAAAGAATCTTATAAGCAAACCAGCAAGAATGAAAGGAGAACAAGAAGACCCCAATTTTCACCGACTTATATAAAAGGCAGGAAAAGCATAAAGATAGGTTCAATGTCACAACCTGCTTAAATATACTGGAAACAGGATCTAAGCCTCGAGGTATTTTAGAAAAGAGCCTGAACATTCTTGACAAGTCTTCAACCTAAGCATTTAAAGGAAAACATGAGAATACTACATTACTACATAGACAGATTAAAAAACTTGTAAGCATCACAAGTAAGAAGAGTTTAAATAGTACCTTGTCGTCTCTAAGTAATGCATGACATCCAGAATGCTCTTTTTCAAGGAGTTGGTTTGCATACACAGATAACAGCTCGTGTTGAACTTTCTAAAAGAAAAAATTTCCAGAAGAAAGAAAAAAAACAATGAAAAGGTTCAGAGACTAAAAAATGGAACCATAAGAAATCACAATAATCATTAACAATTGTTTTCTTCAAGTTGCCTGGCAATACTCCATTCAACACAATAGAAGACCAAATAGCTGAAATAATATCACAAAGTCAAGAACAAACCTCTAATAACTTTGGCTCGCTACTAGAGTGCAAGTAATGAGCAACCCTATCTTTCTCCCGTTTTAAGCACTCCTCAGCCTGTAATAAAAGACCAATATCAGATAGAAGCCATACAGTAATGTAAATAAAGAAACCAAGTTACAGTAAGCACCACAAAGAAATAATACCTTGAGCATATAATCAGGACAAGAATCTTCTAGGATCCAGTTTGAAGCCTTTCGAGAATAATAAGCAGAAGTGTCTTTGAGCATGGCAGCTTCAAAATCATTCTCATAGTAATCCATTTGCCCCATTCCAATTTCAACAAATATATCTAATACATTCTTTAATAGAGCTCGATCAATCTGCTCTCCTTCACGTTCTTGATCAATCTTTGAACAAAAAGGATCGGTTAATTTATCTAAATTTGGAAACATTGAAAATCTTGTATAATAAGGAAGAAAAACATACAAGAGATATTACTGCATCTCTCACTTTCCCATTTAGTTCCTTGTATACCTGGAAATAATAAAACCCATAAAATTATCTTTTAATGAAGCAGCATTAAATTGAAATGACGATAATAGGAAAGAGATCTAGTTAGCCAGTAGCATTACAAAACTTATCTGTAAATATGACATGAACAAAAATAGCTAACAGAAAGAATTAACATAGCATCATGTATGGTTCAGTTGTAACATTATTACATCATTAAAGGTACATTGAAAAATTACCAAATCACGGAAGCAAGTCAAACCAACTTCATTAAGGGGCGGAAGTGACCTCCGAGCAATAAAGTAGCGATCCAAATAGTGAAAGAAACGAGAAAGCCACCTAACCATAATTTTATGGTTTGCCCACCTCTTCACAAGTTCTCTCAACATAAATTCATCATGCTTCTCTCTCAAAGAAGGTAATACCTGAACCAAAAAAATGATTTTATTTTATTAAAATAAAAGTTGAAAACAAAATCAGTAACAGATACAACCATCAAAATAATTGAAAACAAACAGACTTCTAAATATTTTATGGTTAAAATGTACTAGAAATTAAATGAGTAATGTGACACCCCCCAAAAAAGGAAACCAACTCATCATAGAATGTGTCACTTATCACAATTAATGATTTTGAAAATATAATTTTAAGTGACAACCAGATTTGCTTTTAGGAAGTAAAAAAGAAAGAAGAAGAAAGAGTAACTTTTTAAGACAAAGGACCAATCAAACTTTGAGAATCGCTTCAACCATATTGGTAATGACTTATAAGATACACGTACGGACTCGATGTAAAAAACACTCCTTATCAGAGAGAGAGAGAGAGAGAGAGCTCAAACTGATGACACAATCACAGGTAGCAACAACACTAGACATTTTTAGTAAAGTAAAACGGTGTCAGTATCAAATTTGAAGGGTTAACCTTTGTATTCCATATTTGCTAAAAGTCTGAAAATACAAATATTTTTTGTGCCTTATTGCCACATGAACATCACAGAAAGTAGATAATAATATGAAAAAGCAGTCATCTAATGCTCAATATCTTTCTTTTTTCTTTTTTCATGACAGTTCACATAGTTCTCTAAACTTTCTTCGTTTTATAAAGATAATTGCTGCATATGGAGCTCATGTGAAAATCAATGCTATATTGCTATTACATTATAAAATGTAGCTGGTGTTACTACTTGGCAAATTAATGTACTAGAGGACAGATTAGCTCTTTAGATTAACACACTGCATGAAGTTGTTCTCCCAGTAGTTCTTTTTTTATTTTATTTTATTTTATTTTAGTACCAAATAAAAATTGTTCATAATTCATATATAGACAGATGAATCAACATACTAGAAAATAGTGACCAAGTAGTATCTTCAAGAGGAAAGATTCAGTTCCGAACTAATTTATGAAAAAATAATGAAATGTTACTTCTAAAGATGGAACAAGTATGCTGCTTTATTAAATGGTCTGCTGAGACCAAACTACAAATACCCTGAACAGGTACCCTTATACCAAAAAATTATTACCCTACAGCTGGGTGATGAAACTCTCATCCTCACACCAATTATGACAAAACTGCAGTGAGATTTTAACAGACTCTAATATTTCAAGAAAGCCTATGGTTCTTGGGCAAATAAATGAAGATATGAATTGTAGAAAACACTATGAAATACATATAATCAATATCAAACCCAGTGCTAGCTAACTCATGGTGTGCCACAATATGCAGTATGGGTATGGATACGGGACATGCCACTTGGTAGAATTCATCATACCAGGGGGTAGGCTTAATCGGTGGATTCAAATCCTCTGGCCCCTGTCCCTGTCCCCCCAATAAAATACTACCAAGTAAGGAAAAAAGTACACCACTCTCTTGGTTGGCAGGTTTTTTCTTCTTAGTTGGCAGTATTGTATTGGGGGGACCAGATTGGGAACAGAGGATTTAAGTCCTTAATCGGTATGCCATTTGGGTACATGATATGCTGAACAGCATTGCCTAATTTGCTAAGATTTCTATGGATGAAAAATCATATAACCCTAATACATATTCTAAAAGATTTAAAACATTACATATAACTAATAAAAATAAATGACTAAAACACAAAAAGTAATTAATTCTTATCAAGTTTTAGTTTATACAGAACTTATAAAATTTTAGTTTATTAAGGTTTTTGACTAATAGTCAGAAACTATTTTTAAAGGCCAATTGAATATACCTCTATACACACACACCCATGTATTTTAGTTATATTAGTATCATATATTAATTATATTTTTGATTTTATAGGTGAATTTTTCTCACCACACCCAAGTTACTTAAGAGTCTGTTTGGATAAGGGGTAATGAGGGGGTAGAAGGGGAAAGGATAGGAAGGGAATAATTTTCCTTATTTGGGAGTTTAAAAATTTATGGATGGGAAGGGAATGGGAGGGAACCATTCCCCCACAAAATCTCACTTTTTATTCCCAGCCAAATTGGGGGTAATGAGGGAAAATAGCTTTGCTGTTATTTTGTAAACTTGTCATCTACTATTTCCCCACAAATTGAGTTAAGTTTAAAAGGGTTATATTGAAATTTTACAGTTATAACCCTTTACCTTCCCCTTTCTTCCCTTGTCGATAATCCAAACACGGGGAAAACAACTCCTTTCCATTCCATCCCTTCCCTTTCCATTTTATTCCATCCTACTCTCTCTAAAACTTCCAAACATAGCCTAACCATACAAGGAATTCTTCTTAAACGAGTAATTTTTTTAATATTATCAGAATTAAGAAGTAAAATTGCTTCTTTATCCTCCTGTTTTCATCTATTTTGTTTTTCATGATACTCTGACTCATCTCTGTCAGTCTAATCCCCCTTGTTTGCAGCTCTTTGTCTGCCCACCGCTGCTGCTACCTACCGCTTCTTGTTCTTGCGCAGGATACCTCAGCAGATACCTCTTATCCCTCTATTGTCTGACTATGTTATCTGCTAGATGTCATGGTTGCACCCTTACTTCCAAAAGAGAGGTTGCACTCCCAGTGGTGTTGCAGGTGTGGTTCTGTCACACTGTGTCTCTACTTACTCAAAAACAATGATTCACTAGTCACATTGGCGTTCGAATGTTCCAAAACATGATTTGAGGGGAGAGGGGGTTCACAAGAATTAGGTACCACTCATTAAGATACCTTTTTTTTAAACTTGTTTTGGATCCTTTAGAACTCCCTTACCTTCTAAGAACTACATGATACACATTTTCCAAAAAGAAAGAAAAGGTGTGTCATACACATGACTGATATCATGTCCTAGTGTCCCAGGACTGTTGTACACAATCATAAACCAATTATTTTGAGCTTGTGTAAGTTGCAACCTATGTCAATATCAATACAATAGAATGACGAATGTTGAAGATGATACAACTAGTTCTGTTTAATCAAGTAGTTACTCTTGTAAGAAAGAAGTAATGACTAAATAATGTACCAAAAAGAATCTCAAATTTATTCAAACAGTTATCCATATCATATCCAAATGATAGAGTTACTCACCGTTGATACGATGTACTCTTCAAACGATTCCCTGTACTTGTCATACAGTTGTTGGGAATAGTCATGAGGAGGCTTTTGAGTACACATATTGTATATGGTCCTGCAATATGATTTAAGGAAAAGTAGTTCCCAAAAAGAATATACAATCAAATCAACACAAGCAAATCGAATTTAACCACATAAAAATCCTTAAGGACTGAACATGGAAACAGCCAAAAAAGGCTCAGAGACGGATACGTATATAGCATCATATAGTCCTCAGAGCTGAACTGAGGCTCGGGCAGCCCTTCTAGAATGTTCTTCAGCTTCATTATTCCCTTCAGCATAAAATCCCATCCTTGTTCTAGGTCGATAGTCTTGCGCTCACTCATAGACATGTCGGCAAACTAACCTAGATTATACCAAAATCTGCAACCAAATGTTCATAATCCATATAAAAAAAAAACCCAAATTTCAACCAAGCAATGACAGGCCGAGAGATATCAATTCCCCTGAACTAAAACCTACAGAGTTCGAAAACAAGATAAAATTTTCAAAATCATTCCCAAAATTCCCCATCCAATTGAAAACCAGGGATCCCAATTTTCAAATTCGCAACTGTTCATGCAATCATTCAGCTAAGAAATTATGTCAGTAAAACAGCCATCGAAGGCAAAATCAAGATTGAGGTAGCAGAGAAGAAGAGAGCGAGATCAAGAAAGGAGATTCGAAGAAGAAACGCGCATACCGCGGAGAGATGTAACACAAACCCTAGAAATGGTTGGTGATGGAAGGGAGAGAGGGAAAATCCAGAAAGACGAAGAAGTGGAGCTCCCAAGTCCCAACAAGGCAAAGCAATGGAATGAGGGGAAAAGGGAAAACAAAGAGGAAATGAATGATGATGCATCAAAAATTGAAAACGACTTGGATCTTTGTCAAAAGCCAAATAAATAAATATAGAGACATAGAATAGAAGTAAATATAAGGTGGGATCCACTTCTTGAATTTTCTAATTTATTCGGGCTAGATAGGATTTCTTTTTTTCTTTTTTTTTATGATCGCTAGATAGGATCTGACAGATATAAGAAATAATAAGTTTACCAAATAAATGAATCTATGAGAGATTGGGATTTGATCTGAATGATAGATTTGGATTTGAGGTGAACTTAACATTTAGTAAGAATTTGATATGTTATAGCTTGGAAAATTATATAAATAATATATTAATGAATAAAATAGTATTATCATTTTAGAAATATTACATGAAAGTTTTTCAAATTGAGTATGTGTAAATTAGTATTTAATTATATTCTTTATTAACATATGAACTTGCTATACTAATATTATGGAGAATTGGAAAGGGTGAAACGGAGGGTATGTGGATATTTGGTATTTAACTATTTGAGTTATAATGTATTTGGAAAGAATTATTTTAAAATAATTTATTTATGTTTGGTTTTAAAATTTTAAAATAAACACTTATTTTGATTCTTCATAAATGTTATCAGTTTTAGTTTGGTCTTTTTTAGATTATTATTTTTTAATTGAGGACCTATTAGTTTAAAAAAATTTCAATGTTGTCCTTTGATTTAATTATTAGTAACACTGTTAATAAGGAGGTTGACTTTGTACCATTTTATACCAATGTGACGCTGAAATGTTCCATTTCTCTCAACAATATGATGATATGTCATTTAGAAAATTATTTTTTTAGCAAAAAATAAGAGAAAAAAAACTGAAAATGAGAAAGGAAAGAAATCGCTCTTTGAAATAACACCCCACAATAATGCCAAATTACTTTTGTTATTGGCAGGTAGTGTTATGATATAAGATATATTGCTTATGTCACTTATCAGTAGAATTGTGGCAAAAAAAGAATTGTGGCAAGTTCACATCTAAAGAATCCTTATTTATATTTTTTATTCTTGATACACTTTTGTGTAAAAATGATATTAATTACCATTTTTCTAATGTCAAATATGCTTTTTTTTCATTTCCAGTTTTTTTTTAAATATCTAAAAGTAAAACAATTATATTTGTCATTTCTTTTTACAATTTTAGATTTTATAAAATATTTTGAATTAAAGATAAATATATTTTATCATTTATAAATTTTTTTAAAAATATTTTTTGTCTTCATCAATGATGTCTATTGCTATTTTCCATAATTTTATAATTTTTATTTTTTCAAATATGTGTTTTTTCCATTTCCAGAATTTTGTTAATATCTAAAAGTAAAACAATTATATTTCTATATTGTTTGCATTTTTATATTTTTTAAATATCCTAAAATAAAAAATTATATTTTGTTATTTCAAGTTTTTTAAAGAAAATTTGGCTTTGTTTATGTTGTTAAGTGCCATTTTTCTAGATTTTATAATTTTTTTTTCTTAAATATGCATTTTTGTTTTCCCAATTTTTTCCTGCATATACATTTATGAATATTTTAAGATTTTGTTATTATTTTTTTGCTAAAAATAATATTTTTTTTGCATATGTAAAGGATTAAAATGAATATTTACTCAAACTTTTAATTGATATTTAATTGTCTCTTTTAATAATTATTTTTTTCTGGTAAATAGAACGGCCCATAATTGTTATTCTTTTTAAGTTTTTACTAAGCTTTTTATGATCTTGACAAACCGTGTATCTGACTTAAGAAATCAAGCTATAAAACTTTGAACGAAGACATTTTTAGTTCATTTGGAGAAATTGCTTCTATGCCAAGCTCAAAGTTAGAAGGTATTTTTCTAACAAGAGTTTTTTTTTTATAAAGTGAAAAAATCTTAAATTAATGTGAAAGTTTGATATTCTTTTATTTTTTGGTAAATAAAGTTTATCTATAGATATTATTATAAAGCGAATTTCTCATTTTGGTATTTAATTTAATTTTTCCTAAAATGCCATTGTTATTTATTTAAACACAAATATTAAAAAAGATTAAATTGTAAAAACAATTACTTTTCAGTTATAATTGCATACAAATACTCCTCAACCTCTCACGCTACAAATAATCATCAATTTCTCATGTTATATTTATAAGTGATTTCAAACACTTTTGATTGACGAAGCATAAAATACCTATCAATATACTAGTAAATATAATATACTTTCAACTTAACTATGAATTTTATAAGATACGCATCTTATAAAAAGATATTAATTTGCGTGTAATATTTATTTTGATTTACACAAAAAATCATGGATTCTAACTCAATACGTAATTTAAAAATATTATCATATATATTACAAGTTAACGGAAAAGTAAAAAATAGTTGCATAAATGCTTATTTAATTTTTTAAATTTAAGTTTAATTCATAACCTCACAAATTAAGTTTATAATTATAAATTTTAAATTTTAAAACCTTAGTTGGATACTTTGTATGAATTAGGTAGCATGTAAGAATCGAATTTAAGATCTCTAAATAGTCAAAAATAAAAATTATTTTTCTAGTCAACGATAATAATAGTTATTAAGGTAAGAACTTTGACCAAACCAAACATAACAATTGGAATATTATCATTTCATTGTATCTATATCCTTCTTATTTCAATTTTTTTTACCATTTCCACTAAAAATCCTCCCCTTTGATTAGCTTAGTTTTGCTTCATATTATTACGTTCGAATTCTTCAAATTGACAAATAAAGTATTTAATAAAAATACACAAGAAAAGGAAAACTTATCAATTTGGGCATGATATTTTTGCAGGACGGCGTAAATTTTAAAGGGCCATTCTTAAAAAGTAAGGCATGAAGAAGTTGCTTCGTTGGACATGTTTATTTCACTTAAAAAGTTATTTTAGTTGAGGATGAAAAATTCAGGATAAAAGATATTTTTATACTTTCTTGTTATAACAAAAACGACAAAGAAAAAATAAAATGTAACTCATTGTCATTTTAAAATTTTGGATGAAAATAATTCGTCTTTCGTTTATTTTAATTTTTTACACTTTTTCTCACCGACTCAACCAAAACAATAAGAATATTATCATTTCCTTCCATTCTATATTCTTCCAAATTTATTCTCTTTACCATTTCTTCTAAAATGTCCTCTCCTAATTTCTAATGTTTCTAAAATAGGAAAACTAAATATAATTTACTTTATTTGTGAATAAGCAGCCATTACCCTTTATTTGCGAAAGACGTAATACGCAATTGCCTTTTGTTTCAATATAATAATATGAGAAGTTGTTTTCCTTTTGAAGGTGTACATTTTGATCAATGGGGACCCTCTCCTTTTATCTCAAAATATAGATTTCGTTTCTATGCGTGCATTGTTGATGATTTCACTCGATTCATATGGCTTCTCCCTTTAAAAGCAAAGTCTAAATTCTATGACAAATATCTGTTATTTGAAAAATTTGTGGCTCAACAGTTTGACACCTCTATCAAATGCATTCAATGTGATGATGGTGAATTTATAAGCACTAAGCTCCTTTCTCACCTAGCGTCAAATGGTATTTGCACTCAAGTCTCAAGTCCATCTATACCACAATAGAATGACGTCGCATAAAGAAAGCACAGCCACATCAAAGAACTTGGTCTCACTATGATTTTTTCCAGCCACAACAAAATGATGTCGCATAGAGGAAGCTCCGCCACATCAAGGAACTTGGTCTCACTATGATTTTTGCCACAAAAGTTCCTCTCATCTATTGGTCTGAGGCATTTCTCATAGTAGTCTATCTCATGCAGTTTCTCTTCCTGCAACCAATAGTAATCCCATAGCCTATCTTTCTACTTGGATGGATCAAAATTCTAGATTATGAGAGTGTTTGTCAACTTTCAAAAACCAAATATTTAAGTGCAGTGGAGCTAGTTTATGAATATAAGCTCATTGGTTATCACTCAAATTTTTTTAAAAAATAGTTCTTATCTAAATAGAATTTGAGATAAAACTAATTATTAAAAAGTCCAATTCAAAGTCAATTTTTTTTCAAGTCCAACTATTTTATGACTCTTTCCCCCCTGTCTCTCTATCCTCATATCTCTCTCTCATACAATTTATTATATTATAGGAAACTAATAAAAAATTATTATCTCAAGTTTTGAACTGATTTAATTTTGAAGAAGTTCATTTTTATATGGACTTATGTAATTAATTCTATTTTGTATTATGTTAAACTAGTTTTGGAAGTTGCCTAACATCCCTTATATATATTTGGAAATTGGCATATAAAGTGCGCTAGAAGTCTAGAATACATGAAGTAGTTATACAAAAGGACTTTATCATAGTATAGTGATTTTGATAAAAAAGCATCAAATATTGTCATGGTTTTTTTAGTTACATGAGAGGTGCAAGCACTTGGGTAGTAGAAGAAAAATGTGACATCGTGGAAGATTAAGCTTTTGATATCAATATCATACACAACTCTTAAAAACTTGAGCCGATGCGGATTGAGTTGCAAGCTTGTTGGTAAATTTCCGTTTGTTTTGTATACTTCATCTAGGACAGAAAAATTACATGATCTTTTTAACGAGTTTGTAATGTTTGCAAGTAAAACAAATTAATCAAGAAAAAATGAGCTCATTTTGAAAATAAGTTGAGGTTATGTTATACCAGCTTTGGATTAATTGTTGTCTATACAATTGTTTGGTATGTCATGATTCAGTTAGCTAAGATAGAAGACCAAAAAGGTGACAAAAAGAGGATGAGAGAGATAATAAGTTGAGGAAAAATAAAATCACAGAGATTAGTTGTATGAGAAAAATGATGATAATTAATTAATTTAAATTTTAGAAAATTTTATTTTAAATTCTCGGCATCCACAAGATATACAAAAACCTTGCCATTGGTTCAAGTCGTGTGTCTTTCAAGTCGAATTAATTCAATGTTAAGAAAATTGGATTGAACTGGACTGGTCCGACCGGTTAGATCGGGAACCGATTATCTCACCAGTCCGATCCACCTTAAAAAATCTCTCAGTCTGAAAACCGGTCAAGAACCGATGAATTGGTCAAAATTCGGTGAAATGTTCGATCCGAACTGGTCCAATTAGGTTCAACCGGTCCTTTTTTTTAAAATTTTTTTTCTAATTCAAATGATGTCATTTTGATCTAAAAACTTAATGTACGCCAATCTAAAAAAAAATTATATGAAATACTTAAACTTAGATTGTATAGAAGCTTGAAAACTGAATGTATAATTAATTGTATATCTTTTTGAACTGAAATTGGAATTTTTTTTAAACAAAAATATGCTATAATACTGTTATTGAATCCTTTGGACTCTCAAAAAATAAGTTGTAAATTATTTTTCTATCATTTGTGTTGTTTTTTATGATTTTTAATTTGTTTAATTAAATATATTTAAATTATTTAATTATACTCTGGTTCGATCACGGTTCAACCACAGTTGAACCATTGAACCTTGAATTAGTCCATTAACCGATTTAATTACCGGTTCGATTTTCAGAACCTTGAATTAATTATGACCTTAATATAAAAGAAAATTTGTCATTAAATATGGCCTTCAAAAGCTAGTCAAATCAAAGTTTCCTTCAATTAGTCGCTTATCTTGTTTCAGTAATGAGAAGGATTTATGTGGGATTTTCACTTTTATTTATCAAATAATGATATTTGTACACTATTTTTTATATTATTTTTACACTTAGTTAACAATGAGTAAATTTTTAGTTAATATAGTATATCATTTGGTTAATAAGTTTTGGTAATCGATTACTTACAAACTTGGTTAACGATGAACAAATTATTGATTAATGAAGTATATCGTTTGGTTAATAAATTACCAGCTTATAAGTGATTGGTTACCAAAACTCATTAATTAAACAATATACTATATTAACAAAAAATTTACTCATCATTAACTAAGTGTAAAAGTAATATAAAAAAACGGTGTGCATTTATCTTTTTCCTTTATTTATTCATGGGCTTAACTATTTTTTTATGAACTATCACATCTTAACTTAAAAATTTAAGGCATTATGTTTATGGGTCGATGTCTTTTTACTTATATGGTTATTACTTATTCTATTCCTTCTCCACGTGGGAATTTTTAAGTTATATTTAAATTTCTAACAATCTCTCCCTCAAGTGTCAACCCTCTACATGAACTATACTCCTCTTTAAGCAAAGGTTTTTTTTTTTACGGCATCATCAACTTTTTTTCACCTAGCCTAGCTTCCAAGAGTTGTATCTCTTCATATTACCTAAAACTCATTTTTTAAAAGTCAATGCTTTTCATTAAAGTGTGTCTCTACCAATACTCTACAACATGGGTTGAGCGAACCCATTTTCATCTGAAGCCATGCCTTGCCACTTTACTTAGGCTTTAGTGGTCCATGGTTCTTTTTTTTTCAATGGAGGCAGCTATCACGCAAACACCAACTATCATCTCAAATATTTGTTTTAGTCGAACCATTGGCTCTGATATCACATGTTGGGTCAGGAGAAGCCCTAAATGTCATGGTGATCTTGATCCATGAACTTAACTCTTTGCGACCTCTTATAGATTTCAAATTCAAAATTAGTGGGAATTCAAATTTAAAATTACTCCATTTAACATATTTCAACTGAGTGAAAGAAAATCATCCAACCTTCCACTAGAACATATTTTACCTTGTACATAAATGGGAACTATATTTTGTTCAAGTATGATTCCTAACTTCTGTTTCTTTTCAATTTTTGCTTTAGGTTTTCTCTTGGTTTACTTAGCTACTCATGGATAAGTATAGGATATATAACATGGACTGAAAAGAACATGTAATTATTTCAGCTAACCTATCAGACTTTATTATAATAGATTGTAGATTTATCATAGGCCCATGCTGATGTTGCGCATGCTCTCCATCATCATGCAATATGAAGAACAATATGTAAATTACACATCCCATAGAAACATGCATATAAGAAAATCCTAGTTAACAATCCATATCATTATTGATATTACTAACCAGAGCATATTGAACATTATCATGAAGTTAGACAGGCAGATGCGCATGTAACCTACCTTCAAGGCCATTTTCTTGCAGGAAAAAGGATCCAAAATAAACACAAATTCCCACTTCTAGTTTCCAACGTTTACACAATTATGGCATGCAAGGCTCTTATATCTCCAAATTCACAAACAAATAAAGATGCATACAACACACAAAAAAGGTAAAATCAATCAGGAAGAATTCAAATATAGACATTGATATGAGAATTGGACTAGATTGGCCGGTTTAATCAATTCAACCGGGAACCAAACATGACACCGGTCCAATCATTGTATAAAAATCGTTCAACTTGAAAACCGATAAATCGTCTTGGACTGATAAAATCGATGAACCCAGAACTGGTACAAACGGTTGGTCGGTCAACTTTTGTTTTTCTTTCCAATTTCCTCCGATGTCAAAAGGGCATCGGTTTGGGGCTGCCGCCACTTTAAGTGTGGTTTATTAACCGCAGTTTCACTCACCGCAGCTAAAAATTGATATTTCCTATTTACTCGCTCGTTCGCTGTGCCATTTCTTCGCCTCACCCTCATACAAAAACTCTCTCCTTTTCACAAAGCCTCACCTTCGCAAAACCCTCTGCTATGCCATTGTTCTTCGCAGCTTTGCTCAGTTCATTTGGTAGCAATAATTGCAATTTGGTAGTCTTTTTCTTTTGCTCAGGATGATTTTGTTTTTCTTCAATTTTGCTTCAGTTTTAGTTGGAATGCTTCTCCAAATTTTTAATCGGTTCAACTTTGCTCAGGGTTATTCTCGCTGTGTTACTCTCCTCTTCTTCCTCCTTCAATGACAGTGCTCAGTTGCTCTGGATTTGATCCATGGTTCTTATTCCATGCAATTGGGTTATTTCTCGATTCTCTTTCTCTGAATTTTTTTGTGATTTTTCTTTGCAAAAGTTTGAATTGCAATCATGTGATGAGAAAAAAACTGCAACAATATGATTGGATTCATTCCATGATTCATTGTATTTAAGTTTCTGATGATTTATTCATGTAATATTTTTTTGTTTATTTTTTATTTTTGAAATTCATCTTTTTTTCCTCAAAATTTTGTTTGAATAGTAAGCGAAGTGTTTCTGAATCACCGTGACCGACGACTCTTTACCAAACAATTTTTTTTGAATTTTTTTTACAATGACTTTTTCGAAGTGAATTTTTAGTGGCAATTGCTCGTGATTTCCATACTCATGGTATGTTTTGCCTTCATTCTATTCGCCCATTTGTCTTTGTATGCATGCCTTCTGTTAAATGAATGCTTCTTATAAATGGTACAATTTGCCATCTCTTGCTCATGATATACTGTGCCGGTTGGTATTCTTGTGGTTATTGGCTTACTGCCACAGTTCTATCTGAACTTATTATGATGTTATATTCCTCACATTAGATTCTTATTGTTCCAACTTCCAATATGTTGCTCACCCCTCCCCAAGGTTGCTTCTGCAGTATTATAATTTTAAACTACTTGTCTCGTTAAGCTTTTGTTTATTATCTTCTCTAATGCAAGCTAGAAACTTACGTTTCCATTGTGGTCTTGTTTATGTGACTGAACCAGGGTAGGTATGTACACCTAGATGAACACTGATTGTTCCATAAATTATAATTATTTATAGGTCATAGAAAATATTAGATATTTTGCAGTTTATATAAGATTATGCATATCAAAATTATAATATAACTTCTTGATGAACAGGTACGGTTAATCTCTTGTTATAACCTTGTATCTAATTATTCCTTAAAGTTGCTCATCGCTTGAGAAATTTGCAAATGACCTTGAGTTTGACATCACTTCTCCCTTCATGTACAAGGTTTGTGGCGGTCGGGAAGAGGAACCTTGTGATTCTTATTTAACATTTTGGTATATGTCATGTGCTTTATTGAACATGTGCTTTTTATATAAACTTTCTCTGTTATTGCAGGTTTCTAATTTACTTGTGCAAGTGAGAAAGGAAGAATACTGGAGCTGACATTTATTATTCTGAACCGTTTTAAGTTCCCCGAGGACAGTGTTGAGCTCTATGATGAGAAAGTCAACAACAGAGGGCTTTGTGCTATTGCTCAGGTAGAGTCTCTGCATTACAAGCTTCCTGGAGGGCTTGCTGCCCAGAGGTATTGCATTTATTGGCTGGGATTGCTTCACATTTGTTCTGACCCTAATTCATGATTGTCCTGTGATATATTTCTTTTGTGTTTACATCTGTCAATGTTTATAATCTAGTGCTTGGTGACTGGTGAGTAGTGCTCGTCCATTGATTATTATCCTCTTTGTCCATTTGATAATGGGTTAAGATGAAGAGTTTTTAAATATTCAATTTTGGGGGAGTTCTTAAGGATCTTTGGTTGGATTTTAAGAGCTTGAAGTTTAGAAACTTCCACATGTGCTGATCTTTTAGTGGTTGCCTCTAAATTGGGTTTTTGTTTCCTTTTTACACTTTTTATCTTCTCGATTACACTACCATGATTATCTTAAACTATCCAGGAACTGCATTGCTGTTTTTACCATTCTTATCTACAATATCAACATTAACCTATAATCCTATCTTCATGGATCTTTCATTGTCTTTTACACCTCTATTTTCCAATATTTATGGTTAAGAGGATCTCTTCCATGATGAGATTTAATATTCAGCTTGGAGCTTGTTAGATCCTTAAACCGTTAGCTATTTAAGGAGCTTGTTAGATTTAACGTCTTCATAGATTCAACCGCTAATATCGTGTTGATATGCTTGCCAATAACTAAGTTATGTCAAAAATCAAGCAGTCAATAATTTCATATCTTTTATATATCTTATGGTATGTAAATATTATAGAACGCTAATGGAACATAAAATAATTTCCAATTAACATGGTATTTTATGAGGATGATCTACATAATGTGAAATTTTTATCCAATGGTGGATTTCATGAAAAGTTTATTCTATAAAAAATTGTTTAATGATGTAACTTTAATATAACTCTACACAAGATGCAAATGTTGTCTCTGTAATTGTGGTTAACTATATTTTATTTGGTTTGTGTTGTCTGTGTAATTGTCTCGCTGTGATATGTGGCATGAATTGCCTATCAAGTCTTTTATTTGATCGAAATACTTCTGGGGAGGAAATGCAACAATATGGCTGCTGGTTTCCCTCGATTTTTTTTTAAAATTTGTATTCATCTTTAATTATTACTGTCATATTTGAGTGTCGAAGTTCATAATTCTTGGTAATTTTACTTTTATTCTTCTTTAAAAGACTGTGGCTATAAAATTCCTTTCATGACACCAGTGCTTAATGTTGTAGCCTGGTGCAGATTCACTGGTTTCCTTATAGTTCTTAATCATTCCTAACATGTGGAACATATTATACTAAAAACTGGGATACGCAGGTTCATGTTCCTCCATCTTGTATGCTTGATGGTGTTCATTCATAGCACTTTTTTGGAACTAGTGTCATAATATATCACTCTCATAGGCCAACAGTTGATGTGATTCTCAAGTAATAAAGTTAACATTCTTGGCCAATAACTTTTTTCCTTTTTTTTTGAAGAAAATATTGAACTTCAAATTTTAGACCTCGAGGAATCAGGAAACCAGATCCCGCTACTAAAAGCAAAAGGAGAAGAGTGAAGAAACTGCAAGCAGAAATGCAATATATCAAAGCTCAAAAGGTCAGTTTCCATTCTTTTCATGTGCTAATTAATTATTAAAATTCTTGTTTCAGATTTGACATTTGTAATATTTCACATTGCAGGTTCAGTTGCAGCATAAAATGAAGCAAGAGGCAGAACAATTTCAACAATGGAAGACTACTTGTGAGAAGGAGTTACTCCAGGTGGTTTGCTTTTTCTTATAAAGATATTATAGTTCACTACAAAAATATATCATACTTCTGAGCAATTGTATTTCAAGTTGCTCAGTGTCTTTGATCCATTTCCAGTAGTCATGTAATTTAATTTACACAAGAATTAGCACATATAGATAAATCCTGCGAGTTACTATTTAGTATTTACTATTTAGGAAAATAATGTTGTGGCTATGTTAGTCTTTGTTACCACAATAATTATTCTTATTTTTAACAATGTTTATAAAATGTGTAGGAGACAACCTTGCAATTTTAAGAGCAGAGAGTCAAAAGAAGCATTTAAGAAATTTGAAGAAAAAATCACTGTGGTCAATTTTGAAAGAGGTAAGAAGACAATATTGTTGTTTTAGATTTTTATGGGTGAATATAGGAGAGTGTTTATTTTAATAAAAATTTGAACTTTAATATAACAGTTGATGATTAGTTTTTTGTCTTGTACTGTCAGTGATTTGGCATCTGAAGAGTGTACTTTTTGAATTCTTTAAATTACGTTTATTGTCTTTTTTTTTTTTTTTTTTTTGTAGTTTCAGTTGATTCTTGTTGGAAACGTTTACTATTTTGTACTAGCTTCATTTTATATACATAATCAACTCAAATTGTGTATCATTAATGTGCTTTCACCTAATAATTTAAACTTTTGGGAGAGTTAGTCCTTGACAATTCTTTTTCCTTAATTGTACTTTCCCTCTAATAAAAATTTCTTTTTCTATAAAGAAAACTCTTTATTCTTTTCAGCTTCTTATCTTAAGCATTTTTCTTGTCATACAACTATAAAATCTGATTGTTGTATCTGCAGATGATGGAAAATCTTGTAGACATCGTCCATTTTCTACATTTGGAGATATATGAAGCATTTGGTAGTGCTGGTATGCTTTCAAGAATTGCTAAGATTATTGATTATGATTAGCTAAGGGTCTGTACGTACATGCTTTATTTTCTTATTCCCTGAGTATGGATAATGGGATAGGGGATATGCATCAAGTTTTCTCCCTGGCTTGTATCTATCAAATGAGCTGGGGTCTGTTTATAGAAAGAGTATATAATTTGTCGACGAAAGGAACTCTTTGCTGTCATTAAGACATAAAATTCTGGATAGAGTGCAAGCTCTTGCACAAATTATGATGAATTTTCACATTGTTAATAGCTACTTCTCTATTTTGAAGCTTTTGTATTTGTACATACTTTCAATATTAAATGAATTTTCAGTAGTTTACATGTGTAACTTGTATAATTCTTTTCTTATTTGTTTTTTTACTGGATTATATAGATTTGCTTTGCAAAATAATTTTTTTTAAAAAATGGCATTTGCCCACAGTTCAAAATGCGGTTAAACGCCCATATAACCTGCATCTAAATGTTAACCTGGTTGCGTATCCCGACACCGTGTCTACTAACAGTGCGGGGTGACTGCTGGTAAATCATTTAGCCGCCGTCAGAAACTGCTTAGCCCATATTGACTGCGGCTAAACGCCAATTATATATATATTTTTTGTAGTCCATGGTTGCTGGCTTGCTGGGCCTGCACCAGCACCACCGCTCGCTTATTGCAGCGCCACCGCCTGCTTGCTACTGCTCCACCGTCCTCTTGTTGCGTTACCATAAGCCACGACTTGCTGAGTTGCTGAGTAGGAGTGGAAATAGGCTAGGCTAGGCTTTATTCGAAATAGGTCTGGCCTGTTTTAAAAAATATTGACTTTAGCATGGCCTGTTACCTATCATAGGCTTTTTTTTTTAGCCTGGTTTGGCCTTTTTATGAAAACTTAAAAGTCTGGTCTGGCTTGGCCTGAAAACCTATTTAAAAGTGTGTATTGCATAAAGGTTTTTAAATAAGCTAACAAGCTCAAATTTTATAAGTTTTAAATATACTTAATCTTTAACAAAATTATTATATTGTGTATAAAATAAATAAACTATATTAATATATAACTATTAAATCATATAAGTATTATAAAATTTTAATTATATATTATTATAATATATAAATAGGCCGGCCTGTTAGGTCTAATAGACTTTTTTTTAAGGCCTAGGCCTAGGTTTATTTAGCTAAATAAGTTTTTAAAAAAGTCTAAGCTTCACTTTTATTTGATAAATAGGCTAGGCCGATAGTAGGCTAGGCCGTAGGCCTCTATTGGGCAGCCTGACCTATTTTCACCCCTATTGCTGAGCCATGTCCACCTCCACCGCTTGCTGTGTTGCTGCGCATCCCTCCACCTCCATGGCTTGTGTTGTGGTCAAGAAGGGAAAGATGAGTGAGAGTGATGAGACTCATTTTGCTGTAATTGTATGTTGTGGTTGAGAGGGCAAAGGTTAGTGAGAGTGATGGTGGGACTGCTGTAATCGAATACTTTCTCTGACTTGGTTTCCTTTCTTTTTATTCTTTTTATGTTTTGAATACGGGTTTGTGATGAATTTTAAAAGTAATTACTCATGAAATGATTATTAAATTATTTTCTTATGGATTCACAAAATTGTTCTCTGCAAGGTGTGCCTGATAAGGAATAGTCCAATAATTTATTCTTTATTTGTATTGTTTTTTTTTAATTTTATATGTTCAATTAGTATATATAATTATATATATATATATATATATAAATATATATTTAATTATACTTTGGTTCAACTATTAAATCTTAAATTAATCTTTTATTCAATTTAATGACCAGATCGATTTTTAAAATCTTAAATACAAAAGATAGCTAAGGGTATTGTATACTCTCTCTTGGAGCTTGTTGATTATAGGATGTCTGGGAATGATCTCAACTCAACAACGCTCGTGACGCATGTATGCTTGCTTGCTAGCATATGATACAGTTTGAGATTGCATGATTCTATCCATCAAAGGCTAAAACCACACAAGCTGGATATTTATGTTAGAAACCCTAACACCATAAATAATACCTCAGCTTTTCGCTTCAAATTTTCTTCACCTTTAGCGTTATCAATTACCTCATAAGCAACTCTGTCGACACAAGAAACTATCTCTCAGACACTTCTCAACGTGAGTTCATTCAAAAAATCAAGGAAATACAATCATACAATCATTAAAAGGAATGAAAAGAAAATTTATAATAGATATTAAAAAATAAGACAGCTTCAATATATAGCATCCTTAATGTAAAGCAGTGAAAAGAAAACTTATAATAAATATTCAAAGTTTGGCTAAAATATCTACAAATTTCAGGAAAAGCAGAATGAAAAGTAACTAACATTGCTAAAGCATGCCAGAACCCTTGGAACACCCTCAGTTGGACCATCAATGCCACGAATGAAATCCATTCGAGATCTAATCCAATTAAAAGGCCTCACAATTGAGAACTCGAAGCCATTTCCAATACCCTAAGCTGTCAGTGATGTCATCTCAGTGATGCTTATTTTAACTATGAATGTGTACTTTCCTTCCTTTATTAGAGCTCTCTGAGCTCCAAATATGGTTTTAAATAGAAAGGTAATTACAAAAAGGATGCATCTACAACAAAGAGAAGAAAGAGTTATTCCTAATTGGAAATTAATAAGATAAAAAATTGCTATTGGAACGAAAAATAATTTAACGTAATAGATTTTGAAATGCTTTTTTGTTTGTTGCGTCTACAAATAATTATCATAGTCTGATAGAAATTTCTAATGATAATTGCGATATAGCTGCATGGATCTGTAAAAGGCCATCAAATGCTGTATCCGGTGAAGACTTGGAGATAGAAGTTATTTCTCATGGTTAATCAGTAAATCAATATATTATGCTTCATGAGCAACAAAAATACTTCCACGTTAATGTCAAGCAATTGTTTCTACTATAAGTAAACAAATCATCTGAGCCCCAATACATTCACCTTGAAACAAACAAGAATAGATGAAAACTACTCTTACCTTTACAATAATATATAATAGCTATTACTCCAATGACAATAAGGAAAAGTAATGCCATAATACACTTGTCAGTAGCAACCGATTGCAAAAACTCCATTAAATCAATCAATGAATGATTCATATACAGATATACTATATGCCATAAAACGTAAGATGATTTTATAGAAATAAATTAATAGAATCCCCATTAGTAGATTTGGTTTATTTTTATGACCTTTGATTTTGTTTTAAAAAAATGCACTCACACCACCAAGCTAGGTTTCCTCTAGATCGAAGACCACTCAAAATTAATAATAATAATAATAATAATAATAATAATAATAATAATAATAATATAAATAAATAAAAATGACTGTCCCTCCAAGTCCGATCCCAACCCCAATTAGAGTAAAGAATTGAATCCAACCTATAAAGATCCATCCAGTCTGGACACATTATATATATTCAATTTCCATTAAGAACACGGTACAATCTGCTAGAGGTAATAGCCATAGATTTAAGCAATTGACAAATTAAGTTGATAAAAATAAAAAATAAAAAGGACAAATAAATAAGAGGTTGAATATATATTTTAGCAACACTAGTTTGAAAGTGCTTGCAGGTATAAAGCTTTGTATGAATGACTTCCTAATTATATAGTTCATCTCTGCAATCTTCGATTGGAAATGATATGTGCACCGAAGTTTTTGCACAAAAACTTTAAACATAAGACACCATGAGGTGCAGCAGCACCAGCACAATGATCGATTTTCCGCACTGAATGTTAAGTATATGCAACTTCCACCATCCAACAAAATTGGGTTTTGTATCCAGTCAAGTAAATCTAACTGGGTTTTCGGTAGGTTTTGATTTTAAAGTTTCTGTTTGGACTTAGACCCTCTAAAGTAAAATGTGTACTTTAAAAAATAAAATGTAGAATTATAATCATTGATGAGAAAATCAAGAAAATAAATTATTAAATATTCAAAATCTGTTATATATGTGCTTGTATTTTATAAAATCTTAAACTATTAATTTTCTCATTAACGGTTACAATTATACAATTTACTTTATAAAATACACCCTTCACTTTATAGGATCCAAATCAAGAATCCTGCTTCTTACAAAGTAGCGGACCATTATTTATCTAGAGTTGATATTTGCTTTGATATATATTTATACCTCAGTTGAATTCTTATCGAGGTTCAGTTTAATATGATTTCATTGACTTTTATTAAAAATAATTTTAATTAGCGCGCACATATTATTGCTATATAAACAAGGTTATGAATAATTTACAAAGACCGAATTAATTAGTGTCTATGCCTGCAATACTGATAGCACCTTTTGTTGTTATTAGTATCAATTTCATTTGTAAACCCATTAATATTATGAAACTCAAAGAATCCCGGTTTGAAAATAAGGAAAACAATGTCAAACTTATACAAGTTTTAGAAATAATCATTGACTAACCATCTGGCCTGGCGTATAGCACACCAATTGATTAGGCTGTGGTAATTTAAGTAGATGTTATAACTTCAAGTTGCAATAAACAATTTTTTAATACACAAAAAATATAAGTTTGAACTACCTTAAGAAATTAATAATAGCTATTAGTTATATTTAATTAATTAAGAAATATCAGCTCATGATTTTATCAAATGCTTTAAAGTACTATTTCTTGAAATAGCCCTTTGGAAAGTAACTCAAGCTTAATGAGTCGTATTTTTCCTCAATTAATTCTCTTCCCATTTATTATTTAGCAATCTACTTTGAGTTCTAACAATACACGAGGACTAGTAGAAATGGTGCCACATAAATGATTATGCATTTAGCCAATGAGCAAATAGCTCATATAGCACAAACTGTAATATATTTGATGTCATAATATTGATATCTTTCTTCTCTCTTTTTCTTTTTTCCTTCTCCAAGTCTATAAAGTTTCCTATATAAAAATGATGATGCATGTATATAATTAGCAAGCTGTGTGCTCAATTATATGCTGTCAAATAATGAGGTAATGAGCGGATGCTGTGATGGATTTTGAGTTAAAATTTTGGAATTGTCATATAATGTTTTGATACTATTTAAAGAGCGGTATGTGTAATTTTCTTAAGTATACTTTTATAAATTTTTTAGAGCGGTATGTGTAATTTTCTTAAGTATATACTTTTATAAAAATTTTAGAATGACCATGACTCCTCTGAGATCTCACAAAGATCTGCCCCTGCGTGGATGGTAATTAATAAATGCTTAGGCTCAAGTGAAGCAAAGGTAACATAGAGCAGTAAACAAATGATGATCACTTTCAATAAAGAAAGTTATAATTGATATTGGGTGCAAATAATATACAATATATCGCCAATGGGGCTGCAGTAAACTAAATGTGTGAGAATGAAGTGATGGGATAAAATAATGAATTTAATTTCAATCCATTGTCAGTGTAAAGTTTTTTTACACTGTTATTCAATCATATGCTGACACATCATTAAAAGAGTTGACTTTCTAGGTGTTTGTTGTGATAGTCAAACTCTTTTAATGATTTAGTAACACATGATTGGATGACAGTGTAAAATTTTTTACATTAACAGTGGATTAAAATTAAACTCTAAAATAATTGCTTGTTTGAAAGTCGAAATTAACCACACTACACTAACACTAGCCTAAAACGCAATTGTTTACAAAGATGTGAGAGGCAGGCGGGCAAATTAAGGAAGTTTACTTGATTTTATATATTGACATTTCCCAGTGACTTCTCAAGGGTTGGCATGGCTGAAATGCAAAGTAACTAAAGTGATATAGTATGATCTTTCTCAACCTGCAGAGTTGTCATAATACCACTTAATTTTGAATTGAAGTGAGTGAGGCAACTCATAGAAGGATTTAAAAGCCTAATTTATTAATTATAGGTGGAAAGGAAATTTTTTCTGCCCAATCATCCTCCTATCATCCACCTAGGAAACAGAAAGAAATAAATAAAAAATCAGTCCTGATCATATATATATATATATATATATATATATATAGGGAAGGGATCAACTTACACCGGTGTAAGACTTGATCACTCTTACACCACTCAATAACTTTTTATTGAATAACTTTCTTACAAAATCCACCATTAGATTGAAAGTTTCTATCATGTAGATCATACCTATAAAATTTTACATTAATCCGAAATTGTTTTGTGACTCATTGATATACATCAAAATTAACGTAAATATAAACTATTGAAATATATGAAAATATGAACTATTTGATTATATTCTTATTGATATTCAATTTTTTCAAAATTTGACATAAATGATCTATATGATAGAAACTTTCAATCTAACGGTGGATTTTGTAAGAAAATTATTCAATAAAAAGTTATTGAGTGGTGTAAGAGTGATCAAGTCTTACACCGGTGTAAGTTGATCCCTCCCCATATATATATATATATATATATAGAACGCATTAATTAGATGTGATTTCTCAGGATACACAAGTATTTAATGTTCGGTACTACTTTCTCAATTTACCATAGTCATAAGAGAATGGCTCACAAAAAGTTAATTGTGGGCATGGTGTTTGTGGTCTTGATCGAAATGCAACACCTCATTCACTGGCTAATGCTTAATTAGTTCGTAGGCACATTGACACACGTTAGTCCAACCAGGAAGGTGCTAGATATGTTGCATGTGCTCTAAGGCAACCTATTGGTGCCAGACACTTGGAAAGGAATCGTTGGCCACGGCAGAAAGTACCTTGGTCATTGTTATATAACCACGTTCCATAAACTGTTACCATAGGGAAGAGCAACTACGTACAGTACATTCATGCTTTCATGATTTAATTGGATGGCTCCTTCCTTCAATGAAATAATATTTATTCTCTCTAAAAGACTGCCACTTTTCAACATATAAATCATTTTGGTTGGTTGATGCTTCCTGGATTTTCGTCCTTGATTTGCTGTGGAAGTAGTTGTTGAACGGTTACATGTAGGAAACCTTTTGGGGAGTGAAGTATTAACTATCCTAATAGTTTATGCTATTGAATACATATAATGATTTTGTATTTCTAATGCACTCTTTGCGTAAGAGTTATTTTGGCTCGAAACATGATCAATGTACAAATTCATTATAGTTTGAACTAAAATTTAACTTTATTTTAAAAAAATGAGAGCAATAATGATCGAACTCCTAATTACTTGATCATAGGGTTTTTGATACCATGATCAACTATCTCAAAAGCTTAAGCTCTTAAGTGAAGGTCTAAGATTATTTTTTATATCTCTAACATGCTCCCTCACTCAAGAGTCATTTGAACTCGAAGCGTGAATAATACACAAACACATCATATCTTATGCTAAAATTCAACTTTATTACCTTGTACTGAAATTTAATTTTATTTACAAAAATGTTAATGGCAATGATTGAACTCCTGACTACTTGGTCATAGATGTTTTGATACTATGTCAAAGATCAATTATCCTAAAAGTTTAAGCTTTTGGATGATGACACGTGAATGACTTTATATCTCTAACAAGGGGTGAAGGATATAGAAGAAACCTAATTTTTCAAAGTAATCTTCAACTTCCCTCCTTAATTCCCATACTTAGAAACATGACCTTACGTTTAATCTAAACAGCATAAACTCCATCTTCTTTTTTTGAGTATATGTTAACATCTAATGAATATAATATTTAAGTGTGGTAGAGTATGCGGTACCCAACTATTAAAAATAATGGGTTAATGAAACCCTATCCTTAATCCGAGGCTTAAAAATTTAGTTTACATTAACTCAACACCTAGTGAAGAT
This sequence comes from Styphnolobium japonicum, assembly GCA_023212625.1. Lineage (NCBI taxonomy): Eukaryota > Viridiplantae > Streptophyta > Magnoliopsida > Fabales > Fabaceae > Styphnolobium > Styphnolobium japonicum. Next base: position 15,638,320 of record JALBWW010000003.1, on the reverse strand, counting down.
ACTAATTAATTGATGCTGACAATTCATTGTGTGAAGAAACCCGAAAGTGACTTTATACCTGTTTGTTTGGTGACGGCGATGGAGGCTTCAAATTAATGGGGTTAGTACAAAACAAGAAGAGTGAACCAGAATATAAACAAAGATGAAATCAAATTTAAACATCGATCTTACAGATTAATAATTAATGGTGGAAAATTCATGGAAATTAATCTTGGGAAATTATCAAAACAAATGGAAGTGTTAGCAAATTCCTTGATTCTCCGCTATGAAACTCAGATCAAACTAGTGATTTACTAACCACCGGCTTTCTGTCTTGTTGTGAACTTTGCTTGAAGGATAAATATCCTTTCATATTCTTGAACCAAGGACCCTTATGAAAGCACATACTAGAATTTGTCATCAATATAATTACAATGAAGAACTATTGGGAGTGTACGGAAAGTTTTGTTAATTATTTGATTTGGACAGAGACAATGGCATATATGGGAGAGTAACATGCTATGAAGCTCAAGTTGAACAACGTAACTGAATTATCTGCAGAAACCATGGCCAAGATTAATTTATTGATCTCAAATTCAATAGATCAATCAAAGCATGCAAAGACCAGTATGTATAAAAGAAGCAAAACAAGCTAGTAATCTTGTTCTTGACCCAATTAAATCTAGTTAAGACACTTGTACCAAAAAAATATAAAAATCTGGTTAAGACAAGAAAATTATTACATTGTCTCATCCTCAAAACCTTAAACTGGCCTTGAGACGGAGGTATCAGCAACTACTACTCTCAGACAAATTCTACTTCACTGAGCTTTTGGTTACTGCCTAACACCTCTGGTGGGCAATTTATATAGTTCATCCTTCTCTTCTGGGCTATTTCCTCTTTCTTGACTAGCTCTATCTACCTCTAATTCTCTATATCTATGCAAATACCTTCTCATTGGCTCTGCATAATCATCAAAACCTAGCGTTCCCAGGGCCCAGCAGATGTCATCCCCATTCACAGTCTTTCTCCTTTCCTTCCTGCACTTCTCTGATGCTTCGCTGGTTACAAAGCTTATGAACTCCGACACACATTCTTGCATTGTTTCCTTCGCTTCCTTCGAGATTTTTGCATTCTGAGGCAAAATCTGCTTCATGATCCGACCAACATTGGCTATTGGCAGCAACCGATCTTGTTCCTTGATACCACCATTGTCGTTTAAGGAACTACCTCCGACGTTATCAACCATTTTTCGATTTCCAAGGAACAAACTATTCTCTTTTAACTAAAATAGACAGAGAATCGAGGTTAGACCGAATCCCATTATATATAGATAAGTGCGCACACACACACATATACATATATGTAGGCACTCGCTCATAGTCATGTCATGTCACATGAAAGTTGCGACTTGTGTTTTCTTGTTCAATATGACATGTCACATGTTGTCAAGGACCAAACAGGCACACCTTGTAGGAAAATTTAATTTTATGTAAAAAAATGAGAGTACGAAAGATTGAACTCACCACTTGGTTATGAAGGTTTTAAAATTATGTTAATGAATAATTCTCTTAAAAGGTTAAACTGTTAGGTGTAAGTTCAATATTAATTTTATATTTTTAACACATGACCAACTTGGTCGACTACAATTAGGAATGATAATAGGGCAGAGCGGGGGCAGGTTGTAGCACCCTGTCCCCCGTCCCGTATTTGTACATGTATCCATTTTTTATTTCCTTGTGGGTAGACGGGTACCCATCCATATTCATGGATACCCATAAAATCATTAAAATTAAAAAAAAATTGAAAAAAGAACAATAATAAATTAAATAAATTTTAATATCTTAATTTATCCACTACAAACTAATTTAGTTCAACAACTTTAAATACTTAAAATCAAAATAACAATACAATTTTTTTGAAGAACATATATATACATAATAGTAATACAACTTTAAATACTTAAAATTATATATCGGATACCTACGGGTATAGAGAAAATAACCCTTTCTCCTACCTTATTTAATAAACAGATGTTAAACCTCCACCATAACAAATATTACCTAAAGGTACCCATAAAAAATAAGAAATTACCATCCCTAGCTAAAAAGGTAGGGTCTGACGCTGCAGCTCGATCCATCGGAGTACACAGTCATTTTTATTTTATTTTTTACAAAATTTGGACAAAGTCCACCCAAAGAAATCTTGAATTTCATTGGCATGCAAGTACTGTTACTGGATGCTCAGAAGGCTTTTGGGACAGTTGAAAAGAGTAAATAACCCTTGGAAAGCTCAAAGATACAATTACAAGTTGATGGGCGTTAGTATTAAAGGTCAAGAATTGTAAACAAACAGGTCCACCAAAGTGAACCACCAATGAGCTTACACTAACATGGTTTAAGAAATGATTAGGAGTTTTAAGTGTGAGGGATATATTATTGCACTTTGCCTACAAGGTGGATTGAATCAAACTCAACCTCTGGAAAGGAAAAAAAAAAAAAAACTGAGATGGAAAATAAATAAAGCAAAAGTAAAGGAAAGTGATTCATTTTATTTTAGTTTTATATGTTTTAATCAAGTTTACGTCATTCTATACGACAGCAAGGTAATTTTTTGTTTTAATAATTGCCCAGCGGTTGTGGGTTGAATTGGAATTTAGGAGCCGTACATGTGATCGATGAGGTCCAAGGTTGTCGGGAGTTTGCATAGAGTTAACAGGCGAGAGCCAATTACAATTACAATTATGATTTTTTTTCAATAACTAATTGAAACAAAAAAATAATAACCATCAACATATTAAAAAAATCTAATCTTTTTATTTTGCTATAGAGTGTTATTTTTTTAGATTTGTAGAAAATGTTTCTACTGTGATATCTAATTAGATTGTGTTTTTCCCCTATATCAGTGAGAGTTAATTATCTCTTTCTTATAAACGACTCTCTCTTAAATGAAATCAATATTAAATTAGCAACTTCAAATGTGAGTTTATTTTAAGTATTGTGAAACCTTATTTTTACGAAGTAATTGTCCAAAAATAATATTGGGGATATACAGGAACGGATTCAGGGGGCGACTAGGGCCTAACCCCCTCCCTGCCTCACAAATTTTATTTTTTTATTACATGTAATAAAATTTTTATGTTAAAATATGTATAAACTCTTATATTAATTTATAATTAACCTCTGTTATACTTAACAAATTAAAATAGTCATTATTATAAGTTTAATAAGATTTTTATGTTAAAATATGTATAAACTCTTATATTAATTTATAATTAGCTTATGTTATACTTAATAAATTAAAATAGTCATTATTATAAGTTAATAAGTATTATTTTATAAATTATTTGGTCAATTAACTCAATAAACAAGTAAAGAAAATAAATTTTTATCAAAATAAACACACAAATTAACAACGTCGTGCTCAACTTTAATAAAATTAGAATACGTTTAATTTTTAAATTTATGCAAACATAATCTTTTGATCTGTAGCAAAATTCAAGCGAAGAGTCAATGGCACTTTCTTTTTGGTGCTCGTGTTTCGTAAGCCTACTTTCATTAACTATATATTATGCAATGTTTGTGGTTATATATGGTTTCTGTTGCAGCTAATGTTTTAGATGCCTATTTCATTGTTTTTACATATGATATATTTTGGGTATGTGCATCAGAGTAGCTTAAGTTATTCTAAGATGAAAGCTGTGGCGGAGTTTGAGATTAAATTTTAAGAGCGCCGGCCATATATAATAGATACTTATTATGGTGTACAAAGTGTATTATAGTAGGACGGTTCACGGTTGGGAATTTTTTTTATCAAAAATATTTCATATACTTAATCTGAAAGGTTCAAGAAAACATGCTTTTTAGCAACTCACAAATGTTCAAGGAAAAGTTGCTTTAACTTTCATTTTTGAATTTGAAGCAATGTATATGAAATATTTTATGCTAAAATGTAAGGAACACCCTCTAATTATAGGTTAAGTTTAAAAAATTCTTCTGTGCTTTTAAACTTACTAACACGACTCCGTAAACTAATAAAACAATGTATAATAGTTATTTTGTTAACATTTTCATTTAAATCACTGATGGAAAAATAATCTTGTGACTGCACGTGTTGCTTTTCTCACTAATTTTACCTTAAATTATTAATATTTATCCTTCAAATCATCTCTAAGTCTATTTTCTAACCCAATATCACCGTTTGATTGGTTCCTAAACAATTTTAAATGGTGGTATGAGGTTAATAAGTGCATCGAAAAATAGACCTATAGATAACTTGAGGAATAAATATTAATGATTTAAGGTGATATTAGTAAAAAAAAATCAATACGTGCAGTCATGTGATTACTTTTTTGTTAGTGATTTAAATGAAAAGTTAACAAAAGACTTATTATACACTATTTTATTAGTTTAAGAAGTCATGTTAGTGAGTATGAAAGTACAAAAATGTTTTTAAACTTGACTCATAGTTAGAAGGAGTTTCTTGTATTTTAGCCAATATTTTAGGTCATTCTTTCTTTACATTGACGAAATTTAAAATCTCTTATAAACTATCCAAACTCTCTTTATCATTAATCTATTACTAATAATTTATATTTTAGTATTTATATCCAAAGGGTAAAATCATTAAAATTAATAATGGGAAATTAAAAAATTTTAAAATTAAATATAGCAAAGGAAAAAAAAATAAAACAAACAATTTTTTTCATAACTAATTAAAAAAAAGATTACACTTGCATTAAAAAACAACAATTGCATAATACTTTTATTGAGAAAATATGATATATAAAAGAATATATTGCTAACATTAATAGATTTCAAATAGAATTGCTCTTACATTAAAAAAAAAACAAATAGTAACTTCCCCCCCCCCCTCTTTTTATGTTGGTTCCTTAATGTGCTAAATTTGTGACAAAACATAGTTATTTAATATATGGAATCGTTAACTTCATTTGATGAGTCAAATGTTTCTATCTAACATATATATATATATATAGGAGAAAAGATGACTTGGTGAAAAATCCGACCTCCCGCATGTAAAGATTTGAACCAATGTCAATTAAATTCTAGTTCACAAAAGCCATACATTTTTAATGCAACTATAAACAACGAGTAGTAAATTTTTTTTAGGGAAACATGCCTTACAAACTCTACAGTGATGCTATGGTCTCTTATGATGAGACTACATGCTGACAATTTGTAAGCACTCTTATGATGAAGTATACAATATGAGTAAACCATATTCCTTTTGCAAATATCATATTATATGCTTCTTTAATTTGAATATCTTCAAATTAGATTTTTCTAATTCTCAACTATATATTAATTTAAAGGGGCTGAATTAAATTAAATCCTTCTACCTAAGGAATATATCCAATCAATGCAAGTGCGTATTCATTGTATTCATCTCTCCTCTCTCTCTCTCTCTCTCTCTCTAATACAAGGTGAAAAAATGTTAATGATCGTGATGTTTATGATTAAAAAAACACAAAGCCAACTCCTAATTGATCAACAATCAACATACATTTACAAACCCACCAAGAGTTGTCGACTAGGTTAAGATTTTCTTAATTATTATAGCCATTTTGATCTGCCTTAATTCCACACATGCTATAATTGTTCCGTCTCCACTTGAATGCTTGGGACAGATGAAATTTGGTGGAAGCAACTAATCAAAGTAAAGCTCATTGTGAAATGATATTCTAATAGAAAGTAAACCCAGAAATTTGCAAATTTTTTATTGAAGAATCTCTTTTTATTATTCTACAACGTGCTACAAAATATATTCACACTTGAAGTGTGGTCTCCACTCTTTCTTTTAAGATTTTAAGATTTTAAGATTTTTGTTCTTGTTAGCGAAAAAAGACAAGAGCTTAGCCCCAGAGAAATTCTTAGGTGCATATATTAAGGGTGTGTAAACGCCCACTCTAGACCCTGTTTACAATGTGTAAATGAGTATTTAAGACTTTTTATTATGTTTGAAAAAAATCTCAGTAAAAAAAAGTGAATGAAATTTTCATCTCAAATATGGTTTAGGTAGAAGCAACATTTTGTTGTTTTTGCAATAAAAGAAAATTTGTTTATGTGTATTGACAGAAATACCATTGTAATTTGATATTATATTATTTTAATAATATTTAAATAAATATAACCTAATAGATTTTTAAAATATTATTATAGTATATTCAAAGTAATTTTATTTTATAATACTCTAAACAAACTTAACATTTTAACAAATTTATTTTTTAATCTAACTCAAAATAACTCATATCATTTTTAGTAACTACACATTTAAAAATAATTTTTATCAATATTATTTAAATAATATTTATTTAATAAAATAAAATTTAAATAAAATTTTTAAATATAAATTATTTTAATCTAATTTACTTTTAACTAAAATTAAATTTATAAAATTAAATTGCTCTAAAATTGAGTTTGTAACAACTAATCTAAACATATATTAAATATCTCACGTCTTGTAATAAATGAAGGTAATTATATAAGCATTTTGAACGTCACTTTGAGTCTTTGGCAAGGTTTTGAAAACTGAACTGGTGATTGAACTAGTCAAAGAATTGATTCAAAGTTCAATGGTTCAATCGTGGTTGAACCGTGGTCGAATTAGAGTATAATTTAAATATATTTATATATATATATAAATATATGTATTATATACTAATTAAACAAATTAAAAATCATAAAAAACAACACAAGTGATAAAAAAATAATTTATAATTTATTTTTTGAGAGTCCAAAGTATTTAGTAATAGTATTATAGTTTATTTTTATTTAAAAAAATTCTAATTTGAGTTTAAAGAGATATACAATCAATTATACATTTAGTTTTCAAACTTCTATATAATCTAAGTTTAAGTATTTCATATAAAATTCTTTTTAGATTAACTTACATTAAGTTTTTAGATCAAAATGACATCATTTGAATTAACAAAAATTAAAAAAACAAAGATCGATTGAATCTAGTTGGATCAATCCGAATCGATCAATTCACCAATTTTTTACTGATTTTTAGGTTTGATAATTTTTTTAAAATAAATTAAACTGATAAGATGACCAATTCTCAATGCAACTCGTGAAACCATCCAATTGATGTTAGAATAGCCAATATTTTTTATTGTATAGCTCATTTATTGGTTACTATTGTAACTAACTAAGCTAACTGCGCATAATAAATTGACAGCTAATCTAGCTACAATAGTAACCAATAAATGAGCTATACAATAAAAAATATTGGCTATTCTAACAATTGATCTGAGTTTCTTAACGCTGATCTTTGGCACTTATTTTCAAAATGTTCACTAGAGCATCACGCTGACACGTGTAAAAACATCGTGCATTCTTAGCCCACGAGCCTTTCTTATTCATGGGAGAAACAAATGTTTCTGAGGCATTGCCAAAAGCCATCGCTTTGCTTGGAGTCAAGTGATATTGCCTGCAACTGCAAGTCTGCAAGCATTCCTTTGACCCACTAGGAGACGGGTAGATATATTGGCAAAAAGACGAAATCTTGACAGATTTTTGTCCCTAAATTCTTGGTTGTTTGAGAAAGTTACTTATGTTTTGACAGAGGAATTTGAAAGAGAAAGAAAAAGGGGGTAATTTTAATTTTAAATAAATATTTTTTCCATTTAAAATATTTTGAAATGAAAGAAATAAAATAAAAAATTATTATATAATTCTTTAATTTTTTTTCTCAATTTAAGAATAAAAAATTATACATCCTCTACACTTTTCCATTTCAAAGATACCTTTATCGGGTGTTTGGTTTGCGGATTGTTTTTTCATTCATGGGAATCCTTATATGGGAATGTTGGATTCCCATGTTTAGTACAAGTTTTAAAAAAATATTCCCATCCTAAAATGATTCCCGAGAATGATTTTTAACCAACATTTCCACACTTTTATTCCCATGGGAGAGGTAGGTTTGCAACATTCCAATGACATGAGAATATTTTTGTTATGTGAAATGTCCAAAATATCTACCCTTCTATTAACATGTTATTAACCAACAACTACCACGTCATTGTTGGTGACCGTCATCAACTGCCATAAGCCACCATCTACGGCGGCCAATTATCAGAATTCGGCTACCCTGTCACCGCCTCCAGTTGACGGTGACCGAAAACTTCGGCCATTATGCTAGTCGTCAAAATTCGAACACCCTTGCCACCGCTGGCGACTTCGACCGCTGCGTTAGTCACCGGAATCTAGCCACCGCAAGTTGGCGGCAGCTGACAATGACCGATGACTTTAGCTACCACACCGATCATCGAAATTCGACGACTTTAGTCACTGCCCTGGTCATCGGAATCCAACCACCCCTGCCACCGCGAGAGGTTGACGGTTGCAGGCAATATTGGCTACTGTCGTTGGCTGTTGGAGTTATTCTCGGAAAAGTTTTTAGTTAACCAAACGTAATAATCATCATTCCTTAGAATACCATTCTTGGGAATATCATTCCTAGACATGCTATTCCTAAGAATATTTTTTCAAACCTTGAACCAAACGCCTCATTAATGTTTGATTTTCCATTATGCCAAGACAAGGCGTGGTATGGCCTCTTTACCAGGTTCTTAGCCCACAAGAACCAATTTGAAACAATATACTAGGGTTGAAGACTTCAAGCAAAAACTTTTAAGCTTATATAATTATTACATATAGAGTCAGCAATAGACAAAAGAATTGATTGATAATTAGGTGGCGTTTGTTTCAAGATTTATTAAGTTATTTCTGGAAATATGAATTTGGGAATGAGAAATTTTTATGTTGGTATAAGTATTAAAAAAATATTCTTGGATATTAATAATTCTCAAGAACTTGATATACCCATGTTTTGATTAGTTTTCATTTCCATCAGAGAGCTAAGGAAAGTTCCATTTCCACGACATGGGGATAAAAATTATTATCAAAAATACCAAAATGCCCACTGTTCTTGCTATAATTAATCTCTGACTCCCCTCTTCTCACCCTAAGATTATTTTTCATTCTTCATCTTTCTTAAACTAGGCTCCTTCAACTGGAGAAATTCTTAGGGACACTGAGAGTAATACTCTCAACCAATCAAAAAATGACATGTGTCACAATTTCAGTTACAAATTATTTATATAATATTTTATTGTGACAAATGTCACTTTTTAATTGGTTGAGAGTATTACTCTCAGTATCCCTAAAAATTTTTCCTTCAAGTGTGGTATTTTCTCTACTCATTTCTCATACCAGGTGGCATTTGCGGCAGCTTGGTAGGTTTTTAATTTTTTTTTACATTTGTTATTTGAATGTTCATCTTTATTTTTTTTAGCACATTCTCATTCCTATATAGTCTTCCTCCTGCCCTAAGCATTCTATGCTTGAACCTTGGTACACTTTCCTTGAACTCTGGTATTCCCTCTCATAAATTGCTTTGAGAGGTTATTTGGTTCAATTATTCTTATTTTTTATGCTTGTATTCACTAGAAGAGCTCGGTATTCTGATTACTTATTCTTGAGGATATGATTTATTATTATCATTTGTTGTTATTATATAGATATGTGACTAAATTAGGAAATATATGTAACTTTATCAAATTTATGATATGGATATTTCTTATGTTTCATTTTTCTAATATTTATATTTATTTTGTATCATAATATCAGTTGAAAGAAATGCTTTTGTGATTTTGGCTGAAAAGAATGATATTTAATACATTAGGGGCATTTTGAGAATTATCACATAGATTCCTAGGAATTTGCAAAATAAACCAAACAAGCTTTTTAAGTTATTCCTAAGAATTTCAAAATAATTCTCAGGAATTTCAAATGTTAACCAAACTGATTTTTTAAAATACCCAGGAATAGCATTCCTAGTCATATTATTCCTAGGAATGTGATTCCTAAGAATGTAATTACCAACCTCAAAACAAACGCCCCATTATTGATCAATGGTCAACTGCACCTTGTTGTAACATGGGTGGATATTTTGGGCATCTAAGCAATCGAGGTAGGTAGCATAATCATTTTAACTCATTCTAGACAGATTTTGTATAGTTAGTTTATCTATGAATCTATAGTAAGGGCGACTTCGTTTTCTGCAACACAATAGTCTATGATTATTGTCCAAAGTTAAAATTAATCTAAGGTTTACTGTTGTCGCTGATAACAGAAGTATTAATATAACTTACAATGTTGAGATTTTATCGGAAGTGTTTTTTGCTTTAATTTAAGATAATCACTTTACAAAAACCTATGTACTAAATAATTCTCATAATTTCTTCTCTCTCATTCTCATAAATCAAATAATTCTCCAATTCAAGTATTTATAACCCATATTTCTTGATATTTCAAAATAGGAAACTACTAATAAAATAAGAAACTAATCATAATAATCAAAATAAAAAATTGAGTCAAACTCAACAATGAGAACTTTCACCTCAATAGATAGATTAATAAAATTTAACATTTACAAGAAGTCATTGAAAGAAGTAAATGAGTCGAAGACTTGCTCTTGAAATAAATAGTTTTCCCACTCATATATGATGATCATCAAGAAGTTATTGATGATTTTTAAAAAATAAATTTCTTTGTGAAATTCATTCATTTTGATTTTTCTTGAAAAATAAAAATTTCTAATTTATCATTTATTCCTAACACGTTACGGACTTAAATTTTATTTATAATAATGGCTATTTAACAATTTTTTTTTGTTAACAAGTGTTGACTCACTTAGTCGAACCTTCCGCTCACGTTAGTCATGACTTGAGTTCAAATTTAGGGTATGTCTGTTGGTAGGCAATTTGTAATCCTACCATAAATTGTCATTGAGATTGGTGATTTGCTTTAGTCTTGAACTGAATATGAGTCTTCCTATCACTAAAACTTTTATGTACCTAAAAGAAAACCACTCATTTTTGTCCTAGTCATTTGTCATCTTTGAATAATATGTCTAACAAAATGAGACATGTAAAAGCAATAAAAATTAAAAAATAGTTTTTTCTTAACATCCAATGTAATTTTTTTAGTATATGACATTAGATTAAATATGTCACCATTTTAAGAACTCACAGTATAAGATGCTAATATTTTCTCTACTCGTAAACAACACCTAAGTACCTTTTTTAAGGTTCCTAATCGCACATTCGATTCTCAAATGAAAAAATTGACTGGTCTCCTAAATTAATTTTAAATTTCAGTTACTTCTTCACATCGCTGATGCCCTTCGTCACGCTAAATATTTTTAGGTGGTATATGCTTTACCCAGAAGCAGTAAGGCCAGATATTCACCCCCAAACATCTGAAAAGCAGCTATTATCACTCAATTCTCCTATGTCTTGGGCTTCCTATAGCCAGAAAAAATGTAACATGAACCTTGTCTTTTTATAAATTCCACATTAAATAAAATGCCAAGAGAGCTTTGATATCTTCACAGACTTCACATATCTCTTTATTATATCCAAGCCCAATAGGCAAAAAGCTTAAAAAATTTCAGGTAACAAGGCAGTCCTATAATATGTACTAGAACTAACTACCCAGAGAACCTCTCAAGAAATTATACCTTTGGGATGGTTTTTGTGTAAATCAAGGTATCCTCTTGCCTGAAAGGCAAGAGATTAATCTCACAGGATTCAATTAGGCACGTGAAGCGAAAATCCCTTCTAACTATGTTTTTCTTTATACACACTGTCCTAAGAATCGAACCTAAGACAAGATGCTTAAGGTAACCGAACCTCAACCTTCTAGACAGGATTTATGCACTTCTAGGACCTGACCACAACCTTGTACATGTAAGTACTGATAAAAGAAAATATAATAGCATGTAAAGTGATATCAAAATGTTGACAGGAAATGTGATAAGTGCAAGCAAAAGAGCGTTCAAACAGCATGTGAAACAAAATGATAATAATAATAATTAGTTACCATCCTGATTTGAACAAGACAACTACCTTCATCAGCACAAGTAAAATAATAAGGTTGAATTACACAGGTTTTGATTCATAAGTCAAAAACTTGAGAAACAGGACATGCCATCATCTTTAGCTATCTTGAAGTATTCATCTTATATGAAAGAGTTTCCATTTTAAAACATTTTATAAACTTCAGGAGAAACAACTAAGAAGTCCTTCGAAATATTACATCAATGAATAAGCTGGCAAAATTATTATAAGGCCTTTCAATAGAAGAAACAACACAGCTTAAGCCCATGGAAAAATCCTTTCTCCAAATCCATCACAAAGTGTTGGTCATTTGGCAAGTGTTAGAGAAACAGAAAATGGAATGCTGTAATGTAGACAAAATATTTCACATCAAAAGTTCCATACATTAGATATGAGAATTGACTGTTAAATCACACAATTTCCCCTAGGCCAAGGGTATTTGCTATTTTACCTTCTTCGTCCCCAAGCCCAATGGGCAAAGATTTTAGAAAATTCAAGCGATGTGCCAATCCCATAATTTCTGAGTATATATAACATGGTGTAAAGATATAGAGAACCTCATTGTGGCATGAATCCACTTGCCTCGTAAAAGAAAAAGTTTATGTAGGCAATATAACAAACAGATAAAAGAGTAAATGATGATTACAACAATCAACAAAAGTTTCAAGTTAGCAAATGAAACATGACTGTTAGACTAGTTGCAATCCTGAATTAGACAGTAGTAGCACATGTACTTCGATAGGATGAAGAAATATATATAATAAATTAGAACTACCCAAAATGTTCATTCCCCCTGATATCTCAAAAGATTCATTTTTTCCTGATACAACTTTAATATATAAGTTTCCTCCTCTTCAAAACATTTCACAAACTTTAGCAGGAACACCTTTTCAGATATAACAAATGGTGTAACTATGCTGGCACTCGTTTCTCAAACCTTTGGAGAGAAGATAGTGGACAACTAAGGCCCTTGGAATAGTCCTTTTCTCCAAATGACATCCAAAAATAAATGACGCTTTGACAAGGTCTAAAGAACTTCAACCTAACTGATTGACCCAAAATCTCATCACCCCATTAATTTTATCAATGGATGCTAACATACAGTTGGGATTCCTCCTAAATGCTTCAAGAAACTTTTCTTCAGACCACCCCCATCTCTTAAAGGTATCAACTTTGGCATCCCATTGGGATTTGCTCATAGCTTTTTTGGCAAGTAATGCTATACTAAAAGCTGATTTTGAAGGATCAAATTCCAATTCTTTTAATTCCTTCACCACCTCCATCAAGTCAGATGAGCAGAGTACACTAGGCCATCTGCGAAGCAATATGGTAATGTTTGAGTTGGTCACACTATTATCAAGCAACGATTTGACATTAATTGACACAAGATAGCTAGAAAGGAAAATTATATAACGTCATACTCACCATGTTTAATTTTTACCAACGATGGTCTTCTCATCAGATTTGAGGAATCTTTTCACAAATTCATATGTGGGAATTATATGATTCCCCAAGCTTTTTTGTAAGAATATCCAGCTCATACTCACCATGCGGACAATGTCAGAGTTAGAAGCACCTTTAATTTGGAGAGAAAAAAAAATCATACTTGGCCGTAGTGCCCTTCGAATGATAAGGAATATCTGAGATTTAGAGAAACTGTGGTTTCTAAAGAAAGCAAGAACTGAATGGGGCTTTTGTGGGAGAAATATTAATACTCTGAACATTACTCTTTCTAATTTTTTAACCCTCAAATTTGATTTAAATTATGAGATGTCACGTGTTACATTTTGAGTGAATTAATGTAATACTGTACCTAGGAATCAGATCTCGAAACGAACTTGGTTGGAAACATTTAGAGCGGTTTCTAGTGAAAACCCACAATTGTTTAAGGTAGGATATCGTAAATGAGTACTGTATTTCAGAGACATTGGTGATAATGATGGGTATTGTTGCAAAAGACGATAACATTTTGGGGTTGGTGATGCTCTTGCTCTTGAGATAACTTTCAGGTAGAAAAGAGCTTTGTTGCTGCGAGAATTCAACATTAGATGGAGATTCAATGGCGCTGGCTTTGATTTCGAATCAATCAAAGATATTTGCTGCAATATATTTGGAAGTGTGAACCACCTCCAAGCTAGCAAATCCACATCAACCTAAGACCAAGAAACCCCACTTAAAACTGATTTTAGAAAAGAGTAAACTATCATTTTGCTAATCGGAATCTAATTTGTTGGAACTAAATATGTTTTTAAGAAACTAATATTGAAATCAATATTTGTTTAAAGTAATTAGACCACTAAAATGTTTTGAATATAACAAAATGATATTCAATTAGAGAGAACAAATAAGTTATGTATTCGTCTACGAAGCCACATCTTTTAAAATCATAAATGACAAATTCATCTGGATGAAAGATAACTTTTGCTAAAAGTAAAATCTCTTTTAATCATTGTACATCCAATACATCTTACTTATATATTATTATGTTATTGGATTGTTTACTGTGTGTTTTGTCTATGTTGTTTTCTCTTTAAAACAGCTTTGTCCAAAACATTTCAAAGACAAGCAAAACAAAGTGCAATAATTACTAATAGGATCTCTGACAAATGTGACTTTCGAGAAATCAACTATGTACGTTGGAGCTGACACTCCTAACAATTACAAAAACTAAGAAATGAGGAACTTTCTGCATGTTCAGAAGAGTCAGAACTAAGATATCAGATTCATCGCTATTGTTGATAACCAAAGCCACTTTTCAAAAGGAGATCAACATGTTATCAGCATTATGCATTTAATACTACTCAGAATGGTAATAAATATTTCTGTTGGACGAAGAAGCTTATGAAGACAATTTCAAATGCTTTCTGCCTACAAATACTAAAGTCTTCGAAAACAAAAAAAGAAATAAAAAACATCAACAGAACAAGAGAAAATATTCAAAGCTTCACTCTGTGTTATTATTTCTTCATCTTACTCTTGTAGTAGAGTTTTACTTAAGCATAATTATTTATCCTCACTTGTTGTGAGTTAAACTTAATGGTTTTTAAAACACATTTTTCTAGTTGTTGTTAATCATGAAGAGATTGTGTATAAAAGAATACTTGTTGATTAGAACCTGAAGAGGTTTCAGAATATTTGTTATAACTTGAAGAGGCGTTGAGAAGAATACTTGTAAACTTTGAGAAGTTTAGTGGAAAAATTCTTCAAGTAGAAGGGACTGGACGTAGCTATCGGGATGTGAGGGTGAACCAGTATAAACATCTGGTGTAAGCTTTTTCCCTCTCTCTGTGTTATATGTTTATCTTCTAACATCTGGGGATTGATATTGTTATTCTTAACTGATATTTTCTACAAAAATAAAGTTTTCAACTTGCGTCTAATTTTTAGAAAAACTCTTTTTGCGTCCAAGAGATTGTAAAGAGTTTGCGTTTCGTCCATTCTATTTTGCAATTCAGTTAAGTTTGCTTTTAAAGAATTGTCTTAAGAAAAGTTTTCCAGAAATTGTAAGAAACACAGTTCAACGCCGCTTCTTGTGTTTCACGTGGTTATTTCAATTGATATCAGAGCTCAGCCTGGGTTGAGCATCTAACAGTGCAGAGGAAAAAATCCAGTACAACCACAAATGAAAAACGAAGGACAAACAGTGAATAGACCACCTCTATTTAACGAAAATGACTATGACTATTGGAAGAAAAGGATGATTGCATTTTTTGATGTACAGAACATAGACATTTGAAACTTAGTCTAAAATGGCTACCAAGTGCCCACCAACGCAAAAGGACAAGAACTCCCTCGACTACAATGGATGGAGGGATAGTAAACTAAGCACTTGCTAAACTCAAAAGCCAAACATTATCTCATGTGTGTTATCACTAGGTTCGAGCACAACAAAGTCCACAACTATGTAACAATTAAAGAGATTTGGGACACTCTCACCTTGGCTCACGAAGGTTTCCCTCAGGTTAAAGAATAAAAAATAAGCATGTTGGTTCACCAATATGAACTCTTCAAAATGAGAGAGCATGAAAACATTGATCAAATATTTGAACGATTTCAAACAATTATCAACAATCTATGATCACTGGGAAAAACTTATGATAATCAATATCATATTCGAAAAATTCTAAGAAGTCTTTTTAGATAGTGGAGGCCCAAAGTCACAGCTATACAAGAAGTAAAACATCTTGTTTCCCTCTCTATGGATGAACTCCTTGGTTCTCTAAAAATTCATGAACTTGAACTCCAAGAAGAAAACAATTCAAGAAAAAGCAAATTTATTGCCTTAAAAGCCAACAAAGGAAGTGCATCCAAGACACTCAAGGTTGAAGAATCCTCAGACGAAGCTAAATCATCAGAAGATGTCTTTAAAGATGACGAATTATCTTTCATTTCTAAAAAGATACAATTGATGTGGAAGAAGAAATGAGGAATGAGAAAAAGAAACTTTGGACGAAGAGCTCCAAATGACAAAACTGAAATGAAGGATAAAAGTCCTATCATTTGTTACCGGTGCAAGAAACCAGGACACGTCAAGGTTAAATGTCCTTCACTGAACAAGGAAAAGGAGAAAAATAGATTCTTCCCAAAGAAGAAAAGAAAATTGATGGTTACTTGGGAAGATCTTGACCTCTCATCAACTGAAGATGAAGAGGAAGCCAAGAAAGAAGCAAATATATGCTTCATGGCAAGCACATCCTCTGATGAGGAAAAAGATGAGGTAAATGATCTTAACTTCAATATTCAAAAAACCTTTGATAAACTGTTAAATAACTTTCATTTTGTCTGTTGAATACAAAGCTCTTAAAAGAAAAGTTTCAAAACTAACAAAGGAGTTTGAAAAAGTGTTTTTAGAAAAACAAGAACTTCAGAAGATTTGTGATAAACTACAAACATAAAACATTTTTCTGAAAACATCATATGATTCTAATACATCTGTTGAAGTTGAGAAACTTCAAACAGAAGTAATAAAACTTACTGAGGATCTTAGTAAATTTGTAAGTAGCACTAAAAAGATAAACACATTGCTTAAATACTCTAGAAATCCTCGTGATAAATCTGGACTGGGGTATCAATCTATTGAGAAAAGTAGCTTTCAAAAACCATCTACTTCTACAAAACTCAAACCTTTTTGCAAAAACTGCAAAAAGAAAACACATACAACGTCTAAATGTTTTTACAAAAGGAAATCAAGGTATTATAAATCTTCAAAAATTAACTTGAAATGACCCAAAAAGATTTGGGTACCTAAAAATATGATAATTCCTCTTGCAGATGTGCTTAGCAACAGGAAGAAAACACCTATCATGGTACCTAGACAGTGGTTGCTTACATCACATGACGAGAGAAATGTCTATGTTCCAAGAACTCAAACATAGATCAAGTAGCTATGTCACCTTTGGAGGAAACCAGAAAGGTAAGATTATAGGAATTTGTAAGATTGGTAAGCACCATTTTCCTTCAATTGATAATGTATTTCTTGTTGAAAGATTAAAACATAATCTACTTAGCATAAGCCAATTATGTGACAGTGGATCTGATGTTTCCTACAACGAAGGAGAATGTATAGTCAGAAACCCTGATGGATCCATACTTTTTTATGCTAAAAGGCAAAACAATCTTTATAAGATTGATTTGAGTAACCTTACAAAATAGAATGATCATGCTTAGTGTTCAGCAAAGGAGAACAATGGATATGACACAAGAAGCTTGGTCATGCAAATTTGAGGTTAATATCAAGTTGAACAAGCATAATCTTGTAAGAGGATTATCAAATCTTGTGTACAAATCAGATGTTCTATGTGATGCCTGTCAAAAGGGGAAACAAGTTAAAAACTCTTTTGAATCCAAAAATATTGTTTCTACCTCTAGACCACTAGAGCTGCTGCATCTGGATCTTTTCGGTCCAACAAGAACAACCTTGTTAAATAGAATGAAACATGGATTAGTTATAGTGGATAACTATATTAGATAGACATAAGTTATGTTCTTCACTCACAAGGATGAGTCCTTTAAGATATTTTCTATATTCTGCAAAAAAGTTCAGAATGAAAAAGGCATGTATATCAACTCAATCCGTAGTGATCATGTACTGACACATCATTAAAATAATTTGACTATCACAACAATTACTTAGAAAGTTTAACTCTTTTAATGATTTAACAATACATAATTAGATAACAGTGTAAAAAAAAACTTTACACTAATAATGAATCAAAATTAAACTCTTTAATAATTTGTCAACAAATGAATAAATGATGGTGTAAAATATTTTTACACTGACAATGAATTAAAATTAAATTAAATAATTTGATTATATATACTTTTAATGATTTAGTAGTTGTAGAAGTCGAGTTTCTTTTATAAACATGTAACTCTTAGAAAATTATAAGCTTTTTGCAAATAAAAAAAAGTGAGAAAAGTTTTCAATTACATATTTAGGGAATTTTAAAAAACTAAGATTCTTAAAATCGCTAATTCTTGTTGAAACAACGATTCTAAATTATTTTGAGGAAACTTTTAATTTCATTATGATTGAACTTCTTTTTTAATTATTATTATTTGGGCTCGACACTTGAACCGAGGAGGAACACCCACTAATGATTGAACATTTACTCAAGCTCATATAACATTTTCGGGTTATAATATTTTTAAAAATTTAGTCAAAAGTTAAGCTTGGTTGCTGTCTGAAAC
This sequence comes from Styphnolobium japonicum, assembly GCA_023212625.1. Lineage (NCBI taxonomy): Eukaryota > Viridiplantae > Streptophyta > Magnoliopsida > Fabales > Fabaceae > Styphnolobium > Styphnolobium japonicum. The sequence goes on along the minus strand of JALBWW010000003.1, from coordinate 15,619,725 downwards.
TCCAATACTCCTGATCAAACCTCCTCTCAAATACTTGCCACCTGCAGAAACTAGTATTCTTGTCTTGATTTATAAGTTCAATAACTGAATGCGATAAATGAAAGTGTTAAATAAAACTTCAATAAATTTAGCTAACTAATAGCCAAGGATGGAAATCTGTCTTGCTGATCCATGCTTATTACTAGGATCCAGATCTCAATTTTGACTCATCTAGCAGTCGAGGGGACCTCAGGTATATTCTTCTTCTCGGACGAATTCTTGAAAAACAGATGTGTATATAACAGTACGAAAGATGCATACCAAGACATCTACCAACCTTAAAAAAATAAATAGATAAATAATGGACAAAATACCAAAGATATCCATGTAATTGGTGGTTTACCTCATCAGATGGATAGTTCTTCAAAGTAAAGGATCTGCCCGTTTCACTCCAGTAAAACATCATCAAACTAAAATGACCAATAAAAAAAAGAAACATCAAACTATAGCATACAAAACCTGGAACAACTCTAAGTGAAGATCTATGCCAATTACTTAAACACTACTCTTAGCAAATGCAAACTCCTTAACTATATCATACCCATTCACGGTATATAATGTTAGGTACCAAGCAACGAGGTTTCAATGAAACAAAATGATAGCCATTATATTCTCCTTGTTTGAGTTGTTTCCGCACAAAAACCATCAAACAAGAAGCTTGGTAGGTCACCGCATATAAGGTTAGGCACCAAGCAGCATGGTTTCAATGAACAAAAAGATCCCCATTATTCTCCTTGTTTTTGCACAAAACCGTCAACAAAAAAGCTTGGCAGGTAACAAGAATAATATTCCTCCTCTACCAAAGATAGGCAGTAGAAATCTGACCAAGACAAATTACATGAGAAAGAAAACTTAGGAAGTGTTTTGAGTTCACCAAACAGTCTTTCCGTTCTGTGAAGCTGTATTTCCTCACTAAAAGATTCCAAATTTCTGCAGACAAGCTAAAAAATTCCATACCCTGCCCCTCATTGTATTATGTAACCTGCAGGGACGCCTAAATTGCAATATTTTTTTTTAATGGGAAGTTGATATCCGGAAGTAGTTCCAAAACCAAAAGTATAACAGCATACTGAGTGGTAAAGCTACAAGCAATGGGATATCTCTGTTGAAAAATAAGCATGATCAATTCCCCTCAAAACATTGAGATCAAATTGAAGAAGTCACAAAAGTAAGTATAGAATTAAATGGGACTTGGTAATAACTCTTCATCCCAAATAACTCATTTACGCAGCAAGTACTTGTGTGTCTGTGTGTATCCTACAGACTGATTGCACCAATTAAATTTTAGTTTGAACATGTTCAATAAAGGACACTTCACTAAAATGTGGTTCTACATCACCACGCAAAGCTCAAACTTTAATATGGAATGCAGCAATATGAGAGCTTATATTGTAATTAGGATTACTAGGACCCTTAGAGTGGAGAAAAGAATTGACGAAAATCAAATAATTCAATCAGGGTTAAATGATTTTAATCTTTATGGCTTCCATGATTATATCAAATAAAGCATCCAACATTTCCTTATTTACCTCATCTTTTTCGAAAGAGAAGAACTTGTTAGTTTCATTTCACTGCAATTAAGGTCATAATTTTTCATCTCACCAATTGAATCACAGAAATGTTTCTAGCTTACAGGTCAGAAGCTTCTTTAATTAGGAACACCTTTTCATAGTCAACAAGAACACTGTAAATCAGCTATATTTCTAAATCAATACTTTTGACAGAAGGAATTTCAAAACTGAAGCATGGAGTAAGCCAACGGTATAGCATCTCACAAATTAGTAGGAGGTCCCGAGATAAATTCCTCTCGGTCATCATTACTCATCACACAAATACCCTACCAAGCTAAATATTTTTTAGGTGGCATACAGTGCTTCACCCAGAAGCAGTCAGGCCAGATATTTACCCCCACAATCTGAAAAACTATAATTTTATCAGTCAATTCTCCCATGGCTGGAGCTTCCTGTAGCCAGAAAAAATTGTAACATGGACCTTCACTTTTTATAAATTCCAAATTTAAAAAAATGCCAAGAGAAAGGAGCTTTGACATCTTCACGCATCTCTTTTTTATATCCAAGCCCAATGGGCGAAAAGCTTAAAAAATTTCAGGCAACAAAGCAATCCTATAAATTTTGAGATTATGTACTAGAACAGCTTATACCTCATTAGAGAAAATATAATTAATGAGTAACCACAACCATTTGTACATGTCAGTTAAGTAGCAAAGCATAAAATATTATAACATATAAAGTGACAGGAAATGTGATAACTGCAAGCAAAAGAGTGTTCATACTTCATACAGCATGTCAAACCAAAAAAGAAAATATTAATTAGTTGCCATCTTCATTTGAACAAGACAAGTAGACAACTACCTTAATCAGCACAAGTAACATAATAAGGTTGAATTACACAAATTTTGATTCAGAAGTCAAACTTGAGAAACAGGACATGCCACCATCTTTACCCTATCTTGAAATAATTTTATATGGAAGAGTTTCCATTTTATAAACTTCAGGAGACACAATAAACAAAGTGTAGGTCTTTGGCAAGTGAAAAAGATACAGAAAATGGAATGCTGTAATGAATACAAATCTTTCACATCAAAATTTCCATACATAAGATCTGAGATTGGACTGTTAAATCACACTATTTCCACTAGGCCAAGGCTATTTACTATTTTCATGATATAGCTGCTTTAATATCTGAGAAGTTTCCTCCTCTTTAAAACATTTCACAAACTTTTGCAGGAACACCTTTTCAGATATAACAAATGGTGTAATTAAGCTGGCACTATTGTTTCTCAAACCTTTGGAGAGAAGATAGTGAACCACTGAGGCCCTTGGAATGATCCTCTTCTCCAAGCTATATCCAAAAATCCCTGGTGTTTTGACAAGGTGCGAAGAATTCCAACCTAACTGATTGACCCAAAATCTCATCACCCCATTAATTTTATCAATGGATGCTAACATACAGTTGGGCTGCCTCCTAAATGCTTCCAGAATTGTTTCTTCAGACCACCCCCAGCTCTTAAAGGTGTCAACTTTGGCATCCCACTTGGGTTTAGCCATAGCCCCTTTGGCCAGCAATGCCAAACTAAAACTTGATTTCGAAGGATCAAACCCCAATTCCTTTACTTCATCCACGGCCTTCCTCATGTCACGAGACAAGAACATAGAAGGTCTCCTACGAAACAAACAGGTGATGTTTGAGTCCGTAACTCCATCATCAAGCAACAATTTGACACTTTGTGGCACAAGATAGTTAACAAAGAAAGACGGACGAATAAGCATGCAATCAATGGTTTGCTTATCAGATTGAAGGAATCTTCTCACCAATTCATACTTAGGGATTATATTATTCTCGAGGCTTGAAGCTAGGAATCTGGGGTTCCTAGTCACGGTCAGCACAATGTCAGAGGTAGAAACACCTTTGGAGAGTAAAAATTCAAACTTTGGCAAAACCCTTTTGTGGGGATCGCACGAAAGCAAGCTTGGTACCCTTCTAATAATACTAGTTATCTGAGAGTTAGAGAAACCGTGGTTTCTAAAGAAGGCGAGAACTGAATCGGGCTTTTGTGGGGTCTCGAAACGAACACGCTTAGAAACATTTAGAGCAGTTTCTGGTGAGAACCCACAATTGTTTATGAGGTAGGACACCGTAAATGAGTACTGACCTGAAGAAGTTGTTGTGCTGTATTTCAGAGACAATGATAATGATGATAATAATGGGTAGTGTTGCAAAGGGGTTGGTGACGCTCTTGAGATACCCTTCAGGTAGAAAAGAGCTGCTTTGTAGCTGTGGGACTTCAACATTTCAAGTTTGAACAAGAGCTTTGGACTTGTGCGGTATTGTGGGATTACCGTCTGTGATTCCAGAGAAAGAAACAAGTGACGGGCATATACAATGGAATGGACGTTCTGAAAATAAGGAATAATAGTAATTTTAGGATTTTTTTTTTTAAGTTTAAATTCGATTTATTTTCAGAACGATGTGTTGCACTTGTTGTAATACTCTAATTTCTTTATCGATTTAGTCATGCATGATTAAACGATGATGCAAAAAAAATTTACATTAATAATTCATGAAAATTATATCCATATTTATTTTCTTTTTATAAATATGATTTGGAATGTATATACATAAAAAATTACACATATTCTTGTGCCATTAAATTTAGAATTTAATTTTAGTCATTATTTATAATTATTTTTTACACTAGTACTCAATTATGTATTAAAAAAAATAATAAAAGAGCATAACAATTTAGGTAATTGTTGTTAGAGTTAAATACTTTTAATGACGTTATAATACACAATTAAATAATAATAATAAAATAATTATATTTAATGTAAATTAAAATTAAATCCTTAAATTTATCTGTCACTATGTGTATATCGATTTTTTTCCCATAAATTTATATACAATTCAACAGTTTACACATTTTTTTATTTTTCCAACATTTGTCCATATGTATTATCCTCTTTTTTTTTTACTAAAAATTACTTTTTTTTAATTTACCTCAAATTTTAATTTTGTCACTTACTCCTTTTATTTAATTTATTTTGATTTCAGTACTTAATTTTAATTTATTTAATTTGGTCTTTTATGTTTCAAAATCCTTTCAACATTTTTTTTTAATTTAGCTAGCTCTGTTATACTCGGTATCAACTTATGTAGCATCTAGATTGTATCAATATATTCATGAAAACATTATATACTCTAAATCTTATTGAATATCTTTTATTTAATCTCCCTCTACCTATTTTTAAAGGGACATTCATGTAACTTTCACTTTTTACTTAAGATTGTAGTTTCACTTAAATCCACAAAACATTGCAAGCCTAATTAGGATCTCATAAAATTTTTGTAATTTTATTTTTTTGTTATATTGAAGTTGAAAGTAAAGGACAGGAAAAGGTGGCCATATTAATGATCAAATTTTCGACATCAACGTTATAACCAAATCTTAAGACTTGGATCAATCCTAATTTTGTAAGCAATTTACCTTTACACAACAATTTTAACACTTCTCTACTTTATTCATTTACTTAGACATAATGTGTGACAACTCTCAATTTCGAGTTCTTCATATTTGATAGAGTAAATGTCTATTTAATTCTTTAAATATATCCACGATTGATTTTTTATTTATCAAAAATATTAAATTAATCTTTCAATAATAATTAATGTCATTAAATTTATTCTTTTTAATAACTAATTTAATGTCATTTTAAATACTAATTTAATGATATAAATTGATATTCATTGGTAAACAAAATACACACTTACTCCAATTGTTACTACTACGTCACCGACTTTCATTTGCAAACTAAAGTTGTAATTTCATATATTATGTCTTTTATCTACACAATTTCAATCTGTTAGTTTTTTAAGAACCCGTTTGTATTAGTTTTTTTAGAAGTAGAAGTATTTTTTTGAAGTAATAAAAGTGCTTTTTTTAGAAGCTAAGGAGTTCAAGCTTTTAAAAAAAACACTTCATATGTAACAAAAAAGCACATGAAATGTTTTTTTTAAAAGCTTGAACTCTTTAGCTTCTAAAAAAAGTACTTTTATTACTTCAAAAAAGCATTTCTACTTCAAAAAAAGCTAATACAAACGGACCCTAAATGTTCATAATATTAACTACATCTTTTGTCTCATCCACCAAATCAATAACTATTATCCAATAAAATATTTAATTTTAAAATATAATACTTAGAGAAATTGGCTAAACTTTATATGTTAAGAGAGAGACAGATGTGGATTTAGAGTTGCTGATCGAATAACCTGGCCAGTTGTTGATGATGCCTTTCTTATTGGGTGGCTCCAAATATATATATATATAATCACGAGGTCAGAAATCAACCAAATACTAAACGAGCCAACATCAATAAAATTTGTTCTAGAAAATATTATCCTCCTAAAATTTCCACTCAATCTTTTAAGTACCACCAAACACAACCTTAAGAGAAGTGATTTATCGGACATCAACTGAAGACAATATTATATAATTGGAACTGTTTAAAAATAAATAAAAAAGCTGTTCTTGCCCATTGATGGCCACAAATTGCACAATCACAACACAGGACAACAGGCCATAGAATGAGTTTGGAAGAAGTGTCAGACAACCCAAACTACATACCAAGTTGCAGATTGGCTTGAAAGAAGTTTGAAACCCCAATGATCCAATCTTGTTTTAATCTACCACCTGCTAAGATTGTATTTATCACTAATGATTGCTGGAATGAGGAAGGAAAAGTGAATCAACCTTAGTATTCGACTATAACATTCTATGAAAGTCAAAAGTAAGAAAAGACATCTCTGTCTTGCTAATCCACAGTCATTTATAAAGCTCCAGAAGTCAGTTTTTGCTGAACCAAGAACAGGACTCAAATCTTCTATCCCCTCTCCCTCTCTTCAATTGTGTCCCTCCAATTAAATACTGATAACTAGGCAATCTCTCTTGAATTATGTCTCCTCTCTTAATTGAGAATAATTTATTGCTTAGTTAACAGTATCAGAAAATTTAAATCCACAACAGAAGAGGCCTCAGATCCATTTTTCCTTACAAAAAGGGCAATAAAAATAGAGGATGTACACACAGATAAACCCTTTCATAAAAAATCAAATAAATAGACAGCAAGACACAAACGAATTTAGAAACTACAAGGACAAAGGTTATACCCATCCAGAAATTCGAACATCCAATGATATTTGAACTTTCTTTAAGAAGATTTAGAAATCCAAGTGATAGTTGCTTTATCTCAAAAGACAGATGATTCTTTGAATATTTGCACATTCCCCTCCAATAGAAACATCAAGCTAAGGCAAGGAATCCAAAAACCTGTAACAACTTGCAAGCAATACATCCTTTCCCTTTGCACAACAATTCCCCAAATATTATGAGCATTTTAATAAAATCATACCTATTTCCCCGAATGAGATTCCATAACAAGCACCTATCTTTCCATGAAAATAGTTTATGTCCATCTCTTTCTCAACGAAATCAATCAAACAACCACATTGGTACGTAATAACAATATATTAAGCCTCTCCCAATTCCAAAATATAGGCAGTCAAAAATTGAGTTGGAACAGCAGGTTAGAAAAGAATGAAAATTTAGGACAGTGTTTGAGATCATCAAGCAGTGGGCTAATTGCCAATCTAAGGAAAATCATCCATGTAGTCTGTGCCAATCTACTTTAAAACATTACAATGATGGACTCTTGAGATATCCACACTTCCGTGGCAGCTTTCATGCAAATTTTATGGTGACAGGAAGACATAGAACTTTTGACCATAAGTTCAGAAATGAAAGTAATAATATAAAAAGCTTCATCCCAAAGATACTCACTGATCCTGTCGTACTTATGTGTCTCTGTGAGCCTATTGACAGACTCCAATTAAATTTATAGCGTGCTTTTTGGAACAAAATGGCGTAGTTGATAACCACTTGCCTATGTTATGAAACTTACTGGGAAACTTCTCAGTTAAATATGGCACAAACTTGTACTTGTGGAAGTTGAAGAATTGGATGTTGGAAAAAGCTTATTCCACGGGATTAAAGCTTGCCATAGACCCTAAACACAAAAGCAGGTTGTAACCACACGCTAGACCATTTGAACATTTGATGTCTATCGATGCATCAAATATTATTATCATTGATATACATCACAACTGTGACTAGAATTGAAAAAGAATAAGAAGCAAGAGAGGATAATAAACAAAACAAGTCAGTTGAAATAGTTTCAATCTGGTCTAGACAATGCAGGACATGTATTTCGAAGAAATGGACCAACAAGATAAGGTTAAATTACACCAAATGTTTTTATGAACACAACATGACAGTGCTCTCCCTGGTATATGCCGGATTCAGATTCATTTTCCCCCTAATACAGATTTAATAGATGAAAAGACTCCTTAAAACATTTCACAAACTTTTCATAAGTTAAATATTTGATGAACATGACATGCCACCGTTCCCCCCGTTATCTTCAAGATTCTTTTTTTCCTGATATAGCTTTAATAGCTGAGAAGTTTCCTCCTCTTCAAAACATTTCACAAACTTTTCCAGGAACAACTTCTCAGACAAAAAAAATGGTGTAAGTAAGCTGGCACTCTCTTTTCTCAAACCGTTGGAGAGAAGATAGTGGACAACCGATGCCCTTGGAATGATCCTCTTCTCCAAACTATATCCAAAAATCCCAGGTCCTTTGACAAGGTAGGAAGAATCCCAACCTAACTGATTGATCCAAAATCTCATCACCCTATTGATTTTATCAATGGATGCTAACATACAGTTGGGCTGCCTCATAAATGCTTCCATAATTGTTTTTTCAGACCACCCCCAACTCTTAAAGTTATCAATTTTCTCATTCCACTGGGATTTACTCACAGATTTTATGGCAAGCAAGGCGTCACCAAAGTATGATTTGGAAGGATCAAATCCCAGTTTTTTTAATTCCTGCACGGTCTTCCCCAAGTCAACTAAGCAGATTACATGAGGCCGAAGACGAAGGATTCTGAAAATGTTGGAATCAGAGACACCATTATCAACCAACAATTTGATATTAAGTGCCACACAATTGCAATTAAGCAAACATGGACGATAAATTATAGAAGCGAAGGTCTTCTTGTCAGATTGGAGGAATCTATTTACCAATTTGTACACAGGGATTATACGATTCTCCAAGCTTCCATTTAGGAATCTGGGGCTCCCTGTCACCATGCGAACAATGTCAGAGCTAGAAACGCCTTTGGAGAGTAAAAATCTAAACTTTGGCAAGACCCTTTTGTTGGGATTGCAAGAAAGCAGCCAAGGTTCCCTTCTAACGATATCATATATATTTGAGTCTGAGAAACGTGGTTTCTAAAGAAGGTGAGAACTGAATCGGGCTTTTGTGGGGTCTTGAAACGAACGTGCTTGGAAGCTTTGAGAGCAGATTCTGGTGAGAACCCACAATTGTTGATGAGGTAGGACACCGCAAATGAGTGTGGATCTGAAGTGGTTGTGAAGAATTTAAGAGAAAATGGGAATGGGTAGGGTTGCAAAAGAAGGTAAAATTTTGGGGTTGGTGATTTTCTAGAAATACCAACATCCTTCAGGGAGAGAAGCGCTTTAAAAATGGAAGGGGAATTCATTGAAAGGCTTAGAATCAACCAATGGAGGGTTTTGCCGCCGCAAAAGAGGATTCAATTACGAGGATTGTGTTTTGCTGCTCCTTCTGATGTAGACAAGGGTTTTTGGACTTGGTAGGATTGGAAATTTCGTTTGGTACAACGTTGGCAGAAGTTGTAACCTCTGACGCTATGAGTTGAGAGGCCAATGATTCGACACACATTTTTTTGTTTTTTTTAAAGTACCGATTTTAATTTTAATTTTAAGAATGAGTTGATAAATATTTATTATTTATTAATTTTATAATAAATATTTTTAAATATTATTATATAATTAATAATTTATTATAAATACCAAATTTATAAAATAAGCATAATGACTTCCATAAGCATTATATGATGTCTAAATTTAAAGCTTTGTTGTGTTTTTGAATCAAGAGTTGACATGATAAAGATAAAATATAATAAGTGAATTTTCAACTATTTATTATCAAAATATAATTAGTAATTAACAAATGTTAAATACTTTTCATCTTAAGTATTGATACTAAAGAAAACATGAAAACGGAAAGTAATACCTTTGGAATCGTGCCAATACCTAAAATTGTTATCTAGTTTAAGGTTAGTCTTTATTTAAAATTATAATTCTTTTTTAAAAATTTGTTAGACATAAAAACAATAAATCTTATTTTTAACAACATTTCTTAATGTTTTAGTTTGGTGCTGATTAGTTAGCTATTAATTTTTATAAATAATGCTATTGATAAAAAAAAAATATGCAGAAGCCAATACCTATTTTCAAGTTGTGGAATTTTTGCAATGTGTCAAATTATACCAAACTGTTTGCACCTGAATATTGGGCTAGTTCCAGGCAACAATCTACATTTTATGCGTAAATTTTGAGTGTTTTAATTTTTTTTTCAAAATAATTAAATATTGTAATAAAATAGTTATAATAAAAAAAAAGTAAACGTCTATGTTATCAATATAAAAAATTTTTGGCTGATATATCAAATTAAATTTATGCTTATAAAAAGAATGGTCAGATCTTGATCCTTTGTTGTTTTTATAAAACTTGATCCTTTATGTCTTCATAAAATTGTAGGAGATTTTATAATGAGTGGTGTAATATTGACGTCGAAAGTTCAAGCTTCCATCATATTACTTTTTCCTTTTCAGGTACAAGCACCTCCAATATACATTTATCAACATTTAATCATTATCTGAATTAAGTAACACTGGCACTAAAACTTTTCTAGAGGCATTAAAACTGTTAGAAGTTGAGAATTTTGTTCTGAAACCGTAACTTACGATGATGGGATATGGATCCTAATTTCAAAAATTATGAAATTCAGCTCGTGTTTATCTCTTTTTATCTCTTTCTAACTTCACCTGCAATTCAAGTGCAGAAGATCCAAATCCGTTTTTCATATACATCCAAAGAAAAGCACTAGTTACATCTTATCTGCACACTCAAAAGATCATTTTGTCGCATAGAGACAATTAACCCTTATAGACTAGAAGCTTCTTTAAGAACACGATTTCAGAGTCAACAAACTGTAAGGCAGTTCAAAATCTTCTCAATAAAACCTTTTATTTGAAGGAACTGTAAAACCAATGAAGAAGGCAAGATATTGGTGGAGGATTATTTCAATACTCATTTTTTCTCTCTCTAAGTACAGATAAGTTGTGAAACATTTATTAATTACTAATTATATTTAATAAACTTTTAAACATTTCTTATGAAATTAACAATCAAAAAAATACTTTAACAACTCACTATATATACTTAATATCACAACAACTCTTTTATTAGTTTAGTTTTAATAATACTGAGCCCCACAAATTAGTAGGAGGTGCCGAGTTAAGGCCCATTACCCATCACAAATCATTTCAAACACTTCTGTATCAAGCTGGCATACAATGATAAAAAATAGTTCAAGCAATCCAATTTTCCCATCGCAACAGCGCCCAATACTTAGGAACAATGCAAAACATTAAACATGGATCTTTATACTTTTTCAGTTGCACAATAGCTAAAATGGAAACAAACGAAAGACCCTTGATATTAAACCTGTCTCCATCGTATTCAAGCAAATTGGCCAAAAGGTAAAAGAAATTACAATCAATGTGCCAACAAGTGATAGAATCTAGGGAAACGAAAGACCTCCCTATGGCATAAAAACAAAAGCAGGTTGTAACCAAATGCTAGACCATTTGAACTTTTTGCGTTTGTTTGGTTTGAAAAAAAATAGAGAAGAGAGAATTAGAAAAGAGAGAAATAGAAGAGAAATAGGAAAGTTCTCTTGTTTGGTTAAAAGAAAAATAAAAAAGAAAAAAAAATAGTGGGTCCTACAACTTTTTCATTTCTCTCCTAAAATGAGTAGATGTGAAAATTTGACTAATATACTATTCTTTTTGTTGTTTTATAAATAAATAAACAGGGGCAAATATGTATTTACAATAAAATTTAATGTTCTTTCTTTCTTATTTCTCTCATAATTCTCTTAATCCAAACAACTTAAAAATCTACTCATTTTCTACTCTTTCTTTTCTTTTTCTTTCTTTCTACTCTATTTCTTTCCACTCTATTTCTCTCATAGATAATAATGAGAAGTAGAAGCATTTAATAACATGAAAATTCAAAGATTATTTAATACTTTCTTTTTTAAGTAACTAAAAGAAATTATTGAGGGGTATTTACTAACTAGTGGCAAGACCCTATTATCATTATATACATCACAACTGTGACTAGAATTGAAAAGAACAAGAGGCAAGAGAGGATAGCAAACAAAACAAGTCATTTGAACTAGTTTCAATCCTGGTCCAGACAGTACAGGACAAGTATTTTGAAGGCATGAAGCAACAAGTAATAGATGAAAATTACACCAAATTTTGATTAAATAATGAAAATTTAGACGAGAACAACATGCCAGCGTTCTCCCTGGTATATGCTGGATTCAGATTTATTTTTTCCTCATACAGATTTAATAGATGTAAAGATTAACAATTCACTAACTTTTCTTAAGTCAAATATTTGATGAACATGAAATGCCACCATTCCCCTGTCATCTAACTCATCTTCAAGATTCATATATTCTTTTTTTCTTATATAGCTTTAATAGCTGAGAAGTTTCCTCCTCTTTAATACATTTCACAAACCTCTGCAGGAACAACTTCTCAGGAATAAAAAATGGTATAACTAAGCTGGCAGTCTTGTTTATCAAACCTTTGAAGAGAAGATATTGGGCAACTGAATTATGTATTAAAAAAATTAATAAAAGAGCTTAACAATTTAGATAATTGTTGTTAGAGTTAAATACTTTTAACGACTTACAATACATAATTAAATAATAATAATAACATGATTATACGTAATGTGAATCAAAATTAAATCCTTAAATGTATCTGTCACTAAGTGTATATCATTTTTTTTCCATAAATTTACATACAATTCAACAATTTACACATTTTTTTTTATTTTCCCAACATTTGTCCGTATAGTATTATCCTTTTTTTAATTAAAAATTACTTTTTTTAAATTTACCTCAAATTTTAATTTTGTCACTTACTCCTTTTATTTAATTTATTTTGATTGCATTACTTAATTTTAATTTATTTAATATGGTCCTTAATGTTTCAAAATCCTTTCAACATTTTTTTTAATCTAGCTAGCTCTGTTATACTTGATATCAACTTATGAAGTATCTATGTTGTATCAATATATTCATGAAAACATTATATACTCTAAATCTTATTGAATATCTTTTATTTAATCTCCCTCTACCTATTTTTAAAGGGACATTCATGTAACTTTTCCTCTACCTATTTTTAAAGGGACATTCATATAACTTTCACTTTTTACTTAAGATTGTAGTTCATCACTTAAATCCACACAACATTGCAAGTCTTAATTAGGATCTCATAATTTTTTTGTAATTTTATTTTTTTGTTATATTGAAGTTGCAAGTAAAGGAGGGGGAAAAGGAGACCATGTTAATGATCAAATTTTCGACATCAACATTACACCCAAATCTTTTAGACTTGGATCGATGCCAATTGGCTGTAATTTTAAAAGTAATTTATCATTACACAACAATTTTAACACTTCACTTTATTCATCTACTTAGACACAATGTGTGACAACTCTCAATTTCAAATTCTTCATATTTGGTAGAGTAAATGTCTATTTTAGCTCTTTAAATATATCAACGATTGATTCTCCATTTATCAAAAACATCAAATTAATTTTTCAATGATAATTAAATGTCATCAAATTTATTCCTTATAAAAATCCATTTGATGTCATTTTAAATACTAATTTAATGACATAAATTGATATTCTTTGGACGACAAAATACACAATCTAATTGTTACTACCACGTCACCACTCTCATTTGCTAATTAAAGTTGTAATTTCATATATTATGTCTTTTATCTACTCAATTGAAAAGTCTAATTTACTCTCATAATCTATAGTCCATGTGCACTTTGATCCCGAAACTTTAAAAATGATCCTTCCGTCTACTTTTCATTCACTTACTAACTGAAAGTGCACGGAAATGTCATGTGAGCATCTGTGACCCTTTTCTCCCTAGCCTCCCCCTAAACCACCATCTGAATCCAACCCAACCATTTCTATCTTAAAACCATCATTTGTATCTGAATCACCCAAAACATCATCTCCTTCCTCACCAAAACACCACGAAAGAAGAAAATCTAAACACACCTGTAACGGAAGAAAACAGGGGCAGTGTATAAAAGGGATTAAGTTTGTTTTTAAGGGTAATTTGGTAATTTTACCCTTTAAGTTAAAAAAGAAAAAGAAAAGAAAAGCATAAGTGTCGGTGGCACAACAGAGGAGATAATTTCTCCTCTGTTTGTGCGAGTGAGAAGCGAGAGAGAGAAGGAGAAAGAGAAAGAAAGAGAGAGAGAGAGAGGGAGAACGACCGAGAGAGAGAAAGAGAGAAAGAGAGATAACGAGAGAGAGACAGAGAAAGAGGAAGAGAAAAATAGAGAGAGAGCTCTATATCATTAATCTGCTAGCACCCACTTGGTTTTAGAGCACAAGGTGAGTTATTAATCTTTGAGTTTTTGCTATTTTTGGTATCTTTGAGTTATGAGAACTCTAAAATATAGTGGGTAGCTCTATTTTGTAGAATTGATGACAAAATAAGGATTGATGATAATTTCTAAGGGATGGTTAAAGAATTTAGAGTTAGATTGGAATAGAAATTTTATGTTTCTTGAAAGAATTTAGAAATCTTAGAGCCTCTGCTTAAGTTATATTAGGAAAAAGGTTAATTAGATTTATTAAAGTATTTTTATTTGTGAGCAGATTCACAAGATACTACTCCACTTGCCTCCACAGGAGCTGTTGGAGATAGTTGAGACTAGTTCTTCATTTTTGTGAGTGGATAATTTATTTAGTGGCAGTTTTATAATTTTATTTGGGGAAACAAACCTTCTAGAAATATTTAAATTTTATTCAAATGAAGTTTTATTATAAGGGATGATTAAATTATATTTATTTCCACATTGTGTTTGGAAATATTAAATGTTATGGAAGTTATATTTGAGCTGTGATTTATAATTATTAAAGTGAAAGTTTAGCTGGATATTTAGAAATGATTTCAGAATTTGTATTTTTTTTTATATTTTCAATATCCATTATGGGTTACGTGTTAGAACACCGTTTGCCGTTAGCGAAGAGATATAACGGCCTATGTGCACATAGTATATACAGAGATTGTTTCAGTTTGGCTATTGGGTGAGAGAACCCTTAGCCCTTTTCGTGGTTGTAGGGTGAGCGGACCTTAGCCACAAGATTTGTGCCGGGTGAGGCATGGCCCCTGGCTTAAGATGAGCATAAGAATTGGTATGTTGGGTAGAGTTAACTCCCCATTATAGTTCTTTCAGTGGTACCCATATGGATGGCGTTATTGATTATTAGAATTTTAAAGAAAAAGAAATTTATGTTTATGCATAGTTTTAAGAAAAGAGAGTATTTGACATAATAGCTTTGTTTATAAATTTTATTTTCATCAGTTAGTTTGTTCAGAGATTGTTAGAAAGTTTAAATACTCATGCTATTAGTTGTTTCCCTTCCAGTTCACTTAGTTTATTATTCCCTCACTGAGTCTGTGTGACTCACTCCATTTCATTCTTTTTTTAATTCAGATTCGCAGACAGCTGAGTAGCTGGTTCCTGGAATTTGCTGTTCCCTAAGCTTATAGTCTTTTGGTATATCTTTATTATTGTTGGTGATCAGTGTTGTATTTTTGACTCCAGTATTTTGCAGCTATAGGGAATAGTATTGTAAATTCTTTTGAGTTGTATATGTATATGTATAGATGGTGCATGAGAAAGAATCATGCTTGTTGAAATTCTGAGAGTTTGCTATTTTTCAGGTTGAGTTTAACATTTTGGTTAGTTCAGTTTTTAGGGGAAACTCTGCCGAATTTTCGGTAGCCTTTTCCTAAGTTTTAAAGCAGTTTTCAGCATTCTTAGTTAGGCTTGCCAGGCTAGGCAAATGTTGAGTTGACTTAGCCTGTGCGCCGGTCATGGCCTAAGATCGGGTCATGACAACACCGTCTCGTCGAGCATTGGTGTTGTGAAGCCGAAGAAGATATACTGAGTGGTAGGAAAATGACTGATTTTGGATCCTTAGGGAGCTCCTCGAGCATTGATGTTATGACGCCAATCTGCAAATGTAACATTCCCTATCGTCTTCAAACTTCATAGACAAAGAGGAACCTAGGTAGGAAGTTTATTGGTTGTGGAAGGTATGGCTATCCAAATTGCTGCAACTTCTTTGCGTGGTATGACCCACCTACAACAAAAAAAATTTGAGAAGGTTATCAATGACATTTAGGTTTTTATCTTTCGTGGTTTCTGATAGAGCTTAGGTGGTTTCAATGGTTTTAGATGGAAAAGGTGGAATTCAAATGTTGTTTTGCAAGAATAAGATCACACTTACCTTACCGTTCACGTGACATTCACTTGTATTTTCTGTTAATAAGTGAACGAAAAGTATACGGAATAATCGTTTAGCACAATTTAAAAACTCGAAGGATTGTTTTGCACATTTTTAAAGTTTCGGGGCCAAAGTGTACATGACCTATAGTTCATGGGAGTAAATTAGACTTTTCCCTCTTTAAAATGTTTATAAGATTTACTACACCTTTTGTCTCATCCACCAAATCAATAACTATTATCCAATAAAATATTTAATTTTAAAATATAACACTTAGAGAAATTGGCTGAACTTTATATATTAGAGACAGATGTGGCTTTAGAGTTTCTGATCGAATAACCTGGCCAGTTGTTGATGATGCCTTTCTTATTGGGTGGCTCCAAATATATATATAATCACAACGAGGTCAGAAATCAACCAAATACTAAACGAGCAAACAGCAATAAAATTTGTTCTAGAAAATATTATCCTCCTAAAATTTCCTCTCAATTTTTTAAGTACCACCAAACACAACCTTAAGATAACTGATTTATCGGACATCAACTGAAGACAATATTATTTAATTGGAACTGTTTAAAGAGAAAAAAAAAAAAAGCTGTTCTTGCCCATTGATGGCCACAAATTGCACATTCACAACACAGGACAACAGGAAATAGAATGAGTTTGGAAGAAGTGTCAGACAACACAAACTACATACCAAGTTGCAGATTGGCTTGAAAGAAGTTTGAAACTCCAATGATCCAATCTTGTTTTAATCTACCACCTGCTAAGCTTGTATTTATGGCTAATGATTGCTGGAGTGAGGAAGGAAAAGTGAATCAACCTTAGTATTCGACTATAACATTTTATGAAAGTCAAAAGTAAGCAAAAACATCTGTCTTGCTAATCCATAGTCATTGACTCATTTAGAAAGCTCCAGAAGTCAGTTCTTGCTGAACCAAGAACAGGACTCAGATCTTCTGTCCCCTCTCCCTCTCTTCAATTGTGTCCCTCCAATTAAATACTGATAACTAGGCAATCTCTCTTGAATTATGTCTCCTCTCTTAATTGAGAATAATTTTTTGCTTAGTTAACAGTATCAGAAAATTTAAATCCACAACAGAAGAGGCCTCAGACCCATTTTTCCTTACAAAACGGGCAATAAAAATAGAGGATGTACACACAGAGATAAACCCTTTCATAAAAAATCAAATAAATAGACAGCAAGACACAAACGAATTTAGAAACTACAAGGACAACCGTTATACCCATCCAGAAATTCGAACATCCAATGATATTTGAACTTTCTTTAAGAAGATTTAGAAATCCAAGTGATCGTTGCTTTATCTCAAAAGACAGATGGTTCTTTGAATATTTGCACATTCCGCTCCAATAGAAACATCAAGCTAAGGCAAGGAATGCAAAAACCTGCAACAACTTGCAAGCAATACATCCTTTCCCTTTGCACAACAATTCCCCAGATATTATGAGCATTTTAATAAAATCATACCTATTTACCCCGTATGAGATTCCATAACAAGCACCTATCTTTCCATGAAAATAGTTTATGCCCATCTCTTTCTCAACGAAATCAATCAAACAACCACATTGGTACGTAATAACAATATATTAAGCCTCTCCTAATTCCAAAATATAGGCAGTCAAAAATAGAGTTGGAACAGCTGGTTAGAAAAGAATGAAAATTTAGAAAAGTGTTTGAGATCACCAAGCAGTGGGCTAATTGCCAATCTAAGGAAAATCATCCATGTAACCTGTGCCAATCTACTTTGAAACATTACAATGATGGTCTCTCGAGATATCCACACGTGAAATTCCGTGGCATCTTTCATGCAAATTTTATGATGACAGGAAGACATAGCACTTTTGACCATAAGTTCAGAAATGAAAGTAATAATATAAAAAGCTTCATCCCAAAGATACTCACTGATCCTGTTGTACTTATGTGTCTCTGTGAGCCTATTGACACACCAATTAAATTTATAGCGTGCTTTTGGGAACAAAATGGCATAGTTGATAACCACTTGCCTATGTTATGAAACTTACTGGGAAACTTCTCAGTTAAATGGCACAAACTTGCACTTGTGGAAGTTGAAGAATTGGATGTTGGAAAAAGCTTATTCCACGGGATTAAAGCTTGCCATAGACTCTAAACACAAAAGCAGGTTGTAACCACACGCTAGACCATTTGAACATTTGATGTCTATCGATGCATCAAATATTATTATAATTGACATACATCACAACTGTGACTAGAATTGAAAAAGAATAAGAAGCAAGAGAGGATAATAAACACAACAAGTCAGTTGAAATAGTTACAATCTGGTCTAGACAGTGCAGGACAAGTATTTCGAAGGAATGAACCAACAAGATAAGGTTAAATTACACTAAATGTTTTTATGAACACAACATGACAGTGTTCTCCCGGGTATATGCCGGATTCAGATTCATTTTTTCCCCTAATACAGATTTAATAGATGAAAAGACTCCTTAAAACATTTCACAAACTTTTCCTAAGTCAAATATTTGATGAACATGACATGCCACCGTTCCCCCCGTTATCTTCGAGATTCTTTTTTTCCTGATATAGCTTTAATAGCTGAGAAGTTTCCTCCTCTTCAAAACATTTCACAAACTTTTCCAGGAACACCTTCTCAGACAAAAAAAATGGTGTAACTAAGCTGGCACTCTCTTTTCTCAAACCGTTGGAGAGAAGATAGTGGACAACCGATGCCCTTGGAATGATCCTCTTCTCCAAACTATATCCAAAAATCCCAGGTCCTTTGACAAGGTAGGAAGAATCCCAACCTAACTGATTGATCCAAAATCTCATCACCCTATTGATTTTATCAATGGATGCTAACATACAGTTGGGCTGCCTCATAAATGCTTCCATAATTGTTTTTTCAGACCACCCCCAACTCTTAAAGTTATCAATTTTCTCATTCCACTGCGATTTACTCACAGATCTTATGGCAAGCAATGCTTCACCAAAGTATGATTTGGAAGGATCAAATCCCAGTTTTTTTAATTCCTGCACCGTCTTCCCCAAGTCAACGAAGCAGATTACATGAGGCTGAAGACGAAGGATTCTGAAAATGTTGGAATCAGAGACACCATTATCAATCAACAATTTGATATTAAGTGCCACATAATTGCAAGTAAGCAAACGTGGACGATAAATTATAGAAGCGAAGGTCTTCTTGTCAGATTGGAGGAATCTATTTACCAATTTATACACAGGGATTATACGATTCTCCAAGCTTCCATTTAGGAATCTGGGGCTCCCTGTCACCATGCGAACAATGTCAGAGCTAGAAACGCCTTTGGAGAGTAAAAATCTGAACTTTGGCAAGACCCTTTTGTTGGGATTGCAAGAAAGCAGCCAAGGTTCCCTTCTGACGATATCATATGTATCTGAGTCTGAGAAACCGTGGTTTCTAAAGAAGGTGAGAACTGAATCGGGCTTTTGTGAGGTCTTGAAACGAACGTGCTTGGAAGCTTTGAGAGCAGATTCTGGTGAGAACCCACAATTGTTGATGAGGTAGGACACCGCAAATGAGTGTGGATCTGAAGTGGTTGTGAAGAATTTCAGAGAAAATGGGAATGGGTAGGGTTGCAAAAGATGGTAAAATTTTGGGGTTGGTGATTTTCTAGAAATACCAATATCCTTGAGGGAGAGAAGCGCTTTGAACATGGAAGGGGAATTCATTGAAAGGCTTAGAATCAACCAATGGAGGGTTTTGCCGCAAAAGAGGATTCAATTACGAGGATTGTGTTTTGCTGCTCCTTCTGATGTAGACAAGGGTTTTTGGACTTGGTAAGATTGGAAATTTCTTTTGGTACAACGTTGGCAGAATTTGTAACCTGTGACGCTATGAGTTGAGAGCCCAATGATACGATCGTTCTCTTTTTTTTTTTTTTTTTAAGTACTGATTTTAATTTTAATTTAATTTTAAGAGTAGATTGTTAAATATTTATTAATTATTAATTTTATATTAAATATTTTGAAATGTTATTATATAATTAATAATTAATAATTTATTATAAATATCAAATTTTTAAAAATAGCATAGTCACTTCCCTAAACATTATATGAGGTCTAAATTTAAAGCTTTGTTGTGTTTCTTAATCAGGAGTTGACATAATAAAGATAAGGTATAGTATGTGAGTTTTTAACTATTTATTATCGAATATAATTAGTAATTATTAGTAATTATTAATTAACAAATGTTAAATATTTTTCATCCTGAGTATTGATACTTAAAAAACATGAAAACACAAAGGAATCGTGTCAATACCTAAAACCTTTATGTTATCAGTATAAAAAAATTTTGGCTGACATATCAAATTAAATTTATGCTTATAAAAAGAATGGTCAGATCTTGATCCTTTGTTGTTTTTATAAAACTTGATCCTTTATGTCTTCATAAAACTGTAGGAGATTTTATAATGAGTGGTATAATATTGACGTCGAAAGTTCAAGCTTCCATCATATTACTTTTTCCTTTTCAGGTACAAGCACCCCCAATATACATTTATCAACATTTAATCATTATCTTAATTAAGTAACACTGGCACTAAAACTTTTCAAGTGGCATTAAAACTGTTAGAAGTTGAGAACTTTGTTCTGAAACTGTAACTTACGATAATGGGATATGGATCCTAATTTCAAAAATTATGAAATTCAACTCGTGTTTATCTCTTTTTATCTCTTTCTAACTTCACCTGCAATTCAAGTGCAGAAGATCCAAATCCTTTTTTCATATACATCCAAAGAAAAGCACTTGTTACATCTTATCTGCACACTATCAAAAGATCATTTTTGTCGCATAGAGACGATTAACCCTTATAGACTAGAAGCTTCTTTAAGAACACCATTTCAGAATCAACAAACTGTAAGCCAGATCAAAATCTTCTCAATAAAACCTTTTATTTGAAGGAACTGTAAAACCAATGAAGAAGACAAGTTATTGGTGGGGAATTATTTCAATACTCATTTTTTTCTCTCCCTAAGTACCGGTATCTTAGATGAGTTGTCAAATATTCATTAATTTTTAATTATATTTAATAAACTTTTAAACATTCACAATAAAATTAAGAGTAAAAAAATACTTAACAACTCACTATAAATACTCTACTCATAAAAATATCATAACTACTCTCTTATTAGTTTAGTATTAATAGTACTGAGCCCCACAAATTATTAGGAGGTGCCGAGTTAAGGCCCATTACCCATCACAAATCATTTCAAACACTTCTCTACCAAGCTGGCATACAATGATAAAAAATAGTTCAAGCAATCAAAATTTCCCATCGCAACAACGCCCAGTACTTAGAAAAAATGCAAAACATTAAACATGGATCTTTAATAAGTTGCACAATAGCAAAAATGGAAACAAACGAAAGAAAGACCGTTGATATTAAATCTGTCTCCATCATATCCAAGCAAATTGGCCAAAAGGTAAAAGAAATTACAATCAACGTGCCAACAAGTGATAGAATCTAGGGAAATGAAAGACCTCTCTATGGCATGAAAACAAAAAGCAGGTTGTAACCACATGCTAGACCATTTGAACTTTTTAAGTCTATCGAAAGTACTTAATGAAAAGTAGAAGCATTTAATAACATGAAAATTCAAAGATTATTTAATATTTTCTTTTTCAAGTAACTAAAACAAATTATTGAGGGATATTTACTAACTAGTGGCAAGACCATATTATCATTGATATACATCACAACTGTGACTAGAATTGAAAATAACAAGAAGCAAGAGAGGATAGTAAACAAAACAAGTCATTTGAACTAGTTTCAATCCTGGTCCAGACAGTACAGGACAAGTATTTTGAAGGAACGAAGCAACAAGTAATAAATGAAAATTACACCAAATTTTGATTAAATAATGAAAATTTTGACGAGAACAACTTGCCAGCGTTCTCCCTGGTATATGCTGGATTCAGATTCATTTTTTCCTCATACAGATTTAATAGATGTAAAGATTAACATTTCACTAACTTTTC
This sequence comes from Styphnolobium japonicum, assembly GCA_023212625.1. Taxonomy (NCBI): domain Eukaryota; kingdom Viridiplantae; phylum Streptophyta; class Magnoliopsida; order Fabales; family Fabaceae; genus Styphnolobium; species Styphnolobium japonicum. The sequence goes on along the minus strand of JALBWW010000003.1, from coordinate 15,597,576 downwards.
TTAAGTCAAAATATTTGATGATATTGAAATGCCACCGTTCCCCTGACATCTGACTCATCTTCAAGATATATATATATATATATATATATATATATATATTTATATAGCTTTAATAGTTGAGAAGTTTCCTCCTCTTTAATACATTTCACAAACCTCTGCAAGAACAACTTCTCAGGCATAAAAAACGGTGTAATTAAGCTGGCAGTCTTGTTTATCAAACCTTTGAAGAGAAAATATTGGGCAACTGAAGCCCTTGGAAAGATCCTGTTCTCCAAACTATATCCAAAAATCCCTGGTCCTTTGACAAGGTGGGAAGAATTCCAACCTAACTGATTGACCCAAAATCTCATCACCCCATTAATTTTAGGGTAAAATACACATTACCCCCTTGTAGTATAGGCCTTTCTCAATTTACTTCCTTAAATTATTTTTTTGTTATTAAACCCTCCGTTAAAAAAGGACTAAGAGACTTGGAGAAATTTAGAGATAAAGAATTCTGAATTGCTTGAGTGAGTAAGCACTCAGCAAGAATGTTATATATATACACTTGGTCATAAATACAATTTATCATTTTCAAGAACACTACTACCTATGTACATGGATCTAATGATACATGAATCTAATTAATTACTCCTATTTCCTATGATGTTATTTCCAACACTCCCCCTCAAGTTGGAGTGTACAAGTCAAATGCTCTAAGCTTGCAGCAAATGTAATGACTCTGAGGTCCCCTAAGGGGTTTCGTAAAGATATTTGCTAGTTGATCATTTGAACTAACAGATGTAGTAATAATTTCCTTAGAAAGGACCTTCTCTCAAACGAAGTGACAGTCAATTTCAATATGTCTATTTCTTTCATGAAACACAGGATTAGAGGCTATGTGAAGAGCTGCTTGATTATCACAACATAGTTTTCATCTGTTGGATATCTCCAAACTTCAAATCCTGAAGGAGTTGTTTAATCCAAATCAGCTCACAAGTAGCTGTAGTCATTGCTCTGTATTAAGCTTCAGCATTAGACCTTGCAACAACATTTTGTTTTTTACTTTTCCATGAGACAAGATTTCCACCAACAAAAACACAATATCCTAAGGTGGAACACCTATCAATAGGAGAACCTGCCCAATTTGCATCACAATATCCAATTATCTGAATATCTCCTTTATCTTCAAAGAGTAATCCTTGTCTTGGTGCATTCTTGATGTATCTCAAAATTCTTATCACTGCATTCCAATGATCGGTGTGTGGATTTTGCATGAATTGACTCATTACTCCGACTACAAAAGAGATGTCTGGTCTTGTTATACTAAGATAGATAAGTTTCCCAACCAATCTCTGATATCTTTCAGGATCAGAATAGGGCTCCCCCTAATCTGGTAACAATTTATGGTTTGGATTCAGGGGACTATCAACAAGTCTACAATTCATCATACTAGTTTCTTTAAGAATATCCAATGCATACTTCCTTTGGGAGATAGCAATGTGATTCCTTGATTGTGCAACTTCAATACCCAGGAAATATTTTAATCTTCCTAAATCCTTGGTCTGAAAGTGATTGAACAAATGTTTCTTCAACTGAGAGATTCTCTCATGATCATTACCTGTGATGACTATATCATCTACATACACCACCAAGTACACACATGTATTTGGAGAAGTATGGCAATAGAAGATCGAATGATTTGCTTCACTATGTTTCAGCCCAAAGTCTTAAATAACAAAACTAAATTTTCCAAACCATGCTTATGGAGACTGTTTAAGTCCATAGAGTGAGCGTCGTAATTTGCATACCAATCCAAACTCCCCCTGAGCAACAAAGTCTAGCGGTTGCTCCATATAAATTTCTTCGTCTAGCTCACCATGGAGAAAGGCATTTTTAATATCCAAATGATATAGTGGCCAATGACAAATGGCAGCCATGGCAAGAAAGAGACGAACTGAAGTGATTTTTGCAACAGGATAAAAAGTATCTCCATAGTCAAGGTCATAAATCTGTGTATAACCTTTAGCCATGAGACGAGCTTTGAGACGGTCAATCTGGCCATCGGGACCAACTTTAACAGTATATACCCATCGACAACCAACGGTTGTTTTGCCTAGAGGAATGGAGACTAACACCCAGGTGCCATTGTGCTCTAGAGCCTGCATTTCATCAATCATGGCTTGTCGCCATCCTGGATCATCAAGTGCCTCACGAATATTTTTGGGAATTTGAAATAGTGGACAACGATGATACAAAAGAAGAAAATGAAGGAGATAAATGATAATAGCTTAAAAAATTATAAATGGGATGGGGATTACAAGTGGAGCGATTACCTTTTCTAAGAGCAATAGGAAGATCAACATTGGGTTCAGAAAGGTCCGTAGTAGGGTTGGCTGGCGGAGTAGGACATGATTCGTCATGGTCTTCAACTTCCTGCAATGTTGTATCATGAGCACGTGGGCGGCGCTGATATGTGATAAAAAGAGGTGGAGATGGTTCGATGAGAGCAGTGTCATTGGAAGATGCAGCAAAGTCTTGTTCCTGCAAAGGAGAAAGAGACAGACCAAAATAGGGAATATGTAAAACATCAAGAATAATGTTAGACTTTGAGGAAGAGAAATATGGAGTTTCTTCAAAGAATATGACAACTACAGACATGTAATAGCAGTTATGTTATGGGGAATAACAACAGTATCCTTTCTGAAGTCTAGAATACCCAAGAAAAACACATATTATAGCTCGAGTTGAGAGTTTGTTTAGACCTGGAGAAAGATCATGAACAAAACACATGCAACCAAAAACACGTGGTGCTTCAGGAAATAAAATTAAATGTGGAACTTTATCATCAAGAGAGGAAGAGGTCATCCTATTAATTAAAAAACATGCAGTTAAAACTGCATCACCCCAATAGCAAACGGGCATCTTGGCATGAAGTAATAATGTTCGAACAGTTTTAAATAGGTGTCTATTCTTCCATTATGCAATTCCATTCTGTTGAGGTGTGTGAGGATAGGTGGACTGGTGTAATACACCTTTTGAAGACAGAAAGGAAGAGAAAACAACAACAAAATATTCCCTTGCATTATCACTTCGAAGAACCTTAATTTTCTTACCAAATTGGATTTCAACCTCTGTATAGAATAAGGTAAAAATAGAGAATATTTCAGAACATTCTTTCACTAGAAATACACAAGTACATCGTGAAAATTCATCAATGAAAGTAACCAAATATTTAAAACCCAAGGAGGTAGTTACATGACTTGGACCCCATGTCTGAATGGATAATGGAAAACGGAGAATCAGGTCTACTTTCAACCCGTTTTGTAAAGGAAGATCGAACATGTTTTCTTAGTTGGCATGACTCACAGTTCAAAGTTTTTATTCGTTCAAGATTAGGATCCATTTTTTGCATTTTTGACACACTTGGATGACCTAGACGCTTATGAAAGAGGTTGATAGATGTAGTTGCAACACAAGTCATTGAAGGAGCTGATTGGAGGTAGTAAAGACCGCGAGATTCATGTCCTACACCACATCCGACCCGTACCACACTCCTGCATGACAAAAGGGTCGGCATTAAATGTGACGGAACAATTAAGAAAGCAGGTAAGTTGACTGAGGAGATCAAATTAAAAGGACAACCGGGTATAAATAAAACATATTTCAAAGACATAGAAGAAGTAGGTGAAGCATGACCAATTCCTTTGGCAACAACCTTAGAACCATATGCTAAAGTAATAAAATGAGGAAATATAGGCGGAGACATAGTGGAGAATAAAGAGCTATTACCAGCAATGTGATCAGAGGCACCTGAATCAATAATCCATGGATTTTGAGGATTACCAGACTGAGAAATGCAAGTTGTAGAATGATGAGGCACCGATAGCAGTGGAGGACTGAGATTGTTTGGCAGCTTTCAACTGAAGATATTCTTGATATTCATTGTCTGTAAATTTTTCTTCAGTCTTAGTCACATTTATAGATTTTTCAAGAAATCCATGAAGAGAGTAACATGTGTCTTTAGGATGGCCCATTATGTTGCAATATGCACATTGAAGTCGGCCACCTCTTCCACCTCGTCCTCCATGATTTCCACAACCTCCTCGTCCTTCACGATTAGACACCATGGCAGAGGTTTCAACTAAATCAATAGAACTGCCTCCAACTTTTGGTGAAGGAACTCAAAGAAGTTGAGTAATTAAATTCTCCATTGAGGGAACCTCTTATCAAGTTTTGTCTTTATACCTACAAGTGTGTCAGCTTCCAAGAATGTCTTTAACTCCTCAACAGCAGATTGGGCCTTTGAAACATGAGAAATCATGTCATGATTTGATTGTTTGAGAGATGCCAATTTTTGTACTGAATCATACGACCTCTGAATATCATTAACAAAAACACCTTGAGCCTTCTTCCAAAAAGTATGACAAGTTTTAAAGGATCTGAAGTTTGCCAAGATGCTTGGTTCAACAGATTGCCACAGCAGAGCACAAAGCTGATAATCAAGTTTCTCCCATTGACTACAATTTTCTCCTAAAATTTCATCAGCAGATTTTTCAAGATGATCATAGAATCCTTGGCCAAGAAATCACAGTTCTACAAATGCAGACTGGGCTAAATAATTTTTTCCATTTAGCTTTTCTGAAGTGATTGTTGGGGTTCTAGAAATAGAGAAGGAAACAGGTGCAAAAGGTGATGGTGAGATAGGGATAGCCTGTGTGGATTGTTTTGGAGGTGGAACGGGAATTTCAAAGTCATTTGAGGCCATTTTATGAATTTTACAGGGGCGTTTTTTGCATACACAGGGGAGAACCCGAATTTACACCCTTGGCTGAACCTAGAACATGCTGAAACAGTGAGATAAACGATGCGTTTGGGGAAGGTGAACACAGGAATAGAAAGAAGAGGGGCCAACGGTTCATATGCCACTAGTCTGACGAAAATAGACACCGGAAAGGCAGCGCGTGGACTGCACGAGCCTCCACACACGCTACTGCCTGACAGCACGTACATTCCACGAGCCACCTTCCTGGTGTCCGTTTTCTGTCAGACCAGTGGCATTAATTACTCCTATTTCCTATGATGTTATTTCCAACACCCTCTATAGTATAGCTCACGTTGAAAACGTTACTTTAGAAGTTAAATCAAACAGAAGTTAAAGTCTGATTAAAGGTAATCACTTAAGAACTTTGTTAACTATTGGAAAACAGGAAATCTCAGTGGTCAAGTTGTAGCGTTGGCTTAATGGGTGAGCATGTCAGAACTGTTGGCAGTGATTGTGTTGAAATTGTTTGAAAACAAGGATCAGTTTTTGAGATGTATAGATTGATGTTTGGTGCATGGTGGATGTTCCATGGATGATTAAGGTGTATGCATAAGTGATGTTCTACTTTGGGGCTAAGAAAACAAGTATTGAAACAAATGATACTAAAAACAAAATGATTCTATGATTGTTTTAATAGATAAATTAAATTTTTCAACGTGAATCAAAGTAAAGGGGAGTTTAGTGACAAAAAAATACTTTAAGGGAGTAAGTTGAGAAAGGCTTATACTGTAATGTGTATTTTACCCTTAATTTTATCAATGGAGGCTAACATACAGTTGGGTTGCCTCCTAAATGCATGGAGAATTGTTTCTTCAAACCAACCCCAGCTCTTAAAGGCATCAACTTTTGCATCCTATTGGGGTTTGGGCACAGCACTTTTGGCTAGCAATGCAACATCACAGTATGATTTGGAAGGATTGAATCCCAATTTTTTTGTAATTCCTGCACTGCATTCCCCAAGTCAAGGGAGCAGATTATAGAAGGATTGTGTTAGCAAACCCCCAATCACACAGGTGTACCACAGAAAGAATAAGAAGGGGTTCAGGGAATCAACCATGCATGTGAGCAAGGGATGCAATGTGACGTGCACATAACTACCTGCACACATGGCAGGAAAGGAGGAAAACAAAGGAGTCTGGTATGTGTCAGAGATATAAGAAGGAGCGGAGGGAAATGGAGAAGGGCAAGAAAAATGTGAAATGAGATTGGGTGGGAGAGAACCAAGCCTCACGAATTGCTTGTGAACTTGTATTTTCCCTTTCTATTATGCTCTTATACTTTCTTATACACCTACTATTCTGTACTAGTTTTACCCCCACTGATTTGGATATCACATTGATATCAAAGCAGGATAGGAGAATATACCATACATTACTCTGTTCTGTGTTGTTGATCCAATACCTATTAACTGGTATCAAAGCTCCCAATTTGGAAGCTGTGGATGGTACGAACCAGAATGGAAGCGAGATTAGAGACGATGGAGAAAAGGTCCAAGAACAGCGTGTGACATAGGAGGAATTGCTTCGTTACATAAAACACGGAGCTCGTCATACTGAACAGAGGGGATCAGAAGATGATACGGAGGGAGAAGGACCGTTCGAAACAAATCGGACGACGCAGACAGAGGGTCATTGGAAGAGATTAGAGGTTCCTATGTTTTTTGGCTATGACTAGAGGGTCATTGGGTGAGCAGGGTAGAGAAGTACTTCCATGTGAACGGCATGAGAGAATGAGAAAACTCCAAGCCGTCATGGTAGCATTGATGAGGGATTTTACTGATTTTAAAGTTTATTTTTTACATCTATAAATAAAAATTTATTTTATTCAATATGTATTGTCGTACCTGTATTTTAAATTTTCAAAAAACTAACGTATTTACGTATCGTATCGTATTGGATACTCGTACTTGTACCCGTACCCGTACCCATGCAACATAGCCTTAATATCAGGCTAATTCAAGATGTTCTGGCTGAAGTCCTCATCAAGTGGCAAGATTTCTCTAATTTTGAGAGCTCCTGGGAAGCTTGGGGAACTATTCAGGAAAACTTCTCTGACTTTCACCTTGAGGACAAAGTGAAACTTATGGGGGGAGAATTGTTAGCAAACCCCCAATCACACATGTGAGAGAACCACACCCCAAAAGCTAGTTATTAAGGTGGGAGAGCCCAAGGCCATATAAACCCCACATCTGAATCTCATACTTTCGATGTGGGGCTCAAGTCTCATACCTTGCAATTGGATCCTAACATTCCACTACGCTCCACAGCCCCGGCGCCCACACGGGTTGGCTATGCATTAGTCCTTTGATTAGTCCTAGGCTAACACTGCAATGCCAGCATCACCACCCACGCCGCTCGTTTGCAGCTGAGAGACATAGTTGATAGCTTTGATACCAATTGATACGAACCTTGGGATCCACACTCCAAAAGCTAGCTATTAAGGTAGGAGATCTCAAGGCCATATAAACCTCACATTTGAATCTCATACTTTTGATGTGAGACTCAAGTCTAATATCTTTCAATGGATCCTAATAGATTGACATGAAGGATTCTGAAAATGTTGGAATCAACCACACCATTATCAACCAATAATTTGACATTACGTGCCACTGCCAAAGAATGGATAGCAAGCAAAGTTGGACAACTACTCAGAGTAACGAATGTCTTCTTATCAGATTGGACGAATTTATTTACCAATTTATATGCATGGATTATACTATTCTCCAAACTTCCTTTTAAGAATACGGGGCTCCTTGTCACCATGCAAACCATGTTAGCGCTAGAAGCACCTTTCGAGAGTAAAAATTCAAACTTTGGCAAAACCTTTTTGTTGGGATCGCATGAAAGTAGGTGAGAAACTGTGGTTTCTAAAGAAAATGAGAACTGAATCGGGCTTTTGTGAGGTCTTCGAAATGAACGTGCTTGGAAGCTTTGAGAGCAGATTCTGGCGAGAACCCACAATTGTTGATGAGATAGGACACCGCAAATGAGTGTGGATCAAAAGTGCTTGTGCAGAAATTCAGAGAAAATGGGAATGGGGAGTGCTGCAAAAGAGGGTACAATTTTGGGGTTGGTGATTTTCTTAAGATGTCAATAACATTCTAGAAAAGAAGCACTTTGAACATAGAATGGGGATTCATTGAAGGGCATAGAATCAATGGAGGGTTTGGTGGGAAAAAAGGATTCAATTACGGGGTTTGGGTTTGCGTTATGATGCTCTTTTTTATACTATTCAGTCTTCAGCAAGAGAAGGGTTTTGTGGTAGTGGGATTGGAATTTGGAACTGAATATGACATTTAGATTTGAAGTTTGTTAGTCTTCTTTTCTTTTTTTTTTTGATAAATCCACAAGTGTTCTCACATGATCAAAGGATCCACTAATCTTTGTTCGGACATCGGCTTAACCCACACTATAATATACTTTTAATGAGTTTGAAACATGAAATTATCATTATTCCCTTGTGCCCCTTATTTTCTTCCATCTCAGACTCAGTTACTTGATACAAGTGAAAGTTTGCTGCACATTGCTTAAGAAACTAGAGTGGTACCTCATCTTCACTAGTTGAGCCCGAGGGAAGCCAGAAGCACCATTTGATGTGAGGTAACATGAGTTTTAGTTAAGGTAGAGATTGGACATCTATGCTGCCTGAGTGGGGATTGGTTATTTTGATGTGGGTTTGGTACTCTCTATTTCAGCAAAGGGAAGCCAATCCTGCCTCCTCCCCCTTCAGCGTTATTATTTGAGGGTAATCCTATTGGGGCCATGAGTATTCTGGCATTGGTAATTATAGGATGATGCACGACTATGGATGAGCAACCAAATCAATAGCAATCTCCAACACTCTTGGATGGTTGAAATGCTGAAACTGTTCTGAAAGAGTGTGTTTGGATAGGCTTTTTATTCTAAATAAAGCACTTTTTTTAATAAAAAAAATCACTTCCATAAGTTTTTATGTATGTTTGGATGAAACTTTGTAAAAAAGAAGTTAAAAAAAAAGCTCAATTACCACTTTTTTTAAAAGTTCGTTATCCTCAGCTTCTGAAAAAAGGAAAAGAAGAAGTGGTTTTTAATATAATTTATTGACAAAAATACCCTTTACCTTTATTAAAAATTATATCTCTTGTCTTCTCTTTTTTTTCCTTGTAAGCCCTACTTCCTTTATTTTAGATACCCTACATTTTTAGTAATTTTGCTATAAAAAAGCTCTTTTGTTCTTTTTTATCCAAACAAATTTATAAGTATTTCTATTACTTAAAAGTACTTTACAAATATTGTATCCAAATGTAAAATAATTTTTTCTTTAAAAAAAAGCTCTACTAAAAAAAGTCTACAAAAAAAGTCCTTTTTTAAAAGCCTATCTAAACGAGCTCAAAATATACCTAACAAAGCTAAACATCTCCACCTGGCAGACGATGTTGTACCCAGAAGCTGCCACACTAGACATTCACAACTTTTAAATCCCTCAAACTTTGCCATGGATTGACCTATCTTTTAACTAAGAAACGTGGACCTTGATATTTTATTCATCACACATTGAAGAAAGGAGTTTCTCCTTCATAGCCAAGCCCAATGAGAACCCACAAATTTCCAGCAACAAGAAGCCAATCCTATAAATTTTGAGATTATGAAGTTGAAATAATTATGTGAGGATCCTCACCAGGGCATAACTCTAAATACCTCATTAGAGAAAACATACTTAATATAATTGACACACAGATGCTTAAGCCTTAAGAAAACATACTTAAGAAAATTGGAGTTCCCTTAAAACAACAATGTGTAGAGAACCAAAGGATAAGTAGTTAGAAGAAGTACTTACCAATCTAAAGCTTAAGCCTTAATCATGGAGTTGTGTAAACCTGCAACCAGAGTTTATACTGACATTCAGAATAGTAAGACACATACAAAAGAAAAATTTGACAACATAAAATAACTCAATCAATGTAGTTTAAATAGTATTAAATCTTTAAGCCTTATATAAAATGAAACACGGAAATTCTTATTTTCCTTATTTTCCCATATCCTTTCCAATGAAAAGCACTTCTCACATCTTATCTGCAATTTCTGATAAATCATTTTGTTGCATAGAAGCACCCAATTTTTCTTCATATTGCTTCAATCACACAGAGCTTCACCCTTATACGTTAGAATGCTTCTTGGAAAAAAAATCTTTTTAGAGTCAACAAGATGTAAGTGCATAACCGAAGTAGCAGGTAAGCTATTGGTTTAGTAATTAGTAGTACTAAGAGCCACAAATTAGTAACAGGTCCAGAGTTAAAATTCCCTCACCCACCACCAACTACATCCAGAAAATACTCTACCAGCCTATACATGTTCAGCTGGGACAGGCTGTAGCCAGAAGCAGTTAAGTAAAGTATTTCCCCATAAAATACCTTGGAACAAGCTGTTCAAGTAATCAATTTTCCCCGTTTTAAACGCACCATGTATTCACAAAAAATGCAGAACATGTATAAAATGGCAGTTAACAGAAAAAAAAAAAAAAGGCCTAACTCCACCATATAAATTAGTTGGCCAAAAGGTTTAAATAACAAGCAACATGGCAATATGTGACAAAATCAAGTGCAATCTATAACCTGACTATCATATGAATCCATCAACCTATTCTGGGAAGAGCTGAATACATACAATGGATCATGGGATTCATTAAACAAACGTGGAAGGAGAATTAACACTATTACAAAAGTATTCCATGACCATATGCAAGACCATCTGAACTTTTACATGTATTACTGATACAGCATTAGGTATTATTATGACTGATATATATCACAACAGAGACCAAAATCGAAGATAACCAAAAACAATAGTGGTCCAATCGTGGTCCAGACAGGGCAAGTATTACAAATCAAAGAAGGAACAATCTCAGGTTAAATTACATCTAAAAATTTGATTTAAGTTACATATTTGATGAACTACATGCCAGTGTTCTCCCTGGAGTATGCAAGATTCAGTTTTTCCTCATACAGCTTTAATAGACAAGAAGATTCCTCCTTAAAACATTCAACAAACTTTTTCAGGAACAACTTCTCAGACATAGTAAATGGCCATATTAAGCCTGCATTATTTTTTTGCAAACCTTTCTTCTGAAGATATTGCACAACTGAGGCCCTTGGAATGATCCTTTTCTCCAAACTTAACCCAAAAATATTTGGTCCTTTGGCAAGGGCCAACGAATTCCAACCTAACTGATTGACCCAAAAACTCATCACTAAATTAATTTTATCAATGGATGCTAACATACAGTTAGGCTGCCTCCTAAATGCTTCAACAATGGCTTCATCGGACCAACCCCACTTCTTAAAGGCATCCACTTTCTTATCCCACAGGGTTACAGTTTTTTTGGCAAGCAATGCTATACCAAAAGTACATTTTGAAGGATCAAACCCCAAATCCTTTACTTCTTCCACCGCCTTCAGCAAACCACTTGAGTTGAATATCGTAGACCGCCTTCGAAGCAATGTGGCAATGTTTGAGTCTGTCATTCCATTATCATGCAACAATTTGATATTATGTGGCACACGCCAGTCACTGATGAAAGATGGATTACTTATTACACAAGAGATGGTATCCTTATCAGATTGCAAGAATCTATTTGCCAATTCATAGGTAGGTATTATATGATTCTCCAGGCTTGGACGTAGTAACATCGGGTTTTTAGTCACCATGCAGACAATGTCAGAGGTAGAAGCACCTTTGGAGAGTAAAAATTCAAACTTTGGCAAAACCCTTTTGTGGGGATGGCACGAAAGCAGCCATGGTGCCTTTTGAATCATCTTTTGTAAGTCAGAGCTTGAGAAACGGCGGTTTCTGAAGAAGTTGAGGACTGAATCTGGTTTTTCCGAGGTCTCGAAACAAACATGCTTGGAAGCTTTGAAAGCAGATTCTGGTGAGAAACCAAGATTGTTGACGAGATAGGACACCACAAATGAGCGTGAATCTGACGTGGATGTGCAGAAACGCAGAGTAAATGGTGATGGGTAGTGCTGGAAAAGAGGGTAAGATTTATGGGTAGGTGATATTGTTGGGAAAGTGGTGCCCTTGAGGTAGAGAAGGGCTCTGTAGCGCTGGGAACTGAACATGATATGATATGAAGATAGCAACGAAGGATTTTGTGGGAAAAGAGGATTCAAAATCAATGAATCACAGATACCCTTGCGTCCAAATTGAAGAAAAGCTTCAAATTTGAGCAGTGGTGGATGGAGGGAGCGAGCGAGCGAGCATGCCTTTGATTTGGAAATTGGAATCGTTTACATGACCTAACCTAACGATGAAAGGAATGATAAGACCTCAGTTCGTACTTGGTTCGGACTCGGAGTAACTTAAAAAAAAAAGTTTTTTTTTTTATAACAATACCCTAATTTTAGTTTATTATTTAAAAAATCATACTCTTTTAATTATGAGATAAAATATAATTAAAGGGATCAATATCCTATAGATTAGTACTGTTGTCATAATCAAACTGGATTCGCGGACAGTTTAATTAGTTTAATTGGTCTGATCGTGAACTGAATACTTAAGTGATTATAGTTTAGTCTCATAACTAAATTCAAGATCAAACAACTTTAAACAGGTAAAATTAAGTCAAAATCAAATTATGATTAAATTGCTAAGTTCGTTCGGCTAAACCGATCGATCATTAACCTTTTTTTTTAAAGAACTCAATATTTCACAAAATAATTTTATATATTTTATATTATTATATGTAGATTATTTGTATAACATAATCTGGTTCGACCAGCCAATTAAAATAGTTGAACCTAAACAGGAAGTCTCAACAGTTTACAGTCTAATCTAATTCTAAAAATATTGTTTGAGTTTAAGATGTAGTTAGAGTGATATAGACAGAAAACATGTGAGTCCTACAATTTCAAAAATTACAATACTAATTTCTTGTACTTATCTCTCTCTAACTGTAAATACAATTCACATGGTGATCAAAATCCATAATTAAGCAAAAATAATTCAAATGAAGCAAAAATCCATAATTAAGCAAAAATAATTCAAGTTAACTTGACGTGGTAAAATAAATTGATAAAGAAAAAATTAGCACACAAATCTCCCTTTTTTTAGTTATAGAGAGATAAATCTCTAAAATATATAAAGTTGTGATTGATTAAATTTATTTTTTATATATGATAATTTATAGGAAATCTATTCATAAAATTATAATATATAAATTCAAACTCGCGAGTTATGGCTCTGTTACATTAGCTATCTTTCTCAAATTGCTACGTCAGCTCTTTCTTAAAAATTATTTTCTCCCACATCACTGTATTTTTTATGTTGTTAGCTTCTACTTAAAGTCCCTTCATTTTCCTCAAGCCATGTTGCTAAATGCATAGTGTGTTTTAGCCACATCAGCAAATTCACTATTTATTATCGCGTTACCTTTCCATATTCTCGGATTCATTGTGCCATTATTATTACTATAAAAACTCACATTATTTTGTAGGAAATAAACAAGTGGAAATGGGAAAGTCATACTAAGTGACAAAGTTCAACTTTCACTATCCATATCCATGGCTTTCCCCTCTTCTCCCCCCACCCCCCCTTTGCCATTCATTTTCACCGTCTTCTTTGTTGATGTCGTTGCTTGACTTGCGGTTCCAATTCCACATATACGACCACTTGCACCTACAAGGCCTCCCTGTGGGAGCTTCTTCCAAAGGAAATCACTCATTATTTCATCAAGTTGACCCATGGTGAATTTGAGGTGTTCTTGGAGCATCCTTGTTTCTATGCCTATTTATTTTCCTACACCGAAGATGGAAGGAAATCTCACTATAAAAGAGGAAATTTATTGGTTCAACAACAAAATTGTGATAGGAGAGTAAAACCCAAATCCTTAAATGCATGTCTACCATGTAAATCCATGACCACCATTAGTGGCAGAGCAAACACACCTTAATGGTTGCGACAAAATCCATGAGGAGGATAATGGTGTTTCGTTATATTGGATAACATCATTTTCAAGTTCCACTCCTTGAATAACTGACTAAATTAAATTAATCAACTGAATAACATTATTGGCATGTTCAATTCCAAAGAAAGCTTTTAAGGTAGGTTTGGTTCACCGCCAACAATTAGAACAAAATCAAATCAAATATATATATTTATGTCTCTTAAGATTACACACACAAATGCACATCTATAATAAAATTATAGCCTTCACCAAAAAAATAAAATAAAATTATACTCCTTCCATTTTTTTAATTTTTCATTTAAAGTAATTACACAAAGATTAAGAAAATTATTAAATAACCATAATTATGGAAAAAATATCACTACATTTGACTAAATTACTTTTTATTAAAATATACAAAATATTATCACTTAATTAATACTCTCTCATTCCATTTAGTGAAAACACGCAAGGGGCACAAACAAAGTTTGAAAAAATAATTAATATCTCGTTGATTTTCTAAAAAGACATTTAAAATGAAACATAAATTTTGCTTTATAACACAGATATGGAGTAATATACTCAAAGTAATTTTATTTTACAATACCCCAAATAAACTTAACTTTTTAACAAATTTATTTTGCAAATAATTTATTTATCAATCTTTTTAACATCAATTTATTAATAATCAAGCTCAAAATAACTCATCCTTTTTGATAATTACACATCCAAAAATATTTTTTATCAACATTATCTAAACAACATTTCTTTAACAAAATCAAATTTTAAATAAAAATTTCCAAACATAAACTACTTCACTCAAACTCATTTTTAACTAAAATCAAATTTGTAAAATCAAGTTAATCCAAAATCAAATTTGTAAAATGTAATCCAAACATACACTTACACTGGTTGAGTAATAAAGGGAGACTTAGAACTACATCTAAGTTTGGATAGGCCTTTTTTTCTATTTTATAAAAAGTAATTCATTTTATATGCTTGGATTCAATTTTTCCAAAAAGTAAAAGTTAAAAAGAAAATCCAATTACCACTTATTTTAAAAGCAAATGATGATTAGCTTTTGCAAAAAATAATAAAAGTGATTTTTAATATAATTTTTTGACAAAAATATCATTTTTTATTAAAAATTTCATCTCATATCCTCTCTTTTTTCACCCTTGCAAATCTTACCTCTAGCATTCTAGATATTTTACATTTCAATAATTTTCTTATAAAAAGGTTTTTATATTCTATTTTACTCGAACAAACTTAAAAATCCTTTTATTACTTAAAAGTACTTCTTTAATAATGTATCCAAATATAAAATAAATTTTTTTTAAAAAAAAAATCTCTACTAAAAGAAAATCTATAAAAAAAAAAATCATCTTGTGATAAGCTTATCAAATGAACTCCAAAGGAGACTCCGTTTCAACCAGTACCGCAATCGCCCTTGGTTCAGGGTCGTAAAATGTTGAAATCAATCTTGGTTTCAAAATGCAATCTGCAAATGCAATTGCAGCCACAAGTGTTGCGGTAGCTACTAAAATCATTTTTTTCACGGTTGCAATATAATTCATACGTTTTTCTCTTGCATTCTGCCTAACTGCTCCAATTACAATGCAATTGCTATCATGACAATGCAACTCATACTTTAAAATTATGAAATCAATTACAAAAAGTCAAAACTGCAAACGAAGTACCAGATTGGCTTGGTTGCAGTATGAACCTCCAATACTCTTGTTCAGACCTTATCAATCTGCCACCTGCTGAAACTTGTATTCAGATTTATAAGAACAGTAACTCAATGGGGCGAAACGAAATCTTGAAGGAAAAAGGTCAAAAAGTTGGCCATTAAGCTATGAATTTAACAAATGTATTAGATAAGGGCGTACATAAGAAGCAATCTGGCAATTTTGGAGTTGGTCACTCCATTATCAAGCAACAATTTGACTTTTAGTGCCACACAAGGGAAATCTTGGTGACAAGCCTAAAAGTTCCTTAGCCTTCCCCTCATGGCAATGCGAGCATACAGCTGTGGCTAGCTTATCAATCTTAGGAAAATTATCTGCATGAAACTTCTTCAAACAATCAATGGATGGTCCAAAGAGATTTTGCACCCATGTGGAAGCTCATGTGAGCTTCCATACAAATTCGAAGGTGTTTACAAACTATACACATTTAAGAGGTTTGCCAAAGGTAGACATGTGAAAGTAGTTCCAAAATTGAAACAGCAAACTAAGTAGTAAATGTATGAGCAATTGCACAGCTCTGCTAATACAAAGCATTACCACTGCCAATGAGCTTGTAGCTCAACTGGCACCAGCACCAATCTATAAGACAAAGGTGTGATGCATTGGGTGTTCGATTTCCCACTACGCTACTTATCCACATTCCCTACCCAAATGCTTGTACCTCTATTGTGAAGGGCAGCCCAGTGCACTAAGCTCCCACTGTTGTGGAGGATTGGAGAGGGGTCAGATGTATGGAACCTTACCGCTATGAGTGAAGAGGCTGCTTTTGTGACTAGAACCCATGACCACCAAGTCACAAGGCATCAACCTTACCATTGCGCCAAGGCTCACCCTATGCCTGCACCTATATTGTACCCAAAAAAATGCATTACCACTTTCAATCAATATTGAGATTAAATTGTAGAATTCAGAGAAGCAAGTCAGAATTAAACCTGACTTAGCAATAATTTTTAACCCAATACAACTCATTGTACAATTACCTACATCTGAAAGCTTATATTGTAACTCAACTCAACCAATACAAGCCAAGGAAAAAAAAAGGAAAAAACTCAACCACGGAATGTGAAAAAGTTAATCCTTATGGCTTCTATGATTCTATCAGAATGCAACATTTAACATTCACTTATTTTCCTCATCTTTCTCCAATGAAAGAACTCATCTCACATATGCCCTATCCTATTGACCACTACGATACAAAAAAAGGACATAACTTTTCTTCACATTACTTGAACCTCAGAGAAGCTTCTCCCCCATAGGTCATAAGCTTCTTTCAGTACACCTTTTTCAGAGTAAAAAACATAGTAAGCCAGCTAAATTTCTTCTTGATTAAACATGGTGAAAGGAACTGCAAAATTGAACCAGGAAGTAAGCTACTGATCCTTAGTTAATATCCTCATCCACACTTGTGCATCTCAAAAGCTACCATACAAAGCTAAATAGTTCTATCTAGCCTACAATGCTGTATCCAGAAGCTGTCACGCCATCTATTTCCCAGCTCAAACCTGTTGTGGCCATTAGTTTTCCGGCATTGGTAATTATAGGATGATGCATGACTATGGATGAGCCACCAATCCAGTAGCAATCTCCACCATTCCTGGATGGTTGAAACGCCAAATTGTTCTCAAAATATACCTAACAAAGCTAAACATCTTTACCTGGCATACGATGCTGTACCCAGAAGCTGTCACACTAGACATTCACAACAGTTCAATCCTTCTAACTTTGCCATGGATTGACCTATCCCTTAACTAAGAAACGTGGACCTTGATATTTTATCAATCACACATTGAAGAAAGGAGTTTTGCTATCTAATTTCTCCTTCATACCCAAGCCCAATGAGCAGTTGACCACCTACAAATTTCCAGCAACAAGCAGCCAATCCTATAAATTTTGAGATTACGAAGTTGGACTAATTATATAACGATCCTCACCAGGGCATAACTCTAAATATCTCATTAGAGAAATATAACTGACACACAGATGCAACCAAGAGTTGTGAATAAATATTGCTTATAAAGGTTACTGCAACCGTATATATATATACTTAGACAGGATACTTACAAACATATGTATGTGTCAGTTAAGACCTATAAGCATCGGATGTTAAAGCATATAAATTGATATAAAAGTATAAAACAGAAATTTGACAACAACAACCAAAACTAAATTACAAGAATCAACAAACTTTCCATCTCAGCAAATGAAACACATACGTTACATTAGTTGCAATCATGGTTTAGACAGGAGTAAAACGAATACTTCAATGGGTTGAAGAAATGTTATGGTTTAATTACATAAGATTTGTATTCATAAGATAAACTTTAGATGACTGCTAGATATCACCATAATCCCTGTTATTTTGAAGATTCATTTTTTTCCCTGAAATATATTTAATGGTTGACGTTTCCTCCTTAAAATATTTGACATACTTTTCAAGAACCTATTCTGTGAAGAGGTCAATATATACAATGGATTATGGGATTAAACAAACGTGGAAAGAGAACTAACACTATTACAAAAGTATTCCATGACCATATGCAAGACCATTTGAACTTTTAAATGTATAACTGATAAGGAATCAGGTATTATTATGACTGATTTGCATCACAACAGTGGCCAATATCTATAATAACAAAAACCAATAGTGGTCCAAGTTAGCAAATGAAACAAGTCAGTTAAACTGGCTCCAATCCTGGTCCAGACAGGGCAAGTATTTCAAATCAAAGAAGGAATAATCTCAGGTTAAATTACATCTAAAAATTTGATTTAAGTTACATATTTGGTGAACGACATGCCAGTGTTCTCCCTGGTGTATGCAAGATTCAGTTTTTCCTCATACAGCTTTAATAGACAAGAAGAGTCCTCCTTAAAACATTCAACAAACTTTTTCAGGAACAACTTCTCAGACATAGTAAATGGCCAAATTAAGCCTGCATTATTTTTTCGCAAACCTTTCTTCAGAAGAACTTGCACAACCGAGGCCCTTGGAATGATCCTTTTCTCCAAACTAAACCCAAAAATATGTGGTCCTTTGGCAAGGGCCAACGAATTCCAACCTAACTGATTGACCCAAAAACTCATCACTACATTAATTTTATCAATGGATGCTAACATACAGTGAGGCTGCCTCCTAAATGCTTCAACAATGGCTTCATCGGACCAACCCCACTTCTTAAAGGCATCCACTTTCTCATCCCACCGGGTTACAGTTTTTTTGGCAAGAAATGCTATACCAAAAGTACATTTTGAAGGATCAAATCCCAAATCCCTTACTTCTTCGACCGTCTTCAGCAAGCCACATGAGTTGAATATCTTAGACCGCCTTCGAAGCAATGTGGCAATGTTTGAGTCTGTCATTCCATTATCATGCAACAATTTGATATTATGTGGCACACGCCAGTCACTAATGAAAGATGGATTACTTATTACACAAGAGATGGTATCCTTATCAGATTGCAAGAATCTATTTGCCAATTCATAGGTAGGTATTATATGATTCTCCAGGCTTGGACGTAGTAACATCGGGTTTTTAGTCACCATGCAGACAATGTCAGAGGTAGAAGCACCTTTGGAGAGTAAAAATTCAAACTTTGGCAAAACCCTTTTGTGGGGATGGCACGAAAGCAGCCATGGTGCCTTTTGAATCATCTTTTGCAAGTCAGAGCTTGAGAAACGGCGGTTTCTGAAGAAGTTGAGGACTGAATCTGGTTTTTCCGAGGTCTCGAAACAAACATGCTTGGAAGCTTTGAAAGCAGATTCTGGTGAGAAACCAAGATTGTTGACGAGATAGGACACCACAAATGAGCGTGAATCTGAAGTGGATGTGCAGAAACGCAGAGTAAATGGTGATGGGTAGTGTTGGAAAAGAGGGTAAGATTTATGGGTAGGTGATATTGTTGGGAAAGTGGTGCCCTTGAGGGGGAGAAGGGCTCTGTAGCGCTGGGAACTGAACATGATATGATATGAAGATAGCAACGAAGCGTTTTGTGGGAAAAGAGGATTCAAAATCAATGAATCACAGATACCCTTTGGTTCCAAATGAAATTGAAGAAAAGCTTCAAATCTGAGCAGTGGCTGAGAGAGGGAGCGTGCCTGTTATTTGGAAATTGGAATCGTTATTACAAAACCTAACGATGAAAGGCATGGAGATGAATATGACCTCAGTTCTGACTTCGGAGTAACTTGCAAAAACGAGTTTAATTTTCACATATTAAATTAATCATCTGAATAACGTAAGTTCAATTCCTAAGAAAACTTTTAGCCTTTGTTTGGTAGGAGAGAAATAGAGAAAAGAGGAGAGAAATAGAAGAGAAATAAGGAAATTCTCTTGTTTGGTTAGAGGAGAAATAAAGAAGAAAGAAAAAAAAATGGTGGGTTCCACAACTTTTTCATTTCTCTCCTAAAATGAGAAGAAATAAAGAAGAAATGGGTAGAGATGAAAATTTGACTAATATACCATTCTTTTTATTGTTTTATAAATAACTAAATAGGGGCAAATATGTATTTATAACAAAATTTAATTTTCTTTCTTTCTTATTTCTCTCATAATTCTCTTAATCTAAACAACTTAAAAATCTACTCATTTTCTACTCTATTTCTCTTCTCCCTATTTCTTTCTACTCTATTTCTCTCATAATCCAAACAAAGCCTTATGGGAGGTTTCGTTCACCTCGAACGATTAGAAAAAAATCAAATCAAATATATATTTATGTCTCTTAAAAATATACACACAATTGCACATTTATAATAAAATTATAGCCTTCACAAAAAATAAAATAATACTTTTTCTGTTCTTTTTTATCTGTTATTTAAAGTAATTGAATGTGGATTAAGAAAATTATTAAATAGCTCAATTTAAAAAATATATAATTATATTTGACTAAATTACTTTTTATTAAAAAATTCAAAATATTATCACTCCATTAATAATCTCTGATTCCATTTAATGGAAATATCAAGAAACAAAAATAAAATTAAAAAATAATTAATATGTTATTGATTTTCTTTTTCTTTTTTTAGTTTTTCAAAGTATCATCATGCATGACTACATGGACTAAAACCCTCAAAGTACTAAGATTCATTTAAGGAGCTGATCTCTCCAACAGATGTTTTTCCATACACATAAGTCAATAATCAAATCCCTAACCACATACTTGAGGGGCCCAAGTATTTATCACTTGTGTCACATCAATGATTTCAATACGTTATTGATTTTCTAAAAAGACATAAAATTAAGAGTTTAATTTTGATCTATTGTAAACTTTACATTGTCATCCAATAATATATTAACACATCATTAAAAAAGTTAAATTTCCTAAGTAGTTATTGTGATAGTCAAACTCCTTTATTGATTTGTATACACATGATTAGATGATAGTGTAAAAAAAACTACATTGAGAGTGAATTAAAATTAAATCTTAAAATTAAACATTTTTTTAATTATACATAAAAAGAAATGGATGAGTATTTTTTTACTTGAATTTAATTTTAATCCGCTGTAAGTATAAAAAAACTTTATAATGTCATCCAATCACGTGTTAATAAATTATTAAAAAATTTGACTATCACAACAAATACTTAGAAAGTTTAAATCTTTTAATAATATGTCAACATATCATTTGATAGCAGTGTAAAATTTATTTACACTAACAGTGAACCAAAAATTAAACTCTTTTTACTTTTCTTACTATTCGAAAAGCAATTCTATTAGAATTTCATAAAGATCTCTTAGGATTCCTTTGGATGACAGAATTGAAATTATAATTTAAAAGTCTAATTTCAATTCCATTTTTGTTAGAATGAAATTGACAAAAATCTTAATTTATGTTTGGAATAATTAAAGAATTGAGACTTTAAAATTGTAATTCTAAATTAAAATGAAATTATATTATTTGAATAATTTATCAAGAATTTATAAAAATATAATAAATAAATTTAAATTAATAAATAATAATTTAAAATTATAAAAAAAAAAAATAGAGCTTGTGTTGTTGTTACAACATTCACAATGGATGTCAAATTAAATGACAATATTGACAATGGCGAAAGTAATTGCAGGACACTGACGCTAGTGATCGGAGGAAGTGCGACTAACACGTCGGAGGAATGGTGGACAACATTGCCGGAGCACGCTTGTGACAACGTTGCCGAATTATGTTGGTGTTACCGGTGGCAATAGTTGTTGGATAGTTTTTAACTTTTAACTTTTAATATCCAAAAAATAAAAAAAAATCCTAGTGCTTGGAATTGAAAGTTTTAAAAATTAAGCTAAGAATTGAGAGTAATATAAACTAGTTATTTTTCAATTCCATGAAATTAGACTCAGAATTAGAATTCTAATTCTAATATACACACCAAACAAGATAATTGGAATTGAAAAGTCCAATTCCAATTCCAATTCTCAATTCCAATTCCAATTTCAAGGCTCAATTCCGTCTTCCAAACGGGATCTTACACTATGTTTGAAACCACAAAATAAAATTATTATTTATTATTTATTACAAACACAATGTTACCACTTCTGAGACCTGCTGAAACTTGAATTCTGAAACCACAAGATCTCTTACACTATGTTTGCCACCTGCTAAAACTTGTATTGTGATTTATAAGAACAATAGCTCAATGGGGCGAAACGAAATCTTGAAGGAGAAGGTAAAAAATTTAGGCATTAAGCTAAGACTTTAACAAATGTATTAGATATGGATGAACATAAATCTGGCAATTTTGGAGTCGGTCACTCCATTATCAAGCAACAATTTGAACATTTAGTGCCACACAAGGGAAACCTTGGTGACAAGCCCAAAAGTTCCTTAGCCTTCCCCTCATGGCAATGCGAGCATACAGCTGTGGCTAGCTTACCAATCTAAGGAAAATTATCTGCATGAAACTTCTACAATCATCAATGGATGGTCCACAGAGATTTTGCACCCATGTGCAAGCTCATTTGAGCTTCCACGCAAATTTGAAGGTGTTTACGAACTATACACAATTAAGAGGTTTGCCAAAAGTAGACATGTGATAGTAGTTCCAAAATTGAAACAGCAAACTAAGTAATAAATGTACGAGCAATAGCATAGCTCTGCTAATACAAAGCATTACCACTGCCAATGAGCTTGTAGCTCAACTGGCACCAGCTTCAATCTCTAAGGCAGGGTGTGATGCATTGGGGGTTCGATTCCCCACTACGCTACTTATCCACATTCCCTACCCAAATGCTCGTACCTCTATTGTAACTGGCAGCCCAGTGCACTAGGCTCCCACTATTGTGGGGGTTTGAAGAGGGTCAGATGTATGGAAACTTACCGCTATGAGTGAAGAGGGTTTGAAGAGGGTCAGATGAATGGAAACTTACCCCTATGAGTGAAGAGGCTGTTTCTGTGACTGGAACCATGACCACCAAGTCACAAGGCAGCAACCATACCCTTGCACCAAGGCTCACCTTATGCCTGCACCTATATTGTACCCAAAAAAAATAAATGCATTACCACTTTCAATCAATATTCAGATCAAATTGAAGAATTCAGAGAAGCAAGTTAGAATTAAACCTGATTTAGCAATAATTTTCAGCTCAATACAACTCATTCTATAATTACCTACGTCTGAAAGCTTATATTGTAACTCAACTCAACCAATACAAGCCAGGAAAAAACTCAAACACAGAAAGTTTAAAAGTTATTCGTTATGGCTCCTATGATTCTATCAGAATGCAAAATTTAACATTCACTTATTTTCCTCATCTTTCTCCAATGAAAGAACTTATCTCACATTTGCCCTATCTTATTGACCACTATTCTACAAAAAAAGGACATAACTTTTCTTCACATAACTTGAATCTCAGAGAAGCTTATCCCCTATAGGTCGAAAGCTTCTTTCAGAACACCTTTTTCAGAGTAAAAACACAGTAAGCCAGCTAAATTTCTTCTTGATCAAACGTGGCGAAAGGAACTGCAAAACTGAACCAGGAAGTAAGCTACTGATCCTTAGTTAATATCCTCTCATCCACACTTATCCATCTCAAGAGCTACCATACAACCCTAAATAGTTCTATCTAGCCTACAATGCTGCATCCACAACCTGTAACACCATATATTTCCCATCTAAACATATGAGAAACAACTGTTCAATCACTCAAACTTTGCCATGAATAGCAAGGAATAAATGAAAACATGGACCTTGATATTTTTTAAATTCCACAATGGTTAAAGAAGCTTTGCTATCTTCGTCTATCTCTCCTTTTTAAAATCTTTCAAAAGTCACAAGCCAAACCTTACAATTGAGATTATTAACTAGAACTAATTACTAAAAGATCCTCCCGGGGCATAACTCTAAATACAAGGATGGAGAATACATATTGCTTACAAAGGTAACAACAGCATGTATTACAAATAAACATTGGCAATTAAAGCATTTGCACTCATGCTTCAGTCATTTATAAAGCATCAAGTAATTGATATGCATCACAACTGTGACGGGAAGTGAAGAATGCAGCAATCAACAAGGGTTCCAAGTCAGTAAAATGAAACAATTCAGTTAAATCAGTTGCAATTTAGACAGGAGTACCACATGTACTTGAATGGGATGAAGAAACATAATAAGGTAGAATTACAAAAAAAATTGTACACACAAGTTAACCATTTGATAACTGCCACATGTTACCATCCTCCCTGTTATCTTTAACATTCATTTTTTCCCGGTATAGCTTTAATAGCTGAGATCTTTCCTCCTTAAAACGTTTCACATACTTTTCAAGGAACAACTCTTCAGAAATACCAAATGGCGTAAATATATTGGCATCATTGTTTCTCAAACCTTTTGCAAGTAGATACTGAACAACAAAAGCCCTTGGAATGATCCTTTTCGCCAAACTATATCCAAAGATTTCTGGTCTTTTGGCAGGGGCCAAAGAGTTCCAACCTAACTGATTGACCCAAAATCTCATCACCCCATTAATTTTATCAATGGATGCTAGCATACAGTTAGGATGCCTCCTAAATGCTTCGAGAATTGTTTCTTCAGACCACCCCCAGCTCTTAAAGGCATCAACTTTGGCATCCCACCGGGATTTGGCCATAGCCCTTTTGGCTAGCAATGCTACACAAAAACTATTTTTCTTAGGATCAAACCCCAATTCCTTTACTTCATCCACGGCATTCCTCAAGTCATGAGACAAGAGAATAGAAGGTCTCGTACGCAGCAAATGGGTAATGTTTGAGTCCATCACTCCATCATCAAGCAACAATTTGACATTTTGTGCCACACGATCGCTAGCAAAGAAAGTCGGCCAAAGAACTACACAATCAATGGTTTTCTTATCAGATTGAAAGAATCTTCTCACCAATTCATACTTAGGGATTATGCTATTCTCGAGGCTTGAATATAGGAATCTGGGGTTCCTAGTCACCACCAGCACAATGTCAGAGGTAGAAGCACCTTTGGAGAGTAAAAATTCAAACTTTGGCAAGACCCTTTTGTTGGGATCGCATGTAATCACGTTCGGTGCCCTTCTAATAATACTATATATCTGAGAGTTAGAGAAACCGTGATTTCTAAAGAAGGCGATAACTGAATCGGGCTTTTTTGCGGTCTCGAAACGAACTTGCTTGGAAGCATTTAGAGCAGTTTCTGGTGAGAACCCACAAGTGTTTATGAGATAGGAAACCGTAAAAGAGTAATGACCTGAAGTGACTGCGCTGTATCTCAGAAAGAATGTTGATGGAAAGTTTGGGGGAATAGGATTCAATTTTGGGGTTGGTGGCTGTATTCTTATGATACCCTTTAGGCAGAGAAGGGTTTTGAAGCGTTGGGAAGTCACCATGAGTTTCAGATTTGAGCGATGGTGAAGGGAGCGTGCTGTGATTTGTAAGTGTCAAGACCTACAGTGAAGAAGAAAAATGGATTGAAACTCGAAGCTCGAAAGTTATGTTCATATACATTGGTTTACCAAAAATAAATAAATAAATACACACATATATACATTGACTTGATCAATTATTTTCTGGTTAATTATGAATTAATTCAATCACTCTTTTTAAATTTTTTTAGAAAAAATTCTCCATGAAAAAATTCCTTGTTTATAATTCTTCCAAAATTTATTTGTCTCTTTATATTTTTGCTCAAACCAAACACACATTAAGAAATTAATTTTAAAATGAAGCTTTTAAGAAATTATAGATTTTGATATTTCCATGTTAATTCATATTGAAACTTAATTCGTTTTCCTCCTAAAATATATTTAGAGTTAATAATCCAATGTTTTGTAAAGTTTGATTGAGAGTGTGTGATTTTTTTAAAAGAATAATTTTGTGAGGCTGTGTTATTCTAATATTATTTCTTTTTGTGTAAATCAAAATTTTTTTTGGCCCAAAAGACGAGAGACTAATCTTACATAGTACAGTTAAGCGTGTTAAGCAAGAAACCCTCCTAACTACTTTTGTTTATACACATTGCCCTACTCATCGAATTCGGAAGAAGATGTTTGAAGTGATCAAACCTCTTTTACTCTAACCAACACAAGTTGGTTGTCTAGTTTACTCTTTGAAATGCAATGCTTTTATGTAATTTGTATCCTGCTTTCATTATTCATTATTTCTTTTTTTTTCCATTTTTTGTTGAACATGCTTTCATTATTCAATCTTTTGTCCAAAGAAAAATATTTCATAGAATTCACATTCTCTGGCCAAATAGATGGAGTCTATATAAAATAAAATAAAAAACTCAGAATTCAATTTCTCTGTTGAATTCTTGAACTCGCTTTAGTTTTGCAATACAATAACTTTTGGTGGTGCTAGAAGGTGAAAAGTTTGAGAGGAAGAGTAAGAGAATAGATAGCAATAATCCCATATCTTCAGAATTTAATAATAAGTTAAAATTAATTGTCTTGCTAACCTTATACGAGGATCAAAATATCTTCTATAGGAAATCGAAAAATCAAGTCCAAGATCTATCTTTTCTTTCTAACGAAAAAGACAAGGAAAAGGAATTTTGATACCACCACTTCATCAAATGAATTTAAAAAATACAATGAAATCAAAATAAGAAAAAATATATAAAAAAAAATTAAATTAGATTTGATTGTGAGTAATTATCTTTCAATTTATTTATATAATTTAATATTTTCAATTTAATTGATAATTTGGCAATTCATTATGCTTACCTGGATTACTACATTATTTGAAATTAAAAAAAAAAATTATACATCTTTTTATACATTCCGCATTACTCATTAGCCTTCTTGAACGAAGCTCGTTTCGCTTGTTTGCCTAAACTTGTTGCAGAATTTGCACTTAGGAATACTGAATGGGAATGTTGTGTTCTCAGAATGAAATGTACCCAAAATCAAAATATATGGTCAATACTCGAGATTCTTTTTATCAAACATTCCTAAAAATATGTCAAAAGTATCCTACGTGTTCTTAAGCTGGCGTACCCGAATGCAGATTTCCTTTGCTGATGCAACCACTTGGAAAATGTTGAAACATGGGCTTCCATGAACAGACGTGGCTAAATTACCAATCTAAGGAAAAATTATTCTTGAAATCTGTGTCATACTCCTTTAAACATCAGAATGGATGGTCTGCAGCGATTCTGCACCCATGTGCAAGCTCATGGGAGCTTCCATGCAAACTTGAAGGTGATGGAAGAAGTATTTTTACAGACTACACAAATTTAACAGGTTTACCAAAAGATGACATGTGAAGGTATTTCCAAAATTGCAACAGCAGACTGTAAATCTGAATCAACAAATAATAGAATATCTCTCATTACCAAAATAAAAATAAAAATAATAGAATATCTCTACTGATAAAAATGCATGATCACTTCCCTCAACATTAAGATTAAATTATAGAATTTAGAAAAACAAGTATAGAATTAAACAGGACATAAAAATAATTCTTTAATCCAATTAACTTATTCATTCTACAAATACCTATGCGTCTATGTGGATACAACAGACAGTTTGCACCAATTAAATTTTAGTTTAAGGATGTTCAGTCAAAGCAACTTCACATACAATGTAGTTCTAACACGCAGAGCTCAATCTTTAAACAGGGAAATATGCAATGCTGCAACGATAAAGCTTATATTGTAACTCAACCTGGGAAAGTTTAAAAGCACTATAAATCCTTATGGCTTCTATACATTTAAAATTTGCTTATTTTACTTGTCTTTCTCCAATGAGAAGAACTTGTCACTAATATTTGTCTCATCTTATTGATCACTATGCTGCAAATAAGGACACAACATTTCTTTCATAATTCATATTTATCACAGAGAAGCTTATCTCCTATCGGTCAAAACCACCTTTGGGGACACTTTTCAGAGTCAAAAACAATGTGAGCCAGCTAAATTTCTTCTTAATCAAACATGACAAAAGGAACTGCAAAACTGCAGCAGGAAATAAGCTACTGGTCTAGTAAGCACTGAATCGAACAAATTAATTGGGGGTTCTTATTTGATATCACCATGCTTATCCATATCAGTAGACTCCCTACAAAGTTTTCTATCCAAAAAAAAAAACAAAGACACCCAACAAAGCTAAATACTTTTACCTGGCATACAATAATGTACCCAAAAGCTGTTATACCAGACATTTCCCAGCTAAACAGCTGAGAAACAACTGTTCAATCACTCAAACTTAGCCATGGTTAGACCTTCCTGTGAAACATGGACCTTACTATCTTGAAAATATAATATTGGTTAAGGAGCTTTGCCATCTTCACCTAGCTCTCCTTCATACCCCAAGCTGAATGGAAAAAGAAGCTCAAAAACTTCTAGCAACAATCCAAACCTATATTTGAGATTATGCACTAGAACCAATTAACAAAAGAATCCTTCCCAGGGCATAAATCTAATTTATCTAAATACTTTGTCAGAGAAAAATACAATCAATAAAACTAACAAACAGATGCAGCTGAGGGTGAATAAATAATGCTTAGAAAAGTAACCACAACCATATGCACATGTCAGTGAAGTACTGATAAAGCATCAGATATTAAAGCATATACACTGAAACAAAGAATAAGACAAGCAAAAGAGTATTCATATCAGCAAATGAAACAAAGAACTTTAGTTGCCGTATTGATTTGAGCAAGACAAGTACCTTAATCACCTCAAGTACGACAAGGTTAAGTTACATTTTTTCCCACGAGTTAAATACTTATATAACATCACATACCACCATCTTTGTGATATCTTAAACTATTTGTTTTATTTATCTTCAATTATCACCATCAACTGAACATTTTTCAACTTAACACACATTGCAACCTTCAGGAGAAACAACATCTCAGAGATTACACATGCTGTGAATAAGTTGGCAATATTATGATTTATAAGACCCTTAGATAAAAGAGATAGGTTAATCAGTAGAATAATCTTTTCTAGCAATTCATTATAAAGACAGAATGCTATATAGTGCATACAAAGCTTTCACATTAAAATTTGCATACAAAAGATAAGCAAAATAACTGTTTAATTACACAAATCTCCCCTCAGCCAGACAAGAATTTTTTATATTTTATCAATTCTACCTTGGCTGAAAATGAATTGTCAACATAAGAAGGGCAAGATTTTTTTTTTTTTTTTTTACTTTCTTGCTCCCCAGTTATAACTGGAATTGATGATACTACAATCAACAAAGGTTACAACTTAGAAAACAAAAATATTCAGTTAAATAGTTGAAATCCTGGCTGAGACAGGAATAGGAAAAGTACTTCAATGGGATGAAGAAACATAGTAAGGTTGAATTACACAAAATTTGGACTCATAAGTTAACCATTTGATAAATGCCAGACACGACCATCCTCCCTGCTACCTTGAAGATTCATTTTTTCCTGATATATCTTTAATAGCTGAGAAGTTTCCTCCTTAAAACAATTCACATACTTCTCAAGGAACAACTTTTCAGAAATAACAAATGGTGTAAGTAAGCTGGAATCCTTGTTTCTCAAACCTTTTGTGAGTAAATACTGGACGACAAAAGCCCTGGGAATTATCCTTTTCTCCAAACTGTATCCCAAAAGCCCTGGCATTTTGACAGGGACCAAAGAGTTCCAACCTAGCTGATTGACCCAAAAGCTCAACACCGCATTAATTTTATCCTTGGAAACCAACATACAGTTCGGATTACTCCTAAATGCAATGGAAATTGCTTCTTCAGACCAGCCCCAGCTTTTAAAGGCCTCAACTTTGGCATCCCACCGGGATTTGGCCATAGCCCTTTTGGCTAGCAATGCTAAACTAAAACTTGATTTCGAAGGATCAAACCCCAATTCCTTTACTTCATCCACGGCCTTCCTCAAGTCATGAGACAAGAATATTGAAGGTCTCGTACGAAACAAATAGGTAATGTTTGAGTCCCTTACTCCATCATCAAGCAACAATTTGACATTTTGTGCCACACGATCGCTAGCAAAGAAAGTCGGACAAAAAACTACACAATCAATGACTTTCTTATCAGATTGAAAGAATCTTCTTAGGAATCCATACTTAGGGATTATGTTGTTCTCGAGACTTGAACATACGAATCTTGGGCTCCTAGTCACCATCAGCACAATGTCAGAGGTAGAAGCACCTTTGGAGAGTAAAAATTCAAACTTTGGCAAAACCCTTTTGTGGGGATCGCACGAAAGCAATTTTGGTACCCTTCTAATAATACTATTTATCTGAGAGTTAGAGAAACCGTGGTTTCTAAAGAAGGCTAGAACTGAGTCGGGCTTTTGTGCTTTCTGGAAACGAACTTGCTTGGAAGCATTGAGAGCAGTTTCTGGTGAGAACCCACAATTTTTTATGAGATAAGAAACCGTAAATGAGTACTGATCTGAAGTGATTGTGCTGTATTTCGGAGACATCGGTGAGAATGGGTAGTGTTGCAAAAGATGGTAACATCTTGGTGTTTTTGTCAAACCCTTGAGGAAGAGAAGGGTTTTGAAGCGTTGGAAATTGAACATGAGATGGAGAATGAATGGCACTAGCTTTGATTTCGAATCAATGATATGTGATGCGGTAATTTGAAAGCGTGAACCCCGAGCGAGCAAATCTACAGCAACGAGGACGAAGAAAGAAAAACTGAACTGAAAGTCTGAAACTGATTTCAAAAATTAAAAAGAAGAATCGTATTATACAATTTATACTAATTTCATTTTGAGTTTAATTTTGATCCACCGTGAGTATAAAAATTTTTTACACTGTTATCCAATCATGTATTGTCAAATCATTAAAAGAGTTTGACTATTACAACAACCACTTACAAAGTCTAACTCTTTTAATGATGTGTCAGCACATGATTGGATGACAGTGTAAAAAAATTTATACTGACAGGAGATTTAAATTAAATTCTATCATTTTTATATAAAAAAATTCTTCATAATTTTATTTATTTATTTATTTGTCTAAACTTTGATTGTTTAATATTCGAGGTTTTAAAATTTATTCAAACTTGTTTTTATGTATTAAATAAATAAATAAATTTAACCTTTTATTCAAGAATTGTAAATGGTTTCAACTTTCAATAGATATACTTTTAGATTAGTTGTAAATTATGATTTCTTTAAAATCAGTAATCTTTGTTAAATATATGATTCCAAGTTATTTTAAGAAAAATTTGAATTTTAATATAATTGAACATTTACTCAAGCTCAAACCATATTTTAGGGTTAAAATATTGTTTAAAACTTTAGTTAAAAGTTGATTTTCTTTTGAGAAAAAAAAAAAGAGGTGCCAGTGGTAGTAAGGCTTTTTAACATAAAACAAAACTTTAAGTGTTCTCTTAACCTTCTATCTATTCATCTTTTCCTTTTTTTTTATCCATTGGATTGGGTGATTTGGGCCATTTTTTTTTTACCTAAAATCACTAATCTACATCATTTTTTCTCTCTTTTTATCTAAATAAGTGGTTTTTTCACATAGATCTGATTTTTCTTTCAAATTTTTTCGTGTTTTCACCGTCTGAGTGCGACGGTATTTTGTTTGTCATCTTGATGCGGCGTCGTTTGGTTTCTCGTCTTGTTGCAGTGATTTCCTGTCTTGTTGTGGTGTTCGTTTAGTTCAGATTAGTAAATCAGTTTTGATCTATTACAGATTAAATTAAGACTTAGGCGTCAACGTTACAAATCTGAAGGCATGGGTATTTCGGTCATTTTAATTTTGTCACATTTGTAGGCATTTTACCGTGTTATGTTATTAACCTGGATGCTGTGAGTTTGTTCTCAGATTCATCATTTTCCGTTTTTAGCGATGTTGAATTTGTGTTGTTCTCAATGTATTTTATCAATTTAAATGAATGAATATCTTTTTTAGTAAAAAAAAAAGTGGTAGTAAGGCTTTCATGTGAGAAGCAAAGAATGGTGTCAAAACATATAAGGATGTTTTTTCAATTTCCTATTTTCAATGGAGAAATGCTATGAACAGTTGAGCCACCACTGCACTGTCTTTTAACATGTTAACTTTTTTTTTTAATTTAACTAAAATAAATACACATCTCGAGAAAAAATTTCTATGCATCCAAATCATAAAAGGCTTATGGGTAGAACCGTAGAAGTAATCGAGCGATTAATATCATTACCCTTTTCAATATAAGCACTGCTGAAGAGTTGGTGTTCGTAGATTGGTTTGGATCAGTTTTAAGAGGTAAAATATTCGAACCAAACCAATCCATTTTATCATACATGCAACCAATCGATTTAATTTAGATTTGGGAACCAAACCGAACCAATATCAAATGGTTTGGTTTGGATCAATTTTTTTATTTTTGGTCATTAAAAAATACAGATTCTATTATTCTAATTTATACAAAAATTAACATACTTACCAATTTAAAACAAACAATAATCCATTTAAATAAAAACAAACAATCTTTTACTTTCATGATCAAACTTATAATGTAATAGTCAAATACAATCATACAATAAATATCTAAAATTTCAAACTAATTTCCAGCTACAAAAGAAGCAAGTTATTTAGCAACACATACTAGAAGCAAGTTAGCAACAGTGGAGCTAATCAAACTTAGCACTAGAATCCTCTTCATTAGGTGTAAGATTGGGACAAGTTCCAAATAATATAAAATATAAAAATTAGTATTAATTAATGTATAAATTAATATAGAGAAATAAAACAGTAAAATAAAGTTAAATAAAATAAAATAAACAAAGTTACCTTGCTCTAACTTTTTAAATTCTTCTATAAGCTCTTCAATATCAGTTGACAATGGAGTAAAGCGAAACCAATTTTGTGCACAAATTAAAACTTCAACCGTCTTTAGAGTAAAAGAACTCCTATAATGATTAAGTACTCTTCCCCCAGTACTAAAAGTAGATTCTAAAGCAACTGTAGACATAGGTATAGCCAATACATTCCTAGATATGTGACCAAGTGTAAGATATTTGGTGGAATTCACCTTCCACCAGTTCAAGATATCAAAATTATGAGTTTTTTTCTCTAAGGCCTCTATGAGATACAAATCCACCTCATTTTTATTCATGCTTTTATTAAGATTCATGTCCATCTCAAACTCCATAACAAATGAAGGATTATCAGATGATGCAAAATCTATGTTTGTTGAGATTGTGTAGTTTGTTGAGATTGACTTTAGCCAACAAAAAGCCTATAGCTATCAAACATATTATTGAATGTCTCTTTTACTCTTCCACTCAAAAAATCAGCATCCTCCTTATCATAAAGCTTTTCAAAGCTCTACTCTACAAACCGAAGCTTATATCAAGGATCAAGCACCACAGCAGTGAAAATCATCATGTTGATATTTTTAATGCTCCCCCACTACTTATCATGCTTAGCTTTCATTTTTTCAACCATGCTCCCAAGTATTGGATATTGACTATCAACCTAATTCTTAAAGGTATTCAATATCAAACAATACTCATGAAAATATTGAGAAGAAGTTACAAACAAAGTACCCAAAACTTTCTTAGTGACGTCATAAATTTTTTTTGAGAAATTTAACAAAGCACTTTGCATTATCCCAATCATCATTCTTTGGGACACCACCTTGCATTAATACAAATTCTGCATCTCGCTCTCCCAATCTTATGAATGCCTTTTGGAACTTCAATGCACTTTCAAGCATAATGAAAGTGGAGTTCCATCTAATAAGAACATATAACTGCACCATGCACTTCTCTTGAAGCCTAGCCTCCTTTACACAAATTTTAAACCTATCCATGCGGCTAGGTGAAGCACGAACATATCTAACAGCATTCCTAATTTTACCAATTGAATTATGCATGTCCTTCAATCCATCATTAACAACAAGATTTAAAATATAAGCACAACATCTAATATGCATATACTCTCCTTTTAATGCATGTGCATTCCAATCCTCTATTCTACTTTTCAAGTAAGAAATAGCAAGGTCATTTGAGCTAGCATTGTCAACAGTTATAGTGAAAACTTTAGATATTCCCAACCCAAAAGGCATTTCTCAATTTTTCTACCATTGTTTCTCCCTTATGATTCTTGATTAGACAAAAATTTCATATCCTCTTTTGTAATTTCCAATCTTGATCAATGAAATGTCTAGTAAGACAAAGATAATTCAGATTTTGTACAGAAGGCCAACAATCAGTTGTTAGATAAACACTTTGATTTGAACGGCTAAATATATTTGTCATCTTATTTTTTTCATTCATGTATAAATTCCAACAATCCTTAGCAACTGTAACCCGTCCAGGAATATTCAATTTTGGTTGCACAATACTTATGAAAAATCGAAATCTCTCTCCATTAACAAACTTAAATGGCAACTCATCCATAATAATCATCCTAGCAAGAGCTTCTCTACATGCATCAACATCAAAAGCAACAGTAGCAAAACTACTACCAACCCCTTTCTCATCTTCTTTTTATAGTTGTTGAAAAGTAAGAATTCTTTGGCTAGGATCAAGTGACTCTTTAGGAAACTTTTTGCATTGAGTTAACAAATGATTTTTCAAATTAGTAGTACCATTTCAGTGTGTATCACATGCATAAGTTGCCCCACACCAATTATATTTAGCTCTAGGATTTAATGAGTTAAGAGCAAGTTCTTTTTGTAAAATGATCTCATGTCCATGATCTAGGTCTTCTAGGTTTTCTCTTACCTAGATCTTCTTCAACATTATTATTAGTAGAAGATTCTGCACCTTTCCTCTTCTTATCAACCTTGGAGGCTTTTTGATTGTTTGTAATAGCCGGCGGCTCACAAGTTTCAGATGAAGACCGGATAGATTCAACATTTTCAACAATCCTTCTCTTAAGATCTTGAGTATTTTTTGTCTGTATGTATAAATTAGCACACACCTATTAGCATTTAGCACATTCAAATTAGCTCATTGTGACATGCTCACAAATAGGGAAAAAACTTAGACTGATAATTAAATTTATCATCTACTAATTATATGAAACAAAGTCATAAAATAGAATAAGTATTAAACAAAGTCATAAAACAAAACAAGTATTAAGCTGATTCAAGCATCTCACTATGCCCAATGCCATCCTCAGATCATATCCATTATCGAGCCATTTTTATGTTCTAGATAATAACATTTCTCTGCTTTTTTTTTTACCGAATTAATTTCACCTATTTCTCTATCTGGTAATCTGATCAATATTGAGTACAATTAGAAGCACAATGTTCTTAGGACAGTAAAAGAAAACAAGTAATGATACCACAAGAAAATAGGTAATGCTTCACAGTCAAGAGCATATTTCTCTATTAGGTTCCTTCGATGAAGGCTTCAGCTTTCACGGACCCAACCTCCGAAGAAATTTTGACTCGACGAAGGCTTCACGGACCTAACCTCAAATTGCTGTAGCGCCACTAGATTTCATCTACGTCTCCGTAACTCCACCGATCTCAGATTCTCATACTCTCGTCCATTGTAACTCCACCAATCTCTCTATCTCTCTCCCTGGCTGTGTGTGTGAAAAGTTGTACAAGTGAGGAATGTATTACCTCAGACATGGTGGAAGCTAGAAGATGGCACAAGCGAGGAGATGGCACAAGCGAGGAAGACGGCAGCAACACTTAGCAGCATAGGAAGAAGGGGTCGATTTAGATTTTGGATTATGCCCTTGTGGGATCATATTAGGTTTTATTTTGGGGTTGAATTTTAAGGGTAAAAGGGTAAATGAGGATTAGTTTGGGGATAGAAATGTAAACATATGAATAATTTATTTAAAATATGTATATATATAGTATTTTAATCTATTCGGTTTGGATCGGTTCGATTTTGAAAATGGGAACCGAAAATCGATCCAAACCAATGGGTTCTTAAAAAAACCAAACTAAACCAAAAAAATTCAATTTTGATCAGTTTTCAGTTCGATTTGTCGACTTTGTTCGATTTAGTTTGGATTTGAACACCCCTACTCTGTAGTTTGGTGAGCATTATTCATATAGTGCTCATTGGGTGAGACTATACATTTAGGTTATGGAGTCATCCGGATTCTGAAGCAATTTAGTTTTAATATGTACATTCATAAATATATATAAACCAAAATAAATAAACAACTTTAAATATGAAAATAGTGTGGACTCATCTTACATTACACATGGCTCTATCGATCATTTTTTAGTGTTAAGTGTTACATAAATTTTGTTGTTACAAAAAAAGGTCTAAGAGTAGGGAGAGAACAAAAGGATTAACTAAATTACAATGGAGAATGTGAGATTTGTTATCGGAATCAAGCAATTGCCAAAGGAATTTGGTGGCTCTTGAGCAGGTCTTGCACCACAAAAGCAATCATTTTCTCTAAAATTTATTTTTATATTTTCGTAGGCATGGTCATCATTTCTTTTTTTCTTTTTTTGTAAGATAATAATGTGTTCTTAGTATAGAGACTAATGTCCGCTCAAACGTTAACTTAACTTTAGCCACAAGGTACTTATTATGTGCATGTTACATGAGGCGAAAATGAAAAGATACAAAATTTGAAGGGTAGTTAAAGCATATATATATATATATATATATTTTTTCGTTACATTAGAAGTGCAAGTACGTAGTAAAAAGAGGGAGGGAAATGTAACCTAATGGAGAATCAAACATTTGACATTAATATCACACCTAAGTTATAAAGACTTAAAATTGATGTCAATTGAGCTACAAGTTCATTAACAAAATAAAATAAATATGTTTTGATTTTCATTTATTGTTGCTTAAAAATGGTGAAAATTTCCTTTTAAATCACTTTCATATTATAGGAATGATCAACATTTGCAGGTTAGAATAATGCAAATGAATTACATTTTACTTTCAAACTATTTTAAAAATCAGATTAGAGGGGCCAGTCGGATTGGGAATCAGATGTGTCTATGGTCTGGTTTCACTCAAAGACCTAGTCAGGTCATTGAAACACCAAAATTGAATTGAATCGACGAACGGTTTAAATTAGAATTGAATTTTCAAAATTGATCAATTCTACATTTTTTTTACTTTATTTTGAATTTTTTTATTACTTTTCAGATTTAAAAAATATTTTTTCAATTAGTTTTTTATGTTTTGTTTATTTCTATCTTTTAAAAGTAATAGCTTTTGACCTGCTCATCCAATTTGGACGTATTTTATGTCAATTTCACTTAACTTTTTCATATCAACGCAATAGAAAATGACCGAAAGTAGTTAGACCAACTAATTTTTCAAAAAGAAAATATTATTTTGAGAGTTATAAGAATTTTATAAAAACAATAATGATTTTTTTTCGAAATAAGAATTAAACACTAATTTTTTCTTTAAAATTCATGTTATTATCAAAATAAGACAATTTTCATTATATATAGTAATATATTTCATAACATTTAGTCACTTTTATCTGGTTCAACTATTAATTTAACTGATTAAATCAATTGAACCATGATTTAAAAGTCTTAACAGTTTGATTTTTAATTCAGTTCTTAAAATATTACTTTCAATTATCCCAAATTTTTATTGTAACTAGTGTGAAGTGATTTTTATTCTCAATTTTTTATCTCTTAAAAAAGTACATTGTTAGAACTCATCCAAGCCTACTAAAACCTTGAACCTCCCCGGCCCAATTGGCCGAAGTCGACTCAGTTCATGTTGGTCCATTAAAGGCTTGCGCACAACGGTCAAAGATTCATGGACTGATTCTTCCAATTAATATGCCAATATTGCGATCCTTCTTAACAAACAAGCGACGAGTGATGAGTGCCGTACTAAGTGGGGTATATTCTCAAAGGAAAGGCACTTATAGTCCGTTTGTTATAAATTAAAAAAAATAATTTTGATTTTTAATAATTTAAAAATTATTTTTAAATTTTTTTAAAGAAAAATATAAATTATTTTGTATTTGTTTATAATTATAAAATTTATTTTTTAAATGAAGGTAACTTTTTTTTTTATTGTAAGAGATTTTTTTCAAAAACTAATGAGAGTAATTTTTTATTTTAATCATAAAAATAATTTTTTTAATAAACTTAAACAAACATAATTAAAATCATTAAAAATAATTTTTTATTCAAAAAAATAATTTTTTCATCAAATAATTTATGACAAACGAACTCTAAATTGAATATTTTAAATTTGTTCCTTTCTATACTCTTAGAGTATTTCCTCTCTTAAACACACTTTTACTTGATTGTTTGGAATCAAATTATGGCCAACCAAAAGAGAATCAACTAGAAATATTACAGTATAAAACGAGGGTTGTCTAAGTCATCATTTTGAGTAATTTTTTAACTTGTGATTGATTGACTTTTCAAATTTTAATTATTAATAAATGTATAAATTTTCACAAATTAATTATCATACATGAATTTATACATGACATTTATTAAGTATTTGTTCATTAACACATACATACATTTGCATAAATTTTGGTATATAAATTTGAACATAATTTCTTATGCTATATAAGCATAATAAAAAAAATTCGTACTTCCAACTTAAGTTGTACAATTATTATAAAAAAATTAATATTAAAAAAAATATTTATTTCAAAATTAAATTCTTTAACATATTATTAATTTCACTTTATTACTTAAATTTATCACATTAATTTTTTTAATTTATAAAATATTAATTAAAATATAAAAATATAAGTATATTGTGCAGGCTAAAGGACTAATTTGGTTACTATTTTTGCCTTCGTCCAAAATTCTCAAAATAAAATGTAAATTAGGACATCTTATTACTTTTAGCGACGTCTTATTACCTTCAGGGGCATGAAGCTAGACCCTCCTAATTATGTTTTCTATGTACATATTGTCCTTAAAATACTTACGTGGTATTTGGTATATGGATTATTTTTTCATTTATGGGAATATTTATATAAGAATGTTGGATTCTCATGTTTGATATAAGTTTTGAAAAAACATTTCCATTCAATAATGATTTTCGGAAATGATTTTTGTTCAATATTTCCAATTTTTATTCCTATAGAGGGAGGTGGGTTTGCAACATTCCCATAGCATGAGAATATTTTTGTCATGTAAAATGTCCAAAATACCTACCCTTCTATCATCATGTTATCAACCAACTATCTCCACGTCATTGTTGGCGACCGCCATCCACCACCACCTACCATCGTCCGTGGCGCCCAATTACCAGAATTCGGCCACCCTCGTCGTCGCCGACAGTTAATAGTACCGGCGACTTCAACCACCGTGCTGGTCACTAAAATCCGGCCACCATTGTCGTCGCTAGGGATTGATTGTGGCCTCGACCGTCGCGTCAGTCATTGGAATCCGACCACCTATGCCACCGCCTGCAGTTGACGACTAGTCATTGGAATCTGGCTATCCTTGTCAGACGATGGCCAACAACTTCGCCCAGTCGCTAGCCACCAAAATCCGGCCACTCGTTGCCATTGATGATTGGCAGTTACTGACTTACACTACTACTAGCCCGCTAGCAGTTGGAGTCATTCTCAGAAATTTTTTGGTTAACCAAACATAGTAATAATCATTCATTAAAATACTATTCCTGAGAATACTATTCATGATAATATCATTCATGAGAATATTTCTTTAAAATTTGAACTAAACGCCCTGTTAAAATAACCGAAATATTTAATTAATGGATAATATGATAACTTTTTTTAATTGATATATAATTATTGGTTACTGTTGTTCCTCACAGCAGCATCTACTCATCTTAATGGTAGGGGTCTCCTTTCTGATTTCCGATACATAGCAGCAGCAACCTAAGTGATTTTCTTCAAAGATTCTTAGATAAACCCAAAATCCTTAAACCCTCCAAAAAACTTGACACTGGCATTGTTTTCTCGAACTTGAAAAGAGGAAAAAAAAAAAAGAAAAAAAATGTCGACGGAGTCATCGGAATCCTTCAAACCCTACACTCTGTCGCAAACCCTAACCGGCCACAAGCGCGCCATCTCCGCCGTGAAATTCTCCTCGAACGGGCGGCTCCTGGCGTCGTCCTCCGCCGACAAGACCCTCCGGACCTACGGGTTCACGAACTCGGACTCGGATTCGGAGAGCCTGAGCCTGGCGCTGTCTCCGATGCAGGAGTACGAGGGGCACGAGCAGGGCGTGTCGGACCTGGCCTTCTCCTCGGACTCACGGTTCCTGGTCTCCGCCTCGGACGACAAGACCCTCCGCATCTGGGACGTTCCCACGGGGTCCCTCGTGAAGACCCTCCACGGCCACACAAACTACGTTTTCTGCGTCAACTTCAATCCACAGTC
Source organism: Styphnolobium japonicum (assembly GCA_023212625.1). Taxonomy (NCBI): domain Eukaryota; kingdom Viridiplantae; phylum Streptophyta; class Magnoliopsida; order Fabales; family Fabaceae; genus Styphnolobium; species Styphnolobium japonicum. The sequence goes on along the minus strand of JALBWW010000003.1, from coordinate 15,557,442 downwards.
CAACATCATCGTATCGGGTTCCTTCGACGAGACGGTTCGGGTCTGGGATGTGAAGTCCGGGAAGTGCCTCAAGGTGCTACCCGCTCACTCCGACCCTGTCACCGCCGTGGATTTCAACCGTGATGGGTCACTCATCGTTTCCAGTAGCTATGATGGGCTGTGTAGAATTTGGGATGCTTCTACTGGTCATTGTATCAAGACTTTGATCGATGACGAGAATCCTCCTGTTTCCTTTGTCAAGTTTTCCCCCAATGGCAAGTTTATTCTCGTTGGCACTTTGGACAACACTATGGTAATTCAATTCTTATTCTATTCACTTGTTTTCAGACTTTCATTTTGATTTTCAATTATCAGCTTTAGGGACATTGATTGAATTCAACGAGTATATATATACACTCGTATCAGTCATCTGGTAATTTGGCTTAATAGTTAATACAACTGTTCCACTGTTGCCAATTTGTTAGTTTCCTTGAGCCTAAAGTTGGTGTCTTTCCTAGTTTCTATGGTTTCTTTGATTTGAAGAAGAATGGTGGAAAATTAATTTGATCCGTGCATTTTCCTTGAGTTAGGAAAAGTTTAAGCATATTAGGTGAAGCCACGTTAATGGTTTTATATCTCTAACAACTGTTAACCTAAAAAAATCATAAGGTGTGGCTTAGTTGGTAAACTGAATTTCATGTGGGCAGACTTTACTTGAAGTGTAGGGGTTTGAATCCCACTAAAAGCATGTTGTGGCCAGGGCAAAGCATCTTGGGGACACCTTGTGGTCTTACTCTTACCAAAAAATAAACTAACTTTTAACTTACAATCTAAGAAGGTTGCTCTGAGCCAACTTCTATTTGAATTCTAAATTTTTTAGCTCTAGCTTCATGGTCTCTCGGTAATTTGCTTGCTGTAATAGACATTGAGCGATTAGTAATAAATTGTGCATCAATATGATGTAACTGAGAGTAGAACGTTTCATGGCATTATTGTCTTGCTAAACCTGTGGGTTTCTTCAACTTGGCAAAACTGGCAGAACTACTGATATTGTGGATTTTATACATGGAGAATATGATCATTGAGTATTAATGTACTCATGAACTTTGATTATACAAATTCTTACTCTAGAATGTTAAATTCCACTTAGATTTTGGGATCTCTTGGTTGTATAAATATGGAAAAGCAAAATGAATTGCTTTTCACTTTCAGTTTCTCTAATTTGCTCTACTTTGTGCATAAGATGTTTTTGCATGTCATGAGATACAACAAATTTGATAGTTTTTTTATTTTTCTTTTCTTCTCCTTTGCTGAGTAGCCAATTTGGTAGCTCAACTGGCTACAAGAAATTATTTTTCTTTCTCCCAACACTTCAGTGTTCAATGCGATGCGATAGTCTAGTTTTCCATGATAGACTTACATGGGAATTTTTCTTTCCCTGCAGAGGCTTTGGAACTATTCAACTGGGAAGTTTCTGAAGACTTACACCGGTCATGTTAATTCAAAATACTGCATTTCATCGACTTTTTCTATAACAAATGGGAAGTATGTTGTTGGTGGTTCAGAAGATAATTGTATATACTTGTGGGAACTGCAGACAAGAAAAATAGTACAGAAATTGGAAGGTCACTCCGATACTGTTGTATCTGTGTCTTGTCACCCTACAGAGAACATGATTGCTTCTGGTGCTCTTGGCAATGATAAAACTGTGAAGATCTGGACCCAACAGAAAGACTGATTTGTTTTGGATTCTAGGCTAATGCTTCTATGGATCAGTGAAGGTTGAGTTAAGAGAAACTGACTTGTGATGAAACCTTTAGCTCATTTTGCAGTTGAGGGCTTTGATGCTGGTAGCTTTAGCGGTTGCATTTTAGATATCACATTTTGTAATTTAAAGGATTTCATTTTTAAACCATTTATCTTTAGAGGATTTCACTGTTTAATATCACTTTAGAATGCAAGGTCCAAAATTCCTAGACTGATTCTCTGAGGGTAGAGTAGAGTATGTTTGGGTGCATGCATTTGGGGTGTCCCTGTACTTTTCTTGTTTGGTAAATATGGAAGTTAGGTTAAAAGATAAGTTCAAAGATTACAGACCTCATAAATATTAGATACAACCATTCGAAGGCATCGCTAGTTATACTATATTGAACTACTTCTATAGGAATAATCACCATACATTGCGATGTAACTGCCACTTGATGATGGATAATCTCTAAACCGGCTTGGTGCCCCGATGCGAACATGGAGAGGGCATCAATAACTTGTTAGCATCCTTTTAGACAGGGGTAACTTAGTTTATTTCAAGTTCTTCAACTATTGATGGTTAATCACAAACCCATCATGCTACCCAGTTGCCAACTTAGAGATCATCAACAACCATGTTGGCTTCGTTGTAGACATGGGATCCGAGTCATCCTTACTATAACTCGATAGATGTCTCTGTACTTTGAAGTTCTAGATTGGCATCTGTCATGCAATCACCTCTAACCACATAAATTGTGTATGATGAAAATTACTAACTGGTAGATATTCTCCTATGAATAACAAACTGAAGTATGTAAACTGATTTCTTTTTTCTTTTTTTTTTTTTGGTATTCTAGACATATGATTACCTATGTTATTGCAAGTTATTCTCTTTTTTATTTTCTTTTGGATTAAATGGAAATTCATAAACAAGGTAAGCAGAAAAAGCTCAGTGTTTTTACTCTCTCCTTGAAACTATTATAGGTTACATTTACATATAGAAAATCATGTTGAGAGAAAAACAGTAATTTTCTGCCTTCAGAAGTGGGTGGCCTCATTTTGCCAACCAATTGGTACAAACAAGAACTCAGTTTACTAGGGTTTTTTTTGTGGAAAAAAAAAACTGAAAATGTAGTCATTAATCACCCGACAACTTTCTTATGTTGCCTTGACCAAGAAGATGGTATCATCTGCATATATGAGATGGCTGATCCATGATGCCTTTCCAAGTTTTATTCCCGTAATTCGTCCTTTAGCCTGCTGATTTGAGAGGATGCAGGAGAGCACATTAGCACATAAAATGAACATAGATCTCCTTGTCAGATTCCTCTCTGGTAAAATTACGTCAGAAAGGTGACCATTAATTATGACCCGATAGGTGACCGTTGCAACACACTGCATATCTGAGTTCATGAAATTGGAATGTTCATATATTTAAGAACAGCTTCCAAGAAATTCTAGGATAGCTTATCATAAGGCTTTTGTATCTCAACCTGCCTTTTGTAAACGGATTTAGTAAGGGAGAAACTGTATCCTCCATCAAAGACTGCGGCTTATTAACCTAGACCTTGGAAATTATTTTATATGCCACATTGCACAGACATATGTAGCTTTTGTTTGTTTTGAGAGAAATGAAAAAGAGATAGTTAAAAAAGAGAGAAATAGAAGTGAAATGACTCCACTTTCTTATTTGGTTAGAGGAGAAATAGAGAAGAAAGAAAAAAAATGGTGAGTCCTATAACTTTTTTATTTCTCTCTTAAAGTGAGAAGAAATGAGTAAAGGTAAAAATTTGTCTAATATATTATTCTTTTTGTTATTTTATAAATAAATAAATGAGGACAAATATGTATTTACAACAAAATTTAAATAATTCTCTCAATTTAAACAAAAAAATTTACTCATTTTCTAGTTTATTTCTCTTTTCTTTATTTTTGTCTATTCTATTACTATGCATTATATTTCTCTCTTAATCCAAACAAAATCGAACAAAGCCGTATTGTTTGAATAACTGGGGCCATATTTCTTTGGTATCAAAGTGATTAAAGTCCGATTCAATTCTTTAAGCAATAACCTCAATATAGAAATGAAAGAACCGTACCTGCAACTTCCTGTCTAACTGTTACCCAGAAATGATGGTAGAAGAGTGCAGGAAGACCATCTGGGCGAGGTGCCGTGTTATCAACTTCTTCCGTTGTGGAAGGTTTGTTAAGTAACTCCAAAGTATGTTAATATCCTCCGATAACTGCACTAGTGTATACGTATTATTCATTTATTTATGTATCTAATACTATGTATATATAAAAACATAAAAACTTCAAAAATAACAAAGAATTACTGTATTAATTACCATTTTTAAGGGCTACAAGTGTATAATATTTTTTATAAAGCTAAAATTGTATTATAGGCTTTGAACTGAAAGGTTGGAAATTCAATTAAATAATAAGTCAGAAGGTTATGTTAATTTAAAATTACTCTTAAATTTTCTAAAACGATGTTCTTATCAACATTAAAGATCATGACAGTGTTTAAATATGTAAGTTTTGGAGATTACTCTGGTACTCATTTTTTTTTTTTAAGATATCGGTATTTAGGATGAGTTGTCAAACATCATTAGTTGTTATTTATATATAATAAACTTTTAAACATTTATTGTAAAACTAATAATCAATAAATAATTCACAACTCATTATGGATATTAAACCCTTTAGGGTCTCGTAGCAACTCCCGTAAGGTTTTTTTACTTTAAAAATATAAATTACTTGAACTCCATCCATGTCCCCATATGTCCCAAGCAAGCTCCGCCACTAGTCACCACAAATATGAGGAGCAAGGGCTGAGAAAGAAAGAATCCATTAGTCCGATCACTGCTTGATTTGTAAGTTTAATGACTCAATGGGATCAATTAAAGTTATGACGGAAAAGTTAACCAATTGGACATTAAGCTAAAAAGATTCAGATCTTGGTTTTCACTCACCCAACAGTTGAGCGGGACTACAGATATGTTTCCTTTACGGACAAGTAACAAATTCTTGAAAAACAAAAATGGTGCATAATATCACAAAAGAAGTATTCCAATAGCTATACCAACCAGAGCGTTGTACTATACACTTTAAATACACTTTAAATACACTTTAAATGCATAGATGCATTAATACTCCATTAAATTTATTTATTATAAACGGTTTTTAAACATATATCAAACTCTTCTCATCTCTTGTTTTATTGCATTTTAATCCATCAACATTTATTTTATTTTCTTATTTTTTTCTGCATAACCCAATTCCTCCTCTCCCAAATATAGACAGTTGAAAGGTCACCGTGAAAAAGAACATGTATGAAGCAAATTTTAGGAAGTGCTTGAGGTCAGGAAACAGTCTTTCAATGCAAATCTGTTTATTGTGAAGCTGTACTTTTTTTATTAAAATTTGATACCAAATTTCGGCTGAAAAGCCCAAAATTTCCATATTCTGCCTCTCATGTTATTGTGTAACCTACAGCTGTGGCTAATTGCCAATCTAAGGAAGAACATCCTTGCAATCCATCCCAAACTCCTTCTAGCATCAAGGTCATCTAAACTCCCATGAAAATTTGAAGGTGACAGAGGAAGTATCTTTAGACCCATACACCATACACAGATTTAACCGTTTCCAGAAGCTGACATATGGAAGTAGTTCCAACATTGTAAGTTGTAACAGCACACTGAATAGTAATGCTACAAGTAATGGCTAATCTGTCTGCTGATAAATATGCATTAACAATATCACTCAACATTGAGATCAAATTGTAGAATTCAAAAAAATAAGTATAGAATTGAACCGGACTTGGTAATAATTCTTCATTCACAAAAACTCGCTGATTCTGCAAAAATTGTGTCAGTGTCCTACAGAAAGGTTGCACCAATTAAATTTAGTTTGAGCATGTTCAATCTAAGGAGCTGCGCTTAGTTCTACATAACAATGTAAAGCTCAATGTATCATCATGGAATTATGCAATGCTGCAATAAGAGAGCTGATATTGTTATTTGGATTAGCAAGGCCCCAATAGTAGAGGAAACTGGAAAGAACTGAATAGTTCAATTTGAACAAAATGCAACATCTTATATTCCCGGTTTTTCATCCTTCTCCAATGAAAAGAACATATTACTCATATCCTATCTCATCAATCATTTTGCAGCATACAAGGACACGATTTTTCTTCATATCACTTAAATCATAGAGAAGCTAATCCCTTGTAGACCAGAATCTTCCGTAGTAACACACTTTCAGAGTCAAAAAGAACAATGTAAACTGCCTACATTTCTTCTTAGAAGTACTGCACCCCAAAATTTAGAAGGATCAAAGTTACATAGTTCACAATACTCTCAGATACGAGCACGCATACACAATACATCACTTCTTGAAATTATGATCTCAAGAATTTCTCTACACTGCGAAGTACCACAAATTGGAACGCAGTTTGCAGAGTCAGTGAGAGAACCCGGTTACTATGAGCAGGATGTCCTGAGTTAAAATCCCCTCATCTACCATTACCCATCTCAAAAAGTACCCTACCACTTATATTTTTTTGTGGGCATACAATGCTGTACCCAGAAGCTGTCCCACAAGGTATTTCCTGATGGGCAAAAATGTTACAGATTTGAAGCAACAGTCAATCCCATGAATGATGAGCATATGTGACACAATTTAATGACATAGAAAATATCACTATGGCATGAATCCACCTGCCTCCCCGAAAAAATGTTAATATATGCAAGGAAACAAACAGACAAGGAAGATGAATCAATATTGCTTACAAAAGTATATTTTCAAACCACAACACAGTTATCAATTATTTACAAAGAATTCATTATTCAATAAACATCACAACTGCCACTTGAATTGATGAGTTCTATAAAAAAAGGTTCCAAGCAAGCAAACAAAACAAGTCTGTTAAACTAGTTGCAGTCCTGGTTCAGACAGGACAAGTATATCGATGGGATAAAGAGACATCATAAGCAAGAATCACAACAAATTTTTACTCATAAGTCACATATTTGATGAACATCTATTATGAATCAGAGAATCTAAGAATACTGAATAACCTCATGTATTGAATGAATATTGTGTCTTGTTTACAATATATGGCTGCTCTTATATAAGAGCTTTGTTGACTGAAAAACTAACATAACTGATCATAACTAACTATATAACAAACTGATAAACATCTGATCATAACTAACTATATAACAAACTGATAAACATTAATCTATTTTAGTAACCAATAAGCCCCCACAAGCTGGAGAGTAGATATTTAATACTCCGAGCTTGGATACAAATGCTGAAAAAGGACCGGGATCAAGGGCCTTGGTAAAGATATCAGCCAGCTGATTGGCACTAGGAATTGGCAGTAAATGAAACAACTTTTGTTGAAGTTTTTGTCGAACAATGTGACAATCAAGTTCAATGTGCTTTGTGCGTTCATGAAAGGAGGAATTAGCAGCAATATGTCTGGCAGACTGACTATCACAATAAAGAAGAGAAGGAGAGATGAGTGGCAACCGAAAATCATGAAGAAAGTATGTTAGCCATTGGACTTTACAAACTGTTGAAGCCAAAGCCCTATACTCAGCTTCAGATGATGATTTTGAAACAGTTGGTTGTTTCTTCGATTTCCATGAGATGAGGGAATCACCAAGGAAAATGCAATACCCTGTGATAGATCTTCGTGTCTCTGGACAGCTTGCCCAGTCAGAATGACTAAAGGCTTTCAGCTGCAAGGTGGAAGTTGCAGGGAAAGACGGACCTAGTGCTGTAACGAAGAACCCTGATGGCAGCATCATGACGAAGGTTTGTTGGGGTGGACATGAAAACTAACTATATAACAAACTGATAAACATTAATCTATTTTAGTAACCAATAACATCACATACCACCGTTCTCCTTGATATCTTGAGGATTCATTTTTTCCTGATATAGCTTCAATAGCTGCGAAGTTTCCTCCTCTTTAAAACATTTCACAAACTTTTGCAAGAACGCCTTTTCAGATATAGATAATGGTGTAATTAAGCTGGCACTATTGTTTCTCAAACTTTTGGAGAGAAGATAGTGTAGAACTGAAGCCCTAGGAATGATCCTCTTCTCCAAACTATATCCAAAAATCACTGGTCTTTTGACAAGGTGCGAAGAATTCCAACCTAACTGATTGACCCAAAATCTCATCACCCCATTAATTTTATCAATGGATGCTAACATACAGTTGGGCTGCCTCCTAAATGCTTCCAGAATTGTTTCTTCAGACCACCCCCAGCACTTAAAGGCGTCAACTTTGGCATCCCAGATGGGTTTAGCCATAGCCCCTTTGGCCAGCAATGCTACACTAAAAGTAGATTTCCAAGGATCAAATCCCAATTCCTTAACTTCAGCCACGGTCTTCCTCAAGTCACGAGACAAGAGTATAGAAGGTCTGGTACGAAGCAAATAGGTAATGTTTGAGTCCGTAACTCCATCATCAAGCAACAATTTGACATTTTGTGCCACAAGATCGTTAACAAAAAAAGACGGACAAATAACTATGCAATCAATGGTTTGCTTATCAGATTGAAGGAATCTTCTCACCTTTTCATACCTAGGGATTATGCTATTCTCGAGGCTTGAAGTTAGGAATCTGGGGTTCCTAGTCACGGTAAGCACAATGTCCGAGGTAGAAGCACCTTTGGAGAGTAAAAATTCAAACTTTGGCAAAACCCTTTTGTGGGGATTACATGAAAGCAGCTCCGGGAACCTTCTAACAATACTATTTATCTGGGAGTTCGAAAAACCGTGGTTTCTAAAGATGGTGAGAACTGAATCCGGCTTCTGTGAGGTCTTGAAACCAAGTCGTTTGGAAGCTTTTAGAGCAGTTTCTGGTGAAAACCCAAGATTGTTGATGAGGTAGGACACCTTAAAAGAACGTGGATCTGAAGTAGTTGTGCAGAATTTCAGAGAAAATGGGAATGGATAAAATCTTGGGGCTGTTGATGTTCTTTGGAATGTGACATTGATGATACTGTTTGGGTAGAGATGGTGTTGGTAGGTGTGGAAGTTGAACTTGAACATGACCTTGGGAAATGAGTGCGATTGCGATTGCGATTGCGAGTGACACTGACAGCGACGGTAGAAGCTCACAAGATGGGGAAGACCCTCTTGTCGGGATAGCAAGAAAGCAGCCCCTATTTTGATTGATGATTTTCTTCTCCTCTCAAAACTGGAATAGTGTTTGGTGTATGTATATATATATATATATATATATTCATAAAATAAATACAAACTTCAAAATAAAAAATAATATGTATCAATTAATTTTAATAAATATGTATCAATTAACATTTTTAAGGGCCATTGTCAGTGTATAATATTTTTTATAAAGCTAAAAATTTATTTATGGATTAGAAGATGTTAATTCAGAATTATTATCCCATTTTTTAAATGATGATTTTATCAAACTTTGGAGCAGAGTAAAACAAACCTAATTGTCTGAAAGCCTCCTGCTTTATTGAGTGGTTTGAAATGAAATAAAGTCGAAGAAAATTATTTTTGTATCTATTTTTTTTTTCTTTAAGTATTGATATTTAAGATAAGTTGTTAAGTATTTATTAGTTATTAATTATATTTAATAAAATTTTAAACATTTATTGTGAAATTAACTATTAATAAATACATAATAACTCATCTTGGATACCAAATATATAAGGATAACATAGTAACTCTCATAATAAAAAGATAAAAGTATATCACTTTATAGTTTAGAAGTTTTAATGTGGGAGTAGAAAGAAATCTCAATCCATAATTTGAAAGTCACAATAATAATTAAAGGAATAGAGTAAATTATAAATTTTACTTCTAATACTTTTTTTAATTTTTATTACCTATTGTTTACAAGTCAAAAAAGACTAAAAGTACATTACAGAGGATTTTTTCCCTTCGTCAACTTACATTAAGGTTGTTTCATCCTTTTATTTTCGGAATTTTTTTGGGTTAGAAAAGGAGGGCATCAGACAAATATAAGCATGAGTCGGGAGGAAAAAAATACCTTTCATATCAAACTCTTTAATCCAATTACATTGATAAAAGAAATAGAAAAAAAAGACTACATTGACATCAAAGCATACTTTTAGTTGTATTAGTGAAAATAATCTCATTCAATAATGTCATCCACAAAAAAGGCACAGACAAGTTTCACTTGCAACACATGATAACAAAAAAGGCATAGACATTGATGCTTCTCCAGTTTTGGTGGGTTGCCCCAGTCATTGCTCGATGCTCTACAACACATAAGAGAGAGGGTCACAGGTTCACAGTTGCAGAGAAGAGGAAATGACGAGGGAAAGAGTTTTTGAATGATAAGAGATAAAATTGTAAATGATTATTTATTTTAAAAAATGTGTTTCATCCTAAACTTCCTAAATTGGAATATATGAAAATTTGAGGGTTTGAATAATATGGAGTAGTTTGGATTCTCCTCCTTAACCATTCCACTCTGTTATTGAAAAAACTCTCAAAAAATGATTTGATATCTTTTTACCACTTCATTCTATCCATCCATCCATCCATCCAAACATAGTCTACTTTATGTGAAACTTCATATTGATAATGCGTATTTATTGGAAATCTGGGCAAGGCAGTTGCTGAGGGAGTTTTCAGAGACCAAGAGGTTACTTGTTTGGCAGGATACATGGAACACATTGGTGAGACTACAAATAATTGTGCTGAATATATATTCGTCTGGACTATGTGGAAGGGTCTTCAAATGGCTGTTAATCTGGGATTTTCAAAGATACTGGTTGAAAGTTAAAACAGACTCACAATTATTGGTTCATGCTATAAATTGCAGGAAATTAAGTGGTACCGCCAACTCGTCTAAATTTTCCTGGAATAAATTCTCCTCCTTCTCTAGAAGTTTGATTGAGTTGAAGTACCGCAACAAGCTAATTTTGCTGCTGATCATATCAGCAAACTTGCTGCAAGGGTTCGCATCATGGATTTTTTAATGCTTCTTGGCCACCTTTGAATTTTTTTTGGTTTGGGATAAAGAAGATGGAACTTGTTGGAGAGGGAAGACTAGCCCTGTTAATACTAGAGCTGGGACTCGCGTTGCCTTGTAACATTCTACTCCACCCTACACGTAGCCTCTTGAAGCAGCTACATTGGATAAAGGGGTTCTGGTTTGATGACTATCCTAAGAAAGCAAAACTCGTCCCCTAATAGTTGGCAAACTTGTATTCCACAAAGGCGAAACTTCTCTGTTAGATTAGGAGGTCAAGAAAAAGAAAAACTATTAGGGGTTGAGTTTTGCTTTCTTAGGATAGTCATCTAGGATCACACCCCTCCCACGCATAGGCATCGTTGCCTTTGTGAAATACAAGTTTGCCACCTAGCCTTCAATTACAAGGGGTCTTGCAATCCCTTGTGAGATTTCTACTTCTTTATACAGAATCATTCTCTCTTCTTGAGGGCCATTGTTGGATCCCTTTGTATGGTTGAGCAATTGAAGGTCATGCTAGACCACTCACAATGGGACAATAGGAACTGGAGCCAACAACTCTCCACAAAAAGTGATTCTTTTTTATTTTTGCTTTTATAAATTCCCGTTAGTTAATCATAGAGTTGTTAAAATTGTACGTATTCTTATTGCCCCACTAATGTGAGGCAGCCCCATGCAAAAATGTTGTGAAAATTAGCACAAGTACAACTCTTAATAACAATGAAGGATTAGTTGATGATTGAATAGTGTAACTTTTATTCGACAATCGTTTTAAATCTTTCTAAAACCTATAATTTCAAATTCTAATTTCTAAATTCTAAATTTATCATGTTATATATAAAAAAATGATTTGTGTGTAATTCTTTTGTTTATTACACATTAGTTTCTATTAAACTAATTTCATAAAAATTAGAAGGTTTGGCCTTCCAAAGTCTTCCCGTTTATGTTCAAGACCTTGAGTAAGGATGAACTTGGAATGTTATTAAGATCTTAAACTTGGTAAGAAATGATAACAGTAGAGAGGAGAATAGAAATGAAAACTCTCTTTTTTACTTAGAAGGGCTGTCTAAATGTACAAACAAAAAAAAAACTTGAACTTGGGGATGGCCATGCCCCTATTTCCCAAGCAAACTTCGCCACCACTCACCACAAATACGAGGAGCGAGGTTTGAGAAATATAAAATTCATGGGACCAATCACTTCTTGATTTGTAAGTTCAGTAACTCAATGGGATGAATGAAAGTTATCAAGGAAAAGTTAACCCATTGGACGTTAAACAAAAACATGCGACGAGGTCAGAGCTAAGGATGGACATCTCTGTCTTGCCCATCCACGTTCATCTAAAAAGATTCAGATCTTAGTTTTCACACACCCAACAGTTGAGGGGACCTCAGATATGTTTTTCCTTTCAGAAACATTCTTTTAAAGCAAAAATGGTGAATAACAGCACAGGGTAAGTATACCGATGGATATACCAACCTAGGCAAAACAAACAGATAAAATAAACAATATAAAGAAGACCTCATAGAAATCAGGGACAAAGTCTCAATAGATCAACAAATTCCAAGAAAAATCCAAAAACTTTTTACTTCTTAATAAGGGAGTTAATTAAGAGAGTTACTATAGTACATAATGGATTTGATACTTGGTGTGAGTTGTTAATTATTTATTAACTGTTGATTAAAAATTTATTAAATATAAATAACAATTAATAAATGTTTGACAACTCACTCTGAGTACTAATACCCTAAAAAAAAAATTGGGTACCATAATAATCCCCTCTTTATAAAGTTCAAGACAAAATCCAAGTAATAGGTGTTTAACCACAACAAATACATGGTTCTTAAAAAAATATACTTATTTCACTCCATTAAAAATTAAAACTTCAAACTAATGAATGCATAAACCTGTAACAACTTCCAAGCCGCAGAAGTCATAACCATCCCAATTCCTCCTCTCCCAAATATAGGCAGTTGAAAGGTAGCCGCGAAAAAGAACATAAAGGAAGCAAATTTTAGGACGTGCTTGAGGTCAGGAAACAATCTTTCAATGCAAATCTGTTTATTTTGAAGCTGTATTTTTTTATTTAAATTTGATCCCAAATTTCGGATGAAAAGCCCAAAATTTCCATATTCTACCTCTCCTGTTATTGTGTAACCTACAGCTGTGGCTAAATTGCCAATCTAAGGAAGAACATCCTTGCAATCCATCCCAAACTCCTTCAAGCATCAAGGTCATCAAAACTCACATGAAAATTTGAAGGTGAAAGAAGAAGTATCTTTAGACCCATACACCAATTAAACGTTTCCAGAATCTGACATATGGAAGTAGTTCCAACATTGTAAGTTGTAACAGCACACAGAATAGTAATGCTACAAGTAACGGCTAATTTGTCTGCTGATAAAATATGCATTAACAATATCAATCAACATTGAGATCAAATAGCAGAATTAAAAAAAAAAAAACAAGTATAGAATTAAACAGGACTTAGTAATTATTCTTCATCCACACAAACTCGCTGATTCTGCAAAACGTGTGTCATTGTGAGTCTTACAGAAAGGTTGCACCAATTAAATTTAGTTTGTTCAATCTAAGGAGCTGCGCATAGACATAACAATGGAATTATGCAATGCTGCAATAAGAAAGCTTATATTGGTATTTGGATTAGCAAGACTCCTATATTAGAGCAAACTGAAAAGAATTGAACAGTTGAATTTGACCAAAATAAAATAACTCAACCAGGGTACGTTAGTATTAGATACTTACAGCTTCAAGGATTCTATCATGCAACATGATTTATATTCCCTGTTTTTCATCCTTCTCCAATGAAAAGAACATATTACTTATATCCTATCTCACCAATCATTTTGCTGCATACAAGTACAACTGCGACTTGAATTGATGACTTCTATCAACAAAGTCTCCAAGCAAGCAAATAAAACAAGTCAGTTAACCTAGTTGCAGCCCTGGTTCAGACAGGACAAGTACATCGATGGGATAAAGAGACATCATAAGCAAGAATCACAAAATTTTTTACTCATAAGTTAAATAATTGATGAACATCACATGCCACCGTTCTCCTTGTTATCTTGAGGATTCATTTTTTCCTGATATAGCTTCAATATCTGAGAAGTTTCCTCCTCTTTAAAACATTTCACGAACTTTTGCAGGAACACCTTTTCAGATATAACAAATGGTGTATTTAAGCTGGCACTACTGTTTCTCAAACCTTTGGAGATAAGATAGTGGACAACTGAGGCCCTTGGAATGATCCTCTTCTCCAAACTATATCCAAAAATCACTGGTCTTTTGACAAGGTGCGAAGAATTCCAACCTAACTGATTGACCCAAAATCTCATCACCCCATTAATTTTATCAATGGATACTAACATACAGTTGGGCTGCCTCCTAAATGCTTCCAGAATTGTAGCTTCAGAACACCCCCAGCTCTTATAGACGTCAACTTTGGCATCCCACATGGGTTTAGCCATAGCCCCTTTGGCCAGCAATGCCAAACTAAAACTTGATTTCGAAGTATCAAACCCCAATTCCTTTACTTCATCGACGGCCTTCTTCATGTCACGAGACAAAAATATAGAAGGTCTCGTACGAAACAAATAGGCAACGTTTGAGTCCGTAACTCCACCATCACGTAACAATTTGACATTTTGTGGCACAAGATCGTTAATAAAGAAAGACGGACAAATAACTATGCAATAAATGGTTTGCTTATCAGATTGAAGGAATGTTCTCACCAATTCATACTTAGGGATTATGCTATTCTCGAGGCTTGAAGCTAGGAATCTGGGGTTCCTAGTCACGGTAAGCACAATGTCAGAGGTAGAAGCACCTTTGGAGAGTAAAAATTCAAACTTTCGTAAAATCCTTTTGTGGGGATTACATGAAAGCAGGTCTGGGAACCTTCTAACAATACTACTTATCTGGGAGTTCGAAAAACCGTGGTTTCTAAAGATGGTCAGAACTGAATCCGGATTTTGTGAGGTCCCAAAACGAAGTCGTTTGGAAGCTTTTAGAGCAGTTTCTGGCGAAAACCCTAGATTGTTGATGAGGTAAGACACCGTAAAAGAATGTGGATCTGAAGTGGTTGTGCTGAATTTCAGAGAAAATGGGAATGGATAACATCTTGGGCTTCGTGATGTTCTTTGGAATGTGACACTGATGATACCCTTCAGGTAGAAAAGGGTTTGGTAGAGGTGGGAGTTAAACATGTTGTTGAGAAATGATTGCGAGTGACACTGATGAAAGAAGCTCACACAATGGGGAAGACCCTCTTGTTGGGATCGCACGAATGCAGCCCCCTTTCGATTTTGATGATTTTCTTCTCCTCTCAAGTCTCAAACCTGGACTAGTGCTTTTGTATTTATTTGACGATAAAGCCACCCTACCCTTTTCAATCCAACCATCACAAATTTTGAAATTTTTTAATTTAATTTATAAATTAACTTTATTATTTTAATTAATCTTTTTATCCATCGTCTGTTAAAATACTAACAACAGAAATGTTACATGGTTAAATTTTAATCATACACATGTTGCAATATCAATTCTTCTTATTAAATTTATTTTAAGTTATTTAATAAATCATCGAAAAATAAAATAAAATGAATTTAATAAAAAAAAACACTCTCTTTCTCTCAATCCTGTACATGGACAATCATCGAAGTTCAACGCTCAACACCATTGGACTGTGTTTACTCCCATTAGAGCTTATCCAAAACATTTTTCTCTCTTTAGTCCTTCATCGTCCTCTCCTTCTTTGACGCCCACAACACCTCATCGACATTGGTCACCAAGACCATTAGGGGTTTTCACTAGTTCAAGATCACGGGCTATTCGTTGTCAAAAGGAATTGGGATTGAGAAATACATAGCATCTCTCACGTTCTCGGTCGGTGGCTACGCTTGCTTTCAGAAATTCTAGTTCCAAGCAAATCTTCCTATTCTCTTCTCAAATCTACTCATGCTCCCGACCCTTTCTCTTCGCTTCTAGAGATGACAAAATCTCTGCTTCGATTCCATGGTGGAGATCCATGGCCACTTTCACTCGAACTAAAAGTGAAAGCTCTGCTAGTTCTCTCTCTATTTTTGTTGCTTATTTTACTATTCCTTAGGATCAGTGATTTGGTTTCAGACTGCATTTAGATTTAGGTTTTTGTCGAACAAAAATCCTCTCCTTTACAGTCATAAGACGCTTCAAACTTGTGTCTTTCCTCCATTTTGAAAAGCTTGACGAGGAATATGGAAATTTCTTATTAGCAACACGGTATTGGAGTAAAAGGGAGGAAAAGTCGAAAAGAATTGGAAGATGAATTACGTTAATGATAATTTATTAAGTATTTGGTGCAAGGTTCTATTTATTTGGATTTTTTATTATTAAATTTATTTTTTTCTTTGATGATTTATTAAATAATTTAAAATAAATTTAATAAGAATGGCTGAAATTGTGACATGTGTAAAGTTAGTATTTAGTCACGTGACACTTTTGTTAGTGTTTTAATGAAGGATTGATGAAAGTGTCGATTAGAATAATAGAGTTAGTTTAGGGATTAAATTAGAAGATTTCAAAATTTGTGGTGGTTATATGCAATAGGGTAAAAGTTTAAGGTAACTTTATACCCTTTACCTTTTATTTATTGATTGATTTGTGTGTGTGTGTGTATTCATAAAATAAATACAAACTTCAAAATAAAAAAATAGTATGTATCGATGAACATTTTTAAGGGCCATTATCAATGAATAATATTTTTTATAAAGCTAAAAATGTATTTATAGGTGAGAAGATGTTAATCCAGAATCATTATTAAATTTTTTAAATGATGATTTTATCAATATTAAAAATTATGAGTACATAATTATTGTTAAAACTTGTGGCACATTTTGTTGTAAGAAGAGAATAGTCACTCTTCCTCCTAAATTTTTTGTACATGAAAAAAGTTCTTGTTTGTTTAAATTAAATATACAACCTTTTTTTTCACTTTAAAAATTACTTGAACTTGGGATGGTCAAGACTTAGGATGGCAAAATGGGTTGACTCATCAACAAAAAGTAAGGGTCGAGTTAAAAAAATCTGAACCCAAACTAGTTGTGGGCCAGTCTAGCCCAAAAAAAGACCAGCCCAAAATGGGTTGGCCTGCTGGCTCAACAATATGAATTTTTCTTCTTGTGATTTTGTTATTATTTATTATTCTCTTTACTTGACTGTTTTTGTTTGGATTAAAAAAAAGAATAAAATTTAGTGAATACATCTTAGTCTTTCTTTTTTTTCCATTTGTATATGATGTTCACTTGTTCTAATTATTTGAATTGATTAATTTATGGTTTAATAGATGCTTTATGAATATATCATAAATTATTTATGACGAAAACAATGTAGTATATCTTCACTGCTACAATGATAGCACTTGTAATCTAGAGTACACCACTAAATTAGTCCCCCAAAGATACAAGTGACGTCAAATTAGTTATTCAATAATTTTTTACATCAAATTGGTCTCCCAAAGGGACCAATTTGATGTCAAAAAATAACTTTCGAGGACCAATTTGATGTGAAAAAATTGACATTGAGGACTAATTTGATGTAAAAAATTATTGAAGGATTAAACTGACGTCACTTGTATCTTGAGAGGACCAATTTGGTGTTTTACTCTATAATCTATTATACTTGTATCTAATTAGCGTACATTATTTTTGTAGGCTTAGATTAATGTAGAAGTTTTAATTATAAATAGCTTATACATATAAAAAGAAGTAAAGAAAGACAAAAAATGGGCTAGCCCTAGCCCGAACACGTTATGGGCTAGCCCTAGCCCGAACACGTTATGGGCTGACCTCAACCCAACCTTAAATTAACTTAGCCTAAGGCGAGCTAACTTAAATGGGTTAGACCGACTCGAATTGAGACCTTTATCATCAAGACCCTTGTGTCCTAAGCAAGCTTTTGTTGCAAATATATGGTTAAATAAAAAAAATATGCTTATTTCACTTAATTAAAAGGCATATTTAGATAATATTTTAAAAAAATTGTTTACATAAGTTTTTTTTTAAAAGATGGTTTACAAAAATAAAATTATTTTATGTTTATATGCAATATTTAAAAAGTATTTTTTATGTTTGAACAATCTAACCTATTAGCCCAAGGTTTCTAAAATTATTAATTTCTAATGATGATCCAAAATATTATTCTAATATGTAACATTGTATGCTTGCGCTTGATCAAAGCTAAAATGCAGTGTTGCAAATTTATCAAAGAAAACATAAATTCTCATGTTACAGAGAAAGTATTTCAAATAGCTTAAGCTACAGAGTCTCCGTGTACTACAATGAGCTAACTCATACTGGGAGATAAGTGATAAATGTCCAGCACGCATACCTTTTAGGCGTGTATTAAGGAAGATTATTAATCTTATAACCCATGTTTAGTGCAGGAATTTGTGTTTTAAGTGTTATTTTGGTTTAAGTTAATAATGTTTTGAGTTGTTTTGTGTAGTTTGGATGCAAAAGATTGAAGCTTTTTGAAGCCCAATTTGAAGCTCAAAGTAGAAGGCTACATCATGAAGCTGACGCTTAGCCCCATGAAGCTGGTGCTTAGCCTAAGTGTACCAGAATAGTAGCTGATTGAGGGCTCAGAAATGCACGTTCCAGGATGGGTCGCGCTTAGTGCCAATTATCTAGGCTTAGCCCGCCACATCTGAGCACCCTCTAAGTCCTTTAAGTCGTGCTTAGCGCGAGTGAAGCTGCGCTAAGCGCCAATTACTTTTAGAAAAGATCTAAAGAGGAGGAAATATGAGAAGACAGGACAGACTTACTTTTGGAAATTTTCTCTCGATACTTGGAGCTACTAGTGCTAGAGGCAAACATTCATGGAGTTTTCTACATCTCTTTTGTCCATTTCTTTTAGTTTTATTATTTTTATAATCATATCTAACTAAATCCCTTCTTGTTGGGGTTAGATGTAGCTATTTCTGACTTCTCATTTATTTGACTTGATCTATTAATATAAGTTGCTACTTCTCTATTGAGTGGTTGATTTCTTCTCTTAATGCTTTTATGGTTTGATCACTCATAAATCGATGTTTGTTTTGGTATGCAATTGGAAAGTTCATATTAGAACTAGATCTGAAATCAATCACCTCATAGGTCATGCATCTAGTAATGGATCTTAATTTATTTGTAATCGTGGGATCCTTGATCTTCATGCAAATTCACTAGTTAGGCTACCTAAGGAATTAGGATTTAATTTGGAGAATTTAGGCTCATTTCATCTTAGGGATTAGGATTTGAGTAAACAATAGGGTTGATTGTCATAATTGGAGTAGAAACTATATTGGTAGTCATTTCATTGCATGGGAATGAAGTTTAGTGAACATAACCTCAACATTCTATCATATTCGCATTAAATCCTTTTTGCGCTCCCCAAGTGTTTGTTAAAAATTCAAAAAGAATTAGACATTTAGTTCTCTTTTTCTTAATTCTAGTTTTGATCTTAGTTTCTGGTTGATGAGCTTTTCTTGCTCTTATATGGTGCATGCTATTGCTATAAGATTGATCTGCCCGATTTGTGATTATCAATATATATATGACAGTTTGATTTGTAGAAATTACATTTGCCTGGATGTGATAAGTGGTTTGCCACCCTTGTTCATGAATCTTGAGAAGTTCATTATGATGATTCACTAGTTTCTGCCAACTAGAAATTATTGACGCTAGTATGAAAATCCCAAATCTGTTGGGTTTGTATATAATGGCTAAGAGTGGCTTAATACCAATCTGGGTTGCTTGTGTTTGCTGAATTGTTCTTGATAAAAGAGTTTATTTAGTAGTGAGATTACAAATTAAAGGTCTTGTTGTTATGGTCATAAGTCATGTGTGAGTTAATGGCATATAATTTGTTTTGGCCTTTAAATTTGCTGGTAACATACGATTCTGTGGTTTAGCTTGTGGTTGGTTTCCATGCCCACTTGAGTTTTAACTCTCATATTTGTTTGTAAGTGAAAATAGGTGCAGGGCATTCGCTTGAGTTTCTTAGTTAGGTCACATGCATCAATGGTATTCAATTTTCGCATACTGACATTGATCTGACAGCATTGGCATTTCCATGCATAACTTAAGCTATATAACTCCAAATGGGGATCTGTTTGTTGGATTAGAAAGTTAAGATGTGAGGCTTGCATGTGTAAAATTTTCAGATTTTTTCTATTTGCCAATCAATACCAGTTTTTGTCTAAAGTCAGTGCATTCTAAATAGTTCCTTCTTCTGGCAGTATATGCTTTTCTCTGCATAATTTGAGTTTTGCAACTCAAAATTAAGATCTGTTTGTTGCATTAGAAATCTAACACAGAAATTTTTACAGTGAAAATTTCAGGTTTTAAATCCTCACCAATCAATATCAATTTTTGTCAAAGTCAGTAGTGTTGTACCTAGGTCCTGTTTCTGACAGCATATGCTTTTTTCTGCATAATTTGAGCTATACAACTCCAAATGGGGATTTGTTTGTTGCATTAGAAAGTTAAGATGTGAGGCTTGCATGTGTAAAAATTTCAGATTTTTCCTATCAGCCAATTAGTACCAGTTTTCGTCTAAAGTAAGTGCATTTTCCATAATTATTGTTTCTGATAGCATATGCTCTTCTCTGCATAACTGAAGTCATACAACTCCAAATTAAGATCCGTTTGTTGTATTAGAAATATAAGACATATATTTTAATAGGTGTTCCTAGCAGCATATAGTGTTTTGATTATGACATGAGTTATGTGCCATAATGTGTGCATCCTTTGTTACATTTGGAAGAAGATTAGGTGTGGCTATTGTGCATTAAAATTTCAGTCCATAACTCATTGAAACTCAATATTAGATTTCAATTTGATCTTAGCTTTGCTTTGCATAATTTCTATTTTGGACAGCATTCACACTTTCATGCACATCCTTGGTCTGTACAACTAATTTGCATGTTGTCTGTTGCATTGCAAAGCTGATATATAAAGGCTTAATATGTGAGGAATTCAAAATTGTGTTCTTTTCCATTTGGTACCAATTTCGTGATGAAATCAATTTTGTTTCTGCCATGATATGGGATTCCATTTGCAATTATTTAGTTTGGGTTTTATTGTTTAATGGGTGTTAATGTATGCCTCTTTTATCCACATAGTGCTGATCTTGTTCCCCTGGGGTGATTTGTGATGATTCGGATCTATTGGAAGCTAGTATGTACTATGTGTTGGGAAAATTTGTTGAAGGCGGATTTAGATTAATAGGTTGTATTAAGTTTTAACCAAGTCTCCATTACTGAAATTTGTTGTTCATTTTAAAATCTACTCTTAATTGGACATAAGCAATGTTGTGATAGGCTTAGTGAGATATGACAATACAGTTGGAATATGCTAGGTTATTAGCCCAAATGCTGGGACTTTGGTTAATCTAGATTGCAAATTGTATTGATTGTTTAGTGCTATGCTTAAGAAAGCTACAAGTTAACAATGGCCTATGATTGTGTACTGCGTGTACTGTCATTAAAATGTTTGTATGGATGTCAAGGATTTAATTTTATTTAGGTCTTTAACCTTAATTTGTAGCCAAGGAATATTGCATATGATCAAGATCTGTGTTCATCATTATCACAGATGATATTTAATTTGGTTTTTTCCCTGAAATTTTCATCCCTCACTAGCAAAAGGGCAATCTGACTCATATAATTGCCAATATTAGTGTGGTTTGATACTGATAGCATACATGAGGTTTAGTTTACAAGTTTGTGAATGAATTGATTGAATTTGTATGAATTACTTGATACAATGTTTGGGAATGCCTAATATCCAAGAAAGATGTTTGTATGCAAAATATGATTTAAATCAATTGTTATACTAGAGTCTAATTTATTATGTCACATGGTGCATATCAAGATTGTTGACATACTTGGTGCTTTTGGGCTTATTTCTTTATTTTTTAATTTTTTATTAGTATTTTTTTTTTATTTTATTTTTTATTTTTTTATCACTTATTTTTCTTTAGCATTCTTATTCTTAATTCCATTTGTTAGATGATGTGAAAAAGTTACGTTATTTATTTTCCTAATTCTCGCAAAACAAAATTTAGATGAGTTCAATAACTTGTTTTAAGCGAATAAAATTAACAAATTGCATTTAGTTGCCACTAGGCAATTTTTCATAGGATAGATCAACGGGTCCAGTATTGTCTTTCATCTCATTTAGGACAAGTTAACAAGTCTTTTGTTTTTAAAATAAAATGGTCCAATGCTATAATATCTGCGTTAGTTGTCTTTAGAGATCAAATACTCACTAGGAAATTTTTTTTGGATGAATTAGTGGGCTTTGTATCACCTTTCACCATATTTAGGACATGTTAATATAAGTCATTTTTCTTTAAATGGTCCAATGCCATCAACACTTACGTTTAGTTGTCTTCAGGGGTCAAGTACCCACTAAGCAATTTTCTTAGGGTGGATCAGTATAGTATCGCCTTCTATCCCATTTAGGACACGTTAACAAAGTTTCTTTTTTCTAATTAAATCATTTATCTTTTAAGTCAAATTAATTCATTCTCTTTCAATCAAATCAATTTTTCCTCTTTTAATTGGTTAATTTAAAGCAACATTTTCTTAATTAAAATCAATCAACTCACAATCATTTTTTACAAAAGAACTATGTGGCTTTGAGTTCCTCATTGCAGCAGGGGATACATAGGCACGTAAGTCAAGCCAAACTTTAAATTTTCACAATTTAGTTTCTCTGTTACCTGTGAATAATTGTGCGCATCTATTTAATTTTTCTATTTGCTAAATGGAATAAAATAAATATCGCTTAGGTTATTAAAGTTCGCATAAATAACTTAAGGTAACTGTCTTAAGAAGAATGTATCAGGAGGGCTGTAGGATTAAGTTTCTGCCTTTCCCTGTGCATAATCGACTCCCGAACCTTACTTGGTTTCGCAAACCACATTTTTATATTTTTATTTTTAATCCATTTTTAAAAAGTTTTACTAGTCATTTTTCCTACCTAATAAACGATTGGTGGCGACTCCATTTGTTTTCAAACAACTTTTCTCTCGCCGCTCCCTGTCACGATTTTTCCCGATCGTGACAGACAGCATCCATGTTTTGAGTTCTAGACCCAATGTGGCCTAATAGACATCTAATTCAGCTTCTGAGCTCTTCATGAAAGTTCTTCATGAAAGTTGTAGAGCTTCCTCTTGAATTCCCTATAATGTAAGGTTCACAATTTTTAGATGCCTATAACTTAAGATATAGACAAAATATAGAAATAGTGTCAAAATCCACGAAATGCTGACAATTTGTAATTAAGCCCATTAAAATCGAAACTTATAAAACAAATTCAAATCTAATCAATAAAGCACAAAGGAGGTATAATGTAACGGTAGAAAAAAAAAACAGAGGAGAGGATATGGAAGGGATAAAATTTGTTTTTAAGGGTAATCTTGTAATTTCCCATTTAAGTTTAAAAAAAAAAGAAAATTTGTTTGTTAAATGACGGTGATGAACAGAAGAGGAAATTGCAATTTCCTCTTCTATGTTGCGAGAGAGAAGAGCGAGACGAGCGAGAGAGAGAAAGAGAAAGAGAAAGAAAGAGAGAGAGAGGGAGAACGGCCGAGAGAGAGAAAGAGAAAGAGAGAAAGAGAGATAGCGAGAGAGAGAGAGAGACCGAGACCGAGAGAGAGAAAGAGAGAGAGAGACCGAGAGACAGAGAAAGAGAAAGATAAAGATAGAGAGAGAGAGAGAGCTTTAGATCATTAAATCTGCTAGCACCCACTTGATTTTAGAGTTTGAGGTGAGTTCTTAATCCTTTGGATTTTATTTTTTTTGGTATCTTTTAGCCATGAGAACTCTAAAATTTAGTGGGTAGCTCTTTTTTGTGGAAATGATAATTTCTAAGGGGTGGTTGGAAACTTTAGAGTTAGATTGGAGTAGAAATTTCATGTTTCTTGAAAGAATTTAGAAATCTTAGAGCCTCTGCTTAAGTTATATTGGGAAAAAAGGTTATTTAGATTTATTAAAGTATTTTTATTTGTGAGCAGATTCACAGGATACTACTCCACTTGCCTCCACAGGAGCTGTTGGAGATAGTTGAGACTAGTTCTTCATTTCAGTGAGTGGATAATTTATTTAGTGGCAGTTTTATAATTTTATTTGGGGAAACAAACCTTCTAGAAATATTTAAATTTTATTCAATTGAAGTTTTATTATAAGGAATGATTAAATTATATTTATTTCCACATTGTGTTTGGAAATATTAAATGTTATGGAAGTTATATTTTAACTATAGTTTTATTGATTTTATGAGCTATTTGAGTTGTGATTTATAATTATTAAAGTGAAAGTTTAGCTGGATATTTAGAAATGATTTCAGATTTTGTATTTTTATATTTTCAATATCCATTATGGGTTACGTGTTAGAACACCGTTTGCCGTTAGCGAAGAGATATAACGGCCTATGTGCACATAGTATATACAGAGACATAGACAGATCTGGCAAGGCCAGTTGTTTCAGTTTGGCTATTGGGTGAGAGAACCCTTAGCCCTTTACGTGGTTGTAGGGTGAGCGGACCTTAGCCACAAGATTTGTGTCGGGTGAGGCATGGCCCCTGGCTTAAGATGAGCATGAGAATTGATATGTTGGGTAGAGTTAACTCCCCAACTTGTATTATAGTTCTTTCAGTGGTACCCATATGGATTGCATTATTAATGATTAGAAAGTTTAAATATTCGTGCTATTATTTGTTTCCCTTCCAGTTCACTTAGTTTATTATTCCCTCACTGAGTCTGTGTGACTCACTCCATTTCATTCTTTTCTAATTCAGATTCGCAGACAGCTGAGTAGCTGGTTCTTGGGATTTGCTGTTCCCCAAGCTTATAGTCTTTCGGTATACCTCTATTATTGTTGGTGATCAGTGTTGTATTTTGACTCCAGTATTTTGCAGCTATAGGGAATAGTATTATAAATTCTTTTGAGTTGTATATATGTATATGTATAGATGGTGCATGAAAAAAAAATCATGCATGTTGAAATTATGAGAGTTTGCTGTTTTTCAGGTTGAGTTTAAAATTTTGGTTAGTTAAGTTTTTAGGGGAAACTCTGCCGAATTTTCGGTAGCCTTTTTCTAAGTTTTAAAGCAGTTTTCAGCATTCTTAGTTAGGCTTGCCAGGCTAGGCAAATGTTGAGTTGACTTAGCCTGTGCGCCGGTCATGGTTTAAGATCGGATCATGACATATAAAGTACTAAATATGGGGGATTATTAATGTGTGTGAATAGTATTTATCAATCACCATGTTCTACAAAGTTCTTTTTTCTTTCATAAGCATAAAAATCTAACTAAAAAAATATAAATTGTGCTTTTTCAAGTATTTCATCTTTTTAAGAAAGTTCATCCAAACACATTAAAATATAAAAGTATTATATTTTTTAAAAAAGGATCAAATGCAAAAGAAAAAATCCCATTAAACTTTGGTTGATGTGCGATTCACCACCTAAGTTTTTATATGGGTAAAGATCCCTTGAACTTTAATTTAATAAGTGTGCAAAAAAAAAAAAAATAGCACAATCCATCAGGATTCATTTCATTAACGGAAAAATGTAATTAAATTGTACTTCACATAATCACTTGAAACTACCACAAAAACATTAATGCTATACTGCTATGGTTGATCAAGAAGCTAGATCTCAGACTGAACTTTTTTTTAGGGAAAATCACTTTTGCCTGGAACTTTTGGCATATTTGGAAGTCTAGGAATGAGAAACTTGTCCAAAATAAAACCTTTGAGCAGAGTAAAACAAACCTAATTGTCTGGAAGCCTAATTAATATTGGCTGGAAGCATCCTCCTTTAGGTTATGTGAAACTTCATAATATTGATAATGTAATTATTGGAAGTCTGGGCACGGCAGTTGCTGAGGGAGTTTTCAGAGATCAGGAGATTACTTGTTTGGCAGGATACATGGAACACATTGGTGAGACTACAAATAATTGTGCTCAATATATATTCGTCTGGACTATGTGAAAGGGTCTTCAAATGGCTGTTAATTTGGGATTTTCAAAGATTCTGGTTGAAACAGACTCACAATTATTGGTTCATGCTATAAATTGCAGGAAATTAAGTGGTACCACCAACTCGTCTAAATTTTCCTGGAATAAATCCTCCTCCTTCTCTGGAAGTTTGATCGAGTTGAAGTACCGCAACAAGCTAATTTTGCTGCTGATCATATCAGCAAACTTGATGCAAGGGTTCGCATCATGGGTTTTTTAATGCTTCTTGGCCACCTTTGAATTTTTTTTGGTTTGGGATAAAGAACATGGAACTTGTTGGAGAGGGAAGACTAGCCCTGTTAATACTAGAGCTGGGACTCGCGTTGCGTTGTAACATTCTACTCCACCCTACACGTATCCTCTCGAAGCAGCTACATTGGATAAATGGGTTCTGGTTTGATGACTATCCTAAGAAAGCAAAACTCATCCCCTAATAATTGGCAAACTTGTATTCCACAAAGGCAATCTAACTTCTCTGTTAGATTAGGAGGTCAAGAAAAAAACTACTAGGGGTTGAGTTTTGCTTTCTTGGGATAGTTATTTGGGATCACACCTCTCCCACGCATAGGCATCATTGCCATTAATAGTGAAATACAAGTTTGCCACCAAGCCTTCGATTACAAGAGATCTTGTAATCCCTTGTGAGATTTCTACTTCTTTATACAGAATCATTCTCTCTTCTTGAGGGCCATTGTTGGATCCTTTTGTATGGTTGAGCAATTGAAGGTCAAGCTAGACCACTCACAATAGGACAATAGGAACTGGAACCAACAACTCTCCACACAAAAAAGTGATTCTTTTTAATTACTTTTGCTTTTATACATTCCCATTAGTTAATCATAGAGTTGTGAAAATCGTACGTATTCTCATTGCCCCACTAAAGTGTGGCAGCCCCATGCAAAAATGTTGTGAAAATTAACGCAAGTGCAGCTCTCAATAACAATGAAGGTATAGGTGATGATTGAGTAGTGTAACTTTTATTTGACAATCGTTTCAAATCTTAAATCCTAAAACCTATCATTTCAAATTCTAAATTCTAAATTTATCATGTTATATATATATGATTTTTGCGTAGTACTTTTGTTTATTTCACATTAGTTTCTATTAAACTAATGTCATAAAAATTAGAAGGTTTGACTTTGCAAAGTCTACTTGTTTTTTATGTTCATGACCTTGAGTAATAATGAACTTGGAGTGTTAATAGGACCTTAATCCTGGTAAGAAATGATAACAGTAGAGAGGAGATAGAAATGAAATTTTTTTAAAAAAAATATTTAGAAGAGCTGTCTAAATATAATAAAAAAGTGCATTTCATTTTAAATAAATTTGATTTTTCTCTTTTTTTTAAAACTAAAAATTTATGGAGGGAGGCTAAGACTTCTCTCTTATTAGGCAATTTATCTTCTAAAATTTTAACATGTTTTTATTTTATATATC
Organism: Styphnolobium japonicum; assembly: GCA_023212625.1. Taxonomy (NCBI): domain Eukaryota; kingdom Viridiplantae; phylum Streptophyta; class Magnoliopsida; order Fabales; family Fabaceae; genus Styphnolobium; species Styphnolobium japonicum. The sequence goes on along the minus strand of JALBWW010000003.1, from coordinate 15,530,212 downwards.
CACCTTAATTATACTAAACAAACTTAGTTCGCTTCATTAGAAAAGTGAAAAAGAAAATGCAAAAATTAAAAAGGGAGTTAAATATTATTTTACTTTTAAATACTTGAAAATAAAAGAAAAACCAAAAAAATATAATAAACTGTATTTCGTTTTTAATTATCTGTATTTTTTACACTAAATAAACGTTAAACAAATTATATGCCAAAATTTTAACCGGCCTATGTTCTACGGTAACATATTGCAAAATCAGGACACGCAGTGTCTCCGCTTTTCATTTCTCAGAGAAACACAGGAGGAGAAATATAGTAAAAACATGAGCAATGTTATTGAACACAACTCTAACATAGGACTGCTTTTTAAACATAAATAAAGTATTTATATTATATAAATTACGTAACTTTAAGACTTAAGAGTTAGTTTAGTATCCCCTGCAAAATAAAGGTGAAAATTAAGGAATGAATTTTCAATATAATTTTATATAAATTTTATCTGAATTTTTTAGTCCATTTTTAAGGATATATCATAGGGAAGATTTTAAGCTAAGCAACTGTGTCTTTTACTCCATCAAGTATTGAGCTGGATATTTCGCCCTGAAGCATGTTTTTGGGAAAATTTATTTCTTTTTTAAAATAATTTTTTTCAATAAAAATTTATTTTATCTAAAATTTATCTTGTTTGTTTATAGTATGTAAAATTAATTATAAGTTAATATTTTTTTTATAATTAAAAATAGCTTTAAAAAAATCTTGTATTTGAAACTTTTAATTATGTGATTATAGATTATTTCAAAAGCTTCAATAGATAAATACTCGTGTGTCCTCAACTAAATAAAATTTTCAATACTTGTTAGCTTAAAAGTGATTCTTTTTATACAATCAAAACAAAACTTGTTAGCTTAAAATCGAATATAAACTAACACATTCAAACATAAATTAATTTTTTCATAATTGATTTTTAAAAAATTGGTTATACATATAATCAATTTTTAACATAATCTATTTTTCACAACTAATCCAAACACACATTTAATAGAGGATCCCACCATGTGCATTGCATGCCTACGGGCATATTTTATTTAACGAAGAGAAAAACTACTTAAAGCTAGCTAGTTTAGTATCTCGATTGAGGATAAAAATATCATACTTTTCAATTAAAAATTTATTTTTAAATTTTTAATTCTCAGTTTTAAGAGCACACGAAATTAACTCTTACAAATAAATATAAAAAATGAGTCAGATATCAATGTAAGAGTAAAAACTCATCAATCTCTAACTTTTTGATTTTGCTTTAATTTAATTGTTCAAGATTAGCTAATTTAATGAAGAAAGAGAATAATGGAATTTGATTTTAATGAAGAAAGAGAAAATAGAAATTAGTTTTAATTAAGAGAGATAATTAGATTTGATTACTAATTCTACCCATTATATTACTCTTACTACACAATCATAATTAAAAAGTTCATACTTTCAATCTAAGAGTAACAACCATGATAAGAAAATTAATATGAAAAAAACTTTAAAAAATATCTTATCCAGAATTAAGTAGCTTAACATATTTATACCATTTCACTTTATTATTTAAGCTTATTAAACTAAAATTTATAAATTTAATCTACAAAATATTAAATAAAAACACAAAATACAAGCACATGCTCATACTTGTGCAACGCCTACTAAACAACTAATTATTTTCTAGATATATTACTAAAATTTCAATATTCTAAACACAGTGAGACTTCTTGTACAAAACTTAAAACAGAAACCATTATAACCATAGTTCTAGAACCATCACCTTTTTAGATTTTCTTGTTTTTTTCTCTATGTTTTTGTATTTTATTAATTATTTATTCATTAAAAACTGTGAGGAAAATTGGCTTGAGATAAAGAGGTATGAAAAATATTTTAATTAATTATTATTATTTAGGTCAATCCAGAAATATTTATTTTTAATTTAAATAAAATAAAGTAGAAGACTCACTTGCTTTGCTATTATTTTTAAAATTTTCAATAATTTACATTAATTACAAGCATGTGCAATTTTTGTAAGAGTTTAATTTTGATAATTGTCAATGTAAAATTGTTTTTACATTATCATGTTGTCATATTATTAAAAAATCAAACTACTCTTATCATGTATATTTTTATTTATATGTTTGTTCGACAATGATTTTTTCAAAGTGATGGACCAATAGCTTATTAAAGAATTGTGGCCTTGAAACTATAATGTATTTAATAGATTTTATTAGATGAAATATAATAGAATTAAAATTTTAATAGCACATAGTATTTGATCTTATATGATTAACTAAATTCTTATTGAAAATTTAGTATTTGAGGGTTTATTTAAATCATGCCATTACTTTTTTGGTATGTATTCGGTATTGAATAAATTAGATTCTCAGTCTTTATTAACTTTTCATGAAACATTTATACCCTTAAAACAATATTTTACATGCAACCAAGTGAGATTCTCAACTATTTTCTTTTTTACATATTATATTTCGTTTTTAAGTCATTATTATTTTATAATGTGTATAAATACAAACTTGCTATTTCGATTACTGTAGCCATCCAAAACCATGCATCTACTTTTTTATTTTAAATTTGTAATTTTTATCATTTTATTGCTGTCTGTTTTTATCCTTTGTATTTTTTATTTAATAATAAAACCATATGTGTTAAATATTATTATATGATTTTTAATACAAAATCTAATAATTAAAAATATAAATAATATAACGGGTGGAGTTAGTAATCAAATCTAATTATCTCTCTTCATTAAAACTGATTTCGCTTTTTTCTTTTTTTATTAAAATCAAATTTCACTATTTTCTTTCTTTATTAAATAAATTAATCTTGAATCATTAGATTAAAGTAAAATTAAAGGTTAGAGATTGGAAATTCTTACACTAATGTCAATTAATCCTCATCCAAAAAATATTTGTGATACTTAAAACGTTTGATATTCTGTATTTTGTCAAAAAGTTTAATTTTAATTTATTGTTAGTATAAAAAAATTTACACTGTTACTTAATCATATATTATCATATTATGAAAAGAGTTAGACTGTCATAACAATTATTTAAGAAACCTAACTCTTTAATAATGTGTTAAAATATCATCAGATAACAGTTTAAGAAAATTTTAAACTGACAGTAAATCATAATTAAATTCTTTGTCAAATAGATAAGGAAATGAAACCTTTCATGTTACCATTATTTCTTCTATAATTATACTACATCCACATAATTAACAACATTAAACTATGAATAACATTACCCACACAATCAAGTAAAGTTGTCATTATAAATGATTCTATCTCAATTTTAACAAAAATGTGCTTGTGTATACCGTCGCGACTAGAAAGATTAGACTGGCGGTGTAAACTGTAAACAAAGTAATGCTAGTTAGACAAAAAGAAAACACATTTTTCTTTTAAATTATTGGATACCTAATGAAATATCAAATAAATATATTATATGTCTTGGTCTCGCATATGATAAAAATCGAAGTACTTCGTTTAAAATACTTATGTTTAATTCTCATAAGTAATAATTTTTTAGTAAGCAATTTATAAATATGATTATAAGTCTTAGGTGAGATTTATAATATATCTTCACCTTCCAACGTAATAACTTTCATTCCTTTTAAACTTTTTTTGCACAAAAAATAATATAATGATAGGAAATGTTATTTGTATACTTTTTTTATATTAGTTTATTGATTAATAATGAATAAATTTTTTATTAATATAATATATCATTTAATTAATAAATTTTTATAAATAATTGTTTATAGATTTAGTTAAAAATAAAAAAATATATAATTAATTTAATATATTATTTAATTAATAAATTATTAATTTATAAATAATTAATTATCAAAATTTATTAATTAAATAATATATTATATTAATTAAAAATTTATTCATTACTAATCGATATAAAAATAATGTGATAGTAAACACTGCAACACCTGCCAATGAATGGAGTGGGCCTTCTTTTTTTTCTATCGTACCACAGTCTACAGTATTATCGTTTTTGGATGAGAATGGACTACTGCTTGTCTCAACCAGCCAGCATCACCTAGTTTTGCACAACAGTAATGAGTACAGGTAAAAGTTCTTTTTATAAAGTTTTTAAAATAAATTATATACATAATTTCTTTCTAAATTTTTTTGGGTACAGTTCTAAATTTAAATTTACAGTCTAAAAGCATATTTAATACTTTGATTTCAGTGCAGAATTAAAAAATATTTAATACTGAAAAGGAATTAACTATTATTTGTCTAATACAAACCGAAAAGTGTGGAATTATTTATTTAGTACATAAGTAGTCATTAAATATATTCAGCAGCCATTATTTATTAATTTAAAATATTTAATAACTATAATTTACTTTAATAATAAGTAATAATAGAAATAGACTAAACAATCTAATAAAGACGTATAACTTAGTATATTTTTAATTTATTTTGACTTAATTTATTTATTAAACAAGTTAAATTTTAATTTTTTAAAAAAAATTATTTAGCTTTTTAAAAAACTTATTTAATCTAACATATTGATTGATCGATTTATTATATATATATAATTAAAATTTTATAATATTTATATAATTTATTTTTTATATTAGTATAATTTATTTATTTTATACACAACACAATAATTTTATTAAATACTAGGTATATTTGAAGAGTTTAATTTTGATCTATTGTCAATTTAAAGTTTCTTTACACTGTCATCTAATTATGTATTGTCAAATCATTAAAAGAGTTTGACTATCATAACAATTATCTTGAAAGTCTAACTCTTTTAATAATGTGTCAATACATGATTGAATGACAGTGTAAATTATTTTTACAATGATTAAAATTAACTCCATATTTAAAACCTATAAATTTTGAAATAAAATCTAACCTTATCTAACCTATTTTCACTCACTAATTTTCAATAATTCGGATCCAAAAAGGGTAATCTCCACTATATTTATTATCTATACTTAAAAATCTTCACAACTATACTTACAAGTATCTCCTTTTGTAAATAGAAGCACATTCTTTTAACATATTGTACTTATTATCTATACTCTTTTTTAAGTTTATATTGAATACAATTGACTTTCACTAGTTAAATAGAAAAAATATAGTTCAATATGCTTATTAAAAAAATAATGTAATTCACTTATATTTGTTAAAAAGAATAAACGCATTTACTTTATAATAATTAATTAAAATAAATATAGTTAACTTAATTATACTAATACATATATATATATATCAATTATTAACTATAATAAGAACCATTTTAGCATTATGTTTTATATATATATATATATATATATATATATTTATACTTGATGTTAAAACTTTTAATAAAATAGGTTATTTATTATATGAGTTCAAATTAAAACATGTATTTATACGTTTTCAAAACAGAAAAAAAAAAAGCACAAATTTTGTTTGAAAAAATTTGTATGTGTAATTTACACAATTTTTTATGCACAAAAAGGTATCAATACTTTGACTTCAAGGCTTTCCGTAAACTATTATGGTGACAAAACATGCACCGCATTAGCTATGTCACTAAAAGTTGATATAAATGAAAAATGATGCAAAGAAAAATAAAAATAAAATGATTGGAGAAGTTGCCAGTAATCATAGTATTACAATCATAATCACTAATATAAACTGCAATCTAAAATAGTTTTTTCTTGTCATCGTAATCAAAGACTTTACATACTATGTGAGTAACAGATGATATAATTTTACACTTGTGATATGCAAGACATAAGAAAATCAATGGTCTAAATTAAGCAGTAAGCTTTAAAAAATAAAAATTGCTAATTAAAGTATAACTAACTGATAAAGTTAATCAAGTTTAAATATACTTTTTTTAAGGATCTGTTTGTTCTTTGGTTTTTATATCAATAAAGGAAATTTATTTTTCAAAAGGAAGACAGTTCAATCATTGTGACTTTTGGCGTCAGCTAATAAGAGCCTTTATTGTGGTGTTTGAAATCAATTATTAGGAACAAATAATTTCAAAGAAAATAAGAAAAAAGTTTAAATCCAAAAGCTTCACTTGGGATTGAGAAATTAGGGTTTGGAATTTTTTGATTTTGATAATAAAATATTAAATTTTATTTATTAGAATTATATATTTTTAATAAAGAAAATATTTCTCTTTGTCTACCAAAACAAAATGTCTCTTTTGTTAAATAGCCTTCTTTGGGTCTGTTCATGCGGAATGTGTTCTTGGCGCAATTTAAGTCATACATAAAATATATCTAATTTAATTTATAGTCATAATATAATTTATATTTTATAAATATTATCAAATAAATAATTATCTCAATTATCAAAAAAATGATTAAAAAAACATAAAAAGCAAAATGCTTGTGATGAGATACAAACAGTCACATACTCTCTTTCCTTTTCTTTTTTTTAAAAAAAATAAGCATTGGGATGAATAATTTTAGCTTAAGGTACTAAATGCGGAGTTAAGAAAACTGGATCAGACTAGCCGGTCGGACCGATTGAATTGGGAACCGGTCACCCCACCGGTCCAGTCCACCCCAAAAACCTGCCCAATCTGAAAACCAGTCAAGAACTGATGAACCGGTCACCAATCCTTTTATTTTTTAATTTTTTTACTAATTCAAATGATATCATTTTGATATAAAAACTGAATGTAAGTCAATTTAAAAAAAATTATATTAAATACTTAAACTTAAATTGTATAAAAGATTGAAAACTATATGTATAATTGATTGTATATCTCTTTGAACTGAAATTATATTTTTTTAATAAAAAAATAGGTTATAATACTGTTACTAAATGCTTTGGACTTTCAAAAAATAAGTTGTAAACTATTTTTATCATTTGTGTTGTTTTTTTATAATTTTTAATTTGTTTAATTAGTATATAATATATGTATAAATATATTTAAATTATTTAATTATACTCTTATTCAACCACGGTTGAACCATTGAAGCTTGAATCAGTCCCATAACCGGTTCAATCACCGGTTCGATTTTCAGAACCTTGACTAAATGTCGCATACATATGGTCACATATGCAACCATGCAATCCTAAAAAAATTACTAATTAAAACTATGTTGATGGTATTTCTTACATTAAGGTTTTCATTGTTGAGATTAATCTTCACACTAATAAATGGCCTCCACATGTGCATCGATTACATCTATGTCAACCCATGTGGCTCATGTGGTAAGTATATGGGAAAACACTTGAAGAATGATAGCTTTAGTACCTCCAACAAAATTAATCTCTCACCCAAAATGTATAAGAATACTTGAATAAGGACAAACAAAAAAAATATACATCTATGTCAAACTCAAGGGAAAGATTTATATGATATGCTGAAAGGTTGACAAAGGATGAATGTATCTGAGAACTAGATAAAAAGGTGAATCCCAAACTAAGATGGTAATGGTATTCCTAAAGTTGATATAGGTGATATAGGTGGATGGATTTGATGGATATATTGGTATATATGGATATGGTGATATGATTGCCGAGTTGCCTTATAGGTGACCATGATCTTGAGTCATATGGGGTTAAAGGAGCCGGTGAGGATGAACCTGTATGACAATGATCTTGAGATCATACAAGTTTGAGATAACTCAATTGGTCTCTCATTTACTATATAAGTATGTTGTTATTATTTTGGGAGAATAACTTTTAAGGTTGCCTTGGAAAAAAGTATTCACATTTAGTTCTTAGATAAAATTAATCAAGTATAACTAATTTAACTCATAATTTACATACAGTTAACCATGTATCAATTATCAAAATGAAGATGAATTATTGGTTAACTATATGTAAATTATTGGTTAAATTAGTTGAATACTTAGTTAATTTTATCTAAGAATCAAATGGGAATACTTTTCTACCAATTCAACCTAAAGGGCCATTTTTCCTATTATTTTTATCAAGTTCGTCACAAGCCATCAGCCTACATTGGCATTGAAAAATATATAATAATGGAGGAGCTTATTTTGTAGGCACATAGATATGATTAGGGTGAAAAATATGCTTAGTTAGGCTAAGTTTTGTCTTAAATAAGTTAGGCCTATTTTGTAAAACAATAGCCTTAAGCCTATATATTACCTAAAATTGACTTTTTTTTAAGGCTTGATTTGACCCTTTTGCTAAAGTATAAAAGTCTAGCATCACTTGAAAGTTTATTGGGAGAATGACTGTAAAAGTTAGCTCCCTAAAATAAATGATCGGTTGGTTTGTTTTAAAAATTAACCAAGTATTCAACTACATTAACCAATAATTTATATACGGTTAACTATGTATCAAGTATCAAAATGAAAATAAATTATTAGTTAATCGTATGTAAATTATTAGTTAATGTAGTTGAATACTTGATTAATTTTCAAAACGAACCAACTGGTCATTTATTTTGGTGAGCTGACCTTTACGGCATTCTCCCAAGTTTATTCCTATTCAAAAGCTTACATTACATGAAGGCCTTAAACTAAGCAATAGCTTAGGTTTTCTACTTACAAGAAAAAGAAAATAAAAAAGCTCCAAGTTTTTAAGTTTTAAATGTACCTAAGCTTCTAACAAAATTATTATATTATGTATATTAATAAATAAATTATATAATATATAATTAATAAAGTATATAAGTATTATAATTTTTTAAATTATAAATAGGTGAATAAACAGTATGGCCTATTAAGCCAAATAATTTTTTTTCAGAGGTTAAGGCCTGGCCTACTTAGTTAGACAGTCATTTTAAAAAGCCTAAGTATGTTTTGTATATAAAAAAAGTTAGACCAAAGTATGCCAAAACTATGCTAGATCCTAGTAGGGATACTCATGGGTCATGTTTGGCTTGGTTTGGTCTTGACCTGAAATTTCGAACGAACCAATTCTTTAGGCTCAAACTCGACCATAAACCCAAGCTGACTTGGTCATGGTCAGACTTATGATTGACTGGGTTGAAAACGGGCCAAAACCTGAAGTTTGTCAAAATTTATATTGTAATATAGTTATATGTATAATATGTTATATTATGTGATGTATTTGAAAACTCACATTGTATGTTAATACTTCTAAGCTCTTAATAAATATAGACAATTAAATATATGTATTTAAAAGTAATATTTAATTTACATGACTTGAATTCTTCACGTAAGAAATATAAGTATTTATATACCTCGAGCCAAGCCAAGTGGCCCGAAGGGTGGTCCAAACTAAATTTAAAAAATACATCAAGCTATAGCCATTTGACCAGTCCAATTATTCCTTTGAAAACAGGCCCAACCCAACCCAAATAATTTAGGTTGAGCCGAATTAGGTCTTGAGCATTCTTAAATCATAGGCCCTTATAAGTTGTTGCCTTATTCCCACCCTTACATATGATTGTGTTGGTCTAGTGGGGAAAAAACGATGTTGAAAAATTAAATAAAAATGAATTATTATCAAAATAAAAATGAATTAGTTAATAAAAAACAAAAAATAATAGAAAAGGGTAATGTTGAAGGAAATGTCAGTCGCATCGAGAATGAGTGAGTGTGAATAGAAACCGCTTAAAACGACAGAAGTGTGGAGATCAACTGTGGTCGAGGCCAACGACATCAGAGAGAAGATAGAGAAAAACATATGCCTGTGGAAAAAGAAATGAGAAAGAGAATTTAATCATATATATATATATATCTATATATATGATTGATAATTTTAATATATATCATTACATTTATTTTATGAAAAAAATGTAACTAAAATATATATTTTTTTCTCAAAATAATGTTGGTCGGTTCATAAAAAATTAGTTTTAATTTTAACAAATTTTAATTAGTTTTAACTAGTGTAATTTGAACTTACCATAAATTTAATTTTAAGATTAAACAAAAATTGTTTTACCAGTTGATTCACGGTTTGACTTGTCTAGTCTAAACAATAATAAATTTAATGACATGAATTGCGCCAATAAATGTATCCTATCTTGAATGCATCATATAATAAAATAGTATTACATTAAAAAGATAAAATTATTATTTTAATGCTAAAATTTAAATTTTCATAATTTGAATAGAAAAAAATTAAACCTTTTAACCAACTAACAATAATATTTTTCCAAGGCTTTCAATGATAATAAATTAATAATCATAAAAAAAAATTTCCATTTTCCAATCTTATATTATTATATTTATATTCTAATTTTTTTTAACGATTTCCTTTCGTAGACAACTCGGTAGGGGATAATCAGTAAAGAGAGAAAAATATATGCACGTGGAAGAAGAAATGAGAAAGTAAATTTAATGACATGAATTGTGACAATACATGTATCCTACCTGGATTCTGCCCTATAACAAAAGAGTAATATATTAAAAAATTAAGCCTTTTATCCAACTAATAATAATACTATTCGAAGGCTTTCAATGATAAGAAATTAATAATCCTATAAAAATAACCATATTTCCATTTTCCCACCTTCTATTTTTTACTTATATTCTGTTTTTTTAAACTGTTTCCTTCCGTAGACAAATTGGTAAGGGGTAATTTGGTGAATTCGAGAGACGATCGGATTTAGATAAGATAATTAGCAAAATGTGGGACGTGTAGAGGTGAAAGTCAGCTGAGCTAAGCTGTGTTTAAGCTCGGCACGGCAGAATTATTTGAGCTCAATGAGCAAAACTTAAATTATGTACCAATTGAGCCCAAAATGGTTTAATAGAATAAGCATAATTCATATTTGAATTTATACCTTAATAAAATAAATTTTTTACATATTTAATTAAAAAAAGTTTAGTGAGACAATATATATAGATTCTTTTAGTACTTTATTTTTATAAGAGTATTGGTATTCTTAGTAATTAGTAGTTACTATTTAGTCAGATGTCCTAATTATGAAAGGATATCGGTAACCTTATTAGTCATCCATTATAAATATATCATATTGGTCTTCTAATGATATATGTGATATCAATTTGATTGTTCAATGTCACATTTTTGTTATTAAATTGACCATTGAAGGACAAAACTAATGATATTAATTATCATTAAAGGAACAAATTGATGTCGTTGATAAATATAGAATGAATGAGATGTCATGTATATCTTTAGAGTACCAAAATATATATTTAAAATATATATATATATATAAAGTATTATTATTATTATTATTATTATAAATAACTCACGAGTTAATGAGTTAAAAATGTAAAAGCTTAAATTTGACTCAGTCAATCACATACCCGACCTTGATTGGGTCTACTCATGTTTAGGGTTGGGTTCAAACATAAAAAAATTGGTCTGTTCAAAATCTTAGATCGAGACTGAGTCAAACCAAATATAAGCTCATTTATAAGTTCAAATTATAATCAAACCAAGTATAAGTTCAAAATCCTAGCCCAAATCGACTCATAAGCGCCCCTAATAAGTGAAATGATGATTTTATTCGATGGTTTATTTTATGAAATGAGCATTCTCATGCTTATTAGCATAAAAAAGCATAAAATGATGATTTCATTCTATATCACATTTTATAGAATTAGAAATCAACATTCTCTCTGAGTGATGTGAGATTAGTGATTCCATACTCTATGGAATAAAACTTAATTCTTTTCCCCTAATATAAGCTCATTTATTTTATAAAATGACAATTATTAACTTTCAATAAATCTAGCCTAACTAAATCTCAATTTTGTTTTGAACTTACCCTAACCTATCCTTCATATCTTGCAATTAATTTTAAATACTCTTGTTAATTATAAATAAAAATAATAAATATGTAAATATGTGAAAAAAATATTAAAATTAATAATATATTTGAACACAATAGTTATTCAAAATATCACCAAAAAAAAATCAAAATTTTCTTATAAATAAAATAACGTTTGTTATCTTTTAACAACAACATTTTTTTTTTGTTATCAAAATTAAATTTGAACATTATACATGAGAAAAGTTAACATTCTTTGTTTTTCTTATGAGGGGTACTTATGTCATACATATCAATTTTGATTCTATTCTACATTAATTTTATATACCAAATAATAAAATGGCTTGGAAAGCCATTCCATTATGAAAGCTACCAAATTGTGAACTAAGAATGGTGATTTCATTTCAGTACATTTCATTCCATTTCTATCGGGGATAAAGCCAAAAATTTCATGTTTTGATGTTAAATTTTGATTTTATTTTTTGAGAGGCCAAACATCAAATTATATAGAAATTTTTCAAAATTTTAAAGAAAAATATTAAAAAAAAATTCAAAGAATGTTGAAGGGATGTTTTGAGCCCTCCGCCCTTCTCCTTGATTTTGATTTTATGTTTATTTCATATAATCACCATTTCATGTACCAAAACATGACATTAGATACTTTGAGAATACTAATATGATGTGACACAAGTAGTAGATACTTAACCCTTTTAAGCATGTGGTATGAGGCTCAATTCTTGACTCATGTGTATGAAAAAAATCTGTTGGGAGAGGTCAACTCCTTAAATGGATCCTAGTATCTCGAGGGATTAGTCATCACAATCGCACTCAAGGAATATCCTGGGAAACCAAAAAAAATAAAAGAGACTTTGAGAATAATATTCTCAACAAGTTAGATCTTATTTAAAATTTGGAAATTCTCTAAAGTGAGAGGTGCACTTTAGAGAGTAAAGTATAAAATTATAATTGTTAATGAGAAAATTAAGGGAGTAAATTATCACATATCTATGATCTTTTATGTATGTGCTTGTATTTTATAATTTCTTAAACCTTTCATTTTCTCATCAAGGTTATAATTTTACACTTTATTCTCTAATGTATATCTCTCACTTAAAAAAATTTAAATTTGTATCTCACGTACTTAAAATATAAATATAGCAAATTATATTTTTATTTTAATTAAATATGATACATGGCTAATTTTTCATTAATTACTAATAATACTAGTACTTTTATAAAAATAAAATATAATAAAAGAATTTCCTTAAATTTTATATAAGATTATAAATTTAATCTAATGCTATGCATTCATGTTTGGTATAATGTGTTATGTTTTTACTTCAAGCATTTTTTAACTAATAGCATCTTTGGTTTAACTTAATTATTTAAAAAAAAGAATTTTTTTTATCATAAAAGTTGTTTTTATCTTCTAGTAATATATTTGAATTATTAGATTAAAAGTAGTTGATTAATTTTTATACAAAAAATAACTTTTTTCTAAAAATTAGAATTTAAACATTTTGTTTATAATTTATTATGATTATTTCACAGTTATGTAAGAAAAATACAATTTTATCTTCAATTAAAAAACTTTTTTAATTATTACATATCTCTTTTAATAAGTAATATATAAAAATATTTATTTTTATATAATCTAAACAATTTTTTTATCTTAAAATCATTTATAAACTAACGTAACTCAACATAAATTAATTTTCTTATAATTCATTTTTTCAAAAATTAATTATATATATAATTAATTTTTAACATAACTTTTTAAATAATTAATTATATATAATTAATTTTTAACATAATTTTTTTTACAACTTACCTAAACATACTCTTATGATCCCCTTAAGCTCGCGACACACATATTCTATTACCTAAACATACTCTTATGATCCCCTTAAGCTCGCGACACACATATTCTACAACACACTCTCTCTCTCTCTCTCTCTCGACTTTTTTCTGCGATTGCCGCCATTTGCCATTGCCATTCACTTTTTTTCCTACGTGGTAATTATATCCAATAAGTTTTCTTTTTCTTTTAGTTAACCGCTGTTTGGTTACGCTTGGCCCCTTGTTTTAGACTAGTTTACGGGTACTTGAATTGGTTCATCTTTATGGCCAAATGCAGCACCTTCTCAAGTTTTCTATCTATCTTTTTAACCTCAAATTTTTTATTGAGCTCAATTTGAATACTAAATATGATTTAGAATTCAAAATATTTAAGCTGCACTTCAAGTTTGATAAAAAAAAATTGAGTTTTTTTTTATATCAAATTTTGATAGATAAAATATACTTTTTTAAGAATAAAATTGAGACCCAACTCATTAGGTTAAATTAGTCATTAAGAATGTTGCTCATAGCATAAGAAAAATTATTCTTCATCTTATTGTCTTGAATTTGAACTTTATTGAGAGGCTATAAAACAAATTTAATTTCATTAAATTCACTAAACTTGGAGTAAAAAAATACTTAACTTAAAGATGGAATTATGGAATAAAACTTAAGAACTCTTACCATAATACTAAAAAGTAAAAACTCGAAATCGTTAAATTCAAACTCAAATTAATTAAAATTGATCTCAATTTGAAGCAAATCGTATTCAAGCCCTAACTATTTCTTTACAACATTCATTAGTGAAACTTTTTTTTTATACATAATTTATAATAATACTAAAAACTTTGCAAGAGATTTTTTACAGCTTAGTCATGAAAAATAACCTAAGCAAGGGTACACAAAGTTTAGAGGAAAATAAAGTTATCATATTCTATGGTCAAAGAATGCCCCATACCTCAACAAAGATTTACAAAGGTATTTATAGATCACCTATCAAAGGAGAATTACTAGTAGCAAGAATTGAACTTAAACCTTCCAAGTGAAGTGCTTATATCATTCCTAGATAAATCAAGCTTTGTTAGCAAGCTAGGATTATCTTTACTTTGACAAAGATAAATTTGGAACTTATTTTTAAGCAACATATTTGTAGGATCAAGCACTTATTAATAAGTCAAAAGTTATAGCTTACAACAAGTGTGCAACATTATTTCCTCATAATTTTTTAGAAACACATAAAGGGAATGCACCCATTATAAGCGTAACGGGTTGGGATGTTAAGCCTAAGAATCTTAAGGGAAATACTAACAAAATAAAGCTAACAATATCACATGTAATATTAACCCTTAATTTTCACAATGGTTCACAATAACCAAAACCATATGAAACCCTGACCAATTCTGTGAGCTGGTTTGGTGGATTTGGCTTTTTTTTTTGTATCATAAGATTCATGTGGATTCTATATCATAAATGTTTTTCTTTTCAATAAAAAGTTGCAAATTAAGATTATTTCTTTTTACGTTACGTTTACATTATCGGTTATACACGCGCTCATACACGCTCTGAATATAAAAAAAAATCATAATTATTTTTCTATAATACAAAATTATAAAAGTTTAACCTTTGTAGAATTGTATTCCTTTTAAATTGTCTTTAAGAAGATGCCCTAATAGTTAAGCATTAGGTATCCTCCATTTCAAGGTTGCCAATTTAAATTTTGTTAAAAGCAAATAAGGTGAGATTTATAGGAGTAGAGCTGTCAAAGTGAGCCAACCACCACGAGTTGAGAGAAAAATGAATCCGGCCGAGTTGACTCACTTTTGACATAAGTGAGAGAAACACAAACCCAAATCACTTTAGACGAGCTAATGAGTTAAACAGGTTGGCTCACTACAAAATTTAAAATAAATACAAAATCACAAGAGTAAATGTATATTTTGGTCATCCAAATATATATACGATATCACATTAGTCATTCATTTATAAATACATAAAACTGACCATTTAATATCACATTTTTGCTATCAAATTATTCTTTTAAAGACAAAATTGATGTTATTAATTATTATTTGAAAGACTAATTTAATATCACTAACTGATAAATAGAGACTAATGTGATGTTACATATATCTTTGGAGGACCAAAATAAATATTGACTCAAAATCTTAAAATAACTAATAATTACCAAACTTAATTCCCAATTATAAAAAATATTATCAAAACATAACTAAAATTTGATAAAAAGTACAAGTTTAAAAAACTTAATTCTCAAAGTGGATTAATAATCAAACTAACTTATGAATCTAACATATAAAAATTCAAACTCGACTTATTCATCAAGTGAGCCAAAGTTTTCAACTCAAGCTTAACTCACGAGCCGAGTTTATTGAAGTTCAAACTCGACTTATTTACCAAGTGAGCCAAAGTTTTCAACTCAAGCTTAACTTACGAGCCGAGTTTATTGAACCGTTAACGAGCCGAGTCGTAAGTATCTTACTCAACAAGGGAAATTCTTCACCTTTACAAGGATGGGAATCTTGCAAAGCCACGTGTCACAATTTTCACGCGCGAACCAACTGCGCGTGGGGATGTCACCACCCTGACCCCGAACGGACCAGAGGCCCTTCTTTCCCTCACTATACTTTCTCTCTCCAAACTGGCATATTATTCTTATTATATATATCATATGATGTTTTCTATCTTTTCTACCCAACCCCTTCTCTCGTATATTTTTTCTCCCTCTCACCCTCACAACAGTCTCCGCCAATTCAACCTTCGAAGCCATGAAAGCTCAGCTTCCTTAAAGCAGGGTATCACTCCCCCTCTCTCCCTCTCTATCTGTGTGTGTGTGTGTATTCTATGTATGTACAACTTGGTACATGTGTATGTGCTTTTCTTCCTCAAAAACTCTGCTTGTTCACGTTTTCTTTATTTTCAATCAGCAACTTGCCAATCGGTGTGTAACCATGAAGACTCTTTTTCGCAGGTTAGCTTCTTAACGTGGGTCTCAGAGGTTTTTCTTCTACCATGGAGGTAACACTTGGAATCTTCTTATTTTCATTTTGGTTCTTGTTCTTTCGGCTCTGAGGCCTCGCCATCGTGCTTTGCTTGCTGCACGAATTTAATGTAGTTGTGAATGTCTTCTCACAGTTGTTTGTCGAGTAAATAACTCGAATTTTCTTGGATCATGTTGGATTTCTCTCACTGGGAAAACCCGGTGCCTGTGCTCTTGTCTGTTTCTTGGTGCTTTTATTTATTTGTTTTTGTCGTTTAATATTTTTATTTTATTTTATTTTTTTCGTTGCTTGACTCTGGTTTCAGCTTTGAATGTTGCTGGTTTTGTAGCGATTGTGTTGCTTTTGGCATTCGAGAGTAATGTGCTTAATGGGTTGTCATGCATTTGAGTCAAGTCTTCAACTTTGGATGTCGGGTTGCTCTCTTTTCGTTTTTCGGGTCAGGTGGTGGATCTGGTTCATTGTTTCGTTCTGAGTTTGCGTCCTGGTGCTCCAGTTGCTTTTTTTTTTTCTTTTTTTCTTGGGGTGTTGCTTACTTCCTAGAAATATCTCAACTCGATATTATGAATTTTTTATAATGGCAAAGTTTGTCCTTGTGAGTTGAGTTTTGGTTGGTATAAACTTGGAGACCCTGCTTGTGATAAGTTTATTCGATTTTTATTTTAAATGATGTTGTATAATTTGAGACTGTTTTACTTCTGTGAGTAGTTTTTTTTTTAAAATAAAAAATAAAATAAAATATATGATCTGTCATAATGTTTATTAGAATTATTCTTTTTTTTTTCCTGAAAATTTATTTTTTTTCTTATTACTTTAAAATTCTCCATTTTTGCTGATTGGAACGTGTGATGATCAGAATTAGGAAGGTAATTTATGTACATGGCATTATTTTCAAAGTTCAAGCACACCACTAAGGCACTAACCATGGCAAGCAAATCTCACTTGTGAATTTGTAGGTTGTCTTTGTTTATATTTTAGGCTAACTAGTGAAATTGTTCATTGGTATGGCTCTGATTGACTCCTAGATGAAGGTTCACTTTCAGGCATATGAGAAAAGATCTCAGTACCATTAGAGCTCTGGGATTTTGGTAAACTTATTACCATGTCCTTGGGAAAATAGCAACTTTACATAGAACTGCAAGAAATGATGATAGGTGTCTTAGTTCTGTTCCTATTACTTTGTTTCTCGTGCCAGTTCATTACAAAAATATCAGCAGGTTGACAAAGTAAAATCTGCACACTCTAGTGTCCAAACTTTTGCTGTACTGTCCCAGCAGCAACAAGAAGTATATTTAATTTTTTTTTGGATTTTTTTAACATTTTTTGACAGGTGGCTGCAGTTCAAGTTAATGAGCTTGTGAATTGCTTTGACGAGCAAGCAGATGAGCAATCACTTTCTCCAGATTGTTCTGATGCTTATGATGTTTTTGGTGATCCAAACATACTTCCTCGGGTGGGTGAGCAGTACCAGGTTGAAATTCCACCTTTAATGTCAAAATCTGACTATTTCTGGTTTCAAAAGAACCCACATGATGCAGAAAGCACAACATGTACTTTCCATGATTATCAAGTAGGATTACCCATTTCTATAATTTGGATCCAAGATGAAGTAGAGAACAATAAGCATGATTCACTGAAACATGCATACAAGTCAATTGGAGTTTCCAATAAAATTGAAATTTCAAAACTAGAGTGTATCAAAGAGACTCAGAGTAGTCTGGGCTATGATAAATTGAATCCTAAACCTGAGGCCATTGACAGTACATTGGTCAATAGGACGAAATTGGGAGAATCTGGAAATTTCAATGTGCAACAAGAAACGAAGATTGAGATGCACGAGAAGAATAGAGGCAAAGGCCACTGTCTAGTTCCTGGGTCTTCAAGTGACACCTGGAGTGAAACAGAAGAGGCCAGTTTCACCCTTGGCTTGTATATATTTGGGAAGAACCTTGTTCAAGTGAAAAGATTTATTGGCAATAAGAATATGGGGGATATACAGTCATTCTATTATGGGAAATTTTATAAGTCTGACAGATATCGAAGATGGTCTGAATGTAGGAAAATGAGAAGCAGAAAATGCATTTATGGGCAAAAAATTTTCACAGGACCAAGGCAACAAGAGCTTTTATCTCGTTTACTACCCGATGTATCAGAGGAATGCCGCAATAAATTACTTGAGGTATTGACTTAAATTCTTCCTAAGTTTATGCCTTTTTAATTTCATCATTTCATGACATCAACAAGATAAACGTTGCAGTGATAAATCCATGCCCAAAGGCACCTTATTGAGCTTACTAGCAAGCATCATTCTTACCTCAATACCATTGCATCACCATATCAAGAACTGACAAAATTCTTCATGCACTTTCCACATATTACCATTGCTTTACTGTCAATCCTTTGTTCCCCCACAGAAATGGCTGGGCAAAAGGGCATCTCCCCTCCCTCCCAACCATAGAAGAAAAAGACACTTCTGAAATTGCCAGAATTTATAGATATCAACTGTTCATTCTTGAATAATCATCACTTTTGAAAGTGATAATGGATTTTGATTGAGCGTGGAGATTACTTTCAAATCTATATTTTCTTTCTGAAGAATCTGTAGTAGTTCAACTATGGGGTATTCAAGCTAACTTTTACCTCTTCATACAATCACCCAAATTTGAATCTTGTTTCTATATCATAATGGCACGAAATTACAAACATTCATGTTGCTTATTGCCATTTCAAATTGATTGTTTTCGTTTTCCTTTAACTTTTTGGGTGGGGGGTTCTTACAGTCTTAATTCAATTTGTAAATTGTTTGAAAAAGAATGTTAATGCGAATGTGGACAAGGTGTTTCCCTAAAGTAACATAAGCTGACCTTTGAATTTTTTTTGTACCAATCATAAAATAGGTGGTAAACACACAAATCTCATAACTTTGGATCAATCTCTTCATGGCCATTTGCATCTTGCTGAAATCTAGAATGTAATCAACCAATATTTTGCAAGTATTTGTTTGATATATTGAATCAATAGTGAAATAATATTCACAATAAGGATTTGTTGATGTTGAATACTAAATGCTGTGGCAAGTGGTTACCAAATGGAAAACTTGCAGTATCATTTTCTCATTGCCTACAATTTCTGTGTGATTAACAGACTTTGTCCATGTAATTTGAAATTTTTTTGTGTCACCATTTTATCTTAACTTGAAAAGTTGCTGCACCATTATATATCTTGAAAATTCCTTGCATCATGGACCTCATTAGTTATGGAGATCAAAGCTATCTTAGCAGGTCTGCTGCCTAGTAATTCATCTTTTACTGACTATTCACTGAGGAATGTGTTATTGCTAACATTCAATTCAATTACTTGGCAGGTGTCCAAGACATTTGTGGAGGGAAAAATTCCTCTAGAAGACTATGTTTCAACTTTAAAGGATTCAGTCGGGCTCAATGCTCTTGTTGAGGCAGTTGGAGTTGGTAAAGGAAAAGAAGATCTTACAGGTCTCACTGCAGATACTACGAAGTTCACTCAGGCACTTCCTGTCCGCCCAGAAATACCAGTTGGCAAAGCGTGCTCAAGGCTTAAACCTGCAGAAATAATAAGCTTTCTAACAGGCGATTTCAGATTAAGTAAAGCTCGATCAAGTGATCTCTTCTGGGAAGCTGTTTGGCCTCGTTTACTTGCCAGAGGTTGGCACTCTGAGCAGCCGGGCAGTTGTAATTATGCTGTTGCTTCTAAGCATCCTTTGCTTTTCCTTGTCCCCGGAGTTAAAAAGTTTTCGAGGAAACTAGTGAAGGGGAATCACTATTTTGATTCCGTTAGTGATGTCCTGGGTAAAGTTGCTTCAGATCCTGAGCTGATTGAGCTTGAGACAGTTGCAGATAATGATTGCACAATCAAGGAGGGAAATGGGTGGACTAAAGAAACAAAATTGGACCAGGAAAATTCCCCTGATCAGCAACGCCATTGCTATCTCAAGCCACGAACTCCAAATCGAAGTACAGATGTAAAGGAGTTTACTGTTGTGGACACAAGTCTGGGTAGTGAAAAGGTGAGAGAACTGAGAAGCTTACCAGATGGGGTTTTAAAGGCTTCTACTGTTGAAAATGATTCGGATGATGAGGATACTTCAGAGGAGCAATCAAAAGAATCTGACTTTGTCGATACCATGTGCCTTGATAGGGGGAAGACTGATAGTACTAAAGCCATTAAATTTATCATTGGTAGGGGAGTCTCTTCTGACATGAATGGTATAGAAAATAATCCTTCAAAAGAAGTGCTTCTGATGAGAAGCATTGGTTCTACTGATCCATCTGTTACCTCCAAGGACCAGAAGACAGACTTGTTGAGTAACACACAGAGAAGAGACGCTATGAAGTGCCAACTAATCCGCAGAGTGGTACCTGATAACAAAAGTGTTGTAATTCCTGTTACAAAAAGGCGGAGGAGATTAACTGCCTGTAGCAGTGGAGAGAGAAATTGCAACAGTGCTAGCATCTTTATGGTTCCCGGAGTACAACAAGAGGAGGCCATTTGCTGTCCTGACAATTCAAAATCTATTGAGAATGTAGCTGCCAACATCTTTGTGGCTCCCAGAGTAAAACAAGAGAAGGCCAGTGGCAGCCTTTTGAAATCAAAATTTAGTGAGAATGTTCTTTCACTGGAAACTCCGCCTGAGGAGAATAAATTGTTGGCAGGTCGTCTACCCCAGGAGAACAAGACATTAGCAGATCCTCTGATAAATATCAGTGCAATCATCAGCAGAGAAGCTGTTCCTGCTTCTAGTTTTTCTGGCACTAAGGATCAATGTGAGAAACCCCGGCCATGGACTATGATTGACCTTAACTTACCTGTTTCTCCAGAAGTTGAAGCTGATGAGCCTTTTGTGACTGAAGTGGCTGAGAGACAGCAAAATAATACAAGGAAGGAATCAGATGATCTCAGTGTAGGAACTATCTCCAAACCTGTGGATCACTCTGGGCATCTGCCTGACATGAACACCCGGAGGAAGAGTACAAGAATTGCGCTACCGACAACAAGAGTGCTGGAAGCTTTTGCCTTTGGATTTCTAGACTCTACAAAGGAGAAGCGGAAAAGTAGGGATAATCTCCGAGAAAATTCAATATCAAGACCTTCCCGACGCACACGTCCTAGAGTGGATGGTGAGACTTCTGGTAATAGTGGGGCAGACTTCCGAAATGAGGAAAGAGCAAATGTTGTATGTAATGGTTGTGGTAACGGTAACAGTAATGTGATGTGTCCGTGCTTCAAGTCTAGTGAAAGATAATGAGGAACAGGTTTTCAAGTTCCTGGCTGGACTCAGGATGAAAATGATACTTCTTTTAGTCTAGACGCTGGAAGATTGATCACTTGTTTCCAATATGGTGAGATAACATATGACATGAAGAAGATAGCAGCCTTTCCAGTCGTTAAATTGGTACAGCACATGCATGATGTTAGATACAAACTTCGAAGGCAGATTTTATAATATAGACTTTGCAAGAGAAGGTGCAATTAGCTACAAATTACTTGAAAGTCTGAACATAGAGAAATCCCTCTGGTCTTCCCAGCTCAGAGCTCGACAGCATCTGACAAAGCTTTCATGCCTTTTGGAGTTGAAGTTTTATGCTTTGTTCTCATTTCTTAGTTACAGTGCCATTCTCCTATCTCAATCAAGGTTTCAGAGACTTATTTCTGCCTTTCTTTTGATCAAGTGATTTGTCAATGCTGCCTAGTTTAAATAGAACACACAGCAAGCCAAAGCAGATTATTGCTGTAGTTTGCTTTTTATCATCATAATTAGAAAATATCCTTAAGGATTAGATTTTTAACCTCGTCAATTCTGTCAGTTGGACCAAAGAGGAAAGGAAAATGGAGTAGTTAGCAGTAGGCTTTTCCCCCTATTTGGGTGTGTCCTCCTGGATTTCTTCATGATGACTCCAATTATTCATTATACATGCATATATAAAGTGGTTTTCATTCATAGTTGGTGGCTATTTGGTACTTGCCTTTGCTTTTTTGCTAATTTTCACCAGGCATTGTTATTTATGCTTTGCTAATATTTAATGGTTTAATGGCGAGGAGGGAATGAGAGATATGGCTCGTGGAGGGTAAGTTTAAGTATTCCTCTGAGTACTAATTACATTCTGATTTTGGAAAGAAAAGAAACCACATTCTAGATTTTTACCTCCAAGAACCATGAGGCGTGTATAACTTCTACAAAAAAACCTTGTTCTAAAAAAAAAACTTTTTATTTTTTATTTTGGACAAGGTTATGTCAAAACAACTCTTAAAACACTTGCTAAGTACTATGAATCAGCAATATGTGAAGTTAACAAAAAGATACGTGCAAACTGGATTCATAGATGTTACAAGCCTTGCTTGTGAGTTTCTTCCCTGTACTTCAGAGTACAACCAATAACCCTTCGCGAGATTCCATTTGATTCTTATTGGTGATATTTTTTGGTAAGTCATTTGTTAAAGCTTGCATCATACCATGACTTTGAAATATGATAACCTCCCCTCTCTTTAAACTTTCTTTTAGCCCCCAAAAAAAAAAAAGAAAAACAAATATCTATGTTTTTGTCCCGAGAGTTTAGTACAAACTTTCATCTGCTTTTCCAACTTCCGAACATAAATTTCTAGCATAAAGAATCTCAAGAAAGTATTCCCGCCCTCTCTATTCTTTTGTTAGTACAAAGCCCACAACACAAGTGATGTTCAATGCTTATAAACAAGCAGCTCTAATTCGCACTAACTCCCAAAAATACTTCAGTCAATGAATTGCATTGAAACCCCTTTGTTAATCAAATTTGTCATTAAGTCATTTAAGAGTATCTCACAGACATTTAAGGCACAATGCTTTTCACCAAACCAATTTACTTAGTTATTAGAATACAGAAGGAGCACATTAGCATGTTAACATATACTCATCCGTTCCTTTTTCTCTTTCATTTAAGGTAATTACATAAGGATTAAAAAATTATTAAATATTACGAGAAAATATAAATATATTTGATTAAATTACCTTTTTTAAAAAATATGCATAATATTATCACTTTATTAATGTTCTCTGATTCCATTTAGTGGAAATACCAAAGGAAAGAAAACAAAATTGAAAAAATAATAATTAATTCCTTTTCTAAAACGACATATAAATTAGAGCATTTTTTTCTCCTAAAACGACAAATAAAAGGAAAGGGAGTAAATTATTATCGGACAAGAAAATATATTCAAGACAGATCATTTTATAATTTTTTTTTTGATGAAAATGACATCTATTAATTATTTGACACATTCATTTCAGTCATAAATCCTATTGACTTTGTTAAGATAAAATAACATATCTTCCTACTTACATAAACTTTAAATAGTAAAATTGTTTCATATCGAGGATATTGATTCAATATAACATAGAAGTTATATATGTTACCCTTCTTTTCTTAAATATTCAAACAAGAAATTTCTTCTTTTCCTTCCTTCTCCTTTTCATACCATCCCCTTTACTAAAAATATTTCCATAGCATAAAAGCTCCCATTGTCGTTTTCAAAATCAAAGATTGAAAGCCTATCATACTAAGTTGTGATTTCTTTTTCTTTCTATTTTTTTTTTTTTTTGAAAAAAGTCTATGGTAAAATATGAACATGAATAATAATATTGACTTTCTCAGAGCTCCATAGTACTAGAAATTCATGACTTGGGAGCTGCTCCAGCCACCACTGGGATGTTTACATTTATGAAAGTTTACTTAGAATTAGAATTATGAGTCCTTTTATAGTTGCAAGAAACCCCACTGTATAAACTAACGATAGACTTAGATGGGATTGCGGAGAAATGGTAAAGTTCGCAGTGATGTCATTTTCTCAATAAAGCTAGCCACGGCCCACAAATATATCTTACTTTTTTGACAAATTATGATATATTTTTACCTTATTCGCCTTTAGATAGATTTAGTCGTGTAAATATACATGCATATGTACGTTCGAATAATTAAGAAAAGGAAAGATGTCATTCAATACTAATAGAGTGAAAAATAATCATTCGACTAATTAAGGCCTAACTTTGAAGAAAAATGGAATAGAATGGAATTACACAATTAACAAAGTTGTTGAATAAACAAAACTACTTTGCCATGTAACTGGCAAGGAATAATATTACCAAGAAAAAAAAACTCTTAAATAGCGGCTTGTAACAATCAATTTCTCCCATTCTATTATTATTTAAAAAAAAGAATTGTAAGGTAAATTCAGTAATAAATTTATTTTCATTATATCTTAAGGAGTTTAATGTAGTATATTTATTTTATTGTTATTATCCAATTGATATTTTTTTTGCCAACATGTGGAAGTAGTTTTTGCTGAAACTTCAACTTTTGAATTTTCGTCTTTGCATTTGACAACGACTTAATTTTTTTTTTTTAATATTTCCACTTTACAACGAACTTTCAGTCCCAGACATAAATTGCAAGCAACCGCAGACAAAATGCAGTTGTTAATTAATTAAATTCCACCAAATATTTTGGGGCTAACTTGAATTCAGTGATAAAGTCTCCATGATCGCTCCGAAGCCATGGACCTCACTAAGAGGGCGTGGTCTCTGCATGGAAATCAGCCACTTGGCACCGAATGCTCTTTACGACAATATCGTTCTGCATAACTCTATGTTCTATTTAAGAAATATTTAATATTTTTAAATAATTTTTTTAATTATTTAATAATAAATAATAAATATTTATTTGAGTTTTAAAGTAATTATATACCTTATTTTTATATTTAACACTTTTTTCTTTTAATTTTTTAATAAATATTTTGAAAATACTCGTTAACAAATGTCTAATTTTATATCATTTTAATAAATTCTTATGATAATTTATTTTAATTATTTAAATAAAATAGTATTAAATAATTTTTGAATTCTTAATATATTACATACTTATATTTTTTATTTAAAATAATAATAATATTATATTATCATAATTACTTAAAATATAAAGTATTTATATAAAAAATAAAAATATTTAATATCTTTAAGACCAAAACACATTTTATTCTTTATTTTTTAAGTAATTAAGAGAATTATTAGTTAATTTATTAAGAGGATATAAAATTACTTTTAATAATTAATAAGATATAACATTACTCAATTTTCATATACTTTATATTTATTAGACGAGTAATAATACTTATATAAATTTTATCTTTAGAAACTCTTCATAGATTTTAAGGTGAATTCAACTTAACCATTCAATAAAAATTACAATAAGACACATTTTATCTAATGACTTACATAAATTTTGTGGAAGTTTTATAAGAGATTTATTTGTTCATTTTTCTTATCAGATATATGTTTCGTCTCTTTTTATTAGGAAAATAATAATCATGTTATGAGAGAAACAAATGTAAACTATATTTTGTTTTAATAATAGAGATAGGGACGGCTTGAGAGAGGGGCCATAGATATCAGATCCCTTACTGTTTTTTTTGTCAAATGTAATAAGATCTTCATGTTAAAAAAATAACTCCTGTACTAATTTGTTATTAGATTGTGTTGTACTTGAAAATTTAAAATAGTTATTGTATTAATAAGTGTGCTTTTTATACGTTGTTTAGTTCATTAACTTAATAAACAAATAAATAAAACAAGCTTTTATCAAAAGAAACATATAAAGAGTGTTATGTTACACTTCAATAAATAAATAAAATACGATGATACATTCATTTTATAAATTACACAAATTTTATTTAAATTTCTTACTTTTTATAATTTTGGGTCTTCAATAGTTAATTTTTTAATCTTTTCCTCAATGGAGAGGGAGAATTTAAAATGTGACCTCCTGCGAACTATCAGAGCCATTCACCAATAACCTACTTCTATGACTTAAAACACGTAAACTGTTTGTGTAAAATTGATAAATCCATACACAATCAGTGGTGGATCCTTCCAAAATAACTCAAAATATATATAAAAACGAAAATGCTAAATGACACGAATTGTTTTTGCACGAAATGGAATATGAATTAATGTGGCTTCATGTCCGTATGTTTTGGCCTTCAAAATAAATTTTCTCATTTACCATATTTGTTTTTTCAACTAACATGATTGGTGATTGTGTTTTGTATTGTTTTTCCTAGAAAGTAAAAACTCATTCCTACTGAATAACATCACTCATATAAAAATAATGTTATGTTCTTAAGCAAAATGAAAGAATTTGAATTCATATTTACTTTATAATAATTGTTATCTAGCATTTTGAATGAAAGTGTTTAATCATTGATTTAAATTATATTATTTTTTTGTTATTAAATTATTCAAACACACTTTACGTTATTATTTTTATTATTTTTTTGAAAAGACTAACATGAAACAAGTTTGAAACATTTAAGTATTAAATCATTCACATAATTTAAACCAAAAACTAAGTTACAAGTGTGATATATTTTCAAAAATCATAATACTATTTTACTCATTATTTGTCTGGATATTAATAAATTGTCATATATTTATTAATTGTTAAATTTTACAAGTAGTATTTAATAATCAATTCAACAACTAATAAATATTTACCTTGTCAAAATATTGATATTTAGAAAAAAAGAAACATGAATAACATAATACTCCACTCCAACAATTTAGATTTATTTTGTATAAAAAAATATAGTTTAATTCAAGGGTTTTAAAATCAGACTGGACCGGACCGGCCGGTTCAATCGGTTGGACCATGACCCGCGTGTTTGGCCAGTCCGGTCACCCCTAAAAACTCGTTTGGGCTATTGAATCGTCTAGAACTAGATTGAACCGGGATGAACCGGCGACCTGGATGAATCGGACTCGGTTTCTAATAATTGTTCGGTTCTTTTTTTTTAATAACTTTTCTTATCATTTTTTACATTATATTTTTGCATAATGTGAGGGCCTTTAATTAATTTTTAGGTGTCGTTTAGGTGTTATTGTATTAGATGAAATTGTTTTCTTCCCCAAACTCTCACAGTCCCACGGCTGCATTATTCTCAGCCTTCACGCCTCCACGAAGACCCACTCCCACAGCTGCCATTCTCAGCATCCAAGAAGACTCCATCGCACCACAGAGCTTGCCGACTTCTGCCGTCACACCACAAAGCTCGCCGTTGGTCCACGTCTTCCAGCCGTCCACGCTGCCTTCCGCCGTCGCACCACAGAGCTCGCAGATCACACCACAGAACTTGTTGGTCCGCGTCTTCCAGCCGTCCACGCCGCGCCACCATGCTTCAGTCAAGGACTTAAGGGAGTGTTTTGCGCATTTTGAGCCAAGATAAGTTTTGTGCTCTATGACTGTGACTCGGTACTCTTTCTTAAACAATATTTCTTTGCCTAAAATTTTAAAATCTAGTGATCTTGTTTTATCACATTTGGCCAGAAGGCAAAAATAATAAATGCAGGGATTTCCGTACATGTCAAAAAAACAATGTCTGAATCTGATCTTAAAAATATAGCATGATGTTCTAAGTAGAAATGTGAATGATTAAATGCTATGATGCACGGATACTTCAAAAATAATGACGTATCTATATCGTACCCGTATCCGATACCAATATTCGTATAATACTCATGCATCCATATTTACTACTACTTGAAAAATTGGGATATGTATTTGAGCCTCATTCTCACCGGTTACTTCTTTTAAAACATATTCTTACTCTTACAATCTTCACATCCTCAAAATTATAATAAATTGGTGAAGAATTTTACCGATATTAAAGTTTATTTTTTGTACATCTATAAATATAAATTTATTTTATTTCATATATACTTTTGTACCCGTATTCTAATTTTTTACAAAACTGACGTATTTATGTATCATAATGTATCGTATAAGATACTCGTACCTGTACCCTTGCAACATAGATTAAATGGTGTTGTACCACATCGCGTAGACAATGAGCATAAGAAACACTGAATGCTGGTATATAAAAGTAATATGAGCTAACTTTGATAATGATTAATGAAGGTATGTCAACTTAAAAGTATTTCCTGTAACAGAAAAATAAGCTTAAATGTTATCATAAACTTGTCCACTTGATATCCTGTAGAACCGTATTCTATTAACACATTGCAATACAGCTAACACGTGTGTAGGAAGGAAGGGATTTATGGAAAGGCAAATGACAAATAACTTGCAAAATAGTTAGCCAGGAATTTAGATAATATTTAGTTATTTGAGAATCAAAACACATACAAACAATTTTTTTTTATCTTTATGAAAATAAGTTATATGGTGATGGTTATTATTTTTTTTTAATTTTTTTATTAGTATCTGATTCGGCCACCAGTTTAATTGATTAAACCAATTGAATCATAATCCGGAAGTCTCGCGGATTCGATTTCTGATCCAGTTCTTAAAACATTGATTTAATTATAATTTTTGTCAGTGTAACACATAAATCAAAATTAATTTATAAAAATATTGATTCTTGGTTCTTACTTCTTACGCAATAAATATAAAGCGAAGTTTTACTAGAAATTCTTAAATACACTTAATATAATACTTTTAATTATAAAATTTAATGTTTTTAATGTCAATCATTATTAGATTGAAGTGTAGATTAGAAAGTGAAAGACGATCCTGAACCAACATATTTGCCATCTTCCTCTTTCATTTGATGCTTCTCTCTAAACTCTAAACCCCCTACCACAGCTGAAGGCCACAGCACAGGGTTTTGGAAAGTTGTTTTTCTTTTCAAAATGGGGTTTACATTACAGTAATTATTTATTCACAAGACCGCGTTTGGCACTTTGGTGTGAGTAAGGACCAGAAGTATGGGTCAGGCATTTCGTCGAGCATCTGGAAGAATCCGAGTTGCTTCCCAACCTGACACAACAACCTTGTCCAAACCGAACACCGCCGTCCATCGCCCACCGCCGCCGAAGGTTCCCGCCGACAATTCTGATGCCGGCGAACAAGACGCACCGGACGCCGGTAAGTGTCCGTGTGCATTTTCTCGAGGTTTAAGGTTTTTTTTTTTTTTTGGTTTGGTAAACGTGGTTTAAGGTTTTTAGTTGATAGGCTATGCGATTGCGAAAAATTTAGCTGCTTTCACTTCATTTCTTACTTAGAAAACAAAAAAAGTTACTGGGTTACTCAGAAATCGTGAGAATGTGTTGTATGTTGGGGAATTTGGTAAAGAAGGCTCTGTTTCATTGCTGAAAAGAACTGGAACAATGTGGGGTTTGTGAATCCCAAGAGTCAGTTACTTGAAAGTTTTGCTTTTGGGATTGATATCTTTGCCTTATTTTCTACCTTGCCTACCAAGCATGCCATTAGATTCTGTGGGCTTACTAGCAGTAGCTATTATTTTATCTGTGAGGCTTCTCTTCATCTATATTGCTTGTAATTTTGGTGTTTGTTGAGGTTTTATGTTGCTACTATGGTAATTCATTTTGGTTGATGGAATTGTTCTTGTTCTTGGCTTAAGATGGTCGTCCTAGAGTTGATGTGGACAACATCCTGGAAGAAAAAGATCCAAAATATGATGCTATGCTTGGTCAAATGATTGGTAGGATTACATCAAAGCCTGGGGGAAAACCTGAGATGGGTGAGGTGAGTTTATGGAAGTTGCTTTTGCTCCTCCTTATGTAAAATTCAAGTTGATACAGAATTGTTATGATGTTGTGTCATTTATCCTTATCCATGTCCATGTTTACACCTTAGAGCTATAACATTCACCATTGTATTGTTCTTCACCCTTTTACAAATCAAACTGTAATAGAGTTAAACATTGAGTACTATTAAATGTTGATCTTCGTATGCTGGCTTAGAAGAAGGTTTTATTGAAATTCAAGTCCAACGTTTCTGTATATTGGCTTGTTTATCTTCTGTCGAATGAAATGGAATCTGCCAAAGCAATCCTACCCTTGACAGTATGTTATGATTGATATTTGTCTGAAATACTTTTTCGTTTTATACTTTTATGTTTAGACATACTAACTAATATACCTTGAGAAATCTTACCTGCTTGCACTTTTCTTCATCATCAAGGCTGGGGTTCATGGTATCTGTAATTTTTTTACTCATGGAACTAGGATGGTGTCATGGGAGCCTAACAAATTTGAGTAATCTTTTCAAGGCACTTAGTCTTCTATGGTCTAAGCTTTGCTTGTTAGTGCATATTTTACCAAGACAAGCTCATCTTACAGTGTGATAATATTGTTACAGGCCTTTCTGGTAGAAAAGTATAATAGGCCCATGCCAAAATTGCGAAATACAAAACCAGATTCTGGCAATTATGAGGAAAGGCCTGTTCCTGCAGGCACTTTGAATCTTTCGCAGTTGCGCCATGTCATCCTCTTGCACGAAGGCAAGGCTGATGATCACAATGGGCCTATGGATGTCCACCAGATTGCTGAAAAATTCCAGGTTGATGTTGTCCATATTCAGAGGATCTTGCAATTCCTATCACAACCTCCAGAAGATAGCAGTAAAGATAAGAACAAAACGTCAAGATAAATAAGCATTACCAGCATTGCTAACAGGTTTCTGTCTGATAAAAGGCAGTTCTAAATAGATTTGAAGTGTGGACGAAGTCTTACCCGTTGAAAAATGGTTGTTATATTCATCAGAAAAGTGAATGTCAAAGGCTGTCAGGGCTCAGGTCTTTATTGACTTGTAATTGATTGTCTTAAGAAGTGCTTGTGCAGTCACCGAAGCCCCGAGTACTTTGATTTTGTTAGGACATCGTAATATCCACATGTGAATTTGTCGTTTGATGGATATTAACTTTGGAGAGGAAGTTTCAATAAGGGTTTGGTAACCCAACAATTGAGTTTTTGTTTGTTCATTTTTCAATGCTTCACAACAATTTTTTAATTCAAGGCTCTATCTTTTAAAAAACATGAACAAATTGAGTTTTTGTTGCTTTGCAAGATATGGTATGTGTTTGAATTCTGTGTAATTTCTTTCAGATTCACGGACGATTAGCCTTGTTTCTTATAGGAGATTCATGTCATTAACGTTATAACGTATCTGGTTGAGCTTCGTTGTTGTCTGGAACAGTAAAGACAAATAGCTTATCCTGACAGTCATTTATTTATTTATTTACCTATTTTCTGGCCTGCAAGGAACGTGAATCTTGATTGTTTGTAACAGCCAAAGATAGAACCTTCAGTGTTTATTTATTGCACTCAGCAAAATAAGGAACTAAATCTATGTGAATGGATCCTATGCTTCATATTGTTCCGGGAATTCACCGAGATTTTGTTGTGGATGTAGCATTCAGTATTTCAACAACCTCAGAAACCATGTCAAGTGCTTGAACACGTCATTTTGAAAGACCAAGCCCTCAGTTAGCGTGCCGTTGAGTGTAGCATTCCCTGATAAAGCATTCTGAAGTTGCAAGTTTGAACCATGTATGCCTTACTAACAGTGCTTTCCATTTTACGCGAACCATGACAGAAATGCCTTCACATCCAAGCTTTGAACAAAGCAAATCTTGAGGCTATAAAAATGACTATATCCATTCGGTATAGTTACGATAATTTGGATACATGTAAATTTGAAATAAGAGGATAACTATTTGGTCCAATACAATACTGCACTAGAATCAACATACCAGACTCTGAAGCTAGAAATGATGAATGTTAATCATGTTCGAATTTTGTCATTGCAAACTTAGTGTATGCTAAATTCCAACCCACTTAGTTCGTCCAAAAAGATACAGTAGTAGATCAGAAGAACAGGTTCTGAACCATTTAGGAAATTTAAATTTGGAATTTAAAATCACGCGTTAACATGATTCACCAACTCGACGGTTGCAAATAAAAGGAAAATTTATGTTACTGTATGCTAGATCTTAGCTTTTAGCTTAACCTTTTTCCATCTTAAACAAATACAATCTTATTATCAACTATCGCTATAATTAAAATAAATTATCATATACCTCGTGCTTTCTTCCTATCTTATGAGGGAATTAATTTAATTTAAGTAAAAAAAGAATGAGATGAATAATCATAAAAATCTCTCCCCCCTTCTATGAAGTGTAAAAAATCAAGTCAAAATGGACTCCAGCCAATCTGATGTCAATTCATACGCAACAAATGTTACAGCACCAGCTGGTGCAGCTTTAATAGTTGATGGGAGTATCCCCTTATATAGACCAGCCCAACCCTCCAACTGTAATATTCGTTGCATGGCATCGAGCATATTTCTGTATGCACGATGCTCAACTCGAGCTCCATATCTTGGATGCCTTTGAAGACCTTCAATCTGCAGCAGACAAAGAATGGAGATCCATAATTATATCCGCATGGAGTCATGGAAAGAATAACTTCTTATGGTTTACTTGTTTCAGATGACACGAGACAACATTTAGCCACCATGAGGTCAACACAAGTTTGCTTGTTTGGGGAGGGGTTCAGATTCTAAAATTTAATATTTATTCAAACAATCCCAAGTACTAATACTTAAAAGTGGGCAGGGGTCTACCTGAAATCTTTTCTTCACCACATCAAGTGGATGACAGACAAGCTTGGCACATGTTCCAGCTGCCAACCCACAAAGGAAAAGCTGAAAGCTAGAGAGGCTATCTTCTGCAGTAGTGTTGGAATATTGAAGACGGTTCCACGCCTACAATTTCACACACAATATGTATAACAAATAATCAAATAATTGCTCACTATAAAGTAAAATTAAAACAAAGCATTCATCAGCTCTGTGAAGGAATCCAACTTCATCTTTCATGAGGTTGCAACTTACAAGTGAACCAAATTCTTAATGACATAGTTCCATGTTTCCTTTTCTCTTCTGCTACTATTTCCATATAATTTTATTTTAAACTAGCCAAAATGCAGACCTGACACTAGGTATGAGGCATGAGTGTGATTAATCGCTCAGACTCATTTAAAATTAATACAAACTGCTGTATAGCTTCATTGTTAGTGCAAATAGCTAGCGCAAGCACAATAACTGGCATATAAAAAACCAATATAATCCATTTCTAGAGTCCATAAGGTAAAATATACAACAGGTAAGATAAGAGTCTAAAAAAATGAATGGAGATTCAACATGCATTGAGAAAGTGAGACACACATAGAGCAACCCTCACAACTAACAAGAACTCATCATACCCAAAGGGATTTGGAATAACTTATTGATCCATTTTGTGTCATTCTAATTCTTCTAGAGCCAATTCACTTCAACCAGATTGTAAAATGATGGCACAAGACAAGGCATAACAGGCTCGAATAGCCAGTAAAACAGAATCTAGGAGAACCCACAAGCTCACCTTACTCGTTTCACAGCAACCAAAAGACATTCAATGCATGCAAGGCATAATCATGTCACATAAAAATACATGACATGTTAAATAGAAGGACTGAAATCTTACCATGGCCCAACGCTTAAATGTATCATAGGTGCCAAATTGTAGGCCTGCATAAGGTATAATCTCAACTAGTGTTGGTGACAATCCAGCATACAAGCCTCGGAAGCCACGAGTCTGGATGATATCAATGAATGCTGACCTCATGTTTGGATACACCTAAATGATGGCAAAATATTAGCATAGCATTGTTACAAAATTTAACTCCACAAGGACCACAACAACCTCAAACTATATGCTCACCTCTTTGCAGGGTGAAACACAAACAAAGCTCATTAGTCATTACTAAGGTACAACCTTACCCTGAATTTGAGGCTAGGGTGGTAATCTATATAACCCTACCATCCCTTAAGATCAAAGCTTGGGCAACAGATTTTGGGTGCCTAGTTAATGCCGTTGCAACAAATAGCCATGTGTGGTGCCACTCTAGGCATTTGATTAGTATACTTTTGGGTTTAATATAGCTTCTAGGTCAATACAAATCATACATGAGATTATCTGATAAATTATGTTGGGAAATACCACTAATTAGACAAGAAGGAAACCAAAGGTGAGCACCCCCACCCCCACCCCCTAAAATTGGCAAAAAGAATGAACAAAAAGCATAACATCAACATAAAACACAAAAGATTGAGAACTTAGGTTCATCATGATGATGGGGAGAAAACAAACAGAAGTCTATGAAATGGAGGAGGGCGTTTAAAAACACACCAGCAATTTCCTTCACTGGCCTTCAGAACACTAATACATGTTACAGAAATTTACTTCAAAACAGTTTTGTAACCTTAATCATTTAATAATGCTTATACCTTTGGTTCACCCTGAGAAGCTAATATGGTTCGGAGAAGATCAAAGGGGTATGACCCTAAAGTAGCTGCACACCCAGCTAATGCCCCACTGACATAGGATAGATAAGGGCTCAAATTAATGTGATTCTCTGCAGCAACAGAAAGCAAGTGGTGAACAACATAAACCTAGAACAGGAGATTTCCTAGTAATTAATAATATCTTTAAAGTGTGCATGGGATTCACTTTGCTCATCAAGCTAATATGTTGGGACACTAAATAACAATTGAATTAAAAAATAGAACACCTGTCTTGGAAGAACCAGAGGCGATAGTCTTCAACTTGTGTAAAACTGTAAATTGTATGGCTGTATATGGCATAACCATGAGCAAAGCTGGCACATTGCCCCGCCAAAAACCCTGTAATATGTCCAAGAAAAAAGGGTAATACACATTTTTCCCCAGAAAAAAAGGTTGACAGGAAATTTCTAGGAGACGTTTCAATAATTCAAACACTAGCACATAAACAAATCTCACCAACAGCCAATTGGTACCTTTTCAAGAGGAATAGGAAGGCAGCAGCAAACTAATAAAGGAGAGAAGTAAACTAGGGGGGAAATCAAAAAATAATTATAGAAGCTGAGTTATTCTACCTGAACGCCTTCTTCTCTAAAAATATCTTTGCTTGCTTGAAGTATTCCAGTATATTTTGATGGTGCAGACAAATCCTTGCGTAGTAAAGTCCATGAAGATGTGGGCTCTAGTTGAACCTGATAATGAATGAGAATAACAGTTTTCTTCAGCTCACTGCTCACCATGAGAATGGAGCAGGCAACGATGAACAGCCATGTACCCAAAAACCCTAAATCTCATATTTAAAACTTGTATACATTAACACATACACACAAATCTTATTGTGCAGCCCCCATATCAATGCAATCATCCTGAAGTCACATAATTTTTATAAGTTAACTGATGCAAATCACCGAGAAATACCTGATATATTAAGGAAGTAAATGGAAAAGTTTTGATGACCATGAATGAACATAACTTTTTTTAATAGTCAATAGGCCCTTTGTTGTCTAACAGTTTGTGAAAAAGATAATAATGACAACTAACCCTATTTCCAACCAGACATGTAAAATAAAATTAGCTTTTTATTCAGAATCTCCCCACCTCTGGTGGAGAAAGCACAGCATACTCCATATATGTCACACCAGATTGTGTAAATTATGAGATCCAATATCGCACTCAAGCAAGAGCTAGATAGTCATACTCCTTTAAATTACCACAAAGTTAAACTGTATGTAAGCCCCATCATGTCAAGTAAAATTAGCTCTGCTTATCATAACCAAGCCCACTGTTCACAGAGAAAGACACATTGCCATTTGCCACGCCCTGGAAGTTGATTCTAGGATATGTTATTTGTTAATTAAAAAATAAAAATTATTTTCAAGCAAAACTTTTACAGTTAAATCTTTTCCAAAGCAAGATAGATAAACTTCCCTTCCCCTCCTCCGTCCCTCTCCCTAAAATGAAAAGGATAGGAGGAAATACATGATTAATGAAAGAAAAAGAAGTGGAAGAAGGAGGAAAAAGGAAGGAAAAAAGCTAAGAAAACTAGAAATGCTAGTCAGAAAATAGATGGGTCAGTCCAGCTGAAAATTTTTCCACAATTTTCCACCTACTCCAACCATCTGCCTAATGCTTCTCCAACTTCCATGCTGTCCTGTCAGCATGTCACTCTTGATGAAGTCTCTACAACTTTCATCAAACTCTATATCATTCAGTAGTGCAGGAGGAGGGAAAATTATAAAATTTTAATTAAAACTATTTCTATTCTCAATTCAATACCGTTTTTGTACATATTATTACACAAACGCAGAAAAAAATAAAACCCCCATAAGTTTTAGTGAATGCTGCAGTGATATAAGGAGAAAATACAAGGATCAATCTCAAATTCTCATGTAACTAGACCAAAAAGACCAAAAGCTGACCTGGAACCTGATCTTAATAACATCAAGCGGCGACGTGACGGTACGTGATATAGCACCCGAAATAGCCCCTGCAGAGGCATCAATCATCGCCCGCTTCAGTTGGCTCGGCTCCTCCATTGCCAGAAACACCCCTTCCCTTTCGAACTACAACCTGCAACGTTCACACCCTCAAATTCCATAACCACAAAATTCACTCATAATACAAACTCCACAGCCACCCAAAAAAAAAAAAAAGGAAATCAACGTCAACAATGGCCAATGATTAGCAATTTGTAGCAAAAACAAAAAAACGACAAAAAGAAGAAGAAGAAGAAGCTGAAACACTTCATAAATGCTGCTCACGAAAATTAGGGTTCCGCTTAAATTTCCCAAAAATCTGGAAAATTGGTACAAAGGGCAAAAGCAGAGAGAGAAAAGGCATCAATCTTTGGGAACGTACCTGCAAGTGAGGATGGGGAAGGCGGCAATGGAGAAGAGAGCCGACATTGGAGTTTTGGAGAGAGAAAGATATATATATATATATAGAGAGAGAGAGAGAGAGAGAGAGAGAGAGAGAGGAAACTGGAAAAGGGTTATTGGGTTATTGCAGCCTTATTTGATCGAAGAATTTGAGAGCGTAGACTTCTCCTCGAGTCTGAACTCTGAAGGCTTTGCAGGAATTTAGCAAAGACAGACAACGATATTATTAAATAAATAAGATCGTAGTTTTGTGACTTTTGTCTCAAAACAAGATTTTGGTATACGTAATGTAATTGAACAGAGTGATTCTAGGGATGGAATCTATTTTTGCTTTTGCTTTTTTTTTTTTTTGATGAATAATTTTTGCTTTTCCTTTGTCGTAGAGAAATTCTTCTACTTTTTTAAATTTATAAATTCTAAACAAACATTTGTCTGGTTGTTTTTAGTAAAAAAAAAAAAAGAATTTATTGTCTGCCAAAAATAAAAGAATTTATTAATCCGAGTCAAAATCCAAAAACAAGTCATCATCCTAAATACAAAAACAAATTACATCCTACTCAAAATAGAAAACAAAATTAAACTTCAATTGTAATTAACCTTAAATGTTAAAAAAATCCTACAATTAAAAGTTAAGGAATTTTCGTCATCAAAGCTGATAAAAAGATATCAAAGTAGGATGTCATTAATATATTTTTTTTTCGTTAAAAGAAATGACGAAATTATGTCTGTAGTTTTAGGAGATAACATTTTTAACGCATATAAGCTTATAATCAAAGTATTTAAGAGGGCTCATCACTATTACATTTTTGAGTTCCAACGATATTGGCCTTATATTTAAGGGATATGAAAATATTTGTGATTCAAATAAATAAATAAATAAATATATTTAAGAGTGAGTTTTTAACTAAGTTTTTTAAAATTGAAAATAAGCTTATTAAAAATACTTAATAACAACCATAATACCATCTTGAATCCTTGAAAGGTTGATTGGCATCGCAGAAGGATTGAAGATCTTATTTGCATACTTCTATCATCACGTTAACATTTAACTAAAACTAATAGACTATTAAAATCGATCATAGAAGCATTTTATGGAAGAGTCAATTCTTCATACACTTTGATCTAATAAATAAGGAGATTACTCCTGTATTTATCTTTTTTTTAGGGTACTAATACTTAGGTAAGTTTTCTAATATTTATTAATTGTTATTTATATTTAATAGACTTTCTAACATTTATTGTGAAACAAACAGTCAATAAATGATTAACAACTCATTCTGAATACCAAATTCATCAAAATATCATAGCAATTCCCAACAAATAAATAAAATAAAACTCTATATCTACTATAAACCGACACATTCGAGTCAAAAAAAGGAAAAAAGAAAAAGAAAAAAAATAAAAATAAAACTAAATCCAAGAAAAAGAAAAAAAATAAAAATAAAACTAAATCCAAGAAAAAAGAGATTGGAACTGCTGTCAAAGAGAAGACAGAAGCCTCTAGGAAAGAACGAAAGAGGAAAAAGACTAACAAAAGCATGAGGAGTGTTAAAAGGCACCAAAAAGAGGAAAGCACGCTTGAAAACAAACACACACTAAAGAGAAAACACCTCCTAGAATAGCATATATAGGTTAGGAAATAAGAGAAAAAGGGGAACAAAGAAAACTAACAGCAACACACATGAAAGAGGGAGGGGGGGGGGGGGAATCGCACAAAAACATATATGACTCTTAGATGTATGTAAAATATGTCTTGTTATTAAAAATTCATAATTTACATTATATAATAAATTATGATATAAATATAATTATTAGATTGTTTGTTTTTATCAACTTGACTCACCATCAGTGGATACAATTTCTTTCATACAAAACTTTCGGGGGAAAAGGTCACTTTATAATCCAAAAAGTCATGGTTATTTTTTTTTCTTTTTGTAATCAAAAGTTTAGGTGAGAGAATGTTCGTTCTTAATTCAAGATTAAGAGCAAACAACTAACTTTAATAAGAGCTTATGATAGAATAATAAATCATGTATTAATGAACATATTCTAAATTTAAACTCTAATTATTGTTAACATGAGTGAAAGTTTCAATCATATCAGCCAATACCGGATTACAAAGTCATGGTTATCTTCATGTGATTCATATTAAAAGAAGTTGGTTGATAGTTGGTATCTAGTCACGAGGAAGGCCTGTGGAATTTAGCATTTTTTTTCCACAAGTTCTGATTGAAAATAGAAGAAGGGACAACAGGTGAAATTAATAGTAAATCTTTAATATACTAATGTATATAGAAATTTAAATATTAAAATATTGTATAAATACATTGTATTTTTTTTATAATTCTTACGATCGAGCACTAGAAATCTTTTTTACATGTGTTGGCAATTTTTTCCATTATGAAGGCTCTAGTTTTATGCCTGAATCCTGATCAAAGCATATGATATTCTAAAAAGGAAATGAGGGACATGCAGGAAAATGATAATATCCAAGATCGAGCATCTACAATCTTTTGACCAAACAACTTTCTTTGCTTTGGAAGATTAAGATAAGGAACATTTATTCTTTCTACCTTAGAATTAGGGGTGACAAATGGATATAAAACGTACGTTCACGCGTTCACGTCATATATACTTTATCTCTCTCGTCATATATGTATATATAAAGCGTTCACGCGTGTATATATATAAGTAACTATAGAAACAACAGTCTTATTTTTGGAGAAAAAAAAATTAGGATGATCCCACCAATATAGATTATGTGACAGTTGTTAAAGTTTCAATAGATATCTATTGAATATTTAATAGATGATTGGTTCATTAATTATTTATTAATTAAAATTAATTTAATTAATTTAATTTTTTTTATTAAATAGATTAGATTAAAAATCTTTTTTATTTATCAATCATTCTAATTAACCCTTTGGGTTGAGTAGTGTCTCGCGGTATCTCTACGGATTAGGCACTT
Organism: Styphnolobium japonicum; assembly: GCA_023212625.1. NCBI lineage: Eukaryota > Viridiplantae > Streptophyta > Magnoliopsida > Fabales > Fabaceae > Styphnolobium > Styphnolobium japonicum. The sequence goes on along the minus strand of JALBWW010000003.1, from coordinate 15,490,106 downwards.
TGGGCTCCACTAATTTAGTGTAGACAGAGTAGAGTACTAGAGTTTTTGCTACCTTTCAACTAGAATGACTCTTATTGGGATTCAAACTTGCGTCCTATCCCATGAGGGTGAGCCTGCTTACGAGCTCGACCAACTCTCAGTTAGTGATTAGATTGAATTTAAAAATGAATAGAATGAATGAATGAAAAATTAATGAATCTAATTTACACACCTACTTAAAATTAAGGGTGGAAAACAGGTCGGGTAGACCCATAAACCTGTACGTTTTTACCCATCTCAATTCATAAATGACGGGTTGGTTTGGGTCTATGGATTGGGTTGGGTTTAAAATAGTCAAACCCACGAAGTATGGTTCGTGTAAAGGGATAAGACTCTCCTAACCCACACAAACTCAACCTGTCCCACTTGAATTTTTTTCTTTTTTTTAAAGATATGTTATCACTTTTTATTAGGGCTTCCAAAATCTTATATAAGTTTATAATTTTTTGGGTAATTAATTTCTTGAGAAATTTTAAATTAAAATTATACTGCATTTAGTATTGGAAGGCAACTTCTTGACCCTTTTTTGTAGTTCTTTGCAACCCATCACTGTTGAAGCATTAGTTTCTGCTCATAACTGATTAAGAACTTTTGATAAATACATTCATTTATGAGTTCAAATAGATGAAATTGAAAAGAATGAAACATGCAGTGTACTATATAAAATGTACTTAATTTGTTTAGTCAATTACTAATAGTTTAATCATTAATACTTGTTAATGCGTCATGATTTCTTTGCATGTTAGATGTGTCTGCTACTAATGCTAATGTAATTTGAAACTTATGTTTTATGTTATATCATTTGTAAACTTATGTTATGTTATTCATAATAAATTTTAATTTGAATTTTCACATGTTATTTTTTTTAGTTCAAGTTCAACTAACGAGTTGAACTTAACCCAATCCACATATGAGTGAGTTGGATTACTTCGAGTCGAAGAAAAATATTTTCAAACCTAACCCACTACTTGTATAAATGGGTTGAATTCAAAAATTACTCTAAACTCAACTTAACCTATATATACCCCTACTTAAAATGTTAAGGGGAGCCAGCCAAAGTCCATGGTAAAAAATCCACAAGCCTAAAATAAATAAAGAATAATAATATATTGTAAAAGCAATGAATTAAAAATATAATATGAACGTACAAGTCACACTGACACTTTTATCACGCTAATCGTGTTGAAGTTGCAAATGACGTGACCTGTACGTGTCTCGTCTTGGCGTGATTCAAGTGGATCACGATGCCTACCATGTTCGTGCGACTCACTGAATCTCCTTCTCTACAAATGCTTCAGCCCACTGTAACTATATATATATATATGTATACTTGTTTTTTAGGGGCTAAATTCATTGAAAATTCTACGCAATCCATCTGAGGTATTTTCTGTCAAATTTTTGGGTGAATAGGGGTTGTCAAAAATAGGCTTGATGAAATAATTTTCAGCGACTAAACCATCAGTAATAAGTGAGCTAGAAAGAGGGACACAATTTGATTTTCGGCACCCAATCTGCCAATAATGTTGTAGCCCACATGGCCTAATGCCGCTGGAAAAACCGCGTGGGCTACAACATTCTCGACAAATTGGGCAGCCGGAAATCAAGTTATGTCCCTTTTTCCAGCCTATTTGTTATTAACGGTTTAGCTGTCGAAACAAGGCTGCCAAAACTTATTTTCATCAAGGCTATTTTCGATGACTCGTATCCTCCAAAAAATTCGTCGAAAAATGATATTTTTGATGAATTGCGTAGAATTTTTCAATAGATTTAGCAACTAAAAAATAAGTTTTCCTTTTTTTGTAGTGATAGTGGGTTGAAACATCTCTGGAGTAGGAGATTCAAAAAGTCATGTCAACACGAGAAACTTGATTCATATGGAACCTTTGACACGTATGGGTCACACCATTTCCCTTAGTGTTGTCACGTGGATCATGTCAACCGTGATCCACGTGGAAGTTTAAAAAAATTCCAGCATGACAAAAATGACAATATATAGATAATTAGTTTGGAAAGCATGATATTTTAGTAATTAGTTTAAAAATCAATGGTAAAATGGTCAAAAGTCCAACATTCGTCAAGTCAACTTGTTTATTCGTTAAACCTATACAACTTGAGTATTAATATTATGGACATGTTTAAATTAATTCATTTTTTTCTGGCCTGTTTAGCCCATGGATTAAATAAGCCAAATCCGTTTATCCGTAGGTTGGTCGTTAGCCCAAATTTTTTTTTTTCAATTTTTTAAAAAATAAGGAGGCATAAGGCTTGTGAAGCCAATATAACTTTTGCTACTTTGCTTCAATATAATATTTGGATGTATGCATTTGTACCTATTATATGTGTTATCATTTTGTTGTGTTGATGCCTTGTTATTGCTAATGTGAATCGTTGATGCTATTCTAGAGTATGGATGAATGCATAAATTTGTTAATTTACTACTTTAGAAATTATATAATCTTGAACATTATTATTAGTAACCATATTTTGATTTATTTAAAGAGCTCTCAAAGTCTCTATATACTTGTAACTTACTTGAAAATTATTAGATACGTTTATTTAAAGAATTAAAGTTTTAAACATTTTTTATTTTTGAAAAAAGAGCAGCCTGTTTAGGGCTGTGGATTAACCTTAAATAAGTCAGGTTTAAATAGATTGGGTCAATCCGTTTAACAGTCATATATATATTACTAAAAATTATAGAATATTGATACCCATTATTTAGTCTTTAAAAAATTTGAAAATCATATATTAATAATATGAAAGACAGATAATTAATTTAACATCCATTAACAATATATACAAAAAAAAAATCTATTTTTATTTGCTTAATGCCAAAAAGGCTTTATTTGACATGTTATATTTAGAATACTTAGGGCAATCCATCAGAGTTAGTTCTCGCAAGGATCAAAATATTTTGCTTAAAAAGTCTAAGTTCAATCATTGATACTTGTGACATATCTTTGTCTTTGAAATACATCCTATATATATTCCCTAAACTTTATATATATAGCCAAGATCAATTGCTACTAGTATAAAAGTTTAGCTCTTACACTAATATTTGACCATTGATGTCATTGTGATATAATGGTTAAAGGGAGTTGTTATGGTACTCTGATGGGTTTAGTATTCAGGGTGAGTTGTCAATCATTTATTGAATGTTGATTTCACAATAAATGTTAAAGAGTCTATTAAATATAAATAAAAACTAATGAATGTTAGACAACTTACCCTGAATACCCGTACCCTGAAAAAAAAAGATGGGCTCAAAATTATCCAATTAACGAAGAGATAGAATCTATTTATAATATATAAAAACAGGCTCAAAGGCTGTATGAAAGCCACGTAAGATATTTTAAACTTCATTTGCTTGCCACGTCAATTCACAAAATTCGGCCACATCAGCCATGTTTGATAAGCTGAGTGAGTAACCTTTCATTTCTCTTCCTAACATTAATAATAACCCTTTTAGTTCCACTCAGAAATGTAACGAAAGCTCTGTTTTCTTTCAGATATCTCATCTCTACTCACCTACTCAGCTCTCAGCGATTTTACAGGTAATTTTTCTGTTTGAATAATGCAATGATTGATTTGATGAATCATGAAATGAAATTATACTTTATTTATTCATAGAAATAGAATTAGAGGTCTTTTGATTCATGATTTTGAAGCTGACTTATGTTTCTTCTTCTTTTTCCTTTTCAATTTCAGCAAAGCTTTTCCACTTTGCTCGCTTTTCCTCTCATTCCAAATTCATTCGTCCATCGATCATGGGCAAAATTTCTCAATCAGGTGATCGCGTTCGACGCTGCTTCATTAGGTCATTCTTTGTAGTTGTTCAAGCTCAAATCCCGCAAAGAGGTGATTGATTGGTTGATTCAATCGCTTAAGGTTTATACGCTTCCTGCCTTATTTTTTTATCTCCGAATTTTGCTTTTTCCTTCTTGAAAAGTTTTCGCCTAGCTTGTGATAATTCACTATTTGGATTCTCAGACCGGGACCTCGAATTTGTCCATTTCATGATAAAAAAATTTGGTATTTGATGTTCCAGGGCCCAGATGCACTCTTTTTTTGTCACCTTCAAATTTTCGTGGTTTTGTGTAAAAAAAAGAATTTTGGATTTATTTGTCTAGATCTCTAGATTGTTCTTGATCTCTCTCAAATTCATTTCAAAACCGATCAAAATCTCGTCTCCAAAATTTTTGTCACTCTAATTTGATCCAATTTCTACCCGTCGATTGATTCATGGTCTCGATTCTATTTCGTTGGTTTAAATATTTTGTGAACAAGACTGATCGAAAATAATTATTAAAAATGTGTTTTTATTTATTTATTTATTTGAGGGTTTTTGATTGTGTGGACAAGTGTTGGGTGATCTCACAGCAAGAGAAAATGGGGTTAACCTTCACTGAGTCGTTTCAAGAAGCTCTTTGCGAAGAAGGAAATGTGTATTCTAATGGTGGGTCTTGATGCTACCGGTAAGACTCATCTGCCTCTTGTACAAGCTCAAGCTTGGAGAAATCGTCACCACTATCCCTACCATAGGTGAGTTCCAATTTTCTTTTGTTTTTGTTTGGTTTTTATTATTTTCAAACATGTGTTAGTGGGCATCAATGAATGGCATGGTATGTAATGATCAATTAAGACTTTTACTTGGAAATTTATAATATTTCTTATCCCAATTGCATAAGGTCCTCCCCCTTTTGATCATTTGTTACATCTGCTAGGAACTTATATTATATTATGTACATCACACCTATAAAATTTGGATTCATTTGAATGCCTTCTGTTGTCCTATGTTATCCTTTTATGTCCCAATGCTTTTGTTGTCGTGGGGTTCTTGTCTCCTTTTTTTCTATGTTTCATGTTTTTTGAGTAATCTTTCTCACTTACTACTTGGTTGTTTTCTTACTAATATGTGTACATTTATGATTTGGCTTTTTTTTTTTAAAACAAGTAGCTAATGCATCTTTGGTACATTTGAAGATGGGGTTTCTTGTTCCTTAAAATTTCTTTGGTTCATCCTTCGTTTCAGAAGTATAGGTTTATTCCTTATGTTTTGAACTTTTATGCCTATTCTATGCAATTTCATTGTACCTGAGCCAACTAAACTCAAGGAAGAAGCCATAATGAACAACAAAGCAGTTCCTATTGACAAGCTTATGTCTAATGAAAATTCAAACAAGGACCCCTTGAAGGAAACCAAAACTGACATGGGAAAGCCTCCGAAACCTCTGTCTCGGACCTATTCTCTTCCTCAAACGCAGCATGTCCCTAAAACAGGGAATTGACCAAATGGAGAAACGGTTAATGAGATTTTTAACGATTTATAAAATCAGAAGTTGAGTTTGTGCAAAGATGTCGGTGACATATTTCTCACCCTCTAAGACTCATCACTGTGATTCCTTCTTCCTTTGGGTGATCTGCTTTTGTCTTCAATATTGTTCAATTTTGTGTCTCAAGTGAGCTGCTGAAAAATTCAAACAATGGAGCTAATGCCGCCATCAGTGGAGCAATTGGATCCTCTAGCTAAGGAACCCACATAACACCCAAGAAGAGAGAAATTCAGGAAATATTTTCTGGCAAATAAGCCATAGATCAAACTATTAACCAAACTACTCAATATCAGCAGATGCTTTCTTCTTTGCATGCTTGATATGATTTACTTGAACTTACTTAAATAATCATTTAGTTATTCTTTATGTGGTGGGTTCACTATGTTTGGAAATCATACGATATCAATTGTTGTAGCATGCATATTATCAGTTATTAATCATCCATAAGCTTTCTCACCTCACAAAAAATATAACAAATTTGTCCTTACTCTTATATTTTTTTTGGAGCTATACTAAGGCTAGGAAGTGTTGCTATGGGTACGGGGATATGCTTGCGATTGAAACTGCATTGGTTAATGAGTTGTATTTCCAGTGCCAAAAGTTTCCATCATATGGAATCTAAAATCGCATTGGAGAGATTTGCTTAGAATTTCGTAGAGAATACTACTTAAATTCTTTCCTCTGCCACCTAATAATATTGAGTCACTGGTAAAATATTAAAAAAGTCAGAACTCAATTAATCATGAATTAGGAGCATTCATTTTAAAGCTTGTATACTCCACTTAATAGACTTAAATTTTTTCTAAATTTCTTACAGGGATAAGGTAAAAAATCTTGCAACAATGAAGAAAAATTCTATCCAGAGGAGTCATAGGTACATATAACATCACTTATTTTTGTAGAAACTATTTCTAAGCATTCACTTTTATCATTACTAAGGCTTGGATTTTGGTTTTAGAAGTTTGTATTATATTTAAGCCTATTTGCAATGTTTATAAATACATTTACAGGAGCCTAGTAGTTAGTTATTGCTTCCAAACAAAAATCTTTCTCTCTTCCTCTCTACCTTTCCTGCTCTCTCTTTGTTTGGCTCAACAATCCTCATGATGTTGCTCCATGTCCTGCAGTTCATCATGCATCACGAAGACTGGAAGTATTTCTAGAATTGGTTCAACTTCTAAAGATCCTGAATCTACCAAAAAGGATATTTTAGGAACAAACTATGTGAAAGATAACAATGGTATGTATCATGATTTGCTTTTAAATTGTAATGATATTTGCAGTCATCTCCTTGCTAAGAAAACTTGACCTCATTTTCGCTACTAAGTAATTTCACTTTTCTTTGCTGTTGAATTTGCTGCTAGATAGCATCAAAGTATTCGGGTCATTGTTGTAATATGTTGATTCCCGTATATAAATGAAATTATCTTTCATTTTCATATTGGATGTTTATGGTGTAGCTACAGGCATGGGGAATCATAGATTTGTTGTCCACAATCAGTGAATTAGTTTCAATTTAAATAAGAAGGAGGGAATTACGTATTTTTTCTTCAAAATATGTAGTGGTTTCAAGTTATCAACTTGTCTTTCTCTACTTTCATGTGTATTTTGTAGATGAGCTTATGAATAAGTTATGATTGCATGCATATAATACCCTGATATTTGAGTGTATTAATGGTTAAATTTCTATTAACCAGTTTCCAATTCATCTACTAGAAACTGATATAATTCATTTCATTTAGAAAATTTTCCATTTTGGTACCCTCCCCCTTGCTGTATATTTGCGAAACAAACGGATAAAAATATCACTCATGGGAAAGCTGGGAGATGCACTCCAATATCCAATGGTGGCCTTTGTTACGTTATTAGACAAGTGTCTTATATGATTGTATGGTTTCTTATATGAAAACTTCAACTTGAGTATTGTATTCAAACAAAAATTATCGATGGGGGCTACATATTCGTCACTAATGAGACTTGCAACCCGCAATCCTACTAAAACGATTTTTTTCCCTAATATTACAATATTTATTTTTATTAATATCTGAAACATTTTTTGTGCATTATATATATTGAAATTAATTATATACTTTATTGCGATAACCTTCAATATATCATTTTTATAATTATTACATACACAATTTTAACAATATCATTTATATATAAAATGCACCTAATATATAAAATGCACTTAAGAAGAACCACAACCATAATCTAAAAAAATAAAATTCTTATACCCGCCCATCGCGCGGGTCTTCATCTAGTTTAACTATTAACTATTAACTTTACTCACCAAATATATTATTAAAAATTTATCTATAAATAGATAATTTATAATATTTTAATTAATACACTCAGCCGATGTGAGTTTGTACCTTTAAAATTGTTTGGAGAAAGATTTAATCTTAATTGAAGTGAAAGTTCACTCGAGAAAAAAATTACCGTTAAAAAAATTAATAGATGTAGTTTTGATTTCACCATTTTGGTTTTAAATATCTAACTAATTAATATCCCATAACAAATGTATTTCTAATAATTCTAAGATTGTGACTCTAACATTACTCGTTAGATAAAAGTTGCAATTTGTTGTAACACAATTCTTTGAGCCCACTATTCCGTCGGCTCTTTTAGGAATTTGATTAAGAAAATTATAGAATTAATATGAGCCACATTAGTAATTATACAATTAATGTGTTATCCCAATAAATATGGTGGCATGGGCTTTAATGTTAATATGTTACTACCAAGGTGAAAATATGTCAGGTTATATGTTAGGTTTTATTTTAAATAAGTTTAGACTATTTTGTAAAATATTGACGTTAACTTGACATATTATTTAGAGTTTAATTTCTATCCACTATCAGTGTAAATTTTCTTTACACTGTCATCTAATCATGTATTGCCAAATCATTAAAAGAGTTTGACTATCACAACCACTACCTAAAAAGTCTAATTATTTTAATGATGTGTCAACACATGATTAAATGAGAGTGTAAAGAAACTTTACACTGACAATGGATAGAAATTAAATCCTATTATTTATTATAGGCTCTTTTTGAGTTTGTTTGACCATTTTATGAAAACATAAAAGTCTGACTTGACCTAAAATATATTTAAAGACCTATATTATATAAAAGAATTTAAATAAGTTAATAGACTCAAACTCTATAAGTTTTGAATATACTTAATATTTAAAAAATTATTATATTATGTATAAAATAAATAAATATTATAAATTTTTAATTATATGTATATAATAATTAGGCTTTTTTAAAAGTCTTAAATCTTGGCCTATTTAATTAAATATACATTTTTAAAATTCTAAACCTAATTTTGTTTGATAAATAGATTAGTATAAAGTGACCAAAAGTAATCTACGCAATAGTCCTCACCTATTTCCACCCATCACTAAGGAAACCTCTATATATATTCTTCCCAATTTTCAAAGAAAAAAGGAGCTTTATTTCGGCTAAAACCGGATCTAATTCTTGATGAGGTTGGGAAAGTATTTTAAAAGGAAGAGAAGTTATATAACAAGAGTACCAATGGATTGCTTAAGGTGTGCTGCCTTTAGGATTGCTGTTGCTCTCTTTTGTTGTATTTCTAGCCTTCTCAGACTCCACTGTTTTGTTGGCTACAGACCATCTCGTTTTCATTAATTTAATGGAAGCCGTCTAACTTCGGCAAAAAAACAAAGGCATTTATTCTATGAATAACTCTTCACCAGCATGCATGATGCATCTGTTATAGTGATAGGTTTATGTGACGCCAAGCTGATGTGTAGTATGCATTGAATTGGTTAACAAGTTGCTTCACTTGGTGATAAAATTATCCAATTTGTTGCCCATCAGAAAATAAATAATGCATTTTGATGACAGTCATTTCACTTTCTTGTTTTGTGCTGATGAAGGGTCACAGCAGGCTAAAAACCAGAAACACAGACAATGGCCGAGCGAGGCCACAGAAGTTCTACAATAATGCAACATCTCTTCGAACCCCCCAAGGGACGGAGCCAAATAGTGTCCCAACTAATTAGAAGATGCAGACTCGTAATTATAAATAAAATATATACAGTTTTAGAAGTTGTACACAACCAAAATTTAAGATGACAGCAATGATCAGGTGTGGTTTTAGTTAGGAAACTGGGTTTAACGTGAGTTTAAATTTTACTAGAAGCACCTTGTAATTAGATTAAGTTGACATCCGAATGAAAATTAATCTTACATATCTCATTATCTTACAAATTTTTTTTAAGAAGACACCTCTAGCACCCTAAACTAGCTAGGTTAAAATAAATTTAAAAACTCTCCGGGTAAAGAAAGATTATAATTAATATCGGGGGATGAATACCTGAAAACTATGTGTGTAAAATCCACTATACCATATTTTAGAACTCTAGAGAAAATTTGTATAACAACCCTTACACCCAGTCATTTATATTAGAGAAGATTTATACTTGCACTCAATTAAAAACTCATTACAATTAAAAAACTTAAAATAATTTTAAATTTCCATTAACTTAGAAGTTCTATTGAAATAAAAATATATTAGAGTATAAGGAAATGGATAATGAGAGTTTTGTTTGAAACAAAATTACCTCTTTATATTGAATCCATGTAAAACAAATATAAATTAGTATAAATATTAATTTACTATCAATATGATAACTCAAAACCATCGAGAAGGTATTTTAGGTAAATCAAATGGATTGCAATTCATTTTCACTCTTCCTTTTAATTTTGGGGTCTACAATGGATTGAATTAAGTGTCCCTTACCACTTAAGCTAAGTTCAAATCACATTGGTCTCTCCTCCTGCAGCATGAAAGGAGTTGAAAATAAATTTTTTCTTATTTTTCATTTTCTTCTAAAGTAACAATGAGTGAAATTCATTCCACTTCATTTTCACTTCCCTTCCTCTTATTTACCTTTTCATTTCCTATCGATTCGTATAGTGGTTTAGCTAAATATAGATAAATGACAATTGTCTTATGCTTGCTTAATACAATAAAAATGAGGAACAGTTGAAAATATATTACAACTCATTTGCACTCCAAACCCACAACTTTTAGCCTCTGCTCTCATATGAAAGTGAGTTTACCATAATTTTTCACTCATTTTTCTCCTCATACCAAAAATCAAAACTAAAACCTTTATATTCTCATTTCATTTTCTCCCCCTCCCTATTTTTGGCCTTCCCATCTTCCTCCAACCCTCCTTTTTAGTTTTTTCCAAGCTAAGTGTTTGCACACTCCAAAAAAAGTGAGTTTGTGTGTTGTTCATCTTCGGACTATTTTCTGGTTCTTTTTTCTTTGCAGTGAGTTCGATCTTAGAGTTGAATATGGTGATGGTTGAAATTTGAGACTCATTCCATGTTTTTTGGGGGTCTAAAGACTCCTTCCAGGCTTAGCCCATTGAGTAAAGTCAATACATTATGGGCCATTGTCAGGGTGGATTCGAGGACCATGGCTGACCTAACTTAAATTCTAATAGTTCAAGCTCGGTTTGATTAAACAAATGTTTGAATTTTTGAAGTTGAGCTTGCTTGATCAATGAACCTGGGATCAAAGCTTTACCTACTTCGTATCTTAATTAATTTCAGAAATACATTATTGTAATAACACATCAAGCATAGACTTATTTTGAAATTCATTTTTACTTTTTGCTTTGATAATTTATATAGTTTTCAAATTGCAAGTGACTTGTGGAATTCACAACATAATAGGTTTTTTTTTTTTTCAAAGTCAGTCCAAGATTTAGTGTAGGGAAGTAATAGAATAAAATGCAGGTAAAGTGATGTACCAAAAAAAAATGCAGGTAAAGTGGTCTAATTGGGATACAATTACACCCTAGTTTGGCCGGTGAAATCCAACTTGAAATTAAGTCTTGAAATTTGAATTTGACTTTTTAATTTTAATTATCTTATTTATACATTAAAATTCTAATTCTAATTTTATGTTTAATTTCATATAATTATAAAATAATTAATTTTTTACTACTTTTAATTCTTAGCTTAAGAGTCTAAAATTTACAACTCCAAGCATATATATATATATATATATATATATATATATATATATATTTTTAAAAAAACATTAAATGGCAAAAGTTAAAAACTGCAACAATCTTTTCTATTGACATTGGCAACTATAGTCACCAATGTACTTTGACCACCATCTTTGTCATCGTTGAGAGTACTAAAATACATTAAGGTTATTAGTCTTATTGATAGTGAATTTGAGCTTATACTAATAATATTAGTACTTCACATAATTACGGATTAGGTTAGAGTATTGTATTACATTATATCTATATATCATATGTTGAGTTAGCCGTCTTTCTCTCTTTTCAACCTTTTCTACGTACACCCTAGAATTTCAACAATTGTTAACACATTCGAGTTAAATTTTTTCCATACTACCGCTTGAATAACACATAAGTCCATAACGAAGTAAAACTATATAGATATCGAACTAATTGTATTAATATAAAGACATATACGTAACCGCACTTTTTTTAAAGCGAAAAGATGTTTGCAAACTAAATTCTTATATTATTTTTATATTTGATTAATGATGGAATAAATTTTTGGTTAGTACAATATATTATTTAATTAATGAATTTAAGTCTCATTTGAATAAGTTTATATGCACCTTATTTGAACTTATCTATAAGAATAAGTGATTATGAAATATTTTTATCATGTTTAGATAATCTTATTAAAACAACTTATAAAATACTTATTCTCATATGATAAAATTTTTAACTTATGAAAATAAGTGTTTGTGAAAGTTAAAAATAACCTAAGTGTTAGTTGTTTTTATAATAATTTTGACAAAATTAACCTTAAGAAAATGATACAATGCATAACATATTCCTCAAGTACATAATACTTATTCTAAAGAGTTTATAAAAAGTGTTTATCCTAGTGCTATTTAACTTATTTTAGACAACACTTATAATAATATAACTTATTAAATAAGCTCTACTTGAATAAATATTTATATAAGTTATTTATTCAAACAAGGTTGGTAATTGATTATCAGCTTATAAGTAATTAATTACCAAATTTATTAATTAAATAATATACTATATTAATTAAAAATTTATTCATCGTTAACAAAACTTAAAAATAATATAAAATTTATAGTGTGGGAATAAATATTATTGTTATTTTTAAAAATACTTAAATTATTCACATATATAATATCTGCAACTACAAAACTTCTTCTAAATTCTAATCTATCGTGCTTTAGGGTATGTTTGAGAGTTTTAAAGATAATGAAAAGAAGTGGCTCATAATGAAATGAAATGAAATGAGAAAAAAATAAAAATAAAAAGGTAAATGTCACTCAATTGTTTGGTAGTTTAATAAAGAAATGAAAAAAACACCTTATAATCTCTTCAAAAAATTATATCACTTCCTTCTAAACACCTTAATTTAAAAAAAATAATAAAATTAAAATTTTTAATGACAAAAGAGTATCTTTAATCCCTTTATTGTCATTTTCTTCTATTATCTTTAATAATTACCAAACGTCCATTTTATAAAATTTATTATGTGATTTCGTTCGATTCCTTACGGAAATCCTCCCAATTAGAGAAAAGAAGCAATGTTACTCCTAAACACCTCAATTTAAAAGAACAATAAAATTAAAAATTTTAATAATAATAAGGTATATTGAGTCCCTTCATTATCACTCTCTTCTATCATTTTTAAAAATTTTTAAATATCTATTTTATAAAATTTATTATCTCTTCTCATTCCATCCCATTACGTGAAATCCTCCCGATTAGAGAAAAGAAGCAGGGTTGCTCCACCATTACCGGCTAGTGGCTCGCCATGTATATTTCACAAGCAGTTTCTTGTTACTTACTCGCACTAACTTTTAATGGGTATCGGTATGTTTTGTCACGGTGACACTGTCAAGCAAGGCTCTAAGCAACTCTGTACTCTCTCTTCCTCGCGGGGCTGGGAACCCCATCAAACTTTTCGACCATAGTTTGGAAGAATGGTTCGGGTTTAGAAGGTACAGCCTCGTTTTCTAGTCTATTTTATTTTATTTTTCTCTTTTTGGGCTGAAAGTTGATTACTTGTTGGGGTTTTGGTCCCAAAAGTGCTAAGCTAATGCCATTCTAATCAATTTCGCCTATGATTTCCTTCTGAAAGTGTGACCATTTCCCATTCTTGTGATTTTTCAGGGTCTAGAAATTCCTTTCGTTAGTGGGTTCTTCTGGTTTTACTGCCAGGGGAAGCAGTTTACTGATGGCTTTACTTTTGGGTCCATGTCACGGAGTAGGATGGGCTGAAGCTTGAGTTTTGAGACTGATGGGGTTTGCTGGAACTAGCGTTTTTGGGGGTGGGAATTTTGATTCACCAATTGTTGGCAGAAATGGTGGATTTGGTGTTGAAATCTCCCTAAACGAGGAGAGTTGGTGTTAAAAGTCTGAGACTTTTACTTAGTCTGATTTTGTAATTGAGGCTGCAAGTATGGCTTACCGCATGTGGAATGACAATTTTGCTGTTGGAAATGCGGGGACAGCACTTTTGGCTATGGACAGCGAAGTAAAGGGGAGTGAGCATATGGATGATGATCTTGAAAGCTTTGTGGCTGAGGCAGCACGAGTTAAATATAAATATGAATTGGGAGATATGGTGTGGGCAAAGGTTAAATTTTATCCATGGCGACCTGGTCAGATATACAATGAAGCGTGGGCAAGTCCTTCAATATTCAAAACAAAAAAAGAGGGTCATGTGTTGGTTGCCTTTTTTGGGGACAACAAATACAGATGGTTTGACCCTAAGAAACTTATTCCGTTGGATTATCACTATGTTGAGAAATCAAATCAGACAAGAACTTCAGCTTTTCTGAATGCTGTTGAAGAGGCTGAAAATGAGGTCAGTAGAAGAGCAGCATTAGGATTGCCATGCCCGTGTCACAACCTTCTGAATTTTCGGTCTATTAATCTTTTTGATTGGTTCTATGCTGTTGATATAAAAGGGTATGAACCCTCTGGAGTATATTCAATGAAGCAAATAAGAAGTGCTAGAGATGGGTTTCAGCCAGTTGTGACAGTTTCTTTTGTAAGACTGTTAGCATTGATGCCAGGTAGGAAGTTCCAGCAGGATGTTGATTGGATTAAAAATTCCGCAATGGATTGTACCAATCGGAATGCTGTGTTTGGGGAGTCTGATGAAACCCATGCAGTGGAATCTGGAGCTCAATCAAAGCACCTAAGCTTTGATGATGCTGGTCACTTTGTAGATGTAACACAAAATGATTCAAAACATCCTGGAGAATACCCAAGCTCCAAAAAAGTTATTAAGGTAGACAGTAAGAAGAGAAAGAAAGAAGCAGAGCGGCAATGTAGCATGACACATGTATTTCAAAACCTTAAAGATAGAAGAAATGAATCTTGAGACTAAACTCTCAGAAAAGTCTAGTCGAACTAGTTTATTGGACAAAGAATTGATTGACAGGTCAGCAGGAGAAAGAAAACACAGATTACCATATTCTGTCCTCTGATTCTGTGGCTTATACGGAAATGCTTGGTTCAAGGACAGAAGTTGAACTTCGTTGAATGGTCGTGGATCTGTTAGCTCTTGCTCTAGATGCCTACCACAGAACAGAATATCCCTGAAATTGTGCAGCAGTTTTTCTTGCAATATAGGTCTTGTATTTATCAGAAAAGTTTTGTTGCCAAGTCTTCAGTACTACTGGAATTAGGTCGAGTTAATTTTAAGCCCACAAAATTTCCTGCTTCTACTGTGGCTGTTGATGGTCCTTTCAGTGCAAGAACTCGGGGCCTACCTTTAGATTCTATTCCACCCATAAAACGTCCAAGACCTGATGACTATATGACTCATCAACAAAGGTGTATCCTTTGTTAATGGTAAATAGATCTC
The DNA here is from genome assembly GCA_023212625.1 of Styphnolobium japonicum. Classification (NCBI taxonomy): domain Eukaryota; kingdom Viridiplantae; phylum Streptophyta; class Magnoliopsida; order Fabales; family Fabaceae; genus Styphnolobium; species Styphnolobium japonicum. The sequence goes on along the minus strand of JALBWW010000003.1, from coordinate 15,474,829 downwards.
CCCAAGCTCCCCAAGGGTTCAGAAAAGCCGGTATAAGCCTGTAGGAGAAAAGGCTGGAAATCAGAAGTATACAAGTCTCCGGAGTAGAAATGTAGAGAAAATAGGTTCCACACATGTGGCAAATCAGGTTAAAGATGATCCAGAGAAACATAAAACTTGGATAAGAAGTGCTGAACCTACAATTTTTGAATGAATCTGAGATGAAATTTTGAATCTGAGATGAAATTTTAGATTTCATATGCTTGAGTTATTATCCCACATTTCATAGAGGAAAGTGGTAGGTGCTTATGGGTTTCGTATTGAGAGAAAAGTGGGTGGGGGTGTTGATGAGTTTTCGAAAAGTTTATTTTAGAAGTTATTATCCAAACAAGATATTTTTTAAATGATGAATATTAAATTATTGTAATTTAAATTTCTAGTATTTTAAATTCTTTAAAATTTTAAAATGATTTATCCAAACATAGTTCTCACATTGGTATATCTCGTGTCTTTACCCTTACTAAAATTTCAAAAGTGTTGCTTCTTAATCCTACTGACTAATGTAACAATTGTAATCTGGCTTGTGAAGAACATGCGAAGTTATTTGTTTAATGGAGTATTTTATGACCGTTGGAATTAGTATTTCTTGTACTGACATGCTAGATGGATTGGCCTTCACTGGTCGTGTCAAAGCCAGATTTCGGATGCTTCCAGTTAAGCGATAAAGAAATGTGTTTATTGTTTTAAATAGGTACAAACTACAAAGCATCCAATGCTTGTTTTATTATGTAAGTTGTTTCCATCCATGAAGCGTTATTGTATTGAATTTCAATGGCAAATGAAATTAGAATAATTCATGAAATCCTTCTGCCAACTAGAATAATATGTTGGGAGACAAAAACATAGGGGAATCTGATAAGGATCCCAGTAACTTGGTGTTGGTGGAAACAGCCAATTTTCCATGTGCTTCGCAGAAAGGAAATTAAAAAAGAAGCAAGAAGCAATTTTGAATGGAGTAATGTTATATTTTTTTAATAAATTTTATTAATTACTTAAAATAAAAATATTTTTAATATTTTTAAAATATGAAAATATTTTTTAAGTAATTAAAAAAATTATTAGACTGATTAAATATGAGAATATTTGAACATGTTTCCTTCCTTTGAGTTCTGGAATTCTTGAACCTAGAAATCGGAATATTCATATGTCCCACCATCTATCAAGGCCGTGTGCAGGCCGTGGCCCGGCCCGCGTTACTCTTTCTTTTTGGATAGAGATGCGTGATGACATGACACATGTCATTTGAGAACAGAACAATTTCCTTTCATTTCCTGCATTAATTTATTTTCACGTTCGTCAAACAATTTTAATTATCCTAACATTTTAAGGGTGGTAATAAAAATACAATGAATCAGTACAAAATATGCCATAAATAATTTTTTTAATACAAAAAATTAAATTTATAACATAACATCTATATTATAAATTTCTATCAATACCTGAATTCTTATTTAAATAAAATTCATACAACTAAAGAAAAATATATTTAGTAAAAATATCTTAAAGATTAAGCATAAATTGAATAATAATACAATACCGCCATTGAGAATTCAGATAGGAATTAGAAAAAGAAATGATAACTACTACTAGAAATATAAATAGTAAAGTAGAAGTTACGCGTCCATAACAATACCTGGAAGATTCCTAAATTGTTTCTTTTCCTTGGTATAAATTGTCCATGGCCGTGATTTTAACTATTGCTTCGTGCAAAAAACCAATCAAAACAAATTGTCAATAGCCAACCCAACACAACCACACAAACCAAACAAAAAATCTCAAAATTCTTTTCTTTCTTTCTATTTCGTTCATAAGAAATGGAATACAGAACCTTGGAACTCAACATCGTATCAGCAAAGGACCTCAAAAATGTTAATCTCTTCTCGAAGATGGACGTATACGCCGTCGTTTCCCTCTCCGGCGACCCCATCCACCACCAGAAGGCGAAAACCCCCGTCCACAGAGACGGCGGAACCAACCCGACCTGGAATTACCCCATCAAATTCACCATCAACGAATCGCTGGCGCACCAGAACCGATTGTCCCTCGAAATCAAGCTCATCTCCGACCGCACCCTCGCCGGCGACACCGACATCGGCCAGGTCCACGTCCCCATCAAGGAGCTCCTCGACAACCCCGGCGACGGCACCTCCTTCCGCCACGTCAGTTATCAGGTGAGGACACGGTCGGGGAAGCCCAAGGGATCGTTGAATCTCTCTTACAAGCTTGGGGAACAAGTCGCTGCTCCCACGAAGCATGAGCCGGTGATGGCTTATCCGGCGGCGGCGTCGAAGCATGAACCAGTGATGGCTTATCCTCCCACGGCGGCGGGATCAAGCTCCGTGCCTTATGCCGCGCCGTATCATCCTCCTCCGCCGGCACATCATGCGGCTGGGTATGGGCACCCTCCGCCACCGCCTTACGGTGGGTACCCACAGCCTCAACCGGGGTACGGTTACCCGCCTCAACCGGGTTATGGGTACCCGCCGCAACAGGGTTACGGGTATCCGGGGGCTCAGAGACCGGCGAAGAATAAGTTTGGAATGGGATTGGGTGCCGGGTTGCTTGGGGGTGCGCTGGGTGGGCTTCTGATTGGGGACATGGTATCTGATGCTGGTGCTTATGATGCTGGGTTTGATGATGGTGCTGGGTTTGATGATGGTGGAGGATTTGATGGTGGTTTTGATTTTTAAATTTCTTTATTCGTTTTGTTTTGCGGATGTCACTGTTGCTTTCTTTTTTTTTTGGATGTATAATTATGGTCTACGAGCTTGCTTTCCTTTCGATATTTGTTCAAGTTAACATGACTGTATATTTATATATGATGTTATATATATATGCTTGACATTTATGCTCTTTTTGTGATTTCTTTGTTTGAACATTTGCTCTTTTTTTTTTTTTTTTTGGATAAAGCTTGGTTGTTATAATAGTTAGAACATTTTATTTCTATGACCAAACGAAAAATGAACTTCTTGTTTAAGTTATAATAGGTTTGATGCTCTTTGTTACTTCACCAAATCAAGTTTATTAAGATAAAAATGGATGGTTCAGGTCAACTAAAGGGAGAAAGCATGGCAATGCAACAACTGTTTTTCTTATTGTACCTCTTAGTACTGAACCATGTCATTTCTTTAATTGGTTAGCCCTAGCATCAGATTTAGGAGTGGCAAATCCTAATTTCTTGCAAAAACGACTTTGAATCCACTATCTAATAAATGTTTTAGATTTGACATAAGTAGATTCAAGTCAAAAAAATGGTCAATTCACTAGCATGACCCATTTTATTCTCTTAATATTTACATATTATTTTGCTTTAAAAAGCTGCTAAATCAATCAAATAATCATATCAACAAAGCGCTGGGTTCTGATTGCTAGTTTGAACAAGTGCAGCAGGACAAAATCTAAAAGGCAAGAAGGCAGGTTATCCAGGATTATAAAACGCAACTCTGAGGGAATTTTTTTTTTTTTTGGAGCATGTTATAATTTATAACTAATAATTATCAAAGTTCAATCCTTTACATCAGAACTTGAAACTGTTTTTATTTTCCTGTTTATTTCGCTAAAAGCAAAATCGTGGTCCATCCTTGAGTGAATTTTGATTTCCCTCTAAAGCTGCTAAACAAGAAAATTGTCGGCAAAACCTGAATGGATCTTGGAATAGGGAGCAGACACAACGATACCTTCGATGAAGTCCCAATGAAAGCTGTCTGTTCTTGTTCAACTATTTGAAGACAAGGCTAAAGCCTTGCCAAATTCGTCGAGACCTTAAGCTTATTCTACCAGAAGGATTGCATAGTCTGATAACAATGGCAATCAAGGTTCATGGAGTTCCACCTTCCACAGCCACTGCGCGGGTTTTGCTCTGTCTCCATGAGAAGGGCCTAGCATACGAGCTTGTGCCAATGGACTTGGTTGCTGGTGTCCACAAACAAGAACCTTACCTTTCTTTAAATGTAAGAACTCCTCCATAATCCATATATAATCACTTCCCTCTTGCCTTTGGGTAATTTTATACTCTATATCAATTAGCATATGGGAGTGCTTTTTAAGCTACACAATTTGGGAATGACTCATTTTCTTTCTATAAATTATAAACCTCCTCCCAAATCCCAATTAAACTGAAAGTTGATATCTTTAAATCAGAGGATTCAGTTTTCTATTGTTGAAGTGTCTAACTAAAAAAAGCACTGCTGAAACAACTAAAATGTGTGCCATTGCTATTTGTCCTCTGCTTGACAGCCATTTGGCCAGATACCAGCAATAGAGGATGCTGACATCAGTCTCTTTGGTGAGATTATCTTTGAACCATTTCTGTTATAATAAAACATCCTGCTGCGAAAGATTAGCTTTGATCAAAATTGATTTTTCCATATGAATGCTTGTATAATATGTTTGCCATGGCCAGCATCAAGGGCAATTAACCGTTATTTGGCAAGAAAACACGAGCATTGGACTTGATCTCCTCGGATCAAACAGCTTCATAGAATCTGCCAGTGTAGATACCTGGATGGAAGTGAAAGCTCACCAATTCGATGTCCCTATTTCTACCATCATCAACCGGATAATAGTTAATCCCATATATGGGTTACCTCCTAATGAGCAAATTATCGAGTCTGAATTGTAGAAGCTTGGGAAGGTTCTTGATGTTTATGAAGAAAGGTTGTCCAAAAATAAATATCTTGCTGGAGATAATTACTGTTTGGCTGATTTGCACCACATCCCCTACCATGTATACTTCATGAGAACTCCTAAGCGTTGAGCCTGTTAGCCACCAATGCCAAGCACAAGGTGTGGCTCAAGCCCCACTCCGAGATGTTGTTCTTGGTAAGGCAACCATGTCCTGAAGGGTGCCCTGGGCAGGATCACCAACAACGTCGCCCCCGGTGATGGAGTTGTGGTGTTTTACATGGCGGATGTGCCGTTGGGTTTTGGGGTCTCCGCCAAGTCCACGCAGGATTGCAGGAGGTTGGACCCCAATGGTGTTGTGGTGCTGCAGCAGGCGGATATTGGAGAGTGAGTACTTGAGGGTGGAGGATGAGCTTTGAGCTTGTTACTGCATGATCTTGGGGTTTTGTACGGTTTTGGCTAATGGGTTGCTGTTGTATGTTTAATCTGCTATGGTTCACTGAGATTGAATCATTTGAGAATCTCATGAAATTTTTAAAATTTTTCAATGATTATTATTGATTTTTCCGTCAATTACATTATTGCCTACTTGATTCTTTTGCCTATGTTCGTTTACTTGCTACATTTTGAAGCAGGTGATCCAAATTATGTGATTCCTGTGTCCTTTTTTGAGAACCATTCGTTATGTGTAAAGAATAGATTTGGGGAATATGTGCTTCCCAGTGTACTTAGATGGAGAAATCAATTATTAGGTTTGTGTTCAGGCTGTATCAATTCCAATCACCTGACATGGCTCTCCCATCTTCCTTCCAGAGAGAAAAATATGCTTTCTGATATTGATATCTGAATTCATGTCCCAGCCTATCTGACATTGATATCTGAACATGATTTTGTATATAACAACGCATTGCAAGAAATCTTGCTATTTCTGGTAGAATTGTTGCTGATTTTCCAGTCCAAACCATAAAGAACAAAAGAGAGTTCATATTCAGATTCCTTATTTTGTTTGAAGAGGGTTCTTGACATACACTCTCCAATGGCAACTGACCTGCATGCTCTTGGGTAAATTAGAATACTTAAAACTTAAATATAAACAAAATGTTTGGGGTTACTGTGGCATACTCAGGTGACTATGTAGCCACCGGACTCAAAATTGAGGAACAGATTGCAGGTGCCATGCTTGGATTTGGTTGGCTGGACTCTGGAGTGATGTGCTGTCAAGTTAATACAGCATATGGAGCAAACATGAAATTGCAATTAAGAAGAATCACTTCTTTACAGGGGAAGACCAATACTAGTCGTTCTATTTTTAAATATATTTATCATTGTTTGCCTTGAAATAAATCTCAAGGGCATGGGATTGGTTCTTTTCATTTTTTTTAATATTATTAATTATTAGTTTCGTTTGAATGGGGTGTAAGTTCAACATCAATGATTCAATATCCTGCTTCCTACTTGAAGTTTGTTCAGTCTGCCATACTTAAACTGCAGTATCTTTGATGAATTGTAATTGGCAATGATATCACTACATCTTAAATGTTCATCGGTTGCACCTTGTGATACTGGATGAAGTTCTTTGTTTAAATGCTTCATCTATCCAAGAGAAGTAGAGAACAAATTGAAAAACAAAAGAAGAAAAAAAGAGCTATGAAGTCCCTCTGAAGCTTGAAGGCTTCGACTGATAATGAACTTGAACATTAAATTTAAACAAGAAATTTCTACTTTCCAAGTTTGATGTCTTTGTTTTGATGAATATTTTTAAATTTGGTATCTACAGAGGTCAATTTCACACAGGCAATAAAAGTTAAAAGTTCCCTATTCTAAGTTTATCCAGTCCCAAATTTCAATCAAAAGGAAAGATCTCAAGACACTTTTGTGCATTTTCAAACTGCTTCCTCTCACTTAAATCAATTAGCTAGTATGATGATTGATGCTATATACCATATGCTTATTGACGTCTGGCACATCACTTCTAACCAGTCAGTTGTAGGTATTTTTATTGTTCGTGTTCTCTGTATCCTTTGACAACATTCTCTTCAAATAGTTGCTTTGTGCATCCCCCCCCCCCCCCTCCCAAGTTTCATACTTCGAAACTAGGAGTTTGTTTTAGTCATATTGAAGGTATACTGGGTTGAGAACAAATCTATCTAATGTTTTTCTTAAACCATTGCTACATTACTATTTGCTTTAAATTTTGGTGAGCTTTCTCTAGGAATTTTTGTCACTGAGGCTCCACCTAAATCGAAATAATTAAACGGCAGTTCTTTTGGACATGGTTTGGGAATACCTAGTTCTTCTTATCTTATTGCTTCTATGATTTATACTCTTCTTGGAACGTATTGTTGATATACTTGCTTCTTGGCATCTTTAGAGATTTCCCAAAAAATAAAAAGATTGTTAGCAGGAGGCATCAGTACTTGTCTGCATTAATTCCAAACTCAGCACGTAAATTGTTAGGAAAATGACTAATCAATATCAAACTTGTCACATTATTACTTGTGTTTTGTTTTGTTCTATTATTCTTAATAGTTTTGGACAACGTTTCACTGTCTGGGAGTAATATTTTTATGAAACGAGCAACATTTTAATTATATTTTTGCAGTTGCGTCTTTGTCAGATGGAAATGGGTTCTTAGAAGGTACACAACTCAGGCCAATATACCGAGCATGGGGCTCAGGTAACCAAAGGGGAAGCAGTAGCGCCAACAAAGGTGGGACATGAGAGGCTTCAGTATGGTTGGTGTTGCTTCATATTTAAGCAAAGTAGACTTGAGGAAGTAGTCATCTTCAATATGTAGCTTTTCTGCCATATTGAATGTGGATCTCAGAGCTTTGGGAAGGCATATGCTGAATGAAAACAGGCACAATGATCTACTACAGTATATTGGAATAAATCGAATAGCAAATTAAACTGCCTTAATCCTGTTCAAAAAGGGTCCAAGTTATATGTCAAATACCTTTATATGTTAGTTTGTATTTTAAACCTATCAATGTCACTCAATTGATATTTAAAGAATTATTATGCAAGATTGACATATAGGGAACTCGATGAGAATTGACAACAAAACCAAAATGCGCATCCAGGGAATCGAACCCTGGTCAGTACCGTGGGAGGGTACTATGATACCACTACACCAGATGCGCTTGCTTGGTTGATGTTTGTTTTGAAATTAAACTTACAAAATTTTGTTACAGGAGTACAGTTTCAAGGGTTATTATAACGGTGTAATTCAGTACCTCAAAGCAATTCTCTTTTTTTTTTTTGTTTTTTGTTTTTAAAATAGCGAAATCAAATCCTCATTTTTCGCTTTAGTTTGATATTTTAATTAAAAAAATCAATAATTGTTTGCCTTTTATCATTGCCAGTAAAATAGAATAATGACGAGGATTATTTTAATTGCGAAATCAAATCCTCATTTTCGCTTTAGTTTGATGTTTTAATTAAAAAAATCACTAATTGTTTTCCTTTTATCTTTGCCAATATATAAACTAGAATAATGACGAGAAAATTCTCTATTGTTTTTGCCTATGATCCTTCATTCTCAGGACGTATTCTCAAAACCAACGCTCCCTCATTCCAACATAGGCACAAAATTAAAAAATGACCAAAGGGTGAATTTGAAAAAAAGTTATTTCTATTTGGTTTGTTTTAAAAATTAATTAAGTATTTAATTAATTTAATTAATAATTTACATACGATTAATTAATAATTTATTCTTATTGTGATATTTGATATATAGTTAATTGCATATAAATTATTGATTAAATTAATTAATTAATTAATTAATTTTTAAAACGAACCAAATGAGAAATATTTTTTTAAACTAACTTTTGAGTAATTTTCCCAATTAACAATTGATAAGCAAACCAGCCATTCTCCATCCATCAACTTCAATCCTTTTTCTTCCTGCCGCTGAATTCCCTCTCCCTCACCCTTTCTTTTCTCCCCAGTTTTAAAAAGTCATAATTGATATATTCCCATTCAAAAATACTATAACTTAGTAAACCCAATCAGATTTTCTTGTGTTATTTTAAATAGTATAATGCAGAATAAGTTCATATACCTTGGCGGGGCCATCATCCACTGACACTTAAGGTACCTAAACTAGGGGCTGAGCAACAATCAGTAAAATAGATGAAAGCATCGCATCTCCAAGCCCCGTCCTGACTTATGAAGTTTTTGTTTTTTATAATTGGGAAACTTCTATACAAAGTTTAAGTTATTTAATTATGTTTCACTCCAAAATAAAGTATCGTTAATATATGAAGCTTTAAACATTTCATGTCAAATATAAAGCCTTAAGAAATTGCCATTGGATGATTTCGCTACTGATTAAGTGATTATTATCCTTCTCTCTTTCCCATATGTCTTCCCTCACTAATGTGTTCATTTTATACTTCCTTGTTACTACGTTGTTGTCTTTTACAAGTTACAACTCTCATTTCTTAGTCCCTCGGGTCCATTATAAAAATTTCGTGTTTAAGTCTCTTCATTTTTTTTCCGGTCCAAGTGTTTAAGTTTTTTAATTAAGAATGGATGGGTCAAATTTGAAAGAGGAAAATATGCTATCCTTGTAGGCTCCAATAAACAACAAAAAACAGTTTTCACTCTCAGTTCAAAAATTGAGAATAAGAAAGGATATATGTTTACATCATTGTTTCATCAAAGGGTAGGTACCGTATTTATTTACCGTTAGAAGAATACTGCAAGACTCTGGTTTTCTTGAATGAAAATTAGTTAACTAAAATGATTTTAATAATGAAAAATTTAGATATATAATTTAGGATAAAATGCAAAATTGCATAAAATACTAATTAAGTAAATACAAAATATTTTTTCAAAAGGAACGAATACCCTTGAGAAAATAGTGGTAATCTTCCCTTCAAAACTTTTCTTTTGAGAACTTCCAAAACTAAACTTTAATTTTTTGGTACAATAGTTAAACAAAATTAAGTTTGAACCTATAAACTATCCAAACTTAAAAACTAAACTTGATTTGAGGTAAAGGTTTGCAGTAATAAAAATACAGTAAGAAATTAAATGTGCCCTGAATATTATGTCTTCTCCTTCAACTTGAGAGCAATCTGATCGTTCAACATACAAGCAATTAAATGTGCCCTGAATACTGAATACGAGAGGACAATGATTGAAGAATAATCAAAGCTATGTGGCCCCAGCCTCCGCCACGCCGTTCCCTCCGTCCCCACAACAATCTACCATAAGAATGAATCTTGATTCTGGAGAGATTCTGTCAGGAAAATTGATTTTGTTAGAATGGGAGAAGTTTGGATAATATTTTATAAAAATTATTTTTAAAAGTGTAATTATTAAAAATGATATGAGTTATTGAGTTATATTATTAATAAATTGATGTTAAAAAAAATTGATTAAAAATAAATCGATAGTAAAAAAAATTCTTTTAAAAGTTAAATTTGTTTTTGGTATTGTAAAATAAAATTACTTTGAGTGTAACTATAATAATATTTTTAAAAAATTAGTAAGTTATATTTATTTAAGTATTATTAAAATAATAATATAATATCAAATTATAAGGATATTTCTGTTAATACATATATAAATTAGTTTTATTTTACCGTAAAAGTAACAAAATGTTATTTTTAAGTTTAGGGTGTTAGAATCACATTTGAATAATTGTAGTATAAAGGTTGTCAAACATGTTATCACAGTATTGGAAGCATATTTTCATTGCCAATGTGATTTTGAGGTGGCCAAACTCTCAAAGTATTTGGATTAGATTTTGTAAATTTTATTTTTTATGAATTTCAGTAATTTATGTTATTTAGATAGTGTTAATAAAAAATAATTTTATTATATGCATAATTACCAAAACAAAATATTTGATCGTGTGTGTTGATTTAGATTGTAAAGGGAAGATCTTTGTGCAAAATATACAGCGAACATGGTTTTCAACAAATTTCTTTAAGTTTTCATGCATTTTGTTCTTTTTTATTCAAATCTAAATATGAAAAAATTCTTACACACTCTTAGAGTAATACTCTAGGCCAATAAGCACGTGTCATTTACATGAGAAGAGCACATGTGAATATGACTAAATAAATGACACGTATCATTTGCTTATTAGTTTAGAATATTACTTTAAGAATGTGTAAGAATTTCCCTCAAACATGAGATGACACACATTTCAAACCATGGTGTGGTGTGGTGGCTACGAGATGATGGGGATAAAGTAAAAGTGATATTTACCTTCTATCTTATGATTCTTATTATCCATCACCTCAACCCTTAGAACAAATATAAAATTATACGACAAATATAAGGGGGGAAAAGGTACCATATTTTTCCTTATTTAATTTAATTTATGCATGAAATATTTTATAAGGTGTTAGATAACTTATTAAAAGAGGACATGAGTGGAATTTAAACAAATTTCAAGAAATCAATGTGATTAGATACCTATTACTCGTATATAATTCAATAAAATTATATTCTCAACCAATTATTTCACTACATATATATATATATACATATAAGGAGCATATCAAGTGAGAGGAGTAGTTTATTATGAGAGTAAGAGGAGCAAATCTTGACCATTGGATCATCTATGTATGGTCAAGATTAAATGTTACTCAAAGGTCACATGACCACTTAAAAAAGTCACATGACTTTATGTTTTAATCTTGACCATACATAGATGATCTAATGATCAAGATTTGTTCCTCTCACTCTCACAATAAACCACTCCTCTCACTAGATATGTCCCCTATATATATATATATATATATATATATATATATTACCTTTTCTCACCTATATATATAGATACGGCCTATTCTCCCCTCCCCAGCGCGCCTACAAAACACACACTTCTTTCTTCTCGAGAATATAATGTCCGGGGTTTGGGTTTTCAGGAGCGGCGTGGTCCGCCAGCTCGATAACTCCGATGCGGAGGGTCATGGCAAGGCGAAAGGTGCTTCTTCACACTCCAACCAATGAAGTCATTACCTCCTACGCCATCCTAGAGCGCATGCTGTGCTCACTGGGGTTGGAGCGTTACTACGATGACCCTGACCTACTTCAGTTCCACATGTCCTCCACTGTCCACCTCATCTCCCTCCCAAGGAATTTCAGCAAGTTCAACTCCATGCATGTATGACATTGTGGTAAAAAAAAACAGGACTGCTTTTCGAGTTATAGTTATGACATGTAACCAACCCGTGGCCACCTGCGTTTGTAACTTTTTATTAAAATCATAATAAGCTTGATGCTCATATATAACTCTTATACCATCGCTTGTTGACTAAACTAGTTGAAAGAACCCAGATAAGAGTCTTCACTTCTCATTTGCATGGATTCAAATCCTTAATCCTTTAACTAGTAGTCTAGGGGCTAGTTAAGGAACATCCTTCCAGAGGGATAAGAAGTCCTTGAATGTAATTCTCTGGGTGGAGTAACACATTCTTACTACAACTTCATTCATTCAAAAAATATTACATGTTTACCTATGTTTTTTTCCATCTAAAATTCTTGAAACATCACATTTTTATATTAAAAGCTGTTAGTATATCTTGAACTTATGATTTTTAATTCAAAATTTCACCCTCCACCTCGAGTTTACACCCAAATAGAAATGAAATACCATGTTAATCAAATAATTATTCAAAATCCTTGTGAGCGGGGAGATAATTTAGGATATGAATTATAAAGAAGGGATTAGTGTACAGTATACACTAATAATTTAAATAAAGATCAGTTTCGTATTTCCTTAAAACTGAAGGTAAAAAAATATTAAAAAATGAACATTAACTATATTAAATTTATAACGAAAAACACATCTCTAAATTTTTCCACTCCAATTTTAAGAGTATACTGAACTAACTCTAACTATCAAAGAATCACAATTGTGTAATTATTTTGTCTTTACTTATATAGTAGCGGGCTTGAGTAGACAACAATATCGAATGGTCCAACTTGGATCAACTGTTGGGCCTTTGGCTATAGTTCATGCTTGGCCCATTGAGATTCCCTAAGGACTCCTACCAAGCCTTTTTGGAAGCCCAAAAATATATTTGTCATCCTAAGTTTGGGGGATGGTTTGAAATGTAAAAAAATATAATTTAATTTGATTTGTAAATCAAATCATGTATTTTAAATGTTAAAAATAAAAAATAATTTAAAATTTAAAATTTCATAGATTTTAATGATTTAAATTTAAAATTTTTATCAAATATTGTGAAATTTATTAAGATTTGATTTGATTTTAAATTTAATTATTTAGATTGATTATTTTACTCTTATTAACTTTTAATTTTTCACAATAGCATTCATAATGATATAAGGTTAAAAAAGTAAAATAATAAAATTAATTCTTTTTTAATGAGTTCTAAACATAAGATTTAATTTTCAAATCAAACTTTTTATATTGAGTGCCAAACATAAAACTTGATTTTTAAATCAAATCAATTTCATTTTTAATTAGTTTCATACACAACCTTATAGATTCTTTCATTCTTCAACATTGGAATTTATATGACTGAAGTAAGAAGGAAAAAAAACTTCGAACTTATCCATAGACTTGTACCAACTACCAAGCCTATTAATTCATCTTTCAGTGATATAAAATGTAAAGAATAATAAGAATCTTTGGAATTAGAATCGGTTGTTGCATGGGTAGCTTTGGAATTAAAATCGGTTATTGCATAGGTAGCTAAAGTGAGACATGCTAACATCCACATTGGAATATTACAAATGCTTACTCGTTTTGGAAGCTATAAGTTGCCAATTAATTCAACTCTTTTTGTGTTACTCAAGACGGTTTCTCTTATGAGTTCCTAGTCATGATTCTTATGGATAGTCTGTAATATTAATATAGCTATTTGGGGTTAGTTTCAATAATTGAAACGGGTAAAAATGAGTTCTTAATGTACTAAAAAGTGTTTAATATTGATATAAGATGTTACTCTATCAATTGTACTCAATCCCAAATTAGGGTAGTTTTGAGTTTATTGGCTCTTTGATAAGTGGGCTGTATTTTAAAAATTTTAAAAAAAATTACATTAACAATAGAAGAAAAAAAGCATTACATAGAAAAATGGATAAAAAAAATGACATAAGTAAGGGAATACAGGCACCATAAAAAGAAAATGAAAAACTTCATGATTCAAAAATTACCTATTTAATTCTAGTGTAACTTACGACACTAACATCCTAAAAATTTAAATTATTAGATAAAGGCTAAAAATTGACTTTTATTAAACACGCCTCTCATCCAATTTTTTTTTCATTGAATGTAATAAAAATAAACAAATTTTTAATCAAAATGAAGGTGGTAATGATGGAAATTTAATTTTAAATCTTATATCTAGAACCAAATCAATACTAAACTTCAAACTATAATTTTATGAAGACCAAGAACAAATTTATGTCAAAATCATTGAGGGCCTACCACTTCAAGCTATGCAGCACCCCTAAGCCTTTTTTTATGTAATAAAAAATTAGGAAGAGAGGAGGTTGCCTATTCTAATGTCAGGTCATGTTACAAGTCTCAACGAGATCTTACAGTAATACTTATAAATGATTTATCAATAAAAGAGTACCTTCAGGAATCAAATCCAAACATTTGAGTCAATGCAATTTGATCCTACTAATTGAGATAACCATCATTGTAGATGCTTAAGGTAATAAATCAAAGGGGTTGGCTTAGTTAGTTAAGGAGATGTGCTTCCTGTCTTAATTATTTGAGTTCTAACTTTTGGCTAATACTTAAGAAAATTGATTCTTCTAAATACATCATGTCAATGTGAGGGTTTGAAGGATGTTCTCTTAAGATTATGGCTTAGTTTTAACCTGGGCAAAAACTAACCTATACACTTAATGTAAAAATAAAAAGAAAGGGGTTGATAATGCTATATGGGTTATAGACATGGATTATAATGCTACAAAGGGGCTGATAATGCTCCACTACTCTAGGCTTGAAAGCCCTATATGGGTTATAGACATTTATTACTAGGGCCGTTAAAATGGGCTAAACTCGTTAGGCCAACCAATTATTTATCAAAATTATGCGAGCCATGCTTTAATGTTATTGACTCGTTTAACTTGCGGGTTAAACGGACCAAACCTATTTTTCTAAAAATAAAGTTCTATGAATAAAACCCCCTGCATGATATAGTGCATATTCAAATAAGTTAAATTCTCGTATATTTAATAAAAATCACTAAACTAAGAATTATGTTTACATCAAAGATCTTCATATTCAAATACCTTAAATGCTGAATTATGATCATCTAGTGCGTTAAAAAATTTAATTAGCAACCACTATTTTTTTCCCTTCTCCTTTTGTTCTTTAACCCACCCTCATAACAAGACATTATAAACGATGATTACTGATGTTTCATTTTTCCATAAATAAAGTTCTATGAATAGAATAGGGGTGCTTATGGGCTGAGTTGAACATGAGTCCAGTCCTGACCCGAAGTTTTGATCGGGCTAATTTTTATGGTCCAGACCCAATCATATTAAGGTCTAGGTTGGGCTAGGTCAGGAATAGGTTGATTAAGATACATAAAATATTATTTTTTGTAATGTTTTGATTATGTTCTCTCTATTTGTATTAATTTACTTGTATCTACTACTTTTTGCTCATACCAAGATCCAATCTAATTGATAATTACATAATAAGTGAAGGACATAGTAATTAAAATTATGGAGAGTCACAATACTTAATCAAAGTATAACATTTAAAAAAATGTTACAATAATATATATAAGAAAATATTAAAAAATTATAATTTATTTAATACTGGACCAAGCATTCGACCCAAAAAATACATAAGGTCTAAAAAAATGACTCAAACTTGACTCAAACAGCTCAGGTCAGGACGGAATTTTCAGGCCATGAGCACTCCTAGAATAGAACACCCTAGCACAATATAGTGCATATTCAAATAAGTTAAATTATCGTATATTTAATACACTTTATAGTAATTATGTGTACATTAATATAATTCATTAAATTATATTGGTATGGCTATTTAAGCCAATTAATTTAAAATATATCTACGTAATTGTTGTTAGTTGTTGATTTAATGTGCCATATAATTTTTTATAGAAACTAACTAACTTTTGTAATCAACAAATAATTTAATATAAATGATTAATTAATTAATTTAGATAAAATTATTTCGCAACTTAAATACTAAATTAAAAATTCTAAGATGTTTAATTGGTTTATTTTTTACTATCAATCTAGGAAATAATAACTTAATTGATAAAATTTAAATAGGTATTTTTTGTATTAGAGTTATTAATATTGAGCATTAAGCATTTTCAGTATTGCGTATTCCATGCACCCATACAAACTTTAAATCTTTAGATTGTATCTTAGAGTAAAGTGTAAAATTGATAATCTTTGATCAACAAATTAATGGTTTAAAGTTTTTATAAAACACAAGCACATTGATAACAAATCTTATGTGAGAATTCATACCCTTGATTTTATCATTAGTAGTCACCACTTATATTTTAAACTCTAAAGTACACAACTTATTTTAGAGGATACAAATTCTAAATAATTTTTTATTATAACCAAATTTCACTGAAAGCATCTTGTATTTAAGGTAAAGTCCACACCCAAATTGAGATAGATTTCTCACACAAAGAATATAAAGATACGTCCTAATTTTAAAAAAATAAAATAAAATTAGACGTGCATACACGAGATATATGGTGGATCCTCTAAAAATAGGTGAAAGATTTTTATTGGAAGTAATCGTGTGGCCTCATTATCTCTCATATCATCCATCACACGCACAAAAGGAAGCGTTAAGCATAACACAATTGTAAATACATTCATTGCATCGTATAAAATGTCCAAACATCAAATTATGATATCAAATCCCCAACCTTGCTTTATTTTATACTTTAATCAGAAATCATTGATTTTTTTGCCATATTTTCGATTGTCAGTTAAAAGGAATGTGACAAGAAAATTCTCTCCTTAAAATGGCCTTATGAGAGAATTGATCCTACATTCCTTATGTTTAGTACTTTATTCTCAAAATAAATATGTAAATTCTCTCATTCCATCTTTTTTAATCAAAGTTAGGCACAAACCTAACAATCGATAAGCAAACAAACCATTCTCCGTTAGCTTTAATCTTATTCGTTTTCTATCATAAAATTCCCTCACCCTTCAATTCCCTCCCCATTTAGAAAAATTCTCATATATGAAATATACCCATTCAAAAATACTATAACGTAGTAAACCCAATCGGGTTTTCTTGTGAATTTTTTAACTTCTAGTAGAATGCAGAATAAATTCATATACCTAGGCGGGGCCTTAAGATGCCAAAACTTTTTAGATGATCATTTGGAAAAAGAAAATAAAAATCATTTTGGAGGAAAATTCCTCTTTTGAGGCCAAGTACCAAACATTAATGGTAGAGAAATTATGTTTGCACACATTATTAATGTTAGGTGTAGAGAATTTGAGTTGTGTTATAAAAAAAACACTTAACTAGATTAATTTAAAGTATGAGGAGTCCAATTAAATCAAATGTGTCTTAATGTATAAATAAGAGATGTGCAGTTGTTAGTGTTTAACTAATTATATAACTATTAACATGTGGTTAGTTGAAGTGGTAAGCAGCTTTTAGTTAGGAAAATGTCAAATATTCGAATTTTATGAGTTATAATTGTTGGAAAAACTTTAATTACCATAACGTTTTTTGGCTCAAAGAAAATTAGTCTTACATCTAAAGGATATGGGGACACCTCTTGTTAACACAAAAGAATAATAATAATAATAACAATAATAATAATAATAATAATAATAATAATAATTAATGTATATAACTCTAATTGGGATTCAAGCCTTGTCGTATCCAGTTACCTCTCGCAGAAGAGATTAAAGGCATCGCATCTCTAAGTGATTAGGTTCCATCTAATATAGCTACTAAATTAATGGTTATTAAGAGTATTAAATCAAGCCATATGATACTTTTTGTTTATCTCACTTTCTTGCTAACCAGATCACAAAGTGTGCTAAGTCATTAGGAGTAGACTAATATTGAGAAGATTGAGTAATTTACATGAGGTTATAGGTTCAAATGTCTATGTCATCATTGTAACAAAAAAAAATTTAGCATAATATGCCAACTTAGTTTATAACTTAAACTAGTTATAGAAAAACGGGGAATGCTAATTAACACAAATGTTAAAATTCGTTTGCATGTAGATTAAAAAAGGCACACATTGATAAGGTTAAAGTGTGAAGAATAAATTGTCATAGAGCCTCCTTATTGCATATTTCTGACTTTTATATATTAAATAGATAATAGATATAATGAGAATCGATCCCAATCCTTAAAATTGGTATATGATGCATCAGGAGCTAAATCAATCCCTGTTAAATTATATATCCCATTCTCTTTCCAAATATTTGCATTTCTATTGTACTATAAAAACAAAATTAACAGTATTTATCTATGTAATAAAATTACAATTGAGTTGATAGGCTCAATATCTTATTAAGCTACTTATCTGTGACTTATATATATATATATATATATATATATATCGAAGTTAAGCTAATATTTTTAAGGAAGATAGATAATTACATTGGCTCATTAATTGAAGTGGTCCATATATATAATTGTATATGTTCATATTTAAAATTTTGTTTCTAAAGGAATATACATTTAATAAGTGAACGCCAACCTTTGAACCCAAGCCATAAAAAACCTACGAAATCTTATATAAGTGAATACATAATCTATTAAGAGGTTAATCACAATTAATTTATTAATTTTTTTGTTACATTCAAGGCTTAAGTTTTTAGTAATACCATAAGTTATCTAACCTAGCCTTGAGTGCAATTAGCCAGCCGGCAATAGGTCTGTTTTCAGTCGAGTCTGATTAAATTTCACTACATTATTTACAATAAAGGTGCATTATATTAAATTTTACAAATTTATAAGAATTTAATTTTTTTTATACTATTTCTTAAATGATTTTATCACATACATCGACTTTATATGTATTTATTATTATAAATTCATTAAACTAATATTTCTCGTACGATGTTTTTGTTAATAAGATTTTGGAAGTAGACAATCGCATGCATGTTTCATTAATTATAATTTTAGACAAGAAAAATAGTGGTGTGCAATTTTTTTTTATGCATTTGCAACGGCCTTTTCATCCACTTTGTCAGAAAACACTATTTTTGACTATATAATTTTTTTTAGACGAACATATCATTTAATTTTTTTTCTGGTTATGCATAGAAATCAATCATATGGCAGATTTTGGTTGAATTCGATCACAGAACCTGCATAATTCAAAAACCTGGAGTCTAATGGCATGAGTGGTAACTATAAACTATTGGTCAAAATTCCCCAGTCCTCTAAAATCTGATTCTTCAATTGATGATATTTGGAACCAAATGATAGAAAGTAAATATTACATAACTTAAAGCCCTACCCTACCCAACATCTCCTTTTAGTGCCTAGATGGATCATAGCCTTTCTTTTACAAGAAGAGGCTAATATGGAAAGACACATACATCTGAAGGATGCTGATACAAACAAGTATCTTGTTTTGTTAAATATAGGACTAGATTTTGGCTTTTCTATGGGACAACCACATGGGCTCGTATACATTTGCTGCTGGAGGAAGCTTTTGTGGAGCCAACTCCTTTATGATTCTCAATGTTAAATGGGATTAAATTAAAGAAGCAAGCATGTTTGGAAAGGTGGCTATTTTGAGGTTAAGGATGTATGTTCTAGCTCCGAATAACTTTATAGCACAAATAAATATGGGCAAAATCCCAAAAGTAATGGGTAATGCTGACATGGCTTATCAAGAAAGCTCAACTTGTGAAATTTTGTTTTGGATGTTGAGAATCAAAGTTGTCTGAGCTGGACAGTTAATGTGGGTGGTGGAACAAGTTTTGGTGCCACCTCATTGTGTACGTCATTAACCTCGATTCATTTTAACTATGCGTGTGGGTTACGTCAATAACAAAAACTTCAGAAGAATAAATATTAAAATACTAGAATGATATAAAATTATTCCTAACACTTGAGTATAATTCAATTGGTATTTTCTCTAATTTTTATACAGGAACTATAGTTATGTGGTAGGGTTTGATCCTTACATTCTCATTTATCATTTTTTCTTAATTACAATTGGATGTTCCTAAAACTTAAAAAAAAAATCCTAAATAAGCATCCTTATCTAAGTGAACCGAGAGACTATTTTGGCGATTATAACTGGTGACAACCAAGTCACAAACAACAATATTAACGTTTCATTAAAGCTCACTCTTCTTTAATTATGGAATCATCACATAATAAAACAAGGGACCAGCTTCTTGTAGTGAAGGGTTTTAAAAAGGAGATTAAAGGTTATCTCCTATTACCCAGGGTGATTCTTTTTTTTTTTATTTATAAAAAAAGTCTCTTATATATATATATTGCATTGGTGCCTATCAGCTGCTTGTAATTAAAATTTACATATATTAATTAAGTGAACTAATTGACGGAAGATAACAAATTGAGAAGACTCAAGTGGTCCAATGGTCATCAAAAGGAATTTGAGAATAATTGGCAAAAGGAGAAGTCCCCAGCAAAATCTTAATCATGTGAAGGCATGTAAAATTTTGGTCTAAGTAGTTCAGCATCAGAGTCACAGGACCATGTGGCACGAGGAGGAGATGACAAATTGAAGCAGGGTCTCGACCATGGTGTTGGGTTAAAGACAATGTGTGCCCCAAAGGCCTACAACTTTGATGGCTCAACTTTGATTTGGTTGGGTGGGATAGGGTGTTGGAATCTAGCTCTACTTTAATTCACTCCCAAATTGTTGTGCTTGCAAGCTCCTCTATGGACAATTCCCATCTTCCAGAAAACTCTATTGGTATGAACCCAGAAGTCCCAAACAATTGGTCAACATACATAAAACAGATACATAATTTGTAAATCACATGTAAAAGTATGTCTATTCTTGTATCTGTTAACCCAAAATTAACAAGGTTTCTAAAGGTTCAACACAAAATATTTGTGCATATGTTTATAGGAGAAGACAATTCGAATGGGCATTAACAGTAAATGGGTAATATATAATTGATGCTGCACATGTCTTACACCTCTTAGAATATCGCCCATGCTATACACAGTACTACAACTGCATGAGTCTGTGCATGGTTAAATTAGAGCCTCGTAGACTGAGTTTTGATAAAATTGATTGGACATCGACTCTTTCATGGAGCAATTGGAGGTTCAAATTTAGGTGTTAGCACTAGAGCTTTAGTTTACATGGATCATTCTACAAGGGAAATGCATATATTAAGTCCTGTAAGTCTATAGCTTGTAAATATGAGCTCTCTACCTAACCCATTCCCTGTATAGCGGGAAAGAAAGTTGCAAAAGGATATGGTTCATATAGTCATTTTCAAAACAAATTCAACATAAGGATTGGGTTTGAAGGTGAGAATAACTTTATTATTCCCTGTTATCATGCAATGCCCCCCACGCAAATTATAGTAATATAAATTGAAGGATGGCGAGTTGAATTGTCAACACTAGTTAGGCAAACAAAAACCCTTTTACCGAAAGTAACAATTAGCATAGACAGTTAGGCAACCAAAACAAATACAAATGCTTTGGAAAGCCTCCCCCATACACATGGATGTCCTAATGAAAATCAACAATGTTATTTCCACACCCAACGACCAGAATTAATTGAGATCAATTCCTTTCATCTTTGGTCCCCACCCCCACTATGCACTTCTTGATATCCTTCCCCACAAACCATATAGGAAAACTTTTTCAAAAGAGCATATTATTCATTTAAGTCTACCGTTCTATGAGCATCCTCTCCTTTCTACTTCAAGAAATTTATTCGACAGCCATTCAAAGTCCAAATTATATTTCTCCACATTCTCTCTCTCTCACACATTTTTCTTCACGAAGACTTTATCAATACAATTTTGTGATGCAGCTAGATTGAAGTTAAATAGCCCCATTGCTCTCCGGCCAATAAATGAGCTTGATTTGCTATATTTCATATGCTCCTTTACATAACCTAGTAAGCACAAAGCGTCTGTCACACACACTGTATGTATATATCTACAGAGAGTTATCATTTCTTCGACTTTCTAGAATAAGTATTTCTCCTCTAAACAAAACAAAGATTCTCTAAGTGGGGTTACAATACAGGATTCCCCCCAATCCGATTAAGACCAAGAAATGTGTCCCCCCCAGACACCATTTCCCCAAATGTATACTTAGCTTAGAACTCTCCCTCGCTGGGTCCCACCTTAGCTGTACTCACATTCAAACATCCCTCTATAGTCTTTATCTTCCCCCATGTAGTGTTTATTACATATATGTGCATATAATAAATTAAAAGCAATTCAATTTTGAAACCATCTTACCCCATCATTCACCTATGTATACAAATACCCTATATATGCCCTGCCCAGCTCGCATTGCACACACATCACTACGCTAGCCCACAAACCCTCAAAAACACACCCTTTGTTGTTGTTCTTCTTCTTCTTCTCAAGAATGTCTGGGGTTTGGGTTTTCAAGAACGGCGTGGTCCGGCTGGTCGAGAACCCGGGGGCGGAGGCTTTAGACGGTGGCCGGCAGGGGTCAAGTGCAAGGCGCAAGGTGCTGGTTCACACCGCAAGCGATGAGGTCATTACCTCCTACGCCGTGCTAGAGCGCAAGCTGTGCTCACTCGGGTGGGAGCGTTACTACGATGACCCTGACCTGCTTCAGTTCCACAAGCGCTCCACCGTCCACCTCATCTCCCTCCCAAGGGATTTCAACAAGTTCAAGTCCTTGCACATGTATGACATAGTGGTCAAGAACAAGAACGTCTTCGAAGTTAGGGACATGTAGGTATATAGAGCCAACAACCCGCCCTGCATGGCCCTTTGGGCAGGGAACCCTGCTTGCTGGGTATCACTGTTTGTGTACCCTACACCTACAGATGGAAATCTCGGAGCGTAATTTCCTTGTCACTTTTGAGGGTTTAATTCTCTCTTTTGATTTAGCTGCATGTGTTGATGGTTTGGTTTTAGATTAGTGGCCACGGGGTGGGTGTCTATTTCTAAGTGACATTAATGTGTATTGTCTAGGTGAATCTGTGTCTTGATTAATATATAATATAGGTAGGGTCTGATTGGTGATTGATGAGGACTGGGTGTCATTTTACTTTTTTTTTTTTTTGGTAATAAGGACCGGGTGTCATTAGTGTGCTGCTGCTGTAAATCCTTTTAGTCACTCTAATCGAAGTTGAGTTTTTCTTAATTTGCGTGCTAAATATTCACACTGTGTACTTCTAGCTATATATATAACTCATTTCCTTAAGTAGCAAAAAATATAGCATTTCCTTTTGTATAAATTTCATTCCATTTCCTTGGATCTCTTCTTTATTTGATTCTTTCGTCTTTTTCTACGAGGAATTCAACTGTATATGAGGAATTTGGTTGGGCGACATGGAATTTTTTATCAAGTTTTATGGGACTTTTGTTCCAATTTCATGGCATGCATGATCGATACCAGAACTGACAAGTAAAATTGATGTGACAATTTTTATTATTAAATTAACTTTAAAATAAAATTTTAACGGTTAGATGTAATAACTTAGAATATGTAACAATCTTGCAATGCCATAACAAACATATTTATAAGTCAATGTCTCTTTTTTTTAATGATAAATAAGTGATGATATTTGTATATCACTTTTTATACATTTTATATTATACCAATTCTTGTCACAAGAGATCGACTTATTAATTAGTTATTATATATGTACATATACAAAAACTAATCAGTTATATAAAAAACAAACGCCTGTGAAAAAAAGTGAAATATTTTTTTCTTTTAAATGATAGCTATGAAAGAAGAGGCTGAATTGTTCTGCATGGATGAGAAGACTATAGGGATGGGGGGAAACTAAGATGGGCACGTGAGAAGATGTGCAATTGTTGATAATTTAATTTGACCATTTTTTCTCCTCAATTAAGAGTGCAACTTTTTGCTGCTGTGGCTGTAGCCGCAGTCCAAGTGGACATGTTCTATCCTATTTGTATGGAAATGGGAGTTTTGCAATTCTCTTTTTTAAAATAAAATATTTCTTAAAAATATTTTTCTTTCAAATGTGATATAAGAAATGGTTTTGGATTAAATTTCATAAAAATATTTTTCTAAAAATATAAGTAAAAGTAGCTCGAACTTGTAAAATTAACTCTACGTGCAAGAAAAAGTGAATTTTACGTGTCATAACTCATAAGGAAAATACTTTTTACATATTATTTTTTATATCACTTTTATATTTGATTAATGATGAATAAATTATTTGTTAACGAAATATATTATTTAGTTAATAGATTTGATAACTAATTACATATAAGCTAATAATTTATTAATCAAATGATATACTTTATTAACCAATAATTTATTTATTATTAATACTAAAACTCATTAATCAAATAATATATTATATTAACTAAAAAATTATTCATAATGTAAAAAAATAATATCGACATATCATTATTCTAAGTCATAAGTACAACACCGTATTCTATCTTGTTAGTACAAAATTCTGTAAACATTGTATTTTATATATAAACCCAACTCAGCTATTGATAAAACTACTAACAAAATAACAGTGCATTTGAGGCATCTTAGAATTCGTTGTCAAACAAATATTTGTTCTGAAGTGGCAAACAGCAACACATTATCCGGAGGTTCGAATTCGAAATCTTTACTTAAACTAGCATGTTTTGTATGGAGAAAGGACAATTTGTCTAATCCAAGATAAATGTAAAATTTTATTACAAATTACTTTAAAGAGACAAAAATTAATATTATACAAAATTATTAGATTGCATGTGAATTCCTAGTAAAAATTTTTATGGCACTGCATATATTTATAAAAATAAATTTAATAGTACAAAAAATATGTAAATTTTTATATGTGTAAAATATATTTTATATAGCATTACCCTTTAAAGAATTTAGATATAAAAGTTCAATCAGAATCATCTAAATTCTATAATCTAAATTTTAATAAAAGAGAATAATTAGGCATTGCGCTGCCCATGCTTAAGGCCTCGGAAGAGAGCTTCCTTACTCTGAACTTGCCAGCTGAGTACAAGGGTAGCTTTTTGTCCCCTCTCATCTTTCATTGAAATTTCTTGATTACTGCTCACAGGGTTATCACATAATAGTTTCAAACAATAAATTTTTACATAGATTTGAATCATACAATTTAAGAAAGGAATTACTGCAAGTCTTGTCCAAAGCTACGAATCAGTGTGCATTGGTAAGGAAAAATAAGTCTCGCAACTTACAAAGTTGCAGACTTAAAGATTGAGATCTTGACAGTTGAAAATATCTTCAGAAAACCAATGTAATCAAGTTCTATCAATTTGAGCAAGTTCAAGCCATGGAATCTCAAATACAAGAACATCTGTCGCTTAAATTAAGGGATGAAAACGGAGACTTCTACTATGCACCTGTTCGGGAAGGGAGCATTGATGCTCTGTAAGATAACCGGTTATTAGTTATTTCAAGTTTAAGGCCTTATGTTTTCAATTTTATACTTTAGTCTATGTTAAAATTTACAATTTAGTCCATGTTAAATTACATTATTATTTTTTCTAAATAATAATTTTAGTAAATGTAATACATTTTTAAATAACCATTAAATTTAGTTATTGAAAACATGTACCAAATTTCAACTACATGAAAAAATAATTTTATTTTTAAATTTTTAAATTGAATTTTGATTTCTTCATGACCATATTAATAAAATTTATATATAAATAAATATTAGTAATAAATAATAATTTATGGTGAATTAGAAATTTAATATTTGTTGAAAATGTTTGTTATTTCATTTGTATAATTATTTCAATATTGGTTTAATATTTTTCATTTATTTCAATATATATATATATATTATGTACTAATTATATACTAGTTTAATTTGGTCAAAAAATTATATATTAGTTTAACAAATTATTAAACAAAAGGAACTACAATCTTAACATTTGACCAACTAAACCCATATAAACCTAATAAACTAAAACTAGTTCTCTACAAACATTTTGGTTTTCTTTAGGGGAACAGTATTAAACCCTAAACTATGTAATATAATATAATGTAATACATTTTAATATGTTGATGTTAGATAAAAAAATTTCCATTTAATTTTATTTAATAATATTTATGTTTTCTCTTATTTTTTTCTATTCTCCATGTTATTTTTATTTACTTTTTTTGTTACATAACCAAAAAATAATTTTATTAATTGTAATAATTTTTCTCATTTATTTTTAATTCATGAAAATTAAATTTATTTTTTTCCTTCATAAATTTTTTATAATTTGTTTACTACTGTCATGGAATTTTTTTATCCCATGACAGGGTTAAATCCCATTATGTCATTTATTTTTTCAAATTGATTTTTTTAATTTAATTTTAACATTATTTTTTAATTCATAACATTTCACAATTTCAACATAAAATTTTAATTTTTTTAATTTCATGACAATTTAACTTGTATTTATTTTATTATTTTATTTTAATATTTTAATTGATGGCGGGATTGACAATCCCGCCATGGAATCTAAATTCTTTTAATCAATTTCTTTTATTTCATGCAAGCAAGAGAATTCGTGACAGTGTAAGAGGTCGGTGGGGTTTTGTTTTCTTGGTCATTGGTGAAGCTAAGAAGCTTGTGGGCATGACGAATTCTTCAATGATAATGAATGCTTCATTAAATATCTATTGCTCTCAACAAAGAAGCAAAGGACTTTATATGAGTCAATGGGGGAGAAAACACAGGATTATAATGAATTGGAGTTTGAAATAAGATACCAACATAAAAAAATCATCTGTTTTTTTTCTTTCTCTACAAGGGAAAGAGCCAAAATTGCAGTAGAAAAAAGAAAGGAAAAAAATTTCTTTGCTCCTTTCTCTGGTCCTACCACCTACCAACTTGGGATTGAAAACAACATAAGTAACTATATTTGACAAAAATCAAGACTTAGAAAGAGAAAGACCTAGAGAGGGGTTGAAGGAGGGAGGGGTCAAACCACAGTCGACGAGGTGGTTGAAGGAATCAATGGAGACCAAATGAGAGCTAGAGCAGCTTTCTCTCTTCTAGGAGGTTGAAGATGAAGAGAAAATTAATAATTTTGTATTATTTGTTACTCTGAATCAATTGGGAAGAGCTAAAAAGAAGGAGGACTTTTTTGCAAAAAGCTCCATGTGAGATGAAGAAAACTTGAATCATAACCTGTCAAAGCGGTTCCAAGTATATTTATAAACCGTTGGATTGACTAAATCGTTTTATTATTACTAATCGACGGTTTATATTAGATGGTGCATGAATACACTCATTTTGTTTTGGAGCATGTTAGGCGTTGCCGATGAAAACCAAACCAATCTCATATATTATCTACTTGAGCTCGTTGCTTTATGATTTGAGCTAATGATAGGTTATAGGAGGACAAGTGAATGATACGATGCCTTCCATGCATCTCGGTTCCGGAACTCAATTCAGCAGTCAAAACAACTGTCAACTGTGCATGCAAGGCATTGGTGCAACCCTTGCACCCTATAATTGGCCTTGACACTTGACAGTATTGATGCATGATTTTTGTTTCTTTCATTGATAGTTTCTATGGAAGGCATTTCCGTTTTTATTTGAGCCATATATGGAGGCTCAAGTAAAGTTCAATACGACTCAAATTAAAATGACAATGCCTACTGTCTATGAAAGAAAATCTCACATGCATGCTATATTTTTCCCCCCTCCCTTGTTATCGTTGGATTGATATGATTTTTACATATTATCAATGCTTTTATCACTAAATCTTTTTAATCATTATCATCTTCATTCTTCTTAATAAAATTAAATTGAATTTCGACACAACATCATAGAATAGGTATGTTTTTTATCCATTATTCAAACTCAAAAGATTTTCATGTAAGGAGGAGTGTATTAAGAAAATAAACTATTTCTAAGCCCCTCTGACTAATAGTTTAATATGGTAAAATGGTCTATTTTGTTGAGGCAATGGAAGCCCAAAATGTCAAGGAAATTTATTTCAATAAATTTAGGGAAGAACCACAATAGTGAGCTTGACACTACATCTTAACTCAAAATTAGGAGCTCTTCACCCACATCCTACTCACTTGCATTTCCAACAATCTCTTCCTCAAGTGTAAGTCATTACATGTTTCACTCTCCCAAAAGCCTTTTTTCAAGAATTTGACGGTGTCATCAAGTCTTTTTTCACCTAGTCCGGTTTCCAAGAGCCACATCATACCACATAGCCCACTTTCCAAGAGTCATTGCTCTTCACCAAAGTATGCACCTTCCAATGCTCTACAACACAAGTTGGGTTAGACTCATTTTCAACTGAAGCCCACGCCTTGCTACTTCACCTATGCTTTTGGTGGTTCTACAATGATAAGAAAATCAGACCGAACCGGACCAACCAGTCGAACCAGTTGGACCGGTCACCCCACCAGTCCGATCCACCTCAAAAACCTGCCCAACTTGTGAACTGGTCGACCAGGACCAGTCCAATTAGATTCAACCGATACTTTTTTTTTTTAATTTTGCTAATTCAAATTATGTCATTTTGATCTAAAAACTTAATGTAAGTCAATTTAAAAGAATTTTATATGAAATACTTAAACTTAGATTGTATAGAAACATGGAAACTCAATATATAATTGATTTTATATCTCTTTGAATTGAAATTAGAATTTTTTTTAAAACAAAAATAGGTTATAATACTGTTACTGAATGCTTTGGACTCTCAAAAAATAAGTTGTAAACTATTTTTATCATTTGTGTTGTTTTTTATTATTTTTAATTTGATTAATTAGTATATAATATATATATATATATATATTTAAATTATTTAATTATACTCCGATTCGACCATGGTTCAACCACGATTCAACCATTGAACCTTGAATTAGTCCCCTAACCAGTTCAATCACCAGTTCGATTTTTAGAATATTGTGGTTCATAGCTCTTTTGGCTCTAATGCCACCTGTTGAGGTAAGGGGAGTCCAAAACGTCAAGGAGATCTGGAACTACAATCGCAAGCCTAACACCACATCTTAATTCAAAATTTTAAGGCATAGGTTCATAAGTTTTTTCATTTATATATTCCTCAATTTGTCAATTCCTTATCAATATGAAATCTTTACTCACATTCTACTCATACTTACATTTCCAATATTTTTACATTAACACACGTGCATGTACACGCCTACACGGAGTATCTCTGAAATAAAAAATAAAAAAAAGAAAAACCATTTTAAAAATAAGTTATTGTAGCTTGATACAAAAAAAAAAAAAAAAACAAGGTTATGGTAGCTATTTGCTCGCTTAAATATATACATTATTTTTTCAGTTTGCGTACATGGTTAAATTGAGCATACCTATTACCAAAAAAAAAAAAAATTTATCATGCCTAAACTTTTTATAATTTATTCATATCACTTGGTGTGTACAAAATGGTTTCAGAATCTAATGGTTTTATATAAGAATGTGAGTATGTAATTTTTGTCTGCCCCAGTTGGTCATATGGATACCATTACTCTATTTATGAGAATTTTTTTTATAGGAAACAGAGATAAAAAAAAAAATAACATTGTTAAAATATTGTATATAAATTTAGGTAAAAAAAATGTAATAATTTAATAATAAATATTTTAAAATTTCGTATGTGAGAAATTCTTTTATAAGATTACTATATATATTTATAATTACAAATGTCGCACTTTGAAGACCCATAGGACCAAAGAATCAAAATTTAACTCGATTAGACAGTTATTCTACCTGAATGCATTGTATATCTTTCCAAAAGTAATGCCCAAAAGGTGTCTTCCTAAAGTGAACTTTACATCTCGCTCAAACTTCTACAGTTTTACATGTTCTTTTTTAGAAAGTGAAAAAGATAAACATATAAATTTATTTTTTCACACATGACGCTAAATCTTAGCTAACCTAAACTTATTTTTTTGACGGACGTTTTCATTTTGTTTTTATTTTTACTTTTTTCTATATTTTGAATATCTCCTTTACATTTATATTATTTTGCTCTCTCTTTTTTATGTGATGAGAGGTAAAACTATGTGTATTATTTCAAAATTTTAAAAACTGTATTTGATTTTAAAAAATTTAATAAAATATCTTTAAGCTCTCTAAATTTATTTTTATTCTCGATGTATTTATTTTAATTCCGCCTCCATTTATGACTAATATTGCACCATGTATGTGAGGCTCATAATATATATGTTATATAACACATATAGAATTACGGAAGAACATTTACTGGAAAAATACTTGTAAATAACATGGAGATATGAATGTATGGAAGCATTTCTCATCAACATTGTATCGAATCCCTCCATTATAAATGATTTGAAATGTCAGTAGTACATTTCTATATTCTGTCTGCAATGAAAGAATCTTTCATTTGTTTCTACTTTGGAGATCTTCCATACCCAAAAATATTTTCCATAAGATATTACACAAGTGACCATGCATTGAACCCAAACTTGCCAGAGGGATAAATGATTCCTAGCAAAATATGTAATAAGTTAGGTTAGACTATGTTTTACCATAAATACATCTAGTCTATAACCTAACTTATTACTTATTATAAACTTTTTATTAGGCTTGGCTTAATCTTTTTACAAAAATACAAAAACTTAACTTCGACATGAAAGCTTATTAAAAAACATACATTTCATAAAAACTTTTAAATAAGTTAATATATATATAAATTAAAACTTTTATAAGTTTTAAATATACTTAATATTTAATAAAATTATTGTGTTGTGTATAAAATAAAAAATATATAATATATAACTAATAAATTATATAAATATTACAAATTTTTATTTATATTTTATTATAATAAATAAATAAGTCTAAGTTAAATAAATTTTTTAAAAAATTTAAATTTTTATCTATTTAATTAAATAAACTTATTTAAAAATTTAAATTTGACTTATTTAATTAATATACAAAGTCAAAATAGATTATGTCATAACTTCTTATTAAGCTGCCTAACATATTTTTACTCATACAGGCTGGAATTGGATCACAAGGATCTCCGATGCCTGTGCCTCCCATCCAACAGTGCCCTTCTCAACCAATTGAAGAGGCACAAAATTAACTCAAGGATAAGACCGATATCATGACCACATGTCTGGATATATGCTAGTTATATATAAAAACAAAAGCCCAGAAAAGGGAAACCAAAGAAATTCTACAGCTAGCTCGCAGCTCTTATTAATCATACAGGCGTGGCGTGCTGTACCTGAAGCCCATTCTGTTCTTGAATGGGCTTTGATGCTCTTTTTCATTGAGTGGTCAGTTTCTTGCTTTATGTTGAGCTCAACAGGAATTGAGTCACAGAGAAGAAGCTCTATATAACTCACTTTTACTTATCCTATCCGAAAAGATTGGGGCAAATTGGTTCTTTCATTGTCTTCTAGTGAGTTTTGGCTTTTTTCGATTTGACTAACCAGAGAGCTCATGTCTTGTCATGCACTTAAACACATTCAATTCAAAGTTTGTGCTTTCTTTTCTTGCACTCAGTTGCTTCGAGAGTTTAAAAATGCTATATATAAAAATAATATTTAATTTTATATATTTAAAATTATATATATAACATTTAATAAGTTTACACTATTATTTTAAATTTTTATTAATTTAATAATATATACTAGATTGCAGCAGCCAATGTAGTAGAATAAGGGATACGAATCCCCTTAAGCCATTTGTTGGGGCACGGCTCAAGTAGATGCTTCGTGTATGCGTGAGTGCTTGTTAGAAATATTTGAGGTGATAGTATTTCATGGAATTGGATTCTCTAAAATGAGACTATACTTAGAGAGTATGATGTAAAATCATTACTTTTGATTTAAAAAATTTTAAAAAGTTAATTATCACATATTTATAATATGTTATGCACATCATGTACTTATATTTTATAAAATTTTAAATTATTAAATTTTTTATCAACAATTATAATTTAACACTTTATTATTTAAAGTGCACTTTCCATGCTAGAAGATACAACTCTATTAGTCACACCTCACATCCCATTACAATAAAACACCATGTCCATTCTAATTGGGCATGCTAGATTTTGGCATTCTTTTTTTAGTACATTAAAGTTTAGTGGGATTAGAGATGAGGTTATCTCATTTTAAACTCATACCAACCCCGTTGAAATTGTTTCTTATAAGTAATGATCATAAAATCTTTTCTTTGTTACATACCTTGCTATAAAAAATGAAAATTTAAGATTCCTATATTTAATATGATAATTTAAAATTGTTCTCAATTAAACGTATAAATAATGAATACTCATATGTATTATGCTAATTTAGATATTTCGTTAGTATGACAATTAAAATATTTTTGTATTCGAAGAATTTATTCAAGATATTTAGAAATGTATGTTGCTTATGTTTAATGGCACATTAAATTTTAGGCATTCCAATATAATTTCCTTATTTAGAACATGTTTAGAAATTCAATATTCTTATTATATATATATATATATATTGTTTAAATTAAATTTATTATGAATGTAAAATTATTTATGTTATTATTAGTAAATAAGAAAGTATCACATCATTATAATAAAACAATTTTTTTTACCTAATCTAATAAAAAATTCAAAATTTTTTTAAATATATGACACCATATAATTTATTCATAATATAAAACTCATTATATTATCAATAAATTGAAATTAAATCCTTGATTTTTTTTATAAATATATATGGCATGCTTTAGAATATAAGGTTTTTAAATTCCAAGTTATTACTCCATTGTTTAAATATAACATTAGCATGTTACAATAGACATCCAATGCAAACAATGAAGGTACTCATGTAACATACTAGCATAAATATATCAAATGTTTTCTATATATTATTGTATTTGCTTTTGATTTACTGTCAACATAAAAAAAATTATACTATTATCAAATTATGTATTAACATATTATTAAATAAGTTTATTCAGACAAAAATTACATGAAAAATTAATATTATTTAATAATATGTTAACACATAATTTGATGAAAGTGTAAAAAAAAATTACACTAATAATGGGTCAAAATTAAACTCTATATTATTTTAGAAAAAAAATTGAATAAAGATGATATACAAAGCAATTAGTATATTAAACCAATAGAAAATAATAGTTAATTTGATTCTTTTAGATTTAAATTCACTAAGCAAATTGGTTTGGCATTTTTTTATTATTCGGTAAAAGTATCTTCGAGCCAACTTTTATGTTAATTGAGACTAAGTCCCTCCTCAAATGATTTTATGAGTTTACCTCCCACATTAGTCTAGCGCATTCTTAGGTGGTAGTCCAAGATTCAAACTCAATCAAGGTAGGAAACACAGAATACTTCCTTAACCATTAGGCCAACTCCTTCAGTTATTTGATGTTTAAATTCATAATAATTTTATATCTTTCTAATGAATATTCTTAATTTCTCAAATAAAAAGTATTAAATATTTTATGAGTTTCTTAAATATTAAATGCTTATAATTTTTTATATAATACTTTCTATTTTAATTAATTAAAAGAATGTTATGAGGAATTGTTGTGAAAATATAGCATAGTCCACGTAAATTGGTTTGACAGTTTTAGTTAGTTAATGAAAAATTCTTTATAATTATGAATAAATAATAAATTGTCATAGACCTCATTTGTAATAAATATATATATATCATAGTATTATAATAGTAAAATTATTTTTTATTAATATTTTTTAATAAGTTAAATACATAATATTATATAATTTTATATAAAAAGACCTATGTAATTTATTGCTATAGAAAAATGGACTAAATTGAAATTTAATTTTTATTTCCAATGTATAAATACAAATGGGTAACTTTTAATATTTGTAAATTTGTTTTATTTAGACAAATTGCTATCCACCCGAGAAAATTATGATTTAATTACCTTCTGACGATTTTGTTCAAATCAACTTTAATAACATAATCTTAAAATTCTACAGTTTACATCTATTAAGTTTCAAAAGCTTACTTTGCAATCCGTTAAATATTCAAAAACACTGCAAGTAATCATTTTTTGCCTAAATCGCACAGGATTTACCAAAATACATTAAGATTTGTCTTCTGTAACATATTAGTATAGAAGACTAATTCTATGCCTAAATTGTAAAGAAAGAAAGAAAGAAAGAAATGCAAGAAATTATGAATTCTAGTTATTATAAGCAGTAGAAAGTATAGCATTGGAAAAGGTTATGTCTTCCGTTAACATGTTTTGGTTAAAAAAAAACAATACCTTAGGCATGACAGATGACATCTTTATTGTGAGTTTTAACTAAATTATTAACAATTTCAAAGTTTCCAAATCTTCAAAATGTTCAAATGGAGTAAAGTGTATGCATATGAAATTTGATCAAGGTAAAATATATAATTTTAAATTTGGTGTACTAAAATTTATTTATACAAAAAAAAAAGACAAATTACAATTTCTTAAAATTAAACATGTAATTTTACAAAAAATGTTGGGTTTGTGGACATATCAAGTGTAATATTGATATAATATTTACGTTTAACCGTTTGATTGATGAGTAGCATGATGAACCCCAGGCAGGCCTGTGGGTTGTGGCCACTTTCGACTTTGGTTATGCTAAAAAGCTTTGGGCCTTTGGCACTCGATGTAAAATATAATGAGATGAAAATTAGCATCTACTTTGAGAGCACTTGATCCAAATTAAGGCTACATTGAATTGAAGTTCTGTACCGATATTTTAGAGCTTCGACTCGGTTTTGGGGCCTAACATAGCCCACTAAAAAACCTCCCTCAAATGAAGTTTCTCTTAGTGTTGTTGTTATGAGGTGAAAAGCAAATTGAGGCGACTACCTCAACCGTATCACTTCGATGCGTGGAGGCGATGTAGCCACATAATTAAAGTGATGCGAGTATTTAAAAAGTAACAAAATCATTCATAATATAACAGTAAATCATCACCAAAATAAGATTTAAATGCAAATTATGTCGTGACAATTCATTAAAAACATAGGATTCCAAATATACACTACCAGAAGCTCATGACTCATCTTGGTTGCCATCTAAACACCGGAAACAAGGAGATAAAGGGAGATTGGAGAGTTTACCCAATAAAATGGTTGACATGTATATAGAGACCATTTATAGACATGGATTGAAAATGGTTGACAATATTTTTGAAAATTATCGAATATATTTTAGTAACCCATAAAAGAAAAAAAATGATGAATAAAAAATGGGAGAATTACTAAAATGGAAAATCTAGCTAAAACATTGACTGTAAATTGTTAAGCAGGGGGGAAATTCAGTAACACATTTCAACCACATGTATGTAATGAACTGCATTTTCACGTGTTAACCATATTGTGAAAACGTATTAACCACATATTGACTTCATTAACTACGCTTCATTCCTTCACTCCCTAGATTCCATATCTTTGCAAGAATTTCCTTTAGTAATTCTAAAAAAAAAAATCATCTTTTTCTGGGGAGCAAAAAGTCAAGTAAGTTGTTCAGAACTGAGAGAAATAAGTTAATAATATTTTTTTGTATATTAAAAATTAAAGAAAAAGCAAATTACAACTGTATAGTTGTCTAGATGAAACAGCTCATCACATAATACACAGACATCCCCCTCTCCCCCTCTTCAAGAATTTCCAAGAATATGTATATCATTATCAACCAGCAAAGAAGATAGGAAACTTTTTTCCAATTGCCAAACTCCCCCTTCTGAGCTGATTCTCTTGCTAAATTGCTCACTTAAACATCATTTTGAAAAACCTATCTGTAAACTTTCATTCATTGCTAGTTTGTACAGTCAAATCCACCGCAAATAGAAAGCCAGATAACCAGGACCAAAAACAACAAAATTCCAAGAACAGCCAATTTAATTTTCATGTTCTGATACCACATCTTCCGACGGACTTGTGTTCCTTGCTTTTTGAACTCTTGAGCCTGAAAGTTAGGATATCCTTCAGCCTTCAAAAGCATAAGATTCAAAATGATGGTTGTCTAACCTTAGTCAACTTACCTGTGAGCGCAATGTCTCTGTCTTGTCTGCAAGAATAGTTAGATTTTCTCCTCTATCAATAGCCTGAAAGCATGTATAGTGAAAACAATGATGTCAAAGTATTATACTGTCTTGTCTAATATTGCAATCAATGCATCCAACTACAATACTTCAAATAAGGCAACTCAGTATAGAGGCTAGAGATATGGTAACACATATAAATAGGATAATGCAAGGAAATTTTTAACGATGATACAGAACTTAATAGGTTATAATTTGGTCACTGAAAATTTTAAATAGTGAAATGACAATTTAAAGTATTGTCAGCAAACGGCAGAGAATTACTGATCAAGAGCAAACAGTTCAATAACTAAAGATTTATGGAATAATCATTCAATTGTCATTACAAGTCATCGCCAACATTACTGGCAGGGTGGGGAAGGAGCAAGTGTAGAAGCATATTGCTTGTCCAAGTATTTTGCATTGTTTTAAAAAATGTCAACTCTAGAAATTTTCTGATAGAAGTATAAGGAGGCAGACAGAATAATAGTGACTTTTTCCTAACCACTACCCAACAATTGCAATAAAGCAGTCTGCTGACTAACATAGCAACCCTCGCAAAACCAATTTTTCCCTATCCACACATGCTTTCTTTCAAGAGAAAAGAGCATAATTTTGCCAATGGATTATATGTTAAGCCAGGATACATGGAGACAAATGCGCTAAGAAATGGCTGAATATGGTACCTTGTCAATGTTCTCTAACATGATACTTTTAACTTCAGAAACTTGAGCCTTCACTTTTATTAGCTTTTCAATCTCTTCAGCATGGTCAATGATATACTTCATGTGCTCTTTCATAACTGGTCTGCAAATGTGCACCCATCTTATTTACCTTTCTATACAATTTTTTCTATCCATGCATTAAGATATCAACAAAAATAAAAGGGTATAGAACAAAATGAGTATACCCAAACTCCTTGTTCAGACTTTTGGCAATAGCTGTATCTGCTTTTCCACCACCATATCTTTTCTTAAAGTCTGCTTTGACACGTTCGAGGAAAGCAATAGAGATCTGCTTGCTAACAGATTCCTTGGCAACAACACAGTAAGCTGCAATTTACAGAAAGCCCAGACGTAAAGCATTAAAATCCTCATTGTACTGCAATTTTTAAGTAAAAATCAGAAGTTGGCAGTTTGGTTTAAAAAGCAACCGAAGTCAAATATATGTAGAGGCTGCATTGTTAGCTAAATTAACAAAAAGTTAGGCATCCGTCTTGCAAAGACCCCCCCCCCCCACCCCCACCCCCCAATTGACCATGCATTTCTATTGCAGCCACAGCCCAAGAAGTATTGGACAACTTCACAGCCGTAAGATTAGCCCTTGTTTGAAGACTGAGACTGCGATTGACAAAATGATTGGGTGTCCCACCAAGATCCCTGATTACTGATGGTGAAGGCCACGTGATTAATGAAATTGAAATGATGTGTTCCTATAAGGAAGGTGTTATGTGAAAATTTTGAATGTCACCAAATGCAAATAGTAATACTCCTAGTCCTAGCACTAGCAGTGTTCACCGTTCAATGGTACAGACATGCACCACAATAAAGGCCTTTTTTCATCAATCAATCTTATTTGAGCAACGAACCTTACTTGGAATTCAAGAACCCAAATTCTGTTTCTCTCCGTTCATTTGTTTACTTCAGTAATCAAACGAAAAATTAACAAATTTTGGGAAAGAAGCCATAAAAGTAAACAAAACCCACTACGGAAAATCAATTCAAAAGGCAAATAAAACCCAAAAAAATGAAATCTTTGTGCCAACTTAATGGCCCCCAATTAAGACACATCCTATTCAAGACTAGATCCAGCACTTAAACTAGCAATTCAATTTTCAACTTCCATTTCATTTTGGTTCAGTTCAGGGGAAGGCTAGATTAAACTTGTCATAGCAATGCAGATAAGACAAAAATATCACAGAGGGACAAGAGATCAGAGCACTGTGGCATTACCGTAACCATCTTCGACTAGAAAATTAAAGGTGTGGTGGTCACAATTGTAGGTGAACTTGTTGTTGGAGGAGGGTAGCTTCTGGAGACACTGAGCTGCAATCGCAGGGAAGTTCCCAGTGAACTCGGTGTACTCAGCCAACACCATCGTTCCCCGAGCCACGAAGCTATATATAAACGATTCCTGACTCATTGCTCTGCAACTGAGTCCGCTCGGAACTGAGAGAGAGAGAGAGAGAGAGAAAGCTTGGTCAGTTTGTTCTACAGGTCTAGTTCTACTACCTACGTTAGCAAATGTCTAGGCCCCGTTTGTTTTATTCAATTTTTTTCTTTGTCGCGAAGAAAGAATTTTCCTTTTGGGCATTAAATTAAAGAATCATGAATAACAAAGGTGCTTGTAAAAATAAAAATATAC
Source organism: Styphnolobium japonicum (assembly GCA_023212625.1). Classification (NCBI taxonomy): domain Eukaryota; kingdom Viridiplantae; phylum Streptophyta; class Magnoliopsida; order Fabales; family Fabaceae; genus Styphnolobium; species Styphnolobium japonicum. The sequence goes on along the minus strand of JALBWW010000003.1, from coordinate 15,436,621 downwards.
AGTTATTTTAATATCAGCTTTATACTAATTTTTTTAAACATAAAATTATATATAATTTTATATATTTGTTATTTTTTTTCTCTCAAATAGCATTATTCAATTTATAATTGCCGAAAATGACAACTTTATTATTAATAACTTAGCAAATTGTGTTTTGTCCGTTTTATTATTTTTGAGCTGTAATAATTGGATTGACCATGTTTGACGGAGTATGAAAAGAGACCTGCTACGCAGCCTACCCTACAAATATTTTCTTTCGGCGGTTTTGTTTTCGGATAAAAGGTTTGGGCGAAGGGAATACTTATTTTTAGTTTAAGATTAAAATAAATTATTAATTTTAGTTAAGATTTATGATAAAATTATAAATTATTTATCATTTAATATATTTTAAATTTAAACTTAAGTCTTAATTAACATAAATTGAACGTCTCACTAAATTAACATCTATTGGCATTTTCTCAGTATTTTAATTCATTATTATTTTTATTACAATGATATTAAAATTATAAAATAAATATTAGACAAATATATATATATATATATATATATTCACGAAATTTTGAGTGATAAGTGATGAAAAGATTTGTCTTTAATTTAAAATTAGAATAAACCATCGACTTCAATGATAATTTGTGTTTAAATTATAAATTATTTTAAATCAGTGTAAACAGAAAATTGAATTACGTAACTCATCATCTTTTTTGGCAATAAGTAGACAATTTATGACTATTAAAATGATATAAATTGTATGATTAAAGTGAAAGTAGGCGGGAACTGTGGTTGGATGTCTGCTTCACCTTTTACCTGTTTTGCTGATTTGTTTTGTTCCTTTCTAGAGCACACTAACTGTAACTGATATTATTGCTTGTATGCATGCTTGAAGATATATATCTCCTTTTATGTCTTTAGTATTATTTTCCTTACTTTTCTTTTATGAAAGTAAGTAGGTTTAAAGATTGATTGCATGACACTCAATATATATTATCGTGAATCCGTTTTTTTGTTTTCCACTTGAGAAATTTTCCAAAGCTATAATTAATATGATATCAATGGCTGTAAAAATACTTAAAATAAAAAATTATTGAGTGCTCTTGATATACATACTTATCCCAGTAGTTAATAATTTAAGCTATATTTTTTACTTTAATTATTCAAATTTAAACTTTAGATGAATACTTAAATAAATTAATTTTTGTAAATATATTAAGTTAATATAAGGGAATACGCCTTTAAAATTGTAGACATGAACTTAGTTCCAATTAATACGAAAGTTAACGAAAAGATATACTTGCTATAGAAGAAAAAAACTTCTATTTATAATATTATCTGATAAAGCATTACATAAATATTGATTGTGAACTATACATGAGTTATATAAGATATTGAGGAAAAATAGTTTACGTAAATTATTTTTTCTAATAGAATTATGAAAGGGTGTAAATAGGTTGGGTTGGGTTTCGAGATTTTTTTTCTCAAACCTGAACTAACCTAACTCACTCTTATGTGGGTTAGTTTTGATTAAATTCGTAAGTTAAACATGAACCTAAAAAAAACTAATATGTTAAAATAAAAATTAAAATTTATTCTAAATAACATAACATAAGATAACATAACATAACACATAAATTTCAAAGTACATATAACTCTATGATTACAATTACGATCAACACAAATAAATAACAAAGACATATGTAACACAATTAACCAATAACACTTTAATCAACACCTCATCTCCTCTTTAGTTTTTTATAAGTTAATAACTTCATAACATTAACCATAATTAACACAATTGTCAAAATAAAGATAAATTAAAACTAACAATGAAATAATAAGTTAAAAAGAATCAGAATCCTAACCAGTTAAATAGAAAACATATAAAAAGATCAATTATTATGATCCGTAACTTCATTTCTAACAGCGGATACATCTAACACAAAATAATAATGAATCATTAGCAAGTATTAATAATTAAATTATTAGTAATTGACTAAACAAGTTAAGTAAATTCTATATAATACACTACCTGCTTCAATCTTTTCAATTTTATCTGTTTGAACTTGTAGACTAATATGTTTATCAAGAGTTCTTAATTAGTTATGAGTACAAATCAATGCCCCAACCATGGTAGGTTGCAAAGAACTTCAAAAAGGGTCTAAAACTCGTCATCTATTATTAAATGTAATGTAATTTTAATTTAAAAATTCTTAAGAAATTAATTATCCAAATATATATAAATTTATATAAGATTTTGAAAACCCCAATAAAAAAAAGTGATAACACGTTCTAAAATATATATTTATAAAAAAAAGGTTGTGTGAGTTAAGAGAGTTTCAACTCACTACCTAATCTATATCTTGTGGGTTTTGCTATTTTAAATATAACATAACACATAGACTCAAACCAACCCATTAATCATAAGTTAAATTGGGTAAAAACCTACGAGTTTGTATGTTTACTTGACCTACTATCTACCCCTAGAATTATGTACAACGATGCAAACATAAGAAATATTTGTTTTATATATAGAAAATTCTAAATATAAAAACAAGAATAAACAATGTGAGATTGTGAAAATCATGTTAACTTTTAATTTATTAATAATATTTTTTATAAAAAAAAATTATAAAGCCTTACCATTTTTAAAATCATAAGGTGTGACTCAATTAGCAACTAAAAATATCTTGTGACCAATGTGATGTTATTATCAAATGTAAGGGCGAAAATTATTCTCTTACCTATATAGCGGATGGATACACTTGGTGAAAATAAAAATAGAAAAAGTAATTTAAAAATGATTTTTCTATTTTGGCAATTTCAATGCTGTTGGCCTTTTTAATAATTCAGTAATTATTAGTCAATATCACTTACCAAAATTTTTGAGCTGAATCTGAACCTTTTCATTTTTCAGTATAAAAGAAAAAAAAGGCTGAAAATGATACTATCTATTTATTGTTTTCCTATTTTAATGATGCATTAATGAAAATAAATATCGTGTATTTTAAGGTAAATTTTTTTATTACTGTATTTGAAATTACTAAAAAATAAAAACATTTAAATTAATTTAATCTAGAAACCAAATTGATTTAAATCAGATTAAGTTTAAGTAGATTTATACATATACAAATTTTAAAATTAAATTACTTTTAATCAATTCTTATAATTATATAACACTTAAAATAAGTGAAAATTTCAATTTCATGATTCCAACAAACTGTATAAGTTTCTATTTCTCCAACAAATTTATTATTATTTAAAAATAATAAAATTAATTTTAAGAGACTTGACCTAATAGTTATAGAGATGTGTCTAAGCGATGCTAGCATTTAAAAAGTTATTTTTTAAAAAATATATACAAGGTGAATGTGAATATACATCTTTAAAATTGTATAAGAAGAGACTTAATATCCCCTTTAATGTAAAAAAGAAAAAATAAAAGCTGCTATACTATATGTTTAGTGATAAAATTGTTACAATAATATATGAGGGGTCAATTTTTTTTTTTTAAATTATTCCATAAAAGATATGAATTTAACGTATGAAAAGTTGGATGGATTTTTTTATTGCTTAGATAAGGTGACTTTGTGAGTCGTGTCTCTAGAGTTCATTTTTGTTATTTATTTTTCGATTTCATCTCAAACCCAATTAAATTAAAAAGTGATATTTTTAAAACAAAAAGAATCGTGTAGACTAATTATTTTGTAAGTATACAGTTCTTAGTAATTCCAAGTGCATTTAAGCACGTACCTTCACATCACAGCATTTAAATGAATTAATTTTCGTTAGCTCAAAGGAAGTTAATTATTTAAAAAAAAAGTTTTAAAATGATTTTCAAAATTTAATTAAATATGTGAACAAATTACAAAAAAATTTGAAATTTATAAGTAATTAGTGAATTTACCCTTTTTTGTGCTCAGTCTCGGACTGTGATATGATTAGCTCCCTCCCTCGGGCTTGGTCTAACTTTGGTGGTTAACTATTTTTAAACCACATGATATGATAAAATTACCTCTCGGTGAATCAAAATTCATGCTTCAATTTTATTTGTTCGTTGACTAGAAAGCCCATAGAAAAAACTATATCTCTCCAGCCAATCAAATACTTCCACCCAAAAATAGACCCAATCAAAAGTTCACGCCGAAGAAAACAACCGCAGTGGATGCTTTCCCCCTTCTGCTTGAAAACAACGGTAGTGGGAATACGGGTTCAGGAACTGGAACACACAGAAAAATAATATAAAAAAAATAAACAAATATGTCGTTGGTAATCCAAACGCCGCCGTATCGGGAGGCAGTGACAGTGAGCGATGGCCAAGTCCCCACTAACGTTGCTCCTTGCACCGACAATGCTGGGTCAAACCCAAACCCCACTGCGACAAAGTGCTCCAGTTAGTTAAAAAACCTCTCTTTCATCGCCATATACATATTCCATTCCCAAGCTCTCTCCTTTTTTTTTTTTCCTTTTTCTTTTATGCAATAAAAAATACAAATTTTCTATTTCACTTTTTCTCTAATGAAAGAACAAGCAGAATCACTCATTTTATGGTAAGAAAGAAACAAACCCAGTTGTAAAAAACTTACCTTTTTCTTCCCTATGAAAAAAGACATGAAATAGAATCAAAGAAAAAACTTCAAACCCCATTTCCCATGTCACTTCCCTTATAACAAAATCCACTCATCTTCTTCCTCTCTGTAATTCTACACAACCAACAAATCTTCCATTTCCATGGCATCCTGCATGCATATCCTTGTTTTCATCGCTCTCTCGTTCTTCTTCAATCCATCACTGTCTCTGTCTCAAAAAAGTTCAAGTTTTGAATCAGACGCAGCAATAGACTGTGACAACAGAAGGATCCACATAAGAAAGCTTCCACCGCGGTTCAACCTGGATCTACTAGCGAATTGTTCGGAATACCCAATATTCGATGACTTCTGCCCCTACCTAGGAAACCACGGCCTAGGCCAGAAGACCCACAACCGGTCCCACAGTTGGTACAGAACCGACCCATTGATGCTGGAACTCATATTCCATCGCCGAATGCTAGAGTACCCATGCCTCACCGAAGATCCAACCTCTGCAGACGCGATCTATCTCCCCTACTACGCGAGCCTCGACGCTCTGCGCTACCTCTACGGCCCTGAGGTTAACTCCAGCGCCCACCACGGACTCGAATTGTTCGACTTTCTTCTTCACGAGGACGAGCCCGGAATCTGGAATCGCCACATGGGTCACGACCATTTCTTGGTCATGGCTCGTCCAGCATGGGATTTCTCGCAGCCCTTGGAAAACGACCCACCCATTTGGGGAACTTCGTTTCTTGAGCTTCCCGAGTTCTTCAATGTCACAGCTTTGACGTTGGAGGCTCGTGCCTGGCCTTGGCAGGAGCACGCTGTCCCTTATCCGACGTCGTTTCACCCACCCAATCTCGGGTTGATGGAATCGTGGGTTCAGCGCGTGCGTCGGTCAAAGCGCTCTGCTTTGGCGTTGTTCGCTGGCGGCGGAGGAGTCTCCGCCACGCCCAATATCCGGCGAAGCATTAGGAATGAGTGTGAGAACAGCACTGGGAATTCGACCAACTATGGTGGGTATGTGAAATTGTGTGAGTTTGTTGATTGCTCGAATGGGGTTTGTGAGCATGACCCTTTGAGGTACATGAGGCCAATGTTGCAGGCAAGTTTCTGCTTGCAGCCTCCGGGGGATATTCCAACTCGCAGGTCAACGTTTGATGGGATTCTTGCAGGGTGTATACCGGTTTTCTTTGAGGACCTTTCGGCAAAATCTCAGTATGGTTGGCATTTGCCTGAGAACGAGTTTGAGACCTTCTCGGTGTTTATTCCCAAGGAGGAGGTAGTGTTCAAAGGGTTGAGGATTTTGGATGTGTTGCGACGCATTCCCAGGTCTAGAGTTAGGAGAATGAGGGAGAAAGTTTTGGAGTTGATACCAAGAGTTGCTTACAGGAAGCATAATAGTTCGCCTGGTCTGAGAGCAAAGAAAGATGCATTCGATATTACAATTGATGGTACATTGAATAAGATTCAATCGAGGCTTCGGGAACTTGCTTTAATTCTGTGACATGATCTCTCATTCTTATGTTCACTGTAGTTATAGTTTTTGTTGCTTTTCTTCGTTCTTATTATTATTGTTTTTTTTTACCCCTTTCTTTCTTTACTTCATTATGTCCACTATGTTCAAAGTTAAGGTAGAGGATTTTTTTTTTTTTTGTGGCAATAAGCAATAGATCTTCAGGCATTTTCACTGAATCACTGGGAGTCTGGGACATTTGTTTTGAATTATCTTTCTACAGCAAGTGGGATTGCCACAAAAGTTTACTCAGGAAAAAAAAATTAACAATATCAAGTTCAACTTGTTGATGCTCCAAAATACCCAATACATGACAGAAGAAAAAGAGGTATTCATATGATATTTGACAGATAATTTCCTGCACAAAAGGGTTGGGGTGGAGGAAGAAATTGAGTTATTGAGGTGCCAACATTTGAAATTGAACTAACAGAAGGGGCTGCTGGATGTTATGCCAATTCAACATCCTAGAAATGTTCAGAAAAAGGATATGAGAAATGAGAATGAAGGGCTTGGAGAGCTGCAATTGCTTATAATATTATTTCTTAATTGGATGGTGACATGAAATACGAGGTGTCATCCCCATTTAACCATTCTGAACCTGTTGTCTCGATGACATAAAAGAGGCAGGCATAGCAGCTATACAGCCCACTTCCGTTTTGCCAGTGTTCCCTGGGCCAAGCCAGAATAAATGCAGGTTTTTATTGTAGAATACTATCTTGAATTTCTTTCTGATCTGTCTTTATATGTGTTTACTATTTGCCACAGTGAAATGCCGATGATGGCAACATGACCTTATCAGTGTTTTTAGTAAAACTGCAACCAAAATTAATGAAAAAAATTACCTACTCCTTTACTAGCTATGACAATTTATTATAATTCTCATCATATTTCTCATATTAGCCATTTCATAGAAGTATAACTAATAGTTCCAATCTATAAATTATATTTATATTCATTGAGCATTTTACTCGCAAAAAATAACGTGCTTTATCTGTTGATTGTTCAATTGATATTCTACGGGAAAACAGTCAATTTGCCTCTCCAACGTCATGTGATTCTCTCCTGAGAAGAAAGCCAGACACGCATCAAAACACCAAATTGTGGGAATGTATCTAGAAAGAATAAGATTATGTTCTGTCTCCAGAATTTGGTTGTCTTTGAAATGTTTTTAATGTAACTTTTAGAAGCAGGGTAGTGTTAGATTAATAATACGTAAGCCTTACCTAGATCTATCAGATTGCATGCAATAGGTGTTTCTGCACTCTTGCCAAGTAGCTCGTCTGAATGAACTTGAACCTATGATCACACAAAACCTTCATTATGATTCTATATTTTTACGTGATATGTTGTGGTGATGATTCTCTTGAATTGAATTATTAATCCAGTTTATTATAAACTGGTTCGTTATATTCAGAACAGAAATTTATCCTTGAAGAAAGAAGAAAGTAAGATTAGGCTTGCTCTTGGTGTTTCATGTGATCTATCTCTATTGTGTTTTAGAAGTTGAACATTAGCCTTGAGAATTAGTGAACAATAGTTCAGCTTTGGGACATGGGCAGATATATATACCTTGCTTAGAAAATCATGATATGAATTTTATTTTATTTTCTCTTTATAATGCTATAATTTATGATTTTTCATTATCCTGTTAGTGCCGGGAAAACATTTAATAAGCAAAGCACTTCTTTACCAACTTAATGTGTCGTTTTCCTCCCCTAGATATTGTGCAACTTAAGCATTTTCTGAAGTCTTCTACTGACCTGATGCATTGTTGTTCTAAAACTTCTGCAATTAAATCTACTTTCAACAATTCACCAAGAAAAAAAAAAATTCTACTTGCAACAAGGATCTTAACTACTGATGTATAACTCTTTCCTCTTTTCAACCCTAACTATTATATACATAAAGTGGCAAGGTTGCATACAACTGATTTGCCATGAAATGAAGGATTCATGTGGAAAGAGTGTACCAAGAATAACGTAGTCCTTTTAAAAATAATTATTTGTTGCTTATTTTTAATTAATAAAAATAAAATGATTTAAATAGACCTTTTCATCCCCCACCTAAACAAAAATTGTTTATTATGTGACTAGAATTGTATATTAATATATGTGACAGTCTCTTATTTGTAACTTTATCATATTTTGAAGTAATTATTTTGAAATTTTTGGATCAAAATAGATATCCTTACTTCATGCAAACAACTCATTTTGTACAATTGATAAAAAAAAATCATTTTGTACATTAACTAAACAAAAATCGTTTATCACCTAACTTATATGTATTCATTAATATATGTGACAGTCTTTTATTTGTTTATGTAATTTTTTTGAATACTTGTTTAATCGTTTAATCTTTTTATTTAATTTCTATTTTGAAAAATACAAAAATACAGGAAATTAAAAAGGAAAATTTAGCTTAAATGGCATGTGACCTACACGTTTCGCGTATGTTCGAAAGTCCTGTATGCAACTAGGGTGTGACTGAAATATAAAGGTAATTGAAATTGAAGATTTTGTCCCTTTTTGTGCAAGTCACTCATCCATTAATTCTTGTAGATGGGACAAAACAAAAGCTTGTAATAAGGGCTCCGTCATTTTAAGTTGATCTTATGTTTTTAATTTTTTGATATTTTTAATTTTCAAAAGTAGAAATTAAATTAAAAAGAGATAATTAGTAAATGAGAAACCGTAACGTGTATTAATGAGCTTTTCTTTTATTTAATAAGAGAAATAGTTTATTTATAGGCTTTAAAATGTTTAAGAATTTTTTATCAGGAGTTGTTACGGTACTTTAATAGATTTCATATTTAAGGTGAGTTGTCAATTATTTATTGGCTATTGATTTCATAATAAGTATTACAAAATTTATTAAATATAAATAATAATTAATGAATGTTAAATAATTTATCTTGAATATTGATATTTAAAAAAAAAAAAAGGTACAGACTAATCCTCTTTCTCATCTAAATTTAAAAGTCTTTTTGTAACTACTTCAAAATAAACTAAAGTAAGTGTTCAAATAAATGAGAAATTAACACATTAACACCGCTAGTCAAGTGAAAAACGGTTTTCTTTTCTAATGGATTGAAGGTTCTGTTGTCAAGTATAGATTTAAATACTTATCGTCCGAATTTGAAAATTCATCCAAAAACGACATAAATTTTCGGGAAAAAAAAAAAGTGATGGCAAATAAAGGAGGACCGAAATACAAAGGGTAGTTGGTGGTGAGTGGTGGCAATTTGTGAGAATTTGTGATATCCCGCCCAATCACATCTCCTTATCCTCAAGTTTTCAAAATTTGAGAGCTCCTCTGTTGTCTGTTTGTGACTTTCTAACGTTGTTTCGTTTGCAAGAGTTGTACTTGTGCCACCACAGCTGAGAAGTGAGAAGAGAAGAAGCACGCTCCAACTCCAAACCAAACCCTAGCATAGAAATCCTTCTCACACTTTCCGATCCGGTCCGGTCCGATCCCTAATGGCTGCCCCTGATTCCACCGCACCTTCTCTTACACTCTCCACTGTCAGTCACTTTGTCTTCTTCTTTGCCTTTGATCTTTTTCAAATTCAGGGATTTTGGATAATCTTCATTACACAATATTAATCATCCGCTCCTTTTTATTTGTTTTCAGAAGAAGGAGAACATCACTCCGATTACGTCCAAAATCGCGGTAGGTTTTTCATGTTCTATTGTTTTTATTTTTTCCATTTCAAGTATAAACTTTATATTATGATTTTTATGAATGATCGATCGGGTGGTCACAAGTTGTAGAGAGCAAAAGCTCATGGAACCTCAAACACCCAGGTTTCATTTTTACGTTATATAAGCCTGTTGGCATTGTTCTCAGGAACTGAATGAATCGAGATCGGAGCTTCTCGGCAGAATTCACAGTTTGAAACAGGTAACATTTTATCAGAATCCCCCCCCCCCCCTTTCTCTTCAATTCACATTGCTGTTAGTTATGATTTTAAACACAGTGACCCACTAATTCTACCTGCTTTTGTGCGTTTCAATTTCTAAATATTGGTGAATTTGTGTTTTTTCTTTTGGTCTATTCCTAGGATTTGCAAAGTTGGAGGTCAAAGTTAGACACACAAGTGAAGGTCTATCGCGATGTAAGTGTTCATCAATCTCAGTCTCTGCATAACATTGCATTTTGCTAGAGTTTTGTGTGAAGAAGATGATTATGCTTCATATCACTAATTCCTTGAGGGTTCTTTGCCTATTTGGATGTAGGGTATTTCTAAAGATGAACTGTTAGGCTTGAATTTTTTTATATATGTATTTGATACAAATATATTAGATTGCCTTGAAGATAACTAGTAGCTTGCTTGTTTTTTTTTCCTATGATGTTTCAATTGTTAGCTGTTTCATTTATTATGTATTATCAAGTACCATTAGGGTGCACATAAAAATAGCCTATGATATACAAAATTACTAATTAATATTTTTATAGTGTCTTTCTTACTTTCATGGGTAATTATTAGAAGAGTACCTGTTCCTTCTTTGCATGTTATGTATTGATATATGTTTACGCTAGCTCTGCTTTGTAAATCTGTTCGTGTATAATCCTATGATTTGGGAATTGGCATCAGTAAGAAGTTGTACAAATTGGTTCATTTCTATATCCACATCTCCTGTGCCTTTGCTAGGAGAATTAACTCCATAAGGTATTTCTTATGCTAAATCTATTGCATCAGAAAGGAAAGCTTTTAGGCTGTAATTTGAAAGCCTTTACCTTCATTGTCGTTATCTTCATACTGAACAAGACTGCATTTGATTTTGTCAAGATCTCTTGGATGTGGTAGCCTGGTAGGAAGGATAAAATTAACTTTGGTGAATCAATGCTTTGAAGAAGTATTAAGGGCTCCTGGATTTGGGTGAGTGCAAGGAACTAGAAGTGGGTGCACCCTTGAGTGACAAGAGGTGCATAAATTTTAGATAATCTATGATATATTTTACAAGACTGTTTTATAATATGATAAGAAGAAACCCACAATTTTGCAATATCAGCAGCAAACTGTTCATTCTCTTTACAAAGGAAGTAGTTTTCATTGTTATGGCAAGCCCACATCATTATCATCACAAGACATGTAGCTCTCTTCATCTTCCTCTTCTATTTCATTCTTTGTCTCCTTAGACTCTCTGCCTTCCCTATTTGTCTGTTGCTCTTCCTCTTATGTTGACAACTTCTAATTTGTACAGTAACCTACTTTATTTTCTAATTTTAGAAGGCTTTGTGTTTGTTTCAAGAAAAACCCTTCCTAAATTTCCACATGAAACTTCTCTCACCATCCTTTCTGAAGGGCCTTTTTGGCCATTATCTGTAATTGAAAGGGAGCAAATACTAAGGCTTGTCCTTTCCAGGAGGCATGTGTTCCTCTCGTGCTTTGTTCCTTGCTAACCCATGCCCCAAGATGCAAGCATTGAGTGCCTCAATGAAGGCCCCTATTTCTCTTTTCAGTTGCTTCAGGCGCGCATTGCTTGTCTTACACCTTTGTCGTGCCTAAGGTATACTTTTGAGAGGAATAAGTTCGTCAAGTTGGGAACATTTGCATAATTTGTATAAAAATTGTAAAAAGAAGGGGGGAAGTGTAATGGTATACTCAATATAGATACTAATTAGATCCCTTTTTGCAAATTATTATGTGGATGTTTAGCCCAAATTATCAGATCATATAAGGAAAGCCACTTGTTGTGATCCTTCAAAATCAACTAGTGCACTCATAAATTTGTATTATAAAAGCATTTGAATGGATGAACAGTCAGTCTGTCTTCTTTAAACCTACCCCTACTAAAGGTATGATTTGATCTGATCCCTAGTCTTTGGAACCTAACCAGGGGATTTACCAGCAAAATGAGCTAAGTAGCTGACACAGTTGGTACATTCATAATAGTCAGTTTTTATGGAGAAAATCTTATTTCCTCCTAGAATAAGTGCTTTTTTTTACTTTAGGGAGGCTATTGGACAGGACAAGTGTGTAAAAATGATGTCAAATCTGACTTTATGTGCTTGATTGTTTTGCATCCACTGTCCTGGAATAATAAAAAGCATTTACTCTAGGAGGAAGTAAGAATTTCTCATTTCTATGATCTATGTGAGCAGTAGGGCTGATAGCTGCATACCTGATGTTAGAGGTGGGACATATCTTGTATCTTATCCGCATGGCTGCATATCTGATGGAAGAGGTCAGTACATTATGTATCTCATATCATATCCTACTTAATAAGCACTGGGAGAAGTTAGACTTAGGCATCATTTGGTGCACTGAATAGGATAGGATAGGATAGGATAGTATAAAAGGATAGGATAAGGCGGGATATGATAAAAAGTTGATAAACTCTAGTACTATCCATTATTTGATGCACAACTATATAGAAAATTGATAGCACAAATAAAAATTTACTTAGACTAAAATGCCCTTCCTAAATTGAAACTCAAAGTGATGGTGGTAGGAGTGGTGCAATTGGTGGAGTGGTGGTGGCAATGGCGGTGGTAGTGGGTTGTTTGTGGTGGAGGTCGGGGCAGTGATTGGTGGGGTGGTGGTGGCAGTGGCAGAAGCGGGGTTATGGTAGTGGTGCCGGTGACAGCGGCGCCAGCAACATTGTCAATAGTGGTGGTGACTAGTTAGGTAGTGGTAGTGGCAGCGGTAGTGGTGGCAGTGGGTGGTGAAAGTGGTGGTCAGTCTGGTGATTAGTTATGCTAATGGTAATAGATGGGCTTACATGCCATATAATTGGTGTGACTGCCTTTGTAGATGAAAAGATTGTCCATGGGCCCATGGCTCATATTTATTCATATTTGCATTATAGTTTGCCTAGTTCAGATAGGATTCATGTCATTCATAATGTGGTCATAAGAATTAATAGACAAGTAATAGATTTGCTTTTGTTGTTTCTTTTTTGTTTGTTTGGTTATTATGGTAGCTGAACCTCTTCTTTTATAACTGGTTCAGATATTACTTTGGCTTCATTCTTTATGCATGTGGTAAATTTGTAGTGTTGCAACATGCAACTCTTGATGCGTTTTCTTTTGTTCATGCAGGAGCTGTCAGAACTTAAGAAAACACTCAATGTTGAAGTGGAGCAACTGCGAACAGTAAGTGTGCTTTTAGATTTTTCCTCAAGTGCTATCTTTCAAAAAAATTTGTTGTGTGAAATTTGTTTCTGATATCAAAACTAGGAATTTCAAGACCTGAGGACCACCCTTCAGCAGCAACAAGAGGATGTTACTGCTAGTTTAAGAAACTTGGGGGTAAGTCTTGGGGCGGATTATTTTCTTCTACAATTTCTGGGGTTATTTTTAAAATTTTCTTCCCAATTTATGTTGTATTTCAATTATTAAATGCACTAACATTAATGAGTGCTTTGCAGCTTCAGGATGTCTCAGCAGATGTCAAGCAAGCTCAGTCACAGGAGACTAAGATTGAAGAAATTGACAAGGAAGAGCAGCAGGTGTTGCCTGAAGAGGATAATGGCAAAGTAGCTGAAAATTAAATGGGCTTTAGTTTGGAATATTTGCAACTAGCAGTGTATACCCTTAGAGATGCTGAATTTCTTTGTGTGTGTATTGTTAGTTCTATGTTGTGTTTGATGAGTAAGAATCCTGACTGTTGGGGATATTACAGGACTAAAATCAATCAATGGTAAATTTTGCTGTTACCCTTCATTTGCGTTCAATCTGTATTTACTTTTACAAATTGCGGGATGCTTCCATTTACTTCTAGGTGGACTTGTTTAACCAACCCGAAGTAATTGTTACTTAGTGGCTGAGTTGCCTTGTAAAGTTCAAACTATAAGTCATTCGCATGTTACCTACTAGGTCATTCCCATATTACTTGCTCTACAGCTTCCAACTTCCCCCGTACATTTCCGAGTCATTTTGTTGTGCCTCCCTAGGACTTTCCTTGATTATGATGGTCATGGAGTCTGAGTCAAGTTGAGCATCTTTTAATCCTCCTGCTCGGATACGAGGTCATGCAAATGAGCATGCTCAACACTTCACTGGGATTGAGGTTGTTCACCATTGCTAGGACAAAAACAAGGAAGTCTTCATCATCAGAGCATACTTTTAACTGTCAATCATCTAACGGCTTAATTTGGATTCCAAGCATTTGCTTAGGGTACAGATAATATGCTTGGGCGATAATCTCTGCCTTGATGAGGTCGGTGCATTTGATTGATCATTAGTATAACTGGATGCAAGCTTTTTTAGGAAATCTTAAAAAGTATAATTTTAGCACATGAATTACAGTTAAGAATGGAATAACTAAAATAAATTGAATAATTATTGTGCTAAATTGATCCTTAACTAAAAGTTTAGCTTTTTTTGTTGTTGCTAAATACGAGGTCATTCTTAATTAACGATGCTGAGATTCCAAGTAACAAACGTCATAATTGTTACCAAAATATTTCAAATCAAAAGTTAACATTTAATTTGGAATTAATGTTCAACCAACCATGGCTCATTGGCTTGTACGGAATGACGTTGGTTTAGGGGTAGTAACTCATGCCATCAATATTCCTTGAAGATACTGCTACTAACTACTATTAAACGTGGTAAAGTTGTGTGGATGATATTACAAAGGATTTAATTTTTATTTATTGTTTGTGTAACATTATCATTTAATCATGTGTTAACACATAATTAAATAGTTAAACTTTTTAGATAAGGGTTGTGATAGTCTAACTCTTTTAATGATTTGGCAACACATAATTGAATGACAGTGTAAAAAAACTTTATACTGACAATGAATAGAAATTAAACTCTATTACAAATATTTAGTAGGTACGATACTTTATAAGCATTATTTCTGTAATTATTCTTTTCATCTCAATATGTAAGGTGAGGTATCAAATATTTATTAGTTATTATATGATAATTATTTCGGTATTTATATTTTTTTGTTACGAATACTTAAAGTGGGTTATTAAGTATTTATTACTTGCTATTTATATTTAATAAACTTTTAAATATTTATTCTGAAACCAATAATTAATAAACGATTGACAATTCACATTAAATATCAAATTCATCAAGATATTATAACAATATCTTGTTATACATTGTGTTATTAAGTATTTATTAATCATTTGAGTGTAATAAATATTTAAAAATTTATTAAATATTATTAATAATTAAGAAATAATTAATAACTCACCTGAATATTAATAGTGGGGGTAAAAATAAATATTGAAATAATGCCTTATAAATATACTTATCTTTTGTAACCAAAAAAATATGTATACTTATCTTTAAATAGTATTATGATATATATTTAATATTAAATTAAATGTCTATAATTAACAAAAGAAATGTTAATTACACATAACTTTACCTCACGTGTTGGGTTAGGAGTAAGAGAGTGTGTTACACCTAATATACTCAATAAATAGAGGGTAAATTACATTAACCTCCTCTAAGGTTAGCGCTTATTATGCATGATACCCTTCTTATTTGAAACGTGACATTGGCTTCCTTTAATTCAAACGAAAGTTAACGACATTTAAAAAATTTATGAAATACCACGTTTACCTTTACAGGAAAATTACATTCACCTCCCTTGAGGTTAACACTTATTACACACGATACCCCCTCTTGTTTGAGATGTGACACTAACCTCCCTTAATTCAAATAAAAGTTAACGACGTTTAAAAATATTATGAAATATCATGTTTACCTTCAACAACGAAAAAATATTTTTAATTCTTTTCTCTTTCATTTCCAAATCTTTTTTTAAACCGTACAGCAAAAATATTTTTTTCTTCTTGAAATTCTTTTAATCTCAAACAACTTTATCTTGTACTTCTTGTAAAAAATCAAATACCTACATCTTTATGCTTTACTGCCAGCAATTCTCACCTCAACCTTTCAATAAATTTCTTTTTTTTAGGAATCGGTTTGACCTTACCCATGAAGTACTTCTAATGAGTTTTAAACTCCTGTAATACAGGTTAAGTCCGCCCCATATGAAAATATAACTTAGTTTGCCAATTATATCTAATCTTTATTGAGATATTATTGTTTTTAAACAAAATTTTATTAATTTTAATTTTTAAAAACTTATTTTTGTTGCAAAGTGACCAAAAAAAAAGATTTACTAACACTTAATAAGTGAAAAGATATGTTGACCTTTTATTAATTATCTTCACTTTTGTATATTTTTAATATAAGTTTTGGAAATAAGAGAAATAATGTTAAAAATTAATAAAAATGTGAAAAGTGAGATTAAATAGAAATTTACTGGCACTTAATTAGGGAAGAGACAATATGTAGACATTTTAATAATTATCTTATTTTTTTATTTTTAATAAATTTAATAAATATATTATTATAAATTTATGAGACCTATGAAATAATGAAAGCATAAAGTAGAGGAATTAATGGCCTATTACCAAAAAAAAATAATGAGAAGTCATGTCTCAAATAATAAAAGTGTCTTGTGTAATAAGTGCTAACTTTAAGGAAAGTGAGTATAATTTTTATTATTATTTTAATAATAAAAACAAAAATATCATTTTATATAAAGACATATATATTAATTAATTATTTTTAAATAAATATTAATTACAAAAGAGAGTAATGTAACAATCATAAATTAAAAGAAGTCACTATCATTTTCTAAATAAAAAGAGTATTATGCATAACAAACGTTAACCAAGAAATGAATATAATTTTTCCATAAATAAAGTAACATATCTCTCACTTTCACCTCTATATACGTGAAATATGTGAGGGAAAGTAATCAATAACTAACATTTTTTAAAAGAATTTAATTTTAATTTATTATTAATGTAAAAAAAATTTATATTATTATTTAATTATATATTATCATATTATTAAAAGAATTTGACTGTTATAATAATTATTTAAAAAATTTAACTCTTTTAATAATATATCAACGTATAATTAAATAATAATATAAAAAATATTTACACTAATTATAAATTAAAATTAAATTCTTCATAAACAATTTATGCTGCTAATTCATTTTGTTGCAGGTCAATCGGACAAAAGAAATAATATAAAGCGAGTCATGAATCATGACGTGAGTTCTTTCACCATTTAATGATTTTCATAATGAAGTTAGTCTTCTGAGTGGGTGGACTTCATTTCTTACTTCATTACTTTTTCTTTTTCTTTTGTTTAAGTCCCCCGATACGACTAAATGAATTAGAATAAAATTATTTACGTTTAATCAAGTTGTAAAATAATTAATCTTCCTCACTTTATTAATAATTTAAAAATTAAGTAATTAATAATTTAAAAATTAAGTAATTAAGATTTATTAACTAATATATAAATTTCAAAGTTTAACAAACACCGCACAAATAAATTTCAAAGTTCCTACATAATTATTAAATCATATTAAGTTAAAAACTCAGGTATGTAGATGTGTTAAAAACTCGGTTGAAAAAACTTTACTGCTATTGTGATTATACCTAATTTGAATCTAAATTAATTGGACGGAGCCGTATATCAGATGGTTTAAACAAAGAAAAGAACACATTGCACATTAATAATAAAATAATAAACTATAATATTAAAAAAGTAGTTTACAAATTAAACAGGCTAACTCATTAAACAAGACTAACTTATATAATTTATGTTCTGATTTATGTGAGTTACACAAATTGGTCTAAAAATACTCACATTTACACGAATATAAAAGTCAAACTTATATAATTTATATGATTAAAGAGATTAACCTTACTAATGTTCCATGTGTTTTGACAACTCTACAAATTATAAAAACTGAGACTGCTGGCATTTACGTACTTCATTTCTCTATAAGTGAAATAAGGTTTAATATTTTCGAGTGCACGTTAGCTTGTGCAGGAAAGGTCTTGATTCTTGATGGCGAGTTTATTTAGTTTACCTACCACATTACCATTATAAAATCTTAAAATCTTCCCATATACCGTGTTTTGGAAAAGTGCAGTTTTGGATGGGAAATGGTGTTATTGTGGAGTGCTGCTTTTATCTCGTCCATTCTCTAATTTTCACCACGGTAAAAACTGCAGCTATATATATTACTACCTGACCTTTGGAGTAATGATTGATTGCTGGATATATGTGGGATTATGTGGACCCATCCATACAATCTTGCAATCATAACGTCAATAATAGAAAAGTTTTCATGAAAAAGAAATTTATAGTAACAATATTTACTAAAACAGAAATATCAAAAGTGACTAACATTTATGTTTTGATAAATATCTTCATATTTAGAGTTTTATTTTCAAATTGCCCCCAGCATCTAGAGAGAGTTAACCATTACCTGAATTGGGTTAAACTGAATTGGGTTCAAATGCATTAGTTGAAGGTTGGCTTTCAACGTCATTCTCAGGTGAAAATACATGACATTGCTCATTTTCCTCGTGGGAAGCTTTTGATGTGGCATGCAGACTCTGGAGATGGAAGAACACTTTAACCAACGTTCAAGGGGTTATGTTAAATTTGGTCATCTTGCAGTGGGTAGAACAAATCAAGTTCAGATTGGACATTTTCCACCCTAGATTTTGCTGCAGTCACTTCTCTTCATGGATTACTTCAGAGCAGACTAGTCCTTTCTTTTCTGGGCAGTAGTAATTGGCTGAAGTGGGTAAAATGAAGTGATATTTGTCCAAACCGGGAGTATTCAAGAGACCCTTTTAGTTCCGATGAATTGTTATGTAGGGCATGTATTTATTATTCAGTTCCACTTTCCCCACAGCTTTGGCGCTTTTACCTTGTCCAGTATTGTTTCTCGGTTATCTTTTTCACCTTCCTAGAAAAGAGAGAAACTAATTTCACAATTCTTTATCAAATAAAAATACATGTAAAAAAACAATAGGAGTGTGTTGTACCAAAATATATATATATACATGTCAAAATATATTATATACATAATAATATAGTGACATAAAAAATAGGTGTGTTGTATTATTATATATACTTGTCTTAATTGTTATGTACGTGTAGAAGAACATTATAAAAAATAGTGTTTCTTTTATATTTGATTTTTCATTAAAAACAAAGAGAAGAAAATGAGTACTAGGAAGTGATTAGTAGTCAAACTCAAACTGAGTCAAACAGTCAAAGCCCACAAATTTTGTTTTCGTGCAAGGAATTTTTTAGGTGCTTACTCGAGGCAAATTGGGATGATAACCTCATCCTAATCCAACTTAGCTTGTTAGATTGGAATAGCCTCCACCTATAATATGTATAAGAGTTATAAATTTTAAAATCTTGAAGAACCAAAGGTAATATTATCCATGATAAATATGATAGAAATGTCAATTAATTTAGTTAACAAAGTTACAATAAAGAATCTAATCTAGAAGAATAACAAATAGCTTCCTAGAATAACAAACTAATACCTTCTACATGAAACAAAAGCTTATCACATCTATAAGAGTCAAGAAAACTAAGAGTATAAATAAAGAAATTGAGAATATTTTTTTAGTGTAAATCAGAATATTTTTTTTGAAAATAAGAGATTAATCTCATAAAATATGATCGACGCATGAGATAATAACTTCTCTTAATTATATTTTTTTTATATATACTGTCATAAAAATTAAATTCAAGATAAAATAATTAAAGTGATAAAATTTCTTTTATATGAACCAATACAAATTAATAAAAAAATAGAGAATATAATTATCCCAATACATTAGTATCATTGATAAAGTAAGGATCACTTTTTTCCCCTAGTATTCTACTTTTTTTTAATTGAGCATTACCTGTTTTACATAATTGAGAAGTAAATAAAAAAACAATGTAGGAAAGGAGTTAGAAGTTAGAACCATGTTCGGTGGCAAAAAAAGGCAGCTGCAGCGTGTCCTTCTGTCATTGTCACATTATACTTTGATAGCCATCCTCGCCTGCTCACTTTGCTCCCCTACAGAGTACATACCATCCAGTACATTCTTGGCATTTTCTCTTCTTTTTTTTTAGGCCCCACATTTACTTCTTTCTCTGTTTTGAAGTTTTCCACCGCCTTCCAATTCCTTCAATTCAACCTCGCACAAGCACTTCCACTTCCCTCTCACTAATGGAAGCAAAGTCTGCTGAAGTTGCTTCTGAACCTTTGAAGTATCAGGTAATTACCTCACTTGGTTCTCTCAAGTTCAGCTCAAGAATCAGACCCTATTATGAAAAGCTACTTTGGTTTTTTGGTACTTTTTTTTTCTCTTCAAATTTATCTTCCTTTATCTACTAAAGCCCATTTCTCCTATGTTTCCCAGACATGGTTCTTGAAAGTTTCTATCCACTGTGAAGGTTGCAGGAGGAAAGTAAAGAAAGTTCTACGGAGCATTGATGGTACTAAGCTTGAACAGAATTTTTTTACCTTCTTTGTCTTCTCTGCATACGCTACAACGTGAAATTTACTTCAAATTTCAACACTTTTTTTCCGTATCCTGTGTTTACAGGGCTTCTTCTTTCTTCTTTCTTTTTTTTCCCATGCATGACTAGATTACAAGGTTCCAACTTCACTGTGTTAGCCCCAAACACTGTTATTTTCCATCCCCTTTTCTTACCATATTCTTAGCCAGAAAACAGCAGTAGCACAGTGTTGGTGCTCTCTGCTCTGCACTATTTTTTGCGTTCATGTGGTAACACAGAATTTTGCACTTTGCAGGTGTTTTTACTACAACAATCGACCCACAACAGCAGAAAGTAACAGTCACTGGAAGTGTTGGTGTTGAGACCCTGATCAGAAAACTGGTCAAAGCTGGGAAACATGCCGAGATTTGGCCGGAAAAACACGACGGTAAGGGAAAAAACTCCGGCAAAGCGAAGAAGAGGAACGCACGAAGAGACCCAGAAAGCTCGGAAAACCATTCTTCTGAAAACACCGAGTCCAATCTCAGTTCTGACAAAAACAAGGGAACTGAAAGTGCTGCCAATTGTAACGGCGAAAGCAAGAGCAACAACTCAAAAACCGGCGGCAACTTGCCGGAAAAGTCTCCGGCCGGTAACCAGGCTCCTCCGGAGGACCGCAAGGGTGGTCAAAGTGACGGAGGCACCGGGAAGAGTGGTGGAGGTGGTTCTGGTAAGAAGAAGAAAAAGAAAGCTCAGAGTGGTGGCAATGGGTTGAGTTCAACACCCACTGGTGCACCTGCACACACTGGAATCCAGTTCCAGAGTCAAGGGCAGGTTGTGGGCCAGGAAATGGGCCAAATGAATCTCAGCCCTACACGTCAGCAATCATTCCCTTACCCAGAAACTTGTTATCCTCCCCTGGTTTATTTTGCAACTTACAACAGATTATATCCCATGGGAAGAATGGGTGGTCCTTCTTCTTACTATGTTCCACCATCACCCTACATGTGTGCAGACCTCGACCAAGACCAAGACCAAGACAGTTACCAGTTTCAATCAACGCCGTTGGTTTCCTTTGAGATCTTCAGTGATGAAAATGCTCATGGGTGTTCCATTATGTGAGGAATTGAAAGTGAAGAGAATATTGCAGTATGGTTTTGTTTTTTGTTATGGTCCCAGTTGGTTTTGCAATGATAATTTTGTAACAGAGAGAAACTGAGCTCATGGCATACATTACTGAATCAAAACTGAAATGTCCAGCATTAGCTTATTTTGATTTTGGACCAAATTGTAAATCATGCTCTAATATGGCACTTTTGATATTTATATGCATTATGTATTTTTTTGTTTTAAGAGAATGAACTTCTCTGATGGTAAAAAAAGAGCACACATCATCATCCTCATTATGCTATGAGCTCATATTCCCCTTAAAGTTTGACTGCTTTGTGGAGGGACGAGGGATCTCATATCAAAATCCATGCTCATTCGCAAATGGGTAAAGCTCGAGATCATCCATTAGTAATCTAGTTGAAGAAGATATCATGTGCAAAGGGCATTTTATGAGGAAAGCTATTTCAGCAAAGTGAAAGCAATGGAAAGAAGCAACATATGGATTATAAATGTGATAAATAAAAGGTTGACGTTCGATCATTATTGATGATTTATGAACTAGTCTATATATTTTGAATTTAGACTAGAGAAAAAGGAAAAGGAAAAGGAAAAAGAATGATGTGGGCCATCAAATGTCAGATAGGTAGAATTTGGAGACGGATTCCAAGTTGTGTAACTTGGAAGAAGAATCTTCGTTTCGTGTTGCTGTCCTAAAAAGGTTATATGCTAGGAAGTGGTGGATTTCATTTCAAGCACACTTTCAGAGGGAAATGTTATGTATATGTGAGTGCTAAATAGTTAGGAAATTTACATAATATGAATTTATAAAAAAAAATGAATATGATACTGTATAAATTTAAGAGTTTAATGTTGATTCATTGTCAGTATAAAATTTATATACACTTCTTATCAAATTTTTTAATAATTTATTTACATATGATTAGATAACAGTGTAAAGTTTCTTTACACTGACAATGAATTATAATTAAATTCTAAATTTAATAATTAAAATATATGTTATATATATATATATATAAATTCTTTTGGTACCCTTTACTTTCATAAGAGTATTGGTATCCTTAGTAATTAGTAACTAATATTTAACCACATATCTCACTTGGTTGAAATATAAATATTGAAGTATAAATTAAATAATTATGTTTTAATTAAGTAGGACATGTGGCTAAATATTAACTACTAATTATAAAAGAGTATCAGTATTTTCACAAAAAGAAAATATACCAGAGAAACCTTATATATATATATATATATATAATGTCATATGATTATTTATTTATAGGAGATTCCTTTAGTACTCTTTATTTTTGTAAGTGTATTAATACCCTTAGGAATTAGTGATTAAAATTTAGTCATATGTCTTACTATATTAAAATATAAATAAAATAATTATGTTACAACTAAATGAGACACGTGGTCAAATATTAATTACTAATTATAAAAGGATACCGTTGTCTTTACTAAAAAAAGGGTATCAAAAAGATTCTTTATTTATATAGCTTTACTAAAGAGTTAGGCCTGCATAATTTAAACATTTTTAAATGGTAGATTTTACAAATTTAATTTTGGTCAAAAGTAATTTGTAGTGAAATAATTTCTATTTAGAAACTTTTATTTAAAAAATAATTTTGACAAAATAAATATTATTTAGATAATATTTATCAAAATTACTTTTAAATGTATAATTATTATAAGGGTATAAGTTTCATATGACTTTGTTTATATTACATTTTTACTTCATTTTCATTATTTTTGTTGTATACTTTAACAAATGACATGTGTTGTTATAACAATTAATTTTTTAAACTTTTGGGATATTATTAAATTTAAAAATATATGAATGGTATTTTAGCTTTTTTAAATAATAACTCCTTTTAAAATTTACAATTGAAATGAAAACATGTCCTACTGTGTATAAATTTGAATACGTAATTCAGTTTATAAAGTTAAATTAATTTTATAAAACCAAAACAAAATTGGTATAAGAAAGATGAGGTGAAGGGTATAGTTGAAAAAATGAACATTGAAAGCATTAAAACTCACCATGCAATTCTCAACGCCAATGTAAAAGCTTCATTTTTTAGAGTCAAAAGCAATTATGGTTGGATACAACCAAACATGACAATATTCAGTAAAATCATGTTTCCTATAATAAACGGGAGTTTGTGTTGTTGAAACGCCAACCCAAACATGCTATTCTGTGGTGGCCATTGGCTTAGCTGTGATTTATGCAGTTTGGTTGCAGGGTTTTGGGACATGTATATTTATTAGAGGTTTTCTAACTTCCTATTCGTTGTGTAGAATAAAAGCATCCTCTTTCTTACAAGCAAAAAATGCAAACTCACCCATTCAACTTTGAATTTTTTTGCAAAGAGTTGTTATAAACTTTCAATTCTTTAAATTAGGTCTTTAAAATTAATGATTTATCTTAATCAATCCTTTCATTCAATTCTAGTTAAGAGATTAATGGTAAAAGCTTGCACATGCAAGTCATGTGAGTAATAATACATGTAATAACATCTTAACCGTTCGTGTAAGTTAATCATAAACATTAAAATTAAATTAATTTTTCTCTCATTTTAAACAATTTAATAAAACATCAAAATAAAATAAATTTTTTGAGCATGATAAAAAAAAATAAAACGAATGATAAGGTGGTTCTGGGACTAGTGGGTGGTCTAGTGTGGTTGACCTCCTCCAGCCACCAGACGTCTCATTCCAACCCTTACGTTGCCACTAGATATTTCGTTCCATCAAGAGCGTTTCTTGTTCCAGCACCTACAATGCTTAGTGGTTGTTCATTTGTGCATGATGTTAGAAAAATCAAATGCTGCCAAGAAAACAAATATTGACATTTTTTATTTTTGAAAAAAGCATAATTGTTGAAGCAAGTTTCATATGTCCTGGATTCACTGTTGGAATGTCCATTGTTGAACCTGGACGTTTTGGACCAATTCCAAATCGTAAAGTTATATTAGTTAAGTGAAACTTGTTTATCAGATATTTAACTGTACCACCAATATTGTAGGTACCAATACAAGTAAACAAGGACTTGGCATACAATGATGGAAGGAGAGTAATTGAATTAGGCAAACTGTCAACACAGTCCCCATCGTGCTGGAATGAGCAACGCAGAACGTATGGTGGCAATGCAGGGACTGGAACGAGACATTTGGTGGCTAGAGGAGGTTGACCACGCCACCCACTAGTCCTAGAACCACCTTCTCATTCGGCTCCTTTTTTGTTTGTTTTATTATGCTTAAGTTTTTTTTATTTTGATTTTTTTTTTGATATCTAGTCCCTCTACGACCAATGGAAGCTCCACATCTAAAGTGAGACTTAAGGGCAACCCATGAAGGGGGTCTCAAAGGAAGGACAACTCAAGGAGCACTTATTAGGATTGAACCCCACACTTAATACTAACATCAAATGTCTCTTATCAAATAAGTTAAAGCTCACGAGACTATTTTGATGTTTTATTAAACTCTTTTAAAGTGATAAGAAATTAATTTAATTTCAATTGTTAAGATTAATTTACACAAACGGTTAAGATGTTGTCATGTGTATTATTAGTCACATGACTTGCACATGCAGGCTTCTACCGTTAATCTCTTAATTGAAATTGGACGAAAGGATTCATTGAGAAAAATCATTAAGTTTAAAGACTTAATTTGAAGAATGGAAAGTTAATGGTCGCTTTTTACAAGCCACTTAAAACTGAGAGGGTGTGTTTGCATTTTTTCTCTTTTTATAATCTTATAAAAAAATAAAATATAATAGAAATACTATTGACAGAATGAGACTCACTTTTTCTCTTAATTGTAATAGTTCTATTTGATTTTTTTGATAAACCTAAATAAATCAGTGTATAATTGTACATAGTCGTTAATGCTAATTTGTGTAGAAAAATACTATCCTTTATCATTGAAGGTATCTTAGTTTAATTTAACTTATTATTAGTATAAAAGTTGTTATACTATTATTTAATCATGTGTTAACACATTAAAAAACAAATAACTTATTAAGTAATTGTTGTTATACTCCATGTTAAAAAAATTGTTGTTATATTTAAACTCTTTTAATATTGTGATAGTAAATAATTAAATGATAGTATAATTTTATGTTGATAATGAATCAAAATGAAATTATATCATTATTTACTCATCCTGATTGTTGGAATCAAATTATCTTCTTAATCTTAAATAAAGTAGCAAGCCCGAGAATCAATATCTCTGGATATAAAAGTATTATTCAATATTTTAAGAACCGAATTGGAGATCGAACCGGCGAGACTTCCGGGTCATGGTTCGATTGGTTCAACCGGTCAAACCAGTGGTTAACCGGATGACATAATAATTATAATTATAATTATATGCATAATTATTTATATATATATAAATAAATCTAATAATATAAATAATAAAAATTAACTACATATGATAATATTTATTATTGTATTTAATTAAAATAGCCTTATTTTGAAAGTAACAGAGATTTAAGGAGAAAAATTAGAGTTTAATCCTTATTTAAAAAATTTATTATTATTATTTCTTTTAAAAATACTCATAACTATGAAAATAATTATTATTTTTATTAAAAATTAGTTGGTCCAACTTCATTCGTTCATTTTTCATCACATAGATCTTAAAAAGCTATGTGAAATTGATATAAAATGCATCCAAATTGGACAAATAAGTAAAAAGTTATGACTTTTGAGATATAAATGT
The DNA here is from genome assembly GCA_023212625.1 of Styphnolobium japonicum. NCBI lineage: Eukaryota > Viridiplantae > Streptophyta > Magnoliopsida > Fabales > Fabaceae > Styphnolobium > Styphnolobium japonicum. The sequence continues at coordinate 15,410,378 of JALBWW010000003.1, read as the reverse complement.
AAAAAAAAACTCCTAAAAAACTAATTTAAAAATATGAAAAAGTAATAAAAAATTCAAAAAAAGCAAAAAAAAAAAAAGGAGAACCGGCCGGTTTTCAAAAAACCCGGTCCAGTTCATCCAGGTCGCCAGTTCAACCCAGTTCTGCCCGGTTCAATCCGGTTCTTCCCGGTTCAACAGGTAAAACGATTTTTTGAACTAACCAGAGCGGCCGGTCCGATCTGGTTTTTAAAACCATGGTATTATTTATAACATAATTATTCTCCTAAATGCATTAGTCCAATATAGGTAGTATATTTTTAATATTGTCCGAGGAACTTAATTTCAGTTAACGTGAACACGTGCTTTAAAAAAATACTCCTTCTATATAACAAAAAAATATTATTATAACATTTATCACTGTAAAAGGCTAAAAGCTACATTTTGTTAACGAAATCTGATTAAGGCCACCCATTTGGTGTTGTATGTGTTAGATATTTTTAAAGATTCTAATTTTTTTAATTTAATTTAATAGTTATAAAATTAAGTGAGAATTATCAAGTTTTATATTAATAACATTATTTAATTAATAAAGAATATGTAAAGAATTATTTTTAATAAAAATAGAATATATGAGATAATAATGTTATGTTCTCATGTATGTGAAAAATACTGATCGATTGAAGTCAAAGAAAAAAATTCATGAAACTTAGTTAATTACTCAAAAAAATCATATCAGAATAAGTGAAATTTTATGAAAAGAATAATTTTATACCCAGCCGTAAGTTTAAATCTTAATGTTTTGTTTGTGATAAATTTGTACATGTTGCGAAAATAAACATGTGACTCTATGATTTAATATTCTAAATGCATCAAAGGTGCCATGTTAGAACATCATCGTCTGTGGAGGGATGAGGGATCTCATAAATCCCTGCACATTTGCAATTGGGTAAAGCTGAAGATAATCCCCATTCATAATCTAGATGAAGAAGATATGTCAATGGCATTTTATGAGGAAGGACACTGGGGCTGCTTCAGCAAAGTTGAAACAATGAAAAGAAGCAAAATATGGATTATAAATATGATAAATAAAGGTTGATATTCGCTTATTCTTCATGATCGAAGAACTAGTGCATTTTACATCTAGACAAGAGAAAAAGGAGAAAACAAAAAGAATGGTGTGGGACATCGAATTTTGAAACTGATTCCAAGTTGTGTAAATTGGAAGAAGAATCTTTGTTTGATATTAGTTAAAAATTTTAATAAGACTTATATTACTTAAATGCATAAATATTTGGAGTATATTGTTGTTTAGCTCATTGGGCTTAACAAGTACTTCTTTGTGTGGGTTATTGCGGAGTACCTTCTATATAGTTTTTCAATGATGGGCGTGTTATTCATATTTTTAGACAAAATGAGAGACACTTGTCCTCTGCCAATATGTAGTGTGGTTGCTTCATCTAAACCACACAAAAAATACATTTAGAAAAAGAGGGTGGTTTCTCTCATCCCATATATGGTTTCATATCTTTTATCCAAGAGTGAAATTAGAAATTATTAAGTACAAGTGTTAAATACATACTTACATATACATGGTAAAATATTGCAAGAGGCAAGATATTTCATCTTAGGGATAGTGAAAGAGGACAGAGAATTTGAGTCTCACAAACACATTATTCTAACAAGTAGTTGGTTGTTTTCTGATAATTTCTCTATGGAGTCATCATCACTATCAAATAATCCTACAATTCAATCTTAATTCCATAAATTAGGGTTAAGGAATCGGAAGACCAATCCCTAAATTTAGTGTAATGATTGATTGAATACATTAATAATTCTTGCAATAATAGCAGTTTTATAGTTATACAGCTCTTTTTCATGAAAATTTGCACCCTTATTTTTGTATCATTGTGTTATAGCTCTAAATTTGAGTAGAAGTTACTTTCATACAAATTCGTAGTTCTATAAAGAGGTGTAAGGCCGCAGTTTGTGTCACTAGCATTGTTCATGTTGTTAAGCCACCGAGTCATTCTGCTTGTGGACCTAAAACCTTTGTGAAGATCAATGAAATAAAGTGCAAAAAGCATTAAAGGAAGAAGCATGTGTCAATTGTAGTCCATTATCAGAAGCTTGAAGCCCGAGAAGATAAAAAGGTTGTGCTGAGTGAAACAAGCAGTCTTGCAGTGAAGTAAAAAATAGACTCTTTATTTATCAATCATGTGTAAGGGTACTATTTACATACATATGCATTTATAACATTACTCATGAAATTTTATTTTTTTTGACTAAAAAAGATATTCATTCATTCAAATTAGAAAAATACATCGAGAATAACACAAATTCAATATCGTTAAAAACGGAAAAAGATGAATATGTGAACAAACTTACAGCACCCATGTTAATAGCATAACACGGCAAAATACCTACAAATGTGACAAAATCAAAGTGACCAGAATACTATGGCTCCGGATCTGTAACGTTGATGCTCAATTCTTAATTACTCATGTAACCTTATATATAGTTAATGTTGAATAACATACTTATAATAACCAGTACCTACTTAAAAAAAATTCTAGGACAGTAACGTTTAAGGTATAAACTTTTCAGAAAATAATTAAAAAGTAACTAAATTTGCAAATTCATATACATTTGTGGAAGAATTTTTTAATACTTCCGCTTTTTTAGAGGGTGCGGTTACTTTAAAATATTAACTACTTTAAATATAAATTTTAAACAAATTTTAAGAATTTTATTAATTAAATAAAGGTCTATCGAAACTTTAAGAGATAAAAAGAAAACTAACATTACAAAATTTCTTTTTTTTTTCTATCAATAATTGCAACAAAAAAAAAAGTTGCGAAACCCGGAGATTGTACAGCCCGGGTGAGCTCAAAAAGGCAAAAAGTGAAGTACTTTTGTTTGCATGCTTAAATTTAGATCCTTTAATATCTTTTCATATACTTCTAGCTCTTTTCTCAATTCAAATATGAAGTAAATCAATTTCAAATTGAAGTATTCGAGCTTTGAATTAACAATTGTGTTCTTTATTTAAATATTTTAATTTCCACTTTAACGTATTTGATTTTTAATTATAACATATAGTATTTTATCTATATATAAGGAGCACAAGGAAAACATCTAGTAATGATCCTATCATGGTGGCAAAGGTTTATCAATAAGAGATGCCAAGACCAAAACAAATGCAATTCTACAATTCCTGAGTGTTCAAACAAAATGGTGATACTACTGCAAAAATTTTACATATCAAGGGAACTAATTCCCTTCCTCTAGTAATAGGGAAAAGGCTTTTGTTGTTGTTGTATCAAAGGAATTGATGAATCTAAATTCTAAAATGGAAATATATACACTTTGAATATCATAATTTCAACCTAGGAAATACTACTTGACCAAAGCGCCCACATTGAAAAGCTACTCAGATGTAAATTTTGTTTTGCCAGTCTCTAGATGCAAGTTGATGCCTTTGAAGTCCGATGATTCATCCCAAGGATGATCACAATTACAGTCACGTCGTCATGGTACTTCCTTCTCCTCCCAGCTGGAATATTCATCAACTCTTCCATGCTGAAACCTGCATGAGAGTTTCTTAGGTAACCGATAATCAAACTACAAAAATTTATATTCATGCAAATTAAATTAAATTTAGCATAAAAGATCTCAAAAAATGACCTGCAGAATCTGCTGCTCTTGCTACAAGATGCTCAACAAGAAACTTTGCTGGATCACCAAAAGGATTGCTCAAGATATAAGACTCTACAAGCTTTACTGCCTCATCATTGCTGAAGAAGTCAAATAAACCATCACTTCCTACTATAACAAATTGATCAGAATTTGAGATTTTATGAACATTCAGTGATGGTTGAATGGAAATATATGGCGGGCTTGAAAGATCACGAACTCGAAGGATTCCCATCAATGCATCGTTCAGATTTTTCTGCATGGGAAAAAAAGTGAAATCAAATATATTTCATTGCAAGGACAAATATTTACTTTTCGCAGTAATTGGGTTTATAAACCAGCAGACTCAGAAAATGACTAACACTTCCACCCATCCACTCACCATTAGTAGCTTGGATATCAGTATAGGTTATAATAGTTACCTTTATTTCTTCAAAAATCACTATCCAAAATCTTTTGGAAACTTATTGGCTAAAATATAAAAAATAATACTAACCTTTTTCAAGTAGCCAACTCCAAAAGCACGAGTAACCTTCAGTTTCCCTTTCACTTTTCCTGCTATAATGGCCTTAGGATCATCAGGATGACTGGCCAGAAGTTGAGCTCTTTCAGCTTCATTGTCAACAGTATGACTATCTGTAAGCTGGATAGCTTTCATTCTCTCATTCCCATTCATTCTGTCATCTCTACTGTATGTTGCCAATACTGCTCTGCTGTCACCTAGATTAAGTGTATACAAATCATTCCCATGAAGAAGCACAAGTAAAACACAAGATCCAACAGAAACTAAATCAGGACGTTCCTCCATTTCCTGCTCAACCATGTACAAGAAATCATTCTCAACTTGATTAAGAGCGCGTTGGAGGCTATCAAGTATCCCATGTGAAAATGATTTACATGATGCTTCTGACTTGGCAGATGGACTACTCTTCACGAAACAGCCAAGACTAGAATTGTTGTTTCCCTTAAATCCTGACGGAGATTGATGCTCATGAAGAATAAGACTATCATCCAACTTATATTGAAAGGATCCACCCAAACCCACATTGTTGGAAGCTTTGATGGAATCTGGCTCCAAATCCCAATATAACATATTAAAATAAGATATGATAGTGTCATACAGGGTACCAGCCAGAAAGTCGGCTGCATCTCTCCCATTAAAGCCATCATAAATTGCACAAAATAGCCACCCATTTTCTTCAGAACAAACTGCTTGAACTCTATCTTCACCAGCAGCTCCTCCTGCTACTTGTACTTCCATAGCATTAAGAAAACCTTCACTTCTGGAAGGAGCACTCATGGATTTTAATGTACAAGAGTCATATTCAAGCATATCACTTGGAGTGGACGGGCTGCAACTTAGGTTTGACAAACTACTCTGGAGAGAAGATGATAGTATGTCCAACTTTGAAAGACTTGGCGAAGAGGGCACCTTACGAAATGAATTAGGAGAGTCCAAACTTGGAAGGATTTCTTCTCCTATCACACCATTGCAGATGTTTGTGTTTGCTAGTGTAGCATTTGCACTTAAGGCAGCACCGGACAAGCAAGAGAAACTGCTTGTTCTATGGACTTCAGGAAGGATTTTGTAACCATTGGCCACCTCACAAGGGATACCTCTATTGCTATTGCATTGATAGCCAAAACTTATTCTGAGTTCTCCTTCAGTACTAAACATGCTTCTCCTGGTTTAAGAAATCCATTCTCAACACTATCAATATCACTGGTATATATGTATAAAAGACAAGAATTTTCAGTGACCTATGAAATGTAATTGAACAGTCTCATAATTTTAATCTATATAAAAAATAATAATCTATTAGAAAATAGTCATTTTATCATATAGAAAACTTGAATGAAAGATTTTCCAGATTGTGGAAGTGCTCAGTTCATGTACTTCATAATGCCCAAACAACAATGTTCATTCAATAAACTTTAGAGACTGCACCACATATGGAGTAGCAGCTATCAGGCTATCAGATCAACAAATAAAAAAATTAACAATTACTAAAATGAATTAGCTATGAAGCATGATACCAGAACCAATTTTGTCAGTTAATACATGACACTATGACAGTATCTAAAATGTGTGCATCCAAATGTTTGCATGTGTTAGTGAGTAAAACAGACTAATGAAAGATATAAATAGAGAAGGGGAGAGAGGAGGGAGAAAATAGCTTAATATCTTAAACTATCAGCAACCCCCTTGTTTGCTCACTTTTAGAAGAAAAAGCATTCAAACAAGACAAACAATTTGAAGTGAAATCTTCAAGCAATGGAATAGATGGCATGAATCAAACATGATAGACCTAAAATTTATAGATATTTGGCTGAAAACTTTACAGTATCAGTGTTGGCTTCCATGTTTGCCCAGATAAGACATTTGAAGATTTTGATTGATCTCATAGGTTCGTAAGGAAATTATAAATTTGTACAAGTGGGTGTATAGCATTCTAATAAGAGATCCTCAAAGATTTATGTTTTTGTTCTTTAGACTGTATCTAGGATATTCGATCTTATATTGTGATGCCTCATGAAATCATTAGAATATAAGGAAGGTTCATAACAATAAGACAAGGAAAACAATGACATAGTCTAAATCATGATGATCGCACAAATGATTTATAATATCTGAAATAGGAAAAGAAAGCTATTAAAATAAATTTGAAGTTGCACAATAATGTTAGCTTCAATCCCAACATTGTAGGCTATATATATGTGCAGGGAATACATATTCAACCCCATAGCTTTTCTCTATCAGTATTTGCGTATAATTTTATACAATTCTCTTGATTGAAAATCTACACTAGTGCAACCAAGCTACACAGTTTAGGAATAGGATCTTTGCCAAAATTCCTTCTTTCTTATTTTTGTGGGGAGAGGGAGTTTTAAAGAATGTAATAAAAGCATAGACGATAAGATACGCTCATAAACCAACATAACAGAACTCTACAAGAAAAAAAAGACACATGACCTCAACCACAGTCTCTATAGTGCTTGATGTCCTGGATTTGATCACTTCTCACCCCTTATGTAACAAAAAAATATTAACTCAATAAGGCTCTCTAGTACCCAAGGATATCCATTGAAGACACTACCTTTAAACACCTAACACCTATCAGCAAAATACCTTAGGAGAGTCTAAGCTGACAATCCAATTGTACAGTAGCTGAATGCCAAGCATCTCTCCCATATAAAAGACCAAATTCTTTTCAGGATACCAGAAAAGAGGACAGAAAGGAAATCAAATTAATCAATTGATTATTATGAATGAACCAAAGGTTCCATCTGTGCATAGTAAAGCAAAAAAAAGGAGAGAGGCAGAATTCCAGAAACATGAGGCTATGTGCATTAAAACTCACGGGGCTATTTTGCTTGCTTCCAATCTCTCTGAGTCAAGCCTCACTGAAAGTGACAAATATCATAATACTGTAACAATTAGCACTTAATGTAAGAGTCTAATTAACTAAAACTAGCACTGAGGAAACTTAATGTGAAATCACACCAAACGTGCTTTTTGTATAAGTTCCCATTCAGTAAATCTTGCACCTAAAAAAAAAAAAAAGCAATTACACCCATGTTTATTCTTTCCATTCTTTTGCCCTGTTGTATGACCGGTAGAGCAAAAAGTCGACATTTTTTTCGTAAAATAACCAAAACACATAAGAGAGAAAGACACAGAAATGACACAAGAATACACAAACTCAAACTCCTGCATACATGTTATCAAAAAAACGAAAACCCACTTACCAATAGATCCTCAACAAGCCAACCAGAGACAACAAGTTCAGAATGCGGCTATAAACACGCAGAGAAAAGCATATATATATATATATATATATATATATAGAGAGAGAGAGAGAGAGAGAGAGAGAGAGAGAGAGCAGGTTCAAAGATTGAAGAAGAAGAAGAAGAAGTGACTTTTTTTGAGAAGAAAAGCAAAAGACGGGGGTGGAGGGAGCAGAAAGTGAAGAGAAGAGAATCTGTATGAGAGTTGTTGTTCGCAAAAAGTGAGGCTCTCCCTCATGCTCGTTGGTAATTGGGATGGTAGAGAAGAGAAGGGGTCTCTGCCATTTTTTGTGGAAATTTTTCCATGCCTCCCGTTTCGGTCTTCTTTGTCGACTTCACTATTTAGCGGTACAACCCGGTTTTGTTGAGTTTCATTCCCACACGGACACGTTTCTCTACTTTCTGTTTTTGTTTTTGGATTCTCATTCCTTCTTTTGGTTTGGTTACATTGCATGTGCTCTCTTTTTCTTCTTCTATACCTTTCTAATTTGAAAATTTTGCTATGAATATACAGCTTCTTTTCGTGATAGTTTGTTTGTTATATATATATATATATTACTGATATGATAATAACTTTGATGAATAATCAATGTTATGCCATGGAATAATAGGATGCTGCTGCTACATTATTGCCTAACAAGCGTAGATGCTGCTGCTGAATTGAATGGCTCTACGTTTCGGTTCCCATTTTAATTATTGGGTTTACTTTTGTGCCCATTTGTTTCCTGAAGAGTTTTAGGCCCAAAGTAAAGCCCACCAACCAAAAATGCAAAGCTAAAAAGAAAAGATTCTGCAAAATTTTTAGATTGGCCTATTGGTTCCGATCATGCTTTTGACCCACTCACCCAGTGATCTCTTACCTATACTGTTTTATGTATAGTTGTCCACAACTATACATAAATTTTTATTTGTTAAACTCCACAATCATATATAAATTTTGTTTTATTTCAACTATACATAAATTTTTATTTGTTAAACTCCACAATCATATATAAATTTTGTTTTATTTTTGTTAAACTCAATAGAGACATTTTTGTGTATGGTTATAATTACAATAATTGTACAACAACCTTCATTCATTCAAACAAAACCGCAACTAAATGTTGACCAGTGGGAGAAATTAGTTTAAAAGAGAAAAGTTTTTAATATATTTCATTGTAACTCGTGATATAGTTAAAAGGATAATGGAGATTTAAATAAAAATCATATCCTGATTATGATAACTCTTTAATGTTTAAAAAAAACAGCTTACATATTCTTTATAGATTTCCATGTCCAAAACTATGGGTAGAGTACACAACCAATTTATATATACTTCGTCTCATGTTTTCATTTTATGTGTTTATTTATGATCCTTATTCGTGCAAAATGCTAATTTTTTTAGAGGAAAACAAACTGTATTACAGAACTCAGAAGATAGAGTCGACGTGTTGCAAAATGTTACTTGAACAATAGAGACATACAGTGATAGGAAAAGAAAGTTGCCCCAAATTATACCTTCCATGCAGATTTACATTGACCACATTTTAATCCAAAGTTGTACCTCTTATTTTTGGTAGGCAAAACCATGAAAAGGTTTGAACAAGGTGCCAAACTCACCATTACCACCCATTCAGTTTGGGGAGACACAATTCAACATTCAGATCAAAATGAGAAGAAAAGGGGCAGACAAGATCAAAATCTTTACGATCATGACGTGCTTGAAGACGACAAAACCAAATACCACTACCTTGATTTGAACCGTTTTAAGTGTATTGGGATGTTGACACTTATCAGCTAGTCAAAAGACCAATACGCGGAAGTTTGAAGCAAATCAAAGGGTGACTGGTCTGTGGAGTTTGATTCCACATCCAGAGAAGGAACATGCTGTATTTATTTGTCACTAGAACCATAGGCCAGCCAAAAATATTAATCAGCAAGTCAGCAACCAATTTAACCATCCTTCATACAAGGGTTATTTTATCCAATTACCAAAGAAAAGGGTTGTATTTTTCAATTAACAAACAAAAGTTAGCATATACTTGCTAGATTCATAAGTAAAAGATTTGTTGCGAGGATATAATATATTATTCTATCTGACATGCTAAAATTGGTTGCCACCATCAGTTTCATAATTTACAACTATTACACATGAAGCACTGCAAACAAATACGTTGATTGACACCCAAGTCCCAAGATATATGATGTATGCTAAAAACTCACCAAGTTCTTTGAGATGTCAAGAGCATAGAAGAAGTTTAAATGGGTAGAAAAGAAAACATAAAACATGGTTACTTCAAAAGTTGAGATAGCAATAATATAAAAATTGAGATAATAGCCAGGCCGACCAATCTTAATACTCATTCCCACAGAGGAAATGCTTGGCTCCTCAGAATCAAGCTCCTTTGCCAAAGAGAATGAGAAATTATCTTCACACATCCCCACAGAGAAGCCAACCAGTGCGCTGATTGGCTGGGGACTTGGAGCCTTCAGAATGATCACAACTTCAAGGAATTGGAGACCCTCCTGAGACTTCGGCTTTCTTATCCAAGCTGAAATTGTTGGGGCTGCCTTACACCGCTTGTTTTCTGTTTCTCTGTAGTTTTCTTCTTTTCCTTGGGCCTTTGCCCTTAGGCCCCATATTGTACCCCAAAAGAAATGGAGAAAATAATCTCCGGTACTGATAAAAAACAAATATTGGGGAATTGTATACCCAATTACTTGCGAGAATAGGCATATCATTTAACGAATAATTAAGAATTCGATAATCTGCTGATTGACATACATGATTTTTTTCCGCGAGAAACTTTGCGTAAGATATGTTTAAATGGGTAACAAGAATATCAGCTCTGCTTAATGCAATTGTAGTTGCAGGTTAATCAGATAATTTAGCTGTAATACTCATTAAAAGGTCTTAAAACCGGTTAATTAAATAATTTAGATACCATAAAATTAAATATCAAAATTCTTTGCCCAAGCCTAAAGCGCAAGCTACACCGAGTCGGTGACTGCTTAATCCCGTGCTTACCTATTCTTTAGCCTACCATCCTCACGCCATGTCACCTTCTTTGTAAAAAAATATGATACCATTAGACTTGTGTGTACATTGATTTTAAGGGTAATTCATGAGAGTAAGCCAAGCATGGTAGAGAAGTTCTTTCATCAGCACCCTTAATGCACTTAATCTAAGGTAATTTCTACTGGCCTTCAATTATTAAGGTTGTAGAAAGCCACTGAAACGTTCAGCGTATATGCCCAATAGCATCACTATTTTTAGCAACACATTCTGTTCTCAACCAAACCTATAAAGATCCATGTAACATACATCCACACTTGGAATAGGAGGAAACAACTAATATTTTTGGATGCAACTTTAGTTGAAGGTACCACGGGGAATACAAAAAACATTGCAAAATTCATAACTAAACTAATTATGGCCGTAGATCATAATACTCAAATATCTCTAGCAAAAGTAGAACGATACATAACAAACTATCATGCACATCTACTGTTGCTTAACTTCAACTTTCTTCTTCAGCCACAAGCGATCTAGTGCACTGTCAGCATCGCCCTAGAAATGGAAAATGAAAAATGAAAACAAAAAATCGTAAGCTAAGAAATGCGATTCTTAAGTAAATTATCAAGGTGCATCAATGGAACTTCTAGGCATGTGCTAGGCTGACAAAGATCATAATATAATACATCACACACAATTTCTAACATAAATATAAAATGCAAACAAACTACCAGAAACCCCACAATCTACTCCGTAGTTACTAATATACTCTATCTTTGCTTCATTACAGAAAGAAAGAAAGAAATACAAGGCATTAAGATTTAAGAATGACATGAAATACAAAACCAAAGAAGAATACAGTATGCTCTCCGAAATCCCCAAACCCCCACCCCCACCCCCACCCCCACCCACCAAAAGAAAAGTAAAAAACAAAGAGAGCAAGTAGACAGAAAACAAAAACATAGCCAAATGGTTTAGTTTGACGCTAATTCATATTTTAATTGAGAACAAGGTTTTAAATTGCTGCCACAATATTGCGGTTTTGAAGGTCACTGCAACCGCAATGAAGCCACAATTGGGGCCGCATCAGCCACAATATTGCTGCTTTGGAGGTTTGCGCAACCGCAATGAAACCATAATTGTGGTCTCATCAGCCACATTTTCTCGCAATTTCTCTAATCGCAACACAACAGCAACCGCGACCACAATTTAAATTCCTCATTGAGATTGGTAATCAACAATGTTTATGCAACATAAGCATACTACTGGCACAACAGGAATTTAACATCAACCTAATAAATTAGTAAAGACAAATGCACAATCTGATTAACTAAATTGGTTATTTATAATACAGTTCATTAACCACAAAATCACATAACCTAGCAAATTGGGCAATAACATGCAGAAAGCATAATTAATTGGCCTAAATCAACAAATACATGAACAGGGGCATGCAATGCCAATTACCATTGGTAGCCAAATCATTGCTAAGTTGCCAACACTCTAAATAACAAGGTAAATTTCATATGATTACTGGTAACGCACAAATCAAGCTAACAATAAACAAGAATGAAATTCCAAAATAGATTAGGAAAATGGTCAAATAATATATACAGACCTGTGCGCGAATGTACCCACAGAGGGCAAATGTGGAGAAATGGCCATTGTAGACACCATTCTCATCCAAATGCCCAATGTTAATCTGAACCGAGGCATGGTCCTTGGCAGTTATCAGTCTGTTTGTGGCAGAGCTGTAGCAAATTTGCAAATCAGTTTCAAAATCCAGAACATAACAAACAAACCACAAACAAAAACAACTACTAAACCACAAATTTCCAAAAGAAACAAAAAGATAACAAGATTAAAATGTGTACCACTTCCTCGGAAGGTAAAGCTCAGTGATCTGACCATCCTCGTTCTGCATCTTTTGGCGAGTGTATAAACCTCCTTGTCAAAGATCTAAAAACCTGAATCAGAACACAATAAAGTAAATATAAAGACTACATATCTCCTTCAAGTGAATAAACCAGTATTAAAACTGAAAATTTATTCCAATTTAGGTAGCAGCTGCATTTAAAATGTGATTGATGTTCTGAGAACTACAAATGAAAAACAAAAACAACCTTAAAAATCTAACAAAAATGTTAAAAACATAAGAGGGCATACACAGCAGGTCCAAAACCTAAATCACATCACAAACCCCTCAACAAAAAAGGAACAAGGAACCACAATTATCACATGGGTAATAATCAAACAGACTGAGTAATACTCAACGTTGACCAAATCAACAACAAGCCCAGTAAGAAAATCAGAATAGCCATAGCACAGCGAAAATGACACTAAGAGAGAGAGAGAGAGAGAGAATGCATACCAGAGGGGGCAAAGAACTCAGCTGAGGGTCCTGGAAGAGAAGAGCGCGGTGGAGACGACGCATTATAAAGCTGTAAAACCTAGTTTCATTACCAATTGGGTCGGGCTTCCAACTTTAGATTTTTTTCGTAGCCCAATTAAAGGCCTTCAAATATGGGCCCAAATAAACAGCCTTTTTGCAAAGCAGGCCCTTTGTAGGCCCAAATATTTCGTTTCTTCTTTTTCTAAAACAAAAAACCATAATAATAATCAAGCTTAGCTTTAGCTCACTAATGAAATTCACAAATGATGAATAATGTTATTCACTATGGACAATAATAGACTTGATTTCTATCATCTAGTCCAGCCTCATTTTAAATTAAGTTCTGGTTTTAATGTCAAGCTCGACTATTCTAGTTACGATCCTAGAGCTCTGGTTCTCATGATTTTTTTACTGAGACAATCATGCTCATTGGAAATAAAAATGGAATGATAATACAGTAATGGCATATAGTGAACAAAATGTGGCAATATTAATATATAAACCCATGTATTTTGTTTATATAAAATGAAACACAATGACACAAGGATGAAAAATTGGTAGTTTGCAAAAATATGCATTTGAAAATGTATAAAAACGTGTTTCGATACTTGTTGCACAAAGAACGTTACTTGAAACTTCTCACTCCAAATGAGCTTCATCCTCACGCAGCTTCTTAAATTAAATCTGTCTCAAATATCAAATTTATTGTCTAAAGGAGTAAAATAATTTAAATTATTTTTAAATTTAATATTTAATTTTATTAAAGCAAATTATTTTTGTTGATATACAAATATTATTTTGAATATGTTAAATTTAAAAGTGTGAAATTAATTTTTAATGTTGACAGAGTTATGTCATTTATTTAAAAGATTTTAATAATTCTAAGAAATAATACTCTATAATAATTTTTATAGGACGTGAGATGGTAATTGAGAATATAAAATAGTTGAATAGTTGTAGTATAGAAATGCAACACAAAATTGTTATTCTTAACCACTATAACGTCTTTGTTCATTGACGTAAAAAAGATTTAATCGACTAACAAACAAGGTGCAGTGGTAAATGATATATATTTTTAAAATGATGGCACAAGTTCAACTATTTTTTCACACTTCAATCATGTGTAAGTTATCACACTTCACTCGTGTAATCATCTTCCCCTTCCCCTCAAACACCATATGAAATTACCATAATCATTTTAAGAAAATAAACATAATTAAACATGATAAATTGGATTTTTCCCTAAAATAAAACTAATTACCGTGACAACTGACAAGTCTCTCATATTTTTCGTATATAGTGGATACCATTTCCTCGCTAGCGCATGAGTTACGTAGTTTTCTCTCTTAATTTCTTCAAAAGTGCAAACTAAAGCTTGTTGTTAAATAGATTTTTTTAGCTACATGAAGTGAAACTATTATCTAGTTGAACTAAATCCAAATGAATCGAGATTATGTTGAAGTTAAATTAGGTGTCAATTTCTTGAAATTTTTTTAAATTTTATAAATAATTAGAATAATAAAAATATGCATAAAATATATTTTGAACATTTGTATACAGTTTTAAAAAATATTACATGACACAAATAAATAGTTTTTGATTTATTTTTTATCAATCTAAGTGTAAACAATTTAAATGCTGTTCAATTATTTCAAAATCGTTAGTTGGTTAAGTACTCAATGGAATTGATTAATAATTCAAAATTGAGCCAATAATAAAAATAGAAAGGTTGGGTACAAATAAAAGAAAACATAAATAGAAAAGCTAACTCTTGTTGCACACATCATATCAGAGTCCCTCTAAAAGAAACAGAAGTCATTAGGAATTGTTTCAAATTTCCCGTCTAGTTCAATCCCGAAAAATAAATTATTTTCTTTTTTATTTTAAATTTTAAAATAATTAAGCAAATCATTGGAAAAGAAAACTTGAAAGATTTCATAATCGAATTGATGAACAGACACTGCCATGGTGGGTCCCACAAGGTGAGACCCATCAATACTATGTTGGTCCAGTTAATTAATTCAGTTATAAAATCATGAAGATTCTCTAATGTCATCCATTCAAGTAAACTTATTTTTTAACATTGTAATCCATCTTCAACTTGTAAAATGCAAATCTTTCCACTCATTCTTATCCACAATTGGAACAGCCTCCATTAGGCCAAAACAAAATAAATAGGTAAATATTAAATTCTCTTAAAAAAGCATATAACAACCCTTCTAATTACGTAAGAAAAAAAGAATAGATTAGAATACCATTTTACAACTCTTAAAAGTATTAAATGTACATGTTTTGGTAGTCTTTTTTTTTCCTTGTAAATAATTAGAGAGAAATGATAAATCCTTCTAAAAGATCAATCTAAGAAGCACTCTAATTAACTAAAGACGAAAGAATACATTAAGCCTTTGTTTGGTAGGAGAGAAATAGAAAAGAGAGGAGAAAAATAGAAGAGAAATGAGGAAGTTTTCTTGTTTAGTTAGAGGAAAAATAAAGAAAAAAGAAAAAAAAAGTGGGTCCCACAGCTTTTTCATTTCTCTCCTAAGATGAAAAGAAATAGAGAAGAAATGGGTAGGGATGAAAATTTGACTAATATACCTTTCTTTTTATTGTTTTATAAATAACTAAATAGGGGCAAATATATATTTACAATAAAATTTAATTTTCTTTCTTTCCTATTTCTCTCCTAATTCTCTTAATCCAAACAACTTAAAAATCTACTCATTTTCTACTATATTTCTCTTCTCCCTATTTCTTTCTACTCTATTTCTCTCATAATCCAAATAAAGCCTAAAAGGAAAGTTTTGAAACTCTCAAAAAAGTATTAAATGTACATTTTTTTTCTTTTATTTATTTTTTAAATCATTAAGAGAATTATTATATTGATGTTTTAGGAGAGAATAATGTTAAATCTTCTTAAACAATTAATCAAAAGAATTCAAAATTACTTAAAATATAATATATTAAATGAAAGGCACAAGTATTTAATATCTTTAAAACTAAATAGATTTTAGTAATAAGATGAGTTACAATTATTAGGTTAATTCTTTAAGATGATTTATAATTTTTCTTTTAAGAGAATTTATTATTTCTGAAATAAATAAAGAAGGATAAGTTATTGTCACTCTCATTAGCTAGTCCCCAGCTGGTTTAATCTGTGAATTCCTGACATTAAATGTGTTCTTTATTGCAAAGTTTTTTTTTTAATTTTCTTTTTGGTTCAGCCTTTATTCCAAAGTTGTAAATACATAACCATTGTCAAAAGATGAATAATGTGTGTTTATGAAGCTATTTTAACATGAATAATTCTAGTATGAGGAAGAGAACATTCACACAAGTGGCACCACTCGTAAATAAGTACCCAATCCAGTGGCATTTTCGCAACAACAGTGGCTTATAATCTCAGACCCTCCCTCCCTCCCTCCCTTTCTTCGTTACTAACCAAACATGGAGAGCTCAAGAAACAGCAGCTTCTATGGCTTCCACGTGCTGTGTGCGATCCTGGCCCTCCACGTGGCGCTCTCCTCATCATCCTCCGTCAATTCGAGCGAGGATCACCACCTGGGCGGGTTCTTCCTTCATGGCGGGGACGACGGCGTTTCTGAGTTGTTGGGATCGGAGTTTGAGATGGATTCGGAGAGCAACCGGCGCATTCTAGCGGCCAGCAGTTACATAAGCTACGGTGCGCTGATGAGGGACACTGTCCCCTGCTCGCGACGTGGCGCTTCCTATTACAATTGCCGCCCTGGCGCTCCTGCCAACCCCTACCATCGCGGATGCAGTGCCATCACCCGCTGCAGGGGTTGAAATTTTTCTTCCCATTCTCTCTCTCTCTCTCTTAAAAAAATTGAATTTTGTGTATTGGAATTCTTACAAATGAGTATGATGGGAATTATATTTATATATAGTTATATACACAAGTAGAGAAAGGGAAGAAAGAGTTGAATAAATTTATTTATCTCACCAAAAATAAAATTAATTTGATTATGGGCTAGATTATTTCATGAAATTTGGTTGTGTCAAAATTATTTTTATTAGAATATGTTTCTTTTGCTTATTTTTATATGAAAATAGTCTTTCAATTAAAAACTTTATGTAACATTTTGATTATATATATATATATATATATATTAAAATATAAAATAAACTAATCCAAAGATATAGTTATTTGTCATTCATTGTCTTTCGTGGTCTTTGTTTGTGTCTGCGTCTCTTCTTTCCCATTTATTTTCAGTTATAAAGGAAAAATGGAAAAGGATGCGTGGGTGTTTCTAGGACATTCTCCGAACTGCTCATATTTTCTTTTTGAGGATGTTTCAAACTACAAATTTTAAAAATTGATTTAATTTATAAATAAAAATTTTAATTTAAAAAATTACAAAATAAGACTTGATTTGATTTTAAAATTTTAAATTTAAGTTATGTATATTTAAAAAATTATTAAAATTTAAGAGGGGAGTAGATTTTATGTTATTTTATTTTTTAATTATTTAAAATAATTATTTAATCCTTATTTGTTTACTTATTTTATTCATTTATTTATTAAGAGTAATAATGTAAAATTATTAAAATAAATTTAAGTTTATTAATGTTTAAATATTTTCATATTAAAATTATTTTTTAAATAATTTTAAATTCTAATGTCTAAAATGAGTTTTAATCAAAATTAATGTTTTTAAATTAAATCAATTTAAATTAAATTAATTTCATATTTTAATGATTTGAAATGCAATATTTGAATTATTTTGGATGGTGACGTGAACTGCTGGAAATGAAATGATGGCTTGCTTTTTGGGTTTTTGGATTGGGAATGACAATTGGCAATTGGCCATCGGAGTCGGAACCCAAAATTTGCCTCGTTTCACTTTTCAGTACCTTTTTTTTTTTTTTTTTGGTTGAAATTGAGGAATGAGCACCGTATCAGGAGAGATTCTTCATGTATAAACTAGGCGTGTTAAAATTTAAATCAAATCAAACAAAATCGAAAAATTAAATCGAAAAAATCGAATAAAAAAATTAAAAATTAATTAAAATTAAATTTTTTTGATTTAATTTGGTTTTTTTTTTTAAAAATTAATTGGTTTAGATTAATTTTTGGTTCTAATTTTTAAAACCAAACCGATCCAAACCAAATCGATTAAAATATCATATATATACATATTTTAAATAATTTGGTATGTGTTATTAAATATCTTTAAAGCTTTACTTTTTTATCTTATTAAAATTATTCATATTAATGATTTCAAATTAACATTTATCATTTAAGGTATATGCTCACTTGATGGTTGCTTTCTTCGATAATTATGGCTAAAAGTTTTGGTTTATGTATCTGAAAATTAGTTTGAAATTTTAGATTTTTATTATATGATTGTACTTGACTATTACACTAGAAGTTTGATCATGATTGTATTTGATCATTATACTAGAAGATTGTTAATTTTTGTTTAAATAAGTTGTTTGTTTTAAATGAGTAAATATGTTATTTATTGTATAAATAGACTATATTATCTTTTGGGCCATAAAAAAGCAAAGGAATAAGATTATTTTTTTAAAATGGTCAAAAACTGAAAAATCGATCCAAACCAAATCGATTAATATCGGTTCGGTTTGGTTTGGCTTCTAAATTTGAACCAAACCGATTGGTTGTCTATATGAGAAAATCGATTGGTTTGGTTCGGATGACTTTACCTTTCAAAACCGATCCAAACTAATCCGCGAACACCCCTAATATAAACTAATTCCTGTATAATAAATTGATAAATAATTAACACATTATTATTTTTATATTAAATAAATAAATAAATTTGTATAAAATTTGATGTTATACAATTACTTTATATTAAGATGAAATATTTTATTGATGAAGGTCTTTCCTTTTGTTCTATGCCCACGTGAGGTTAGTTCTTAACATGCTATTTTATATATTTTATAAGTTATAGCCAAGATAGGGAGATTTAGGTGTTCCATTATAAATGAAATGAAAGGTCATGCGTAGTTTCCCCTTCGTGAATGAAAACGATAAGAGAAAAATATTTAGTTATTACTTTACTAGATTTTATGTTTAGAGGAAAAATGACACACAATTACGAAACATCATATTAAATTTTAAGTTGTAACTCAATATAAGTATCCAGCCAAATCGCTTTATCTCTACTTTAGTTTAAAGCTTTCCTCTCCACACCAAAATCTTAATCCTCTAACTAAAAAAAGGTTACAACAATCTTTAAACAATTACAAACAATTTCAACACGGTTAATGTCTTTATTTTCTATCATTAGTCCATTCCAACGAAAATACAACTGTCTATTTTCAACAAAATTTTTTTTTCTATTTTATTGCTATTTTGACTTTCCATAAATCAATTCAATATTATAAGAGGCTTCTCAGCATTATTAAATAGGCAAAAATTATCAACAAGCGTTGAGTGTGGATAAACAAGTTGCACTCTCAATATAAAAATGCAAGTTCGAGCCCTGGAATTCGCATTTGTTGAAAATGCATCCTGCGTTAACTGTAACGACAATGCCAGGAAGAAATTAGTAACTGTATTTCAGTTGGTTGTCGAATTTATTATGCCCTTTATAAATATTAAACCTTAAATAATAGGCGTTTTAAAAAGCTAACTTTCAATCACCGTATAACTGCCTATAGAAGCATCACTTTCTTCTGTCTTCTTGTTGGGGGAGGAATGCTATTCTTATCTTAGATTAAAAAGACAATGACCATATAATCACCATAACTTTTTCCTGGACCATCAAATTGAAATTGGAGATCCCACACGCTTTTCGTTTCCCCCCTTCTATTCTACATTCTCAGTTTGAGGTATTACAGTGCTTAATGGCTAGCACTAGCATGCAATGCTGAAGCATATGATAGCTGAATGGGATTTTAAATACCAATTTCATCGATGCTAAATATTTCAAGCAACTCGCTGCCAAGTGCCAAGCTGTCAAAGATCATCATACTTGACACAACCACAATTTAACTGGATGATCTGTAAAACGTGCAGATCGTTCATAATTCGGTGAGCATTCACCAAAGAAGTTTCTATGAATAAAAAAAGGAGTTGTTCACAAATATTTGGACCATTCCTGAATTATAAAAAATTATGGGTAGAATAGGGGGAAACAACACGTCAACCCATAAAGTCTGATATGAACCATGCCAAACGCTAACACCAGTCTATGCTGAATCATTCGCTGCCATGTTCAGTGGTTTTCTATCTTGGGCTTCAACTCACGCAAGGGGGTCTTCTCTCTCTCGGGAACCGAAGGAGATGGTGGGCTCTCCACTCCCATTTCTGCTCGGAGTTCATTGATGCTCTGCTCCAATTCGTCTATCCTGCTGCCCATCTCATCAAGTGCGTCGGAGTTAAGAAAACCAAGAACAAAAGTTGTTTATTTTCATTCCCATAAAAGAAGTGTAATCATATATGTTGGACCCCCCATCCCCCCTCCTCAAAGTAACATTTAAAACAGGCACTACTGGACATGCAGTGCCAGCCCCCTCCCCCATTTCATTTGAAAAAATGAGATTGCAAGACAAGATATGATATCTAACTGGCATGTTTTCCCCCTATTAAATGTAATAACTAATAAGCAATTACTAAAATTGTAGAGCAAAGGATATTCTTTGAGATGATGGAATTTGACATTGTCTGGAACCTGCTTTGCTGCAAATTATGTAAGGCATTAAACAAGATAAAACTGTGGAATGTAGTTTCAATAATCTAAAATGGAAATTTTCATAATTACTCCCAATTACAAACTTACCATCTGCTGAAGAAGATTTTGTACCTGCAAGGAGCAGTAATTCAATTAGGAAACATACTGCAACCAATTTCCTTGAGAGATACGGGATGAATTTATCTATAGGTAGATCAAGGAAAAATTTACAGACAGTATAAGAGGCTTTTTTCTTTTTCCCATAGTCATAGAGTAGCCTCAGCATATCTAGTATATAACAGACAAATTCAGTAGATAACCTAACCAGGGGGCACCAATCACAATGCGGTTATAAATGCAGAACTTTTCACTTTGATGAGCAAAACATCTTATGATCATCATAAACTTAAATCATATACAAGTCAGATTTTTATGCTACTTAATCAAGAAAGCGCTTGCACATCTTGATTTGTTTATCCATTGTAGAGAAGAAAATAGAAATGTGGTAGGTACTCACAAAAGCTGTCATATCAGCAGTGCTCTGTTTAGTGTCTTCTGTATCATGTCCATCCTGCCAAAAGCAAAAACTGTGAGATACAGCAGAGCAAAATGCCATTGATGGTACTAAATATTCCACTTTCAAGAGAGCAAGTTTGATAAAAATAATACTGGACAAAACAAACCATTCTATTTCATTTAAATAGATGCTTGTGGCAAACGTTTGTTACAGAACAAAAGTAGCCTTCATACACAGAAAAATGTGAAGAGGAGCTCATGTATATATGGGTAGTTCACAAGAACAGCCATGCCAAAGTTTAAACACAACATGATTCAACTGTCTGCAAGATTACTTGATCACTTCATCAGCATTGAGTGTGCATATTAAAATTAAAGTGAATATAATATCCATGTCTCAAGCACTGCTAAATGAATGCTTTACATCTTTGGCTAGATTTTACTAGTTGGCAGTTGCTCCTGCTCCCATCTCTCTCATCCCCTCTCCCCAAGGAGCACCCAAATACAAATTCATTGACCATGATTTATGGAATCCTCTGCGCTATAAAGAAAGCCACATCCTCCTTAACAAACAAAGAATCCCACCCACAATCTTGGTATGTTTAATGTCAAAAAAGCCATAAACACGATAATCCATGCTCTTGGAAGTCTACAACCATATACAGAATGTTATGAATAGAAGAAGTTACTACAAAATATCAACCACAACACAAATTTCCAAAATTCAAACTGAATGAATCACACTACGGTTTTATTTACTGTCAGGTGCTACATTTTGACAGCAATGCTATAATTTGTTTCCACACATCAAGCTAAATTTATTCGAAATGCAAAAGTTTCTTTGACTATATGCTTTTCTCATCCCAAAAGCTAATCAACAAAATAAAAGAAAATTTTCCATGAATTACAAAAATATGCTATAACTAAAAACATGCAACAATTAAAAATATTAACCGCATCGGTGTAATCAAGCCAAGCTCAAACAAGTATCAAATGTTCATAATTGGATTATCATCCAGTCATCAACAAGGTTGTTTGAACTTGGTTTGAGCTTCTTTGATTATAAGATAGCTATTAGCTAATAATACCTTCTTCAACATTACTAAAAACCACCAACCATTCTCAAAATTAGTAACTATTCAAGCATCATTCAACAACAAGATATTCATAAGCAAAAATGAACAAGTATCTTTTATCAGAACTTGTTTTGTTTATTACTCCTTCCTGCTAGACGTAAGATGTAATGAAACAGAACTGGCCGAGGCAAGCCACCCTCAAACAGTTTATCCCTTAAGTTGTAATGAAACAACACTGGCTGAGGACCCCACCCTCAAACAGTTTATCATCTATAACATCATTTGCTTTTGCACATATACTGATCTATAGCAAGCTAATCCCATAAGTTATAACAATTCTCAGAAATCTACGTACTAAGTTCATAGCAGCAACCAGTAGAGCTCAAGAACTGACCAACACTCAATGGAACAACAGATATAATTGAGACAACGTGAATAAAACAATTATCTTACCACAAAATATGAACTTTATCTGCCACATTTTTTACTCACCAACTGATTTTTATTTTTCAAGTTGATCTATACAATACATTTTCAAATTCGCACTAGAAAAAACCGCTACGTTATAATTCATCTCCATAGCATTGGTATTTGGTACCCGCTTGATAGAAACCCGTTAATCCTCAAAGAAAATAATGAAAGTGGCACTCAAATCACGAATTCAACTATTTCAGCACTCGGAGAACAAAGGAATGAGTCCCAATTTTCGCCTAGATCTATTATCTAGGTTTTTGATTTTCTGAACTGAAAGTACCAATCTCGTATGGGTTTTAATGTTCTCGCGTTTTCTTATCGATCAAACAGTAAATTTGTGGTTAATAATTTTTTTTAAAAAAATGTAGTTTTGTTTTCGTATGAACCGCTAACTTACCATGTCGGAGTGCTCCACCGTTGTCAAGGTTTGGAGACTTGATTATGGCGGAAGCAGTTAAGTGGCGATGGCGATTGGATTTTCTATTCTTTGTGTGTGTGTGTGGAATCTTTGCACCTTGAGTATGAAGAAAAGAAAAAGGTGATCAAAGGAAATTTGAAAAAAAAAAAAATCCTATAATTTAGATTTATCATATCATCCCTTAATTGATTTTTTTAACCGTTGGGGGGGGGGTAAAGAAAAAGGGAGTCAAAGGCCCATCTATTAATTGCTTTAATTTAGTGGAATACTTAAGAAACATATAAGAATTTTGTTTATAATTATAGAATGAATACTGAACAGACATTTTTATATTTCATCACAAAGAATCTTAATTATAAATAATTTTATGCATAAACTCACAAACACTTTTTACATAATTATTATTTTTAAAAAAAAATTCTAATGCTTAATGTCAATCCATATACTTATCTGATTTTTTTTTTTAAAAAAATATCTTAATGAAACTAGTCACTCCTTAGGTGACCTTAACTCTGGCACATTCTTCATTTTGACATAGTGTATTTATGAGATACAATTCTCCTAAATGTTGGCCGTAATGGCCATAATATTGTCTATCTTTATTAAATGTAAATTCAATAATTTTTCTTTCTTAATTGAAAACATAACCGACTAATATATCTATTTATTAAATTAAATAATTTTAAACAATTAAATTAAATTACAATCAATGATCAAATATTAGTATAAAATTAAAACTGTTACACTAATATTAATTGATGATGATTCATATATCTATATATTATTATCTATAGAGATGACAAAACAAATTCAACCTAGCGGGTGAACTTGTTTACAAAAATTAGTTAGGTTGCACTACGCAACCCCTTTTCTTGATTGTGGTCGTTTAACCCGCCCGACAAATGAATTTTGACCGGACGCGACAAGTTGCCCCGTCGTACTAGCCTTTTTTATTTTTGAGGAAACATTTAAATGGTTAACTTGATAAAAATAATGACTATTTAGCTCGTTTTGAAAATTAATTAATATTTAATTATATTAATTAATAATTTACATACGGTTAACTACATATCAAGTATTAAAATAAAAATAAATTATTGGTTAACCGTATGTAAATTATTAGTTAATATAATTAAATACTTGGTTAATTTTTAAAACGAACTAAATAGTCATTATTATTCATCAAGCTAAACATTTGAGTTATTTTCTCTTTATTTATAGAGAATTATGGTGAGCTGGTGACTAGTAAGTGATTGGGAATGGGGGTGGGTTGTATGTTAAACTTTCAATTTTCAAATTCTAAATGCATGTTTGGGAAATATTATTTTTTTCTCAAAACAATTTTTTTTAAATAAAATGTTATTTTATCTAAAATCTATCTTACTTGTTTAAAATATGTAAAATTGATTATAAGTTAAGGTTATTTTTCTATAACTAAATCGTTTTTTTTAAAAAAGCTTGTATTTAGAGTTTTTAATTACGTGATTATAGATTATTTCAAAAGCTTTGATAGATAAATACTCTTTTGCCATCAACTAAATAAATTTTCAATCATTTCATATATTTTTTAGTAATTTAATACATAAAAATGATTCTTTTTATACAATCCAAACAAAAAATTTTATCTTAAAATTGATTATGAACTAACACATCTAAACATAAATTAATTTTCTCATAATTAATTTTTTTTTAAAATCAATTATACATATAATCGATTTTTAACATAATCTTTTTTTCACAACTAATCTAACAAAACTACCAAGATCTCTAGACAACGGCAGACCCCATCACCCCTAACCTTAATGTTCTTCCCTTCGTAGACCTAGTAGCAGACAGACGCGCGACACATGCAGCATTGGCCAGCACAATCTGGAGACGCACTATGCAGCAACTGTCGCAGTCTCCACACGGTGGCCACCAGCCATCCAGCTGCTCCACACCACACGACTGCTTCGGCCAGCAACAAGATGAGCATCTATTTTGCATTTCTGCTTGGCACAATAGGCAATAGCTTTAGTGTATCAAACACTTGAAATTTGGTTCATTCTTCTTCTGTGAGGTCATCACCCTTAGTTAATCACCGTTGTTATTAGGTGAAATGTTATGAATTGGTGTCTTTTTTTCCTCCTACCTTTTTAGTTTTAGGCGAGTTTACATTTCAACTCAAAACAAGTTAACCCGCTCTACACTTTTTATATCTGACTTATAGTGTGTCAAGGCAGGTTGGCCCATTTTGCCATCTATAATTATTTATAGATTTTAATTTCTATCCATTGTTAGTGTAAAGTTTCTTTACACTGTCATCCAATCATGTGTTGTCAAATCAATAAAAAGGTTGACTATCACAACAATTACTTAGAAAGTCTAACTATTTTAATAATTTGGCAACACATGATTAAATGACAGTGTAAAAAAACTTTATACTGACAGTAGATAGAAATTAAATCTTTATTTATATCCATATTTATATTTATATCTATATATATATATATATATTTTATATATTAAAGTTGGTCTTTGTGATAAAGGCCTTCCAAGTAGTCATTTCAATTTTCAATTAATTTCTTAGCTCGCCATCAATTAACCCTTCAAATCTCTCTTCATTAATATATGCATGAATTTACACAAATTTCATACATGAATTTAAACATAATATTTATTGAGTCTCTGCTTATTAACAGATTCATGTATTTGCACAAATTTTGGTGCATGAACTTTGACATGGTCTCTTATGCTACACAATTATTATAAAAAAGTTCATACTTTCATAACTAAATCCTCTAACATATTGTCTATATTTCACTTAATTTCTTAACCTTATCACACTAAAATTTGTAAATTTATTTTATAAAATACTTATTAAAGTATAAAATATTAAATCCACTTATCAAGCTACCGAACTCAGTCAAATTACAAGACCAATCCCTAACTAACTTATAGTATAAGGAATGACTTAAATCATCTCTCAAAGGATCATGGATGTTATTTACTCGTGCCAAGACTCAAAGCAATGGGGGTTTGTGATTTCAAATTGTAAAAGAGCAATTTAAACTAAGAAAGAATAAGTGAGAAAACAACAAATCCAATATAATTTGTCAGAATTCCAATTTAGGCTATCACAGACTACTAAACATGCATTTGAATCTAATTAAATGATTAATTCAATTCCAACCGAGATCTTTACATTAGAATTGAGATTCACTACTAGATGATAATTTATGATTCAACTAACAAAAGATCCACAAATCTAGAAAATCAATACTAGTTTAATTGCAAGAATCAATTAACCTAAACTACAAATCTGTAATTTAATTCTCTTCAATTCAGAGGATGAAACATTGATCAATCAATCAAAATCACATTCCTAATTCATAATTCCAAATACACAAAAAAAAATCTTCATTCATGCATTACGAATTTTGAATTAACAAGAGGGAAGAGAAGAGAAAATCTAATTGCATTCAAACGAAAATTGAAGTATTAGGTCTCAAACCAAATCAAAATTCTTTAAAGTATCTTGGATCGATCTCAGTTTTAACCGTCCATGGCTGCAATCAAAGGAACGTTGAGGGAGAAAAGAGAAAGAACTAGAGAGAGAAACCTAGAAAGAAGGATGAGAAAATTGAGGGACTTCAGAATATGTTAAACACAAAAAGTGTATCTCATAAGCTTATGTTTCCCTCCAAATAACATACTCTAAAAGTGAAAATATAAGAATGCCCTTAGGTTAATCTTAACCCTATGCCTCTTAGCTTTCCAAGACCACCTAATTTGCTTAATTTGAGCTTAAGATGAGAAAGTTATGCCCTAATTAAGCTCATAGAATAACTGAAACGACCTATGACTTCACTTGAGAATAACACCCTCAAAACGTCGTAGTTTGGCAAAATGGTCTTCATGAGAGTTGAATCCTTAAGTGTTAGCTTTCATTTAGAACTAGTTTTAGCTCCACTGGACACCCCAATGTTAATTAATGGCCCAATCAATGCATACGGGTCGGGTTCTAGCGACAACTTTCTATCTCTGAATTCTAGGGTCAATTTAGCCCACTAGACATCTGAATCAGCTTATGAGCTCTTCATGAGAGTTGTAGAGCTTCATCTTAGCTTTCCTAAAATATAAGATTCACACTTTTTATATGCATATATCTCAAGATATGGTCAAAATACAGAGACAATGTAAAAAATCAAAAAATACTGACAATTTACAATTAAGCCCATTGAAACCTAAACTTATAAAACTAAGCCAATTCCAATTAATTAAGCACATAAGAGGCATAAAATACTAAATATGAGAGAATAATAAGGTGTGTGAATAGTGACTATCATCCACCTAAACTTTAATTGCATGGCTCAGATTTTTTGCGCATCACCTGCTATGATCATTACTCTTCGATCAAATACTCTAATGGTTATCATTTAAGTAACTTACTAAATTTTTCCTTTTCTTAGAAACCGTTAACTAAAGAAAGGAAAAGAATACTGAAGGGATAATTAACCATATATATTAGTGATTGATATTCTTAATTATGCTCTATCATCACTCACCCTGTATCTAATCCATACCAAATTCTTAATTTAAGAGTCTCCTAATTTTGCTCCTATACACTCGTTTACCAATTTAATCTCTGTCATTATAATTGTTTTGACTCTTCTCTACTTTCATCCCCCCTCTCCTCCCAAAAAAATAAAACTCCATTGCCATGGCTGCTTCTCAAACCCTCCATCACACAGAAACAAAGAAAACCAAAGCCAAGCGAGCACTCCGTTCTCTAGCCATTGGCATTTCAATCCCTATCACCCTCACCTTGGCCATAATAATCCTCTTCGGTTCGGGCCGCAAGTACCATCGCTTGAACAAGCCCTTTTGGTTCGCACCACTTTGGCTCATTCACTTAGCCACGTTGGGGTCTTCTTTCTTCATGGGTCTCGCGGCCTGGCTAGTGTGGGCTGATGGTGGGTTTCAAGGGGAGTCAGATGCACTGCCTCTCTACGTTGCTCAAGTGTCTCTAAGCATTGTGTGGCACCCCCTTGTGCTTGTTATGAGAGCATATTGGGTTGCTTCGGTTTTCTGCATTGTGAATTTTGGGACCCTCTTTCTGTGTTACTTGAGGTTTAGAAAGGTGAATCCTTTTGCTAAAGATTTGGCCAAACCAAGTCTGGTATGGGCAGCATATCTTACTCTTGTTAGCTTCAAGCTTATGTTTCTTTGATTTGTGGTTTTTTATTTTTTTATATTTCTTAACCCACATGGTTTACCAATGCGGGTATGTTTAAGGAAGAGGAAAATTTATAGTTGTAAATTTTCAGATGAATATATAGAAATACGAGTAATGTTAGTTGTACATTTTATTTTAACACATCTCTTACATTATATCGTTATCAAATATTATCTATGCTGTTATAATTATTATGAAAAAAGTTATTATCTAAATAAGGACACCTATGATAAAAAATGGTTATTGAGTTTGAATGATAACTTTTGTAAAATAATTGATAATAAAGGGTGAGGTGTATAAATAATATTTTTTTTAGAAAGACAAGAGCATCAATATTGAAAAGCTCTTGCACTCAGGTTTTCAAAAAAAATAAAAAAAATAGCTCTTGCACTCAGTTATTTAAAATAGACTATCTTCATATCATCAAACAATTGTTATTATTAGGAGAAAACTTTAAATTTAGAATTGGATATGGATAGTGAGAGACACTAAACTGATGGCAAGATTTGAATCTTTAAAAAGAGAAAAAGAATTAAAAGTGAGGGAAGTATAAAGCTCCCATCGTGACCTTCTGGAAGAGAAACTGCTTCAACAGAAGAATGAACGCCAAACGGTTTTCACCATAAATGTTTCCGCAAAAATTATATAGCAAATTTCAAACTTGTGAATTTAAAATCAAAATTGGTAAAACGCCTTTGTTTTAAAAAAGAAATAATATTTTAAGAATTAGTTTTTTATCCTTTTAAAATTAGGAGTGAAAAATTTAAACATGAAATTTTTTTTTACAAAACTTATTCTGAAAATTTCATTTTCATTTTCATTTTTGTGGTAATTAATTTTTTTTAAGGGAATGGAAGATTGCCCATTCGATTACGACACTTATTCTCATTTTTATGAAAACATTAAATTGACTTAAGATTTATTTTTTAGGATGAAGTAACAGGAAAAAAAAGGGTAAGAGTAAGCGAAAAAGAATGAACATCTATGTCTTTTAATTTAAAGCATATAGATTTACTCAAAAAAGAATCTACAACATAAGGAAGTCGGTATGCAACCTATACTAGTTTATCATTGTGACGTTGATTTTTGTGAAAGATGTTTGTGGGTCTTCATGTTTGGACTGGTGAAGGACGAAGACGGGTGTGAGTAAGAGAGGGTGGGGATTATGTTATTGAGATGCCCAATTGCAGAGAAAATACAGTGAATAAGGAGTGGGGGAAAAAAGATAGATATAGATATAAGGAAACAATGTAATTTAGGACAAAGTGGACATTAAAGGTTTTGGGAAGTTATAAAATATGAATGGTTTTGATTTTGAAATTGTTTTAATTTTAGTTGTATATATATATATTTTTGATTGTACACTAAATGTATTTTTGAGTTAACTTTTACGTTAATTGAAACTAAATTATATTTAAACAAATAATTAATTTTTCTTAAATATTGGTTCAAGGTTTGAACCCAAATTGTTAAGGTAATGGACATACTTCTTTAATCATTAAGCCAATCCTTTTATTTTTTAAGTTGTGTATATATATCTATTCAAATATGATCAAATTGAGCGAATTTAATTTATAAACAAATTTAAATCAAATCAAATTAATTTTAATTTTTTAATGATTCCAATTCCAAACACAACGAAAAGGAGAGGAAATTTTTATTTACTTCTTAAGTAAGTGCAAGGTAAGTGTGTAAAAATAATATTAACAATAAAAATAAATAAAATTTTTGAAGGTAAAAGAAGACTTGAGAAGGGGAGTTGAATCAAGTCACCCACTATTTCAGTTTCTGCAAAAACACTTAAGACAAAGAAACTGTTGCAGAGATAAGATATACTCATTTGTGTAACATATCGTGGAAACTCGATAAAAGCGAAGAAAAAGACTTGCTCAAGCAATCAAAACTTAACACACATAACAATTAATCAATGCAATGTAAAAGAGTAGGGTTAAGAAAGATTGCACAATAGAATTTATACTAGTTCAGCCCCAATATGGAACCTACATCCAGTCCCCAGTCAAGCTGAGATTTTCCACTATCAACTTGAGTGTTCTTTGATCAACTTTAGCCTCTCCAAGCTAATTCCAAGCAAGTAGCACCTCTAATCGCTTCACGGGTCACTCTGGACCTAAATACTAGCTCACCTAGCTAGATTTTGTTTCGACCAGAAACTTCTCTCAAAAGAGTGTATGATAAAAACAACTCACAAAGAGTAGATATCTCACAGTTTAGCTCATAAATAGAATAAGAGAATATTACAACATATAGCACAGTAACTCTTGTTTCCTGATTGTGTAGTGATGTAGTTCGATGTCTAATCCTTCATGCAGTAAAGATTTTATAGCAAAGGAGGTGATTTGACCGTTTGAAGGTGGTCCTCACACTTTATCAGAAAAGTAGAGCAGGTACAACTCTTTTTTCTGAAAAGTTTCTTTTGCTTGTAGGGTTGTTGGGTGTTTGTCAGCATGCAAACAGTCTTTTGACTTTGAGTTTCAACTTTTCAGAAGGATTTTGAGCCGTTGGCAGTCCTACAGGATCAAGCAATATCAATCTTAGAAGTTGCAATGTCCTTACGGCGATTCGCAGATTCCTTGATGGTAGCTCATCGTCTTGATCATGAGATAGCTCATCGTGAATCCATAAACTTCTGAGATTTTGCACAAGTTTCGAGCAGACCTATCTTCAATCATAGGCATCCTCATCTTGTTCTTCCTAAAGCTTTATCCAGGACTGATCTTCATCTTTGTAGTGGTCTTCTAGTTCTCATAGGATGTGCTTAAAGTCCAAGTTTTAGGCATGAAGCGTAATCTTGGAGCAATGACATGTACATTAATGTTTGAGACTTGTAAGACTTGTGTGATCTTTATTTGAGAATCCTTGCAATATTTATGTAACCCATGATATCAGTTTCTCTTTAAAGATCAACTTTTTATACTTGAGAATGTCTTTGATAAATGAGAAATCTGTACATTAACCTTTTGACTAAGATCAAGCATTAGCAATATGTGTTATTAAATAGATGTTTGTTATCATCATTAAAAAATATGTTTTCTAGGGAACCTTGGGCTAACAATTTTCTCTTCTTTTACAGTATATTTTTCAATATTAATAAGTTTGCAGCATCTTTTTACTTTGCTCATACTTTTTATTGAATCGATATAAGAGATAAAATTATAAACTTGAACCGTAGAGAGATGCTTTTGAAATCAATATGCTTTTGGATAAGTAATAACAAAGTAGAGTGTATGGAATATAATTTTTTAAAAAATATGAGTTAACAATATTTTTGGAGGTGGAGATTGGAATCAAATCACACCACAAGTTATACAATTTAGGTGGATCCATCTTAAGGGTGATAAGGAGATTGATGAGGATGTCATGTAGAAGATTCAAACTGGATAAATGAAATAATAAAATGCTTTAGGCGTACTTTCGATCGCAAAGTACTTTTTTTTTTTTTAAGAGGATCACAAAGTACTTAATACATTCAAAATAAAATAAAATTCTACTAGATAGTTATAAGACTAACTATCCTCGATAGTGAATATGGAATAGTGAAATACTAACACACAAAAAAGTGTAACTGAATGAGAATGCTAAGTGGATGAAAGTATATATAAAAAAATAAGATGATGAACCAACGTATCTAAGAAAAAAATGAAGTAGTAAGAGAATATTATAAAGACTTGTCTAAAATGATTTAATCACGTAAAACAAATCAATAGAGATTTCAATAAAAATAATGAATTGAATAGAAAATAGTCTAATTAAAAAGAAAAATATGGGCTTGCCCCCATTAATGTACTTAAAAAAATAAAACTAAAAGAAAGCCTAGAAAAATTTAATAGATCGAAACCATTAAAAAATTATTCTAAATAATTTTACTAAAATTTTAGTTTTTAATATCACTTTACCCATAATTATGCTGTGATAAAGTAAAAAGTTATTTGGAGCGTTACCTTGGCATGCTTGACTGCTCTAATTACATTTAGTTATTGTAATATGGTATTACCCTTATCAAATATATATTTACAATTAGTTTTAATAAATATTTAAAAAATTATTAAATATAATTAATAATTAATAAATATTTAATAAATTATCTTAAATATTAATACTTAAAAAAACAGATAAATACGAGAATAATTTCTTAATAATAAGAATGTAATTTTAATTTATTATTAATATAAAAAATTATATACTATTATTTAATAATATGTTAATAAAATATTAAAAATATTCATAATAATTATTTAAAAAATCTAACTCTCTTAATTAGTTATAATTAACAGTATAATTTTTTTATATAAAGAGTTAATAAAAATTAAACTTTAATTATAATATAATGTATGAGATGAGATAAATAATGTAAAATATATAAATGAGTTTAATTTTGATCTACCATTAATGTAAATTTTATACTGTCATTTAATTATGTATTTTTAAATCATTAAAAGAGTTTGACTATCACAACAACTACTAAAAAAATCTAACTCTTTTAATGATATATTAACACATAATTAAATGACAGTATAATTAAAATTAAATCTTATATAGAATTGAAGTGATGCATGCTTCACGGCTCATGAATAGTATAGTATGGTCAAGGTGGGCATGGCAAATGGTTCCCTTGTCGGTGAGCTGCTGCTCTGCTCTCCACTAGCTGTGGTCACCGCCGCACCAGGTCGTTGATGGCTACGTCAGCAAGCGGCAACGCCTTGGATGGCTTAAAATCTATGGTTCAATCATCAATGCCTCTCATCCCTGCTTCAAATTCCAAATCCATCGAAAAACCCCAGCTTTTCCTCACATCCTTGTGTCTCTTTCATTTATGAAATCGTAGGTCTTCGTCGTTTTGAAAAGTCAATAATAATAGGCACCAAGAAGCTGATAAAACCTAATCTAGTGAATCTGGAATGCATATTCACCAGGTAATTCTTAGCTGTATTGCTTAACTCTTGGAAACAATTAGCTAGGTCATGCGTTATGTCAATTAATGTCCAAATATTTAGCTAGGTTAGACGTATAAAATAACTTTTTTTCTTTAAATCCCGGGTTCGGCTTCTTGTTTGATTAAGCCTTGCATTTTTTAATGGATAATAACTCGAGTATTTGTTTCTAGTAGCTAGCCTTTTTTTTTTTTTTTCACACAGAGAAAAGAAGAAGAAGATATAAGCCCGTTTACATATGAGTTGGGAGACATTATTCTTTTATATATACAAGGCGAAGTTATAAGAGTATTTCTCTTATTACATATAAACATGTTTTTTTTTATTGTAAAAATAAAAATAATAAAATATTATTTTTGTCCAAACATAATTTAGAATGAAAATCTTTATCATATTTTTTCACTAAAATTTTACTTAAACATAATAAAATATCTTAAAAATCTATTTATTCCTTGGAAACAGCTGGAGTTTGAGGTTTGCTACACCCTTAAGAAGCTTAATACTCTGTACACCAACCACTTTCCACTTATGGTGACTTCACACATTTTCTAAAGTAATAGATAAAAGAATCAGAGCTCATTCTTTTCCATTCCTATTTACTTCTCCACCGACAGGCCGTCCTAGGAAACAAACAACCCCTAATTCCCCCACATATTTACGATCTTAACCACGCGATTACGCGGTCTCTTCTCTTCTTCCATTACATTACACTTCGGCATGGGAGGCAGGCAAGGCACCTAACCTTAGCAAATTCAATTCGCAACAAAATCATCCGAGTTCGCGACCATCTAGGTAGGAACCAGAGTGTGCCGAGTCAACTCAGATAGAGAATGCTGGGCCTGGACCGGTGTCTGGGAACTCGCCGACTCCGTCAGATCCAGAGGACCTGCCGCCACAGCTCCGTCACCTTCCTCTGCCTCTTCCTCACCGTCGTCGTCCTCCGTGGCACCATCGGCGCCGGCAAGTTCGGCACCCCCGAACAAGACTTCAACGACATCCGCCACCACCTCTACTCTCGTAGCCGCCGCGTCGAGCCCCGCCGCGTCCTCGAAGAAGCTCAACCCGACACCGCCGACAACGTTAACTACGCCACCTTCGATCTCTCGAAGATCCTCGTGGACGAGGGTGGCGATGACGAGAAGCGCGATCCAAACACGCCCTACAGCCTCGGCGCCAAGATTTTGGATTGGGACGAACAGCGTCAGGAGTGGTTGAAGAACAACCCGGATTACCCGAATTTTATCGGACCCAATAAGCCCCGGGTTCTTCTGGTTACCGGGTCTTCGCCCAAACCGTGTGAGAACCCGGTTGGGGATCATTATCTGTTGAAGTCGATTAAGAACAAGATTGATTACTGTAGGCTTCATGGGATTGAGGTTTTCTATAACATGGCTC
Source organism: Styphnolobium japonicum (assembly GCA_023212625.1). NCBI lineage: Eukaryota > Viridiplantae > Streptophyta > Magnoliopsida > Fabales > Fabaceae > Styphnolobium > Styphnolobium japonicum. The sequence continues at coordinate 15,375,823 of JALBWW010000003.1, read as the reverse complement.
TTCTTGATGCTGAAATGGCTGGGTTCTGGGCCAAGCTACCCTTGATTCGGAAGCTGTTGCTGTCTCACCCTGAAGTGGAGTTTCTCTGGTGGATGGACAGTGATGCTATGTTCACTGATATGGCGTTTGAGGTTCCTTGGGAACGTTACAAAGATTCAAACTTTGTGATGCATGGGTGGAATGAAATGGTGTACGATGAAAAGAATTGGATTGGTTTGAACACTGGGAGTTTCCTTCTCAGGAATTGTCAGTGGTCGTTGGACATTCTTGATGCTTGGGCACCCATGGGTCCCAAAGGGAAAATCAGGGACCAAGCTGGGAAAATCCTCACTAGGGAACTCAAGAATCGCCCAGTTTTTGAAGCTGATGACCAATCTGCAATGGTTTATTTGTTGGCCACGGGGAGGGAGAAATGGGGTGACAAGGTTTACCTTGAGAATGCCTATTATTTGCACGGATATTGGGGGATTTTGGTTGATCGGTATGAAGAGATGATTGAGAATTACCATCCTGGTTTTGGTGATCATCGGTGGCCGCTTGTGACTCACTTTGTGGGTTGCAAGCCATGTGGGAAATTTGGGGATTACCCTGTTGAGAGGTGCTTGAAACAGATGGACCGTGCCTACAATTTTGGAGACAACCAGATTTTGCAGATGTATGGGTTTACACACAAGTCACTTGCTAGTCGCAGAGTGAAGAGAGTGAGGAATGAGACCAGCAATCCTATTGATGTGAAGGATGAGCTTGGATTGCTTCATCCAGCTTTCAAAGCTATCAAGCTGCCAACTTCTTCTTGATGGTTTATGTAGGTTATGATTGGCTTCGAGAGTTGATATTGCTTCCTACTACTATTCGTCTGCTGCCACTATACTTTGCAGTTGCGCATAATAGATGTCAAATATGTAATTGTTGCTATTCATTATCTATTATGATAGTGTTGAAAGATGTAATCTTTATTTATTTTGCTTTTACCAATCATTGTTTTAGTATCAACTTATATTGATTTTTCTAAAGAACAAATACTCTCCTCTGTGTCTATCATTGTCTCTGTTGATCCATTTTGAGGATATTGATGAGAATAATTATTCCCTTCTTTATTATTTGCTAATTTTGTTGTACTCGTGTAATATCTTTGCTCGTATTGGTAAAAACATGGTAGGAGTCTCTTATTAGTAACGATTTCTTCTGGTTCTGGGTTCTATGACCTACAGAATCTGTTCGTTTTGTGTAATTGTCATTGGCAATCCAGTCAATAAGATTTCGCTACAAATGTGGTTAGTTAGAATAACAACTTTAATAGGGAGATGGAAAAATTGGTTAAAGAGCAGCATATGTATGATGTATCCACCCTCTAATGATTCTAGAATCGTTCCAGAACTGGTATTGCATACGCAGTGAGAATTGTTACTGATATTGACAGATACAACCTGCAGAATTATGTATGAATGAATTGGCTATAGAGAAAGCTTCGGAAGGAGGCATTGAATCCGAAGCTGTGTTACTCACTTTTCCGTCATTTGAAGGCAAAAAATCTGACACTCTTCTATTTCAATCTATTTGTTTTCATTGTTTGGGTACACAAGGAGGATCTCACAGCATGTTTAGCTTCAAACTAATAAACACTGCAACATAACTCGCCTATCATCTCTTCAAACTTAAAAGCAATAGAAAGGTCTGAGTATACCATCATATATAGCCAGGCTCAAAATATTTTTTTTAACATACCTTGAATTTATTTTTTTATTTTTTATTTTAAAAAAATTTTGGACATATTTGATGTTTGGATCCTTAAAGAAATAAAATTAGTATCGTGACCTCCTTAACATGAAATTTTTGGCTCCATCCCTGTATATACTAACTTAATGTAATGGCAGGAACTGTTCTTTGGCTTTAGTGACTGATAAGTGATAACCAAGAAAACATCTTCACCAGGTTCCACATTTTCATCTATCTAATTCTTAATGAAAAATCTTCAAATTTGCAATGGATGAAAATTTAGTTGATAAACAGATAGTTCATTGCGACTTGGCTATTATCATTTTGTCCCTCATGTGTTAAGAAATATAATGTTTAAAAAAAAAGTAAATATTCTTTTAAATTCAACACAATAATTTATGAATATGACAACAACAGAAAAGGAAGAAAAAACAAAAGCGAAACGTATATATCTTAAATGGAAAAGATTACAGCGAAGAGAGAAAGTTGAGAGTAACTTGAAACTCACCTCAAGAAACAAAGAACTCTCCATTGTCCATGCCCTAAGGGCCCCACAAATCCAAAGGGGCGAACACGTCACAGTATATGACGAAAATCTAAATGCTTGCGAAACACCAGATACGACCACCATTCATTAACGAGGACAGGCACTACTACAGTATACTAATCATCTCCTCCAACACGACACAACCAAACCATGAAAGCAGCGCACTTAAACACACTATAAAAAGCCCAAAGCTGAAAGGGAAACTCCTCCAACATTTAAGAACCCTCTCTCCTAAGTCCATGGCGGCTCTCAAATTTTCCAAACCCAAACCCTAGTTCCAATTTTTTTTTACCTCTTATTATTTTTTCTAATTTATTTATATTTATACAGATAAAAAGCTTCATATTTATAAACATCCACGTTTTTATTTTTTAAAAAATATTTTTTTAAAAAAATAAAGTAAGAAAAACGTTGCTGTGTTTTGGCTTGAGCTTGGAGGAGAGAGAGAGGAACGGCAATGGAGGATTCGGTGGGGCAAAAGCGGAAGCACCGAGAGTTTGCTTTGGCATCAGTGGCTGAGCTCTCTTCGGCTCCTCCTTCTTCTGCTTCTCTGGGGATCGCTCGCTTCAGCTCCGACGGTGCCGTGGCGGAGCTGCAAATTCAGCATGAATCTCACCAGATTGCTCTCAATGTCGATCTCCGAGCTGCTCAGGTTCGATTCTCTTTCTTTTTCAGCTTCTACTTTATCTTCTGCTTGTTTTCTTAGTAAATGCAAGACAAACAGACCTCACATAAAAATAAAAAATAAAAAATGATTCTTTGAACTATAATAATTAAATTTGGATTTTTTTATATTTTATTTTCCTAAATTTTGGTCTCCCAATGGCGAGTTTTCCTTTCTTTGTTCACGTAATGATGAAGTATGCAGTAAATGGGATGACTATTTTGATTACGATCTCTTAAAGATTGTTCATTTATGGCTTACAGATATTCAAGTTAGGTCCTGTTCAATCGGTCTGCATGGTGGAAGGGAATGATGCTGGTAAACAGGTACAAAAGCATAGCTTTATACTATCCCATTCCCACCTGATATTGTTTCATTTGGTTGACAAATTACTAAACATGTGGGATTGTTTTTTTGTGCTTAGATGATTTGATATTATAGTTATACTGACTTCTATTTTCTTTTCTGTTTTTTGTTTCTTTTACCCATATACTGATCTTTATGCTCTTGTGAGGTTTGCGTAGTACATTGTTTCATTGTGTCATTCATTCATGTACTGCCAAATAGTTATGCCTTTTAACAGTGCTATTTTTGAACCAGACATCGTATTCCAAGGGAGTCGCTATCCAGTTTAGAAATGAGGAGGAGAGTGGGGCCTTCCATTGTGTATTCCAACAATGGAAGAAGGAACTCAATGTTCAAGGTGCTTCTTTGGAAATTTGTGTAAACCTTGTAGAATGGCCTCTGTCGCAAACATTATTCTAAGCTGCATATCAGAGAAGACCTTTTCTGTGTCTTCGCATTTTTTTTTCTTTGATTCTAGAAGGAATTTTTTATCATATTTTAAAAACAATAAAAAGAAAGGGCTTGATAAACTGAGTTGATTTTGATTACTTCAGGTCATCTTTGGTCGTCAGAATGACATTTATACACCAACTGAAAATGAGTTATTAGATACATGAAAAATGGGATGTAGGGGTGCATCGTTTGTTAATTATTATATTATTATTATTATTTAAAACAATTTTATCCTTCAACATATTTTTAAATTATCTGGCTGTTTAAACGTGTGTTCTTCTTTCATGCACTGATTAAAATTTGGAAGTATGATCTATGGCAACCTAGCAAAATTTGTAAGGCTAGTTAATACTGGTGAAACCTTGCTTGGCGACAGGTATCAATGTGTAATGGAGGAACTTTGGATATTTTATGATTCATGGAAAAATAAGTTTCTTATTATAGCACTTCTCAGGTTACATTGGATGTCATTGTAATTATTATTCTAGGTCGAGTTGGTTTTGTATCCTTTAACCTGTTTTATGTTCTTCTTTAAGCGGTTGGCACCTAAGTTGGTGATCGGAGACAGACCCTCCTGTTAAATATTTTCTATTGGTTAAAATTTTTCATTTTCAACATGGATCATGATCATGACTACTCTTCTGTGTTAATTATACTTTTCAGTGTTTAGTTTGCTTGCTCCCTCAAATTTCTTTGCACTGCTTGCATGATCACATTTCATTGTTTATTGGTAAGATATGATATTTGTTTAATTATATAGTTGATTGTTTTTATCCAGGAGGAAGCTTACCAAATGGAACTAATATAATAACTTCTAAAAGCAAATTTGATGAAAAGATAGAACCATCTTCTTCAAAAATGTATTTTCATTATTATGGGCAACTTCTGCATCAGCAAAATATGTTGCAGGACTATGTGAGGACAGGTTATACCTAAATTGTATTCTAGTGATCTTTTTTCATTTTTTCATTTTTACCTATATATTTTTACCTTTACCTGATGAATTCATTGATGATCTTCTTTTAGGAACCTATTATGCTGCAGTTATTGAGAACCGTGCTGATTTCATAGGTCGAGTAGTAGTTGATGTTGGTGCTGGTAGTGGTATTTTGTCGTTATTTGCTGCTCAGGTAGCTCGACACCTTACTTGGCTAAGTCTATTTGTAGCATATGATAAGTGTTATTGCTTCTAATTAAATGAAATTCATGGTGTCTGCACTGCCTGCCCCTTCCATCAAAAACTTTTACTAAGTCTTTGCCATTCTGTCATTCCCTCTCAGGCTGGTGCAAAACATGTTTATGCTGTGGAAGCATCTGAAATGGCAGAATATGCACGGAAACTTATAGCTGGGAACCCAATACTGAGTCAACGAATTACAGTGAGATCTTTTTCTTAGTTTGCTGCTACAGTCATTGTTCATTAGCTATCTCATCATTCAGGGAACTATGTCATGTAATATTTATATATCTATAGGTGATTAAAGGCAAAGTTGAGGATGTTGAATTGCCAGAGAAAGCAGATATCCTGATCTCTGAGCCCATGGGTAAGCTCATATTCAACTTGCTTCAGTCAATCTGGAGAACGATGCTGATATTCCAACTATAAGTTATGTATCTTTCTTGTTAATAGATTTTTCTGTTGCTGCTTTGTGGTATGGAGATAAGTTGCGGCATAAAAATTTAAAAATGCTAGTGTTTTATAGGAATTAACATAAATGTGGTAAACCTTTTTGTTGGTAATTTATAAGTCAGGGAAATTTCTCCGTTGTTATGCAGGCACTTTGTTAATTAATGAAAGAATGCTGGAGTCTTATGTCATTGCCAGAGATAGGTTTCTCATCCCTAATGGGAAAATGTTTCCTACAGTGGGAAGGTAAATTTGAATTTTGAAGCACTCTTTATGCCATTCTTGTTTTTTTTTTCTTTTTATGTGATACTACTAAGTGTGATTATGCTGATATGATTCTACAGAGGTAAGTTAATGGCAGATGACTATCTGCCTTTTAAAAGTGGCATACTTCCATTTAAATTGATTCCCCCCAACCCCCCCAATTGACAATTTAGCAACTGTTCCGATTGGAAACATCTATCTCAACATCAATGGTAGTTCATGATAATATCCAAGGAAATTATGTTTCAAAAACGTGTCATTTATGTCTTAGTTTTTAATTTCTTGAGCAAAATATGATTTTTCAAGATCTAGATGCTTACTTGTTTTAAATGCTACATTATTCAGATTCAAATGGTTAGGATTTCAAAGTTTGCAGTTTTCCTCCGCTATGCTTATAATTGTCCAACTATTATTTGTCTTCTCCTAACCTTGAATTTACTACTGGTGTAGGATTCATATGGCACCTTTCAGTGATGAATATTTGTTTGTTGAAATTGCCAATAAGGTGCGTAATTATATGCGTGTGTATGTATATCGTACTTCTTTGTTTGACCTTTTTCAGTACACACACATACTTCTAAGAAGTATGAGGTACTGAAAGAAATTTGTGTTGTGTCCAGTGATAAATATCTGTTTGTTGAAATTGCTAGTAAGGTTCATAATCATATGTGTATGTGTTTATACACGCATACACACATTTTTTTCAATATCTCGTACTTAGACTAATTTAAAAGAATTGTGTTGGCACCCAGAGTTGGTGGCAAGATAACATGAACGAGGCTTAGCTTTGTAAAAAGCCTTTTTAGGATTGCAAACATGCCACTGATGAACAGCACATCTGGCCTGAAGTATCTCTTACTGAGCTTTGCTTCAATTGTCCAGTCAAATGGATTTCAATGACATTCAACTATAATTCATTCCATTAAAAAGGGGTTAAAAAAACTCAAAAAGACAAAAATCCTTTTGCAATGTAGAATCTATGTTGTAATCTATGTTGTTAGCTATTGGTTTCATAGTTTTATGTTTTAGAATTATATCATGGCCTAGCATTCTTTTACTGATAATTGACAAGTGAACTTTTCCTTGTTTTCTGAGTGTTCTTTTGTCTGTCTTTCTCTATATATACTCTCTTTTTTTCTCTTTAACTCATTGATCATTATTGTTCTATCTGTTCAGGCTCTCTTTTGGCAGCAACAAAACTATTTTGGTGTTGATTTGACGCCCTTACATGGGACTGCGTTTCAAGGATACTTTTCTCAGGTATCATACTAGCTTGGTTTCAGAAATTTACTGAAGGTTATTAATTTTTCCTACAACAGTAGGTTTTATTTGGACATTGCTGTATTAAATGGTTGTTTGGGGATCCCCTTGCATGGGAAAAAGGTTATATGTGATATCTGTTTCTCAAACTATTGTGTGTATCATCAAGTTAAAATTTGGCATCCATTTTTACTTTCTTAATGTTTACATGCTTCTGCAGATTATAAGACTAATAATTTGTTTAGCAGAGTATGGTGTAGACAGAGAAATGCGTTGTGAAGGTTCAAATTGGCAACAAATCTCTCCAGTTTGACACACCATTGTTGGTCTTTGTCAAATTAAAGATTGGAATTTAGGATTTAGTATTCACATAGCAAGCTGAAGAGGAGTATTAATACACTTTTCAATTGGTCTATAAGCAGCTTTGTATTTAGTTCAGGGCTTCCATTTATATTAGAGTCCTTGTCTCCTCTAGTTATGATATAGTCCTTTCTAGTTTTCTTCCCTTTCTGATTTATGTGGTCCTGCTGCCAGCATTCTGTGTTTTTGTGCACCCAATGGTTCCTAATAGATTTGGCACCTATTTTTAATTTTTTAATGCTTGCATGCTGCTAGAGGTCATAGCGTTTAAATGAGCATGGTGTAGACACAAGGATCAAATTGGCATCTGCACCTGTTTGTTGTAACATAATTGGAGTTTGTCAAACTAAAGGTTGGAACATTGGATTTATAATTCACATAGCAAGCTGAAGAGGATTATACAGCACATGCTTTTCAATTGGTTTATAAGCAGCTATGTTCGGGCTTCCATGAATAAAATTCTGAAGGCCTTGTTCCCTCTAGTTATGATATAGTATTCTCTTGCTTTCTTCCCTTTCAGTTTCTCATTTTATGTTGTTTGTGGTCCTGTTGCACAAGTTCTGTGTACCACAATAGTTCCTAATAGATTTGTTATTTTAAAAAAGAGAAAACCCCTTTTGGAGGTTGTCAATTTCAAGGTATTCTGTGCATTTTTATCCAGAGAAACATTTGACTATATGTTGTGTCTTAACTGACCTTTTATTGTGTAGTTTGTTTAAGAAAGATAAATAAGTACATGAAGATGCTCCATTTTTTTCATTCTCACTTTCCTCTTAGATCCTGTATCACAAGTACTGTGCTTGTCTCAATGAAGGTGATAGGAACACTGGCTTATGAAAGAAAGGAAGAAATTAATTTATGACAATTGATGATGCCCTCTGTCAGCATGACATGACATCTTCCTTCCCAAGTTTGCTCTTAAATTCTTTTGTGATGATCTGTTTAGTTTTTTTAATTCTTTCAAACAATTCCATGGACAAAACAGAATTGGGAGGGAAATAAAAATGTTTGTTAGCCATTATTAATTGCCTTCTGCCTCTGGGGATTTCTTCCGAGTGTTTGTGTGCCATCCTGATATATTCTGTTGGTTGCTGCTGTGCTTACTAAAATTTATGATGTCATTTATGTGTTCTTTGCACTTTTCTTTTTTTCTTCTCCATACAGCCTGTGGTGGATGCTTTCGATCCAAGATTGTTAATAGCTCCTCCAATGTTCCACATGATAGACTTTACCAAAATAAAGGTAAGCGTTAAATTTTTTGGGGATATCCATTTTATTAGCCCAGATTATTTTATTTTCCCGAGGTCCTGTTGGCACTGACAAATTCCACTTTTTCATGAAACAAGCTGATATATTTAGATTTCATCGTAGTTTCCACCTAATAGATTTCCTTTAACATAACAAATATCCAACTTGAAACCTTTTTAATAGAAGTCCCTGTCATCTGATAGTTTGCATTCTTGAGTTGTCCTTTGGAAGAAAAAATTCCTTGAAACTTTAATTAGCAAAGCCATGCATTCTCAGGGTTTTGTACTTATGTGTCATTGTGTCTTACAACTGGTCTACTGCTGGTTAGGAACTTGGTTGTATTAATTCCTGTTATTTTATTATATTCTTTCAATGCTTGAAATAAAATTTCCTTCTGAATTTATTTAACCAAATCATTTCTATTCTGTAGGAAGAAGCGCTGTATGAAATTGACATTCCTCTGAGATTTATCGCCTCTGTGGGTGCCAGAGTACATGGGTTGGCATGTTGGTTTGATGTACTGTTCAATGGAAGGTAACCATTCGTCTTTAATTAGTGAGGTCATGTCTGTTTTCTATTCATCAAGGTTTTGTGATTGTTCCTATCAGTTAATTTGTCTCCAATTATTTGAAATGCACAGTACTGTGCAAAGGTGGCTTACCACTGCCCCTGGTTCACCTACAACTCATTGGTATCAGTTACGCTGTGTTCTCTCCCAGCCAATTTATGTCATGGCAGGACAAGAAATTACTGGCAGGCTGCACTTGATTGCCCACAATGCACAGAGTTATACAATCTATTTAACATTGTCAGGTTGGTAATTGTCTTTTTTCTTTTCCTTATTATTACTATAGTATATCTTGCTCCATGCTGCTGATGAGCAAAACTTCAATTTCCATTAGCTAAAATGTGGGGCCCTGGTACTGAACAAGGAGGAATTCTTCAAACATCATCCTGTAAACTTGATCTGAAAGAACCCTACTATAGAATGTCTCAACCACAAGCTTATGCATTAACCCAAGATCAGCAACCTCAACCACTTCTACAGACACAGGTATTGAATTAATCATCATCTACTTCTCTTCCCATGTTCACTTTGTGAGTTGAGATTCTATTGAAAACTGGAAATTGGGGGGGTTCCACGTCTGCATGTTTGTTAGATGATGTTTAGAGAGGGAAAATAGGAGGAATGACAATTTTAGGAAATCCTGGCAAAAATGTTTTCAATTTAGGAACAATTAAGCCAAGTTGAAAGTTATGCTTAATCCATGTTCAAAGAAGGGTTAATGATTAATCAAACACTAACTGGATTAATCATAAATCCTGACTTTGATTAATTTTTCCCTAATTGGAAATTTGTTTGTGAGAATTTCCTAAACTGGAATTCACCAATAAAAAAAGGTAATAGCTAGAACCCGGCTGCTCCCAAGGTGGGTCCTCTAGGACAGCAGTTCTGTTGGATAAATTTCATTGAGATTTAAGAGCAGTGCAATCCACTTTCCTGAAAACAGGGCTGTGCTTAGCAATTTTTTTTTTCTTTTACTGCGTTAGAGTTGTCAGTGACAATCAGTTTCTTTGACAGGATATACACATCCAATCTCAGGATTTGGATGAACCTGAGAATGAGATAATGCAACAGCCTTCGCCTAATTCATGTGCTCAGATTGACTCACTCATGCAGAATGCCTAAGTTGACAAATACGAACCTGAGCTTCTGTTTTGTAACATGAATCAGCTATACTGCAGCAAGTTGGGGGACTGTCTGTCTTTATTTGGACATACCCCTTGCCTGTAAATTTCATCAACATTGTGCTCTTTATCTATTATGAGTGGTTGTGCTGCAGATCCTGAACTCGTTTGCATCATAATTTAACCAGCAAAATATTGAATACTTATGCCTGGTAAAATTGGGAGCTTGTGTAAAATTACTTTATTCGCAAGTTGATCCTTGAATCTGTTTTTGTAAGATTATCAACTCTGCGGAGAATATCATGCACACACCCACATCGAAAAGGGGAAACGCAAACATATTCCTGTTTGTATGAGTGGTTAAAAATGTCGCTTTTTGAACTTTGTTAAGTTTTAAGATATGTTGCTTTTGAATATATTCATTGGGAAGTGGTTTTCAAATGGAAATTCATTCAGGGAATGTTTTGTTTGAAAATTTTATATTTCATGTTCTTGGTCAAAATAGCTTCTCAAAGGTCCAAAAAAAAAAAATCAGCGTTTGAAAAGCTTGTTCAAGTAGTGATGCAAGTACTTCTACCATTTTATTTTTAAGAAAAAGAAACTTGATCAAACAGGCTATCAATATGCACTAGAAAGAATAATGTTGTATACACAGCTATTGTTAAAGACTGTGCTTATCTTCTTTAAGAGGCTCCATCCAGCTTCATTTAGAGAGGCCTTCTCTAAGCCTGATAGATTGGGCGAGCTTGATAGTAATAGTAGTCGTGAAGGGACAGACTGGAAGCTAGCCTTTGGATTCTCTTGCTGAGCTATTCCTAGATATTCAGCTCCATGCAAGGGAGTTTCACAAGCCTGTGAATTCCCCCAGCAGAGCTGGGCTTTTTACAAGTGAAAGTTTCTGGGTTGGATGAGTTTTCTCAATAAAGGTCTGGATTACATGTCTGTAACACCAATGGTTCTGTAGGAGGGAATAGAATCAATCGTGGTGGGGGAGTTCCAAGTGTGTATGGAATCCTTGGCTTTCGAGTTTCATGAGCAACAATGGGCCAGGGAGTGTGCTTGAGGCTGAATTATAGGGTATTGAGTAATGCTAATTGTACATATTTTATTTTTATAAACTTTTCACAAACTCTAAGGTACATTTATTTAGACTATTAAAAAAAAATTACATTAAGACTAAGGTATTATTCAATGACTTGCATAAAAGTCTAGAAGAGGTTTTTATGAAGATAAAGTTTGTGCAAGTACCATTGTTAATAGGGTATCATCTCGGGTTTACAGCTAGCTTGGGACAATGGCTATAGAAAGATTCATCACACATGGATTTGGAGCCTCTAATTCTCGCTACTCTCTGGTGGAGTTTGCGAGGAATATTATGAAATATGAATAGAGATTGGCAGATTGTCTCACAAGTATAGGGAAGGTAATTCTCCTGATGACTAATTAGTTTCTCACCCTACAATGCTGACATTGGTTTGAATGTCTTGACAGCTCCTCCAATAGTGACTACCAGGGCTTTGTTATGGTGGACATGGCTGGTTCCTCTTTCCCTAGAGCACTTTCTAGAGAACGAAGGCTGTTGAGTAACTAAACATGATTAAAAAATGTAAGCGGGTGTTGACGTTGAGTAAATGCCTGTTTCACCAAACGCAAAGGTAAAACAATCAGGCACTTTGTTTCCCATAGAAAAAAGAGTTTACCCCCTCCCCCCCCCCCCCCCACCCCCCACAAAATAAAAAAAATAGGGGGGTTACGTAATGGAGCTATTGTGTAGTTGCACTCAGCAGTGTGAATATTTGTAACGCAAATTAGCTATTAGCAACTTATCACACTTATATTTGGTTGTTGCAATGTTGCATATATCGGTGTACTTCTTCACAACTGTGTACATAGTTGTAATGTCATACAAGTTAGACTTAATTATCTTTTTTTTGTCTCTTAGTATTGCAATCTATCAGTTTAAAAATGCTTTCAAAGGTGTTCCAAGTTTAACCTAGACTTCAAACATAGCTACACAAATTTTAAAATGTTTACATAATGAAGATTTGAGGTCTTTAGTGGGTGATGCAATTGCAAAGGAAATGGAAAAGGGTTGCAACTAAACTAAGATTATATCATATTTGAAAGTGTTTTAAAATTTATATGATAAAAACCTTGCAATTGAAAATGGGAAACTAAAATCATGCAATTGGAACCAAAGGTATAATTAAGCCAATATATTATTGGGCTACTTTTCATACTATCATCTTGTGTAGTTGCAATGTTGCATACACTGCGTAGCGCAAAATTACGGATTTTATTGTTTGGTTTTGATAGTATTTGCTCCTTTTCCCATTTACCATTTTATTTTATCGGTCTTCAAGGTACTACCCAAACAACCATATCATAGTTCACAGCACACAGATAGACTGCATTGTGGGTTGATCTCAGGCAACTGAGCACATAATTTGATATTTCATCTAAGCTTCAAATTCAGGCTGTGGTCATAAAGGATTTGCCATCATCAAATTTCAAATGGCTCTCGTTAAAAATGATTTTGTTATAATACACATTGCATGATCTCGAGATCAAGAGGCATTACATAAGGACAGTTATTAGTAAATGCACAAATTAACTAAGGAGAAGTAGGAAAAAATAAGAGTTTAATTTTAGTCCATTGCAATATAATTATAAAACCATATATTACTACATTATTAAGAGTTTTAACATCTCAAGTAAGTGTTATCATTATCGAATTCTTTTAATGATGTGACAAAATATGATTGGATAATTGTGTAAACAAATTTTACATATTGACAGTTGATCAAAATTAAACTCAAAAAAGAAAGTCAATATTTTTAATTAGAAAAAAAAATTGAAGCAATCAAACAATAGTTTGGAATTCAAATAATGTTGCTTGTCATGAAATCTCAAGGTACTGCAACTATTTCAGGGGGCATCTGAACAGCGACAACATCATAGCAGCGGCTGCAGAGGGTAGGGTGGTCTGGAAATGAACCAACCTGCTGTGAATAATTCCAGCATCTTTCACACTTGGAACCCCCAGAACGAGATATGCCAATCCACACTTTACTCTTCCCCTGAATTAGGCATTCGCCACTATATGGTATATTTGCAATGTGTTCATCCTCCAATGAAGGAAGAATCTCAGCCTGCATATTGGCAATTAAACACGTAAGAAAAATTTATATAATGAGATTAAAAGCTTACTAATATGACCTATGCACTCACAAATGGCGTCAGCTCATAAACGACGTAAAACTTTTCTGGTTTTTCTTTCTTTCTCTTGGGATGGATTTTGAAATATAAATGGTGACATGTCAACTTTTGGGCACAAAATTATCCAGAGGAGACATTGAGACAATTAAAAATTGCCGAAACAAAAGCTTAAAGTTTAGTGTCTGGAAGATTGAATGTACCATCATGATATAAAAAACAATATTAATTCACAGTACATCCTGAGTTGTATTGCATTACACTAATGTTTTGAATAAAAAAATTTAAACAAAAAATTTGAAATATCTTTGGATACCTATAGATTCGACATCTCATTTCTTAGATTGGCCTTAATCTAGAAGCCTCACTCAGGCAATTATGGTCTTCGTTTGGTAAATCTAAGCTTTGGAATAGGGCAGCCCATAAAGATTGCATCTTCAATTTTCATTATTGTTTTATGTCAACTAGTTACTGAAAGTGACATGACTTATAGACATACCTGAGATGTTATGAATAGACGATGCAATGTATCAGCATCAATTTTGGCTGCACATAGTTCAGATAGTTGGGATGCCAGGCTGGCATCAGATGTATAAATATGAACCTTTGCATCTAAACTGGCACCAATTAATTTGCCAGTTCGAGCAACCTCCAAGACTCTATTCACCTCCGTTCTCAGCTGGCAAAAAATGTTTTCATTAGTAACAGATACACTAAGATAAAACAAATATCTGATATGTGATTTATTAACTTAATCATTTTAGAAAATTTGAGAAAGAATCAATTATAAGCTACTCTCTTCAATTTTTCTCCATCTATTTTAGCAGTAACTGCAAGCCAATCAGTAAAAAAGGCATTAAGAAAATTAAGGGGAAAAAAAAGAAAGAAAAGTGAGAGAAAATAACACGTGAGATAACTGATAGATAAAATAAATCATGAGGTTCACATATATTTTACAGAAGAACCAAATCATTTCTCTCACTGAAATTTCCCATTTCATTACAGTATAATCATGTTCCTTTCATTTTCTGTCCAACATCTTTACTTCCTTATACATATGAATATCTTAAAATTCCAAAGTAAGAAAGGCTACTGATATTGAACTCCAGAATACAAAATTTAAGTTATATATAATTTTCAGACTTTAAAATTAATCATTTCTAAATTCGGAAAAAGCAAATTGCTAATGCAGTTTATTTATTTATTAATTTATAAATCATGAACATATTGCAATAAAACCATTCATGAGCCAACACCTAACGGCTTAAGCTTTTAGGAGAGTTGGTTCTAAACCTGATATTAGAGCATATATAACCAAGTGGTCAAGAATTTTCAATCATTGTTTCCCCATTTTCATAATAAAATTAATTTAAGCACAAGATAAAGTAGTCCAGGGGGCACTTACATGACAACATGTTAGATATATAAAATTATACATTAGCTTTCACCTAATAGCTCAAGCTTTTAGGAGAGTTGGTTCTTGACATATGTTATGATGTAAAACAAAGATAATGATTTTGAAAGAGATTATTGCACTTCATATTTTGATCATTTTTAAGTGATTATGTAGCCATTCTCTTGCTTATCATTTTATAATGTTCAACGGAAAAATTGATGATAAATTTTGGTTACTAAAATAAATTATCCACTGTGAGAAACCAAGAAACTGTGTAGCGTAATATTTTCCCTTAAATGAATGAGTTAAATGACATCAGCTTATCCCTTAAAACTTGAGAGAGAGAGAGAGAGAGAGAGAGAGAGAGAGAGTACCTCAAGAATCTTTTCCCAGAATTCAATTTCTTCAACAGGGAGGGCAAGCCATCTATCATTCAAGGTGGGCCATCTTGATTCGAATACATATTCAGCAACAGAACCAT
The DNA here is from genome assembly GCA_023212625.1 of Styphnolobium japonicum. NCBI lineage: Eukaryota > Viridiplantae > Streptophyta > Magnoliopsida > Fabales > Fabaceae > Styphnolobium > Styphnolobium japonicum. The sequence continues at coordinate 15,360,557 of JALBWW010000003.1, read as the reverse complement.
ATTCAGTTGTATACTGAAAAGGAAGATTCTGCCACACATCCTCAGCTAAATGGGGCAATATCGGTGCTATAACTCTTACAATGGAAAGGAGATGAGCTGCAAGAACTGTTTGGCAACTTCTCCTCGTATAACTTGTTGACCCACTGGAGATTATCAGCATAAAGAGATGTTTTATGGGACCAAACAGAAACATAGAGAATAAAATGCAAAACAGGCAACAATTATATCTTCTGTTGCCATACAAGAGCAAGGCCGTGCTGTTGTGCATATAAAAATCCAAATATCTGTCCATAATTGCATTTGCATATGTACAATGGAGGGTATAAGGGATACAAGGAAGTGAGAAAACATTAACTAGAGAAACTTACCCAACATAAAGTCGATCTTTGGCAACATCAAAATAGAAGTTTGACAGGTCAACAATGACAAATCTCTGTAAAATCTGAGAATGGGGGAAAAAACACATTGTAATTTTTCGCAAATCAACAATTAGATGAGAAAATTTCAGCTAAATTACAAGAATTGCCATGCTTAACAAAAAAAATTCCAAGTTTTTATATAAAGACTTCAGGGATGAATCCTAATTCCTATGCCTCGGTTAACCAGTTTTCAGCCAAAAGATTGTTTTCAATTTACTAAATCAAAATACAATCCAACAGATGCACATCTGTGCCCCTTAAGAAAATTCCAGTGTCATCATCATGAAGCCAGATGGATGAATGACAATCTGCCATGCACATCAACAGTCACACATGCATTAAGCATAAGCATAAACACACTTCACACACACATATATATATAATGTTTAACTAAGATCTAAAATAAATTACCTGAAATATTTTGAAAAACTGGTAATTTTCATAATTCCCTTGAATGTTTTTTACAACATTTTCAAGCTGAAATAGCACATGCTGATCGATCCTGGGAAGTTCATGGTATGGAACAGTATAATCTGTCTGTCAATAAAACAAAATTACTTAATTAGAAGTATGAAGAAGTGGAAAAAGATATGCAGCGATAGGCATGGATAAATGTGGCAATATTTAGGGTATGGGGATACCCAGACAAGGACAAAAAAAATATGGCAATATTTTGAAATAGGCAGTAATTCCAGACAAGGGGAAAAGGATTTAACTTCAACCACAGAATTTGAACTTACTTTCCAATCATGAAGATTTGCCAAGAGGTATCTCAAAGTTCCCCGCAACTTCCTGTAAATCTCAGACATTTGACGAAGAATCTGAGGGCCAATCATCACGTCACCTGTATAATCTACACTAGAAACCCACAGTCGGAGGACATCAGCTCCATATGCAGGTGCTTCCTGAGAATAAGGTGGAAAAAAAACTTGAACCATGACTTTGATAAAGGGAATGATAGAGTCTGATACAGTTCCAAAACTAATATTTATATGATACATCTACATAACTGACCTTTTGATTTTTACCTCCTTCAATCACACTACGTGGATCCACAACATTACCCAAAGACTTGCTCATCTTTGAGCCCTTCTCATCCAATACAAATCCATGTGTTACAACACAAGAATATGGAGCCTTCCCTGTCAGACAAAATGACAGAATTATAAAGCATCTGGCTGGTATAAACATATAAAGACATTCTCACCTACACAGCCTTGCACACAAGTAAGCATGCATCTATGTTTGTATATCCACATGCATCATCTTGTTGACTTATAATATGAAGGGAAATGTACTCCTGCAAAGTGCAGACAGACACCTATGCTAGAGCTCTTGCTCATTGGATCCTCACCGTTTCCTAATATAGCAAGGAAAGTGTGATTGATTTAAAAACTGAACCTGTCATTGAATTGAAAAAGGATGAGGTTTAAGGGCCAAACTTTCAACTAGGTTGAACCTGGTCAATGAAAACATTTGTGTTTAATTGAAAATTTAAGAAATATATTAAATCATTTAAGTTGTCTGAAAATTCCTAAATGATAAGATACTGGAACCAAGAACTGTTTTATTAAATTCACCACTGAAATCTCTTACTCTGTCACTGATATTGATATGATATCAGTTTCAGAACTGTTTTGTTGAATTCAACACTGAAATCCCTTACCCTGTCACTGATATTGATATGATATCAGTTTCAGATCAAGGTTTGTATACAGAGGGATCTATCTCACTCTCCCTCTATAGGAAACCAGTAAAACAGAAAAGAAAATAGATAGTGAAGACACTTTGAGGGGTCAGCTACCTCCTTCCCAAATGTTACAACCCGATTGCAAGGTATGGGAGACTGGGAGCTCTAATACCATTTGATAAGATACTGAGACCAAGCACTGTTTTATTAAATTCACCACTGAAATCTCTTACCGTCACTGATATTGGTATGATATCAGTTTCAGATGAAGGTTGGGAGCTCTGATACCAGTTGATAAGATACTGGAACCAAGAACTCTTTTATTAAATTCACCACTGAAATCCCTTACCGTCACTGATATTGATATGATATCAGTTTCAGATGAAGATTTGTATACACAGGGCACTATTTGACTCTCTCTCTATAGGAAACGAGTAAAACAGAGAAGAAGACCTCCTTCCCACTTCTCTCTATTCACTTCTTTCTTACCTCCTCCTCTCCCTCCACCCCATACTTATTTCCCCTTTGCCAACCGAATCCTTCCCTCCCTTCCTTGCCCACCTGCCATGTGTGCAGGTAGTTATACTGCCTATTCCTCACAACTTCCCCCTTACTTCTGAGAGCTGATTCCCTGCTATGCTGTCCTTTCTTCCCAGCATACACCCTAGTGATGGGAGGACACCTAACACTAAACCTTTACTTTGGTAATATTTTTTCTTAATTGATATTTTAAAAAAATAATAATAAATTAAAAAATCTGGGTTCAAGTCCCAAAGCTACCTTTCTACTCTCTTTTTTGGACCAGTATGGTGGTTACCTGGACCACTTCTTGGCTAACCAGCTAATAAAATTCAGAATTCAGGACAGTGCTGTCAGTGTATACCTGATGTCTAACCTTTCAAAATAAATCCAGAATATTTTTAACCAAGTTTGTGGTACAAATTGACATTTAAAATTTCTTTAGTAATCTTCATGTAAATATAGAGACACAGAAAGCACTCGTCCATAATTTATCATGGCACGAATGCAACAATCTATACATTTGCGACTTTCATGGTTCTCTCGAACATCTGTTACTTGCATTTGAAAATATAGTAAACGTACAGTAATTTGCATTAAGCATATACAAATGACAATACAACCTCTTCTTTTTGTCTTTTTTCTGTCCGGATTTTAATATTGAGATAAATATGTTATAAAAAGAATATGAATCAGGTTAAAAAAATTAGCCTCACTAATTTGTGAGACAAAGAACTTTTTCTTTTATCATATCAAACAAGGGGATAAAATGAAAGTATTAAAGATAATTATGACAGTAAAAATGTCAAGACATCTATTACCTCTTGTAGCTATACTTGTTAACAATGAACTCTGAAACCACCCTCGATGCTGATCTGTTCCTTCAAGATACAAGTCAGCAGGAAAACTACGGGAATCTCTTTTTCTCAAGACTGCAGCCCAGGAGGAACCTGAAGTAAAAAGTAAACAGCCAAGAAACACCAAATTCAAAGGAAAGCAACCGATGAAATAAAATTATGGACAACTAAATGCCAGCAGGATTAGCTCAGATAGCTGGAGGTTGGGAGTAGGGTATTAAGGTCCAAGGTTCAAGCCACTGTAGTCCAAAGAGTAACATGAGAAAGAGATATTACCAAACAAATGCATTATGCAATTATGGGCATGGGTCTGAATAAGACCTCAATCGTAATAAACGTGTAGTAGTTATCACTGACAAATTTGTGTAATAAGTAATACTATATTTATAGAACTGTCCCTGTGCAAGAAAGTGGTAAAAAGGGTGGTAGAGGAACTTATGAGACCATGTAATATGTATCAGTGAAAGTTAAAAATTATCTGGCACCAGAATACTGTAGTACCTGAATCAAACCATACGTCCATTGTGTCAGTTCCCTTTTCATATTCTGCTGCTTTATCACGGTATTTAGTTGGGAGAAGTTCCTCTACTTTCATGTACCACCATGCATCACTACCCTTTTGGGCTATAATAGCTGACAGTCTCAGAAAGAAAAGCAAAAGATGAATTTTAGGATGTATTAATTTCAAAGGACCAACATGCTTTAAAAGAGCATAAGCAATCAAGCAACTTTGGAATATTTACCACTACATGTACTCAAATATGGAAAATAATATGGATTTAATTTTGATTCACTATCAGTGTAAAGAAACTTTACACTGTCATCCAATTACATCATTGGATGACAGTGTAAAAACTTTACATTGACAGTTGATCAAATTTAAACTTAAATAATATTTGCTTGTGTCTATTAATAACTGAGACAGTACATACTCTTAACTTGAGAAATAAGAAAACATGGATTCGCTATGTTTTGGACTCTTTACATTTTATATGATCAATTGTCTCTTCATTCATAAGAGGTTCTCTAGACTGCAGATGATAAAAAACTGGAATGGGGACACCCCACGTCCTTTGTCGTGATATACACCAATCAGAGCGGCTAGAGGTCATTGCTGAGATTCTGTTTTCTCCCTAAGCCATTCACATATATCGGCAAAAGACAGCACCAAATATGATAAGTGGCATATCTCTAAGAGAACAAATTTACAAATAAACAGAAGTTTATAGCAACAGAAACTTTAAAATAGAATACCTGATGTGGAACCCATTTTACATGGCCAATAGCACCCATAGCAGCATGGCGAAATCCCTCTACTGATGCAAACCATTGCTCTGTTGCTCTAAATATTGTTGGTTTTTTTGTTCGCCAATCATATGGATACTTGTGTTCTAAATCATAAAACATGGAAGAGACCTATGATGATGATAGAGTCTATAATTATTGGTAGAACATTATGAGCTTTTTATGATGAGAGACAGGAAGAACTTACCATATGATTCTTCCATGATAAGTGACAGATTTTCATCCAAATATTTCACAACAGCAGTGTTGCCTTCACCAAGAACATCAAGCCCACTAAACTGCCCAGCTTCTTCAGTGAATATTCCATCCTCATCTACCGGAGAAAGTATGGGTAGCCCATACTTCAGGCCAGTCACATAGTCCTCCTGACCATGCCCAGGAGCTGTATGGACCAGTCCCGTTCCTGTTTCTGTTGTAATATAATCTCCCCCAATTACGACTGGACATTCCCTATTATCTATTGGATGGATGTATCTGAGACAGCAATAATAAATCATACCCTTAGCACAAAATATTTCCCATTTATCATAAAGATAATAAGATTTTTAACACACAAAATTAGAGAAACAAGTAGCAGCAGCAAAATAAAAAAGAAGAAGAAAAAGAAACCTATCATTCATTTTCATACTTCCAACAACCTGTAGTTTTCCAAGTCAGAACCCAACTGTCTTCTCTTAACAACAAGCTTCACACCCCATTTTGCCTCTAACTTCGGCACAAGTTCTGAAGCCACGATAAGGAACGGCTTCTTCTCATCCTTTAAAACAATTCCAAGCCTTTTCTTTCTAGTTCCACCAGATGAAGAGACATGTTCATATAGTGACTCCACTTCAATGACAGCATATTCAAGCTTGGGATTTACCGCAACAGCTGAGCATAAAACAGTAGGAAGCAGACATGAAGAAGAGAAAGAGTGACAAATATAAATTAAAAAATTTAAATGACTACAAAAATTAAAATTATGAGTAGTTGGCCATTATACCCATTACCCATCAATTGAAAATTAATTTTTGCTACAAAATTCTCTAGTTTTGGGTTCCAGCAATAACAGTATCATCCACTAATGCAGAAATGATGTTTCTGAAGAGCAAAAGGTGCACTCAAACAATTTCATTCTCTTTTTTACTCTTTCTTTTCCATAGGTACTCAGGAACAAAACAAGTAATAATACTTCTAGCAGAAAAGGAGCTACCACCTTGCCTGAAGTCTACTTCATTAAAGTCTCAACTGTAAAGAATAATGAATTATATCTTCACGTATCAAATAGTTAAGAAGGATACAAACAAAGTGGCACAAAACAATCTGTGCTGGCTATAGCACATTAAGTAGTAAGCTGAACCACCATATCATATGCTTCTGTTTAAACATGATTTGATGAAAGAAACCTTGTTTATTGATAAGGAAATGGAGCCAAGCTCCTTGCAACAGAGAATAATTCTCTGGAAACTACAAAAGAAACAGAAAAGCAGATAGTGCAAGCTCTTCGAGAGGCTTGCTCTCTCTCTCTCAACTCCTAACCCAATTCTTGCCTACCTCAACTCTCCCTTCTCTGTACATTTATTCTCACTCCCCCCCCCCCTCACTCATCTCCCACTGCCATGTAGGCATTTTGTTATGTTGCAGGTCATTAGCATGAATATTCCTCATCCTGCCCTCATTGCACCCCTGAGCTGATCTACTACCTCCCTTTCTTCCTCAAATACACCTTAGTATTAGGGGGTCTATCATTTAAGAACCATAGATACAGAATTCAAGACATCTCTGTTTATCACTGAGAAATTTGTGGAAGGACAAGTATAGGGTGTAGAAATTGAAACCATTATGACTATCAAAAGCAATAACAAAGATATCCATAAGTGATAAACCAACATGGCAAATGCAACGAAATGGGAAACCTACCTGCATTGGCAGGAACAGTCCACGGAGTTGTTGTCCATATGGCCAAGCACAAATTTGGAAATTCTTGTAGTAGGCCACTTGGCATTAGAGGAGCACTCACAACTCTGAAAATGGCATATATGCTTCTTGAAACATGCCCTTCAGGATACTACATAGAAACCAAACAGGTAGTAACATAAATACTCTAAGCTCCAACAAATCAGGTTTTAGAGAGAAAACTGCAAGCATTCACATACATGTGTACACAGAAACACAGAATTTGTGTGCACACATGCTATACAACATCATATTGGTAGTATTTGCCTTCAGGTTCTAACCGTTCTATAGTGATAGACAAGAGGAACAACATAATGATAAATCAATTTACCTCCAACTCAGCCTCAGCAAGTGCTGTCTGTGACGAGGGACTCCAGTGAACAGGTTTTCTGCCTCTGTAGATATATCCTTTCAAGGCCATTTGGCCAAATACTTCAATCTAGCAAATTGTAAGATACAAATTATGAGGACTATATAATAACAACCAGTATGGCATGAAGTCAAGTAAAAATAAAAAATTGCATAACTAAATCAGTCTCAGCAATCTGGCTAGCTCTTGCTTGACTGTTGAGGATCATTTTATTAGAGTTTTCATAGCACAATAATCCAAACTCAAAGTAAAGCCATAAATTTTCACATCTATAATACATAATGAATAGGACATCCAAAGTGCTGAAATGTGTGTTTGATTTAACACGTCTGAAAGGGAAAATGATAAAGGCTGTACCAGCTACCTGGGCAGCTTCATATTCTGGATCTAGAGTAAGATAGGGATTATTCCAGTCTGCCCATACTCCAAAGCGCTGCAAACATTTAGTAACATGTCTAAGGTACGAACATTTTGCCACCAATTAAAATGAAAAGTCAATATGATATTACTAACTGTAAGATGTCTATAATAGAGCAAAAGTTACTACAATATAATGACATGGAAATCACAGAGCAAACTGCAAAACAAAGAAGGGACCTTAAAAGATGACATCTGAGTTTTAACAGTTTGTTTGGCAAATTTAGCGGCTTTTGCTCTCAACTTCAATGGCGTGAGGTCATTTCTAGCCTCCTGATCCAGTGACTGCAAAACTGAAATAATTCAAACCAATCATACTGCTCAAAGTATGTAATACAAGATACAAGCTGAAATGTAATATATATATGTGACTTATAGTTTCATCAAATGAAATAAAAGTGGGTAAAGCACAAGCAAAGTGGGGATCTTTCAAGTTTCATCCTATATCCCAAAGTTATGTGAAGCGTGGCTATTCATTATGGAATAAATCACTCTCTAGATGGAAGTATTAATGCAATACTGTTCTTGAACACAACCAAGAATTAGAACCAGCAATCATCATGGCAATACCAAGAAAATGAACACTTGCCTTTTAATTCAATTGGTAGGCCATGACAATCCCATCCAGGCACAAAATGAACTTTGTGGTTTTGAAGGAGCTGCCCACAGATGAAGGTGAATCAAAATCTTAGCAAAAGATTAGTGCTTTCATGCAAGTGCATTAGCATACAACATATATTGTTAGAGCATGGATGTATCTGATAGACTTAAAACAAAATATGCTTCATATCCAATGTGATGGCAATAAACTAAAAGTCTCAGTTCAAAGGAAGGGAAAGATACCTTATAACGATTTATAATATCCTTCAAAATTTTATTTAAGGCATGGCCAATGTGAAGATCACCATTGGCATACGGAGGACCATCATGAAGAATGAAATTTCCCTGATCAAATTGTTTGAAGTATGTTAATAAGTTCATATAAGAAGGTCCCCGAGAGAGGGCGGAAGCTGAATAGTGATGAAAGTCCAAAACTTACCCCACTATTTTTGTCAACAACTTTTTCGAATACTTTATTCTCCTCCCATATTTTCTGAATTTCGGGCTCCCTTACTGAAGAATTTGCTCTCATACCAAATGTTGTTTGGGGAAGATCAACAGTGTGCTTGTATTTACTATCTTCTGGCTTGATTCCTAAAGTTAAGGCACTTGATGTAACTAACCTTGGAGATGCATGCTTACTCTCTTTAATTAACACGACAAGAGCAATAATAGGTTTAAAAAAAAGTATTAAGAAAAATCTGTGAGATAGCAAATACACTACCTTCTGCAGCCTTCTTTCCTGCCATAACAGGCCCTCGTGATCTTCGCTTTGAAGAACAGATCTTGTCCCTTGAATGAGTACAGTAGTTTGATATGTTTGAGAGAGATACTACTTTGGCTGACGAGATTCCCCGGGAATAAAACAAGCCACGAGAATTAGTTCTCCTGGAGGATGAACAAGCTGTTCGCAAGACCACCTGAATACATTAAAAAGCATATCAATCACAAGTAGGATGATACTATAACATTCCAGGTTCATAACTTAATATATATGAGAGAGATACTAATCCACCAAACCATCAGATAAAATATAACGCGTTTTTTAAGGCCATGTGAGCTTAGAGGTTTTAGACAGTTACTTGCTACTTGTATTACATAATTGTCTTTAACTGTCCATCAAGAAACAAAGCAGAAGGACAGAAAGAGCTAAAGTATAAAATGGTGAACCTGTTGCCCAACTCCATAACCATACTTAAAATATTTCTTCTGCCATACCTACCATTTATTTTGAAAACCATTATTGAGAATATCAAGTACTTCTCATCATAGTTGTAAAATTTATTGCAATTGTGAAACAAAACGACGGTCCCAACAAGTGTAGAATATAATAAACACAAGAAAGTCCCTATTGTTTTTCAGCGAAAGCAAACAACCATTTCAAATTTCTCTTTGACAATTTATTGAGCATATTATCTATCACAAGATAAAGCTCACTCAGCACCCCCAGTGCGTGATCAAACAACAAGACCAATTCGATTTCGTTTGTCAAATGTAAGACATATAATTAGATACCCGGCAAGAGGAGGTTTGCATGAACAAAGCCATGGCGGTTTCCATTGGTTTGAGAGCAGAGGAATTTGAAGTGAATGATTTCAAAAGGGACATGTTGGCCTCCACTCGTTTGCTTGCTGCAGTGCACAAGCTACTCCATCCTCTTTCTACTGCGAGGGAAAAACAAAACATCATTCGGATAAATAGAACCTAAACCCGTATTACCAAAAATAAATAAATAACCTAAACCGGTCCCCACCATTTTTGTGTTTTTATTTTATTTTTCCATGAACAAATTACTTTTATACAAATTTATGATGCGTAAAAAAAAAAAAAATTAACACCCAGTTTTTACATGTCATAGTTTTTATCTAAATTAATCTCTGCAGATTTCCACTAATTTATTTTATTTTTTGTTCTAAAACTAATTTATTTCTCTAATTGAGTTATTGAGTGTAGGCAATTTATAAAACAAAAATGGGAATTTATAATATGAAGTTATTAAACATTTATTGGTTATTAGATAAATTTGTTAAATTCTTAAGTATTGTTTTTAATAATAGATTCTATGGACAATTGAAAAGAAAGATGGTTCATATGATTTAACTGATTAATATTTTATTTATTTTGTTTGATTACGTAGATATCGAGATAAATTGAGTAAAATGCTTATTGTATTTTCTTCTTCTAACTTGGTGTTTCAATTATGGGTGAAAATATGTTCAGGCACTCTAATAAAAGCTTTTGATGTAGCATACTTTTAATTTATTTTAGCTTAATATATTTATTAAATAAGTTATTTTTAAATTTTTTAAAAAATATCTATTTAATTAAATAGGTTAAGATTTAAACTTTTAAAAAATTTATTTAACTTAACAAGTCGGCCTATTTATTATTATTATTGTATATATATATAAATTATAAGACTTCTATGTTTTTTAATTATATATTAATATAATTTATTTCTTTTATACATAATACAATAATTTTGTTAAATATTAAATATATTTGAAACCTATAAAATTTAAGCTTGTTGACATATTTAAATAGGCTTTATCTATAATGTAGACTTTTAAATAAGCTTTTAGGCCAACTCAGACTTTAATGTTTTCACAAAAAGGCTAAAAAAAAAACTATAATATGTAACATGCCAAATTAAGTCAAGGTTTTGCAAAACAAACAAAGTCTAACCTAATATATTTTCACTCATAATTTCAGCAATGGCAACACTGAAACAACTGGCCCTAAAACAATGATCAAATTGAATGACATTATAAATACATTTTAAACAAAAATATAAATTATGTAACTCTTTTATAAGTTTAAGCATATTTACTTCATTGAATAACTTTTAGAAAACTTATAAGTCTAATAGTTAGATTGAAAGTTCTCATGAGGTATATGAAGTTTATAAATTTTCATATAATTTAAAAACTAGTTGATATTTCATCGCACTATTTTATCTTAATGTATAATATATTTTTAAAAATATAAGTATATGTCAACTATTAGATTACATATCTATGAATGTCTAATTTATTTAAAATTTAAAATGCATAAATTATCAAGATAATATCAAATAATTCAATAGTTTGATTGATTAAATTCGTATTCTACACATTATTATTTAACGAGGTAAGTGTATAAAATTTATTTGTAAAGTAAGTTCATCATTTCCATATATGTATTGTTAATAAACTGAAGTTTGAACATAAGTATAGAAAATGAACATAAGATATTTAGAACATTTTTTATATTAAAAAAAATCTTTACAAAAATTTAGACAATTTTGGATCATATAATCTGAAACCAATATGAGCCATTAAAAATGTTAATCCAATTAAGCCCAACTTTTAGTTTAACAAATAATAAATGTTTTTCCAAAATCCATTTTGAGCCATTGTAACTAATAAATATATTTGACAACTTATTAAGATATTAATACTAATAAAAATAAGCATCTTAAAACCCAGTTCTAAAAAACTGACAAAGCTATTTTTACACCACTTTTAATTTTTTGCAAGAAGTAATCATAATCTTTGTACATTTTAAGTATAAATCGACTTTATGTTACATGTAAGTTGTTTAATTGTGATTATTTTGTGAGACCTACACAAGAAATCCTTATCATTATTTCTTGTGTACTATGAACTCATTATTATCTATGCAAATTTCCATCTTCTCAAGAAAAAAATAAATAATCCAAATCCACTTGCATCTGGGTAGTTCCAAAAGAGGGCACACTCATCAAGCTCTAACACTTGTAGATTTTTATTTTGGCAAGACAAAATAAAGGGGAAAAAACAAGGCTCACCTCAAGCCCAGAAAGAATTGAATGTAAACTGAGCCCAAGCTCATTGGGTTGCATTGCACACCTCCTTGTTTTGCAGTCATGGAACGGAAAAGTTGAATATTTGAACACCAATGGCGGGTGCGCATTGCACTGTCCTCTCCCTCCTCACCCCTTCCAACAACCCCATTACCACACCAACCCCTCCTTTGCTTCTAGTTTCTTCAATTCCCTCTCCAAAACCATTCAAAATCAGGCACAGGAAAAACTATTTGCGACTCAAAATTCTGAAAACCCTAACTAAACCCTACCCGCTCATCACTCCTCTTTTACAAGAAGAACCGCCACCGCATTCCGGTGAGGTTCTCGCCGATGGGTCTCACGGCGAAAATATCGCCGACACTGCCGGAGAAGGTGGTAAAATGGAAGAGTTGCAAGTCTCTGAGACCACCGGAGGATACGATGTTATTTCTGGTCTACTTTCTGGCGGGTCTATCTTCAAATACGGTGTGTATTTGGTTGGGGTTTTTGTGTTTCAAACGATTTGTTCGGTTTGGATTCTTGGGAATGATCAAGTCAAACGGAGAAATGGGGATTTGGAGATAAATGGAAGGGAAAAGAGGAATTTTTTGTTTCATTGGAATGGGAATGGGAAAAGTAGCAGTAGCAATGTGTCTTATGTGGAGGATCAACTTCAAGTGGCAAGGAAAATTGAGGAAATTAAGCTAATGGCAAGGGACGCTCGGAGAATTGAGAAAAAGAAGAAAGTGGAAGAAGTTGAGGATCCTGAGATTGGAGATGGAAGCGCTGTTTCTAGTCATAGACCTGGTATTCAGAAAGAGATTAGTGCACGCTTGTTAAAGCTTCAGAATAGGATAAATTTTGATAAGGATAAATCACCAGCGTTACAAATGAATAGTGGAAATTCTGTGAAATCTACAGGTGGAGTGACTAGGGACAATATTCGTGTGAATCAGGGAAATGAGGCATTTATGTTTAAGAAAAAGCTTAAGTATAGAAGCCCTTCAACCAAGCCAACAAAAACTCCCAAGGGCTTTCCAGGGATCAGAGACCGTGGAGCATCTGGTGCAAAAAAGAGAAATTCAGCTAGTAGGGTTACAGTTCAAGAAAATGGAAGTGATGCTACTGTTAATGCACAAATATCATATAAGATCAAGCAAGTGAATCTGCAAGATGTTGAGACACGGGAAAGTGTTTCTGGTCTTCCATTGGAGGAAGGAGGAAACTTGGCTGGTGAAGAGTCCAAGGCAATTGTAAATAATGGCAAGAATTTGGAAGAAAAGATGGAGATACCGAATGTGGATACAGAAACAGGACTTAAAACTAAAAACGTTAAAGATGGTAATGTGCTATTCATTGCATAACTTCTAGGTGGCTTTTCATATCTATTATTTATTTGAACTCCTAATCCATGATTGCAGTTATTCTTACATTGTTCGTTGCAGGAAATCATTTTCAATATTTTTCTTTTCCCTGAGTTTATGTTATTTTGTTTCTTTTTGTATCATTGTCCCAATTTCATTATATATTAGAGTTAAGGCAGTAAAACTTTACTATGATTTACAATTTCAATTTTAATACATAAAACAAGGAAAATACATTATAGTTTTTTTTTAGTTTCTTTTTTTTTCTGTTTACATGTAATAAGTGAAATATAGGGTTGGGTTATGATAAATTTAGCACCATTTGAGTTATCTGGTATATGTTTAGGCGGTGTCCAAGAGAAGTGAGGACACGAAACTCTCAGGGTTTTGTGGAAGAAATTCAGGGCACTGGCCCAATTGTTGAAAAGGATGATGTGCTAAGTATAAATAGTAATTCAAGACATGGATTAGCTAAAAACATTTCAACAGCTAACAGAGTCAAAGTTAAGCAAGCAAACACTAGGATGGATATGTGGTGGCTAAACCTCCGTTATGTTCTAGTATGTGCAAGAAAATTCTTTTTTTTAAAAAAAACTTGTTTTTCAGTAGCATAGCCATAGAGAGGGACCTAACTCTGTGTCTACCCAATGCTATACCTCTATTTAATGTTCGCAACCTTATTATTCTTGAAGGTGCAGAACCTTTAAAATTTGTCTCGTTGAATCAAGTCTAAGTAGGTTGATCGTTAAAAACTTTGGACGAAGCCAATATATTACACACTGTAGGACCTTTTCTTAAAATACACTTTTGGATTCTTTTGGTTGTACTGCAAAATAGACAAAAGTTTGGTTGACCCTATCACGGCATAAGTTATTGTGCATGTCCCTACATGTATCCATTTGTATCTGACCATGAAATCACTATCTATACTCGTGAAGGTCATTCTCATGCAAAGAGGTTCCAAAGGAGAAGGACCAGGAGGACTCTATAGCTTAAAGCTCACTTCTCGGGAACCGGACCAAAGTGATGATTTCTATACTGTTGCTTTTGAGGATCATGCTGATGCCAACAACTTTTGTTTTCTACTGGAATCCTTTTTTAAAGACTTGGGTGATTTTAGTGCCGATGCAGTTCCTATGTCGATACAAGTTTAAGAATCTCAATTCACATAGCAAATAAAGACTTATTTGCACTAACATATCATTGAGATGTCTTATTACCTGAAGCAGGCATATGGAAATTGAAACTGATCATTGAGTTGCTAATTGTACAAATCTTTAGTTAGTTGTTTACTGTATGGTAATGTTTGATGCTTGCCATGTACTAAGGGGAACTTCCAAGTTTTTGCAGGAACTTAATAAGGAAGTAAAATCACATGCCAAGAAAGTAGTAGTTCTGAAAAAGAGACAGCTTCAACTCTATGCTGGGCAACCACTTGCTGATGTTGAGATGGCATTGTGCTCTTTTAATGGTACAAGATCAAAATGTGCCATAATTGATCATACCGAGATGACAGTTACTATGTCAAGTCCTACCTACACAAAGAATGTCCAGAGTGAAGAAATCGCAATTCCCAGCACAAATAGTGGTCATGCTATCTATGGACATATTTGGTGAAAATCCAGTGTGATATCCATCAAACTCGGGAGTTGGAGCTTATGGAGCCGAGCACAGAGGTGAAGAGTTATTGATGATGAAACATTGGTTGTAGGATTCTTTTAGAAAATCTCGTTGATATAGAAAGTTTGAATATTCGTATCAGTTGTAACATATCCCACCAAGGGGAAATCCCGATGGTGGAGCGCTAGGTACTTAAATCATAGAGGTCCTGGGGAAAATTTTTATTGGGAGTAGGTGAGGTGGTGGGATATCTTGATCATAGATTGTGGCACATGGCAGTGCAGTTAAATATAGACTGTTAGTTTTTAAGTAGTCTTGAACCGGATATAATGCACTCGGGACTAGGATAGGTGAACGTCTCATGCCCTCATTCGGGCTTTTTTTGTGTATCCCAAATTGCAATGCCGATGTTGAAGAGGTAAAATCAATGGCAATGCTAGATTCTGAATTTCATACAGGTACAAACCTACCATTAGCTCAATAACTCTTTGCACGGGATGTATGAATGTCTTGTGGAAGGAGTCACTATTTATGAAAGCAAATTCTTGACTTTACTTTCTTTTGCTCGGTATGTATCAAAATCGAAGCTCACTTTCTTACCTGGTGGATTTGTAATGGTTAATTTTGTTGGGAAATGTTACCATAATTTCCCTTATCTGTGAACTCAAAAATAAGCACTATGCGGAAGCGTAAAATAAGCATAGTAACAATAGCAGAAATTTTAGCGTGGAAAACCTTTTCAATGTGAGCAAAGGAAAAATTACGAGACCCGTAGGCCACTTAAACTTCCACTATAAAATAATGGGAACATAAAAATACAATAATAATGTATATCTTCAACTTGTAGATAACACTCACAAATTAGTTCATTATTTTTCTCTCTCAGAAAATCTCTCTCTGAGGATCTCTCTCTATTTTTCTCTTCCTCTTGAATGTGAGGAACTGATGCTTCTCTCAATTGCCTATTGATACTTCTCGGTTTCATTTGTTTGAAGGATGAGCTCCTCTATTTATAGTAGAAGCACCCCTTCTATCATTTTCCCACACCAACCATGGTTGGTAAGTTTGTCAAACAAACTTTCGGTGCATTTGACAAATGATATTCGGTGCACATTGTTTTTGACTTTGTGCAGCATGATCATGGCTGAATTTTAACAAATTTTTCTATGACAAAGCAAAAGGGGAAAAAAACGAAAATTTGGAAAATTAGTGGAAATTTGCATGTTGTTGGGACTTGGGAATAATAGACCAATAAAAACAGTGTAAAACGAAATATTTCCAATTCGCCTTAAAAGGAATATATACACTACAGCAAACTGAATGAAATGTTATTTCAACATTGCTACCCATGCAGAATCATAGCATTTTTACACATTAAAGCCAAATTTCTAAACCTCCTGCCTCAAGTATGACTGGAGACTACAGCAGAAATACCATAGTGCCACTATAAAAGGAATATACTACAGCAAACTGAATGAAATGTTATTTCAACATTGCTACTCATGCAGAATCATGAGCATTTTTACACATTAAAGCTAAATTTCTCAACTCTGCCTCAGGTATGACTAGAGATGACACAGAAATAACCCCCCACCCCCAATTACTCTCAAGGTTTAACTATCTTCAAAATTGAAAGAGCATGAATTGGTGGTAACTTGGATTGGCAGAAGCTCTGCCACACCTCCAGCTTATGTTCCACATCCATCGTGAGTGCCTCATACATTGAAGTTGCAATACTTCGTGCTGCATCTCTTGCCTCGGGCAGTCTATCATTCAGTAAATCCGCTGCCACTTCAATCAACTCTGCCAACCCAAACTCCTCCATTTCTTCAAGCCCCTGCTGCCATGTACTACCTTAGATTAGAAGAGTGCATAAACACGAGTAAAAGAAAGATATGACAGTTCAATGGCATTGCAACTATACCATCTTGGAGACACATTTGGAGAAAGAAACAGTAGCCTTAGCCCTGACTCGGGGGTTGGCATGACTAACATATGCCCGCAGTTTCTGTAGAAGGGGAAGGGGGGTAATGGAACCCACCATTGAGCCAAGTGCCCTGTCAGCTTCTTCACACACGAACCGTTTATCCTGGGATGCTTTCAGCAGGAGCTGCAGTAGCTGTTGAAGTTTAACAACCAATAAGACAATCCAACCCATTAATCAATAGAATCATACCAAAACCAGGAATCAAGAAAAACAAATCACAGAAGAGGAAATTGAGTCCACACCAAGCCATCAAATGCATCAGAGGTGGAGGGGTCAAGCAACTTGTCACCAAAGGTGTTGAAAATATCAGAAGCCGCCATAATAGAGGTTTTGCACATAGCACTGCGAGGATTCTTCATTGTCTTCGCCACCACCAACACAATGTTCCCCCTGGTCACAACTTCAGAATTATACATTCCTCGAAACCCAATTGCCCCATTAACTAAAAATTCCAAAAAAATTCAAAAATATAACTTTTGTTTTTGTAAAAAAGAACAGATCCCTTACAAAATGGGGAATAGAAGAGAGGAGTGGTACAATGCGAAGCGCCTGACATCATTCAGTGACTCACAGACCTTGATCCAATTTTTTGAACCCAATTCTTCAATCAAACTCTGCATTTTCAAAGAATTAAGGAATCAATGCCAAAGTCTGAAGACAAAAAATAATTTTTTTAAAAAAAGAGTGAATTTTTATGGTGTGGCATTGCAAAACAAGAACTTACTTGAATCTTGGCTTCAGGGTCCGAAATGGGTTTAAGGTTCTCAGAGGAGATATAGTCAATGGTGGCATCCCCAGATGAGGGCAATGGAACCTGATTTTCGTCATTCACAGCACGATCTGGTTGTTTTTGGATTGCAACAGCGATTTTGGATTGTTTTTTGGGTCTCTCTGGCGTTGTTGGAAGAGCATTAGAAATGGATCTGAGTGCCATGGTGATGGTTGCACAAGAGATACAGAGTAAGAGAGAAAGCTCAGAGCACAGATTATAACTTGGATGTGATGGAGAATGTCAATACAACAGCATTCGCTTTTTGGATTCCTTGGGAAAATTTATTACGCATATAAAAATCCAAACTTTTTCACTTCCAAGTTTTGAAATTTTGAAAGAAACAAAACAAAAATGAAAAGAGACGTTGGTGCTTTTGTGTAACGGTAACCTTCTTAAGTGGGAAGGATAGTGTTAAAAATAATTGTCCGTCACTTCAAAAGTTCAAATTGTCTTCGGAATCGTGGTAAACAGTCACTCGATTTGGTACTCAATATATATATATAAAATATGATATCAAATTAATTTTTAATATAATTAATCTCATCAATTTTTATTTGAATTTAGTTTTAATTCATTATCATTGTAAAGAAATTTTGCATTATCATCCAATTATGTGTTTACAAATCATTAAATGAGTTTGACTATTATAACTACTTAAAAAGTCTAACTCTTTTAATAATGTGTCAACACATTATTTGACAATAGTGTAAAGTTTATTTACACTGAGAGTGAATCAAAATTAAACTTTTTATATTTTCAATGACCAACATGATGTTATTTTAAGGATTAATTTGATAACAAAAATATGACATTTAAAGACCAATTTGATATGAGTTTAATTTTGAGTTACTGTTAGTATATCAAAATTTTATACTTTCATTTAATAATGTGTTAACATATCATTAAAATATTTAGACTTCCTAGATAATTATTGTGATAGTCAAACTCCTTTAATAATTTGTCAACATATGATTAAATGATAGTGTAATATTTCTTTACATTGACATTTAAAGACCAATTTGATATGAGTTTAATTTTGAGTTACTGTTAGTATATAAAAATTTTATACTTTCATTCAATAATGTGTTGACATATCATTAAAATATTTAGACTTCCTAGATAGTTATTGTGAAAGTCAAACTCCTTTAATGATTTGTCAACATATATTAAATGAAAGTGTAATATTTCTTTACATTGACAGTAGATCAAAATTAAATTCATTTGATATTGTATACATTGTTAAAAGATTAATTTGATGTATTTATAAATAAATAACTAATGTGATGCCGTATATATTTTTTAAGAATCAAAATAAAAGTATACTCTATTTTTAAGTGATTGTTACTTAAATAATATTTTAATTTTATTTTTTATTCCAGTTATTTTTTAATTTTAATTTTTCAATTTATTTATTAATTACATTCAGTATTATTTTTATGTTAAACTTACATTTAAATTATTTTGTTAAATAATAATATATCATGTTAAAAAAATTAAGACTATCATATTAATAATTATTTAACATGTCATCATTTAATAAAATAATTTATATGGAAGATCATCACAAAGATAACATTAAATGTAGTTCGTAAATTGATAAACTAAACTCAACAAAGTAAACAAATAAAAACTAAAAGTAGTACTAGTCAAAAGGGAATAATGGTGTCTCAAATGAAAATAAAAATAAAACTGAATTAAAAACAGTTTTTTAATAGAGAAAATTTTAATTTTCATTAACAAATGCAAGTGAAAAGAAGGAAAATATACAACAAATTACACATCCTCGTATGCACTGAGTAGCAACAAAACAAGCTCCTAAGCAATAAAAGTATAAAACACAAAAGAAACTCAACAAGCACTAGAAAAACTAATCCAAACTAAGTAGGACTTAGCTTTCGAAACCAACACATTGTTCCTCTAGGCTAGCTATGGTTGCAACAATGCCTTAAAACTTTTGCCCCATTCCTTTGTCCAATTGAAAAGTGTTATTGCCTCTACCATTGGAGGAAAGGTTGGTCTTTAGGGGGGAACCATGTCTTGGACTATTAGTGGCATGAGATTTCCTTTTGAGCGACCTAGCTTTTTAATATTTATGACTTCTATGGTCAAAGAGTTTAAACTCATTCTACTCCACTCACACTTAAAAATCTTCTATAGAACCATTTGGGGCATATAGAGATGTGATTTTTAATTAGTAGTATGGTTATTGTCACTTTGTGGCTTCATTTGGCTTATCACATGAGATTTTTGGACATATATAATTTCCTTACCTCTGGCGTAAACACAAAATAAATGTCTCAATATAAGATATTTGAAAATGTAAAACTTTTGCATTTAATATGACATCTTAAACACATTGATAGTTGAAGGGCTTGTCGTATAATTTAAGAGTGTGTTCTCTACCTTTAATACTCGGATTTAAGCCTTTAGCTAGCACTTAGGAAAACTAATAATTGAAGCAAAAACTATTCGAAAATATCCTTGTATTAAAAAAGCTCATAGACATGTGTGGTATCCTTATTTAGTTGCACCTAATAATTTTAGACATATAAGTTTAAATTTTTTAAATTTCTTTTAATATATAACTAATAAATAAATATCTATATCACAATTCTAATACCATATTACCATACAATTTTTATGATTGATAACAACAATAAAAAATAACATTAACGATTATAAATTATTGATAACAAATTTCTTAATTATTATATGTATGATTTATTTTTTTTTATCAATTTGTAAATTAATGAGAGAATAATATTAATAAGAGTAAATAAGTATTTGTAAAAAGGAAAAGAAAATTGTTGAGATGGTAAAATCAACCGTTCATTAAAAAAAATATAAATTTTCATGCCTGAGTATTTAAGATTCATATGAATTTAAATATACATTCAATGGATATCTTAAATAAATAGAGATGATTGGCTTAATTGGATCAAACAACTTTGACTAAAAAGTTTTGGGTTTGATTGCTAGCAATCTTTTAATGGCAGGTCGTTTATAAGTATTATTGTAAGTTTTCGCTGAAGTTCATGATATGCTTTGATCTTGGGATGAAGCAATCTCCCCTCTCCTAAACTTTCATCTATTAAAAAAAAATCAAATATCAACTTCTTGCTTAAACATCTAAAATGCATGAACATCTTAATTACCTGAAATTATATATCTGCACACTAAATACCTGTGATTTCTTAATTGAATAATGATCAGGTCATTATTACCCAAATCTTTTGAGTTCTGAGTTGTTCATCGGTCAATTTGTAATTATGATCATTTAGACATAGGGCCCATTTGTTACAGATTAAAAAAATTTGATTTTGACTTTCAATAATTTAGAGGTTATTTTTTAGAGATTTTTAAAAAAAGCATAAGCTATTTTATATTTGTTTACAATCATAAAAATTATTTTTTAAAATGAGAGTAGTTTTTCTCTTTTTTATTGTAAGAGATTTTTTTCAAAAGCTAATGAGAATAGCTTTTCATTTTAACCATAAAAATGATTTTTTAAAACAAATGATTTTTTTAATAAGTTTAAACAAACACAATTATCATCATTAAAAATAATTTTTTACTTTAAAAAAATAATTTTTTCATTAAATAATCTATAACAAACAAACTCATAGTTAGAGTTGATTTTTTTTTTAGGGTACATAAGAAAAAGAGAAAAGAACTAAAACCTACAAAAAGAAGTATCAGCAAAATCAGCAGCAAGAAGAGTTCTCCTCCCATGGGAGGAGCCGTCCACTCTTCCCAAGCAGAATCATGGTTAAAAATTCATTTAGCTAAAAAGTCAGTGCACTGGTTGCCTTCCCTAAGAACGAGAGTTATAGTTGATTCAATGTGGGCAACAAATTAAGCATTTAAATTTTGAATGTGACCAGTGCAGTATCCTCACGTAAAAATTCCAACTATAATGCTCATCCTCAACTATTTGGAATCTTTCTTTTCCATTTTTCAATTGTTTAATCATATCATGATTTCCCAAATATCCCCCATCACCTAATTTATGTTTGTTGCCTTATTTTATTTTATTTTAACAAAAAAGGTGCAAGCTAAAGTGAAGACAAAATAATTTAGTTGAGATTCAATTTTGAAATTAAACTATAGCTAAAAAAATCTTGATGTCACCTAAGATAATGCTCTTGGACATTAATATTGAAACTTTAATGTTGTTTCTTTCTTATAAAACTATTATTTTGAATATTTTAATAAGGAAACGTTTGAGTTTGAATATATTCATATGGTCTTTTATGTATTGAATATTTTCAATATTTTTTTTAAAAAAAGATTGTATACATTCAATTGAAAAAAAAGAGTAAACATATACTTAACTCTTTTAAAGATAGAAGTGACATAAGTTTAATCTCTAATAACTTTTGACACAAATTGGTCCTTTTTTAGGACCAATTTAATGTAAAATATGTTTTTAAAAGAGTAATTTGATGTCAAAAAATGATATTAAATGATCAATTTGATGTCAAAAATTGACATTAAAAGATTATTTTGATATATTTATCATTAGAAGACTTAACTGATGATACTTGTATTTATTTGGTACTAAAATAAGTATTTACTAAAAAAATTCCTATTTCACTCTATAGTAAAATTTACTGGTCAAAACACTATTTTATTAATGAATGTTTAATTTTCATGCAACCTATCTTGTAATTAGGTGTTGCTATATCATTAACAAGTTAATCTAAGAGGATTTGTCTAATGGTTAAAGAAGAATGCTTCATGCCTTGACTAATCTAGTTCAAATATTGGGTCACTTCTTAAAAATGCATTAAGTTAATGTGAGAATTGATTCATTATTGTTGTCGCATTTTTTTAGTGTCTAAAAAGCTTGAGGTGAAAAGATTGTGAACATGACGCACAATTAGTGAATACTTATTAACAAAGATCACTAGCAAGAATGTAATTCATTACTTTTGTATCGAGGTAGTTTAACCTTAATCAAATTTTTGCAAGTGCAATGAGAGAGACATAGATAAATTATGTGGATCTCACAATTTTAATAATTATGAAATTAACTTCTTATATCTACTTGTGTCTATCACTTTTTTTAATTACGCATACAATTCAACTATAGAAAAATAAAATCCAATAACACACGGTTACAACCTGTTTGTTTTAAATTTTAACAAACACAAACACCATTTTAGTATGATTTTCAAGGCAATTTTACTCACAAGTAAATATATCTTTTTTTTACTCAACAGGTGTTTATCCAATGTCCTAGGTAAAAATAAATTTTTTATAAAACAATATTTATGATATAAAATTATATTAACAATGGATAAAAAATTAAACTCACAGGGAAACTGCCACGTAAATAATTTAGTGATGTTGAATGGAAAATAACTCTTAAAACATTTCCTTTTGCCATTATTATGACCATGATAGGCGGTTTGATTGAAAAGCAACGCTTGAAAAATACTTAAATAGCTTTCCTATGTAGTATTATAAAGGAGATTTTTTATTTTGGTATTTAATTTTTTAATTTTTAAAATATCATTATTATTTATTTGAATATAAGTATAAAAAAGATAAATTATAAATATTCTTATGTATAAACATTCTTTAACTTCTCACTCTACAAATATTTCTCAACTTCTTATTTTATAATTATAATTAATTTTAAACGATTTGTATTTACTTATTTTATTTTATAATTTTAAATGCAAATTGACGGTAGTACCCGTAATATGCTAGTAGTCTAGTGATAGAGAAAAGAAAAGAGATGATAAAAAAAGCAGAAAGACTGTGTTGCTTTCTTCTTCGATAATACACAGAAGAAATAGAATAATGTCCTCTGATCTGGTATTGCTGTGGTGAACCACCATGATCATTCATTCATCACCAATACGATGAGCATGGACCCTCCTCCTCCTCCTCCTCCTCCTCATACTCACTACCCTAACCCTCGATCCTATGCACTTGCACTTGCACCGCAAATCAAAATGACGATTCCGCCCTCCCAGCACTCCGACAACGACCGCACCACGACCGAGTTGCGCGCCCTCGATTGCAACCTCACTTCCCTCTGCGACCACATCCAAATCGAAGGCTTCAATTCCGGCTCTTTCTCCGACATCATCGTCCATGCAATGGGTTCCACTTTCCCCCTCCATCGCCTTCTTCTCTCCCGGAGTTCCTATTTCAGGTACCTACCTTTCCTTCTTCTTTGAATAACAAATGTTACTCGGTTCGTTTATTTTGCAATTATTTTTGTGTAAAAATTGATTTTTTAAATATTTGTATATGTAAATTTTGGTTACATTCACTCGACTCACCTCAATAATTGAATTGGTATGATGGTATTTCTATCTTCATGTATACGAGACGAATTGAAACAAGGGAGATGCTGATAATGGTGGGTAAAACGGTATGGATGATATTTTCAGCTCTAGTGTAGAAAGGGGAGGATAAATATTGTTTGATGTGTGTGTCAGGAACATGCTTCATGGCCCTTGGAAAGAAGCCAGTGCTCCTATTGTGACTCTTCATGTGGATGATAAGAATGTTAATGATGAGGCAATCACAATGGCTTTGGCATATCTATACGGGCATCACCCTAAGCTTAATGATAATAATGCATTTCGTGTTCTTGCTGCTGCTTCGTTTCTTGACCTTCAGGTATGATGTTTACATAATGACTTGAAGCGCATAGTTACTATTACATATTCAAATTCATGTTAGACCTCTTATCCGTTTATATATTATCTTCTATTCATTCCTGTTAAATTGCCTTTTTAAATGTTGTAATAGTTTTCCTTCTGTGCAGGATTTATGTGCAATATGTACGGACTTCATTATATCTGAGCTGTGGACTTCAAACTTCTTGGCTTATCAGGTTTATAAGATGCTTGTGTAGCCTCATTGTGAAATGCAAATATACAGTAGAGTTTTTTTAGTTAGTTATTGATGGTGTATGATAATAAACTAGGTGTTTGCGGAGAACCAAGATTATGGCATTCATGGGGAGCGTGTTAGAACTGCTTGTTGGGGCTACCTCTGTCAGAGTGGTGGCATGGAATTGAAAGAGGTAATGAGGAAGATAAAATCACATACTTGCATCTGGTGTTTGGGGTAATTCTGGTTCTTGATTATATGTTTATTTTGAATATGAAGACTAAGGTGGATTAAACAACATTTGCTTATTTGTTGCAGGTGCTTCCTAAACTTTCATCTCAAACTTTGCATGCATTACTGACCTCAGATGAACTGTGGATACCAAGTGAAGAGAAACGGTAAGTGGTTCACGAGCCTCTATTTGGGTTTTGTGGTTAACAGCTTGAGTTTTACAAACTGCATAACACTTTACTCATATTTCATAAAAAGGTTTGAATTGGCTTTGCACACATTCCTGGCAAAAAAAGCTCACTGGAAGGCCAAACATCCTGAGCAAGGAAGTTCTGGTTCTGATTCTGGAACTGATATTCATTCGGATTCTGGTAGCACTAAGGGGAAAAGTGTAACTGATAGCTGCACTAGTAAGAGGTTGGAAACTGATCTAGGGCGAATGAGTCTTAAACGTGGCCTAAAGGACCCCAACACTCATAATCTTCTAGTTGAGCTTGCAGACTTCAACAATGGGGTTTCTAATTCCAATCAACAGGTTGAACAAGCTTCATATACCAGTTCATCAAACCTGAAGCCAAAATATTCTTGTGACCTGGAAGGGCCTTCATCATTGGGTGATTCGTTATCTGATACAGATGGGATTAGAACATCATGTTCATTTGTTGAGATGCCTGTTGGTGCTGGAGCAACTGGATTGGGAGCCACTGGAGTGGTTATTGAAGGGCCATCTGAGGAAGGATCTTGCTACCATTTGGGTAACAATAGTTGGTTAGCTAGGGATCAATCAAGGCACTGTTTTTCATCTAATTCTTCTTGTAATGGGCTCACATCCAGTGATTGGGGAAGATATGGAGCACCTTTTTTTTCATGGGGTGGGCGGGTTGTTGGCAAAAGACGGCTTGAAGCTCACTCCAAAGAAAACTTTGAAGGTCATGGGGATGAATATGATTCATTTCTTAATATATTTGAAGGGGGTTCTCTTTTATACTGCAATATGTCTTTTGAGGCACTTCTGAATGTCAGAAAGCAACTTGAAGAGTTGGGTTTCCCTTGCAAAGCTGTAAATGATGGTCTTTGGCTACAGGTTTGATGCTTATATTATATTGTTACCATTTTCATTACACCTCTGAAAGAAAAAGTTTATATAAACTTTATCAATGACCTGTTTAAAATGTATTTCCTTTAAATATCTATTACCGAAGATATTTGGATGTTACAATCTTGATCCCTGCTTATCAATCATTGAATGTAAAAGACTACAAATTTGGGACCTTGCAGAGTGAAACTCTGCTGCCAACACCCCCCCCCCAAAAAAAAAAAGAAAAGAAAACAGAAAACAAACCACAATTGCCAAGTATAGAAATTCTTGATTGTGAAATGCTTTTGACATATTTTTTGGTGTTTTAAACTTTATGGTTTTTCTAGATGCTTCTTAGTCAGAGGGTGCAAGAAATTGCTGCTGATACTTGCAAAGCTTGTTGCCTTATGAGTATGGGTTGCACTTGCCGGCAGCCATTTGCATTTTCACATGGAGCTACTACCAATGGTTTTTACATGCAAGAACATAGCCAGAATAATATGCCTGGGAATGTGGGAAATATATATGTTGCTGAATCTTCTCCAGGTGAAGGAAATGGCATTTTTAGACCTGTACGAGTACAGGTTAGAGGTGCTATTGATGGCCTTGCAGGTATTGGCCGTGGAACTACATTTATTCCAGCAGCTGCTTCGTCTCCTACACGTTTTGTCTTTTCTCGCGTACCATTTGGCATTGGCAACAGAAACTACCCGCAATCTGCAGCCAATGATGATTCGGAGGCACGAGCTGACCACAATGGAGATCTGTCTGGAGATGGGTTGACAGCTTTGGTTGGCCTAAGTCAGGGTGAGAGTAATGGAACAAATGTACAGGGAGAGCTAACTCAAAGGGGATATGAAATGGGCTTGCAAAGCAGAGTGTCTGGAACTACTGCTGGAGGCCCAAGTACTGGTGGCATTCCCATGCAGATGTTAGAGACACCAGAACATAATGTTGGAATAGAATGGGAGAATGCCAACAATTCTTCTATATCATTGGATTTGAAAACACCTTTAAACCATTTCCCCCCTTTTCGCTTTGGGTGAGTTAAGCTCTTTGCAACTGTTGACAATTGTTAAAGTAAATAGGTTATATGTTGATAGTTGTCTTATGGGTTGGTTTTGTGCGCCAGCTCACACATCCACCATGGCACAAGCTTCCGGTGTGTCAATTAGTTCTGCTGCTACTCATCAGTTATGCTTCACGATATTAGTATCTTTAATATTCACCCTCCTTTTCTTTCCCTTTATCTCCCCCCCCGCGGCCCCCCCCCCCCTCCCGGGATGGCTTTCTGCTGACATTTAAATTATCAGAACTCGGTTGTTGATGCTATTGATCAGGTCTTCTAAGATTCCAAATATTATGTCTATGTGTTATTTGTGGACCTCCTTCTTCTGTTTCTCTCCCTCCCTCATGTTCCCCTTTAATTGTGTTTCTTTTTTTTTATTATTTAGTTTTGTATTTTTCCCCTTGAATAGGATTTATCTGCTTTAGTTGTTTTAGGTATGATCCATATAGGATTTAATAGAAGCTATACACACACTCATTAGGATGGAGTTCTTGAATTTTATAGCCTGATGTCCCTTCTAAATTGGATTTGACGTGCCTAAGTTTTATGGCCTATGCTATTTCTTGTATACATGGAAGGTGTCTTGCAATCCGGGTGGGATTTTAGGGGCCTCTTGCAATTTCTGTTATTATTATTTCTTGTATTTCTGTTTTGATTGTTTTATCAAATAATTTTGGTTAAAATGCAAATTACCCTTTCAACTTTGTCCCTTTGGAAAATAGCCCTCTTGTAGTTTCAGTTTTGGGCTTAAACTTACAAAATGTGGATTTAATTTTGGTAATTAACCCAATTGCCAAAATTGAAACCACATAGGGTTATTTGCCACATATGGAAAGTTTAAGTGGGTTAATTGCCAAAATTGAAATTACGGGGTTATTTGTCACATATTGAAAGTTTAAGTTTATTAATTGCTAAAATTGAAATTTGAAACCACTTGAGGGCTATTTGCCAAAAGGTTGAAGTTGAAGGCGGTAATTTTTATTTTAACCAATAATTTGTATACATTTAGTCTTCCTTCGGCTGCTTCTGTTTGTGTTTTTTTCTTTTGAGTTCCTGAATTCTTGGGTACTAAGCTTCTTCAATTTATTTAAATGTTCTGTAAATTCCCTGTTGGTTTTACAGAGTGCAATTTGAGGATGTGCACAGGCTTGGTGATGGCCAGGTCAAGCATTCTCCGGAAATATTCTATGCTGGTTCTTTATGGAAGGTACATGGACATCAATTAATCACTATATTTATCTTGGATGAGTTTACATGTCCTGGTATGACTATAATTTATCTATTTGAATCTTCAGGTCAGTGTACAGGCTTTTAATGATGAAGACCCTCAGGGAAGGCGAACCCTTGGTAATGTTTTAATGCATCAAAATCACCTTTGGGATGTGAATTAATGTTAATATTAAGTACAGAAAATCTCTAGTCTATCTAGGAGCTTATTTTTAATGTTAGTGCAGGGTTGTTTCTTCACCGTCGGAAGGCAGAGATAACTGATATACATAGAAAGGTTAGGAGGCCTACTTTCTGTATTTAAATAAATAGTTGGGGCGAAGATAGTTTGGAATCATATTCTGCTTTTAAACATGAAATGGTTTATGTCTATAATATAGAGTAATGGGTTGTCTAGCAGTCACATTTCAACTCAAGTGGGTTGGTGATTGCCTGTAGTGGTAGTATGGCACCTTTTTAGTTGTTGTTATAAACAAATGAGTATATGGCCTGGTTGCCAATATCGTTAATTATAAATCTTCGATTAGAATTAGACTTGACTTCATGGTATATCTTTGAAATGTATTTTCAGGTGCATATGTATGTTGACTCCCGTGAAAAGGTGACTGCTCGCTATCAGGTAACGTTGGTAGTGAATTGACTGCTTTTATCATTTTGGTATTTCCTGATACTCTATTACTTTGGTTAATGATGATGTTCCATCTGCCTTGCTCATTCAGTTGATTTGCCCATCCAAGAGGGAAGTGATGGTGTTTGGAAGCTTTAAACAAACGGGCACTCTTCTACCTAAAGCTCCGAAAGGATGGGGTTGGCGAACTGCTCTGCTATTTGATGAGCTTGCCGATCTTCTCCAAAATGGGGCCTTAAGGGTCATTGCTGTGGTGCAGCTTGTATGAATTAAACAGGTAAATCTTTGCATACCATGTATGAAAATGCTAATAGTTTGTGAAAGTCAAATTGCTAGTAAGTTTTTTCTTTTCTAAAAGATATAATTTCTTTATTTTGTCCAATTTATAGGAGATGAACGATGGTCAAAGTCTTCATTGTACATGATAAAAATAGAAAATTATGAAGTTGCATATGCTATTTTATGAATAGCATTTGATCAGTGTATGCCATTTTTGTTTGCGGTCTCCTCCATCTTGCGATTTGTATGAGCAACAAGATATTGTGTCCACATATAAGAGGGCCTTTTTTAATGCTTTTTTTATTTTCTTTTTTAGGCTACTACTGAAGCATAACCTGGGTATTGATGTATGATATAGAAATAATCCCTAAGCCATGGTGATTGTATATCAGTTAGCTTCTAAGATTTCATGTAATTATATAATTTTGTTGTGTTGACTCTGAGGACTTTTTATGAACATGACCTAGTTATCTTGAAACTGTTCCAAACATAGGTGATCTGGGTATGAAATAAATGAATTGTAATCTGTTTATTTTGTAAAGAGCGGGGGGATATTATGGTACCTATTTTAGATTGAATGAGAATTGCATTTGTTCATCATATTGATTTATCTTAATCTTGTGGATGGTGGAATTTTGAGATCATAAAATCACTGCACTCGTCCGTTAGCTTTGAATTTGCAAACCTTCCAACTTTGTGTAAAAGTACTACCATCTTTAATCTGGCATCATTTTCATTCTCTGGTGGCTTAGGTTCAATCTCTCTTACAGAACATGTGTTGAGGGACAGTTATCTTTCCACGGAAGAGCCTCAAGTTTTCTAAAATTGCTTGTTTTTCTTTTCCCCATTATCAGTAATTTGCTTTCTTTACTAATGACAGCAAATGGAAACACAATATTCTGATGCAGTTATCAAATCAAGATTGTCTACGGGACTCTGACAAAAAGAACAATATCAAGAAATAGGACAAAAAATGAGGCTTGTTATGTTCGTCATACACTATTTAAATCGCTATGAACTTCTCTAATTATTTACACATTCCTTGTGCACATATACTTGTCTGAAAGAGTGGCGGATTTTGATTACTCGGAGGAATCATTTAGTCAAAATGTAATGCTAGAAGACAAGGCCAAAAAACAATAGAATTCAATATAGTGCACGTGACAGTCTTCCAAAAATGTGTTCCGTTAGACAAAAATAAAATATAGTACACGCGGTGCTCGCTCTTATTTTAATTGTAATTGTGGTGGATGCTTGTAAGTTGTATCTGACAGATTCTGTCGGGAGGACAAGCAAACTAATATTTAATACAACGGTTTTATTAGGTCATACCCAGATGCTTAAGTTATAGTCCCGGTTGAACGTCAATGCAATTCTTAATCGTACCTATACCTATGGAGTTTTCAAATGAGTTGTTACTAACAATGCACGTGTTGCAGGAGTTATGGAAAAATGTGTTAAATGTTTTTTGATGAAAATGTGATAGAAATTGTTGTTAATTACAAGTTAATTTATGAGACGTGCAGTGAAAACTGTTATGAAATTAGTCAAATTACTGCGAGTATTGAGCTTTGGACCGAAGAGGACAAGACGAGAAGAACATGTGTCGTTTCAGTGTAGAACTTCTATTTAATAAACCAATTACCCTCACAACTCCTAGACCATGGAACAAGTCATCCCTAATATTCATTATTCAATCCGCCTTGTATACCATCCCGAGTCCTTCTCAGAAGCACTCTAAAAGCAGTAAATGAAACACCTTTAAAAAGATTTTTTAGAAGGTATGATACGGCTTCTATTATATAATATAAAACTACCAATACAAAAAAGCTAAAGCATTCTTAAACAATGGGATACACAATAATGCACAAGTACGCCAACTTTTAATGTTATACGAGAAAAAATTAAAATAATGAGAAAAATTAAAATTTTATAGATATATTATCTATTATTATTCTTGTGTCACGTATTAGGAGAGACGGATTTAGGATTGAAAGATTAAAAATAAACTAAAATATTTAAATTAAATAAAATAAATTTAAATTCCTTTTTTTATCATCATGATTAACAATAAGTAATTTACAAATTCAAAAACAAATTAACAATCAATTGTTTCCATTGATACATTCTAATAAGTTGAGTTTATTTCTAAAATTAATTAAAGATAAAAAATGATATAAATGTCATAAAAGTAAATTAAATTTCTAAGACCTACCTAGTAACATAATTATAATATGGTGATTAGAGAAATATGATACTAACCCCCTTTACTCTTTTACATCTTTTTTTACCATAAATTCCCTTTATTTTTTATTTTTAAAATTATATATATATATATATATATATTCTAATAAGAGTAATATTATATAAACAACTTCTTACACATAAAAATTCAATTTTTTTTTGCATCATTAAATTTATTTTTAAAGTGTTACATAAAAAAATTTGTACATAAATTCATAAACAACCCAATGATTCTGTACATTAATTATCTCTTTTTATTTCTCTTACAATTATTCATATAACATTTCACATTCTAACTAACCTTCAAAATAAAAGATTAAGTAATGAACAATTTAAGATAAAACGAATGGGCCATTGCAGAGCCCTCCCAACACTTCTATCTTCACATCGCACCACTTTCAGTTCCTTGTGAGTGATTGTGTCTTCTTCAACCAAACAAAATTGTCATTAGCTCATCATTTAGCTAAAAGCAGAAGAAAAAATCAGAAAAAAAAGTGGAAAACAGGCATACATACATTACAAAAAGTCACAAATAAAGGCCTAAAAGAAGATTCGTTGAGTGAATATTAAGCTGGACAACTAGGTGGGCAATTGCCAATTGGGCGAGGCACTGACAAAATGTTGAATGGATAATAGGAGAGAGCACATTGTAGTTTCAAAGAAATTTAAGAAAGGTGGGTTCTCTTCCTCTTAGCGTCAAAAGAGATAGGGTAGAAACCAAAACCCCAACCCGCAATTGAAAATTACCACCCTTTAGTGAAATGTGGGTTTTTTTTTTTCCAATTAAACTCAACCGGACGGTTCTGTAAACCGTCCAGTTTTCTGATTCTTTCAGGTTCTAGTAACAACTTCTTAAATAAAGATTAATTTTGTTATCATACATTGTGTTAATTGTATTTATGCACATGTGAATTCCACGTTAGTTAATTAGTTAGATTACAGCTGTAATTAAGTTGTTTAGTTTTGTTAATTCTCAACTTAAACTAGCTTAGAATAAGTTGAGTATATATATTAGCAGAGCAGTTTTGTACCTAATTTAATTATCTTTCCTATGATAAACTTTCTTCTTCTCATAACATCTATCTTAATATTTCCTCCATAACTGAGCCTGCAACTTTTGATGAGGCAATGAAAAATGATAATTGGAGACAAGCTATTCAGAGTGACCTTGCTGCTTTGATGAAAACAAACACTTGGGAAATCACTAGTTTACCTCCACACAAGAAGGCTATTAGTTGTAAGTGGGTGTTCAAATTAAAACTTCATGCCGGTGGTTCCATTGAACGATATAAGGCTAGACTTGTTGCAAAGAGGTTTACACAAACTCAAGGCATTGATTATCTTGAAACCTTCAGCCCAGTTGTTAGAATGACCATAGTTCGCTTGATTTTAGCCTTGGCAACTTCTAAAAATTAGTTTCTTTACCAACTAGATGTGAACACAACCTTTTTTTATGATGATTTAGATGAATAAGTGTATATGAGAGCTCCTCTTGGTTTAGATATTCCCAAAAATGGCCTAGTTTGCAAACTCAAAAGATCTCTATGGCCTCAAACAAGCTAGTCGCCAGTGGAATGTAAAATTGACCCAAACATTGCTTGGTTATGGTTACTCATAATCAAAGTTTGATTATTCTTGCTTACCAAAACCACTGCCACGGGTTTCACTGCTATTCTCATCTATGTTGATGATTTGGTACTAGCAGGTAATGATTTTGCTGAGATTCTGGCTGTTAAACAGCTGTTGGATTCAAAGTTTAGTATCAAGGATCTTGATGTTTTGAAATACTTCCTTGGTTTTGAAGTGGCCTGCACCAAATCTGGTATTTCTCTTTGTCTAAGGAAATACACTCTGGATCTTATTTAAGATGCTGGCCTCTTAGGTCCCAAACCTATTTCCACCCTCATGGATCCTGCAATTAAGCTACATACTAAATCAGGTCAGCATATTTATGATATTTCTATATATCGTAGACTGATTGGAAAATTGATTTATTTGACTCATACCAGGCTCGAGATATTTTTTGATGTCAGCAGATTAAGTCAATTTTTTAGCTGCTCCTTCTAATGTTCATCTTTAGGTAGCTATGAGGGTTTTGAAATTTCTCAAAAGAAGTACTGGCAAGGGCTTATTCTTTAGTTCAGATTCATCTCTTGTGCTCAAAGGTTTTTTAGATAGTGATTGGGCAGCTTGTCCAGATATTAGGAGATCCACTACTGGTTTTTGTTTCTTCCTTAGTGTCTTGGAAAAGTAAGAAACAATCCGTTGTCTCAAGTTCTTCATCCGAGGCGGAGTATCATGCTCTTGCTCAAGCAACTCAGGAGGCACAATGACTTCTTTATCTTTTGCATGATCTTCATATACCTCATTCATCTTCGGTGGTGATCTATTGTAATAATCGTTTTGCTCTTCATATAGCTGCAAATTCGACTTTTTATGAGCGAACCAAGCACATTGAAATGAATTGTCACATTGTGCGAGACAAAATTAAAGTTGTCACACTTCATTTACTTCCTATCTCCATCAAAGATCAAGTTACAGATGTCTTTAAACCATTATACCCTAGTTTTTCCAATGTTTTTGATACCAAGCTTGGTCTACTTAACATACATTCCAGCTTGCCGGGGGAGGAGTGTCAATTGTATTTATGCACGTGTGAATTTCACGTCAATCAGTTAGTTAGATTACAATTGTAATTGAGTTGTTTAGTTTTGTTAATGCTCAACTTAAACTAGCTTAGAATAAGTTGAGTATATATATTAGTAGAGTAGTTTTGTACCCAATTTTTAGGATTATGTTACTGATTCATCTCAATGAAATTGAGCATTCAAGCTCTTCTTTCTCTCTGGAATCCGAATTCAACACATTGTCTCCTTCAACCGGTAGTCTTAGTTAGTAGTTATCTTTCTCTAGAGAAATTCTAATGCTAAGAGTTAATTGTGTAATCTTCTTTCAGGGAAATAAATAAATAAAATCTTTGAAAGTAATATTCTGGAAGG
This sequence comes from Styphnolobium japonicum, assembly GCA_023212625.1. Taxonomy (NCBI): domain Eukaryota; kingdom Viridiplantae; phylum Streptophyta; class Magnoliopsida; order Fabales; family Fabaceae; genus Styphnolobium; species Styphnolobium japonicum. The sequence goes on along the minus strand of JALBWW010000003.1, from coordinate 15,326,284 downwards.
CGTAACATTAGAAATTCTACTAACGTTCTAATCAGTAATATTTAATAACATATTTCTTTTTTTTGGTATTATTTAATAACATATTTCTATTATCATTCTTATTCAACATAAAGATTTCAATTCTTGTACAAACACGAGTATAAATGTTCATGGTACAACTTAGTTCAAATTGAGAATCAATCTCGAATCAATCCATACTTCCTGTTAATAAATTTTACAATCAAATTGGGATTCTTAAAGATTGAACCAAACCAAATCATAATTAATGGTTGGTTTGGTTCAAACTATTTCTTAACACACGCCACTACATTTTTTAAAATATTCATTTTAATTTATTTTAAGTGTCGTTTTGGAGAGAAAAATTAATCCATTATAAGTGAGATTCTTACATATCAATAAAACATTAATTGTTGTTTTTTAAGCTATGTCCTTATATTCTAAAAGGAGTAGGTAATTGTTGAAAATTGAATAAGGGTAGTTTAGTAAAAAAAATATCATAATTAAAGTATGATTTTGTGTTTCTTAAAAAATGCATTAATCTTTTGCATTGATTTTATATAAAAAAAAAAGAGTTGCTATAGTACTTTAATAGGTATATTACATAGGACGAGTTGTCAATTATTTATTAATTGTTATTTTAATAATAAATGATTGAAAGTCTATTAAATATAATTAACAACTAGTAGATGCTTGACAAATCACCATGAACATCGGTACCCTGATTATGTTTTACTATCTTCGATTCATTTTAAGTGTCATTTTGGAGAAAAAGTTTTTGTCTATTATATATAAGTGATATTTTCACATACCAATAAAGTATTAATTGTTAATTTTTTCATCTATACTCTTATGAATTAATGGAGTAGGTAAGAGTCTTAGTGTGTTTGAATTAGTTATGAAAAAAAAATTACGTTAAAAATCGATTCGGCATATAATTAATTTTTAATAAAAAAAAATTATGAGAAAATTAATTTATGTTAATTCATAATCAATTTTAAGATAAAGAGTTTTATTTGGATTGTATAAAAAAATCACTTTTATGTATTTAATTACCAAAAGATATATGAAATAATTAAAAATATTTAACTGAGAACAAATATGTATTTCTCTCTCAAAACTTTTGAAATAATCTGAAATCAAATAATTAAAAACTCAAAATAAAATATTTTCTTAAAAAATTTATTTTTAGTTAATGAAAAAATAATCTTAACTTATAATCAAATTTACACACTTTAAACAAATAAGATAAATTTTAGATAAAATAATTTTTAATTGAAAAAAATATTATGAAAAAAAAATCAAATCCAAACATACTCTTATTTTGAGCTTTTAATTTAAATATTTGATTTTAAATTATTTCAAAAGGTTTGAGAGAGAAATATCTATTTGTCCTTAGTTAAATAACTTTTTCAATCGTTATATATATCTTTGATAATTTAATATATAAAAATAATTTTTTTATACAATCCAAACAAAAATCTTTATATGAAAATTGATTATGAATTAAAATATCTAAATATAAATTAATTTTCTCATAAATAAAAATTAATTATATACATAAACAATTTTTAACATAATCTTTTTTCCCAATTAATCCAAACTCACAATTACTCTATAAATGAAACTGTTCTTTTCCGAGGAAGATCCGATTTTAAATTTTCACACCAAATCACTACCTACTACGGCCTATATTTTTTTTTCCTATTGTTAATCAGTATTTTAAGAGCACTAATTAAAAAATATATAGTATTTAAAAATAAAATTTCTTAATTATTTAAAAAATATTAAAATTTTAAATTCTTTTAAAGATATTAAATGTTTTTCTAATGTTGTTAAAATTAGACTATACAATAAATTAGCAAGACTTCTAGTTCAATTTCAATCAATTTAACTATTTAAACAAAATGATCAAACGAGATGACATTATAAATATAATCCAGATATAATAACATACAAGATATAAAAAATTTATGAAATGTAAAAAATTATGGCTAGTTTGTTCAACCAGATAAATCAAGTGATTCAAATAAATTTTGACTAATTTTAAACGGTTTTGATTGGTCTAAAGTAGTTTGACCATGAATTTGGTCATAAAACTAAACCATAATTGTCTAAATGTCTAATTCACAGTCAGGCCAGCCGTTTTGATTTTGACAATACTAGTTCTACTTTTCTATTTAATTCTTTCTATTTTAATTCATTAATTAATGTTTTAAAGATATTTACTAGTAAATGTCATTTTTTAAAAGTAAATACTCATTTTTTTAAAGTAAATATTCATTTTAATTGTATAAAGATATAAATAATTAAATATTATCAGTTAAATTATTTAAAGATAAATATATTAAAATAATTATTTAATGTCAAATTTTGATATAAATTATCTTTTTTAATATTACTTTTAACATCAAATTAATTATTAAAAGATGAAGAATTATATTTTGTTGTTTTTGTTTTTACTATGCCTAACCCTGTTTTCAGAAGCGTGGTTCGCATGGAGCTTATTTTATTGAATTAAAGAACCTTTCCGCAAGCAAGCCGAATTTTAAACAATTCCTTTCACACCGGCAATTCATCGACCCCACCACGCACTCCCGTTTTGTTTCTTATATTTCCTTCTACCCTCACTTTCCTATGTTCCCATTTTGTGAAGCCACACCGCTTCTGTCCCAAAGATCTCAACTTATTAGATAGATACCAATAACACTGTTCTCTTCTATCATGGGAGCACTCTAATATGTGCCTGCATCATCATCAATATCATCACCATCATCATCATGTGTGAAAAGAAATCTTGTTAGCAGGTTGCAGATAGCTAGCAAGGCCAGTTCCTCATAAGTAACGTTGAGTGATCCTCAAGGTTTAACATCACCCCATCTTTTGAACATGTCTTCTCTTTCTTGGCTCACCACCCCCTCATGTTCCCCTTTGGCCATAGATTCATCTTCCCCTCCTGCACAACTCGTGGTTCAGTGGTTAAGGTTTATCTTCCTATCTCCATGTCCTCAGCGAGTTTTGCTTTCAGCCGTTGATCTCATCTTCTTGCTCACCCTCCTAGCGTTTGCAGCTCAAAAGCTCTTTTCTCGATTCAGTTCCAAAGCCAACTCTCCCTCTTCCATCACGAAACCCCTTCTGCAGGACAAGGACTCTGACTACAAAGTTACCTTCTGGTTCAAACTACCTTTGTTGGTAACGATCCTGTTGGCTTTGGCTTACACGGTTCTAAGCATCTTAGCCTTCACTCAAAGCAACCGTGCATCATGGAGAGAGATAGAAGCACTGTTTCGGTTGCCGCAAGCAATAGCCAACATAGTGATAGTGATTCTAATGGTACATGAGAAGAAGTTCAAAGCTGCTAAGCACCCTTTGTCGCTAAGAATCTACTGGGTAGCAAACTTGGTGGTTGCTTGCTTGTTTGCTGCTTCGGCCATTGTTCGCCTGGTAACTGTTGATGAAGCGAGGTTGGAGCCTAATTTGAGAGTGGATGACATATTCTCAATGGTTAATCTTCCATTATCTTTGTTTCTGTTTATAATAGCCATCAAAGGGTCATCAGGGATTCATGTAATCAGAATATCTGATTTGGTTGAGAGCTCCAGAACATATCAGTGGCTTTCTACCGATAGGACTTCGAGTCCTTATGCTTTTGCTTCCTTGCTGTCCAAAACAGTGTGGCTTTGGATGAACCCGCTGCTCAATAGAGGGTACAAAACACCCCTCAAACTCGAAGATGTGCCCTCACTTCCTCTTGACTTCCGAGCTGAAAAGATGTCAGAGCTTTTCCAGAGCAAATGGCCAAAGCCAGAGGAAAATAGCAAGCACCCAGTTGGAGTCACATTATTTAGGTGCTTCTGGAAACAAATAGCTTTCACTGGCTTCCTTGCAATTATTCGACTTTCAGTTATGTATGTTGGGCCATTGCTTATCCAGAGTTTTGTTGACTTCACCACAAGAAAAGACAGCTCTGCCTACGAAGGGCTTGTTTTGATATTGATCCTGTTTTTGGCAAAAACAGTTGAAGTACTCAGTGTCCACCAATTCAATTTTAACTCTCAGAAACTGGGTATGCTAATTCGTTCCAGCATCATCACTTCTGTGTACAAGAAGGGCTTGAGATTGTCAAGTTCTTCGCGGCAGGCTCACGGTACTGGCCAGATTGTGAACCACATGGCTGTTGATGCTCAGCAGCTGTCAGATTTGATGATGCAGCTGCACCCTATATGGTTAATGCCATTACAAGTTGCTGCTGCTTTGGCCCTTATCTATTACTATGTTGGCGTGTCTGCAATTGCGGCCCTGATTGGAACTACTCTAGTGTTTATCTTCACACTGATACGCACCAAAAGGAGCAACAGTTTCCAGTTCCGAATAATGATGAGCCGAGATTTGAGGATGAAGGCAACGAATGAGCTGCTTAACAACATGCGTGTCATTAAGTTCCAAGCATGGGAGGAGTATTTTGGTAACAAAATTCGAAATTTTCGTGAAGCGGAGCATGGTTGGATTGGCAAGTTCTTGTACTATTTTGCTACTAACATGGCAGTTCTGTGGACTGCTCCAATCATGGTAACGGTTCTTACCTTTGGAACGGCAACTTTTCTGGGCACTCCTCTTAATGCTTCTACTGTGTTCACAATAACTTCGGTGATCAAGATACTGCAAGAGCCAGTCAGGACCTTCCCCCAGGCTCTTATCTTAATTTCTCAAGCAATGATCTCCCTGGGGAGGTTGGACGAGTTCATGACAAGTAAGGAAAGGGATGAGAGTTCAGTGCAGAGAGAGGAAAACTGTGACAGTAACATAGCTGTTGAGATAAAAGGTGGGAGTTTCTCGTGGGATGATGAGGGTGGGAATGAGGTTTTGAAAGTTGAAGAGCTGGAGATTAAGAAAGGGGACCTTGCTGCAGTTGTTGGAACTGTTGGGTCAGGCAAGTCTTCATTATTGGCTTCTGTGCTAGGGGAAATGTTCAAGATCTCCGGAAAGGTATGCTTGCTTTGGACCCATCTACTTTGTTTTCCGCACTTACAGTTAGTTGCTTATTGTTGCATGCAAGAGTTGCATAGAAGATTAATAATATTATTGTACATTGTTAAACCAGCCATCACCAACTGCTCCTGAATGGGAGGGACAGATATAGTACAATATATATATGTTCCGAATTCCATTTATTAAAATTTCATTAGCATTATGACTATCTGCTTGAGATATAATATACGAACATTGTTTCCTGCAAAATACATACTAGAATTTCTCTTTTAAATGGTGAAATTGGATGTAGAGGTTCTTCACTAGCACATTTACAAGAAATTTGTCATTGTGTTTTTCAGATGTCCTCAAAGGAGTTTTATTGACTCATTCTTCTACTACTGTGAAAATTTACTTGTATTGTTCACTGTTGTCATCATTATTTCCCTTTCTTTTTTTCTAAATCTTATAGGTCAGAGTTTGTGGGACGATCGCCTATGTAGCACAGACATCATGGATTCAAAATGCAACCATCCAAGAAAACATATTGTTTGGATTGCCAATGAACAGGGAGAAATATAGGGAAGCTATAAGAGTGTGCTGCCTGGAAAAGGATCTTGAAATGATGGAATATGGAGACCAGACTGAGATTGGAGAACGGGGTATAAACCTCAGTGGTGGCCAGAAGCAACGCATACAACTTGCTAGAGCTGTATATCAGGACTGTGACATCTATCTCCTTGACGATATATTCAGTGCTGTTGATGCCCAAACAGGATCATTTATTTTTAAGGTCAGTACAATGTTAAAAACCTTGCTGAATAGTTAGAGTTCTTAAAACATTTTATTCACGTGCCTCGAATTGTTTAGGAAAGGAAAAAAAAAAGACAAAAGGAAGCTCTCTGTTAGAGAGTAATATTGTGCTAGTAAGCTGTGAGTGTTATTGGTGGATGGATTTGTACAAGTTTTACTACACTTGTGCTTCACCTAGATTATTAATTTAAATAGAGGTCTAAGTCAGTGTTACGTATGGACAATTCTGAGTAATTAGTAAAATATTGTGTTTTCACTCGGTCTCACATCTCCTCTATCTTACCTTTTTCTCTCTCCCTAAAACCCTCTTGTTTTTCAACACACATACACTCTCTCTCGTAGGGACCTTCTAGTATGGTGTTGTTTTCTGTACTTTTCACATTCTATCCAATCTTAGAAAACCTATCCTTCATTTGGCTATTTGTTGCTAGAGTCTAGAACTTCAAGAAGTCAAGTCTTTTTTGTCTATTTTACAGTTGTTACTGATATAATGTTTCTCTAACCAGAAGAACAGTTAAAACAGTATATCTATCAATCATGAATAAACATAAAACAAGAGCAAAACCACTGTATTGTTCAGATGACCAAGATGTCAGCGAATAGCACATATGATATAGAAAAAGAGCACCTATAATCACTTCAAAACCATGAAAATATTTTTCTATGACCATGGGATCAGTCAAATGATGTTGGCTTCCATCACAAATGAAGTTCCAGTTCTAATACAAATAATGAAGGTCCTGATTTCTCTAACTTGTTGCAGGAATGTATCATAGGAGCTCTCAAAGATAAGACCATTTTACTTGTAACCCACCAAGTTGACTTCTTGCATAATGTTGACTCTATAATGGTACGTATATATTCACAAGTCTCTTAAAAACGTTTATGTTTTTCTGGTAATGATGGTTCATTTCTACCTAAATTATCTTACTGATAGTGATAATACTCATGATCTAGTAGGTCTTATTCAAAAGAGGTATTATATGAATTCTATCAAGCTCTGCACTTGCATTATACATTCTTGACTCCCATCGTATCCCCTTTATTATAAGATTTATTTTCTTGGATTAAGCATAATTTCCTCTTCAAAACTCCGATTACATGTTATGCAATAAATAACCTTAAATAGTTAAGTTCTTTCAACTGAGCACCCTCGCTTGTTGTGGTACCAACATCAAGGTCATGCGAGATGGGAGGATCGTGCAATGTGGAAAGTATGATGAACTTCTCAAAGCTGGCCTGGATTTTGGTGCACTTGTGGGTGCTCATGAAACTTCTATGGAGATTGTAGAAATGAGTGATGATTCTGGTCAGTCTTCAAAATTGACTCGTATCCCTTCAAGACAAAAGGAAGGCACAGCCGAAAAGCAGCCTGAAGATCAATCTAAGTCTGATAAGGGTACATCAAAGCTCATTGAAGATGAGGAGAGAGAAACTGGCCATGTCGACTTTAAAGTATATAAACATTATTTCACTGAAGCATTTGGGTGGTGGGGAGTTGCACTCATGCTGGCAGTATCTCTATTGTGGATCATAGCTTTTTTGGCGGCTGACTACTGGCTAGCAATTGCAACTTCAGAAGATCTTGCCATTCCTCCTTCTATTTTCATTACTGTCTACGCTATCATAGCAGCTATTTCATGTGTAGTGGTGATGAGCAGAGCAATCTTTTTTACATATTGGGGTCTAAAGACATCTCAAAGCTTCTTCAGTGGAATGCTTCGTAGCATCCTGCATGCACCAATGTCATTCTTTGACACCACTCCTTCTGGCAGAATTTTGAGTCGTGTGAGTTTTAACATCCCTTCAATTTTAGTTTCCGCCAGTAAACAACATAAACTAGCATATTCTTTAAATAATAGTGTTTGGACTTACTATCCCTTTGTCTTCTGCTTCTTATGAATTGTTTAGGTGTCTACTGATCAACTTTGGGTTGATATATCAATTCCAATGTTAGTAAGCTTCGTAATGGTGGCATACTTCTCATTACTCAGCATCCTCTTTGTCACATGCCAAAATGCTTGGCCGACGGTCTTCCTCTTAATTCCACTGTTTTGGCTTAATAACTGGTATCGGGTATGGTATGCCTACTCTTATTTAAATTTTAGCCTCTACAATGTTATGATCCAAAACTTGATGATGGATTTGTGCTGAATTTTTCTGCGGTGTCTTTGTTCCAAGTAATCTTAGATATTCAAGAATATTTAATTAATTCAACTAATGATTTAGATTTGGATTTTGGTAAATAATATGATATTTGTGCACACTTAGTGCAGAGGTCTTTGGAACACTAGGGCCTCCTGTGACCAGATTTGATATTACATTACAAGTAAAACAAAATATCCGTTGCATTTTGACACTTTCTTTGTTCTGGCTTGCAGAAATATTTCCTTGCATCTTCTCGGGAATTGACTCGCCTTGATTCTATCACAAAAGCTCCTGTGATTCATCACTTTTCAGAGACCATTTCTGGTGTTATGACAATCCGTGGCTTCAGGAAGCAGAACACATTTTGTCAGGATAATATTGACAGGGTCAATACAAGTCTGCGAATGGATTTCCACAACAATGGAGCGAATGAATGGCTTGGTTTTCGCTTGGACTTTACGGGAGTGGTTTTCCTTTGCCTTTCCACCGTTTTTATGATCTTTTTGCCAAATACTGTTATTAGGCCAGGTATCCCTTCATGAAACTTCTTTACCTCATTATGGTTAATCCACTATTTCAGACATTTTAGAAGATAAGAACAAGAACTAAACAATTGCTTTTGTAGTACAGCATTTATTTATGAGATCTCATGCATAATATTTAGATAAATCATAAATATAGCTACCAGACCAATTCAATAGAAAAGTTGTCTTCTTACTGACCAAGAATTATTCCAACTGATATCATTTTGTTATTGCAGAATTTGTTGGTTTGTCTCTATCCTATGGCCTGGCTCTCAGTGGTCTCTTGTCATTTACCATAACTATGACTTGCTCTGTTGAGAACAAAATGGTTTCAGTTGAAAGAATAAAGCAATTTACCAACCTTCCATCAGAAGCTCCATGGAAAATCATTGATAGGTCTCCTCCTCAGAATTGGCCCAGTCATGGCAATATCGAGTTAAATAATTTGCAGGTAAATTGTAGTCAAAGTAATTATAGTATACCATGAAAACTAATTAAAGTAAGCTAGCTCCTCTTCCATAGCATGCATGAGGTATTTTTAAGTTTCCATAGCATGCATGAGGTATCACTTACCCAAGTTAAACACCATGTACATGGTCACTGTCTGTGTTAGTTCTTTCATACTTTTTTTGGGTAATATATTTTTATCAAAATCGACGATACTAAGCAGTATCAAAGGTTGAAAGTAACTAAGTAAGACATACCTGCAGGTGGAAATGTACACGGAATTTGCATACTAAAAGAAAACATTTGAATTAAAGGGAACATTTATCAAATTTTTATGCATAAAAAATTTGGCATTTAATGCAATGATGTAGTGGAAACTTGCTTCTTTCAGTAATGATACTGATGATGAATTCTCTTAGGTAACATGCATTCAGTAACTTTTATATATATACATAATCTTTGTCATGAAATTGCGGTGAGCAGGTTCGGTATCGTCCAAATACTCCTCTAGTTCTCAAGGGAATCTCTCTCACCATTCAAGGAGGACAGAAGATTGGCGTTGTTGGCCGTACGGGGAGTGGGAAAACAACGCTCATCCAGGTGTTATTTAGGTTGATTGAGCCTTCAGCTGGGAAAATAATTATTGATGGGATCAACATTTGCACGGTGGGCCTTCATGATCTGAGGTCTCGATTTGGAATTATTCCACAAGATCCTGTCCTCTTTCAAGGAACTGTACGAAGCAACATTGACCCACTTGGATTGTATTCAGAAGAAGAAATTTGGAAGGTATATATATATATATTATATATTACATGGTTGTTTATTGGTTTGAATTCATAATCCAATATTATGTTTTTATGGCAGTGTGCACTATAAAAGGGAAAACTAGAGAGGAAAGGAATGAATCTTACATGCATGAGTGCAGTCCAGTTAATAATTTGAGCTTCCCATAACTAACAACTTACTGTTTATTTTATTGCTACAGAGCCTTGAGCGCTGCCAACTGAAAGACGTGGTGGCTGCAAAGCCTGAAAAACTTGAAGCTTCAGGTCTCAACTCCTCTCATCAATCTCCTTTTAATATTTTAATCCAATGTGATTAGAAAGCATTGCTTAAGATATTGATATTGCCAAAGGACGTTTTACCTTCTTTCCTTGGTGATAACATGGGCTGACAAGCCTGACATTAATTTACTTCACTATTTCTTAGTTGTTGATGGTGGAGACAATTGGAGTGTGGGGCAGAGGCAGCTGCTCTGCTTGGGAAGGATCATGCTAAAACGCAGCCAAATACTATTTATGGATGAGGCAACAGCATCTGTTGATTCACAAACTGATGCTGTAATACAGAAGATCATCCGGGAGGACTTTGCTGATCGTACAATTATCAGTATTGCTCACAGAATACCAACGGTCATGGATTGTGACAGTGTTTTGGTTATAGATGCAGGTATGAGTTTAGACCTGATGTTTATGACCTTCTGCATAAGAGACTTGCGTAAAACCCAAAAGCCATATAATGTGCAGCCTCTACCATTACTAATATTTTTAAATAAACCAAACAAATAGGTTACAAGATGCCCTACTATACAATTTTTGTTCAGTCGTCTAAGCATTTAAGCCTTTTACTATTTCAATTATTGCATCGAAGAAATATATAAGATTGACTTTAATGCTAGATTCATGAGTTGTGGGGTATTTGGTATTTTGACAGGATTGGCAAAGGAATTTGACAAACCATCACGTTTGCTTGAAAGGCCTTCACTTTTTAGTGCACTGGTTAAGGAGTACTCCAACAGATCATATTAACTATATCTGCAGCTGCTATTTACCATTGCGTACAACATTGATGTAATAAATTTCCAGAAGCAGCACCAAGGTCAGAGACATCAATCTGCAGCTCAACTTATGATGGTAGATTAATTTTTTTTGAAGATTTTGATGTTCTTAGGTTTCTTTAGTTGCAAGAACGTGACAAAGATAATATATAAGTGAAAATTTTGCATTGTTTGATTCCAGAAGCCAAGGTTGGCTGCTTACCTTTCTTCTCTGCGGCAAATGGGTTGCAACTATTATATAGGCTCCTTAACTCCTCTCTTTTCTGATTTTCTCCCATTGGTTCTCTGGATGTGTGTATTCTCCCCCCTTTTCATATTGATATGAGAAGCTATTTTAAAAGTAATTCAACCTAAAGTTAGAGGGATAAGCAACTTACGACTTATCTAGTAAAAGACAAAATGTTCGAATTCTAAGATGTTATTGTGAAAATGACTAATAATAACTGTAATCATTTCACTTTCACAGCTCCGAAGAGGATTAATGGTGTAGTGATACCTTAAATGTACATTAAAAAAAGAAAAGGAAAAAAAAAAAAGCAATCCTAGCACGGCAACATTGCCCCTTCTATAAGCTCTATCCAAAATTTGTGAAAATGATGTTTCTTACTTTATTATGCATGTCTCAAAAACTGTCGCTACAAGCATTGTGTTCTGTATAAGAAGTTGCTATAGTACTTGAATATTGAGACTTGAGACTATTAGCGTATTACATGTCCAGATCCTCTTGGTAGAAATCTTAAATTGTTAAATATCTATCGTAGGATGTAATAAGGGGTTAAGATTTTTCGGCGAAGAAGATGGTTTAAGGTTTTGTTCATATTTTCTTATTCTAGTACAAATTATTAAGTATTTATTATAAATTATTTAAAATATATTCTTCTGGAATATATATTTAAGAATTTAATACTAAAATTATTTTTATCACTATATATATTTTTTAATTCAATTCATGCTTGACTGATTTCAGCAAAATGAAATAAAATCGTCATTTTTACTATTGTCTGTTTTCCAGCACCTAAAAAACAAAGAAGGGGGAAAAAGAGAGAGAGAGAGAGAGAGAGAGAGGGGGGGGGGGGATGCAAATCATAGAAGTCAATAATGTGAATGTGGAATTTATATGAGGCACAGGTCGTTTGCTGTCTTTTGAGGCAATTGATGTCTCCCACGTTAGTTTCTCGTATCAAAAGATGTAGTGGCTAGTATAAACACAATATCTTCACAATTAAACACTTAGATTCCATACTATTCGTCTTCCAAAATTTGCATATAAAGAAAAAGACAAAAATTCCTAACAGGTCACCTTTCTCTATCTGAATATGAAGTAATTTGTCGAAGTCTTTTTCAGCTTTCTCAATGTGTGTGGTCGGAATTTTGCCATCTGAGTTGGGGTAATTTTAGGTGCTTCCAAGCACACTTATGAATTTAAATCTTAACATGCCCAAATAAAAATCTTATAATGGAAATTACGATCCAAGGATTCGAATCCGATTAGGGAAAAGTTGACGTCCGATCGAAAATTCATACTATTTGAGGACACTTTATTGTCTTTAAAAAAACTTTCTAATAAAGTAATGTTTGACGGATTTGGATATACTTTTAAAATATATATATTTTTCAAGGATCTTTTATAGAAAGTATAACTTATTTTATGTTTAGGTGTAATATTTATAAAAAAAAAATTTTATATTTTTTATAACACACTAAAATATAACAAAAGCTACTTTTTATAATTCCTTTTAATATAAAAGAAACAATTCAAACTAGCACATTATATCTTCTTAAACAATCACTTTAATAATCATATTAATACTTAATAAAAAAAGATATTAAATAAAAAATATATTATTATACTAATTGTTTAAGATAATTTAACAAAAATTTAATTTTAATTTTTTATAATTTTATTTAATTATAAATTATTAAAAAAATTTAATTATCATAATAATTATTTAAAAAAATTATCTCTTTTAATTATATAAAAATACATTATTAAATAATAATATAATCTTTACACTAACAATAAATTAAAATTAAAACCCTTTAACAATTTCTAATTTGAAATCAAAACTTTAAATTATGAGTATCGGATTTTTATATGTTTTGGAAAAAATATAATTTTTTAAATTAAAGGAAAAAATTGCTTCTATTAAAAAAATTAGTCAACAGATTAATTCCCCCCACCTCCAATTTCTCTGCCCTCTGAACTCATTTAAAGGCGGGAATCGCTCTCTCTCTCTGTCAAAGTGAATTTTCGGAAGCTTTTCCTTTCTCGCAAACAATTGCGCTTCTTCTTTTCTTCCATGCAATTTCCACATTCTCTGATACTGCCGCCACCCAGATACCCTTCTTTTAAAACGACGGTGCTTGTATTGTATCGAATTTGCGTTTCATCTAGGGTTTTGCTACCTCGTACATAATATTAAAAAGAAAAAAACCCTAATTTCCGAAATTCACCTGGTGATTCTCACTGGACATGCTTGTTCCTAAATGGTTTGTGCGTGAATCACACGAAGAATTCATGAATGGGTATCATGAATAGCAACCGCAAGCGCCCCGAAGAATGGCTGAGCGTGAATCACACCAATTCTTCAGATTCTCACACTTCAAAAAGAGCCCGATTCCCCACCCGACCCGTAGTATCCTTCAATAGCACGGTTTCGAGAATTTCCCGGTACCCCGAAGCGAAGCCACCGTTGCTCAGGGAGGTTCACGCCCCGTGTAGACCCCGAAAGTTTGATTTTTTGACTAGTGGTAATTTTCACAAGGAGCAGATTAGTAACGATATGGGTAATATTTTAGGTTACAATTACTCAAAGGCCAAAAGTTCTGCATTGGGTTCCTTTCGGTTCTTGAGAAAGGGCAAGGAGAAGATAGAAGTGGACTCTGATAGTCACAGGTATGAGGTTTCGGAAGATTCGGGTGTAGAAGAGGTTCAGATTCTAGAAGATGGACGAGAAGGACGCTCTGTGGTAACAGTGGCTGAGATACAGGATTTGGATGCTAAGGTTGTAGATGGTGGCATTCATCAGCAGTCAACATCAACAGTGGATTCCGAGTTGAATAACAGTAGTTTGAATGTGGTTAATGCTGGAAAGATGTGGGAGTCTTTGTCTCTAAGTCCAGAGCATGATCTTTCAAGTGTTCATGCCTATAAGAAGTTGCTTGAGGCTGTTGGTAGGCGAACAGACACAATTGAAAGGTTGAACTTTCAAATTGAACTAAATGAGAAGCGCAGGACCTCTTTTCAGTTGTTGCGTCCGAAGAAGGAACCAGTAGAGGTGAAAACTTGTTAACTGGCACATCTTTCTATATTTGGTTGTTTAAGGCCTTATTTTCTTAGACTGAGTAGTATGTTGCAATTTTCTTAGTTATGTTCAATTTTTATAACTAATGTATAGCAGTGTGCTGGTATGTTGGTTAAGGCATGAGAAATATTCTAAATGTTAGTGTAATTTTTACCCAAGATTTAATATGGCTTTCAGGAAGTGCCACGTGAACCTTTTGTCTCTCTTACAGAGGAGGAAAAAATTGAGGTTTCTCGTGCCTTTTCTGCCAACCGGTATGCTTTGATACTTAGGCTATATGATATTGAGAAGAGTTTAATCTGTATCGTAGTTCATTGAGGGCTTGCTTCTACAGGAGGAAGGTCTTGGTTACCCATGAGAATTCTAACATTGAGATCACTGGAGAAAAGTTGCAGTGCCTTAGGCCGGGTGCATGGTTAAACGATGAGGTCATCTTGTTTGCTTATTATTTGTTTAACCTTTGTTGAGTTACTGAGGAAGAGAAGTATTTGGTACCTAATTATATCATGACTTGACATTTTTGCACCATGAAATTCAGTGATCCTGTACCCTTAATTTTGCAGGTGATAAATTTGTACCTTGAGTTGCTGAAAGAGAGGGAGAGAAGAGAACCGCAGAAGTTTCTGAAATGTCATTTTTTCAATACCTTTTTCTACAAAAAGGTAGAATACTTCTTCACATGATTATTTAGTGTTGACTTAGAAAAATATTTCTCCTTAAGATGATTAATGCCTTTAAGAAGAGGGAGCCATTTTCCTCCTCTTGAAGCATTTGTTTCTGTTGACCAAGAAATTATTGTCATCTGACTCTGGTTTCAGACAGGAAATTGTTATATTGTTAATTGATTGATGATGCTACCCTATATATACATTATACAAACATACTTATGTGCATAGATATGGGGAATGCTAACCTTCACACCTTTGTGTGGAGTTTAGCATCCTCCTTATTTACAGTTGGACAAAAAACTCTATTCATACGGTTTTGGACCCAATAGTGATGAGTATTTTAGTCAATTTCTAGTAACTTGCATTTATTTCCCCTTAATTTCCCCTCTATCTTTCCTGTTATCTCTCTCTTGTAAACACCTCTTTAATGAACACGTTCACTGGTTCACTATCAAACGCCTGAAAATAGACTTCATCTTGTACATTTCTTTTCTAAGATTGAAATATGCTGTATGCATCTCCAGTACAAACTTTTCCTCAACGAAGAACAAAGTGATTTTTCTTCATTCACCCAATTTATTTATTTATTTTTTCCTGATGTTGAGGTCCTTTATTTTGATACTCTGTGCCACTAAAACTGAGACTTGATAGATGCTGAGGCTTCCATTCAATTAGCACTGCTGCAGTAGATCTGGCACTAATAAAAATTCTGGAATTTGCCTTATTAAGGGCTTCTTTCACTCCATTGATTCGTAAATGGCTAAATAAATAAAGAAATCAAAACAACCACTTGCATCCCATCTTATACCAAGATGGTATATTTAATTCTTCTATATCTGTTCAAAGCCTTTCAGGCATAAAAAATTCAGTAATGATATCTCTATATCTAGAGGAAAATGGTATACTTGGAGTTCATATTTCATTCTCATTCAGTTTACCAATTCACGCTCATACATAGACGCAATTTGTGAGGTGGGTATCCTGTAAAACAAAGTCCATTTCATGACACAGACTTTGTTGTATTTTAGTTTTTTTGCATCAGTGAATTGTCTATGAATGACAATTTAGAAGAGGACAACAATTAATTGATTTAGGATTTTAGAAAATTTTCAAGAAAATACTTTGTGAATACCCTTAAAACTTTTTGTGCTTTATAAAAAAGTGAGTGGGCTTTCATATATATGTGTGTGTGTGTGTGGGGTGGGGGGTGTGTGTGTGTGTGTGTGTGTGGGGTGGGGGGTGTGTGTGTGTGTGTGTATGTGGGGTGGGGGGTCCACTTACTCCTTGAGTAAGTCTTGAAACACTTATACTATTGAATAACTGTTAATAAATGTTGAATTTCATCAATCCAACCGTTAGATTGAAAGTTCTCATGAGATAAATCAAGCCCATAAAATTTCATATAATTTCAAAACTGATTGGTACTTCATTTAACTACCTTATTTTATAGTATAATATGATTTTCAAAATACAAGTAAATGTCAACTATAAGATACTTATGAATGTCCGATTTATCTTAAATTTGGCACGCATGATCTTCACAATAATATCACATCATTCAAGGGTGGGATTGGCAAAATTAGAATTCTAACGAAAAGTTATTCAATGGTGTAAGTGTACAAGACTTACTCTTGGAGTAAGTAGATCCCTACCCATATGTGGGTGTGTCAAGATCCATTAACATTGATGTAAACCAAAGTAATTCTTACACCAATAAATAAATAAATTTTTATAGGATGAACATTTTGCAATCTCCATCATTGTATTGAAAGAATATTTCATTAGTATTATTAATTTCAAGGACCCCTAACAACACAAATTTAAGGTGAAAAACCAAGTGACCTTTCATAATGGTCAATTAACCATTCCGAATGGTCATTGTTGTTAACGGGAATGGTTATTGGTCTTTCACCTTAATTTTGTGTTGTTAGCGGTCCTTGAAATTAATAATCCCTATTTCATTTATATTGTGCTCATGAGATTTCACTTTAATTCAATACTGTTTTCTATGCCATAAGCATATCTTAAAATTAATTTATAATGTACTTTTATAGAAATTGAAACTATACACTGTTTGATATCGTACTTAATAGTTTAAATTTTCTGAACCTTGGTGATAGTTATGCATGATTAAACGATTGGATTCATTAAAATCCTTTTCTATAAGGATTTATTAGATGATGCAAGTGCCCATTCTTATATTGGTGTCAATGAATCCTAACTTGCGCATGTATTCCATGAAATAAATGGAACCTTAATGGCATGGACTCTTAATTGCTTGGATGATCATTTCTATTTATTATTGTTAGTTTAATATTGTCAAAGACCAACTTTCCTAAACGCTTTAGTTGTTAGGTAGAGGCTCAAGAATGATTTTATATCTCTAACATATCCCCTCATGCAAGAGCCCTTTGGGATTGAAGCACACGGGCCCATTTTATCTTATGTTGAAATTCAGCTTTTATATAGAAGAACGGGGGGCAATAAAGATCAAACTCTTGACCACTTAGTCATAGAGTCTTTGATACCATGTCAAAGATCAACTCTCCTAAAAGCTTAAGCTATTAGGTGGAGGCTTAAGAGTGGTTTCATATCTCTAAGAAATCTTTTTCCTTTTTTTTTTCCAATCTTATTTTCTCTAGCAAGGTATAGGAACAGAGGGATGCTTTGGTCTAGTGCTTCACAAAGTTCACTCTAATCCATAATTGTCCAAATTTGTTTGTTGTTCTAGTGCTTCCGATTGACCAGGAATTCCTGTTTTTTTTTTTTTTATTGTGGAATTTCTTGATGTTTGGCACTCATTAATATTATGAACAAGACACCCCATCCATGCCATAAAGGGGGAAAAAAGGAACATCATACATATGATATGCATTTTATCTATACTTTATGTAATTTAGTCCTATTGGTCAGACATTGATGCTTTTAATTTTGAATGTTAATTGCCAGTTAAGAAGTGGCAGGAATGGTTATGATTTCAAATCTGTGAGAAGATGGACCAGCCAAAGGAAATTGGGATACGGCCTCCTTGAATGTGATAAAGTAATTATATGGAACTAATTTTTATTTTGATTTTTCTTTAATCAATTAAATTGGTTTTCATGATGTTCTTTTACCTTATTTTTTGTTCACAGATATTTGTACCTATCCATAAAGAGATCCATTGGTGCTTGGCTATTATCAATAAGAAAGATGAGAAATTCCAGTATCTTGACTCACTGAAAGGAATGGATACCCAAGTGCTGAATGTGCTGGTAAACTTTTTGGTCTATGTAATTTAACTGTAAATTTTATATTCCAAGCTGCACATTGGTAATTAATTATTAAAGGGTATTGGAAGTGATCAAAGTCAGAAAATTTTCTTTGGTTTTATTCATCAATATTTTTTGTGACAATGTAAACTTGTGGTTTACTTCGTTTCTTTTTCTTTTATTTTTGTATTATTATTATTATTATTATTATTTTGCAATGTCGGGTGCTTTGAGGGTAGAGTGATTTGATTAACCCCATTTTTTTCATCTCACATTTACTATATCAAATAAAATGTGTGATAAACTGGTGTGATGTTTTCAATCAAGATTCGAGGAGGAAGCCATGTGTAAACTACATGAAAATTGAAATTCCAGTCCTGCTTTAATTTGGACACTGCCTTCTAATTTTCTTTTCAATCATTGGATAATCTTTTGCCTTTTTATTTTAGTACATATAGCTGACAAGTCACCTAAGATTAAGCTAAGGGTACAGCTGATTTATATCTCATCAGTTAGTCATGGATTATAGTTCTGTTGAGTTACAAAACAAGCCCGACTTAGCTACATTGTCAAGCTGGTTGTTGAATTAAACCTAAGTATGTTGCAGAAGATTCAGTTTGATGGGTTTAAGATCTTGTTTGTCCGTTTGCCGTGCCAGCTATTGACAACTTATGAAGGTCATAGATCAGAGAAATTCTTATGATGGCACATGCCTATATAGGCACTCCATTCAATAGTTGATATGTGTAAGTGCACTCTTTAGAGATAGGTGCATTTATAACATGGCTTACATAACCTTACATATGTCAACTATTAAATGGAGTGTCTATGTTGGCATATGCCTACCTAAGAATTTTCCAATAGATCAAACGTGTCTGTAATGCCTCAGTACAGTAATTATCAATAAAATCAGGTGGATTAGGAAAGCAAACAATTAAATTTGGTAAACACTGAAACAGATAAAAAATGATAGAATACATTGAGAGTAGATTTAAGCAAACAACCAGAAATTTTGTTAATTAGAAAGCCAATTGAAGTAGAGGTTTTTTCATGAAATCAACGTAAGAGAAATCAAAATTAAATTAATAGATAAATTGAGAAAGAAATATAGAATAAGTGAACTACCTAATTAGCAAATAAATTATGATTATTGTTTAAACTTCTGTGTTTTGGATGTTTGTCTGTGGTATATAAATTTAAACATTTAACATTTGGATAATTGATTTATACATTGTAGATATAAGTCTGTTTTCTAAGCATGCTGCAAATATGCTCCTACTAATTTTAAATTAGAATTATCTTCAAATTTTGGCTACATTTTAAAGTAACATAAGATTTAATTATATGCTACATGAAATTAGTGTGTTGCTTTACCAGTGTTGTTAATTGGTTTGTTGGTTTTTAAATCATTAATACACCAAATAAATGTGATTTGCGTTGGTCAGGTGCAAGCCTTTGTCTAGCCTTTGGTGCCTAAGTCTGTGTGCCTTGCACTTCTTAAAACACTGGAGGTAGCCACTGTGGCAAGTGTCATGTTTTCTTAGGTTAAGTTATGGAGACAAACATTTTTAAGCTTTGAAATTTCATATTTATGTTGTCACTCATTATTTAACTAAGGGCCTGAGTTATTACCACATTTGGCTGTTGCAAGGTTTATCTAATGTTCATCATTGATGTCTCCCAGGCTAGATATTTTGTGGATGAAGTGAAGGACAAGACCGGAAAAGATATTGATGTAAGTTCTTGGGGAAAAGAATTTGTTGAAGACCTTCCCGAGCAGGAGAATGGGTTTGTATTCTAATCTTCTGCAAATCACTTTATGAGATCATCATTTAGTTTAGTTTTTCTGCCCCACTCTTTAAAAAATGAGCAAGAATATTGCAATAAAAAATGAGTAGTAACTTTCCTTAAAACATTTTTAAAACATAAAAAAATTCCATACGCATATCTTCTTTTGTAGAAAAAGAACCTAATAGATTGATCTGAAGAAAGTATCCTTGAATCATATAAATTATATCTTATTGGCTCAAACTGCTTCTTGTAGATAATTAATCTATTTTTCTGACCATCTTAAAATTGAAACTAAAATACTATTGTGTAGATAACAAATATAACAAAGGGAATAATTAGATAAATGGGAGGGAGAAAAGTTGCTTTCTTGAATGGCTATAAGCAAAAAACTGTAAGATAAATGTATTTTTATGCATTGACCTTATTTTGAACTTACACGAAGCTCTCCTCACTGTCTATTAATTTCTTGATTGTTTGTCATTGAGATATTGTTTGGACCATAGTTATAAAAACCAGACCGAATCGGCCGGTGGATTGGTAAACCGGCCAAGTAATCGGTCTGGGTGATTAGTTAGATCGGATATGTTTCAGATCCTATACGACCTGGTTCGACTCGACCGGTTTGGGATGAAAACCGGTGACCTGACCGGTTAAACCGGTGACCTGACCGGTTAAACCGGTGAACCAGCCAGGTCATGAAATTAAAAAAGAAAAACTTTTAAACTTTGAAAAGTCATAACTTTTGACTCGTTTGTCTGATTTAAACTAATTGTATGTCAATTCTATATAACTTTTCGAGATATACGCCATGTAGGTCCTAATTTAAAAAAATATATATTTTCTGAGTTATGAGCATTTTAATGTAAATATTAGGATTTTTTTATGAATTAAGGGTTAAACTTTTTTTTTTTCTTAAAGGTCATCATTTCTCTCAAAATAAAGATATTTTAGTTATTTATAATGATAAATATCATCATTATATCATATGTAGTGTGTGTGTATATATATATATATATTTATTTAATTTTATGCAATTCGACCAGTGATCCACCGGTTGAACTATTGACTTATTGACTCAGTATCCGGACCGAATCGACTACCGGTCCGAGTTTAATAATTATGCCTAAAAACTATTCCTAGGGCCGTAGTTAATGGAAATTTGAATATATCTGTTCCTCTAAGGTTAATACCAAGTTGGTCATTGGAAATAGTTACTAGTATTAGTGCATGTAGTTATTGGTTGCCAAAATTTGATATTATGGCAATGTTCTAGAGAGTTTGTTTATTGGAGTAATTTATTAACTTTAAAAACTGATACTTGATCATAAATGATTTCATTGGATAAAAGCTTTCTGTATTTAATTAGTCTAACAGATGTTGTAACTTTTTTTTATCGAACTCGTTTTTGGAAGAGCTTCTTTAATGTTGAGCTTGGGAGGAGTGAAAATGGAAGGAATGAAAATAAGAAATATTTTTAGACACCAGTAGTTTTCAAATACCTTCTCAGTTTCATTCCTTATATGTTCCCTCTGACCTTGCACACCCCAAGTTTTTAGCATTTGTTGCAACCATAGTTGTTAATATCGTACGATACATGATAGGTATAAAAAAATCAGTGGTTTTGTAACTATCAATTTAGTTTTGTAAGATTGAGAAATATTGTTGCTCTTCAGCCAAGTATGGAAGTATCAGTTCATACTGTGTATCGCCGCACTTCAGCCATTGCTATGTGTGACTAGACCTTGAAGACGCAGCCGAAGGAAATTTCGGTTCTGTGACTGGAGCTCCTTCGTTTCTGTTCTGAAAAAGAAGAAAAATCTGTGCGAGTATGTGTGAGAAGAATACAGTACTTGATTTGCGGAGTAAAAACTTGGAAAGAGCATAAACAAATAAAAGTCACCGAATGCCATGAGAAACAAAATGAAGGTCTTTGTCACTAGTGGTTATGCAGCTAAAATTATAAACAAACAAATAAATAAAAGATAAGTCGAAGAGATGGAGTAAATAAAATAACCCGTGGCAACTGTGACTGTAAAAAGACAGTGCGTCTATGAAGACACCCAGACCCACGACATAAAATTATGTGGGACTTTGTACTGAAATAAAAATTATGTGGGACCAAATGGAGCTTTTCTAGTTATTTAGCTAGGTTTATTCAAATAACAGATTTTATTATAAATTTTTAAATTATAAGGATTCAATTATAAACTTTTAAAATATAAGGACTTAATTGAAAATCTTTAAATAATGTTACGTAAAAATTGGAAAATCGATTCATGATGAGTCATAATTTAACAACTATGGTTGCGACTCTGAACAGTTCAAGTTCGCGGCAGTTTTTGGTGAATTATTTTCTAAACCTAAGTTTGTATTTGAACAGGTTTGATTGTGGGGTGTTTATGATCAAATATGCTGACTTTTATAGCAGAGGCCTGGGGCTGTGTTTTAACCAGGTAGGACATGGAGCATTTTGTTTCTAGCAGGAAAACCATTCTTTTGTTTTCTATATATTTTGTTCTTATATTAAAATATTTTCCTTTTTCTCAAGTCAATAATTCGTAGCCATTCACCCGTGTGCAATAAAGAATGCACGTTTTGAGCCTCATAAGATTGGCAGAGGAAACCTCATTTTTAAGACTATTTTTTATATCGTTTCAGAATTGAATTTCTCTTTCCATTTGTAGGAACACATGCCTTATTTCCGTGTTAGGACAGCTAAGGAGATCTTGAGATTGAAAGCTGACTAAGCATAGGAGTGACCATTCATCAGTATTCCCATACTATGTCGTCAACCTAGGATTTTTGGTACAAGAGATTCAAAAGGTCATTGGATGTCAAATTGGCTGCGCTTGATGAAGTATCCTTCACTTCTGGCAATGTCTTAACAATAGCCATTCTAGAGTTCAAGCATTTGTCAGATTGGATACTGATCTGGCTATACATGTCCTGGTGTCCGGGTACAGCATGTGAATGCAGTAGGTTGTATATACTATACAAGTGAATTATTAGATGAGGCATTTTGTTTTAAGGTTAAGGTGTTAATTGTGTAATGGTAAATCTGCCTCCCCATTTTTTATGTATGGTTTAGCCATTTGAGCGCATCTACTGATTTGCTTTTCTTTCTACGTGTTTGCACAATGATATTGTTTGTTCCTGATGTCAAGGGAGTTGAGATAAATGAAGAAGAACGAGAATTACTTTGGTTATGGATATGATTATGGCAGGCTCTGGTTTTATATGATATGACGTTATGCAGCATTATAGAATATTCCTTTTGATTTCTCATATCCCCAAAGAAAGTGGCAGTCGATTACGTGGATGATAGTTGTAGAATTGGAAGTCATCTTAGTATAACTCGGGGACTAAAATTGCATTCGTTTAAACACACCATTATTAGTGTAAAGTTGTGTAATAACACTTGTACATTTAATAATATCACCCAATAAAATAGAAGTTTTTTTCAATGCCTTAATTTAAAATATATATATATATATATATATATATATATATAAAATCTTGCGAGGCTCATGTAGAAAATAAGAAAAAAAAAGGTGAGTGAAAATTTAATGATTTTTTTTACATATTGTTGCTTGATAGAAGATAAAATTTCAACTCACTTCCGTGCCAAATTAGTGGTCAAAATTTGTGAATAATTATTTTCATCCACCCCATATTTTTTTTGTATCAAATAAATGTAAGGATTTTTTTTTTCTGGTTACAAAGGAGGAAAGTAAATAAATTTTTATTCTAAATTTTCTATCTTGAACTTACTAGTCTAAAGTAAATACACATTTTCTACCAAATGCACTAGAGAAGAGTAATTCTTACATCGAATACATTACACGATGGTACACTTTCAACTGCGTTTTCATGTCTCACAATCTATATAGTTGCACCCAAGAGAATATATTAGAATTGTCCCATAGAGAGGGTGCAGAGAGAGAAGAAAAAAGAGGGCTTCAGTTGAAACAGTGGATTTTATTTTTTATTTTGCCCTCTCAAACATGAAATTTTGGGGCAGATAACTCATAACCTACATAGACTACACCAAGTTTGCAAAGGCATGAGGTGGCCATAATATCACACAAGGGCATATACATGTAAATAAATTTAATTAGAATATCCAACAAAAGATCCGTTTATATCACAAAACCTTCCAACTATATTGCTAACAAACACGAGAAAAATTACATGGTTAACATACAGATCATCATTGAACAAGAGAAACCGAGTCTCTTAACGAGGAACTCTTTTCCTACTTAGTATCTCCTGTTCTTTTAGTCCATGTTGAAATCTTGCAAGGCGAGCTTGAAGACCAACGAGACTAGCTGCTTTGCGAGAAAGCACAAAGCTCAATTGGGTTACGTAGTTATCAATACGGCTTCCTGGCTGGTCCACTTCTGCCAAGAGTTTCATTTCCTGAAAACCAAAAGCAATACAAGATGAGCACCATCAAATAACTCGTCTACAGGTTGAAAGTTTCAACTATCTATAAGTAGAACCAAAGCAAACAGCTATATCAAAAGTTGCATCGCCTTTTATACCCAAATTAGATCCAGTGGAAAGTTGGTGAAGAACAAAGGAAAAAGGAAAGAAAACATTAGGCAATATACCTGAGAAAAGATCATTTAAATGACTACATACTCAAGTGAGATATTGAAATACCAAAATAACTCAACAACAAATCTTAAACAAGATTAATACTATCAACACAACAGGTTACAGCTATTAATAGTAGTGACACACTACTGTTAATACATCAGGTTACAGCTATAATAATTCAAATTCGAACGCTCTTGAAAGTAAGAGAACAGAAAGCAAACATATCGTAGTAGAGCATTCTTTAAGGACCCTGCAGCCTTTCAAAAGATTTTGTTCCATCACGCACCGTTGTCCATGCAGATATACAGGCATACATGCACGCATAACCTTTAAATCAGTGAGCAATGGCTTGAAAATACTGAAGGTCAAAGGTTCAACGTCTTATTCAATATTAATATTAATTGAAACATATGCCGTAGGCAGGGTTTGGTTCCATGGTGCCTTCAAGATATATAAACCTTAACCTAAAATACAAAGTTATAGTTAGTGGATAGTTATTTAAACATTCAAAATTCCTCTCCTCTCTCTAATCTCTAAAAAAACTTACTTAACCTTAGAAAGAGTAAATTATAAATAGTGTGTAGTTACCTGAAAAATAGAAAATCCACTAATTTCTTTTTTTATTTTATGAATTTTGCAAATTAAAAAAACAAATTGACAAGCATGCTAGTTCATGTCAAACCGCTAGTTTCTACTATGGCACAACAACAAATATGAGTAACATAAACTGCAGTACGAAAACAAGTCCTGCAGTGACCTGACAAAAGCAATTAGAAATTGAATTTCACAATATTAATGTAACCTAAAGAAAAACATCTAATAACTCACTTCACGAACAATCTCCATTGTGTCCTCAATTTCTTTCCTATGAGCAGCAATTAGTGCTTCTTCCTCCTGCAAAAGTACAAGAAAGAAATTAAACAGATAGCATAAACAATTTTACATTCAACTGAAAACTAGTAAAGAAAAGATAGTTCGGTAGTACCACATAATTGACAAACCTCAAGTATTGCACTGATATTCCTGTCAGGAGAGGATTCTGCTTCATGTTGCCTGGATCCAGTGGCAACAGTGTTGTAATTCCCTGTGCTCTGCTGCTTGAAGCTTGTGGTGAAGAGATCAGAACCATTGGCATCCCTTTTCATCCAGTTTGCAGGCCTTTCAGACTTCTCATCCTTAGACCCTTTTCTGCGTGGGGGAGACACCTTTTGCACTTTCTCTTCTGTATCATTTTGCGAATAAGAGTTCATCTTTTGATTGGTAAAATCACTGTATGAACTCTTCACTTCGAACCTCTCCCTGTCCATTGAAGCAGAAGCCAAGCCTTTTTCCTCTCGCCCATTGAATAGGTAACTTGAAGAAAAACTTGATGGCTGTTTGTCAACATCAGCAGCAGAGCTATACATAGAATTTTCCCTTTCGACAAATTTCCTACCCATATCCATTGTTTTCTCTTGGCGTTGATCATTAAAATCCTCTGCGCCAGCACCAGCTGAAAGGGATGATGTGGATGAAACCTCCTTATTAGTTTGTGGTACTGGATTTGGGGCCTGTTCCTTTCTAGGATTTCCACTTTTGGATAGACTTTTAACCCTGTTCACATTATGATGAAACAGTTAATATATGCAAACATGAATGTCCATGAAAGAAAGGAGGCACCCTGTTATGAAACATAATGTTAAAGCTCATAATAGGGAAACACATACCGATCTGCATATCTCAAGGTATTAAGCGTGTGTTCACAAGAACCGGCATTTGGAGATATACAAGAGATCATAACAGTCTTTGAATTTCCCACAAAGGAGTCACGAAGCACTTCCGTAAGTTTGCTTCCACGAAATGGAATATGGATCTGGTCATTGTCTAGAGCACGAATGCACTCCTTCAAAGCCAAAAGGCTCTTATTGATTTCTGCTCCTTCAATCCTATAATGGAGACGCATAAAAGTTACAAAGTGAAATGATTTGTTACTATAAGAAAAATTGCTTGATTTGAACAAGTAAAATTGCCATAGGCAGGGATGGAAGGAAGCAATGATCAAACCTTGTTTGCAGCAGTTACATGAAAACAGCATACTAAAATTTAGACACAAATAAATAGCCAACACGTTTGAACATTTGACTTCTATTTATAAAGTAAACCTGCATTATTATAATAATTTGTGCAACTAGGTAGTCCTCAGTTTATTATACTAAATCTAGTTTGAACTTT
This sequence comes from Styphnolobium japonicum, assembly GCA_023212625.1. NCBI lineage: Eukaryota > Viridiplantae > Streptophyta > Magnoliopsida > Fabales > Fabaceae > Styphnolobium > Styphnolobium japonicum. Next base: position 15,299,719 of record JALBWW010000003.1, on the reverse strand, counting down.
GAAAAACAGCAAAGCAATTACAAAAAATTCTAAGAAAGAAAACCTAATATGACATATAATCTACTTTGAAGTTTTCATTTTATTATATGTTTACAATAATTATTGGATATAAACTCAGTAGCTACTAAGAAAAGCTTTTAAGAAGTTTTCTTTCAGCCAGAAATATTAAGTAATAAGTAGCGAAAGAAATCAGAAGAATTAGATGGTCTCATTTACCTTTGCCAACTAGAATGGTTTATGTTTCCTACTGCTGTTCTCATTTTTAACATAGTCAAGGCAGAGCTGAGAAAAAAAGCTAAATAAAAAAGAAAAGGGAGCTCTTATCAGTTCTTCTATATAGATTTCCAATATTGACCAAGCTTAATACTATGCTCCCAAAGATTCGGATTATGCTCCAAAATTTTCTAAATGCATTGTTAAAATGAGGTGTTCAACAAAAATCTTAACATGCATAGAACATTCTAGAAGGCACCATCAAGCAGTTGATTTTTGAGGAGTTTGAAACATTAAACAAATAATTTAAATGTACAAGTACCGTGTCTGACGATCATTGTCAGTAGTGTCAGCACCTCTTTCACTTCCAGCCAGATCAATGAAAGAAATCTTCCCCACAACCTTCCCACTTCTTGCCTCATTTCCATCATTGTTCCGCTTGCTCTCTTTCACCTCACTGTGCTTCTTTACAGCCAGTTGTAAGATAGCATGTGACCTGGAGGACTCCTCATTAGCACCTGTGGATCCTGTACTTCTTGCAGAATTCCCCTTTTCAATGAATTCTTTGACAATCTGTACATCAGAAACTTCAAATTCTTGCAGCCCTACAATGCAAACTTGCTGCCGTCCATCTTCCCTCATGCAAAGTTTCCTATTCACAGAGTAAGAAACGCAGCTATTCAGCAATCTATCAACAAAGTGTGCACCGAAGAGCAAATAAAACATGCAGTTTGATGCACTGAGTAAGCAAGGTGACATCTGTAAATGCATCTTAATTGAGAAAGATAGATATTTACATTCCTATACAGCCAAAAATAAACAGAAGATGCATGCTTGATGGATGAAGTTAAGGAGTGATGCTTGATATTAGAACAAATATCTATTAAAGCATTTGAAACCTTGACGCAAACATTAAAAATGTCATCTCCTAATTAAGGCCCATATTCAAATACAAAGCACTCGTACCAAATGCAAACTTAATGGCTTAAGGACAAATTGTAATGCAACACCGTCATCAAATGCATTTAAACTAATACACCCAGTGTATTGATATGAAAGATCAAAAGAGATAATGAAAAATATAAGAAAAGGAAAGAAATACCCACTTTCTGTCACTAAGAAGATCAAAAAGTTTTCCACCGTATATCTCAAAGTAGCTAAGCCACAATTTAAATCTCTGATTTCGGTAAACTGGCTGATGCAACTGTCGAACAAGGTCTTCTACAGCTCTGAGTGGTAATGGTTGCATTGTGTATGTTTTGCCACTTCCTGAAAATAAAGCATTATTAGCATCACTGCAATTGAGGGAGTGTCTGTTCAAGGATCAAGCACCAGCTATGGAACATGAATGAACAAACTTATATGATGCCAACAATAACAAATTCTGCTTCATGGAAAAGGTCAGTATTTCCAGGATAAAGCAGTTTGGCAAGTACAAAATATCATCTCCATCTAGGCCAAGGCCATCAATAGCCTCCCACTCTCTCAACAAATGAGTATTTTATGATCATTTTGAGATGTTAAATATATTGGCCTATATAACACATGCCAGCCAGGAACAACAATACACACCAAAAAAAACAAAAAAACTAAACTAAAGAACCAAATCCCTATCCTTTCCTTGTCTATGGGCCTCTATCAATAAGTTCAAACACTGACACTATCAAGAACCAGCAACAACTGCTAAGATATATAAACAAACCAGTCAAGTAAAACAAAACAAAAAAGCACATAAACAGAGAATATTGAAAAACTAAAAGGTTAGAAATGTAAAATTACATGATACAGTACAGGTATAATATCAATAGGAAACAAGAAATTTCTCACCTGTCTGACCATAAGCAAAACAGGTAGCTTTGGTTCGCTCAAAAATGGTAGGAATAATTGGTTCTACTGTAGCTCGGTATACCTGTTTTTGCATAGCAATCATGCCTTAGATCAAAAAAATCAAGACCAAGACAGACATGCATTTACTTCCATAAACCCCAAATACACGCAAAAACAAAGAAGCCAAATGATGATATCAAAATGATTGAAAAAACAAGTTAGTTATATTACTAAACAACAATAAAATTCAATCTTTGATACGAGATGCCTTACTTCATCATTGGTAACATGCTCATCAAGAACAGCATCAAAACAAAACTCATGCTTCTCCACATAAGCTGTCAAATCAACCTTTTCATGACAGAACAAACAAACAAACAGATCTTTAAGTAGTAAATAAAAATAAGAATATCAAAATAAAAGAAAACTCAATATTGAGAAAGTATTAATTCAACCTTTGAACTGAATATAGTTATAAATGGAAAATAGTGCTTCAATCCAGTATCTAAACGAACCTTTAGTTTGGGTTCATGGACTGTCAAATATGCGTTGTCACATACAGTTACAATATCATCCTCCTTCTTAGCAAGCTCCTTCTTGTTTAAAGGTCTTTTGCGTACCTAAGACATGCATTGAAAAGCAAATTTTTCAAAATTTTATTGAAATAAAAATAACTATAAATCTCCCTCAAATGTTAATGAATAAAAAATTACATTTTAATTCAATAATGAAAAGGTCCAAATTGCTTCTGTGAATTACCAGGTAGGAAATCTTAATAAATAAATAAAATGCATTTTCCTCATCAGTTTCTTTACCAAATGATGATGATTTTGGTGAAATTCTTCTGGTAGTAAGGGAAACAATGATGATAAGGGTGATAGTAGTAGTTGTGGTTGCTGTTTGTTTTAGTACTAAAATATTAAAGGAACAAAGAATAGAAATCAAATACCCAATTTGCACTTACTACTACTTTCAATGCATATGAAAGTCCCACCTCAGCATATGAAAAATCAGATCTTTCTACATGGTTTAATGCATAAGTGTATGCACGTATGTATAGGTTACTTATGTATACAAAATATTGACATACCACAACTTTAATCTTAGCAACATTATTTTCCCTTGTATTATTCTCTTTTTCATTCATAGGTAAAGAAATCGATGCATCAGCATCTGCTTCTCCTCTTTCCTGCTTGCTGTTAATTGGATTGAAATCATCTTCAAATACTCTAGTATCTCCAGGCATGAAGGGTGATGGCTCAAAAGATTCTGAAATAACATGCTGATAAGAGACAATAAATCAGAGCCAAAACAACACATGCAAGCACAGATACTTGTACTACTACTGCTGCAAGAAAGTTATGCTAAATGCAGGAATATAAGGGATCAGTGAGAATAAAATGCACCATTTAAAAAAAAAAAAATAGAAACACAAGTGCTATAGGTTAAAGGTTCAGACATTCAGAAAACGAATCAAACTATAGTTTATTGGCTTACGTGAATGAACAGGCCACTATCATAAAAAGAATCATACCTCTGATAAAAGCTCTGTATCATCCATAGCATGAAGATCCAAAAGCCCAGCTCCAAAATCCCCCCTGAACTCAGAAGAATAAAACCCATCTGATGCAGCCACTCCACCTAAAGTTTGGGCAGTGGGTGTATATGGCTCTGAACCAGATTCCCCATTAAAATTGAGGTTTCTCATTAACTTAAAAAGCCTCTGCTTTTCTTCAGCAGACTGTGCTCCATAACCCTACGACAATATCACATACATCTAAGTTATCTCATAGACTACCATCATATACCATTACATTAAAAAAATAAAGGGAAAATGACTTTTTAGTGCAGCTTGGCAAAGATAATGCCAATTTGGTTCGTTTTGAAAATTAACCAAGTATTCAACTACATTAACCAATAATTTCCATACGGTTAACCGATAATTTATCTTCATTTTGATACTTGATACGTGGTTAACCATATGTAAATTATTAGTTAATGTAGTTGGATACTTGGTTAATTTTTAACCTAAAATGTCCTTTTTCCCAAAAATAAACAACGTGTGATACATTTGACCCATACTACACACTCAATGTAAGCTTCTCCCTCAAACATAAAGAGAAGGTACACATAATTATCCCTCAAAATGCAGTATAGCTCAAACTTCAAAGAGTGATATAACTATAACCAAGTGCTGCAAAATTTTAACTTCCACAAACAACATCCAGAACACAAAAGACATTATGATAGACATAATCAACCAAACTAACTTCCTCTAGCAAAGACAAAAATATAAAATATTCATATAATAATATCTATAATTATAAATCACTTAAGCATACAGAACTAAGGGTAAATTACAGAAGCATAGCCTGCAAACAGAGACAGTAGCAGGATATGCTAGTCAACACCTTTTAAACAAAAAGAAGGAAAGGCAAAGTACAGTTATCCATGGGATCATCTCAACTGACAGAAGCGCAAAGAAGTTGTTTTCTTCGTAAGAGGGGTAAAACTACCTGCATGAGAAGGTTGGGGAGGAGGCGATGATCGATACCAGTCGAAGCCAATGGAGAGGCCAGATGCTGCAAGCCAGCGGACTGCAACCACCGCGCCATGACGGCGTCGCCGGCATCGGTGGCGGCATTGTGCAGAGAGCCACCGCCGCCGGCGTGGTCGTACAGAGCAGTCGCCGCGGCATTGCTCTGCGGCATCTGGCCACCCATGTGGCGCTGCGAACGTCTTTGGGGCGCCAACTTTCAAGATCTGTTTACACACGCTTCGCACAAACCACACCGCTCATCATCATCATCACAATAAAACAAAAATAATTAAATAAAATAAAATTGTGGATCACAAAAAAGAAAAATTTTAAAATAGCACTCACAATGAGGGGAGAATTGGAATTCGAAGAAGAACATGAAAGTGAGGGCTGGAAGGACGGGATCCAAAGCGGCGAAACCTGCAATTGAAGTGATTCAAGTTCCAGAATCGAACAGAAAATGCAGGGGGAAGATTCAATTCGATGAATTGAACGCATTTGGGGACATGAAATCACGTACTCGAGATCTGCGTAGGGAAACGATAATTGGCAATGGAAAACGATGGGATAGCTGCGTTCTGTGAATGAGTGAGCAACAAAATGGCTTCGCCTTTGGCGATGGCTATGGCTTTGCCTTTGCCTTTGGCGACGATGGCAGAATACAAGAGAAAGAGGAGAGAGAAACTATGCGAAAGCCTTCGGATTCGATTGTCAAATAAAGGAATGCAAATTGTGTAGATAAATATAATTATCATATTAATTAATCATCATCGTAATAATAATCGTATTTTCAAAACTATTAAACGGCTATGTCGAACTTTCAAAAGACTAATATGCCCTCGTTCTTGCCGTTAATTTCAGTAGACAAGGTTCACAATCGCAGCCATGCGTGCTTCGCCTAAAGCATAAAACACCAACAACATGCATAATTAGACATTATGAATCTCCCATAAAGGTAGTTCCCGCAATTAATTTTTTATTGGTAGATTATTTGTAAATATTATTATAAATTTTTATTAAAAATTATGGAATGTTTTTATTTAAAAATGAAATAACCTTATTTTTCTTAAACTTTTTATTATACAAAAAATGATCAAATCTCCAATAATATTGTCATACATTTTGATTTTTTTTAAGGTTTCAAATTTAGAAGGACTTTTCTTTAACCTGAGAACTTGAAAAATCTAATCTGTGTGGCATATGGTCTGTTACTCTATAGAATGAGTTTGAAATGGTTGAGTTTCTCCATGTATTAAAACTTAGTTAATTTTTCTTTTTCTAATAGATAATTAAGTGGTAATCTAAAATTAGCTCTCTTCATTAAGGCTAGATTAGGCAAGTTGTTGCTGTTGTTTTGGAATTTCATTTTGATTGGACAAAAGTCTTTTATTTACTGATAACAATTGTACTATTGTATGTCGTGTTAGAATTTAAAAACAATTGCATTTTAAAACACCTAAAAATATTCAACAATATTTTTATTATAATCTAATCCAAATGGCTGCTTAATATTTATTCTATTTCTATGTGACCTCTTATTCATAGAAATAAATATCCGTGAAAAGGTTCTACTTTTGTATGGATGGCAAATCAATGAAAATTGTTGCTAATCCAGGGTCATTGAATTATCTGGTTATTTTATTTTTCGGCTGAGACATTTAATTAAGAGAAATCAACTACAAGGAAGCAATCGTTCTATTCACGACTTCTCCCATACGACATTTTATTAGGTTTAAGCTTTTGAAATGGTTAAGAAGTTAACGTAACTTCAGCTCTTCACTTTCGTTGACGTACCCACAAACAAATATCCTAACTATCATTTCCATTAAAAGAAAATTGTAATTATAAATTTAGTAAAGTTGATGATTTTATATATAGATTATTGAATAGGTAATTGTACACAGCATAGATAATTGTTAATTGTTATCTAAAAATTTATAGCATAAGCATTAAGTAATATTATACATACATGGAGAGGCATTGGATGCTGGCCACGGAGATGGATGAGTGTGATGACTCGTATCCAAGCACAATTATTGATCATATTGTTCAGTTCTATTCTATGAAGGCACACGCTCCAAATATAAAAATTTGGGCTTGTTTCATTGTTTGTCATCTCACTGGCTCTGAAAATCATGCGAGCACGAGTGTTAGTCTAAGGATAATCATAATAGCCACCAAAATGGCAAACTTTTTGCACATGCATTTTCTTTTTATTAATATTCCTCTTTTGTTGGATTCGAAGGAAGATAGTAAAATATATACACTTGCTTCTAATGTAAAATGTAAATTACTAAATTATCAGTTTTTATTTGCTCTTTTTGGTTCCAAAAATGTGTGGAGCAAGAATTCAATGGAAGGGTGTTGAATTCATTTACTAGTTAGTTTCTTATGTTTCATAGGTTTCATGCCTCCAGGATCCCATTAATATCCAACAGTTTTGTACTACATGCACTGAATGATCCTAAACAAACGAATGTCATTATGCCATAAAGGTTAAGGCTGCATAATCCTATAGCATGTTTAGATTAACTTTTTTTATTTTCAAAAAAGTTTATAATTAAAATGTCTAAAAAAGAGATTTAAATATATATATATATATATATTTGAATGTAAAATAATGAAGACTAAACATTCTACTAATGTCAAAACTAAGATCTCGTTATCTCACACTTACAAGCATTTATGAACATTTGGTACAAGTAGGTGTTGCCACAAATACCCAAACGGACATTTTAACCAATTATATGATGGAAAAGGGACCCATATAGTATTTCAAATACTATAAATCTATAATTACCAAAGCATTAAGAGTGTACCATAAAATGATATGACAACAGTACATTGTTATTAATTTTATATAATTAATGCTGTATTTTTTATTTTTTTGTAGGTGACCATCCTATGGTATTAAATTCCAAAGTATGATCATCTTTTTGCTCATTTGGAGGTCAAAGAGAAAGCCAAGAAACCAATATAAAATATCCAATGAAAGCTTTCTTGGATGACGCGTGTGTTTTTTTCACTTTCAGCATGAAATGTGGGGTTTTTTATTTTTATTCTCAAACAAAGAAAGAAAGAGAAAGTACACAGAAAAGGGTGTCTTGTTTTGGTCACATTTGGCCCATATGAAGGGAGTGACGCAGGTGAATTTCAAAGGGGGCCAACCAATTTTTTTATGTTTTTTAAATAAAAAGGAATCCATTTCAATTATGCGTAACTTGTTGTCATACCTTGCAGTTCACTTCTTTCGAACACAAGTCTTTGCTTTGGCTTAAAGCATGAGAGGTTTGAGATCCAACGATTAAGTCGAAACAAAAATTTGAATTAAAGATCCATCATTTTGTTTTTCTTGACCAAATTAGCTCTCCCATCCTTTCTAAAAGTACATCCAACACCGCTTTTTTGGTAATCGAATTGATAACATGGCTCCTACATGTAGACTCATTCCTGACGTCTTCTGTTTCACATGCCTTTGTCGCTAACCTCATCATTACCACGTTAATGAATCTACCAATTAAGATGCTACTCAATGAATGATTTAATTAGAGCAGTACCAAACTTAGGACACGACATACAAAATATTTCTTTCTTCTCTCTATATATGTATGTTGAGATGCTACTGATGAATTTGAACTCACTTATGATTGATTGAGTTTGAATGTAGGTAAAGTAAAAAATATTGTTAATGTCATCTTTGACCTCAAATATATAATAAAACAAAGTGATGTTAATACTATCTTTGTCCTGCATCCATGTGTGCAGTGTGCTTGTAAAAAGTAGTATATATAGCTTTACTCTTTCAAACAGAAAAAAGCTCAACAAACTCAAGGCCAATTTGAACGGAAGACTTTCATTCCCCAAACACAAACACCGAACCCGAGTGCCTAACTAATCGAGCATCCTTGCATTCCCATTACTCTTTCACAACCGAAACACGAGGCCATTACTTTTCTGGTTAGTGCTTACTACTCCGAAGACTTTTCAAGACCTGCCGTAAAAATATTAACACTCCTCCATGACCATGGACCATGGTCCAAAATAAAATCATGTGTGTGTTTGTATTAGTTGTAAAAAAAAATATTATGTTAAAAATTGATTATGTGTATAGTTAATTTTTTAAAAAAATAATATAAAAAAATTAATTTATATTTAGATATGTTAATTTATAATTAATTTTAAGATAAACAGTTTTGTTTTGTTTATATAAAAAAATTATTTTTATATATTAAATTATGAAAAAAAAAATGACTGAAAAATTTATTTGTTTAATGACAAATAAGTATTTCTCTCTCAAAGATTTTAAAATAAATTATAATTAAATAATTAAAAGCTCAAAATAAATTTTTTTCTAAAAAAACTATTTTTAGTTAATGAAAAAATAATCTTAACTTATAATCAATTTTACACACTTTAAACAAACAAAATAAATTTTAAATAAGATAAATTTTAATTAAAATAACGATTATTCTAAAAAAATAATTAAATCCAAACATACTTCATATCTATTTATAATATATAAATCTTAAGTCACGCCTTATTGCATTGTCATATTAGTTATGTTGGATTCTTGTATTATGTCACATCAAATTTTTTTAAGTTTTCCTTAAGTCACCTCATCATAGGCCTTCAATTTATACTTCAATTTCTTCATTTTTAAACAGTCACGTTATTAACTTCATTTTCTCGTCTCTTTGCAACTAAAAAGCATTTCCTTTATTTCGTTATATTTTTGGTTACATATGTCCTTTAATAATTCAAATAGTGAATTTTAACCCTTTGAATATTCATTAGTTATAGCCTCATTAATTACACAAATGAACGAGTTCTAACCTATTGAATCATCATTAGTTACTAAGATGAATAAGTACCAACGATTTAAGCCTCATTTATAATTATTTTACATTGTGAACATCTCAGCTAAGCACCTGCAACTTTTACCCCAACTCTCCTATCACAATCCAGCATCTAAATTTTTACAGTTGGTCCTCATATTGTGATCGGTTAGAATCCTCTATATCAGCTCAACATGGCCATGGCAATTTCATATCCATGAATAGAAGTATGACCAATTGCTCTTATTGTCAATGCAAGCACTAGAATTGCAACAATGTCGTCGTAATTTGTAAAGGAAAAAAGAGAATACATAAGATATAATTTTTAATAAATGTAAAAGATATTTTTGTCAAAAAATTATATTAAAAATCAATTCTTATTCTCTTTTTTTAGAAGCTGAAAATCATTTATTTTTTTAAAAAATAATAACTAGGTTTTTTTACTTTTACTTTTTATTAAAGTTGCATCTAAGTACACTTTATGTAAAAGTACTTATTTTAATATATATATATATATATATATATACCTATCCAAACGAACTCTGTACATGGCTTCTTCCATTTTTCACATATTAATTTCATTGAATCTGACGGGTTACCCAACCTTGTATCTGAATTGAACCATATATATTGGAACTGGATACATGACTAAAAGCATATTCGATACTTTGATCCTTTCCTTAGATAATTAACATATCCATATACAATTTTTTTCCCGCAGGTAGGAGATGTACAAACTTATACTCATTATAACTTGTATCAATTTATTCATTTTATTATCTTTAATTGATCAAATTAAACAATTTTATTATCTTTAGTTGATCAAATTAAACAGTGTCCCCTGACATGATACGTTAAGTGCTTATGAATAGTATTAAGTGCTTATGTGTAGCTTTAAGTGCTTATGTATAATGTTAAATGTTTATATGTAACGTTAAGTGCAACATGACACGTTACTTAGCCTTCTTCCTTAAGATATGATATCGTTTTAGCTTAGTGTACCCTAATACCATACACAGAACATTCAATCACTCACTCATTAAGCTAAAATGACGTTATATTTCAAGAAAAAGTGCTGAGTAACATGTCATGAGATACTAAATATTACACATAGACATTTAACATGTCATGTCATAGTCATCATTTAACTTAGTCAACCAGAGATAATGAAAAGACTAAATTCACACAAGTTTTATAAATTTAAAGACTAACACATACACAAAAATAAATTCAGAAACTAAATTGCAAGTGATAAATATTTCTATGGATTAAGTTTCCTATTTACTCATTTATCAAAAGAAAAAAGATTATGCAACCTATCTTAATTAAGTTGTGAGCATTCCTTCAGAGGCCTCACACAATGGATTGGGTTGGGTTGAGTGTTGAAGGGGAAGAAAGACGAAGTAGGAGGCAAATAACATAATTTTGAGTCTTTGGACAACCCAATCCTAGCCATCTAATGGCAAAACTTGATCCAAGTTTTAGGAGGGGCAAGAGCTTGAACACTACATAAAATTTATTGATGATATAAAAAGGGTTTTCTGTTTTAGTTCAAATATAAGTTTATGAGTGGAGTTGCTCTGTTTTCTAAATTGAAAAATATGAAGAAAAAAAATTCATCTACTAATTAAGTGGAAAGTATGAATTTAAAAAAAAATTAAAAATGGAGAAGTAGCTTACACCCTCTACCCCAACTAATTTACGCTACTACAGCCATCAATAAGTTGGGGAACAGGTCCTCTCTCAACACAAGGAGAAATTCTAATATGCTATAAGAGTATTACTCTTAGTAGTATTTTAATTATCAGATTTAATTTAAATTTTATTAAAAAAATATTTTAAATTTAATCAAACGACTTATATGATTATATAGTGTCACGTATTACTTTTTTAGTGAAATGGTATAATGTTCTCAAACTCAATACTACCTAAGAATCTCTCTAACACGAGGGTTGCTAGATTTAACGGGTTAAGTGCTGACAATTAAGAGAGTATTATACATTCTCGAGAGAGAAAAATTTAACAATTTAGTAATTTATATTTTAATTATTAGAATATATTTTATTTTTCTCTCTTAACTTACGACTCAGGAGAGGATCCAAATCCAAGTAGAATTAGGGCCGACAATTTCATATGGAAGTAGATCATGGCATCTTTTGCACCTGTTTCAATAATCAAATAATTCAATTAAAAAATGAAAACGAGAAGAAGTTTGGTTAATCAAATAATTCATTGATGAAGAAGACCCATTTTCGGTGATGAAGTTAAATCCTTGGCCGAATGCTTGCCCGAAGCCTCCACCAATTCAAATGAACAAGACCCATTTGATGGAGAAGAAGAATCTTGTTCTTCATCCACCAGTACCACCAGCAAATGAATTGAATTCCTTTGCTCCAGCCTCCAGATGAGAAGGATGGGGTCGCCTGCTTTCTTTTTCTTTTTTACCCCTCGAGTGTGGGTTTATTGATGGCTGTTGGATTTAAGTAAAATATATGGTTAAGATGAGGAGTAGAAAAAAAACACTCCCTCCGTCCCTAATCCCTTACAGATCCACTTTTCCTCCTGAGATGGAAGGGTTTTTTGCATTTAATAAAATTCAACAAGTTATTAATCCTTTTTAAAACTTATGAGATATATCACACATCGAATCAAAGTTTAAGAGAGTTTTTCACATTTTCTTGAAAAAATTTATATTATTATTCATTCATGTATTATTACATTATTAAAATAATTTAACTATATCAATAATTACTTAAAAAAGCTAAACTCATTTAATGATATAACAACATATAATTAGATGATAGTATAAGGTTTATAAAAAGTAAACACTGACCATAGATCAAAATTTAATCCATCTAATAATCATCATCCAGAGAATGTGTCTGTATATTTCAGATTCTACGCAAGCAAGATAGTAGTACTGCCCCATTTGGATCTGTAGTATATTAAAAGTTTATAACCATATTTTGACAACATAAGCATCTATACCATGTAGAAGAACCATGTTATTAGCACGAAAGTTCTTTTGCTTTGTTTTAGAACCCTTCTTCCATATAACTCTCTGTTCCATTCAAAGCATTCTTCCAGAAGTATGGAAATTTAAAAAAGCGGAGCAGTTTTCTTTAAATTGGAAATCTGAAACGAGTTGGAAACAATCTGAAGTACAATTAATAATCCAACAAAAAATATGAACGCGTATTAAATTGTTATCGGTATAAAGCCATGAGGACAAGTTAAAAACTTAAGATATTTCTAGAACGCATACCAAACAAGACTTAAAAAGAGACAAGCCCTTCTAGCAAGAGAAGGACAAGAGAAGGATCATAAATTAATATGAATTCAAATCCATCGATAATGAAATTTGGTGGGAATGAAACACATACCGTCTCACCATTAACGACCGTCAGATTGTTCAATCATATAACAACAATAATACCATTAAACCAAAATACCAACTCAGAGTCTCAAGTAACTTAGTACAGAATGTAAAACAAAATCTAGATAAATAGAGGCTAGATAACTTCGTACAGTACGTCACTTAGCACTTCACCTCCTTCAAAGCATATGCGAAGTACAGAAATGTAGGATTAGTAGCACCATCCTTGTAGTAGGCAAAGACCAAGCTACCATCATCATGCATGCTCTCCCCAACAAAACTGCACATTAGACTTCAACTCAGTATACATTGATTTTTCTAAGCACTAAAAACAAAAGATATTGACAGATAACATCAAAAAACCCAGAAAAAATTAATCATATATATATATATATATATAATAAAATACAGGTGGCACTTACAACTGAAGATCCTTGAGCTTGGAGAGCAAGAATTTAGCTGCTCCCTCAATGTGCTTTTTAAACAGCTCTTGCTTCTCTGCATCGAGCTTGGGTGTCAACAACTTGATATACCTCTTTATGAAGCCAAGAAACTGCTTCTTGTCAAAAGCAGGTTGCTCCTGCAAGAATTAAATAACAAAATAATTAGCCTTAGAACTTAAGTTGAGCAAGACAATAATTACTGAAAATCAACCAAGGATATAAACAGAGGTGAATGGTTTCCCTAACCTGAAGTCTGAATGTGTCAACAATGTCAACAACCTTAACAGCTTGGTCATCAACACCCTCATCTTCACCACCACCTTCAGCAGAAGGGTTTGCCCCAATGTCTACATCAACTGCTCCTGTAACAACCCACTGCAAACCAAAAGGAAATAGTCTTTAGCTTGTCAGCCACGTGTAATAACATGAGCAACCAAATTACTTCAAAAAATAAGCGTTTATACTCCATACAAAATGAAATAATAGTCCTTTTATCATTAACATATAAACAAGAAAATCTGGATAAATGCACAAAATTCAACTAACCTTCCCCTCAACTTCCCACAACATTCCATTCTCAATTTCCTTGTACTGAAAGGAGTCCGAGAGAAGCTCATCACCTACATAATGTAATATAAATGACCAATATTACTCACACATTCAACTATAACATACTTTTAACAAAAATAGGTCAATATCAACGTAACAAAAAAAATAAACAGTAACAACCCAAAACAGATATATAAGGAAAGGATCAAAGAATGGCATAAAACTCCTCTTCATAAATTATATATTATATCGTACTTAAAAACACCAAGCAGATAATTAACCTGGCTGAACCAACGCAGTTATACCCAAAATGAAATTATATGTTAGATAACAAATTTAAAAACCACCTTTCAAATATAAGCTCTAAATTACCCCTTGTTTCGGTTGACTCATGCCATTAAAAATTGTATAAACTTGCAACTCACTATCATGGACTTACACACTTTCCCAGAATTAGAAAATTGATCTTTGTAATTAGTGGCAGGGAAAACAGCAGATTGGGGTTAGCAATAACATGAAATATCACATCCACATCAGTTCCTTGCAGAAATCAGAGCTTACAGTGACCCACCCAACCCAGGTTAACCCGCGAAGAACATTCACTGTGTTGATGTAGCTCTGATTAACCAGAATACATAATCAAAAAACCAGATGCCCGCAACATACATATATCGACCATAAATTTTTAAAAAAAGTCCCAGATCCAAATAGTAACAAAAGTTCAATACTTGAGAATTATAATTGAAGGCGCGATTCAAATAGATCTGAGACCAGATAATTGAAACATAACATCACATGGGAGAAAAACAAAAGATAAAGTTGTGGGTACCAGATCGATGACAAAAAAAACAAAGAATTTCAATTTGCAAATTGGATGAAGAAGGTTTACCTGTAAGGAGGTCTTGGTAAACCAACATGTTTGCAGAGTTTCTCTCAGATCGCTCCTAACAGAGTTTGTGCGGTGGAACGGAAGAGAGCAGGAGCGACGAGAGAGCGAAGAGGGTGCGCAAGGGCATAAACAATCCCTATTTATAGGCCAGGGTTTTGGCCCACGGGAATCCAACACCAAATTACGTGCACGCTCTTCTCTTTCTCCAAAATACCCAATCAGTCCTACCGTTGTTTTTCACCTTTTGCATATATCTATTTATATATTATCATATAAAATACAATTAATTCAATAGCTAATATCAAGTATCACTTACTCATATTTTTTTCATTTGATGTATTTTTTTCATTAATTTAACAGTTCAATCTATTTTTAAATTGAAGATTAAATAAGATTGAAATATATCCTAACATTTCAATATGTATATCTATCATCAATTAAACAATCTCATTTTTAAACCGAAGATTAAAGAAGAGTTAAACTTATCCAAACATTTTAAGATTAAATGATAACATTTTAAAACAAGAATTATGTTTGATTTTTTTAATTTTTTTAAAATCATTCAAACTTCTAAACTATAACACTCACTCTCACATTTAATATGATTGCATGTGAACGCACTACATCTATGATATGTTTTGTTACACCTTTCCTTTTCAACGTTCATTGACTTTTCAAATAATAGAGGTCATTAGCTCTTATAAAAATATATTTAGTTACAAACTTAATGGTTCTGTTTGGCCCTCCTGTATTAAAATATTACAGAATCTTTGTGCATGATCCAGTATTATAAAGTTGTTTGATATCGTTAGATACTAGCAATCAGAGACCTAAAGTTTTCTATTTTTATAGTTATTATTTCATTTTTTTTACATCTTGAGAGACACTAGAATTTTTAAATAAATACTTCATGATAAGATTAATTTTTATGAGTTTTGTTATATCATTATAAGATAATTAAATTAAAAAGTGATTAAATTATTTTCTACATAAATTTGATAAAGAAACTTAAGTAAAAAGTATCTCAATGAACAAGACACTTATATCTATATCTATATATTATTATATAAAATAAAGTCCATGTAAGTTGGGCCAATGCAATGTGTCACTCATTCTTAAGATTTTTTCCTCCAAATGATTGTTCCTATGATGCAGCTTTGCCATCAATTTAACAATCACATTTTTAATAGAAGATTAAATAAGATTTGAATTTATCATAACATTTTAAAATTAAATAATAATATCCTAACACATATATTGTTTTATTTTTTTAAAATAATTCAAACAACCTTCTGATGATAATATCATAACACATATTATAGTTGAGTGCTCCAACAACTTTTGACAATAATAACCTTGCAAGCTTGAAGTTTGATTTGCCTTCACTCTGTGATATTTTATTCCAAGTTGTCTTGGTGGTCTTTTCTTCTGCGTTGGTGCTTTCACTATCTTCTGTCATTATGTTTTGTGGTTCGCTCAAGCTCTAATTTATGATCCCTCTTAGCTTTGGGTCTAATGTGTCATGACCCAATTAAGAGTCAAGACTAGCACATAGGTTGGAATAACCAACCTAGCAAGTCTTTGAATTCATTATCAAACCTAAAAGAACACCTCTTCAAAATTTATAGAAAATCGAACAGAGTTTCCCTTATAACTAGGACATCCCAAAACAATACAATCAATATACCATAATTTAGTTTCTAGATATTCTATCAACAAAATTTCACTGGATATTACATAGTCCAGTTTCAACCTATTCAAAACAATATTTATGCAAAATAATAATATGAAAAAAATCCTACGACCCATATTACAAAGACCTCATACATAATAAATAAAATATACCATAAGAAAAAATTCACAAGCATGGATCCTACTTGTAAACAATAGAGCAACTTTAAAGTTCAAAAGCAAGAAAAGTTTTATAACATACATTAAACAATAATTTCCATTAATTTAGGAATTTGACATGTCAACTAACAAAACTTTTGTTTAAATTCTTTACTTGCCTATAAAAAGAAATGCTATTAGAAATCATATAATTTACAAATATGCAAACTTGTCAATAATTTAACATTCACAAAATGATGGCTACTCAATCATAACTTAAATAAATTTCTTAGTAATTATTGTCTAAAACAAAATAATTTAAGTCAAAAGTCATCTTATTTTAAAGTCATATATATATCAAGGATTCAAGAGGTAGCCCTCAAGCATTCTCAAAATTTTGAGACATTTTGTTCCTAACATATCAAAAGTGTCACCAGTTACACATTTCCAATCCCAAGCTACAACTAGCATGGGACTAGTAACACCCCTACTAGCTAGGGTCCAATTAAGGTGCACTAGGCTAACATCCACTACTATTAGATGTAACGTTCTGACAAAGTTAAAAAAATATGAAGATTTTCATTTAAATCAAATACATATCACAAAACAATCCAATAATATAGTCATATCAACCTCTCAAATAGGACCATTATGTTTCAAATTTCAAACTATTATCCCAGCAAATTATTAAATTTTCATATTGTCAGTGCCATATTTGCTCTGTTATCACAGAGAGCTTAAAGAATACTTGTCCCAATATTTTCTAAAGCTCAAATAATTACCATAAAAATTCTTTTAAAAATTTTTGAAGCTTGTGAAATTTAATAAACTAATTAATTTCAATTTATACAATTATCCAAACGGGTAAATCAATAAAACTAAATCAAGAATATTTAATTTAGCTTAGGGACTTTAGAACTTTAATATCTCTTTTTTAGTTCTTTTACACTTTCTCTTGAACGTTGCCCACATTGTAGATTTTGTTTTGGAAAGTAATTTTGCAAGCTTAGTCTTTTCTCCTCATTTTTTAGGTTACTCTTAAGGTATCTAGTCTTAAATAATTGGGTATTTGGGAATTAATTTGCAGGTTGGATTTTTAGGGAAAAAAATTTAGTCTGGAATTTGGGGATTTATGGAATTGCTAGTATGTTTAGACAAATTGAATTTGAAAAAATAATTGTTTGATTGTGTTAAATGGTTTGTAAGAACTTGACAACGTCTCCATTGTGAATAAGAGTTTGGTGAGCTCAAAGAGTGTGAAATCACTGCATTGGTTGTGGGTGTGTGAGAGTGAAAATATAAGCACGCTGAAAAGACTCGTGTTGGTGTGTAAAGATAGCCTTCAAATCTGGAGCATAGGTTATTACACAATGCTTCCATATTGTCCACTTTGGGTATCATTTCTCCCTTCTTAAGTATGTATATTCTCATCTCAGATTTGTCTCTATAAATTTTTGGTTTTGAAATTCATTCTTGTAGAACATGGTCCCCCCTTATTTCTTGTAGAATTTTGGTTGTGAAATTTATTAATCCTTAATACTATTTTAACCCTGCAAACCCTCAGCTAAAGGGTAGCTGGATATGCAATTATCTATTAGTCTTTGCACCTTTCTTAGAGTCTTGAATAAGTAAAATAGTGAAACTTGTGTTAAGTTACAATAAGTAGAAAGCAATGTTTGCTAGAATCTTTTCTATATTTTGTTTTGTTTGCATTTTGTTTATTTTGTTTGTATAGTTATAAGATTGGTTTTTGTAGAATGCACCATGCAATGCATTTTTGAAGTCTTTGTCGGGCATAAAAGTATTCATGACGAATTAGAATTTAATACCAGCCTGGATCATGTTCAAGACTCAATTAGAGATTAAATTGTAGAACACATGAATAACTAATTGCCCAGTTATATTTAAAAATTATGTTACATTATAAATAATATTTTAATTTGAACTTGTTATGTAACATTTAATTACTTTATGTGTAGTAATTGTTTTAATTTTAGGCATTTTATTATTCATTACATAATTTTTTCTATTTACATTATGATTTTTTAACTGGGCTATTATTTTGAAAAAAAAATGCTATGCATATTTTTTTTAATAATAACATCAAAATTAAAAAAATTGTTATAACAACATTCATGCCATTGGTTAAGTATACTTCAAAAATAATGAAATGAAATAAAAAAATAATATGGACAATGAAATATAAAACTTGTACATTTTTTTTAGTAATTACACATTTAAAAGTGATTTTGATCAACATTATTTAAATAATATTTATTCATTCAAAATCACTTTTGAGAATACAAGTCCATTTGGAAGTGTTTTTGTTTTCTTGTTTTACAAAATTATTTTTGAAATAAGAACAAAAAATAGTTTTTTTTATAATAAAAGAATCATAAATTTGTTTGGATATACTGCTTTGAAAACAATTTTTTCAAAACAAAAAAATAAAAAGCCTTGTTTGGAAATATTATTTTATAAAATAGTTATTAAAACCAAAAAACATAAATCATGTTTGGCAACCACATTCGTTTTTGTTTTCCTATTTTGCAACTCATCTCTCTGTTTGTCCAATAAGTTTTGGGGATGAGTTCTCTATTTGGAAGTAAAGCATGAACAATGGTGGAAGGATAACAAGAAGACGAGGATCATACCCATGCACATTCAACTTGTTGTGAACAAGATATCTAAATCCAACGCGCTTGGCATAGCGACTAGCCTTGAGATACTGAGCAACATGGGCAAGGGGAAATTGAAGCCTTACCTTGTGGAACATGGAGACAGCCATGACCTTCTTGTCCTCCATTGGTAGCACCAGGTGTAGTGGTGGAGGTTAGGTAATCTTGGACCAAGAGGGGGAGAATGAAAGTTGAGAGAGGCTGAGAGGGGGAGAAGAAGAGGGAAAGATAATTAAAAAATTGAGATAGCTTATTTATAAAATTGGCATTAATGATTTTTTTTTATTTTAATGTTCTCCATATGTTCTTTCAAATTGTTTTCTAAAAGCACAACTAATAAATGTTTTCTATTTTTTATTCTGGGAGTTACACTTTTCAAAAAATAGTTTTGGGCCAACGAGTGTTATTTCACTTGACTGGACCTTCTACTCATGCTAATCATGACTTGAGTTTAAATCTAGAGTATGCCGGTTGATAGGCGATTTGTAATTTCACTATAAATTCTTACTAAAGTTGATAGTTTGCTTTGGCATTGAACTAGAGATAGACTTTCTTCTTACCTAAACTTTTTATTATTAAAAAAAAAGTTTTGAAAAACAATTATAAAAAACATTAACCCAAACCTGTTCTTTTGTTTTATTATTTTAAAAAACAGAAAAACTACTTTTAAAAATACTTCCAAATAAGGCATAAACTTTCTAAATATAAATTAATGGAGATTATTCTAATTTTTTTTTTCTTTAAAGTATTAATACTGTGAATTAATTCTTATTTATATTTAATAAATATTTATTACGATACAAACGGTAATTGACAAGACATGAAACACACGAGGTTACCATATCCACTCCCAAAATTAATTTACTCTTGGCTCAAATCAGAATCTAGTCATAATTTTGAGGACCTGCGATACAGCCCGAGTTCTTTTGAAGCGGGAATTTGAAAATTCGAAAGAGAGCATAGAAGATGGTAAGTGAGAGAGAGTGAAAGTTCTTGGGAAGAAGAGGCATCCATGGAGGAAACCATATCCCGCATAATCACAAATCTGGAAGAGCTCCGAACGAACCCAGAGCCACTTCCTCTCTCCGAAGACACTCTATTGGATCTCGAACATCTCATCGACCATTCAGAACCCTTTTTATTGGACCGCCTCTACCATGAGCTCTCATCCAAGTCCCTCTCTCCCTCCACCCTCATCCCACCCATTGCTTCCGCAATGGATTCCAGCCCCACCCGCCATTCTCTCATGGCATCAAACCTGTTCCTTTCTCTGCTTCTCTCCCCCAATGCCCCCGTCTTCACCCTCTTCACCCCCATCTCCTTCCTCTCTTTTCTCCGCTCCATTCGCCGCTCTTTCAAGAACCGCTCACCGGCCCGGCCCGGCCCCGACGAGCCGGGCCAGGGTTCCCAAAACGCCGCGAACCGGAAAAGGAGGCGCGGTAGCCGAGGCAGGGCTTCGAGGAAAATTCCCCAAAACGACGATGATAATGGCGAAGAAATTGAGCTTGATGTTAGGGCTTTGCTTCGCGTGTTGGAAAAGTTGGTACTCGTGATGGGTTTGATTCATTTGGATCGATTTCCGGAGATTCTCAAGTCTTTGGTTCAAACAATGGCTGAGGTTCCGGTGATGGCGCTTGAATTATGTGGAAATGTGGGGCAATATAACAAATTGGCTAGTCTTTGTTCGCGGGTGCTGAGGGAAGTTTTGAGGCCAGAACATGGAGAGCCTTCGGATACAGCTGCTGAGGTTTTGAAGGCGTTATCTTCCCTTGTTCTCATGCCCAAATCACAAGCAAGGACCTTTGCTCTCGGTTTCATCACGAGCCAAATGATGAGCTTAGCTAGGGATTCTGATGGGGTGAAGAAAGCCGTGGTTAATTTTCCAAGGTACTTGGCCCAAATGGCCCCGGAGAAGTCTGAGCCTAGATCCTTGGCTGTTGAGTCCATCATGGAAGTTGTTCGCGTGATGGCATTGGAGGATCAAATTGCATTTGTGAAATATGTGGTCCACATGGCTCATGGGAAATCAAACCTTAGGCTTTTGGCGGTTGATCTTATTTTGAATCTGGTAATGTCTTTGAAAGATCCGTTGGCTGTGAATTCAGAAAATGAAATGAATGACCCTTGGGGAATAGGGTGCTTGGAGGCACTGATGAAGCGTTGTTCGGATGTGAGTACTGCAATTCGAGCTCGGGCTTTGTCGAATTTAGCACAGCTGGTGGGGTTCCTCTCAAGTGATGCTAAGAGTAGTGTGGTTATGAAAGAGTTTATGGGATTTGGTACAGTTAGAGATAAAAATGTTGAAGCTAGAATAAATGATATCCTGAGGAGAAGGTGTATGGATGATAAGGCAGCTGTCAGGAAGGCTGCTCTTCTTCTAGTTACTAACTTAACTGCTCTTCTAGGAGGTGCAATTGATGAAGTGGTGCTCAAGACAATGGGCATGGCTTGTTCTGATTCACTTATTAGCATGCGGAAAGCAGCAGCTGCAGCTCTTTCTCAGGTAGTTTTACTTCTTATAACATGTTTGTTGTACTATGTTTAAGGCAAAGCATGTGGAGAGACAGAAAACTGATGCAAAACTTAACAGCTTAGAAGGAAAATATAAGTCACGTCACGATGAGTTAGTGGGTTCTTTTCGCATGAGTAGCCTATATAAGAATCTCTTGTCATGAGAAGTGTAGAATTTGTTTGGTTTTGTTATATCATTGTGGGGATCTAGTTTTCCTGGAAAAGAATTTGAATAGAAAGACTACAACGGAAGAAATGCAGCATGTGTGGAAAGCTTTCACTGCTAACTGGTTGGGCCTTTGGGTTCAGTGGATACAAGTGAGTCACATTGTAGATGTTGCAATGCCATATATGGAAGCCACATGCAAAGCATAACGTGTAATATCACTCCATTGTGATTTATATGTTCCATATGATTAACAATAAATACTCGGACGATATTTCTCTGCATAAGAATGTCTTATTGCATTAAAATAATGCTTTTACATATCAAATTGTTTGTGAGATGATTAACAAATTCTCTTTTGACTGCTAGTTTGCCTGGTATATACTATAGATAGTTGTTTAGCTTGTCTGGGGTCTATCACATTCTGCATGAGAAGATTTGGAGATTTTGGTGCGTTAAAAATGATTTCTAAAATTCTTTCTAAATTTGAGAATCTTACAAGTCCTCTAAAAAGTCTTTTCTTATTCCTGGTTCCTTTTCACTAATAACAGATAAGTAATTTTATGCAATTTACTTTCACTATATGTAGGCTTTCAGATCATTCTCTGCTGAAACTGTAATAACTGAGTGGCTACATTCAGTTCCGCGTCTAATAACCGACAATGAATCTAGCATCCAAGAAGAATGTGAGAACATGTTTCAAGAACTGGTTTTAGACCGGATATCTAGAGCTGCCTCTGCTACCTCATCATATAGTGAATCCACATCTAACAGAAATATGAAAGAAAAAAGTTTAGACAAAGAGATGGAGATGCTTTTCCCCGAAGGAGTTCTGTATCTTCTGAGAGCGATTTGCAATGGAGAGGTGAGCCCATGGGTGAAGAAAATTTGCGCAAACCTAGGCAAAAGGAAACGGCTGAGGCACAAAATTGTTACTGCTCTTCAGAATATAATCAGGACATCTGAGTCTATCTGGCTGAGCCATTCCCTGCCAATAGAAAAATGGACGGCCCCACCTGGTGCTTGGTTTCTTTTATCAGAGGTGTCAGCATTCCTTTCAAAAGCAGTGGACTGGGAGTTTCTTCATCATCATTGGCAACTTCTTGACAGACATGAAGTGGAAGGTGAGTGTAAAAGCCCATTTGGGCAAAGAGATGCATTTGAAGAGAAAGAAGGAATAGAATGCAATTCTGTTGCCTGGGCTAGTGACCGTGTTTTCCTCTTACAAACAATCTCTAATGTTTCTGTGGAGCTGCCTCCTGAACCTGCGGCTGATTTGGCTCATAACTTGCTCAAACGTGTTGAAGAATTCAACATGCATTCAACGGAGGTAATCATTACATGATATTGTTAATCAAATTCATTAGACTCTTCACACCAATGCTTCCTTTCTCTTTCTTGAATGCCTAACTGGGTGGTTTGAATGTGTGATATTCTACCGCTGTTAACCATACGATATTACTTGTTCTACTTGATTGAGAAGTTCATAATGCACTTTCCTGGGATGCTTCTTTGTCTTGATCATCATCTTTTGCATCCATGTTTTGTAATTTCTTGATACATCAAATGTTGCTGTATCAAATCTGTCTTTGATCCCAATTTCTTATGAACTGGAGTAATGGACTGAAGGTTGCCTTAAAATTAACACTTCTATATGGTCTTCTAAGCTGTGTAATTGTCATTCTTTAAGTTTTATTTTCATGTTTGACACCCTACACTAGGTCTTGGAAACTTTGCTCCAGCTGATGCCTAAGCTTTTATCTTGTTCACACTCCTCCCGCCCCTAAAATAAAGAAAAGAAAAGAGGACACTCTTATACAGCATTATTTGGCGAAGAAATATTCGTCCTGTAATCATCTTAGTTTCTTAGGCAATCAACCCTGCAGTCTATACTCTATAGATATCAAACGGTACTATCATGTTAGATTTGTTATGGACAGTTAACGGAATAATTGGTTTCATTAAAAAAAAATGTTAATCAGTAAACAAGATAAAAGAACAAAAGCAATCCAATCTGCACAGAAATCAAGATGGCTAAGATAAACTGGGGAAGTATAGAGGTAGAACAGAACGAGAATAGGACAAGAACACAAAATATATAGACTTCTAATATGTACTATAATGAATTGCTATTTTTGCTTGATAGGTTGATGCTCATGTAAAAGCACTTAAAACATTGTGCAAGCGGAAAGCTTCGAATCTCATGGAGGCAGAAGCATTAGTGTTGAAATGGGTACACCAAGTTCTCTCCAGAGCTTCTAAAATAATAGAGAAGTTCATTTCAGAGGATTCAGAGCAAAATAAAGAAAGTAACTTTTTCACTCCACCTAGAAGTGGGGCTAGAAAAGGCAGGAAATTAGTAGCCAAGTCATTGTCAAAAGCAATTACAGCGATTTATACAATTGGGTCTTTAGTTATTGTCTGCCCATCTGCCGATATGAGCACTGTAGTTCCATTACTACATACTATCGTCACTTCCGGGAGTTCTGGTCCCAAATTAAACAAGTTACCCGGCCCTGCAATCTCTCTAGAACAAAAAGCCCCTTCTTTTTATATTCAAGGGTGGCTGGCCATGGGCAAGCTTTGCCTTGCTGATGGAAAGCTTGCAAAAAAATATATTCCTCTGTTTGTACAGGTTGGTCCTGTGACTTACGATCGTTTATGGTTCATGGTCTGTTATATGTTGCCTTGCGTTCTAATCAAAATATATTCTGTTTCCAAATACATTTGCAGGAGCTTGAAAAGAGTGAATCTGCAGCTCTTCGCAACAACATTGTGGTGATGATGGCAGATTTTTGTGTTCGGTACACTGCTCTTATTGATTGGTAAGCCTTGTAAGAGATACCGCATTAAAGTGAATTCGAATTTAAATTTAAAAGGTATAATGTAAAGAAAATAATCTAGTATTCTTTTTTTTTTTTTGGGTACAAATCTAGTGTTCTTTACTTCTTTAATTTACACAAATTGATAAACGAGTAAGCGGATCATAAAAACAGAGGAGTAACTTTTACTTTGGGCTGAGGGAGTGTATTTCAATAGTCCAATATTCACATTATGCGGCATATATATATTGAACAATGTCAAGTAAATATTCTCTTTGCTATTCTAACTTCTTTTTCATGGAAGTTATCAGTTACATAACAAAGATCACGAGATGTCTCTTGGATCCCTGTGAACTTGTGAGAAGGCAAACGTTTATATTGCTCTCCAGATTGTTGCAGGTATTTTTTATTTTATTTTTTTGCTTGCGTCTGCGACTCACATGCTGTTTGCTTTTATTTCACAGCTTGTTTCAATTATTGTAGTTAACTGGTTATAATCATACAAAAGAAGAAAGGAAGGAAAAAGAGAGAGAATAGAAGGAAAAAATACTATTTGCTAAAATATAATCTTCTTTTTATCTAGAGGGACTATGTGAAGTGGAGAGGAGTGCTATTTCTTCGGTTCCTTTTGTCACTTGTAGACGAATCAGAAAAGATTAGGCAGTTAGCGAATTTTCTCTTCGGGAATATTTTGAAAGGTTTGAAGCTTTACCTTGATAATTATACTTCCTAGTTATATAAATTGAATAATATGTTTGTTGTTGGACTTTGAATATTGTGTTTATGTCACCAGTGAAGGCTCCTCTTTTAGCATATAATAGTTTTGTAGAGGCTGTTTTTGTTCTGAATGACTGCCATACCCATAATGGACATCGCGAGTCCCAAGGGTCACAAATGGAAAGCCAACTTTTTTCCATCAGGTAAAGGGGTCCCAAATTAGCAATTGATAAGACAGTTATTTAGTTGAGATATTGTGCTTATATCAAGTCTGCATCGTTCTTTTCAGGGGTACTGATGAAAAGTCAAGGTCCAAAAGGATGCACATTTATGTTTCTTTACTAAAACAAATGGCTCCTGAGCATCTTCTAGCAACCTTTGCGAAGTTGTGTGCAGAAATTCTAGCTGCAGCTTCTGATGGTATGCTCAATATAGAAGATGCAACTGGACAGTCTGTTCTACAGGTATAAATCTGTACTAGCAACGGTCACTAAGTTGTCCTCAGTCTATACTCTTATGTATGTTGTGTATGCCATTGGCAATGCAAGCACATCTGAATATTGAGGGGACGGGATACAGCAATGCCTTTACTATTGTCTTCTTTCCTATTCATTTTATGTTCAAAATTATAACATTAATTGTGGGATCAGGATACTTTTCATATTCTTGCCTGCAAAGAGATACGCATCCCATCCACACGTGCATCATCATCTGAGTCAGCAGACGTCGAAGAAGAAGGGGGAGAAAATGGATCTGCTGCTAGAGGAAAGGCTATAACTCAGGCGGTCAAGAAGGGCCTTATCCAAAATACAGTCCCCATCTTCATAGAGTTGAAACGTCTATTGGAAACCAAGAATAGCCCTCTCATAGGGTCTCTCATGGAGTGCCTCCGGGTCCTTCTCAAGGACTACAAGAATGAGATTGATGACATATTGGTTGCTGATAAGCAGCTTCAGAAAGAGCTTATCTACGACATACATAAATATGAAGCAGCAAAAGCTAAAGCAACAGTTGCTGAGGTTGTAGCCGCCATGCCAAAATCAGGTACAAATCAATCACCTGATGTGTCTAAGAATCTGACCAAGGCACAAGGACGAACACATGGACAAAGTAAGTACAGTAACAAGTTTCCAAGTGGTTCAAAAGTTGCATCAGCAATGGCAGATGCAGCAGCTGCAGCAACAGCTCGTTCTGTGCTCAGGGAAATCAACAAGGGGACGGGGACGCCACTTAGTTCTTTGAGTGTTCCTAAAGTCAAGTCTCGTACAGGTGTATGCAATTCTAGAGATGATCAGCGCAAGGATGTCATACAGTCTTTGAGGAAAAGACAGTCTTTCGATTCTGATGAAGAAAACTAACATCACAATGTATTTAGATTTTCTTCCTCTAGGAGCCATTGGAGCCTGAAAGGCGGGTCTTTTAAGACAAGTATGGGGGCTTTTTTTTTTGGTTTACTGTTCCTTTCACGTTGATGTAAATATAAGGGCGAGTGTTTCATAATTAAACACTTGGTTTTATTCTGCGGTTATTCTCGGGACATAAACTAACAGCCATTTCGTTAACGGAATAACTTACCAGGCATGAATTTTTTATTTGTTAAATAATTTAGCACTAATTGACAGTTGTAATGAGAGCATCCAAAAGTCCACTGAGATCATACTCTAATTTTAACTAAATGAATAAACATCTTTTAAAATAGATTAACTTAATGTGCAAGTTTTTCTTTTTCTTTTCTTTTTTTTAAATAGGCTCTTATAGTTTAAAAATTATATGTCTTTATATTTTTTTTAAAAAAAGTTTTAATTGGGCATTGAAATTACTCTAATTTTAACTAAAACAATGAAAAAATCTTTTAAAATAGGTTAAATTAATGTGCAGTTTCCTATTCTTTAAAATAATCATGTAACCAATTCTTAAATTATGTTTGATCCTATTAGTACATAGTAGTATAGTACTTCTTATCTTTAATTAAACAAATGCTTCTTGTTTTTTTGTTAGGTACAATCTTTTTTTTAATTTTTTAAAATTATAGTTATGTAGCCCAATGTTTTAAGAACCGAACCGGAGATCGAACCGGTGAGACTTATGGGTCATGGTTCGATTGGTTCAACTGGTCGAACCGGTGGTTGAACCAGATGACGTAATAATTATAATTATAATTATATGCATAATTATTTATATATATATAAATAAATCTAATAATATGAATAATAAAAATTGACTACATATGATAATATTTATTATTGTATTCAATTAAAATAGCCTTATTTTGAGAGTAACAGAGATTTAAGGGGAAAATTTATAGTTTAATATTTATTTAAAAAATTTATTATTATTATTATTTTTAAAATACTCATAACTATGAAAATAATTATTATTTTTTATTGAAAATCAATTGGTCCAACTTCATTCGTTCATTTTTCATCACATAGATCTTAAAAAGTTATGTGAAGTTGATATAAAATGCATCCAAATTGGACGAACAAGTAAAAAATTATGACTTTTGAGATATAAATGTGAAAAAAACTCCTAAAAAACTAATTTAAAAATATGAAAAAGTAATAAAAAATTTCAAAAAAAGCAACAAAAAAAAAAGAGAACCGACCGGTTTTCAGAAACTCGGTCCGGTTCATCCGGGTCGCCGGTTCAATCCAGTTCTGTCTGGTTCAATCCGGTTCTTTTCGGTTCAACAGCTAAAACGATTTTTTGGACTAACCGGACCGACCAGGCACCCGGGTCACGGTCGGACCGGCCGGTCCGGTTCGGTTTTTAAAACCATGATGTAGCCTTGCTCTTTGAGTAAATGTTTATTTTAGTCCTTTAAAAATATGTGACATTACATTGATTTTTTATTTATAAGTATATTAAATTGGTTCTCCAAATATATAGTGACATTAAATTAGTCCTTTAATGTTATATTTTTTAATCAAATTGGTCTTTTAATATTACATTTTTCCATCAAATTGGTTATTAAAATGTCATGAAATTAGTCATTGAAAGACGAAATTGATGACATTTCTTGTCATTCAATAACTAATTTGATGTCGTTGATAAATGGAAGACTAATGTGATATTACGTATATTTTTACATGATCAACATGGATATTTACTCTAATTTTTTTTATAAACAACCCATAAAAGGTGGTTGAAGAGGTAAAGAGAAGAGTAACTAAAATTATTGAGAACAAAAATAAATTTGCTTATGATTGGAGCTACTATGATAGTTATATAATATTTACAATCATTAAAATTTGCATAATAAGAATTTTTAAAAAATCAATATTGCTTTTTTCCAAACAAATAAATATTGATAATTAAATAGAAATATCATATATTTAAAGTACCATAAATTCTTATAAGCATCATGATCATTTTAATTAAATTTATTTTTCGTATAGAAAAGTAAATTTTATTTTTCAATAATACTGTATCTGTTACGATTCAAGTACAAGAGGAAAGTTCATTAAAAAAGACTAGCGTATTGAGTGGGAGAATCTCATAACTTAAGTATTTCATTAAGTTGTCTTTTTTAGGTAAAGTAAGACATAATATTATATACCAATTTGAAAATTGGCGTCCAAGACATATTGGATTATTTAATCCTATGTGGACTAGCATAGTCACATATTTGCTAAGAGACTTGAATTAATTGAATGTCATATTTGTGGAGCATTGATAACTATTTGGCAAGTGTACCAAATCGCTCAAGTAATAAAGTGATGAGTAAATTATCATCTCCACAGGAAATTGTGTTGTCAAGTATCAAATTATTAATTTAGATACTATTTAAACGGTGCAAATTAATCAAGAGAATTTAGAAATAAAACTAAAATTGTAATTATGTTAAATGAGGTTGAGCAAACAAAGAGTGAGATGCTAGAGATCCGATTTCACTTGATTTTCTAATTATTTGGATTCTTTCTTAATTAAATTCCAATTCAAGAATAGATGGTGGGAGATCTAATTTAATTAATACCAAATTCATTGGTAAATCAATTCTCTTCAACTATCTAGAATTAATTAATTCCTTAGTTTAATTCTAAATAGAACAAGGCATGAATGAACAAAATTCCAAGTAATACCGCACAACCAACAATATCTATTCGTAAATTATTGTTTAATCATGGTGTTTATATCAAGAAGCAACATCACATATGAATTTCTCAATCATATGCATGACCATCAATTCAATTTATGGTTGATCAAATCATAAAAGCATTAAGAATAAAGATGAACACTCAATCATGAAAGGAAAATTAGATTAAGAACTATAAATCTAAACAAACATCTATTCAAGTTACATTATCACCCTAGCTAGGAAGATTTTAGAAAAACATCAAGAAATAAGAGCACAAAAGATAGGAAATTGCAAACTCTATTGAAACCAAAACAATAAGAATATGAAGATCTTGAATCCTTACTCCTTGATGATCTCCTTGGCTCTCCTAAGGCTGGAAGCCTCTTGTTCTTTGAATTTCGCATCCCCCCAAAGCCCTTTCTCCCTTCTCAAACTTTTTCTTTTGCCTTTTATACTAAAAAAAATTTCTGCCTCCACCGCTTAAGTGGTGGCTTTCCACCGCTTGGGTGCTCAAGTGGCAAGGAGAAATCATGTTCTGGGACTCCGCTTAAGTGGTGGCTTTTGGCTGCTCAAGCGGTGGGATGACAACAAGCATGTTCTACATTGCGCGCACTTTTTACCCCCTAAATGTTTGAATTGGACTTCGAATTCTTCAGTGAAGTTGTAGATATTTCTCTTATCTTTCCAAAACATCAAGAATCACACCAACACGAGGTCTGTAGCTCAGTTATACCCAAATCACTACAACAATGTTAGTTTACAAATTATGCAAGCTTCATCTCGCATTAGATTTTCCTCTATGATTTGAGCATTTAGACATCGAAACTAAAATTTCCATTAAACACGAAAGTTGTAGCCCTATGTATTATCTTTATAAAGGATTTGGAATCACTTCCATTGGACCTCTAGAACTCATGATATGATCATTTTACTGCAAGCAGGTCATTATGACTATCAACTTTCAAAGTTCCTTGTCAGATTCTTGATTTTCCATTAAACTAGTCTAAGATCTCTACCTTTCACCTGAAATTCATTAAAAACATACCAAAGACATAAAAGGAAGATATGATGATAAAACACAATAGAAGACATAAATAAGTGATGAATGAAATTAAATCCTCCAACAACAAAAGCACTAAATGTGTGTATTTTATCCACACATTAAGCATATAAGTCCATTTGTGATCATTTTTGTTATTAGGTTTTTATAAGCATTTAAACCTATTGTGAACTGTGGTGATGTGGTCTTTGTGTATGTGTTTTTTATAATGAGTAGGTTAACCTATATTGTATACACAAGGAGAGACCCGTACTCTTATCCTATATGTATTATGGTTGTCACATTGAGATCATAAGCTTCCATGCATATAGAGAAAGAGGATAATTTTTCTCCTATGCTTTATGATTCATGATAATCTTCTCATGATTCTTTTCTTAAAAATATAAATTTCTATTCAATATATAATTTTATTAGTGAGTTTAATGGCTAATAAATATATACTTTTTACTTTTTCTAACTTCATATATAAATTTTAGTTTAATCTTACAAGGCGACCTACTCTCTCTACCCATTCTAGGTGGCCACTCAGAAGAACATTTACTCTGATTTTTCTAGTACACTCCTATTCAGGCCGCCTCTTCTGTGTCATCCAATTCTCAATAAAAAGACTAACTATTACATTTCAAACTCATAAAAACAGCGTATCTTAAAAAATTAGTCTATTAAATAAGAAAGGCCCGTGATTTAATTACCGTATTGATTTACATTTTCTGACAAATATGGGACATAATATTATCCATATGTTCCATATCTAAACTTCGAAAAAAAGAAAAATCTTCCCATCAGAGTATCAGACGATAAGTCAACAACAGTGCTTTGAAAATTAGAACGCAGAAGAGCTTTTGGTATGCGTTGTTAGCTCATACCAAACCACAGTATAAATGTCGCCCAGACCATTCCTAACCTTAGTACCATGATCACGATGCTCAGTGTCCCAGGTCAGGTAACTCTCTCCCATTCCACACTGTTTTTCCTTCCCTTTTTCTTCTTTCATATCATTGTCGCTCATGCTAATCTCGCTTCAACCTCAAATCACCATCGAAATCACGATCATTTTTCTCTATTGATATATATTCATTCTTTTTTTTTTTTTCTGATTAGGTTTCTGAATTTTAAGGTTCAGTCAAATTTATGTGCTGATTCTGCGAGCCCCTGAATTTATATATATATTATTTTAAGGGTATTAGTTGAGTTAGGGCAAATTCGGTGAGTCATTTTGCGTTTCAGAAGTGGGTGTTGGGGTGTTGTTTTGTGATGGATGGTAATAAGGACGAGGCAGTGAGGTGTGTTCGCATCGCCGAGGAGGCGATTGCGTCGGGGAACAAAGATCGCGCGCTCAAATTTATCAAAATCGCGCAGCGCCTGAATCGCAATTTGTCGGTGGATGTGTTACTGAGCATGTGTGAGGGGCTTGATTCTCAGTCCTCCGCGTCTTCTTCCTCGGATGGAAACTGTGTCGGCGGGGCTAAGAGGGTGAATGGTGCGACCAGAGGTGATGAGGGTTTGAATGGTGAGAGGAATTATACGGAAGAAAATGTTGAATTGATTAGGGAGATTAAGGGGAAGAGAGATTATTATGCGATTCTGGGTGTGGAGAAGAGTTGTTCGGTTGAAGAGATTAGGCGGGCTTATAGGAAATTGTCTTTGAAAGTTCATCCTGATAAGAATAAGGCGCCAGGTTCTGAAGAGGCGTTTAAGAAGGTATCCAAGGCTTTTAAATGTTTAAGTGATGATGGGTCGAGGAGGCAGTATGATCAGACTGGATTGGTTGAGGAATTTGAGTACAACCAGCAGTATAGTGTTAGGCGCCGGAGGAGAAGGACAACTAACCATGATATTTTTGAGGATGAGTTTGATCCTGATGAGATATTTAGGGCATTCTTTGGACAAGCAGATGTCTTTGGGAGAACTCATGTTTACAGGACACGGGGGACGGGAAGTCACCAGAGGCAGGAATTTCAAGGGGGAGGACTT
Organism: Styphnolobium japonicum; assembly: GCA_023212625.1. Taxonomy (NCBI): domain Eukaryota; kingdom Viridiplantae; phylum Streptophyta; class Magnoliopsida; order Fabales; family Fabaceae; genus Styphnolobium; species Styphnolobium japonicum. The sequence goes on along the minus strand of JALBWW010000003.1, from coordinate 15,267,212 downwards.
AATCTTATGCTCCTTTTTCAACTTTTGCCATTCTTGATCATTTTCCTGCTTGCCTACTTGCCGTTCTCTGAACCTGACTATTCTTTGCACAAGAATTACTCATACCAGATTCCAAAGACAACCGAGAAGTATGGGGTTGAGTTTTTTGTGAAATCTCAAGCATTTGATGCCAATTATCCGCATGGAAGTCCTGCTCGTGCTAATATTGACGACAATGTCATAAAGGATTATAGGAATGTGCTTCGTCGTTATTGTCAAATAGAGGTTCAGAGACGTAGTTGGAATAGGAATCTGCCTACTCCTCACTGTGAAAAGCTACAAAACTTTGGATTATCCTGAAGGTAAATCTTATCTATTCTCTTTATTCAGTGAAGGATATGTATCATCCAAGCAATTTTCTGTTGTTAGAATTGATATAGTTTTTCAATGGATTGAAATACATTTCCTTTTATTTTCACTATTTTTGAATACTTGTTTGTACCTAAATAAGTGCTCATCTTTCACTGCTTTCTATTGGCTTCTGACTCTATTGAACATAAAGCAGTTTTAATACCACCTTTCTCTCATGTTATATTACTGCTTTGATAAATTAATTAGCAGTATGAGGGAAGTTTTTTAAGGATGAGATAAGAGAGATTGCCTCAGTGCTTCTTGTTCCAGCTATATTTTACACTCGTCATGTCTGGAGATGTGGTAGACATTGTTACTTGTTGACATGACTATTCTATCCCACTAAATATTTAAAACTCTAATTAGGTTTTGCCAGTGAAAGTGGTCATCAATTTTAGCTCTAAAGAGTGAAGTACATTTGACAATCTAGATTTTGTTAAGGTGCATTGTTCAATTGTGTTTACATGTTCACATTTATGTCTGCAACTAGGGCATTCTTCATCGAGGTCTAGTTTGTTTATTCAAAATTTAGATAACAAGATTATTGTCATGCTCCTCTAGTTTGCTTTCTGTTAGAACATTAGGACTCTTTAAGTGTTTTAGGAGTCTTATGATGTTAGTAGTCTTATTGGGCTAGACTTGTACTAGTTGTACTACAGTACACTCACACTTGACCTAGATAAGTAGTATAAATAGGTGTTAGTGGTTTGTATCTAATACACAATTTCTCTCGAACACTCTTTGTTTCAAAATGGTATCAGAGCGGTACCATCCTTCGTGACCTAATCCGTATTCTGCTATTGAGTTCCCAAAACTCGAGAACTCGTCCCATGGTATCCTGTGACTCTCCTACCTGTTGGCTGTGCTCTGACTCCGGTCACAGTAACCCTAGCTTTTCCTTCTATCTACAGCTGCCACTCACTTTTCCAGCGAACATTAACGGCTGTCTTCATTTTTCTGGTGTTACTTCTTCCTCTCTGCCGTGGCTTCCATCTCTTGTTCTCTACCTTCCTGGTCTCTGATGGATGCACTGACCTCACAATTGGAATCAGAAGGTGCCAATCTGTCAGTCAGGAGTCAGGACCCAAAGTCTCGTCGGAAAAATCTTAGCCATGAGCCACCCTTCTCTGGCAGCCTTACGACCATGCACCTGTGCGTGGAGGAGCCTAAGCCTCAACGCTTTGCTTCGATGTTTCCAGCCAGTTCCCTGCCTCGGTTTTCGGTTTCAGCCACTCCTCTGCCATTGTTGGCACTGTTTGACCGTGTCTCTATTGTCACTCTCCTATTTGGCTTCGTTCCTCCTCTGTTTGGCCTTTTCCTATGTGGGTTTCTCTGCTCTCACCTTTGTTTAGCTCGTTTTTGTCTGTTTGGCTGCTGAATGGCTATGTTAGGGCTGTTTGGTTCCTGTTTCTGCATCGGTTGCTGTGTTCTTGGCCTTGTTTAGTTTTTTGTGTTCTCTTCCAGCTGCGAGCTGTTATCAAGTTGATTTAAGTTGTTTTGAGCCAATTCAAGCTAGATTCAGTTTTTATCATTCTAGCAGTCTCCTACTTATTTGGCTATGCATCATTTCTGCTATCTATTGCTCTTCTAGTTGCGCATCATACCAGCCATCATTTTGTTGTGTTGTCTCTCCAGCTATGTGGTTTATTGCACCCATTATATTGAAATGTGTTTTTGTTACAAGCTGTGAGCTTAGTAAGCTTCAGCTTGATGGGGAGTGTTAGGAATATTAAGAGATAAGGTATTTTAGGAGTCTTATGATTTTAATAGTCTTATTGGGCTGGGCTTGTATAAGTTGTACTTCACTAGTACTGACCTAGATTAGTAGTATAAATAGATGTTAGTGTTAGTGGTTTGTAACTTTGTATATAATACACACAATGTCTCTTAAACACTCTTTGTTTCAACACTTTCCTTTTGTTTTGTCGCTCTTTAGTAATGCTTTATTTGGTATCAAGTAGAAGGGAAAATAAAGGAAGTACTAAAATGAAAGGAAACAAAAAGAAGGGAATAGTTGTGATATTTCTTGCAGACTTGTTTGGTTTGATGGTATGCAAAAGAAAGTGGTTCAAACATTATTTATTAGATTAACAAATAAAATTGAAAAATAATTATTTGACCTAAGGCTACTTTACAAATTTGTTCTTTTGTCAGTATGTTGATATATATTTACATAGTGATAATATTTATGAAAACATTAAAGGGTAAAGTAGGTACGAAAGAGTGGTTGCTATTAGAAAACAAAAAATTTCCATCCAAATCCATCCATGACAGGACGGGTTGCAAGTCTGTGGGATCCTTCCGCTTCCACTTCTAATCCATTGGTTGCATCCTTTCCCTTACTAAACATATGGTAAAACACTTCCCTTTCCCCTTTCTGCAGAGTCGTATGGTCCATGTTTTTCCCTTATCATTGATCTTTCTGTGGCATTTTGGACACTTTTTCTAATTCTTACTTTTGTTTGAGTTTGTTAAGTTGTCATTCCACGTCTACTTTGTCACCGCCCTGTGCTTTCTTTTTAACTTTGGTTCATGGTTCCTTGACTAGCCATGCCAATTGCAAATTCTCAACCCTTCCCTCCCCCTCAACAAAAGTCAAAAGATTAAAAGAAAAGAAATCCTCAAAGCATATTATTTATTTAGAGAATTGTCCTTGATGCATGGTTCAGGATCTCGTTAATTTCTTTTAGCCCTTTATGTAGTTACTTTTTCTCAGTTCTTTTTCCTGTTATTTCCTTGTGTTTACGCATTGGAATTATGTTACCTTTTTCTCCTATATTCCCTTTTTTGGTATGCATTGATGTTCTCATATGCATGTGTAGCAAAAGTGACTACATGGATAATTTTTTTCTTGGCTTGAGGAAGCCACGTATCAGTTGCTGAGCTTTTGTGCACATTGTATTCTTCAGGATATCTAGTATATCTGTAGGAGTAGCTCTTGGTACAGGCTGTATGCTAACTGAGTTGCTGCCAGTCAATTGCCCTGCTCATCTTGCTCTGAGAAGTCTTTGATAAATATGCTTAACAGGGTTTTTTTTTAATTATTGTTGGAGGGATATTTGGATGGGATTGTCTATTATGTTATACATGATTATCAATGATGCAGAACATGGCAGCAAATAATTACACGAGAAGTTATAAGTATCAGCAGTGAGGCACTCGAAAACAAGCCCATGAACCGAGTTCGATAAAATACTCGTGGGTAACAACTTATATAAAGTAGATTAGAAGTTTGCATATTACGTGATAAAAAAAACTCATGTGAAAGAATGCTATTGCTTCATGCAAGTGAAGATTCCATCAGTTGAGGAAGCTATGTAAACTCTTCAGATTGAATTTGATTTTTGAAGTAGGTTTGTGAATTTTCCTTTCCTGTCTGGTAGGAGTATGACTTTGCGTGTGATTGGTGATTAAATTTTGTTGTATGGTGACACCTTTAATTCCACTGATCTAAAACTGCCAAAATTTATCGATTTAATGCTTCTTGAGTACTCGTACAGTTTCAGACACCCGTAGTGCCCTTTCTGAATATCTTTTCAATCTATCAGGCTCTCGAATGATTGGGATGCAAAAAATAGGAATGCGCAGAGTAATTGGACTTGGGCTGAGTTCAAATTCATTGAACATTTACTTTATTTTTTCATTTCCTTCTTACCAAACATTTATACCCTCTTCAGACTGAAGCGGCTCCTTAATTGGTGAATTTTGTATATTGGCATGTATGTGGATGATGCTTACACAATATTGACAAGACACATTGGATTTTATTTTTAACCGTCTTCAGTTAGGTCTAAACGTTGTTTCTACATGGTGTTCCCTTAATCTTCGGTTGCTGGTGGCTAGGTTGACACGTGTTTCAGTTCAGATCTTTTTAAAGAACTCGCCGTATCTGGAGAAATGATATTAACTGGATTTCACTTAATTTTTTGAACATTTTGTACAAAATATTATTTATCTGTAATATTTTAAAAAGAAAACAAGAATGAGGTTCACTAGACTAATGAGCATAGGGCCATAAGGAGTAAAATATTTGGGTCTCAGTTCTCACTCTGGAATTCCTATCTGTGTCAGTCATCTTGTGTACAGCTAATGTGATGCACCTAGTTTGTGCAAAAATCTGCAGTTTAATCTAAGGAAAAGTTTTGTGGAAGCACATGGGCATTGTATGGAGGATGAAAGGTCAAGGTACAACACAGCATTGTTTTTTTGGAGGGGGTCGGGTGAGGTGCTGCTGAGTTGTGCCTCAAAAGATGGACTTACCCTTCTCTGGAGAATCGTGGCCCCTTTTCGGAAAATAAATAAAATAGAGACGCTTGACATGGTACTACGGGGTCTCCACTTGCATTAGATGGTAACTAGTAAACCTCCTCTTGCTCATGATGAGAAGGAGACGCTTGTCAGTTAGTACAGCGTCTTTTGTGGATCTTCTCTGTGTGAGGAATATTCATCTTGTCACTTCTTGTTGATGTTTTTACATTACTCATGTGACTTCAGAGATGAATTATTGCGAAAACACAACAGCACAGCCACATACAATGTGTCTGTCATAGCACAATACAAGCTAACGATCCATCCCAAAATGATAGACCCAAAGGACGGTTGAAATATCCGCCAGCATCCTCACGCTATACATAAACAAAAAAAATTTGCAAAAAAGTTTTAGTAAAAATAAGTTTTTGATATGTATTAAGTGTTATTGATGTAATATTATTCTAATTTATATGTGTAAATAAGTTAAGAGATAAGAAATTAAATATAACACCTTTTATTTAAAAGGCAAATCCTAACATCAATTGTCAAGTGTGTGCTTCTGATTAGGGACGAGTAAGAATTTTGATCTTAAGGGCATGTTTAAATGTACGAGGATGAAGGGAAAGGGATAGGAGGGAAAGGTTGTAAGTAAATTTCATTCTTTTTTAGTTGTTTTTTAAAATGAGGAGAGAAAAATGAGAAATCATCAGATAACTCTTCAAAAAATTTTTTTTATTAATTTTTATGAACATTTTAAAGTTCTAATTATTTAGAGGACTTTAAGGAGTTTAAAACATTCAAGGAAGAAGACAAACCTTATTATTTAACTTCACATATTATTCTTTTTTTCCTCCCTTCTATTTTTTCTTTTGATTTCCTTATAGTTTAAGAGGTGTTTGTATTTTTTTTTTCTTTAAAAACATATCAATTTACAAGTAGGTATTAAAAGATGTCATTCACTAAAAAATTTAGTAAATCTTTATTTAAATAGAATTGACAGAGAATTATTACTAAATATTCACTCACCTCAAATAAATTTTATTATACTACTTTTAAAATATTAGTTCCCATTTTTTTTTTATAAATAAATTTGCTTATTTGTTTTTTGGTAAAAATAATTTCTTTTTTTTTTTTTTAGTAAAAATGATTTGTTTGATTTTGGAAACAAGACACCACAGCCCGGGTCCACATGTTTGCAAAGTGCAAAGCAACTTCGAGATGGCAGCCGTCCAAAAAACACGTCAACAAAGAAAACACAGAAAAAGTAAGAGAAAGCCATGGCCACCCACCGCGCCACTGTGCACCGACACCAAATCGCAGGTTCAGGTTCAGCACAAAACCATTGAAAAGACGATAGTGCCCTCCAATACTTTTCCCATATTAAGATTTGAAAATAAGAACCGGAGAAATTCTTAGTTACATATGCAGTGTAGTAACCATTTCATTTAATATTAAATATAAGTATAGTAACCATTTTATTTAATATTAAATATATATAAAGTTGTATCATAAATATATTTATCTTTAAATAATATCTTTTATACATGTCAATTGTAAAATAAGTAGTGCCTAGTTAATAATTTCTGTAGTAACCCAAAACATAAATTGAGGGAGAGTACGCATCTTTCACCCATTTTAAAGATATTTGCACTTCAATTTTTTTAACTTCAACAATTAAACTAAAAATGAGTTATGTAATCTGTACAAAAAATTAACTTTTATGTACAAAAAATGGTGGTATAACACAAGCAAAAGTAAAACTTTATTAAATCCATTAAGAATACGTACATATAAAATACAATACTGTATATTGTCTACCAAAAAAACTGAGACCCAGATCCGGCAACCATTTTCAGTTTTCAGTCACCGGAATCATCGTCGCCGAAGATAGACACCCGGTTGTACAGAAGGAACAAAATGAGGAGGAGGAAGAGGGCCACGCCTACCGGTGACCCACTGAGCCGGTGGATGGTATCGGGTTCGCCGGTTGAGAAGATGGCAGAGATGAATGAGGCACGGTCAGAGGAGAGGAACTGGATGGCAAGGAGGAGGATAATGGGGAGGAGGAGCAGACCCACTGGGCTTAGGAGCTCGGAGATTGCTTCTGTTATGGCTTCTCCCTGGTCCCCAACAAGGAAGGGACCTACCACCACAATGGCTACTACTACTGCTAGAAGGAGGCCATGAGGTGCACCTCCACCTTGTTGTTGTCTTCCTTCTATCATATTTGGAATAGAATGCAATGCACTTTGGAGGGTTTTGGACTTGAAGCTAGCTTGAAATAGAGGGAATAGTGTACTATGTGGTGTGGTGGAATGAATAGTAGTAGCAAGAGTTGTATTGTATTAATGTTATCAATGTGTTGTGTCTTTTTGTGGTGCATTGTACTGTGTTAGTTGTGGCCTTAAAATATGTGCTTCGGGGACGCCTTTGTCTCAGAATATTGAATTGTTTTTTTGACTCTAGGCTCTCGCTTGTGTGGAGAACGGTGAGTGAGCTTGCATGGCATGTGCTTTAAGCCTTTTAAGGAGGAAGGAAAATGGAAAACAAAAAATAGGAGGAGAAAAAAAGGGGTTGTGTGGAACTGGGAGGAAGTTTCATGCACTTTTGTGGTGTGGACTTAAACCAGTGCTGGGCTGAAGAAGGCAACTTGGCCCTGGTTACAGTGAACTATAGGCCACAAAATATGAAAATAGAGATTTGGCTCCTGCGGCTTCAAATTTCAAACACAAGAGAAAGAGTTCTCTCAGAGGATAATGCTATCAAAATTTTGGCGTTCGTATGCTCGAGCTATTCACCGTCTAAAGAACCTCATCAAGTTTAGGGTGGGTATTACCTTTTAAAAATAAAATGAATTCCAGATTATTTTTATTTTTTTACCAATAGATACGTTGAGCGTTTATGTGGTTCGTTAGCTTTGCAGCAGCACCCTTTCTCGGATTGGTTAAAGCGTTTAAATTTTACTCGTGACACTGTTTCAATATTTCTAATTGATTAAGGCATTAATTAGCTGGTTGGAAGTCAAATCAAGCCTTCACGGTTGAGGTAACTAGGGGTGCATGTATTTTGTATAGGCGCTTAATCTACTAAATTAAATTTCCTTAGAATTGATGAAGTTTGAGTTGAAAACGACTGCTGATGTACAATAATTATCAATCTGATCAGATCATTTTTTTAGCAGACATAATAAATATTTAATTTGGGCACTAGATCAATAAAACATTAAACATGCAATTTGTTTGACAGAAACTCCTTGATAAAACTCAAATATATAAAATTGTAAAAATAAATTACTTGCTATTGTTTTTTTTTTTTTTTGGTAATTCAAAGGGGCAACTTGCTATTGGTTTTAGTTTACAAACTGTTTCGTATATCATATTCATTCAATAAATTTTCTAATCAATAATATAGTGATCGAATAAAAGCCTACTAGCTAGTGCCATTTGAGCTCTAACCAGCTGTATGGCAGACTTTGTTTTCTTCCTTTTGTTTTGCATACCAGTTTGTTTCGTAGATTAGACTATTTTGTTTCTTTCAAAAACAATTCTTTTTTTGGTTTAAAGTAAAATCGACACAAGAGAAAGGTGGAAGTGACCAGCTATCAAATGCTTGATCGTCACCTAATTTGTATCAGTTAACACTTAGAATGAGTATCGATGGATTTTTAAGCAAAATTAAAATATGTGTTTCAGAACCACGACTTCCACAAGACAAATATCTTTATGTACTATAAGCATATGAAAAAGATATATTTACCTAATTTCTGCTTATATTCTGGCAGTGTAATACACGTCAGTTTTCATGACCATGGGAGCTAATTAATAGGGACACACCATGAGTTTTGGCTTTTGTCAAAAACAAATTTGTGAAATGCAAGAATCCAAGTGACATAGAGGGCAATTTTGAGACGACATCGTGGAGCTACGAGTCTAAAAACACAGGCTTAAAAAGGCATGTTAATTTTAAAGAGAGCTTATTTCGTTTAGATTATCGATGTATTTTAAGCAACGATACTATTTACCAAGTGTGTGGCTTTTCTGTTCTGGATATAGATTCTTTCAAAAGATATCGATGCATTTAAAATTGAATGAGGGTATATGAAACTCTATTAACACTAGACAACAACTTAAATATGAAAAAAAAAAAGAACAACTAAACACAAGAAGGGGGGTTGAATTGTGTTTCTTAACCCTTTTAAAAAAATTTTCTTTTGACAACATATTGAATACAACGAAGGTTAAAGGTTAACAAGTAAAGAACGTAAAAACAAGACTTTTCAGTCTTATTGGACTCTAAGGATTTTAGAGAGATTTTTAGGAATGCAGTTAAGAATTTCGAAGAACCAATTTAAAAACTTTGTTAATAAACACAATGGTAAACTCCATAAGTCAGTGGAAATAATAAAACATACTAGAAGAGAAGAGAAGCCTACACCAGAGATTTATCCTGGTTCACTCTCACCAACAGAGAGCTACGTCCAGTCCCTTCAACCAGAAGGATTTTCAACTAATCTTTTTCGAAATTACAAGTATTATTCACCTCTTTAGGTTACAAGTATTTTCAACCTCTTCAGGTTCAACCACACCAGTATTCTTTTATACCCACTTCTTGAAAGCTTACAACACTAAGATGAATAAGTAGAAGATGATGAAAGCTTGAGTTTGAAACTCACTAGAAAATGAGAATAGACAATTGATCTCAAGACTTTAACTTTTTTACAAGTGAAAAGAATTCTAAGAAGAAATAAAGCTTTTTAGTCTTTGTAAGTTGCTTAGGCAAAAAATCTCTCTCTTCTTCTAGTGCTGCTTCTCTTTTTTATAAATGAGAATAAGTTGAGTAGATTTCATAAGCTTCGTTCGTCCAACGGAAACATTTATTACCGTTCTGAGCAGCATTAAAAGCATCGACTGATATCGTGTTGAGCTTCTTCTAAAATGTGACTTTGATTATCATAGATTTCCAATCATATAATAACTGAGTCCTGATTTGTCTGAGATCGCAGAAAGTTCCTTATTTGCTTATCATAGATTTCCAATTATATGATAACTGAGTCTTGATTTGTCTGAGATCGCAGAAAGTTCCTTATTTGCTGATCTTTGTAGTTGTTAGACAATGTCAGCAAAAAGCGGCTCAGTTGACTTCTTCTGTTGCCATGAGCTGTCAGAGTTTTTTTCTAATATTTAATAAGAAATAGTTCTTCACTTTTGAATTTTAACTTTGGACGAGAGCTTGAACTTGAACTTTGTAAGAGTGTTTTGAATCTGAGCTTTGGTAAAATGATAGTATTGGACGAATCAATAAAATAGTACTAGTATATGCATACAAACATTGGACGCACCAATAATAATAGTATATGTAGAATGGACGCAAATAAAAGATTTTGCAGAAAACAGATTGGACGCAGACTATCAAATAGTTTATTTTAAGAAACTATTTTGCTCTTAAAAAAACTCATTAAAGAATTCCTCAATTAATAGCAACAGAATTAATATATAAAGGAATTTCAGTTTTAATGAAACACTCTGTCGAACCACTTACTTGTTCAAACTTAATAAATATTTTTATTATCCTCAAAACTTAAATAGGAAAAGTTATAGCTTTTTGACATTAGTGTTAAACCTTTCTTTAAAAGATTTTGGTTTCAACAACTATATTATAGTCAACGTTGATTTAACATGAAGAAGAATTCACGTTCTTCTCATCTTCAAGAGCTCCTTTCCCAGCAATAGAACATATAATTATGTTTATGCTAAAGTTAACTGCCATATATGAGATACCACCACCTATATGTAGCATAAGGAAAATGCTAAATGTCACTCAATTTTTCGTGAGATCTGTTATGAATTACATTGAACAATTTTATCTCTTTATGAGTGAGATAAAAGTTTAATTATTCTTAGTCCTGTAAGAAAGGTTCAGATAAATTGCTATAGATCCTGTAAAATAAGTTGAAGTTAGAAAATAATGTCACATCATTTATAGTGCATGTTTAGGTTAGTTGTGAAAAAAAGATTATGTGAAAAATTGATTATAGAAAATTAATTATAAAAAAAATAATTTATTTTTGAATATGTTAATTCATAATCGATTTTATGATAAATAGTTTTGTTTGGATTGTATAAAAAATTACTTTTGTGTATTAAATTATCAAAAGATATATGAAATGATTGAAAAAGTTATTTAATTAAGAGTAAATAGGTATTTATTTTTTAAAATTTTTAAAATAATTTGAAATTAAATAATTAAAAGCTTAAAATATTAACTTTTTTAAAAATGTTATTTTCAGTTATAAAAAAATAATCTTAACTTTTAATTAATTTTACACACTTTAAATAAATAAAATAAATTTTTATTAAAAAAATTATTTTAAAAAAATTAAACATTACTAAACATGCACATAATTTATTGTAAAATTAAGTTTTCGTGGGAAATAGCACTACTCCTAGAATAAATATCTCTCTCTTCTGTTCGAATTGCTTAGTGCTCAACAACCAATCAATCAAATCAAATTGTTTTTTCCAGTACTTGAATATTTTGGCTAAGGTTCCAAATTAGAGTGATCCCATACAGGACCTTTGGATTTACCCAATAATCGAACCAATAATGAGATCACGAATGGCGATTGGCAATAGAAAGAACGCTCGTGAAGATATAGCGTCTCTGATTTAATCATAATCCATATTCATGAAAGCAACTAAAGAGTTGTATCACCGCACACGTAAACTGGTAGTATGAGTTCCTGCTCTGGTCATGTGAGGTTCCAAGGGGAAATTCTTAACTAAACTAGGCCAATAAAATTACTGATATATAATACATATAGGTTAATCGAAACTTAACAAAAAAAAAGTAGAATTTAATCAGGTATACTTAAATACAAATAAAAGTCTTTCGTTGTGACTTGAGATTAAATCTCAATTTCACTAATGTGTGAGAGGTTTAAGAAAAGGAAAGAGTTACCTTTATTTGTATAACTCACTTGAGAAACCAACAAAAGAAAAATACAAACAAAACCCAAGATACGGACAACTTTTGACAATATCTAAATACAACTTGTCTGACTTAATTTTTTCTTCTTCTTTATATCAAACTCAAATCAAAGCCACGATTTTTATTCATTTAATTAATAGCTTAACCTAGCTCCTAGAGGCTATCTCTCTCTCTCTCTCTCTTTTATCCTCTACATCATGAGAGAAAGCAACACTTAATATTTTACACGTCTAACATAAATCTATGTGGGAACTTCTACCTTGTAAACTAGAGTGCATGATGACCAGGCTACAAAAACGTGCTCATTTTATTAGGTTTCGCTCCTTTATACTGAGTACATATTTTATACAATGCAAGTAAATAATTATTGATAAAAAATTAAGAAAGTTAATTTTTATAATTCATACACTTTTAAAAGACTCTTATTGAATAAATACATTAATAATAATATTATAGATGTAAGGATAATAATAAGTAGTCATGTGACCTTGAAATAACTTCTAATCTTGATTATCTAATGTAAGATTTAATTGTCAAGATTAGCTTCTCTCACCTTTCATAATAAGATAGTGCTCTTACTATATATATATATATATATATATATATATATATTGTAACAGTCCGTTAGAGGTGGAAATAGGTCAGGCTAGGCTTTACCTTAAATAGGTCTGGCCTGTTTTAAAAAATATTGGCCTCAGTCTAGCCTGTTGCTTATCATAGACTTTTTTGTAGCCTAACTTGGCATAAAAGTCTATTTAAATGTCTATATTGCATAAAGGCTTTCAAATAAGCCAGCAGACTCAAATTTTATAAGTTTCAAATATATCTAACATTTAACAAAATTATTTTATTGTGTATAAAATAAATAAACTATATTAATATGTAACTATTAAATTATATAAGTATTATAAAATTTCAATTATATGTTATTATAATAAATAAATAGGTCGGCTCGTTAGGCATAATGAGTTTTTCTTAAAGGCCTAGGCCTAATTACCTAAATAGGCTTTTAAAAAAGCCTAAGTTTGACTTATTTAATAAATAGGCTATGTCGAAGTAGGCTAAGCCGTAGGCCCCTGTTGGATTGTCTGACTTATTTCCACCCCTACAACTCGTGCTCCAGATTTGACGACTGTCTCCACACACCAACACAAGTATTTCAGTGTTTTTATGTCCTCACTCACATATATCCTGAGAACTTCTTAGTGGGTTATCCATCCTAGAATTTCTCTAAGCCAAACACGCTTAACCTTGGAGTTTCTAAATTATGGGCTCTCGAAAAAGAGATGCACCTTGTTGATATGGGTAGTATCTATCAAATCTTGTATGAGCTTTCTTTAATTGTACAGTCTCATACTTACACAATCTCAGAATTCCCCCTGTTTCTAGTGTGGGTTTGGTTCATTCAAGTCACCCCTCCATCTAGAAGTTTGCCAGGAGTCACTCATTGTCCATGCCTCTAGCCCCGGGTATTACATATATATTAACACAAAAACATAAACCAATAATTATACAACATGTGATTTGATGTACTCTATTCTTAGATTTCCACATGCACAAGGGTATAGGAATAGGACTCTATTCTTAGATTTCCACATGCATAAGGGTATAGGAATAGGACCTCTGACAATACTAATGGTGTGTTTGGGTGAGTGTTTTCCCATCTTAAACTCCTGCTTGTAAGGTATAAACAGGCTTTTAAGATATTTTATCATGTTTAGGGTGAAATCCCGATGGAAGAAAGTGAACAGAATCTTCATCCCAAATCACGTTTGGGCAGAAGTAACATTTTGTTACTTTTGCGGTAAAAGAAAACCCATAAATCGGTTCCTCATCCGATTATGGTTCACTGCTAGAATCAGATTCTTGGTTGAACCGGGTTGAGCTGGTCAAAACCAGCCAAAACCAGTGAATCGACCATCTTTTTTTTTTAAAAATTTTTTTTTCCAATAACTTGACTACTCAACTAAGAGTGATGTGAGACTTAAGAATTGACATCCCAAAACCTTATTATGCATTTTATTATTGGTAATGTGTGTTATGAGTTATATGTGTGTGTATATATATATTTAATACGTAATTATGACATCATCCGGTTCGACCAGACAGTGAAATCGGTTGAACTTGAATCGAAAGCTTTTTTGGTTTACTGTCCAAGCCGGCTTTAACAACATTGGTATTAACAAAAATACCCTTATAATTTGATATTATATTACTATTTTAATAATATTTAAATAAATAACCTAATAAATTTTTAAAATATTATTATAATTATTCTCAAAGTAATTTTATTTTACAATACCTCAAATAAACTTAACTTTTTAACAAATTTATTTAAAAAACAATTTATTTATAATTAATATTTTAAACATCAATTTAGTAACAATCAAGACTCCAAATAACTCATATCTTTTTTGATAATTACACATCTAAAATTAATTTTTATCAATATTATCCAAACAATATTCATCTAACAAAACCAATTTTTAGATACAAATTTCCAAACATAAATTATTTCACTCAAACTCACTTCTAACTAAAATTAAACTTACATACAAAATTAAATTTATTCAAAATTAAATTTAAAAAATCTAGTCCAACCACCCAAATAAGATCTTTACGGTGGTGTTATAAAGTGTCCGCTAACAACACTTATCTTCTACTACTTGAGTGACCACGCCAAAAGAAACTAGTTTACTATTTACATTAATTAACATGTTCTTGTAATATTTTTTTTTGGTACAGACATGTTCTTGTAATATGGCACTATGATAATCATAACTTGATGGATTTTCTTTATTGTAATAGGCTTTTAATTTTAAAATAATGAACAAATTTGTAGTATGATAATGTTAATTTGGATGAGTTTTTTAAAACAAGGTCTTTTTTATATGATTTTTAAAAGTTTTTTCAATAAAAAATTATATATATTTTAAAAAAGATGACATAATAATTTCAAAAAATTATTTTTTCTCTTTTTTTAAGAAGTTGAGATCATTAGTTTTCAAAAAAAAATTAATGATGAGTATTTTTTTAAATTTTATTTTTTTTTGAAAAAAAGTTATATTCAAACACACTTAAAAACTTGTGGAAGTATTTTTTTAAAAAAATTACTTTTTCTTTAAAATGTCAATACAAATGCACTAAAAAATATAACTAAAAAATACTTTAATTTTTTTAAAGCCCATTTAAATATACTAAAATTTAAAGAAAAAAACATTTTTTAACAACAAAATCTTTTCTTTTATTAAGAAAAGCACATCGAATATTTGTTACTTTTGGGGTCCAGGTATAAATGGTATGAAACAGAGTTTCCTTTACAGTGTTATTCCAATAATAGAATGGCGTCCTTCCCTTCCCAATTGTCATGTCCTTTTCATTACAGCCTCGGATTAGAAATAAATGCCACCATACAATACAAAACAAATATACAATGCTATTTCTCCCGAACAAAAGAAGATCTTTGGATCTATGGCAGTCCTAAAATCTTATCTGAAAGGAAAATCTTACATCAGATTTTCTAAAGATTCTCTCCATGGATAATCAATTTGAAGACTATATTCCAGTAGCTAAGTCATTTTAACACAGAGATCATATAAAAGCATTTTTTTCCTTATATTATTCATGATTTATTTTATTAGCAAAAATAACAAAAGAAATAAAGAACAATATAGAAGAGAAAAGTTTTTTTTTTAATACTGATCCGAAGGTGTGAAAATTTTTACAATTCTATTGAATGTCCACTCGTGAATAACCAGAAGGAATGGCAGAAAGCTAACAGAAATGATTATTGATAAAATGGCCCAGCTATGATGAAACTCGTTCTGACAGGTCAACATGCTACCTGTAGTGCCACGAGCACACAGTTGTCAAAGAATCAAGGCTATGCCAGTTCCAGCTTGGAGAGGGTTTTCACTACAATACTTCCAAGTTCTAAATTGACATAACAACTAATGTTTGCAGATGTATAACATGTCAATGTCCACGGCAAAAGTCTAGAAACTAATTTTTTGTTATAGGAAAAGTTTAAGTAAGGAAAGATTCATTCTCAGTTTAAGATAATAGCAAATTATCAATCTTAATAAAAATTTATAGTATGATTATAAATTGTTTATCAATAAACTTCTTAAATTTAAAAAGTCACGACTAACATGAATAAAAAGTCTGATTAAGACAAAGTCCTGAAAATTTTATCTGGGGGAACTGAGATTAATTAAAGTCCAGGCGCAATCTGAGAATATTCCCATGTCGAAGGATTTATCAGTTTGCGAAAATTAAGTAAACTTAAAGCTGTGTAAGAAAGCGTTTCTCTCAGTCTCATATTGGAGAGACAAAGGGCTTTCAGATCTTTATAGTAAGGATTTTTCCTCTCAGGCTAAGGACGCTTTTGAGACCAATTTCAAAGTGCATGTAAAAGTGATTTGACTATTTTATATATTAATTTATTTTTCAAGGCCTTTAGCACATACTAGTGTGAACATGTATGATCAAAAGAACAACTAGTGGGAGCATATATTACCTTCAACGACAACTTGATTTTCTCTACACAATTCTCGGCATATACTAGATATCATCTCTTATCCTGTAATCTCTGTCTATCGCATAGCACATAAATGATATAGCACAAAATAATTCTACGTATACTACATACGTAGCATTATGCGAGGTCGGCAATGAAACGTAACGAGAAGAAAAGCCCATAGTGATAAGGTACACGTGAAGTTGAGCACTATAATGTCAATGTTTTCAACCTTTTCCCTCGCAAGGGAAAGACAACGGTCTTTTTTTTGTCTGAAAGCAATAGAAGATTAAAGAAATTTGGAATCTTACTGGAACAGTCACGGGAGGAAACTGCTACCAGATGTTAACTCTCTGGTGATATAGAAAACTTGCATAACTCCCCCTCTCATATTCAACACCGAAGTACACAACAACCAACATGTCTAATAATCACAAGGCTCCCACTTCCTCTTCATCTTCCTCACCGATATCATCTCATGACTATGAGATGCCAGACCTCAAATATATATGGGTGCTGGTTTCAATCAATCAGTACATTCTTGACACCTTAGAAAATGAGAAAACTAGGAATGCTCTAAGATTGAGATGCACCTCCAAGTTAACGATTCAAAAGCAGGAATTCTTTGAATTCTCTGAACAGTCAGTCCTGTCCAATCTTTACTGGGGTATTGACAGCATTGAAGCTGCAATTCAAACACAACGGCCAGAAGAAAGATCATTTCGGTTAATGAATTCAGAACAAATGCTTCAGGTCCCTGCAATGCTTGATGAGGAAGAGGTCACAGCTACAATTCCAAATCGTTACTTGGTGTGCTGCTCCTACTTTTACCTCTCAGTGGTTAGGAAACTCCAGGGAGATGAATGGCAGGCAGCCCTGCATTTTCTTCAAGCAGTATTGGTCTCCCCAAAACTTGTTTGGACAGAATTTGCATCAGAACTTTGTGAAAGTCTTTTTCCCCAGTCAAACATCCCCAAAAAGCAGGAAAACAATGGCATTAGAAGTATGAAATCTGCTTCTCTTAAAACTTCCGAGGATGAAATCAATGAAGCAATTAGGAAGATGGCAAAGAGATACAAGGAGTGTTTGGTGTATTACCAGGTCATGCTTTATGGAGAGACTGCATGGTGGCGCAGATATTGCAGCAAACAATCAGCACATTCTATGTAAGATTAATCCTTGCTGTTCAACACAACTTCACATAAAAACAATACTCAATAATAGGAATCTCGTGTCTTCTAAAGTTCAATGGTTAGGGGAAGAAACTAAAACCTCAAAATGCATTGTTATTTTTTCTGATATAAAAAATAATTAGATTTAGGCATTTTGCAAGATTCAAGTTTCTATTGACATAGGCCTTGTAGCCCAAGTAATACTGGCAAAAACTCTCATGTGACCTCAATCATGAGAATGGGAGTTCTAGTCCTCCAACTACAAAGAGATTGTCTCACATATATTTTAATGAAAACAGTCAAAAGTATCCTGTAAAATTTGAACCACTTGGAGTTCCGGGGCTTGAATACTTTGATCTTTGAGAGCTAGACTATTAGGTAATTAATATAATAGTTCCTACTAAAGCATCTTTCTAATAATACTACTCCAAAGACAAATGGCGAGGTTTGAAGAGAGAACTAAAATTGCAGCTAATTTTAATGGTTCAATAGGTTGAAATATGTTGCATGTTTCATGCACAGTGCTAACAAACATTAAATGAATATATTGTTTAATTTCAGTCATAATCCATAGTTATTTTTCTAATAATTGATGATAAAATACTGAGAAGATCAGAACATAAAGATATCATTGGTAAGAAACACATAAGATAGCATTTGTTGAAGCCAAGACATTGGATTTTGGAATATTACGATGTCATCTCAAAATAACTTACTAATATGGACAGGGATGTACCAAATACCAGTTGTGTATCTTCTACTTCAGTTCAAGATGAACCAAGATTGCAAACTAGCAATATGGTAAGCCGATTCTAATTTCTGTTACTAGCACAAATAAGTCATTTCATTTAAACAATTTCAAATTTTAGAGTATACAATAGGCCAAGTGTTAGATGCATCAACAACTTCTCTTTTTCCCCCTCTATTTCCCCTAAATTTTGTGATATGAATGCAACGCAGTATGAGAAGGTGCATCCACTTGATCCTCAAGAAGATGTGATGCATACAATGGAGCACAAGTCAAAACGATTCATGGATATTGCAGAATATGAAGATCACAAGAAAGCCCTCAAACAATTTAATTCAGTTCAGTTTCACAGCAAAGAGCACCAAAGAATTTCAAGCATCAAATGCCTCAAGGATATGTTGGAAGAAGCACGGTCTAATACGCCAACATCAGTAGATTCATGCTATGAGGATTTTAGAGACAAAAGGGACCTGGTAACTATTCAAAAGATTTCTTGTTGACATAACACCTTTAAAATATTTGTCTGCTTGTCAAAATTTGATCCCATAAGGAAGCATATAGGACTCTGAAAGTGAATGCTAACTCATCTCTCTTCATATACAGGAAACTATGGATGACAGAAAATTTCATATAAGAACCACAATAACAAAAGCAGATGATCTACGACCAGAAACATATGACTGGTTCGGCCCACTAACATAGTCTTAACACCCACATTTTGTTTGTTTTTCTCCAACTTTATCTCAAATCTAAGCTTGCAGTAGGAAACTCAACATCATAGTTTATAATTGTCTTCTGGAATTTAATATTACTGACCTTCACAGGAAGCTACATCAATGCTCTGGTTTGTCTCAAGCTCCTCAATATCCAATGCAAGAACAGTTGGATGAAAGAAACATGGTTAAGTTTGATTCTAACAGATTCACCAAGTCCATAGAAGATGTTACTATCTCTCTCTCAAAGTACAGAGATAAAACAAGAAACACCCATTTAAATTGCCATGTAGAGGATGAATTCATTGAGGAAGAATTGCAGCCACTAAAATTCCATCTCTTTGATCATGTAACGTTTACATCTGCTTGCAAACATAGGCTCAGCCAGAGAAATCGTGAAGGAAGTTCTGAAACGAAATTGCAAATATCATCTAGCCTAGAAAACTTCAATGAAGTTTGTTCACACTCCACGAGATATTCCCTGAATGAACTATCAGGACTGATTGAAAGGAGAATTTCAAAACTATATTCAGAGGCATCAGGAAAATGTGGTGAAGAATATACTGCAGACATTGCATCCATTTACGAGAGTTTGACTAGTTCATCAGGCACTACTTATGCTTCCTTAAAGGATGTGATTTTGGATGAACTGCTAATAGCTATCTCTACTTCCAAAGAGGAAAGAGAAATAAGGGCGTCAGTATCTATTCTGACAACAATAATTTCAAGGAACAAGTCAGTCGTAGAAGACATCAAGAAGAAAGGTTTAAGGTTGGGTGATCTGGCAAGTGCTCTAAAACAAAATGTCCATGAGGCAGCAATTCTGATCTATTTAATAAATCCATCTCCTATAGATATAAAAACATTGGAACTTCTACCAATGTTAGTGGAGATTGTATGCACTTCACATGGTTACAAGAGTAAGCCAGAGCCACTTCTTCTAACACCTCATGCAGCATCGTTGATGATCATTGAAGAACTAGTAACTTCATTTGACTATGCGACAAATAACATGCATTTGGCTGCAATCAGTTCCCCTCATGTTCTCAGTGGACTTCTAGAAGTTGCCAGAAATGATAATCTAGAAGATTTTTTCTCTTTGACCACCATTCTTATAAAATGCATGCAATTTGATGCACAGTGCAGAAAGTATGTGTCAGAATTCACTCCTCTTGCTCCCTTTATCCATCTTCTGCAGACTGAAAGCACCCGTGCCAAGTGCATGGCTCTAGAATTTTTTCATGAAATCCTTTGCATACCACGGTATAACTACTTAACCATTATCTACTTAGCATTTTATTAGAATATAATTGAGTAGAATTGTAGCATAAATGTGTTTCATCCAAAAACTCGAGAGTCGAGAAATTTATCATGCAGCATGAGAGACTTAATGATCCTTAGTTGTCTAAACAATACTGCTAAGATTTTACCTCAATATAAAGTAACCCAAAGTTTCATATCTTATCCAAAAAAGAAGAATCGGATATTTTTTATTTCATGGGATAATCATATACTGGGTTGCAACTTAACATAAAAATAGCTTGAATCTAGTAAGAATCAAACCAATAGAAGGAAAGAGCCATATAGGTAGTGCATACCATATATTTATTAACAGAGAGACTATAACAAGTAGATCCCATGCTTTGTTCATATATTACAGTCCTTGTCCAAAGAGAGCTTTCTGTTATCAATTTCTATTGTTTTATTTTTCTTCAGATCATCAGCTATTAGTCTGTTGCAGCGTATACGGCAAGAAGGAAGCATCAACATTATGCAGATACTAATGCTTTGTGCCCATCAATTACAACCTGATCACCAGCTTTTAGCGGCAAACATATTGCTTCAGTTAGACACATTGGTAACTTTTGAAATTTGGAAAAATATAAGTTTACAGGTCATGAATTTCAGTCATGAAACTCCTACAATGGAACATAGATATTAAGTCAGTATATTAGAACATGCCGTTCCTTTTTGTTAACTCAACTGACATGAGGTTATTAATTTACTAAGAAACAACAATGAGATATCTTGTGGATCTCATATATTAAAAGTCTGACTACTTAAGTATAATACGAGGTCACTAAATCATATATTTCGGCATAGAGCCATAAACAAATATCTTGCCCTTTTAGTTGAAATAATTTAAAGTTTAATAACCTTTTTTTATCACGAAATTCTTCGACGTGGATACATGTAATTTACCAACTGATTCAGACAAGATATGTGAAATTTGAGGACCCATTAATTACTAAAGAAACAAAATATTGTGCAGAACTCACATGGTAAAAGCTTGTTCAGAGAAGATGCAGTGAAGATCCTTCTCAGGGCATTGGCATCTCAAGAAAGCTCAGAGCAGATATTATCTGCATCCATTCTATCAAATCTTGCTGGAACTTATGCTTGGACAGGGGAACCATATACAGCAGCATGGTTGCTGAGAAAGACAGGCTTGACCTCTCCCTATCACCAGAATATGATAAGAAACTTCAACTGGTTGGATCAGAGCCTACAGGTAAGCTGCCAAAAATGTTTATATGTGATAAAGTTCAAAGTATATGTATGAACAGTGGTGTGCAGGAAGCAATTATGGAGTTGAATAAATTTCATTACATGCAGGATACCAGCACAGATTTATGGTGTAGTAAAATTGCCAAATGTATCATAAGTGCTGGGGATTCCATCTTCCATACTTTAGAGAGGGGACTAAGAAGCAAGATGAAAATGGTTTCTAGAGACTGCCTTGTAGCAATTTCATGGCTTGGATGTCAAATATCAAAAAGCCCCGATAGCCTCAGATATTCTGCATGTGAGATTGTACTAAGTGGAATTGAGAAATTTCTGCATCCTGGGATGGAGCTGGAAGAAAGACTTCTAGCATGTCTGTGCATTTATAATTATGCCTCTGGAAAAGGTAATGTCCTCACCTTAGCATATGTCGATTAACAACCATCATACACTATTAACAAACACAGTAGTTTTAAACAAAGACAGAAATTCTGTTGCAGCTCCATGTGTTGATTATCTCGTGTATAAATATAAAAACATAGCCTTTGTCTTTCTCATCCAAGTGACGTTTAGCTTATACGGCACTTGATAGCAGTCCAGTGAGCATTTTGTACAGAAGATTGACTTAAGAGAAAGGAAAATCACTTGTTCTCCTTTAGACCAAAATTTTTAGAATGATGAGTACTTCATAATCAAGAATGATTGATTTACCCTACTAAGTCAGACGGCCTTTATTCATGTAGGAAAGCAAAAACTAATTCATTTCTCAGAAGGAGTAAAGGAATCACTAAGACGCCTTTCAAATGTAACTTGGATGGCTGAGGAATTACATAGAGTAGCCGATTTCTTGCTACCAAACATATCAGTGAGTACTCATTCATGTACCTAGTTGCAATACTTGCGTGAATATTATATAAGAACTTGTGCAAGTTTCCTATAATTAGCATAATAGATGCTCTGACAATGTATACCCAAGAGGTTCAATTCATTGCATGAATAATATGACAATTTTAGGACTTTTTTTATGCCAAAACTATGTATGACAGCAGGCTAGACCGACTTGATGGTGGAGGATTTTTCATGTTCAGCTCCATTTTAAGGGGAAATTTAAGGATTTTTGGAGCTAATAAAGAAACAGTGTAAGGATGCAGCATTTAAAGATAAAAATTGGTCGGACACTGGATCTGGAGAATAGGGACAAGGTTAAATTACAGCAACTGTAAGGCAAAATGAACATAGTAAGGATTAAAAAAAATTCTACCATATAAGTACATAACATGATGACCTTTCATTGCTCTTAGGAGCTTAAATTTTCTTGAGCTTCTTGTTGCCTATTTATTAAGTATAGTATGACTAAACTTTCACTAACTGATTTATTTGCATTGCCCAAATCATTATGGTGGTAAGAGCAGCGTATTTCTTGTGTTCACACACAAATCCTTGAGGCAGGTCGCAACTTCAGCATAGCAGTTTGCTCTCTCATATACTACAAGGGACTGCTATTCAGTGGATATTCAGATGGATCAATCAAGGTAAGAACACATGATCTGAGTCAAAGAGTAATGCATTGTTTATATCTATAGACTACATGCTAAATTATGTTGCTACTTGCTCTGTGAGACATCAAAAAAGAAAGTTCTGCTGGAAATAGTAACTAATGTCAGTTTTTGAGGTGTAATCTTCTGTATGGAAAAAGTAAATCACAGTTTGTTGGTGAATTAAAAGGTCTGGGATATTAGGGGGCACTCCGCCAGTATCGTATGGGACATTAAGGAGCACAAGAAGTCTGTGACATGCTTTTCACTTTCTGAAACATCTGACAGCCTTTTAAGCGGATCTGCTGATAAAACCATAAGGGTAAGGTTAAACTTCTTCCATAGTCACCACTTTCTATTCTCTACCAAGATTTCTAATAGCAAAAATGAACTGATTATCTTACAATAACATACATCAAATAGGTGTGGAAAATGATCCAAAGAAAGCTGGAATGTATTGAAGTAATAGACATGAAGGAACCAATTCATAGATTACATGTACATGGACAAACGATTTTTGTAATTACTGAAGGGCAGGGAATAAAGGTGATGCTTCGAAACTTGCCATGATTTGTGACATGTAGCACTGAAACTTCAAAGTTCAAAGCAAAAACACACACACATATTCCACCGAATCCTCTCTATAATCCAGCTGTACAGAAAGTAATCAGAGTATTATTACCTTCAGGCTTTGGCAAACAAAAATTGGGACAATTACTTCAATAGAAATTATTTTTTCATTTGCAGCTAGTTAACGAATCAAGAGTAATCAGAGATATTTTCAAAGGTAAGCATGTAACGTGCATGGCAGTGGCTAAGGGAAAGTTTTACATTGGCTGCACAGATTCAAGCATACAGGTTAGTTTTGTGTTGTTTTGACATACATTCTGGTGCCAATAAAATACAAGCATGACGTGATGCTTTATTTTAGGAGTATTCCACAACATACAACCGGGAACTAGAAATCAAACCACCTACAAGGAGTTGGAGGAAGCAAAGCAGGCCCATCAATTCAGTTGTAGCATATAGAGACTGGCTCTATAGTGCAAGTAGGCATGTTGAAGGCACAACATTCAAGGTGAGAATTATAACTTTAAGCCTAAATAAGCCTTGCTTTGTCCTGACAAGGATGAATTATTATATAGGAATGGAAAAGAACTGGGAAACCCCGAATTTCAATCCTTAATGGCAAAGGAGATAACGTGGTGGCCATGGAAGTAGTGGAAGACTTCGTATACCTAATCTCCAGCTCATCAGCAAACAACATTCAGGTAGTTAAATGTACTTCATGAGAAATTATCAATTGATGCACTAGATGTGCTTAACCAAAAAGACATGATAGGCTCCACTAGATTACTTACTATTGTATTGTCAAAATATGTACAAATATACACTTTGGACCATTTGCTCTGATATAGAAAAATGGAAAATATTTTGAATTTTGAATAGACAATTTACATAAAGTAAAATCTTTAACATCAATCAAAGTTAACCAAAAGGCTGCAAATCAACTGCTTAACTTGAAATCCACTTCCCAAACCAGATTTGGTTGAGAGGGGCACCCAAAAACTTGGGGAGAATATCAGGAGGAAGCAAGATAACAAGCCTCCTCGCCGCCAATGACATCATTCTTTGTGGTACTGAGACAGGACTAATCAAGGTACATGCAACTCATCTGACTAACCCTTTTTTATTTATTTTCCTAAAAAAAGCCTTCCAGATATGAGATTGCCCTCATCCTAATTCCTCAATATAATCAACAGGGCTGGATCCCTCAGTAGGACGAGCTCCAACCTACTGTTTGTACATTATATATATATATTATATATATATATTCAAGTTCAATGCTTTGGCCAAGTACTACAACAAATATGGCCTGCCCTGCTGGCTTAGTCATGTTGTGATGCCATTGCCGAACCAAAGGCTAGGCTGCAACACATTCATGTGCCAAAGGCTTACTTATAACACAAATTTTACGTCAGGGATTGCTATAGTACATATAAAGTTTATTTTTTTGGTCTTGAAGAGAAGTATCTCCACACCCTTTGTGTGAGACTAATCTATTTTGGGTCCGAAACGTTGTGGTAAAGTTTATCTTTTGAAAAGATTTGTGTAAGTGAAAATCATTGTGAATAGCCGGTTGTCTTCTATGTATAGGAAGTATTATTGTAACAAATAATAATGTGTTATTCCTTGCAAATAGAGTAAGGTGTTATTCCTTTATTGTGAAACTAGTCTATGTCCTCCGTGAATTTTACGGATATTTTTGAATTTATTTTATTTATATTTGATGTGTTTTTCTTTATTTATTTTTTACATTTTTGACAATATAATTTTAACTTAATATTTTATATATATTTGTTCATTGTGTTTATTCTATATCTCAATTAATTTTATTTTTAATTACAATATTTTATTTTGGCACAGATATACATAAGAATTTCTAATAATCATTAAGCTTGAGGATTACTTTGGTACTTATATTTTTTTTTTTGGGTACCAGCATCTAGGGTGAGTTGTCAAGCATTCATTAGTTGCTATTTATATTTAATAAACTTTCAAACATTTATTGTGAAACTAACAGTTAATAAATGATTGACAACCCACTCTGAATACTAAGCTCATTAGGGTACCATAATAACTCTCTTATTAAATAGAAACATTCAAACATAAAAATCATAATTTTCTTTTCATTTATTTTTTATGTATAAAAAAACATAAAAACGAGGGTAAAATATACTTTACTACCTTATTGTTTAAGCTTTTCTCAAATAACTTCATCAACAATTATTTTAATCACTTAACACTCATCTTGTTCGAATCACGTTGAAAACATTTGATTTTCTATGAAATGTAACAATTGTTAACCCACATAAGAAGCATGTGACCTTTAGTTATAGGAAATGTAACATTCCTCATTCACTACCACATCAAACAGTTTCTTTATAATTCAATTGTTTGGTTATTATGTTGATGGAAACACCCACAAACCTCTTGATGTTTCTATTAACACAATAACCAAGCAACTGAATTATTGAGGAACTGATTGATGTGGTAATGAATATGAAACGTTACCTTTCTTATAACTAAAGGTCACGTGAGTTAATCACCATTACATTTCACAGAAAATCAAATGTTTTCATCATGATCTAACAAGAGGGGGTTAAGTGGTAAAAAACATTATTAAAGGAGTTATTTAAGAAAGACTTAAATAACAAGGTAGTAAATTGTATTTTACCTTAAAAACAAATCTTTAACATTAACTGATTATAAAAACATTAACATAGATAGTCAACCGAATGTATCAGCTCATTATTTTCTTCCAAAGCATTCAGTTTTTTTCCATCCCTAACATTATACTGCTCAAATTATCAACAAAACTATCAAAAGTAAAAGAATGTTTTTTAAACACAAGATGCTAACTAACATGTTCTAAATTGTCTTGATGAAAAAAATACACAAACATGTTCTAGAGGAATTTTACATTAAAGAAAGAACAAGTGAAGTGTAATTAAGGAAAGGAATACTAATAGTGTGTTTGACAAAATTTCACAATGTTATTTGCAATGTACATGGATTTGTACTATATAAAAAACATTTAAAAGTTTAAAAATATTTTTTATAACTAATAAATACAAAATTTCACGCAAGAAATAAAAATTATAATGTTAAATTTGTCACACTAATCATCTTTTTTTTTTGTGAAGTATCGCATATGTATGTATAAACATTTTATAATTTAATACATAAAATCAATGGATGTTATGATTTAGCTATATTTATAATCAATTTGACAAAAGAAAAAGGTTTTAATTTCTATTTACTGTCAGTATATAATTTTTTTACACTGTCATCCAATCATGTGTTACCAAATCATTAAAATAGTTAGACTTTTTAGTTATTATAATATTCAACTTTTTTATTGATTTGACAACACATGATTAAATGACAGTATAAAGAACACTGACAATAGATAAAAATTAAATTCAAAGAAAAAAGAAAAAAACACAATTTTTTAGCCTTTATGAAACGTCCGTTTGCGTTTCACCCAACTACGTTTGTCGATGGAGATAGTTTTGATTGAATAAAGAAAAGAGTTACAACGTGTCCGATAAAGATAACTCTTTTGTTTTTTGTTGGTACAACAAGAGATTTTTTTATTAGAACCTACCTAAGGGAGTAAGAGAAAGGGGTGCGCGGTGTCAAACCCATGCCATTACATCAAGGGAGGGGGAGCACCTTACAACCAAGGTGCAACTACTAAGCTAACGCTAAGCTACCGCCTAGTGACTAATAGAACAAAATAGTAGATGAAACCTTACCAAAGAAATAAGGTGAAGTAGAAATCAATTGCTCCTAACAAATATGCAAACCCGATTTAAGAATGCATAAATGGGATATGTATATATATATATATATATATATTGTTAAGATTAATATAGTCTAGAAAAATGATATTCCACCATGACAAAGAGCATATAACGTATGAACAAATAACATGCGTATGTACGATGTAGACGATAGAGCCAGAGACAACACCGCTGGGGAAACCAAGAAATAATCTTGTTGATTGTTTATGAACTTGTTGATAAATAAAGAGAGAAATTACAGATAACATTTTGACCCAAACCACATGAGAGAACATATCCATCGATTATGATTCTAATAATTTACTTACAATTAATTAAATATTAAAATGTAAATAAATAAATTAATTAATAGCGAACTACAATAAAAAAAAAAACTTCTTCATCCACAATTTAATTATTATTATTTAAATAAAAATAAAAAAATATGTTACTATCTGAGTAAAATGTCCCGCTTGTGCGCCGCCCTTCTCTTCTGCAAGTTTTTGGAGAGAAGGCGAGCCGGGTTCAAAGCTTAGACTGAATCTGCGCGACGAGTCGAGTAGTGAACCGGAAACCCTAGATTTGCGAAGATGCCAGGTCCCTCTGTGGAGCTCGAACCAGTAGAGCCACAGTCACTGAAGAAGCTAAGTTTCAAGTCCCTTAAGCGTGCCCTCGATCTCTTCTCTCCCATTCATGCCCAACTTGCTCCTTCCGACGCCGAGAGGTGCCCATTTTTTTCTTCTATTTTTCACTTCCCTATTCTTCATAATCTTTACTTTTCACGTTTTTTATGTCTAATTACTCTCTACTGGTAAAATTGATTTTGCTTTCATGCAGCAAGAGAATACGCATTAACCACAAGGTTAGTAAATCATGGGTTTTTTTTTTAATTTATTTTAAGAAATTTTGTAGACGAGTTTGGTTGATTTTAATAATGATAATGTTCTTGAATTTTTTTTCTAAAACCGTAAACAAGAAAGCTTTTTTTTTGGTTGGCTCTGGACGAAAATTTAATGAACTTTGGATTAGTCTGTGTAGCTTGAAGTTTTTAAACTATTGGATTATGAACAGAGGCAGTTATGGTATGGTTTGGAATGAAAATTAGGTAAATGTAGAGTATGGTGGAATCAAAGGCACGACTAATCAACCTCCTCGTCAAGCTAATTCTGCCACACAGGATCACAGTCAACAACCAGGGTCTTCTAACATACTTGCTCTTCCAGGTATAACACTCATAGTTATCATCTTGGTCTGAGGACATGGATTATTTAGCTACAGGAAAAGGATGAATTGACTTCAGGATGATCTTGATATGTGTTCTCAGCATCTTTCTTGTCTTATGGGGTTAACATATAGCTTATTGTTACATTTCCATTATCTTTATCACTTATCAGTATGAATGTAATGTTAGTGTTTTCTGTTTAACTTTGTAGGAGAGTAAGTCTGGTATAGCTTGTGTGGAAATTATAGTATCTGGGAGCACAAGTGAAAAATTATCTTGATAGATTACAAGATATTATTGACAAAAAAAAAAGAGTGTACTTGTTCTTGGTTCTAACTGTGGAGCATGTAGCGCAGCTTCTTATTATGTTTTTCTTTTTTTTTGTATCTTGTCAAGTATTGGTGTTTTATGGAGTGAGAAAGAATAAAAAGGATGTGTAAATGCTTTTTGAGGGTAAAATGTATAGGCATCCACTGGCCTTAAAACTCAGGAGAGGACAACTCCTTCCACTGTGGGAAGAACAGTGGAGGACAAGATCACTGATTTGAAATTGATGTCCTTGTTGTATGTGCCTTTACTGTTAATAATGTTTATGGAAAAAAAATTAACCTAAAATTTAACGAATGTCAACTCTTGTTGTATGTACCTTTAAATAACTCTTGAATTTTGATCCTATGCTTTTTTTTTCTCCTTGGTATATTATGATGTACACACATTTGGCATTTAATAGCAGCAGGTGAATGTGCCCCCTTGCATATTATGCCATTCATTGGTTGGTTGGCCCTCTTAAAACTCTGCCCTGCCCCAAAATGTTTTCTTTGGACTCTTAGCATGATATCTTTTTTCAGCATTTTTCCATGTAATTATTATTCAATCATTAAGAGAATCTGGTTATTAGTCCCAACATGTTATATTGTTTCTTCTTCTTATATGACAGGTCCAGAAGATTCCAAGGATCCCCAGAAAGGAAGACCACAAAATGCTTTGGTTGTTGGTCCCACTATGCCATCCACAGCTCCGTAAGTATACTTTCCTCCAGTTTTCTTGAACTTTGTGCATCTATATGTGGGCCAGGGAGAGATTTTTACTCATGAATCATCTGTTTGGCTCATGCTTATTAGAAATTATTTTTTCTTTATAGCACTTCAATTATTTATAAATTTATATTCTCTGACATATTAGCCTGTTATAACAATTGAGATTTGATATATTCTGCTTGGAAAAGTTTCATGGTGAATCTTGTGGTATTGCGTATTCTAAAATATTGTTTGAACTGCAAAAGTTTCATGGTGAATCATGTGGTATTCCGTATTCCCAAATATTGTTTGAACTATGAAGAACTTATTTGGTTTTCAAAATAGTATGAAACTGTTAACTATGTAAACATGATGGAAGCTTACAGAAGTTGATACAAGTTTGCTATAAAGGTCTGGCAATTTTTTTTTCAAAGTCTATTGGTTCTTATGTTTTTGTTACTTTACAGGAATGATCCTAGTTTTCCGAGCAAAAGTACAGCAGTTGTTTCTGCCTCTGGTTCATCTGAAAGGTTATGGCTTTCTCTATCCCTTCTATAATTTAAGAGATTCTAAAGCGATTTGCAATTTGTAGTTGTGAATGTGCATTATATGCTTCTTTTAAGAGTGCAATGCTCAATTTGTTGGTTATGTACACTATCTTCTGTTGTTTTCTCAATATGTGGGTATGCATTTGCCTATGTAGGATTATATTTATATGTGACACATGATTGACATTCTGTTGGCATGACCTTTTTGACTAAACTATTATAGTTTCTATATTACAGGAATTTATTGACATCTGCTTTAATGGAAAGAATGCCAAGTAAATGGCCACGTCCTGTGTGGCATGCGCCATGGAAGAACTACAGGGTGAGAATTTGATCCTTTTTTTTTAAAACTAGATTTGATGGTGGATGAACGGCATTAGGGTTTGTTATTTTTTCATTCTCAGATTTTGTGAACCAAAAAAATGCAATTGAGCATGCTTGGTGCGCTAGCTACTAGTTTAGCCTAGGGACACCTCAGTTTAGTTCCATCATTCTATTGCCCCAATTTTATTATAAACTTGTGCAAGCCTACTTTGGATTTTCATGCTCTGATAAATTAAAGAGTTATACATAGAAATCTCTGATTAGTTTTGTACGTCTGTTCAAAAAAGCTGTTGGACAACCCCAAATATTGAGGGCATCTTAGAGCTTGTTTGTTTTGGCTATTTGTTGTTTTCATTTTCAGTAAAAACAGAAAATGAGTATGAAAATATGCTCACTCGAGTTTAGTTAAATTATTTTAAGGAAGTATTTCTTAAAAAATGCCAAAACTTGAAAATGCGTAGACAATGCTTTTGGCATTTCCTTCTCAAAATGTTGGAAACAGGAAAAAAACAAATGAAATGTGGTGGCATTTTTGCAATTGTAAAGAAAGAAGTTTTTGGTCAATTTCATTATTGTTGGCAGAGTCTCCATAACATCCATTGAAGTTTCGAAATCTTCCCTTAGTTAACTCAGCACAAATCAAAGGGAACTATAAACTCGGTTTCCCTTCAAGTGACTACGAGGAATTCAGTTTGGTGTTGGTTCAAGACTTCAAAATTGTTGCAAAGTCTGAGACTCAACCTATGCCAGTTAGCAGTTTTGCATATGTATTGACTCCCTCTTTTTGTTACTAAAGTTTGATTCCAGAAAATTATTAAGGTTGAATAATTCAAGAACATGAATCTAAAAGAGATTCCAGCACATTGCTCTGTTTTTAGGAGTGCATGACCATGATGTACTCTGATTCTTGTTTGTCTTTTTGTTCTCTACCTTATTTGGTTTGTTCTTGTGCTGGTTAGCTTTCATTTTCTAATGTGAGTGGTTCATGTTTTGTGATAATGTCATAATGTGGGTTGCCATTACATGTCCTTTGTTCATATAAAGATCCCAAAACCCAGGTAAAGTTCATTGAAAACTTAAATTTAAAATCATACAGGTTTTCATAGTTTTTTTTATTTCTGGAAACAAATTTCGCTCCACAAACCAAACATTTTTTAAAATATGAAACTTTGAAAAATGACATTAATTTCAGAAAATGAAAATAAGAAATGTTTTCCTAAACCGAACAGGCCCCTAGCATTCATTTTTTATGTTGTTTGTTGTTGTATCTGAAGTTTGTTCTTCTTGTGAACACTCATTTTGTAGAACAGCTTTTCAGGTCACCATGATGTGGAAGAACTGTTTTGGTGTTTAACATGATTTTTGTTAGATGCTAGTTATGCAGGGAACTTGCTATTTTGCCTAAACATAACATTTAAATTTCCCCGTGAGAATTTCTTTCTGTCTACTGAATTTGGATTAGTATCCTATTGTTCATAAGTGATTAATTGAAGTAAGGCATCTCATTCTCGCCTGTAGTTAGAAGAAATTATACTAATATCCCTTCTATTTGAAAGAATTATGCTAATTTCCATAGTATAATTGCACTGCTACACTCCATTACTTGATAATCTCAATTTGTAGTTATCCCTTTACAACACCGGAATTTTGTGTGCAGATTAAAAATGGGAGGGAAGTCTATGTTGTGTCATTTCTCCTAAATCTAGGAAATATTGGTTAACTTACTCTTTTGATTATCATGTTTGTTGAACATGGTTGTATTGATGTGGACTATGTACTGAAGAAGAATCAATTTTTGAAATCTATTTCACGGATAGGGTTACAGTGAATGGGTATAAGAGGCCGTTTTCTGGTCTACCTGATGAACTCTTATAAATAACAAAGATATGTAGCAAATATGAATGCAATTTCTCAAGCAATTGTGGTTCCATTCAACTTAGCAAATTTCAATTTTAAAGCTTGGCTATTCATGCTCTGACATTATATCTACAATAATTGGTTTTCATGTTACTAATGTGTTGATTTTTTTGTTCTAATCAGGTCTGACCTACATTATTTTTCAGGGGGGCTTTTAAATTGTGTAATAATCATTTTGATTAATGTTAATTGAGTGATTTTAACCTTGGTTTGTTTTCTGTATTGGTTTGTTTTCTGTAGGTCATCAGCGGACACTTAGGATGGGTGAGATCTATTGCAGTTGATCACAGCAATACATGGTTTTGTACTGGTTCTGCAGATCGAACTATAAAGGTATTTGATCCTGAAATGCATGTCATTGTTGCTTGTTATGAGAAAGCATGTAGATAAAAAGGAAAACTTAGTGAGCCATGTTGAATTGTTGATTCTGTGGATTACTTTTCTTCTTTATAATTTCATCTAAAACAAATCTGCCTTTGTATAAGTATTTCCCAGGTTCAACTTTTCAACTGCTTCATATTTTCTGGTAATTATAGGATATTTGGTGCCTCTGCATGATTACTTAGATTATCCTTGTGAGGGGGTTGCCCTTGTCCTAGAGTTATCTTTACACAACGTGTCAATTATTTGTTATAAATATTGACTCCATTATTACCTGCATATCTCTTGTTGTAAATTGAAGCTAGAAATTTGGAAATAGTTTATGAACTTGTCATGTCAAGAGTATTATTTCTTTCTCTGTCCTATTCAAAAGTTTGGGTTTTTTTTTTTTTGCTAAGTTGTTCATTTGGGCAGATATGGGACTTGGCAAGTGGAAGGCTAAAGCTGACACTAACAGGCCACATTGAACAAGTAAGAGGTAAGATACTAAGGTATTATTAATGGTGGCAACAGTTGCGAACCAGGTTAATAATAACAGTGTGCTTTGTTTACAGGCCTAGCTGTTAGCAGCAAACATACGTACATGTTCTCTGCTGGTGACGATAAACAAGTTAAATGCTGGGATCTTGAACAGAATAAGGTCAAATCCCCATTTTCAGTATTTGTTTTTCTGGGCTGAAAATTTCAGCAGTTACTGAAACTCTATCAATAACAGGCTACTAAAACATGTGATGTTGTATTTAGGTTATTAGGTCTTATCATGGTCATCTGAGTGGTGTTTATTGCTTGGCTCTTCATCCCACAATTGACATTTTGCTGACTGGAGGACGTGATTCTGTCTGCCGGGTACGGACTTCGTTGATATAGTTATTTTATGGAATATTTTGATGGATGCAATGCTTTCTGCTAAAAGGTTTCCAATATTTTTAAATTTGTTATTAAGAAAGTAGAAAGGTGATAACTATGCTTTGGTGGCACTAAATTTTCAGGTCTGGGATATACGCAGTAAAATGCAAATTCATGCTCTTTCAGGTCACGATAACACTGTTTGCTCTGTGTTTACGCGGCCGACGGTATGCAGATTCTTCTTCTGTTGTCTATATTTTTTTCTTTCAATATTCTGAGTGGTGCCACAATATTGTAGGGTCAGTAATCTATATATGTATCTAGTTTTGTGGATGATGGCTATACATCTCTGACATGCCAATGTCCATAATACTGGCATGCAGTTTGTTAGGCTGGCTTAGTTCCAAGTTCTTTGATATGATAAATGGGAACTCATTTTTAGACTTCTGCATTTAATTGCAGCGACGAAACTTATGTCTTAATTTAGTTTTTTTTAAACCTTTTTTTCTCTTCTTCAGAGGCCTAAGATTTAAGATTATGATCTTGTTGTGTTTACAGGATCCTCAAGTTGTTACTGGTTCTCATGACACTACCATCAAGATGTGGGACCTTAGATATGGTAATTTATGGTTTTATTTTCCCTGTCTTCTTGTTTGTCTCTCTTTGTGCTGTTATTATATGTACCTGCATGTTCGTGTATGTCATTTGTATCAATCTGACATATGATTCATCCTTGCAGGTAAAACAATGTTAACCCTTACAAACCATAAAAAATCTGTTCGAGCAATGGCCCCACATCCTAAAGAGTATGTGTCGATATCAGTTGATTGTTACTTGTAGAATGATAAAACATGGTTGATTATTTGTTCCTTCTTTAAATATGCTATTCCTTTTTGTCTTCTCACCCTCTTTTCTTTTTTATTGGCTGCAGGCAATCTTTTGCATCTGCATCCGCTGACAATATTAAGAAATTCAACCTTCCAAAAGGAGAATTTTGCCACAATATGCTGTGAGTTCATAAACTTATAATTATCATACTTGTGTGGTTAGGTGTATCATTAATGAAAAGTCAGATTGTTTCCTGTGGGATAAAACACAAAAGCAAGAACAAATTGTTTGTCTGTTGTCTAAAAGTTTGTTATACTTGATATTCAAGTTCAAATCATATTGCTGAAAAGATACGGTTCAGGAAATGTCTATTTAATTTTTTCCCCAAATCTTTCATGGGCCCCTGGTCAAGTTATTTTGCGCTATAGTTGATACAATTATATAATATTTCAGTCCTACAATGCTGGAATTGGGAGCCACAGTCTCCCTTCATATATGAATGCCATGATGCCTTTTCAGTTTAATTGGTAGATACTTGGTGGTGGACTTGTAATACATGGGGGATATAACCCTTGCTGAAGGTTGTGGGTATGTGGAAGTTGTGATATGGCTATAGCCTTTATTTATATAATTCCACGTGCCACATCAAATTTAGCCGATTTGACATTTCATTGAGCTGTGTTGTCATTTTGCTCTGTTTATGTTCAGCAGCTTGAGTAAGTTGGTTGATGCAGTCTGTTTGTAGGTTCTCTGTAGTACTTAACAATTGAAATTAATCCATCTGTCTGAAGTTTAGAGGCTATTTTGTTCCTAGCTTACCCTAGTTGCATATGCACTTGGGAGAGTTGAAATGGAAGAGGACTATGTTTACGTCCTTGAACACTAGCAATATTCATGTTGCTAAATTTTTCACTAGTATGCACCAAGATCTGTTGAAGTACCTTTCTATCTGTGAAACAATAGAAAGTCAAAGGCCCTTCAAGGCTTCAAATTGTATTCAGTATTCACAAGCCATTTTCTAGTTTAGTAACTTTTAATCGGGGTCTCCAATAATTGATGTATTGTCATTATTCTTGTTTTATATGCAGCTCTCAGCAGAAAACTATCATCAATGCAATGGCTGTCAATGAGGAGGGTGTGATGGTTACCGGAGGTATGGACCTAGAACAAACTCAGCAAAGTAAAAAATTCTACTAGGGAATCTGTTAGATGAAATAATTTCAATTTGTGTGCCGAATTTTCATGGCATGTGATTAGGGATTAATGTCCCCCAATCTTGACTTCTTGTTTCATACTGAAAAAGAATTGACCTGGGTATACATTTTTTCTTCTTGCATTCTTCAACTTTAAGCTCCCTTTTTCTGGTTGAAGGTGACAATGGGAGTATGTGGTTCTGGGATTGGAAGAGTGGTCACAATTTCCAGCAAGCCCAAACGATTGTACAGCCTGGTATGCATATTTGGCCACCTTTGGATCTATAGTTTGATGTTAGTTAGATCTACTATATACACAAGATTAACAATTATAATTACTCGATCTACTTTCCTCTTCCCATGCTTCCTCTTACAGGTTCATTGGACAGTGAAGCTGGTATTTATGCTTTAACCTACGATGTTACGGGTTCGAGGCTTATATCCTGTGAAGCTGACAAGACAATAAAAATGTGGAAAGAAGATGAAACTGCCACTCCAGAAACCCATCCCCTTAATTTTAGGCCTCCTAAAGACATCCGGCGATTCTAGTTGCGATCCTCCTATGTCAGGATATTTATTCTACCAAGTCAAACATAAGTTGATTGTATGGGCTTTGGATGTGGAGGTCTTGATGTAAAATGACTTTTAGGTTGAAAATGACTACATGATTACTATCCAGAGTTATCTTTTTAACACACTTTTCACTTCCTTTTTGTACCATTGGATTACATATAGATTTGTATTACAATATATCCATAACCATATGTATTTTAATAGCTTTGCAATCAGCTGTGTGCATACAGTCCTGAAAACTGGTTGTGTCTCATTGTGGAATTTAAGGACATAATGCATGCTTGAACTTGTAAGATCTCATTTTTAATACAAGGATGCTAAATACTTAAGAATTTAATTTTGATCTAACAGAGTAATTTTTTTTTACACTATATTTAATTATATTGTTAAATCACTAAAGAGGTTTAATTTTTACAACAATTATTTAAGAAGTTTTTTTAATGATATGTTAATATATAATTAAACGATAGTGTAAAATTTACACTTAAAAAATCATATTTAAACTCAATGCCTAAACATCTTACACTCACACATTCAAGATGCTTAAGCATATAAAATATTTATGTACCAAACTCATATTCTTCATATTATGTTAATTTTATTACTTTTTATGAATTTATAAATTAATTTATCTTAAAGATACATAATAATGTGCTTTTCAGTAGAGGAACTGATTAAAGAGAAAGCATCATCCTGGTCGTAAATATCTTTCAATTTTATTAGTTTAATTCTATATTAATATTTTAAAATTCATCAACCAAACCGGTCACATCCGTAAAGAAAGTACCACATTCAAGTTATCGGTTCAGTTAAATATAAAAATGTTATCACTGATTGCTAGGCACACCTTTCCTCGAACTGATACTTCAATCCATGTGAAATTCGAATAAGATGATATATAGAAAGAGTTTGAATAAGATGACTAAAATTTAATGTAACTACATCAATAATTTGTACATGAATTGTTAAAAAAAAATTGTTTTAGTATCAAACTTGAAACATATTTGTTGATTGAATTAGTAATTTTTTTTAATGGAGTGTAAGACTTAGTTTCTATCCACATTCATTAAACATTTTTTTTTAAAAAAAAAACTATATAATTTTGACTTTAATTTTAATATACTATTAGTGAAATTTTTTTTACTATCATTCAATTATGTGTTACTACATCATTAAAATAATTTAATATCTAAAGTAATTATTATCATAATCAAACACTTTTAATAAAATCTACGAATTAAGAAGTTGACATAATAGTTAAGAAAATATAATCCCTATCTTAATTACTATTAATATGAAAAATCAAAATTAAACTCTAATTATCTTTTATTTTTTTGGTGTAATGACAACACCAAAGTTTCAACTTATGAAGTTTTACAAATTATTCAAACCTCTCATCATTATCCCACTTCCTATGCCTTAATCTAATTATGTTTTATTAGATAACCAATAATTATCTTTTATCATGTAACTAGTGATGTCCGGACCGGACCGGACCGGCCGGTCGGACCGGTCGGACCGTGAACCGGGTCCTCATCCGGTTTTGGTTCAATGCCAGAACCGGATTCATGGTTGGACCGGGTTGGACCGGATTGAACCGGTCAAAACCGGGCAAAACCGGTCAAAACCGGACAAAACCGGGTTGAACCAGTCCTCTTTATTTATTTTTTTTAATTTTTTTAATTTTTTTAATTTCTCAATCACTTAACTACTCAACTGAGAGTGATATAAGGCTTAATAATTAAAACCCCAAAACCTTATTATGTATTTTATTATTGATAATATGTATTATGAGTCATGCATATGTATATTTTTTTATTTGTTTATTTAAAATGTAATTATGACATCATCTGGTTCGACCAGACAGTTAAATCGGTTGAACCTGAACCGAAAGTTTTTCCGGCTCACTGTCCGGTCCGGCTTTCACAACATTGCATGTAACCTATAATAATCATTAAAAATAAAATAAAAAATTTAACGGAGATTCTACTCACTCAAACTTATGAGAAGAAGCCAAGTATAGGTCTTGAAAGTGAAGGAATTAGTTATATTAAATTAAAATAGTAAAAAGGAAAATGACGAAACCTTCAAATAAAGTAAAGAGAGAGAGAGAGAGAGAGAGAGAGGCAGCAACTCCTTCCATTCCATGCATGCAGGTTATGGCCTTGGAGGAGCGATTATAAAGCCAAATTTCATGCATCACAATTCAGAGCACCCACTCACTCCTCCTTCTCACCTCACTCCAACTTCTTTTTATCCCTTTCTTTCTCTCTCTCTCTCTCTTTCTCTTCTCATCAAACTCTCTCTATCTCCAACATCTTCAATTTCTTTCTGCTACAATACAATACGATACTTATTATTCCATCAAAAGAAAAAAGAAACAGAGCAAAGATGAGCTCTGAGCCGGTTCAGAGAACCCAAACCCGAAAACCCATGTCGGATTCGCAAGGCCCTTCCAATTCTGGGCCAAAATCCAGCAACCCCATACGACAGCGAGCCCCATTCGTCCTCATCGGCGTCGCCATTGCGGCACTATTCTTCCACGCCTTCCCTATTTCCGACTCGCTCGTGGAGTCCGAGTCGACTCTCCCGACTCGGAGGGTCCTCTTGGAGATGGAGGAAGCCACTACGACGAGCCACAAGGAGAAGCGAGGGAGGGTCCCTGTGGGTGTGGGTGTGGGTTTGGGTTCGAAGAAGAAGAAGAAGAGGGTTCTGGTGACGGGTGGGGCAGGGTTCGTGGGGAGCCACCTGGTGGACCGTCTGATGGAAAGGGGTGACAGTGTGATCGTGGTTGATAACATGTTCACCGGAAGGAAGGAGAACCTTCTCCATCACATGGGTAACCCTAACTTTGAGCTCATTCGCCACGACGTCGTTGAACCCATTCTCTTGGAGGTTGACCAAATCTATCACTTGGCTTGCCCTGCTTCCCCTGTTCATTACAAGTTCAATCCCGTCAAGACCATCATATCCTTTTTCTTTTTCTTTTTTTCTTTTATCAATTCCCTCTAACTCTAATTAAAAATGTGTGCTTTTTTTTATTTTATTTTTGGGTTAACTAATGAATTCCAAACCCATGATTTCATAATGCACGTAATTGTATCTGTTTTTGGAATTGGAGTCCTTGATTCTCATATTTTTTGGTTTGGAGTCCACAAGACCAATGTGGTGGGCACACTGAACATGTTGGGACTGGCAAAGAGAGTTGGTGCCCGTTTTTTGCTGACCAGCACCAGTGAGGTGTACGGTGATCCTCTTCAACACCCTCAGGCTGAGACCTACTGGGGCAATGTTAACCCAATTGGTATTGTGCTATACCATTACTTATCTCACTCTTTGAAATCTTTGCTTAGATTAATTTGATTTCAAGCTTTTGTTTTGTCCATTGACACTGCATGTTGCTGGTGTAGGTGTAAGAAGCTGTTATGATGAGGGGAAGCGGACTGCAGAGACCTTGGCCATGGACTATCACAGAGGCGCTGGTATTGAGGTTGGTTCACTTTCTAATTGTAAGTGGGTAGTAGTTAATGCTTGTCGCCACAGAAATGAATAGAGTTTGGAATTGCTCTATTACTATAGGTGAGGATTGCTCGTATCTTCAACACATATGGACCAAGGATGTGCATTGATGATGGGCGTGTAGTTAGTAACTTCGTTGCTCAGGTAAAGCTCTTGGCTCTTGCATTTTCTACTCTTTGCTCTCATTGTTTATAGGGCTTTGTTATTACTATGTTTCCATTTATTTACCCACAATTTTGAAACTATACAGGCATTGAGGAAGGAGCCATTGACTGTTTATGGCGATGGGAAACAAACAAGAAGCTTTCAATATGTTTCAGACCTGGTAAAAATAATTTCCTTTTTTTTTTTATAAAAAAAAATGTACTTTTTCTCAATATCAAGTATCATAGCGTGCACCTCTTCTGATTAGATACTAGGAAATTTATTGAAAATCAGAAGGTTCATTGAGTGGCATACTGGAAATATTATATGATACTGTAAAAGGTAATACCACTAGTTAGAGACTGGAAATATTATATATATATATATATATATTCCTTTGTGTCTTGTTGGAGAGTAATTCACAAACAAGACTTTCTCATTTCCTCTAAAGATGGAAAACATGGTAGACTTTTTAAGAAAAAGACAAGCTTCTTAAGATCTCTGACTTCTTTTTCTAATTTTCCAAATATATATCAATGCACTTAGCTTTTCGAGAAACTATTTGAATTACATTAATTCTATTCGAAGTACAATGACATTTATTTTTGTCATATTGTAATATCATATGCTAACAAATCTAATATTTTCTACCTCGTTCTAAATTTTTTTGATTACTTAAAAACTGAGACCTGATAAGCTATATAATTTTATGTTCTTGGTATGTGAAATCCAAATGGTTTTTTCTCAGGGCCATTTTAGAATAAACAAGCAAGTAATTTTACATATGATTCTCAAACCTGAACTGACTTTTAACAAATATCTACAATAACAATATAAAAGAAAATTTTGATTCTCTAAAGATGAAATGTAGAACCTAGGTCAACTTTCTTTTTCAAACTCATATAGCTTATCAAATATAGTTGTAAGTTGTGACTTGTTTTCTGGTCATTTACTTCTGGGCGACATTTTTTTAAAAAGAAAAAACAGGGATGGTACTCTGATAGTCTTTGAATCCACTACAAAATGGTCTGTGGGTGAAGTGGTTGTTGGGGCTGCGGGGTCGGGTTCTGGCTTTGATGTAACTTGTCTCTTCTTCCCTACATGTTCACAGTATGACAGTAAACATAATTTAAGGGGACTATAGAAACCGACAGGAAATGTTTGACATGGATCTGTGTACACAACAGGTGGAAGGCCTAATGCGGCTGATGGAAGGTGAGCATGTTGGTCCTTTCAATCTTGGCAACCCTGGTGAATTCACCATGCTTGAACTTGCACAGGTAAGTATATCCTCTGCCTCTATATTTCTACGTACTTGCAATTTTCAGCATATTGTACAAAAGCTTCATCATATATATACATATATAGATGATGATAGATGTTTTCAACTTAAAAAGTAAAAAGAACGAGTAGTAAATTTGACTACTCTTGGTTTGTGCAGGTGGTGCAAGAGACTATAGACCCAAATGCAAAGATAGAGTTTAGACCTAACACAGAGGATGATCCACATAAGAGGAAGCCGGACATATCCAAAGCTAAGGAGCTTCTTGACTGGCAGCCATCTGTGTCCCTCCGTGAGGGACTTCCTCTAATGGTCAATGATTTCCGGCAAAGGTTATTTGGTGACTCAAACGGCGCTGAGGGAAATGGTGTGTCTACAGCATAGACTAAAAGTGAGGAAGAAAAGAAAATTAAAAGGGGAAGAAATTTAGTGAAAATAAAGATATATAGAATAACAAAAATTGGCTTGATTAAGCTCTGTTTAGATAATATTTAGATATCTATGTATTAGTCAATGGATAGGATTTATATATATTTGGCAGCAAAATAAGCAGCATCAATGCCAAAGGAAGATTATTCCAGGAGAGATACATTTTTTTTATTTATTGTATTTGTATAATGTATTCTACTATCATGTATTGCAAAATGTAGTTCTTCATCTCCAGTACTAAGGTGTTGTAACATTAATTGGGTGTAGCGAAAGAAAAAAAAAAAAACCTAAAATTTATATGATAAATTGTATACTCTCAAGTGTTTTTAGTTTTCTCTTTTTTTTTGGTGCTAAATAGATGTTCATTGAAGGACAGAGTACTTTACAGTCAAGCACCGCACCTTCCCTTCCCATTACAGAAACCGACTAGTTAGCCTGTCTTGCGGGCAACAAAGATTATTGTAGTAGATTACTGCACCTATGAATTTTCCTAGCCATGTAACATTTTAAAATTCGAGAGATAAGTTACATAACATATTGGACTAATGTGCCCAGAAGTTCAGTTCTGATCAACATATTTCCTCCTTTGAGCATTGAAGCTACAAATCTAAAGCTTTTGTATGTAGCATACTGCAACATACTTCCCAACTTTGCACCAAGATAGGTGAGAAGATTGCAACTAAATTTTGCCACCGGCGCAGCTTTGTCTTGGCTACAAGTGAGACAGTCGAAGAAGCACCCCTAACAATGGTTTTACAGTTTTACTATAAACCATTATATTTATTGGGAACAATTTGTCAGGTGGGGAAAATTACATTTTTAAGATTCTCTTCTCATATGCTTGATTCGTTTTTTCAATCTATCACTTGAGTACCTGTTTCTGTGCACACCTCTCGCCTACCAAAACACTAGCTGTTTTTTTTTTTGGACAATTGGAGTAATGGAGGCCCATTCAATTATTTTGTTACCATTTAAAGATCACTTTTGTTAACTGAGAAAGAATAAAAGATGTTGGAGCTTGAAACCAGACTAACACACAAAATGGGTAAAAGTATAAAACTATCCAAATCCACAATGGTCAGCATCTTCAGTTTAATCTCACAATGTCAGGTACTTCTACAGGGTATGAGTGAATTGTATCCCTCCATGCACTGTCAGTGTCTGACTTCACGTCGCATACACATTTCCACACTGCGCTGTTACACTTGAATCCACTTCCAAAGGCGATTTGCCACACCCTGTCACCACATTTCATCCTCCCTTTTGCTTCTATGTAGCACAGCTCGTACCAAATTGAAGAAGATGAAGTATTTCCAAACCTGTAAAGACTCATGTTTGATGCTTCCACGTCCTGTTTCCTTAACCTCAAGTTTCTTTCAATGGCTTGTATAACGGCTCTTCCCCCTGAATGTATGCAGAAATGCTCAAAAGCTTTGTTGAAATTTGGTGTATAGATGCTTGTTCTTCTTGTAGTCCATAGTTTGCGACAGATAATGGAAAATACATATAGGAATTGCTCCCTCAATGGCAAAACCAATGGTCCTAGTGAAGCTATATTTTTCTTCAGTGCATCTCCAGCCACATTGATTATGTTCTTTGATATTGATACACCTTCTTTGTTCTCTGGATCCACATCCTGGTAGACACAGCCATGAGATTGATCATCTTGTGCATTGGTTGTTCTAACAATATGCTGTAGCTTATACTTTGCCTTATGCTTATCTTGGACCCTGCTAGACATCAATATAGCTGCTCCACCCATTCTGAATAGGCAATTGGTTAACAGCATGGATGG
This sequence comes from Styphnolobium japonicum, assembly GCA_023212625.1. Taxonomy (NCBI): domain Eukaryota; kingdom Viridiplantae; phylum Streptophyta; class Magnoliopsida; order Fabales; family Fabaceae; genus Styphnolobium; species Styphnolobium japonicum. The sequence continues at coordinate 15,224,026 of JALBWW010000003.1, read as the reverse complement.
GACTTTACCGGAGTACGAATTTAAACTCAGGGTCTCTGTGCTTACTATTAGAGCCAGTGAGTTCCTGTGAACTCTCAACAAGTCTTTAGCCAGACTCACTGATATAATTCCAGCACTACATCCCATACCAGATAGGTGGAAGCTCATGATGTTGCTCCTCATTCTGAACTTGTTAACCACCATGGCACTAAGAGATGGGGTAGGGCAGAAAACGCTACTGTTAGTGATGAGTATGTCAATGGCTTTTGGGTTGATGTTGTTTCTCTGAAACAGGTCTGTAATTGCTGAATACATTATTGTTTCAGCCTCCTCGAGGGCGAAGGCTAGAGATGTTATTCTGGGTATCTGAGCAAGAGATGGAGGAATGGATGTTTCCTCGCTGAATCCACATTTTTCCATGATCTTGAATTGGAAAGCAACAGCCTCTGGATCCATGTTGTCAAAAAAAATAGTCTCTTTGAACATGGACATAGGTACCCTATAAGATCGGGGTGGACAGTAGCAGGTAAAATCTATCAAATAAATGGGTACTTTTCTTCTGCATGCAAAGCAGAAGAGTGCCAGACCTGCAACCAATACCATTGCAAAATGATGGGAAGGTGAGATAATAAGCTCAATGATAGTGTTGACATGCTGTATCAACATTCCCAACGAGGAATACAAACTGAGTTAATTTGTTTTGGCTAGCCTTAGTGGTCTGGGCATATTGATCTTATGTCATGATTATATGGATGGAGGAGACAGTCATGATAGTTAGTTGGGCATGAACAGAGAAAGAGAGTCCAGTGGGAAAAGAAAAGAGGGAGAAATGTGGATGGAGCTGAGCATTCTTTTAGTGCTTGCCTAAAAATTGGCATTGTCCCCGGTAACATCATATTTTATTTTGTATGGTGAAACATCATCTTTGCTAGTTTGCCATAACCAACACATCCAAATAAACTTGTATTTATTCATCCTATCAGGCAAGGAGTTTTTTTTTTTTCCTTTTTCTTTTTCATGTTAAAAATGACGGGTGACTTAATTTCAATTGCTTTTCTAGTGTGGGGTAGTTATTTTTCTTTGTAATATTATTCCCTCTCTTCACCGTTACTTCCAATCAATAGGTGCTTTATTTTGTATTTTATTTTTTTAATTAAAGTCCAAAAGGTACTTATTAGTAAATGTCATTATTTAAAGACAAAAGTATTAAATGTTTTTTTAAATATTAAATACTTCTACTTTTTTCATTTGATTCTTATTGTTTTAAATAAAAATTTGATACTATCATACACTTATATTGATACATTATTAAAAAAATTTAACTATGATAACTATTTAAAAAATCAAATTTTTTTAATTATGTAACAATAAATAATTAAATAATAATATAAAATAACTTTATATAATAGTAAATCAAAATTAAACCATTTAAGTAATTAAGAGAATGCTTGAGGATTTTGTTAGTAGAATATAAATTACTGGCAAAAACGAAAGTGAAGAAATTTTCATCTTTTGTTTTGGTTGGTAAGTAATTTTGTTTACATCCATATCTTCCCATATGATACATGCCAAGTGCCAGCCAAGCTCTGTCACGCTGACAAGTACTATAAAGAACTGCAGCCACTAGGCCTGGCTACCTTTTTTTTTCTCCTTCTCATAGTATAGGATTTAGTGTGTTTCTGTTAAGTTTTTTACACTTCTAATTTTTAGTAAACTTAATTTTACAAATTTGGTTTAAGTTAAAAATGGATTAGAGTAAAGTAATTTATATTTAAAAATATTTATTTGAAAATAACATTTTGAAAGTATAAATATTATTTAAATAATATTGACAAAAATTATTTTAAAATGTGTAATTATTAAAATATATATAAGTTATCTTTTAAATTAAATTGAAAATAAATTGATGTTAAAAATTTAATTGTAAATAAATTGACGATGAAATAATTTTTAAAAAAATTTAATTTTGTTTAAATATTGTAAAATAAAATCACTTTTAAAGTATAATTATAATATTTTAAAAAATTTATTAGGTTCTACTTATTTAAATATTTTTAAAATGATGATATAATATCAAATTATAAAAAAAAATTTGTCTATAGATACAAACATATTTTTTTCTCACCACCAAAGTAACAAATGTTGCTTCTAGGAGCGTTCGAATTACTTTCGAGTCCAAATGTAATTTTGCCTCAAACGGTGCTAAACATGTTAATATCACGTTCGAAGCAATTTTTGGATCCAAACGGGCTTTTATGATGTCTCAAACCAAACATGCTTAGGAAGTCTGTCCAGGCTTGATGAATTATAGTGATTTTTCACCCTTTACCAAGGGAAGTGAAAATAAAAACTTTTTCATCTCACTCAATTTTCAATCCTCTCCCAATTTTTCACCTCCTCAAACAAAAACACTCTAAGTCCCAGCAGGACTGATTATCTTCTCAGACAAAAGACTCATCTGAGATGGCTTCCTCTTCAGTTATTAATTCAGGCAACTTGATAAAGCATGGAAAAATCATATACTTCATAGTTTATACTTACTCACATTGAAAGGTGCTTGATGAAATTGCAATATTCATTAAACTTGCTTCCACGTCACTTTCACATAATCATAACCAAGGCAGAACAGAGGTGCTATTCAGTCCCATCAGTGCACTTCAATCTTAAAAGCTGTCCAAATGCTTACAATTGAATCATAGACCAGGCAAAAGCCACCATTTCAAATGATCAGCGCTAAACAAGAGGATAGCACTTGGTACGGTGACAGTATAAGAACTGTCAATTTCAGTGTTAGTGACAACAATTTTTTGTATCCATAGGAAATTGATGAATGATGTCCTGACTTCTAGGAGACATAGATATTTTGACATAGGCTAGCACAAAACCATGGCAACTTGATATCCTCAGGTTTGCCATCTGATGTAACATGCTCTGCCCCTGTTCAAAGCCAGAGCTGTCGCATGATAAACATTAATGGCATGTAGTTCAATCGAGGTGAAGGACAAAGTACCCTTCATGCCAGGCATGCCGAAGACCCAAGTGGAGTAGTGTTCCTGATAAGATAAACCCAAATTGCAAGTGAAAATCTGTTAGACATCAAGATATGCATTGCAAACACCACCTATCAGCTACCAGACCTCACTATTCTGATAGGATTCTGGTGTTTGGGCATCTAACTAAAAAATTCTGAGTTGCTCATAATTAAATGCATAAGGACTTGGCGTTCATCCTTTCACACATTTCTGACAGTTTCTTCTCTACTCTCTAAACGATATGTGTGTTAGTTAAGGGCACTCAACAATGTAACCAACTGACCAAGAATAAACAGTCATAAATAACTACCAGTAGTCTCCACAAGAGCAAAGACCACCTTCAAATTGGTGAAAACGGATGCGATCCCTCACAATTATCTCTCTGTTTAATATTCTTGACACAATTTTCATCCAATTATGACAGTCTTGACAGATACGTAGGTTTTTGGAAATCCTGATTTTTGTTCCAGGGCTACTTTTCAGGACCCCATACGCCAATGCCAACTTCTCACTATGAAAAGTTAAATTTTCCTCCTTTTCCTCTTCAGAAACATCCATCAAAACCAGATCCGTCAAGGGAGTGAAGCCCTCCAACTTTGCTCTTTGGATCAAACCTTCCAGCACTCTATAAATTGCTTTCATTTCAACATGTGACTGATCAGCTGCCTTAAATTGGTGAATCCTGTCCCCCAATTCAATCCAACTCTTCCCACGGTTTTTACGAACTCCTCCCATTTTCATCATTTGTCTCACTCTCTCAGCACTATCCCAGTTCTTTAAAGAGCAATACATGTTTGACAGCAAGACAAAATCTCCACTCTCAAGACGAGATATATTTGTAATGGCAACTTCACCAAGTTCTTTCCTTTTGTGGGTTCTACAAGCACTAAGAAGTGCTCTCCAGATAACAACATCAGGCTCCATTGGCATCGCCTTAATCATAGCATAAGCCTCTTCCAAGAGCCCTGAACGTGCCAAGAGATCAACCATGGCACCATAATGCTCGAGTTGCGGCTGAATCAAGAAACGATACTGCATGAGATCAAAGTACTTGCGACCTTGTTCAACCAAGCCACAGTGGCTACACGCTGTCAGAATCCCTATAAAAGTAACAGAATCAGGTAAAACATTTTCCACCTCCATCCTAGAAAACATTGCAGTTGCATCCAAAGCAAGCCCGTGAATTGCTAACCCATGAACCATTGCATTCCAAACACAAACATGATCGCGTATGACATTATCAAAAACATGTTTTGAGATATCGATTCTACCGCACTTTGCATACATGTCAATCATTGCAGAACTCAATATATAATTAAGTTCAATCTTTTTCTCAACCATCAAAGCATGCACCCACTTGGCATTGCTAAGAGCCCCGAGGCGTGCACACCCTGTAACTACGGAAGCAAAGGTAAACCCATCAGGTTCAACCTTGGCGCAGAGCATCTGGCGGAAAAAACTCAATGCATCAGCAAAGCGTGAATTTTTGACATACCCTCCAATCATTGAGTTCCACGTGACCACATCTCGAACAGGCATTTTGCGAAACACCTTGTTGGCAATATCACATGCCCCGGATTTCATAAAGGTTTGGATTATTAAATTGACGTTGAATAGATCCATAGAAGAGTAGAAAATCCGATGAAGAAGTTGATGGGCAATGTGGGGTTGGTGACAGTGAGCATAGGTTGATATTAGAGAAGCAACGAGAGATGGGTAGGTAGCATAGCCGAGGACAACAATCCTTGCGTGGGCTTTAGCTGCGGTCCTGAAATCCATAGAAACTCTACAACCTTCTAGAACCCGGTAGAGTACCCTATGATCTGAAACCAAAAACAAATACAATGAATGAACAACTTTGCAACAATAACAAGGCACAGTGTATACAGTAAGAGGGAATGCAAGGAACGATTACGATTACGATTACTCCATCTCCATCTCCATCTCCATGGCACAGAAAAAGAAGCAAACCTCTTAGCTCCATGTAACTGTAACATTCCGCTGTTACTCTTTAGATTAGAAAGGCACCATGGGCTCTTCCAATAGACTAGTACTAGTATTCATGGACTCAACTATGGATGTGTGTTTCTTTTTGGGTTTGGGGTCTAGTTTCAACAAGTCAACAACCACTACTACATAACATAAACCCCTAATCACATCATTTCATCGCTTTCCCATCTAAATTTCTAGGATAGAGGAATATTTGCCTAACCAAGCAAAATATATAATTAAGTACAGAAGTAAATTCTTTACTTAATTTTTTTTAGAATTATTAGAGGGAAAAAAATTTTCCTACATAATTGAATTTTTTTGGTATTTATAGAATTATTTTGATTAGAGCAAAGTGATTATGTTTATTGAAAGAGTAATGGTAATGGACTCGTGATGTGACACCACTCCAGGCTAAAATTGTTTCAGACTTGTTATTTGCTAGCCCAGTCAATTCAATACAAGTTGAGAGCTGAGCAGGCCAGCCCACTTGCCCTTTATTTATTTTATTTTACTTTCATCTTCTTGTTTCAGCCGAAGCTTGCTATTGAGCAATACATTCACGAGAAGTATTTCAAATATCCACCATGTCATGTATAACCCATGCAAGCAACCTTTCTTTGATTTTAGAATTTGAACTAGTCGTGTGCACAGACAAAGTAGACAAAGTAGTGGGCCTCACAGCACTTTCTTTGATCTTTTTTTTTTAAAGCTTCTGTGCATTCTTTCTAACTTCTAATTCTAAGTTTCCTTGGACTTGGACTTGGACTTGGAGTGGAATAGGATAGTACACCCACATAGCAACCATCAAGCCCCAACAAGAATGTAAGTCACTGTTAGTAAATATTAGAGGGTTTGAAATTAGAAAATGGAATTGTTTCTCAAATTAACAGGTTGACCTCACCTGTTGTGAGCCCACTTTTATCGGGTTAGTCTATTTTTGGACCGAAGTGAAATAAAAAAAGATTCAAACTTATATTTTTTCTTTTTGGACCAGATTGGAATAAAAAAAGATTCAAACTTATATTTTCTCAACCCAATTAGTACTGTGTCGAATTGACCCATTTTAACACCCCTCATGCTACAGAAATTTGAGTAGTTGTATTATTTTTTTATCTTAAAAATGTACTTTCTACTCTCTCAAGTAGTGCCACGTCATATGTCCATATTTAGCATGAAAAATTTTACTTCCACCATTTGATTATCAATGAAACCCACATAATTAATGACATCTACATAAAATTAATGGTAGTGATTTGAATGGAAAAAGAAAAAACTTACACACATTGTAAGAAAGAATGTCTCTATTAAGCATGGGCCCAAATTCGTCATAACACTACTATGATTGAAATAACAACTGAAATTACCTTGGGGTTACTAAATGGAATGCATTTGTTGAAATAAGTTAGCTATGTTTATTTTAACTAAAAAATATAAGTCATATGTGTTTATTATATTTAACAAATATAGATCAACTTTATATTCTATTTATGTATCAACTATATTTATCACCTAATTCAAAAAACTCATATAACTGAACTATAATTATCACATAATTCAAAAAATTTATAAAGACAATAATTAATTTAAATCGTTGAAAGTATTTTAGTTTTTCCATAAAATATTTACAATTTTGTACTCTCGTTAATAAATGGAAAATGCTTTTAGGTTTTGAAAATAAAATAAAAAAAATTAAAAGTATAAGTTTACCTTTTAATATTTTAGTACCACTTTATTCATGTGGTAATATATGAAAACCATCATAACATAGATAGAATCCGTATTTTTAGAAATGATTTTTAATAAAAATATTTATTTCGGTATAAGTTTAGAAAGAAGAAAAGTTATCATATTTTATGGTCAGTCTATAAAAAAAATAATTAAAAATAATCGAATTTAAACCTTTCAAGTGAAGCGATTCAATTTTTACTTAAACTAAACCCAAAAGATGTAAATGCTTGTATAATTTTATTAATTTCATATTTTAAATTGTACTTTTCTTTTTATTTGCTTAAAATTGTGTAATATATTTGTATATAGTTTTAATTCCCATCCTGTGTAATACTAACAGTAATAGCCGTACACACTGCAACTACCTATGTTTTCTATGAAGTCTTCCATTTTGTGTTTTTTTGTTTAAGGTACATAATATATATACAATCAAATATTACCATATAAAGTTCGATCGACCACTGAAGCAACAAAAATATTTTGAAAATATTACGACTGAAATGGAAAGTGCATTTCCAAAGCAACCAAGGCGGAACTAGAAAAAAAAAATTGGTATAAGGAATTAGAAAATTTTAAATGGAGTTGTTATACAATAATATTTTAGAAGTGATAGGTTTACAATAACAAGAATTATGCATATTACACATAAAAAAATTTAGTTTTGGAGGATCGTCGTCTCCTCACCTGTCACTTTAGTCCTCCCCTGAATAAAATTTGGAACACAGGACAGATTTATTATTGGCCTGTTTGTATTACCTAGAATGTTGGCTAAATGCTCATTGAGTAGAGTTTTTTTTTTTTGTAAAATTATTTTGAAAAGTGTGTACAAGGAGTATTTGCATTGGTTAAAGATTCAAACAAGCGTGCTTTTGGGTTCGTTTGTATTAACTTTTTTAAGAGTAGAAGTGTTTTTTTGAAGTAATAAAAGTGTCTTTTTTAGAAGTTAAAGAATTTAAGCTTTTTTAAAAAGTACTTCATGTGTAACAAAAAAGCACATAAAGTATTTTTTTTTTAAAACTTGAACTCTTTAACTTATAAAAAACACTTTTATTACTTCAGAAAAGCACTTATACTAAAAAAAAACTAATACAAAGGAGCCTTATATCTCTTTCTGATGCGTTTGTTTAAGGGCTTTTTTTATATTAATATAGTAAAAAAAAAAAAAATTACCAAACGCATGCTCTTTCAAAAAAAATTATCAGAATGTAATTTTATTTTTTTATGTTGAGAAGTCGGTTTCAATGAAATCGACTTCTTAACGTGTTTAGTTTTTTTTTTTTTAAATCATGTTGGGAAACATGTAATTAAAAAAAAATTATGTTGAGAAGTCCGTTTCATTGAAACCGACTTCCTAACATGAAAAAAAAACATGATTTTAGTAAATAATCTTTAAAAAGCATGATTTTGATATATTTTTTATTTTTTTGCTATATTAATATTAAAAAAGCCTTTGTTTAAGTATTTGGAAAGTGAAAAGGTAAAAAATAAAAAATGAATTGAGAATAATTTTTAATTTATAATTTATAATAAAAATTAGGTACATTTTTTTTCTTTCTTATATTTTTCATTTAATTTTTTTCACATATTTTACTTACTCAACTAAACATAATGATGAAACAACAAAAGTGATGGATGGTGGGAAGAGTGTGATGCGCATCATGATTATATGTCAAACTTGCAATTAGTTGGAACTCTTGCGCCCCTTCTAAGACCACATAGCTTGCACAAGAGAAAGAGTAGCTTCTTTTGGGATGGAAGAGACAGAAGCCAGTCATACAGATGGAGCTTATTACATAGGCTTATATAGAATGAACCCCACTAAGTTGGCATTTCTGTGTTGCAAAATTGACAAGCTTAAAACGCTATGGTTAAAAATGAAAAAAAGAAAAAGAATATTGTCGTTTTGGTACTAAGCCACTTAGCTATGCAGCTCATCACACGCACGCGCAAATTCCAATTCAGTGGGTAATAATATTGAATCAACTTGGCACTTCTCTACAGCATAAATTGTTTATCTGCACAGCTAATAACTTGTTGCAAGCAAGTTATAACTACTTGTGATTACCCTGCCTGAGAACCATGGCCTTGAAACCTCTTCTAATCATATCTCTCCTATTTGCTGCAATGGCAATTCCTCAAGCCATAGCCCAGCTTGGGCTTCTCAGTGGCCTCCTGGGTTCGATTAGTATTCAAGGAACTGTATTTTGCACTTCCATGGCCAATATGGGCGTGAATGGCGCTGCACTCCCAGTTTTTTCAAGTAAGGCCAAATTTCTTTATCATTCATTTAATTTGCAAAGTTCTGACTTATTGAAATATTATAACCGTGAACTGATGATTGTTGGAAATATTATGTGAAAACTGAAGACTAATATTTTAGAACTACCACACAAATTCTAACTCTAAAAAATTAAGAACAAAGGAATTTGATAGAGTTGGAAGGAGTTATATCACGAATTGTATTAGGGTTGTAGAAAATGAATGGTGCACATGCTCTATGACTACGACGTGTGGCTTAATTGATAAACTCAACTTTATGTGAGTAAATTTTATAATACAGAAATTTAAATCTTATTAAAAACATATTGCGACCAGCGCAAAGACACACCAAATCAAAAATTAGTCGTACTTTTTAGGTCTTACTAAAAAAAAATCTGGTACACTATTTTAAGATATTACCTATATAAAAAAAGGGTTTTAAGTATAAGGACTTCGCATATTACACATGCAAGAAAACTTAAAAAAACTAAATTTGAAAAGACGTCAAAAGCTCAAAATATATTGATTCTTCTTTTAACACTTCAATAGATGTTAGAAACAATAGCCTTATCTGTGATAGTTTGGTCTCACCAATGATATTTCTATGCATGTTTCAGATGCTCAAGTGCAACTACTGTGTGGGGGAAAGGTGGTTTCTTATGCAAAAACCAATGGTGCTGGAATGTTTTCTATCATGATGGATCCCCTGCTATACGATATGTCTTCACTGCTCACTGGTTGCAACCTAGTGGTTGCTACACCACTCTCCAACTGCAACTCCACGCTTCCTTCTGTTGGGGGTCTGATTTCATCCCTGCGGTTTGTTGGAATTAGTCGTGTTGGAACTCAAACTGTTGCCAACATTACCCCATCAGGATTTCAGTCCATGCCTTCAACTTAATTAAAGCATCACAAGGAGAGGACAGATCCGTGACAAAATTATAATTAAATAAAATCATCAAGAACTGTGTTACCTATTCCTTGTTTGGGTTTTTTTTTTTTCTTCTTTTCCAAGTACTTGAAACTCCCTCTGCTATGTCTGAACTAGCATTTGGATAAATAAGACCATGCGTGAAACTGCTTTTTCTATGCTTTTGCCCCTAAAACTGAAAAGTGAAGAATCTCAACTCCGAAACAAGAATATTACATTCATGAACAGACCGAGACATGGTACAGAATCACTTCAAAATCAAAATGTTCTTTACGTATGTTGTAAGAAAAACCCAGAGCCAAAAGGAACAAAAGAAAATTTATAATTAACCATGAATCTCAATACATTATTGGCCTAATCATTTGCGATTTTCGGACCTACTTCTATAAATTGACAATAAGAGGAAGGTCCCTGTTTTATCCATAAACTTGTTCCACATGAGTTATTAATTGTTTCACATTAACTATAAGAAGAATGTATTACATTTATCAATTTAGTTTTTACAATTCACAAATCTTAAGTTTTACTTTTTCAAAAATAAATATGCCTTCGAGAAGTTTGTAAAGAATGTAGTTTCAAAAATAAATATGCCTGCGAGAAGTTTGTAAAGAATGTAGTTGTGCAGTTAATATAACTCCATCATATATTTGTCATAATCATACTAATTTCCTATTCTTGTATTTTCTTCTCTTTTTCTTTTTTTCCATTCGCTTATGTGCATTTTAGTCTTGTTTAGGGCCATGACTCGTGCAATTCCTGCTAGGCCCAGCCCAAATGCGTAGTATGACAGACAAGAGAAGAAAGCAATGTAGGAATATAAGTGTGGACTGGCCCAAACTCAATTCAAGGTTGGTCCTTTTGAGTATCAGACAACTGATTTATCTCTATTATTAATAAAAGAATTTAAATAATTTTTATATTCATTTTTTGTTCCAAAAATTTAAGAAAAATTATTTTTTTGAAATTATTTAATAAATTAATTAAATGAAATTACGAATCTAAGTGAATAATTAAATAAATATAACATGTTTTAGATAATAATTATATTATTTTGTATCTAGTTTTTTCTAATTTTCTCTCTCTTTCTTTATATTTATCATTTTATAACTTTAATTTATACACATTTATATATACTTTACTTCTAATGTATTCATAAATAAAATAATATAAAAAGTAGATCTCTATCAGTTTAAAATATAATAAACAGAATAAAAAGTAAGATTAGAGATCTGTGCAAATCAAGAAGGTGGCCCAATTCATTTTAATCCTTATCATGATTGCGTTGAAAATGGAGATGGAAACCAAATACAAACCCCCTATCATCAGCCCGTAGCAGTGTGTGGGTGTTTGGTTATGAAAATGACTACTTCAAACGTTGGTCCATTTGATTTACGGTTATTTTTACTAAATTTAATTCCTAATTATGTTATTGAAAAATATTTGGTCGTTACTCTTCACCATCATGTTTTGTTGTCACTTGTCACATGTTTTGTTGCCACTTGTCACATGTTTTGTTGCCACTTGTCACCCAGGGCCTAATGTCGTCTTCCAAATGTCTGTTGCAATTGCAATGCAGCTTATGTAGGTCACTTTTGATTTGATTCGACAGCACACTCCAAAATGTGCTTAGATGCATTGCACGAACTCTTGTCCACTTTTTGAGGGATTTGCCTCTCTTCAATGCACACATTATAATAGGCCACTTTGTACAATGGCAACTTTTTCCCCCTGATGTGGAGGGATATTCAGTACCGCAACATGCACTTGTTAGCAAAGTCTGTTTTTTAAATGTAATTCAGGCTATTTAGGCTCAAAGCCTGTGAATGGTGAATACCACATGCTGTGTTAAAAAGAAAATTTAAATGACTGCATGAGCTCCTTGCATTTCATAGTTGGTGTTGTGCCTAGTCTTTGAGCTTACTATCGATTGTGATATATAAGTCTTTTCTTATAAGCTTATAAGGTATATATACGATGAGGTGTTTAATTTGTATATTTGGAATTATTTAAAAATAATTTTATTTAACTTATGTCACATTAAAGATATTTTAATTTATAAAAAAGTGAAAATAAACAAAACTATTCATTCTTATTCTTATTATAGTTTCAAGAGTGTCCAAAGACTCAAAACTATTAAAGTGTGGGAAACTAACGCGTGTCATTACCCTAGCGGACCTGTGCTTAGGTGTTACAACCCAAATCGCTACGGTTGCTTGCGCCCCCGGCTTTCCAAAACCAAAACCGAGCCAACTCTTTCTCTTTCTCTCTCTATATAAAATAATATAAAAGGCCACACAAACCCTAACTTGTGTAGTGTGGTGCGCCTCCCCACAGAGAGAGAGAGAGAGAGAAGAACCAAACAAAGGGTGGTAGCTGCTGCGGAAGCGTTGCGTTCTCCTCCGGCCACAAAGAATAGAACAGCTTTCGCAGCAGCAAACTAAGAAATCATCAATCCTATCACATCAGAAATGGCTCGCTCTCTCAAACAAGCCAACTGTGTCCGCACCCTTGTTGCTGATGCTCTATCCTTTCCTCTTCATCGGTCAGTTCTAACTTCATGCAAAGTCTCCTTTAATTATATTTATTTATGTTCTTTTTTCATGATATAAAATTAGCAATTTAGCATCTTAATTTTTATATTTTAAAATATAGAACGTAATGTTTGTGGCATATATATATATATATATATATATATATATATAGGCGAGGTTATGCTGTGGCATCTGATGTTTCAGTGAGAGCTGGATTGGATAGAATGGGGAGTAGGAGTGGAATGGTGGGGAAGGTTGAAGACAAGGCTGTGGCTAGAGATGGTTCGGATGCCTCCTCAGCTTGGGCCCCAGATCCAGTCACCGGTTACTACAGACCCATCAATCATACCCATGAAATTGACCCGGTGGAGCTCCGACAGATGCTCTTGAATCACAAAGTCATATCATCATCCCAGTAGCCTAGAAGATGGGCCACCCTGCCCAAACCCACCATCAAATCATGCTGCTTTTGTTTTCTCGATCTATCTCTATCCTTATGATACATGAGTAGTGAACAAAACAAACAAAATGGGCTACTAGACATGCTTCTAAGATGAATCAAGTAATCACTTCATTTATGTGGGTTATGTTTGAAGATGGTTTCTTTTTCTTTAAGTACTTCTATGCTAAATATGAGCAGGACTAGTTTCTGTTTCTTATTATGTGTTTTAGTCTTACTATCAATAAATTTTGAGCGGAAAAACGTAAAAAACATTTTTTTATGACTTTATAATTATCATCAAATATCTTAATAAATCATTAAAACACTTTATTTTTAATAAGCATAAGTTAAGGGTTTGAGTTGTGAAAGCACTTAGTGGGGAGGAAAAAGAGTATAGTTCTTAGTTATTATAGTTCATTTAATTATGTGAAAAATATGATTACTATTTATATATTAAATCAATTAAAATTAAATTTAATCTGAAAGCTCTTGTTGACTTTAGAATTGAGTAATTTTCTCTCTTAAACTTTTAATGAGAAAAATGTGAGAGTTATTTAGGTATTTATTTTATTTTTTTTTAATATATCGGTACTTAGGGTAAATTGTTAAGTATTTATTTATTATTTATATTTAGTCGATTTTCAAACATTTATTGTGAAATCAATAATCAAAAAATTATTGATAATTTATTTTAAATACCAAATTCATTAAAGTACAACTCTTATAAATAAAAAATATAGGATTTGTGACCCTTTGAATTGAAATATTTTAGTGTATATTTGGGTGGGCATTTAACTCCCTCAAACAGGTGTTTGAGTGCTTGAACGGGCTTTTTGCCCATTTTCATATTTGTTTACTTTCACGTTCAAACCATTTGATTTCATTCTTAAACTTGCTTTTAGTATGAAGAAATCTTATCTTATTTTTGTGGTGAACGTCAAGGCATGAAAAATTGATGAAGTTTTAAGTCACTCTCTTTACCACTTTACAACACTACCTTTTCTTTTCTTTACTTCCTATTTTACTCTAGCTACTATTGTTTTTGCTTCAAATGAGAGGTAAGCTACTCTTTCACATTTTATTATATATTTATACAATTTTTATTTCAATTGTGAATTTTTAAGAATGAATATTATTTTAAAAGTTAAAATATCATGCATATTTTTAAATTTAATAATTTCATCAAAAAATAATAATTATAACAATATTCAAAGGTATATTACTAAAATAATGAAATGAAATGAAAGAATAAATAAAGTAATATAAAATTTATATTATTTTTAATAATTATATATTTAAAAGTGATTTTAATCTATACGGTTTAAAAAATATTTATTTTATCAAAATTAATTTTTCAATAAAAGTTATCAAATATAAATCATTTTATTATAAATTTATTTTTAATTAAAATTAAATTTATTTAAAATTAAATTTATAAAATCTAATTTAAAAATTTCAACTTCTAACTCACGATGGTGATATTAGTAAAAGGAAAAAAATTAATGGAGCATGTTTTTGGGTATTTTTTTATTTTAGTATTTATCAGAATTGAAATTGTTAATTATTTAACAATGACTGCTAATTTTATATTCTATTTAAAAAGTACATTAAAAAATATTTAATTTTGTTTAAACAAGTTTTTATTTCAGTTTTTTTATGTTTTTGGATGAGGTCGAACGTCGGTGTTGGTTGAGGTGGCGACAAATGTCTCTATTAGTCTTAAACAATTCTACATGATGCATAATGAATTTATTATGTTGCCACCATAGTAAATATTGTGCTATGTGAAATTGTTCTATATAAGACAGGTCTTACGATACTCAAATTTGAACTATCAGCCTGTAGATATTATAAAATAAAAAAAGAGGTATAGCTCGTGTATAATCCACAATTACTAGCTGTCCTTTTTTGTTTCTTCATCGATTGTATATATATTTTAAAAGAGAAGGTATATTATTAGTTTTAAAATGAATTTTGTTACAATGGACAATGTCGAATAGGGCTCACCGTAAATATTCATTCTAGTAGTCTCACTTAAAGGTGTTCATTGGTTCGATTTCATTATTTTTTAACTAAACCTCAACCTAACCGATTAAACCCATTCCCTTAAAATTCAAACCTATCAAGACCTTCTTCAGATTTAGCAAAATCAAACCAACCCAAACCACTTAATTATCGATTTTAATTGATTCCGTTCATCAGTTTTTGGCTAACTGGAAAAGACTAAAGTCAAAGGAAGCAATTAGCAAACTATGTCATACAAACAATCTTTCATTGCACATCAGATCTACGTACAAATGAGAAATTCCATGTGCATCAAAGATTCATACCCTCAAACTCATCTATCGGCATTAACTAATATCGACTTTCCGAGCCCAATCATCATAACTTCCTCCATCTTTGAATGCCGTCATAGACCAAGAGCTTTGAACCCAAGCAACGAAGTTTGTGTTCAATATTGTCACCCACATGCAAAGCTCTTGAAACCGAGAAACCCACCACACCCATGCTCCACGAGAAAAGGATAAGATAGAATGCGGTTAGAAACTTAGAATGGTTGAAGGACTAAGGGGCTTCGAGTACCATGGGATCTAAGCAAAACATTGGTTATGCATAGGATATGTTTGGATAGAGAAATTTGAAGGAGAAAAAGAATGAGGGGTAATTTTTTATTTAAGTAAATATTCTATTTATTTGAGAATTTTTTAAAATAAAATAAAATAAAATAAAAAATTATTATGTAATTTTCTAATAATCATTATTTATTATTATAAATATTTTATAATTCTCTCAATTTAAAAATAAAAAATTATCTCTCTTCTTCCTTCCATTTCAAACTTCTCTCATCCAAACATTGATTTAGTAGAGTCAACAATTTTATGAAAGAATTTTATGAGAGGATTAAATATAAAATTATATATGAAAAATTCTCATATAAAAGGAATTGACCAAACTATATTTTTTCAGGTTGTGATCGGTTTGTCTTGGATTGGTTCGATCTAGTCAATTTTGATCAGTTTTGTACATCCCTAGTCCCACTAACTTTTAACTTTTTTGAATGAAAAACCAAATTGTATTGGTAATAATATAATAAAACTAATATGTAAGTGGCAACCAAGTATAAATTATAAGTGTTACATATTTTTATTATCTATTATTTCATAACAATTTAAAAATATATATTAAATGAGTATGTAATATTTTATCTACGTAAACATTACAAATTTTGTTTCAGTTTAAATTTTGATTTTAGATATATATTTAAATGTTAGGTGTATATTTTGTGCAAAAACCTCCAAAAGAGAGAGAACTCTTGGACCTACAAAGTACGAACTGTAGAATTTGAAAAAGCCACGTTCCATCGCTGAGCCCAAACTTCTGACGACACAGAAATTGTAGGGGAAAAGTAGTGGGCCCATGGGCCCTCAAATAACTGCTTTTGTTTTGAGAGAAGCTCTAATCAAATGGATAGTTATGTCTTATGAGTTATGAGTGATCTAAATTTGTGAAGTGAAAGAAGTTCGGTTCTGAGTTTAGTTCAACACAATTAGCGTAGCTGACAAGCCCGTAGGCCCATGGAACTCAAATTAGTCTTCTAATCGGTTCAGATAGTTAATCACTTAATACTTAATCACTTGGTTTTTATACTGTTGAGTTTATATTCTCGAACTACTACTATTTTTTTAAAAAAATAAAATAAAATAAAACTTTCATCGACAAGAAAAAAAAAAAAAAAACATAAGCATATCAGAGATGAAAGGTGGTGGATCTTCAGGGCAAAGCTCAACATCATCAAGTCTAATAAACCAGAGGACAAGTCGATGTGCGACGATATTGCTCTTAAACATCTAAAAGAAAAAGATACAGAAAACAAATTAATATTTCAATAATTATATTCTGTATAAAATCGCCGAGTTCAGACAAGCCAACTTTCTTCAAATTTAATATGAACTATGTATATTACTATTAATATCACTGCCAACGTGTAATTTAAGAATAATTAAAATTTGTAGCGAAGCGGTTAGTTATAATCACTTCTTTTTTAGCATAAACTTATAATACAGTTGTAAATAATGGAAAATTTTCCAACAAATTTGAGACCCCACTGGTGGGGATGCTAGGAAGAAAAATGCTACGTATATTTGTCATGATTTTATTTTGTCAAACTTTGTCTTCAATCTCAAGATCATAAACTTGGAAACCAGAGCAGACCCACCACGCTTCACCAAAAATTTTAGCTTGAAATTATTTGGATTTAAAATATGACCCAGTAGACTTTTTGTTTTTCACCTTTTGTACAGTTGTGCTTGTAAAATGAATATGTGGATGGAAACCTCAAATTTAATTTATTTTTACATTTTCGTTTGGCTCAAATGTGTGTGGTAAGAATGAGTATTGCCTTGAGGGTCGATTTTGCTATAACCACGTGGCAACAAAACATATCTTTTCTTGATTAATGGCATAAATTAAAATGTGTGTGCGCGCTTTTTTTTTTCTCCCCCTTCTGACATTATTGTTATCCTTATTTTAATTCTTAGACTTCTATTTAATAGATATTGGAAAAAAATTGAAAGTAAAAAATGAAGAAATTTGAAGCAGCAACCTTTGCCTTAACTTTTCTGAAAACCACGACTCCATGAAAGAGTATTTTCAACAATTTTGTGGATCAGTAGGTTGTAGTTTTCGTTAAGAGAAACAAAGAAATTCTTCAAATCAAAGGAATAAAGAAATAATCATGAATCATAAGAAATTCTTAAGTCTTGAATTTTTCCCCCCGGTGGGATATGTGTGTTTCAATGATTTTTTTTTTTTTTTTTGGGATGATAAAATGTGTGTTTCAATGATGAGTCTACGGGAAAGTTCCTTCAAGCTCTACAATATTAGGGTGTGTTTGTTTTAGTTTTATTTATTTCAAATTTAAGTGGACAAACGAGAAAAATACGCTTCTTGATGCACTTTTTTAGTTCAGAAGCTTCAACGATGTAAAACAACCTTTTTTCAGTGGGAAGACTTGGCAACGCCGTGGGATGATAATGGGATTTATGGGCATTAATTAACAATGGTATTGGTGAGTAATTGTATGCTATAATGATACTTCTTGGATGCGTAAATATTAAACCACGGACTGCTTAGGTGGCCAATTCAAAATATTGAAGAGGCCTTGATCTCTAGTGGAAACAAGGAAAATCCCCCTACTTCAACATAAACCAGCAAGCTCTACAAACAATTATTTTCTTTTACATCTTATAGTCTTTAGATAAATTATCATTCACTTTTTAAATTTCAATAGAAATTTTTTCATAAAATCATATATTTTAATATATTTTACTTTATATGTAAAATATGTTTGTTGCAACGTCCCCACTCGAAGTGGCATGGGACAGTCAAACTTTTCTTTTTAAAAAGGAAAAATATATGGCTAGGATTTTGGGAATTTGATGATGAAATGCATATGAATGCAATGTAAATTGACATAAGGGATGAAGTTGTCACTAATCAATTTGTTTCATTAAAACAGAATGATGCTGTTTAAAGTTCAAAGTTTAAATTCGAGAATTAATTATGAATAAAAAATATGTTAATTTTATACTATTTATTTTAAAAATAAATACTTATTTAATTTAATATTATTTGTTAAATTAATTAAATTAATTCTTTATTATTTATAATACTTTCTGTTATCATTTTTATTTTTACATGTTTCATTATTATTATTATTATTATTATTATTATTATTATTATTATTATTATTATTATTATTATTATTATTATTATTATTATGCAATACCTATTTTAAGGAAAACAAATTAATCATTATGAAAAAAGGGTGATAAAAAATTAATAAGAACCTCACGTCAAGAAAAACCAATAATGAGGAGTACCGAGTACTGTTGCCATTCAACTCACGAAATCTTTTGATATTGAGGCATTAAAAAATCAAGAGATTACCCGCTTTTTGGCCAAGAAAGTTCTTTCATTTGACCGAGTTGGTTCGCTTGAAAAGGGGGGGGGGGGGGGGAGGTGGAGTTGAGTTGGTTCGCTTGAGGCTGCCAAAATTTTTTGTGATTATTTTGATAGTTATTTTTTTTAGGGTAATGATATTTAGGAAGGATTATTAAATATTTATTAATTATTAATTATATTTAATAAATTTTAAAATATTTATTATAAAATTAATAACTAATAAATAATTAATAACTCATTTTAAATATTAAACTCACAAGAATATTATAATAAATTAATAACTCCCTTTTCCAAAACACAGATGATCCTCCCTATGCAGGAGGGAAATAACAAGCAGGATTGTAAGAGAGGGTCTCCAGCGATCCTGCTTGTTATTATTATTATTTTTCTGTGAACCTTTTTCTTTTGAAAATGAACCATGCTCTTCTTCCTTTTTATGTGTCCGTGTGTTCTTGTTGTTTTGGATAATTTATAAGCCAAACAATTCTCCATCACATCAATTAAAATTAATCAAAAATTTATATTTTCAAATCACATTTTATCAGGATAAACTAATGGCATGAATGCTTAACCACAATCAATTTGAATAATTTTTCACAATCAAAACTAAATAATTATTTATATCCTAAATCATCATTAATTGTATTTGAATTTAAATTTGTTTCCTAAAGTTTTTCGTAGTTTCTTTTGCTTATTCTTTAATTTCATATCTAATCAGATTTCTTTCCTCATTCTAAATTTTCTTATATCAAAGGAGATTTTTCTCTTTTTTTAATGCCGGATCAAAACTATTTCATTTCCTTATTTATCATTATTTTTAAAGCATTGAGTTTAGGCATCTTAATGGGTATACACCCAAATTTATTCATACAAGGTCCATTGATAAATTTTTGGACAAATTTAAGTATAAAAATATTCTTTATTATATTGATAACAAAAGTTTATATATGTTCTTTATTTTTATTATTGTTTTTCTAAGAAATTATCGTGTACATATGGTGTACCCCTTAATTGTAAATAAAAATATATTATTAAATAAATAATATCTTGAAACAAATTAAAAATATAAAATCAAACAACTAATTTTATTCGTTCATTGCACAAAAATAATGTATCATGTGTGTAAAATAATTACTAACTTACATTTGTTTAAGTGAAAGAGATTAAGTTACTTTAAGGATATTGTCCAGATTCAATATTTAAAGTGATGTGTATAGAAAAAATATAATTAAGAAGAGTCTTTACTTCACGTGCTTAGCAATATCTAGTGAAATTAGTCTATTATTTATCGGGTAAGGAGATACCTTACACTAAAAAATGTGTAAAATAATTTTTCAACTTAAATAGTTTTTAAAAAATAAATAAAATAAACTAAACTATTAGTTTTAAATTTACATTATAATTGTATTTAAATTATGTGGAAAAATTTGTTATGAATTATGATCTAACAGGAGTATATAGTGTCTCAAACGGTATCCTTCCAAGTGCACACTGTGCAAGGAAAGGAGGCGATACAAATTAATAATTGAGAATTATTTTGATACTTTTTTTATAATATTAATATTTAATGTGAGTTATTTATTATTTATAATTTATAATTTATATTTAATAAATTTTTAAAAATTTATTTTAAAATTAATAATAAATAAATAATTAATAATTCATGTTAAATATTAAATTTATTAAAATATTATAACAATCTCTTTTAATAATTATTAAAATTATTTTAGTATGTAATTTTTTTAAAATATTAATCATTAATATGAGTTATTTAATATTTATTAATTATTATTTATATTTAATAAATTTTTAAATATTTATTATAAATCAATAATTAATATATAATTCACCTCTTTAAATATTAAAGTTATGAGTATATCATAACAACCCCTAATTATTAAAAGGGCAGGTTTGCGTCTGGCTGGTCCATCTCTTTAATAATCTGACCAGTTAAGTGTGTCCCTGGAGCAGCTTTCCTATGCATGTCTTCTTGCATTTCTGTACTTTCCCATCAAGGCTCGTGTCCCCATCATGATTCTTCACATCTTATCTTCCCGATATTCATTATTATCATTACCAATCAATATTATGTTTTTCTAATTTCTTTATAATTTAACAAGTTTCTAATCTAATAAATATTTATATTAGTTTATTTTATATTCAAAATTAATCATTTTTAAAAAAATAATCATATTTTTTATAAAATAAAATAAGTTAATTCAACCTATGAATTTTATAAAAAAAATTTGGTGCAATTTTATAATAAGTTTATATTCTGAATAATTCAATTTTACATTATTTATTTTATTAAAATATATCAAAAAATTGTAAATATTATATCTAACATGCCATAAAAATAAAATAATATTTCATATAAGAAATATATCTATATGAAATATATACACATATATGTTAGTATTCTTTTTTTTTTTGGTTGAAATTTTCTTTTATCATTATAAGAATATATTAATATTTAGTTAAGGAAAAGATATTAAGTATGTGTATTGAAATTTATTGGAGATACCTACTTCCCAACACAGATAGTACCATTTGGCTATAAGATTATTAAAAAAAGAAGAAGAAAAAGCTCTAATCTTTATCATTGTAGCATCTTAAAATTGTATTAGATTCTTCCCAATTTCAACTCACGTTGGGGAGAGAAATTTATATTTCCATTTTAGTG
The DNA here is from genome assembly GCA_023212625.1 of Styphnolobium japonicum. Classification (NCBI taxonomy): domain Eukaryota; kingdom Viridiplantae; phylum Streptophyta; class Magnoliopsida; order Fabales; family Fabaceae; genus Styphnolobium; species Styphnolobium japonicum. The sequence continues at coordinate 15,202,485 of JALBWW010000003.1, read as the reverse complement.
AAGGCTGTTAAAAATTATGTTTATTGTAATTATTTTCAACATAAACTATAAAACAAGCACGCTATCACATGTTTGGACATATTATGGAATCAATAAAAATAATTTTTAATTAAAAAAATTCTTTTAATTTTTAAAGTAATAATAAAACTAGAACATTTATTGTTAAAGAAAAATTATTTTTTCTACAATGAGTCAAAAGTATTAAAAAATTAAATTTTAAATTTGATAGCTTTGAAAAATACAAATTTCATTATAATGGCAATATCTTTTTGGTTTTTTTTAATAGATCTGTTTAGTTGGTGATTAAATTTATAATAAAAATACACAAACAGAAGTATTGGAAATTGAGCCCACACATACTTAAAACTTAAAAGAGGATATTATTGTGGTGATAAATTGATTATATTGTGAAATATGGTACTATTATTATTCTTAGAAGCTTCTCTCTTTTATGAGAATACCTTGCATTTCTCGAGATTTTATTGGTGGTGAATACGATGTTTTACCTTGTGTAATCCCCCCCCCCTTTTATTATCATTTATCAAAATAAATATTTATATATTTTCTATTTTTATATATGACTTTGCAAAGTTGAGAAAAAAGAGAAAGAAGACGAAACATAGATTGAGTCTATAACATAAAGATGCTATGATATAGACAATGATAAATTTTATATAAACTATCAATCACTGACATATTTTTTGTTACAAGACATAATTATAATTTATTATTTATAGAAAATAATATAACAAATTTTGATTTTTGTAATTGAATTTTTTTAATAAAAAAATCTAGAGTTTTTGGAGTTTTGATACCTATATTAAAATATATAAAATCATCAAAAGATATTCCAATGAAAATAGGATCACGTTTTCCATATAAGAGATAAAGAGGGTACATTTCAAGATGTGTGCCTGAAATTTTTAGAATATTTGGAAATGAGGTATGAATTTAGGGATCTAAAATTAGACTTGCTTAATAAATGACTTAAATAGATAATGTTAAGAGATTGACCATGTGCAACAAACAAATAGTGTTAAGAGTTAAGCAAATATGCTAATGAAGGTTGGCTTACTTGATCGGACATTTTTTTTATATTAGTCATAATTTGAGTTTAAATTTAAGGTACGCTTATTAATAAATAATTTTATAATTTTACTATAAATTTTGACTAAAATTAATAGTTTGTCCTGATTTAAAAGAAGAGTTAAGCAAAATATAATGAGACTAGTCTATCATCTCATAAATTTCATGGGACATATTTAATTTTTTGCTTCCCTTATTTTTAGTGTATTTATAATGAACGTGTAATTTTTGTTGTTGTTCCTTTACACTTCAAAATTTTCCTATAAAAATTACTAAAAAAAGTTTTATATATATATATATATATATCCTATTCTCAATTTTTATATTAAATAAAAAAATTAAAAAAAAAATCCAACCCATAAATTAAAAAGAAAATCATCTAAACGATTAATATTTAATACAAGTCATTATACTATAACAAAAAAGTTACCAACGTCACTAATTTAAGTGAAATGACAAAAAAAATTAGGTATGAATAATTTTTCTTGGCTTTTTTTATATGAAAATAGCTGATTTTTTTCTTTTTATCTTACTTTAAAAATTATGTACCAAAATGTGTTTTTTGTTTTCCAATTTAAAAGTCAGATTCATGAAAGTTGATTTCTTAACATTTTTTTTAATTTCAATGTTGAGAATTAAAAAAATTTATTTTTCACATTGAAAAGTCAATTTTATCAAAATTAACTTCTTAACGTTAAAATTTTAAAAAATATTTAAAATTCAATTTCATAAAAATTGACTTCTCAGCTTAAAAAAAAATACATTTTGATACATAATTCTTAATATAGTGTTAAAAAAACAGCTATTTTCATATTAAAAAAACTCAATTTTCTTTGGTTCGTGGTAATATAATTGATAATTGATTAGCATTAGTGGAATCAAGATCGAGTATTATATGTTATAAAACTCATATCTCTCAACTTTGAATTGACCTATCGATACGATTTAACCCTGTTAGGACAAGATTCAAAAAAGCATTCCTAAGTTTTTTTTTTTATTGCCTTTGAATGCAACTTTCTCACAAAATCTTTCAATTTTCATTCCTACTGTGGGATTGGGAATGTTGCATTCCCATGGGATTGGAAAGTTTATTATTGTGCACTCCCACCTCAATCTCTTTTGCTGCCTCTACCACCACTTTTCGTAGTGTCTTTTGGGTAAAATTGAACAATGGTAGTTTTGAAAAACTAGCTAAGATTATCGGGAGTCTACAGTTTGATCCAAACATGTTATTGGTCAAATGCTATTGAGAATTTCGATAAATACTCTTAAGAATGTTTGAAGTGGACCAAACACATTCAGCAGCATTTCATAAAATCAAATTTCAGAAAATAAAAATGGTTTCGAGTACAAACGCAACCTTACACTGAATAACAAACTGAACCCACTTTTTTTTCCCATAAAAGATTTTGATTGTACCCACCGATTCACAACCAATGTGTAACAGATAGGGCAAAAGAGAAGAGAAAGTAAGAAATATATGCTTGTTACTGATAAAAACCAATTCTATAACTCTTCTGATATAATAGATAAAATTTTCATGATGGTAAACGCGGCAAGAATTGAACCATCGATCGATTGGTTGAGGACATTCCACTGTAATGTTAATAACTAGTTATTTAAAAAAACTTCAACTGTTAGCTGAATGTTTATAAATAGTGCATAAGGATACATTACACATAACTATAATTAGTTTATTTTTAAGATAAATATCATGCCCAACGAGGTGATGAGTTTATAATCTATATTTTTTTAACCTATCCCCACTTCCAAGGCGGAGGATAGTAGAGCTTGATAATTTTTTAAAACATGATACTTATATATATATATAAAATTAAAAATCTATAACTTAGCCCTTTCATACAATGTTTTTTCTCTTTAACTCCCTCGCTCCGTACTTCGACGTTCGTCAAAAGATATTACTAATATTTTATAGCAGAAGAAATTTGCTTGTTAATAGTTTGTGTAAGTTTATATGTGTACTGTCTAATTAAGAGTCCGTTTGTTACATATTATTTAATGAAAAAATTACTTTTTTTAAAGCAAAAAAATATTTTTAATAATTTTAATTGTGTTTATTTAAATTTATTAAAATAATTATTTGTTTTAAAAAATTATTTTTAAGGTTAAAATGAAAAGCTACTTTTATTAACTTATGAAAAAAAATTTTGCTTATTTAAAATAATTTTTATGATCGTAAATAAGTATAAAATAATTTTTATTTTTCTTTAAAATCTCTAAAAAAATAATCTTTAAATTATTAAATGTCAAAATTAATTTTTTTAATCTAAACAAACGGACCTAAAATTTGTGAAATTACTCTTTAGAGTTAATTTTAATCCCTTATTAATTTTAAACCTTATTTTTTTTAGTAAATAATCAATTTAATTTTTCAAAAATACATAAGACATCCCGTTAGTTTTCCAATATTTGTGAATATTAATTTGGTCTCCAAATATTTTAAAGTGACATTAATCTAGTCCAAAACTTATTTATTATAATAAATACTTCCGAAATATTTGTATTCTGTTTAAATAAATTTATTAAAATAATTTATAAAATCTTTATAAGTTATTTTAGATAGGGACAAAAGCCACGCAGTTGAATTCGTAGAAAACCTTCCGTGTGATAGCAGTGCTCAAAGTATAAACCACTAGCTTTCTATACAGCTGTGCAAATGGATTACTCGAGAGAAAATGTCCAAAAAATTAATATATATTTGATTTAATTTTTAAAACTTTAAAATTATAATTTAGATAAAAACATCAAAAAATAAGTTTTTAAAAACCAAATGAAACATGCTATTAGTATTACGAAGTAAGTGCAAACGAGAGAACTTCAATAAATGCTACGTATTGCGACTACAAGGTATTGTTAGAGAATGCAATCTAGGGGACCACCTTAACTTCAACCATGTTACTGTATTTGACTAATTGAGGAACCTTTTGTAAAAAAAAACAAGAAGAAATTATTCATTATCATGAACCACAAAAAAGAAGAGAATAATAATTACAAGTTATTTAGGAAAAAAATATCATCAACAACTTATTATATTGCTTACCAGTTAGATAACATACTCATAACATAGCTAATAGCGATTCTATAGATCTTCCCCATCGTGTCTACATCACCCAAACATGTGCATGCATGTGAATAGTGGTTTCACAGAAACTTAAATAAAAATTACATATATTCGGCATAACATCATAGTGTGAATGTGAACTAAATCACAAGTAAAACAAAGCACATGACGACATAGTGAATGTATTGAGACTTTCTTCTCCAATTTCCCTCTCTCCAAACCCTGCATCCAGTGCCATGTGCCACAAAGGGTTTCAGTTCGGGAGAGTATTCCATAGCCGATTATCATAACCCACCCACCTGACCAATATGAACAAGAAGCAACTATCCGAAAAGAAGTAAAGTAAAAGAAAGAATTGGAAGAGGAAATTAGAAGTATTACACTACTAATAAAGGAAAATTTAAGACCCACCCACAAGATAAACATAGTAGTAATAGACAGGAATTAACAGCATGCTAATGTGTATAAAACAAATCAAAGCCCCCAAATGGTTTTTCTTTTTCCCTTTTCTTCTTTCCCCCCTTCTGTTTCAGCCTCTGACAGCGAGCAATGAAGGAATAGCTGACAAGTTTGGCGTGGCATTTTTGTCAGAAGCATTTCTAATGATATCCCTCTTGTTGTCCTTAGAAGAGGGTTTGCTGCTAAAAGCTCTCATAGGACTAGCAAACGCCCAACCCCAACTCCTAGCCCGGCCATGGGAGAGTGCTGATTCCCCATTCATGGCATCATCAGCAGAGGATGAAACCCAGTAAGAGGAAGATGACGACGACGACGAAGACGAAGTCATCATGAACCCACTAAATATGCCTCCACACCTCACTCTTTCCTTCACGCAGTGGTGATGGTGATGCTGGTGGTGGTGATCGCCGCCACGGTTCACGGCGGCGGCAGCAGCAGATACCTTGGACTTGCCTTCACGTTGAGACTCCACCCTCCTGAGGGTGCAATCCCCGAACCCAGTAGAGATTCTCTCGAAGAAGTCACCAGAGAAGCTCCTGCTACCGCACCCAACAGATCTAGATCTTGAAACCTTGCGCTCAAAAGAAGAAGCAGAGGCAGTGGCCTGGCTATTGGGACTATCAACCTCTTCCCCAACTATGTCACTCTTCCTTCCTAGAGAAGAACCCAAGCACTTGTCCCTTGGCTTCCCAGTACTCGACCCAGCTGCAGCTGAGGTGCTTGCTGCGTTAACTGTTGAGATCCTTGGACTACCATTACTGTCCCTGAAGCTCTTGGTATCCACTTTCTTGCTGGAAGCAGAGGATTTTGAAGAAAGATAGAGAAAAGACCAAAACCCATTTCTTTTTCTGGGACTAAAATTCTCAATGACTATATCATCATCGTCATCTGCATCATCCAAGAACTGGCCTCTTCTGGGTGTGGCAGTGGACTTGCTGCGCTTGAAAATGATATCAGAGGTAGCAGCCGATGATGAGGAGTTGGTGGTGGCTTTCTTCTTCTTCTTCTTTGCTAAAAGAAAAGGGAGACGGGCCCGCATATAATATTCGTGATAATGACGATCACTCCCGTTCTTTTTAGCAGAAGTGGGACGGACAGAGAGTGCAAGAGAAGAAGACGAAGCTGCTGCTGCTGATGATGATGTTGCTGTGGCAGTGATGGAAGCAGAGGGGCGAGTGGTGGCAGAAGCAGCAGTGTCGGATCTGAAGGAAGGGGAATTAGAAGAAGAGGAAGAAGCACGGATAGGGAGAGGGAAAGAGGAGGAAACAAGCTTGCCAAGCTTCTCTTGAAGGCAGAAAGCACAGATCCCACCTGGGTTGTTTCTGTGAGGATGGTCAATGCATTGCATTCCATCACCCATGTCATCCTCGCCTACGCCAACCCTTCCTCCACCTCCTTTGATTCCTTCCATGTGGATCATCCTAATCCTTGTTCTTTTTCTTCGTGGTGTTCTTCCAAATGCTTGATTTTGATGCCAAAGTAGCTAGATTTCCTTTGCAATAGACGATGTACTTCCTCCACTACCACCTTGAAGGTCAAGGGAGGGAGACAGATATGGGGTAGAAGAAGTAAACAAGGAAAGGGGGGCGGGGAAGCAGATAGTGAGAGGGTGTAATCGAGTGAGGATGTAAAGGAGAGAAAAAATAAATAAGAAAAGGGCATTCAAGTTGGGGTGGAGAAGGGGTGAGTGAGACTAGAGACTAGAGAGTAGAGAGAGATGTAGGTAGGGAGTACTGGAAGAGGGGAGACTCCCCAGGAGCACGTGGAACACTGACTTGGTAATGAATTAAAAACTGTGAAAGAGACAAGCGAAGCCCCTATGGGTAATATTTCAGACCTATCTATCTTGCAGTAGTGAGAGTGTGTCTTTGTGATCACCAGCCCAAACACAAGAATCTATTAAAGACAGTCCTCGCCCCTTGAATTTGCAGAGCATTTTTCTTCGCTGTCCACAGCCCTTAGTCGTAAGAAATTGAAAGAACAAAAGCTTCTCTCACCCCAGATTCCTCCCCAGGGTCTCTGCATTGCAATTTGCAACCAAAACCTACTTGTTTTTTTATGTTTAGGGTGAGGACGCTCTTCACGTTCCAAGGTCAGGCCAGTAGTTATTACTTATTAGTGAAAGGTCGAAGAGTGAGCTAACCCCGCTTAGCATATAGCACGGCAATTATATTTAAAGATTCAATAATGATTTACAGTAGTTATTTACTTTTTTTAAAAAAATTCGTTGTACTAAATATACAAAATTACTCTCTTATTATAAATGATATTTTGATAAGGATTATATAAGAATATTTGTTAAGGAATTAAAATAAAAAATATTAAATATAAAAGTAAAATGTTTAATATATTAAAAATTTAAAAATTATTTAATACTTTTATGATATAAAATTGTAATGTGTCATTACACTTTTTAAATTTGATATTAATTTTTGTTCAAACTTTAACTTTATTCTAATCATACAATATTTTTAATGAGATTTCACCTTTTATATCATAAATAAAATCTAGATATGTGAAACTCAATTTACAAATTAAACCACACATTATAATTAAAAAAATATTTAATATTTATTTTATTAAGTGATTTAAAAAATTGATGGAAGAATATTCAATGTTTCTAAAACAGTATCATGATTAGCAAGACCCACTATAAAATTCTCTTTTTCTTTTTTACATGCTTCTGAACGTATCTATCTCTATGATCATGTCATCCTTCATTAATTCATGACTCCAATGTCTTTCCTTTAATTCTAGATATTTTCTTTAATAAAATTATTCATTCTGAAGATGGTGAAAATTTTGATAAACGATCAAAGATTAAAAAATAAATAAAAACACACTTGCTTAAGAAAGAATCATGCTTTATCCAGTAATGACTGTAGAATTATGTAAGTAATAATAATTTATTGAAGAAAAAAAAACAACTTTGAGATAGGAGATCATATTGGAGATAAATGATATTTACAAGTCAATTAGCTGCCTAGTAATTGTTCAACTGTTACATTTGGTCCTGTCTTGAATTTCAACAAACATCCAAATGCCAAAGACAAATGCAAGGACATCATCATCATAATCATCACAATAAGTTGTGTTGGCTTTTATTCATACTGTATGATGAGAAGATAATAACTTGACCTTGCTTTAAGTGATGTGCCAAACAAATTTTGCATTATTAAGCCATATATTGAACAACAGGTAGTCCTTAATTGCATGAAGATCAACTCCTCCACCAATCAACACACCCATATCCTGATATCCTACACAACATCCATAATTTTGTTTTCATTTTTCATTTTTCTTGCTGATACAACATATATATGAAATTGATTGATGTAAAGTCCCATTGCCTTGCACTTTGTTACTATAATCACAGTACAAAACGTCTATCACTCAAATTAATTGAGATGGTTACCTTTTTTCTTGTATGAAATGTAAATGAAAAATCATACATGTACGTACATTTTATGTTACTTATTTTTATTTATCTAAGTTTTTTAATATTGAAAAGGGAGAGGAGAGGAGAGAGAGAGAATTGAGATCTATAAAATAAAATGTATATGCATGTATGTATCATTTCTCAATGTAAATGGGGTGATTATCACCTCAGCTTAACTCTAAATTATGTAAGGTATATAAAAAATGGTAATACTTCTCATCGTAGTTAAAGTATCTTATGAGATATTTAATTTGGAATATATCTTTTCAATTTTCATATTATAGAAGTTATTACAAACTACAAAGTTGACATTTGTAAAGAGTAATTAATAATTTTAATTGATGAGTTAGTATTTATAACTTCATTTTTGTTGACTAGCTAGGTGAAGTCACGCACGCAGACAAAGATGAGAAATTTTGAAAAAGATTTATACAACTATGATTATGATGGTCAGTTATATATTAGATTAACATAAGATTTGGATTCTCATGTTACAGGAGAAGTCTTGTAGGAAAGAGAAAGATACAACCATTTTTTAATATTTAAAATATAATTTATTGGTACATGAGATTGTGTCTCTCTCTCCTGTAGGAACTCTTCTATTACAGAAGAGGATCCAAATCCATCAACATACACACGTAGGCATATAGCCCTATAGATTTCCTATTGAATTAGTATTCATCTTCTTGGCATGATAGTTCACTTTTATCTGAAAGAAGAAAGCGAATAGAAGCTTTTCGTTTAGGATTTCTCCAAACGCAAACGCGCATTGAAGAGAAGGGAATTTCCATTTCCTTTTATTAACAAACGTTTTTCAGAAATGAGCAATCACGCGTTTGCGGTAAATGAAATTTAAAACAACCTTGCGCTAAGAAAATGAGACTAACCGTCTATTAATAAATGCTTCAAAGTAATTGAAATGTGATTTCCTCCATCTCCCAAACTCGAGATTCCTATGAGGGTAATTAAGGGAGAAAATTATCAGTCCGTTTCTAAAATTTTAAAGAGAAAACTATGTCTAATGTCTATATACATCAATAGTTTTTAAAGGAAGGACAGTTTTTCTGCAAGATCATGCAATGTTCTAAAAGCCAACTCATAAAGTATAACAATCCATCTGCGGACGTGAAAAAGGTAGACACCAAAGTTTTGTGTAAAAAGTATGGGTGATGCATATAGAATATAGATGCACAGGGTCACAATTCTTGGACATGAGGAGACACAGAAAAGAAGATTGGGTGCTACCTAGGGTTCATACTATTAAACTAGGATGGAAAGTCTATAAATTTGTACTTTGCTGAGAAAGATACAAACTCATGCAATCGCTAGCTGTTGGATTGTTTTAATTAAATCTATTATTACTTGCTATCATGTGTTAATAAAATAAAATTTCGTTGCAGCAACCACCTAAGCCACCAAATTCGTTATATCCCGATTCGAAAAAAATTAAAAAAACAGATTACTTTAGTTTTGAAATATTGATATTAAAATTTCATTATTTGTATTGTTGGAAGAATAATATTATTTCAGCAACATTGTAGTTACAACAATACATACACACACACACACACATATATATATATATATATATAAAGTTAATAAAAAATTTAAACAAAATTACTTAAATTCAAAAGAAAATGTATATACAATAGTGTATAATAATTGTAATACCAAATATGGTGGTAAATATAAAATATAAGTCTCCTTTGTAGCACATAATAAACCAAGAGGTCAGTTTACTAGAACACAACCGTGCAAGTTATTCTGATAATGGGTCTTTGGTGTTTTATATGACTCGAGGTGATCTATTGAAAACGGGTTTTTGGCTTGTTATATTGGTGTCAGCAACGATATGGTTATGGTAGTATAGAAATGTCAGCTATTATCGATTTTCCTTTCAGTCTGCTCTTAGCAGTGGTCTTCTTAGGATCGTTGTTGGGTCAGACTCCTTTATTGAAGTCATGAATCTTTTGTGAGGGTGAGGTGCTGGAGTTTCACCCTCTTAAGGGCAATACTTAGAATGTTAATCATCTTCAAAATAGTTCAATTTTTCTTGCAAAATTTGGTCCTAGACAATAAGAGAAATGTTACCTCTGGGGCAATCTTCCACCTGATCTTAATTTAGCAGAAGTCTCGTAACTGATAAACATGCGTTCTTTTTGCTCGTTAGGCTTTCTTTTTTCATTTTAATGCATATAAAACTAAGGTAACTTCATGCTCTAGCTCCTTCTATTTTGGTACCAACCCCCACCCCACTTCAACCATACAGTCCTACAACCGTTCCCATCCCCAAACTTATACTAGATACATACTCATACCTTTTTAATGTTTATACAAAAATTTAAAATCTTGTAGCAGTGAGGAGTTAGCAGGGCGGACCTAGGTAGGAGGGCGGCGACACCTCAAAACTAAATAATTTGCTATGTGCTAGTATACATTAATCTCTTAAACTATCCAAACCCTTCAGTACTACTAATTTATTTGGTGGCTTTCTTTAGGTGGACCTTTATAACATCATCACTTAAAAATTTCTAGTTTCTCCCATGGGACCGAGAGTCAGGCATGTTGAATGACAAGTGTTCCAACTTCCAACACATCCAAGAAACGCACATAAAACAGTTGTTGCTTTGTTTATGTGATTGAGAAGAAACTTTTATAAAAGTAACTTTGCTTTTGTCTAGAAGTACTGCATCTCGGTATGGAAGAAGAACATGTTACTTTTTTTTTTTGGGGTCAAGAACATGTTACTCTCTCTAACTTGACATGTTACCCTCTTTTTTGGGTCTGAAGTGATATTTCTGTATTTCTATTTTTTTTTTCTCATGGTGAGTGTCAAAAAGACCATCTCTCCTAAAACGTTAAGCTATCATGTGGAAGTTTAGAAATAATTTTGTATCTCTAACATGATAAGTTGGGTATTATGCCTCGCAATTTAAGGGCTTTATTCGAAGACTTTGGCTAAGGTAGGCCAGAAGTCTTCGCCGGAGTTTCATGAATCAAATTGGGGTTTTCACCACATTATTAGTTGAGTCAAATTGTCAACTCTTGGTGTTGGATATGCATGCAGCTATGTGCAGCGGATTGCTCAGAGCTTGGTATGATTGTCTTATATTTGGATGTCCTGCTCTGAGTTTTATTTTATTTCTTTTGATTTTGCTTCTCATAAGGCTAACGAGATATAGCTTATCCTCTAGATGTTTCTGCTACTCATGCAAATGTGTCAATAGAGGATATCCCAGTTTTTATTTGTGATGTACTGCTGTTAAACAATATCTATTAAATCTTAGAGAATAATGAGAAACATTTTTATTCTATCCATTTGCTCATTTTTCGTTTCTACTGGACACACTCCTATTTATACATCTTTATTAATTAATTGGCTTCAAATTAACTGACCTTGATCCTGTTAATCCTCCCTTTCATGTGCTAATATAAACAATGTTAATTGTTTTCCACTTTAATTCATTTACAAATGTCTGCTCAACATTTATTAAAAAAAAAAAGAAAAGAACGAAAGAAAGAAGGAAGGTTTTGTTCTTGGTCAAAATAGCAAACTGCCGTTGATGTGGTATCCTAAAATAGGTATATTCTGAATTGTGATCCCAACTGTTTGATTAGCATACAAGAACACACATTAGCCAACATCTTTTTTAGAAAAAAGTAATTAAATAAAAAAAGAGGTACATGGAGATTCACGCAGTTATTTGTCTGTTGTGAGACCCCTGAGAAGCCAAGTGGAATGTGGTTGGACCATTTCTTTGTTTAACCAAATACAACTTGGAAAGATTGGACCCTCTTTCCTTTTCCTTTTTCTTATTCTGATGTTGTCTTCCCAAATCCACATGATATTTGATTGAAAGGATACTCTCACTGAAGTGTCCCTATCTCTGGATTTTTCTTTCTTCCATTCAATCTTTCATTTCCCCCTCACTTTCACTGTCCCCAGGCCGAGCTTTCTCTTTTCATTCCAGATGCTTTCAAGTTACAAAACAAGGTCACTGTGTCACTCGATCCTACCATCGTAGCTGTGTTCTCCTCCGCAGTACCCTTCCTAATCCAATGGCTTCAGTGATTATACACAGTCATTTGGCATATAGACATTTAATTTTATCTTAATTTATAAAAATACAATATTTTAAATATTTATTAAAGAAAATTATTGATAGATGTTGTATAGAGTATAGACATTGGATTTTATTTGTGTTATATTATTTTTCATATCATCTCTTAAATAATTGTTTATTACAAAAGAATAATCACAACTAAAAAGTATCATTATTTTATCATAAGAATTGCGATAATAATATAACTCATTTTTTGTTGTACATATCATATTTTAAGTGGTCATTATTTAAATGATAATCAGTAGAAAATCAATGCACTAAATCAAAGACTAAAAAAATATAACATTTCATTTAACACTTATCAATAGTTTTTTAATATATTAATATCGTAGAAAAAATAATGATTTTATTAAATATATAAATTTTTGTTTATATGTAATAATTTATATACTTAACATTATTTTTACAAGAATAAGAATACTTTAAAATTTAAGATGATAATGATCACCAAGGACAAGTCATTAATCATTTTTCACATTTATGTTCGGTACCTAGTCCAGGTTATTACTAATATAGCTCAACAAATTGGTTGAGAGGACAGGTCACATACTTGTCTAGTGAAAGAGAAAGAAACAAGGGAGTTTTTCTTTCCTTTATAATGCAGAGAATTATTAAGGCACTTTGAAAGCCAGTATTATATTTTTCACCAAAGGGAGAGAACAGAAGTATACTGTTCTATGGTGATTTTGACATTTGTCGAGTACCATAGACAAGTGCAAAAGAACAGATTAGGGAGACATCATGCCTCAGATCATATAATTGGAACCACAAAATGTTTTGAGGGCATGGTTAGTACACGTCCAAAACAATTATTGACCCGACATTATAATTACCATATTTTACGAGTCAATTCATTAGTTAACTAATTTGTCATGAGTAATGCCTTCAAATATAATTTTTGTGGTTTAAGAAAAACTGAAAAAGTATACAATGATTGAATCATTGATCAACAACAATATACTATTTTAGTAGAATAACTTTTTTTATATAACGAGTTACAACTGTCTATTGTAAGTTATTAATTTGATTATCAATTAATAATTCAAGCATTAATTTGCATAATTTTAATGCAAAAATAATATAGAAATATATATGTTACTTATAAAAAAAGCTTCTAAAAAAAATTATGAAGTCTTAAGATACAAAATATTTTTTTCGTTGCTGTAAATGCATTTGATATACTATCCACATTGATAATTGCAAAATCAAATTTAAATGTAATTTTTTAGTAGTGTAAATGAAAAAAGTATGAAGGACTTTTTCTTAACAATTAGAGTTTCGTAATGGTTCTTAATTTTGACTAGTTATATTATTTTGGTTATAATAATAACTTGAGATTCAATGATGGTTTTTAGTCCATTTAGATTTAATGAACTTTTAACAAATTAAAGAATATACAGCTAAACAGAAAAAAGCTATGATGGAATTCGAAGCACAAGAATAGTTATGCCCACAGTTTGGTAATGAGTTATTAAATTGATGAAGTAAAAATTTGAGTGTAGCTACACTACAATACAAGCGCAAGTATAGGGACGAGTCGTACCTTTGGAGGACAATGATATTATGTACTTACTAATAAAATACAACAAAGAAACATGCATTTTATTTAGATTTGTTTGTTTCCACTTTCATGGAGAAAGTTAAGCAGCATAATCACAATTCGCAAGGTAGATTTCAGCTACAGGCAGATGAACTTTGGAAGATAGTCAAGATACCCTTTCCTACTTTTCTTTGTTTTGCTTATACCTAATACAAATTTTAGAGTAAATTATACTAATTTTTTATATTGTTGTTAAAATAACACTGACATTTTTCATTTTAATTTTTTTATTATAATTATTCGCTGTTTAAATATTTTCTAATACACCTACTCTTTTTGTATAGTCTTTTGCTTATATAAAAGTATATAAAAGTGTTAGTGTAATTTTAAATTTAGAGAGAAATTAAATGTTTTCACGTAAAAAATTTAATTTAATTTCAAGAAATCTTAGAGAATATATATGCACTATAATAAACAAAGAACTTAGAAAATATTAAATAAGAAATTTTTTATGATTTAAGTTTTTTCCTTCAATTCTCTCCGAATATTGTAGTAGTTGTAAATAAATTAAATCTCACATCTTAAATAACTAACAAGTTGCATATCAATTTATTACATCACACTTGCATCACCGTTAACATATTTATTATTATTAAATCTTAGTATTTGTATTGAAGGTTTTGAAAATCGAACCGGTTAGAGAACTGATTTAAAGTTTAATAGTTCAATCATGGTTAAACTGTGATCGAATTAGAGTATAATTAAATAATTTAAATATGTATATGTATATATATATATACTTATATATATATTATATACTAATTAAATAAATAAAAATTATTATAGCTTATTTTTGTTAAAAAAATTCTAATTTTAGTTCAAAGATATATATAATCAATTATACATTTAGTTTCCAAGTTTCAGTACAATCCAAGTTTAAGTATTTCATATAAAATTCTTTTTAGATTGACTTACATTCAGTTTTTAGATCAAAATGATGTCATTTGAATTAGCAAGAATTAAAAAAAATGGACGATTGAACTAAATTGGACTGGTCTTGAATGATCGGTTCATCGATTTTTTATTGGTTCACCGATTTTTGACTAGTTTTCATGCTGGACGATTTTATTAGGCTGACCGGACTAATAGAGTGACCGATTCCAGTTCAACTGGTTAAACCGACTGATCTGGTCCAATTTTCAGAACCATACTTGTATCTACTATTTACTATTTTTTTTTCTTTCCGTCCACTTCTATGGAGCTAAGCTGACAACAACTATTTTTCGTCCAATTGTTTTTCTTTTTTTGGGTAATACGTTCAATCATTTTTTAATGAAGTCATTAAGGTTATTTTTTACATGAGTGAGTGTCAAAATTTATTTAAAAAAAGAAGAAAATAATAAATGGATGTTGTTTGGATATTTTAAAATACTTTTGAGTAAAATTTATTTTTAGTGCTTTACAAATACATCTTTTATTAATTTAGAAGACTCATAAGAATTAATTTTATTGATTTAATTTTTTTAAATTTTAAATCCCCAACAATCTCATCTAATTTTATCTATTTCACTAAAACTCTAGTAATAAAAATGCTGAGTTTTTGAGTGAAACAACCTCGTTTTGACTTTTCTTTTTTTTTTTTTTACATTTTTTGCTAACATGATTTATGATTAAATGAATGGAAGGATGAGATTTGTTAGTGATTTCAAATTTGAGAGATTAAATTGATAAAATTAATTCCTAAAAGACAAAATTGATCAAATATATATCCCTGAGGGATAAAAATGAATTTTACTCAATACTTTTTAAAGTTAGAAGAAATTTGAAAAATGTTTTTATATAAAAATTTTTAAAAATTCAATTAAATACGTCCTATTTGTATATTTCATCCTAAATACTAAATATTTTGTTGGGAATTTAAGTATGGGCGAAATGTATGTGAAGTGTGGAAACATTGGAAAGAATTAAATTGTTATGTAATTGACCCAAGTTCCATATCGTTAGCGTTAGATAAGCCTAAGAGGGGTTTCTTATATAAATAAATCTTTTATGTATTAGGGTAGTGTATCACTTAAGTGAGAAAGCCTAAACACTTGAGAAAGGTTGTAACTAGGCTATTAGGTGATAAGTTTGTGAGAAGGGTTTGCAGATTTAGCCCTGCAAAAGTTGTGATCTAATATTTTAATTAGTGAAGTATTTTTTTATCCCTTCTAAGGTTGTAAACGTAGGTTGGAGGGGCCAAACCGTGTTAAATAATGTTCTTGATTGTTCTTTTATTCCTTTCTTCCTGTGGTTTTGTTGTGGGTTTGTCCGCTTTCCTAACAACTGGTATTAAGAGCTCTTGGTTCGATTAAGGGAGGAGAGTTGTTGCCAAGAAGAAATGAGGGAGACTTTATCAGCGTCATATCATCAAAGGTGCCACATTAGTAACTTTTTGAGGTATTTTCATTTTTTTGTGATTTTTTTGTGGAATTTAAAGCAGAGAGGAATGTTATATCACACTATGGCTGGCACGATGAAATTTAAACAACCACTCTTTGATGGAAAAGGAAATTTCATTGTGTGACAATGCACAATACAAGACTTTTCGGTGCAACAAGATCATGATGTGACATTGGATGATAACATGCTTGAAGAGATGAAAGAAAGTGAGTGAAAGTTTATGCAGAGGAAAACTGTAAGTACAATTAGGTTAGACCTTACTCTTGCAATCAAGTTTACAGTGTTAAATGAGACATCACCTAAGGAGGTCTGGAGAAAGTTGGGGGAGATTTATGCGTCGAAGTCGCTAACCAATTGTTTGTGCTTGAAGATAGACTTATACACATTGAGAATAAAAGAAGGCGGTAATCTACATAATCACATTAATGAGTTTAATAAGCTAGTTTGTCAATTTTTGAATATTGGAGAAAAACAAGTGATGAAGAGTGATCAATCAATTTGAGACACATATGTTAGCTTTGTATTAGGCTTCATTAGATGTTTATTGTGCCCAATATTAGTATTTTAGATGAGTTTAATGTTGTTGGGCTTCATTGGGTTTTAATGTAAATATTGGATAATTTTCGGATTTTGATGCATTTTGACCTTTCTTCCTTGGTTAGGCCATAACTTGGGACTCGGTGATCCAATTGAGGTGATCTTGGTGTCTGTGGAAAGCTAAGACAATGCTCTACAAGTTTCATGAAGAACTCAAGAGCTAGATCGGACTTCTAAGGGTCCAAAACATCGCTGCAATGCAGAGTGGGTTTGCTATCAAGAAAATCTGGGCAGTATGCACATATTGGACTACATAGTGAGTTATAGGCCTCCTCTTGGGCTGAAACTTGGTCATTTGAAAGATAAGACCCATATCTCCAACTTCACTGAAGACCATTTTGTCAATAGATGTCGTTTTAGGCATGCTTCTGAAGCTACAAGTTGGTCTGAATTTGGAAACACGTTCTTCCAACCTAACTTGAGGTAGGTGCAATGTTTTTGGCATTTCTGGAGTTCTAAAAGTCCAAATGACATGATTCAAATTGAAGATTTTCAATGAGACAACTGGCTACAACTTTCATGAAGACATCCAAGCCAAAATGCACCGTCTAGGTGATGAATTTGAAGCCAGAAGTCGGATAAGAGTTGTTGATTAAAAGCCACCAACCATACACCAACCCACCTACCATGCACCAACCCACCTACCATGCATCAAGCTTCCATATTTGACAATTTCCTTGTTTTTATAGCTTGTATTCTGATTATGTACATGTACAAATTGGCTTCTATGATTAGTATAAATAGAGTCAATCTCTTTGTATTATAAGAGATTCAATTTGAAGTAAGTTAGAATTCAATTTTGTAGTAAGTTTGAGTATTTGTTAGTTTTCTTTCTCTTCTTCTCCCTTCTCTTTAGAATTTCATTTTTGTTCTTTATTTTCTGAGTTCTTCCTTCCCATCCATGGAAGGCTAGGCTCTCATAATCAATCCAAGGGATTAGCCATCTTGATGTTTAATTTGGAGATCTTGTTTTATTTGTTCATATTGCTTAATTGTTATTCAAGTTTCTCTTCTTCCTCTTTTAATTTTGATCTAGATTGAATTACTTAATTTGATTTGGATGTTTATGTGATAATAGCTTTATTATCATGTATTCAAAAGGATCACATAGAGTAAACAATTTATTAAAGCTTTTTGATGGATTGTTTAGCTTGGTTAAATTCTTGATCTTAAGTTAATCTATGTTTGGATGGTGCTTACTTTATCTAACCTTGGTTAATTAAATCCTAGATGCTTATCTAGTAGAGGATTCTTGGATCATGTTGAGGCGTCTTGATGTGATCTAAGGCCAAGAACATGATTACCAATTAAGTGAATTCCTTGTGATCAATGATGAGTTAAACTCAAGATCGGTAAATTTCCTTGGATTGGTTAATTTGTTAATTGCATTTCTTTAATTCAACTAGTGTATTATCTTTTCAAATCATCAAAACCCCATTTTAATTATCTTGATCTGATTAAATCTTTGTTCTTTTTGGATCCTTGAGAGACGATTCGGTTCATGCTCTATACTACAAATTAGTTTACGAACTGGTAATTTTTATTATTTGACGAGGTCTCGACAACCTCTTGTCAAAGAGCAAGCAAGGAAGGATTTGTTATGTAATTTACCTAAGTCCCACATTACTAGAGTTAGAGAAGTCCTAGGGGTTTCTTATATAAATAAGTCTTTGTGTATTAAGGTAGTGCATTACCTAAGTGAGAGAGCCTAGGCACTTAAGAGAGGTTATAATTAGGTTATTGGGTGGTGAGTTTGTGAGGAGATTTTGCAACTTTAGCTGTGCAAATTGCAATCTAATATTTTTATTAGTGGGGTAATTTTTTTAATTCCTTCTAGGGGTCGTGGACATAGGTCAGAGGGGCTGAACCATGTTAAATATTATGTTTTTTTATTGTTCTTTTATTCCTTTCTTATTGTGCTTTTATTGTGGGTTTGTATGCTTTTCCAACATAAATTAAGTGAGGACCATATTTGAATGAATTCATGAACCTAATTCTTTAAGATTTTTGGTTAAAATGTAGTATCAAACTCATTGAAAATATTTCAAGCTCCCTTGACCCCAATTTGGTCTGATATCTTGATGTGTGGTGTTGTTATTTTGGATTTATCTTTTTCAGCTTTTGTCTCTAGATCTATTAAAGTGGCCCAACACCCATAAGCTAGTTACTATTTTTTTTTTATTTTGGTACTTAATGTTAAGTTGATTTAAAAAATTTATAAAATAAATTTTTTTATATTAGAGGTACAAGTACATGTGTAAGTGATAAAAATAATTTTTATACCAATAGGCTCCCAGAAAATGGGCATATAATGTACACCAAATATTCATATTTTTGACAAATTTTGAAAAGTCTCATGAATATTTGATACATACTCTAAATAAATTAGCTAACTGATCAATCAATTTGAGACATTTATATTAACTTTGTACTAGGTTTTATTAGATGTTTATTGTATCCAATATTAGTATTTTAGTTGAGTTTAATGTTGTTGGGCTTCATTGGGATTTAATGCAAATTGTGAATAATTTTTGGATTTTGATGCATTTTGACATTTCTTCCTTAGTTAAGCCATAACTTGGGACTCGGTGATCCATTTGAAGTGATCTTGATGTCTTTGGAAAGCTAAAATAAGGCTCTACAAGTTTTATGAGAACTTAAGAGCTGGATCGGACTTTGAAGGGTCCAAAATAGCCCTGTAATTCAAAGTAGGTTTGTTGTCACTGGAATCTGAGCAATGTGCATATATTGGACCATATCGTGGGCTATAAGCTTCATTTTGAGCTAAAACTCGGCCATTGGAAAGATAAAACTCATATCTCAAACTTCACTGAAGACCATTTAGTCAATAAATGTTGTTTTAGGCATGATTATGAAGCTACAAATTGGTTTGAATTTGGAAACACATTCTGTCTACCTAACTTGAGGTAAGTGCAGTGTTTTTGAAATATCTGGAGTTGCAAAAGTCCAAATGACATAAAACTAACGCCAAAAGTTCAAGGAGACAATGATCTACAATTGTCATGAGGCCTCCAAGCCCAAAGACATCGTTTAGGTCATGAAAATCAAGCTGGAAGTCAGAGTAGAGTTGTTGATTAGAAGCCACCAACCATACATCAACCCACTTACCATGCACCAACTCACCAACCATGCATCAAGCTTCCATATTTGACAATTTTCATATTTTTACAGCTTGTATTTAGATTATTTTCAATTACAAATTGGCTTTTAGAATTAGTATAAATAGAGTCAATCTCTTTGTATTAAAAATCATTCAATTTGAAGTAAGTTTAAGTATTTGTTTGAACAAAGTTTGAGTATTTGTGAGAGTTTTCTTTCTCTTCTTCTTCATTCTCTTTAAAATTTCGTTTTTGTTCTTTATTTTCTGAGTTCTTCCTTCTCATCCATGGAAGGCTAGGCTCTCATAATCCATCCAAGGGATTAATCATCTCGATGTTTAATTTGGAGATCTTGTTTCGCTTTTTCATATTGCTTAATTGTTATTCAAGTTTCTCTTCTTCCTCTTTTGATTTTTATCTAGATTGAATTCCTTAATTTGATTTAGATGTTGATGTGATAATAGTTTTATTATCATGTATTCAAAGAGGATCACAAAGACTAAACAATATATCAAAGCTTTTTGATAGATTGTTTAGCTTGGTTAAATTCTGGATCTTAAGTTAATTTATGTTGGATGGTGCTTACTTTATCTAATCTTGATTAATCAAATCCTAGATGCTTATCTAGTAGAAGATTCTTAGATCATGTTGAGGCTTCTTGATGTGATCTAAGGCCAAGAACATGGTTAGCAATTAAGTGGATTCATTGTGATCAATGATGCATTAAATTCAAAATCGGTAAATTTCTTTGGATTGGTTAATTTGTTAATTGCATTTCTTTAATTCAACCGGTGTATTTTCTTATAAATCATCAAAACCCCCCTTTTAATTATCTTGATCTAGTTGAATCTTTGTTTTTGTATCCTTGAGAGACGATTCGGTTCATGTTCTATACTACAAATTAGTTTGTAAACTGATAATTTTTATTATTTTGACGAATTTCAACAACCTCTTGTCACTAACCAATAGAACTTCTTTTTTTTTTTTTTTATAATGAAAATATGAAGCAATAATGTGGCGAAAGGAGTTGAGATAACAAGATGGAGCATAGCGTTGAAACTTGAAAGTAAATTAGATAGGCTTTTGTTCCATCTCATGAGACTGGCTTGAGGATGAGATGAGATGCTCATGTTGCCATCCTTCTTCCAATCCGTTTGAAATGTTCTTCGATTGTTTTCCATTTCTGTAGATCCCATAAGCACTAATTGCATCGCTCCCAGTAAAAATCCATTACCGTTTGGCACCTTTTGTTTGTAATACAGAATATTGATCATTAGTACTTCGAGAGAAAGGGCAACAATTATGTTTTCATTTTAAAGTATGAAGAAATCTAGATCTACTAATATCAACTTCCAACTCTCTTGTTTGTTATACTCTTCAATACAACCGAGATCTTGTTTGTTTTAGACTCTCGAGGGTCTGTAATCACATTTGGCTCTCCAAAATTTATTTTAATAGTAGCTCCATATGTTTGGTTAACTTTTTAAAATCAAATCTAACAAAACTTTTAGTGTCTATTTGAGTTATATGGTAAAAAAAATTATTTGAGTATGTTTGGGCAAAACAGAATCACTTTTGAAGTGTAATTGTAGAAATATTTTTTAAAAAATTATTAGGTACAACTTGTTTAACTTTAAAATTATAATATTAATTTTAGGATTTTTGTTTTAAAGAATACTAGTCCTACCTAAAACGTCACATTTAGTGAATGGGATTATGGGAAAACAACAAAATGTCACGATGGCCAGAGTTAATTCCGCGGCCTCTTAATTCATGAAAAGGAAAATGATCTTTAAGGGTCAGTTTGTGATAGAAAATTTTTATTTGGTTCATTTTAAAAATTAGTTAAGTATTTAATTAATTTAATAAATAATTTATATATAATTAATTAATAATTTATTTTTATTTTGATATTTGATATGTAATTAATTGTACATAAATTATTAATTAAATTAATTAATTAATTATTAAAATGAATTAAATGAAAATCATTTATTCCTAAACTGATTCTTAGGATCATTGATGAAAAGCCTATTAGGCTTGTGTAGATGAGCTTTTATATATATATATATATATATATATATATATATATATTATCATATTTTTTTATTTTTATATTGTAAAAGTAAATGTTATTTTATGTTTGTTGTAAAATATTTTTTTAATGATAAAATTATTTAAAAAAACATGCAGAAGTACTTTTTAGTGAATGATACATATGTTTGAATTAAAAAGTACTTATTTAAAAAATTAAAATGTTAAAAAAATAATTTTAAAAATTAAAGAACTGTAACATAATCAATTTTATTTTTCTCCATACCCAATTCTATCAGAATATTATTCATTATTTCTCATGAAAAGAAAAAGGAGAAAATGATAGAGTGAGGTATACAGTATGTAAAAAAAATAAGATATTGATAGGGTTTTAAAACATAAAGAATAAAAAATGTTATTTTTAAAATTAGTTAAAGATATTTTTGTATAAAAAAAATCTTAGAACAACTTTTTTATATATATCTTAAAAAATATATTTTTTCATAAACTCAAAAGTCTAGTTAAAAAACACTATTTAATATTTTTTTAATGCTTCAATTTTTAAAAAAAAAGTTCATTCGAACGAGCTATTTATAAAAAAAATATTGTTTTATAAATAAAAAAATACATCCAAACAAACATGTACGATCAGTTTGACATGGCGTTGCATTTGGCCTAAAACGTGATTCTAAATTGTGATGAATCCAAAATTAGAACCAAACAAATAAAAAGTTGTAATGAGAAATTGAGATATTGTCTATTACATAGTACATACTATGACTGGCGCCACCTACTATAAGTGAATATTAAAAAAATACAAATTTCAGTTACACATATAATGTCACGAAAATTCTCTTTTTAAATTTATTTAAAAATAGAATAAATTTGATCATAGAAAAAAAAATTCATGACTAATATGAAATGAAAATATTCTCTTATCTTTTTAATTATAATAAAATGAAAAATTAGACTTTCAGGAAGAGAAAAATAGCGATCAAGTGGGAGCTGTATCTCTGTTTTCTTTTTCATAAATAGTACTAGTAGTATAGTTGCACTCATAATTACTATATTATACTATGTAATTAGTTTTATTTCTCACCCAATGTATACGTTTGTTATATTATATGTGTAAATACTTTTTGAATTATAATTTGTTATTCATTTTGATATTTTTTATAAGAATTTTTTAATGAGATTCATGCCAAAAAAATAACTTAGTCACTTTTGAATTTAATTATATTAAATGAAAAATATAAAAAAAATTATAAAAATTAACTTTATTAAGAATCATTTAATATATCTGTTATTTAGTAAGATGTAAAAAAAAATTTAAAATATAAAACTTGAAGTATTTGATTAAGACTAAAATTATTTTAAATTAAACGTTTATTATAGTATTCATTCGTTATCTTAGATAAATAAGTATAATTGCTATTTAATTAATTTAAAAATATTAAAAATTTGAAAGTTATGATATATGATATTCATTAATCACACTTATTAATAGATAAATAATTAATTGGTATTGAAATTAATATAAAATTTAAAAAGTTGAAGTAATTAAATTTGTTACTTAAATAAAATAAAATCAAATATAATTGAAATTTGAATTGGACTTGAACTTTTTTTAAATAAATTCTGGATACTTGCAAAATAAGACTATATCAAAAGAATAAAAATTAAGAGGGAAAAAACTCACGTATGTGTGACACGTAACATTGATTTTACTTGCATGAACTATGTTTTATATAATAGTATATAAATAATAATTTTTGAAGTCTAAAATCATAATAAGTTGAGTTAGTTAATTCGAATATTATTAAAAATAATGAAATAATGATGACAAATAAATCACGTTTCATCACAAGACTAAGAGCATGTTTGAGAGAGATTATTTCTTTTTCAAAATAGCTTATTTTTCAATAAAAATGTGTTTTATCTAAAGTCTATTTTATTTGTTTAAAGTGTGTAAAATTGATTATAAATTAATATTATTTTTCTATAACTAAAAATAAATTTTTTTTTAAAAAGTTTGTATTTGGAGCTTTTAATTATGTGATTATAGATTATTTCAAAAGCTTTGATAAATAAATATTATTTTACTCTCAACTAAATAAAATTTTCAATTATTTCATATCTCTTTTAATAATTTAATACATAAAAGTGATTCATTTTATACAATTCAAATAAAATTCTTTATATTAAAATCAATTATGAACTAACACATCCAAACATAAATTAATTTTCTTATAATCGATTTTTTTAAAAATTGATTATACATATAATCAATTTTTAACATAATTTTTTTTCACAACTAATCTAAATATGCTCTAACATTTGTTAATTAAAATCTCGTTGTTTTGTTATATTATTTGAATTGTTTATATATGGCTTGATTTTCAAAAATGGAAGAATAATGTATATTGCTTACTTAAAGAGAGGTTCGTGCTATTCACTCTAACAACTTCTGTTAAAATATTGAAATCGATGGAATTGTTTTAATAGTTATTATATTTCAGCTTTTGATAGAAGAAAATTGATATTAATGTGGTTGAATGTAATAAGATCATAGCAGAATGCAAACTAACCCCGAGGATATAATGACGAACAAGAAGAGCGTACAATAACCAAACGCCACCGTTTAAGAAGAAGAAAAACGACAGCAAGAATGGCATACACGCTCTTCGTCATCACCACTGTTTCTTGAAAGTTGCAAGCATATTAACAAGACAACAGCCTTGCTTAAAGAAAACGAAGTAGGGTGATAACAACGCATTTGGTATGCAATAACATCCTCTCATATTTGGTTCCACAATAAAAGAAACATCATGAAATCATGACCCGTGATATTTCAACATGATGTCAGCATATCAATCATAGATATATTCACAGCACTAGAGTATCTCATAAATCGTTGTTCAAATATTTATCTATCAAATATCTTGAAAATGAAATGATATTTGTGTATTAATTTCTATTATATTATTTTTTTTATACAAATTTTTTCTACAAAAATTAGAGTGTGTAAGAATTACATCACAACAGTCACATGTAAGTATCTGAATCTCTTAAATAAGGCAACAAATTAGTTCCAATGAAAAAAAGAAAGCCAAACCCACATATTATTTAAAGATCTAAATGCAACCCCACAGAATCGCTGGGAGCTTTCAAGCTGTAAGATCTATGGGACTCGTTTTACGCATGTGCTGGAATTAATTAGACAAAGCTGTTATGGGCATGAAGAAGTGTGAGATGGTCCGTGAAATGAATCACGTCATGAAACAAAAAAATACTTGAGAAAAGCTGTGGCCTGAGGGACAGTTACCATAAAGTTGAAAGAGTTGCCAAGAAGGAGGAGGATCGCCTTTATGAGGAGAGATAGTTGCATCCTTTGTTGCTTTGTTTTTGGTACAGAAACCTTTGTTGCTTTATAAAGATCGAATTTGCGTAATTATTGGCTCATTGGAATGATTGAATCCGTGAACCAACTCTACCATATATCGATCACAAATATTGCTTTTTGGCTCATCATCTTATTGTCCTCTTTTGGCTGATATTTGATGTAACTATTAATTGGTACGCCTGGGCCTTTCATGCATCTCAAGACATGCCGTTCAAAGCACTCATATTAAATTATAAAGAAAAATTACACCAACTTTTTCTAAGGATAGTACTTATTATCTTTAACATCTCTCTTATTTAGAAAATTACACAAACCTTCCTTAATTTATAAGTGTTTGTTGCACTTTACTCCTTTCACATGGCCGTCCATTATTAATCTAACAAAATAGTGAGGTACATACCTGGCACGTAAGTGTTAATGATCAAGATGACTCCCCTTATTGAGAAATGACAATTTTACTCATTCCCTCTTTTATTTCATTTTTCCTCTTCTTGAATCCTAGTATTCCAAACAGTGTCCCTACTTTCATTCCCTTCTTCTTCTCCGTCCCCACAGCCACAAACCAGAACTCATCACTAAAAGATCTAGATAAATGTGATCTTGCTTAAACTCCATCACTAAATTGGTCAAATTGATGGTATAAGGTTCCCATATAAAATCCAATTTCATTCTTCTAACAAACAAAAGGTCCTTAAAGCACATAGCTATGTTGAGATTGAAGTGCTTGGTGAAGGACCCATCAACTCTTTCGCAAAATTTTGGCTTCATTCACAAGCCATTAAATCTCCAAGTCTCCATCATGGTCCCCATCCAGCTCATCTCCAACATCTCCTCCAACCAAACGCCCGCAAGACCAATGGGTCCAATCCAGCGTTTTGCGCTTCTACCCACAAGCGGTGATTTACTACCTCCTTGTCAGCAACGAAATCATCAGCACCACAGGACCCAAAACCTGGGCCCTCCTAGTTCCATCAATGCGCAGAATCAGCCAATCAGGCACTCCCTCACAACCTTCAGGTTGCACAAGGTGAAGGTGGGAACTTCTTCGACCATGGACGTGTTGGAATCGTCAATTCCTCCTTCGAACAGCACATGCTGAAACACATTGTGTTTTGAGGCATGAGACCGTACCCCGTATACTGTTGGGCTGAGCCAACAATTTGTTGACTTGAACTAATATACTTGTTCGGCCCTGTCTAAAAGTAACATGGCCCGAAGCGGACTAATCCGAATAGGTTGGACTAGCCTAAATTTACACCTAGTCCTGATAGCTATACAACCATGTTTTTTCGGTCCATGTTTTGTTGCCAATTACCTCTCTTTTCATTATATCTTTTAATTTTGGTACAGTTCATTAGATCTGTTATTCTTGAAAAAGGCTAGATAAGCAACTTTCAGGTATGAAATAAGATATAATCGATCAGTGTACAGAGTAATTAAATTACATGTAGATTTGTGTAAAAATCTATTGATATATCTAAAATTTCAAAAGTAAATCTAATTAAAAAAAATAGAATAACAATTTTTGTGTAAAATTTTTTATACTCCTGAGAAAAAAAATGACTGATCCAAATATACTGGACTATTAGGGCCCTCTCGTGTCATTTTACTAGTGAGATAGAAGTGCTCTGCTCTCTTCGAAGCTCTACACTGTAGATGTTTTGGACCATGGGGAAACATATTAAAGGTAATGGAAAGAGACAAGCCAACCTCGTGGTGTGGGACGTGTAGCCTAATTCCTAAAGGGAGTATGATGTTTAAGGTTTGCGTAGAAAAAAATAATTTAATTTTGTTTTTAGATAAATTTAATTAAATATTTAATTAATAATTTACATACAGTTAATCATATATTAAGTATTAAAATAAAAATAAATTATTAATTAATTGTATATAAATTATTAATTAAATTAATTAAATACTTAATTAATTTTATCTAAAAATTAAATAAAAATATTTTTCTATCAAGTCAACCTAAAAAGTAATTTTCTCATTCCTAAACGTCGACCAACTTTATTAGTAGTGCATGGTTTAAATTTAGAAAAATGACCCAAATGTTCACTTTAATAAACAGTAATTATTATTTGATTTATTTTAAAAATTAATTAAGTATTTAATTATATTAACTAATTAAAAATGACCCAATTGTTTCCCATCTGATCAGTGACAGTGTTGTGTGGGTCCGTAGGTGGGTACACTTATCTTTCTCCTTCTTTAAATGGTTGGCTAGGATTTTGTACTAAATATGAGACTACCCTTTCACCCTCTGGGCAATAACTTACGCTTTTTTGTACCATTATGTAAAGCTGGATATAAATGTTGAATTCTGTGTAAATTATATTTGAAATGAAATCTTTCAAAAATTTTAGCAGCACAATCAATTTTTATGTGCAATTTTTTTATTTGTTCCCTTTCATGCTACAAGAATATATTTCCATTCAAATCGAAAAATGCTCCACAACGAAGAAAAAAAGGAAAAAATAAAATGCTCGAAATTTGCCTTATAGTACAACGTATAATCCACATCTTCAGTGCAAGAGCATAGCAGGCATAACATTGAGAGTAATTAACTAAAGCAAATTAAGTTACATCATCTCAAAAGAAAAACTTCAAAATTAAAAGAAAGCTACGGTTATATAGGCATGACATGAATGAACGAGTATAAAAGAATTTTGGGGTTTAGAATAAAAATTCATAAGCTAAATATATAGAATTGTATAAAAAACGATACATCAAGATCAAGTAAAAGAAAATAAAAAGTTAAAAAATACTTGCGAAATTTATGAAGGTATAATAATTAAGAAAATATTATAAAAAATTTTGGGTCAGAAGTACTTAACATTTTTAATATAATTAATTACTTTTGAGACTCAACTAAATTTTAAATTGATAGCCAAATATAATAACTTAACTTTTAATTTTTTTTAAAAAATTCAGAGTCAATTTTGAAATTTCATAATTAATTGTAAAATAGTACCTTCTTTATAAAATTAATGGATTTTTTTTTGTTACAAAAATTAATGGATTTTTCTTAATTTGGACAAATCGCTTGCTGATGTGTAGTTCGAAATATGTCACTTTATACGTTATATTCATTATACACCTCATTTAATTATTTATTTATGTTAACCATCTTCTTTGGTGTTTTTAATTAATGCAAAGATGTGTAATAGAAAAATAATATGGGCAAGGTTATAAATTATAAATTATAGGTGGGTAAAATGAACTATTTCTATGTTTTTATATTTTGATATTCAAAATCTTAGGAAGTGAATATGTTTCTCCACAACTAAGACATGACACATCCCGATTAGTGAATGTCTATTAATGAAGGATTACTAGTAAGAATTAATTGAAAAAATAAAAATAACCAATTTCGAAATACAATTTATGGACATGGTATATATTGAAGTCAACTTCAAAGTTAATAGCTCAAGGTCGGAGAGACAATAGCCAAGAGAAAATGGATTATAGATTTTGGTAAGGGAATTATCTCTCATTCCCATTGCTAAAGGTACAAAATTCTTTTGATCATTGTTGCTTTGGATAATTTTTTTTTACAAAGCTAAAAGAGAATATTGACATAATTTACTCTTATGTACATAGTTATGGAGTGGTGCATATTCTTAGTGGTAGCAGATAATTTGTGATAGTTATCGACGATGTTTCACGAAAGAGCGTAAGTGTACTTTCTAAAAAGAAAATATCAAAATTTTCAAATATTTCAAAAAAATTCAAACCATAATAAAGAGAACTAGAAACAAGCAGAACTTTGAAGTGTCTTTACATATACAACGCGGGTGAGTATATTTTCCATGAATTTAAAAATTATTGTACAACGCGGGTGAGTATATTTTTCATGAATTTAAAAATTATTGTACTATCAAACATAGAAGATATAGTTCTAGTTAACCACAAGTGTGGCATGGTGATAGCTCATCTAGTTATTTAACTATGTGTGTGAGGGTTTGATCTTTATCTATGGAAATATAAAAATGTTTTGTGGCCAACATTTAACCCCTTAAATAAGAGCTCTCACTGCAAAGGGATTAGTCATTGTTTCCGACGGTGAATACCTTGGGCCACATCTTCTAATTAAATATTGATTATTTAGTAAAAATAATAATAATTAAAGGAAAAGTTATTGTCAATTAAAAAAGAAAAAAAAATCTTGAGTTATCAATATTTAATTAAAAAAATAAAAAAAATTCAAAAATTTGAATAATAGATTTGAATTCCTTCACATCATAGACTTCGCTTGTTTTAGTTTTATCTCACCACAAATGAGAAAACATAATTCTGGATGCACTTTAAAAAGAAGTGATCAAGTATTATTACTTGCACTGAACACCCGTTTATGGTTGGCCAACCTGCAAAACAAAAATACTTACAAAAGTTTGCCGAAAGAATCAATATAAGTTATGAATTTAATTTTAATCCACTGTTAATGTAAAGTTTTTTTACACTATTATCCAATCATATACTGATGCATCATTAAAAGTGTTAGACTTTTGAGGTAGTTATTGTAATAGTCAAACTCTTTTAATGAGTTGGTAATGCATGATTGAGTGACAGTGTAAAAAAATATTACACTGACAGTTGATCAAAATTAAACTCATAAGTTATTCTAGAAAGATTCAATATTAATTTACACAAATCAATTTAATTCAAATGAGTTGTTAAGCATTTATTGACTATTAGTTTCATAATAAATGTTTAAAAATCAATTAAATTAAATATGATCAACAACTAATGAATATTTGACAACTTATTCTAAATAACGATACCCAAAGAAAAAATGAGTATTGGAATAACCTTTAGCCTTCTAATAAAAATATTGGCATTAGAATTGTTTAACATGCATATATCTGAATTCCTTACAAATATGTACCATATTTGATCGTTCATTCAATTCAATTATCTCTCTTTGTTTTTCTTTTTTATTCATTAGCTAGGTAGTGTTAAATTTAGAGCATAATCAGATCCTAAATTAGAATACAAAATTCTCAAATCATGTAACCTTAAATCATGACATGTATAGCAGTATATGTGATACAAATTAATCTCGAGATTATGCTTTAGGGTTATTTAAATAAAAAGATGTTGATAAGTTTATAGTCATCCTGAGATCAAATCATTTGGAAAAACGTCATAATCCTCTTGTCAGTTCTCTTTGTGTGAGTGAGGAGAGAAACTATCCCTAATACTACAATGTTTGTCTCTGTGTAATCTTAATGGGGCAACTACATAACATAATAGTTAGGAATAGGAGTCTCTCCATGTTTTGTAAAGAGATGAGCTAACCTACCCATCATAGTAAGCACGCACATAAGGCCCACCACAATAGTCCACAATATGTTTAAATGCTTATAAAAGCTCAATAACAAAAGTGATCACAAATGGATTTCACCAATATATGCTCCACAAATATGACATTCAATTAATCCGAGTTTTTTAGTAAATATGTGACTATGCTAGTCCACATATGATTAAATATCTAACAGAAAGTTATTAATGGTTGGCTTCACGTTAACATGGATAGCACCGGTAAAGGTATGTATGTGGAGCCAGCGAGAAACAAGGAACATGTGTTACCACTAAAATTTTCACATTGTAACTGTCATTCATCGAATATATAGATATAACCCAAAAGTCTAAGAATATTGGTAACAATCATGTTTAATTTGAATAATCAATGACAATTAGAATCTCAATTGATAATGATAATGAAATGAAAGAAGTCTGACAAAAATAGAGTTGTCAACAAAAATGTTGTAATCACAAGAGGATGTCGACATTACAGTTGCGAAATTGTGATAAATGTTAAGATCGCCACAGGAAGTTATCAAAGACAAAAACAAGCCATTAAAGGAAGTTATTAATGTTGGTGACGACAATATTAAGATTGTCGAGGAAAATAAAACAACTTAAGGTAGGAGAGTCATAAAATCAACGGTGACATTGTGGGATCGTGAAGACAACAAGTGGAGTACAATAGCCATTAAGAGAGGAAGAACTTAGTGGCAGTGATTTTCCTAAACTTTTCAACATCATGAGATATGAGACAGTTATCACCTAGAGGACATATATGAGGAAACGACACATAATTGTTCAGGTTAAAGTGAATCTAGAGTATTAACCATTGCATAGAGCGGCAATGTACATATAAGATTTGAATTCAAACATAGGCAGTTACTTAGTAAGTTTATAAATAAGGGATTTAGGCATCCTAGCAAGAAATCTTAAAACTCTAACACTCCTCACCGCAACAAGAAAATAGAGCCCTTCAAGCACATCTTTTTATTTCATTTCTTTAAATTCATAACTCTTTACTTTCGTGTAATTTACTTCAGCAAGCTTAATATCAAGTTCTCACTTTCTTTCATTATCCTTGTCATTTTCTTTACTTTCGTGTTTTCATTTAAAACATATTCATCAAATTCTTTGATTCATGTTGCACTTAAATTATAAAATTGATACTATTAAGAAGCAGAAAACACAACTCAAAGGAAAAATGCTCCCCTTCTTAGATTGTTTTCAGGGACCAAGTGAATTGTCGTCGCGTTGATAAATTTCACCAAAAACAAAATGGTTCAAGAGAAAAGAAAGAAGGTCTTGGTAAGAAAGAGGCTTCGGTTAATGGTAAATACACGAATTCAATCAGCATAAAGGTCGTGTTCAAAAGGTGAACACCTTAAAATTGGGAATCAAAGGAAGGTTCTAAGTGTTATGGTGTCGATCCTGAAATGTGATGAGAAGTGCTATACAAGTGAAAGTACAATGCAAATTCATCCCAGCCTAAAACCCCCCCAAAATCCACCATCTCATTGTGGAGAATGTTGGAGACTTGGAGTTATAGCAACAGCGGCGGGTAACACACAAGGAGGTTTAAGAAATATATCCATGTTGGTTTGGTTATGGTGTTTTCCTATCTTTTTGTTGTCTTTTTTTTTTTAGTACAGCTATCTTTCTGTTGTCTAGGGTTACTGCTGTTATATTTGTTTTGAACTCTATACATATATAAATATAGTATGGGTGAATATTGAATACTCTTTAGGCAATCTTTTGGTGACAGCTGACAGCTGCCTTTCTTTGGGAATCTTAGGTAGTCTATCCTTATTATCACTTTTTATTACTTAAAAAAAAAAGTAGTCTAGTTAATTAGTGGTAATGATAGGCTACCTCGTTGTATATAATCACCGAATTGCAATTAATGAGATGGTTATTTATCTTTGTAAAACATGAAAAAATTAACTTTGTATTATTTATGATTTTCCCACAATTGTTGGAGTCACAATTTTGAACAAACTGATACATTATATGAGAGATTAGCAGAAAAATGTTTTAAGTAGGAGCTATGAGTGTGCAATTGCGTTATAAATCATCTTACACAGTTTTTGCTTATGCCGTAAGAAACTAGAGATTATTTGATGAATAGATGAGGAGGAGTTAGAAAGACTTTACCATAAGGCTTTCAAGTCCAAAAAGAATTAATATGGCATCCAAAGAATATGAGAATACCTCTGATTAAGAAAGAAAAAAATGAGGAGGTGGAAACAATCGGGCATGTGTTCCTCATCATTAGCAATGGCTCAAGCTACCAATGAATCAAAGCTTAAATGGCTTTGATAAGTAAATTAGTTAAACCTATATCAGATACCGGAGTAATCCCCGAGAATCTAAGATACTTATCAAATTGGAATATGATTCTTTCTTTTTAATATCGTTTGTCTTTGCAACAAGTGTGTTGAGACAATAAATAATTAATTTGAGCTGAGGAATAGGATGCAATCCACTGAAGCAATTCTCCATAAGATTCTATAGTTGGATTTTTAACGATGAAAAATGTTAGATCGCCTGACCCTATAAGCCAAAAGTGGAGCTGAATTTAAAATTCTTGGTAGACTCGGATAGTTTAAGTGGTTGATTGTCAAAATTGATCCCAAAAAGTAAAAAGCCAAATGAACTGGTGCTTTGCAGACCCAGGTGTGCTTGATCGGATCATGGACTTCCCCTAGCTGTCTAACTATACTCGATGAAAACAATTATGCTGTATTATCAATTGGTTCAATTCTATATTTGTAGATGCTGCAATATCTACGTTAAGCTTAATTACACTCACTGAATTTATTTAAATTTTAATTGATTTCTCATAAATTTCTTTTTGAGTTTAATTTTAATTTTAATTTACAATCTATGTAAACTTTATTTACATAACATCTAATCATGGATTGAAATATTATTAAAAAAATAAAAATATAAAAGCACCTTACACTTGCATAAGTAATGATATGTGCACACCATTTTTTTTACACCATTTTTACACTTGGTTAACAAAGAGTAAATGTTTGGTTAATAAAACATATCATTTAGTTAATGAGTTTTAGTAGCTTGTAAGTGATTGATTACCAAAACTCATTAACCAAACAATATACTGTATTAATCAAAAATTTAATCATCATTAACCAAGTGTAAAAATAGTGTAAAAAAAATAGTGTGCAAGAATTATTATTACACTTGCATGGATCAAAATTGAACTTTCTTTTTCGTACAGTTCATATTATACATTCCATTTTGATAAGCACGGTGTATAAATAAAATTGATGAAAGATTTACAATGTCTACGTCTTCAAGAAATTGATGCTCCAATCTGGCCACAAACTTTTTCAGTACCAGCTTGATTGTTGTAGCAAAAATAAAACCAGCATATTCAACTTAATTGTGTTCCACTTACTTGCGGTATTCAATTCGTTCCACTTGCAAACAGCCTATATATTCACTACTTATGATAACAATTAATTCTGATACTCTTAACGGGGAACACGATAACCAATGGTTAAAAGTGGGACTTCTCTGTAATCGGGTCAAACCAAAGATTATTTAGAAGAGAAGAAAGGGAGACAGATTGGACGGAACAAAACATAGATACTATAGAGAAATTATGATAAATGAGCCTTGCCGAGCACAATTACTATAGGAAGTTAAAGTTGTCCCAATGCAATATGCAGTGAACTTCGAAGGAACATTATAAAGAAGAAATGATACTCAAACTAGCAAATCAATCACCCCCTACAAAGGTACCATTTAAGCCAACTCTTCATTTTCTTCGTTAGTGCTAGTAACCAGAAACTAACACAAATAAGGGCTCTTAGGAAGTGACTAGCATTCAATAAACCTATATACCTGAAACTAAATTTTTATTTTGACCTAACAATTCTGATTATCATAGATTATTTGGCTCTTTTTGAACCATGTTCGTATCTTTTGAAAGGAGAAAGAAAGGGGGAAAGAAAATCTAATCAAGTGAACATGTAATGAATTTATAACCGTGACTTTGCTTGCTCCACCGAAGCACTCTGCAATAGAACAATAAAAATGCCATTAGAGGGCAATATCAATGGCAAAGGACACTTTACTAGTACCAGAAATATTTCTTGCTAAGGTAATAATTTGCCAACAAGTCAAAGCTTCTTGGGGTTAAAAAAGGCAGTAACATCCATGTTGATGTCGCTCCACCCTCACCCCCCAAACCCTTGGTTTTTTGGGTTCACTTTGTTGCTTGTCACAAGGTCTCAGTTGAAGCAATTATAATTTTAAAATAAAATGGAATAGATCCCTCGTATATAGAATGGATATGGCATAAAAGTGAATCTTTGCATATGACCCTACCTTACTGAAAAACCTATCATATCTTGAGTCAGAAATATCAGCACACCACCAAGATGTAAAAGGTGAGGGCAGAATACATTCTAGAATATTGTACTCCAAAGGACAAGTACTAAATGAATAGAACTGTTGAATAAGTTATTCCTAAACTGCATTAACTGATGTAAGGATCCAATACCTAGATAATAAGATAAATAAGTCTCATTTTCACAAGGATTTGGTCAATGTCAATTCTAACTTCCCAAGAGTTCAAAGCATTTACTAAAAATCAAAGGAGTTGATAGTTTCAGCCTTTAATCTAATCAATAGTATAGTAGTATATAATGATAATAGCAAGCATAGATTTGTAACAAATTCCATTAGAAAATCCTGTTTTCTGGGTATATAGGTGCAATGTGTTGTTGAAGTGGTCGTTGGATCTAACAATCACCTTTCTGAAGTATCTATCTTTTGTCTTGAGTTATAAAAATCAGTGTAAGATTCCAGCAAGAAGATCTAATTTGGGAATAAAGATCAATTTCTAGACTATCCTAATTCAATGCCAATGACTACATTGATAATGCAGTTTGGTAAACAATCCTAGAATGAATCCTAAGGAGACAAGTATCTGATACATAAATTAAATGAAAACAAATGAGCTTATATTTCTCACCAGAGGAACCCCCTTGGCAGCTCTTGCAGCCAAGTAGGCACAAGGCTTGAAGAATTCTCCATACAGGCTTGACCATTCCTCCAATCTTGAGTTTATGTATTTGGATCCAAGAGAGTCAGCCCAGAATATAATACCTCCCCTAATTAAATTAATCCCAAAAGTCAGAACAAGAAGTACAAAGTTTTGGGGAAGTCTCCCAAATAATTAATGAGACAAACCTGTAAGGTGGAAAACCCATCCCCATGACAGCTGAAATATCAAGATCTGCTGCTTTAACTGCAATACCTTCATCAAGAACCCGGCAAGCCTCATTCACCACAGGAAAGAAGATCATCTCTATGATGTCCTTTTCTGATAATTTTACAAGCTGTCCAGGTTCAGACCCACAAAATCAGATCCAGTGGAATTTACCATGAAAATGAACTTTAAATTGTTCCCTACTATAGCCAATATGGTATAAATATTAGTTAGGATGGGTAAAAAGACCTTGGGATCAACAGTGACACCAGAAATGCTCCTAGCCTTCTCAATATAATTCTTCAATTCAGGATCAGGACTAGCCTTGCGTTTATCATCATACAAATAAAACCCTTTGCGGGTTGTTTCACCTGTTAGAAGACGTGTTAATTGTTCAACAAAGATGGTCAGTGACTTATTAAGTACCTGAGCATTTTATTGTTAAGTAAATATATTCCACAGAAATATCTCCTCAGAATTTCAATTGATACAAGAAGATATTTAGTACATGAGTGTTTATCTCTCTACCTGCTCTCTTATCCTCTTGCATAAGTGGAATAAGCATTGATTTATAAGTTCGCTCAGGAAAATTCTCAATAAATTGCATGGCAGTTGCAACCCCCACGCCAAAACCAACGAGGTCAACCAATCTGCATTAGTAAATATATGTGACAAATTAGACCCTTCAAGAAGTGATCATGGATATCAAGAATTTATCCAAACATTAATACCTGAAAGGCCCCATGGGCATTCCAAATTTTGTTACTGCCTTATCAATTTGATAAACATCTGCACCACGTTCAATAAGCAAGATAGCTGCTTGTGTATAAGGGAAGAACATCCTATTAACAGCAAATCCTGTACAGTTTCCAACCACCACTGGAGTTTTCTTTATCTTCTTTCCAATATCTAGCAAGTCAACTATTATCTGGGAAGAGGTCTGCTTAGTACGTACAATTTCCAGAAGTGGCATAACATGTGCCGGGCTGCAGAAGCACAAGTCCATTTAGTACAAAATATACTGCAGAAAAATATAGGTTAAATTACTTTGTTGATCCCTGTACTTTTTGAGAAAATTTAACCAGGTCCTTATAGTTTAAAATTTATACATAGATTCTTATAGTTTCAAAACAAAAAATTTAACTGAGCCCCTATTGCGCTCCAATAGTAAGTGGATTTAGGGACCTAATTATTTTTTTTATTTTTTATTTTTTGAAACTGTAAGGATCCATTTACAAATTTTAATCTGTAAGGACCAGTTTGAATTTTTCCAAAAAGTACAGGAACTAACAGAGTAATTTAACCAAAAATATAATAGTTTCCAAATACTAGATACTACCTGAAGAAATGGGCTCCAACAATCCGGTCCTGAGACTTGGTCCTCTCTCCAATTAGGTTCAAGTCAATTGTGGAAGTGTTACTTGCAAGTATACAATGAGGTGGACAATACTTTTCAAGGTCAGCAAAGATTTGTTGCTTTAAGGAAACATTCTCAATAACAGCCTGTTCAAACATCAAACGCAAACAGTTTATAATTTGCCCAGGTTTTGGATAAATGCAACAATGACAGTCAATGGGCAAATTAATATTGGGGTGCCTTAAAGTACCTCTATCACCATGTCCACATCTTTAAAGCTTTCATAGTCAAGGGCACCTTTGAGAAGAGGGATGGTCTTTTCAAATTTTTCCCGAGTCATTTTCCCTTTCTTGACACGGCTTTGTAAATTTGCTGCATAAAGAGGAATGCTACATGAGAACATAACTTATTTTTTAATTTAAGCTGAAGATTAAGCAGTGAGAACCAATTTACAAGAATTTGTTCTCACCTTTAACCCTATTAACACCTGCATCCAAGAACTTCTCATTTACTTCTTTCAAGATGACACGATAGTTACTAAGAATTAAAGCTGTTGCTATTCCAGAGCCCATTAGTCCTCCACCAAGGATGGCAACCTTTTTGACTGGTCTTGGAACCAGACCACGATCAGTAACCCCAGGTACCTGTTCATGCCAAGAGGTATTGGGAAATTCATATATACAAAAAATTATATGAAAAGTCAGTACTCGGAAACAGCCTAGCTAATCCAGGTTCCAACCTTCTCTAATCACCATATTAACTTTGAGGTTACTTTACTGAGATAATATATAAAACCCCAAGCCAGAAAATGCTACTGGTCAAATTAAGCTATGCATTATAGGCACAGATTCAAGATGGGTCAGGATGCACAAATTTCAATGTCTAAAATTGTGAATTAAGGGAGTGTTGACCCTAAAATCAAGGGTGATTAATTGGGAATGATTCTAGGTGATTGATTGGAGCTTGATTGAGGGCTGATTGATTGACAAAATATGCTTGTAATATTCCTTCAGCATTAAGAATAAATTGATATGTAGGCTGGGGCAATTTACAAATTGTGCTTCATCCTACAGATTTTAAACATTGTTTCTCTCTCTCTCTTCCAAACCCTTAATTTTCTCTATTTAATTTTCAACAATATATAATCTGCCTTTTGACCAGCCACAGCTCAATTAGAAGCCAAACTAAAGATTTAGAAACATAGAAGAGTATTTTTTTTCCCCAGAGCTTCCATAAAATTCAATAGAATATTCACAAACTAGTTTCAATTCTAAGTAACCATAGTATGTGAACACTTTCTTTTTCCCTGAATAACCAATATATCCTTGAGATCTCTCCCACAATCAAAGGGGGAGAGATAGGGTAAAATTCAGACACAAAACTTCTACAAACCTTAGATGTTCCTCGTTGAGCGAAAAATATGTGAATTAAGCTCTTGCAAGTATCTGAAGCCAGCAGTCTTTCAAAGGCTTCAGCCTCCTGTCAAGATCAGACACAATGTCATACACATTTCTGCAACAGTAATTAATATGAAGGGGAAAAAAGGATGCTGGCAACAGATGACAACCTTCCAAAGCCCTACACGGGGACCAGAAACTATTCCCTCTTCAATAACATCAATGCAAACCAAAGGATGCTTGAGATTAGGAGCCCGTTTTTGCGCCTGAGCTCTTGCAAACTTCAATATCTCTCTTGCTTCCCCGAGGGGTTCTATTTTGTCAGTCTTGTAAAGACTAGCAACCCATGGTCGTCGGCAGTCCAAGATATCCAGAGCCCACTGGCGTGCAGTGTTCACCAACTGATCAGGTGACACTACAGCATCTACAAGCCCCAAACTACAAGCTTCCTCCCCTTTAACTGCCTTTGAGGTCTTAATTAAAAAAAAAAAATCAACTAGTAAAGAAATTAATTGAAAATCACTGGACAATTATTTTGAAATCACATCTCTTACATATTTTCTATGAAAATGAAATAATGCAATTCCACTCGAGGTGGAGAACTGAACCAAAATACGCTGTAATCCTGTCCATTGGAATTTAAATGTCACAAAGTCAATATGCTGTTTGAATGACCGCCAACCTTGAGTTTGAACATACCAGCTTTTCAGCTCAGTTCTTCACATCGGAGAGAATAGCAAATTTTAAAAAAGAAAAGGAAGCATAAAATGAAGCATACCAGCATCATCTCAAGGGCCTTTGTCAGGCCAACAAGACGAGGAAGTCGCTGTGTTCCTAAGACAATTTACAAACTCCAGGTTAATAATACTAAAGAAAAACATAACATCAATTAGTACCTCATACCAATTTTATTATTAAATTATTTAAATTAAAACATTGTCACAAGACTTTGCACTGTTATTCATGGCCTAACCTATTTTCTTTTTTTAAAATTTTGGATTATTCAAGGCCTAACTAACATAATATTTTAAACCGTGATCTCTGGTATGAACTTTCAGTTCGTTAACATAGACTCATTAAAAGCATGCTGTTAAAACCTAAACTGTAAACAGGTTGCAGCTGTTTGTAACTCATGTCGCTCAAAAAGTCCAATAACAGTTATTACAAATAGGTTTCCAAAGCAGGGAATAAACAACATTCATTTAGGTTGTCCAAAGGACTTAATGAAATTAAAAAAAAAAAAAAAACAATTGGTCATACATATAGAGATGCATAAGAATAAATTTTTTTTAAGATAATCAAATAAATATTTACAAGATTGAAAGTTTAGAAAATGGATTTAATTTTAATCCTCTGTCGGTGTAAAGTTTCTTTACACTGTCATTCAATCATATACTAACACATCATTAAAAGAGTTAGACTTTTAAGATAGTTGTTGTGATAGTCAAACTCATTTAATTATTTGACAAAACATAACTGGATGACAATGTAAAGAAATTTTACACTGACAGTGGATAAAAATTAAACTCTTGGAAAATACATCACACATTCAGTGAAGTTAAGCTTGGCAGTTGGCACGTCTTCATACCATAAAATTTACCATTATTTTTCATATTTACCTTGTCCTTATCTCCTTATGGTGCATTGCACTAGAAAAATATCCATCCTTATGACTACAATCATGGTAAAATGCACAAATTATGCTTGAGTGATAAGATTGCATTTCAATTTTTTCTTCAATTTCTTCTCAATACACCCAATTTGAATTCATACGTAAACTAGAAATATATTGAGGGAGAGGAAAAGAAAGGAATTATAAGAGTTATATCAACAGAATTCTAATAAATAAATAGCCACAAATAGAGAGGAATTAGTTCAACCTACAATTAAAGTATCTATACCTCCAAATCCAGGAATTATTCCAAGCTGAAGTTCAGGCAAACCTAGTTGAGCACTTGGGGTTGATAACCGTGCATGGCATGCCTATAAGATGAAGAATGGGTAATATTTTGTAGAAAACTACAGAAAAAAAGTTTCTTATCATAAACATTTGGCAACACATACCATTGCAACCTCTAACCCCCCACCCAAGGCAAGGCCATCAATGGCAGCAACTGAAGGTTTCCTTGCCGCTGAAAGATGAAGTGAATAGATTCAACATAGCACAAAATGACAAATGAGTTGCAAAAAAAAGAATTCAAAAGCAATCAACTACCTTCTAAAGTGTCACTGATGATTTCTACCGATATCGAACCAGGATTTGAACGCTCTATATAGGGGGAAAGAATTAGAAAATGAGTAGGAGCATTACTATAATAGAAAAACCAAAAAAAAAAAAGGTACCTTTTCCCTCTTGAATTCCACCAAATGCAGTAATATCAAAACCACCAGAAAATTTGCCCTTTGCACCTAATACAGTAACATAAGATTCAGCCATGATGCCACAGCTATAAGCCAATTGGACAAGAATTATCTTTTGTTGAAGACCAAGACTTGCCTGCTGTTTGATTTTTTTTTCTGCTTCTTCATCTGTAGTTCTTTACAGTTTGATACTTAAAGTATTTATCAAAATCTTACAATCATATCATAGAAATTACTCTAGTTTAGAACAATCTACGCAAGCAGATTTGAAACATATCTAGTTCACTGATGTTTGTATAATTAAGATTTTGATAAACAATAAAAAGTCAAAACTACTATCCACTTTGAGGCTAGGTCAAAGAAATTTTTCTGCTTTTCTAGACTATTTGTAACCACAATCCTTCAATTTGACAGAGAATAAATATTTGATTAGATAAGATCTTAAAGTTTTGTTGTTTAACATGTTGACTCAATGATGTTTCCTTTTTCTTATTTCAAATGATTCAGCTCAGGTATATATCTTTTCCCCCTTTAACCCAATAGCATTGATTGATCCATGTAACCGAACCCATCTAGTGAGATAAGGCTTGACCGTTGTTGTTGTATCTATCTTCTCCCCGTTTTAGATTTACAGAAGCAAACAGTTTCCCCTTGAATAAATCAGTTTCTCAGAAATTTAATTCATTTCAATTGTACACTACAAAACCTTGTCACTGCATTCTACATCAAATCCTACCTAAGCACCAAGTCTATATTGTTACATTGAACAAAATTAAGCGCTGTCAAGTCCCAACTATTTGAACAATCTCCATGCTTAAAAAGCTGTTTAATTCAGAAGCTCTTTGCAATACCTGTAACAACAATTGCCTTGACATCATCTCTCTGTGAAGCCTGATCAAAACTCTCCTTTAAACTGCGCAATACTAGAGAGAGAGAGACAGGGAGACAAATAAGAAACATAATGTAATATGAGTAATAGAAAAGAAAAATTTAAAGAAAATAGAAATGATAGTATGATACTATTAAGAAGCATGGGCACTTTAAAATGGCTGCGGTACCAATGTCGGACACGTATCCGTGTCGGATACTTCTCTGACACCATTGGATACTCTTAGTTTGCATCCTACAATTTTTTGCTTTTATTTTCTGAATTTTTGTGCCAATATAGATGAGATATCATAACTCATAAGAGTTGGATAGATGATAGTCTTTTATTATGACGTATCAGTGCTTCCTAATACTAATTAATCTGAATTCTGAACAATGAAAAATCAAGGTTTCCCAGAAACCTGTGGCAAGGTTTCACAGAAACCTGTGGCAAATAATCCTGAATTTTCACACTTCACCCTTCAATAGCAATTAAAGAACAGAATACAAGTCCCGTGAGCTTAGCTCACTTCGTAAGGGACATTTGATGTTAGTGCCAAGTGCGGTGTTTGACTCTTAGCGAGTGCACACCCCTTTTCCCTTCCCTTCTCCCCTCCCCCCTCCCTTGGGACCCCCTAGGTCCCACCCTAGTGGTGGGGCCTCCACTGGCCCTAGCGGGTTCAGGTACCAAAAAAAAAAAAAAAGAACATAATACAAATTGAAATGACCTAGTGTTTACTTTAGCCATGACCAGGTAGTTGAAATAAAGTGTACAAGATATGCATTCAATTCCACGTCTTTGGCAGTCATCCACCTCATTCATCAAACGATAGAATTACACAGAAGGGCAAAAGGTAATGGACAAACAAAAATGTTTCTCATTTTAGTTGCTACAGGCAAGAAAACACACAACATGGTTGCACTATTGGAACTAACAAAATCACTTACCAATTTATTAGATAACTTTTATGTCACTGCATAAACCACTTACTTTCAATCACACTCATGACCAAAGAGTTACCATTACCAATGAATGGCTATGAGACAATATGCAACCATTTTTGAATTACTGAATTTCACCTCAGCAACTTCAATTACGTTTATCTTTTCTGAAGTATCAACAATCACTTCACCTATGAAATGGATCGTACGTACTTTGTACAGCAGCAACAGTCGAAGAAGATTTGTTGGTTATCGTAGCATTTTGATTCTTTTCCATTAAGTATTGACCCTTTTGATTCTAAATTTAAAAAAAAAACAACCTGCCCCAATTGGGTCTGCACGTATAAAAGGCAGAGCTAGCTACGCAGTGATATAAAGTCACCAAAATCAGCAAGGAAACCCCGTAAAATGAAGAGAAATCTGGGGCATGGCATGACCAAAACAGTGTCAGAAAAAAAGATAAAAATTTAAGCTTTGTGAAATAATAAATAATGGGCATGCGACTATTGATCTAAAGAAGCAGATCCATGAAGGAAAAATAGAAATTAAAAAGGAATAGTTATAGTGTTATACCATCAAAGGAGAGGGAATTGACAGGAGGGTTGATGATGGTGATGATGGCTACACCGTCAGCTCCAACTTCGATGACCGTGCGTCCCTTCCCTCTGCTACCCATTGTCTGATTCTGATTCGATTCACTTATTCTCTTCTTCCTCCAAACTAATAAGCACTGAGATGCGATTGTTCCGGTTTTCACTTCTCAACTCGTTAAAAAGGATCAAGTAGTTGCGTAAACGACAGTGCACTCACTACCTTGGAAACATTTGCAACCAAAAAAAAGTTGTTGGGGATATTAATGAATCATAATGAAGAATGAGAAATTATACATTCACATATATCTTATGAATTTAATTTCAATATAGTGTAAGTGTAACTATCATCTAATCATATGCTGACACATTATTAAAAGAGTTAGACTTTTTAGGTGGTTGTTGTAATAGTTAAATTCTTTTAATGATTTTACAACACATTATTGGATGACAGTGTAAAGTTTTCACCTAAAAAGTCTAACTCTTTTAATAATGTGTTAGTACATAATTAGATGACAGTGTAAAAAAACTTTACACTGACAGTGGATTGAAATTAAATTCTTAATTTTAACTATTGAGTGTAAAAAAAAATTTATACTATTATTTAAATATATATTAATACATTATTAAAAGTATTAGATTTTTAATGTAATTGTTATAATAGTCAAATTCTTTTAATGAATTGACAATATATGATTAGGTGACAGTGTAAAGAAACTTTCAAAATTAAACTCAATTTTATTTTATATAGATTTAATTTCTATCCACTATCAGTGTAAAGTTTATTTACATTGTCATCTACTCATGTGTTGCCAAATCATTAAAATAGTTAAACTTTTTAGGTAATTGTTGTGATAGTCAACTCTTTTACTGATTTGGTAACATATGATTGGATGACAGTGT
Source organism: Styphnolobium japonicum (assembly GCA_023212625.1). NCBI lineage: Eukaryota > Viridiplantae > Streptophyta > Magnoliopsida > Fabales > Fabaceae > Styphnolobium > Styphnolobium japonicum. The sequence goes on along the minus strand of JALBWW010000003.1, from coordinate 15,158,191 downwards.
AAAGAAACTTTACACTGACAATGGATAGAAATTAAACTCATTTTATATATCTTACATATTTTTATTTATTTAAATTTTTTAATATTAAAAAAAAGATACAGAAAAAAATCATAGGGATATATGAGATATGAGCTACCTACATATATTATTTCTCATTAAGAATATCATTATGACTTAGACTAATGTTGCTGTCAGTGTATGTGAAATCTCTTGTTTTGTATACGTAACATATATCCTGACACTGCTCAACTCTACTCGCGCTTTACGGCAGTGCGTGCACTCTCCTCTATATTCAATTAATTAAAAAGATTTATTTAATTTTATTTTGGTTTACTTATCAAAAGAACTTATGCCATTTGGGAAATTAGTAGACACAATTATCGATTAAGTCACATTTAAATTACGTGTATAAACTTAAGAAGTACACTCAGATAATATCAGAAATAAACAAACAAAAAATTAACCAAAAAAAAAACAAACAAACAAAATTAAGTCATATAATTATTAAAATTTAAATATAAGTTATTCTATTGTACTTTATAAAATTATAAGTATATTTTGACTAATTTATTTTACACTAAAAAAAAATTTCAGCCAAATGTTATCTTTGAAATATTTTTCTTATAATTAAGCTTTTTTGAAATTGAAATAAACTAATTCAAACATGTATTAGATATTTTCTCATTGAAAAAACTTATAATTATAATACTCAAATTTAAATAAATCGTGTAGTGTATGTATAATTTCATTAGTTAAACCAAAATTATTTGTGCAAGCCTAACAAAACTTTAAAATATATATATATATATATATAATTTTATTTATTAATTATTATAAATTTAAAACCTATATGAATAATAATGCTCTTTCAGAAACTTTAAGCCACTGAATTAAGAATATCTAATCAATACGAGGCAGTGTATAATGCATGTTAAATTCCGTTGACTCCTTTACTTTTTTCTTAACTAAATTTTGGTCATTAATTTTTAATTTATAATATAATACTTATTTTTATAAGTAATGATATTTTATATTTTCAAACAATTTAAGTTATTCATATTCATCTTATATATTTCAACATTAATTCCTTTTTATATATCATTATTTAAAAAATTTGTGTTCAATTCATGTTGGTGATCATTGACCTTAATCTCTTCTCTCATAATTTTTTTACCACAAAAAAATTATTCATACTCCTCTTATATATTTCAACATTAATTCCTTTCTCTATATTATAATTTTCCTTAAATAAGAATTCATCCAGAATTTGTTTTACGATATAAAATATAAAAATATTTTTAAACATCTATTCTATGTGAATTTTCAAAATTAATTTAATTATACAGAAAACAAAATAAATTTGAATTATCATATTTGATAATCTTACGCACGCTCACCTTTTTCGTGAGCCATGAAATCTTTGTAAGAGGAAATTGTTATTATACTTAAAGATGAGTAATTATTTATTTATCAATTATTAATTTTATAATAAATATTTAAAATTATATTAATTATAATTAATAATTAATAAAAACTTAATAACTCATTTTAAATATTAATATCTTCAGAAAAAATAATAAACATTAGAATAATCTCCCACAAATAAACCTCGATATTGACGAGATGATAGTAATAGCAATCGTGTTTCCACAACGGCTCGCCACGTCGGAGGGTCCTAAGGCTAATCCACAGCAGATGTTGAGATTGCAATCGAGTCATAATAAAAATATTATTTTTTTCGAATATTTAATTTTTAGTCATACTATTTTAACATATTATAAATTTTGGTCTGTAGCTAATCTTATAGACACTAAAATTTATCACAATTTACCACCATGGACAAATGTAAATAGTGTGCAAGTAATCGCTCAATCACGAGATGGGATCTTATATTTTATAAAATTAATATTTTTATATTAGTGTGAATAATTTAAAACGTTAAGTGAAGCTGCTTTTTATAGGTTATTTATAAGTATATAACATCAAATCATAAGTCCAAGCTCTATTATATTGTTCTTATACAATAAAGGAGTGTTATGAAGCTAATTTTAAGCATAAAAATTTAAGGTAACATACATTTTACCTCCAGAAGTATATAGCTCTTTCTCAATTACATTCTTGAAAATTTTTTATTATTATTTAACCTCATGAAGTTTGATTTTAAATAAAATATTACTTTTCGAGTTAAATCAAAAATAGAATACAAATTACAGCCTTGATTTTTTTGTCCAATTTCAAGTTTGGTACATAAAATTTGTTTTGTAACATAAACGTTTTTCGATTTTTGGTAAATTGTCAAACTATCAAATGGGTTACTAGATTTAAGTATTTAATAAAGAATTACCAAGTGCTTGTCACATAGGTGGGTAATATGATTTTAAAATGAAACTTTATGTTCTAAACATAAAAATTGGCTAAACTTCAAAAGAGTTATCTTGAAAGGTTTAGGGTTTTTTCTTTAAATTTGACGTCTCATTTGATAGTTTCACAATTTCTTAAAGTTTATGAGATTATATGTTACAAAACAAACTTTGTATTCCAAACATAAAAATTATTCAAACTTCAAGGGTGTAATCTCTATTTTATCCTTAAATCAAATGGAGGTTAACCTCGAGACACTTAAAACTAAGCTTTAGGGAGGGTTATGTGATTAAAAAAAAAACTTAGGGAAGTAAAGTGATTACAAAAACTTTATTTTTGTAATAGTGAGGTACGACTATAAATGAGTCGAATCAGCTTGTAAGTCTGTTTACAACTTGATTTGTTACATACTTAATAAGTTGAAAAATTTGACTCGTTTGTAAGATGAGTCGAGTTTGATTTTTTATATGTTCAGGCCATACGTAAGCCGACTTGATATATCTATATAGTTATTTTTTACAAAATAATAATAATAATAATAATAATAATGCTTTAATTTAATATATATTTGTGTGTGATTTTTTTTTGTATGAATAAATTATTTTTTAGAGTAAATACTCATTTTGATCCTCTAAAAATAAAAGTGTTATTAGTTTGATCTTCTAATATTTTTTGACATCAAATTAGTCTTTTTAGAAGATTACTTTGATATAAAAATTAATTTTGAAGGACTAATTTGATGTCAAAAAATGACATAAAAGAAACAATTTGATGTCAAAAAATGACATAAAAGAAACAATTTGATGTCTAAATAGACATTGAATGACAATTTTAATGGATTTATTCATGGAGAACCTAATTGATGACACTTGTATCTTTAAAGGACAAAATTGAGTATTTACTCTATTTTTTTAACTAAATATATGTAAGAAAAGAAATTTTATTGAGTTACAAATTCAAGTATAACTCATTGTGCTTAAAAGTTTCAATTAATACAATGCTCAATATTGGCTCGTCGAACTCGAGTAACTCATAAGTTTAAAATGAGTCAAGCTTAAATCAAGAAAATTGACTCGATTTCTTATTGAGCTCAGCTAGAGCCGTGTTCATATCGAATATTTCATTTGATTTAATTGAAAAAATAATATTTTCACTTAAAATCAGGAGGTTAAAAGCATGTTTGGGAAAAGCTTTTTTCTTTCTCAAAATAGTTTTTTTTTAATAAACAATTTTTTTAATCTAAAATCTATCTTATTTGTTTAAAGTGTGCAAAATTGATTATAAGTTAAGAATATTTTTTCATAACTAAAAACAATTTTTTTTTAGAAAAACTTGTATTTAGAACTTTTAATTATGTGATTATAAATTATTTCAAAAGTTTTGATAGAGAAATATTATTTTTCCCTCAACTAAATAAAATTTTCAATCATTCAATATCTCTTTTAGTAATTTAATACATAAAAACGATTCTTTTTATACAATTCAAACAAAATTCTTTATCTTAAAATTGATTATGAACTAACACATTCAAACATAAATTAATTTTATCATAATAATCGATTTTTTTAAAATCAATTATATATAATATCATTTTTTAACATAATTTTTTTTGCAGGTAATCCACACACAAATTAAGTGATAAAAGGAAAATACTCCAAGCAAATAAGTTAAGAAAAAAGGCTATACTTTAAGGAGTAAAATGTCTTCTAACCAAAAAATTTAAGTACTAAATTTATAATAGTCAAAAGAATTTCATTTTAAGTCTTGAACTAGCATTAAAAGAAATTATTAATATTTAATAAAATTATTAAAAAATAATTTTTTATTTAATAATTTAAATAAATAATAATAAAATACTTAAAACGTGTGAGGAACACCTGCATGCCAAATAATTTTTGACATTTTTTCATTTAAAATTTTGTTTACTTTAAAATATTGAAGAGAAAGTTAAATTTATCTTGTATTAGTCACTCTAAAGAATATTCTTCAAATTTTAGGCAATATTAAAATAAATTAATTACCTTAAATGCATTTGATCAATGTGCGGATTACGCTTTTAAAATTGTCTAAAAAAGACCTTAGTGTGAATTAACATAAAAATTAACCTAAAAATATCCTTATCATACCCAAAAAAATAAGCTACTCTAACAAACATTTCAGTGTGTAACTAATATGAACTTGTTTGTTTCAGTTTTGACATCAGTAACAGGTTGTACATTGCTATTACGTTGTTACTAATTCAACATGAAATTTATTATCAAAAATACAATACAAAAGAAAAAAAAAAGTAACTATGTTAGTAATGTGTTGAGGAGTCCTTAGGGCGTTGACAGCACCTAAAAAGTTAAACATTAATTAAGAATGGTTGGAGATGACAATTAAGATGGGAGATGACAATTAAGATGGAAGATGTGTTTTAGCTCAATATTTCCTATAAAGAGGGAAGTAAAAATGTTGGAGGACAGGGATATCATTCAAAGGGGAGGGGCAGGGAGGAGAATACCACATCGCCCTCGCCCCGTTAATAGATTTGTTCCCCGTCCCAATCACGGGGAGAAAATTGTCCCCATTCTGTATGCTTAACCATATTTTTACCAGATGCATTAATCAAACATAAATTACATGCACGCAACACAAAGCATCATTCCTAGTCGATGATCTACCCATTTTCTTTTGTGCAAGTATTCTCAATAGTCAATAATAGCATCCTTCTTTTAGATTTGTTTTACTATTAATATTAATATTTATCTTCCACTAGTTTTTTCTTTTAAATAAAATAAGGAAATTCAAGAAATCCGAAAAAAAAAAAACATAGCACCATATTCCAAAACAGTGCCTAGAGTATGCCTGTAGCCAGATTAGGCATGATTCCTCAAGATGTGTGGTGTTGCACTTGCACCAGTTTTGTTTCTGCATTTCCCAGCTTAGCTTAAAGCACTTCTACTTCTCCTGAGCTTTCTGCACACAGTACAAGCTCATAAAAGTACCTTATCGCTTTCATAAAAACCACACTACCTACCATCCCTTCAGCAAAAGGTAACAACAACATCTAAGCTCATAGAGAGAGAGAGATTGCTGGTGAAGAAGATGAGCGACGATACAAAGAAGAACATTGCCGGAGCTCTAATGGCGAAGCCCAACTCCGAAGATCGAAATCCATCATCGGTGGCAGCACCACCCACCCCCACCAAGAAAGTCATCATCAAGAGTGCTGATATGATGCCCGACATGCAAAAGGAGGCCGTTGATATCGCCGTCGCCGTTAGTTCTACTTTCCCTTCCAACATATATATATATATATATATATATTAGTTTTGCCGCATGATTTATTGTTTTTGATTCTTTCTGGGTTTGGTTGTTCTTGCTTTGTTGAGTTGTAAAGCCTTGATTTTTATTTTTTTGCGAATCAATCATAAGGCGTTTGAGAAGTACAATGTGGAGAAAGATGTTGCAGAACAGATAAAGAAGGATTTCGATAACAGGCATGGACCCACTTGGCATTGCATCGTCGGTCGTAATTTCGGTACTCCTTTTCTGCACTTTTCAGTGATTTTTCCACTTGGGTTTGGGCAGTCTTGTCGTTATGTACTGATAATTTCTTCTTAGTAGTTACTATGGTGTATGTGATTCTTGATTCTTCTCTGCCTGAAATGGAGTAGATCTAAGTTTGTATAAGTTAGTCCTTGTTTACTTCCAATTATTGATTAGGTGCTGCAAATGTGGTTGCTTTTCTTTTATGGTTGCAACTTAGAAGTAATGTTCAAAACCTAGTTTTTGTTGTTGCGTTTGGTTTTATAAACAGTATAGCCTTCTTTATTTGTTTGCATTTGTTTTCGTTCCTAGTAATGAAATAAGAATCAGCCGCTTTCTCCCTACCTCTCTTCTCCAGGGAAAAATACCTAAGTTGAGTGGTGTATAAATATGTAGTTTATTTGGTGTGATTGCGTGAATGAGTCACAGTGTACTGTGACTCTGACTCTGAGTTTCACTGCACCCTGAACCCAACTCTTTAATTGGACCACTGAAGCTGCAGGAGATGATCTTCTTTCTTCTTTGTTGGTCTGGAAGGTCTTGTGTTGAATGAATGGTTACTGGAGGACAGAACGGTTGAATGTAACATCAACTTCTTTATACTTATGTATTCATACAGGGACAAATGCTCCATGAGTTATTGATATTCCATGTCAGTGTCCTATGATTTGAGAGTGAGACCCTCAAAATTGATACTAGCTCCCTTGACGACTCTAATGTGAACTTGATACATGGAAGGCCTATCATGTTGGACGAAATCTGTTTGACTGTTTTTCTGTATTCATCAAGGAGGAAAACATGTGATATATTGTTTAGATTAATGATGACTATAGGGAGTTCTAGGCTTTTCAAGTTATATCTAGTTGTAGATTAGGAATTCAAGGCTAAATGATTGAATATGGTTCAGCTGAGTTTGATCAAAGGTCTGTTGTTCTGTGATACATGAAGGGGCCAATTCTATTATTTCCTCTTCCCCACAATAGGTGTCTGTCTTTCATTTTCTTTGGATATCTCAATGTCAACGGTTCATTCTAAAAGCCTACCTGCTTATCAACATTAACCTTCTGATGATCAAAAAAATAATTTCAATTGGTGCACTGTAGAGAGGCTATATCTCTTATTTTCCTCGAGCCTTCTATCTGGCAAAGTAGGTGGGCTTTTGCTTGCATATATAGTGTGATTGTACAGTAGTATGTTTCAAGGTAATTTATAAGATTATTGTTTTTGAATTAAAATTTCTCTTACATTATGGTAAGATTAGGAGTTGCCCAGGATGAAACTATGTTGTTTGTTTTCAAATGGTATACATGTGAAGAGAGTAAGAGTTATTATTGGTAATTTAAAAGAAACGTTATGGTGACTTTGTGACTTTAGTATTTGTTTTATTCGCTAGGAAATTGCTGTGCCTCAAAATGATTGCCTTTTGGATTTATACTATGGTCTAGCTACCATTCAACTGCAAATTATTTGATATGCCAGTTTATTACACTAAAGTAGACATACTAAATTACTAATTTGAAGTCAGTTCTATTTGGTTTCCCCCAGGTTGAATAAGGAACATTTATTGTGTTAATTTTCAATTAGATTGCATGCTAGGTTTGAATAGTCCTTTTGGGGAAGGAGCTGAAGAACTTTAAGAATTTTATCTAGTTGAGTTTGTTTTGTCTGTGATAACTACACAGGACCAGTTCATGCTTTACCAGTTTGTGTCCTTTCAACGTCCAACATTTTATTGTTTGTAACTTCATGAGAATATCCAAACTTCATTGTAATATGTTGAAAGTATATTTGGAGGGGGGGAAAGCATGAGAACATGTGAGTATGATAAATCTTCAAGGTTTTGAGTTAATCTGTGGCCTCTTTGTGAAGTTCAGCTTTTCAAGCTTTTAGGGATAGTCATTAGTTGATATTAATATTGATATTTAAGCAGAATGGAGAGCTCTCCCTTTTCATGGATTTTTGTTTTCCCTCTTCTACCGTAGGAAATATACCTTACTGTCTTTTTATGATTTCACCCCTCTTCTTATTTGAATTTCTTTTATCAAAGCAAACACAAGTATAATATACCATTCAAAGTGCTCTTTGAAGATTGTAGACCTAGACAATCTTGCATGTTGATTTTTAATGGTGATAGCTTGCATGTTGATTTGTTTGATGAATAGCAATACATGTAATGTAAGAGAGTAGGATTTTCTAGTTTTCAACTTTTCATATGATGCAAACCCAATACTTGACAGGCCCTCTAGGCCCATTAAAGTTTACGTGAGGAAACAGAAAAGGTGCAAGGCATCTGATCAAGATGAGGGAAAGAATGTTGTAAGCAAGGGAGGGAATGTTGTAACTAACTTTGCCACGTTGGCAGAGTGAGGGAGGGTGCGCATGTGCTGAGATCATGGGAGAAAGTATATCTTGGGGGGGAGGAGGGTAGAATTGGTTAGGCTAGGATTGGCTAGGACTTGGGAGAGAGAGGCACTCTCGAATTGCCTTAGGACCCTTTCTTTTTTCCTGCATTTCCATTCCCTAAATTGTAACCCAGGTACTGATATCACCTTCATATCATACCTGTTATTTCCATTCATACAAGTACAATCAGGATATTTTGTTCCTATTTTCTTGGTACCTATCAATTGGTATCAAAGATCTCGATCCCAAAGCTTGAATGGTCATTACCCGCACAACAATGGAAGCCAGAGTTGAGAATTTGGGGCGTAGCCTTCAGGAATGGAGGCTCGAGAATCAGACTTAGATGGAGGAACTCAGGCACCTCCTAGCAAGGAAGGATCAGAGACGAAGGGGACAGTCTCTACATCGAGATGATGAAAGTGCATTTAGTCACAATAGTTGGTTGCGATCGAGGTCCAATTTGAGGGAGGACAGTCGCCAGCCGCTGTACGACTCAGGCGGTCAAAAGTTGGAACTCCCCGTGTTTGGCGGTGACGAGGCGTACAGGTGGGTCGTGAAGTTGAAGAGGTATTTTCGGGTGAATATAGTGAGGGAAGATGACAAGCTCGACGCCGTGGTACTCGCGTTGGAGGGCCAAGCTTTAAATTGGTACCACTAGTGGGAGGAGCAAACCGAGGAGCTAAGCTAGGCTGAATTTAAGAGGGCGGTGATCCGAAGGTTCCAACCGAGGCTGGTTCAAAACTCGTTGGGACCTCTGCTAAGCATCAGGCAAACTGGGTCGGTGATGGAGCATAGGGAGCAATTTGAGATGCTCATAGCCCCGTTGAGTAGGGATGAATGGGTGATGTTGGAGAGCATTTTCTTGAATGGGTTAAAGGAGGAAATTCAGGCAGAACTGAAGCTCTATGAAACGAGGTCCTTGTCTGAATTGATGGACAGGGCATTGTTATTGGAGGAGAAGAACTGGGCCTTCCAGAAAGGAAAGGGGGGTGCGAAGGAAAAGGCAGAATGGGGGGGAAAGGGAGTAGTTGGAAGAACCGCCCAAATGGAGAGGTGAGTCAACCCAAATCATATGGGCCCAGACCCACTTACGGAACTACCAGCCCAACTGAATCGAAGCAGATTTCTGGAAACGAGGGGAGAAAAAGACGGGGGTAGGGAGGAAGTTGACGCAGGATGAGCTCCAAGAATTGAGTAGGAAGGAGTTATGTTTCAAGTGTGGAGAGAAATGGGGGCCCGAGCATATTTGTAAACTTAAAGAACTTCCAACTAGTGTTGATGGAAGGTGAGGAGGAAGAGGAGGAACCTGAAACTCAAGAGGAAGAAGAAAAAGAGCTGAAGTTGGAAGCTAAAATTCTCCAACTATCATTAAAGAGTAAGGAGGGAATCACTTCAAATAGGTCCTTTAAGGTGTGGGCGAGATTCAACAAAGACCGGTACTGGTACTGGTAGATTTTGGAGCAACCAGTAATTTTATTTCCCAGGGGTTAGTGAAGGAGTTGGATTTGAGGGTGGAGGATACTCCCAAGTACGTGGTGGAGGTAGGCACGGGTGATAGAGTGAGCAATGAGGGAGTTTGCAGGGGAGTGAAGATGAGGGTGCAAGGGGTAGAGATTGAGCAGAATTTTTTTATAATGGAGTTAGGAGGGACTAAGATGGTTTTGGGGATAGATTGGTTAGCAAGCTTGGGTGATATTGAGGCCAATTTCAGGCATTTGGTCATTAAGTGGAAGGATAGAGGCAACAAGCTTATGTTGAGGGGAGACCCCTCTTTATGCAAGAACCAAGCATCCTGGAAAACTATGATCAAGGCTTTGCAGGATGAAGGAGAAGGGTACTTTGTAGAATATTATCAGCTGCTAGCGGCTGAGGTTGAAACACAACCCTGTGTAGCAAAAATGGAAATTGTCTTGGAGGCCTTCAATGACGTTTTTCAGGAACTAGTGGGGTTACCACCAAAAAAGGAGCAGGACCATGCGATTACTCTCAAGGAGGGAGCTTACATCCCCAATGTTCGACCCTACAGGTATCCTTACTATCAGAAAAACAAAATTGAGAAAATTGTTGGTGAAATGCTGCAAGCGGGAATTATTAGACCTAGCATTAGTCCCTTTTCTAGCCCTGTGATCCTAGTTAAAAACAAGGATGGGGGGTGAAGGTTTTGAGTGGACTACAAGGCTTTAAACAAATTCACAATACCAGATAAATTTCCTATCCCAATTATTGATGAGTTGCTTGATGAAATGGGAGCAGCAATGATCTTTTCTAAGCTTGATTTAAAATCCAGATACCACCAGATTAGAATGAGAGAAGAGGATATCCCCAAAACAACATTTCGGACTCATGAGGGGCACTATGAGTATTTAGTCATGCCCTTTGGCTTGACCAATGCCCCCTCTACTTTCCAAGCCCTTATGAATAGAGTCCTAAAGCCTTATCTGAGGACGTTTGTGTTAGTCTTCTTCGATAACATCTTGATATATAGTTTGGATGAGAGGAGTCACAAGGAACACCTCAAGATAGTATTACAATTGTTAAGAGAAAATCAGCTATATGCCAATAAGAAGAAATGCACTTTTGGCCAGTCACAATTAGAGTACTTGGGGCACTTAATTTCCGGGAAAGGAGTTTCTGCATATCAAAATAAAATTGAGGACATGGTTAATTGGCCCACTCCGAAGGATGTGAAGAGTTTGAGGGGATTTCTGGGGTTAACCGGATATTATAGGAAATTCGTAAAGAATTATGGCAAGATTGCTTGGCCACTCACCCAGAAGCTTAAGAAAGAAAATTTCAATTGGGGAAGTGAGGCCCAAGAGACATTCAAGCAGCTCAAGCAAGCTATGACTTCATTACCAGTGCTTGCTGTTCCAGATTTTGAGAAGCCATTTATGGTGGAAACAGATGCATTGGGAAGAGGGATAGGGACAGTCTTCATGCAAGAGGGAAAGCCCATAGCCTACATCGGGAAGAGCCCAAAACAAATCAGTGTATGAAAGGGAACTGATGCCCTCTCCAGGAAGCTACAATATTCCGCTTTATCTACAGTCCAATGCCATGAATGGGAAGGGTTAGAGGAAGAAGGCCAAACTGATGAGAAGTTGAAGGGTATAGTACAGGATTTGCTAGCCCAAACAGCTAGTCATCAGGGTTACCACATAAAAAAAGGAAGGTTGTTTTACAAAGGTAGACTGGTGATTCCTAAGAATTCCCCAAGGATCTCCACGATTCTTAAGGAATTCCATGATTCTGCCATTGGAGGCCATTCGGGCTTCTTTAGAACCTATAAGAGGATTGCTAGACTGGTGTTCTGGGAAGAGTTGAAAGGGCAGATACAGCAGTATGTACAGTCATGTGACGTTTGCCAAGAAACAAGTACCAAGACTTGACCCTGGGGGGGTTGCTGCTGCCTTTGCCCATACCCGATCAGGTTTGGACTGACATCTTAATGGATTTCATAGGGGGATTACCTAGAGCTTTTGGCTTGGACACCATATTGGTGGTGGTGGACAGGTTAAAAAAGTATGCACATTTTATTGCCTTGGCCCACCCTTATTTGGCCAAGGATGTTGCTGAGGTTTTCCTAAAGGAGGTGATTAAACTCCATGGGTTCCCTGCTTCCATTGTGTCAGATAGAGACAGAGTGTTCATAAGCTCTTTTTGGACTGAGTTGTTCAAACTGGCGGGTACAAAACTAAAATTCAGTTCTGCTTATCACCCGCAAACAGATAGGCAAACTGAAGTAGTAAACAGATGCTTGGAGACATATCTGAGGTGCCTCATCAGTACCAAGCCGCAACAGTGGCCTAAATGGTTGAGTTGGGCTGAATTCTAGTTTAACACTAACTACCATTCAGCCATCAAAATGACCCCATTTGAAGCTTTATATGGGAGAAGTCCCCCAGTGGTGATAAAAGGGGATGAAGGAGACACCTCCATTGAAGAAGTGAGTAAGATGACTTCGGAACGGAATAGGGTGTTGGAAGAGTTGAAGCAACATTTGGTTAAGGCCCAAAATAGGATGAAACAGCAGGCTAATCAGCATCGAAGGAAAGTGGAGTATCAAATTGGGGACCAAGTTTTCCTGAAAATCCAGCCATACAAACTGAGACAGCTAGCTAAAAGGGTGAACCAGAAACTCAGTCCTAGATACTATGGACCCTATGAGATACTAGAGAAGATAGGACCAGCTGCCTATAAGCTCAAGTTACCCGAGGAAAGTCGTGTTGCATCTAGTATTCCATGTATCCATATTGAAGAAAGCTGTAGCAGCTGAGGTTACAGTTTGGCTGAAGACTGGGAACTGCAGGTTTAGCCAGAGGAAGCCTTAGCAATAAGGCAGAATGCTCAGGGCAGTTTGGAAGTTCTCATGAAATGGAAGCAGCTACCTGCATATGAGAATTCTTGGGAACCTTGGGATGATCTGCAGGCGCAGTTCCCTGATTTTCACCTTGGGGGCAAGGTGAGTTTTGAAAAAAGGGGGGGGGGTGTTGATGCAAACCCAATACTTGACAGGCCCTCTAGGGCCATTAAAGTTTACGTGAGGAAACACAAAAGGTGCAAGGCACCTGATATCAGGATGAGGGAAAGAATGTTTTAAGCAAGGGAGGGAATGTTGTAACAAACTCTGCCACGTTGGCAGAGTGAGGGAGGGTGCGCATGTGCTGAGATCATGGGAGAAAGTATATCTTAGGGGGGAGGAGGGTAGAATTGGTTAGGCTGGGATTGGCTAGGACTTGGGAGAGAGAGGCACTCTCGAATTGCCTTAGGACCCTTTCTTTTTTCCTGCATTTCCATTCCCTAAACTGTAACCCAGGTACTGATATCACCTTGATATCATACCTGTTATTTCCATTAATACAAGTACAATCTGGATATTTTGTTCCTATTTTCTTGGTACCTATCATCATATATTTGCTAAGAAAGATTTTGTATTGTCCAGTGCTAACCACTATGCTTGTTGAATGTTTATGTTGATTCTGCACTGCTCAAGTTTGAAATTTTCAATATCTTCCTAGTTTACATTTCAAAAGAAAGGAATATTATTGGCTCTAGCTTATTTAGGCTCCTTATTCCTGTAGTTATGTTACCTTTTGATGCCATCCTTGATAGGACTTAAGGAACCTATTGGAAATTGTATAATATCATGAAGTGTCAGATGGAAGATATAAATATTAGATGGGGTTGAATTGGGATGGGGAGACCACAATATGATCAAGCTTGTTTTAACCTGAACTTGACTTGTATTTGGAGCAACATAAGGATGTCTTTTTTATGTGTTCTTATTTTTAGAGGTAAGAAATCGTAGTATAAATGGATAGATCATAGAATTGTCTTTGGTATTTTCATGTTGAAGTACATTAACCATCAGGGCATTCGATAGTAATCCTAGATTGGTTCTGCCCCCACCCTCAATTTTCCCCAATTTATGATCAAGTGACATGACTGATTCGGAATTTGTTTTCAGCTCAGTTTTGGGTTCATAGGTTGAAATATATAATGTTCAATGATGTTCTGTTATTGTTTTCATTGGATTTTGTTATTTACTGGCATAGTTTATGATACTTGATGACGAATTCCAGATACACCATGAAGTTCTAAATGCAATTTCATCATCATTTTGTGTGGCACAACTAAGCCACATCATTTACCAAATTTCTCTCATTTTAAGCCTAAAAACACTATTTGTTCTCATCTTTTTCAACGAAATTCATGCAGTTAAACCAAATGAAGATAGAATTGCGTGGTCTTGCTTAGCTTAGTGATATTATTCTTGTTACTGTTGTTGTAATGTTTAGAATGGCAATCTTACTTTATAATTGAAGTGCACTCATGTACATTTCTTTCTTTTTGCAGGTTCTTATGTGACTCATGAAACAAACCACTTCGTTTATTTCTATTTGGATCAGAAGGCCGTATTACTTTTTAAATCTGGCTAGCCATATTCTGATGGTGACAAAGAAGTTGACAGCGACAGGAATTGTCTTGTGATTATGCTGCAATATTACCTCCTGTATGTATTAAATCCACTGGTAGCAAACACTTTGCAGGCCATTCTTGTACTTGTATATTTAATTTCATGTAAACTGGTTCTCAAGTTTGGATATGAATCTAAAATTCTTAATCTTTCTGCTTCCCTTACCCCTTTATGTCTTTTATTCCATTGGCTTGTCACCATATCTCATTATGTTTTTGGAATTCTTTTTGGCTTCTCATTATAGTTTATCTTTTTTCCATGTGTATCATGTCAGATGTGGTTTTTTAGATAAAGCATTGTGTCTATCGTATCAAATTGACATAGACACCAACTAAGTATGTTTGGATTAATTGTGAAAATAAAATTATGTTAAATAAAAATTGATTATGAGAAAATTAATTTATGTTTGAATGTGTTAGTTCATAATCAATTTTAAGATAAAGAATTTTGTTTGGATTGTATAAAAAGAATCGCTTATGTATTAAATTACTAAAAGAAATATAGAATAATTGAAAATTTTATTTAGTTGAGAGTAAAATAGTATTTATCTATCAAAGTTTTTGAAATAATTTATAAATACATAATTAAAAGCTTTAAATACAAGTTATTTTTAGTTATAAAAAAATAATCTTAACTTATAATTAATTTTACACATTTTAAACAAAGAAGATAAATTTTAAATAACATAACTTTTTATTAAAAAAAAAAACTGTTTTAGAAAAAAAAAAATTTCCCCAACCCCAAAGAATGGTTCTGCTTTAACGCTTGTTTAATATGATGTGGACCATGTGGTAAGGGGCCTGTTATCATATAACAAAAGTGATACCTTGCCAAAGCAGTTTGCGTTGCTTGTGTTAACAGAATGGCCCATAAGTGAAAAGAATTTGTAATCAAAAAGCTAAAGAAGCATTAGTTTTGAAGCTAAGAATGTGGAAGGTCCACACCACCTTTTGCTTTGTTTGAATAGAGTATGGACAGCATATAACTTGAAAGTGCAGGAATTATCTTTTATTGCCATTGTCTGGAAATTGCTAAATTATGGAAGTTGTCTTCGGTATCAATGGCTTTTATAGCCATAACTCTGTTAAGGACTCTTATTTTCTTTTGGCATCGGCTTCATTCAATATTTTTTTGAGTTGTCAGAACAGGTTTGAAACAGGTGGGGCATACAGGAAAAAGAGGAATTGCATTGTCCCTGTATTTATTAAGTCTTTTTTTTCTTTTCTTTTATTTTATTTTTTTGGCTGCCAAATTGAGGATTCATAATAGAGCTTATAAAAAGTCAAGCGAGTGACAACTCTTGACTTCTAAGTGCATGTTTGGATTATAGTTTGAAATCTCAAAATTATGATTTGAGTAAAAATAATAAGAGATAAGCTTTTACCCAAATCATAGTTTAAGAGATTTTAAACTTCAATCTAAACATGATTTGTCAAACAACCTTCAAATCAATAGCAAAAAAAGGTGAATGTTTATTGGTGTGTGGAGTTGGGGCACTTAATTTATTCACAAGAGAATAACTATATGTAGTGAAAAAAAAGAAAACAAAAAAATAAAGCGAATTTCTACTTCTAATTTTTGAAAGAGAGTTGTTATAGTACTCTAATGAGTTTGGTACCTAAGGTGAATTGTCAATCATTTATTAAATGTTTGATTTCATAATAAATATTTAAAATTTTATTAAATATAAATAACAAATAATGAATACTTGACAACTTATTTTAAATATCGGTACCTTAAAAAAAATATCAAAGTAGTCTCTTTTTTTCAAAAAAAGGAGGAACTAAGGAGCATTGCAAAGAATAAAGACAAAGGATTGGCGAACCCCATTTATTCTGATTACTATGCTTAGTTGTTTCTCTCTCTAATTGGTACGTTGACTCTTTGTCTGGTTCGCAACTTCAACTTTAAACAACTAATTTTACATATTGAGAAATAGGGAATTATTATGATATGTTAATGGGTTTATTACTTATAATAAATTGTCAATTAATTTCATAATAAATATTTACAATTTTATTAAATATAAATAATAATTAATAAATATTTAACAAGTCACTCTCTCAACACTGATTTCTTAAAAAAAGTACCGAATGATCTCCTCAAAAGTATGATATTCCATGTTTCTCATTCCTGGCTCCGGCTATTTCATGCATTGGAGTTTGAATCTTAAATTTGAATATTTGCATGTGCACCTTTCCAAACACCTATTTTTATTTTGAAGAATATGTAAATATTCTAGCACGATACGTAGAGCCTGAGCAAGGTGAATCCAGCCAGAGTGGGTGCTGGGCCGCAGGCTCCATTTATGGTCGTGTTGTGTGAGTGTGAAGTTAATTATATTTTGAGCAATCATTTTGCTTTTTGATAAAGATTTACAACCTTTTTTTAAAAAAAAAAATTATATGCACGTAAGACTATTTTTTTCGTTTGTCCAATAAAAATATTTTTGGATAACGTGTATATTTATTGAAACTAAGTCTCTCTTTGAGTGATTTTAAAAACGTACCCTTACATTGGCTTATTATATTTAAGAGAATTAATTCTCTTAAATGTTAATTTACTATTCAAACACGAGTAATTAAAATAAAAAATATATTTCCTTAACCATTAAGTCAATCTTTCAAGGTAATACTAATGTTTTTATTATTGACATCATTGTTTAAAAATACGATCAAACAAACTCCACGTTTTCGTATGAAGTTTTTGCTTGATTAGAAAAAAAATGAAATTCATTTTATAATAACTCCTTTATAGATAATTTGAAATGTCAGTTGAGGAGGAGACTTAAGATTAAGATGAATTATTCATCTATGATTATCATTTGAGCAAAACAGTACCTTTTATATACCGAGATGAATAACTTATGAAATTTGAAAGCCATTTAAACAATTACCACAAAAAAAAGCCATTTAAACAAATCAATGAAAAAACAATGACATAAAAACTATATGCTATATTTTTAGGGTAAAGAGCATAAAGCCACCCTAAACTATGACCTTTTTGCAAACAATCACTACGAAGTTTCAAATCTTCTAATTTAGTCCTTAAACTATATCAATTATCCCAATTGACCCTTCCATCCATCCTTCGTTACTACACTAACAGACGTATGACATGGCTAAATCTTAGCCTTACAAATGTCACAGTATCAACCATTGGTATTAAAATTATTTTTGAACCTTTTAATAATTCATCAGAAAATTAACAAAATGCATTTAATAATAAAAAAATCAAATATGATTTGTAATAGACCATGTGTGTTGCACATGACATGGTCATCTCCTTCATCTTTTGCATCGGAACGTGATGGGTTTCTGTATCCAACTTCGTTGTGCACATGCAATTTCGAAAGGTCATTCATGGTGACTGGTGAGCGTTTGTGGTGGGTCCTGTTCGTGGTGGTCAGTGGGTCTGGGTCTAGGTCTGGTGCTTGTTCTGTGTGGTCTTTGTTCGCAGTGGTCCCTCTCGGTGGTGGTCCTACTCGTAGCAAATGGCACATTATCGTGGTGGTCCCAGTCGTGAACCAGGTGAGTTTATTTTAGGCTTGTCCATGAACCATCTTTTTGATATCTAGGCATTAGGGCTTAATTAGGTAATTAGGTTTTGATTTGGGAATTATGGTCTGATTAGAGTTTTAGGGTTTCATTTGGGAATTAGAGTTTAATTACTGATTCATGTTAATTTTGTATTTATTAGTTTGTGTAATTTATGAATTTGCAGCGTTCTACTTCATTGATGTTGAAATACATCATGGTGGAATGTTGAAGATGTTGCCTGTGTGTGGCTATGAAGGGGGGTTAGTTGAAAGGTGGTTCCATATGGACACTGATAAGCTGTCCATGATAGATTTTATGAAGGAAGCAGTGGATCTTGGGTATAGAAATGTTATTGGGTGGTACTACACATATGATAATGAGCCATTTGAAGATATGAAAGGCATGGTAAATGAAGACCATGTGTTGCAGATTGCAAAGATAATGAAAATCGAAGGAAAGAAATTGCTGAAATTGTACATTGAGCATGATGTTGATCCAGTTGAAATTGTTGAGGAAGCTCTACTTACTCAAGGTGAAGAAGTGCTTACTAGCCAAGTTGATCAAGCTCATCCTAGCCAAGTTGATGAATGTCAACCTAATCTGACAGAGGTACCAGTAGGTTGTGAGTCAGATGATCCAGACTATGAGGAAGATGATGTCACTGATAGTAATAGTGATAGTGTGGATTTGGATGACTTTGTAGACAGCTCAGAAGATGAAGGAGATGATATATATGACACTGTAAGGGATTCAACTTTGCTTAGGCAAGTTAATAGTTGGATGTATAAAAATGGTCCAACCAAGAAATCTCCTCCAAGACAATCACACACTACTGAAACCCCTCAACTTTCTGAATATGAAGACAATGATGAACTTTTGAGTCTTGATGGAGATAGCTTAGATTCTGAATTAAGGCCAAAATGGCCTGAGTTTAATGAGAAGACAGATCTAAAAGAAGATTTGGAGCTTGTAAAAGGAATAAAGTTTGATTCGAACGTCACATTCATGAAGGCTCTTATAGAATGTACTATCAAAAGAGGTTATGATATCAAGTACATTTATAACGATAAAAGTAGGATCACTGCTATATGCAAAAAAAGATGTGGATGGAGAATCCATGCTTCTCCAACACAAGACAAATTGAGTTTTCAAATCAAGAGCTTTAACCCAAGACATGAGTGTGGAAGACATTACAAAAACATGAGGGTGACAACAAAGTGGGTAGCTAGTAAGTACCTTGAAAACTTTAGGGATTCCCCTAATTGGGAGGCTAGTAGCTTGAAGTCTGCCCTGCAAAGGGATTGTAAGGTCTTCATTTCGATACATAAAGCATATCGAGCCAAGAGTTTAGCTTTAAGGATTATCTATGGCGATGAGGATAAGCAATATGCGAAGCTATGGAGATATACTACTGCATTAGGGAGACCAATGTTGGCAGTACTGTCATGATGAAGACAGAGGGCCATGAATTCCAAAGATTTTACATGTGTCTGAATCCATGCAAAAGAGGATTCTTGGCTGGATGTAGGAAATTAATTAGGGTTGATGGGTGTCACCTGAAGAGTAAGTTTAAAGGACAATTGTTGTGTGCCATTGGAAGAGATGCCAATGACAATATGTTTCCCATAGCATGGGCAGTAGTTGAGATAGAGAACAAAGATTCTTGGAGATGGTTTCTGACCCGTCTTATTGAAGATATTGGTAGTGTTGAAAGGTGGACCTTCATGTCTGACCAACAAAAAGTAAGAGTTAAGTTATACTTTTGCCATTATGTATAGGAAGAAATAATAGAACTGAATAATTGATATGTCTTCATTGTGTTGCAGGGCTTAGTTGAAGTGATCAAGGAAATTATGACTGGTGCAGATCACAGATTCTGTGTTAGGCATATGCATAACAACTTTAAGAATGCTGGCTATAAAGGAAAGACTCTGAAAGATTTGATGTGGAATGCAGCTAGAGCCTATAGATTACATGAGTACACTAACTATATGACTGAAATTCAGAAAATTGATAGAGGGGCTTACCAGTGGCTAAAGAAATTTGACCCAAAGCTATGGTGCAGGTTATGTTATGGTTTTGGTTTAGGATTTATGTACTGATTTTGGATTTTTGTTTGTGTACTATATAAGGAATATGGTCTGTGTACTTTGGTTACTGTTTCTGTGTTATAGTTTATGGTTTGTGTATTATTGTTTATTTTCTACATTGTTAATAGTTTTTGGTTTATATTCACTGTTACTGGTTTTTGGTTTATGCATTGTTATTGGTTTCTACACTGTAAAGGTTTCTGGTTTATATTCACTGTTACTGGTTTCTGGTTTATGCACTGTTACTGGTTTCTACACTGCAAAGGTTTTTGGTTTCTGGACTATTCTAGTTTATGGTTTTTGCAATGTTTTTGATTTATAGCTTCTGTATTCTGGTTTTTGACATTGTTCTTGGCAACTGACTCGAATACAGGCATGCTCATAACTCCAAATTAAAATGCAACATGTTGCTAAACAACATCTCAGAGACATTCAATGCATATATAAAGGATGCAAGAGACAAGCCTGTTTGAATTTCTGGAGACTGCGGACTATCTGCCCAGCAAAAAAAATCACAACATTCGGCTTGTCTCCACCTTGCACACCCATAGAAAGGCCTTCCAAAATTGGTACTAGTCTTTGCTCTTCTGCAACGAGTGATTAGACCGCAATGGCAGAATCGAACTTTGCTAGATGTTGTGTTAGCTGATGAACGACTGCTACTCATCTATCAACACCAAAATCAGAAAACAAGGACAAATTCAAAATAAAAAATGCAATATCAAGAACACAAAATCAGAAAACCCACGTTTAAAGCCACAAAAATCATAAACCCAATGGAAAAAATACAAAAAACAGACAAACTTAACCTCTAAATCGCACCCCTGTCTTACCACAAGTGATGGGATGTGAAGTAATATGAGCCAAACCTGGTGAATGAGAAACTTGAAATCACACCGCACCCTCCCAAATCGAAATCCACGAGTTCGAATCAAAATGTTATGACCACCATCATCCTTCAAGTTTCTCGATGACGAACACTATCACCCTTGAAATGAAAAAAAGGAGATGACCATGTCACGTGCAATACACATGGTCTGTTACAAATCATATTTGATTTTTAAATTATTAAATGCATTTTGTTAATTTTCTAATGAATTATTAAAAGGTTCAAATATAATTTTAATACCAATGGCTGATACTGTGACATTTGTAAGGCTAAGATTTAGCCACGTCATATGTCTGTTAATGTAGTAACGGAAGATGGATGGAAGGATCAATTGAGATAATTAATATAGTTTAAGGACTAAATTGAAAGATTTCAAACTTCATGGTGGTTGTTTGCAAAATGGTCATAGTTTAGAGTGGCTTTATGCTCTTTACCCATATTTTTATTGAGCTAGCTATCAAGCTCTTATTTTTAAAGCTTGATAAGACAATAAGTAGAGCGGTACCGTTTGTGCCAGGGGCATTTCACTAAATAGGTAATTTCTTAATATTATTATTTTTAGGTTGTTTATTAAGAATCATTTAATGAATTGAATATATAAATTTTAGAGTAAATATTTATTTTGATCCTTCAAAGATACAAGTGTTATCAGTTAAATCCTCTAATGATAAATACATCAAAATAGTTATTCAATGTTAATTTCTGACATCAAATTGATTATTCAATGTTAATTTTTGACATCAAATTGATCATTCAATGTCATTTTTTGATATCAAATTAGTCTTTTAATAATAAGTTTTACATCACCAATTTGATGTTAAAAATTATTGGACTAAATTGATGTTACTTATATTTTTTGAGGACTAAAATATGTGTTTACTTTAAATTTTACTTAAATTATACCTACCAACCACTTTTTAGTTAATTTTAAGGAACCTTTTAAAATTATCTCTGTAGTCTATATTTAATGATAGATGTTATTTAAATTTTAGTTTAAATATGTTTTTAAAATGAGTTTAATTTTGATGCATCGTCATTGTAAAGTTTTTTTACACTGTCATCTAATTATGTCTTGCCAAATCATTAAAAGAATTTAACTATTACAACAACCATCTAGAAAGTCGAACTCTTTTAATGATGTTTCAACACATGATTAGATGATAGTGTAAAAATTTTTTACACTGACAATAAATTAAAATTAAACTCTTTTAAAATTTACAGTTTTCACTTAACTTTTTAACTTTTTAACAGTAGTGTTATATGTCACGAAACTATTTTTACAAAATGGTTACGAACAACATGGCATACACCTTTGTTATTTAAATTTAATTTCAATTTACTGTAAGTGTAAAGTTTTTTTTATACTGTCATCCAATTATGTGCTGATACATCTTTAAAAGAATTAGACTTTCTAGACGGTTGTTGTAATAGTCAAATTCTTTTAATGATTTGACAATACATAATTGGATGACAGTGTAAAAAAACTTTACACTAACGGTGGATCAAAATTAAACTCTTGTTATTTTTAGTTAAAATAAAAAATAAAAAAAATTCATAGATGTTACGTCATGTCATTCGTAAAAGGTTTAGTGAGATATCTTTTGGTAAGGGTTTAGCATTTCTCATTTATTAATATAGTCATTTAATTTTAAATTTCTTACAATATAATTCTTACCATTTAAGTGCTGACATGATTCACAGTTGTTAGTGTGGTATGCAGGCTTTTTTACCTTATTAGTATAAATAAAAACAAAATTTACTTCGTAAGTGCATCTTTCAAATTAATTCTTGAAATAATGTAAAAATTACAATAATTATAACAAATCGTAGTTAAAGACTACAACAGCCTCAGGCTAGGACTTAGATTTAAGTCTTTTTTTCTTTAGAAGTCGTGGCCTCCTGCCACTACTTATGTTGTATTTTTTTTAAGTTGATTTGTATTTTTTTTAGTACTATTATTCAACTTCATGGTATGCTGGACAACAGGTAGCCCATTGCTCCATTTCCTGATTTTCTTGAACATGGGCACACACATGCCTATACGCCTCTATGTCCCTGGATGCTCATCTTACTCGTGAGCTGCAGATTAAATATGTTGCATGCTTTGAAACCTTCCACATTGCTAGTGCTTAAATTTATGAAGAGTCCTTTTATATTCACTCCTTAGCTTTTTCTGGTCTATAGGTTGTTCTTCCACCTTCTCCCCATCACGTTTTGCCTTGTTGTATGCTGAACCAACTTAAATAAGTACTTAAGGATGAGCAATTTATTTCTAGTTGCAATAACCACGAGTTGCACGAGTGGCAGTGTGAATAATGTTCAGCAAAAACTAGCTGTCAGTGAACGTGAGTCTTCAATGCATGAATGAGTGGGTACGTCTTCTGCCACCATTAAACGCTGCTATTTGGTGGTCATGCACCACCATTCAAAGCTTCTATAATGCAGCTGGCACCACCACCAAGAAGCTAGTCCTCAATGCAACACGAGTTGAGGCTCACATCAAGATGCACAGGCTGAGGTACGATTGCAGGCACTCGTCAAGATGAAGATGGTAGCAAGTGCTGCAAGAGGACGCGAATGAGGCCAAACGTGGTACTTTGTATGGTATGGTTGGAGTTTTGCTATGCCAATTACGTACGAACTCGCTGAATGGTTCCCCAAAGCTCCACATGGACTCAGGGTACTTAAGTATCGAAAAGCTTTTCGAGCTCATTATCAGCAAGTGCTTCCATTAGTCCTAGCAGCAAATATTGGGGAACTAAGATATTTGTACCCAAGGAAATTTCTTATCTACGTTATCAATGACGCCCTCTTCTTCTATTAAACATAGTCTTCGATGTTCCACAACAAATGTTGTTATACAGCAAATCACAGCACAAATCATCCCAACACCGATCCTCAACCTGTCTTATTCAACTCTGCCACTTGCTTGCCTATGACCACCAAAACACAAATCAAATTAAAAAAACAAAAAACAGCATAAGTCGAGGCAGGAAGACTTCTAAAGAAAAAAAAACCTTAAATCTAAGTCGTAGCCTTAAGCTATGACTTTAATTAAAAAATAAAAACTTACCTCTAAGTTGTGTTCTTAAGTTACAGTTTGCACTAGGTTAGACTTAAAGTCGTAGTCTCTAAATACGACTTGTTATAATTACTATAATTTTTGCACCATCTCAGGAATTAATTTGAGAAATGTACTAACGAGGTAATTTTTTGTTTCTGGTTATACCAATGGAGTAAAAAAGCTGTGGTATGCCAGATGTGGCAATGCTATTGTGAGGTCAGAGGTGGCAACAAATAATGGGTAAAGAATTTGAATCATCTCTGACATTTTCATGTTATGAGGAAACATACAAATTACATATATAAGTAATCATTTTAACCTATCATTCCTTCTTCATTAGACTACTTTACCTGCATTCTATATCCTGTATCCCTTCTTTACACTAGATTTTAAACTGTCAATGTAACTAAAAAAAATAACTTTTAAAAAAGATTATCTAAATCCATTAAAAGTATTCAATGGATTCATGTTGATCAAAATTTTCCTCATTTCTCGTAATTTATTTTTTCTTCGATTAGTGTCCTCCACATGTGGGCACTTGAATTTGGATTGTTCGACTGGCTACGTAGTCCCGGTCGATGGAGAATAGACTAACTATAAATTCACGCCCAAATTCAACAACATCGCGTCTTTCTCGTGGATCGGTAAGTTTATCCTGTGGAGCTGGTGTTCATCAGTGATCTTGAAGCAAATGGAGAGAGACAGAGAAAAGTGATAACAATTAAAGATTAATAATACTTGCGGAAACTTTATTCTCCTATAGTTTTATATCATCCTAATGAATTATTTTAATAATCCTTTTAATTATTTTAAAAATATTAAATATTTATTAAAATTTTAAGATATTAAATGTTTTTACTTTTTTATTTAATAATTTTTATTTTAAGTAAGTATAAGAATGTTAAGAGATATAACATTATTTATACTCACACACACTTCATTCTCATAAGCCATACTAAGAAGAGCTCGAGTGCTTGTGCGCTCGAGAGTCTCCTACACAATCTTACTTTCTTTAATTTATTTATTTAATTAGAAAACACCCACATATCAATAAAAATGTTTAATGTTCAATCAATGGAAAAAAAGTCTCAAATGCTTAAGAGCTCAATTGTTTTGCTGCATTTCTATTCTCATAAACTTCTAACAGATTTTGATGAAATCTATTGAATAACACTTTAGTTTCACTGTAACGTTTTAAAAATAATTTATATGAGTTCAATTTAAACTTTGAAGTCCGAGAGGAGTTTGTAAAGATAAAGTCTGAAGTATTGTTATTGATAATTAAATGATGAAGGAGAAGAAAATCTATCTTTCTTGAAAATGACTTAAATGCTTTAATTTGTTATGTATTATTAAACAAAAATGAATTAATTATGAGATGTGACTTAGTTGACAAACTGAACTTTATGTGGGAGAATTATACCTGCAGTGCATGGTTTCAAAACTCATTAGAAACAACTTGTGATACAGTCATGCAAGTTAAGCGCAAGTCATTCTTATTCTTAATCTTAACACCAAAAGTTAGAAAAACATTTAACCCAAATTTAAATCTTTAATATACTTCATAAAGAAGCATCCCAAACACATATTTACTGTAATATTTCCACCAGTAAGTTTGTCTTTGTTATAGACTTATATAGTTGGATGGCCTACCGACCACTGTGGATAAGAATTCTGGAACACACAAGTTCCTCTTATATTCTTTAGACGTGTTGCATGTTATATGGCTAACACACAACTCTTTGTCCAACTCAATATATTATATTACAAGTAATTAACATATATAGGATTAACTATAACCTTCTGCCTTTATTCGAAAAATGTTGCTTTTATAAAAATTAAAGATATAAAAATTTGTAATTATATAAGAAAAGTATTACTGTATTTTTTATAAATATTTAAAAAGAAATATATTTTAATGTTGTGAAAAATGTGAATATATCATTATTGCTTAGTTGAATCCGCACTCTGTTTTACCTTTTCCCTAAATCGGAGCCTAGTATTTAATGTCTAAGTTAGGGGATCTCATGGTCACTGTATGGCTTTATCTCCTGGCTTATTAAAATGGGCAATGGCTTCTTCAATACAACTTAAAATAATACGTATTCATGCTTGTATAAGAATCTCTAATTAAACTATTTGTAATTTTTAATTTCAAACTTAAGATATAAGTTACCATCTTTAATTCTGGAGGAATATTACTCAAGTTTCTTTAAACTGCAAATTAATTATTTTATTATAAACCTATGATTCTAAGATCCAAATTTGAAAAAAAAAATATTTATCCAATTTAGTTGAATTTGTCATTTTGTTAAAAGAGTGAGATTTATTTCAAAAAAAAATTTCTAAATACCACTGTTGTTTGATCCTGTTATAATGTTATGTCTGTCCTCTCCTCTGGGTGGGCATAGGTACATGTGGTCCTCATCAGGATTCATCAATGTGAGATGAAGTTGCTTATTTTGATGCAAAATTTTCAAGCAGTACGTGTAGTTTGGATCCAAAACTTTCTTCTTCATATTATACAATATATATACACACACACTTATATAGTCACAAGATTTATGATTAGTACATTTCTAATATATATAAAATTTACAATAAATTTTATGAATTTCACTCATAATTATGACTCTTTATAGTAGTACTATCGAAATACCAAGGCTTAGACATTTAATGATTTAAGCTAACATTAATAATGTACCTATATTCTCCAACAAACAAATACAACTTCAACTCTTATATTTTCTCAAAGATTCCATAATGTTTAAAATAAAGGCATTCAACTACTTGTCCTGTTTCTCTTTCTAATTTCGTGAAAATGACTATTAGATTATGAATGGATGCGAAGGTCATTTTCTCCCTTATGAAGGATTAATTTATTGTAAGTGGAAGAATTATTCTGGTTACTTTAGACTAAATATCTAGAAATATTACTCTAATTTTTTTGGAGAAATATATAATTGAAATAAATTAGACAAAATTTCAATAAAATTATCTTGTATATAACTTCCACCTAAACAAGCAAGAGTTTCAAATTTTGCTCAGTACCCGAGGTTGCTCCAAATATCCTAACTTCGAGTCGAATCAAAATGTACTCTTGGCATACTTTAGCAAGCTAATGTACAAACAAACATGGCATTGCGAGCTTATCCATTAAAATAATTAATAATTTAACACACAAAAATTATTGTATCATAAATTTATATTTACAATCTCTATTTTTTACACTCAATTACTTTTCTTGAATAATCATTATCTATAAAAATAAAATCATAATCTTATTTTTCCAGTTTCTATTAGTGAGTCTCTTTCTCCATAAAAGATTTAAGTTGTAACTTGAGTTTTTTAGTGTTGACGAAAGGTATTCTCATATAAAGACGGTGCGTAGTGCATAAAAAGGGACGCTCCCCTCCCCTTATCCCCCAAAGTTTTTTCATTTAAGTTTTTGTGCGTGTGTGTGTGTAAAGATGCCTCTCCCCCGTCCAAGTGATTTCTACTCCTCTAACTCTGCCTTTGTCCTTATATATCCTTTGGATATGAGATTAATATTTTTCAAGCTGTTGAGAAACATTATAGTAAAATCTTCACAATAATTATAACTTAAGTTGATTAAATATGATTAATGTAATATATAGTTTTAAAATATAAGAATATAAACTATGTGATTATATTTTTATTAATGTTTATTTTTTTTTAAATTTTGACACAAATGATTAATGTGATGAATAATTATAATTCATCAACTAAATCGATAAAAATTATATTTTATAAAAAAATATTAAGTAATGTTATGTCCCACATTGTTTAGAAAAGACAACTCAATGAGATACTTAAATCATGAGGCTTTCCCACCCAATAGGCTAGTCTTTTGGGTTGGAACTTGAGTCATAATCAATGTTTTAAGAATTGAACCGGAAGTCAAACTGCTAAGACCTTCGAGTCATGGTTCGATTGGTTTAACTGGTCGAACCGGATGGTATAATAATTATAATTATAATTATAATTATATACATAATTATAATTATACATATTCAATAAAAATAGCTTTATTTTGAGAGTAACAAAAAAAACTATTATTGTTTCTTTTAAAAATACTCATAAATATGAAAAAAAAATAGTTTTTTTTGGAAAATCGGTTGGTCTAACTGCATTCAGTCATTTTTCATTGCGTAAATCTTAAAAAGTTATGTGGAATCGATATAAAATGCGTTAAAATCGGACGAACGAGTCAAAATTTATGACTTTTGGAAGATAAATGTGAAAAAACCCTAAAAAACTAATTAAAAATCTGAAAAAAATAAATTAAAAACTGAAAAAGTAATAAAAAATTTCAAATAAAATAAAATAATAATAATTGAAGAACCGGTCAGTTTTCAAAAACCAGCTTCAGTTCAAACGGATTGCTGGTTCAATCCAGTTTTTGCGGTTCAATGCCCTAGCTAATTCTTTAGGTGAAACCGAATTGTAAACACATCCGATTCTCGATTCAACTGGCCAATATGGTCCGATTTTTAAAATATTGGTCGTAATAATTGGTGCTTCCATTGAAATTCAGGCTATCTGTACTAGAGGGGTCAGAGTGAAAGCCAACCTTAATAGGCACCTAAAGTGGGCAAGCAAAGTGAGCCATTGTGAACGCCGACTTTTGAAGAAATTTGCAATATTATGTCTCACATTGTTTAGAAAAGATAACTTAATAGACTACTTAAGCCATGAAGCTCTCTCACTCAATAGATTAATATTTTGAGTTAAGCTTTTGAGTTGTAACATAGTGTAAGTGTATCAATTAATCTCTCTCTCTCCCCCCTCTCTCTACATATATAATTAAAATGATATAAAAAATATACCGAATAAATATTATATTTTTTTAATTAAAAACTTAATTTTATATAAAAATTAAGCAAAACTAAACATAAATAATGGGGAAAAAAAATGTTCTCCATCGCCATGGGAGAGCTAGAAACATCAAATATGCTATCGCCAACTGCAAATAGAGTCCTATATTTACCCCGACAAATCCACTAGATGCGAGTCACAGAAAGAAAACTTAACCAGTGTTGTGCATTGTCATTTTGGTTAAAAACAAACTTCGCTATTCCTTGCCACAAGCCCCAAGGCCAAGGGAGGGCGATGCCCTAACTTGTAAGAATCAACCACCACAACAACCTCTCCCAAATTTTAACGATCATGACAAATAAAAACCATAGCCATAAGTCATATAGCCCATAGTGGTGGTAATAATGGTTGACATAAATCACATTCCAACAAAAGCAAAATAAGATATCATAAATGCCCTTTCAAGTTTCAACTGTGACAAAAAAATCCTTAGTATCTCTCTGTGGTTTCTGTCAATAATGGAAAAGCACCGTAGGAACCACCGTTGAGAGTGCCCACACGCATTCGCACAGCACGGTTATGGCCTAACAGGTTGGAGCCCCAAAAATAAAAAGTTGAAAGGACATTTTGGCTTCATACTAGGAAGCAATAGGACAAGGACTTTGAGGTGATTTGTGATTACAACAATTTACAGCATAAAGCATGGGTAAAGCTGGAATATAGTTGCAAAAAAAAAAAAAAAAAAAAAACAATCCCCCATTTTTGGTCTTAGTGGTTTCTCTCTAGGCTCTAGTCTAGTCCCTCTCTTTCTCTATCAGTAAGCAAAACCACCAGCTCGGTTTCTTGATCCTTTCCTGTGATGACCACCAGCTGAGGAAGAGGAGGAAGAAGCAGAGGATGTGGGTCTCATGGCAGCCAAGGAACAGTTCTCTTTCTGAATAGTCTCTTCCTCGTCCATGAAAATCTGCTTGCACCTGCACTCCACGCTACAGAAGGCCCTGTCCCCTCTTCACATATTCATGTTCCAAACACCAAAAAAGAACCAAGAAAAAAACCCAAAGAAACTTCTTTAGCATCAATAAATAACAATGAAAGACCTGGGCTTTTGTCAGAATCGGAGTTAAATGAAGAAGGAACAAATCATTATAAACAGACCAAAATAAGATCTGGGTTTGAAGAAAAAGTGCAAAATGTCAGAGAAAAAACAGAGCAGAGCATATTTGTTTTGGTTTCAAGGACTCACTTGTACATGTAGATGTCTTTCCCGGGCAGCAGCCTCTGCCTGCAGAGAAAGCATTGGTCTAGAAAAGTGGGTTCCTGAAAAGGAGAGTGCTGGGAAGTCAAGGAAACTGCAGGAGGACAGGGTTTGTGGATGTTGCTTAGCATCATGGTGGTTTTGTTAATCACTTGGGGAGTCGTCTTGCTAATACCACCTTTCTGGGCGTCTAATACTACACTCAGACCCACCATCTTTCATTCTATGCTTTCTCTGTCACTTTTTTTTTTGGGTAAGAACTTTTGTCACTATGAGTTGGTGGTGAAAAGAAAATGTTTTGAGGAATTTACATAAATAGCAGAGAAGAAAGGAAGAGAAGGGAATGGAAGAAATTGATGGAGGGGATAGTATTTATGGTACTAGAGAAGAGAAATGAAGAGAAGAACTGAAGAAGGGGGGCTTAGTGGGTCCCTTACAGCTAAATAGCAATAACAAAGAACGATCAACGATTTGACTGTTTTTGGCTTTTGCTATTTAACTGCCACGTATCTGTTTCGTAGTTTCCATTTCATTTTATAATTTTATTTTTGGGTTCAAAATTGTTGCAGGTTTTGTCTGCTTGTGTTAATGTGTTTGATAGCAGCTTTTTGTCTTTTTATCCATTTACTACTCCTTTCATGGTTGAGAAGGGGAAGAAGTATGAATTACCCAACGCACAGTTGCGCATTTAACTTTAGTTAGAGCTTTTAGGTGAAGCAGTGCATGGGTTGTGTTGTGTGACTGCATTTTTGAAGAGAAACACTTTCGGGTTTGTCTTTTGGCCAAACAGACTTTTTGCTACAAAAAGGCAAAGCTCATCCTTTTTGTACTCGCATATGGGACATGAAGGAATAATAACTAGGCATAATATGCATGTCTCTTTTTCTTGGCAAGTTTATCAGCATATAAAATTTGAAGTACACAATATAATATAGAAAAAATGTATACAAGTTCTCTTTAATTATTTTTTCTCAAATAGACTTTTTATTTTTAATGTTCTCAGTGAATTATTTTTAAAATTTTTAAAATATCTTAATAATTAATTTGCGTACAAACAATTAAAATTAAGGCGTTTATGTATAAACATTCAAAGTTAAATGAGGTTATATGATTTTTTTCCTAAACGATCATAAAAATTTCTTTCAAAATATTCTAAATTATCAGAACTTTTATCCAATTAACAGTATTATTATTATAAAAAAACTAAACTACTTGGCTGCATTGGGAGCATATGGCCGTACTCTTGGTTGGGTGATTCTTTTATCAAATATTGTTGTTAGACTTCCTATTTAAATTTATGTAATTGGGTAAGAGAATCACCAACTAATTAAGAATATGATAGAATTCTTCATATCTTTGGATTGATTTTGGTTAGGTTCCTTTGGTTTCGTAATGCCTTTACCCAAAGGCCAAAACAACAGCAGTATGAATTTTGCAGTACATTGTTGGATTTTCATTACAGCACTAAACTGGATTGGACCAACATTTACATGTTTTTATATATTGGCAAGATGCTGCAATAAATCAGGGGAGCCCAGAAATTGATTGCTGAACTCTGACGTTTTTTTCACCCACCCCTCCAGTCATAGGTCGGATTGTTCAATTTCTGTTATTAAGGCATATCGAAAATAGGACCATAAATTCGAGTAAATCATTAGTATAAGCTAGTTCCTTTATATGTTGTTATTCCATTTATTGAAAGCTTTGTATATTAGTATATAACATATGGTCTTTAACTTATCATCGATCAATTGAAGATTTTTAAGATTTTAGAGCAATAAGACATAGGGCTACATTTACTTTTTTTTTTCTTGGGGTGGGGATTTTATTACTCCAATATCAGGGTAGTGAAAAATTCTTAATAAACATGCAAATTTAACCGATTTCCAATACTTGAAATGAGATTGAAACCTTATAACGAAACAAAGCGATTGCATATCTTGCAAATTGTGAGAAACTATAAACACAAATTGACACAAGTCAAAGTTTAGGAACTAAATCAGAATTTAATCGAGCTACAAGGACTACATAGTAGTTTAGCCATTTTAGTTTCTCCAAGTCACTGGGAATTATTGTTTGTTAATCTTAACTTGAATAGTTTTTTTTATAAAAAAAAAGTTTAGACTTGGCTATTTCATGCCGTATTGCTTTGTAAACACAATATGCCATATATATGTACAGCACCATAATTCTTGAATCTCCTGTGCTAATATCTTTTATAGTCTAAAATATTGTATTTTTTTTTTATATATAGCCCTATTAATTACTAAGTTGAGTAAGTTGTTTTGCACAACCTAGATCGAGCGGTACCTGGCTCGTACTCTTACAAAGCAAATGTGAAAATTTTAAATTGACATTAACTCAAACCTAGAATGTTAATTATTTTGCCTGCACTAGGTCAAAAAAGCCCACACACACACACACACATAAATCCCCAAACAGAATAAAGTTAACTAATTACCTACAAAATTCTGAACGTGGATTGGTATGATTTCAGGTTGGTGCATAATTTTTTTTCTGCTGATTAGGTCATTAACTATTTGATTAAGGGGTTATATTAATTAAGTTTATTGTCTGAAATTAACAGAATGAGCGAAACGATATATATAATCTTAAGCGGAATGATTGAGATATTAGAACTACCAATATAATTTGGTATTATTTAAGAGATAATTCAATTTTTATACATTACATTGTAATCTAATAATTATGTGTTAACAATTTATTAAAGAAATTTGACTATTACCATAATTACTTAAAAGTAACTCTTTTAATGATATGTCAATATATTATTGGATAATAACATAAATTTTTTTATAATAATAATGAATTAAAATTAAATTCTAAAAAAATTAGCCAAACTCAATTTTTGAAGAGAATGCACAAAAGAGGAAAGGAAAGACACAAGTCATCCATAATTAGTGAAGCACTCTTTCTCCAAGCTGAAAGAATAAAAAGCAATCCATGGATGAAGTTTTAAAGTTTGAGGCAACTTTTTTTTCTTGTAGTGATATTCCCCCCCCCCCCCCCTCTTTCCATTAATAGTTTCAAATATTCTAGATCAGCCTAGGTCGATCCCTCTTGCACTTTTCTCCCCTATCTTTATATATATATACGTGTGTGTATGTATATATGTATGTATTCTCAAGGTCATTTATTTTTAATTTTAAAGGAAAGGCAACAAGTGCACGCATGCTTTGATTAGAGAGGGCACTATATAACAATCATTTGCACATGAGCCTGTGACAAAGCAACACACACAATGCGTAGCTGACCATGAGAGGTGAAATTAGATAAAATAAACAAGATCTATATAAACATACATTTATACGTATGGCATTTACCAATTACCCACGTATGCTTTCACTTTCATACTTGTCAATAATTGTTTTACGTTATCTCAATGATCTTTCCCATCGACTTAGTAATCCATTTGAAGACGAACATGATATATATATATAAATGCATCTCTACATTTATAATTTAATCGCCGCAATATTGAGTTTGTCATCCAACACAGAGTGATCGTTGATTAATAATTTAATTGAACGATGTTGGATGTTCTTGATGAAGTCAAGGGTAGATATACATTTGTCTTATATATATATATATGTGTGTGTATACACACTATATGCAGGTTTGGAAAGTATGTACTTATAGTTCTTTTTTTTTATTTTTTTATAAGCATATGTACTTATAGTTTATGCTTGACGAAGATATTTATTTGTTTGGTATACCAATATATCACTAATTCACAATTATTAATCCCAAGTAATTAGATAAATACTTTTCTTGCACCTACCGAAAGAGTGGGAGAATAATATACTTACAAGACAGTCATATAGAGTTATTTTGATTGGATAAAGAAAGTAAGATGCCTATATAAATAGAATATAAAAGTTTTCTCAAGCCAGATATAGGTGATCGACTAGGCATTCAAACTTATATAGGTATGCCGGAAAAAAATGTTATTACTTAGTGAAATCCTTACCTTTTCACACTGACTCACCTTTTTAACGCCTTTTTTTTGTTTGTTTATTGTTTACATAAATCTTTTTTACAGACACATTTTAGTTGTCCATTACTATAGACATAGTACTAGTCCCTCATAATAACAGTTTTTTTTTAATTTTAATTCACACCTTATTCATCTTGATCATCATCACAAAATGAATAAAACACTCAAGTTATGACACATACATAGATCACAGAGTGAAAAATATTTGTGTTCACAGTGCATTATTCAATTTCTCTTGTAAATTAATGATTATTGAGAGTCAATTTGATATTTTAAAATTGAGATCTTATCATAATATTTATTAAATTAACATATCCTTATTTGTTCTATATATTAGCTAAGAGATGCCCCTATATATGTAACTCTATGTGAGTTCATATAGTTAACCCACACTTCTTTAATTTTGGTCAAATATAAATATAAACAATTAAACAATTTATTTATAATTTATGAAAATAAATTATGAAAGTATCAATTAAATAGCAATTAAAGATCTTAGAATAAGTAGCTATATTTTATGTGGTATGCTATTGGTATATTTTTTTATACACTATTTTTATATTCTTATACATAAAATGTAGAAGGAGAGTTTGATGATACTCCTATTAGAAATAAAGTCCCACATTGGTGGGTTTTTCTCTTGATGCTTCTTATGAAGCCTATAAAAGAAACCTAAGGGATTCCTTTGAAATCATCCCAAAGTCTTTTGGTATTCTTTGTAAGGTTGTTCTCTCTTAGTATTTAGAGAGAAGTATTGTAATTTCTTTCTCATAGTGAAATTCTTTTAATCTTGCTCTGTGATTTTTTCCTTTATTCGTTAAGGGTTTTTCACGTTAAATATTGTGTGTTCAATTTTTCTTTTCTTATCTCTTATTTTAGTTGTAAGGCACTATTCCGTCACTCTGGTACCTAATAACTCCTTTGTTGTAGTAGTTATATATTCAATTGAAAATATTATTAATTGTTGAATGATTATTAATCGAATCTCGATACAGAATATAATGATTAATAATGCAGAAGATATTATAAAAATCTCTTAAAATCTAAGTTACTTTCAATCTACCCAAATTCTAATTAGTAATTAGACTCACTTATGGGACATACCGCAAAAAGTAAAACAAATTTACCATAACTTTTTATTTTTGTATGAAACATATTTTTGGATAAAGTTATCTTTTTTTTATGTTATGCGAAAATTTACGTTGAGGGAATGGTTTCTCTATTAATATAGTGTACATAAAACATTAAATACTTTTCTTTTATAAAAACTAGATACTTACCTTATTTTAGAGCAATGTTTAAGAACCTATTAAAAATCATTTATTATTTAAAAACGCTACTATGATTATAATTAAAAAGTTGACTCATTAAAAAAAAAACATTTTAAAAAATATGTTAAATAAATTATAGTATTATAATACAATTTTTCAATGTAATAGCCAAATTTATTTTTACAGTGATTAAGAGTATGTTTGGTTTAACTTAATTATTTGAATAAATAATTTTTTCATCATAAAAGTTGTTTTAACTTTTTAGCAACATGTTTGGGTTATTAGATTAAAAAATGTTGATTAATTTTTTACATTAAAAATAGCTTTTTCCTAAAAGTTAGAATTTGAGTAGTTTGTTTATAATCTCTTGTGATTATTTTACAGTTATAGGAAATAAATATCATTTTACCCTTAATTAAATAACTTTTTCAACCAATATGGTGTGACACAAGTGGTAGATACTTGAGTCCCTTAAGCATGCGGTCAGAGATTCGATTTCTGACCTATGCGTATGGAAAAATATTTGTAGGGAGAGGTTAACCCCTTAAATGGATCTTAGTACACTACAACAGAAATGACTTTTAAATTCGGCTGTCAAAACACTTTTAATTCGGTTTCCACAACGGATTATGTCCGGGGGTAGTCTTTTGTGCTAACTTTTAAATTCGCATAAAGAAACCGAATTGAAAAACAATTTTCCAATTCGGTTATTATAGTACCGAATCAAGAAGCACATGATTTTAAATCCGGTTAAGCACCGAATTGAAAACTTGACATTAAATTCGGTTGTACGCAACCGAATTGGAAAACTAAGAATGTCTTGACATTCAATTCGGTTATGCACAACCGAATTAGTAACCTATGTATTTATTTAATTTAAATTCGGGTAACAACCGAATTGCAAAGTGTATAACATATCCTTTTGATAGAGAATGTCTGGAAACCATTACAGAATTTCATATTTGCAATTTTCATAACCAAAAACTGTACAACATTTTATTTAAAGATAAATTTGCCTTGTGATAGTTGTTTTGCCTTTTTGTAACTCCTTAAAGCTCTTTTAAAAAACTAAATGAAACATCAAAGTTCTGTTTAACATTAAAAAACAAGTTACACATGATGGATGTTAGAATAACTTACATTCCAACCACCATCTTTATATCCTCTCGAATAGGTTTTGCTACAGGGTCCATATAAAATACAATGGTCTTGGACATCTTAATCACAACCAACATTCATTGTCAATGTTTAATGATACTCTAATGAGAATATCCAAATTAAGCATTACTCATGATAACCATGAAGTGAAAGCCAACAGTGATGATATCTATTGCAAATCTTATATAACAAGCATGCAAAGTTTTCACTTTATCCACATTGAGTCATTACATGTTATTAGCATTTAGATTCTTATCCCACTGAGGTTAACATGGCAACACAAAAGACAACATCAATCAAATTCAGGCTTACATGAAGTTGGAATTTTGTAAGATGCGTGTAAACTAGTTGACAAACAAAATATGAAGTTAGAATAAGATACACTCAAAGCACACTAAGACATTAACAAGAGTTGTAGCTTAAGTGGTACTAAATCCCTTAGGAAATTAAATCATAGCAAGGCCACTTTGCATGTATTCTAGCTTACTGTCCCCTGCCACATAACACGTCTTAAACCCCCTTTAAACCAAATAAAGTTAGAGTAACAAAGGTACACAGAAACACTAATTGAAGACCTTAATTAGAACAATGAACTGAAATCACACCAATATTCAAGGTTGTTACCGTTTCATGAACATTTGGTTTCCTATGCACTATTTGAGATAAACGTTGGTTCAGAAACACTCGTATAACTTATAAAAAGACACTGCAGGTTAGTAAACCATTCTTTCCGTAGACGTTAGGACAAAAACTTTATCAGAATTGTAAAATGGAGTAAAAATAGTTACCCCTGTTTAGTGTTCTATGACAATGAAGATGGAGTAACTTTTTGCTTACAGAAAATGTTAATGGTTGCATTTTTTGTGTAGGATCAGAAAGTCTTCTTTGATACGCAAAGACTAAAGAGAAAGCGAGGGAAAAAAATTTAAAGGTTTTCAAACTTTTTTATTTTTTAAAAATATTCCAGACTACCTTATCAAATCGGTAAACATATAACCGCATTGGAAATAACTTTCTAATCCGGTTGATGTGATAATAGATTTGAATATATGCATTTCTCAATCCGGTACCTCATCAACCGGATCAGAAAGTCTTCTTTGATATGCAAAGACCAGAGAGAAAGCGAAGGAAAGAAGTGTAAAGGTTTTCAAACTTTGTTATTTTTTAAACATATTCCAGACTACCTTATCAAATGGGTAAATATATAAACTGCATTGGAAATGACTTTCTAATTTGGTTAATGTGGTGGCAGATTTGAATATATGCATTTTTCAATCCGGTACCTCATCAATTGGATTGGAAAGCCCTTTTTTTAAAAAAAAAAATTTATGACTCACACTAGAATGACTTTCCAATCCGGTTGATGTGTTAGCGAATTTGAATATATGCACTTCTCAATCTGGTACCTCATCAATCGGATTGGAAAGTCTTTTTTTTTAATTTTTTTTTATGACTCACTCTAGAATGACTTTTCAATCCGGTTGATGTGTTAGCAGATTTGAATATATGCACTTTTCAATTCGGTTCCTCATTAACCGGATTGGAAAGTCTTTTTAAAAAATATATAAATTATTATGACTCACACTAGAATGACTTTCTAATCCGGTTAATATGTTAGCGGATTTTAATATATGTATTTTGAATCTGGTGATATTAAAACGAATTTAAATGGTTTATATATGAATCTGGTTACTTGACATCCTGGATACGAAGTAATAATAAAACGAATTTAAATGTCTTATATATGAATCCAGTTACTTGAAATACTGGATTCGAAAACAACTTTTGAATCTGGTGATATTAAAACTAATTTAAATAATTTATATATGAATCCGGTTACTTGACATCCCAGATTCGAAAATAACTTGTCAATCTAGTAATTATTTAACCGAATTAAACCTTGCGAATTTAAAAGTCATTTTTGTTGTAGTGGTACCTTAAGGGATTAGTCCCCGTAGTCGCACGCGGGAATACCCTAGGAAACAAAAAAAAAATCAATTATTTCATATATCTTTTAGTAATTTAATACATAAAAACGATTTTTTTATACAATCTAAATAAAAAATTACCTTTAAATTGATTATAAATTAACACATCCACAAACATAAATTAATTTTCTCATAATTAATTTTCTTAAAAATCGATTATGCATATAATCAAATTTTAACATAATATTTTTTTCATAAATAATTCAAACACACACTAAGTCTTGTCATTAGATCTGAAATGCAATAGATTCAATTTGTAAATTTTCAAAAATACTTTATTTCCATTTTTTGTAACTAAAACAAAGGTCAAATTGTTATAAAAGATAGTGAGAAATAAATTTAAAAAAATAACAGCATTTATAAAACAATTATTCATAAAAGACGGGATAAAAATGCAAGCAGGCGTCTTTAACTTTGAGTGATTTACAAAGAAATCATCATGAGTTTTCAATTCTTCTAATTAAATTCTTGAATTTAATAATTTGTCTTAATAAATCATTTCATCCAAATTCATTTTAATTTGTAACGGTAGAAAGTTGCACGTGCTAAACATTTTAATAAAAATAAGAAGACAGAAGACCACGTGGTTAAAGCACGTGATCATTCCCTCCTTCAGCCACCAGAACTCATCGTTCCAGCCATTACGAAAGCTTGGAGAGAGAAAAGTCCATGGCGATTGAAAAAGATGCCATTGGGTATGGTAGTGGCTTGCTTATAGTGAACGACAATGTCTTAAAGCCATGGATAAGTACTTGTGTGTTGATCGAGAAACAGCTAGAGAGAGAAGTAACATATATATAGCTCCATTAAGGTTAAGCTTGATTACTTTTTAAATGAATCTATTACGTAATGTTAACAAAGTTAGTCAAACGAGATGGAGTGTAGGCTTTGAGTGAATTATTAAATATTATTTCAACAAATTTAAAGGAATAAAATATAATTTATTCAAATAATTAGATTAAAGATGAGAGTTTTTTTTTTTTAAGAATTAAGGATATCTTTTAGTCAACAGTCAAAAATTAATCTCTTTTAAAATAGAAAAATTACTAAAGTGGGTATAACTTCTCTCAATAAAACTTAAAAATAAGTGTCTACAATTCTCACACTTATTAATATATACCTTATATACAGTGTAAATAATATTGCCGTTTGAATGAAAGTAACAAAAAGTTACTTCTTCACTCTGAAAAACTTTTGTCAAACATAATTTCCCTGCAAAATTAACTTCTAGAGTAAAAAAGAAATTCTCGAATTTAAATTTAATATGTACTGTATGAGGATTTTGTTGAACTTAAATCGTTCAAAAACGATGTTGTGAGATTTATGTTGTTATTTAGAGGCTTATAAAAGAGTTAGTAAAGAATATATTAATAAAATATATATGAAAAATAAATTACATATAAGAAGCAATATGTCAAGATGAATATGTATAAGAACCAAAAAAATTTTAGAGTCGTAATTCAATTAAATTTTATATTGAATAACTATATTAATTGGGGTGATTTTTTTTTGCTCTTGTGCATTTTTCCTATAAAAGATATGAACTTATTAAGGTATTTGTTTTTCTATATCTGCGAGCTATTGGATTGAATATATATATATATATAATAAAAAAAATTTAATGTGACCCTACATAATTCCAGATCGAGTGGTACAGAAATAAGTTGTGGATTTTGTAAGAAAAGTTTATGTTTGCGTAAAAGAAATCAGCCTATTAAAAAAAATTATGAAAAAATTTCTTTACTCCATATGCAATTTGCTTCGGAGACTTCCAGGTGTTCCAATTTACTCTTATAACCAATTTGAATGAGCAACTTACCCATTCCATCACAATAACGGAAATTATTAATTCATTGGGGTAAATATTACCAAACATAATATATTTGATATAAATTGTTATATTTTTGTTATTTTAATCATATCATGACAAAAATCTTGATTTGCACATTCAAATAATTTGTGAGAATAAACTATACTTAAAAGATAAATTACACATAAAATAACTTAAAGAAAATTTTCCGAAGTTTACCTTAACTCAAGGTCAAATTTCACTTCCGGCTTCTATTTACTTGTCTTCAAACTCAAAAAGAATAAAATAATGAAAGTTAGGACAAGGGCGTCCTTGTCTTGATAGCTATACTCAGTGGCCTCTTGATATTTTGTCCAGCTAAGATGCCTGTATTGGAACTAAAAGGGTCTTAGGATTGGGATTTAGGAACAAACAAAATTCTATATATATATATATATATATATAAAGAATAAATCTATATCATCCTAACAAATCTTTTTAATAATTATTTTAATTATTCAAAGAAAAAATATTAAATATTTTTTAAGTTTTTAAGATATTAAATATTTTTATTTTTATTTAACATTTTTTTAAAATTATTAAAAGAATGTCAAGAAAATTTGTTAAGAGTTAAAGAGAGATTGAATTGGGGGGGGGGGGGAAGTTACTAGGTCGGATGGTGTTGGTGTTTTCACATTTACAAAAGAACTATTCTGGGTATGGTATTATTGAGAAATTCTAATATGCTCTGAAGTATTATTTTTAACAATTCTTTAATTGTTAGATTTGAAATTTAAATTTAATCCAATAGTATGTATGGTCATGGGTGCCACTAAATGAAGTAATATATATAATACTATGAGAGTATCTAAGAATCTCTTATGAAGAAGGGGGAAGAAAACAAAGGATGGAGGCATGATTAAATCCTGAAACCATTATTATATCCCCCGAGAGATTGTTTAGCTCAAGAAGCTAATAAGGATGATTACAAAACGAAATGATTTCTCTGTTTGAGATTTGTCGTACAAGGATCATTTTGGTAGCTAGGATTTTTATCAATAAGGGGAAGAAAAAACAAATCCAATTTTGAGTCTTGAACAAATCAATTTTCAAATTACTGAATTAGTGACCAAACTGAAGATAAAACTCTTGGGTGTGCCCTATTTTGGAGAGATATCATAAAACTCTTGCTATTTTGTAATCTTTTTTCTGGGCCTTTTGCCCCTTTCATGTACCAAAAAAAAGAAAAACAGTAAAAGCAATGTAAAAAATATTTTATAAAAAAAAATTCTTTATTAAAGATTCACTTGGGGTAAGAATACAGGCCAGGATGTCTTAGAACCGCCTTTCTTTCTTTCTTCCATTACACACCAAACCAAAACTACTTTTACTTCTTCAATGCCCAATCTATCTTTTACTCTGTGCATCCTTTTTTATTCTTCAACTTTCCCGTCTTCTTCTTCTTCAGAATTTCACCATTGACAAGGGAATTTTGGGAGTAGCATAAGAATTGAAGAAACAATTATCTTCAGAACCCCTTATACTTTTAACACTGTAGTAGCTATTTCACTCCGCTTCCACTGACTCCTCAAACTTATTCCTTCTACTCAAATGGGCTTCTATTCTAATGTACCCAAAAAAAAAATGGGCTTCTATTCATTTTTTTTATAATCATAGTGCAATATTCTAACAGTTTACAATAAGAATAAACCAAGGATCATTGGGATCTTCGTACAGTCAAAGGAATTTAAAAAGGGAGCCTGTATGTTTGTCATATATTCTACAACATTCCACGTTAGACCACCTTGCATCATGTTCTCCTCTTTGACTCTGGAATAAACAAGCCATGTATCTCATTATTTTAAATATAAAATAATTACTTTCAAACAAAATAATATAAAATAATAATATGTCAGATTTTATTTGCTTAATCTCTTTAAGTTGTGCAAATTAAGATTATGTTTGGATATGCTTTTTATTTTAAAAAAATATTTTTACAAATTTTTAAGTATATTTAGATATAATTTTAAAAAAGTAAAAGTTAAAAAAGTTTTAATTATTATTTTTTTAGAAGCTAATAATCATTAATTTAAAAAAAAATAAGAAGTGGTTTTTAAATAACTTTTTTGACAAAATTATTCTTTACCTTTATTAAAAATTACATAATGTATTTTCTGTTTTTCTCTTGCACACTTTATCTTCCTCATTATGGATATCTTACATTTTCAATAATGTTGCTATTAAAAAATCTTTCTATTTTTCTTATACAAACAAACTTAAAAGTCTTTTTGATATTTAAAAATATTTTTCAAACATTATATTTATATATAAATTTAAAATATTATTTTTAAAAAAACCTATAAAAAAATCCTTTTTGAAAAACGCATCCAAACAAGCCAAGGTCTAGACAAGAATCTCTCCTCCTCACAGAATCTCGTGACTGTGTGTAAGCCTTTCGGATGAGACGCAAAGCGTGGCATGAAATTACAAGAGTTTCGTTTAATTATGATATTATCATATTACCATTATACCTTCGTATTTGCCACAATAAAAACAAAAAAAAAGTTTTTGAACATATTAAAGTTGATCTCATTTTTCTTAAAATAACATTTTGAATTTTTTTTCTTCATATTTTATTGTTCTTTAGTTTTCAAAAATAGAAAACTGTGAAATTTGGGATTTTTCCCATTGAAGAGAAGCCAGCTTCTCAGTTTCAAATTTGTGGTAGAAGGTAATTTTTAAGAATACTCCTACAATTAACGTTATAGAATTTACAAGTGAAATTTAATATTTAAAAAATATCTCTATAATTATACATTAAAATTTATTAGATTTTACAATAACTGAACAAACTCAAACATTTAAAATCAACTCTTTTAACATTAGTTCATATACTATCTAATCCAAATGGGACGTTTGGTTCAAGTTTTGAAAAAATATTTCTAAGAATATCATTCTCAGGAATGATTATTACTATGTTTGGTTAACCAAAAACATTCCTGTGAATGACTCCAACTGCTGGCGGGCCAATAGTGGTCTAAGTTAATGACTGTCAATTATCGACTGCGGTGGGTGGCCAAATTCCGGTGGCTGGCGACAGGCTGAAGTCGCCGGCCATCATCCGATAAGGGTAATCAGATTTCAATGACTAGTCGTCAACTACAGGCGGTGGCATAGGTGGTCAGATTCCAGTGACTGACACGACGGTCAAGGTCACTGTCAATCGTTAGCGGCGACAATGGTGGCCGGATTTCAGTGACCAGCACAGTGGTTGAAGTCACCGGCATTATCAACTGCTGGCGGCGACAAGGGTGGCCGGATTCTGGTAAATGGCCGCCACGGATAATGGTCGGTGGTAGTGGATGGCGGTCGCCAACAATGACATGGAGATGGTTGGTTGATGACATGATGATAGAAGGGTAGGTATTTTTGACATTTTACATGACAAAAATATTCTCATGTCATGAGAATGTTGCAAACCCACCTCTCCCCATGGAAATGAAAGTGTGGGAATATTGAGCAAAAATCATTCCCGTGAATCATTCTTGGATGGGAATGTTTTTCAAAACTTGTACCAAACATGGGAAACCAACATTCCCATGTAAAAATTCTTAAGAATGAAAAAATAATCCATGTAACAAACGCCACGAAAAAGTCTAAGGTATTTGCATCAATATGTTTTAAGGACTGTTTGTTCAACTTATAAAAAATATATATTAGGCGTCGTGGAGGAGTTGATTTAATAATTTTTCAAAATTTTAAAAAACAGTTCATAACTAAATTTTAATAAATTAAATATGAATTAAACATAGTTTGAATTGATATATATTTGTAAAATTAATTTTCCACTTAATAGATTATTTAAATGAATTTAATTTGATTCACTTACATTTTAAAGTGATTTATAAAATTAAAAAAATCATAGTTAAATTTTAAAAAACTGTTTAAAAGCTCTTTAACAAGTGAAAAGCTTTAATAACTATAAAATATAACATTTTTATTTACTAATAATATAAAAGTTTAT
The DNA here is from genome assembly GCA_023212625.1 of Styphnolobium japonicum. Taxonomy (NCBI): domain Eukaryota; kingdom Viridiplantae; phylum Streptophyta; class Magnoliopsida; order Fabales; family Fabaceae; genus Styphnolobium; species Styphnolobium japonicum. The sequence continues at coordinate 15,113,995 of JALBWW010000003.1, read as the reverse complement.
CTCATCAATAAATTAAATTTAAAATATTTTTAATTTTTTCAAACTTCCTTGTGTTGGATCTTGATTATTGGATTTGATAAATATGAATATTATATATATATATATTATTTCTTACAAGTTGGATTTGAATTAGAGGATAATTTCTTCTCGGAACCTAACATTTGGGCCATTATAGAAATGAGTTTAAAGTGTTTTTATTGTTCTTCTTTTGTTAAAATGGGCTAAAGTTTGTGAATATAGTCATCAGTCATTACACTTGGACCTAAGTTCCATAAGCCAGGTAAGAATGTACTATGACGGATCCAAAACAACATTGGGTACTCATGGGGAAGGCCCAATTACTACAAGTGGAGGCAGTTCAAGGGCTTTTGTATATTCAAATAGCTAAAAAAAATTTATTTTTCATTTTACTTCAGTTGAAAAATTATATATTAAAATAGATTACTTTTTTTTTCATATTGAGAATTCCCAACATTTTTTCTAAAAATAAAAAAATTTCACATGTTAAGAAGTTGATTCCAGTGAAACTGATTTCTCAATATTAGTTTTTTATTTAACAAAATTATGTTGGAAATTCAATTTGACTCAAACAAAAATTAACCTATTTTTTATACATAATTTTTTAATTAGAGTAAAATGAAAAGTATTTTTTTTTTGTTGCTATTTTAGCATAAAAAAAAGCCGCAGTTGAAGTCGTCCCTTAGGATTCTCTCTTAAAAAACATGGTGGAAAAAAATAAAATTTATATTAAAAAAAATTGTATGTATGAAACAATTATCCAAAATTTATGAGGTCAGAAAAATTTAACATTACAGCTTGGTTGTACAATTTACTTATGTTGTGTCAGACATTCAATATTATAATCCTAGCAAAACAATTGAAAAAGTTGAATCAGAATGCTTAGCCTTCAAAAGATTTATAAAAAACTGCAATAGTAGCTTTTGTGAAGTTAAACAAAATGAAGAAAGAAATTTATATTGAAATCTTTAATCAAACCTGAAATTGTAGAAACCGAATATGCTTCTCAGATATAATTAGAACGTTTTTTTCCTACCAAACCTTATTCTTGGTTGTCAAAAAAACTCTTTGCATTCCCATGCATGTATGGCTGCTTTTTGTAACATGGAGTTTACAATACCTTAAAGTTTGCATGCCTATCATCTACTACTATTTATTTCTATGTTACATGCTTTTTTCTCACGGATTTGATTAATGAAGCACTTAGTACAAACTCATACTACTTAGATTTCTAGGAATTTAAAGTCCTTTCCTTGTTTGGAATTGGTTCAGGAGGGGGATAAAAATCACGAACTCAGACAAGCTGGAACAACATCTCTATATCTGTATTCAGTTTAATGTTCGTTACCAATCTTACTTCAGGTGACACTGACAGCCATGAATGCTTTTGTCATGTTGAATTTTTTTAAGTTAGATGCTTTATGTGGTGTGATTCTCACATTCTTCATTAGAATCTGAGTGTCAGCTTTATTGCATTCCTTTGGTTCCTTCTTCTAGTTATGCCATTTTAGTTTAGTAAATCTTCTCACAAATTTAGTTAATAATTTTTCAGAATTCTAGAAAAAGTATATGGAAGTCATCCACGACTATACTATTGATCAATGCATTCTGTCAAACAAAAAGCTTAGTTTTGTGCCTACTCAAGAGTACTTATATGTACTAGTTATCTTACCCGTGCTTTGCACAGGTTATTTTATAGTTTATAATTTTATTTTTTGTTTATAATTATATTTTTTATAATTATTATTTTAAATATGTTCAATTTATAAAATAATTTTTATAAAAATTCTTATAAATAGATGAAAAAATATTTAAAATTAATTTTTTATGTTTGAAATAATTTATTTTATTTTATTTTATCCGTGCTTTGCACATTTTAATTTATTTATTTTTATTTAAAAAGAGTAATATTTTTATATATAATTATGATTTCATATATGTTAAATTTACAAAGTATTTTTTAATAAAAATTCTTAAAAGTAAATACAGCAAACATTATAAATTAATTTTTTATATTGGAAATGTTGTCTATTTTTTTTATTTCACTATTTAATTCTTTAAATTTTAAGTATATACTTTGATAACATTTTACTTCTTAATATAATTGTCTTTTTAAATTTTATTATTTCATTTATGTTAATGTTACCATGTATTTAATGATATAATTATATTTAATGATACTATTAATTGCTTCAAAAGACAATTTTACTTATTTTTTAAAGTAATATTTTTATATATAATTATGATTTCATATATGTTAAATTTACAAAGTATTTTTTAATAAAAATTCTTAAAAGTAAATACAGGAAACATTATAAATTAATTTTTTATATTGGAAATGTTGTCTTTTTTTTTATTTCACTATTTAATTATTTAAATTTTAATTATATACTTTGATAACATTTTACTTCTTAATATATTTGTCTTTTTAAATTTTATTATTTCATTTATGTTAATGTTACCATGTATTGAATGATATAATTATATTTAATGATACTATTAATTGCTTCAAAAGGCAATTTTACTTATATATATAGATTGTTGATTTCATTTGTTGTATTTAATGTTATTAACTTCATTTGATGAGTTTTAACGATGCTATATATTTTTTAAGTTTTCCACATTTGTAGTATTTCATCTCTCTTATTGCAATATTTATTTGCAAGCTTCTACACTTTTCCGCGCCTTTATTGTTTTTTTTTTCTTCACTTTTTTGGATCGCTTTCTAATTATTTTCAAGATTTATGACAGCTTAGGATTCCTTTTGGGGTATTTTGATACTACAATGATTTGATCTATTTTGTACATTACAATTATTTGATATGTACTAAGACAGTTAATAGAATATTCAATGAACAAACTATAATTTAGCAGCTAATAAAGACTGCATTCTATGTTATATAGTGGAAGGCATGCTTGGTTCTTAAGAATGCATGAAGCAATTTTTTTGAGGTGCGATCTCAAAATTGATCGATGAAGCAATCTTCTTGAGAATACTCAATAGTCAATTTAATTTTTATTCTTCTCTTTATTTATTTATTTTGTACATAGGAAAAGCAAAAATTTGAGTAAGGGAGGAAGATATACAGTGGCGGATATATGAGGAATACTTAGCTGTTGAATTACATTACTTAACCATTGTCTACTACTATTAATCCTCATTATTTGTTCATGTCTTCATGTGGTGGAAGTAAGAAGGATGAGTTGAATGAATCTTGCGTTGTAATGTGAAACATAAGCAATTTGCTGAATATTCAGTGCTATGATTGTATTGAAAAAATTATTTCAAATAAGAAATACATTCATGAGCAGCATATGTTACAGAGAGGAAGTCACATTTTGATATGAAATGGTTGAAGATAAAAATGAAATGATATATATTTTCAAAATTATTAATTTATTAAAGATGTGTATGAGTAGTATCCATGCAGTTTAGTTTCAATTTAAGTACCATAATATATGTTATAAACTTATGCTAAATTATAAGTTAGTATGGTCAAGCTTTATTTTTTTTATTGGGGTTAGTATTTTCAAGACTTCAAAATTAAAATGTTTATAAGTTTTTCTATTTTATGTATCTAATTTTAAGTTTCAATTCCCAATTCTAAAAATAAAAAGTATTTGATTTTGCAATACATTAACAAAAAAATCACTAGTATTTTTTTATCTTTGTAATGCTGTAATATTTAATATCTTTGTATGATATTTGATAAAAATTATATTTTTCAAGCAATAATTGATGCTATATACAGCTACTATATAATACAGCCTCCTGCAATGCACGCAGCGTCACTATTTAGTTAAAGATAACGAAACCTCTCTAGAAGGATTTATATTATTATGTTTACACTTTAGAGGCACCTTAATTTCTCCATTCCTTATTTGCTTAGTCGACACTCGACAGACTTATCCTATACTTTTATGCGTTCATGATCACTATCATGTTTATATATATAAGACTCAAATTAGTTGAGTAACAACTAATCAAGGAAAGTTCTCATACCATAATTTTTTTTTGTGGGACATAATAAGGTGACTGTTAGCCAGGTTGGTTACACGTCTTATAAAATATCAATTTTAATTTTATGGGATTTGATGAAAAGAAATATAAAATAAGGTAAGAAGAATAAAAATGAAGAGGAATTAAACTATTTTATGGAAGCTTAGTTTAGAAAAAAAAAACTGAATAATTGACTATTCTCTAATAGGAAATTTTCCGAAATTATACATTGTATGTTTGTGATTCGAATTATATTAATTAGTTGACTTTTTATTTTAAAAAAATTATAATTTCCACTTCGTAAGGAGCAAAAAGTTGCCTATGCTTTCGGCTGTTCCCAAAGTAGGGCTACTAGAAGCAGAGTTATTCGATTAATCATCCTTTATCTTTTTATGAACAATGGAAAAACTACCATTTACTATATGTACTTTCATAATTAAAGAGCCACTATAGGGTCAGTTTAGTGATGGTTAGTTATTTGACAAATGCCGGTTGCTTTCAAATGCATTTCTGCCAAACTTGTTGGCATATGTCTAATGTCTAGTCTATTCAAATGGAAGTGATATGGTGGGGAAGAAAGGGCATGCCATCAGTGGAAGGAATTAATGAAAAAATTTAGAGAAATTTGTTATCTACTTACATAAGATTTTTTTTATCTTATTTCTCAATTCAATAATCTTGATACAATTGTTTCTTTAATTCTTATTTATACAAGTAATTTTATCTAACTAAATAACTACTTGGCTAATTACTTAATTAATAATAACTGTTAGATATATAAAACCAATATTAAGTCTTCATCTAAAGTTTAAACTTTTTAAAGAATTGATTCTTAACATAATATCAAAATCTCTATGATTAAGTAGTCAATTCGATCATTTTCGTCCCCTCTACTAATTTTTCTAAACAAAAAGATAAATTTTAACATAAAGTAGTCTGAGCCTATGTATTAACCAAACTTTAAGCCTAAAGAACTCTTGTATGAAGAGACGTGATAAAGATAAAGGCACACTTTAACCAATTCCTATAAAAAATCCAAAAGTATTTATTTTTTCTTTTCTCTCCTATTTTCATATAATGATAGTATAGAAATTTAAACTTAAACTTTTCTTGAATATTACCCAAAATTCTCATATCCTTAAGTAACCATTCCTTGTGGCTTAAGTACTTCTTCATAATACAAAAGAAAACATCTCACGATAACTTACGTATAAATGACATAAGACAATGGTGTTTAGTTTGTGCATGAATGAAAGTACCATAATATTTCTCTTACCATGTGTCCCTGCACATGCATGATTCATTGTGGCTATAACACATGCTAGCACATGCTTATATAAACCTTCATAAAATAGGGTAATCCACCCCCAACAAGTCATGCATGTCCTAATGATCGTTTTCAACGAGATCTAAATTTAAAATTTGAAATTGGACTTATCCATATTCAACTATTGGTATTTATCTTTTTAAAATATTCAGTCTTTAACTATTAAAATATTCTTTTATAATATTTGATAGCCTTTATTTTTTTATAGGCCAACAGTTGAGTTCAAAGTTTTACATAAGTGACTTATTTTATATATTTTCGTTGATAAGTACTTTATAAAAAAATTTGATATGATGATCTAATCAATATTTAATAGTATTTTTATGATTATTGTGACAAAAAGTAATCGAAGTAATTAAACAATATCATTTACAGATAATTATGATAGTTAATTTAATTTCTTATAATTTTATATGAAAATCATAGTTTAGAAAAAAATAGTTTGTTAAAATATAATATTAATTATAAAATTCTTATTTTTGGTGACAAAATTGTGATATTTAAATCGTGTATGTAGTTGTTTTATTTTCTACCGCCAGTATATTAAATAATAACTCTATTCAATATTTAAACCATGTGGTTAAAATATAAATTGATCAATTTTTTTTACTTCACTCATACAAATAAGACTGGAAGAGAAATTTGATTATATGAATCAAATACTAATTTAGATAAACCCTGCTATTACGATTATGTAAACAGTGGGTCCAACTAGCTAGAGTTACTAGACCTTGCATGTAGCCAGCAAGGGAAAAAAATACAAGACATATATATGGGTTATGCAAATACATATACATAAGCATAATCACAACAAAAATAATTATGTATAGTTGTTCGAGCTTAAATTTGTCCTCTAGTGATGCTGTGATTTGTATATTTCTTCCACGCAATTCGGTGTAACTTCACTTTTCGGAGTTGTTCTCTTTGAGAAAGACAATACCTTCTTCACATTCGACTGTTTGGCCTGCATGTGCTAATGTGTCACATGAAGTCTTTCCCACCAAGCTTTTGGCCTTCAAAGACTCCCTTTCCCAATCCGTGTTGTATACCACAACTAGAATTGAGACCACACATGCTATCTGCGCTGCCAGCAGCCCATAACAGAGACCCACCAACCCTTGTTTCCAAACGAAGGCCAAGAATATGGCCACTGGAGCTCCCACCAAGTAAAATGAGTAAAAGTTTATGCCAGCCCCAACACCAGGCCTAGCACTCCCTCTAAGGATTCCACAGCTTGTGGTCTGTGGACAATTTGCTAGCTCACACACTCCAATTATAGGTAATACAGCCATGGTCAGCTCTAACACCTCACTGTCACTTGTGAACACTCTCCCCCATCTCTCCCTCCCTAATGTGGTCCATAACAATCCCAAAATTGAGCTTGCAAGTGCCAGTCCTATGGCTACCACAGTTGACAAGCTTGCCCTTTCGGGTTGACCCGCCCCGAGTTCGTTGCCTACTCTCGTTGACACTGATGCACTGAGTGCCGTGGGCAAAGTGTACATAAGAGAAGTGGTTTGTATTACTATGCCAGCCGTGGCTAGAGCAACACGAGGGTTATGAAGGTAACCGGCTAAAATTGTCATGAACTCGTACCACCACCACTCCAAGCAAACAGCTAGACAACTCTGTATAGAAAACCTGATTAGCATACCCCACTCTTTACATACTGTAGCAGTAGCATTACAAGTTAAGTTGTGTGACAAGGGACGAGATATTAATAATGGCATAGACAGAGACTCCTTGGGCATGCGCATATAGAACATGTATGATAGAAGGAAGAAAAGGGTGTTAAAATTGGCAACGAAAGCTGAAATAGCAATTCCAGGTACACCAAGGTGAAGTTTGAAGGTCAAAAAAGTGACGATGGGGATGTGTAAAAGAATGGAAAGTAAAGTGCACCACACTAGTGGCCAAGTTGTCCCTTTGCTACGTAAATAGATGCGAATAGGGTGAAGAAAGCTATTGGCGATGAGGTCAGGGATGGAGAAGCGGCAGTAGAGGCTTGCTACTCGGGTTATGTCTGGGTTCTGATGAAGGCAAAGCATGAAAGAATCAAGCTTGAGCCACAAGAGACAAATGGGCAGCGAAGCTAGCAATAACATGAAAATTGTCCTTTGTAATGTGAGAGAGACTAAGGAGAAGTTTCGCGAACCAAAGGCCTGGCTACAGAGAGGCTCCATGCCCATGGCTAGACCTGATAGGACAGAGTAACCAGTTATGTTGGTGAAGCCTATGGCTAAAGCACCACCAGCTAACTCGAGGCTTCCCAACCTTCCCATGCACACAACTAAGATCATGTTTTTGAGGTAGCCCACAAGGCTCATGGCTGCTATTGGGAACCCTATGTCTGCCGTTCTCTTTAGCTCGTCCACTACCTGGTAAAGAAAACACTGTGAACGTTAGTGTAGATTATAGGTGAACAAGTGCAACAGTGCAAATCATGTAAAAATAGTGGAAGCTTCTGAAAGGAATTGTAAGGTCTCGTACCTCGGCAATTGTCGGGCATGTCTTTTGGGATTTCTCCGCCGCAAGCATCTTAAACCTTTTATTTTTCCTTTCTTGTTTCCGTGTGTGTTTTGAGATATAATTATGAGAAACACAATGAGATAGTTGATCTCTTTTTTCTCCACAAAACACTCCTCCAAGCACAAAGTGAGAATGGACCAGGAGTGAGAGAGGAGAGGAAACAAGCAAAGTGGGTGTGAGACTGAGAAGTAAACAGAGAGACCTTTATATAAGGTTTATTTGGAGGTGGTGGGGTATGTATATGCGTTTGTTAGCATTGCTGGACTTCTTAAAATGTTAAAAAAGCTTTTATATTATTATTAGAGGGGCGGGGGGAAAAGTTTCCAGGGGAATGATTCCAAAAGCCTAAACTAACACACTTGAAGTATACAGCTCTATACAATGTCAACAATTATATATCTCAAAAGCTTGTACTTTTAGACGAAGGTCCAATAATAATTATTGTTAGTATTTCTAACACAGGATACTCAAAATCATCAAAGATAGAAATTAAATTAAGATATTTTTCAAATGGAAGGTAATGATGTTAGAGTTTAAATTTGTCATTATCATTATAAAATTCTTTACATTTTCATCAAATGATGAGTTGCTCGTCATTAAAGAGTTTAGTCTCTTGGGCAGTTGTTATAATAATTAAACTCTTTTAATGATTTAACACGATGTGATTTGATAATAATGTAATTTTTTTTTACACTAATCAAAACTAAATCCATAAAATTACTCTCATGGAAAAAAAAATGAGGCAATAAAATTACATCATGACCATCCGTATGAATTGTGCGCCCTTTTGTCCATTGCACTTATATGGAAGTGCCCTTACCTTTGTTCATATTATATTATGATGCATAGAAAAAGAATGAGTTACTCGATCCTTGTTATGTATAACTCAACAAAATCTAAAAATATATACCTAAGGGATAAATGATAAACTCCAGAACTGCGACTAGTGCTGGAAGAATAAAAGCACAAAGACCTTATTTAAACCGTGTGATATATGGATCAATTGATGCTGGGAACTCTCTTTTCTTGTCCTACTTTGTCACTTTCTCAAATTTGTAGAAGCATAGGCACCTTCTCTGCCCCATAAGAAATGCATAGATGTTGTTTACCAGAAATTTCTTCTTCACGTTTAAAAAGAAGCTATTTATTGTGCATGTGAGCTAGACTAATGCTATCATACCGCTACTGAGATCATGTTTGGCGTATTTTGGGTGCTGACGATTGTTCACTAGAGCTCACACAGTCATACTCTGTGTTTTGGTAAATAACACGTCTGGCTACTTGCTATGTATAATTGATGGTACAATATATTTTTTAATTAATTATTGTATTTGCATGAGCTAATCATAATAAGCTTAAGTACTAAAAAAAAAAAACAAAAGCTTACATAGCATTTATTAAATGTGTTGAAGTCTGTCTTTAAAGGAGGTTTTCAATTCAATTTTCTATGCGCATAATACTAATTTAACAGCTAGATTATATATATATATATATATATATATATTAATTTTAATCTATTATCAGTATAAAAAAATGTATATTATCATCCAATTATATATTACCACATTATTAAAAAAGTTTGACTATCATAACAATTATTTAAAACATATAACTCTTTAATAATGTGATGATGTATTAAAATATTATTAAATTATAGTATAATTTTTTTTTATACTAACAATAAATAAAAATTAAACCACATATATATATATATATATATATATATATATATATATATATAGCTGGAGTTTCGGAGAATCTTGCTATTAATGGCTTTTGATAATTTGCTAGTATGAGGTCACTTCAGTAAGTTATCACTAGTAGGGCCTTAGAAACTAACAGCATTAGAGTTTTGGGGCCTTCTTCGGTCCACATCAGAAAACATATTCTAACAAAATTAGATTGTATTGTAAGCAAAAAAAATGCCTTTTATCACATGTATGCACCAAGATATTTTGGATAGATCCAAAATCACAAGAACTGTTCAAACCTCACCACCACCTTTCCTATTGGAGCACGCACCTTGTCCAGAAAAGTTACTGCACCCAGCTAGTAATTCGTATATGTAATATTGTTCCCCACCCCCCCACCCCCTCGCCTCCCTCATTTACGTGGCTTGTATATGCTTTTTGAAAATGACTTAAAATTTCAGTTTTGATAAATAGTGAGATGAATGGTTTGTTTTAAAAATTAATTAATTAATAATTTATATATAATTAATTATATATTAAATATTAAAATAAAGATAAATTATTAATTAATTATATATAAATTATTAGATAAATTAGTTAAATAATTAATTAATTTTTAAAATAAATTAAATTATCTAACCTTTTACCAAACTGGCTTTTTCAATCATTTTTTCTTGTATATATAAAGAAGCTCTGTCTCTCTCTTTTCCAGGCTGATCCTACATATATTATATACACACATTCCTTACGATTCAATACCACAGGCTAGGTAAAGGTGGTTTTACACAAGTGAACCCATTACAGTGAGAACGTGGGCGGTGAGTGGAGCGGTCGAGCATTTGATATATAACCAAAGCATGCCATGCTTATAAGCTGCATGGCTAGCTATGTATGCATCTTTTTTACTCTTTATGATTATATTGGTGATAAATTTGCTTGAAATTAGGCGTGCAAATGCACTTTCAAACTTAATGACCGCCGAATTGGAGGCTCCTTTTAGACCATTAATCCCCTTTGAAGACTCTTAACACCTCTATGATTCAATGTTACCCTTTACCACCCAAAAAAGTGCTGGTCATCTTGTCAAACATTGGGGCAAGACTTTTACCGACTAGAAACAATTTCATTCCCTCCCTGCGCCGCCCCCTTTTTTCTTTTCCTCCTCCTCCTCTTAATTCCTTCCTTTCCCTTTTTCTGAATTATTTTATTTTTATTTTTATGTGAGTTCTTTACTTCTTTTACTTCCTGTGCTACCTAGTAGGATCTTCTATAGACTCCTTTATAAGAAATGTAGTTCACATTGTGGCATTTAAATTTTCTTTCCTTTACCGGTAGAACATAGCTCAACTAGTATTGCTATTGATCTTTAGTAGGGGTTGCGGTTATGTGTGGAGGGAGTTTGATCCCCACATCCTCTTTTTCCGGGAACTCGATCCCCACATTCTCTTTTCCTATTCTTCCTTAGATCCAATAGGACATTCTTAGAACCAAAATATTTTTTTCTTTCCCTTTCTTCTTCAATTTTGTTCCCCCAATTAAATACTACAAACTTAGTACAAGAAGTTCTCAATTAAACAAAAAGTTATTGTTAATTAAGAGATGTAAGACATAATAATAACCAAGAAAATAGAAAAAGGACATAAGATTTGAATCCCATATTGTGTATCTTCTTCTTATATCTTGGTACATTGAGAAGTCACATAATTACAATTTAAATTTAAGATTTCTATTTAAATTTCTACTTGCCTAACCACCCAATTACTTTCAGGTAGAGATGTCTTTCTTTTTGTCCGTGCTTATGCCTAAAAGAGAGCCAAGTTATAGTGATATATATACAAAAGAAGCAAACAATCACAAGTATAACTATTCTGTCTAAATTTTTATCTTATTATTTTGATTGATAAGTATCTCTGTACTCTTTAGACCAGTCCTTTTTCTATTTTATTTTATAATTCTCCTTTAAATATATTGTTTTGCTTGTAAAGTTGTTACATTAATTCTTCAAGGTAAGATTAGGTAAATCGAACTTGGGGTTTGTGTACGACTCAAATGTTCTTTCATGGTGAATTCCTGCATATGATCTCTGCGTATGGACGTAGCTAGGTTTCATTGTTCAAAGCCCAAATCATGCTAAAGTTCTTATTTGTTCTTCGCTTTCTATTTAACCTATATTGATATTCTCTCTCTCTCTCTCTCTCTCTCTCTCTCTCTCTCTCTCTCTCTCTCTCTCTGCATGTTGTGTTGGTGTGTGTGCGTTTATATATCCGGATGACATATTACAGACTATCTGTTATTGCTTGTTGTCACACTTGTATGGAACCATGCATGTGCAATCTAGTTGCACCAAATGCCCAGGTGAATCATCCTCAACAATTATGATCCCCACATCAAATAATCGTGTCGACAATTTGCATCTCTATCAACTTTTATCTATAATATCTAATGAAGATGGGATTTTATACCTTCCTAAGCCAATCTGATGTTAACATTTATTATGCAGTGGTTGTTAAGAAGGAATGATAACGTATCCAAGTGTCACATCCGGCCCTCATGGTTTTTGAGTATATAGTTGTACTGAATGTGATACCCTTTGGTCCCAAATTCTCAGTCATTGTATCGAAAAATTCGAACAACCGACACCTTTCTGCTTTCTTCCTGCCATGAGTGACAAGGAGTGCACGTTTTGATCGAATCGTTGAATTGATCGAATCGCTTCAGGATTTGGAAAAGAGAAATATATGTCTATCTCACCTGTAACCAATTGCATTATATATGGGCCTATCACATTATCTCAGTCTAAAGATTAAGATATTAATCCACTAATAGCGAGCACCATTGTTGACATTTATATATAGATGCGACCTGTCCATGCTCCACTTGCTGGTTGATTGCTTTTTTGTATTGTCTTCTTGTTGGTTTGGTTTGAAAAGTGAATCATATGTTCCTGGTATAGACCATATATGTAAGAGCCTATGTAACAAATGTTTGATAGCTTTCTAAGCGAAGAGATTAAAAACTTAAGAGCTAATATATGTAATTGATTATAAAATTATGATACTTGTTATTATAGTACCTCATGCTTTATTAATTATTAAATTTTGTATTTAGATTCATATAACAATTATTTCAATAATTAATAATACTGTGAGCTCGATAAAATTACTATAATAAAAAAGTACTACATATACAATTTTATATTCACACCAACATTAGCTATCACAAGTCAAAAGATCCAAATCCGATAAAGAGATTTTGAGGATCTTGTGGTAATAATCTCTAGTGAAGATCCATGAGTTTGACATTTGTTACTAGATATATCACTAATTCCCTCTTTTGTTCTGCTAAGTCAAAATGGTTATAATTATTTGTAAAACAATCTATGAACGTTTTACTCGAAGATGGGAAAACATAGTGGAGGGAATATTAAATAGATCATCCACATTGTTCGGTCTCTTCTCCTCTTCAGGTGCCATAAAACTACAGGAGGATTGTTGAGTCAAAAGATGAAGATTGGAATGCCATGTACCTTTTGACCACGAATACGACCTATGTCTACCTACAACCTTAAAAACTTAATACCTATTAATTATTATCTTTTGATGTAATAGTTACGCATTAGAAGACTAAGCATGACAATTTATTGGTATCGTTTGCCCAATTATGATTAGTTGCTGCAAGCATGGCGACACAAAAGCTTGACATACAAATATGATCAACTGTAAGATTCTAGGTTTGTGTTGAGCGCTATTACAAGTGATTAATTAATAGAGCAAGAAAAGCAGCACAAATACATGGGATAAATTCAATTATCAATAATAATAAAAGTATATCAAAATTACACTACGAAATAATTTTCTATAAAATATACATTATAAAATCTATAATTATATTAAAAGCAGACATTATATAAGTTATGTTAATGAAATTTAATATTATTAAAAAATAATTTGCACTCCCTTTAGTATTTTGTAAGAATAACATAAATATGACTTTTAAAATTAAAGTTTGTTTTGAAATATGTAAGAAGTTATTTGATGGTGTGTCGTAACATTATATATATATATATATATATATACATATATATATATATACATATATATATATAGTAAGTCTTGGCATATTATTATATTGAATAACTTTTTATAAATTTTAAATTTTATCAATCTAATCGTTTGATTAAAAGTTCTCATGAAGTAGATTAAACTATAAAGTTTCATAGGACTTAAAAATTAATTGATACTTCATTTAATTACTTTATTTTAATGTATAATATATATTTTAAAATATAAGTAAATGTTGACTATAAGATTAGATACTTATGAATGTCTAATTTATCTTAAATTTAATATGCATGATTTGATTCATAATAATGTTACATTATTCAACAGCTAAATTTATAAAATTAAAATTCTACAAAAAGTTATTTAGTGGTGTAAGTCTACAAAATTTACTCTTAGAGTTAGTGGATCTCCACCCATATATATATGGTCAGGATCAATTGACATCAGTAAGAGAATAACTCTTATACAATATTTGACTATTGATTCTTCTTTAATTTAATGGTTTAAAATTACTAAATTTAATGAAAAAAGAGAGTAATGACATATGTTTTCAATGAAAATAGAGAATAATGAAACGTGTATTTAAAGAAGAAAGAGAATTTGACACCAATTATTAAATAAAAATGAAAAAAAAGTAAAAACAGATTTAATTATTCAATAAAAAATATTTTTTAAAATTCATAAACTTTTTTTTATAAAATATTAATAATTTTATACCATATTTAAATGATTTAATAATTGATATCAATATCAAAAAAGAACTCTAATAGCTATTCGACAAATGTATCAAATCGCTGAAGTAATAAAAGTGTAAATGAGTATTGTCCATAAAGATTGAAACTACCAATTACCAATTTACTAGATTCAATACTATTTAAACTAATGTATTTTTTGGATTGAAAGGAGATTTAATGTTGGAATTAATTGCAATTAACAACAACTTAACAAAAATAAAACTAAAATACAGTTGATTGAATTTAAGATGTAAACTGATTTGATAAAGATGTTAGGGATATGATTTCACTAGACTTATCCAATTATTTCATGAATTCACAATTACTAAACTATATTCCCTTAATTTAAAAGATGAATTTCTCTAAAACAATTGAATTCAAAGTCTTTGGTTACTTCAATTCTCCTTTAACCCAATTAGAATAATTAATTCCTTAACTTAATTCTAATTGAAAAATATATGGCTATGCAAGAACTGGAGCAATTAGAGGTCAACAAAACCTCAAGATTTATCAGGAATAACCTTGTTGAGGTAAAAATGCTTATTCCTAATAGCTAGAACACATATAGATTTTCCAATCTCATACATGAACCCAAGAATCAAATTATGAAAGATCAATTCATAAATTATATTAAAACAATAGATGAACAATTAAACCCAGAGAAATAAGTTCAAGTTCACGAAAGATTCATAAATCAACTATCCAAATCAAGCTACATCATATCCCTAGCTTATAAGATTTAGCTACTCATGATAAAAAAAAGAGAAAAAAAGAGAAAATAGATTAACTCCACGAAGAATTCAAGAAGTTTATGTTAAAATCCTCCAATCTTCTTCTTGAGTCCCTTCTAATTGAATTAGGGTAGTAATGGATTCTCTTTTTTCTTGTTCCCAAGTTGTCCTACCCCTTATTTCTCTTAATTTTCTATTTATATGTCAACAAAATGCGTGCAAAGTTATGTTCACTACTTAAGCGGTGGTTGTCCAAAGTGTATTGAGCTTTAGGAGAATGAACGCTTAAGCGGTGGATGACCAAAATGCATTCCTCTGCTCTTTGTTACTTGAATTCCTTTTCAATTGATAAAGAACTAAACTCCTTTATTCAATCACTTAAGGATCACAAAAACAAAAAGTAGAAATTAAACTTCTAAGCAAGAAAATATAACAAAACACTAAACAAGAGGTAAATCAATACACAACATAACAAAGATTAAAAACAATGAGAAAACTCTATCAAATATTGATTTTATGAAGAATTTGACATATAAATACGATGAAAAAATATCTATTTAACACGATTATCAAACTCTTACACTAATCTTGGCTATTAATTTCATTAAAATCTAATAGTATAAAATTACTGAATTCAATGAAAAAGAAAGTAATAATATATATTTTTAATAAAGAGAGATAATAATAAAACTTGTATTTATTGAAGAAAGAGAATTTGATACTAATTATTAAATAAAAAATAAAAAAATATTTAATTATTCAATAAAAAATAAAAATCACATTTTTTTAAAAAATTATAAACTTTTTTCATAAAATATTAATAATTTATACTTTATTTAAATAATTTAATAATATAATACATATTAACATTGAGTTTAAATTTTTTTAAATATTCAATAGGCACTCAAAGAAAAATACACATATAAGTGGTGATTTTTAATATATTAATAGATTATTTAATTTAATTATTAATTATTTTTATACATTATATTCCCCCTCCCCTTTTTTAGGCTTTCCACGAGAGAAAAGCTTCCAACTTTTACTTGGTTTTTTTTTATAGTTTATAATTTATTAATATGATGATCAAGAAAAGAGGAATGTTTTGGCAGTAGGCAGCTCGTGATGAAAATGCAATAAAAGAGTTAAGGCAAATGACCAAATTCATCTAAAAATGCAAAGTTGAAATTACGAAGAAGGAAAAAAAAAAAGGATATCAGGATATAAGCAGAATTAGTGGGCAGCTAATCATGTGAAGGATGGGCTTCCGGGGTGCAAGAGCATGTGAGCGACTTGACATAAACCTGAAGTTTCCAACGGCTTCCATGAGAAAACAATCAGAAGAAAACATAACTTAATTTTAATTTATTCAAGCTTTCGGGTGAAAGAGACAACAATAGTTGAACTACACAAATCGACTAAAAAAAACAGAAAGCAATTAATCTTCAAGTACAAATATTATGATCAACGTACAAGAAATGATGTGAAATCAGGATATTCCTGAGGGCACAGAGAGAGAGAATATGACGTTGAAATTTGGGCCACCATCCCGAGCTTAAGCAGAATTTGGGGCTTCATAATGATCAAATATAAATAAAAAATAAAACTCATATGGGCCACTATCTGACCTAGCTTCACCTCAGATGTCATTCTAACCCAAATGGGGAACTCAGCTCAAGTTTTTGAAGTAGCCCACAATAAAATTCCAATTGTAGTTGTTCAATTTGTAAGAAACATTTATCAAAGAGATAAAACATCCACTTCTTTCATACCAAAAACGAAAAAACAGCGCATTCTTTTCTGTTCCAACGATTATACAAATAAAAAAAAATCATAAAAAAAAGAAGGATTAATACCTAACCAAAAGTGACTCTGCAAGTAATTATGTAAGTGGCATTTAATGATAAAATGAATGCTGATTCGGCTCTTAACTTTTGTTATGGTTGACTTGGTTCAAAATATTTTAAATTATGTTAAATTTAACTTAACTGATCTATAATACTGAACCTTATTGATATATAGTTTTATTTTATTTTTGGTAATCTTATTGATATGTAATTAGGAATTATAGTAATGAATCCGGATCTTCTGTTATATTGTATGAGGTGCATTAGAAAAGAGAAAGACCAAAAAAGCAAAGCTGATAGTAGGAGAGAGGGGCCGTAGGCTATTAGGCCCAACTCCAGATGAATCAAAGCTTTGTTTACCAGAGCTCAGATGTCCTGACACGTGATCCACCTGTTTCTAATTTAAAGCAAAAAATCATACAAGACAAGAATTCCAATCTATATTCGAAATAAAGAAATTGAAATTAACAAAACCCTTATAAATTTTTTTAAAAAAATCATAAAATTCAACGGACCCATAAATGAGTTCGAAGGGTATAATTTTTTTTCTTATTTGCCAATTGTTTTAATTATTGATTCTTAGTATATTTGAATCATCTCCTTTTACTTAGGAGAGTCATGTTAGTTATTTAAGAAAAAGATTCAAATTTTATTATAATAAGATTTAAAGGGATAAGTTGCTAAAATTAAAATTTCAGGAGTAATTTACTAAAAGTTTAAAGTTGAAGCTTTGATATATTTTTACACAAATCTACTACAATTTAATAACTTTAGGTACTACTATTTATTATATGCTCGTTTTAACGTGTGTTCTTTTTATTTTTTTTGTCAAAAAAGATTTTCTTTTTTAAAAAGTACGTTTTAAAATTTTTTGTCTTCTTTTCTCTTTAAGTTTTCCTTTTATTTTAGGTAATAATATAATGTAACATTTATATTTATATGTCGTTTTTAGATTGATGTTAAAGGATGATACTCTTATATTAATGCATAACATAAGAAAATTATGTTAAAAAATATATATAAAAATAAAATTAATAAATTCTATACCAATATAAATCTATACTACTATAAAGTGAATTCCCCTATTTGGTCTCCAATTATAAAAATTATCTTCTATACTACTATAAAGAGAATTTCCCTATTTGGTCTCTAATTATAAAAATCATCTTTATTTATTAAACTCAAATTAAAAAAGAGGTAAAATTGTAAATATATATTACTTCTTTAATTAATTACAAACTTAAAAGTTATTTGAGAAGTTACAGACATTTTAAAAGAAGTTACAACTAATTATAAATATTTAAAATTTATTTTTAAATAAACAAAAAAAAAAGTGTATTGACTGACACGTAATAGCCTAATAGCCTGTCAATACGCTAGTATTAATAGATGCTATCTTTATAAAATTTGTGTCTTATAAAATCCGATGGTGAGAGTCATGCAGAATTAATAACCGCTTAAGGAGCTAACTGCTTTCAAACTGCCGTCAACCGCTCAAACATTGTCCTTCATGAACTGTCCCTTTCATATGAGCATAAACTCTAAACTATGCTATGAGATTCTCACAAAAATGGAGGTGCTTATGCGCAGACTCATTGTCATTTCACTC
Organism: Styphnolobium japonicum; assembly: GCA_023212625.1. NCBI lineage: Eukaryota > Viridiplantae > Streptophyta > Magnoliopsida > Fabales > Fabaceae > Styphnolobium > Styphnolobium japonicum. The sequence goes on along the minus strand of JALBWW010000003.1, from coordinate 15,095,451 downwards.
TCTGCTTTCTCTTTCTTTTCGGTATCTTCTTCTGAATCTCCAACTTCAGGTTGGCAAAAAGCAGCATTCTTTCATCTTTGCTTGAAAGGAAAAAAAAAAAAAAAAAGGAAGGAAGGAAGGAAGGAACTTTTCCACAATTTTCAGTTCTTTACCAATTTTTTTCGTTTTTTGATTTATGACAGATAGATCACAATTGCCCATATTCGCTTTCAGTTGGTGGGATGAAAAGGGCACATTCCGGGCCGGTGATACAGCAGCCATTAAGGTCAAAGTACTTGAGAATGCTGATAAGATTGACAAAAATGCTTTTGAGCCCACACTCACTGTGAATGGAAAGGCAGGGAACAGTTCCTATGTATCTACGGTGTTGTCAAATTTCGAGGGAGACCCAAATGATTGGAGGATTTCCTTCACCCCCATCAGGGTTGGATTATTTAATGTGCTCATCAATGAGGACCGTTATCAAGTTTATGATTCATCATTGCATTTCCAAGTTGAGCCAGGTTTGATTTAAACTTCATTTAACTAAGAGAACTGAATTATGCACACGTGTTAACTGTATTAGATGAACTACCATTTTAAATCTCTTGAAAGATTCTGTTGTTTTAAAGCAAAAGGAAAGCACAACTGTTTTGTAAAATGAAAGTGCAGATCATTTTTATCCATTATTGTTTATACCCTGATGTTATAAATGTTGGTCACTTTGGTTGTAATCACTTCTAAGTAACGTGTCTAATACTAGATGCTATTATCTGAATGAAGGCAACATGTACCCGTCTGAGTGTGTTGCATCATGGAAGGGCCTCAAATATGAGTTTGAAGCTGGTGCAAAAGCTACAATTATGATACTCCTTAAAGATGCATTTGGCAACAGTATCTCTAAGACGACTGAGGTGTCCTACTTGCCTGATTTTAAGTTGGCTGTGCTAAATGAAAATGGTTCTATTGCAAGTGTGCCAGAGATCTCCAACATGGGATGGAATGAGTTTGATTATGTAATCATTGAGTTTATTGTGACGAAAGCTGGAAACTTCTCCTTACTCATAGAAGGAGGAAATCAAACCTTGAATGGTTCTCCATTACCATTGAAGGTGAATTCAGGTTGTGTGCTTATGTTTCAATAATTAGTTTAGATCGTGTTTGGGCCACTTACTAAGCTTGCTCAAATATGTGATCTTTATATAAAGGGAGGAACCAGTGGTTATTTAGAATTTTTATTTACATGCTTGATACATGAATAGCTCTAACATCAATGATGAACTTCTTTCAGTTCAGTGTGTTGAATTGAATTTCTTAGAATTTCATATGTGGGGTTTATGTCTTTGTTTCTTCTATATGCAATATCTTGACTTCTCTCTCTCTCCCTCAAACATCAGGAGCTATAGATGTCTCTAACTGTGTCGCCAAATGGAATATTGAACCACATGCATGGCAATTGGCTTCCAAGATGGAAATCTTTATACATCAGTTAGATCAATATGGAAATCTGGTTTCTGGACTGTATCCATTTGATGCTGAAGTTGTTGAAAGAGATACAAACTTGTCAATACCGGTAGCAGATCTTCATTTTGAAGAAGTAGATGCTGGAATTCAGTTGTTTTCCTTTAGCAATTGGGAACCAGGGAACTTCCTGTTAACAATCTATGATACCAAGCATAATAAAAGCATTTCCAATATGCCATATGTTTATACTGTTTTCGTAGGTAAAATTTCATGCCAAGTCTCAGAGATAGAAATTTTATTGTATCTGTGACATCATTCCAATCCTCTGCCTCTTCCTCTTCCTTTTGGACCTTTGGTTTATTGCAGTGTTTTATATATTCCCTTTTGTTTGATCATTTATTACTGCTGATAGAAACATTGCAGTTTTTTCTCCATCTCTCTCGTGCGTACCCACAAAACCGAAGCTGGCTTTTCACTTGAATTAATCTCTTAAGATGTAGTGAATTCTTGCATAATCATTTCAATGTGTGCATTTTATTATTTATCCTTGTTTTTTAAATGTAATTTCTGTTCCTTTCTGAATAGGTTATTGTGATGGGGTGAAAAGTGTTGTTAATGGATCCGGTTTAAATGATTCAATAGCTGGGGTAAAGGTAGAATTCTCTGTTTATTTAAATGACATCTATCAATATCCCTCCCCGGTTGAAGCAGACATACTTCAAGTACAAATTTTAAGAGAAAATGGCTCCTACAAAGTTTCGCCAATCATATACCCTATGCTAAATAAAAATGGTATTTTCAATAATCAACTTTTTTTTATTGCATTCCTTTATATATTTGATAATTGTGTTTTGATTGTTATAAGTGGATCTTTGTAACAGGGAGCAGAACAGGTTCAGGAGTGAGATATGATGGTATCAGTCACATAGAAACCGGCCCGTCACCTTCAATAGAGCTGAGTAACAAGGTAAGGAATACAAATACAAATTCTTGGCTAACAGTTACTTGGAACTATAATGACATCTCATCTTGGTTTCAGTCTAATGGAAGCGGGAGCTCTGTAGTGACCAGTGCTTTTCATGTGGATTACAAACCTGAAAAAAGTGGCTTTTATGATATTCATGTCTATTGTGGAAATATATTATTGAATGAGGGTCATTCATTCAGAAAAGAGGTAAAAGCAGGTACTAAGCTGTGTTATGATTTGTGCGTTCTTCATCTAAAAGAAAAAGATTTTTTTATTTTTATTTTTGGGTTGGGGGGGGGGGGGGGGATTTCACAAGAGTTATTATCATCGTAGTGAAGAATTAAAGTAAATGGATGAGAGTAAGAGAGAGAGGTACAACGCCGCATGACGGGAGAGTTTTTAATAGAAATTAGGAAAGGATGGTTAGCGAGGAAAGGTTTATTGCTTCTAAGTGTTTTATAGTGCTTAGCTTAAGTACAAAATATTTCCTTAGGCTATATATTAAATTTTTATTGCAAGTTTTATCTCAGGTTTGTTAGATAGGTATTGCATATATTTATTGTTTTATAGACTCCCAATCATTTCTCATGAGTTTGCTCTTTGCTTGCTGCAGGTGAAGTAAATACTTCCTTATCAAGGGTTGTGAAGTATTCTTCAAAGGTGCCAAAGCTGTTGAAAAATGAAATAGTAGTGCAGCTTATGGATTCATTTTTAAACCCTGTCCTCTCGCAACAATCAAGGTTGAAATTGGAGATTGCTTCAATTAATAGTTCTGGATTTTCAACTTGGGACATTATGGATAATAAGGATGGGTCATACAGCTGCAGTTATATGGCTAAAGATGTTGGCACTTACGAGATTTGTGCTTCCTTTGATGGCAAGCTTTTCTTGCCATGCCCCTTCAGTATCAATGTGTACAGCAGTAAGTTCAAATAGCATGCTGCTTATAGTTAACACAGATATATGCTTCAAGATTAGATTGGTATTGATATATTGTTGTCAATGGGACTTTTGCTTCCCTTATAAGGTCAAGTTCTCCCTCTTCAGATTGAGATTTGATCTTATCCTTGTCACAGGGTTCCTTACATTCTGAAGCTGGGGGCATAATCAATATTTTCAAATAGTTATTTTTCTATATTCCTTCTATTATCTGACCCATTTTCATATGACTTGCTTAAAAAATATAACTCTGACTCTAGTTGGATAGTCAAAATGAATATATTATAGTTTATAAAAAAAAAAATTATGTGTTGAGGATTTTTTTTTCTCGATGACTTTCAGGTGAATATTTTCCCAAAGCCAACAATGATACAATATCTATTTGGGAGGATGAATCTATTGCTGTTGATGCCTTGGCAAATGATTATTTTGCGGGTGATAATGCAAGTATAGTTGAATTCTCAAAAGTAAGATATGTAGTCAATTCATTCTGAAACCTCCTCTTAGCCTTCTCTTCCCTGTTACTCGATGTTGCTTCTAACTTTTCCCTGTAGAAAGGTCCTTAGTTATCATTTTAGGGAGGTGATAAATGACCCTTTCTCTGATATTTTGTCAGTCAGATCATGGTTCACTTATACAGAATGGACGGATCTTTCGCTATACTCCTTATAAAGATTATTATGGAAATGATTCTTTTTGGTATACAATATCTGATATAAATGGAAATCTTGCTACTGCTTCTGTGCATATATCTGTTCTCAATATGCCACCTCAGTTTTCTTCTGTTCCAAGTCAACTGCAAGCAACAGAAGATCTGATAAGCCCTAGATTTGGGTAAGTAACACAGCATTTATAAATATTTTCGAGGAATTTTGGTAATATTGTTTAATTATTTGAATTGTCCTTTTCTATATGATATTATTGTGCCTCCTTGCAGTGGTTTCGCTGGGTTTGAGATAACTTATTCAAATCCAATGGAGAATATTTCTGTCAATCTGAGTGCACTATCTGGAAGTATACTTCTGTCTCCTATGGTGATGCAATTTGGGCAACCAATGTGGAGTGAACTTACCATTGATACAGGAAATGAAACAGCAAGCAGTTTACTACTAGAAGGCTCTGTGGAAGTAATTAATTTTGCGCTTCAGTCAATTCAGTATCTGGGGTATTTTTTTATAGTTGTGTTATCTGTTTTAAATTTTTGTAGTAATGCTCCTATATATTATTCGATAAAAAAAAAATTTGTTCCCATGGTACAGAAAGTATCTAATAAATTAATAATGTATGTGCCACATGTATAAATGAAGTTGATTCTAGGAACTCTCAGGACACTTGGCAATATATTCAATGTATAAAAGACAGAATTATACCATTTTTTCACATAAACAATATATCATCTGCTTGAATTTTTAAATTCTCTATGAGCTGTTTGTCTTTACTCAGTCCAACTATCTGTTTGTTCTAAGAAGTAACTCCGCATGACTAAGTTGTAAATGAATTCTTAGGTTTTAACAATGAGGTAAGTTTCAAGACATTTGTATTCCATAAAATTCGTAGAACATGTATTTTGGAAAGTACATGTTTCTCATGTAGATGTCTAAATGTTTGTGTTTTCAAGTATTATTATTATTATTATTATTATTATTATTATTATTATTATTATTATTATCAATAACTTGGTATCTTTTTGTTCTTCAGAAATGAGAATTTTTATGGTGGAGATACCATTCAAGTCTCTGCCAAGAATAAGAATGGAGTAAATTCATTGGGTGTTCCAATTTTTGTTGATCCTATCAATGACCCTCCATTTATTAGAGCCCCTTACTTCATCATATTGAGGAGTAATGAAGATGAGACCCTTATCTTTGACAAAGAGAAAGACAAATTTGACTTCATCATTGGAGATCCTGATCTTCTTACCTTCCCTGGTATGATTTATGTCTTGAGGTGATACTTTATAGCCTATGTCTAAAGTAAGATTAAGGTAAAACATGCAATTATATGAGACAGAGTAACGTTCATTTCTGGAAAATTGCAGCAAATCAGTAAAAGATTTTCTACATAATTGTACAATAGTTGGTGCTTGGGAGGTTGATTGCCTGGAAAACCAAATTCAGAGGCTTGTCATATCAAGTCATACGTAGGCTTCAGATGCAAACGTGTACTTGAAAATTAATTAAAAAACTGATAGTGTTGGTTAAATTCTAGTTGAAGTTGACTATTTATTGTCTGACTTTTTGATTGAGATCACCATTGATTATTAGGATGGCAACTGTTTACACTTATTTCTACTCTTAATTTAGCTAATGACGCATCATTCTAATGGTAACGCCTCCCTCATTTTAATAGTAAGGATGGAGTGATATATAATAGATTGCATTTTTTGTGACAAGTTTTCTATTCTGTGTGTGTGCATGCATGTAATATTTACTTACCAAATCCCAAAGAGGGGAGAAACCAACAAGAAAGGAATGATAATATACATTCATTATCTTCAAGTCTAATTTTCTGCCTTCAGTAATGAATATTACAGTAAGGGATTATTAGATATGAACTTTGTTGGAAAAGTAAGGTAGCTTTTTAATTTTGTAATTGACTTGATAACTTCTAAAAGAATGAGATTGGAGGCTTGACAGTTTGCTGATGGGTCTTGTGTCAGGTGGTGAGACTCATTTTCTGGTGACGTTCTCTATGGAAGTAAATGATGGATTATTAGTAACAAATCTCCCTGCTCATTTGATCAATACAACTGAACTGAAGCTTTGGAATAGTTATCAGTGGCAGCCTCTTCAGACATACGTTACTATCTCAAAGCATTTTATGGTCAAAGCTAATGGAATCAGATTTCAAGGCACAGTCAATGACTGCAACAGTGTTATGCAGCAACTGTTCTTTCATGTGGGTGATATTCTTTTACCCTGAAGTTTAAGGAGTTATCACGGCCTTCAATATGAAAACGTGCTATATGTTCCCATCACTGGTTAAATATAAAGCCTACACAAACTAGTAACAGATGCACTACCATCTGTTCCTTTATCATGACCAAAGTAGTAGAATTTATAGAACATATAAAACTACTTATAGAAGTTATACACAGACCACACTATGTTCAGCAGTTTGGTGTACAAAGTGTAGTGATCTACATTGTTGAGAAGGACCATAATGTGTATACGAATACTACAGTATTTTTATTAGTATCATTTTGGCAATACTGTAATTTGACTAAGCGACATATTTTTGACAAAAGATGGCATTGAGAAGCTCCAGAAGGTTTTGCAAGCAACCCTTACCTACTTTTCAAAGCACCCCAAAGAAAGCACCACCAATATTTAGAAAGCAGTTGCTTATAAGTTTACTAAATACACTTTTAGAAAGGGTAAGAAGAAGCACCTATTAAAAAGCAATACCAAATTAAGTGATGTATTGGAATAAAATATACTTGTAGTTTCCTTTGTTTAGTGTTATGGAAAAACCTGGTTTACAATGTTGAGACTTGAGAATGTGAATCTTGCTCAAAATATATCGAGTAAACTCGAGATCTTTGATTGTCACTTTAATTTCTTTTTCTTATTTTGTACAGGGGGGCGAGCATGGAGCTGTTTTAACATTGACATTGAATGACATGGGAAACCATGGGTGTTATCCAGATTGTGCAGAGGGGATGTCAATGCCGTTATATACTGAGGCGATGGTCAATTTAATGAGAAAGCAGCCAATGAGTTCATTTCTTGCTCACAGTAAGTAGCAGATTTCATATATTGAGTTGAAAGGATTCATCTTTATAAAAGATTGGCATTAGGGTTGCCATTTTGTATTCTCAGCAGCTTGCTTCATTGTAATGGCTTGCCAGTGTGAAAACCTCCGGTTTAAATTAATAGCTCTGCTGTCCAGACTTGTTTTGAGCCTTGATTGCTTCATAGTTACTCGCCCCTCTCAGTTGGCCTTCATTTCACTAGTCTTGAATCAATGCAATAATTTTTAGAGCAAACCAGGGAGAAGATTTTTGTTTTCTGTTTTCCTACACCTGGCATGAACATTATGTCCTTACAAGCTCCCAGAGATTTTGAAATTTGGTTGAAGACATGGGGTTTATAAAATTCATTAATATATAGAAGCATTTAGTTTCCAATTCATGGACGCCAAACAGAGTTAGAGTCCTTTGTCTTCTGATATTTTCTCATTACCATAATCAGTTGATCGGAAACAGAAGCGTACAGGAATTTTTTTTATGTGACTTACAAGCTCATTCTATTTGTGGTAACAGCCTTAGGATCAATCATTGTCATTGAATTTGTTATCATGTTCTCTCTGGGAGTGTTGCTTCTATACTTCACTTGCAAATGTGGAATTCTTCTTATACATGAAAGAAGAAACCATGACAAAAGGTCTTCAGAGCTATCTAATGCGCAAAGTTCTCAGAGACAAACTGTAAGTGTGCATAGCAGACATATTACCATTTGCACATGGAAACATAACAATTTTTTATTTTTTTTCCAACCTCTTCTCGAAGGAAATTACATGTCAAAAGATTCAAATTCAATTCAGTTGTATTGGCACAGATACATCTTCCTACATTATTATTCGAATAAATAGCATTAAATGACTTATCCGGTGTTTCTTTTCCTTTTTTTTGTCAATTTACAATTATATGCAGTCAACCATGAACATATCTGAGAATGCTACTTACTTCACTGGTTTCTGTTCAAGTCCTTGCTTGCTTGGTATTGGTAGGCAGTCCTCCAACTTTCGCCAACGGTAAGTAGTTTGATTCAGTATGCTGCAGAACTGTTTATAATTGCTGAGATTAGGAAGATAATTATTTTGAAAGCCAAAAGAATGCAACAACAACAAAAGTCTTTTCGGATTTTCGGCTTTTCGGCTACCTGGATCAAAAAATGTCATTGTGTTTTGTCAAAAACTAGATTTTTGGAAAGACCATGTAGGTCAAGGTCTTTTTAATAGTTTCGAGTTTTCTTTGGTTTTCCTTTATCTTTATTTATCTGGCTATCCTCTATATCATCAACTATTCTTAATGGAAATTTTATTAGTCTCCTCCTCATAACAAAATTATCTTAGACAAAATTTTGCCATATTTTCAAATATTTATAATCTCACAAGAAACATAGCCTAATAAACCAATCAATTTGAACATATGAAGCTGTCAGCATTGCAGCTATAATGCTTGAACATTGGCAGAATTTCTTTTTTGATTCATACTAGAAATGGAAAAGTCAAGGGAAAAATTGTTTATGATTTGATTATAGAGTTGCTGTTTTTCTGTACTACTGAGACAGCTTATTTTCCTTAGAACTAAACCGAGCTTACTCTTTCCTTTTGCTTCAGTGCTTCACTATTAACTTCAGAGTCGAAACTTTCAGGTCCCGCCGTCCATTTCAAATTGGAGAATCAAGCAAGGCAGTAAATCAATCCTCTCCTTCAACAAGTGAAACCCAGCATACAGTTGCACCTACCTTTACACTTACACCTCTTGCCATTGAGAGAGACCATAGCTCCAAAGTGTGAGCATTTTTTATTGGTCCAACAGAAATATGATTGCATTAACAAAGGATTATGTACAAAGTTTGGGTTCTTTGTGACCGCAAACTACTACACTGTTTTGTTCCTGTTGGATGGGTCATGGGCAGTATAATGGTTCACTTTCATCATTAGAAGAATTTTTTAGAGTAATATACTTAACGGTTTTTATTTTTTGACTATAAAATATTATAAAATTGATCTGACATCATAAATTTAGTTTATTACCCTCAAAATATATAATAATTTTTCAAGATCAAAGTTGATGTACTTTTTCCATTTTCTTATTAAATAAGATTCTCGTGGTTTGATCAAAAAATTTAATTTCAATCCACAATTGAAGTGTTGAGAAAGATATCATTACGATTATATTGATACATTAATTATTATATAAAAAATTACCATGCCATTCCCAGTCATAGCATTATCCATGAAGTGATTAATCCTTTATGGCTTTATGCCCATGAGCCCACACACCCCATCGGCGATTAGATTGGACTTTGGAGTGTGGAAATCTCAAATGCAAACTGACAACGGCACGCAACAGTGTAGCGAAAACGACTTTTGGTCAGCACTCACCACTGATCAGCACTCAGCAGCGCCTCCTCAGCCGGTTTAAATTTAATAGAACTAGAATAATAAATTGTAATAGAGATTCTTAAATAGACTCATTTAATCATTTAGTTTTTGAAATTTTTAAGATACTAACAATTGTGAAAAATAAAAAATTAAATATATTTGTTAAAATATGAGACAATGATAACTCTCCTAGACCTCCCCCTTTCCTAAATTATTATCTATAAAAAAAAAAGCTAAGAAAGAAATTATTTTGATACTATTTTTTTTTTGATTCATAGGAGGATTCCACCACTGGAGTGGGATCGAAGAGGACCCCTATAAGGAGCCGGCCTACGGGAGATAGGGAAAGGGTGGGAGTGATATTTTTCTATATTCAGAAAAAAATTCATTTTATATTTTGTTTTGAAAAATGGATAAGGTATTACTATTAATTAATTTTTTTAATAACTTTATCCTTGTTTTTTGATATTTTCACTAAATAGAGTGTGAGAGAATTAATAAAGCGATAATATTTTAAACATTAAAATAAAAACATAATTTAGTCAAATGTAATTATATTTTCCTCAAGTTAAGGCTATTTAATAGTTTCTTTAATTGTAGTATTTTTTTTTAGTTTTCTAGGAAAAAAACAGAGAATGTATTGAATACTTGATAAGTTGCCAAATACTTATTAATTGTTGATCTACTTTTAAAAATTTAATAAAACCAACAAGTAATAAGTAAAATTTAATTTTGATCCATATTAAAAAAAGTTATAAGAATATTAGTACCCAGAAAAATCTAAACAGCACTCGTATAAGAATCGCTAGTAGATAAATCAATATTTTAAAAATCGGTCTAATTGGACTGGTTCAACTAATTTGACCGTGAACCGAAAGCTTCACCGATTCTGATTCAACCAAAGAATTGTTTGAGCGGTTAAACTATAAAAAATTATAAAAAAATTAGTTGAATCGGTAAAAATCAAAAATAAAAAATCAGTCGATTCATTCATCAACTTTTAAATTGAATTTTTATTAAAAAAAGGAAAATAGTTCTTTTTCAAAAAAAAAAACTTAAGATTTAGTTCTTTTGAGAGTTGGCTGGGAGATTTCTACAGTTCTAGTTCTTTTTTTTTCACAAAAATAAATGACAAAATAATAAAGTAATTTATGATTTTTGTGATTAGTTATATATATATATAGTATATAATATACCAATTTAACTATCGATTCAATCGATCAAACCTTAAACTATTCTCATTTTCAGTTACGTGGTTGAACTGATTTTTAGAAAATTGAGATAAATAAAAAGTGGTAGAGGAGCGTACCACTGACACGCAATGCTAGCAGGTAAAACTATTTGCCTTGCAAAAGCACATGCTATGGCCGTTTGGACTTTTTTCTCTGAAACTGACCCTTCGTGCTCTCTCCTCTCCTATTGCTTTCTCTTCCCTCCTCCATGTTCATGGTATTGTTATTCTGCTTTGTGCTTTCCCCATTGACAATGAAAGAAAGGGAGCGTACCCTTATATGACTTTTAAGAGTGTAATGATATATTTTTTTAACAATTTTTTTAAAAATAATAAATAAAAACATTTCATATTTTAAAGCTTAAAAAATATTATAGCATTTTTTAAAAAATAATTTTAAAAAATTATTAAACTGATTAATTAGAAAAAAATAGAATTATTCCTTTTAAAAAATCCACTCAGCTCCTGACTTGGCAGCTTTTGCATCTTTGCACATCACAAAACGTAGTCGTTTGGGCCCACGCCCACACCCACAAGTCCACAACCTAGGCAAATTGCTTCACTTACCTTGGGTTTTGGTGTGTCAGTGGCACAGACGCTCTATAGTTTTAGATGGGTCCAAATTAACGGACACAAATCTTGGCGCTATATTTGTAACGTGTAAGTAACGACTAACAATTACACTATCCATGAGCCATGATCCTCTTTTTCAGGACAAAAAATACAAGAAATAGTAATAACAAATGCAGAACAAAGAAAGTGGGACTTTGGTCAAAAGCACGAGGGAGTAGTTGCATATATTTTGATAAAAGTGAATAACAAACACCAAAAGGAGGAACCAGCCTTTCCTCCAATGGATCAAATACCTTTTAGTCAGAGAAAAAAATAAGTAAAAAATAACAAAAAAAAGGAAAAAAAAGCCAAAAGCCAAAAGATTACAAAAAGATGATAAACCCTCAAGATCAAAGCTTCTACCCATGAACAACCATTTCACTATAGAGCTGCAATTTGCAATTCTAGAGACAATAAGACACTAATTTGAAAGTGGTAACAGGTAAAGTGTGTTTTTGGTTCAAGTGACCAAGTATATAGGCATGGCTGAGGTAGACATCCTCTGGTGCTGCTGCAGCTGTTGTTGCTCCATGGAGAGTTCTCGAAGACTCAGATAAGGTATGTCCACCTCGCCCTTCGCATGCGGCGTCAAGGTCCCAGCGAGTGGACCAGAAGATGGCCGGCTAGTGGTCCGGTAGGGTGTGCTGGACCCACTTCTGCTCTCAGTCAAGTACACAGGCCCTGAGATGGATGCCCTGAAAGCCCGAGCCCTGGCTTGGTGAACGTCGTCGTCATGGTCGTGGTGTTGATCATCACGGTGGTTGTGGTGGTGGTGGTGGGTCCAACTCCATTTGAAAAAGAGGAGAGCATTTTTCCACCAGCGCTTCTTCTTGGACTTGTGAACCTTTCTGGAGTCATCCTTGGAAATGGGCTTCTGAAGCTTGAAGTGTATGGAGTCTATGGATCTTGCTGTCTCTCGCTTGTGCTTCATGGCTTCTTCCAATACCTGCTTTTGAAAAGGACAGAGAAAAATATTATGGTCCGTGAAACTGACAATGATATAAAGAAGACATTTTGCAGCCAACCTGAAAATAGTTGATTTGGGGGTCAAAGCCATAGTCGCTGAAGTGTTGGGGGTCTGGAATGGGAAAAACTGGGGACTTGTTGGACATTGTGTGATAATGGCTTTGCTAAAATTCTTAACGTTTCCTTGGTAGTTCAAAGAGCAGAAATGGGGGTGAGCCAAGAAAATATTTTGGCGTCCACTTGAGGGTTGAGCACAAGGTTATGGGTAAGAGTGGAACAGAGAAAAAGAGAGAGGAAAAGGGTCTTTGCTTAATTGCTTTGGGGGCTCAAGGTGGGGAGTGGGAGAAGGCGTTGGCGTTGGTAACCCCTAGTAAATGCGCTTCACATCTTTTAAGCTTCCGATGGTACCTCCCATTTAATAACGCCATTTATTATCTTCGTTACACGAAAACGCAAGCAACTAGTGAATAGTGATTGCTGCACTTCAAGATTCAAGTAACTAACTTTGGTCAATTTTCTATGGGCAAGTGTTTCATGGAAATGAGAATTAGAAATGAATAACAATAATGAAAAAATTCTTTTCGTGGATACCTATGAAGAACTGTCAGTGTTTTAATTCTTTAATAATTAATGTCTTTTGATAATTGTTTGTTGAGTTCACATCTCCGTGTCGTTTTAAGCTTTTCAAAAGTTAATAATGTATTTCCTTTGACATTAAGGATTAAATTGATATTATTTGCATTTTTTTTTACATCAAATGTGCAGTATGAATTTGGATTCCCCCTTTTTTTTTTAAGGAACAATACAATTTTATATTTGGACTTGTATCTTTCCCTATCTGCCATGTTCTCAAGTAAAAACAGATAATTCAAATGCTTATACTATTTCAATTTTTTTGGGTACAGTACGCTATATAGACTATAGAGATTGATTTATTTTTTAACACAGTAATTAATTAAGTAAATGAAGAAAGTAAGGTAAAAAACAATGAAACAATTTGTGTAAATATTATTTTAATATATATCTCACTCTCTCCCTGACTCTTTTTGTTTTTGTTTTCATTCCTCTAATATGCTATCATTTAATTTATTTTTGTTTGTTACGTTCATTAGAAATGCTGTCATGTTTGGCCTTGTGGTTGAAGTTGAATATTGCTGAAAGCCTGAAACACTTTCGGAACCGCAACACAACAATGTTTAGTCGTCCACCGCAAAAAGCCGAAAAGCTGAATAGTTGTTGTTAGACAAACCATAGGATGGTGATAGTTCTACATAAGAACTTCCAAACGGGCTGGGCCCATCATTAATTGGGCCACGATTGGCTTCCCATTCAATTAGAATGTTGGATGAGCTAGGTTGTCAAAAATTTGTAAAAATCAAAGAGATTTTTTATATCTTAATGGGTTAGATGGACTAATCCACCAGGACCACCAGTCACCACAGCATGCCTCAACCCATTAAATTTTGTCCTCCTTTTTATATATAGTTTGACAACTCATTGATATGCTAAAAATATACCAACTAGACAAGCCTCAACTCATTTTGATGGTTCTCAGATCCTAGTTGCAGAAATTGAAGTCCAAAGGAACAAAGCTGTTATAACTTTAATCATTTAATTAATTAGCAAGTTGAAGATTATGCTACTGGGAGTATGCGATTATGAAAATAGAACCAGCTTTGTGGTATCATAATCCTTGTTTAAGGCTTGGGTTTGATTTGTATAAATGATACCTAGTGAGTTAAACTTAACTACCACATACATAATGATGAGGAATAATTATTCTTTTATTTAGCATAGGTACCATACGTGTTACTATACTCTTATCATGAGTTCATTGTTAAAGACAATAATCAACTATATTAAGGATGGGCCTAGCTTAGTGATTCATAACAAATTTATGGAGTGCTAACCTTATTTTCTCGTTTTTGTTAAAAAAAAAAAATCAATCAAATTGAAAAGAACACCTATTTTTAAATCAATAAGGAGTCCTTTCACATTTTAATATTTTATTATCGATGGAAGATAGATATTGCTATAAAGATTTAATTTTGATTCAGTGTACAAAGTTTACATTATCAATAAATCACAAGACTACATATTTTTAAAATGATCAAAATTAAAAAGAGTCTTTTTACATTTTATCAACAACGAATAGGAGATATTGCTAGCAAAAAATAAATAAATAAACTTGACATCCTTTACAAATTTAAGGATTTAATTTTTATCTATTATATGTTTAAAAAATCTTTCGCTATCAATAAGCTATATAGAGTGTCAACCTCGTTTACTTATTTTTATTAAAAAAAACATCAATCAAAATCAAAAGGAGTAACTAATTTTAAATTGTTCAAGGTTAAAAAGTCAGTGCCATTTTTTATTTTATGATAGTGTAAAACATTTTACACTGATAATAATCAAATTTAATTTCTAAAGTTAAATGGTACATTATAATGAAAAATAATGAATTAAAAAGAATAAAAAGTATATTGAAAATTTAAAAAATTATATATTTGCATGTTTTGTTGATAAATCTTTCCCCTTCTTAATCTATTTCATTGGGATTTGGATTATACAAAAATAGTTCATTTTCTTTTAATAAACCCTACCTCATTCATTCTTCATAAAATTTAAATTGTATACAATGCTCAAATATTTAAGTGTAGCTTACAAACATGAGTACTTACATCACTTTTAGCTGATATGATTAATTAAACATAAAATTATGTCTCACCAAAATGATTCTCTATCAAAATAACTCAAGTTATGCAAAAAAAAAAAAAAAAACTGAGCATATATGATATACTTATGCATTTGTTAACAAATGCTATAAGAAATAATTAACACTTTGTTTCTGCAATAAATGCATTGATTTTTATATTGATTTTAATAATAAAACAATTTTAATTTTTTTTAATTATTGCTAAATTTTACATGAAATTTTTAAAATTTTTATTAACATGTGCCCTAAATATTTTTAAATTTTACTTATTGCTAAATTATGCACGCACTTGAATTTGAATCAACAATTAGGAAACTAAAGACACTTTCAAGTTTCAACTCAATTAAGGATTGACTTAAACTTAACATTTGTCTTATAGGAAAACAAATAATAAATCAAGCTTGAAGAACCTTGAAATAGGTTCAAACTTCACCCGATTGAACAATATGTATATGGTCACATTATTTCTTATTTCTTTTTTGTTATGGTTGTGTTATGATCACATTATTTCGATCAAATGCAAAACGAAATGATAGTGTGAATATCTAGGGATATTTGTGGGTTGGGTTAGTTCTAATTTTAGGAAAAAAATGTCTAAAATAATCAACTTTGATCAGGTTGGTTTAGTTTGATTTCTGAAAAAAAAATTCGAGTAACCCGAACTAAACCAACTAAATTAATGATGGGTTGGGTTGGGTTAGGTTGGTTTAGGTTATCGGGTTGTCCGATCATTTTTTTCTCACAGCAAAATAGCAAACCTACTATTACTAAATACTTCGAACTCAATTAGACAATTACATATGAATTTTAAGCATACAAGTCTTTCAGTACAGTACAAATATTAAGATAAAAGTAAAATCAAGTTTAGAAAGAAATATCTTAATGTCTCAAAATTATCATAAGCTTCATTTGTAATATGAATGTATGACATTAAATGTATCTTGTTTCATTGAAAAAGTTATATATATATATATATATATATATTATTACTTCACAGAGAAAACTTTAAGTTGTAAAGTTTTATAATATAGAATGAATAAGGTAATTATTGAAACGTTACTATCCTAACATGCAACTAAAACAAAATAAAAATAATTAAATGATTGGGGCTTGAAAATGAAAATTAAAGATATATTATTATATTTTAACTTTTAAAATGAATAAAAAGTCAAATGACAAGAAGATAATGTCTAAAATTCTATTACTCTTCAAATCATTGAATTATAAAATATAAAATCTGTGAACCAAATAAATCTTAATCAAGTTTGATCGAATTAAACTCATTAAAATTTATCACATTAACCGCATCAACCCAAACCAATAAAAACTCCATCAACATCAATTATCCATTAAACTAAAATATAGTTGTCAAACATGGAAAGCAACAGCCTTCGATTCCCAAGCTAATAATATTATATTAGCATAAGATCCTCGAGCAGTATCACAACAGTACTTCACGTGCATTGATTGAGAGGAGAGACTCATGACTCAAAACTCTTTACCTCTTTTCCTTGTCAAAAGTTGCCCGTGATCACAGGCCTACCTCATTGTGAATTCACTGAATTGTTATCTGTAGTCCGTAGACATGGAAGCTTTTTTACGGTCCTTTATTCCTTGTCCACTTTTGTGTTTTTCCCTTTTTCCTTTTAAAGACTACATAATGGGATGACAATTTGAAGTTTTTTTTTTTCACACTTTTAATTTAACCTAGCTAGGCTTAAAAATGGTCTAGTCAACTCACTAGTAGTTCAGGATTTGATTCAATTAGCCAAACTCACGAGCTAAACCAGCAATACTTTAGTACTTGTCTCATGTCAAGCTTGAGCTAGAGATGATTCAATTTGCGTAAGCTCAGTAATATATATATATATATATATATATTATTAATTTTATTTAGTATTAGTATAGAATCGAGGGTTACTCGGTGTATAAAAAGTAAATGTTATAAAATTTAAACTTAATAAAATCTCTCTTCTTCTTTTATAATAAAATATTAACTTGAAATGAAAATTTTTTATTTAGAAATTACTATCATGACTATCACAAAAAAAAATTCACATGGATATGAAATAATAATAGAGGACATTATAGGTCGTCATATTTTAAATAAGATAAGAGATTTTCGTACTCTAACAAATTACTTATGATAAGTGAATATAATTATTAAATAATTAACTATTTCATATGATGTAATACCATTGGCATTTTCAATAGTCAATTCTCGCTAACTATATTTAATTTTTATTTTTTAAATTACCCTTAATTAAATGTAAATAATCAAATAAAAATATAATTAATTAAGACATTACTTGAATAAAAAAATTCTTCAATTGATGGTAATTTAGAAAATTAAAATTAAAAGTAATTAGTGGAAGTGTTAATAGATAATTGGAATTTGAAAGTACCAATAGTCACATTGTTCACATATTACACAAAATGAACAAAATCACTAAAAATATTAATATGAATTTCACGAACTCTTAACTATTTTTAAAATTTTTTTTTTGTATTTTGTGAAGCAATTTCTGAATATTGATGCTAAAGTGTCGGACCAAAAAATAGATATATTTAATTTTTTATTTAAAATATATTAAACTCCAAGTTTAATTAAATTAAAATTTGTGGATAAATTATTTAATAGCCTGTATGACTTTCAATTTTAAAAATAAAAATTTTGTACATGTATTATATTCTTCAAAAGTGAGATAATATTTACCCAAAAATAAAAATGAAACAAAATGTGTTAGTTATTCATCTATGATAAATCTTCATAATCTACGCGTTGGATCTTATATAGGATCACATATTAAGCATGTGTTACACTATTTTTCATATATTCTTGGAGGTTAAACTTCAATTTAATATTTAAGTTAATTAAGGTTAGAAGCCTAGCAAAAAATATTTTGAATGCTAGTGTTTTTTTTTTAATATTCTTTAGACCTCTTTCAAATTAGTGTTTTAGTACTATTTTATTATTATTGTTACACTTTCAAAACGAGGATGAGTGCTTATTATTTTTTAAATTTATGTCTTATTTATGAGGCTCAATACATGTTTGTAATTTCATTTTTTTTACCTTTTTTATATATTTTTGTTATTAATCAATTTGGTTCCTAAAGACTTCAATTTGGAGAAGACTCTACCCATTATGTTCAATAACCTGGAAATGAATTAGTTTTTCATTCAATTGGGTTGAGGGATACCCTTGGGAAACCCAAAAAATCAATTAATACATCTAATAATGGGTTATTATATATTATTAATTAATAATATTTTTAATGCATTAATCTATCCATATTTAATTGACGCTTGTCAAAATTTTAGATGAGATACTTATCATGATTTTAGGTCGTTATAGGTGACATTTGTCAAGAATTTATTTCATGGTTATATTTATATATATATATATATATATATATAATGGGTGATGATCCACTTATTCCAAGAGTAAGTCTTGACACATTTACTCAATTAAATAACATTTTATAAACTTCAAATTTCATCGGTCCAACTGTTGGATTGAAAGTTCTTATAAAATAGATCAAACGTATAAAGTTTCATAAAATTTAAACATTAATTGATACATCATTTAATTACTTTATTTTAACGTATAATATGCTTTTAAAAATAAAAGTAAATGTCGGCTATAAGATTAGATACATATGAATGTTCAATTTATCTTAAATTTAGTTTACATGATTTTTATGATAATATTACATTATTCAACAGTTGGATTGATAAAATTATAATTCTAAAAAAAGTTATTCAATTGTATAAGTCTGAGAGATTTACTCTGAAAATAAGTGGATCTCAACCCTATATATATATATAATTTGCAAATGGACTAAGTTTGTTGAATTACATAATTGGTCCTGATCAATGAAGCAACTTTCATTCTTCTCATTCGATCAATTCATAATAATGATGAATATTATGCAGGAAAACAATTGATATAAAACTTTATCTTATTAGTTAACAAAGAGGAAGTACATTTTTTTTAAACCACTAAATCAACTCATTTGAGTTAAAGCTAGTCGTTCTACACACATATGAAAACATTATATTTATTTATATAATTATATGTAATTCATAATTTATCAAGCATTATATCAGTTAAATATATTAAACCTATTAACAAAGTTTGTATAATTATAATTTTTTTTCTTTTTAAAATATTTTTATATAAACACTCGAACAATTTAAACTTTAGGATTTGTAAGATAAAATGGATGAAATTTCGACATATATACTGAAACAAATTGATCGCGTATACGTACACTAAATGCATCCAAAAGATCTTAATTCTTTTGTTCATTTTTGTTTTTTTATTGTAATAAAGTAAAAAATATATATAATTATAAGGTATAACTCAATTATTAAATTAAATTTCATATAAAACGATTTTATCAGCAATTTAAGAATTTAAATTCCACTAAAAAATCTTTTAACCATAATATCGCACTCAGATAATTTTTGGCTTTGGGTTCACATTGGGGTCTGGGGACAATTAACTAAAAAAGTAAACAACGTATAGACAAAGAAACAAAGGTAAACGTTTTACACTGGTGTGGGATACCGTTTGGGATAAGTAATCAAGTTGACCAATGTCTTCGGCACACAAGTCCTGTCCATACGCAAATTAATATTTCCTTTGAATAACAAGAATAAGTATTACTCACTTCTCTTACTTATTGTAAACATTTATATAAAAATAAAAGGGAGTTGCTCATATATATATATATATATTAATTATTGTTTTTACAATAAATATTTAAAAATTTGTTAATTATAACCAATAGAAAATAAATATCTAACAACTCTTCTAAGTATACGTAATAAAAAATATGGAATACTATAATAAAGCACTATATAAAATTATTTATATATTTATAAAAACATTTTAATTGATTTTAAAATATTGCTACATCTAATAAATTCATTAACTACCTCATTAACTTATAAATGTTTTATGGTTAATGTTATTACTATGTTATTCAACCTTGTATATTACGAAAATGATACAGCACATTTAGGGTCTTTTTTTATTTTATCAATCACCCTAATTACTTTTTGAACAAAGTGACGTCCTGTTTTATTTTAGGACAACACAATGCAAATGTGCATTTGCTTGAAGCTAGTTTTTATCACTTGTAGATGAATATGCGTTGCATTGAAGGCTCATTTTTGTATCCAACAATTTAAATTAGAGGTTTAGTTGTATTAAATGAATGTACTCTTCATATTTTCTCAAAATATAAGACTAAGTAATAACATGCACTACAAGAAAAAAGGGTTTTAAATTCGGCAATTTTAATTCGGTGATTTGGCTAGCGGATTGAAATCATGTTTTCCAATTCGGTTCTTATACTGACCGAATTCATATATAAGAGACATTAATTCGTTTCATTATAACCGGATTTATAAGTTATTTTCGAATCCGGGATGTCAAGTAACCGGATTCATATATAAATCATTTAAATTCGTTTTAATATCACCGGATTTAAAAGTTGTTTTCGAATCCGGTATTTCAAGTAACCGGATTCATATATAAGACATTTAAATCCGCTAACACATCAACCGGATTGGAAAGTGAGTCATAAATTTTTTTTTAAAAAAGAAGACTTTCCAATTCGGTTAATTAGGAACCGGATTGGAAAGTGCAAATTTTTTTTTTAAAAAGAAGACTTTCCAATTCGGTTAATTAGGAACCGGATTGGAAAGTGCAAATTTTTTTTTAAAAAGAAGACTTTCCAATTCGGTTAATTAGGAACCGGATTGGAAAGTGCAAATTTTTTTTTAAAAAAGAAGACTTTCCAATTCGGTTAATTAGGAACCGGATTGGAAAGTGCAAATTTTTTTTTTAAAAAGAAGACTTTCCAATTCGGTTAATTAGGAACCGAATTGGAAAGTGCAAATTTTTTTTTTAAAAAGAAGACTTTCCAATTCGGTTAATTAGGAACCGAATTGGAAAGTGCAAATTTTTTTTTAAAAAGAAGACTTTCCAATTCGGTTAATTAAGAACCGGATTGGAAAGTGCAAATTTTTTTTTTAAAAAGAAGACTTTCCAATTCGGTTAATTAGGAACCGGATTGGAAAGTGCAAATTTTTTTTTAAAAAGAAGACTTTCCAATTCGGTTAATTAGGAACCGGATTGGAAAGTCATTCTAGTGTGAGGCATAAAATTTTTTTTTAAAAAAAATACTTTCCAATCCAGTTGATGAGGTACCGGATTGAAAAATGCATATATTCAAATCCACCACCACATCAACCAAATTAGAAAGTCATTTCCAATGCGGTTTATATATTTACCCATTTGATAAGGTAGTCTGGAATATTTTTAAAAAATAACAAAGTTTGAAAACCTTTACACTTCTTTCCCTTGCTTTCTCTCTCGTCTTTGCATATCAAAGAATACTTTCTGATCCGGTTGATGAGGTACCGGATTGAGAAATGCATATATTCAAATCTGTTACCATATCAACCGGATTAGAAAGTCATTTCCAATGCGGTTATATGTTTACCGATTTGATAAGGTAGTCTGGAATATTTTTTAAAAATAACAAAGTTTGAAAACCTTTACACTTTTTTCCCTCGCTTTCTCTCTAGTCTTTGCGTATTAAAGAAGACTTTCTGATCCTACACAAAAAATGCAACCATTAACATTTTCTGTAAGCAAGAAGTTACTCCATCTTCATCGTCGTCGAACACTAAACAGGGGTAACTATTTTTACTTCATTTTACAGTTCTGATAAAGTTTTTGCCCTAACGTCTACGGAAACAAGGGTTTACTAACCTACAGTGTCTTTTGACAGGTTATACGGGTGTTTCTGAACCAACGTTTATCTCAAATAATGCATAGGAAACCAAACGTTCATCAAACGGTAACAACCTTGAATATTGGTGTGATTTCAGTCCATTGTTCTTATTAAGGTCTTCAAGTAGTATTTTTGTGTACCTTTGTTACTCTAGCTTTATTTGGTTTAAAGGGGGGGTCTAAGACGTGTTATGTGGCAGGGGACAGTAGGCTAGAATATATGCAACGTGGCCTTGCTATGATTTAATTTCCTAAGGGATTTGGTACCACTTAAGCTACAACTCTTGTTGTAGGCTAGAATATATGCAAAGTGGCCTTGCTATGATTTAATTTCCTAAGGGATTTGGTACCACTTAAGCTACAACTCTTGTTAATGTCTTGGCGTGCTTTGAGTGCATCTTATTCTAACTTCATATTTTGTTTGTCAACTAGTTTACACACATCTTACAAAATTCCAACTTCATGTAGGCTTGAATTTGATTGATGTTGTTTTTTGTGTTGCCATGTTAACCTCAGTGGGATAAGAATCTAAATGCTAATAACATGTAATGACTCAATGTGGATAAAGTGAAAACCTTGCATGCTTGTTATATAAGATTTGCAATAGATATCATCACTGTTGACTTTCACTTCATGGTTATCATGAGTAATGCTTAGTTTGGACATTCTCATTAGACTATCATTAAACATTGATAATGAATGTTGGTTGTGATTAAAATGTCCAAGACCATTGTGTTTTAGATGGACCCTGTAGCAAAACCTATTCGAGAGGACATAAAGATGGTGGTTGGAATGTAAGTTATTCTAATCTCCATCATGTGTAACTTGTTTTTTAATGTTAAACAGAACTTTGATGTTTCATTTGGTTTTTTAAAAGAACTTTGAGGAGTTACAAAAAGGCAAAACAACTATCACAAGACAAATTTATCTTTAAATAAAATGTTGTACAATTTTTTGTTATGGAAATTGCAAATCTGAAATTCTGTAATGGTTTCCAGACTTTCCCTGTCAAAAGGATATGTTATACACTTTGCAATTCGGTTGTTACCCGAATTTAAATTAAATAAATACATAGGTTACTAATTCGGTTGTGCATAACCGAATTGAATGTCAAGACATTCTTAGTTTTTCCAATTCGGTTGCGTACAACCGAATTTAATGTCAAGTTTTCAATCCGGTGCTTAACCGGATTTAAAATCACGTGCTTCTTGATTCGGTACTATAATAACCGAATTGGAAAATTGTTTTTCAATTCGGTTTCTTTACGCGAATTTAAAAGTTAGCACAAAAGACTACCCCCGGACATAATTCGTTGTTAGAACCGAATTGGAAACTGCCTTTACAGCCGAATTAAAAAGCCGTTTCTGTTGTAGTGATGGGTGACATTTGACAAAAAAAAGCATACATAGGTTAGTAATTCAATTAACAAATTTATTAAACATGAGCCAACAAACTTATAGCTTAATTGACATCGGCTTTTAATACTTGAGTGTGATATGGATGTTGTAATCCTCTATCAAGCTACTTATCAGATTTTCAAAAAAGAAAATATGTTGTATAAGGATCTTAAATTTATTATGGTAACGAATAAAGGACATTAACTTTAATGAAATAATCAATTAAGAATCTCAACTTTAATAGAAAAACATTTTGATAATATTTATGAATTGAAAAAAAAATAGGTCATATATGCCATGTGTTTTGTTCATGTTATAAATTATTTTTATATATCAAGTTAAATATTTTTATCTTTTTAACATTTTTTATTAATATAAATATTTTTAATAAAATTAACGTCCTTAATTAATAATAATAAAATTAAAATTCTTTAATTGGCTAATCATAAAAAATTTATGTCTTCAAATAATACTTCATTCTAAAATACAAGAATCTTATAATAAAAAAGAGTCTTATACAAGATTCAAAATTAAACAAATAAAATATCTGTTTAACAAACACAACATACAAAAAGAAAATAATAAATATCTATTTTCATCTGTTAAAGATATACACGATGTCAAAATTATTTTTTTAATATCTTATTTTTATTATTAAATTAATTATTAAATAATTAAATTAATGACATTAATTATTATTAAAAGACTAATTTAATATTTATAAGAGTCGAAGGAATATTGCATATATAATAAATGTTTACTAAAAAATAATTAATTATAAAAATGAATACACGGGTGCAAAATTGAAAGTGTGGGTCTACTAGGGGGAAACTGCAATACAATTTCCCCAACATGAAATAGATTTCAAAGAATTGAGAGAAAACGCGTCCACAGCGGCGTCTGTTTCCCTTGGACTTTTGTCACAAAGAAAGAGTTAGGAAAGCAAGAGCAGTAGCAAGCAGCTGCAAATAAAAGGAGGACAACCTTTGCCATAACAATCCCACCTCATAACTCACTTCAACAAAATCAACTTCAACTTCAACTTCAACAAACCCGCCAACAATCCTTCTTCTCTTTTCCTATAAACCTTCTTCACTAATTTCTCATCATCACATCAAATAATTAACCCATATCACTCTCTCACACACACACACACACAGACTCAGAATCCTCACATGGACAACGTTGAACCCAACCGCAAGATCAGACAGAACCCCATTCCCAACGATTTCGATGCAAAGGGCTACAGCCTCAGTGGCAAGATCATGCTAAGCGCAATCATCATTCTCTTCTTCGTCGTCATCCTAATGCTATGCCTCCATTTATACGCCCGCTGGTACCTTATCCGCGCGCGCCGCCGCCATCTCCGCCGCAACCGCCTCCACCGCCGCACCCAGCTAGTCTTCTACGACAACCCCGACGGCGCCGCCGCGTCGCGCGGCCTCGATGCCTCCGTGATCAGCTCGCTCCCCGTCTTGGTCTACTCCCCCAAGACCCACCCGGAGCCCCTCGAATGCGCGGTTTGCTTGTCGGAGTTCGAAGATGGCGAATCGGGTCGGGTCTTACCCAAATGCAACCACACCTTCCATATTGACTGCATCGACATGTGGTTCCACTCCCACTCCACCTGCCCCCTCTGCAGGGCCCCAGTTGAACCCGTACCCGTCCACCAGAACGGACCCGAAGTGGTCATCACTGTGCGCGAACCGGAACCCGGTTCGAGTTCTGGGTTTTGCTCCGAGTGTCGGCTCGGAGGCGATGAGGAGAACCGAACCGGCCATGAGGTTTCGTCGTCGGTTGGGTTGAGGCGGAAGCCGTCGTCGCTGGTGGGTGTGACCGTTGAGGTGCCATCGAGGAACGAGAGTTTTCGGGACGAGTCGGATCGTGACTCGCCGTCGTCGACTCAGTCGTCGTTTCGGTCTCCGATGAGTCGCATGCTGTCGTTTAAGAGAATCCTTAGCAGGGAACGGAAAGGAAGCGTTTCTCCGTCGTCGGGTGGTGGTTGCAGCTCCATGGCCGAGTTGGACGCGGAGCGAGTGGGACGGGACCAGACTCAGTGAGTTGGGAACTGGGATCGGAGCTGACTCGGAGTGCGTGAGTGTGATGACGTGGCGATTAAATGATATCCAAAAGGATGGGATCGGCCCGTGTCGGCTGCGGTTATATAAAATTTTTGACACTAATCTGTCTCGTGGCGGTGGCGGCGCGTGAGTGTAGGTGGCAATACAGTGGCGGTGGTGGGTGACACTGAATGTTAGACCTCAACGCGGATATTTCATTTTATTGATTTTTTTTCTTTTTCTTTTTTATGTTCCCAAAATTAGGATACAAAAATTTCCCTGTGATTATGAATTTTCTTCATACCTATGTATATATCATATCTAATACTATCTTCGTTTTTTTTCCTGTTAATTGTCGTATTTGTGTTCGTCATTTATTCATAGTTTCTATAATAAGTCGGTAGGTACAGCTTTCGAAAGGAAATTTAAAATCTTTGAAAATATGTTGGCTAATTTAAATGTTTGATTCGGTAAGTTTTGAAGCAACATGTTAAAATATACGCGTAAATTTTAGCTTTCTTTACATGAAAGTTGAAACAATAGTGGTAAGCAATTGGTATATTGGCTAAACTATTAATATGTGCCATAATTTACAATAAGGTGTAGAGTTATCCATTTTTGACAGTATCTATGTAACCGTGTGGTTTTCTCTTCCTGAAATGTAGCCTATCCTTGAGTGATTTGTTGTTTTCAGGCACGTAGTAATTTCTTCTTCTTTCTTTTTTCTGTATCTTAATCCATTTCTATTGGCATTGGTTCATATTAAGTTATTTATTTATTTATTATTATTCAAAAGAATAGTGAGAAATGAATTCATGATATAATGTTTCTTTTTCGTACTTCGATTACAAGATTATTTTAAGGACTCTATTTCAATGTTTATGGCTTTAGAGGTAACTCTCGGGTGTGTATGAGTAGGAGTTTGCTTATTCTAAACCCGCATTTACAAGGTTAAACATGGTTTCAAGCTCTAACATATTTGGATGAAATTTTAGTTGAAAAAAGTAAATGAGATTTTTATCTCAAACATAGTTTAGGCAAAATTAACATTTTGTTATTTTTGCAATGAAAGAAAATTCGTTTGTTTATATGTATATTGACAGAAATATATTTGTAATTTGATATTATATCAATATTTTAATAATATTTAAAGAAATATAACTTAATCATTTTTTAAAATATTATTATAATTATACTGAAAATAATTTTATTTTATAATACTATAAACAAACTTAACTTTTCAAAAAAATTCTTTTGCCATCACTTTATTTATAATAAATATTTTTAATATCAATTTATTAACAATTTAATTCAAAATAACTTGTACTCATTTTGATAATTATACATCAAAAAGTGATTTTTATCAACATTTTTCAAATAACATTTATTTAACAAAATCAATTTTCAAATATAAATAACTTCATTCAAATTCACTTATTACTAAAATTAAGTTTGTAAAATCTAATCTAAATATCTCTCAATTCTTAAGTCTTTGGAGCCAGGTTTGGCTTGAAGGCACGGGATTTTTTAACTACATGAATCATTAGATTCAAATATTGTCTAAAATGCTTTTTTCCTTGCCACTGAAAATCCCTTCTTCATCGAGTGATTTTGCGAATCCTGGTGATGCTGTGTTCTGGCTCTAGGAAAATGACAGTACAAAATTGAATGAGAAAGTACAAAGTAAAAATAATAAGAAAACGGGGCGAGCTTAACGAGTTCCACAATGAACATTCAGGAGCTGTGTTCTGGCATGATGAAGGTGAGGTAATAATTGTCAAGGAAATCACAGTGAAGGAGGAACCTTTTAAGTTCTAACAAACTTTCCCTTCAAGCTACTATCAGGATTTTACAATTGACTAGTGATTTAAAAGTTACAAGGAGATTGGATCACATGAAAGGCTAGTGAACAACATATTCGAGCCCCATGGAGTTGAAGAAATGCCCCCTCAGCCAACTCTTCTTAATTGAAAATGAGAGTGAAATTTGGGTATATGCAAAAAAATATTATAGATGATTAGATTAGTATATACAAAAGAAAACTTCAGAGTAAAAAAATTAGAATAAACAAATGTTTGGATAAACTATAATAATGAAAATTCCAACTATGAAAATCAAAGGATGTGGTTTTAATGCTATTGATACGGTGGTATATTTAATTTAAAATAAAAGATATTAACCAAGTGTTTACTTTTCGACCAAAATGAGTCAACAGTTACAAATAAAGAAAACTTGCCAAATTGAAAGAGAGAGAATTAGATATTTTTTTACCAATTTTTTTTAATGCTCTACGTATTATTGTTACGATTAGAGCTCGTTTGATCATTTCTTCAATTTTCCTTGCAAGATACAGGGATTGTATTCAATTTTCGTTGGATTTTATTAAAACACCCAAATTTTTACGCTCTATGCGTCATAGTTTCTATTAAGATGTTCATTTTGCTTTGTCATTGAATTATCGACCTCATAAAATAAATGGTAGTGACTAGTGAGAATCTGCTGCTAGTTTTTCCTCTATTTGTCAAAGCAGTTTGCTCGCAAGTCTAAGCATCCAGATTGTTCGATTTTTATTTTCTAATTTAATATTATCCTCCTTCCCTTCAAAAAGTACATCTCTCTCTCTCTTTTAAGAGTATTTTTAAGCGCAATTTGTGGGGATTAAATCATTCAAGTACGGAAATTTATTTAAAAAATTAACTTTTTTTAACAAATATTTTTCTAAGTTAAAAATTAAATCATTAATCATATATTTAAACCCAAATATACTACTTATACTACATCATATTAACCCCTCTTCTTTTAACTCCTTTTAAAAAAGAAAAGAAACAAAAAGGACAAGTATTCAGCAAAACACAGTTAACAAGGTAACATCACCTGGTACTCCCAAGTCGCAAGGCCCCAACAATTAACAAGTAGTACTAAATCCGAACCACTCAACTTCACCATGAAAAATCTGCTTTCCTTTTCGAGAGTTTCTTTTACTTGTCTGATTCTAATTTCTACACGCTTTCTACTGTAAAAACCAGTGATCTCTCGACCGGATCGGACTGATTGGTCAGATTGGTCAGATTGGTCAGACCGTGAATCGAGCTTTTATTTAATTTTGGTTCAATGTTAGAATTGAATTCATGGTTAGACCGGGTTGAACTGGTCAAAACCAGTAAAAATCGATAAAAATCGAGTAAAATTGAGTTGAACCGGTCCTATCTTTTTTTTTTAATTTTTTTTAATTTCTCAATCACTTAATTACTCAACTGAGAGTGATATAAGACTTAATAATTGAAACCCTAAAACCTTATTATGTATTTTATTATTGATAATGTATGTTATGAGTCATGTATATGTATATTTATTTATTTAATATATAATTATGACATGATCCGATTCGACCAAACAATTAAACCAATTAAACCTGAACTAAAAATTTTTCCGACTCTTAATACATTGGTCAAAACTTTACAACTTGCAACCCCATAAGAAATAATCTCTCTCTCTCTCTCACATAGAATAATGGAAGGCCCTTGTCTTGTCTTGTGTAAGAAAAGGATACTAGTCTGATAATGGACTCTCTCCAATGGGGCCTGAGGTTGCTACTGGAACCCAACAACAAGCAATTTCTGTTCCCCACACGGTTTACTATTGTTTTGTAATTATGTGTCTTGTTACTAGGTGGGCTCAGGACTGTTATATGAACATTATTTATAATGTATGGGCCAAAGACGTGGAGTAGCTAAGTAATTGTGTGCAACTTTTCTTCACAAACTAACCCCATAGGAGCGGTCAAGTTCCATCGCTTTCTCCCAAGATAATTAGTTGCATAGTAGTTGAAACCCTCATTTCCCCGTACAACAAACACATGCAAATCTTCTTTTTTAATAATTTTTTTTTTAATTTCTCCACATTCGCACTTATTTTATCTAATCCAGCCATAACATTTTATTTTGTAATTCAGATTCAGATTTCCGTCCCTCCCCATGAGCACAAATGTACAATTCGCTTGCAATCACATGATTTTAGCTTCACCATGATGATAAGGGTGTGCAAGATGAGGGATAATTAAAGCTGACTGACATCAAGATATTGAGCATGAACAAGTTATTACATGGATAAGAATGCATGGTGTTACAAGGTGATATCATTACATCAATATATTAACGTTAACGGCAATAATGATACAGGTAGTAACTGGTGGATGTTAGTATTTAGTGAGACCTAGGACTGCAATGACATCACTCCCTAACTTAGAATGAGACATCTAGCGAATGTCTTGAATTGAATCATTCCTGGCCGAGTGGAATAAGCTGCTAATTGTCAGTGTCACCCTGCTGAATGTAAGTTAACTGGTTCAACGTACTGAGATCTTCGTCTCCTCTTGGCTTCAGGAGAGAACTTTATGGCACTGACCTTTCCAAGCTTCACAGAAAACTTGCAATTTGCTGGTGGTGACAACCCTGTTGGTCCATGTTCCCTAGAAGATGAATTGAGGCTGGGAGACTTTTCCCTTCCAGTTTGGTTCTTGTTACCTTTTATGGACGGTTTTTTCGTTGGAGACTTCGCTCTCTTTTTCGACAAACGAAGCTGCACGTCCTCCCGTTTCTTGTCATGCTTAAGGAGCCTAACATGAAAAGGATTAACAGCTGTGTAGCAGACAGACTCAACTCCATTTCTTTCCAGATCTACTTCTCCATTGTTCACCTGGAAATTTGTAGAACTCACATGACAGATTGGAATACTAATTCAGGCATCATCTTCAATTAATACGACTCTACAACATCCAACATCAAAACATGAAGTAACTGTTCAAGAAGTGCACTGGACACTGCTAATAAGAGAATTACCAGTTGAAGAAGAGAAGAAAAACTTCGGGCCACATCATACTTTTCTTGTCCCCTGACCACATCAGAAAAGGACAGGACACTGCTACTGCTTGCTTCAAGGGATAGTTTGTCCAGAATTCTCTCACTGTAGTCATGGATATCAAATGGCGGGTGTGATTCCTATCATGGAAAAACAGTCCATTCAATTTAAAGCACTAAAAAGATACAGAAGAAGGACACCTGAAAGATGGATTCACCTGTTCTTCCAAGTGGTGCTCAATTCTTTGTTTCCATGTTGAAACCCTAGCAGCCATTTCAGTTTGCTTCTCAGTTTTAGCTATGCTAGCTAGGAGAGCATCCTACATGAGGAATAATAGTTTACCAACTATGCAAAGATATGGAATCATTTTAGCAAAAGACATACTTCTGTCGGGAAAACAGACAACATAGAATTGACCCTACAAGGCTACAACTCTACAAGTTCTTTCAAACTATTCTGTTGAAATAAAGAGCTGAGCATATATATTGTTTAAATAATGTTTGCAGTTCATTTAAGTGAATTAGCATTCATTTCTCTTCTCCAAACAACCATGAGCATATGCTTTAAAGGACTTAAATGTCTCTTTGTGCATTTAGGCTTTGTTTGGATTAAGAGAGAAATAGAGAGGAAAGAAATAGAGTAGAAAGAAATTGGGAGAAGAGAAATAGAGTAGAAAGAAATTGGAAGAGAAATAGAGTAGAAAATGAGTAGATTTTTAAGTTGTTTGGATTAAGAGAATTAAGAGAGAAATAGGAAAGAAAAAAAATTAAATTTTGTTGTAAATACATATTTGCCCCTATTTATTTATTTATAAAACAAAAAAAGGTTATATTTGTCAAATTTCCACCTCTATTCATTTCTTCTCTATTTCTTCTCACTTTTGGATAGAAATGAAAAAGTTGTGGAACCCACCACTTTTTTTTTTCCCTTCTTTCTTCTCTATTTCTCTTCTAACCAAACAAGAGAATTTCCTCATTTCTCTTCTATTTCTCTCTTTTCTAATTCTCTCTTCTCCATTTCTCTCAAAACAAACAAACCATTAGGGTTGGTAAAATAAATTATGAACACAGGAAAGAAGAGGGGGTGACAGAAGCTTTTTTAACAGATTTTTACAAGATAGAATGGAACTTGATAAATAACCGCTTTTGTACCCAAAATTCAAAGACAAATAGGCACTCTTACCAGGTGAGAGCGACAAAGATCTTCCAAACTTGCCTGAGAGTTTGGATATTCAAGACCTATAGCTTCATCAGCCTCAACATGAGCATCACCATTGTCATGCTGTTAATTCAAGTAGATAAGCATATAATATAAGTTTCCAAGATGCCATTTAGAACACATAATAGTCAAATTACTGGTCTCTTAACCTCTTTACTGCAAGGAGGTAGATCTTCATCCATGTAGGCATTCCCTGGCATATCAAAATCAGGATTTCCGCTATCATATTCGTTGTCATCATTGTCAGCTTCAGGGTTGGAAAATGTTCCACCAGTTTCATTCCCCTCATTAATAAGCGATTGCCTCAGCTGCAATTTATATACCACATATTATATACAATCATAAGTTTGATATAGGAAAATATCATCCATGAGAAATTAGTCAAATTACCTTCTCATATAATGGAGGAGATTGAGAATCCCTTTGTCGTTCATGGGCATGACGTCGCATCTCCCACATTTCCATGAGCTCTGGACTGATAGGACCATGAAACTTTGCAAGTGGAAACAGTGTGCTTATAGATACTCGTTGTGTCACATTGATTCCGTTCTTTTTTAAAGTTTTCACTGCAGGTAGAACATAAAGAAGAGCAGATAGGTATGTTATATAATAAAGGTTAGGCAAGTTGATGAAGGGTGAAAAAAGGGGGGGACCTTTTCTAAAGGGCTTCACCCTCAAGTTGCCTGGTCCATGAGGATTCAAAGGTTTCCATGGATCATCATCATCATCATCATCTGAATTGTCTGAATCCCTAGATGTATCACATCCATCATCCATATTAAATCCTAAGTTGCAGTTATTAAGACCAGCAGAAGCAGGAGAACTGGGCCGAACATTATTGTCATCAAAGCTGCAATTAAGTTTCGGAGAGCAGTTGGAATTATCACGCTGACTCTTTGCAGCTGATGATTTATGAGCACTTCCACCAGAACGTCTTGTGGGAGAATGAAAGCTTTTACGAGTTGAGGTTCCTCTATAAGCACCATTTTGTGCTTTACCAACTTTGCTGCCCTTCAGAAACTCATCAACAGTAACAGCATCAGATGTGTCCAATAGAATAAAATCTTGGTACAAGTCTGTAGTGGACAACTGCAACAATTCATCATATCATCAGTGAATAAAACTATACAAACATCCTTATGTAAACAACTGGAAGCAATTATGGTACCAGATAAGACTCCAATTCCCCACCATCACCAGTTGCATCCAAACAGTCACCTTCAAGAACAACTAGATTTGCAGGGGGTTTTATAAAGTGATCCAAATTCACTTCTTTTCCTGTTGTACCATCCAAGGAATTCTTTTCTTCGACTGCAATACAACAAAAAATTAAGTGTTGATCTAACATTTGCATCTATTTATAGTGAAACAAAGCAACAATTATGTAGATAACTATTTTGATGCACTTGATGAAGGACTGATGGGAGACAGAGAAGACAGAATGTAAGAGAGAAGGGAAAAGCCTAGAACGAGGGACATCCTCAATAATTCTCTGGTCAAGTAAAAAAAACCCAAAGCAATGAGAATCTTATTTCAGCAATCCCATGATGACCCAAATTTAATTGAAATAGTTTTAAGTCCTAAACCAAATAGGCCCTGACAACCTTACCAATTAAAAAAGAATCCTAAATAATATGCCCTAGTATACAGCCAATCTATAGTGGTAAACAAAAGTTTCTAAATAAAACCATAATATGCCATAAATTATAGCCTGAATAATAAAAAAACCCTCACAACCTTAAAAACTAGAGTTAAACTAAAACTCTTCATGATAATAATGACTCCCCTTATGCCATGGTTCTTGTTTGACCATTTTGCTATATTCTCCATTAAATAGGCTACCTGGGATGTCATCTAAGCCCCAGAATCGATCATTTTCTTCTTCAGCAACAGCAAAGGTACCACTTTCTTCATGTTGGACTGATGCCCCATCTATATGATCCTGCTGTCTGTCCCAAAACAACATTCATCAGATCAAACAGTGCTGTACAGTTTGCATAAACTGAAATAAAGAGCAGTCATTTATAACAGATTATACTTCTAATTTTGTGTCATTCAAAAATCTGTTGTTGGCTCTATCAAAGAGATATCTTGACAGCAAAGTAGTTAATGGCAGAACGCGGCACGGAACGGCCACTCCCAAAAAGCTATAGCGGCATAGTGGATTGCAAAGCGGCCACTATAGTGAAGAAAGTGGACAAGTAGGAAATAGGAAGAAAAAACAGGGGACTATCCAAAAAAAGTATGCAAGAGAGATATAGAGTATAGAATTAGAACCCAAAAAAAAATAGACAAGTGAAACAGAACAGCATAGACATATAATGAGTATGCACACAGAGATATAGAGTATATAGGACCACATAGACATTTAATGTGTTGCTGCTGCCAACAAGAGAGAAAACAGAGAACCACACAACGAGTTGCTGTAGACGGTGAGGCAAAGAACAGAGAGGTAGAGAGCAACATTGCTACCAGCAACGAGGGAGAGAACAGAGAGCCATGATTTACTGTTAGCAATGTCATAAGGCTCCAATCCAGTCTGAAAGAGCCAATAGACATGGTGAAAGGGAGTTTGGCGCATTTTGACTTTTTCTTTTAAAAAAAAGAGAATAGCAACCGCTATTGGGTCCACTATCGCTCGCTATTACGGCGCTCCAAGCCGCTACATTGAAGCGCTCCGCTATGAGCATTCTGGAGCGGCCAAGCTCCGCTCTGCTATGCCGCAATAGCAGCCACTACGACTGCTATTGACAACCCTGCTTGACAGTCACCTTCCTTATCATGGATTATGAATCACAATTATTGAAAGAAATCAGTTATGTTTAAAGCTGCAAGATAGAGATCAAGCCAAGAATATGCACCTAGAAACAATGGCATGAGTTATTGCGGTATAAACTGATACAATGTCAATAGACTGTGGTATAAGAACCACACTAATAATTAGAGTCCGCACTCCACATTTGATAATTAATGACAGTATCGACAAAGATGATCCCACTTCCAGAGTATAAGTTTGAGTAACAAAAAATGTACTAATTATCAAAAGACTAATCTGTTTCATATGCATTCATTGTCCCTTTAAAACAAGCTATAGTACTTGAGAATCTTTATTTATGAAATCTTGATCCCAGCCATTGCTTATTAGTTTATACCAAATATTGTAGATGATAATTTCACTTAATGCTTTCCACATATGGCATTTAGCTGTTAGAGTGTGTTTGGAATGTTAAAAACTGTGATGCACGGATACTTCAAAATTGGTGACGTATCCGTATCGTACCCGTATCCGATACCGATACGCGTATTATACTCCTGCATTCATATTTTTATTGTATCCTTTTGTTTTTTGTTTCTTGAATACCTTCCGCCCTAAAGATACTACTACTCAAAAAATCTTAGCTATAGATTCAAGCCCCGTTCTCATCAATTACCTTCCTTAAAACATATTCTTACTCTTGCAATCTTGCCTTCTTGCAAATCAAAGTAAATTGGTGAGGAATTTCACCAAATTTAAAGTTTATTTTTTTATGTATATAAATATAAACTTATTTTATTCAATATGCATTGTCGTACTTGTATTTTAAATTTTTTTTAAAACTACCGTATTTATGTATCGTATCGTATCGGATACTCGTACCGGTACCCGTGCAACATAGGTTAAAAAATGAGAATTGATTTGATTTACAAATCAAATTTTGTGTTTGGAATGTTAAAAAATAGGAATTGATTTGATTTTGAAATCCTTTTGATTTAAGTTGTGTGTATTTAGAAATCCAATCAAATTTGGTTGGATTTGATTTGATTTTAAATTTAATTATTTAGATTGACTATTTTACCCTTACTAACTTTTTGATTTTACCTAACTAACTTATCAATATCATTCACAATTATATAAGGTTAAAAAAGTAAAATAATCAAATCAATTCCATTTTTAATGAGTTCCAAACATAAGAATTGATTTCCAAATCAATTCAAATCTAGTTTTTTATAGTGAGTTCCAAACATGAATTTGATTTTTAAATCAAATCAAATCCATTTTAATTGATTCCAAACACAACCTTAGAGCTTGCATAGAGGCTTTATGTCTACTATCATTCTCATACCATATTATGTTTCACAATTCTAAGTGAAACAAATAGTAAATATATACAAATTGTCCAAATGTGAAACTGAATACATCAGCCAAGCTTTGACTTCAAATTTATCATTTTCTTCCAACCAATTATTTAGAAAGATCCCAATGAAATTGCTACTGAATTGACAATACCAATCATCTGCAGCCATAAAAATCACTAAACATCTTATTCACTTTAGCTTGCATGCTTTCATATATCCACATTTCGTAGAAAAACAGTTTGCTCATGATTTCAAATTTGACCAAAATTCATCAAGTGTATTGCGGAGACTATGTGTGATACTTATACAATATACATCAATTAACACGAAAACTGCAACCAGATAGAAAAGGAAAACCAGAACAAACTTTTGCCACTGACATGTAATTAAGAAGGTAGAGTTCTGAAATTGAATCAGGTAATTCTTTTTCTTCATTATTTTATATAAAGTCCATATTTTTATTTGGATAAAAGTTAAAATGCAAAAAAATAATAATAAAAATGCTGAAACTTGAACTCAAAAATCGAACCTTTTCTGAGAAAGGAACTCTAAAGCACGCAAAACCAAGGTGTAGAGATATTCCACCTTCCGACTATACACTTGTATTGAACCCTGAAGCAGCAGAGCAGCTACAATTACCCAGGAACAGCTAATTCAGTTGAGCACATACATCCAAAAGGGGCTAAGGGGAAACATAGCATAGGGCTGCAATTTCAAGAGGATAATTGGGGGGGGGGGGGAATTGAAGAGAGGGAAACGGAATTTGACAAAGAATGGGCCAAACCTTCAGCAAAATTTACAGGAATATGGCCTTCCTCTTCGCCTGTGATCTCACCGGAGCAAATTTTCAACAGATACTCCTCAAGCTTCTTGGCGAGGTCAACTTCCCAATTGGATTCTAGGTCACGCTCCGCGTGAACCGCGTGGAAGCCGCCGCCACTGCCTCCCGGTTCTGAGGTTCCTTTATTCATCTTGAATGGACAAAATTGCTACGTAAATCATAGTAATCTCTGCAGTTCTTGAAAAGTGTCCTAGGGTTTCAATTTTCCGGCCAGGAATTGGAAAACTCCGAAAACAAAAATTAGGGTTTTGAAATTCCCCAGGAATCGGAAAATGGGGTGTTGAAAAGTCCGAAGCTTTTGTGATCCACTGTGGTGTGCAGAGAGAAGGGCAAGCTATGGCAACCAACCAAAGAGCGAGAGAGAAAGAGAGAGAGAGGAGAGAGAAAGAGAGTTCAAAAGTTTTCAATTACCGTTTTCCCGCTCGCTCTTCAATCACAAGTCAAAAGTTGAGAGTTGGGCCTAGCTCATCCAATAGAAGATCTGGGTTCATGAAGGGCCAGTGGTTCTTAGGTGGGCTGAGCCTTATTATTATTATTTTACTTCATTTATCAATATTATAGTATCTTTAATTTCACGAATGTTCATTTTTTCCCCCCAAGTTACTTCATTTAAGATACTATAATATTGTTTGTGTTAAAATCTAGCTACTAAAAGAAAAGAAAACTTTCAATACCAAAAAAAGAAAAAAAGAAAAGAAAACTCTTCATCGCACAGGGGAATTACTATGGTTTATTTTGTAACTAATCCAAGACAAATTAACATTTTCTTTGACTATCATTGAATCAAATAAAAACTGATCTCAGTACATATTGAAAGAAATATACACAACTATTCACTTATATATAGTTTTGGAAGAAAAAAATTCTTCTTTTGTGGTCTAAGTTTCCATGAGTAACTAGTTATATACACCAGTCAATCTTTAGATACTGAGGTGTGTAAACCGAGCTAATATGGTCTACATATCTTAATTATAAACAAAGCATAAATGAATTAATCGAGTGATTAGCACTGCATGACTTTCCTTAATTAATCATACCAAGAATCAAAATGGTTCTGATTCTGCATGCAGAGGGAATGGCTACTTGATTTAAGCTGTGGCGACGGTGGGGAGGGGCCCAAGGGAGTAGGGGACTCCAGAGTTGACGATCCATGCATCACGTTGGGTTGAATTAGCGAGTTCAAAGAACCTTCCGGGATAGAAATCAGCAGCCTCCACAGGGGTGATGGTCTTGACACCAGGCCATGTGACTCTCAAGGACGTATCAGAACCAGGGCCCTTGTTGTTGTACTCGTAATAGGTGCAAGTGTCCTTGTTTGCACTTCCCATCCAAGCCATATACCCTTCGGGTACAAAGATGTCGTCAATCTGAGAGTCCATGATCACCACCTTGGAAAATGCCCTCCATGGCCTTCCCAGATACGATATCTTGCGCTTCAAGGTAGCCACCAGTGGCTCCCCTGTGAAGTGGCAGCTCTGGAAGACCAGCGCAGTAGGGCTGTCAACTTTGGCCCTGCCACCGGCTGTCACCATGCATTGCTGGTTGTCCAAGGGTTTCCTCACAATCAGCTTGCAGTTCTGGAAAACTCCAATGGCGTCTCCGAAGACGAAGTCGATGGTGCCGGAGATGACGCAGTCACGGTAGAACTGGCGTTGAGATTGGACGTAGAGGGTGTCTTGGAAGCCATCCATTTGACAGTTGTAGAACACAGCCTGGTCAGCTGTTACCCGAAGTGCCACAGCTTGGTGCTTCTCAGATCCTGCTGTGTTCTCGAACCCAACGTCTTTGGCCATGAAGTTAGCAGCATTCACAGCTGCCAATTGATAATAATTCACCAACGTTAAAATGTGTACTGAACACAATAATATTTGAACGTTTTGATCTAATATGATTTAATAACACTCGCTTGAAGATAACTTGAAGATAATGCAAGTGATACAAGAGCAAAAGAAAGGTAGAGTTAATTTCAGATTTAATTCCTAATTGGATAACTTTAAAGTACAAGTGCTTTTTACAAATATTTTTTAGAAATCTAGAAAATTATATATACATGATGTTCTAATTAATGGTATCTCTATTTAACTATAGTGTTATTATATGTTGGATTAACAGATTTATTTTTTTAAGATGATACTCTAAGAAACACCGAGCTTTATATAAGACATATTGTATTAAAAACTTTTACCAAAATATAAAAATTGTATGAAAAATTTATCCTTAAGTTTTTCACCCTGGTGTACCAAACTTATTATAATAGCTATAAGCATTGAGTACTCAATTAGAATTGGGTGGGTGTGTAGGCTGCAATGTTCAATAATACAGCACTCTAGACTCTTAAGAGTCTTGAGTACTGTCCAACCAAAAAATAAAAAAAGCAAGCTTCAGTCACAGTGGTACTTACCAAAGGTTGCGGTGAAGTAAGTTTGGGTACCATCCTTGTAGTTTTTGCTGCCGGTGAATTTGGTCTTTGTGGGACCATCTCCGATGATTGTAACATGGGTCATTTTCTTGTCCAGATTTACAATCTCATTGTATACACCAGCCTTGACGTAAATCACAAAAGGCTGGGCATTCTTCCTGGGAACAGTCTTAAGAGCATCACTGAGTGTTTTGAACTGGCCAGTCCCATCTTGAGCCACAACTGCGTTGGGCACAATGCTTCCAGGGCCAGCCTGGAGAAGACGTCGTTGCCCTTCACTCACCCATGAAGGGAAACCATCTTCCAGTGTTGCTTCCTCCGAGAGAAGCTTCCTGTTTGGAGTGTTTGAGATTATGCTCAAGTTGAGACTATTGAGCAGACCGGAGACTCCATTGATCATATCTAGGGCATTGCTACTGAGCTCCAAAGAGGTGTTCAGCACCTTGGCAATGGTCTCGCCAGCCTTAGTGGTTGTGTTCTCAAAGCCAGCCAAGCAGGTTTGCTGGTGGGAGAGGGTACCTGCCAGCCAAACCTTGAGGTCATAGGTGTATTCACTCAGCTTGCTCAATTCAAACTTATCCAATGCCTCAACAGATTTCTGAATGTCATCAACTGCGTAATCCAAGACTTCCTTGCAGATATCCATAGCCTGTCTGGTCATGTTGTCTTTGGCCAACTCAAGATAGAGGGTGGAGTTGTTTATTTGGTTTAACAGCTCCTCCGCTGTGGCGTTGAACGCGGCTTTGATAAGCTCTTTCATGTCTGAGGTTTCGTTAGATGCTTTTGCAAGGCTTTTCTGGCAGGTTTCTCTGTATTCTGTTGATTGGCAAAGCACTTCTGCGTTCCTTTGAGAGTTTGAGATCTGGCCATCATCACCATTACCATGCCTTTCTTCGCCTTTGCTCTCGCCTCCGTGGATTAAACCAACAGCCACGGCAGCTACCATAGCCACAAGAAGGATGGAAGAGATGCCAAGAATGGCAAACTTCTTCTTCTGCTGCTGGTTACTATTATACCCTGCCATCCTTATACTGCTTTAAATTATATATAACTCACTTTCTTTCTTCCAAGAGAGATGCCAACAAAATGAAAGAATCAGATAATACTGTTGTTGGCCCTTTTTCTGGGCAGTGTTTTTCAATGCCCTAGGGCGTTCATCCTTCGGAACTTTGGTGGCCATATGGTACTATTTATGCAGAGATCTCCAGAAAATTAAATCACTTCCCTTGTCAAATGGAAGGTGGGGAATATCCCTTATGAAAGAGAGTGTACTTCTAATATCCACCACAATAAATCTAGGCATGTCACCTAATTGCTAAACTTGGCATACAACATCAACCGAAATATAGTCATTGACTATTTTTGGCCGATTTATTGTTGAGCAAACGATGGTTAAAGGGTATAGTTTAGAGGAGCTCCTTGAATCACGGACTTATGCGCCAATATCAAGATGGGACAAAACAGATGGAGGTTGAGATCAGTTCTTGACGTGCTTGCATGGCCTTTGCAGTCAGTTTGTTTGTTTGTTTGTTTGTATATATGGAATTTAAGTTATCGTATTGTTAACAACACTCGACCAAAATCGGCAGTCCCAAGAGTTACGATTTTAGTATATATGTACAGTTCCTATGTGAATGAGTAAATGTACCTGAAAGATATATATTTTACTCTATATTAGATGTGAGCAGATTAATTAACTGGTCAGATAATATTTTGAAGAAATTAGTCTAAAAATTTATTTTTAAAAAGAGAGCTCCTTCATAGATCAATGGTGTAACCAGAAGGTATAACTCAATTGGCAAAAGTACTTCACACTCTCATTTGGATGTTTTTGGAACACTTTTACATCCACGTGCTATAAAAACACTGGGTGAAATTTAACTTTCCTGACAGGGAACTCTAATAAACTTTATCCAATTAACATATTGGCCATAGACCAATTACAGTTATATGACAACAAAAATATAAAAAAATGTGAAAATAAAACACCCCATAACCGCAAAAACTAATGGAGATATTTTTTTTGCGCATAACTCATTTTCACCTGCGCATTTAAGACATTCAAGCATCTTTACTCAGGTATTTACAAGATGTTAATTAGACTACCACATGTATTCCATATGGTTATTTTCCCATGTTTCGATCTCCATGCTTTTCCTCTCTACTCCTTGTACTTTTTTCCACTCTCTATCATTTCTTTTTTCCACTCTCTATCATTTCTTTTTTCCACTCAATGATTTTAATTCCTTGAAAACATGTATAAGCACTCATCGGAAGGTAATATAAAAGTAGACCTAATATCAGTTATGCAAATATGAATTTAATTCCTAAAAATATATTGAAAACGT
Source organism: Styphnolobium japonicum (assembly GCA_023212625.1). Taxonomy (NCBI): domain Eukaryota; kingdom Viridiplantae; phylum Streptophyta; class Magnoliopsida; order Fabales; family Fabaceae; genus Styphnolobium; species Styphnolobium japonicum. Next base: position 15,054,390 of record JALBWW010000003.1, on the reverse strand, counting down.
GTATATGCACCCATCAGAAAGTATGACTAAATCTGTTGTGTTAGGAATTTATTTGCTTGCTATTTCTGTTAGAAGAGTTACAAACCTGGAATACACAACGAGGGAGCTTATTTTGAACAAACTCATACATAATGCTTCCAAAAACATTTCGGAACACTGTTATAGTCATAAAGATTTTTCCTTGAACACTTGCAATTTTATTTTATTTTTTATGGTCGTGTAATTTCCTGTTTCGTTGAGTTTGTATTTGGTGATTTTTTTTGGCCTGCGGTGCAGAATGTTCAGGTTCTCAAAGCTTTGCTCTCTGTAGTTCTAACTTGGCTATGGTACCCAAGTGGACTTCATCTGGACCGTCCGCGATTCTCAATGTCCTTGCAGTGGCCCAAAGATGTGCCAGGACTGTGTCAGATGATACACCAGCTGCTCCATGCACTTGCATTGCCATGTCAAGCACCTTTAGTGCCATGTTTGGCGCGGATACCTGCTCCCAGACCATGCATAATGTTGAAAGAAAATCAACATAATTATGAGTGAAGTCATAGTAACCCAGGACTAGGACCGGATGCTGTATTACAAACAACAATTACCTTGGCCATTGCTATTATCCCTCGAGCTTTTTTGTTGCCATGCCTATCAAGCTGGTCAGCTGCTTCCAACACCAACAATCTGGTCTTCTCTAACTCTATTCGGCACTGAACAACAGAAAGCTAAGTAAGCAAAGATTCTGTATAATGTCAAATTGGGAGAGATTTCTATTTCTGACCCTTCTAGATAATTGCTTTTTGACCCAATCCCATGTATTAATGTGCTACACCTTCTCAATCACAAATACCTTGGCCATATCTGAAAGAAAGGAACCATGTTGAGCAATAAACTTCCCAAATACTTTTCTACTAACAGCTCTTTGAGCCATCATAAGCATGCCTCGCTCAGCAGCACCTATGAGTCGCATACAATGGTGCAGCCTTCCTGGACCTAGCCTACCCTGCAATAATGCAAATCAGCAGCAGATGAAAAATGCACTTGTTGGCACTTCAGCAAATATATATCAAACAATATAAGATCTAGAGTGTTTCCTGTAAGAAAGCCAAAATAAGTCATATACATAAACCTGTAATTTCTTCTAATAGACCATATTAAAACTCTTATTGATGCATCCGCTTTCAAATGATAATTTATAGTTCCCAAATGTCAAGTCTGAAATCATTGGGCTGCTTGCTAGATGTTTGCCACAGACAGTGCCAAAGTTGATGTTGAGTTTCATCTTAGTTATGGGTTCGCATGAGGTATTGTCAAAGCATATTGGAATGAGCCTCAAGGTATTGTCCTTAAAAGGTGCCTCATATGGGGAAAAGGAACTCCTTCTTTCAAGCCTTAAGACTTTCTCAACTTACTCATTGTGGGACTTTGTGTGCTTGGTAGATTATGGTGTCAACAATATTCACCACGCAAAAAATTCAGTAACATCGATACTTTAAGCAGGTAAAACTCTTGAATGAGAGGAATTGACATGTGAAAGTTGAAGCTCTGCAAGCTTTCAAGCAGAATTGCAAATTAATTGTACAAAATATGCTCAAGTTTGTGGATAACAGGGTTCAAAACCAACATCACATGCTAGTATCACCATGCCATTCAACAGAAAGGAAACATTTTCCAACTTACTTGAGCAATCTCAAATCCACGTCCTTCACCCAGTATGATGTTTTTTGCTGGCACACAAACATTTGCAAAACTTACTTCTGCGTGCCCATGAGGTGCATCATCAAAGCCAAACACCATCAATGGTCTCTTTATGTGAACACCAGGAGTCTGGATATCCACTAAGATCATAGATTGCTGTTTATGCCTCGCAGCATTGAAGTCAGTTTTCCCCTGTGCATATGCTTTGATCACTCTCTATTGATATGAATAGCACATGGAATATATTAATGCAACAACTTTCAAGTTTCAATTAAATACTCACCATGACTATAAGAAGTCTGCATCTTGGATCCATAGCACCACTTGTCCACCATTTTGTCCCATTGATGATATATGAATCTCCTTGTCTATACATGGAGAAAGATAAAGAAAATAAACATTTCATAGCCTCATAAATGTCTATTTGTCTTCTACCAAGAAGCCTGGCCCAGACCTATGCTGTGCAATTGTTAGACAGCCACTTATAACTAAGGTGTACAGTAGAAAAGAAAGGGAAAGGTAGCAGGGGATTGGAGACTCGTGTGAACAATGAGGGGAATGTGAGTGGTAATCAGTTTGGGGAATTACATTGTAACAACCTGCACATGTGGCAGGTGGGGCCAGGAGCAGATTATGTTAGGGAGAATGGAATAAGAAGAGAGGACGGAGAATAGGTAAGGCATGCTAGATTTGAGTGAGGTTTGGAAAGGGAGGAAGCAGAACCCTCGAAGTGTCTGTATTATCTTTACATTTCCTTTTCTGTTTTGAGTGTTTTCCTTCAATCTCTTGTACAAACTCACTACCGATACTGATATCAGTAGCAGCAGAAGTAATACAGAGTGTTTCTTTCAGTACTTTCTATTCTCTGTTTCAGTATTTTATCACTAATTAATTTGCTAATGCATTTATATCAGCTAAGTGGAAAGACTGAACTCATTAATTGCTTTAAGAGATTCTGGATAATCCTACCTTTTGATAGAACACTCAATATTGGTTGCATCAGAAGATGCAACACGTGGTTCTGTCATTGCAAATCCAGACCTAGTCTTCCCCTCAAGCAAAGGAATAAGCCATTCTCGTAGTTGTTCTTTATTTCCATAGCGCAGTAACACCTAATATGCAAAGTAATATGTTACAACCAGATCAGACAAAAATGCATCATAGGTAGAGAGAAGTGCTGATCAACCCAGGAGAGAATCCAATTAAAGTCAGTCAATTATTGATCAACCTTGCAAATCTGTAAGTTATATCTTACCTCCATATTACCTGTGTCAGGTGCACCACAATTAAACACTTGTGGAGCCCAAACAGAACGACCCATGATCTCACAAAGGTATCCATATTCGAGATTCGTGAGACCAGCACCCAATAACAAGTCATTTGCACCACTAGAGAGATCATTATTACCCCCATCAAAAATCAGAAATTTTGCCCTCTCAGCACTATCAAACTGCATAAAAACAGAGACATTCACAGGACTTGATACTAAAAAAAGCATAGTAACATTGAGAGGTAATAAGAGCAGAAGTAAAAAAATAATCATAGATAACAAATGCCAAAGCTTAACTCTATTAAAACCACTCTCTTCCTTCTTATCTTTCAAGATTTTCTATACTAGAAACTTGCACATACTTTTATATTCCGCTATTTTACCCTCTGCCCTTCTCCAAAGGAAACTGGCCATCTTCACATTACATTTTAACATAATAATTCCCCAATTTTGAAACTTCTGCATTGGCATTCTAATATTTCAATGTACAATTCACATGGCTTGAGCCAAGGTGTATATGTAATAATCTCTCTAAACACATCCTAAAAGCATGAATCTCATATAAGGTTGAATGCCTCACATTGGAAACCTTGATTTTAACTCATTCACATGTATCACTAGAATAGTGGGTCATAATGTCTTATGAAGTTCAACATGACAATGTAAAAAAGGGTGAAAATCTTTATATACCAAGGTCTATAAATGATGAAATTGATAAAAGTTCATGCCTATAATTGAAAATATGGAGGAAGCTGTAATATATCAAAAACTGATGGCAGGATGATAAAATCTTCTGGAATAACAATTTACAGATAAAGTATATTAGCGAAGAGCAGAATTAAGATGCATACAGGTATCCATAGGTTCCATAAGCCTTCTTTCTTTGCTAACTCCTTTAACTTCTCCTCTGCTGGGTGAACAGTCCAACGTGATGCTGACTGGGCAAGTTTATAAAATTCATTTTCCATGGGGTATATGTGTTCCTCCATGAACTTAATTAGTTTGTTCCTCAGCGTCAAAACCTTTTGACTAGGAACAAACTTCCCCCCATTTGAGAGGCCTTGAATATCATTCCCATTCACTAACTCTTTTGAATAGTCTCGTGCATTTGCATCTGATTTGTTGAAAGTAAAAATACCTCAGCTATTTTGGGTAACACTAATACTCTTGTAATATAATTAGCTTCTGGTAAAGTAAGAAATTGTATGTGAGAATTGCATGTAAGAGCCCATAATATTTAAATGGTGTAGCTACCAGATGGAGGATGCTGAGGAAGCACAGATTTGCGTTCAATAAATTCCCAAGCAGCATCTATAAGACCATTTGCAAGTACCTCTGTGTGTCGAGCACGCTCACCTCCTGATGCATTACCCTGGATTGCACAGAAAGATGCTACGAATTATTAAATCTTAAACTCCAATGACAACAGCATCTCTAACAAGTTTAGATACCTTAACCCATCTATTGTATACTCCTGCATAAATTGAAGCTCCACGGAACAAAGAAAAAGCAACATAGAACTTCCACTCAGCAACAGGCCATTTTCTTCCCTGGCATCCAAAACTCCCCTGTTAATTTCTCAAGTATATATAAATCAACCACTATTCCACTTGATAGATTGCAAATTTTAGCTACAGAATAACATGGTAGATCAACATATACAAATGTCAGAGATATGCCATAAGCAACCCTAGCCAATGTTCATGACCATCAAATACAAAAAATATTACAAGTTTCAAACAAAACCAAGACATGATCCAAATCTTCAAGTTATAAACTGTGGTGCATTGTCTAGTCTAGGCATAATCAATATACAAATATGAGATTAGCTAGTTATCAATGAACATGCTTGATGGCTTTTCCAATCCTCAACAAGATTGTGTCTTCAGGCAAAGGCAATATATAAATGTTCTTGATCTATACCAGAATACCTCATAGGTGATACAAAAATCCAAATTGAGCATATATAATAATGGATATTAGAGTTACGGAACTTACTGACAGAGAGCAGTATTCAGCCAAGTATTCTGGTAGTGAAGGAATTCCCTCTGGCAATCCAGAAAGTTCCAGACCTGCATGTATTTTTTCATGCCCAATATCTGCAATATAAGGCTGCCAAAGAAACAAACCATGAATTGCATTGGTAATTCAATTAATCAACAGCCCAGTTAATCTGATACTATAAATCTATTTTAAGATTAGCTTAACAAGCTCACAAAATAAATAAAAATATTAACTATCAAGATAATATCAACAAAATGTAGGTGCAAAACAACTATGTAGGGTAACATAACAAATACATCTTTATGCGCCAAAATCTTGAGTCAGAAAAGTGAATATATAGCACATACCAAACAGCTATATGCGACATCACACATTTGGTTACCAAGGGTAGACAGTTCCCAGTCTAGTATGCCGATTACTCGATCCTGCAGTAGAAAGAAATCTTATCAGGCATATGACTTAGGTTCTAAGATGTCAATGAATTGTTATAAATCCTGAATGCTAATTTCGATACTGTCCAGAGTAATCTATACATGAACAACATAAATTTCTATTACTTTTAGCACTATGGTCATGATTTTCTAAGTTTGATCATGACCTGATAGAAATATCTATGCATTAATACCAGAACAAATAAAAAGTATTTATTTTTCATCCATTGAAACTTAAAGGGAAAGTGTATACTCTTACTATATGCATCTTACCTCTGTGGGATGGAACACGAGATTGTCAATGCGAAAATCTCCATGAACTAGACCTCCAGTTGCTCCTGAAGAATCTTCAGGAGGGATTTGATGCTGTAGCCAATCAACCAGTGCAAACATTTTTGGATTTCTTGCAGGTTTACCCTCACTGGTTGAGGCAATATATTGCTTAGCCCACCTCTCAACCTAAAATGAAATCCATTAGTGCTATAGTCTATAGAGTTGGTAGAATAAACTAATTTGATCCTAACCCTTTTTTTTGTGGCCTAGTACAATAGCGGGGGTGGGGAAAGGAGATAGGGGAATGGAGCTGAAAAATGGACATGGGGATAGGGATAAGTGACCCAACATTTCTGTTTTTCTATAGACTCATATGGCCATACAAGGTATAACCTTGACCGTAAATATGCAGGCATTTTAGCTGTAAATCATTTAAAATAATCTACCTGTCTTTTACAATAATCATTACGCCGCCCATATTTTCCCAGACCAATGGAGTCCACGTTAGCAGAATGTAAGGAAGCTAAGATTTTAGCAGTTTCCCGGTATATTGCCCTCTTCCTCTCTGGAGCCACACCCTGATACATCGGTATAACATAATTCAACAATCAAACCGACGATAGTTAAGAAAAAGTAAATAACGACCACACTAATAAGAGAATAGATGATAATTTTAGTAGAGAAAACTGAAGATAACAGGTAGACAAATCATACTGGTAGCTTGGGGTCAATAAATATGCGTCCCTCCAAAAATTCCATGATATAAAATGCTGTTCCAATTACAGTTGGATCATTGCACAAACAGAAAACTTTAGGAACTGGAACATGGGTATGAGTGCCTAACGCCTGGAGAACCTGTGAGAGTGAAAAATAAATAAATAAAAAAGGAAGAATCAAAATTCTGTTCTAATTAACACAGTGGTCTGGTTTTAGTTACTCAGTATCAATTTGATCACATAAAAACTTTTTACACCATCAACTTTTCAGCATTCATCAAATCCAGCTGTTAAGAGATTATAAATGCAGGAAGCAATAACACAAGATGGTTAAGCAGAACCTGAAACTCTCTGTCGACGGCATGAGCCGAGGCCAGCAATTTTCCTGGAGGCTTCTTCCTCAGAACATAACGCTTCACCACTGAGCCACCTGAACCCACTTCCATCAAGTATGTGGGGTTCGATTGTCCATGCCCAAACTACATAAAGAACTCACCCAGAAACAGAAGAGTCAAAAATCAACCCCCCAAGGAAAAACAAAATGATAAAAATCCAAAATTGATGGAAAAGAAGGAAACCCAGATGACCCAAAAGCAGAAAAACGCAAAGAACGAACCTGGGAGACGGTGAAATGAGAGGGAGAAGGAGGGAAGCCAGAAACGTTGGCAGAGCAATAGCGGAGCAAAGAGTTGTGGTCGAAGTGCTGAGCTGGGTTGAGTTGGGCTACAAGATCAGATGTATTCCTCGCCATATCCGATTTCGATTTGTCCCAGAATGTAGGAACGAAAGCAATACAATGTTAATGACACCTAGAACTAGAAGAAGAGAAGAGAAAGAGAACGATGAGCATGATCTGATTTTGGTTCTGACGTGATAAGACAATGACAACTTCAATTCATGGGACGAATTCCTCTCGTCTCATTTTAATACGAGGCCGTTTTAGACACATCATTTTTCAAACAATGCATAAATTGGTAATGTCATTCATTCATATTTAACTAAAACCACTTTAACTTCTAGCAGAAACAAAAAATATCAATCACTCAACCATTCTCATAATTATTGGTTCTTGATTAATTTAAATAGTAACTCTTATATCAAATAATAAGTGATTAATTAAATATAGTTGATTTTGAATCGAAAACATTTTGAGTACCATTACCAACGATATCATAGACTCTATGCTAAAATGCAAGCTTTATAGATTGATTTTGAATGAATAGGACAAATTTTTACTTTCGATTAAGAGAAGGAAATTTTCTTTTGGTGATAAAGAAAAGGAATTTTTAGGTGGTCATTTCCATTTTTTCAAATCACCAAAAGGGCAAGAATGAAAAGGAATATGTAATTTCGAAAGCCACGATCTTCATATTAATTTACTCTAACACTTTTAATTCTTACATAAAAGTTAATCTAACTTTATCTTATCCGTATTTCACGTGTTGTATTAAATTTTATATTTATAATTATTAATTGGTTTATTTTGTTTTTAGAAAAAATTATAATTAAAATATTTTAAAGAGAACTTTTAATTCTTACATAAAAGTTAATCTAACTTTATTTTATCCGTATTTCACGTGTTGTATTAAATTTTATATTTATAATTATTAATTGGTTTACTTTGTTTTTAGAAAAATTATAATTAAAATATTTTAAAGAGAACTTTTAATTGAGAAATTTTCAAGTGTAAAATAAATTAATTCAAACATACTTCTTATAAAATGTAATAGAGAGAGTGATATTCAAAATTTAATAATATTATTACTCAAATTTGGTTTTTTTTTGTTTGTGATAATAATTTAGTGCAATTTTAATTTAAGTTTATATATACAATTTAATAGTGTAAATATAATAAACCAATAAAGAAAAGTCATTTTAATTTATATTAACTTTTATATGACATAAAAAACATATAATTTTACTCTTTTTTTTTACAATTTTATTAATAATGAATTTGGATTATGTTTAAAAAAATGTTATTTATCCATAAAATTAATAGTTAATAATATAATTAATTACTTCTCAAGATAATATTATATTTGATAGTTAATAGTATCATTAATTACTTCTCAAAGCAATTTTACTAATATATATAGATTAACTCAAGTTTTATACGGGAAAATATTATGTTTATACAACACTTTAGAACTTACATATAAGTTAATAAAATTTTTTTAGAGTTTGATTCCATTTTTATACAGGAAAATATTTGTTATAAGTTATATAAACGATCCAATTCTTATGCATTAAAGTTGTTACAAAATGATATAAGAAGAAATGAGTGCATCTTCTTATATAAGTCATATCTTTCTTTGGGGTTTTTTCTTTTTTGTCTTTTCATCAGTCTAATCCGATCCCCTCAGTTCTCAATAGGGCTTCTAAAAAGAACAATAATATTTACACCAACTTATATGCAAGTTATTAAATAATATTCTGGGTACTGCTGTAACTATTTTTTTATTTAGATTGTCCACATATCTCATATAATATGTATTATTAGCATTTTCCTCTCTAAAATCATAAACTTTTATACCTCAGTTTTGTGGTGTGAAAACAACACAACCCTACGCATATATCGCTAATAACAAATCATTCTGTGTTGATAATTTTTGAAATGTAATAATAATAAACCACATTTTAAATATTAATAATACTTATTAACATATAATAATAAATTACTAATAAGATAAGTGTATATTATTATTATTATTATTATTAGAATAAAAAGATATGATAATGTCATATTGTCATTGCACTTTATAAATATTTAGTTTTATTTAATTTTTTCATGAAATAATTTTTAATTGAAAGCTCTCTCTTAAATATTTTAATTATAAATATTTTAAAATATAAAATAAACTAATCTAAACATTGTTCATGTTAGGTTAGAATAGTTGAGGACACTGAATTAATCATGGACATGGTGAGGGTAAGAAACCAAAGTTTACCAACCTACCAATCCGTTATTTTTTCAACTACAAGTTGATAGTCACCCTGTTAGCACGTAGATTAAGAGATAGACTAAATAATTAGTTAGTTTTTGTTGGCAACTTGGTGTGTGAATTGTGGTTGATTTCAGTTGCTGGCTATATATATACTCTCTTTTTTTTCTTCTGCAATTCATCTTTCTTATTTCAAATGTGAGAAGGAAGGAATAGATCGTGCAACCATTTCATATATGAGCGTTATTATTTTTGCATTTATAGGTCTTACGGTGAAAGGGGTGGCAAGTCATTTATTTTGTCATCTCTCCCTCTCTCTTTCGTTTGTCTGTTATTACTTATTAATTTATCAAAACTAGAAGAGTACAAAACCATATGAAAGTACACAACCTACATTTTAAAAGATTATTTTCAACTTAAGTGAGCAAAGCCAGAATCATTGGAGAGAGAGAGAGAGAGAGAGAGAGAGAGAGTACAGTGTAGTTCCACACTGTCCACTCATTTGAAGACCTCCATAGAGGTAACATGCATAGTCTCTTAAAAGAAGAGTTCCATTTGTTCCAAGTTTCTACCCAATAAAACAAATTTACATAGTTTATCCACATACGTATCATAAATCTACGTAGCATTCTCATTAGTTCCATAAGTAAGCCATGCAGTGAGCACCAGGAAAAGCTCCTTCAAGGAAGTCTAAAGTTGCTATTCGACTGCCAGTGGAATCGTTTTTATCTGAAAGAGCAAAAGGTAGTGAAACATCATCAAGATTATTTTGATTCATTCTAGAAGGAATTTCAAGAATCACTGAATAGTGGTTAATCATGAAAAAGAAGCTGCGCAAGTAGGAAACAGTCATTCCATTTCGTTTATGACTTAAAAAAACAATGAATGGAAGCACGACACACTCACAAACATGTGCCTACTTGCACAGACCACCATCTGGTTTATTAAGCCCACGTCACCCGTCTCCAGAGAGGGACATGAATACATCAACCGAGGGTTAGTCGAGCTGGTAAGCAGGTTCGCCCCCATGGAATAGGACGCAAGTTCGAATTCCAGTGGAGTCGCTCTGGTTGGAAGGCAACAAAACCCTTGTATTCTAAGTTGTCAACCGTGGACTAGTCTCATAGGGTCCCAACGGACCTAACCCGTAGGGATACCGCATGGAGCCACTCGGCTCAAAGAGCTAATTAGGGTAGTTGACAAAAAAAAAAGGGGGATATGAATACAGGATCAACATTGGTTTCAGAGTTCAGACCCAGCACATACCATTTCTTGGTTTTAAGTTTTAACTTGGAGTTATCTAAAGAAAGAAAAGCAAATAGTCCACACAGACCAGGTCATTATTAAAGCTAGACATGACAATCAGTTGTCCAGTCGTGTTTGATTGTCAGTATAATTTACAAGGACGTTACAGATCTTAATGCCCCTTACTCTTTTAGGCAATTTCATGCCATAAAATAGTCTCTACAATATCATACACACAGATATGGATCGCTAATCTAACTGTGAGCTGTTTTAATCAGTGGCAAAAAACTTGGTTTTGAAATCCAGAAAGATACCTTCTTACTCCCCACATTCTTCCCAAATTTTGATATCAGTAGTCCGCTTCATTTTTACTTTCACCCCAACTAAATTGAGAATTATAAAGACTAGAGATAATTGCTATTCATTCAAGTTATTTCAAAAGAGGCCAAATTGATTGTGACCAAAGAAAAAGGAAGAACTAAAAAAAGAAAATTTTGATATAAAGAGCTAGTATGACCCATAGCCTCTACTTATATTAGAATAAGAAAAGAGGGAGAGGGAGCCATAGCACGTTTATATCTTTAAGTTAGAAGATTAAAATAACCCATAGCTGGTTGGGGGGATGGGGTTACAATAAATGGAAGAAGAAGTAAAAATGACACACGGCAATCTCTTTTTCTTCCTCAAAAGCTTCATTTGTATCCATAGACCAAATGACCACATTCAATGGCCAAGGAAAAAAAAACAGACCACCTTAAAACTTAATAACTTTGTATGATTGTTCTATTGTGTATGTTGTATTCTTTTTGGCCCTTCAAAATTTCTTCTACTAAATTAGAGGGTGCTATGGGTCCTTTTCCATAAGTCTCCCAGTACCAGTTATCTAAAAAAGGGTACGTTTGATCATGTGTATGATATAATAGAGAAAAAGTCACTTTGAGAATTTTAGGGTGAAGGCTTAAAAGTTGAACACAAGAGAGCTGCTGGGAGAGAAATGCAACTAACCAAATCCCGGAACTTGAGAATGTAAAACATCTCCAAGTATCGCCTAGTTTCTCTCCTCTCAAGCTTAGACACGTGCTTCCAGAAGCCATAAACACCAGCTAAAGTCAGTAGCCTATCAGAGTATATCTTCCATGTATACCTATAAAATTAAAATAAAACAAAAAAAGAAATCAGTTTCTAAGCAGAGAAAGATTCATCTTTTGAAATGTGCACCTAGTAAAAGCAGACCTCTCATGGATGCGTCCAAGGCCTGCATCAGAAATCTTGTTCCAGTAGTCAGGATCACTCTGACATTGCCCAAAAAAATTTATTAAAACTGCAGCAATCTGATCAGGGTGATGTGGGTCAATATGGAATCCAGAAATGCCGTGCTCAATCATCTCAGCAGGGCCACCGTGACAAGTGGCAAATGTAGGAAGACCACAAGTCATAGCTTCCACAACTGTTAGGCCAAATGCTTCATAAAAAGCAGGCTGCAACAGGTAACAAGAACATGGTTGAATATACTTAACCACTAAACATCTAACAACTCAAAACAAATCCTTATCTATCTCCTACCTGCACAAAAGCACCTTTCACATCAGCAATATAACGGTAGAGCTCCCCATTACGAGCGCGATTCATTTGGGCCTTTATCCAACGAAACTGGCCATGTAAGTTGTATTTTTCTATGAGGCCATGCATTTTCTCTATCTCCCCCATTTCTTCTCTGTCCCGAGACTTCTTTACATCAATGTAGCCACCAACTACCACAAGATTCACAAGCTCTCTCAGCTTGGAGCTTTTACCAAAGCATTCAACAAGTCCCGTCATATTTTTCACTCGATCAAGTCTTGCCATAGAAAAGATAATTGGCTTTGATCGATCATTTAACATGCCACTGCATTAGCAAAAAAAAAAAGATATTAAAAAAATTCTTGTCTCCCATCACTGTTACAAGAGCAATGGAGGAACTGCAAGAGATCCTTTTGACTTAACTCATTAGAAAATGCATTCCAGAAACAATTACCCAGCTCCACTCAGCCAGCAATTTCAAGTTTTCAACCAAGTAAGAATTTATTAGAAAAGCCATATATTCAAAATATATGAAACTATAAAGCTGTGAACTTTCTTATTAACTATGGCATGATTGATATATTAATTATCATATTAGGAGAGTAAAAGGGGTCCAATTTGAAACTGCATCATACTAAATCAAATTTTGGTTTGACTTGGCCTAGAGTTTGCAGCATAGGACATTGGGATTAACTGTATTTTTTATCAATTTTCCAATGGCAGCTTCTTATAATCCAGAAAAAGTCTATATTCGTGCTTGATTTACACAATCATATGTCTTAGAGAAGAGGCTGAAATAATAATATTTATTGAAGTTAGTTCACTAAGTAGTGATTAATGCAACAGCTGTCAAGTTGAATTTTAAATCTCCAAGATAGACATATAGTTGACGATGCCAGTGCAACAAATTCAATTTAAAAAATGAAAGAGAAAGAGAACAAAACTTGTCTCTTTATGATACAAACATTATCTTTATTGAAAAATACTCACATGTGCTCTTCATTCTGTTCAGCACCATATACCAGTTCTTCAATCGAACCATGTAGAGCAGTTAGTCTCTTTTCTTTGTCAGAGTACGGAAAATATATGCACATGTCTGCACCCGGAGACACGATATTAAACTTGGGATCAAAAACATCAATGCCATGAACAACTCGATACAGTCCTGGAAGAGTGAAGGCTGTGTGGCTCTCATATTGTCCAACATTATTCTTGCTGAGGCAAAGTAATAAACAATGTTAGGGAATATTGTGATAGGGAAATCAAACAGCATATTTGAAAATTATCATATGGCCAACTGAAGAAAAAAGTGCAAAGCATTAGTTCATCAAATGCTGCACAATTATGTCAAAGAACTAGCTTTATATACTTCAGGACTCCATTCAGTTATTCTTTGGTGAAATCTTATGATTCTGAGTTAGATTAAAAATCCTCGTTGTGTGGACATGACCAAGTTTTATGTTAAATGAAAAATACAAATTTTCCATCAATATTACTTAAAATTGACATTCATTAAGTATCTACTAATATTTGATATGCATGATCATTATCATAACTGCTTACAACCCTCTGTGCATGCCTCTGTGTTTTGAGGGAGGGAGGATGTATCACATGGGAACACCAAATTATCATGAGAGAAACAGAGAAATTCTTAGATCATGGCTGAATGATCTGAATTAGAGCACCATATAGAAGACAAGTCCACATGATTATCTAAAATGTGATGTTAAGTTTCATGTTTCTAGAAATGAACTTACCTTCCTGCAATTTCTTGGTATGTACTAGTGATTATAAAGTCCGCATTGTTCATTGCAATAAGGTCAGCTGTGAATTGACAAGTAAAATGGTACTTGTCTTCATATTTTTTCCAATATATATCAGAATCTGGATACTTCGTCTTCTCCAATGCATGAGCTATGTTGCACTACATGGAAAGTTTTGTAAAGACAACATTAATAAAAAAAAAAGGTTCAGTCTTGCCACTCATCCAGGCCCAAAAAACAGGTGTGAACATGCATATATAAGTGGATTGATCTTTGTCTTGCATGATAATAACTTGATGTTAAAGTGTAAGCACACCTGTGTGATTCCTAGCTTGTAAGATAATAAGGTTGCAACAAGATTTCCATCACTGTAGTTGCCAATTATCAGATCTGGAACTCCTTGTAACTCAGCAGCAATTTCGTTTGATGCATCCTATAGATCAAGTAAGATTATGCAGACAAGACATAAGATTATTGAGTGCTCCTTCTTGTTCCCTTAAAGGAGAAGGACATGATAATGAATGAAATGCCTTCAACCTAGACTGCTGATTGTAGGCTAGATTGTGGCATAGAAGGCCAACAATTGTTCTGTGTCCTGGACTTCTAGCATATAAATTTAAAAAGGAAAAAGAAAAAAAAGGGGATCCCATAACTCTGAAGATTATTACCAATTTACCACATTAATCAAACTTGCACTGATACCGGTTAACAAAAGTATGTTTCCATATTTTTTATCTTTTATTGACCAGAAATAACCTTTCGTTACATCCAACCTTTCAACTGGATCAACTTTGGCATAGTTTGCCTGAAAGGCCAGCCATAATAGCCAATCCCAAAGCAAGATAAATAACAAAACGTAAATGTGGAAATATCTACTTATTTAACTTCCTTTTAGCAATACTGCATGGAGGAAGGGGAGGAGAAAGACACTACAGAGGATGAAAATAACAAGATTGACATTTAAGCATTTGCTGGAGCTTACCTCTGCAAATGTCTCTAGATAAGGCCACACATCAAACCTTGAAATCCATTTTCTCAAAATTCCGTTCTTAGTTCTAAAAGGTATGCGCAGTATGTTTGTGTGCTCAGTTCCACTAACTCTTTCTAGTCTCTGATTGCATGTTGTCCCTTTTGCCTCTGGTATCAATCTTGAAACCTAGAAGCACCATAAGGGTGTAAATAAAATGTGATGCTAATACTTCATTTGTCAAATCAATAATTGAAATTTGGGGCAAGGGACTTTTGGAATCACTTACAATGAGAATTTTTGGAGACACATCAAGTCCTTGCTTTCGAATTCTGAGTAGCATCTCATTTTCCAAAGCACGCACTTGATCAAGTATATAAACAATCTGTCCCTCATTAAGTGACAGTAAGACATATAATCGGCACAAAGAATTATTAGTTCTCACTATAAGTATTAGCAAGCCAACAGCATAAGCACAATGAGCAAGTTTTCAATTTCAATTGTAACTAATATCACGTAGACTCCAACAAAACTTACTAAATAATACCTGCCCACTAGTATCAGGCAAACCTAAGACATTTGCTTGGCCAAAGTAACCATGTGGAGATACAATTACGACATTGAATACCATAGGAATTCTTCCTAGAAAAGTCTCTAAGGTGGATGGATCAGGAGCCTGAAGGATGTCTAGTAGAAGATGCACCATTTCTGACACCCTCTGTGCTGTATCACCCCAACCTCTCGCGAATCCCAATCCTTGTAGTCTGCACCCAAATAGTGAAGAAAAAGAATAACATATAATGTATCCAGTAAATGAATAGTTACTTTTATATGCAATTAGTTAGCTCCAAAACTTGGAAAAATTCAGAATGACTTCAGTCTTAGAGATTGTTGCTTACTCGTATTCAAAGTCAGAAAATGGTGTATTTGGTTGGAGCTTAGAAAGGAATTCTTCTGCCTTTGCCAAGGCAGACTGGAGCTTAGATATGTTATGAATGCGGTCATTTAGCATCAATGCCTGCATAATATATTGGTGAAATTGGCTTGCTAACGAGTGCCCTCAGTGCACTCGTTAAGGAATTAAAAAAAGAAAGGATTAAATGCAAACGTAGAAAATTTAATATCTTAGAAACCCAAAAAGCATTCAATACTTTCTTTATTAAGCAATTAGGAGAATTTATAGAAAGGATATTAAATGCTTCTTAAACAGTGCCCTAAGGGATAGTAGCACCCTTATAAATTTACATCCCTTGGTGAAGGTTACCTCATGCTCATAGTTACAAAGTAACACTCTAACATCATGCATGAACTATGATAAATGATGAAGGTGAAATAAGAATTACACTATAATTTAATGTTCACCCTAAAAGAACAAAGATTCATCCTAAAGAATATCCATACAGTGGTATTTTAAGATTTCAGTACGGTAAGGTAAAGATTTATCTACTGTAAACAAAATTGCAGCAAATAATTATCACTGTTTCTAAATGATTGAGTACTGCTTTCATCAAAGAAAACATATAGTAGACAAACTTACATGACCATCATATTTGTGTGTGCGAAGAAATGCAAGGAGAGGCTCCAAACTTTCTTTGTTATGGAACATGAACGATGACAGGTGACGGTTGAGAAATTGAACTCCATTGCCAATAGAGGAGGATCGAGTTGGTCGAGGGAACGTTGCATTAAATGGCTCAAAATCTAGTTCAAGCACATAATTGTCAGTGCACCTGGATCAAATTTTCAAAAATCATGTTATAATTTCTCCATGAAGCAAAACTGAAATTATAGAATACCACAAAGTTCATTTACTTTATAGAATACTTGGCTGATGGTAAGTGGTAACATTCAGATAATCAGTAAGACAGTATCGAATATAAAATTCAAAAGGTATTGCAGAAGATTTACAAAACAGAGAGAAACCCTTACTCTCCATCTACAAGTTCTTCTTTGAATCGAAGATATTCTGCAACACTCAGATTATCCACATTGAGTTCAAAGACATTAACACGAACATGCTCCCAAACACCAGGTCTTGGACGCATAGCTATAGAAACGAAAGGAGGTAGAACTATAGCTTCCTGTGACAACAGGAACAATAGGTTTCAAAAAATACAATAACAAGGAAAAATCAAGTATAGTCATTCATTTAACTAAGCTGTACATTACAAAGGAAAAAATTGAGAAAAGTGGAGTCAGTGTAAGATTAAAACTTAAGAATAGGCAGTCCTTTATCATCTCCTTTTCAATTTTACTTCCATTTTTCGTTTATGTCAATTTTAAATGAAGAAATTATTTGGACCGTCCATGAAAAGCTAGCCAGACCAAACTTTTACACGACTCTTACTAAAAAGACCATAGTATACCATGACAATCAAATTGATAGAATTAAAAATAAAATAAAAAAGGAAAAACGACAATTGAAGAGAATGAGAGGTATGTTGAAGTGGGATAATGGAATTTCCATTTTGCCAAGGGAGAAATTTAAAGAAAAGGGGATAAAAAATCTAGACTCTTTTTCTTTTCGTACAAGGAAGACAATAAATACTCGCTTTTCCGACTAAAGGTGTGAAAAAGAAACTGATTTAATTTTGATTACATGAAATAAAGAGCCCCATTACTGTGATCTAGTGAAAGTTCACCTTTGCATATTCCAGAACTTTGACAAATGGGCTATCTTTGAGTTTCTGCAACCCTTCATCCTCTTTAACAATCTTTTCTAGCTCGTCCAGCAGTTGATGTGGTTGCAGTATTCCTTTCCCCAGAGCGACATACCTTCACAGAAAAAAAGATTACTTAATTTCAGAAACCCGAGTTCATAGAAAGCACAACAGGTAATGGAACCCATTCATCCAAAAACTTGTTGCCTTGTGAATATCACAGACACAAACTTAACATGCATGAAGAATTTAAGAATAGAATACCCACTTGCCAAAATCACAACTTTACTGAGAGAGAGAGAGAGAGGGAGAAATAGAGAACCTGGAGAGAAGAGAGATCAACTCATTACGGTAACCATATAGAGTATCCTGCACCCTCTCCCTCAAGCTGGAAGCTCTATCGTATCTGGAAGGGGTCATGATTGGGTATCAAAAACTCAGAATGAGTCAATGACTTAAACCCCACGGTTCAGAAGCAAATGAAGATGGCAAACACAGGGTGAATGTAAGTGACAGAATTGGAAAGAAAAAAGAAAGAAGACATTGGAGGTGGAGAATGGAGATGTGGTATTTATTTTATTTATAGCCTTATAGGGAAAAGGAATGGGGGGAGGCAAGCAAGAGAGTGCAGAAGAAACTGCCATTGTTGCTCTGAACAATGCTTGACGTGGCGGAAGAGGTGGGTTGGGTGCTGTCCTGTCCCAGACACAAAATGTGGCTGTTTCTTTCCCTCGTAATTTAAAATTGTCAAACGGTGTACTTTTGTTTTTTTTCATAAGGTTTTGGAGCATTGCTATTATTGTTACTGCATCTCAATGCAACCGAACGAAATCAAAGCAAAATCGCATTAGATTTACCAGCTTTTTATGTATTGTTTACAAAAGTTATAAAAAAGTGTTTTATACAAAAACGTGTACAACTGCATAGAGAAAATACTGGCATTGAAATCCATAAGTCTCTTTTCCTATCGGAGGGTATACTATTCATTTACTCATTTAGATGTGCTTTGATAAAAATTAATTTTTAAAAAATAAATACTTCTATTATATTTTAATGTGTTTAGAAAAGTTAAATAACTTAAACGGATATATTCTTAGTGCACCTTACTAGAGAATTAAGGAAGGATATAATTTCAATACTTTTACTAGTCAAATTTTTAACAAATTAAATGACAATATAACACAATGAATCAAAATTAAACTCATTAAGAAACACCTATACTTTCTGTGTGGAAATGGCATGGCTTCCCAAGTAGGTTCTGCATGTCCTGAGAATTGATTCACGCACCTTGGGAATAGATACATGTTCCAAGAAACAAATAGTTGGTGGGCTTGAGGATTTGGTTGAGGATGAATGGTACGGCCCCGGATTGTCTTTTCTGAAAACCAAAAAGCCCAAGTAAAAAGAGCTAGCCCAAATATAGTGCCTAAACCTAAAAGAGTGAGCCTAAACCCAACAATACGATATATCAGAATACTTCGAAAAAAGATAAGGAAGAGCCCACCTTATTACGTGATCAAACGTTCTTGTTCAGCCTCTTTACTAAACTATTAGAGTTTATTTTTAATTTATTGGAGTTTATTTATTATTATTATAAGTATTTATAAAACATTTATTATCTATTGCATTTATGATAGTATGTTATTTAATAAAATCTAGAAATTAGTTTACTGGTTAAAGATGTGTGTTTTTTTTATCTTAATTGAGATTTAATCTTATACTAAACTAATGTGAAAATGTATATTTAAAATCGTCTCAATTGAGATTTAATTTCAATTGACACAAAAAGTAATTTAAGAATATCTTTATTCGTACAAACAAAAAAATGAACTTATTTAACAAGTTCAATTCTAATAAACACTAATTTAAACTGTTTATTCAAAATGGGACTTCCCTCTTTTATTATTACGTTAATTATTTTTCTTCCCTGTTGTTAACAAATATAAGGCTATTGGAAGTAGTTTTTTTATTCTATTTCGTCTTAAAACTTATTCCTCCATTTTAAAGAAAAAAAGTAAGAGTGTATCATGCACCCAATAAAATTAAAATGTAACTTAGAAACAAGATTTTCTTAAATAATTAAAGACAACCTAATTATATAAATTTAGGACAAATTGTGCTTTCTTCTTCCAGATTTAAAGAAAAATGAAGTGACTTCATAATAAAAGGGTCCAGCTGGGGATTAGATTCCTCATGTCCCATACCCTTATTATGATTGATCGATCTGCCCTTTAAGACTAAGACAATTCGAGTTGAATAGATTCTGTCACAGGTTCGCTGCTCCTATCCTATTTACCGTGTTCTTCATCTTAAAGCAAAGTGTAGCCGATACCTGATAGCGATCAAACAATAAAATCCCACCTCTGTTAGTGATATTAATTTAAATATATTCCTTTATTAATCAAGCTTAAGAACGAACCAAATCAGAATTGAGATCACATAAAAATTTTAATTATGTATAACTATCCAATATTTAACTCTTAATCCGTGTGTTAAGGGCGTGAACAAATACACCCTTTTTACTGCGATAAAATGATCCCAAGATATTTCTCATCTTACCAAAAAAGATGCTTCCTCCCACAAATATTTATTAAAAATATAATCCAAAGCATTGTCCAAGTGTCTATATTTTATAAACAGCATGAGGTCATGCTATTGGATCCATTATAGTATACATAGATGCTGCAAGGGATGCTAAATGAACCACTTTTGCCATCTATATAAGGGGACTTGGGCTTCTTACTTTGGAGCAAGAAACCAGCTATCCCCAAAGGGCAAAAGCCACTTGATTACTCTTTGCTCTATGGCATCTCCAGCAAACCTTATAAAAATCGGTTTGGAAGGCTTTGATCTGATAGAGAAGCACTATGGTCGATTCAGAAAGCCCAATCAAGTTTCCACACCTGAAGTGCCTATTATTGTTAATAGCAACGATGCAGCTGCTAAATTTGGTGGGGCGAAGATTGACAATAATCCAAAGGCAAAGCCACCACGTCGTGATTGGGCCGGTAGTGGTTTAATTAGATGTAAATAGCTTCAACTAGAGTAGCTACTACTACTTATTACTTAAGGTCTTTTCTTTTTCCCGTGTTTATGCTACATACTTGTTGGAAGTATGAAAGAGCTTGCGGTAGTGCATATAAGGTTTTCTGCAGCTGAGGCTGATATATATGTTGTAATTACCTTGTAGTGTGTGTACTATAACTTTGGTGGAGGTAATGGAAGTGCTATATATTAATCTTTGGTGCTTACATTTTTTACTCTTTCGATAATAATTCTGTGCATTAAACAAAAACTCCATTTATAAACTAGTCCTCCCAACACTTTTTTTTTTTGTTTCTTTCTTTTTATAGTTTTTCATAATAACTTTTTATACTAGATTTAAAGGAAGTCTTGTAATCTGTTTTTTTTAAAAAAATTATAGTAGATCTGAAAGGCTTAGAAATTTCTATTTTTGTCAAAATTGTAGTGTTATTTAATTTGTGTGTGCCTATGCTTAATCAAAGTTTTGGTTTGTTGGCACTTGGTTCGCTTGTGTGTGCCTATGCAAATACTTTCGATGACAAAAATGTTTAAATTACTCGAACTTAATTACCTGCATAAACATTAATAATCTATGCAAAAATTTTAATAAAAAAAGATTGAATAAATAGGATTAACATTTTTCTCAATTGCATTGCAAAAATGAAATCCAATAGATTGGATTGGAAAGAAAAAGGCCATGCAAGCTGAGGGGAATCTAGCATTCCCAGTTTCGAAAAACTTGAAAAGAATTGGAATATAATATAAGAGAGTGAAATTCGGTCCAAGGATTGGGCTTGGACAATTCAAGTTAAAGAGAATGGTACGTTGACGGTGGAACCATCTCCGACAAGCCATGTTCCCTGGTTAGTCTCGCCATTACCATTCAAGGGACCATTATCTATGTCAGCTTTAGGTGATTTGTCTTATACCAATATCCTTGTTAAATTTACAATACACCATTGTTATACTAAAATTTAGAACACCAAATATATGTTAATAATCAATTTAAGGTGCATATCTTTATATTTTTGTGAGCTGATCAAGTCCAGTTAGTATATGTTTGGATTAGATTTTGTAAACTTGATTTTTGATTAACTTGATTTTATCTTAAAGTGAATTTGCAGTAAAGTAATTTGTGCTTAAAAACCTTTATTTAAAATGATTTTGGTAGAATAAATATTATTTACTTAGTATTAATCAAAACTACCTTTAAATACGTAATTACCAAAAAAGTATTAAGTTCTATATCACTTTGCCTATATTGCTTCTTCTTTTTTTCAAATTTCATTTCATTATTTTTGTTGTATACCTTAACAAATGACATGTGTTATTATAACAATTTTTTTCTTTTGGGGATATTATTAAATTTAAAAATGTATGGATGGTATTTTAGATTTTTTTAAAATAATAACTCCTTTTAAAATTCAATTGAAATGAAAACATGTCCTGCTATGTGTAAATTTGAATTTATAATTCAGTTTATAAAATTGAATTAATTTTATAAAACCAAAACAAATTTGGTATAAGAAAGATGGGATGGAGGGTATAATAGGGAAAATAAACATTGAAAGCATTAAAACTTGCCATGAAATTCTCAACGCCAACGTAAAAGCTTCATTTTCACACTTCTAGTCTAAGGGGGGTTTAGAGCCAAAAGCAATTGTGGTTGATACAACCAAACATAAAAATATTTAGTAAAATCACGTTTCCTATGGTAAAGGAGAGTTTGGGTTGTTGAAATGCCAACCCAAACATGCTATTATTCTCATATATGTTGGTGTGCAAATGCATACACTAGGAATCAGATCTTCCGCCTCTAATCTTCCATTCTGCAATTAGCAAACACATATGGAACAGTTTGCCGTTAGAATATTAGTAGAGTACTGGAGATTTGACCTAATAATATATAGTAGTAAACATACATGGTGATTTTCAAATCTATAATGAATCACTTAATAATAATTATATGGTTTTCCTGCTAGCTTACCCATTCAACGTAATTAATAAAACAAAATATCAATATAAATAGTGAATACACGCCATTTGAACTTTAACACAAGTGAAAGTAGTCACTATAAACTTTTAAATTTTTTAATTAAGTTCTTTAGTTATGAGAAATATGATAATTGGCCATTTTATTTGGATTTATATAAATATTGTTATTAATTATGTGATAATAAATATAGTTACATTACGTAAGAATTTCTTTTGAGAAAATAATATTTTTGTATTAAAAATTTTAAAAAATTAAATACTCGGGATTAGGCTATTTAAAACAAGTGAATACACGCCATTTGAACTTTAAGACAAGTGAAAGTAGTCATTATAAACTTTTAAATTTTTTAATTAAGTTCTTTAGTTATGAGAAATATGATAATTGGCCATTTTATTTGGATTTACATAAATATTGTTATTAATTATGTGATAATAAATATAGTTACATTACGTAAGAATTTCTTTTGAGAAAATAATATTTTTGCATAATTTTTTTTAAAATTTAAATACTCGGGATTAGGCTATTTAAAAAAAATGATATTACATAGATATTAACATATATTATGTACAAAATCATTTTTTTAGCCAAATTACCAATATCATATACATGAGCTAGAGGATATATTCCCTCAATTATTATTCCTTGTGGTCGATCGGTGATATTCTTGCAAGTCTGAATGCATTGCCACAAATTAAAGGGAAATAACCATTAATTTGAGCTATGAAGAATGAATACCAAACTGTAAATATATTAAATAGAATGAATTCAATCGTCATGAGGCTTACGCGCGTTAATTAGTAGGGGAGAGTAAAGTAGAGAGAAGATAATATCATAATAGAATCATTTTGCTTTTTGCTCCACCAATACTTAGAGAGACCATACCCTAATCAGTTAGGCAAAGAAGGTACACGGCATTCTTCAACAAGCCTAGTTAAGATGCTTGAAGGAACAAAATTATCAAATAATGCATACGGAATTAGATTCATAATACACCGACTTCCCTTTTTAATTCAATCATATCTGATTCGAATTATTGGATTATCATGTTGAAATCAAGGAACGAGGATCTGGTCACTTTAAGACACTATTTGAGTCCATCCATATTAATTTTTTTATTTTTTTATGCTGAATTTTTAAGTATCATAACTAAATCTTAGGACCGTTATTTACATATTCTATTACTTGAGTAGCACAATTGTAATCCAAATTTTTTAAAAGAATTTGATTTTGAAATATAATGTTGATTACAAATATGTTTTACCTTCATATTTAATAAACTATTATATATATATATATATATATATATATGGTTTATTATTTGATTTTAATTACTAAACTGAACATGACACACACACATTATGCATTTAAAAGTGAAGATTTCCATACTTTAGAAAAAGATAACATAGCTCGTGAAAAAGTTTAAAAAGATCAATTATATGTGCTCTCGAAATCATAGCATAAATGGTATATGGAATTGAAAAATAGAAAAGTTTAACTTTAATCCATTATTATGTAAAAAGACTTACACTATTATCAAATAATATAATTTTATATCATTAAAAAGAGTTAGACTTCTTAAATAATTGTTGTAATAGTTAAAAAAATTTTTAAAATAATTTATTAATATATAATTAGATAATAATATAAAATTTCTTTTGAATCACAATGAAATTAAAAAAAATATATTTATACTTCTTTCCGTAGTTAAAAAGTAAAATGCAAAGAATGAGAGAGACAAAAGAATAAAGTTTTGGGAATTAGATTCGCCAAGTATTTTCTTTTTCTCCTTTTAATATTGAGATATTTGGAGTTTAATTAATAGAATCTCTAGGTGACCACGACAACCCAAATCTTGGCCCGCGAAGAGTGACTAAACTCAATTGCACTATACGATTCTCGAGTCTAAATTATTTTGGCAGCTAGATAGATGAGTTTGAGAACACTTTCAATTTCTATCCAATTTCGACTTTTTTATATGATAAATTTGAATATATTCCATCGACTAAGCAAGGCTAAACATAAAAAATAAATTTAAGAGCTCAAATGAAGATCACTATAAACATTGATTTATGATAAAAGTGGCTTTAATTATTAGATGGACACACCTAGATATGTTCGTTTAATCCATAATAACTAAATATTCTTCTTGGCTCCACATGTAGAGCTGCAGATAAGCTAAAGGAACCACTTCTGCTTTCTATAAAAAGGATACTTAGGTCTCTTCCTATGAAGCAAGAGAAACCAGACAACCCAACAGGAAACTAAATTGATATATTCTGTTGCTGCTCCAATATTCAACATCAATGGCACCTCCTCCAGCAGACCTCAGGAAGATCGGTTTAGAAGGCTTTGCTCTGATAGACAAGTTCTATGGTCCAGCCCGAAGGAGCAGTGCCAATGATGCATTCCCTGGGCGACGAGAACGTTGGGTGGTTCATCAAGTGCCTAATGTTGAGATGGAAGAGCCTGCCATGAATAGCAAAGAGGCAGCTATTCACTTCGGTGGGATAGCGGTTGTAAATTACCCTAAGGGAAAACCCCAAAATCGTTGGGGTAGACCCATTAAACCTTAAGCACTTTGGTTTAAATGTTAATCAGTTATCTTCAAGTGGGTCTATGTTTCATGTAGGTTACTCTTGTATGATACACACACACACACACACACACACAGACATATATAGGAAAAAGCTCGAAGACCTGCAAATATATATAAATCAAGGTCTTCTGCAGCTGTGGAAGGATATGTAATTCGATAAGTTCCCCCTGTAGTTTGTGTACGATGGCTTTAGTCTTAATTGGATGTATCATGAATGGAAAGTCCCTTTTATATATCTACTGGTCTCTGGAGTTCTCCTTTAATTTGAGCCATCCCAAATTTTTGTCTAAAAGTCCTTAATCACCAAAAATTCATCTCTATTCATGAAATTCCACATATTACTTAATTACAATTTTGGTCTCTTTATTCCACATCAGTACAAAATGTATGGTAGTAAGGTTAAAAATAATACCTATTGGAGTTGTGGCATAACTCGTTTATAATGCAGATGTCATTATGTTTAAAAGCAGACAAATAACAAAATCGCATTCCAGAGAAAGTCAATAAATTTAATTATGTAATGTTTGTAATGATATATGGTCATGGAAGTCACGGGTACAGAACAACTTGAAATAGACTATATCCATTTAAGACTAAGTGGGTTAAATCCAAGTGATCAAGTAAAATAAGATTTAAACAACATAATTAAACAGAACGGATAATGGAATGTTCAAAACAAGAAAAACAGAGCATATGCACAGAAACCAGCTATAATCCAAAGAGGCAAACTAAAAACAAGTAAGAGATTTTTAGTGTAAAGTTATCAAGCTAAAATGCAAACAACCAAGGATATAAGCAGCAGGAAGAGTAAGTATGAGATAGAAAGGAAAAGAGTGTGCACCGAAATCATGACTTTGTGACTATGTCTAATCCCTAGTCACCTACTAAGATTTTTACTGATCAACGAGAGTTTTTAAATTATCATAGAATCTCAAGTTTGATACATATAATGGTCACAACAAATCCCTCA
Organism: Styphnolobium japonicum; assembly: GCA_023212625.1. Classification (NCBI taxonomy): domain Eukaryota; kingdom Viridiplantae; phylum Streptophyta; class Magnoliopsida; order Fabales; family Fabaceae; genus Styphnolobium; species Styphnolobium japonicum. The sequence goes on along the minus strand of JALBWW010000003.1, from coordinate 15,028,293 downwards.
AACAGAGCTACGGTTCACTCACATATATAACCTAAAATGTTCCTAGCACACTACCTAGAACTCTCAAACTTTGAAGGTTGTACAAGAAGTGTAATGAAACAAGAATATAACTCCTACTTACAGAGTGTTTTATCCAATATAGTCCAAAATATTTCTCTATCTTAATAAATGTAATAGTAAAATATCCCAAGATTAATATAACACTGATCACAAAATGGATTTTTCAATAATTGATCAATTAATTTCGTCAATATCCCTCTGCGAGGTCAGTCAAGTATATAAATAAGCAATTTTTTCTGACCGTCGTTGGCAGCCTTGTACAGCTGGCACCCGTGATCCAAACTAGTTGTTGGAGACCATTTCAAGGCAGTACGACGTTGTTTATATTAGACCCTTTAAATTGTCTCAACTTTGCTTTTGAGGTTGCTCATCTCATGCTTTTAGGAATATATTTTTGTAAGCATTGACTTCAATCGCACTTGAGCAAACATATAACCCAACACAAGTATGCTTATAATTTAGTCTATTGTAGCTTGTTTATTTATCTTTTTGTACTTTTAGAGCTTCATGAGATTTCATGCCATCATGCCTTGAGTAAAGTTTGTATCTTTGACAAAAGGAGCGCAATTTAAATGGTATTTTTCCTAATCATAAGGAGTTATAATTATATGGCGGGGGTTCCGTCCCTACAACTCCATTTCACATTTTCTTTTAGTTCATTAAGACCTTCTTAAAAACCCAAAACCCAAAAAATATTTTTGTATATGTGTATACCTTGATTAGGGATATGATCATTAGTACTATGGTAGTTAGAATCAAGTAGTATGGACCGGCCGCACCGGCCAGTCAAACCAAAAAATTAGTGACTTGGTCTATTGACCAATTTAGTTCAAGTCTTTTACGGATTTTTTTGGTTGAGGCTAAGTTTTTCATGAGCTGGGTTATATATATATATATATATGGTGGGGTAAAAATATTAAGTGAAACATTATCATCTTTTTTTCTCTTTAGTTCACAATCACCTTACAACTTATTAGGGACCTTTTGTTTGATATGTAACTTTAGCACATTAGATTTGTACTGATTCTTAAGTAATCTATCATTTATATTAGTTTAATTATGTACCATTAGGTAAACTAATAATGTAAAAATTTAAATTTATATTGAGTTGTAAAATATTAAATTTATACTCTTAAATATATGAGATAATTTCTTTTATATGATATGCTTTTATATATATATATATAACTGTAATATATATTTTTCTTTTTATAGTCAAGTTTTTCGGTCTGATTAATGAATCATTAGTCAAACTATTGACTCAATAACCTGATTTTCTGGCTGAGTCAACTACCAGTTCAGATTATACAATTATAATTAGAATTGTTTTTTTCCCCTACATATTCCTTTCAGACTACATCAAACATAACTACGTCATGGTGTTTACGCAAGTGAGAGAGCGTAAGATTTGGAGAGGATTGAAAAGATCATCTTGTGTTTGACACTTAGACTGATACTCTATAAATAAATATATAGTTTGAGGTATTAATGACATGTTTGAACGGAGAAAGTTAGAAAATAATGTTAAAGAATCAGATACACCAGTCGCCATGGAATGACTTTATTTTTAACGCAGTCATATTTGACACGAAAGCGTCACTTGTTAAATTGGATTAGTTAGTGAAAAAGGGTCATCATGTAAGAAGAGGAGGAATACATGCATCAATCCATTATGTATTACTGTTTCAATGTAAAGGAAAAAGGGAACAAAAATCTGCTATATTTTATTTGGATTTGTTGATCTGAAAGCATCATTACATTGGAACCATCCCCAAAGCATTATATGTTAAATCAATCATTATTTGTTTTCAAGGGGATATCTTAATAATTGATTGATGTTAACTACTTCAACTTAAAATTAATAGATTCAAATTTCATTAAGACCAGATAGAGTGAGATTTAGGGAATGTAAAAACGCTACTCTTATTACGTAAATCTTCTAACTGATAAAAAAAAATCAACTAGTAGAAATTAGCTAGTACAAAAAAGAAAAGAAAGAAACAGTCCGCTATAATTAATTTGGATTTGTTAATCACCTCATAAACACGGGAAGCATATGAGTAATCTATGAAGTTATGCAAGTAACTAGTAATCTTTGAAGTTAAAATGCAAACCTGATGTCGAATGGTGCGAAAATAATATACGGAATCAACAAAAGAATCATACTTTCTTCAACAGTTTAAAAGTAAAATGAAAAGAATTAGTGAATTAAAAAAAATAAAGAGAAGAAGGAATTAGATTCACAGCCCCTTTATGTCCTTTTTTTGCTTCCTGCCATTAAGATAATTTGAGTTGAGAAGAATCTCCGGCCCAGATTCTCTTCACTATGCTCGTTATCTTATCCCGAATCGAGCCCAAAGTAGATCATGATGTGCTTGAGGAGAACCTTCATTTCTTATCTACGACCATGATTGGAAAATATTAATTTTTTAAAAAATAATTTTTTAATAAAAACTTATTTTATTTAAAATCTATCTTATTTGTTTAAAATATATAAAATTAATTATAAGTCAAGATTATTTTTTTATAATTAAAAATAATTTTTATAAAAAAAACTGTTATTTTAAGCTTTTAATTATTTGATTTCAGATTATTTTAAAAATTTTACGAGATAAATACCTATTTGCCCTCAATCAAATAATTTTTTTAATTATTTCATACATCTTTTGATAATTTAATACATAAAACCGATTTTTTTATACAATACAAACAAAATTCCTTATTATAAAATCGATTATGAATTAACATATCTAAACATAAATTATTTCTCATAATCGATTTTTTTGAAAATTGATTATACACATAATCAATTTTTCACATCATTTTTTTTTTCACAACTAATCCAAACACGCACCTATTATTAAATCAGATTTATAAAGTTTTTTAAATAATTATTATAAATTTGTTTTTAAGAATATATATATATATATATATGTAGATGTTTGTATGAAAGGATTAGGGTTATTTTGGGATAAAAAATTTAACTGCATTTCAAGTTAATTAAAAACATTATTTACCTAATATAAGTATGATGAATACCAAGTAAGCTCATAACATGGGAAAGGTTAAACTCTTTATTATTTTACAAGAGTAATTAATACTCAAATGAAAATAAGTGAAATCAATATGTACATAATTTTATTTATATTAGGACTATAATGTTATTAAAATGATTGCAAATGAATCGCTTAACTGATATATTTAGTGCTATTCTTAATTATACATCGATACCAATAGTGAATAAGTACCCAGCACAAGAAATTAAAAAATTCAGATTATGTAAACCAATATAAAATCCCTAATTACAATGCACAAGAGGACTTATTGCTAGAGGGGAAAAATTAAGAAAATGAACTAAATTAAACAAAGAACAATCAAAACGATAATCTAGATGGAATACCCTATCATCTATGATAACCATTTCAAGAAAATCAAAGTGCACCTGCTGCTTGAAATTAGTAACTCTCTAAAAATTAATAACCTCAATTTAAGCTTCCCGATTTGACTTCATCAATGAAATCGTATCAGTAGTCATTCCATCACTAAAATGAACACAAAATATTAAAAATATTATTTATAACAACAGAATAATAACGAAGAAGATGGATGTTTACAAGGAAGAGAATACCTCCAAGCTCAATGGATATGAAATCAGGAAAAGTGATGAAAAAAATCCATTTACACCTCATTTATACAACAATGCAAGCCAAAGAGTATGGCAGGGTTTAGAGTTTTTTGGGATGAAATAAAGGTGGGGAAGAATTTATTATCTAATGATAGTATATTGATGAAGGATGGGATAGGTAATTTAGTACACTGATAAATTAAATAGATTCTAATTGAAATTTGAATTAACAATTTTGAATTTGGAATTTCAGAATAATTAATACATGTATGTCAAAAGTTAAATGAAATCAAATCAATTATAATGAGAATTCTAATTAGATTTTAACTTTATTATTCATAATTATAACATTTTGAGAAGGACTTAAAAAAGGTTGAATAAAGAGTGATTAATGATTGGTGATATTAATATATTTAAGTGCCCTGTTAAGCGGAAGTCATGGAAACTGGAAAAGTGCCTTCTATCTAATATTATTCGGCGTTCTCATTTTTGTTCTTTTCTAATAATCATTAACTACCACTTAGAAAGCTCTTTCCTCTTCAAATTCGACATGGAGACACATAACTTTGTCTCTTTTTTTTTTTGTTCTAAGTAAGTTTATTGGACTTAAGCCTGTGTTTGTTTTGAGAGAAATGGAAAAGAAAAGAGAGAAATAAAAAAGAAATGAGAAAACTCTCTTATTTAGTTAGAAGAGAAATAAAAAAGAAAAAAAAATGGTGGATCTCATAACTTTTTCATTTTTATCTTAAAGTGAGAAGAAATAGGTAGATGTAGAAATTTGACTAATATACCATTCATTTTGTTGTTTTATAAATAAATAAATATGATAAATATGTATTTATAACAAAATTTAATTTTCTTTCATTCATATTTCTCTCATAATTTTCTTAGTCTAAACAACTTAAAAATTTACTCATTTTCAACTTTACTTTTCTTCTCTTTATTTCTTTCTACTCTATTTCTCTCCTAATCCAAACAAAACCTAAGAGGGAATGAGAAATGAAAATATGAGAATCGAACCCCATCCTCATCACATGATAAAAATACCAATTTACACCTAGCTTTGTCTGACTATAAGATCAGTTAAACATAAAATTCATTGGAGTTCTCTTACGTCAATTTACTCTTCAATTAGCGTTGACTCTTGAAGTTAACCTTGGCAAATTCTTAGTCAAGTAATCTTTTTAAGGATTAAGAAACCATTTCCACCTATAAACTAGCTTAGACTATTAGAAAAAGATAGAAATTGTCATAAACTAAGATTGAAACATAAGTACCACCTATAAACTAACTTAGACTATTAGAAAAAGATAGAAATTGTCATAAACTAAGATTGAAACACAAGTACCATCTCATTTTCCCTGAAGCATGGGATGATGGACAATGGCGATTCTTAATTTTCCTCTTTTCTCTCTTTGGAGGTTTCAAGTTTTCATTTTTGGATATTCCTTTTCACAAATTCACATAAGAAAATTAGTATAGATACCTCTTTCATTTAGCAAAGAGCAATAATACTTTCCCAAGGGGAATTGGGTTCAAGGATTGAAGTATGTAGGACAATATTAGGGGTGGCAAATGGATGGATTTGATAAATTTTGAATTGTATCATAAAAAATTGATAAAAAATTAATCACTAATTTATTTGAGATCCATTAAAAATTTGTTAAAATCATTTAAATCATTCATGACCCATTTTAATTGATAGATATTTAATACATCTATTAATTCATTTTAATAGTTAGAATAGATGGATATTCGAACCAATTATTTAAAACTTTAAAAAATCTCTCTCTAAATTTTTTTTCTTTCTCTATCTAGAAAATAAATATTTTTTCTCTAAAAAAAATTAATTTTCTATCTCTAGAAAAAGTAAGTTTCTCTCTCTAGAAAAACTTAATTTCTCTCTTTAAAAAGTTAAGTTTCTTTCCCTAAAAAATTAAGTTTCTCTCTTTAAAAAAAGTTAATTTTATCTCTTTAGAAAAAGTAAGTTTCTCTCTCTAAAAAAATTAATTTTATCTCTCTAGAAAAAAATTAATTTTCTCTCTCTAAGAAAAAAATTGATTTTCTCCTTTTAGTAAAAAGTTAATTTTCTCTCTCTAGAATTTTTTCATCTCTTTAGAAAAAGTTTATTTTCTCTCTCTTGAAAAAATTTAATTTTCTCTATCTAGAATTTTTTCATCTTATTAGAAAATGTTAATTTTCTCTCTCTGAAAAAAAATTTCTCTCTCTTTCTAGAAAATAAATAGGTTAAAGTTTCAAATGAGTTATGAGTTGGTTGAATCTGAAGTAAGTCATAAGTAAGTTAGTAACTGGATATTCAATGAATATTAGAATCAATCTATTAACTAATCTAATTTAATCTATTTATTTTATTATTATTGGATTAGATTTAGATATGGATGAATTAGATAAATAATGATAAATAAATGAATCATTTTAACACATACCAGTTAAAGAACAGTGGACGGTGGAACCAACTCCCACAAGCCATGTTCCCTGGCAAGTCTCACCATTAACTTTCCGAGGACCATACATACTCTATATCTGCTTTCGGTGCTTTGTCTTTGCCTTTAATTTGTATCTCCTTCATAGTATATTATAGAGATATTCTTTCTATGATATCCATTATTATTTAAAAACAATCTTCAATTTTTTAATAATCCTATTTTCATTTTTGAAAATAAAATAATAATGAATTACCTCTCTTCTAGTAATGTTATATTTGAACTTAAAAAATATTAAAAAAAAAACATAAATACACACCATTTGAACTTTAAGGCAATTTAAAGTAAATTATAGAGATATTCTTTCTATGATATCCATTATTATTTAAAAACGATCTTCAATTTTTTAATAATCCTATTTTAATTTTCGAAAATAAAATAATAATGAATTACCTCTCTTCTAGTAATGTTATAGTTGAACTTAAAAAATATTTAAAAAAAAACATAAATACACACCATTTGAACTTTAAGGCAATTTAAGTTTCTTAGTTAAATTCTTGAATCACGAGAAATATTATAATTGGTCTTTTAATTTGGATTTACTAACAATATATATTAGTCATGTTATATTAATAATTATATTATGTATGAATATTTTTTTTTGAGAAAATTAATAATTTTAAATTTTTTTGTATTCCACACTTAAAAAAATATTTTAATACTGTATTAATTTTTTTTGGTGTATTAAGTTTTAATTTGAAGTGAATTATTAAATTGAATGGCCAAATTAGATGATAACACTCACATAATTGTTACATGATTAATAAGGCGTTAGAAAAAGATGAATGGAAAGAGTTATTCAAACATTTCTCATAGTTTGAGAATTGAATAGTTTCAAAATTGGAACAGTCTCAAAGTTTAAGAGATATATATATTTTTAAAAATGAAATACTCGGTTTAGGCCTTTTATTTTTAATAAAATGATATGACATAGATATTAACTTATTTTATTTACAAATTCATTTTTTCAGCCAAATTACCTGTATCTCATATGACTCATGAGAGAATTTACTATTTCAATTATTATTATTCCTTTTGTTGTTGGTCGGTGATATTCTTGCAGGAATCAAATACAGAGCGTAAAGCGTAGAGAAGATAACAAGATAACCATTTTGCGTAACTCTACACTATGGCTGCAATGAGTCGAGCCAGCTCATGAGTTTGCTTGTGGTTCGGTTCGTCAACATCTTAATAAGTTGATAATTTTGGCTCGTTTGTTAAATGAGTTGAACTTGAGCTTTCATATGTTCGGCTCATTAACCCGTGAGCTAGCTCGATATATGTATATAGTCATTTTTTACAAATAATAATAATAATAATAATAATAATAATAATAATAATAATAATAATGCTTTAATTTAATGTATATTAACATTTTGTTTTACTTTTTGTCTAACTAAATTATTTTTTAAAATAAATATATGTAAAAAATATAAATTTTATTGATATACAAATTCGAACCTAACTCATTGAATAGTACAAGCTTAATTAATACAAGGTTCGATATTAGCTCATTGAGCCTCTTGAACTCAAAGTGAGCTGAGCTTGAGTCAAGAAAATGAGCTCGATTTCTTCGTGGTGAGCACTGAGCTAGCTAGGCACAGCACTCGGCTCACTTCAAATTTCACCATTTCATTGTCAGCCCTACTCCACACATACTTGGAGGGATCATACCCTAATCAGTTAAGAAAAAGGGTACACATAAGTCTCCAACAAGCTTAGTTAAAATGCTTGTAGGAACAAAATTATCAAATTAATAATAGATATGGAATTAAATTCACAATACCCCGACTTCCCTTTTTAATTCAATCATATCTTATGCGAATTTTTGGAGTATAATGTTGAAATCAAGGAAGGAGGATCTGGTTACTTTATGACACTATTTGAGTCCATATTAAATTATTATTATTTTTATGCTAGTTTAGCACAACTAAAACTTATGACCTTTATTTAACTTCTTACATATTTTAATTACTTGAGTAGCTCAAGTATAATCGATAGTTTTTAAAAGAATTTGATTTTGAAAATGATGATGATTACAATTATGTTTTACTTTAATGTTTTGCAAGCCATAGACATAATTGGTTTATAATTTGATTTTAATTACTGAACTGTACATGACATATAATGCACTTGACTGAGGCTAAAAGGCTTATATTTGCAAATGGATACTCTAAGGTGTTGTGCATTTAGAAGTGAAGATTTCCATAATTTAGAAAAAGATAGGCTAGCTCGTGAAAAAAGTTTTAAAACATCAAGTATGCTCTAGTATTCATAGCACCAACGGTATATCAAATTGAAAAAGAATTATAATTTCTTCCGTAGTTAAAAAGAAAAATGGAAAGAATGAGAGAGAGAAAAGGTTTAAAGTTTTGGGAACTAGATTCGCCAAGTATTTTCTTTTTCTCCTTTTAAAATTGCGATATTTGGAGTTGAATAGAATTTCTTGACGACCATAATAACCCAAATCTTGGCCCACTAGGGGTGACTATGCTCACAATTGCATTATACGAATCTCAAGTCTCAATTATTATGAGTTTGTGACCACTTTCAATTTCATCCAATTTCGACTTTTTTTAATGATAATTTTGAATATATCCCATTTATTAATCAAGGCTAAACCTAATAAATAAATTTAAGAACTCATACGAAGATCATTATAATCATTGATTTAAGATAAAAGTGGCTTTAATTACTAGATGGACATATGCCTAGATTTGGTTCCTTTTAATCCATAACCATAATAATTAAATATTCTTCTTGGATCCACTTGTAGAGCTGCAGATGAAGCTAAAGGAACCACTTCTGCTTTCTATAAAAGGATACTTAGGTCTCTTCCTATGAAGCAAGAGAAACCAGGCAACCCAACTAAAAACTAAATTGATATATTTTGTTGTTGCTCCATTCAACATCCATGGCACCTCCTCCAGCAGACCTCAGGAAGATCGGTTTAGAAGGCTTTGCTCTGATAGACAAGTTCTATGGTCCAGCCCGAAGGAGCAGTGCCAATGATGCATTCCCTGGGCGACGAGAACGTTGGGTGGTTCATCAAGTGCCTAATGTTGAGATGGAAGAGCCTGCCATGAATAGCAAAGAGGCAGCTGTTCACTATGGTGGGATAGCGGTTGTAAATTACTCCAAGGGAAAACCCCAAAATCGTTGGGGTAGACCCGTTAAACCTTAGGCACTTTGGCTTCAATGCTATCAGTTATCTTCAAGCGCGCGTGCCTCTGTTTAATATAGGTTACTCTTTTATGGTATATATGTAGGAAAAAGCTCGAAGACCTGCAAATATATATGAATCAAGGTCTCCTGCAGCTGTGGAAGGAGATGTACTTCAATAAGTACCCTTTGTAGTGTGTGTACTCTGTCTTAAGTAATGAGTGGATGTATGGAAAGTACCTCTTATCTTCTGGTCTCTGGTGTTCTCATTTGATCCACTCCCTAAATTTTTCTATAGAAGTCATCAATTAAGTGGAAGCCACTTAAGCAGACAAATAACAAAATCGAATTTCAGACAAAGCCAATAAATTTAAGTACGTGTTTGCAACAATGTTTAAAAAACATTAATTAGATTTTCTAATTATTTCACTATGGAACTTCTGTAATGATATATATATGGTCGTGGAAGCTAATTACGTCACAGGTACACCACAACTAAAAATAGACCATATACATTTAAGATTAAGAGGGTTGAAGTGTTGAATCCAAGGTGATAAAGTAAAATAAGATTTAAACAGACAAATTAAACAGAAAACAGATAATGGAATTAATGTTTAAAACAAGAAAAACAAAACATGCGCAAAAAGCTGCTATGATGCAAAGAGGCAAAGTAAAAACAGGTTGGAATATTTAAGTGTGAAGTTATGACGAAGAACGTGTAGCAGAAGAATTCATGCAGAGGGTCGAATGTCAGATGCCCAAAGGCAAAGTTTTTTATCAGAGTAGAGAAGGAAAATATGTTATTTTTTTGTAATTTAAGCATTTTCCCTTATTTTAAAGATCTTTTTTATTTGTAGGAAAATTATGTTATTTTTTATGATTTAAGGATTTTCTCCTATTTTAGAGATCTTTTCTTATTTTTAGGAATTTTATCATTAATAAATTTATTTTTAGGAAATTATATTTGATTAGGATTTAGAGAACCTTTGAGTTATAGTTTCCCTTTAGATGTCTTATGTTGTCAAGTTTTAAATTATTTTAAATAAGAATTACAACTTTTATCCCAAAAGTAAATTAAAAAGGAAAAGAGTGAGCATCGAAATCATAGCCTATGTTACAAGGATTTTTACTGATCAACGAGTGTTCTTTAGATTACTAGTATCTCCAAGTTAGGTATAAATAATGTTTTTAAGAAACATGACTCGAGGAGAAAAAATTAAGAAAAGAGTAAAAGTAAAATTTATTAAATGAGAAATTTTATTATAAGAGTGACTTAAATAATTCTATAGATGTAGTTTATTGGAACCAACTAACTAATCATTAACTAATCTACCAGAGTTAAGTACGACACTCATAGAAACTAGCTAAAACGTTCCTATCCCTCTAGCTAAGTAGCTAACTCTCAAACTTTGAAGGTTACAAGAAGTGTAATGCAACAAGAATAGAACTCTTAGTTACAGAGAGTTTTATCCAATAAAGCCTCAAATCTTTCTCTATCTAAATATGTGTAATAGTAAAATATCCAAGATTAGCATAACACTGATTACAAAATGGATTTTCCAATTATTGATCAATTAATTGTGTGAATATGCCTCTGCCAGGTCATGTTTAAATAAGCAACTCTATCTAACTGTTGGCAGCCTTGTACAGTTGTATGGCACCCGCGATCCAGAAATAGTTATTGGAGATCAATGCAGGGCAGTGCGATGTTGTTAATATTGGACGTTTTAAGTTGTCTCAACTTCGTTCTTGAGATTGCTCATCTCATGTTTTTATTAGGAATTTTTTGTATGCATTGGCTTTAATCACACTTGAGCAAACATATCACCCAACACAAGTATGCTTATTTTTAGTCTATCGAAGTTTGTTGATTTTCCTTTTTTTGAGCCGGGGGGGGGGGGGGTTTGTTCTTCTAGAGCTTCTTTAGATTTCAAGCCACTATGCCTTTGAGTAAATTTGTATCTTATTGTATACCCACATGAGGGAAGCTGCTACTAGTACTCTAGTAGTTAGAAACTTAGAATTGCATTCTTTCTTTAATTTTTTTATTTTTACATATTCCTTTCAGACTATATCAGGCATAACTACGTCATGATGTTAGCATAAGGATGCGTAAGATTTGGAGAGGATAGAAGAGATCATATATTGTGTTTGTAACTGGTTTGAGGGATTAATGACAACAAATCAGTTAGCTAAAGAGGCCATGCGGCAATTTTTCAACAAGCGTATTTAATTAAAGATGTTTGAAGGGAGAAAGTTAGAAAATAATGTTGAAGAATCAGATGCAGCAATCGCCATTCAATGATCTTCTTAACGCAGTCTTATTTGACGGAAAGCATCACTTGTTAAATTGGATTAGTTATCGAATAGTGAAAAATTAAGGCTAATAACGTAAGGAGAAGATGAGGAATATATCAACCCATTATGCATTAAACCAACTGTTTCAAAGAAAAAAAAGAGAAAAAAGAAAGAACAAAAATCTGCTATATTTTATTTGGATTTGTTGATCTGAAAGCATTATTTACGTTGGAATCATCCCCTGAGCATTATGTAGTAAATCAATTAGTACTTTGTTTTCAAGGGGCCGGGATACCTTAATAGTTGAGCCTTAACTACTTCAACTTAAAATTACAAGATTCAAATCTCATTTATACCAGATAGTGTGAAATTTATGTAAAGCAAGTAGGCTACTCATATTACTATTTCCTGTTCAATTTTCCGACAATGCTGGTTATAAATAAGAAGTATGAACATATATAATATTCCGTTCATTAATCAAGCCTAATAATTAAATAACGGAAAGCTCAAATTAAGATCACTATAATAATTGATTGATGATATGTGCCTACATTAAACGACAAAAGTCATTTTAAATTAATTACCATACGGTAAGGCCTAGAGATGCGGTTTCTTCTAATCTAACCCATAATTAAAAAATATTATCGGTCCCCACTGCACATATAGGTAGTGCTGCATTGGAGGGGAAGCTAAAGAATCACTTTTGCTTTCTATATAAAGGGGACTTCAGCTTCTTGTTTTGTAGCAAGAAACAAGATAACACAAGAAAAAAGAAGCATCAACTTACCACATAAACTAGTTTTGTAAGACAATAGAACATAGAAGAGAATTTTTGTAAAAAAGAAAAATAGAGGTTCTGCAACAACCGGAAGCAAAATGGAAGAAGGAGTAATTGGTACATAGATTCGCGTACAAAAGTTCTAAACATATACAATAGAAAAAAGTTAAAAAACAAAAGGCTAAGATAGCTAGCTTATATGAAGTACAAAAAGGCTAAACAAAATTTCCTTAAAACAAGGGTTACCATTCCTTTTTACCCAACCAAAAAGCTGTAATAAAAACATCTAATTTAACTTAAAGTATATAGAAAAATCTCAATTTCTAACACTCCTCCTTGAGATTTTTCTTGGATACTCCAAGCTTTGATCTCAATACTTCAAACTTGCCCTTGGGAAGGGCTTTTGTCATTATGTCTGCAATCTGACTTTCTGAGTTGCAATGCTCCAAGCTGACTTCCTTTGATTTTTCTGCTTCTCTAATGGCATAATATTTCACCTTGATGTGCTTAGTTCTTCCATGCCGGACAGGGTTCTTAGCTATAGCAATAGCTGACTTGTTGTTCACATAAATGACAGTAGCTTCACCTTGAAACTGCCCCACATCTGATAAAATCTCCCTTAGCCAAATAACTTGATTTGTTGTTGTTGCTGCTGAAATATATTCAACTTTAGCTGAGGATTGGGCCACCACATCTTGTTTCTTTGAATTCCATGAGAAAACAGCACTGCCAAATGAGAAAACATAACCAAATGTACTCTTGGCATCATCTACACTTCTTGCCCAGTCACTATCTACATAACCTTGGAGGTCTCCACTTTCATTTTTCAAAAACCACAAGCCATAATCAGCTGTACCCTTTATGTACCTTAATACTCGCTTTGCTGCACCAAGGTGAACTTCACTTGGAGAATGCATGAACCTGGACAACAAACTTGTAGCAAACATTAAACTTCTATAAACATAAGCATCTACTCTTCTATCACTATCATCCTTTGAAAATTTCTCATTTACCACTAGTGGTGTGGCAACAAGCTTGCATTTCTCCATGTGAAACTTCCTTAATATCTCCAAAGCATACTTCTTTTGCGAAATGAAAATTCCAGCATTTGATTGGTGAATCTCCATCCCAAGAAAGTACTTTATTTCTCCCAAATCTGTCATCTCAAATTCATTCTCCATATCTTGCTTAAATTGCTTTAGGGAATTGGATTCATTCCCTATGACTAGTAAATCATCAACATATAAGGAGACTATGAGCTGCACTTCGTTCTTTGACATTTTCACATACAAAGTAGCTTCATTTTCACTTTTTTTAGAGCCTTTTTGAAGAAGATGATTGTCAATTTTGTTGTACCAGGTTCTTGGTGCTTGTTTAAGACCATAGAGAGCCTTATGAAGCTTGTAGACCTTGTTTTCACTTCCAAGAACCTGAAAACCTTCAGGTTGTTCAACACAGATGTCTTCCTCAAGCAATCCATTTAAGATTGCTGATTTTATATCAAAATGATAAATTTTCCAGCCTAATTTTGCTGTCAAGGCAGCCAACAATCTAATTGTATCATGTCTTGCTACAGGAGCAAATGTGTCAGAAAAATCAACACCATGCTACTGAAAATAACCTTTTACAACCAATCTAGCTTTAAGTTTATTCACAGAACCATCAGGATTGAGTTTAGTTCTGTAAACCCACTTAACACCAATTACCTTTTGATCATTTGGTCTATCTACAAGCTGCCAAGTGTTGTTTTTTTTATCATATTGATCTCCTCCTGCATGGCAGCTCTCCATCCTTCTACTTCAGCAGCTTTAGCATACCCTACAGGTTCAAGTGTAGCTAAATTGCATCTAGCATAAATGTCTTCCAAGGTTCTGGTACCTCTAACTGGAAAATCAGCATCACTGTCATAATTTTCTCCTTCTTCTTCAGAATTTTGTTCTTCACAATTGTCTACTCCAGGCTGTTTTCTACTTGAGGCTTTAGCTTGACATTTCTCCCAATTCCATTTTGAAAGCTCATCAAACTTTACATTCCTGCTAACAAGAATCTTTTTGGTATTTAAATTGTATATTCTGTATGCTTTGGAATGGCTACTATATCCCATAAAAATGCCAACTTCTGCCTTCTTATCCAATTTATCTCTTTTCACTTCCGGAACAAGAGCATAACATACGCAACCAAATATTTTGAGATGCTCTACTGAAAGCTTCCTTTCGTACCATGCTTCAAAGGGTGTTTTGCCCTTTAAGGCTTTGGTAGGCAACAAATTCAGCAAGTATATTGAAGTGTTTACAGCCTCAGCCCAAAAAGTTTTAGGAAGACCTTTTTCAAAGAGCAAACATCGAGCCATCTCCATAACTGTCCTGTTCTTCCTTTCACTTACTCCATTTTGTTGAGGAGTGTAAGGAACGGTCAATTGGTGTTGGGTTCTAGCTTGTTCATAAAACTTTTTAAATTCCCCTGCTGTATACTCAGTTCCATTATCAGATCTGAGCTTTTTAATTTGACTTTCAGCTTCATTTTCAACCATAAGTTTAAACCTCTGAAATGCAGCAAAAACTTCTGACTTTTTCTTTAGAAAAAAAACACCCAACTCATCCTTGTAAAATCATCTATAAACAGCAGAAAATACTTGCTGCCATTTAAAGATGTCGTGCTCATTGGACCACACACATCAATGTGTATAAGCTGTAATTTTTCAGCAGCTCCCCAGGCTGCTACAGCAGGAAAAGGCAACTTGCTTTGCTTTCCATATTGACATACATCACACATATTAACATCATCTTGAATGATTGGTAAATTTTCAACTAATCATTTGAGCTCATTTGCTTCAAAGTGGAGTAACTAAAATGACCAAGTCTTTTATGTTGAAACCAATTTTTTATAAAAAGGTTTAAGTACTAAATTCTTAAAAGCTGTAGCTTTCCCTGTTTAAGTTTTGAGGATAACAAAAATATTTATTTAGTTTGAACAAGTAAGTGTTTCGACATTAGTATTAACAAATCGCTACTTGTATGTGCGTCCATTCTGCTCTATGCTTAAAGATAACTCTTCGTGCGTCCAATATGCTATAACTCTTTGTGGGTCCAATAAATGTATTATGTACTTTTACTATTGGTGCGTCCAATACTTGTATGCATATACTGTTACCTTTTATTAGTTCATCCAATACGATCTGTCTGCCAAAGCTCGGACTCAACTCACTCTTTCAAAGTTCAAGCTCAAGCTCTCGTCCAAGTGAAATTTCAAAAATGAAGAACTGTTCCTCATTAAATGCTAGAAAAGAACTCTGACAGCTCACGGCGACAGAAGAAGTCAACTAAGCCACTTTTGTTGACATTGTCTAACAACTACAAAGATATGCAAATAAGAAACCGTCTGCAATCTTAGACAAATCAGGACTTTGTTTTCATTGATTGGAAATCTCAGAGAATAAAAGTCACCATCAGAAGAAGTTCAGCACTTTTCCAGTAGATGCATTTAATGCTACTCAGAACGGTAATAAATGTTTCCGTTGGACGATCTAGCCCATGAAGTCTGCTCAATTTGTTCTTACTTATAAAGAGAAGAAGCAGCACTTGAGGACACAGAGAGATCTTTGCCGAAGCATCCTACAAAGTCTAAAAAGCTTTATTTCTTCTTGGATTTCCATATACATGTAAAAAGAAAAAGCCTTGAGATCTCTATTGTCTATTCTCATTTGTCAGTGAGTTTTAAACTCAAGCTTTCATCTACTTTCACTTATTCATCTTAAGCATTGTAAGCCTGAAGAGGCTGTGTGTAAAAGAATACTTGTGAGATAGAACCTGAAAAGGTTGAAAATACTTGTTACCTGAAGAGGTGCATAATACTTGTAATCGTGAAAAAGATTAGTTGGAAAATCATACGGTTGAAGGGACTGGACGTAGCTCTTGGTTGATAAGAGTGAACCAGGATAAATCTCGTGTGTAAGCTTCTCTTCTCTTCTAGTGTGCTTTATTATATTCACTAACCTCTGGGGTTTACCATTGTGTTTATTAACAAAGATTTTTTTATTTGGTTTTAGAACGTGTTAACCATTTTATTAAAAGTCTTTTCAAAATCCTTAGAGTCCAATAGGACTAAGCGGTGTTGGTCCTAAGCTCTTTGCTTGTTAAACTTTATCATTCGCTGTGTTCTATTTTCTATTGAAAAGGAAAATCTTTTATTAATTTTCAAAAAGGGTTAAGAAACACAATTCAACCCCCCTTCTTGTGTTTCACTTGGTTATTTCATTTTATGCCCCAAAGATGAATCATCTACAACACTTGGAAAAGCATGCATAGCAACATTTGTCCCACACTCAAAAGACTTTGGTTTATCTTAGGTACAAATAAAACATCATAAATATATTTGATACGTGAAGGAGTTTCAACAGCAACAACTCCTTTGCCTTTGACATCAACACACTCTCCTTGCTAATGGTGACTTTGGAGTAGTAGGACTGATCAAGCTCCTTAAAAATGCTAGCATTATGTGTCATATGATTAGTGCACCCACTATTTATTAGCCATGCTTCTTTGCTAGTGTTTGCTGAATAACAAGTAGCAACAAACAACTGCTCCTTATCTTGTTGATGCTCAACAACTTGAGCTTGCTGTCCCTGTTGGTTTGCTTTATTTTTGCAAACCTTCTTTACATGACCAAGTTGATTGCAAGCCCTACATTTAACTCCAGGCTTGTACCAATAATATTTTTCTGTATGGTTGTCCTTCTTGCAGTGGGGGCAAGGTGGAAACTTTGTTTTCCAACCTCCTCCTTTGCTGCCTTCTCTTTCTTTTTTTCCTTTTCCTTTCTTCCTTCCAAATGGCTTTTTCCTATAACTACTAGAGCTTTGGGCTTTGCCTTTGGTGCTGGCCATAAGAGCACCTTCTACATTTTCTTCCATTCTTAAAGATCTTCTATGTTCAGTAGCTTGCAAAGCATTCACAAGCCCTGCAAGTGATATTTGAGAAAAATCTTTATTTTCTTCAAGAGAGGAGATTTTTGACTCAAACCTCTCTGGAAGACAAACCAAGACTTTCTCCACCACACGTTGATCACTAAGCTCCTCACCTAACAATCTGATTTGTGTGACCACTTTTGAAAGTCTGTCTGAAAACTCTTTAATAGTTTCAGTTTCTTTCATCTTCAATGCTTCAAATTCTCTCCTCAAGTTCAGCATATGCATCATCTTTGTTCTTTCACTCCCTTGGAACTCCTCCTTCAGCTTGTCCCAAGCCTCTTTTGCAGTTTCAAGATTCAAGATCTTGATAAATACATCATCATGTAGTGTAGCATGTATTATGGCAAGTGCTCTGTCTTCCTTGGCCACTTCCTCATTGTGATTCCTAATCTGAGCTACTGTTGGGTTGGTGGGTAAAGGAGGTGGATTGCATCCATTTTCCACCACATCCTATAAACTCTGAGCTCTAAGATAGGTTCTCATTTTTGCAGCCCACAAATGATAGTTTTCTCCTACAAATATAGGAGGTGGAGGTAAAGAGCTACTGCTAGAAGCCATTCTGGTGTTTGAAGGTTTTTTGTGGAGGTTTTCTTGCTAGTTTTCTCTCTCACACAGACTTGCCCACTGATTTTGTTTCACTCACAGACCCTTTAAGATCAATGAGGTTGTGATACCATGTAAGAAAATAGAACAGAGAAGAGAATTTTTGTAAAAAAGAAAAATAGAGGTTCTGCAGTAGCTGGGAGCAAAATGGAAGGAGTAATTGGTAGATAGATTCACGTACAAAAGTTCTAAACATATACAAAAGAAAAAAGTTAAAAAACAAAAGGCTAAGATAGCTAGCCCATATGAAGTACAAAAAGGCTAAACTAAATCTCCTTAAAACAAAGGTTACCACTCCTTTTTGCCCAACCAAAAAGTTGTAATAAAAACATCTAATTTAACTTAAAGTATATAGAAAAATCTCAATTTCTAAGAGTTTCTCTTACTACTAGTGCTCTATTATATTGACTATTGAGCATCTATGGCACCTCCAGTAGACCTCAGAGAGATCGGTTTGGAAGGCTTTACTCTGATTGAAGGGTTTTATGGTGCACCCGCACCTAGAAGGCCCAATGCCAGTGGGGTATTTCCTGCGCGACAAGGACGTTGGGTGGTTCAAGTGCCCAATGATGAGATGGAAGAGCCTGCCATGAATAGCAGAGAGGTAGCTGCTCGCTATGGTGGGATAATGGTTGTGAATTACCCCAAGGGAAAACCACAAACACGTGTTGGTAGATCATTTAAGCCTTAAGCATTTTGATTTCGATATTATCAGCAATATTCAGTACTAAACTTGAATTAGGCCACTATTGTATAATATATATGTTAAGTATTTACAAAGCAGCTGGGTGACCTGAAAAATATATGCAAGTCTACTGCAGCTAGGAACTGGTTTAAGTGCCCTACTAGTTTGGTGTACTA
This sequence comes from Styphnolobium japonicum, assembly GCA_023212625.1. Classification (NCBI taxonomy): domain Eukaryota; kingdom Viridiplantae; phylum Streptophyta; class Magnoliopsida; order Fabales; family Fabaceae; genus Styphnolobium; species Styphnolobium japonicum. The sequence goes on along the minus strand of JALBWW010000003.1, from coordinate 15,009,439 downwards.
TAACTTTAGTGGAAATCATGGAAACTTGAAAGTGCCTTTTGTCTACTATTATTTGACATGGAGACCTTTGGCTTTGACTGACTATAAGATCAGTTAAACATAAAATTAGGGGAGTTGTTATGGTATTGATAAACATATTTTATATGCATAATTTAGCACCTCTCACTGGTCTATTCTTATGAAATTATTGCATATATGAAGTGAAAATTGCATAATTCCTCATATATTGGTTATGTTGTTACAAATTGAGCAGAACACCCGAAGGACTATTCAAAGCAGTTGTTGAACCAAAATATCATGAACTTGAATGTTGATATTAGTATAGCTCAAACAAAAGGGAAATGAAGACCTAAACTCAGGGAATTTTGGGTTACATCAAATTCAGGACAAATCAGAAAATTCTTGCTCAAACCTATACTCGGTTATTCAGTGATTTCTTAAGATCTAACTGTTGGATGTAGCTGAAATTTTGATATGTCATTCATGACATCATTCTCTATGACTTTTATAAAAATGAAGATTTCTAGATTAGCACTGGAAATGGGTCAAAATTAGGCAACAAGTTGGTGGCTGTCATTATTGATATAATCTGAGCAGTTTCGGCATAGCCCAAGATCCAACCGTTAGATCTGGCTGAATTTTTGACATGTTCTTCATGACTGCATGTGCTACAACTTTCATGAAGAGAAGATTTCCAAATTATGACGCGAGCAATGATGAATTTGGTAATCTTCGGAGCTAAAATTTCAACCTACATGCAAAGAGATTTGACAAAATTGTAATTGAATAGTTCTAGCATTTGCCTATAAAAGGAAGGCATTTGCCACACTTAAGGGCATCCCATTTTCTGAATTCTCTCATTGTAGTTTGAGTTAGGGGTGAAACTTTGATAAATTGTGAGATTTATACTTTGATTTCAAGGTTAATTCTTCCAATTTGTTTAAAGTAAATCCCAAAGCTCTTATAGTTTGTATAATATATTCTTCATCTTATTCAAGTTTCTTTATCTTAATGTCTAGTTAAGGTTCTTCCTAGATTTAGGGGTGAAACTTTCATAAATTGTGAGATTTATACTTTGATTTCAAGGTTAGATCTTCCAATTTGTTTAAAGTAAATCCCGAAACTCTAGCCCGTTGTGTTCTTGTTAATACCAACAACCACTTTCATTTCTATCATGCTTTTCACTTGTTCTTTTGTTTCCTTTAATATAATGAGTAGCTAAATTTCTATACTAGGATTGCAATTTGAACTCACACGTAATTTGATTCGTTTATCATATCCAAAAGTAGGTTGATTATCTTGAATTGTTTATCTTACTTGTTCTTACTGCTTTTAATTAATTGGCCATTAATTAAATTGAATTGATAAATCTTAAGCAACTTGACAAAGGGATTTTAGTTTTAGATATAGGTAAGATAACATATATTCTTTGTGCGAAAGCCTTGAGTTTATATAGGATAGACATATACCTATATGACATATGTAACCATTAATGAAATCGGAACTTAATGAATTCTTGATTATTTGATAGACATAGACATATAGTTTATCATTAATTAAGTATATTTCTATTTGACCATCGAAAGAGGCTTATAGATAAGTTAAGGATTTCTAGTTAACAATTTAGATAATTAATTGATCTTAGATAGAAGTAAGAGAATTAAGTAAAGTGTGAGGAATAATTGCAATCCTAGGCTTAGTTAATTTGATCATTAACTTTATCTTCTTGTTTATTTTAATCTTTAGTCTTTCATAAATCATCTCTTATTAAGTTGTTTAAATAAGATTGAGTTTTGCAAACCTTTAGTAGATAGTCAAATTTAGAATTAATCCCTGTGGGTTCGACACTTTCTTACTATTATATTACTTGATTTGCGATAACGTATACTTGCGTTCTGATTTACCACATCAGGTACCCTGATAGGTTTGGTATCTAGGGTGAGTTGTCAATTATTTATTGACTGTTGGTTTCACAATAAATGTTAAAGAGTCTATTAAATATAAATAACAACTAATGAATGTTAGACAACTTACCCTGGGTACCGATACTCTAGAAAAAAAGATGGGTACCAGAGTAATGCCCTAAAATTAGAGTTCTCTTATGTCAAATAACTCTTCAATTATCGTTGACTCCTCAAGTTAACTTGGCAACTTTTTAGTCAAGCAATCTTTTAAAGTATTAAGAAGCCATTTTCACATGTAAATTAACTAACTTAGACTATTTGGAAAAGTTTGAAAGCATAACATCCAATAAATATTGTGCGACATGAACTCATTTGCCTTGAAGCATGGGGTGATGGACAATGATGATTCTTAATTTCTTCTTTCCTCTCTTTGGAGGTTTCAAGTTTTCATTATTAGGTGATTCTTGCTACTAGAGTTCATTGTGATTGTGATGCTAAATCACTATTTATTCATTGAAATTACCTTTTCCTAAATTTTGACTAGAGCAGTTTGCTTAATTTTAAATTGTTAGTTGTGGGTCAACATCATGCCTTGGCAAGACTCAGATATGGTTGGAATCAAATCGAGCTGTGACGCTGCTGATGAATTTAAGTAGAAAAAGTTGCGCCTTACCTAACAGTTATGGTGTTTGGCCTAGTGGTAAGTGCTTGATTTAACAAATGATATAGTTTTTAGCCTAGTGGTAAGCATCACAAGTTCGATTCCTAGAAATGCAGGAATTGCTGGAGGCAGGTGTTAGAAGAGGGATTGTTGGTTGTGAGCCAGCATCCTGCCTTGTCAAGGCCTAGTTAGGGTCAAAGTCAAATTGAGGAAATGCACGAACTGTTGGAGGTAGGTGCTGAGAGGGGGATTGTTAGTTGTGGGCAAACATTCTGCCTTGTCAAGGCCCGGGTAGGATTGAAGTCAGATTGAACTGTGACAAGTTCGATTCCTGAAAATGCAGGAATTGCTGGAGGCAGGTGTTGGAAGAGGGATTAATGGTTATGGGCCAACATCCTACCTTGTCAAAGCCCAGTTAGGGTCGAAGTCAGATTGAGAAAATGCATGAACTGTTGGAAGTAGGTGTTGGGTGGGGGGTTGTTGGTTGTGGGCAAACATTCTACCTTGTCAAGGCCCGGGTAGGAATAGAGTTAGATCGAACTATGTCACTAGCTGATGAGGTTTAAATAGAAAAAGTTGCGTTCTGACTAATACATACAACTTTTAACCTAGTAGTAAGCGCTTGATCCAATGTAAACTAATTGTGCTACTATTTATCTCACGATTTGATCATAATTTTTGAACTTTATGTTGTATTAATGATTAAAGCCCGACAAATAATCTGCCATATTGCTCTAAAAGTAAAATAATATGAGAAATAAAAGAGTTTAAGGATTTCGATTTTTTACTTTTCACGATTGAAACTAGGTAATGGCTGTGAGTTTGCAACAACAGCAAAGTGAGGGAGAAGGAGAAAAGCGATGGCGAAAGCGAAAACTAATTGTTATGGTTAACAATGTTGGCACTGTTTATCTTTTTATTACTGTAAACTTCATGAAATGTTATTTTTTTTCATTTAATTTGTGATATATTAAGTTATAAACTTAAATTTTTGTATTTAAATATGATTTAAAATATTTACATATGCATGTATTATTTTTCAATAATATCTTATATAACATGTAATATTTACACTATTACACTTCACTTTTACTCTTCGTTTTGAAGTTTTATACTTATATGTGCTAATGGTAGAAAATGAAATGTAGCTATTAACTGGAACTTCCTTGTATAAGCATTCATAATTTATGTAAAAATTGTAATAAAAAAGATATTGAATAAATAATAGGCTGAACAATTTTCTTAATTGCATTGCAAAAATGCTTAAATCCAATATTAATGGATTGGGACCAGTGTTGTTAGAACCAACTTGGATCAGATATTGAGATGATTATAGTTCAATCTTATAACTGAATTTACTGTCAGATTACTTTAAATCGGTAAAACCAGTCAAAATTCAGTTGAACTGTCGCTCGGTTCATTCGGTTAAATCAACTGAACATTATTATTATTTTAATTAAAAAAACTCAAAATTTCATAAATATTTTTATGTATTTTATATTATTGCATGTTAATTATTTTTATAACGTCATCTAACTCGACCAACTAGTTTAAACAATTGAACCAATTGAACTTGAATCAAAAATTTTGTCGGATCATTGTTTGATTTGATTTTAACAATATTGATTGGGACAAAAAGAGGTCAATCTGATCATTGGAAGCTAGCATTCCAATTAAAGAAAGCATAATTCGGTTCAAGGATTGGTCTCGGACAATATTCCAATTAAAGATAATGGTGGACAAGCCATGTTCTCTCGCTGGTCTCGCCATTATCATTCAGGAGACCATCGTCTACTTTCGGTGCTTTGTCTTTGCCTTGGTATCTCCCTTTGAATTGTAGATTATAGAGACATCGTTTTTAAGATAATTAAGATCATATATTCATTCTTATTTCAAAACAATCTTCACTTTTTTAATATTCCCAATTTCATGTCGTTGAAGAAACAAATTAATAAATAATAATGATATAGTAATAATAGTTGAACTTCAAACATATTAAAAAATTCAAATACACACCATTTTTAACTTTAAGACAGTTGAAATTAAATACAATAAAATTTTTCAATTTTTAAATCAATTCTTAAATTATAAAAATATTATAATTGGTCATTTTATTTGGATATTTTTTAACGATTTCTATTAATCATATGATAATTAATATAGTTATATTACGTGAGAATATTTTTGAGAAAATTAACAATTCTTTAAAAATTTAGTAATTTTTGGACAATTTTTTGTTTATCGTACTTAAAAAATAGTAAAGTATTGTATTAAATTTTATTTAAGGTAAATTATTAAATTCAATGGACAAATTATGTGATAACAAGTGTTTAGTCATCACATAATTGTTTCATGATTAACAAGCTGATGGAAAAAGATGAATGAAAGGACTTACAAAAACATTAACTTGATAAATTGAGTTCTATGCAGGTGGACTTTATCCGTAATGCAGCGGTTCGAATTCCATTAGAAACACCTTGTGGTTAAGGCTAAATTTATACTTAAGTAAGGATTAATCTCATACCTAAAAAATGTGAAGACACCTTGTGGTATTTAAAAAAAAAAACAGTTCTCGTAGTTTGAGAATTGAATAACTGCAATGGTCTCAAAAGTTTAAGAGATTATGTTTTTAGAAGAATTAAATACTCAGGTTTAGGCTATTTTTTGAAAAATGATATTCGATATTAACATGTTTTATTTACAAAATCCCTTTTTTAGCCAAATCACCTATATTCCACGACACATGAGAGGATTTATTCTCTCAATCATTATTCCTTCTGTGGTCGGTTGGTGATATTCTTGCAAGTCTGAATGCATTGACACAAATTAAAAGATACTAATAACCATTAATTTGAGCTATGGAGTATGAGTACCAAATTAAACTTCATATACATCAAATAGAATGAATTCGTCATGAAGCTTACGTCTGTAGGAGAGCGTAAAGTAGAGAGAAGATAAGAGTATCATTTTACGTTGTACTCCAGAAATACTTAAGAGAGATCATACCCTAATCAGTTAAGTAAAAAGAGAAGAAGGAATTAGATTCATAGCCCCCTTATGTTCCTTTTTGTTTTGTTTTGGTTTTTTTTTTTGCCTTTAAGACTGCCGGATAATTTGGGTTGAAAAGAATCTCCGGCCCACATTCTGTTCATCATGTTTGCTATCTTATCCCGAATAAAGCCCAAAGTAGATCATGATGTGCTTGAGGAGAACCTTCATTTCCTATCCAACTATTGTTAAATCACATGTACAAAAGTTTTTTAAATAATTATTATAAATTTGTTTTTAAGAATATATATGTAGATGTTTGTATGAAAGGATTAGGGTTATTTTGGGATAGAAAAATTGAACTGCATTTCAAGTTAAAAACATTATTTACCTAATATAAGTATGATGAATACCAAGTAAACTCATAACATGGGAGAGGTTATAAACTCTTTATTATTTTACAGTAAGTGAGATTAATTAATACGCAAATGAAAATAAGTGAAATCAATATGTACATAATTTTATTTATATTAGGATTATAATGTTATTAAAATGATTGTAAATGAATCGCTTACCTGATATGGTTAGTGTTATTCTTAGTTATACATCGATACCAATAGTGAATAAGTACCCAGCATAAGAAATTAAAAAATTCAGATTATGTAAACCAATATAAAATCCCTAAATACAAAGCTCAAGAGGACTTATTTCTAGAGGAATTTTTTTTAAGAAAATGAACTAAATTAAACAAAGAACAATCAAAAGGATAGTTTAGAAGGAATACCTTGTCATCTATGATATCCATTTCAAGAAAATCAGAGTCGGCTGCTTGAAATTATTAACTCTCTAAAGATTAATAACCTCACTTTAAGTTTTTAAATTTGACATCATCAATGAAATCGTTGATAGTAAGAAATCACTTGAGAAGGGGGGTTGAATCAAGTGATACCAAAAATGAAATTTTCTGCAACACACAAAAACTCAACACAGTAGAGATGAGCTGGCTTATCAGTAATAGTGAGCTAGCTCATCTAAGTCAGAATTTGAAACTGAAGCAAGCATGCGCATACAAATTTGAATATCAATAAATAAACATTCACACACATGAATGCAGTAAAAGGAAGGGTTAAGAAAGAGCTTGCACAGCGGAATTTATACTGGTTCGGCCCAATGTGGAACCTACATCCAGTCCTCAGCAAAACTGAGATTTTTCACTATCAACCAAGTGTTCTTTGATCCACCCTAGCCTCTTCAAGCTAGATACAAGTAGTTTTGATCCACCCTAGCCTCTCCAAGCTAGAAATGAGTAGTTTTGATCAACCCTAGCCTCTCCAAGCTATGAAACAACACACCCTCAATGGGCTTTACAAGAAACAGAGTAAAAACTCTCTCACAAAGAGTTGGATATACAATGATAAGCTCTACACAGATTTACAAATGATTCTCAGAGTAAAGCACAAGTAATTCTGTTTTTCTTCTCATTTTCCCTTCTCCTCTTCTTGTTGTCTCTGGAAAAATGGTGGGTATTTGTAGGCAAGAGAATTTTAACGTTGCAACACAAGGACGTTGCAGTTTTTGTGCTGTACCAGCTGTCCATAACCTCTTTTGGCAGCTAGTGGGTGCATGGTGTCCTTTTTCTCTTTTGTGTCTATCCTTCCCTTTTTGTCTGGTACTATCCCAGCATATTTAGAGGATATTCTAATGATTTTGGAGGCTTAGAAATCCTTCTAGAATCATTTTGCAGCTTGGGACCAAAAACAGAGTGCAACAGAGTGTTTCTGAGTTTTGACAATGAGCCGGCTCATCTTGTCTTCATGAGTCAGCTCATCAGTGTTTTCAGCTTTGCATCTTGAGCAGACCAAGCATGCTCTTCTCTGTCCATCCAGCAACTAGTTCCAGACTTTGTCAGCTTGTTTATCTTGAGAATGTCAACATTGAGGCTTTGATAAATCTGCACTAATCTTTTAACTAGGATCAAGTGTAAGCAATCCTTGTTAATGATAAGATAATGTTTGTAATCATCATAAAATAAATGCTAACAAGAAACCTTGGGCTAACAATCGTATCGAGTAGTCATTGCATCACTAAAATAAACACAAAATATAAAAAAAATTATTTATAACAAAAGAATAATAACGAAGAAGATGGATGCTTGGAAGGAAGAGAATACATCCAAGCTCAATGTATATGAGATCAGGAAAAGTGATAAAAAAAAAATCCATTTACACCTCATTTATACAACAATGCAAGCCAGAGAGTATGACAGGGTTTAGAGCTTTTTGGAACGAAATAAAGGTGGAGAAGAATTTGTTATCTATTAATGACAGTATATTGATAAAGGATGGGATAGCTAATTTAGTATACTGATAAATTAAATAGATTATAAATGAAATTTGAATTTGAAAATTCAGAATATATAATTAATACATGTATGTCAAAAGTTAAATGAAATCAAATCAATTATAATGAGAATTTGAATTTGATTTTAACTTTATTATTCATAATTATAACTTTTTGAGAAGGAATTAAAAAATGTCGAATAAAGAGTGATTAATGATTGGTGATATTCTCCATCAGGTAGGTCTACATTAAACTTGCATTGATAAAATAAAACAAATCAAAATTCAAACATGTAAAAATTAGAAAACAATGAAAATGAGGCTAATTAGTTGATGACATTGTATCAAGAAAGTAAAAATTTAGGAGAAAAAAACATATATAAATAACAAGTAGCATGATCCCACTTACATGGACTATATTTCATATATAGGTAAATATAGATATAGATTTTCCGACAATGCTGGTACAAAAAATGAACATAATAGTCCGTCCAGTAATCAAGCTTAGTAATTTCCAACAATAAAAAGTAAAGCCTAGTAATTAAATAAGAAAAAGCTCAAATTAAGATCACTGCAGTAATAATTGATTGATGATATGTGTCTAAAATTAAAGGATAAAAATCATTTTAAATTAATTACCACATGGACATCACAGGCCTCGATATGGTTCTTCTAATTTCTAATCCATAATTAAGAAATATTCTTGGTCCCCACTGCACATGACTTCTGCTTTCTATATAAGGGGGGCTTGGGCTTCTCGTTTTGAAGTAAGAAACAAGACAACACAAAAAAAAGAAGCATTAACTTACCAAAGAAACTAGTCTCTCTTGTACTGCTCTATTAGGCATCTATGGCACCTCCAGCAGACCTCAGAGAGATCGGTTTGGAAGGCTTTGCTCTAATAGACAGGTTTTATTGTGCACCCGCATCCAGAAGGCCCAATGCCAATGGGGTATTTCCTGCGCAACAAGGACGTTGGGTGGTTCAAGTGCCCAATGATGAGATGGAAGAGCCTGCCATGAATAGCAGAGAGGTAGCTGCTCGCTATGGTGGGATAATGGTTGTGAATTACCCCAAGGGAAAACCACAAATTCGTGTTGGTAGATCATTTAAACCTTAAGTATTTTAGTTTAGATATTATCAATAATTAGCTTGAAGTAGGCCTGTTGTAGGCCCACTCTTGTACGTATAAATTATATATATGATCAGTATGTAGCAAGTAGCTCGGAGACCAGCCAAATATATGGTCTTCTGCAACTGGGAACTGATATATATTCAAGTGCCCTGTTAAGTGGAAGTCATGGAAATGGAAAGTGCCTTCTATCTACTATTATTTGGCGTTCTCATTTTTGTTCTTTTCAAATAATCCTTAACTATCAGTTAGAAGGCTCATTCCTCTTCAAATTCGACATGGAGACACACAGCTTTTTTTTTACTCTAAGATCACATGATAAAAATACCATTGAACTATGCTCAGCCAGGACACCTAGTTTTGTTTGACTCTATAAGATCCGTTAAACATTAAATTCATTGGAGTTCTCTTACGTTAAATTACTCTTCAATTAGCGTTGATTCCTGAAGTTAACCTTGGAAACTTCCTAGTCAAGTAATATTTTTAAGCATTAAGAAACCATTTTTACCTATAAACTAGCTTAGACTATTAGAAAAAGATATATAGAAAACATGTCATAAACTAAGATGGAAACATAAGTACAATCTCATTTTCCTTTAAGCTGATGGAAAATGGCGATTCTTAATTGTCCTCTTTTCTCTCTTTGGAGGTTTCAAGTTTTCATTTTGGATATTTCTTTTCACAAATTCACTTAAGAAAATTAATATAGGTACCTCTTTCATTTAGCAAAGAGCAATAATACTTTCCCAAAGGGAATTGGGTTCAAGGATTGGAGTACGTAGGACAATACCAGTTAAAGAACGGTGGACCGTGGAACTAACTCCAACAAGCCATGTTTCCGGGCAAGTCTCACCATTCACATTCCGAGGACCGTATATACTCTATATCTGCTTTCGGTGCTTTGTCTTTGCCTTTGTATCTCCTTCATAGTAAATTATAGAGATATTCTTTCTATGATATCCATTCTTATTTAAAAACAATCTTCACTTTTTTAATAATCCTATTTTTATTTTTGAAAATAAAATAATAATGAATTACCTCTCTTCTAGTAATGTTATAGTTGAACTTAAAAATATTAAAAAATTATAAATACACACCATTGGAACTTTAAGTCGATTTAAGTTTCTTAGTTAAATTATTAAATCATGAGAAATATTATAATTGGTCTTTTTTTTTTTTTGGTAAATTAGTGAGGCCCCACCACTAGGGTGGGGCCTAAAAGATCCCTGTAGATGGCCCGGGAGAAGGGGGCATAGGGAGGAGGGCATTGGGGGGATAGAACTCCCCGCCCTCCAATACATCAGGTGCCCTCAATCAACAGAGCTAAGGCTCTTAGGCATAATTGGTCTTTTAATTTGGATTTATTTAACATTTTCTATTATGCATGTGATAATTAATAAACATATGTTGCGTAAGATTTGGAGAGGATAGAAGAGATCATATCTTGTGTTTGATAACTAGTTTGAGGGATTAATGACAACTAATCAGTTATTAGCTGAAGAGGCTATGCGGCAATTTTTCAACAAGCGTACTTAATTAAAGATGTTTGAAGGGAGAAAGTTAGAAAATAATGTTGAAGAATCAGATGCAGCAATCGCCATTCAATGATTTTCTTAACGCAGTCATATTTGACGCGAAAGCATCACTTGTTAAATTAGATTAGTTATCTATTACTGAAAAATTAAGGATAATAACGTAAGAAGAAGATGAGGAATATATCAATCCATTATGCATTAAACCAACTGTTTCAAAGAAAAAAAGAGAAAAAAAGAAAGAACAAAAATCTGCTATATTTCATTTGGATTTATTGATCTGAAAGCATTATTTACATTGGAATCATCCCCTGAGCATTATGTATTAAATCAATTAGTACTTTGTTTTCAAGGGGCCGGGATACCTTAATAGTTGAGCCTTAACTACCTCAACTTAAAATTACAAGATTCAAATCTCATTTAGACCCGATAGTGTGAAATTTATGTAAAGCAAGTAGGCTACTCATATTACTATCTTCTAATTGATATAAAATAAAATAAAATCAACTAGTAAAAATTAGCTAGTACAAAAAAGAAAAGAAAGAAAAAGTCCGCAATAATTAATTTGGATATGTTAATCTCCTCATAAACACAGGAAGCATATTAGTAATCTTAACTTATTATATATCGAGTTAAAATGCAAATTTGAAGTCCAGTGGTGCGAACACGATATACGGAGTCAACAAAAGAATCTCCTTTCTTCCATACTTTAAATGTAAAATAAAAAGAAGAAGAAGAATTCACAGCCCCTCTACGTTCTTTTTGTTTTATTTTTTTTACCTGCCTTTAAGACTACCAGATAATTTGTGTTGAAAGGAATCACAGGCCCAGATCCTATTCACCATGCATGTTCCTTATCATAACCCCAATCAAGCCCAGTAGATAGTGGTGATGAGCTTGAGGAGAACCTTCCTTTCCTATTCAATTTTCCCACAATGCTGGTGATAAATATGAACATATATAATATTCCGTTCATTAATCAAGCCTAATAATTAAATAACGGAAAGCTCAAATTAAGATCACTATAATAATTGATTGATGATATGTGCCTACATCAAACCATAAAAGTCATTTTAAATTAATTACCAGACGGTAAGGCCTAGAGATGCGGTTTCTTCTAATCTAACCCATAATTAAAAAATATTCTCGGTCCCCACTGCACATATAGGTAGTGCTGCATTGGAGGGGAAGCTAAAGAATCACTTTTGTTTTCTATATAAAGGGGACTTGAGCTTCTTGTTTTGAAGCAAGAAACAAGATAACACAAGAAAAAAGAAGCATCAACTTACCACATACACTAGTTTCTCTTACTACTACTGCTCTATTATATTTACTATTGAGCATCTATGGCACCTCCAGCAGACCTCAGAGAGATCGGTTTGGAAGGATTTGCTCTGATAGACAGGTTTTATGGTGCACCCGCACCCAGAAGGCCCAGTGCCAGTGGGGTATTTCCTGCGCGACAAGGACGTTGGGTGGTTCAAGTGCCCAATGATGAGATGGAAGAGCCTGCCATGAATAGCAGGGAGGTAGCTGCTCGCTATGGTGGGATAATGGTTGTGAATTACCCCAAGGGAAAACCACAAGCTCGTGTTGGTAGATCATTTAAGCCTTAAGCATTTTGGTTTTGATATTATCAATAATTCAGTGTTAAGCTTGAACTAGGCCACTATTGTATAATATATATATTCAATATGTACGAAGCATCTCGGTGACCTGCAAAATATATGAAAGTCTTCTGCAGCTGGGAACTGGTTTAAGTGCCCTGCTAGTTTGGTGTACTATAAGTTTAGTGGAAGTCATGGAAACTTGAAAGTGCCTCTTGTCTACTATTATTTGGCGTTCTGGATCCTTTTTCTTTTCCTTTCTAATAATCATTCTCTGTATATAAACTAACTATCAGTTAAAAGAACAGAAACTCTTTCCTCTTCAAATTTGACATGGAGATCCTTAGCTTCGACTGACTATAAGATCAGTTAAACATAAAATTGGAGTTCTCTTACGTCACATTACTCTTCAATTATTGTTGATTCCTCAAGTTAACTTGGCAACTTCTTAGTCAAGTAATCTTTTAAAGTATTAAGAAGCCATTTTCACCTGTAAATTAACTAGCTTAATATTTGGAAAAGTTTGAAAGCATAACATCAAATAAATACTGCGCGATATGAACTCATTTGCCTTGAAGCATGGGATGATGGACAGTGGTGATTCTTAATTTCTTCTTTTCTCTCTTTGGAGGTTTCAAGTTTTCATTATTAGGCGATTCTTGCTACTAGAGTTCATTGTGATTGCGACGCTAAATCACCATTTATTCATTGAAATTATCTTTTCCTAAATTTCAACCGGAGCAGTTTGCTTAATTTTGAGCTTGCTTAATTTTGAGCTGTTGGTTGTGATCAGTATTCTGTTTTGGCAAGGCCCAGGTAGAGTTGGAGTCAGATTAAACAGCAATGCTTACTGATGGGCTAAAATAGAAAAAGTTGCGCCTTACCTAACAATTATGGTTTTTTGACTTAATGGTAAGCGTTTGATTCAACAAGCTTACTTAAGTGATATAGTTTTTGGCCTAATGATAAGCATTACAAGTTCAATTCTTGGAAATGTTGGAACTGCTAGAGGCAGGTGCTGGGAGGGGGATTGTTGGTTGTATACCAACATCCTGCCTTGTCAAGGCCAAGTTAGAGTCAAAGTCAAATCAAGGAAATGCACAAACTGTCAGAGGTAAGTGCTGGGAGGGGGATTGTTGGTTATGAGCTAACATTCTACCTTGTCAAGGTTCAGGTAGGGTCAGAGTCAGATTGAACTCTGACGCTTGCTGATGGAATTTAAGTAGAAAAAGTTACGTCCTAACTAATAGTTATAACTTTTAGCTTAATAGTAATCACTTAATCTAACATAAACTAATTGCGCTATTGTTTATCTTACGATTTGACGATAACTTTTGAACTTTTTGTTGTATTTATGATTAAAGCCCAACAAATAATATGCCGTATTGCTCTAAAAGTAAAATAATAAGAGAAATAAAAGGTTTTAGGATTTCAATTTTTTACTTTTCACGATTGAAACTAGGTAATGGCTGTGAGTTTGCAACAACAGCAAAGTGAGGGAGAAGGTGAAAAGCGATGGCGAAAGCGGAAACTAATTGTTATGGTTAACAATGTTGGCACTGTTTATCTTTTTATTATTGTAAACTTCATGAAATGTTATTTTTTTTCATTTAATTTATGATATATTAAGTTATAAACTTAAATTTTTGTATTTAAATATGGTTTAAAATATTTACATACATGTATTATTTTTAAGTAATATCTTATATGACATGTAATATTTACACTATTACGCTTTTACACTTCACTTTTATACTTCGTTTTGAAGTTTTATACTTATATTTACTAATGGTAGAAAATGAAATGTAGTTAGAATTTAATTTTAATTCATTGTCAGTGTAAAGTTTTTTTTACACTGTCATCCAATCATGTGCTGACACATCATTAAAAGTGTTAAACTTTTGAGGTAGTTGTTATAATAGTTAAACTCTTTTAATGAGTTAGCAATACATAATTAGGTGACAATGTAAAATTACACTAACAATAGATCAAAATTAAACTCATGTAGTTATTAGCTTGAACTTCCTTGTATAAGCATTAATAATTTTCTTAAGCTAGGTGATGCGTCGGGGGCCTTCATACCTCGTCTAATTACTGGCTGCTTATAATTTTCTTTCTTTACTGGCTGCTTATAATTTTCTTTCTTTGGGCTTCTAACCCGTTTTGTTACCCAAAAAAAATTATCTAAAAATCGTAATAAAAATGAGATTGAATAAATAATAGGCTGGACAATTTTCTCAATTGCATTGCAAAAATACTTAAATCCAATATTAATAGGTTGAGATTAGTGTTGTTAGAACCAAATTGAACCAGATGATCTGATTAATTTGACTATAAACTAAACACTGAGACGATTATGGTTCAATATTATAGTTGCATTCACTGCAGACGACTTTAAATTGGTTAAAACTAATCAAAATCCAGTTGAACTGTCACTCGGTTCATCCGATTAAATTAATTGATCATTAATTTTTTTTATAAAAAACTTAATATTTCATAATTTTTTTATGTATTTTATATTGTTACATGTAAATTATTTTTATGATGTCATCTGATTCGACAACTAGTTTGAATGATTTAACATATTAAAATTGAATTGGAAGTCTTGCTAGTTTATTGTTCCATCAAATTTTAAAAACAATATTGATTGGGACAAAAAGATGTCAATGATCATTGGAAGCTAACATTCCAATTAAAGAGAGTGGAATTCGGTTCAAGGATTAGACTTAAACAATATTCCAATTAGAGATAATGGTGGACAAGCCATGTTCTCTGGCTGGTCTCACCATTAACCATTCAGGAGACCATCGTCCATATCTGCTTTCAGTGCTTTGTCTTTGCCTTGGTGTCTCCCTTTCAATTGTAGATTATAGGGATATCCTTTTTAAGATAATTAAGATCATATATTCATTCTTATTTCAAAACAATTTTCACTTTTTTAATATTCCTAATTTCATGTCGTTGAAGAAACAAATTCATAAATAATAATGATATAGTAATAATAGTTGAACTTCAAAAATATTAAAAAAATACAAAAATACACACCATTTTGAACTTTAAGATAGTTGAAATTAAATTCAATAATTTTTTCAATTTTTAATTAAATTCTTAAATTATAAAAATATTATAATTAGTCATTTTATTTGGATTTTTTCAACGATTTCTATTAATCATATGATAACTAATATAGTTATATGAATATTTTTGAGAAAATTAACAATTCTTTAAAAATTTAGTAATTTCTGGACAACTGAATAACTGCAATGGGTCTCAAAGTTTTAAGAGATTATTTTTTTAGAAGAATTAAATAGTCAGGTTTAGGCCATGTTTTAAAAAAACTGATATTCGATATTAACATGTTTTATTAACAAAATCCCTTTTTTAAGCCAAATCACCTATATTCCACGACACATGAGAGGATTTATTCTCTCAATCATGATCGCTTCTGTGGTCGGTCGGTGATATTCTTGCAAGTCTGAATGCAATGCCACAAATTGAAGGATACTAATAACCGTTAATTTGAGCTATGGAGTATGAGTACCGAATAAACTACATATACATCAAATAGAATGCATTCGCCATGAAACTTACGTCTGTAGGAGAGCGTAAAGTAGAGAGAAGATAAGAGAATCATTTTGCGTTTTACCCCAGAAATATTTAAGAGAGATCATACCCTAATCAGTTAGGCAAAGAGGGTACACGGCATTCTTCAACAATCTTAACTAAGATGCTTGAAGGAACAAAATTATCAAATAATCATACAAATTTTTTTTGGTCTAATTTTTCTTCGGCCGTCAATTTTACCCTAGTCACAAGATATATTTTGTGAGACTCGAATCTCTACATTGCAAGTTTAGTTCGACCATATGGAACTCAATTTGTGAATTGAGCCACATACACCTTGTAATTATGTGAAATGTTTTAATAAGTCCTTTTATTCATATTTTTTCCAACAACTTGTTAATCATGTAACAATTATGAGATGACTAAACACATTTTTTTTGTCTCCAACGAGGTGTCTCCACATTCTTTAAGTGTGAGACTAATCCCCGCTCCAACGTCTGATGGCATGACCCTGATTACAAGGTATTTCTAATTAAATTTGAAGTCTCACACTGTAAGTAAAGTTCACCACATATATGGAGCTTAGGTTGCTAACCAATCCACACCTTATGGTTGTGATGACCAACACTTGTTATCACATAATTTGTCCATTCAATTTAGTAATCGTACGGAATTAGATTCACAATACACCGACTTCTCATTTTAATTCAATCATATCTGATTCGAATTATTGGAGCATCATGTTGAAAGCAATTTAGGAGGATCTGGTCACTTAAATCACACTATTTTTGAGTCCATCCATATTAAATTTGTACATTATATTTTTATGCAAATAATTTTTTATCACAACTAAAACTTAAAGACATTTATTTAAATTTTCACATACTCTAACTACTTAAGTAGCTCAAGTGTATCAACCCAATCTTTTGAAAAGAATTTGATTTTGAAAATGCTGATGATTACAAATATGTTATCTTCATGTTTTACAAGCTATAATAATTTTTTTATTATTTGATTTTAATTACTAAACTGAACATGCATATAATGCACTTGACTGAGGCTAGAAGGGTTTATCTTTGCAAATTGATCAAGACTCGAAGGTGGTCTTATGCATTTAAAAGTGAAGTGAAGATTTCCGTAATTTAGAAAAAGATAAGCTAGCTCTTGAAAAAGTTTAAAAAGAAGTATCCTAGTTCTAGAATTCATAGCATAAATGGTACATGGAATTGAAAAAAGAATTATACTTTCTTCCGTTGTTAAATGAGAGAGAGAAAAGGTTAAAGTTGGAAATTAGATTCGCCAAGTAATTTTTTTTTTCTCCTTTTAAGATTGAGATATTTGGAGTTGAATAGAATTTTTTTCCATTTTTTTAGGAAAATAAAGTTTATATGGGGAGAGCAGTTTGCATTATTCCAAGATCAAAACATATTACAAGGCTCACGAATCAAACTCAAAAGTCTAACATTGACGCAGGTCAATGTTACCAGTTGAGCAGACCTTATTTTGTATTGAATAGAATCTCTAAGTTACCACATACCTAAAGCTAATTGGCCCGCTAAGAGTAACTATAGTCTATACTCACAATTGCACTATACGAATCTCAAATAAGTCTCAATTATTTTGGCAGCTAGATAGATGAGTTTGTGACCACTTTCAATTTCTATCCAATTTCGACTTTATTTTTAAGATAAATTTGAATATATTCCATCTATTAATCAAGGCTAAACCTAATAAATAAATTTAAGAGCTCAAATGAAGATCACTATAACCATTGATATATGATAAAAGTCACTTTACTTACTATATGGGCACACCAGATACGGTTCTTTTAATCCATAATAATTAAAGGGAGAAAGACACTTTAGTGTGGCTTGAGAGGAAAGTAATTTATTGTGGTTTGTGGATTGAATTAATCAAGTATCAAACTAATTTAACTAATAATTTACTTACAATACTTAACCACATATCAAGTATCAAAATGAAAGATAAATTATTGATTAACTGTATATAAATTATTAGTTAATTTAATTTAATACTTGATTAATTCAATCCATGAATCAAAATAGAATACTTTCCTCCCAAGCCACACTAAAGTGTCTTTCTCCCGTAATTAAATATTCTTCTTGGCTCCACATGTAGAGCCACAAATAAATTTGAGTTTCGGCCCAGCCCTGGCTCAAAGTGTTTGGGCCAAATTTAGGTCATTCTTTTATACCCAATGTATTTTTTTAATATTTTTTCCTATATATTATTGCGACATTTTTTTGAAATGTTAAACTTTGATCAAGTATTGTGACTCTCCATAATTTTAGTTATTATTACATATTATGTAATTATCAATTATATTGGATCTTGGCATAAGCAAAAAGTAGTTAATACAAGCAAATTTATACAAATAAAGAAAAAATAATCAAAACATTATATAAAAAAATATTTTGTGTTTCTTAATCGAGCTAGCCCGGTCCCGGCTTGACCCAACCTAAACCCCAATATAATTGGGCTTGGGACATGAAAATTAGTCCATCAAAACTTCATGTCAGGACCAAGGTCAAGTCTAACCCAGTCCCTGCGCACCCCTTGGATCTCTTCCTTTGAAGTAAGAAACCAGAAAACCCATAAAGCAACTAAATTGATATATTCTGTTGCTACTCCAATATTCAACATCTATGGCACCTCCTCCAGCAGACCTGAGGAAGATCGGTTTAGAAGGCTTTGCTTTGATAGACAAGTTCTATGGTCCAGCCAGAAGGAGCAGTTCCAACGATGCATTCCCTGGGCGACGAGAACGTTGGGTGGTTCATCAAGTGCCTGATGATGAGATTGAGGAGCCTGCATGAAAAGCAAAGAGGCAGCTATTCACTTTGGTGGGACAGCGGTTGTAAATTACCCTAAGGGAAAACCCCAAAATCGTTGGGGGTAGACCCATTAAACCTTAAGCACTTGGGCTTAAATGTTATCAGTTATCTCAGTGGGTCTCTGTTTCATGTAGGTTACTCATGTAAGGTATATGTGTAGGAAAAAGCTCGAAGACCTATATATATATATATATAAGGTCTTCTGCAGCTGAGGAAGGATATGTAGTTTAATAAGTACCCTCTGTAGATTGTGTACTATGACTTAAGTGGATGCATTACCTCTTATCTATGGGACTCTGGTGTTCTCATTTGAGCCACTTCCCAAATTTTTGTATAAAAGTCATCAATCACTTAAGTGGAAGCCACTTAAGCAGACAAATAACAAAATCGAATTCCAGAGAAAGGCAATAAATTAATTATTTGTTTGTAACAATTTCTAAAAAGGTGTAGAACTTTTAAATTATTTCACCATGGAACTTCTGTAATGATATAATATGATCATGGAATTTAATTAAGTCACAGATACTACACAACTAGAAATAGGCTGTATCCATTTAAGACTAAGTGGGTTAAGTCCAAGTGATCAAGTAAAATAAGATTTTTAACAAACAAATTAAACTGAAAACAGATCATTGAATGTTCAAAACAAGTAAAACGAAGCATATGTACAGAAACCAACTATAATGCAAAGAGGGAAAACTAAAAAAGTAAGAAACTTAGAAGTGTAAAGTGATCAAACTAAAATGCAAACAACCAAGGAATATAAGCAGCAAGAACAGTGAGCAGGACATAGAAAGGAAAAGAGTGTGCACCAAAATCATGACCCATATGTCTAATCCCTAGTCACCTACCAGGATTTTTACTGACGTACGTTCTTTAATTTATCATAGCATCTCCAAGTTAGATACAGACAATGATCACAACAAATCCCTCAAACAGAGCTACAGTTCAGTTACATAACCTAAAATGTTCCTAACACATGCACTTGCTAGAACTCTCAAATTTTGAAGGTTGTACAAGAAGTGTAATGAAACAAGAATAGAACTCTTAGTTACAGAGAGTTTTATCCAATAAAGACCCAAATATTTCTCTATCTAAATAAATGTAATAGTAAAATATTCCAAGATTAACATAACACTGATTAAGAATGGATTTTTAAAAATCAATCAATTAATTGCGTGAATATCCCTTGCCAGGTCAAGTATAAATAAGCAATTTTTTCTGACTGTTGACAGCCTTGTACTGGCACCCGTGATCCAAAAATAGTTGTTGGAGACCATTACAAGGCAGTACAATGTTGTTAATAATTGATATGTTGTCTCAACCATAGTTACCGGATTCTCTCCTCAACCCTGCGAATTGCGTACCAATTCTCACGTACCAATTCCCACGTACCAATACTTGGTACTTCGCTTGTAAAGAAATTCTTAAGATCATAATTTTAAAAGTAACGTACCGCGTACCCGTACCCGTACCACGTACCAGAGAGTATTGCGAACCCGGTAACTCTGGTCTCAACTTTGCTGTTGAGGTTACTCATCTCATGCTTTTAGGAATTTTTGGTAAGCACTTGGGCAAACATATCACCCAACACAGTCATGCTTATTTTTCAGTCTATTAGAGCTTGTTTATTTTTTATTTTATTTTTTGGGTGCTTCTAAAGCTTGTTGAGATTTCATGCCATTATGCCTGAGTAAAGTTTGTATCTTTGTATACCCACACTAGGGATGCCGCTGCTAGTACTCTAGTAAGAATTGCTTTTTTGTTTTTCTACATATTCCTTTCAGATTATATCATACATAACTACGCCACGGTGTTTACGTTAGTAAGAGAGCGTAAGATTTGGAGAGGATAGAAGAGATCTTGTGTTTGACACTTTGACTAATACTGCATAAATATACACTTTGGGGGATAATGACAATGAATCAGTTAGCCAAAGAGGCTATGCGGCATTTTTCAACAAGCTCAATTAATTAAGATGTTTGAACGGAGAAAGTTTGAAAATAATGTTGAAGAATCAGATACACACCAGGGGCCATTGAATGACTTTCTATTTAACGCAGTCATATTTGACACGAAAGCATCACGTGTTAAATTGGATTAGTTAGTTCTTAGTGAAAAGGGTAATCACGTAAGAAGAGGAGGAATATATCAATCCATTATGTAATACTGTTTCAAAGGAAGGGGAAAAAAAGAACAAAATGCTGCAATATTTTATTTGGATTTGTTGATCTGAAAGCATTATTTACGTTGGAATCATACCCTAAGCATAATATATTAAATAAATTATTATTTGTTTTCAAGGGGATACCTTAATAGTTGAGTCTTAATTACCTCAAGTTAAAATTATTAGATTCAATTCTCATTATATATAAGACCAGATAGACTGAGATTTATGGAAAGCAAATTGGCTACTCAAATTAAGTATCTTCTAATTGACCAAAAAAAAATCAACTAATAAAAAGCTAATACGCCAATGAGCTTGTAGCTTTAATGGCACTGGCCCAAGTCTTTATAGCTTGAGTGTTATGATGACGTTGGATGTTCATTTTTCTTTAGGTTATTTATTCTCCTACTTTACCTAGCTACTTACACTTTCTAATGTACTTCCAAAAAAAAAAAAAGCTAATATAAAAAGTAAAGAATAAAACTTAGATAAAATTATATTAGTACTCGGGGGTGATATTTTTTAATTAAAATATAATATGTATATTATTTTTTTACATATTATCATTAAAAGTGAAGATAATGTGACATTAAAGTTAAAAAATAATATATATATATATATCATATTTTAATTAAAAAATAATACCACAAACACTTATAGGTTTTTTCTAAAATAAAAAGAAAGAAAGAGGTCGCTAAATTAATTTGGATATGTTATTCTCCTCATAAACACGGGAAGCATACGAGTAATCTATGAAGTTATGCTAGCTAGTAACTATTAATCAATGAAGTTAAAAAGCAAAATTGAAGTCGAGTGGTGCAAACATGATATATGGAATCAACAAAAGTGTCTACTTTCTTCCACGGTTTAAAAGTAAAATGAAAAGAATAAGTGAATTAAAGAGAGAGAGAGAGAGAATTAGATTCGCAGCCCTCTGTTCTTATGTTTTGTTTTTGTTTTCTTTTTCTGCCGTTAAGACTGCCAGATAATTTGTGTTGACAAGAATCACCGGCCCAGATCCTATTCACCATGTTCCTTATCTTAACCTGAATCAAGCCCAGTAGATCATGATGTGCTTGAGGAGAACCTTCATTTCCTATCCAATTTTCCGAAATGTTGGTGATAAATATGAACATATTCCGTCCATTAATCAAGCCTAGTAAAAACTGAAATTATGATCACTATTATAATTGATTGATGATATGTTCCTAAATTAAAGGATAATAGTCATTTTAAATTAATTACGACATGGACAGGCCTAGAAATGGTTCTTCTAACACATAATTAAGAAGGAAAATATCATATGGTCACAATTTTTTGCAAGAATTTTTGTCAAAAGTTGATATTGTAAGCAAAAATCCTAAATCAATTATATGAAAATAGAACACCAGTTTAGATCTCAATTGTTGAAGACATTATCACTTTGGTTCTTAAATTGATGTGTTATTCCAATGACCTGTAAATTGACAAGAGGCTCTGTTTTCCTCTATAACTCACTCTTCTGTCAACACAACTCTCAATGGGGCAAGATGTGTTTTTCTGTGTGAGTGTAGAGGGGACCTAGCCATCCAACTTTTAGCCCTAAGACCCTCCCATTATGGGCTTATGGATTAAGGCCCACACTGTTATCCACACTAATATATGCTTAGATGTCCTAAGCCCATTACATATATGGATCACATAGGTTAACATGTGGGCTCATATACATCTTAAATTGGATCATAATATTAGCCCGTTTTTAGCAAAACAAAATAATTGATTGTAGCCCACAAAGAAAATTAGATTATTCTAACATTCTCCCACTTGGGCAAAATCAATTATGTATGACATTTTAAAAAACAATTGTTTGAAAACGACTCTCGAGCTAATGACTTATTTCATAATGTGGCCACTTTTAATAAAAACATATGATCTAAGACGCAACATCTAAATATGACTCAGACAAACAAGATAAGAAGACATAGGATCATGGTGATCATTACATCCTTTATTGACATAAGACCAATCCATAGTCACAAATATCTTTCACCTTGTCGACAGTAGTCATTAGTGTGGAGTGTAGCAAGAAAACAACATGCAAAGGTGATCCGATAATAAAAATGCTATTTTCTTTGTCAGTCCTCACAATTTCTCTTCATGTTATGCTTGTAAAGCAAGAAAAATTATATGGTTCATGAAGAATCATCATGTCTCAAAACTCAAATATGGTGTCAATCAAGAGACATCGTGGTTTCAATAACACCGAGTTTCAAAATTTGCAATTGAAACATATACATATATGGTGACAATAATTTAAATCAAATGTATTATCAATTGCATCAAATGACATAAAACATGTTAACCAAACATTCAAGATGTCCAATAAAAATGGTTCAACATGATAAGTAGAATAACATAAATGCAAATAATATAAATGTCATAACTCCCACTAACCAAATACATCAAAAGAACTTAAAATGCCCATATTTTCAACATGTCTTTTAAAGACTATAGACCTAAGTCCTTTGGTTAAGGGATCAGCTAGCATTAAGTCTGTATCAATGTGCTCCACAACAATGTCTTTATTCTTCACAAAGTCCCTGACAGTTAAGTACTTCAACTCTAAATGCTTGAAACCACTGGAAGTCTTGTTATTTTTAGTGAAAAATACAGCAGCACTGTTATCACAGTAAATTTTCAATGGCTTAGCAATAGAGTCCATAATATGAAGTCCTGTCACAAAATTTCTCAACCAAACAGCTTGAGTAGCAGCACCAAAACAAGCAACAAATGATGTGGAAAATTAGAACGCAAGTATACGTGATCGCAAATCAAGTAATATAATAGTAAGAAAGTGTCAAACCCACAGGGATTAATTCTAAATTTAACTATCTATTAAAAGTTTACAAAACTCAATCTTATTTAAACAACTTAATAAGAGGAAGTGTTATGAAAGATTAAAAATTAAAGTAAACAAGAAGAAGAATTTAATGATCAAATTAACCAAGCCTAGGATTGCAATTATCCCTCACACTTTACTTGATTCTCTTACTTCTATCTAAGATCAATTAATTATCTGAATTGTTAAATAGAAATCCTAACTTATCTATAAGCCTCTTTTGATGGTCAAATAGAAATATCCTTAATTAATGATAAACTATATGTCTATGTTTATCAAGTAATCAAGAATTCATTAAGTTTCGGTTTCATTAATGGTTACATATGTCATAAGGTAATGTCTATCCTATATAAACTCAAGGCTTTCGAACAAAGATCTTATGTTATCTTACTTAGATCTAAAACCAAAATCCCTTTGTCAAGTTGCTTAAGGCTTATCAATTTAACTTAATTAATGGCCAATTAATTAAAAGCATTAGGAACAAGTAAGATAAACAATTCAAGATAATCAATCTACTCTTAGATATGATAAACGAATCAATTACTTGTGAGTTCAAATTGCAATCCTAGTATAGAAATTTAACTACTCATTATATTAAAGGAAACAAAAGAACAAGTGAAAAGCATGATAAAAATGAAAGTGGTTGTTGATATTAACAAGAATACAACAGGCTAAAGTTTCGGGATTTACTTTAAACAAATTGGAAGATCTAACCTTGAAATCAAAGTATAAATCTCACAATTTATGAAAGCTTTACCCCTAACTCTAGGAAAAAACTTAATTAGACATCTAGATGAAGAAACTTGAATAAGATGAAGAATATATTATACAAACTACAAGAGCTTTGGGATTTACTTTAGACAAATTGGAAGAATTAACCTTGAAATCAAAGTATAAATCTCACAATATATGAAAGCTTCACCCCTAACTCAAACTACAATGAGAGAATTCAGAAAATGGAATGCCCTTAAGTGTGGCAAATGCCTTCCTTTTATAGGCAAAGGCTAGAACTATTCAATTACAACTTTGTCAAATCTCGTTGCACATGGGTTGAAATTTTCGCTCCGAAGATTACCAAATTCGTCATTGTTCGCGTCATAATTTGAAAATCTTCTCTTAATAAAAGTTGTAGCACATGCAGTCGTGAAGAACACATCAAAAATTCAATCAGATCTAACGGTTGGATCTTGAGATACGACCATTTTGCTGAAACTACTTAGATTATATCAATAATGACGGCCACCAACTTGTTGCCTAATTTTAACCGACTTCCGGTGCTAATCTGAAAATCTTCATTTCTATCAAAGTCATAGAGAATGATGGCATGAATGACATATCAAAATTTCAGCTACATCCAACAGTTAGATCTTGAGAAATCACCGAATAACCGAGTATAGGTTTGAGTAGGAATTTTCTGATTTGTCCTGAATTTGATGTAACACAAAATTTACTGAGTTTAGGTCTTCATTTCTCTTCTGTTTGAGCTATACTAATATCAACATTCAAGTTCATGATATTTTGGTCTAACAATTGCTTTGAATAGTCTTTCGGGTGTTCTGCTCAATTTGTAACAACATAACCAATATATGAGGAATTATGCAATTTTCACTTCATATATGCAATAATTTCATAAGAATAGACCAATGAGAAGTGTTAAATTATGCATATAAAATATGTTTATCAACAAACTCGGCTTGCATAGTAGAAGAGGCAACTAGAGTTTGCTTTTTACTTTTCCAGGATATCGCACCCCTAGCCAACATAAACACATAGCCAGAAGTTGACTTCCTATCATCAGGGCACCCAACAAGATCCGAGTCAGAATACCCTACAATCTCCAAGTTGTCAACTCTCCTATATACAAGCATATAATCTTTAGTCTTCTGAAAGTACCTATTACTTTCTTGGCAGCTATCCAGTGGTCATTACCTGGATTAGATTAATATCTCCCCAAAACACCAACAATAAAAGCAATGTCAGGTCTAGTGCAAACTTGTGCATACATCAAGCTCCCTAATGCATTATCATAAGGTTTATCTTTCATCTGTGCTCTCTCAAGCTCATTCTTGGGACACTAATTCTTACTGAATTTGTCACCTTTAACAACTGGAACATACCCGGGCTTGCAGTCATGCATGTTAAATCTCTCAAGAACTCGATTAATGTAAGACTTTTGAGATAACCCAAGTAGACCATGAGATCTGTCTCTGTGAATTTCAATTCCCAACACAAAAGATGCTTCACCAAGATCTTTCATGTCAAAGAACTTTGTTAACATATGCTTAGTCTCATGAAGTAACCCAAGGTCACTGCTAGCAAGTAGAATATCATCCACATATAAAACAAGAAAGATGATTTTGCTCCCACTGACCTTAAGGTATATACATTGATCAACTTTGTTTTCCTCAAAACCCAGGGAAGTTACCACCTCATCAAATTTCAAATTCCATTGTCTAGATGCCTGTTTTAAACCATAGATAGATTTCTTCAGCTTGCACACCAAGTGTTCACTCCCACTTTCTTGAAAACCCTCAGGTTGTTTCATATAGACCACTTCACTAAGGTCACCATTTAGAAAAGTTGTCTTGACATCCATCTGATGCAACTCCAAATCAAAATGAGCTACAAGTGCCATGACAATTCTGAATGAATCTTTAGTAGAAACTGGGGAGAAAGTTTCAGTAAAGTCAATGCCCTCTTTTTGGTAAAACCCTTTGCCACAAGTCTTGTTTTAAATCTCTCTATGTTTCCCTTGGAATCTTTCTTTGTTTTGAAAATCCATTTGCAACCTATAGGCTTACAATTTTCAGGCAATTCAACAAGCCCCCACACTTTATTGTTGGCCATAGATTGCATCTCCTCATTCATAGCATCAACCCATAAAGCAGATTTAGGACAAGAAACTGCCTCCTGAAAATTCTTTGGATCAATCACATTTCCAATATCATAAACATCTTCACTAAGATAAACCATAAAATCATTAGAAATGGCAGGACGCCTCTGCCTAACTGATCTCCTCATAGGCAATTGCTCAGGCAATTGCACAACAGGCTCAACAGGTTGAGGAACATAAACTGGAACAGGAGGATCAATTATATTCTCAACAAGAGCATCAACTGTAACAGTGGTGGCAGGTAAGATGCTATTATCAAAAACAGGCAATGGCAAAGACACCATCTCATTCATTTCAAAAGTAGACTCAACATGAGGAAATTCAGCATCAGCCACATCAAGTTCCAAAAATTTGGCATTCAAAGATTCCACAATTCTAGTACCTCTGCTAGGACAATAGAACCTGTGCCCTTTTACATGATCTGGATATCCAATGAAAAAGCAACGACTAGTCTTGGGGTCTGTCTTTTTCTCTAAGGGATTATAAAATTTTACTTCTGCAGGGCAACCCCAAACACGAAAATGGTTTAAACTAGGTTTTCTACCCATCCAAAGTTCAAAAGGTGTTTTTGGAACAAACTTACTGGGAACTCGGTTAAGGATATATAGTGCAGTTTTATCGCCTCACCCCATAGAAATTCTGGCAAGTTTGACCTACTCATCATGCTCCTCATCATATCTTTCAGTGTGCGATTACGCCTTTCGGCCACACCGTTTTGTTCAGGACTACCAGGCATGGTATATTATGGAACAATTCCACAATATTGTAAGTATTTAGCAAATGGTCCTAAGTGCTGTCCAGCAACACCAAATCTACCATAATACTCACCACCACGGTTAGATCTCACTATCTTGATGACTTTACCTAATTGCTTTTCTACCTCAGTTTTAAAAATCTTGAATTTTTCAAGTACCTCAGATTTTCCTTTAATCAAGTAAAGATAGGCAAATCGGAAAAAGTCATCAATGAAAGTGATAAAATATTTATTACCGCAAATAGTAGGAGAATAAGGTCCACTAATATCAGTGTGAATGATTTCCAAAAGACTAGAACTTCTAGTAGCACCTTTGTTTTTAGTCTTGGTAAATTTTCCTCTAATGCAATCTACGCAAGTCTCTAAATCATCAAAATCTAAGGAAGGTTAACTTTGATTTTTAACCAATCTTTCAACCCTTTCCTTAGAAATATGACCTAAACGTTTATGCCACAACAAAAAAGACTTTTCCTTAATTTTAGACCTTTTAGCTACAACATTCTCAACACTCAGTGATGTAGAAAAATTATCAGAGGCTAAAGACAATTTATATAATCCATCAACCAAAAATCCATAACTAAAGAGTTGAGAATTCAACATCAAATTTATTCTTCCATCACCAAAAGTAAATTGAAAACCAAGCTTGTCCAAACAAGAAACTAAAATCAAATTCCTTCTAAAGGAAGGTACAAAGAAAGTATCCTTTAAAACAATCTCAAGTCCTGTAGCTAAGAGCAAACTAACATCTCCAACTTATTTCTACTAAGACATCAAGATCATTTCCTACTTTCAGCTTGCTTTCTCTCAAACTTGGTTTCCTCAGGTTTCTGAACCCCTGTAAAGAAATAGCAACATGGGTTGTAGAACCACTATCAAACCACCAAGAATCAACAGGGACATCAACTAGGTTAGATTCAAAACAGACAAAGGCAAAAGGATTACCTCCAATTTTTTGCTTGTTTTCTAACCAAGTCTTGAAACCAGGACAATCATTTCTCTTACGCCCCTTTCTCTTATGCCCCTTTCTCTTACAGAAGAAACACCAGACACTTTTCTTAAAGGTACTTGGATGTGGACCTCCTACACTGCGATACTGACCATTACCTTGCCTCTTAGTATCCTGTTTTTTTATTAGGAGCAGTAGGTGCATTTTTATTTTGTTTCTTACCCTTGCCAAAATGGGGTTTTGGTGAAAAGGTCAGTAGGGATAAATCACGGGCTAACTCACCATCACTCTTTTCCTTTTTGAGTTTTTCTTCTTCTGCCACACATTTGGAGATAAGGTCATTCACAGTCCATTTCTCACTCAAGGTATTATAAGCAGTCTTTATTTGTGAAAACTCAGCAGGTAGGGAGTTTAGAGCATGTGGACAAGAAAATTATCAGGCAGAATTATATCAAGGTTTTTCAGTTTGGTTTGAAGGTGTACCATCTGCAGAATGAATTCCCTTACACCCTCATTGTTATCATACCTCATAGTAGTTAACTCTTTCATTAGGTATTTAGATTCAGCATTATTAGACACCTGGTATCTTTGTCCTATGGCAGTAAGAAAATCCTTAGCAATTGTGGTGTCAGGTAAACCACTTAACAAGTGTTCAGATACTGTTCTCTTGATAGCAATCAGACTAAGTCTATTAGACCTCTCCCACTTAGCCAAAAGCTCTCTCTGTTCAGGTGTACTCCCTTCTTGTGGAACAACAGGCTTATTTTCTCGCAGTGATATATCAAGATCAGCAATTCCTAGAGAAAACTTTATATCTTGCTTCCACTTCTTAAAATTTGAGCCATTTAACATTTCAATAGATGCATAACAATTATTCATAGAAAAGGTAACTGTTCATGACAAAACAGGAATGCATTAGATTTATCAATAAGGGCAAAATATAGCTTCAAATTAAAATAAACTATCATAAGGAGGCCAGCATAATATCACACATTCCCCTTTGGGCAGAATATGCAACCAACAGTTAGTACCTCAACAGATGAGTTAATCAATGAGAATACACTGGTTTTGAAAATCTATCCCTTTTAGGCAAACAAATCTCCTAGACCATTGCATACCCCAATAACTTCATCAAAAAATTTAGGCTTCTAACTAAAACAATCAACCACCCCCTTTGGGCAGGTAATTGAATGCAATAATTAGGAACATTCCTCAAATTATAAAAAAGTTCCACAAATCAAAAATGAGTAATCCCACTTTGGAGGTAATCACCCATAATAATCAGTGAAAATTTTTTTTATACAGGAATCTTATGCCCAAATATTTCATAATACAGTCCAAGAGAAGATGAATAATAACAAACACCTTTACTGATCATGAAATTATATTATATAGCATTCCATAGACATGTTTTGCACTTATACAGTTCAAATAAAAAATGAAATTTAACAAATAAAAATATTTTAGGCATAAATCAATAGCCCGTGAGTACAAAATTTTGAACAATCAGAGAAAATATATATTATTAAAATGTAAAGAAATACCATAAATTATTTTTCAAATATATGAATAGTCTCATACCAGCTTCTAATTTATTGAAACCTAAAAACCCACAGGAACCCACGACTTCAAGAGAAAAGCTCTTGTATACTAGAAACATGCAAATGATATATTGAATTGAATTTTTCCCGAAAGCACACGGGAAGCAATGGCCTTTCATGATATCAAATCATGAGAAAAGCATACGTATATCACAAAGGCTTCAATTATGATGTTCAAACCCGTAACTTTCAATTTCTTTTTTGCTGAGGCGACAAATGATATAATTTTGGGTGTGAAGGAATATCTTTCAACAATGTCTATAAAAGCCCTAAAATATCTGGTTCTAATTTTTCACAAAAATTATCAGATAGAGAGCTCAAAATTGCATACGAAAACGAGGAAAAAAATTGTTAAAAGCAAGCCATATAATCATATGCAATTTCATTTAACTGGGTCCTAAAATCATATAATTTAGGCTCTGATACCACATGTAAGCAAAAATCCTAAATCAATTATATGAAAATAGAACACAAGTTTAGATCTTACTTGTTGAAGACATTATCACTTTGGTTCTTGAATTGATGTGCTATTCCAATGACCTGCAAATTGACAAGAGGCTTTGTCTTCCTCTACAACTCACTCTTTTGTCGACACAACTCTCAATGGTGCAAGATGTGTTTTTCTGCATGAGTGTAGAGGGGACCTAGCCATCCAACTTTTAACCCTAAGGCCCTCCCATTATGGGCTTATGGATTAAGGCCCGCACTGTTATCCACACTAATCTATGCTTAGATGTCCTGAGCCCATTACATATATGGATCACATAGGTTAACATGTGGGCTCATATGTATCTTAAATTGGATCATAATATTAGCCTGTTTTTAGCAAAACAAAATAATAATTGATTGTAGCCCAAAAAGAAAATTAGATTATTCTAACAGATATTACTATTGACTCTTTGATGAATGTGTGATTTTTTCCACTTTAAATTATCCAACAACTACTCATTTTAGTTAAATTCTGTAAAAAAAAATTACTCTAGCATTACTGAATTAGTTGTTGTAAGAAATATTCTTCGTCCCCACAACACTACTTGTGCTGCATTGCAGGGCAAGCTACAGAACCACTTTCCACTTTCGTTTCTATATATAAAGGGGACTTCACTTCTTGTTTTGAAGCAAGAAACAAGACAACACAAAAAAAGAAGCATCAACTTACCACAGAAACTACTTCCTTTTGTACTGCTTTATTGAGCATCTATGGCTCCTCCAGCAAACCTCAGAAAGATCGGTTTGGAAGGCTTTGCTCTGATAGATAGGTTTTATGGTGCACCCGTACCCAGAAGGCTCAATGCCAATGGGGTATTTCCTGCACGAAAAGGGCGTTGGGTGGCTCAAGTGCCCAATGATGAGATGGAAGAGCCTACCATGAATAACAGAGAGGTTGCTGCTCGCTATAGTGGGATAATGGTTGTGAATTACCCCAAGGGAAAACCACAAACCCGTGTTGGTAGATCATTTAAACCATAAGCATTTTGGTTTAGATATTATCAGTAATTAGCTTGAAGTAGGCCTGTTGTTGGCCACTCTTATACGTATAATATATCTATGATTATGTAGGAAGCAGTTCGGAGACCTGCAAAATATGTGAATGGCTTCTGCAGCTAGTTGGTGTACTATAACTCAAGTGGAAGTAATGGAAACTGAAAAGTGCCTTTTATCTACCATTATTTGGCCTTCTCATTTTTGTCTTTTTTCCAAAATCATTGTCTATATATAAACTAATTATCAGTTACCGTAAGTTCTTTCCTCCTCAAATTTGACATGTAGATCTTTGGCTTTGTATGAAGATTTAAAGTTTAAACATAAGATCCATTTGTGTTCTCTTATGTCAACATTACTAGTCTTCAATTAGCGTTGGCTCCTCAAGTTAACTTTGGCAACTTCTTAGTTAAGAAACCATTTTCACTTATAAATTAACTAGCTTAAACTAGTAGGAGAAGATTGAAAACATGACATCAAATGAATAATGTTTAAAAATTATCACTACAACAGAAATGACTTTTAAATTCGGTTGAAAACCCACTTTAAATTTGTTTCAAAAACGGATTATATCCGGAGGTAGTCTTTTGTATTGACTTTTAAATTCACGTAAGGAAACCGAATTGAATAAACATTTTCCAATTTGGGGTATTCTTAACTGATCAAGAAGCAAACATGTTTAGGGTTAATTTAGCCATTTCATGTACAGATATTTAATCTGGCTAAACACCAGATTGAAAACTTTACATTCAATCCGGTTGAACTCAACCGAATTGGAAAATACATAAATCCAGTTTAACATTGGATTGAAAACTTCACATTCAATTCGCTTGAACTCAACTGAATTGGAAAGTCTATAAATCCAGTTCAACACCAGATTGAAAACTTCATATTCAATTCGGTTGTGAAGAACCGAATTAGAAAGTTTATAAATCCTATTTAATACTGGGTTGAAAACGTATAATAAGATTTTAAAATATATGTAAAATGTATACTATTAGATTTAATACCTATGAATGTTCAATTTATTTAAAATTTCATATGCATAATTATTAAGATAATATCACATGATTTAATAGTTAGATTAATTAAATTAACATTCTACAAAAAACTATTAGAATGTTAGTTTAATTAATCCAACCATTGAATCATATGATATTATCTTAACAATCATGCATATTAAAATTTAAACAAATTGAACATTCATAGGTATATAATCTAATAATAAACAACTTACTTATATTTTTAAACCACCCATATATATATATATATATATATATATATATATATATATATATATATAAGGGAAGGGTTCCATAACCTCGTCAAGTTAATGGGGTTGACAAAATGTTATTAGGGCAATTAGGAAAATCCTAACTCAACTCACCCAGATTCAATAATTTTATTATCTGAATTTAGGCAATTACGGAAATTACCCTTCTCAATTCCTTAATATGGGTTGTTCTAGTGTCATCATTGTTTCAAGTTGATTTTAATTATACCTACGACCAAACTTTTTTTTTGTTGTCAATTGAAAATTTAAGAAGTAAATAAGTTTGCACAATAAAGAAATTAAACCCAAGACTTTTGGAACAAGGAAACACAATTCTATTGATTAAGCTAATTTTCATTGGCTACCAAAGACCAAGTTGATTTTATAGCTAAGAGGAAGTGAATTGAATATTTTAAAAACTAATAAATTTTCTTTGAAACACTTCAAAAAAGTTAATATTGAATCTATTGGAAATGAAGTGCTTTAAAAAAGTAGTTAGATTCAATTAATGGAAGAATGAAATTCTTAAAGTTAGTAACGTACAAAACATAAATAGAAATGTAAAGTTCAGTAATTAAAAAAGAGAAAGGAAGGGAGAAATGCAAACAGAGATTTGTTTTGATTCAACTACTCCAATATGACATATTTTCAGTTCCCAAATAGTCTTAAAATCTTTCACTGTATGTATATCAATCCAAGTTTTTAACTCGGTTGCTCAAAATCTTTATATACAACGCTCACACTTACGAGATACCTCGTCCTCGTATTTGGATCTCTCTAAACTCAGGAATTCCTCTTCCTTTTACTCAACAACTCCTGAAGGATATCACACCCTCCACAAAATCAGTATTTAGTAAACAAGATTTAGCAAAGAAACTTTCAAAATTAGTATTTAGTAAAAAAGATTTGAGTTAGGACTATTTTGAGACTCCCAATTGTCTATTCACAGTCTTTATTGATTACTTTTAATTAGATGTATACCCACGTATTCAAATTTTGTGTAGTTAGAAAGATCAAGTAAAGCCATAACACCAAAATTTTCAAACATAAACAATTGTTGTTGAGCCTAATGACCCTGTAGCCTAAAAAATTAGTCAATATCAGAAATACATAATGCTTTAAAAAATGAAACAAAATGTTTATATTGGAGTTCAAAAGGTGTTAGATACAAAAGGTGCAACTTAGATTTTAGAAACTACTGGTCTGAAGGCTTCCAAGGTTTTAGTAGATAAAATATTATTAAGTATTAATAGGATACAGAGCATAAGACTGTGTCTGCTCTGATGCACATGACAACTAACTCTTGGATATCAGAGGTATATATTCAGATCTTACCATAGTAATATGGAACCATTAACCTAAATACTTATTCCGCATCTAAACACAAATTAATTAAGGCATAATACCCAACACCCACCAAGATAATAACTGGACAATTGAACTTAATGCTCCCCACAAAGAAAAGAACAAGTTTAAGTTGACTATATACCCAAATAAACTAAATCCATATTACATATATAAGCAATAAGTGGTGGATTCCTATTTTGAAGTTCATATAGTAAATCAAAAATTTCCAAATGGAGGAAGGGGATTTGATTCTAGATATCAGAGGGAAATGTCTTGGAGGAATCTGAGTCAACCAAATGGACACAAAGCCATGAATCCACCACTGGTTGGAATTCAAGATAATCATAGTAATATAAATTCTTATTGACATGGCAACTATAATCCAAATGTTCCCCCAAGTGGCTCTGTTCCAAATTTTGCTAGTGGCAATACTAATCAGTTATGGAGCAATAACAATAATCTATAGGGTAATCATCAAAGTTCTTATTCACGGCCATTAAGGCCAAACAGTTTCCATTGCCACCTCTTTTTGCACCAAGTAATTCATATTCTCCAAATTCTTATACTTTTGCAACTTCAATAGTGCCACCTAGGATTGGTGGTCCGAGCTTCACTGCAAGACCACTTACAAATGTGCCAAGATATTGGTAATCTAAACATTTCTGGATACCCTAATAATGCTCATGATCCACATACTGCTCAGCAACGCATTGGAAAGTTGAAATAGAATCCTAACAGTAATGCTTCACTCCTTATAAGATCAATTGATGAACAAAGACCCCTAGATAGGTCTTCCTAGTTCCCAGTCATAGATAGAATAGAACCTAAGTTTCCCTATACCAACAACGAGATGATAATGCACCCTAATGTCACAGCACATGCAAATTTACTAATTTCCAAGCACATTTCTAGCAATCTCGAACTTGTCGCTCTCAAAAATATGTCCAAAAAATAATTAAATATCTTAAAGAATAATAATCCTTACAAACAAATTAAGCATTTTCATTGTGCAAGACTATAATTTGTGTATGCAAATATGGGCATTGAGCTGTGACAAGAGGTTGTCGAGACCTCGTCAAATAAATAAAATTACCGGTTCGCAAACTAATTTGTAGTATAGAGCATGAACCGAATCGTCTCTCAAGGATCCAAAAAGAACAAAGATTTAATCATATCAAGATAATTAAAAAGGGGATTTTGATGATTTGAAATGATAATACACTAATTGAAGTAAAGGAAAGTAATTAACAAATTTAAAGAAACAACCAATCCAAGGAAATTTTACCAGATCTTGAGTTTAATCCATCATTGATCACAACGAATTCACTTAATTGCTAACCATGTTCTTGGCCTTAGATCACATCAAGAAGCCTCAACATGATCCAAGAATCCTCTACTAGATAAGCATCTAGGATTTAATTAATCAAGGTTAGATAAAGTAAGCACCATCCAAACATAGATTAACTTAAGATCAAGAATTTAACCAAGCTAAACAATTCATCAAAAAGCTTTAATATATTGTTTATTCTATGTGATCCTCTTGAATACATGATAATAAAGTTATTATCACATAAACATCCAAATCAAATTAAGCAATTCAATCTAGATCAAAATTAAAAGAGGAAGAAGAGAAACTTGAATAACAATTAAGCAATATGAACAAGCGAAACAAGATCTCCAAATTAAACATCAAGATGGCTAATCCCTTGGATTGATTATGAGAGCCTAGCCTTCCATGGATGGGAAGGAAGAACTCAGAAATAAAATAACAAAAACGAAATTCTAAAGAAAATAAAGAAGAAGAGAAAGAAAACTCTAACAAATACTCAAACTTTCTTGAAACTTACTTAAAATTGAATCTATCTAATACAAAGAGGTTGGGTCTATTTATACTAATCCTAGAAGCCAATTTGTACATGTACATAATCTGAATACAAGCTATAAGAATCTGAAATTTGTCAAAAATGGAAGCTTGATGCATGGTTGGTGGGTTGGTGCATGGTAGGTGGGTTGGTGTATGGTTGGTGGCTTTTAGTCAACAACTCTTATCCGACTTCTGGCTTCAAATTCATCACCTAGACGGTGCATTTTGGCTTGGATGTCTTCATCAAAGTTGTAGCCAGTTGTCTCCTTGAAAATCTCAATTTGAATCATGTCATTTGGACTTTTAGAACTCCAGAAATGCCAAAAACACTTCACCTACCTCAAGTTAGGTTGGAAGAACGTGTTTCCAAATTCAGACCAACTTGTAGCTTCTGAAGCATGCCTAAAACGACATCTATTGACAAAATGGTCTTCATTGAAGTTGGAGATATGGGTCTTATCTTTCAAGTGACCAAGTTTCAGCCCAAGAGGAGGCCTATAACCCACTATATAGTCCAATATGTGCATACTGCCCAGATGGTTCCGTGACAGCAAACCCACTCTGCATTGCAGGGATATTTTGGACCCTTAGCATTCCGATCCAGCTCTTGAGTTCTTCATGAAACTTGTAGAGCATTGTCTTAGCTTTCCAAAGACACCAAGATCACCTCAATTGGATCACCGAGTCCCAAGTTATGACCTAACCAAGGAAGAAAGGTTAAAATGCATCAAAATCCGAAAATTATTCAATATTTGCATTAAAGCCCAATGAAGCCCAACAACATTAAACTCATCTAAAGTACTAATTTTGGGCACAATAAACATCTAATAATGCCTAATACAAAGCTAACATAAGTGTCTCAAATTGATTGATCAAATTCCCCCACACTTAAGCTTTTGTACTCCTGGGCAAAACACATAACAACGAAACTAAAGAAAAACAAGAAACATCATAGTATTAAACTAAAAACATAAAAAACTGATTATACCTAATCTAATCCATTTTCGTAGGAAAACACGATGGCACTTAGCATGTGCCACAAGCTAAACCCTAGGTGTCCCTAGTGGACGAGTTATAGTCTCGTGAGGGTTTACCAGGATGATACCCACAAACATGTAATATTTTATTTAATCAATTCAACTAATTTTTAAATACAAGCATTGTATCAAATATAAACCATAATTAATAAGTCAAGTATGCTTAACAAAGAATAGTTGAATCAAATCAATTGAGAATAAAGTATAGCATAATCATGCTTTAATCAGAAATAGGCATGTTCAGATTGAGTAAAATTCTTCACAAGTGTCACTCGAAATCACACTGAGGTGTTTAGGTTAACCATTCTTGTTTACGCTCAACTCAGGTCAAATTATGAAAGTATTTTACCATAGGCTTGCATATACATCAATTCTCCACTACTTAGATCAAATAAATTGCAAAAATCAAGGAGTCTTTCAAAAAAAAATTGTAATGGAACTTATAAGGTGAAGGAAGGAACAATATAGATAATAGCAGGTTAAAACCAAAGAGAATAAAAGAGCATTGAGGAGTAATTCAAGTAGAAAGAATAAATTTTTTACCCAAAACCATAAAATGCTCATTCTCTTCACACATTCCTTCCTTTTTCTATTCTTTTTTTTTTCTTTTTTCTTTTTTTTTCTCTCTTTTTTTTTGTTTTTTTTTCTTTTTGTTTTGTTTTTTTTTTTTGTACCAAGCATTTCGTGTCGGCCACACCAATTCCCCACACTTAAATCATTGCAAGCAAAAGAACTCCTCAATAAGAAAATCAATGCTCTCCCATTCCCTAAGGTAAGGCAAAACATGGTTTTTCACTCCAAAGCTTGTAATGAGCTAAGAACAAAGAATAGGCAAATAGGTTTAGAGGAGTTAATAATTGGATAAATGCAAGGTAGGTTTATTTGGCCAGCGACTAAGTCAAGAAAAATGCCTCTGTCATTTTCATGCAACATCTGAGACCAATGTAATCTCAAATCGATTCAATGCAAGTTCTAGAAAATAAATTCATAATTGACATCACTCATGAAAGAAAATAACCAAGTGTAAGTATCAAACTTGGAAAAGCCAAAAACTCACAAAGGTATGAAACATTCACTCAATTCAACCATGCCTTCTTCCTAATATCCACAATCATATACACATGTATATCATGAAAATGATTCAATGTAAGCATTTTGCATACTTTTATCATCAATTAAGCTCAGATTCCACACATGCTTGTATCAAAATTAATTGAAAAGATCAAAATGAAATTTTTTTTATTTTTTTATTTTTTTATTTTTTTTATATGCAAGAACAAAATAATTTAAAACATACTATGAAATGCAAGTTAAGATGCGTCTCAAGAGCAAAACTACTCTACTCTGCCATCATATATCTAATAAGCTAGTAACAACAACTAGTAGCTTGTTAGTTTTTTTTTTTTTTTTTTTACTAAACTATGTACATAGTAATGTCAACTATCCACTCCCCGACTAATTAAAGACATTGTCCCCGATGTCGAAATAAAGATAGGTAGAGTGTAGAAGGTCTTGCAGAAAGCGCAAATCGAGCACGAAATAAGAAAAATTACAAAAAAACTAAAACCGTAGAGAAAACAAAATTCACAAAGACAAATTCAAATCAAGTTTTGGCTTTTTCTTCTTTCTTTGCCTTGTTCCCAATTAGTGGAGCCATTCTTGGATCACGTTGTGGTACAAATTCATTTAGTTGATCGAGCAATTGTTCGGGAGTTGCGTGATTACAAGACTTTGACGTGTCGCTTGTGAGATGAACCCTTTTTCTACTGACATGATCAAGAAAACAAAACAAAGCTGTCATAAAAACCATTAACATTTTAATATACCTATGGGTTTTGGTGAAAGTTACTGCTTTGTGACCGAGGATATAATTTGAAAGAGCTCTTCCAAAGTTCCAAAACCACCGGAGGTAGGGCAATAAAGGCATCGGCATTTGCTATCATAATGT
Source organism: Styphnolobium japonicum (assembly GCA_023212625.1). NCBI lineage: Eukaryota > Viridiplantae > Streptophyta > Magnoliopsida > Fabales > Fabaceae > Styphnolobium > Styphnolobium japonicum. The sequence continues at coordinate 14,970,667 of JALBWW010000003.1, read as the reverse complement.
TCATGCGTTGGTGCATGCAAAATACCATTACTTCATCCCCTAATGTTTTTCAATGGGCTTCTTTGGTAGATAAAGGACTAGGAATGACACCAAGGACTTTGCCACCTCCTAAATGTGCGTGATCGCTACACAACCCATTAACCAAGACTACCTCCTCCATAAACTAAATGGATTTCTCTCTCGGCTAGCACTCGACCAAGATGGTGTGCAATATTTACAAACTCTTTATCTGTCCCGGGGAGTTAGATCCACAAAGACTTAAACACTCTTGATCAAATGACTGAAGTGACTTCCATTTTTTTTGCTCTTTGTTTTTTTTTTTGTACTCTCACCTTATCAATGATCTGAAGAGAGCAAGGTGCATTATTTAAAGGCATCAAAACTCAAAGGTAATAATTACACCTATAAAGGAGGGGTAGATCTGCGTGTCAGATAAGTTTGAAAAATAAACACATAAATGATAATAGCTATATGACAAAGATAAAAGGCTAATCTATATGTGTCAGAAGAAGTTTGAAAATATGCAACACATATTTCAAAAAAATACGGCTAATTTTTTTTTCTTTTGAATTTTTTTTTTTTAATTTTTTTTTTCAAATTTTTTTTTTGATTTTTTTTAATAAACAAGAAGAAAAACAAAAATAAAAATAAAAATAATACTTACAGGAGGTGTGATTGTGGCTCACAAATTCCCCTGCAGTTTCGTCCGATAACGGCTTGAATGCTCTCTATGGGCCAATGGTCGGCTTCCCATCCAATTTTCTTAAAAGTTGGCAAACAGGGTCTTTTTGAGTCAGATTCCCGAGACTATATCGCTCATGTTCATCTTGGAATATTGGCCATAAATCGAGAAGTGCCCTTTGCACATCTCCACTAGGATGCGTCTCAAGAGTCAATAAAATGTTATCTAAAGACTCCTTACTCATGCCATCTTTAATGAAGTTAATTTTATCATCTCGGTTTATAGGCGTCATTCCAATTGATTTGCATTTTTGTGTTACTGAGTCCATCTTGCACATTTATAGCAGGACAGTAACCTTTTTGCTCTTAACTTTTCTTTGCATATGAACTTTTGCCTGTACGACACGACATATATGAAACAAGAGCGTCGAGAAAATTCACCTACGAGTCGGACCTTTGCTTGATCGGCAGTATATCATGAGGGATGCCTTTGTGCATAAGCATCCTTAATCTCTCAAACCTTGCACAATAAATGTTAGTTAAAGCATTTTGAGGAGAGAGGGAATTGCTTGCGGAGGTTAACAAGGCGATTATCCATTTCGAAATAAAGAAAGAAGAAGGGAAAAAATTAGTAAAATTTTATCTGATTTCGGTGTTTGTGGGTAAGCTGAAAGGACCGAAAAAAATTTTCACGAATCTAGTTATCAGCCATTTAACTTAGGTGAAAAATCATCTGTTAATGAAAAACAAACAAAATTAAGGCAGAAAAATCAAACTACGATAGATTTTCTTGCTCGGCACCGATTTTACTGTCTTGATTCTGTGAATGCAAATAAGTCAAAGTTTGAAAAAATGAAAAAGTTAGAAAACTTGGGTTGCCTCCCAGGCGCTACTTTTAATGTCTTTAGCCGAGCGTGATTGAAGATTTTGCACGATCCATGGGTCCTCCCCATAATGATTCAATTTACGGCCATTGACCTTAAGCGTGGCTTTTTTTTTTTCAACAAAGATTTATATAGAAAATAGAAAATAAACACAACGAGACAAAACAAAAATAAAGGCGAAGCAGAAAAAAAAGTAATAAAAGACAAACATCGATCTGGCAAAGCGAAGCGAGAAATAGAAGCGGACAACACAAGCGGAGAAACAACAGCAATAGAAAAGAGTAAACTGTAACAGTCAAATAAAAGCGAAACAATATTAAAAACAATAGTAAAAGCATTAAAAAGAAAAGAAAACAACAACTAGAAAAATGAAATAAAAATGTGGAAAGAAAACTCCCTATGGATAGCGAAGCAACAAAATCGGCCACACCATAGCCGGTGTAATGGATCACCACATCCGAGAATTAGAGGTTGGTCTCCTCGGAAATTTGCTTTATTGGCTTAACTCCATCTTCAAGTAAAATCCTACATGCATATGGAAGGGCTAAAGCTAGGAATGTCTGCAAGTATGATGGCTCTTTGATTCTCCTTAAAAATCTGCAACAACCTCTCCTCCTCATCAGTAAGGAAGTTTTTAGCCACAATGAACTCCAATTTTGGTGGCTGCACTACTTTTGTAGATTGAATTGCTGCATTATCTGTTGAAAAAGATTCATCATGTCTCAAAAAGGCAACAATCTCAGCACATGCATTACACAATATATCACCATCACAACAAACAAAATCATCAAAATCAGTAAAACCAACAAATTCATCACATAAATCATCAATTGGTTTATGCACATCAATGGTCTCATGTTCTCTGAGAATCAATTACGCATCTGTTGCTTGCTCAAGCTGACTCAATGAAGATGTAAGTTGACCAACTTGGGTCTTCACGTTTTGTACTATAACCACGTTTTCTCTTTGGAATTGGATGTTGTTCTGAGCAAATTGTTTCACCAAATCCTCTAGTGTAGGCTCAGATTCCATGCTTATTGGGGCTTGCTGCTGCTGCATAGGCTGCTGGTATAGACTAATTGGTTCAACATAAGGTTCGAACCAAGGATGATCTCCCCAATCATGGTTATATGTGGTAGAATAAGGATCATATCTAGGCTGTTGATATTGTGGTTCACCAAGAAATACACCTGTTGCATCAACAGAATGGTCATGAAATATAGAACCATCATCTTGCAATGTGGGGCATACATATGTGGGATGATAAGAACTACAGCATATACTACAAAATCTTGCAGGTTCTTGCACAGGTAAGTGATGTTGTTCCACTGCCAACTGCCCCACCAGATAAGCCAGCTCATCAAGCTTATACTCCATTGATTAGAGATCAAACACAAAATCACAAAAACAAGTCTAAATATACACACAAAATAATTACAGAAAACATATCTACAGATTTTTTAAAAATTATGGGACTACCACAGAGTGAAATCTACACAAAAATTCTATCTAACAGAATAATAAAAAATCTTAAAAAAATTGAAAAAGTGGTCTAAACGATGGAATTTGGCAAAAATAAGGGTGACCTCACTAAAAAATAGTGAGCCTTTCTCAAAATAACGATTTTCATTAGCTTACCAAAATTTAGATTAATCAGAGATACGTTACCGAACCAAAATCTTGACAGAATGCCCTTTACCCAATTTCAGCCGAATTCCACTTGAAAATGCTTCAAAAACAAAACAAACACAATTGTTAGAGTTAGATGAAATGATCAAATAGTTGCCTTTGGATCCCGACAGCGGCGCCAGGTTGACAAGAGGTTGTCGAGACCTCGTCAAATAAATAAAATTCACCAGATTAAACTAATTTGTAGTATAGAGCATGAGACCGAATCGTCTCTCAAGGATCCAAAGAACAAAAGATTTAAGCATCTAGGATTTGATTAACCAAGGTTAGATAAAGTAAGCACCATCCAACATAGAATTAACTTAAGATCTAGAATTTAACCAAAGTTAAACAATCTATCAAAAAGCTTTAATATATTGTTTAATCTTTGTGATCCTCTTTGAATACATGATAATAAAGCTGCTACCACATCAACATCTAAATCAAATTAAGCAATTTAATCTAGATAAGAATCAAAAAGAGGAAAGAAGAGAAACTTGAATAACAATTAAGCAATATGAACAAGCAAAACAAGATCTCCAAATTAAACATCAAGATGGCTAATCCCTTGGATTGATTATGAGAGCCTAGCCTTCCATGGATGGGAAGGAAGAACTCAGAAATAAAATAACAAAAACGAAATTCTAAAGAAAATAAAGAAGAAGAGAAGAAAACTCTAACAAATACTCAAACTTTCTTGAAACTTACTTAAAATTGAATCTATCTAATACAAAGAGGTTGGGTCTATTTATACTAATCCTAGAAGCCAATTTGTACATGTACATAATCTGAATACAAGCTATAAGAATCTGAAATTTGTCAAAAATGGAAGCTTGATGCATGGTTGGTGGGTTGGTGCATGGTAGGTGGGTTGGTGTATGGTTGGTGGCTTTTAGTCAACAACTCTTATCCGACTTCTGGCTTCAAATTCATCACCTAGACGGTGCATTTTGGCTTGGATGTCTTCATCAAAGTTGTAGCCAGTTGTCTCCTTGAAAATCTCCAATTTGAATCATGTCATTTGGACTTTTAGAACTCCAGAAATGCCAAAAACACTTCACCTACCTCAAGTTAGGTTGGAAGAACGTGTTTCCAAATTCAGACCAACTTGTAGCTTCTGAAGCATGCCTAAAACGACATCTATTGACAAAATGGTCTTCATTGAAGTTGGAGATATGGGTCTTATCTTTCAAGTGACCAAGTTTCAGCCCAAGAGGAGGCCTATAACCCACTATATAGTCCAATATGTGCATACTTGCCCAGATGGTTCGTGACAGCAAACCCACTCTGCATTGCAGGGATATTTTGGACCCTTAGCATTCCGATCCAGCTCTTGAGTTCTTCATGAAACTTGTAGAGCATTGTCTTAGCTTTCCAAAGACACCAAGATCACCTCAATTGGATCACCGAGTCCCAAGTTATGACCTAACCAAGGAAGAAAGGTTAAAATGCATCAAAATCCGAAAATTATTCAATATTTGCATTAAAGCCCAATGAAGCCCAACAACATTAAACTCATCTAAAGTACTAATTTTGGGCACAATAAACATCTAATAATGCCTAATACAAAGCTAACATAAGTGTCTCAAATTGATTGATCAAATTCCCCACACTTAAGCTTTTGTACTCTGGGCAAAACACATAACAACGAAACTAAAGAAAAACAAAGAAACATCATAGTATTAAACTAAAAACATAAAAAACTGATTATACCTAATCTAATCCATTTCGTAGGAAAACACGATGGCACTTAGCATGTGCCACAAGCCTTTAAACCCTAGGTGTCCCTAGTGGAATGAGTTATAGTCTCGTGAGGGTTTACGAGGATGATACCCACAAACATGTAATATTTTATTTAATCAATTCAACTAATTTTTAAATACAAGCATTGTATCAAATATAAACCATAATTAATAAGTCAAGTATGCTTAACAAAGAATAGTTGAATCAAATCAATTGAGAATAAAGTATAGCATAATCATGCTTTGTCGAGAAATAGGCATGTTCATATTGAGTAAAATTCTTCACAAGTGTCACTCAATCACCTGAGGTGTTTAGGTTAACTGTTTACGCTCAACTCAGTCAAATTATGAAAGTATTTTACCATAGGCTTGCATATACATCAATTCTCCACTACTTAGATCAAATAAATTGCAAAAATCAAGAGGTCTTTCAAAAAAAATTGTAATGGAACTTATAAGGTGAAGGAAGGGAACAATATAGATAATAGCAGGTTAAAACCAAAGAGAATAAAAGAGCATTGAGGAGTAATTCAAGTAGAAAGAATAAATTTTTTACCCAAAACCATAAAATGCTCATTCTCTTCACACATTCCTTCCTTTTTCTATTCTTTTTTTTTTCTTTTTTTTTTCTCTTTTTTTTTCTCTCTTTTTTTTTGTTTTTTTTTCTTTTTGTTTTGTTTTTTATTTTTTTGTACCAAGCATTTCGTATCAGCACACCAATTCCCCCACACTTAAATCATTGCAAGCAAAAGAACTCCTCCAATAAGAAAATCAATGCTCTCCCATTCCCTAAGGTAAGGCAAAACATGGTTTTTCACTCAAAGCTTTGTAATGAGCTAAGAACAAAGAATAGGCAAATAGGTTTAGAGGAGTTAATAATTGGATAAATGCAAGGTAGGTTTATTTGGCCAAAGCGGCTAAGTCAAGAAAAATGCCTCTGTCATTTTCATGCAACATCTGAGACCAATGTAATCTCAAATCGATTCAATGCAAGTTCTAGAAAATAAATTCATAATTGACATCACTCATGAAAGAAAATAACCAAGTGTAAGTATCAAACTTGGAAAAGCCAAAAACTCACAAAGGTATGAAACATTCACTCAATTCAACCATGCCTTCTTCCTAATATCCACAATCATATACACATGTATATCATGAAAATGATTCAACTGTAAACTGTTTTGCATACTTTTATCATCAATTAAGCTCAGATTCCACACATGCTTGTATCAAAATTAATTGAAAAGATCAAAATGAAATTTTTTTTATTTTTTTATTTTTTTATTTTTTTTATATGCAAGAACAAAATAATTTAAAACATACTATGAAATGCAAGTTAAGATGCGTCTCAAGAGCAAAACTACTCTACTCTGCCATCATATATCTAATAAGCTAGTAACAACAACTAGTAGCTTGTTAGTTTTTTTTTTTTTTTTTTTACTAAACTATGTACATAGTAATGTCAACTATCCCTCCCCCCAACTAATTAAAGACATTGTCCCCAATGTCAAAATAAAGATAGGTAGAGTGTAGAAGGTCTTGCGAGCGCAAATCGAGCCTGAAATAAGAAAAATTACAAAAAAACTAAAACCGTAAGAGAAAACAAAAATTCACAAAGACAAATTCAAATCAAGTTTTGGCTTTTTGCTGCTGCTGCCTTGTTCCCAATTCCGTGGAGCCATTACTGGATCACGTTGTGGTACAAATTCATTTAGTTGATCGAGCAATTGTTCAGGAGTTGCGGCGATTACAAGACTTTGACGTGTCGCTTGTGAGATGAACCCTTTTCTACCAGCATGATCAAGAAAACAAAACAAGCTGTCATAAAAACCATTAACATTTAATATACCTATGGGTTTTTTGGTGAAAGTTCTCTTTGTGACCAGGATATAATTTGAAGAGCTCTTCCAAAGTTCCAAAACCACCAGGTAGGGCAATAAAGGCATCGGCATTTGCTATCATAATGTTCATGCGTTGGTGCATGCAAAAATACCATTACTTCATCCCTAATGTTTTCCAATGGGCTTCTTTGGTAGATAAAGGACTAGGAATGACACCAAGGACTTTGCCACCTCCCTAAATGTGCGGCGATCGCTACACAACCCATTAACCCAAGACTACCTCCTCCATAAACTAAATGGATTTCTCTCTCATTAGCACTTTAAACCAAGATGGTGTGCAATATTTACAAACTCTTTATCTGTCCCAGGATTAGATCCACAAAAGACACTGAAACACTCTTGATCAAATGAAGTGACTTCCATTTTTGCTCTTTGTTTTTTTTTGTACTCTCACCTTATCAATGATCTGAAGAGAGCAAGGTGCATTATTTAAAGGCATCAAAACTCAAAGGTAATAATTACACCTATAAAGGAGGGGTAGATCTGCGTGTCAGATAAGTTTGAAAAATAAACACAGAAATGATAATAGCTATATGACAAAGATAAAGGCTAATCTATATGTGTCAGAAGAAGTTTGAAAATATGCAACACATATTTCAAAAAATACTGACTAATTTTTTTCTTTTGAATTTTTTTTTTTTTTAATTTTTTTTTTCAAATTTTTTTTTTGATTTTTTTTAATAAACAAGAAGAAAAACAAAAATAAAAATAAAAATAATACTTACTGAGGAGGTGTGATTGTGGCTCACAAATTCCTCACGGTTTCACGTCCGATGCTTGGCTTGAATGCTCTCTATGGGCCAATGGTCGAAACTTCCCATCCAATTTTCTTAAAGTTGGCAAACGGGGTCTTTTTGAGTCGATTCCCGAGACTATATCGCTCATGTTCATCTTGGAATATTGGCCATAAATCGAGAAGTGCCCTTTGCACATCTCCACTAGGATGCGTCTCAAGAGTCAATAAAATGTTATCTAAAGACTCCTTACTCATGCCATCTTTAATGAAGTTAATTTTATCATCTCGGTTTATAGAGCGTCATTCCAATTGATTTGCATTTTGTGTTACGGAGTCCATCTTGCACATTTATAGCGGAGACCGTAACCTTTTTGCTCTTCTTTTCTTTGCATATGAACTTTTGCCTAGCCACGACATATATGAAACAAGAGCGTCAGAGAAAATTCACCTACGAGTCGGACCTTTGCTTCGATCAACCGCGTATATCATGAGGGATGCCTTTGTGCATAAGCATCCTTAATCTCTCAAACCTTGCACAATAAATGTTAGTTAAAGACATTTTGAGGAGAGAGAATTGCTTGCGGAGGTTAACAAAGTTTGATTATCCATTTCGAAATAAAGAAAGAAGAAGGGGAAAAAAATTAGTAAAATTTTATCTGATTTCGGTGTTTGTGGAGTAGCGAAAGGACCCGAAAAAATTTTCACGAATACGTTATCAGCCATTTAACCGGTGAAAAATCATCTGTTAATGAAAAACAAACAAAATTAAGACAGAAAAATCAAACTACGATAGATTTTCTTGCTCGGCCAGATTTTACTGTCTTGATTCTGTGAATGCAAATAAGTCAAAGTTTGAAAAAATGAAAAAGTTAGAAAACTTGGGTTGCCTCCCAAGAAGCGCTACTTTTAATGTCTTTGTAGCGTGATTGAAGATTTTGCACGATCCGTGGGTCTCCCCATAATGATTCAATTTACGGCCATTGACCTTAAGCGTGGCTTTTTTTTTTCAACAAAGATTTATATAGAAAATAGAAAATAAACACAACGAGACAAAACAAAAAATAAAAGCAGAAACGAGAAAAAAAAGTAATAAAGACAAACATCGTTGATCGGCAAAAGCGAAGCGAAATAAAGCAGACAACACAAGCAATGAAACAACAACAATAGAAAAGAGTAAATTGTAGCAGTCAAATAAAAACGAAACAATATTAAAAACAATAGTAAAAGCAGTAAAAAGAAAAAAGAAAACAACAACTAGAAAAATGAAATAAAAATGTGGAAAGAAAACTCCCTATGGATAGCGAAGCAACAAAATCGTGGCCACACCATAGCCCGGTGTAATGGATCACCACATCCAGAATTAGAGAGTTCGATCTCCTCGGGAAGTAGCTTTATTAGCTTAACTCCATCTTCAAGTAAAATCCTACGCATGCATATGGAAGGGCTAAAGCTAGGAATGTCTGCCAAGTATGATGGCTCTTTGATTCTCCTTAAAAATGCGCAGCAACCTCTCCTCATCGATAAGGAAGTTTTAGCCACAATGAACTCCAATTTTGGTGCATTGCACTACTTTGTAGATTGAATTCTTGCATTATCTGTTGAAAAAGATTCATCATGTCTCAAAAAGGCAACAATCTCAGCACATGCATTACACAATATATCACCATCACAACAAACAAAATCATCAAAATCAGTAAAACCAACAAATTCATCACATAAATCATCAATTGGTTTATGCACATCAATGGTCTCAAGTTCTACTGAATCGAGTGCATACATTTGCTTGCTCAAGTGACTCAATGAAGATGTAAGTTGACCAACTTGGTCTTCACGTTTTGTATATACCACGTTCTCTGCTGGAATTGGATGTTGTTACGAGCAAATTGTTTCACCAAATCCTCTAGTGTAGGCTCGATTCCATGCTTATTGGGGCTTCTTCTAGCTGCTTGCATAAATTTCTTGGTATAGACTAATTGGTTCAACATAAGGTTTGAACCAAGGATGATCTCCCAAATCATGGTTATATGTGGTAGAATAAGGATCATATCTAAATTATGTTGATATTGTGGTTCACCAAGAAATACACTGTTGCATCAACGAGAATGGTCATGAAATATAGAACCATCATCTTGCAATGTGGGCATACATATGTGGGATGATAAGAACTACGACATATACTACAAAATCTTGCGAGGTTCTTGCACGGGTAAGTGATGTTGTTCCCTTTGCCATTTGCCCACCGGATAAACTTGACTCATCAAGCTTATACTCCCATCTGATTAGAGATCAAACACAAAATCACAAAAACAAGTCTAAATATACACACAAAATAATTCTGAGAAAACATATCTCTGATTTTTTAAAAATTATGGGACTACCACAGAGTGAAATCTACACAAAAATTCTATCTAACAGAATAATAAAAAATCTTAAAAAAATTGAAAAAGTGGTCTAAACGATGGAATTTGGCAAAAATAAGGGTGACCTCACTAAAAAATAGTGAGCCTTTCTCAAAATAACGATTTTCATTAGCTTACCAAAATTTAGATTAATCAGAGGAGATCGTTCTTAGAACCAAAATCTTGACGAATGCCCTTTACCCAATTTCGGCCAATTCCACTTGAAAATGCTTCAAAAACAAAACAAACACAATTGTTAGAGTTAGATGAAATGATCAAATAGTTGCCTTTGGATCCACAGGCAGCGGCCAAATTTGACAAGAGGTTGTCGAGACCTCGTCAAATAAATAAAATTACCGGTTCGCAAACTAATTTGTAGTATAGAGCATGAACCGAATCGTCTCTCAAGGATCCAAAAAGAACAAAGATTTAAGCATCTAGGATTTGATTAACCAAGGTTAGATAAAGTAAGCACCATCCAACATAGATTAACTTAAGATCTAGAATTTAACCAAGTTAAACAATCTATCAAAAAGCTTTAATATATTGTTTAATCTTTGTGATCCTCTTTGAATACATGATAATAAAGCTGCTACCACATCAACATCTAAATCAAATTAAGCAATTTAATCTAGATAAGAATCAAAAGAGGAAGAAGAGAAACTTGAATAACAATTAAGCAATATGAACAAGCAAAACAAGATCTCCAAATTAAACATCAAGATGGCTAATCCCTTGGATTGATTATGAGAGCCTAGCCTTCCATGGATGGGAAGGAAGAACTCAGAAATAAAATAACAAAAACGAAATTCTAAAGAAAATAAAGAAGAAGAGAAAGAAAACTCTAACAAATACTCAAACTTTCTTGAAACTTACTTAAAATTGAATCTATCTAATACAAAGAGGTTGGGTCTATTTATACTAATCCTAGAAGCCAATTTGTACATGTACATAATCTGAATACAAGCTATAAGAATCTGAAATTTGTCAAAAATGGAAGCTTGATGCATGGTTGGTGGGTTGGTGCATGGTAGGTGGGTTGGTGTATGGTTGGTGGCTTTTTAGTCAACAACTCTTATCCGACTTCTGGCTTCAAATTCATCACCTAGACGGTGCATTTTGGCTTGGATGTCTTCATCAAAGTTGTAGCAACAGTTGTCTCCTTGAAAATCTCAATTTGAATCATGTCATTTGGACTTTTAGAACTCAGAAATGCCAAAAACACTTCACCTACCTCAAGTTAGGTTGGAAGAACGTGTTTCCAAATTCAGACCAACTTGTAGCTTCTGAAGCATGCCTAAAACGACATCTATTGACAAAATGGTCTTCATTGAAGTTGGAGATATGAGTCTTATCTTTCAAGTGACCAAGTTTCAGCCCAAGAGGAGGCCTATAACCCACTATATAGTCCAATATGTGCATACTGCCCCCGGATAGTTCCGTGACAGCAAACCCACTCTGCATTGCAGGGATATTTTGGACCCTTAGCATTCCGATCCAGCTCTTGAGTTCTTCATGAAACTTGTAGAGCATTGTCTTAGCTTTCCAAAGACACCAAGATCACCTCAATTGGATCACCGAGTCCCAAGTTATGACCTAACCAAGGAAGAAAGGTTAAAATGCATCAAAATCCGAAAATTATTCAATATTTGCATTAAAGCCCAATGAAGCCCAACAACATTAAACTCATCTAAAGTACTAATTTTGGGCACAATAAACATCTAATAATGCCTAATACAAAGCTAACATAAGTGTCTCAAATTGATTGATCAAGCTGCTTTCAAATGATTTCTACCAATAATAATCAATGACTAGTGTCGCGACTAGAAGAGGCGAGAGACGAATGGTTTATTTTATTTATTTTAAAGGCTCGGACAAAATTGGGTGCTGAAAACTAGAGAGTGACAAACTATGTTGCCTGCAAACAAATTATGCATTTGTGTTAATTTGGAGAAGTTTGTCTAATTGAATTTAGGTTACAAAAAGGCTAACTCAATTCCTAAATGTCAATGAAATTTGAACCTAAAACTGAGAGAAGCAGAACTAGCGATTTCAGCGTCAATGGAGAATGTCCATGGAGGAAATAACGATGGTGAAGCAAATGCCAATGGCTAAAAATGAGAGAAGCAGAACCAACAATGGAGAACAATGAATCTGCTAACCTTGCTTGCGATTACAGTGTTAATGGAGAATGTCCATGAAGGAAACGACGATGGTGAATCAAACGTTAATGGTTTCCAAAATGAGAGAAGTAAAACTAGCTCCAAGAGGTAGAAGTTTTGGGGAAGAAGCTTCAAAGGTTTTGATTCGCAACTAGCTATTTGAGAAATTGGAGGAACCTAGCTCCAAAATGGTAGTTTTGAGTTTTTCATTCACAATCGTCGCAAAAATAAGAGAATTGCCGCTCAATGTAATTAAACCGCAGTTAAAATTTTTAATTTTTAGCAGTTACTGCAACCGCCACAAAAGTAAAGATATAGTGGCAGTTTCCTTGAACTGCTGCTAAAAAACCACAACTAACTTGCGCTTTATTTGTAGTTTTGCAGGACGCCTTCTTCATTCCTTATCAAATTCCAACTACATGCCGGTGATAAATATGAATATACTGCATTTAATAATTAAGCTTAAAAAGTTAAAAAAAATATTTGGAAAGGGACTTAAATTAATGTCAAGATAATCATTGATTTGTATATGATATGTGCCTAAAGTAAAAAGGCCACTTTAATTAGTAGATGCATCTCCCTAGGAATAGTTCATTTAGGATTAATGAAACTTTTGGTCCCTAAATTTCCACTTGTGTTCATTTTAGTCTCAATTTTTTTTAATTTGTTTATTTTAGTTTCTTAATTTTTAAAATACATCTAATATTATTTTATGGTAATTTTTATTTAAATTATTTTTTAAAACGGTAACGTATCAAACAATATATAATTGCTTGGGAAATTCTATGTTCCCGATCAAAATTTTTTTGCATAGATTTAACTAAAAGTATATATGTGGAATCAATTGTATTTTAATTTGAAATAAACACAAGGCTCAAGATTTATATAAAATGTATAATTATTATACATAATTTATCTACTTAAACTTTGTTATAATCAATTTTAAACATAATTGATTTGAAATGTTAAAAAAATTATTGATTTAATCTAATTTATATTATATATTTTTTAAAAAAATTAAAAAAAAAAGAATGAAAAATATTTTTCTTTTTTAATAGTATATTATAGATAAATAAAACTAAGGTTTTAAATATAAGACTGTAGCACCTAATACAATCGCAACCACAACACTCCATAATTGCAGGCCGCATTGACCCACATCGACTGCAACAGCCACAATGTGACCGCGACCCTAACCAAATCGCAACGGAGATTTAAAACGTAGGATAGAATTAATAAATTTTTCATGGTTCCACATATAGAGGCTATAACTATAGTATGCTTAATAACACTTTTGCTATCTATATAAAGGGACCAGGGCTTCTTTCTTTTGATGCAAGCAACCAATAGGAAAGAGACAAAATAACTAGATTAGTCTGTTATGTTTTGTTCTACTCCATTGAACATCTATTGGGCCTCCAGTAGACCTTAAAGAGATCGACTTGGAGGGGTTTGCTCTAACAGAAAAGTACTATGGTCAAAGGTCCATTATATTTGAGGATTTCCTCCTCGACACAGATGTCCCAATGGTAAGATAGAAGACCCTCCAATATTAAATAGAACTAGTAGTGTATGCGATTGCGGCAATGTCAACAACTGTATCACCCCATAATTGCGAGGTGATTTTCATTCACAAAAAAATCTACAATGAAACCGTAATGTAGCCGCATCGCAATCGCAAATGTCGCATCGCAATCATAAATGCTGCATCGCAATTGCAACCGCAACGTTGTAGTTTTTGTTTAAAATAAAAAATTCCATGGTTGCAAGCTTGAAACAATTTCACGACTGCATTGATCACAATCCGCATCACAGTAACCACAACGCAACTGCAACCACAATTTAAAACCCAAAGAACGAGTTAGCAACTCAACATGAAAGGATGATAATCATAAATTAATTATCATAAGGGAAAACCACAAAATCGTTAGGGGTAGGTAGACCCTGAAGACTCTAAATAGCTTAGCTACTCTCTATCAAGGTCTGTTTTATATATGTTACAGCTACAATAATCATGACCATTAATTAGTTTGGGGGAAGCAGCTCAGAGACCTACAGTATATAAAGGTCTTTGGCAGCTAAGGACTGACATATATGTAGTATTACAAATACCCTATAGTTAATTTGTATACTACTATAACTGAAATAACCAAATGAAATACAAGAATGGAGGTTGAATTATGTTTCTTAACCTTTTTGGAAAACTTTTCTAAAACTTTGTTGACAGATAAATGAGAATGGAGGTTGTAAAGCAATTGGACGCAAGTTAAAAATTCTTATCCTTTTTGAAAAGAGTAGCGAGGAAAAGCAATATCAATCCCCAGATGTTAGTAAAAAGAAATATAGCACAAAGAGGAAAGAAAAAGCTTACACCAGATATTTATACTAGTTCACTCTCACAACCTGAGAGCTACATTTAGTCCCTTTAACTAGAAATATTCTCCACTAAACTTTACAAAGTTTACAAGTATTCTTCTCTACGCATCTTCAGGCTACAACAAATATTCTAAAACCACTTCAGGTTCTAACCAACAAGTATTCTTTTATACATAGTCTCTTCAGGTTCAAACAATAGAAGTAAATAAAATGTTTTGAAAAACACTTGAGTTTTTTTTTTATCAGCTAAAAATTTATTAATAGAACGGAGTACAAGGGGTACTCTAACCTTTACAACAAGTGAGGATAAGAAATATTATGCTCAAGTAAAACTCTATTACAAGAGTATTTAGAAATAAAATAGAGTAGAGCTTTGAATAATTTCTCTTATTCTGTTGATGTTCTTGATCAATTCATTTTCTTCTTTGAAGACTCTTGTATTTATATTTTGTAAGCATTTGAAACTGTTGCAGAAAGTTCCTCATTTGTTAGTCTTTGTAATTGTTATGAGTGTCAGCTCCAGCATACATAGTTGATTTCTTGAAAAATGTTTTTAGTCAGAGATCTTATCATCAGTTATTGCACTTTGTTTTGCTTGTCTTTGAAATGCTTTGGACGAAGTTGTTTAAGAATAAACAACAGAGACAAAAACACAATGGACTATCCAATATAATAATATATACGAAGGATGTATTGGACACACGTTTGTTTAAAAAGGATTTTGTCTTTAGCAAAGCTTATCTTTGGTCCAAATAGTTTTATGTAGAATTTAATCAAAGAATGCATCTTTTGACTTTTTCTTATTTGAATAAAAAGATATAAGTTTATTCAGAACTTATTTTGTTCTCTTTAAATTTAATATCATTTTGTTATCTTCAAAACATTTTTAGGGGTCTCATAACATTGAACAGATATTGGTTCTAGTATAGTTTCTTGAAAACGTCTTTGGTTCCAACAAACTTTCAATGGAAATCATGAAATTCCCTTTATCTACTTGTGTGATCTGGTGTTCACATATTTGCCTCTTTTCAATAATCAGTCTCTCAGTATATAAATTATCAGTTACCATATACTCTCATTTCTTATAATTTGACAAGAAGAGTCATAAATTTGTCTCAATACAAGATTCAGGCATAAGATCTATTGAAGTTATTAATTATACCCTTGGGAAGTTCTAACGTGTACTCTTTTTTAATGTACACACTGTGATCTATAGTGTGAACTAATGTTCATTTTATTACCATATATGGTTAGGTGGTTATTAATTAGTTAGTGATTAATTAGTTAGGTGTTATTAGTTACATAGTTAGTTACATCTCCAAGGCTATATAAGACACTTCTATATACAATTTTCCTAACAATTTCTCATTCAATCAATTTCACTTTCACATTTTCTTAATTTTCTTTCATCTAAGTCATGTTTCTCAACATGGTATCAAAGCTTCCATAGTACCCACCTTGAAGAAATTTTCTTTTGCTGCATTTGAGTTCATATTGAACTCAATTTTCTCTCTCATTTGATTCTATATTTCTCTCTTTTTCTATCACTCACTCACTTTATTCACTCATCACATTTACAACTAAGATTCACTGGAGAATTTTCTCTACGTTTCTTGGGAACCACACATCAAACACCAATGACATTCAGATCCAAAAGATCAAAGCGGAAGCTCTACCACAAAGAACTAGCACCACCGCACATCAACAAGAAGATTCGGTCCAAGCTACCTCACCGACGAAGATACCTGATCTCACTGATGTTGATTGCTTTGACGAGATTCAATGTTTCCGACGAGATTCCTCACACTCTCAACCTCAGGATTAAATCACTGTTTCTCTACAATGGCCAAAATGTTACTTGCGAACTCCATGGAGTTTTTCATTGCGGTTTTCACTTCCTCAAGAAGTGCTTTAGTGGAGGTAAAGTTCAACTCGTCGAGAGTATCCAAGCAAGTATCCTGGTACGTGATCGCTGAGCTAAGCCAGGTCTCGATGACGCTGATCTTCGCTGGAGGAATGAGCTTTTTGCCTCTGGCACCAGTGAGGGATGAGATCGAGTCATTGAGGCGATCGAGCACATTGTCAATGACGGTTCCGTAGACGTCGATTGCCTTTTGGAGGCACGGATCCTTCGCAATGGTACAGAGAGTGGTGGTGTGGAAAGCTTGATGGATTTCCAGAATTGTTGGATGTGGATTTCAAAATTTTTTTTAGGATTTCAAATTAAGACCATGCTATGAAGATTTCTCATAAATCTCAAGGCAACGGTTTGCCAAGCCAGTCAAACCAATGATGGCTTTTGGTATCCACTTTTGCATTTTTAAATTTTTGGTTTAGCCTTGATTTGGTATTGATTTTAGCTTCTGCCTTTTTTCATTGTGGTTCAACTTTGATTCAGTTTGCTTATGTCATTTTCATGATGGTTAAGTTTTTCTCTATTGTAATGTTGTTTGATGGCCCAAAGAGTCCCAATTTGCTTGGGACTAATGACGTGGAGACGCTGTAAGAAGATTGATGGGGCCTAAGGAAAGGTCGAAGACTTTTAGGAGTTATGCACTTCTGTCGTTACCAGTTTTCATTCATCACTCTTTTTTAGATTTTTTTTCTTGTTGGCCAATGTGATTACGACATGATTTGTATTTTTTAATTTTCTTTGAGATAGATTGTATTGCTCATCTCAAGATGGGAATGCTAAGTACGTATCCTCTAGCTTCGGGGGCTATTACCAGATATAGTTAAGTGGTTATTAATTAGTTAGTTAGGTGTGATTAGTTACATAATTAGTTACATCTCCAAGGCTATAGAAGACACACATGTATACAATTTGCTCACACTTTCTAATTCAATCAATTTCACTTTCATATTCTTTCAATTTTTTCTTATCTGAGCTATCTATCTCAACACTTTTTATTTTTAAGTTCTGATCTGGCCAATTGATAGGGAATAGTACTGCATGGTTTCAATCTCTTGTGCTATTTTCAAGATGAGGAAAAATAAGTCCTGGGAAGAAACTGCTTGTTCTCGAAATCTTTGTTTTTGACATTTTTTTATGGACTTGGTTCACAGTTCCATGTGGTCAAAATTGCATCCGTAATTGGACGCATGAGTTTCGCATGGATCCCATATTCCGAATGCATCTTGACTGATGTTGCATTCATTTCTCTGGAGCAACAACCCTGAATCCACATAATATACCTTCTCCGAGATATTATGCTGAAATTGACCAATAAAACTAATAAAAAAAAGTTTCTATCTGTACTACATATTCTGCTCCAAGTTATATTTACCAAAAAAAGGTTATATTATTAAAAATAAAATATTGAAATAAAAAGTAATTCTACTAGTGAATTGTAAAGATAATTAAAAGAAAAAGAAAATATGGATTTTTTTTTACAATGGTGATAAGATATTTGAATATATGACCTCTTGCAAACTACCTGTCCTTCATCACTAGCCCATTCCTTATGGCTTAAAATATGGATATTTGAATTATAACATTTATTACATTTAAGTTTGTTTCAATTTATGGATTTATGGTGTTTGTATAGCATCTTTATGATATTTTACGTTGATGTATGTAGTTATTTTATTTAATTAGTATGGAAATCTTGTGCTTGAATTTTTTAAAAAAAAATTATGTTTTTAAATTTTAAATTTAAGTAAACACTCATTTTTAGTCCTTCAAAGATATACACGACATCATATTGATTTTCCATTTATCAATGACATCAAATTGGTCATCGAATAATAATTAATGCCATCAATTTCGTCATTTAAGGACTAATTTGGTGATAAAAATGTGACATCTAAATACCAATTTAATGTCACATATATCTTTGGATGACCATTTTGATATATTTATAACTAGATGATTAATGTAATGTCGCATATATATTTGAAGAATCAAAATACATGTTTACTCTTAAAATTTTATAATAAATTAAACCGATTTATTCATTTAACTCTATCTAGTCGGTTATGAAAAACAAGCCTTGTTTATGTATGTTATGTGGCTCACCCCTAATGGGCGGAGACGGGACAAGCCAATCCATTTTATAACCATAATCAGCTGGACTTGAATTTTTCTTTTTTATATATGAATTCTTGCTTCCAAGAAGGTAGTCAATGAACCGAGCCAAACTGCACACTAATATGCAAACTTATTTAATTAAAATACAAAAAATGACAATTGCAAGTACCCAAAAAATAGAGAAAGTGACATTCAAATTAAATAAAATATACTCTATCTTGGTTCATATCCACATTTTTATAACAAGATAGTTACATGAGAACCGAAGTGAAATAGATATTGTTTGAAAAGAACTAATTAAAATGCCTTTGTCCCATTAAAATAAATATTGATCCCGAATTTAATTAAGTCCATATGTTTTAATCAAATTAAAATATGTACTCAAGCTCCCGAACAGTTTATGAATAGTATTTTTATGTGATATATATATATATATATATATATATATATATATAATTTGTATGGATCGACTTACATGTGTAAAAAAATTACAAATAAAATCATAAGTAATCAACATAAATATTGACTCACAAAATGTTGTATTCATTTATCATTTTAAATAGAATTATATATAAAATAAAATAGTATACGTGGTTGAATATATTGTTAATAATTTTCTCCTCATTTTCCTCCATTCTTATTTTAACTCTATCAATACCGCTTCATCTAACCTCCCCAAAAAGGGAACCAAAAGAGGGGGGCGAGAAAAAAGAAGAGGGGGGGGGGGATTGTTTTTGTGACCTTTTATATGTATTAATTTATCTCCTATGCTAGATAATAATTGGGAATATATTCCGACCCACTTGTTAATCAACTAAGGATGAGAGCCTAACAAATGGACGAAAGAAGATTCATATTTAAGGTCATATATATAATCATCGATATGTGGCATATCTCATATATGCCCAGAGATATTTCTTTTAATTAATTCTCTTCGTTTATTTGATGGTCGGTCGGACCAATATTCTTACAAATCTAAATGCTCATATTGTATATCCTTTTGCCAAACGCCAACTATTAATTTGAGCTAGATTATGTGAAGTATCGGATCATTCTTTCCATTATCCACCAAACAAACAAAAAAAAAAGATCATTCTTTCCATTTGCTTTTTCTCCCCTTAATTCCCCACGTATTTCAGTTAGTGGATGAAGTTCATCCATCTAATTGTTTTCATTTTTGGGTTTATCAGAATATCCTCATAAGCTATTAGCATTACAAGATTAATCTTCTTTAAGCATTAATTGTCACGACTGCTAACGCATGAGACACTTCCAACAAATGCAGATTCTAAGGTTCAAACTTGCGTCATTACCTTGAAAGTGTAGCTCACTTACTACTACATCCAACACTTCATTAATTAGATATAAAGATATAATTGTTATCAGTTAAGTCCTCTAATAATAAATATATCAAAATAGTTATTCAATATTAATTTTTGACATCAAAATGTTCTTCAATAACATATTTTACTTCAAATTTGTCCACTAAGAAGATAAATTTAATAAAAAATTATTAAAGGACTAAACTGATATCAATTGTATCTTTAAAAGACTAAAATAATTGTTTATTCAACATTAAACTATTGGACAACAATTTTAGATATCATATATGTCGAATCACTCATAACTAAGAATATGCGTGTATCTATATACTTCGTCTAAAAATTACCTCTAAAGATGTTTCCAAGTATCTAGAAAGGGCATCACTTAATATATAACCCATTTATGAAACAGTTGAGGGTCCTAATTATGACACCTGGCTCGTTAGGTAAAGAACCATACCTGCTTTGTGTATAAATGGGATTCGGTCTGTTACATTAATTTGAATCAAGAAACCACAAAGCAAATAAGATTAATTGATTTGCTTCCTATAGCTATTTGTGGCACAAATAGTTTATATGGCACCTCAACCAGACCTTGTTAAGATTGGGTTGGAAGGCTTTGATCTCATAGACACGTTATATGGTCCATCAACCGGAAGGAACACTAACGGGGGATTCACTACCCGGCAGCGGCAGGGACGTTGGGGGGTTCAGGCCGCCAATGATCACAGCAAGGAAGAGCCAGTAGTCAATAGCAAAGATGCAGCTTATAAATATGGTGGAATTACGGTTGTGAATTATCCCAAGACTAAAGCACAGAACCGTTGGGGTAAGATCTTCCAAGCCTTCAAACCTTGAAGATAAATGTATCAAATGGCTTCAATGGGAACTTTGGTTAATTATTTATATCTACGTTTCTCTTTGTATGGTATTTGTAGAAGAGCTAAGAGACCTTAGTATAAGGGTCTTTTGCAGCTAAAATGTTATTATGTTATATATATATATAAGCAACGCACCGAGCTGCCCTCTTAATAAGAAGTGTATTTTCTAGCTTAATTAATGTTGCTTTCTTAAATTACGTACTTCTTTAAATTTTTCTACTGTCTTATACATACATACAAAATTACAGTAGCTAGCTAAATCATTAAAGTGCCATATATGCGTCCTAGTGACAAATAGCGTGCGGTGGAAATTTCAGATTATAGCTAATTTCATTAGAATATATTCAATAACTAAAGAAAGGTGAAATGAGAAGAGGAAATAACTCTTTCACATATGTAGTGAATATTTTGTGCAGGGATAATGTAATTCTTATATACTATAAAAATAGTGTGAGAATCTGTAAAAAAAAAAAAAAAGAGTGAGAATAACAACACTTACTAAGAATTATGTTAAAGTAATGGACCGTCTTATTTTTCACTCAATAACCTGTAAAAGCCTTTTAAATTAGTATACATGTACTTAGTTTTAAGAATAAAGAGTGGTGGAGAACTTGAATTTAAACTTTGTTTGCTGACTATTTTGGAAATTTATTCAGAAATTATGTTGGGCATGTGTGGTGTTAGCGGCAATTATGTCTTGTTCATATTTTTCTCTATCCTCTTATAACATCAAAATGATTTTAAAAAAATGTCATCATATTTTATTTTCATTAAGTATTTTAACAATAAAAATCAAAACCCTTTCATTCCTCTCAAATTTTCAATTTTTTAATTCACCTTGCTTCTAAGCATCACCCTAAATGATATACTAAAAATAATATTTTAAAAATCGGTTCACCTAAAAAACTAAAAAAGGGGTGGTTCACCTAAATAATTAAATTGGTAGTCAAACGACTCAAACCGGATAATATTGTAAATACATTTAAGATAAATTATGAGCAAACCAAAAGTTTGAAAAAAATATATAGATGCAGAGAGATTGAGCATAAGATACTTAGAGCATCGCTTTTTATTTCTTCATTTTTTAAGTTTTTTATTGTATAAATTTAGACAATTTTGAGCCATATAACCTAAAACTAACATGGACCATTATAAAAGTTGACAATTAATTGATGACTAAAATTCTATTTTGGTCCATTATATTTGATTCAATTATCAATTTTATCTCTAGTATTTTAATTTTTTTTTAATTTAGTCCATAACATTTATAAGTTCACTTCAATTTGGTCATTCTGTTTGTGTGTTTGTTATCTACTGAATGAGAATGATGATGCGTCACCGTTAAGGGTAATGTGACATCCTTATTTTGTCAGTGTGATACTGAGTTAGTAGCTGACTGGATTATTTTACCAAAAAACGATATCATCTTTATCTATGGAGAGCTAAATGCCAACTAACAATGTCGTTTTTTGGGTGAAATAATTCAGTCAGCTACAACTCAGTGTCACACTGACAAAATAAGGATGCTACATTACTCTTAACAGTTACATATTATCATTTTCATTCAGTAAATAACAAACACACAGACAGAGGGACCAAATTGAAGTGAGTTTATAAATGTGAGAGACTAAATTGAAAAAATTAAAATATCAGAGACAAAATTAATAATGGAATCAAATGTGAGGGACCAAAATAGGATTTTAGTCTTAATTTATTCAATTATGCCCAAATTAATGGCTCATTTTGAAAAATTAGTCCAGTTCTATGGCTTTGGACGATTAACAGTTTTTTTGGCAATTAAACTGTTAGAACAGTTTTAATGTTCAACCCAAATTTGTATGAGGCCGGTCGGCGATTCGACTAGATAAAACCAACAAATTTTTATTTAAAACAGTTACTCTAATTATACCAAAAGGTGTTTGGTTTGTGATTTTTTTTTTTCATTCTTGAAAATCTTTATATGAAATGTTGAGATTCATATGTTTGGTATAAGTTTTAAAAAAACATTTTCATCTAAAAATAATTCTCGAAAATGAATTTTGTTTAACATTTTTACACTTTCATTCTTACGAAGGAATGTAAGTTTGTAACATTTCTATTACATGAGAGTATTTTTGCCAAGAGAAATGTTTAAAATACTTACTATTCTATTGTCATGTCATCAACTAATTACTGTCACTTTATTGTTGGTGACTGTCAACGACCATCACCGACCATATTCTATGGTAGCTAATCATCAGAATCTGACTACCTTTGTTGTCACTAGTGACTTTCGGGCACCATATTAGTCACAAGAATCCAACTAACCTTGTTGTCACCGGCAGTTGATGGTGGCTGATGACTTCAATAATTATCGCATCATTCACCAGAATTTGGTCACCTTTGTCGCCATCGAACGGCCACCGTGTCATTCATAGGAATTCAGCCACCCCCTGTGCTCCCAATAATTGACTGTAGTCAGCAACTTCAGTTACCATGCCTATCATTGAAATTTGGCCACCACTTGCCATTGGCATCATCAACCACTACGTCAATCACCCAAACGTGGTCATCCCTTTATGCTGGCGACTTCAGCCACGACACCAATTATTAGAATCCGATCACCACTAATAATTGACGGTTGTTGGCAAATTGAGCCACCACTGGCTCTTTTGAGTCATTCTCAAGAATATTTTAATCAACCAAACGTAATATTCATGATTTTTTAAAATATCATTCTTAAAAGTGGTATAAGCATGTTATTCTTATAAATATTTTTAAAAAACTTTGAATCAAAGGCCACCTTACTCTAAAACCCAAAAATAAAAATTTATTCTTTTTGGTTTCTAAATACAACCTGGATTTTGGGGGAGAGGAGTTAAAGAAGAAGAGAATGAGGTGAGAAATAGTCGAAGTGGTTTTTTCATTTCCGTTTTACGATGTTTTCTTGTGAGTCCAGTAGGACCAGTACTCTATGAAACATAATTACTTCGTTATGCTTTTACGTCAGTAACACAGCGTAATTAAGACGGAGAGGAGTGAACAGATTCGATGTGTTTTACCCAACTTTTACTATTACCAAAAATATTTTGAAAGATTAATCATTCACAAGTTACTATCCTTAAAAATGCTTTGTGATTAACAACGAATGGTTAGTTGAATGGTTAGTTGAGTTGATAAATAAATTTGTCTTTACAAAATATGATATAAGTTTAAATTTTAGTAAGAGTTGTTTTGAATAAGAGATTATAAAAAATTTTGTATTTTAAATTACCAATTATAGATTAAAACATAAGAGGTTCAAAAGACCTAATTTATGGAAATATCTTGAAGAACCACTTTATTTAAAGAGTTAATTAGGATAGTTAAAAAAAATACTATGTGATTGTGATTGGAAAAAATTAGTAAACAATATTAGTTAGGTATCCTACAGTTTATATTTATAATTAATTATTTATAAATTAACTTGTTTTATTTTTAGAAAAGTTTAGAATCAAAATATTTTAAAGAAATTTTTTGACTGAAAATTTTTAAAGTACAAAATAAATTAATTTAAACATACTTTTTATAAAGTGTGATAGAGATATTCATATTCAAATTTTAATAATTATATTTTATTTTATTTATAGCAATATTTGGGTGTATTTTTTATTCAAATATATATATATATATAATTTAATACTTACATATAAGTTGCGTAAATAAAATAAAAAATAAAAAAACTATTTTAATTTATATTTTCATGTTAAGTGACTATTTTATAAATAAAATTTTTCTATAAATTTTTTTATAATTTTACTAATAATAAATTCAAATTATTGTTAATAAAAAATATGATTTATTCATAAAA
The DNA here is from genome assembly GCA_023212625.1 of Styphnolobium japonicum. Lineage (NCBI taxonomy): Eukaryota > Viridiplantae > Streptophyta > Magnoliopsida > Fabales > Fabaceae > Styphnolobium > Styphnolobium japonicum. Next base: position 14,946,056 of record JALBWW010000003.1, on the reverse strand, counting down.
TTAATAATTAATAATATGAATAATTGTTTTTAAAAGTAATATTATATTTAATAATTAATAATATCATTAAATAGTTGTTAAGATAACTTTACTAATATAATATATAGATAGATAGATGCGAAAGCAATCGAATTCACCATAGAATGACTTTCCTTTAAAACTCGATCATTTCCTCTACAAATTACGGAAGCATCACGTCATCAGAAGCTTCGTCTGGTCACTTCATGCCGCTTGTTAGTTTGGAATTACTACTGTTGATTGGTTTATATAACGATATATTAATGCAAAATTTAAAGTTTCTTATACTTTATTACTTTATCTGAAGTGCAGGTAAGGTTTTAAATCATAGTTATAAAAATCGAACCATTAGTTGACTTGGTCGGGATACTATGTTAATGGGTTATTGGTTAAATTGTATAAAATTAAATAAATATTTATATATATATATATAAATACACACTACATATAATAATATTTATCATTATAAATAACTATAAAATATATTTATTTTGAGAAAAAATATGACCTATATAAAAAAAAAGCTTAACCCTTAATTCATAAAAAAAATCCTTAATATTTTCATTAAAATGCTCATAACTTAGAAAATAAGTTTTGTTTTGGAAAAATTAGGACTACCATGATGTAGATCTCGAAAAGTTATATGAAATAGACATATAATTAGTCTAAATTGGGCAAACGAGTCAAAAGTTATGATTTTTTAAAGTTTAAATTTTTTTTTTAATTTAATGACCTAGGCCGGTTCTGGTTCAATCAACCGGGTCACCGGTTTTCATCCAAAACCGGCCAGGTCAGATCGGGTTGTAACGGTTCTGAGACATACCCGATCCAGCTAGTCACCCGGACCGGTTACTTGATCGGTTTACCAGTCTACCGACCGGACCGATCCGATTTTTATAACATGGGTTCGAATCTTACTAGAATTATCTTGTAATCAAGATAAAATTATCGTCTAAGTGGGACTTAGTCTCATACTTAAAGAATGTGAGAATATTTTGTTGGTGTTTATATATATATATATGGGCATATCGAATAAGAATATTATTTTATTATGAGAAGTGAGATGTACCAATTTTGATCATTAAATCTTACATAGGTAATCAAAATTAAAATTTATTTAAAGGTTACAATACCAAATTACATGACTTTATGTTTTAATCTTAACCATACATGAATGATCTAATAATTAAAATTGATTCCTCTCACTCTCACAAAAAATTACTTCTCTCACTAGATATATCATATATATATATATATTGAACAAAAGCAGTTAATAGGAGAGATTCTCCCAAACTAACTAGGTATAGTGTCATTGGCATGCCAAAGAGCCCGACAGAGGCCGAATTCAGAGAATCACCGCTTATTACCACTCAAGATGTCCTTTGCATAGCTACTCACACATTGTTCCTGCCCTATCAAGAAATGGTTACTCACAAAAAGACGACTGATCATTAGAAGATTCAAACTAGTGCACATGAGAATATAGAGTTCTTATCCAAAACCCGTAAAATAGTTGAGTCAAAATATATATGGAATCATATATAGCAACGTAACAATATAGCGAAAAGTATGATGCTCACTAGTAATCTATATGATACTAATGCAAAACTTATAGTTAAGTACTGCCAAAATATGGAATCAACCACAAGATGAATGTGCATATATATGTAATCAACAATCGAATTATACTTTCTTCCGCAATTTTGAAGCGAGATGAAAAAAACTGCCAAAAGTAAAAGTTCTAGCATGGGAATTACATTCACCATGTATCCTCCTTTTTTTTTTTTCTTCTTTAGGCCAGAACCTTCTATGATGTATGTTTTTAATACCTTTAAGACTCAGATAACTTCCGTTGAAAAGAATTTTTAGTTTACTCAAATCCTGTCAACTAGGTTCCTTATCTTAACACAAATCAATCCCAAGAGATTGTGACCATACTTGCATTATGAATCTCAATCATTTTGACAGCTGCTTGGTAGCTAGATTTGAAGTTGTGCATACCAATAGGGGAACAGTGAGTCGCTTTAGCCATCCGGTTTGTTGTTCTGTTACACCGTCTCTCTGAAGACATGCATGGTGCAATTGGACCTGCCACTCCTCATTACTTAACCCCCGAGTTCTGTTGATCAGACCAGCTTGAGGATGACTTGGGCCACACTAAGTTGAGAGCTGAAACAGAGTCAGTTTCCACAATTAGCTAGGGCACTCCTTCCTCCAAGCAAAGGGAAGGCCTAAAACAATTATCCTTAACTCCAATTTCTTTGAGTTGGGCCAACTTATTACAAAACCACACTTTGTTGGGTCGCATTTGCATTAATTAAACGTTTTAGCCCGAATGGACCAGCTTGTTAGACAAATTTACTTATATTGGTACAACATCTTAACTATCCAAGATGATGATCTAGCGAGATATCTATATTTGCCACATGGATACAAGCTTACTATAAATACAGTTTAATTTTGATGTAAAAAAATTTATATTATCATTTAATTTTGTGTAAAAAAAAATTAAAAATATTTAACTTTTTAAATAATTGTTATTATAATTAATTTTTTTAATAATATTATAATGTTTGATTGAGTGATAATTTATGGAAGAAAACAAAATTAAAATTTATCTCATGTACTTCTTTATTTCTCTTGTTTTTTAGTTAAATCATTAAATAATCTTACAATTACTTAATCTGAATATTTATTTTACCAAAAATAAGATCATCCAACATCTGAAAGAAAATGATTACAAGAGGAATTGAATTCATTGTAGACTGACTTTCCTTTACTACTTTTCTAGTAAGATAATAAATTTCTTTCTTTTTTCCCATTTAGTTTAAAGTTGTTGTTCTTTTTTATTTTTATTGAAATTTTGTTTACAGAAAGATTAAAATAAAAAAAAAAAAGACTAACTTCACCCAAAACAACCATAAGAGGAGTCAGCAAGCAACGACAAAGAAAAAGAGAGGAGGTTCCCAAAGAACATAAGGCGAAGAAGACGAAACTCCCAATTTAATCAAAAGCATCAGGATTGTTAGCTTCCTCGAGAACGTAATTTAGGGTAACAGTCATGTTTCTATGAAATTTTCTAGTTAAAAACATATTCGAGGTAAATTATTGAAAACTGGTTGGGAGAGGAATCTCCTATCATATCACCCCATAGCACTTGTTGATTAGGAATATATAGGTGGTAAGGAAAAAGTAGTGAGGGACTGATTCCACAATGAAAGGTGAACTGAATCTCATATTCTTCATCTTTATCATTCGGTTCTCTTTAGTACAATAGAAAAACAGAGAATAACCCAAAAATTGAAAGAACACAGACGAAAAACTGCCAAATTAACTAGAAGGAAATGAATGTAACCAGTCAGAAGTAAGGATAACCAGTCAAAAGTTAATTTGTGAAATCATTGCCAGAAAATATCCTACCTCTCTTGCGAGGGAGAGGGAATAATAATCAAAATAAAGTTAGAGATAAAGATTCCACCATGAAAAGTCAAATTATTTAAAGGGTTTTGCTGCATAAAGATGCACTTGTGTCTTAAAGTTATGCTTCGTTAATCTTTTTATTCTATACGGGGCTCATGTGTTTTAAAAATTTAAATTTATATTGAATATTGCTACAGAATCGGAAGGCTCTATAGACCGGATTAACACTGATAATTGAGAAAAAGGAACCAGTCTTACCTTCCTTTTTTTGTGGAGTCCACCCTAATAGGACCAATCATAATATCTACCCGATCAAACTTAGTACATAATCGTCGAGGCTACTTAGGATTTTTGTATTTTATTATTAATAATCAATTACAAGTTCGAGCATAGAAATGTCCAAGCTGACTGTAGTATCACCATTATTCTCTTATTTAAATCTTAGTTCGCATTGCAGGGGCGACACTTCAATGAGGGCCCCTAAATCTCTCTATAATTATTTATATATATATATATATATATATATTGCATTTTTTTAAAATTTTTTTTAAACACAACTGTTAAATGAGCTCCTCTTTTGCTGGCATGAATTTTACAAAACTTTTCCTATTCAAAAGTTTTAACTTTTAATATTGAAATTAATGGGATTTGAAAAGTGCATTCTTAAACACGAAAGGTAAGAAGAAATCTGAAGTTTATTTTTATGAATATAAATCTTTTTAAATGCACCATGTATTTTAGAGTATTCTGATCCATTACGGAATAAAGATAAAGATGGTCAAAGTTTGCATGAGTTTGATGAAGTCATGAAAAGTTGGCTCCCAACTAGTTGAAGTTGATGCACTTCTGACAAGTGAAACTGTCAATGTTCTAACTCAGAGATCATGTTAGAAGCTTGAAGCCTTTCACAGTTCTGTCCCAAATTCATCCGTGTTCTGGTCAAATTTATTTGGATAGAATCCAATGAATGCACTTTTACTCTTACCATGTTTTTTATGCTATACCATAAAATATTACCTTATCCTGCCTGCTCATGAAGCCCAGCATCTCCTCCATTCCCAAAAGAATGAAAAGAATAATTTTACTAGGAAGATCAAATCATCAAGATCACACAACCTTATTTGACAAGCTTGGTACCACTACTTAACACGTGGTAATGGTGTGTCTGTGAAGTAGGATCAGATGAAGGTCATCTACTTGCCATCAACTCAAAACTGGTTCCACCCAATCAACCACAACAACCGAAAGCATGCTATCTCGATCTATTATTTTCATAAGAGACCCATAGCCTAAGGGTCATAAGCCATGTTGGGAGGGAGAATTACCACAACTAACGCATTGGAGGCATTGATTCATGACTCAGTAGTCAATATCAACAAAAAATAAGCGAATCTTCATCAAGTAAATCTAAAACAGAGATTAAGAATTTAAACCTAGATTTAATTTTGAAGATATTGAATTTTTACTCCACATAAGGGGACACTAGCTAGGATATTGACAAAAAGGGAACATAAACAGAAATATCAAAGGAATATATCCATGACAAGTAGTCCATCACAAGTCATCTGTTATAGGAGTAACCACGTCAACTATTCGGCCACCTTCTTCTGTGATACTCTAATAATTTTATTAATCCAGCAGATTTGGTCCCACAATGTGGAAAGTTGCACCCTGCAGTGCCTTATGAGGACCTCTATATATGGCCTTGGCCTTTAAGTTTTCTACTCAGAAAAACAGAAAGCACATCCTTAGTCTGTTACAACTTTCTTGATTACTTGTGCAGTTGATAAATGGCACCTCAAGCAGACCTTGCTAAGATTGGGTTGGAAATAGATAAGTTCTTTGGCCGGCAGAAGAGTTTTGGTAACGCTCCAGCGACTCAAAATCTCTGTCAATACAAATTTTATCCAACCTACGTGACTACCTCCAAGGTCATCCAGATGAATATAGAAGAAGTCAAGTGCAATGAAGCTGCTTCAAGATTCAAAGCAGAAAACAGAACAGAGCTGCAGATGAAAAGTGTGGTTGGGCAGTGATGAGTATCAAGACAGAGAAACCTTCGGTTGGGAGTAATCAGTAGTATTTTTTTTTCTTTATTTTAAATTTTAGATGCCTGCTCTTCAATCTCTTAGCAAATGACTAGTACGCCTCTTGTACTATATAAATACATATATGTATGAATCAGCTCGTAGACCAACACAAAGGTCTTCTGCAGCCTCAAGTATTAAGCTCTTTCTAGGCTTCTACTTCACTTCAAGTTATGTACACAGCAAACATATAACTATCTATCAAGCAGTTTTGTTCTCATAATCTTACTGCCTCTCTGATGTGATTGTGTGTAGCAGAATCACGTTGGGAAATCAAGGTCATAAGTTTATTAAACTAAACAGAAAAAATAATAGTAGTGAAACAAGATTGTTTGTAGACTTTCTCATCTATTAGCTATGTGCTACGAATCTTTGACTCGTGCAAAATTTGATATATAAGCTTGAGTCTTGAGACCCTTTAAATTTTTCAGGTTCATTTGTAAACATGGTAAAAACAAAATTGAGATAAGTCTCACAAGCCGGATTGAATTCAGTGTATTGTGGGTTGCTAGCTATGTATTGTCTCACTGTCCCAGCTATATACATTGCATCATATATACGCACATACACAGAAGGAGCAGCAATAATTTACGGCATGAATAGAAAATTATACAAAACGATAAGTTATGATTGGAGACAGAGACAGGTAAAATATCTAAATATTCTTTGTTAGTTTGGTTGGTCACTGAAAGATATTTCAGGGATTGTGGTGACAGCATATGTATTTTCCACCCAACTGCGAATGAAGGGACAAAAGTTACTTTTTTTTTCCTTGGTGCTATTGGAATTTAGTAGCTAGGAAACATAGCCCACGTTGGAGGGGAAATTGAAGGAGCCAGAATTTAGGAATTCCATGCACAGAAAGCATCAGTATTTTAGCTAAACCAACTTAAACCATAAAAGCTAACACTCCGTTGATTTAGATGCTCAAAATAGAAACCAATGGTAACCATTTGTTTTACCCGAAAACATGGTATGAAATACCGAGGCAGAGAAAGTGGGATCATTTTCTCCAATTTTTCTCCTAGCCTCCCCAGGAGGCCTCTAGCTGAAAATTAAAATAAAAAATAAAATACAGATATTATTGTAGGGAATTGAGGCTCAATGGCCACTGCAAAGAGAGCTGCTGTTCTTATTTTGTGCTTGGCTCTGGCCTGTTGTGTGGATGCTAATCCAAGAGTAAGGCCAGTTCCTGGTACTGATATATACAAGGGTAAAAATGTAGCTAAGGATGTCCTTGCTCCTGGCGAGAAAATAGTTAACGTCATGAGCTTTGGAGCCAAGCCTGATGGCAAGTTTGACTGCACTCAGGTAAATTAAAGCATGAGATTATATCTTTTGGTTAATCATGGTGATTCTGCTTTAGTTTAAAACCTAGCTTAAGGGCCAAATGCTGCACAGAATAAACACCAAGAATATTTATAGATTACCTTTTTTTTCCCTTCACAATTTTGAAGAAATGTGGTACATACAAACATTGACTATTTTTTTCTTCGGTATAGGTAAATATATGACCATATAGTCTTGATAAAATCTTTTGAAGATAATACGATCAAGCTGGTTGTTACAAGATGTTAATCACCATACTGAGATAGTTTGACTGTCAAATTTGATCATTGGTCATTAAGATGGTGATATATTAGAAGACTTCACAATTAAACCAATTTGTAACGTGAAGTCAAAATTTAATTACTGCACATTACTCGTGACAATATCAACATGTTTCCTTTACGCTCTATAAAGATCAGTAACCATGGCGTGGATTAATATAGGAACACGTGATCAGGATATTTATTTTTCATAAAAATTTGTTTTTGGCTTCTAAGTGTGCTTCTAGCTTCGACTTTGGGGATTTACTCCCAATAACCATCAAAGCAAAAAACTTAGGAGTTGTAGGATCAAAACAAACGGAAGAGAAAGAAAAAGCAGATGAACAAATGAAATTCATGAACTTTCTTTCCACAATTCCACCTTATGGAAGTGCTAAGAAACCACAAGAACAATGAATCAAACCCAAGATGACTAGAACCAACAAAATCCTAAGAAAAAACCATTTTGATCTTTTGACAGATAACCAATAATATGGGCCTTACGTTGGTTATCCCTTCAGGCTTTCATGGACGCATGGCAAGCAGCCTGCAAGTCCAGAGTGCAAGCCAGGCTTCTCATCCCTCAGGGCAGATTTTTGGTTTCTACAATGTTTTTTGCTGGGCCATGCTTGACTCCAGGGCCCATAACAATCCAAGTTATAGGGACTGTTCTGGCTACAACGGATATCAGTGAGTATGTGAACGGCGATTGGCTCATGTTTGAAGACCTCGTTGGCGTAAAACTTATTGGTGGGGGTACTTTTGATGGGCAGGGTAAGGATTTATGGACAGAATCTGAGAACTGCGAAACAAACCCCGACACCACATGCGTGAGGGGCCCTAGCGTAAGTTAATATCTATATAGCATATGATTTGAAATGTAGCATTAATTATATAACATGTAGATAGTTCAATAATATTTGAGCTTTATATGTATGGGAATGCAGAGCCTTTATTTCAGCAACGTCACCAATGGACTTGTACAGAACATCAAATCCGTTGACCCCAAAGGCTTTCACATATTCGTCACTAACTCTGCAAACATCAGACTACGATTACTTAAGCTCAATGCACCAGCTACCAGCCCCAACACTGATGGCATTCATATTAGCCACTCCATCAATGTGAAAATATCCAAAAGTACCATTGAAACTGGGGATGATTGTGTCTCAATGATACAAGGAGTCAACAATGTTACCATCAACAGATTAAAGTGCGGCCCTGGACACGGTATTAGGTAATGCTAGCTTCTTTTAGTCAGTTTGTTCAAGTAACCAATTAGTACAATTTATTAAGTAGCATGATTTATGAAGGATATATAAAATTTGACCTTCATCCAATATTATTTTCTACTTCATCAATTTATATTAAAATTAACGTATAATTTACTTTTCAAACAAATGAAAACATCCACTACTTGATCATATATAGTTGTAGTTAATTTAAATATTATGCAATTTAGTGTGATAGATAAACATGATTACTATATATATTCCAGTAGTTAAATAAATTAGCTAAAAATTATTTTCTACGAAGAGTAATTAGATAGTATATAAGTGTGAAAATTCTTACTTTGGTATTAAAGGATTGAATATTGACTTATATGAGAAATAAGATAAGTAAATATCAACAGTTAGTTAGATTTGTAGTAATGGTCTTTACTTTTAAAAATGTTCGTACGACTTCAATAAAAGATTGTGACTTTAAGATTTCAATTGCTATGTTGTTTCTTAATCTTCTTTACTCTTATATATGCATGTCAGTATCGGTAGTCTTGGAAAGTATGAGGATGAGCTAGAGGTGAAAGACATTCGTGTCAAGAACTGCACATTGGTTGGCACAACCAATGGCCTCAGAATCAAGTCATGGCCAGATAAGTATCCAGGTGCTGCGTCAGATATCAGCTTCAGTGACATTACCATGGAAAATGTTAAAAATCCTATCATCATTGACCAAGAGTATCAGTGCTCTCCAATCTGCAAAAAGAAGGTTTGTTTGTTTATCTTTCTCTTTGTTAATCCTTAATTTGAAATTTGGGCTATAATGTAGTTAGCATATCCTCCTCCCTTAGCCTAAACCACAACAAGCCCATCTCAATTAAAACCTCCCAGTAGAGAGTACAAAGCACAACTATTGGAGTTGTCCATTGGGATAACCTTTGTTTCTTTTCTTTTACATAATAATTCTTATCTTTTTCTTTTTCAATTATGAAGTTGGAGCATGCTAATTTGGATATTAATTTATTTCTGTGCAGCCATCACTTGTAAAGATCAGAAATGTTGGTTTTTCAAATATAAGGGGAACCACAATTTCACCAATTGCAGTGGATTTAAGGTGCAGCAAGCAGTTCCCATGCCAAAATGTTCAACTTCAGAACATCGACCTGAAGCTTGGACCCGTCCCTACCGGCTCTAGATGTGTCAACATTAAACCTGTCTATGGCGGCTTGCAAAGCCCACCAGCTTGCCCATAGGTGCCTGACTTAAAATTACATGCCTTTCCAGCTCCGGCAATTTTCCTATCAAGAGGAGAGAAGTGAAGGCTTTGGACCTAATGGGGAAAAACGTTTGCAGTACTAATACATATGCTGGAATGGGGAAAAAGGTTCTTATCTTTCAAGGATGGTTTTGAATCCCAATCAACTACCTGAACTCAAACCAACTTCAATCCTTAAGTTCAATAGCTGTCTGATTTACATTCTCTCCTCCTGAACAACAATTTTGAACCAATTTGAATCAACTGTAATGCTTTATTTTTCACCTGCTAGCTAGTTATTATATTCTATCCAACCCATCTTTTAGCCTTATTTACTAACAATGTAAATAAATAAAAGGTTTTACCTTTTCCCTCTCTAGTAGCCAATCAACTGCTGCCAAGTCTTCTCAGAATGAATTCAAAGGTTTTGTAATGTTTCATATAGTTTGGCCAGGAGTTCATGTAAATATTAACTGGTTGAAAGGAGTAAAGTTTTCTTTTCTTTTTTTTTTTTTTTGGTGTATAAGGTATGCCTCCATCCTTTGGGTGTGAAACTAATTGTTATTATGAAGTAGAACAGTGAAACTAATTGTTATTATGAAGTAGTTCTACATTTCAAGTCTCTTGTGTTAGAATTTTTTTAAAAAACTTAGATTAAAGGGGAAATTATGCCTATCTCCCACAAGGTTAGCACTTATTACACATGACACGACACTCCTCTTATTTAAGATGAGATATCTGCTTTTCTTAATTCAAACAAAAGTTAACGATGTTTAAAATTTTTTTAAAATATCACGTTTACCCTTATAGCAAAATTACATTCACCTCTCCTGAGGTTAACAATATTTAAAAAATTTATGAAATATCATGTTTACCCTCAACAACAAAAATCTCTTCTCTTATTTTCTCTTTCATTTCTAGACCATTCTCAAACCTTATAGCAAAAATTCATTTTTTTTCCTGAAATTCTTTTAATCTCAAACAACTTTCTCTTGTACTTCTTGTAAGAAATCAAACACCTAATGTGCTTGGGTGTGAATCTTATCGTTGGATGTCAGCTCGGCCTTAGCCGCAAAATATTTTAAATGAGTTTCGAACTCTTACACTATCAGTAAAGTCAACCCACGTAAAGTTTAGTTTCCCAACTATATTTAATCTTTATTGAGACATTGTTATTCTTAAACAAAATTTTATTAATTTTAATTTAAAAAAAATTTATTTTTGTTGTAACAACATTTAGTTTCTTTAACATTTTATGGCTAAATAAAAGTAACAGTGTTTGATATTTATGTAAAGTGATAAAAAAAAATTACTAACACTTAAGTTACACGGGAATTAAAAACTTTCAGGTTTTCTGATAGCAGACAGTATGAATACAATCAAATAACTGAGACATCGTTGGTGCTAAGATTTATTTTGGCACAAGTTCATCTTGCAGCATTTTAAAAGTAGAAGGAATTCCTAGAAGGTTTGAAACCGGGTGAAACAAAGTACTCAGATTTCTCCGTGTCTCGTCATAATAAATGTTTAAATATGCCTGTTTCCTTAACTTCAATTCAGATCATTTTTCCTGTCACGTTTCCTTGTCTCAGAATACCCCTCTCAGGTAGTCAGGCAACAATGAAACTGTACACCATTACATTGGAGGAGCTGTTTCTAAAACTTGACAGACTGCATAATATTAAATGAAATTCATGACGGAGGAAATAAGTTTATGAATGCTAGTTAAACGGTTACTATATGAAAGAAACTCCATCCAGAAATATAGCTAAACGTTTAACATATATCATAACAAGATTAAGTTCAGCATAATTCAAGAAACTCAAGATTATAAATAAAACAGATAAAGGAGGGTTATCCCCATTGTTGTGCCAGAGTGCTAACAAATCATAAGAGCTAACAAGGCATCGTTTCAGCAGCTGTGCTAACAATGAAGAACATATTGGCATTTAGCTTAAGTATAGCAACAATTTATATAGCTAGTTCTGAAATTGGCACGGCACTTGCCAGGGTTTCAACAGCTTTAGCTCCAGAACCTCTAGCTGATTCACCTGCCTCAGATTACACCCCACCTGCTGACTCTGCTGAAGCCCCAGATTACAGCCCTCCTGCTGACTCGGCCGAATCACCTGCCCTTGATTACAGCCCTCCTGCTGGCTCAGCTGAGTCTCCTGAGCCAGATTCAACGCCATTAAGATACTATGATGTCACTCATTATGGAGCAGTGGCTGACGGGAAGACCGATAGTAGCTCTGTAAGTTATTGACTTGCATCTAAGAACTCAGTGAAGGAGGACATTTTTGCAGGATCTGTAACTTGTCTTTTGGGAATTCGTGGGGTTTAACAAAATAAAACTAAACTAGTATATGTTATGGTATCACTAGTGAATTAAGGACAAGATTAATTAATTAGTTCGGAGTTGAGACAAATATAAAGGCCCCAACCATTTGTACTGCCTGGGGATTCCTTGAAATTGGTTTTCATTTATCCCCAAGATTTGTTCATTTAAGATTCATGTCCTTTCATGCTTTCATTTAAAAATACTGACTCTGGTTAGGAAGTTGAAGTAGTACTCGAGCAAAAGCAGTGTATGTGAGAAATGAGATGATGATATTTAAAAGTGAGGATCTTTTCAAGAAGTTTTTAGTCAGAGATTCAGACTAGGGAACAGCTTTAATAAAAGTTTCCTATTTAACCAGTTGGCAGTGTAGATAAACAAATGCATTCATTCTCATTTATTTACAAGGGATTTTAGTATATGGTAGTAACTATGTTAAGGGGAAAAGACATTAAAGGCTAAATAACTAACACGTTGCAATGCGTGAATGAAAAGGCATTCTTAGCAGCTTGGGAGGATGCATGCTCTCATGCAGGATTCTCAATCTTCTTGGTCCCAAAAGGGAGATTCTTCCTTGGTCCAATCTCATTTTCAGGGCCGTGCCATAATAATCGGTCCCCAAAGATAGAGATAGAGGGAACTTTGAAGGCTCCAATCAGCCTTGATGACTTCCCCTCTCCTGAATGGATTGTTTTCAGAAAATTGAATGGCTTCAATCTCACTGGACTCAATAGCAAGGCAGTTTTGGACGCTCAGGGTGAAGAATCCTGGTCGAAGGCTGCTTGCCGCAGGGTCATGAAATGCCACAATTTCCCAACTGTAAGTTCTAAATGTCATTTATTGAAAACTGCTTAAATCAAAATTAAGGGTGAATAAAGACAATTTTTAGAATGCAGTTTGAAGAATATATTGTCCGACTATTCAAACAGATGGTGCCTTATTTGATTCATGCAGGCTTTGAAATTCATCAATGTTTCACATGGAAGAGTGAGCAATATACTTTTGGTGAATAGTAAGGCTTTCCATGTTAGCATCCACAACTGTGATAACATTCATTTCTCTGGTGTCAACATTCAAGCACCTGGGAGTAGCCCAAACACTGATGGAATCCACGTTAGTCTCTCCAATAACATCAGTATCACCTCCTCAACAATTGGAGTTGGCGATGATTGTGTCTCCATTGGACCTGGCAGCACTAACATATCTGTTTCATTCGTGCACTGTGGTCCAGGCCATGGAATCAGGTTGTAATTCTGGTTCTTACATCCTTACATTTGTTCTATTTAAAGTAGACTACATGGTCACTGAATGTTTTGTTGTCTCATGGCAGTGTGGGAAGCCTTGGAAAGGAGTCAAATGAGAAGGAGGTGGTTGGGGTTCATGTTTCAAACTGCACAATTAACGGTACCCAGAATGGCGTCAGAGTAAAAACATGGCCGGGAGCTCCACCTAGCCGTGCTTCTAATTTGGTGTTTGAGGACATTACCGTGATCAATGTCTCAAACCCTATAATCATAGACCAAATATACTGTCCTTCAAACATATGCAAAAGTAAACAGGCAAGCACTTGTGAAAAAAATATGCATGTATGCTCCCACTTGAAGCTTATACAGCTAAAGCCTATAGCTTTTAGTAGAATTAATGATTCTTCTCGTGTGTTATAGCCATCTCAAGTGAAGCTTAGTGACATGAAGTTCAAGAACATTAGTGGCACTTATCACACCAAGTTTGCTGTAACTCTGCTGTGCAGCTCTGCTGTCCCTTGTGAGAATGTACTGCTAGTTGACATTAATCTGAAGTATACTAAACCAACAAATATGAAGCAAGGCCATTTCATTGCAAAGGGTGGCATTCATGATTTAGAAGTTCTTAATTCTCAATTCTGAGGAATATTTCTAGGTCCTCAAAAGTGGAGAACGGCAAACTGATGGTTATTCTTTAGACAAGCTGAAGACTTGGAAAGCCTGTCTGCTTGTGGAAATTTCTTTATTTCTTCTGGTAGTCACTAGCTACTTCATACTTGTAATAGCCTTCTAAGTTAAGTTCTATTCATTTAGTTTATGCTTTTTTCTTTTTCCAAAATCAAGCCTACTTTCAACTCTTCCTCTTCAATATGAGTGCTACTGCTAAACCTAGAGTCTTCAATTTGGATTCAAATCTTCTATTTCATTTTCCTATTCCTCAATTCTGTCTCCGAATTAAAACAGTCAACTAGAAAAAATGCAACTCATAATAACTTCTCTCAGCTAATAGTTTTTTTTAATTGTTAGTATTTAATTGAAGGGGCATAATTGAAAATTGAAATAAAAAATAAAATAAAAGATTTAATTCCCTTCAGTTTTATTGAAACGTTTTGCATGTTAAATAAGGCGTACTGTAAAACGTTATTTTATCTAGGTCAAACTAAAAAACATTAATTAAAATCAAATTTTAAAAAATGAAAAATTAATTAAAATTAAAAATCATGAAAAAGAAAAGCAAAAAAGTGAAAAAAAAAGAAAGAAATAATATAATTAAGGCCCAAAGATTAAGTCCTTAGGTCTTTTCCTAACTTGGCCTGGTTTACTTTAGGTTTGGTCCAACTCTTTCTCACATGACCCAACCCAATCTTGACCCATTTAACCCACTCTTCAAGTTGGCCCAACTCAAAGATATTGGTATTACCTACGGGCTCAAATTACTTGGCCCCATTTCCTCCCCACAACACAACCGACATCACCTAATTCATTACCCCTTTTACCCATGCCCAGAACGCTACCCATAACCTAGGGGTTCGGCACCAATGAGTTATGAGTAGTATTCTGAGTCAGGGGTTAAGTTTAATTTGACATTGTTAAGTATTTTTTAAAAATAAATAAATAAACTAAATTATTAATAATTATTATTGAGATTTTTTACAAAAAAGTATTATCAAGTTCTATATTATAACAAAAAAAAATTAAGTTTAATTTAATGATTTCTTCTATACAAAATCAAGTGGATTTTTTAAATTAAAAAAAACAATGAAATGTATATAATTTGACAAATGTTATAAAAGAAAGTATAATTTATATATGTATTTTCTTATTTTGACAAATTATTATTATACAATGTATGTGTATTATGTAAAAAAAAAAATATTATACTCTTCTTTTATCATTTTATTTCCTTTTATTAAATTTTATATTCTTTTAAGTAAAGAGGAAGACCATGCATTTATCAAATATCAATTTTACTGAATTTGCCTCTTCCAATCAGAACCTGTCCAGGCGCCAATTGGTGATCCGATGGACATTTTTTCATCTTTATCAGCCTCAGCTGAAAGTGCTGCTGTGGCCTTTGAAGAATTTGGAAGACAGCCATCTTCTGAGATGGATGATTGGGGTTTAGATACTGAGTTTGGCCATGATGCTGGGGATACAACCACTGAGATTGAAGGGCTTCCACCTCCTCCTACTGGAATATCAGGTTCTGTGGCGAAAGGGAAGGGGATGGACAATTACAAGCAGGGACAGTTTGCTGATGCTATTAAGTGGCTTTCGTGGGCTGTCATACTTCTAGAGAAAGGTGGGGATAATGCAGGCACAGTGGAGATTTGGTCATGCAGAAGTTGGGGAGTATAAAAAGGCAGTAGCAGATTGTACAAAGTTATGCTTTGATATCTTAATAATGACTAGTAACAGAAATTTGTTGGTTTATAATTTGAATCATAGGTTATGTAGTCTCTACTGGAGATGAAAGAAATGATCTATGAGATAATTTTTTGAGTTCAAGCACTAAATATCAGCTCAGCTGTGTTATTAAGATTGCATTGTTGGATATCTTAAAAGAGCTGTCTCGGCCTGGAGAAGAAAATAGGCTAACTGCAATATATTAGGCTATTGGTGAATTGAATTGATAAAAGCTGGAGGGGAAAAAGTGAGACAAAGTAATCAAAACATGGGTTTCATATTCTAAAATCTACAGATTTGATTAAATCTATTTGACTTGAAATGCTAACATTGTTGAGACTCTAGGTAGCATGTATATTCAGTAATTGAAGTTTGAAAAGGTTTGAAGGGGATGCCTAGTGCATGGGTTACACTACATATTTAGAGTGCCTTTATGACGGATTGAACCACAGCATTTTCTTGATCGCCATATATTCTTGAGGAAGAGTGTTTTGATCTGCATTATGTTGTGCAGGTACTTGAAAACGATGACACTAATGTATCTGTCCTCGTACATCGTGCTCTCTTGTATGAGAGTATGGAAAAGTACAAACTTGGTGTTGAAGACCTGATGACTGTTCTGAAGATTGATTCTGCTAATAGGATTGCAAGAAGTACCGTTCACCGGTTGACTATGATGGCTGAATAGGGATTTTTTATTTTTTATTTTTTATTTTTTATTTTCCCTACACTCTTAAACCCCCCCCCCTCACCCAAACAAGCCATTATAATTTGATTGTTGTCACCCTTCATATGATTTTCTGTGTGTTGTATCTCATTCTTGCTTATGTCTTGAAATGAATACTATTGTTTCCTTAAGATAAATTTGAACTTTAATTGAATATAAATTGCTATATGTTTTTCCTATTCTTGTTCTTTCATGTACTTAGATTGTTTGCATATTATGAAAGACATTAGTTATTGGCTGGAAATTATGAAGAGAGATTGTGTTACTGTTGCTTTATAGAAATAAGTTGTAAATTTATATTATTTTGCTCCTCTGAGTTCACTTGAGGATTTTGTTCGGTTGTGGATCTTCTGTTTGATTTCACTTTGTCATGCTCCCCAGTCCTTACCGTTGGAAGCCATAGGATATGTTAGTTGGATGGGATTCCAATCACACAAACAAACATGGGAATAACTTATTTCCATTCCCATTCCCTCCTACCAAACTGGTCATTATGGTATAGATTTGCAGAACAGAGCGTAAGTTGTCTTGTCTCTTGGTGTCAGATGTTGGTTCATCACTTAATTTGGAAATATTTTTATGCTAGTTGTGTGTGTAACCAAGTACAGAAGTTTTTGTGATTTCTCAAAAGGGCCATTAATTCATGTCATTAGATTTTTTATGGTGAAAAAATATCTAAAGATTTTAACTGCTAAGCACGTGTTTGTGCATGATACGTTTTAGTGCGGCTTGTCTGCATTTAATAATGGACTGATGTGCTTGCAAAAAAAATGTATAAATTTCTCAAATCTGTGGAATGAAATTTGTGTTCAATGTTATGTCAAGCATAGCCTATTTACTAGTGTCCCTTTAACCTTTAGGTCTTTTTATCCTGGCAGCAGTATATGATGTCTGAATGCACATTTCTGCAAAAAAAATCTTTTTTGATTAATTTAATAGTTTTAGCGGTTGCAGGGCATCCAAAATTCGAGATACTTATTAGTAATATGGATCTCTGTTAGACATGTGATTTTTGGTCAATGGAATGGTATAGGAGACTTGCAGATTAATGATTAAACAAGCATCTTCGAGCAGTTTGAACTCCGTTGGTTTTTCCTTCCGGCGGTGTAATTAAGTCTGATCATAGAAGTATGCCGAGAGTCTATTTGCTCTCGACCTCTTGACGTAACGTATTTCGTAGTTTTTATTTGCGCACATACTTTTTGTGCTAGGGACTGTGAAAGTCATGGAGTGCAGTGGATGATGATGTAGGATCAAATTTAGCTGTCCGTATTATGTTGTTGTATAGGCCAAAAAAAAAAAAGAAGAAGAATGAGTGCAAGAAATATCAAGGCCTCGTTGCACTTGAGAAACTGAAAACCTTGGGTGCCCCGTGAATAGGTATTTCGCACAACGAAATTTTTTTTACTTTGATAAAACGTTCTTGGATAAATAAATCCCAACCAAATACCGTGACCTATTTTTGTTATGTTTTTTGGTGAGTAGATTTATGGTGTCTTAATTAAAGGATTGAAGGAAAAAATATTATTTGAATGTCACTCTTTTTTGGTTTTGTTTTTCCCACTTGTGTCTTGTGTGTTGGGAAAGCGATCAAACCCACAACAAAAGCACAAGAAGAAAAAAGAATAAAAGAAAATTCAAAAACATTTAACATGGTTCAACTCCTCCGGTCTAAGTCTAAGATCCCTAGAAGGGGTCAAAAAATATTTAACTAATAAGATATTATATTACAACGTTTGCACAGTTAAAGCTGCAAATATTTCTAACAAACTCACTATCCAATGGCCTAGTTACAACCTCTCTCAAATGTCTAGGCTCTCTTACTTAGGTGATGCACTACCCCAATACACAAAAGGCTCTTTATATAAGAAACTCATCTTGGGTTTCTCTAATTCTAACAATGTGGGACTTGAGTCAATTATATAACAAATCCTCTCTTAAGTCAAGTCCTCAAACACCTTAACCTTATCTGAAAAGTGAACTCTCTTCTTAGTCTTCTTCTTCTTTACTTTGCTATCATCAAGCGTTTTCCTCATGGAATAGCCTTCTAAATAGCAAATGTTCTTCTCGCCTTTTCAGTTTTGTAAAATCAAGTGATTTCCTTTGTACACTTTTTGCATGTCTTCTCAATTCCCACATATTTGTACCCATGCAATGTCATCTCCCCCAGAAATTATGTTGACATTAGCGGTAGGCACATACTTTACATTGGAAACATCTTGGACTTTACCATTGTGGAGCTTCTGGCGAATTCTTCTCATGCCTTCAACTTGCAACTTCTATTTCGTCCCCACATTGATGTGATCAAAATCTCTATTTTTTTGCAAAGTAGTAAACATGGCTTAATCCTTACACACATGCACATCAGCAGGAGAATCTAGCATTCATTTAGAGTGACTTTCAAGAGAATCATTACTCACTACATAATACAAATCTCCATCACCTGATATTTTAACTACATGAGTATCACTCTTCACATTCCCTTTTAGCATCTTTAAACTCTTCAAGACTTGAATGTGCCTGCCCTCTTCGCAGTAGTGGCACTTCATATCACTACAGTATCTTCTTCTAGACCTTCCTTATTGTCCACCTTTCACACGAGAATTGTTCCTTCCTTTTTGAGAATTTTCCACACCTAGTATGCTTCTATTTTTATTGGTATGTTCTTTATGCATTCTCTGATCCTCTCACAGTACCTTAGTCACATCATCTAACTTAATGGAATTTTTGCCAGTCAACAGAGATCTCACCAATGATCTATAGGATTGCGACAGTAAAGCTAATAAAGCAATTGTTTTCTCTTCATCACTTAGTTTCTCTCCAATATTTAACAATTGATAAACTAGTTGATTAAACTCATTAATGTGATCATATAGATTACCTCATTCTTCTATTTCAGTGTGTATAAATCTATTTTCAAACACATATGATTCGTCAACGATTTCGACGCATAAATCTCCTCCAACTTTCTCCAAATCTCCTTAGACAATGTCTCTTTTAACACCGTAAACTTGATTGCAGGAGCAAGGACTAACCTAATTGTACTTGCAGCTTTCCTCTACATAAACTTCCACTCACTCTCTTTCACTCCTTCAGACATTTTATCATCTAATGTTGCATCAAGACTTTGTTGCACCAGAAGATCTTGTATTGTGCATTGCCACACAATGAAATTGCCATTCCCATCAAAGAGCGATACTTGAAATTTCACCGTGCCAGCCATAGTGTGGTATAACACTCCTCCCTACTTTAAATACCACTAAAACCTACAAAAGCAATTAAAATACCTCCAAGAATTGCTGACGTGGCACTCTTGATGACGTGGTACTGATGAAGTCTCCTTCCTTTCTTCTTGGCATCGACTCTCCTCTCTTTCAATCGAACCAAGAGTTCTTGATACCAGTTGTTGAGAAAGTGAACGAACCCATAATAAAAGCACAAGAAGAAAAAAGAATAAAAAAATGAAAAATACAATATTTAACATGGTTCGACCCCTCTGGTCTACATCCACGATCCCTAGAAGGGATAAAGAAATATTTCACTAACAAAATATTATATTATAACTTTTACACGATTAAAGTTACAAACCCTCCTCACAAACTTAGCACTCAATAGCCTAATTACAACTTCTCTAAAGTGTCTAGACTCTCTTACTTAAGTGATGCACTACTCTAATACACAGAAAGCTCTTTATATAAGAAACTCATCTTAAACTTCTTTAATTCTAATAACGTGATACTTAAGTCAATTACATAACATTTCAATTGTTTTGGTTGGTGACCAGGAGAATGAGTAGGATGAATGGTAAGAGAGAGAACATGATAAAATAGAGATAATTTGAAATAGGCAAAAGGATTAGTGTGATTATTTTATTTTAGAACTGAATTAAATAACAGCTCAATTTGTTATGTGTTGTTTATGTATAAATAATCACTCCAATATATCTCATTGTCTCGAGAAAATAAGGACCACCTATGGAAGGGTTTCCAAATTCCAAGTACTAGTAGACGCTAGATAGGCTTGCTCTAGCTGGATGTTTGGAGTGATTCTCACCTAATGTTTCAGAGTGCAATCGGGAGATAGTTTGGTATTTATATTTTTTTTTAAGATACTGATATTTAAGATAAATTATTTAATATTTATTAATTATTATTTATATTTAATAAATTTTTTAATATTTATTATAAAATTAATAATTAATAAATAATTAACAACTTTAACTATATTAAATCCATCAAATTCTCATAACTACTCCCAGTGCAATCATATTTAGTTCGGGCAAAACCAGCAGGATCATCAAGGATTTCTGTGAGCTGTTTGACTGCTGCACCCCATTGAAAAGGGTCTCCAAGCATTTTGACTACTATGAATCTGATATCCAATAGCATGGACAAAAGTTCGGAGTTTTTGTGGTCGTTTGGTAGATATCGTATTCAAGTTAATTTTTCAATTATTTATTAAATATTAATTTTATAATAAATATTAAAATATTTATTAAATATAAATAATAACTACTAAATATTTAAAATTTTATTTTAAATATCAATTTCTTAAAAAAAATACTGAAATAATGCTCACAAAAATTTAGTCATTGATACTCGATGGACAAAATTGTTAATCATTACTCTTTTCCTTTTTTATCAATCATTTTTTTAAAAAAATGATCTGTTATTTTAAAAACCAAGAAGGTATTAATTATTTTTTAAAACTTTATCCTTGTCTTTATTATTTTTTTTAAGATCAAGAAAGTAAAATCCTTTTATATAAAACTCAATTTTACCTGTCTCTTAGTATTTCTACAAAATGAAATGAGAGTAAACATAAATAGAATAATATTTTAAGTGTTTTATTAAAATATAATTTTGTCAAATGCAATTATATTTTTTCTGTAATTGAGACTATCTAATAGATTTCTTAATTATTATACAATTATCTTAAATGATAGATAAAACGAAACAGAGGAAGTATGAAATTAAGTCACAGCTGAATAGCGAACATTTTAGAGTGAAGAATTATTATGGTACCGTTATTTTTTTATATCAGTATACGTGTTTAAAGTGAATTGTGAAATGTATCTTGACTATTTATTTTATAATAAATATTTTAAATTTCATTAAATATAATTAATCATTAATAAATATTTGATAAGAATTAATAAGACTACTGTACTCATTAAAAAATGAGTAGCCAAGTAATCATTTTAAAGTGGGAGAAATATTTGTTGATGGTTATGTAAGAATTAAGATTATGCAGAATTTAAATTCTTTAAAATTATTAAATAAGATTAAGTTGTTACTTAATAATTCATATCTAAAATAATGAGAAAAAATAGAGTTATTATAGTACTTTGATGAATTTAATATTTAAAGTGAGTTGTTAATCATTTATTGACTGTTAATTTTATAATAAATATTTAAAATTTTATTAAATATGAATAATAATTAATAAATATTTAACAACTTATTTTTAATATTAATACTTAAAAAAAAATAAGTATTAAAATAATCTAAAAAGGATATTCTAAAAACCATTAACTAGTTGTGAATTATTTGTTGTCTGCTTGTTAACATTTATAGCATGTCCATAAAAAAAAATATAGAGTAAATATTTAATTTTTCCTCCAAAAATATATTAGATATTAGTTAGGTTATTTAATTATTTTTTACATTAAATTGGTCATTTAAAGTCAAATTTTAGGGACTAATTTAATATCAAAAATGACTTTAAATAACTAATTTGATGTCAAAAAATAATATTTAGGGATCAAAATGATGTCCAGTATATCTTTAAAGAAATATTTTTATGTCAAAAATAATTAGAAGACCAAACTGATGTCACATATATCTTACAATGATAAATTTGAATGTTAACTCAAAAATATATGATGAATTTGTTTTTTGTAAATAATGAGTGGGGTTATAATCATGACATATACAATTCCAAAGCCAGCCTGAGTTGCTCAGGGTTCAGCGGCAGGACCACCGAGATGCTTCCAGATCTCAATTCCAACTTCGATAAAAGAGTAGGATATTGGCATCTTCGATGTTATTTTTTTTATTTTTCAATACTGATATTTAAAATAAATTACTAAATATTTATTAATTATTAATTATATTTAAAAAATAAATATTTATTATTAAACTAACAATTAATAAATACTTAAAAATTTATCTAAAATATCAAACCCATAAAAATTTCTCAACTCCCTCCGTTACGAATGCAAGGCCTTAAAATTAGAATTGCGGCTCAAAAATATATTCTGCTTGGGTACGTAGGCTGGACACACCGTTACAACTTGCAACAAGTCCCTTATAAAGAAGAAACAAGAAAGCAGAAACCCCTTTAAAATGTGTAATTAATTCATTATAGTATATACATAGAGCAGGTAAACGATGATATAATGATAAGATAAGACTCTACTACAACTACAAAGCTAGGTAGGGGACCTCCGACCTCACATTCTTTGCAAAAATGCATGGTGGAGGTGGTGGGGTTTAGCTTGGTTTGTAGGGAAAATGCCAATCCCATTCAAGTTGTTGAGACTTGGAATATTTTTCATATTTTTGCGCATTTATATTTAGCGTATGTACTTCTTCAACGTTACTTTAGCTAGCTAGCTGCTTCCTAAAAGCCGGTTATATTTGGCCATTTTGTGAGGCACTTTTAGTTTCATCCTTAAACCCTACGCACCATTCGCGTATAGGCTTATATATGCGATGTAAAAGATTCAGCAACTTATTTGTTTTCTTCTGCGTTTATTGGTTTTCTTTTTTCTTCCTTTTTATTTATGACAACCTGTATGTTATCTTCAAGCTTAGAGTATGTTACTAGTTCGTAATAATCATGTAGCTAAGATACGAACAACGTACATACACACGTACCTCCCTGATACGGCATGCCTCAGCTTACGGTCTAGTTTGCATTTGCAATATTGAATGTCTCTCTCCCCACAATTTCACATGAAAGATAATGGATAACTCCATCATCATTCTTCTTAAGCAAGGAAAGATAGAAGAAGAAAAAAAAGTCAAGCGAGGCTAAACTACGCCTCCTGATACTATTCATTGAATGAAAGTTGTCTTCTTTTAATTTCTTCTCAGGTATATTTAGAGTCTTTGTTTCATTCTGACACATAACTTGATAATGTCTTTTTTTTTTTTTGGTCATGGATAACTTGATAATTTCTAATCCGATAAACTAAAGTCTTTTTTGGAACAATAAATTAAAGTCAATTTGTAATCTATACAAATTTAGTTTCTTCTCGTCATACAAATTTTGTTGTAATTAACAACTAAGAAACTAAAATTATTTTAATAGTTATTCTAATATTTTCTAAAATAAAATAAAAATAATAAATCTGTTATGCAATTATTTAAATCTAGTTATAATACAGATAATCTACTCAGACTCCAACCGATTTCATCAATTATTTCTAAAAAAACTGGATGTCACTAGGTTATAATAGCTTCTTTTCATGCACGGTAAATGCATAGTTTATCTTTATTTTTCATCTGACAAATAAACAAAATTACATAAATCTTAAACTAGTTACTAGAAATTTTACTTTCAGGAGCTTTTTCTTTTTTCCAGTGAGATTGATGAATATTTAGATTTACCTCTATGGTGAAAGGAAGTAGGACTAGAATTGTCTCCAGTCAAAGATAGATTTATGTTTTTAATTGTACAATTAGGGTAATTTTAAACTAGTTTTTACGTCAATAAAAAAAAAGGCACACTCCCACATTAATTTTATGCATTTTGAATAATTAATTCTTCTAAGTGATATTTTAAGATTTTAACTCAAATAATTAAAATCAGGAATACACTTCTTAACCACTAGTTGAGATATACATTATAAGTTTGTCACACTTTACCCATAAATTGTGTTTACCAAGAACTCCATCGTATTTTATACGAAGTTATAAAGTCATGTCACTTACATTTTAATATGAAGGAAAAACTTAAAATTAAATAATATTTTTAACTAAAGGGAAATTTTACAGGGATTGTAATTAGTGGTACGTGTGCTTACTTGATAGTATCATTCTTTGTTTTTTCACTTAACTAATAAAAAACTAGCACATTTTAAATTGAATTCGAACTTATAATTAAGAAAGAAAAGGATACGCGAGACTAATTATATTTAGATACAAAAAAATTAAGGTAAAAATAAAAATAAAAATATTCTTATTTAGATATAATTACCTGTTAAATTTTATTTTTTAACTCTAAATTAAGTTCACCTAACATAATGATTTTTTTTCTAGTTTAATCTACACAATATGTGCTAACAAGTTTATATGAAAATCTCTATTGAATTTTAATAAAATATCCATAGGTCAGTAATTTCAGAATCTGTTGACAATAGTGTATATTAAAATTATTTTTAAATCAAGAAATAATTTTTATGTGATAAATATTTTAAAATAAGTTATTAAGTCCAAAATACGTATCATGTATATTACGATATCTTTTCTTGTTAATTTAAAAAAAAATCATATTTCATAAATTGTATTAAAATTAACATATTATTATGTTTTTGAATAACTAAAAAATATTCATATTTTGATTACGATATATAATTCCTTATGCTTTTAAAAATTTAGTGTATAAAGCGATCTTATTAATAAGTTATAGTTCAATAATTCAATTATTAAACTTATTACTTTGTTTGTGAAAAAAATATTATTAAATGATGTAAATATTGAAATCTTTTATCTTTATATATAAAGAAATAAATATTGAAATAAAATAAAATAAAATAACCATTGATGGGCTAAAGTGGTTATTATGGGCGAAATCCAGGGTGACCTTATTAGGGGGTCATTCCAAAAGCCCCAGTCCCAGTGCGATCCTCACCCAGTGACCCCATGTTAGAGCGGGTTTCCTCTCTCTCTCAGCCGTTAAACTTTGGCACCACTCTCTGATGTACGTTACATTGATGTTCACAATTTCACATCTTCATCCTAAACTACAAAGCCTCAACACCGTCTTTAACCTGACCCAACAAAAACCCGCCACGTTGATCACCTCTCGCCTAACCGTCACTCTCCACCGTCTGATTATCAAAGAACTATTTGATCTGATTTTGAATGGGGCAGGGTGGTGTTTGTGAATTGTGGGGTGGCTCTATAAATCTAGACACCACTGGAAGTTATGTTCTCTCACTTGCTCACATTTCTTGTTCGTATGCCACATGACTCTTATATAGTGCCAATTCCAACTTTCTGTCTCTCTAAGAAGCTGTGAAGATGTGTGGGGGTGCTATCATTTCAGACTTCATTGGTGTGAAGCGTGGCCGGAGATTCGCCACCCAGGGCCTCTGGTCCGAGCTTGACACTCTCTCTGATCTCCTTGGCTTTGACGCCACCACTACTTCCAAAGAACAACCACCCCTCCACTTTGATCAAAACCTCACTCAAATCCCAGACAACAAAGGTATGCAATTATTGATAATTTGTTCTGACTCTACCTACCACTTTTCCGTTCTAGGTTATTCTATGGCTATTTTCCTATTTTACTTTTTTGTCACCCTTCTTCATGGGTATATTTTTTTTTCCTTGTGTGTCACTATTCATGGGATTGAGACGATTAAATTCCAGGATTTTAACTGTCTTGTATATTTATAAAGTCCAAATCCTGCTTCTTCTTCTTTTTCCTTTAGTGGATAATCGAGCATGATGATCATAAGATTCATAACATTACCATCTCAATCTTTGCTCTGATATATCTGAAATTCTCTTAAAATATAATGAGTGCTATAATTCATCTGGTTATATTAAAAAAAAAAAATGGGTTTGGTAGCATACATAGGGGGGTGTTTTTCAATTGGTTTGGATGGAAATGGAGTAAAGTTTAGGCATTCACGTTTTCCCTATTCATGAAAAAGGAAGGGAGAAAAGAAAAGGCAAAGTTGACAGCTTGGATTTTTAAATTGAAGCAAAAAATTTATATAATAAAAATATTAAATTTGCATTAGAATTATATAACCGGAATCAATAAAAATAGCCACCCCACCCCCTCAAGAAAGGAACTTTTTTAAAAAAAAATTCGTAAGAAAAGAAAAGATTTTCAGGTGTTAGATATATGAACATGATGATAACATAGTGGACTGTGTTTTTATGTGGCAGTGGTAGCATGTGACAAGGCGGAGAAGAAAATCGTGGTTGCAGAAAAGGTTGCAGCAGGTAAGGGTGGTCAGGGTCAGGGTAAGGCTCATCGGGCTCGCAAGAACGTGTACAGAGGAATCAGGCAAAGGCCATGGGGCAAGTGGGCCGCTGAGATAAGGGACCCACACAAGGGTGTCCGTGTCTGGCTCGGCACCTTCAACACCGCCGAAGAAGCCGCCAGAGCTTACGACGAAGCCGCCAAACGCATCCGCGGAGACAAGGCCAAACTCAACTTCCCCCACCACCCTGCCACTCCCTCTCTCTCTCCGCCACAGGAGCGCCCCATCAAGAAGCGGTGCCTCAGCCCCGAGCTTACTCAGGCGAGCTGCCAAGCCACCGGGCCAGCGCCTTGCACCACCATGGAGGGTGGCTGTGGTGGTGAGGATCTGGATCTGAAGCAGCAAATCTCCAACCTGGAATTGTTCCTGGGTTTGGAGCATGATCAGCCACTGCTGCAGCTGCTGGGTGATGGAAGCTGCTGCGCTGCTGAGTGGGACTCCAACTCCATGGACCTGTGGATGCTAGACGATGTCGTTATGCCCAACCGTCACCTGGTTTACTAATTACTAGGAATGGAACTGCAAAATGGAACATCAGCTGGTGCTTTTTTTAAAGTAGGTGACAGTATAAAACTATGTCTATGTTCAATGTTTCTTCGTTTCCGTTGTTGTCTCTTTGCTTTCTTTCTTTTTTTTTCTTTTGTTTTCGACGGTCAAATGATTGTGATTATGGTTATAAATAAAGGCGAGTAGGGCGTGTGGGTGGTTGCGTCGTGCATGTTTATGGTATATATATGTTACTTACTATGTGTTGTATATAATATGGTGGTACTTCTTGTCGTTCTTTTTTTTCTTCTTTTTTGTGCTGGTACTTCTTGTCGTTTATGTAGATGGAGTGTGTTCTCCAAACCTCGGTTCATGAATCAGATCGCTACTCTCTAGACAAGCTTGATTGTTCTATGTTTACTTATTTTATTTAAGCCCACTAAGTAACTATTATTTGTGCGTTTTCATTGGAGTTTGAAAGTTTTAAATTATGATTTAAAGAAATTTTAAACTCTAATTCAAATATGCTATATGTATACTATTAAAGTATTATCTACGACAATTCTCGGAATTGGGTGAGGATGTATCACAAGTATTATAATATTGGTTTTCTTGTATCATCATTATTGAGAGTGAAATGCCCAACAGCGTGTTTTCTACAGGAAATCAGGAATTAAAATGGCAGTGGTCAGCAATTGAACCCACCGTCTCTTTCAAATTCCTTGAGTAATGTTGTTTGCACTTTATTTTTATTTTTATTTTTATTTTTTAATAAGATGTAATGACAGCCTCACAAGTAATGATATGAAACAGTAAATGAACCGAATAAGACTCAAGGGATGCATTATTGGTCGTGATGGTATCAGAGTCACAGGTATGAGATGCACAGTTACAATGAAAGGAAGAGGAAAACACAGAGATAAGAGAGAAGAGGAGAAGAAAAATACTCGAGAGAAATAAGAAATAATTCCCAATTACAACGTACCTTTCCTCTCAAATTAATCCTCTTTTAAACTCGAGGAGAAGAAAAATACTCAAGAGAAATAAGAAATAATTCTCAATTACAACATACCCTTCCTCTCAATCATCTTTTACACTCTCCTTACTGCGTGTATCCCTTGAGCATACTGGCACTTTGATCCTTGTGCTTAGAGATGGATAACGGGTCAGGTAAACCAACGAACCTATACGTTTTTACCCAATATAATGTATAGTTGACGGGTTGGTTTGAGTTTATGGGTTAGGTTGACTTTAAAATAATCAAAACCACAAGGTATGGGTCGGATAGCAGATTGAAACTCTCCTAACTTGCAAAACTCAACCCAACCTATTGAAATTTTTTATATATAATATTTTATAATGTGTAATCATTTTTTATTGAAGTTTTAAGAATCTTATGAGTTTATAACATTTTTAGATAATTATTTTTTTGAGAATTTTTTAATTAAAATTACACTACATTTAATATTGAAATGAATTATTTTCATAGTTCTTTGCAACCCACCACTGTTGAGGCATTGATTAGTACTCATAACTAATTAAGAACTCTTGATAAACACATTGATTTACAGGCTCAAATAGATGAAATTGAAAATATTGAAGCAGATGGTGCACTATATAGAATTTGCTTATTTTGTTTAATCAATTACTAATAGTGTAATC
The DNA here is from genome assembly GCA_023212625.1 of Styphnolobium japonicum. NCBI lineage: Eukaryota > Viridiplantae > Streptophyta > Magnoliopsida > Fabales > Fabaceae > Styphnolobium > Styphnolobium japonicum. The sequence goes on along the minus strand of JALBWW010000003.1, from coordinate 14,917,376 downwards.
ATTAATGTTTGCTAATGTTTCATGATTCCTTTATGTGTTAGATATGTCTGCTGCAAAAGATGAAGTCGTTAATTGTAATAATTGATCCTTTTAGATGTTTTTCATTTAACTGGTTAGAATTCTAGTTCTTTTTAACTTATTATTTCATTGTTGGTTTTAATTTTTCTTTATTTTGACAATTGTGTTGATTACGGTTAATGTTATAGTGCTATTAACTTGCAGAAAATCAAAGAGGAGATGAGGCATTGATTATAATGTCATTGGTTATTTGTATTATATATATTTTTATTGTTTATTTGTGTTGATCGTAATTATAATCCTAAAATTATATGTATTTGATAGTCCACAAGCTGTAATCTAAAACATGTGGGCCTATGGTAGATAACCAAGCAACCCCAAGTATGAGATGAGCCCCTTGTAGTGGGCGGCCTTGGATGGTGACCTATAAATGCTTAATTTGTCATTCTGTCGTTAAGTAAGTGCAATTACCAACCAACGCTTGGAAATTAGGTGTGGGTTCAACTGGCAACTTCATGTTAGTGTATGTCCTAGATGCCAGTTATATATTAACTTTATGATTTATATTGTATCATGACATTTATTTAATATATGAGGCATTTCATTTATTGTGTTATTTATTTATATTAAATGAATATAATAGAGTCTTTAGAATGGAAAGTTTTATGTTATGGAATATCAAGTACATGACTTGATAGTGAGATACCATTTGATAAATTGAAATGTTATTCTTAAATGTCTCTAGTTAAGTATTACTGTCAATTAGGATGATAGTGATGCGTTGAGACTAGTAATGCGTAGGCTGATGATCATTTCTCACAAGTTATGGATATGAGATATCAAGTCTACACATGAGTACATATTAGAGTAATTATGTACTGGACTGACCCACCATGAGAATACTACATGAAACGTTACGTGAGTGTCATAAGCGGTTCTCATAGTGACAATGGTGTATGTGGTCATTTGACTTGAGGTCACTACGGTTCCTTATATGAGGATTTATATGTTTTAATATCGTTAAACGTCACCTGTAACAAAGTGATCATAAAGTCTATTATTTGACATGTCACAAGACATGCAGAGGGATGTTAGTGGAAGCGAGTGATATCTTTGAGCCCCTTGATGAGTGAAACTTGAAAATGCATGGTCGTACTCAAATGAGTCAATATGAGATATTGATCTCATTTGTATTTATAAGTTTACCCAGCAATCAAGAAACCAATGATTGAACTATACAAGGGTAACACGTTCCATGCCTTGTGTTCAATCAAGATATCAGGACAAAGGGACTAGACTACATAGTAACATTAGTCACGGTTAGGTTATGTCAAATCACTAACATTCATATTACTTAAGTAGAAGCGATGTATTGCTAGATATCACTCACTGTTTGTAATATTAAATAGGATTTAATGTTACTGTCAACGTAATAGGATCCTACAGGATCACATACATAGAATGGATTGGAATGGAGTTAAATGAGGCTAGTTGGACCATTAGTAAGACTAGATGAGCCAACTTAATCGAATGGACCCACACATGAGTTTGACTTAGGTCAGATATGTGTAGGGGCTTATATATACATCTCTTAGTCTCTTGTACCGCACCACTACACGCGCACAAGTAAGAGTCGGAAACTATTTCCGAGTAAGAGAGAGAGACTACGAGAAACTTGCCCCCTTCATGGCTATCACTGTGTCAAAGAAGGAGACTTTCTCATCCGTTCATGTGGATACCGTAGAGATGCTACAACAACGTTTGTTGCAACGTTCGTGATTTGTTGTCCATCATGAAATTAGTTTCGTCCATAAGGTAATTATCTTAACACGGGTTATGACCATCACATGGATCCTTGAAGGGTTTCGTATTTTGTTTTTTTGCTTCCTTTTCTCGTTGTGAAACCCAACATTTCAAGCACTTAGCAATTCTCAATTGAATGAAATTGTCAAAGCTCCCGCTATCTAAAAGTATATTAAGTTGTATGCCATTGACAAACCCCTGAAACTTCATGGTTCCTATCCCACTGGCTCCTTTTAGTGCATTGTCAGACATGTGGTGGTTAGATATAGGTGTTGTGTGGATTGCTGGTATGGCTTGTGGGTCGAGTGATATTTGGCTTTTTGCTGGCTCCAAGTAATCTTCATCAGCCTACAGTATCATAAGTGCTTATTGGGACACTTGTGGTTGAAGGAAAATTTCTCATCACATTTATAACATAATCCTTTTTCCTTGCGAATTTGCATCTCAGCAGGTGTCATGCGTTTGACAGTGGGATTGGGCTTGATTGGAGGTGTAGGGAGTAAAGATGGTAAAGTGGATTTCATTGGTTTTGTGGCTGAGTGTTTAGTGGTCTTTGGTTGTTAATGGTTGAGGAGATGTATTGTGGTCGATTTCTGATGGGTGGGTGGTTTTATATGTACTTTTCTTCATAGAGTTTTGCAAGAGCTACAACTTTGACCAGGGATTCTAGGGACTTGCAACAACATCACGTCTAACTTCAGCCTTTAAGTCACTAATGAAACAATCCAATAGTGCTTCAGTACTGATCCCCACTACTCTATTGGCAAAAGATGTAAATTCAGTATAGTAGGAGGATACTAAACCGGTTTGGATTAGTTTAAACAAGGTTGACCCAGCACATTCAAATATAGAAGGATCAAATTGTAGCTCAACAACTTTAGTTAGTGCAGACCAGTTGGAAAAGCGGTTTGCCTTGTTTAACATCTGAAACTAGGGAATGAAATCACCCTCCATGTGCACAACAACTATTGTGATTCTATCTGTGTCAGGAATCTCATATTAATCAAAGAATTGATCATCCTTAAAAATCCAATGCAGGGGATCAGGGCCATCGAACTTAGGAAAATCTAATTTCACGTTTCTTAGTTGAAATGGGGCTCAATTGATGTGAGGGATATAGGTTGTATCAACATTTGAGTTATTCCCATCAACTAAGTGGTTGCTGCAAACAAGTTCAACTTTTGTGGTCAAATTCTCCATTGCTCGAGTAAGAGGCGAAATAAATTGCTCTAATCGTGCAAAATGCTCGATGTGTTGAGCGTCGTTGTACTCAAATCAAGTATGTTGCTGATCTACGTGATCTAAGATCTGTTTTACCTCATGAATTAGCCCCTTCAAACGAGTATTTTCAGCCATCGGGAATTGATGAAAGCACTAAATGTAATGACAACCTCACAAGTAATGATATGAAACAGTAAATGAACTGAATAAAACTCAAGGGATGTATTATTGGTCATGATGTAACAAAGTCACAAGTATGAGATGCTCAGTTACAATGACAAAAAGAAGAGAGAAATACCAATGTTATTAAAGTCGGATCAGACAGCGAACTGGATGATGTCATAATTACGTATTAAATAAACAAATATATATATATATATACATGACTCATAACACACATTATCAATAATAAAATGCATAATAAAGTTTTGGAGTTTTAATCATCAAGCCTCATATTATTCCTAATTAAGTAGTTAAGTGATTAGGAAAATAAAAAGGATGGCCGATTCACATCAAAACCAGTAGTTTTGATCAGTTTTGACAGACTCAATCCAATCCAACTGTAAATCTAGTTTTAGTATTGAACTTTAACCGGATGAAGGACCAATTCAAGGTCCGACCGACCAATCTAATCTAATCTGGGCAACATTGGAAAATACAGAGCTTAGAGATCAGAGAGCAAAGGAGAAGAAAAATACTCTGAGAGAAATAATTCCCAATTACAACATACCTTTCCTCTCAACTCAATCCTCTCTTAAACTCTCCTTACTGTGCGTATCCCTTGAACATATTATTAGGCACCTTGATCCTTGTGCTCCTTCTTAGGCTGGTTTCCTTGAATTCAGATCTTCTTTACACATGGCTATCTGTTGCAACTGAATTTTCTCCCTTTTTGTCGTGTTCTCTTTTAATAGAATTTGTCAGCTTGGTAACTGACTCATTTTCCGTCTTATCCAGTGTTTCCACTCCTTTCCTAGCATAAGATTACAAGGTATTCTCATATTTTGAGTGAAATTAACTTTCGTTCATGCCAACTTCTACATTGCACGTAAAAGGTTTCCTATTTTTTATACAAATTCTTTAATGTACGATCCTTGAGCAGTAAGAAAAATATATTTATTTTTCTTTCTAAGTTTTCTTAATCAATGTGAGTTAATGAGAAAATCTCTCAATAATAGAAAAGTGATTTAAGATAGGAAACTTCTAAAGTTAAATTTTTTCTTGGAATTTTTAAAAAATCCTGTATTTATTATAATTATTTAATAATTAGTCTATCTTAAAATAATCAATAATATTACAAAATACGAAATTTTAACTTATATAATTATGTATAATATTTTTCATATAAAAAAATTATGTAATATTATACTATTATCATTCTTATGGATCACTACACTAGCTAAAATGAACAAAGGTCTACTATGTGATTCAGTTTCTTTTATTCCCTACTAATTCGCCAGTTGTTGTGATCAAGAGACAGTAGAAAGCAAAAGCAGGTAGTTAGGGGAGTGTTTATGGAAAGCAGGATTCGGTCATTTGATTTCACAAGTTGAGAAGAAGGGTATATGAGAACTATGGTATAAAATCCAACACAGCGACATAATCTTCTTTTTTTATTTATTTATTTAAATGGAGGGACCAATGAAAACTGATGTCAGATAAGAGGTAATACGAGGATTGCTTAGTTTAGTTGTTTAAGGTTTCGAGACGCTTACGTATTGTAATGAATAATAGCACCAAGATGTAAGTACTAGAAGACGGATTTCTTTTCCACCAAATTGATAAAAGTTTGGAAATATAATAAGGGAGTTGTAATAATAGCTAGTTGTTATAATAGTTAAATGGGTTTGATAGTTAAATGAATTGTTAATTTTATATCGATTAATTTTATAATAAATATTTTTTATATTTAATATTTAAAAATTTATTAAATATAAATAATAAATAATAAATATTAACAACTCATTCTAAACATTAATACTTAAAATTGAGAATGGATAAATAAAAAGATAGTATTACAATTGATAAATGATTAATAGTTCATTGAGTTATGGGTGACAGGCGGCCATAAGAAGAATGGACGCATTTTGTATGGGAACCTAGGCCGCTGTAGACACTTTTCTACTTGATAGATTTCTACTCCGTCAGAAGTGATAGCATTAATTTATCACATTAGATCTTAAACATTATTTTGGGGGCCAAAGCAGCACCCCAAACTGGAAGTAGTTAGAAAAACGCTTGTAATTAGAACAGGTTATGCACTTAAACATGATTTTTGGGCCAAAACGCCGCCACCCCAAACTGGTAGTAGTTAGAAAAGAGCTGTCACTGGTTCTGAATATATATGTGGTATGCTATAGCTGCAAGGTCATAAGGAGAATTAATATCCTCTTTATTTGCCAGTGCACTGTATCATGTAAAAGACATGGAGGCCACATTATCACATCTGAATCTTTACATAATGTGTGCGGACTATAACCCTTAACATCTATAACCCTTAACATCTCTTGGAGGAGGGTAAAGCTAAGAGCAATGTATTTTCTCTACAAGGGACCCACACCGAAACACATTTTTCTGTTAGCTATTAGATCATTTTGTCGGATTCAAATATGTTGTTTTCTTTTTTCTATCATTTAATAAAATGCTGATAATTTAATTAAAAAAATTTCTCTTTTAATTGATAATAATTTCTCTCTTAGATTATTAGTTTTTCTTTTGCTAAATTATCAATATTTAATTGAAAGACAAAAAAAGGACAGCAGATTTGATTCCCATTTTGCACATGAATTTGATACACAATAGAAAATTAATGGTCTATATAATGTGAGTCTTGAATTTGATACACAATAGAAAATTAATGGTCTATATAATGTGAGTCTGTTTTTTATGGTCTTACCCTGAGTCACGTAATTCGTTAACATAGGGTGATGGCCGGCCTATCAGAGCACGATTTAGCGGATTCATGCACGCATTGAGATGTTGAAATTCGTCTATTGAAGTTTCCAATTCGCCACCATCCCCATCCCCATCTCCATCCCCAACCACCACCCTCATCCAATTCCTCCCCCCACCCCCTTGTCAAATTGTTGGTCAAATGTCAAATATATCTCAACTACTCTCTCTCATTGAAAGGCTGTCACCACCACTGATCGGAGACAACGATGTCGACGAAGATGAAAAAATGGTCTTCGTTGTTGATTGACGTCCCTGTTGGCAACAATATGGCTTTCTAGCAATGCAGTGCAATGCAATCATGCATGTGCTACTAAACTTTCCTCTCGATGTCAGCTCCTTTTCTCCCCCTAGGTAGCAGCAGAAAATGGAACAATTGTATTCTACACGTTAAAATATACAAATAACTATAGATAATTTTATTTTAAGAGATTATTCTGATATTTTTTTTAGAGATATTTATAGTTAGAGTGAGTTGTTTATTATTTATTAATTATTATTTATATTTAATATATTTTTAAAAATTTATTATAAAATTAATAATTAATAAATAATTAATAATTCATCTTAAATATTAAATTTATCAAAATATTATAATAATTTTTTTTATTTATATTTTATATGTTCTCTCTATATATATATATATATATGAACAGTGTTATATCACACTAAATCCTAATCCTTTACGAAGTACGTGGCAACACTTGCATAGTTGCATCATTTAAACTTCCGAAAATGCAGAGTGGTATTGTTACATCACATTTGCTTAATCATCGTAAAGAATTTTGTGGAAATCTTTTCGTGCTGTTGAGCATATATATATATATATATATATATATATATATATATAATTAAATAAAAGTATTAAAGACACCTTACTATAATAATTTTAGAATTTAATGCTTTGACGCATTCACGCTCACATTACACCCGTTTCTTTATCCGATTAATATGACTATTATATATGACAACATTAAAATTTAATTGTATCAATTTCACACTCACTTTAACTTTTTCAAGTACACCACCCGCAAACCAAGTATGAAAATAACATTTTTAAATGGGTAAATCAGTAAATGAATCTTGGTAGATATACACCAGAGACATTGCTATAATGAAGTACACCAAAAGATGTATCGTAGTCGCCGGTTACGTAACATTGTTATATATGTCACTGCTTTTGAAGGCTTTGGACTGACAATAAACAATTATTTCATTTTCGGTACGTGTTATATGCTCTGTTTCTTTACTTACTTGACACCCAACGTACATTTTGACAATTCTGTTATCAAAGAAAACAAGTTGAACACTGCTGGCTGTACAGAGGAACGAGGATTTTGAAAAGAGTAATGATATATGTACTTAATCTTTAATATTATTTTTATATTTAATTAATAATAAATAATTTTTGAAGAATGAGAATTTTGAAAAGAGTAATGATATATGTACTTAATTTTTAATATTATTTTTATATTTAATTAATAATAAATAATTTTTTTATTAATATAATATATCATTTAATTAATAAATTTTAATAATTAATTACTTACAAATTTAGTTAATAATAAATAAATTATTAATTAATAAAATATATTATTTAATTAATATATTATTATTTTTAAAGTGATTAATTACGAAATTTATTAATTAAATAATATATTTTATTAATTAATAATTCACTCATGTTAATTAAATATAAAAGTAATGAAAAAAAATAATGTATAAAAAATATTTTCTTTTCCAAAATAATGCAGATATTTTGTCATCAACATGCATGAAACCTAGTTTACCCTCAAATTAAACGCGGAAAATTTGATGCTCTCGTGTTTTTCTTCTTTTGCCTATCCAAGTACGTTTGTTTTGAACGAATGGGAAGAAAAATGAAAGATGGAGGGAAAGAAGCGGCATGAATTACGAACATAAAAGAGTTGAAAGAGGAACATGCAAAAAGAAAATCACTTAAATTGTAGTAGGTAGGTTGGTCTACCATAGAAACTTAAACTTGGTCATGAAAAGTAATTAAGAATCTATTCCTTTTGGCCGCTCAAATTCAATCACATGGGACACGACGCTGATATAAATCGAAGCTATTAATTTTTTTTTGTCTTCTCTACATTATATAGGGGAAGGCGAAATTTACGATTAAAAAACAAAATAACTTTACAAATCGACACCTCAAACTTCAAAGGCACATCTTTTTGAACATGCATGAAACTGTTGCAAGTCAATTCATAATACTTTTGAGTTGGCGAGGCGCTAGCGTAGCGAGTGACAAATACAATTCAATAATTTGAACTGAAAAAGAAAAGTTGGAAGGTGCATGAACCAAACCCTCGTTTTCGCCACCCAAATGTTAGTGGGACCCTAACATCGAGTACAGTACTAGATATTAAAGTGACACTACAACGTATTAATATTTCTTTCTTATTCTAAGGGTCATATTCAAACACAATGGATTTCCATATCTTCTACGATGAAACAGGAAAAGAAGTTGAATAAAAAAAATATGTTTTGTGTTATTACTTATTGTAGGACGATTTTTTTTGTTAATCCGATCGGTTAAATTATATTAATGATTTTTACGTCCAAGTAATGAGTTAACGAAGAAATTTTATCCCTTAGTTTTGAATTTTTAAGATGCTAAGAAAAGTTTCTAATGCAAAGGTCAGTTACAACACAAAATTTTATCCCTATTTTCATGGGCATGGTTGTTGTGCAGATTATGAGTTGTTGCAAACCTTTAGACTTGGTCAAATAATCATATATAACTGTAGTATTCATCTGACTAACTCCAATAGGCCCATTACTAGTTGGATACGACCCAATTTGACCTCCATAATCGGATTTGAGTGTTTATAGACTTAACTCATTATTAGGTGATGCAAAATCTAGTCCATCAGCTACCTGAATAGCCTTCATAATTCACACATGACTAGGCCAACCCATAATATTTTTTGGTGTCAACATTTTGCCCTTTGCATCAATTAGTCGTTGAGCATATGAAGCGGCTGGAGTGATGCCTTTAATCTTTTGAATTCAAAATACCTACACATTTTGAGATAATTCTTATCAAAACCCCAACCTATTCCACTTTCATTGTTCTATATTGACCTTCAGAATATTTCTAAAACCCTTTGTTCCTTATGCTTTCATCTTTATTCTGCTTTCAGTTTCACAACCATGTTTTCCCCAGCTTCCGATTCCAAAACAAAGAATACTCTAACATTGCTGATTCGACTGATATTGGGACTAAATCCCCCAAATCTACTAAATCCCCCCTTTAATCCGAATGAAGACCCTAATCTCAAAGCTCTAATTCCTTGTCTTTCACAGCAAAATATCTTCATTGTTGGTCCAGCTCATCACGATTTTACTAATAGTGTCGTCTACCTTCAGCACTTCATTTATCTTGAAAGATTCGAGCTTCCAATAGTTTCAAGCTAGTTTTCAGTAGCTGAGTGTCCTCAAGACATTTGTTCGTGGACAAAGAAATTAGCTTCTTTCATTACTTGGCTCAATAAGGTTTTGGCTAAAAAACAAGCTGATTGGAAAAAAAATAGGGCATATACGACATTATCAAGCTTTCTCAACTTGATACCCTACTTGATGTAAACTTGATCTTTGGCTTCCTCGACTCCTGGTCAACTGCAATCAACAGGTTCATCTTTCCATTTGCCATGATGAGTCTTACCATTATGGACGTCGTTACCATTACGGGTCTTCCAGTTGATGGAAAAGAAATGCCTACTCTTTACAAAGAAATTGTTGAAGAAACTGGTATCAACTTGATATAGTAAATCAGAACGCAAGTATACGTTATCGCAAATCAAATAATATAATAGTAAGAAAGTGTCGAACCCACAGGGATTAATTCTAAATTTAACTATCTATTAAAAGTTTACAAAACTAAATCTTATTTAAACAACTTAATAAGAGGAAGTGTTATGAAAGATTAAAAATTAAAGTATACAAGAAGAAGGATTTAATGATCAAATTAACCAAGCCTAGGATTGCAATTATTCCTCACACTTTACTTGATTCTCTTACTTTTATCTAAGATCAATTAATTATCTGAATTGTTAACTAGAAATCCTTAACTTATCTATAAGCCTCTTTCGATGGTCAAATAGAAATATCCTTAATTAATGATAAACTATATGTCTATGTCTATCAAATAATCAAGAATTCATTAAGTTTCGATTTCATTAATGGTTACATATGTCATATAGGTATATGTCTATCCTATATGAACTCAAGGCTTTCGCACAAAGATCATATGTTATCTTACTTAGATCTAAAACCAAAATCCCTTTGTCAAGTTGCTTAAGGTTTATCAATTCAATTTAATTAATGGCCAATTAATTAAAAGCATTAAGAACAAGTAAGATAAACAATTCAAGACAATCAACCTACTCTTGGATATGATAAACGAATCAAATTACGTGTGAGTTCAAATTGCAATCCTAGTATAGAAATTTAGCTACTCATTATATTAGAGGAAACAAAAGAATAAGTGAAAAGCATGATAGAAATGAAAGTGGTTGTTGGTATTAACAAGAACACAACGGGCTAGAGTTTCGGGATTTACTTCAAACAAATTGGAATATCTAACTTTGAAATCAAAGTATAAATCTCACAATTTATGAAAGCTTCACCCCTAACTCTAGGAAGAACCTTAAATAGACATCAAGATGAAGAAACTTGAATAAGATGAAGATTATATTATACAAACTACAAGAGCTTTGGGATTTACTTTAAACAAATTGGAAGATCTAACCTTGAAATCAAAGTATAAATCTCACAATTTATCAAAGTTTCACCCCTAACTCAAACTACAATGAGAGAATTCAGAAATGGGATGCCCTTAAGTATGGCAAATGCCTTCCTTTTATAGGCAAAGGCTAGAACTATTCAATTACAATTTTGTCAAATCTCTTTGCACATGGGTTGAAATTTCAGCTCCGAAGATTACCAATTTCGTCATTGCTCCTATCATAATTTGGAAATCTTCTCTTCATGAAAGTTGTATCACATGCAGTCATGAAGAACATGTCAAAAATTTAGCCAGATCTAACGGTTGGATCTTGAGCTCTGACCATTTTGCCGAAACTACTCAGATTATATCAATAATGACAGCCACCAATTTGTTGCCTAATTTTGACCCACTTCCGGTGCTAATATGGAAATATTCATTTCTATGAAAGTCATATAGAATTATGTCATGCATGACATATCAAACTTTCAGCTACTTCCAACTGTTAGATCTTGAGAAATCACCAAATAACCGAGTATAGGTTTGAGCAGGAATTTTCTGATTTGTCCTGAATTTGATGTAACCCAAAATTCACTGAGTTTAGGTCTTCATTTCTCTTCTGTTTGAGCTATACTGATATCAACATCCAAGTTCATGATATTTTGGTTCAACAACTGCTTTGAATAGTTCTTCGGGTGTTCTGCTCAATTTGTAACAACATAACCAATATATGAGGAATTATGCAATTTTCACTTCATATATGCAATAATTTCATAAGAATAGACCAATGAGAGGTGCTAAATTATGCATATAAAATATGTTTATCACAACTTCTCTAAGTCTTATTCTTCTTATTATGCCTTCCTGTTAGTTAATGCTCACACAACTGGTAAAGTTTCTGATGCTGAACATAATGCTTTTCTGCTCTACTGGCAGTGCAAGTACTTTATTTGTACAACTCAGTAGTCATAGTCTCAGAAGATTCTTACTATGTAGTTGTTATCTCCTCTGGTAAGACTTTAGCTCTGGCTCCTTTGTTGTTGTCTTTACTATGTATGTGTCTTTTTACCATCGTAGAGATATTAAAGCATGGGGAGGATATTAAAAGTGTACTTGAACCACTCTGGTTTTTGCAATTATGGATTCACTAGTATTTTCCTGAATTTAGGCCTTCCAATTTTGCTGACATTCCTAAACCAATAACATCTTCCATTTATGGGAAGATTCTACAACTTATACTTGTTATTGGTCCTCCCCCTTTTGATGTAGGCCCCAAACTTTTTAGTTTTCAATCCAGGTCTTCTTTTCATCTATTTTTTCTTCTTCTCAAGTTTCACCAGGTGGTATCTCAGCTGCTATTGCAATTGCTTCAACTCCTCCAATTGCTCCAAAAAGGCCATTAGCTAAGCTAGAAACCACTACCAAGGTAATCTACATTTTCATTTTGACTTAATGGTTTAAAATGATTGATTTCTGTTAGCCAATTGACACTTAATGTCTCTGCAGAAAAAAGAAGACTACGACTTCTCCAGTTGTCAAGACTCCTAAATCCAAGCCTCCTATTGAAGAAGCTTTATTTTCTTCCTTTCATGTTTCTGACGAAGTGATGGATTAATATTTCAAATCTCCCACTCCCTTTTCAAGCCTTGGAATTGGAGATTCCTCTCTTATTTCTATGCACTTGGAATTTGTGGAGAATAGCTACCCAAAAGTTTCCCATCGGATCCAAAAATCATTTCCCCTTTAAAGCTTTTTATGACCAAGACCGCCAAAACTGCTAACTCTTCTATTGTTTCTCCTACCATCAAAACAACCTATAACAAAATCGCCCTCCTTGTTGGTGATATAGCCTTTGCCTATAAGGCTAATAAAGAAAAAAGAGATTACAATGTTGATGATCTAAATCAGTTGACTAAGCTTTAGGCCAAGACAATTTGTTGGAGCATACCAAAATCTCCTCTCGGTTGGAAGATCTTACCAAGGAGCTAACCCGAATTCAAAATGAGATTGCTACATTTCAACCTCAACTGAAAACTGTTTATGCTAAAATCAAATTAGGTTCAAAGGCCAAAGTGAAGCTGTATAATCAATTCACATCCTTGGATTCTGAAATTGATTTCTTGGTGCAGCAAAAAGAAATGTTGGAGATAGATTTTCAAGCTGGTGAAGCAGGATTAGCTGATGCTGAAAAATCTTGGGAAAATTTGCGAAACATATTAGCTAAAGCTAAAAAAGAACAAGCTGAAACAATCTCTATAAGACATCAAGTCAGGCCGCCTCTTGTTCAACTACTGTTGTTGAGACATCAGCTGAGAATCCAATGCCCATAATTCCTTTAGCCGTTTATCATCCAAATAGAATTATCTTGCCTAGGATTTAGTTTAGTATTTTGGCTTATAAATCACCTGGCTGGACAATTTCTTTGGCTATAGCTGATATAGGCTGCTTTTCTTGAGTACTTTTATTCTGATTTGATATTTTGTTAAAGCTACATTAGGATTCTACATTTTGAACTTATCCCAAATAGAAGAATAATAAAGCTCCAAATATTTTCCGTTTATGCTTCTATTTAACTCTTCATATTGCATGTTAATTAGCCAATAAGCACCACCTGGAATAACTTGACTAATAATAAAGGGTTCTTCCCAATTTGGTGACCATTTACCAAATTTATGATCTTTTGCACCAATCGAAAAAGTGGTCTTCCAAACCAAGTCACCTTCAACAAATCTCTTGACTTTTACATGCTTGTTATAGCTATTAACTACTCGCGATTTGTTTAGTCGAATATTATCTAAGGCCATTAGCCGATCTTCATCAACTGCATCCAATTCATATGAAAAGATTGCAAATATTCTTCTGGTTCTAGATTATTTTGCTTTGCCACCCTTACAGATTTTACTTTAATTTCTAAAGGCAACACTGCATCTTGACCAAAAGTTAGTTGATATGGAGTAGGACCAGTTGCAGTACATTTGGAATTTCTATAAGCCCATAGAGTTTCAGATAAAGTCTCATGCCACCTCCTAGGCTTGTCTTCCAATGCCATCTTGATCATGTCGATGAGAATCTTGTTGGTAGCCTCGGCTTTCCCATTAGCTTGAGCATCATATAGAGAAGAATAGATAAATCAAATACCATACTTTTGTGCAAAGGCCACCACTTTATCCCCTGTGAAGACTATACCCTGTTAAACTGTGATTGTTTAAGGAATTCAAAACTTGTGAATAATTTGATGTTTGATGAACTTAATCACCTCAGCTTGTGTTACAGTCATCATTGGCTAAGATTCTACCCGTTTAGTGAAATAGTCAATTGCTACAATAGTGAAAGAATGCCTTTTTGACGATTGAGGATAAATTTTCCCTATCAAATCCATTACCCATCCTCTGAAAAGCCAAGGTCTGACTATCGGATGAAGCTCTTCAACTGGTACCCTTTGTATAAGACCATGGATTTGACAAGCTTCACACCTGATAAATCTACAACATATGTAGATTTATAAGCTTAAAAGTAAGTTTTGTGTAGAGTTTAGTCACAATTGGATGGATATAGGAGTTATATATGATTAGATAGGTATATAAAGTTGTTTCATTGATTTTTACACTTTTATTGAGTTTTGAATCATATAATGCAAGAGGCAAAAGTAGATATAAGAAGTGGAAAAGAATTTACTATGAGCGCTTTGCGCAAATCAAGAAGAGCCTTATGCATTTATGAAGTTTTAATTCTGAGTTGCATGCGCTTTGTGCATCTGTTCATGAGCAAAGTGCATTTTACTGTGTTTTGCTCAGGAAGTAGATTGTTATACATGCGCTTTGTGCATGTCAAGTGAGCTTTGCTCATGAGAGTTACAACAGACACTTTAAATGTGCGTTTTGGCTCATTCAAAGGAATTTGGATCGTTTTTCTTCAACTTTTTCGTGGGTCTGAGCCAGAGAACTCTGGGGAACTCATCCCATTTCCATCTTCATTGATGATTCAAGCTTGGGAACAAGACTTTGAAGGATCAATGCCTTCATCCTCCTCCATTAGTTTGATTTGTATCATTTCTTCTTCTTCCACTATGAGCAGCTAAATCTTTTAGGCTATGGGTAGATGAACATTGTGGATACTCTTACATGATCTGTTTATACTTTCTTTACAAGTTAATTTCATGTATTTGAGCACTCTTCTCATTGCTTAATGTTAATCAATACTTGATCATTATTGGTTTGAATTTGGGTATTTCGTTTGATTGGGAAATTGCTCGTAATACTAGAACTGAGTTGGGTCTACATGATTATGATTGAATATAAGAATGTATCATTGTGATTATATGTTCTATGCAATCATTGTCATTAATGCTTAATTTGAATCAACAATTACCTAAGGGATTAGGAGTTGTGATTTTGGTTAAAGGAGCTTTGAGTCAAGGGATTGATCTTGGCCTAAATTTATTGATTGGGACCTCAAATGCATGAATATTGCTTGTTTTGATAGTTATTCAGTAGCGTAAGAAGGTAAACAATGGGATTCAAACCAAAGTCACTTTTCTTGATTAATATTCTTCTCCTTAAAAATCCAAAAAGAAAACATTTATTCAATTGTTAATTGTTCTGTTGATAACACATTTACTCATACTTGTTTGAAATCATACACACCAATACAACTTTAGATTTTCCATTTAAAGTATTTACGATACTTGCTTGCGTTGATAAAACGATTAAAATCCCTGTGGAGATGATAGTGGTTGTCTCACCATTATATTACTTGTAGTGATTCGGTGCACTTGCCGAAATTTGCCTATCAACACCTTTTTGCATATTTGTAACAATCAACTGTGATGGTTGCCCAATAGTAACCATGCCTGTGAATTAGTGATCAATCAATTTGAGACACTTATGTTAGCTTTGTATTAAGCATTATTAGATGTTTATTGTGCCCAATATTAGTACTTTAGATGAGTTTAATTTTGTTGGGCTTCATTGGGCTTTAATGCAAATATTGAATAATTTTCGGATTTTGATGCATTTTGACCTTTCTTCCTTAGTTAGGTCATAACTTGGGACTCGGTGATCCAATTGAGGTGATCTTGGTGTCTTTGGAAAGCTAAGACAATGCTCTACAAGTTTCATGAAGAACTCAAGAGCTGGATCGGAATTCTAAGGGTCCAAAATATCCCTGCAATGCAGAGTGGGTTTGCTGTCACGGAACCATCTGGGCAGTATGCACATATTGGACTATATAGTGGGTTATAGGCCTCCTCTTGGGCTGAAACTTGGTCACTTGAAAGATAAGACCCATATCTCCAACTTCACTGAAGACCATTTTGTCAATAGATGTCGTTTTAGGCATGCTTCAGAAGCTACAAGTTGGTCTGAATTTGGAAACACGTTCTTCCAACCTAACTTGAGGTAGGTGAAGTGTTTTTGGCATTTCTGGAGTTCTAAAAGTCCAAATGACATGATTCAAATTGGAGATTTTCAAGGAGACAACTGGCTACAACTTTGATGAAGACATCCAAGCCAAAATGCACCGTCTAGGTGATGAATTTGAAGCCAGAAGTCGGATAAGAGTTGTTGACTAAAAGCCACCAACCATACACCAACCCACCTACCATGCACCAACCCACCAACCATGCATCAAGCTTCCATTTTTGACAAATTTCAGATTCTTATAGCTTGTATTCAGATTATGTACATGTACAAATTGGCTTCTAGGATTAGTATAAATAGACCCAACCTCTTTGTATTAGAAACATTCAATTTGGAAGTAAGTTTCAAGAAAGTTTAAGTATTTGTGAGAGTTTTCTTTCTCTTCTTCTCCATTCTCTTTGCAATTTCGTTTTTGTTCTTTAAATTCTGAGTTCTTCCTTCCCATCCATGGAAGGCTAGGCTCTCATAATCAATCCAAGGGATTAGCCATCTTGTTGTTTAATTTGGAGATCTTGTTTTGCTTGTTCATATTGCTTAATTGTTATTCAAGTTTCTCTTCTTCCTCTTTTGATTTTTATCTAGATTAAATTGCTTAATTTGATTTAGATATTGATGTGGTAATAGCTTTATTATCATGTATTCAAAGAGGATCATAAAGATTAAACAATATATTAAAGCTTTTTGATAGATTGTTTAGCTTGGTTAAATTCTAGATCTTAAGTTAATCTATGTTGGATGGTGCTTACTTTATCTAACCTTGGTTAATCAAATCCTAGATGCTTATCTAGTAAAGAATTCTTGGATCATGTTAGGGCTTCTTGATGTGATCTAAGGCCAAGAACATGATTAGCAATTAAGTGAATTCCTTGTGATCAATGATGAGTTAAACTCAAGATCGGTAAATTTCCTTGGATTGGTTGTTTCTTTAGATTTATTTACAACTTTGAATCTTCCACTTTTATTAATCTTGTTAATCAACAACAAAACCCCCCCTTTTCTAATTATCTTGATCTAATTAAATCTTTGTTTTTGGATCCTTGAGAGACGATTCGGTTCATTCTCTATACTACAAATTAGTTTGTGAACCGGTTATTTTATTTGATAGGTCTCGACAACCTCTTGTCAATTAGCCATCTCATCTTAGGGCCAGATCTATGTGATCCACAAACTCCTTCATGGACTTCTCCTATAGCTTTTAACTCATTCCATCTTCCTCAAACATTTCAAAAGTAATCATTCATGTCCTCTTTTGTATAATTCATCATCAAGTAGAACATACCTTAGAGCTTTCTGCTTGATTTTGAAATCTGTAGTAGCCAAAGGATTCTTCAAATGATTAATCAACATTGTTCTCCAATCATTAGCTATTGTTTGCTGATCAATTGTTGCAACACTCAGTAAATGATGGATTTCTGGATCAAGTTCTTCAGAAAATACCTTAAACCTAGAAGTATGTTGAGCTAAGTTATTAGCTTCTTCATTTTCGTTCCTGAGCACATGCATTATTTTTACATCGGCAAACTGCTGAATAAGAGCATTAGCCGTTTCATAATAACGAAGCAAATTTAGATTATTGCATTTGTATTCCCCAGTCAATTGTCTGATAACTAATTGAGAGTCACCCATTATTTGAAACGAACTGAGCTTTCATAGATATCAATAATCAAAACCCAATTATCAAAGCCTCATATTCAGCTTGGTTATTAGAACAACCGAGCTCGAGTTGGAATGTAAATCTCCTAATTTTATTAGTAGGACTCGTAACTGTAACTCCAGCGTCGACTCCCTTATGAGTTCTGGATTCATCAAATGTTAACACCCATGGTTTGAGGTGTACGTAACTACTGATTTCAACTAATGGATCTTTTATTTCAATACTTGGATGTTGAGCTAGGAACTTAGCTAAAGCCTGTCCTTTGACGGATCTTGAAGGCATATATTTCAAGGCAAAGCACTCAACCTAATAGCCCATTTCATTAATCTTCCTTGTAACACAGGTCTATGAAGTAGATATTTAACTATGTCAATCTTACACATCACTGAAACTTCTTTAGGCAGAAGGTAACATTCTAGCTTTGTGCATACATGATACAAAGAAATGGCTCTCTCAGTTCCATCCTCGGCATCCTATGCAAGTAGGTAGCCGATGGATTCTTCAGCGGTTGAGATATAAAGCTTCAAAGGTTTACCTAGCATAGGAGGCACCAAAACTAGTGGATTGGCTAAACTTTGTTTGATCTGTTCAAATGCTTGCTATTGTTCCTCTCCCTAAACAAACTCCTAAGCTCTTTTCAGCCTCAAAAGTGGTGAAAACACTTTCATCTTTCCTGCTGAATTAGCTATTAACCTTCTCATGAAATTGATTTTTCCAATTAGACTTTATAACTCCTTCTTGTTATGTGGTGGTCTAGCCTCGAAAACTGCTTTAGCTTTGTTCTTGTCAACCTCAATTCCTTGCTCGTGTACCAAAAACTTGAGGAAGTTACCAGTTGAAACTCGAAAAGCACCTTTAGCTGGATTCATCTTCAAATTATGGAATTTCATTCTTTTGAAAGCTTATTCCAGATTAGCTAAATGTTGATCAATGCTTCTGGATTTCACCACCACATCATCAATATAAATCTCCATACTTTGACCAATTAAATCATTGAAAATAGCATTCATCGCCATTTGGTACGTAGCACCAACACTTTTTAAGCCAAATGGCATGACAAGCCACTCATAAATTCCCAATGCACCAAGACAACGAAATGCAGTTTTGTGGATGTCTTCTTCGGCTAAAAATATCTGAATATCCATCCATGAAGGTAAGGATTCCATGACTAACAGATGCATCCTTAAAAGTAGCTAAATTCAAATTTCAGAAATTTGTGCATATTCTAACCTTTCCATTCTTCTTTACGACTGGAACTACGTTAGAAAGCCACTCCACATACCATGTTGTTCATATAAAACCAGCTTTCAACAATCTTTCCATTTCCTCTTAGATCTTAGGCATTAATTCAGGAATGAATCTTCTAGCCGATTGCTTGTATGGTCTGAATCATTCATTAATCGGCAATCGATGCTCAATTAATTGCCTTGATAACCCTGGCATTTCATGGTAATCCCAAGAAAAACAGTCCTTATATTGTTTTATGAGGTCGATTAGCCGATTTCTGTCTTCTTCTGCTAACAAGACAGTTATTCTGGTTGGCCTCAGCTCATCTTCAATCCCCAAGTTAATATCAATAAGAGGATCCTGAGCTTTAGAACTAGGTGTTTCTTTTCTGATTGGGGATTCGAACTCTTCCACTAGTATTTGGCCTGTTAGCTGTTGATTTTCTTGCCCCTCAGATGTAATAAAGGCTGATTCTTCAATCCTAGCTTCAGCTATAAATAGAGCTAGTCATTGCAGGATATCTTGAATGATTCTATAGCTCTGATCCATAAGCAACCTGTGGAAAAAGCCGTGGATTAGCTTCAATCAACTGAGACTTGACTTTGCAACTGGTGTTTCTAGCTGATAAGGCTTCTCCTTCACATATTTGTTTAGGAACCACTCCCTTTTCTTGACATGTACTTTTGGCTTGATCATCTTCTAAGGTTTCAGTTGTTCTTCATTACGGACAGTTATTCTCAAAGTAGATATTCCTTTTTCTATATTAAACTCAACCACTTTTCTCCTTGCTTTTGGAATCGGCTCTTTGTCTATCTTCGGGAATCGCACCATTTCAAACACACTATTCTTCCTTTTTATGATCATTCGATCATCTTTAGTTAGGAAAATAAGTCTGTTGAAGAGGCTAGGCCTCTCAACAATTGATTTCAGCTTTTGGGGTTGCACAGCTAGTTACCCCTCAGTTTTGGTGGAATCTATTGTTGAACTTTCTCCTTTTATTCTCCATTGCTTCTAAATTAGTTGTTTCTACTTGAAATCCTTTTAATTGAGTTCAAATTTCAGTGGTGAGCCAGATACAAAAACCATATTAGTCGAGGCTACTGGAAAAGGATTGGTGTCAACTATCATCTTTGTTGTATCTTTGTCAGCTAGCATAAATCTCCCTTCTCTCAATGCTTTCTGAACAGAGTTTCTGAAAATTAAACAATTGTTAGTAGCATGACTGTATGAATTATGCCACTTATAATATTTTTTGATCTTAAGTTCATCAACTGATGGAATCTTGTGCCCATCGGGTAACTTGATTTGCTTATCCTTGATAAGGTAGTAAAAAATCTGATCATCTTTGGTGATGTCAAACAAACAGTTGTCCTTGTTTGACGTTGTCACCACCTCTTTGCCCTTGGATGGTTTGAGAGCTGGACAAGAATAAGGCTTCCCTATCAAAATCTCTGCTACTAATATCTCAGTTGATTGCTCTTCCTCAACTGCCTCCCTTGGGTCAAGATCAGCAGAGTCAATTACTGAAACCAGATGAGGTAGGCTTGGCAATGGGGCGGGTAGGGGCCGGTTTTTGCCCACCCCTAACCCACCCCGCACCTCTTAAAGTAATCTTCAACCTGCCTCTACCTGCACCTTGAGTTTTATGAATGAAAACCCGCACCCTACCCGTAAAAAATTAATAGAACCCAAACCTTACCCGCATATACTATATAATACACATTATAATATAAATTATTAAAAAAATTACTCATTGCATAAAAAACCTCAAGGTACATCAAGTGTGAAACATAATCTTTGTGAAATAACTAGGGTGCGGGTAGGGGGCAGGTAGACCTTAAACCCGAACCTGCCCCGCCCCGCAGCACAATTTAAACATGTCCTGCTCCGTCCCTACTGCGGGGCGGGTTTTAAACCCGCCCCATATGGGTTGGGGCGGATTGGGTACCCGCGGGATGGGTTGAAATTGTCATCCTTAAGATGAGGTCCTATGCCCCTCTATTAGCTCTATTTCGCTCATTCTCCAAAATGAACTGCTCACTCCGGGTTGCTCTTGACACTAGCTGAATTAAGTCTGAACATTCTTGGGTAATCATCTTCTCCCTCAACTGAGAATGCATGTTTCCTACTGCAATATTAGCATATTTGGCTTCTGGATGTTGCACATGGCATCTGCTTCTCAACTTTATGAACCTTTCAAGGTAATCAACTACTGGTTCATCTACATGTTATCTCAAGTTCATGGGATCAGCTACTGCGATTTCAAGTTGAGGCCTGTAAAACCAATCATAGAACAACATTTCCATGTCTTCCAGTTTTGTACAGAGTTAGGTGGCAAAGAAGAATGCCATGTGAAAGCAGTATTAGTTAAAGATAAAGGAAACAACTGAAGCTTGTAATACTCATTCTAGTTCGCTTCACCACACTGAGCAGTAAACCTACCGATGTGTTCCATGGTAGACTTACAATCCTGACTAGAGAAAGTAGTAAAGTCAGGTGTTCTGAAACTTCTTGGTAAAGTCATGACCCTGTCCACCCACTCAGGGTAAGGTTTCTTGTAAACAGGTCTATCAAGAGGCCTCAATTTTATGCCAAAATGTCTTTTGATAGTCTCAGCAATCATGATTGGATCAATCAATTGAGCCATAGTAGGTCTTGGCTCAGCCATGATTTGTTGATTAACATTTGGCATAGGTGTGGCAGCCATACTTGCTTGTCTCAGGGGTGCTTGTGCTGCCTGCGGTACATCACCTGTTTTGAAGCAGTCAGGTAGATTGGATGATTAGGAGTAATAGGTGGAAACGAGTTCCATGGCTGCTTTACTGTAAAATCTCCAAGTACCCTGTAGCAACTGCCCCCCCCCCCCCCAATTCCAACATTGGAAATGTTGAAACTTGAAAGGTCCCTTGTGGTGCAATCTGTGGGATGAAATTCGTAGCTAATTGATTAGGCACAATTTGAACATAAGGCAAGCCAAGATTACCGTAAGTGATTGGAGGTCTTCTGGCCATCTAGACTTATCCATATTAAGGAATGTGTTGTGCCACCTGAATGAATGGTTCAGTTGATACTTGCGCCTCTGGGTTAGCTTAAGTAACTATATAAGGGATAACCTGGGATGGACTTCCTTGCTGCATTGATTGACTAATATGGAATGACGGCGCTGAATGTTCTCCAGATTACTATGGGGTTCTCTGTTCTTGTTCACAAACATTGTGCACCTCATTATGGACTATAGGCTTGACTATCTCAGCTAATTGGCAAGACATTTGGTACATCAAATCATTTAAGCCCAAGTTAATTTGTTGACAAATAAAGGATGTTGTCATCATTGTAGGTTAATTAATATCGGTAACTCCTTCTTGGACCAGACTGAATTGGCCCTCAGTAACTTGAACAATTGGCTGAGTAAATGGCATAATTGGTGTAGGTGTCACCATTTGTTGAGAACCCAGAAGATCAGTTGATCTTCGATTGTCATTCTTCTTAGCAGCTAATTGTGAATGCTCCATATCACTTAAACTCTTGCCAGATCTCAGTTTCATACGCCAGTTAAAATCGTGACCAATTAATGCAAACCTCTTGTAAAGCTTGCCTTCTGGTCCCATTGGGCATACCAAAAAGATGTGTTGGATGATTTTTCTTGTTTAGCCAATTGAATCGGCTAAATCACACTAATGATTCCCAAGTTTAGGTGATGAGCTAAGGAAGGGACTCTATCCCTTAGCCTTGGGTTCCTAGGATGCTAAAGAAAGCTCCTAGTGCGAAGGTCAGCTAAAACACAAAATAAAGGAAAGCTAGAAATTGCATTAAAGGATATGAATTGAGTACAAGGCAGTAAAGAAAGCAAGTTAGCAAAGAAAGCGATAAACAAAGCTGTAAATAAAGCAATAAATAACATAATTGAAATGTAAGATAAATTGAGTGTGTTGGTTGATCGAGAGATATCTTTTTTTTTTTTTTTGCTTCAAGCCCTTTTATAAATGGAAAACTAGACGTTAATCCTCTTAAAACTGTCTGCCATGTCTCTTTGTCTTACTCATCCACTTCTAATCGTTATGGGATCATGGCTGAATAGTTATTATAGTGTTATTGGCCTCGTTAACTAATTCCCTTCATTTTAGGGGGGAAAAACTCTTCACTTAAGCTCAACTAGATAACTGAATAGCTGACTCAGACTTTCTTTATCCATATTTTCCTGGAGATGGTTTTTGTGCAGATCATGAGTTGTTGTTGGCCTCGTTAACTAATTCCCTTCATTTTAGGGAAAAAAAACTCTTCACTTAAGCTAAACTAAATAACTGAATAGCTGACTCAGACTTTCTTTATCCATATTTTCCTGGGGATGGTTTTTGTGCAGATCATGAGTTGTTGCAAACCTTTGGACATAGTCAAATAATCATATATAACTGCAGTCTTTAGCTAACCCGCTCCAAGAGGCCCATTACCCGTTAGATCCGACCCGATTTGACCTCCATAATCGAATTTGAGTGTTTCTGAGCTTAACTCACTATTAGGTGATGCAAAATCTAGTCCATCAGCTACCTAAATAGCCTTCATAATTCATACATGATCAGGCTCAGCCCATAATATTTTTGGGGTCAACACTTATTGAATAATAATTAGAAATTATATATGGTAAGAAAAGTTAATTTTTTAAAAGAAAATTTACAAGACTTCAATGAAAAAATTTCAAGGTTTAGGGGTCATGGCAATCCCTAACCCCCTTGTCTTCACCTCTCACCGCTAGATGGTCTGTGATTTAATTTCAACACATTTCAATTAATTCATATCCTATATTCAATTAAATGTTAACCATTTATTTTAAGGCTAGATGATTTAAAAGAAATTTTACTATAACCTGATTGTAAGAAATTGATAAGTTTAAATTTATAATAATATGTCTAGTTACATGTCATATACTCTCCTCTACTAGTAAGTCAATCTCTTATAAAAATTAAAATGTATGCCTCATTATTTGTTGTGGCTAGCCAACCTACCTCATTAATTGAAACTTCGCAAATCCTTATCATTACAACAAAATAGCATGATCGTTTTTCACTTACTGATTGAGGAGCGTAGATAATCGGATATTAAACTTTTTGTGTAGACAATATGTCTCTTGATTTATTCAACAGGTAGTTAGTTTTGGATGTTTCTATTCGCATGAGTGGTTCAAACTATGATTCCATTATGCAATATATCTTTGTTTAGCTATATTTCAATCTCCAAATAATGAAAAATTATTAAATTTATATGCTTGATGAGAATCTAAAAAGACAACTCGCAGATGTTGCAGCCCTGCTGGATTTGAGTTCGTAAGGCCTTGCTTTTTTTTTCCCCAAAGATGCATATTGTTAAACTAGTTGACCACTATCTAGGTACTGGAATCGATAAATTATTCAAATACAAAAGTATAGGTTTCATACAACAGGCCCTTGTTTAACTTCCTTTTGAAATTGATATGAGAATATCATAGTAGTTTCTTCCATGGTTCTATATCTAAATTATGGAGTTTATTCGGTACCCTTAGTAATTAATGACTAGTATTTAATTAAGTATCTTATTTGGTTAAAATATAATTGTTGAATTTTAGGTTTTGATGATTCTTAAGTTTTGAGCATACAGAATTTATTTGATTTAAGTTAATTGATGAGTTGTCAATTTGTATGTGCCAAATTATTTGAATTCTTTAATGAGATATTTTGTATTCATTGGAAATTATATGAATTCTTTAATGATATATTTTGTATTCATTGGAAAGTATTTAATCATCTAATTGAGAAAAGTAATTTGAATTTGCATATGTTGATTTATTGACTTACCTCTCATAAGCTATTGACCTTGTTAATAAAGGAAACTCTTAATTACATTGCCTATTAGGTTCTAACCTTAATGAAGAGAATTTGAAATTGAAATTGAAGGAGATGCTGAGATTCTTTTCGTATAAAAACCAAAAGAGCAACTATACAAGTAGCTACTGGAAGCAAACAAGCACCTACTAGGAGTGCTTCAGAACAAACAAGCAACCAAAAGAGCAACTACTTGACCAAACGAACGATTACTTTGTTTCTTCACGTGAATGACATTTAAGACGTGCAAGACTTATTCCTTTGGCTCTAATCACTCCAACGGTTAGTTAAAATTAAGGAAAACAAATTTTCTACAAAAGGAAGACATCTTGGAAGAATCAAACAACTAATCTTGCACGAAAAAAGAAGAACATTGTCTCCCTTGCAATCATTTGTTTTTCCTATTCTTGTGTGATTCACACTTGCTTATTTACTCTAGAGAGAGAGTTCCTTGTGTATCATTGTGGCTCATTCATAAGAGCAATCAAAAGAAATAGATAAACATTTGTTCTAGTGAAAAGAAAGAGAGTGTGGGAAGCATTCAGATTTCTTTCTTTAATCTAGGTTACTCTATTTCGAGTTAAGGTAGAGGAAGGTTTGTTGTAGTGTCCTTAAAAGAAACAATGTCACTGAATATTTTGCTTTGGGTTAAGGTAGAAGTAGGTTGGGGTAGTATCCTTATAAGCAAAAACACTACGAATTTAAGAAAATCTCAAGTGGTTGCTTTGAGACTAGATATAGGTCACGCATTGTAGCTGAATCCGGATAAACCACATGTGCATATCTCTCTTCCCTTATCTCTTTAATTTGTGTTCTTCATATTATTTGCTTGCATTGCATTTGAGTTTTTAATTTTGTTTAAAATTCTATCATTGATTCATAGAACCAGTTTACCCCCTCTTGGTTCTATCATAAATATTAAAATTAAATTAAATAATTATGTTTTAACTAAATATAACTCGTGATTAAATATTAACCATTAATTGTGAAAGAATATTGATATCCTCACAAAAAAAAAAAAGAAACATCCATATATATAAATCACGACCGTTAGAACTCATATGAATAGTTTAATTAAACAAACACTTATATATCACATGATTATTACATAATCATTTAAAAAAATCATGTAATTATTTTATAAAATCACATAACTTAATCTTCTAATTTTGACAACTCATGTGAAATACACAAGATAAATTAATAATCATGTCATCGCATCAGTGATCAGAGTGTGTTAATGAATGTATGTAGTAACTAAAATTCCAATTTACCACAATGAATTAACCAATTCAAAGCAAATGAATCACATCCATTTGTACACGCTAACGCACAACACGCATATATAATGGTAGCATGATACAGTAACTATACTTGCAAAGATTTTATTCACATAAACTTCTCACGTACTCTAATATAAGTTATTGGATAATACTTAAGTCTTAAAATAACTTTGCCCAAATAATCCAAGTGAGTTCACCTTCAAGTCTGTTTTATAAAAATACAGGATGTGGAAGTATCACCAATATATATATAATCATGAACAATGTCTAGACAATCAGAGAAACCAGCGGATGAGAAAAAAGAATTATTCTTTAAGTGACTTTAATCTAGAAATCTAAAATATAGCATAAAATAAGAATATGACTAATTTAAGATTCAGGTTCATGTACGTCTGAAAAGCAAAAGATTCAGGTTCATGTAATTTGGGTCATCTTCTGGACAAATCCTTCTAATTTGGCAGTTAACCTAGTCAGAGTCAGTTGGAATTTAGGGCCAAAGTAATGGAAATAATGTCAACTAGGAATATCATAGTTTCGGTGACCCATTTGCACATATTTAATTATGAACAAAGAATCAACATGCAATATTTTATCTGAAACAAGTCACAAAAAAATAAACAGTTGCCTCTTATCAGAATAATTAAAAAGTCAGAAATGGATAGGAATGACAATCGGGTGGGCGGGTCGTATTCTCATGTTCTCTTTTAATATTTGTGTGATTATTTATTTTTTATTTTTTTATAAATAGATGGACATTTATGAATTATTTTTTTTATGAACAGACAAGTATTTAGGAATATTTATAAATACTCATAAAATTATTAAAATTAAAAAAAAAGAATCAATTAAATAAATTTTAATATCATAATTTTTCATAATTTATTCACTATAAACTAATTTAGTTCAACAATTTTAAATATTTAAAATTAAAATAATAATATTTTTTTAAAAACATATATATACATAACAATAATACAACTTTAAATACTTAAAATTATATATCAGATATCCATAAATACAGAAAAAATAACTTTTTTTTATATTTCATTTAATAAATAAATGTTAAACTCCACCACATAACAAGTATTATTCGTAGATAGTCGTAAGAGATAGAAAAAATTATCATCCCTAAAAATGAACATTATGATTGCCCTTATCCTCATACACAAATCACACATAATTCATGGATCTGAAATATTTGGATGCTTATTGTTGACCCCATAATCATTACTTCTGTCAACATATTTCTCAGTAGATAAGATTGTATCAGTGTCCAGAACTTGCAAAAAGTGAGCACGGTGTAAGAAGTTCTTTGTACTTTAAGATCGAGGAAATTTTCATTACCTGAATTCAAAACTTGTTATAATTATCGTTCTAAGTATGTACAGTATCTATTTGTTCAATCTAAATCATGAAATAGTATTATGCTATTCTTAATTACTTTAAATTTAAACGAGAAAAAAAGTTACAGAAACCATACATAAACTTAGGAAAACTTACATGGTTGGATTTTTCCAAGCCAAAAATAAATTGCCTTTGACGAAACCAGTTTACAAGTGCTAATGGCATTGACAAATACGGAAGAAAATTATCATTATCTCAATTATAAAATACGAAAACGAACGATGCCTCGTGGAAGAGACAAATCCATTCATAGGAAGCAGCAGATCATGACCAACGAATTGGAATCTTAATTAATAGAAGATCAGAAGACAAGGATTTTAAAAGAAGAATGAAACGGGAAGGAAATTATCTTCCTTTTAATTGGATGTTTTAAGAAAAATAAAAGGGAGAAGCAAGTTATAATCACTAGTATAAAAGTGTAGCGTATATTTTAAAAAATAAATTGCAAGTAATAATTATTCAATAAAAGTATCTAAGAGAATGAATTTATATAAATTTATTAAAATATAATTTATATTTTATAAAAAAATTATTTATTTTTTATGAACAATTATTTATATTCTACATTTTACTTTTTAAAATTATTTTGTATACTTTAAAAAAAAAAATTTTCTGGCGCCTCCATGAATTCCTTCATTCACATTCTCATGGAGTAACTTTAAAGGATACTATACCCTATTCCCTCTGTCTTTTCCCCAAACAGGTGTACAAGCATCTCATCAAAGGCAAACTTCAAGGGCTACCCAGAAGGAAAACTTTTAAGTAGAAATGGTGTATTTTGTTATTTGCGCATTAAAATAATAAAAAATAATAATTGTTTACTTTTTATATTTAAATTATTTTAAATAAATTTAATCAATTTTTTAACTAATTTAATAAATTTTTTATATATATATAATGTCATCATGTCTATATGAAAAGTTTTAATCATATTATAATTTTCTTGTTTCAATTTAACGGAACCTCTTGATTGGGACTTTTCCATGAAATAAAGCTAGTAGCTTATCAAAACTAATTGGATAAAGTTAAGGGAGCTAATAAATTGCGAGTTATCTCTAATTGTGATTTGGGAAAATAGATGTTGATTGAAATGTGGGGATAATATAGAGAAACATGGTGGGAGAATCACAATGGATGGTGGATGAATAAGGAATATCAAAAGATGTTAGGTTTTCACTAGATTATAAGAATGGAAATATCTGGCCAGCCCCAGCATTCACATTTTCCATTTGATTTCATATTGAACATTACAGATGACTTGTGCACACGTAAGTTCAAGAGCGCATGAAAGAAATCTATTTTTCTTTTTCTTTTAATTTTAGGAGGTTCTACTAGACAAAAAAAATAATGATAAATAAAGATGTAAGAAATTGAGTCTCTACCATATAATCACAGTCTTTATAAAAATCAGTAGAGATACCACTTTTTTTTATATACTCATTTGGTTCTATTCATTTCTTTTTATTATTGCTTATTTGTGCATAGTTACTTGTTGTGTTAAAAATTTTGAATTTTTTTAATTAAATTAAATGAGTGTTAATTAATTAAATCAAATAGGTAAAAATGTTTTTAATCTAGAAAAAAATAGGCAGAAATGTTTGCTTTTATGAAAATTGAGTTTATTATTATTTCTCGCGCGAAGCTTTAAATGAAAATTGAGCTTATTTGTGCATAGTTACTTGTTGTGTTAAAAATTTTGACTTTTGTTAATTAAATTAAATGAGTGTTAATTAATTAAATCAAATAGGTAAAAATGTTTTTAATCTAGAAAAAAATAGGCAGAAATGTTTGCTTTTATGAAAATTGAGTTTATTATTATTTCTCGCGCGAAGCTTTAAATGTGGAGTGTAATTTATTCATCAGTTTGCTCTGTTAACACATCTGGTTTGAATCTTTCTTTGCATGCATAATTTGAAAAAGATTTTTCCACAAGTCGAAACCTACTAATTAATAATGGTATAGTTTAATTCATTTTAACTATTTTCGGTAACATTAGGTATTGATCAAATAATTTGTTAAAAAAAGAGAGAAAAGCTACCACCACTATTTTGTGGCCACAAAATATACATCACTTATTTAGTATTTCAATTAATTTGTCTATGTTTAAACACTTATTTTGATCATTTAAAGATATATTTGACATCACATTAGTATTTTATTTATCAGAAATATTAAATTAGTCTTTCAATTATAATTAATGTAATCATTTTGTATTTTAAAGATTAATTTGATATTATTTTAAGAACTAATTTAATGTAAACATATGACATTAAATGACTAATTTGATATCGCATATATTTTTAAAAGACGAATTTGATATACTTATAAATAGATGACCAATGTGATGTCACATATACTTTTAAAGATTCTAAATTAACAACTACTCATTAATTTATTTTACTAAGCCCATTAGAAGTAGGCCATCCATGCCAAAATTAAAGGATTCACGAAAAAAAAAAAATAAATACCTATTTTGGTTATTTAAATATATAAGTGTCATCAATTTGATCATTTAATAATTTTTGGTATCAAGTTAGTCTTCTAAATGACTAATTTAATGTAAAATATTTCATTAAATGACGAATTTGATGTCAAAAATGACATTGAATGACTAATTTAATGTCAAAAATTGACATTGTTGGACTATTTTGATGTGCTCATCAGTGAATGACCTAACTGATGGCACTTGTATATTTGAAAGATCAAAATAAGTTTACTAAAAAATAAATTTTACAACTTAATTTTAAAAGTTGACAAAGTTAAGATTTGAAAGTGCTCATTTGCACCACTAACCAACTCCTTAAAATTCTTAAGTTTTGACCTCAAAAATTAATAAAGCTAGAATTTGAATGTGCTCATTTCCTCGTGTTATTTATTTTGTTTTCTCAGAGTATCCTTACAAGTTATTAGCATTATGATATTAATTCCCTTCGCACATTGTCGCGCCTGCTAATGTAGAAGACCCTCCCAACAAGTGCAGACTCCAAGGTTTAAACTTGCGTTCTTACCTTAGGAGTGAGACTTACTTATCACTACACCAAATGCTTGTTGATTCTCATGTTATTAGTTTCACATATTTTCTCACATATCGGTAATACATAATCAGTTTTCAAACCCCTAATTAAATTGACTACATAAAATTTTCGAATATTTTAAATTTTCACTGCTTTTAGATTTCGAGACACACTTGAATCGGTAAAGAAGCAACTTCTATGGATGGCACTAGAAAATCCAAACAATACTCCTGCCATAGATGCATTGTTTCCCATTACCGCTTTGAGTGATTCAAACCCGCACAATTAATCGTCGTGTAAAGTATCAGCCACAACGAAATTTGTAACATTCAGGCAGATTACCTGTAGCCTACATGCGCTCACGAATGTAGTAATGAGTTACGAGCACAATGGCCCATTTGACACGAGAACCATGACTTTTTTTTATCTATATAACTTTTGCCAATGAGAACCATGAGTTTGGGTTTGCGCTTTTCTACATGAAATTTGACCTTAAAAGGTGCAATTGAACTGAAAACAGATTGGTGGCCCAAAGGAGTGACAGTACAAACCAGTAAGAACCAAATAACCGTGCTTTTAATGCTTGTATGGAGAGTTACAGATACGTTGCACTGATACGGCACTACTTATAGATACCGGCTACAAATATGAGACTATTTTAAAATGGTATATCACTATTCACTATCAATGCCCAAACTTTTTTTGTTTGGTGGATAATACCCATACGTTCTAAATACGGGTATCCTGTCATTTTAGCCGTACATAGGTTAAAAGGCAATTCAAATGAGATAAACCCCTTGATACGCTGGTCAACTATACAAAAATAATGCTTGAACTCAGTTCCTCTTCAAATAACGATCAGATTAAAACATTATAGAACCTCCTAGGTGGTAAGCTCGGGCTCGTTCTACTCAGTTACTTCAATTTGTAATCAGTCTTCTTCAATTTGAAACTCTTCCAAAACTATTTTCAAGATCAGACATCATTAAAATAGTATACTTTCAAAACCATTATTCCTTCTTCCTTGAGTTTGACCTAGAAACAATCAAACCACCAAATTTAACATCATAGGACAGCACCACCATAATTTATTGCTTATAAACCACCCTCGCTTATTCACTCAAAAATACTTCTATCCAACTTGTTTTCTACCATTAATCCAATCCAAAACCCAACCCTAACCCTTTCATGTCATAATTCCCTTCCAGCCCTGACCCAACTATCCTATGCAATATCAATCCAGTTTTCCAAACGATTGTGTACAGTTAACCTGAAAATTGAGGAAAATTTGACCAAGATAAACGTGAAGATCAATCTAACATCAATCTTTCCCACCTTTAAATATCAAAATGGTCCACTAAACAAATAGAAGAAGGATTTTATCCCCCCATATTGCACTCGCTAATAGACTATGATTACCAATAATTATACATATTATAGTTCGAAAAGTTGCCAAGTAAACTTTTTGCCAAACAACTTATATACTCTAGCACACCAATTTCATCATTCTGAAGTTTTCTTCAAGAACTTATGAAATAGCATCTAGTTTCCTCTACTGACACAATTCAGGAAGAATGTGGGCATGCATACAAACACATAAATCTGTCACTCCAATTTGAATAGAAAAAGAGTCAATAGAAAATCATATTGTAAACAACACCCCAATCCAAGTTTTGCTAATAAATCACCCAGAGCAGAACAAAAGCACAGTGAGTTATTGTGTCTTTCATCATATAAAAATCTCATATTGCATCTTCTATTTGCTCTTTCCCTAGCCCGCATTATGACTAGCTTCCTCACTTATTTCATGTGAGTTTCTGTCAAAGAATTTTTAATCAATCAGAAATCATTTGAAACCCATACATAAGGTTGGCAAAAAGGAATATTTTTCAACACCACAAACTATTGAAGCCAACAAAACAGCAAAGATTAGAACACAATGACTCGGAGTTTATATGCAACATCATAAAACTGATTACGACTAGCAATTCTCCGGTACACAGGGTAACAAGTTGGCATCGACAACATTGAAGTGGGCAAAAGAAGGGATGTGCAAGAATACTGTCCCATTACCTTCACTTTGATGATGATTGAAGCTATTACCAAGGAAAATCCAGACAGATATCTCTGGCCTCTCCAGGGCATAGTTATCTCAAATATCAAACAAATATATAACTTTTAAAAGGGCATGCACTGCACACATTACTTATTATATTGACTGCCCGAAACCCAAATGATGTACCTATGTACAATCATATATAGCTCAACCTAGAATCATAATTTTCCTAGCACTGAAAGTTAGCACCGTCCATTCCAGATAAGAAACACTGTCACTAATTTGTAAATGTGGATCCTATAAACACACGTCATATGTACACAAACTATCAATTAAATTAACCACAACAGCATATCTAATCTAATTCTAAACAAAGAACTTACCACGGAATTATAGATTAACTGAGAATTATATACAATATTTATAGGAATTAACAAATATTAGGGATTTGAGAATGCCCAATTACCACCCACCCAATAAGCATTGAATTAATGTTTGAATGCACCAAATCAGCATATTGGCGCCAATCTCCTGGGGACCTTTTCCCTTTCAGGATCCACAATGCCACCCACAATCTTCTTGAACGAAAAATGCAGGCAATTCGAGAGCACAATCCACGACAGCACCTGATAGACGAAATCGAACGCAGGGTCCGGCAACGATTCATCCCAATTATGCCCATTCCCAAATCCATTGAAATTCCAACCCCCGCCACTCCCACCGAAACCGCCACTTCCGCCGCCGAAAGGACCATCGCCGCCGTCACCGAACAAGAAGCCGTCATCCCCGGAGTCAGCGCCCGACAACCTGCGCCTGGTTCGTCGTTTTATGCGGAGAAGGGTCCGACGAGGTATTCTGCATGTAGTGAATTTCACCGGCGGAGGCGCCACGGCGTTTTCCGATAGAATCACCGCCGAGGGAGATGGCGGCGATTGCTGGGCGTAGGAATCGGTTAGGGAGAGGTTGCTGCTTCTAACTCCAAGGAGGAGCTTGGCGGTTACATTGTCAGCGACAAGAATGTCCATCGTCATCGTGAATTTCCCCGAACTGAGAAAGAAACGGAAATCTGCAGAATGTTTTTGTCACAATTTCAAAGGAGAAAAGAGAGGAGGTAGCTTTGGATGAAGAATCGAAATTGGAATCGTTGTTTTCCTTTCCTTTCCTTTCCTTTCCTTTGTGGAGACGAGTTTCATTTTCGTCGGAACGCAACGTTTTATTCGTTGAGGCTCGCAATTTTTGACTTTTCATAGCGCTTCCAATGGTGTTGTCTTTTCTTCCGGAATCGGATTCGCTGCTATACTTTTATTATAATTATTATAAAAATAAAAATATTACTTTATTTTTATTTGATTTAAAAATAAAAATAATAATAACATTTTAAAGTTTTTATTTTTTTAATAAATTTTTTATTATCAATTAAAAATAAATAAATAAAACAAACCGAACAGATCTAATTGTATAGTCAAGCAAGGTCCAATGGGTTAAGCTTTAATTTCAATCGCATGTTGGGCTTCTGGGCCTATTCGGATATGGAAATTTGGGTCTGAGGCCTGACAACCTAGAACTTGCTTAGCCTTGCACCTGCTCTCGTAGAAACCTAATCCAAGTTCGAAAATAAGAAGACATCATCTAAGTTATAATATAGTCAGTTATAATCTTATTAATCAACCCTGTATTTCTTCTTCTTCTTTTTTTCATTTTCTCACAGAAAGTAACTCCTTATAAATGTGCAATTTTTATTGAATAAACCTAAATGTATAGGAGGAAAGTATTCGGGAATTGCTCGGATAGAAAGTAGAGAGGTGGGCCTTTTTCGGTAAATCTCGCCCATGAAACTTTTATTTGCACTATACTGTCTTAACCTGGGCTTTAGAGTTTTGGGCTCTGTAATATTATTCATTTTTATTTGTCTCAATGAAATTTTTATGAATTTTTTTTGTGTGTGTTTCTCGTCTCACTTTTAATTATATTGATATTCCTTTAAAATTAGAGATAAAATATTTAAGGATAAATTTTCTATCAATTTTCAGATAAAAGACTTCAAATCAAACTCACCTTTAAAATATTAATCAACTACTACAACATTTCCTTATTTATTCTTTTTAATGTTTTCTTAAAGCGGATGTCGCCTTTCTCTTTAGGCAGCTGTCTTCCGTATAGTTTTTTTTTTTTTTTTCATTTATTATACAAATTTTCTCTTGCTTACATTTTATAACTATCTATTGACGTTTCTTCGATAGACCAAGATATATTTTGTCAGATGATTTTCTTAGCACATTTTATATAGAGTTTAATTTTGATTTACTATTTGTAAAAAATTTTTACATTGTTACTTAATTATGTATTATCAATTCATTAAAAGAGTTTAATTATTATAACAATTACATCAAAAATTTAATACTTTTAATAATATATTAGTACATAATTAAATAATATTATAAAAAATATTTACACTAACAGTAAATTAAAATTAAATTATTGTATAAATCTTTATTAAATTTGATTGAATAATGATATTCAGCTCTCTTCTTGAAGGCCGGGAATATCCCGAATAACACACTCGTTTCATTTTAGTTAGTATATGTTTATTTTACAAATCTTATTCAAATTAAAATATAAAATATTTGGTTATTAAGTGATCATAGGTGGAATTATGAGGAAAAAATTTAAGAGATGTGTCAAAATTTGATTTTGTCTTTTAATGTGTGGATAAAATTAAATTTAATATATAAAAATAAAATAAATTTAAAAAAATTGACCAGCTGAGTTTTCTTACCTATTTTATATAATTTTTGAAAATTTTAAACATTAAAATATAAAAATAGAGATTTTTCTTTACATTGATTTTAATTTCCGGTATCGATTTTATTATTTTTAATCTAAAAAATATTATTTTTCACATAAAATCAAAAAAATATTTTCAAAAGTCAAAAATATATTTTCATAAATAAAAATATATTTATTTTAAATTTTCTCTCTTAAAATCTTATTTTAAGCAGTATAATCCTACACCGACAAATTCAAAATGTTGTCCGACGTCGTTTAAATTTTCAATTTAAATTGAAACCTTAGCATCATGTCAATGATAGAATACTTTTCCTATATTTATTTTATTTTTAATCACCACACAATTTACAGAATAAATTTATTAACTACGTGTAAGAAAATAAGGGTGTTACATTTATCTAACCTAAAATCCTAAACCACTCATCCAAACTAAAACCCAAAACCACTTAACCAAACTCCTAAACTATTCATTCAAACTAAAACCTTAAATCACTTAACTAAACCCCTAAACCACCTTTCTAAAACCCTAAACAACAAATAATAAAAAAAACATAATTGAAAAGTCAGTATGGTTGAAACCGATTTTTTAAGATTAATTAAAAAAACTCATTAAAAAAAATCAAACACTTTAAAAAATTAATTTCAATAAAACCGACTTTTTAACATTGTAAAAAGAATACCTATTTTTGTACTTAATTTTAGATAAGCATGATCTTAGTATGTTTTTTTTTTCTATATTCATATAAAAAAGCCCAAATCAGTTTACCTTTGTTTGAAATTAAAAAATAATAAATAATTAAGAAAATATGCAATTTTTTTGTCACCATCTTTACAAACTAGTTCATTTTCTGTACTGGTAAGAGTATAATGAATAATGATCACTGTTTTAGAATATAGTATAACAAAATTTGCGTACTAATAAATTGTTGGTTTAGGATGATGAAATATTTTCAAATAGCGTTGTTACTAGCCATATAGGTTAACTGAAATCTACTGTATAATTATCTGTCTGCTCAATTTTTACCCTTGCGTGTTTGATTAGATTTTGAAAATTTAATTTTGGATAAACTTAATTTTATAAATTTGATTTTAGTTAAAAATAAGTTTTAGTGAAGTTATTTATATTTAAAATTATTTACCTAAAGATTAATTTTGCTAAAATACATGTTGTTTGAATAATGTTAATAAAAATTAATTTTTGATATATAATTACTAAAAATGATATGATGTAGAAAGAGTTATTTTGAATTAGATTGTTAATAAATTAATGTTTAAAAGACTAATTATA
Source organism: Styphnolobium japonicum (assembly GCA_023212625.1). Classification (NCBI taxonomy): domain Eukaryota; kingdom Viridiplantae; phylum Streptophyta; class Magnoliopsida; order Fabales; family Fabaceae; genus Styphnolobium; species Styphnolobium japonicum. The sequence goes on along the minus strand of JALBWW010000003.1, from coordinate 14,880,647 downwards.
AATAAATTAAGAGTAAAAGAAATTCTTTTAAAAGTTAAGATTATTTGAATATTGTAAAATATAATTACTTTTCGTATAACTATAGTAATATTTTAAAAAATTATTAAGTTATATTTATTTAAATATTATAAAAATAGTGATATAATATCAAATTATTAAGATATTTATGTTAATATACACACAAACAAGTTTTCTTTTTTTATAAAAACAATAAAATATTAATTTTATATTTAAGATGTTAAAAAATGTAATTATATTATGGAGGTTGTCAAACATGTTGATACAAAGCTTGAGACACATTTTGAATGCAAACATGATTTTGAAGTGTCCAAATACCATCCCAAACACACATTTTATAATTTAAGTATTTCTAATAACTAAAAGTGACACATGTTACCTTGATATACAAATTTTATTTTAACATATAATAATAAAATAGTTTGTATATTTAAAATTTAAATAAAAACTGACATAAAAATCATAATTTGTAAAGAAAAGAATTTTAAGAAAAGTTGTTTAAAAGTAGATAATGAGTTATGAAAATAATAAAAATAATGAGAACCAAAAAAAAAGTGAGAGACAAATTAATTTTAGTCGTTATTACTTGATAAGTATACATATTTTTATTTTATTTAGATGCCATGAAAAGTGTTCACGTATAATAAATTTAATTTTAATTTATTGTCACCTAATTATGTATTAATACATAATTAAAAAAGTTAATTTTTTATATAATTATTTTAATAATTAAATTTTTTTAATAATTTGACAATAAATAATTAAATAACAATAATTTTATACTAAACGTGAATTAAAATTAAATTCTATATAACCGTATAACGAAAGTATACCACATTAAAGACAACAAGGGGTACATATATCCTATTTTAAAAATGTCAAATTTGGCAACGGAGATACCAATAAGACGCAGAGAAGGAAGTTCAGTTTTCTGTGGTTTACTATAATAATTTTTCTATAATTAAGTGGCACCAAGTTCAAACTTCAAATTTACCACTGGGCCACTGGCTGGGACTTTGCATGCTTTGTTGTTTCTGAGAGTAAGAAGTGTCCTATAAAATGTTTCATTTAACCAAATGCTGGCAATAAGTATGCCATAATCAATCTGATGTTTCAATTAAATGGAGCTTTGATCTGATCATGTGTAAGTCGTCCCTTATATCATCTATCTATTTCTATCACAATCTGGAATGACGAACCACCCAAACGCTGAATTAATAGTTAGTTAATCCAATTGTTGAATAAATTAAGAACTGTAATAATTTCTAGAAGAAAAAAAATAAATTTTTCATAAAACATTGTTTCTTTTATTCATATTCATGTATTTGATCTCAGCAAAAGAAAATGATTCATTTAAAAAATACAAATTATTGCTGTTACCAAAGAAGATACATGGCTGTTGGATGGAAGACATGGCTTACCATCGTTAATCATGTAGGATTTAGACCACCCCGAGTTATGGTACATGAACTCTCCATACGCAATTTGCATCCCAACATTTGTTGCTCTGCATTATTTATTCAGCCATAAGATGTCTTAATTTTAGAGAGTTAAATCTTTTATGTACTTAGCTTGTGGCGCATAACGATGTGTTGACATGGCATGATGATGAAGGAAAATGTTTTTCGGTGTTTGGAGCCGTGGACATTAATTTTAGGTTATTAGTACTGTTTTCTTGTCATGTTGATGAATGTATGTCGAATCAAAATACATGTGCAAGCCGGCAAATTACTTGTTTACAACGCCAACCCCCTTGAAATGCATTCACAAAATCGTATTTGATTGGATTTATTCTTTTAATTATTTGTTAATAGATTAGATTAGATGATCCTATTTCAGTGCCATGTTCTTGATATTAAACTCGCGCCAAGTGGTTGGTGAATGGCATGTGATCAATAGATATTTTGTTTAAAACAGTATTTGGTTTTTTTCTCAAAATATTCCACTTTCATTTATAAATTCAATAAGATGACGACAAAGCAAAGAAAACCACGTATCTTCAATGAAATTAATGAGCCTCTATAGAGGTAAGAGATCCAATTTGTAATATTTATTTATTTATTGCCAAAAAAATCCATTTAGCCGTCTTCACGAGACAACCCATCAAAACAACTTCTAGATTGGAAGCTTGGATGGAGAACATAAAAAGATAATGATAAATTAAAAAGATAAAAACCAACAAAAACTAACCTCTTGCTAAGAAAAAAATTATGTACATTTTTAAAGGTAAGAGTATTTTATGTGACAATTTTAAAAATATATCCTACATGGGTATAATGAATTTAAAATTTTTATTTTTTTAAAAATATTGACTTAAGATTCAAACTTAAAATAATAAGTATATATTTTTAATCACTTGACGAACTCTTTAATTATATTATATTAATATTATTAAATTATATATATGTATATATATAAAGAAGGTAGCATGGCAATTGGCAAGTGAAAAAATCAAACCTGTGCTGTTATGTACTTTTTTGACGTTCTTCGCAGTTAAACTCCATCATATATTCCTATTCTCACGAAAACCAGCGCCTTTTTTTTCTCTCTCTCTCTCAATTTGGATCCAAAACGACCAACGACGCCGTTGCAGCTCTTCCTCCCATTCCATCCCTTTATCCTTCTACATCGCCGGCGATTCGAATTCCGATGGCGACGGAGCAGTTAATGTCTGGTGGCGGCCCTCGCTACGTTCAAATGAAATCGGAGCCGTCGCCGTCGGCGGCGGCGGCGGAGATGTCGTCGGTCCCGTCGTTCCGGCAAGAGCCCTGTCGGATTTTCGATGAGTTGCCGAGAGCCACGATCGTCTCCGTCTCTCGTCCCGACGCCGGCGACATCAGCCCCATGCTCCTCTCATACACCATCCAGTTTCATTATAAACAGGTTACCGCACCTTCTCTCTTTTTTTCTCTCTCTCTCTCTTCGGGATTCTGATTTTGTGGAATTCTTCAAAATTCTCTGATCCCTCTTCCATATTGGACACCGGTGAATTGGGGCGCTGAAGCCAATTTTTGAATTCCATTACTTCTTCTTACGCTGTGTCTATATGTTTATATTCGGCAAATTGTTCAATGGTTTAATCAATTGTTCTGCAGTTTGTTTGTGTTCTCCAAAGGGTTTGCTACTTGGTTGCGGCTTTGGACTTTTTCTTTTAATTTTAGTTCCCTTCTTTGTTAAAAATTTCACCTTTTACACACAGTTTGGCAATTGGCATTTATCAGTTTTGCAGTTATGTCGACTTGAAGTGTGTATGTGTGTTTTTAACAAATTCTTTTGGTATGTTTGGATGGAAATTTTGGAGGGGAGGGTTAATTCATTTTAAATAAACATTCCCTTTATTTGAGAATTTTTTAAAATGAGAGATTATCATGTATCGCTTATTTATTTTTATAAGTATTTTATAATTCTCTCAATTTAGAAATAAAAAATTATCCCTCTCCTCCTTTCCTTCTAATCTCCTCCATCCCAAACATACCCTTAGAGAAGACAAACAACGAAGTATAAGTGGAGAGGATACCCTTTTATTTATTGCGTTCAATCTCCCTTCCTACTGGAGTATACTTATATATCTCCTTTTTATTCCAGTTCAAGTGGGAGCTAGTGAAGAAAGCTTCTCATGTATTTTATTTACATTTTGCGTTAAAGAAACGTGCCTTTATTGAGGAAATTCACGAGAAGCAAGAGCAGGTATGTAATAATGAATTGTATTTATACTGATTTTTAGTTGCTTCCTTATGTATAAAAGCTTTTGTAGATTTATTATGTTATTTGATGATATCATGTAAATCTGGCAAAGTTTGGATTTTGACTGAAACATTATATTAAAGGTTAAAGAATGGCTTCAAAATCTAGGAATGGGAGAAAACACTGCTATGGTGCAAGATGATGATGAAGCTGATGATGAAACAGTTCATTTACATCCTGATGAAAGTGCTAAAAACAGGTGACCTCCAACATGCAACTTTTGTTGGAGCACTCTTAGAATTGCAATATGCTATTCTGTGGTCATAATTGCCTATAAGTTGTTTTTTGGTCCAGGGATGTTCCGTCTAGTGCTGCTCTACCAATTATAAGGCCGGCCTTAGGAAGACAGCAGTCTATGTCAGACAGGGCAAAGGTTGCAATGCAAGGGTATCTGAATCACTTTTTGGGAAATATCAGTATTGTTAACTCTCGAGAGGTATGCTTTGTGCATAAACTTTTGAAAATATATGTTTATCATCTTATAGAAGTTATTCTTTTTACACATAGTCATTGATTTGTTAACATGGTTCAAGAATGTCACAGATATGTCAGATATACATAGAATATTATGGTTTTATATAATGTGACTATGCTATAATTTGTTAATTTAACATATGAAATGAAGCAATTCGCATCAATCTGGTGTTGACTATGCTAGTCATCACGACTAATTGCATGCAATGGGACCTTGATGGCTAGGCTTACAGATGTAAGTATAAGTATAATAAACAGATATAGCGGCTATGCAAACTGGTAAACACTTAACAGCCAGGATTTCATTCAGTGCTTGCATACTTCTACTTCAAATCTTTGAAATTGGTTGACATTTAACAGCCTTAATAAAGGACAAATCAAAAAGAAAAAGTAGAACTATATGTCTTTCTTTACTCTAGCATTGGTGTAGCTTGATTTTGGATATTATTTTTATTAAAAGGCAGCCCAGTGCACGAGGATCCTCATCCCACCATTGTGAGGTGGGGAGGGTTAGATGTATGCATCCTTACCCTCGTAAGCAGAGAGGTTGTTTTCATGACTAGAACCTGTGACCACCAGGTCATAAGCTTGACTAGCTTGTTTTCATGACTAGCTTGATTTTGGATATTATTTTTATTAAAAGGCAGCCCGGTGCACGAGGTTCCTCATCCCACCATTGTGAGGTGGGGAGGGTTAGATGTATGCATCCTTACCCTCGTAAGCAGAGAGGTTGTTTTCATGACTAGAACCTGTGACCAACAGGTCATAAGGCAGCAATCTTACTGTTACGCCAAGATTCACCCTCTTGGATATTAGTTTTATTGATAAATAAAAATCATATAAATTTGCCAAGACACTGCACCCTTGCATGTAAAGGTCAAATACAACCAGGCTTACTGCCTTGGGAAAAAAAAAACAGATGCAGTGAAGAAAAAACAAAGGAATATGAATTCCTAAAGAATCGTCAAACTCTACAAAACGTCCCATTCAACTTATTAGAAGGAAGAATATAAGAATGAGACAATAGATTCTTTGTGAACTTCCTCTTAGCATGTTTGGTTTAGCTTAATTATTTGAAAAAACAGCTTTTTTCATCATAAAAATTGTTTTAACTTTTTAGCAACATGTTTGGGTTATTAGATTAAAAGTTGTTGATTAATTTTTTACATTAAAAACAGATTTTTCCTAAAAGCTAGAATTTGAGCATTTTGCTTATAATCTATTGTGATTATTTCACAGTTATGGGAGATAAATACCATTCTGCCTTCAACTAAATAACTTTTTCAATTATTCCATATCTCTTTTAGTAATTTAATACATAAAAGCAATTCTTTTTTTACAATCCAAACAAAATTCTTTGTCTTAAAATCAATTATGAACTAACATAACAAAACGTAAATTAATTTTTTCATAATTGATTTTCTTGAAAATCGATTATACATATAATCAATTTTTAACACAATCTTTTTTTTCACAGCTAATCCAAACACACATAACCTCCCACATAGATTTTTCGTATTCTAAAAATGCCTATTATTTATCTCCTGCCAGATATCCACATTAAATATGATGGAATGGTTTCCATGATGGATGAGGATTGCAGTCTACTCCCTTAAACCATTTTAAAAGTCCTTGATGGATTTAGCATATTCGGCTCAAGCCCTAACAGTTAGAGAGCCGGATTCTGAAGTATTCTTGCTGTTGGACAATGAAAAAGCAGATGACCACTAGACCACTAGACTCTTCATTAGATTCAAGCACAAATAATAACTCTTAACAGTAAATATCATCAACAAGAATGAATAGGTATTTGAAGGTGCGCAAACCTGCCAAATCCATTTGATGAGAAAAATTTGCTTTCTATATTTGCCTGAACTCAAAACAGAAGCTTAATGTTATAATAATAAAAAAAAAATTGTGTGTTTTCCTTCAGAGATAAGCAGCACAAGCTTTACTTCAATATTATAAATGTCTCAATTGATCAAAATGGTAAAAAAAAAAAAAAGCTTTTTTTTTATTACATGATGAATAGCAGTGTGTTCACAACCTGATAATATTAAGTAAAATTGGAAGTCCATGTGTTTGATTACCGGATTTAGCTGGGAAGGCTTCACCATGTTGCCCGATAAGTAACTTAATGAATCTGTTCCAAACAAGGCTGACATGGAATTGGTGGTCGTGGGTTCTAGCGTGGAAATAGCCTGTGGCTCACAGGGGTAATGTAAAACCTAAAACTATATAACATGAACCCATAATGGATCATGTTGGAAAAAGGCTACTCTTGCTAGTAGAAAATGCAGATTTTGAAAGCTTCTTAGTTGACTTGCACTTGAGCTGTAATCAATTAGTTGTCTAACAACTTCAGTTAATCTTATAGTTGGATTCTTGGTCCTCCATTTTCTAAGAATGCTAGAATTATTTTCTAAGTTAAATTACTGACTTAATCCTAAGGTATTTAACTACATGAACTAATAAGGTCATTTGGTCCCTCAATCGAGCCCATACAATTAAGTGACTCTTCTTCCCTAAAGGAATTCTATTCTACAGCAATTGTCAGGCATTCATGCCTTTACTGGGAACACATGAAAATTGTAAAGAATCTAAAATTTTTACTGCTATATGTGTTGTTTCTTAGCTTTAAAATGCAACAAGTTTCATGAAATTTGAGTTTCTATAGACAAAATTATGCAATGAAATCCCTCTGCTTCCAGACTACAATAGTATAGACTTTTCCGCAGAATGTTCAGGCTGTTGCAGCAACTTAATCAACTTTATAAATTCACTTACACTAGTCCATTGTTCCACTAAATTTTACATACATTACTTCATGCATGTTACGAACATTACATAAGATTTTTTTTAAAAAAAAACTTACACTGCCATCAAAACCATAACTCACTCATTACTCTTAGTGTGTCCTATTTTGCCAAAACAGGGCCGATGACCCCCGCCAAACTGAAAATGATTTTTAACACCTAGAACTCTCAATAAACAGTCATCCCTAAGGAAAGGATATTAGATTACAGCTTCTTTAAAAAAAAAAAAAGTTACAGAATTTTCAAATTTTCATCTTAAAGAGATGCATAGATAATCTTGCTTAATCTGCATACCTCATCCTGTGATTGTATACAAAGCATAAAAGAAAAACATGAGTTTGCAAAAATAGCTCAGTAGGTGACCTCTTTCATTAAAACACAGTTAGATTTAGTCTTTTACTCCATTATTAGCTTCCTGTACAAAAGACTTTCAACCAAGAAACACAATATACATAATAATGCATGAACGATCCTTGCATGACACTTGTTCCTAGTATGCAAATACTGGCCGGTTCCCTATAGGGATGGCCAAACTCCCTTTTACATCAATTACAGTACCTCTTAAACTTCATGCAAGAAAGTGATTATGCTTACTGATATAATGCAGATTAATATATATATATAGTTTTATAGAAAACATCATTCTTGTGGAAGCATATGCTTCTTCATGGTACCATAGCTAGCTGAACAAAGTTTAAGAGTAAAAGAAACCACCAATCACAGGGTTACCTACCTCAGGGTTTGCTGCACAAGGAAAGGAGTAGTGGCTGTCAAAGAGATTCGGTTCCCTCTTTTGTTTTATACAACCTTGATGAAACTTCTCCCGATTCAACTCATTCAGTAGCTCTCTTAGTCAGTAACAACTTTGTCTTTGCGTAGAAGATCAAATTCCTACTCTAACTCACACATGCAAGCCTCACAACTCTCGGTTGGAGCTCTCAATTTTTCCTCTCATGGTGGCTGGAAAAAGTTGTAGAAGTAGTAAATAAGAGAGAGGGAGATAGTGGGGAATAAGGTTATGCAGGTTAGTGGGAGGGAAGAGGAGTGGAAAAAGTCATTTCACACTTGCACTAAGAGTGCACCTCTCACTTATACCTTCCATCCAAATACACATTAACCTTTTTAATTAACTCATTATAACCAATTAATTTAATTCATCAATTAATTAATTCTGTATATATAAAAAGAAAAAAAATAATGTAAATAACATTATGCCAAGAGGATCTCACATTTTAGGTGTTACAAAACCTTATCAATAAATAATCACACAGGGTACTAATATAGGGAAAATCTTGAGGATGTTACACGTAAGGTTGCTTATATCAGATCCTTCCCAGTCCCAGACCCCACAATGGTGGGAGCCTCGTGCACTGGGCTGCCCATTGCCTCTGTCAGGCGCAAATTTAATTGAGTTTTAGCCACTTTTTTGGCTACTCTATGTAGTACATGTTATATGATATGGTCCTAGAAACTTGTAAGTTGTAAAACATATTTTGTTTTTAGTTGAAGTCCATGACTATTTATGTTTTGTTATTAGCTGTTTGTTGGATGTTTGATCCTCTCCATTTGATTTCTTGTTGCATTTGTGTGCTATTTTATGATAACTAGACACGCCTTTACAATAAGAAATTTTATGCCGTAGGTTTGCAAGTTTTTGGAGGTATCGAAGTTATCTTTTTCACCTGAATATGGCCCTAAGCTGAAGGAAGAATATGTGATGGTGAAGCATCTGCCTAAAATTCCAAAGGATGATGATTCCAGAAAGTGTTGTATGTCTGGCTGTTTTAGTTGTTGTAATGACAACTGGCAAAAGGTATCAGAATCCTGCTTTTAAAGTTGGGCAATATGCTTCACTTGTCTCTGGTTTCTCTTGATACATGTAAAAAGAAAATATTTTGCATGGGACATTTTTGCACTACTGAGGAAGTCAGACATACATACATACTTGACATATATCATAAGAAGTCACCCATACAGTAGCAGTGGAAACCTGCAATGTGTATCCAAAAAGAAATAAAATTCTTTTTAGACACGTGTATACATGTCATTCTCTTCCTTTTCAAACTTTTAAAACTGAATGAGAACTTGTGACTAGACCAGTATGCTGTTTTTTTGTTGGAAGTTCCTTAATATAAGAGATGTGAGTTTGGAAGTGAGCCTATATCATGAAGTTAAACTGACACTTCTATTGTCACTTTTCAATAATAAAAGATACAACATTGGCTTTTTAGGAAAAGTAAAAATTGAGACTGATAAGGGAAATCCTATTTCTATAGTAGTATATATAATATATGTTGGGGCTTGGGATCATTTTAAATGTTTAAAACATATATTTTTATGATATCAAATAACTTTTTATGGAATGTGATTTTCATCAATCCAACTTTCAATCATGAGTAGTTGTTTGATCTCACTTATCCAATTTTATACAAACTAGATATGAATAATTATAAAATTAAATAATTCATTAGTTCTTAAGTTTGAAAATCATCTTGTTTGTGTTAATCTTAAGAAACGTTGATAGATAACAAATTGTTTTCTGATTAATTTCAAATTTCATGATTGGGCCTTTTAATCCGAGGATTGGCACTCTAAATTGTCTATTCACACTCCCAATTAACTAACTTTGATTGTAATTTCCTAAATTACCCTTATTTAGATAATTTCTTTTTATTCAAATTAAACCTTGATTAATTATATTTCTATTTATCTAGTCACACTCCCAATTAATTTCAATTACTCCTACCTATTGTTTACATGCCCTTTAACTCTTAAATACCGCTTTTACTCTTCTCACCTAGCACTCTTTTTTTTTCTTCTTCTTCTTTTTCATTGTTTCCTTATCTAACAATAAAGCAACAACAAATAGGGGATGAGAACATGGGTATTTGCTACTTTTAGATGAATTTAACTATGAAGCAACAACAAATTGAAGATGAAAACATTTTCAATGAAATCTCTTGCTCTAATGGTGAAAATAGCTTGGAATTTGAGTTATATTCTTATATTTGCATGTTTTCTTCTGGTATTCTCTTTCCTTATTTGTTTAAATAGTTTTCTATTTTTTATTTTAAAAATACTGCTAAACACATATAGTTCTTTTGGCAAAGAAATCTCTTTTATTTGTTTGCCAATGATATATTACGATCCTTTCTCAATGGCAAGAGATTGTGTTATGGCAACCTCATTACTTGGTGTTAATATTTTTACTTAATTACCTTTCGCAGAAGTCAACATTATTTATCCTGTTCTGATGAATTTTAATCCAATTACAAATTATCTGAGATGTAATCCTTAGTTTGTCAAAATAAAAAGTGGCAGTAATGCTTATTTTGGCCTTTTTATCATTCCTTGTATGAAAAAGAGTTATGAGAAGAAACATATAAATTGCTGATGTTTGATGTTAATAATTTAAAAAATGACGCTGTTATGGGAGACTGGGAGTGTGAGTAGAAAAATATGAATATCATTAATTTAGGTTTGACTTAAATATAAAAGAAATTTAATAGATGGTGATTTAGGAAATTATAATGAAAGTTAGTTAGTAGGGAGTGTGAATAGACAATTGGGCGTGCCAATAGTCTCACCCTTAATCCAAAGATAGATTCTTTTTACAAGTTTATCTTATAAAAAATTAAATTAATTTAGTTTTATACCATTACGTCCTTTCATATTTTAGGGAAATTCCAATTCGTCAGTTGGAACTGAAGCACACTGATATTCCTTCTACATATGCTAGTGTTGGATTCCCTTTGTTACATATGCGAGTGGTATTTGTAGGAAATGAAATCTAATTGTAGTTCTGGCATTTCTCATGCTACATTTTCTCCACCATAGGGCATAAATCAAATGATGAACGTATTATAATGGGAATCGGGGATTCTTTAGCCATACGAGTGCTTTTTCTAAGGAATTGTCAAAGTTCTCTCTAGGACCTTCTTCAGAAAGGGACAATTACATCTCTAAATGGTAGTTGCATGTTTGTCAAACTCTCAAGTTAACTCTTAAACTCTTATGATTTTATGATCCTAGGACACAAAATCAGTTAAATCGCTTGTAAACTCTCTTTTTGTCAAACTCATACAAGTTCAAGTAAACTCTGAGAGAATCGGTAAACTCTTGGTTCTACTAGCGAGTTTATGAGCCCGGATTTACACACGATTTTGGCCTCAAAACACACAGTTTTAGTTGATTTTGTTGGGTACTTAGTTAAATTGCCTCTGCTCTACTATATATATTTGGTTTATGAAGTTAATTTATGTTGTTGTTGTTGTTGTTGTTATTATTATTATTATTGTTCTGTTTTGTTAAACTACAAAATAAAGTGCTGGACTATGTGTAATATAACAGTTAGGTCAAGTATTGAGTTATGTTTTTACTTTATTATTTTTGTTTGCTTTGTTATGGATTTGGAATGTTGAATATTACTTATGGATATGCTTTAAATTATGTTTGGGTACTAGGATATGTTTTTTAAATAATATTTTTGAAGTATGAAAACTCTTATGAGTTTATGATTCGAGTTTACTGGGGCTTCACGAGTTTATCTAAACTCTCAAGTTTGACAACCTTGGTAGTTGCATAGAAGAAATTATAAGACACTACTAATAAGCTTGCATGTTGCTGCAGGAGTCTAAGTATAAAATTACAGATATACATAACTGATAGGATACTTAAGCCCAAGGGAGAACCACACCCCAAAAGCTAACTATTAAGGTGAGAGAGAGCTCAAGGACTTAAATATCACTTCACAAATTGGTATTTAGGCAATATGGGACTCTATCATAGCACCACCCCAAAAGAGCTGATGTCCTCGGTGGTTGCACTCTGCCCGGCAGGTCCGGTGAGCCCTCTCATCGGGCCCTGGTTAGCCCCAGTTAGCCTCGGACAGGTGGCCCTTTCCGCAGAGGTCAGTGGACTGCTTTGATACCAATGATAAGATACTTAAGTTCAAGGGAGAACCATACCCCAAAAGCTAGCTATTAAGGTGGGAGAGCCCAAGAACTTAAATATTACTCCACACACTAGTATTTAGTTAATGTGGGACTCTATCAATAACACTTAAAAAATATCTATTTTGCTAGAATGATAAATATGTGAATAAAAGTATTGTCAATATCTTTTGACTCACCCAAAACTATAATTATAAAAACCGGACCGGACCGGCTAGTGGACTGGTGAACCGGTCAAGTAATCGGTCCGGGTGATTAGTTGGATCGGGTATGTCTCGGACCGATCTGACTCGGCTGGTTTTGACTGTAAACCAGTGACCGGGCCAGTTGAACAGGTGAACCGGCCAATTCATGAAATTAAAAAAAAAAAACTTTTAAACTTTGGAAAGTCATAACTTTTGACTCGTTTATCCGATTTAGACTAATTATATGTCTATTTCATATAACTTTTCGAGATCTATGCCATGTCGGTCCTAATTTTTCAAAAAGAAAAATATTTTTTAAGTTATGAGCATTTTAATGAAAATATCAGGGATTTTTTTATGAATTAAGAGTTAAACTCTTTTTTGCTTCTTAAAAGTCATCATTTCTCTCAAAATAAAGATATTTTAGTTATTTATAATGATGATAAATATCATCATATGTAGTGTGTATTTATATATATATATATATGTATTTAAATATTTATTTAATTTTATGCGATTCGACCAGTGATCCATTGACTCAGTACCCTGACCGAGTACCGAGTCGACTACCGGTCCGAGTTTAATAACTATGCCAAAACCGATCAAATTTTCATATAAACTAACTCAATGGACACTTCAAAAAGTAAACCTATAATACACACTAATGAAAAAGCACAGAGAAAACCAAAGGAAGATAGTTTGAATAACTAAACCACAACCAAAGCCAAAAGCAAATCAATCTACAAAATCAACTATATGTGGCCATCATTACAAAAAAAAAAGTTACAAATTTAGTTTTACACCTAACTGAAGATGGCTAAACTAAATCATTAAGTTTCCTGATTTTACAAATTTACTTGACAATGCAAGCTGTGAAAAACAGAAAATAGTCTTGGTAAAGGATAAGAATGGGAGAAAAAGCAATTACCTACATTGTAAGGTAGCTAAATTCTTATGGAATAGCCTGTTTGGGATTCTTGATGAACTACGGGTGTCTTTTCACCTTGGAGCAGTTTCTCCTGATACATTTTAAGGGTTTTGGCAGGAATAGAGGCTAAAATGTTATGGCTGTGTGCAGTTGGTGCAGTTCTCTAGTGTATTTAGCTGGAGAGGATTGCCTGTTTTCTGAATATTGTCCCTGTGGGCCTCTTCCCTTACATTTGTTATGAAATTGGATTGTGTTTTTGGCCTCTCTTTGGTGTTATGCTCACTATTGTTTCAAGGGAATTTCTGTTACTGATATGAAATGAGATTGGACAGCTTGGTTGCATTTTTGGGCCACTTTATCTTGCTTAATTTTTTCCTTTTTCATTTTAGGAGGACTACTGATCCTCCCTCTGTTGTAATTTCTCTCCTTTCATTTTTTTAAAAGCAACTACCTAAAACATTTTGAGAGTGTAGTAGTGATAGCATTTCCTCTCTTGTATGCTCTCTGATTTTGATGTCCCTCTCTTACTTTGAGTTTTTCACTGTTATTGTGAGAAAGAGAAAAAACCAATCTAGTCAGGAAATAGGCATAAAGAAAGAAGCTCTCCATTTATGAAAAGTAATTTGTTGAAGAAAAAGCTATACTATAGCCAACTGATTTAGGTAGAACGTTATTGCAGACTTTGAAGAGGAGACTAAATCAAACAAAAAGGAAAAGCAATTGATTAGTTTTTAATAGATAACGTCTTTACACACCTTCAAAATCGAAGGTGTAATGCCTAAACGACATCACCTAGATGTCATTCAGGCATTCTGTCAAATAGACAGTGAACATATATAAAAAACTGTCAGTATAAAAATTAAAATTGGAAAATGAGCAATAAATCTGAGAAAACTCAGAAGATTACAGCTGTTTAGTGACAGGCAATATGGATGTTGTGGGAAAGGCCTAGAATGAAGAGAATGGATGCCCTTGTTACCCAGTACACTACCTAGTTGCCAAAAGATGAAAAAAAGCAGAAAAGAGAATTTTGTTAAATTTAAGTGTCTGAACTTCAAGAAAGATCCTTATTAACTAGAAGTGCACTCGCAACATTGAAAATCTGAAACTTCAGGCTAAGCCCTATATACCATATTCCAAGTTGCAATATGTTTACCCAAACCAAGTCTCAACATATGAAATGAATTGTCTGATACAAATTGAGGCATTAGTAAAGATACAAAGAAAGAAAAGCTGACCCACACTGAATGTCCCAATGATTTCCAAAGGAGATAAAAACAGAGAGATTATATAAATATTTTTTTATTTTTTGCTCCTAATGGGGTCTACAAATCTTTTGGTTTTACTTGCTATCTCGAAAGGGATCAAGATAATTTTTCATGAATTTTTAGTTTAGACATGCAATCTATTTCGTATTCCAACTTTTCTAGAATTGCCATGTTTAGTATCTATCATATAAGCTTGTGGTTGGAGTCAAGCTACGTTTCCATCTCCATATGGATTATTTTCAAGAGTTTCAGCCTGGCTGTCAACTGTCTCCGTCATGGGGTTTTCAGTCATAGCTTAAGATTTCTTGTAAACATCTGTTTGCCACAGTTTTTCATTTGACTTCCATACTTTTGAACCACTTAAGCTATTCCCAACACACACATACACACACAAATGCACCAAAAAAAAGATAATTATGTTGGTTTTTCTGATATCTTGTTGTCTCTTCTTGGTTTATTGCTCTTGTTTAATTTCTCTGTTGTTGCTTTAGAACTTTTTACAAGTATGTGATTATTCTTTATCATTTGACATTTTAATTACTTACCTGTCCTTGAAATTCTCCAAACAGTGGCATTTTATGATATGGGTCATTAATGGTATTATTTTAGCGCTTATTGAGTAAATTTTATTAATTATTAGATTTAGTTTAACTTTACAATTATCACTTTCCAATTTGCAGGTTTGGGCTGTACTGAAACCTGGATTCTTCGCATTGCTGGCAGATCCTTTTGATACGCAGCCCTTAGACATTATTGTTTTTGATGTACTACCTTCCTCAGATGGAAATGGGGATGGTCGTCTATCACTAGCAAATGAAATGAAGGAACGAAATCCTTTACGCCATTCGTTCAAGGTAAGAGGGGTGCTCTTCTATCTCTGTTGTTGCTTCATACTTCATAGTCTTATGGCTTAAAAGGATATAATGTCAATTCATATCCTCTCTCTGCCAAATCATATTCTTTTTACCAGTTATTAGCTGACTAGTGGATGTTATCAGATTTCTGGTGATAATATACAGAGAAAGATACTTTTTTAACACTTAACTGAATACTTTAGGTGACTTGTGGAATCCGGAGCATTAGAATTAGAGTGAAAAGTAGCAGCAAAGTTAAAGATTGGGTCGCTGCAATTAATGATGCTGGACTCAGGCCTCCGGAAGGCTGGTGTAATCCTCATCGCTATGGTTCTTTTGCTCCTCCAAGAGGCTTAATCGAAGATGGTAGTCAGGCCCAGTGGTTTGTAGATGGGCGAGTGGCATTTGAGGCCATTGCTTCTTCAATTGAGGATGCAAAATCAGAGGTTTGTTTATTCAGAGCCAGAACATTTCAAGGCCACTTCATAATTATTTTTTGTATCAAAAAAGAAAATACTTTTTTTAAGTTTTTGTTCAATGATAGAGAGATTCATGCAGATATTTATTTGTGGGTGGTGGCTGTGCCCTGAACTGTATCTACGGCGTCCTTTTCACACTCATGCTTCATCAAGGCTTGATAATTTGTTGGAAGCAAAAGCTAAGCAAGGGGTTCAGGTAACCTTTAATATGAACTCTTTTTACAATGTGATCAATTTCACTGAAGAGACCATTGTTTTGAATTACTTTTGTTATTCAGTTGTTTAAATTGTAAAAGATATATTATATATTATATAATACAACCTTTCAAAGGATTTTAGTATGATGTTGGCTTTCAGTTATTTTATATGCATTGGTTTTCTACTGTAATAATGTTTTATCTTTCACTGGAATGACTACTTGTTCCCTGTTATTGTTCCTAAATTCATTTTTGTTTTAAAGTGGCTTGTATTTAATTTTGGGCCTTGGCCTAACATGTGACTCGACCCGAAGACCATAGTGTGTATTGGGATAAGGGTTTGAACCATGGTTTAACTTGAGTTAACTCTTAAACTATTACGAGTTTACAATCCTAGGACACAAAATGAGTTAAATCTCATGTAAACTCTCTTTTTGTCAAACTCGTATGAGTTCAAATAAACTCTGACAAAATCGAGAAACTCTCGATTCTACTAGCAAGTTTATGAGCCTAAATTTACACATGGTTTTGACCTCAAAACAGAGAGTTTTGGTTGATTTTGTTGGGTACTTGGTTGAATTGCCTTTGTTTTGCCATATATATTGGGTTTATGAAGCTAATTTTATGTTATTATATTATTTTTGTTCTGTTTTGTTAAACTACAAAATAATGTAAATGTTGGACTAAGTATAATATAACAGTTGAGTCAAGTATTGAGTTATGTTTTTACTTTATTATTTTTGTTTGCTTTGTTATGGAGTTGGAATGTTGAATATTACTTATGGATATGCTATTAAATTATGTTTGGGGTACTAGGATATGTTTTTTAAATAATATTTTTGAAGTATGTAAACTCTTACGAGTATACGATTTGAGTTTACAAGGGCTCCACGAATTTATCTAAATTTGACAACCTTGGTTTGAACATTGAGTGGTATTACTTGTAATCTTCATTGATCATAGTGAATATTCTCTGTTTCGACCGTGGAAGTAGACCTATAGTTTGCTGGAGGTTGAACCACATTAAATTGTGTTTATTTTTCTTCTCCCTATTTTTGTTTGTCACCTGGTTACAACAAATTTTATTTTATTTTTAAAAAATTCAGTCATTGCTTTGGGTACAAAGCATGGACACTTCAGAAAAGGAGTTGAGTCTGTGTAAGCAATGTATTGAAACTTGTCAAAAAATATGTGACACTTCAAATCCTAATGGCACACTTTAATTTTGCTGTGTCATAGTATCCATGTCTGTGTTGTGTCCCATGTCCATGTCAATGTCTATTGCTTTTATGTTCTTAGGCTACGATGGTGGCTGGTTGGAATCTTTGAATTGCATAGTGTGGGACTGCAGCTTTTCTTAAGAAGGCTTAATAAAACTCTGTTATTGATCTTCCCTTTCTAGGCAGAACAAGTTGCTCCAAAATGTTTTATTGTTTGTCGAGTCATGAGTAACACTGGTTGAAGGTACATGGAAGTTAGTTTCCTAGAAATGTTTTCCATATCAAAATGGAAGAGAAGCCACAAGGTAAATTAATTGAATTATTTTATTAATTATAGTTCATCAATTCATACCACACGGATTAGGTATCTTGGATCTATTATACAAAATTGCAAAGTGACGGGGAGATTGCGGTAGATGTAACTCATAGGATTCAAGCTGGGTGGATGAAATGGAGAAATGCTTCAGGCATTATTTGTGATTGCAAGTTGCCTCTCAAGCTCAAAGGAAATTTTTACTGAACAGCTATAAGACCAGCGATTATAGTACCAAATGTTGGACGGTAAAGTACCAACAAGAGCATAAGTTAAGGGTTGTGGAGATTAGAATGTTGTGGTGGATGAGTGGACATGCAAGAAAAGATAAGATCAAGAATGAATATATTCGAGAGAAAGCTGTAGTGGCACTTATTGATAAAAAGATGATATAATCTCGCCTATTAGTCATGTGAGGAGAAGACCAATAAAATCCCCAGTAAGAAGAGTTGATCATATGGAGGATAGTTGACAAGAGGTTGTCGATACCCGTCAAAATAATATAAATTACTGGTTCACAAACTAATTTGTAGTATAGAGCATGAACCGAATCGTCTCTCAAGGATCCAGAAAAATAAAGATTTAATCAGATCAAGATAATTAGAAAGGGAGTTTTGTTGTTGATTAATAAGATTGAAAAGAAGTACAAAAGTTAATGTTGTAAACAAATATAAAGAAACAACCAATCCAAGGAAATTTACCGATCTTGAGTTTAATCTATCATTGATTACAAGGAATCCACTTAATTGTTATCCATGTTCTTGGCCTTAGATCACATCAAGAAACCTTAATATGATCCAAGAATCCTCTACTAGATAAGCATCTAGAATTTGATTAACCAAGGTTAGATAAAGTAAGCACCATCCAACATAGATTAACTTAAGATGCATAATTTAACCAAGCTAAACAATCCATCAAAATGCTTTAATATATTGTTTAGTCTTTGTGATCCTCTTTGAATACATGATAATAAAGCTATTATCACATCAACATCTAAATCAAATTAAGCAATTTAATCTAGATAAAAATCAAAAGAGGAAGAAGAGAAACTTGAATAACAACTAAGCAATATGAACAAGTGAAACAAGATCTCCAAATTAAACATCAAGATGACTAATCCCTTGGATTGATTATAAGAGCCTAACCTTTCATAGATAGGAAGGAAGAACTCAGAAATAAAAGAATAAAAAGAAAATTGTAAAGAGAATGGAGAAGAAGAGAAAGAAAACTCTCACAAATACTCAAACTTTCTTCAAACTTACTTAAAATTGAATGATGTATAATACAAAGAGATTGAGTCTATTTATACTAATCCTAAAAGTCAATTTGTAATTGAAAATAATCTGAATACAAGCTGTAAAAACATGAAAATTATCAAATATGGAAGCTTGATGCATGGTTGGTAGGTTGGTGCATGGTTGATGGCTTTTAGTCACCAACTTTTATCCGACTTCCAGCTTGATTTTCATGACCTAGATGGTGCATTTTGGCTTGGAGGTCTTTATAAAAGTTGTAGCCAGTTGTCTTCTTGAAATTTTGGCTTTGGAATCATGCCATTTGGACTTTTAGAACTTCAGATATGCCAAAAACACTGCACCTACCTCAAGTTAGGTTGGCAGAACGTGTTTCCAAATTTAAACCAACTTGTAGCTTCATAATCATGCCTAAAACAACATCTATTGACTAAATGGTCTTCAGTGAAGTTGGAGATATGAGTCTTATCTTTCTAATGGCAAAGTTTCAGCTCAAGAGGAGGCCTATAGCTCACTATGTAGTCCAATATGTGCACACTGCTCAGATTTCCGTGACAGCAAACCCACTCTGCATTGCAAGGATATTTTGGACCCTAAGAAGTCCGATCTAGCTCTTGAGTTCTTCATGAAACTTGTAGAGCCTTGTCTTAGCTTTCCAAAGGCACCAAGATCACCTCAAATAGATCACCGAGTCCCAAGTTATGGCCTAACCAAGGAGGAAAGGTCAAAATGCATTAAAATCCAAGAATTATTCATAATTTGCATTAAAGCCCAATGAGGCCCAGCAACATTAAACTCATCTAAAATACTAATATTGGGCACAATAAACATCTAATAAAGTCTAGTACAAAGCTAACATAAGTGTCTCAAATTGATTGATCAATAGCCCAATAAACAAAGGTAGGGGAAGACTAAAGAAAACTCTAACCGAAACCATTAAGAAGGACCTTGACCTAAATGGTCCTTCCAAAAATATGGTATTTGATAGAGCACAATGGCGTCATTTAATCCATGTAGCCGACCCTACCTAGTTGGAAAAAGATTTTGATGTTGTTTTTTGTTTGATAGTTCTTCAGTATCAGTCCACGTGATGATCAAGTTGTTATGAAGGTTCTCAGTTGTCTTGCATGCAACCTGGATGGTGCATGTTTCAATTGCTTTATTTCCATGGAAGTGTCAAGATTGGCATGAATGTTTTTTTATTTTATTTTATTGCAGATTTACATTCTTCTCTACAAAGAGGTAGCTCTTGCTTTGAAAATCAACAGTGTTTATAGCAAGAGAAAGCTTCTTAGCATTCATGAGAATGTGAGGGTACTACGCTATCCTGACCACTTTTCTACTGGCGTTTACCTATGGTATGTAATCTCCTAAAACTTGGCTTTATATATTTAGTTTTATAAAGAGATTTTATTTTTAAAAGTTTTTTAATTAGCAAGTTTCAACTTTCAATTATACTACAATTTTTTGTTTCTTATTTGTGCTCATGATGATTATATACAGGTCGCACCATGAAAAACTTGTCATTGTTGATCACCAGATTTGCTTTATTGGAGGACTGGATTTATGCTTTGGTCGTTATGACACATCGGAGCATAAAGTAGGAGATTTTCCTCCTCTGATCTGGCCTGGAAAAGACTACTATAACCCTAGGTAAGTTTTGTGAATAGAAAATAAAATCACAAAGAAGCTCTATGTAAGTGTGTGTTTGGCCATGCCGTGAAATCAGCAAAAGCTTCTTTTTAGAAAAACAAAAAATGCACTTCTTTTAATTTGTTGAAGTGTTTGGCCGAAGTTTAAAAGTGCTTTTATGTTACAGCAGAAGCAGAACATCTTCTGTTAAAGAGAGGTAAGAAATTGGTGCTTCTATTAAGGAGCAGTAGCAGAAGCCGAAAAAAAAGATGCTTTTAGACAAAGTTGTTTCTTTCTAATTGTGCTTTATATAGAAGTGTTTTTTAAAAAAGTAATTCTCAAGAAAGCATAAATGTCACAGCATGGCCAACAATTGGTAATCTGGGAAGTATGAGTTAAAGTGTTAAAACAATTCATCAGATTGCAGTTCTTAATGCTGAACATGTATGATTCATAGAGTGCATTTCCGATAGGTTCTACATCAGCTAGTGATCAGGTTTAAGGAGTTAATAGAGTAGTTGCCTATTTAAATCCATTCACTTTTATACTAGCAGAGGCATATTCTGACTAAGAAAACTATATGGTAGGTTTTGCACTTGCTGTTTTTTAAGATATATCATTCATTATTACTTGGTCATAGACTAGCTCTGTCTTGTTAGATATAATTCATGGATTCATTTTCAATTTTTCCAGGGAATCTGAGCCAAACTCATGGGAAGATACAATGAAAGATGAATTGGAACGTGGAAAATATCCTCGCATGCCTTGGCATGATGTTCATTGTGCCCTTTGGGGGCCACCTTGTCGTGACATTGCTAGGCACTTTGTTCAGAGATGGAATTATGCGAAGGTTAGACTCATTCAAAAATTGCGTCGAATTCTCAATGCATTCTGGTCCTAAATTCCCAATAGGAAATAATGTTTTTTTTACCCATCAGAGGAACAAAGCTCCAAATGAGCAAGCAATACCATTACTTATTCCTCAACATCATATGGTTATTCCACACTACTTGGGAAGAAGCAGAGAGATGCAAATTGAAAGCAAGAATACTGACAATTATAGAGTCATCAAGAGGGTAGATTCCTTTTCCTCATCAGCCCAAGATATTCCTCTACTTTTGCCTCAGGAGTCTGGTGAGCTGGACATTCCTGAAGGAGACCCAAAATTGAATGGGTTAAGCTCCTTTTCACATCGCCTTGACCAGCCAAGTAGGGTCAGGAGCGGCCGTCCTTTCTCTTTCCGAAAGGCCAAAAGTGAAGCGGTTCGTCCAGATACACCAATGAAGGGCTTTGTAGATGATCTTGACTCTCTGCATTATCATGACAAAAAGTCTCTGGATAGAGTGGCTCATGTTGATTTACAAAATACAGATCCAGAATGGTGGGAAACACAAGAACGGGGTGATCAGGGAGGTTTTGCAGATGAATCAGGACAAGTTGGTCCTCGTGCGTCCTGCCGTTGTCAGGTGCGTTGTTCTCATATTGCCGAAGTCTTGGTGACCTACTCAAATATAATTGTGTCATTGACTTATACAGTTTGTTTTATCTGTGTGATATACTTTATATGATCATGTCACTAAGAGTTCATTAAAATGTAATAAATGCAATTTATATCATTAAGTATTATTTATTAAGAGAAGTCAGATTTTTTTGGGAAGCTATTGACATTGACCAATTTTTGCACAACATAAAGCCTAAAATCCATGGGAAGTCAGTGATATTTCAGATTTCAGATCTTGCTGGCAGATTTACTTGCATGAGGATGTATTATACGATCTTATTCCTTTTATACTTTTCTTGTTACTTTTATGCTGTTAATTTTTTGACACTGGTCATTGTATCTTCTACCATTTAAAATAGCCTTTAATTGATAGGTTATTAGAAGCGTCAGTCAATGGTCTGCTGGAACAAGCCAAACCGAAGAAAGCATACACATTGCTTATTGCTCTCTTATTGAGAAAGCAGAATACTTCATCTACATTGAGGTATTAAATAAACTTTTATCATATCTCCACTGAATGAGATACAATTTTTGAAGAATGATGGTTTTGCAGATGATCATATCAATAGTAGTTTTGCTTTATTAGTTATAAAACCTATCAAGAAGCTTGCAATTAGATTGGAAATAAGATCTACAGAACATGGCTAATAATTATTTGAATTACCATATCAGCATTTCCTATCGTAACTGAAGTGCCTAGTAATGAAATGCTAAACAATTTGGATGTTTTGACAGTTTCTACATAATATCTCAGCTCTCAGGTTTTGGCTCCAACATTTTTTATTGTCTTGTTCAAGATGATGATTACATTTTATGCTTAACCAACACGTGGCTTATATTATGTTGCTTTACATGCTTGTTTCTGGAACTTATTTTGGACATTACTCCTGGGATGAACTTAATGCCTATTTCAGCAGTAGTAATGAGTTTGTCGTTTCATTAATATATCCTGCATATATCATCTCCTTTAATATTAAGTTGAGCTGATTATAGAAAGGGCTTGACAGCTCTTAACTAGGCTTCATTTAATGTCTGATGCTATGGCTGCCTTTCTGAGTATCCAAATGCTTTTTCCTGCGACATTTTTTTCCGAGATAATTACTTCCATTTAACTCCTTAAAGGTTTATAATTTTCCAACCTCCTTTAAAAGGAAAGTTCACTTTTTAACTTTTGTAGCCATCTCTTTTTGCGGCGCTGAAGCCATGCTACAGGGTCCTTAATGAGCTAAGTGTAGTATAAGGATTATTGATGGATATGGCCAATATAATATGTACTATGCCAAGCACCTAGGTTTTAGATGAATGGGAAGATGCAGTATCTGTAATAATTCTAGTGGTAGTCTGCATTGTGAACAAAAACTATCAGAAATCCACAAAGGATACATTTGTGAGGGATAAAGATGTTATGGAGAAAAGCAAAATGGTTGGCAGGCTGCAGCACAGTATCAGAAATAGAAGCCGGAGTAGTCTAGACAAAAAATGAAGAAATTATCAATATACAAACACATCAATGCCAGGGGAGTCCTTACTTCTTATCTATACTATTATAGAAATGGGATTTCCCCTCTTGGTGTATTTTTTACTTTTCCTTATAAAAGGGACAAAATTGTCATTGCAAATTAACCACAAATGCAGACCACTTTCACTCACTCCTACTTGTAAGGAACTTTTCTTTTAAATTATTATCTTATATATATATATATATATTTCAGTTTATAGTCAGACAGTTTTTAAATTTAAAGAGCTCTCGTACCTAAAAATATTTAGACTGTCTCTTTACACACACATCACTGGTGCCTGTTCTAGTTTTAAGAAGGTGGATATAGTTGAACAGCTTTGTTTGTTAATAATAATCCAATTATTCATACAGCTTGTAATATATATTTTTTTATAAAAGAAGAAATTCATTAAGACAAAGAAAAGAAGAAAATTACAAGGAAATTGGAGGATAAGGGATCCTCCATAACCTAAAAAAAAAAGGGGGGGGGGACAAAGAAAAAACAACTTGTAATATATATTGTGCATTGCATTTCATGGACTTAATTGAATCAGCTTTGGTGAAGCAATAATAATATTTTGCCCTCCCCCCCTTCTCTCATAAATTTTCATGCTTAAAGGGTTAGTCGTATTCTTCTATCCCTTCCTAAGTCTGTTCTGAACCTTGTTCTGATTGTTATGTTTCATCCCTGGCAACTTGTTCCAGAATCAATTTTTTATCTCAGGTCTTTCTGGAGATGAGATGATACAAAATCGTGTGTTAGAAGCTTTATATCGACGGATTATGCGAGCTTACAATGATAAAAAATCTTTTAGGGTTATAATTGTCATACCACTCCTGCCTGGCTTCCAGGTTCTAATTAATTTTATTTCTTACCTGCTTCAACACTGAGACTAAATATTTATTTTTGCATGATTGTTGGACTTACTTCTCTGTTATGTAGGGGGGCCTTGATGATAGTGGTGCAGCATCTGTGAGAGCAATAATGCATTGGCAGTATCGAACCATTTGCAGAGGGCAGAATTCTATATTACATAATCTTTATGAACTTCTTGGTTCAAGAATACATGATTACATCTCTTTTTACGGCCTCAGGGCTTATGGTAGACTCTTTGACGGTGGTCCTGTGGCAACCAGCCAGGTATTCTTTTACATTTATGGTCTTATACTTAAGTAGTTCCAGTCAGCTTAATCATATATGCATATACTGCAGGTGTATGTTCACAGTAAAATCATGATTGTTGATGATTGTACAAGTTTGATTGGATCTGCTAATATTAATGATAGGAGTTTACTTGGCTCCAGAGATTCTGAGGTACAGTTCCAAGCCTTGTCCCCCCCCCCCCTCTCTGCATATGCTGTATATCAATTTGTCTGAATGCCTCAGTTTCTTTACACTCAGCTGAATTTATATAACTATTTTAAATAGGTGATAAGATAAACAAATATTAATTCCTAAGGTGCATTGCATGCATTGCATATAAAATGACTACTTTATCCTACTGTATAGGTACATCAGTATGGGCTTTGTCGGTATAGGTATCCAAACTTAATTATGACAGTACATGTCGGTATGGCTATATGGCTTTGTCCGTGATCGCTGTCATCCTTTGTGGTACATCCAAACTCAATTATAGGTACATCCCGGTATGGCTATATGGTATCGGCTTTGCTGTATCCACTATATTTGTCCAAACTCAATTATGACAGGTTGTCCAGTATGGCTGTATAGCTGTCCAGACTCATTATCCTATCCTGTCTCATAAAAATATATATCCTACTAACATCCCCCCTCAAATTGATGCGGCTGATCAAGAAGCATCAATTTGCCAATGAGAAATTGATGACGAGGCCGAGGCATTGCCTTGGTAAAGACATCGACAAGTTGAAGATCCGTGGTGATGTGGGAAGGGAGATAACATGACTATCAAGAACCTCACGAATGGAATGACAATCCACCTCAATATGCTTGAGTACGCTCATGGAAAACGAGGATTAGTAGCAATCCCCAGATGGCACTAGTATTATCGGCATAGAGAGGAGTGGAATCTAGTTGAGGAAATCCAAGTTCAGCCAACAAACCACGAAGCCAAATAATTTCGAACAAGGAAGCGAGACATGGCGTATTGATCCAGTGGAAGATTTGGCAACACGGGCTTGTTTCTTACTTTTCCAAGAAATAAGTGCATTACCAAGAAACATACACCAACGCGTATGGCCGTCGAGTGTCGGACATCCAGCCAATCGACATCAGTGTAACTAATCAATTGAAGAGAAGACCCAACGGGGAAAAAGGCCACGCATTGGAAGTGCCTTTCAAATAGCGAATAATCTGACGAGCAATGACTAAATGAAGATGTCTAGGAGTTTGCATGTTGGCTGACCTGTTTGGACAACAAAGGAAATATCGGGCGAGTAATAGTTAAATAGTTAAGACTCTCGACCAAGCGACGGTACATCAAGGGATCGAAAGAATGTCACCCTCCTCACGACGATACTTCACATTGACTTCAAGAGGAGTGTCAACTGGAGAAGGCGATTGAAGGCCGACCAAAGAGATCGAGATCCTGCATATACTTACGTTGATGTAAGAAAATACCGTAGGATCCAGAGTGCACCTCAAGGCCCAAAAAATAATGAAGGGAACCAAGGTCCTTCATATGAAAGGATACTGAAGGTTGTTGCTGAATCGTCCTAATGAGAACAACATCTGTCCCAGTGATAACAATATCATCAACATAAACAAGAAGAAGAACAATACCATACTCTGTTTGTGAAGGAATAAGGAAGAATCATATGCGGCTCACGGACGAAAGATAAACCAAGTAAAGTGGAGGCGAAATTTCTCAAACCATGCCCGAGGAGCTTGTTTTAACCCATAAAGAGAACGTTTGAGCTTGCACCACTGAGAAGATGAAGTGAAAATAAGCCTGGAGGTGGAGTCATAAAAATATCTTCCTTAAGGTCACCATGCAAAAACGCATTCTTAACATCCATTTGGTGGAGAGACCAACCCTTAGACGACAATAGCAAGAATGGTTCGCATAGTAGTCATCTTAGCCATAGGAGCAAAGGTCTCATCATAATCCACCCGTATTCTTGTCTGTTCCCAAGAGCAACTAGTAGAGCCTTATATCTGTCTAGAGAACCATTAGAGTTGAGTTTTATAGAATATACCCATTTACAACCAACGGGTTTATACCGAGAAGGACACAAAACAATATCCCATGTATGATTCTCTGAAGAGCACGTAGCTCGGTGTGCATGGCTTGCTCCCAACATGCATGCTTAGCGCTTTGAGAATAACAAGTAGGAACAATAATGCGGATAACATGGCGTAAGTGATGTATGTGGAAACCCATTACCTATCTGGTGGATGAGAGATCTGAGTAGACCGTCGAGGTCTTTGGACGTAGGCTCGAGGTGGCGGGTAAGTGTCGGGAAAGGGTAGAGGTGGCCGGCGTCTCGTATACAAAATACCTGGTTTGAAACGCTGATGGACCAGAGATCATCAAAATTAGGAAGCATAACGGGGGTTAGAAGAAGAGACCCTGTGATGGGAAGAAATACTGATTTTCAAAGAAAACCACATTTCGAGAAATACGAAGACGATTAGCAGTAGTATCATAACACAAAAAACCTTTTTGAGTATTACTGTAACCCATAAACGCACACTGAACTGCTTGAGCCCCAAGTTTGTGACGTTCAATAGGTGGTAAGTGAACAAAACGAACCTGACCAAAAGTATGAAGATGATGATAAGTAGGAGGCTTGTCATATAGACGATAAAAGGAGAATCAAAGTCTAAAACCTGAGAAGGAAGGCGATTAATGACATAAACGGCGAGTGGACAAAGCCTCGACCCAAAAACGAGGTGGAGCAGAGATGATTCAAGCAATAAGGTTCGAGTGACATCCAATAGGTGGCGATTTTTACGTTCGGCTTAACACCGTTTCTTGAGGCGTATATGAACAAACGTTGAGAAACGATACCCTTATGCTGTAAGAATGACTGAAATTCATTAGATAAGTATTCTCCACCAGAATCAGAACGTAAGATTTTAATACAAGTAGAAAATTGAGTCTCGACATAGGCTAAAAAGGTCCGAAAAACTGAAAAAAAAACCTCGGTTTGGAGCAGAAGAAAATATACCCAAGTAAAAGCATTGTAGTCATCAATAAATGTCACAAAATATTTATAGGTGGCGTGAGATTTAACAGAGTAATACCCGTAC
Source organism: Styphnolobium japonicum (assembly GCA_023212625.1). Taxonomy (NCBI): domain Eukaryota; kingdom Viridiplantae; phylum Streptophyta; class Magnoliopsida; order Fabales; family Fabaceae; genus Styphnolobium; species Styphnolobium japonicum. The sequence goes on along the minus strand of JALBWW010000003.1, from coordinate 14,853,081 downwards.
ATCACTTTGTGAATAATCTCGAAACATGTTGATGCCACGACTACCATGAGAAGGAAAAGGTAAAGTCTTGCTTTTGGCAAGCTTACAAAGCAGAACAATCAAAGGAATCAAACTGAATTTTATTACCCAATGATCCATGCTTCAACAAATGAGACAAAACAAGTGAATTAGGATGGCCCACGTTTATGCCAAACCTCACTTTGATTAGTTACGGCAAGTTACAAGCGAAAGAAAAAGACTAGGAGTAGTAAAATGTATAGGAAACATTCGTCCCAACTTTAGGCCCCTTCGCGATCACTTTCCCGACACACACGATCTGCCGCAAGACAACCACCACGAGAAAAATGCACATCACAGTTGTTATCGACCAATTGGCCAAGAAATTAAGCTAGAAGAAAGTCTTGGAGACACAAACACATTACGAAAAGATGAATCAATATCCCCAACAGCAATAGGAGATTACTACCATTTGCAATTTGAATGTGTTGTGTGCCATGATAGGTCGAACATTATGCAAATAAGTAGAACTACTAGTCATATGATTCAAGCTCCGGCATCAACAAACCAAGGTTGAAGAATTTTCTTATCCTTACCTTGAAGGCCCAAAGGCGAAAAGGCGAGAGATTATCATCACATTGCACCATCTCCTGGAGTTATGACAGATTGGCGGGAGGCTGCGGAGGTGCTACCATATCATTATTGGACTGCAGAAGAAGAGGAATAAACCTTTGCTTGAAAGGCATTGGCTTGACGATTTTGTGGTCTCGTAGGACATTCCTTAATAATATGGCCATGCTGTTTGCAGTAACTGCAAAATTTCCTGCTACAATTTCGAGCAATATGGCCAAATTCTTTGCAGGAATAACAACGAACCCGCTTGATAAACCTTCCTTTTTCCTTCCCTTGGGCAGCATAAGCCACAAAGGATGACTTCCAAAGGGAATTGGTCTTGCGCCATGGCTCCTTGAGTGGATAGGCGTTGTTCCTCCGAATTAATTCACCAAAGCATACATCCATGGAGGGAGGCCGGATCTCGATTTAATAAAGCGTAGTGTAATCTCAAATTGCAGTCCGAGTTTCATGAGAAACGATCCCTTTTGCTATCATTATAAACTTCTTGGAGAGCGAAAGTGCGACCTTGGGGATTTTAGCATGAATAATATCAGAAATCATTTGTGCATAAATTGAGAAAACCATAATAGTATTATTGAATAGGCAGTTACCTTGGCGGTAATTTGCAATGTCGAGTTCAAGCCCAGAAACGCTTGGCTTATTATCTTGATTGTAGATACGTTTAAGATAGTCCCACATCTCCTTGGCTGTCCTAAATGACCGCAAATTGTTGACCATGTGTGGTTCAATGAAGCCCAAAATCCAAGAGATAATCTTAGCATTCTGCGTTTGCCATGTAGCAAGTTCAACGGACAATTGAGGTGCGGAGGAGCCATCAATGTGATCCCATAAGCTTTTGCCTTTAACAAACATTTCGAATTGAAATGCCCAAGCAGAATAATTCTTGCCACTGAACCTAACTGAGAAGCTATCGGTTGTCATGGTGGTCAAAGAGAAGCCAAAGAATCGAAAAAAAAATTGAGAAGTACTTGGTTCGAAAGAAAAGCTAGAAACCAAGAGCCCCTTGGAGCTAAACCAGAAACTGTGATCCAAAAGAAAACCAAACTAAGGTGCCTAAGGCACACCAAGAGAGACACTTGTGAGAAGCCCTTTTAGGGCAGGAACCAAAATATGGTTTGAAACTTTGTGCCTAAATTCAAAGAGTAGACTTTGATACCATATCAATTTGTCACGAATGCCTCGGTTCTTTACACTTTCAGCTGAATTTATATAACTATTTTACATAGGTGATAAGATAAACAAATATTAATTCCTAAGGTGCATTGCATGCATTGCATATAAAATGACTACTTTATCCTACCCTGTATGGCTGTCCAGTATAGCTGTCCAAACTTAATTATGACATGTGCATCGATGACGGCTATATGGTCATCCCAGGCTAACGTCCACTATGGTGTCCAAACTCAATTATGACAGTGTCGGTATAGCTATATGGTACATCGGTATGGCTATATGGCTGTCAGGCTAGCACATCCCACTATATTTGTCCAAACTCAATTATGACAGTCGGTATGTTGTATAGCTGTCCAGACTCAATTATCCTATCCTGTCTCATAAAAATATATATCCTACTAACACTGTACAAGCTTGATTGGAGGTTTAAAAATTTTAAGTTACTGATTCACTTTCACAGTATCTCATTTCATGAACCCTCGTTGTCTCAATTTTTATCAAAGTGAGTCACAAATGTTCCATTTCATCGATGCTAATTCTTATATTTTAGAAGCATGACAGTTTACATCCTGTTATCTTTTTTTCTTTTCTATACATTTCATTGGAAATTTTGGGGGAAAGACTGCAAATTTAACTATTGGTGTTCATGCCGACGGGATTTAGTCCAGTTAGTAAAGGTCAAAGCACTTCGCTTGTAAGGCAAGTTTGAACCCGCTGCCAGCAATCTCTCTTCTTTGGCGATCTGTAAATATCATTGTAAGCCTTCGCTGAGGCCTGTGACATGCCCTGGCCTTGGAATGGGTAGCCTCCCCTCCCCCTTAACGGCTTAACATATTTGTACCAACAAAAAAAAAACTATCAGTGTTCATATGTAACTTTGAATTTCCTTATCCATATTATCAGTTTGATGTATCTGTGATGTTGTTCTCAAATTTTAAGGCAACACCTTAATCTAAAATATATAACTAATGAAAGAATAATTTCAACCGACTTGTGGATTGTTCTTATTGCCACCATCCTTTTTCCCACCCTTAAAATTTGTGTCTGGAAACCATTGATTGATCTGTTTTTTACTACTTGCTTCATTTTGGAAATTTTTATTTGACTTTTTGAGTTATCTATTAATGCATAATTGTTGCATCACCTTCTCTGTCCCCTTAATTGTGCCACATATGCATTTCAGATTGGTATAATTATAGAAGACAGAGAGTTGATTGATTCTTTTATGGATGGAAAGCCTTGGAAAGCAGGAAAATTCTCTTTGACTCTCCGATTGTCATTATGGTCCGAGCATTTAGGTCTAAGAGCAGGAGAGGTTAGTCAATTTTGAATTCTCTGGAGAGTAGTTGTTTCATGTGCCTGATTTGTAATAATTATTTTATTATCGTTGTACTCAGATCAATCAAATAATGGACCCAGTTGTTGAGTCTACTTACAAGGATATTTGGATGGCAACAGCAAAGGTAATAAGAAAAATAAGATGTTTACATATTACTAATTTGAACTGTAAAGGTTTTTATATGAATAGTGGTGCTTTGGGTGAACATTTCCTATCATAAAACCCATCCTTCTAAAAGTAATTCTTCCATAAATAATTATTCTTTGATAGAGATATAAAACTAATATTGGACCTTCACCTAACAACTTAAGCTGCTTTTGAGATTGTTGGTCCTTGATATGGTATCAGAACCTCTATGACCAAGTGGTTAGGAGTTCGATCATTGCCGCCCCCACTCTTTATAATTAAGTTGAATTTTAGCACAAGTTAGGGAGAGACTTGTGTATTGTCTATGCTTTTGGCCCAAAGGGTTCTTGAGTGAGGAGGCGTGCTAGAGATATAAAACCAATCTTGGACCTTCACCTAACAGCGTAAGCTTTTGGAATAGTTGACCCTTGAAAGTATCACCATCATTATCCAAGCAAATGAAGCAACTAAGCAAGAACATTTAATTATATCATTGTCCTTCCACTAAGTTAAGGATTGAGGACAGAGTTTATGGTAGTGTGTTTTGAAGTTTTATTACTTTCCATTTTTCATTTTGTTGTTTTCTGCTCTCCCAATTTGCTGATTTATTGGCAAAAGGTGTGTTCATATGTTCAATGCATTGGAGCCAATCAGTTCAAAAGGGGGGAAGTTAGGGAAACTATCAACAACAAAAAAAATCTTGTTTAGGAACTATTATCCACTTTAGTGTTTAATTGAGTCAATAAGTAAATAACTCATTAATCAGTTGAGTTGTTAATTGTTCTTAAATTGGAAATATTTTTATCAAGATTTTTTTTTTGGTAGTTTTTCCATAAAATTATAGCATGGCTCCGAGTGCCAGCATAACTTTCAATCCCCAGGCAGGGGATAAAAGACATGACTGGAAATGATATCTGCCAAAAAGACACAGGTCATTGGTATGTGCTTGATATTGAGAGCACGACTATTTGCAGTTACCTATGTAGACTCTCCCTAAGTCCTTTTAGAATGGGATGCTTCAGGAGTATGATATCATGGTCAGATTACCCTTTTTAGCCTAATCCCCTTGGGAAGTTTTTCAGATTGCATTATCATTGAGTTGTTTAAGGGATTTATGTATGTATGTTTCAAGTTTTGTATGGTTAGTTATGTGAACAATTCAGATATACCATCATTTTTTTTCTGTTGGGCAAATAAAATATGCACACACATTCATACTCGTATTTGTTTTTTGGGTGATTAAATGCCTCTTGGATCTTATACTTGTAGTTATGATTGACTTAATAAGAAATACTACTATAATAAGAATACTGATAGTTGTCCCTGGAGACTTTTTACAGACAAATACTACAATTTACCAGGATGTCTTTTCTTGCGTACCTAATGATCTGATACACACCAGGTATGTCGGTGATAATTTTCATCCGTCTTTCATCTTTGGGTGAATTTTCTCCATTGTCTCGTCATAACTTGCATTTTAATCTTTTTTTTTCCTGCAGACTTGCTTTCAGACAAAGCGTAGCTTTTTGGAAAGAAAAAATTGGTCACACTACCATTGATTTAGGAATAGCCCCAGAAAAATTAGAATCCTATCATAATGGAGGTATCAAAAACACTGATCCCTTGGAGAGATTAACATCAGTGAGGGGTCATCTTGTTTCTTTTCCCTTGGAGTTCATGTGTCAAGAAAGTCTAAGACCTGCTTTTAATGAAAGCGAGTACTACGCTACTCAAGTTTTCCACTGAGTATATAAAACATCATTGAAGAATTTTTTTTTTCTTACAGGGCATTTGTAATTTATTACTTGCAGAATTTATTTTTATTACAATTCTGCAAGTGAGTGAGGAGAGAGAGGTGGGGGAAAAAAAGAGGGTCTAGTCATGATATTCTTGTAAAGGATGTATCTGTAAAATTGTTCATTGTATAAAATTCTTCAGTTTAATTTTTATAAAAAAAATCAGTTCAATAACATATATATATATATTGATATTTACTTTCTGGTTATTTTTCTTTTATATTCTTTATTTTTTGCCTATTAGCCTAGGTGAGTATTCAAAGACGTCTTCGTTTTAGAATTTTTCTGGTTTATATACGGTTGACTTATGGAGCTATTAAAGAACTTTCAGTACTACTATTTAACTAAAAATTGCCTGCGATTCAACTCATACTGCCTCATATCAGGCTTGTCTTTCTAGTGGTTTGCTATGTTTCTTCTAGGGTCTTGCCAACGGTACATATCAATGCTATGCTACATCATTTGACGTTTACTTGCATTTATTTCCATTGTTGATTTGGACGCTTGTGTTACTATAGTCACAATTTCTCAACCTTAGGCTCCAATGTTGGATGTTCAGGGTAGACATGTTTTCGTACAGTCTACTCAATTAATAAGCTTTGTCCAGCCAAAATTGGTTTTGCAACAGACTACATCCATTTATAAATTCTGTAATCATGTTTTATTCCATTCCAGCCCTCACCATTATGTATCTATCCCTTTTAGGTGGGTGACATATTCTTGTCAAAATCTTCATGAACTATTCTGACTCAGAATCTTAACTCTTTTAATTCATACACCTGACCTGAGATCTAGCAATGGTCCAAGCGCGTTGTCGTTTGTTCAAGAATTAGTATATAGCAATCATGCATCTTCGGCATCCACCCAAAGCAACCCTAGCCATGAATTTGTGCTTGTTTTGTTTCTAAACCAAGTCCTTTGTGGGTCATAAAATAATCTCACAAGTGTCCACTTGTTTGACCTTGACATCCTGGGGCCCTCTGAAACAACTGGCCCAGAGATAGCCTCGTAAGATAGCCTTGTATTTGGTATATCATTGGGGATGTAATCGTTAAAAAGTTCTCCGCAGATTTAGTCTCATGATTAGAATATTCAGTCAATTAGAATTTGTGTTTAATCAAAGATTGAAGATCACTTAATTTAAAGCCAACCACTAAACATAATCTAATTTCATCCACAGCAGTTATTTATTCATTACGCACTTGTCAAGTTGCTATCGTAATATTTGTTAAATACCGACCTCGTATGACAATAGTGCTATGCAAATTCTGATTTGTTGAAATGCATATTCATTTTGATATCTAATCCAATTACTAATTGGACCCCTGAAGTCAGCGACCATATGGTAACCATGACGTTTAATCACCTTCCATTGTCCAAAATGCCCATCTGTTCTGTATCTTATGATTGCCAAAGCAAGGGTGCTGTGGTAATATAATCCACCATTAGCCACCACCTTATGTAACAAGTGACAAGAAATAAACGTCACGTCCGTATACTAGTTGCGCTTACAAATTGGGTTAATGGAGTTGAAGTAACAAATAGCTTCAGGGGAATCATCTCTCAGTTCCTCAGGTTTTGGCAGGCGAAAGGATTTGCTGGTGGTGATTCCAAATGTCAGGCATATAACTGACCCTTTCTGTTGATCAAATTCAGTGGGAAATCAAGGTGTTGTATATTAAGTTTTCATTTACTCAGATTGAGTTTTCAGTGGATATATGAATTCTTTTTCATCTTCCTTTGGGGAGAATTTTGAGTAATGCATGAAAAACACTGTTTGCTGAGATAACTCGAAAGCTTGTAACTTTCATTTTGCTTTCCGATGAGAAAGTTAGGAAGCTATAAAATAATATATCATAACGTAAACTTTTATTTTAATCTTATGAACATTCTTCTTTTCCATTTCATGTATCTGTTTTCGGGGTTTATCATGAAACAGCTAGAACTGATATATGACATATATATATATATATATATCATGCTTGTCTCGTGAATAACAAGTAAACAACATATTCTTTCATTTATCTGTTTGTGAAAAAGATGGTATACAGGAAAAGTGATGAGGTTCTAGGTCCTCCACTAGATGGTTTTAAATCTATGCACTTCTACTAGATAGAAGTCCAACTTTCTGGCAGTGTCTAATAACTTAATAAGCACCTGTGATTGGAATGTAGTGGCCGTGGTTCTTTTTCCATCTCTTGTCAATGGATTGGCAAGAACTGTGTCGTTGAAGAAAGAGAAGAGTTGTAGAAAGGATGATGGAAGGAAATTTGTGGAAGCATTGGCAAAGGAAGCAAGGAAGAATGAATTGTTATTGAGTTCATCTGGAATTGTTAAGTCTGCCAAGGCCAACAATTTTGCCTCTGTGTTCACTAAGAAGGGCCAGAAAGGAGTCAATCAGGATTGTATTATTGTTTGGGAGGTATGCTAACATATATATTAGTTGACATATTGCCTTTTTCAGCATAAATGGGACAGAAGCCTTGACAACTTTGATTAGTGTAGGAATTAATATTATGTTCTAATTTGTTTCTGATGCTAGGAATTTGGTTGCCAAGAAGACATGATCTTCTGTGGAATTTTTGATGGGCATGGCCCTTGGGGACACTTTGTAGCCAAAAAGGTCAGGAAACTAGTACCTGCTTCTTTGCTGTGCAATTGGCAGGAAAATCTGGCTGCAACATCACTTGACCTGGATTTTAAGATGGAAGCAGACAGGAACCACCATCGATTTGACATATGGAAGCAATCCTACTTAAAGACTTGTTCTGCCGTTGATCAGGATCTGAAGCAGCATACTGGGATTGATTCCTTTCGAAGTGGTACTACAGCTTTGACAATTATCAAACAGGTTATCCATATTCATATATTTGATTTACCTCTCTGCATCTTGAAATGGTTTGGTAATATGTTAACTGCGTCCAGCTTTACATATTTTTATCATGTATTTCACATTCCCAATGTATGTAGTTCCTTTCTTTTGTTTTACTTGGTTGCTTTTATGAAAAGGATGAAAACAAGGCCCTAAGCCCCATTGTGTACCCAAAAAAACACAAAAAAAATGCATTAGGGAGATGGTATAGTGAGATTTAGATTTTCTGGTTAATATTTATAATTTATGGACAAAATTTTATTTTGATGATTATGAAATCCAACATGATCAATTTCACCTTCTCAAGAGCTGAAAAGATAGGTCACTAGAATGTAAGACAGTAGTAATTTTATCCTGGTCAATGTTTTGTCCCGTGATTTATGGTCCTGCAATTATAATTAGGAATAAATAGTGGTACTTTATCTCACATGCTCTGCCATCTTATGCAAGATGCTCTTTGTCTCTTATAATTCCTCATTACTTATCAAAAATAGTTCCATTAAATCATTCATATTATCACTATTTCACAATCATTGTGTGATTTTAGTGGTAAGAGGGTGCTAATCCCTTCTTTTTTTTTAAACTGTCAACAAGGCAGTGAGGTTTTGAAGAAACTGTTCTTAGGTACTCAATTTTATTGGTCATGCTCTAAATTTGAAGAGCAATGCTAGATCTCTGTTTGGTGTATTAATCAGAAGTAGCCTGAAGTTTGTGTCACTAATGTTTCAGGGGGAACATCTCATTATAGCAAATGTAGGTGATTCTAGGGCTGTCTTGGCAACCACTTCAGAGGATGACAAATTGACTCCGCTTCAGCTTACCACAGACTTAAAGCCAAATTTACCACGTGAGCTCTCTCTCTCTCTCTCTTCTCATAAGAAGTGCTTGTAACATTGAAGAAATTTGAGTCCTTTTTTTTGTTGTTAATTTCAGAGGAGGCAGAGCGCATAACGCAATCCAGAGGGCGGGTATTATGTTTGGAAGATGAACCAGGAGTCTACAGGGTCTGGATGCCAAATGGTAAAACACCAGGACTAGCAATATCTAGAGCATTTGGTGACTACTGTATCAAGGACTTTGGACTAATCTCAGTGCCAGATGTGACACAAAGAAAACTGACCACCAGGGATCAATTTGTCATCTTGGCAACAGATGGGGTATGCACCTTATTTCTTTTCCAGCTTTCTCTTGAATCATACAATGAGTCAATGACTCCTTTTATTTTATGGGCAGTTTTTTACCCAAGTCAAAAAAGAAAAGTATTCAAAAATGAATTGAAATTGTTTCTAGAACAATGTTGGACCAATTCACTGAATACAGATCATTCTTGATTGGTTTAGTGGCAAATGGCAATAACATTAAAGTGAGCATGTCACTTGCGCATGTGATCAAATAGAATTGTGAATCTAATTTTAAAGTACCATTTGAACTGTTTAAGAAATTGCTTTTCTTCTCTCTTTTTTTCATCTCAGGTATGGGATGTTATTTCCAACCAAGAAGCAGTGAAGATTGTTTCTTCAACGCCACATAAAGAAAAAGCAGCTCAGAGGCTCGTGAAATGCGCCATGCATGAATGGAAACGTAAGAGAAGAGGCATTGCTATTGATGATATATCAGCTATTTGCCTCTTCTTTCACTCTTCCACCTCTCACCAACTCCAAACCACTAAAGTTGTCGAATAATAATGCTGGGTGATTAAATCGCTCATTGCTGCTTCCTTATAACACAAAATGCATATGCATTTTCATATAAACTTAAAATGGTCTCTGTCTCTCTGAGTTTCAGTCAAAGACTGTATTTATATGTTCTCTTTTGTAAAACTATTTGATAGGTAAATCTGTCTGCAATAAGACCACAACCTTGTTTTCTAATTTTGAGATCAAGATCGAAACTTTCATTGAATGACTGATAAGTGATAATGCTGAAACATGAGCAAGGAGCTGTGGAGGAACGCTGTCTAACAATCTAACTGAACGAAACTATCATCATTCCTAGTTAGTCTTTGATTGATTAAGATAGATGTAAATGTAGTTGCTTGTAAAATTGTGCTTGCCATGCTGGTAGATGTTCCCACTTGCCTCTGCTTCTCACTTCTGAACTTTTTAATTTTAAAAAATATAATCGCCTTTTTTATTTAAATCTTCAGAAAAAAAATATTTTTGATATATTTAAACACAAGTACTGGACCAAAAAAAGGTAAAAATCAAATCATTTTTAATCTTAAGTTTCCATTTCTCATTCCTCTTAGGTTTAATAGAGCTTCCCTAAAACAAAAATCAGATATAAAAAACTTATGATAAATAATTTAATCTTGATTTTGGGTTTATTTATTTTAGATTCCCCTGGCCACGAGGGAAAGGGGGCAAAAAAAATCCCTTCGTTCAAACTCTCAAGTAGAAGCTTAAACACGTTATTTTCTTCAACTGTAAACTAAATATGCTATTATCTTTTAAGTATAACTTTTTTATTATTACTAGATACTTACATGTTAGTCAATAAGTCTTTTTTTATTATTATTTATTTTAAAATAATTTTTTAATATTTATAATTAATTATAACTGTAATTATAAAATAATTTTTTAATATGTGATAATTTATTTTAAAATATTTGTAATTTCTTAAATAATTCTCAAATTTTTATATTTACAATTTTATCTCTTGATTAATTTGAATTTAATAAATAAATATAGTTGTTTAGGAATAAAAAATTTAGAGACGGGAGAATTTCCTTTATAATAATATAGATAAGTCAATCATATATTATCATATTATTAAAAAAAAAATTAACTATGATAATAATTAATTAAAAGGTTAAACTCTTTATCAAAAACTATATATCTTACATTGAAATTAAAATTAAGCTCAAAACATAATATAATTTACCTTAAAAAATGATTTGTCAACTAATCTTGATAAGCAAATGACTAATACATCCTCAAACATTTTTCACAAATGACAATTATTGAGTATCGAGAGAGGAAGCTAGCTTCAGTTCCTCAGCTGAGGGGATGACCAACACCGCCACCACCTACTTACCACTCTCACTCCCTCCCCCACTCGCGTTGCGCGCGTGGCATAAACGCACCTCCCTCTCCCTCTCCCTCTCCCTCTCCCTCTCAACTCCTCTTCTTTCTCTCTCCAAATCCACTCTACGGCGAGCCATGTCCTCCGCCGCTCTCCGATCATATTCTCCGGCGACGCTCCGGGAACTCAACGACGAGTCCGATTTCGAATCTCTCGTGTCACCGGAGGGTTACATCTCCGTCTGCGGCTTCGGTTCTCTCCTCTCCGGTACGTTCAGTTCAATTTATAATCGTCATCTTCTTCTTCTTCTTCATCGCGCGAACATAACTAACAATGATGCTAGTTAACTGTTAACGGCGCTTTCTCTTGTGTGGACAGAGAGAAGCGCCACAAGTACTTTTCCGAATTTGGTCAATTTCAGAACTGCCAGGTTGAACGACTTTCGCCGTGTCTTTGCTCACGTTGCTCCCATTTTCTTTGAACGCTCCATTGCCAACCCACAAACTATGGTTAGTTCCTTCTAATAAAGTTAAAAAGCAAGAAATGCTTCATTTTGATATGTTTTATTGTGAAATTAAATATATAAAGGAAAAATAAATAATAATAATTGGTGCTGTGTTTTTTACTTTGATTAATTCGAAGGGACTCGTGAAATATGATGTTTTCACTGTGTGTTAATGGAAACGTTATTAGGAGATTTCCAGCTTGAGCGTGGAGCCATTTGCGGGAGAAACTCTTATAGTAACAGTTTTTGAGATCACAAAATCAGAGGTAGAGTACTGAGTTAGATTTCAGGTTCTATGTATGTATCTTGGTTTTGTGTGAGTAGGAGTCCTGTTAAGCTAACATATATAGGGATGAATTGTCAGATTCCAGCTTTTATCAAGAGGGAGGTTGAGTTTCGGTTTCTTGCTGTAAGCTTTTAGATTCTCAGCCTTTTTGCTTGCATATTTGGTTGTCTTCAGATATGTATATGTGGCTTCACATGTTCAATTCTTTGTGTTTGTGTCTTAGGTTCTTCCTCAAACGCTTGATGGCAAGTCTTTTGACTTTCCAGCGGTATGTGGTGGCAGGCAGAGCATTTGTTTCTGAACATATTCTGTTTATTACATCATAAGGAACATTGGTTATTAGTCTTTTGATGTTTCAATTTTTTCTCAGATCGTTTGTGCCCGCTATAGTGATGAGGAATTTTTGAACATTCGATGTAAAGGTAAAATCTCATTAGCATTCTACTTATTAAGGATATCATTTTGGAAAGGCTGGTTTTCATCCAACTTTTCATGTTAATTGGCCATTTATATGCTTGCACCCATTTTTCATGTTCCTGAATCTGATTACAGAAACTGATCAGGGAGTTAGCCAACTAGTTTCTTTTGAACTGAATGTAGTTGTATGCATGAAAAACTCGCGATGACTTGAAGGACCAAAATAGAACATGTATTTTTTTTTACAGTGTCAACATTTTGTCCAAATTGTTATTTATATATTATAACAAATTCAGTAAAGATGCAAAATGCATTAATGACATGAAGGTTTTTCTGGAAAAGAGAGGGACCCTATAAGTAATCAACGGCTGCTTCCTATGAAGCAAATGGACATTTCAGAAAAGGAACATTGTCCTAGTCTGATTGTCCTAGTCTGAACATATAAAATTCTAAAGCGAGACTTTAAATTTTGTCATGTTGTTGTGTCAATTTTTTGTCCGTGCTTCTTAGTATGCTAATATGATTCCAATAATCAAAAGATTACAAGGTAATCTCAAGATTTCTTAGCTTTCTGGCTAGGCAGAAGGGTGCAATGGATCATTAGAAGATAGGAATTTTTTCCAATCATAGTACTGTAGGTGATTACTATGTTTTACATAAAAAATCAATGTGAAAAATATACTATACTGTTTATGCATGCCCTTTGTCATACCTTGATTGTTTCAGTTTTCTTTCATGTCTTTTCTTTATTTATGTATGCTTATCTTACGGTTCCTTCCAGGAAGCAATGAAATTTATTTTCAGCAATATGGACGATGGAATATTGATAAAATTTGGAGAGATGATGTCTTACCTTGCCGTGTTTATCTTCGACACTGGTAAGCACTTTTTGGGTGAAAGTCCATATGCTATTTACTTGATTTTGAAGAGGAGATAATGTAAAATTAGTACCAAATATCATCTGGATTTTTCGTTAGCTATTGTTTTCCTGGTCAAGTAGTCCTTGCTTTCAGATACAGAATACAGAATCATAGATGCAACTCACAGGAATTTTCTTCTTAGGTGACAATTCCGCTTGTGTTAATTGGATTGCTTCATCACACAGATTACAAACTCATGGTCAACATTGCTTTTCTTTCTAGTTTCTGTTTTGTTTTGTATTGTTTCTGCGAGGGACCTTCTGCTGTTTGACCGCTTCCCTCTTAATGCGTCCCTTGACATGGTGGTTCACATATCCCTTCTCGATTTGCTTTCAAGCTAGGAAACCATAGAGATTAGCAGTTTCATGGAAACCAAATAGTACCATAAGGGAGCAAAGCTTTTTATTATTTAACGTTTTAAACCCATTCTACTGTTGAATTCCCTGTAAATTAACAGGAACCGTGAAATGTTTTTGTAGTGTACTGGCAGCAAAGAATCTTGGTGATACAGCCTACAACAACTTCCTGGATCACACTTACCTAGCTGACCGTAAAACAACCATTCGTGAATACTTGGCAACAACAGGTTCTGGCATCATGGAAGAGGAGCCCCCTGAATCCCTCAAGTACCGTTATGGTGGTTGATAATTCCAACTGTCATTTTTTATTGCTTTAGATATGTCAATGTCAAGGGAATGCAGAAAGATGTGCTGAACGTTATGATGCTTCAATAGAAAAACAAAACATTCTGTAATAAATACATTCATGCTATTCATTCTTCCTATTTTACTGTAAGTTTTGAATATCAAGCTTAAAACAGCATGGAACACAATTTTTCTCCGATATTATTGAACACGGTTGGTTCTCCCTAAATATTTCACGCCATGAGATCGTATTCAGATCTCTATGGTACCCATCTGTTCCGTGGTCTTATGGCCCGATAAAATAATTAACAAGGAAGATGACGAAGGTTACAATATATGAATTTCTCATTTATGAATTCACTATTGTCGTGAGATGCAATTATTAGTGGTTATGTTAACTAACGTAATTTGTAGTACCAATTAATGTGTCTAGTTCCAACATTGCACCGCAATTCTCTTATAAACGGAATGGTGGGGAGCTGCTTATAAATAAGTGAAGGCAACACTATTTTAACTTGTGTTTTTATGCTTCCCAAGAGATTTTGCTACCCCATAAATAATACCACATTAAAATATGTTATAATATTTTTATTTATTAATATTAATTTTTAATGCAAATGTCAACTGTTCACTTGACTTGAGGGTAGCACTAGCAACAGATGATAAGATGGAATTATAGTTAAATTTGTGTAATGAAAACATAATTAGTGTATAATGAATAAGGCAAGTTAGATAAATAAATAATGCACTAAAACTAGTATCATGACTTACTACAAAAAATCTCAAATAAAAGAAAAACATATAACTACTGCACCCGATCGCCAAATGGTTTAGATGCAAACTATACGTGTAGATTCCTTATGAACGATTCATGCACCATTAGTCCACCCAAGAATTTCTCCTGAAAGGCGGCAGATGGATAAAGAAATAAGAGAAACGAAATTTGTATTCACTAATATTTTTCCAATTGCATTTCTTTTTCACGTTATAGAATATTACAGCTACTATCTTTCTCTAGTTCTCGGATTAATAGTTCCATCATCTTCTTATACATGGGCATGTAATGATCATTTATCATCGTTCTTGAAAGTCTGAGCTTGCTGTACAGCTCTCTAGGTGTTTCATATAAGCAGACATGTTCCTCAACAGGATCATCAGAATTCGAATTTGAATCATCAGACGAAGGTACAGAGACAATATGCATGATTCTGCCTGGGGGATAAAATTGATGGCTGTCCAAGTTGTCAGATGTTGTGATTGGATTACTGCCTTCTGCAGCGTCAACAAGCTGATTCTCTTCTTCAGTGATCTCTTTTGCTGCTGCAGCCTCTTCTTCCTCCTGAGCATGAATGTTGAGGGAATTTTCCTGTTTTTGAAGCTCCTTCTCCAGTTCAAACCATAATTCGCCTTCTGTGATGTCATCTACAGTGGAAGTGCTAATGTCTTGGTTAGCAGGAATAAGTTGTTCCTCCTCATCTGTGTCATCGTGGCCAGATCCTCCACTTGAGGAACTATGTTCATCCTTATTCAGCATAGGCTCTCTCACTACCTCTTCGATCAAAAGAGATTCAGTAGTTCTCTCTGATATTAGAGAAGCTTCGGTCAAGTTCTCTGTTTCAGAGTGTGGCAATAGACCAATATTTCGGCGGCGTGCACTCATGCAAGACCACGATGACAACGATGAGCGAGTTCTGACAACAGCTTCAGCAACACTTTGTGCACGCTTCATCACAACCTGCAAGTATAAAGGCAGGATCTCCATAAGATTAAAGATGCATTATATATGGGAAATCCCTGTGCAAAATGAAAATCTAATCATTTTAGATTCAAGATCAATGGATCAGCCGTCCCTTCATATTATGCACAGTTGGATAACAGCAAACTCTTGCCAATGCAGATGAATTCCTAGTTGGAAACTATATCCCAAAGAGCACTATGCACTACATGCTGTGAATGTCAACTAGAGTCCAGGGAGCTTGAAGCTACCTGAGTGCCACTGGTTACTGGCCACAGAATAGCACCTGCACCAGCTACCCTGGCTTTTGCACTAGATATAGATGGTAGGCGAGATCCCAGAGCAGTTGCAGAGCGGTAGACAACATTCAGGACCTTTGTATGTTCAACCTGATCCCGTAGATCATTCAACCAAGAGGACGCAGTGACCTGATGAAAACCAACTTTATTAAGAAATAAGCCAAGATAACATCAGAAGTTAAGTAATGAACATTAATGTTTGCCAAAACCATCTCAATTCGGGAGTACTAGCTAGGGCACCTCAGAACGGAGGTCGTCAATAGAGGAAGTTGAGAATGTGGGCACTAAATCAGAACCATTTATAATGGTAGTGATAAAGTTCTTTCCCGACTCTGCTAACTCCCATGTCATACAGGCAGCTGCAAAAATGACAATTATGATACAAGGACTTAGCAACAGCAGTATGACAAGACAGACAAGGTTCCCATATTAGAGAAAATAAAATGTAATAAGGCAAATCCTGCCAGAAAAATAATCAATCAGAGTCATGGACAAAGAGCATATTAACCCAAGAATTTCAAAACAAATAAATATCATGGTATGAATTACATTCTTCACTCATCTCCTCTTTAGTGCTTATTTTGAAAAAGTAACAAGACACTTTAGTTAAATTTTACAATTATGAGGCCAAAATAGGCATTCTTGCTTTTAACCTGTAACAGAAAATGATTACTTTTGTCATCAAGCAAATAAGAATAAATATAAAGCCACATAGATATATTACATCTCATGCTTGTACGTCACAATAAAAAGATTGTCATAGTAATTTGAAATCTCACAAGTCATAACGCCACTGAGGAAAATTCCATGTAACTTGCACAATTAGCGAAGATCATGTGATGGAGTTAAAAAATACAAAAACTAATGAATTAGTTAATTACTCAATTGAATAAAAACTTTAGATGTGTAGAAGGTAGTATAACTACATGCCTGGGGCAAATGTGACACAGGTGCTTGAAGAGAACTCTTTCTGTTCTCTAAGAATATATGTTAACAGGGCAGCAGTACCACCGCCAAGCGAGTGCCCAACAATCTATGGAAAGATAAAAAGGACAACTGTTTAGTAAACATAATTATACAGGCATGTATATGATAAGACGCATGGTAGAATTAAAAAATGAATACAATTTTAAAAGGGAAAAAATGATGTAACAATTAACAAGGCAGAAAGTAAGAAACAAAGACTTGAAAGGAAAAACAGAATACTATAATATATCCATTGCTATATAAGTTTTCAATGCAGTATAAAGTGTTGTACACTTGTACCATTATAATGTTCCTCCAAGTACAATATTGAACAATACCTTGACTTTGAAGTCAGGACATTCACCAAGAGCCTTAAGTAGGGTAGGAGTGCAGAGCTTTGCAATCCAACGTGCAGCAGCAACCATACCACAGTGTGCATATCCTAAAACCAAATTGCTTATCCCACCATCATTTAAAACCGAATGGTGGAAGGGGACCACAGCACCAGTTGCAGCAGTCAGCGTGTCTTTTATGCTATGAGTACCCCGGATCAATAGAAGTAAACATTTTGACTGTGTATCGCGGATAATTGTGAAAGCAGGCTTCAGAAGCTGCAATAAGATTTCATGGCATCAAATCAAATTGCAGTTACAATTAAGCAGAAAAACGATGAAAACATGCAGAAATAGTTCAGCAGTTGAAAGTAAGATCGGAACAAAAGGAAAGAAAAAAGTAGCAGATGCATATTTTACCATGAAAAAGTAGAACATATTTTGTAAGATTTATTGACTAACATATGGAAACAGATCCACAATAATTTCAGAAGTAAAACACATGTCAACACCCAGCACGTATAAGGCAAACGTATTGATGAAATAAATAGTAACCACCATCTCAAACAAACATAGACAATCACGTCTACCTCACTTTTCTATTTTTCCCATTCCTTTCCAATGACAGAACTTTTTATCAAGTGGTAGAATCATCACACAGTGATAAAATAAAATGAACTACCCAAATTATTATCTGATAGGGAATTTATAACCTGACACTCACACACAGTATCGCACACTATAAAAGTCTCCCCTTCTGTTTTATTTTTTTGATACTATAACAGCAAGCCTGTGACTGACTGAAAAGACTAGTCTATGCTCAACAAACAATCCGGACTTGTCTCGATACTGACAGTTCAGTGGATGGGTTACCAGAGAGAGAAAAAGAAAAGAAGTAGTTCCAGCAATGGAATTTGAAATCGGTTAAAAGTAACATTTTCTAACAGGAATAATGGCACTTTGTATTAATTTTTTTAAGAGTAAAAGTGCTTTTTTGAAATAATAAAAATATTTTTTTTAAAAGTTAAAGAGTTGAAGCTTTTAAGAAAAACACTTCTATGTGTAATAAAAAAACACATAAAGTGTTTTTTTTAAAAGCTTGAACTCTTTAACTTCTAAAAAAAATACTTTTATTACTTAAAAAAACACTTCTACTCCTAAAAAAGCTAATAGCCCTAAAAATGGAGTAGCCTTTCTCTTAATATACACTTTGACCTCTTCTGTTATTAAATTTGTTAAAACACATACTATGTTTATTTCATTTGAAACTCAGACCCCTTGTGTTATATAAGGGCATATCCACTTCCGTCACAAAACATGAGTTTTACATAATTTCAAATACCACATGGGGTCTTAGCGTTAAAACATTTTTTGAAAAGGAAAAGTTTGGTGTTAAAAATTAAAACATAGGGGTCACTTTTCAAAATGCGTAATACCGCAAGGAGTCTCAAAGTGTAGCTCCCCCATATCTCAAAGAGTCAATAAAGCTTCACAATTCATCAGCGTCAGGCTCATATAAGTATAACCATATCTTGAGGCAAAGATGAAGTGCGACGCAAAAGCCATTGCAAAGCACTTGATGCCACATACAAGGATATAACCTTCCATAGGATTAATGCAGTAATACCTAAACAAAAATAATGTTTTTTGTGGTAATGGTTTTCAGTATAGGAAAAAAAAAACTAAAAATACGGACAGGGACAACCGGACAAGACAATGACCTTTGGATTCACGGGTATTTCCTTCTTAATGGTGGTGGAAATGAGGCCACGTTATCTTCTAAAACCCATCTGGGTGTTTGTGTGTGTGTGTGTGTGTGTGTGTGTGATTGTCTTATTCTTCTCCATCGCGAACCCCAAAATACAAAAACAGATAAATTAAAAGTAAAGAGCATAGAGAGAGAGAGACATAGTGAATAGTATACCCCAGCTTTGGGCTTCTGTAGAAGAACATCGTCGAGGGAGAATCCAGCAGAATCCAAAAACACCGGAAACGGCTTCTTCGAGAAAAGAATACACAGTGTCAACAACCTCAACAGCTCATATAACTCCACTATAATTTCAGGTCCTTTGAGTTGTACACAATCACTTCCCGCATATACACTTGCAACTGCCAAATTACCCTGCAAGTAAAAGCATCTCAGACCATACCCAATTAATTAACATCACAAAATCACCACACAAATCAAAACAACAAAAAACCCTAAAATTGACAAACAATTTCGAAATTCACCTGCTTGCGCATAAAGTAATTAATGCCGAAGGCCAAGTCGCCGATGGGCCACTTGCCTAGAGTCTCGGAATACGTAAACCTCAAAGTCTCCGACAACGTGATGATCGATTCAAGCAGAGTCGCCGGAGCCTGAGCCGGCCGCCGAGAAATCCTCCTCCTCCGAACCGATCTGCTCGATATCGACAAATCCTCGCCGTCCTCCGCCTTCCTCGCCATCCTCCGGCTCAGCACGTAGTACAGCATCACCACCGCTCCGGCGGCGGTCGCCATTGTCCCCGCCGCCATGGAATCTTCTCCGAATCACTCACAAGAAATCGGAGATCGAGAACGAAACAAAAGCATGTGCTGAAACCGCTTCAAAGAATGAACGAAATGCGAGAAAGAAATAAAAAAAAAAGAACAGAAATGTATTTTGAAAAAAAAAATCGAAAAAAAGGAAGATAAATTTGGGTTCGGAGGTGTGAAAGAAAATATGAGGGGAACGGAGAATGTGTGTTTCTGTTTGCGGGGAAAGGTAAGGTTACACTTCTTGGTCTACTGTTTGGTCTGAATGACTGTGATGCCCTTCGTTGTTTGGGATAGGATGGGATAGTTTTGGGGGTAAATTGGGTAAGAGGGGAATTGAGGATGAGTGAGAGAGTGGGCACGTTAGGGATGAAAGTGGAATAATAATTTGGCTTTGGAGAGAAAAAGTGTGGATGTGGAAGATAAGGACAAGAGAGTTGGGGTTGGGTCGGTGGGTCCGCTGTTCGGGTCACAGGCGCACACGGGCTCGGGGATTCGGTGCAATGGGATTGGTTCGTGGCTGGATCCAACCCAACATCACCATAGTTTATTTTATCTATAATTGAGTGGGGCCCATTATGTGCATTGAATGTTATTAAAATCGACCTCAAACACGTACAAATTTTCGGTTAAAGTTAAATTATTTAAATTAGTTGGTCGAAATTATATAATATTATAAAATAATTTATATATAATAATTTAAAATATTAAAAATTATTGAATTTTTTTAAAATTTTAATAATCAAATCAGTTTAATTAAATGAATTCAACAATTTAATTTAATTTTAATTAATTTTAATTAATTTTAATTAATTTTAATTTATTTAAGTAATTTCACTGTAAATATAATTATAAAATTAAATCACAATCGATTAGGTATCTAATTCACATTCAATTTGTCTGATGTATATTAGTTATATGATTTAGGTTGCTTTGATACTTTATAGAGTGTATATAGTATTTGGTCTTCATAATATCATGTGGTTATTACTATTAGGAGACAAATAAAGAAATGAAAAAGGTAGGGGCGTCTCATTATGTGGTTGGAATACCCCTACAGAAGGATGAGTGGAATGTGAAGTGATTTTCTTTTTATAACAATTGATCCGTAAAAATATTACATTTAAAATGATGTAAAAAAAATATATCTAAATAATTAATCCAAACTCTCACGCTAATTTTATATTTAAGTATTTTAAAAGTGAAAATGTTTTTCAATATTATTTTTATTATCAATTTGTTATATTGTTTTCTTGCATAATAATTTAATTATATATAGAATTATACACATAATAAATCTTATTTATAAAAAACTGAATTATTTTTATATAATAATTAAGTTATATATGAGGGGAAAAATGAAAAAGTAGTTAAAAGTCAAGTTTATTTTTTTGTGTGCCAAAAGTTTAAGAGAAAAAAAAAGTTACTTGAGTTTAATATCAAAACATACCATAAGTATGTAAAACTTATAGTAATAATTTCATATCAATTATCAAAAGTAACCATCAAACATGAGAAATATTTTAATACTTATCTTTTTTTTTTAGTATATCAAAACTTAAAAGTGAATTATCAAGTATTCATTAATTGTTAATTATATTTAATAATTTTTTAAATATTTATTATGAAATCAATCATTAATCAATACTTAACAATTCACTTTATATATCATATCCACAAGAGTTCCATAACAACTCCTATCAAACATAATTATTTAAAGCAAAATATTGTTTAGAATGCTGTAAAAGTGACACCATTGATCAAATGATAAATTATTAAGTAGACACATATTTTTTTGAGCATTTCATTTAATATTTAGCATATACAAATATACTTTTTTAAGATAAATATATTTATAATATAGTGAATATAACTTTACATATATTAATTATTAAATAAAATATAGATTTAATTTTTATCCATTATCAGTATAAAGTTTTTTTACACTGTTATTTAATTATGTATTGACACATCATTAAAATAGTTAGATTTTTTAGGTATTGGTTGTGATAGTCAAACTCTTTTAATAATTTGACAATATATAATTAGATGACAATATAAAAATTTTTTACACTTACAATAAATAAAAATTAAACTCATAAAATATATATGTAGTTGGAATAGATTGGTTCGGGAATATTAAAGTATACCTCCCATTACTTGCCTTTCATTTATTTGTTCATTGGTCAAACTCGCATGACTCGTCAACAACACTGATTATTGCTCCGGTAAAGTGGCTATTGTTTTGTTGACCAACTTTTCCTTAAAAACTCGCAAAAAAAATATATTATATGAATAATAATTTAAAACAAAATTAATTATATTATTAGATTGACTATCAACTTATGTAAAAAAATTATATTTATAGATTATAAATAAATTTAATTATATTAAAATATTGTTATATTGATATATTATTATTATAAAAACATTTACGCTTACATTTAGCATTTCTTTCTATTTCTTCTTTTAAAAAGAGAATCTTTTTTTGGTAATATTTATTAGGTTTTCGCCAATTTCATAGCCCAAATCAAGTTATAATGATATAAAAGTTAAATTCATCACCTCTTATAAACTACTTAAATTCTTCATCACTAATTCACGCTTAAAAAACCGTTTTAGACATTATTTTTCTTTTTTATTATTAAAAAAGATATTTATTCATTCAAATTAGTAAAATACATCGAGAACAACACAAATTCAACATTTCTAAAAATAAAAAATGATAAATTTGTGAACAAACTCACAGCACCCAGGTTAATAGTATAACAAGGCAAAATATCTACAAATGTGACAAATCAAAATGACCGGAATACTTATACCTTCGGATCTATAATGTTGACATGCAAGTCTTGATTGAATCTGCAATAGATCGAAGCTGATTTACCAATCTGAACCAAATGAACATCGCAACAAGATGGGAAACCAAACGACGCCGCATCAAAACAACGAACAAAATACGGCTGCACTCAAACAACGAAAATACGGAAAAACACAAAAGAAAAATCAAATCTATGTGGAAAAACTACTTATTTAGATAAAAGAAAAAAAAATGATGTAGAGGGGGTGATTCCAAACCAAACCACCCCCTCCAATGGATGAAAAAAAAAGAAAAGATTAGTAGAAAGAAGGTTGAGAAAACTGCTAGAGTTGACATTATTTTTCTTAACCCAAGTACGTGAGATATCTAATATCAAATGCCCGAAAGTCACATACTCAGATATTCAAAATTCGTATATTTAATATTACAATAAACAATAACTAATAGAATAATTAAGAATGTAAAAAAATTAAATTATTAGATATCTATTTTTTTATTTAAAACATCTAGCATATCAACGTGAAGATGCTGGCATAGCCAACATCATTAGTTCCTAGAAATAAACTCTTATTTTAGGATCTAATATACGAGTATGAAACAATAATGAGATTATTATAAGCCAACCTATTTAAAGTTTTAATTATATATACTAGCATCTTAACCTACATTATTGGACCTTTCACCTAATGCCTATCGTGAATCTCTACACTTGGGACCGACACAAGTAAAGTTCAACGTACGCTGTTTTTTTCTTTTAACATTGCAAGGTGTCTTTAAATCCTTTTAAATATGTGATTAATTCTCCTTTGAATGTTAGCTTCATTTTAGACACAAATAAAATCTAAGGTTGCTTTAATTATGTTGCCACTGTACTCAAGTTATTTTCTTATTTCCTGAATTTTAGTATTCAAATATTTGATAATTTGCTAAATATAATCAACAACACATAAATATTTAAAAACAAAAAAGAAACTTAAGTACCGAAATAATCTTTACACTTTAGGCTTTGAAAAATAAAAGAAATTAATCTAGTAATTAAGTTTTTTATACGATATCTTGATGAGTTATCAAATATTTATTAGTTACTTGTTATACTTGATAGATTTAAAATATTTGTTGTGAGAATTAACAAAACAAAAAGTAATAAATGTTTGATAATTCTTTAAGAATTTTGATAAAAATAAAAAAAGATATCGTAGCAACTCTTGTCACTTGGAGCAATCAAGTTTTTGCATGCTTCAATTTAATCTTCTTGTTCTTATCTGCTTCAGCAAGCTCTTAGGCTCCAAAGTTTTGGTCAAAAATAAGATAATTGATATCTGCAAAGGCACTCTAATTGCTAAGTTAAAATGAGAATATAATAAGTGTATTTTTTGGGATGAAATTGATTACATCTCTTTCTTCCTTTTTCTATATATAAGATCATACTCTCCATGCTTTTCTTGCTTGTAGTGTTGGCTAAGGCCTAACGACTGTCTATCTATGACATGGGATCACAACATGGGGTTGGCACTGACTCCTAAGTTGTAGGTAAAATAAGCACGACTTCTTGTTTACAAGTGGGTTTGTTAGGTAAGAGATTGGTTTAGGCCTAGTATTATAGTCCTGTGGGGTGTTAGCCTTTCATACCTGTACACGGTACATGAAAGAGAGTCTTATGTCAAGTCAGGTGAAGAAAGTCTCATAGACATAAAAAAAAAAGTCATTTTGTTTCACTCGACAATGCAACATACACATTCTTACTGATAGTGTCAATGTTCTTGTCCGCTCTAGTATGTCCTTAGACTCCAAAGCTCTATTCAAGAATAAGGTAGTGAGTATCTGCAAAGGCACACTACAACTAAGTTAGAGTGAGAATATGGTGTGTTCTTGTCCTCTTTGCTTGTAGTGTTGGCTGGCTAAGTACTCTCTAACCATGGCATGGGATTGCGATAAGAAGTTGCCATTGACTCTTAGGTCATAAGTAAGACAGGCATGGCTTTTTGTTTACAAGTGGACTTGCTAGGTAAGAGATTAGTTTGGGTATGATATTGTGGTCTTGTAAAAAGACTGAAATGCATAGTTAAATAGACATCCATGTGAGTAGCTTAAAGAAGAAAAAACCAAAAACATGGAATTGTAAATACCATTAAGTTAAATTATTGGTTATTTCTTGGATTGGTGAATGAATTGAGACCCCCTATTTTTCATAAATTATTATGTACATTGATTTTTATTTATCTATATCTTTTTCTCAACTTTGTATATTTGTCAAAAAATTAAAATGTTATAACTTTTTCATGACTATTTTAAATTATCTGTCAGTACATTATTTTTAATATTGTACCATATAAAAAACCTAGTCCTACGATGAATTATACTAACCAGATTTTATTTGTATATTTTCGTATGTACAAAAAAAGGTATATGCATTTGATAAAATAAAAAATGCAGTTTTTTATTTAGTAAAAATATAAACCATAAGAAATTACTAAAATCTTCAAAATTAAAAAAATTGTTTTTATAAATTTAATAGACATAAATTACACAGACATATTTTTATTAGATAAAATTAAACTATTTTATTTAATTAAAAACTCCATTAATTTCATTTAATTATGTATTTCTATGTATGAAACGACAGAATATAAGTGTATGAAAAAAAAAGAAATATTTCTACAAAGAGATGAATCTCTTAAAAACTTAAGACATATATTTAAGATTTATATTAGGGTATAAATGAATTAATTTAATATTCATTTTATCTAAAAATTAATTTAAGCAATTCAGATTAAAAATTTTAAGCTATTATTTATATGTTAAAACTTAATGTAATAATATTAAAAATATATAATTTACTAAAAATAACACAAGAAAATATTAATATTTAAAATTTAATGTAAAAGAGTTTACTATAATTTTTAAAATTAAAATTAGCAATTTAAGATATTTATTTACTTTTCAATAAATGTCGTATTTTACCTTTATTAAAAGTTAAAGTAAACTCGTAATTTTATTCTCAAAATATATAAGTGTCATTAATTTTATTTTTTAATAATTTTTTATATCAAATTGGTCTTCCGAAAGAACTAATTTGATAAAAAAAATTGCATTAATTAACTAATTTAATGTCATTTTATGGATTAATTTGATATTATAAAATAACATTGAATGACCAATTTAATGTTAAAATTTGACATTGAAAAACTATTTTAATGTAATTATCATTGAATGCATTAACTAATGACATATATATCTTTAAATTACCAAAATACATATTTAGTTTCTTGCCCTTAATTCTTCCACAAACACACAGTGACAAAGGCTCTGTGTGAGAGGAGTGTTGAGGGAGGCATAGCAGCAAAAAGAGTTTTTTTTTTTTTGGCTCCACGTTAGTTAATTCCATTCCATTCTTTTTATTTTCTTATTTTTAATCTTTTTTTACTTTTTTTAATATAGATAGCACTAACCAACAAGTAATTAGTTGGAGTGGTAAGTGGTTTCAATCCCAAGTGTCGAGTCAAAAGTTCAATTCATGGAATTCTCATTATTGGAATGACTTATAATTATTACACTTTCAAACTCGAACGAGATTAGTTTCATACCCAAAAAATATGAGGATACACTTGTGTTTCAAACAAAAACAAAATATATAGCACCCCCCTAAGTATTTGAATTGAGTTGGTGGCAGAGAAAGAAAGTTTAGGGAGGGATCTTACTTCCTAAACTCTTCAAATTATAAATAGATCTCTTTGCACCCTTAGTTTCTTATCTATGCCTTGCTCTAGGGGTAAAACATATTATGTTTCAAAAGAAAAACAATAATGGCATATTTAATTTGAAGAGAATAGAGAGTACAATCCATTGCAAGTAGTAAATAATATTGAATTGGCATTATGGCTACCATTACTAATCTTTAAAATTCCTATATTCATACATATATTCTGTAGTAAATTGCCAACCATGGTTGCTTCGAGAAGAGTTAAAATTCCTTTGCCTTTCCTTATTTTCTATACATATCTTAGCAGTATCATACATCCATTCTTGAGCATTATTTGCTTTTCAAAACACACCCTTATTGAAATTTTGTTTCAAGCTTAGCCTCAATTAAAAGTTACTGAACTTTTAGATTGCTTGTGATGATTTTTTGGCCACATGATCTTCTCAAGGATTCCTATGATTAGAAGGAAGGTTCTTTACATGGAATTTACAATGAGAAGTGGCTATGACAAGGTAAGTTTCATACCTGTCTAGCACTCAAAATTAGTTACAACAATAATTTCTGGGTACATGTTTTAGTATAATTTTGTAAATATCAAAGTATTATCCTAAATTTCCTTCATCCCGGAAAAAAAAATAGTATTGTTTAAAGGGTGAACTACTGCTTGCATTTAGGATTATATTGCTTTCAAGCAAGCCCACCAAGACTTTCTCTACAATTTTGCTGTCTAAAAGTTTCTCTCCCATCAAATATGAGTGATGAATAACTACCTAGAAAATTTTGAAAACTGTTTTTTATTTTTATTGTTTGCACAAATTTTTGGCTGTATTTTTGCCGGATGATGTGTTTACTTCATTGGTTTTCAATTTCTTTTTTCTTGTTTATCTTATTGTGGATTATGAATTGTAGTTTGTAGACAATTTTTTCTCTTGATAGAACTGTTGAATGCATATGTGTGATCCATGGTTTTGATGTTTGTTTGCTTTGAAAATTAGGAGAGGAAAAAAAGAACCAAAATTTAGGCGCTTACAATAAGGTAAAACTCAACTATTTTAAATAAATCTCTAGGAGTTTGGCTTTTTTTTTTATTGGATATCTTTTAAGCATAAACAATAAGTTTAAATTTCTTCTCTCATCTTAATCCTTTTTATAAATAAAAATATTACAAGTTCTTATTGATCATTCAAGCGATAATTGATATTAAAAAATTGTGGGTTTGAGATGATGTAGGGTGGAAGGGAAGGGGAGCACTTGGGAGGCAGTTTAAGCAGATTCTGGAGAAAAGTGGGTACTTCCAAGGGCTATTTCGGGTTCGAATGAGTATAAGAGAGATTCAAAATGCGGAGGAGTATTATAGGAACAATTCTCTGCATGCAAGGGTCAGGTAGATGCTCTTTGTTGACATATGCCATTAGGAAAACTTATATGAGGACCCACTGAGCTCAAGAATGCAGATACCCATTTTGGTTGGAAGAAAGCTGATGATTCAACTTAAGTTTTTTTTGGGTGGATGGGGATCGATCCTTAGGTTGTAAAATTGTTTGTTTTTAGCTCTCCAGTTTATCTTGATTTATGTTATTTTATCTTTACTAAGGTGAAAATTTGTTGCAATGACTAACTTGATGAGTGCTCCTGTTGCTTTACCACATTCAGTTTATGATTTTAAGGGTCGAGAAGTTCCTTTATCTGATGATGATTCATGGCTTTACAATGGAGAGGAAGAGTTGAACTCTGCTTCTTATGGAAAGACAAAAGGAGATGGAACTTTATGACTTAAAACACTAAAAGAAAGGGAAAGCAAAAATATTGGTTTATCATCTGGTTTGAATGTTGACGAGTTTGATCCTGCTGACACAGCAAAAACCATGCCAGCATTTGTCCATAGTGTCAAGTTACAAGGGTGAAGCCCTTGAAAACACGTTAGTTTAACCATGAACTCATTTAACATATCTGATATGCATGTTGCAGACACCCATTGTATAGGCATTTTTTCAGGGAAAGGATTTGGGTCATGAAATGATATATCTTCCATGATGTTGGCCTGTAGATTTAGATACTTTTTTTTCAAAAAAAAAAAAAATACAGGTCTACAGTGTCAGTTAACATGACACATATTATTGTTGCATATTTGAATGAGCATTCCAGAAGTTCTTCTTGTTTTAATAGGTTCAGATATATATGCTTTATGAGTTCACTTTTTGATTATGATGAATTTATTTGCTAGAAATACCTATTTAAAAATTTATGCAATTTGTCCATTTGTCTTTCCTATATTTAAAAATTTACACTATAATTTTTTGAAATGAAAAGGAAACTAAGATTAACAATTTTCCCTTTCAATAAATAATTAAATATCGTATTTTAACTTTATTTTAGGTTACCTAAAAGTCAGATGAAGCTTTTATTCAATCTTCACCACTCCTCAAATATGAAGCTTTTATTCAATTTGGACCGCCACAGAATGAAGGGTGTCTATGTATCATTCATTGGTTTGAATCCTCTTTCTTTTCCTCATTCATCGCGTTCGTGTTCGTGTTCGTGTTCAATTCCCAGCTTCTCTACCTCAAGTGCATCACTTTCGCAACAACAACAATATCCCCAACTCATAAACGTACGTTACCCATTACCATTTTCTCTGGGTTTCTGCACAAACGCTTCACATGCACGCTCATTCAAAAATTTTGGGTTCGAACCATCCAAGGAAGTTCCTTTCACGACCTCAGAAAAGCATGATTCGGTTCTCAACTTGTTTAGAAACTGGGGTTTCTCTAACTCTCAATTGCAAGAGATGATTAAAAGGGAACCATGGCTACTTTCGTGCCAACCCCACAAAAGGGTTTTGCCCAAGTTTGAATTTTTACTCTCCAAAGGTGCTTCTACCTCTGACATTCTCTTCATAGTGACTAAGAACCCGGGATTCCTGCGTCCAAGCCTGGAGAATCATATAATCCCCATATATGAATTGGTACATAGATTCCTGCAATCTGATAAGGAGACCATTGCTTGTTTAATGCGCAACACACTTTCCTTTTGTTCTAGTAGGTTGACACCTAATGTCAAATTGTTGATTGATTTTGGAGTTACTGATTCAAACATTGTGAGATTGCTTCGTAGGCGGCCTAGTGTACTATGCTCAACTGACTTGCTCAAGGTGGTGGAGGAAGTCAAGGAATTGGGGTTTAATCCTTCAAAAACAACTTTTACTGCAGCATTGCTTGCCAAACATGCTGTAAGCAAATCTCGGTGGGATGAGAAAGTTGATACCTTTAAGAAGTGGGGTTGGTCCGATGAAAACATTCTTAAAGCATTTAGGAGCCAGCCTAACTGTATGTTAGCATCCAGTGAAAAAATTAATTTAGTGATGAGTTTTTGGGTCAATCAGTTGGGTTGGGATGCTTTGGCCCTTGTCAAAGGACCAATTCTTTTCGGATATAGTTTGGAGAAAAGGATCATTCCAAGGGCTTTCGTTCTCCAGTATCTAATCGCAAAAGGTTTGATAAACAAGAATGCCAGCCTGGTTACACCATTTAAAATGTCTGAGAAGATGTTCCTGGAAAAGTTTGTGAAATGTTTTAAGGAGGAGGAAACATCTCATCTATTAAAGCTATGTCAGGAAAAAATGAATCTTCAAGATAACAGGGAGGATGGTAGCATCAGCCAGTCATCAAATGGTTAACTAATGAGTACACATGTTCTGTACTTCAACCTTATTGTGTTTTTTCATCTCATTCTAGTACTTGTTTTATTCCTGTCTAAACCTTGATTACTATTAATTTGATTGAATTGTTTCATTTGCTCAATTGGAACCTTTATGGATTCTAGTCACTGTTCTAATCTATATCAATTACCTTGATGCTTTATAAATAATAGATCCAAGAGTACAATTGGTCTTGTGGTTTAGAGAATACCTTTGTAGCAATATTGATTCACCTTCCTTGTCTGTTTCTTTTATTCCATATATATATATATATATATATATATATATATATATATATATATCTTTTCATAGAAATGGATGGATTCATGTTACATTATCAGGAATTATGGGATTGGCAAGTTGCTTGAATTTCTAACAGTTTTTCCGGTTGGGCCGTGGGGAGCAAGAAGGTAAACAAATCAAATATCCTTTTTCCCTTTGTTGGCAATCCAATCTCAGCCAAAGTGGTATTGATAAAATATCCGAAATCCTTGTCCTGGGTAGGGGAAATTTGAGTGATTGAATAGTTATTCAGATGATTTGTATGGGAATTTTGATGTAAAAGCTTTTGTACACAATATTTAGTATCCCATCTTCTGTATCTTCAAAACTTGCTAAATGACCACCACTTTTTTAATGAATTTGGAGAAAAGATTATTCCACGGGTTTAATGAGGTTTAATAATATTGCTAGCTTATTCACACTCAAACCATGTGTAAGTTTTGAGCTGTAATTTCCCCTGAAGTATGCAAAATATGTTAGGGTGGAAACTGTTCGGCTAGGTACTTGTCTTGTTCAAACTGAGATGCAGATAGACTTACGAGTGCTCTAAATGATTTTACTGAAATTTGGTTCTTGATAGTGCTTACTGGTATCAATTTATCCATGTAGCAAATCCATCTGTGGAATAAGGTTTGGTTGTTGTTGTATTATGTCTGGCAAAGCTGTTAAATTCTTGTACTGTGTAAAGATACTTCCTCTGTTACCTACAAATTTGTGTGGAAGCTTCCTGTGAGCTTGCACCTGGATGCAAATTATCTGGAGACCATCCATTTTGATGGTTGAAGAAGTTTGACACATATTACTATGATAATTTTCCTTATATTTGTAATTTAACCACACCTGTAGCCTGGCAATACCATGCTGGATTGACTGTGGCTCTTGGTTGGAGATGACCGTTCTACATGATTGTAATGGGATTGGCTTATAGGCATCCTATATATTTGAGATCGTTTTGCTTTGAAATTCTTATGTGAAGGTAAAGTTTGGGTCATGCCCTAGTGGTAGGTTGTAACATGAAGCAGCTGGTCTTGAACTTTGTTTGCTTGGCTGTTTTGAACTGAGGTTTATTATTTTATTCTCACGATTTTCATTGCTTATAGATGGTGGATTTTGACCCAGAATTTGGATTCTGGAAATGATACTTCAAATGAATACTGCTTTTCCCTCTAAATTTGTCTGTAACTCTCTGTTTGATCTAGCTGTCATTTTGCCATTCTGTAACCATGGGAATGGCATTGGGAAGGACTAGTGGTTTATTGGTAGACTGATTGTTTTCTCAGAGCATATCAAGGTAAAAAAATTGCATATGATTGTATCTTCTTCCAATCTCTTGTCCATGCATATATATATATATGGAGAGAGAGAGAGAGAGAGAGAGAGAGGTTTGCAGAGTTTCAGTTACATGGTGATGGTAGAAGAGAAAGCGAAGCTATTGATAGTTGTTAATTATCATTCCAAATTCAAGGATACCATGACTTCCCCCTACTGAAAGTTACCTTCTAAATTTATAAAAGGTTGACACTTGACAATAACATAGTAGAAACAACTGGAATTTAATTTTCAAGTTATACTAGCTAGACTTGGTTTGACTTGCCTAGACTATATAATGTAGACACAGAATAATAAGATGGATTCAAATGATGGTTTAATCAATTTGACACTTTATTTTTCATATTGACCTATACTAATATTCACTGCCCAAGAACTGAATTATTGAGCAGAAGATTTCTGTAAAATACAGTTATAAAGATTGCAGGTTCATGGTGACCAATGAGCATATAGGTACAGGTATTATTGGATTTTGAATATCTTGCCGATCAATTGGTTTTACTTGTCATGGTAGTTTGGCAATCTAAACCACAAAAGGATTTCTTTTTCCAGTTTCTTTAACTATAAAATATTCAACTATAATTTTATTTTCATGGTAAAAAAAAACTAATATCTTTTTTAAGATTTGTGTGTTTTATTTCCCATTTTTATTGGATCATTTAATGCTGTTGATTGTGTACAGGACATAGGAAATAGGACGTTTCTGTTGAAAACAGAGAGGGAAGAAGCAGGTGAAGGAGGACAGTAGAATGATTTTTTTATTTAAATTTATGGAGAGTTCGTACACTGAACTACTGAATACTGATCATCAGCAGCTATAAACGGACCTTACTAGGCAGCCTTAAAATATCAGTATTATATTTTTATACAGTACAAAATACTTTCATAGCACATACAGTAAAGTAGACTTGGAGTAACTCCAAAAAGATTCAACTGCTGACAGATGTCATACCATTAAGAATCCGTATAATTTATTACTGTTCATTATGTTATCTCACACTTATTTTTTTGGGTTAAACAAAGGGGCTTTGTCATACATTGCAGAAGCAAATTGCATCTGATTGGGGCGGTCAGAATTGGGCCAAATGGTGTGTTTGATAAATTATCAAATGGTACATTTGTAAGTGAGGAGAATATCATAAGTACCTTATTGATGCAGGATAGTTCCAAACCCATTATGCGAGCGCGAGTATATGGAGTTCAACGACTTCTCCATCGTTGCAAACTGGCAAGTCATTCAAAATTTGCATTCGATGTACTTTTTTAACTATATAATAACTAGGTAAACTCATTTCCAGCAAAATTTGGTTGACAATATATTACCTTTTCATTTCTTTTTCTTTTATTTTTAATTAGATTTTCTAGTTCTCTTGACTATGTGTGTTTAGATTAGTTATAAAAAAATTATGTTAAAGATCGATTATGTGTATAATTATTTTTTTAAAAAATTAATTATAAAAAAATTAATTTATATTTGGATATGTTAATTCATAAATGATTTTAAGATAAAGAATTGTTTGGATTGTATAAAAAAAATATTTTATGTATTAAATTATCAAAAGAGATATAAAATGATTGAAAAAGTTATTTTGTTGAGGGTAAAGATATATTTATCTTCTAAAGCTTTCGAAATAATTTAAAATTAAATAATCAAATTTTTAAATAATGTTAAGATTTTAGCTTTTAGAATTTTTTTTGAGTAAATACTCATTTTAGTTCTCTAAAGATACCAATGTCATCAATTAGGCCCTTCAACGATAAATATATTAAAATGGTCTTATAATGTTAAATTTTGACATCAAATTGGTCTTTTATTCTCATTTTTGACATCAAATTAGTTATTCAATGTCATTTTTTACATCAAATTGGTTTTTCAGAAGGACAGATTTGATATAAAAAATTATTAAAAGATCAACGTCATGTCACTTGTATCTTTAGAGAAATAAAATGAATGTTTATTCAAGTATTTTTAAGTATAAAAAATAATCAACAAATTTTTCTAACAAAATCCAAACATGTTACTTCTTCTGAAAACAAATTATTATTGTAAATAATTAATTAGCATAAATTTGGTTGCCATCCAATGGGAGAAGATATGTCTTTCTTGCTATGCAGCTACTGTCACAGCCACCTTCTAACTGACCGGAGAAATCAGGGTATAGGGTATGGTGAATTGGTGATTGAGCGGTTTATAGATTGTGGTTTCCACGTGAAAAAAGAATGGAGATGATGCCTATATTGGATTAATTCACAATTTTAAAATTTATTTTAATTTTTTTTGTTACATCAAAATTTATTTTAATTTTTTGTATTTTGATATGAGGATGATAATATTTTTCTAATGAAATTTAAACTTTCATGTTGATATAATTTCATTACTTCTGTTTAATATTTTTTATTTGGATTTTAGTTTAATCTATAATTTAAGAAAAATGATATTGCATTTTAATAATGAAAAGAATTTTTTTTTAGTATTTCTTATTTTTCATAAAAATATAAAATATTTATTTGATTACGGAATATAAACATTTATTTAATTTTATAAAAAAATATAATATTGAAATTATTTCATTCCCTCCAAACTTGGTTGGGAATATAAAAAATTATTATTTAGTTTTGTCAAAAGTTTTTCGGAAAATAAAATATTAATTTAGGATCGAGAATTTTTTTGATGTGATTTTTTTTTGGGTAATATTTTGATGTGATTTTATAAGTTAAGAGACGAAAGTAAAATTCAAAAATAAATTAAGGAATAAAAGTATAATTTTATCTTCAATGTTAGTCTAGATTAATCTACGTTTTGTCAATCATGTTCCACGTAAGAAAGATATGTTAATAGATTAGATAAAGTTATGAATTAAATTTTTTTTATTGAACATTTAAAAGATAAGAGATTATTTTGGATCAAATAAGATTTTAAGGACAAAAGTGAAACTAAAAAATGAGTTGAAATAAAAAACATATATTTTTTTAACAAAAAACTGTAGTTTTTATTTTTGTGCCAATGTTTTGATAAATCATTTCATAAATTAATAACTGAAAAAAATTGTGTCATTAAAATTACTAATAATTAATTTATATATATATATATATATATATATATATATATATATATATATATATATATATATAAGTGATGTACTTAGAATCAGCCGTGATAGTGATTATTGTCGTCAATTATGATTGTTGGACACTGGAAAGCGGCATTCGTTTGATTGTTGTATTGTTAACAGATAGTGATTTGCATGTCACAAGTAAAGACATGAACATTTCTTGTCACCTTTTATAATCCAATACAGCCAACAAAGATAGAATTTTGGATAATAAATCTCCAAGGTCCACGTCACCTTATGATAAAAACTAGTCTAATTAAGTGATTGCAATCGTAGTGAAAGATTTTATCCCCTAACTTCTCAAATAGATATTATTTTAGTTAAATTTTTTTAATAATGTAACAACACATTAATAAATAATAATATAAAATACTTTCAGGAATCAAAATTAAATTTTTTCTTGCCATTTAAGTTTAACTGAAGTACTTTCATTCTATATCTTTACTTATATCTATAACCTTAGCAAGAGCTGAACACATTCAAAGTAAAAGGCCAAACTTTTTCTCTTTTGTTTTATTTTTCCTCCTTCTTTTTCAAAGGTGTTCAAAGCAATATGCTTTGGTGGGAGAAAAACTCCGAGATAAACAGGGCAAATATATATGGAACTTTTAATGATCATATGATGGGCTGAACAATAGGTGTAGCATCAAGCCAACCTTTTTCACTGTTAATAAAGGGGCAAAGAAACAAATGTATAATAATTATGCAATTCGAAGATCCCATAAGATGCTTCATCATGATATCAAAATTGAAATTAGAATTAGGATTTAATTTTAATTTACTGTCAGTGTAAAGTTTTTTTACACTGTCATCTAATCATGTACTGATACATCATTAAAGTATTAGACTTTTGAAGTAGTTGTTATAATAATCAAACTCTTTTAATGAGTTGACAATACATGATTAAGTGACGGTATAAAGAAATTTTACATTGAAAGTGGATCAAAATTAAACTCTTATAATTATTTAATATTTTAAAAACTCAAAAAATATTTAATCCTTTTTTTAAGTAATATGAGGAGACTATAAAATTATTCTTACCTTATATATATTGTGACATATATGATTATAACTGAGCAAATGACTGGCAGAGTTGCATAGACTTGGTATTCCAACCCATCCTTAAATTCTGCAAAAAAAATTGCATTGGATTTTGAATTCCAGCAGATTCTATTGACCAGTGTATTGGGCTATGAGAGCTGCATATTATAAAATTTGACAATTTGTACCCTCATACGGTCTTACCCTACTGGAATTTGCTGCCCAATTCAAAACAAAGCTTCAGTTACCAATGCATTACAAAATAGAGCGATGCTATTTCGCACAAAAATTATTTTTATGAAAAGCTATCAATGATATATCATTATTTTTTTTTATAGGAGTCATCGTAATCAATTTCAATTTCTTTCGTGAGACACATAACAATTAACTTCCATCACACATAAAGAGATAAAGTTGTTTTATGTCATTTGAAACAGATTTGATAAGAAAAAAAAAACACTCTTTGTCACATTTAACATTTTCCTATCAAATAACACTTAGTAATTATTTGATTCAAATTTGTACTACTTCATATGAAGAGAATATATATAATTAACTGCTTGAATAGTTGAGTGGTACAAAGTACAAACCTCTATTGAATCAGTAGTTTGCTCCAACCAAAAACTGGCTATGGTGAAAACCCTTTTGTACAATCTTGGGAAATTGGAAAGGGTTTGAAGCTTTTTGAGAATTCAGAACCAAAATCATCTTGAACCAGGACAAAGTAACTTTCCTCCTAAAGCCATTGGACTGCAAGTTATTACATTGAAAAATGGCTAGTTTGGTGGATTGGGAAAAAATAATTTTTTATATAAGTTTATTTTAAAAATTAATTAAATATTAAATTACATTAATTAATAATTTATATACGATTAATTAATAATTTATATTTATTTTAATACTTAAAACATGATTAATTATATATAAATTATTAATTAATATAATTAAATACTTAATTAATTTTTAAAATGAATTTATAAAAAATTATTTTCCTATACTGATTAAAGTCATTTTCCTTATTACATTTCACCTAAGACCCAACTAACACATGATAATGAATTTCAAGAAGTCTTAGGAAACATGATACGATCTTTTGAACAAAAGGATGCAAGATGGGGGCCTATTAGAATTTTTTTCCCCACCTACCCCAGAGTACCATTTTATGCCTAGACTTGACCCGGAATTATATGCGTGGGTCACCCTACTTGGACGCTCCCTCTTCAGGGTAATTTATTGACATCTGCCCACCACAATAACAGAGTCTCCAAAACTCTCACACTTATAGACCATGACCCTTCATGTCAGCCAGCGTTTCTCTACCTGTATTTGTCATATTTCATCTACATCAGTAAAGTGTTATGGGCCTCCAATTAAAAGGGGTTTCATGTACCCAAAAATGTTGGGGGTTCCCTTTTCATTAATGCTATGTGGGTTTCTAATTTTTCACAATAAATGAATAAAAGAACTTTTGAAAAGTCAAGTCATATTATTAGACTCAAATTACGAGCAGTTACTTAAGAGGTGGTATTTCCAGCTGCATATTGTGATAGTAGGTGTTGTTTATTTATTTATTTATACAATGGCCAAAGTTTGAATCTATAACCTTATGCCAAAAGCCTAAACCCTTCACCATTAGCTCACTCCTAATAGCTTACAAGGTGCAGACTGCTACAAATATGAAGAGGCCATAGAGAATGGCAACAACAAAACTTACCTAATTCCATTTAAATTTAAAATTTAAACCTCAGTGGATTAAACAAGGAAAAACTTAAGGGCCAAATGGCCCTAGTCCTTCTCCAGTAGTGCCATGTGGCGATATTAACGTTAACCTCTCCATCTCTCTCTACTTGTTTATTCCCACCAACTGATCCTCTTCCAAAAATCTACTCCCCAATGCTTGCTCTTTTTTCTAAACCGCTCCACCTCTGTTATTAGGCATTACTGCCCTCTCAAAACCAAGAAAAAGCAAACAACACTTCACTATTTGCAGCCCCTTTCCACGTTTTGTCGTTCTACCATATCACTCTCAATTCTCAAATGGGGAGAATGGGACAAGGATCGGATTACAAAACCCAGTTGGTATTAGAGATTTGCTCCATATCCACCCGTTCAGTTGTATGTGTTCATAGACTTCTCTCAAACCCAGCTAAGGCTCCTTTCATCGATTGGTATTGCATTCTTGGAGTAAGTATTTGACCCTTTCTTGTTGATGCAAACTTGGTAGCAGTTTTCTGTGTTTTACTTTTATATGATACAAATCTCTCCATATTGGGTTCTCATAGGTGGAAGAAAATGCAGAGGTAAATACTATTCGCGAGCGATACCATAAACTTGGTAGGTCTAAGTTTAACTCATTTCATGGTTATGTGCAATCTGCATTGTCTCTCTCCTGAATAACGAGGACTGTCTTTTGCTGCAGCCTTGCAACTTCATCCTGATAAGAATAAACACCCCAAGGCTGAAACTGCATTCAAGCTTGTATCTGAGGTTAGTTTGTGATCTTTTTTACTCTATTGGTTAGCCTTGGATAGTTGGATTGGAGTATTTTAACAGATGAGAACCAAATTCTGAGTAAAATTGATTACAGTCTCATCCCCTGCAATTTTTCTGTAGGCATATACATGTCTGTCTGATGCTGCAAAAAGAAAAGCCTTTAACTTGGAGAGATATAAAAACTTCTGCTTTGAGTGCAACAGAATCCCGTACACATCTGGCAATGTCCATGGCAATTCCAATGGTTCAAGTTTCAAGGCATGGAATATTATCAGCAGGTCAAGATCTTGTAAAATTTGGAGAAATATTAGGGAAATGAGAGAAAAATTGAAGGAGGAGGCTAAGGTGATAGAGAACTGTTTGCGGGCAAATTCAATGTCAAGGAAAGAATCTCCACTCTACAATCCAACTGACTATCTACACAGATGCAGATCTCAGCATAGAGTTGAGAAAGAAATCCCTGTTTTCAATCCATCGAACTACTTGTACCAAGGCTACCCTCACCCGAGAAGCCATGTTTACAAGAATCCTGAGACATGTTGGTATTTGCAGACAGAAAAATTACTGCACAATGAGAAGGGAGGAGCCTCCCCCGTTTTTGAGGTCAAATCACAAAGGAGTATGTTCACAAGCAAATTTGCTTATGTCCCATCACAATGTTAGCTCAAAACATTTTTACATTCAATTAACGCAATGTGATTGCCATATTCTCAATATGTGGCTGCGTTAGAACCTCAAAGCGTCACAGTGCATTGATTATTTTAAAAATTAGGGGCCAACATAGCCTGAAAAATAAAGAAAACAGCCAAATACCAACACATAAACATCTTGCAATAGCATCAGTCTTTCTTGTTATAGCAATCACAAAATTGGTGCAATCTAAAGCATGCATACATAAATTATTACTATAAGTAACGTCAATGAGCTTGCATGTCATCCGTATTTTTTGATTGTCTAAATTACAACGACAGCAGCTTTCTCAATACAATGATTTAGTTTATGCCTTTTAACTCATTTTCCATAAATCCAAAAAAAAACTGACTATGGCCTACACAGCATAACTGAACTGAAACGGGAATTAGCTGCTGATCAGTGAGTGACAACCCTGTCCCATACTCCCATTGAGATATGGTTCCTTCTCCATCCACAGTATGTGACAATTACTCAGTTAGTAGTTCTCTGGCTTCGGGTTCTTGAGAATTACATTAATTGAAGGTTGCGGCTCATTTTGTTGCAAGTTCCTGTACCCCTTTAATTCTGAATTTCTGATGATTCCAAAAATGCAGAAAGAACCTTACAGCTGCAATCACAATGTCAAGACCAAAAGAAAACATAAGAAATTACAGTCCTTTGCACCCTGATCTGATTACAGATAAATATATGATCAAGTGAAGCCCAGCTCTGACATGAGCCCATAACTCGCTCTTCCCTGTTAAAGCTTTCTCCCATAAGGCGGAAGAAAAGTTCGCAGTTACCATGGTTAAATTTGTTGGCTATAACAGAAAGCATGCAGAATTGCTGGGGGAAGGGGAGAGAAGTACCTGATCAGCAATGCTAAAATATTCCACAACACTCAATATGATAGAGTGGTCAACTGTCCCTTTCTCTAAAATTGGCTGAATCACTGACGTTATATGTCACAAAACTGAACCTTTTCTGTAGACCGAACTTGGAAATTACATATACTAACCTAACATACAATTAAACTGGAGCAAGAAGAAAGAACAGCATTGTGAATGTCATACACATCCAGTCAAGACCAGTAAAATCAAGAAGTCAAATAATATCAATTTAGGGAGAGGAGCGATTATTGCAAGCAAATATTGCCCTTGACACTGCTCTAAACATTGCCAGCTTCATAAAATGAGATTATCAACCAAAACACTCATCCACAAATATATAAAACAAAACTTCTGGGGTATAAAGAAGTCAATGTATTAAGTCTCTTATTTGTTTGTGTGAATTCACTATTTTAAACTTGAGTTGATAATCTATCAGACGGTGTTAAAACTTAAAACCCATGGTATGATGGGATTTTCTTCGGTGCACTCACATATTGAAGCATTTGAGTTGCTAATAATATAATCAAAATAAGAAACCTCCAGTCAGGCAATAACTGCATAAGCTACGAACTTTCCTTCCCTGGTTCTAACACTCCCCTTCTCTCCTCCCAATCCCTGGAAGAGGGCACGCAAATGTATTCAGGTCTAAAAGAAAATAAAAAAATAGAACATACGTTTCATCTTCATCTTGCATGAAAGCAATGTGAAACTAGTCCTTTCCTTGTCACTCTGCATAGGTTGGATTTGTCCTTTTGCAGGAAATATATATACTCTGCGAGAGAAATAGCTACATATTCCAGATTCCAGTAATTATTTTCCTCAATAACTTACTATTTCTAATAGTTATTTTAAAAGAGTGGCCCTTACAATAGATGTAGATTACCATCATTTTCCCAGTTGCTATAATTCCTAACTGATAACCCTTTACCTGCTCTCCTTCAATGAGACTAGGTCCTTAAACAACTAAAGTTCCATAGAGTATAATTCCAAAAGCAACTCTTGATTTTGAGTAGTCCTTGCTAACTCTTAAGCATGCCCAACAACTGCATAACATGTAGATGCACAAGACTTATAATATAGGGAAATTGATTTTGGCTAAACGCTGAAACATTCGCATTATTGACAATTCATATCAGTGCATGAAATTCGGCAGAAATGTCTTGCTGCAAGTGAAGAAATCTATTTTCGGTTTTTCTCCTTTTTTTTCTTCCTTGTTAGGATTTCTCACATCTTAAAAGAGCCAGTATCAAATTCAAGTTCAAACCAATATA
Source organism: Styphnolobium japonicum (assembly GCA_023212625.1). Taxonomy (NCBI): domain Eukaryota; kingdom Viridiplantae; phylum Streptophyta; class Magnoliopsida; order Fabales; family Fabaceae; genus Styphnolobium; species Styphnolobium japonicum. The sequence goes on along the minus strand of JALBWW010000003.1, from coordinate 14,812,188 downwards.
ATGCTAGACACACCCAAAATTGCAAACAAAGTGAAACACTTTACTCTGTTGAGCCACTGAAAGCACTGAAGTAAACCATGAACAACAGCAAAATACCGGCAGAACCCAAGTTACATTCCAACTGATCCAACCATGTCGCAAAGAAGAGAAGCAACATGACCACGCATGATCAAGAGTGGAGACAACACCTGCTAGTTGTTTCTTGGATGCTGAAAAAGGAGGACGGATTAGAAGAAAAAATGACATATAACAACTAACAAAACTATATGAGGAAATGTGAAATTTAAAATTATTTTTAGTCTGTTGAATTTTTCAAGTTGACCAATACCATTGTCCAACATCTTCTACTAAGTGAACACTGAACAGCATGTGCATTGTCTGCAAGAGTTAAAAAAATGTGGCAGAAGCTCTTCAAATACTGCATCTCTTTCTGACACAAGTCTATTAATTAAAAATTAGAAAGAAATGAAAAAATTAAAACTGCAACCTACTCTAGATGGATATGAAAGTGAAAATGAAAAACCTTAAAAAGGAATCCAAAGAAAATACTTGAAAGACACGAGAAGAAACGTGAGACCAGGCAATCTCAGGAATCTTCCCCTTTATCTTTTGCAGAGTTTCTATCACCACCCTTCAATTATACAAAAGTTAAAAGTAAAACATGAGGAGAAGGAAGAAAACACACACGGATAAGGTTTAGCATGCCCAAAAGGAAGTATCAGCCATTTTTACAGGAACATACTTAGCTCAGTCCTCTTTGGCAACATCGTGACGTCTCAATGTCTCATATTTTCCCATATATGTGCAAGCTCCTGCTCAGAGTAAAGTTGAATTCAATTAGCCATATTAAAGTAGGAAATTACTGTTATTAAGTTTTTATTTTTATTTTTATTATTGCCTTTTAAGTTTCAAGTATACCAAAATGTAGGATGGTCATTCCATTCATGATAATACCAAATATGACAAGAAATTAATTATTCAATTACACTCTGTTCCCTTTTACGTTATCTTTCATTTTCATAGGAAGGTTATTATGACAAACCAAATATGACCTAATCAATAATTGCCTTAGCCCTGTCCTATCAACTTTATAATGGAGATACTGAAGAATAAATAAAAAAATGATTTTCATCTAAAACAATACGATTTTGAATTTTTTGAATAGCTAAGGCAAATTGGGACAAGTTATCCTATGGCTATGAGTAAACCTTACCCATAAGCAGATCGAATTTGGCAAATATTAAAATTGTGGAGGGACGATTTTCATCTAAAAAAAAAAAAAACGATTTTGAATTTTTTGAATAGCTAAGGCAAATTGGTCAAGTTATCCTATCACTATGAGTAAACTTGACCCATAAGCGGGTCGAATTTGGAAAATATTAAAATTGTGGAGGGATATTGTAAGCCAAACTTAAATAAATAAAAAAAAGAAAAGTTGAATAAAAATTAGAAGTTGCTTCCTAGACTTCTCCAAATGCCAAATTTTTTTGGTAAACTTTTATACATTTAAGTAAGGAATTGAGAAAATAGGGTGTGAGAATTGAATCTCTGACTTCAACATCAACTTACCAAGACCACCTGACGACTAAGAGAGATATTACTAACTTACAAGGTCATTAGCCGAAATGTCATTTTTTTATTGGGTTCATATTAGAGTTGGATAAATAGGTTTAGGATTGTGGACTAACCCGATTAACTTGCTTTCTTAAACGGTTAGAATCAGCTTAATATCCAATCCCCAACTATCATGGATCGATAAGATCTGGTCTTTTTAACCTGCTGGTTAAGCAGGTTGAACCAAGTTGGCCCATAACTCAATATTTTTTTTGTTCAAAAAAATATTTCTTCTTCACAAAAATACTTTCAATTAGTAATTTAACACAAATGTTTAATTTTTCTATTCCTTATGCCCAACTAAGAGCTTAACAAATCTTCAAAAAGTAGTTCAAAAAACTCAACTATTGACTTCATATTATACTTACACACATTTTTTTTAATTTAAATTATTAAAAATGAAAAAAAAGTTTGCAGATTAGCTAGCCAGCCTGCTAACCAGCGGGCTTAGACGAGTGGGATCTAATTTGGTCATACCCAACTTCTTGTTAAAATAAGTCAATCCAGTCTAACTTACATAAGATAAGCTCATAGCAAGTCGAGCTCATTGCCCATCTCTAATTCATACCACGTGTGTATTGTTTTTATTGGCCATATACCATGCATGTTGCAAAACATGATATTAATTAAAATCTATGGACTTTACTTTCACATTTGTTCTCATCAACTTCCTACTCATCAGTGATATAAGTGGATAAACCCTCATAAAACCTTGTTTAATGTCCTTCTAAAAGTAAGAAAAAAAAATGAATTTTTTATTATATAAAAATAGAGAAATGCTAATCAACAATAACCTTCTTATTATATAAAAGGAAGAAAACAAGTATTTAATGTTATAAAAGTAAATGCGTGTTTGGATTAGTTGTAAAAAAAAATTATGTGAAAAATTGATTATGTGTATAATTAATTTTTAAGAAAATCGATTATGAGAAAATAATTTATGTTTGGATATGTTAATTCATAATCAATTTTATAATAAGGAGTTTTGTTTGGATTGTTTAAAAAAATCACTTTTATATATTAAATTACCAAAAAATATATGAAATAATTAAAAAAGTTATTTGATTAATGACAAATAGGTATTTATTTCTTATAACTTTTGAAATAATCTGAAATCAAATAATTAAAAACTTAAAATAACAACTTTTTTTTTAAAAAAATTATTTTTAGTTATAGAAAAATAATCTTAACTTATAATCAATTTTACACACTTTAAATAAATAAAATAAATTTTAGATAAAATAATTTTTTATTAAAAAAATTGTTTTGACAAAAAATTAATCTTTCTCACAGATAGTCTAAATATGAATATTAAAAGTGTGTACAACCTTGAGAGATATTTATTACCCAAAAATAAGATTCTCAAAATCAAAATAAATCTTAATCAGATATAGGTTTTTTTATAATCAAATTCAAATCTAAATCACGAGATAATAATTTCTTGTAATAACTTCTTAAAATTCACTTTTTATACTATTCATAACATTTAATATTTTTTAAAATTATTTTTTTAATTGTGCGTCAAACCTATACGGAAATTAAGAACTTAAAGCGGCACGGTAGCAAGTATTGAGGACACTTTGATCCAAACCACGTAAGATGTAACATCATCATCTATTATCGATTATATTTTATAAAAAAAAATAGGCGTTGCTGACTCGCTGCATAACAACATTTGCATACCCACGTGTCCCTCTTGCCTTCTTCCGAAGAAATAGCCACACTTACTTATATAAGTACGATGTCATATCACTAATAAGTCGGTGAGAACAACTGTGAAACAAAACCCTGCAAAACGCATCGATAAAAGCGAGACCCAGTCATACATTACTGTCTCTCTCTCTCTCTGTGGCTTCTTCTTCTTCTCTTTATCTTTTTCTTCTTCCTTTCGACTCACTGTTTTCTTTCAACAACAACCATGGAACCCTCAACCCTTGAAACCACTCCTTCGCCTTCTCCTCCGTGAGAACACCCACCACCCCGGGAACGCCGCCGTTTTGCTCCATTGCAAGAGAAAAAACCGAACGAAAAAAACATTTTCAAACTTGTTCTGAAAAGCTCTCTCTCACCAACGGCTAATTTTCTCCTCTTTCAATTCCCAACCCTAATTCGCAAACCCGTCATTTTTTTTTTTCTCTTGCTTTCGTGGGTCTTCTGGTTCGATCACTTGGAGCTCGTGCAGAGGGCAAAAATGTCATCTTTGAGCAAGGAATTGGTGTTCCTCATTCTTCAATTTCTCGAGGAAGAGAAATTCAAGGACACTGTGCACAAGTAAAGGCCTTTATTTTATTTTCCCCCTATTCTTCTGCGCCTTTGAGTTTTTTTATTTATTATTATTATTATTTCCTCGTTTGTGTGTGGTATGGTAAATTGGAAATATGCTTGTTGTTCTGTATTGGAGTTTAGGCTGGAGCAAGAATCGGGTTTCTTGTTCAATGTGAAGTATTTTGAAGAGAAAGCCCTGGCTGGAGAGTGGGACGAGGTTGAGAAGTACCTTTCTGGGTTTACCAAAGTCGATGACAATCGATACTCCATGAAAATATACTTTGAGATTAGGAAGCAAAAATATCTTGAAGCCCTGGACAGGTTCGTTTTCTTATTACTTGTAGTTGTGTCTTCAACAATAGTGTTGTTAGTTATCCCCTTTATGCTTATTTACCTATTTGTTTATGTGTATTATTATTTAAGGTCCAAGTTTTTTTTTTTTTTTTTGTTGCTATTCTCTTGGTTAAATTTTCTCGTTTGCCATCAGGCGTGACCAAGCGAGGGCTGTTGAGATACTGGTGAATGATTTAAAAGTTTTTTCAACATTTAACGAAGAGTTGTACAAAGAAATTACACATCTTTTAACCCTTGACAACTTCAGGTAATGTTTGCTTTTTCTAGTTTTTATATGATGTTTGCTGACTAGGGATTGGAGAGATGTTAAGTTGGTTGCATTTTTAAATATGGGTTTTGATTAAATGCAGGGAAAATGAGCAGTTATCAAAGTATGGTGATACTAAATCAGCTCGAAACATAATGCTGGTAGAGCTTAAGAAATTGATAGAAGCAAATCCCCTCTTTCGAGATAAGCTTATATTTCCTTCATTGAAGGCGCCTTCACGGTTGCGAACCCTGATTAATCAAAGGTAACATAGTTATATTCAACTTTTTCATGTATTGGGCTTTACATATATGATGATTATTCCATTCGCACACTTGTTTAACTCTTTATATATTTAATGTAGTACATATTTTCATCCAGTAATGACATCTCTTATTATTTGTAACTTCATTAATCATGTTCTTCTTGGTTAAGTCTTGTCAATGTTTGCTATCCAGTTTGAATTGGCAGCACCAGCTGTGCAAGATCCCAGGGCCAAATCCAGACATCAAAACTCTATTTAATGACCACACTTGTTCACCTCCCAATGGAGCTCGCACACCTACTCCTGTCACTCTTCCTGTTGCAGCTGTTGCAAAGCCTTCATCTTATGCTCCACTAGGAGCACATGGTGGAGTATGACCTTAGCTTGTCTAGTTGTTTCAGTTTTCTGTGCTAGCTGTGTTAGTTATCTAATCTTTACATTGGGATGTTCATTTTCCTCTTGTTACTTAATTTTGTGCAGCCATTTCCACCTGCCCCAGCAGCTACTAATGTTAATGCTTTAGCGGGATGGATGGTGAATGCAAATCCTTCCACATCTGTCCAATCACCTGTGGTTGCTGCTTCATCATTGCCTGCTCCCCCAAATCAAGGTATATCTTGATTAGTTTGTTGTCTTGTAATCTGGTTCTCTATCAGGGGCCCAAAAACCATAATAAGGACAGCTTTGAGAAGTAGTCAATATTCCAGTATACTATTGCCAAGTTTATTAAAATAAACATATGCTTATATTCTATATTTCAGTTCTTATTTTAAATGCGTTTTTTTTTCCTGAGGCTTTGTAGGGGGAATAGGATGCTATTTCCTTTTGCTTTTTTGGTTGGCGGTGCATAGAATGGGAGCTTTTTTTACTTGAGAAATTTACTGTTATATCCTTCACATATATGTTCATTAGACATTATCCAATTGTCAAGAGTTGTTCAGCATCCAATAACCGCAAAAGTGCATATACACTCTCTTCTACCGATTTCTTAACAGATTGACTTTATTTTCATATCATCAAGTGAAAGGGATAATTTATTCATTCTGTGTAGATAATTTTTCCCCCATAGAAAGCTTCTTCTTCATGTGGATATAATTGTTATTTCAATTTCTATCTTCTCAATTGTCCTGTCTAATTGAAATAGCTGAAGAACTAGTATAATCTTTCTATTGTCAATTCTCTCATGCAATTGAACAATTGATTCTTGGGATGTTTGTTTGTGTGTCTCCACTGTCAAGTTCACATGTTGTTTAATTTCTTGCAGTCTCTGTTTTGAAGCATTCAAGAACGCCTTCTAATGCTCTTGGAATAATGGATTATCAAAATACTGATCATGAGCAACTAATGAAACGGTTGCGATCAGCACAATCTGTTGACAAGGTACTTACACAGTAGTTTGGCATATTTTCTTTTCCATGCAGTTGAATTGCCATTATAATGGCAACTCTTTACAATCTGTGCAGGTCACATATCCGGCTCCACCTCAACAAGCCTCTTGGTCACTTGATGACCTTCCTAGAACTGTTGTTTGTACGTTACTTCAGAGGTCAACAGTGATAAGCATGGATTTTCATCCTTCCCTTCATTCTTTACTTGCTGGTAGGTTGAAATGGACTGCTATGTCTTTTGTTATAAAGAAGTTCATTCTTTATATATGACTTGGGAAAATCATTTCTGAAACAGTTGGTTGCGGAAATAGTGAAATTTCACTGTGGGAAGCAGGCCTGAGAGAGAGGCTGATATCAAAGCCTTTCAAAATATGGAATCTTGCTGCTTGTTCTGTCTTATTTCAGGTTTATATTACATTATTCAACTGCATTATTGTGAACAGATGGATCATGGATGTCTGTTCAAAGAATACTTCTTACAGAAAATAGTTTGGTTGTCTATAGTGGCCTTGCGTTTTGCGGTACTGACCTTTAGAGTTTAGACAACTAACATTTTTTTTTTTTGGGGGGGGAGGGGGAGGGGTTGTTGAAGAAATTGATTTTTTTTCATATTTTTGAATTTATATATCTGTATTTCTTGTTTGGTTTGACTTGTGTTTGTGCTCATGTTCAAAAGTATAGGTGATAATGAACAATTTTTTTTTGTGATTTTTCAGTTAAAGGCTGAGAAGTTTTGACTTGTTATTGTTGATCTCTTCCTCCTCCTTGTTGGTTGTTTCCCTTTTATGGGAGATTAAAAAGCAAGTTGCAGTAAGAGCCTAGGAAATTTTTAAGATCTATGCCCAGCGAAGAGGTTATTCAGATTATAAATATAAAAAAATGTCCACTCAATTCCTGGATCGATTAAATATGATAAATTCAGTATTGTAGAAGAACAATATACATTCTATCAAGTATCAAATGGTGAATGTACAGCTAAAGCATTTTTTCGTTGTATTTTGTACCAAACAATTCATAAAAAAAATACTATTGAAATGGACATAATATGTGGACCTTTTTTTATCATGTAATGGGATGATATATTATGATTTGTTGGAAAATGTCATAATATTTCTAGGAAGTATGGAAGTAGCTTAATAGTATTAAGAATTTGAGACAGGAAAGCAGATATAGTTAGGAAAATGTTTAGGATGAGCAGATTATAAATTCATAGGTGATCAAATGTTAGTGTTCAGTGGCTGCACAAAATCTGCTAAAATTTGAAGTTTAGTTACCCCTTTCCCCTAGCACAAGTTCTACCCTTACCTTAATGGACTTTGGGAACTATTTGGGTCATATATGGGTATGGTTTGTTTGTTTGGCTTTCCACTTCTCCTCATCCAATTGTCTATTACAAAGTAAATTCATTTTTATATATTGTAAGTGCCATAATTTTCTTACATGATATGATCGAGTTTAGTAATTGGAACTCTTGTACAGGCTGCATTTATGAAAGACTCATCTATATCCATCAGCCGTGTATCGTGGAGTCCAGATGGGAATTTTATTGGTATGTGCTGTAAGGAAACTTGTTTCCAGTTTGTTGCATTATTACTGGTTTATAATATATTTTCCCTTCTTTTCAGGGGTTGCTTTCACAAAACATTTGATTCATTTGTATGCTTATCAAGCGCCTAGTGACCTACAGCAGCATTTGGAGGCATGTTCAGATAATTTTCTGATATGAATCTAATATGAATTTTTTGTAATTTCTCACTAATGTCTTTATTTCATTACAGATTGATGCTCATGTTGGTGGTGTTAATGACTTGGCATTTTCTTATCCAAACAAACAGCTATGCATTGTAACTTGTGGAGATGATAAGTTAATAAAGGTGATAGAAAAGTTTCCTATCTGTAACAGCTTGTAGCCGGATGAATGTATTGTTTAATTATTAATTTTTTAAGAGTGTGACAGGTGTGGGATTTGACTGGACGGAAGCTCTTTAACTTTGAAGGTCATGAAGCACCTGTTTATTCTGTTTGTCCTCACCAGAAGGAAAAGATTCAGGTAAAAGTGTCCTTCCCCCACCCCCTCCTCTTGCGGGGTTTGTGATTTTCAGGCATCCTCCTTGATTAGTGTTATAATTTTTTTTCCTTTCAAGCTGATCAGCTGTATATGATTATTGGGATTTTCAATCTAAAGATATGAGACCAAAAGGATTATTTGGTATGTAAAATGTTTTGGTACAGGAAAAAAAAGAATCTTAAAAACTAAGGATTGGATTTGACCATACTAGTGCAGGATGTAATGCAAGCCAATTTTCTGGGCACCAACATCTGTCCTATCAATACATATATGCTTTTGTACAAATATTCTCTGATCTTGTTCCATGCGTTGCCAATTCTGGAAAGATGACTAGATAAACGTGTATAGAGAAAATGATAATATTGCTTTCTTATAATTTATAAAGGCTGTTGCAGTGAATGATTGACTGATAAAAGTTATGGCATCATATTTATGCAGTTTATATTTTCAACTGCTGGTGATGGGAAAATCAAGGCCTGGTTGTATGATAACATGGGCTCCAGGGTGGACTATGATGCTCCTGGACAGTGGTGCACCACAATGCTCTATAGTGCTGATGGAAGTAGGTAAGAAAATGAAGAATAATACTGGAAATATATCCAGTTAATCTTATACTTTTTTTTATGCTTTGGGATTTTCTCTCTCTTAAGTGTTAATGTGAGTTGTAACTGGTCTTTCCTATTTTAGATTGTTCTCTTGTGGGACAAGTAAAGATGGAGATTCTTTCCTAGTTGAGTGGAATGAAAGTGAAGGAGCACTAAAGAGAACCTATTCTGGGTTTAGAAAGAAATCTTCTGGCATTGTGCAATTTGACACAACAAAGAGTCGCTTTTTGGCTGCTGGTGAAGATAACCAGATAAAGTTTTGGGATATGGATAATATCAATGTTCTGACTTGTACAGATGCTGAGGGTGGTCTTCCTGTGAGTATTGCCTGTACTTTCCATCTTTTGATGCATTTTTGAGTGCTTTGTTTTGACATAGTTGATGCCATGCGTCAGAGTCTCCCTCGCTTGAGGTTCAATAAGGAAGGAAATCTGCTTGCTGTTACTACAGCAGACGGTGGTTTGAAAGTCCTTGCTAATGCCGATGGCATCAAGTACTTAAGAGCCATTGAAGCTCGGTCTTATGAAGCATCTAAAGCACCTGTTGAGACAAAGGTTTTTATCTGCCTCTATTCTCCATCTACACTATCTGCTGCCTTACCAAATATCATTTGCTGGTTTGAATACTGTCCCAAATTTGATTTGTTCAATATCAATGAATTAGGTATCTGGCTCTTCTATGGTTGCAAACGTGAATCTGTTCATCAATAAAGTAGAACATGTGGACAGAAGCTATCCTGCGGGGCTGGCACCTATTCTTGTAAGATAATAAAAGATGGACCTTGACACTTATTTTGAGATTTATAACATTTTTGTTTATTGAATATGTTTACATGAACCTAATATACAAATTATGCATAATTTTTTTATCAAGTAAATTAAGGTGTTCATGGTTTTATGCTGCAGCTGTTTTGCCTAGGCGTCTTCTGGTCTATTAGACAATTATGTGTTCAACTGACTCATTTTGTTATTTATTCCAGAATGGAGTTGATTCTATGGATAGAATCATAGAGAAGCATAGAAGTTCGGATGATGCATCTAATAAATCGAAAGCTTGGGAATTGACAGAAATAGTTGATCCTGTTCAATGTCAAACAGTTACTATGTCTGATAGTGTGGATCCCACTAACAAGGTATTCAGTGCAATCTTTTCCTCCTTTTTTTTTTTTTGTATAGGATGATTAAGTAGTATATTTCTATTTTATAACAAGAATTTTATGATCATAAAATCCTGTAGATTTGTTCCAAGGTTGCTCGTCTTCTTTACACAAATTCTGGAGTTGGCCTTCTGGCTCTTGGTTCAAAAGGGATTCAAAAGCTGTGGAAATGGAGCCGTAATGAACATAATCCCAGTGGAAAGGTGATTGTATGCTGAGACCTACACATATGGAAATGCTTTCCTGTTGCTTTATAATACCACATGCCTGAATGCATATCCTGATATCCATGTTTCCGTTACTTATGATTGAAGTATGCATGTATTTTGTTGTGTCTACCACAAATTTTCATGTAAATATTTCTGAGTCTTTTTGTGTGGGTTTAAAAGGCCACGGCAAGTGTTGTTCCACAACATTGGCAACCGAATAGTGGTCTTCTCATGACTAATGATGTACCAGACAATTCTGAAGAAGCAGTTCCCTGCATAGCACTCTCAAAAAATGATTCCTACGTCATGTCTGCCTGTGGAGGAAAAATTTCACTGTTCAACATGATGACATTTAAGGTAATCTGACAGTTTTTATAATAATGTAGTCTGTGCCATCACTTGTAGATTTTATCCAGCTGTATCTCAGTATTTGTGAGTTGTGACAAATTTTTGCCGAGTTTCAGGTAATGACAACTTTTATGCCACCTCCCCCTACTTCGACCTTCCTCGTGTTCCACCCTCAAGATAATAACATCATTGCAATTGGAATGGAAGACTCAACTATTCATATTTTCAATGTTAGAGTGAATGAGGTAATTACTTTAAGCAGCTCTAAATTTTAATTATTTCAAGAAGAGTAAACACCCATTTTGGTCTTCCAATGATGAATACGTCAAAATGGTCATTCAATGTCAATTTTTGACATTAAATTGGTCATTCAATGTCATTTTTTGACATCAAATTGGTCATTCAATGTCACTTTTTACATCAAATTGGTCCTCCAAAAGGACCAATTTGATGTAAAAAATTATTAGAGGATTAAACTAATGTCACTTATATCTTTGGAGGATCAAAATGAGTGTTTACTCTTTCAAGAATCATATATTGACTTGACCTCTCTTCCTTCAGGTCAAATCTAAATTGCAGGGTCACCAGAAGCACATTACTGGTTTAGCTTTTTCAACTCAACTGCATATCTTGGTTTCATCAGGTGCTGATGCTCAGGTATGTTTAACCATGATTTCTGTTAGAATATTAGTTATATTGTGTTAACTGTTATTGGGTTGGGCTTGTGCTAGCTGTATTACATTTGTACTTGTTAGCATAAAGGAGTATTAGGCCAGTGTTTTATATCACAATTATTCAGTCTTATTTCCTAAATATTTAATCTACTAGTTTCTGGCCTTGCCGTCAGTCAAAGTTGTCGGACTCTCCCTGGTTTCATAACAGAAAAATCCGCTCCGTGATATTGAAGAAGGGAGGGGGGGTTAAGAATATTAGTTATATTGTGTTAATTGTTTTTGGGTTGAGTTTGTACTAGTTGTATTACACTTGTACGTGACCTAGAATATTAATATAAAAAGGAGTATTGGTCAGTGTTTTGTGTTATCACAACATCACAATTATTTAGAGTCCTACTACTTGGATATAGTCTCTCTTTTCTCCTTTCCATATTTTCCCTATAATTTCAACAATTTCCATTGTCATTTTATCACTCTACGTGTGTAACTGTTTTGTTCTTGTGTCTTTGTGGTTCGATTTAACTATGATTCAAGTTCTATCTATTTATATTTCTTTATAGAAACCATTTTTAAGTTTCAATTTCATCAAAAAAGGAAATTTTTTGGCTATATTTTTGTAGCTTTTCTTTTGGAGCATTGACTCATGGGATAAGAAGAAATCACTATCAATCCAAATGCCATCTGAAAAGGAACCTGTTGGTGATACTCGAGTGCAATTCCACACTGATCAAGTACACTTGCTGGTATGCCATGAGTCGCAGCTAGCGATATTCGATGCTTCAAAAATGGAATTGATTCGGCAGGTAAGCAGCTACTCCCCCTTCCCCTATCTCTCCAAAAAAGAAACCCTTTATATTTTGAGTTCCTGGTGAATGAACTAGTAACGTCTTTATCTTTGGATTATAGTGGGTGCCACAAGATGGGTTGTCTGGTTCCATATCCTCTGCAACATATTCCTGCAATAGCCAACTAGTTTATGCTGCTTTCACTGATGGAAATATTGGAGTATTTGATGCTGACAGCCTTAGACTAAGATGTCGTATAGCTTCAACTGCATACCTACATCAGACCTCATCAAACAGGTGTTTATTAAAAGATTTCATTATGTGTTTCAACTTCCTTGGTTTCTTATTACTGAAATCCCAATTAAAGATACTATTTATTTGTTGCTACTTGAAGTTTTGCATTTTTGGACTCATGGTTAGAGTTTTTAGCTTAAATATGCTTAGAAGTTTAATTGATGTTTCATTTTGATGATACTTGGCCCGTTGGAGGAGTTAGAGTTTGTTCACGTTCAGCTGAGCTGACTGAAAATTTCTTACATGATTTCTGCACATTTCTTCCAGAATAATCCTTAACCTTAACCTTAACCTTGTTTGTTTTCTGCAGCCAAAATGTATACCCTCTTGTTGTTACAGCACATCCACAGGAGCCAAATCAATTCGCAGTTGGACTGTCAGATGGCTCTATTAAGGTTATAGAGCCCATAGAATCTGATGGGAGGTGGGGAGTTACTGCACCTCTTGATAATGTGATGCAGAATGGTAGGACAGCGTCACCGTCAATCACAAACAACCCGACACCTGAGCAGCTCCAAAGATGATTCATATGCATCATTTTAGTTTTTTATTCTTCTACAATAATAGTAAAACTGTTAGGTTGAATGTTTCTTATTGTGCGACAGTATTTGGGTGCGCAGAAAGATGGTTAGGTAAAGATACCTTATGCATATAAATACAATACATATATATTATCTTCTCAAATAAAGATGATAATTAATTATTGCTTCAAATATCCATTGTGTTCTACTTGCCATTGGCATATTTTATTATCACTTGTGTTGTGTTTCTTTGATACCTGTCAATACTAACCTTTTTTTGCATGAATTATCAATTATTCAAAACTAGAATAGCTTCTTTAACCTTTTTCTTTTGGGCACACATTGCCTTTTGTCCTGCAAGTTTTACCTTGAATGATTTGAAAATGATGAGTGTCGGAGTGGTATGGACCTGATGCAGTCAGTGTTTTGCACTTTGCCTGTCATGAATGTTCCAATATTATTAGGTGCATGAAGCATGCAGCAAACCTGGTCTTGTGGAGCACAGTGGAAAGGGAGAGCTTTGAGATTCCGCTCTGTTCTCTCAAATTTTGTCGAGTAATCAGCGGTAGCCAGATCCAGTGAAAAGCAACTTAATTGCAGCCCCAATCAAACAAAAATGTGGAATATATAAATGTTTGCGTTGAAAGTTGAGGGCAGCACATGTACGAAAGAAAAATTGTTTTGGTTGGCCAAAAAGTGTCAGTAGATTTTGGCGCGATCCGCGGCGGATCTTGTATTTTTTGTTGCCATCTTACGGGTCTGAATTCTCCCTCCTAACAAATTTTGGACTGGCATTCTATGTGTATCAAATAGAGCCTTTCGTGACTTGAACACGAGATGTTTACTTAACTTTTTACCTATTTCATTTTTACATAAGAGTGCCATAAAAGTCAAGGATAAATTTATAGACTTGATGATACATGAATTGTTACCTTAGTAGTTTCTATTCCCCTCCCCTCTCCCGGTCTCTCTCTCACATAACTTCTTACTTTTTTGTTTGCCAAACAAAGGCTTAGAAATAGGAATATATATATCCAAAAGTGGACATAAACAAGTAGAAGCACAAATGAGAAGAAAACAATCTCCTGCAACTGGATTAACCTATTTCCAGTCTTATTCTTCTTTTCTTTTTGGTTATAAGGAGGTTTGAAGAAGTTGTAAGGGAAGAGAAAGAGTGGACTGTTGAGTATTTTTTTAAGAAGCCAATAGAGTACAAGGACATTATATGGATTTAAATAATTTTACAACACCCACAATCTCCTACTTGTGAAAAGAGAGAAAGAGAAAACTCGGGATGCATGTGAGGCAAAGAGAACACAGTCAATTACTAATTATTTAAATTGGGTTATATAAAAAAGCCTGGTCAATTTGTACTACTATTTATAATAATAATCTACTAGATTAAATAAATGTATTGTACAACTAGACAAGTCCACATCCAATAACACTCCCAACCTATTAATATAATCTTACTCTCTTACATTGCTTATTTCTGGAGTTTTATGGTCTGCCTTACGGATTTCAAATTACGGTGCATAAAAAATCTGGCGTTCTCCGTCACCTTTAATCTCAACATAAACACAGGAAAAAAGCTAACAGAAGATCCATAATTAAGTTTAATAATAAACTCTTAAAAAAAAGGTTTTATTGTAATTCTCATCCTCCTAGTTTGGGATTTCTGTGTTCAGAGAATGACTAGTTCCCAAATGCCTCCAGGTTTTCAACAAGAAAAAGTATATTCTGAGATTCATTTTGATAGGAGTAATACTACTTATACAACACTAGACTCAAATAATCACAATTGCTAATTTAAGTATCTGTATTATAATTACTATCTCTTAATTTTTTTTGTCAAACTTATACAAGTACATATGTGTAGGTTGTCGTCAATCGTCAAGTTCAGAGTTATGCAAGTACATTAATCAAAGTGTATGTGGCCCTATGTCCAAGGCAATAGGAGTCAGTGCTAGTCAAATAACTAGTGAGACGAAAACAAACTTACCACGTGCAGGCAATTGGTTTTGTAGTGTGTTAAATTCATACGTGGTGTCGAGTGAGTGACTTGCAAAAATATCTCTATTTTTTTAATCTATATTTTTTTGTATGTGTATACTAGAAGTTTTTATATATTTTTTAAAAATGAAATTAATTCTTTTTGAATAATTGAATAATTATGATTATTAATTCTTTTTATAATAGTATATTATAAGATCTGAACAGTTAACTTTTCTCTAAAATCTTAAATTTTTTATTATTTCGACCAAGTATTTTTTTTTTTTAATCTATCTATGAGTGTGAGTTAGGTAACCTTCCCTTTTTGTTCTTATGCCTCTTATTAGTTGACACCTTCATGGTGGGTCTAGCATATTACTTTATTACTTTTTTTTTTTCTCTTTTCTTTTGTAGGATAAACATTGATTATTTTGTGTAGCCCGTTCTGATCGCTTGGAGTGCTAAGCCATTTTTATGTGGACCAAGATAGTACAGCGTGCAGCTTAGACACAATCCGTCTATTGATTTCCTTAGAATGTAATCCGAGTGTCAAGGTACTAGAGTGTAAATATTTACTTCGGCTGTTATATTACCTGTAATGATATGGTATTCTTATGTATCCAAAAAAGGTGCCTCATAGCATGCAACAGAAAGGAATCAAAGGACAGGCTTGACCAGCAGTTCTACCGAAGAAAATTGGTCCTTCAATCCTTTTACAAAGACATCTAACTCTAAGGCTAGCTATATATATCTGTGATGAATTGACCGAATAAAGCAGAACATAGATTCCGAGTAAACTTTCGGATCTTTTAGTACTTGAAAATGTGACATTAATGATGCCTATTCCTCTTTACCTAAATACAGCTGCTTTGAAATTAGTAATAGTATTAGCTAGTTTTGGATAAACTTTTGCTATAGGAAATTTTCATGGAAGAAATCATCAATTTTACCATGACTGTTTGGTGCCAATTAAAACTTGAACAACATGAATGCTTTTTCCTTTTCACTGTCTATTCTTCTTTCTGAGAGTACTTCTTTTCCCATAATTCCTTGGTCATTATTTATTGTAATAAGATAACAAAAAACATACGACATGGGTTGCCGGTCAGTGTACTTGTACTTCACTAGGAGACGCCAGGTTTGGCTTCTTGCAAGTTCTTCTTCATTGGTTGAATAAGGTTTAACTCCTAGCATGCAGTGTGATTAAATTGGACAGAAAGCTCAGTTTGCAGTGTTTGTCTTTTAGTTTTTATCCCAAGATGACTCGGCACATACATTAACTGTAACAGAAAATGACCTGGTTTGGGGGGACTTTGTTGCTTCCTCTTCTTTGAACTGTAAAATGACCTGTAGGATTCGCATGTCTTGTGCTTGTGAACTTTTCATATTGGCCCCATAGCCACTATTCCGCCATAATGAGAGCTCCTCAGCCGCAGCTTTTTTCTATTCCCTACACGTCTTGGCACATAGCAGAAGTAACGTGCTCTCTGCAGTGTGTTTATTTTGGAAATTTTGACTCTGATGATAAATGCTCGCAATTCAGAACAAATGTGATAATGGTTGAGATTTGCTTGGACTCTTTCACCAAAATAGCGCTGTGCGAGGACGTCACGGTGGTAAATTTTTTGCGGTGGGCTCATGCACTTGTAAAGTTGTAATCAAATTACACTCTTCATTATTACCTGAAAAAACAAAATTACACTACACTCTTCATTAAGGAGATGCAAGTTTTAGGATGAAAAAGGGTTATGCATGTCTTCTTGTTACGTAATCTAAACCTTTCGGACAACAAAAAAAAAAACTCTGCGCAATAATGGCATATATATATATATATATATATATATATGAGATTGTGACGTTTGTACTTTTTTTTGGAAGAATTTACAATTTCTTCTCTCCAAAGAAATTAAACGAGTAGAACAGATGTTAAGGTTCTACCAATTTGTTTTCTTTTTCAAACCCTGCAAGCATTACCAATGCCATGCAGGATACAGCTAGTTGAATAGCGATGCTGATCAGCTTTAAGAAACCAGATAACAACACTGAATTGCAAAAGGATGCTTAACGCTAGGTATGGAAGATGTCAATTTTAGCTGATAGCTGTAACAGATTAATGTTTGCCAAAATCTTGCATGATTATATATCCCTTAAGAACCAAGAGTCCTTGGAACTAAATCGTACCCATTCCATCACTACCACAAAAAAGCACGTCACACCCATCAGCAAGGACAGTAATCATACAAAGAACCTAGCTTTTTGTTTTTTTGGGACCAAAAAATTTAAGGGAGGGAAATGCCTATCTCAAATTTAATATCAGAACAAATTATTAATTTTAGTGACAATTTATAATAGAGTTATACATTGCTTATCAAGAGACATATTTTAAATTCGAACATAAGTCATGATTAACATGAACATAATATAATAAACCTAACTTTAATATTTTATATTGTAGTTTTCTTGAAACAAAAATACAAAACAAAATAAAACGAAAGCAATTTCATTGAGCCACAGTGGAGGGGGGGGGGGGAGATTTTCTTCCCTACCTGAAGCATTTAACACCCAAACTACAGCTTAATGAGGACTTAAATTTGGTGGGTTGCTTATTAATTAACACATAGCAGCTGGGTTAGGTGTTGTGCTATTCAAACCACTGCCCCACGTGGGCAACCATTGACAGCAATATCACCTATATATATATTTTGAATTTCCTACCTTTTGGTGCGGTCTAAAAAGTCGTCAGGAATGGTTGTATCGTATGAAATTGAGATTTGAATGTGAAAAGGCTGAAACTTTGATATGTTTCTGATGAGGAATTCACTGTCTCCCTTTGGTGTTTTTCTTTTTTTGTTTTCTTCATCATTTTTCATTTAAGATCTGAACAAGAAGTCCATTGATAAATATCCTTAAAAAAGTCTATGGTTCCTATACTAAAGATGCATGCCCGTTATAAAGTAGTGGGACAGACAGTACTGAATATGGTGAGGCGTGGATTTTTTAAGAGTACTGCCTATGAGAAGGGACCAAAGTAGGGTTTCCCACGCTTCTCTACGTCGTCCTCATCTTAGCTACATTTATTGGCAGAGTATAATTGTATTGCAACTTCTTCTTCTAATAATAATAATATTTTGTTTGCTGAACTTCACCAAAAAAAAAAATTGTTTGCTGAAATCTGAAATCTAGCTAACCACGAGGAATGTCTGAGTTCTTTTCTAATTTTTTTTATATATGCTTATTTTATAATTTTTTTAGATGAATAGCTTATGTAGACACGCAAAAGAATATATTTGAAGTACAACATCCCATGTTCGCATCAGTAATAAGAGGGTTGTATTTCAAGTATTTAATACTATGACTAGGCTTTAATTGAATAATTAAAAAAATAAGATGATAAGAAATTAAAAATATATTTAAATATAAATAAAATAAAAAATATGATAATGTAATATTCTTTATTATATGAGTATACATTTTTTTTCTAATTAAAGACGTTTGGAAAAAAAATGATACTTAAGTCCAAATACAATGATTTTTTATTAGGTTAAATTAATCTGTAGATTTTTAAATTATTTTAAAAAAATTAATTAGGTCTTTATATTTTTAGAATTTGTAATTAAATTCTTATAATTTAAAAAATTTCTAGTTAAGTCTTTGTTGTTAGAAATTTACAACAAAGTTTTATGATAAATTTTTAAGATTGTAAGGAGTTAATTACAAATTTTTTAAGACTCTATAATTTAAAAGAAATTAATTAAGCCTCTGAATTTAAATTATTTTTTAACATTTTTAATAATGCTCAAATAGGAGAAATTCAATTAATTTTTTTAAAATTATAAAAAATTAATTACAAAATTTTAAAATATAAAAAATTAATTAAATATTTTTTTTTTGACTAAAAAAGATACTCATTCATTCAAATTAGTAAAACATATCAAGAACAACACAAATTCAACATCGCTAAAAACAGAAAATGATGAATCTGTGAACAAACTTATAGCACCCAGGTTAATAGCATAACATGACAAAATGCCTACAAATGTGACAAAATCAAAGTGACCGGAATACTCATGTCTCCGAATTTGTAACGTTGACGCCTAATTCTTGATTGAATCTGTAATGGATCGAAGGTTATCTACCAATCTGAACTAAACGAACACCGCAACAAGACGGGAAATCACCGCACCAAGACAGAAAACCAAATAACACTGCAAGAAAACGATAAAGAAAACACCGCTGCACTCAGACGATAAAAATATGAAAAAATATGAAAAAAAATTTAAATCTATGTAAAAAATTATTTATTTAAATGAGAAAAAAAATAATGTGGAGAGATATTTTAAGCTAAAAAAATAGGCTAAACTACCTCCTCCAATAAATATATAAATAAAAAATGAGTTGATGACGCGATACCAAGAACATTTTTTTTTTTTTAGTACATAAAAAAGGAAAAGGCTGAAAGGAACTAAGGCCTGGCAAACTGACCCCATGGTTTGTGATTGATGTAAAAAGATATGCAGTATAAACACTCCGATAATCAAATTTAAGAAAGTTACTATTTGGAAAGCTAAAAAAAAGGGCAATTTGGCCTAACTACAGTAGATTAGGAAACAATTTATCAAAATACCACTCATTTAAAACATTTTACCCCTATACTGTCGTTTTTGCCACGTTGGCAATTTTTTTTTTTTAATATTCCACGTGTATCACGTCAACACGGTTGGCGTGATACACGTCATCACGTCAACCGTGTTGACGTGATACACGTCATCACGCCAACCGTGTTGACGTGATACGCCATCACGCGTCAAGCGTGTTGACGCTGACATAACATAATCACGTTAAAAACGTGATATGTATAATCACGTTGAAAGCACCGACGCGATAAAATATATCACGCCACGTCATTAGCGTGATAATGATAGACCGGAAAAAATAATTGATTAAAGATAATCCTAAAATTTAATACAACAAAACTCGTATCATCAAATATATAAATCCAACCATCAATCCAACATATTAATATATCCAACAATCAATCAAACAAATTAATAACACAAAACCCGTATAACCATATATCCAACAAATATAAATCTCCAACAAACAAATTAATAAAACAAAACCTGTATAACCAAATTTATAAATCCAACAATCAATCCAAGAATCAATCCAACAATATCCAATTATAACCAAATATAGAAATGCAATACATTATTCATAATAATAATTATCTAATGTTAGGTAATAAAAAGTAAAACCTAAGACAATAATGATAATACATAATATAAAGGATGTCACTGTGGCGGCCTGTGAGGGTAGTCAGTGTGGAGGTACATGAGCAGGGTGCACGGGGTGGTGGATGAGAAGGGCTGCTGTGATGGAATGTATGAAGAAGATGGAGCAAAGATGTGGTGGATACGGATATGCTGGATACGAAATGGTGGGTAATGATAAGATGGATAAGGTGGATAAGGATATGATGAGTATGACGGATAAGGATATGGTGGGTGTGTAGGTGGGAAAGAGTATAAGGTGTAGCAACAGTGCATTTGAGGTGTTTGTGGAGTAGGGGTATCTGATGGTTGAGAGAGCTGAACGTGTTGTTGTGATGACTCAACACGTCTCCTCGAATCAGCTAACCCCGTTCTCCTCCTTCTCTGACTCCTACCCTCATCTTCATCAGCGGGTGGCCTGGGAATCTCACTTCTGCGGGCAGAGCTCGTAGTTGGCCGCTTATGATACGATCATGCTCATCTAATGCGGCTAAAATAAATGAAGTTGATTCCTCGAAGAATTTGTCAAAGGTTAAAGGCGAGAATGACCCTCCGGTGTAGTCCAAATTTATATTGCATCTCTGCGATGTCGGCCTAGAAAATGCAATAACATTAGATAAAAGAGACAAATTGCATGTGCAAATACAATAGACAATCTACGTGCCACAAGTCCAATAGTAACTGCAATAGGAGTAATCCATCGTCTAGTGACCCGCTTATACCATCTTATGTACTCTGAATGTACCCCCAAAGGTTGAGTCAATGGCTCACCAGTAATGATATGATCGTGGCGACTATCCCAGATAGCTATGTACTACCTGTGTACTCTAGGCCAATACTCATCATACCTCCCCTTCAAAGAAATGGTATGCAAATGGTCATGCCGATTTGGTGCGCGAGGTATTGGCCGATTAAGACCAAAGCGACGCATGACCCTATCTGGTTGGTGCCACTCAACAATGTGGAAGAATATAAGTGGAACCACAACGCACAAGACTCATCAGGCAACACGTAATGCCGAAGCGTGGATACAAGCTCATCCTGTATATAGGCGCCATATGAACTACATAAAAGAGACAATTAGACATTAAGTTTATCGATGAGTGTTATAATAAATTTAATAAGTGGATTGTTTACAACATTACATACCTCGATTTCTTGAGACGATCCGGTGGCGTCGAGCACACGATAAGACGTGAAGTGGAGTTCCCGCCAAACTCTTACGACAATGCCACCTATTGCACAATGCGCAAGTAACAATGATATTAACAAATAAGAATATAAATCCATGTATATATTAATAAAAACAAATGATTATAAACTTACCGATATCCAAGTGGACGAAACTGGCCACGATCAATCGCATGCACAATAATGTCATCATCATCAGGATCTAACAATGCTGGAGCAAGGAGGGGAAACCTATCCCATGCCCACATCTGTAGTAAGATACATGCACCACTAATGTCTCTCGTATCATAGTTAGTGGCCTTACATAACTCCCGGTACAGGTAAGCTAAACATGCAGATCCCCAACTATACTGGCCTGCAGCAGTAAGATCCTCAAGGAGTGGAAGATACATCAAGTGTACATATCTTCCAGACTTATCTGGAAACAGCATGCCCCCGATCAATCTCAAGATATATGCTCGCGCATGTCGCTGCAGGACTATCTCATCTGCACCAGGTGGGATAGTGTGAAAGTAGCTACTCAACCATGACATACTAAGCCCTCCACCCCTCATCTCATCGTCAGGGGGTTTAACGCCTAATAATCTCTCACACAAATCAATCCAGTCGTGATAAGTACTCCCAGTCACTGGTAAGCCATCAATCGGAAGACCTAACTGGATAGACACGTCCTCCAAAGTGATGGTGCACTCCCCAACAGGAAGATGAAATGTATGCGTCTCAGGCCGCCATCTCTCAACTAATGCACTAATGAGGTAATGGTCAACTGGGAAATAACTGCAATGGGCTACGCCAATGAAGCCTGATAGCTGTAGGTATGGAATGAGAGCGTCATGTGGCGGATCGTGCTTATATTTGTGAGCACGTCTGACACGCAATGATCGATCAGCCTGATTAAACATAATCAACAATTAGAGGTTCGTTGAAAACATTTGCTTAAACATAATAACTCAAATTCAATTAATTATATAACATAATATACCGATCCATTCCATATATGCTGTGATATATGAACTGGCTGCAATACAAGTAAGGACGGATCCTCGGGCCCTGGTTTCAATTCGTGGCGCGATGGATCTAACGTCATGTCTCCTGGTAATAATTGTCAATTTAAATCATGTTCAGTCATCACACAGTAATACTCATACATTGACTAATGCATCATAAAAGTGAGTAATTCATTACATGAAATATAAAGTACAATGATTAATGTTCAATGACTAATGTTCAGTCGTTATAAAGTACAATGATAATCATAAACTAAAATTCAATGTTACACATAATAAACTAAAGCTCAAATCAACTAGAAGGGCTTTCTCTAAGTTCTTGATCTCACGAGATGGACAACTACGACGATTATGTCCCTCTTCACCACATAAGCGGCATCTTTGTCTTGGTCCCGATTCAATCCAATCCATCTCATTCTCGATGCACGGGTTGACTTGGCCGACCCCGTGCCGGCAAAGCCGATCTCGCTACTAATGTTATTGGTGGAGTCAGGGCCAAAAAGGCTCATCCTTAATCGGATACCACCGACGGTAAGCTTTGACAATATTTTCCAACTTATAAATTTGGATGAACATATTCCATAGGATTAATGGCCAAAAGCAAAGACATGCGAGAAATAACATGAGAACATGGGTAATGTAACGCTGATAATCACCACAATCACACCATCCTTCATTAAGGTTTAAAGTAAATCTTCTACTGACTTGTGTTATAGGATGACGTGCCTCTTGTATGTCAAATCTTGTGGATTCTCTATTATAATCGCGCACTTGATGGGAGCTCGCAGCTAGATTGTTTGCGGTCATAGATTTGACAAGATCATCGGTATACACTTGTCCACTTGTA
Organism: Styphnolobium japonicum; assembly: GCA_023212625.1. NCBI lineage: Eukaryota > Viridiplantae > Streptophyta > Magnoliopsida > Fabales > Fabaceae > Styphnolobium > Styphnolobium japonicum. The sequence goes on along the minus strand of JALBWW010000003.1, from coordinate 14,789,088 downwards.
ACTTGTTCATGGACCTTCCGACTACGGCAAGAAACAAAGTACTCAACCAATTTAAAAATGTCATCTGAACCAATGCAGTTATTGGTAGGTTTCTGCCTCCCTTCAAGACTCCATTAATACACTCGGATAAGTTTGTAGTCATATGTCCAAATCTTCGGCCACCATCAAATGACTTTGACCATTTATCTTTAGGGATTGAATTAATCCAATTGGACATATCTTCATCAACTGTCAAACTTCTCCAAAGACATGGATGCATATTTGGTCTTACTAGGTTCATATCCTGTACAACAAAGACTTTAACATCATTAGTTGCGTGACACATTATTACTTAAGAAATGGAACCTTAAATATGGAATATGAAATGTACCTGTATTTATCAAATGTTTTTTAAGTACCACATTCTTGAACCTGCTATTAAAATTGCTAGCAATATGTCGAATACAGAAGACATGATAGGCGTGAGGCGACTGCCAACCTAAGTGTGGATTTCTAATGCCTCTCCAATATGCTAGCGTGTCTATCGTAAATCGAGACATAGCCCTTGTTGTTGAGTGACATGTGTTCGAATGCAACCTAAGAACCAACTCAAGCATCCTTTGTTTCCCCCTCCACAATAGCAAATGCAAGTGGCAACGGATGTCGATCTCCATCTTGTGTTGTGGCAATTAACGATTTTATGACGATATTTTCCATACAAGTGTGTACCATCAACTTGAATAATGGACTTACAAAATGGGAATCCATCAACACATGGCTTGAAAGTCCAAAATAATCGGTGAAGCATTTGCTTTAAGGGATCAACACGATTGTGGTGAATAAAATGATTTGTTTGAATATCAACTACAGTTGCCTTCCATGTACATTTGTAATGCACCTACCCATCAAGGTAACATATGATATGATTTCTCCCAATTTCCGAATACCTTAACAATGGCCTTTTGTTTAGCCTTCCAAGCTTTCCTGTATGATACTTCGTATGAGAACATAACTTTAATCCTTTCAATAATTAAAGATATAGGCACCCATGGTCTCACACTGACCATGTCTAAAATGCAAGAATAAATCATATAGGAGTCCAATTTTGTATGGCTTAGGAAAGAGCAGGATTTACACAAGCATGAGGACCATCATATTTTGTAATTTGCCACACATTTGATTTCTTCCCTAAAATGGCCCTAACCCTCCAATTACAGCCGTTTCCAAATCTAAGACATTTAACACTTGATCTTCGGCTATCAGACTCTTCAACCTTGTAGCTCTGATGTCGCCTAAGTGAGTAATGCTTAAGAGCCAAGTTTACAGCTTCTTTTGTAGGGAATTGCAACCCAATATATAGCTCTTCTATTGAACTCCAAGTACCAGGCCTAACTAATTCAGTGAAACAAATCCGGTTCTCAAGACATCCCAATCAATATTTGAGAACATAGGGGACGGAGGCATAAAAACGAATCATCGGAGTCGTGGACTGTAGGTGCATTATGTGTAGGCATTACAAATGATGGACCGAAGACGTCATAGGAATGTTTTCTCTTGGAGGATCTTCTAAATTTTCATTGGCATCAAAGTCTCCTTCTATGTCAGTGTCACTATCATCACTATCAGGTAACACCCCTTCATCTTCACTGGTATCGGACAATGCATCTCTGATAATTGGATTCTCACTTGCAAAGTTCAAGTCACATGCAACTTGTTCATGGTTAGTAACATTGTACATGCTCGAAGGCTCACATTGTTCAACAGGAGTTACTTCAGCAATGTAAGAAGTGTGAAAAGGCTCATGATGTTCAACAATGTTAACTTCTTGATATTGATGTATCGGATCATTTTGAGCCATAGACAATTGAGTGTTGATGGGATAAATTGACGTATCTCTAGAAGGTCCAGCTTCAATACAAGTAACAGAAGAAGCTATCACATTGACATGATCTTCAATTGTTTCCACCTCAACATACACTTGCATCGAAGCAATGTTAGGATATTGCTCATAACTATCAATCATACATGCAATATCTTCATCATCTTCCAATGGAAGAGCTATCCACCTCAACACGTTACACCATTCAGGGAACCGATACTGGAGCCGTGAGATCACTTGATTTGGTTGAAGTTTCAGTTTTAAATGAATCCTCCGCTTCAAACCACTAATAGTAGTTTCTCGTTTAATCAATATTGACTTAGGAGGAGGACCATCATACTTAACACCCTCTTCACCCTCACACATTCTCCGTTAGAGAAAATTAGCACAAGGAGTGGTTTTCCCATTTTAAAATATTCGAACACAAATCAACTAAAATTTAGGATCACAAAATAAATTATATATAGATCACACCTTCTATCACATTAAAATTTATGCTATAAAAAATGTTATAAATACACTAAAAAACATACATCTTATACTATACCATAAGAACATAAAATATAACATATAGATATCATACAATAAGGATCATAAATAAATCATATATCCTATCACAACATAATATATATAATATAAGTATCAAATAATATAAATCATAGCAATCAACATATCAATAATGCTACATTACAAAATATACAATATACATATATCCTACCACAACATAATATACATAATTTAATTATCACATAATATAATATAAACTATCAATAAATTATAATCTATACATCTCAAAATAATAGCATTAAAAAAATACAATATACATATGTTTTATACTTCATTATAACAATAAAGCTACAATTGCTACAAAATAACTAATGTACAACTACATAAACTTAAATCTTACATATAAACAAAAATTTTCAGTAATAAAATATAATTAAAAAGATGAATAACATACACTCGTAAATAAGGAAAATGGGGGATATGGTGGGTTGAAGGAGGAGCAACGGAGGAAAAATGGAGGGAGAGAGGCGGCGGCGGAGAGGAGAAGAGAAAGAAAGAAGAAAAGAGAAAGGAAGAAGAAAGAAAAGAGGAGCGGAATTAGGGTTACGTGTATCACGTCAAAGCAGAGGTATGCGATGACACGCGTATCACGTTAAAGCGGTTGACGCGAGCACGTCATCCCACGTGCCACTGCGGTGGCGTGATATGTATATCACGCGCTTTGTCATGAGCGTTTACGCCAGTATCACGCGAACACGGTTGGCGTGATGACGTGTATCACGCTAACCGTGTTGACGCGATACACGTGGAATATTAAAAAATCGCTAACGTGCGCAAAAACGATGATAGAGGTAAAATGTTTTAAATGAGTGGTATTTTGATAAATTGTTTCCTAATCTACTGTAGTTAGGCCAAATTGCCAAAAAAAAGACGTGTAGCTCCTAATCACTGACTTTATTAAGGGGGAAAAAATGATATTTTTTGAGTTTTCCATATAAAACAATAAAATTACTAGGAAAACAATTTTTGTAAGAATCTTGTTTCGGAAGTCCGAATACAGCATTTTTCCGGCCTCTGGGAGCTATCTGTCATCATTTCTTTTGGAGCAAGCTATCTGTCATTAATAATCACACTAAATTTAGAATTTTTCTTAATACGCGAAAATGAAAAATTGAGATATTTTTTAGTACCAATGGTTTAGGCCTAAAATTTAAGTATAATAAATTACTTTAACTTCATTCAAATAGGTGAGGTAGGTAGAATTTTGAATAGAGATCATTTGTTGATTATTATAATAAATTTTAATAGTAAAAATAATTAAAGTGATTGATTAGTCAAAATACACATAGAGTAATTCAAATATCAATTGATTTTATTTTTACAATGGTGACACGAACTTCTCACCAATTAATTAAATAAATGTATTAATGTATTTTTTTAAAAAAATGATGGAGTGTAAGCTTGTTAAGAAAATAGCGTATAATAAAATCTTTGCAAGATCTAGCATAAATTAATGTTTAAAAATTAGAGCGGCTGAGTCTTTTTCTTTTTCTGCCCTAGCTATAAAGAACTTGAAAGATTCAAAGTAGGATTGTCCTCGTAATTGTTCTCGTACAAAATAAGTGATCTCTTCCATTCTTCCCCACAAAAATTAAAAACATTACTTAATTAAGCTTATTTTCTCATCAAAATTCATAGATAGTTTCTTAATCTTTTCGTAGTTTCCAAAGTTATTCCACCAACCTTTTTTCCCCCTCCAAAAAAATAAAACTCAGAATTCCAGCTCAAGCAAAGCAGTGACGTGTCACATAGAACTTGGACTATAATGGCACGACTCTCTCTCTCTCTCTCTCTCTCTCTGAGTATGAGTTTGCTTTGATATGTTTTTGTGACAAGTGATTGAGGCCAGGCTAGCATCTTCGCCATGATTGATGTGGGTCCCACTCGTCCTTTCTATGCTCTGTCAATCCACATGCGGTCTCAGTGCCCTCATCCTCCATGCACTTTCTAATTTTTTTAAAAAATATTAATATTTAAAATAAGTTATTAAATGTCATTAATTATTATTATATTTGATAATTTTTTAAATATTTATTATAAAATTAATAATAAATAAATAATAATTCACTTTAAATGATAATTCTTTTCAAAACCTATTATTACTATTATTTTCTTTTTCTCTTATTCCCTCACCATCCTTTCACGCCACTCCCTCCTACCACCTCCCACGTGTCACCCAAGGGAGGCTTCATGTCACTGCATATCGGCCCACATCATCCCACGTGGCACATGCGGTGTACGATATTGAGTCACGTTATCATTTCCGGTTGTCATAAGTTGTATATGTTCTCACTCCTCACAGCGCTAATCAGCATCCAACTAATGTGAACAAACAAAAAAGTTGTTTGTTTGTTGTTCTAACAGAGCCACTCCACTAAATTTGAGTAGTAAATCTGTGACATGAAAAAGTAAAACACACTCACTCTATTTCTCTCTCCTCTCTCTGCAGCCATGAAAGCCGTTTCAAACGATTTTGTCGGCTAGAGACGTTATTAATCATATTCATTAACAGGGTAATCACCAATTAGTGGCAATTAATTTATTAATTCTTCTTCTTTTTCTAGGTTTTTTCTCCCATTATTATCATTCTCTCCCCCACTTGCCCCTCCTCGATTAGCTTTGGTATTTTTCTCTTCTATTTTGTTATATATAATTATTAATATATTGTTATGCATGGAAAATCTGTCATTTTTATGATACTACTACCTTTCTCATTCTCATTTCCTATTACAAAAAAATTTCTTACCAAATATATTTATATAATTTATATTTGTATTTGTACATGCCATATGTGAAAGGACCATTAATCTTCTCCTTCTCCTCCTGCTGTCATTGACATGATTAATGCTTATTATAAGAATAAATACTCACAAAACTGCGTAAAGCTGCCCCTCTTCCTGTGGGTGGTTCTTCTTCCTCCCTTTCCTTCTTTCTCTCTCTGCTGCAGTTTTTTTATTTTTATTTTTTGTTACTTGTTTGTGGCTGGGCATTAGCGTCGGCTCTTGTCTCCCTTGGTTCCTGACCCTGTTCAGTTGACACAGGCTTTGACCCAAGAAGATGCTTGTAAGTACATTTCTCTGCTTCATTTTGTTCTGGGTTTATTCTTTTCTGCTCTCTTTTTCTTTTGACCTTTGAAATCTGGGATTCCAAGGACTCGATTGCTCTGGTTTGATAACTGTGAAGGAATTCTCAAGTTTCAACCTTTGGTTGGATTTTAGATGTTTAAGTCAAAGTATGTGCCTTCCATTGATATGGGTCCTCTTCTATTCTATCAATGTATGCGCTTCTATTTGGGTTTGGTTTTGTTCCTTTTCATATGCAATGCTAGTTGCTGTGGATGCTGGGCTTCAATTAAATTTCATTCCATTTGATCTGATAAACTTGCATACACGTTTCATCTTTCTTTTCATTGGGCACTCTCTTTGAAGTTCTTAGTCATCTCATCTGCTATGTATCACTCTCTTGACCCGATTTATATTATGTTCTTAAGTCCTTCTCAACTGTTTTCAATTCATTAGCGTGTAGTATTTATTGCATTCTGCTTTATGAATGAAGATAAGCATTGTGCTCTGATTGTTTCGTTGTTTTTGCTATGAGTTTCTTCACTTAATTTCTATTCAGCTGCAGTGGTTGCACATTCTTGTATCAGAAATGTTTTTAAGCTATCCGAAGTGAATTATTTGGTCAGAGAAGAAATTGAAATTCTTTATCTCTATTTATTATGTTTGACTCCCTCTCTTAAGTCTTAATCTGGGATATAATCCTGTGATTAATTATTGTATTTGTAGGATATCTTCTGAGAATCAGTGGATTGCATTTTCCTTTTTCTACCCTCTTTCAGGTGGCATTGCTCTTGCTGCTGGCATGGAGCAATGCCGTCAGAGTTGATGGAGATGGTGGTGGTGGGCAATGTGATGTTAATCCAAAACTAGACCCAAGACCACACAGTGTCTCTATTTTGGAGTTTGGTGCGGTTGGAGATGGTAAAACACTGAATACCATTGCATTCCAGAATGCCATCTTCTATCTCAAGTCATTTGCTGACAAGGGTGGCGCTCAGCTATACGTACCGCCGGGAAAATGGCTGACTGGAAGTTTCAATCTTACCAGCCATCTTACCCTCTTTTTGGAAAAAGGTGCTGTCATTATTGGATCTCAGGTATTTTACCTCTTGCTTCTTTTTTCACTAGCTTTTGATTACTCGTCTTTTTGCTGATCTCTTGTATTGTATATAGAGATAGTTCATGTTCCAATCTGGGGCTTACTCAGGAGTGTTTTTTCTTAGACTCTGGCTTTTACATATCATTCTTCTTTGTTTAGGATCCATCTCATTGGGAAGTCGTTGAACCCTTACCTTCTTATGGCCGAGGGATCGAAGTTCCTGGGGGAAGATATCAGAGCTTGATAAATGGATACGTTTTACAAGATGTGGTCATAACAGGTTTTTTATACTCCCAATCTTTTGTCTCTTTCCAGCAATCCTTCATATAACTTCCCTCTTCGTCATGGGTCTGTTTGTGGCATGAACTTTCATATCTTTATGTACTTCACCAGGTAATAATGGAACCATTGATGGCATGGGATTGGTTTGGTGGGAGTCGTTTAGCTCCCATTCCCTGAACTACAGCCGTCCTCATCTGGTCGAACTTGTAGCATCTGATTATGTGGTAGTTTCAAATCTTACATTCTTGAATGCCCCTGCATTTAGCATCCACCCAGTTTATTGCAGGTATGTTCTGTGCTTCTTCTAGACATTAAATGAAGTAATACTTATTTTGCCAGAAATAGTTATATTAATTCGGTTATATGTAATGCGATGCAGCAATGTACATATTCAAAATATTTCAATCTCTGCTCCTCCAGAATCCCCTTATACTGTTGGTATAGTACCAGGTTTGTAACATATTATGGACTCTACTTTTGGTCCACATTGTGAGAATGACATTGCCTCTCAAGAAGGCCACTAAGCTAATGTTTGTGCACTTCATGTTTTCAGATTCTTCTGATAATGTTTGTATAGAAGATTGTACCATTGCAATGGGATATGATGCAATTGCCCTCAAAAGTGGCTGGGATGAGTATGGCATTGCCTATGGCAGGCCCACTGAGAATGTACACATCAGAAGGGTGCATCTTAATGCATTTTCTGGCTCTACTCTTGCGTTTGGCAGTGACATGTCTGGTGGCATTTCAAATGTTCTTGTGGAACATGTTCATCTTTTCAACTCAAATAGTGGCATTGAGTTCAGAACCACCAGAGGCAGAGGTGGTTATATGAAAGAAATTGTTATATCAGACGTGCAAATGGAGAATATCTATACGGCAATTGCTGCCACAGGTCATTGTGGGTCTCATCCTGATGACAAATTTGATCCAAATGCTCTCCCACTTTTGGATCACATTACCTTGCAGGATGTTACTGGCACAAACATCACTGTCGCTGGAAGCTTTGCTGGAATAGAAGAATCCCCCTTCACTAACATATGCCTTTCCAATATAACCTTGTCTAGAAATTCTGTTTCTCCCATTACTTGGGAATGCTCAAATGTCTCTGGATTTTCAGATTCCGTGCTCCCGAAACCCTGTCCTGATCTTCAGAACCCCTCAAATTCTTCCTCATCCTGTTTCTACCTGCTGAGTATCAGTGGAAAAACTGCAGTGCTGTGATAATCCTTTCTCACCAGAAGATTCATATTCTCTAGTTCCCTGCTTGATGTCGATCAAAAAGTGAATGGCCATTTGCCATCTAAGATTAGGCCACATTCTTTCCAATAAGACAGTTGTTCTGATTATTCATTTTTTCACCCCTTAGATTTGCATTCTTGCATGTTGCAACCAGCACATTATTTGTACAGCTTCATTTCTTCATTCATGTGTAAGGAAATTTTGGTAGTGCCCCACAGGAGGACTCAAAATTTGATAGTTTTGCATTAGTCCGTGTTGATTTTACTGTAAAGCATGTAATGGATTTGGGTGATACTTTAATTAAAGAAAGTTCAACTTTGAGCAATAATTATCCATGTCTTGATAGTGATATTATTCTAACAATCTTAAATTACTTTTTATGAGACATGAAATAAATTGCAGCTTTGGCCCTCTAATTTTGTAGATCAAACAAATTGGTCTCTCGATTAAATTGGAGCATTGTCACCTTCCAACATTCTTAATTAGAGCAATTAAGTCTTTATAACAATTTAAATTTGTTATGGGATTTGATGACATAAGACTACCTTTCTAATGTTCAACCAAAGTGGCATGACGTCAATATAATAAATGGGGAAGGCTTGACATTTTGCCACCTAGCAAAAAAATATCATATTATGTGCAAAGTACATTACCTCACCTCAACTACCTCATTATTTTACACCCTACGAGACTCTTTTCGCTCTCTCTCTAAACTCTGTTGAACCAAAACCAGATACGAGGGTTCTTTTCCATTTTTTTTCCACCTATTTTTCCTTGCTCATTTCTTCCACCTCACCTTAGCCCAACGAGTGAATGAGAGTGTTAGTGGATGGTGATGGTGTTAATGCTTCCTTGAAGAAGAATGGGGCTTAAGGTTCTTTATTTTATTATTATTTTTTTTGTTTATAGGCAAAAAAGGCATGCAATGGCATCACAACAGGGAAAGGAATCCCAACTAGGTTGGCATTCCAGACCGCATTCCAGACCGTGCCTATCATTTGCAGCACACCAAAATATTATTTAGAAAAAAAAGAAAAAAAACAAATACAAAAAAACATGGGGGGACCAAACCAAAACCCATGAAAGGAATGCAAAACTACTTGAACCCATAATTAGGAAGACAAAACCTATTGCAGTTAAATTCTTCCAAAATAAAATTAAGAACAAGATTCCACCAGCTATTTCTATGATTGAGAGTACCAAAATTAACAAGTCTATCAACACAATGATTACCCTCCCTATATATATGGGAAACAATAAAACACATTTAATTAGAGAGGAAAATGCAATTCTCCCATCTTGCTTTCAGCTTCCAAGGCACTAAATCTAGAGATTTAAAAGCAGCTACTACTAACTGTGAATCACACTCAAGCCATAGCTTATGCCACCCTTTGCGATAAGCAATTTCAATGGCAAGCATGGCTGCACATAAACTCAGCATAAAGAGAGGATGCTATTATAATATAATCCGAAAAACAACCAAGGATGGCAGCTCTGCTATCCCTAAAAATTCCACATCAAGCTTCAATACCAGGATTACCCCTAGCAGAAGGTTCTTTCTTATAAAATTACTAGAATTAATATACTTAGACTTGTCTGGAGTTAGTTTATCTTAGGAAGGAATTATGAAATATTACATTTAACATGGAAAACACTTATTGTTTATTCAAAAATAATATTTTCATTTTTTAAATGATGTAAAATATAGAGCATAAAAAATAAATTGAATCCAAAGTAAACTTCATTTGCAATACGTTTTATACGATAACATTGACTTCAAGAGCATTAAAAATTTCCTTTCATCTTTCAATATGAGAACTATATAATTATCTCCACAAATATATTTAACTATTGCCAAATATCATTTTTACGAATACTTTTTTTATGGACTACCACAAAACACCCTTTGTTTTTTGGTTATTGAGAAAATATACATACATAAGCACTTGTACATAAAATTCTTACTGAACATTAGTTAATTTTAAATTATATTTAGAAACTTAAATTCAAAAAAATCATAACTGTTTATGCTCAAATTTATTTATTTTGTGATTGTAGTATGTGTGTACTTTTACACATGAATTTGTAAATATTATTGCAAAACACTTAGATTAAATGCAATTTTAATAATTAATATACTCTATCTTCTAGAACAAAAACAAATTCGTAGTTTCTTTTCTTTTCTTCTTTTTTTAATTCCCTTTAACTTTTGTGTTGCATCATTTGCAATTGCAAAAGATTGGAATTTGGGTACGAACCGTATAATGCATTTTCAAGGAGTTAGTGTTGGGCCAAAATTAGGACGCCAATTTTGACCGATCCATGATCAATTGAATTGACGAATCATATAATCGAATTTGTCCATATGATGTGTTTATTTGCTGAAGAACTTGTGCAAATTAAAATTCAGTTGCTAGCTGGACTGACTCTCTTACACAAGAATATCTTCTGTATGAAGACTAACACATTCATTCTCATTTGGACAAATTTTTGAGTACACTAATTCAATAAATAATTAACTTGTGTATATTAATCTAATAATTAATTGACACATCATTAATTGTTATATAATTATTTTACATTTAAAATAAGAATTTAATTTCTATCCACTATCAGTGTAAAGTTTATTTACACTGTCATCTAATCATGTGTTGCCAAATTATTAAAATAATTAGACTTTCTAGGTAGTTGTTGTGATAGTCAACTCTTTTATTGATTTGGCAACACATGATTAGATGACAGTGTAAAGAAACTTTACACTAAAAGTGAATAGAAATTAAACTCTTAAAATAATGATGTGTTGATTATGCTTAATGTGCATAGTTTTTGTAGAGTAAAGATATATTTGGATGAAGGAATTTAGAGAAAAAAGAAGGGAAAAATAATTTTTCTTTTAAGTAAACATTTATCTTATTTAAGAATTTTTTAAAACAAAATAAAATAAAATAAGAGATTATCATATAAATTTTCAATTATCACTTATTCAATTTTTTAAATATTTTAAAATTCTCTCAATTTAAAAATAAAAAATCAACCCTCCTCCCTTCCAAACAAACAAATTAAGGGTAAGTGGAAATAGGTCAAGCTGTCCAATAGGGACCTACGACCTAGCCTACTTTCGGCTTACTTCGGCCTAGCCTATTTATTAAACAAGCCAGGTTTAGGTTTTTTAAAAAACCTATTTAGCTAAATAGGCGGCCTAGGCCTAGGCTTTAAAAAAAGTCTATTAGGCCTAACAGGCCGGCCTATTTATTTATTATAAAAACATATTATTAAAATTTTATAATACTTATATGATTTAATAGTTATATATTAATATAGCTAATTTATTTTATACACAATACAATAATTTTGTTAAAGGTTAGATAACTTTGAAACTTATAAAATTTGAGCCTGTTGGCTTATTCGAAATCTTTTATGCAATATAGACATTTAAATAGGCTTTCAGGTCAGGCCAGACTTTTAAGTTTTAATTAAAAAGTTAGGCCAGACTAAAAAAAAAGCCTATGATAGGTGTGAGAGATTTTCAAAATACAAGTTGGATAATACGTTGTATGATATATATATTTGACAGTTAACAATATTCATCAACCATTGCCTTGGTTCAGTGGTTGGACGTTGATATGGTGTATCATTCGAATCCAAACATTGCAACTTTTGGTGTTTTATGACCGTTTTATTAAAAAACAAAAATAAATCACCAAATGACACACACAGGATTTGAAGCTGGTACCTTATGGTGAGGAGGTGTGTCTCTTTACCATCAGGCTGAACCATCATGTCTGTCATAATATGAACGTGAATATTACTTAAATGCTTCAGTTTAGTCATTGTTAAATTTTTTGAAAAGTTGTTTCCCTTCACCAAGTGGTGTGAGTTGCTCTATAAATAGAGGCACTCTCCATGCAGAAAAAACACCAAAAATTGAAGTGCCTATGCATTACTAAATTTCTTCTCAATTTATTTAAATTATTTCCTTTCTTCTCTAGTGCACAAGAGTGAGTGAGAGAACTTTATTTTGTAAAATACCATTGATTGATACGCTTGGAGTGTGTGTGCAAACTACTTTAAGGAATCCAAAGTATCCTGAAGGGGATTCGCCAAGAACCCTATTGCATCCAATATATCAAGATTGGTGGGGGCGAATCGAACCTAAAGCTTAGTGTAATACACACACTTTGGATCATTTGTGCAACCAGTCGTCATCTTATTCATCTTTCAAGTGCTGCAACATCTTCCACAGCATCACCAACAATTTCAAGTTCCTCTAACAATCTTTAGATTCGATTTATTTTGTGAAACAATGGCTGCATCATTGAAAGAGATGACTTCTGACTTTGTGAAGTTGGAGAAGTTTGATGGTGGCAACTTCATCCGTTGGCAAAAGAAGATGCGATTCCTACTCACCACATTGAAAGTTGTGTATGTTCTAAACATTCCAAGGCCAATTGACAGGGAAGAAGAAACTGTGGCTGAAGTTAGAGAAAAGCAAAAATGGGACAATGATGACTACATATGCATGGGACACATTCTCAATGGAATGTCTGACTCCTTGTTTGATGTGTATCAAAGCAGCACTTCTGCAAAGGAACTATGGGAGAAACTAGAAGCAAGGTACATGCAAGAGGATGCTACAAGTAAGAAATTTCTTGTTAGTCGCTTTAATAATTTTAAGATGATTGATAGTAGACCTGTAATGGAACAAATGCATGAGATTGAACGTATTCTTAATAACTACAAACAACATAACATGCATATGGATGAAACCATTATTGTATCCTCTATTATAGACAAACTTCCTCCTTCATGGAAAGACTTCAAAAGAAGCATGAAACATAGAAAAGATGACATTTCTCTTAAGCAATTGGGGAACCATATTCGATTGGAAGAAGAGTATCGAAAACAAGATGATACTAAGGACCAATCTACTCATGAGAAAGTTCATGTCATGGAGGAAGGAAATCCAAGCAAATCTTCCAAGAAAAGAAATCGAGATTTTGGTAAGTCTCATGAAAACAACAATGAAAATGATCATAAGAAAAAGAAAAAGAAAGGTAGTTGTTTCCATTGTGGCAAACCAGGACACTACAAAAAGGAGTGCAGGTTCTTGAAAAAGAAGAACAAAGAGAAGAATTCAAGTGCAACAAAAGACAACCTTGTTACAGTTATTTCTGAAATCAATATGATTGAAGATGTTGATTCTTGGTGGATAGACTCTGGTGCTACCCGCCATGTGTGCAAAAATAAAGATATTTTCAAGACCATTGATGAAGAAGATGGAAGTGTTTTGTACATGGGAAATGCTTCAACTGTCCAAGTCAAAGGAAAAGGCACAATTGAACTTGAGTTCACTTCTGGAAAGACACTCACTCTTAAAGATGTATTTTATGTTCCTGATGTTAGGAAGAATTTGGTTTCTGTTCCTTTACTTAATAAGTTTGGGTTCAAATCTGTATTTGAGGAAGATAAGTTTATCCTCTCAAAGGGGGGTATGTTTGTAGGAAAGGGTTACTTTTGTGAGAATATGTTCAAATTGAATGTTGTTAATAATACTATTAATTCTGCCTACATGGTTGAGTCTTGTGATTTATGGCATATGCGACTAGGACATGTTAATTTTAGAAAATTGGAAGACATGACGAAATCTAATTTAATTCCAAAATTAAGTAGAGATTCTAATTCATGTACTACTTGCATGTTGACTAAAATAACAAGACTACCATTTAAAAGGGTTGAAAGAAGTTCTAAGGTGTTAGACTTAATCCATTCCGATGTATGTGATTTGCATGGTTGGCCCACCATTGGTGGCAAAAAGTACTTTGTAACTTTCATAGATGATTGCACTAGATTTTGTTATGTTTATTTAATGCATTCAAAGGATGAAGTCTTAGATAAATTTAAAATATTTAAAGCACAAGTTGAACTTCAACATGAATCTTTCATTAAATGCTTTAGAAGTGATAGAGGAGGAGAATTCTATAATCCAAGTTATTTTAAGTCTACTGGTATAGTTCATCAAACAACTGCACCATATTCCCCACAACAAAATGGTATAGCGGAAAGAAAAAATAGAGTACTTGTAGAAATGGTAAATGCCATGTTATCCTATTCTGGTTTATCAAAAGGCTATTGGGGAGAAGCCATGCTAACAGCATGCTATATACTAAATAGAGTTCCTAATAAAAGGAACAAAATTACTCCATATGAACTCTGGAAACAAAGAAAGCCTAATCTCAATTATTTGAAAGTTTGGGGTTGTAGAGCAATAGTAAAGGTTCCTGAAACAAAAAGAAAGAAATTGGGAGAAAGAGGAATTGAATGTGTATTTCTGGGCTATGCTGAAAATAGCAAAGCATATAGATTCATGGTTATTGAATCTAATGACTCATATCCTGTAAATACAGTTATTGAGTCAAGAGATGCAATTTTTCAAGAAAATAGATTTAACTCAATTCCAAGTGCCAAGGATAATGTTCATTCTAATGCACATAATCTAGAAAACAATGTATCTAAAAATGATACTTTGACAAGTTCAGAACCAAGAAGAAGTAAAAGGGTTAGAAAAGAAAAATCTTATGGACCAGACTTCTTTATGTTCCTTGTTGAAGGAAACAATGAGTCCATTAATAGCTATGGACCAATTTGTTACAATATGGAAAATGACCCAGAAACTTATGAAGAGGCAATAAAGTCTCAAGATGCTGCCTTTTGGAAAGAAGCTATACAAGAGGAAATGGACTCAATAATGGGTAATAAAACCTGGAAATTAGTAGACCTCCCACCGGGTTCCAAACCAATAGGTTGTAAGTGGATCTTCAAAAAGAAAATGAAAGTGGATGGTACTATAGACAAATTCAAGGCTAGACTTGTCGCTAAAGGATTTACACAAAAAGAATGTATTGATTATTTTGATACTTATGCACCTGTAGCAAGAATTGCTTCAATAAGAGTGCTTTTAGCACTAGCTTCCATGTATAAGTTAGTTGTCCACCAAATGGATGTTAAAACAACATTCTTAAATGGAGAACTAGATGAAGAGGTGTATATGAAACAACCTGAAGGGTTCGTGGTTAAAGGTCAAGAAAATAAAGTGTGTAAATTAACAAAGTCATTGTATGGATTAAAACAAGCTCCTAAACAATGGCATCAAAAGTTTGATCAAGTTGTGCTAGCTAATGGCTATAAAATAAATGAATCTGACATGTGTGTTTATAGTAAATTTCATAATGGAAAAGGTGTCATGATTTGTTTATATGTGGATGACATGTTGATATTTGGTACTGATTTGAATGAGGTAGAAAAAACTAAAGCTTTCTTGTCTAAAAACTTTGATATGAAAGACTTAGGGGTAGCTGATGTGATTTTAGGAATTAA
Organism: Styphnolobium japonicum; assembly: GCA_023212625.1. Lineage (NCBI taxonomy): Eukaryota > Viridiplantae > Streptophyta > Magnoliopsida > Fabales > Fabaceae > Styphnolobium > Styphnolobium japonicum. Next base: position 14,773,604 of record JALBWW010000003.1, on the reverse strand, counting down.
ATCATTAGAGATGGTGAAACCATAGGTTTATCACAAACTCATTACATAGAAAAAGTGTTAAAGAAGTTTAATTACTTAGATTGTAAGTTTGTTTCTACTCCTTTTGATCAAAATGTTAGTTTAATACCAAATAAAGGTTGTCCTGTAGCACAACATGAATATTCAAAAGTAATTGGTTGCTTGATGTATGCCATGACTTGTACTTGACCAGACATAACATATGCTGTTGGTAGGTTAAGTAGGTATACAAGTAATCCAAGCAAAGAACATTGGCATGCTGTCCACAGAGTACTAAAATACCTTAAAGGAACCCTTAACTATAGTTTGAACTATAGAGGTGATCCTTCTGTTTTAGAAGGATACACAGATGCCAGTTGGGTAACTTATGTTGAGGATCATGCTTCCACAAGTGGTTGGATCTTCGTCCTTGGTGGAGGGGCTGTTTCTTGGGGTTCCAAGAAACAAACTTGCATTGCTGACTCCACTATGGCTGCAGAATTTATAGCACTAGCTGCAGGTAGTAAAGAGGCTGAATGGCTAAGAAATTTGTTGTATGAGATACCAATTTGGCCAAAGCCAATGGCACCAGTATCCATACATTGTGATAGTCAATCTACACTATCAAAAGCATATAGTCAAGTGTATAATGGAAAGTCTAGACACATTGGACTAAGACATAGCTATGTAAAGGATTTAATTGCAAACGGAGTAATCTCCATAGTGTTTGTAAGAACTGAAAGAAATCTTGCAGATCCTTTGACGAAAGGATTGACAAGGGATATGGTGTTCAAAACATCATTGGGGATGGGACTCAAGCCCATATCTAATTGATCATCTGTAGTAGAAACCCAACTCACACTTGAGTAAAATCAAGTCTTGAGTTCAATGGTGAAAGTATACTATCAAGAATGATTGCAAGTACTTGTTAATAGATACATCCCAAGGTTACAGAGTACTTGGACCATAAGTATACGGTTGTAGAAGGTTGAGCTTTTACTCTTAATAGACATATAACATATATTTGCTGAGATGCATATTATGGGTGCATTTCTGATATAGTCTACCTATATGAGAATGAAGTGTGGCCGCTTCATAGAGTTAAAGGGCTTGACTCTAGAAATTCTCATGAAAAGGATACATGACACAAGGCCTTATCAAAATGTGTCATCTTAATAATTCAATCAATGGTACCGAGATTTCATGTGTGAGTTATGCGCACTTGTTCTAATAAATAATTGGTTCAAAGCTTGTCTACCAATCTATTTGGGGATGAGTGAAACCATAGCTTACTAAGTAAGGGTTCAAATCGCAAGATACCTTTATCTGAAAACATGAGATTTCCAAAATAATGGATTTAGATATATTTTGAAAATGGTGGGGGATTGTGAGAGATTTTCAAAATACAAGTTGGATAATACGTTGTATGATATATATTTGACAGTTAACAATATTCATCAACCATTGCCTTGGTTCAGTGGTTGGACGTTGATATGGTGTATCACTTGGTACACGGTTCGAATCCAAACATTGCAACTTTTGGTGTTTTATGACCGTTTTATTAAAAAACAAAAATAAATCACCAAATGACATACACAGGATTTGAAGCTAGTACCTTATGGTGAGGAGGTGTGTCTCTTTACCATCAGGCTGAACCATCATGTCTGTCATAATATGAACGTGAATATTACTTAAATGCTTCAGTTTAGTCATTGTTAAATTTTTTGAAAAGTTGTTTCCCTTCACCAAGTGGTGTGAGTTGCTCTATAAATAGAGGCACTCTCCATGCAGAAAAAACACCAAAAATTGAAGTGCCTATGCATTACTAAATTTCTTCTCAATTTATCTAAATTATTTCCTTTCTTCTCTAGTGCACAAGAGTGAGTGAGAGAACTTTATTTTGTAAAATACCATTGATTGATACGCTTGGAGTGTGTGTGCAAACCACTTTAAGGAATCCAAAGTATCCTGAAGGGGATTCGCCAAGAACCCTATTGCATCCAATATATCAAGATTGGTGGGGGCGAATCGAACCTAAAGCTTAGTGTAATACACACGCTTTGGATCATTTGTGCAACCAGTCGTCATCTTATTCATCTTTCAAGTGCTGCAGCATCTTCCACAGCATCACCAACAATTTCAAGTTCCTCTAACAATAGGTAACAGGCCAGGCTAAGGCTAATGTTTTTTAAAACAAGCCAGGCCTATTTAGGATAAAGTCTAACCTAACCTAGCCTATTTCCACCCCTAAGCGTATAGAAGAATATCTCTTTGACCTTTTATCTTGCTTTTGTCTCCTAACTTTAGCATGAGCCATTTCTGAACTTTCTCTTGAAATTTTTTAATTTGTGTTTGAGAGTTTTGAAGGGGATGAAGTGAAATGATTCATAACAGAATTGTTTAGAATGATATGGAATGAAAAAGTAAAAGAATTTCACTCTATTATTTAAAAGTTGTAATGAAGAAATAGAGGGGAATCTCTTCTATTGTTTAGAAATCATAATGATAATTAATAAAGTGAAGTGGATTACAAATTTAACTTTCAATACTAACTTTTTAATTTTTATTGTTCATTCTATCGTTGAAAGTAGGGCGGGTTAAAATTATAAATGATTATCTTAAAAAAGAAGGGATAAAATTATTTCATTGTTTTATTGAATAAAAGCTTATGTTTTGCTTTATGAAATACCAGGTAGTGTGGTTTTTTCTTATACGAAAGGAATCCAGAATCAATTCTTCTGGCACCCACTAGATAAGAATCTAATTCTTGTTCTCCGTTCTCACATGCACACCAAAATATTTCCATTTGCTGCCTTCAAATTCTATTGTTTTTACTAATTTGCCATGAATTCGCTCATCAAGACATCTGAAAGCAGACTAGTCCTATTTACTTTTCATAAGTAGCTCTTGACGTTTTTCTAGACTATCCTACATGCATTTGGATTTTCATCGCTGAACATGGATGTGATGTTTCCATTGCCATTGTGGTAGTCTCCACTATAGTGTTCCATACGATTGTAATGTGTGTGCCTTGGTGGCGATCTGACATACTCATACTCAGTGACATAAGGTGATGGCCTGTATGTATTATAGCTGTGTGTCACATATACTGGTTGGGGTGGCTCCTGTAGACATACTGGGCTATTATGGTATCTGTCCCAGTGCCCAACATAGCTGTGGCCAGAACTGAATCTGTTTCCATAGTTAGGCGGATGGGTGTATATCACATGAACATCTTCTACATGTTTCGTTCCTGGGGTGCTCGTTGTGGGTGATGGTGTTGCCACAGGTGGTGGCTGTTCAGGCTGTGGTGTGTCTTTTGGGGGTTCCTCTGGGGACCCTGCTTGATCTGGTGCAGCTTCTGCTGGTGGTGGTTGTGTTGCTTCAGGAGCTTGTGCATTTCCTTCAGGTTCTGGTTCTGTTGGTTGAGATGATGGTTCTTCTGGTTGAGATGGAGACTCCGTTGGTTCAATATTGCAAATGGTGGCCATCTTCCTTGTCTTCTTAATTGCCTTGACAATTTTTTCTGAATCTGCCCACCCAATAATCGTTATTTTTTGCTGAGGGAAGTCAATATAGAGATCATATATACCTGCAAGCGGTGAAAGTTTATCAAATAGTTCATACATGCTGCAGCATCAATTGCTAGGGAAATCATGTCACATGCTTACCATTAATGCCACTGAGTGCTTTCTTGATCTTCTGCACGCACCCATTACAGTCCATTCGGACATATATCTCTGTGACTCGAGGTTTCTGCATTTGATGGATTAGTCACTTTTAGAAAGAATTCTTGCCATATTTATATTTAAATTGATGAAAACCATAATTGCATTGACATGTTAATCAGTGTACATTTATGGACTTTGGGTGCCGTACCTGTAACTCTAGAACCATGGAGCTGTGGAATTAGAGAAACCAAGAGATGTGTTTTGTATGAAAGCAGTAGATTATGGCTGTGAAGAATATGTGAATGGCTTCTATTTGTACATGGGCAGGGAATATGTAAAAGGCAAAATATGTGGGACATGCAAGGAATCTCTTTTTGGCGGGGAAGAGAGAGAAATGAAAGAGAGAACTCGTATTGCTTGATTGGTCCTTGGAAGTCATTGTCCAAGCTTAGACTAGAATATTAGACAAGGGAGAGGGGTGTGGGTTCAGGAAAGAGGGAATGCGTGATAGAATTTCCCATAAACTTCGGAGTAGACGTGCTCTGTTTGTTGAATGGATTTCAATTTGAAATCCATTGCTATTTTCATGAGAAATTCGGTTCTGATATGATCAATTTGTTTTGTCTAAGTCCAACTCGTTATCATTATCATTTGTTTTTTATATACGTACTGTTACACATCCATTGAGTTCTGTAATGGCCAGAGCTCTATAAAGGGATGTTTTGCTCTTCCCTAGGTCACTGAACCTACTCCTCTCTTCAGAAAACAAACACCATCGAGTTAAGGGTGAGTGAGGGTTTGGAAAGCCAAGGAAGAAACCGGAACAAGTGTTTGTTAGAAGAGTGAATTAATTAGTAATGGCGGGAAGTTGGTTTTTCTTAAATCTGTTTTAGCTTCCGCTGTTGATCTGAATATGTTGCTTGAATTATTTGACATGTTTACATTATTTTAAGTTTTACAAGGCGTTCTATATGAGTCTTTGTAATGCTGCGCCAAAGGGAATTTGCTTTATGATAGATGGCCTCTTGGCCATGTATAACGTGGAAGAATTATGAGAGGTTAGGATATCCAAAACCGACCACCTATTTGAAAGGTAGGGTGGGCGATAGAACATTGGCAATACATGGTTCATCAGTCAAAAAGACCAAAGTAGCTTTTTCCTTGAAGAAGCATATCCACTCCCCAGGAATCCTTTCGTCACAAGAAAGGTCACTATGATGAGTTTATAAAATGACAATTTTTTATTTACAGAAAAACGAAAAGACTATGGTTTGCGTTTTAGATGTTGCATATCTATCTTGGTTGGAAGGCACACACCATCTCATCTCTCATGAAAAGGTCGGTGACCACAAACAGTTTGTCTGAAGAAAAACTTCTATTAATGAAGTGAGGATGATTAATTTCTTGATGACAAATGTTTCAATGTCTCATGTACATTCTTTTTCAAGTTTGTGCCTAGAAAAATAGTTGTTCAGGTTGAATTTTCTGCAATTTGCTAATTTTTGTTCTATTGGATTAGTCATTGTAGTAAAATAAAGATGTATTGTTGTTTTTCTTATAATGGACTAGAACAATTCATGAATGCAACAGCTTAAAGGTTGAAGGTTCCACCTAAAGTAGTAAAATACAGTCCTTATAAATACTATGGAATCTAGCCATGTGTGAAAAGATGGTAGAATAATTCTTATTCACCGGATTTCCTCTTTAACTTTGTTTGAATCTGTAACTAAATTGTTCTTAGATTTAGTAATCTTTGTGTAGCACGCATCTCCATAATGCTCTTCCGTGCCATATTTTAATCAACTTTCTGCTCAAAAACCAATCATCTTTCTCATAGTGGTTACTGGTTACTGCCTCTAATGTGTAGATTCCCCAATACAGTTGCTTGATGCTCATGGTTTTGGTTAAGCCATTCACGTTGCAGAATTTGGGTGGAACAGAAAAACGTTACAGGACCACTTGATGAGATCCTACAATAGCTTTGCTGGGAAAAAAACTTGCAAGAGTAAAGCTTTACCCAGAGAATGTCAACTGCGGATTCGCCTTACGTGATCCGAATATATATATTTATGGCATAGTTTATGATACAAAAATTGTATCATCCTGTTTATATTTTATTACTATTAAAATTTGCAGTAACAGACCTTTTATCTTCACATATCCCCTCACTCCTATTGGGGTATATTAAGATAAAGTTTGTGCAAATATCATCACTCAAAAATTTGTACCTTATGACGGTGCAAGTATTGCACCATAAAATTGCCCCGTGTCTAAATATATGGGCCGGCATATCCAAATTTTATAATTAATTAACCCAGGACTTATTGTAGTTAAAGAAACAAAATACCTATTATATTAACAAGAAGATCTGCCCTGACATAAAGTAACACAAAAAGCTGACTTATTTAGTGTCTGGTTCATTTCTTGAATTAAAACTGTCAAGAAATCAAATTTCTCCATCCTTGACGGTTTAATTTGCAAAAGATTCTGGTGAACTTGTGGTCTTTAGCCTTTTTTCCCCTCTTTTTGCCACTGGAAGGTTTTTGCTTGAGTGACACAATGAAAGAATAAAGCTGTACACATCATCTCATTGATAAAGTCAATCTTTACCTTCACCCAAATGAACAGCATAGACGAATTCTGATGAAGCATAAAGTTTTGAGGGTGGACCGAAGTGGCCTTCATCCTCCTTTTTGGTTGAAAACGTTGTGCACTTCTGTAAAGAGCAAGAAGTGACAAGCTCTGAACTTTATCAGGAGGAATATACAAGCTGGCTAAGCACGACTTGAATTGCCATGCTTTTATCTGTATAGTTGCAAGGTATCTTAAATCCAAAATGACAAAAAGATGAAAAAAAAATCTCAAATGCTGACAAAATTTATATTTGGTGGTCTCCAAACTCCATTCCAGCTGTGAAGCAGAAAAAAATTATGTTATGAACTATAATCCCCTTCTTTTATGTTAAAAAATATTGACTGGTTAGTCTGAATTTTATCATATATAATTGAACATTCTTGGTACTAAACCTTGGCCGTTGGAGATGTGTGAGTTGTTCATAACATAAGAACGTTTAGTAGTTGCCCAATAATTTGGCAGAATTAATATCATCAGAGTATGATGCTATTGCTTCATAAAGAGGATTATGAATCTTCAACTCTTTGTTACTAAAGAATACAAATATTTTTCCAAACCACAAAGACATAGCCCTTGATGGCCATACATGCTAAGGACTTATTAAGGAGATCAATTACTTGCAATCATTCTAGTGTCCCTATATTTGGGTGGACACTGTTATTTAAAAATTGATAAAGTTTATATTTCATATACATGACACAATAAACAAATAATTAAGCATAGACTTGTGGATTCTCCAGCAGGTAGGCTTCCACAACTCTGTAGATTCCAATGGAGCTTTCTCTTCCATCCTTTATCTCTTCCTCTTTGACTTCAAATTCGCCAATGGTCTTGTATTTGCTAGTCATTTTAGAGAGGCAACCTCCTTCACTATTCGCCTCAAACTTTACCTCATAAGCTATTGACTCAAGCTTGTCGCCCAATGGATCCCCTTCAATCATAGTGTATTTGCACACCAAGTTGTCCTTGTCAAGCACATCAATCCTCTGTTTCAGATATTTGAAGGGGCTAGCTGCATAAAAGAAATAAACAAGAAATTATTCAAGCAATATAGAGAAATAAGCCATTTTAGTTCAGCTTGTCTATGTCTGATTGCTAACCTTCAGCAAAGTTAACTTGTTCGATGCTTCCAGCTTCACCATCTCCTTGGATTAAATTGACATCTTTTATAAACTGTGGTAAGAGCTTTGGAAGCAAAGTTCCGGAGTCAGTGATCAAGGCCTTGAACATGCGTGATGGTGCAACAGGGCAAGAATACTCTTGCGTAAAGGTTGTGATTCCCATAGTGAATTTTTTGCAGATTGCAGAAATCACAGGGAATCAAAGTTGTGAACGTTGGATCCTGAGGGAGAGCACTTTGGTGTTTTATAGGTCCAGTATGATCCCTTTGGTAGGTTTGGTATGAATGATCCCTTTGATGGAAACGGAAAAATTTATTAGTGAGACTTAAAAATGGACATTTCTTTGGTAGTTAACAAAGGGAATTTTTTATTTGAAGATTTTCAATGTTAGTGGCTGATGGGTGTGTTTATTTTATTTTATTTTATTTCAGACGTCCAAATAATTATATTAATCAAACTTGTGGAGCACACATGGGCGGCTATTGGTTGAATCAGGTCATTTGCCAACATTATAGACTTGGAATAGTACAAGTCAGAATGGTGCATTACCTACCTCATATATAGTGAGAACCAGCACGTGGTCATTCACCAAGAGTCTAACCATTTTAGAGCCATCATTTATCTATATCACATGTTATGTTTTGATTAGCTTAGAGAGTGTATAAGAATTTCTTGATTTAGCTTTGAGGCATTTAGCCAATGAGCAGCGGAAAGAGAGGAGGCAAAGACAAATGAAGCAAACAAACTTTTTTTCCCCCTTACTTCAAAGAAGATAGAATGAATCAATGAAGGCAAGAGGCAACACCAATGCTTAGCTCAGCAGTCAAAACTCAACTTCTAATTGAACAAAAGTAACACAACCAAGCAATTGGTTAACCTTAGGTCAGCAGAATAGAGAAGTTTTTGTAAGAGTAAGTATTGTGACACAACCAATGAAGTCACACAAAAGAACACGCCCTTTACAGCAGGCCGTTGGATCTGGCACGCCGTAGAGATCCAACGGCCTGCACAAACAGGTGTGTGTGTTTTAAAAAATCAAAACAGTATTATTACTCTTTGCATAAACTCCAACGTAGTAATGTAAGGCATTTTTTTTACCTAGCATGTGCAAAGAATAGTTCCTTGGACTTTATTCCCATGAAGAAGGTTTGTCTGATCAGGAAAAAGAAAAGGCGCAAAGAAACATGGCTGCCATTCTACCTTATCCACTTTGATAGAGCTATCTCTTTCTTCATTCAATGAAAAGGAAAAAAAAAAATGATGATTTTATCATATGAATTGATAAACAATTGTTGAGATGCCTGTTATATGGAGTATGGCTACACAAATGTACAGATTACAGAGTAACTCTTCAGGCTCCCTTAAAATATTCAAAACAACAATAGTTTTGAGTGGACAACTATTTTCAAAACAAGTTTCATGTGTCCTAAAATTTTAGATATAGAACTTCCGGTTTGTTCAACTGAGAATTTTTCCAGCGAGCAGGGCTAGATAATTGTCACTTGCCTTCCTTTTCAACATAACTAGGCCTTTCTTATGTCTTTGGGCCCATTATAGCTGGATTGAGATGTAATAATCTACCCATTGCAAAGTTGAATTCAGAGAATTGGCCCAGAAAAAATATGGATTAGGAGAAAGGGGTTAAAGCACGTCATCGTAATACCAAACACAACGAAACATCCATAGCAGGAAGAATAATTTAATTTCAATTGTTGCAAAAACACAATCAATATGTTCTCATTTTACTCTTTTTTTTTCCTTCTTCAATAGAATATCCATAGCAGGAAGAATCATTTAATTTCAATTGTTGTAAAAACTCATCCAATATGTTCTTCTTGTTTTATTATTTTTCTCTCGACTTAAAATGCCAACTTCTCTCCACACTATTAACACTAGATAAATACATTATACGATTGTTAGATATAATATTTTACATGCGCATGGATTTTCATCAATGGACATGTCATGTTTCAATTGCCATAGTGGTAGTCTCCATTGTAGTGTTCCGTATAATTGTAATAATGTGTATGCCTTAGTGGTGATCTGATATATTCATATTCAGTGACATAAGGTGATGACTTGTATGTGTTATAGATGTATGTGTATGTGTGTCACATATATTGATGAGGTGTGGCTCCTGTAGAAACATTGGGCTATTGTGGGATCTATTCCCTGTGTCCTACGTAGCTATCACCAGAGCCGAATCTGTTTCCATAGTTTGGTACATAGTAATAGGTGGCTTCTACTGTAGATAACTATAATATGTGGTCTACTCATAAATCAGTAAAATAACAGGCAATAGTAGGTTGCCATCCCTTCACATAAGAAAAAAACTTTTGTATTTGTAAATTAGACCCTTAAACCTTAGTAATTGTTAAATAGTTAACAACCTGAATAACTTTTAAGATACAAGTCTCCAAACATAAATCACGTTAGGATAAACCCATTTTTGACCAAAATCAAGTTTGTAAAATCATGTTCATCTAAAATCAAGTTTACAAACTCTAAACAAAACACACACTAAATTAATGCTCCAACCCATAGTATTTTATTCATATGTAACCAAATTTTATTTCTTACATAGTAACTTATTCCGTAATATAAATTTATTTTTTATTAAATAATATGAAATAAAATAATTCTCAAAAAATATAACAACAATTGTTTAGAAAATCATTTTCATGAGACATTTTATATTTTTTAATATTTAGATATTTTTGAATTTCGAGAGATTTAAAATAATAAAAAATTAATGTTATAAATTAATCTATAATATTGATATTGTAAAAATTTTAAAATACTAATTATTAAAATAATAAAGTAGATCTCTCATTAATCCTGAAAGCGACCTAATATTTATGTTTTTGTAAACCAACATTTTAAATATGTTTAATTAGATTTCTTACTATATGGTTTGAGCCAAATAAATAATAATTTAAAATTAATTATACACATCATTAATTTTCTTTTTTAATTCAATAGAATGTATTAATTTTAAATCAATACAAAGATAAGATTTTGAAAAATGTTAATAAATTGTGTAAAATAATATTCATTTTGTGTAACAGCAAAAATAATGTCGCGGGCTGCTACAATCTCGACAATCTATGATTTTTTTTTCAAAAATGGCTACGACATAAGAGCTTTTTCACACTAGAAAGAAGAACAAAAAATAACAATATTTTATTGGGGACTGTTAGAAATATAATTAGTTAGAGATTAATAGTTAGTTTGTTACTAGTTTGTTAGCCTATATAAAGGCTTGATGTAATCACTTTGTATCAACTTCACTCATTTTAATTAATATCAATTTTCAGTTTTATCTTAATTCTTTCTTCATCTCTCCTCTGAATCATGTTTCTTAACATGGTATTAGAGCGATACCACCCACCTTGAATTTTTCGTTGCATTCTCTTTTCTTTTCTTAGTTCATTTTTCTTTCCTTTTCAATTTCTCGAGAAAATCCACAAATTCTAGTAGTTTTGTTTTCTTTCTCTCAGCATCTCTTTGTATCAGATCTAGTTTCTTTGTGTTTTCCAACTTTGTTTTCATTTTGGAAGTGGAATTGAGTTTCTCTCATGGAACTCTCACTTTTTCTTTCTCACCATAATTCGATCCAATTAATCTTTTTTCTCATTCTGTTTTTTTTTTTTGGATGGAACAAAATTTTCTTTAATCTCCCCGACTATGGCATTGAACCTTACACATTTTGGCAGCACATAGGAGACAATCTAATAGTATAGCATCAGAGTATCTGCACTTGAGTACTATAGTACCAATACTACCAATAATCTCCACAGGAGCATTTGCCATCTTTGAAATGATGGAATCGCTTGTTATCCCTAACAATGAGCTCCCTTCCAACAATCTTTGACATAATTTTGATTGCATTGTGGCAATCACCACATATACGTAGATTCTTGATGATCCTAAGAGTAGTCCTGGGGGGAGTACTGATGAGACCATAAGCAATTGCCAAACGTTCACTATGATATTGCAACGCCTTCTCTTTTTCCTCCTCATCGATGTCATGGAGAACATATCTTGTATCTGGCACATAACCAGCTTCCCTCATCTGCCCAGTCAATCCTTTCAACTTCTCATGTGCCCCTTCTTTATAAGGAATAGTATACCGATACTCAGTCACTTTATTCTTCTCCTCTAGCATGTTAATTGCAGACTGCTTCTTTCTTGGGGGTGTGGGCACTTTATCGGCAATGGCTTTTGAAGGATCAAAACCTATTAATAACTCCTCTGCACGATCTTCAAGATCTATATCTCCATGAATTTGTGCAAAATTTCTAAGGGCCTCCCAAACCTCAACTCTAGGCTCAATTGACATTTTCTCAATGAACTCCTCAACTTCATTCAACTGACCAGCATTCCCTAGAATATTAATAACCTCCAAGTAGTGCTCAATACTAGGAACAATTCCATACTCCTTCATGGATTCAAAGTGCATGAGCCCTTCTTCCACAGCTTCAGCCTGGGCACATGCAGCCAAAACCAACGCAAAGGATTCCCTATTAGGTCGTATCCCTGCCTGTTTCATCTGCTGAAAAACCAATAAACCATCATCACCTAAACCATTCACTGTGTATCCACTAATCATCAAATGCCAAGAACTGATACTTCTCTCCTGCATTCCATCAAACACTCGGCGCGCATCCTTTATACTGCCACATCTCCTATACATTCCGATCAATCTGTTGTTTAATTCAACTCGAATGGGAGATCGTCTCAAGAACTCATGAACCCTTTTTCCCAATTCAAGTGACTTTGTATCCTCACAGAAATTCAACAACGCAAGATAAACGCTATAATCAGCAACAACACCTTGACCCATGAGTTCAAAAACTTGATTGAGCTTACCCTCTTCACACAAGCCAATGAAATCCACTTTCAAGGAGCTTTCCGCAAATGGGGCGTTCTCATTTTGATCGTCCCTTTGGTCAAGCTTCAATTTGGGTTCGTTGGAATGGTTCTCTTGTCCCTTGGTAAAGGTGGAGCCTTCTTAACAGGGACAAACTTGCAATATTTCACAATATTTCATAATATACCTGCAAGGAAAGCAACCCGTGTTAAATCCAAACTCAATATTTTACTAAAAAATAAAATGCTATAACTACAACTAGTAAAAATTTAACTGAAGTCTGTGGTAGTAATCAATATGCCTTTAGCAAAGTTAATCTGCTTGATGCTTCCAGCCCCACCATCGCCCTATATGAGTTCAATACTCTTCACAGCCTGTGGCAGAAGTTTTGGAATGAGGTTGTGAGCATCAACAACCTTGTTGGAGAGATTGGAGATGGGTACTCGTCTGTGTCAGGGTAAACACCCATGCTAGAAAGTGATATTAGGACACCACTGCTAAGGAACTAGAAATGCTTTGTGAACTTGGCAAGGATCAAATGCTGAGGTACTGTTACTTATATATGGTCCAATTTCAGACGTCTTTGTTTGCTTTCATTTGTCCCAAGGTTCTGTGCTAACTGTTAAATTGCACAAGATCAAGAAAGAAAGCCAGGATGAGGACGTTGTTTTCGAGATTTGATTTTTTTTTAAAATTTTTTCTTTATATGTAAGATCGGCAGAAATAGAGTTAAGCAGTCTCTTGGTACAAATGAAATTTCTAGCTTTCCTTTACCAATTCAAAACCAAACTAAACAGAAAAAAATGATAGTATTCAATGGCCTAAAATATCCCATTATTTAAGGGTGGGTTTTCCATATCTCATAAGCCTGGGGCCTAATTAAGAATGATCCTTTATATCCAAATAAATGGAGTCCTTGATTGATGGAATGTTAACACAGATAAGAGATCATAGTTTCTGATGAAAATCCATAATAGGTCTTGATAGTTGTTACAAGTATAAATGATTTTGGCGCAATTAAGCAGCAAAAGAGAATGCACTTAAGAGCAAGAAGCCTGAGGTTGAAGGATTCAGTGCTCTAATGCATTTGCACGATTGCGAACAAGTCAATTTCTGTTTTGAAATTTTCTAGAAAAATGAATTGGGATTTTTGTGTGATGTACTAAAGTATATCCCAAGATTCTTCTTTAAGGACAAAATTCTGTTTCATATCATATTAATCAGTACTATTTGGTCATACATTATGTCACAACATAAGTAAATAATGTATAATTGAATATTCCTTAACGATCCTTGGCAGTTTCTTTAGTTTTTCTCTAAAAGAAAACATAAGTGGTTTTAGTAGATATTGCTCATTAAGTTCCAAAATGGGCCACACTCTGCTCAGATCAGCTGTTTTTAAGATGCAAAAAAGACTTTGAGACAAAAGGTAATGGTCCAGATCCCTCTAAATCAAATATTAACTACCTATGCCGGGATGATGATTGAGGTTCTCTTTGGGGGATTATATTTATCTTGAAGGATGAATTTTCTTAGGCAGAATATATAATCTAAAACTTATTTCGTTTTTATGATTTGTGGAACATACAGAGCTTGAGAGTCATTCCGTTTGGGTCATAGGATCAATATGAGTTATTTCACCATCATAGAATGGATTTGGTTACCTCTTCATTCCATTTGCCTCGCATAATCTAAGTTTATCACTGTTGATGTCTACGTTGACAGTAAATGCATACACTACAGAATGTACTACATATAGAGTTAGGCATTTTGCATCTCACAATTCATGTTAGTATCTTACCAAAGTATTACTCAAGGGAAGCGATTTGATCATGTTTTTGTTAGAAGAATAGGCTTCTCTACTTGTTTATAGAAAGTATCCTTCTTGAAGTTCATCCTATACATTGTAGTTTCATGTACACAATAAACTACTAAGCTCCTAAAGAATCAAGTGATGTTAACATTGCTTAAGCAGGAGCAGGAGTAGCATGAGAATTAACAAAGTAGAGCCAAAGCTATTAAGCCAGGGAGAATCAATCTCAATATCTGATTCAGATTTTCTGGAGTAGATTGTTTGTGATCTAGCTATCAACTTCTAATTTTGTCATTTTTTTTGCTAGTAAGTTATTTACTTAATTATAATGTGACTTCATTGATTACTATTTCTCAATCTTGTAGTGGAACATTGATTCATTTTCTGTCCATGCTTTTACATATAACCTTCGATACCAATTTATTACAGCATTAACATAGTCAATCTCATATAGCAGCTAAAATGAGTCCCAGGCTACCAATAAAAAAGGAAAAAGATATGCCCCAATTCATGATTGTATTTGAGTAGCACATCATTGGATTTGTAATTATGATGTGGATGTTATAATCTTTCGGTACTTCTACTATCAAGCCCCATAAAAATAACTACACATGTAAGTTTTATTATTAGCCATATCATATTTGGCTTCAAAGTAAAATATAGGCTAAACTGAAAGTACATCATGATATAATGGTAATGCATAGATGCCTTATAAGATTGCCTTAAGAATAGGCCTGTGGGTTTACCATGAGATAGGCTTCCACAACCTTGAGGACGACAGCCAATGCTTCCTCCCTGGTAGCTTTGACATCTTCCTCTTTGATCTCAACGCCTAGTTTGGGATGACACTTACTAACGTTCTAGGCTTTGTAGCCCCCTTCTGCAGTGGGCTCGAACTTTGTCTCATGGGAAATTGATTCGACCTATTAGAGTGTAGTTATGTTCAACTTTTTAGCATTGAGTGCCAGCTGTTTTGAGTTAGCTTCATGATAGCTATTCAAGCTGTTATGATTCAGTTTGTGCCATTTAATCATTGTATATAAGGCTGATTAAGCCTCTCATTCTGAATCAATCAAGAATACAGTTTATTCAATAACAGAATTCATTTTTCTCTGTTTTCTCTCTTTCGGTTTCTCTATTTTCTTCGACATTTTTGATATGGTATCAAAGAGCTAGTCGAATCCATGGCTGACGTAAATTCTCCTCTCAATCAAGAATACAGTTTATTCAATAACAGAATTCATTTTTCTCTGTTTTCTCTCTTTCGGTTTCTCTATTTTCTTCGACATTTTTGATATGGTATCAAAGAGCTAGTCGAATCCATGGCTGACGTAAATTCTCCTCCACCTCCGCCACCTCCTTCTCCATCGTCATCGCAGTGTTCCTTAACATCTGTGTCGTTTAACCTTAAAATCTCGGAAAAACTTACTGAGAACAATTTCTTGATTTGGCGACAACAAGTTGAACCCTATGTTAATGCGAATGGATTCCATGAATTTTTGGTTTGTTCTTCGATTCTGTCACAATACCTAACTGAGGATGATCGACTTAGTGCAACGCTCAATCCTATGTATTAAACCTGGTTGAAGAAGGATCAGATGCTGCAATCGTGGTTGCAATCGACGCTTTCAAATGAAATCCTCTCGCGTATTCTTGGATCGGTTCACGCTTATCAAATATGGGATCGATTACATGCGTATTTTAAAAAACAAACGCGTGCGAAGGCTAGGAAACTTCGATCTGAACTTCGCGCTACTTTGTTAAATGATCGAACAATCTCTGAGTACCTTCTGCGTATCAAATCGCTTGTCGATTCTCTCGCTTCAATTGGCGATCCAGTTCCGATAGATCAGCATGTTAATGTAATCTTTGAAGGATTACCTCAAGACTTTGCTCCTATAGTTTCGGTTATTGGGAGCAAATTCGAGGCAATGGATATTGAAGAAGTTGAAGCACTTCTTCTTGCTCACGAACTTCGCCTTGACAAGTACAAAAAGAAAGCCATCACTGAGTTTGTTAGTGTCAATCTTACTCATGCTTTGAAGCCTTCTGTTGATGCACAAGCTTATGCTCACGTGATATTTGTGCTAAATACCTTATTTTCTTGAAAGAAAACTTTACATTCATCAACCTTAGATGGTGTTTTTTCCACTTTTTAATTGATTTTCATCTTGCCTTCTTAGCACCTGGGTTTATTTTATTATTGATGATTTTTTGTTGCTTTCTTATGTTAAACCTAGGTTAAGTTCAAAAACTTTGGAGGGACAAACACCATTTTGGGACTGAAGTAAAGTGGCTCAATTCTGGAGTTCTAGTGCCTAGGCGCCCAAACCAACGCCTAGGCGCCCAAGCGAGCTGAATTTGGAGGTTTATTTGCCGACGCCAGCGCCTAGGCGCCAGGATACAATGCCTAGGCGCTCAAAAGGTTGCTCTCTGCCATACTAGTGCCTAGGCGCCCAACGCTAGTGCCTAGGCCCCCCAGAAGTCAAATTTCGAAGTATTTTTCTGTCATACCAGCGCCTAGGCGCCCATGTGCAACGCCTAGGCGCCAGCGTCGCAACCCAACTCTGTTTTGACGCTTTAAATAGAAAAAGTTAGGGTTTTTTAAAAAACTTTTGGCTGGAGAAGAGGCTTGAGAGAAGTTTTGAAGCAAAGGACAAGGGAGAACCGAAAGGAAGCAAGAGGGATTGAAGATTTCTCTATTCCCAATTGATTTATTCATGGAGTTTGCTCTTTCCTCTGTTTTAGTTTTCTTTTTCTCTATGAGTTTCTAAACTCTTTCTAGTTAGGGTGAAGATGTAGCTTGAATTAAAGACTTGTTTGGATTCTTTTAAGCTTAATCTAAGTTTCTTTTCATGGATTTGAAGTGTTTATCACTATGCTTAATGCTTTTATGGATTGGCCACTCATAAATTAAATAGTTGTTCATACATAGGATTGGGAAATTCATGTATGATTTTGCTTCTTGTGGTAAACTCCTTAATTAATAAAGTCTAGGAATAGAGAATGTTAATTATGTGGTTTTATTTGGGAATCAATTTTTCTTTCATGCCTTCTTCAACTTAGGGCCAAGTTAAGGAATTAATTGGTTTTATTTTGTTGAAGTGAATCGGTAAACCAAGAATTGGGTATTGATTAATTATAGGATTCCTACCATCAATTCGTGAATTGGGCTTAGTTAAGTTAGAATCCAAACACTAGTTAGAAAATTCAAGTGAAATCGGAACCCTAACATTTCAATCATTGATCTTACTTCCTTATTTCTTTTGCTTTTGAATTTCTTAATTGTTAATTGCAAAGTGTTAGTATCTTTAGGGTTTCTTTCTAAAGAACTCTCTTCAATCCAAACTGATCGTTCTAATAGTGTCTAAGTTGGTGAATTGGTGTTTGATAGCACAATCTCTGAGGGAACGATACTCATTTATCACTTTATTACTTTTTGCGATTTGGTATACTTGCCAATAGAGTAACATCACGCCAACCTCACTCATGATCCTAATTATGAGACTCATTCCTCTGGTTCTGGCAGATACATGTCAGCACGTGGTCATGGTGGCCGATCTGGCCGTGGCCGTGGTGGCCGGTTCTCTAATGTTCAATGCCAAGTTTGCTTCAAGTTTAGACACTTAGCTGCCACATGCTGGCATAGATTCAACCAAAGCTTTCAGCCATCAATTCCATCCAACTTTCAAGGTTTTCAAAATGAAAGTTTTGGTGTTCATAATTCTCCTATGGCAAATGCTTGTGGTCCCACTGGCTCCTCTGGTTTTCCAATGCCATCTACTGTGTTTCCACAACAGTTTCCTGCTAATCCCTGGGCTGGGCCTCAGTCTCAACCAAGGCCTGCTAGTTTTCCTTCACAACCTAGTGCAATGGTGACCAATGTGGCTCCTAGCTCTGCAAGTTCATGGTTCCCTGACTCCGATGCATCCTTTCATGTAACTGGAGATCACAAAAATATTTAGCAGCTTGCTCCATTCTCTAGTCCTGATCAGATTTTTATAGGAAATGGGCAAGGTTTGGCTATTCATTCTTCTGGTTTTAGTATGTTTAAATCTCCTATTAATCCTAAAATTCTCTATACTTACATAATCTGCTTTTGGTTCCTTCCATTACAAAAAATCTTGTCAGTGTAAGTAAGTTTGCCAAAAATAATCTAGTTTTCTTTGAGTTTCATGCTAATCACTGCCTTGTCAAATCTCAGGAAACCAATGAAGTGTTGCTTTAAGGTTCTGTTGGTCCTGATGGTTTGTATGAGTTTCCCAATATGCTTCTTTCTCCTTCCAAGACATCCACCTCCTTCTGTTCCAGTGTCAATACTGTCACTGCAGACTCTTGTTTTGCTTCTGCTTATCATATTAACATTATATCTACTTCTGTTTCGGGCTCTATACCCCTTACTTATAATCACATGTGGCATCTAAGGCTAGGCCATCCAAACTCTCATTCTATGAAACTTGTAATGGATCATTGTAATATCCCTTGTTCTAATAAAGATGCTTCTTCCTTTTGTACTGCTTGTTCTATGGGAAAAGCTCATCGACTTTATTCACCACCCTTACACACCATTTACACTATACCACTTGAGCTTGTTTTTAGTGATTTATGGGGTCCCTCACCCAACATTTCTTCCCTTGGTTTTAAATACTATATCACCTTTGTTGATGCCTATTCTAGACATACTTGGATTTATCTTCTAAAATCTAAGTCTGAAGCTTTCGATATCTTCAAACAATTTAAAGTTATGGTGGAATTACAACTCGATTATAAACTTAAGTCTCTCCAAACCGATTAGGGAGGGGAGTTTAGACCCTTTACCAAATACCTAACTGATCTTGGCATCACACATAGGCTTATTTTCCCCCACACACATCACCAAAATGGTGTTATGGAGAGGAAGCACAGACACATTATGGAACTTGGTCTATCCCTTTTAAGTCATGCTTCCATACCCCTTACTTTTTGGGATCATGCCTTTTTGACTGCAATCTATTTGATAAATCGATTGCCATATGCTTCTCTTAATTTTCAAGTCCCCTACATCATTCTCTATAAGTCCAATCCTGATTACAAGTTTTTGAAGGTGTTTGGATGCGTCTACTTTCCTCTTCTTAGGCCTTACAACACTCACAAAACTGAATTTTAGATCACATGAGTGTTTGTTTTTAGATTTCTCCTCACATAAAGGTTATAAATGTCTCTCTCCTTCTGGGAGGATGTTTATCTCCAAAGATGTCCTTTTTCATGAGTCTAGATTTCCTTATAGTGATTTGTTCACCAAACAGAATGTTACTCCTACTTCTACGCCTTCCCATGTGTCTTTGTCACCCATTCCTTTTACTTTACCATATATTACTCAGTCCAATTTACACTCTCCCTCATCCTCCAATTCTGTTCCAGCTTCTGTTACAGTTTCTGCAACTTCTCCTTCTCCCAGTCCTTCTTGCCCACAATCCTATTCTTCATGCAAGAACAAAGCACATCGAAATTGATCTTTTTTTTGTAAGAGAAAAGGTGACTGCAAAACAATTGACTATTCTGCACATCCTTGGCACAGATCAGTGGGCTGATATGCTCACAAAGCCTTTGTCTCCTTCAAAGTTCCATGTAATGCGGTCCAAGCTCAATGTAATTGATCCCTCTCAAAAGGCTCAACCCCATTGAGCTTGAGGGCGTATTAGAGTGTAGTTATGTTCAACTTTTTAGCATTGAGTACCAATTGTTTTGAGTTAGTTTCATGACAGCTATTCAAGCTGTTATGATTCATTTTGTGCCATGTAATCATTGTATATAAGGTGCTTAAGCCTCTCATTCTGAATCAATCAAGAATACAGTTTATTCAATAACAAAATTCCTTTTTCTCTGTTTTCTCTCTTTCGGTTTGTCTATGTTCTTCTACATTTCTGATACTTTTCCAGTACATCATCCCTCTCAAGTGTTTGATGTGAGCACCTGCTTTGAAGGAAGAACCAATAAGTTCTTTGTTAGTTATTTCAGTTTGTAACCTATTAGCCTATCAGGAGATACTAGGAGCACACAGTGATCATGGGGTCCACAAGCTGGTTGGGAATATAATTAGAAAGTCATTTCTTTAGGAAATAACAGTGAAAACTACTAGTGTGAAATGCTGCAACTAGCCTTACAGAAATGGTTATCTCCTGAATGCTTCCGGGCTGGGCCTCCATTGCCTTCAACCAGTTCAACATTCTTAATAGCATGAGGCATCAGCTTGGGGATGAGGTTTTGAGCATTAAGTATCAAAGCCTTGAATATCATCCTTGCCTGGACAGGGCTAGTGAACTCCTCGGTGAATGTTAGGACATCTATGTTCCTTAAAACTAAAAGATATAGCTAGAAACTTGAAGTAGGGAAGAGAATGTAATTGAGCACTTGGAAATGCAGTGGTGTGAGAAAACAGAGAAAACAGAGGTGGTTATATTTAAAGATCAAGAGCATAGGCTATTGATGTTGCATTTAACAATATTGCTCAACTACTAGATAGCCAAAATTATGAAGGTGTTTGTCCTATTATTTAGCTCAACGGTAAAGTCATCGAAGCTCTTGCTTTAGGTCTTATTATTTAAGAGAAAGTCCAATTTACTCTCTTGAACTATAAGTCATGTACACTTCGGTCCGATACTTTAAAAATGTATCAAACGATCCCTAAATTTTTTAAAATGTGCGAAATGGTCATTCCATCCAACATGGGCATTACTCCGGTACCCATCTTTTTTTCCAGGGTACCGGTACCCAGGGTGAGTTGTCTAGCATTCATTAGTTGTTATTTATATTGAATAAACTCTTTAACATTTATTGTGAAATCAACAGTCAATAACTTATTGACAACTCACCCTGGGTACCAAACCCATCAGGGTACCATAGCAACTCCCATCCAACATTCGTTTAATTGCTAACGAAAAACTCACGTGTCACTCACAATTCTCCCAAAATGATCCATGTGTTTTCAATTAACAATTGGACGGATGGTAAATGAAAGGATCATTTTGCACATTTTAAAAAACAGAATGCTAAACATTACGAAACGAATTCTTTACGAAGATATGTGGCATGTTATCATATATTGAATTTCAAAATCAAATTTTTTTTCTGCCCATTTTTATTATTCTTTTACACCTGATTGGTCAATTTAATTTTCGTATCACTTTCGTGAAAACGAATTCATGTTATATAGCATTACTCTTTAAAAAAGTTAGTGATCGTTTTATACATTTTTGAATTATTGGGATCGAAGTGCACATGACCTATAAATCGAGAGGGTAAATTACAGTTTTCCCTATTATTTATCGACCCCATAATTTTATAATAGTATATTAAATATAAATTAAAAAAATCTATATAAATCAAGATAATTAATAAAATATTTACATTTCTCTCATTTCCCTACTTAAGGTCCTAATAAATCCCTATTTTCTCTCACTTCTCATATACCTATTTAATTCTCAACTATTTCTCTCATATTCAAAATTTATATTAAAAATATGCCAAGTCATTATAATTAATAAAATTCTCACATGCCCTCTTACATCCTTAATTAAGTGCTTAGTAAAGCTTTTTTTTTCCCTTCACTTTTCACAAATATAATTCCTATTAGGCTATTCTTCTATTTAGCAAAGAAAGTTAAAATCAGTACACAATATAGTTTGAAAAAATATTAACTTAGTCTTAAATGTTCATTAAAATAGAACAACTACTATGATATATATGATTTATATTTATTTTCAAAGCTAATTTATATATATATATATATATATTATTCAAATGAAAGAACATTTCAATTGGTATATTCAACAATATAAAAAGACCATATTCTTTTTCAAATGCATAATTGTTTTTAGAATAATGTTACTAATTTCATTAAGTATTATTATAAGAGAAAGAAGTTTTTCAAAATTTAAAAAAAATAAAATCTTATTTCAAATCAACAATATATTAAAAAATATTAAATTTATCAATTAAAAAATATTAAAAAAATTTCGCTATAAAAGTTTAATTAAGAGTTTTGCATTTAAAAAAGTTAGAAGAATAAATTAAATTCTAATAATTTTCTTTTTTGTAAATTTCAATTAAAAAATCTCATTTTGATATTTGGCTTTAGGTCTATGTACTTGTTGATCCCCTGCTGCATTATTATAGAACGTACTGTCCTTGCATAACTCTAACATCGGTGTAACAATGCAATCTTTGATCCTATTACTCCTCAATCTACGCGGGGGATAAATATTATTTAGTCTTCAATTTAATAATTTTTTTAATTATTTTATTTTATTTTTTGATAATTTAATATATAAAAGTGATTCTTTTTATACAATTCAAATAAAATTATATTTTAAAATTGATTATGAACTAACATATTCAAATATAATTTAATTTTTCTCATAATTAATTTTCTTGAAATTTGATTATATACATAATTAATTTTTAATATAATTTTTTTTTCACAACTAATCCAAACACACACATGTGATCCCAATGAATGGTGAGATTATTTTTCTGTTTTCAAACCCAAAACCTTAATGTTTATTTTCCTGTGATCCCAATGCACTAGAAGTGAGAAGCTTATAAACAGGGTGGCTCCTCTTGATGACAAAAGGAAGCTATAGCCTCCTCAAAATTTTAGTTTTACTTGTAAATTTTTTATTTTTCTTAAATATGTTTAACTTAGCCCCCTTCTCCTATTAATAACTCACTAAGCCGAACAATATAGTCCACTTGGCCCCCTTATAAAAATGCTCTAACTCCGCCCCTACTTATAAAGATCAAGGCCAATCCAAGCTAGTAACGGATGCCTCAAAACTCCAATTAGTGCTCTAACTTGAAGGATTTATTGATGGGCTACATATATGGTCACCACTATTTTAAGTATGAGAATCGCACCTAAACTTAAGTGAGGGATTTGGATTTCTATGTGATCCTCTAACTAACTAGTTGAAAATTTGTTGGCTGTAATTCACCCACCCTTTCTTTGTAACCATAAAGATCTTAGCATGGAAATGGCTAGTATCTTAATTTTAAAACAAATTAATGTTAATAACTTATAGAATCAGGATTCATATCCCTTTGTTTTCACATCACAATGCTCAAGTTCTCCCCATCATGGTCAGAAAAAAACAAAACAAAACAATACTTGTCCAAAAGAATTTTGCTTACATTTACCCAATATTTAAAAAGAAATTAATAAACGGGGTTGTTTTCATCTTTTTTAGAAAATGTTTGGGATGTGAACCTTCAAACTTGACTTTGGAACCACCAACGGGGTTGGCTTAGGTTACCTTCCGCTTATGATGCGTGACTTGAATTTGAATCTAAGAGTACCAAATTGCTTTGCTTTTTTAAGTATGAGAATCCTGCCTAAACTTAAATGAGAGATGTGGAGTTTTATGTGATCCCTCACCCTAAAATTTTTTCTTTGGAACCTCATAAGCGTATGTTGACTATATTCAATCATGGGCTTATCTGTTAAAGTTGCTTTGTTTCTTTGTTTTTTTTTTTCCAATTTTCTTTCAAGTGCTGTCATTGAGGATATCATATATGCCCTCTGCGGAGCAAGCTTATTTTTCTAACGTAAGACTTGCACTTGGTCTGAATTATGGAATGCGTAGAAGAGGGCCTTATATTTCTTGACTTTATGTCTAATTCATGGGCTTATTTCTTAAAATTGACTCACATGATTGACTTTTTATTCATGATAATTGTATGATTTGGTTTTAAATTCAGGGATCTTTTGTTGATAAGCAATTTCTTTATGAAATTAGTGATGTGCCCTTACCTTAAAATGAAAACTTTCATGCCTAATCTTAAACTTTTTTTCTAAAAGAAAAACGACTTTGGAAACTGGGCATGAGACGTATGTTGACTATATGACTAATTTATGGGCTTATTTGTTAAAATTGCTCTGCTTTTTTATTATTATTTTTGTTTTTTTAAATGGTGTCATTGGTGTGGATATTATGTATGCCTGTGCGAGGTAAACTTATTTTTCAACATAAGACTAGCACATGGTCTGAATTGTGGAATGCGTACAAAGAGCCTTGGATTTCTTAACTTCAGGTTTGAATTGTCAAGATCCATCAGCTATCTTTTGGTAGAGGAAAAGGGGTGAAAAGCGATGAGAAGGGAAGGGGTGGAGGGGGATTTATTTTGCTTTATTTGAATGTTTAAGTAAAAAAAAATAGGAGTTAATATGATACCCTGATGAGTTTGATATTCAAGGTGAGTTGTTAATCATTTATTGACCATTGATTTCATAATAAATAATTGAAAGTCTATTAAATATAAATAATAACTAATGAATGTTTGACAGCTCACTCTGAGTATCGGTACCCTGAAAAAAAAAAAGATGAGTATCAGAGTAATCTCCAAAAAAATTGAGAAGTAGTTGGAAGGGATATATTTTAAAATTAAATTTTTAATATAATCCTTATGTTGTCAATCTTATAACACAAACACAAGATATATATATATATATATATGTAATTTTTTAAATATTTAATTAAAAATGAATCATTCACCCCCCTTATTCCTTAATTTGAGTGGTAAGTAGCTCTAATCTCAGTGTCAGGTCAAAGGTTCAATTCTTATAATTGTCACTGTTGAGAGGGTTTATAACCATCATACTCTCAAGCCCGAACAAGATTAATCTCATACCCAAAAGATATAGAAATACTTTTGGTTCAAATAAAAAAAAATTGAGGGAGATGAATTTTTAGACTTTGAGGAGGTTCCCCTCATTTCCTCTCATTAAAAATTATCCAAATAATAGTTTGAGTCATTTTTTTCTTCCATTTTCCTCTCTACCCCCATCCAAATAATACATCAAAGTATTACAAGGAGTTTATAAGTTCCATTAAAAAATGGTATGCTCATAGTACAGAAAAGCTTTTTGAACAAATAAAATAAATAAGGGTAATGCTATACATACAGCATTTATGAAAAAAAAAAATTGCACCATTAAATTTACTTTTGCATTTATGTAATATCATATCAAAAATTTTTAATATAAATTTATATTATTTGATAATTTTACATATTAGATGTGTCATTTTATCTCTCTTAAAGTTTTTTTTTAGGGAATCTCTCTTAAAGTTATCTTTTAACATGTTCTAATAAACACAATATTTGAAATGATTTCATTTTCTGCTTACCAGCTACGAAAAAGATATTGGGAATATAATTTATTTATTTAGAATAAAATTATATGCGGCCAACAACATTTCTCCACTTTAATTTTATTTAAATTTCAAATTTCGTATTGTTTTTGTTATTATTGCATAAAAAAGATAACCTTTTAGTTTTTAGTATGACAAAGATAATTTCAAATTTCCAAAAGCCAAGTTCCTACTTTTTACAACAAAAAACTTGTTAATTATCAAAGTTTGGATTGTTTTATTAGATCTGAGAATTTCATGCAAGTGTAGTAACGTTATCTTTCTAATAAATTTTTCCAAAAGAAAAATAATTAAGACCTTCTTATTCTCAATATGTTAAATAGTTCTGGGTTTTGTTGCCGTAGATATGCATAGGATGAAGATTAGGAAGAACTAAATTAAACCCTTGCATCTTAATTAGTAGCAATTATAATTGCTTCATGCAGGTTGCAATGCATCTAGAGGCAACAACGAGAACAGAGGAATGCCAATATTGTTGGATTTTTTTTATGTGTAGATTGTTATTAATTGTGGGCTTCAAGTTTTTTAAAATTAAAGCTAATGATATGATTCTCTTTTGGAGATGTACGATAATCTAGCTATAGTTGTAGTCAGTAACCCTTTGTTTATAGACTTTGGACACCCCTTAATTTGTTTGGTTTGGTATGATTAGACGATATAATATAAGCCTCGAACAAACATGAATTAGAAGGTCTATTAAGACTATGTATATAAATTGGCTAGGTCCTTTCTTCATTTTCTAATTTTCAGAATTATATTTTGTTACTTATGTCATCGAATAGCCAACTATGTGAAAGATGTCACAGGGAGAACTGCGAAGACTAATATTATTCGCGTTTACTTAAGCACTATCAATTAGATCAACCAAATTATCGTAACATACATCTTCGCTTCCACTAAACTTCAGTGTTTGTATGCGTAAATTTATCACACAACTAAATATTTATTTCTTCAATTAAAACAAGACATAGACATTAACATAAATACAACCGACTGCTGAATAATATCACCCTTTCCCCTAAAACCCAATTATTTATTATAGGCAAAACACACAGAAGGGATAACATTGACTTGGTTGTTGTTTTAGTTGTAATCAGGATTAGCCAGAAGGTAATCCTCAACACCCTTTACGAACCCAGCAGCTTGTTGCTTGCCAGCCTTCAAAAACTCTTCAGTGAGCTGCTCATCGTTTTTGGTGTAGTACGTGCTTTTGGCCTTGATGATGGATCCTCCATTAGGGGCTGCCGCAAATTTGTACTCATTAGAGATCTTCTCGAATTTATCTCCCAGGGGACCACCTTCAATTACAGTGTAGCGGTACACGTAATTTTCGATGTCGACCGCATCTACCCTCTGCTTCGCATAGCCTAAGCTTGACCATTTTACATGCACAAAGTCCATGAAATGAATTCTTACATTCTATATATATAAAAGCAAAACAAAAAGAAACACAGTATTTAATTATTTATATATAATTATTATTGTTTCAAAGTTGTAGAGAGTAAAGAAATTATATAGGCCTTAGAGATATTGAATGTTCCGTAAACAATTAAATAAACTTGATTACCTTGAGCAAGAGTGAGCTTCTTAATGGTTCCAGGACCTCCATCGCCTTCAATGTATTCAGCACCCTTAATGAAGTTTGGCAAAGCCTTTGGGAAGATATAGACAGAATCTATGGCAAGGGCTTTGTATAGTCTTGCAGGAGAGATTTGAGAAACGAGCTCACCTTCGGAATTGAAGACACCCATGGTTTTCTAACTGAAGACACAAATTAAAGTACTTCGTTCTCTTTGTGAGTGTGGGGTTTATGGACTGAGGGTATGTGGCATTTATAGGAGGTGCAGGGTGTTGCGAAATGTCCAACGGCCCTTTTTTTCCATTGGGGTACTTTATTCAAATACAAAAAAAGAATTTAACGTAAGTTTAGACTTCGACAAAATATTTTACTTTAATTTAAGCAGTAGCCAAATCAGAAAAGGATTACCTGGCCCAACTGTCTAAGTCATGAGAATACAAAATATTATTAATAAAACTTATAACTATATATTTTTTAAGAGAATTATTCTAATATCTATTTTTTTTTTGGGTACCAGTACTTATAGTAAGTTGTGTCAAGTATTCATTAGTTACTATTTATATTTAATAGATTTTTAAATATTTATTGTAAAACTATCAGTCAATAAATACTTGCCAATTCACTCTAGATATCATACTCATTAGGATATCATAGCAACTCTTTTTTTAAAGGAAGTTGTTATATTACTTTTATAAATATAGAATATAAGGTGATCATTATTAAGTATTTATTAACTATTAGTTTCACAATAAATATTTAAAACTTTTAAATATAAACAACAACTAATAGTTACTTAATAACTCACTCTAAATATCGATAAAATAAAATAAAAAGATAGTGTTTAAATAATCCTTGACTACAACAAGGCGTTTGTTTCATAAATTATTTTTTAATTTCTAAGAATTTTTACAAGGGAATGTTAAATTCTCATGTTTGGTACAATTTATTAAAAAACATATCCATCCAAAAATGATTTTTATGAATAATTTTTACCCAACATTCTCACACTTTTATTCCCATGGGGGAAAGTGGGTTTGCAACATTTTCATGACATGAAAATATTTTTGACATGTGAAATGTTCAAAATACCTACCATTTTAACTTCATGCTATCAACCAACTACCATCACGTCATTGTCGATGACCGCCATCAACCACTATCGGTCACCGTTCGCGATAGTCAATCACCGAAATCTAGCATCTCTCGTTGCCATTGGCAATTGATAGTACCAATGACTTCGATCATGACGCCGATCATCAAAATTCGGCCAGCCTTGTCGTCGTTGGCAGTTGTCGGTGACCTCGATCATTAGGCTAGTTACTGGAATCTGACCACTCATGCTGCCGCTGTAGGCGGTTGGCGACTAGTCACCAAAATCTCACCATCTCTGCTGCCGATGGTTGACACTAGCCAATGACTTCAACTATTGTCGTTAGTCACTAGAATCCGACCACTCACTGCCGCCAGTAATTAACAGTTACTAACTTGGGTTACCACGTCGGCAGTTGGAGTCATTCTCGTGAATATTTTTGGTCAACCAAGCATAATAATTAATATTCCTCAATATACTATTCTTAAAAATATCATTCTTAAACATGCTATTTTTGAAAATATTTTTTAAAAATTTAAACAAAAGATCCCTTAATTATAAACTGTTGACGGATTGATCCTATTACTTTTCCTTGGGTATGATTCTCGTCTTTATTGTACTGTGCTCGACAATTCTAGAAGACTTTCAAGAAACTAAGCTGATTTTCTAAGAGACTCCCTCACTAGTCACTACAAGAATAATATAAATCGTGACGGAAGTTGCCGAGAACAAGTGTAGGCCGAATTTAAACAAAAGATCCCCTAATTATAAACCCTTGACGGCTTGATCCTATTACTTTTCCTAGGTTATGATTCTTGTCTTTATTGTACTGTGCTGGCCAATTCTAAAAGACTTTTAAGAAACTAAGCTGATTTTCTAAGAGACTCACTCACTAGTCACTACAAGAATCATATAAATCGTGACTGAAGTTGCCGAGAACAAGCGTAGGCCGAGAAGTTAGATTCTATATATATATTAAATTTGGTATTCCCAATCATTATATTATATGATTTACCATTTGAATTGTTATAACGGAATATACTTACTCTAATAGTAAGTTCATTAAATAAATTTTTTATAGAATTCAAATTTTAACAATTCAAATGTTAAATTATATAGTATAAAAATTGTGCATATTAAATTTAATATATATATATATATATATATATATGTGGAGGATCTAGTTACTTAGGGAGTAAATTTTGTAAACTTAATTATACTAATAACCTTTTGTAAAATTTAAAATTTATCAACTCAACTGTTAAATCATATAATATTATCATAAAAATTATGTATACTAAATATGGGGATCCAGTTACTCTAGGAATAAATTTTATAAACTTACATTATTAAATAACTTTTCATAGAATTTAAATTTTATCAATTTAACAGTTGAATTATTTAATATTATCATGACAATTATGCATACCAAATTTAAGATAAATTGGATATTCATAGGTATCTAATCTTATAATCAATATTTACTTATATTTTAAAAAGCATATTATATGTTAAAATAAAGTAGTTAAATAGAGCATAAATAATTTTTAAATTCTATAAAATTTTATGGGATTGATCTACTTCATAAGAACATTCAATCTAACAGTTGGGCCAATGAAATTAGATGTTTACAAAAAGTTATTTAATGAAATAAGTATATCAAGACTTACTATTAGAGTAAGTTAATCTTCGCCTTATATATATATATATATATATATATATGCCAACACAGGTTGACTCAGCTAGCTCAAGGGCTCCAGATAAGGCTCTGTACTCTTGTTACTACCAAAAAAAATTTACATTGTCACTGGGCCGTTCAACCAATATACAAAGGTAACTAAGAGCTCCAGATTGATTTGTAATAACATATGGCAACAATACTGAGGTTGCCGAAGATGGATGGTTAGCAACAATTCTGAAGTTGTCACAATGAATAGAAAAATGAATGAAACAAGCAATTGTCTCATGTTCAGCGACAACCCTGAGATTGTCAAAACAATCAAGAGGGATCTTTTGTATAATTCAAATATTCAAAATGTTGACGGTTACTTTATTCAACACTCTGCAAAAACTACCAAAGTGGTGGTATACAATGTGACATACAACACTTAAAAGTCAATCGTGGTTCAAAGTGGTTACTGTTTACCTTATTCAGCACTTCAAGGAAGTTACCAAAAGGGACAATACGCTGCATAGAAAGTAGTTACCATGTCAAGATGTAACTGTCAATACACTCCTTACCACATAGTAGGAAATAAGTTCCTTAAGCACCATCTTTTCATTTCCTTTGTTTACATTTCTAGTCATTTATTTTCCTGTAATTTACTTCTGCAAATTTAATACCGGGTTCTTATTTTCTTTCATTATCTTCTTCAATTCCTTTACTTTATTGTTTTCATTTAATGCATACTTTGTACTTGAACTTTAAATTTGACACTGTTAAGAAACAGAGAACACCATTCAAAGGAAGAAGTTTCTCCTTCCTAAATTGATCTCAGGGACCAAAGTGAATTGTCATCGCGTCGACAAAATTTACCAAAAACAACTACCCAAATGCGCAAGTTTGAATCTATCCTTCGACATTAGTCTTACTTTGGTGGTCATCCCTCCCCAAGAAAATCCCCTGACCCCCAGGGGCTACAAATGAATAGCCTTCGTATGGAAAAAGCCTTTAAATGGATACCTTGGATGCAATTAATATAAAATTTACATTCTTTCACACGAAGCTCTATATGGTATTACTCGCCTCTTAAACTCCACTGAGTACGGATCCATGGCATCATCAAGCCAGATCACCCATTTCTGGCATAAAACTCTTTGACTATATGGATGACACTAGTTCACCACAACCCCATACAATCACTCAACCCCGCATGTGACATGTGGTTCTATCAAAGACCAACTTATTATGAATCTTATGTTGTCATCCACTAATGAACATGATAATAAGCATGGTAGCATTGCTCTTGCAGCTTGTGAAACATCTTGCCAACTCTGGGTTGCCCTTGAGGCCAAATACGCAAATCCTTCACACTCTTATGTGATGTCCCTTAAAAACCGTCTCTAGCATAGCTAAAAAGGAACACAATCTATTACTGAGATTTATTCTCTGTCGAAAGAGTTGTCGATGAACTCTCTATTATTGATAATGTAACCCTCTATGTCTTGAATGACCTAGGTACTTGTCGCAATCGAAAAAATTGCAATAGGAGTGACGAGAAAATTAATTTAAAAAATAGGGTCATTATCAATTGTTTATTGGGTAAGAAAAATGACTAGAAAAATCATTTAAAAATATATTTAAGACAACAAATAAAGGATGTTCTATGAACCATGTAAGATTCAAGAGTCGATTATATATTGAGAATGGCAGAAACTTAATCTTACTGCACTCTTAATACATCCATCCTAAGACGATTATTACCTTAAGTTAGTTATGCAAATTTAATAACCTAAAAAAATATTTGTTTTACCCCTTTAGAAAATATGAAGTTAATCAAAAAGCAAATATTTACAAACAAAGACAAATATTCCTAAACAAGACTAAATTTAAAAAAAAAAAGGCTTAAATTGCGCACCTACGTATCCCTGATGTAATAAAGAATTCAAAGTCACATAATTCTTTAAAAAGTAATTGTTTGTTGGTTGATTTTAATAAAAAATTATTTGTTTAAAAAAGGATTTGAAATTCATTAAAAGTGTTGAAAACTCATTAAAATGATTAAAACAAATTCATTAAAAGAAAATTAGTTGAAATTTTTATTTTTAAATTATATTTACTCTTGCACGACATTCATGACGACATTGAGCAACATATAAACTCTTATAAATTCAAATAGCATTAAAGATGGCACCAATTCTCATGACACACTTTTTCCTTTCTTTTACTATTTTTTTTTATGCTTTTTCTGATACTAAAGTAACAAATTTTTCTTCTTCCTCTTTCTTTTCATATTTTAATTTATCTCACATTCACTCTTAAAGATGGGTAAGGTCGAGACTTGCAACCGGCCTATTTAACCCATTTTTTTTAAAAGTTAGAATTAATTTAATACATAACATGTGATTATCTTAAATTGATAAGGCTCAAAGTGTCTTTTCAGAAGGAGCTCTACATGCTTTCTTATTAGGCATTTAATATACTACTCAGAACGGTAATAAATGTTTCCGTTGGACGAAGAAGCTTATGAAGACTGCTCAAATTGCTCTCACCTATAAATACAATTGTCTTCGAAGAAGAAAGGGACATCTATCTAAGTAAATCAAAAGTGAAAAATGATTAAAGCTTTCATTCTTCGTAGTATTCTCACTCTTGTAAAAAGATTAAGTCTTGAGATTTATTTTCTATCCTCACCTGTAGTGAGTTAAAAACTCAAGCACTTCTATACCTTTTTCTTTATTCAACTTGGTTTTAAGCCTGAAGAGGCTGTGTACAAAAGAATACTTGGATTGTAGAACCTGAAGATGTTGAGAATACTTGTATACCTGAAGAGGTAAATAATACTTGTAATCTTGTAAAAGGTTAGTGGAAAATCCTTCTGGTTGAAGGGACTGGAAGTAGCTCTCGGTTTGTGAGAGTGAACCAAGATAAATATCTGGTGTAAGCTTCTTTTCCCTACTTGTGTGTTTTATTTATTCACTAACCTCTGGGGAATGTCATTGTGTTTTTAACAAAGTTTTTAAGTTAATTTTTAGAACTTCTTAACTGCGTCCAAAAGAAAATTCTTACAATCCTTTTAGAGTCCAATAGGACTGAGAAGCCTTTTTATTCGTCCATTGCTTGATATCTTATAAGCTTCTTCTTGTTCAAATTGTTAGCTGAAGAAAAACTTTCAAATTCATTTAAAATGGTTAAGAAACACAATTCAACTCCCCTTATTGTGTTTCACTTGGTTATTTCAAAATTTTCTAATGGTGGATTCCATTTGGTTCATAAACAGAATATTCCACCGTCATGACTATCTGTGAATACTGAAATATCTATGACACATAAAAGTTCTGTGAAGATCCCCAGACTAAAAAGGATCATCTGGATCACCTTATTCTGAAAAATGTCAATTTCAACATAACATGAATATATGATCACTTTACACTGGGAAGGATAATTTCCTTGCCTTTTAGTCATGAGATGAGCATGCAATGTCAAATCTTGAGTTTCTAAGATACTTGAACATTTTTCATGTAATATCCACTTTTAGGATATTCTCATGGCATAATAACCTTAGAAAAATCAATTACATAATATCTAGCCTTAGAAATTAGAATTTGGCTGAAACCTTAACTTTATGGTCTAGGTTTCTCATATACATAATAACCATGATCTTTTGCTAAAATACATTAGCTATATGACAGGTCAAATAAGCTTCACAACTTAGACAAGTTACTATTCATTTGGTCAATATTTCAAATAATAAAATTTTCATTATCTTTCTACAAATAACATTCCATATTCATTTTAATCATCCATTCTATGATATTTAAATCAATTCTTAGTCAATTTACTCATGATTGGCTGAAACACACAATTAGGGTTTCCTAAACTTCTTAAGTTAATATCTCACCACTTGCTTTATTTTCTATAATTATCACCTAATACACATTCTAATCCTTATATAACATGTAGGTTACATATTGGAATCATCCTAGGGTTTATACTTGTCTTGGCTGAAACCTAAAGGCTAGGGTTTCCATGTATATTCTTAGCTTTAAACCATTAATTTTGCTTAAATTTCATTTAAGTCACTTAATTAACCCCTAATCCATCTCATAGGTCACTGATCCTACAAGTTATTCAATGCTAATTAACCCTAACCATACATGTGGCCAAAAATTAATCCTTTGAGATAACCTAGGTTTTATTTTGATCTTAACCATCATAACATGGTTGGATATGAGAAGTCTTGGTTCCTAGGGTTTTTTAGCCAAGCAAACATCATAATTATCATTTTCACCATAAACTACCTTAGAATAAAACAAAACATCATCAAAGAGTCATCAACATGAAATTTTGAAATCCTCATGATGACACACCATCAAACCCATATCTCCAATCCATCACATCAAGTCATTATTTGATTGTAATCTTGGAAGAAATTGAAAGAAAACACTAAAATACCATAAAAAAAACTCTTAAAAATCCATGAAAACACTATTCTTCAACATGGAAGAAAATTAACATACTTGAACTTCTACTTTTTTTCCTCTTCCAATGAAACTTTAAGCTTGAAGACAATATGAAAATCCTAGTCATTTCTTGGTTTATAGTAGATCTTGGAATGTAGATGAGATTTCCAACACTTTTCTAATTTTTCTCTCTTTTTCTTTCTCTCTTTCTCTTTTTTCCTCTTTCCTTTCTCTTTTTTCGCCCTTTTGGCCGAGGCTTCTTCTCCCCCCTTATCTCCTTCTTGGCCTACCTACTCCATCTTGATCTCTTAATTTTCTTTTCTTATTTTAATATATCTTGATTAAGAAGATATTTATCATGAATTAATATATTATTAAGAATTAAGAATTTCTTATTTGGCTTCTTGAAGAAGCCTTAGAAAAATTATTTTTTATCCCCCATCTAGTTGGATCCTAACTATTTAGTTAGTTTCTAACTAAATTAGTAAGTTTGGAATTAATATTCAAACTAGATGCCAACTAGATTCCATGACACTTATGTCCTGGTTAAAAACCCTAGTGTATAAAATGTCACTGTTTAATTAAACAAGTTATAATAACTATTTTAATAGATACTCTTTGTACAAAAAATAATTTCTATAATATTATTAACCTACAATCAAGGAAAAACTGAAAAATAATACCAACAATAATACAAAATGTCATTGTTTAATTAAACAAATTACACTAATTATTTTAATAGATACTCTTTGTACAAAAAATATTTTCTATAATATTATTAACCTACAGTCAAGGAGAAGCTAAAAAAATACTAACAATAATCTAGTTTGACCAATTTTATTTATTGATATACTAAAAATAGTAAATAACTATAA
This sequence comes from Styphnolobium japonicum, assembly GCA_023212625.1. Classification (NCBI taxonomy): domain Eukaryota; kingdom Viridiplantae; phylum Streptophyta; class Magnoliopsida; order Fabales; family Fabaceae; genus Styphnolobium; species Styphnolobium japonicum. The sequence goes on along the minus strand of JALBWW010000003.1, from coordinate 14,738,642 downwards.
TTAAATAAATAAAAATATGTCTTAAATAAATTTCTTTATCCTCAAATTTTTGGTTAAAAAAATAGAAATCTAGGACATACCATGGAAGAAATAAAATCATAAAGAAATAAATAACACATAATTAAATATTAATATTTAAGGGATGATATTATAGGTTGAACTGAGCTGGCCAGTGAACCATTATTTATTTATTTTTTCTTCAAAAAATGATTCTCCTTCACTAAAATATTTTTAATTAGTAGTCTAATATAATTGTTTAACTTATTTAATTTATATATTTAACTAAAAGCTTCAAAAGTCTTTAAAAATAATCCAAAAAACTCAATTAATGAAATTATATTCTAAAAAATTTACGAATTGACCATATTCTCAACCCGGGCCACCTTGGCTCAGCCGCTGCTCGTTACCCACGTCGATTCACTCCTCCATTTTCCCCGGTAACAAACAACCCATAGCTGTGAGCCTCTGAGCATCTTGCTTTTACGTTTTCTCACTAGGATACGTACACAATGGCAGGAACCAAACTTGCTGCGCGTAAAAATCGAATCATATAGTCAGATTATGATAAGAACTCGAAACTCATGGGCCCATTTTAATACATGACTATCAAAAATTTTAAAGAAAAAAACACTTGAGTATTCAAAACAAAGAAATCAAACGGCCAGTTCAGTAAACTACGTGACACTTACTGCTCAAAAAGAAAGAGAAGAGAAAGATCCCCCTGCCCTTAGATGCAAAGGATAATGGTGGTGGTTGACTGTGGGAATGCTACAACAGGGTCACTTGGGCATGTGGTGTGATGGCATTGGGTCGTGGTCCTTGTGCACAAGTAGTGCATTGCTGCAGCTAGCAGGAGCTGGTTTGGGATTGTTGGGGTTGGCAGGTGGTTGCTGTTTGGGTGAATGGGAGCTGTGTTATGGGTTTGGTGTGTAGGGAATGCTGGTTTCATGGAAGTGAGGGTCTGTTTTGGTTGCGAATTGGTGCATGTTGCTGGTGAGTTCGGTTGCTGTAGATGAGTAAGCGTGAGTGTGGCTCAAGGTGATGGGCCTTGGTTGGTCGGGTGGCTAAGTGCATGAGGTTGCAGCGAAAAAAAATGGAGGTTGAGTGGGGTCCGATTTGGTGGTTCGTTGGTGTTGTTGGCTGTTGGCTTGGGGTGCTGTTTGGTGGAGGATGTGCACAGGGGTTGCTGGGTTCTGTGAGTGGTTGGGTTGCTGTTTGGTGGAGTCTCAGTTTGGTGTTGTTGCAGGCTGTGCGTTGGTGAGCTTTGGTGGTGGCTGGTTCTGTGATGACGAAGGCTTGGTTGTTTCTACTGGTTTCATGGTTCTGTTTGGGTGTTGGCTCCTAAGAAGAGGTCTCAGTTTGGTGTTCAGTTTTGTGGCTTAGAGTGCTGTTTAGGTAGAGGCTTGGTGCGTTTCTGTTTAGAGGTGCAAGGTTTCTTGGTGAGTAGCTGTTGTATGGGGTTCTTGGGGATGGTTTTTGGTGAGTGGAGCTGCTGTTTTGGTGAGTATTTCTTTTGAGTTTCAAGTTGTAAGGGAGGATGGGCTCATGGAAAGGTTTTGTTTTGGATGAAAGCAAGGATGAAGTGTTTGGTGAGCTGCTGTAAGGTTGATTCTGTTTAAGGGTGGCTATTCATGGAGTGGGTGTTGCGATGAGTATGTGGTTTGCAGCTATTTTGTGGCTCTGCTCCAGTTAACCTGAGAAAACCTTTTCCCCTTCCCTTTGTGAAAAACTGAAACCCAACTCCCAACCCCTTGGTCTTTCTCTCTTTTCTTTCTAAGAATTCTTTCTTTTCGAAACTTCAGTCCCCGTGAAAAATGTCCCTCCCAGCTTTTCTCACTTTTTTTTTTTTCAATTTTTGAAGTCTCACCAACGAAAACCAAAAAAGCATCCCCTCAGACACCTTGGTCTCTTCTTATGGCAAGTTGCTTCACCAAAAAAGGAAAAACACTCAGCAACTAGCATGGTGGTGCATTACTCCCTTGTACGTGTGTAACTTACGTGTACAAAAGCTTTTTTTTTTCTTTTCTTTTTTTGTTGTTGCCCTTACGGGCTGGCAGTGGGCAAGAATATGTGAGAAAAAGAAAAAGAAATGGTAAATAAGTGGGTTATGGGTTGATTCATTTATGAGTTTTATGAAACATTTATATATTAATTTTTTAGATTTTTCATTAACGAGACATTTTTTTATTTTTGTTTTTTTAAAATTTATTTTAATTTTTTTTTTCATTTTCAAATTATCACCCGGTCAAAATAGGGTGTTTACATTACTGAATATGGTGGTATTGCAGCACCCATTAGAACCAGAGACCATTCCTTCTCCATTGATTCATAGTCAGTTCATGCAAAAATAATCTGGTCCTTCTCCACAATTTGCATCCTCTACGGTTCCTACTCCCAACAAAGGTGTTCTTGACACGGGCTAGCCATCATGTCACTACTGACCTCAACAATTTTACTCTACACTCTGAATATGATGGCCCTGATGAAGTAATGATTGGTGAAGGTTCAAGTTTGGAAATTACATGTTGGTTCCACTAAACTCCACACACCCACAACCAAATTTCAATTACAATATGTTCTTGTGTCCCAAAAGCCACCCAAAATTTAATTTAAGTCTCCAAACCAAACTCTGTCAAACAAATAATGTGTTTCTTGAATTTCATCCAATTTCCTTTTGTGTGAAGGATCGTACAATGTGAGCAATATTGATTCAAGGTCCAAGTAATGGTGTGTGCACCCTAACCGAGTAACTTATCGTTATTACTACTTTTTCTTTTCTATAATAATAATAATAATGTCTTTTAAATTTTCGTAAATCTTTTTTTTTTTGATAGGGACAATTTCAGTAATTATGTTGAGAAGCCTCTTCTCTATCATCCGTTCTAAGGCCATCTAATTTCACTTATGGTAGCCAACCGCAGCCCATAAATTATAACGCCTTTATGGTCCAAACCGAGATTCAAAATATTAGAACGGTCATTGAATCGGTGAAAGGTGAAAGGTGAAAGGACTTATTCACAATTTAATGTTCAACTCTAGTTCAGCGTCGTTGAATTATACACAAAAAATAAAAATTGAGCTTTTGAGGCTACTGCCTACTAGCCTTTCCAATAGGGCATGGGTTGAATATTTTTACTAAGCAACTTAAACCACCCCACTTCCCACCACTATAAATAATTAAATACATTGAATATATCCAAGTTTCTGTTTGTGCTCTATGTCACCTTATATATATATATATATATATATATATATATATATACATAATTTTCATAGACTACTCTTTTATCCTTTTATACACACAAAAAAAAAAAAAACAAAGAAAGTTGAGCTTTTGAGGCTACTGCCTACTAGCCTACAAAATAGCATGGGTTGAATTTTTTTACCAGCCGACTTCCCACCCGCATAAATAATCAGATACATTGAATATATCCAAGTTTCTGTATCTGCTCTATGTCACTTTATGTTTGTTTTATTTTATTTTTTTGATACATTTACTTTTATCTCCTCCTCCACTCAAATCCCATTAGCATTCATGTTCGATCCAAGTCCTAAACTCTCCTGGCATTCTCTTTTCTCTTGGCTTGGCTTAGAAATAATGAATTTTTTTTTTTCTTTTTTGATATGGGTTTCTTTGAGACCAAATCTTTGATATTTTTTTTCTGTGCAAAAGACTGTTTTCTCCAGAATAGAAGATTTGATTTCTGCAAGATTTTGAGAGGTTTTGTTAAAGCAGAAGGAGAATAGAAAGAGAATTGATCCCAGCTATTTGATTAACAATCCAAGCATGCCAAATTCGTGGGATACATGACCCTATATAACTATCAGCAACTAACATAGCTGGCAAACAACAAACTTGTAACAGACATGTAATATTTCCAATGTACTATTATATGTCAATTAAATTTGTCATTGTTTATGTACAATTAATGATCAAAATTATGAAAACAACAGCGGGCAGATCAAAATTGTAAATGAGTCTGATGTCACTGACAATTCAGCTTTATTTCAATAGCATTATAAGCCTGCAAAATGCTGTGACTAAAAGTGACGAATTTCATTTTACGTTTCTCAACCACTTTTGTTGATCAGATATTTTGAGAGTTATAAGGTATCATCCACCTCTCCTTTACGTGGAATTAAGCATTAACCTAGGAAAATATGCTAAATATGATCAACTTCGTTTTTTTTAATAGAGAACATCATTCTTATGTTACATTTAATGGATTAAGATTCCAGGGTTAATATTCAAGCTCAAGCTTTCTTCCTCGCAGTTATTATATTTTCAGCCAAAATAAATCGAGCATTGCCAAAGTACAGAACTCCAGTTGTTAGCAAATCTTAACCACATAGCCTCCACAATGCCATGACAAGTAATTTCTGCTTTGGTTAATTTAAAAGATTTAATTTTAATCTACTATTAGAGTAAAATTTCTTTACACTATCATACTGACACATCATTAAAAGTGTTAAAAGTTATGAGATAGTTATTATAATAGTCAAACTCTTTTAATGAGCTGGCAACACATGATTAGATGACAGTATAAAAAAACTTTACACTGACAGTGAATCAAAATTAAACTCTAATTTAAAAGCATATTACTGCCGTTGATCCTCCTCTATTTATACATCCAGTCAGTAGAGTTTGCTGAAGACAAAATGTAGATTGAGATTCTTGCAGAGCTTAGGGCTTAAATTCAGAAGTCAATTGTGACCTTGCAACAATATCTCCATTTTTCTCCTTTTTTTCCCGCATAATTATATCTCAATTGAGACACTGAAGAGCTAGCAACTCTTACGCAGCACCCACTGAAACATTGTCCTTCTTCACAATCTGCAAGAGGAGAGTTGTGTCAGAAAGGCATATAGTGAAAAGAATAAAAGAATTCAAAGTCCAGTTAAGAAGAAATATATTTTCTTTGATGAAGTGCAATGGGTATTATCAGAAACAATAATCCCTAAATCATTTGAAACATAAACTAATATTCTTTTCCTCGGATTTCTTTAAATAAAAACACTTGAGTTATCATTTGTTCTCTGTTCACCCATAAGCACCATTACTACTGTAGTGTTACTGTTATATCGGAGACAGACCACAAACTTTTAAAACTTCTTGTAATGAATGAAACACGTCAGAAAAATCCCGGGCATACAGTGTTCTATTTGCTATAGCTGTTTTTTCAATGTTGACTACCATGTCCAGCAACAACTTAATAATATAAATAGCAAACATGCATCAACACTAGGCCAGAGCTATTAAACATGTCCAACTTCCTCTCAAATACCAGGAATGTGAGTCTTCAACTTCATCGGTGCAAGTCAAAGTAACAAGACTCAGCTCCCCCAAAAGAAATTCATAAAGATAAGGCATTTATTGCCAAATATTGAATTGAATTGAATTAAATGAATGAAAGAAGAAAAGAACTAACCACAAAACTTATATAATTCAGTTTCCAAAACACTACCTGAGATATATATTCTTTGATCCTGTCGCTGATGAGTCCATCTAAAGCTCTCTCAGCAAGCTCATAATATAAAGTATTGCCTTCAGGACCATTAACTTTGTCCTTCTGTAAATACCTACAAAGAAAAAAAATGAAGCATGAATTACTTCACTGCTTTTTAGTAGTGGAAACCAGAGGTGCCACAAAATGCAACAAATCTTGTAATTTAAAATCCACCACATTAAACAATTCTCACCTTTGCTGAACAAGAAGTTCCAATGCCTGCTTAATGTTTCCAAGGACGGGATGACTTTCTTCATTTTCACACAAACCCATCCTCCTCATTTGGCTCCAGAGACTTTCTGCAATACTCTCACCAGAAGTACCATTATGTTAAGAAGACGGCAGAAGAATTACACTAGAAATTTTAAGCCAATAACAAGCAAACTGTGAAAACCAGAACCTTTGATTTATTGCATTTATCTAGAGACCTTAATATATATTTTAGCAGACACCAAATTTGTAATCATACCTTCTGGAATTTTGCCACCAGCAAGATATACAATACAAATTATGACAAAAGTGAATCCAGACAGATGTGCAGTATTCACATCTACGACATATTTTTCATATATATCAGGAGGAAGTTGACTTATGAGAATATATGATTTTGAATCTGCAACACCTGGAAGAATAAAAGTCATAAAACTATGATTACGGGAATATGTAGAGGGCAACAACTAAAATATAGTTGGAAAACTCTAGGGAATGCAGACAGATCCGAACAAGTAAAAAGCACTTTAGGATAGATTTACTGCATCCCTTTAAATCTATAAGCACATTTTATTTAAAGGAAAAAACTATGTTAATGAGAACTAAGCATTGTCTAGTCTCTACCCATTGCTAGGTAAGAGTTTTATGAGGACACAGATCTTCAAATGTTTGTTTATATGGCTCAATCATCTATTAGTAAGTACTAACTTATTGAAGATATTAGAGTAGGACGATGACAAAGGTAGGAACTAGGAATGAATATACTGTCAGTCAATTCATAGAGATAGAGCAGTATTTGCTTATGATTCATGAAGGCAGTAACTTGTTGTGAAATCAACAATACATCATATTTAATGACAAGCCAAATTCAATAGAACTATATAAATCCTAATGCCCAAGCAACAACCCATTAAAGATTCATAAACTCGAGCGAGAAAACCAGGGGCAATTAGTAGGCATCAAATCGCTTCTAGAATTGAGAAATATGCATGTCCAATAAGCAATCCAGCCCATATTATTGTTCCATCATTTCTGCATATAAACCCATGCTCAAATTGTTCTTAAAAAGAAATATTCCTAGAACTCCTTGGTAGGTAAAGTATGAGCTAAAGTGAAATAAAATAAAAAATAAAAAAGAACAACTAAAAAATTCCTCACTTTGTTGGGAAAACCGTGTCTGGGTTTTGGATGATGGCAGGGACCTTTGAAGCTCTCTCATTTCATAGCCAAATATGGTGGAAAGCTTCTCTTTAGCCTCATTTATGACAAAACTAGGAAGGTTACGCTGATGGTAGTTTTTTGTAACTAGTTGAGTAAGTTCATCCCTCTTAATTGGGCACCCTGAGTTTTGATGGGTTTTAAAAAGCATATAGCGGATTACTTCTCCAATAAGCTTATCCTTTTCCTGAAAAGAAAATGATGCCATTCCTTCTTATGCATATATTATTATATTCCCAAAACAAAAAACAAAAAATCATTTTAAGTGTGATGAAATGAAGGAATGCACCTCCTTTGAAATCCCAAACTGAGAGAAATCTTCCACAGTATTTGCCATCCTGCAAGCATAGTATGACATATTACAATTTGGTTTTGTCTTGGGAAAGCATAGATTGAAAGAAAACCCCTTACTTTTCAACAGAACTATGGAATGGAATGTACTACAGATTAGAAAGAAGAATGAAAAACCAAAAGGAAGTCACAAAATCCAAACATTATTTCTTCAGTGAAATATAGAGGAATCAGTAGAAATTCGAAACCTTTCCGTTGAGGAAGCCCTTCTCTTCTCTCTTTTCTCTTCAATTGGAATTGGAAGCTCTTCCTTCTACATTTTTTGGGGAACGAAATTAGGGTTCAACCGCCGGTGATGCTAGTCTAAGAGAAAGAGCCACATAAAACTATTTTATATTATTTTTTAATCAGCAGGGCCAAGGCCCAACGAAAACAGGAAACTACTAGGGTCGGGTCGGGTTATGGAAGTCTCTACTAAATCAGCTAGAACTAAAGGAGGTTTGTTAATTTTCAAAAAATATAATTCCCTTGCGACGGAAAAAATTTATCTTTTAGAAAGATATAATTGAGAAGAAATGTAATGTTAAAATTCCATCGCCATATCTATATATATATATATATATATATATATATCTATATATACATATATATATATATAATTTTTTATTTTTATAAAATTCTGATATACTTTAAAATTAGATAAATTTACAAGTAACCAGATAAATTACATACAATACAAGTTGATATGAAGTTGCTTAAAAAATTGATTCACATACAATGAATGTATAATACAATTGTCAAACAGTTATTAATTATCTGCAAATAACATATAAAATGTGATATATAAGTTTTATAAAATCATCCAAAATAAACATGTCCTAATTATCATGGCCCTCATTTAGCACACTGTCAGGATCACCACCAAAAGAATTGTCTCCAAATTAATATTATTGATATCCATATTCATAAATTGAGTTAAGAAACAGTAAAATTTGATCTTCCCAACTAAGAATGTGATTGGTTGTTTGCAGCTTTGCAATTGTTTTTCTAAGTCTTGACTCAGCTTCAACACTCATATCTTGAATAATCTTTGCATAGCTAGCATGCCAATAATTACTAGAAGTAGTGTGAGTAGTACCCATTTTACCCTCTCAGCTGAAACCATATATTCTACCATTAACATTTTCCTCACCTACAGTTTGGATCATAGTTTTGAAAATCGGATCAGATTAGCCGATTCGACTCATGGACTAGGAACTATATATTAAAAAAATGGGTCAAGAATCAGCTAATTGGAACTGAACCGCATGAATCGTTCACGGTTCGAAATGGTCTCAACAACGTAAATCGTACACTGTCGTTGGTCGCTCCCCAAATTTCACGTTGCCGTCAGTCGCTCCACTATTAGGTACCGAAAGCAAAGCTTTGTTATCAAAAAACCAACAAACCTGTTATGTGATGATGGATAATTCTGTTGGTGAGCCAGCAAGCTAGGTGGCTTGCTAAATTGTTATTTCCATAATTTACTCTCTTCAGTATTTTCTATTACAAGTTTGTTATTTGCTAGCTCTGTTAGTTGTTGATAGCTATATGGGTCATGTATCCCACGAATTTGGCATGCTTGGATTATTAATCAAATAGTTGGGATCAATTCCCATTCTCATATATTCTCTTTCTACTTTTTGCTTTAACAGTGGTATCAAAGCGCAAACAGTCCTTGGCCATGGTTGATTCCACACGAACCAAAGCATCCATTTGAGAGGTGAAGGATCAATTATGTTTGATGATCACTACAGAAGTATATGGACTACAAGAGCTTATTAGTGCACTATCTACTCAAGTGACGGAAGCCATGCAATTGATGCAGAGTCAAGGGTCTCCGGGGAGAAGCAACAACAACCATCTTGATTGGAGTGAACGTCTGGTGACCACGAGGTTCACCAAGATGGAGCTGCCCAAGTTCAACCGAGATGACATAAGCAGTTGGATTATCAAATGTGAAATGTACTTTCATTTGGACGATACAACAGAGGAAAATAAGGTAACCATAGCCAGTCTATCGCTAGATGAGAAAGCCTTCCAGTGGCGTTTAGCATTTGCAAAGGCATAGGGAGATGAGATTCCTATTCTGTGGGATTGGTATGTTGCAGCTATCAAAAGGCATTTTCGGGCCAATGTATGAAGATCCAATATTTGATTTAATGCAGCTGAAGCAAGATGGCAATGTGGTTGAGTATCATGAGTAGTTTGATAGGTTAGCTTGTAAATTGGATTTATCATAAATTCATTTGATTAATTGCTATATGACAGGTCTAAAGGAGGAAGTAGCTGAGGGAGTGAGGATATACCGACCCTCAACCTTGTTGGACGCAATGCAATTAGCTGCACTACAAGAAAAAAACATAGAGTATCTTAGTAAACACGCTGCTAAAGGACAAAGCACTGCTAACAACACTTAACTTCTCTAGGGAGCAGTGCATGGAAGGAAGGGGGAAGTAAGAACAACTATTGGTAAAGTTACTCACTGGGGAGCAATAAGGGGATCTTATGACAACCACCAAAAGTACCAATGGCTACAAACAATGGAACTAATAGGCTTCCATGGAAGCCTTAACTATCCCTATCAGTAGCAGAAATCGAAGAACATCACACAAAGAACCTATGTTTTTATTGCCATGAAAAATACACATCAGGGCATGCTTGCCCACAAAAAAAGAAGTTGCAAGTCTATCCCATAGAGGTTGGAGAATGAGTGATTGAGGAAAGTGAAAAGATGAAGGAAGGTAGTATAGTGTAAGATAAGAAAGGAGAATAAGAAAAATCGGAGGTACAAATATCCCTTCATGCTATTAGTGGGGTGGCTAATTACTTTACTATGAGGGTTCAAGGGGTATATGGCTGAAAATTCCTCAACATACTTATTAACGGTGGAAGTACGCATAATTTTGTGGATGCTAAGTTGGTTAAGAACCTAAGCTGCAAGGTGGAACCCTTGGAACTGCTTAAAATAACGGTGGCAAATGGTAATCAGTTGGATAGTGCGGGAATCTATAAGAATTTCCAATGAAAAATACAGGAAAATCTCTTTCAAGCTGATATATTAATGTAGACCCGTAGTGGATGTGACATAGTTTTGGGGATGTAGTGGTTGAGAACTCTTGGCATGGTACATTTGGACTTTGTGTATATGACCATGGAATTTCGATGTCAAGGAAAAATCATGAAATTAGTAGCTAAACCTCAAGCCACTTGGAAAATCGCAAGAAGCAAAGAGTTGCAACTTTTGATGGGGCAACAACCACAACTCTTTATACTATCCTCAATTTACCCCATTATAAGTAATTATTTGGTCCAATTAGAATTTATGCATGATCAAGCATCCAATTCTGAGTTGTTGCAATTATTAGATGAGTATAAGGATGTTATGAAGAATCTAAAGGGCTAGCACCGTATAGAGAGGGCCAGGACCATCACATAGTCCTAAATGAGGGTACTAACCTTGTTAACCTAGGGGCCAATAGATACCCATTGTTATAAAAAGATATAATTGAAAAAATAGTCCAAGAGATGTTGGACTCGAGTTTTATATAGAATAGTACATCTCCATTTGCATCTCCCACATAGTGCTTGTGAAAAAAAAAAGATGGAACATGGAGGTTGTGTGTGGATTATAGGGAATTAAATCATAACACAATTAAAGATGAATTTCCAATACCCTTAGTAGAAGAATTACTTAATGAATTGATGGGTTCAATGGTCTTTTCCAAAATTGTTTTAAGGTTTGGATACCACCAAATACATATGAACCCAGTTGACATACCCAAAACAACATTCAGAACACACTCAGGCCACTTTGAATTTCGGGTTATGCCATTTGGCCTAACCAATGCACCTTCTACCCTCTAAGGGTGCATGAACCACATCTTCCTCAAGTTTTTAAGGAGATTTGTCCTAATATTTTTTGACAATATCCATGTCTATAGCCATTCCATGGAAATTCATTTACAACGCTTAAAAATGGTTTTGGATACACTAAGACAACATGTATTCTTTGGGTCATGACCAGGAAAACGCTAGCAAGAGAAGAAATTAAAAAAAACAATGGAGACGCCACTAATTATTCATTGGGTAGGAAAAATAATTGGTCAAACCCTTCAAAAAGATTTTAAAATAAAATGGTCAGCGAAACCAAGCAAGGTTTGGGAGTCGATTATGCACAGGGAATGGTGGAAATTTAATTCCACTGCGCCCCTGATACATTTGTTCTGAGACGGTTTTCATAAGCTAATTGTGCGAATTTCATAACCTAAATGATATTTATTTTTCCCCTTAAGCAAAAAGAGAAATTAAACAAGAGTGAACAAATATTCACAAACTAAAAATAAACTAAATTACAAAAATTAAAAGTTTGACTTGACTTGCCCTCTTATGTATCTCCTAGTACAATAGGGAATTCAAAGTCACGTAGTTCTTTATAGAAAATGATTGTTGGTTGGTTAATTTTAATTAAGAAAAGATTAAAAAGAAATGACAATAGGCTATTGCATCTGAAAGATAAATGACAGTGGGCTCTGAGTCCTGAAAAGTAAATGACGGTGGGCTCTGAGTCCTGAAAAGTAAATGACGGTGGGCCTTGAGTCTTAAAAAATTAATAATTTTCTTTCCTTTCTAAATTAAATCCATTCTTGCACAGGATTCAAGACAATACTGGGTCACACAATAAAACCTTACGAATCCAAATGACAATGAAGACGGTATAACGTTGTATAATCAATCTTATTGGTCGTTGTGTGGATAATTAAAAATTATTAAGCTTCATTAAAAGGGTTGAAAACTCATTAAAATAAAAAAGGGATTAACTGGATTATTTATGTCCACTCTTACACGGAATTCAAGACAACACAGTGTCGCACAAATTCTTACAAGTCCAAATGACATTAAAGACAACATAAGGTTACACAATTAATCTCATTGGTCATTACATGGATATTTATTGAAAAACTTAAATTAATATGTTGGGTATCAAAATAAACATAAAATTGACAAAAAAATGGGGAAAACCGATTGGTAGGTCGGTAATCTAATCATCTTAGAAAGTGACATATCGATTGATCAGTGATGAAAATAGGAGGATCTGACCGATCAGTGATAAAATTGGGAGGGACGACCTGATTGATAGGACATCAGTGAAAAGGAAAAAGAGGTGATTTGTGTTGGCACGATTGATTGGTTATAAGAGAACAAAGGAAAGGGGATCTGATCGATTGGTATGATCGGGGTAAAGGTGATTAAGGGGAAAAAGGGTTTGATTAATTGGATCCGATCGGTTACGTGTTGTTCCAAAGGGAAAAATAGTCTGAATGATCGAAATCGATTGGTTAGTTATTGTTCGAAAAGGAAAACGAGTTTGATCGGTCAGAACCGATCGATTAGTTGGAAAACATAGGAAAATGTAGTGATCGGTCACAGACGATCAGTTAAGGGTAAGGTAGTGATTAGTCGATTGATGGTCAGGGGAACAGAGGTGATCTGTTGGGACGATTGGTTGGTTTATGATCGGGTTAAAAGAGAATGATCAGTCAGTGATGATCGAGTATTGGAGATTAAGGGAAAAGAGAGATCAGTTGGTGGGTCGATCGGTTAGTTGGTGATCAGGGAAAAATTAAAGATCAACGGGGACGATTGGGTATTGGAGACCATGGGAAATGGGATATCGAACGATGAGTGATCAATCAATTTGAGACACTTATGTTAACTTTGTACTAAGCTTTATTAGATGTTTATTGTGCTCAATATTAATATTTTAGTTGAGTTTAATGTTGTTAAACCTCATTGGGCTTTAGGCAAATTGTGAATAATTATTGGATTTTGATGCATTTTGACATTTCCTTCTTGGTTACGCCATAACTTGGGACTCGGTGATCCATTTGAGGTAATATTGGTGTCTTTGGAAAGCTAAGACAATGCTCTACAAGTTTCATGAGGAACTTAAAAGCTGGATCAGATTCTAAGGGTCCAAAATAGCCATGCAATTCAGAGTGGATTTGCTGTCACTGAAATCTAAGCAGTGTACACATATTGGACCATATCGTGGCCTATAGGCTTCCTTTTGAGCTAAAACTCGGCCATTGGAAAGATTAGACCCATATCTCCAACTTCACTGAAGACCATTTAATCAATAAATGTCGTTTTAGGCATGATTATAAAGCTACAAGTTGGTTTGAATTTGGAAACATGTTCTGCCAATTTGACTTGAGGTATGTGTAGTGTTTTTGGAATATCTGGAGTTGTAAAAGTTCAAATGGCATGAAACCAACGCCAAAAGTTCAAGGAGACAATTGTCTACAACTGTCATGAAGACCTTCAAGACAAAATACACCGTTTAGGTCATGAAAATCAAGCTGAAAGTCGGAGAAGAGTTGCTGACTAGAAGCCACCAACCATATATCAACCCACCTACCATGCACCAGCCCACCAACCATGCATCAAGCTTCCATATTTAACAATTTTTATGTTTTTACAGCTTGTATTCAAATTATTTTCAATTACAAATTGACTTTTAGGATTAGTATAAATAGGGTCAATCTATTTGTATTAAACATCATTCAATTTGAAGTAAGTTTGAATATTTGTTTGAAGAAAGTTTGAGTATTTGTAAGAGTTTTCTTTCTCTTCTTCTCCCTTCTCTTTAGAATTTCGTTTTTTTTCTTTATTTTATGAGTTCTTCTTTCCCATCCATGGAAGGCTAGGGTCTTATAATCAATCCAAGGGATTAACCATCTTGATGTTTAATTTGGTGATCTTGTTTCGCTTGTTCATATTGCTTAATTTGATTTAGATGTTGATGTGATAATAGCTTTATTATCATGTATTCAAAGAGGATCACAAAGACTAAACAATATATTAAAGCTTTTTGATGGATTGTTTAGCTTGGTTAAATTTTGGATGTTAAGTTAATCTATCTTTATATGGTCTTACTTTATCTAACCATGGTTAATCAAATCCTAGATGCTTATCTAGTAGAGGATTTTTGGATCATGTTAAGGCTTCTTGATGTGATCTAAGGCCAAGAACATGGTTAGTAATTAAGTGAATTCCTTGTGATCAATGATGGGTTAAACTCAAGATCGGTAAATTTTCTTGGATTTGTTAATTTGTTAAATTGCATTTCTTTAATTCAACCGATGTATTTTCTTTTCAAATCATCAAAACCCCCATTTTTAATTATCTTGATCTAATTGAATCTTTGTTTTTGGATCCTTGAGAGACGATTCGGTTCATGCTCTATACTATAAATTAGTTTGTGAACCGGTAAATTTTATTTATTTGACGGGTCTCGACAACCTCTTGTCAGTGAGACAATCAGTTAATTGGTGATAGGGAAAAGGGAATGATCAGTGGGGGACGATAGTATAATTGAGACCAAGGGAAAATGGAATGATTAGTAGGGACGATCAAAATGTAAGGTTTGTGAGTGGGAGATGAGCATGGAGGAAAGGGTGCTCGATTGGTAACTGGGAAAAGTGATCGGTTGGATAAGTGGTGAGCCTGTGAAGGGATGCTCGGTCGGTCACTGAGGAACCTGGGTAAGTGGTTGATCGGAAATGGGAATGGACAATCAGATGGTGGAGGACGCAGTCTCTATTTTTTGGCAAGGAGATTTCATATGAGTTTTGTTGGGTTTGTGGCTACTATTGAAGGCTGAAACTTCACTTTGCAGGGGGAAGGTTGACACTGGGTATGAGTGTGAAGGTTTAAGGGCGTGAGTGGCTTTGGGTGATGTTTTTTCGGTGAGCATGGAGGTGCTCTGTTTTCCATTTTTTTTTAGAATTCTCGGTAGTGCAGGGGGCTAGTTTACATGGGAGAGGGTCAGTTTTGGTGGTGATAAGAAGTGGTTCTATGCTATTTTACTGGCTTTAGGCGTGTTATAGAGATGTGGGTGGAGCATGGTGCGAAATGGTTCTGAATATGGTGCTTGGACGATAATGAGGGACGTGTAAGCGTCGATGTGGTTTTAGTGAGCAAAGGTTCATTGAGGTTATGAGGGGTTCGGTTGCTGTGAGAGTGGAGGTGGGTTTCACGGTTTGATGGTTTGCTTGGAGTGAGGCTTGTGATGGTTCAATAGGGTCATTGCACTTTGGCATGGGTCTCGTTTTGGGGGTGTTTAGCAAAGATGGGCTTTCCGCGTTAATGGAGGCCAAGGTACTGTTATGAAATTGCAGAGACGTGGGTGATGATGGTATTACAAACACATCAAACATATAAACCAAACAGAACTAAGATCACACACAATATTACAAACACATCACACACATATAACAACATTTAGACGTATGAAAGGAAGCTATCAAGAATGAAAATGTAGAAAATCATAGAGCTTACCTCTTAGAAGCACATAAGTGGAAGATCAGATAATGAAAATCCAATCTTTTCCCAGACTTCCTCATTCTTTCCCTCAGTTTCTCTCCAAAGAAAAGTTCTTTTCAATGTTTTCTCCTCGTTTCTCTATCTCCCATCCCCCTTGCTCTTGTGATCCTCCTAGTCAAGTGGTGATTGAGGTCTTTTCTTGTCAACCTATCCCTTGCTTGCTGACCATTTCCTCTTTTCTCGTTGACTCTCCTCTCACTCTCACTCTCACTTGCTATACTCATTGCACCTCACTAAATCCATCATTTGGGGGGAAGCTCACGTGTGTTGATGGCACCTAAGGGAGTAGCAAATGGGTCACGTGAATGGTAGTTGGGCTTGGATTGAATTAGGTCAAGTGGGTCAGATTAAGTGGGTATGGGTCATAGGCTTTAGTTGAAAGACATTTGGGCTTAGATTGAATTAGGCCAAGCGGGTCAGGTGGGTTTTAACTTCTCTCTTCTTCCTTTTTATTTATTGTTGAAAATTTTCTAACATGACCTTGTTAAAATGGGGTGTTCACACAAGTCTCATTAAAGTGTTTTATATGCTTCTACCAAAAAAATGTGTTATGTTTTTCATTGTGTATAATTTTACTTAATGTATGATTTGATAACTTTCACCTATAATCTTTTATTTCTAAAACTCCAAATTATATATTAAAAATTAATTTTATTAAAATATACAGCAATAATTTGTATTTTCTTTTCAATTAATATTTCAAGTTCAAGCAATGGAAGTGATTCTCTACTAAAACATTTTCCTCCTTAACCTCTTTTTTGTAGTAGAATTAATTATCAAGTTATGATTTGAATCACAATAATTTCAAATTAGAAAACTCATATTTTCCAAGTAGGTCAAGGGATTAGACCCAAAAAAATATATTATTGAGACTTGAGAGCAAAGAAAAGGACCATCATAAATTTTATATCAAGATTGATCATAATTTTTACATAAAGAATCTACACATATAGTATGCGATCACTTTTGTGCAAGAGAGAGTATGAACATCATTGTAGAAAAAATTTGATGACAAGAAAATTATGTGAGTTTCATTTAGGAATGGACAACTCCATACTCTGCTGTGTGTACATTGACAAGTATGGGAGTGATGCAGTGATGGCCAAGTTGTCATTTTATTTTCTAGAAATTAAAAGATAAATAATTTTCAAAAACATCTCACCTTGAGATCTTCTATCTTAAATTGTTAAAATATTTTTAGGCGGCAACTTTTATTAATAGGACAGAGAACGAGATAAAGAATCCCCGTCCAAGCAAGTTATATTTACAGTCTTGATATGCTCATTTGGAAACTCTTCCAAATCGTAATTTTTAACACCATAATAGATATACCATTTTCTCAAAAAATATACGTCGCCAATTTGTTTTTTAGAAGGGGCATTTTTTTTTAATTTTAATGAATTAATTATTTACGATGATAAAATTAAATAATATATGTTGGTGGTTTGTTAAATTGATCGTGAATAGCTGTTTTAGACAGTTGGGGAGAGTTTCTGAAGTGGTTGAGTAGCTTGAAGGGATAAATTGACCCGAAAGAAAATGACAGAAGTGCAACTTACAGGCATTACTTTAGTATTTATTTATTTTTTTGGTATTGATATTCAGAGTAAGTTGTATAGCATTCATTAGTTGTTATTTATATTTAATAAATTTTCTAACATTTATTATGAAACTAACAGTCAATAAATAATTGACAACTTACCTTAACCAAACTCATCACATTACTATAGTAACTCCATAACTTACTAATTTTAAAGTTTGAATATTCTCTCCATTCTTTTGCATTATTTATTGCAGAATACAGATGGTGCAGAGACGTCAACACACACATCGATTTTTGTAACCCACAGGAACACAAAGATCAAACAGACACTAACTCACATGGCAACCCAACAGAGCCACATGTATAAGGGCTCGTGATACAAATTAAACAGCCACACAAAATTATTTGCATGAATCAACCAAAAGCAAGTGCTTTTCTCAGACTCTAGTAATCAGGATTTGCCAAAACGTAACCCTCTATGGCCTTGAAAAGTCCAGTTCCCTTCGCCTTTGTATCCTCACGCACTGCTTCCGGTAGCGCTGCATCGCCTTTGGTATGGTATTTGACAGAGACCTTCCCGATGGATCCACCATCAGGGCCAGGCACCACCTTGGTCTCGAAAGTGACTTTCTCCAAAATGTCATCCAATCCGGTGCCTCCCACTAAACTGTAGTTGTATCCCAAGTTAGCTTCATCAACTGCTTCTACTTTGTGCAGCACATAGCTGGTTTTGCCGCCTGCAACCATCATCAATTTTACATACACATATATGAAGCTAGCTAGCACTAACTAGCTAATTAATTAGTCTTTTTAATTTAATTATTATACTTAGTTACTCTTGGCTTGGTTAAATTGCCTAGGAATTAGTTCATCGTCTCATAATTTAATTTACACTGATTATACGTTGCATATTGGATTCATCTAGACATATATATATATATATATATAGCTATATAGCATACACTGACCTTCAACAACGGTTAGCTTCTTGACGGTTCCGGGGCCTCCATTTCCTTCAACGATTTCAACAATCTGGATGGCCTCAATAACCTTTGGGATGATGTTGTCAGCGTCTTTTGCCAGAGCTTTGTATAGTTTAGCTGGAGCCACAGTAGAGGGGTGCTCATCTTCGTAAGCAAAAACACCCATGATCGATGATGATCGAGAGACAAAGGAGGACTGATGCAAGTATGAGAAGAAGATGGGGGAGTGGTATGAATACAGCTTAGTTTGTGATGCGGTTTATGACAAGGGGAGAGATGGGATTTATAGACACACCTGGCTACCTTTACTCATAAATGCTCCTTCATTTAGCCGAAGAAGTTCGTTGAGGTTGTAGCTGATTTATTTTTTATTGAGTCAATGCTTTTGGTATTGTGTAATGTATATATATATATATGGATAATCTTTAATGGAATTGGGAAAACGAAGACAAAGAATTAGTCAAAAGTAGACGGATTCAAAAAAGAGTACCCTTGATTTATATCTCTCTCTTTTGTGTGACTTAAATTTCTCTAAAACTAAAGCCCAACGAATTAGCAATCAGGCTTCTACATGACGCAAGATACTCAGGTTTAATAAGTGTTCAGTAATGTGGCACAAAGAGGTGAAAAACACAAAAATGAGTAACAAATTTATAGGGAAAGTTGAACGTTCTATGAGACTATATATGATACTAGTTAATCCAGAGCAGGTGGTTGTAAGAAATCAGTTTGCTAACAAAGCTAATGTAGACGGAAAGTTGTCTATGTTCTCTAGAGTATATATCATGCGATCAACAAAAGATGCGCGCGCATAGTCAATTAATTAAAGTTGCAGAGAATTGGGGAGAATATATAGAAACATCATAGCTTCAAAGATAGGATGTGTGGTCAGAATTTTTATCTTCTTAATCTTTCCCTGTGCTTGATGTTCTTTTAGAGTTTAATCCATCTTTTTTGGTGTGAGCATGAACCTGTGTCTGTGTATCGAGACTGATTTTCCTTAATGATAAATACTTATCTACTGTTAAAAGAAAATAAACTTGTATGTCTAAGGGTCTTTGCCTTAGTAGATTAAGACTCAATCTTAATATCCAAAAGTGATTCAAAAACAGGGTTTAAAATTTCATAAAAATCTTTTTAAATTTAATTTAGCTTGTGAGTTGTGATTGTAGCGTATGTCATATTGATTTTTTTAAATATGAGTTTGTCGATAATTCAAAATACATTAAAAGTAATAGAAATGTTCTCTCTCTTTAAAAAATATATATTTTAGTTAAAGTATTAAATACAAAAATATAGCCTTTAATATATATTTTGAGATCCAAAAACTATTTAATGTTTTTTTATTAATTAATTTGAAGAATTTATTGAAATGGATTAAACGATTCTTAAACAGTGTATAAAGGCACAGGTTAATAAGACCTAATAAATAAATTAAACATATAAAATAATCTTTTTAAAATTGATTCTACAATATTATCGCAATTATAAGTATCACCTACAAGCCACGGTGCTAACCCTTCAACGTGGAGTGGTGACTGTTGGATCTAAGTCTATGTCATCGAATTTTGTGACTTAGTCATCCGCAAATTGATGAAAAATAAGTTATAAACTGTTCGCGTATTGACAACAAACTTACATATTTAATGACAATAACTTCATAATGTTACCCAATATGGTACTACTTAATTAGATGTTTATGTTCGTTACTGAAATCACGCAAATACTATTTGGTAGATTAGAAATTAGCTTATATATTGATGTAAAATCCTCTAATTTTTATTAGAGATGCATACGCACATTCGTTTTTTTTTTTAAAAAAAAAGAGCAACCTTTTTCGTCTGTTATTAAATTAATGATATTTGTTAACTAGTGTCTTGCATTGGTTAAGATACTAAAATAAAAAATATTAAAGGTAAAATAAAATATTTAATATATTAAGAATTCAAAAAGTATTTAATATTTTTTATAAAATAATTAAAAAATTTTATTAAAAAATATTAAATATTTCTTAAACAATGAGCACTGATTAATTAGCAAGACCTTAATTAATGTGGAACTAATATTTTTCTAATAATAAATTTCAGTCAATCGATTAGCATTAACTATATTCGAAAGACGTTTTCATATATTTAAAACTTTCTTGTTACATAAGATTGAAGTTGTGGCCATGAAGAGAAGAACAGAAAACAAAGTTGGAAAAACGACAAGTAAGCCTTGACTTAAGCAAAAGCACGACGAGCTCAAGCACGGCAAAGTTTCAAAATTGGCAACCTAAGCATATCGCTTTCTCGTTACTTTCAATTCACATTCATTATTCATAGAACTCCAAATCCTATATTGAATTTGTCTCTTACCTTATCCGACTGAAAGGAATATCGAATTGAGGTCCATTTTACATAATCAATGTGATTCTACTTTTTCCTTAATTAAATGTTACCATATTTCCGATTTTATATTTTCTTTATATGGTTTTGTCCATTTTAATTAAATGAAAATTATCTGTTATTATTATTTAAATAAAAATACAATTAGTATAGTATATATAATCCTTCAAAAAATTTATAGATAAAACAAAAACTCTGAAATTAAAGCACGTAGTTCCTGCTATAATTTTTTTGAAGGATATATATACTATACTAATTGTATTTTTATTTTTATTAATAGTTTCATTTAAATAAAAATAACAGATAATTTTCATTTAATTAGAATGCACAAAACCATATAAAGAAAATCGGAAATAGGAAATATGGTAACATTTAAGAAAAAAAGTAGAATCACATATAGATAAAAAGAGAGAACAGAATATTTTTTTAAATGTGAATATAATGCGGTTGAGGGTGTGGAAGGGTTGCAAGTTGGAAGAATTGAGTCTTTGTCTGTGAGAAATAACCCAGTTCCAGCTGGTCAGAGAAGAAAAAGAATACCATATTCACTCAAGTTTATGTCATAGTGGTGATTCACTATTAGGTGCATTCAGTACTAAAGCATCCTTATAAAGTTAATTGACTGCTCTTTTAAAGGGCTGTTCACTAGCATATACGTGGCTTAACCTCTTTAACTAAATTGTGTTAAGAAGTTTAACATGGGTTAATAAAGTTAGTTTAGGTTAATTGGTTGAATAATATATTTTTTGTGGTACAAAAAAAAAGTTTAAGAAAATGAGAAATTGTTTCATTTTAATGTCAGAGCATATCACAAGCCTCAGCGAAAGCTTATAATGTATATAAAAAACTATTAGCAGAAATTGAACATAATACCTTTTTGTTGTCTATATATATATATATAGGGAATTGCTAACATCCCCCCACTTAGTTTTTAATGGGTGGAGGTTAGCAACCACCACCTTTTGTTATGGACCAAATATGTCATTTCTTCCTTTTTAAAATAACTTACACTTAAGGGTAATTTAGTAATGTGAAATTTAATTTAAAAATAAGCAAAATTTAATTTGACTCTTTTCCTCTCTCACAATCTAATTCTCTCTCTCAAAGATTGAATGACCATCGATAAAAGGAACACTACAAAAAAAAAACATGTATATAACAATGGTTTTTCAAGCATACAACGACGATTTTGAACCGCCCTTTTTTTTTCCCAATGGCGGTTTGACAAATTGTCGTAATTGTACTCGCCATTTTGTATATTATGGCAGTTTTCAATAAACCACTGTAACTTACGTTGTGCATATTACGACGATTTATAATTGCCGTAATTATCCAAACTCTGACTTGATGCATTGTATTTTACGGCGGTTTCATACCGCCATTATGTCCTCACATTACGGCGGTTTTGAACCACCCTTTTTTACTATTAATTACGGCAGTTTATAACTGCCCTTTTTAACTGTATATTACAGCAGTTTCGAACCGTCGTTATGGACATAAACGTGACATAATTTGTTTTATTTTATGGCAGTTTCAAACCGCCATAATGTATTTTTTATATTTATTATTATATTTTTTTCCATATTATTGTCTATCAAAACCTGCCCAGACAGTTGCCCATATCAGGAAATTATTAATCCTAAAAGCAAAAATAAGGCATTACATATATACAGAAACAATCTCCTCAAACCTTTTCATACATGAGAGCTAAACAATTATGCTCATTTAAAGGAATGAAAATTGCAAGAAGTGCATCAAGAAGCATTGTTATTGTGAATCAAACATGAGTACTGGTACATCAATAATCCCAAAATTACGCCAACTTAAGTTAGTAAAGTTTTGATAATAATAACCTATTGTTAACAACAAATAACAAACTACTTAATGAGGACTAGCATGACCCGCCATTTGATGAATGTTACTTCCATCCAATGATCTTCTATGCTCATTGTGTGACTCAGCCCCACTTCCTACATCTGGTGGCTACAATAAAGAGAAGACAAATATTAAATAAGAATAAAGTCTCAAAGAGAAGCTGTAAAAGTTTCATCAATAAGTATTTACAATCATACACTTCAATAATGACAACCCAATTTACACCATGGGATCTATTA
Source organism: Styphnolobium japonicum (assembly GCA_023212625.1). Taxonomy (NCBI): domain Eukaryota; kingdom Viridiplantae; phylum Streptophyta; class Magnoliopsida; order Fabales; family Fabaceae; genus Styphnolobium; species Styphnolobium japonicum. The sequence continues at coordinate 14,715,962 of JALBWW010000003.1, read as the reverse complement.
GAGAAAAAGGACCCAAAAGTATACAACAAACAAGAAACCCTCATTATACCTGTGGTGGAGGGCAAGGAAATATGCCAGCTAACTCCTTAGGAATCCTTCCTTCCTTCATAGCGATGTAGGCATACAATGCTTAAGACTCCATACTTACCATTTTTTCTTGTAAGTCCAAAGAGGATGTGCTAGCACTAACTGGACCTAAGTTTATACCACCAAGTCGTGTGATGGTATGTCTAAATGCAATAGTAGGAACCACTCTCATGCCTAAGCCTCGAACAAGGCCAGGGTGCTCTCTTCCGAGGACTACACCAAGGGCATCATTTGGAGATATTTCAGAGGAATCTCCTGAAGTTTGACTCAACTGTTGCTGAATTTTCTACTTCATAAAAGTCCAAAAAAGTGGTTATAAACTTTCAAAGATATTCTATTATATGGTTGTAAAACACAACAAAACATGGACAAATCATGATAGTTACCCCTATCTCCCTAGCCTCATCATTTATATAGCTACCATCTTTTCTTTTGTGAGTGGCATCCCATATTGTGCCCTGACCAATATCTTTCCCAGTCTCTAACTTCTGAAATTTTCAACATATAATTAGTACAATTAGTAATTAATTAATGATGTACTTGATCTATAGCAATCAATAGATCCATTGAAGATAAAGTGTTAAAAATACCAAATCATGCCTTCTCCTAGCCACACTCTTAGCACCACAAGTGTGAGGAATGGTTTGCTTCTTTTGAACCTCTTGATTTCTCTTACAAAACTCCTACAAGTCAAATAGCTAAATTACTATGTTATAATAGTTATTGTCAAATAACTACTAAATATATATGAAATGAGTACCGTCATCTCTGGTTTTAAGTGGTAGTCAACAAAAGTTGCCCATTGGTCTATTGAAATGCCTTCTGGAACATTGTTGGTGCATCTCTACTCAGTGTTGGGTCATAAAATTCATTCCATAACTTGATTTGGAATTCCCTTCACTTTTTGTTGATAGAGTGATCAACATACCTCTTCACAATGTTATCATTTGCCTTAAAACAAAATCAAGGCGTTAAACAAGAAGAATATTAGTTTATTATGCATTTACACATGCAAATCCTAAAAGCGCAAGTAAAGTACTTAAAATGGTTCTACCTTTATGGCGTGATCAAAGCTATGGTTAAGGAAGGATTCAAGCATGTCTGACCATTTGGTGAAGCTAATAGAAAAGGCAATAGTATCAATTGTCAGTTGTCCACAAACTCCTGCAAGCAGGTCAGCTGCCTTTCCAATAGGTGAAAAATGTTCGTCAAAATCCACCATTATAAGCAATTCATTAGACAAGTTAAAGACATCCTTGACCTTCAAATTAAGTTTCTTGGCTAGCATGTTCATCTGTGACAAATAAAGATCAAGTTAAATACCTTAATCAGAAAAAAAAAACCAAACACTCCATCACTTTACATCTATATATACCTATAGCATCTACCGCCCAATAATGGTTGGATTCACGTCCAACTCTACGTTTAGATGATGAAGATGGATCTTGAGGTTGTGTAGGCTATGGTAAAGCTTGGCTGGAAGGGACAGAAGTGGAGTGTGTAGGCTGTGGTGAGGCCTGACTAGAAGGGGGAGAAGTGGAGTACGAAGCTGTAGGATCAGTGGGTGCTGAGGGAGCAATGGGTGCTAAAGGACAAGCCTATGACAATTGTAGTGGAGTGTGAATTGGAATAAGAGGGACCGAATGAGGGTGTGCAGATGCCTCCGAGGAGCTTTCTGCAACTGATTTAATTAGATTCTTAATCCTTTTTGGCTTTGGCATATATGCAAATATCATTTAAACAATTAATTAAAATCAATTCATATTATTATATGGTAGACTAAAACATATACTACATTAAAGCACTTTGTTGAAAACTAACAGATAAATAGATGATAGACTAAAACACATTAAAGTCATACCATAAAAAAAGAAGTTATCTTGGTTGACTATTCAGACATATGTTCGTCTTCCCCAACCTCATCATTAGTGTTATACTCAGATAATAATTCATCATTTGCATCATCCCTTAACAATGCTAGATCATTGACATCTTCATCAAAGTATCGATTCAGGTCTTGCTCTATGAATGGCTCAGTCTCACAAACTTCATTATCTTCTTTTCCCATATCATACAAGTCCCTTGGCTTTAAATGCACAACAATACTCCAACCTTAATTCACCTCATCATCCACATAATATACCATTTGAGCTTGTGAAGCTTCAATGTATGGGTCATGCTCTTCACGATCACTGACAAGAGGTTGTCGAAACCCCGTCAAATAAATAAAATTTACCGGTTCACAAACTAATTTGTAGTATAGAAAATGAACCGAATCGTCTCTCAAGGATCCAAAAACAAAGATTTAATTAGATCAAGATAATTAAAAAAAGGGGGGTTTTGTTGTTGATTAACCAGATTAATAAAAGTATGAGACTTAAAGTTATAAACAAATCTAAAGAAATAACCAATCCAAGGAAATTTACCGATCTTGAGTTTAACTCACCATTGATCACAAGGAATTCACTTAATTGCTAACCATGTTCTTGGCCTTAGATCACATCAAGAAGCCTTAACATGATCCAAGAATTCTCCACTAGATAAGCATCTAGGATTTGATTAACCAAGGTTAGATAAAGTAAGCACCATCCAACATAAATTAACTTAAGATCTAAAATTTAACCAAGCTAAACAATCTATCAAAAAGCTTTAATATATAGTTTAATCTTTGTGATCCTCTTTGAATACATGATAATAAAGTTATTATCACATCAACATCTAAATCAAATTAAGCAATCTAATCTAGATAAAAATCAAAAGAGGAAGAAGAGAAACTTGAATAACAATTAAGCAATATGAACAAGTGAAACAAGATCTCCAAATTAAACATCAAGATGGCTAATCCCTTGGATTGATTATGAGAGCCTAGCCTTCCATTGATGGGTAGGAAGAACTCAGAAATAAAAGAACAAAAATGAAATTGTAAAGAGAATGGAGAAGAAGAGAAAGAAAACTCTCACAAAATACTCAAACTTTCTTCAAACTTACTTAAAATTGAATGATGATAATACAAAGAGATTGACTCTATTTATACTAATCCTAGAAGCCAATTTGTAAATGTACATAATCTGAATACAACCTATAAAAATATGAAAATTTTCAAATATGGAAGCTTGACTCATGGTTGGTGGGTTGGTGCATGGTAGGTGGGTTGGTGTATGGTTGGTGGCTTTTAGTCAACAACTCTTATCCGAATTCTGGCTTGATTTTCATGATCTAGACGGTGCATTTTGGCTTGGAGGTCTTCATGAAAGTTGTAGCCAGTTGTCTCCTTGAAATTTTGCAATTGTAATCATGCCATTTGGATGTTTAGAACTCCAGATATGCTAAAAACACTGAACCTACCTCATGTTAGATTGGCAGAACGTGTTTCCAAATTCAAACCAACTTGTAGCTTCATTATCATGCCTAAAACGACATCTATTAACTAAATAGTCTTCAGTAAAGTTGGAGATATGGGTCTTATCTTTCCAATGGCCAAGTTGCAGCCCAAGAAGAGGCCTATAACTCACTATGTAGTCCAATATGTGCACACTGCCCAGATTTTTGTGACAGCAAACTCACTATATATTGTAGGGATATTTTGGACCCTTAGAAATCTGATCCAGCTCTTGAGTTCTTCATGAAACTTGTAGAGCATTGTCTTAGCTTTTCAAAGACACCAAGATCACCTCAAATGGATCACCGAGTCCCAAGTTATGGCCTAACCAAGGAAGAAAGGTCAAAATGCATCAAAATCCGAAAATTATTCAATATTTGCATTAAAGCCCAATGAAGCCCAACAACATTAAACTCATCTAAAATACTAATATTGGGCACAATAAACATCTAATAAAGCCTAATACAAAGCTAACATAAGTGTCTCAAATTGATTGATCAATCACCAGTGTGAATCAACCGTGAAAAATTAACAGAAGTAAAACCCCATGCATCCTTTCTAAACCCCCTATCCCTAGTGGTATCAGCCCATTTGCATTTGAAAAGTGTAACTCTAAAATGACCACAGTAATTAAGCTCAATGATGTCTTCTAATTTTCCGTAATAAGATAAATCTGCTTGCCTTAGGTTTCCATCTACACTACTTGCAACACAAGATGTGGAAGAGGTTAGAAAAACACCATTGTTTTGGGTTTTCAACCTATGTTCTCGAGTCGTTGTCCGAAATTTAAATCCATTAATATTAAATGCAGAAAACCTTCTAGCATCTTGCATTTGAACTTTTGCTAGAAACTTTAGATCCTCTGACATAGTATGTGAAATGTCTGGGTTCATAATCTAACAAAAAAATGTTAATTCTCTCATTTGTAGTTTTAAATTTACAAATTTTTATCAAGAAAAAAATATAAAAATTTCACAACATTTTCAACCCCCCTTCCAAGGAAACCAATCAATGAAGTCTTTATTAACTATCTTCTCTATCGTTGTTGTTGTAGGCCTTTAACCCTTAGACCGCCTTCGTACATGATCTTTAAATTCACTACATGAAATGTTGACATTAAAATAACATTTTTAAAGTTGTCTTATATTGATTCTAAGTGTCATTTAGAGCTCGCCTGAGTACTCACTCAATATATGGCTTGACTTGTGGACAATTTAGTAACACATATCGATGTGCTTGACTTTTCTCTATAGTTGACAACTCAAAGGTTAAGGAAGCTCCTACTACTCTACGCATAGGTGGAAACATGCTAGACAAATGTGGAGAGTCTTCATCATTAGGATAATCATCAACGCATGCAAGTATATTAATTCGTGTCTCAATCCCTTCTATATATTGAGAACAAAAGGTAAGAACCTCTTCAGATAGGTAACCTTCAGCTATGGAACCTTCTGGTTGTGCTTTATTTCGCACATAAGAATTTAAGTGTCTCAAATACCTAAGTGAAAGATTGAGAATTAGTGAAGGGATATATCTAACAAATTTGCCTTAAAGAATAACATCCAATAAAGTAATAAGATATTTACCTCTCGATAGGATACATCCACCGATAATGTACTGGGCATCCAAGTTTTGCTTCACCAACTAAATGACAAGTTAAATGAACCATGACTGTAAAGAATGATGGAGGGAATAACATTTTTAAGTGACAAAGAGTGAGCACAACAAGAGGCTGGAGCTTGTCAAGGTCGAAGAGACTTAGGCTTTTTCCACATAATTGTCGGAAGAAGGAACACAACTCTATTAACACTGCACTAACTTTTTATGGTAAAACATTACGTATGGTTAGTGGTAACAATTGCTCCATAAGAATGTGATAATCATGACTCTTCATTCCAAAGAGCTTTCGTTGCTTCAAGTCAATACACCTCCCAATATTGCTTGAGTACCTATCCGACACTAGGACATTCTTCAGAGTTCACAGAAATACATCTTTCTTTGCATTTGACATTGTAAACATAGATGGGCGATATCGTCCATTATCATCTGGCCAAAGATCCTTCCTTATACCCATTTCTCTAAGATCCTTCTGAGCATTAAGGTTGTCTTTTGATTTCCCAGTCTCATTGAGCAAAGTGTATATCACATTGTCACATACATTTTTTTAATGTGCATAACATCTAGATTGTGACGCAACAAGTTAGACTCCCAATAAGGAAGATAAAAAAATATACTTTTCTTCCTCCATTGTCTCGATCCATCTTCAACAATGGTTTTCCCTCGAGTTCTTTTACCTTTATCATTTGACTCTAGAATTTTTCCAAAGGTAACATTAATGCCCTCAAGTTGTTTCAAAATGTCTAACCTCGACAATGTTATTGGTAGATGCCTTTGCTCAATTCTCCCATTAAAATGAACCCGATTCAATCTAAGTCTATAACCCCTTTCCAGAAAACAACGATGGCCCATAAAACACCATTTTCTACCATGCTTTAGTCTACAAGAGTTAGTATCAAAGTTACATGTGGGACAAGCAAGATTAGTGTGTGTGTTCCACCTAAATAAGGTACCAAGCCCAGGAAAGTCACTAATCGTCTATATTAAAGCTGCTCGCATTCTAAACACTTCATTCTTTGAAGAATCTAATGTTTGCACTCCATCATGCCATAATTCCTTCAACTCTAGGATAAGAGGTTGTAAGTACACGTCTATGTTATTCCCTGACATTTGTTTTCCAGGAATAATCATTGAGAGGATGAGTGAAGTTTGCTTCATGCACTCCCAAGGAGGGTGGTTGTATAGGATTAGGACTACTGGCCAAATGCTATAGTTTGTACTCATGGCTCCAATAGGATTGAAACCGCCACTAACTAGGTCAAGCCGTACATTTCAAGGATCTGCAGCGAATTCAGGGTGAGTTAAGTCAAATGTTTTCCACGCCTCAGAATCCCTAGAATGCCTCATCAATCCATCTTGGTTACCCGCCAACACATGTCATCTCGTAGACTTAGCAATCTTAGAATACATAAACAATATTTGTAACCTCGACTCTAGTGGAAAGTAACGCAAAATCTTTGCAGGTTGCTTCTTCTTATTATCCTTCCATCTAGATGTACCACATCTTTTGCATGCTTGCAAGTGTTCATCACCTTCACGCGAATATAACATACAATTATTTGGGCATGCATGTATCTTGGTATAATTCAGCTTAAGTTTGTTGATGGTTTTCTTAGCCTTGTAGAATGAAACAGGGATCTGGGCATTTTCAAAGGCATCTTTTAACAATTCTAGTATCATAGTCATTGCTTTGTCACTCATTCTACACAAGCACTTTATATGATACAATTTCACTAGAAAAGACAATTTTGAATACTTCGAACACCCTTCATATAATTCTTGATTACCATCTTTGAGCAATTCATAAAACTCTACATAATCTTCATTATGCGCCTCATTATGCCCTTCATTTAAAGTTTCTTCGATATTTACATGGTCGTAGTGATCACCAAGTTCATTGACATTGTTTCTAGTCAACCCAAATGCATCGTTGATCATGGTTTCCATTACATTTTGGGGCTGCAAAGTATCTTGTATGACATCTTGTATCCAATTACATTTGATTCTTCACCATGCCAATACCAAACTTTGTAATTTTCGGGGAAAGGCCTACAAGTCAAATGCTCTTGCACTTCATCTCTTGTTTGCCACTTCTTAAAATCACACTTTGGACATGGACACTTTATTGTACATCCCTCAATAGACTGATATTGAAATGCATAATCTAGAAATTTGCTTAACCCATCCACGTATTCAGGTGTGTTCTGTGGTTTGTTCATCCAAGATTTATCAATCGACATGACTAGAAAGAAAAACATGAAATGGCAATATAAAATAAATACAATGGTGCATATTTAAACAACAAATTATGGTGCACTCAACTAGTTTCAAATACAAACTTGTTTTATACTAGAACCTAAACAGGAAATCCGACCTCTTACAGTTCAACCGATTCACACATCACAATGAAGCTTTAAGGTATCAAATGGGAGAGAGTACCTGGCCACTTAGAGAATAGAGGCAATAAAGAGAGCGATGCTAGGCTTCTTTATGACCTGAAAGGCACAAACGGTGGTTAAATTGTGTATTTTCCATGGGGGTATTATCTACTTTTAAAGGACTCAATGCCTTTAAAACACTAACATAAAATATTGCACCTTTGGTTAAAGTCTAAGTATCCTATGTGTTAGTATAACTTTTGTATAAGTGGAATTTTTTTCTTTTAATGTTCTGATTAATTTATTTTCTTTGTGTAATGTGTATGTAAATCATAAATTCTTTTAGAGTGCCTTCTTGTTGTGGAGAACTTTAAATTGCACAGATCATAGTAAATATATTGTGTTCAAATGTTTTTTGAGGAGGCATTATGTTGTGTTCAATTTTACTAGTTCTAATCTATTATTAATGGGAATATGCTTCACATCTTTTTCAGCTAGATCTAGGGGTGCATATATGCCCAGCAAAACCTATACTATCTCATATATTTTTTAAGTCTCCTATATGTGTGGTAAAAGATGCTAGTATCATAATTAATTTCGTTTTTCCCTTTGTAGATTCTTGTGAAGTTTTTCTCTATATTATTGCAAGTGACATTTTGATATGTGTATATGCAGTGGCTCTCTGCAGTGGAGCTTGGACTCTTAAAGGGTCATCATCCTTTGTTGACAGATATAGATGTTACCATAAATCCTTCTAAAGGATTAGTTGTTGGAGAGGAAATAAGGTCGGATAACAATGCTAAAGTTAGCAAATTGTTGAATCTTACTCAGTTGGATGCATTTAATGGATACTCTATCGATCCTACTGAAGATTATCTTGGAGAAAGTAAGAATGATGCTAGCCTCCACTGATGTAGATTTGATTGAAGAGGAGAATGTTGGCTTGGCAGATAATGAACATGGTCAAGTTCTACAAACAACACAAGTGGTTATAAATATGTGCTATGTTACCATGCCTGATACTCTAACAGAAGATAAGAAGAAAAAGGTAGAGCATAAAGTGTTTATTACTAAGGTGTCATTTCTGTGTTTGGAGTTCTTGTTTCTTGTTATGTCTTACATTAGTTTAATCATCTTTTCCCCTGAAAGAACAAGAAAGAGGGAGAAGTTATAGGTTTGACCTCGACAAGGTGCATATGGAGGAGGGGAGGACTAGTATGTATTTATGTATATTTATTTTCTAAGTAAATTTCAATAGATGTTTGAACATTCATCCTCGGGGTAAAGATTTTCTTTTAATTGTATCAAAGATTTTTACTGTTCTGATTTGACTTGTGATCCTTCATATTCTTTTCATGTACTCCTAGTGAATATTGGGGAATTTGTTGTGAGTCTTCTTTAATTGTGTTAGTTTCTCAAGTATGCTTTATATATTTTTTTCTATATGGTATTATGTTGTTATTTACAATGAAATATTTGTAACATGGACTCTGCCTTTTAGTTAAAATTAGGTAGCTGCTGTTGTGTAAAAAGAGATTATTTTTTTGTTTCAAAACCTATAAATAAGATAGAAGGAAATGGCCTAAAGAAATGACTGGGTTAAGATGCAAATCTATGAAAGATGTAACCTCACAGATAAAGGTTTTCGGAAAAAAAGGAAACTTTATTCAAATTATCAAATTCTCAGTCATGCTTTGATAGATAATGGAGATAGTTTCAAATAACTTGGTTAATTTATTTCTTCGATTTTATCAATCACTTACCAATTTTTTTGGTACTATCCTGCTATTCTATAAGAATGTGACATCTGTTCTTTCCTCTCTTTCTTTTTCTTTTCATTTTTTTTATAAAATATTAAAGATTGTTGAGCTTTTTAGAACCCACTGGAATTAATTTTTTCCTTCTATTTTCAAGTTGTTAGCTTCTCAATTTTTGTTTTCAACTTTGTGTGTGCAAGTGTTTCATGTTGTTAGAGGATGTGAAAAATTATACATTCTTACTATGACTGGACTTCATATCTAGTAGTCTTTATTTATCCTTGAATGTTTGGCATGGGGTCACTTGGTTTTCTATATTCTATTTTTAGTATTGTGAAACATTTGTAATGGACAATTTTTTAAATTCTAGCTTAGTTTTAGAATCGTGTAATTGCAGTGACATTTGTTATAAATTTCCAAGTATTAACTGTTGCTGGTCAAGGAGAGACACTCATGAATGCTTTACAAGATGTTGTGCTAGAAGATGTTCGTGGAAAGTTAACAGCTGTTGTGGCTGGAATTTTCCATGCATCGGGCTCTGACTTGAAGTTTGATAAGGTTCTTAGTATTGCTCAGGCTCCTGATGCATTATCAGAGAAAAAGAACCAAGAAAAATTTAGAAGATTATCAAGTGCAGAAGGTTTGTTTGAAGATCAGTCCTCTTTGAATAAGATGAAAAGGACTAGTAGTTCTATAGATGGCTCTGATAATGCTCTAAGTGACATGGGTGAGCCTGTTAGTGGAACAGAAATAGAAGCTCTTCCCTTGGAGAAATCACCAAATTCTACAAATTTAGCCCAATCTCAAGAATCAAACAATGAAGTTGATTTTTCTGGTTCTTTTAGGAAGCAAACCAGCGAATCTAGAGATAATAATGACACAAATGAAGAGTTGAAAGAAAAAGCTGCTCTTGATATTGACCATAGCGAGAAGGGAATGGAAACAGGTGCTATACCATATTCTCCCAGCCATCCATATGGGCAGGTGGCTTTGAAGCAACTGCTATTGTTAAATGGAAAAATCAAAACGGTAGAATAGCTCAAATAGACACAAAAGAGGAAAATAATATCCAGAAGGTTGAACAAAAAAATCAAGATTTCTCTAGTGATCAAAGTAAAATGACATCAACTGATACAAAAGAAGAACCGCCTTCACCTCCTATGTCCTCTGAGCACCAACTATAGAAAGGGAAGGTACTGATAATGAGAAGAAAGATAACAAAAATACGTAGCATATTTCGCATCAACTAACTCTACTAGTTTTGATTTTAGTGTTGCCTTCAGTGTTTCTCAAGCATTTGATGCCTTGACAAGGATGGATGATTCCACTCAAAAGTGGCTATTAATAATGTTTTTAGTGTGATGGAAAATATGCTATCTCAACCTGTGGCCAACTAGTTTCAAATACAAGTTGTTTTATACTAGAACCTCAGCAGGAAATCCTACCTCATACAATATGTGGGTACATCCTAAAATAAAGAAGAAAGCTACAATGATTCAAGATTCGCCTTGGACTTACTCTCTAATCCCGACCTCATCTATTCATTTCTAAAGTACAACATGGCAGCAGATAATCAACAGGGTAAATAAGCACAATTCTTTTCAAATATACAAGAGGATAATAATCAACGAGAAGATCAATGGTCACAACTAGACTATAAACACTGAACAAAAAGATATAACAGGAATAATCACAAATAAGGGAAAGAACAAATGTCAAGCAATCTCAGCCAATCAATTGCATACCTTATGGACAGCAAACCCTCCTATAAGCTTGTAATGCAGAGACTCTGCCTGAACAGTAGATGCCAGCTCCCGTAATCTTCTTTCCTTCTCACCTACACAAATCAAATATAATGCAATTAAAAATCTTGGTTTCCTACTTCATTATATATGTCAGAAGGCAACACCAATCCAACTCATAACTGGGATTTTAATTTAAAACAACTACAAGTGCGTCTGGCCTTATTAAAGGAGAAAAACGTTGCATATACAATCTCATCATATTAGTGATATTGATGAGGCAGACTATTACAAAACTAAAACTTGAAAGAAGCCCAATAGATACAAGGAAAAAAATACAAGGGATCCTAATTCCTCTATAATTTATATTGTGTAGGTTATTATGCATTTAATTTCTATTGACTCTTGATAGACATCCATTTCAAAAACTCATAGGTAGTAATCATAGTTGATGTAGACATACTTATTGAAGCCCACCTTGGCCCCAATCCTCTGTAACAAGCAAGGAGGCCACCTTCCTTCACCAAATTCTGAACTGTCTGTAGAAAAGTTAGTGGCCTCCTTCATTGACAAGAGGTTGTCGAGACCTATCAAATAAAATAACCGGTTCACAAAATAATTTGTAGTATAGAGAATGAACCGAATCGTCTCTCAAGGATCCAAAAACAAAGATTTAATTAGATCAAGATAATTAGAAAATGGGGGGTTTTGTTGTTGATTAACAAGATTAATAAAAGTAGGAGATTCAAAGTTGTAAACAAATCTAAAGAAACAACCAATCCAAGGAAATTTACCGATCTTGAGTTTAACTCATCATTGATCACAAGGAATTCACTTAATTGCTAACCATGTTCTTGACCTTAGATCACATCAAGAAGCCTTAACATGATCCAAGAACTCTTTACTAGATAAGCATCTAGGATTTGATTAACCAAGGTTAGATAAAGTAAGCACCATCCAACATAGATTAACTTAAGATCTAGAATTTAACCAAGCTAAACAATCTATCAAAAAGCTTTAATATATTGTTTAATCTTTATGATCCTCTTTGAATACATGATAATAAAGCTATTACCACATCAACATCTAAATCAAATTAAGCAATTTAATCTAGATAAAAATCAAAAGAGGAAGAAGAGAAACTTGAATAACAATTAAGCAATATGAACAAGCAAAACAAGATCTCCAAATTAAACAACAAGATGGCTAATCCCTTGGATTGATTATGAGAGCCTAGCCTTCCATGGATGGGAAGGAAGAACTCAGAATTTAAAGAACAAAAACGAAATTGCAAAGAGAATGGAGAAGAAGAGAAAGAAAACTCTCACAAATACTTAAACTTTCTTGAAACTTACTTCCAAATTGAATGCCTCTAATACAAAGAGGTTGGGTCTATTTATACTAATCCTAGAAGCCAATTTGTACATGTACATAATCTGAATACAAGCTGTAAGAATATGAAAATTGTCAAAAATGGAAGCTTGATGCATGGTTGGTGGGTTGGTGCATGGTAGGTGGGTTGGTGTATGGTTGGTGGCTTTTAGTCAGCAACTCTTATCCGACTTCTGGCTTCAAATTCATCACCTAGACGGTGTATTTTGGCTTGGATGTCTCATGAAAGTTGTAGCCAGTTGTCTCCTTGAAAATCTCCAATTTGAATCATGTCATTTGGACTTTTAGAACTCCAGAAATGCCAAAAACAACTCTTGCACCTACCTCAAGTTAGTTTGGAAGAATGTGTTTCCAAATTCAGACCAACTTGTAGCTTCATTATCATGCCTAAAACGACATCTATTGACAAAATGGTCTTTAGTGAAGTTGGAGATATGGGTCTTATCTTTCAAATGACCAAGTTTCAGCCCAAGAGGAGGCCTATAACCCACTATATAGTCCAATATGTGCATCTTTGCCCGAGATGGTTCAGTGACAAAGAAAGCTCACTCTGTATTGCAAGGCTATTTTGGGCCCTTAGAAGTCCGATCCAGCTCTTGAGTTCTTCATGAAACTTGTAGATCCTTGTCTTAGCTTTCCAAAGACACTAAGATCACCTCAATTGGATCACCGAGTCCCATGTTATGGCCTAACCAAGGAAGAAAGGTCAAAATGCATCAAAATCCCAAAATTATCCAACATTTACATTAAAACCCAATGAAGCCCAACAACATTAAACTCATCTAAAATACTAATATTGGGCACAATAAACATCTAATGAAGCCTAATACAAAGCTAATATAAGTGTCTCAAATTGATTGATCAAATTCGTCCACACTTAAGCTTTTGCACTCCTGGGCAAAACACATAAAAACAAAACTAAAGAAAAACAAGAAACATCATATTATTAAACTATAAACATAAAAAACTGATTATACCTAATCTAATCCATTTTCGTAGGAAAACACGATGGCACTTAGCATGTGCCACAAGCCTTTAAACCCCTAGGTGTCCCTAGTGGACGAGTTATAGTCTCGTGAGGGTTTACCAGGATGATACCCACACACATGTAATATTTTATTTAATCAATTCAACTAATTTTTAAATACAAGCATTGTATCAAATATAAGCCATAATTAATAAGTCAAGTATGCTTAACAAAGAATAGTTGAATCAAATCAATTGAGAATAAAGTATAGCATAATCATGCTTTAATCAGAAATAGGCATGTTCAGATTGAGTAAAATTCTTCACAATTGACACTCAAATCATACAAGGTGTTTAGGTTAACTGTTTACGCTCAAGTCAGTCAAATTATGAAAGTATTTAACCACAGGCTTGCATATACATCAATTCTCCACTACTTAGATCAAATAAATTGCAAAAATCAAGAGGTCTTTCAAAAAGGTTGTAATGGAACTTATAAGGTGAAGGAAGGGAACAATATGGATAATAGCAGGTTAAAACCAAAGAGAATAAAAGAGCATTGAGAAGTAACTCAAGTAGAAAGAATAAAATTTTTACCCAAAACCTTAAAATGCTCATTCTCTTCACACATTCCTTCCTTTTTCTATTCTTTTTTTTTCTTATTTTTTTCTTTTTTTCTTTTTTTTTTGTTTTTTTTTGTATTTTTTTTTGTACCAAGCATTTCGTATCAGCACACCAATTCCCCCACACTTAAATCATTGCAAGCAAAAGAACTTCTCCAATAAGAAAATCAATGCTCTCCCATTCCCTAAGGTAAGGTAAAACATGGTTTTTCACTCAAAGCTTGTAATGAGCTAAGAACAAAGAATAGGCAAATAGGTTCAGAGGGAGTTAATATTTGGATAAATGCAAGGTAGGTTTATTTGGCCCAAGCAGCTAAGTCAAGAAAAAATGCCTCTGTCATTTTCATGCAACATCTGAGGCCCAATGTAGTCTCAAATCAATTCAATGCAAGTTCTAGAAAATAAATTCATAATTGACATTACTCATGAAAGAAAATAACCAAGTGTAAGTATCAAACTTGGAAAAGCCCAAAACTCACAAAGGTATGGAACATTCACTCAATTCAACCATGCCTTCTTCCTAATATCCACAATCATATACACATGTATATCATGAAAATGATTCAACTATAAACTGTTTTGCATACTTTTATCATAAATTAAGTTCAGATTTGGCACATGCTTGTATCAATATCAATTGAAAAGATCAAAATTGTGTGTGTGTGTGTTTTTTTTTTTTTAAATATATACAAGAACAAAGATGATTTAAGACCTATTATGAAATGCAAGTTAAGATGCGTCTCAAGAGCAAAACTACTCCTTACTCTGCCATCATACATCTAATAAGTTAGTAACAATAAAGATTAGCTTGTTAGTTTTTTTTTTTAACTAAACTATGTACATGGTAATGTCAACTATCCCTCTCCCCAACTAATTAAAGACATTGTCCCTAATGTCAAAATAAAGATAGGTAGAGTGTAGAAGGTCTTACGACAATGCGGTCGAGCACGAAATAAGAAAAATTACAAAAAAACTAAAACCGTAAGAAAAAACAAAAATTCACAAAGACAAAGTCAAATCAAGTTTTGCTTTTTCTTTGCTGTTGCCGCTTTGTTCCCAATTCCGTGGAGCCATTCTTGGATCACGTTGTGGTACAAATTCATTTAGTTGATCGAGCAATTGTTCGGGAGTTGCGTGATTACAAAGACTTTTGACGTGTCGCTTGTGAGATGAACCTTTTCTACGGCAAAGATGATCAAGAAAACAAAACAAAATGTCATAAAAACCATTAACATTTAATATACCTATGGGTTTTGGTGAAAGTCTCTTGTGACCGGATGTAATTTGGAAGAGCTCTTCCAAAGTTCCAACCACCAGGTAGGGCAATAAAGGCATCGGCATTTGCTATCATAATGTTCATGCGTTGGTGCATGCAAAATACCATTACTTTATCCCCTAATGTTTTTCCAATGGGCGTAGATAGATAAGGAGGCGAGAATGACACCAAGGACTTTGCCACCTCCTAAATGTGCAAAGATTGCGACCTGAACCCATTAACCCAAGACTACCTCCTCCGTAAACTAAATGGATTTCTCTCTCAGCTAGTACTCGACCAAGATGGTGTGCAATATTTACAAACTCTTTATCTTTCCCAGGATTAGATCCACAAAAGACACAAACACTCGTGATCCGATGAACTGAAATGACTTCCATTTTCTCTTTTTTTTTTGTACTCTCACCTTATCAATGATCTGAAGAGAGCAAAGTGCATTATTTAAAGAATCAAAACTCAAATGTAATAATTGCACCTATAAAGGAGGGGTAGAACCGTGTGTCAGGTAAGTTTGAAAATAAGCATAGCAATGATAATAGCTATATGACAAGGATAAAAGACTAATCTATATGTGTCAGAAGAAGTTTGAAAATATGCAATGCATATTTCAAAAGAATACGGCTACTTTTGATTTGAATTTTTATTTTTTTTTAATTTTTAATTTTTGATTTTTTTTTGATTTTTTTTTAATAAACAAGAAGAAAAACAAAAACAAAAACAAAAATAAAAATAATACTTACAGGAGGTGTGATTGTGGCTCACAAATTCCTCTGGTTTTACGTCCAAGATGACTTGAATGCTCTCTACGTGGGCCAATGGAGCTTCCCATCCAATTTTCTTAAAATTGGCAAAGCAGAGTCTTTTTGAATCGATTCCGAGACTATAACGCTTATGTTCATCTTGGAATATTGGCCATAAATCGAGAAGTACTCTTTGCACATCTCCACTAGGATGCGTCTCAAGAGTCAATAGAACGTTATCTAAAGACTCCTTACTCATGCCATCCTTAATGAAGTCAATTTTATCAAGTCGATTTATAGACGCCATTCCAATTGATCTGCATTTTGTGTTACAGGTCCACCTTGCACATTTATAGCAGACTCGTAACCTTTTTGCTCTTCTCTTTTTTGTATATGAACTTTTGCCTAGCCCTGGCATATATGAAACAAGAGCATCAGAAAATTCCCATGTGATTCGGACCTTTGCTTCGATTATCCAGCGTATATCCGCAGGGATGCCTTTGTGCATAAGCATCCTTAACCTCTCAAACCTTGCACAATAAATGTTAGTTAAAGCATTTTGAGGAGAGAAGGGAATCGCTAAACATGAGGTTGACAAGGCGATTATCCATTTTGAAAGAAAGAAAGAAGGAAAACAAATTGAGTAAAATTATATACAAATTTCAGTGTTTGTGGGTAAGCTGAAGAGGCCAGAAAAAGATTTTCACTGAATGCAGTTATCCGCCATTTAACCGGTGAAAAATCATCGTCAGCGAAAAATAAACAAAATGGAGACGAGGAAAAATCAAACTCGATAGATTTTCTCGCTTGGCTCCGATTTTACGTCTCGATTCTGTGATTGCAAATAAGTCAAAGTTGAAAGATGAAAGAGTTAGAAAACTTGGGTTGCCTCCCAAGAAGCGCTACTTTTAATGTCCTTAGCCGAGTGTGATTGAAGATTTTGCACGAGCGATGGGTCCTCCCCAATAATGATTCAATCTCGGCAATTGACATTAATCGCTCGTTGCTTTCTTTTTTTTGTCTTTTTTCTTTTTCAACAGAGTAGTGATCAATCATGGTAGAGGGCATCCTGCAGTTGAACTTCCTCCACGAGGTTCTCTTGAGCTCCTTCATAAAAATTTTTGAGGCAGTGACCATTAACTTTGAACACTTTGTTGGTGGCTTCACTCTTAATTTCCACGCACCATGAGGAAAAATGTTAGTGACAACAAGCGGACCTTCCCACCTAGACCTTAATTTACCGAGGCATCAACTTAAGGCGAGAATTAAACAAGAGAACTTTTTGCCCAACTCGAAAACTCCTTCCGAAGAATAAACTTATCATGGAAGGCTTTGGTCTTTTCTTTGTAAGTCGGAGCTCTCATAGGCATCTAGGCGGATCTCTTCCAATTCTGTAATCGCAACTTCCGCTCTATGCCGATTCAGGCCAAATTCATGTTGCATTGCTTCTGACCCCAATATGCTTTGTGCTCAATTTCTCTTGGCAAGTGGCATGCCTTACCATAGACTATCCGATATGGAGACATCCCGATTGGAGTTTTGTAAGCGGTCCAGTAAGCCCAAAGAGCATCCTCAAGCCTCATGCTCCAATCCTTCCGATTAGGTTGGACTGTTGTTTTCAAGTATGCGCTTGATCTCTCTATTGGAGACCTCGGCTTGACCATTAGTGCCAGGGATGGTAAGGTGTAGAAACTTTATGCAACACGCCATATTTCCTCATCAATCCCTCCATGCTCCGGTTCACGAGAAATGGGTGCCTTGATCACTGATGATAGCTCTCGGGATTCCAAACTGCAGGAAAATCTTTGATCTAACAAAATCCACAACAACTTTGGAATCATCGGTCCGAAGTGGCTTTAGCCTCCACCCATTTTGATACATAATCAGCGACTAGCAAAATGTAAACATAACCAAAGGAAACGAGGAAAAGGTCCCATGAAATCAATACCCCATACGTCAAAGATTTCACAATACTGATGAGGTTCTTTGGGGCATCTCATTCTGCGAGAAATGTGCCTGTTCTCGACACTTTATTCACAAGACTTACAGAACAAATATGCATCATGAAACAAGGTAGGCCAATATAAACCGAGTCTAAAACTTTCCTAGGCAATGCGTTGAGGCCCAAAATGTCCACCACATGCAAATGCATGACAAAAGCTAAACGAGAATGAAACTCTTGATTAGGCACACATCGCCTAATAATTTGGTCACTACAAAATCGCATACAGATATGGATCATCCCACACATAATATTTTGATTCACTCTTAAGTTTATAAATTTGTGCACGAGTGAAATGTGAGGGAAAAAGCGTAGCAACCAAGAAATTCACCATATCAGCCAAACCAAGGAAAGTGTTCTTACCTTGCCTTGCATACATAATTCGTGCATCACGGGAAGGAGTCCCGCACAGGGAAGGGATCTCAAGCCACTTTCAATGCGGCTCAAATTATCTGCCACTAGGTTCTCTGCTCCACTCTTGTCATGGATCTCTATGTGAAACTCTTGGAGCAGTAGCATCCATCTTATTAGTCGGGGCTTTGCCTCTGGCTTCTTCAAAAGGAACTTCAGAGCTGCATGATTGACAAGAGGTTGTCGAGACCTCGTCAAATAATAAAAATTACCGGTTCGCAAACTAATTTGTAGTATAGAGCATGAACCGAATCGTCTCTCAAGGATCCAAAAAGAACAAAGATTTAATCAGATCAAGATAATTAAAATGGGGGGTTTTGTTGTTGATTAACAATATTGATAAAAATACAAGACTTAAAGTTGAAAACAAATCTAAAGAAACAACCAATCCAAGGAAATTTACCGATCTTGAGTTTAATCCATCATTGATCACAAGGAATTCACTTAATCACTAACCATGTTCTTGGCCTTAGATCACATCAAGAAGCCTCAACATAATCCAAGAATCCTCTACTAGATAAGCATCTAGGATTTAATTAACCAAGGTTAGATAAAGTAAGCACCATCCAAACATAGATTAACTTAAGATCGAAATTTAACCAAGCTAAACAATTCATCAAAAAGCTTTAATAAATTGTTTACTCTATGTGATCCTCTTGAATACATGATAATAAAGCTATTATCACATAAACATCCAAATCAAATTAAGCAATTCAATCTAGATCAAAATTAAAAGAGGAAGAAGAGAAACTTGAATAACAATTAAGCAATATGAACAAGTAAAACAAGATCTCCAAATTAAACATCAAGATGGCTAATCCCTTGGATTGATTATGAGAGCCTAGCCTTCCATGAATGGGAAGGAAGAACTCAGAAAATAAAGAACAAAAACGAAATTCTAAAGAGAAAGAAGAAGAAGAGAAAGAAAATTCTCACAAATACTCAAACTTTCTACAAACTTACTTCCAAATTGAATGCCTCTAATACAAAGAGGTTGGGTCTATTTATACTAATCCTAGAAGCCAATTTGTACATGTACATAATCTGAATACAAGCTATAAGAATCTGAAATTTGTCAAAAATGGAAGCTTGATGCATGGTTGGTGGGTTGGTGCATGGTAGGTGGGTTGGTGTATGGTTGGTGGCTTTTAGTCAACAACTCTTATCCGACTTCTGGCTTCCAATTCATCACCTAGACAGTGCATTTTGGCTTGGATGTCTTCATCAAAGTTGTAGCCAGTTGTCTCCTTGAAAATCTCCAATTTGAATCATGTCATTTGGACTTTTAGAACTCCAGAAATGCCAAAAACACTTCACCTACCTCAAGTTAGGTTGGAAGAACGTGTTTCCAAATTCGCATCCAACTTGTAGCTTCTGAAGCATGCCTAAAACGACATCTATTGACAAAATGGTCTTCATTGAAGTTGGAGATATGGGTCTTATCTTTCAAGTGACCAAGTTTCAGCCCAAGAGGAGGCCTATAACCCACTATATAGTCCAATATGTGCATACTGCCCAGATGGTTCCGTGACAGCAAACCCACTCTGCATTGCAGGGATATTTTGCACCCTTAGCATTCCGATCCAGCTCTTGAGTTCTTTATGAAACTTGTAGAGCATTGTCTTAGCTTTCCAAAGACACCAAGATCACCTCAATTGGATTACCGAGTCCCAAGTTATGACCTAACCAAGGAAGAAAGGTCAAAATGCATCAAAATCCGAAAATTATTCAATATTTGCATTAAAGCCCAATGAAGCCCAACAACATTAAACTCATCTAAAATACTAATATTGGGCACAATAAACATCTAATAATGCCTAATACAAAGCTAACATAAGTGTCTCAAATTGATTGATCAATGATCAGTAAACACAACAACCTTAGAACCAAGCAAATATGATCTAAACTTATCCAAAGCAAAAACAATGGCTAAAAGTTCTTTTTCGGTTGTGGTATAGTTGGCCTGAGCAGCATCTAGGATCTCGGAAGCATAGTATATCACATGAGAAGCTTTCCTCACTCTCTGTGCCAAGATTGCTTCTCTGCATAGTTAGAAGCATCACACGTAACTCGAATGGCAATGTCCCAGGTCAAGTGGGTACGGATGATGGGGGTACTAGTCCAAGGCACGCTTCAAGTGGTTGAAAGTCGCCTTGCACTTATCATCAAAATTAAACTCTACATCTTCTGCATAAAGAAGGGAAAGTGGAAGAGCAATCTTGCTAAAGTCGGCAATGAAGCGCGCTGTAGAAACTGCATGACCACGAAAAGAACGCACTCCCGCACGCACGTGTGGGGTAAGATAAACAAGTAATTACATAAATCTTGGCGGGATCTACCTCAATGCCCTTACTTGGATATTACATGGCCTAAAACTATACCTGTTCTACCATAAAATGGCATTTCTCAAAATTTAGCACAAGGTTAGTCTCAATGCATCTTTGCGGTACTCTAGATAGGCTAGCTAAACATGAATCAAAGAAGAACCATAGGCAGTGAAGTCATCCATAAATACCTCCATGCACTCCTCTAAGAAATCGGAAAATATGCTCACCATGCACCGGAAGGTACCGGGGGCATTGTAGAGGCGAAGGGCATCCGTCTGCAGAAGCAAAGGTGCCGAAGGGACAAGTAAATGTGGTCTTCTCACGATCCTCCGGTGCAATGTGGATTTGGAAGTATCTAGTGTAGCCATCTAAAAAGCGGCGAATGGGACTTACCTGACCAGTTCCAAAGACATCGTCAATGAGCGGAAGGGGTAATGATCTTCCGAGTGGCTTGGTTGAGGCGTGCCTGTAATCAATGCAAACTCTCCAACTATTACTCGGGTTGGAATGAGAGCTCATTCTTACGGTTGGCCACAACGATCACTCCTGATTTCTTTGGAACTACTTGCACCGAGCTTACCCACTGCTGTCGGAGATGGGATAGATAATGCCCGACTGCCGATAGCTTAGTCACCTCTTTTTCACCACATCTAGAATGAGAGGATTCAATCTCCTCACGGGTTGTCTCACCGGTTTAGTTTCCTCCTCAAGTAATATCCTGTGCATGCATGGAGGGGTTAATACCGGGAATATCCGCAAGTGTCCAACCAATTGCCGCTTCTTATGTTGCTTCAAAACCTTCAATAATCACGGTTTCTTGCTCGGAGTTGGAGGTGTTTGGCCCACTTATCACTTAGGAGCTTCTCATCCTCCTCCAAGAATGCATACTTCAAATGCTCGGGCGGGGCTTAAGTTCAATGAAGGGTGGTTCTTTGGGTGATGGTACTAGTTTTGGGCGAAACTAAATCTGCTAAATTCTCGGCGATTGCACGCAAGTGTGCACAATCTTGCAAAACAACATCATCATATCCTATGGAATCAAAATAATCACACTTAGCGGCGGGATGAATGACAACATCATTAATAACGATCATTGCCATTAATAACGAGAATCATCAATGTCGTGAGAATTAACAACGACACATGACAAGTATGTAGAAATCTCGGCCACAGTGCACACATTGCATTGGGTTTACAACCGAGAAAGTCTCAAACAGGTGGAACAAGTATCGCAAGCTATGCTATCGTTGTATCCGACAATTTCAGAAACTCGCTAACATATCGGCATGCATATCATCAACCAAGAAATCAATGACATCAAAATGAAAAGCAGAATGATCCTCTAAAGGGTATTTCATGGCATCAAAAATGTTAAAGCGAATGATATCATCACCAAATTCCATGGAAAGGGTACCGATGCACATCAATCTTAGTTTTATGCGAGTTTTCAAAAATGGCCTACCTAAGATCAATGGAGGTGGGGAAGAGGTAGATTCAAATCTTCCATATTCAACACATAAAAATTTTGGGAATATTAAATTATTTACCCGAAGGGCAGGAACGTCTTCCAACACTCCGGTTGAGCGATTAGGCGTGTTTGCTAAGCGAATGACAATGCCTAGGTGGATTTTAGCTCTCCCATATGCAAGGAAGTGTAAAGCGACTTTGGCATTACATTAATGGAGGCTCCCAAGTCTAGCAAGGCATGAGTGGCTGTTGGTGCCCTATGGTGCAAGTGGATGATAAAAGTACACTGGGTCCTTGCATTTGGGAGGCGAGGTTGGTGAATCAAAGCGAGACATTTCTCCCCATACTAACTTTTTCTGCCTTTAGCTTCCTCTTATGGGTGCACATCTCTTTCAAGAACTTGGCATACTTGGGAATTTGTTTAATTGCCTCCAAGAGAGGTATATTCACCTCAACCTTACGAAAAGTCTCCATAATTTCCTTATCCAAGTCAGTTTCACCCATTATGCCTCATTGTTGTATCATTCGGTTTGGAAAAGGAAGAGGAATGTTGCAAGTGACTTTTGTGGATGTTCACTTTTTCGATTCTTGAATTTTCTACGTCAGTTCTTGGTTTGATCTCGACTTTACGCTTGGATGTTGCGGGATCATTTGCGCTTGAATCTACTCTGACATCTTGTTTTTACGGGTTAATGGTAGAATGCGGAATTATCTCTTGTCTTGGTCCATTGATTTGCCTACCCTGCTTTGCAAAGCTATAGCACTAACATTGCCTCTAGGGTTTGGAGTGGTTTGAGAGGGTAATTGGCGATGTAACCTTGTGACTTTAATTCATGAATAGATGTGGCAAGTTGGCCAATTTGAGTCTCCAAGTTCGAATGGTGGTTTCGAGTTCTTTGTTGAAAGCTGGATGTTATTGGTGGCCAACTATTTCACCAAATCCTCCAATGAGGGCTCGATTTTGTGGTTACGGACCTTCTCTTGGAATGGTGGTCTACTTGGTCCGATGTGGTGGCGGTTTGTCCTTGCTAGCTGTGGAATGGTGGTCTATCTTGGTTTGGTGGTCGCTCTTGATTTGATGCATTCCCATATCTCAGTTGGGATGGTCCCTCCCAGGGTTGTAAGTGTTGGAGAATGGATCATACTTGTTGTTGCCGATGATGGAATTGTGGCTTCGGGAAATATACCAGTGCCATGACCACCAGTTGGTCTTGAAACTTCGAGAATCATCTTGCAATGTGGGGCACACATCTGTGGGATGAGAGGAACTAGAACATATGCTACAAACTCTTGCGAGGGGTTTGCACAAGTGGTTCGTGTTGTCCTATTTGCCATCTGTCTAACCAAAGAAGTGAGCTCATCCAATCTATGTTCCACCCTTTGTTGATCGCAAGACATGTGAAGAGGTATTAACTTCATTGACTACTCGCAGTTGCGAAGACCCATTCAGTACCAAAATCTTGAGAATTTCTTTGCCATGTTTGCAATTAAGTTTCGGCAAGAATGGAGTTTTATCTACCAATGCTCCACCAACTTGCGGCATCAATCATACTCTTTCCATTGGCATCAATCCTTCATAGAAGTATTGGATGTGATTGATCACTAATTTGATGGTGTGGGCGCTTGAGCACAATTTCTTGAATCTCTCCCAATACTCATGGAGAGTTTCACCACCGATTTGCCTTATGCCACAAATATCTTTCCTTATTGCGTGATTCTTGATGCGGAAAAAACTTCTCCAGAAATAATCTTTTCATGTCAATCCAAGAAGTGATGGCGGCTGAGGTTGTAAGTAATACAACCAATCCTTAGAAGACTTTATCCAAAGAGAAAGGAAATGCCATTAGCTTGATGTGATCTTCACTATTCCATGAGGTTTCATGGTGGAGCGGAGACAACATGGAACTCCTTCAAATGCTTATGTGGATCTTCACCGCAAGACCATGAAACTTGGGCGACAAGTGTATCAATCGATTTCAACTCAAAATCAACATTAAGTTCGAGGATATTGAATGCACAAAGGTTGATAATTCACATCAGTGCGACCAATTCCTTAAGGGTCCTATTGTTATAGTCGGCCATAGTAAAATCAGCGGACTCGTGCTCCAGGACAACCGAAGTACTATGATGCACTCAAGCGGGATTAAAAGAGTCAACAATATTAGAGTGCAATGTCGAGTTCAAGTCCAATTCGAGTAATTCTATTAGCTACATGAATGCTACTACCAGTCCTATGAATTCTATGAAGTGTATGAAATGTTCTATCAATTTCAGGATCAAATGAATGCAAGGTACCAGGATCAGATCTAGTCATACAGCATGCAGTTCATAAGAAGGTATTAGAAAAGCAATAACAACTAAAACACTAAAAATTCCTAAAACAAATACTCCAAAAAATTAAATAAAAATAAAAACAGTATCAAATGAATTTTAAAAATTATGGAACCACCACAGGATAAAATCTACACAAAAATGCTATCCAACAAAATAATAAAAAAATCTTAAAAAATTGAAAAAGTGGTCTAAACGATGGAATTTGGCAAAAATAAGGGTGACCTCACTATAAATAGTGAGCCTTTCTCAGAATAATATTTTCCATTTATGTACCAAAATTCAGATCAATCAGAGTCTCACTTGAAAAAGCTTCAAAAACAAAACAAACACATTTGTTAGAGTTTGATGGGATCTTGAAATGATCAAATAGTTGCCTTGGATCCCCAAGACTGGCGTAACCTCATTACAAGAGGTTGTCGAGACCTATCAAATAAAATAACAGAGTTCACAAACTAATTTGTAGTATAGAGAATGAGCAAGAATCGTCTCTCAAGGATCCAAAAACAAAGATTTAATTAGATCAAGATAATTAGAAAAGGGGGGTTTTGTTGTTGATTAACAAGATTAATAAAAGTAGGAGATTCAAAGTTGTAAACAAATCTAAAGAAACAACCAATCCAAGGAAATTTACTGATCTTGAGTTTAACTCATCATTGATCACAAGGAATTCACTTAATTGCTAACCATTCACATCAAGAAGCCTTAACATGATCCAAGAACTCTTTACTAGATAAGCATCTAGGATTTGATTAACCAAGGTTAGATAAAGTAAGCACCATCCAACATAGATTAACTTAAGATCTAGAATTTAACCAAGTTAAACAATCTATCAAAAAGCTTTAATATATTGTTTAATCTTTATGATCCTCTTTGAATACATGATAATAAAGCTATTACCACATCAACATCTAAATCAAATTAAGCAATTTAATCTAGATAAAAATCAAAAGAGGAAGAAGAGAAACTTGAATAACAATTAAGCAATATGAACAAGCAAAACAAGATCTCCAAATTAAACAACAAGATGGCTAATCCCTTGGATTGATTATGAGAGCCTAGCCTTCCATGGATGGGAAGGAAGAACTCAGAATTTAAAGAACAAAAACGAAATTGCAAAGAGAATGGAGAAGAAGAGAAAGAAAACTCTCACAAATACTTAAACTTTCTTGAAACTTACTTCCAAATTGAATGCCTCTAATACAAAGAGGTTGGGTCTATTTATACTAATCCTAGAAGCCAATTTGTACATGTACATAATCTGAATACAAGCTGTAAGAATATGAAAATTGTCAAAAATGGAAGCTTGATGCATGGTTGGTGGGTTGGTGCATGGTAGGTGGGTTGGTGTATGGTTGGTGGCTTTTAGTCAACAACTCTTATCCGACTTCTGGCTTCAAATTCATCACCTAGACGGTGTATTTTGGCTTGGATGTCTTCATGAAATTTGTAGCCAGTTGTCTCCTTGAAAATCTCCAATTTGAATCATGTCATTTGGACTTTTAGAACTCCAGAAATGCCAAAAACACTGCACCTACCTCAAGTTAGTTTGGAAGAATGTGTTTCCAAATTCAGACCAACTTGTAGCTTCATTATCATGCCTAAAACGACATCTATTGACAAAATGGTCTTTAGTGAAGTTGGAGATATGGGTCTTATCTTTCAAATGACCAAGTTTCAGCCCAAGAGGAGGCCTATAACCCACTATATAGTCCAATATGTGCATACTGCCCAGATGGTTCCGTGACAGCAAACTCACTCTGTATTGCAAGGCTATTTTGGGCCCTTAGAAGTCCGATCCAGCTCTTGAGTTCTTCATGAAACTTGTAGATCCTTGTCTTAGCTTTCCAAAGACACTAAGATCACCTCAATTGGATCACCGAGTCCCAAGTTATGGCCTAACCAAGGAAGAAAGGTCAAAATGCATCAAAATTCCAAAATTATCCAACATTTACATTAAAACCCAATGAAGCCCAACAACATTAAACTCATCTAAAATACTAATATTGGGCACAATAAACATCTAATGAAGCCTAATACAAAGCTAATATAAGTGTCTCAAATTGATTGATCATTCATCCATTTTCCTCGACATCAACACCTGCAACCTTGTCTTGATTGTGTCAAAGGGCATAGTTATAATTGCTGAAACTCCACTAGCTATAACCGCACTCAACCCTTGGATAGCTACCATTGCCTCAGAATCAGGCCCAAAACCACATCCATTGGCCAAACCACTCTCATCCCTCTTACCCATATAGCAACCAAAAGCACCCCAGATAAGCCTATTAACCATAGAGTACGAAGTCCACCAAACCGCATTGGATGGCGCATAAGTCACAATTAACTAGTTTTTACGTGCAAAACATAAGAGATTTCTCTGATCCCTACGTTTCATCCATCCTAATCATATGTCATGAAAATGAGAAATGCATTGCTTAAGCTCTAAGTGTATAAAGCAAATGCTTAGTCAGTTAATCTCATTTTAAGAAATCACAGTATATTTGTGATCAAATTCTTGAAACTTGGATTATTGATTGGTATCTTCTCTTTCATTAACTTATCTATATGGTCAAATTCATGCATAACTGAAAGGAACGTATTTAATATCATTTTCAGGTACTTACAATGTTTCTGTAATTTCACTTATAAGGTTGTCTAATCACTTGAGTAGACCAATACCCCAAGTTTAAGCCTAAGTAGGATAAATAAATATCTCTAGTACTTTGTGCGCACTCACTCTTTCACTTGATTGGACGAACTCATCGCATCTTTAATATGTCATTCATCTATAAAATAAATGCTTAATCTTATCTTTAAGAAATCTTAATGACACTTTTTCTTTCATATCTTAATTTGAACGTAAGTGGGATAAACAAATATAAACAAGGAAATTCATCTTATAAGCAAGCTTTATGCATGTCTGATATTTAATGGGGGGAAATGACTAATCAGCAAGATAAAGAACAAAATGTAAAAAAAAAACAATAATTTTTCTAAGATAAATGGTGAGCTAATAGTTTAAAATGGCCGCAGTTATGCTGTTAGCAGGGAAAGATTGTCAATAATATTAAAATAATCAAATGCATTCTTTAAAGGAAATAAGTAATACTCGTCTTGGACTTATGCTAAATCCTTACTCCAAAGCTTATGCCTCCCCTATTAATTGCAGCATAAACTTGAACTAACTTCCAATTGTAGAATAATCTAATAAATTGTTTAAGAATTTAATATATGATGCACATAGACAGAGAATCTTAATGCTACATGGTTAATTATTTTACCTTAGGTAGTGCATTGTCATTTGCTTAGTATACAGTAATTATATAATTACAAATGTGGAGAAAAAAGGGTAAGGGTAAAATTGGTCATTAGATTCAGAATAGGTGCCCAGATTAGAGAACCACACCTAGGTAAACAGGAAGTGAGGTAATCATCGAAACTGGGTAGGCCTCCAGGTTGTCCTAATGAGGTCATACACTTACACATATGCCATGCATGTCTAACAGAGTGACACTTCACCACCTTGTCATGAAAAATCTACTAGTCGGTGGATAATGGAAGTATTATTATTTTTAAAGCTATTTTTCTCTCTCTTGCTCGTTCTCTCTTTTCCCCATTTGGCCTCAACCATTAATCCCCTTTAGTCTATAAATCTGCTAACCCTGCTCCACTGGTTCACCCCTTCTACCTTCAGCCTTAAAGATTGAAAAGAATTCCAAAAAGAAATATTAAATTAAGAGGTTCTTTGTGCAGTTAGTGGCATCGCATGTGATCTGGAATGACTCAGCGTAGCTTTATATGCTAATCACCCATCAGCCATCTATTATATTCCTACTCCTTCAATCCTTCCTTATAATATCACTGACTTCTCCTTACTTGTTAACCCCTCTCCATCTTTTGTATGTCTAAGCACTTTTTTCAGAAACCAGAATTGTAATTTGATATTCATTCTCCATTCATAGGGAAAATGGGTGAGGAAGCAAAGCAGGTGAGACTTCTTCTGGCATTCTGCTTTCTTAGTGATATTTTTCTTACTGACTTCTGAGCTAACTGGGTTCGCATTAGTTCTAGTACTTATTAGGTTTGTTAGATCTTTTTTATTGGGTAGGAACAACTGGGTCCGCAATGGTCCATCCGCACAGAGAAATTTACTGAACGCATCAAGATCATTCCTGTAACTCCTTCAATCATACACAGAATATATTCACTAAACCCAACCTTATAAATTTAATTAGGCAATAGAAAACCTAGAACCTATGGGAATATAAAATGAAGCCACCACTATCTCGATATCATTTAAAAAAAACTACAAAATCTTAAAGATTTCAACAGACCAAGTAACTAACAAAGACATAATTCATTTCGAAAAATACAAAAAAGTGAAAGAAAATTATTGAAATCAGAAAGAAATTATCAAAGCTTCCGATAGAGATCGCAAACCCTAGAAATGCAGGTGAAAATAGATGACAAAAAAAGAAAGGCAGTGAAAAGAGTGAACAATTATACCTTAGCAAAGATTTCGAGGATCCTGAAGACAGGGACAAAGCCTTCGATGCTCGCTCGCCGCTTGACGCTTGCCACTACTTAGCGTTGCTGTTCACGCGCAGAAGAGAAGATATGGAAGAGAGCTCTGGAATAAATTGAGGGCTCGATCTAGAATGGCTTTCAAATTATTAAGATGTAAATTAGGGCGGTTATACACTGCCACTTTATTTAACTAACCGCTGTTGTATTTATGTTAAATATGGCGGTTAAAAAAGTGCCTTATTAAGTTGTATAATATGGCGGTTTAAGAAAACTCTCATAATAAACATGCCATTAAAAACATTTTTTTTGTAGTGGAAGGAGAGAAAGAGATGATTGTGGCTAAAATGTTGAAACGGTTGGCAGCATTCATCCAAATAGCATCGCTGTGGTCACCCTCAATCACCCAAAAGCTCTCAAAGCAATGAACATAGGTTTTCTTTTCTCTTTCCTCTTTTCTTATTTGCTTATTAGTTGAGAATTGTGTTCATGATAGAAGTTTTTCTCCTATCCTATTTGTTTTCAAAGGGATGTATTTCATAAAGTTAATTTTTGTCCTAATTTATAAGGTTTGAAGAAGGTTTAAAATCTTAAGTGCGAATCAAGAGATGTGTATTGATTATTTAAAATTGAATATTAAGTTATTTAAGGATACGTTAAGTTGCACGTTCCTGTTATTGATATGATGGAATAGAAAGAATTTGATGGATTCTTAAGAAAGATAAAGTCATAGCAGTGTTTGAAGGTGTAAATTAACTTGCTCAATTACACAATGTTGTATCATTTTGTAGACTTCTATTTAAGTGTTATTAATCCCTAACTATCTTTTAGAGTATTTGTATTGCATTCTTCATAACCTAGCAAGGAAATTATTGCATTTGACATTGTGACAAGTTTGTTACATTAATTATTTTCTTTTCTCTTTTGGAATGCACCAAAATATGAGTGCACAAATTTCTAGATGTTTGTTTGCATAAACTGTAGTGGAATACAATAAGTCCTTACATTCTTTTTGCTTATTATATTATCAAACTTTATTAAGCATGTTTATGTGGATAGAAGATTCACTGGTGAGAGGACCTATGACCTACCACCAAGGGTCCAAGAGTAGATACGGTAAGACGTTGTTGTCCCCTTTTGGATTTGCTATTTTAAGTAGGTATTAAGGTGGGCTTGAACTTTTAACAGCATATGAACTTTTAGATGTCTAGAAGCATTTTTTTTTTTGCAACACTTGAAACTCTAATAGTTGTATGATATATTGATAATTAAGAGCTATTGCAAAATTCACTAATCCATATGTTTTCTTAATGTGTAGGACATGCTAAAAAAGGCAAAGAAATCAAAGAAGCAATCCTAATTTTTCTTCACATTTTCTATGTGTTGTCTGAGACTGTTTACATTCCGCAGGACAGTTATACGTCTTTTAAGTGTTGAGTTGTGAACAGAAGTGGAAATGCTCCTTCAAATTATGATAGGGGGAGTTGGAAAGTAAAGATCCACTTTTTAAGCCATTGAAACAAAGTTGCTAAGATCTATCTTTGATGAGCCTCTACAAGAAATCTTAAGGAATTAAAGGCACACAATCAACACCCATCATACCAAGTGGCCTTAGTAAAGCAGTTGGTTCTATTGTGTAACTTTTTTTTCTTTGGTATTATGTGTACTTTTTCTTTAGTTTTTGTGTTTTTTTTTGTTTTCATTAAGTAACTAGACCTACAGTAGTTCAAAGATTAGAACTATTTGTATAGATCACTCCAAAAATAAATAAAATGATATCTTTGTTAGCATGATTGATCTTTTTTGAGTTTTCTGCTATCATCTCCACTTTTCTAAGTTTAGGTCATTGTCATACATACAATGGACCATATCTTTATAGATAAATATGCTTTTTGCATAACATTAAATGTAGATCAATAAGTAATGTGTAAAATTACTATCAGTAGACTAACATTCTAACAATATGGAGCGTTAAGGAATACCAAATATGGCAAAGCAATGAAAGAGCAAAAAAAGATTAAATAAATTCCAGAGTTGCAGTCCCTATTACATTTAATCAAAACATTGGCAAAATAAAACAAAAAGCACAATCAAACAGCTATAAATGACAAATCTTTATTCCTTCGGCTTTGTCATTGACCAACTCAACATCTCCTTTAAGACATATTTCTCCAACATTTTTGTCATCCTTTTAAAACACAAGGAAAAGATAGACAAAAAGCACTCAATTAGTATATAAGATCACATGAATCCTTTCATAATCTAAGCATCAATTAAAAAAATTGATAACAACTAAAGTTAAGACACTTACTTATTAGGAGATTGAGAAGGCAATATTTCAATACTTTTCTTTTTTTTTTTTGGGATAATTTCTTGAGTCATAATTAGTTCCACCACAATTGGGAACATGACAATGATGAGGTTTCTTGGCAACTTCAACTCCTCCTTTTGGCCTCGATCTTTTTGGTCGACCTTTTGTTTTAGAAATGGCAGGATTTCTAACATCGCACCCCTCGTCATTGAAAACATTATGTTCCAAATCAGTTGGTTGTTCTTGAGTTTCAGGCATGCCTTTAACCAACTGAATGAGTGTCTCTAACTCTTTAGCAATAACTTCAACTTGATCTTTAGTCTTTAAAGATTTAACTTCTAGACATTGAACTAGAGACCGAAGCATAGTAGAGGAGTTATCATTGCTGCTAGTTATATGACTAGATGTAGGGATCAATGACCTTTCTCGTCTCCATCGAAATGGAAAATATTTTGCTGGGAGGCGAAAATAATTTTTCATTAATAGCACTCGAATAACATGTCTACACAATATTCCAGCAAATTCAAATTCTTTACAAAAACAATGTATTGATTCATCTTCCTCTATCTAACTTACGAAACGACCTCCATCAAATTTGGTATGATGTCGCATTATGTAAGATCCATTGCCAGTTTTAGTTGCTGCATATTTTGTAGATAACTCAATCTCAAGTTGTAGCAACCTAAAGGCATAAGGTGTAAGTACAGTAGCAACATGTTCCTCAATGGGAAAACATGTTCTAATTTGAGGGTTATGGTGCTTTTGACGCATTCTTGCCTCTTCCCCAGCTTGATTTCTAAAGCTTATAACAACACCAACCTATATAAAAATATATTAATTACAACAAATTTATAAATTGAATGACTCAAAAATGATATACACACAACAAGAAGGAACCAAAGTAAGCTTATACCTGATTTACAAAATCTATCAAACTTATTTTGGCATTTAAGAATCTTTTTACATATGAGTTTATAGATTCTGAACGTCCAGTTGTCGTCATCCCAACAAAATTGAAGTCCTTCAAATAGGCTTGGGCCCAAAATTGATGATGAGAATAGAGTAAATCAATATGTCTATCCACACTTGGACCAAATTGTGCAACCATCAAATTCCATTGTTGTTCAAAATCTGCCACAAATTCTAAATTGTATAGCCTATGAAACTCAAATTTAAAGTCAATATATCTTAAAACTAATGGAAGAGAAAACCAACTAGATAACTTTGCCACAGCATGCTAGATGCAAAATGCATGTTTTGTGTTGGGCAATTCCATTGAAATAGCTTCTTTAAGTGCAAGATCTTGATCTGTAAGAATTGTTTGTGGACATTTTCCTTCGACAAAATAAAGAACTTTAAGAAAAAAAGAAAATTTTAAATAAGGAATTTATTAAAAACTCAAAAGTTAGAATGTGTAGACTTAAAAGAACAAAAAATACCTTCAAAGCCCATGTGAAAGAAGAAATCTTCTCATCTCGCAATAGAACACAACCAAAGAAAACTGAATTTCCATGATTATCGACCCCAATTCATATTCCAAGTGGTATATCATAACTATTTATTTGATATGTGGCATAAAAAACAACCACATCTCCAAAAGCTTTATATGCTCGAATTGAATCTCCAAATGCCCAAATAATATGCTCCAACTTGTTGCTTTCATCTATTGTGAAATCATATTTGAAGGCATCATCTCTATCTTTCAAACTTTTGCATAATTTGAGAACCTCTAAAGCATCATTTTCTTTACCAATACCACTTTGAGATTGAATGAAATTCCTGATATCTTTCTCCATAAATGGAAGATGGCCTGGATCTACTCCCTTCTCTAACTCAAGCACTCTGATTATGAGATTTACAGGGCAACAAGCTTTTGATAACAATAATATACGATTTTGATCAATGACAGGGATGTCACGATAAGCAGGAAGAAATTGAACCTCTTTATTATCCAATAACTCGTGGTTGTGTGAATTACTTAGATATGTAACCACTCATTTTTCCTCAAAGTCAATTGTTCTTTTAGCAATCAACATTCTTGCACCACAATGACACCTTGAAGATTTTCGTTTCCTTTGCCTTTCCAATTCGTTAACTTGGTGTTGTTTGACAATACCAGCACGATGACAAACACATTCCCTTTTATAAATTTCAAATGGATTCTCCTCACACTGATTCTTCTTACATGTAACTGTGCTCATGCCTAATCGAGAAACCATTTTTCTTTGTAAATAGAGAGTAACAAGTATAAGCATCCATATGACTATTAAATATTTGGCCTTCATAAGGAACACAATCATTAGTGTCATTGACTCACGGCACAAATTCAGATGTTGATGGCTCTTGAAAGGTTAAATATATTTGATTTTCATCATCTTCACATATAGAACCATAACCTTGAAGAAGCTCTGAGGGCCACTCACTAATATCATTTCCAACTTCTAATGTCATTCAGTTCTTCGTTCAAAACTGATTTGTCCATTTTTAAAAGAAAGAAAAACATTTTAAAAAATTAATATAAGAAAGAGACTTGAACACTATATAATAGGAAAGCAGTAAGATGGAGAGCTTAAAAGGATGAAATCAAAGACATATTACAAAATATGATAATCAGTAGCAAGAAAAACAAACTATAAATCATACTAGAGATTGGAAAAAAATCATATATGATCAAGCTATAATATCAAATAATATGCATGTCCACGAGAATGACATAGATAAACCTTTGGAATTAACTAAAGCATAAATAAAGGAAAATCAATAAATAAAAATTTAACATGCATTTCATATGGTATTGGAACGAATGGGAAAAAGAATTGGTAATTCCATTAATGTTAGCAACGGCATGTAGCAGAAATGAATGAGAAAGATTGAGCCACATCCACCGCTCAATATTAAATTCAGAAACGAAGGGGAAAGAAGAACAAAAGTTGCAGCACTTGATTCCTTGAAGCATATGAGTAGAGAATTTCCAAGAGACCATTGTTGTGTAAACTCATTCACATTAAAACTCGTAAAAAAGAATTGCTAGACAGACCCATTCATGCTAAAGCTCGTAACAGAGTAGTGGGGAGAGAAAGAGTCAAATTAAGTTTGATATTTTTTTTTATTCTATTTGAAAATAAATATTAAATTACTAAAACATCCTTATATTAAAGTTGTTTGAAGAGTAAAGTATTTGAATTTTTGGTCCATAATAAAAGGTGGAAGTTAGAAACTAAGTGGGAGGATGGTAACAATTCTCATATATATATATATATATATTAAATCATAATAGACCACAAATTATTTTTTTATAAATCGAATTAAACCAAATCACAATTACGTTTAATTTAACCGCTTTGCTGAGTTTGGTTCAAAATTTTAAAAATCATACTTTAAACTATGTGTTTTGAGTTATTGAGTAGAAGAAATCTCAAAGAACATAGTATATGCATGTTAGATGAAGCTCTATGCGTCTATTTGTACCAGAAAAAAGATCACAAGATATACTAGAAAATTGAATATGTCAACAAAATGATAAAAAAAACATTACTTGTTCCGATATAGTCTAAAGTGTGTCGACGCAAGACCTGATGGTACTCATGATATGCAGACCTGTGTTTACACAATGAAATTTCTTTTGTTGACACAACGAATCTTTTCAGAAAAATATATTTTTATTGCACTATTTTACTGTCAAAGATTAATTTCATGACTTTGGAAGCTTAGAAATGACAACTGGACTTTTAAATTTTAAAGTTTTCAAGAGCTTTTGATTTCTTAAGAGAAATTCGAACTCTTTACACATGGAAAATGTAAAAGTCTTATTTGGATCTCTATTTCACCAGTTGATGGCACTATCTATTTCTTGGATAATAACTTATACTTTTTATATCATTTTACAAGATTACATCATTTATCATTTCTTAAACAAAGATCAAACTAAATATTTAGCATCATTTATTAAAATTGTCACTGATAATATCTTAATATTATACATTTTCATATAAGAAGTACGTTTTATAATACCATGATGCAAGTTAATATCTCCTATTTTATGGTATTATTGATGACTTTTTAAAAGAAAATAAATCTTAAATAATTTTAAAGAGCAAGGCGTGAGGACAAGGAAGCCAATCTGAGGCTAGAGATTGAAATAAGGTGGACATGGGGTCAAGACGAGATTTTAAGGCCTAGGATTGAAGCTCCAAAGCATAGAAGCCCACGGTCTATGTGAACTTGGTAAACACATACCACGGGGCATAAAAAGAAAAGCTTCGGCCCATGAACACAAATAGAAACCCAATGGATTAAAAGGCTGGTGAAATGGGCCACAGTCCATGTGGTAAATATAGACAGAAATTGAAATTGAGAAGTGGACAATGCCTGAAAGGGTGCGCTAGGGCTGTACGCACAAAAGACCTAAACTGAGGCGGTGTACTGCAAATGTAGTAGCTATTTGTGGATTATTTTTTTTCATTTTTATAAATTTTTACATGAAAATATTGAACATTTATGTTTGATATAAGATTTAAAAAAAATTATTCAAAAATGATTCTCGCAAATGGTTTTTGTTCAACATTCTTACACTTTTATTCTTATGGGAGAGGTGAGTTTACAACATTCTCACAGTATGAAAATATTTTTATCATGTAAAATGTTCAAAATATATAGCATTTTTATCGTCTTGTCATTAATCAATTATTGCTACATTATTGTTAGCGACCATCATTAGTGGCGAACAATCACCAGAATCCAGGCCACCCCCTGTCACCGGCGATTGACAGTGGCCGATAATTTCGGCCATCTCGTCAGTCATTGCAATCCAGCCACCCCTTGCTGTCGTCAACGGTTGATGGTGACTGGCAACTTTGATCACTGCACCAGTCACCGAAATTCAACCACCCACTTATGACAACGACAATTGATAGTGGCTAGAAAGTTTGGCAACCATTAGCGGTCAAAGTCATTCCCGGAAATTTTTTTAGTTAACAAAATGTAATAATCATCATACCTCAAAATATCATTCTTAGGAATACTATTTCTAGGGATATTTTTTCAAAACTTGAATTAATCGCCTCTAAGTAAAAGTTGTGTTAAATATTCACTACTTGATTTAAGAGATTAAATCTATTTTTTTGTACTTACTCAGGTATTCTTACATTTTTTGAGTGACTAAGTCTATTTGGGGAACTGAAATTATCACTTTCTACAAATACTTTCACACGAACTCGAACTCGAACTCGAACTCTTAATATTACAAAAATCCTTTAAACACAAATTTGCTTACAACTTGACCTACCTTTTGTAGGTATTTATTATTTTATTTTCCAATATGAATAAATTTTTAAATGAGCTTAATCATATTTTTCTCATATTTTAAAGTTTATTTTTATTATGTGTTAACTATAATTATTGAATATCAATTATGATTTGAGAAATTATTATTAAATAAAAAAATAACATACAATCTTAATTTTTATTATAGCTTAATTGATAAAAAATTTAAGTATATATACTTTGCTGCAAGATATTTTAAAAATAAATTATCTAAAATAATATACTTAAATTAGTTGAGTCTTGTGTATAACAGTTATTATATATTCAACATGGCATATAATGAAACATTTTTTTACTGATTTAATTTTTATCTACCACCTTTGTTAAAAAAAATAGTTTTAGGAAGGTTTAATAACTTAAGGAGAATAAGAATTGAAAATTTGAGGGATTCATTAAAAAAATTATATTATCATTTAATTATGTATTATTATTAATTATTAAATTAAAATTCTTAAATAATTATTATTACATTTAAACTTATTAAATAATATGTTAACTCATAGTAAAGTGAAAATGTAACAAAAAATAGATTCAGAGTATATTAAAAAAGAAATTGGTAAATATATCAAAACTATACTTTTTTTTACTGTCAAATAAAAAAAAAACTTGATAAAATGGAGGGAGGGAAAAGTGTTCGCACGCTTTCCCAAGATACAAAACTAAGCAATTAAGCATAATATTCAACTCATGTCCTGGTTTATTGCACCCAAAGATTTGGATATTTTTATTAGTAAATTCTAGAGTTTAAAATATAAAATTATAATTATTAATAAAAAATTAATAATTTAAAATTTTATAAAATATAAATATTTAAATAAAAGGTTATATGTATGTGATAATTTATATTTTTAATTTTTTATCAATAATTATAATTATATACTTTAATTTCTAATAACTCATTGCATCAAAATAATGTGAATATTTTAAAATAAAAGATATACTTTAAATAATAAAATATAAAATTATAATTATTAATAAAAAGATTTTTATAAAATATAAATACTTATATAATAAATAATATATATGTAATAATCTGTACACTTAATTTTTTTATTAATAATGATAATTATATGCCTCTCTATTTGAAGAGTCAAATCAAATTTGTAGCAGACAAGTTGAGCATTATTAGGAGGACAAGATAGTCTTCACGTCATGTCATGGCTCATTGCACCAAAGTTGAAAAGACAAGATGAGCCATTATTATTAGGAGGAGAAGATAGTCTTGCTTTTGTGGGGCACACAATGAGTCAGTCTTCTTATTAATTAGTGTTGTGATAACTACACAATGAACCGGACGATTCGATCGTAAATTAATTATAATTTATTTTTATAATTAAATTTATGATTAAATTATTTTAAATAGATTAAAATTTATTAAATTAAGTGGTCATTTAATTCTTTTTAAAAAAATTAATAATTTTTTATATTCAAAAATATTTTTATATATTTTATATTATTATAAATCATTTTTCTAATATCATTCAATTAAATTAACCTATTTAAACAATTAAACTAATCAAAAGTCTTGCAAGACATCCGTTTCCGTTTTAACACATTCTATCAAATGACAATTCTCGCAGCCCTTGGGTTTTGCCTCTTTTTTTAGTTGCATGTCTATATCTGTTTTTTCTTTTTTGTAATTTCTAAAATTTTAAACTTATAATTTAATATTATTATATTTATTCATAATAAATTAAGATTCTTAATTTATTTAATTTAATACTTAATAAATCTCATTATTTTTTATTCATACTAATTAATTAATTATAACATATTTTTTTGTATTTCATATTTTTTCTTATTTTATTTATATTGAACCGTTCCTTAAATAGTCGATTATATGTCTTTCTTTATTTGTCATTTCTCTATCACAGCAACGTTAAAAAAAAATTTCTTATAAAATAAGAAAAAACATTTTATTAGTCATTGCCAAAACTAATCTTTACTGGCAAGCTGAATAGCAACATTTTCTTATTTGACAAATTAAAATACTTAAAAGAATTAAAATTGTAAAAATTACTTTTAATTTTCTATTTAGTAAGAAAAAATTGAGATCATTAAACATTATGGCGTAACTTCTAAGGGGCAGGGGGTGGCAACTGCCCCCAAAATTCAAAGTTCTGTCACATATATACATGAACAAGGAAGGAAGATCAACAGTAATAGACAATAAAAAAGTAATGTAATTTAGTTTTGTTCCTTCAAAATATTTCCTCAAGTTCCATCACTAATTAGACAATGAGAATTTGAAAAACAGTGTCTTAACTTTAAATGCTCCCTAAAACATTATTGTCACACCGATATTGATAATTTATATTTATTTTTTAAGTTGAAAATGTGAAGGGAAATCATACAAGTAGAAGATAATATTTTAATCGATATACTCAATCATATAAAAAGGTTTGATTATTTTTCAAATGCATATATTATTTATAGAATAATGATAATAATTCCTGTTAACTTTTGCTTTGGCTGAAAGAAGTTTTTTCAAAATTAAAATGAATGAAATCTTATCAAGAATATCTCAAAGAAAGATTAAATATGTATAAGTTATATTATCAATTGTTAGAAAAAATCATTATAAAAATTTAATTAGTAATTTTACATCTCAAAAGTTTAAAAAATTAATTTTAAATTAAAAAATATATTAATTTTATTAAATAAATTAAATACCTCGTATTAAAATTTAATTCTAACCGCTCTTTTCCTAATCTTTCATAACTCCAGATTTATTCACTAGTTATAAAAACTGAATCTCTTGCTTTAATGGAATGTTATATATAGCAAATATCTTGTTTTGTTGTAGATATGCATAAGTCTTTTCACTAAAATTTCAATCACTAAAATTTCAAAGTTCGAAGGAGTGTCGTGCAATTTTTCTTTTTCTAGGAAAGATGCGCAACAAGTAGTATGTGGATTGGTTCACTCAAAATCAGCCAAACTCTTTCTTCCACGTATATATATATATATATATTTGTATGTCAAATATCTTGTTTTGTTGTAGTTATATATATTTGTATGTCAAATATCTTGTCTTTTCACTAAAGTTTCAAAGTTCGAAGGGAGTGTGGGGCAATTTTTCTTTTTCTAGAAAAGATGCAACAAGTAGTGTGTGGATTAGTTCACTCAAAATCAGCCAAACTCTTTCTTCCACGTGCATACCAATTGCGTGAAAAAGTTTAAATATCTTTTATTAACTTGTGGTTTTAAATTATAGCGGTTGAGGTTGCAATTATGTTACAACTAAAAAAAATGCGATTATGAACTGT
Source organism: Styphnolobium japonicum (assembly GCA_023212625.1). Lineage (NCBI taxonomy): Eukaryota > Viridiplantae > Streptophyta > Magnoliopsida > Fabales > Fabaceae > Styphnolobium > Styphnolobium japonicum. The sequence goes on along the minus strand of JALBWW010000003.1, from coordinate 14,676,041 downwards.
AATTTAAACCCTTGAGTTAATATTTTATCTTATCCCCAATGGAGCACCGGCAACACTTCAATTTCAAGCAAATACAAAAGAAATATTGGGTATAAGACTTGATTATTCTTACATTACTTAATAACTTTTTATTGAATAATTTTTTTTATAAAATTTACTGTTAAATTGAAAATTTCTATCATATAGATCATTTATGTCAAATTTTAAAAAAATTGAATATCAATAAAAATATAATTAAATAGTTCATATTTTTATATATTTTAATAGTTTATATTTATATTAATTTTGATGTATATCAATGAGTCACAAAACAATTTTGGATTAATGTAAAATTTTATAAATATGATCTACATAATAGAAACTTTCAATCTAACAGTGAATTTTATAAGAAAGTTATTCAATAAAAAGTTATTGAGTAGTGTAAGAGTGATAAAGTCTTATACCAGTGTAAATTAATCCCTCTCATATATATATATATATATGATTTAATTTTAATTTACTATAAATATAAAAAAATTTATTTAATTATATATTGACATATCATTAAAAGTATAAATTTTAAAATAATTGTTATAAGAGTCAAACTCTTTTAATAAGTTGACAATACATAATTAGATAATAATATAAAAAAACTTTATACTAATAATAAATTAAAATTAAACTCGTGTATATATATATATATATAACAGAAGAAACTGTTATTTATGATTTACTCATAAGCAAGCAAGTTTTATTACGATTTTAAAAATATTACAGAAGAAAGCCTTAGGATTTGCACCATAGCCATGCTCTTTGTTATAAAGACTTCAGTTGTAATCAGGATTTGCCAAAAGGTAACCCTCAACGATCTTTTTATATATATATATATATATATATATATATATATATATATAACAGAAGAAACTGTTATTTATGATTTACTCATAAGCAAGCAAGTTTTATTACGATTTTAAAAATATTACAGAAGAAAGCCTTAGGATTTGCGCCATAGCCATGCTCTTAGTTATAAAGACTTCAGTTGTAATCAGGATTTGCCAAAAGGTAACCCTCAACGATCTTTACAAGCCCTTCGACCTTGGCTTGGCCAATCTTCAGCTCCTGCTCACTGAGCTCAGCATCGCCTTTGGTGAAATACTTGACATTTGCCTTCCTAATGGATCCTCCATTGGGCCCTTCCACCAATTTGGTCTCGAATGTGACCTTCTCAAATTTGTCGGCCAACCCAGTGCCCCCAATTATGCTGTAGTTGTATACGAAGTTAGCCTCATCAATTGCATCGACTTTGTGCAGAGCATACTTGGTTTCGCCACCTGCACCCATTAAATTGTTTTCACATTCCTTTAAACCTTGAGTGATTAATTTCATTAATTTGTTCTGATAATTATATATATGTGTAAAAGCTAGCATTTACTGACCTTCAATCGTGGTGAGCTTCTTGATGGTTCCAGCACCACCAGTTCCTTCAACGAATTCAATACTCTGGATGGGATCCACAATCTTTGGGAAGAGGTTGTGAAAATCTAATGCCATGGCTTTGTAAAGCTTAGCAGGAGCCACAGCAGCGGGGGTAGCGTATTCTTGAGTAAAAACACCCATGATGAAGATGGAAATTAACACAAGAACTGGTCAATTCTAGTACGAGAAGATGTTTGTATTGGTTGCTGCTGTGTGGTTTGTGTGCAGTGACAAGGGTCGGTATTTATAAAGCGCTGGCTGGTGTTGTAGTGTCATGTTTATGTCGAGAATTGATAGTGTGTGAAATTAGTTGAATAGTGTTTATAAGTGTGATATGATTTTAGTAGTGTTTATAAATGTGGAGTAATTATTACTTTATAAGTTAATTTTTAGAGTTGTGTTAAGTCTAAACTTAAATTATAAGATGTTATCATAATTTATTTGATGTCTAATTCTGAACATAAGAGGAGTGTATTAAAAGTCACAAATTAAATAGTAATATAACTTAAATAGTGATTATAAGTGAGAGATAACTTTCACTCCATAAGTTAACTTTTAAAATTAAATTAAATCCAAACTCAATATCTAAAGAAACACCAGGGCATCTTAATGAAAAACTTTAAAAGAGATGCTAACTCAGTAGAGACAAAAGAAAAAATAATAATAATATTCACACAATATGAATTTTATATTATTTTTATATTTAGTTAACGATGAATAAATTTTTAATTAATATATTATATTATTTAATTAATAAATATTAGTAATTAATTACTTATAATTTAATAATATATTAAATTAGTCAATAATTTAATTATTGTTAATAAAATTTATAAGTAATTAATTATTAAAATTTATTAACTAAATAATATATTATCTTAATTAAAATTTAACTCTTTAATTAAATATAAAAATAATATAAAAAATGACGTGTAAGTATTTTTATTTTAAAAAAACCATCATTTATTTTATTCATTTTTAATGTAAAACTTTTACGCTCAAACTCAACTTTAGTCACGGATTTTGTTCTATTTTGCAACGATTTTGACTGTGACCGGTGAAAAGTTTTTTGTTTTTTCCTTTTAGTTATTAATTAAACCAACATATCCATTCCTGATAAAAAAAAAAAACCAATATATCCATTGGTATCGTTTTCCTATAAAAAAAAGCTGTGCAACTTCTTTTTCATAGAAAAAAAATTACAAACTGATATATAGAGATAATATCATAATACTACTTGAAAACACCAAGTGTGTAGTGTAGAACAATTATATTATATATTCAAAAAAAAGTTAATATAGCATTGTATAAATTCAAAAAATAATTTAATAATATAAATTCAAAAGTATTATATATATAATATTATCCCATAATACAAATGGTAATACCAACAAATTTTCAGCATCTAACTATAGCCTGTACATTATTTGGTCAGCATTGGTGTCTACAATCGTATCACCAGAATGAGGAATTATCTAGTAAGAAATGGCTTCCCTGAGGCTTAGATTTCGGCAGCCATAGTGTCCTACACTCTTGGTCATCCAACATGCAAGTTGTAACAAAGTGGTACACTAAATTAACAAGTTGGTCATTGAAAATAGTTTATACTTACAATTTAATCTCTAAATTTACTTTTACATATAAGTTAGTCTTTAAAATGTTAAAACACACAATAAGTTAGTCCTTCTGTTATTTTTCCTTTTCGAATTAAACGGTAATATATGATGTGGCATGTTAAGTGCTTACATGTCCTATTAAATGTCATATATCAGGTAGGTAGTGGTCGGTAAGTAGTAAGATCGGTCGAGTAGGCTAATCAAGGGAAAATTGATGGTTTGATCGGTCATGTCTGATTGGTAATTGTCAAGATCAAAGAGAATAGTGATCGAATTGGTCAGAGACAATTGATCAATTGTTGTTCTAGATGAGACAAAAGTCTGATTGGTCAGAACCGATCAATTTAGTTGGTGATGATGAAAAAATATGGTAATCAGTAATAACTAATTGATTAAGGATAAACTCGGTCAGTTGAGTTGATGAGAAAATTATTAAAGGGATCGGTTGGTTGGTGAGCTGAGGGGTAATGAGTTAGGGACAAAGTCTGCTCGATCAGTTAAAAAATCTGAGTGATATGCTGAGAGGGTCGAGTTCTATATTTTTCACTTAAATAACGTCGTTAACATGTGGAGTAACCTGTTATGTAGCATTTAACGGTACATATAAGTACTTAATACGTCACATCATGTGTTACAGTTTAATTTAAAAAAAAAAATAACAAAAAAACTAAGTTACTATATATTTTAAAATTTTAAAAATTAACTTATATATAAAAATAAATTTAGAGACTAAATTACAAGTACAAGTTATTTTATGAAACCAAATTACTATTTTACTTTATTCCCCTCTAATTAATCTCCTGGCTGCAAGTGTTGACATCATTCAAAGCGGCGACGAAAAAAAAATCTTAGTCGGAACTTTGATTTTGCTTACCAAATTTCACTTCGGAGAAAGATATTTAGTTTAATTTGAGAAAAATATATTTTATTTTAGTTCATAAATTAAATTAAATTAAATAATAATTTATATGTAATTAATTAATATTTTATTTTAATATTTAATATGTAATTAATTATAAATAAATTAATTTATAAATTAAAATAAAATATTTTATTCCTATGCCAACCAAAAATATCTTTTGCCCTTTCCACGTCATCTTGTCGTTGAATGGTTCAGCTTGTTCCTTTCACCAATTAAAAAAAATCGTAAGATTACAAAAAGCCAACCTTTTTTTACCACCCTTTAGTGTATTAGAAAGTCCATCAGAGTGTTGATGATATATCATGTTTATTTAAGAATTATTTTAAAATATTTTTTTAAGTAAATACGATTTATTATAGATATTTTATTTAATATTAAATATATATAAAATTTTGTAAACCGTATTATAAATATATTTATTTTTAAAAAATAATTTTACACATATTAATTATTAAATAAAATATTTATAACCATGTTTACTGAAAATATTATTGCAATAGAAAATGAAAATGAAAAAGGACCCAACAACGTCGTATCAGTCAGCAGCTTCCGGACGATTAAAATGTAAGAAATGATATTTGTATACATATTTAATCATTCATATTTCATATATTTTTATTTGCTTAAGTTTTCTAATATTTAAAAAAAGAGGAGAGGAGAGGAGAGAAAGGGAGAGATGGAGAGAGAGAGAATAAAATGAGAATAGGAATATGTGGAATTAAATAAATGTAAGTATCATTTTTTTTATACCGATAATTTTGACCAAAATAAATCAGCAATTTTTTTTATAAATAAAACCAAATAAACTAGTTTGGCACAATGTATGAACATCCTGTCAATTATGAACATCAACTTAACTGGAACCTCATTTGAGGACAACTTGTATATGCCATATTAGTAAATTATAAAAATCTGCATCTCACAAAAAGGATTCAAGAAAAAGATTTTGATGGCTACAAGGATGAACAGTTTAATTAAACCAATTATCAATACAATAAAAATGATTTGTTCATGAAATTTTGATGCGTGAACTCACTCAGCCGAATTAAATAAAAATAAAATAAAAGTGCCCACCCCTCTATCAATCTAGAGAGCTTAATTTGGGCCGGCCTCGTTACTCCCGCCGTTCACTTATTTTGACCTCTTCATAAATAATTAAATACAACTTCCACGTTATTCATAAAAAAAATAATAAAAAACACAACTTGGACGCTTTCAAAACCGACAAGGCGCGCCATTTAATAATGGATGGGAAGAATTTTATGCATCGATTGCGTCAGTTATCGAGTAATTCTTAGCGGTGTAATATATAAACTTTATTTAATAATTAATGTGTAAAATTATTTTTTAAAGATAAATATATTTATAATATAATTTATAAAATTTTATATATATTTAATGTTGAATGAAATATTTATAATAAATTGTACTTATTTAAATTTTTTTTAATTAAATATACGTTTGGATTAGTTATAAAAAAAATAACTAAAATTTGATTATGTGTATAATTAATTTTTAATAAAATTGATTATGAGAAAATTAATTTATGTTTGGATATGTTAATTCATAATCGATTTTATGATAAAGAGTTTTATTTATATTATATAAAAAGAATTACTTTTATGTATTAAATTATATGAAATGATTGAAAAAATTATTTAATTGAGAACAAATAAGTATTTCTCTCTTAAAATTTTTAAAATAATTTAAAATTAAATAATAAAAAACTTATAATAATAAATTTTTTAAAAAAAAGTTATTTTTAGTTATAAAAAATTAATTTTAATTTATAATTAATTTTATACATTTTAATCAAATAAAATAAATTTTAATTAAAAAATAATTATTTTAAAAATTTAAACAAAATCAAACATACTTGACTTTTATGCAATGTTTGAAAAATCGGACCGGACCAGCCGGTCCAATAGGTCGGACCGTGACCTGTGTGCCTGGCCGGTTCGGTCCGTCCAAAAAATCGTTTTAGTCATTGAACCGGGAAGAATCGGGTTGAACCGGCGACTCGGATGAACCGGACCTGGTCCTTGAAAACCGGCCGGTTCAATCTTTTTTTATTACTTTTTTAAATTTTTTATTACTTTTTCAGATTTTTAAATTATTTTTTAAATATTTTTTTCACATCTATCTTACAAAAATCACAACTTTTTACTCGTTTGTCCAATTTGAATACATTTTATATCAATTTCACGTAACTTTTTAAGATCTATACGATAAAAAATGAACTAATAAAGTTGGACTAATTAATTTTAAAAAAAATTAATAATTATTTTTATAATAATAAATATTTTTTTTAAAAATAATAATAATTATTTTTTAAAATAAATATTAAACTTTAATTTTTTTCTTAAATTATTGTTACTCTTAAGATTATTTTATTAAATATGTATATAAATAATTATTTATATAATTATATTTATAATTATTACGTCATTTAATTTCATCTTTAATTTAACCGATTTAATCAATTAAATTATAATCTGAAGATCTCACCGATTCTATCTTAAATTCGATTCTCAAAACATTGCTTTTACGGACATTTATGTCAATAAGCAACAAAATCCCCTGCACACCCGTGTTCCAAAATAGGGGTACATGCATAGCTTTTCATTTCCGTAGTTATCGTGATAATATATTTTAATCTGTTTTTTATTGTGTGGGCTTAGGCGTTTTCGAGGGAAAAGCATGTGGCCACTGGCCGGCGTATAACGTTATTGTAACTAGGTGTTTACCCGCGCAACGCGCGGGCGAAGAAATTAATTTTTTTTAATATTTTGGTATTATATATGATTAAGAGAATAAAATATGTAGTGTTGAAATGTATTGAATGTATTCATCTACTTTTCTAGCAATTAAATGCCTCAGACCTGAATTGTAATAAGTGGGATATTAGTAGTTTTACTGGCGAAGCCAAATATGCAAAAGAATATGATGCTCTAAGTGCATACCCAATGCCATCTCCTAAGAGAAAAAAATGTATTAATGCCAATTGCAAATAAATTCAAACTAATTTAATTTCTTTTGCAGATAAAAATACAACACTGGAGTTGTACTAAAAGATTTCTTTTGATTAATTAATAAACCATGTTTAACAGAAAGCAAAGGTTACACTTCCAAAAATATGTAGTTTTACCCGCTAAAGGAATTTGAGAACATGTTCTTAGATCAACTTAATCCAAATTCAGCTGTAGTTGAGAAATAGAAGAACATGGAAGATGTTGAGATGAAAGGATCCTTTCATGTACTAAAATCCTTACATATTTCACATATTAATATTTTATCTCTCGCATTCTCTTTTTCTTTCTCCTCTCGTATTCTATCTCTCTCCCTTTTTAATATTAAAAAATTTAGATAGTGAGGAATCTCAAGATTTTAGTATGTATATGGATCATTGCTCGAGATGAAAATAGTGGCAAAATCAATTACTACTATCACTGCTTCTACATACTTATCGGGTCTTTCATTTGTCAGTGACTCGAGAGACTTAACAGCAGACTCTACAACACCCATCTCATGCTCCACCCCTTTCATTGTTCCAGGACTAAGATTAAAAGTACCCATATTAATTAGAAACTAAAACCAAATAAGATTATTTATTTATTTATTTTTGGTTGAAAAAGATTATCTATATTAGTTAATAGCGTAAGCATGTCAAACAAAACAACTTAAATCTTAATAATGTAGGAGGTACCATTGCTAAGTCATGCTTGACACTTTCAACAGATAAGGTTAATAAGTTAATAACAAAAATGGTGCAGCAATTCTATTTCATAAGAAGAATATCATGAAGAGTAAATCAAAGAGAATGCATACCAAAGGCATGCTTAAAATTGAAAAGTATTCTGAATAGAAAAATATTAAACCAAACTAACGTTTAGGGTATTGGGTAATTGCATATTATGATAGATTCTGCTCTCCTGCATTCCCTTGGTGAAGGAAGGCACTGCTACAGTTCTTCTGTGACATATGGCATAAAAGGATGAAGCAACCGCAGGCCATTGTCAAGAATAAACCACAAAGTGTCTTGCACAAACCGTCTTTCAGAAGCAAACTTGAGATCATTACCAGATAAGGTTTAATCACTTCAATGAAGACATCACACAATTGATACTGCCACCAAGAATACACAGCAGTGGTAGCATGTGAGAACTCAAATGATTCTAGAGCCTTCAGTGTTTTGGATATGGTTTTATTTAACATTGAGAGTATCCACTTGCAACTAAAAGGAAAAATATCTAAAATCAAATTTGCAGGTAGAATATAATAATCTCTGAGCTTGCTCATAACAAATCGTACTGTATTCCACAATTTATTACACCATTGCCGATACCAGGCCAACAACCCATTGAATATCCAAGTTAATTTTGTCATAACAACTAATGAGAATGAGAGTTAAACAGATGCCCATTCATTTGACCAACTAATGGGGGTTGCAATAGATGAAACCACTGGGAATGAAGCCACTAGTGCTCAATGAGTAACCTAAGCTACAAGAGTAAGCACTTTAGTAGGAGGAAAAAGAAAGAGGAGTTTGTCCATGTGGTTAGTGAGAGAAGAAAAAAGTGAAGCTTATGTATTATATGCTGACGTGTGATCAATCAATTTGAGACACTTATGTTAGCTTTGTACTAGGCTTTTATTAGATGTTTATTGTGCCCAATATTAGTATTTTAGATGAGTTTAATGTTGTTGGACCTCATTGGGTTTTAATGCAAATTATGAATAATTATTGGATTTTGATGCATTTTGACCTTTCCTCCTTAGTTAGGCCATAACTTGGGACTCAATGATCCATTTGAGGTGATCTTGGTGCCTTTCGAAAGCTAAGACAAGGCTCTACAAGTTTCATGAAGAACTCAAGAGCTAGATCAGACTTTTAAGGGTCCAAAATATCCCTTCAATGCAGAGAGGGTTTGCTATCACGAAAATCTGGGCAGTGTGCACATATTGGACTATATAGTAGGTTATAGACTTCCTCTTGGGCTGAAACTTGGCCATTGGAAAGATAAGATCCATATCTCCAACTTCACTGAAGACCATTTAGTCAATAGATGTCGTTTTAGGCATGATTATGAAGCTACAAGTTGGTTTGAATTTGGAAACACGTTCTGCCAACCTAACTTGAGGTAGGTGTAGTGTTTTTGGCATATCTGGAGTTCTAAAAGTCCAAATGGCATGATTCCAACGCAAAAATTTCAAGGAGACAACTGGCTACAACTTTCATGAGACCTCCAAGCCAAAATGCATCGTCTAGGTCATGAAAATCAAGTTAGAAGTTAGATAAGAGTTACTGACTTGAAACCACCAACTATACACCAACCCACCTACTATGCACCAACCCACCAACCATGCATCAAGCTTCCATATTTGACAATTTCCATGTTTTTACAACTTGTATTCAGATTGTTTTTAATTACAAATTGGCTTCTAGGATTAGTATAAATAGAGCCAATCACTTTGTATTATAATTGATTCAATTTTAAGTAAGTTTGAAGAAAGTTTGAGTATTTGTGAGAGTTTTCTTTCTCTTCTTTTCCATTCTCTTTAGAATTTCGTTTTTGTTCTTTATTTTTTGAGTTCTTCCTTCCCATCCATGGAATGCTAGGCTCTTATAATCAATCCAAGGGATTAGCCATCTTGATGTTTAATTTGGAGATCTTGTTTTGCTTGTTCATATTGCTTAATTGTTATTCAAGTTTCTCTTCTTCCTCTTTTGATTTTTATCTAGATTAAATTGCTTAATTTGATTTAAATGTTGATGTGGTAATAGCTTTATTATCATGTATTCAAAGAGGATCACATAGAATAAACAATTTATTAAAGCTTTTTGATGGATTGTTTAGCTTTGTTAAATTCTGGATCTTAAGTTAATCTATGTTTAGATGGTGTTTACTTTATCTAACCTTGGTTAATTAAATCCTAGATGCTTATCTAGTAGAGGATTCTTGAATCATGTTGAGACGTCTTGATGTGATCTAAGGCCAAGAACATGGTTAGCAATTAAGTGAATTCCTTGTGATCAATGATGGATTAAACTCAAGATCGGTAAATTTCCTTGGATTGGTTAATTTGCTAATTGCGTTTCTTTAATTCAACTAGTGTATTTACTTTACAAATCATCAAAAATCCATTTTTTTTATTTATCTTGATCTGATTAAATCTTTGTAATTTTGGATCACTGAGAGACGATTCGATTCATGCTCTATACTTCAAATTAGTTTGCGAATCGGTAAATTTTATTTATTTGACGGATCTCGACAATCTCTTGTCAAGGTGGCAAAACAAATAGTATAGAATGATTTGATATGGCAAATTGACAGAGCTTACCTTTGCTGATTTGGCTTTCATACAGCTTATGAGTTTGAATTTATATATTATAAATAGATGTTTTGGTTAACCTTCCATATATTTTATATGGATTTAATTTTAATTCATTTTTAATGTAAATTTTTTTTACATTATCATCCAATCATGTATTGATATATCATTAAAAATGTTAAACTTTTGAGATAATTATAATAATGGTCAAACTCTTTTAATGAGTTGACAATACATGATTGGCTGAGAATTAAAAAAAAAACTTTATAATGACAGTGGATTAAAATTAAAATTTTTTCATATTCAGTCTGTTAGGTAAGAATGGAAGTTTTCTTCATGGTTCTGAGAACCGGATCGGACCGACCAGTCGAACCGGTTGGACCGGGAACCGGCCAGGTATCCGGTCCCGGTGACCCTTAAAAATCGGTTGGTTAAAGAATCGAGAAAGAGCCGGTCAACTGGTATTGAACCGGTGGAACCGGTCAGCCCGGTACCAGTTTTCTAGGTTGGCCGGTTCGTTCTTTTTTTTTTTTAAGTAAAAAATAAAACGGCGCCGTTTTGATTATTTTTTAAAAAAAAAACCTCAAATGACGCCGTTTGGTTAGGGGAGGGGATATGAATCTGGGATTCTAAATCCCTTGCCACTGCGAAGGAAAACCGATCCTTCAGTAGAAAACCCCGCCGCCACCTCGACCCCTGCTGCCACACCCCCATCGCGCCCCCACCACGTCCGTTGCCACCGTGCTCTGACCGGCCACCGCGAGGTACCTGTCTCGCTTTCTCTGTCTCTTTATCGCTTTCTCTCTGTCTTGCTCTCTCTCTCTCTATGTCTTGCTCTCTCTCTCAACTCTAGTCTGAATAAATTTATGTTTGAGATGTATTTTGTGTTTGTTTTTTAAGTCGGTTTAGTAATGTCTCCGTCTTGCTGAGATTTATCATTTATACTGAACAAAATCTCTGACTCTGTTTTTGTTTTGTAATTTGTTAGAGATTTATTTAGAAATCAAATATATTGTTAGCTTAGCTCACAACTGATACTGAGGAGTGAGGACTGATATATCATATATGCCTAAAACATTCAATGTCAATGTTTTCTGGTTGGCATTTTAATTATAGTTAGTGTTTTTCGTTCCTAATATGAATTTTTGCATTTTCATTTTAAAGGTATGGATAATTCTAATAATCAATCAGTAGATAGCAATGCCAATATGTAATCCTCCTCAGCCTCTAGTCGTGGGAAATCTGATCCGACATGGCAACATGTTAGTTTAATTCAAGAAAATGGGAAGCCGGTGTACACATGTATGTTTTGTTTGACTCGGTATAAAGGAGGGGGATTAATAGGATGAAGCAGGATCTTGCAGGGAAACAAGGACAAATATCCTCATGCAAAAAGGTTCCTCATGATATTAAATGTCAAAAGATGGGTCATTTGGAACTAGTAAAACAAAATAAGAATGATAAAGAGAGCTTTGGTGATGATTATGATGAAGCAGAGGTGCAAGGGGTTTCTCCTCCACCTCCACCAACTAAGGTACAATCTATTGGAAATAAAGGCAAGAGAAAAGCAAGTGCTTCTCAAGATAATAATTCTTTTGCACCAAGAACAACTCTAGGATCCCAACCAACTTTAAAAAGTGTTTTTGCTAGCAAAAAGGTAATAAAAAAGGCTAAAATGTCAATTGCTAGATGGTTCTTTGATGCAGCCATTCCATTCAATGCAATTCAATCACCTTATTTTCAAGCTGCATTGGATGTTGTTGCTGCTATTGGGCCTGGTTTTAAAGCTCCAACTTATGATGAATTGAGGGTTCACTTGTTAGGTGATTGTAAGAAAGAGTGTCAGCTACTTGTTGATAGTTATCGGAGCTCATGGAAAGAGACTGGTTGTACACTTATGGCTGATGGTTGGAGTGATCAAAGACAAAGAACTTTAATTAATTTTTTGGTTTATTGTCCTGCTGGTATGTCATTTGTGAAATCTATTGATGCTTCGGATATGGTAAAAAATGCAACAACATTGTTAAATTTGTTTGTTGATGTCATTGAATGGGTTGGGCCTGATAATATTGTGCATGTAGTGACTGACAATGCAATCAATTATGTAGCAGCTGGGAGGTTAATTCATGAAAAGTATGGGCACATTTTTTGGTCTCCTTGTGCTGCTCACTGCTTAAATCTTATTTTGAAAGATATTGGCAGCATGCCCCATGTAGCTAATCTTGCATTCTGTGCTTCAAAGATAACTATATTTGTTTACAATCATATGGTGTTTTTGTCTTGGCTTAGAAAAATGCCAGGTTGGAAGGAAATTGTTCGTCCAAGATTGACCCGTTTTGCTACTGTTTTTCTTACTTTGAAAAGTATTTATGAACATAAGGAAGACTTGCAGGCTTTGGTTGTAGACAAACACTTCACTGGACACAAGTTAGGAAGAAGTGCTAACAGGAAAGTTGTTAATGTTATTGTCTTGGATAGTCAATTTTGGCATGATTGTTGTACTATGGTAAAAGTTGCAGGTCCTCTAATTAGATTGTTGAGGATTGTGGATGCTGATGAAAGGCCTTCTTTGGGATATGTATATGAAGGTATGCAAAGGGCTAAAAAAGCTATCAAGAAGATGTTTAATAATAAAAAGAACTCGTACAAGTCTTATACAGAAATCATTAAGACTCGATGGGATAAGCACTTGCATCGAAATCTCCATGCAGCATCCTACTTTCTAAATCCAGCTTTCTTTTATGATGAGAATTTCATTGAGAAGCATAGGATCATGCAAGGTTTGGTTGATTTGCTTGATATAAAAAGCCTTTGCAGTGAGCCAATTAAAGCAATGAAAGAGATACAGGTGTATCGGGATTGCAAGGAAAGTTTTGTAGGCCAAATGTTATACAAGCAGCCAAGTCACTTAAACCTGGTAAACAATTTTATATGTTGATTTGTGTTAATTATTTGATATCTATGATGAATAATTAATAGTTGATGATGAATCATATTCATATATTTGCAGATGAATGGTGGAGATTGTTTGGTGGTAGTACTCCACATCTGAAAAAGATAGCAATTCGTATCCTTAGTCAGACAGCTTCTTCCTCAGGATGTGAGCGGAATTGGAGTCTTTTTGAACAAATTCATACTACAAGGAGGAATAGGATGGAGCATCAAAGACTTAGTGATCATGTATATATGACTTATAACTTGCGTCTTAAATCTAGGTATATCAATAATTAGTGCCATTTTTTTTATGGTTAGAACTATTGGCTAGTAACTTATAAATTATTTCAATGCTTTGTTCTAGGCTACATCAAAAGAAAAGGTCATGTGATCCAATTGATTATGAAAGTATTGACAAGTTTGACTTTTGGGTTATGGAAGACGAACCTGAGCCAGAGCCAGACTTTGCCAATGAAAAAATTAAAAGTTTAATCTATCATGACAATTCCATTCCTTCATATCATGTTGGTAAGTATTATAGTTCTATTTTTTATTTTTTATATAAAAGCACTACATATTACTATTATTTCTTTTATATCATGATAACTTTGTCTTTTGTTTTATTAGAAGGTGGAGAGATTGATATTGATCTTAACATGCATGAAGAAACAATCTTGGGTGCATTTAATAATGACAACGACGACGACGATGATGATGATGATGATGATCTTCTTGATGGAAATATTGGATAGCAAATCAATGCATACTATAATGATATTTTGTAATTTGTGACTTTTGTATGGTTATATTTGGTGGAACAATGTTGAACTTATGTTGTGTTGGATTGTTATTGTGACTATGATGATGGATTAATGTTGTATTGGGTGTAAGTTGGGAACTATGTGATTGTTTATGACAATGACTTAATGTTGTGTTGCTTATGTGTGAATGATTTTTATCATGTTTTATTGTTTGTCATAATTTTTATTTATTTAATTAGTGTAAAATTATATTCCGGTTCAACCTCGATTCAACCACGGTTCAACCATTGAACCTTGAATCTGTTCCTTGGCCGATTCAATGGCCGGTTCGGTTTTCAGAACCTTGGTTTTCTTTCAACTTTCAACAACTCACAAATCACAGTCTACTTAACTAATGAGCTTATCAGTCTGTGTTGATCTTAAACTCTATAATGCATTACTTAACACTCACAATGTAAAACCCATTATATATTGATTGAGAAATATGTTGGATTATTTAATCCTATGTAGACTAGCATAGTCACATATTTGCTAAAAGACTTGGATTAATTGAATGTCATATTTGTAGAGCATATATTGGTTAAGCCCATTTGTGATCACTTTTGTTATTGGGCTTTTATAAGCACTTAAACCTATTGTGGACTGTGATGATATGTGGGCCTTGGGTATGGGTTTTCTATGATGGGTAGGTTAACCCATATTATAAACACAAGGAGAGGCCCCTATCTCTCATCCTATATGTATTATGGTTGCCCCATTGAGATCATAAGCTTCAATGCATATAGGGAAAGATGGTAGTTTCTCTCCTATACACCAGGATCCTTGATAATCTTCTCATGATGCTTATCTTGGAGATTTGAATTTCTATTCAATATACATATTCATCGATAAGCTTAATGGCTAACACAGGTACGCTTTCTACCTTACATAATAAAGGTGTTCTAAATTCATATATGGATTGTATTTTAATCTTACAAAATATTATTTTCTGTTTTAATTTCCTTGAATACTATTTCTACATGGCTTTTTGATGAAGAAATAATGTTATTAAGACGACTAGAGATGCCAAACTTCTAAGATGTACTTGATAGTAATGAATCACTTGAGAAGGGGGGTCGAATCAAGTGTTACCAAAACAAAATTTTCTGCAACACATAAAAAACTCAAAACACAATAGAGATAAATTGGCTTATCAGTGACAGTGAGCTGGCTTATCAAAGTCATAATTTGAAACTTAAACAGAGCATGCGCATACAAGTTTGAACATTAACAAATAAACATTCACACACAAATACAGTAAAGAGAGGGTTAAGAAAGAGCTTGCACAACGGAATTTATACTGGTTTGGCCCAATGTGGAACCTACAACCAGTCCTCAGCAAAACTGAGATTTTTCACTATCAACCAAGTGTTCTTTAATCTACGCTAGCCTCTCCAAGCTAGATACAAGTAGTTTTGATCCACCCTAGCCTCTCCAAGCTAGAAATGAGTAGTTTTGATCAACCTTAGCATCTCCAAGCTATGAAACAACACACCCTCAATGGGCTTTACAAGAAAACAGAGTAAAAAGTCTCTCACAAAGAGTTGAATATACAATGATAAGCTTCATACAGATTTACAAATGATTCTCAGAGTAAACACAACTAATTCTGTTTTTCTTCTCTTTTTCCCTTGTCCTCTTCTTGTTGTATCTTTAGAAAATGTTGGGTATTTGTAGGTAGCTTCAAATTTGAACATTGCAGCACAAGGACGTTGCAGTTTTAGTACTGTACCAACTGTCCATAACCTCTTTTGGCAGCTAGCGGGTGCATGATGTCCTTTTTCTCTTTTATGTCTGTCCTTCCCTTTTTGTTTGGTATCATTCCAACCATTCCAAAGAATATTCTAACGGTTTGGAGGCTATTCTAGAAATCCTTCTAGAATCATTTTGCAGCTTGAGACTAAAAACAGAGTGCAACAAAGTGTTTCTGGGTTTCTAGTATGAGCCAGCTCATCTTGCATTCATGAGTCAGCTCATCCATGTTTTCCAGCTTTGTTTCTAGAGCAGAGTAATCTTGATCATTAGCATGCTCTTCTCTGTCCATCCAGCAGCTAGTTTAAATGTGCAAGGAGTGAGCTAGTTCAAGTGTGCAGGGAGTGAGCTTCAATTCATGAGTCAGCTCATCAGCTTGCTTATCTTTGAGAATTTCAAGCTTTAATGCTTTGATAAATCTGCAGAATAGTCTTTTAACTAGGATCAAGTGTAAGCAATCTTTGTTAATGATAAAGTAATGTTTGTAATCATCATAAAATAAGTGCTAACAAGAAACCTTGGGCTAACAATCTCCCCCTTGATGATGATAAGCATTTTCTCAAACAAAAACAGATTTTCAAAGAAATTTATCAAAGCAAGCAAATATAGATTTTCAATAACATGTATGAGAGCAAAGATAAAAAGCTGTATTGATGATTAGAAAAGAAACTCCCCCTCAATATATGAAATTAATTGCTCCCCCTGAGTATATGAAATTAATAGCTCCCCCTGAGTATATGCAGTAACAGATAATACCCTTAGAAGTAACTTTGAGAACTGATCTTTATCTCCCTCTTTTGAGAAATTCTTTTATCTCTTCATTTTGAGAAAACTCTCTTCATTTCTCCCCCTTTTGGCATCATCAAAGGTGGGAATTGCAGTGGCATCAAGCAAATAATAGTTATACCAAATAATATAAACAATGAAAGTAGCTCCCCCTTTTTGTATCAATTCATTTGAAAGAAAAATCAATTCTGCAGTTTTTTTTTAACACGATGAGCTGGCTTATCCTTTAGATGAACTGGCTTATCTTCTTATTATTGACAGTAAACTATTTCTGCAAAATCGCTTTTGAAGAAAAATAAGTCCCAAAGCTTATCAAATAGCTTATGCACTATCTCATATTCAACCAGAAAAACTCATAACATTATATGCTCACAAAATTGTAATTCCATCATCATTTTGGAAAGCTTATCCTATGCAAAAAGCATGATAATCCAATTATGCAGCAATCCTAAAATGGGGGTTTTGAGTACCCAAATTTTGTAAAACAATTCTAAATCATTTCAAAACATTCCAAAACCTTTAAATAGGGTAAAACAAAATTGTTTGGCAGCTCAAAAACAGAAAATGCAACTTTATCTAAATATTTATGTAATAAAAATAATTTTTCTGCAAAATGGTTTCCAAACTAATATAAAAACATTAGAAAGCTTGTATCACACTTGAATAACTTCAAAAACTGTATGATAATCAAAAGTAAGCTTTTATCTGTAATAAACATGTCAAAACCACAATAAAGTATGCTAAATTGAAGGTTTTGTATACCCAAAATTTGGAAAACTATGGTAAACCATTTTAAGTCATTCCAAAACAGTAAAACATGTTAAAACAAATATGTTTGACAGTTTAAAAGTAGAAAATACAGATTATGTAGTGAATTATGTAGCAAAATGCATTCTAATAGAGTAAATAGTGCATTTATGCATAAGATGATGCAACAAACCAAACAAACACATGTGAGACATAAGTTTGAGTCTAAAAGCAACAAGATGTCATGTTAAGACAAGTTCATAGTGTTAGACATCCCAATTTTGTTTCTCACAGTGCAAAACCTTTCTTCTTGATGGTTGAAACCTTGGGCTATAAGTATTGTTTTGTTTCACATAATTTTCCATTTTCAACTAACTTGTTGTGAAAGACCCATCTTGTTCCAATAATTATGCTTCCACTAGGTTGGGGAACAAGCTTGCAAACTTTGTTCTTTCCAAATTGCAGCAGTGCTTCTTTCACAGCTTAAGTCCATACTTCATCATTAAAGGCTCCATTAATGGACTTTGGTTCATGTTGAGACAAGAGTATCATATTGTTGTTCTTGAAGGAGGATTTGTTCCTTATCCTTTGTGTTGGTTCTCCAATGATAAATTATGAGGATAGGTAGCATAGAATCTCCTTTTTCTTGTTAGGTGTTGATGTGAGCTTTTGGATGAAATGACTGGTGCTGTCTGATGAGTTTACTAATCTCTGTCAGGGACAGAATACTCTTCATTTTGTGTGATAGCTTCAATTTCTTGATGAATCACCATTCATATGCCTTGAGCAATCATTATCAAGTATTAAGGAACCGTTGCTCAATTTTGTTCCTTGATTTCATGACACCTACAAAACAGATCAAGTAGCTCTAGGTACCCAAACTCTTTTAGGTCCTTTGGGGTTAGTTCCTTGACCCTTTGGCACATAAGCACCTTTAGGTAACCAAATCAGATTTCTTTTGTCATGCAGATTTCTTCTATAAGCACAAGTGTAAGATATATGTCCTTTATGACCACAATGAAAGCAAGTAGTATATGGAGATGCTGAGTTGGTTGTTTTCACAAATAAATTTTTGTAATACTTTGACATTTTGGATTCATTATATCCTAAACCAACCTTTTCAAATGCACATCTTTGCTTTCTTAGCAAGATGTCCAAGTTTTCCTTCCCTTGAACAAACTTTGCAAGGTCAATGGTCAAACTCTCTACTTTCTTGTGCAACTTGTCATTTTCAACTTTCAAGTTACAAGAGGTAGATTGTGCAGCACCCTTTAAAGATTCATTTTCAGATTTCAAAAGTTCATTTTCATTTATCAAAGAATCATTAGCTTTCTTTAAAGAAGAGTATTTAGAAAGAATGGTTTTTGAGTTAAGCAACTCATCAAATGCTTCAAGTAGTTCATCATAAGATAAGTTAGATTCATATACCTCATTCTCATCATTAGCCATGAGACAAATGTTTTCAACATTTTCACCTTCGGATGAGTCATTTTCAATGTCTTCCTATGTGGCCATCATTGCTTTCTTTTTTATTGGATTTCTTGAATCCTTCTTGAAGTTAGAGGGTCTTTTGGTTTTCCCTATCTTCTTCCACATCTTTAGGATCTTCTTAGAAATGAAATACAGATCATCATTGTCACTGTTCTGCTCCTCTTCAGATTCAGAAGATTCTTCTTCAACAGTTTGAGTCTTGAAGGCAATGTTCTTCTTTTTCTTCTGATGAGCTAGCTCATCTCGGAGATGAGTAGTCTCATATGCAATCAAATTTCCTCTGAGTTCATCATATGATAGAGTGCTGATATCTTTGCCTTCTTGAATGGCTAAGACTTTAAAGAGCCATTGTTTGGTGAGACTCCTAAGAACCTTTCGCATAAGCTCTTCATTCGAGTAGGATTTTCCAAGAGCATTAAGGTTGTTGACAATGATTGAGAGTCTTTCAAACATCTCATCTATTTCCTCATCTTTTTCCATTTTGAACAGTTCATACTCATTGATGAGCATATCAACTTTGGTTTTCCTTACTTGCTTTGTTCCTTCATGGGTGATTTCAAGCTTGTCCCACATTTCTTTTACATTTTTTCATCTAGAGATCTTGCGGTATTCATCAAAGCTTGTTGCACAATGCATCATGTTAACAGCCTTAGCATTCAGCTCAATCTTCTTGATGTCCTCAACTGTCCATTCTTCTTCACTCTTTTCAACTTTTCTTCCATTTATGATTTTCATTGGAATTTGAGGGCCATTTGTGATGATTTTCCAAATTTGGTAGTTTGTGGACTGAATGAATATGTGCATCCTCTCCTTCCAGTAGGGATAATTTGTTCCACTAAAAAATGGAGGTCTTGTGGTGGACTGTCCTTCAGAGAGAGTGCAAGAGGTGATTTGAGACATTGTGGTTGCCTTTGGATCTTTTCCTCAAAGCTGTTAAGCTTGACTTCAGAGGCCAAGCTCTGATGCCAATTGATAGTAATGAATCACTTAAGAAGGGGGGTTGAATGAAGTGTTACCAAAACAAAATTTTCTGCAACACACAAAAAACTCAAAACACAATAGAGATAAGCTGGCTTATCAATGACAGTAAGCTGGCTTATCAAAGTCATAATTTGAAACTTAAACAGAGCATGCGCATACAAGTTTGAACATCAACAAATAAACATTCACACACAAATGCAGTAAAGAAAGGGTCAAGAAAGAGCTTGCACAGCGGAATTTATATTGGTTCGGCCCAATGTGGAACCTACATCCAGTGCTCAGCAAAACTGAGATTTTTCACTATCAACCAAGTGTTCTTTAATCTACCCTAACCTCTCCAAGCTAGAAATGAGTAGTTTTGATCAACCCTAGCCTCTCCAAGCTATGAAACAACACACCCTCAATGGGCTTTACAAGAAAACAGAGTAAAAAGTCTCTCACAAAGAGTTGAATATACAATGATAAGCTCCACACAGATTTACAAATGATTCTTAGAGTAAAGCACAACTAATTCTGTTTTTCTTCTCTTTTTCCCTTGTCCTCTTCTTGTTGTATCTTTGGAAAATGGTGGGTATTTGTAGGCAATTTCAAATTTGAATATTGCAGCATAAGGACGTTGCAGTTTTTGTACTGTACCAGCTGTCCAAACCTCTTTTGGCAGTTAGTGGGTGAATGATGTCCTTTTTCTCTTTTGTGTCTGTCCTTCCCTTTTTTGTTTGGTATCATTCCCACCATTCCAAAGAATATTCTAACGGTTTGGAGGCTTAGAAATCCTTCTAGAATTATTTTGCAGCTGGAGACCAAAAACAGAGTGCAACAAAGTGTTTCTGAGTTTCTAGTATGAGACAGCTCATCTTGCATTCATGAGTCAGCTCATCCATGTTTTCCAGCTTTGTTCCTTGAGCAGAGTAATCTTGATCATTAGCATGCTCTTCTCTGTCCATCCAGCAGCTAGTTTAAGTATGCAAGGAGTGAGCTAGTTCAAGTGTGCAGGGAGTGAGCTTCAATTCATGAGTCAGCTCATCAACTTGCTTATCTTTGAGAATTTCAGCTTTAATGCTTTGATAAATCTGCAGAATAGTCTTTTAACTAGGATCAAGTGTAGGCAATCTTTGTTAATGATAAAGTAATGTTTGTAATCATCATAAAATAAGTGCTAACAAGAAACCTTGGGCTAACAGTACTTGGTGTTAGTCACCACCTTGTGCTCCTAAAAAGGATGTGTTGCACCTTGAGGAAGGTAAGTGCCTTAGGAAGCCGAGGATGCTCATGAATGCTTAAGACACACGAGGAAGCCCAAAGCACCTTGAGGAAGCCCAAAGCGCCTTGAGGAAGCCTAGGATGCCCGCAGAAGCTAAGCATGCCTTGAGGAAGCACAAGACTCCCACGGAAAGCCAAAGTGCCCCGACCATGAAGGCACATAAGGCGCAGGACACCGCTGAACAATCAATTTGAGACACTTATGTTAGCTTTGTATTAGGCTTCATTAGATGTTTATTGTGCCCAATATTAGTATTTTAGATGAGTTTAATGTTGTTGGGCTTCATTGGGTTTTAATGTAAATATTGGATAATTTTCGGATTTTGATGCATTTTGACCTTTCTTCCTTGGTTAGGCCATAACTTGGGACTCGGAGATCCGATTGAGGTGATCTTGGTGTCTTTGGAAAGCTAAGACAAGGATCTACAAGTTTCATGAAGAACTCAAGAGCTGGATCGGAATTCTAAGGGCCCAAAATAGCCTTGTAATACAGAGTGAGTTTGCTGTCACAGAACCATCTGGGCTGTATGCACATATTGGACTATATAGTGGGTTATAGGCCTCCTCTTGGGCTGAAACTTGGTCATTTGAAAGATAAGACCCATATCTCCAACTTCACTGAAGACTATTTTGTCAATAGATGTTGTTTTAGGCATGCTTCTGAAGCTACAAGTTGGTCTGAATTTGGAAACACGTTCTTCCAACCTAACTTGAGGTAGGTGCAGTGTTTTTGGCATTTCTTGAGTTCTAAAAGTCCAAATGACATGATTCAAATTGGAGATTTTCAAGGAGACAACTGGCTACAACTTTCATGAGACATCCAATGCACCGTCTAGGTGATGAATTTGAAGCCAGAAGTCGGATAAGAGTTGTTGACTAAAAGCTACCAACCATACACCAACCCACCTACCATGCACCAAGCCATCAACCATGCATCAAGCTTCCATTTTTGACAATTTTCATATTCTTATAGCTTGTATTCAGATTATGTACATGTACAAATTGGCTTCTAGGATTAGTATAAATAGACCCAACCTCTTTGTATTAGAGGCATTCAATTTGGAAGTAAGTTTCAAGAAAGTTTAAGTATTTGTGAGAGTTTTCTTTCTCTTCTTCTCCTTTCTCTTTATAATTTCGTTTTTGTTCTTTAATTTCTGAGTTCTTCCTTCCCATCCATGGAAGGCTAGGCGCTCATAATCAATCCAAGGGATTAGCCATCTTGTTGTTTAATTTGGAGATCTTGTTTTGCTTGTTCATATTGCTTAATTGTTATTCAAGTTTCTCTTCTTCCTCTTTTGATTTTTATCTAGATTAAATTGCTTAATTTGATTTAGATGTTGATGTGGTAGTAGCTTTATTATCATGTATTCAAAGAGGATCACAAAGATTAAACAATATATTAAAGCTTTTTGATAGATTGTGTAACTTGGTTAAATTCTAGATCTTAAGTTAATCTATGTTGGATGGTACTTACTTTATCTAACCTTGGTTAATCAAATCCTAGATGCTTATCTAGTAGAGAATTCTTGGATCATGTTAAGGCTTCTTGATGTGATCTAAGGCCAAGAACATGGTTAGCAATTAAGTGAATTCCTTGTGATCAATGATGAGTTAAACTCAAGATCGGTAAATTTCCTTGGATTGGTTGTTTCTTTAGATTTGTTTACAACTTTAAATCTCCTACTTTTATTAATCTTGTTAATCAACAACAAAACCCCCATTTTCTAATCATCTTGATCTAATTAAATCTTTGTTTTTGGATCCTTGAGAGACGATTCGGTTCATTCTCTATACTACAAATTAGTTTGTGAACCGGTTATTTTATTTGATAGGTCTCGACAACCTCTTGTCAAATTTGGCGCCGTTGCCGGGGATCCAAGGCAACTATTTGATCATTTCAAGATCTCATCTAACTCTAACAAATGTGTTTGTTTTGTTTTTGAAGCTTTTTCAAGTGGGATTCGGCTGAAATTGAATAAAGGGCATTGTGTCAAGAATTTCGGTTTGGGCATCTCTGATTGATCTGAATTTTGGTACACAAATGGAAAATATTATTCTGAGAAAGGCTTACTGTTTACAGTGAGGTCACCCTTATTTTTGCCAAATTCCATCGTTTAGACCACGTTTTCAATTTTTTAAGATTTTTTATTATTTTGTTGGATAGCATTTGTGTGTAGATTTTATCCTGTGGTGGTTCCATAATTTTTAAAATTCATTTTATATTGTTTTTATTTTTGTTTAATTTTTTGGAGTATTTGTTTTAGGAATTTTTAGTGTTTTAGTTGTTATTGCTTTTCTAATACCTTCTTATGAACTGCATGCTGTATGACTAGATCGATCCACGATACCTTGCATTCATTTGATCCTAAAATTGATAGAACATTTCATACACTTCATAGAATTCATAGGACTGGTAGTAGCATTCATAGAGCTAATAGAATTACTTCTGGAATTGGACTTGAACTTGACATTGCACCTAATCTTGTTGACTCTTTTAATCCTGTTGAGTGGTCATTAGTACTTCAAAGGTGCCGATTATCGAGTCTGTTGATTTTACTATGGCTGACTATAACAATAAGACCCTTAAGGAATTGGCTGCACCTGATGTGAATTATCAACCTTTGTGCATTCAATATCCTGAACTTAATGTTGATTTTGAGTTGAAATGCGGATTGATACACTTGTCGCCCAAGTTTCATGGTCTTGCGGTGAAGATCCACATAAGCATTTGAAGGAGGTCCATGTTGTCTGCTCCACCATGAAACCTCATGGAATAGCTAAAGATCACATCAAGCTAAGGGCCTTTCCTTTCTCTTTGGATGGTGCTGCTAAGGATTGGTTGTATTACTTACAACCTGCTGCCATCACTTCTTGGATTTACATGAAAAGATTATTTACCGGAGAAGTTCTTTCTGCATCAAGAAGCTGGCCGCAATAAGGAAAGATATTTGTGGCATAAGGCAAATCGGTGGTGAAACTCTCCATGAGTATTGGGAGAGATTCAAGAAATTGTGCTCAAGCCGCCCACACCATCAAATTAGTGATCAATCACGATCCAATACTTCTATGAAGGATTGATGCCAATGGAAAGGAGTATGATTGATCTTGCCAAGTGGTGGAGCATTGGTAGATAAAACTCAATTGCCGAGAAACTTAATTGCAAACATGGCGGCAAATTCTCACAATTTGGTACTCGAATGGGTGTCAGAACGTGAGTAGTCAATGAAGTTAATACCTCTTCACATGCTGATCAACAAAGGGTGGAACATAGATTGGATGAGCTCACTTCTTTGGTTAGACAGATGGCAATAGGACAACACGAACCACGTGTGCAAACCCCTACAAGAGTTTGTAGCATATGTTCTAGTTCCTCTCATCCCACAGATGTGTGCCCCACATTGCAAGATGATTCTGAGTTTCAAGACCAATCTGTGGCTGCAGCTGGTATATTTCCTGGGAAGCCACAATTCCATCAGCAGCAACAACAGAAATATGATCCATTCTCCAACACTTACAACCCTGGCTAGAGGGACCATCCCAATCTGAGATATGGGAATGCATCAAATCTGACCACCAAACCCGATAGACCACCATTCCAAAGAAGAAGCAAGGACAAATCGATTTCGACCACATCTTTGGACCAAGTAGACCACCATTCCAGCAGCAAGGTCCTGTAGCCACA
Source organism: Styphnolobium japonicum (assembly GCA_023212625.1). Lineage (NCBI taxonomy): Eukaryota > Viridiplantae > Streptophyta > Magnoliopsida > Fabales > Fabaceae > Styphnolobium > Styphnolobium japonicum. Next base: position 14,651,282 of record JALBWW010000003.1, on the reverse strand, counting down.
AAATCTGAGCCCTCATTGGAGGATTTGGTGAAACAGTTGGCCACCAATAACATCCAGTTTCAACAGAGAACTAAAACTACCATTCAGAACTTGGAGACTCAAATTGGCCAACTTGCCACATCTATTCATGAATTAAAGTCACAAGGTTCTGGCCAATTACCCTCTCAAACCACTCCAAACCCTAGAGGCAATGTTAGTGCTATAACTTTGCGCAGTGGTAGGCAAATCAATGGACCAGTACAGCAGATAATTCCAGATTCTACCATTGACCCAGAAAAACAAGATGCTGTAGCAGATTCAGCAGCAAATGATCCTGCAATATCCAAGCAGAAAGTCAGATCAAACCAGCAGTTGACAGAAAATTTAGTAAAGCAGAAAAGTGAACATCCACAAAAGTCAGCTTGCAACATTCCTCTTCCTTTTCCAAACCGAATGATACAGTCGAGGCATATGGTTGAAACTGACTTGGATAAGGAAATTATGGAGACTTTTCAGAAGGTTGAGGTGAATATACCTCTCTTGGAGGCAATTAAACAAATCCCCAAGTATGCCAAGTTCTTGAAAGAGATGTGCACCCATAAGAGGAAGCTAAAAGGCACTGAAAAAGTGTGTATGGGGAGAAATGTCTCTGCTTTGATTCAGCCCAACCTGCCTCCCAAATGCAAGGATCTAAGCACTTTTACCATCCCTTGCACCATAGGGCACCAACAGTTCACTCATGCCTTGCTAGACTTGGGAGCTTCCATCAATGTAATGCCAAAGTCAGTTTACACTTCATTGCATATTGGAAAGCTAAAATCCACCGGCATTGTCATTGATTAGCAAACCAAGCCTCCAACCTGCAGAAGTGTTGGAAGACGTTCTGGTTCGGGTAAATAATTTAATATTCCCAGCTGATTTCTATGTGTTGAATATGGAAGATGAATCTGCCTCTTCCCCACCCCCATTCATCTTAGGTAGGCCATTTTTGAAAACTGCTAAAACTAAGATTGATGTGTATGCTGGTACCCTTTCCATGGAATTTGGTGATGATATCATTCAGTTTAACATTTTTGATGCTATGAAATACCCTTTAGAGGATCATTCTGTTTTTTATTTTGATGTCATTGATTTACTGGTTGATGATATGCATGCTGATATGTTGGCAAAGTTTCCTGAAATTATAGGATACACTGATAGCATAGCTTGTGATACTTGTTCTGCCTGCTTCGGACTTTTTTGTTGTAAACCCACTGCAATGTGTGCAGCCTGTACTGAGATTTCTACATACTTATCATGTGCTGTTGTTAATTCTGCTGACATTGATGATTCTGTTTATGTTACTAATGGCAATGATGTTGTTATTAATGATGTTATCATTCATCCTGCTGCTAAGTGTGATTCTTTTGATTCCATAGGATATGATGATGTTGTTTTGCAAGATTGTGCACAAACTGCAGTGCAGTGCAATCACGAGAATTTAGCAGATTTAGTTTCGGTTCCAAAACTAGTACCATCGATCCCAAAGAACCACCCTCCATTGAACTTAAGCCCTTGCCCGAGCATTTGAAGTATGCATTCTTGGAAAAGGATGAGAAGCTTCCGGTGATAATGGCCAAACACCTCCAACCTGAGCAAGAAACCAGATTATTGGAAGTCTTGAAGCAACACAAAAGGGCAATTGGTTGGACACTTGCAGACATCCCTGGTATTAACCCCTCCACATGCATGCACAGGATATTACTTGAGGAGAAAACTAAACCAGTGAGACAACCCCAGAGGAGACTGAATCCTCTCATTCTAGATGTGGTGAAAAAAGAAGTGACCAAGCTACTGCAGGCTGGCATTATCTATCCCATTTCTGACAGCAAGTGGGTGAGCCCGGTGCAAGTAGTTCCAAAGAAATCCGGGGTGACTATCGTGGCCAACCAGAAGAATGAGCTCATTCCAACCCGAGTGCAGAATAGCTGGAGAGTCTGCATTGACTACAGACGTCTCAACCAAGCCACTCGGAAAGATCATTACCCCCTTCCGTTCATTGATCAGATGCTGGAACGGTTGGCTGATAAGTCTCATTACTGCTTTTTAGATGGCTACACTGGATACTTCCAAATCCACATTGCACCGGAGGATCAGGAGAAGACCACATTTACTTGTCCCTTCGGCACCTTTGCTTACAGACGGATGCCCTTCGGCCTCTGCAATGCCCCTGGTATCTTCCAGCGGTGCATGGTGAGCATATTTTCTGATTTCTTAGAGGAGTGCATGGAGGTATTTATGGATGACTTCACTGTCTATGGTTCTTCTTTTGATTCATGTTTAGCTAGCCTATTGATCAATCAATTTGAGACACTTATGTTAGCTTTGTATTAGGCATTATTAGATGTTTATTGTGCCCAATATTAGTACTTTAGATGAGTTTAATGTTGTTGGGCTTCATTGCAAATATTGAATAATTTTCAGATTTTGATGCATTTTGACCTTTCTTTCTTGGTTAGGTCATAACTTGGGACTCAGTGATCCAATTGAGGTGATCTTGGTGTCTTTGGAAAGCTAAGACAATGCTCTACAAGTTTCATGAAGAACTCAAGAGCTGGATCGGAATGCTAAGGGTCCAAAATATCCCTGCAATGCAGAGTGGGTTTGCTGTCACGGAACCATCTGGGCAGTATGCACATATTGGACTATATAGTGGGTTATAGGCCTCCTCTTGGGCTGAAACTTGGTCACTTGAAAGATAAGACCCATATCTCCAACTTTAATGAAGACTATTTTGTCAATAGATGTCGTTTTAGGCATGCTTCAGAAGCTACAAGTTGGTCTGAATTTGGAAACATGTTCTTCCAACCTAACTTGAGGTAGGTGAAGTGTTTTTGGCATTTCTGGAGTTCTAAAAGTCCAAATGACATGATTCAAATTGGAGATTTTCAAGGAGACAACTGGCTACAACTTTGATGAAGACATCCAAGCCAAAATGCACCGTCTAGGTGATGAATTTGAAGCCAGAAGTCAGATAAGAGTTGTTGACTAAAAGCCACCAACCATACACCAACCCACCTACCATGCACCAACCCACCAACCATGCATCAAGCTTCCATTTTTGACAAATTTCAGATTCTTATAGCTTGTATTCAGATTATGTACATGTACAAATTGGCTTCTAGGATTAGTATAAATAGACCCAACCTCTTTGTATTAGATGGATTCAATTTTAAGTAAGTTTCAAGAAAGTTTGAGTATTTGTTAGTTTTCTTTCTCTTCTTCTCCCTTCTCTTTAGAATTTCATTTTTGTTCTTTATTTTCTGAGTTCTTCCTTCCCATCCATGGAAGGCTAGGCTCTCATAATCAATCCAAGGGATTAGCCATCTTGATGTTTAATTTGGAGATCTTGTTTCGCTTGTTCATATTGCTTAATTGTTATTCAAGTTTCTCTTCTTCCTCTTTTGATTTCTATCTAGATTGAATTGCTTAATTTGATTTAGATGTTAATGTGATAATAGCTTTATTGTCATGTATTCAAAGAGGATCACAAAGAATAAACAATTTATTAAAGCTTTTTGATGGATTGTTTAGCTTGGTTAAATTCTGGATCTTAAATTAATCTATGTATGGATGGTGCTTACTTTATCTAACCTTGGTTAATTAAATTCTAGATGCTTATCTAGTAGAGGATTCTTGGATTATGTTGAGGCTTCTTGATATGATCTAAGGCCAAGAACATGGTTAGCGATTAAGTGAATTCCTTGTGATCAATGATGGATTAAACTTAAGATCGGTAAATTTCCTTGGATTGGTTGTTTCTTTATATTTGTTTACAACATTAAGTCTTATACTTCTTTTCAATCTTATTAATCAACAACAAAACCCCCTTTCTAATTATCTTGATCTGATTAAATCTTTGTTTTTCTGGATCCTTGAGAGACGATTCGGTTCATGCTCTATACTACAAATTAGTTTGCGAACCGGTAATTATTATTTATTTGACGAGGTCTCGACAACCTCTTGTCACCTATCTAGAGTACTGCAAAGATGCATTGAGACTAACCTTGTGCTAAATTTTGAGAAATGTCATTTTATGGTAGAACAGGGTATAGTTTTAGGCCATGTAGTATCCAGTAAGGGCATTGAGGTAGATCCTGCCAAGATTGATGTAATTACTTGTTTATCTTACCCCACATGCGTGCGGGAAATGCGTTCTTTTCTTGGTCATGCAGGTTTCTACAGGCGCTTCATTGCCGACTTCAGCAAGATTGCTCTTCCACTTTCCCACTTACTACAGAAAGATGTAGAGTTTAATTTTGATGATAAGTGCAAGGCAGCTTTCAACCACTTGAAGCAGGCCTTGACCAGTACCCCTATCATCCAGCCACCTGACTGGACATTGCCATTTGAGTTAATGTGTGATGCTTCTAACTATGCAGTAGGAGCAGTCTTGGCACAGAGAGTGGGGAAAGCTTCTCATGTGATATACTATGCTTCCAGAACTCTAGATGCTGCTCAGGCCAACTATACCACAACCGAAAAAGAACTTTTAGCCATTGTTTTTGCTTTGGATAAGTTTAGATCATATTTGCTTGGTTCTAAGGTTGTTGTGTTTACTGATCATGCAGTTCTGAAGTTCCTTTTGAAGAAGTCAGAGGCAAAGCCCTGACTAATAAGATGGATGCTACTGCTCCAAGAGTTTCACATAGAGATCCGTGACAAGAGTGGAGCAGAGAACCTAGTGGCAGATCATTTGAGCCGCATTGAAAAGGCTTCAAATCCCTTCCCTGTACGGGACTCCTTCCCAGATGAGCAGCTTATGTAGCTGCAAGGTAAGAACACCTTCCCTTGGTTTGCTGATATGGTGAATTTCTTGGTTGCTACAGTTTTTCCCTCACATTTCACTCGTGCACAAATTTATAAACTTAAGAGTGAATCAAAATATTATGTGTGGGATGATCCATATCTGTGGCGATTTTGTAGTGACCAAATTATTAGGCGATGTGTGCCTAATCAAGAGTTTCATTCTGTTCTTAGCTTTTGTCATGCATTTGCATGTGGTGGACATTTTGGGCCTCAACGCATACTAGGGAAAGCTTTAGACTCGGTTTATATTGGCCTACCTTGTTTCATGATGCATATTTGTTCTCGTAAGTCTTGTGAGCGGTCGGCAGAGAACCGGGAACATTTCTTGCAGGAATGCCCCAGCAACCTCTACTGTATTGTGAAATCTTTGACGTATGGGGTATTGATTTCATGGGACCTTTTCCTGTTTCCTTTAGTTATGTTTACATTTTGCTAGCTGTTGATTATGTATCAAAATGGGTGGAGGCTAAAGCCACTCGGACTGATGATTCCAAAGTTGTTGTGGATTTTGTTAGATCACAGATTTTCTCGCAGTTTGGAATCCCGAGAGCAATCATCGGTGATCAAGGCACCCATTTCTCAGAATCGAGCATGGAGGGATTGATGAGGAAATATGGCGTGTTGCATAAAGTTTCTACACCTTACCATCCCCAGACTAATGGTCAAGCCGAGGTCTCCAATAGAGAGATCAAGCGCATACTTGAAAAAATAGTCCAACCTAATCGGAAGGATTGGAGCATGAGGCTTAAGGATGCTCTTTGGGCTTACCGGACTGCTTACAAAACTCCAATCGGGATGTCTCCATATCGGATAGTCTATGGTAAGGCATGCCACTTGCCAGTAGAAATTGAGCACAAAGCATATTGGGCTGTGAAGCAATGCAACATGAATTTGGCCGGAGCCGGCATAGAGCGGAAGTTGCGATTCTGAGGAATTGGAAGAGATCCGCCTAGATGCCTATGAGAGCTCCCGACTCTACAAAGAAAAGACCAAAGCCTTCCATGATAAGTTTATTCTTCGGAAGGAGTTTTCAGTTGGGCAAAAAGTTCTCTTGTTTAATTCTCGCCTTAAGTTGATGCCTGGTAAATTAAGGTCTCGGTGGGACGGTCCGTTTGTTGTCACTAACATTTTTCCTCATGGTGCAGTGGAAATTAAGAGTGACGCCACCAACAAAGTGTTCAAAGTTAATGGTCACCGCCTCAAAAATTTTTATGAAGGAGCTCAAGAGAACCTCGTGGAGGAAGTTCAACTACAGGATGCCCTCTACCATGATTGATCACTACTGTGTTGAAAAAAATAAAAGACAAAAAAAAAGGAAAAAGCCAAGATTAATGTCAATTGCCAGAGATTGAATCATTATTGGGGAGGACCCATCGCTCGTGCAAAATCTTCAATCACGCTGGCTAAGGACATTAAAAGTAGCGCTTCTTGGGAGGCAACCCAAGTTTTCTAACTCTTTCATCTTTCAACTTTGACTTATTTGCAATCACAGGAATCGAGACAGAAAATCGGTGCCAAGTGAGAAAATCTATCAGAGTTTGATTTTTCTGTTTTAATTTTGTTTATTTTTCGTTGACAGATGATTTTTCACCAGTTAAATGGCGGATAACGGTACTCCGTGAAAATATTTTTCGGTCCCTTCAGTTACCCACAAACACTGAAATTTGTATATAATTTTACTCAATTTGTTTTTCTTCTTTCTTTCTTTCAAAATTGATAATCAGTTTCTCAACCTCCGCAAGCGATTGCCTTCTCTCCCTCAAAATGCTTTAACTAACATTTATTGTGCAAGGTTTGAGAGGTTAAGGATGCTTATGGATAAAGGCATTCCTGCGGATATACGCTGGAAAATCGAAGCAAAGGTCCGAATCATAGGGGAATTTTCTGATGCTCTTGTTTCATATATGCCAGGGCTAGGCAAAAGTTCATATGCAAAAAAGAGAAGAGCAAAAAGGTTACGAGTCTGCTATAAATGTGCAAGATGGACCTGTAACACAAAATGCAGATCAATTGGAATGGCGTCTATAAATCGACTTGATAAAATTGAATTCATTAAGGATGGCATGAGTAAGGAGTCTTTAGATAACATTCTATTGACTCTTGAGACGCATCCTAGTGGAGATGTGCAGAGAGTACTTCTCGATTTATGGCAAATATTCCAATATGAACATAAGCGTTATAGTCTCGGGAATCTGACTCAAAAAGACCCTGTTTGCCAATTTTTAAGAAAATTGGATGGGAAGTCGACTATTGGCCCATAGAGAGCATTCAAGCCGTTACTGGACGTAAAACCAGAGGAATTTGTGAGCCACAATCACACCTCCTGTAAGTATTATTTTTATTTTTGTTTTTGTTTTTCTTCTTGTTTATTAAAAAAAATAAAAAAATAAAAAAATAAAATAAAAAAAATCAAAAAAAAAATTAAAAATAAAATATTCAAATCAAAAGTAGCCGTATTCTTTTGAAATATGCATTGCATATTTTCAAACTTCTTCTGACACATATAGATTAGTCTTTTATCCTTGTCATATAGCTATTATCATTGCTATGCTTATTTTCAAACTTACCTGACACACGGTTCTACCCCTCCTTTATAGGTGCAATTATTACATTTGAGTTTTGATTCTTTAAATAATGCACTTTGCTCTCTTCAGATCATTGATAAGGTGAGAGTACAAAAAAAAAGAGAAAATGGAAGTCACTTCAGTTCATCGAATCAAGAGTGTTTGTGTCTTTTGTGGATCTAATCCTGGGAAAGATAAAGAGTTTGTAAATATTGCACACCATCTTGGTCGAGTGCTAGCTGAGAGAGAAATCCATTTAGTTTACGGAGGAGGTAGTCTTGGGTTAATGGGTTGTGTCGCAACTGCTGCACATTTAGGAGGTGGCAAAGTCCTTGGTGTCATTCCCAGTCCTTTATCTATCGGCACGCCCATTGGAAAAACATTAGGGGATGAAGTAATGGTATTTTGCATGCACCAACGCATGAACATTATGATAGCAAATGCTGATGCCTTTATTGCCCTACCTGGTGGTTTTGGAACTTTGGAAGAGCTTTTCCAAATTACATCCTGATCACAGCAGAACTTTCACCAAAAACTCATAGGTATATTAAATGTTAATGGTTTTTATGATAGTTTGTTTTGTTTTCTTGATCATGCTGTAGAAAAAAGGTTCATCTCACAAGCGACACGTCAAAGTCTTGTAACTGCTGCAACTCCTGAACAATTGCTCAATCAACTAAATGAATTTGTACCACAACGTGATCCAGTAATGGCTCCACGGAATTGGGAACAAGGCAGCAGCAGCAAAAAGCAAAAACTTGATTTGACTTTGTCTTTGTGAATTTTTGTTTTCTCTTACGGTTTTAGTTTCTTGTAATTTTTCTTATTTCAGGCTCGAATTGCAGTTTTCTGGTAAGACCTTCTACACTCTACCTATCTTTATTTTGACATTGGGGACAATGTCTTTAATTAGTTGGGGGGAGGGATAGTTGACATTACCATGTACATAGTTTAGTTAAAAAAAAAAACTAACAAGCTAATCTTTATTGTTACTAACTTATTAGATGTATGATGGCAGAGTAAGGAGTAGTTTTGCTCTTGAGACGCATCTTAACTTGCATTTCATAATAGGTCTTAAATCATCTTTGTTCTTGTATATATGTTTTTTTTAAAAAAAAAACACACACACACACAATTTTGATCTTTTCAATTGATATTGATACAAGCATGTGCTGAATCTGAGCTTAATTGATGATAAAAGTATGCAAAACAGTTTATAGTTGAATCATTTTCATGATATACATGTGTATATGATTGTGGATATTAGGAAGAAGGCATGGTTGAATTGAGTGAATGTTCCATACCTTTGTGAGTTTTGGGCTTTTCCAAGTTTGATACTTACACTTGGTTATTTTCTTTCATGAGTGATGTCAATTATGAATTTATTTTCTAGAACTTGCATTGAATCGATTTGAGATTACATTGGTCTGTATGTTGCATGAAAATGACAGAGGCATTTTTTCTTGACTTAGCTGCTTGGGCCAAATAAACCTACCTTGCATTTATCCAAATATTAACTCCCTCTGAGCCTATTTGCCTATTCTTTGTTCTTAGCTCATTACAAGCTTTGAGTGAAAAACCATGTTTTACCTTACCTTAGGGAATGGGAGAGCATTGATTTTCTTATTGGAGAAGTTCTTTTGCTTGCAATGATTTAAGTGTGGGGGAATTGGTGTGCTGATACGAAATGCTTGGTACAAAAAAAAAATAAAAAAATAAAAAAATAAAAAAATAAAAAAAGGAATGAATGTGTGAAGAGAATGAGTATTTTATAGTTTTGGGTAAAAATTTTATTCTTTCTACTTGAGTTACTCCTCAATGCTCTTTTATTCTCTTTAGTTTTAACCTGCTATTATCCATATTGTTCCCTTCCTTCACCTTATAAGTTCCATTACAACCTTTTTGAAAGACCTCTTGATTTTTACAATTTATTTAATCTAAGTAGTGGAGAATTGATGTATATGCAAGCCTATGGTAAAATGCTTTCATAATTTGACTGAGTTGAGCGTAAACAGTTAACCTAAATACCTTGTGTGATTTGAGTGTCACTTGTGAAGAATTTTACTCAATCTGAACATGCCTATTTCTGATTAAAGCATGATTATGCTATACTTTATTCTCAATTGATTTGATTCAACTATTCTTTGTTAAGCATACTTGACTTATTAATTATGATTTATATTTGATACAATGCTTGTATTTAAAAATTAGTTGAATTGATTAAATAAAATATTACATGTTTGTGGGTATCATCCTGGTAAACCCTCACGAGACTATAACTCGTCCACTAGGGACACCTAGGGGTTTAAAGGCTTGTGGCACATGCTAAGTGCCATCGTGTGTTTCCTACGAAAATGGATTAGATTAGGTATAATCAGTTTTTTATGTTTTTAGTTTAATAATATGATGTTTCTTGTTTTTCTTTAGTTTTGTTCTTATGTGTTTTGCCCGGGAGTGCAAAAGCTTAAGTGTGGGAAAATTTGATCAATCAATTTGAGACACTTATGTAAGCTTTGTATTAGGCTTCATTAGATGTTTATTGTACCCAATATTAGTATTTTAGATGAGTTTAATGTTGTTGGGCTTCATTGGGTTTTAATGTAAATATTGGATAATTTTCGGATTTTGATGCATTTTGACCTTTCTTCCTTGGTTAGGCCATAACTTGTTACTCGGTGATCCGATTGAGGTGATCTTGGTGTCTTTGGAAAGCTAAGACAAGGATCTACAAGTTTCATGAAGAACTCAAGAGCTGGATCGGAATTCTAAGGGCCCAAAATAGCCTTGTAATACAGAGTGAGTTTGCTGTCACGGAACCATCTGGGCAGTATGCACATATTGGACTATATAGTGGGTTATAGGCCTCCTCTTGGGCTGAAACTTGGTCATTTGAAAGATAAGACCCATATCGCCAACTTCACTGAAGACTATTTTGTCAATAGATGTCGTTTTAGGCATGCTTCTGAAGCTACAAGTTGGTCTGAATTTGGAAACACGTTCTTCCAACCTAACTTGAGGTAGGTGCAGTGTTTTTGGCATTTCTAGAGTTCTAAAAGTCCAAATGACATGATTCAAATTGGAGATTTTCAAGGAGACAACTGGCTACAACTTTCATGAAGACATCCAAGCCAAAATGCACCGTCTAGGTGATGAATTTAAAGCCAGAAGTTGGATAAGAGTTGTTGACTAAAAGCCACCAACCATACACCAACCCACCTACCATGCACCAAGCCACCAACCATGTATCAAGCTTTCATTTTTGACAATTTTCATATTCTTATAGCTTGTATTCAGATTATGTACATGTACAAATTGACTTCTAGGATTAGTATAAATAGACCCAACCTCTTTGTATTAGAGGCATTCAATTTGGAAGTAAGTTTCAAGAAAGTTTAAGTATTTGTGAGAGTTTTCTTTCTCTTCTTCTCCATTCTCTTTGCAATTTCGTTTTTGTTCTTTAAATTTCGAGTTCTTCCTTCCCATCCATGGAAGGCTAGGCTCTCATAATCAATCCAAGGGATTAGTCATCTTGTTGTTTAATTTGGAGATCTTATTTTGCTTGTTCATATTGCTTAATTGTTATTCAAGTTTCTCTTCTTCCTCTTTTGATTTTTATCTAGATTAAATTGCTTAATTTGATTTAGATGTTGATGTGGTAATAGCTTTATTATCATGTATTCAAAGAGGATCATAAAGATTAAACAATATATTAAAGCTTTTTGATAGATTGTTTAGCTTGGTTAAATTCTAGATCTTAAGTTAATCTATGTTGGATGTGCTTACTTTATCTAATCTTGGTTAATCAAATCCTAGATGCTTATCTAGTAAAGAATTCTTGGATCATGTTAAGGCTTCTTGATGTGATCTAAGGCCAAGAACATGGTTAGCAATTAAGTGAATTCCTTGTGATCAATGATGAGTTAAACTCAAGATCGGTAAATTTCCTTGGATTGGTTATTTCTTTATATTTGTTTACAACTTTGAATCTCCTACTTTTATTAATCTTGTTAATCAACAACAAAACCCCCCCTTTTTTAATTATCTTGATATAATTAAATCTTTGTTTTTGGATCCTTGAGAGACGATTCGGTTCATTCTCTATACTACAAATTAGTTTGTGAACCGGTTATTTTATTTGATAGGTCTCAACAACCTCTTGTCAGTTAGCCACGGTTTTCTAGCGATAGTTGCAAACGTGGCTCAACTAGCCATAAAATTTACTAAATTAACCTAATAAAATTCTAGTAAATATTAGCATTAAGAAATTTGTATATAAAATTAGTTACGGATAGCTGTGGTTAAATTAAGTCATGGAATTTGGAAAAGATAATAACAACAAGTCACATTATAGTTATGGAATTTGTATAGAAAACTAGTCAAGGTTAACGGTGGCTAAATTAATGCAATTTGATGGTGGCACTTGTCAAGAATAGATATGGATCTGCCTTACAAATTGGGTTTGCAAAAGGAAGTGCTACCTCGTGTCAGGCCAGCCGATGCGTACAGAGACAAAATCAAGAGAGGTTGGCGAACGTTGTCTACAACTTGTTCCTCGGTTGCCGGGTAGAAGATCCATTTGTTCAGGTGGGACAAGTGACATCTCCAATTTGTTTCCATTCTTGGACTACATCACCAATATTAATCTCATGGCTTTTGATTTTGTTTACTGTCACATTTTTCTTTTTCTTTTTTCTTTTCTAGTTATTGGGCTTCATCATTGCATCTCTCCCAAGCTGGATGAGTGGAAATTTGAGCTTGTAAGAACCCGTGACGGTGACACCAAGGCTGGATTTTCCTTTGGATGGAGCAGGTATGGACTTCCTGGATTCTGTTACTGATCCATGGTTCAATTTGCAGGTGGATGTGAAGTCTGACAAGAAGATTGTGACTTGTTCTCCATGGCAGCAAAGATGAAGCTTGAGTAAACACAGCAGAGCTCCTATGAGAGCTAGCTCTGATACCATATGAGAAATTGATTTGTGGAAAACTGAAAAACTGATTTGTATTTTGTCTAATCTTTCTATATATATATATATATATATTTAGCTGAGAACGTGAATAAGAAGGAAAGAAACTGAAGTAGAAACTAACTAAACAACCTGTAACAAATTCCAACTAACCTGAAACTATTTAACTAAATAGAAAATGGTTAACAGTAGTTACATGATAAATAATGGTTCATGATGGATCATCACTGTTATTTGTATCTGGCAAGAATAATAGTGCTTACTGTTTTAGGTAGCTTCAATTTTTGGTTTATCTCAAAGGACATTGGGCTTATTCGGGTGGAAAATTTTGATTGAGAATCAACAGACAAGCATGAGGAGATGGAAAACAAGGGAGGCAGAGTTACATCCATACTTTGTTCTTGGTGACTTTGGGAATCTTTTAAAGAATGGAGTGCATATCGGGCCGGTGTTCCTCGTGTTGAGTGGGACTGAATCCGTGACACAGTATTACAACGTCTCCTGTTTACCATTCAGCTGTGTATTGATCCATCAAAACCTTCCCCACGGTTAAGGTAAGTATGTCACTCGGAAACATGTTATTTCTAGATATACCCCTAAAATGAAAATTCCTTTCATTTTAACATTCTGATGTAATTATGTGATTGTGTTTTATTCTCTTTTGCAATTTGTTATTGTTATACCGATTTTGATTGGAAACTATAAAATTTGATGAAGCTTTTTTTTTTTTTTTTCACTTTGTTGAGAGATGTATACCTATTTTTTGTGTAGCTTATTCTATGTGTTAGAGCATCAAATAAAATAAGAAGGTTCACCTTCAAAACATGATTAACTCATTAACTCGAATGTTTTAATTTTTGTCATAGAAAATAATTGTAGTGAATTCCGAGTCCTAAAGCCTTAATCATTTGATATTCGCTATTGTTAGTTTGCTTAGTTTAATTTCATTGCAATTTAGTTTCTGCTTTATTGCTTTAATTAATTGTTTAGATAATCATGATCATTAAAGTGTGGTATTCACACGATCCTCGTGAGAACGATATCTTTCTTTACTACTTATACAATCCGTATATTTGTGGTGAGCAATAAGTTTTTGGCGAGATCTCGTTTGCTACCAGGGAAAACATTTAAAACAAGGATTTCATATCTTATAAATCATTATATGAGTGTTCTCTTTAGTAGTTTAAAGCATAGTCTCCTCTGATTTGAACTTACTAGACTTGAATGTGATACATCATAGCACTCCCAATTCATGTTGATTAAAGAATGACTATTGCTTCTAATGCTGTAAGTCAACAAGCCTTCTTAGCTGTACACATACTTAGAGATTTGATCCTTTAACCTTGAAGATGGCATGGGCCATAAACAAATTATCTCTTTTCTCTAAAAATTGATGATAGGACTCACAGATTATGCTCCCATACCATCCCTGCCTGGTTATTATTCTTTTATTGTTTAATCTGTTCTTAATATCTGACCAACTGATAATGGCATGTCAAGGTAGCGGCTATACTGAATAAAAATATATATTTTAGGATCAAACGCTTGCTACTAAATCAAAAACCAAAAGCTTAAGTTGTTAAGGGTGCAATTTTTATTTTGTTATTGCTTCTCAAAGTTGCATTAGGAACCAAGTGGCTCCACCCATTTTTAGGTGCCAGAGGTTTGAATGTTAAGCTTAAGAATCTTTTAAGGGTGACATTGGCCTGATTACTGAGTAGTGGTGTGAAAATAATCCATTTATTTACCATCTATCCAATCTATCCATGACTAAATCCAATTCAATCCACCCAGTAATAATAATAAATTAAATAGATTAGATCAGATTAGTTAATAGATAGTTAATGAATTGAGTCCAATATCTATTGGAATCCAGTTACTTACTCATGACCAATTTAATATCCAACTAACTCATAATTCAAAACCCTAACTCATTCATTTTCTAAAGAGATAAAGAAATATTTTTTCTAGAGAGAAAATCATTTTTCTCTTGAGAGAGAAACTTACCTTTTTTTAGAGAGAAAAAGAATTAATTTTTCTAGAAAAGAAACTTACTTTTTCTACATAGAGAAAATTAAATTTTTTTTAGAGAGAAAATTTAATTTTTTCCTAGAGAGAGAAATTTAATTTTTTCCTTGAGAAAGAAAATCAAATTTTTAGAGAGAGAAAATAAATTTTTCAGAGAAAAAATTAATTTTTTCTAGAGAGAGAAACTTACTTTTTGTAGAGAAAGAAAATTAATTTTTTTCTAAAGAGAAATTTAGTTTTTTCTAGAGAGAAAATTTTTTCTAAAGAGAGGAAATTTTTTTTAGAGAGAAAATTAATTTTTTTTCTAGAGAGAGAAAGTTAATTTTCTAGAAAGAGAAAATTCTTTATTTTTTAGAGAGAAAGAAAGAATTTTTTTAGAAAGAATTTTTTTTAAAATTAATTTTAAATAAATGATTCGAATATCTATTTATCTTATCTATTAAAAATGATTAATAGATGAATTAAATATCCATATATTAAAATGGATCACAGATGATTTGGATGATTTTAATAATTTTTTAATAAATCTCAAATGAATTAGTAATTAATTTTTTATCTATCTATCATAATCTAATTTAAAATCTATCCAATCCATCTATTTGTCATCCCTATTTCTAAGTAGGCACGGATATCAATCTCTTTGACTTGGCTTCTGGTTATTGTGCTATGGAGATGCCTTTGGCCAACAAGCGCATATCATTTTGTATATAATTTTGGAGATGGATGAATAAGAGAGTAACAAATTTTCTGTTCAAGCGTATACGATCTAAGAACCTGAGATGAGCACAACAATAAAGTGACTACTGAAACTTGCCTCTGTTGTCCTGTGCTATTGAATTAATTCATGCTAACTGTTTTAGGACTAATAGAATAGAAACAGAAATTTGTTTTTAAAGATATGCTTATCTCTCCTTTTCTTCCGCTGCTATAGGATAAGTTTGTTAGCAAACAAACAGATAGGGATAAGTAGATAGATTTGTATTCTAATCTTGTAACTGATTGGCCTATATATACAAGGCCTCTCTGCACGTTGTAAATAAGTTTTTTTTGCAATAATCAATTCAGTTAATTACACACATTCTAATATGGCACCAGAGCGGGTCGATTCTGAAAAGGAGTTGGAGGATAATCAAGACTCCAACAAATCAGCCTTCTATCTTGGTTCTTCGGATAATCCTGGAACCCCCCTTGTTGCTGCAACCCTCAATGGAAACAACTACAGGACATGGGCTCGTTCGATGAAGACTGCATTGCGTGCAAAGATGAAGCTTGGCTTCATAGACGGAAGCATCAAAAAACCTGCAATCAAGTCAGGTGATTATTCCAAATGGGAAAAGGTGGACTCGATGGTGATGGCTTGGATCATCAACGCTACTGATCCAAGTCTACATGGGAGTATTTCACACGCTTCAACAGCAAGAGACATCTGGATTGATCTTGAAGAGAGGTTCGCGCGAGTCAATGCACCAAGAATCCATCAGTTGCCGCGCACACTTTGCTTGATGGAAAAAGAACCAGATATGAGTGTAACAGATTATTACACAAGATTCAAAGATCTCTTTGATGAGTTGGATGAACTCCAACCTTTGCCAGAATGCAGTTGTGGAGCAGCAAAGAAGCTGACACAAAGAGAAGAGGACCAACGTGTACATATGTTTCTTGGAGGTCTTGATAATGAGCAATTTGCACATGTCAAGGCAACGATCCTTAATGCAGAATCCCTGCCTTCTCTTCGTCGCGTTTTCAACCATATTCAGAGGGAAGAATCGCGTTTTATATCAGAAAAAGAGAGGAGCAGCAAGGCTGAAACAGGTTCAGCTTTTAATTCATACAAAGGGAACAAATACAAGGGCAAAGATGGTCCTCGACCCAAGTGTGATCATTGTGGCAAAACGGGCCACATAAAAGCAAAATGCTTTGAGATAATTGGGTACCCTGCTCATTGGGATACTCGCAAATCAAGCAAGCAAGGAACACAGTCCAATGCTTTTCTGGCCAGCAGTGATGATGCAAAGAAAGAAAACTCAGAAGGTTCTGTAGCAGGTCATGCACTCCATGGAAAACGCATGACACACAATGCAGGGCAACATGAGAAAATGGCTGGTAATAATACGTTGGAAAACAAGATTGAATGGGTGATAGACAGTGGTGCATCACACCACATGACACCATTACTCTCTCTTTTGAAGGAAGTATGTGAAATAACTCATCCTTTCTACATAACAGTACCCACAGGAGAAGCTGTTTTGGTAGAAAAGATGGGAAATTTCGAGCTTAATGAAAATGTTAAGCTAAAAAATGTCTTATTTGTGCCTCAATTCAGTTGCAACTTAATTTCTGTGCATAAATTGGCTCTTGATTCAAACTGTACAGTGACTTATGATGTGAATTACTGTGTGATACAGGACCGGATCATGAAGAGGACGATTGGATTCGGTGAACTGCATGGAGGGGTTTACGTGTTCAAGGAATCAATGCAAAGTTTCTCTTACAATACAGTACAGCAAAATAAAGCAAGTCTGTGGCACTCAAGGATGGGGCACCCTTCAACACAAGCTCTTCGATGCATTTCGCATTTACTTAAGTGTAGTTTCAATTTGAATGAAGATGGACATTGTGATATTTGTCATAAATCCAAACAATGCAGACTTTCCTTTAATCTTAGTGACAATAAAGTTGAAGAACCGTTTCATCTTATACACTGTGATTTGTGGGGAAAGTATAACACTGCTGCACACAATGGGTCACACTATTTTCTTACAATTGTCGACGATTATTCACGGGCAACATGGGTATATCTTATGAAGCATAAAACAGAAACTATGGACATGTTTAAAAGTTTCTGTAATATGATCAAGAGGCAATTCAATGCACATATAAAGAAGATACGCAGTGATAATGGTAGAGAGTTTACTAACTCTAGCTTTCAAAGATACATCCGAGAGGAAGGAATTATACACGAGACGTCTTGTGTAGCAACACCCCAACAAAATGGGCGTGTAGAACGGAAACATAGGCACATACTTAATGTTGCAAGAGCATTACGTTTTGAAGCCAATCTTCCTATAAGATTTTGGGGAGAATGTGTATTGGCAGCCACACACCTCATAAACAGGACTCCCACAATTGCTAACAATGGGACTACTCCTTATGAGATGTTATATGGAAAGCCACCAAGCTATGATCATGTCAAGGTCTTTGGGTGTCTATGTTACGTGAAGAATCCATCCAAACAACGTGATAAGTTTGCATCAAGAGCTGAAAAGTGTATATTCGTTGGTTACCCAAAAGGTCAAAAAGGGTGGAAGGTCTATAACTTGCAAACCCGTGAATTTATTGTTTCACGTGATGTGATCTTCTATGAGGATATTTTTCCTTATAATGAAGGGAATGAAACAACAAAATGCAGTGTATCTATGTTCCATGATACGTTGCAAACAGAAACAGATCACCCAAGCAATATGATCAATGAAGAACATGAGCCAAATATGGGAGAAGTTTTACAAATTCCAGCTGAGGAAGAAAATAATCTTCAAGACACTGGAAATGTTGAAGAAGATCCACAAATTGTAGAAGAAGAAATTCATACTGGTATAGTATCGGAGACTGCAAATGAGGGGGAGCAACATATAGCTCCCATCAGGAGAGAACAAGCTCCACGCACACGACAACCTCCTTCATATCTGAAGGACTACTATTGTCACGCAGCTATTGTAAACCCTCCATGCACGTCATCAAATTCAAGCACCTCTTTAGGTACGGTTTATCCCATTTCAAAGTTTATAACTTATGATCATTTTTCACAAAGACATCGAGCTTATCTTGCAGAACTTGCATCTCAAAAGGAGCCTAATACTTATGCACAAGCTATCAAGCATCCAGAATGGCAAAATGCTATGACACAAGAGATCAAAGCATTGGAAGAAAATCACACATGGGATTTAACACCACTGCCTCCAGGAAGAAAAACTGTGGGATGTAAGTGGGTGTACAAGATAAAACACAAAGCTACCGGTGAGATAGAAAAGTATAAAGCGCGTCTCGTGGCAAAAGGTTTTACTCAAATTGAAGGAGAAGACTTTAATGAAACTTTTGCACCAGTCGCTAAGATGACTACTGTTAGATGTTTACTTTCAGTAGCAGTGGCAAAAGGATGGGAGCTTCACCAAATGGATGTGAGCAATGCCTTTTTGCATGGGGATCTAGATGAGGAAGTATATATGGATGTGCCACAAGGATACGATGTATCTAATGGAAGAATGGTTTGTCGTTTACGCAAATCTTTATATGGTTTGCGCCAGGCATCACGCAACTGGTATTCAAAACTTTCACAAGCATTGGTAGATTATGGGTTTAAAGAGTGTCATGCTGATCATAGTCTTTTTGTTTACTCACATGACTCGATCTTCCTAGCAGTGTTGGTCTACGTTGATGATCTTGTCATAGCAGGTAATGACACATATGCATGCACAAAGTTCAAGCAATATTTGAGCACTTGTTTTCACATGAAAGACCTAGGAAGCTTAAAATACTTTCTTGGTTTGGAATTGGCACGAGGCCCAACTGGTTTATTTATGTGTCAAAGAAAATACACTTTAGATATATTGAATGAATGTGGCATGCTTGGATGCAAGCCTTCTTCTCTTCCCATGGAACAAAATCATCGTCTTGCGTTGGCAACAGGGTCACCTTACTTAGATCCCTCACAATATCGAAGGCTTGTGGGACGTCTTATTTATCTCACCATCACTCGCCCAGAGATCACTTACTCAGTTCACATTCTAAGTCAATTCATGCAAACACCACAACAAGCTCATTGGGATGCTGCTATGAGAGTTCTCCGCTACTTAAAGTCATCTCCTGGTCAAGGAATTATATTACCAAAAGACAATGATCTCCAACTTACTGGTTACTGTGACTCAGACTGGGCTTCTTGTCCACTCACACGCAGATCAATTTTAGGCTACCTAATGAAGCTAGGTTCATCTCCTATTTCCTGGAAAACTAAGAAACAAACTACTGTATCTCGATCTTCTAGTGAAGCAGAATACCGAGCCATTGCTCATGCTACTAGTGAGATTATTTGGTTAAGAAGTCTATTGCAATATCTACAGGTAGATTGCATCTTGCCTACGCTTCTACACTGCGATAATCAAGCTGCACTCCACCTTGCAGCCAATCCAGTTTTTCATGAACGAACCAAACACATAGAGGTGGATTGTCATTTTATCCGTCAACACTTGCAAGCAGGCACGATATCCACCAAATATATTCCAACAAAGCAACAACAAGCTGACATTTTCACCAAGTCCTTAGGTGGACAGCAATTTTCTGATTTATCAATCAAGTTAGGAGCTCATAATCCTCACACTCCAACTTGAGGGGGAGTAATAGAATAGAAACAGAAATTTGTTTTTAGAGATATGCTTATCTCTCCTTTTCTTCCGCTGCTATAGGATAAGTTTGTTAGCAAACAAACAGATAGGGATAAGTAGATAGATTTGTATTCTAATCTTGTAACTGATTGGCCTATATATACAAGGCCTCTCTGCACGTTGTAAATAAGTTTTTTTTGCGATAATCAATTCAGTTAATTACACACATTCTAATAAGGACTATAGTTAATTTGATTTTTCTTATCTTTCTAATTTAGTTTGTGACATTTAGCTGTAACGGTCCTGTGTTAACGCAATTTTATTTTTCTAGAAAAGATGCAAAAAGTAGTATATGGATTGGATCATTCAAAATCAGCCAAACTCTTCCATGTGCCAATTACGTGAAAAACGAGAAGTTCAAGTAAATACATGAGACATACTCATATAGCAGAAAACATAAGCCGTCATTTACTCATCTGGAAGCCCGAGTTTATAACGATTTAAAAGATGGAAGGAGGCTTTAGGCCTTAGCCAGCAGATCCTTGTTAGTACCATCAGCTGGGTCATTAATTTGCACTATAGCCAAACTCTTTATTAGTTATAAAAACTTCAGTTGTAATCAGGATTTGCCAAAAGGTAACTCTCAACGATCTTTACAAGCCCTTCGACCTTGGCTTGGCCTGCCTTCAGCTCCTCCTCACTGAACTTAGCATCGCCTTTAGTGAAATACTTGACATTTGCCTTCCTAATGGATCCTCCATTGGGTCCTTCCACCACTTTGCTCTCGAATGTGATCTTCTCCAATGTGTCGGCCAACCCAGTGCCCTCAATTATGCTGAAGTTGTATACAAAGTTAGCCTCATCAATTGCATCAACTTTGTGCAACACATACTTGGTTTGGTCACCTGCGCCCATTAAATTGATTTCACATTCCTTTAAACCATGCTTAATTCCATTAATTTGTTCTGATAATTACATATGTATGTGTGTGTAAAAGCTAGCATTTACTAACCTTCAATCGTGGTGAGCTTCTTGATGGTTCCAGCACCACCATTTCCTTCAACGAATTCAATACTCTGGATGACATCCAGAATCTTTGGGAAGAGAATATGAAAATCTAATGCCATGGCTTTGTAAAGCCTAGCAGGAGCCACAGCAGCAGGGTGAGCGAATTCATCAGTAAAAACACCCATGATGTAGATGTTCTAGATGAAAATTAACAAAAGGAGGATTAGTGATGCGAGTATGAGAAGATGTTAATTGGTTGCTGCTGTGTGGTTTGTGATCAGTGAAGAGGGTAGACTAAATATATACTCCTGGCTAGTGATGCCTTGTCTGGTTTGCATTAAGCGTTTAACGTTAGGTTACAAGTTATAACTATTAGTTAGAATGTAATTTTATTTTTTGTTGTGGCAGTGTATAACCCCACGTATATATGTGTTGTAAGTGAGTCTATGGGGCTTTGTAATGCACACATGGCGCATTGGTAAGTTTGGTTAAGATCGCTAAAATGGGTCAAACTTGTCGGGCTAGCCCGTTTACTTGCATAAATTATGCGAGTTGAGCTTCAAAATTAGTAACTAGTAAAAATGCGGGTAATTTTGGATCAACTAGTTTAACCTGCGAGTTAAATGCACCAAC
Source organism: Styphnolobium japonicum (assembly GCA_023212625.1). Classification (NCBI taxonomy): domain Eukaryota; kingdom Viridiplantae; phylum Streptophyta; class Magnoliopsida; order Fabales; family Fabaceae; genus Styphnolobium; species Styphnolobium japonicum. The sequence goes on along the minus strand of JALBWW010000003.1, from coordinate 14,629,880 downwards.
CCACAGGGCCCACTGGCCGCCTGCATAATTTTTTTAAAGTTTCAATTTATTTGTACAAAAAAAATTAATTTTAAAGTTAATTAAACACTCTTTTCTCAAGCAAAGCACAACCCACACACAAATACATTTATTAAACTCCATAAGTTTATGTTATTTATTTGTTTGAATGCATCCTTAACCCTTTAAATGAAATTAAAGTATTCAATACTATGTTTATGTAATGTAATATTTAATTTGAGATTATTAAATTTAAGATTTTTATTAAATTTAAATTTATTTCAAAGTTTTGAGTAAAAAAAATGTTTTGTGACGACCCGTGAGTTGATGTGAGGCGAGTCAAAATAATTAATTTGTAATCCGTTTAAATATGATCCAGTCTGTTTGACAATCTTAGGCTGAGTTATTAAACACTTTTGATGTGCGTCCATACCCACAACAAGTCCATATGATGGATGATTGCTAGCTTTTTATAAAACTAACAATCTTTTCCCAAAAACACTCGACTTAAACTTGTAATCTTGTTTTATACGACTTATTAAATCAAATATTTATCACTTGATCAAAATTTATAACTATTAATTAAAAAATAATTTTATTTCTTTATTATTGCTCGCATCTATAATATAGCAGATGGGTATGAGGAATTTCACATTATATCTATGGCGCACTAGGCTAGGGTGTCAAATACCTTTTAATATTCGCTTATACGGATAGTGAGTTAGGTTAGGTGAAGAAGTTTAATGAGGTAGGTGAGTTTCTTTTTTTCTCATTGGAATAATTTGGCTTTTTTATATAAATATACCTAAAAATAAAAATATTTATCGTTTTATCACACATGAAAAATTATGTACTAAAATATTCTTTTTTTTTTTCAAGTTGAGAAGTCGTTTTTTCTCAAACCGACTTCCTAACTATGTTATATTTTTTTAAAAAAAAACCCGTTGGGAAGTCGGTTTGGAGGAAACCGACTTCCCAACGGTGGAAATCAAAAATTTTTATACCCTGTTGAGAAGTCGGTCAAACCGACTTCTCAACATGTTAATTTTTTTTTTTTTACATTTCTATACCTTAAACCAGGTGTGAATGAGAGAGAATGGTGTGAGTAAAAAAAATTTAACCTGTTGAGAAGTCGGTTTGGGGGGAACCGACTTCTCAACAAGGTATAAAAAAATTTAATTTTCATCGTTGGGAAGTCGGTTTCCTCCAAAACCGACTTCCCAACGGATTTTTTTTTTTAAAAAAAAACATAATTAGGAAGTCGACTTGAAAAAAATCAACTTCTCAACTTGAAAAAAAAAGAATATTTTAATATATAATTTTTTCTACGTGATAAAATGATATATATTTTTATTTTTAAATATATCTATATAAATGGGCCGAATAATTTTGGTAGCATGAAAAAGTTTTGAAGAAAATTTAATGACTAGTCAAAGAAGGCGGATCTGAAATACATGCACACACAAATATGTTGTTGTTGTGGAAGGGTGTACAATATGTTGTTGTTGTGGAAGGGTGTACGGATGGTGAGTTAGGTTAGGTGAAGAAGTTTCATGAGGTAGGTGAGTTTCTTTTTTTCTCATTGGAATAATTTTGGTAGCATGAAAAAGTTTTGAAGAAAATTTAATGACTAGTCAAAGAAGGCGGATCTGAAATACATGCACACACAAACATGTTGTTGTTGTTGTTGGGGAAGGGTGTAGTGCACCAGACATTAACTAACAGAGACCAGAAGCCGATCTTATTATAATAAATCATTATCTGCATAATTGACAGGTTATTTTGTCTGCACTGCAGATTCCAAACTTGACATAATTGCGTAGGAAAGAGAAATGGGAAATTAAATACAAGTTGGAAGAAGGAATAGCTAAGCACGACTCTAGAAAGAAAACGACAGCAATCTCAAGGACCCGTTGCTTCAACATTGGCTACCCAAGCCTGTCGTTTTCTGTTTTGTCTTGACTTCATGAGAGATTGTTAGATTAAAATAGATTTTTTGTCACCTCCAATATTTTTAATTTTTAAGTTAATTAGAAGAAGAGCCATGCGGCTAGATTCATGTGAACATTTTTAATTAAAACTATGAGATGACAGCTACTTATAGCTTAATTTAAAATTTTTGACATACTGAGTCTAGCTAAAAATGTTTTCACTTGAATTTTTTAAAATACATGTTTAAGTTAGATGATAGATCGATTATTATATTTGTTATGTACAATAAATTATTCACTAATTTCTACTGCACATAGTAGATTTAGATAACTGTTTAATCCGTTTATATTAATCTATCAAAATATTTAACCTTGTTTTATATGTGGCAAGTTAATAGTAAAATGATTAACATGAATTGTTATGTAATATATTTAATTTTAATAAAAATTAATTAAATCCTGATATTTTCTCCTTAAATTTATGTGCTTATTTTACAAATTTTATGTAACATTATTTATTTGTTAATGAATTGACATGAGTTGTCTTTGCGTTTGCGAGCAGTGGAATCAAATTTTATTTTATCTTTCTTAAACTTGCAAAATACTTTTTTTTTATTTAAGAGTTGTTTTCATGATTTGAAGCAACAACCTTCTATTTTAATTTCGGACTCAGACTTCTATTTCTTTTCTTCGTCTTCTATTTTATGAGAAATGGTATTTTTTTAATTAATAATATTTTACTACGGGATAAGATTAGAACACGAAGAGGAGAGATAAGATTTGAATCCTTAAAACTTCACCCACCTCGTATTCCAGCGATAAATGTCCACTACTAATGCATTAAAAGAATAAATGTAATATGTCTCTAAAAAGGAATATCCTAATAGTTGATTATTAGATATTATATTATAAAGATTTAAAATTTAAATTCTATTAAAATTGGATAGAATAAAAATTTATATATAAAAAAAAGATACATAATTTCCTTTTGTGACTTTTGATTGAAAACTAAATAAATAAATAAATTCAATCGCCTTACATGCAACTAGTTATTTAATTTGCGCTTTGTGTAAACTTTGTATTAGAGTTGAATACGTCAAGTCAAACTAAACTTTACTTTAAATAAGTTGAATCAGACTTTATTTAAAATAGTTAGATATGTGTCATAAATATTTAATCTTAGCTTAATTTATTACTTAACACAAACTTATTTTAGCCTTTGCCTTGGCTTGACTTTTTAAAAAGCTTGGCCAGGCGCGAAGGCTTTTTAAAAGCCAACCTATACATATTACACCAAAAGGTACAAGTTTGATCCCAATAATGATCTTCAACGGGGACTTTCATCGTTGAGTTCTTCAAAGAGAGTCTCAAAATGTTTGTTTTGATTCTTGAATTTGAGGGTAGCCAGGAAAAGTTCCAAAATTTGTAATTTGTAGGTGAAATGACAGTATTGGTTGAAGTGGTAATGGGTTGAAGTAAAAGGAGGTGAAAGAGAGTGAGACAGAGAGAGGTGGAATTATGGATGAGAGCGGTGTGAAGAGAGAAAGAAAAAGAAAAAGATGAAAGCAAGTAGTGAAAATTATAATTAAATTAAATTAAAAGTATAAGTAAACGGGCCTCTCAAGTTAATAAGGCTTTATTAAAGGCTTAAAGTCTAACATTTTTAGTTAAATAAATTTTTAAAAAATTTTAATTTGACTTTTTTTATTAAATAAATTAGATTAAGTTAGGCTTAATGTAGACTAAACATAGGCTCTTAACAGGTAACTTGATCCATTCTCACCTCTACTCTTACATATTAATATTAATTATTAATGCTTTGTAAATAATTTTTTTAAAAAGTTTTGCTAACTAATGTCATAAAAAGAATTTGTTAAAAAACACTTAATATTCTTTAATAAATTTTTAAATTGCTTAAGGGATTTGCTGTAGTAAGCTCGAGCATTTGTACATCCAAGCACTACTGATATTAAATTTTGAAATGGGTTTCACTTATATTTTAAAAGTTAAATTTATATTATTTTATTGATTATGGCTAATCATCTGCTCGAGCTTTCTCTAGCACCTCTCATTGCGTAATAAAGAAAGTATTGCTTACTTTTTGGATTCTCAATTAATATTAAATACTCTACTTTTGTATTTGATTCGTTTTATTTTAATTCATTAATATAAGGTCATTTGTTACCAAATACCAGTTTTAAATTTTATTGTAATGACAGGTTAGGAAATACCAGTTTTGTCATGATTGTGCGTCTTACATTAGAACTATAATTTTTTTTATTTGACATTGTTAATTATTATTAGTAAATAAACATATGACATAAAATTCATAAAAGTATTAAAAATATTTTAAATACCATATTAGGAACTGATATGTCAAAGGTCAAGAACCACTATATCTATCAAGGAATTGAAATGTCAAAGGTCAAGAACCAATACATCCATCAAGGATTTTAAAGGCTAGCGATCATTGAATGCAGAAGTTCATGTCAACACATGCTTGCAAGAATCATGTAAGCACTTGAATGGTCCACGTCAGCACCTAGGAGTATGTTTGGTTTGGCTGAAGAGTTTGCAGGTAAAGGAAATGAAGATGTAATTTTTTATTTTAAGTTAATATTTTTTTATTTGAGAATTTTTTTAAATAAAATGAATAAATTGAAAAATTATCATGTAATATTTTAATTATCTCTTATTTATTTTTATTAATATTTTATAATTATTTTAATTTAAAAAATCATTTCCCTTACCCTTTATTTTCTTTTCAAACTCTTCCTATCAAAACATACCTAATAGGATGTGAAATGATATGGTTATAAGACTCTACTTTAATTAAATTAAAAGTATATAGATACATTGTGATATTTGTATTGGACTACTGGCAATCGGGTAGTAGGGTTTTTTTATATTTTTATTTTATCTTCTAGATTTATAGTTCCTTTATTACATCTCTTAAATTGATATTCTAACAAAAGTTTAAATTTATATCATCCTGGGGGGGGGGGGGTGTTTCGTATCCCCATTTAAAATTTCCAGCCACCCGTTCGCCATTACTTGTGAGAAAGAAGGGTCATATACACAGAAGGCCTCGAATCGAATTACAGGTTTGAATCTTTTGGTGCTTCTGGCATTTGTATTAATCATTCGGATCATTATGGGACTAACTATTATCTTACCCAACTCAAGAGCAGGTAACATTAGCATCAGGACACTTGCTTTCTCTCGCTCTCTTTTTTATTTAAATAGCACAAATTTGGTGTTGGATTTCTGATTTTGGGAGCCACTGGAGAATCTCTTGGGCCTTTAACTAATACCAAGTTGCAGAGTCCGAAATATAGCTTTACAAAGCGAAATGGGTTTTTACTGGGCTTATTTTGCTCATAAAGAATTTACCAAAGCCCACAAATCGAATCCTCCCTCCCACTAAGACAAACCATCTTCGTCTCGATACGTACAGATTTTCTGCGAAGTTTCGTGAAAAGCATAGCATTCCACTAAATTGTAGTTGTACCCCAAGTTATCCTTTTCAACGGCTTCAATTTTGTGCTTCACGTAGTGCAATTCGCCACCTGCACCCATTTCGAATTCACATGCATACATACAAGATTTTTGTTTGCTAATAATACTCTCCCATTATATCTTGCGAGAATTTACATCTCTTTCTCTTTGTTTTTCCAAATTTATACGATAGCTTTGGAGAATGGATTTCAAATTTTATGCATTAATATTTACTTCTTATTATTATTATAAGCATGCTTTAGAAAAAATCCTCAGAAATACCTTCTGATAATTTAAATTAGCAAGCTATAGAATACAAATTATATATCCAAATGCAGAGAGAATTGATTTGATTAAGTTTCTTTACACATGTTGGGGATATGTGGATTTTTCTTATTATTGTTCACATATACCAACAGCTTTTCATCATTATATGAATTTCTGCTATCAAGATGAACAAGGGAAAGGGATAGTCTCTCGATCGGACTTTAATATTTCTGTGACCCTTTCTTGGCATGTAATTAACTATTAAACTATCTTATCCTAATTACATGTTTGATCTTGCTTAATTTTTATACTCAAATAGTTTTTCAACTAAAAGTTCTCTATGATCATATTGATTATAAACTTTTCTAAATACAAAATATGCTAATCCAAACATACAGTAAATGTGAGGATTAGAAAGGAAAAATATAATTTACATCTATTATTGCATGGAGTTTATGAAATTTCAATCAATAAATGTTGACATATATAAATAATAAAAGAGTTTATTTTACTATTTTAAATTTTTAAACTATTTTAAATTTAAATATGTTAAGAAATTATGAATTAACAATTTTTATAAACTCCTTAGGTTAAACATAGAGTGATCTGTTTGAGATGGTTCTAATAATTTGTTTTGTATTAATTTATTGAGATACACGGACATGGAAACTAATAGAGAACACTTGTTAGTAATATTGGCAGCCAAATTAATTAACCACACACCGGCACTGGATAATTTGCAACAACACCATATACAAGCAAGCTCTTAGTGATAGACTTCGGTTGTAACCAGGATTGGTTAAAACGTAACCTTCAATGACCTCGAAAAGGCCTCGCCCCTGGCTTTGCCACTCTTGAGCTCCTCTCTTGCAAATTAATGTGCACCATAGCCAAGCTTTTATATACTAGTCCTAAAGACTTCAGTTGTAATCAGGATTTGCAAAATGGTAACCCTCAATGAACTTTACAAGTCCTTTCGGCCCTTGCTATGCCACCCTTGAGCACCTCCTCACTGACATCAACACATCGCCTTTGGTGAAATACTTGACATTAACCTTCCTAATGGATCCTCCATTGAGGCCAGCCACCAGTATGGTCTCGAATGAGATCTTCTCCAATGTGTCCCCCAACCCGGTGCCCTCAACTACGCTGTAGTTGTGTACCAAGTTAGCCTCATCAACTGCTTCAACTTTGTGCAACGCATACCTGGTTTTGCCACCTGCGCCCATTAAATTAATATTGATTTCAAAATCCTTTAAACCATGATTAATTTCATTAATTTGGCACTGATAGTTAAAGTGCTTTTACTGACCTTCAACCAAGGTGATCTTCCTGATGGTTCCAGGACCGCCATTTCCTTCAATGGTTTCAATACTCTGGATGGCATCCACAATCTTTTGGAAGAGGTTATGAAAATCTAATGCCATAGCTTTGTAAGCCTATCAGCAGCCACAGCAGCAGGGGTAGCGTATTCGTGAGTAAAAACACCCATGATGAAGATCTTAGGCTGATATCTTGCCTATAATATCATGGAGATATTGTGATATCCACATATCATGCAACCAGCTGTACATATCTGATATTTAGGGATACATTGCATAAGTTTAAGTGTAATTATCATAAATTAACGCAACTATATTTAGAATGATTGCACTGGTTGTATACAGCCTGTACATGTATATATATATCATATTGAGAATCAATAAAAGACACGACATTCCAAACCAATTCTATTATGGTATCAGAGCTATACCAGAATTGAACCATGGATGACCATAAATCTTCCGCTGCAATCGATGGCAAGGAAAAGAATGTTAGAAAAACTTGAAATTGTTGGTGATGTTGTGGAAGATGTTGCAGCGCTTGAAAGATGAATAAGATGACGACTGGTTGCACAAATGATCCAAAGCGTGTGTATTACACTAAGCTTTAGGTTCGATTCGCCCCCACCAATCTTGATATATTGGATGCAATTGAGTTCTTGGCGAATCCCCTTCAGGATACTTTGGATTCCTTAAATTGGTTTGCACACACACTCTAAGCGTATCAATCAATGATATTTTACAAAATAAAGTTCCCTCACTCACTCTTGTGCACTAGAGAAGAAAAGAAATAATTTAGATAAATTTAGAAGAAATTTAGTAATGCATAAGCACTTACACCACTCGGTGAAGGGAAACAACTTTTCAAAATATTTAACAATGATCAAACTGAAGCCTTTAAGTAATAGTCGTGTTCATATTATAACAGATGTGATGTGCCAGGTTCGAATCCCAAAAGATGCAACTTCTGAGAATTGAAGCATGTCTCTTTACCAAAGGCAATGTCCAACCACTGAACCAAGGCAACATGTGATGTGAATTATTAACTGTTTAAATATATATCATATAGCGTATCAATTTTGAAAATCTCTCACAAAGAAGACAACTAACAATGGAGATGGAACGATCATCAGGAAGACCATCTCCCCTTATGATATCACTTCAAGTGATAACCCAAGGAGTTTGATAACTCAGGTACAATTAAAGGGAGAATATTATGACGAGTGGGCTCGTTCATTGAAGACTGCTCTACGAGCAAGAAAGAAATTTGGTTTTGTTGATGGAACCATCAAGAAACCTGACGAGGGATCTGCAGATCTCGAAGATTGGTGGACCAACAACTGCTTGTTGGTCTCTTGGATCATGAATACTATTGAACCTCCATTGCGCTCGACCATATCGCACATGGAGGTAGCGAAGGATCTTTGGGAGGACATTAAGGAGCGGTTTTCTATTGTAAATAGACCGTGTATTCAGCAGCTCAAAGTCGTGCTCGTTGAATGCAAACAGAAAGGGCTAACCATTGTCACATACTATGGCAAACTAAAGAAGTTGTGGGAAGAATTGGCAAACTATGATCAGGTACCTGCGTGCAAGTGTGTCTGCAAGTGCAATCTTAGTTCTAAGTTAGAAAAGAAACGAAAAGAGGAGAAAGTTCATCAGTTTCTCATAGGATTAGACGACACTCTCTATGGAACAGTGCGATCCAACCTTCTTGCTAAGGACCCGCTGCCTACACTGAACAAAATTTACTCAACACTAGTACAAGAGGAATGAATGTGCATAATGACTCGTATAGTAGAAGAACGTGGTAAAGTGATGGCGTTTGCAGTGTAGTCCAGTTTTAAGTGCAAAGAGAAGAAAGGAACGTGCAGTCATTGCAATCGGGCTGGTCATGATTCAGACAATTGTTTTCAAGTGGTAGGGTATCCTGAGTGGTGGGGAGATCGTTCACGTGGAACAGTGAAGGGAATTGGATGTGGGAAACCAGAACAGTCTACTGCTACATCTAATAACAAAAGACGAGGAGGACCTGTTAAAGCTCATGTAGCACAAACAACAGCACCTAAGGAAGACAACAATCTTGAAACCTCTGATCAAACTAATTCAAGCGGACTAACTAGTGACCAATGGCAGGTACTGGTCAGTCTCTTGAATAATGTCAAGCTAGGAGCAACTGAGAAACTCAGCGGTAAGTGTTCTCTTTTGCCATGGATCATTGATACGGGTGCTTCACATCATATGACTGGTCAACTAGAGTGCCTAACCAATGTGCGCAGCATTCTTGAATGCTTTGTGGGACTCCCAAATGGAGAAGAAACCGTAGCCACAAAAGAAGGAACCGTGGTGCTCAATGACAAACTAAGATTAACTGACGTTCTATATGTGCCTAGTCTGCATTGCAATCTTCTTTCAGTGTCATAATTGCTTACAGACTCTGATTATATAATTCAGTTCAATGACAAGTTTTGCCTTGTACAGGACCGCACCTCGAGGACGCTGATTGGAGCGGGTGAACAAAGAGAGGGGCTATACTCACTTAGAGGGATGGTTAAGGCAGCAGCAATAAAGACCAATAAAGAGATTTCTTTTGATTTGTGGCATAGAAGACTAGGACATTGTTAATGGATCTAAAATTACTGTGTTTACTGACCATGCAGCAATTAAGTATTTGTTAATCAAAGGAGAATCAAAACCTAGACTGATTAGGTGGATCTTATCGTTGCAGGAATTTGATGTCGAGATTAAGGACAAGAAAGGAAGTGAAAATATGGTAGCAGACCACTTATCCAGGCTAGAAAATTTTGAAGTTACTGTTAAGGGGAAGGATATTCTTGAAGAGTTCCCAGATGAAAAGTTATTTGCAATTGAGGAGAGGCCATGGTTTGCTGATATGGCTAACTTCAAAGCTGCTAAGGTCATACCAGAAGACTTGACCTGGCAACAGAAAAAGAAGTTCTTTTGGGATGTTCAGTATTACATTTGGGATGATCCTTATCTTTTCAAAATTGGACCAGATGGACTTCTTAGAAGGTGTGTGTCGCAAGCTGAAGGGCAAAAGATACTTTGTCACTGTTATGATTCCCCTTGTGGAGGGCATTTTAATGGAAAACGTACTTCTACCAAAGTACTTTAGTCCGATTTTTATTGGCCCTCTATCTTTAAAGATGCATACAATCATGTGAAGGGATGTGACAAATGCCAAAGGACTAGCAATATCTCAAAGCGGAGTGAAATGCCATTAAACCCCATTCTAGAGGTGGAATTATTTAATTGTTGGGGCATTGACTTCATGGGGCCATTCCCCTCTTCCTATTCAAATCAGTACACCTTATTGGCTATTGATTACATCTCAAAATGGGTTGAGGTCATTGCTACTCCTACAAATGATTCTCAAACTGCGATTAAGTTTGTCAAAAAGAACATCTTCTCTAGATTTGGAGTGCCAAGGGTATTGATCAGTGATGGGGGAACTTATTTCTGCAATAATCAGCTGCAAAATGTTCTCTCCAAGTATGATGTTTGACACAAAGTGGCCACTCTCTACCACCCTCAATGCAATGGTCAAGTGGAGGTATCCAATAGAGAGATAAAGAGAATTCTTGAGAAGACAGTTGGGAATTCAAGGAAAGATTGGGCAAATAAATTAGATGATGCCCTATAGGCATATAGAACGGCCTATAAAACACCTTTAGGCTTGTCACCATATCAGCTAGTCTATGGTAAAGCCTAACATTTGCCAGTGGAACTGGAGCACAAGGCATACTGGGCCTTAAAATTGTTAAATTTTGATCCTACCTCGAGTGGAAAAAAAGAGTTAATTAACTGCACAAGCTTGATGAAATACGTGTGCACGCATATGAGAATATGGGGATATACAAACAGAAGATGAAGGTCTATCACGACAAGTACATCTCTTAGAAAAATTTCTCTCCAGGACAACAAGTGCTGCTGTTCAACTCAAGGTTGAAGTTGTTTCCGAGCAAATTGAAGTCTAAATGGTCAGGACCATTCATTGTGAAAGAAGTGACACCCTATGGAGCCATAGAAGTGGAGGATCCAACTTCAAAAAGGGCTTTTCAAGTTAATGGCCAAAGGTTGAAACCTTATCTTGATGGGGTAGTTGACAGAGCACATGCTGCCCTTGTCCTACATGAGCCATAGCACCAACAAGGCGTCAAGTTAACGACGTTAACCTAGCGCTTCTTGAGAGGCAACCCAAGCAATTTCTTTCATTTTTTGTTTACATTGATTTTTTTAGTAGCATTTTTCTTTGTTTTTTTTTCTCTCTTTACTTAAGACTACGATCTTAGGTGTGAACTAATTGCATGCTCCATGATGCAGGAATATTGCTGAATTTTTGGGTTATTTTTAAGCATGGAACGAAGTGATGAAGGATGGAATGGCAATAGGCAGAAGTCAATTATCTCGCCCAGCAAGTGAACTTGCATGCCCAGCGAAAGGATCATTTTGGTCACCATCGCTTGGCGACGAAACCTCATCGCGAGGCGAATTACACAACAATACAAGATCGTTTGAGCCAATAACAATCATCGTCAGTCGAAGGAAATTTATCGCCAGGTGAATTTTCAACACCAAGTCTCTGTCTTCCATCACACGGCGAAAAGTGGTACATCGCCAGGCGAAATATCATTCTGAAAATGTCAAGATTGGATAAGGTTGGTCGCCTCGCGAAATTATCTACTTCACAAGGCGAAATTATCTACTTCGCAAGGCGAAATTATCTACTTCGCAAGGCGAAATTATCTACTTCGCAAGGCGAATTTCAAGCACCATTTTTCTATGTTATCTCGTGGGGCGAATATTGTGCTCTCGCGACGCGATACAAATTTTCCTAAAACTTCAAGTTTGTGCCCAGTACATATCGCAAGGCGAATAACATCCTTCGCCTTGCGAATTTTTAGTTGTTGGCTTTTGTGTGATTGTCGCGAGGCGAATGGTATTATCTCGCAAGGCAATATTAATCTTTAAAAAAATCCAAGCATTTTCCTAGTGCGCATCGGGAGGCAATGGACATATCCCGCAGGGCGAATTCTTTGCCAATTTGCTTCTGTGTCTGTTCGCGAGGCGAGGAAGGTGGTTTCGCAAGTCGGCGAAGCGAGAAAAGTTTCAATTCCCTCTGTAAGTGCACCTTCGCGAGGCGATGTCCAATCCTCACGAGACGATGGCTCGAGTTTTATAAATTCCTTCCTATTTCACAGCGTTCCTGCACGCACATTTTTAGACTTCTGCTAGGGTTTTTTCATTTCCCCAATTTCTCATTTAATATCCACCAATTCTCTTACTCAAATTCCAACTTTGCACGTCATTTCTCTGCAAATCATCTTCAAGTATGTCTTCTTTTCCTGCTTCCCACCTTAGGGTTCAATATCCATATCCTTACGCACAAAGGTTGCGGTTTCTCTTTTCATATTGCTCTCAATGATGTATTCTATGACTGAGATTGATCCATGATTATTTTCGTGTGCAATGTGAGTGAATTTTGTTGCTTTAATTTTCTCTTAGTTGGGGTTCATGTGGGAATGGATAGATTAGGTTCTACTCTGTTTTTCCATTAAAACATGCATGAGTTCACACACACCCGATGTTTGTTGAAAATTCCCAATGTGATCATTTTCACTAACTAAGTCATGAACTATCACTTGCATGAATGAAAATATCATGATAACCAATTTTTCCCGTGATTGTTGAAGGCTCTAACTTGATTATCTGAGTAGCTTTCTTGATTGCTGGCCATGTATGATGGCCCAATTAAATGATTTTTTTTTTATCTTAGGGAATATGGCACCAACACAAGGAAAAGATAAAAAGAGGAAGAAGGTTGTGGAGGCAGAGTCTGAGCCTTTTAATGAGCATCTGTTCTATTCACTGGAACATCAGGAAAGGTTCAAGTAAATCATCAACAAGAAAAAGATCATTGCTGATAGAACCTTCGATTTTCATACTGAGTCCATACCAAAGATTCAATCTGAGATTGCTCGGCGGAAATGGGCTAAGTTGACTAGATATATCACTGAGCATTGCCTAGAAATTATGCGTGAATTTTATGCTAATGCATATAGAGTTCCAGGCATAAGTCAAGCGTTTGTCAATTATGTCCGAGGGAAATCAGTCAGCTTTACTGGGGAAAGGATTAATGAGGTTCTGAGCCTCCCTATCCCAAGGGAATGTGCTTATAAGAACAAAGTGGACAGTGTAACCAACTATGATGAGTTACTTGAGTACCTGTGCTAGCCAAGTGGCGAATGGTTCAGAGCCCGTGATAACTATCCCCGGAGATTCAAAAGTATTAATATGAAACCAATCACCAAGGCTTGGTCAGCGTTTGTTCATCAAACTATCCTTCCGTGTTCAAACAGCTCTGACGTCATTATTCACAGAGCCCAGTTCATTGTTGCACTAATGAAAGGTGAAGACATTAATGTGGGGGCAGTTATTGCTAAGGAGATGAATTATATCGCTAATGAGGACACCAGCACACTGGCCTACCCATCTTTGATTTGTTTGTTGTGTGCTAAAGAGGGTATTCGACCTTTAGATACTGACACTATGAGGAAGCCTAAAGCACCGATTACGGCACAGTGGATCAGGAAGCAACCATCTGGACCTATTGATGCTGCACCTGAACCAGAGTTACCAGCAAAAGAGCACAAGGCACCTGAGCCACCCCCCGAGGCCCTATCTTTGGCTACTACACAGCTTCAGCTTTCTGCTATCCAGGACACACAGACTCTTCATAGTCAGCACCTTCAGTCTCTTAGCTGGCTTAATGCTTTGTGTTTCTAATCCTTGCGTAACATGGAGTTGATGATGCAATACCGGGCCCCGAATTGGGGGTTTAATTTATCTTTGTTACCTAATGTTTTTCTTGATCGGTCCACAGAGCAGTACTTTGAGAACATGATGCACTCGTCAATGGAGCAAAACATGGGTGCTGGAGGGTCAAGAGTAGATGCACCAAACATTGCTGATGAGCAAATGGCCGAGCCTATGCAGGGGGACCTGGTTGCTGATGAAGAATGCCCAGATGATACTGTTGTGAAGGTTAGGGAGCATCCGGATGACCAGGATATTGGTGATGATGGAGAGCGCTCAGAGGATAATGTTGCTGGGAGTCATGCTTAAGCTTAGCTATTATGTGTTCTGTTTTGAGTCAGCCGCGAGTTTTTAGTTGTTATTTTGTTAATTTTTGTCGGTTGAACTCTTTTGTTTAATTCTAGCTATTGGTAGTGTACTTTCCTGCATTTTGGATATTTGCACCTTGGCTATTTCTTTGCTTACACTTGTTGTTTGTTGTGCATGTGCTGTAGTGATGACAACTCGTCGTCAGTTCCTTGAGTTCCTTACTCTGCCTCTCCTTGATCGTCAAGCGATATCCATCTGAGAAGTTTCTCTAACCCTAACTCTTATGGAATTAACTCACATATTTTGTTAGGGGGAGTTATAAACTTATGCAGGTAGAATGACTTGCTAAGGCGATGCATACCATTTCTCTTGCATGTTGTGTCCTCATTGATCATCATTCCATGCTTAAAGTCCAAATTTTGAACGCCTTTGTGAACTTGAAACCTAAATTGTGCATGAGTTGTTTAATCAAGGCACTAAAATTGTGCTTGAATGTGTTCCTTTTTAGCAACTCTCTGTAACTTTGATCACTGTGAAACTGTTTATGGCATGTTTTTCCTCACTCTCAATTGTCTGTGAGCTCTTGAACCTAACACTGTCAATTTTTTCCTGTGTGCTTCCTTTGCATGTGGCACTCTTCAGAACTTAACCTAGTTCTTAATTGTTTTTGCGTACTTGTTCAGACACACTGAGGTACTTTTCTTGTTTTTAGCTTAGGCCTAAATGAACCACCTTAACGATTTTGCCTCTTGCTAGCCCTTTTGAGCTTTTAGCCCTTTTGAGCTTTTAGCCCTTTTGAGCTTTTAGCCCTTTCTTTGGACTTAACCCTCATTCCAAGCCTAAGACCAGAAAAAGCAATTGTCCCTCCTCACTTGGAGTTAGGTATCTGTTCCTTCATGACATGTCTTAGCCAATACCCAAGTTTGGGGTTGCTTGCGGGCTAGCAACATCTTAAGTTTGGGGTGGGTGTACAAGGACTTTTCCTTGTCCTTTATTAATATTATTATTGTCAAATGTATAAAAAAAACAAAAAACAAAAATGATGAAAATATCGTATAAAAAAAGAGACTAAAAAAAAAAGAGACAACGAAGAAAAAGAAAAAGAAAAAAAATATACAGTTGTACCTATGTGTAATTTTTTCCTTTAGTTTCTTGTATCATTTGTTTTGAACAAGTTGTTTTAGGAAATTTTGTATTGATTACTTTGAGGGTTGGATTAATGAATGTCATGCAGTGGCTTATGTCTAATTCCAAGTACAATTAGCTTCTTATCCAAATGATCTCCTACCCTGACATTAGCCCCATTGCAACCTAAAAGACCTCTTTTAGTGTGTGTGTGTGTGTGTGCATTGCATTGCATTTACTTCTCTAGAACTTTGTCAAGCCTATGGTAAGGTGTTGCATGTGATGTGAATAGAGTGTAAATAGCATCCCTAAAACACTTGAGTTTGAGTGAAACACCTATCATGGAGAGGAGTAGTGAGGATTGATATGTTGCTCTCAGTGGATCATCGGTTTTGGTTACCTTGAAATGTGATAATTGGGAAGCATGAATGCAAAAGAGTAGGCAAATTGATTGTACAATAATTGTTGCAATTTTTGTGAATTGTTCAATTTTGTGATTTTGTTTTAAAAGCGGATAAAAAATTTTTGTTATATACTCCAACCGTTGTTTGAAAGTGATTGTTTGCTTGAGGACAAGCAAGACTCTAAGTTTGGGGTTATTGTTGAATCACTAGCACATGTAGGTTTTTAGCTTCAAATTAGTTTTAGAATTGAAGAATTTAGGTAGAATTTAGATAAGTTCTCACTGTTTAAATAATATTTTAGGTTCTTCTGATCATTGGCTAATAGAAATGAAAGTTTTGTTGAAACAAGCTTGGATTGATTTAAAAGAATGAGAGCCTATCGCCAGGCGAGATGTTGGTGTCGCAAGGCAAAGTTAGTTTGCATTCCATCGCGAGGCGAGGAACTGCCATCGTGGGGCAATATGGTTGATGAAGGGGTGCTAAATTTTACGGGCCATCGCTAGGCAAGATGTTTCATTGCTAGGTGATGACCGTTCAACCAGCTTACTTTAAATAGTTAGCTGAAACGTTTTTTGAGGGTCTTTTGCTCAATTTCTGACTTCAGCACGAGGGTATTGGCAAGAGAGCGCTAGGGTTTCATCTTCTTCCATCTACATTGATGAATCAAGCTTAGGAACAAGACCTTGGAGGATCAATGGCTTCTTCTATCACCATTAGTTTGATCTTTCTCATCTCTTCTTCTTACACCATGAATAGCTAATTTTTTTAGACTAGGGTTAGATGAATCTTATTGAAACTCTTATGTAATTTGATTCTACTACATCAATGCAAGTTTAATTCATGTAATTTGAGCTCTCATCTCTGCACTTAATGTTTTTCAATACTTGATCACTATTGAATTGAATTTAGTTTTCTCATCACAATTGGGAAATTGGATGTATGAACTTGAACTAAGATTGTTTGTCATAATAATGATGAGTATAGGGATATAACTTTGTGATTGTGTGTTCTTATGAATCATTGCTCTTATTGCTTAATCTAATCATGAATGACCTAAGGGATTAGGGGTTTTTGGTTGGATTGAAGGGATCATGAGTCAAGGAATTGAACTTAATCTAATATAGTTGATTCGAACTTCAAATTACATGTGATTGCTTGTGTTGATGGTGAATCAATAGCATAAGAGGATAGATAAGGGAATTCAAACCCTAGTTGCTTTTATTAATTGACATTTCTTCACCTAGAAAATTTAAAAACATTCCTTAATTGGTTGATAGTTCTATTTTTAATACTTTTATGTTTTACTTGTTGAAAATTGACATAGTCCAAATTATCAAAATCATTCTTTTCTGTTCAAGTAGAAACGATCTTTTGTGTGTGGATAAGATAATTTCAATCCTCGTGGGACGATACTCAACTCACTATTTTATTACTTGTCGCGATTCGGTATACTTGCCAAATCCATTAACAAGTTTTTGGCGCCATTGTCAGGGATTGTTGATTTTCTTGTCAACAAGGCAAAGAAGTTACTGCTTTGGACAATTGTTCTGTTTTTATTTTACTTTTTTACAATTTTACTGCATTACCTTAATCTGTCTCTAAAAGTAGTTGACTTGTTATTTACCATTCTCCTATTTCCTGTGTATGCAAGGGAAAAAGGCAACTGAATTGTTGTTTGATCCTGAGATTGAGAAGACAACAAAAGCTAATAGGAAGAAAGCTAAGAAAGCAAGACAAAAGAAAAGGCTCAAGAAAAAAAGACATCTACTTCCTCTACTCATACTCCAACAGTGGAAGTCATGGCTAACACAACCACTACCTAGGCAGACTTTGGGAGATTTTGGCCGGAGGAACAACCGTCAAAGGTTGGCTATTGATTACCAACCGGTGGAA
Organism: Styphnolobium japonicum; assembly: GCA_023212625.1. NCBI lineage: Eukaryota > Viridiplantae > Streptophyta > Magnoliopsida > Fabales > Fabaceae > Styphnolobium > Styphnolobium japonicum. The sequence goes on along the minus strand of JALBWW010000003.1, from coordinate 14,612,297 downwards.
GCAAATGTATTCGAGATCAGAACTTCTCTCTTGAGTGCCCTCAAGTAGAATCAGTTCTCTAGAACTAATAGTGAAGACCCAAACTAGCACTTAGTAAATTTCTTCGAAATCTGTGGTACATTGAAGCTGGATGGTGTTTCTGAATAAGCCAAGAGGATGAGGTTATTCCCTTTTACTTTGAGGGACAGGGTAAAGGATTGGCTGCAATCAATGCCTCAAGGAAGTATTACTACTTGGAATGATCTAGAAGATAAGTTCATGGATAGATTCTTTCCCACATACAAATTCATCAAAAGAAGAGATGAAATCACTAGTTTTGAGCCAAAAGATGGGGAAAATCTTTATGAGGCATGGGAAAGGTTTAAAGTTCTTTTGAAAAGGTGCCCTGACCATGGTTATGATGACTTAACACAGTGCAACTATTTTGCCATGGGTTGAGACCACATACAAAAATGATGCTAGATGCCTCGACGAGGGGTACAATGAATAACAAGACAGCTGAAGAAGCAAGAAACTAGTAGAAGCAATGGCCTCAAATGAGTATCTTGTTCATCACGATAGAGGAATCCAAGCAAAGAAGGGTGTTTTAGAGCTAGACACACATAATGCTCTTTTAGCCCAAAACAAATTAGTATCTCAACAATTGGAAGTTCTCACCAAGCAACTTCAAGCCTTGTAAGCGGGTTCATCTCAACCTACTCATTCCAAAGCTGTGATGCAGTGTATGAGGTGTGATTTTTGCGGGAGAGATCATGATAATGGTGTTTGTGAAGCTCAGAGTGACACGAATAAGCAAGCCAATTATATAAGCAATTTTAGACATGCATCTTCGAAAGCTCTACAAATGCTTCCAAATGTTGGACCTAGCAAAAGCAATAATTTATGTACTCGAGCATGTGACATATGTCTTAGAGCAAAACAATCACAAGATAGCTTTCCTGTTAGTGAAAATAAAGCAACAACTATATTTCAGTTAGTTCATTGTGACTTGTGGGGAACTTATCGCACTCCAACTTTTTGTGGTGCTAGATATTTCTTGACTATTGTTGATGACTACTCGATAGCAGTTTGGCTCTATCTTCTTGTTGATAAAACATAAGTCTCTAAATATCTTCGTCAATTTTTAGCAATGGTTGCCAGGCAATTCAATACACAAGTAAAGACCATTCGCAGTGATAACAAGACCGAATTCACTTGTATGAAAACATATTTTCATGACCATAGGATTGTACATGAAACTTCATGCATTGGGACACCACAACAGAATGGCAGAGTAGAATGCAAGCATAGACACATTCTCAATGTTGCTCGTGCTCTGCGTTTTCATGCCCATTTTCCAACTTAGTTTTGGCAAGAATCTGCTCTTGCTGCGTGTTACTTGATCAATCGAACTCCTACAGTGAACTTGAATGGCAAAACACCGTATGAACTCTTGTATGGTAAGGCTCCCTCTCTTGAGCACCTCCGAGTCATTGGCTACTTGAGCTATGTGCATAATCAAAATCGTAAGGGTGATAAATTTGCTCCTCGAAGTCGCAAGTGTGTTTTTGTGGGATATCCCTATGGAACCAAAGGATGGCGCATGTATGACTTGGAGCTGGGAATTTTCTTTACCTCTAGAGACGTTGTCTTTTGCGAAAATGAGTTCCCCTTTGCCGCTGAAATCACGTCTCCCCAATCCCTCCCAGATGCTAGGATCTTGTCCAATTCTTCTTTTGTTGATCTTGTTGAAGATGATGACCGATATCAACATGTATCTGATATACCTAAGCCTTCTTCGACTCTAGCAACTACAACTATAGCATTTGATGACCATGTTGAGCCTTGGTTTATGCAAACATCTCCCACCAATGTGTCTGCTGCTGGCTCTTCTTCATTTGACTCATCCAATGTTATGCAACCAGCTGTTGAAGCTAAGGGGGGACCACATGCTAATGACAATTTCGAAGATTTGGGACGTGGCCACCATACCAAAGTCCCTTATACCAGATTGCGGGACTATATGATTAACACCATCTCTAAGATATGCCCCTCACATTGTTCTCTTGCTCCATCACGTTCCTCAGGTACGCCTTATCCCTTAGCTCAATAAGTGAACTTTACTAACTTTTCTCCACGCCATAGGCATTTTTTGGCCGCTATTTCTGCAGGCACAAAACCTCACACCTATACTGACGTTGTCCATGATGACTGATAGCGGCGTGCCACGCAACAGGAAATTGATGTTGAAACCAAATTTTTATAAAAAGGTTTAAGTACTAAATTCTTAAAAGCTATAAGCTTTCCCTGTTAAGTTTTGAGGATAACAAAAATATTTATTTAGTTTGAACAAGTAAGTGTTTCGACAATAGTTTTAACAAATCTCTACTTGTTGTGCGTCCATTCTGCTCTATGCTTAAAGTTAACTCTTCGTGCGTCCAATATGCTATAACTCTTTATGGGTCCAATAAATGTATTATATACTTTTACTATTGGTGCGTCCAATACTCGTATGCATATACTGTTACTTCTTATTAGTTCGTCCAATTCGATCTATCTGCCAAAGCTCGGACTCAACTCACTCTTTCAAAGTTCAAGCTCAAGTTCGCGTCCAAGTGAAATTTCAAAAATGAAGAACTGTTTCTCATTAAATGCTAGAAAAGAACTCGATGGACTCTCGGCGTACGAAGAAGTCAACTAAGCCACTTTTTCTTGACATTGTCTAACAACTACAAAGATCTCGCAAATAAGAAACCGTCTGCAATCTTAGACAAATCAGACTTTTGTATTCAATGATTGGAAAACTCAGAGAATAAAAGTCACCGTCGAAGAAGTTCAAGACTTTTCCAAAGAGATGCATTTAATGCTACTCAGAACGGTAATAAATATTTCCGTTGGACGATCTAGCCCATGAAGTCTGCTCAATTTGTTCTTACTTATAAAGAGAAGAAGCAGCACTTGAAGAACTAGAGATCTTTTGCCGAAGCATCCTTCAATAGTCTAAAAAGCTTTATTTCCATATTCGTGTAAAAAGAAAAAGCCTTGAGATTTCTATTGTCTATTCTCATTTGTTAGTGAGTTTCAAACTCAAGCTTTCATCTACTTTCAATTATTCATCTTAAGCCTTGTAAGCCTGAAGAGGCTGTGTGTAAAAGAATACTTGTGAGATAGAACCTGAAGAGGTTGAAAATACTTGTTACCTGAAGAGGTTGAAAATACTTGTTACCTGAAGAGGTGCATAATACTTGTAATCGTGAAAAAGATTAGTTGGAAAATCCTTCTGGTTGAAGGGACTGGACGTAGCTCTTGGTTGATAAGAGTGAACCAGGATAAATCTCGTGTGTAAGCTTCTCCTCTCTTCTAGTGTGCTTTATTATATTCACTAACCTCTGGGGTTTACCATTGTGTTTATTAACAAAGATCTTTTTATTTGGTTTTAGAACGTGTTAACCATTTTATTAAAAGTCTTTTCGAAACCCTTAGAGTCCAATAGGACTAAGTGGTGTTGGTCCTAAGCTCTTTGCTTGTTAAACTGTCTCCTTCGCTGTGTTCTATTTTCTTTTGAAAAGGAAAATCTTTTATTATTCAAAAAAGGGTTAAGAAACACAATTCAACCCCCCTTTTTGTGTTTCACTTGGTTATTTCAATTGAGGCTCTTGAAAATAATGGCACCTAGACAGTGGAAACACTTCCTCCAAACAAAAAGGCTATCGGATGCAAATGGGTGTATAAGATTAAATATCATTTAGATGGCACTATTGAATGTTTTAAGGCAAGGCTCGTTATCTTGGAAAATAACCAAGTTGAGGGGCTGGATTATCATGAAACCTTTGCCCAGGTTGTGAAAATGGTGACTGTCAGAACATTTCTTGCCGTTGTTGCTGCCAAGCGTTGGGAACTTCATCAAATAGATGTTCACAACGCCTTTTTACACGGTGAGCTTGATGAAGAAATGTACATGAAGTTACCTCCTGGTTTCAGGTCCTCTCTACCAAATCAAGTGTGCCGTCTGCGAAAGTCTCTATATGGCCTGAAACAAGCGCCTCGCTGCTGGTTTGCCAAACTCAAAAGCGCTCTCCTAAGTATGGTTTCTCACAATCCTATTCTGACTACTCCCTTTTCACTCTACATCGTGATTGTGTGGAGTTGTATGTGTTAGTCTATGTGCATGACCTCATTATTTCTGGCAACAATAACAAAGTAATCGAGTCCTTTAAATCCTACTTGAGCACCTGTTTTCATATGAAAGATCTTGATCCTTTAAAATACTTCCTTGGCATTGAGGTGGCTCACAATCCCGATGGCATTTTCTTGTGCCAATGCAAATATACCCTTGACATTATCGCCGAGACCGGATTATTGGGAGCTAAACCTGTTGGTTTTCCTCTAGATCAAAATCATCATCTTCCCTTGGCCACTAGAACTCCACTTTCCTATCTCGATCGCTATCGAAGACTAGTAGGTCATTTGGTCTACTTGACTGTCACTAGACCAGAACTCTCTTATTGTGTTCAAATGCTAGCTCAATTCATGCAAAACCCCTTACAAGCACACTGGAACGCAGCTCTGCATGTTGTTTGCTATCTTAAAATAAACCCGAGCCAAGGTATCTTTCTTCAAGCTGATTGTGATCTTCAACTTTATGCTTGGTGTGACTCGGATTGGGCCAGTTGTCCATTGACTAGGCGGTCTCTTACAGGATGGATTGTTTTTCTTGGGAACTCACCTATATCTTGGAAAACCAAGAAGCAACATGTTGTCTCACGTTCTTCTGCCGAAGCAGAATGTCGCTCTATGGCTACTACCACATGCGAGCTCAAATGGTTGAAAGCACTCCTACTCTCTCTAGGTGTTACTCACTCTTATCCTATGAAAATCTATTGTGATAGCCAAGCAGCATTGCATCTAATCGTCAATCCAATTTTTCATGAGCGAACAAAACATATTGAAGTTGATTGTCATTTCTTGCGCGATGAACTCCTCAAAGGCAACATTTCAACTCATCATGTGTCCACTCGTACTCAGCTGGCTGATATATTTACCAAAGCCTTGGGAGTTTGATCATTTTCTAGGCAAGTTGGGCATCCAAAATTTGCATGCCCCAACTTGAGGGGGGTCTCAGGCTGATATCTTGCCTATAATATCATGGAGATATTGTGATATGCACATATCATGCAACCAGCTGTACATATCTGATATTTAGGGATACATTGCATTTAATTGTAAATAGCATAAATTAAGGCAACTATATTTAGAATGATTGCACTGGTTGTATACGGCCTATACATGTATATATATATATATATATATCTTATTGAGAATCAATAAAAGACACGACATCCCAAACCAATTCTGTTAGAAGATGATATGTCTTAGATGGAAATTGACACAAGGAGGACTAGTGATGTTAATTGGTTGTTACTGTGTGGTTAAGAGCAGCGAAGAAGGTAAGACAATTATCTATAAAGCATTGATCATGTCCCTTGTTTGCTATATGCTCACAAGGATTATTCTGATACTCATTCGTTTTTAGAAATTATTTTGATACTTAATTTTTTTTAAATACCGATATCTATAGTGAATTGTTAAATATTTATTAGTTGTTATTTATATTTAATAAATTTTTAAATATTTATTATGAAATTAATAGCTAATAAATAATTGATAACTCACCTTAAATACCAAACCCATCAAGATACCATATCATTTCCCTAATTAAAAGGATATTTTGACTACAGATTCCAAACTTTACATAATTGCGTAGGAAAGAGAAATAGGAAATTAAGTATAAAAGTATGAGTTGAAAGAAGGAATAGCTAAGCTTGAGTTGAGTGCTTGACTCCGAAAAACAATAGCATTGGCTACCCAATCCTGTTGTTTTCAATTGCTTTCATGTCATGACTTCAGGAGAGATTCTTGGACTAAAAATAGATTTTTGCCACCTCAATTATTTTAAATTCGTTTAATTAAAAGAAGATTTAAGTAGTACCGGCCGTCTATATTTAAATACAATTATACTCATTTAAGCATTTTTTTAATTAAAACTATTTGAGATGGCAGCTACTTAATAGCTTAATGTACAGTTTTTGACAGACTGTTTTTGTAGCTAAATATATTTTCACTTGGATTTTTAAAAAGAGAATTTTAAGTAGTTGGATCTCTCTAAATTAGGTATATCCATGATCATATTTGTTATGTACAATGCATATTCATTAAGTTCTCCTGCACTTAATACATTTGGACTGTTTAATCTGTTTATCTTGGTCTATCTAAACACTTCACCTTGCTTTATATGTGTCAAGTGAATAGTAACATAATTAACATCAATTGTTGCATAATATATTCAATTTTAATTTTAATAAACTTAACTAAATTTATATATTTTCTCATTAAGTTTATGAGTTTTGTTTACAAATTTTATGTAACATATTATTTTTTTGTTAATAAATTGACATGAACTTGTCTTCGCGTTAGCAAGATGTGGAATAATTTTTTTTTGTTCCTAATATATGCCTACAGTTGCAAAATATTTTTTTATTTAAATATTATCACGATTTGAACTTGTTGACCTTCTATTTTAATTTCCACCCACCTCTCACTCAAGTGATATTTGCCTAATACTGATGCTTTAAAAGAAAAAATATAGTATGTCTCCAAGCATATGTTTGGAATGCAATTTAAAGCGGAAAATAAAAGAAATATGCTTAAAAGATTGATTCAATCCCTTATTTAATATCAGTTTAATAATAAAAATGAAGAGATTTGGATGTATGAATTTTCTGTAAGCTTCACATATTTTTCATCCCATTTATCAGCACATAGAGAGGGGAATGAGTACTTTCCTACCCTTTTTATCTTTTCCTTCGTTATTTCTATTAAATTGACTATTCAGTCATTTCGTTTGTTATGATATATCATTTTGCTAGTTATGCTTTCTCTGTATTGTCTTTGTGGGAAAGAAGATTGATTTTGGAGTAGGTGAATGGTTTCCCAAAAGTCAAAAGTTCATCTCCAATTAACTATAATACTATAGTGCGCCATGTAATTAACAAATTAACTAAATTATTTAAATCAAATAATTCTTTTAAATTAAATTAATTATTTTTTAATCAATTAAATAAATAAATTTTTTTAAATTAAAATTAACTAACACATATTTATTTTTTTAACCAAATAAAATTAGTAACGATTACTTTAAAAAATATTTTTTAAATTAAGTTGTTGGCCTCTTTCAGAAGCATTTTTTTAACTAAACAAAATTAGTTACAATTATTTTAAATATTTCTTTTAAAATTTAGTTGTTATGCTTGTTGTTGGCTCTTATAGGACGATTGTGATAAAAGAATTTCTTTGTGTAAATTAATTTTATTAAATGAAGGACAATAAAATAATTTGATATTTATTTATATTATTTTTAATAAAATCAAACAAATGACCGAAAAGATCCATTCATATTCCTTATTTTTTTTCCAATTGTATTCCTAATATAGTTTATTATTGGCTATTCTATTTTAAATATTTAAATTCTATTAAGAATGGAAAGAGTCGAAATTTATTAAGCAAAAAAAAAAAGAATAAATAATTTCCTATTATGTGGCTTTCGATTGAAAATTAAAATAAATAAATAAACGCAATCGTCTTCACCTACAATTAATACATTGTTATATTTGGATTGGTAGTTGTCGCTTGTCTACCTGATACAGCGTGGTGGTGGAGACTTTTATTTTATTTTATTTTATTCTATTTTATTTATATTTAATTCGGTTGAGTGAGTTGACGCATCAAAATTTTAAGAACAAATATTTTTTGCGATAAAATTTTATAAATATTTGGATTATTATTTTTTAATTAAAATATAATATGTGTATTATTTTTTATATTTTAATATCACATCATACTCATTTTTATCTAAATTTTTTATTATTTTTATTGTATTGATAATTAATTTAAATGTACTGTTAATCCTTATAGCCATCCACTTTTATTTATTTATTTTGGATCCTTTTCGTGAGTGGTAGGCTTATAATTTACTGTTATATGACATCTGCGGGTTGTTCTCAAATGACGTTGCAGTTGATGTTCATAATTGATAGGATGTTCACAAATTGAACTAAACTAGTTAAATTGAATAAAAATAGTTGATTTGGTTTTATTTTTAAAAAAATTACTGATTTATTTTGGTCCAATCTATCGGTGTACTTTCTTTTTGTTTTTTTGTGATAATCCTATCAGTGTACTTAATTTAATGGCTCAATTCAGTGTTGGAGTTTGGAAAAGAAAAAAAGAACCAAATGTTAGATGAACCAAATCGGATGGTAGTTTTTTTTAGTGTCCTAGATTTATGGATCCAATATTACATTACGTCTCTTAAATTGATATTTTAACAAAAGTTTAAATTTTTATCATCCTACGCTGTGTGTGTTTAGTTTCTTCATTTAAATTAGCCAGCCACCCGTTCGCCATTGCTTGAGTTGTGAGTAAGAGGGGTCGTATACACCAAAAGGCCTTGATTGTGCCAACGAGATTATAACTCAATCGATATCAGTTTTAGTCTTTAAAATTAAAATGTGATGATGATGTTGGATATTTATCCTCTACCAAACTGCATTTCCCTATTCTTTATATTGGTATTTACACCTCTAAATGTACCCTAATTAGAGGTTTGGATCTGGCATTGTATTAATAATATGGATCATTATGGGTACAATTATCATACCCAACCCAAGCGCAGGAAGCGCTCCTATCACCTAAAACATTAACATAAGGACACTTCCTTTCTCTCGCTCTCTTTACTTTAAATAGCTCAAATTTGCTGTTGGATTTTTTTTTGGGAGCCACTGGAGAATCTCTTGGGCCTTTATCTATGTGAAAGTCGAAAGTGTACGAAATAGAGGATTGGGCTTATTTTGCTCAAAAAGATTTTCACAAAACGAAATGGGTTTCGATTGGGCGTATTTTGCTCAAAAAGAATTCACCAAAGCCCACAATTCAATTCCCTCGACTCACACAAACCAAATTAATTAAAAAGTAAATTACATATATACATTTTTATGTGCGATTGTCTATTTTAATTTGCTCACTTTTATATGAAAATGTATACATACCCCGTCACTCTTTTTATTTACTGCATGGAGTTTATGAAATTTTAAGCAATAGATATTGACTTAAATAATAAAAGAGTTTATTTTTTATTTTATTATTTTTTATTTTAAATTTAAATATATTAAGAGATTATGAAATAACAATTTTCATAATTTCCTTGGGTTAAATATAAAGTCTGTTTGAGATGCTACTAATAATTTCTTTTGTATTAATTTATTGATGAAGTGAGATACACAGCCATGGTCACATGGAATCTCACAATTCCAAAGCAAAAAGGAAAGCAAAAAGACAGCACTTGTTAGTTATTACATTGGCAGCCAAATTAACCACACACTGACACTGGATAATATGCAACAACACCATATACAAGCAAGCTCTTAGTGATAGACTTTAGTTGTAACCAGGATTTGCTAAAACTTAACCCTCAATGGCCTTGAAAAGAGCCTCGCCCTTGGCTTTGCCACTCGTGCTCCTCTTCACTGGGCTCAGCATTGCCTTTGGTGTGGTACTTGACAGTGAGGTTCCCAATGGATCCTCCACTGGGGCCTGCAACCAATTTGGACTCGAATGAGATCTTCTCCACTGTGCCTGGCAACCCGACGCCTCCAACTATGCTTTAGTTGTATCCCAAGTTAGCCTCATCAATTGCAACAACTTTGTGCAACACGTACTTGGTTTGGCTACCTGCACATTGATTGGATTCACAGTCACAAAGATCATCAGCTTATATATTGGTTTGTTGATTCATTGATTTCATTTATACTGATAATTATATGCTACATATATAGATTTTATATATATATATATATATATATATATATATATATATATATATCTATTATCTATCTATTATTATAATTATAACTAAAAGCAGCACTCCCGCCAAAACTTCATCAAAAAAATTTTCCCTCTCAAACATGCATTTTTTTTACTCCCCCTGTTTACGTATCTCAATGTCATGTATACTTTTATAACCCTAATATCTCCCTCCTACTATAACTCTAACGTGTCCTTTTACTTAAAACTACTTTACTTTTCTAATGCTCATTAATTTCTTTTACACGTTTTTTCCAACTATTGTCTTTTCCTATACTATTAGCCATTAACTTGGTTACTTCTCTCTTCTTCCATTCGTCCACCTTTACTGATTGTATCATTTTTTTCACAGAGGCTTTGTCTCTTCGGTTCCTCATTCATATGCATAACTTAATGCTATTTATTTTTTCCAGCTCATTTATCCCGCATGTTCTTATTCCCAAGGTTATATTCATGATGAAGATTTTAAATTTCATCTTGGAATTGCTACCAATGCTTAATATTTCATTCCAAATTTTTTGCCTCGATGTTTTTCCTTTTCTCCATCTCCCATGAGGTTTTCTATTCTTTTCCTTTAGTAGTTGCTATCTCTTTTCCTCACATGAAGTTATTCAATGGATCCCTGAAGTTGCTAATTAAGGATGATTTCTCTCACACAAGGTAACATGTCCTTCTTCCGTCTTCTGTCTTTTTCTCTTATTCTTCTTGTGTCTAGATTTTTCTTCAATCTTCACATGTTTTTTTTAGTGGGTTTCTCTCATTTGTGATTTTAATAATCGATTTCTAATTCTTAGATGTTTTAAAGGTGTTGCTTTCTCTTAAGTATATTTTGTTCCCAGGTAAGTATTTATCTTACTCAGTTTTGTAACTTTTTGTTCACTGAGTAAAATTTTACCGTTGTGCTCAATTTCTTCTTGCATGTTCTACCCTCTTTGACAATCTCATAAAAATTTTATATTTGTGAATTTAGGTCGATTAGGAAAGCTATTGAAGATTCAACTTCTGTCGACAATTTTAAATGGAATCGTAGTAAGCTACTCAAAGATTGCATCATCAAATTTCTTAAGAATTGACTCCTCTGTATAATAAATGGACCCTCTTTATTAGAAACTGTTGCATTTAAGGCCTTTCCTATTGTTTTGGGGTTGTGTTGGTGTTTGACAGGGTAAAGGAATGACTTTTGTAAAGCCTTAGAGAATAAGAGTTTTTTCATGAATAAAATATGTGTATCTGGGTTATTTCACATTTTATGGTCTTTAATTAGTTTTTTAGTACCACAATTCATTTCCTGTTGTTGATTGCATAGTTGTTGCTCTTAGACATTTTTTAAGGACGTAACTTAGTTCTATTGGTTTCTGCAGGTGGGAGTTAGTACAAATTTTGATAGTTTGTTCAAAGAAATGCTGGATGTTAATAGCTATGGGTTTTATTTTTCCTTTTTCCTTTTTCATTCATTTTGTTGGTTAATAATTGTTTGTTTAGTTGATTATACAAAGATTTTTTTGTTGGATCCAATTATTCTCTCAAAAGTATTTTGCTTATTTTTTACAGTACTCCAAGGCGATGATGAATTTTTTGTTTGATTTTAAAGGAAACCATTTAAGCAGCAAATTTCATGTATTTACCCCCAATGGCTCGGTTTCTAGCAGTACTTCAAATAGGTTAGTCATTATTTTCCTTTTTTGTGTTTTTGGAGATGTTCTGCAATGAATTTGGATAATGAAGCTATGGTGATTGTGTAGAAACTCAATTGAGGACTACTTTGGTGGTATCTGATGTAAATGGTTCCATGTAAATGGCTCTTTCAAAAGAATAATATAAATGATGGTAAAAAGTATACATATTTCATAAACTATCTTAGAAGATGTTGCTACAAGAGGTGAATTCAAATTATACAAATTTTTATAAAAAAAAAAATAAGATTAAAAGATGGTACATATTCTTCTCCATTAGTACCTTGAATTTTGGGGCAATCAAGAGATTTTTCAAGTACATAATTTTTAACTTCTAAAATATATATTATTATATGTAAAGGAAGGATGTTTGTCAAATCATAAGCTGATCATAGTATTTTTTTTCTTTGATTTTCTTATTGTTATGTGATTTATTATTTCTAAATTATTTAAATCAATTATAACAGACATCATGTATTCATACCAGAAATTAAGTAGCGGGCAAATGTTAATCTACTGAGCAAGTTTCATAATCTTCTCATTTATCTTAGAGTAAATGAGAGTTGTTGCTTTAGCATCTTCTTTAAAGTTTGAATTTTGATATGCATATATATATATATATATACATTGTTCAGTTTAGTATAAACATAAATATGTTTTTCCAAAAACGTTTATAATTGTTACAAATTTTTCTGTGACATAAGTTATTATTCTACATTCTTTTGTTACAGGTTCCCAAATGCTCAAGTGCACATGCTAATTATTCTATTTTTTCACCCAAATTAGTTTTTCCAAAAGTGTTTCTTATATAGCGTTAGCTTTAAAAGTTTGTTATTATTTCATGTAATCTGTTATATAATATATTAGTTTAATATAGTTTATGTTGTCTTTTTAATCATCACTCTACAAATGAATTATTATATTAAAGAATGATTAATTTTTATTATATAATAAAATAATAACTTTATCAAATAGATATGGCAGTGAATATATTAATATAAAGATGATAACATTATTTAGTGTAATTTTTATGTTATAAAAAAGTGATTAATTTTATAGTAGTTAAGAAAAATGTCTATAAGATCAAGTCTTAAACCTGAATACAATGTTCGATTTAATATTTTATTTTGCACTTAAGAGTTACTCTATTTTATCTTCAAGTTCATTCAGTTTTTCCTATTTTCAGTTTCATATATGCTTTGTTTCATTCATGCCACCTAATTTTATAGGATCGTTTTCTTTGCTTATTTTTTCTTAAAACTATTGCTCTATGAACAATTTGCTAGCTTTTAGATTTATTCTCAGCCGCAATTACTATGTTGTGTGTATCAAACATAGTTATTAAGGGTTATGTTTTGTAGATTTATTTTCTTAGTAGCTATAATTTTCAGACTCAATCTCATTTTACTTTCGTTTGCTGGTGTGGAAGTTTGGTTTTGAGGTTGTAAGTATTTTTACTTCTTATCATAATAGCATTTTTCTAATGCTATAGAAATGTAGCAATAATTGATTAATAGAGAATAGAACTATCTAGATAATACTACTTAATGAGAATGTAACTATATATCAATTATTATGCTTTTATAACTCTTACATGCATGATATTTTTGCTTTAGGGCATGCTACCATTATCAAGTAAGAAATATAGTATATCAATTTAATTTTTTGTTATTCATATCACTGTTAGTTTTACTTAAGCATTTGAACTGATAATGTGGTATCTGGAGAAGTACCTCAGATTCCACTATTAAAATTGCACATAGATCTTTTAACACGCTCTTCTATCATATTATTTTGTTCAAGGAAGAGAAGGTGATTGAAAGAGGAATTCTTTCATTGCTAAAGCATGACACCTTGGTTCAAACATTTGGAAAGAGGAATCATTTGTGCTTGAAAGATGGCTCAATCACCATTCCAAGATATGCTCCACCACAGAAAATGCATGCCCACCTAATTCTTGAAATGAATCCTGTGTCTATTTTTGTGTACTTCTGAAGATTGTTTTATGATGTTGGCAATGACCCTGAAGGTAGTACTATGCAAGGTAGGTCTTATTACAACTTGCAAGTCAAAGGAGGGGATTTGTATATGTGAGGCTTTCATTTATTTTTGTAGAATATCTTACAGAGGTGCAAGAGCAGCAGTGTGGGGAACGTAAAGGACAATCCACTATTTGACATTTCCACTAAGCATCCAACCACATACTTCGAGGACATTCAATGAACTGTGTTTTGTTTGTGCCCTATTGGGTGGGCCCCTTAGAGCCTAAGATTAGTTGAAGTTGTGGTATTTGGTTGCATCCCTCTTATTAATGCAGATGATATTGTTCTGCCATTTGCTGACACAATCCCATGGGAAGAGATAAGGGTGTTTGTTGATGAGAATGGCGTCCCTAAGCTGGATATTATACTCACATTTATCCCACCAGAAGTTATCTTAAGGAAACATAGATTGCTTGCCAGCCCTTCTATGAAGCAAGCAAAGCTTTTCCCATAACCGACTCATCTAGGAGATGCTTTCCATCAAGTTTTAAATGGGCTTGCAATGTAAGTTGCTGCATGACAAGTATATTCTTGAAACCAGGGGTGATGGTCTTGAATTGGTCTCCAGGCCCTGTGGGTGACTTTAAACCTTGATAGCATTTGTATCAGTTTTCTGAGGTGATTAGAATGCTTTATATTTCTTGGTCGATAATCCCAAGTGTTCATAAGGGTTGGTAACTGTGATATCCATTTTTGTTGACATTGTAAATTTTGATATTTTTCAGACAATTTATTAGATCATATGTAATCCATTTTGCAGCTTGAGCTCTCATGGTATTCTTCTTTTTACTTTCTTTTAGAGTCATGTTGTCTTTTGTGTACTGCATGCTAGAGTATTGATCCACAACCATGTCTACATTAATGAAGTCCAGTATTCTCACTGTCACTATAATGCAAAACTAGAAATCAAAAAAATTTTTACTACTTAAATAATTCCTTTTGTGTATTAATTTTGATGACATATATTTGGTTTCCCCCTCTTAAAACACCATCTTTACCTGGTATCCTTGTGAAAGTACACCATATGCTATCTCCTGTATTACCTTCATCAACAACACCTTCGAACTATAGCATAGAAGATTACCCAATTGTTAGCTTTTCTGTTAGATTAATATTGTTTCAATAACCAGATTGAATAGTGGAACAAAAATTGGGATGCATTACAGGTAAGTTGAAGAAGCAGTTCCAAAGATAAACTCTAAATTTGCTTTGCTTATTGAATTTGTCCTCACAAAAAGTTGGGCTATGAGGTACAAAATAACAATAATCCTCTTGGTGGTTGACGTTGAAATGTTCTCGGTAACTGGTTAGTTTTTTGTGGTTTGAGGTTATATTGCTTTGATTTTATATACAGTAAAAATGCAAGCTTATCTATCTTTGTTGTAAAGGTGAAGGTTATGGCCTAATGGCTAAAGAAGAAATAGGCCAAAGAGGCTACAAGAAGTTTCCTTAGAAATAGGCAGGTATTGTGGGATATGAATTCCCATTATCTTTGACTTTATTCAACTTCCTTGAGGGACTTTGCTCATCAATTGGAAAGATATGAACATTAGGGAATTGGGATGGCATGGCATATTTCAGAGGCAAGAGATTTTCTAATTTCTTCTTACAGCAAAATTTAGTAGGAGTGTGTGTGTGTGTGTGTGTAAAGGGAGATGAAAAGGGTATAGCCAGATGATGAGGAAACTTGAACATCAGGGAATGATACAGTCTACGTCAATGCCTCTACTATCTAATTATTTAAATTTTTCATATATGATTTTGTTAGTTTAATAATTTGTAGAAATGAAGTTCTATCCAATTCTTCTGGTAGAAAGAGTAGAGTTATTTTTATGGGGGCTACCATTGCTTGTATGCCCCATTAGGTGAAGGTGCCGACTGATACGAGGTTGTTGGGCCCTTTTTCTTTTCAATTTTCTTTTGGTAAATGTTCTTTACTTTTTCTTTTTTTCTTAGTTCATAAGAAGATCCCACTAGTGAGGTGGGATCCTAAGAAGACCCTTATAGGGAGCCCATGAGAATAAGAAAAGGGTGGGAGTGGCATTGGGGGATCAATCCCCCATGCACCTCTCCATTAACCAACAAAGCAAAGGCTAGTGGGCTTCTTTTGATTTTCTATTTCGATGATACTTACACATCTGAGTACGGAAGAGATAATTCTTAGAGGATAAATAATTTTTTTTATATTACTTTTTTACATGTGGTTAGCTTTTGTACAAGACTAATTTACAGACATAGCGTGTTCTGTGTGCAGGTGGATAAATTACAATGCAACAATAGAAATGTTATAAAATTTACATAAAAAAATGGTGCACAAATATGACGATCCTTTACAGAGAGGGAAAATAGAGTAAACTATTTTTATTTTATTTTTATTTTTTACTACATAAATATCTGTTTTATTACAAAATTTATACAAAACTTCACTATGTTTATACATAAAAATTACAACTAAACTTAAAATGTTGTCAAACTTAATAAATTTATCTGTTGAGTGTTGGCCGCAGAGCAATTATATGTATTAAAAAAAATAAAATATAATAATGCATTATATTTAACTATAGCTCAACCTTCAATTCAGATGTACTTAATAAAAACTACAAATGATGGTTCAATTGAAAAGTAAACTTGAGTTCAAAAGTTGATAAGTCTTTGTGATGTTATAGGTTTAAATTTATGAGAAAATATTTGTAGAAATAGACAACCTTAATATTTTGAACGAGATTAACCTTAAACTTAAAGAATATATGAATACCATGTCAAGAACAAAAAAAATGTTTAAATAAATATCTTCCTCCCATTGTTTTAATGATAAGGCTCAATAATGATAAAAATGATACTTGATCACAAAATATTGATGAGAGTTGACAAATATATTAAGTCTGATAATTTTTAAAATTAGTTGTAATATTCTTTTATAAATATGAAGGAAATTTGATGTATTTTTAATAAATGAGATGTCTTTATAATAAATATAAAATGAAGGGAGAAGAAAGTATTTTACTCAAGAAAAATATAATTAATATATGAAATGTTATTGTATGTAAATTTGTGAAACAAAATATTGTACGACTCTAGGCAGTTAAAAGAAATTTAACTATGAAATTTCGTTTAAATTTGTGGCCATATTCTCCTTTATTTGTTTGTGTTTTTCATTTTTCGCTGATACAAAGCTTAGTGTGGAAACGAAAACTTCTTTATATACATTAGTAATTTCAAGGGTTGTCTTTAATTTTTCGTTACTAGGATAACCTTTATAATCTTTCGATCACATTTTTTCTTGGTAAAAGGAACAAGCTGGGTATTTTTAGGTAAATATGAAGAATTTATGCATTGGTCAAAGATTGTGCGTTGGAAGCATTCAAATAAATAACTTGAACATATTCAACAATGGTATACTCTTTGTATTGAATTAAGTGTTATCACACTAGTCATAAAGCAGTGTAAAGTGCAAAAACAAAGAGATGAGGAAATATTTGGCGTGGACGAAAAATTGTAGACCCCCTTCTAGAACGCTAACCAAATAATGTACAGCTTACAATTACATGCTCAAATTTTTTTGGTATTACTATTTATATATGGGATAATATTATATATATAATTTTTTATATTATTAAAATTTATATTTAAAATTTGTACAGTGTTATATCGAAAACTATTTTACAATAATATATATATATAATCTAATTGCTCTAGACACATGATTTTTTATTTTTGTCTCTTTTAACGTTATTCAAATAGGATTATCATTATATATGGATTTTTTTAACTATTAGTATATTGGTATTATTTACACCATTCATTAAAAAAAATTACAATTTATCAGTGATTCCTTGCAAGTGTAAAAATCTGCAAAAATTTTATATAAAAATAGTAAGTTTATTTTTTATGAAAAAGGAAAAATTATATAGTTTTGTATAGAAAAACTATACCAATGGATGTTAATTGGTTCAAATAGTATAGGAGTTTAATCCTCACTCTATTGTCTTCTGTTCATATCCGCAAATAGGATGTGGGATATTAAATTACCATAAACTGCATGCCGTCTTAGCTAAAAATTTGGAGTATAATTTGACACCCAATTGCAAGATAAAATTTCCAAATTATTTAACCTTAAATTATGATATGTATAGGTGATACAAACTAATTTAGAGATTAAGCTTTATGGTTAATTAGATAAAATGACGTTTATAAGTTTATAGTTATCCTAAAATTAAATCACAAATAATTGGAAGAAATATCATAATCATTTTGTAAGTTCTCAGTATGTGGGAGAAGAGAGAAACTATTCTAAATACCACAATGATTGTCTTTATAATTTCAATTAAACAATTACACAACATGATGGTTAAGAATATAGGTAGATCTCTTCTTATGTTATAAAGATATGAGTTAATCTACCAATCATAATAAGCTTGTACACAAAGGTCCGTATATCACCATATTCTACAATAGATTTAAGTATCTATAAAGGCCCCTAACAAAAGTAGTCACAAATTAGCTTAACCAAAAAAATACTTCACACAATATGACATTTAATTAATATGAGTTTCAATCAATATGTGACTATACTAGTTCACATAAGATTAAATAATCCAATAGTCTTTTGTGTCTTTTCTAGGAAAGTTACATGATTGTTTTCAATAATAAAAAAAATGTATAACTTACATAGTAAATGTTATGAATGCCTACCAATAATACATTTTCTTTTTGCTGCTGTATGGCAATAATACTTTTGGATACTTATACGTCAATTGAAATTAAATCTCTGATAAAATTATCTTTATTAAATATACATTTCACGTCGACTTGAAGCAATGCATTATTTATTTACATATAAATAGTAAAATGTAAATAATGAGCACGACATGCGCTTCTCTTAAAAGGGGCAAAACATATGTATATTAACTTTAGATTCTCATCTTGTAGAGTTTTTATTTTTTTTCATGCGAATTACACAATAGGATAAATTTCTCTCCTCTACCAAAATCAGTTGAATCTTATTGTAGGATGATATAGGATTAGGATATGTTAATATTGATAAAAATCAAAACTAATTTCAACCAATTAATAATTTTGATAAAACAATTTTTTTTCACAAAATTATTTGTTAAGATTGAAAGTACGTGTACATGCATAACGTTTTTGTTTATCTAAGATTATATTTTTACTAAATTAAAATAAAGAATTAACGTATATTAATAAGTTTTTTTAAACAAAACAAAATATTATTTGTTGTATTATAGTTTAAATTTTCTAAAATTTAAACATACAAATTCAACATGATAATTTATTTTAATCCGATATATATATGGTTAAATTAATCAAAATCACTTTCAATAAAAAAATATATATGTTATAAATGTCTTGGGTATCAATTGATCATTATCCACGTGTATGTGTCTATATGTGTGTGTGTGTGTGTGTTTATACACTTAAAACCAAACAACACTATAAAATGCACAAACATAAAGAATTAAAATTAAGGTCAGGAATTAATGTATTAAAAGCATGCGAATGACTGTTGTTAAGGTTGATTTATATATATTTTCGTCTGAATTATTGTTGATGCAAATGGCTTTCGGTAGTCAACTCATAAAAAATTATATATGGCTCGCTTTGGTGTATGCTTGCAGCACTAATCACCATATCCAAAATTGGGCAAGCAATATACGATCCTTTCCCTGCATAAGAATTGAAGTAATTAAACTATAGAATGACTACATCAAATGGAGGGTTTTGGCTTTAAGGGTTAGCGGGAGAGAAGAAAGAAGAAAAAGGAAGTGTATTGCGTCTTGACACACTCCAATACCAGCTAAAAGCACATTGACGGCAGGACAATCTAACCCTAACAAAATGAATAGTTAATATTAACAAGAAGTTAGTTAGAGTGGTAAATGTACGGGGTCAAAGATTCAATTTTTAAAGTCGTTATTGTTAGGAGAATTTATAATTATTATATTTTCGAATGCGAACGAAATTAATCTTATATTTTAAGAGTACGAGAATACTCATGTTTAAAAAAAATAAAAATAAATAGTTAATCAAATGAAAGAAATTTGGAATTCAATAAGATATTGATGGGCTCAAATGTAATTAGGCCGAAGCAATACCCAACTTTCATCATCTCACTTTAACATGTTTGGTCCATGACAACGAAAGCCAAGCGACTAAAATATATTGCTTATGAGAATAGAGCAACCATTTACTAACGGTGGTAAGAAGGCGTTACCTATTAGTTCAATTCAGACAATATGTTTTTTTATATGTAGTGTAAGAAACAAGAAATACAAGAAAGGGAAAACCATACCTACTGAAACTAAAACATATTCAAATAGATAGAAAACAGCGACATAAACACAAGAAGTTAACATATTATAAAAGTTAATCTGCACCTTGAAACGCATATTAATAATTTAATAACTTCAAAAAGTCTTCAGTGTAGCTGAGTTGCCATAACCATATTTCTTATGTGATTTATTATAGCCTTTCGTTTACGTTTTCCTAGTTTTCCAACATGCTTTATGGGAAAGGATCTGTTTTTTTTTTTCAGTCAAAAGTCTAGGCTTATTGGCTAAGTCTATATCCTTGAAATAACAAGTCTACAGATGAAGAAGAGCCAGCAAACCTTGTTGCAGGAGTTTGAATTGGTCGGTGATTGCTTATATATAGTAGGGCGTCCTCTCGGACGTTGTCAACAAAAAATGGTGACGTTGTATCTCAATAACAAAGGAACCACTTGTGTGAGGCTTAACACAGGTTCCAAATGCTTAACTTCCAAAGTCTTCACCTTTCCCTATTTAAAACTCTATTACTGGATTATTTGTTTGTGAAATTTATCCTCCAGTTCTGAAACTCTCCCTTAAGCAGCTTAATCGTTGTCCTAACCAGATCGTCTTCAAATTTTCATTACAAGTCTGCAAACTATTAACCTATATATATCTCAAGTTCTATTACGTTTGCTAGGTTTTCTTGAAAAATGCCTTATGACAATATTTGGGTAGCCTAAAGTGGACAGCCACTGTAAACGACGGAGGATATTGGTCAATCATCAATGTTGTATGGTTCTCTCTTGGAACCTTCAACCAAGAGAGCATCTTTGGTTTTGAAATATTCAAAACAAGTAGGTGGGTATTAAGTGTTAACTATAGCTTACTAGCTGTGTGAAGTTGTCTAAGGATATGTTTAGATTGGAAATGTTTAAAAGGGACAAAAGGTGTGTAATTTTTTATTTTAAATTTATATTATTTGATAATTTTTTTAAATGAGAAGAATAAAATAAAAGAGTATTATATAACTTTTTAATTATTTTTTGTATATAATTATTTTATAATTATTTCAATTTAAACATAAAAAATAACTTATTTTTTCTCTTTTTTTCTAAACGCTTCCAATTCAAATATGTCTTAATTGACGGATCAGGCGTAAAGAGTCTAAACTACCACTATCTATAAGCAATCACCGACCAATTCACCCTAGTAATTGAGGCCTCTTCAAAAGTTTGCCTTTTTTTTTAGTTTTTTCTTTACAAAATTCTAAGGCCGAAAATATGACCGGTATTTCTCAAGATTTATTTTATATTGGGTTGATTACACACTTTCTAATTTCTAGACCCTTCTAGTGCCATGCCTTTCCCATCAGTCACTTTTGAGACACTCTGTTCTGAAGAAATAAATAATATTTTGTAACCAAACTGTCTCGTAATAGTAATATGGAAAGAAAAACTCAGTGTCCACTGGCCAATCATTTTCAACGGTAAATAAACCCTTCACACAAACATTCAGTCATTCACAATCACACTCATCGTCTTCGTCTCGTAACCTATCCTAACGTCGTCGTATCCTTGTAGTAATTATCAATGCTTGAACTGAGCCCGATCGCCAATGTCGGTCTCCGGTGACGCTGCGATCGCCGGCGGCAACCGCAGCCGGAACCGGTATCTCGGCGAGAACCGTTTCTACAACCCACCCATGGTGCGGAAATACAGGCAAAAGCAGGAACACAACCACGAGGAGCAGAGGTCAACGTTGTTGTCCACAACTTGTTCCTCGGCTGGGTCGGAGAACAGCAGGCCTGGTTCTTCTTCCGATTGCTCCATTTCTTCACGCGGGACAAGTGACATGTCCAATTTGTGTCGATTCTTGGAGCACATCACTCCACTTGTTCCCGCCCAATATTTCCCCAAGGTAATCAATGCCTTTCATGATGGGTTTATGGGTTTTGATTTTGGTTTCTATCACTTCTTTTTTTTTTTTCTTTTTCTAATTACTGGGTAGCGTGGTTGAGGATAGGAGGTCAATTTTCTTAATTTTCAGTGAAGTAGCACCAATAGACACAATTAGTGAAAAAAAAAAGATTTTTAATCAATTAATATTTGATTTATTATACATTAATGTAATCAAATTAAGTATCCCATGAATTGAGCTAATGCAATGCAAACAAAATAGTATAACGATGCTTGCTATTTTAAGGTAGAATCAATTTTTTGTTTATTTTAAAGGACATTGGGCTTATTTGGGTGGAAATTTTTTGTGTGGGAATGAACAGACAAGCATGAGGAGATGGAAAACAAGGGAGGCAGAGTTACATCCATACTTTGTGCTTGGGGACTTGTGGGAATCTTTTAAGGAATGGAGTGCATACGGGGCCGGTGTTCCTCTTGTGTTGAATGGGAGTGAATCCGTGACACAGTATTACAATGTCTCCTTGTCTGCCATTCAGCTGTATATTGACCCATCAAAACCTTCCCCGCCGTTAAGGTGAGTATGTCACTGTGAAACATGTTATTTCTAAATGTACCTCTCAAATGATTGATCAAATTGCTTTCATTTTAACATTCTAATGTTATTCAGCTTATTCTGTGTGTTATATAAATGTGGTTCAAATTTAACAGTTGACAACTGGAGGCTTATACTTTGTAGTCCTTTTCTACCTGGGAAAACATTTAAAATTTCATATCTTATAAACCATTACATGAGTGTTCTCATTAGTAGTTTAAAGCAGAGTCTCCTCCGATTTGAACTTACTAGACTTGAATGTGATACATCATAGCACTCCCAATTCATGTTAATTAAAGCATGACTGTTGCTTCTGATGCTGGCAGTCAACAAGCCTTCTTAGCTGTACACATACTTAGAAATTTGATCCTTTAACCTGCAAGATGGCATGGGCTATAATCAAATTATCTCTTTTCTCTAAAAACGCACAGATTATGCTCCCATAACATCCCTGCCTGGTTATTCTTCTTTTAGTGTATAATCTGTTCTTAATAGCTGACCATCTGATAATGGCGTGTGTAGGGGTGGCTATACTGAATAAAAATAAATATTGTAGGATCAAGCACCTGCCACTACACCGAAAACTTAAGCTGTTACTGACGGTGCAACTTTATGTCCTTATTGCTTCTCAAAAGCCACATCAGGAACCAAGGGGATGCACCCATTTTTAGGTACCATAGGTCGGGATGTTAAGCCCAATAATCTTAAGGGTTACACTGGCCTGATTAGGCCAACAGATATCAATCTTTTTAGCTTGGCTTCTGAATTCTGATTATTGTGTTATGGAGACGCCTTTGTCATGTTATAAAGAACATGCTCTAAGTAAAGGTATAACACATCAGTGCAAATGGGAGGAAAGACTAACTAGCTTAAGAACTCACATGCCTTACTGTCCTGTATTGGATATCTTACTTGATTTATAACCTTGGCCAACACATGCATATCATTTTGTGTATAAATTTGGAGATGGATAAATAAGACAGCAACAAACTTGTGGATCAAGGGTATGTGATCCAAGAACCTGAGTTGAGCACAACAATAAAGTGACTACTGAAAGTTGTATCTACTGTCCTGTGCTATTCAATTAATTCACACTAACTGTTTTTGGACTATAGCTAATGTGATATTACTTATCTAAGTTATCTTTCTAATTTAGTTTATGACTTGTCACATCTTAGCTGTATCTGTCTTTTGGGTTGAATTTAGCATATTTGCTCCACTGTCCACACTCCACGGCTCTATGAAATACTCTGTTAATAATATTGTCACCATGTGTCACTCTGAAACTATTCTGTCCTGTTGCTCATAGCCTTGGTATTGCCTACTAATGGTTGATTACTTTAATGCCTGCAAGTTCTAAATAACATTCAATGTGATACATGTTTATCCTATAATTTTATAATAACAAACACATTAACACAACCATTTAGATGCTAGGAGTTCAGATCGAGGAAACTACCTTATTATTTTTCCTATTTTCATTTTTTTGTCCTATTTTCAAATGTAAGACACCTATGACCTACCCCTTTCCATGCACCATTTTACCACTATAGCTGAATTACAAGACTTAGCAAACCACTTATTTAGTGCATCTATAAAATGGTTTCATTCTTATTTCCATCATATTACAGGAGACCCGGTCAGGAGAGTGACTCTGAATCAGCTAGAGAGACAAGCAGTGATAGCAGCAGTGGCTATTGTCATGAAAGAGGAGCAAAGAGTGTAGTTCATGGCAGTTGGAAACAGGCAAACTTGTCAGATGCAAGCACTCATGGTCTGGAAAGAATTTTACTAAGTAAAACCATGGGTTCATCAAGTGATGAGACTGAGAGCTGCAACCCACCTGGTCGGCTTATATTTGAATACTTTGAGCATGAGAGACCTTATAATCGTGAGCCATTAGCAGATAAGGCAAGACCATTATCCTTTGGTTCACTTCCACATTGAGATTATGTTGCTTTTCAATCCTAACAAATATTCATATTGCTTGCCTCAGATTTCTGATCTTGCACGTCAATTTCCAGAGTTGAAGACATACCGGAGCTGTGATCTTTCACCTGCTAGTTGGGTTTCATTGGCTTGGTATGTTTTTCTCATCCTTTTGGTTGTCAGATCATTAGGGTTGGATATGCACATGATAATTACTAATTTAAAATGGTTTGTTCCTGCATATATTATGAAGGTATCCAATATATAGAATACCTACTGGTCCCACACTACAGAACCTGAGTGCCTGCTTCCTGACCTTCCATTCCCTGTCAACAGCTTTGCAACGTATGTCTTGCTGTCTTTGCTTAGTTTTTGTATGTTCTAAGTGTATGGAAGGCCATCAGTAATAACAGTGTTCTTTGAATCAGG
Source organism: Styphnolobium japonicum (assembly GCA_023212625.1). Lineage (NCBI taxonomy): Eukaryota > Viridiplantae > Streptophyta > Magnoliopsida > Fabales > Fabaceae > Styphnolobium > Styphnolobium japonicum. The sequence goes on along the minus strand of JALBWW010000003.1, from coordinate 14,587,550 downwards.
TCCAAATACTGATGGGTGTCGTATTCATTATTCAAGAGGTAGGGACATATCATCCAAGCTATCATTACCAATCTTTGGTCTTGCCTTTCACAAGTTCAAAGTTTCTGTCTGGGATCCTGATGGCGTTTCCGAAGGTCAGAAAGCCAATTCTCTGTTGCGAGCTGCTGACAACTGGATTAAGCTATTGCGAGTTAACCATCCTGATTACAATTACTTTATGTCCTCTTATCCATATGGGAGATGAGCAGAGTTTTCTCTAAACTGAAGCAGCCCAACTCCCAAGTCCCAGCTTATGTAGTCCCTGCCCAGTATACTTGTGTTATCCTCCATTAAATGAACAGATACTTTTCCATGTGCTCGTATACAAGCGCCAGGATCACTTGTGTTTTCTTAAAATAGGACAGCACGGTTGCTGCTTCGGTGAGGGATTCAGGGAAGAATAGTGGTATTGAAAATTATAGATGATGCTGTTTAAGGGTCTGCTTCTGTTTTCAGAAGATGCAAAGGCCTCTTCAGTCTAACAGTTTCTGCTTCTTTCATGTCACTTACCTGATGATGACGAAAAGATCCAATAGTCTATGTAAAATACATATTTCGCCTGGCACTTTTTGTCTAGTTTTTGTACAGACGATGGCTGACATCTTGATCCTCAATATACACATCCTTATGGTGAGATATAATTACCCTACAGGATTTCACTACTGGTTGATTCTTCCTAATGGTTGTCGTTATCACCTAAAATTACGGGGCATTCTATTAGGATATCTGGATTTTGTGACCACCAGTAAATGGCAACAAACATGGTCATTCCTTCTTGAATAGAATGGAAGGCAACAATTGATTAAAATCTGAAACTAAAACAAACACAATAATCATAAAATTTTAAGTGAAAAAAACTTATACAAGTTTAAGAGAAAAAATCCAAGACTATTTGTTCAAAGCAAGTTTTTGAATCTTGAAGGTCAGAGTTGGAAGGGGAACCCACAGTGTTCTTAAAATTCTAAACCCTATACCCTTAACTTTAAATCCTAAATCCTGATCATCTTAATGCTTAAACCCTATGTCCTAAATCTTAAACTCAAACCACCTATCCGTATTCCTACATCTGACATATAATTTAAATATGTAAATTTATCTTCAAAAAATAAAGAATGAATTAATTGCAAATTATTATAAGATTTTAGGATTTATTTCCTCTAAGGAAGAGCTTAATTCTCGGAAAAACAAACTTTTCACAGTGACAGCAAAACTCTCTAATATTATTTGAGAATACAAATTCTTGTTGTACCCAAAAATTGATTTTTTAAAAAAAAATTGAAGTACATAAAACCATTAATATGAATTACAGGATATCTAATTACATATATATATATATATATATATATATATATAAGCCACAAATACTAATAATAATGAAATTTCCATGTATAAATATATAAATATCTATTTACACTGTCATTGTTTTCTCCTTTTTGATTGATGATTCTAAATAGAAGACCAAATTCCAATTGAATGCGACCAAAGCATGTCTATTGCTTACCTTATTGAATTAGGCGACAATGAGTAATGCAATGCAAATATTTCAGAATTCACAATACAATATTTATGCACAGTGTCAGTTAGTGTAGAGCTGAATACTAGACGCGTAACCCAGTATGTTCTGCAACTAAAATAATAGTTTATGGATATGTGATAAACTATTTTCTTTATAGTTATTATTTAAAGTATACTTCTCACTTTAAAGAATCCAAATCACTCTTAACACTGATCAATAATCTGCGCAAAGCATGGTACCATAGTATTATATAAAGGTCTTAACTAAATCAAATTCAAAGATTAACGGCATCAATTACTATAAAATAAATTTTGAAAGACTAAATCCATATAAATTCAATCTTTGTGGGACAAAACCTTAATTTAAATTTATCTTTTCATGGTGTTGCTATATCAAGCTTGAATTATAACTATTATTGTAACTAAACACGAATTAATAAACATAAATAGTTATAAAAAAAAGATAAAAATGAACATACTAGTAATAATTTATAACTACATTTACCTTATTGAAATAATAAAACTCAGTTATAAGGTGTACATTTACGTCATTGGATCTACCTTTGACCAAATTATATTAATTCTTAATATAATTACATGAATAAAAAATAAAAAAATATCAACACGTCCTTAACTGGCAATACACTAGTTAATGGAGTGAGTCATTCTATCAGAAAGTCACTTTCCTCGTTCACATAAACTAGTTATCTTATTCGTGCTTTACTCGGGTTATTTTATAATTAAAATTTAATTTTTTTACTTAAAATTATATTTGTTTATAATTATTATTTTGAATATGTTCAGTTTATAAAAAAAAATTTATAAAAATTCTTATAAATAGATAAAAAAAAAGTGTTTAAAATAAATTTTTTATGTCAGAAATAATTTTTTAATTTTATTTTACTTGTACTTTGAACATATTAATTTATTAATTTATTTTTTATTTTTTATTTTTTCAAAAATAATGTTTTTGTATATAATTATGATTTTAGAGATGTTAAATTTATAAATTATTTTTTAATAAAAATTCTTAAAAGTAAATGGAGGAAACATTATATATTAATTTTTATGTTAGAAAGATTGTCTTTTTTTAATTTCACTATTCAATGCATTAAGTTTTAATTATATACTTTAACAACACTTTATCTTCTAATATAATTGTCTTTTTAAATTTCATTATTTAATTTTTTTAATGTTTCAATGTTTTTAATGATGTTATTAATTACTTCAAAAGACAATTTTACTTATATAATATATAGACTAGTGTAACATATTATATTTATAGATTTTTGAATTTTTATAGATAAATTTATATTATTGCAAATTTTATTACAAATTGAATAGATTATAATTTATATACAAATAACCATATTTTTAAATATTATTAATTTATATTACAATTCAAACATATTGTATAATCTGGTATTATCTGTTTGTCTAATTAATTCAATAAATTAATATTTTCTTCAATTATTTTACTACGCAAATTTCCATATATTTTAAAAACTTAACATAAATATTTTCTGAAAGTTAAAAAAATATATGTAATTAATTACTCTAACTACTAATTTGGTCCACGTTGCACCACTCTACTTCAAGCTTCTTACAATAAATAGGCAGCGGAAAACTTGTCAATTCTTCAATTCAATATTTCCGGAAGACTAGCTCAAATTGACACTCCAGTACCCTTTTCTTTTTCTTTTTTTTTGGATTATCGTGGAAGAACCTAAAATACGCAAAGGCTCTGGATTTCGGACCAAGATCCTCTAAAGTGCAAGCACTATAAAGAGAGTAAAGTGCAAACAACTACAGATTTATTAGAACCCACTCCATTGATTTTTTTTCAATGTGATTAACACATGCACTTCATTCACTTTAAAATATCCAAATCCATGAATCGACTGACCATGATCTAGGAATTTCACTTTATGGGGGCAAGGTATATATCTTAAAACACATTATTTTATTGACTCAATGGCATTGGGGGCAAGTTCACAAAATTAATAGAGGCAATAATACATATTACTCATTATTATTATAAACTTGTACACTTTAATGTACCTAGGTCCCTCCCTGCCCATGGTACCATGCTGGTCACACAAATATTCTTCCATCTTTGCATTTTATGAACATAACTCCAGATACATTACGGTTACATATTTCTCCGATCTAGCTACCGCCACTTTGCATTCATTCTGAATAAACTCCTCCCTCGTGCTTATAGCTCCTGCTCCTAATACAATAATGGCATACGAGCTACAATTTCAGTCATAAGTTATCATCAAGAATAGTGGACATCAGCAGCCCTTGCACGAACTCAAGCCTCCGAGCCTTCTCAACTTGATCCTTGTCTGACAGCTGCAATTGTTGAGGTTTTCTGTAACCATACACTATTGTCAGACTAGAATGGAGGAAGTTTTGGTCTAGTTCTGAATGACATTGAAAGAAAGAAACGGCTATGAAGCAGTGTGACAAGATGCTAACATGATCATATTACAGCCCAAGTCTCCAAACATGAAACCAAGGCATCACTCCTGATGACACTCACTACGTTTCATCATTTACTTTCTAAAAAATAAAATAAAAAAATGGCTACAAATTTAACCACATACAGAGTATAACACCCGCACATGCATCCAATACTAAAACTTTCATATCAAATAACCTACAAATTTCCCATTCATTTCTCAGACAAAGCAAAGCTTAATATCAACATTCCTACCTTTCCAAGAAATCATCTTTTGAGCTTTCCTTTACAATGGTAGCTTCAACTGAAGGACAAGGTTGTACACCCACAGATTCATCAGCTACAACTGGGTTAAAAATAAACGGTAACAGCAGAGGATCAGGCTCAGAATTAGAGGAAGCTACGAAAGAACCTCCAAAAAGGGACTGCAAGGCTCCTCGCGACTCTTTTCTCAATATAGAAAATGTTGAACTAGAGCCTCCTTTCCTGACCCTCCTCTTGCGCTGCACGTAATTTCTGGTTAAGGAAAAACTGTGAAGTCTCCAGTCTGGTACAGTTATAGAAGCTAAACCAAGTAATCCAAAGCATTTGGCCAAAAGAACAGTATTTGGAATGAAGTAGTTCTACAACAGAATGCAAATAAAAAATGGGTTCACCTGAGACAAAGACTTGCTTTATTTATGTATTTACCTAGAATGTAGACCGCAAATATAAAATCATATGAAAAGAACAGGATCTACAGGGACTAGGAGACAGCACAAGATATTACCATTTAACAATGCTAAAATCACAAGTGTTATGCTTGGCATGAGTTCATAGTCTATCTCCATTATATATGCATAAAATTTCAAACTTAAGAAGTGTTAAACAATTTCAAATATCTATTTAAAATTTATCCAATAACTGAAGTAGAATGAAACCTTTATCTATTTTTTTTCTCTCCAACAGATCAAGGTAAAAGCTATATAATAATAGATCCAAAGTCATCTGACTACTGCATGCAAAATGAGCATGGACCTAATTTAAACAGAAATTGTAACAACAAGAACACAAACATCAAACAAAGCCAACTTGCAATAAGGATATTTTTAAAAATTTCCCATGTTGCATGGTAATATGACCAACAAGATCCATTCCCACCCTTTTTCCACAAACTGGACACACCTGAAAATATACAAGCAATGCAAGCAATAATCATAGTTAGAAGACAAACAACAAACAACAAACAACAAAGGCAATAACACTTCAGATAATGAAATACTCTCAAGACTATATGAAAAGTGGGGGAATAAACACTTCATCCTACGTAAATATGTCTCAAATAACAAGCACCACACATGTAGGCTTGTGCATCAAACTAAAATTGGTAGAAAATTTATTTAAGCACAGAAACACAACTTGGACAAGAACCCATGTTCTGCTCCAAGTACCAAGTATACCCACTCACTCATCTAGTGGTCATCCTCACTAATACTACCTGGACCACTTCTCAAACTCATATTCGATTATCTACAAGTCTGTTTGTAACAAGACAGCCCAAAAACAATTCACTCTTTCTGGAAGATAATATAGTGACTGTTACAGACACCATATAAGCATATTATTTTTCCTTAGTACAGTTGCAAAATGCTTCTTTCCAATTAATATTTAATCTCGAGGAGTTAATGGAAGAGAAGGCAAAAGAGAGTGGAAGGGACCTCAACCTTTCAGGAAAACTAAAATTCCTAACACATGCCCGTGCCAAGGCAAAACGTAAACGCAAGTAAATGATAAAGTTTCAAGTTTCAAAGAAAGAGAGAAAATAAAAACAAAAACAAGCAAGCAATAAAATGAACTGAAAAAGCATCAAAACTTGGAACTAAAATTGAGACCCCATTCTTGGCTTCCACAGGATGCTCCTCGTCAATGTGACAACAAAGGCCAACGACGTCGTAATCCTCAGCACAGAAAGGACAGATGAACTCCGCCCTGAAATCATCGCCCCCGTCCGTATCCTCATGCCCACCAAGATACAGATCTGCAACAACACGAATTTTCCAGGATGATCAACAAAACCCCTCAAGTTTCTCGGGAAACAAACAGAAAGAGAAAAAGGTTTAAAATAATTAAGGACTAACCGGATCGAGATTGATAGCGAAAGCGGGAAGAACTTGAGAGACGAGCAGAAATCCAGGAATCGGAGTCCATTTTCAGAGAAGAAATTGGAATGGAAGAGTTAGTGCGTCAACGATGAAACCCTAAAATGGAGATCGAGAATGAATGAGAGAGAGAGTGTGTGTGTGTGCGTCTCTCTCTCTCTAGTACCGACCTTCGGGAACGCCCACTTGTCTAACGTTAAATTTCGGGAATGCCCTTTCCTTAACTACCTTTTCCGGTGAGACATTGTGAAACGCGGGAAACTCTAGTTCCGGGTTGTCAATAAGTTTCATTTACATTCTGAGGGGATATCTATCTTGTAGCTCTCGTAGCTCAGTTGGTTAGAGCACCCGTTTAGTAAGCGGGAGGTCTTGAGTTCGACTCTCAACGAGAGCAAAATGGTATTTATGACACTTGAAAACGTAGAGTGTGTAATTTTTTCCTTCACTTGTTGAGTCGATATCAATTTAGAATTTTTTTTTGGTGTCAATTTAGAATTTTTTTTTGGTGTCAATTTAGAATTTGTTAGAAAATTTGTTGCACACAATTAAGCCAACTCACAAAACTAATTATATGAACCGTTTTTAGGTAGCTGCTTATGATTTTGTCTAGTTGGACAGGACAAAAGTACATCCTTAATTGCTTTTGAGTTTTTTTTTTCCTATTCAACCTTGTAGTACATCTGATATAACTTCATGCTCGTAGACATGACAATAAATTGAACTCTGACTGTGATTTGTTGTGCTTAATCGCTAGTCCTAAAATAAAATGACCAACCTTTACGGACATTATGAATTGATGATTATGGGTCAGATGGGGTCTACTCGATGAATTTTGAATGCTTTTTTGTGATGGTCTTTTGTCTCAATGGGTATGCAATGGTTTGATTTCTTGGAACTGGCACTCAGGCGATGTTGGGTATCTCACTTGACAAGGCCTTAGATATGGTAGATCCTCAGCAAGGTATGTAGCACATAGAAGCAAAACAGATGAAGGACCGAAGGTTGAAAACTACAGATCGACGATAGTGTGTCATGATCATGAACACCTTCTTGGTCCTTTGGTTCCCTGCCTGCTATCTTTAATAGTATTTAGGCCATTTGTGCATGGCAATTCCACATAACATCATTTCTTTGTCATTTATTGCCGTCTAAAAACTAGTGGATAGCTTTTAGTCATGAAGAAAAAAGTATGATAGTGGTAGGTTTTGATTCACAATCACACAGATCAAATTGCATACGAGGAATTTTAAACTTGAGAGGGGATGTGATGAGAAAATGGTTTATAGAGTACTTTAATTAGGTTTGTTAAAGTTAATCTTCTATATACAAATAAATAAGTAATTGTAGGCTACCAAAAATGTTGCCTGTATATATTGATATAAATTCAGAAATCAAATGATCTTGATACATAAATATTTTTTAAAAAAACATTACAAGTAAGTTGTAATGAAACAAGACATTGCTAGCTTCAACTCTTCTTGCTATTCAACTTGATTGGCTCGGAGGCCCTAAAAGATCTTTCCAAAAGGTCACTCACTGAAAGATTCAAGTCTTTTATCAACCTCCCAACTATTGCTGATAGCAAGTTCACATCTGACATGGCCCTGTGATGTGAACCTACCAATGGAATTCCATAGTATTCACCAAGTGCTGATAGTTTTAGTTTCTGAGAGCCCCTTGATCCTAAATAGGAAATAATAATTATCAACATCGTCATTAAGAACAAGTTGTAAAGAAAGAAGTGAAATTGCCTTACCTTTCAATTTCATTGCCTCACGTGCTAGAGTCAGCGAGTCTAGAAATGACCAGTCAGAAGGAATATCATATGAGTATCGGGCAAATTCCTTGATCAAGAATGGTACATCAAAGTTACGTGCATTGTGAGCAACAAATAAAGGAAGCTCTCCAGGTAATAAGCGGCTTTTGATATACTCTAATATAATTGGGATCAATTCCTTCATCCTGAAGAAAAATCTCATAAGTTTTATAAAGACTGCATCATAAACCCTGTTTGTCAAATTAACTTCAAACGACTATATATATCAACCTTATTCATAAAATTAACTAATTCATAATATGACAGTTCTTGTAGTCATCATCTAATTCAAAACATTAGCATTTGGGTTGTGTTTTTAAAAAAATGAGAGCAATGAATACATATGCACTACTTTTTTAAAATGTACAATAATTATACTTATCCAAATGATTATATGTTTAAGAAAAATGTAACTATCTTGATAAAGGCCCAGTCTTCAGCCTACATTTATAATTTCAATATTCGTCTTCTAAGTAAGCTCATTTGAAAATTGTAATGATATACAAGAGAGATGTCTAGTCGGCATATCCAAAAAAAAAACAAAAATTAATCGTGTGTTTGGTTGAATTGGTGGAAAGTAGATAAGTAAAAATTAAAGGATGGAGTGAAAATTATTTTCAACCAATTAAAGTTATAACCTAAAGAAAAAATGAGTACATTTTATTTTTCGCCTTATATTTTTGTTATACCAAACAAGCCTAAAGTGATTTTCACTCTAATTTTTTCAACTTCTCAGTTTCCACCTCCTCAATCGACAACCAAGTATACCCTAACTTTTTGTTTACATGGCTAATGAAGGGTCCAAACCATTTACATCACATGAATATTAATATAATGCAAGTGCAAGAATAGCAAACCTCGGGACACCCGGTTGCTTCACCATGTCAGTAGTTATACCATGGAAATGAGAATTTGGAACAACCTGTTGGGGGTTCACCAGGGTTTTGAAACAACAATTCATGCCTCCTTGAAGATCCCGAATTGCAATTTCAATAATACGTCCTCTCTCTCTGCAGATTCCAGTGGTTTCGATATCAATAACAAACACTTTCACAACGTGCTTCAAGTTTTGATTTACCGAAATTCCTTCTTCGGCATCAAAATATGCTATGCTATTAAAATGGTTAGATCTTGAATTACTTTTGGTGCTTGATACGATCGTTGAATACAAGAATTTTTGGCTTCCTTTACTTGGTATTCTTATTCTAGCACCTCTAGTCCTACATTCAGTTCCATCTGCTGCCATATAAAGCGAACTGCATCTCTTGCTAAAACGTCCAAAATAAGACTCACTACCACTGGATACAATCAACTTGTGTTGAAAACTGCTCATATGGAAGAATCTTAGCATGCAAAAGTTTCCTTTCCAACACTTTCCCAGGATTGTGGACCCAACGTATGATAGAATGCCCATTCTGCAACAACTTTACTACAACTTGAAAACGCTTGTTCTCACCTGGGTTTAACTGAAACAGAAATAATGAACTCTTCGTAAATTCCCATATGATATAGTTGAATTACTTCAAATGAAAAATACATGGAAACCACTGGAGAAAATATATTATCCTCTACCATTACATGCTAACACGCTACAACATGAACCGTCATCATATTTACCTGGTTTTATACTTTATATTATCTATTAATCATCTTAAAGCCCACCGAAGCCTTTGACGTGGTTATTAGAATTTGGATAATAACAATAACGACAAAATCTTCAAAACAAACGCTAAAACTATTTCATTCAAGCACAACATAAATTGGAGACACTTAAACCGACTAAAACTAAATAGCAAAATGACAAAATATTCTACTGGCAGAACAAAGAGAATAATAAGAACGGAACGGAACTATCGATTTTCAAGTTGTTAGGACAGAACCCACTAGACCAGATATTTTAATCTGAGAAACTCAGTACGCTTAATTCTTAAAATCAACAGAATGGGATTTTTTTTTAACTTTTTCACACTGAAAGGCATTAAATCCAAACAGAATCTACAAACGAAAGGTACCTACCTGGTGGTGGCATTCAAAGAGATCATAGGGAAGGAGAGCAGCAGTTTGCAGATGGGTTGAGTCAGAATGAGATATCAGTGATATCATATCACAATATATTAGTGTAAGATTGGCTATGAGGAGGCCACAGAGAGCGCAGTGTATGGTTATTTGGGAGTACGTGGAGTGAGAAGAAGCCAAGGCGGAGGTATTGCAACATTGTGGCCCCAAATTCCGCGGCTTGTGCGCTTTAGTTTTTCCCACTTGTATTCTTTTCTTTTGGGGGAGGGGGAGGGGCCATCATAATCTATGTATGACGCGGGATTTATGCAATCTACTAATCCCTCAACTCTAGACTTAATAATAAATAAATAAGTAATTTCATATTGTGATTAGATTATTACTAATAAGTTTACGTACCAAGCATGTTTTTAAGTTTTAATAACATCTCAATGTTTAAAATTAATCTCAACATCTATTTTTTGTTAAAAGAGACAATAGATGAATGGATGATTTAAAATTTAAAGTATAAATAAAAGTCATCAAGAAAATAAATTGTTTTTAAAATAGATAGAGACCGCTACATTTCTACTTTATTTTTTCCATATTGAAGGGATGAATCTTCTCTATAAAACGAAACTGTGATGGGCCAAGTTTTTCAAGTTTAGGCCAAGTTTCAGTTAAAAGAACAGGCCTAAAGGTTAGCCTGAATTAAAAAAAAAAAAAACTGAAATGAAAGACAGGCCCGAAATAAAGAATAGTACATACTACATTCACAAGTTGGAAAAATACTTACTACACTGAGAATAATATTCTCAACGAATGAGATTTGATTTGAATATTATATAATTTTTTTTTATCTAATGACATGTATTCTGATGTTGTGTCATATGTTATGTTTTTAGTGGATTAGTATAATACTCTCAACAGTACATAATAATTTCTTCACAAGATGGCATATCATAACAGCTATTTGTTGAGTACATAATATTTGGTCTGATGCCACCAACTAGTACCTCCATGTTTTTGGCAGCAATTTAGCCACAATAAAGATAGAGTACACGCTATTATGTATTTGATTCCATCCAAAACCTGTTAAGTCAACTTTCTCCTCGTGGAGAAACTCTTACTCTTCTAGATTGGATCTTCTCATGTCAAATGATCAGACCTCCTTATTAAATTACCACCTTAAGTGATAAACCTATTAAACCAGAAAAGAAAAAAAGGAAAAGAAAAAAACTGTAGATAAAGCAGTCAACTAGCAGATTTATATTTTCCCATTTTTTTCCTCTTAGAGTAATGTCATATATACATTTTTGTCTTCGAAAAAATATACCTCGTTTCTTTGTTGATAGGTCACTCTGTACAATATACTAATTTAATACTATATATAATGGTCCAAATATATAGATGTGATTTTTTGTAATGCTTGTTTTTCCTATCCAAGTGAGGAGTGAAAATGGTTTTTACAAAATGAAGAGTTTTATATACAAAATTTAAGGGTGGTTCAATAGTGTAGCATGAATCCTACGTAACACATTATTGAGGAAATAAATTCAGTCAGTTTTAACCTCTTTTTTTTCCTTTTTCTTGCTGTAAGGATGGAAGAGGGTATCATGTCTATTAAAGCCCATTTGTTTAGGGTTATAATTGAGTTTATCTCCCTGATTGTGGTGGGTCGCTATATATTGAAGCCCGGATTGGTCTTATTAAGGGCCCCAGCCCAATGCTCATAGAATCTGTCAGATCAAGTTGTCTTGTACTTCCTCCTCTCTTCTGAAACAATAATGGGTATCTCATAGTTCATATATAGTACGTTCCCTTTACAGAATTTCCCTGCATTGCACGATACCATCCAATTATTTTCGCTTGCTTTTCTTTTATGGCTTTAATTGTAAGTGTAACGGGGTTTTTGACTTTTAGCAATCATATTTTTAGATGCTATGATGAGGGCTAAATAGAAAGCTAGGGATGATTGTTCCAACACACGAGAAATGTGAGTACAATACGATACAATTTTCATATTCTCAAAAATAAATTATAAGGCTAAACAATGCAACCATGTTGTTAAATTCGAATGGAATAATAAATTAAAAAAAAATTTAATTCAAGTTTAACTAGTTTAATTCCATTTTTTCAAAAATAAATTATAAGACTAAAAAATATGCTAGGTGTTGCTTATGTTTGCACCAATGTTGTTAAAATGGAATCGGACAGTGAATTGAAAAAACTTTCAATTTAAATTTAATCAGTTCAACTGTTTGATTGAACTTGATGATGTTATAATTACGTATTAAATAAATAAATAAATATACATGACTCATACACACATTACTAATAATAAAATGCATAATAAAGTTTTGAGGTCTTAATTCCCAAATTTCATATCACTTTCAGTTGAGTAGTCAAGTGATTAAGAAATTAAAAAAAAATTGGTCAGTTCACCAATTTTTCCATTTTTAACCGATTTTAACTGACTCAACTTAATCCAATTATGAATCTTACTCTAACAATAAATCAAAATCGAATGAGAGACCGGTTCACATTTTGACCCGCCTGACCGGCCGGTGGTTTGCACCATGTGCAATTCAATGTGTTTGTAAGAAAGGAGCAAACAAATTGCTGCTTCTTCACTTTAAGATGCTCCGCTGGCTCCATCTTACTTAGCTTAGGTTACCTACATATATAGTTAACTTGCCAATTCATAGGCTTGATATTAAATTATGAAACACGTACACCCCTCATTTTGCTTCAAATTGAGACCAAGGAACAGAAAAATGCCCCCAACTTGCTCGAGCCATTGCTGTTGATGAAGAAGAATTTACTTTACATATATGACTTCGAGATGATTGCTTACGAGGAAATCTAGACAAGTGAGCACACCCTTCCATGATCAACCTACAAGTTTGTCAGCGGTCTGCGTGTGCCTTGGCAGAGTTATGGTTAAATGGATGGAGTTTACGAGATTGGAGAATCTTAAATTTTATTTTCTGCATGCATATATAGCAGGACTTTCTTTTTTCTTTTGTAGTTTGGGGTTTGATTTATGCTAATAAATGAATCTAAGATGTTTACCCTTCTAGCTAGAAGAGACGGGGTCAAAGGACCACTACCCATGGTTAGCTAGAGACGGGGTCAAAGGACCACTACCCATGGTTAGCTTGTAAACATTGAGACCACTAAATCGTTGTGTTTGATTTGTAACATAGTTATCAGGACGGGTGCGGGTAAGCAATCCGTCCAGTAGCTGACCATGCGCTAAGTTTTTAAGGTGACCAAAGAATATGTATTATTATATTTGTTCGTGATTTTGGATTATTCCCTAAAGAAATAACATCAAATAAATTATGTGTTATTCTTAGAAACTTTAAAACTGTTTATCTTTATGCCTATTTCTTAGACTTCGAACATAAAAATTAGGCTTTTAAATAGATAAAGATATTAGAACTGTACACTTTTTATTCTTTCTACTAGCTTTCATCTTAAAAAATGTATAAATTATTTTATGTGTGAACTTCATTTTGAAAATAAACATACACCTAATTCTAATTAGATATGTAAATTTTAATGAATGTGTTAATAATAATATCATTTATGAAAATTGTACTAATATATTACTGGTATATTACTTTGTTAATAAAGAGGCACAATTACAAAATTTTATAAAATCTTAAGATAAAAATTATAGAGTACAAATTACATCAAACTATGAAGGATTAAAATCATATATTCTCTCACACGTAATATATATATATATATATATATATATATATGAAATTTCAAAAAAGTTTGCGGTGGCTATGACATCACTATATGAAGATCCACAGTTGAATACGTCACTTTATTAAATATGCGATACTTGGGAGTATACTTAGTATGTTTTAATATATAATATTGATTGGTACACTTTTAATATAATATTTTTAAAAGTTAGAAATTAAAAATTATATAAAAAATAATATTAAAATAGAATAAAAAAGTTAACTTCAAAACATACTTCTTAACATAAACCAACAAAAACTAAAAAAATGTAAAAGTCAATTCATCTTCATAAACTTTAAAGCAAATCTTAAGAAATACCCCACTGCAAGTCAATTCGCGTATCACTGCAAACTTACGCACGAACTAATTCGTAATTTTAAGAGGTAAGCGAATTTGGTAACACGGATTTTTACAAATGAAAAGTTAGTATCATATACTTGTACAACGAATAGGAATTATGGGTGGCTTCTAGCATAGAGAACTATAATATGTGATTTACCTATGAGTCAGTAAAATAATATATAATAGTAAGTTGTTATTGGTTGTTTTTACCCTGGAAAACTATAACATGTGGTCCACCCATGAATTAATAAAATAATAGGTAATAGTAGGTTGTCATCCCTTCACATATTTTTAAAAAAAGACTTTTGTATTTGTAAATTAGACTCTTAAACCTTAGTAAATGTTAAATAATTAATCAACTGAATTACTTTTAAGATATAAGTTTCTAAACATAAATCACGTTAGGAAAAACTATTTTTGACCAAAATCAAGTTTACAAAATCATGTTCATCTAAAATCAAGTGTACAAAATCTAAACCAAACACACACTAAATTAATGCTCCAACTCTTAGTATTTTATTTATATGTAACCAAATTTTATTTGTTACATAGTAACTTATTCCATAATATAAATTTATTTTTTTATTAAATAATGTGAAATAAAATAATTCTCAAAAAATATAATGACAATTGTTTAGAAAATCATTTTCATGAGACATTTTATATTTTTTAATATTTAGATATTTTTGAATTTTGAGAGATTTAAAATAATAAAAAATTAATGTTATAAATTAATCTATAATATTAATATTGTAAAATTTTTAAAATACTAATTATTAAAATAATCAAGTAAATCTCTCATTGATCCTAAAAGCAGCCTAATATTTATGTTTTTGTAAACCAACATTTTAAATATGTTTGATTAGATTTCTTATTATATGGTTTGGGCCAAATAAATAATAATTTAAAATTAATTATACACATCATTAATTTTCTTTTTTAATTTAATAGAATACATAAATTTTAAATTAATATAAAGATAAGATTTTGAAAAATGTTAATAAATTGTGTAAAATAATATTCTTTTTGTGCAATAGCAAAAACAATGTCGTGAGTTGTTACAATCTCGACAATCTTTTATTTTTTTAAAAAAAATGACTACGGCATCAGAGCTTTTTCACACGAGAAAGAAAAACAAAAAATAACAATATTTTATTATGGATAAATTTACAATATTTCACATAATTTACAAACTTTTTATTACAAATAACCTATACTAATGGTATCTGATTTGGTCTGATCTAAATCATCTATTTATTTATATTAAATCTAACGGTTTGTAATCAATGGTCCACCGATGAACTATTTAATTGCTGGTTCACCTTAGAGGCCACCTCATGGTATCTGATTTGGTCTGATTTAAACCATCTATTTATTTTATATTAAATCTAATGGTTTGTAATCAATGATCCACCGATAAACTATTTAATTGCTGGTACTCCTCAGACACCACCAGGAATCATGGCCCTATGATGACTTTCTTGTCAACGAAATCTTCCTCCTTTCTGGACGCACTTGAATATATTTAGCAGTGGACTAGGCCAATGTCTCACCTATAAAAATAACCATGGAGCTATATGTAACTGCAGATAATGTCATGGCATTATTTTGAGAAGAATAAAATTATCTGTAATCCACACATGTGCTCCATAATGTATGTGCTACCAAGTTGCCATGAGCTGGAAGAATTATTTGCTCTCCGATGCATTTTTATCGGAGACATGTGCTCTACTTCTAATCGTAAATTGATTATGATTTAGATATGTTGAGGATGAGTTGTTGGGTAATTTTTTCTTCTTTTTTTGTATCAAAATTTAAATTACACAAAAATATATATTATAAGTTGATAGTACAACTATTGCATGGTATAGCTATTAGATAGTAATTTTTAGATCGTTGAATTAAATAAGTATTTTATAATAAAAATTGTGTTAAATTAAATTCAATCTAATAATAATTTAAAAAATTGTTACACAAAAAATGCAACTAAATCTGGCGATGGTTGCACTTTGCACCAAAGTAGACTTAATAAGAAATGTAATAAAATTTCTACAAGACTCGAGACTTAAAATAACCTGATGCTCAACCACTATATATAATTAGAAATTATTTTAGTTATTATAATATTAATTAAAAATTTAAACAAATAGAATGGAAGATCTTAAATTCAAAATGAAAATTAGCAAAATTTTACATCCTCATGAATTCTCAAACTGTGACAGGTCATTGCTATGTATGGGTTGAAATAATCATGGGAGGTTTTGTTTTGAATAGGTCAGCTTGACTTGTAAAATTTCAATCTAACCAAACTTATTATTTATTATGGACTTTTTTAAGGCCTAACTTGATTTTTTTATAAAAATATATAAGTCTGACATAAAAATAATAAAGATTGTCAAATAAATAAATATGTTCAGACTTTATAAATTTCTAATATTACTAATGTTTAAATAAATTATTGTATTATATATGCATTAAATAAATAAATAAATAATTTAAGTATTATAATTTTTTAATTATATATATAGAATAAATAAATAAATAAATAAGTCTAAGCCTTAATCTATAATTAAATAAATATTTTTAAAAATTTATATTTAACTTATTTGATAAATAAATTAATCAAAAATAGACTATGACATATTCCTAATAAGCCGTGTGTCTATTCCCACCGCTATTGCTCTGCAAACCTGGCTTCCCTTCCTACCTATCCATCGAATCTCAAAACGTTCCAAGATATCAATCTGTGTATTATATATACGTATTATTATTGGATCTGTTAACATTTTTTCTCTTCATTGGTAAGTGATTCTGTTTTTTTTTTTTTCTTAAAGAGTATCTACACCATAAAAGTGTGGACTAATCTCTCAAAATATTTTCAACCACAAAGTAATAAGGACCCTCCTTAGGATATTTACTCATTTACAATCAAACATCTATCATTGATATCGACTCTTAAGAGAATATGAACCCCTTCCACTGGTACCAAGACTTATTGGTGTACGTGATTCTGTATTAATTTTCAATGATTTGCATTTGCCACGTGCGGAATTATCATATGCTATCATTATTCTGGACACCATTCGTCACATTTTTATGGCCTTTTAAGTTATAAAAACAACTTGTCATAGACCCAAACATTTAGGGGATTACATTGTATGGAAACGCTGATCAATTCTCTCGAATTATTGTGTTGTAACATCTAAATGCACATTGAATGTCTGTTTTCCTCTCTTTAACATTAACTTCTATCTCACCCGGCTTTGTTAAATTTCAAGAATCATTCAATAATAAATATATGTCATCGTGTTTTAGGATTAAAAAAAATAGTGGGAATATTAGATTAAATTATAGTCAGTAGTCCTTGGTCAATGCATGACTAACACTACTTTATACAAGAAAAGGAAATAGAACTAAGGGGAAAGGAAACGGTAAAAAAATAATAATTAAAAAGCAACAAATTTTCAATTTAGTTCTTCCACAAACAAATTATTTTAGTATTTATATTTTTTTTTAGTACTAGTACCAACAATAAATTGTTTTAATAAATTTTTAAATAATTATTTAAAAATTAAAAATTAATAAATGAAGGTTTCTCCGGTACTCTCTCTTTTTGTGAGAGTACCGGTATCCATTCATAAGTAATGGTCAACATTTGACCATGTGTCTTATTATATTTAAAATAAATATTATATTTATATTTTAACCAATTAAGACATGTGACTAAATGTTAGTCACTAATTATCATAGATACCAATACCCTTATAAAAACAAAAAGTACCAAAAAAATTCCCTTAATAAATATTAAATAATTTATCTTAATTACCATACTCATAATAAAGATGAGATATTTGGCAATGAGAATGTTTGAAAAAGTGTGAAAGCAAGCGAAACATTGTAGTAGAAAGCATTTTGGGCCTTTTGGCACAAATGTCAACCAGCAACAAGAGTTTGATGATCTTTAAGGTAGGCTTGGGATGAAAGAGATTGAAAAAATATGAGGAAAAGTTAATTTTTATTTATAAATTAACATTATTATAAAATATTTATAAAAATAAATAAAAAATGATTAAAAAATTATATGATAGTCTTTCATATAATTTTTTTCATTTTAAAAAATTTTCAAATAAAGAGAATATTTATTTAAAATGAAACATTCCCTTTTAAAATAAGCATTTCTTTAATTTAAAATTTTTTTAAAATAAGAGATTATCGATTATATAATTTTTCAATCATTCCTTATTAATTTTTGTAAATATTTTATAAGTCTCTAATTTATAAATAAAAAGTTACCATTCTTCTCATTTTTCTTCCATACTCCCTAGATCCGAAACATAGTCTTATAGAACATAAAGCATAAATGAGGGTTTAATGAAATAGGATATGTTAGATATGCCTCCCCCTGGTTTAACAAAATTATTAGGAATTCCTTTCTTATTCTAAACCTTATAAATATCTTCCGGATTTTAAATTTTCGCATAACATAAACTCTTTTTTCATTTTTAAATTACACATATGTCTACAAGCTTGATATCATCGAACATAAAACAAATTTATATAAATTACCCAATAATAAAGCCCAGAATTCAACTTATCCTAATATACTCATTCGCACGTGTATTTTTGTGTTCTGTCCTTTTTATCCTAAACTTTTGATATCAATTTATTTATTTTAAATCTACTATCACATATCAATAATAAGTATTGAATATAGTGATAAGTGAATCTCACTTTTAAGATGAGGATTCAAGTTTAAATCTTGAAGTCTGCATTTGTTAAGAGGATCTCCTACTTTAACAATCACGATAATGTTTGAAGGAAATTAATTTTACAGTGTTAGTAACATATGAGAATAAACTTAAAAACCAACAAAAAGAAAATAAAAAATAATTTATTTTTTTCATAATATTAAAGAGGTAGACATTATTTTATTGTTTAATAAACATAATAATTTAAAATTTTAATACTAACTCAATCATATTCATATATTTTTTAAAGAAATGTATTATATCAAAAATTAAATCATAGTAATACTTCCTCATTAAGTATTAAATGATAATAATATTATATAAATAAAAAATAAAAATGATATAATTTTATTAAATTGAATAAACATATATAAAAATTAATATTACATAAATTCAAAAAAATTAATATATAAATATAAGCATTAAAATTTAATATTATATAAATGAAACCAACGTGTATGAGAAGCGCACGTACGTTAGGGTGGACCCTGATGTTTTATCAGTGATTGGAGCAGAACCTTACGCGTTGGTCCACTTACCCTGCAACATGAGGGCCCACAATCATCAGCCCCCAGGATATTACCACGTGTCATCTTGGATTCCAATTACACGTCACGACCGCTGCTGACGTGGTCCTTTTCCAGATCTAATGGCAGAAATTTTTTAATATAATTCTCACTATTCTTAATATTTTTTTAAAAAATATATAATATATTTTAAGAGTATTATTTTTAATAATTTTTAAATTGTCAAATTTGATTAAATATTATTAAAAAAATATTTTATATTTAATCCAACGATATATATAATTATACCATGTAACATATTATGTCTTTATTGAAGTGATGTAGTATTATTAGAGTACTTAAATTTTTTTCTAAATGATGATCATTCTTATCTTTCTTCTTTTCAAATTGTAACTTAGCTAGATCTTACTGTAAATTTACAATTATATATTATTTTTTAAAATTTTTAATTATTGAATATTTATAAATTATTAATTATATATAATTGACTCTAAAAATTTATTTTCACTCACAATAAAAATAAGGTGCCCTAGCCACACTTTTTTTTTTTTCATAAATGCTGCAACTGATTCCATTATCTTTTTTTTCCCTTTGACAAGTATTCTTTTAATTTCTTTTATATTTCTTACAATTTTATTTTTTATGTTTTAAAATATCATGAACATTTAAAAATATTATTAGTACATTTCCCTCTACACCATTATATTATTAAATATTACTAAAATAATTATTAATTATTTTATAAAAGTTATTATCCAAACTTAAAAATGATTTTTTTTATAAGTGACATTGTTTAAATAATAATTTTTATAAAATAGTTAATAATAATTTTAATAATATTTGATAACGTAACGAGTTGTAAGGGATGTATAAAAATGAGGTGTACAATAATAATATATTTTATTCGACTATAATTCCGTCAAATTTATTAAGAGAACTAGCTTGTATGGTATCTCACATGGCAATCTTGACTAATGTCAACATGTAGTTCTTTGAAAAAAATTAGCGTTAATTGAGTTACGACTTTTAGCAATTTAATTTTTTATTTTTTTAATTTTGACTTATCTCAAGTTCTTCATTTATATATTTAAAAGTTATCAACATTTTCCTCAATTATAACGCTACTTCCTTTGTCTCTATTCATAATTTCTTTTGGTCCTTCCCTTTATAACCCTAATGATGACATTTCTTCTATGATTTGATACGAGTTTTCTTTCTCATAGTTTCAGTCAAGAACTTTTGGGCCTCCATGGCACGTGCAATTTTCATGTACTTAGAGACTTATTAAACCAAATCTACATGTTTAATTAGAGTTTAGAAGTTTAAAATTATGATTTGGACAAAAGTAATCAGTGATAAACTTTTACTCAAACCATAACTTAAGAAATTTTAAATTCCAATTCAAACATGTTAATAGATTTGTAGAACTTTTAGGCTTCCTTGAAGCATTATCACTCCATGAACCAGAAACCAAATAAACAACCGAATTATTGGCTTACAAAGATTCAAAGGGACGATAATAAATTATGAGTGGGATTTAGATACAAAATTATGAATTTATTACTCATATACTATATATGAATCTTTTGTGTACAGTAAAACCATAAATCTTCCACAAACCGCTCTCCCTTTTCTCTCACTAAATTATGCTTTATATTTAGACAATTTTATAATTAAGAGAAGTGAAGTACATACACTTCAAGAAAGGAGTCATGCATATAGTACTCATATTTTTTTTGTAGGATATAAGCATTAGAAATTTTGTGTTAGGTAGATACTGTGCAATACTTTAAAAAAAATAGATAGACAACTCAAATTTTATTATATATTGTAATGTTTGTGTTTATGTCACATTTTGTGTCTATATCAACATTCATGTTTCTTACATGAAAGTGTGACAATTTAATAATATTTTTTTCAATATAAGAGTTAGTATTATGCTAATCATTAAAAGGGGCTTTCATCGTATAATGCATACCCTAATGGTCTGTAGTTATACACCTAACTCCTAGCATATAAACATAATAAAATGTATCATATATTTATTTCTTCTACACCAAAAAAATAAAAAAAATAAATGTATCATATACGGATATATGAAAGGCCCACACCCTACAGTGCTTCATTGTTGGGCTTAGATCAATCTCTTGCTTAATAGACCCATCTACTAACAAACCCGTGCTTACCTTACCTACAGCCTAGGAGTAAATTCCAATCACATACAGCAATCCCCATGCCATAATCAGACAGCTCTTAGACAACACTACACTCAAGAAGGCATATGTATCACAATCCTATATATCAAGGGAAGACTTTAAGAAGATAGGTCTTTTAACCTATTTAACACTCTACTATTCACACTGAAGCTAACTTAGTTATTCGAGTGTCTTTATCTACAAGTATCCATCATCCAATTCGTGATTGGAGCATCAGAGCCTAGAGATCCTCCCAAGCGAACCAGAACAATAATCAACGAAAGTTGGCTTTGATGGTAAGGGAATTCGCTCATTACTAGTTTGTCTTTAGTTCGAATCACTAAATGGTTATGGAAGTTAATTTTTATTTTTATTTTTTAGACATAAACAGCTCAAAAAAAGGAGTTTTTCTATACACGCACATATATGGGTTAAGAACTATTAATTAAATCAGTATAAGAATTGACATATTATATCATCTTTTAAGTCTATAAGAACACTCACTTTTAAGGCTTCCTTGGATAGGTTCAGTGTCCATTGATTAATATTAAGAGAACAAGAATGAAAAGGAAAGGAATTTAAAGAACAAAAATAAAAGGCAAAGCAACATTATAGATAAGCGAATAAGAATAAGAATAGAAGCATGCATAACAACATTAAGAGAATAAGAATAGAAGCATGCATGATAACTTGATAAGTAACATATCGACATGGACAATAAGTGTTGCATTGCATTATAGATAAGGGATGATATACACTTCATAATATTTTTAAAATAGCATCTAAACCACTTTTTTATTTAAATTTTTAATATGATGAACAAACAAAAGTAAACTTGTCCATTTAATTTATCAAATATTTTGATCGAGAAGGACATAATTCTTTAGAAACTGATAAAACATTATCAAACTCAATTGAAACATAATAGTTAAAAATAATTATAAATAAGTATCGTAAGTCATCCATTATTTATTTCACTACAAGAATTTTGGAGATTAGCTAGGGAAAATTCCGTAGCTAATCCCTAGCTAATCCGTAGCTAAATATTTTAGCTACTGATTAACTAGGGATTAGCTACGGAATTTTCCCTAGCATAATCTGGGTAGCTAATTCACTACGGAAATTTTTTGGTAGCTAAAATAAATTAGCTATGAAAATTCTGTAGCAAATCCATAGCAAATCTGTAGCTAACATTTAAAAAAAAATGTTTCTAATTCCCTTGCTATTTAGCTAGAAAAAATCCATAGCTAATCCCTAGTTAATTCACAACTTATTTTTCCATTCCCTAGTTGATCCTTAGCAAATCCCTAGCTAATCCGTAACTAAGTTTTAATTATATCCTAACTAATTCTTGGTTAATTTGTAGTTAATTTGTAACTAATTTTTACATTCTCTAATTAATCAATAAGTAATTCATAGCTAAGTTTAGTTAAATCCTAGTCAATTGATAGCTAATCAAAAGCTAATTCGAGGCTAATTTGTAAATCACATTTAATACATACAAATTCAGCTAGTAAATCATGCAAAGCAATGAAATATTGTAATTGTATTAGTAACTTCAAAAGTTATACAATAAGATCAAATAAGTTCTACAAAAAAAAAGTTGTACAACAAAATAAGTTCAAACAAATTCTACAAAAAAAAAAAAGTACAACTAATCAATGCCTAAGCTTGTGCCGTCATCATCACCATCCCTATTATTCCTTCCATGGTTCAAACAAGTTCTTACTTTTCCTTGTACTGCAGGCATAATCTGGATGACATTTACTTTGCAATTTTGTATCAAGATATGAAGTACCACCTCAAAAGCCATGGCAGGAGCTTCATAAGGCCACTGTTGGTCAATAAAAATATATAAGTGATAACCAGAGTAAACTACTCCATACCAGACAACTAACAAAACTAAAGTCCACCTTAGAAAAAAAAAGTATATCCTGGCCCATTTAAACAATGGCAATATTATACTCACGTTCTCAATGCCTTTAAAACAGCCCAGTTGATTAAATTTTACAGTTATCTTACAAAAGCAATAAACCTTATCCATAAGGCAGTAACTAGTAACACATGTATCTTGCTTTTGAGTTAGTCACTTCCAATATCAAAAGCCAATATGAACTCTCAGTGCTGAATATCTATTAAAAAATACTATGTACATTACCTATTCCAAGTCCAAGTAGCGACTTCAAAACTTTACTCTTATCCTCTGCAGCATAAGTTAATTGTAGAAATTAATTGAAGTAAACAATAAAGCAATATAGTGTTAGGATCAAATTAGTCTAGAGAAGAAAATCATAATAATGGAACTAATTCTACTTTTCATGCCAGCAATGTAAAGAAGTCCAGTTAGTAGTGAGCTTGGCTTTTGCCACTGGGATAGAAAAGCAGGGAAAGTCACTTAAATACACAAGAGGTAAATACTCAATCAATGACCAAAAAAAATCTCAAAATAGGCACAGCCATGTCACTACAAGAAAATTAGTATTAATCATATCTAAGAATGCTAAGACATGCTATTATGATAATGGTTCAAAGACATGCAACCATGACAAGGAAGGACATTCTTGAACCAAACTAAATAGAGATGCTAATGTAGGCACAAATGATTAATTAAACAGACACTATTTTTCCAAAAAATTAATAAAACAAATCAAAACACAAAATAATTTCAATTTTCAAATACTTTCTCAACATCTATTAGCAAAAATTTTTTATTAAGGATGTGGGAGCCACTAGCAATAAACTCACAGTCGAGGAAAGGCGATGAGGTGCTAGATGTTGGTGATATTGTTGTGATGACAACTTTGTGCAAGGCTTTGAGATACGAGAAAACTGAGTTGACCAGCTGGGCTTCCAGGATGAAACTGATACGAGGAGAAATTTTGCTAGTTATTGATAAAATGACCCAAAGCTTTGTTAATCCTCTTTTGGTATGACTATGAATCATCCCAATACTACCAGTGAATTTTTCTATTTCTTTTTTTTTTTTGGTGAGGTACTAGTGACTATTATCTATTTCATGCAGACATGATCAGTTTAATTAATTACATTGCCCAATAATGCATCAGCTGAAAACAATATAATATTTTCTACCAATGGAAATTGCAATACATATCATTGTTTGGTGAACTGATTAGTGAAGCTTGCAAAGTTTTATATATAATATATATTAGAATCAAAAATTGAAAAGTACCCAAAAATAAAAAGAAGAAAAACTTATAATAGTTAGTGTTTACTTGAGAGAACAATAAGGAAGGGCTATACCTTTCTACGCCTTGTTTTTACCATAAACTCACGGGCAAGATCTTTGGATTGGTGCTTGGTTCAAGTGGGTGTAAAACAATGCTTTTGTCTAGAGGATCTCCGGGAACAATAGCCCAATGATAAAAAACCGAGAGGCAAAAGCCAGTGTAGATTGCAGAAACACAGTCTATAGGTGTTTGGATCTGACACAAAAGCCAAAAGAATAAAATTACCATCAATGGAAGTATCAATGAAATAGTAACATTATTGTTCTCAAGATTCTCTATTTAAAATTAGTGCAAGTACAAGAATTGTTTTATTAGCATCCATAAAATTCTATTATTTCTATCATATTTGATTTAGCAGAAGAACAGAACATGTATGACTCAAATACAAAACACTCAGTTTACCTCTTTAATAATTTTGATAGCAACCCAAACTTTGACACTCCCTCTTAGGTTCAAAAACTCGCACTTTCAAAGAGTTTGAGGCAACACAATCAGAAGTCAAAACAACAAAGTTGTGAATAATAAAAGAGACACAACCCAGATGATAAAATGAAGTAAAGTAAATGAAAGTGAAAGAATGGGGTTACTTGGCAACCAGTGGCCTGAGGAAGGCTGTTGATTTGAATTAAAGGTGTGCTACTAATGGCGTCAACAAGTCCCTCCCTTGATTTCTTCTTTGATAAACTATGTGCTTAGGTTGAACTTCCTGCACAAGCAAAAATAGCAAAATAACCAAAGATGATTAAATCATAAAAAAAAATAAATGATGATATAAAAATGTATAATCTCTCTCTTATATCTCATTACTAATATCCACTGCAAATCAAATATTATCTCCCTAACATTATTCTATGAAAAAGGCTAAACTGCACTCTAATGGGTCCATCTTCTACAAAACGCGAGAATGGATCGTTAAAGGGTATGGAATGAAAAGCGTGATGGTTGGAACTTGGTAGTAGCAGATAGCGATAAATGCTCATAAAGATCCATATCCTATTTATAGTTGAGCGCACAACCAGGGAATGATTGAATGATACTAACAAAATATGGCTTTTATTACAATTGAATAAAGCAAAAAAACTAATACATTACATATAATGTATATGCATATACAACGCATTTATGGGTGTCTCCATTAACCTTAAATCTTTTGGCGGATGTACATATTGAAGGAGAAGCATAAATTGATACCCCAAGTGTATTGCCCCTTTAACAACTAGAATACCCAACAATGGCAGAATTTATATCGATTTGCTATAATTGCCACAATGATCCACATTGGAGTACCTGTTCCCTTCAATCCTAGTCCATTCATCCAAAAAATAAAAAAATTAAACTAGGCTATTATGTAAGAAATTAAATAACTAGCATTATCATTAGTTTATCTTTAAGGAGGTTTGCACCCAATGTAAGGGTGGCAGTTACTGGATGTAATGAGATAGAAAAATGAAAGCGAGATGTCTTCCTTCGATTTCCAGAGGAATGGAAAAACACTAACTAACCAAATTATTTGTATTTATTATTATTTAATCCTAATCTTAACATTCATTAAGGAGGGAAACACGCTATGCTACCTAATGTCCAATGCCAAGAACAATATAGTAAACTCAAAACACCAATAAAGCTTACCTTGCTTAGAAAGAGTGGTTTAACCTTTTGGTGACAATTCCCATCAAGGTCAAAAAAATCAAACCGACTTTTCCAACGAGAGAAGCACGTACAATCAAGGTTTCATCCATTTCTCAACCAAAAAGAAAACTTGAGAACCACATTGTTCTTACCTTCCAACCCAATCTACTTCCTCTTTGAATACTACTCCACCAATAAGGAAGACATCTCGAGAACACAACGAGTCCAACAAGTCAAACGAAATCGAGAAACAAAAATGAATAGTTTTACACCAAATAGATGGAATACAAATCTCAAAACTTAAATATCAAATAAAGCAACAATTATTTGAAAAGAAATACTTATCACACCTTTTGACCACTAAAATCATTAAGCGCATGCAACATATAATTAAAAGACAATATAACCTAATCACGCACACGATTGCGGCCCGAACAACGAAATATCTTATGTTAAAATCTATTCTTGACAAAGGAAGGTAATAATAAAGTATTGACTTGACCTTGCTAAGACAGTAAAAGCAAACTAATTATTACGATACATTAATTGTATGCGCAAATTACAAAAAATAAAAAATAAAAAGTAATAAAATAAAATAAATTAAGTGAAGAGAAAATATAAAATTTAGTCATTTAAAATAATTTTTTTATATTATTTTAAATTATTTATTTAATCTTTAAACATTATATATTTTATTAATATATTGACTAAATATAAAAAGTGTGTAAGTGCAATATTCTTTATATATGCCAATTCAGCATATTAGCGTAATATGTTTTGGATTTTTTGTTTATAATAGACTGGATATTTTAAGTATTAGTGGAAAAGGCTTGGCATGAAAATAAATGAAGTTCACTTACTTGCTAGGATTGTATGTTGGGCTCGATAGAGAATAAGATGGAGATGTCAGTGAATATGATGGAGATGTTGGGTTGAAAAATAATAAGTTACACCATTTATTTGGAGGAAATATTTATCACAAAATGATGTGCAATTGAGAAACAGAGTACAAAGACTAGCCAATATACTTTATTCAACCCAACTACCTAATCATTGAACAATTTGAAATCCAAGGAAAATAACTCCTATTAGGAAAGTGAGGCCCTCCACCTTCCCCAACAAAAGCAAAAAACAAAAGCACCCTATTAATATTGAAAAGCAATGGGAATGAGAATTGAGTTTTTGCCAAATTAGGTCCCATTTATCAAATTCGATTACAAAATATAAATAATAGAAATTTCCAAAAAGAATGACTCACTGTAATTTGGAGATGTGGGACTATATGGACTTGTGAAGACAATCTTGGGCTAGCTGGGAGAATATGCCAAGGAAGGACTATATTTTGCTAGAAAATTATATTACTATACTTTATTCAATATCTCTAGAGTGCAAGCAAGAGCGAGGAAATGCAAAGCAGCCAGAGAAGTTAGTTTGGGTACCTTACCTTCCTTTTGGAGTTTGCCATGAGCTCCATGGATCCACCAAAGGAGAAACTCGAGGAACTAAACTCGAGGCAAAAGCTTGAGTTGAGGTGATGGAACCCCAAGGTCGATGCTCCCAACCAATGGAGGACATTGGGGCACCAAATGCATCCACCTTTTGATCCAAAAAATGCTACCTATCTTGCGAATCTCGTTGCCATGTTGTGGCGAAATGGAGATTTTAGGTGCCCTTGAATGCAAGAGATAATGAAGATTTTCAAAGGAAGTGAAGTGAAGGGAAATTAGAATGAAAATTTATTGAAAAGAAAATAAAATAAAATAATTGGAGTTGGGAGTTCGAGAAATGAAATTGAGGAGGAATTGCGATCTTATGTGTCGATTCTTAGTGCAGGTCAAATAATGAAGTATCGGTCGAAAAAAACCATTAGTTTGAGGTCTTGTTCATGGCCGCTAGTGTTGTGAGCAGCTGAGTGTGAAGAGATGAAGTAGGACTATAACTTGGTGAAGTTGAATTTGTAACTAGGTGATGTAGCATATCCGAGATCGGGTAAAGCATTAATTTTGGTTATGCTATGAGCTAATTGGTTTCTTCACTCTCATCTGATTCTGCTACCAGCAATGGTTTTGGGAATAGAAGCTACAAAATTGTCCAAACTCCCAATCACAAAAAATTAGATACGAACTACGAAGGAGTCACCAGAGCGAAATACAACATAAATAATCAAAACCAAAAGAAAAGATCAAAATATTTAGATAACCCCTCACTGGGAATTGGATCAAATTAACAAAAACCAAAACATCTTATCATAGCAGAAATAAAAGCCTTAAATGAAAATGGTAAAACAAAAAAAAATTTCTAAGCAACCAAGCAGGCAAAGAATCATGGAGAGAAAACGATTGCGAGTTGGGACGTTACCTCCATGAAGAAATTGCTTAATTAGGGTGCAAGAAAGTGCAGAGAAAAGGATTAGGGTTCTTACCTGAGACCGAATCGCTGCTTTGTGCAAAAGGATATAGTTGAAGGTCTCGCAAGATCTCCCACACATGCCCTAAGTGAGTTTCCTTTCCTCGCAAAACCAGTAGCTCTGTAATTGGGTATTGGAACCGGGGGAGGGTAATAAATTAGAATTAATTAAAAAGAATTAGTTAGGGATTAGATTGAGAATAAATCCCAAGCTAAATAAAAGCTTCTTTTAAAGAATTTTAGCTACGGAATAATTCTTGGCTAATTGCTCCACCTATACTAATTTATTTAGCTAGGGAAATTTTTATAGCTAATCTCTAGCTAATTACTTGTCAAACATTTGAAATTATTTTTTTCTTCTTTGCTGTTATTTTAGCTAGGGATTATTTTTCCCTAACTAATTTGTAGCTATTTAGCTATGGATTAGTTAGGAAAAATTTTCCTAGCTAAATTCTGTAGTTAATTTTAAAAATTCTTGTAGTGTTTCATACATGACAAGTTCCTTAGCATACATGACAAGTGACATATTCATGTGAGCTTTCCATACTTGAATTAATTATAGTCAAGGGCGATGACGTACATTTTATTATAATTTAATAAAAGTAGTTGCACCATTTTTTCAATTTGAATTCTGAATAAGATGAACAAAATAAATAAACTATATCCATTTTATCAAATATTGATATTCGGACTAAGAGAACCACGGAAGCTGACAATACAAAAACAAAAAGAAGTAAGGGGGTTGCTAGGTATGGTTCTCTCATTTGAAGGGGCACAAGTCACAAAATATATTTTATTATTTATGCAAAGAAAGACAAAGGAAAAGTTAGCAAATGTTGCTTGGACTTTTCTCCAACTTCCATGAGTCGCCACGTACACGGCTCACCTCAATTACTCTCAGTCTCTCTTTCTAACAGTTACACAAATATTCCATTTTCCTTAAAAGCATATATCATCTATTTTTCTCTATTCTATAATCTATAAAAAGCTAAAAACAATATATAAATAAACAAAACAAACAAACAGACAAATAATAATAATTAGTTATTTGTTATAATAATTAATATGTGTTATAAAAACAGACCTCTACAAAATCTAAGATAGTTCAAGAAAACCAGAAATTTAGAGAATAGAGAGATCAGAATAAGGAAGAAGAGAATATTTGGAAAATGCATCAGCTTCTCATTAGCCTCTGATCAGAAACAATTACAGGCTTTATATAAGCTCTATTAGTTTCTCTAATCCACAACTAATTCGATTACATTCAGTTACAAGCAAGTAACAGAAAACTATATTAAGCTAACTTCCAAAGTCATAAAGTCCTAGCCAACTATTAACAATTTCTCCACCTTGGCTAGACTTTATCTTCCACAGCCTGTAGGATCTTCAAACAATGGTTGAACTTAGTCCCTGGCAGTGCCTTGGTGAATAGGTCAGCTGGGTTGTCATCAGTGCTGATCTTTTCAAGACTTACCTCCTCTTTTGCAATTATTTCCCTCACAAAATGGAGCTTAACATCTATATGTTTAGTTCTCTCATGGTACACTTGATTTCTGGCCAAATGTATACCACTTTGACTGTCACAAAACACCTTTGGGACTGTTTGCTTTGCTTTCAAACTTATGGCCATCCCTTTCATCCAGATTGCCTCCTTAATTGCTTCAGTAACAGCAATAAATTCAGCTTCTGTAGTGGATAGGGATACCACATGTTGGAGATTACTCTTCCAGCTCACAGTGTTACCATAGAACTTGAACACATAACCTGTCAAAGACCTTCTAGTATCCAAACAACCAGCATAATCAGAATCAACAAACCCAGTCACTCCAAAATTACTGCCTGCATGCTTGGAATATAATAACCCGACCTCAGATGTTCCTTTCACATATCTGAAAATCCATTTCATAGCTTCCCAATGCAGTTTCCCTGGTTTCCCCATGTACCTACTTACCAAACTCATGGCATATGCCAAATCTGGCCGAGTACAAATCATTGCATACATAAGGCTTCCTACTGCATTTGCATATGGAACC
This sequence comes from Styphnolobium japonicum, assembly GCA_023212625.1. Lineage (NCBI taxonomy): Eukaryota > Viridiplantae > Streptophyta > Magnoliopsida > Fabales > Fabaceae > Styphnolobium > Styphnolobium japonicum. Next base: position 14,556,690 of record JALBWW010000003.1, on the reverse strand, counting down.
TTTTTCATATACAAAACCTCTTCCTCGGTCTTTGGTGAGTCCTGCTGTGAGAGCTTGAAATGCTGAGCCATAGGAGTCAACACTGCCTTTGACTGATCCATGTTGAACCTCTTCAATACCTTGGCTATATAGTTCCTTTGATTTATGAATAAGGTTCCCTTTGATCTGTTCCTTAAAATCTGCATACCCAGAATCTTACTAGCAGCCCCCATATCCTTCATTTCAAATTCACTCTCAAGCATCACCTTCACCTTTTTAATTTCTTCCTTGCTGCTACAAGCAATCAACATATCGTCTACATAGAGGAGTAAGTAGACAATAGTTTCATGCTCGGTTTTCTTCAAGTAGACACAACCATCATACTCACACCTTTTAAAGTCATTTTTCAAGATAAAAGTATCAAATCTTTTATACCACTGTCGAGGGGATTGCTTAAGTCCATAAAGGGACTTTTTTAACAAGCACACCTTGTCTTCCTCACCCTCCTTGATGAACCCTTCAGGCTGAGTCATGTAGATCTGTTCTTCAAGCTCACCATGCAAGAATGCTGTCCTCACATCAAGCTGCTCCAATTCCAGGTTTTCCTGTGCAACCAAGGCCAAGACCATCCTAATTGAAGTGTGTTTCACAACAGGTGAGAACACTTCATTGTAATCAATGCCCTCACGCTGTGTGAACCCCCTTGCCACCAATCTAGCTTTGAATCTAGCCTTTTCCACTCCTGGAATTCCCTCCTTAAGCTTGAATATCCATTTGCAGCTAACAAGCTTCTTGCCTTTAGGTTTATCAACCAGCACCCAAGTACCATTTTTGTACAAAGAATTCAACTCATCATTCATGGCTGCAATCCAGTTCTGAGATTGCTTGCTGTTCACAGCTTCAATATAGTTTCTGGGCTCATCTCCATCAACTTCCTCTGCTGCAGTAAGAGCAAAAGCAACCATATCAGCATATCCAAATTTGTTTGGTGGCTTAATGGTTCTTCTGTTCCTATCTCTGGCCAGAAGATAGTCTTGTTGAGCCTGCTGAGTGAGTTCACCAACCTGCTCTTCCTGATCAGTTTCAGTTTCAGGTCCCATGTTGCTTTCTTGGGCTGTTGTTTCCTCCAATGGCTCCACCTCCAACTGAATTTTCTCATCACCCTCCAACTTATCATGCTGCGGTTTTGATTCTTCATTGGAGTAATACATCTCTGACTCCCTGAACACAACATCCCTACTGATCAACACCCGAGGTTGTCCTTTATCCATGCACCATAATCTGAATCCTTTTACTCCTTGAGGATACCCCAAAAACATGCATTTTAGTGCCCTTGGTTCAAGCTTGCCCTGATTTATGTGAGCATAGGCCACACACCCAAATACTCTCAGATTTTCCAAGTTTGGAGAATGACCAGACCACATCTCCTCTGGTGTCTTCATGCCAATGGCAGTCGAAGGACATCTGTTGATTAAATAAGCAACTGTAGCTACTGCCTCGGCCCAGAAATGTTTAGAACAGTTAGCATTTGACAGCAGGCATCTAACTCTTTCCATGACTGTCCTATTCATCCTTTCCGCAAGCCCATTCTGTTGAGGAGTTCCTCTAACTGTCTTGTGTCTAGCAATCCCATTCTCCTTGCAAAACTGATCAAACTCTTCAGAGCAAAATTCTAACCCATTATCAGTTCTGAATCTCTTAATTTTTCTACCAGTTTGAGTTTCAATTAGAGCCTTCCACTCCTTGAACTTCACAAATGACTCATTTTTGTTCTTGAGAATGTAAATCCATACCTTCCTTGAGAAATCATCAATGATGGATAGAAAATACCTTGCTCCACTGTGTGAAGGAACTCTTGATGGCCCCCATAAGTCACTATGAATGTAATCAAGAGTACCTTTTGTATGATGAGCAGCAGTAGCAAACTTCAATCTCTTTGCCTTTCCAAAAATGCAGTGTTCACAAAAATCTAGTGATTCAATGTTGTCCTTGCCCAGCAGTTTCTGCTTGCTCAACTCCCGTAGTCCTCCTTCACTGATGTGGCCAAGCCTTTTATGCCACAAGGTTGCTCGGGATTGCTCCATTTTGGTGACTGCAGCAGCAGTGCCTATCATAGTGCTTCCTTGAAGAAAATACAAACCATGTTCTAGCTTCCCTTTCATCAATACCATGGACCCTTTTGTGATTCTTAGAACTCCACCTTCAGCCTTGTATACATAGCCTTGCTTATCAAGCATTCCAAGAGAAATTAAATTTCTCTTCAAGTCTGGCACATGTCTCACTCCTTGCAGGATTCTTATTGCTCCATCTGCAAGTTTCAGCTTAATGGCCCAAACTCCCATCACATTACAGGCTTTGTTATTACCTAACAAGACCTGTCCTCCATGGTTTTCCTGGTAAGAGATGAACCAGTCCTTGTTAGGACACATGTGGAATGTGCATCCTGAATCAAGAACCCATTCAGGTTTATCCTTCTCTTCTGAAACACATAGAACATCAGCACTCTCATACCCTTCTGAGACCACATCAGCATCACCACTATATTTCCCTTGATCTCCATGCTTCTTTTTCTTCTTGTTTTCAGGGCATTCCTTCTTGAGGTGCTCCTCACTCCCACAGATGAAACACTTCCTCTTCTTGCCCTCTCTTGACTTGGATCTTGATCCCTTCTTGTTCTTAGATTCTTTCTTTTCTGGCCTACCCCTTGTATACAATCCATCAGCATCTTGATCTCCTCTTCCCTCAGACTTCCTCTTCAGTTCTTTCGAAAACAAGGCAGTTTGAACCTCCTCCAGTGACAGTGTATCCCTGCCATAGATGAGTGTGTCTGAGAGGCTATCGAACTCACTTGGTAATGACCTGAGCAGCAGCAATGCCTGGTCTTCATCATCAATCTTGATTTCAATATTCTCCAGATCAAGAATGATCTTATTGAAATCATCTAAGTGATCCTCCAATCCCTTTCCTGCTGGCATCTTGAATGTATACAGTTTCTGCTTCAAAAACAACCTGTTGGCCAAAGATTTGGTCATATACAGGTTCTCCAATTTGAGCCAAATGGCAGCAGCAGTTTTCTCCTTCGATATTTCTCTAAGAACCTTGTCACCAAGAGACAAAATCAAGGCACTATGGGCTTTATCGAGCATATCCTTCTTCTCCTTTTCTGACAGTGTTTCAGGCAGTTTCGTCTCTCCTTGAAGGGCCTGCTCAAGTCCCTGTTGAACCAGCAACGCCCTCATCTTCATTCTCCATAGACTGAAATCATTCTTTCCTGTAAACTTCTCGATATCGTATTTTGCAGAACCCATCTTTGATTCACAAAGAACACACCCAACCGAGGCTCTGATACCAATCTGTTATAAAAACAGACCTCTACAAAATCTAGGATAGTTCAAGAAAACCAGAAATTTAGAGAATAGAGAGATCAGAATAAGGAAGAAGAGAATATTTGGAAAATGCATCAGCTTCTCATTAGCCTCTGATCAGAAACAATTACAGGCTTTATATAAGCTCCATTAGTTTCTCTAATCCACAACTAATTCGATTACATTCAGTTACAAGCAAGTAACAGAAAACTATATTAAGCTAACTTCCAAAGTCATAAAGTCCTAGCCACAATCTGTTATAAAAACAGACCTCTACAAAATCTAGGATAGTTCAAGAAAACCAGAAATTTAGAGAATAGAGAGATCAGAATAAGGAAGAAGAGAATATTTGGAAAATGCATCAGCTTCTCATTAGCCTCTGATCAGAAACAATTACAGGCTTTATATAAGCTCCATTAGTTTCTCTAATCTACAACTAATTCGATTACATTCAGTTACAAGCAAGTAACAGAAAACTATATTAAGCTAACTTCCAAAGTCATAAAGTCCTAGCCAACTATTAACAATATGAAATCATGAACTTCGAAGATGTAAATCTGTAGGGAAAAGGCAAAGTGAAAGCTAAGAGAAGAGCGTGGGGCAGTGACAATTTGAAGCTTAGATAGGTTGTTTGTTTATTATAGGATTTTGTTGTGTTGTGCTGCTGGTTGTGCTTATTCTAATGCAAGCGCTTTCTACTTTTTCACAGTGAAAAGCACTTCTTGTGTGCTCTGCTCTTATTTATATTCATTCTAAGATAGAAAAGGTTCCCAAGCGAATATACATTTTGCAGTATGAATGCTACTTTTTGGCTATGTTTCACTGTTCTTCTTGCAGTAAAATCCCTTTCTTTTATTTAATATATGCACTTTATTATATTATTCGTAAAATATTCAATTGCATGGATTGGTTATCTAAGGAATTACGACACTTATTCCTATCTCTATTTTTAACTAATTATATTTATGAATTTATTTGCAAGGAACAAATGTTGCCAATTTCCTAATCTATGTGCTTAGTTACGTTTCCATGCATGGTGTGCATGTCAAGGTGCATCCCATCCAATTAAGTATAATTTTATGTCAAATCGATGAACTGGCATCATTTTAGTATTGATTTATATGCATGTGGACATTGACCCAAAACCAACATGATCTTAGGTATTGATTTATTTAAGGCTTTAAAAAAAGAAAAGACCCACCATGCATGGGATAATGCTTGATTTAATATTTCTATACTTCCAAGGCACTAATAAATGGGAGGGAGGGGAATAATGTGTCAATTTTGAATGTGAATTGACAAGAGTTGTCGTAATTAGGAAAATAAAAATGATATGCGAAAGGAATGATAAATTTGGTGAATCAAATATTGAATCACAATTATGAATTATTTATTCTTACTATATACTATATAAATAATTTTACCAGTTAATTGATTTGAGCTTACTATTGTTGTATTCCCCCCCTTCTGCTCCTTAATTTCAATTATTATGTTTTTAAACATTTTAAATCAGTTTTTTTACCTAATTACAAATATATATTTTAAGGCAATATAAATGTCTCTAAAAGCATATCATATATATATATATATATACACACACACACACAAACACACACCAACTTTATTTTTAACTAATTATATGTAGAGTTTAATTTCTATCTACTGTCAGTGTAAAGTTTCTTTACACTGTCATTCAATCATGTGTTGCCAAATCATTAAAATAGTTAGACTCTTTAGGTAATTGTTGTGATAGTCAACTCTTTTACTGATTTGGCAACACATGATTGGATGACAGTATAAACTCTTATATGTATTGTTGAATTTATTTGCAAGGAACAAAAGTTGTCAATTTCCTAATGCATGTGCTTACGTTAAGGTGCATCTCATCCAATTAAGTACTTAGGGATTATTTTCATGTTAAATCGATGAACTAGCTTGCAGCATTTTAATATTGGTTTACATGCATGTGGACATTGACCCAAAACCAACATGATCTTAGGGATTAATTTATTTAAGGATTTTTTTAATAAAAAAAATACCCACCATGAAATAATGCTTGGTTTAATATTTCTATACTTCCATTTGAGGCACTAATAAATGGGAGAGAAGGGAATAAGATGTGTCAATTTCAAATGTGAATGGACAAGGATTGTCGTAATTAAGAAAATAAAAATGATATACGAAAGGAATGATAAATTTGGTAAATCAAATATTGAATCACAATTATTAATTATTTATTCTTACTATATAGTGTATACCATATAAATAATTTTACCATTTAATTGATTTGAGCTTACTGTTGTTGTATTCTTCCCTTCTGCTTCTTAATTTCAATTCTTATGTTTTTAAACATTTTAAATAAATTTTTTACTTAATTACGAAGATATATTTTAAGGCAATATAAATGTCTTTAAAAGCATATCACATACACATAATACATATATATATATATATATATATATATATATATGCACCTAACTCTATTTTTAACTAATTATATTGTTGAATTTATTGGCTAGGAACAAAATTTGCCAATTTCCTAATGAGTGTGCTTGGATACCTTTTCATGGTGTACATGTCAAGGTGCATTCCATCCAATTAAGTACTTAGAAATTATTTTTATGTCAAATCAATGAACTTTGACTTGCAGCATTTTGGTATTAGTTTACATGTCCGTGGAGGTTGACCCAAATCAACATGATCTTAGGCATTAATTTATTTAAGGCTTTAAAAAAGCCAAAGACCCATCATGGGATAATGCTTGATTTAATATTTCTATACTTTCATTACAGGCATTAATAAATGGGAAGGAGGGGAATAAAATGTGTCAATTTGTGACTTGACAAGGGTTGTCATAATTAGAAAAATAAAAATGATATAGGAAAGGAATGATAAATTGTGAATCAAATATTGAATTATTTATTCTTATTATATACCATTAAATAATTTTACCATTTGATTTGAGCTTATGTACTATTTTTTTTTTGGTGTAAATTAGGATTTTTTTTACCCAAAAAGTAAAAGACTAATTTTATAGACTATAGTCAGGCACGTGAAGCGAGAATCATTTCTAATTACATTTTGTCTATACGATCTGCTTTAAGGATTGAACTCGAGATATAATGCTTAAAGTGACCGATTTCCTTCTATTTAGACTAATGCAAGTTGGTTTGAGCTTAGTATTATTATATTCCGCCCTTCTACTTCTTAATTTCAATTCTTATGTTTTAAAACATTTTAAATCAAAATTTAACCTAATTATGAAGATATATCTTTTGGCAATATAAATGTTTTTGAAAACATTTTATAATTCATTTTTTTTATAAGATCATTAAGTGTTTTAAACTTTTTAACCGATGAACTAATTTTCGATTCGGCGTCAGCTTCCCCATGTTCCATTTATATGAACACCTCATGATTATATCATTATTATTCGTATTTATATTGGCACTCTCGCACACAAATTTGAAACGGTCGTTTATAACCAAATAAATAAATAAATACCATTTGTTGCCAAGCTTGATGTATAATTAACCTTGATATAAATTTGCAACATGCCTGCGTGCTATTAATGAATATATATATATATATATATATATATATATGAATCAAATTCATATGTGAAATTATTGGATGCATAGTGCATACAGCTAAATAGCAATTTTATTAATGCCTTCCCAAAGACACGAAAAATGAAAAAGATCTGTCCCGTTTTCTGTTGCGGTAAACAAGTGTTTAATACTGGAGAATTATTTCTGTATCTATTTTTTTTTTTAAGTATTGGTATTTAGAATAAATTATTTAATATTTATTAATTATTGTTTATATTTAATAATTTTTTTAATATTTATTATATAATTAATAATTAATAAACAATTAAAAACTCATTTTAAATATTAAATTTATTTCTTAAAAAAAAAATATCAAACTTATCAAAATACCTAATAACTCCCTTACCTCTTTAGAACAGTTGAAACGTTGTACCAGTGTTGGAAGTGGATGTAAGACACGTGAGAGAGAGAGAGAGGTTTAGTTAATCCAATGAATGAGCTGGATCCACTCTTTCAGGAATGAGTGAGACCCAACTTTGAATATAATACTCAAAACGTCCAAAATAATTAAAAGAAAAAGAACAAGTTATGTATATAATTAATTGAAGATTGAAACTAATAAGATACCCCAGAAATTCAACAGCTTCAGAATCAGACCCAGAAACCAAATATATATATATATATATATATATTCATTCTGCTCCCAAAATTCGTTTTTTTTTTCCTTCTGTTTCTTCTTCTCCAATTCCTGCGTTGTTCTGTTGAATTTTGAACTGAGCTCTTCAGTTCACACCAACTTCAGCTACGTGAAAACCAGTTTTCTGTTCTGTTTCATGTTCTGTCTGTGTTTGTTGTGCTGCTATTTGTTATCTCTGAACCATGAATCTCAGCAACGGCAAGGGATCCATGTCAACGGCTAGTCCAAGTGCACCTTTGAAATCCGGCGTCGTCGTCTCCGACCAGTTCCCGGCGGGTCTGCGGGTACTGGTGGTGGATGATGACCCCACCTGCCTCATGATCCTTGAGAGGATGCTGCGAACTTGCCTCTATGAAGGTTCTCTCCAATGAGAAACTCACTCTCTTTATGTCTCTTCAATTTCTTTTAGCCAATTTCAATGATGAATTAGTAAAAAGAATGCAACTTTGTCTTCTTTTCAACGTTATGTGCTTCTAGATACTGGTTGGCGATCACCTCCTGTGTTCTGTTGTGGAATTTTTACTCGAAATATGTTGTTTGAAAAAGTATTACTCCGACCCTTTTATCTATGGCTGCTGTAATTTCAGATTCTTGTAGCCGTCTTCCTTTTGAGGTTTACTTCTTGATGCTTTTGTTGATTTGGTTTCACATAGCATGAAGTGCATCAATCTCTTGCGTTTTAAGTGATGTTGTTCCTCTTCACCCTGAGATGCCAGATTTGTTTGTTAATTCTTCTGACAGATTTGATTTTATTTCCTTCGTGGAATTTATCAATCGATTCTAAATTTTGAGGAATGATTCTATTTGCTTGTGGGTTGTCCATTTCAGTTACGAAGTGCAATCGAGCAGAGATTGCATTGTCACTTCTGAGAGAGAACAAAAATGGGTTCGACATTGTTATAAGTGATGTGCATATGCCAGACATGGATGGCTTTAAACTTTTAGAGCATATTGGGTTGGAGATGGATCTTCCGGTTATTAGTAAGCATCCGATTTGATCAGTTTAGATCAATTGATAGACTGCAATGCATTGATATAGAGACTGACATATTGTATATGATTTTTGCAGTGATGTCAGCAGATGATGCAAAAAGTGTTGTTATGAAGGGTGTGACACATGGTGCTTGTGATTATCTCATTAAACCCGTGCGTATTGAGGCTTTGAAGAATATATGGCAGCATGTGGTTCGGAAGAGAAAAAATGGGTGGAAAGATCTAGATCAATCGGGTAGTGCGGAAGAAGGAGATCGACAGCAAAAGGCATCTGATGATGCAGATTACTCATCCTCAGCAAATGAAGGGAGAAACTCAAAGAAGAGGAGGGACGAGGAAGAAGAAGCAGAGGAGGGGGATGATACTTCTACACTAAAGAAGCCGCGGGTTGTTTGGTCTGTTGAGCTCCATCAACAGTTTATGGCTGCTGTGAATCAACTGGGAATTGACAGTATGTATCCTTCAGCTACGTCCTTGCAAAAATGTTCTCTTTCATCTTTGTTGCTTTACCTTGCAGACCTATCTAACATAGCGAAGAATGTCTCACAGCACTTCTGGTACATTATCCTTGGGATTCTACATGTCTAATGTTGAATTGTCTTAAGAGTCCTGAAAGCCTCAAATCAACACTTTTACTACTTGGATCTACAGTATTCAGTTGCAATATATGGGATAATCCTATCTAGGCTTTCCAGATTGTTTACTAATACACAAATCATTTTTCCAACTATATTAGTCAGTGATTTTAATACATAATTAAGATCCCATTGTGGCTTTGGAATTACAAATTTGTTTTTATCTCTAAATTAGTTTTTTACCCCTACCAAATACTTACTTGAAAATATTATATATGAAGAATTATGGTGATCTCTTATTGCCTGATTCATTAGAGATTTATTTTAGGTGTATAGGCTTCATCTTATGTTTCCAAATTTGATATTTATATGCAGAGGCTGTTCCTAAAAGGATTCTGGAATTGATGAATGTTCCTGGGCTCACTAGAGAAAACGTTGCTAGCCATCTCCAGGTATGATACTATTGTGCACATGTTATATTTACTTTTAGAAGGACTCAAGAATTAAACTTATCCATATTTCTCTCTTTGTTGTGCTCATCTTTGCTATTAAATGATTAATTGAAGGAGCCAACTCTTTTTTCATCTGGTTTTTGGTACAGAAATACCGTTTGTATCTTCGAAGGCTGAGTGGAGTTTCTCAGCATCAGAGTAACTTGAACAACTCCTTCATCAGCCCACAGGAGGCAACATTTGGGGCAACTTCAATTAATGGAATTGATCTTCAAACTCTTTCAGTTGCTGGCCAGCTCCCAGCACAAAGTCTAGCCACACTTCAAGCAGCAGGACTTGGCAGGTCAACTGCAAAAGCTGGTGTGTCCATGCCTCTAGTTGATCAAAGGAACCTTTTCAGTTTTGAAAACCCAAGATTAAGATTTGGAGAAGGCCAACAACAACATTTGAGCATTAGTAAACCAATGAACTTGCTTCATGGAATCCCTACCAACATGGAGCCAAAGCAGCTTGCCAATTTGCACCAATCTACCCACTCCCTTGGCAAATTGAATATGCGAGTTAATGCTTCTACTTCACAGAGCAACCCCTTGTTGATGCAGATGGCTCAATCCCAACCAAGAGGTCAGATGCTAACTGAAAATACTGGTTCTCATGTTCCCAGGCTTCCATCATCTTTGGTGCAGCCTACTGTACCAAATGGAATTTCTAATGGTGTTTTGGGCAGAAATGGGATTGCTGGCACCAGCAACATAACTCATACTTATAATCCAGTTCCACAAAGCTCTTCAATGTTGAGTTTTCCCATGAACCAAACCACTGAAATGCCCGTCGGTAGTTTTCCTCTTGGAAGCACTTCAGGTATAACAAAAGGCATGTTTCACGAGCAAGTTACTCCGGGAATTAAAGGATCTGGTGGATTTGTTCCAAGTTATGATATTTTGAACGAACTCCACCATCAGAAGCCCCATGATTGGGAGTTAACAAACATGGGCCTGACATATGATGCTTCTCAGCATGCAAATCCTTTACAAGGTAACATTGATGTCTCGCCATCAGTTTTAGTTCATCAGGGGTTTTCCTCTACTCAACAGACTGGACAAAATAGAGATGCTACTTCGATTGGAAAAGTTATGTTCTCCATAGGTGAAGGCATGGATCAAGGTAATCTCCAAAATGCCGGTCAACACCTCAATACGCTTCTTGTTGACAATTTGGTAAGGGTTAAGCCTGAAAGAATTCCTGATGCAAGCTCCCAGATTAACCTCTTCTCTGAGCAATATGAGCAGGAGGATCTTATGAGTGCATTTCTGAAACAGGTTGGTCCTTCCTTCCTTTCTGTAGACTGTAAATACTTATATGCTTGCTTATAGTTTCCGTTATAAACAAATCAAATTTCTTCTTTGTTTCTGGCAGCAAGAAGGCAATGGACCAGCTGAGAATGAGTTTGACTTTGATGGATATTCCATAGACAACATTCCAGTCTAGAACAGACCCTGTCAGTTCTCTTTCTAATTGCAGTTGCCAATGTAAATAGTTGGTGTTTCATATGGACCTGATCATTCTACAATTAGCTAGTTTGGACCTGAGTTTAAACCGCTCAAGAAATAGAATTTGGTTGATATCAAATATTCAGACTTCAGGGAGTAGCGTAATATGATGGCTTAGTCTGGATGCTCAAGATCATTTAAGTAATCAAACGAGATGAATAACTACAAACTTCAACTGCATGTATGCAAAAGGCATATTTGCAATTTTTGACTGCTTTTGATAGCAAAATTCATAGCAAGCTTCTAATTTTAGGGTGTTCATGAAGCTATGTTGGCTTAGGGAAGAACTGCAGAAGTAAGTTTTTGATACATCTGCAGACTCGTAGGAGCATTTCTGTCTTCAATTGAAAAAAAAATTCCTTTGTTCCTTTTCCCAGTTTATGTTCTTCAAATTAAGCAAATGACTGCTGTAAGCATGTAAATATCCATTTGGTTGCTCAAGACATTCAATCTGGCCATTCTTTTCTGGTTTTTTCTGTACTTCGATATTCCTTGTTCTTTTATGTTTGAGCTGTAGCTGATCTGCTCTGTTCATTATGACATGCACTCCACGTACATGAACCTGATTAGGTACTCAGGTGGGGATTTATGGCCACCACTGTGCAAGATAGTGATTATACGGGGCTTTGTGGTGCACTTGTTTAAGCTTTGCTAATGAGCGTGTGCTTGAACTCAACGTTTATATTTAAATTCTAACCTACTTCAATCATTTGAGTTAAGTTCAAATGGAAAAAAAAAAAATACATATTAATAATTAAACATCCACATAAATTTTGCAATAGTTACGTACCAATGTTTCCATTATATTGCTTAACTATGAACGCATAACCAAATTACACAAAAACCGTTCATTCTTGGAGGCAAGTGTAATAGAATTATTCTCATTAAATGTACGCTTAACTTGTTGGATTGAACAACAAAAAAGTCCTAGATCGGTTTTTGCTGGATTGAACAACAAAAAAGTCTTAGATCGGTTTTTGCTAGTAATTTTTCATTCGTAAGTCATTTGTAAGTACCCTTATAATTTTCATTGAAGTTTGTGGTATATCATGAACTTGGAATGATATAAACACTCTTTTCCCTAAACTTTCACCTATAAAAATGACCCAAAAAAAATCATTTTACAATTTTCTCACGCTTCAATTTCAAACTTCCTATTAAAATTTGAATTTCACGTGAAATTATTTGTGAATACTTGAAGTGGATGAACATATGTCAGTAAAAGAGTATATTGAAATTAGTGAATCGTAATAATAATCCAAATGAGTCACTTCATAGTAGCTGGATAATGAATCCATTTTAATCAATGGAAACAATTATTCAAAAGATATCCGATGTAAAAAAACAAGGTATTTTTTTTGCCATGGAAAAACAAGGTAATTAGATGAAACTTTTTTTTTTTTCCAGACATAACTAAAATCAGCATTGACTATCAGGTTGGACAGATTTTCTCTCGAAAATGATAAATCAAAACCAGGCCATGTTAATCTAGTTTAGATTAAAAGAAAATAATTTTAATTTTTTAAATATTATAAAATAAAATTAGTTTTAAAATAATTATACAAATATTTAAAAAATTATTAGATATTATTGTAAAACTGGTTTATAAAATCAATTATTAATTGAACTTTTCCCCCTAGAAGAAAAAATATCCAGCTTAACTTTGGAATCAAATATATTCTTTCTTTTTTTTATTAAAAGTTTATTTTTTTCTTCCTCTTTTCTACATTCGTTTTGTCTTGATAGAGGTGGAAGCACAAATGAAATTGATGAGTGTTTCTATTATGAGTTTACTCCTTTGGTGATCGGAATTATTCATCATCATCTGTCTCATTATTATGCTACTTACAGTCGAAAATTATGTATTCAAATGGAAAGAATTATATCAATTAACAAGAAGGATTGGCACGGCATCGATAATAGACATACATATTTGAAAATTGAAGAATAGAGAAGATATAAAATTAATCTATAAATTTATACCAACTAATGAGAAACATGGCTCCGATGAAAGAAAATTTAGAAAATGTGAAAGTAAAATTGATTGAATGAAAAAAATTGAATTACAAGAAGTACCATGAGGCTTATATAGACAAAGAGAACAACTAATTTCCTAACTAATATAACTAATTTGGGATGAGCAAGACAAATTTTTGTCAAAACAAAGGAAAATACAGTGAGAAATGCCAGAAATATATCGGCCAAAAAGGATATGAATAAAACTTAACCACCATACAAGGCATAAGTTAAAATCATCAAAGCCATAAAGCAAAGGCTTAGCCACCATACAAGGCATAAGTTAAAATCATCAAAGCCATAAAGCAAAGGCTTAGCCACCATAAGGCAGAAACTATCAAGGCTTGAACATCAAGAGCAGAAGGTAAAAGATGAGCCTTAACCACTCAAGACAGAAACAAGAAAATGTTTTAATGCTTAACCACTCAAGCAAAAGCTATAATGAAAGATTAACCACTTGGAAGAAGCAACAGACAAAGAACTAAAGCTTAACCACCCAAGGCAGAAGCTCACAAGGCTTAACCACCAAGGGTAGAAGCTCACGACAAGGCCAATGCAGGCTAAACAAACTGTAATTCTCCATGGAATGTGATAACCATAAGAAACTCTAGCAAACCATACTATAAAAATGAATCAGTCTCCGTAGGGGACTTAACACAAACACCTTGCAACCACAATATCAGCCAACAAGTTTACAAAGAACAAGATCTGGACCACTGCAAGATCTGAACCACCGCAACAGAACAATGAGAGAGGAAGAATCAATACAACGAACCATCCACTGAAATTGCATGAAAAATGCACATGATTCAATCCCTTTCAATGAGTCTAACCAATGTGCATGAGGTACAACTCGTAGACTACAGGAGCGAAAATAGAAATTCTCTTCATGGAATCGCAATAATCTAAACAAGAAACTAGTAATTGAAACATATCTTTAGCTACTGACACTTTTCTCGAAGGTTCTCCACCAGCTCTTAACTTAGTAAGGTGGAACGTGATTGGTGTTCAGATTTTTTTAGGAACTCATATAGCGGAAATGGAAGAAAAATCTTTAAGGTGGGTACCATGGAGGCTCTGATACCATGTTGAGAAATATGACTCAGATGAAAGAAAATTTAAAAGATGTGAAAGTGAAATTGATTGAATGAAAAAAATTGAATTACAAGAAGTATAATAGGACTTATATAGCCAAAGAGAATAACTAATTTCCTAACTAATATAACTAATTTGTAATTAATCGTTTATATCTCTAATATCAACCAAATTGCATTTGGCAAGATTAAAATTAAGAGCAGAAACCACCCTAAAGACCTAAAGCAAAGTAAACACATTCAAAAAATCATTTCGATTGACATCTGCGAATTGTTTAAAAGTTTTAGTTGCTCTTTATAAAGGTTAAATGAAGCTGATCGTGCCTTGTCTTCTAAGCTTCAAGAATGACCCAAATTCAAGATTGACCTCCTCCTTAGGTTTTTGCATAGAAAAAGAAAATAAGGAGAAAAAAAACCTCCTTATGTTTATATATGGTTGGCTTAAAATTTGGGATTAGTGTCATCTTCAGCATTGATATGGCTAACATCATTCTTTTGCTCAGACAATATATTTCTCACGCTTGTCAGTTACTACAACAGAGTATTGCTGCATTTCTAGAATAGCTCTTTCAGGACGAAGTACGCCCCAAAAGTCTACCGCGAAAGGCCTCGGCTCTCTTTATATATCCTCATTTTATTTGTCATTAGGTGCTTTTGTTCTAATTGCCTTCACACACTGGTCCACATAAGATCTCACTTGCCAAAAATCCACAACACCAATTTTGGAATGGCAAAGAAAAAGGCTTCAATTTAAAGCACGAGAATAAGGTTGGATGACTATCAGTGGAGACTTGGTGAGAATGACTAGAAGTGAAGACAAGTTTTCTCAAAACCATTAAAGTAAAAAAGTCCTTGAGAAATCCCCTCATCTGCAGATTGATGTCTCTCCTATATATGTCCAATCTCTTTTTTTCGAAAAATCAGACTTGCTTAATACCTGGCTATAAAAACCCATCAAAAGTCTCATTTATCCCTCACAGAAATTCACCAAATACCTACTCGTCTTCCTCATCCAACTACACCCAAATATGTTGTTGTTTTATTTTACCATGCTTGTGCTATTCTTTTTTATCATGTTTTCTTTTAATTCTGTTATTGATTACTATATTTTCACCCTACAGTAGCCAGTCTCATACTGTAATTCCCAAGAACGAATAACATGTAAAACTCTAATACCATCAACTTTAATGCATGACCTCTGGCTAGGTAACTTTAATGGCAATCCTCTACCTTGTACGAAAATTCTTCTCCCTCCAAGTAACGTTGTCTATAGATGGCCTTTTATAACTCCACTTCAAACATTTTGGCCTAGTCTTATTGGTAATGACTATCAATTCTGGCAACATGAGTGGGAAAGGCATGAAAATTGCTCAGGCCTTACTCATGAAAATTACTTCGATATGGTTGTTTTTAGGGGTGGACATGGGTTGGGTTGGGTTGGGTTTGAGGTACTTTTAGACCCGACCCGCTCATGAAAGCAGTGGGTTGGGTTGGGTTGGGTTTGGCAAAAAAAATTCTCCGACCCGACCCGACCCGACCCACTCATACGTGGGTTGGGTTGGGTCCAACCCGTGGGTCTTGAATCTTTAAAAAAAAAATTTACATACTAAAATAGAAATCAAAATGTCAGTTAATTGTCATTATAAACCATAATGTCAATCATTATCAATACAATTGTCAACATTGGAAGAATTAAATGAAATAATAATTTAAAAAGAACTAGAAGCCTAACCGGTTAAATGACAAATATCCAAAAGGATCAATTATTACGACGAATAAGTTCATCTCTAGCCGCAGACACATCTAACAAATAAAGAAATCATAAAGCATTAGGAGCAAGTATTAATGATTAAACTATTAATAATTGACTAAACAAATTGAGAAAATACTATATAGTGCACTACCTGCTTCAATTTTTTCAATTTCATCCATTTGAGCCCGAAGATCAATTTGTTTATCAGGAGTTTTTAACCAATTCTGAGCACAAATCAATGCCTCCACAGTAGAAGATTGCAGAGAACTACGAAAAGGGTCAAGAACTCGCCCTCCAGTACTAAATGCAGACTCAGATGAAACTGTAGAAACAGGAATTGCCAATATATCTTTAGCAATGCATGACAGAAAATAATACTTAGTTGCCTTCCCTTTCCACCATTTCAAAATATCAAAACCATCATAATCATCCTCAACATCATCCTCCATATACCTCTCAAATTCATTCCTTTTCACCTCATGTTGCTTTTTTCTTACTTTCAATCTAAATTCGGATGACCAACTACTATCATCGTTTTCAAATGTAGAGGATGGAAAATCCGATGACATGTAACTAGAATCACTAGCATCGGGAGGAAGAGGATGCATGATTTGATAATGTTCATACAATGTCATCATAATACTTTTCAAGTTCATCACCATTTTCTTACTCATTTCAAAACCATACATCCTATCAAAACAAAACTCAACATAATCCATTTTATACCTTGGATCAAGAACAACTGCCACAAATAGTAAATAATTGAGAGCACCATCCATACCATCCCAATATTTATCTAACTTGGCCTTCATGGATAAAGCCATGTCCTTCAATATAGGATCTTGCCCTCCAACCCATTTCTTCAAAATTTTTTGGATGTCACACAATTTATGGAAGAAAGAATTTGAAGTAACATGCAATGATCCAGAAAAAGTGAGAGTAGCATCATAAAAAATCTTCAAAAACTTTACAAATACACGAGCACGCAACCAGTCATAGGAAGATGGAGTTCCTCCTTCAACATTCACAAAAGAAGGCTCATCATATTCATAGCGAGCAAATGCTTTCTCATACTTTTCAGCCGCCTCTAGCATTAAATAGGTAGAGTTCCACCTAGTTGGCACATCAAGACACAACCCTTGCCTACTCTCTATGTTTGCATCCGTTACACACCTTCGGAAAGTGGCTTGTCTTGCAGGAGATGACTTTACATACTTACATGCAGCCCTAATTTTAAGGATTGAAGAATCTATTTCCTTTAACCCTTGAGTGACAATTAAATTAAGAATGTGAGCACAACACCTTAAATGCATATACTCTCCATTCAAAATAGTCGTTCCATTCCAATCACTTAACCTATTTCTCAAATAATGAATAGCCACATTATTAGGACTAGCATTGTCAACAGTGACGGTACAAATCTTTCCAATCCCCCAATCTTTAATGCATTTTTCTAATGTTTTTCCTATTGTTTCTCCTTTGTGGTCACTAACAATGAAAAAACCCAATATCTTCTTATGCAAACACCATTCATTATCAATGTAATGAGCAGTCACACACATATAATTCAAGTTTTGTATTGAAGTCCAAGTGTCGGTGGTGAGTGATACCATTTGAGAGTTAGATGATAAAATGGACTTCAATAATGCTTTCTCATACAAATACAATTGCATAATGTCTCTAGCCACAGTTCTTCTACTAGGAACTTGAAATTGTGGTTGAAGCACTTGAGCAAACTTTCTAAAGCCTTCATTTTCAACAAATTTAAATGGAAGCTCATCAATGACAATCATTTTAGCAAGTGCAATCCTACATTCTTCTTGATTAAAAGACAATAATTTGAGCTTTGTAGTCCCATCAGCATCATCTTCACATTTCTTTTCAAATCCAAGGGTTTTTTGTTTCTTATCAACCACTTTATTTGGGTTTTTCTTACAAACAGGGAAGTGCTTATGCAAATTACTTGTGCCATGATTTCTAGAACCACATGCATAAATTTTTCCACAATATTTACATTCAGCTTTTTGACCAATTACATCCTTGGTAAAGTGTTCCCAAACATGTGAAGATGATCTAACAGGTTTTTTTCTTAAAGTCAATACCTCTCCACCACCTGTAGGTGATGGTTCAACTCCTTGACCTTGTTGTTCAGTAGATGGACCCTCAAGTTCAACTCCTTGAATGCTATTTGTAGGTGTAGGTGCACTTCCAATTTGAGAGCCACCGGTTGTTGTTGATGGAGCATTACTCATTTTCTATGGATTAAAACAATCAACTAATTAAGTATTTAGCAATGTAAACTCCAAAATTTCAAATTACAGAGAATATTTGTTCTCCATATTTTTTATTGAGGCCGTATCAAATCATCAATTACAAGTTTAATACCATATTGTAAAGTGGAATAGAATATTATCTTCTAAATAATGAAAAAAACTTGCTTATTAACTCAGAAACATGATCAAAGTTTCATTTTTAATTAAACATTAAAATGTAAACCCTAACAATCTCAATCAAAAAATATTCTATTAACAAAAAAAAAATTAACTGACCTAGAAATCTGGAGTGATGAGAGGCTGTGAGCAAGAAGCTGATCGATCCTGTGAAATGAGAAAGGAAGGGGTGAAGAAATGAAGAAGAAGTGAAGAACAATGGTGGACACTGGACAGAGCTTCTGGCAAGTGGCGGCGAAGCGAAATGAAAATGAGGAGAAGGAATTGAAAATGAGAGGCGGAACTTGCATGTGGGGTTTATATATTTTTTTTTCATTTCAGTCACATGGAACGACGTCGTTCCATGTGTTTTATTTTTTTTTTTTGGTTACACTTAAGTGGAACGACGTCGTTCCACTTAAGTGTTTTTTTTTTTTGGTCAGGCTTAAGTGGAACGACGTCGTTCCACTTAAGTGTAACAAAAAAAAAAATAAAACACACCTGAAACGACGTCGTTTCAGGTGTTTTGTTTATAAAAAAAAAATATGCGGGTTGGGTCGGTTTTTTGTGGGTTGGGACTCCCCCAACCCGCGAACCGACCCATATTTTGCGGATTTAAATATTTTTAACCCAACCCAACCCACAGACCCAAACCAACCCACTAAAAATGGGTTGGATTGGGTAAATTTCAGTGGTTTTGTGGGTCTACCCAACCCGGTATCCACCCCTAGTTGTTTTGTTATGTAGTCAAATGAAACTCTATAAGATTATGGAAAATCTTCTTCGAGATGGTTAGATTTTCTTCTTAATTTTTTTACGCATTTTACTTATTTATTTATTTTTACAATTATTTCTCAAGTATAAAACCTGGAGTACCATCCTTGACAAACAACCAACTAAAAAAATCATTTACGCTTGCTTATCTTGAGAGGTGGAGTTAACATAATGATAGTCTGTAATAAGCTAAAGCAACTTTGGGAGATTAGGGTGTAAATAAACCCTCAACTAAGTCCAATTCCATCTCCTCGAATATTCCGTGACTGTGGGAATGTAAATGACATCATATCTTTACCTCCCTAATATCTTCAGCAATATAACTCATTGTAATCTTAGACGTGAGTTATTGAATAATGATTAGTTTATACACCTTTTTCGTAGTCTACCAAATAGCCACGATAGACTGTGTTTCTGGTTATAATATAATTATGACTTGGGCAATGTTTATGAGCAATCTTTTTTATTTATTTATAATTATTCGGGCATTGTTTTTGTTAGTATAATTAGTTATTTCCATAAATACTCAAATGATACTTGGAAGATTAGTTAGGAACTAAGGATGTATAGCAGAGTATATATTTGGGAATTGCTATTGTAATTTTTAATTATCAATATTTTTTAGTAATTATTTTTAATCCTAATTTTTTAAATTATCTACAATTGATTTTTTTTATTCAAATCAGACTTCAATTAATTATATTTTTATTTATTTTTCGGTTACTATGGCTCCTTGTCAGTCTTTTTATTTTTTCGTCAAGGAAAATGCTAACCGGATTGACGTTATTAAACTGAAATGTTTTTGGTAATTGACAATTGCTAGGTTTCTATACCAAGAATGCAGCAAATGAACTCATGTGATTGAAGGTTCACAAACTCTCCAATCTTTCTCTAGCTTGCCAAATGCCAACCCAAAAACAAAAGGGGATTAAGGAATAAAGGCTCTTATGTGAGCTCCCATACAGGACAAATTCGATGAGAAAATATGTCTGTGAAGCTCAATCAATTTTAACATTTGAACTTTAAACTTGAACAAAAGGCAGGTAGAACGTTCAAGATCTCATCAATAAACTAAATCCTACCTTTTAATGCGTATATGCAAGCTCATATTTGTGAGTAATTAATGCGAAAAGAGCTGCTAGAGTTTGTGATTTATTATTATTATTTTGAATTTCTGCCTCAAATTCGACAGTTGCCTGGTTGAAGCTTACTAGGTAGTAACTGTAAACTCTTTCAGCATCTTAGCATTCAAAAACCTAGTTTCTCTTACTGTTTTAATAGGCAAATTAGATGAAGCTAAAACATTTTTCATCTTATATATATATATATACACACACACACACACAAAAATGTTTCTCCAAGCCAACATCTCAACTGCTGCTGATTACTATGTAGGGTGTACTCCATTTTAGAGATTTTAATGGTAGTCTTCTCAATTTTCAGCTTGCTAAGGGCTAGGATAGAAATTCATGCAAAACTAACCACTATCGCACAGGAAAAAGAAAAGGACATCCTAGAAGGATATTGAGAGGCTGGAACAGACAAATAATATAAGATAATAATATGCCTTTCCCATATAACAATAGATAATCAACTTCTACATTGAAGTTTACAAAAGCATATTTATCTTTTCTTGTAGCCCAAGACTTAAATATATATTTAAAAAATTCACAAGCTAGCTCAACCAAAACTTGCGATATAGCTTAACTTTGCTGATTCACAACTCTTTAACTTCTTAGGAGGAGTACTCTTCACCATATTCTTCATCATCAGATGATGAGGAATATAAACTGGCCAAGCCAACATCCTCTTCAGCCAAGAAAAGAACTTCATTTTCTTCCTGCAATTTAATGTAGAACACCTATATAAAATGATACCAATATTAGGGAATAATACTCAAGTAATGTGGCCAAAACTGAAGAAGGGAGCAGGGGGTGGGATTGTGGGAAAAGTCCCTGGGATCTGCTTTTTACTCTTTCACGTAGTGTCTTCCACTTTGCAGCTAAAAGAGATTAAGGACTGAAATTACAGCAATTGTCCAGATTCTCCTCCTCCATCAACATAGAAGGCATTAAGTATACATAAAGAGTTCTAACAGATGTAATTAACTAATTAACTAATTATAATGTAAGTTTGTGTCCACCTGGGAAAAACATTTTTATGTTTCACCAACTGCAAGCACCAAAGGTGCAATTGAAGGTTGTAGATAATGAAGGAAAACTAAGATTAAAACATATTTAAACAATGCCACATAGGCGTCATGACCTTAAGGTAACAGGATGCGTATGTAACAGCCTTCCCTCCCCAAATCCCCAAACACACACACAACAAATAGAATGCCAAATGAATGGACTACAGAAGAAAGTCACAATCACACATATGTCCCCTTGAATGGTTGCTTTAATGATACACGATCAAAGTAGTTATGATTTTTAAGGCAATATTAGAGTCAACAATAACATATTAGAATCTACATCCTTACCGTGAGTGGACACTCAGCATCTCAACATTGTCCCCTTTCACAGCATCCTTTAGTGAGATTAGACTTGGAATATGAGGAAATGCTTCAAATTTGGATAGTGTACCACAAACCTTACAAAATTTGAATCCATACTTTCTAGGTTTGTAGTAGATAAAGCAATTACAGGAATGATACATCAATATGGCAGCACCCTTCTTAAAGAGTTTTACTGGCCGATATAAACCATGAGGCCAACAATCTCCAGCCAAAGTATCAATGATGAAAACCTTAGTCCATGATTCTCCAATACCATATTTCTTCATCACCCCCATTCTAACAGGACCGAAAGAAGGTGCATCGCATACATAAAGACAGCCCCTTAATTCTCCAATGCTGATATTCCCTGTACTCTTAGATTCCATTCTTGTTAAATACACAAGGAGGAGAAGGGGAAGGATTGAAAGCTCTCACTTTCAAAGTTGAAACACAAAATTGACCCTTTCCAACCATTAAAACCAATCCAATGAAGTGCCCCATTCACATTCACACAAGTGGGAAATCTAAGCCCATTCAATAACTCGGGATCACCTCCAACATTACTCCAAGTTGATGTTCCTAGTGTGTGCATTTCAACAACCATAACATCATATATCCACTCCCGGACATACTTCGGAAGTTGAACATATCTATTGCACATTCTTATCACCTTATATTCATTAGTTTTTGGGCGAAAGAAAAACCAGCATCAATTGGTTCCCTCATTTTCTCAATCCTAGTAACCTCTGGAAGTCTTATGAACTCACCTGTCACTGGGTTGGGATCAACAAAATGTCCTTGGGATCACAAGCCATAAAAGGAATTCACAACAGCAAACTTATCATCTCTTGGCTTGCAAGCATTTTTGGACTCATCTCTTTTGTCCCGACCTTATTAGGCGTCAGGAATAGAAAGCTTTAATTTAGGCTCAAGCTTCATGTGACTGTTGCATTCTGGTTTAAGAAAGTCCTCACACCAACAGAATTGATCATGCTAATTAGCAAGATTTTTACTTTCAAACTTTTCAGGCTCATACTTAAGAAGGTGAAGATTTCTTGACACCCGTTTTAGATCATTGGTTCGAATCAAGAAACCAACTGGTGCATGCTTAAAGTGCAATCTAGAAAACTGTGGGTCTGAAGTAAGTGTGTTCCAACTTTTGCAAACCCATTTGCAAATGAGAACAGACTTCATGGGAAGTTTACGTAGAATGTTAGTACTGGTTAGTGATGGGAAATGGAAGATCAGCAAAAGAGGGCCCAAGTTCTTGAATTTCTGGGTCATCAACTTTCTCTGCCACTCTATTGCCTTCTGGCTATTCTATCAGAGGCCATTGAATCCCTTTTTCTTTTCATGGCCATCCTTAGGTGCACACAGGAAAACAAAATAAGAGAAAATTAATATAACACATAAATTGAATTAATATTTGATATAAGTGCTTACAATATCATTACTTATATGCAATCATTCCATAAAAATAATTTGTAAAAGCTATATATCACACATGATTTCAGTTTGGTAGATGTACTTTTGCTTCAAGTCTCACAAAAACAATATTCAAAGTTTAATATTTATATTAAAAAATTAACTAACAAAATACCTTAAATTTATAAACTTTAATATTATAACAAACATTTAATTTAAAGATTTTAAAATATATAAATTTAACTATTTAAGTGATATTGCATATTAAAAAGAATACCATATTATGTTTTATCAATTTAATTCTAAATATCATTTTTGTACCACTAATGTAAGGGTGTAACAAATTTTAACCAAAAATAAATAAATAAATCCAAATCTGTGAATCACAAATTTCATAGAGGTCGAAACAGAGACTGAGGAGCAAACACCACAAGATTTTATCTTGAATAAAAACGGGTTGCTTGTTTTGTTTTCATCTGAACAAAATCTTCAATTTATAGGGTTAGTTTGGGGTATTCTTAAAAACAAAGATGAAAACTTTAAGAATGAATTTTATATAAAAAATTATATGAAAAATACATCTCCAAAATTTTCACCCATAATTTTAAAGGATAGTGAAATACAAAACCGAATCATGAAGATAAAGGAGATGGGGGAAGGAGTTGTAGAAAATGGAGAATGTGCAGCATGCTACGAAAAATTGCAGTATAATGCTGACAAAGAATAGGGAAACTACTTGAAAGAGTTTCATGCCACAACTTTGTTTTTCATTTTAGTCGTAACATCATCGATTGTTCTATACCACAACAATGGGCTAGCATGCGCTTGGTTGAGCTGTAAGAATTTGCTGCTATGCACCCTCTAGTTTCTCAGCATTGCCTCTTATATTTCTTCTTTTTAAGTAATCAACTTGACACCGACACAACAGATTTTTGTTAACTTTCATGGGAAACAGATTATCAGGGCCATTCCCCAAAGTTCTCGCCAATATTATTATGTCTTAATTTTCATATAAATTGTTTTTATGACCGCACATATTGATTGAGACCTAACATATTGATAAATCCAATGTTTTTAGAAGGAAAACGGAAAAAAAAAATCTGTTAAATATATCTGGATTAAACTTGCACATCTATTTTGCTTGTTCTTATCTTATGTTATATTGACTTGTTCTATTATTTTAACATTATTTTTATTAAAAATGTTATTATTTATGTAGAACCATCCTAGTTATTGTTTTAATCATCCTAGTTTCAGCTCCAAACATATGCGGTGGCAAGGTTATAATGTTCTCCTCAATTTTTTCTTTATAAAAAAAAAAGAGAAAACATTGATTTTAGTTTCCCAAAAATACAAGTGATATGTGACATCAAATTTGTCCTTTTAGAAAAATATTTTATGTCATTAAATAACCAATTTGATGTCAAAAAATTAACTAATTTGGTATTAAAAATTAACATTGAATGACCAATTTGATATCATCAATTATTGGAGGACTAAACTGATGTCACTTGTATCTTTAAAAGACCAAAATATATGTTTACTCAAAAATTAATAAGAAATAATTAAAATATTACATAATAATATCTCATTTTATTTCTTTCGTTTTAAAAAGTTCTTAAAAATATAGTGTTAACCTAAAATGAAAAAATTTCATCTTCCTTCCCCTCCATCCAAATGCACCTTTAAGGAAATAAATTTCTCTAAGTAGTCAAGATGCACACATTTTTAACCACTAGTCCAACCTCTTGAATTTTTTTATACTAAAATATGAGACAATGGGTTAAAAACAAACAAATTTTCTTATTGTTGGAGCTAATATTTATTAGTCAAGAATCAATATAACACTATTTTAAAGTTAAGTAAATTATGAATTTACTAGTATATGCTCTCGTGAATTTGATTGATATTTTTGACTTTTTATTATTATTTATGATTAGTATATATTTTTAATGTTTCATGATATTTTGTCTCATTATTTTTCTTTTTGATTACAATTTATTTTAGAACACTATTTTAGAAAATAATAATAAAATATATATATTTATAAAAACTTTTAGAGTAAACACTTATTCTGATCCTTTAAAGATATATACGACATCACATCGATTCTCCATTTATCACTGACATCATATTAGTTATTCAATGAAAAAAAATGTCATCAATTTCGTTTTTCAAGAACCAATTTGTTATCATTTTAAGGACTATTTTGATAAAAATAAATAAATATGATATTAAATAACCAATTTAATATTACATATATCTTTAGAAAAATAAATTAATGTATTTATAAATAAAGAACTAATGTGATGTCATGTATATTTTTTGAGAATAAAAATGAACATTTGCTCAAACATTTAGAGTTTGCTGAATGAAATCATCCTCTGCTGTATCAACTGATGCAGTAGCTTCATCAAGCACAAAGACCTTACTTTTCTTAAGTAGCACCCACCAAAGCAGACTAACTGCCTCTGACCCAAACTCCAATTCTCCCCATTCTTGCTAACTGCACCACCCATTTAACTGTAGGTAATATATATTTGGTATATTTATACCCAAAAAATTCAATAATCAAACCTGCAGAGTCTAGTTTTTCTTCTTTCTTCCTAACTTCATATCCAAGTTGAAACTTACCCAAAGCCTAAAAGAGCATTGAATAGTGAAGTTAATACTCAATTATAATATAAGGGACAATCACCATTTTAAATGATGGGACAAAGTCCTACGTTTGTTTCAAATAGAACAAACCCACCTCCCAAATTTTCTTATCTATGTATTCATCCAGCGGGTTCGGATTACTTCTCACAGTTCCTTAAAAAATAGTTGGATCCTGAGCAATGATGCTCAGTCCAGACCTCAAATCATGAAGTCCAACTAAGGAGATGTTGATACCATCAATCAAAACTGTGACAGAAGTAGGCTCAACAAGTCTGATAAATTGCTTGAATAGGAGTTGATTTACCATTCCCTCTTTATCATGCAACAAATAATCATGTATACTGGGCACACGAGAAATATAAGAATACAAATGGGAAATGAAATTTTCACCAGACCAACCATTTATACTCCGATAGAAGCAATGAAATAAACATAGGACGAGAATAATGGCAGAGACACCCAAAGAACAGAACAAAGTCTTGGCATACAGGGTGTTGTTTTCTTCCTGTGTGAAGCCACCAATGCCAAGACATGAATATCAATACGTCGTTTCCTTTCCACATTTTTCCAGCTTCAATTGAATCTAGTTTTAGGACTTGACCAATACTTTCACTTACAATAACCACAAGAAATGCATTGCAGGAGAACACATCGCCTTAACATCATAGTTCTACAATTTATGTGGCTTGCAAACAATGAGTTATATGGTATTCGACCCAGGAACTGCCCTCAAGTAAGTTTGCCACTTGAACAAGATGAAAGAAACTTTACAACAGCATCCTCTCAATGGAGGAAGTCTCTGCGGAATTGTGCACTTAACTTTATATATTAGTTCAAATATATATATAAGCCTAACAATCGAAGCCAACCATTTGTTTCTTGACAACTTGCAGGGAGAGTTCCAGCAAAAAGATAACAGATTTAAATTGTGCAGAAGGAACAGAAGTATCTTCTGGTAACTAGAGGTTCACGGCACAGTCATGGTAATTCTTCAATTAATATGATGAATAATAGGTTAAGAGAAACCCAAATATGGTTGAATAAATTTAAATGGCGATACTTTCAAAGGGCACAACATAATCTGGATCTGACAAATTTTGGAAATGTGAAGTCTAGCATAGTTAATGCTTCCTCTGGCCCTCTCATAATAACAAGTCGAGTTCAATCATTGTAAACAAGAGCAGAGTATGTTTCTTTTTTCTTTTCTCTCCTTCTTTTGTTTTTGGGATAAGTAAAAATTTAAGTCAATAAAAGGAAAATTTTGTGAAGTGGAGGCAGCAAAGAAGTGAAAACTATGTCAAATTTAAGTTGGATCTAGTACACAATAAAGGTACAAAATGTATTAAGAGAGAAAAAGGGAGATACAATTAATACTTTCTTAATGTAAGAATTTGTTATTTTTTTTTAATTACATTGAGAAGTCGGCTTTGATGAAGTTGACTTCCTAATAATTTTTTTTAATCATGATTAGAAGTTGGTTTAACCAAAATCGATTTTTAACCAATCCCCTTTAGCAATGGACATTTATGACCAATCAACCATATTTTCCTATGTTCTCACATGATAGACCGATCACCTTTGCCCCCATGGTCATTCAATGCCATTGAAATGAAAATGGAAATAAGAGGGATTGAACATTGTATTGAACAACCGACCGATCGATCAACAACCTTTTCAAATGATCTCCAACAACCAAACTGATCATGCTCTGACATTCTCATCTTCCCCATTTGATCAGCAATTTGCTAACCAATCAATCAATTCGTCATTCCCCATTTCACACCAGATTGATTGATCGGTCACCACTGAAAGGAAAACATAAATAGGAGGCACTGAATATGGGATTGAACGAGTGACCGATTGCTCACTTCCATAATTGTATCCAACTGATCATCTCTGACCAATCAACTCATGTTTCATATGTTCTGCAATGACTGACTGGTCCATTTCCCATCATTAGCCGAACTATCATGATCATCCATGACCAATGACCTTTGCCCCATCGTCATCTCGACTGATCGCCACCTCATCGTCATGTTGACCGACCAATCGCCTTTTCTCAAGTTCATCACCGACCGATTATTTTCACGAGGAGCTTATCGACCAATCGCTTTCACCAGGATCATCTCCAACAACAAAATCAACTAATCACCCCTTTTTCGAAGATCTTCAACAACCAACCAATCATGAAGTTGAGTAGGAGGTGATCGGTCGGTCATGTGAGAACATAGGAAAATAGGATTGATCGGTCGGAGATGTCCATGGCTAAAGGGGATCGGTCGGAAGTCGGTTTTGGTTAAACCAACTTATCAACATGATTAAAAAAATTTCTTGCTAGAAAGTCTACTTCATCAAAGTTGATTTCTCAACGTAATTTTAAAAAATAACAAATTCCTACGTTAAGAAGTCGATTCCATAAAAATCAACTACCTAACATGATTAAAAAAATAATTCATTTTTTACGTTAGAAAGTCGATTTCATTAAAACTAACTTTCCTAAAATAAATAAAAAAACACATTTCTGTAATTAATTTCTTAAGTACGATAAAAGCATAAATAAAAAAAAATTAGCTATTTCTGTACAAAAAAGCTTGTACATGTTGTTAGTACTCAATTTTGTTTAGGTCATTAAAGACAAAAAATGAGAAATATTTCTTTGTTAAAGGAAAATGAAAAAAATAAGGAAAAAATATTTTATTTAAGAAAAAAAATATTAAATTGGGGATGACCCAAAATAAAACCCATTTCATTAAATTAGGGAATGGTCCAATTGCAAAACTTTTACGCTCGACTCATCTCAAGTTTAAAAATTCTTTGGCCTATATTTAAAGCCTAACCTCATAACTTCACTCTAAAAATTCTAACTCGCATCTATAAATAGAAAAAAAAAATAGTGTTTTTTCTTGAGATGAGCAATATGAGGGTCATAGGTACTATTTAGTTTTTTTTTATTTTTCAATTAATTTTTTTAAATAAATTAATCTTTTTCGTACTTAAAATTAACCAACTCGCACTTATTTTTTAAAGAACTATGTGATTTTAAATTCCTAATCACACTTGAGGGATACATATGTATGAAATTTGTAGTTTAGTCTTTGATCTCCTTTTATTGTTTCCCAATTTATAAATATTTTAATTCATTTTTTCTTTATTCTGTACTTTGCTTGTAAATATTTTGATTTAGTCTTTGATTATTATTATTTTACTAATCTTTACTTGTAAATATCTTAATTTAGTCTTTAATTATTTACAAAATCATGCACCCATGACCATCCAATTGGGTGAGAAATGATCAAATGGCTCTGTTGTGAAAAACTAGATAGACAAGGTGCCACTGTAAGACACTAGCTAAGTTGTTTCCAAGATCAATCTGAACATTAATACGAAGCAAACTGAATTTAGCAAGATTAAAATTAAGAGCAGAAACCACCCAAAACACCTGAAGCAAAGTAAGCACATTCAAAAAATTATTTCAATACAGAGGAAGAAATTTTTTTGTGGCATCTGCAAATTTTTTAAAAGTTTTAGTTGCTCCTTAAAATGGTTAAATGAAGCTAATTGTGCCTTGTCTCCTAAACTTCAAGAATGACCCAAATTCAAGATTGAACTTCTCCTTGGGCTTTTCTATAGAAAAAGAAAAGGAGAGACAAAAAAAAAAATCTCTTTATGTTTATATGTGGTTAACTTAAAATTTGGGATTAGTGTCATCTTCAGCATTGGTATGGCTAACATCATTCTTTTGCTCTGACAATATACATCTCACGCTTCATGGAATCCCTACCAACATCGAACCAAAGCAGCTTGCCAATTTGCACCAATCTACCCACTCCCTAGGCAAATTGAATATGCGAGTTAATGCTTCTATTGCACAGAGCAACCCCTTATTGATGCAGATGGCTCACTCCCAACTAAGAGGTCAGATGCTAACTGAAAATTCTGGTTCTCAAGTTCCCAGGCTTCCATTATCTTTGGTGCAGCCTATTGTACCAAATGGAATTTCTAATGGTGTTTTGGGCAGAAATGGGATTATTGGCAACATAAATCATACTTATAATCCAGTTCCACAAACCTCTTCAATGTTGAGTTTTCCCATGAACCAAACCACTGAAATGCCCGTTGATAGTTTTCCTCTTGGAAGCACTTCAGGTATAACAAAAGGCATGTTTCACGAGCAAGTTACTCCGGGAATTAAAGGATCTGGTGGATTTGTTCCAAGTTATGATATTTTGAACGAACTCCACCATCAGAAGCCCCATGATTGGGAGTTAACAAACATAGGCCTGACATATGATGCTTCTCAGCATGCAAATCCTTTACAAGGTAACATTGATGTCTCGCCATCAGTTTTAGTTCATCAGGGTTTTTCCTCTACTCAACAGACTGGACAAAATAGAGATGCTACTTCGATTGGAAAAGTTATGTTCTCCATAGGTGAAGGCATGGATCAAGGTAATCTCCAAGATGTCGGTCAACACCTCAATACGCTTCTTGTTGACAATTTGGTAAGGGTTAAGGCTGAAAGAATTCCTGATGCAAGCTCCCAGATTAACCTCTTCTCTGAGCAATATGTGCAGGAGGATCTTATGAGTGCATTTCTAAAACAGGTTGGTCCTTCCTTCCTTTCTGTAGACTGTAAATACTTATATGCTTGCTTATAGTTTCCGTTATAAACAAATCAAATTTCTTCTTTGTTTCTGGCAGCAAGAAGGCAATGGACCAGCTGAGAATGAGTTTGACTTTGATGGATATTCCATAGATAACATTCCAGTCTAGAACAGACCCTGTCATTTCTTTTTCTAATTGCAGTTGCCAATGTAAATAGTTGGTGTTTCATATGGACCTGATCATTCTACAATTAGCTAGTTTGGACCGTTCAACAAATAGAACTTCGTTGATATCAAATATTTAGACTTCAGGGAGTAGCGTACTATGATAGTTTAGTCTGGATGCTCAAGATCATTTAAGTAATCAAACGAGATGAATAACTACAAACTTCAACTGCATGTATGCAAAAGGCATATTTGCAATTTTTGACTGCTTTTGATAGCAAAATTCATAGCAAGCTTCTAATTTTAGGGTGTTCATGAAGCTATGTTGGCTTAGGGAAGAACTGCAGAAGTAAGGTTTTGATACATCTGCAGACTCGTAGGAGCATTTCTGTCTTCAATAACAAATTATGAAAAAAAAATTCCTTTGTTCCTTTTTCCAGTTTATGTTCTTCAAATTAAGCAAATGACTGTTGTAAGCATGCAAATATCCATTTGGTTGCTCAAGATATTCAGTCTGGCCATTCTTTTCTGGTTTTTTCTGTACTTCGATATTACTTGTTCTTTTATGTTTGAGCTGTAGCTGATATGCTCTGTTCATTATGACATGCAATCCACGTACATGAACCTGATTAGGTACTCAGGTGGGGATTTGTGGCCATCACTGTGCAAGATAGTGATTATACAGGGCTTTGTGGTGCACTTGTTTAAGCATTGCTTATGAGCGTGTGCTTGAACTCAACGTTTATATTTAAATTCTAACCTACTTCAATCATTTGAGTTAAGTCCAAATAGAAGAAAAAAAAAACATATATATTAATAAGTAAACAGCCACATAAATTTTGCGATAGTTACGTACCAATGTTTCCTTTATAGCTTAACTATGAACGCGGATCCAAATTACACGAAAACCGTTCTTTCTTGGAAGGCAAGTGTAATAGAATTATTCTCAGTAAATATACGCTGAACTTGTAAGATTGAACAAAATTGACAAAAAAAAGTCTTAGTTCGATTTTTGTTAGTAATTCTTCAATCATAAGTCATTTAAAAATTGTAAGTACCATTATAATTTTCATTGAGGTTTGGAGCATACCATGAACTTGGAATGATGCAAACACCCTTTTCCCTAAACTTTTTCATATAAAAAAAACAGAAAAATTCATTTTGCTATTTTCTCACACTTCAATTTCAAACTTCCTATTAAAAGTTTGAATTTTCACGTGAAATTATTTGTGAATACTAGAAGTGGATGATCATGTAAGTAAAAGAGTATATTGAAATTAGTGAATCGCCCAAATGAGTCACTTCATATTAGCTAGATAATGAATCCATTTTAATCAATGGAAACAATTATTCAAAAGATATCCGATTTAAAAAACAAAAGTTATTTTTTTGGCCATGGAAAAACAAGGGAATTAGATGAAACCTTTTTTTCTTTTTCTTTTTCTTTTTTCCATACATAACTAAAATCAGCATTGACTATCAGGTTGGACAGACTTTCACCCGAAAATGATAAACAAAACCAGGCCATGTTAATCTAGTTTAGATTAAAAAAATAATTTAAAATTTTTAAATATCATAAAATAAAATTAGTTTTAAAATAATTATACAAATATTTAAAAAATTATTATATATTATTGTAAAAATGGTTTATAAAATCAATCCAAGAAGAAAAAATATCCAGCTTAACTTTGGAATCAAATATATTCTTTCTTTTTTTTTATTAAAAGTTTATTATTTTCCTCTTTTCTGCATTCGTTTTGTCCTGATAGAGGAGGAGGCACAGATGAAATTGATGAGTGTTTCTATTATAAGTTTACTCTTTTGGAGATTGGAATTATTCATCATCATCTTTGTCTTATTATTATGCTACTTACAGTCAGAAATTATGTATTAAAATGGAAAGAATTATATCAATTAACAAGAAGGATTGGCACGGCATCCATAATAGACATATAGATTTGAAAATTGAAGAATATAGAAGATGTAAGATCAATTTGAACATTAATACCAACCAAACTGCATTTAGCAAGATTAAAATTAAGAGCAGAAACCACCCCAAAGACCTGAAGCAAAGTAAACACATTCAAAAAATTATTTCGATCGAGAAGAAGAAAAATATTTGTGACATCTGTGAATTGTTTAAAATTTTGAGTTGCTCTTTATAAAGGTAAAATGAAGCTGATTGTGTCTCGTCTTCTAAACTTCAAGAATGACCCAAAATCAAGATTGACCTCCTCCTTAGGTTTTTGCATAGAAAAAGAAAATAAGAAGAAAAAAAACTTTTATAACAGCTCTTTCAAGATTAATGTCTGACATATATATCTCCAATCTCTTTTTGTGAAAAATCAATGTTAATCTAGTTTAGATTAAAAGAAAATAATTTTAATTTTTTAAATATTATAAAACAAAATCAGTTTTAAAATAATTATACAAATATTTTAAAAATTATTAGACATTATTGTAAAACTGGTTTATAAAATCAATTATTAATTGAACTTTTCCCCCAAGAAGAAAAAATATCCAGCTTAACTTTGGAATCAAATATATTCTTTCTTTATTTTTTATTAAATTTTACTTTTTTTCCCTCTTTTCTGCATTCGTTTTGTTTGATAAAGGAGGAAGCACAGATGATATTGATGAGTGTTTCTATTATGAGTTTACTCCTTTGGAGATCGGAATTATTCACAATCATCTTTGTCTCATTATTATGCTACCTATAGTCGGAAATTATGTATTAAAGTAGAAAGAATTATATCAATTAACAAGTAGGATAGGCACGACATCCATAATAGATATACAGATTTGAAAATTGAAGAGTAGACAAGAAATAAAATCAATTTGAACATTAATACCAACCAAACTGCATTTAGCAAGATTAACATTAAGAGCATAAACCACCCCAAAGACCTGAAGCAAAGTAAACACATTCAAAAAATTATTTCGAAGTAGAAGAAGAACAATATTTGTGACATCTGCGAATTGTTTAAAATTTTGAGTTGCTCTATAAAGGTAAAATGAAGCTGATTGTGCCTTTTCTTCTAAACTTCAAGAATGACCCAAATACAAGATTGACCACCTCCTTAGGTTTTTGCATAGAAAAAGAAAATGAGAAGAAAAAAAAAACCTTTTATAACAGCTCTTTCAAGATTAATGTCTGACCTATATATCTCCAATCTCTTTTTGTGAAAAATCAATGTTAATCTAGTTTAGATTAAAAGAAAATAATTTTAATTTTTTAAATATTATAAAATAAAATTAGTTTTAAAATAATTAAAGCAAAAGCTATAATGAAAGCTTAACCACTTGGAAGAAGCAACAGACAGAGAACCAAAGCTTAACCAGTCAAGGCAGAAACTCATAAGGCTTAGCCACCAAGGGCAGAAGCTCACGACAAGGGCGATGTAGGCTAAACAAACTGTAATTCTCCATGGAATGTGGTAACCATCAGAAACTCCAGCAAACCATACTTTAACAAATCACAAAAAAATGAACCATACTCCAGCAAACCACAAGAAAATAAATTAGTCTTCGTAGGGACTTAACACAAACACCTTGCAATCACAATATCAGCCACCAAGTTTACAAAGAACAAGATCTAGACCATCGCAAGATCTGAACCACCGCAACAGAACAACAAGAGAAGAAGAATCAATACAACGAACCATCCACTGAAATTGCACGAAAAATGCACATGATTCAATCCTTTTCGATGAGTCCAACCAATGCGCATGAGGTACAACTTGTAGACTACAGGAGTGAAAATAGCAATTCTCTTCATGGAATCACAATAATTTAAACAAGAAACTAGCAATTGAAACAAATCTTTAGCTACTGACGCTCTTATCAAAGGTTCTCCACCAGCTCTTAACTTGGTAAGGTGGAACGTGATCGATGTTTAGATTTTTTTTTTTTGGAACCGCGAAACGCAAAAGTTGAAGCTATGAACTTCAGAGACACCTTTCGGAAATGGCAATTGATTGAGAAACTCGTGGCTAGTTTGGTGATTTCGAATCTAGGAGCGAGCCATTTTTTTGCACTTAATGAAGCTAAGTACAAGTAGAAAACGCATCAGAAGATGCTCAGTTGAAGGAAAATGAAGAATAATTCGATTGATTTTTTGAGAAAAAGAGTGAGAATGTAGAAAAAGAAAAATACGAGAGTGAGAAAAGATTTAGAGTTCTGGAGAAAGAGTAAAACAAAATACAATCTAGCAAATGAGAGAATAATTAGAGGTTGTGGCACAAGAAAATTTTCTTGAGCAAATGAAAGAGAAAACGTGAGAAAAAAATTTGAGAGTTCAACAGGAACTCATATAGCGGAAATGGAAGAAAAATTTTCAAGATGGGTACCATAGAGTGTCTGATACCATGTTGAGAAACATGACTCAGATGAAAGAAAATTTAAAAGATGTGAAAGTGAAATTGATTGAATGAAAAAAAAATTGAATTACAAGAAGTACAATGAGACTTATATAGCCAAAGAGAACAACTAATTTTCCAACTGATATAACTAATCGTTTATATCTCTAATACCAACCAAATTGCATTTGGCAAGATTAAAATTAAGAGCAGAAACCACCCCAAAGACCTGAAGCAAAGTAAACACATTGAAAAAATCATTTCGATCCAGAAAAAGAAATTTTTTTGTGATATTTGCAAATTGTTTAAAAGTTTTAGTTGCTCTTTATAAAGGTTAAATGAAGCTGACTGTGCCTTATCTTCTAAACTTCAAGAATGACCCAAATTCAGGATTGACCTCCTCCTTAGGATTTTGCATAGAAAAAGAAAATGAGAAGGAAAAAAAAAACCTTTTATAACAGCTCTTTCAAGATTGATGTATGACCTATATATGTTCAATTTCTTTTTGTGAAAAATCAATGTTAATCTAGTTTAGATTAAAAGAAAATAATTTTAATTTTTAAAATATTATAAAATAAAATTAGTTTTAAAATAATTATACAAATATTTAAAAAATTATTAGACATTATTGTAAAACTAGTTTATAAAATCAATTATTAATTGAACTTTTCCCCCAAGAAGAAAAAATATCCAACTTAACTTTGGAATCAAATATATTCTTTCTTTTTTTAATTGAAATTTTACTTTTTTTCCTTCCTCTTTTCTGCATTCGCTTTGTCTTGATAAAGGAGGAAGCACATATGCTATTGATGAAAGTTTCTATTATGAGTTTACTCCTTTGGAGATTGGAATTATTCACAATCATCTTTGTCTCATTATTATGCTACCTACAGTCAGAAATTATGTATTAAAATGGAAAGAATTATATCAATTAACAAGTAGGATAGGCACGACATCCATAATAGATATACAGATTTGAAAATTGAAGAATAGACAAGAAATAAAATCAATCTGACATTAATACCAACCAAACTGCATTTAGCAAGATTAACATTAAGAGCATAAACCACCCCAAAGACCTGAAGCAAAGTAAACACATTCAAAAAATTATTTCGATGTAGAAGAAGAAGAATATTTGTGACATCTGCGAATTGTTTAAAATTTTGAGTTGCTCTTTATAAAGGTAAAATGAAGCTAATTGTGCCTTGTCTTCTAAACTTCTAGAATGACCCAAATTCAAGATTGACCGCCTCCTTAGGTTTTTGCATAGAAAAAGAAAATGAGAAGAAAAAAAACTTTTATAACAGCTCTTTCAAGATTAATGTCTGGCATATATATCTCCAATCTCTTTTCGTGAAAAATCAATGTTAATCTAGTTTAGATTAAAAGAAAATAATTTTAATTTTTTAAATATTATAAATTAAAATTATTTTTAAAATATTTATGCAAATATTTAAAAAATTATTAGATATTATTGTAAAACTGGTTTATGAAGTCAATTATTAATTGAACTTTTCCCCCAAGAAGAAAAAAATCCAGCTTAACTTTGGAATCAAATATATTCTTTCTTTTTTTTATTAAAAGTTTATTTTTTTCTTCCTCTTTTCTGCATTCGTTTTGTCTTGATAGAGGAGGAAGCACATATGAAATTGATGAGTGTTTCTATTATAAGTTTACTCCTTTGGAGATCGGAATTATTCATCATCATCTTTGTCTCATTATTATGCTACTTACAGTCGGAAATTATGTATTAAAATGGAAAGAGTTATATCAATTAACAAGAAGGATTGGCACGACATCTGTAATAGACATACAGGTTTGAAAATTGAAGAATAGAGAAGATATAAAATCAATTTGAACATTAATACCAACTGATGAGAAACATGGCTCAGATGAAAGCAAATTTAGAATATGTGAAAGTGAAATTGATTGAATGAAAAAAAATTGAATTACAATAAGTACAATGAGACTTATATAGCCAAAGAGAACAACTAATTTCCTAACTAATGTAATTAATCGTTTATATCTCTAATAGTCCCCGTAAGCTGGAAGGTGTTCACAACACTTCCAACTTGGGATGAGCAAGACAAATTCCTGTCAAAACAAAGGGAAATACAATGAGAAATGCCAGAAATACATCGGCCAAAAAGGATATGAACAAAGCTTAACCACCATACAAGGCATAAGCTAAAATCATCAAAGCCATAAGGCAAAGGCTTAACCGCCATAAGGCAGAAGTTACCAAAGCTTAACCATCAAGAGTATAAGGTAAAAAATGAGCCTTAACCACTCAAGACAGAAGCAAGAAAATGTTTTAATGCTTAACCACTCAAGCAAAAGCTATAATGAAAACTTAACCACTTGGAAGAAGCAACAGACAGAGAACCAAAGCTTAACCAGTTAAGGCAGAAACTCATAAGGCTTAGCCACCAAGGGCAGAAGCTCACGACAAGGGCGATGTAGGCTAAACAAACTGTAATTCTCCATGGAATGTGGTAACCATCAGAAACTCCAGCAAACCATACTCTAACAAATCATAAAAAAATGAACCATGCTCCAGCAAACCACAAGAAAATGAATCAGTCTCCATAGGGGACTTAACACAAACACCTTGCAATCACAATATCAGCCACCAAGTTTACAAAGAACAAGATCTAGACCACCGCAAGATCTGAACCACCGCAACAGAACAACGAGAGAAGAATAATCAATACAAGGAACCATCCACTGAAATTGCACAAAAAATGCACATGATTCAATCCCTTTCAATGAGTCCAACCAATGCGCATGAGGTACAACTTGTAGACTACAGGACCGAAAATAACAATTCTCTTCATGGGATCACAATAATTTAAACAAGAAACTAGCAATTGAAACAAATCTTTAGCTACTGACGCTCTTCTCAAAGGTTCTCCACCAGCTCTTAACTTGGTAAGGTGGAACGTGATCGGTGTTCAGATTTTTTTTTTTGGAAATGCGAAATGCGAAAGTTGAAGCTGTGAACTTCAGAGACACCTTTCGGAAATGGCAATTGATCGAGAAACTCGTGGCTAGTTCAGTGATTTCGAATCTAGGAGCGAGCCATTTTTTTGCACTTAATGAAGCTAAGTACAAGTAGAAAACGCATCAGAAGATGCTCAATTGAAGGAAAATGAAGAATAATCGGATTGATTTTTTGAGAAAAAGAGTGAGAATGTAGAAAAGGAAAAATATGAGAGTGAGAAAAGATTTAGAGTTCTGGAGAAAGAGTAAAACAAAATACAATCTAGCAAATGAGAGAATAATTAGAGGTTGTGGCACAAGAAAATTTTCTTGAGCAAATGAAAGAGAAAACGTGAGAAAAAAATTTGAGAGTTCAACAGGAACTCATATAGCGGAAATGGAAGAAAAATTTTCAAGATGGGTACCATAGAGTGTCTGATACCATGTTGAGAAACATGACTCAGATGAAAAAAAATTTAAAATATGTGAAAGTGAAATTGATTGAATGAAAAAAAATTGAATTACAATAAGTACAATGAGGCTTATATGGCCAAAGAGAACAACTAATTTCTCAACTAATATAACTAATTTGTAACTAATCGTTTATATCTCTAATACCAACCAAATTGCATTTGGCAAGATTAAAATTAAGAGCAGAAACCACCCCAAAGACCTGAAGCAAAGTAAACACATTCAAAAAATTATTTCGATCCAGAAGAAGAAATTTTTTGGTAACATTTATGAATTGTTTAAAAGTTTTAGTTGCTCTTTATAAAGGTTAAATGAAGCCAATTGTGCCT
Source organism: Styphnolobium japonicum (assembly GCA_023212625.1). NCBI lineage: Eukaryota > Viridiplantae > Streptophyta > Magnoliopsida > Fabales > Fabaceae > Styphnolobium > Styphnolobium japonicum. The sequence goes on along the minus strand of JALBWW010000003.1, from coordinate 14,517,973 downwards.
TGTCTTCTAAACTTCAAGAATGACCCAAATTCAGGATTGACCTCCTCCTTAGGTTTTTGCATAGAAAAAGAAAATGAGGAGAAAAAAAACCTCCTTATGTTTATATGTGGTTGGCTTAAAATTTGGGATTAATGTCCTCTTCAGCATTGATATGGCTAACATCATTCTTTTGCTCCGACAATATATTTCTCACGCTTGTCAGTTACTGCAATAGAGTATTGTTGCATTTCTATAACAGCTCTTTTAGGACGAAATGTGCCCCAAAAGTCTACAGCAGGAGGCCTCGATTCTCTTTATATATCCTCATTTTATTTGTCATTAGGTGCTTTTGTTGTAATTGCTTTCACACACTGGTCCACATAAGATTTCACTTGCCAGAAATCCATAAGAGCAATTATGGAATGGTAAAGAAAAAGGCTTTAATTTAAAGCACGAGAATGAGGTTGGATGACTATCAGTGGAAAGTTGGTGAGAATGACTAGAAGTGAAGACAAGTTTTCTCAAAACCATTAAAGTAAAAAAGTCCTCGGGAAATCCCCTCATCTACAGATTGATGTTTGGCCTATATATGTCCAATCTCCTTTTTCGAAAAATCAAACTTGCTTAATACCTAGCTATATAAACCCATCAAAAGTCTCATTTATCCCTCACAGAAATTCACCAAATACCTACTCGTCTTCCCCATCCAACTATACCCAAATATGTTGTCATTTTATTTTACCATGCTTGTGTTATTCTTTTTCACCATGTTTTCTTTTAATTCTGCTGTTGATTACTATATTTTCACCATACAGTGGCCAGTTTCATACTGTAATACCCTAGAACGAATAACATGAAAGACTCCAATACCATCAACATTTAAAGTGCATGGTCTCTGGCTAGGTAACTTTAATGGAGCTCCTCTACCTTGTACGAAAATTCTTCTCCCTCCAAATAACGTTGTTTATGGATGGCGTTTTTTAACTCCACTTCAAACATTTTGGCCTAATCTTATTGGTAATGACTATCAATTCTGGCAACATGAGTGGGAAAGGCATGGAAATTGCTCAAGCCTTACTCCTGAAAATTACTTCGATATGGTTGTTTCGTTATGCAATCAAATGAAACTTGATGAGATGATGGACAATCTTCTTCTAGATAGTAAGATTTTCTTCTTAGTTTTTTTTTACGTGTTTTATTTATTTGTTTATTTATTTTTACAATTATTTCTCAGGTATAAAACCTGGAGAAAAATCCTTGACAAACAACCAACTGCAAAAATCATTTACACGTATCTTGGGAGGTGGAGTTAATGTGATGATAGGCTGTAATAAGCTGAAACAACTTTGGGAAATTAGAGTGTATATAAACCGTCAACTAAGACCAATTCCATCTCCTCGAATTTCCCATGACTGTGGAAATGTAAATGACATCGTATCTTTACCTCCCTGATATCTTAAGCAATATAACTCATTGTAATCTTAAACATGAGTTATTGAATAATGATCAGTTTATACAACTATTTCATAGTCTACCAAATAGCAACAATAGATTGTGTTTCTGGTTATATAATATAATTATGACTTGGGCAATGTTTATGAGCAATCTTTTTTATTTATTTATAATTATTTGGGCATTGTTTTTGTTAGTATAATTAGTTATTTCCATAAATACTCAAATGATACTTGGAAGATTAGTCAGGAACTAAGGATGTATAGCAGAGTATATATTTGGGAATTGCTATTGTCATTCTTAATTATTTTTCAGTAATTATTTTAAGTCCTAATTTTTTAAATTATCTACAATTGATTTTTTTATTCAAATCAGACTTCAATTAGTTATATTTTTATTTATTTTTCAGTTACTCTGGCGCCTTGTCAGTCTTTTTATTTTTTCGTCAAGGAAAACGCTAACTTGACTGACGTTATTAAACTGAAATTTTTTTGGTAATTGACAATTGCTGGGTTTCTATACCAAGAATGCAGCAAATGAACTCATGGGATTGAAGGTTCACAAACTCTCCAATCTTTCTCTAGCTTGTCAAATGCCAACCCAAAAACAAAAGGGGATTAAGGAATAAAGGTTCTTATGTGAGCTCCCATACAGGACAAATCCGGTGAGAAAATATGTCTGTGAAGCTCAAATCAATTTTAACATTTAAACTTTAAACTTGAGCAACAGGCAGGTAGAACGTTCAAGATCTCATCAATAAACTAAATCCTACCTTTAATGTTCAAATAGCCTTCCTTTTATTCGTATATGCAAGCTCATATTTGTGAGTAATTAATGCGAAAAGAGCTGCTAGAGTCTGTGATTTATTATTATTATTATTTTGAATTTCTGCCTCAAATTCGACAATTGCCTGGTCGAAGCTTATTAGGTAGTAACTGTAAACCCTTTCAGCATCTTAGCGTTCAAAAACCTAGTTTCCCTTATTGTTTTAATAGGCAAATTAGATGAAGCTAAAACATCTTTCGTCTTATATATATATATATATACACACAAAAATGTTTCTCCAAACCGACATCTCAACTGCTGCTGATTACAATGTAGGGTGTACTCCATGTTAGAGATTTTAATAGTACTCTTAATTTTCAGCTTGCTAAAGGCTAGGATAGAAATTCATGCAAAACTAACCACTATCGCACAGGAAAAAGAAAAGGACATCCTACAAGGATATTGAGAGGCTGGAACAGACAAATAAATATAAGATAATAATATGCCATTCCCATATAACAATAGATAATCAACTTCTACATTGAAGTTTACAAAAGCATATTTATCTTTTCTTGTAGCCTAAGACTTAAATATATATTTTAAAAAATCACAAGCTAGCTCAACCAAAACTTGCGATATAGCTTAACTTTGCTGATTCACAACTCTTTAACTTCTTAGGAGGAGTACTCTTCACCATATTCTTCATCATCAGATGATGAGGAATATAAACTAGCCATGCCAACATCCTCTTCAGCCAAGAAAAGAACTTCATTTTCTTCCCGCAATTTAAATTTAGCACACCTATATAAAATGATACCAATATTAGGGAATAGTACTCAAGTAATGTGGCCAAAACTGAAGTAGGGAGCAGGGGGTGGGTTTGTGGGAAGAGTCCCTGGGATCTGCTTTTTACTCTTTCACGTAGTGTCTTCCACTTTGCAGCTAAAAGAGATCAAACAACTGAAATTACAGCAATTGTCCAGATTCTCCTCCTCCATTAACATAGAAGGCATTGAGTATACATAAAGAGTTCTAACAGATGTAATTAACTAATTATAATGTAAGCTTGTGTCCACATGGGAAAAACATTTTTATGTTTCACCAACTGCAAGCACCAAAGGTGCAATTGAAGGTTGTAGATAATGAAGGAAAACTAAGATTAAAACATATTTAAACAATGCCACATAGGCGTCATGACCTTAAGTAACAGGATGCATAAGTAACAGGCTTCCCTCCCCAGACTCCCCCCCACAACATGCACACACAACAAATAGAATGCCAAATGAATGGAAGTTAAAATAAATGGTACAACAGAAGAAAGTCAAACTCACATATGTCCCCTTGAATAGTTGCCTTAATGATACACAAGATCAAAATAGTTATGATTTTTAAGGCAATATTAGAGTCAACAACCCAATAACATATTAGAATCTACATCCTTACCGTGAGTGGACATTCAGCGTCTCAACATTGTCTCCTTTCACAGCATCCTTCAGTGAGATAAGACTTGGAATATGATCAAATTTGGATCGTGTACCACAAACCTTAAAAAATTTGAATCCATACTTTCTAGGTTCGTAGTAGATAAAGCAATTACAGGAATGATACATCAATATGGCAGCACCCTTCTTAAAGAGTTTTACTGGCCGATATAAACCATGAGGCCAACAATCTCCAGCCAAAGTATCAATGATGAAAACCTTAATCCACGATTCTCCAATACCATATTTCTTCATCACCCCCATTCTAACAGGACCGAAAGAAGGTGCATCGCATACGTAAAGACAGCCCCTTAATTCTCCCATGCTGATATTCCCTGTACTCCTAGATTCCATTCTTGTTAAATACACAAGGAGGAGAAGGGGAAGGATTGAAACTTCTCACTTTCAAAGTTGAAACACAAAATTGACCCTTTCCAACCACTAAAACCAATCCAATGAAGTGCCCCATTCACATTCACACAAGTTGGGAAATCTAAGCCCATTCAATAACTTGGGATCACCTCCAACATTACTCCAAGTTGATGTTCCTAGTGTGTGCATTTCAACAACCATAACATCATATATCCACTCCCGGACGTACTTCGGATGTTGAACGTATCTATTGCACATTCTTATCACCTTATATTCATTAGTTTTTGGGTGAAAGAAAAACCAGCATCAATTGATTCCCTCATTTTCTCAATCCTAGTAACCTCTGGAAGTCTTATGAACTCACCTGTCACTGGGTTGGGAACAAACAAAAGGGTCTCTGTCCTTGGGATCACACAAGCCATAAAAGGAATTCAGAACAGAAAACTTATCATCTCTTGGCTTGCAAGCAACATAACGGCTTTTTCTACCACCATTTTTGGACTCATCTCTTTTGTCTAGAACTTATTAGGCGTCAGGAAGAGAAAGCTTTAATTTAGGCTCAAGCTTCATGTGACTGTTGCATTCTGGTTTAAGAAAGTCCTCACACCAACAGAATTGATCATACTAATTAGCAAGATTTTTACTTTCAAACTTTTCAGGCTCATACTCAAGAAGGTGAAGATTTCTTGACACTCGTTTTGGATCACATGTTTGAATCATGAAACCAACTGGTGCACGCTTAAAGTGCAATTTAGAAAACTGTGGGTCTGAAGTAAGTGTGTTCCAACTTTTGCAAACCCATTTGCAAATGAGAACAGACTTCATGGGAAGTTTAAGTAGAATGTGAGTACTGGGTAGTGAAGGGAAATGGAAGATCAGCAAAAGAGGGCCCAAGTTTTTGAATTTCTGGGTCATCAACTTTCTCTGCCACTCTATTGCCTTCTGACTGTGGCTATCAGAGGCCATTGAATCCCTTTTTCTTTTCATGGCCATCCTAAGGTGCACACAGGAAAACAAAATAAGAGAAAATTACTATAACCCATAAATTGAATTAATATTTGATATAAGTGCTTACAATATCATTACTTATATGCAATCATTCCATAAAAATAACTTGTAAAAGCTGTATATCACACATGATTTCAGTTTGGTAGATGTACTTATGCTTCAAGTCTCATAAAAAAAGTATTCGAAGTTTAATATTTATATTAAAAAAATTAACTAACAAAATACCTTAAATTTATAAACTTTAATATTAGAACAAACATTTAATTTAAAGATTTTAAAATATATAAATTTAACTATTTAAGTGATATTTCATATTAAAAAGAATATCATATTATGTTTTATCAATTTAATTCTAAATATCATTTTTGTACCACTAATGTAAGGGTGTAACAAATTTTAACAAAAAAATAATCCAAATCAGTGAATCACAAATTTCGTAGAGGTCAAAACAGAGACTGAGGTGCAAACACCACAAGTTTTTATCTTGAAGAAAAACGGGTTGCTTGTTTTGCTTTCATCTGAACAAAATCTTCAATTTATAGGGTGTTTGGGGTATTCTTAAAAATAAAGATGCAAACTTAAGCATGAATTTTATATAAAAAATTCTATGAAAAATACATCTCCAAAATTTTCACCCACAAATTTGAAGGATAGTGAAATACAAAACCGAATCATAAAGATAGAGAGATGGGGGAAGGAGTTATAGAAAACGGAGAATGTGCAGCATGCTACGAAAAATTGCAGTATAATGCTGATAAAGAATAGGGGTACTTGAGAGAGTTTCACGCCAGAACTTACTTTGTTTTTCACTTTAGTCGTAACATCATCCATGGTTCTATACCACAACAATGGGCTAGCATGCACTTGGTTGAGCTGTAAGAATTTTCTGCTATGCACCCTCTAGTTTCTCAGCATTGCCTCTTATATTTCTTCTTTTTAAGTAATCAACTTGACACCGACACTACAGATTTTTGTTAACTTTCATGGGAAACAGATTATCAGGGCCATTCCCCAAAGTTCTCACCAATATTATTATGTCTTAATTTTCATATAAATTGTTTTTATGACCGCACATATTGATTGAGACCTAACATACTGATAAATCCAATGTCTTTTAGAAGGAAAACGGAAAAAAAGTATCTGTTAAATATATCTGGATTAAACTTGCACATCTATTTTGCTTGTTCTTATCTTATGTTATATTGACTTGTTCTATTATTTTAACATTATTTTTATTAAAAATGTTATTATTTTTGTAGAACCAATTCATCCTAGTTATTGTTTTAATCATCCTAGTTTCAGCTCCAAACATATGCGGTGGCAAGGTTATAATGTTCTCCTCAATGGAGAGACTTGCTTTCGCCGTAACTGCTGCTATGCCATTCGGGTCATTGGATATAATTTCTGTCTATCTAGCCCAACATTATTAACACTCTAGGATTCACCACAGAGGAGGTAGATATATTACAAGGCTATTGTGATGACTGATGAGGTTGTCCATTGCCCTCCATCGCCACCCCATTTAGTTGAGCTAAAAAGGCTAGCTTCATAATAGAATGGATTTTGTCCTGATGGATAATTGAAAAATAAATTGTAGTAATGTTTTGTATCATTATACTAGTTGGCTTATGAATTTTGACTTAGCAAGAAAGGAAGGACAACATCAAATGTTTTCCTTTCCATGAATACATTTGTTTTTCCTGTGTGTGTGTTTTTTTTCATCAGCATGTGTAACAAACAAGCTTAATAACAAACTGATTATAGCAAAGCTACAAACATCAGCAGAGGAGTAAAGATTCATATGAACCTAATGTTAGTCGAATCCCACTGACATCACTGTAATTTCTCGAAAATTTCCTCATCATTTAGAAGTCATCTCTTTTCAGTACCTCTAACTCAGTTATCGGCTAGACTAGTGTCTCAAAACTAGAGTTCTTTCATAACTGCTTTCTTTGGACATTTGTCCATTTTCAAATAACACTCCATGGTACTAACATCTTTGTCGACAACAAACGCTGCATTGAAATGAAATTTTACCATGTTTTTTTTATAGGGAACAAGAACATAACATCAACTTTGATACTTTCCACACATAAATTTGCCTTTTCTCCCTCTGTGTGCCTAACAAAATACACTTAATAACATTTTATTCATATGCAGACACTAAAGTAAAAATCCCAATAGAGCAAAAAGGGGAGAAAAGATTATTAGATGAACAGATGCATATTATCAGATTACTCAAAACTATTGTCATCAACATTAACATTTAATAGGGTTAGCAAAAGTACAATCATGTATCAGCCTACTGGTTAGTCAAATCCCACAGGAAACACTGTAATTTATCCTAATTTTCATCATCTTCGAAAACCTACCTCATTTCAGTAAAGTTTCAGTCACTCATCACTTCCTCAGATATTAGCTAGTTTCTCAAAACTAAAGTTTGACCTGGTATATACTCTGCAACAAGTTGAGAAAAAGATAATGACTTGTCATCTAGCAATCTTGTTGGAGAATCATACTCCTCAAGAAGTCCTGTATCAAGATCCATTGGAAATGAGAAAAAAGGTAGATGCCTAGAAGATATGGAAGCACAAAGAAGAACACATCCTTCCTTACCTTGATTAAGAAGCAGAACCATATCACTGCCAATAACAAAAGCTATCCAATGTGCAATGGTAATGTCTGTTCGGTCTGAAAAGTGTTGCCTAAGAGTTTGCTGAATCAAATCACCCGCTGCTGTATCAACTGATGCAGTAGCTTCATCAAGCACCAAGACCTTAACACACTTTCATCATGTGCATCATTACAAATAAATATCATGATTTTATCAGGCAACAAATAATCATGTATACTGGGCACACGAGAAATATAAGAATACAAAAGGGTAATGAAATTTTCATCAGACCAATCATTTCTACTCCAATTAGAAGCAATGAAATAGACATAGGACGAGAATAAAGGCAGAGACACCCAAAGAACAGAACAGAGTCTTGGCATACAGGGTGTTGTTTTCTTCCTGTGTGAAGCCACCAATGCCAAGACATGAATATCAATACGTCAGTTCTTTTCCACATTTTTCCAGCTTCAATTGAATCTAGTTTTAGGACTCGACCAATACTTTCACTTACAGTATCCACAAGAAATGCATTGCGGGAGAACATCGCCTTAACATCATAGCTCTACAATTTATGTGGTTTGCAAACAATGAGTTATGGGGTATTTGACCCAAGAACTGCCTCAAGTACGTTTGCCACTTGAACAAGATGAAAGAAACTTTACAACAGCGTCCCATTTGGATGAGAAATTATTTTATTTCCATGATATCACCGTAAACATACACTGATAAGGAACCATAGTGGCCTAATCAGAGTCTGGTATTTGCATAATGAGTCTAATGACTCTTACTCAGGCATGTGGACATACATAATAGACCTAGACTGATATGGGAGTTATGCTTTCCACATACTTATGAATGCGAAACCATGTATTTACAACATTAATTTGAAGTTGGCGCACCGGTTGGAAATCAGAGTTATATGACACCAACGGTTGTCCGGGCTCTCCTCCAAGAAGCTCACGTCCATCCTTCCAAATGCCATAGATATATCGGTCCTCATCAATTGGCCCAAAGTTGTATTTTTTAGTCCAACTCCCTTCAACACCATCCTCATTCAAAATCCAAATTTCAAATCGATATGGATTAAAATACGATTCAACATAAGCAATGGAATCATTGACCTCAGCAATGTTATTGTGGCCACGCATTTGAAGATGTTGTGATCTTGGCAACTTGAGTTTCCGAAATTGGTTGTTGCGAAGGTCAAAGCAAAGCATGTCTGTGTAATTACCAGGGTAGCCAACCAACCAGTGATAAACCCCATTAACAAGAGTAGTGTACCTTGAGTTCCTTACGTAGGTAGCAGGGACAGTATCATGGATAATAGTCCAGGAATTGGTGCTAAGATTATATACCTCAACTGAAGTAGGATGAGGCACATCTTCAGTATCATCCATGACGAGGTGGACAACCTTGTAGTCGTTGGTGTTGGGATCAACACCGAAGCCATGCACGAGAAAGTTCTTCGGCGTATCAATTTTGAGGAATTGGTCATGGGAGGTCCGATGAGGAGGTGGGGGAACAACCTTGACCTCTCTGGTCGCTGGATTCCACAGAATTATCTGACAATGAGTGGCCTGGTAGTATCCGTAAATACAGAAAATGCCATTGGAAGGACCGTAACAAAAAGCATGGGTCAAAGACTTGTTGTCGGCAAAAGGGTATTCCACACGCTGAGGAGGCTCATCATCGCATTCGCCTACCAGTGTTATGCATCGTTTCAGACTGTAAAGGCTTTCGTCATGAAAGATAATGAGACGCTCATGCTCATTGGGAGAGGAACTAGATCCAGATCCAGATCCAAATACAGATCCGTGCTTGCTCACGAAGCTGCGGCTTCTGATGAGAGCATTCCAGGATTGCTTAACGCATTTGAATCGCATCAAAGACTTCACCGGCAGCCTCACCAATATCTCTGTCACCAAATCTTCCGCCAAAGTCTCCATTCTCTTCTCCTCGATTCTGCTTCTGCTATTTTTTTATTTTTTATTTAGTTTTTTGTTCTCCTTTTCATGGTATTTATTTGTATATATTTTGTCTTGTTTGGTAGTTTTGTGAAAGGAGGAAAAATAATAATTAAAGATTTTAATGGAATATTTTAAAAGTATATTTTATTTTATTTTGTTAATATTTAAAAGTCTTTCGATTTTGAAAGATTTTGTACATTCAAATAAATGGGGAAAAAATCATTCCTTAACCTGATATTCTCCTCCCTTCTTTTTTCTTTATATTTTTTAATTAATGATTAACAAATATAATAATAATAATAATAATACAATCTACCAAGAAAATCTTTGTTGTCTATTCTCACCAATTCCTAGCATCGTAGCACGTGCACATATTGGTATAGGATATGAGTTTAATTTCTATTTATTGTTATACTCTTATTTAATTATGTGTTATTAAATTAGTAAAAAAATTGACTATTACAATAATTACTTAAAAAGTATAACTATTTTAATAATTTGACAATACATGATTATATGACAATGTAAAAATTTTTTACACTGATCATAAATATAAATTAAATCCTTAAAATATTTTTTAAAAAAACAAGATGCAGGCCGCTATCAGGAGTGATGAATTAGGCTTATTCAGATTGGAATATGATTATGGATTTGGTCAGGTCGGATTATTTATGATCCATTGGGTTTTCAGATCCGAAAACTTTAAAATGTTCTCATTATTTTTTTTATAAAATTTTAAAAACAAAAATAAAAATAATATAATATTTTAATAATTATAATAAAAACATATCATCTAACAATAAAAACAAAAAACAAATTAAACATCAATTTGGAACAGTTAAGAAAATAAACTCCTCTAAATATTTGCCCAAAGTTTGAACTTAAGTAGTCAAGACACACACAGCTTTAACCACTAAAACAATTCTTTAAAACTTTTTATGCTAAAATCTGAGACAGTAAGTTAAGAACAAATAATTTTTCTTCTTGGTTGAGCCAATATTTATTAGTTAAGAATTAATATGTTAAGTGAAATATGAATTTATTAGTCTACGCTCCTGGGAATTTATCGGATAATTTTTACTTTTTATTTTATTTATGACTAGTATATTTTTTTCTATTGTTTCATTACATTTGTATTTATATAATTTTAAATTTACATTTTATATATCATATATTTTTTCTTTTTATTACAATTTATTTTCACACACAATATTTTTTAAAATATTAATGAAAAATATAAAATTAAATTACTCATATCTATATATAAAAAGTTTTAATATTTAGTAAATATAATCCAACGAAAAATATTTATTGTTTGGTCTTACCTATCCCTTACACACACGTTCGTGCACGTACAAGAAGTATTATTCATATGAGATTTAATATTCATGGTTCACTTTTCTCATCTCTCATACATTATGCCTAGTCAATTTTGTATAATCTAATTACATTTATATCAATACAATTTCAACTTGATATTTTATGTCTCATATATGTATATTTTTTATTACAACATATTTTAGCACACTATTTTTAAAAATAATAATGAAAAATACAAATTTAAATTACTCATTTCTATATATATAAAATTCTATCTTTTATTAAATATATTATGTAAAAACCTTGAAATATAAAAAGTTAACTCATTATAAAAACACGAGAAAAGACCGTCAACTAAATGCAATATTTCTATCATTTTCTTTCAAAGCATTTAATTTTTCATTCATGATATTGATAATGGATGTATGATTCAATGCGATATGGATCATGAGTTTTCTCACGTTGTCAAATTATAATGACCTCCATTTCTTGTTGAAAAATCAATCATATAGTTTTTCTTATTTATCATTCTACCAGCATTTTGTCGTAACGTATCAATATCTCACTTGTCATTTTCTCCATCTTAGTACGAGCCTGTTGAAGGTTTGTCTTTATCTGCAAAAGTATTTTTCCTCTTTGACTCAATTGGCTATCAACTGAATTAACAGAAGATGTACATGTGGCATTTTTGTACGGAAATAACTAATTTTTTTATTTATAATTTTACAATACTTAAGAAATTAATTATAAAAATACACTTTTTATTTGTTTTAGAAAAGTTAGATTTGATGAAATCCGACTTCAAGTAAAAGTTTCGTTATGATCTCTTCTAGGCTCTCAAAAGTTTCAACTTAATTTTTTAATATTTAAACATGCATTTGTCTCTAAGTAAAAACTTTTTTGTTCAATTTTATTAATGTCATACGAAGATTGTAACACACGAGAAAGGAGATAGCTCCTAATCTTTTGACCCAAAATCAAAAGTATGTTCTTTTTTTTTTTTTTAAATTTATCTTATTTATTTATTTGGTATTTTTTGTTTGGTATTCTTTAAAGTAAACAAGTAAAATATAAGAATAGGGGTTGAATTGTGTTTCTTAACCTTTTTAAAAAAAATTTCGTTAATTGACAAATTAATTAAGATAAAGATTAAAACAATAGCATGCAATGAACGAATAAAATACTTCTCAATCCTATTGAACGCTAAAAGAGTTTTGTAAGAATTTTGTATGAACTCAGTTAAAAGATTTAAAGTTCTAACTTAAAAATCTTTGTTAAAAAAATAATGGCAATCTCTAAAAATTAGTGAATAAATAAAAACACAAGAGGAGAGAAGAGAAACTTACACCATATATTTATTCTGGTTCACTCTTACAAACCAAAAGTTACGTCCAGTCCTTTCAATCAGAAGGATTTTCTACTAATATTTTACAAAGATTATAAGTATTATTTACCTCTCTAAGTACACAAGTATTTTCAACATTTTCAGGTTCTAACACTTAAGTATTCTTTTATATCTAATCTCTTAAGGCTTAAACAACTAGGTTGAATATAAGAAGATGTAAATGGTGCTTGAGTTTTTAACTCATTACAGGTGAGGATAGAAAATAAATCTCAAAACTTAAACTCTATACAAGAGTATGAATACTTAGAAGAATGAAAACTTTAATTCTATTTCACTTTTGATCACTCAAATTGCTGCGTGTTCTCTTGTTTTTCTTCAAAGGCATTTGTATTTATAGGTGAGAGCACTTGGAGCAGTCTTTATAAGTTTCTTCGACCAATGGAAACATTTATTACCGTTCTGAGCAGCATTAAATGTATAAGTTGATATCGTGTTGAACTTCTTCTGAAAAGTCACTTTGATTATTAGGAATATCCAATAATATGATAGTTAAGTCTTGACTGATCTGAGCGCGCAGAAAGTTCCATATTTGCCAGTTTTTGCAATTGTTAGTGGTGTCAAATGAGCAACTCAGTTGAGTTATTTTGTAGTGTACTTTGTCAGAGTTTTTCTCAGCATTTAATGATGAACATATTTTTATATTTGAATTTGAGCTTTGAACGAATGCTTTAATCTAAGCTAAGTAAGGAAACGAATGGACAATCCAATATAATATATTCAAAAAACAACTTAGAGTTTATTGGACAAAAACTAAGTTTCCCTTTTAGTTACAAGACAAAGAATGAACACATGCACAAATAATAATTTGTTTACACCGTGTTATATGTTATAGAGTTATCAACATATCTTTAAGCTGAAAAACATTAACAGATCAATTTATACATGAATTGCGTGAGTCTTTTACTTAATCAATTAAATTTAAACCTTTTTTTTTATTTTTAAAACTTTATGAGATTTTAATTCTTTAAACAACTTTAATTCCAAAACTAATTTGCCAAATAGTTGTTTGGTTCTAACATGCTTTCATTATTATCTTCTTTTGTCAACTTATTACTCTTTTATTTGATTTATCTTTCCTTTTTTGGTTATTTTATTTAATTATTTTTATTTATTTATATTGTCTTACTTGTTATTTTATTTTAATATTTATCTGCTAAATTTATTTAATGATTCATTTAATTATTTAATCTTTTCTTACTTTTAGTATTATTTTTTATTTTTCATTTATTATTTCTTCTCTATATTGTTTTGGTATTATCTCTTCCTGTTTTATTTGGTTATTCATTTTCTTTTATTTTGTTATTAATTTCATTTTTTTCTCTTTAGTATTATATTCTTCTTTTAAGTTTATTTTTTTTAGTCTTTTTCCTTTGTTTTCTTTCCATATTATCTTTATTTCTTAACTTATTACTCTTTTATTTGTTTTATCTTACCTTTTTATGTATTATTTTCTTTTAATTTATTTTCATTTGTCGATCCTGTCCTCTCTTGTTTTTTTATTTTAATATTTGTCTGTTAAATTTATTTTATTATTTATTTACTTATTTGGTCTTTATTTTCTTTTAGTATTATTTTATTTATTTTTAAATTTTTTTATTTTGTCATGTTCTCTATTTTATTTTTTGGTATTATCTCTTTCTAATATATTTTTCTGTTCATTCTTTATTTTTTTTCTTTTTTAATTTTGTAGTTAACTTTGTATTTATCTATTTTTTGCCTTTTTCTTATTACCTTCTTCTTTTAGATTTATTTATTTAGTCTTTTTTCTTTGTTTTCATTAATTTGTTAAATAAATTAATCTTTTTCGTACTTAAAACTAACCAACCCACAATTATTTTTTAAAAAATTATGTGATTTTGAATTTCTTATCATACTTGAGGGATACATAAGTATAAAAGTTAAGTCAAATTTGTAAATTTTATAATTTAGTCTTTGATCTCTTTTTATTGGTTCCCAATTTATAAATATTTTAATTAATTTTTTACTTTATTTTGTACGTTGCTTGTAAATATTTTGATTTAGTTTTTGATTATTATTATTTTTTATTAATCTTTGCTTGTAAATATCTTAATTTAATCTTTAATTATTTTATGCTTGTAAATATTGTGATTTAAATTTTTTCTATTATTGATTTACTTGATTGTTTATTATTATCATTGCTTATTTGTCTTATGGTGGGGTAAATTGAATATGCTAGGACTATTATAATTCATACAATTAGCTTTAGGTAACCATTTTAAGACGATATATTAAGAATGTTATGAGATTAAGTTTTTACTCTTTCTTGTGCATAAACAGAATCCCAAACTCAATTTTGATTTGCATATTGGTTTTCAAATATTTTTTAAAAAAATTCAATTTTTTACAAATCAAATAAAATTGGGGACAACTCCACTGACTTTTTTTTTTTTAATTCAATTTCCACCCTCGTCTCCACGGAATGGTTGTGACACCTATTGTATAGCCTGGTAGGACAGGTGTGTCACTGCCATACAATGCCTTATGAGGAGACATTTTGATGGCTGAGCTGAATTATAGCACAGTTCAGCCGATGGAAGGTATGCATAGCATTCAGATGGGTGAGGGCAAACAAGAGCCCTTGGATACTGCTATAGACACCTGTTAAGCACCTCTGCCTGACCATCAGATTGTGGATGCTGAGGAAAATCTTAAGGTTGTGCCATTGAACTTTAGTAACTGTGTCCAAAACTTGCTAAAAAATATGGGATCTCGATAAGAAATTATGGAGGCTGGAAATTCATGTAATTTGACAACTGAAGTGATGACCAATTTTGCCAATGCAGGAGCATTGAAGTTTGTAGGTGTCCAAAATGGGCATATTTACGTTGAAAAATAAACTTGATTTTGGCCCATTTGGTATTTGAGCCTTAATTGTCTAAATAAGAGTCTATATTCTAGAAAGAAGTTCTAGATAATTCTACTTTAGAAATCCTAGTAGTTTATTGAAAAATTTAGAATCTAGTAGTAACTTGATATTTGTATGGAGATTTCTAGAGAATAATTTGTAACAATTAAATCAAAATGTGTTGGCACAATTTTAGCTATTGGTTAAGGAGGTGCTGCTAGTATAAATAGGGGTCATGGTTATGAGTTTATATCAAGCCAAAAATACAAAGCATTCCCTCTTTAAGAAAAAATAGTCTTTTCTCAAGTATTCTCTCCTCTTCCCTTCCCCCTCAAAAATTTCCTAAAACCCCTTCTCATTTCCAACACAATTTAGTCAATTTATCAGTGACTACTAAAATGACAGTGTATCCTGCAGATTTGGGTAGACCTGTTATAAAGTCCATAGTTACTACTTACTGACCAAACCATGTCTGGAATGGGAATCGGTTGTAGTAATCCCAGTGGTTTAGTGGTGGGATATTTGGTTTATTGACACACGGTACATTGATCGACAAACTCCTTGACATCTCTTCCCTTGTTAGGCCAGACAAAATTATCAGTTATTCTTTTGTAAGTTGGCAAAAAAAACCAGCATGTCTACCAATGGGAGTGTTGTGCATTTCCTCCATGAGTCTAATCTTCAAGTGAGACTGATTAGATCATGAAATAGGACTAGGCCATCCTTCAATTGTAATCCAGGAATCACATTTCCAACATTTATCTGGGCATTTATTAGTTGTAAGTCAGGATCTGATAGTAATGCTGACTTGATATTTTGCAGAATATCACAGTTAATGTATGACAGTAACAGAAATTGTGGATTATCAAGATTGTCAAAGTGTTACCTTGGCTTGACACAGTATTTGCTACTACTGTTGAGAGTCCCACATTGGATAGTGATATGGCCTGAACAGTGTTTATAAATGTGGGGCAACCCTCACTCTTTGAGCTAGCTTTTGGGGTTGAGTTAGGCCCAAACCCAAATTCTAAGATGGTATCAGAGCCTATCGAGATCCGTTGGGCCACCCGCAGATGTCCAGTCCTGCAAACTTCATGCTCCAGATGTCCAGTCCTGGGCGTGAGGGGGGTGTGTTGAGAGTCCCACATTGGATAGTGATATGGCCTGAACAGTGTTTATAAATGTGGGGCAACCCTCACTCCTTGAGTTAGCTTTTGGGGTTGAGTTAGGCCCAAACCCAAATTCTAAGAACTACATTATGTTTGCCTTAGCTGCAAACTATGGTGTAATTGAAACCCAAAAGTTTACTGAGGTATCTATGTTGATCTGAAGTCTGGACTGCTTGAATCATAAAATCCTTTAAACTCCTGTAATCTGTCAGAATTGTGAAAGTACTGCCTAATGCCTCCACTTGTGCACGGCTTGTCTGATAGCATACCACTCACCTCTGATGTAGGTGGAAGCTGTCACCAAGTTAGGACTAAGGTGTTAGCTGAAGTAGGCTATAGGATGAATATCTTGAGATAAAATAGCACCTAAAGCAAATGCTGAAGCATCTACTTCCAACTGAAATGGTTTATTGAAGATAGTGTATTTAGGATTGGTGCCGTAGTCATTGCATATTTTAAATATTAGAAAATAAAATTACCTTAAAATAATTATACATATATTTTTAAAATTATTAAATCTTCATGTTAAAATTGCTTTATAAAATCAATTATCAATTGAACTTTTCCCCAACAAGAAAAAATATCAAGCTTAACATTGGATAAAATGGCCAAACGGAAAGGCGTGAATATACACATTTGATGAGCTTCAAGCCTGATTCTAGAGTATATACAAATCTAAACCTAGCGTCAAATTTGTTTGTCAATTTCTCCGAGCTAGATTGCTGCTACATGGATGCTAAATTTGTAAGTCTAGCAACGACTTTAATTGGCATAAAAATAAGACGAAGATGATGATGAATAATTCCAATCTCCAAAGGAGTAAACTGATAATAAAAACACTCATCAATGTCATCTATGCTTCCTTCTCTATCAAGACAAAACGAATGCAGAAAAAAGGAAGAAAAACAGTAAACTTAAAAAAAAAAAAAAAGAATATATTTCTATCATCTAATGCAAATCTACAATCTTCTCTAATATAAGACTCTGGAAAGAATCATATCAATTGAACAAGAAGGATTGCCACGACATCCAAAATAGACATACAACATGAAAGTTACAACAGCATAACTTGGTCAACTGATGTTTCTCACTGAATTTCTGTGATGATGTCACTATATAAAATCCTGTCTCAGAAACACAGCCAGCCCACCAAAATCAAACATTGCTACTATTGCTGCATCAAGACGATCAGCAACAGTATTAGGAACATTGAAGTAGCCAAGGAAAACTCCTTCCTCAAACCACAGCTTGGATATACTGAAGGAAGAGAGCATTCCTCCCCATTGAAGAAGACTTTAGTAGGAAACCCATCTCCACCAGCCACATTGATTCCAGGAGTAGTTTTCTTTGTAAATGAGATTACAGACTGCTGTTTCCCAGGCACCCTAGGATCGGTCAGAGGGTCAGCTCCATCTGCTTCTGCTACAAGAAAGTTCAATCCCAGATCACCTTGCATGAATATTGTATTATTAACGCTTTCTAAGGCGCTTGCATTGAATGAATACATTTTCTCAAAACCTGCAGTTGCTTTGTCCATTTGTACTGCAGCAAACCAGTCTGCAAAGTTAGTCTCTCCCCAATTAAAAAGTGTGATCCTTGCCGTCCAACCTCGACGGTAGTCTGTATATACATGCCAGTTGATGCTGACACCACAGTTGTCACTACAGGGCATCGGGTTAGGCACTGGTAGATGTTTCAGGCTAGCCCAAGCAACAGCCTTGACACTTCGATTCTCGAAAGGAACAAGAAGTGCCTCTGGTGGAAGCCACATAGCTGGTGCAGTAGTACTACATGTTCTATCTGTGTTACCGGCGCATCCACATGCACATGTTTTGCAAGGAATAACAGAATCATTGTAATAGGCTGAAAATGAGACACAACATTTACGTGTTGCTCCTTTGGCCTTTGTTATGTTGCATACAACCTGCCAACTAGCCATTGCAGATTTATTTGATGGTAAGCCTGTTGGATCTGGAGATTCACTAGGACTCACCCGGACGGGAGGGCCACATATGTAATCAGGGTTGAGCATACCACTTATCTTCCAGTTCTGTGGTGGTGTAAGCTGGGAGCGATTAAGGTTTGGTGGCATTTTGAAGACCTGCATTTGGAATCTTGAAGCTGACATGCTAGGGTCCATTGATGGTGGCAATATAGTACCATTTCTGCAGCAAAAAGGAATTTTCCCAAGGTCTGAATCATTGAACTTTGTGGGAGGGAGATCAATTATCGTTGGCCTTCTTTCACAATTCAATACATTGGCAAAGTCAAGATCCTTGTAGTGCTCACCTTGCGAACCAAAGACACAGTCAGAAGAATCCACAATAGATGGATAAGCACCCTTCATTGTATATATAAACTCATCCTTGTCCCAGTCCCAGCTTAATCTCCAGTTGTCAAGACGGCCAAGGGGGTTATGGTTTGCAATTGTAACCTCTGCCCAGTAATTGGAATCATAAGTTTTGATCACATCATACATGATGGTAAGATCTCCATTTTGACGGGGTAGGAACTCTTCATCTGTGTTGATGTTTGTTTTGAACTTGGGATCTCTTGGGCAACAGACATGAGTCTCATTGTTCCCTGAAGGCCAACCATAAAAAGTAAATACGCTCGTCAACACTTGGTCCAGAACCAAAAACACATTTTTTTCCCCCATAAATTATAATATTTCATGAAACCCAGTTAATCAATCACAGACCACACAGAAAATAATAATAATAATAATAATAACTAAAATTACTATATTGCCATTAACACTTCATCCTTTTGAAATAATTTTCACAAACATAAATTTAATTGCCCTTCTTCTGGGTATTATAAATCCTGAAAATAGGAACGCTCTAATCTTACAAACACCGAAGTACTGAAACACAAAACATAGCCATAAAAGAAAGCTCTATCAATGTCCCCAGAAAGTCAGAAACCTCACACAAACAAAAGCATGAAAAATTCAAAACTAACCCAAATAGCAATCTCAGTTCAAGAACATATCCAAACATATAAAGTAATCACATATTCTATCGAACGAAGCAAAAAGGAAGGTACCTTGACCAGTGGCTTTGGGACAGACGAAACCATCATTAGCCAGAGTGATGTTTGAAGGCATAGGAACACTGGGTGGCGCCAACCCGTACAGAGTCCCCACCAGTTCGATCCGAACCTGCATCTGGGTCAAGTCCCCAGCAGTCTCCACAGCCGTCTTGAGATCGGTCATGGGGTACCCAGCTAAAACGGTCCCGTTTCCTACACCGGCAGGGAGGCTCGTGCCATCGGCTAGTACTGCATTCGATGCGGTGACCAACAACTCGTCGTGCTGAAACCCCACGAAAACCTTCCATGACTTGAGCTCTTCAAGCCCGTTGTTGAGCACTGTGAGCGTGGACTGAAACCGGTACGGTTGCTCCGCCGCGTCGGAGACATTCGGCGGCAGCCGCTCCCCGCCGGTGTAGGCGTACGATAGGAATATCCCGTTGCAGGAGTCGGCGGTTTGCGCCTGAGATATCGACGGTGTTGCGGCGAAGATGGCTATGACGGCGATGATGAAAAAGCAGCTGCAGCTATGGACATGCATGGCCATGGCCACGGCTATTTGTTTGAAACTCGAGTTTTGAAGAGAGAGAAGGAAAATGAGAAGCTGTTAATGTAATGTGTACTTTGTTATGAAAACATCATATATGAATTTTTATTTAAATTTTTAGCTTTTCTTTTTGGTTTTCCTTCTTTTCTCTTTGAGTAATTCAAAGGACAGAGCATGCTGGGTTTGCTAGCAGTTGCATGCATGCCTTTTCCTTTCCAACACCCTATCGAAGTTTTAATAGTTAATTTTGAACGTGTAAAACTTAAAAAGAATTCCTTTTCCGGCTCAAAGGTTTTATGGTTTCCATCACGAAGGGGTCTTCACCAGCTCTACCTGCTTTTATTTGAATTGCTAAATAAATGTTCATGGTCCCATGGAGATCGACAGCTTTGAGTTTTGACCATTTTGTTGCTGATAAAGTGCTCTATAAGTTTGGACTTTGGATATAGACATGGTCAAGGACAAGGATGATTTGGACAATTGGCCAATTAAGTTGAAACGGTATTTGGGAGAAGGTCTGTTTTTATGTTTACATATTCTTAAAGGGTGACTGACTTGGTGTAGAACGAGAAAGGGCGTTGCGTGCCATTGATTGTGTACAATTGATGAGAAGAGAAACACACAAAGACAACCGTCCAAAACTCTTTTTGTAAGGGCAAAAATCCACCGCTTCTGTTGTGGACGGGTGTGTTTTTTGTCTGACTCTGCCCTCAACTATGTTGCTTTGGCTCACTCATCGCTTCTTATTGTTTTAATTTAAGATATCATTAGTCACTGTATAAATATTAGAGTAATCGGTGTTAAATAGTTAATTATTAAGGACTGAAGATTGGAATTATTTTTTTATAAATAAACATGAAGCTATTATCAATTATATTACGTGTGCTTGTGTTGATAGGTACTACGTTTTACCAAAAAAAAAAAAAAGTTAAATTATTTACTACTGTAGTTTGTTAAGTTTGGCTTTGGCAATAATTTTCAGTTGTGTGATATCCTCTGTAGTTTTTCAATTGTGCTATACAACACGAAAGGTTTTCACTGAAATCAATCCAAAATTAATGAAAACTAATAAGATATTGGATTTTGATAGGGACCCTATAATTTAGCTGCAGAATGACCAAGTCATTTGAGTTTTGATTTTTTAAATTTTGTTTAAAATTGCGTCAAATAACAAATGAGAAACGATTGGAGTACTACACTACCAATCTTAACAAGATAAAATGTAATTTTATGTTAGCTACTATTTAACAACCATCATTAAAATTTAGCTAATGTGGTACATTAATGAACACTTTTTATACCACAACATGAGTATATCTTTTTTATTTATTTAATTTTGATCCAATGTCAGTATACATTGTCATTTAATGATATTTTAGCACGAATAGTTGTTATGATAATTAAGCCTTTTTAATTATGTAACAATAAATAATTGAATGACATTGTAAAGAAATTTTGTATTGAGAGTTTATCAAAATTAAACTCTTTTTTTTTTATTCATCAACATGACTATATCTCACTATAATATTAATTCGATTATCTTAGCATTAAACATATTCATCACGTAATTTGCAAATTTACCTAATTTTTTCTTTCATCTTGTTCGGTGAGTGGGACAAAGAAAAAAAATTAATTTCTTTCATTCTAAATCTTAAGTATTGCGATCAATGGTGATCTGACTGTACGTATTAAGAACTATATTGAATCATTTCATAAATAATAAACCATATTCACCTTTTCATTATGTTTGTTTATGTTATGTAATTGAGTCAATAACACTTGAGTTAGAGAAGCTCAAAAGAGAATTTTTTTTTTTATAATATATCTAAGCCTTTTCTGTGATAGTGCATTACTTTAGAAAAAGCCTAAACACTTAAAGAAAAATTGTAATTAGACTTAACTGGTGAGTTTAAGTTTATTATGAGTTTGAGTTTAGTGAAGAGGGTTAACAATTTTAGTTATACAAAAGCTTTATATTCCTTTTAAGGATCGTGGATGTAGACTATTGAACCATGTTAAATATTTCCCAACACAGTTTTAATTATACCATTGTACATTTGATTTTTTTACTTATACAAAAGCCTATATAACAGATACATGTGTGATGTGTCTACAAATTATAAAAAAAAAATCAAGATTCTGAAGTTTTAAATTATCAGTCTATTGTTTTCTGGCCCAATAACAATGGGCCAAAATATTAAAGCCTAAATTAGTCCATTAGCCCACTTGCTGTAGTTTACTTTATTTTCTTATAAACTCAAATGAAACCCTGCCTTTTGGTCATTTTGGATAGGAGTTCTCAAATTTTCTTTTTCCTCCATGCTGCCTCCTTCATTTTTCTACAACTGCAACGCTTCATCTCCAGAGGAAGTCATGGAAATAGTCATCATCCCATTTACGTGTTGCACCCTTGGCCTTTGTTATGTTGCACACAACCTTCCAACTAGCCATTGCTGTTGCAGATTTGTTTGATGGTAAGGCTCTTCGATCTGGATATTCACTAGGCCTCACCCAGAGGGAGGGCTACATTTGTAATCAGGGCTGAGTGCAGGGGCTAAACTATTCACAAGCTGCCCGGCCCCCAATTATTTTTTTTATAATTTTTTTAATACTAATAAGAATGAAATAGTAATTTAAAACCTAAAACCGATCAGATTAATTTGCCTACAGCAGCAGCCGCAGCTTCTATTTGCTATTTTATTTTTCAAATTTCATATAATTAAGTCATTCAATGTGAAAGAAAATGCGAGTTGGGGGATTAGAAGTTTGGCAATTATTTCATTTTCTTCCTCTCTATTAATTCATCTCTCAATTATTAAATCAGCCTCAATTACTGATTAATTTTCTTATCTTTTTAAAATTTTAGTGTTTATATGATTTGGTATTTAAATCATTTAAACTTCTAAATATTAATAACTAGTGAGATTACAATAAAAAATAATGTATTATTAAATATATTAAATGTAAATTATTTTTATTTTCAAGTTATTTGTGTGAGAGTAGTGATAAAATTATTTTAAAAAGTATGATTAAGCAAAAAAATAATTGATGATTTTTTCAAGTCTTTAAAGAAGCGAAAAGCACACCTTAAGTAAATACAACTTTTAATAATTTAATTTATTTTAGTTATTTTTATTATATAAAAAAACTTGTTCAAAACATAAAATATTTATTATATTTATTTTATATATAATTTTGTTAAAAATTATTTAGCTATTAGCCCCCACAAAAAATTTTCAAGTTAGGCCACTGGCTAAGTGTACCACTTTTCTTCCAATTGAGTGGCGGTCTAAGCTGGAAGCGATTAAGCCCTGGTGGCATTTTGAAGACCTGCATTTGGAATCTTGAAGCTGACATGCTAGGGTGCATTGATGGTGGCAATATAATACCATTCCGGCATCAAAAAGTAGCTTTACGAAGGTCTGAATCATTGAACTTTGGGGGAGGGAGATCAATTAATATCGTTTGCCTTCTTTCACAATTCAGTACTTTGGCAAAGTCAAAATCCCTGTAGTATAAACCTTGCGGACCAAGGACACGGCCAGAAGATCCACAATAGATGGATAAGCCCCCTTCATTGTATATATAAACTCATGCCTCCTCCACTCCCAGCTTAATCTCCAGTTGTCAAAACAGCCACGGGGGTTATGGTTTGCAATTGTAACCTCTGCCCAGTAACTGGAAGCATAAGATTTGATCCATCATACATGATGGTAAGATCACCATTCTGACGGGGTAGGAACTCTTCATTTGCCGTGATGTTTGTTTTGAAATTGGGATCTTTTGTGCAGCAGACATGAATCTCATTGTTCCCTGAACGCCAGTCATGAATAGTAAACATATGCTCGTCAACACTTAGTCCAAAGCCAAAAGCTCACTTTTTTCATAAATTATAGTATTTTATTAAACCAGTTAATCAATCACTGATCGCACAGGAAAAAAATAATTTGCGTGTAGAAAGAGAAAGGGCGTGCCGTTGTGTGTTTGTGTTATTTTCTCTGTACTACGATTTAGTGAAAAAAATTTTAAATTACTACTGTAATTATAATGTGCTTTGCTTTACTATGGCAATAAATCTTCAATTGTATCATATCCTCAATATAGTTTTTCAATAGTGCTATACCTCACGAAAGATCTTCACACAGAAACCAGTACAAATTAACGACAACTATTAAATATTGGATTTTGCTAGGGACCACGTAATTTAGTTGCAGAATGACCAACTCATTTGAGTTCGGTTTTAGGAATCATTACATGTGCCCATGCATCTTACAATCTCAAGCTAGTTCAAACTGGAAATATAGAAAAGTAACCGAACAGGTTAAACAAAAAGAACTAAAGACGTGTGAAAAACGTGTCTGGGGTTGCTATGTCTATTATTTGACTCATCTAATGGATGAATGATGCAATGCGATATGGATCATGACTCATTAATTTTCTCACGTTGTCAGAATATAATGACCCACGTTGCTTGCTGCAATCCAGTGTCCCCACGAGGCCATGATCCTTTTCAAACGGCACTGCTTTTTCTTCAAAAAGTGATGTCACACATTTTTAAGTTGTATAATTTAAAAATGTGTGCTTAAAAGTATGTATCATCGTTTTTTGACATATCATATTTACACACATTAACTAATAAATTGAGTGTCTAAATAATGACGCAATATGCCGTGTCTATCAAAAAATTTCTAATTAATTTGCATCCCAAATGGTATGAAAACCCAAAAGGCAACCGTGCGTAATACAAATGTATAAAAAAGCACCATGTATTTTATCTCTGTTTCTTTAGATATATGCTCTCTCTCTCTCTCTCTCTCTCTCTCTCTCTCTCTCTCTCTCTCTCTCTCTCTCTCTCTCTCTATATATATATATATATATATATATAAAGAAATAATACTTACACAAATAAAATCCTTACAAAATTCTCACAAAATTCTATGCAATTAGATTAAGTTTGATTCTACTGTAACTCTTTTTGAATGGCTTAGATGAGTTCACTTTAAATTTTATGAGGATTTTTTTGTACAAGTATCATATATATATATATATATATCTATGAAAATGAAAAAAAGGACGGAATATAAATCAAATTTATGACACCAAGCACACTACAATAAAAATCATAATTGCTACCCATGTGAACTATCAATTCATTAGCTTGTCTATAATTAGTATAATCAGAAAATCCAACTTTTTAACAGTTATCATTCTTATTTTATTGGATTTTCAGATATTATATCTAAGATTTCTACCTAAGCCACCTTTACATCAGCTCTCTCTTACTCTTTTCAATATGTTAAAATTTACTTAATTTTGTAATAAAAAAAGTTCGTAATTTAAATTATACTTTTGGTGTGTAATTATATATGACGAAGGAGCCAAAAGAAGAGATAGGAAAGCCCACAAAACTTTCATTTTGAAATTTGTCTGATGGTATGTACAAGTTTGGAATTAATCTTTGTTCCTGAAATAAATCTTTCATAACTTTGTTAACACAGTCAATTTAATGGAGAAATTAAAGACCATTGATTCCTCTTTTGTTAACTCTTGCAAGCACTACTAAACTATAAATTGAGTTTGAGTTGCGTCTCTGAGTCCTTGTGCAAATGGCACGTGCGATGAGAGTAAAGTGCACTGGAAAATTCTGTTAGCAAAATCATATGAGGAGTCTAGGAATTATTTGGGGTAAGGAGCTTAATTTGGCTGGTTTCGTAAATGAAGGCCACAATTGGCTACTGCTCACCCAGGCATCCTGCTGGTGGGATTTGTTTTTCCAAAGTCATCTTACTAAGCAATGTCTTAGTCATTGAGCTAATTAGATTGATAGTGTCCAAAAAGTCATCCTCTCATTGAAAAAAAATCAATGGTTATTGTTAGAAATTAGAAAGTATGTGACTTAGACATTAGAGGTCAACATCAGTCCTTCATATCTTCATTTTGAATGTAAACGAATACTTGAGAATAGAGTTGAATCAAGTCACTTACTAATTTAATTTTTTGTAAAATGCTCAAACAAAGAAACTGGTCAAAGATGAGATACCTTATTGAGTAGTTATGTCAGGGAAAACTTAATAAAATAATAACTCAAAGATTTACTCAGGCAATCAAAACTTAACACATAGCAATTAATTAATATAATGTAAAATAGTAGGGTTAAGAGAGATTGCACAAGAAAATTTATACTAGTTTAATCCCAATGTGAAACTTATATCTAGTCCCCAACCCATCTGAGATTTTCCATTATCAACTGAGTGTTCTTTGATCAACTTTAGCATCTTCAAGCTAGTTAAAAACAAGCAAGTAGTACCTCTACAATGTTTAACAGGTCACTCATAGAACTACTAGGTCACCTAGTTAGATTTACTTTTAGCCACGCAGAACTTACTTAAAAGGGTAATGTATATGATAAACTTATTAAAAGTAGATATCTCAAAAATTAGCTCATAAACAAAGTACAAGAGGATTCACAAATAATAACAATATATTTTCTCTTAATTTTTTTAATGTTCAATGTTGTGATTCGTTGTCCAATCCTTTATGCAGTAAAGGCTTTATAGCAAAGAGGGATATTTGACTGTTTGAAAGTGGTCTACATACTTTTGCAGAAAGTACAGTAGGTACAACGCCTTTTTTCGAAAAGTTCATTTTGCTTGTTGGGTATTTGTCAGCACACAAGCAGCCCTTTGACCTTAAGTTTCAGCCTTGCAAAAGGATTTTAGACTGTTGGCAGTATTATAGGATCAAGCAAGATCAATCTTGAAAGTTGCATTGCCCCTACAGCAATTGCAGATTTCTTTCAGTAGTTAGCTTATCTTCATTTATGAAATAACTCATCATGAATCTAAAACTTCTGAAGTTTGCACAAGTTTAAGCAGACTTATATTTTCAATCATAGGCATCCTGATCTTATTCTTCCTTATACTTTATCCAGGACTATAGAAGTCTTCTAATTCTCAAAGGCAGCGCTCAAGGTCCAAGTTCTTGATTTGAACAATGTGAACTTAAGACAACAATTTGTACATTTAATTTTTTAGACTTGTATTCTTCATGTACTTTAGGATATAAGCTTTTTTTGAATTTTCAACTTTTTGTACTTTGAGAATGTCTTTGATTAATGAAAAATTTACACATTTGTTCTTTGACTAAGATCAAGCATTAGCATTCTATGTTGTTGAATTAAATCATTATATACATCATGTTTGATATCATCACATAGATAAGCTCACTAAGAAACCTTGGGCTAACGCATTTAATGCAGACCTGCCCCGTTAAAAACAGGTAAATGATCTTATTCTCTTATGCATTGTTTGGATGCAGGTAAGGAGGGGGAAGGGAGGGAAATGGAAGGGAAAAATAACCTCAACCCTTATTTGGATAACTTTTAATGAGGAGAAAGGAATGAAAAAGAGGGGGAAGTGTTTCCTCTCCTCCTCATTTTTTTACTTGAACATACAAATAAAGGGAAATGTATCCTCATCCATTCCATCCCATCTCTTCCCTTCCCTTCCTCTCCCTTTCCACCCATTTTCCCTTCCAAAACGTAGCATTACAGTGAAAAATTAAATGATCAATGACATTAATTATTATTAACTAAATCATTCTGGATGAAAAACTGTTCAGCTTGCAATTGGCAAATTGATCCCATTCGTAGTATGCTCCTTTTGCAAGCTATATGGAGAGAAGCAATATTACTTAAGAGTCAATTACTTGTTTACAAATTATTAACTAATGATCAAGGTATTATCAAAAGGCAGAGTTAATTAATATGATTGGGGATGATCAATTATTATCCAAGGCCATACAAAGGAGGCAGATGCGGATTGGGTCAGGCATGACGAATATTCATGCAACTTTTCAAAGTAAAATTTTTTGGGGGGGAAATGTGCATTACATGATCATCGGATCTTCAAGTTTGGAAAATTTACCGAGCCAAATATTCTTTTTACTTGAATGTGTCGTATGGATTCCATTGGAATGGTCACAAAGGGAATATTAGGATTAGGGAAAAGTTGACATATTGTCATCATCACACGCTGGGCAGTACATCTTGGGTTGGTTTAGAGCATTTTCCGCCAAGCAAACATACTTTTCAAAAAGAAAGCTTATAGGGTAAAAATAAGTAACGAGGAAGCTTATAGCTCAATTAGCGTCTATTTAAGTTTTTAAGACTTAGTGTAAGTTTAAATTAGTTATGAAAAAAAGATTATGTGAAAAATTAATTATGTGTATAATTAATTTTTAAAAAAATCGATTATGAAAAAAATAATTTATGTTTAGATATGTTAATTCATAATCGATTTTATGATAAGAAGTTTTGTTTGGATTGTATAAAAAATTACTTTTATGTATTAAATTATCAAAAGATGTATGAAATTATTGAAAAAGTTATTTGATTGAGGACAAAATAGATATTTATCTCTTAAAACTTTTGACATAATCTAAAATCAAATAATTAAAAGCTTAAAATAATAACTTTTTTAAAAAAACTGATTTTAGTTATAAAAAATAATTTTAATTTATAATTAATTTTACACACTTTAAACAAACAAAATATATTTTAAATAAAATAACTTTTTATTTAAAAAAAAAACTGTTTACTCTTAAATTGATGATGTTGTCGAGGTTCGATTTTTCATTAAGCATTTTATTCCTTTTCTCTATTCAGTTTAGTTATTTACAGTAACTAAAAAAATAAGTATATATATATTATTAATTATTATTTCAAAAAAGGGTAGAAATCGTTGGAAAATGACTGCCATTGAAAACAGCAAAAAGCAAGCGAAAGATTGAACGAAGCGCAACCACAAGATCTCATGCATAATGTACAAAACAATGTTCCCTTTCAATACCAAAAAGACAAAATCAATGTTCATTTTCTTTTCATTTTCATTCTTTTGAGATTATATATTCAGAACGATCTATCACCTCATTTTTTGTTAAATAATGCTAAACTATAAACAGCGTATTGTTAGTAGTAGCCAAAGTAAGCGTGTGTGTGTTTTGGGGGGGCGGGGGGGGGGACTTGCATTTTGTACAATTGGTATTGAAATTTGCAGACCAATTTATATATTAAGTCAATGCTACAAACTAAAAGAGTGTATTCTTTTGTTGCGATCGATAATAATTGTGATACTAGTATTATTCTTCTGATAGATTTAAAAATGTCCACCACATATATTGTGGTTAAAAAATGTGAAGTTTCAAATTACTAAAAAGTGTGTTAAGCTACAGGAAATGAAAAACAAAATGCTTGATTTAGGTTCATGGGGTGGTAAGACAAGGGACCGACATCTTTTCATGATCTTTCAAGGACCTTGATTGCCGAAACAGAAAAATGTTGACTAAAATGAAATTAAAAAACTTCCATCATTCTTTGGTGGTGGAGCCTACGGCGGAAGCCGATGGGTGAGTGGGGATGGAACTTTATGGGTTATTTAATTCGGGCGAACCAGGCTGGAAAGGTACCGTGGACGGCCATTTGCGGTGGAAAATTGGCTTTTTAACACCGTTTGCCGTTGACAAATAGTTACTCAATAATTTACCACAAACAAACTTTGGGATTAATAAATTTGGCGTAGGTTTGCTTTGCATTTCCCTATTGCTTCTTATCATTGGATTGCTATTTGAAAAGGGTTCGGCTTTGCAGCCTTTAATATATGGATTATTACTGTAATTGTTTGAAGAAAAGCAAACAAGTATTTTTTTTAACATCTCCTCACACCTTTTGAAACTAATTTTCCCTTGAATGATTTAACAAAGTTTGTTCCCATAAAATTTAGCTTGTCAACAAAATCACATCTCATGATTTGCAAACATGCATATTTGATTATAATTAGACTAATGCTGCACAATTATAAAATTTTGACAAAATTCAACTAAAATTTTATTAAGATTAAGGGTGATTGTTGGATAAGTTAAAAAGTTAAGAATTACCATTCATCTTGAAGTCAATAATAATATCAATTTATTCGGTCAAAAATTATAATTATCTAATATTTTCCTTATAATTAAGGATGACAAATGACAATAATCGAATGTCTTAACTTCTTTTTTAACTATATTTATTGTATCATATATTCTACATAATAAATAGTTTTGTTTTATTTTATTTCTATATTTATATAACCTATATATCCTATAAGATGGATATTTAAATTATTCAAAATATTTGAAATGTGGTTATTATCACATTATTAACATGATGTTTGGTTCGTGAATTATTTTTCATTCATGAAAATCTTTATGTGGGAATGTTAAATTCTCATGTTTATTATAAGATTTCAAAAAGCATTCTCATCCAAAAATAATTTTAGAGAATGGTTTTTGACCAACATTCTCAAATTTTCATTCTCATGCGATGAGGTAGGTTTGCAACATTCCCATGATATGGAAATATTTTTTCCATGTAAAATGTCTAAAATACCCACTCTTTTATCGCCATGCATCAATCAACCACTGTCACGTTATTGACGGTGACCACCATCCACAACGGCCAATCACCGTAATATGGTCACCCCACAACTGTCAACGGTTGACAGTGGTCGGCGACTTCGGTCACCTCACCGATCATCGAAATTTAGCCATGCCTGTCTTCACCAACGACTTCAACTACTATGTTAGTCACCATAATTTGGCGGCAATTGATAGTAGCTAGCAATTTCGGTCACTACCGATGGTCAAAGTCATTCCCAAGAATATATATTTTTAATCAACCATGTAATAGTGATCATTCTTGATAATATCATTCTTGGGCATAGAAATATTTTTTTAAAACTTAAATCAAACGCCCCTATAGGAAAATACTAAATAGTTAGAACATTTTTGACCAAAATGAGTTGACATTGTTATTATCTCTTGAATGGATAACTGGTCCTCACTACTTTGATATATCTAACAATCACTTTTGAATCTTGACAAATTCTTACTGAATTGAGTTAAATTTTTCTAGTTGTGTAATATTACTTACTATTATTATATGCATTGCGTATCTAATATCAAGTATTTAGTAGTGTCCAATATCTGAAATAAGCAAACTCAACAAGTCCAAAAATTAATAGCTCAAAATTAATTAACATAAATATTGATAAAAATAATAATCTAACACATCCATATCAGAAAGCTTGTAGACACACACATATATCTATGTGTGTAATATACACAAACAAAATGATTTTTTATCACAATTTTGCACCTAATAAAATCAGTTTGGAATACCCAACGTGATTGTAAGTCAAATTTATGAAACATGTGTTGACGTTAATTTCAAAGCCCATTTAATGCCTCAAGGGAACTCCTTTATTCAAACGTGAAACCATACATATTCAACAGTGAGTGATGGTCTAACATCGAAATGTGCTTCGGATGTGGTTGGTTTGATTGAAGGAAATTATAAAGAGGATAATAAGTATGCACACAAGGACAAAAGAAGCAAATTGTACAGAAACAGATCCAACGCATTTCGTTACCAAAACCAATAAACGTACAACGAAATGAATCCAACATGCTTCGCATCATGCACCTCTTAATAGCATGCGTCTTCTTTACGTCTCCCCTCTAGGACCATCCAAAATTAGTTTTATTGCCTCGTCCCTCCTACTATCCTATCATATTCATTCCGGATTTTCACCCTTATTACCGCAAATCTAAGTTCCAACTTCCAAGTTCTAACTCAATAAATAAATAAATAAACAACTATGTTGTTGTTGGTGTCAAAGTGAGACACACTCGAATACTCGATGACTCACACTACCAACTAGCAGCTCAGCTAACTGAAATGCAATGCCTTACTTACTATAAAAGAAACACAACAATGGAAGTGGGTAAAACAGTAACAGCAAGGGCTCCTCAACTGTGTTTGGCAACTTAGGTAGTTAAATTAACCTCCATTAACTGTGTTCAAACATGGTTGCTTTCTGTCAAAGTATAAAACGTGTCGGTGTCCTCCATTTTTTTTCTGTCTTCTCTTTTCACAAAAAAAAAAAAAATATGAAAAAATAAGGGTGCATCAATAAAAAACGGCATAATGTAGCTTCAAAAGATAAGAGACGCTGCTCCACACCACACCTCAATTAGCAGCAGCACTCCCTCCTTTCACTCCGCTTTTATTTCTCTACACTTTCCACTCTCTCATCCTTCTTTCCTAAGTAATAAACAAACCCGATTTCTCGGATCCCTCATTGTGCTCACCAGCACAAAGAAAATGGCAACAACTCACAGAATCATAGTGTGTTTCATGATGGCTATCTTCCTCACTGTTTTTGCTGCAGCAATGGCAGATCACCACCTAAAACCCACGTCCAAGGAGCAGATCAAGTGCACACCCTGCAACCAAGATCCCTCACCCCCACCACCCTCTCCACCACCGCCATCTCCGCCACCTGCCTCCACCAACAACTGTCCTCCCCCTCCTTCTCCCCCTAGCTCCGGCGGCGGAGGGACAAACTATTACTCTCCACCCCCACCCTCTCAGTATACCTACTCATCGCCACCTCCTCCGGCATCCACCGGAGGTGGCGGAGGAGGAGGAATCGGCGGCACGTATTACCCTCCGCCGAATAACAGGAACTATCCAACGCCGCCACCGCCGAACCCAATTGTGCCTTATTTTCCGTTCTACTACTACAGCCCTCCGCCCCCGTCCATGGCGGCTCCTTCGCCGTTGACGGGCTCACCGGTCTACGCAATTGCCTTGTTTTCTCTTTTGCTGGCGTTGCTTTGATAGGAAAAAATGGTGGGAATAACTGCACAGGTTGGCAGATCTAGAAGTTCACAGGGGAAAAAAATGAGAGTGAGCTCAGTGCAAGGAGATAGAGAAAGTCGGTAACTCTCCTGAGTTTCTCAAATTCTCCTTCTCTCAGACAAAGCCTGCATCATCAAGAAGCAAAGGTTTCCGTTTTACCCCAGCAGGAATGTGAACTTGTGAAGTACCATATCCCTCTTCTCCTTCTCTATTTTCTCTCTGAATTTCTAATGGTAATGTAGATTGATCTGCAATTTGTTGACAATTTGTAATTGAATGTAGCCTTATGATTTTGTTAGCATGAAAAATAAAAAAGAATAATGCTTTATTCATTTACTTATTTAATTTCATTTTAGTGTTTGTTAGATATATAATTGAGCTAGCCAAGAGCAATAACTAGGCCAATTAAAAGTTGCCAACCAGGAATTGAAGTTGTTCCATGTGGCTGATGAAGATACTAATTAATATAGATAGGGTGACCTGCTGGAAGAGAGAAAATGATCATAGCTAGCATGGGTAGGGATTTGATTCCAATTCCGGGTTAATTTAATTGAATGGTGGCATGGTGCCACTAACGACATATCCATCTGATGCAAAGTTCTTTTTTAATTAGTTAATTTAATTACAGAGAACGGTCCTTGTTCATTGATCCGTTGGGCATGTCTGCTGTTAGTGTTTGGTACCCCCCTAACGTTATTTGCTTCCTTGTATTTTATTTTTCGTATCTTGGCCCACCAAATGTGGGAGCGTCTTAGTCTTAATAACGGGGCCTCTTCCGGTTCCTGAAAACATACATCATACTCTAATTTTTTAAAATTATTTTTAGGATTTAATTTTAATTTATTATTAATGTAAATAAATTTTATATTGTCATATAGACAAATTAATAAAGAAGTTTGATTATCATAACAACTACTTAAAAAATTTAATTTTTTAATAATGTGTTAACATATTATTAAATAACAATAAAAAAAAATTATACAGAAAATCAAAATTAAACACTAAATTTTATATATTGTGTCATGTATTAGTTAACACAAAGCGTTTACAAATGCACAACAGTTTTTCTGCATAGTTAGAATAAATACTTACCTACTTAGAGAAGTATAGGCATGCATTTATTTCGTAGTCCAGATATAATTTTGCATAAAAATATAGAAAAAATTATTCTAATAATATAAACAATAAACGTGTTTGTAATGAATACACACACATATATATATATATATATATATATATATTATCTATTAATAAATGACCGCCTCTAAATGCCACATGTTAGTTTCTAATTCTAATTCAGGAAAAATCTTTCCTGCCTATTTTTTTATTCCTTTTTCCTCTGCTTAATTTTTCATCCTCCAATTTCGCGTGTTGTTAGTCTTTCTTCTTTGTGCATTTTACAACTTAAGGTTTTTTTTTTCCTATTTTATTTAGGTTGTTATTAGTCCTTTGTAATTTACTGTAAATAGTAGATATTAGATTTTGATATTTGAAACTGATGCATCTGATTGGTATGTTGCCTTCTAAAAATGAAAGGTGGATCATTCACCACGTACATACATTTGTTAATATTTATAATTTAATTAAACTATTAAATTATTATTCAATGAAAAATAATTACGTAAAAGAATATTTTATTAAAATAAAGTAATAATGTCCTCTATATAATTTTGAAGTAATATAAAATTGATAAAGAAATTTTTAAAAAAGTATATCTATTATCTATTAATATCTATTATTTATTAATAAAAGAAATGTTTCTATGCCACACGACAATTCCTGATTTCAATTCAGGGGAAATTATTCCCGCCTACATTTTATTTCTCGTGTTTCTACTTAATTCTTCTCTCACACAATTTTTTTTGTTTTCTAAGTGACAACTTCTTATTTGCTTTTTCAATTGTCCTGTTATGTGTATTGCAGAAACCTCCTCCCTTCTTTTCGTCATGTTCTGTTCATGCCAAGTTTCGTATTTATTGTTTTCAATTAATTAATATATCTATTTAATATTAGATATTAAATCATTGCGGTTATATAAAGTTACACAACTTATTATATCTATTTAACATATAATTTTTTTGTTATATATAAGAAAAAATTGTAGCTGTTATATAAAAGTAATTTAATTTTGTCTATTTTATTTTTCTTTTGAAAACTGATTTTTTGTTAAATTAAATTTTGTAATAAAAAATACAATTTTATAAGATATAAAATAAACAAATAAATATAAAATATTCAGTTAAAATTATATGAGTTTAATTTAGTGTAAGAATTTTTTACACTATTACTCAATCATATATTGTTACGTCATTTTAAAAAGTTTGACTATGACAATAATTATCTAAAATGTCACACTATTTTAATGATTTGTCAACATATGATTAAATTATAGTGTAAAAATTTAGGCTAACAATGTATCAAAAATTAAACTCAAATTGTATTATTAAATGATTTATTTTTAATACATTGTTAGTGTAAATAAGATTTACACTATCATTCAATGATCTGTTATCACATCATTAAATGAGTTATATTATAATAATAACTATTTAAAAATTTATTTTTTAAATAATATGTCAATACATAATTTAGTAATCATGTAAAAAAATTTACACTTATAATTAATCAAATTTATTCATCATTAAAAGTGTAAAAAAAAATAATGGAAAAACATATAAAACAAAAAATGCAAAATATTTTATGAAATTTACAAGAGACATATATTAGAATTAAATATGTATAAAATATCAAATTAAAACTATATTATTAAAAGTATGAAGTAATCATAAAAAACATATATGATAAAAAAAAAATATGTTAAATATATAAAATTATATTAAATATAAAAAAATAAAGAGTCAAAATTCCCCTAAAATTTACGAGAAGATAAACTTATATATATATATATATATATATATATAGGTGGGGATTTACTTACTCAGGAATAAGTATTATAGACTTAATTACACCGTTAAATAATTTTTCATAGAATTATTATTTTCTAATCTAATCGTTGAATCATGTAACATTATCATGAAAATCATGCATACCAAATTTAAGATAAATTAGACATGTATAAATATTTAATCTTATAACCGATATTTACTTATATTTTGAAAAACATATTATACGTTAAAATAAAGTAGTTAAATGAATTATCAATTAATTTTAAAATTCTATACAATTTTAAATACTTGATTTACTTAATGATAACTTTCAATTCACCAATTAGATTGATAAAATTCAAAGTTTATGAAAAGTTATTTAATAGAGTAAGTCTGCTAAGACTTACTCTTGGAGTAAGTTGATCTCCATCCTATATATATATGAGACATATCTAGTGAGAAGAGTGGTTTATTGTGAGAGTAAGAGGAGCCAATCTTAATTATTGGATCATCCATGTATGGTCAAAATTAAAAGTTACTTAAATGTCACATGACCACCTAAAAAAGTCATATGACTTTATATTCTAATCTTGACCATACATGAATGATTCAATAGTCAAGATTTACTACTCTCATTCTCACAAATCACTCATCTTATATATATATATATATAGAGAGAGAGAGAGAGAGAGAGAGAGAGAGAGAGAGAGAGAGAGAGAGAGAGAGAGAGAGAGAGAGAGAGAGACATTAACATACCCAGAATACGGAGAAATTTGGTTACTATTATTATGGGTGGCAATCTGGAATGGTTTCCAGGCCACCCTGGAATGGTTGCCAGGTAAACCTTCGCAGGAGAAGTTTCATCAGATGCTCTCAGACTAGGATAGTAATCGTTTCCATCCAATGAGAATCTTGGAGTGGCTGTCATAACAGAATGATCTGGCAGCTCCATTTTCAGACATCAAGGGCTCTGAGTGGAGTCTTAGGCCAATCAAGCTTTTAGGAATTGTTGACCAACACTAAATTCACAGTTTATATTAAGGAGTTATTACGGTACTTTTATAAATTTGATACAAAGTGATTTAATAAATATTTAAAATTTTATTAAATATAATTAATAACTAATAAAGATTTAATAATTACACGTTATTAGTAGGTCGGGTCTCTCTTTTCCCTGTGTAGTCACGGCTGTGCTGTTTCAAAGTTTTGACTGTAAACGTTGAAGAGAACATGTTGCATTCATACAGCATACACTTTTCTCTGTTTTAACTTGCGAAAAAATTATACTTCTATTTAGTAGAAGAAACTTTGTTATATTACATCAATAATAATTATATAATTTTATGTTTTTATTGTTTTAAAAATTTATATATATCAAATTATTATGATTTCTCAGGATATTTTTTTAAAAAAACTTCTACACCGCTGAAAACAAGAGTATTAATGTAATTAATATATTCTTATGTATTTAAGAAAAGAAAAACCCGGGGGATTGGGGGATCTCGGGTTTTTTATTTGCTGAACCATTTAAATATTACAAAAAAGCACATAGGGTTGGATTGCTGGTGGACCGCTTGGTAGTGACCACGTAGATCAAAACAATGGCAATTGGAGAAGTGATGACTGATGAGGGTGGCAGTAACAGCGTGCATGGTGTTGAGTTCGTGGCGCAAGTTTGGTTTGGGTAGTCCGCCGAGAGATTCTTAGATGAAATAATTTATATATATATATATATATATATATATGAGGTATTTAATTTTTTAAAATATTAATATTTTTATGACGTTTATTAATTATTAATTTTCACAATAAATATTTAAAAATTCATTAAATATAACCAATACACAATAAATAAAAACTTAAAAGAATTGAAGTAATTTCTCATTACTTAATGTGTCATGTAACTTACATGTGTTATCATTACTTATTAAAGGATAATTGCTAATGAAAAAATTAAGAGAATAAATTTTTACATATGCATAATTTGTTGTATAGATATTTGTATTTTATTAAATTTTATATCATTAATTTTTTATCAATAATTATCATTTTACACTTTACTTTATAAAGTGTATGATTAACATTACAGGACCCAAATCTCTTATTAAAATATAGTAAAGATAGAGACAATAATGACCCATGTTATACATTAAGGGTATCATTGGGTAAATTTGTGTCAACTAAAACTGTGTTTAAATGGGATTGATACATTTTAAAAAACTAATTAATTTTTCTAGTTGTTAACTCAAGATTTAAACGTGGGTCCTCAAGTAAGGGGTATATCTCTTTAACCACTAGGTCAATTCCTTGACTTAATAAAAGTATTATTTTACATTTAAATAATGTGTTATAAAATTATAAATTTAATTTTAAATCATCATGTATGTAAAAAAATTACTTTATCATTTAATGATGTATTAGTACATTATTAAAAAAAAACTTTCTGAAGTAATTATTATAAAAATTAAACTCTTCTAATAATTTAAATCAAACTATTGTGTTATACCATATGTATCTAACAATAATAATTATTCTTACTCACCATTTTTTTACACCACTTTTATATTTGGTTAATAATGAGAAATTTTTTATTAATACAGTATATTGTTTGATTAATAAGTTTTAGAGCTCGTTTGTTACAGATTAAAAAAAATTAATTTTTACCTTCAATAATTTAAAGATTATTTTTTAGAGATTTTTAAGAAAAGCAGAAGCTATTTTGTATTTGTTTACAATCATAAAAATCATTTTTTTAAATGAGAGTAGCTTGTTTCTCTTCTATCACGAGAGAGTTTTTTTAAAGCTAATAAGAATGACTTTTCATTTTAACCATAAAAATAATTTTTTTAAAAAAATAATTTTTTTAATAAGCTTAAACAAACACAATAAACATCATTAAAAATAATTTTTTATTTAAAAAAAGTGATTTTTTTATTGAATCATCTGTAACATACATGCTCTTGGTAACTAATCACTTACAAGTTAGTAAAACTCATTAATCAAATATTTACTCATTATTAACCAAATATAAAAATAATATAAAAATAATAATATACACATATCATTATTTATATAACAGTAAGTAAAATAAAAGAAAAAAAGACAAATGTGTTGAGAGCGACCCGCTGGAAGGCATGTTAGTGGCCATTAATACAATGATGCTGCATGGGGCCTACTTATGTTGTAATTGGCCTCCATGACCATTTCCAAGACACCTCTGTTCTTGCGTTGTATTTGTGTCTCCAACATCGACCCGGTCCATAATATTAGGGGATTTATTATTATTATTATTATCTTCTCGTTATTTTTTAGTTTTTTCACTTCTGCTTTGGTAAATGTCCTGTAAATGCAAGAGATATCAGATAACTGACTCAATAGAGCATGAAAATAAATGTTATTATATGACATTGAATAATAAGCATTGTAACAAAACATTATCTAAGTTTTTAGTTTCTTTTATTGTAATCAAGCGAAGTGATGATAGCTTACATTCAAAAAAAAAAAATTTGTTTAACCCCACAAATTAATAAAAGCATGATTTAAACTTATCACAATGCATAAAAATGAACTATCACACATTTAGAATTCGAATATTTTATGAATTGTAAGTTTTAAACCAATTTAAATTTGTATATATATATTCTTCATATTTCAAGCTTTATAAACGACCTTAGCTGATGGAAGAAACTTGCCAATTTTTAAGTTCGTTAGCTCAAGTTCACTCTTCTTTAATCATCTCCGCAATTTAGTTACATCTTGCCATTTCGCCCTTTTCTTTGCAATTTACATTATTTAATTTTACATCCATGAGCAAGTGAGACAAACATTTTTGGTAAAAATATTATATAACTTATCTATACATTGAACTAATAAAAATACTCATTTGATTTTTGAAAAAAGATATTTGACACGACTCAAATATGAAAGTGCTAAACAAATTATAACTTATTATTGATTCAGAGTATAAACTATTTCATGCATCATGTATAATAAAAATATGTTTTAGAGTTAAGAGTCTGCATTGGGGCATGACTGGGGATGTTAGGTGACTTAGGTCCAAACAGAAACTTGGGCTCTAAATGGACATGCTGCTCTTGGCCCACCTCAAACAGACAATAATTTAGATCAATTCTCGTGCCATTCTGATTTTATTTTAATATTTTTTCGGTGCATAATTTTTTAATTCATTTTAAAAATAATTTAAAGCTAAAAATTTGTTTTGTTTTTATTTTTTATCAAAATTTACAACATGCATATACAGGTGGTCAGTGCCAGTGGAGGGGAGGGACCAGCTGCCGGTTTGGACTTTGGAGGGTCGCAAGTCGCAATGCCATAATTAATACTGCGGACAGACAAATACTATTTTTTTAAAAATTACAAAGCTCTTGGTATAATTTAATTACTTAAAAAATATGTAAAAATGTATCAATATATTGAAGAAGATATCTGAAATAAGGCAAAGCTGAAACCTTCCCGTAATCCCATGTCCTCTTCGG
Organism: Styphnolobium japonicum; assembly: GCA_023212625.1. Classification (NCBI taxonomy): domain Eukaryota; kingdom Viridiplantae; phylum Streptophyta; class Magnoliopsida; order Fabales; family Fabaceae; genus Styphnolobium; species Styphnolobium japonicum. Next base: position 14,477,872 of record JALBWW010000003.1, on the reverse strand, counting down.
GTATTTTATTTTCTAATTTTTGGGGTGCAAAGGGGAAAACGCAAAACATTACCCTCACACTGCCGCTGAAATACCCAAAACTGTACTTTCGGGACTTATTAATCTTCGGCCCTATTTGTGAAAATGGACTCAAAACTTGTTCTTAGCCTTCCAAATACTTTCGGGCCATGAAAAATTCTGCTAACAGGGGAAAATGAAAATGAAAAACAAGAAAACAAAAAGCAAAAGGAAAATGATTGATAGCTATAATTTCTTTGTCTGATTTTTTTACATAACTCTGACTAGTGTTTTTTTTAGGTGCTTAGCATTAATCTAGTTAAAAATCTGTAGACAAGAGGGAAGATTCTCTTGTTTTGGGGAGGAGAGTAAAATGGAAAAGGATTTAATTTCAATTCATTATTAGTGTAAAATTTCTTTATACTGTCATTTAATCATATGCTGACACATTAAAATAGTTAGACTTTTTAGGTAATTGTTGTAATTGTCAAAAAAATTTAATGATTTGGCAACACATGATTGAATGACAGTGTAAAGAACCTTTAAATCAAAATTAAACTCAATAAAAAATAAGTGACATTTCATTTTCAACCATGTCTAATTTCATTTATAACGACTAAGTTCTGCAAGCTTAGGTGAAGCCAATCAATGCAGACGGGGTACTTGTCCTCCTAAGTCCTAACCCTTGATTCTCCCGTTAAACTCTTCACCTACTTTCATTTTTTTTCTCTCAATAACATACCTCTTTGTGAGTATCTTTATCAAATTGACTCCTTTCCGTGCTCATCTCTCCAACGTTTTCTTTACCCATTCATGTATATATGTCTCCTTTGTCCCGGCTTTGTTAGTCCGAGTGTCAAACATTTAAATATTTTAAATTCTTAAATTATTAAAAGATCAAAAGTACTTATTAATATTTCTGCAAATTGATTTTAACTCTAAATTTTTAACCAGTCCATTTTATCAGTTTCCCATTTTGGCTATACCATGCACACGCTAAAGGTTATAACAACCGATGCCTAACATAGGGTGCGTATTTTCATTGAAAATGAAAGTGATCTCTGTAATGTGTTTCATTATTTGTTGACTATAAAAAACTGTTGGATATGGAAAATTCAATATTTAGACAACCTTGGGATGAGATAATAAAACCCATCCTTTAAGAAGGGGAAGTGTTAGATACGTATTATTTTACGTGAATTCAGCTCAAATATTTTTCCTTGTTTATAGTTTGGCTCAAATTTCCAGTGTTTTGCCGTGTTTTGCCGATTAGATTAGTTTTAGAGAAAGACTAATCTATTAAGAGAAGAATCTCATCCTTTAAATACCAAGTTTATTTTTCATTTAATATGAGACATAACATTGCATATCTTTTCAAAAGCAAACATCTGCGACAGTGCACTCTAGGTGCCTTTTCTGTAATTGCTCATTTCTAGGTTGTCACTCTCACATCGATTAACTCTGAATAAAAATATAAATTGTTACAACTCAAACTCATGAAGAGAGTCAATCCCTAAATATTAAACTTGCATTAGTTACAGTTAGTTAGAATTTGGTATAGTAGTTAGTCAGAATTTGTTAGGAGAAATACGTAAAGCACTAACAGTGATGAGATTAAATCAAAAGCTTGGAATGTAGAAAATATTTTCAAGTGGGAATGTAGGGGAAAATTGTACTGTAACTACACATACAATAAGAATTCTTGCCGTATTTGGAAAAGTGGCAAATGTATTTTTAACTAGTTTATGGTCTATGAAACTAGATAAAGTGAAACAAACATGACAGGTAGCTCTGGAATCTAAAATCCAATAGCTAGGGGTGTCAATGATGTCGGAGGAATGTACAGATAAGGTTATATATACCTGCAGTAATGTAAGTGGAGAGATCATTGGGCTCCAATTTTGGCTTAGTAGCAAGTGACAAGTTTAATACAAAAGACTAAACTACCAAGAAAATAGCCTCATATCTTAAGTATCACATCTAACTTCATTTTTTACTCAAACTGCGACATAATATTACATCAGCCATGGCTAATTTTGAGATCCCGAGAAATAGTCATCAAAACCAATATGCTGCCTGAACTAGAGATTTTAGGAATCTGTGGACCATTCACCCTATTTTTGTTCCTCAAAATCAATTAATTTTAATTTTGTTTGGTTTTGTTTTATGAAAATCGATTGGTTTGGTTCGGTTTTCGGTTTTCATTTATAAAACTGAACCAAACCAAACCAAACCGAATTCATATAATTATCTATATATTTTTTATAATTTACATACTTATAAATGATTATATTTAAATTTTTTGTTGTTTCTATAAATATTTTAGGCGTATTTATTGTTTATAATTATGTAATGATGTTTTTATTAGGATTTTATACCAACTTTTTTTTAATTGGTCCATAACAAGAACAAAATGATGATGTGTATGAATTTTTTTAAGAAAAAAATGTTTAGTGAAAAATCGATTGGACCGAACCGAACCAAACCGATTGTAATTGGTTCGGTTCGGTTTGGTTCTCCAATTTTAAAAAAATCGATTGGTTCTTAATATAGAAAAATCAATTGGTTTTGTTCGGATGACTTTTTTCCTCAAAACCGAACCAATCCAAACCGCGAACACCCCTACTTTTAACTATTCTAGGACCATTGTTAATTAAAAATCGTTATGGAAGTACCTTCATAAATTCTTAGAAAGTATCTGGTCTTCATTACATTTTAACCTTTTGCTAACACACTCACGAAACTTGGATTCAAGTCCAATTATCAATAGCCAGTATGGCCTATAGCATCATCTTCTATGAACTCCTTGCAATCCATGGTTTCTTCATTAATGCTAGTACTAATATATCCATGAGTGATGTGGCTCAGAAGGTGGCATAATAATGATAAACTTTAGACTTTAGTTATTTTTATAATATTCACCTGTTTCAATTCAAGCTTATTATTCAACTTGACATATGAAGTCCCGACTTGGCATAGTCTGAAGCACATGTGACATGACCTTTGGCTGCCTAACAAAATATATCTAATTGTATATAAATTAAGCAAGTACTTCTTGTCTCGCACGAATGAGTTAGCAGAGGCTTCTTCTGGAACTTCTTTTGTACTACAGTTTCACTATAATAATGACTTGGATCAGCCTCAAAAGCACAGGTAAAAATTGACCCATGATTTTTACCCTTTAGCTACACTTCGTTGGGAATTGCTGGTAGTTGCAAATAATCATATAGGGATGACTATAAAGCTGCTTTTTAATTTGGGGCTACCACTGGTTTACATTTGCTTCAAAATGATGCAATTAAACCACACTCATTTGTGTACGCCTTCTCATCGGGGGGAGGGCCTTCGCCACAAGAAGAGTCACAAGCACTTCTCTTTCTATCTTGTGTTTCATTTTTTGTTGTACAGGGTATAGACACACAAACACTTATCATACTCTCTGCCGACACAAAAATTGGCAACAAGCTGATAAACATGTGCTTGCGGCTGAAAGGTTGTATTGTACCAAACCAAACCCAAATTGCCGAGTTTCCAGCAATAATGGACTGCTAAGACGGCTGCTCGTGACCAATTAGTGTCTGAGCAATAGCATAGTTAAATTAAGGCTACGCGGATCAGAGGACAGACAGCAGTAAGACCAAAACCAACAGCAATTATTGCTTACTGTACCCTCAGAACAAGGAGGGGGAAAGGCAGTGCTTATTGATAGCCTGACTTTATCCCAGCCATCATCTTATAAAATATTCACAATGTTTACAGTGGAGTGCAGATGTGTAAGTTTATTTGTTGTTTACTACATCACTTATGTCACATAAGGATGCTTAGAAAAGTAATGTTATTCTAATGAAGTTTCCTTTTCACCCAAAAAGAAAAAGGAACACTATGTAGGCGACACTTCAATTCACAATTAGGTGTCTCCATTTAAATATAAGTTGTCGTATATATTAGACCTGTTCTTTTTATATTCAACTTAAATACAAATATCCAAGCCATTATGATCTTTAAAAAAAAAAAAAAAAGAAATAGCACTCAAAAGCAACACTAGTAATCGACCTGAAAACAATCAGAATGGAAAATGCTGAAAGTTCTGACCCTAATTTGATCATTTTTTAAACAAAAGACACACCAAATTTGATAAGAGAAATATCAGAATTATTAATGAAGTTCAAAATTTTCACTGAATAATTTACTAGACAACCAAAAGAGGGTATTACTCCAGTACCCATCTTTTTTTTAGGGTTATTTATATTTAATAGACTTTCTAGTATTTATTGTGAAACCAACAGTTAATAAATGATTGACAACTCACTTTAGGTACCAAACCCATCAGAGTACCATAACAACTCCTACCAAAAAAAGATGAAACAAAAAGTTGGCTCTGCTGTCGATGAAAACATAGTAGCCCCTATGGGCTTCAAGTTTTAAGAAGATTGACAAGAAGTTGGAAATACCATAAGTTGAAGGAGAAAATCACGAGATGGAGACACTAAAAAAAAACCCAATAAAAATACATGGGTTCTAAAATTAATCTTTGTACTTATTCGATGTACGGTTGCTATAACTAATTTCTAATTTAAATATTGTGTAAGTAACATTACCTTACTTGAAAACATGTTAGATACTTACCCACAAAAAAAAGTGAGATACATAAGTGTATTGTACTCGTCCTTTGTGCTATTGGCAATCAAAGCCCATAACAGTCACACATTATACATCATACTAAAAAAAATCAATCATGACCTTACTTACATGTACATAACAGAATAACCAATTTGAGGTAATCCAAATGTAAGGTGGTGGGAACCACTTCACATAATCAACCATTTCTCTTATACCTAGGTCCCTTATCATTTTTACACTTAGTTAACAATGAGTAAATATTTAATTAATACAACATGTTATTTGGTTAATGAGTTTTATTAGCTTGTAAGTGATTGGTTATCAAAACTCATTAACTAAATAATATACTGTATTAACAAAAAATTTATTCATCTTTAACCAAATATAAAAGTGGTGTAAAAAAAATAATGTGCAAGAATTATTATTGTTTACGGTAACAACTGAGGTATATAGGGGAGCGAGGCTCATGTCACAAGTATGATCTTCATTTTAGTAAACATATTTCATCTTCATTTATTTTTTAACTTAAATATTAGAGTGCTTTTCCAGATATCTTTACTATTACTGGACGTGTGAAGTCATCTTGGAGCTCAAGTTCTATTTGTTCAGGTCACGCAGGTAACCAACGCAAAGAATAATAATGCAAACTATTTATTTTCTCTAAAATATCATTAATGTATGCGTATGATATTTTAATTGTGCAATGTTATTCTGGCAATATTTTGAGAACAAAAATGCTAAATGCTACAAAAGATTTTTTACGAAAACTACCCACGAACGAGCTGGCCTCATGTATGTGAATCTTTCTTTTTCTTTATTATTTTAATTTATTGGCTAAAAACATGATGTTGTGTGCCAAGTTATTTATAACTTATTTATAATAATATTTTCGTGATATATAACATTTCTCTTTTGAGAATGTTTTATTGCCACGCTGTCGTTACAAATAATAATAATAATAATAATAATAATTTTTAAGTATATTTGGTAAGGAGAATGATTATTTATTTTTATATTACAAGAATAATGACTTCTTAGTTTGATAGGACAAAATTAAAGATACGAAACAATGATTCTACTTCTGGCTCTGTTTTTATAAACAATAATTCTCATCCTCTTTTAGATATGGGGAATAGTCGCACCTTACGAGTTGGAATTAATTATTGATTGCTTATTTTTTTTTATCTATTTATCTCTATTTATTATATTATAATTTCATTTTATATTGATTCCATATCAAGCATAAAAAATAATGAATTAAATAAAATAATTTCATTCCTACCAAAGCTAATTGCTATAATAGGAGTGTTCATTCCATTTCATTAATTCCCAATTATTTTTGGTAAATCATTCATTCCCATTTTGATTGTGCAAAAACCAATTTCAATGTATCAAATGTGGGCATATGGTTGATTAAGCACCATAAATGATACAGCTATGTGTTACCAATAAGTAATAATACTTGGTTATTGTTTTTTAATTTCTTAATTAATTTTTATGACTTTTAAATTACACACCTTAATTTTTTATACGTGTTATCATGGGAATATACTCAATAAAAAATTATTAAGTGATGTAAAAGTGGTTAAGTCTTACATTGATATAAATTGATTCATCCATATATATATAATTAGTTAGAATTGAAAAAAAGATGATAATTTATTGTTCAACGAGTTCAATTGATTAAATTGATAATTTGATTAGATGACGTCGTAAATACTTTAAAAATAAATAGAGTAAATTATTTATAACTACATAATTATCAATATACAAATATAAAGTTTTTGAGTATAATTTTAGACAATTTTTTTCCTTAAAAGTTAAAATCAACATGGACCATTGGAAAAGTTGACAACTAAATTCATGTTTAACCCAATTAAGCCTAGATTTCAATTTTGTAGAAAACTTTCAAAACTGGATTTTAAGCGGTTGAATCAAATTTTGGACAATTGAATAGGTCTTTTTGGTGGTTGAACCTCTAAAGTGGTTTTATGGTTTGATTTGGACTGGTACAGAGAGTAGATGGTGGTTTCCTCAACTAGGGTTGGAAATGAGTCAAGCTGACTCGGCTCAATAAGAAATCGAATCTATTTTCTTAATTCAAGTTTGACTCACTCTAAGTTCATGAGCTACTCGAGCTTAATGAGTCAATATCGTATCTTGTATCAATTGAGTCTCTTAGGCGCAATGAGTTAAGCTCGAATTTGTAACTCAATAAAATTTATTTTTCTTTTACATATATTTAGTTAAAAACTAATTGAGTCATACAAAAAATAAAATCAAATGCTAATATATATTAAACTAAAACATTATTATTCTTATTATTATCCTTTATAAAAAATGATTATATACATACATTGAATCAGTGCACGAGCTAATGAGTCAAACATATGAAAGCTTAAACCCGGTTCAATTAACAAATGAGTCAAAAAATTTAACTTATTGAGTTGTTAACGAACTGAATCACAAATAAACTCACGAGTTAGTTCGACTCATTTCTATTCCTACCATGAACTAGTCCAACCACGTTTTAAAACACTGCTTTGAAGATTCACTTAAAAAGTTACAATTTTTTAATGTTTTATTGAAATTCTTGTAACTTTTATTTTTAAAAAAAGTGTATTAATTTTTTTGATGAAAAAACAACCGTTTAATTTTTATATACGTAGATTATAACTCTTACTTATAAACAACAATCAAAATTACATAGTTTAAAAAATTACATTACAATATAAAAAATATTTTTAAATAAAAATGATAAGTTACTATAATATATCTTTTATAAATATATATCTAGAAAACCTTTTGACATTATAGGGTTGATGAAAGATTTTAGGTTGAAAGTTGTTATGGTACTTTAATAGATTTAATATCTATCGTGAGTTGTCAATCATTTATTGATTGTTGATTTTATAATAAATATTTAAAATTATATTAAATATAAATAATAGTTAATAAATACTTAACAACTCATCTTAAATATTAGTACTCTGAAGAAAAAGAAAAAAAGTATCAAAAGTAATTTCCTTTTAGAATAATTCTTAAGTAAACACGATTTATCATAGATACTCTATTCAACAAGTGACGTATGTAAAATTATTTTTTAAAAATAAGTATATTAATAACATGATCCACAAAATTTTACATATATTTAATATTAAATAAAATATCTATAATAGAAAATACCTGCGTAAGAATTTTTCCTCCTTCCAAGTCATTTAATCAACAATGATTCGCGCTTGGTTCGGGATGGTTACTGTCTCTCAGTTTACACATCATGTTGAAATCATTGTCCCAATTTTTAGCCACATGAAAAGAAAAGAAAAAAGACAAGCAAAAAATAGAAAATCAATTGCATTGACTGAGCCGCAAAACTTAGTCAAAGGAACCGATAACAAATCAAATACGATTTCATTGATGGATAAACGAAAAGCTCAACAATGGATGGCAACTCTTTCTCTCTATTCATGTTGTTGTGAGTCTAGGGATGTTGAATATTGAAAGTGACATCCTAGTGATTCACATTTTAAAGGAGCATGCTCAAAGCTTGACTAAGACATAACAAATTATGCAAATCAATTTTAATTTCAACCTGAAAATAACTAGTTATAAAATTTTATATTATAACATTAAAGTATCTTTTAAGAATTTTATAATAAAAAAATCCTTAATTTTATGCTTAGAAAGAGAAAGAAAGAAAAGAACTTCTATATATAACTAACAACCTTTTAAGCACAAAAAACTAACAGCCAGTTTATTTTACTTGCGCAAACATAAACATGCTACTTGTAAATGTAGATAAACATACGTTTGCCTCAAGTCTTAGTGTGAGTTTGGATTAGATTTTACAAATTTGATTTTAGTCAAAAGTGAGTGTGAGTGAAGTAATTTATGTTTAGAAACTTTTATTTAAAAATTAATTTTTTAAAATGAATGTTGTTTGATAATGTTGATAAAAATCACTTTTCGATGTGTAATTATCAAAAAGGGCATAAGTTATTTTGAATTATTTATTAATAAATTGATGCTAAAAATATTTATTATAAATAAATTGATGGCAAAAGAAATTTTTTAAAAAGTTAAGTTTACTTAGAATTGTTAGCTCAAGGAACTCTTATTGCACTGACTTTGTGATGATAACAAACAACATTGCTCATTTATCATTGATTGCTTACACTTGATCTCAGTTAAAAGATTAATGCAGATTTATCAAAGCCTCAATGTTGACATTCTCAAGATAAACAAGCTGACAAAGTCTGGAACTAGTTGCTGGATGGACAGAGAAGAGCATGCTTGGTCTGCTCAAGATGCAAAGCTGAAAACACTGATGAGCTCACTCATGAAGACAAGATGAGCCGGCTCATTGTCAAAACTCAGAAACACTCTGTTGCACTCTGTTTTTGGTCCCAAGCTGCAAAATGATTCTAGAAGGATTTCTAAGCCTCCAAAACCGTTAGAATATCCTCTAAATATGCTGGGATAGTACCAGACAAAAAGGGAAGGATAGACACAAAAGAAAAAAAGGACATTACGCACTCACTAGCTGGAATTTGAGCATTTGTACTGCTGGTACAGTACTGTAACGTCTTTTTCTGCTGCAACGTTCAAAATATGAGGCTGCCTACAAAAGCCATGCATTTTCAGAGAAATACACACCGAAAGCAAATCATCTTTAGTGACATCATTCTCTGAAAAACATCCTTCCATTGTATTTGAGCTTATTTGAGATTTTACTCTTTTGAGAGTTTCTCTTTTCTAAATACCTCTTTGTAAAGCCCTGCGTGGCTGAGTTTCTAGCTTGTGAGTTAGCTAGTTTATAGGTCCAAGAGTGACCTGAGAGCAAGATTGAGAGAACAACTTGCTGTTTCTAGCTTGGAGAGGCTAGAGTGGATCAAACAAACACTTGGTGAATAGTGAAAATTCTCAGCTTTGCTGGGGACTGGATGTAGGTTCCACATTGGGCCGAACCAGTATAAATTTCGCTGTGCAAGCTCTCTCTTAACCCTTCGTTTTACTGCATTCGTGTGTGTGAATGTTTATTTATTGATATTCAAATTTGTATGCGCATGCTTGCTTCAGTTTCAAATTCTGATTTAGATGAGCTAGCTCACTGTTACTGATAAGCCAGCTCATCTCTACTGTGTTGAGTTTTTTATGTGTTGCAGAAGATTTCATTTTTGGTAACACTTGATTCAACCCCCCCTTCTCAAGTGATTTCTTACTATCAAGAATATTATAAAATAAAATCACTTTGAGTATAATTATAATAATATTTAAAAAATATTAAGTTATATTTATTTAAATATTATTAAAATATTAATATAATATTAAATTATAATGATACTTATGTCAATACACACACAAACAAATTTTCTTTTATCGTAAAAGCAGCATTTGTCTAAACCACGTTTGGAATAAAAATTCCATTTATTTTTTTCAATTGAGATTTCACTCAAACATATTAACATAAAATCAAAATCAAATTTGACCTTACAAATGGGAGTTAGGAGTGGACATTTACCCTTAATTGGTACATGTAAACAAATGCGTGGTTGCGTTTTTCTCACAAGTAAAATAAATAGACTATAACTCTACTTAATTAATATGTTTAGTATGAATTATTTTTCTTTTTTGTTATCTAACTAACTAACAACTTATTTATTTGACTCGCGCAAAGGCAAATGCATTACTTGTATGTGCGGAGATACACGCATTTTTTACAAGTTTTTTTCTAGTACGTGTTAACAAAAACGCGTTTGCATTTTTCTCGTAGGTAAAATAAACAGACTATAACTCTACCTAATTAATATTTTTAGAACAAATTTGAATTGTTTCTTTTTTTGAAAAATAAAATTCTAGTGGCAGTGATCCGCAGCCAAAAATAAAATGTTGGATTTGGAGGGTTGCCTTATTGTCTGAACCGCTAAGACCTAAGTGTGAATCCAAGTCCTGAATAGCCCTGTACATGTTTTCTAGAGTCAAACTAGCGGGAACTGTGAATTTCACGTTCCCTCTTCTTTTAAATTTGTTTCATTTTTGCCCCGGTTGCCACCGTCTTCCTTTTCCATTCTACTTTTTCAAATAAATCACTTACCGCAATTTTAATTCACATTTCGCAACAGGAAATAATTCAATTTGACGCATTATATTTGAACAAGAAAGAAGACCCCGCATTTTTTGCCCACAAAACTAGAGTAGTACTTGCTTGGATTACACCTAAAATTCTAAATGTAGATCGTAGATTACTTATTATTATTATTATTTTTCAAAAGTCCTTTACAGGTTCAAACCGTTCTCTAGTCCATTATCACTTGACTTATTACATTTTCTAAGAGACCATTTGCGCTATAATTTTGTGTGCTGAAGCTTAATATTGGGCATAGGCCCCAAAAATTGAAAGGGAACAAATAGATAGATCAATTTGAATGTGGGAAATTGGAGGATGTAATTCTTCCCAAGAATTTCTCGCGGTTGTGAGATATGGTGAAAGTTAGAGGCACATGAAAATGGACACATAATGAAAATTAGGGGGAATGACAAATAGAGGGCTGTATTACCAAAATTGGAATTTAATAATTTCTTACAATTCTTGACAACACACTGATAATACCAACAACAGTCAGTAAAGCTAAAAATAGCTATGCTATGAGGAACTAATCACAATGAAAATTCACTAGAAACGAAAGAAGAAATTAAAGATACACTTAGAAAGGTTAGGGTGCATCCTAAAATCCTCTCTTCCCCTTTATTCTAAAGAGACTTAAGCAGAAACGGAGCCATATGAAAGAGACATCAATAACACCGCAGCTTGTTCTTCTTCTCCAAGCTTCTTCCTCTGTCTCTCAACGGATGATCTCTGCATCAAAACCTCCCTCCCCAAAGCCAATAATCTCTGCTTCAAACTATCCCCCAGCTTGTTGCTGCTGCTACCACTACTGCTCCTCTTCCCCTTCTTTTGATCCTCAGTGCTTCCCTTGCTCATACCCAAAATCGCTCTTTTCTTCTTCCTGCTTCTGATCCCACAAGCGTTGCAAAGCGACTGCAGGAAAAAATAAATAATCAAAAAGTCAGATCAAGGCTTCACATACACTGATCTAATCCTAATCGCACAAGGTTCCATTCGATCAAAGAAACCACCTTTGGCCCTGCTGGACCACCCCTCCAGAGAGGGGTCTTGCTCGTGCCACAATCGGCGCAGGTTTTCTTCTGCTGCTCATTCATGGAGCTCTCCCCTGACGAAGCCTCGTTGGGGTTCCTGTTGTTGGTGTCCTCAGCTTCCGATCCCTGCACCACAGCACAAAATCAGTTATCCCTAATCGCAAATCAGAGCCAAGGGGACGAGAAATCACGAATGAAACCACGTGATCACTCACCTTCCCACTCAGATCGACCATTCTCACGAGCTATCTCGAAGATCTAAGCAGAACCCAGATGGAAGGGGGAAAAAAAAAGCAATTTTGACAAGTGGGTATTGCCCCCTCGATCGAGAAGGAAAAAACCCAGAACCAAAAACCAAATCGAGCTCCAAGTAACGGAAACCCAACAGAGAAAATCAGACAGAAAATAATGATAATAAAAAAAAAAGGTGTATCTGAGAGGAGAGCAGAAGAGAGAGTGTAAGATGAGGAAGAGAGCAGAGAAGAGTTAAAGAAAGATTCTGTATTCAGAATCAGAAAGGAATGAGAGTGAGAGAGAGAGGATTGAAGAGAATGGGGTAATGAAGGAGGGAAGGGAAGGCATCGGAATTAAAAGAAACCGACATGCAGAGAGAGAGAGAGAGAGAGAGAGGAATCGAACCGACACACGCGCACCAGCCGCAGCTGATCTAAAAGACCAGGCAGACCTTTATAAATGGGACGTGAAACCCTAACCCTGGGATTCTTCAAATGACGAGGATGCCCTTGTTCCAAACACTGCTCAACCCGCCAAAAGGTGCTGAAATGAACAAAAAGAGCGCGATTTGGAGTGTTTTTTGGTGCCTCAATCATCAATTATACTCTCACTGTCTCACTCTGTCACTGTGTTCTGTTGTGTTGTGGTGTGGTGTGGTTTGGTTTGGTGCAGCGCAGCAATATTATTTTATATGATATACTATTATGTTTTATGTGTTGTGTTGTGTTGTGTCACCTACGTTTTCCCTTATAAAAGTCAGATGTGTTGCATCTATGTCTCTGTACCTTTTCATAGGTCAACCAGGATGCCGCTTTTGGGTTTCAACCTGGTTCTTATTTGGTCACCATTTTTTCTTTTTGGTATTTAAAACTTGGTTTTCATTCTCTTTTTATTATTTATGTGGTCCAAGTACTGTTTTATCAAATAAGTGTTGGGTAAAGATTTTTTACTAACTACCCAGATGTGTATAGGTATTCCACAATTAATCGCCAATAACCGTTCCATAAATAGAAGATGGAAGCCACTTAGCAAAATACTGCAAAAAAATATGTTGACTTATCACTTATTACTTTTCATATTAAGATTAGTGTAACTTAGTCTAACCCTCAAGTTAGAAGGTCAAAGTCCTTAAATTTATGACATTACTGAAATTAATTACGGTTATCGTTTTAAAAATAGATAGTAATTGATAATCTTAAAGGCAAATCGCTCGTTACCCAACTTCTAAGCAAATTTTACCAACGGTCTAAATGTGTGCATTGACAGAAATATATCAATATCCAACGGATATTCAAAATTAACCGCCAAAAGTTATTCTATAAATAGAAAATAGGAGCGACTTAACAATCGATTACAAAAGAAGAAAGAGAGAGAGAGAGAGAACGGCTATTTAACACTCGAGCTTTTAAACGCTCGAGCATTTTCAACCTTTGATATATATATATATATATATATATTACATTTGTACTTTTATAATTAAAACTAAAAAAAAAATCCCAATTCAAAGTAAGAGCTCAAGTGCATGTGTTTTTTTTTTGGTATATCAATAAGGAAAGAAAACAAACTAAGTCCTCAAAAAGTACACACCTATAGTGTCAACTAACAAAAGAGGTTGTAACCCAGATGGAGGATGACGCTAGACTTGGAACGCATCATCATGCCGCGCCCCATGTTTAGCAAAGTAGTTTGCACAACTATTAGCCTCACGTAAAACATGCTGAAACAAGACCTCCCAATGCTGTCTTAGTAGACAATGAATATCTGCAATGATCCCAGCATACTTGTGGAAGAGAGGAAATGGTTTTTGAACCAATCTAACAGCATCTTGTGAGTATGATTCACAAACCAACTTCCTAACATCCGATTTTCAAGCTACCTGCAGGCAGTAGAGAATTGCCATGAGTTTTGCGTGGAGGTTGTCAGAGAACCCAATGTGGCCCAAAAAACCAATAAACCAGGAACCATCATCCTTTCTCAAAACACCTCCAATCCCTACCCTTCCTGGGTTTCCAAAACTACTACCATCAACATTAAGTTTCATGAACCCCTGTGGAGGTTTCGACCAACAAACCACACGGAGGTTGCGTAACAAAGGTGAAGGGGTTTGGAAAGAGTTGACAATCGAAGTGTTTGAGTGTTCACTAGTAAAACCAAAAAAAAAAAAAGAAGCCACATTAACGAATAATTTAAGGTTGTTCTACTGTGAACTCGAGTGCATATGTTCTCTTGTTGCCTATGAACTTTTTTCAAAAAACATTAACATCATATATCTGTATGTAATATCACTTGATCAATGAATATAAATCTAGAGTGCTTATTTGCTCGAGTGTTCCACATCAGTTCTCAATATTTTATTACTTTTCATATCTATTTATAATATATTAAAACAGGCTCAAGGGCTGTATGAACGCCAAATTAGCAAAGTTAAACTCTCATAATTCTGCACGTCAGATCATTCTTATGCTAAACTTTCTGACACCTCAGCATATCTCTAGCCTCCCTTCCTTCTCCTCCCAAGAGCCAGCCCCCTCGCCAACTCACCATGCCTAACCCCTCTTCCTCTTCCTCTTCCTTCCTACTTGACTTTCGGTTACTGAAATGAATGACTAGCTTGAATGCTCATTATTACTTAGCACCATTGATTTCATCTAATGCTCATTCAACAACAATGGGTGAGATGAGAAGAGTCCATTTCTCGGCACGACCCACTATGGAGAAGGGAAGCCAATGGGTGGGAATGAAGGAATGCATAAGTGAGACAGTAGTGATTGCTCCACGATGTGTGTTTCATCTGATTTGCATTTCTTTTTGAGATTACAGAGGAAGGGCAGGTGGAGTTGCAAGAGACCGTGAGGTTAAGGGCTAAGAGGGATAGGGATCGAGATAGAGATAAAGATTCATCGAATAGAAACAAGAGGAGGAGAGATGAAGGTGACCGCATCGTTTTCGCCATCTCCTTTTCTCTCCCTCAATCGGTTTTCTCACTTTCCCTTGCCTCCTTCCCTTCCATCCACTGGTCAGCTAAGCTTTTACCCTCACTCTCTTAATCTCTTATTCTCCTTGCTTCAGTGTTATGTGCTACTTTTAAAAAACAAAATCTATTTCAATGCTTGTGCCTTTTTCTTCATAGTTGAGTTCTTGGAGGGAGCAAAATTGCTATTTACAGGATTGCCTTATTTGATGCTTTCAGTTTGCCTTATTGCTACATTATAATGCTGGAAATGTCTTTTTTTTTTTTCCTCTTTTTAAGAATCATAACTGGTGCGGTCAAAAGGGAATAGTTAAAATTACATAATTGATTTTTGTTAATGACTTTTTATGTGATTTTTTGTAGTGATTATTTTTATGTATTTTATTATCTTATTTTAGGTAATTTTTTAAAGGTAATTATTATAGAATTAGAATTCTAGAATTCTATTGGAATACTATATATATATATATATATATAGGTTAGGAAAGTTATTGTTTTCTTAGTCAAGTTTCATTTTGATATTAAAAGGGCCTGTTCTGTGTGATAACAGTAGAAAAGTTATATTTTCAATCATGAATACTATGAACATTATTTATTTAAGGTTGTAATTACATTGTGTATCAGCATAAGTAAAATTGACTTGATATCATTTGGATGGATAATGAGATTGAATGTAAAGCAGGTTCTACCATAAGTAATTAATTGCATTGTAGAAAGAATATAGTGGTCAAGTTTTCTTAAATAGTTTTACATCCCACAACACTTTTTAGGTCTTAGAATATCTAGCATTCTGCCCAGTTGGTATTATCTTGAATTTAACCTTTAAAAAGGTGCATTTGATAATCAGATGAGATGGCTTAATGCTGAAACAAGAAGATTATAGTAGAACACCAATCTAGCAGTAGAGAAATAATTAGCTTGCAATAACTAAAGAAATGTAAGAGAATGAATGTAAACACTTTCAGTAGAAGCAAGCATACTTAAAATGGCCAAACCAATTTGACATTTCATCTGTTGATTTGATATAAGCTCAAATAACCAGTTATGGACTTTTTATTATTGATTCAAGTCAATAACAATGTTTTCATATATTCCAGAGAATTTAACATACTAAAAGACTTTAAATTAAACTTAAGTGTTGTGTTTTCTAGGTTAATGTGTTGGGAAGCAAGCATTTTTCATCTCTGACATTGAATACATGTTTTTTTTTTGGTATTGCAGCAAGGGTTATTGGCTGATGACTACAAATGTACAATACAATAATAAGAAAAGTACTTACCAAAGAATTGTGACTATCTGTTTCTTTGGAGTTCCTCGAAACTCATCATATGTTCTATGTTCAAGAATCCACACAATTGCTCTACAATAAGGGAAAAAAGTGCAGTGACACCCCACATTAGTGGAGTAAATGGTTGCAAGAAAGCCCAAGCACATGACTTCAATTTTTTTACTGGAGCAACCACAACTAGCCCTGACTCTATATATGGTTGAGTAAAATGCACAATCTTTGATCGGTCAATGACAATTGCAATGTCACCTACAGCAACATAAAAAAACCTCAAGATGCAAATGCAATACAATCAATAAAAGCAAGATAATTATCATATCTGTAGCAAAAGAATTGTAATTTATGTGAGTGTTGCTCACATCGTAAATAATCATATTGAAAAGATCATAGTAGCTTGGGTTCTTATGTCCATCTCCAAACAGAATGAACCTATATGGAACTGCATATAGAAGCCAGGAATACATCTATGCAATATCCTTGAATTGCATTGGTGCCATTTATTTGTGAAATAATGTCCCGATAACTATGTTGGGAATTCCAATTCTCAGTTGCCTTCCATTATTTGGGAAAACCCATCCAAGAGGCTTTTTTTGTTGGATTTCTAGGCCATATGACAATATAGATGTTGGTTTGAAATTGAATGGTTGGCAGGCTTTCTGTAAAGTTTCTCAAAAGTAATTATAGAGAGCCCAGAATAATTAGACCAATATCCAATACTCCTATAACCAGTAGCAATTACATTAAGGATGTCATATGATGGATGTACAAGGGATCGTTATAGCATGAGGTCCCTTTCTATTAAATATAATTTAAAAAAAATCTATGGCAGTGCCGCGCAACGCGCGGGTCTATATCTAGTTAGAAGTAATGTAACTTAGTCCAACCCTTAAGTCAGAAAGTCAAAGCCCTTAGATTCATGACATTTATAACATTATTTGTAGCTTGCAGCAACCATTTTGAAAATAGATACGTGTTCGATAATCTTGAACGTAGTTAGCCATTTTCCCAATTACCCTGCAATTTTCACCAACTACCTAAATGTGTCTAGTGGCATAGACATGCCTATATTCGATAGGTATTTAACAATTAATTGTCAAAAAAAGTTCTATAAATAGAATATGGAAGCCATTTAGCAAAAACTACAAAAAATCACATTGACTCGTTACTTATTGTTTTTTATATTAGGAGCAGTGTAACTTCGGGGTGTTCATAAGTTGAGTTTGATTTGCCCTGACCTTAATATGATATTTTGATCAGACCAATTTTTTAGACCCGGTCCTAATCCTGGAGCTGAGCAAGCCTGATTATGTTCGGATATGTATTTGACCGACCCAACACGAGCTTAGTACAGAATTTTAGGTTCTTGACATATATAACTATGTCAAACATTTGGAAGCTTAATGATAAACACGCACATAAAAATGTAACTAGAAATAATTGCATAGTTGGAGCATAAAAGTGGCTTGCACAATTAGAAATTAGAGTTTAATTTTGATCCACTGTCAATATAAAGTTTCTTTACACTGTCATCTAATCATGTGCTAACACATCATTAAAAGAGTTAGAATTTTTAGGTAGTTGTTGTGATAGTCTAACTCTTTTAATGATTTGGCAACACATGATTAAATAACAATGTAAAGAAACTTTACAATGACAGTGAATTAAAATTAAATCATAGAAATTATTGATATGCATTTCTTAATGTAAATCTTCACAAGTGAAACACTCCAGTAGGCATGAATTTTTCTTATATATTATTAGTGCACACTTCGATCAGAGCCAACAATAATTAACAAGTGAAAATATACGAAGTCATATGACTCACCTCAATTCTCAAATCCCATTATTTAAAACCCAGCAAAAAGCATACAAACCCAAGATATTGGACATAGATAGATATTGTTCCGTGTAAATTGAATAGCCATGTGTAAATTGTAAAATGAAATTGGCATTGCTTGACCATCACATCTGAAAAGAAATCTACCTAGCTATGAACATAACAGCTCACTTATTAAAGAGAATAGATAGCCAGAGATAGTTAAAGAAGAGTCCAAAATAGAGCGTTTAGACATGCAAAAAAAGTATATTACATTAAGTTAGCCTGACTCTGCCGGAATGGTAACTCGATCCTAGCCTGCAAGATCGTTTGGGAAAAAATTTGGGCTCATTCTCAACCTAAATTTTAGACAAATTTATATAAATATAGATTTAGGCCTAACCTAATCCAAAAAACCTATAGTTGGGTTGGGACATCAGCTGAGTTGTTAACACTTCTAATGTAACTTAGTCCAACCTTCAAGTTAGAAGCATGGTTGTCCGAACCGAACTGGAACGGCTTGTCGGATCATGAACCGGTCTCTCATCCGGTTATGATTAATTGTCATAACTAGATTTAGGGTTGGACCAGGTTGAGCCAGTCAAAATTGACAAAATCGGTAAACTAGCCAGTTTTATGTGAACTAGCCATCATTTTTTTTTAATTTCCTAATCACTTGACTACTCAACTAAAAATGATATAAGGTTTGAGAATTGAGACCCTAAAATCTTATTATACATTTTATGATTGATAATGTGTTATGAGTCATATATATATATTTTAATATATAATTATAACATTATTCGGTTCAACCATACGGTTAAACTAGATGACCGGTTGAACCTGAACCAATTTTTTTTTCAATTTATTGTCTAATTTGACTTTAACAACATTGATAAGAAAATTAGAGTCCTTAGATTCATGACATTAATTGTGGCTATCGTTTAAAAATAGATATATGCTTAATAATCCCAGAGGCAGTTGGCCAGTTACCCAACTTCCAGGAAATTTTTACCAACTTCCCAGTTGTGTCAACTTCTTGAAACATGCTCATATCCAACATGTACTCAACAATTAACCGCCAAAAGGCTATTCTATAAAAGACCATAAAAGATTTGATCACTTCATTACTTTTCATATGAAAAGTACTGTAACATAGTCCAACCCTCAAGTTAGAGGATCGGAATCATTAGATCAATTCGAATCAAGTTGGTGCGCCAACTGCTCAAGCATGGACCGCAATGTAAACTGATTCTAAATCTTTCATTTGCTAGAAGTAAAGCCAGAATTTTATCTTAAAAATATCAATTACTAATAATATTTTTTTGAAAGGGTCAAAAAAGGGTTTTGAGGGTTGGGAGACGGGGGCCCCACCAACCCAGGCACTTAGCTCTGTAATTAAAAAGAAAAAAAATTAAAAAGAGTGTACACATTTTACTTTATCATAGTCTGTAATTTTGTTGTCAAAGTAATTATCATTAATAAAATTACAAATTCAAATTTTCTTCCTTTATATTTTTAGTAATTCTTTTAGTACGAAATCCTTATTCTAGAGGGACGGCCAAACGAACCCAATTCAAACAAGCATTGCAACACTCCCGAAACGCTTAAAAATTGCCTAACACATGACATGAACACCTACGTATCGTTCAACATTGTTGTTGCATAAAAAAAACTCAAAACTTGAGGTCCTCATTGACGATAAACAACAGGGGATTTTCTTGAAATTTTTTACTCTTTTGACAATATAGTAATATTTTTTCTATTACCATCCATAACAACCTTATTTCAATAAAAGAGTCAAAACATTCATTAGCTGATCACACATGCCGATGTTATCTCTTCATCCTCGACGCTGTCCTTGGCACACACTTCTTTCCTTATAAGTTTCTCTGTGATTGAATCAAATTGCACCTCACAAACAATTTATTTGAAACCACAAAATCTTAGAGTTGATTTAATCTATAAATGAAATCTTTTATTTGAAAAGTTATAAAATATGAATTGATTTAATTTTAAAATTATTCTAATTTTAATTATATACATGTACAAATCCATTCAGTTGTGATTAGATTTGAGGGAATTTAATTTAATTTTAATTATTTAAATTGATGATTTTGTTTTTATTAACTTTGCCGTTTTATCTATCATATGCATTACTTACAAGAGAGAAATCAAATCATTCTAAGTAAGGGTAGTAAAAAATATATTAAAATAAAATGAATTTTGATTAATCTTTAATGTGTTCTAAATATGAAGATTAATTTATAAATTAATTCAAGTAATTTTTTTGGTAATGAATTTTAAATATGAAAATTAATTTTTATATTAAATCAAATCAATTTAATTTGGACTACTTCTATTTTTTGATGATTCCAAATGCTGCCAAAGAGTTGTACAGTCTTCTTTGAATTTGCGGTCTTCCACGACACCTAACATCATCAAATTTGTCATTGCAAACGGAAACTAGACAATGTCGTGCGAGGTCTATTATTTTAAATATTTTCAAAGTTATTATGTTAAGAGTTAAATTAAGTATTTTATAATATAATATTTTAAATTATTTTAAAATTTATATTTTGTCTTGAAAATTTTTATTTTATGTTATTGAATTGACTTTGCGAAGTACCATTCTTATATCATATATTTGGAATATGAAATGGTAATTCTATTTCGTGCTCTATCTCAGAGAATCTAATTTTCATATTGGTTAGTAAAAAAAGCATTGAATGGTAAATTATTTCAAATTAATGTTATGCTTCTTTTCATATTAATTTTATGTCTCATTCTATAGAATTGGGAATCACCATTTCTTCATATAGATATAGGATAGTGATTTCATACTCTGTAGAGAGATTTATTTTTTTGCCCAATATATTTTCATTGATTTTATAGAATGAAAATAATTATCTTTTATTAAATTTAACCTACCTAAATCCTAAATTTATTTTTATCCTGCCCTAAATCAACTTCGAATTCCCCTCAATTTCATTTGTTTTCTAAGCAACAAAATTTATATTTAATATGAAGTTATAAAAAATTAAACGTCAAAACTTCTCCCAAATGTATATTCATATGAATCATATCACATAATAATCTATATATATAAGTAAAATTATCTTGGGAAGTTATTAATGACACTATTAACCTTTTTTATGAATAATAATATTATTAATTATCAAATCTAATATTATCTTAAGAAGTAATTAATTATATTATTAACTAATAATTTTATAGATAAATATTAAAAAAATTAACAATGTACGAATTCATTATTAATAAAATTTTAAAATAAAAAAGATTAACAATTATATAGTTTTTTTATACATAAAAAAGTCAATTAACATGTTAATATAAATTAAAATGTCTTCTATTTTTTATTTTTTACTCAATTTACATAACTTACATGAAAATATTAAATTGTGTGTATAAACCAAAATTAAAAGTGCATTTAAATATTGCCACAAATAAAACAAAAATAAAATCGTGTCATAGAATTATTAAATTTTGAATATGAGTATCTCTATTATGATTTATAATTAAAGTATGTATGAATTACTTTATTTTATACTCAAAAAAATTCAATAAAGATTCTTCAAATATTTTGATTATATTTTTTTAAAACCAAAGAAAAATAATTCATAATTATTGATATAAATTTAAAACAAGCCAAGATAACTAATATAATATAAGATATGAGTCAATATTAATTGACAGTATTTAATCTAATGGTTTAAAATTAAATAATTTAATGACCAAAGAGAATTTAACTTTATTATTACCTGTACTCATTATCCTTTATATTTTTTTGGTACATATCTTTTACATATTTAACTATTAGTTTTTGAATTAAAAATTTTATAATAATAATTTTATAGTTATTAACGTTATCAATTTAAAAATATCATATAGTAAAAATATATTCTCTAATAATAATAATTTGAAATTTTGTTCAAATGATCGGTTGAAATTACCAAATACCAATACAAAACTAAAGACATCGACCAAAAATAAAAAAGAAATAGAACATGACAATCTTACTTTTGATATTTACTTTCTAACAGTTATGATATTGTTTTTTACTAGAGGTTAGATTATTTTTCCATTCGCTCTTATATTTTTTTTTTATGCGTCAGCATTCGCTCTTATATATACTAAAAAAAAATCCACGTCACAAAAAATTAAAATCTCTGATTAAGATTTTTATTTTTAAAAATATGAAATACTCAAAAAAAATTATAAGATTATGTGATTCACACATTTTTTTTATTTAAAAATTTATATGCTCATTATCTCTCTCGTACTAAAGATAAAATATTTTTTTGATGCCAGATAATATCAGATAAAGTATTTCTATTATATAGTATTTTTATTTAGTTAATAATATTAATAATTGTCAAATTATAATTACATAATTTTCAATTTACAATTTACAATAATAGTTTAAAATGTAAAAAGACAGGGGAGTTGTTGTAATACTCCAAAATTCCTGTTTTTAATTTAAATATTGATTTTCTCAATTTTTGTGATTTATGATGATTTTTAGGAATTTTTATGAGTTTCATTTAACTCATGTTTATTTTTCATTAACTCTATGTGTTGATATCGGAAATTTTGAAAAATAAAAATAAATAACTTTTATTTTTTCTCCGGAAATACCTTGACTATTTATTAAGGTCGGGAAAAGTTACGAAACTCGAATC
Source organism: Styphnolobium japonicum (assembly GCA_023212625.1). NCBI lineage: Eukaryota > Viridiplantae > Streptophyta > Magnoliopsida > Fabales > Fabaceae > Styphnolobium > Styphnolobium japonicum. Next base: position 14,455,085 of record JALBWW010000003.1, on the reverse strand, counting down.
TAAGACCAGATTCTTAAGTTTTTTATTTTTAGGGATTTTTAGTTTTTGTTAACTTTATGTGTTAAACCGAGATTATTTCGGATAATAAAATAATAATTTTAAAATTTTGACCCGGAAATGCTTTGACTATTTATTAGGACCAGGGAAGTTTATGAAACTCAAATCCGGGAACAGATTTGAAAGTTTTCCAATTTTAGGGCTTAGATTGTCAAATAAAAATATTTTTAGTTTTGGGCCAAATTTTGATTATTCCTGGGGGCCGGGGAGATTTTGGGCAAAACTTGACTATTCTTCAGGGCTGAGAAAATTTACAACACCTAGACCCAAGAGCAGATTTCTAAAAAATATCTAGAATTAAATATCTAGGGCTTGTAACTTCATTGCTTACCTATGACAATCTAGTCAATTTTGAATGGCAAGATTAGTCCATTTTGGAGGCAAGACTTAGTCAATTTTTGAGAGTTTCTTCAAGCTTCACGGTGGATGTCCAACGCCTAGTAGGGGAAGGACGAAAATGTCTTTTATGTGATCTTTTAAGAATTGCTAAATTACCCTTCACTTTTTTCTATAAATAGTCATTCCAGTCATCATTTAAAACTCATAAATTCTTCACTTTCTCTCTCAAATCTAACGGCCAAATCAACAAGATTTTCCTTCCAAGTTTGAAATCAAATATCTATATATAGTTTTAGAATCTAAATACCATTTTAAGAAGCTTTTGTGTAAAAAGTTTCTTGAGAATAAATCATTCTCAAACAATTTTCTTGATAAATCCCAACTTTGAAGAATCAAAAGGTGAAACTTCTTTATCTTCACTTTTTAAATTTCTATTCCAAAGTGTTAGATCATTGGATTGATCCATGATCATCTTATTTCATGTTTTAGAGCTTATATATTATGATCTTGGTTTTCTTTAAGGATATTTATTGGTGGTAAAACAAGGAACTTTCACAAAGTTCTCTTGAGGAATTTTCAAAGAAACAAAGGTCCCTGGGGTTTCTCTATCAACCAATTTTGTGGTAGGAAAATAGGATTTATGGTTTATTTTCTTAAAATTTTTGTATGAATATTATAGTTGATATTCAATTTGTTTATGCTTTATGTTTCATGCTTTATGATTTGTGCTTTGTGATTTTATGTTTTATTTAGCCTATGTGTTTTTATTGCTTTGGAATATTGCATAAAATGATAATATTAAAAGCATGATATTTCTTGGACGTGCATATGTTTGATTGGTTTTATGGAAATCATGGTGGAAAAATGATGGATTTTGGTCAAAAGACCTATGAGCGTTTCGCTCACTATGTATATAAAAAGGAATTTATTTTATTAATTGTTTAACTTAATCAATTGGGTAATATAAGTTAATGATTTTTTATGAAAAGAACAAAATTTTTAAAATAAAGCAGAAGTAATGTTTTTAATTTATACTAATGATGTTTTAATGTATTTAAATTAGTCGTTAGTATAAATATTGAAAATATACTTGAAAATAATTTAATTAGTTTAAAATAGCGTAGTTTTTGTGAAAAACACTTTATGCAATTGAGAGAATACAAAAAATCCTTTCGCGATTGAAAAGTGATTTTTAAAGTCTTACACGATTTAAAATTTACAGAAAACACTTTAAGCGATGGAAAGTTTATAGAAAATCCTTTCACGGTTGAAAAGTGATTTTTAAAGTATTATGCGATTAAAAATTGATAGAAAACGCTTTACACGATTAAGAGTTTAGAGAAAATCATTTTGTGGTTGAAAAATGATTTTTTAAGCTTTACGCAATTGAAAAATGATTTTTTTGGTCTTACGCAATTGAAAAATATCAATTTTTAAGTTACACGACTTAAAAAATAAAATAAAATAACGGTTTTACGTGATTGAAAAACGTAACAGAAATATTACGTGATTTATAAAAAGTAACAAAGGTGTTACGCGAGTGAAAAACAGTAACAGTAGTGTTACGTGATTTTGAAAAATTCCGAGGAGATTGTTTTATTCTGTTTGTGAATAAATTGCATTTTGCATTAAGAAGTCTAATGAGACTTGTAGTCATAGCTTTAAGACGAGGAGATTGAATCACACCTTAGTACATATGCGAATTGCGTAGTGAAGATCATATAGTTGATTTTGGAGTTGTCGAGGTCCGAAAATCCCACAAGAGGCCAGTTGGTATTGTGTCGTGGTAATATGAATGCAACACATCGACGATATCGACTAGAATACTATTCTTATTCCCAGTTTGGTGGAGGGTGTTCGCGTATAGCCGTATTTTGAAATTCATAGCACTTTGGCTAATGAGAAACAAAACATGTACTTTCAAACCACTCTCTCTGCCTGTTGTGTTTAGCTCCATGGAGCAGGGATCAATCATTGACTATGTGCATACTCAGTTGTCATTAGGGGTGTTCATAACCGAACCAAACCGATCAAAACCGAAAAAATCGAACCGAAAAACCGAAAACCGAACAAAACCAATTACTTTTGGTTTTGTTTGGTTTTATTTTATGAAAACCGATTGGTTTGGTTCGGTTTTCGGTTTTCATTTATGAAACCGAACCAAACCAAACCAAACCGAATTAATATAATTATCTATATATTTTTTATAATTTACATACTTATAAATAATTATATTTAAATTTTTGGTTGTTTCTATAAATATTTTAGGCCTATTTATTGTTTATAATTATGAAATGATGTTTTTATTAGGATTTTATACCAACTTTTTTTTAATTGGTCCATAACAAGAACAAAATGATGATGTGTATGAATTTTTTTTAAAAAAAATATTTAGTGAAAAACCGATTGGACCGAACCGAACCAAACCGATTGTAATTGGTTCGGTTCGATTCGGTTTTCCAATTTTAAAAAAATCGATTGGTTTGGTTCGGATGACTTTTCCTCCCAAAACCGAACCAATCCAAACCGCGAACACCCCTAGTTGTCATATTATTGCATTATCATGGTGTCTGTTGATGTTGGTTTACCATTTGAGTGATAACATGTTATATATGTTGATTAATTGTTAAGCATTGTAGATTGGTTGTACTGTCTTTCCATATTGCTTTATTGGATTTTGGTGATATTAGAATCTCACACCTTCTGTTGTAATTATTGTATTTGCTATCTAGTTATGAAGACTGTGATGAGCGACAAACATGAATTTTTTGGATTTATCTAAATCCAATTTCACAGAGGTCCGGAGGCATGGCTCGTACATGTGGAAACGGAATGTATTAAGTATGTTGGAGACATATCTCTTACAATCGTAGGACCCATAATGGTGACCCTATTAGTATATTTACAATTATTTTTTTTGTAGAATTATTTATGCCTATTAGGGAGTTGTGAGGGTTTGGCGCTCAGTACACTCCCCAAGAAGACTCTAAAGTTTCTTTTGCAAGAGCTCCCACGTGTAGAGCTGCTAGGACTACTGTAAGGAGATGTGCCTATTTCAGAGGGTCTGTACCTGGAAAGCCTATATCTGAGGAAGATCCGGAAGAGGACCCTTCTCTGTAGGTAGATTATTATGGCTAGATAGGTAATAATATTGTTGTATAGTACGTTTGTTTATTTTCTTGTAAGTATTTATGATCTGTATTATGTACTAAAAATGAGTGTAAACAACAAGTAATATACAGGATGTGGATTATTTATACCTTGGTGTGAAATATAGTATTACTCTTCTATTTGTTTTATATTATCCGCGGAAAGAAATTTTGAAACTCATATTTTTGTATACATAAATTACAAGAGGTTTTAAATGAACTTTATTTTCATTTAAATGTGACATTCAACCGAAGGTGTTATAGTTGCTATGATACATTTATGAGTATGGTACACAAGATGAGTTGTCAATCATTTCATTGACGATTTTTTTTTTTTTGGTTTCATAATGGTATCCCCCACATTGAAAGGAAGACTAAATTCCTTTTGGGCTACTGAATGCAACAAGTAGAGCCCTTTCCAAATTGACATCTCCAAGCATCGAACCATTATTGTTTCTTTTGATGCAAACAGCTTCTACCACTGCAACTAACCAACATTGGGTTATTGATGGTTAGTTTTTACAACAGATGTTTGGAAGTCTATTAAATATAATTAGCAACCAATGAATGTCGGACAATTTATCTTGGGTACCGGTACTCATGAAAAAAATATAAGTATTAGAGTAATCTCTAAAAGATTATTAGTAGAGTTAATAATAAAGTATCAACAAACGTTAGGTGTTGTGATAAGCGAGTTACACTCTTAAGATAAGGACACAAGTTTGAACATTGGAATCCGCGCTTGTTAGGAGGACCTCATGCATTAACAGTCATGACAATGCTGAAAGGAGATTAGTTTCAAAATGTTAATAACTTGTGGGAATACCCTAGAAAAAAAGTTAATAATAAAATCAAATTGGATTTCTTCATTAAATGTAGATTTAATGAGTTTTCGCTACACTAAAAACATTAACTTATTAATATCTTTCTTCATTAAATGAAGAAACTTTAAATCATTAGATTAAATTACAATCAATAGTCAGACTTTAGTGTTATAGTTTATACTTAAACATATGTCAATTGATCCTGATCTATAAGATATATATGAAAAATGTATTTGCCAAAGAGTTCTCTCAATTAAAGAATTAAAATAATAAGTATTAAATGTAAAAATAAAATATTTATTCCCTCTAATTCACAATAAGTGACGTTTTGGTAAAAGGCACGAAGATTTATAAAGACAAGTCGAGCCTTAATTATGGGAGTATTTTTTCCTAAACTACTATTTCTGAATTTGCATCAATTTAGGAGTATTTAAGTAGTTGAGACTTCATAGATTTTACGAGTACAAGTGTAGAGTTGTAAAAAAAAAAAAAAACAATCAAAGTTTCTTTGGTCTTTGAGAAAGTCATTTACTATCGACTACGAGTTTTTCACTAAAAGTAACAACCAGAGCAAGTATTATTTTAAAAACTCAAAAAAATTTAATATTTTATTCATTAAGTAATTAGGTAAATTTGTTGAGAGATATTAAATGTTTCTTTTAGTAACACCTATGAAAAAAGTTAAGGGAACATTTGATTTATTTTCAGTTTATATGTTTTTATTATAATTATATAAATGTCACATTATTTTTATTTTATTTTTTGTTTTTAAAATTGTATGAAAAAATAGTGAAAATTTCAAAATATTGTTTTTATCATTTCTATCCCAAAATTTTCAAAACAGAAAATAAAATAAAAATAAGGTAACATTTTTGTAATTATAACAAAAACATATCAACTAAAAATAAAAACAAAAAACGAATCAAATACTCCCTTAACTTTTTTATTTTTCTAATGATGGTTATTTATAATATTAAATCAACTTTAATTATATTCCATATTAATTCTATGTACCATATCAAACTGCGTATTTAAACGGCGATTTTATTTTAGCATATTCCATAAAATCTTTCCTATTTGGTGTATCAAAACGTTTCGTTAATATCATATTTTGCTTTCGTCATGCTATACGTGCACTGAAATTTTTTGCAACAAATTACAATTATGAAACAAAACACAACTGAACTCATTCTTAGCTGCTATCAAACACAAATTTTCACTCTTTTCAAAAAGAAAATTATGGATTTATAATTTTTATCTATATAAAATCAAAATTTGTAAACTTGCTATTCGATAGATTCCTCTTCATAAAACGTTAAGGAATAGTTATTTCCATATAATGAATGCAAAATTGAATTTCCCTTGCAATGAACGCAACGTGCTCTTTTAGAGTCTTATAAAATCTTTAAATTGTTACATGATTACATGTTTTTGGGTAGTTAAAAAACAACTAAATCTACTAATAAAAAGATGGTTGTAGTGGCAAGTGACTTTAATTTCAAATATTAGATTAGATGTTTGATTCTTGGAGTCGTCATTATTAAAATGGATTATAACTATCACCTTGAATTAGTTTCATACTTAAAAAGTATAAAAATACTCTTAATTCAAATAAAAAAAATAACAAAATATTTTTTTATTAATCAATGTTGTAAATATATGTCAAATAATAACATTATGAACCGGAAGATTTCAAGAAAAAAAAAAAACCCTTAGTTTTATGAATAAAAATAAGATATATTTTTTCATATTTTATCAATGTTTTTATGAAATTTATATTATTGCTTGTGGATTATTGTTTTGATATCATAAAAAAAAAAGTCAAAAAACCGATTGAATCTGAATCTGTATAGTCTTAACAAAATTAAGAAATCCAATGCGTGAGGTTCAAAGACCATTGGTTCCTAGTGCGGCTCATTGGACGAGGGAATCTAAAGGGAAGCTTACATCACAACAATATATCACTCAACCCAATCGCCTCATACGGGAGAGTAGATCGATTTCCAACATTCGGAGAATCAGAAATCAGCGTCTCCAAAGAAGAAAATAGAGAAAAGCACATAAAAAAATGCCAACAGAAGAAAGAAAAAAAACCTTATTATATATATATATATATAGTTCCATATAACATATATAGGATCAAGAAGACGATTATGTAAAACGAGTAAGGGCGTATGTGATGCACATTGCACAGCACAAGTTGAGCTCATGACGGAGAATAGATAGGGACATCAGTAGAGAGATAGCAAATAAACCAAAATTTGCCAGACAAAATTGGGAATGAAAACGAAGGCTCGCAATACCCTTCTGGTTCTGGAGGATGCCCTCTAGCCTCCATGGGGACCAGATAAATCAAGGGACCATCCCAAATTGAACCATGGACCCTTTTCATTTTATTCATTCTAATTCTAAGCATTTTCACTGCGAAGACGCAGCATGAATGATCAACGATGGTAAAAAAAATTACTTATGTATTGATAGCCTTTTATTTATTTATTTTTTTAATAAGAAAAACAACTTTATTAAGAATAAAATGAAATAAAACTTCTCTTATTTCTCTTTCTTTCCCCCTATATTTTTGAGTTCTGGGCCTTCTAGCATTGAGCAATTCAAATGAACAACTTAGCTCAGGTTCACTAAATAATGTATGTTAGACTAGATCTTTTTGGTCTCAGAATTTTAGATGCAACCCATGCAAAAACATCTCAACAACCAAGTAAACCTAAACATTTATTGACTACTTCCAACTTTCTTTAATCCATTGAATGAATCCATTATGTATTGATAACTAAAATCTCAATTTACTGGCAAAGAAAATTGTTTTTGTAAGTATAACGTCAGGAACTTCAGCTAAAGGACAAACTTTATTGCACTGGATACACATATTCCTCATCCCATCTGAATGCTGCAGCTTGTGTTGCATTGCAACTCCCCACTTCTGAGAGCACTAAAGGCGTGGTTGCAAGGAGCCAAAAAAAAAAAAAAAGAAGTAGAAAACCAAGAGAAAAAGGTTTCCTTGAATTGCTGAACCATGCATGTTTGATCATGTTCAAAAACAAATTAGAATAAACTATTATTTTAATCCCTCAAAATATAATTCTTTGGCAATTTAGTCACTACTTTAAATAAATATACAATTCAGTCATTTAATTATTCAAACTCATTTCATTTTATATTCAAACACATTTCACTTTATTCCTTTTATTATCACTGATGATGATACAAGTTTGAATAATGTAAGAACTGTATCGTACACATAATTTTAATCGAGTGTTAAGTTATGAATGAATTACAAATGTAGGAACTAAAATATCATTTTACTCAAACAAATTATATTTTCACATGATCTTTCCACCTATGTTTGATCCGGTCCAAAGATCGAATCAGCAAGACTTCAGAATTATGATTTGATTGGTTTAATCGGTCAAACTGAATGATGTAATATATATATATATATATATATATATATATATATATATAAGTAAATCTAATAACTTGAATTATAAAAAAAAAGACTATTTACGATGATATTTATTATTGTGTACAACTAAAATAACATTATTTTGGGAGTAAAAAGGATTTTAAGAAAAAGTTGGGGGTTTAATCCTTATTTTAAAAAAAACCATTATTGTTTATTTAAAAATAATTATAACTATCAAAATAAGGATTTTTTTTAATGAAAAATCAATTGGCCCCTTCGATCAATTGCTATCGAGTAAATCTCAAAAAATTATATGAAATCGACATAAATTCATTCAAATTAAATAAATAAGTTAAAAGTTATGATTTTCACAAAGATAGAGGTTCAAAAAAAAACTTTAAAAACTACTTAAAAATGAAAAAATAATTAAAAATTCTGAAAAGGTAATGAAAATTGGTTAAATTATTTTGTTAAGTCTCTATACTTTATAAGTTTGTAATTAAGTCCTTATACTTTTAAAAAAAATTGTAATTGAATCTCTCAATTTTTGACAAACATTATATCACCTTCAAAATAAACGGAATTGTCTAATTTAAATGGCATCCTTGTCAAAATTGATTGCCACTCCAGCAATCCACTGTCTAATAGGTATCCTACATGGCCTGCAGTCAAGAGATTTGCACATGGTGGAGTATATTTTCCCCTTCTCCATCTGAATCCAGTCTCTCCCTCCCTCCATCTCCATATCTGCTCACCATCTCTCATTTTTCCGTTTGATTTGCTTCTCAATATATAATTAATCTTTTGGTTGTGTGTCTCACCCATCCCAAAGACTCCAAAACTTCCAACTTCTTTCGTTCAACCATGGAGTACCAACTCCCAGAAAATTCAGCCACCAAAACTAGTCACAATCTGATACCTGCTATATACGCTAACATGCACAAACTTTCCTTGTTTCTTCTGCATCATGACTGAAACAGTCCCTTCCCTCAGAAGAGCAAAAATTGCTCACTACTTCAAACAAATGCCTCTTAGAGACGGTCAATAACATATCCCTTTTCTTCTTTCACTTTACTTTGTCCTCTTGGGTTCTCTATCTCTGGTTCACTACAGATATGAAAATGCAGTTGATTATGAAAAAGACAACAAAGACAGTGATGGTGATAACAATGAAGATGATGATTGAAGCGTAGCCAATTGCGAATTATAGAACCACTGTTGTAGCAAACTCGAGGGCTGCTGCTGCTGCTCTTATTGTCCATGGAAGTCACTGAAGCTCTTCAGCAACTGAGAAATGTAATTAGCCCTATCTTGCAACTGGCTTGATGCGCTGGTGAATAAGCCAATTTTCTATATATGTAATTTAGAACCCCGCCAAGCATAACCATAACACAAGATACAAAACATGTGATTTCTACCCACATTTAGCATCAGCCACCAATATTTACATTAAACAAATTCAGCAAACTGCAAATTAAATTAATCCCATAACCCATAAAGAAGAATCCACATGATGAAATAAACCAACCGCAGGGAAAACAAGCAATAGCTCCGATTTCTAAGAAGGAAGGAAATTATACCTTTTTTTTGGGGGAAAAAAAAAGAGCCGTGTGAATGGAAATGGCAAATAAGTGAATAATAAGTGAGGAAGTGGTGTACTTGGATGGTTTTAGAGAATGTGGGTTGGGAAGAGTAGAACGGAGATGAGGTTCGCTGAGCTTTAAGCTTGAATTGGACTGGGACCACTGAGAATGTGGTGTACTTCCTCACGACTAGGCTCTGGTGCGTAGAGAACGTGCGCAGGGAAGTGGAATCGTCTCTGTTTGGACACAAAGAAACATGGGCTAAGTTTGAGTTAAGCTTACATGTTCTGTTTGAAGTGAAGCATTTGTGATTTGCCACATATGCTTATGGGGAAGTTATTAGGCCACCTAAGTTACCTATTACACAACAGGTTGCTAAAGTGGTAAAGAATTTAGCACATGAAGTTTAACTAAGCAATTCCGTCGACATTCACGATAATTTAATGTTTCTCATAATACAAGTTTATTAAATTACAAGAACCCAATTACAAACTTTTAAATATGAAGACTCAATTAAAAATCCTCAAATATTACAAGAATCTACAAAGTAATTTAACCTAAAAAAATTCAGAAACAGTAAATAAAAAGAATTAAAGAACTGACTCCAACTCACAGTTCAATCCAATTTCGACACTAATGACAATTTGATCAATTTTGAATGAAACCGGATGAGATACACACCCTATTTCCAGTCCGGTTTAAAACACTGCTTTTAACTATATAAAGCAGAATCAAAATTACATCCTACAACGAATTCAGATTTTTGAAATGTTGATTTCGTGTACCAGTTCAATCAACCCGAAGATCAGCAAAAGCCGAATACCTATTCCAAGTACTAATGTGGAGCTAGGGAAATGATTGACAATAGACAAAGCTTCAGATTACCCAAGGATATATTCACGCACAAAAATAGCACCAATTCTTTCCTTGGAATACACCATAAAATTGGTTTCTGAATAATATATTCACTCAAATCAAATACCGACTCCGTAGAAATTACCAATACAACTAGGACTCAAATAAAAAATAAGACTCAAAGCCGCATTTAAGAAAACCCTCCCATTGCCACATAACACGGGTCCCTGCCACCGCAACATATCTCCCCAGCATATTTTTTAATACAACATACACCGCTGACAAGGAAATTATGCTGCTGTTGAACCCACCAGCCCCCTTCTTATTTGGACATGGTAGTGTAAACTGACCCACCCGAGCACCTCATTAACCACGAATGACACGACCAGACTGACACTAGACACCACGAGGTGCAATGACCGACCCCCAAGCCCCAGACTCGACCCCAACAGCCACCCTAGCATCAATCCCTGCTCCATCCAAAGTCCCTACAATTATTAAAACCAATTGGTTTAGAGAATAATGTGATATTTTATACCAAAAAAGGGCAAAAATTATGATTATGACCCTAAAGAAAAAAAAAAGACATATATAAAGCATTTACCCACTAAAGAAAAGGTCTTCAACTGAAGTTGAATCCACCAGATGGGACTGGAAGCTCGTTGCTTCCAAAATTGAAACCAGGTTGAGCACCATCGCCAGAAGGTAGTGTCTCATCTTCGTCTTCCAACCAGTATGTTTCGAGAATTTTAACAGCCTTCTCATATATTTCATTGTTGTCATGACTCTGCAGATTTTCAATTTTCTCCAATCCCTCAGCATCATCTATCATCTGAGCATACAAGTTGACATCTCCAGTGTTACCCAAGCTCTTCTCAGCTTCCCCGACCTTCAGAATATTCTCTAGGCCTTCTAAACAGACAGTGACAATTCTTGGGTCGGGACAAACGAGCAGATCACAAAGAGGTTTAATGCAACCCTGACTGACCAAGTACCTTATAACCGCATAAGATAAGTCAATACTATAAATTCACAATGGTAACATTATAAAATACAAACAATAAAAAAAATACCACATACTTGATTTGCTCATGAGTACCACCAGATGTAGCATTCGAGATTGCCCATGCAGCTTCTTTTTTTATGTCAAACTCAGCATTTTGAAGAAGATTGACAAGGGGAGCAATCAGACCAGCTTCAATAACAGCCTACATATATAAAATGCATAAAATCCAGAAATCTTTTTCAACGAATAATCCAACTGAAAATCTTATCCTTTACAATAAAAATAAAATAAACCTCATTCAAGATCACAAACAGGAAATATAACCTTTAATGCCCTACTTCCAGCAAGACAAAAGATTCCCTTCAGTGGTGTGCTTGCAACATATTGTAAATAACAGTATTTATCATGTGATACAAAAAATTAAGTTTCAGCCAATCCAACTGATGAGTCAAACTTCATGGTCTTACAGTGACCTCATACTCCAACTCTTATTCTTAGGAGACAACAAAATACCAAAGGCCACTGGCATACCACATTACCACAGTATATTCACTAGACTCCACCTTTTGTAATTAGAAAAAAATTGTATTCTTGGGGTTGGGGATGACAATAAATCAATCATCATTCTCTTCTCCAATTGGTGTGACCTGAGAACTAAATAAATCTAAGTTGGTTATTATTGCACTATATCTCCACGTTAAACTACTTATTGCTCCCCATATTACAGGACCAAAACAAGAAGAAGAAGAAGCCTCAATCAGAAGTAAAGAAAATTAGGGCACAGTCTAGTAACTTTAAAAGGTCAATTTCACCATTGAGAAATTCAATTTAATATGAATGCAGATATCAAAACATCAAACTTAAAACAAAAAAAAAGCACCCAGTACAAACAGATAGTAGAATTCATTAAACACATGATTTAACACCAATTGAGCTTCAAATAATTGGGATTTACTGGATTACCTGTATTTGTTCCCTGTTTCCAGCTGTAATGTTTGATATAGTCCAGCAAGCTTCTTTCTTGATGCTTTTTTTATGATTATGCGTCAACAGGTTCAAAAGGCATGGGAGTGCACCATGATTGATAATAGACTAATGAAAAGAGTTCCACCAAAATTAGGAAATTCTTAGAATAGTGACACATGCACAAAACAGAAGGGAAGAAGACACAAGATTCATGGTGATAAGTGGTAGAAGTATTAGTAAGTAATAGTAAAGTGTGTGTGTGTGTGAGTGAGCGCGTGTGCGTGTGCATGTGCATGTGTTAAAACAATGAGAGAGACAGACATTGCATTCTTTTCGTGGATGCAATGACTATTAATGTATAACTTTTTCACTCTTCCTAGACCTCTCCCTCAATCACTATATTACCCTCCCCCCCAAAAACGATTCTGATCATAGTCAATTCCAATTAGAAATGACATGACAACTGCAAACACTCCCAAGAGACCAAGTCAGCCACCTCAACAATGTTATAAAATTAATTAATTCTAAAATTTTGCAAGCATCCAGATCCATTACCCCCAACTATAGCATCAGTATTTTACTACTTAATTACATTAGACACACAAAATTACCTATCAACAATTTGGGGTGTAGTTATTTAAATAATTTAATTTAATTTTTCCAAATTACTTACATAACACTATAAATTTATTCCTTTACTCAACAAAACTTGAATTGAATAAGAATATATTTGGTACCCAATAATTCTTACAAGTTACAACTGTTTACAAGTCATTACCTGAGTCTGCATATCATCTCCAGTCACAATATTTCCCACTGTGCGAAGAGCAGGAATCAGCACAGAAGGAGATGGGTGCCTTGAAAACAAGCATATAAATTTAGGACCAAGACGATCAACAAGTGAAACAACAGAATCTTGGTTGACAAGGTATAGTAGAATTAATACTCACAGAAGGAGCTGCACCAGTCTGCCACATACACCTGCCTCAATAACTGCTTGGATTTTGTCATTTGTTCCGTCAGAAAGATATGATAGTGCCCAGCATGCATCTGTGAGGACCTCTTCATCATTGGAAAAAACCAAACGCTCAAGAGCTGGAAGCGCTGGCCTCACCTGTCCACAAAATTATAGCATTAACATTATGCCAAAAGAGGCTCTCTCAAACGTTAGATCTAAATTAACCAATAAAGAGAAAAAGACAATTACCTGCTCAAATGGAGGCTGTGGCTTGCCCCTGCAAAAGTTTGACAGAGTCCATGTGGCATTTCTCAGCATTGAAAGTTTTGCATGCTCATTCAACTGGGCCAATAGAGGGATCAGGGCACCATGGCTGAGAACAAGATCTCGACACCTAGGGGAGTCACCAGCAACATTTCCCAATGCCCACACCGCCTAGAATTCCAGAGAATTAATGTTCAGGAGAGTTCAGTAAAAATTTAAAAAGGAAAATGCTAGTGCTACCACATTCTGGTATCAAAATACCTGCTCCCGAACATCATCACTAGGCGAACTGAGTAGCTTGACAAATATTGGGACTGCCCCGTGATCAATTACCACCTTCGTGTTCTCAGAAGTGCCAGATGCTATGTTTGTGAGAGCCCATGCAGCCTCAAACTAAAAAAAACAACAGGTTAGATAAAGAACTAATAAACACAACAAATTTCAACAACTCCACACTATAAAAGGCTCCAAAATGAAAAACACACAGCTTGAATGAAAAAAAAAAAAAAAAAGCAAACCTGTAGCTGAGGGAAATCCTCCCTAACAAGAAACTCAACAAAACGAGGCACAACACCGGATTGAATAACTTCCTCAATCGGAGGGCTCCGCTCTATAGCAGAAACAGAACAAATATAAGGACTTTAACACATAGAATAGAAGCGAAGCAACACAGTGATTTAGTAATATCAAATAGAATCCACAGTTACCAATTGAAAGCAGCTTCCGAAATTGCGTAGTTGCCTCCAATTGCTGGCTACTATCATCCGACCAGACCCCAGCAACCATCGAAGGAAGACTCTCTAACTGCAACCAACAACAAACAAACAAGAACAACCGTCAAAACCATTTTTAGCAACTACCTAAAACTACAACACCTAACATACAAAAACCCATTCACGATCCAAACAAAGAGACATAGAACAAGCACACAACGTTAATCATCACGACCAAACGATCAAAATCAGAAACCCACAGATCACGATCGAGCCTTAATTTGTACCAAAAAGAAAAGCGGAAAGGGATATAATGCAAGCACGGTGGGAAAAGAAGAGAGAGATGCGGCGATGGAGATACCTTTTTCTCGACAGTGGAAGGCTGTAGAGGAGTGGGGAACTGCTGCTGAGCTTGGAGGCCTTCGCGGCGCTTCTTTTGCAAGCTTTCCTCGCGCTTGCTCTTGCGGATCTCGACCATGTTGTCCTCTCTTCTCCGGCGCCCCTCGTCGGCGTCCACGGCCACCTTGTAGCGGTTGCGGCGAACCTCGGTCCTTGCATTGGGCCTGAGCGACATCGTTTCTGTGCTCGATCGAGAACGATAACCCTAGCACTAGCAGCAATCTATGCTATGCTATGGAATTCGAAGATCGAAGGAAATGGAAAAACCCTAGATTTTTGGATTGAGAATTGATTTGCAGAGAAGAGAGAGAGAGAGACAGCATGGCCTTTGATTTTTGAGAGAAAATTTAAATAGAGCTTTTGGGTTGGGTTGTGTCGGGTGGCGGTTGTAGCGTTTGGATCCTGGATCCATCCAGGGCGGGGCGGGTTTGGATCCGTGGAGCCTCAATAATGAAGTTGATGAGTGACTGATGATGATGCGGTGCGGTTGTTTGAAGTTGTAGGTTTTTAATGGATCGAACCGCCTTGATGGGAACGGGTTATGGTTCAATGATAACAATCTTCCCTGAAATGGATATGTTTTTGGTCCGAGATTTATCCAACTTCAACGATATTTTTTTAATATATTATATAATAATAATGAAAATTTAATTAGAGGCATGTGTTTGAAACTTTGAAGTTTGGTTTGGATTGGAACGTTGGTGTATATTATTTATTATTATCTTTTTTCCGGTATTGGGATGAAAAGATTCATGGGAATATCTGAATATCACAAATAGAATTGAAGTTGGGTGAATGATGTGAAAACTGTTTCGATCCTAATTTGTGATTGAAATTTATTTTATAAATTAAAGAAAAATTCTACCATGAGGGTTTATAAGAGTAGCAATACTTTATAGAAATGATGTTGGTAGTGAAGTGCTAACAAAAAAATAAATGAGTTTGGTGAATGTGATAATGTTAAATGACTCCACCTACAAGAAAACATAAAATTAACAACAAATGTATTTAGGAGAAAGTTAGAGGAATATATTGAAGATACCTATTGTATTGATTTAGTTATATAATAAAAAGACTAATTGAGACTCCAATAAAAAGGATAATTCATATAAAAGATAGTCCAATTAAAATAAATAAATAGAATACTTATCAAAACTTTAAACTAAATCATTTAAAACACCCTGCTTTGAATAGTATTTATTGAAAATTTGAATTTTAATATAATCCAATAACATTTCTTGATTCATGTAACCAATTTTATTTAATAGGATAAAACTTAATTATTATTATACCTTTTTTGTATAAGATATGATTGTTTTTTCATATTAGTGCATAAAATATCTCACTAATAATTAATAGGGTTACAAACTTGCTAACCCCCCCACACACATATATTTATTTATATATACATATATAAATAATATTGATATAATAAAAGTCGATAACAGAAACAGGGGCGGACTTGGGGTGACACTCTCAAGGTCAAAAAAATTATTGTGCAATATGAATAATATTTTAGACCGGCACTTCCATCAAATTAAAATATGTCCTCTCCTCTAAAATTCTACTATGTAGCATCCCCTACTTAAAAATTTATAGTTCTAGCACTCAACAGAAACATATAAAGTGGATCATTTTATTTGTTTGTTTAACCTCTTTTTTTCATCCTTCTCTATTTTTACATACTTTTTAACACCCTTCCATGCACATTTATAACTATCAATAATTAAAATATAAATTAGTCCACTGTCAAAATTAGTCAGCAAGTTCTGCAACTTTCAAGAGTTTCTTCAAATTTCAATATAATTTTTATTTATTTATGTTAAACTTTTCTCACATTATTAGAGACCCACTAATATCTCACAAATTTTAACTAAAATCC
Organism: Styphnolobium japonicum; assembly: GCA_023212625.1. Classification (NCBI taxonomy): domain Eukaryota; kingdom Viridiplantae; phylum Streptophyta; class Magnoliopsida; order Fabales; family Fabaceae; genus Styphnolobium; species Styphnolobium japonicum. The sequence goes on along the minus strand of JALBWW010000003.1, from coordinate 14,438,669 downwards.
CTCCCTCTATATATATATATATATATATATATATATATATATATATATATATTATGTTTACAAAATCCCTCCCTATAATTGCAATACCTGAAATTTCATTTTCACCCATTTTAGCAGATTCCTACTAAATATCTCACTACACTGTCACATGCATTGTACCTTCACAATTTGCAGTTAAATCACACCCTCAAATTGAATATTTCTTTGCATAAATGATTTCTACCTCTAATTGTACTTTCACACATTTTATTTGGATGGACCGAGTCCTGTTCGAATATTTATTTTAGCCTTCGTGATCAATTCTTTTGGGTACAGTTTAGCCTTCTTCATCTAATGGTTCATCTTTGTAACTTTTTCTTTTTTTAACATAATAAGAGTATCTTCGAGTACGCTTTGCGTCAACCAAAATTAAATCATTCCCTCAAGAATTTTAAGGTGCACCCCCACATCGGATTTGTAACTTCTAAAATCAAGTTTCATGGGACTTCTGCCATATTTGACCAAGTTCAATCTCATTGTTCTTTTCCCTCACTTTTGGAATTTGTAGGAATTGACGATGACTGTTGGACTTGGACGTATGCAAGTGAAAGATTGCTTATTCGGCTTAAGATTACAATATTTTGAGTGTATTCCTTAGCCAAGTTAAAAATTCACATTCGAATAACTGAATAAGCAACTACATTTGTATCATAACGCTATTTTTATAAAGGTCCTTAAATCTTTCTTTGATATCATCTAATTCCCTTTTTCTTCTTTCACAATGTTATGTCTGCAAGTTAATCTTGCAGAATCAGCAAGTGTTTCTCACTCACAAGTGGGTCACTTTACCCCAAGCTTGGGAGCTTTCTTTCCTGGAAATCCTGATGGTTGCCATATTCTGTGAAGCACTAGCACTCTTCTATTTCTTGGTTGTTAGGCCGATTGTTGTAATTGGAGCCACACATACAAGAACATGAACAACATCTCAGGTACCAAAATAGTTTACCAGCTTGATATTACAACCACGATAAAGCAAGTATATATGCTACTCTACTGGCATCACTTAATTGCCCTCCCTAGCTTGATTTTATTAACTTGCATTTTTGTGTAAGGTTTTTAACAAGCTCTGGTTTCCATCACAGACAATATCACATATAAATATGGCATACGCATTTTGAAGAGAGCTTTGCAACCAAAACTTCTCACCAAAAACTGGAAAGTGTATTATAAGTAGTAGAGGCGCTTAAAGGAGGTTTGTATGTACGTTCTATATTTTTTACCATTGGATTCTACATCCTCCAACAGGCAATAATTAAGCCAACTAGGCCGAAGTTATCATACCAAAAGCAAAAGGTACCTCATGAATCATATTTACATTAGTTATTTACACAATCAAATTGATTGTATAGTTGTGTAAATATAGTTTTGTCCTCCCTCCACTTTACTTACAACCCGTTCCCTATGCCTTTTAGTTTTGGCCAAGCTAAAGGCTCAAACTATACTTTCCTTTGTTTACACCAAAGTTGTAGCTTTTGTTGAAAGGAGTTGGAAATACAGATAATAGATGCTCATTCTGACTCTCTCTGGTTGTGGGGTTCTCCCTGGCAACGGCTGTGATATGTCGTTGAGGTGATCTTGGTGGAGAAGCATAGAAGGCAGAGGTCTCAAGAACCTCTCTCCGAACATTTTCTAGCTCCTCTGACATTCTTTGCGCCCGTAGTGCTGTTAGGTATAAACCAGCAGCCAGGAAGACTGTGGTTAAAGCAAACACCCCAGCAGCAGAGAACAAGCCTTCTCTGATGACAAGGCAACCGGTTCTAGGCTTGGACCAATTCTTCAGATGGCCTGACTCTACACTCAGTCCTGCCAGCAACAAAATCTCCCCAACTGCAAAACAAATCCTACAACATACAGAAAGTGTTAAATTCACATTTTTTCCCTGATGCTTCATGCTAATTGCTAACAGAGTAAAGATTTTGGGTTTTGGTTATGAATTACCCTGATGTTCTAGTTCTAGGGTAGAAGTTCTGCCATTTAATTTTTTAATAACAGGTGAAGGTTGCATATTGGACTTGGAATTCGAAGCAAAACAACGAGGGGAGTGGGTTGGACAATGATGAATTTTTTAATTTGGGAAATATGGTATTACTATATTTGAGTATATAGAGATGTATTATTGTTGGCCAAAGGTATCATAATTAGACTTACCAGTTTGTTGTTAGGACTGAATATTCCAGAGAATTAATATAAGCAGGATTCCCTATTAAATGAGGATTTGCTTAATTTAAATTAAGACTATTTGGGTGTAAAGTTAATGTACCTTTCCTAATAATAGAAGTGGTTTGCCTACGAAGAGATAATTATGTATGAAATTAAGACTTCAAATAATTAATACAATGATGGGACCATGCAATCAGCATATGTTTGTTCTTCTCTTTGATCTCCTTTCCTCCCACCTCCCTCCCTCCCTCCCTCCCTCCCTCCCTTTTCTCTGTCTTTCATCTTCTCACCTTATTATTTTTCTACTCTATCTCAGTTATTACTCTCTAATCTTAAATCAATTAGGTCCCCAGCCCCATCGAGAATTGTTTTTGAGGGTGAATCCTCACAGCACATCTATGATTGGATTAGCACTAGCAAAACCTTCCAATTCTAATTTGGAAAAACTTTAAGAAAATTTACAGGCAAGCATGAATAAGGAACTATATTTTCTGCAAAAACTGAAGAATAAGAAAACAAATGTCTTTTTCTTACCAAGTTGTAATGAAGAAAAACCCAGCTTGCCATGTTAGGGACTTGGCAGAAGCAGAATCAGGATCCCAGGTAAGTAAAGCAGATGATGATTTACTTGCTGCGATCAACATATAAGTATGCTCCACAACCATGGCAATTGCTAGTCCAACAAAAGCAGAAACAGCGCATAGCAATGGCACTTTCCCACTACCACTGTAAACACATTCAGATTTTCCCCCCTTTTCTTTTCCACCTGTGCTAATCCATGTCACCTGCAATATCAACCCCACCAGATTATATTAACTTCATAAGAAGTTCACTTTTTCTTTTTCCTCTTTTTGGGGGTAATTGGTAGATTTGTAATTTGCAAACATATTAAACTTGTACCTCAGAACGTGTGGCTTCTGCTATGAGACATAGAATGAAGCAGAAGAGGCCCAGTAGGATTGTGAAAACCATAAGGAAGGCACCTGTTTTGCTACTCAAATCTGTTTTTCTTCGGCTTGGTTCAAGGTCTGCATGTGTGACTGCCATTCTCCGTGGCATTTTCTTGAGTTCAAGAGAGATACAATTCATACGGGAGAACAGAAGAATATGAGATTGAGATTTTAAGTTCTGAAGGGAAGAATTGAGAAAAAGAAGGAAGAGTTCCAGAATTACTTGGAGCAAAGGTTGCTTAAAGGCCAAAGATTCCCAGGTTGTGGGATTTAATACTAAGCATTCACACAAGGGCAATTGTTAATTAGCACCATAAGTTTTGCTTTGATACTGAGCGATGAAGACAAAGCAAGTGCTCATGATTCATGACAAAGCAAACACGTGTACATTATGGCTCTTCCACTCCCGAAGTGTATTGTGTCTTTCAGTTAATTCAGTTTGTTTGTTTGTTTTTGCAAATATTAACAAAAGGTGAGAACAACTATGTAGTTTTTGCATAGTGTACACCTATATGCATATGGGGAATTCAACTAGAATTTCCCTTGAACCTATTGCAAAAAAGGAATCACTTTAGTGGCTACTTTAAAAAATGAAAGCAACCTGCGATTAAGTTATATGACTATAGTCATTTTCTGATGATCATTGTATTTTTCTGACTCAACCTCTAGTCTCTAGAAAGGAAAAGAGAACATAAAGTTGAACCGTATGCTGAAATAGTAAATGTATGATGAACAAACCTTTCTCAGGAAAGAAGAGGAGAAAGGTAGGGAAAAAGAAAAGGAATCAAATTTGTCAAATATTGGAAAGCGAATGAATTCTCTGCTTCAGATTTGGGGCAAAGCAATATAAGATGAACGGTTGTTATTCTTCTCTAGAGCTTAATATTCTTGATTTAATTTAAGCCTTCTAGAGTTTTTTAGGTACATAAAAAGTAAGTGCTGGGCATAAACAACAAAGTTCCAAAAAGTGATATTCCGAGGTGGAAAATGCAGATGAGGAACAAAAAGAGCCGCCAATAGACACCAAATAAGTGAATTGACAAATGGAAGTATGAGGTCGATCGCAATGGTGGTGCTCCAACAATAATTGGATTTGGATGTCGGTTTGGTTTTCTTTAAAGAATAAAAAAATGTATTCTTACAAAAAAAAAATTATCCATATGTTGTGCATTCCAATTGCTAAGATATTGGTCTATCTAATAAGCGTTTGATTTAAATATTTTATATGTTTAATAATTTTTTTAAACAGATTTGATTGATTTTTAAAAGCAAAACTAATTTTAAAAATCTTACACCTAAGTAGTATTTACCTAATTAGATTTCTTTTATTTCAATCAAGAGTTTTTCTATTTTTCGTCTTCTCTTTTTTACTTTATCTAAATTTTAAAAATAACTTAAATCAATAATCCCCAAATAATATTTGATATTAAACTAATCTAAAACAAGATTTTAAACAAAATAACTATAATTTTAAATTTTATATAATTAGTTTTAACTTAAACCATTTAGAACCAACCTATTAATTATTTGCCAAATTCCTCCATATCTTTTCTCTACAGATGATCACTTTCCGGTAGAATTTTAAAAATGCATTTCATAGTTGTCCCAACATTTTGTACTGGTGATTTCCAAGCCTTATCTTAATCCCAAAATGCAATCTGTGTCATGACACTAGGTCAAAATACCAAACAAAAAGGATCTGGTCACACATTCATTGGTTTCATATTGTACTAGTCTTTGCTTTTAAAATTAAATAAATTATCTGACTGAAATTATTAAACGCAACCATAGTGATCATCTTGAGCATAACCTAACTTTCAATGTCATTTTTCTCATGAAAACATTACTGCCAGGAACATGGTTCGAGCCAACTTTTTTACCCTCAATAACTACCAAAATCTTACAATATGAAAATAGCATGTGAACATCCCCATTAATGTCACAAACTTTTTACAATTCTCTAATTTCAGATTTCATATTGCGACCATTTTATGATGATTTGGTCATTTTATTCTTTTGCGACAATAAAGTGCACGAATAAAGGATCCTTCATAGTCCATATTACAGGCTGGCTTCATAAATGACCCAGTGTGTAAAATAGCCAATGCCACTTCCAACCACTGAACTCAGTTTCTTCATATGTAAGGCAGCATAAACTTATTCCTCGAGTCATGAACTTTTACAAGTGATTCCTTTTGCACCCCATAAACCTTGCTGCTATCCAACATATTCTCTTGCTAAACTCGCGTGTGATGCATAATGAGAGGAAAATATCTCGAAAATCCACCTTAAAATCCGACACCTACCATGCTTTAATCACCATTCTTCAATACCCATCTCTCTGTCATAGCTTCTTGAACATCTTGGTTCTGCATGTTCAAAAATCAAAACTATGGCTTCAGAGAAGGCCTCTTCTAGGGAACTTGATACCTGCAGCAGCAGCAGTAGCCAAGGAATCTCTTCAGAAGAAATTTCTACCACAAATGGCACAAGCAAATCAAATATTGGAAAAGAACTGGCAAGGAGAGCTCTCTTGAGGTCGCATCTACGCAGAAATGGGAAAAGGAGAATTGCAAATAACAGTGCCAAATCGTTGCCAAGCAGGCTAAGTAAAGTTTCGCTGGGAGAAGATTCTGCAGAATAAGTTATAGGTATGGCACAGCCCAAAATGTATAATTCCATATTGTAATAAGAGACAAGGCTACCAAAATGCTAGCTTATGATGACATGAAATGTAAATATAGAAGTTTTAGATATGTTTATAGCAGCAATCAAGATTCAATTGCAAGCAAAACGAGTGGCAGTGAGATCCTAGGATATGTACAAATGATCAGCAAATTTTGTGAAATAGAAGCTTATAAAATAATAAAAGAACTGATCAAGTACTGGACGAAAGATGATTTCATTACTTCCTCTATTCTATGAGAATGAGCACTCATTTGTTTGGCATAAAAAAAGTCATGGACAGACCATTCTATTCCAAACCTTGATTCCATAAAAACGGAAATAATCATTCCTTTATGCCAAATTTTTTTTCTAAAGAGGTAAGAATGGTCTTCTTTTTTTTTCCCCTAAAGAGGTGGGAATTGTCATTCTTTATAGAATAAAATGAATTATTGTTTTTTTTTGTTTCTGAATATATTTTTATTAATTACAATTATATTCCATATTATTTCTATGCAACGGAAATTTTAAAAAAATAGGACAAAATAGATTCCATTCTTAAGTGAATCAAACCTTCGAACAAAAATGCATTCTATTCCCATTCTTATTTTCATTCCGATATCATAACACACACCCTAAAGATTTTGTAAAGCCCACTCATACTTCAATTCAGGCTTTATTGAGTCCAGATATATCAATTAAACATCTGTGATATCAACTAGTCCAGTAGACAATCATACCTTCAGTAAATAAAATGCGATCAAATTCATGACTCACTCTTGGGAATTGTCATAAAGGAGCTCAGAAATATGATATGATCCTAATTATCCATCATGTAAACATTAGTCAGATAAAAATGAAAACTGCATGAAACTGTTACTGTATAAACCAGTAACTCATTCAATAAAAACATAAAAAATAAAAAATGAAACCCAAATTTAATCAAATAAAATAGGAATCCCATAACCATTTTCAGATAAATCTTGATTCATTGAAGGCTCGAGTTCCAAATAAATGTCAAGTCAAAGTGTAGGAGAAATAGCATGCGGCAGGTAACAAACAATCAAATAACATACTTTACAAATACATAGCCAGATAACACTCACCAAGCATTTTATTGTCAGTTTGTCACCTACAACTTCACGTACAAACCTGAACTTACAAGCCGCAACCGTCATGATTATAGACATAAGGTCCAAAAAGTAATCAACATCTGCAATTCTTACTTCATAGGCGCAGATGTATAAGCAAAAATATTTATGTATTTAGGAAAATCACAATTCTGAATGAAAATAAAAGTGATTCAAATAGGGCTGAAGACTTTGCTCACATACTGAGTGATATACAATTTGTATATTACTGAATTGGAGGAAGCAAGTGAAGAAAAAATAATGAACATTGAAATAAAAAAAATGTATTTACTTTGTACATCTAATACCACTTCCAATCACTCTACAAATACCCTAATGCATCTCCACTCAAATTATCACCCGCCATTATTGAGCAATCAGATGCATCATGTCCATATTGCCCACACAATGGCCCTGAAAAATGTCGTCGCTTCCTAGTGAGATCAACTCCATCTCTTGCCCTTCTCTCCTTTAGCTTTCCTAAAGTGATGGAATCGTGGGGGTTTGCAATTGTAAAACCATGAATTAGTCCATCGGTATCTTCTACCTCTGGCAGTATCAATGAATCTGATGGATAACCATATGCAATGTCATTTACCCCATGTGCTTGCCTAGGGAGGGTTTTGATACGAGATAGAACCATTGAAACTTGCTCGCAAGCAACATCAAGGCGCTCCTCAGTTTCAATGGATTCCATTACAAGTGTTGAAACCATGGATTCCAAAAATTGTATCCTTTCAGGCTGATCCCTGGTAGTTGTACCCCGAAAGTGGTTAACAGAAGAAGAACTGATGCCTCGCCAACGGGCAGGTAGATATTGGTCAGGGATGTGAAAACAGTTATTAGTTGACATGACACGTAGCACATGCCTACATAAAATGCCTAAAAACTCAAACAGATGGCAGCTGCAGCTGATGTGCTCTTGACAAGGAACCCAAAATACTTTGCACCCTCCGTCTGTCTGAGTGTGGTGTCTGACCTGGAAACAACCTTCATCAACCAGAAAGGATGCGTATTGTGGCGCCAAAACTAGCTCATCCTGAAGTTTACTTAAGGCAAAAGGAGTAAGTACGGTGGCAGCATGGGACTCAATAGGTGAACCTGTTTTGAGACACACTTTCTGCAGTTTCCGTTGCATCTTTTGCTTTGCTCCAGCCCGGTCATTAAAATCAACAATATCAGTCACCTGAAAAAAATGACATTTTAAATATGGCATAGCATATCAATAAATAAAACTAAAGGAAACAAATTATATATCACAGACTTGCTCTATGAAGCGGTCTAGTTGAGATTGGGCACTCAAGAACCGTTGGATGAAAGCATTAATGGACTCTGACTGACATGTGCTGGTCAATCCTGCAAAGAAGTAACGCCTCAAGAATGGTAAAGCCCACGATATCCTCAATGAATATAGACTAACAATATGTTTATTTGCATGGAGTCCATATTTATCAACCATTTGCCTCCAGCCTTCCTCAAAATCTTCCACCAGTTCCAAATTGTAGAGCCGATGGAACTCAGCTTTCCACTCATCATAATGTGAACCAAGAAGTACAGAAAACCAGTCAGAGAACTTAGAAAGAATATGCCATATACAAAATGCATGTTTAGTTTCAGGCATTTCAACAGCAATAGCTTCTTTCAGCCACATGTTATGATCAGTTAATATTGTTTGTGGAGCCTTTCCTTTCATGAAGCCCAAGAATGTCTGCATAAATGTCATTTAGAAAAAGCTTAAATTAATCAGATCTCATAAACATCATGTAAAGGAAATTTGGTGCACAAAGATTGGCACAAAAGCATTAGGCAATGGATTGCATGTGGTCGTTATTATTCTTCTATCAAGAAAAAAATTCATACATCTAAGAAACAAAGGATCACAATTCACATGCATTAAAAAAAAAAAAAAAACCCATATAAATTATTGATGCTTTAATATTGTTATATCCCCTCACTGAAAAAGTAATGGATATTGAAATAAAAAGAACAATACCATCAGATTTTTATTTTGCAAAACTCTATCAAAAGCTAGCACAATTATAGATTTGACATAACAACTTAAGCTTACACTAGATAGCAGGCAATCAAGAAATCAAATACAAGGTGTTGATTGTTAACAAGAGATAATTTCATAAGGTTCTTACCTTTAAAGCCCATGAAAAAGACTGCATATTTTCATCCCGTAGAAGTGCACAACTAAAGAAACAAGTTATCCCATGATTGTCCACTCCAAGCCAAATTCCTAACAGCATGTCATAGGCATCTAGTCGGTGGGTTGTATCAAAAACCACAGCATCTCCAAATGCCTCATATGATTGAACAGACGAGGCGTAGGACCATGCAATATGCTCTAGCCTGTTATTACTATCTATCTTGAATTCATACTTGAAGTTGTGATTTTCATCTTTTAATCTCTTGCACATACCAATAAGATCAATTGCGTCATTATCTCTATCAACATTTCTAAAAGACTGCAACAAGTTTCTCACATCTATCTCTGTAAAAGGAAGACAACCAAGTTTGATGCCTTTCTCTAGCTCCATCAATCTTAACATCTGCCTCACTGACATTCCAGCTTTAGCAAACATGCATATACGACTCTTATCATCAGGGGATATTGTACAGTATGCTGGAAGAAGACGCACCTCATTGGATTTTAACAACTCATGATTGTGGATGTTGCTAAAACCAGTAACACGCCATTCAGGGACATCAAAATCTGCCCTTTTCACAATACGCAAGTATGCTTGGCAACCACAGCGAGACGATTTGCGGTTCCTTTGCATCTTCCCATCATCAGAAGGTTTAATCTGGGGATATCCACCACGATGGCAAGTAAAATCCCTCCTTGTAACTCCCCGGCCAACGCCATCTTTCCCTCGAGTGCGGTGTCGTCTAATAGAAAAGCCACATTGTTTAGCAAAACTGCAATAAAATTCATAAGCAGCTTCTTGAGAAACAAATCTTTGACCAACAAAAGGAACAAGGTTGACAGAAGTTTGTCTTGACAAAATTGTTTCCTCTGGTGTTTCCTCAATGGTGCCAATGTCATCCTGAGACAAATCTGTGCCATTTTCAGATGATTCCAGCACCAGACCGGTTCCTTCTGACATTCTGTCCTAAGCAATAACAGCAGGATTGGTTTGCAGATGTTTCAACCTGCAAGACATGCAAATGAGAAAGATATCAGCTTAAATATGATATCAGAATAAAAAATGAATTGACAATGTGCATGAAACCCCTTCTCTCACTGCAAAAGTAAGCAACATAAAGAATATAGAATATAATTCATGAAACGCTTTTTCTCATACCCATTTTATCTTTTTCCTACATAGAATATGATATTACTTGATGACCAAAAGAGACAAAGCTAGGTCTAGATTCTCTAGAATGATCAAGCAGATATTTTGTTTTCCTTTTCATTTTTCTTTTTCATTGAGATGTTATTAATCCCTGGAATTGGAAAGCACAACCTGGTACAGGAGCCCCACCCTCACCCAAAATACTGCTTCCTTCCCCTGCTACCATAGAGTACTATAAACTTTGAAACAGAAATCACAAGCTCGACAAGGCTAATATACCTCTCTAAAATTCAACACATGGAATACAAGGTCATTTAGCAGATAAACCTTCAAATGTAGGACATTAGCTTACTTAAATACTCAATGATATGTGTATGTTTATACCCTTCTGTTCTAGCTCTGAAGTTGACAGAGTGGAGAATCTAATGGAAAATGGGGGAAAATTATGGTCGCACAGAAAACCAAGGAGAGGAGAGGGGAAACCGACTCTATTTATGGAAATTAACAGCACTTATAAACCAGAAACCTTCCCAAACCTCCAATTACAGATACATTGCACTCAATGAAAAGAGTATTACTCCCAATGCCAAAGCAAAGCAGAGTTAATATTAATAAAATGAACTTATCTCAGAAGAGCCTAAATATGATCAAATTCAGCATGAATATAACCATAACAAAGGACAACCGCATAAAATACTTTGAAAAGTAAGTCTCTCACTGCACTTCCAGTTCCCAGCACACTTGCATTCTTCTTCAAAGTCCAAGAATCACATGTAGGTCTCTCCAAAAATAGGCCATATACCCAAATTTACAATCCCCACAAAATTAATGAACTCATACTTAGCTCTCACAGATCCAAACACCCCATTGCAGACACTGAGAAACTATTAAAAAAAAAAAACTCATACCCACAAACAAAAAAATAATGGGTAGATAAATTGAAACCCACCAAGCACAGGTATTAAAATAAAATTAAAAAGGTTCAATTTTTCCATCTGAATCCCATTGAAATTTGAACAAGAAATTCAAATGCTTATAAACATACCAGGAAGGATCGTGAGGAGCAGGAAGGTTTGCTCAACGGTCAATAACAAACCGAAAAAAAATAATTTAAAAATTAAGGGAAAAAAAAAACGAAGAACTGGCGGGGAGGGTTGCGGAGGGAGGAGTAAAGCGCATCCCATGGAGAACGATAACCATTTACAGGGGAGCAAAACTTATCATGCGCCGTATGGATGCACAGTGCTATCGAGCGCATCAAGCGAATACTGGCCGTTCGATCAAAATGGAGCGCTGTACAATAATTTTTCGTCTTTTATTTAATATTCGGTGAAACGACGTTGAGTTGGGTCCATGAATCAAAGGTGGGTTTTTGCGTGCGCAGGTGGTACACGAACCCCACTGTTTGGGCTCATAGGCTTTGTCTTTGGTAATAATTCTGCATTGGAGGCCCAATTGGTTTGCTTCGTAGCGTAATGAACTGGGCCTTTCAAGAATTTGGATAAAAAAAGAAAATAAAAACAAAAATGAGAATTAATTAGGTAGGCTCCCATAAAAAAAATCAAATTATTTGTATTGATAAAAAGGGTATAGCCTCTATGTTATTTTTAACAATTAATCATCTTTTTTTTTTTTTATGGAGAAAGGTAAAAGTCACAAAGCTAACATAATACAAGCACCTGAGTAAAGCAAGTCGATTCTCAACTTGGCCCAATAAGATAGAAAAAGCATAGTTGACCATCTCTAATTCACTATTTTAGAGGTCATATTCGTGTAAGTCTAAAACTCATATCAACGATCACAAATCTAATTCAATCCCAAATGTTTCTTAGAAAAACACTCCAAATTTTTAATGTGACATTTTCAAAATTTTAAATTAGCCTTAAAGATTTTACACTTTGAAAAGGGTTAAAATTGAGGAAATGATTTTGAGAGAAATGAGAATTAGTAAGGAAAGTTATATTATCTTGTTTCAAATTGAGAGGAATATATAGCAGGAACTAAAAATGTTTAAACCTTAGTTCCACCAAAATCAATCTCTTTAAAATTGAATGCACAAAGAAAAAAATATTTAAACATAGGCTTATGTAGTATTTTAAATTACCCAATATTTCTTATTAAAATGTCACTTCAATAGAAAAGCTAGTAATAGAAGAATATAATTTTTATAATTTCCTTTTTATTTTCATTCCTCTAATTTATATTCTGTCCAAATAAGAGAGTTTGTTTATTTCTCATTTTCATTTTCAAAGGAAGGCTTAAGTTTCCTATTGGTTTTCAAACACTATATATATATATATATATATATATATATATATATATATATATATATATATATATGAACTTGTTACATACCCTGAGAGACCGAGCCTCCGAGGGTCCACATTCCACAGCCCGAATCAGCTTAGATAGTTAAAAAAAAATAAAAATTGAGTCTCATTTAATGAGTGGGGTTCCCAGAAGTAGTTCCTACACCATTATTTTTATCTACGCTACTGGTGTTCATAATTAGGGCTCTCACACGGGTTAGCTTAACTCGCTTAGGTTCGATTGTGATGGGTCAGAGATTAAATGAGACATATTAAAATTATTCGTGTTTAAATGAGTTATAAATAAGTTAGTCCGACTCACCTTACATCAACTCGTTAGCTTAAACTAATCGAGCCATGAAATTGATCTTTTTTTGTACCTATAAATTTTGAACAAAATTTAAACTTAATAATCTCAAATCAAATTTACATTATATAAACATAATATTGAATATTGTCATGTCATCCAAAGGGTTAAGGGATAACTCATACAAATGAATAATATAAACTCATAGAATTAGACAAATATGTTTGTGTGTTAGGTGTGCCATTGTTAGCCTGTACAATACATGCATTTTTTCATTTCGCTTGAGAAAAAATGTTTAATTAACTTTTAAAATTTTAAATTGGATTTTTTTTATACAAACAAATTAAAACTTAAAAAATAAAATAAAATTATGTAGAGGGCTGCCTCGCAGGTTGATTTTCATTTATGAAACCGAACTCATATAATTATTTATATTTTTTTTTATAATTTACATACTTGTAAATGATTATATTTTAATTTCTTGTTGTTTCTATAAATATTTTTAGATTTATTTGTTGTTTATAATTATTAATGATGTTTTTATTAAGATTTTTGTACCAACTTATTTTTAATTGGGCTATAGAGTGAAAAAAAGTGAAGTTGTGTATAAATTTTTTATAAAAGAAAATTTAGCGAAAAATTGATTAGACCAAACAGAACCAAACAAATTGCGATTGATTTAGTTTGGCTCTCTAATTAGAAAAAAATTGATCAGTTTTCAATTAAAGAAAATTTATTAGTTTAATTCAGATGACTTTTTAACTCAAAACTTAATCAATTCAAATTACGAAAAGAATTTTCTTAAAAGTTTAAGTTATTAAGTGAAAGTTCATGAATAATTTTATATTTTTAACATGTTTTTTTATGTAAGAGTTCTTTAGACTTAAAGTGTGAACAATGCACAAGGTCATTATACCTTATGTTAAAATTTAACTTTTTTATTTAGAAAAATTGGATGCAAGACCCATTTAAATTTGAAGTGTTGACAATGCATATACCTATATATCACGTGCTAGTTTTTAATTTAAAAGAATGAGGTGGCAAGAATCACTATTGACCACTTAGTCATAAAAACTCTGATACTATATCAAATATCAACTCATCCTAAAACTTTAAACTATTAGCTGAAACCTTATACTTTTATATCTCAAACCAAGGACGGATTCAGGGAGCAAGCAGAGGCCTTGGCCCCCCTCCTCACCTCACAAATTTTATTTTCCTACTATATGTAATAGAATTTTTATGTTAAAATATGTATAAGCACCTATATTAATTTATAATTAGCCTTTATTATGCTTAAAAAATTAAAATAGTCACTATTATAAGTTAATAAATGTGTATATTTTATAAATTATTTAATCAACTAACTCAATAAACAAGTAAATAAAATAAATTTTTATCAAAATAAATACACAAATTAAAAATGGCATGCTCAACTTTAATAAAATTAAGATAAATTTAATTTTTAAATTATAAAAATTTTATTTAATATCTTAACTTTTATATTTGAACCTCTCTCGATAAGTAATTTCTAAATCCATCCTGACTCAAACATTATCATATCTAAATACCTTAAACCGCAAAGTATGTGATCATTAGTTTTAGATCATATATCAAGTCTCAATTACTCAAATTAGTTAATTGAGATTCAGAATAATGTAGTTAAAATTGTCAAATCTCAGTTTTCCATCATTGCTTAATGCCTGAGACCTTTTTGTATGCCCACTTTGATTTGCTGAGTTGGCAAGAGAAGCAAATTCTCTTTTTCATGGATGTTTGGCGGTACTTGTGAGGTCCAAGCATGGCAGCCGATCATTGGATTCCCAAAGCTACTCGCAAAAGGAGTTGTGCCCCGCGGATTGGGTCTCACGCTGTTAATTTGCATTTTCTATGTTACTTGTAAGGGGGGAAAATGGTACATGTGATAGAGGGTTATCGCACTCTGTAGGGATATATATATGTCGGAGGTACTTTATCTAAGTACCTCGGAACTCAGTTTGAACTTTAAATGCTAGTATGAGACAAAAACAAGATGGAAACAGAGTACACCTACATTACATTTGATGGATCATGACACCCTTATAACTTTCTTACTTGGGTTATATATGGCCGTCCCCTACACCAACTTCTCTATAATTCCTTCTTAGTGTGATCCGTCGTTTTATAGGAACAGGCCCTGCGCGCTATGGATGGACGGCTGGCTCAATCCTTAATTCAACTTCTCCAAAGTCTTCAACCACAAAATGATTTGAAACCATTGGTCCAAGTTCTATATATATATATATGGGCCATTACTTAATTACTAGTACACTGAACGTGGATTGTGCAATGGCTTCTGGCTTTTCAACACAATAAGGGTCGGTGAAGAAGAAAATGTTTTCGTGTAGCTACCTCAGATTCAGAGTGTTAAACACTAAGTGGATGAATTGTATTTCGAGGGACAGCGTTATTGCTGTTTGTCCTTGACCACTTCAAAGAGTCCTTTTAATTATAGTGCTTGATATGCCATATTTTGGACTTGAGTGGATCACCCATAATGATTATAGATTTAACCACTTCAAAGAGTCTTTTTAATTATAGTGGTTGATATGCCATATTTTGGACTTGAGCGGTTCATCCGTATCAAGCAATTAATATCTAACCCCATTCACGAAAGTACCCTAACAATTTTGTCTAGGCCTCCTCTGATAGAGGTTACTTTTGAATATATATGGCCTTCTAGTAAAGCACAGTGGAGAACCTTAACATGTTGATAGCTTCCATATTTTTTTCAGGGAAGAAAAAAAAGAGAATTATAAAAAATAAAGGCCAAATAATCACAATATATGATTTTTTTGGTACAACATTATATGATTATTTAATAATATCTACTCATAAACAAAATTACTTCTTGATACTTTTTATAATTCTTAAACAAAAGTGCAGATTGCTTTAATGATATCAATCCATAACTTCAAATATCAAGGAGTCTTAGCTCAAATGATACAAAAATTGTTAAAACGGTTTAATTTTGAATTGACCTCTTCACACCAAGTCTTAAACTTCCTTCTAAGAAAAAAACCGTAACTTTAATTTATTGAAACAAATTTTAAGAAAGAGACAGCCACAGCATTTAGCGCGCCTTTTAAATAAGCTATTTTGTCCCTACCATGCATGTAATTAAGGTAAAGGCTACAATGATATTTTTTTGAGTGGTCCAAGATATCTACGGTTAGAAACAATGACTAATTTCTTTGTAGTAGAAATTCTCATTTAATAGATTAATTGCTAGTCACAAAATATTTTTATATTCTTATAGATGAAGATTGAATCCTCACATACATGATTAAATGACGAGATAAACTACCAACACACGAGATAAACTACCAACACACCACACCTTGTGGTTTCTCCAATGATACTTTCTAAGCAAATCTCTTGGTAGAGGTTTTCTCGTAGAAGGTTTGAGTTCTTAGGAAACATCCGGTTTTACATTGATAGCACTGCTGTACCATGCCTTCTAATTATCATTAATAGTTAAAGAAAAAAATTAGATTAGAGAGATTCTCGTGTAGGTATAAATGTATAATAATGTATCACGTATACTTTATATACTGAATTAAAAATAATATCTAGTTAATTTAACAAATGCAATATGTATTTAGTTTTCACACACATCACAATATTTGAGTTAATTTCTTTATATGTTAGTTCAAGATTCAAATTTGAATAATTAAGGTAAAGAAACACACATTATTAACCATTAAACTAATTTCTTAAATTAACTAAAACCAATTTAAATTCTGGTCAACCATTTTTTGTGATTTATAAATATTTAAATAAATACAACGGGAAAACAATTATCTAATTACCCGCATAGGTCTATGGTGTGTTTTATTATTAAGCCTACTGTTGTAGAACTAGAGTTACTAATAAAAATTTGCTAAAAATTGTCTAACTAAATTAGGTTTCAATCAAACTACTGAAAATGAGTTAGTATACTGAAGAATTTAAATAGTTTATAAAAGATCATAAATTCATACTTCCATATTATTATGTATAAAAAAATAAATTTCAATCTATTGTTAATATGTACAGTACGTGTTTACTATACTAGTAATAAAAATTATAGGCTTAAATGCATTTTACTTCCTTAATTCATTAATCTAGTTGTACTTAATTTTCACTTTAATTTATATAAATAAGCGATTCACATCTTAATTTAACATTATTTATTGCAGTTTTTAATTAAATTAAATTAAATAATAATTAAAATAATTGTCAAAAATATCCCCTATCTTATTATTTTTCCTCCGATGCCCTACACCCCCATTGTAGTGCTTCTTGGAAGAGCCTTTTAACTCCAGCTAATGGTTTCTCCGATTGGCATAATCCGTGACGCTAGGATTCTGTCCAAAGAGGGTGGTGTAAAGACCTTTGTTTTGGTTTGTTTTGGTTCTGCCTTAGGAGGACTTGGAGTCAAACCATAAAGAAGCTCTGCATCTTGTTAAACTTGGAACTTCTAGCTTTCATTCCTTTGGAATATATTTCATGACGTTAGTTCTTTACATAACTGAGATTGGGAACATATCTTTTCTCACACCTTGTGAATGGGGACATGATTATTTAGCAAACTGACAAAATCTAAAGCTATGCAAGGAGATAAGTTGGTCTTATGGGATGTTACTTTCATAAGCACTACATTTAATATTAAACATATGTAGGGTTTTATAACTAGGTTATGTTATAAATGCACATATTTTTAAAGAATATCCTTATACATACCAACCATTGAATGTAGTGTTTATGTAAGCAATGCCTACTTAAGATTTTTTCTTTAGGAAATGTCTTCTCTTGTTTCCAAGTCGTCCCAAAACCAAAGGTCTTTACATCACTGTCGCTAGAGAGAATCCTGGTGCCACCGTTTATGCCAATCGGAAAAATTATTGGGTGGAGTCACAAGACACTTCCAAGATGCACTACAATGGGAGTGTAGCGCCAGGGAAGAGAAAGAAGATAAGAGATATGTATTTTTAATAATTTGTGCTAATTATTATTTAAATTTTAATTTCAATAAAAAGGGAGAATTGCAATAAATAGTGTTAAATTATGGTGCAATGTACCTAATTGTATAAAGGGTGAAATACAAAAAATTCCTTAAACTTTGGTTGATATACGTTAGAGATATAAAATCATTCATGAACTTTTACTTAATAATTTGTGCTAATTATTATTTAAATTTTAATTTGAATAAAAAGGGAGAATTGCAATAAATAGTGTTAAATTATGGTGCAATGTACCTAATTGTATAAAGGATGAAATACAAAAAATTCCTTAAACTTTGGTTGATTACGTTAAAGATATAAAATTATTCATGAACTTTTACCTAATAGTTTAAGATTTTGGGAGAGTTGTTCTTTGACAAAATATTAGAGTCTCTACGACTAAATGATCAATAATTCAATTCTTGTTGCTCACATTCTTCAAAATAAAGTTAAATTTCGGTATAAAATAGTCTGAATTTTGTAAGCTCTTGCTTAAACGGACATGTTAGAAATATAAAGTTATTTATAAACCTTCACATAATAACTTAAACTACCAAAAAGGATTCTTGCACAAAAAGCATACTAAAGATATATAATCATTTGTAATTTAGCCCTTAACAAATTTATCCGTTAAATTTTTTAAAAGGGTAAAAACAAACTCCTTCAACTTTGCTAAGTGTGTAAACGCCCCCTTCGTCCATCAAACATTTACTTCATTAATATGACATGTATGTTGCCTGATCACTTGAAACCACTAGAATCCTTGAGCAACAGTGAAACTACTCGCTCGCCCAGCTTTTATGAGATTGCACAGGCCCCCACTCCTCCTCGCCTCACCTCAATCTCTTTGCATCACCCTGCGCTTGTTTTAATTTGGTTTGGGCATTTTGGGTAGGACTCAATAATATTTTTTGTCCCTCCTACAAGTTTCTCCTAGTAGACAGTTTTTGCTCTCCCACATTACTCATTTTTCCTCTATGATGTGAGATTTATAAACTATTAGAAAAAGATTTACAAAATCTTGGATTTTTTTTTATATATTTTAAATGTATTTAAGTTTGTGTAAAAACAAAATGAAATGATGAATTTTTATAATTTCCCAATTTAATCATATAATTTTTGTAACTTACATATTTTTCAAGAAAAAACTCTTACACATAAAAACAAAACTCTTCTAATAAAATTTGAATAATATAATAATTGTGCTTGCTGTCTTTCTCCGATTCCGTTGGCGTTTCTTAAAAGGCCGTCCCCCACATGGTCATCTAGATTTGCTCCTTAGTGCTAAGTCGTTTCAAGTTATGGACATCCTCATAGCTCGAATTGGCCTTTTTGTCGTTAATAACTTAAGTGGAAACATTGCAATATTCTTCAAAAAGCAATGTCACCTTTTAAGTGATAGTCCTCGCTCATGTCAACTGTATCATCTTTTGTCATAATTGTATGAACGGGGTCTGCCGATTGCTTGGATTAAAAAATTGGTGACCCAATTAATTACCTATTCGGTTAAAAAAAAAATTGATTGTTTTTTTTATTAAACTTTATGAACCTGTCAATTTGAACCGGATAAAAATTGGATAACCTGAGTAAAAACTAAATCAATAATCAAACTGAAGATTTAGTCATAGATTCGACCATCTGACCAGATCGATTCTCGTTTCGATATTTACAATTATGTCTTTTAGCTTGTGGTATTAAACATTTTTGTAAGTATTTTTTGTTGTTGAGTAGATATGATGTATAAATAATTTCTGTAGTTAATAAAAAAATATTTGATACTTTTGAATTTGAATATTATTTAATAATTTCTAATAAAACAATTATATATTTTTAATATTTTAATGAATAAAGAATCATAATGTGTTAAGAAGCAAGAGTTTAATAGTTTAATAATTTATGTGTTTTATATAAATTGGATAATAAAAAGAGATAATAAATAAAAAAAGAAGCAACAATTAAACAGTAGGGTCCTATCGACGACTTACCGGGGATTACGGCCCTACAGGATCCAAATCCGCTTACAGGAGATGGTGAAGCAAGCTTCAACGTTTGTTAGACGGTGAGAGATTTCCTACCTTGGAAACCATGGATATATAAAAAGCAGTTACATACTAAGGACAAAATTTGTAATTTGGATACTCTTGTTTTATACAATTATTCATAAAAATTTCAAAACAACACATTATTCGATAAATAAAAAATATATAATCTTGTATTGGTACGAATTTAATGCCAAGGAGTCGCAGGATTCATTATGAAATAAAATTTAACTTAAAATGTGTACTATATAATGGTGAAAGGGGTGTTGTGAAGGAATTGAATCCAGTCTAGCTCAAATATAAATTTTTGTAAAACGGACTCGTATCAAACACAAAATTGGTGTAAAGATCAAACAGCTTATAAAAATGATGAGCAAACTGTCTTCAAAACTCATAAACATAATATCTTGTGCGGGAAATTAAAATTAAAAGTACTGTAGAAACGGCTAACAAGCATAAAACGTGAAACATTGTTCTACATTCTTAACATGGATAAACTCATCTTCATTCATGAAACGGCTCATTAGTGTATTCCTTTGAAGTTATTGACTAATATATATGAGCGGACTTATCTCCATCATAAGTATGTTCATCATTGATCTTTTACATGTTTCTTCAGAACGTGACTTTGACTGTAGTATCTTTAGAATATGAAGCTTCTCATATTTTTTCATGAGATAGCTTCACGCAATGCTTCTAATGATTTCAGCCTTCTAGCTTCATATAAAGTCTTCTTATTTCCTAAGTATGAGTTAGCTTATTGTAGTACATCGAGACTCTGTAGCTTGAGATATTTGAAATATTTTCTCTATAACTTGAGAGCTCATATTTTCTTTAATAAATCTATAACATTACAATTCAGCTTTAATATTTGAAATACTTTTTCTGTAACTTGAGAGTTCATGTTTTCTTTGATAAATCTGCAACACTACATTTCAACTTTGATAAAGTATAAACATACTGTGTTACATATTAGAATAATGTTTGTAATCATTGGAAATTAACTATTTTAGAAATATTTGACTAACACTATATTGCAACAAGAGAAAACATATACAATTCTTTTTTTTTTATACAAATGAGGAGAAAATATAATTCATCACATCCCTAACAAACACATTACAAGGATCGGCCGAATCAAAGTACTTACCAACTAAATCAAAAGTTATAACTATTAGTCAAAGTACTTTATTTTCTTATTGTAGCAATACATTGCCCTACATTTATATATGTTGTAAGTAAGTCTAATGAACTTCCTAATGCACACATGATATACCAATAAAATATGTTGTCAAGCATCAATGCAAGCCCATAGGCAAAGCAAGTCCATAAGGTGATTATTCACCACTCGTCAAACCAACAGGATCACATATAGTAAATCATTCAATATGTACAATAATTCCCTAATGACCTAGGAGTCCGTTTGTCTAGCATGTTGTCCTACGTACAGTTTGATGGGAAATGATATTGAATATAGGTAGATTTCTTATGATTCTTTCCGATTCCAAATGCAACACCTTTTAGTACCAAAGGAAGCAAATCGACTGAGCTTGGATTGCGGTAAAGACAACATGATCCAAGGGTAGAGTGCCTCCATCTGTTCAAAAAGGCAAATATGGTAGATAGGGGGAGAAGTTATACTATTACTATTATTATTATTAAATTTTTAGACACACATCTTTTAAGTGGAGTCAATCTGCACGCGTCTTTTATGTCATACCATCTTTGAAAAGTTTATGTTAAGTCGATCAATATGTTTTTTATTTTTAACATAGATCTACGTATTGATTTTAATTTTGTATTTAATTTTTATGTTCTAAAGGATTGTATGCATATACAATTTCTCTAAAAGAGATACGTAACCATGAAGTTGGATTTTTACAAATGTGAAACAAATATACTTTGCTAAATTATCCAATTACATAGACAAGAAATGTGTTATTTTATATATTTATTTTATGTCGTATCAAGAATAATCTATTTTAAAAATTGAAGTTCTTAAGTACAAGTCTAAGAAGTTGATTTATAGGTAATGTTATATGACAGGCATACAAAATTTCACATTCATTTATGCACAATTAATGTTGAAAAATATGGCTCACATAAAAGAAAATTGAGAGAAGGTAAAAGTAAAATTGATTAAATGAGAAAGTGTAAGGAAATTATATACAAAAATGACTTATATAGCCTTGAAGATGTAACTAATTATGTAACTAATCACACCTAATTAATTAATTACTAACTAACTAATTATTACCTAATTAATAACTACCTAACCATATCTGGTGATAGCCCCTGCAAGTTGGAGGATACGTATTTAACATTCCCAACTTAAGATGAGCAATACAATTTATCTCAAAGAAAATTACAACATACAAATCATGTCGTAATCACATTGGCCAACAAGAAAAAAATATATATGAAAAAGAATGATGAATGAGAACTAGTAACAACCAAAGTACATAACTCCTAAAAGTCTTTAACCTTTCTTTAATTCCATTTAATCTTCTTCCAACGTTTCCACCAGTGTTAAGAAAATTGGACTGGACCGGCCAATCCGACCGGTTAGACCAGGAACTGTCACCTCACCGGTTCGGTTTACTTCAAAAAATCGCCCAGCCTAGAAACCGGTCAAGAACCGGTTGACCCGGACCGGTCCAACTAGGTTCTACCGGTCTTTTTTTAAAAAAAAAATTGCTAATTCAAATGATGTCATTTTGATCTAAAAACTTAATGTAAGCCAATCTAAAAAGAATTTTATATGTAATACTTAAACTTAGATTGTATAGAAGCTTGGAAATTGAATGTATAATTGATTGTATATCTCTTTAAACTGAAATTAGAATTTTTTTAAAACAAAAATAGGTTATAATATTGTTACTAAATGCTTTTGACTTTCAAAAAATAAGTTGTAAACTATTTTTTTATCATTTGTGTTGTTTTTTATGATTTTTAATTTGTTTAATTAGTATATAATATATATATATATATACATATATATTTAAATTATTTAATTATATTTCAGTTCGACCACGGTTTAACTATTAAACCTTGAATCAGTCTCTCGACTAATTCGATTTTCAGAACCTTAGTTTCTACGGCACTCGTCCCAAGCAAATTAAGGTTCTTTAGGCCACCAAATAACATTTCAATATGATGCAAAATAATCTTAAATGTTAGAACAATGCTTATCAAATTGTACAAAACCAAAAAACAAAACCAAAGCTTAACCACTATAAATATGCATAAGCTAAAATAAAGTTACATCAAGATTGAATCCAAGATTAACAAAAAAAAATAAACTTTGAAACCAAAGATAGCATGCAAGAGTGCAGTCACTCCCGATATGAACAACACGGTTGATACCACCATTGGTGATATAAGACCTCATGTGACCTCCCAAGGATCTACCACAAGGGAAGCTCTTGCTGCAGAATTTGCACACGTGTTGGAATTCTTGATCTTCTTCCATTGAATTCAATCAATTAAAGAGAAGTACACATCACCAAAGCAATTCAAGGTGGCCTAAAGACCATCCAACGAGCAAGGTTGCTTGGCATCGAGCCGGACCCACGGCTTCCTGATGCAAAATGAATCACTTTGCCAGATTTCACTATGGAATTGTCGACGAAGTCCCAACCACGACCAATCGGAGAAGAGAGAGAAATGATGAAACCTTTTTTATTTATTTATGAATTCTGAGTTTCACAGAGAAACAGAAAGAGAAATTGCAGAAAGCACCTATAATCATTCTGATAGTGACAAATGTGAGAAGTTCGAAAACGAACTCATCGCAGTAACTATTTGCAGGAAATTGATGTTCCAAATCCAAAAGGAAGAGAGAAAGAGAGAGAGAAAATTTTGAGAGAGAACAAATGAACCAATATACATTCAAGAATTTTTTCGATAAAATGAAAGAGAAATTTGCAAAAGGAACGAAAAAGTGAGTGAAAGAAAAGGAGAGATATAAGATTCAGAGTTTAACGAGAACTTAATCCAACGGATAAAGAAATTTTTTTTAAGGTAAGTATCATGGAAGTTCTGATAATATATTGAGAAATATGATTCATATGAGAGAATGTGAAAATGAAATTGATTGAATAAAAAAGTGTAAAGAAATTATATATAAGAGTGGCTTATATAGCCTTAGACATGTAACTAATTATGTAATTAATCACACCTAACTAACTGATTAATAACCACTTAATCATATCTAGTAATAAATTAGATTTTCTCTGAATATATATATATATAGTACATACCATATATAATGTGACACTATATATATATATATGTACTATATATATATAGTCTATTTTAAATGTTGTTTATATATAGCATTTTCTTTGATTTATATAATTATATTTATAGAGTTTAATTTTGATCCATCATCATTGGAAAATTTCTTTACATTATTACCCAATCATGTCATACTAAATTATTAAAAGAGTTTGACTATATTACAATAACTACTTAAAAAGTCTAACTCTTTTAATAATGTGTTAGCACATAACTAAATGACAATGTAAAAAATTTTATAGTAAAAATAGATTAGAATTAAATTCATATCTATATAACAAGTTATGCGAGTAGAATTCTTTTTTTCTTTTTTTGGGAGATGGTTTTGGTTCATCCTAAATTTTAATTAATATTGATTTTAAGAAATGTTACATGTACCCAATTACATGTCAAAACGTGTATATAATTAGTATAATTAGTTGTTTTTAATATTTATTTAGTTTTCTCTGCCGGCCACTTGATGGAAAACAAATTAGGAAAAATGATTTGATAGACATTAATGTAAATGGACGTCATTGTTATATATATGTACACATAGTCAGACTCCCGCAGTACTAATTAAGCACTCAACCAGCAATCAGCATGAGTGCATCAGAAAACCCTAGCCTTCATAACTATGAGGGGAAAGCTTCCTCCTCCTCCTCCTCCTCCTCCTCCTCCTCAACAACGCTGAAGCTATTCGGTTTTACATTAACGCCTGGCTGCGACGACATGCCGTCGAAGGCCATTCGTTGTGGCAAGAGATTCAAATGTCATTTCTGTAACCGCGAATTTGTCAATTCTCAAGCGCTGGGAGGCCACCAAAATGCGCACAAGAGAGAACGGCAAAAGGCCACGCTAGCACAGTTCCAATACCTTCTTCCAGTCCTTCCCCATCAACGGTTCATAGCAGTTGCCCATAATCCTATCATGGATGCACATGGAGCACCAGGATCATCAGAACCGTCTGTTCATCCATGTGGGCCACCAGCTGCTGATGCTGATGCAGTAGCTTGGTTCCCACCACCTTTGTCGTCCATGATGATGCCTGATGAGGGGCATGAGCTTCCTGTTGTAAGACCAAAAAGACCAACTGGTGTGGGCACGGCCAGAAAAGTGCCTTTCATACAAGTACAAAATCTTGATGGCGATGTCGATCTTAACTTGAGTCTAGCTAGCATACCCTCCTACTCCAAGGACAAGGACTTCTAGAGCTGAGCTTGAATTTAGACCAAAACCATGCCTTTCAATCCACTTTTGTTCCCCTTATGCTTATCCTTTACAGTAGGAACATTTGGGGGGGGGGGGGGGTGGATTTGGCTCATCTGAAGAAATGGTACTTACACAATTCTATTTTAGAGTAAAATTTATATGCATAACTAATAACTTATTTATTATCAGTTTTTATTTTAATTTATACATAAATTAATGTATTCAATAATTGTATGGTTTATACTAGAAGGGAAATCGTAAGTATGCATAAAGATTATTATCTAGTGTGAAATAATCCAGATTATTTGTAAAAAAAAAGGGTTTAAGTGAGATTTTCCCCCCGATCATATTATACTTCCAAAGGCGATGTGAGTGCACTGCACATAGATCCTAAATAGTGTGCGGATGTATGTGACGAGTGTATATAATATTTACTGATACACAAATGACTGTATAACAAGTACACGCGTAACCTTTTCAAATGCGCCGTACCTTATAGAAGAGTTGAGTACGATAAATTTACTAGTGATATAACAACTTTTTTTTAAATTAATATCAAGTTTAGACTCTAGAAGGAGAATTACAATTCAAGAAATTTTTTAAGTTTTGTTTGGTTTCAATTAATATTATGTGCGCAAGACACTGATGTTAATTTAACATTTAAGATGCAGATAGTTTTGAATGGTACAAAGATCATGATAGTTTTTATCTTTCAAAATCTACTCTTATTTTTACAATAATATATATCTGATATCAGTTAATATCTATTATACGAAACACAATAGTGATATTTGATCCAAGATCTTTACCATGCATGTTTGAGTTGAAGCAAATATATATATATGAACTTTTTATCCTTCAATTAATAGTTAAGAATATTCTTGAGAAGTTGAAGGCGGAAATAATATTGTTGGTGTTGGTAGGTGGTAAATAATTTTATGGGAAGGCAATGACCTATTGATTATCAAAGTTGGTGATGAAGGAGACTATATTATGTGGTGGTATTGTTGACTTGCGAAGGTCTCTTTCAATGGAGTAGCTAGTTATAGAGTATTTCTTTATTGGTTTAGGGTTTAGATGCATTAATATGTTTCATTCTTTGGATTGTTATTGGTGGCACTTAGAATATGTTTGGATTGATGATTAGTTTTGAAGGTAAGGGAAGGAGGGGGTAATTTTTCATTTTAAATAAACATGCTTTTTATTTGAGAAATTTTTTAAATGAGAGGAATAAAATAAAAAATTATTATGTAACATTTCAATCACTCCTTATTCATTTTTATAAAATCCTATAATTCTCTTAATTTAAAAATAAAAAATCATCCATCTCTCCCCTCCCCTGAAACTCTTCCATCCCAAACATTCTACTTAGTGCTGGTATAGGATAACTTCACGTATTATACTATGGTTTGTGTACATGTTCTCGTTCACCAAGCTTGACAACGTTGTTAAGATACTTCAGAATTTCGAAGAGTAAGAGAAGATTAGTTC
This sequence comes from Styphnolobium japonicum, assembly GCA_023212625.1. Classification (NCBI taxonomy): domain Eukaryota; kingdom Viridiplantae; phylum Streptophyta; class Magnoliopsida; order Fabales; family Fabaceae; genus Styphnolobium; species Styphnolobium japonicum. The sequence continues at coordinate 14,411,764 of JALBWW010000003.1, read as the reverse complement.
TATGTATGCATGATGCATCCAAGCCCAAGCAACCCCATGCATGAGATCCGAAACAAAGATCAGTATATCTTCAAAATTCTCAGTTTGAAAGCTTAAGTTCAGAGTTGGAGGAATCCAACAGTCTCCAAGAGCGTTATTCATTCTGCTATCCTCAAATTTCTATCTTACCCCTTTTTGAGAAGCAACTCCGTTCCTTAATTTTAACATACTTTTCTAAGCCCAATGGAGATTGGAGCCACCTTCCATGAAGCTGTGGGGAAATAAAATATCTGCCTTTAAAGATTCTAGCCAAAAATGAGGAGTTGCCATTTAGTAGCTTCCATCTTTATGTAGTTAAAAGAGCCAAACTGAACGCCTTGACCTTGAGGCCCTTCAGCAAATTAATTGTTCACCAACTGACTCAATTGGTATACGAGTTTCTATCACCATTACCCCGCCACGATTGTCTCATAATGCATTGAATATTATTATTAAGAGCGCCCAGCAATTTGAAACAAGACATATATAGCTAGGAAAAATGAGGATGGAAAAAACCCAGACACTCATCTTGGCCATAGGGATGGAAAAAACTCAAAAAAAATTATGTATATAAAGTGCTTTATTTTAGTTCTGAGTTTTGATATATAGTTATAGGTATCATTCGGAAATTAATTTGTGCTCTTAGGGGATAGTTAAAGTAAACTCAAGTGTAGTTGTGCAGACTGCAAATAACACTTGAGGTAACTCAATTAGACTTACCGTGAACCCTATTGACGACTAAAAATGCTGAGTTTCACCCAAATTTTTATTTTGATTATTATGATTAATTTCTTAGTTTATTGATAATTTCTTATTTTGAATTGTAATTAATATTAAGATGTGTGAGAGATATGTAAAATATTTGTTTTTAATAGCAAACTAGCTAGGAAAGTCCCATTTTAATAAAGAGAGGGTGGGGATAGTTGCTTGTTAAGCAAATTCTTGTAAGATATAAATACTTGTATTGGGAAATTGTTTGGGTTATAAGAATGAGATAGAAGAAATTATAAAAATGGGATAGAGGGTTTGTAACTTTGTCCATAAAAGTTACATTTGACAAATGGTTTGTAACTTTTTCATAAAAGTTGCATTTGCAGAGGGCTTCCAGATTTGTCCATAAAAGTTGTAATGGATAAAGGTTTACAACTTTTTAGTTCAAAAGATGTATTATAATGTTATTCATAGTATATTTGATCTCTTATCATCCGTAGATGTAATAATGTTAAGCTGAATCACATTAAATTTTGTGTGTAATTTGTTTGTGATTGTTTTCTTCCTTACAAGTATTTATAAAAGCATGTAAAGAAAGGATGTAGTATTCCCAACAAGAGGAAACTAATGATAATCTACATAAAAATTTGGGTCAAACCTAACAATCTCTACCTTAATTCAAATTCTATCTTTGACGAACAATTTTCAAATTAGGAATCTAGGTCAAACCCAACAAAAATCACTCAGAAGATTGAGTTGATGCCAAAGGATTTTAAGTGGATTTAGAACGTGTTTTTAGGCAACTCAAATGACATTAAGTCGACTCAAAAAGATTACTTAATATTTGAAGAAGCTGACCAAGTTAACTCAATTCAAAGGAAAATTGAAAGAACGTACAGAGGCAATTTGAAGAATGCAAAAGGAGATTCAATTAGCTCAAAATTGCATGAATAATTCAAAGAATTTTGAGTGAATGCAAATATTGTTTCAAGTATAGCTCATAATTTTTAGTTAACTCAAACAGAGTTGAGCTAACGCAAAATTACCACGTCAGTGAAAATCAATTTGAGCTACAGAAAAGTTATCAAGTAAGAACTTTATTATATTTGGTTGGGCTGAGACCTATTGCTTGAGGATTGTGCAAGTAAACTTGTGGTGAAGCAAGTGGAGCAGCTTCTAGTTTGGAGTGTTGTAGTTTCCTATAGTTAATCTCGTCAAATATTAGGAGTTATTAGGTTAGAGAAGTTAAGTGTTAAAAAGAACACATAGTGATAGTAAAAAAAAAATCACAAGAGTCATGATAAATATACCTAGGCCAAGGTTTATTGGTTGAACTAGCATAAATTGCTCATGCGCAGGCGCTCTTCTCTTCATTATCATTTTACATTTACTGCCTACCAAAAAAAATTTATTTACATTTACTGATTTAGCTTGAAATATATATAGTTTTTTAAAGCTTAATCTTGATTGTGTGCTGTTCGAAGCACTAATCTATTTGCTTTTATAGTTCGTTTAATATAGCCTTAAAAATAAAGTTGAAAAATTCATGGATAAGATTTATATATAAAATTATATTAAAAGCACATCCTTTAATTTTTCACCCTCATTTTTTAAGGATATATCAAAACTGACCGTACTGTACTATGTTTCTATACTTATTCCTTTGTACAAATTTTAATGATAATCCTTTGTCTTAGACTTAATTATGAAAAGGCTTATATATGGAGAATATTTTGTTTATTTGTGAAAAAAAAGTTTAATCTATGATAAAAAAGAAAGAAGAGATAAGTTTTTAAAACGTACAATTTACCCCCTCTTACACATTATACCATTCAACTTCCTCTTTCACTAAGCAAATTTTATATTGATTAATGTTAAAAGAACATCTTTATTCTTGTTTAACATAATTTCATCATTTTTATGCATCTATCAACACAACCTTTTTCTTGTTTAACCAATGCACATGTTTTAGTAATTTATATATTTTCTTTAGAATTTTAAGATTGAGTTTAGTTTTGATCAACTGTAACGTGAATTTTTTTATACTATTATTTAATTATGTGTTATCATATTATTAAAAAAAATAACAATAATTATAACTATTCGATAAGTCAAACTCTTTTAATGATGTGATAATATATAATTGAATAATAGTGTGAAATTATTTTACAATGACAATGAATTAAAATTCATGAACAAAATATTTGTAAAAGTATTTTTAATGACTTATTGCATTCATTAAAAGAAATTCATTATGGCAAAGAATAGAAATTTAATCACGAAGGGTGTTACTATAATTTGATTCTGGTTTTAAATTCTCTGATATCTTTAATCAAAATAAAATTAAAATAAAAAATACTTAACACTACACAAATTATGTCTCATACGTTTTTTTCCAATAAGAACTTTTCATTGAGTCAAATTTCAATTTTATTCATTTATGATTTTTTTAAAAATTAATTACACTATTTTATATGTTAAAAAATAATCTTTTTTGTTGTTACATTCGCATTTCAAGTGTCAATGCTAATTTTTCAATATTCAAGAACATGCATGTATAATCTAGATACTTCATTTTAAATTTTAAAACATAATTTTGAGGATAGAAAAGCTAATCACGTAGAGGGAAAAAAAGCCTAGAGATATTCAAAGTCATCCTTCGGGGAAATTATTATTTACTCTCAAGTGTAAAACTATCATTTAATTTAAATTATATTATATAATATTTTAAATATATTGTAAGGAAATATATGACTATGTAATGTTACACATGTTATATTTATAATTCTTTCAAAAAAAAATGTTATATTTATAATGAAATGATATAATATTCTCATATCACAAGTTATATTTTTAATGCAATAATATTAATCTCAAATTACAGAAATAGATACTTGCTCCCTCCCCGTGGCCCTCTAATCCTAACCTATATTTCGTCAAAAAGACACGTTATTTCCTTACCGGAAAAAAGGAAAGTACAGAGTAAAAAAAAAAAAAAACCCCTCAACTAAACATAAGCTCCAACGCTTTTTCGAACATTTGCTGTGTCCTTACAAAACCAGGTTGCCCCTTTTTGTATTTTTAGAATTTTCTCTCTCCATATAAAATCCATAACCTGCATACACACAAGGAAGAAATGAAGATGGGTATATAATCTTAACAAAAAAAAAACCCTACTCAGACCTCCTCCTTCCGCCGTGCCCGGCAACCGTCGCCGCCGCCACATATATATAATCCGGCGGAGGAAGGTAGAGATATGAATGAGATGAGGTCTGGTCATTATGTGGGTATCGGCTATGTCAGCAACTGGGGCGCTGAGAACAACGGCATGCGTTGTCGTCGCCGGTTGGGTCAAGCTCCGCCGTCTACGGCGGCGTACGGCAACAGAAAATATTTGAAGAGCAGCTGTGCGTGGACGGACTCGGACATGAAGAGGCAAAGGCGGCTTGAAAAGTACAAGTCCTATGAAACGGAGAAGAAAGTGAAAACTTCAATAAGGAGAGGGCTTCATTGGTTGAAGGACAAGTATGGGAAGATCAAGATCCTCCATAAATGCTAGTGCTAGAGGCAAAGAAAGACACTGAATTAAGAGTTTGGGCAGATGAATGATTTTAGTTTTTGCTTTGGGAATTCCAAGGTTATTCATATTGTTTCTCATCTTTCTCGTGTATATTTCGTATATTTGAAATTTGAATACTTGGTTCACAGAAAGAAAAAAAATAAAAATACTTGGCTTGTTATTTTTAATCAAAATTTCGGTTTGGGTTACACCATGGATACTTCATCTAATTAACTCCTATAGAATTTTAGCTACCTACTCCTAGTATATAAATACTTTTCAATTTTCACTGACATTTCAAATTTGCAGTTAACTTTTGAAGTTTGAAAACTAAAACATTTGTAAAGCATATCATTATTTTTAAAAGAAAGCTTTTGTTAATTAAGTAACATTTAATATCTCTTAATAATTTTTTTAATTACTTAATAAAAATTTATTAAATATTTTTTTTGGAGATTTTAAGATATTAAATATTATATTTTTACATTTAATTTTGTTAATTTTAATTTTATAACCAATACACTTAGAACACTTGTTAACAAATACTATAAAAATATGACTTAAAAAACTTTTTGACTATGCTAAAACCTAGAACGGATGAACATTTTATATATGGTGAGCTCTATTAATGATATATAAAATAAAATAAAACGATATTTTTTGAGTATTTGTTTTTACTACAAAGTCTCATTTTCAACAAATGTTGGTAAAAAACATGGGAATTAATCTCTAAATTAGGTGACATGAAGAATATTTTAAAGAATTGTTTTTTTCTTAATTTTTTGGTTATAACAAGTTTTTGGGGGGGGAGGAATTGATTCATTCTAAATTTTATATATGGTGAGCTCTATTAATGATATATAAAATAAAATAAAACGATATTTTTTGAGTATTTGTTTTTACTACAAAGTCTCATGTTCAACAAATGTTGGTAAAAAACATGGGAATTAATCTCTAAATTAGGTGACATGAAGAATATTCTAAAGAATTGTTTTTTTCTTAATTTTTTGGTTATAACAAGTTTTTTTTTTTGGGTGAGGAGGGGAATTGATTCATTCTAAGGCAATGATATATTACAAGCTTCAATAAGAGTTTATGTAATTCTTACAAATCGATGACTTATCAATGATTACTAACAGATTGGAATCGAACCCTAGATATTTGTGTCGATATTGTTTAATCTTACCAATTAAGCCTATTCTGATTGACAATCCAAATAAATATATTAAAACAAATAAAAAGTTCAGTTAATTTTTTTAAAGTAAAAGAAGATTATAGAAAACATGATATTAAGTTATTAAGTCTAATATTTAATTATTTTCTCTCAGTCCAGAGATGTTGCTAAATAAGAGGAAAGTAAGCTATCTTAATTTCCAAACAGATAAAAAAATATAAGTAACTTAATTCATAAAAATATCTCTCATTTGTAATTTAGTATCTGAATTTATTTTTATATATAAGTTAACCCTTAAATTTATAAAACTAGTATCAATTTAGTTTTTTTGTTATCTTTGATTGATCAAGTTAAATGATAACTTCTGACATAGCATGTTAAGTGCTACATGACACGTTACATACAATTTCCTCCTTCAAATACGACATCATCTTAGCTTAGTGAATCATAACTCTTTCATACACATAGTATTTAATCACTCATTCATTAAGTTAAAATGATATCATATATTAAGGAAAAGTGCTAAGCAATGTTTTATGTGGCACTAAACATTACACATAATCACTTAACATGTCACATATATCATATTTTATCGTTTAATTTGGTCAACTAGATATAACGAAATGACTAAATTGATACAAGTTTTATAAATTTAAGAATCAACTCATACACAATAATAAATTCAGGGATTACATTATAAATGAGAAATATTTTCAATAGCTAAATTATCTATTTACTCATTTTTTTAAAATATATACTTGGACCAAAATGATAACATTATCATCACACGGTTGAAAGAAAATGTGCATCGCATATAGAACATATGCATTGGTTGTCATATTTCCCTTTTATTTTGTGGCTAAAAAATAAAACACCCACAGATTTGCTTATAGGATGCTAAAATTTCTTGCTTAAATTCGTCCGGAGAATGGGGAAAACGAAAGAGACATACAGATATGGATTTTCGTGGAAGTTAAAAGGCTTAACATGATTGTTAAAGGGGATTATTATGATACTCTTTTGAGTTTGATACATAAGGTGAGTTCTCAAATATTTATTAATTGTTAATTTCACAATAAATAATTAAAAATTTATTAAATATAATCAACAACTAATAAATATTTAACAAATCATCATTAATATTAATATCTAAAAAAATGATAAGTAGGAGAATAATTCCCTTCTTAAAGAAGAGTGTGGTGAGCTTGTGATTATAAGCTTTCAAAATTATGTAATTCCCAATGATTTCAGTCTCAAACTCAAAAAATTTGTCTCCAAATTTGCACTGCTGTACCTTTTGAGAAGCTACCGAACTACGAAGAAAATTAATTTGTACTCTGGCCGCATTGAATTTTATTTTTCTTGCCACTTTCACATGTTTATTTAAACTTTACCTATCAACAATCCTTTGATTAGAGTAGTAAGTAGTTTTAATCTTAAATGTTAAGTCAAATGTTCAATTTTTATTAAAAAATACTCATAACTATCGTATTTTCAGACCGAAACAAAATTAATCTAATATCTCTTAAGTATGAGAATACTGTAGTTAAACCAAAGGGCAAAAACAAAAAACTCTGCCTATCTTTTCATCCAAATATATATCAAGGAATCTCCAAGAAGGTATTTTCTAAGACATTTCTGATACGTTTATTGTAATTACCAGGAAGTACCTAGCCCATTAAGAATTTAAATATTCGCCCCCGCCCCGCGGTAGTATACAAATTATAATCCTGTTTTTAAAATTAAATCTTTGGATAATATTTAAGGTACATTTAATATCTCTTAATAAATTATTTTAATAATTTAATAAAAATATTACAAATTTTTAAAAATTTTAAAATATTAAATACTTTATCTTTTACATTTAATATCTTTTATTTTAGGGTTTTAGTAAGTTCAGCTCGAGCTTTTAAACGCTCGAACTGTTATTAGTTTTCATGTGAGTTCATACATTTTAAAACAAACATTTAAAGCATAAAACAAAAAAAGATGAAGCCACTTCATTGCTTTTAAGTCTTGAGCGTATATACGCTCAAGCTTTTCATAGCAATTTCTCTTTATTTTAATTTTTTAACCATTATATTACAGACGTCCATTTACAAATATAGTTAAATATTGATAATTTAACTAGAAAATATATTCTTCTCTTATACTTAATAATAACTAGAGCTGTCAATACGGGCCAACTTGTCCACCGCGAGTTGAAGGTTAAGTGGGTTAAGCCGGGTTGGCTCATTTTGGTGGTGGGTTGAAAAATGGTCAACCCGACTTACTTTAGGTGGGTTGGTGAGTTAAACGGGTTGGCTGACCAAAAAAATAAAGAATTTTTTTTAAAAATTTAAAAAAGTAGAGAAAAATAAAAAATAAACTCTAAAGCATAAAATAATTATCAAACCTATGATATATCACTAACAAAATATTCAAAACCATTTTATCATCAACCTTAAGTCATAATCACAATATCCAACATAAAACATAACTTACATAAGTAAGAATCCAATCAAACCATAATTCCCAACAAGACAAAACAACAAGTTCAAACTTCAAACCACAAAAGTTACAAAACATTGGAATCTCATGAATCTCCAATCTTCAACTCTACAAATCTTAATTTTCAATCTCATGAATTTCATCTTCATGAACAACATTGGAATCTTGTTTTGACAAATTAATATCAATTTTCCCATCAGCTTCATCATCTTCATCTACATACCAAAATGCCACAAAATTAACAATGAATATTTGTTTAGAAGTATAACAATAATGAAATAAAATTCAAAATTCAAAAGAGTAAAGTAAGGTTAGGTTATGAATATTACCGGAATAAGTGAAGTCATTTAACCAATTACGGGTTAAGATAAGAGCTTGAACATTATCAGGAAGAAGGCAACAACGGTATTTATTAAACACACGAGCACCAATGCTAAAAGCGGACTCACTAGCAACAGTAGTGATTGGAATACTTAATACATCGCATGCCATCCTTGAAAGGTTTGGATAACGTTGTCGGCGATCTTTCCAATATTTCAACATATCCAACTTCTCAAAAAACTTAGGTTCAAGTTGTGCCTCATCTAAATAAAGGTCTAATTCAGACTTCCCAGTGACATTAACATGTTGGCTCACATAATTGATATATTCCTAAGCCATTGAAAGAAAATTGGAAACAACAAAAGGAAAAACAATTTACCAAAGGAAAAATTAAATACTATTAGAAGAAATTCAATTCTTGAAAGAAAACCATACTTACATCAAATGCATCCATTCCTTGCCCTTGCACTTTCAAGCATAATGAATGTTGAATTCCATCTAGTAGAGACATTCAATCTCAAACCCACATGAGTATCAATGCCACTAACTTGATCAACACATTCTCTAAAGTTAATCTTTCTTGCCTCAAATGCTTTCACATATTTGATGCTCTCTCTAATCTTGTGCAAAGCACCACTAGCCACCTTTAAGCCCTCTTGAACTATAAGATTCAAGATATGGGCACTACACCTCACATGGAAAAATTCACCATCACACAACAAACTATTTTGCAAAGAGAATAGCTCAATCAATATATCCTGCATATTGTCATTAGCGCTAGCATTGTCCAAAGTAAGAGAAAAGATCTTTTTATCTATTCCCCAATCTTTCAAGCAATCAAACATTTTTTTTGCCAATTCAATCCCTGAATGTGGGGGCTCCATTTTACAAAAAGCAAGGATTTTGCTATTCAAGTTCCAGGTATTATCAACAAAGTGAGTAGTTAAGCAAATATATCCCTCAGTAGTGTAAGCAGTCCAACAATCAGATGTCTAACAAATTCGATTACGGCATTTGTACATTGATTGTTTCAATTTCTCTTTTTCATTAAGATGGAATTTCCAAATATCAGATACTGCAGTGTTCCTACTATAATGTTTTGCATCCGGATTTAACAACGTGTGCAATTCCCTAATCCACTTATATTCAACAAAATTAAATGGAAGACCATGCTCAATGATGGCCATGGAAATAACTTCACGTACACGTTTGTGGTCAATTTCTCTAGATTTTAACTTCCCTACATGGTCAATTATCATTGCAGCCACATCTTGATATTTAGGGAGAAGTTTACACTTTTTCATGTGACGCAATAAGGTTGAAGTTCCTATTTTAGTGCCACCAATTACATACTCTTGCCCACACCCGTTGCATTTAGCCTTTTCTTTACCATCTTTCACACCAATTTTAGTAAAAAATTTCCAAACATCGGAAGTGCAAGATTTAGCCTTTTTACTTGCTCTATCAGTCTCACAACTATCATCTATATCTGTTGGCACCACTTCATCCACAATTTTGAATTCATCATCAATGCAATTCATAATTTGATGTATAGTTTCAGAAGTCATACTGCAAATCAAAACTATAACAATTTAACACACAAGCTATCAACATAAGGAAATATGATATTATCAACAAACAAGTTACTTTAGAAGAAACACAATATCTCAAAATAATAAGCAGTCAATGTTGAGCCAAAAGCAAAAAACATAATGAAGTTACTGCAGTGAAGTAAGCAAACAACATGACATTAATCTACATAATTACATTATATATACTGGAAATAAAAAAGTCTCTAAACTAAACCCATTAATATATATATATATATATATATATATATATAGACACACACACGGACACAGAGACACACACACTGACACGGACATATATATATATATATTAGACACACACGGACACAAAAATCAGAATGGTATATAAATATATAATATAACTATATGAATGTAATTAAATGGAAGTCAACATAACTCATTACTGATTTGACGCTTTCGTGTTGTGTTGGAATTCATTCCTTTGTTTCTTTCTTGTGCAAGAAGATCTAAATCTATGATGGCCTTTGAAAAATTAGGTGCATGCGTGTTTAGTATCTGAGGGCAGAAGGTGACCAGATGATGCAATGTTGGTGGTGGGTTGCTGCTTGCTTCTTGGCAAAGATCGCGATCTTCTGTGTCTTTGGTCCACCCATGGAATGCGACACCGACAACAATGGGTTCTCATTCTCAAGTTATGGTAGAAAGACTTGAAAATATGTGGATCAGTGGATGATATTTTAGGGTTTTAAAATGAGAGTAATTTTTTACCCAATTATTTTTTTTAAAACAAGCGGGTCAGCCCGTCATAACCCAGGCCAAACCCGTTTAACCCGTGATAAAAATGAAGCAACCCGACCCGGCCCGTATTTGTGCGAGCTAAAATTTAAACAACCCAACCTACCATTTTGGCGGGTTGAGTCGGGTTGGCTCACAGGTTGTAACCCATATTGACAGCTCTAATAATAACTTCTTTATAATTTTTGTTGAATTGATAATATTTAATTAGAGTTAATCTTCGACATATTTTGGAATGCAAAACAGTAAACTTAAGAAAAAATTTACTTCCTACAGCCTTTCATAAGAATGACAATTTGACATTACTTTTGCGAATACCTAATCCGCTCTTGCCTTATAACAAGGGTGGAATGGGACGAGTTTAAATTGTATTATGGGACAGGATGAGACGGGATGGGTTCAGTTTTAAGATTTGTTTGTCCCTACTCTATCCGCCGCACCTCTTATTTTTTTTTTACAAAAAGTGTGTTTTATACTGTTGTAATTTGAAATTTTTTATACAATAAGTAATTTTTTTAATAATTTATATTTGATTATGTATTAAATAGTATATGCGGGTAAGATGCAAATAAGGTTCGAGTTCTATTATTTCTTTACAGATAAAATACAAATTTTTATTTACAAAACTCATCAAACAAGTAAAAACGAATTAAAAATTCCTTTAAAAATAATAAATGAATTCAAAGTGAACAAAAATCCACCCTGCCCATTACCAAGCCTAGCCTTCCATCATATTCCAACGAAAGACCAAGTGAACTGAGCTCAAGTATTCATGTTTCGTCATTTTATTGGAACCAGTTCAATAAAAGAAAATATTATGGATGGGTCGGCTCAAAACTTTGTTCTTGCGTTTTCACTTAGTTCAATAGGCCAACTCGTTTTGGTCCAATAATTTCTTTAAATCAGATTAATTTTTTTTAACATGCCATTACTTTGTACATGGACCGTTTTACACAAGAGTAAAAGGATTGAATAATTAATTGAAGCACTGAAGCATTGGAAATTAAAAGGATCGACTAATTATATGAAGTCCAGTATGCATCAAGCAGATCGTCACCGTCGGAATAAAGAACTCAGAAAGCAGATCTGGCTATTCTAAAAGAACTCGAGGCTTGTAAAAAAATATATATATATATCCTTGAGGCTTTTGGGTTTTGAGTGGTTACAAAATCTTGAATGACTGGTCAATGGATGGTTGCAGTAGGCCACTAATATATTTATGCTTCTTGCAGTAGAACTGCATGTGGTTGAGATTCATTTAAGAATGCCATTGGAGAAGGAATCCAAGAAATCTAGAAGTACCTCCAAGGACTTTATTATTGACATAAGGGCCAAGCGGAACTTAAAAGGACAACAAAAGCAGGTTTTTTCTTCTTTTTTTTCGGAGATATAGAAAATAATTTTAGTAGCCAGTGGGGCTAAGCTAATTAAAACTCTCACCTTTAAGAAATTAAATTTAAATTTACCAGAAATATGTTATCCACCTTACATGATTTGTCTTATCAAATATTTTTTTAATGATATTAACTAATAAATTTCTTCTTGCAGATCCCAAATTTATAATCATAAAAGTGACAATAGGAATTTATTTTGGATGTTGCAAAAACTAATAGGATTGAAAGAATTTTTTTAAAGTCATGTTGATATGCTATATGTTTTGTAACGATGTAGCGGGTCAGTCGAACGTAGGTGGAACTAAGGTCATGTTTGGTTGAATTAAATGATTTTGAAAGAATGAGAATAAGAATAAAATGGAATTGAATTCATTCTTATATTTTGTTTGATATGAATATGAATGTAATGATGACTCCATTTCATTTTTATATTTTGTATGTTTTAATTGGTAAAAATAAAATACAGTAAAAATATTTTATGATTTTTTTAGGTTAATTGGGTTTGGCTCAATCCTATTTCAACCCGTCAAAATTTCAGGTCAAGTCGATTTGTTTAATAAAAAATGACTTAAAAGGTTATCTTGAAAAAAAGTATTTTTATTTAGTTTATTTTTAAAATTAACAAAGTATTTAATTAATTTAACTAATAAATTACATACAATTAATCACATATCAAGTATCAAAATAAAAATAAATTAGTGATTAACTGTACATAAGTTATTGATTAGATTAGTTAAATACTTGATTAATTTTAAAAACGAACTAAATGTAGATACTTTTCTCTAAGCCAACCTTTTAAGTCATTTTCCTTTTGTTTAAATTGATGTGGTAAATCAGAACGCAAGTATACGTTATCGCAAATCAATTAATATAATAGTAAGAAAGTGTCGAACCCACATAGATTAATTCTAAATTTAACTATCTATTAAAAGTTTACAAAACTCAATCTTATTTAAACAACTTAATAAGAGAAAGTGTTATGAAAGATTAAAAATTAAAGTAAACAAGAAGAAGAATTTAATGATCAAATTAACCAAACATAGGATTGTACTTATCTCTCACACTTTACTTGATTCTCTTACTTCTATCTAAGATCAATTAATTATCTGAATTGTTAACTAAAAATCCTTAACTTATCTATAAGCCTCTTTCGATGGTCAAATAGAAATATCCTTAATTAATGATAAACTATATGTCTATGTCTATCAAATAATCAAGAATTCATTAAGTTTCGATTTCATTAATGGTTACATATGTCATATAGGTATATGTCTATCCTATACAAACTCAAGGCTTTCGCACAAAGATCATATGTTATCTTATCTAGATCTAAAACAAAAATCCCTTTGTCAAGTTGCTTAAGGTTTATCAATTCAATTTAATTAATGGCCAATTAATTAAAAGTATTAGGAACAAGTAAGATAAACAATTCAATATAATCAATCTACTATTGGATATGATAAAAGAATCAAATTACGTGTGAGTTCAAATTGCAATTCTAGTATAGAAATTTAGTTACTCATTATATTAGAGGAAACAAAAGAATAAGTGAAAAGCATGATAAAAATGATTATGGTTGTTGGTATTAACAAGAATACAACAGGCTAAAGTTTCAGGATTTACTTTAAACAAATTGGAAGATCTAACCTTGAAATCAAAGTATAAATCTCACAATTCATGAAAGCTTCACCCATAACTCTAGGAAGAAACTTAACTAAACATCAAAATGAAGAAACTTGAATAAGATGAAGAATATATTATACAAACTACAAGAGCTTTGGGATTTACTTTAGACAAATTGGAAGAATTAACCTTGAAATCAAAGTATAAATCTTACAATTTATGAAAGCTTCACCCCTAACTCAAACTACAATGAGAGAATTCAGAAAATGAAATACCCTTAAGTGTGTCAAATGCCTTCCTTTTATAGGCAAATGCTAGAACTATTCAATTACAACTTTGTCAGATCTCTTTGCACATGGGTTGAAGTTTTAGCTCCGAGGATTACCAAATTCGTCATTGCTTGCATCATAATTTGGAAATCTTCTCTTCATGAAAGTTGTAACACATGCAGTCATGAAGAACATATCAAAAAATCAGCCAGATATAACAGTTGAATCTTGAGATATGACCATTTTACTGAAACTGCTCAGATTATATTAATAATGACGACCACCAACTTGTTGCCTAATTTTGACCAACTTCTGGTGCTAATATGGAAATATTCATTTCTATGAAAGTCATAGAGAATGATGTCATGAATGACATATCAAAATTTCAGCTACATCCAACGGTTAGATATTGAGAAATCACCGAATAACTGAGTATAGGTTTGAGCATAAATTTTCTAATTTGTCTTGAATTTGATGTAATCCAAAATTCACTAAGTTTAGGTCTTCATTTCTCTTTTGTTTGATCTATACTGATATCAACATTCAAGTTCATGATATTTTGGTTCAACAACTGCTTTGAATAGTCCTTCGGATGTTTTGCTTAATTTGTAACAACATAACCAATATATGAGGAATTATGCAATTTTCACTTCATATGTGCAATAATTTCATAAGAATAGACTAATGAGAGGTGCTAAATTATGCATATAAAATATGTTTATCATAAATATAAGAAACACATGACTTGGCCCAAAAGGGATTTAAGACTAAATAAGTGGCCAGATGAGTTGAGGTATATTTTACACTTATATTTTAGTGGAATAAAATAGATATTTCATTACTTTTATGATGGAATACATATTTGAAAGAACGCTTATTTCTCTTGGAATATTTATTCTCATTCTAATCACTTAACCAAGCATCAGCATAGGAATGAAAATGACCCATTCTCCATCCAATAAAACATGCTCTAAGTTGTTGGACTGATGCGGCTTGAATGAGGGGTTCGAACTCCAAAGTAAGGGGTAGCCAAAAAAACTAATAGAGTTCTGGTTCTTGCAAGATCATGGGAATGGAAGAAACCTAAGTCTATTTTCATGTTCTAAGTTAGTAATGGTCTGAGATGAATAAGTGAAAAGAGAGAGAATATGATCGAATCACTTACTTAACTAGAGAATCCTAGCTTTTTATAAAAGTGGGATGCTCCATGCTAATATACTTTAGTTTTAGTGACCTATTATTACCGATTATTTATTTATCAAAGTATTGAAATTTACTTGCTCGTGTTTTAAAAAAAGGGATTGATGATTACTAAGCTTGATATAGGCTCAAGTCATGTTCAATGTGACGAGTAGAATCATTAAATATATATATATACATATATTTATTTATATTCAGTTGTTCTAACATTTTATATTTATTAACAATTTTTTCATTTTTAATGTTATAAAAGTGAAGATTTTATTGGAGAATTGATTAAGGTAAATTACATATGAAAATTATGGGTTATATATTATGAGTCGAACCTAGCATCAAGTGTTTAGAAGATAACTATGTGTCACTAAGCTACAGGTTATTGACTGTTTTAATAAATACTTCTTAAATATTATTCAATAATGATCAAGTTATTATCAAAAATTATTTTCATGATTATTTAAAAAAAAAAGTAATAAATCCAAAATTATTATCTACAATTAGTTATGCATGTTGATTTAATTTATCTTATATTTTTATAACAAATTCATAATTTAAAAGAAAAATTATTTTATATTAAAATGTATTATTCCTGCAAGAATATTTATATAAAATTATAAAAATTCAATATTAAAATAATCATATTTAAATTACTTATATAATTATTTTTTTATCATCACTATACCAAATAATTAATAATTCTAAAAACACGCGAAACTAAATTTATGCATAAGTCATTAGTCTTCATTTCCTTCTTTTCTTTTTTGTAAGAGTATGAATATCTTTTTATAATTAATGATTAATACTTAATTACATATCTCATTTAATTGAAATATAATTATTTTATTTATATTTTAATTAAGTAAGATATGTGACTAAATATTAACAACTAATTATTAAGGGCACTAGTACTCCTATAAAAATAAAAGATATGAAAAAAAATCTCTTATATACATGAGTTTAATTTTAATCCACCGTCAGTGTAAAGTTTTTTTATACTGTCATCCAATCATGTGTTGCCAAATCATTAAAAGAGTTTGACTATCACAACAACCACCTAGAAAGTCTAACTCTTTTAATGATGTGTCAGCACATGATAGGATGACAATGTAAAAAAACTTTACACTGACAGTGGATTGAAATTAAATTCTATATACATATATATAATTAGGGGATATATCTAGTGAGAGCACTATTTTATTATGAGAGATGAGAGGAACAAATCTTGACTATTGAATCATCCATGTATGGTCAAGATTAGAAGTTACTTAAATGTCATATAATTACTTAAAAAAGTCACATGACTTTATGTTTTAATCTTAACCATACATCAATAATCCAATAATTAAGATTTGTTTCTCTCACTCTTACAATAAATTATTTTTTTCATTAGATATGCCTTATATAATTATATATAAGTATAGTAGTATAAATATGAATTATATGACAAGAAGCTATTTGATCCTTTCTTAAATATTATTCTCTCATTTATGACCAAAAAAAGATATGTTGTCTCATTTTCTTTTTTTTGGTGGAAAAAAGTTCTCTCATTTACTTGCATTTATGCCAATATGACATTAACCTTGCACAGGCTGCAGGCTGCAGGCTCCACGTCATCCAACAAGTTTGGAATTGGATACACCAAAGTTTCATTTTCTTTTTCCTTTTTGAACTTTGGTCTGTCTGTGTGCGCTAATTTGAAAGATGAATTCAAAAAGGACAGTGCTACACATGTCGTCCAACAACAGGCGCGTCAGTCCCCACCTTCATGATCCCCGGTAACGTTATCAAGCTCCTTGGACCACTTTTCCCCGTTTGGAATTTGAAATCCCATCCCTCTCGAGAGAGACGTTATAAACTCTCTCCATTTTTATAATCCAAACATTATTTTTTTAAAAAAAAGCGTTTTTAAAACAATTTTTAATTATTTTTCATACAAATAGAAATAGTGTTTAATTTCGTCTCCATTTAATGCTTGAAATTGAAACTATGCCTTTCTCTCACTACCTCCACTACTACTACTCATTCACTTCTCTGTAAACAAGCTACCATTCACTCCTCTTCTCTCTCTCTCTCTCTCTCTCTCTACCCAAATGCTTAGCTGATCCATCTCATTGTTTTGAAAGTAAGTTCTTGCCACTGCCACTGCCACTGTAAAGTTTGCATCTTTTCTTCATTTTCTTTAATGGGTTCCTGCATTTTTGTGATTTGCGTTTGGATTAGGCTACTTTACTGTTGATGCCTGATTGCCTGTTAGTTGAATGCAGTTTCCATCATCTATTTAGTTTTAAATAATTAATGTTTGGATTCAGTTGAAGTTCCTGTGCTTTGAATGGCCTAAATTTGGTGTTTTGGGTTTTGTATTTGTTGTTTGGCTTTGGCTGATGGGATTTTCGGAGGTAAACGGGGATGCTTTCATAGATGGGAAATAAGTTTTAATCAGATTAGGAAAGAGAAGTAGTGCCTGTGTATATTGTATAAGCATAGTTTGAAATGTCTCTATTTCCATTCGAATCAACGAATAGTATAGACTGTATAAGACGTGAACTTTTCTTAGATACTTAAGAGCAACAAAAAAATTGCTTTTTCATCAACATTACATTCTTTTCCCCTGCCCCTTCCCTCCCCTTTTCGTTAGGATTAGTAGATACACACTTGATTTTAGCTAAAATTTAGATTATGCATCTTTGAACTTTTCTACTTGATTAATTGAATCAGGCTATGTGTATTTGCTATTGATTTGGAATGTATGTGGTTCCTTATTATAAGTTTAGTAACATCAGGAAAAATGTGAGATTAAATTGTCTGGCTAGATTTGACTCTAGTAATACGATTATATTTGATCCACTCGTATCTGGTTGGTTCTCTCTAAAGGAGATTTAGAGATAAGCAAATATGAATTATGAAATGAATTTTAAGGTGGATCTTAGGTTTGGTTCCTCTTGTATCTGGTTGCTTTCTTCCAAAGGAGATTTAGAGATGCAGAGAACCATCTTATAGAAATTTTGGAGATTGTGTTTGTATTCAATGTTTTCGTTTAGATTGCATCAGTTAACAATTGATGAATTATTCTGTTCCCTGTGACTTAATGTTCCCATATTAATATATTATTTTTCCTTAAGTTTTAGGAATTGGTTTGAGATCAGAAACTCTTTGCTATTGAGGATTGAAATATGCATTCTTTCCCTGTCTTTAAATTTCAGATGGATTATAATTCTTGTTTTACTAACATTGTTAATCTTTCTTGCTATTTCTTTCAGTAATATATTTTGAAGTTTTATTAAATTCTGCTTTGAAAATGGGAGCTGAAAAAGAAGGGACAAAAAGTGGAGGAGGATATGTTGGTGGTTTTTTCCAGTTGTTTGACTGGACCTCAAAATCCCGTAAGAAATTATTTGCAAACAAGTCAGATTTACCAGGTACATGTACTGCTTGTATGGAATATGCAATAGTGTTTTTATGTCTCTTATAAATTGCATTGATTGTAAAACAATTTTATTAGTCTACTCATTTCGTGTTTTGCTTTCGGTAATTTTTTTCTTCAACATTTGCAGAGTCTATGAAACAGGGAAGAAAAGTTGATTGCAACATGGCAATGACACAGCCCTATCTGGTGGCGATTTCACTATCATTTGCACTCTCAATTGTTGTTTTTTATATTTTGTTATGAAATTCAGATAGTTACTTGTTTAATTCTTCCAGGTGGACGAAGATGAAAATGGAGTAGGGGCAAGTGTTAGAGGAAGTTGTGATCGTAGTTATGCTTCATCTGTTACAGATGATGAAGCATGCGGAACAAGGGCCCCTAGTGTAGTTGCCAGGCTTATGGGATTAGATTCCTTGCCCCATTCCAGTTTTCCTGATCCATATTCTACCCCATATTTTGATACCCGATCTCTTCAAGATGATCAATACTGCAGGAAAAATCTCAATCATCAGCATGACCATCAGACCCTATATTCTGGAAAGCTGGTTGAAAAGGTTGAGGGCTCTTCTAGGAACTTCATGGAGCCAAGGCCTCAAAAGACCCTTAGCAGGCCAATTGAAAAGTTCCAAACAGAGGTATTACCTCCAAAATCGGCTAAATCAATTCCTGTTACACACCACAAACTTTTGTCTCCTATTAAGTGTCCTGGATTTATTCCAACCAATAATGCTGCTTATATAATGGAGGCTGCAGCAAGAATTATTGAACCTGGATCCAAAGCTACTACAAAGGCTAAAACACCTCTGGTAGCATCATCTACAGTATCATTGAGGGTTGGTAATCTTAAAGATAAAGTGGAGGCTTCACAAAAAGGACCTCTAATGACCTCAAAAGCTCGAGATCTAAAAGAAAATCGAGAAATTTCTCATAGAACAACCAGGCTTTCGGAACCTTCTCAAAGGTCAGTTGAGTCTAATGCTGCCAAGTTTCTCAAGGGACAATCTTTGAACAAAAGCTGGAATGGATCTGTAGATACATCCATCAGGTCTCCTACACATGCAGCAGAAGATTCTTCTTTGAACAATAAAGGGAAGTCTATTTCGCTTGCAATCCAAGCAAAAGTGAATGTTCAAAGAAGGGAAGGTTTGAGTTTGAATGGTGGCAGAAGTTTGGTGGGCCAGAAAGAACATCTTTACATTAAACCCAACCAGCCATCGAAGGCAAATGTTAAAAAAAAAATGCATAAGAAATCTTCTGGTCAGAATTCTTCTGTTGTTCTCAGGCAGAATAATCTGAAACAGAATTATTCAATTGATAAAGACAAATTACCATCAAAGCCATTGGTTTCTAATTCACACAGTAGAAAAGTTCTGACTGGGGATTCCTCTTATGGACGTCATAGAAGCTCTGGTAGTAAATCCATTGCAAAATCTAAAGTTGCATCCAGAAAGTCAGCCATGGAGGTCACAGATAGTGAAAAGGAAGTTTTATATACCAGTACAAACAATTTCCCCAGAAAGAAAAGGTCCACAGACAGGGACTGGAATGATAGGGTTGTTGATAATTTGTTCATTGACAAAACTCAGAAGCCTGTTCAGTCTAATCTAGTAAGTAACAAACACAATAGTTGGGCTGAAGAAGTCAAGAAGAAAGACATGGACGTAGTTTCCTTCACATTTACCACACCATTAACAAGGAACAATCCTGGTTTTGAGACATCTGGACAAGCTGGCCAGAAGGCTAATGGTCTTTCCTTGGATCACCGGATTAAAAGAGTGTTGCTTGACACAGACAGTACAAGGTCTCCAGTAGGATACAATGTGATTGGTGGTGATGCCTTAGGTATTCTTTTGGAACAGAAATTGAGGGAATTAACATATGGAGTTGAGACCTCTAGTCATGACGCTTTTAAAGTGAGGCAACCTTCCAGCACTGCAACAAAATCAAAAGATCCGGTACCCACTCTTAATTTAGTTAACCTCAATCCAAGGTTGCAACAGAAGGAAGACCAAGATGTGTTATTTACAGACAAGTTAAGCAGTAGCCATGATTCTGACATCTCCTTCACTGGTCTTCCTGAGTTATCATCGAAACATAACTCATGGGTATGTTACAATATTTTAATTCTTATTGCCTATTTTTATTATTTACCATTCAATAATGTATATATGAACAATAGGGTCACAAGTTAAATAGCCAAACCAGAAAAAAGTTAGGTTTGCTTACTTTGTGTTGAAATTCAGCCTTATGAATGAAAAATAAAAAAAAAGATCGTTTCTTTCCCTATTTCCCAAGAAAAATAGTTTACATGGGTAGCAAGTAATAATAGGTAAACATAATCCTGCCTTGTGTTCATTGCTACCTGTTTACCACTCAAATAACTGCTTTTATTCTTTGATATCTGCTTGTTAGTTTTTCTTTAATTATTTCCTAGCAACAAATGAGTATTTCACTTTGTAGTTAGTATATATCTAAAGATTATGATAAAGTAAATTGTACCTGTAATTAACTTTATTTTTCTGTAGAAAATGCAGTTACACCAAGTAATGAAAATGATCAATCAGTTTCTCAACTTACTGCATATTACTTGGTCTTGCTATGGTGCTTGGCTGCTTGGAATTTGCTGTCTAGAGTTTTATGTTAAGGCTGGTTCTAATATACAGTCAGCACTTTAGGTGGTATTAGTGTCATCTTTGACTTGAACCAGTTTTGAATTTAATCAACCACATCTGAGTCCATGTTAGTCAGTTATGATAAGTGGTTAGCTCAAGTGATAAATCTCTAATCTTTATGCAGTTAATGTGAAACTAAATTTGGCTAGTTAAAATAAAATATGGTTAAAATTACAAGTGGTAACAATACCATTGAAAATCACCCTTTTGTTAATTGAGAAAACTGTTGTACAAGGTCCTCAACTTTATAACCAATTAACGATCTAAACTTTAAAACTTACCAATTAAGGACCTCAACTTTACAGTGATAACCAATTAAGGACCTCAACTTTAATAGAAAAACATTTGATAATATTTATCAATTGGAAAAAAAAAATAGGTCATGTATGCCATGTGTTTTGTGAATGTTATATGTTGCTTTCATATGTCAAGTTGGATATTTTTGTCTTTTCAACAATTTTTATTAATAAAAATATTTTTTCAATAAAGTTGAGATCCGTAATTCGTAGTAATAAAAGTTCAATTCAATCCCTTAATTGGTTAATCATAAAAAGTTTAGGGTCCTCAAATAATACACACTCTGTTAATTGGGGGCATATTCCATTCCCATTGAGTGGGTAATTAACTCAAGATATTTACAGGTTGATGAGATGGACGAGTGTAAGAGCTATCCTATGGATGCACAGTTATTCAATTGCCGACACCCAAGTCCAATCTCTGTTCTTGAGCCTTCTTTTTCAATTGAAAGCTGTGAATCTTCAATGAGCCCAGATGTGACTAGTACAGAAGGTAAAACAGCACTATGGTTATGCTTAAATATAGGCAAATAATTACCTATTTCGAAATTACTTATTTCATGACTGAGGAGTGCTAATCTTTACTATATCTACTTTCAGGAAGCAAGTTGTTCTCAGCTGTTCAAGCTCAGGAAGTTCATGTCTTGAACTTTTCAAGGAAGTTCTGTCCTGCAGAATCTGATGCAGAGTTATCTGATTCAGCTTCTTCAACATCAACTAGGACTATGGTAAAGAAGCACACAAACACAGTTTCTGTCATGAAGTTCGGAAGATCAAGTACATGGGAGTTGGACTATGTGAAAGATATATTGTGTAATGTGGAATTGATGTATATGGACTTTGCCCTGGGTCGAGCTCGTGAGATAGTAAACCCTCATCTATTCAACCAGTTGGAAAGTCGAAAGGGAGGGTTTGAGTGTGATGGCGAGTCTAGGATAAGAAGGAAAGTTACATTTGATTGTGTGAGTGAATGCTTGGACTTAAAATGCAGGCGTTATGTTGGAGGGGGATGCAAAATGTGGGCCAAAGGGGTTGCAATGGTGAAAAGAAATGAATGGTTGGCAGAAGAAGTGTACAAGGAGATTTCAGGTTTGGAAGGTATGGGGGATTCAATGGTAGATGAGCTTGTAGACAAGGACATGAGCAGCCAATACGGAAGATGGCTAGATTTTGAGGTTGATGCTTTTGAACTCGGAACAGAGGTTGAGGACCAAATATTTAATTCTTTGGTTGATGATGTTGTAGCTGAAATCTTGCAATTGTAACACCTTAAAGATTTGATTTTGGGGCCCTGTGATTATGATTAAAGCATTGTCCTCTTATTGATTCATTCATGGAAGTAGGATTATCAAGTCTATATAAATATAGTTTTTTGGGACTGCTTTTCTTAACCTTGTGCGGGCCTCTATGTGGCATCTATAAATGACTTGAAAAGAAGTCATTTTAGATATATGTGATAGACAAGTGTCTTAACTTCCTTAATATATCACCCCTTGTAGCCTTTATACAGAATAGTACTTTAGCCTTATACACAATAGTACCACTTTGACAACGGGCACTAGTTCGGTTGATGGAACCTGCATTTTAGTGTGGTGATTAGAACACAAACTTATTACAGGACCTGTACCAAGATCAGCGTGGATATCACTTAACGAGCATAATCATTTAATCATTAGTTCTGGCATGCATGCAGTGAAAAGCTAATAACATATCTGAGAGAACACTCCTAATTTCCATTATGCAGAACTTTGGATCAATTACCTGAGCGTTACTTTCAGTAACAATTTCTGAGGTCATAATCAACCCGCAGAGTGCTATATTCACTTGAATTTTTTTATTCCGTTTCACTATGAAGATTCGAGTGACTTTTATTCAAAAATAGAGTTGATGTCAAGAAAACAAGCTACGTTGTATTTCTAGTGTTTGTGTTCTTTTCTTTGATTTCTCTTCCCATCTTTTGTTCTTTATTCATTAATTGCCTCCTAACTTGATTTTTATGTCATTATCGTAATCAATACAACTAATACATAGATGTGCCTCCTTTTGGAAAGGCTCAACTCTCACGTAAAGTTTCTATAATGATACTCCAAACTCGCAAGTCAGCATCGCCTAATGTCCTATATATCAACCCCAATAAATAGGCGTGTTTTGTTATGGATCATTATTATTAATTCCTTTAGAACAGAAGCCCCACAGACATAATCATATATTATATGTCATAAGGCTAAGGTTGGTTTCAATTCATAAACAAGGACCCGCTAAAAATGAATTGTCTGGGAATGAAGATCAGCAAAGAGATAGATGTCAACATAACTGGAAATGAATTCCAGACATAGATGCGGAGAAGTTCTTACATATACATTTTGTCTGGAGTGAAATAGAAGGCAGTATTTTGTGTCGATACTTAGCATACTTGACTTCCAATTTTGTATAACAAAAAAATAAAAGTGAACATATATAATACTTTTGTTTTGGAAAACAAGGCAAAAGTGACATTGGTATTACAGAACAGGTCAACTCAAACTTTGCGCTGATTATTTGGTTAAAAAGACTTGATATTCTATGAAAGATCAATTATAAAATTTTAAATTATTAGCTATAAACTCACAAATGATTTATATATCTAAGATATTCTTTTACACTCTTTTTCGAACAAGAATATCTTATGAATCTAAAAATCTGATTGGCTTTATTAAAATAATTTTTTTAAAAAATATTTAAAGAACATAATTAAATAAATTTTACCATACTCTTCACATAACGAGTTTTATTTTCTAGTACATTAGAAATAGATACACTTCTAAAATCTCCACTGACCTGATCTCGTGAAGAAAGGAAATAAAATTACAATAGTATGAGCAACTAATTTCCCTCAATCCTAAACAATTAATCACTGATGAAAACCATTTGCCTCATCATTTCCGGTACTCCACAAGCAATTCACCATCTGCTCTTCTTCACAAAGGTCCCACTGATTATGGGATTGAAAACTACCTGCCAAATCCGAATCAGGCCACTGATAATCATATGCAGAATTCACTGATGAACAACTAGTGTACCACTCTCCACTCACTGCATTTGATGAGCTCCAAACACCACTCTTGCTCTCCTCACTTGTTCCCATTAACTCCATAATCGGCTCACAGTTATTTATAGTTATACCAGGCTCCTCCTTAAGGGTTACATTCCCACTTGGATTTACATGTACCCCACTTTCAAACATGTAGCTAAGTTTCATAATTTCATCATCTAGCCATTGATATGGTCCCAAGCCCTCAACATCTCCATTCATACTGGGGTATGATGCAGCTGTACTATTTGAGTTGCCCTCCATTTCATAATAAGCATCCAGGTCAATTCCTTTTCTGGCCTCCCCATGGTGCTTTAGGTTCCAAGATCCAGAACCCATCATCGAAATTTCTTCAGCCTCTCCTGCATCACATCTTTGTGAAGTTGCATTACTTTTAGTCATTGGTTCAAGGGAGTTTTGGCTCAAAGCCATGTTCTTGTCCTCTTCCATGGCTGTTTGATTTCTTGTCCCTCGACCTCTTCTCTTGGATGTAGCAGCTACGTTTACAGCAGCCATGTCAATGGGTGGCATCGACTCATTTAAAGATTTCATGAAGCAGTAAATCTTTCTCCTCAAATGAGAGTTCCAGTAGTTCTTTATCTCATTATCTGTTCGTCCTGGTAAATGTCCGGCTATTACAGACCACCTACAACCAAACAATAATTTTTAAAAATTCACACAAAAAATCTAAAATCAAATGATTTTTTTTAATTATAGTTAGTATTTTGATACTTTGACAAAATAATGACAATGAAGAAAGAGCATTATATAATAATAATATTTTGCCATTTATTATTAACAAGCTAGTGTTGACACATGTGCTGACCTTACTTTTAAAAGCAAGATTTTAAATAATGGTTACGATTTGGTTGTAGTTCAGTCACATTGCAGCTAATGCAACCAATACAAGCAAATGGGATTCATAATTGCAGTGACTACCACTGCAACAGAGTGATGCGGTCTACTATTTAAAACATTGTTTAAAAGTAACGAGCCAATAAATATTGGAATGAATTTTTCATATCAATTTTTGGAACATGTATTATTTAGTGCTATTTTATAAACTGTATTCTCGTCATGTTGTACCAATATTTTCTTTTTTAAATTTATCATTCAAATAATCACTTTACAAAATAATTGTAATAGCAAATGTAGTAATTTTATTGTCAAATATAAGATAATTTTATTAAAATAAATAATAAAAATATTGATAAAATAATCACTTTTCAGAACTGTAATGATCATATTATTCAAAATAAATATTCAAAATAATTTTAAAAAATATATCATATCAAAATACAGTACTTAATTTAATTATTAACTACAGTCTTTTTTTAATTTTATAATACCAACTTTGAAAGAAGAATTGGTTGCTTATCCAACTTTATATTTGTGCAAGGAAAATGATACTTTCATATATATAAAAACTATTATATATTTCACATATTATTATTTTATCTCTCTCCCTCTCTCTTTCTCTTCTGAGTCTTCTCTTCTCTTATTTTATCTCTCTTCCTTTTTAACATTAAAAAATTTAGATTTGTGAGGAATGTGAGAGTTTTAATATGTGCATTTATCATTGCTCTGTGCGCAAATATTGATGCAACAAGTATTCATTGCACTAGTACAATAGTTGTTGCATCACTAATTTGAATTTAATAAAATTCAACCATTAGGGCAAGTAAGCCCATATATACCCCACCCCTTGGAATCGGGTAAATTGGTTGAAGTACCAAATGCAGTGAATAGGTCCACCTCGGTCGTATAGGGGCATCTACCCAAAAAACAACTACATTTGAGGGCATTCATAACTCTAAAATCTGAATGGCACTTAGGACAAGCTATTTTGTGATCCCAGATAGGCGATAGCACGATCTAAAGTAATAATTTGTCATCCATAATCCCAGCAAAAATAGGAAAGTACTTGGATTTAAAAGTACCCCACTTTGATAAGAGTATGTCATGATGGAAATTATGGAATGTATTTATATTATGAAAGTTTAACATATAGTACAATAGTTTTGGATAAATATTATTATTAAGAGCATCTTTGTGTTATATTATTTCTCTGAAAGAGGAAAAACATTGTAGATCTTTTCCTGAATAGCTGCAGCAATCTCTTTAGCTTGTCCTTACATTCAGTAGCTCGCAAGTGATATTACGATTTGGCTGCTTGGGTAAGTTGGATATTATCAATTACATATTTACATAATTTTCTTTTCACGCCTCTTTAAATTAGTTTTAATATCACTTAGGTGATTGTTTATTCTTAATCGAGATGTGACGTGTCTCTCCGGATTTGGTTGGTACTCTTTCTTCGATATATATGTATATATTCTACGGTGTATGATGCATTATAAGATTCAGATTTAATAACGATTGATTAAAATATCAAAGGAGTGGTTGTAACGAGAATTTTTTTTTTGAAAATTTAGGTAATTTACAATAATTAAGAGTTAGTTTATTGCCACTGAAAACAATAGATCAAATTCGGGTATCAATTTTTTTCCTCTCATATTATGTTTTTTTCATCAAAATTTTATCAAACAATGTGGCAACTCTTCAGGTAAAAGGGTTACTCACGTTTTTGCTTTTCTTTATTTGTTGTTTTTATCTTACCTTATGTTCTCAAAATATTTATTTCGCTTCACAATTCATTTATGATTTCAAACATTTAATTATAAAAAATTGAAGATTCACTTGACTTGCATTGTAGATATTTCCTTATGGTTGGTGAGGAAGAAGGCTTCTAGGAGCCAACTACCCTCACAGGTTTTAACGCGGGAAAAAAATATTCTCTTTTTTTTCATTTTTGTTTTGGCTTGGAGACGCGCGAGAATGGCCCCAAGAATGGTTGCTGTTCTTTCAGCCAAGCCAATTCCATTTGTGGATGCCATTCCCGGCTTCCAAGGATTTATAAATAGTTCCAAATCGTTTACTTAAAAAGGTTTTGATTATAAGTGAATCTGCTTAGATCATTAGAGAACATAGAAGGCCCTATACACTATTACCAAACAACGCATTCGAATTCAATCCTTAACTGAGTATATCTAATTAATTGAACGAGTGAAGATGGATCAATTTCTTGTTTTGAACAGTAACTTTATTCAGAAATTATATACTATAAACCAATTAAAGGCTTTTGATTAATTTGGGAGGGCAGAGCCGCACCTATTACCGAGAACAGCATGCAACTTGACAATGATCTCTTCCTCTTCAGGAGTGATGTTGCCTCTCTTCACGTCTGCTCTCAAATAGTTGATCCATCTCAGTCTGCAACTCTTCCCACACCTTAACAAACCTTCATATATATACAATTCAAACAAATTACACAAACAAGTAATGAAATTATTAAACACCATATATATATATATATATATATATATATATATATATATATATATACTGTTTTATAATCCACTAGCTAGTACTATATGCGGAGTATATATATGTACCTGCACTCTTGGGCAAGGACCTCCATGATCCTTCACCATTTTCTTGGATGTAATCGGTCAAGATCTTATCCTCTTCGGCTGTCCATCTTCCTTTCTTCAACCCCACTTTCTCACAGCAAGGAGCTCTCCCCATTGATATTTTTCTCTTAGTAATTGTTTAGCACTTTTTGGAACACTTACACACACAGTACTGTACTACTCACTGGCGCGCGCACACAGACAGACAGAGATTACTGATGGCTTTGGCAGCAAGTAGTAGTGATATACTATTAATGAATGAAAGGTCTTTAATGGGCTGCATCGCAGTACTGTAGCAAATATATAAGGGGAGTGGGGGCAACGACGTGGACGTGTAAAACGGGGAGCACTGCTGGTAATTAATGGAGGAACAAACAATATAGGGTTGAATTTCAGAGAAAAGTTGCATTTTGCAGGTTAAAGTACGTTACCTTTTGATCAAGGTTACTGCTTACTAGGGCCGCCATTGCCACTTTCCTACCACAAGATAAACTTAGAAAGCGTATTTGTTGCGGTTATTGGATAGGATATACGTTACTTTGTCTTGTTGGGACTGCTGTATGTCAGAGTAATAAATGGGGTTTTATTTTCACAACATACATTAAACCTACTATCATAAACTTTTATTCTTCCCTATCCCTACAGCCCCTTTTGGTGCGCCTGTGCTTTTTGTTTTTTTGTTTTTTGAAGTTTGTTGCTAGAGCTTGTTTTAGTATAGATCGATATGATCTCTCATGTAAGTATAAAACAATTGGGTGTTAGAAGTGAGATTCATTTTGCAACTAAAAAGTGAGGGGTGTATGTGAATATTTGTTTCCAGTGTAGACGGACAACTTAGGCTACTTAGCTATAGGAATATACGTGAGTTCAGATCAACTTCATATTTCACAGCATGATGAAGGGAAGGATGGTAATGCTAGTGAGCAAGATGATGAAGATTCTACTAGCTAGCTAGCAAGCTAGCACTTGCTTGTTCAATTCAGAACTACATTAATTTAAGTTTATCCCAGAATGCAGGTATAGGGGATTGCTCCGTATGTATGCTTGATAGAGATAAGGGTGAGATGTTGTCGGTAGTTTAGAAAACTTGTGGTGAAAAAGGTTTCCAATTTTCCTTTCTCAGGGTGCTCTAATATCTCTTTTCACTTCTCATTTTCTAAGAGTTTTAATCTTTTCTTCTTTTTTCTTTCATTTAATTGTTTTCTAGGCAACATTCACTACTGCAAGCGAATATATCCCTTGCTGACAGATTTGTCGGTAAAGGACCAAAAGAATTTCCCACTGACAACTTCAAAAAGTGTGAAGTAGAGTATTCTTATTTCTACCAACTGAAGGGTGGCGCAAAAGGTTGGTTGTGTTATTAAGTAGGTTCGTTTTCAATGGGTACGATGTAAATTTGAATATCAGTAATTAATAATTACTGTGATTAGGAAGTAACTAATCTATCGATCGTAGATTAATCTTACGGTGCTTAACTCATGGGAATTTTGTGCCGTGTTACTCGATTCAAATGACTAATTATGATAATTGATAAAATTTCTTATTTCTCAGTAATATTATTTACACATTATTTACATCATTTATTCTATCATCTAACTTTCACCTATGTAATTATTACACAGATGTTTGGTATCAAATACATATACCAACCTAGAGGGGCACATGCCCCGTCACCTCCTCCTTCCCGTTTATAATTTCTACTGAATTTCATTTTTTTATATTTTTTACACGTGCCTTTGTTTAATTAATTATTTCAGTTATTGTCTTTTTATAACAATATTAATCTTTCACTTTTATGTCATTTTCTATATGAAAAGTTAATGTTAATATTGCAATCATACATCGATAACACATGAGAACTAAACTCTACAAGTTATTAAAATGATATTTTGTCATTCTATAACCGTTAAAATTTCATTATAATATTTCATGGATTTATAGTTGTGATAATAGTTTAAAAATAAAAAATGCAATGACTAAGTTTTAATTTTTTTTGTAATATTATTTTTTTAAAATTTTGTAATAACATTCATACAGTTAAATATATAGTTTTCTTACACAAAATTTATATTTTATAATTTTTTTTCAAATATTATAAAATTAAATATGATTCATAATTAAATATTCTTTGTTTTTCTGTTGTATGTTTCGTTGAATATTTGATAGGGGTGAAATGGTGGTGGGTGGTGGTGAATGAAAGAGAAACATTTTACATTAATTGCTTCTATGTTTGATTAGAAAAAAGAAAATCAGAGATACCAATCTATATCTATATATATATATATAGATATGATTAAAGTAGGCTTGTGCAAGTATATAAGCCCACATATCCTCATGTGCTGATGTGGCCTCTAATAAACGAACAATTTTTCACATTTTCTTCAACTAATGCATCATTATGTTACAGTTATATTAATTAAATATCCCAAATCAAAATATTAGGGATAATTTACACTAATAGAACAATACTGTTTAATTCAAATATTCTATTGAGGAAAAGAACTAATATAGTATTAAGAAGAATCACTAAACATATATATCAAATATGTAGGAGGCTGCGTAATGTGCAGGTTAAACGACTAGTATAATATTAAACTAGCTATCTTACCTGTATAATGCACAGCTTCATTTATATTCAATATCTATAATTTTATTAAAAGAAATTACAAAGGGAAAATGTGATAGTAAATAAACTTTATATACCTCACGAAACATATTAATAAATAAAATTATTCTTATCTCTAACTGTACGACACAATTAATCAAAGAAATTAAAAATAATTAAATTGAGGAGTTGAATAAACATTTCATTGACCATTGAATCTTACGTGGATGATTAAGATTATAAGTTACTTAAATATGACATAATTATAGTTAAGATTTACTTATCTCATTCTCACAATATGCCATGTACTCTTCTCACTTTATATTATATATATATATATATATATATATATATATATATATATATATATATATATATATTGAGCTTAATGCAAACATGGTACCATGTTTGTTTGGCTTTTTACTTAATCTCGTAATAAGATGCATGTGAATAGGTGTAGAGCTTAATTAAAGCCACTCTACTCTCAGCTTAGAACATGAAACATAATATATATAATTGAAAAAGTGGACCCACTAACATAGGAATCTCAAGAGGTGCAGGAGAACAAAAACAATTTTACTACATAATAAATAATAGAGTTTAATTTTGATCCACCGTTAGCGTAAAGTTTCTTTACACTGTCATCCAATCATGTATTGCCAAATCATTAAAATAGTTTGATTATCATAACAACTACTTAGAAAGTCTAACTCTTTTAATGATATGTCAGCACATGATTGGATAACAGTGTAAAAAAACTTTACACTGACAATGAATTAAAATTAAATCCTAAATAATATAAATTGCCAATGTGATCATTCAACTGATAAGATAGAACTCTCTCATATTAAAAGTATTGGGTTTGACTCTGCATGTATCTTTCATTGGTAGATCATTTATAAATATCATTATAAGTCTTCATTGAAGCTTGTTACATGCCATGAACTTATCAATTGAAAAAAAATTTAGTTCATATATGTCATGTGTTTTGTGAATGTTATATATTGTTTTCATGTCAATGTTGAAATTATAGGAGTTTAGGTAATGAATGAGTAAAAGAAAGAAGAAATACTAATGAATAATATGAGATTGAATTGATTTGATGTGTTGTAAAATACAAAGCACTAACCCCTATTTATACTAATAATTAGGTCAAGTACTAATGTATACTACTAATACAAGCCCAAGCCCACTAAGACAATAAGACTCTTAACCCTAATTAAAAAAGGAAACAAATCAGGAAACATAACGAGATTAGGAAATAACTTATAAGATTGCTTTTTCAATTAGAAGACTAATTGATTTCACAAAATTATTATAAAGATCTTCTAAAGAAATAGTAAGATATTCTAAAGATATGCTAAAATACCCTAAAGATATTCTAAGATATTCTAATACTCCCCCTCAAGCTAAAGCTTGTTAAGCTTTAAGCTTGTTACAAATAACAAAACTAGCCAAGAACACAACAACTCAAACAAGAAATAGGACAAAATAGACCCAAGACAAACAACAACAAGTCATCAAACAGGATGAGTCGTGGGTTGTACTGTCAAATAACCCATTTGAGAGGCGAAATCAAGGCACAGTGGATGAATTATATAGGAAAAATGCCATGACCATCTCTGTTGAAATCTCTGCTAGAAAAAGGTTGCACAAGGAGAACACTGCTGGAATTTAAGCACCACTAGTTATTACAATGCGTGATAATGGAGGCGGCAGCAAGAACTTGCCGGAATTGAGGCGTGGCATAAGAAGAGGCTGCAGGCATCGGGTCACAACAGAGGCAGACACCATTGAGCAGTGGTCAGCAAGTGTTGAAAGAGTGCACACACATAAGATGCTGGATTTGGATGAATAGGGGCTGGCTGGCTGGAGAGAGATCGTCAATGCATGAAACAACTACGAAGAGTGGAAAAAGCGTCACCGGGAGAAGCTTGTTACAAATAAACACAATAAAAGAAACTAATCATAAAAATAATATGAGCTCCATAAATAATAGCTCAAAAGACAATTCAATGATGCTTGAGACGCTGGAGAGACAATATATGAGAAAAACGTTGCTGGAAATATAACTAAATAAGATGGCTGGAGTGACACAACCATAATAGTTTGTTAGAAAATTGCATGGCCAAGAGGGAAGAGACATCGCTGGAAAGACGCACAACGAAAATTTCCTGGCAATCAATCATGATGTATAGCAAAGCCCAAACTTATCCAAGTTCATCAAGAACAGCATTTGGAAGCTTCAAATAGTAGGAAAATTTAGGAAACCCAAAAAATTTGGAAATTGAAAATAAGGCTGGTGTGAATCGCAACCAATAGAGAATTCGTCACCGGTATATATGACTCATCAGTGAGATAGGAGAAATTACCACAGATACATTCATTGGTGGGAAGAAAAGTCTCCACTAGTATGATCGTCAGTGGGTAGAAAAGTCATCGTCGATATTATACACAATCATGTATCAACTAGGATGCACAGATACTTTAAAATTGGTGACATATCCGTATTGTACTCGTATCTAATATTGATATACGTATAATATTCCTACATTCATCTTTTTACCATATCGCCTTTTTTTAAAATATCTATCATTCTCAAAATATTATTATTCGAAAAATTTGGGATAAAGATTTAATTTTTCACCAATTATCTCTCTTAAAACATATTCTCACTCTTATAATTTTTCCCTCCTCAAAATCAAAGTAAATTGGTGAGAGATTTCATTGAGTTTAAAGTTTATTGTTTTACATATATAATATAATATTTATTTTATTCAATTTACATTGTCGTCTCCATATTCTAATTTTTTTAAAAAAATTATCGTATTTACATATCGTATCAAATATTCATACCCGTACTCGTAAAACATAAATGATAAGTCGTAAGGCTGAGGTTAGTTTCAATTCATAAACAAGGACTCTCTAAAAGATGAATTGTCTGAGAATGAAGATCAGCAAAGAGACAGAAGTCAGCATAACTAGAAATGAATTCTATACATAGACGCGGTACTGAAGTTCTTGCATATTCATGGTGTTTGGTGTGAAATAGAAGGCAATATTTTGCAATTTTGTTAAAATCAGAATGGAGTGAAAAAGTTTTCAGTTTAGGTTCAATCAACTTCACCGTTTGGTCGAATCGAATGATGTAATAATTATGTATTAAATAAATAAATAAATATATATATATACACATAACTCATAACACACATTACCAATAATAAAATGCATAATAAGATTTTGGGGTCTCAATTATCAAGCCACATATCACTTTCAGTTAAGTAGTTAAGTGATTGAGAAATTAAAATAAAAAGATCGCCGGCTCTTTCACCTATTTTAATTGGCTCATCCTGATCCAATAATGAATCTAGTTCTAACATTAAACCAAAATTGGATTAGGAACTGGTTCACGGTATGGCCGGTTAGTCCGGACAACGTCTATTTTGTGTCAAAAGTAGTGGAGTAGCATACTTGTCTTCCATTTTTATATAACAAAATGAAAAAAAAAAAAAAGAGTTAACATATATATAATACTTTTAGTTTTGGAAAACAAGGAAAAAGTGACATTGGTATTGCAGAACAGGTCAACTCAAACTTTCAGCTGATTATTTGGTTAAAAAGACTTGATATAATGTGAAAGATCAATTATTATAAAATTTTAAATTATTAGTTGTAAACTCACAAATAATTTATATAACTAAGGTATTCTTTCACACTCGTTTTTTCAAACAATAATATCTTATGAATCTAAAAATATTTCACATACATTTCAAAATATTTAAGAAACATTATTAAATAAATTTTACCATACATTTCACATAGCGAGTTTTATTTTCTAGTACATTACACTTCTATTTAAATCTCCTCTGATCTGATCTCGTGAATCAAGGGAAAAAAATTACATTGAGTAAATAAGTAATTTAGTCTTTATAAATATCTTTGTCCATAAATTTATTATTATGTATGAGTTAGTTTTTGAATTTTTAAAACTCGTATCAATTTAGTCTTTTTATTATTTCTGATTGACCAAGTTAAACAGCGACCTCTGACATGACATATTAAGTTCTTATGTGTAATGTTAAGTGTCACATACTACATTACTCAACCTTCCTCCTTAAGATACAACGTTGTTTTAACTTAGTGAACCATAACTTCTTCCTACGCATAACACTCAATCATTACCTCACTAAGCTAAAATGATGTCATATCTTAAGGAGAAGTGTTGAGTAACGTGTCATGTGTTACTAAACGATACACATTGACACTTAACGTGTCACATCAAGGTTATCATTTAACTTGGCCAATAAGAGATAACAAAAATACTAAATTGATACGAATTTTATAAATTTAAATATTAACTCGTACAAAAAAATAAATTCAAAATCTAAACTATACTTAAAAGATATTTTCAGAGACTAAATTACGTTACTTACTATGAGCAACTTAATTCCGTCAATTCTAAACAACTAATCACTGACGAAAACCATTTACTTCACCATTGCCGGTACCCCACAAGCAAGTCACCATCTGGTCTTCACAAAGGTCCCACTGATTATGGGATTGAAAATTCTCTGCCAAATCCGAATCAGGCCACTGATAATCATAGGCGGAATTCACTGATGAACAACTAGTGTACCACTCTCCACTCACTGCATTTGATGAGCTCCAAATACCACTCTTGCTCTCCTCACTTGTTCCCATTAACTCCATAATCGGCTCACAGTTATTTATAGTTATATTAGGCTCCTCCTTAACGGTTACATTCCCACTTGGATTTACATGTACCCCACTTTCAAACATGTAGCTAAGTTTCATAATTTCATCATCTAGCCATTGATATGGTCCCAAGCCCTCAACATCTCCATTCATACTGGGGTATGATGCAGCTGTACTATTTGAGTTGCCCTCCATTTCATAATAAGCATCCAGGTCAATTCCTTTTCTGGCCTCCCCATGGTGCCTTAGGTTCCAAGATCCAGAACCCATCATCGAAATTTCTTCAGCCTCTCCAGCATCACATCTTTGTGAAGTTGCATTACTTTTAGGCATTGGTTCAAGGGAGTTTTGACTCAAAGCCATGTTCTTGTCCTCTTCCATGGCTGTCTGATTTCTTGTCCCTCGACCTCTTCTCTTGGATGTAGCAGCTACGTTTACAGCAGCCATGTCAATGGGTGGCATCGACTCATTTAAAGATTTCATGAAGCAGTAAATCTTTCTCCTCAAATGAGAGTTCCAGTAGTTCTTTATCTCATTATCTGTTCGTCCTGGTAAATGTCCTGCTATTACAGACCACCTACAACCAAACAATAATTTTAAAGATTCGCATAAAGTTACACAAAAAAATAACAAAAAATCTAAAATCAAATGGTTTTATTTATTTATTTATAGTAAGTAATTTCATACTTGACAAAATAATGAAAATGAAGAAAGAGCTCTATATATTAATATTATTTTGCCATTTACTATTAACAAGCTAGTGTTCACACGTGCACCGAGCCACCGACATTACATTTTGAAGTCACAGAGACAACGAGCGAATAATCATTGGAAGGAATTTTTCACATCAATTTTTGGAACATGTATTATTTAGTGCTATTTTATAAACTGTATTCTCGTCATTTGGTACCAATATTTTCTTTTTAAATTTTATCATTCAAATAATCACTTTTCAAAATAATTATAATATCAAATGTAGTAATTTTATTTTCAAATGTAAGATAATTTTATTAAAATAAATAAGTAATAAAAATATTGATAAAATAATCACTTTTCAGAACTGTAATGATCATATTATGAAAAATAATTATTCAAAGTAATTTTAAAAAAAATCATATTAAAATACAGCACTTAATTTTTTTTGGGTACATAATACAGTACTTAATTTAATTTAATAATTAAGTAAATTATATATATATATATATATTTTATAATACTAACTTTGAAAGAAGAATTGATTTGCTTATCCAACTTTATATTTGTGCAAATACTGATGCAACGACTATTTGTTGCACTAGGACAATAGTTGTTGCACCACTAATTTGAATTTGATAAAAAAATTGAATGAAATTCAACCGAACGTCCAAAATCTATCACCTATTACTTAGTACAATGATTGCACCATAAATTTTGCAGCAATTATAAGAATCAACCTATGCAAAAGTTGATCGCAAAAAAAAAAAAAAAAAACCCTCAATGCAAGAGTTGATATTATATACAAAAATGATATAAAGTTAAATTAACGTGAAAATAAAATCTATACTCATACCTATTTACCTTCGGCCAATTAATGCAGGTTAGCCTCTATAGTATATATACCCCACTCCTTGGAATTGGGTACAATGGTTGAAGTAACAGATGCAGTGAATTGGTCCATCAAGGGGCTTCGAGACCGGGACCGGCCCGCAAATGGCCCAGGTTAGACATAATTTTTTGAGTTGGGACTGCCTCACCACCAAGTCCATTTGGCTTTGTTTGAGGTATAAAAATATTTATATTTTTTGATTTTGAGAATTTAAGATATATAGATTGAACATTATTTTTAAATATATATATTTAATTATTAATATTTATTAAAAATTTGATAATCTTTAAATTATTAACATATATTGTGAGCTTTCAAATACATCGTATAATATAACATATCATACATAAAATTATATCATAATTTAAATTTTGTCAAACTTCATGTCAATTCAGTTTTAGTTTGGTCTTAACTTAGTTAATTTCATACCCAACCATGACTAAGTTTATTTGGATCTTGGGTCAAATTCAATCTAAAATTACTGGAACCGATCAATCAAACTCGATCCAATCCAACTCATAAGCAACTCAGTTTTAGTTTGGTCTTGACTTAGTTAATTACATACCCAACCATGACTAAGTTTATTTGGATCTTGGGTCAAATTCAGTCTAAAATTATTGGGACCGACCAATCAAACTCGGTCCAATCCGACTCATAAGCACCCGTAGGTACACCTCATCATATAGGTATCGCCCGAAGAACAACTACATTTTAGAGCATTCATAGCTCTAAAATCTAGATGGCACTATAGGCGATAGCATGATCCAAAGTAATAATTTGTGATACATATATTCCTGCAAAAACAGGAAAGTACTTGGATTTACAAGTACCCCCACTTTGATTTTATAAGAGTACATGCCATGATGGAATGTATTTATAGTATGAAAGTTTAACATATAGTACAAATAGTTTTGGATAAATATTACTATTAAGGCATCTTCGTGTTATATTATTTCACTGGAATTAGTGTTTCTGGTGGCTTTTATTCAGTTTTTTTTAATAATAAATAACACATTAATAATAATGATAAAGTTATATAAAAGTTGCAAATAAATGAAAGAGGAAAAACATTGTAGATCTTTTCCTGAATAGCTTGCAGCAATCTCTTTAGCTTGTCCTTACATTCAGTAGCTCTCAAGTGATGTTAAGATTTGCCTGTTCGGGTAAGTTGGATCTTGATCAATTACATATTTGCATAATTTTCTTTTCACGCCTCTTTAAATTGATTTAAATATCACTTAGGTGATTGTTTATTCTTAATCGAGATGTGACGTGTCCCTCCTGATTTGGTTGGTACTCTTTCTTCGATATGTATATATTCTATGGTGTATGGTACATTATAAAATACAGAGTTAAGAATCATTGATTAAAATATCAAAGAAGTGGTTACAACGAGGGGGGGGGGGGAATGAAAATTTAGGTAGGTTACAATAATTAAGAGTCAATTTATTGCAACTGAAAACATGAGATCAAATTAGGGTATCAAATTTTTTCTCTCAGATTATGTTTTTTCCATCAAAATTTTATCAAACAATCATTAAAAAACTGATTTTACATACTAAGCCACTTTTAACTTCCAAGCAAGAGAGTCACACATTAGCGAATATAAGACTGGTTGTGGAAACTCTTTAGGTAAAAGGGTTATTCACGTTTTTGCTATATTTAATTTATTTTTTTATTTTTATTTTAACTTATGTTTTCAAAATATTTATTTCGCTTCATAATTCATATATAACTTTAAACATTTAATTTTAAAAAAAAATTAAAGATTCGTTTGATTTGCATTGCTGATATT
This sequence comes from Styphnolobium japonicum, assembly GCA_023212625.1. Lineage (NCBI taxonomy): Eukaryota > Viridiplantae > Streptophyta > Magnoliopsida > Fabales > Fabaceae > Styphnolobium > Styphnolobium japonicum. The sequence goes on along the minus strand of JALBWW010000003.1, from coordinate 14,373,027 downwards.
TTCTTATGGTCGGAGACGAAGAAAGCTTGTAAGAGCCAACTTCCCTCACAGGTTTTAAAGTTGGAAAAAAAATCTTTTTTTTTTCATTTTTGTTTTGGCTTAGAGACGAGTAGAGGTGGGCAATGGGTTGGGTCGACCCGTGAACCCGCATAATTTGACCTAACTCAATCCATAAATAACTTGTTTGGTTGGGTTTGCTAGTTGGATGAGTTCCAAAATGACTCAACGTCAGTTTGTGAGTTGGGGAAACTCTTAACCCACACAAAATCAACCCAACCACTCATATTTTATATAAAAAAATACTACATCATATTTTTTTTGTTAACCGTAAGTGGAAGGACACATTTCACTTAAAGTCCAATAATAATAATAATAATAATAATATGTAGTCGAAGGACGTCGTTTCACTTCAGATTTGATTTTAAGTTTTAAGCCTTCTTCTTTCTTATGGTTTGTTTGGTAGAGGTGATTTTGGGTGGAAAGAAAATGAGGGAGGAGAAAATGGGGAGAAAAATGACATTTTCTCTTGTTTGGTAACAAGATGAAAATAGGAGAGATAGAAAATATGAGAGAAAAGTAAGCATGGGACCCACATGAAACTTTTCTCCTCTTATGTGGGGAGAAAATAGAGAGAAAAGAGAAAAAATTAAACTATTTTCCTCAACTACCCTTAAATTATTCATTAACTAAAGGTAAATTTGTCATTTTACACATTTTTATTTTCTTTCCTCTTACTTTTTTATACAACCAAACAAGAGAAAACTCAATAATTTATTTTCTTTTCTCTCTTTTTCTCTTCATCCAAACAAGTGAAGAGAAAATGAACTTTTCTTCTTATTTTCTTTTCTCTCTATTTTCTTTCTTCTCATTTTCTCTCCCAAACCAAACAAAGCCTTAGTCTTCATGATGCACACTCACTTCACTTGCAACCCCTCTTCCTTTTGTCCTAGCCCAACCTCCAGCCTCCTTCCTTAACTTCCAAGTTTCAACCGCTAGTTTTATGTTGACTGAAACTTATATTTGTTAAGTTTGTGTTGATTGTAATATATGTACTTTGAAATTTATTATTTATATTATGTCATCAACTTGGAAACTTATGTTATGTTTTGTGGAATGAATTTTAATTTTAATTTTAATATATTAATTTTTTTCAAGTTCAAATTCAACTCACATGTTAAACTCAACTTAACTCACACGTGATTGAGTTGGGTTATCCAAGTCAAAGGAAAAATTTCTCCAAAGCCAACTCAACCGAACCCATTATACTTTCATGTGTAAGTTGGATTATGAGAGAAATAGAGTGGAAAGAAATAGAGTAGAAAGAAATAGGGAGAAGAGAAATAGAGTAGAAAATGAGTAGATTTTTAAGTTGTTTTGATTAAGAGAATTAGGAGATAAATAGGAAAGAAAGAAAATTAAATTTTGTTGTAAATACATATTTGCTCCTATTTATTTATTTATAAAATAACAAAAGAAATGTATATTAGTCAAATTTTTATCTTTACTCATTTCTTCTCACTTTAGGAGAGAAATGAAAAAGGTGTGGGACCCACTACTTTTTTTTTTCTTTTCTATTTCTCTTCTAACCAAACAAGAGAATTTTTTCATTTCTCTTCTATTTCTCTCTTCTTTAATTCTCTCTTTTCTATTTCTCTCGTACCAAACAAAGGCTTAGAGACGAGAATGGCCCCAAGAATCGTTGCTTTTCTTTCAGCCAAGCCAATTCCACCTGTGGATATGCCATTCCCGGCTTCCAAGGATTTATAAATAGTTCCAAAACGTTTACTTAAAAAGGTTTCGACCAAGTGAATCTGCACAGATCGTTAGAGAACATAGAAGGCCCTATACACTATTACCAAACAAGCATTCGAATTCCATCCTTAACTGATTATACTGAGTATATCTAATTAATTGAACGAGTGAAGATGAATCAATTTCTTGTTTTGAACAGTAACAGTATTCAGAAATTATATACTATAAACCAATTAAAGGCTTTTGATTAATTTGGGAGGGCAGAGCCGCACCTATTACCGAGAACAGCATGCAACTTGACAATGATCTCTTCCTCTTCAGGAGTGATGTTGCCTCTCTTCACGTCTGCTCTCAAATAGTTGATCCATCTCAGTCTGCAACTCTTCCCACACCTTAACAAACCTTCATATATATACAATTCAAACAAATTAACACAAACAAGTAATGAAATTATTAAACACTATATATATATATATATACTGTTTTATAATCCACTAGCTAGTACTATATGCGGAATATATATATGTACCTGCACTCTTGGGCAAGGACCTCCATGATCCTTCACCATTTTCTTGGATGTAATCGGTCAAGATCTTATCCTCTTCAGCTGTCCATCTTCCTTTCTTCAACCCCACTTTCTCACAGCAGGGAGCTCTCCCCATTGATATTTTTCTCTTAGTATAATTGTTTTGCATTTTTTGGAACACTCACACACACAGTACTATACGACTCACTGGCGCTCACAGAAAGACAGACAGAGATTACTGATGGCTTTGGCAGCAAGTAGTTGTGGAATACTTTTCATGAATGAAAGGTCTTGCTTGGGGCTGCATCACTGTACTGTAGCAAATATATAAGGGGAGTGGGAGCAACGACGTGGACGTGTAAAACGAGGAGCACTGCTGGTAATTAATGGTGGAACAAACAAAATGGGTTGAATTTTCAGAGAAAAGTTGCATTTTGCAGGTTAAAGTACGTTACCTTTTAATCAAGGTTACTGCCTACTAGGACCGCCATTGCCACTTTCCTACCACAAGATAAACTTAGAAAGCGTATTTGTTGCGGTTATTGGATAGGATATACGTTACTTTGTCTTGTTGGGCCTGCTGTATGTCAGAGTAATAAATGGGGTTTTATTTTCACGACATACATTAAACCTACTATCATAAAACTTTTATTCTTCCCTATTCCTAAATGCCCCTTTTTGTGTGTGTAAGTGCGTTGTTTTTTTTTTTCCCTTTTCTTTTCATGTGTTACTGTTGCTTGAGCTTGTTTCAGTATAGATCGATATGATCTGTCATGTAAGTAAACCAATTGGGTGTTAGAAGTGTAGTCCATTTTGCAACTAAAAAGTGAGGGGTGTATGTGAATATTTGTTTCCACTCTTGAGAGACAACTTAGGCTACTTAGCTATAGGTATATACGTGAGTTCAGATCAACTTCATATTTCACAGCATGATGAAGGGAGTGAGGGTAATGCTAGTGAGCAAGGTGATGAAGATTCTACTAGCTAGCTAGCACTTGCTTGTTCAACCCAAAACTCCATTAATTTAAGTTTAACCCATAATGAAGGTAAAGGAGATTGTTAAGTACGTATGCATGCTTGACAGAGACAGGGCTCAGATTCATAGCCAAGCAAAAACAAATGAAAAAAATGTTGAATTAACAATGAAAAGGAGGGGGAAAGGGTCCAAATCAGTAGTTTAGACAACTTGTGGACAAAAAAGGTTTTCAATTTTCCTTTCTCCGGGAGCTCTAATGTCTCTTCTCACTTCTGATTTTTCTAAGAGTATTTATATTTTTTCAATTAATTATTTTCTAGACTACATTCGTACTACTGTAAACGAATATATCCCATGCTGACAGATTTGTCGGTAAAGGACAAAAAAGAATTTCCCACTGACAAAGCTGCAAAAAGTGTAAAGTAAAGTACCCTTATTTCTTAGTATTATTATTTACACACTATTTACTCAATTTATTCTATCATCCAACTTTCACCTCTGTAATTGTTAATCAGATGTTTGATATTAATGATATGTACCAACCTAGAGTGGCACATGCCCCTTCACCTGCTCCTTTAGTCCTTCCTCTTTATAATTTCTACTGAATTTGTAATTTATTTATATTTTTTACACGTGTCTCTGTTTAATATTTCAGTAATAGTCTTTTTATAACAATATTCATCTTTCACTTTTATGTCATTTTTTATATGGAAATTTAATGTTAATATTACTATCATAAATCGATAAAACATGAGAACTAAACTCTGCAAGTTATTACAATGATATTCTGTCATTATATAGCCGTTAAAATTTAATTATAATATTTCATGGATTTATAGTTGTGACTCTAACAATAGTTTTAAAATAAAGAATGCAATGACTAAATTCTAAAATATTTTGATACTAGTTTTTCTAAATTTTGTAATATTATTCATACATTTAAGTATATAGTTTTCTTACACAAATTTATTTTATTTTAATTCTTTTTGACAAATATTAGAAAATTAAATATGATTCATAATTAAATATTCTTTATTTTTTCTGGTGTATGTTTTTGTTAAATATTTGATAGGGGTGAAATGGTGGTAGTGGAATCAAAGAGAAACATTTAACATTAATTTCTTCTTTGTTTGATTAGTAAAATGAAAGCAGAGATATAAATCTATATCTATATCTATATAGATATAATTAAAGTAGGCTCATGCAAGTATATAAGCCCACATTTTCTCATGTGCTGATGTAGCCTCTAATAAACAAATAACTTTTCATGTTCTTGCCAACTAATGCATCATTATGTTACTGTAATATTAATTAAATATCCTAAAATATAAACATTAATGATAATTTAATTTAATAGAACAAAACAGTTAAATTCAAATATTCTATTGTGAAAAATAATTAATATAGTATTTAAAAAAATCTCTAAATGCATATATCAAAACATGTAGGCGCCCGCGTAATACACAGTTTAAACGACAAGTGTAATATTAACCTAGCTATCTTACCTTTGTAGCACACAGGTTCACTTATATTCAATATCTATACTTTTTATTAAAATAAAAATAAATAAGCACGTGTTCCTTTATATTTAATGTCTATAATTTTTATTAAATAAATGACAAAGGAAAATTGTGATAATAAATAAACTATATATACCTTAAGAAAATATTGATAAATAAAATTAGTCTTATATCTAACTATATGACATATCAAAGAAATTAAAAGTAATGAAATTGAGGAGTTGAGTAAACATTTCATTGTACACAATGGAATATATATATATATATATATATATATATATATGTCGCAATTGTCCCGAAGGGCGTCGCGATGGAAGAAGGCAACTAAGATTTAATTGTTTGGGAGTCGCCACCAACCGGTTTTTCCATTAAAAATGGAATGGTGCGATTGGATACCTTAAAAAAATGGTCTGTGTTTAAGAGTTTAGGTTCGGGGGTTGATTATGGGTAGGGAAGGTGTTAGCACCCTACACCGTTCATTCTAAGAATGGTTACCTATTTAATCTATTGTTATCTTGTCAAATTAATTAAATTGGTCCTTTATTATCTAAAAAATGTTATTTATTTTATTTTGACATGTCCCATTTTGTCGGCATATTATCAAAAATGATAAATGACTAAGACAAAGAATGGGTGGCTAAATAGCCATTATTGTATGAAACAAATGTAAGCCCATAACACATTACGTGAAGGTGGTAAATTAAAAAAATCATATTTTTAAGAAAATATTTCTAAATAAAATATGATATTTTTAAATGATTTTTATAAAAAAATTTTTTTAGAAAAAGTGATTTGTGAAATGATTTTAAAAAAATGAAATTTTTTGGAATGTGTGATTAAATGAAATTTTAATTTACTACCACCACAAAGTTAAGGCTATATTAATTTGTTCACATTTGTTTTTTATTTTAAAATATTTTATTTAATTAATTGTGAAAATTAGACCCTTGACGCTCCTAGCAAAATCCAATATTAATAGAAGAATATTGGGAAGAGTTTGAATTGATCATCTCTTTGATCTTATCCTAAATTTTCCATCGACGGCAAAGTTTAAGGGTTAATTTGATATTTGACTGAAGTGACAAACATGTAATCATAAGAAGAGATTAATGTATGAAGAGAGATATTTATATTGGAGATCGCCTAAAGCCCAAAGACTGGCAAAACTAAAGAGAAAACTCTCACCTCGGAAAGTCAAAATCGTCATTTGTCACTTCGGCTAATTTTGATTATTCCATCGTCGGAATCTTAAATTTATTTTAAATGATAATTAAATTACTGGTATGATAAATAATATATAGAAAAAGATATTTATTGGAGATCACCTAAAGCCCCGCCAGCGCTTCTGGCAAAACTAAAGGGATATTCCTCACCTCCAAAAAGTCAAAACTTTTCCATCACTTTGGCTAATTTTGATTATTCCATCGTCGGTATCTTAGTCTCATAATTAAAATGTGAGGGCCAAAAATATTATAGTTGTAAAAACAAGAATATTTGTTTAAAAACTAATAATATATTTAAAGATGGTGAAAGACAAAAGTACCAAATGATAGGAATTATTTATTTATTTTTGAATTAAATAATAATTACAAAAGGTGTACAGGAGATAGCAATACCTCAAATAGTCACGTAAAATTCTATGACTCATTATTCATTTCAGTATGTTAACAATGGTTCTTTATAGCAAAGTTTGTCATGTTTCCTCTGTCCACGAAAACATTGGTTCAAGTATTTGAGACAGGGTACAACAAATGCATCATAATGGGAAGGTAAATGTCGACCATATATATATGTGATAGAGATGGAGGCAGTATACATGTAATATTCCCAAATGCTCAATTTTTAAATCTTGACACATCAAAGGAGTAGTTAGTGAATGTGAGATCATGAAGCACGATGACAGGTATTACCAAAAGCATGAAAGGAAGCAGTGGGATTTTAGAAAGGTTACCTTCAATCAAGAAGCAAACATTAAGCGAAACATGAGCTTCCAATAATTTTTCTCCTCATTCTCTATACTGTTTCTCTATGTGTCATATTTTTCAATCAACCTCTATGTGTGTTGCGACCCTTCTCCTTTCTCTCAGTTCTTGTGTTGCCGTTCCATATTTTCTCTCTTTCTTTTTTGTGTTACAACTCCTTTCCCTCTTTTCTTTTTCTGTGTTACGACTGCTCCCCCTTCCCCTTTTTTAGGGTTTGTCTACTCTTAGTTATTTATAACCCAAACAATTATTCTCATCATCTCAATCAACTCAATTAATTAGGGCAAATTAGAATAAATTTCTCCTATCAATTAAGATCAATTTGTGCAATCAAAATCAATCAAAATCAATTAATTATTTAAACCCCAAATTACCATTAATAAGGGATTAAATGTATTTATGAATTCAAATTTGTTTCCTTATTCTAAATTTTACTGGATCAGTGGAGATTTTTTCCATTTCTGTAAGCCAGACCAAGATTTTTTTTCTTTTTTTTTATCAATCATTTTAAAGCAATGAGTTTGGGCTTGGTGAATGGATCAGATCTAAATTTATTGGTACAATGCTGATTGGTGAAAATTAGAATTTCAGGACAAATTTGGGTGTCAACAATATATATATTTATATATATATAAAGTTAAGACCATGAAACAAATTTTTGATAAGTGTCTTTTATAAAGGTTTAAAATTTTGACAAGTGTTATGTCTAAAACTTTGACAAGTGTCCATGAAAAGAATAATGCATAAAGAGATATTAAGTGATCATAATAATAAAGAATAATGCATTTAAAAAATAATAATTCATCATAATAATAAAAGTGCATGCACAAATTCAATGCATTAGATATATTAATTGATTATTATAATAATAAAAAATACATTCAAGAGATATTAATTCATCATTATAATAAAAGTGCATGCACAAAATCCAAGACTTTCGAAGTGTTAGAGAAAATTAGCATTCACATAATAGTGAATAATACTAACACACAAATTTTGGAAACACATTGAAAGAATATGAAAAGAAAAATAATTTTCAATTGGCTTATATCCTTAATCAGTATTAAAACAAAATCCAAGTGACCCGATTATGTATTAAAAGTGACAAAAAATAAAAATATAAAATAGACCCAAGCATAAAAAGGCATGTGTCATACAAGTAAGAAACTAGTTCTAAATACATACCTTCAGCATCTTCAAATAACCATTCACAAATTTCAAGACCTCTTGGAGAGCAAGAGTTAGTATTACCAATGAGATTAATGAAGAGATAGTTAAAATGAGTTTGAAGAACATATACTTAGGAACATAAATCTAGCTAAGAATATAAGTGTTAGCCCAAGGTTTCTTATTAGCACTTATTTTATGATGATTACAAACATTACTTTATCATTAACAAAGATTGCTTACACTTGATCCTAGTTAAAAGACTATTATGCAGATTTATCAAAGCATTAAAGCTGAAATTCTCAAAGATAAGCAAGCTGATGAGCTGACTCATGAATTGAAGATGAGCTAACTCACTCCCTACACACTTGAACTAGCTCACTCCCTGCAGACTTGAACTAGCTGCTGGATGGACAGAGAAGAGCATGCTAATGATCAAGATTAGTTTGCTCAAGGAACAAAGCTGGAAAACATGGATGAGCTGGCTCATGAATGCAAGATAAGCTAGCTCATACTGGAAACTCAGAAATACTCTGTTCAACTCTGTTTTTGTTCTCTAGCTGCAAGATGATTCTAGAAGGTTTCCCAAGCTGCCAAATCGTTAGAATATTCTTTGGAAGGGCTGGAATGATACCAAACAAAAGGGAATGGCAGACACAAAAGAGAAAAAGGACATCATGCACCCACTAGCTGCCAAAAGAGGTTATGGACAGCTGGTACAGTACAAAAACTGCAACGTCCTTGTGCTGCAACGTTAAAATTCTCTTGCTTACAAATACCCATAATTTTCCAGAGACAACAAGAAGAGGAGAAGGGAAAAAGAGAAGAAAAACAGAATTAGTTGTGCTTTACTCTGAGAATCATTTGTAAATCTGTGTGGAGCTTATCATTGTATATCCAACTCTTTGTGAGAGAGTTTTTACTCTGTTTCTTGTAAAGTCCATTGAGGGTGTGTTGTTTCATAGCTTGGAGAGGTTATGGTTGATCAAAACTACTCATTTCTAACTTGGAGAGGCTATGGTGGATCAAAGAACACTTGGTTGATAGTGAAAAATCTCAGTTTTGCTGAGGACTGGATGTAGGTTCCACATTGGGCCGAACCAGTATAAATTTCGCTGTGCAAGCTCTTTCTTAACCCTTCCTTTTACTGCATTCGTGTGTATGAATGTTTATTTATTGATATTCAAATTTGTATGCGCATGCTTGCTTCTATTTCAAATTCTGACTTAGATGAGCTAGCTCACTGTTACTGATAAGTCAGCTCATCTCTACTGTGTTGAGTTTTTTGTGTGTTGCAGAAAATTTCATTTTTGGTATCACTTGATTCAACCCCCTTTCTCGAGTGATTTCTTACTATCAATAAGAAATCTGTAAGTAGTCATGTAGCTTAAGGGAATATGGAAGCCTACCTCCACTTGAAGCCATTGTTATCAAGTCCTATTGCTCACAGTCTCTCAAAAGCAAAATATCAAGCACCTAAAACTCACTACAAAGAACATAGTGTTTAGAGAAAGAAAATTAAGAGAGTTCTTCTAGCCTTAGCCTTTTATGAAGAGTGTGAATCAATGGAGCATCACAGGCCTTTTTATAGGCAAGGCAAGGGATCCCCTCATGATTTGCAGAAGCGTAACTGCCCCTATATTGGCTCCTCCATTAAGAGCCAATTATTCTAGACTTTGTAACAGCTGCTGCCCTCATCAATTTGTAACAACTCCCTCATCAAAATCACAACATTGCCAATATATGAGCCACATGTATTCTGAATTCTAACAGTAGCAACTTAAGTCAGACTCTCTCTTTCTTTGCGTGAAATCAAGTGAAGCTTCACATATTTGGAGACTCATCCTTTTAATAGATGCAAAGCAAAGATTTTGGTTATAGAAGAAAATTAAAAAAAAAAGTGTTTATGATTAGTAAGGTGATTAGCAGTTGAAAGAAGTAAAGATAATTAAGTGTACAAGAATTATATTCCATGATTTCCATCAAATGTGCTAAAAGTCTAAAATGCATTGCCGTTGCATATCCACATAGATAAATAATAAAAAAAATATGCCAAGTCAATGAACAAGCATAAAAAATTTTAATATTTAAAAATTACCGTAAGAAAAATATTGTATTAATTTCACCACTTAAGATTATCTTGATACATCATTGCTGCTTCTACAGCCTTAAGGATGCCTGACATAGTTATGAGTGAGAGCAAGAAATTACTTATGTTATGAGTATATAATATATTTGAGGAAGCACTAAAAGCATATGAAAAGAATAATAACATTCAAAATATTTTTCAATTGGCTTCTAAATCTTAATTACCACAAATCTTCAATTGAAGCTTAACTCTAAGAATACAAAAAGGTAACAGATGATCCTATAGAAGATCTAGCATGTAGAAATTGCTAAGATTTATCAAAGATAAATAAATAAATAATTAATCTCAAGTTTTTTTTTGTGTATATACTTTATCTCAATTTTAAAGATTAATAGTTGCACACAATTTTTACTTTTAAAATTGATGGTCATAGAAGTTATGAATGAATCAAATTATTTGTATAATTTTTTTAGTTTAATTGAACTTAGAGGTCAATATAATTTAATTAAATTTTTTTAAAATATTTAGACTTCAGTTCAATTTTTTCATAATTTATATCTAAAAATTGGCTTCTTAAAATAATAAATATCTTTTTTAAAATTTAGATAGACTCACATTTTTTTAATATTGATGAAGGAGTGGTGACTTTATATATATATATATATTCTTGATTAGAAAATAACATATAACTAGCCGTAATAAATGAAATGCTTAATTGAATTTTTTTAATAATAAATATACTAATATAACATTTTAGTTCACAAACTTTACATTAGATGTTTTATTGATTTTGGTCACTTTATGTAACATGTGAAGGATGAAACTACAAATAATCTCAATTATTTATTGACACCCTCCGTTAATTAATTTTTATTTTAATTTCATAAGTTAAGTATTTTGTATTATTGAAAATATGACACATGCAATCCTCCAGTACTGCTTCATGTGAAATCCTTTTTATTATAATCATAGCACAAGTATTTTTTAAATCAAAATTTCTCATCCCAACTTAAACTTTTACCATAAAAGTTGATTTGATAAATATTATATTTATACATGCATTGATTAATAAAATTTAATAATTATAAATTTTTAATTTTATAAACTTTTATTTTTTATGCATTAAACAACGTTCGGATTCTATACTTATATATATATATATATCATACAATTACTTGCACCCTTGGGAGTTGTTATTTTCTATCTCCATCAATATTTGTTTTATATGATATTATTATATGACCCAACCTTCCCTACAATAATTTTACCACCGGACCTTGCATATGCATTCTGTTTATATATCCTGAAGGTTAAAGACCATGAACAATGTTTAAATAACCTCATGTGAAAGGTATTTGTTGGGTACGGTAAGTCTTGTTTTCTGACCCGTGATAATTTTGTTTTCTCTACATTCTACTCGTAATAGAATATAGGTTGATGTTATGATAATATAATACTTATATGATTTATTAATAATTTATTTACAGTTAATTTCATAATAAATATTTAAAAAATTATTAAATATAATGAAAATATTTAATAAGCCACTTTAAATATCAATTTTTTTTTTAAAAAGAAGGTAGGGGAGTAATCCCTGGAATGTAATTTTGATTGACCCCCGCGTGGTAACTCGTAAGTCATCTAGTTTGTTAGTGAATTTGTCAACATCAATGGCCCTTTATTTTGGAAAATATTCAATGGGATCACATGCAAGGTTGACTAATCCAGACCTATACATAAGGTGAGTGATATGGCTGTGTCTTGGAGTCAGAGTGTGTATAGTATGGAACAGGAGAGGTCTTCAATAGAGAAAGCATTCATGTATCGTAACTGCCCGGTAAAACAATTAAATGAGAAAAAGAGGGAGTGTGCTGCCGGGTGCCAACACATTGCAGTGGCCACGGTACCAATCTGTCGTAGTAATTGCTGCGCCAAACGTTTTCTTAGTCCACAGCAAAAGGTGATAGTGAATGATTTTAATTAAGGTGACACATGCATCCCCACAAGTGGAGCAAGAAACAGCCAGCAATTTGCCTATGGGGAGCCATTGGATGTGAGGGTATCTCCCTGTTTCGATTTGATCCCTTCAGATCAGTTTGGTTTGTGTGGCTTGAATTGTAAATGTACGACACAACATAAGTTCTTTTCTCGAATAATTTTTTGCTGTACGACACAACTTAATGGGATGTAACCATAAATAGTGATTCTTTATAAGTCTCCCAATAAAAAATCGTAAAACAAATATTAGAGGACATAAAGGAATTCTAATTTATAATCGTACAATATATAAAAACATACGAGGACTTAATTATATTTGTTATTGTTTTAAAAATTAATTTATCTAAATTTATTTAATTTACAATAATATAATATAAAATAATGTGTTTATAAACTCTCAACAAAATTTCACAAAATATAACCAAAATATTTTAAGATTGTTAATATTCAAAATTTTCATATTAATATAAATAAATATAATGTAATCATAAACTTTTTACAACGTTTAATCGAATCAATTAATAAAAAATTAATATGATAATTAATAAATAATAAAGCTAAGACTGTATAATATAAAATAACTAATTTTAGTCAACCAACTTTGTTTAAATAAACTTTTACAAAACTTATATACAATAATAATTAATTAAACAAACTTTTACAAAACTTATATACAATAATAATTAATGGGCATAATTAACAAAATTGACCTTGACATCTAAATAATATATTTGATAAGAGGGTATGATATAATACTCTTTATCACCCAAGAAAATTCTCCGAAATAATAAAATATTTTTAAAATAACATTAAATTAAAATCCTCTTATATTTACCTAATTAGTATATATAATGCACTAGAAAACCTTTATAAATATTAGAAGCAACACTAGCTAGCACCTAGCAGCGGTAGCTGTGGCGGGATGGTTGGCCACTGGTCACGAAACATGGGGAACCAGGTACTATACAGAATACGTATATATTTCTCTCAATATCCACGTTTTTTTTTCTTCTTCTTTTTTAGATTAAAACCTTCTTTTATAAACGGGCCACCAGCAGTCGGCCTAACATAAGAAAAAATGTTGAACGGCCCAAATAACAAAACTAAGCCGAAAGAAAAGTAGCCCAAAATGGCAAAGATAGAAGCTTAAAGGTAGTTAAAAAAAACATCTTCAACAGACCCGATTGCAGAACCAGTTTTACCCAGAATGTGTTTTCTCTCAATTGTCATCCACTTTGAATGACTTTTAAGCCAATGAAATCCAAAACTCACGATCTTGCAAACTCCCTTGGTGATATCAAGATTTACTGCACATAACATGAAAAATTCGAATGAAGAAATCTTGGGTTCTTCATACATATACAACGCCAAAGGCAAGCTTCAAGTTTGATTGAAAGAGTGACCTGCTTGAGGAGGTTATCGGTAATCCGATAGTAATAGCGGAGGGGAATGTGATTATCAACTTCCACTTTGCCAGGCATCCAGTCTAAGTTCATTCTCATCTTGGATCAAAGTGCGTGTGACTCTGAGCGAACCGGTTCGTTTCAAAATAAAAAAGAGAAAAGAAAATAAATAATAAATAAAAGAAAACAGAGAGAAAATATTAGGCTACTTGGCTAATTGATTAGGCCAATTTTCTTTTACGGTAAAATAAAATTAAAAAATTGAGTTTAATTATTATTTAATTAAGACTATGTTAATAAAAGATTTTTACTTTTTAATTAATTGTTATCATATTAAAATCCTTTTAATAATTTATATTTTGGAATTATAAGATTCTAACTACATTACTTTACTAATTTACTTCCTATAATTTGATCTCTCAATTTTTGATTACATGAAGTGTAATATAAATATAATTCCTTTATTAGCTATATAATTCTCACCTGTTAAAATTTTGATAAAGTTCTATTCAGTTTTGTTAAGAACTTTTAAATTATAAATCTCCACAAAAAAATATAAACTAAAAAAAATGCCCATAAGTTGACCAACTCTCGCATATAAACAATAGTGTAGTTAGTGTAAATTGCAGGTACTAAGTAATGCATATATTATCTTGGACACACAACCGGCCATTTGAGCTTTAGTTGAGATGGTTAGCAAAGATGAAAAATTGGATAGAAGTCCGAAGTTACTTTCTATAAAACACCTGAGAACCCCAAACCACGTGGGTTTTAGCACTTCCACCTTTGACATAATCTAAATCCAATTTTTTAAGTATTAATGTCCAAATTAAGCATACATAATCAGAGTGACTGATAATTTAAACCTCAACAAAACATGAGCATGTGTAAAGAAAATTGAAGTACCAAGTTATCAATAAAATGAAACATTCCATTTCTTTAATTACCAAAAACAATTAGACTTTCCATAATTCCGTTCAAATATTACGTCATAGATTTCCAGAGAATTACAACATCAGGAGCTGGATGCCATCGATATCCTAACAGCCTTTCTGAGTCTACCTGCTCACCCAAGTCCTCCCACGATTTTGCCAAATCCCCTTTGGATGTTTCGATCTCTTTCTCTGTTTCAACCAATTTCATCCTTAATTGCTGAATTCTCAGCTCCAAGCTCCTCTTTTCCTCCTCAAGCTTGTTCACTTTCCTCACTTTCTCCATATAGTTTTTCATGTTCAAAGCAAACTCCACTTGGGGTGCAAGCCATGACAAGTCAAAACCAAAGGCCTGAACTTCATCCCACAATAGTTGAAGGCATTCACATGCCTCCTCATTCATTTCTTCCACCTTTGTGATCTCAAGGAAGTGCAAAACCCTGCCAAGTGATGTAAAAGCCCAACCTGCATACTTGTGAGTCCTTTTCCTTTGGCACTCTATTAAGGAAGGATGTTTTTGGTAAACTTCTTCTAGCCGAGGAACATACACCTTATCTACAAGTCCCCTCTCTTTGTAGTCCACTTGCTCCCCATGAACTTCATAATTAGCCAACAGATTAGCTTTAGTTCCAACAGTAGCAGAATCTGCTACTGGGGAAGGGAAGTGGGAATCTGGGATTGGAGGAGCAGAGGGTTGAGTAGGAAGAGTCGTAGCAGCTGCCAATTGATCAGGGAGCTCCTCACAAGGAACCAGAGAAAGAAGACTCATATGATCAAAATAATCATTGTGCTCTGGATGCTCAGGAGCAAAATCATTTGAGACAGCTTGGCCTTGGTCCTTTCTCTTCAACTTCAAGAACGCTAATAGGTCTTCATAAGCATTTCTTAAAACAATTCTTCTATATTGCATTCTGGGATCTAATGAAAGAAGCTGGCCTGTTGATAACATCACCTTCTGCAGTAAGAGCAAAACAACCAATGTAACATACAACTACACGTTGACCACATTAACCAAATTAATAGGTAAAAAAAAATTAGCATATTTTACCTCTATAATTTCTTGTTCGCGAGGGTCAGCTTCGTAATCTTTATGATATGGTATAATCTCGCTACACAATCTAGATTTATAAGTGATAAAAGTTTAGGGATACTTCAAGTGACATGTATCATATATCACTTTTATTTACCTGCCAAAGCTTTTCCTTTCCTCACCTTAAAAATTCAAGAAGTGTGATATATAAATCCACAAGCTTCTCTTGTTCTTCAAAAATTAGTGCCTGGGGAAAGTGAGAAAAAGGGAGCATTTCTTAGCAAACTGAGATGAAACCAACAATATTAGTTCTTAAAGTTCCCTCTGTCTTGTGGATAGAAAAAACATCAACAGTTCAATGATGAACATACTTATCAAGGAGAATTACGTTGAGGAGAAAATCAATTAATTGATGTTACCCTTTTGAGGAGCTCATCAGCCAGACAATAATATTCAGAGAGAGGAATCTGATTGTCTGCCTCCAGTTTCTGAGAGCTCCAATTGATTTTATCGTGAAGATCCATCTTCTCTGTTGCTGGTGACCAACACAGCTGCTCAGGTGATCACGAAACCAGCAAATGCCTGAGCATGCAAGTCAATCAATCACACAGCTATTTCCATGTACAATGTCTTTCACCTAACATAATAATAATAATAATAATAATAATAATAATAATAATAATAATAATAATAATAATAATAACAAAAGAATCTTATACAGAAAGGTTGATCAAAATTCAAAACGTAAGATGGGATTATAGCGGGTTGTGTTTCCGAAGGAGAATGCTACCTTTTCAAAACAAATTCGATGGTTGTTTAGATAACTCCCAAATTTTATTATGGTAGAGCTCTACGAGATACATCCACTTGACTTGCGCATTGAAAATAGGAATTCGAATTTGAGATATTTAGAGGAATTGTGCAATTTTTTTTATTTTATTAGCCCAACTGCCCAACCACTTGGGTATATAAGTTGTTTCTAATTAAAAAAATTAGAATTCTTAATCATCCATGCCATAATTGTCCTACCAATATTATGAGATGTTAATATGATTAACATGGGATGGTTTTCTTACTTCTACAAGAAAGTTAGTGACTTGTGTTATACGGCTGTTGATTTATGGCCTGGTACAATGGAGTCAATAATCTTTGTGTGAATATTAAATAGGTCGAACTTTTCTTGAAATGAACAAAAGATTATTTATAATAGGCATAAAATTTTAATAGGAAATATTTATTTTATTTCTCTAAAGATATATATGATATTATATTAGTCATTAATTTATAAATACATTAAATTGATCTTCTAAAAATATATGCAATATCAAATTAATTTTTAATATTATATTTTTGTTATCAAATTAATTTTTAAAATGATATCAAATTAGTTTTTAAAAAATAAAAATGACATTATTTATCATGAAGAACCAATTTAATGTTAATGATAAATAAATGACCAATATAACATTGGATCTATCTTTAAAAGAATAAAATAAGTGTTTATTCAAAATTTTAATAATGCTGCAACGCTCACCAATTGACATGGTAATTTACAAGGATGTTGTGAAGTTATGCTAGTCTAATTTACAAGAACTGAAATCGAGATGCACCTGCGGGCTAGCCTACAGCACAAAAGAAGACTGCACTAAATATGGGGGTGCATATATAAAAGAGAAATGATACATAATTTTTTGAGTTTAATTTTAATTTATTATTAGTATAAAAAAATTTTACATTGTCATCTAATCATGTATTACCAAATATTAAAAAAAATTTACTATCACAACAACTTCTTCAAAAGTCTAACTCTTTTAATGATATGTTTATATATGCATAATTGAATAACAGTAAAAAAAAATTATACTAATAATGGATTAAAATAAAATCCAAATCTTCATCTCATATATCTTACATATCTTATTCTATTTCTATTTTGTTCTCTCTCCATCTCCCTCTCCTTTCCTCTCCCTTTTTAACATTAAAAAACTTAGATAAAGTGAGATATGCGAGATAAAATGTATGTATAAGTATCATTACTTTATATAAAAAGGTAGATTACCTCTTTGTGGTTTCACGATAAACCACTTTGTTTATTGTGGTTTAAAAAGTGACACTTTGTCCTTCTTGTAATTTGTTATGTTATCACATAAACTTTGTAATTTTTTTCATCCATTTTTTTAATAATAAAAAACATGTGTTAGAGTTGTGAAAAAAGTAGATAAATAGATTAAAAACTTTTACAAAGAACATAAAACATTCAATTACTAAAAAATAGAGAAAAAATAATCAAATCCTACATAACAAAGAGGATAAACAAATTATCAATTATTTTTTCATGTTACAAAACAATAATGCTTCAATTTTGTTATGAAACATACAAGTAATATGCACATTCACACTTAAGATTTTACTAGTAACAGATTTCTAAACTCTAACATGTGTTTTCTGTTAAAAAAATCACAGGATAATTAAATGATAACTGAACATATTATGCATGAAGATAAATTATTACCTTTTAAACCAAAAGTGGGCAAAAATCATTTCAAGTCAAACTACAATTTACCCTATATAAAATGTACTACTCTTTATAGAAAATAATTAATACTTTCTTAATTTTTTAAAATAACAGATAAATTACAATAAAATAATTTTTCTAAAATGACAGATGATATGAACAAAAGGGGTAAATGGTCCAAGTGTATGAGAAAATTTGTGTCCGCAATAAATAGGGTGGTGATAGCCTCTCGGCAAGTGCACCGAATCGTTCAAGTAATAAAATTTAGTGAGTTATCGTCTCCACAGGGATTGAGTTACCAAACACCAATTCACTAGATTTGATGCTATTTAGACTAACGTACTTTTGGATTGAAGGTAACTCTAATGCTAAAAATTATAGTAATTAAAAATAAAAACTAAATGAGCAAAACTAGAGTGCGGTTAAAAGAATGTGCGATGTGAACTGAATATTATGAAATTGCTAGGGATTTGATTTCACTTGACTTATCCAATTGAATTAAGAAATTTCATTCTTCTTGACTCTTCATCCATGAATTAAAGGTTGAATTTTCTGAAACTAATTAAATTCCAATTCCTTGGATATTCAATTCTCCTTTAACCAACAAGAACTAATTAATTCCTTAACCTAGTTCGAATTGAAAAGGGCTTTACACAAATAGTAAAATTCAATGGCACCACACAATCCCAAAGCTTATTCCTAAACCTTGTAAGATTATGGCATTCATTCCCAATAGCTAGTACATAATTGAATTTCCCAATTCTAATTATGAACCCTAGATCAAAATATGAGAGGCCAATTCATAAATTGTATAAAAACAGAGAATAAACGCTAACCATAGAATCAAGTCAAGAATTACAAGATGTTCATAAAACCATTATCCAAGTCAAGCTACATCAAATCCCTAACATAGGAAAATTAGCTACTCATGATAAAAAGGGAAGAAAAATTGAGAAAGAGATGAACTCCATGAAGAATTCGAGATGTTGATGTTGAGATCCTCTAATCTTCTTCTTGAATCACTTCTCCTCAGAGTAAAGAAAGAGATCCCCTTCTCTATTTTCCTCTAGCCGTCCTCCCTCAGCCTTTTTTTTTCTTTTTCCTTTTATACGCAGAAGAAAACAGTGGCACGTCGAATTAACTCCACCGCCTAGGCGGTGGAATCTCACCGCCAAGCGGTGAGATGCAAGAGTGAGAAGCGCATGCTATGTGATGCCACCGCTGGCGGTGGATTTGGGCGCCAGGCGGTGGATGTGCCGAGAAGAACTAGTTGCACGAGCAATTGGAGCGCTTAAGCTGCTGGATTCCACCGCCTAGGCGGTGGCAAGCGATGGCAAACATTCACATGTTGGGTTCTACCGCTGAGCGGTAGATTTGGGCGCTCAAGCTGGATGTCCAGAGGAGAATTTTCCTTCTTGCTGCTTCATTTCCTTCCCAATGCTAACTCCTTTATTCCATACCTAAGAATTAAAAGGATACAAAGTAAAAATAAGCATCTAAGCAAGAAAATGAAACAAAATACTAAACAAAGATGTAAATGAAAACACACAAAACTAAACTTAAAAACAATGGAGAAAACTCAATCAAAGGTTGGTTTTAGGAAAAATTTGTCACATAATCACAAAGATAGTCAGTCCATTTAACAAGACTATCACTCCCCCAAACCTAAGATTTTGCTTGACCCCAAGCAAAAATAACTAAAAAGGAAAACTAAGACTCAAACACTGCTCCACAACCCCTAAAAATGCTGGCATTTGGCAATTTGATTCAAGCTCACAATGAAGTAAACATTTCAGCAAAAGACTGTTTAATTGAAGTGGACAACAACCAAACTAGTGTAATTGCTAATCATAAACAAAACGGCAAGAAGGCATCTGAAATTAGCACAAGTGAGCGGTGGGTAAATTACAAGCTTGTATGTAAACAGCGTTAAGCTACTAGCTAACCAAAGAGACAACACATGGACAATGGTTCAACACAAACGCTTATAAGGTAAAATGAACAAAACCAAGGTGAGATGTTAGAGGAGTGCTCGTGCGCCTCTTCCACACAACACACCCCCAAACTTCACCAAGGAAAGAACTAATAACAAAAACAAACTGGTTAGATATCAAGGTTATAACCGTGCGCCTCTTCCACACATTACGACCAAGACACAAAGACTGTGTTTTATTGGCAAGCAAAGACATCTATGGTATGAAGGTAAAGGAAGGACCGTGCGCCTCTTCCACACATCCTCACTTCAACCAACAGCCACAGATACACTAAGCAGTTGCTCTTTCTCTTTTTTTTTTTCTCTTTTTTTTTTTTTTTTTTTTTTTTTTTTTTTTTTTTTTTTTTTTTTTTTTTTTTAGAAAAAAAAAGCAAAAGAATTGAACATTATCCAAGATGTTGAAAAATTGGAAGCTAGAATGAAAAATTGAAGACATAACAAGAGATGTAATAAAACCACAACCAACTTGTAATCAAAAGTCAAACGCCCTATCAAGCAGAAGAGTTTACAGAGCCTCACAATCATTCAGAGTTGTTCAATCAATTATGGCAAACATGAGCTGAAAGAAAACTTCATGCAACATAAACCAAAGCACCAAATGCAGCATTCTCAGAATAGTGGAGCTTACAACTAAAAACAAACAGTAAAACAGGAATGAAAGTAAACAACATAACGAAAAAGAAAAGACAAAGAAGATGACTCCTGGTGTAGTAATGGCTAGTCGTCACCTCTGTTTTCTGCATCCTCATCTCCCGCAGCCTCCCCTTCATCTCCCGCGACCTCCTCCTCATCATCAAGCTAATGTTAGCCATAATCTCCTCATCCGTCGAGGAATACCTCCCATAGAATCGGGATCTACATGCGCTTGCTCGGCCGGCCTCCTAATCATATGTTCCATGTCGATTTGGGATTGCATGATGTGATTCACTTCCTTTCACTGCCGAATGTGCTTCTTTGCCTCCGCTCTATTCGCTCCAATCGTTGGTCCGAGGAAAGTGTTCGAGCAGTGCCTTCTAGAAGATTCTTGTTGCCGAGGAGGTCGGGTTTCGTGCTTCCTCAAAGTATGAGAGGACAACTGCAGCGAATAGGAGGAGCAAATGTTCGGGATGTCAGCTGTCAATGAGATACCTTCATTTTTGCACAATCGGGTAATGAGGGATGGGTGTCCCAAACCTCCCATCTGAGCTTGGGCACTTTCATGAATATTAAGAGCAATGAGGCCACCTATATCCACTGGTGCTCCCGTGACAATGCAGTAGATGAGCTTCGCCCTTTTAACAGATACGTCAGATGAGTTCGAGGATGGTAAAAGGGTGGCTTGAATGAATGTGCACCAGGCCTTTGGTATAGGCCGAAGGTCAGACTTCTTGAGATGCTTTGGGTATCCCTTGGTATCCATGACCCATTCTGCACCTTCTTTTGCTATGGTGCGAAGGACTGCACTTGCGTCCCATGGTCTATCCAACATCTCACTGTAACCACAGGCTCCGAGAAATGCTGGGGGTGTGCCCAACATGCGGTTTAGGACCCGCGGAGTGAAGTAAATTGCTTTGCCCCTCACAAAGCTTATGTATTTTTCATCTTGTTCATTTTCATGGTAAGCATTAGCATAGAATTCCCTTACTAATGTCTGACAACCATCTTCAGGGGCTTGGCATAGGGTCATCCACTTTCTTGATGTGATTTGAGTAGTTATCTCAGGATACTCCCCATCTTTAAGTTGAATGCCCCGCTCTCGGATTATGCGCTTTTTTCAACACCAATTTGTTGAATCTCTGCTCATGAGCAAAAAGACTTGAATCTATTGGCATCAAAATTTGAAGTACTTGAAGAAGCTCCGCTTTTTGTCTTTTGCGTCTTTGGAGGCATACTTCAATAACAAAGCTGGCAAATTCTCGATAAAAGCACATAAGAGAGAAATGAATAACTATTGAGTGGGAACAATCAATTAATACTCATGAAAGACAATTAAGCAAAGAGCTAAACAATATATCAAATTTTCCGTGAGGTTCCACAATCACTCAATCATGACCTAAGTTCACAATTATTAATCATGGTTCAATAAAATAGTTGCACAAGATCAAAATTTTCCATCTACCATGACTAACAGAGTGAAGTAGGCAATTCCCCAAGTCCCAAGCATTGCACAATATCACATAAGAATCTCAAATCTACACTCACACTCACAAGTAGAGCATAGCCTCATGATTATGCAAGAATGTCCATTATTACACCACCAAGCATAAACAAGTGCACTTATTCATCAATACCATTCAACAATTGTACCCAATTTGACACACATTGCACAATTTCCCAAATCCCCAATTTGAAAACCCTAGGGTTCATGTAACAATTCTCTAAAGTTGCACAAATTAAGTTAAGCAAGTGAAGGCATAGAACATAAAAACTTACCTCAACCAAGGAATTGAAGGACAAATGCAAGAGAGTGAGGGAAGAAGCTTGGGGGATGCTCCTATGGGGAAGTCTCCTCTTGAGTGCAAAGGAAGTGAAAATGGAGGGAGGAAGAGAGTAAAAATGAAGAGGAAGGGAAATGGGTGTGAGTGGCGGAGTGATTTTGGAGTGTGTTTGTGTGGGTGAGTGAATAAAAGAAGATGAGGAAGAAGAAGAAGTGATGAGAGTGGAGAGGGGGGGCCGCCGCTTGGGCGGTGTGAATGGGTGTGTGCGTGATAAAAAACATTCCCACCGCCTAGGCGTCGGCTTTATACCGCAGCGGTGGATGTGATGATCCCCAATGTAGCGCGCTTGCGCACATGCCACCGCCTTGGGGGGGGCTTCACATCTTTTTTTTTTTTTTTTTAAAACGAGCGCTTAAGCGCTCACTCCCACCGCTTAAGCGGTGGGGTACCCGAGAGGGTGCCATGACTGCCCAGTGACCGCTTAGGCGGTCACTTCCCACCGCCTAGGCGGTGGATATCCCGAGAGTTGCCCTTGTTGTTTTCTCTGCTTTTTTTCTACATCGCTTAAGCGGTGGTTAAACAGAGGCAACTCTCTCATCTGCAACCAAATTTTCTCAAATGACATGGTTCTCAACTCCTCATTCTAGAATATCCCTCCCCACATTTTTCACAAAGTGTCAATGCATCTCCAAAATTCACAATGACCTTAAACTTGATTCCTAATCCAACATGCATCTAATCAATCCCTAAGGATCGGAAGGCCTTAAACTAGCATGAAAGACATGGATTCAGAGATTAATCAACCAAGAAGTATTTCAAATTATTACCGCAAGCATCAAGACAACAGGGAGCTTCATCATTATTGAAGACAAAACAAATTTTTTTTTTTTTTTTTTTTTCCAGACAATTATGACAGTAATGCAGAAATTTAGAAAGAGAGAAGGGAAAAGAAACTTGGGTTGCCTCCCAAGAAGCGCTTGTTTAACGTCACTAGCTTGACGTGAAGTTACTTCATTGAGGTTGACCAAGAGTAATGGAGGATTTCTGACGATGAACATCTCCTCCCAAATAGATCTTCAACCTTTGGCCATTTACTTTAAAGCTTCTGCCTGAAGTTGGTTCAATGAGTTCAACCGTCCCATAAGGAAAAACTTCTTTCACCACAAATGGTCCAGACTATCTTGATTTGAGCTTTCAAAGAAACAACTTCAACCTCGAATTGAAAAGTAAAACATGTTGCCCTTGTTCAAATGCTTAATGACTTATCTTTCGATCATGCACCAACTTAGCTCTCTCCTTGTATAATCGAGAATTTTCATAAGCTTCAAGCGTGAACTCATCCAGTTCATTTAATTGCAAAAGCCTTTTTCACTGCTCCTTTTAATTCAAAGTTTAGGAACTTAATCGCCCAAAATGCTGTGTTCCAATTCTACAGGGAGATGACATGTTTTCCCATAGACCAATTGATAAGGAGACATGCCAATTGGAGTCTTAAATGTCGTCTGTAGGCCCATAGAGCATCATCTAGCTTCCTTGACCAATCTTTTCTTGATGAACTGATGCCTTTTCTAAGATTCTCTTCAACTCCCGATTTGAGACTTCAACTTGACCACTTGTTTGTGGGTGATATGGGGTGGCGATTTTATGGGAAACCCCATATTTAGTCAATACAACCTCCAATTGTTTATTGCGTAAGTGGCTTCCTCCATCACTAATTAAAGCTCTAGGCACACCAAATCTTGAAAAGATGTTCTTCTTCAGAATCCAATCACTACTTTAGTATCATTGCTTATTGAAGGGATGGCTTCTACCCATTTTGACACGTAGTCCACAAACTACCAAAATGTATAGGTTGGAAAATGAAGATGGGAATGGGCCCATAAAGTCAATGCCCCAAACATCAAATAATTCAACTTCAAGGATCATGTTCATAGGCATCTCGTGTCTTCTTGAGATTGTTCCAACCCTTTGACATCTATCACATCTCTCCACAAATGCTCGAGCATCCTTGAAGAGTGTTGGCCGCAGAATCCACTTTGCACACCTTAGCCGCAGCTCTTTCTCCTCCAAAATGGCCTCCATACTCGGAGCCATGGCAAAGTGCCTACAAGATACTTTCAATTTCTTCTTCGGAACACACCTCCTCAAAGATACTATACGCACATCTCCGATATAGGAATGGTTCATCCCAAATGAAAACCTTGCATCATGCGTAAAACTTCTTTCTTTGCCGCCATGTTAGCTCAGTGGTAGGGACTCAACGCTTTGTAATTAGCAAAGTCAAGATACCAAGGAAGAGCTTGATGGCAAACAACTGCTCATCCGGGAATTCTTCATTTACGGGTACTGATTCTTTTTCTTCTTCATCCCCAACTTGTAAGATTCTCGGATAGATGGTCACCTGCGAGTTCTCGGTTCCTTTCTTGTCCTTGATCTCCAAGTCAAATTCCCGCAACAATAAAATCCAACGAATTAACCGAGGCTTTGCATCTTGTTTGGACAAAAGATATTTAAGTCTTGAATGGTCAAGTATAAATAATCACTTTGGAACCAACTAAGTAAGAACGAAACTTATCAAAATGCAAAAACAACAAAGAAGTAGTTCTTTCTCCATTTGTTGGCATAATTCAATTGTGCATCATTCAACACTTTGCTTGCATAATAAATCACATGCAACATCTTATTCTTTCTTTGTCCTAAAACAAGACACCATCGCATAATCACTTGCATCACACATTAATTCAAAGGGCAAATCCCAATTAGGAGCAACAATGATGGGTGCGGTATGAGTTTCTCTTTAGGATATTAAAAGCATGCAAGCATTCACTATCAAACACAAAAGAAGAATCTTTAACCAACTTGATTACTCAAGGGCTTTGCTATTTTGGAAAAATCTTTTATAAATCTTCTCAGAAACCCAAAGATGCCCAAGAAAGCTTCTGGATCCCCTTGACATTGGTTGGGGGAGGTAGTTTCTCTATGGTCTCCACCTTTGCTCTATCTACCTCTATCCTTGGATGAGATTCGATGTCCAAGAACAATACCCTCTTTCACCATGAAATGACATTTTTCCCAATTGAGGACTAAGTTTGTTTCGACATCTCTTCGTAACCAAAGCAAGATTAGTCAAACAAGAATCAAAAGAGGAACCAAAAACAGAAAAATCATCCATAAATATCTCAATGAATTTTTCTACCATATCGTAAAAGATGGAAAGCATACACCTTTGAAAAGTTGCTTTGGTGCATTGCATAGTCCAAACGGCATCCTCCGATAAGCAAACACTCCATAGGGCACGTGAATGCTCAGTCTTCTCTGGTCTTCCCGGGTCTACAACAATCTGATTGTACCTTAATAGCCATCTAAGAAGCAAAGAGAATGCATGCCCAGCCAATCTCTCAAGCATTTGGTCTATGAAAGGGAGAGGGAAGTGATCCTTCCTTGTTGCACTATTAAGCTACGGTAGTCAATGCACATTCGCCATCCAAAGGATGAGTTCTTGTGGGGATCAATTCATTGTTATTGTTGACCATAATCGCTATTCCTCCCTTTTGGGAACCACTTGTACCGGCTCACCCATGAACTATACGAAATGGGGTAGATGATCCCCGCATCAAGAAGTTTAATTACTTCCTTTCTTACCACCTCCTTCATTGTTGGGTTGAGTCTTCTTTGAGGTTGGATTGCAGCTTTATAATCATCTTCCATGAGAATCTTGTGCATGCATACGATTGGACTTATCCCCTTAAGGTCACTAATGCTCCACCCAAGTGCCGATTTGTGTTCTCTCAACACCCTCAACAGCCTTTCTTCCTCCACCTTGCTCAACTCAATACTAACAATCACAGGGATGGGTGTTGTTCTCACCAAGAAATGCATATTTGAGACTAGATGGTAAGGGTTTCGATTCAAGCTTCGGAAGGTCTTCTTCTCAACTCCTTCTTTCATTAATTCTTCTTCTTTGACCCATTGGAGGTGGAGAGGATTGGTAAGGCTTCTAATTGTTGCACACACTTCATTGTTTCTAAATCATTGAGTTCTTCATCTTCCAAACTCTTGGACTGCATCAAAGCTACTTCAAGTGGATTGTTTGGAGGATTTTGTAGGAAGACATTTGAGACAAGAGAATCAATGGCATCCACCCGAAAAACATTGTTCCTTATCTATCGTGTTTCATGGCTTCAAACACATTAAAAGTCACCTTTCATCATGTACCTCAACATTAATTCTCCTTCTTGAACATCAATCAAAGCTCTCCCAAAGTGGCCAAAAATGGTCTTCCAAGAATGAGAGGGATATCAAAGATCCTCCTCCATATCAAGAACTACAAAATCACCGGGAAAATGAATTTATCTACCTTTACCAATACGTCTTCCACTATCCCATATGGGTGTTTGATAGACCGATCCGCCAACTCAGAGATATTGTTGTTGGCTTAATTTCTCCAATCCCCAACTTGTTTAGAATTGAAAGCGGCATCAAATTTATGCTAGCTCCAAGGTCACAAAGGGCTTTTGCCAATTGTTAATTTTCCAATAGTGCAAGGAATATGGAAACTACCAGGGTCTTTCAACTTGGGTGGTAACTTTTTCTGGATAATTGCAATCGCACTCTTCGCTTAGCATTACCGCCTCATCTTCTTGTAGCTTCCTCTCGATAAGAGCTCCTTCATAAATTTGGCATAAGAGGGCATTTGTTCTAATGCTTCGCAAATGGAATGTTGATTTGAAGCCTCTTGAAAATGTCTAAAACCGAGCAAAGTGCTTCTCTTGATTCTCTTTCTTGAGTCTTTGAGGGAAGCAGGACTTTGGCATATGGTGATGGCACAAAAGGCTTGTCCCACACCTTCTCCTTTTTCCTTGGAGATTCACTTTCTTTTGCTCTTCTTCTTGCACCTGATCAGGGAGTTTAGATGAAGATGCATCTTCTTCTTCTACTGTACCTTGAGCTTGATGATTCATTACTTCCTTGACTTTACCTTCTCTAGGTGTAACCTCCACTGTTTTACCACTCCTCAAAGTTATAGCCTTACACTGCTCCTTAGGATTTGGCTCAGTGTTACTAGGAAATACTCCTGGTGGTTTTTCAGCTAGTTGCCTCGAGATCTGTCCCACTTGATTCTCCAAATTCCTAATAGAAGACTCTTGGTTCTTGAAGTTTGCCCTTGTCTCTTGCATGAAGCTTGAAGTTTGCTGCACAAAACTTGTTGTTGATTGAGACAACTTTTCTAAGGCAATTTCCAAAGGAGATGGTTTGGCTTGATCATGCTGGACATGAGGTAATGGTGGAGCCTGATAAGGAGGATTAGGCGGTCTTTGCACATTTTGATTACTCCATGAGAAGTTTGGATGATTTTTCCACCCTGGATTGTAAGTGTTGGAGTAGGGGTCAAAGTGCGGGGTCTCTGTGGATTCCCCATATAATTCACTTGCTCATGAGATGCTTGATTCAATACATTTGCCTCACAATCCCCATTGACATGGTTGCCTCCACAAAAATCACAAACTAGGGCTGGGGAATTTACTGCATTCACTTGCACTTGCCCCAATTGCTTTGTGAGAGTCGCCAACTGTTGAGAAAGACTCTTGTTTTGAGCAAGGATGGCATCTAATGTCTCGAGCTCCATAACACCTCTTTTCCCCATTGACCTCTCACTAGGAGTGTGATAATTATTAGCAGCCATAGTATCTATCAATTGGAGAGCTTCTTCTGGTGTTTTGTTATTCAATGAACCCCCAGCTGCTGCATCTACCATAGCTCTTGTTGCATGAGTCAATCCATTGCAAAAAGTCTGAATTTGGAGCCATTCTGGAATTGCATGATGTGGACATCTCCTCAACAAATCCTTGAATCTTTCCCAAGCATCATAAAGCACCTCTCCATCATGCGAGAGAATGAGGTTATCTCTTGTCTCATCTTTGCGTGACTTGAAGGAGGGAAATATTTGGTGAGAAACCTCGTCACTAAATCATTCCAGGTAACAATGCTCCCCTGTGGTTGACTTTGGAGCCAACTCTTAGCCTTATCCCTTAGAGAAAAAGGGAAAAGCCTAAGTCGGATTGCATCATCACTAGCCCCGTTCACCTTCATTGTGTCACAGAGTTGGAGGAAACTGGCAATATGAGAATTAGGATCTTCATTAGAATTACCCCCAAACTGTTCTTGCTGCACCAAGTGTAGAAGTGCAGCTTGATCTCAAAATTGTTGGCACTCGGATAGGAGGTCTCACAATGCTTGTAGCACACCCTTCAAGATTAGGGGTAGCATAATCCCCCAAAGTTCTCCTAGGAGGAGGTTGGTCGCCATTATCTCTTCTTCTAAAAGTTGTGGAATTTCTCTCTGGGCTCTTGTCCTTCTTCTATTTTCCCTTGCTGTCTTTTCAATCTCTGGGTCAAATAACAATGTATCTGGGTTTACAGTACCTCGCATAAACCAAAATCAACAAGGGTGAGGAACCAAAAATCCAATAACAACAATAAAGATTAAACAAAAGAAATAAAATGTCTAAATTAGAATCAACTCCTACTACAGATGTTGATAAAAGCACTCAATCAACGGCGCCTAAAAACTTGATAGCTCTCTCGCAAGTGCACCGAATCGCTTCAAGTAATAAAATTTAGTGAGTTATCGCTCTCCACAGTGATTGAGTTACCAAACACCAATTCACTAGATTTGATGCTATTTAGACTAACGTACTTTTTGGATTGAAGGTAACTCTAATGCTAAAAATTATAGTAATTAAAAATAAAAACTAAATGAGCAAAACTAGAGTGCGGTAAAAGAATGTGCGATGTGAACTGAATATTATGAAATTGCTAGGGATTTGATTTCACTTGACTTATCCAATTGAATTAAGAAATTTCATTCTTCTTGACTCTTCATCCATGAATTAAAGGTTGAATTTTCTGAAACTAATTAAATTCCAATTCCTTGGATATTCAATTCTCCTTTAACCAACAAGAACTAATTAATTCCTTAACCTAGTTCGAATTGAAAAGGGCTTTACACAAATAGTAAAATTCAATGGCACCACACAATCCCAAAGCTTATTCCTAAACCTTGTAAGATTATGGCATTCATTCCCAATAGCTAGTACATAATTGAATTTCCCAATTCTAATTATGAACCCTAGATCAAAATATGAGAGGCCAATTCATAAATTGTATAAAAGCAGGAGAATAAACGCTTAACCATAGAATCAAGTCAAGAATTACAAGATGTTCATAAAACCATTATCCAAGTCAAGCTACATCAAATCCCTAACATAGGAAAATTAGCTACTCATGATAAAAAGGGAAGAAAAATTGAGAAAAGAGATGAACTCCATGAAGAATTCGAGATGTTGATGTTGAGATCCTCTAATCTTCTTCTTGAATCACTTCTCCTTGTAGAGTAGCAAGAGATCCTTCTCTATTTTCCTCTAGCCGTCCTCCCCAGCCTTTTTTTCTTTTTCCTTTTATACCAGAAAACAGGGCACGTCAGAATTAACTCCACCGCCTAGGCGGTGGAATCTCACCGCCTAAGCGGTGAGACTGCAGTGAGAAGCGCATGCTATGTGATGCCACCGCCAGGCGGTGGATTGGGGCGCCTAGGCGGTGGATGTGCCGAGAAGAACTAGTTGCACGAGCAATTGGAGCGCTTAAGCGCTGGATTCCACCGCCTAGGCGGTGGCTTGGCAGTGGCAAACATTCACATGTTGGGTTCTACCGCTTGAGCGGTAGATTTGGGCGCTCAAGCGGTGGATGTCCAGAGGAGAATTTTCCTTCTTGCTGCTTCATTTCCTTCCCAATGCTAACTCCTTTATTCCATACCTAAGAATTAAAAGGATACAAAGTAAAAATAAGCATCTAAGCAAGAAAATGAAACAAAATACTAAACAAAGATGTAAATGAAAACACACAAAACTAAACTTAAAAACAATGGAGAAAACTCAATCAAAGGTTGGTTTTAGGAAAAATTTGTCACATAATCACAAAGATAGTCAGTCCATTTAACAAGACTATCAGGTGGCATGGAAAAATGTACTTGGATAAATTTTTGTGAGTTATATGCACAATTTGAATCATTTTTTTTAAAAAAATTACATTAAAATTAAAATGTTATCCCATTTCTTACATAAAAATATGTGAAAAATATATAACTGTAAGCATCTACAAGTATCATTAATCGAGTGGCACTCATTCCGGGAGTCTGGAATTCCAGGAAGGCACCAGTGGCTACAGTCCTGGACCATCCCGAGGCATTTGTTGATACCGGGTCCCGGTATATTGGGGGATGCCCATCTTTTCCATGGTAGGCCATTTTGATAATGTTGAGGTAAAACACAGGTGTCTTCATCTCTGCTATGACAGTTTCAATTATGCTCATTTTCCATGGATATGGAGCAAGATAATTCTCATTTGTTATGGGTTGTCTCTCACCATTACATTTGCCTCCAGAATTCCATTGCCCCCTCTGAAACTTCAGCCATAGAATCAGTCAACTAGATAGCATGCCCTAACGAAATTAGTCAATTAGCTAGTACCTATCATGCTCTAATTAAGTAAGTTGTACATCAGATGAAGTACACTTTTTTTCATAGAAGTTCCACTTATTCTGCAATTATTGTCAATATACCGACAGTGAGAAGCTGAAAATCCAGTAAATAAAACCCCCTGTACGCGTTCTGTCAACTTTGGAATCAACCCATTTAGCCCATGTCTGCAGTGCTTCATTCACTTTAATCTGTCATGTTATATACTTTAGGCTGCAAGAAGAAAAATGTGATACTAATCAGTCTCCGTGTTTGATTTTATCAGTTTTATGCATAATTGCTTATATCATTTGATAATTTGGAACTAGTGAAGTGGATTACTAGCAGAGTCCTTACCCATTGCTGGTCTTCTGGTGATTCCACCAGTGGCCTGGGTTGAAAATGATTATATCAGCATTATGGTACCAAGACTTATATGCTTGGATCATGTCAAGCCTGAGAGTTTCTCTTTGCGGAAGTCCAGCCTTAAGTGAGATTTTCCCTTCTTGAACAAGAAATGGGGTATGGGGATTTGATGAAGTCTATGGAGCATCCATAGTTCCATACTCCTTGCATGATACAACACTTATTTGCGACTTTCTTATTGAAAAATCCTTGAAGGTGAATTCAAATGCAAAAACTTTTTTAAAAGCAATAACAAAAATGTGTGATAAAAATTCACTTGAGATGAAGCGGCAAGATTTTAACAGCGGACATAAAATCTGTTGATAATCTTTATTTCTGCATGCAACCGATGTCATAAAGATGGGCATTTGGTCTAGTGGTATGATTCTTGCTTTGGGTGCAAGAGGTCCCGAGTTCGATTCTCGGAATGCCCCTTTACTTCTTGGATTTAATGCTTTTTGCCTAATAATCATAACCCGTTCTTATTTGACTAGGATTCAATTAAAAATTTAAACAAGATTTCATGGAATCCATTGCTATAGAGCAAGGGAAAGTTGGTCTAAGTAGACCGTTAAGATTCAACGGGATTAAATGTTTATTTAAGGAAGTTGAGTGTCATTAGATTATAAGATCATTGGGCTAACACAAACAAAAAATTAAAAGTTTAATTACACTTTTAGTCTCCTACATTTGTAAATGCACGATTTGACATGTACCTAAATTGTGATACTTTAAAATGGAGTAAACTACCAATTTAGTTCTTGAATTTATTTTTATATATAAGTTAGTCTTTAAAATTTTAAAACACACAGCAAATTAGTCATTATGTTATCTTTCATTCCCAAATTAAACGGTAATATGTAATGTGGTATGTTAAGTGCTTACATGTACTATTAATATCGCATATCAGGTAGGTGGTGGTCGGCAAGTGGTAAGATCGGTCGGGTAGGCTGATCAAGGAAAAATGAATGGTCTGATTGGTCATATCCGATTAGTAATTGTCAATATCAAAATGAATGATGGTCGGATCAGTCAGGGACAATCAATCAATTGTTGTTCCAGATGAAACAAGGGTTTGATCGGTCAAAACTAATCGGTTTAGTCGTTGATGATGGAAAAAAGTGGTGATCGATAATAACCGACCGGTTGGTGAGCTGAGAGATAATGGGTTAGGGGCAAAGTCTGCTCAGTCAGTTAGGAGATCTGAGTGATATGCTGAGGGAGTCGGGTTTCATATTTCTCACCTAAACAACTTCGTTGGAAGGGTTAGGCATGTGGAGTAATTTGTCATGTGGCATTTAACAGTACAGTAAGCACTTAACACACCACATAACACGTTACCGTTTAATTTTGAAAGGAGAAATAACAAAAGAACTAAGTTGCTACTAATTTATATGTAAAAATAAATTTATGTACTAAATTGTAAATGCAAATTATTTTCAAAGACCAAATTGTTAGTTTACTCCTTTAAAAACCATACAAGTGTGACATTGTAGCAATTGAAACCAAGAGATCAAAAAAGGACAATTGCAAATATAAAGAACTAAAAGTGTAATTAAACTAAAATTAGCACAGTTATATGTAAATTATGCCTTTAGTACACTAGAAAGTTCATCATCTATGTGATCCACAGACATACTACAACAACATAACTTAAAATCTTTTCAGTTGTATAAGCAATCGTATTAGTACACATCAAACTGACAAGGACAAATTATTCTTATCAATGTATTATTATGTATGTAAATATCAGAGTAATAGAGCGCGCCCCATTATGATCAAAGCAAGCCCCATTAGAACATGACTAGTAGTCTTCAGAGCTTTGCCTTCGTCAGCCTGGATGTGCTCAGCCACATTGAAGTTTCCTGCATGAATGCAATCCCATTTATCAATAGATGACAAGAATCAAATAAAATGTGTATTAATCTCCAATCATTATGTGCAATTAAAACAAGTTACGAACCGGCATGTGGGTATAGAATGAGTTAAGTAGTTGGTTGAGGTTGGTTGGAGGAAGAGGAGGAGTAGTGACGGGGAGAGTAGACGAGAGCAACGACCATGGCTCCAGGGAGCACACCATACTTGGCCAACAAGGCCACTTTGCTAACCAGTGGCTTTCCCTTCATAAACGCCATTGCAGAAGAAGAAGAAAGAAGAAAGAAGGGATTGGTGCCTGGGTCACGCGAGTTTGGCTCTGATCGATCTATGCCCGAAATCAGGTTTGGGAAGGTAAACGCCCAATTTTGGTGATGATGGTGTGAGATTGTGAACGTGTGCACGTAATACCATTATGTGATGATTTGGGCCTCTTTTTTCCTATGGGCCAGGTTTTTATTTGAAGATGAGTTTAGCCCAGTTGTGAAACAATGTTAACAATTGAGTAATGATATTTTTTGTTGTCATAAAAAAGAAGAAAAAACTAGTATCTTTACCTGTCAATTCATGTTTTATTCGTTTTTTTTAAATGTTAAATTGAAAAAAAAATTAATTTTAAATAGTGCATGCAATTGCTATTTTTTAAATTTCATGAAATATATATTAGTATACCTTTAAAGAAAAAATAATAATAACATAACATTAAATAAGGGATCAATCCAGAGATTAATTAATGAGAAGGTTAAAATTATAAAATTCAATATAATTAAATAAAAAAATAAAAAATATATAGTTTAAGAATTATCGTAGGTACTTTGTTTCAATTACTCTTAAATTCTTTTGATAAGGCTGAAATAAAAAATATATAAAAAGGAGAATTATGATTAAGGCCCAAGATCTCAAAATATTTAGAGAAAATGTTGCTTTTCTTTAGATTTTTTATTTAAAATCCATTTCACTAATTATTTGAATCTTTTACTTTCTAGTAATTATTGTCATGTATAAGATCATTTT
Source organism: Styphnolobium japonicum (assembly GCA_023212625.1). Classification (NCBI taxonomy): domain Eukaryota; kingdom Viridiplantae; phylum Streptophyta; class Magnoliopsida; order Fabales; family Fabaceae; genus Styphnolobium; species Styphnolobium japonicum. The sequence continues at coordinate 14,338,921 of JALBWW010000003.1, read as the reverse complement.
ATAGAGATAAGTGTATTTATAAAACGGCCCACTAAATTTACACATATTTAATGTTAAATTGAGTATTTAAAATTGATTGTGTCTACCTAAGAATTTTTCTTTTTACTCATCTCTTTAATAATCCATGTAATAAGTAATAACTAAACATACAATTTATTTATTTTCACGCTAGTTTTGGTTATTCTCCAAATAATCAAACTTATACAATTTGTTTATTTGTGTAATAAATTTATTTATTTTAAAAAAATTAAAAAAAAATCCTATTTGGTTATTCTCAAAATAACCAAACTCACACAATTTAATTATTTGTATATTGATTTTGGATATTCAAAATTAATTATACTCGTACCAATGATGGATCTAGCTAGAAATTTTAGATAGTAGGGACACGAGCAAGAACAATATATACATATACTTTTTTAAAAAAATATTTATATTTACATATAAATAGATGACAAGAATAAAATAAAATGTGTATTAATCTCCAATCATTATGTGCAATTAAAACAAGTTACCTCTTTCAGGGCCATAGCCACATCCAGCTAGAATTGTTTCTTTGATGTCCTGTATCGTTGCCCTGTTGTAAAATATGAAGTTGCTGAAAATGTTGTCAAGGCAGCTGAGGACCAAGTTTGTCTCGGACAGACATGGACCTTCACAGAATTCATCAGTTTTTTCAGTAGGCACGTTCAGGTTTCCATTCTGGTTCAATCTATAGGACTCTTCACAGCTGCTATAAATCTGAGACTTAAGACAAAATAATAAACACCATGAAGAACATTCCCACTTAAAGCACTTCCCTTCAATCCTTTCCTTGAATGGTAAAAAGTAAAAAGTAAAAAGAAAACCAGTTTGTGGATATGGCACTCACATATTTATCATTGAAACAGAGCAAGGCTTTGGAGACAATTTGAGAAGGGTCACCAACCCCAGCACCACCGGCTCCAGCCCCAGTACCACCAATTCCTGCCCCAGTACCACCGACTCCTGCCCCAGCACCACCAATTCCTCCTGCCCCACCACCACCAATTCCAGCCCCAGCACCTGTCTGGGGCTCGGGCACATCGTCATCAGCATTTCCTGGCAAAGGCTTAGTGGGATCAGCAAGAACAAAAAATTTAAACAAAAAATTGAACACATCTATTATGGTTAATTACACACCAAAATTTTTCCACAATAGACAGACGTAAAGGAGAGCAAAGGATAAAATCCAGCGTCTGACACTGACTCGGATTGCCATTATCAAAGCTTGTGGGTGATTTCAATTTCATGGAAAATGAAAGTGTTGAATTGTAGCACATTATATAGCAATGTAGCGTTACGCACGTTAGCAGTATAGTACTACTAGTTAGTTGCTAAATACCATGCTAATTCCAATTCCGAGCGACCAACATTACCTACCAGTACCATTCAGTTTTCTTAATCAACTTAGCAAAATGAGCATGCGTATGAATATTCCTGATCCTTGCATATGTTTTTCTAATCAAGCTCAACCCTCAAGCTAAACGATCCAAAAGATTTTCAAAATAATTAATTGAAATGGATGACTTTTGCAGGTGGCACACGGTAATGATAGTATATGTTGGGAATTCAGTAGAAAGGGATACCAGTCAAAGGGTTTGCTGCCGTTAAAATTTGTGAAAGGCAAAAAGACTAGAAAATAAGGACGGGGCAGCAGTTGAATTGCAAGCCACCAACTTCTCTCTCTTTTGAGTCCAATAAATCAAACCTAAAAAAGTTTCACTTGCTTTGTAGTACTTTCCTTACAAGTTAGGGTAACATTTATTGCAGTGAAAAAATCTATTTAATTATTTGTGTATTTATTAACCAAAAATTTCCTATTTTCCTTGTCATAGTTTTGTAAGTCATGAGGCTTTTGAAAGATTATTCACCACACCCAGTATATTATTTGCAGAATATTTATAAATAGCAAGTGTCAAGCAAGTGTATTTAAAAAATAATGAAGTGATTTATGAAAATAATGTAATGCACTTATAACTATACAGAGTAATTAATTTCTCAAAGTTTCTTGTGTAACAAATGAATGCATGTAAATAACACACCGTTAATAATATGTTCCTAATCCCTTTTAGGTCAATCTCAGTTGATAAAATTCCTTATATTAGGGCAGAGATTTAACTATTGGGATGCCAAAAATAAAAATAATTATTAACAAATCAATAAAGTATTATATAGAAATAAATACACGATATTGTCATTGAAGTTGAGCGTGATATTTTATTTTCAATTTTTAACATGAAAAAGCATTTACAAGTTACAACACATCGATAAACGGAAGAAAGCTATAAGTAATTAACAGTGTAACTGCTTACTCAAAAAATAATTTACAGTTTATTTTAATTACATTAATAATGACTATGGGTCAGCCATTCAACATGAAAAGATACAACATTTTTTATACAGAAATAGAGAATAACTTACTGACAAAATGAAAAAAGAAGGAGAAAAACAGCTCTGTGTTGTTGTAACTTGTACTAGCTAGTCCGCCACTAGTCGTATGGTAAAATAAATAGGGATTGAAATGCATTTGGAGAGGATGAAGTTTACTTGACCAAGTCAAAATTTTCAATTCTGGGGCCAGGCTTCCCTTTTCATCAATCCCCGATTATATCTTGCTTTTAATTTCTTTTACCATGGTTAATATCTTGCTTTCAATTCATATACGCATTTTGGATGAAAAAATTTGATATAATTAAAGGAATTAAATCATGGATTTAATTTTGATTGTAATAATATTTTTAAGTTATACGATAAGTATTTTTGAATAATTTTTATGTTAATCAAAATTAAATAGTGTAACCCCTATGTCGGTTTGGTGCGTAGAAGATTAATTCTTCTGATTACTGGTTCAACATTCAAATCCCAAATAGAGCACACCTCCTTAGCCGAGTTTAATATAAAATTAAATTTGGGAGAATGACTTAAAACTTCTTCTTGGTAAAAGGTTAGACAGTTTGGTTCGTTTTAAAAATTAACCAATCATTCAAATAATTTAACCAATAATTTACATACAATAAACTAATAATTTATCTTCATTTTGATACTTAATATGTGGTTAACTGTATGTAAATTATTGGTTAAATTAATTAAATGATTAGTTAATTTTTAAAACGAATCAAATTGTTCAACCTTTCCACCAAGTTGAATTTTTAAGTCATTCTTCCATTAAATTTTTGTTTCAGCTTTGAGCTTCTTTGAGTTCGTTCTTGTTAAGCTATTGGTTTTAGTTGTTGTTTTTTTTCCTGGTCTTTCTGCTTATTAGTTTGTTTGCTCTTTAATCTGTGGGCTTGCCCTACAATCTTTCTGGGCCGCGGTTACGGAGAAGGCCGAGTACAAGGCATTCAACTGCTAAAACCGACGACGTTTTAACGTGGAAGAGCATATGGAGGCTGATGTGTGAATTGTTCCATGTTGAGTTTGTGCCATTCAGTGAGAGCCATGAGTTATTTATTTATTTATTAAAATTTAAGTAATATTTTTTAGTAGGCTTATTTACAATATATGTGTAAGGCTTATTGCTCAACAAATCTAAACTGATCAATCCACTCATCTTAAACACAGTTTTATCTAAGAATTTTCTGTTTATTACAGCCAATAAAAGTTAAAACACATCTTTGATGATTGTTTTCTCATGCATTTCTTTTGGGCTGAAATTTCGTTTTATCCCGAAATTATTGGTAATTATTTATTATCATATAATAGCTAAATAAAATGATTTAGATATAAGCTTGAAAATTTTGCAATTATGTATTGGCGCATAAGTGAGCGATTCCCCCCCCCCCCCACCCAATAAAATGGAATTGAAATGGACTGTTATTGAACTGGTAATTATTGAAAGCATCCAGCGGATTGTAATATACATCAGATCAAGGACATCACGAGACTTGTAAGAGTAAAATTGATTGAGCAAATCCTTTTTCCGCTTATTAAATCTACTCTCCCTGCAAGATATATAATGGACCCAAAAGAATGTTAAATTAATGAATACATGCATAAAATAATTAAACACTGCAATTACTATTATAAATTATTAGTGTGAGACTACTACATATGATTCGAGTAACTCACGAGATTATCTCGACCAGAAGTGCATGCTGGTCTTCTTGGGGGAAGCTGCTGGTGCGGTGTTCTCTGAGAAAAAAAGAGTAAAAATGGTTAAATATGTATCCAAAAATCAAAACAGATATTTAATTTCAAAAATAGAAATTAAAGGCCATTAATTACTACTAAAACTCTACAATATGTACCTGTAGTTTTGGTCGCAAGGTCTCTACGGCTGCTGTAGATTGTTGATTCACTCCAGCACCATGCTGTTTAAATTAGATATCCACAAAATTATAATTATTAGAAAATGAACAGGTTTGGTATATATATTTTATTATTTAATTTATTTCGATGGTTTTGGGATAATATCAGAAGCCAGGTTTGTTTAATCTATAAAAGCTACAATATACCTTGCATAATGCCCAGTCTGCTGAATCAAAGAATGCCCTTTCATGATCCTTAGTACCCAAAGAAAGCAGAAAAAGCAGAAATTAAATTAGATTCAATTCGAACTTGTGAGTAAGAAAGTAAAACATGGATGTGTTCTCGTATGAAACAATGTGGATTTTTATCATGGGCTTACTTTGGATATCAAAGGCTTCTTCTTTGGGACAAGCCCACCGTACTTCTTTCCCGTGGATGTCGGCTGATATTAAATTGTCAAATCCAACCAAAAAAAAAAAAGTTAAATTTTAAGATGTTATACTTTGAATTTTAGAGCCATCGCCAACCACCAAGTAATTTTTTTCTTCAACGAGAGAAAAATTGTTATCATCACATATCTGTAAGTGCAAGAAAAAGTATTCATTATATAATAGTCAATGTTTGTCTAATGGAAAATGATTGTACCTTTTTTTTTTGGGTTAGAAATGATTGTACCTAATTGATATGCCTTTGTACCCAAAAATAAAAAATCGGCTCCTTTATTTGAATCCTATATATATATGTAAGAAAATAATGCAGAATATTCAAATGACATATTTGTCAACTAAGACTAGATCGTGATAATCTGGTTTTCTTGACATAAAACTAGTATATACCCACCTATATGATACTTAGGGACTTCATGAAATGCTTCTAGTAAAAGATTACATTTGACTAATTCTATCTTTAACCTAATTAAAACCTAATACCCTTTGTTATCTATCACCAAACTCAAGAGAAAAGGTCATACAGTAAGAATAAGTAACTTAATCATGCGCATAACAATTGAAAAATAAAATCCTTTCACTACACCAAAAAAGGAGAGAGAGAGAGAGAACACCTCAACTACATTCCTTTAAAAAATAAATAAATAAATTATGGCCACGGACACGTCATGTTTAGGAGGAAACAAAGTTCACATGATTTGCTTGACAGCCCAACGACCAGTTATGCTTGTTTTGTTTTGTGTGGTGAGTTTTGTAAACTCTGCCGTGACATCGTTTTAGGTAGGGACCCCTTAAAACCCTATAACCGACATTTTGGAGCTCCTAAAAAATCTTTACACTAGTAAAATCTCCCATCTAAAATGAAAACGAAAAAAAAAAATCCAAGCTTTTCTTTTAAAAAAATGTAAATATTTAGCCGATAAAAATTTATAATAACAAATGCAAATTAACAACGTATATGTATCTCATTGATAAGTAATTGTAAAAAAAAAAAAAAAGTCACTTAGACATGGCGAAATTATAAAAATGAAACAAGATTAAAACAGAAGTAGGACATTTAATTTTCATGCATAAAAAGTAAAAGAAAAAGGTCACATAATATTCTATGTTACCTAACTACCAAAAAAAAAATTCTATGTTACCCTGACCTTTTTTTTAATATGACTGTTACCCGTAATTAGGTATTCAATATTATCTCAAAAGCCTGAGGTACCTATATGATAAACAGAATAAAAGTACATGGTACCACCATGATGGAAAAAAGAGTACATGGGTACCATGTGATGGACACAACGGAAAATAGACACGTGCACTTCTGTCATTCAATCAGACATAGTGCCGTCCGATTTTATTCCCTTTTCATTTTTCGAAACAAATTCCTTTGTGTGGTAGCCCTGTTGCAAACATGCAATGGTACAACATATAACATTATTCACTGCTGTGATTGCCAATTAGCATTCGGCACTAGTTACTTAGTAGTTACTGTCATGAGGAAGCCTTCGTGTTCCTAATTCACAGCATCACTAATTGCAGCACCATGAAATGCAACTGGCTTTCATATTTCTAAGTCGTATTTAATGTTTAAGGAAAAGAAATTAAGACACAAAAACTATGAAGATATTTCGGGTATGGTACCCTTAATTTGATGGGTACCTAACAAAAAACAGGGGAGGGAGGTTGGGGTTAGGTTAGGTACCTCAACGTCCTGGGCAACGAAATAGTCTTCCCTGTTGCACTCTGCCATCTCGGTTTTACCTGTTCAACGCAACAATTGATCAACCATCATTAAGAGCTAAACTAGAAACTAATCTTTCAAGTCAGGAATATTAATCCACGAAAAGTAACCTTCAAATTGAGTACAAAGAGAAGACGCGGAAACAGAAGCAGAAAGAGGGAAAACTCAGAAAAAGAGAACAGAAAAGAGCAACGGGCATTCCCAATCAAGCAAGGAATAGCTGCAAGTAAATGGTTTACAGGCATACCCAATTATAAGGCCAGTGAAGACCCACAAAAAGTAGAAAAGAAAGCATAAGTGGAGGATGTTGATAATTACCTTGTGGTAAGAGGAAGGTAGAGATGCAGGGAAGAAAAAGCGAGAGAGAATCTTAAAGGGAAAAAAATAAAGACAATGAGCTAGAAGGGGTTTGAGTGAGAAGGTAAGATAAGAATATGCATCCACTAGACATGCCAAGAGATTACATTTATATGAGGAGAGGCTAAGAACGAAGCTACTTAGTCGGCATAATTAACAATTAAATTTGGATCTTATATCCCAATGGAGTTCGATCAACTCGCTTAACTACATAAACATTTCGCTTTTAAAGTTTTAGTTCAATTTTCACTCTCAACATTTTTTTATAGGCGATATATAAGTAATATTATAAGTATTTATTGAGAAATACGATATATATTTTGACTTTAAAATAAGATAACATCATCTTCTTTTTTTAAGTTTTAACTTTAAAAAAAATGGATCCTATATATCAAATATCCAATCCCAAACATTTTATAAGATGGATAGAGGATATGGTTTTAGGACTTTGTGTGGGTGATTTTGGGAGCTGGTAGACAATAAACTAATAAATTATGACCTGATTCAATAAAAATAATATTCTTGTGTTTTATTTTAAATAAATTCAAAGGGTGAAGAAGAACGACTAAGAGCTGTGTTGCCAACTTGCCATTGGATGTTATAGTTTAAAGACGTTACGATATCGACATCAATTGGTCCATCTCATACCCGCAACGTACAATTTTCTCACGTGCCAATCATTATACATTACCGACACTTCCACCCCTACGATTTACGCAATATAATATCTAATTCGTTAAACTTTTCGCTCATTAGTGATTTATTTGAATTTGAATTTAAAATATGTTTATTAATATTAGATTTATAATTCTATTATAAATTTTTACTAAATTAATTATTTATCTTAATTTAAAATTATATATAAACTTTCTCATCACTTAAATTTTTAAATATTAAAAAAAATATCTATAAATTATTTATTTTTTAATTTAATTTTAATTTCTTTACACTATTATTTAATTATGTATTAATTTAAACTATCATAATAAGTATTTAAAAATTTTAACTCTTTTATATGTCTAATAATAAAAGTGTAAATAAAAATTAAACTCATCTTTTTATTGTTTTTCTACTCAAATGGATGTCCTAATTCTTTTTACTATGCTACCCTCTTGCACGTGTTTTGCGTCTGCCACTTGAACTTTTTCCATTAAAAAATCATGTTATATATATATCTCTTTTCTTCACCATTTTACATACAAGTAGTTTTATGAATATGAAAAAGCAAAGTAATATAAATTCAAATAGAGTTAATTGTATAATTATGCCGAATCGCAAATGTAAGAGTTGATTTACTTGAGAGAGGAAGAAAAATATAGTCTGAAAATTTTAAAATCTCGTACCATTTTCTTCTCACAAGCCTCTGCTACATATATTATTATTCACTCATTTTATTCTATATTTTATTAATATATTTAATTGGGGATTCTAGAGTTAGTGTCACCACAAGGTCCACCTGCTATTTATTAATGAGGGTTGACACGGGAAGAAGATATTAGAGAGTAAAATTATATAGTGATTGATTTGAGTAATACAAAATCATTGTCTTATCATATCCCATTTTTTCAATTAATTCATTTAATTGCAAATATAAATACCTCTCACTATTCAGAAAATTCCATTACAAGTTCCAACTATGTAAGTGACAGTGATACTTCACCAGTGGATAAATAAAGTAACCCTTCATTATACAATTAATCACCCGTTTTAAGTTTTTAATACATGAAGTTTCGATAAAGAGCATCTTCGGCAGCAACGAGTAAATTCTTTTAAAAATAAAAATTATAAACAGAACAAAAAACAAAGACTAACTCCTAAAGAATAAGACACCTGAGCTACCAACAAATAAGTATTTAATTGTGAAATAATGAGCCTAAGACAACCTTTGAGAGTTATTACATTCAAACTATTAACCCCACAAAATCTAAAATTTAAAACTCATTTTTTACTTTCTTTTTATAAAGGAATTTCTTTTAGAAATTGATTTTATTTTACTATAAGGTCATTGGCGAGGGTTGCTCACACATCAATGGCTATTACTATAGCCCAAATGTCTAGAAATAAGGGTGAAAGCTAGCAACAACTATGACCTACCCCTTGTTAGTTTGTTCGGCTTGAGTAACCATGACATTCAATTTTGAGATGACAGATGGCATGAGAAAGGATAAGAACTTCAACTTTGTTCAAAAACCTTTTCAACATACGAAGTGCCGATAGTGCACTTGCCAACTATGATTGGTTTACAAATCTCACCTATATTTCCCTATTTTACATTTGCAGTATGAATAGCACACTTTGTAACAATATAATTTGACTTACAAATGGGTCACCTATTCCTTATTTTACATTTGCAGGCACACAACTTTCTTTTCTATGGATTTTATTCTTCCTATTTTCAACTTACTGAGGAATCATTGCTATGGTACAACTTGGTTGTATCTGTCAAATTCGTTTGGCAGTATTCAGTTAATCTTTTTTCAAGGCTTGATTTCTTCCAGAGTTTGGACAGAAATTGAATGTTTGACATCACCAATTTGGAGTTCATGTTCACCCATTGGGATTCTTCGAATCCCAAACTTGTCCACAACGGATAGGTGCTTGCAGACATGAACACCAATCTTGACTCGCTGGTTTGAGCCAGCAGGTACATGGATTTTGTGGAAGCCCACCAACTGTTGAACTGCAGACCATTTTCCAGCCGGTGGCTTTGAAAAAATGAGAAGGGTATGAGTCCCATCCATGGAGCCTTCATTTTTCACATCAACATGGAATCCCACCTCTAGTGCTCCGCAATTGGCATGACTGACCCTCACTGCTTTGCTTGACATGGTTGAGTTTGTGAAGGCTTGGAGGTTTGCAAAGGGCACGGATACCTCTTTGGGAGCAAGTGCTAAGCTGTGGCTGAATCTGGTGTAACTCAGCCCATGCCCAAATGGGAATACTACTGGACCCTTGTAGAATCTGTAGGTTCTACCTGGGTAGCCAGTTGCCGGGTTTGGTCGCATATCCATGTTTGTCATGGGCACTTTAGCTAAATAGCCTTGTGGGTACCATGTCATAGGTAGCCTTCCTCCTATAAGAGAAGCCCAACCAAAAAAAGAAAGTAAGATATATCATATAAAAAAATTTGAAGTGTCCACACTTCATAATTTCAGACGTATAATAATGGTGTGTGGTTACTCTACCTGGGTTAGTCGTGCCAAAGAGGACATCTGCTATGGCAGTTCCCCCAGCTTGGCCAGGATAACCCACCCACAAAATGGCACCAATCTTGGGATCCTGTTTTGCAAATGAGACATCAACAGGGCCACCAGACATGATGACCAAGACAACTGGGCCTCTGGAGGCCCTGGCCACCCTAGAGACAAGCTCTTGTTGGTGGCCTGGTAAGAGAAGCCCAACCCTGTCCCTGAATTCAGCTTCTATGGACTGGTCAAGCCCCACTACTAACACTGTCGCATCAGCCCGTCTAGCTGCAGTCTCTGCGGCTCCAAATAGCTGGGTTCCACCACACCCAACTTCTCTGCATCCCGCTTGGTGAATGGTCTTAACATATCTCGCAATCCCTTGTAATGGCGTCGTATAACCACATGCCACACCTACCCAAAAATAAAATACAAAGATGATCAATAAGAAATTACAAAAATATGATCTTTAATTTATTTATAATAAAAGGGGTTAAATTAGTGACCACCTACCAGCATAGTTTCCTATCATTGTAACAGTAACGTCCGAATTGGGTCCAATGACTGCAACTGTGCGGTGGCGCACAGGGGATAGTGGCAGGGAGTTTCCTTTGTTTTGTAGCAGAACTATGCCTTGTCGAGCTGCCTGAAGGGCCAGCTGCTGATGGGCCGGGGTGCACACGTCTCTCGGGCCCAATTTTCCATATGGTTGGGCCGATGGTTCACCGTCAAACATGCCCAATCTCATTTGCACCGTGACAAGGTTGGCCAAGGCAAGGTTAAGATCGTTCTCTGAAATAAGCCCTTTCCGAATGGCCCCTTCGGTGTGGAGGGCCAAAAATGGCCCACAATCCAAATCCAGGCCCGCTTTAATGGCTTCTGCGGCTGCCTCCTCGGGTGTCCTTGTGTAGTGTTGGTTGTCGTAGAAAACCCCTACTGAGTCACAGTCCGAGACTATGTACCTATTTTATAAGATAAGAAACAGCAATATAATAAATTAGTGAATAGAGGAAACAAAAAAGTGGTGGAGAAATGCTTAGAAATATTGGACTGACCCATTGAGGCGCCATTGGCCACGGATGGTGTTGCGAAGGAGCTCAGGATCAGCACATGTAGGCTTGCCATTCACCTGATTGTAAGAGCACATCACACTGGCCACTTTGCCTTCCAACACACAGGATTTGAATGGTACGTCGTAGGTGTCCACCAAGTCTTGCTTGCTCACCTGCACACAGCCATAGCCCAATAAAGGCTTTCAGTTTGGATCCATGATTATGATGACGATGATGCTCTCATTTGGGCTTTGAAAATTTGTTTATCCATATTCGCTTCTCGATGGATGGGGAAAAAAGATCAAACGATTTTTATATGGATAGTTTTAGGTAAATTCCATTTTAACTTTTCCATTAAAGTCACGTCCATGAGGGACAATAAAATCAATAGCAGAGAAAAGAAAACGGTTTCTGGTGCACAAGTGCTGATTTGGTAGTTTGAATGGCATCACTGTAATTTATCGAAACTAATTGCAAGTAGCCGCAAGTCCTTATCAACAACTTGCATCACTTCCAATTTAATGAAAATCACTTTTTTCTCTTGTAATGATGGAAACTACTTATTTGATCCAAAGAAATGAGAACGATACAAACAAGAGAGCTCTACCCTATAGCCTTGCTTGCTACATATAGTATATAGATATATATGACTGTATATCCACGTGGCATAAGTAATCAATAAAGAAGTCATGGATGCACATGGAAAGTGCGATCAATCTACGTATAGAGTAGCTAAATTCCTACCACTTGGGCTTAGCTCAAACAATTGGGTGGGTGAAAATTTGAGTAAAAGATAATATATTTAAATTATGATAAAAAAATTTAAATAACAATAAAATCATGGATTCCCTTTTGCTAAACAAATACTATAATATGTATATATATAATTTAAAAAATAATAATATTTGTTGATACATACCCTGGCGTTAAAATGGAACCTGTCTATACCATTCCAGTTATCAAGGTCATAGGCAGTGTAGTGTTTACAAGAAGCAGCAACCTTGAGCCGGTTACCTGCTCCATCACCTTGGAGTCCTCGGACATAGCTGGCGGCGTACTTTCCAGCCAAAATAGGGTCTTCTCCAGGAGTTTCCTGGCCTCGGCCCCACCGCGGGTCACGAAATATGTTCACATTAGGGCTCCAATACGTTAAACCAGCCACTCCACCATTATACATTGCTCTTGCTTCATCTGACACCACCTACACATGAATATAATTCATTCATCCCATTGGAATCTTTTTTCTTACAATTCTAAAAGGAAAAGTCTTTCTTTTCCCTTTCTATATGTCATTTTTGTACCAGACGTTATAAAAGAATAACATCTGGTCCTAAGAAACAAGCACAAAATTCCATCTTTGACATTTCCTGGAATCCAAACGTCACGTATTCTTATTAATATCTCCAAATGAATATCGAGGGTTTATCTTTTCAAGATTATTGTATCTTAAGAGAAGGACTTCGCTTCACCAATAATATCACATCTGTGGCTAATGTGATTAGATTATTATTCTTGGGTCTCGTCGTTACATCGAAAGCAACTTAATGACCTTTAAAAGCATCAGACATGTATAGCCCGCAACACCAAAGGGAAAAAAAAAAAAAAAAAAGTCGTAATGAAAAGGTGCACGCAAGTTTTTGCAACTTGCAAACAGAGGTGTTGGGGAGCAACATCAAAAACCTATAGTTGGCTCAATTATTCACTACACAATAAGAAACAAAGAAACTAAGGCATGCGATTAGAGAAAAATTATATATTACCGAACTATTGAAGAACAAAGAAGAATTAATTTTGTTGGATATATGGCACATGCAAAGATGATTGATTTTTATGCTTCACTAACCATAATTACTTTTTTTTATGGGAAAACCTATTCTGTATTGCCTGCTCTTTAACTAAAGACAACAAATTAAGAAATAAGAAGGGTCTATTAATTGCCACCGAAAGCTTAATTAATTATTATTCCAATCTTAACATGTACCTATTTAATTAATGACGTCAAAAGGGACTATATCACGGGAGAAAGAACAGAGACAACCTAAACCACCATCTGATGACGATGTTGCTTTCGTAGTTAATGAAATAATAGCGTAATGGACTTTTATTTATCCATTGGTAGGTGAAGAATAAAGTTGATGATTTTTCAATATCATCCTCATTTTCTAAACCATATAAATTGACATCATGATCAGATTTCATATATTCCAATGCATGCAAGGTACATGGGGCATAGTTTTCATGTAAACCAGTTAACACAAGTGACTAGCGACTATATATACCGCCATATTTTTAATTACAATTTTTTTTTACACAAAACAACTTTTTTCTTATTTAGATGATAATAAATATAAAAAAAAACAGCAACAAAAATTGAATAATTATTTGCTCACATTAGTGGACAGTAAAGACAAATAATTGATAGTTAACAGTTTATAATTTACAAAACAAATTTTTGTCGTCATTCGGATGTTGGCAATTATAATTGAAAATAAAAACTTGAGCACCTTTTTTAGATACCATCATTTTTATTGATGACTTAATAGATTATTACTGAGTCAAAAATTAAATTGTGAACATTCATTATTTGAAAATTTAAAGATTCAAAATTCATTAGAAGAAACTAAGATAAAATTTATTATAAAAACGTATTGGTGCACAATTATGTAAGAAGATTTTATAAATTTAAATCAACAAAAAAATAAGTCCGATTCATTTTATATTTTAATTTAAAACAGGTTTTGATGTGTATTATTATTTATTTAAATAGCTAGGAAGAGATTTATGTACAAAAGCTATTGACCCATCATTTGGTTATTGTCCGTATTCAAAACAATATTATGTTATCATGTATTGGTGTATGGATAAATGGTTAATTTAATCATCAATTGGCCAAAAAGGAAAACGAAAGGAATCTAATTCGATTATTTTTTTAGGGGTTTCTTTTGTATTCATCTTTCTTTTTTAAATATCAATAATCAAAGTGAATTATTAAATATTTATTAATTATTATTTATATTTAATAAAATTTTAAATATTTATTAATAAACTAATAATTAATAATAACTTTCTGAATACCATATTCATCACAAAAGCAACTCTCCTTTTTTAGTTAACGATGAAAATGAAAAGTTGATATGATTCACGGGATGATGGATTAATCAATTCTGACCTGTCCGATTTCCTGCCACAGTGACTGGTTGAAGGAAGCAGCGGTGGTGATGACCTGAGGGAAGCTGGTGGCGCCGGGGAAGGCACCACCGAACTTGGTTCCGGGCCCCACATTGGAGACACCGTGCAGCGCCTCGGACCACCACTCGTAGCCCTGGATTCCCAGCCTCGGCACCGCGATGGCATTGTTCACCACCAGCCTTATCTTCTCAGGCAATGTGAGCCTCCCTATGAGGTCCTGCACCCTCACGTGGATTGGCACGTGCGTCCTGCAGAACTTGTACCCCCTCGTTAATCCATTCTTTGGGTCACATGCAAACGGCACCCTCCCTTCCCCAACCCCTAACAAGACCAGGGTGACACAAACCACTAGCCCAAAGGCCAAGCTTTTGCTATTGCAATAAGCCATGGAAGGAGTTTGTGAATGTGGTTTGAGAATGAATGAGTGAGTGGATATGGAGAGTGGGGTGTGTATATATAGAGGAGAGTTGCGTCTTTTAAAGGACTTGGTTGGGTTTGGGTAACGATATTCAGAGAAACAAGCTTTCATGATTACGTTTCCACGTCGATGAATTGAAAGATTGCTTTTAACGACTGAGAACTAAACTCGAATAGATATTTACTTTACACAGAGAGAGAGAGAGGGAGAGTGAGTGAGTGAGTCAGTGTAACACGCAGTTAGGCTCAGTGGGTGGTGGCCGGGTTGGTCACTTTGTGGACTTGCTAGCTTGGTAGATGCTAAATAAATCAATTAACTATATTATATGCCATAACTTAGGAAGATAGATATATAAAGAAACGTATAAAAAAAAACAAGGAAAAAAGGACGTGCCTATTTTTTATTTATATGTTTATTTTTAATCATTTTGAGAAGTGAATGAGAGTTGTGGTCACGGAGGAGAGAATCTCTCGCTTTCTTACTTGTACCGCGCTCACAGGCTTGGCTAATAGCTAGGCTTTCTCGGGTGCATCAGGGCATGTTTTGCATATTCACAAGTTTACAATTCCACTAGGCTGCTGCTGTTTTTGACTATTAATCAGACACTGAACTCTCAAGTGTTAAAGGACCATTCTTGACATACGTATTCGAAAGCTAAGGAAGTCAATATTTGACGGTTTCTGAAGCTTCTCCCCACCAAATACAGAGACTTCCCTTGCAGACTGTACAAAAATCCTTCTTGTTGGGTGTTTACCAATGACCCATGAAAACGCTTGCACCCCCGTGATGTTACTGGAACTGACCAAAGCACTATAAAGAAAGATCAAATCCCGTGACTCCATTTGCAGAATATACGAGTTCTTTTTCTTTCTTTTTTTGTCTCTTTTACTTCTGCTTCTTCCTCCCATGCAACTTGCAATCTTGTGGAAGAATGCTACAGTTTTCTATTTTATTTTTTCTTTTACCATATATATTAAGGTTGAGTGAACTTCTGATTTAGAGATTTCTCACACTGTTCTTTTACAAACTACATAATAACTAGACCTTATTTCAACTTTTTTAACTCAGATTCGTCACTGCACAGGTTGTGAGAAATAGACATATCATTATCCCAAAATATTATGGTCAAGTTCTCCTTAGTCCTTACTTACCCCACATATATGCATGTATGTTAAAATTCTATGCCAGCGTGTAAGGGGCCCACATGCGTTGAGAAGTATACTGATTAGCATAGACATTTTGTATAAATATGATTCGATAAGGGGATACACAAATGATATCCATTTAGTATATATCTTTTCAAGTGCAATAAGAATAATTGAGAATAAAGAATATGTCCTCTAGATTTAATTAAAAACGTACCAAATATAAAAATTAATATCATTGACCAAAAAATTATAATATATATATATATGACAGCCTACCTACTGTCTAGAGTATGGCATGTGAGGTCCACAAGCAGATTCCCACATGCTACCACTGTCTCAAGACAGTTAACAATTTAATCAAAGTGCTATACAGTTTCTTCTTCATAAAATTTTGACTTTTCAAAAAGATTATGAGCACCTATATATCTTGAAAATATTATTAAAGTCATACATATTGTCAGATTGGAAAATGAATTAAGTGAATCATTCGTGCATGAACGAGGTAAAACAAACAATTTAATCAAAGTGCTATACAGTTTCTTGGGCATAAATTTTTTATTTGGAAAAAGATTATGAGCATCTATCTTGAAAATTTTATTAAAGTAATACATATTGTCGGATTGGAAAATGAATTAAGTGAATCATTCGTGCATGCATGTGGTAAAACAAACATCTTTTCGAGGGAAAAAAAGTGCTGAAAAAAAGTGATGAGTGCACGTCTCTGTTTTTTCAGTAAATGTGGGCTAAACCTTTTCATGACCAAAGTTATGACCATACGCTATGTATATGGTTTGGTCGCTTCTTCATATCTTTAATTATTTTGTGCCAATACCTTATAAATTAAAATAAGAGTATATACTCAACTTAGTTTTTGAAAATAATTTACAGTTTAGTATATAAATTTATTTTTATATATGAGTTAACTTTTAAATTTATAAAATTTATATTAATTTAGTTATTTTATTATTTTTGATTGACTAAGTTAAATGATGACCTCTGTCATAACACTTAAATGTCTATGTATAACATTAAGTGCTACATAAAACGTTACTTAGCTTTATTTTTTGAGATTCGACGTCGTTTTAGCTTAGTGAATCCCAAATTCTTCATACACAAAGTACCAAGTCACTTATTCATTAAGTCAAAGGATGTTGTATCTTAAGAAAAAGTGCTAATCAACGTGTTCTGTGACACTAAAAGACTAAATTGATATGAGTTTTATAAATTTAAAAATTAACTTGTACACAAAAATAATTTCATAAGTTAAACTGCATATAACAGATATTTTTAAAAAACTAAGTTACTTATTTACTCATTAAAATAAAGTGCAAAAAGGAACAAAAATAAAATGATTGCTTCCGCAAACACTTATTTTTAGCGATCCATATAAAACGTAAATGCCAAACCCCTCATGCTAGTGATGCCAAACCAAACCTATATATTAAAAGATGATTCCATCGATTTGAAGGGCGATTTGGCATCATTCCGTTTTAAATTGAACACTTTAAAATTTCATGGAATAGACGGCCTTATCATTTTCGATAATTTAGAAAAAAAAAAAGCAGAAATGGTCGTTTTTCAATGCTAAAAAATTGGTGGGAGTGACAAATTTTGAATAGTTCAGGACCTTCAAGTGTTATGTGAGCAATATAAGTCTTGTTTCTTTTTCTCGTTGGGTCATCTTCTTGTTTCCATTATACCAAATCCTTTCTCTCCCTTAAATGGCATCCCGTTGTTATCTCTTTATTTGCGCAATACTAAAGGATTTCTGTAAAATGGCTACAATGTTCTCTTCAGTTTCTAGTTAAACATAAAGCACTGATCATAAAGATTAGTGGGTAAATGAAGACAAAATTGGAACAAATGAAAGGGCCACCAAAGGCTTTTTTGGGGCGAGCTTCAACTTGAAGCATAGCACAGGCAATTATGGTAAAATCCTTTTAAAGTTGAAATTTTGTTGTGGTTTTTGGTTTGGGTACCCATCATGTTGCATCATCTTTCATAAGTTCATCACTGATCGCTCGCCGAACCAAAAAGGGAATAACAGACAATTAAGAAAAGGCCATGCATAAATGCTACCAGGATGAGGGGGAAAACTTAGTAACGGCATTTTAGCATTTTAATAATGTATATATTAGCACAACAGTGTAATATAGCTATAGATGGACAAATATTAAATAGAGAGAGATAAAGAGAGGAATTATCTATCTGTATGTGAAAATTAAAGTAATTATATAAAGATTAAAAACAACAAGTGGTTTATTGGAGTGGTAAGTGACTCTCTAGGTGTCGGGTCAAATGTTTCATTTATGGAGTCGTCATTGTTATGGTTCATAACCATTACACTCTAGAGCTTGAACAAGATTAATCTTATACTTAAAAGGTATGAAAATAATCATAATTCAAACAAAAGAAAAGTATAAAAACTCAAGTTTTAAGGTTTTGTATTTAACAACTCAAAATTCTATCATCAATATTTATAAACTAATTATATACATTTTAATGCAGGTCATTCTATAATTTTTAAATACTTTTTCATATAAAATAGTAACAGGTATTAAACTAATGGTCATTATTGATTAGAGAATTTTTTTTTTAATATTTTTATTACCATCTTTTATAAATTAATCATAAAAATACTATAGATCATTATTAAAACAATATTGTAAATTACTTATCAACAATGCAAAACACTAGCTTCCACTAGCATTGGTGTATATTTAAAATAAAATCTATCAAATCTACACAGTTTCCATATTTCACACCTATTTTATTGAATTTTTTCATATTTTTTCAATATAATTTATAAGTAGTAAATAGTAACTAAAGTTTTTATGTCCTACCAAATATAAGTAGTAAACTACATGTATTTTCAATTTTTTTTAATTATCATGCGTATCCAAACAACTAATGATTTTCCTGACGAAACAAAATACAAAATACCTGTTAGTCTTTGTTTGTTTCCTTCTTACGCCAAAAATTTAAACTCATGGGTCACCAATTGTTAGGTTATGTCGGCGCGGGACCTTATTGTTTAACAGAATATACAGAGACTATATAACTGATTCAATTAGATGTCACCAACGGACACTCACAACGAATTTTATGAATCTACTTCCATTTGAAAACCTTGAAGAAAAGAGATAAGACGTTGAAGAAAACAATTTTATCTTAATATTTAGGTAATTTTGTGTCTTTTGCTCTTTCAAGAGTGTAACATGAAAGTAGAGCTATCAAAATGTGTTAACTTGGTTCACCCGGGTTGGCCTACCACGGGTTGGAGGTTAAGTGGTTTGAGTCGGATTTGCTTACTTTAGTGATGAGTTGAAAAATGGTTAACCCAGCTCACTTTAGGTGAGTTGGTGGGTTAAATGGGTTAACCTACAAAAAAATATAAAAAAATATTTTGTTTTATAAATAAACTCTAAACATAAAATAATCATTAAAGATAAGTTACATCACTAAAAAAAATTCAAAATCATATAATAATCATCAAACTTAAGTTACATCATAATTCATAAGTCATAATCACCAACATAAACATAATAATTAGGTTACTGGGTTAATGATTTTTTCTATAAAAAAAAAATTAAATAGTAAACGGTTGAACCTACTTAACCTTAACCCGCGGGTTAAGTGGGCCAGGTCAAAAAAATTGTGAGCTGATTTTTGAATAACCAAACTCACCATTTTGGTGGATTGAGCCGGGTTGGATTGCGGGTTACAACCTATTTTGACAACTCTACATGAAAAGATCCGAAATTAAAAAGAATAAAATAAAATAAAATAATTCATATAAGCCTCCGCAAACTCAAATTAATAAGTAATGGATCGAGTGTTTATGTCTAGGTCAAAAGTTATAGTTGTTAGTCAGGCCACAAATGTTAGCCTTCAACTAATAATACTACTTGTTAAATCAAGCATTTACTACTACGCTAAAAGTTATAGCTAGGGTTGTAAAACAGGCCGGACCAACTCATTTAGGCCTGCCTGCGACGGGTCACAAGTTAAACGGCTTAGGCCAAAATTGTCTGCATTTAAACGAGTTTCAAATCAGTCAGTCCGACTTGCCTCATATCAATTAGAGGGCTTAAACGGCCCGACCAATGAATTTTTTTTTACTTGTAAATTTTGAAATAAATTTAAATTTAATAATCTCAAATCAAATATTACATTACATAGACATAATATTCAATACTTTAATCTCATTTAAAGGGTTAAGGGAGAATTTAAACAAATAAATAACATAAACTTATAAGGTTTGACAAATGTGTTTGTGTGTGGGTTGTGCCACTATTAACTTGTACAATACATACATTTTATACTTTTGCTTGAGAAAAGAATGTTTAATTAATTTTTCAATTTTTCAATTTTTTTTGTACAAAAAAATTAAAACTTAAAAAAAAAATTATGTGGGCCGTCTGCAATCCCTGCTGGTTAGCTCGTTTAACTTGCGAGTTAAATAAGTCGATCCAAAATTATTCTCATTTTTATAGGTCACTAATTTTAAAACTCAACTCACATTATTTATGCAAATAAATGAGTTGACTCTACGAATTTGACTCATTTTGACGGCCCTAATTATAGCGATTAGTTAGTACATAACTTTTTCTATTTAAGTCTATCAACAAATATTACAGTTCAATTTGACTCTAATTCTACTTGAACCTTACTAAGATACGATATTGACTCACAACCAACGATAAAATCTTAGAACTAATTATAAAATACATTGCATTTTCACAGCTCTTTTTTTAAAATATTTTGGGATGTTGTTCCTTATCTGAATTTACTTTCTCCACGTGTTATTTTTTAAATGCCTTTAATTTTTGTGTGTCTCTAAAGGAAGGAATCGGATAAAATTAAGTATTGAAGGCAAAGAAGGAAGCTTGGTGAAGGAAATCAGTTTACCAGCATACTAAGCAATTTGTGAGTCGAAACCTAAAAGCAATCAATCCAAAATTTCAAATTATGAATCACATTCTCAGATCTGTAAGTAATCAATCATCCTTGAAATCAAATTTTGATGGGTAAAAATAAAAGAAAAAGTCACCTTGTATATTTACTTTTAATTCAACTATTTGTGAAATATCTATTTTATAAAAAATATGTACATAGTTCAAATTTAATCTATCATTAGTGAAAATATTTTTTATATTATTAATAAATAAATATTATTATATTATTATAATAAATAATTTTTTTATTTTAATAAATCTATTTTTAAATAGATGATATCGTATATGGTTCATGGATGATATATTAATATAAATTTTGTTAACATTATCAATAAATTAAAATTAAATCTATGCATATTATATTGTTGTGGTGGCTGCCTACAACTCAACATGTTTCAATTTGCTTTTGAGTACAACTTTCATGCATGACTATTGTACGTGCTGGCTACGTCTGGCGCTGTGCAAAGAGATAGAGAGAGAAAGAAAGCGAAAAGAGAGAGGGGGATAGATTGTGAAGGTGGCCAAGGAAATGGGCCAGAACAGACCCAACTGGATCATAAATAAAATGGACCCACAAATCCTATCCATTGAGAGTTTTGATTTTGACCAAGTTTTCTGGATGAGAACAAATCAATAGCTAATTAGCTATATATGCATCAATGAGGCAATGAAACCAAATCAATCTTTACATGGCTACTTGGCTGGCTAATATCAGATAGATGTGAGAACCAGAACCACCTCAGCAACGGATGATAAAAAGCTTCTCTACGCTACAAACTACAAACAGTGGCATGGTATAAGCATGGTGTAGTTGCTGATAGATTGGGTATAACATTCTTATCCTTCAACGACAGTGACGTAAAGACATTGCTTTTTCAAAAACTAGTTGGCCAAGGGGAAATTTTCTTATACGATGAAGTCAAATCATTTTAAACACGAAGGATCAATAATTTGTTAATGACATGGTTTGATTTATCAATTATCGTTCATCAGTTTTCTTTATTATAACACTTTAAGTTGACTTTTCGAAAGTTCTACCTAACTATTTTAAAGCTCTCATCTATCATATTTTTCTAAAATTCACCTCTTTTTGTTCTCTGTTCAATGTTCTATTTTCAATTATCATATATGTTTTTACGAACTGCAGTCATCAAATGAACCTAATACTAGAGGTAGAGGAAATATTGGTTTGCTTTTACTATATCCAAATGGTAGTTCTTGATGGAAAATTGGAACCAAACTGTAATAGAATATTGCAAGGAACATCTCTGAGAGTCAATCAAATCATAGTAGTTAAAATATTAAATTATGGTATCATTATCCAAAGAGGATTACTTTGCATAACCAATTGGCAAGAACCTCTGCATTATCCAGGTACTTTGATTTTATCTTACGCCACCTTTAATTTTCAAAAAAATCTTGATCTTCTAGATGTTACACGTCATTGCTCAAATCACCACACAAAAAATGCATAAAAAGAAATTAGTTCTTGATTATTTCCTCAGGAAATGATAAAGATTTTTATGCACAAGGAGACGATTTGTTACCTCATATGATGTATAAATATTCTAAAATTTATGACGTATTCGTATCATATTCGTATTTGATATCGATATACTTATAATAATGCTACATCTATATTTTTATTGTATCCCTGTACTTTTTTTTAATACCTATTGTCCTCAAGATACTAATACTTGAGAAATCTGAAATACAGATTCAAGTCTTGTTCTCGCCACCTTTCTTAAAACATATTCTCACTCTTGTAATTTTATCATCCTCAAAATCATAATAAATTAGTAAGGGATTTCACTAATTTTAAAATTTATTTTTTTACATCTATAAATATAAATTTATTTTATTTAATATGTATTGTCATATTCATATTTTAATTTTTTTTTAAATTAAAAAATTAAAATATTTACATATAGTATTGTATCAAATACTCATATATGTACTATTGCAACATAAGTTGCCTCAAAAGAGGTAGTGGCAGACCAATAACTGATTAGTGTGTGACTGACAACCTTAATTTTTGGATCTTGGATTCTTTGCAGCCTTCCAATAATGCTTTGCTATATGTGCATGTATAGAACGTTATAAACTCCTAGCAGATAGGAACGAGTCCGACCTTGTGTCACAGATAAGGATTTAAGGGAGGAAAAACGATTTTGCTGATGTGCATCTCAACGAGCCTCCCGTGAACCCCAAGAAAATATGTAACTCAAGTAGGACCATGATTTCAATTCCGTTTAAACCAAGTAACAAATTTTAGGGCCCAACATTTGCATATATACACAAACAACTTAATAAAAGATAGTTTTGGAAAAGGTGTCAAGGTTGATTCTAAAATGTTCAAAAGCTTTTATTATAGAGATAAAAACGTTGAGTACAATCCTAATCACACGTCACAGAACAACTACTAGCAGCCTTTTTCGTCATCCTCAATGTAACTTAACTTGGTTACAACTTGCTCAATATGACAGGCCCCATCTCTTTTGCCTTTGCCCTTAGCAAATGCTTCTGTATCTTCCCAGTAGCTGTCTTTGGCAATGGTCCAAAGATAACTGATTTTGGGACCCAATAAGCAGGCATCTTGGACCTGCTGAACTTAACTATATCTTCAGCTATACGCTGCTCATTAGTATTATCCACTCCTGGCTTCAATGTCACAAACGCACAGGGAGTCTCGCCCCACTTCTCATCTGGCCTTGCAACCACTGATGCCTCCAGTATTGCTGGATGTGAGTACAGAGTATTCTCTATTTCAACACTGCTGATATTTTCAGCACCAGATATTATGATGTCCTTTGATCTGTCTTTAATTTCTATATATCCATCTGGATGCTTTACAGCAAGATCCCCGGAGTGAAACCATCCATTTGCAAAGGCCTCCTCATTAGCTTTAGGGTTTTTTAAATAGCCTTTCATCACAGAATTACCCCGCATCACAATCTCACCAACAGTAGTACCATCAGCAGGAACAGGTTGCATGGTTTTGGTGTTCACAACATCTAGGCCTTCCAAGGCAATGTACCGCACTCCTTGCCTTGCATGGAGCCGGGCTAGCCTTTCAGGGGGAAGTGATTCCCACTCTGGCTTCCAGGCACATACTGTGGAGGGGCCATAGGTTTCAGAGAGACCATAAGTATGAGTGACACGAAAACCTAGTTGAGACATGGCAGAAAGAACAGATGGAGGAGGAGCAGCCCCAGCTGTATTCACATGTACAACATGGGGTAGAGGAAGGATGGCTTCCTCAGGAGAGGCATTAACTATGGTGTTAAGCACCACTGGTGCTGCACAAAAATGAGTCACTTTATACTTGGCAATGGCTGCATATACTGCCTTAGCTGTAACCTGTTGTAAATGTATAAAGAAAGATGATTGAGGGTGGATATCTATAAAAAAATTGACAATAAACAAAATAGCTGTTAAAGAAAACCACCCTCAACAAAGTAGACAATAGTATTAGTAAACAAGAGAGCATCGCATGTAAACAGATTTGCTCAAACAGCACAGAACAGGGCATTGTTCATTTCAAATATATCAAAAACCTACATCTGGTATGTTTAGACTTGAAATTTAGCATGTTATCACTAGTTACCCAGCCAAAAAAAAAAACACTGCAAAAAGATTACTTTCTAGAAGCAGAATTCTGAAATTCTGGTCAAAATATTATTTAACTTCAATATAAACTAAATTTATATATCAATCATGCCACTATTTTTGAAAGGCTCATCAGTCATGGGCTCAATGAGGCCTTCATCTATTTGAATTAGCATTACTGATTTCATCAAACTTCAAACTAGAATTAGAAATTATCAACAAGGCATGTACAACATATTACTCAATAATGATAACAAGTAAACAACAATTTGTTTCAATCACTTCAATAAATGCAGATCATAAACCAAACCCATTAATTTACCTGCCGAAGGCATATGTTTGTCCCACAAAGAGCTGCAAGTGTCCAAGAGTAGCACCAACCATTGCAATGAAACATGGGTAGCGTCCACAGATAAACAGCTCCTTCATTCATTCCCCAAATTAGAGCTCCACTTAGAGACATGAGATACGCCCCCCGGTGGTGTAATACCACACCCTTAGGACTAGCCGTGGTACCAGATGTGTAACCCAAAGCAATGCTCTGCCACTCATCCTCTGGGGGTTTCCACGCATATTCAGGGTCACCATTTTCAAGAAATTTCTCATATTCAATGGCTCCTTTGGCCAAAGCATATCTAAGTGCCTTAGGGTCACAGTTTTCATCACCAATGACAATTAAAATTGGAGGGTTAAAGCTTTTGCTTTTCTCTGACCAGATTTTCAAAGCTTCTTCTGCCAAGGAAAAGAACTCTTGATCAACAATTACAACTGCTGCTAACGAATGACCAAGAAGGAAAGCTATTGTTGATGCATTTAGCCGAATATTGACAGTGTTCAATACAGCTCCTGCCATTGGAATTCCAAAATGAGCTTCATAAAGGGCCGGAACATTGGGTGCAATAACAGCTACCTGTTGGCAGTATTAGAAAAGTACTTTAGTTTGAACACACTCTAATACAACACTAAACAATATCAAGGCCATTAAATAAAAGTTAACACAGTAGAAAGATGGGAAATGAAGCCTGTAAAGTTTAAAATAAGATCTGTCGCCAAATTGTGATAAACAGGTTTAAGTGAAACCAACACAGAAATCTCTATGCTTCCGTAGGTACTAGCATGACTTAAGGTGCAAAACCAAAATCATGGGCATGACTTCATTATGTACTTGTAGTTGAAGCAATAAGGGCATACATGCAGCTGAACAAGCTATATATATTTTCTTGATCCACTTTAGCAAATGCCTATGGTAAAAGACTGAACGTCTACAACAACAATATGCAAGTTAAATGCAGAATCTGATTCATGTACACACTAAAATAACTATAGGTGAGCAAATTACTTTGAGATTTGTCTATCATACAATGGAATATCTCTTATCTCTGCTTTTGTACTTTCTCTTTCCTTTACCATTAATGAATTTCTTCTTTTATAAAAAAGATATACAAAAATCGATAGGCTATTGGATGCATGAACACACCAACAATTTACCAGAAAGATGTTGGGTACACCAATCTATTTCACTTCTATAAAAAAAAATTATAATTAAAACATGGTTCCGAGTAACCTTACACTTACAGAACATAGATTTGGGCCAAAAACAAGTATTGCTTGATTTTCTTAAGCTCAATAGTGATTTGGCTATTTCCAATCCAAAGAACATGCTAGGTTAGACTTAGACCCTATTCATGAACTAAATTGGAATCAAACCGCCCCAGATGTAGATCTACAAGGAAGTCATACATTGTGAGTTAAATGATGAAAATATACCAAGGCAGTGCTTTACATGGTGTAGGGACAACAACAAGGAAGCAATTTGTATACCATGATCACTGAATTTTTTTTTTATTTTTTTTAGTGGTAAAAAAAGTTCAGGGGGAGGGGAAGTTTTCCCATTCCAAGGTCAAGGCATGTCACAAGCGGCAGTGAGGGCTTACAATGGTACGTACAAATGACCTAATAATAAAGGATCACGGGCAGGAATTGAACCCAAGACCGTTCGATCCTACCCAACCCTCATTGATTCATGAACACTGAATTTGGTTTGCCTCAAGTCAGACTCAAATGCTTCAGTGAAGAAAGCAAAATTTTCGTTGTCTCTGGGCATCAAGTGGCCACAGCTAATTTCAGCTATGCTTGAACAACCTAACTATATCAACCTAGAGGCAGAATCTGAACTATTCTCTGAATTCTTAGCAAGAGATAGAGAATCATACTTTAGTTAGCCAGGGACACAGAATGATTTCGGCCCAAGACCAACACTCATAGCACCAAGTTCGACATGTTGCATAATGAAACCATTATTTCCAATATTTCTTCACTGAATAGTGAATCCCACTTGTGAAGCAAGTGGCCATCCGTCTATGGCTATGCCCAAGTTCCTCATAACACGACAGGAACTTAGTTCGATCAAATAAGTTCCATTTCTTAACTGGGTTGGTTTGAGTATCCAATCAAATTAAAATGATAACCGTTAACCTATTTTGATTAAAATTGCAAATAAAATAAAATATTTTAGCCGTTTTCAATACCATATTCATCTAGCTCCAATCTCTCAACTTCTCTTCCCCATAAAACCCATTTGATATGTCTTTCACTAGAAAATAAAAGAAATAAAATTCAATCGATCGATATCCCCCGAATTATGTAACTCTCCTATTGACTGGTAAGGCCTAACGGGAGAAGCATAGTTTCAAATTCATTAAATTTTCATCTTTAAGTCTTTAACCTCAACCAATGGACATGAGTAAATATTTTTCACCTTACCAATCAAATTTAGATAAATGATAAACAAAGTAAAAGTTAAAAAAAAAAGTGCAGAGTTGAAGTTGAGGGTATAAGAAAATTACGGTGTTTCCGAGACCAATGGAATGGTTAGAAAGAGCAGAAGCGAATCGACGGCAACGCTGGTAAGTCTGGTGCCACGTGTAGTGCCGTGATCCATGCACCAGCGATTTTCTGCTGGGGTGCACCTGAGCTGCTCTATCCAGAAACCACAACGGCGTCAAGGCAGTGTGGTTCGCCGCGTTCTTTGGCAAATCATCTATGTCGCGCTCCACCACCATGGCTGCTGCACCTCTATCTCTCTCTCTCTCTCTCTCTCTCTCGCTGAGTTTCGAGTTTCTACTTGTAAAACAAAACTGAGTGACGAATGCTACTATGCAAGGTTGTCTGGTCTTTATATAGCATTCAATTACAACTATACAAGTACAACAATACATAATATAATTATACATATTATTAAATAAAATTTAAAATATATTTTAATAAAATTTAAATCATATATAACAATTAAAAAGATATTGAGAGTGTTTTTTTTTTCTGATAGTATTTTCACACACAACTGCTCTCAAGGAATTAAGATTTATTTAAAGAGTTGACCTTTTTCAATTAATATTTTTTCATACATATAATTAAGAATCGAATTCCTAATCACGTATTTAAAGAACTCAAATATCTACCATTTATCTCACACATTTTACTGTAGTTTTCAGAGTATAGTAAAATTTGATAGTATATTAAAATTTCTCTGTACCTGGTAATTCAACGGCTGCAATTAATGGATGGAAATAGAAGATTCATTTTTTTTTTTTGTTTCTTTCAAAAAAATGACAATTCTTTAGGTGCACGGTCCCAAGTTCCAAGTGATACTATGAGAACTGAGTTTGTGTGCAGAACAGTTCTCAGCTGCAATGGCCACTGGTTTGGGAAGTTCGTGTTTGTGTTTTCTATTGCTTGCTTCTCGTGGAGGTTTCCAATTCTATTTTGAAAACCAGTGAGAAGTTGCCCTTACCAATATATCCTCAACTTTCTTCTATTTGTTTTGTGTTCTATATTGCCACACACGCCACACGCATTGGTCATTCTCTATTTCAATACCCTCTTCCACGTTTTCCATGCTGTGTAATTGAATCATTCATGCATCCGGTATTTGGCAACTTTTTAGAGAGTAAAATAATAGTAGATAACTTTTAAAATAAAAAATACCTTATAAATTAAGTGAATTTAATTTTGATTTATTGTCAGTATAAAATTTTTTTATACAATCATCTAATTATGTATGAACAAGTCATTAAAGGGTTTGATTCTCACAATAACTGCTTAGAAAATCTAAATCTTTTAATAATATGGCAACACATCATTGAATAAAAATGTAAAAAAATTTATATTGACAGTGGATCAAATTTAAACTCAAATTAATTATATGTATGGCTTAGAATTTTTTTTCCCAATAAACAAATATTTATGAGTACCTAAGCTTAATGCAATCTATCATTTTACATGAATCAAATTTGTTGTCTCATTTTTCTGTTTCCTTTTATGTTTCTCTAATTAAATGATGGCAACTCAATAAGAAAAATTAATAATGAAGACAAAATGTATTTCCAATTAAGAGAGAGGAATTTTTTCCCGAATTGTTAGCATTTAGCTGGAAGGACAAAGAAAAAAAAACATGAAAAGGAAATAGAAGATTTAAATCTCATATTGCAAGGCTACAAAGTTTATTGTGTCAATGATAATATTAATTAGTAGTTTAGCTTGTGCAATGCCCAGACGCTTACCTTTTTTTTATATTTTTAGTTAATATTTTGAAATTAAATTTATAAATTTTAGTATGATAAACTTACATAATGAAATAAAAACGATATGACAATACATTAAAGTACTTAGTTTTGAAAAAAAAAATTTAATTTTTTTACCTTAATTTATTATTATAATTGTGTGCCTTAAATCAAAAGTATGAGTTTCTTTTATTATGATTGCATAGTATAAAAAATTATATATGTTCAAGTTCATGCATAAAAATTTGTATTATTACATATGTTTATTAATAGGTTGAGACTCAAAAATGTAATGTCTAAGTTCATGCACGATAATTTGTGTAAATTCATGCATATATTAATGAGAAAAGATTTAAAAGACAAATTTAATTTTGATTCACTGTTAGTGTAAAGTTTCTTTATACTGTCATCTAATTATGTATTACTAAATCATTAAAGGAGTTTGACTATCACAACAACTACTTATGAAGTCTAACTCTTTTAATAATGTGCCAACACATCATTAGATGAAAGTGTAAAAAAATTTCACTGACAGTGAATCAAATTTAAACTCTTAAAAGACCATGTCTAAGTTCATGCATAAAATTTTATGTATATACATGTATTTATTAATGTGTGGAGACTAAAAGACTGTCATGTTTTTGTTCATGAACAAGAATCTATGTAAATTCATGCATCTATTAAAGGGTGAAAATTGAGAGGGTCAATGGATCACAAAATACGGATACATGTATTTCTAAATGGGGCAAAGACTCAAAGAGTATAATGTATAAGTTTATATAACAATTTGTGTAAATTCATGTATTTATTAATGAAGGAAGATTCAATAGACCTTGTCCAAGTTTATGTACAAAATGTTTATGTAAATACGCGTATATGTTAATGGACATAGACTCAAATGGCATCATGTCTATGTTCCTTTAATATCATTTTTTACATTAAATTAGTCCTTCAAAAGGACCAATTTGATGTAAAAAATTATTAAACTATCAAATTAATAATACTTGTATCTTTGAAGGACCAAAATAAGTTTTTACTCTATATTATATATAGATTAAGAATTAGATGACTAGGAAAGTTATGGAAGGAATGAAAACAAAGGCAAAGATAGAGCATTTGTCCTGAGGCCAAAGAGAAAGGGGGATAAATACAAATTAAGGAATGTTAAGACATTAATATATTTTTTAATTTTAATTTTCTTGTTTAAAAATTTAAATAAAATTCATATTATATACCAAAAAATGCACATTTAATAGTCAATCTTATATACATTAAGTATTAAATTTAACTCAGACATAACAATCAACGGGGAGAAAGAGAAGATAAGATAGACAAGCAAAAACAAACTATAATTTTATCACATACAAAATTTAAGGATAGTGACATATGTGTGTGTGCGCGCACAAGCTTGAAGAACAAAAATGGAAAAATGATCCAAGTATTCAACTACATTAATCAATAATTTACATACAGTTCACTAATAATTTATCTTCATTTTGATACTTGATACATGGTTAACCGTATGTAGATTATTAGTTAATGTAGTTGAATACTTTGTTAATTTTTAAAACGAACCAAATTGTCATTACTTTTATCAAGCTGACCATTTAGGTCATTTTCCCAACAAAAATCACAATATTTGTATCAAAACTTAGTTGAGATTCATAGACTTTTTCACTTTTTCCATTATCACTTAAAATTTGAGCTTAAATTATAATTTTGTGTTGATTCAGCTTATTCTAAATAAAAATTTAAAAGTTGAACACTAACTTGATGATATTTTAATTTAGAGTAAATAGCTAACTTAGTTTCTGAAAATATTCTTCACTTGCAATTTAGTCATTAAAATTATTTTTATGTAAAAGTTAGTCCTTAGATTTACAAAATTCATATCAATTTAGTTCTTTTGTTATCTCTTGGTTGACTAAGTTAAACAATGACCTCTAACGCTGTACGTTAAGTGTCTATGTATAAGTTTAGTGCAACATAACATTTTACTCATTCATTTCCTTTAAGATATGACATCGTTTTAGCTTAGTGAACCCTAATCTTCTCATACACAGAGCCCTTTATCATTCACTTACTAAACTAAAATAACATTGTATCTCTAGGGAAAGTGTTACGCAGCATGCCATGTGGCACCAAACTTTACATGTAGAAACTTAACGTGTCATGTCAAGAGTCATCATTTAACTTGATTAATAAGAGATAATGTAAAGACTAAATTAATACGAGTTTTATAAATTTAAAGACTAACTCATACACAAGAATAAATTCAGGGACTAAATTACAATTGAGAAATATTTTCAGGAACTAAATTATTTATTTATTCTTTTAATTTTTGCTTATCTCAATACCAATTTAATGAGATTTATTATTTTTATTTAGGAGTGTAGTGTAATGGCCCTCTAAGAGAGGTCCAATCCTGACTTAACCCAATACCCTTTGATAGGTCCAGAGCTCCACTATGGCCGGTGGCTTAGCCCACATAACTGTTTACTCCCGATTACAGGAAGAGCACCTATAAATACTTGACTTCTACCAACATTAGGTACATTACTCATCACTCATCTTTTCTTTCTCTCTCATCAATCAAATACTTAGATATTGTTTGAATGGAGCAGTTTGAAGAAGAAGGAAAATTAGGAGATATTTTTCATTTGACGTTTACTTCCCTTTATTTGATATAATTTTTAAAAATGAGAAGAATAAAATGAGAAATTATCATGTAATATTCTAATAAAGTCTTTTCTATTTTTATTAACATTTTATAATTCTCTTAATTTAGAAATGAAAGATTATTTCCCCCTCATTTTCCTTCTAAACTCCTCCAATCCTAACATATTAATGACAAAATAGAAAAGGTCAAGTTAAAAATTACATATCAAATTAAAAATTAAAAAAAAATGTTTGGAGCCATGGCCCTCACATTATAAGAGGAGCCACCCTAAATGAGAGAATCTATATATATATATATATATATATATATATATATATATTGAAAAAAAAAAAAGCCAATGCAATTAAAGGCTCAAGCTCATAGAAATTCAAGTTATTGTTTTACATTATAATTTTTTTAAGTTTTATTGTTAAATATCACAAATCTAAAATAACAAGAAAAATAAAAGAGTCAATGGTGAAAACACTCAAACTCCTATGATCTCTAGCCTTTACTAGGAAAATCTATTAAAAAAAATCTCTTGCGTCATGATTAATCTTTATTTTATATTTGTAGAGAATGTTAATGTGATATTATATTCAAATACAATATACTTTATTAATTTATGCAAAAATGTGTTTTTTAAAAAATAGTTGCTAACTATTTAATTAGCATATTTTATTAGCAGATTCTAAGTTTAGAGAGTAGCCAAACTATTGTGATGTTGTCACAACTAGCAAGACATGTTTATGGTTACCTGTTGGATCATCTAGAAGTGGCGTAACCAAATTGTTTTCAAGGAAGGATTCCAATGTCCCCACCAACCAATTCAAATGATTCAACATTTTGTACGTGAGATTAAAGTTACTAGAGGCTTGCCAATAGCACTTTGCCATCTCATTCCTCACACTAATGTAGATATTAGGTGGCACTTTCCTCTTAATGGGTGGGTAAAAATGAATAGCGATGGCGCCTAAAACCCAGGTGAAGTAGGTTATGGAGGTATATTAAAAGGTACAGATGGCCTTTGGCTAAAAGGTTTTCTAAAAAAAATGGGTATCTATAACTCCTTCCAAGCAGAGCTATGGGGTATCTTCTATGGTATAGATCTTTCTTTGCTTAAAGGACATAAACAACTGATTGTGGAAAGTTACTCAAATGACATTATAACGCTATTGAACAATCATTCCAAAGTAGCTACAACCATTTGCTAGACCCTCAGGCATATTCTCTCCATGACACAACGTCCTTGGGTGATAAAGCTTTCTCGCACTTTGCGAGAAGGTAACACTTGTGCAAATTGGATGGCAAATTCAAGTTTTTCTTCTATGTCTTATGATCTCTGGCTTTTTAGCTACCCATCTCAGGAGCTTGAAAATTTAATTGCCAATGACGCTAGAGGGTAGAGGTGTCAAAATGGGCCGAGCCCATGAGCCGACCCGAATAGCCTGATAAAAAGTGTGGGCTGGGTTGAGAAAATCTCAGCCCGAATTAACTTTGGGCTGGCCTAGCCTAAATTTAAGCTGGCCCAATGCGGGCTGGCCCAATGACCCGACTATGTAAAATATTATTATTTTTATTATATATTTAATTTTGTTATTTTTTTATTCATATGACTAGTTTTATTTGGATTTTAAAAAAAAGAATCAAATTTAATGAGTACATTTAAGCTTTTCTTTTTTCTCTACTTGAAATATGATGTTAATTTGTGTTGGTTCCTTGAATTGATTAATTTATGGTTCAAACAATGCTTCATAGATATATCCTAAATTATTTATGTCGAAAACAATGTAGTAAATCTTAACTGTTTATGTTGATGACACTTAATATAATATGTTATACTTGTATTTAATTTGTGTATATATTTTTGTGGGCTTTGATTGATGTAGAAGTTTAATTTATTAATAACTTATTATTATAGATACAAAAAAAAAAATTCAGCTCATGGGCCGAGCCAGCCCAACTCGCAACCAGCATGGGCTGGACTGAGCTGGCTATTTGTTAGCCCATACCTATTATGAGCCGGCCCGACCCGGCCTGACTCAAAATAAGTTTGGCCCGATGCGAACTGATTCGAATGAGTTGGGCTGGCCTGAATTGACACCTCTACCAGAGGGGTCCCTATACCGTGTGTTGTTTTTTCTCCCATGTAAGTTTTTTTTCCTTTGGGCTTTTGCCCCATTTCAATACCAAAAATAAAAAATAAAAAATAGCCAAGGACGCGATTGTGTAATTTGGGCCGTTTATACAAGCGCCACTAAATTGCACATATGGCCTTTGTAATCATATTCAATGAATCAAAGTCACATAGGAGAGGAACCTAGGGATTCAAAAACCGTCGTTATTAAGTAATATCAATTAACTTGCCCAAAAAGGGTACTATAAATTAATTAAAAATGTGACCCGGTTAAGAGCATTAGGTGAGACATTCCACCATCTAAGTGGTAATTGGATTTTCTTCCTTTATTTTATTTTTTTGGTTCATAGGGACGGGTTGGGGGACGAGGAGCACTGCAAACACGCAGTGCGGCTACTAGGCCAAACGCCTACTGGCTGGTCGGTGGATTTTCTCATCACCCTATGTCTAAACTGGAGAGAACATGTCTTCCTACTTCTCATTAACCATAGAAAAGATGAAGTCAGATACACAAAGTGACAACACCTATAATTAGGGGCTCAAACTGATCCAAATTGATTAAATTTTGATAGTTTGCATGGGTTGGCAAACCAGGTTGTGTTCAGTTTAGTGAGTGGAATAGATCAATCTATCTCTATTTTTTTGTTTTATATATTCAAAAATCAAAAGGACTCCATTTTGCTATTTTTAGGAAAATTTCTATTTCCCTCTCCCATTTTCCCCCATACCCCCACATTGTTTCTCAATCCTAACCCTCTATGAGACCCTTTCTCATTGCCGTGACATTCATCTGTCGTTGGTTTAGGAATGAGTGAACACGACACATCACACATCTCTATGCTTCTTCATTTAAACCAATGTTCTTAAAATTAAATTGAGCAATAATCTAAAGAAATTTTTGATTCAAGTTCAACTAGTTTTATTATTTGGTCCAATCAGATTATATCATAATTATATTATATATATATATATAAAACTTATAACATATATTATTAATAATAAAATACATGATAAGAATTTAAGGTCTTAACTCTTAAATTTTATATCACTCTTAATTGAATAGTTAAATAAGATTAAAAAATAATTATATAAAAAAAAATAACAAATTCACATAAAATTAACTAATTTATCAGATATTCAATTTTGATTAATTTTAACCAACTTAACTCAATCTAATGATAAATCCAATTATAACAATTAAGCATAATAAAATGAAATAGCGATTCATGATCATCCACTTAAACTTCAAAGTAGGCACCCAACTTTCTCTTCTCTTCTCTCTCTTGTCCAAGTGGCATACCATTAGCAAATAACTGCAATAGCTAGCATTGCAATCTTTTTGCTTTAGTTTTTCACTTTTTTTTCCTCATTTTCTTCCTTTCCTTGAGTATTTGTTCTCTATGTTTTATATTAACTTTAAGTACTGGCAAAAGAAAAATAATCTTTCGCGTGTGTAAATTATTTACGTTTTGGAATCGTACATGACGCCAAAAAAATGGTACTCATTTTGGCCAGTGTTTTGTTTGCAAAGTTTAATAAGTTAACATTGGAATCAAATACCGTGGATGACCAACTTTACACCCATGGATTAAAAAGGATCCCTGTGAACTCGTTTGTTTTACTATCAAGTTAATCAATGTCATTGCTGTATATGTTACTCCATAAGAAAAGGAGAACTAACTCAAATTAGCTTCTTACACCACTAACAATAATGATTGAATAACTAAAACTGAATAATTATAACCTAAAATCCTTAAAATAATCCAATCCAACACAAATTTTCCCTGATTTAAAATAGGACGTTGTTAAATTCAATAATAGTAACATTTGAAGTATAAAAATTTCTTTGAATTAGATTTGTTATTGAGAATGTGAAATTATTAACTAGATATGTTCATTTCGTGACCAACTAAATGACAATCCCCAATCCAATCTTGCCACTTGTTACCCGCTGTTATTTTCTAGAGGAGTCCCTGCCAAAAAACATGCCTTATTAGCATTCTTAGTTTCTAGAATTTGATAAATCATTCGTAGTCGAAACAGAGGGGCTATCCTGATGGACTTTCAAAGCCAACTGTGATGTTTTGCTCTCAACCTCCTTCTAATTAATGGAATCGCTATTGATGACCATTGTTGTGAATCGTTGTTATCATGACAAATGGGGTTGCCATTCTAGTTAAGCTCTTAAAGAACTTAATGGGTAGGCAATGAAATCAAAGTACCTACATGAAAGAACAAGTTATGTAAGCAAAATGAAAGACATGAATAAGAACAAATAGTATAAAAAGAAGGAACAAGAAAAACTCAAAAATCTCACTTTTAAAGTTTTTTTTTTTAAAAAAAACAATTCATAAAATCTCTATGATATCTAGCACAAAAACACATTTTACTTAAAAAAAAAAATTTCAAATCAACGTAATCAAATTGATACACTTTTCAAAATATTTTCAAACAATGACAGCCAAATCGATTAACTGCTGATATTTTTTATTTGGGCCAACTTGAAATTTCGTACCTATAAAGTTTCAATTTCTTTTATTTTTTAGAAAAAAAAAAAGTTCCTGTGTCTTTTGGATCAACAAACTTACCCACGTGCGCATGTATTAGTAATAGTCGGACGCCTAAGACGCCGCCGCGTATGCGATCTCTGCTTTAGAAGGTCAGTGTATGACTTTCTTGTAAAAGTTAGGTTGTAAAAATTCAATCGGTAATTGAACTCGTCCGATACTTATTCAAAATTTAATGGTTAAATTGTAATTGAATTAAAATATAATTAAATAATTTAAATATATTTATATATATTATATACTAATTAAATAAATTAAAAATCATAAAAAATAACATAAATGATAAAAAATAGTTTATAATTTATTTTTTGAGAGTCCAAAGCATTTGAAAATAATATTATAATCTATTTTTGTTTAAAAAAATTCTAACTTCAGTTTAAAGAGATATACAATCAATTATACATTCAGTTTCCAAGCTTCTGTACAATCTAAGTTTAAGTATTTTATATAAAATTCTTTTTAGATTGGCTTACATTAAGTTTTTATATCAAAATGACATCATTTGAATTAGCAAATTTTTTTTTTAAAAAAGGACTGGTTGAACCTAATTAGATCGATTCGGGTCAACTGGTTCACCAATTCTTAATCAGTTTTCAGGTTGGGCGAGTTTTTTAAATGAACTAGACCGATAAGGTGATCGGTTCTCGGTTCGACTGGCCAATCCGATCTTATTTTCTTAACATTGTTTAAAAGTGAGGAGGTGACTTCCAAACTATTTAAAAAAAATGTATTGAATCATAAATAGTTGTAATAAATATGTTTTGAAATGAACGTCATGACTATTCAAGTAGTGAATTTAAATCTTCAAAAACTCAATTGAAATGTATTTTTCTTTTTCAGCAATTGAGTATATATTCATGCTCTTTTTACATGAAGAATATAATTTCTGTCAAGTTGTTAATTGACGGGTACCAAGAACCTGAACTAATTTTATGGATTTCATCATCCCAACTTGATTATGTACCGTTTTAGTGGACGGAAAGCCAAGTTCTCTAGGAAACTAATAGGATTTCAACACCATTAGCAGAAAAAATAAGCCTAATAATTAAACTCCCCACTAATTGAGTTGCAGTTGCGTGGATAAATTAGGTCCTCCTGCAAGCTGAAATTAATGAAAAAGGAAAACATGCCTACCACTAACATCCTTTTCAAGATTGGAAGTGCACAAGTCATGAAAGGAAGTCACATTTTCTTTAATTTTAAATAATTTCATTAAATTAATAATTGTATTGAAATAAAATTATAGAAACTTAGCATGATGCATATATTATAAATTAATTGCATAATATTTTTAAAATAAAAATGATATTTTTTTTTTTACTTTTAAGTGACTTTTTAGAGAGAGAAAAATGAGTCAAAATACGGAGGCTAATATGTTTAATCCATTGAAAAAGTAGAAAACCAAAAATTACTATACACAATAGTTTTTTAATGAATGGAAATTTACATGTTTAGTAGATACAATTGTTTTAGCACAACTCGTTTAACCAATGGAGAAAAGCAAATTGGTGCAAGTTGATATGATATGAGGGACAAGTTGTTTAAGTGGTTAAAACTTTTTTAAAAAACTGTACAAAATAAAAAATAAAAATCACTTTAGAAAATTATTTGAGATGTCTCAATAAATTGTTTTGAAAAGTGTGCAGTTTTCGGTACTACAGATTATAGACGAAAAATAAATGGACATGCTCGAAGTTAAGTGTTAGACAAAAATATATGGAATTAGATGATTTGGATGAAACCCTGTATCATTTTGATAAGTGAAATTCACAACATACACATATCAACAAAATTGTTCAGACAATCCTTAATATCAAATATTCAAATTATACATTGTACCAAAAATATATTCAAATTATACAGGGAGGGAAAGAAAACAACAAAAGCCAAGATACATAGTAGCAGAATAATCTATACACACTCAGTACGAGTTTCCAGGCTCGTTTCACTCTCCTGTGAAGGCAAAAGTAGTTGAAATATTCTCTACTTGCCTTCGATTATTAGTGTTTCCAGGATTCAAGAATGGACCAGCCAACAATCATCACCAACAACAAGTAAAGCTCAAGTTGTTGAAGAAGATGCTGAGCCAGAGGGCTTAAAAGCAGCTTGCTCACCGCAGGAGAGCACTTCATTAGGCCCTGCCTCTTCTCGGTCAATGCCCATGAGATCAAGGTAATACAGATAGTGGGAAATGATGTTGTTCATAGATTCATTATCAGGTCCCTGGCCACACACAAGATCACCATGGAGCACATTGATGGTGGCACCAAATCCAGGAACCCGCTTGGATAGTGTGTCATTCTTGGTGGGTTTCCAATTGCCAACAAAGACATCATGAGCTGAAGGTAGATGCTTCTCAGGTGGAGTCATCCACTTCCAGATTGCTGCCTGGAAGGCCAGGGTAGCGTTCTGTTCTATGTATTCTGGATGGTTCAACAGATCCACCTTCAAGGCTTCCCCAGTTTTTCCATAATTGTAGTTCCTGTTATGAAGGCATAAGAAAGAAAACACAAGGATTTTTATCATAATTTGTCAAATAACCTATGCTTGGTTCTTCTGTCTAAAAATTTGGCAAAATTTACGTTGCATAAAATAATTTGCGAACTTATGAGCAGGAAAAGATAGAAAGAAAGAAAGAAATGTGTTTCCTGGAATTATTTCCATCCACAAGAGTTGCTTCTAACTAGTTTTTACTAATAAGTAGTGACTTGCATGAGGCATTTGTCTCTTTCTTGGGAAATCAGTAAAAATTTCTAAAGAATGCCAAAATAAGTTACTCAAATTAACACAGTATTCAGTTGCAGCTGGAAATAAGCAAATTCAGATAATGATACTCCAGAAGCTGAAATCAGATACAGGGTGAAAGTGATAGTCAAGAAATCTACAAAATATGCGTACCAGTAAATTGGCAGGGCTCCACGGCCATAGTATGCTGCGCCAGGAGAGCATGGATAGGTTAATTTGTAGTAGTCATCACAGTAGTATTTATCAGGACTCAATTCCTTATTGTAGCATAAGCCCCATGCCAGGGGTCCCCCAGTGGCCACCCCATAACCACCTGAAATAATATTTCATTACTATTTTCTCAAATACAGGAAATCAACTTGATCCACCAAAGGAATTCATCAACCTGTTGAAATGAAATTATTTTGCTGAACTATGCAAATAACTGACACAGTCAAAATTCCGTAGGCTATATTTTGCAAATTGCAAGGTAATAATCCTTGTTTTTCCCTTACACAAATCAAGTTTTACCTTTATTTTTTCTTCTATAGATAGATATATAGTAATACTTTTAATACATTGACTAGAATGAATGAAGATCAAATCATCAAATCCAGTATAAGTAACTCAATGAATCCAGATGCATTATTGAGATTATGTAACTGGGAGCCATAATTCAACAAGAAAACAAAAGAAGAATAAGGCCATCCCCCATGATTATATGTGATATCATAACTTAAAATTGTCACTTACAAGAGGTCTTGCTGCCAACATGACCAAGGAAAGCTGCAACCTCCTTCATCCCACTGGTCTTTCCTCCAGTGGTACCAAACCCAACGGGCTGGTACGATGCTGCAGCAGTAATAAAAGAACGGTAGTCCCAGAATCCAGCAGCATGGGCCACCGGCGAATTGCGCTTTGAGAAGAGGTTCTCAAACTGGTAGGTCTGGAAGTAGTCAGATATTGTCTCGTTGCAGCAATATGCAGACCATCCCTTGCACTCCCACCCTTTGTCACATAGCTTCTTGCCCTTCACTGTCTTCACCAATGGCTTCACTGCTGATTGTCCATTCCCTGTCACTAACATTGTTGCAATGCTCAACAGAAAAACCCATTTGGGGTTCATCTTTTTTTGTCACTTGAATCTTGTTCTGTGGTCTGTTGGCTGCTTTGGCACCAATTAAGAGGAAGCTCTGAGTTGCAGGTAGGAGTGGATGATAGTTGTGCCTTTAAAAAGGAGGTTTCTAGAGATTTTGTGGTGTGAAGGGAAAGGGATGGAAAGCGAGTTTGTAACTTATTAGGAGGAAGAGATTATCAGAGTTGGAATAGGTGGAGCTTTTGCTTCCATTCTCATTCATCTTTGAGTAGAAGGGAAGTAAAACTTGAAGGCGGGGTTCTGATTTCTGTCCTCTAGAGCCTAGAAGTAGTAAAAAGCTAGCATTGGACCCAGGCCCAAAGCTTGTGATTTGGGGTGTTCTCGGGCCTACTTTATGTCAAAATTGTTGAGTAGTCGTCCAATGATTTGGACCTGAAACAGTATATGTTTGTGCAGAAAGCGCACGAAGAGGCATTCTTTCTTTGAATTGGGTTTTGTTTACCTCATCCAAAGATCGTAGAATAGTTGGGGCGTAACCTTATGCATTCTTTTAGAAAAATGGTCCCTTTTGTTTGCCATGTAAAATGGTTCCTTACTAATAGATAAAAAAAACAGAAGAAGTAAGGCTACTTGTATATATTTGTACTCATAGAGTCACACAATTCCAAGTCATAAGATAACACTCTTTTGTTTTGATTAGCTTATTAGCTTATTTTGTGTTTCAAAAAAAATTATAATCAAAATGTTAGGCTTTTCTAAACATAAAATAAAGTAATCCCAACACGTACAAAACTCTCTAACTATAGTTCCGTTTGGATGATAGATATCTTACATAACATGTGTTAATACCTTTTTAAAAGAAAGATCTCTCGGAAAAATTAGTGCCATAATTAACTTCGTGGTTAAAGATTTAACATACAATCCTGAATTTGACAACTGGTCTCGTGCATCGAAGACAAAAGAAGCAGAATTGCTTTCTTCTGTTTTTATTTTCAGATGGAAAGTTGTGGTTCTAACGTTGTCCAACAGGCAGGCTTTCATTGAACGAAAGTGATTCCATCAGTTCTGGAATGCAGGCACAAAAAAGACTGAACCAAATGTCATAAATCTATTGCTGCTTTGGCCTACCAAAAAAAAATAATCTAATGCTGCTTTGATTCTGCGTTGTACGTGAAGGACGGGCATTCCTTATCTATCTATTTCGAGTGTCAAGATGATTAATAAATTTTAAAATATTTATTGTTAAATAAATAATAATTAAATAATTAATAATTTCTCTTAAAGTTAAAGAGAAGAACTACTTTTCCCACTAAATTAATGATGTGAAGTGTGAAGGTAAGGTGTTTGAGGAAGAAAGTCCCCACACGCCTCAGTCAGGGACTCCGGGGGGGACCAGGTGAGACAAGATACTTAATTTCAGCAATGGCGGAAATTGTAATCGGAATTGACCCCACACTGATTGCACGGTTGGATCTTGGAACTCTTTTTCTTATGATTTTGGATTACGAGGAAGAAATATATTTCCATCAACAGATTATAATAAATTTTTTTATGAATATGATATATAATGCTGGATTTTATTTTATTCAAGATATGCATTTTAATAATTTTTATCTACGACTAAATTTATAGCTTTATTTTTTGTTTTTAGTTAAATTATGATAAAATAAATAAAAATAAAAACTATTATTATTAATTTAACTATGTATTAAAAATATTTCAAATATATTTTCATATTTTTATTTTGAGTAAAATATATCTCTCCCATATAATAATGTGAGTATAACAATTATAGACACTTTCTAATTTTCTTTCTAATAAAGTTTTGAGTTAAGCAACAAAATAAATAAATAAAGTTTGAGATAAACAGCGCACATCATCATCGTACCATATGAAACACAACAATTTAAGACACTTAGCCCACAACTAGTATTACAAGGTCCATACTCGAACACGTGTGACGTTTTTGATAAACTACAATAAAAGATAGTACAAATTACCTATCTAAAAATATGAACCAGTTCATAAATTAAAATTTATGTAGATGAATTTTATTTATAATGTAAAAATTTAAATTTTATTTAAAATATTTTATAATTAAGATAAATTCAATTTTTAAATAAAATTAATTTTATACTTAAATAAAAATTTGATAAAATTACACCTTAAATTTATTAAGATTTAAAGATAGTTATTATATCAATCTAAAAAATAAGGACCAAGAATTATGAATAATGTGAATTCTTTTGACAAAAAAATTATTTTTTTAGTATTTTTCTTTAAAAAAATCTCAAAACGTTATTTGATTAAAAGAAATTATAAAATCTACTGTGAGTACATTAATAAATAATGAAGTATTTGCTATATTAATGTAAAACTTACAGTGAACAATTAAAAAAATTACAAATTGTAAAGATGAATGTATATATTGGATAGTAATACAACAATAGATATAAGAGAGTTGATAATGATATTAAAAATAAAGATTTCTTTTTTATCACCATCTAATTATATATGAAGGGATGTTATTATATTTTTTAAAACAATTAAGTGTGTGAAAATAAATATAAAATATGTGTGGAAATTAAAAATAATAATAACATTATTAATAGAGTTCCAATAGTACACACCCGGTCTGCAGTCGGGCGATGTAGTTTTTCCCTGTCGATATGACTCACTGGTGCTGCCCTTTTCCAGCTATGGTGGATACATGCATTGAACGATGAATGGAAACGTTGACAGTTGAGCGGTGCCAAAGACAGTGAAGTTTCAGCTTAATCGAAATGTTTGGGCTGGTCCCATTTAAAACTAAGACCAGACAACCACCATACCAAGGCAAAAGTTCTGGTCTCTACTCGGTTGGTTGGGTTGGGATGGAACCTCAATCGCCGCAAAGTTTACAAGTTACCATCAATCTGGACAATATCAAGTTATCAACCGTTTCTGCTGTTTCCCTCGGTCATGCTCATTAACGTTACACGTTACGCAAATTCGCAGCTCAAACCTTAACAATTATTAGTTGTCTTGTTTTTGTTATGCATAAGCTTCTTTAGATAAGTTTCTAAGAAGATGACAATTTTTTATAGATTTTTTTTTAGTCTAGTTTTTTTTTATAATTATTTTATATTTAAATATAATATTTAAAAAATACTTTTAAATAAAATTTTATGTTTATTTAGATAAAAAAATATCATAAGCAC
The DNA here is from genome assembly GCA_023212625.1 of Styphnolobium japonicum. Taxonomy (NCBI): domain Eukaryota; kingdom Viridiplantae; phylum Streptophyta; class Magnoliopsida; order Fabales; family Fabaceae; genus Styphnolobium; species Styphnolobium japonicum. Next base: position 14,295,613 of record JALBWW010000003.1, on the reverse strand, counting down.
TTTTTTATAATAAAATTACTAAAATATAAGATATTTAGAATAAGGGAGACATGATTTGTAAGAAAAAAAAAAGAAAAGACATTGAATACAATTTTTAATAAAAATAAGTGATATTTTTGTCAAAAAATTATATCAAAATTCACTTTTATTTTCTCTTTTCTTTTAAAGATGATTGTTATTAACTTTTAAAATAAATGGTAACTGAACTTTTTTTAAAAAAATTTTATTTAAAAATTTACATTAAATATACTTAAAAACTTATAAAATAATTTTTTATTAAAAAAAGCCTATCCAAACAAAAGTACAAGATTGTCTGGTTTAGATTTTAAAATTTTAATTAGATATTATTAAATAAATTACTTTTAAAATATAAATTTACTAAAATCAGCATATTAGAAAATATTGAGATCTATTTTATAGAATAGAAATTAAGGTTATTTGTTTAGAAAAGAATTAATGATTTTAAATCAATGTAGAATTGATTTGCTACAACCAATTTCGGGCATTCTTGTACAAGTAATGTCTACCTGTGCCTTGATCGAGAAAAAATTAAGATTTAATCTCTATTTTCATCCTTAATATTTGATTTCATCCTAAAGTTTCTTTTAATATTTTAATTTTTTTAATTTAGTCATTGATATTCGTAAACTCATTTTAATTTGGTCTTTCTGTTAGTGTTTTTGTTATTCATCACACGAAAATGATGATTTGTTACCATTAAAGATGATATGACACTATTATTTTATTAGTGTAACACAAAATCAGTAGCTGACTGAATTCTTTACTAAAAAATGATGTCATTTTTATCTATGAAGAGTTAAATACTTATTAATAATGTTGTTTTTAGGTTAAAAAATCCAGTCAATTGCTGACTTTATATCACAATGACAAAATAATGATATCATGTTACTCTTAACGATAATACAATGTCATTTTCGTTTAATAAATAAGGGACATATAAATTAAAAGACTAAATTAAAATAAATTTATGAATATCAAGGATTAAATTAATAAAATTAAAATATCATAAATAAAATTGATAATAAAATTAGATGTGAAAGTACCGTAAAAAAATTATTGCCTTGGATAGTTGGATAAGAGTACCTTACACGGATGGTGAAGCATGTACTGGGTGTTCAAAATAAATTAGCAACTATCAATGAGAAAGTACTACAACTATGGAACAAATCAGTTTTCGAATGTGGGAGGCAAATAAAACATCTGCAGTCAAGCCTAGCTGATATTCAATCAAAACCAGCCAGAGGAGAATTTACAGTTGCTACGGGACACGGAAGCAATTGAATGAGAATCTAGAAAGGAAGGAGTTAATGTGGAAGCAGCGTTCTCGATCGGGTTCAATGGTTTAAGAAAGGTTGCAAAAATATATACTAAATACTTTCCATATTCATGGGCTTCTATTCGAAGAAGAATATCGTTATGGTTAGACGATTGATGGATAAAGAGGGTTTGGTTCATACACCGACAATGTCCTTATGGCTAATCATATCAAATAAAAAAAAAACAAATATTGATGAGAAAATATCCATAGCCATGGTTATATCACATATATGAGAAAATACCTAATCCATCACCAAAGTTATGGATATTGATGAGTGGATACTGAATGGATATTGCGTTTTGGTTAAACGATTTGAGCAGGAGATGACACATGCATTTTAGGGATTTGATAAATTACAGGTTCAACGATTTGAGCCTTTGAACCAAATGAGAAGGAGCTTTTGGAGGGCAAAATTGAATAGGGAAGTCAAAAGAAAATAAAAAATTTTGAAATTTTAATTTGAGACAGTTTTTATTTATTAGAGGCAGTTTAAAATTGTCACAAAATATTGCTATTTGCGAGTGTTGTCAAAAACGCTACAAAATCATTGATTAGAAGTGTTTAGTTGTAATATTAAAATAGTGATATAATATTAAATTATAAGAATATTTTTATCGATATATACAGAAATATATCTTTTTTCAACAGAAAAATAATAAAATGTTATTTCTTATTAAATTACATTTAAAATAAAAATTTCATTTAATTTTTGACTGAGATTTCTTGCAAGTATGTTAATAAGAACTCCCACTCAAAAACACCTAAGCTTGTTTGGGCAGAAAATTAACTTTGAGAAATCTGTCATGTTCTGTTGTCAAAATTGCCAATAGGATGAAAAAGAAGAAATTAAAGATATGTTGGGAAATGGGGTAATTGACCAACTTGGTATAATTTTAGGAATTATTTATTAAATTAGTATAATTTTGAAACTATCTTTTAAAATAGGATAGATTCGCTCAGGCTAAATTTTTGTTTTTTGTGCTTATGTGGCACTGTGTTAATTAATCTAGCGTAAGTGGTACCACGTGATTGTGTTTAGCTATAGTTTTAATAAAAATTGAAGCTAAACAACAATTTTTTTAATTTTAATTTTCTCTCTTAAAAGTAAAGAAATGGGGACTTGAACCTAGTTACTATTGATATATCTCATTTTTACTACTATACCAAATAACTTTTTTGAATTACAAATATAAATTATAATATATATTATTATTAAATAATATTTGTTCATCTAATGATATTAATATAATCACTAAATTTTTACCTAAATTTTTAAAATTTACATATAACGAAATAGTTACATTAAATGACTATCTAAATTATAATTCACATATAACGAGGTAATTATATTAAATGATTATATGAATTAGTATAGTCATTTAATGATTACATTGATATATTATAATCATTAGATGGCTAAATATTATTTAATAATATATATATATATAAATATATATCATTTAATATAATGATAAAGTTATCATTTACTAATAGTACTTTCCTTTTAGGTTTTTTGTAAAAATCAGAGCTAAATACCACCTCGTGGTACGACTTACACTAAGTTGACTTGCACAAATATCACATAAAAAAAATGGTAGAATTGACCTTATTTTAACAAATAATTTCAAAACTACACTAATTTAATAAATAATTTTTAAAACTATAGTTTGTTAATCAATTACCCAGGAAATAGGAATACTTACAATAGCTTTCAACTAAAAGTATTCGGGTTAGACAAGTTTGAATGGACCTTTAAAAAGAATTATATGATTTTCTAAAAATGTAATAATTGAAAATATATATTTTGATTTTAAAATTTCTTTGTCATAAAAGGGTATTTTTCCAAAAAACATATTTGTATACTTTTTTAATATTTTATTTTTTAATAAAAATTCATCTAAACATATTAAAATTTATAACAAATAACTTTTTAAAAAATAAATATTTATAAATAAAAAATATATATCCAAACAAGCACTTAATATACCAGTGTCATTTAAAGTTTAAAAAAATTTACTACTTATAAAATTTTTAATTAATTAATAAATAAAATATTAAATATTTTTTAGGTTTTAAGATATTAACAATTTTATTTTTATATTTATGATTTATGATTTTAATTTTTTAAAATAATTATTTCAATCATTAGATTATGGTCCTATGGAAATCGGGTGGTGAAAAAAATGCTTGCTCAATTTTATGAAAGCTGCGACCCAGTCACCCAGGCAACTTTGGGCAAATGAATGAAAGGAGTTATCATAATATTTTGATAGGATTTGATATTCAGTTGTTAATTATTTATTAATTATTAATTTTATAATAAATATTTAAAAATTTATTAAATTATATAATAATTAATAAATATTTAATAATTTATTTTAAATAATAATACTTAAAAAATAAATATTACAATAATTCCCTTCAATCAATTCATGGCAAAGTTTTGGTGGGGTGACAATCCCAATGACTAAAAAAGTCATTGGTTAGGTCTTCTATCTTTATATTTAAACTATGATATTTTCATAATACAGATTTTTTTTAATGAACCTCGGGTACGTTGTAACGCCTCTTTCAACTGGAGAAGTTTATAAGAAGGGAGCGAAGGATCAAAGAAGCGTTCAAGAGGGTGTGGACCTTGCGGTACACACATAAGGACAGATGAAGGTTTTCACTGACACTCTGACCCTTGTTTGTTGCCGCGTCCTTGGACTTTCAAGCTCTAGTGCTCTTCTCTCAAGCTACTTTTTTTTTATTGAATGAATTATTTATGGAGTACTGCAGGCATTAAAACTTTAAAATATTACAAGAGATCTTTATTTTTTATTTAATTTTAATTCATATATATTTTTATATTATTATTTAATTATGTGTTGATATATTATTAAAAAAATAATTAATTTAAATAATTATTATGATAATTAAATTTTTCAATAATTTAATAATTTATGATCAAATAATAATATAATATTTTTTATTTATGGAGAACTTTGGCATTGAAAGTTTAAAATATTACAAAAGATCTTTATTTTTTATTTAATTTTAATTCAATATTAATATAAATTTTTAATATTTTTATTTAATTATGTGTTGATATGTTATTTAATTATGTATTAATATATTATTATAAAAATTAAAATTTTTAAATAATTATTATAATAATTATTTTTTTAATAATTTAATAATATTTAATTAAATAATAATATAATTTTTGTTACACTAATAAAATATTTTAAAAAAACACTATTCCTTTTTAGGCTGATTTGATTAGCAACATCCGTAGTGACTTTTCCCACGGGAAGATAGATATAAGCTCACACGACAACCGTCGATTTTTCTACTGGGAGAAAAAACCCCTATCGAGTTGCTATGGCCTATGGGTTTGGACGAAATTCAGGTGGTGAAGGCCTCTCGGGGTCCATGGTGATATGGATAGATTCACTGACGTACGGAGCAGGCTGGAAGCTACCAACAAGACCTTATGATACTGTAGATTACTACCATTTTTAAAAGTGAGGTTATTATCTATACAAGTTTTTTTTTCTTCTTCCTTACAATTAAATTAAGAATTTAATTTTTATTTATTGTCAGTGTAAAAAAATTTTACATTGTCATTTAATCATGTGCTGTTAAATCATTAAAATAGTTAGACTTTTTAAGTAGTTATTGTGATAGTCAACTCTTTTACTGATTTGTGATAAGTGGCCAACATGCATACATTTTATGTGTGCATTTAGGTAGTTTATTACTCTTTTGATTCTTAAGAAGTTGTTTTTTTTCCCATGATTAGTTGTGTTAGTGAGTCTTTAGGATTTAATGTGTTTAATGTTGTTTTGGTTAAGTTAGTAGTGTTTTTGTTGTGTTTTTGTAGATTGGATTCATGGTTGGGAGCTCAAACTGAAGCCCACTTGGAAAGCCTTATCTTGAAGCTGGGGCTAAGCCTGAGTATTTGGCGCTTAGCCGTAGCTCACCAGAAGATCACTGACTAAGTTGCTTGAATCTGAGGATCTGGCGCTTAGTGCCAGAAAGACAGCGCTTAGCGCCATATTCGGTTCGTTAAATCACGCTTAGCGCGAAGAAGCTGGGCTTAACGCGGGTTACTTTTGGAAAGGATCTAACAAGGAGTTGCGTGAATCGTCGGGGGCAGACCTAATTTTGGAAAAAGAACTGCTGCTTTGGAGAGTGGGTGAAGACAAAGGCCATTTTCAATAGATGAAGACTTCTATTTTTTTTATCTTTGTTATTTTGAGTTTTGTTATTATGATTTCCATGTCTAGCTAAATTCTCAAATGTTGGGGTTAGATGTAGCTACTTCTTAATCTCTATGTACTTGACTTGACATCTTAATATAATCTCTACTTCTTTCTGAGTGATTTATTTCTTTGCTTAATGCTTGTTGTGGCTTGATCATCCATGACTTGATTCTTGATTTGGTAGGTAATTGGGAAATTGATACTAGATCTAGAACTGAAATTAATCAACTAATAAAACTTGAATCTAGGAATGGATCTTGGTTTATTAGTAATCTTTACTCCTTGCTCTTAAAGCAATTCCACTTATTAAGCCACCTAAGGAATTAGGGTTTAATTTGAGGATTTAGGCTCATTTCTTCTAAGAGATTAGGATTTGAGTATTTTAGAGGATTGATTCTCATAATTGAAGTTAGAGATTTTATGGGTTGTCATTTCGTTTCATAGGGAAAAGTTTAGTGAATTTAACCCCAGCATTTAATCTCACTTGAATCCAATTTTATTTGTGCTTGTTAAGTGTTTGTTAAAAATTCAAAAAGAACTAAACCTTCAATTTTCCTATTTGTTTTTAATTCTAGTTTTGATTTCAATTGTGTGTGATGAGCTTAAGAGCTCCCTTCTTTCCAAAGTTTGCATCTAGATAGCGATCAAATTGTCGTGTTGGTAATTGTACTTAATCCTCGTGAGACGATCACTTACTCACTCTTTATTACTTTTCACGATTTGGTATACTTGCCAAAGTCATAACAATTTGGCAACACATTATTAGATGACAGTGTAAAAAAACTTTACACTAACAGTAAATAAAAATTAAACTCTTAAATTAAACAGTTATATATATATATAGCTGTCTTTAGACTTAAGTAGTAACGTAAACTATGTTTTATATCAAATTCAATGTAACCACATATGCAATTGTAACCAATTATGGTCTTAACTTTTAACAATTGTTGGAGAAGCAATATTCATCTTTTGTTTCTATCGAGCATTTTTCTTCTTTTCATTTTTATATATACTGCCTTCCTTGCAATTATTCTATTTTTTTATTCAAATTAAATCTTATTTAAAAATGAATAACAAATTCTCAAAAATATCCTTGTTCTGTTTTTTTCCTCCGCTGACACATGAACATCTCCCTTCCAATACTTTGACAATCATGAGCCCATCCTCAATTGCTTTTCGAGACGAAACGGTCGAGTTGGGAAAGGAATTTGTACTCATGGACTCAGACGATGGATGGATGCCATGGTTGTAAAGGACGGAAGATTGTTATGGGTATGATGCTGACGAGATTGCGGTGCTAAAGAGTTGTTAATAAAATATATAAATATATGAATGATTTAATTTTAATTTATTGTGAGTGTAAAATATTTTTATATTATCATATAATTATATATTATTAAATTATTAAAAGAGTTTAACTATTATAATAATTATATAAAAATATTTAAACTACATCTAATGTATTATCTTACCCATAAGTGATTTGACATTAAAGAAAGGAAAAAAGGTATATAAATTAGGGGTGTTCATAACCGAACCAAACCGATTAAAACCGAAAAAACCGAACCGAAAAACCGAAAACCGAACAAAACCGATTACTTTTGGTTTTGTTTGGTTTTATTTTATGAAAACCGATTGGTTTGGTTCGGTTTTCGGTTTTCATTTATGAAACCGAACCAAACCAAACCAAACCGAATTAATATAATTATCTATATATTTTTTATAATTTACATACTTATAAATAATTATATTTAAATTTTTGGTTGTTTCTATAAATATTTTAGGCCTATTTATTGTTTATAATTATGAAATGATGTTTTTATTAGGATTTTATACCAACTTTTTTTTAATTGGTTCATAACAAGAACAAAATGATGATGTATATGAATTTTTTTTTTTTAAAAATATTTAGTGAAAAACCGATTGGACCGAACCGAACCAAACCGATTGTAATTGGTTTGGTTCGGTTCGGTTTTCCAATTTTAAAAAAACCGATTGGTTCTTAATATAGAAAAACCGATTGGTTTGGTTCGGATGACTTTTCCCCCCAAAACCGAACCAATCCAAACCGCGAACACCCCTAATATAAATCCCCCGAACTTTACTCTATTTATAAATAACCACTACAAATTATATAATTTTCTTATTTAGTTTTTAAACTATGACAATTATTTTAATAATTCATTTCCTCCTCAAGTTGTTGAGATCCTAATAGCAAAATGAGTCAAACGATTTGCATGTGATATCTTAATGACGTGAAATGATCTAGAATACCTATATCAACAAATTTTAACCATTCATTATAATTTATTTTCCTTATTTGTTTACCTAATAAATTAAATTTCAAATAAAATATCTATTTACCTAATAAATTAAATTTCAAAAATTAAAATTTTATTTTAAATTTATTAGGTAAACAAATAAGAAAAATAAAATATAATGAATGGTTACAATTTTTTCATATGGGAAGTTTAAATCATTCAACATTATCAATATATCACTTGCACAATATGTGATTCATTATGTTGTTAGGATCTTAACAGTTTTTGGATGGGAGGATTTATTAAGATAATTGTCATCATTTATGGATTAAATAAGAAGATTTTATAGTTTGTGGTAACTACTTACAAATTGGATAAAATTTAAGGGGTCTCTATGCTTTTTTTCCTTAAAAAAATATTATTATATATGATTCTGTTTTTTAATATTATTTATATTATTATTTTAACATAAAAAATGTCAAATCATTTGAGGTAGGATAACCTCTTGGGAGTAGCTTAAACTCCTCCTAACTACATAAAAAGTCTAACTTTTTTAATGTGTTAACATATTATTAAATAACAATATAAAAAAATTTACACTATGAATCAAATTTAAACTCATGTGAATCTCAATATTGATTTATGAATAACTCACTTGTTTTAAGTAGTATTCAAATTTGAGAATCTTGGTTTAGGCCCTTTTTATATATTACACTACTTTATGAATAACTAGTAGAGTCCCTGTGCTTTACATGACTTACTCTCATAAGCTAATATGATAATCACAATAAAACATTTTGAATACTCTAATACTTAACTTTATGATGATATTTGAAGTCGATGATACTTACAACCTTTATTCATTAATTTTAGTGTTGCAATATTAAAAAATAATTATGGAAGCAATCAAGCAATGTAGACATTGAGTGGAACTTAAGACTTTTAAATTTATGTATGCTAGCCCAAATGAAACATAATTTTAGAAGTCATAAGGTTTTCATTATAATCAACATGTTGGTACTTTAGTCTTCCTCAAATTCAAAACATTTAGTTCAAAATGAAATTTACAACACACTAATAAGAATTCATAGGCTTCAGTGTTACGGAGAAGTGTGGTGCGATCATATATAAATCACAAAGCTTCACATGAGGCAAGTTCATATACAAAAAAAGATAGTAACAATAACAATTTAAATGTTGTTTGTTCACAAAAAACTAATTGATTAAATCTTTGAGGTGATATAACATCATGCAAAGCAAGCTCATTATCATTAGCACTTGAAGTAGACCTTTTCAAATGAGTTATGGCATTTGAGAAAGATATATCATTCTTAGTCTGAGAAGTAATAGATTGATTTTCCTGCAAATTTGAAGAACTAAGTAAGCCAATAGTAGTTTGAATAGAGCATGATTAGTAAGAGTGGAAGAAAATTATGATACAATTGAAGAAGTGTATAGTATTGATACTTCCATCATTGTCTATTGCAGATAATATAAGATCAAAATCAAGTATGTTTTTAGAAAAATGGCTCAGTAAATCTGGAGGGTTTGAATCCTACAAAATTGGTATCCAAAATGGATAATGAAAATACATCAATTTAGATAATTATTTAATTTTCAAAGCCGTTGAAAAATTAGCCATTTAAAAAGAATGGTGACCCATAAAAAATATGACGATTGTAGTTCTAATGCTTTGTTAATTACACTTCCAATATGAGTTATTGTAATAACTGCTTGTTGTGAAAGGTTACTCGTAGAATCAAGAAAAACAGATTCCTAAATAATAGGAACCAACAAATTTTATTGACAAATAGTATAAAGTAAAACAATGTTATATGATGCTATGAAAATTTAAATTTGTATTAAGAATGTTATATAATAGCATACATCAGCTTGAGGTAAAGATGACATGTAAGACTTGATAAGGTTAGCATCATCGGTTAGCTTTTTCACAGTCAAACTTAAAGATGGATTCTTTTTGTTAAAATCAGTCACTTCTACTCTGAAGAGGAATGTTTTTTTGAGCTAACAATTTAACTCATTTGGAGAGTCATCTTCATCACCTTCCTGCAATTAGAGTTAAATAAAAACTAAAGTTGATTCTTATTTGATTGGACTCGACATGGACCTTGTATCTTTACAAAACCAGAAAACTCAAAATTGTTTTTTATATAAATTATAAAATATATGATGAAAGTACATGTTTTGCTAAATTCAGTGCTTAAGTATTAGTTAGCTTAGCCATAAGTTTCACCTAACATGTATACTGATACAAGCTATAAATTAACACAGAAACGCCAAAACAGGGAAACCCCATCATAGGCCATTGTTGCGTCCAACTCACATCTAAAGCACTTTCTTTTTTTGTGAAAGTTGTGTGTGAATGTCACTTATTTTATCCTTCCCGTGTTCTAAGCCCTTGTGATTTTTCTTTAATGAGCTACGACACACGCTCTGAGTTTCTGTTTTTTAATACTTGGCAGGTGGAAACATGGCTCACAAAAGCTGAATAGAGCACCTAGAAATTCCATATATAACTCTCAAAATTACTTATAACCCGCTCTCTTTCATACCAACGTGGTATTAGTGGCTAATTACATCCATTCATCGTCCAAGTACATGAACACAAACCCCTTTTTCAGGGTTTTTTTTATATAAATATATCTTAAAAAAATTATATATCATTTTATCATACTTCTAAAATTATGTATCAAAATATTCTTTTTTTTTCTATATTAAAAAGTCGGTTTGACTCAAACCAACTTCTCAACGTGTTTTTTTTTTAATTAAAAACCTGTTGAGAAATCGGTTTGGAGGAAACCGACTTCTCAACATTAAAATTCAATTTTTTTAACATCCTGTTGAGAAGTTGGTTTTTTCTAAACCGACTTCTCAACAAATTTTAAATTAAAGAAAAAGCATGTGGGAAAGTTGATTTGAGTCAAACCGACTACCTAATATGAAAAAAATATATATTTTAATATATAATCTTAAAAGTGTGATAAAATAATAAATAAATTTTTTTAGATATATTGATATAAAAAAGACCCTTTTCCAACTCGGCTATCTCATCCCAATAAGTAATTGAGGATGTGTTCTCAAAGTATTAAAAATAGAGAGAAGTTTAATGTCTTAAAAGAGGAAGAAAATAGAATAGGGGTATTTCTAAGAATTTATGCTATTTAATTTTAATAAAAATGAGAAAATTGTAATAGAAAATATCAAATTAAGATGTAATGTGTTATCAACCTGGGGATAAATAGAATGTAACTAATTAATTAAAAGAAAAAAGTCCATTTGACCCAAATTTAAATTGTGACAATTAAGAAAGCCCATCTGTTATGAAAAATAAGATAGATACGTAAAACCCAAAGATTAATTAACAAATGGAAATATGTAGTTAAAGTGAAAAAGGAAACATTATTATTATTATTATTATTATAACAAAACTCACGATTACAAAATTACTTTTAATAAGTAAGATTCAATAAATTTTATAAAAAATTCATATAATTATATTTTTAAAATAATTTTTTTATAATACTTAAATAAATTTAAAATTTTAATAGTAATTCTTTGAACGTTACTTTTTTTTCCTATCTAATACAAAAATCACGTATAGGTTCTAATCTGCGGGTAATTGACTACCCTAATGCAGACTTAAAAATAATTTATTAAAATGGTGTAGTTTTAAAACTATTTTTTAATATAGTGTAGTTTCTACTATATTAATTTTTTTTTTTTTTACTTACGTGGCACTTGCGTTAGTCAACTTAGCGTAAGTCAAGCCACGTGGCATCGTTAAACCGCGGCTAAACGACTTTTTTTTTTTAATTTTCATTTTTCTTCTCTTAAAAGTGAAAAAGTTATGATTTGAACCTAAGTATCTTTAGTGCATGTTATCATTACCACTACATCAAATCACTTTTCTAATTTATAGATGTAAATTATAATATATATTAAATATTATAAAATGATATTTGTATCGATGTCCCATTAAATAACTATATAATTTTTTTTAAATTTGCATATAATTAGAGTCGTCAAAACAGGTCAAACTCGTCGGATCGGCCTATTTACTCGCATAAATTATGTGAGTTGAACTTCAAAATTAGTGACCCATAAAAAATACGGGTAATTTTAGATCGACTCGTTTAACCCGCGAGTTAAATGGGTTATCCGGCAAAGCCTGCGGCCAACCCGCATTTTTTTTTAAATTAAATTTTTTTATTTGAGTACACAAACTTAACGAAAATAAAAATTTACGCTAGTGGCCAGTCGACTTTACGGGTTAAACAAGTTAATTCAAAATTATCGGTATTTTTTACGGGTAACTAATTTTGACGTCTGACTCGCATAATTGATGCAAGTAAACAGGTCAACCGGACGAGTTTGACCCATTTTGACGGCTCTAATTATATGCAAATTAAAAAAATTTAGATAGTTATTTAATCGGTAAAACGATACAAATATCATTTAATAATATTTAATATATATTATAATTTACATCTATAAACAGAAAAGTGATTTGGTGTAGTGGTAATGATAGTATGCATATTAAAAAGTAATTTCAAAACTATATTATTTTAATAAATTATTTCCAAATCTGCAATGAATTACCCCTAATCTGCTACGCCTCGTCCCGCGGCAAAAAAATGTTTTTCTTTTATTTTAATTTCCTCTCGAGGAATTAAAATTAATTTAGTAATTTTGGTCAGCCCAGTCAACGACACCCAAAAATTCATTTTTATTTATTTTAATATATAATAACCATTTTTAACTGAGTTGCAATAGAAGGCGAAAAAGGAACAGAACAGAGCGCCATTCAGCTTCAACTATCCTTTTTCTCTTTCTTCCAATCCTAACGGACCCGTCTCTGCAAACAGGTAAAATTTTCAGCTTTTCTGCTTTTTCTTTCTGCCCTTTTGACTTTTCTTTCTCCTTTGTTTGTTTGTTTGTTTTCTGTTTACAACTTTTGATTGATTATTATCTGGTTACTGGGTACGTTGATTGTTGTCTTTTGTTTAATCATGTTCATGTGTGTTGTATGCTGAATTTTTGTTTTCTTTTTTAAGGTTGTAAGTTATGCAATTGTTGAGGTTGCCCTGAGAGAAGAAGGTGTTGTGTTTGAAGTTTCTGAGAGGTTTCTATGATGGCAAACAAGTTAACGGGGCAGCTGGTGGGTTCAGAGATACATGGATTCCACACAATGCAGGGTACGTAATTGACGCATTTCTCCCCTCCTCCTTTTCTCAGTTTTCTCTTGGTCTTTTTGGATTATGCTGTTTCTTTTTTTTTTTTTGTTGAACTCAAGTTTCGATTTTGAAAATCTCCCTCTTGTTCTCTCTCCTGTTTTTCTTTGGGGCGAAAAGAAAGTTTAAATTTTGATATATAAATTTTTCTCTGTTTTTGGTTAGGTCGCATTTAGAGCTATATTTTGCTCCTAAGAATGCTCTTAAAAAGTTTATTTTCCTGGGTACTGGTACCTTGATTAGTTTTCAAACATTTATTGGTTCTTGTTTATACTTAGTGGACTTTAATCATTTTTTGTGAGAATCATCCACAAATCAATGTTTGACAACTTATCAAGGTACCAAGAAAAAACCAGGGTACCGTTGCAACTCCCCGAGGTTTTATGTTATTTCCTTATATTAGAAGCCATTTTTTTCTTTTTTTGTCAATAGCCTTAATACTGGAATATCCTTTTACTGTATATTTGAAATACTAAACTGACTTCAGAGTAGCTGAATTCCACTGGAATAACGTTTTTAATAATTCTATATTTTGCGTTTGCTGTGAGAACAATGAGTAGAAGTAAAAAACAGACTGAGTAAATTGTTTCTTGTATTAAGGTAAAGTGTCTAAGATTTAGTAATTGTTACTTGTTAGTATCTCATACAGCGATGAGTGCAGAATATATTAATTTTGTGAGTTCTGCAAGATGTTCAAACAAATGTTGTAAGATCAAGCTAGAATGTTCATGACTTTGCGAGGCTTGGTCCCAAGAGTCGGTAAATCATCTGAGATGTCATACTAGCATACAAATAGTAGTTTTTGTTAGGCCGTATTGGAAGGGAACTAATGAAAGGAAGTAGAAAATTAAAATCTCCGGATGTGAAAGTGTGACCCTAACTTTTGGTTTAATACGGTATTATCATATAGAAAATTGTACTTTTTAAGATGAGGTTGAAAGGAAGATGACAATTTAGATATTCACTATGAACTTCTGTTGCTGTAGGCTTCCCACTGCAAATATTACCACTACTACCAATTGCTTGGTCAGTGGTCAATGCATATTTATCATCTCTGTTGATTTGTTGTTCTGAAGTAATTTCTTATATATGGCCCAGAGCTGGATGTTCTGAACACTATGGAGGAAGCAAGAAGCAGATGGCTTCGTTCGAATGAGATTCATGCCATACTCTGTAATCACAAATATTTCACCATCAATGTCAAGCCAGTGAATTTGCCCAAAAGTAATTATATATTGCTATTTGCTGCAACTTGATGTTTGTAAAGTGGATATGCTTAATTTTCATGCTGATCTACCATTCATTTTCATATAGACTGTTTCTTATCATATTCATTTCTGTCTTTCTTAATTTCCATAAAATAAAGCATTTTGACGTTCTTGCTTGCTTGCTTGCGATTTGCAGCTTGTGTTGTAAATATTGTAAACTTGTAGACCCTTTAATTCCTGGTGAAGCAATTCTTAGCAAATAGTAGAAGACATAAAAAAACAGATGTGTGTGTACACATTTATGCATCATTCAAGTGTATATGTCATGAATAAAGCAATATAAAGTCTCACTATAAATGATTCCTGGCATTGTTCATTCATAGATCTATTATATAGAATTTTGATCAATTAGTTATTTTGCATCTAAGTAACTAGTTTTCACTTTATTAAAAATTATATGATGTCAAACAGGACTAAATTTTATGTGTAAAACAGGTGGTACTATTGTATTATTTGACCGCAAGATGCTTAGGAACTTTCGAAAAGATGGGCACAACTGGAAAAAGAAAAAGGATGGGAAAACTGTTAAAGAAGCCCACGAGCACTTAAAAGTGAGGATTTTCATTTTCTTGGGTGTTTATTTGAAGTTTTGTGGTAGCAAGTAGCCTATTGAATTAAGTTTCTTGAACATATATCCAGAGGGGTTTTAATGGTTTCTCCTATATTGAATTTGGTCCTTTTTAATGGTTTCTCCTAATGTTTTCCTAGTTCTTTTCTACCCCTTTTAATTAGACTATCTAATTGGTTTTACTGAAAATTTGTTTTGATAGAGCTCAATGACATCGATTGATCAATGTAACCGACCCCACCTAGTGTTATAAGGCTTGGTTGTTGTTGTTGTATCATATATCTATGGGGGATAATCTACCATGTTTATGATTATGAGGATATTTACTATGATATGAAGATGATCAAATTCTTCTCTTTTTCGGTTTATATGGAATGTGAAGGGAATAAAATATTGTGACACAAAGATGATGGAGAGTATAGCAAGTAGCCTGATAAGCATTGGGTTTGGTTAAATCTTGAAATATGGGGAGATTCCTAAAGCTCAGTTGTGTACTTTACCAGTTTTATTGATACAGTTTTCAATTCAACGTGCTTTCTTCCATAAGTAGTAATTTGTTGTAGGGACTTTTGATATTTACTAGGTTTAGATATCACTTATGTTAAATTTAGAAGTATGAATTAACTAATTGGATGGTGTTTGATCTATATAATGCATTCTCTTTGCTTTGTATATCATACAGTTCGTGTACAATGAGTTTAATATCATTTTTATCATTATTTCTGGGTAACATTTGGAGAATAAATTATGTTTATTCTCTTAATCTTATCACAAGATTACAGTGTTTATTTTGTATGATCGACTTTTCTAACTACAGTATTGTTATAAGTGATTCTGATGTTAGATTGAGTCACTGATGACGTATATAATATCTGATGTTTTACTTTCTGGTCATTCTTTCCCCCCCCCCCCCATCCATCAGGTCGGTAATGAAGAAAGGATCCACGTATATTATGCACATGGCCAAGATAACCCAAGTTTTGTTCGTAGATGTTATTGGTTGCTTGATAAGTATGTATATCAATGTTTAGCTTGACTCTTAAGGCCCCAGTTCCACCCTGTTATGCATGTCCATACTTCTGAACTATGAAGTAGTAATGGTGGTTATGTATTTCTTGTATATTTTTTGGTTAAACATAGAATAAAAAGAAGTCTGCAAATAGTAATGTGACTTATGATTGTGGTTATTATTTTCTTTTCAGGAGTCTGGAGCACATAGTCCTTGTTCATTATCGTGAAACACAGGAGGTTGTGTTTACAATTTTCTTTATTCTTTTTTCCTTTCAAGGTTTAATTTCACCTCACAAACCATGACTAAGGTGCGCTATGTGTATGTTGCTTTGCCCAATAGAAAGACCATATATGTTTACTAACACATATGAAGTCATTAGTCAGTTTGTGACCCTTAGATCAGTAATGTAGTTCTAGGCATTCAAACATGTCTGGATACACAAAAATTATGTCTACTAGAAAAATATGTAGCGGATTAGCTGATGGTATATAAGCTTCAAAAACTGATTATTAAAACAAGTGGGCTAGCTATTTTAGGCCATGTGGTTTGTCCTATTTCACATGTCATGGGCCACTTGGGATGGGATATGACAAAATATTGACACAGCCATCTTTAGTCAGAGCATGAGGGTTTAAAAGCTTGCTCTAAGACTGCCAACTATAGTTTTATGTATGCTACTATAAACAACCCAAATTTGACAAACTGCTAATATGAGTTGGCTCTTTAAAAGTTGACTGTTTATTATGGTGCTTCTTTACTTATTATTTCTGGAGTAAATTACACTCCATTACCTTGAGGTTTGTCAAAAATAAAAATGACAGCAAACCCCAAACTTGATCATAAATTACATTCCACCCCCTTTTTTGTATTTGACTAACTATTGACTTAACACCGTTAAGTATTTCGAAAAGAAAAAAAATAAATTAACCTATTATTAATTATTAATGTGCTCTATATTACAACAAATTTTTTTAAGATTAAATCTTATGATTTCTTCTTTACAAAACCAAGTTGGCTTTTTAATATAAAAGTGAAATTTGACAAATGTTATATATGAAGAGTATAATTCATATATGTATTTATTTTATTCGAACAAATAATTGATATTCTATGTATGTCTATTATGTAAAAAAAAAAAAACTGTACTCTCCTTTTCTAGTTTTGTTTCTTATGTGGAGTCCTCTAGCTCAACTGCTTGTAAGCAAAGACCATGCTTTCAATTATTTTGTCTATACAAGACATAGATTAACACGATATGTTGTCAAGGATGGACCCACCTTAGTGGGTGTGGGGCCCCACTTACTTGAAAAGAAAATTCTAATACTACATACCTTGTTGCTTTTTGTGGCAGAGGTGATCCATATCATTTCCATGGAAAACTTGATGTTATTTATGCATTAATGCGCCAATGGCCTTGTAGCCTAGTGGCACTTACCCAGTCTTAAGCCTCAAGGCTTGGGGAGGTGTGCAGGGACCCTAGTTCAAAACCTAGTAACTGCATCTTGGGATTTATTCGTTCTTGTGAGTTTATTAAGGAGGGCTTGTAGATATGTTTGGTGCAATTAATGCAATGTACATACTACGTATGACAATTTTTTTTTTTTATGGATTAAGAATGCATTACATACAAATAAAAGGTAGTTTCCTTGCACCAGTATTGAAAGAAATGACTTTTTCAACAAGAATACTGATATAAAATTTTATATCCCACTCATTGTTTCATTGTGTTGAAAGCTGCTTTTATTTCTCCTTCCAGTCTTCTTTAGAATTGTAAAATAAAGAAGTTCTTTTATTTTTCTGTATACATATTAAAATTACTTTTGTTAGGAAGACAACTATATATTTTAGCCCAAGATCTCATTAGTGTGGGGTTTCATCACTTAGTTTCTTTTCGTGGAAAATATTTAACACATCTTTATAATAATACATAATCCCATGCTTAATGTGCCATTTATGCTGTATCTGGTTAATGAATATAATTTGGCTTTCTAACCTTCATTAGGTTGTGGTTTATGATACAGTTGCAAGGTTCGCCTGTCACACCTGTAAATTCGAATTCTAGTTCTGCCTCTGATCCAACTGCACCATGGATTTTATCAGAAGAATTAGATTCTGGGACCAACACTGCTTATGCTGGTGGTGAGAAATAACTTCTAGATGATTGCAGTCTATCTTCTTACAAGTTATACTCTTGAAAGCTATCAATATGGAAGGCTTATTACATTTCTTTGAAACATTGGGATTTTTAATACTGAAGACGTTAGGGGTTTGTTTGGAATAAATGAGAGGCAGGATAACGAGTTTAGAGAAAAGGACATGTATGATGTGCATGTCTTTATACATTACACATTTTTATTCCTCCCACTCCCATCATATTTTTCTTCCACCCATCTTTCCAAAGGAAGCTAAAGATAAGGGTTTTTGTTTTTTGGGTTTGTCATGCTATATATATTTGTTTACTATTGTTGCTGTCTTGGATACTGTAGTTTTCTTTCCTTGACTAGGTATATATTCTCATCGCTTTTTCTGTTTTGGAGATAAACTGAGCTTAATGACAATTTTTTTGGTAAATTGCTTAATGACAATTTAACAGTCAAAAGTCATGAACTGAGGCTTCATGAGATTAATACACTTGAATGGGATGACTTGGTGGCTTCAAATGATAACACCTCTACTAATGAAGGTAATTGTTTGTGCTTTAGCAGAACCAGTTTTTTGTTGGGAAACACCTTATTATTTTATAACTTCAAATTAAACTTTTTGCAGGCAAAGTTCCATGTTTGGATCAACAAAATCAAAGTGTACTGAATGACTGTTTCAGCAACGTAATATACTCTTATCTTTCTTTCATTTGTGTTCATTATTCTGTTCTTTGTTGTGCTTTCTCATTTATGTTTTGTTGATGGGGCCATTAGTCCTTTGAAATTTTCTTTGATTGAAAAAGAAATTTTTGATTACAAAGGAGGTGTAAGACCTGATGTGGGGAGGGGGAAAGGTAGGCTAAAGTGGAGGCAAAGCGGCCTCAATGGGAATCAATCCCGGGATCAAGTAGTCCCCAAAGGGACTTGGTGCCACTTGAGCTACGGCTCTTGGGCTAGAAAAAGAAATTTTATTAGAGAAAAGAAGTAAAGCACAACTAGGAGGAGGATAAGATATCCTCCAATACAGAAAATAAAAAGAACATGGAAGAAGAAAGATTCAAGAATGCAGCAAGGCTTCCCAATCTCTTTGCATATTGGAAATGAAACTCCCTTGCAACAGCCATGAGCAAAGCGCTAGAGAGAGGCCAAAAACACAATCCTATCCCAAAGCAAATCTAAGGGAAAAGAGAGAACCTTAGAATGCAGGCATTCTTATCCAACTCCAACCAAAGTGCCAAACACTCCAAAGAGCAGAAAAAGCTGCACACTGCCATAAAGATTTTGCCTCCTTGTTGTTGGTCCTTTTAAATTTATCTAAGAATCTATCATCCTCTTTAAAATATATGTGAAAAGAGAAGGTTGTATTATATTTCTTTGACAACAGATTTAGTAGATGCTCAGGCATTCAGCATCCATCATCCAGCATTGCACGTTTCTTATCTCACTATTGAATTATTTTTTGTAGATGTAAGAAGTTACAAAACAGTTTTTCCTTTATTATATTATTTTTCAAATCACCAGTAATCACATATCGAAAGCCACAACCATTTAAAAGAAGAGGCCTCAAAATGATCCTGAAGGCATGATTGTGTTTTTCTTTTTTATATGTTTTACTTGTTTTCTTGGTGTTCTCATGGGCTAAGACTTAACTCAACTGTTCCCATTTACTGAGGTTGAAGGAACCAGGTAGCTAGTATATTCTCTTTCACACTTATATGTGCGCAATATAAATTATATTTTATAGATCACTTAAATTGACAGTAAAAGGTGTCGTTATATATTCAATAGATAAAACATATAAGGTTATTGTTAGTATAGATAAAATTGTTTAGCTTAAATTTATATCCTCTCTCTTTTCCCTCTCCTCCCTCTTCCTTCTTTCTTTCTTTCTTTTTTGCAGTGATCCTTGCTTTCTAATAGCTGTTGTTCTAACCTATATAGGGTTTTTATCACCAGGTAGCCAGCAACCCATCAGTAGAAATTCCTTCTTTTGATGATTTAACTCAGCCAATTGCTGGGAGCAATACTGTTCCTTACAGTTTTCCAGAAAGTGTTAATCTTCAGAGGAATCGTCCTATCTCTTTGGGTGGTGTTGATTCCTTGGGCACTTTGGTCAATGACGGCTTGCAAAGTCAGGACAGCTTTGGAATGTGGATGAACAACATCATATCTGATTCACCATGCTGTGTAGATGCGTCAGCTCTTGAATCCTCAGTTTCTTCATCTGTTCATGAACCATATTCATCTCATAACCAGCAACCTTCTCTGCCTGAACAAGTATTTAATCTCACTGATGTGTCCCCTTCATGGGCATCTTCCGCTGAGAAAACAAAGGTTTCCTTTTGCTATTCTCATATATCTACTTGCTAGTAATTATTTTCTGTTACAATTGTATCTTTCTATGGAAATTTTGGTCTTGAATAATTTCCATTGAATCAATCAAGTAATTTATACAAAGGTCCTAGCACTAATTTAGGAAACAAAATATCTCCCTAATTGCAGATCCTTACACAAAATAACAAAATATATACATTCCTAAAAATTTGGACACAGATTCTCACACTCACCCTCAAGCTGGTGAGTAGGTGTTTGCCATTCCCAGCTTGGATACAATTCTTTGAAATGTGGAGCTGCTCAATCCTTTGGTGAGGATATCCGCAAGTTGTCCTTGTGTGGGCACATAATGGAGTACAAATCAAGCCACTGTCAAGCTTCTCCTTGATGAAATGTCTATCCACTTCGATGTGCTTAGTCCGATCATGTTGAATCGGATTATGTGTTATGCTGATTGCTGATTTATTATCACAGTAGAGCCTCATAGGATCTTCCCACTTAATCTTCAAATCTTCTAAAATGATTTTAAGCCAAAGTAATTCATGCACGCCTTGTGCCATACACGAAATTCTGCTTCAGCACTTGAACGTGCCACTACACTCTGGTTTTTTACTTTTCCATGTCACAAGGTTTCCTCCAAGGAAAGTGCGATACCCAGTAGTTGATCTCCTGTCAACAATTGACCTTGCGTAGTAAGCATCAGTGTATGCTTCAAGTGTCATATTCCCATTTCTTTAAACAAAATTCCTCTTCCTAGAGTTCCCTTTAGATATTGCAGAATTCTATGAGCAGCCTATAAATGAACCTCTCTTGGGCGGTGCATAAATTGACTGATCAAGCTTACTCCATAGGCAATATCCAGTCTGGTGTGAGACAAGTAAATGAATCTGCCCACCAGGCGTTGATTTATCTCCTTAACTACAGTAGCATCCTCTTTTGCATTCCCTAGTTTTAGGCTCGGGTCCACAAGAGTACTCACAAGTTTACAAGCTGTTTTGCCTGTTTCCTTGATCAAATCAGTGATGTACTTCTACTGGGATATGAAGATCCCTTTCCTGGAGTGTGTCACTTCAATCTCTAGAAAATATTTCAGTTTTCCCAGGGTTTTAATCTCAAACTCCTTGGCCAAGCAATGACTCAAAATTTTTTGTTCTTTTCTATCATCCCCGGTTAATGTTATATCATATTGTTACTCCCTCTAACGCAGAGTGTTTGATGAACAATATATGATTCCCTTGACTTTGTTTGTACCCCAAGGATGTCATAACTCTAGCAAACCTTCCAAACCAGGCCCTGGGTGATTGTTTCAGCCTATACGAGGCCTTTTTTAAC
The DNA here is from genome assembly GCA_023212625.1 of Styphnolobium japonicum. NCBI lineage: Eukaryota > Viridiplantae > Streptophyta > Magnoliopsida > Fabales > Fabaceae > Styphnolobium > Styphnolobium japonicum. The sequence continues at coordinate 14,273,856 of JALBWW010000003.1, read as the reverse complement.
TTGCATACTGTGTTGGCAGCCATGTTCCTACCATATCCTGGAGGCATTTCCATATAAATTTCCTCCTCGAGTTCCCCGTACAAGAAAGCATTCTTCATATCTAATTGTTATAATTCCCAACTGTGATTGGCAGCCAGGGATAATATCACCCTGATTGTATTCATTTTAGCAACCAGAGTAAAGGTCTCCAAATGATCAATCCCATAGGTTTGTGTGAACCCTTTGGCAACTAACCTCACTTTGTATCTCTCGATTGACCCATCAGTCCTATATTTCACTGTATATACCCACTTGCATCCAACTGGTTTTTTTTCCTGTTGGTAAAGTGACCAACACCTAGGTTTATTCTTCTCTAACGCCTCCATCTCTTCATTCACGACTTGCTTCCATTTTTCATTGGACAGTGCCTCAGATAGGATAGTAGGTATAGAGTTAGTGTTTAGGTTTACAAGGAAAGTTCTGTGAGCTGGTGAGAGATTTTTAGAGGACAAATAATTTGAGAGGGGGTATAAAGGCTGCTTGGTACATTTTTTGGTTCCTTTTCTAATGGCAATTAGGAGGTCCAGGTCATCTTCAACAGTTTGGGTTTTGGTTTCATCCTGTAAAGCTGGAAAATCAGAAATTGTTACCTCATTTGAAGGAGTTGAGTTGGACTTTTAGACCTACATAGATTCCAGAACGGCCTTTGACTTTCTTGTGTACACCAGAACTTTTCCAAATCTCACATCCAATTGAGTGGCCTCATTGGACTTGGGTTCAACTTCAAAAGGATGGTCAGGTTCAGTCTCAATCGAAAGGTTAGGAAGGGGAGGAAGATCGGGTAACGCAAAATGTATTTCCTTATCTTTGCTAAGACTCTCCCCCTGAAGATAAGGTTGAGGAAAATAGGCTTCTTGCTCATGGAAGGTTACATCCCATGACACAGAAAACTTTGATGGATAGGGATAACATTTATATCCTTTTTGAGTGGAAGAATACCTAACAAAAACACATCTTAGGGCTCCAGGATCAAGTTTCCCCTTGTCTTGACCATGGATATGAACAAATGATACACACTCAAAGATCTGAGGTTTGAGATTGTTGGTAGTGGAGAGATTCGGGGTAAAAGGAAGCAAGGACATCCATAGGGCTTTTGAATCCTAAGACTCTAGAGGGTAATCTATTGATAAGATGGGTTGTCATAAGAACAGCTTCCCCCCATAAGGTTTTTGGAACATTTTTTTGATACAACAGTGCCTGAGTTTGGTTTAGAAGGTGCCCATTTTTCTGCTTTGCAATGCCATTCTGTTGTGGTGTTTTGACACAAGAAGACTCGTGGATTATGCCCTCCTTTTGACAAAAATGAGTAAGAACCTGATTAAAATAGTCATTGGCATTGTTAGAAAGTCTTTTGATATTGACACCAAACTAGTTTTTTACCATAGAGAAGAAAATTGGGAAAACAGTGCTTACTTCAGACTTATGTTTGACTTATGTTTGAGTAAGAAAATCCAGGTAACCCGAGTACAATCATCAAAGAAGGTCACAAACCATCGAGCACGGGACACATTTGGAATAGTAGAGGGAGCCCAAACATCCGAATGAATAAGATAAAATGGAAATGTGCTTTTGTTATTACTTATTGGAAAGGGTACACGCTTGTATTTAACAAGCTCACACACCTCACAATGAAGACTCTCAACATCTAATTTGGTAAAAAAGGAAGGAAACAAAACTTTGATAATCTGAAAAGAAGGATGTCCTAAATGACAGTGGTAAAGAAAAATCTTCTTGTTGGATAGCGTAGTCTCGGACATGAATGAATGAGGTAGGTTATTCTCGACCATGATAGATAGATTTGGTTCTTCAAGGTAGTAAAGGCCATTCCATTCTCTAGCACGTCCAATTGTCCTCCATGAATCCTTGTCCTGAAATACATAATGACTGCTGTGAAAAATCACAATACAGGATAAGTCTTTTGTAAATTTTTGTATAGAGACAAGATAAGTGGATAATTTTGGGTCATGGAACACATTTTTCAAGGTTATTGATTGGTTTATTTTGATATTACCTAGACCAGCTACAGTTACAATAGTACCATCGACTGTGGCAATTTTCTTATTGCTAGGACAAGGTGTGTATGTGGAGAAGTGTTTGGATAAGGGCGTCATGTGGTCAGTGGCACCCGAATCCAGTATCTAGAACTGGATGGGAGGTGTTTCTGAGACATTTAATCCAAATGATAATGGGAGTTTACCTGAATACACCAAAGTACAAGTACCTATTGGTTTTTCCAGGCTCGTAAGGAAAGCTCTCACCTTGTCTATCTCTCCCTGGTTAAGACTGGTGGATTTGGGTTTGTGCTCTTCATTTTTTTCAGTAACAGTAACATGAGCATAGCCACTCTTCCGTGAAGATTCCCCCTATTTCCCCCATTCACAAGTAGGAGGTTTTCCATGCAGTTTCCAGCACTTCTCCTGAGTGTGGCGTGCCTTGTTGCATAGGTGCACCATAATCCATCCTTCTTCTTCTCTACACTTACTAGCCCTCGTTTAATGTGTTCAGCCACCATGGCTGAACTTTCTATAGTTGGGGTATCCAACATTAGACTCCTTTTACTCTCCTCACTTCGTACCATAGCCACCACTTCATTGAGACATGGAATTTCTTGTCTCCCCAGAATTTGGATTCTGATCTGATCAAACTCAGGATTCAGGCCAACGAGAAAGTCATAAACTTTTTCTTGCTCAATAAACTCCTTGAGAACCCCTGCATCATTAGAACATTTTGTTTTGATCACTCTATAATGATCTAGTTCCATCCATAGAGACTTCAGTTGATTAGCATATTCAGTAACAGTTTTATTCCCTTGCTTTGCTGCCACTATTTTCACCTTTACATCATATACTTGAGCAGCATCTTTGGCGTTTGTTCTACTGCATCCCAAATCTCCTTGGAAGTGTTGAGGAACATGCAAGTGTCACTAATTTCTGGAATCATCGAATTCCATAGTCAGGCCATGATCATGGAGTCTTCTTCATCCCATGCTGCGAACTTTAGGACTTTTCTTGTCAGGTCCAGTACCCGTGAGGTGGCTCAACTTCCCTTTTCCCTTCAGTACTGTGCGAACAAGTTGGGACCACTTAAGGTAATTCTTCCCACTCAGCCTATATGCCGAGTGGATACTCTGCAATTCTCTGGGATGTTGAGGTTAGGCATCCCCTGTTTCCAGTATCTCCTCTTCCTTCAACATCTTAAAGGCACAATGAAGGTGAAAATAATGATAGTGGCACAATGAAGGTGCCCTGAACTGAAAAAGGTCCAAGAACGGCTGCAACGAAGGCGGCTAGTGTTTTTTTTTGTTTTTCTAGTGGAAGTCAGATCTCCCAAATCGGAAGCTCTGATACGATATGGAAAATTTGGTCTTGAATAATTTCCATTGAATCAATCAGGTAATTTATACAAAGGTCCGAACACTAATTTAGGAAACATAATATCTCCCTCATTACAGAATATCTCTCTAATTACAGATCCTTACACAAAATATATACATTCCTAAAATAGCATTCCTAAAAATTGGGACACGGATTCTCATAGTTTCTTTCCCACTATATGTATTATTTGGTTTCTTAGTTGATTTCTCATCCTTTTCATTCAATCCTGGACAATATAATATGCCTGTGGAATTCCAAAGCTTTAAACTACATAATCTAAAACTCCACTAGGAATATGCTTTGTCAGTTATTTTTCAATGTTAAAAAAATGCATCAGTTGGCATCATGAGTAGCACTCTGGCTACAAGTATGTGCATCTTCATGTGTATAGATTGTAACCTAAAATTTAACACAGTAAATAATTGCCTTATGATCAAATTCATGTTTACTACCCGTTATTTTGCAACTATTACTAGACTTTCTAAGTTCCTTTACTTCTTGCAGGTCCTGGTGACTGGATTATTTCATCATGACTATCTACACCTTGCAAAGTCCAATCTATTGTGTGTCTGTGGTGATGTATGTGTTCCTGCAGAAATTGTTCAGGATGGGGTCTACCGATGCTGGGTATCACCACATTCTCCTGGATTGGTGAATCTCTATATGAGCTTCGATGGCCATAAGCCTATTAGCCAAGTTGTTAATTTTGAGTATCGTACTCCTGTTTTGCATGATCCTACTGGTTATATGGAAGAGAAGTACAACTGGGACGAGTTCCGACTTCAGATGAGGCTTGCTTCTTTGCTCTTTGCTGCACAAAAGAGCCTTGATATTTTCTCTAGTAATGTATCACTTAATGCACTGAAAGAAGCTAAGAAATTTGCCTTCAAAACATCATTTATTTCCAAAAGTTGGCAAACCTTGATGAAGTCAACTGAAGACAACACAATTCCCTTTCCACAAGCAAAAGATGCCTTGTTTGAAATTGCATTAAAAAACAGAGTAAAGGAATGGCTTGTGGAAAGAATTTTCTTAGGCTGTAAGACTGCTGAATATGATGCACAAGGCCAAGGCATAATTCATTTGTGTGCAATTTTGGGATATACATGGGCTGTTTCCTTATTTTCATGGTCAGGCTTGTCGCTGGATTTCCGTGACAAATTTGGTTGGACAGCTCTTCATTGGTCAGCATATTATGGAAGGTATAATACATAGACACCCCACTTGTTTAAACAGTTAGCCTTGCTGCGACCACATTGACTTAAAAATCATTTTCTAACGTAGCTTCACTGTTCAAGTTCTGTTCACTTTCTTTTTTCCCTACGGATAAACTGACATAAATATAACCTATGTGAATTTAGCATGGATTTAGGTACAGTAGGCTGTCCATATAGTAATACTTTCTTATATTTATTTCTTCCTTTTAATCCACTAATTAACCTGAATGAACTTTTCATTGTTTATTTGATTTAAAATTGGTTCTGAAGGGAGAAAATGGTTGCAACTCTGTTATCTGCTGGGGCAAAGCCAAACTTGGTCACAGATCCAACTCCACAAAATCCTGGTGGATGTACTGCTGCTGATCTTGCTTACATGAAGGGATATGATGGCTTAGCAGCTTATCTTTCAGAAAAGTCTCTGGTTGAGCAGTTCAATGACATGAGCATAGCTGGAAATATCAGTGGCTCACTGGAAACTAGCACAACTGATCCAGTAAATTCTGAGGACCTTACTGAGGACCAGCTGTACATGAAGGATACGTTGGCAGCTTACCGAACAACTGCTGAGGCAGCAGCACGCATACAAGCTGCATTTAGGGAGCGCTCACTAAAGTTGCGAGCTAAGGCAATTGAGTTTTGCAGTCCAGAGGCTGAAGCACGCCAAATAGTTGCAGCATTGAAAATTCAACATGCCTTTCGCAGCTTTGAGACAAGGAAAATGATGGCAGCTGCTGCTCGCATCCAGCATACATACCGTACATGGAAGTTCCGTAAAGACTTTCTCAACATGCGACGTCAGGCTATTAAAATTCAAGTGAGAGCTACTCTTCCTGCCTCTGTTATTGCTCATTGTCCTGAGTAAACATATATCATATTGTAAATTCATGTTATTTGTTTGAGTCATGTTTTTGACTGATTGAGATATCAGTTGGCACCTGGCACAAATCTTAACATGACTTGTTCCACAAGTTATGAGCACAGTCATGCTCATCCAAGTACTTTTAGCCACCATGGACTTAAGTCAATTGTTTTTCTTCACCATAGACTTAAGTTTTTACCAGTTTTAAAGAAGCCTACTAAAATGGAAACAATCAATGCAAAGATTACCCTTAAACCAGAATCTGAAATAAAACTTATACATTTGAGAGGATGTTGATGTCGTACCCCTGGAATATTGGATCTAGGAATGGTCTTCTAAGTTTCTAACCTTAGTTTCTTTCCCATCTAGTCATAGCTTCACAAAATTGCTAATGCTTAGTTGTTGAGCAGAGCACCTTCACATCTCTGCCTTGGCACTGAGATCACTGAAGCGAAGCAATGTAGAGAGCAATAGAGACACTTGAAAATGTCATTTTCATTGTTTTTAGGGTAGGGGGGTAACTTATCCATCTATCTATCATGTATATATGTGTGTGTGAATTTGTTTCTTGTTTCCTTTTTCTTTTTCTTAGCTCATAGGAGGCCCACCAAGTATATGTGACAGGAGATTAGCCCTCTATACTCTTTAAATTGTAAACCCTAGTTACTAATGAGGGTGTAATTCAATCCCAGGTTTTCATAGATGAAACCAACAGATTTTGTTCCCTAAATTGAGTTGCATCTTCTTGAGTTCTTGTTATAATTTACATCCAGAAAAAGACTGATAGCATATATTCCAATGCAGGCTTTTTTCCGGGGCTTTCAAGTACGGAAGCAGTATCGGAAAATTATTTGGTCGGTTGGAGTGCTTGAGAAAGCAATCCTGCGTTGGCGTTTAAAGAGAAAAGGTTTCCGTGGGCTCCAGGTTAATCCTGACCAAGAAATGAAAGATGAGAAGCAGGAAAGTGATATAGAGGAAGACTTCTTTCGGACTGGTAGGAAACAAGCTGAAGAACGTGTTGAGAGATCTGTAGTACGTGTTCAGTCCATGTTCCGTTCCAAGAAAGCACAAGAAGAGTATAGGAGGATGAAGCTGGCCCTAAATCAAGCAAAGGTGACTAATTTATGCAAATATTATTGCTAAGATTTGACTTTGCATGTATATTTACGTGTAGAATTGCTTTGTGCAGCTGGATCTGGAATTCGAAGAACTCCTCAATTCTGAAGTTGACATGTTAATGTAGACATAGGTTCCCATAAAGGTTCTTATTTTTGGGATGTAGCCTATTCCTTAGACTCCTGTGACAAACTAGTGATCTATAAAGGGTGGTTGGTGCCGTTTTTGTATAGCATGTAGATCTTGTAAATTCCCTAGTGTAGATTTGAACCCTTGACCCTTTCAAGTTGCTTTAATATCTATGAAGTTATGTGTAATTGGGTTCTGTATGGTGGATGTCTCTGATGTGAGATGTACTAGTTGTGACTTAAATAACAAGCTTTCATAGAGTTGAATAGACAGAACAATTATTGCCGCAGTCTGTATCATCTATACACCTAAACCAGTCCGTTACAGAGGATGGCAATCAATCTATCATTATTTAGCATCACTGGGACATGTATATTATTTGAGCAGAAGATAGGAAAGGAGAAAGGGAATGGGAAGAAAGAAAGATGTTATGGCCATAGGCTAGCTAGCATTTCTAAATTCATTTTATTAGTTATTTAATTCCCAGCTCCAAACTGCGATATTGAAGCAGTAAATAGGGGAATTGTACTTTTTTAAATATGGAATTGAATAAAATAAAAGAGTTACTTTGTTACACAAACAGGCCTATAAAACTAAATAAAGTAAAGATTTATTTTGGCCTTTTAAAGATTTAAGTTATTAGTAATATTAAATTAGTTTTTTATTAATAATTAATGTCATTAATTTTGTTCTTTTAAGAATTAATTTAATGTCATTATAAAGACTAATTTTAATGATAAAAATGTAATATTTAAGAGTTAATTTGATGTCATATATCTTTTGATAATCAATTTGATATATTTATAAATATAGGATCAATGTGATAGAGCCAAAATAAATATTTACTCAACTAATTTTTTTGTATGAAAGTAAATTTATAACATACAACGAGCAATATTTGTCATTGAGTTCTTATCCAAACTAACTTTGTTCATTAGTTACAGAGAATTGTTATGGTACTCTTATGAGTTTAGTATCTTGGGTGAGTTGTCAAATATTTATTAATTATTAATTATATAATAAATGTTTGAAAATTTATTAAATATAATTAACAACTAATGAATACTTAACAACTCACTTTAGGTACCGATATCTTAGAAAAAAAGATAGGTACCAGACAAATTTCCTTAGTTACATTACTCCAAAATGTTTGGTATTAATAAAAACCAAAAAAGTATTCCTTCCCTGAATTATTTTAAAAGACAACTTAAAATTGCGACCAATGATAGGAACAATGTGTGTTATAATTTATAGTCCAAAATAATAAAAGTAATTATACTTGCTTAACTTATAGTCACACATTCTTCACATACTCATAAAAATTATTAGATAATACCCTGGTCTTATAACTTTCTTTAAATGGTTCAGACTTGCACATACTTCACATAATTCATGCAAATATTTTTTCACATTATAAGATGATTGGTGTCTCTTCACTGTATATGTATGGAACACATGTAAATGCTTGCCAACATTAAACCTTTCGTGAAGCAGCAAATACTAATTCTTTAACGAAGTACCTCTTTGCGGAGACATCTCTTAAACTAGGACGAAAATCATAACTCTTGAGAACATAGTTGTTAAAATCACGAGTTAACTCGTGAAATCAGACGAGTTTACAAGTTTATCTACCAAATCGAGCCAACTCAGACTTTGGTGGACTCAGGTGAACTAGGTAAACTTTGCTTAACTCGGGTGTTCACTGAGTTTGAACACTTGTCCAGATTTGAGCAAAAAAAGCACAAAACGATGGCGTTTTACAAAGCACACTGTTTCACCTAGGTTGAAGACTCACCCAAACCATTGCACCATCGCACCATGTTAAGCTCTCTCTACTGCTTTCCTCTGCATGCCACAATTCTGCTCCGTGCCGTGAAGCTTCAGGTGCATGTGTTGGTTACAATTTGGTGTTATGTGAGTACGTCTGTTGCAACTAGTGTTGCGTGAGTGCACTGGTTGCAATTTGGTGTTGCTTGAGTGCTTCTCTTTGATATGATTTCATATTTCCTAATGTGTTATGTTCCCTCATGCTTTACTTTGTTGTCAACGTAAGGAGTGCTTGTTTGGTAATAGAATGTGGTTGTGGTTGTGGTTGGGAAACTTTGGTTTACTGTAAAAGGCCTAACAACTGTTGAATTTGTTATGAACTGAATTGCACAGGTGTAGCATCTGCTTAGTTTACCCAAGTCAAGGTTTTTTTAGTAGCATGTGAGTCTTGTCCCTCATCATATACTGAACAATTGACACAATGATTGTTCTTGTTCTTGAAGTCAAGAGTGAACCCAAGGGGGAAGCTGTGCTTAAAGTGACATTGTTCAATAGTGTGTCCCATTTTATTGCAAAATGTACATTGCTTGGAAGCATTGCCTCCTCTTCCTCTTCCATTTCCTTGCCTCCAATTCTGATTGTCACTCGAATTGACCATCACTTTCAAATCCACAATGGGACCAATGAGCTGCCTTTCTTGTTATAGCACAAGAGAGAAGGCTTTGGTAATGGGTGGAAATGGCCATCATCAAGATTTGAGTTTTAACTGTGTTGTAGACATCCCCAAGTTCCTTAAGGAAACAAATGATCTCTTCAGATTCACGATATTGTCTCACAACTTTCATAAGAGTGCAAGTGCATTTCACTGCGTATATGCAATTAGGGAGTGGCCTCAAAGCCCCCAATTCTTCCCACAAGATACCCAATTTAGTGTAGAAGTCAGTGACTGATTTCTCACCTTATCTTATGGAATGAATTTCTTGCAACAGATCTAAAACCCTAAAGTGATATCCCTTTGAAAATCTGTCTCGCAAATGATCCCAGAGAATCTTGGCACTCTCAATGTGAATGGTGCTTTGAGCTATTGAAGGAGACAAAGTTCTTGTGATCCACGAGAGCACCATTATGTTGCATCACTCCCAGGTCTCATAATTCACATCATCTTGGCTCGGCATCAGAAGTTTTCCATTAACAAACTTCAACTTGTTCTTAGACATTAGAGCTCTCTTCATCGCAGGCTCCATGTGTGATAATTGGAACCATTCATTTGATGATTGATAAGGAGAGTACTTGGATTTTCTCCAAGATGAAGATAATATTCGTTCGAAGGATTCTGTGACTGATCTGCATATCCTTGATTTTGCATCGAACCACCATTGCTGGAGTTTGATTCCTCCATGATTATACGGGCAAGAATCTCAGAGATTGAAGATACATATTGAAACTTGAAGAAGCAAGAACAATCAAATGAATTAAGAATCAAGAACTTGTGACATAATGAATTCCATTAACAAAAAATGAAAGATACAACAATATTTATATCAGCTTGACCAAACTATTAGTAACTAACAAATTACAGCTATGAAACTAACTGTTGTGATTATACCACTTAGCCAATACCAAGCAATCACAACAAGCACACATATGCGGAAATAGAAAGGTTATGTAGAAACCAATCCCAAGAAAGCAAAATAGCAAAATTAAGGAAGATTAAAGAGGAGTAAAGAGAAACAACACACAAGATTTACCCTGGTTCAGCCAATATAGCCTACATCCAGCATTAGAGATCATCCACTAAGATTAGAACAAGATTACAAGTGTTTTGGATCAAACTATCCAATAGGAACAACATCCTATCTAGCTTTACAATCTCTCCACACTCTTGAACTCTCTCCACCTTAGCAATCTCAACCTATCAATGATGTTTCCTCTCAAGACAACCCTATTCTGCAGCCTCTCACAAGTTTGTCTCGTCTCTGCCTCCCTTTTGAAAGTTTAACCTACTGTTTTATTGCATCAGAAAACAGAATTTATATATCAGATGTCCGCGTCGCGGCATGGATTCTTCACGTCGCGGCGCCCAACCTTCGGGACCCTGACAGAAAACTTGGCCGAAGCTTCCGCGCCGCGGCGTGGATTGTTCCATGCCGCGGCGTGCACTAAGCCATGCCGCGGCGTGGCTCCCATGCCGCGGCGTGCACTAATCCATGCCGCGGCGTGGCCCTGCTGCAGCTTCCAAACTGGTTTCCAAGACTTGTCCAACATCTCAAATCACCTATGAGACATCCTCACACTAACTTTACATAATTGCATAACTAACCTTAATTGACTTGTGACTAACTAACTATATTCCTAACAATTATCCCATGTTATTTGTTTGATTTGGTGTTGCATATGTGTTGGTGTTGTGTTTTCCACCATTTTATGGGTGATTCATTTTTTTTTTATGTCATTCCAGCATGTTGGACAATGTTGGAGGATTTGAATTTTGAAAATCTTGAATTCTTGACTTGATTTGTTTTAAGGTTTAGCTTTATGAACTTATGCTTTATAATTTTTTTTTATTTATGTATGGTTTTAATTTATACTATCATACTCTGTTATTTTTGTTTGCTTTATTATAGAGTTAGAATGTTAAATGTTGATTATGAAAATATTATTTTATTATGTTTGGATACTACAATATATTTTTTAATATTATTTTTTAAGTAAATAAACTAATTATGAGTCGAGTTTTGCAAGTTTGACAACCTTGCTTTAGAATATCATGAATTATTCAGGAATATAATTTAAAATGAAAGGTCTTTCATCTTCACCAAACAGTATTGTAAATTTTCCTAATTCATGTAAATAATTTGCATTATATAATATGTGGCATTAGTTGGTTGTTGGCATTTGCTGCATCGCAATGAACTCTTCAGTTTTGGAAGATGCTCTGGTCTCTTTAGTTTTTTCTATTCAAAAATTTCCAAGATCAACACATGCCTGGGCGCTGGAAGTTAATTGGTTAACGATACCCCACCTTTATTTAAACATATATTTATAATATTAATTATGTGTAAAAACTATACCTACAATGGCATTTCCACCAAGTTAAAACTAACTAGCATTAGTGAAAGGAAAATTCAATGGAGAAAATGAGATCAGTGTCCGTGATATTATTAACGCAACTATTCTTACTAAAAATGAATCATGCAGTAGTAGTCGGAATTCAACTTGGCCAAGCCATTGCTCCTCGTAGACCTAATCCAAACCCACTACTCTTTGGCCAACCTCACTCCCAAGAGCATGCTCATTTTGTAACATCTCTAACACTGACATACTGCACCAAGAGAAGTGTTGGAGACTGCGTGAAACCTTGGAAACCGAGACGTCGAAAACACGTTGTTGTTTGCATATATCATTCTATTAACTTGTGCTTGACGCAATTCAGAGACAGGCCTGCAGATTCAACAGAGTTGCACTTGAAGAAGCAGGGGGAGCCAATAGGTCTAACTCTAACCCATTATCTCATGGCCATTCCGACACTGTTGACCTTGTACTGTTTCAAGGCTACTTAAGACTCTGTGTTCACATCGAAACATGGACATGCTGGGGGAGAGGTATCTATTTCAGGCTCTCTGCGTTGGGCGAGTGTCTCCCTAAACGTCTACCGTTGTGCATGAGCAAATTCGGAGCTATACCTGGTAATTTCTTGTTTTGCCTTAAATTTGCACCAGGGCATTATCCGGTACCTATCTTTTTTTTCAAGATACCGGTACTCTTGTCTAGCATTTATTAGTTGTTATTTATATTTAATAGACTATTTAACATTTATTGTGAAACCAACAGTCAATAAATTATTGACAACTCACCCTGGGTACCAAACCCATTAGGGTACCATAGCAACTCCCTTTGCACCACCATAATAGCCAAATTAATAAGTTTAGTTATGTTTGTCTTATTGATATTATAATAATAATAATAATAATAATAATAATAATAATAATAAATAAATAAATAAATAAATAAATAAATAAAAACAGTACAAGAAAATAAACAGACATGAACACATGAAACTAAGCAATATAAGTCGCATTTGTTTTTCACCCTCTTCAATATTTTTATTAAATAAAAATATGAAAATTGAAATTAAGCAATTCAGTGTTGTTTCTAAAATATGGATTTGTTGATAATTTGACTATATTTGATTTTTTTATGAAAAAAGGTTTAGAATTAGATAGAGTCACTTGAAGTTAGTTAGACCCACCTATATATATGTATGTATAGTTATAAATTAACACTTGTGTGTGGGAGTGTCTATTGTCACTCCTACTAGTCTAGTGTCACTCCTCATCAACTAACTTTTATTTAATTTTTTCAAAATACTCTTAATTAAATTGTAGTTACTTATTTCTATTCAAATTACTTATCTATTACCACTCTTATATTTATCTAAACTCATCATTATTAATTATAATGATTAGTATTTTAAATAAAAAATATTTAATTTTTATACTTTTAATTGATAAGATGAATAGATATTCGAATCATTTATTTAAAAAAAGTTAAAAGAATTCTCTAAAAAAATTATTTTTTTTCCTCTCTAAAAAAATTATTTTTTTCTCTTTCTTAAAAATAAATAAATTTCTCTTTCTAGAGACAAGTAACTTTCTCTCTCTAGAAAAATTAATTTTCTATCTCTAAGAAAAGTAAGTTTCTCTCTCTAGAAAAAAAATAATTTTTCTCTCTAAAAAAATTAATTTTCTCTTTATAGAAAAGTAAGTTTCTATCTCTAAAAAAATTTATTTTCTCTCTCTTAAAAAAGTTAAATCTCTTTGTACAAAAAGTAATTATCTCTCTCTAGAAAAAAAATTTGATTTTCTCTCTTTAGAGAAAAGTTACTTTTTTCTATGTAGAAAAAGTAAGTTTCTTTCTCTAGAAAAATTAATTTTCTCTCTCTAAAAAAATAAATTTCTCTCTTTAGAAAAAGTTAATTTTTTCCATGTAGAAAAATAAGTTTCTCTCTCTAAAAAAAAGTAATTTCCTCTCTAGAAAAAATTGATTTTCTCTCTCTAGAAATTTTTTTTGATCTTCTCTCTTTAGAAAAAATAAGTTTCTCTCTTTAGAAAAATTAATATTCTCTATCTAAAAAAGTAAGTTTCTTTCTAGAAAAAAATTAGTTTTCTCTTTCTAAAAAAGTTAATCTTCTCTATGTAGAAAAAGTAAGTTTCTCTCTCTAGAAAGATTAACTTTCTCTCTCTAGGGTTTTTTCTCTCTAAAAAAAAGTAAGTTTCTCTTTCTAGAAAATTTATTTTTCTATCTCTAGAAAATAATTGGGTTAGGATTTCAGATGAGTTATGGATTGGTTAGATCTTAAATGGGTCATGAGTAAGTTAATAATTAGATATCCAATAGATATGGAACTCAATCCATTAACTAATCTGATCCAATCTATTTAATTTTTTATTATTATTAGATGGATTAGATTGGATTGGATTTAGACAAAAATAGATTGTATGAATGATGAATAAATTGATCACTTTGACACCCCTAATTTATAATAGTATTCAATAGAACACATATTTGCAAATATTTTAATTACTCACTTACATTTATCATTTTTCCAACATTGTCCATTGACTATTATTATGATTATATAATTTCTGAGGGCGTTTTAAAATTCTTATAATGTAGGGAATCCTCTTAGCTGACGGCTTATGTTGACAAAGATTAAGGCCATTGGAGGACTAAGCTACAGTTTGGCTTGAGTATTGTTAAGGGGCATCATTTGAGATGTCCCTAGAAATATTTCATAATAAACGATTGGCTTATAACCTTTTCTTTATTGGATATTTGGATTGTGACCTTCATAGCTTACACAGTTTGATTAATTCCTTTCACAAGTAATTTGTAAGCTCTAACTTTTTTACCACTATAACAATAATTCAATGAAACATCCATCCATCCGTGTTGTATAGAAATAGCACAATTACTTTCATCTTTTTTTAAGCATCAATATCTTAATTAGTTTTCAGTTTTCAAATATTTATTAATTACTAATTATATTTAATGTACTCTAAACAATATTGTAGGAATAAACAATTAATAAATAAAAATCAATGTATCATATGACAAATTTTTCTTTTAAGTAGTCTTTTTTCCTATTAAAGCTCTGTTTGAAAGAGCTTATAATTAGCTTATTTGGACTTATCTACTACAATGATCACTTATGAAATATATTTTTTCTCATTTTGATGAACTTATTAAAACAACTTTTGAAATCCTTATAAATTGTTTTGGACTTATTTTCATAAGTCAGAAATTCAAACTTATGAAAATAAATTTTTACAAAAGTTAAAAACAACTTAAGCACTAATTGTTTTTATAATAATTTTTTACAAAATCAACATTAACGGATTGACACAATTCATAACATATCTTTCAAATACACAATACTTATTCCAGAGAGTTTATGAAAAATATTTTTCAAAATGTTTATCCAAATGTTATTTAGGTTATTCTAGATCATTTTTATATCAATAAAATTTATTAAATAAGCTCTACTCAAATAAATACTTATATAAATTATATTTCAAAACGGGGATTAAGTGTGAACAACTTTCATGAAAGAAAATGATTAATAAGCTCTCTTGAATAAATAATTATAGTTATTTATCAAAACAGGCCCAAACAACTTTCGTGAACGAAATCGAAGACCACTGCAACTCGGGGCCATTTATAACATTCAGGCCATTTTTAGTTCTGCAATTTGAGTATCCCATATAGACTGCAAAACAAGCTTGTCAACCTTGCCAAAAAAATAGAAACAAGCTAGTCTCATAACGAAGTAAAAGTAAAATTACCATTAAAATATGCAATTTACATGGGCAGCGACATCTAAAAACTACAAAGCTAATGTTGAGATTGCATCAGCTGGATGATAATCAACAACTTGGAGCACACTTATTGACTATATTCCCTATTTGATGTACTGAGAGAGCCACTTAAAGCCTTCACCATATCCCATCTTGCGGACAATACTGCACATGAACACCTCTAGAGGACGGAGATTAGAGTCAGCCAAGTTGACCTTGCCCTTGCCTGTAGTGAAGTTAGTCAGGCCCATATGATAAAGTAACTCATCCTCCGAGGCAGCATAAGGTATGTCGATCTTGTTTCCCAAGATAAGGAAAGGTACTTTTGTCAGTGACTCATCAGAAAGAAGAGCATCCAACTCCTTCTTAGATTCTGGTAATCTGTCCTTATCATATGCGTCAACCAGGTATACTACAGCATCCACCTACATGATATAAAATTCACAGTTAACATGTAAGTCTCATCATAGGAAACTATCAACTGTGCAAATTAGCCCTCAAAGCAATTCCTAATAATTAGTTGACAATAACCTATAAAAACTTGAGACTCGTTCTAGCAAGATATAGAGCAACCAGCAAGCCACGCATAAAGACATTGACAATATAAAAGAACCACGAAGTGCATAAAAACCATTAAAAAAAAAAAAAAAACCTTACTTTTGAATGAGATTGAAAAGAAGTTTATATCTGACAAAATAACCACGATCTGAGGAAGCCCATATATTCCATGCTAAGAAGTTACCAAAAAAAAATTTCTCGACTATTAAGCAAGGTTTACTTATCGAATCTTCCATATTTTTACAACAAGGAATTAAAGAAATTCAATATGCTTGAACTTTTATATTCTAAAAAAAGAAAAGAAAAAAAAAACTTTGATCTGTAACGGGAAAAAGCATTTTCCCTTCGACAAGGGCATATTCAAAGATGACATAGGTTTTGCATCTTAAGGTCTAATCTGAGGTAAAACTAAAATATTGGTTCAATGTTTGTCCAGATTTCATCATGAAATTAAGTCACACAGCGGATCAATAAATATGAGATAATAGACATTCCAGACCAAAACCAAGTGTAAATCCTGCTTTGCTGCTGCTTAAACGAGAAGCAAAATTTCCCATTTTCCTTCAAAATTTTAATAAAAGGACTGCCAAGATTAGCTCACAGCACACGTGTATAAGCTACAAAGGAAATAACAGATAATGTTTTTGTTCACAACCATTCTGATAATGAAAGGATCAAGTGTCACAATCACAATTCACACTCATGACTGCTTTTCCCTACTTGGACAAAAACCATCCAAAGCTGCTAATACAAACAACACGAAACCAATAACAAAAGGGTATTTAGAAAACAGATCAATTTGAAAACTTTAATCATAATATGGAAACTTGCATTGAACCAGAAACAAACCTGAGCATAATAGTCCCTCCAGACTCTGCGAGCAATCTGGTGCCCACCCAAATCGAAGGCCTTGAATTTAATCTTCCCAATACTCAACTCCTCCGAAGTTGGATATTGAGTGGGTTGGTGCTGAACTAGTCTCTGCAAAAAAAAAAAAAAAAAAGGGGGCAAATTTTATACATATACCAAAATTTCAATTCCTCAACAACTGCTAAAAAACAACAACAACAACAACAGCAGCAGATTAAGATAGAAGAAAAAAAAAAAAGAAAACCTCATCTTTGAGCATGTGAAGCAAGGTGGTCTTCCCAGCATTATCTAGTCCTAGGAATAAGATCTTCGCCTCCTTTTGGTAGAGACCAAGGGATGCCAGAATTCCATAGAACCAATCAAATAGAAACATGTTTTCTCGGAATCCACGAAGGATTTGCTGTTCCACTCAGACGGAAAAAAAAACAATAACAACAACAAAATCTCCGCCGGAGATTGGGAAGCTGCCGAAGAGGTCGCCGGAAAATCCGACCGGCGAAGCGAAGAATCAACAGAGAGACCAAGAAAACGAAAGACAAAATGTGTTTTTTGTTTTTATAATTTTTTTGAGAGATTTTTTGGAATTTATAGTGGTGGTGGGTGAAGACTGGTTACCGGTGTGGCGAGTGAAGGAGACGTTGTGCGGCTGAGTAAATGACCGAATGCTGGTGTTGGCGGGTTAGGGGCGGGAGCGAGGTGACCGGAAGCGCCAGTTTTTGGGCAGGTGTTCCAGTTGTACGCATTTCATTGGTTGATACGCGTCATTGGGTTTGTTACAGTGACCGGGGTCGCTTGCGTGTATGTTATACAGAAGAATATATAATTTGGTTGCTAAAAAGGAAAAAGATCAAAATCATTAGTTATTAAATTTGTATCCGTAGTGAATTCTGTCATGTTATTAATTAATAGGTTAGTGATTTAATTAGTGAGTGTAATTTTGTAAAATTAAATAAATATTTATATATATATATATATTATATGATAATATTTATTATTATAAATAATTAAAATATTTTTATTTAAAAATAATAATGACTTTAAAAAAAATATTTATCCTTTAATTTATAAAAAAAAATTAATATTTTTATTAAAATACTTATAATTCAAAAAATAAATTATAACTTCTTAAAAAAATTTTAAAAAATTAATTTCATGACTGATTTATTAATTTTTAATCAAATTAACTGAGTTGAGTCAAATCAAGTTACATCAATTTTAATATATAATCAATCCAAATGAGCATTCCAACTAATTACTTTATCAGTTAACCGATTAATTGATGAGACCGACCGACCAGTCCGACTTTAATAAGACTGACTCCAAACACAAACAAAGACAACAAAACAAAATAACACGTACATTTATGAAAAATTATTGTCAGATCTTTACTCAAATAAAAAATGTTATATTAGAATTATTTTATATATAAAAGTTTACCTTGTTAGTATTATATTAAAATCTTTTATATAAATTTATATTTAATCACTTTGCTTTTTTATTTTCTTCGTTATTGTATAAATTAAACTATCTATTTATATTATTCACATCTTCCTTTCACTTTAAGTTTTTCTTTTTTAAACGGTTCAAATTGTATATATTTTTCATATAATAATATATATAAATGTTTTTATATACAATTATATAATATATATTTGGATAACTAGTATAAGTTTTTTCAGTATAATGAATTTTAGAGGATTTAGTTTTAAAAGAAATTTTGTGAGATTGAGTTATGGTTTTTTTGTTTTTTTTGTCTAAACATTTTGAGAAAGTTAGGATACACTACTACTTTTGAAAAAAGTCGCATCTCCTTTCACCATCGTGCATTTAGAGGAACTCTCATAACATCTATGTTTGAATTACTTTTGAGGATTTAAATATAAGTAATGTTATATAAATAACACTTTACAGATACAAAAATTTACTCATTTTTTCTCCATTTGATTTATCTATGGATTTGTGTAATGTTACATTAACCTTTCTTTCTCATGAATACACATGCGATTTCTTTTTGGTAAATAAAAGTATAGGGAGGAAGAGGTTGCCCCATATACATGCATTTATTGACACTGTATATTTATTATCCCTTTTTGTTTTCTTTAAATGTTCATATATAAAATTATCCTGTAAATATACCACAACACCACAAGAATACAAATGAGTTTTAAAACCAAATTTTGGGGATAGTACTTGAGGATTTATAATAAAAAGTAATTTTTTTTATAAAAATGGATAATATACATTATATTAATCTAAAATATGAAATTACTATAATTAAAATAATACTTTATGTTAGCTTTAGTAGATATAATTCAATAAATTACATCCAAAATATATTTTTCTCAAAATACATTCTAAACAAAATTTTGCTCAAAATATATTCTCGGGGGAATACTAAACATCTTACATATATTTGTAATGGTGCAAAATTCTTTCTCCAAGTTAAAATTTGAAACGAGTTATAGCAATGCATGCATCATTTTGCACCTCCAGTCAAACTTGCGTGTACACTTACCTAATTGATAGTATGGAGTTTTTTTTTTTCCTTTTTTTAAGTGAATTGATAACAATGGAGTTAGTTATACACAGATTAAAATTTACTCTTTTATATGAAAAAGTTGCAGATAGCGATCCTGTAAGTTTTGATATAATTATTATATTAAATTACTTTTTATAAACGTTTAGTTTTATCAATTTAACTATTGTAAAAATTTTCATATGATAAATTAAGTTTATAAAATTTAAAAGTTGATTGATGTTTAGTTTATTGAACTAATTATTCTTTTGTATAATATACTTTTAAAATATAGACAAATCTCAATTTTATATTAGATACTAATAAATGTTCCATTTATCTTAAATTTTATGCATGATCATCATGATAATATCATATATAATAGTTAAACTGATAAAATTTGTAATTTACAAAAATAAAAATCAAAACTATAAGTGTACAAAGACTTATACATAAATTAAATATTTGCGCACCCAAAAATTTTTATGGAACAATTTCTAGTAATACCTAATGTGATTTTATTTCTGAATCAAAAAAGAAAAAAGAGAGCTAATTTTGTTTCTATTTTTTAACATGATATAAAAAATATTTGTCTTTTTCTAATAGAAAATTTGATATTGTTATTACATGAAAACAGCTTTAATCATTAACTAAACATTATAAAAATATTAAAATGTACTTTATGAAAAATAATACTTTGTTCCTTTTAGTTCTTTTTAGAAAAAAATGTCTTATAAGAAGAAAACAAAAACATTTTTAATGAAGTTAAACATTTTTTAGCTACTGAAAAAACAACAAAAGAACGGTTTTCAACTTCTTTTTTCAAAGCTGAAATCTTCAGACTTTTTTTTAAAATAATTTATAAAACACTTCAAGAATTACTTTAGAAAACAAATCCAAACGCGGACTTTATTATAATTTTTTGGAGCCGGACTTTATCATAATAGTGTAATAGGTTAATAGCATGTCAGGCTGGTTACCTGGTTCTGATCGTTTTGAGGGACGTGCATTGCAGCCTGCAGGGATGTTGAATTGAATCACAGCTCCAGTTGTGCGTTTGACCCTGAAACGCATGTTTTGGTCTCCGGCTGCTAACAGGTAGGTACACGCTTTTAGTATTGATGTCCCTATGCATGACCAAATCTTTGTCCTTTTCAATAATAGCTTTATGTAAGATACTCTCGGTCTAAAGACACCCGCTCACACCAGGGCCTTCTCCACTGGAAACATGAATCATGCATAAATTTATTTTTTATTTTATGTTCAAATTTAACTTTTTTTTTATTTGAAAAATAAAAGTAATAAAAATTAAATTTTTGACCACTTAATTATAAAGATTCGAAGCTATTAAATAAAAATTTATAAATAATTTTATATTTTTAATAAAAATAAAAATAAAAAGAATTTAATTTCTAGCAACCCAGTTTAACCATTAAATTGAATCTCGTATAAATAGTTCATTTTACAGTTCATATGAAATTATTTTACCCCAAAAAAAAACTCAGACGATTTTTGTTCTTTCTGCAATTCTCATGGTGTTAACTACTTAACCATCAGATGGTTCACATCATCCTAGGTCATGAGCAAGACAATGATTCAGATTCATTCCTTTCTCTCCGTTTTTATATTTGTCAAACATAATCGGATCACAAGAAAGAAATCAGAGAAAACTCTGCTTCCATTCATATTTAACAGGGAATAAAGTGGAGTCAGATTCTTCCAAATTTATTTGAGTTTCAGCCCAGTCTCATACCACCCTATAACAGAATCCAGTATTTCAAAGGAGAATATTCCCCCCAAAAAATCTCGAAGATACAAATTGTATCACGTAAAATTACTGCAGTTATATCAAATAATCCAATCAAAATCAAAATCATCAAAAGCAAAAACAATGGGCAAAACTCTTCTAATGTAACTGCAGACAGTGCTAGTTGACCAGGGAAGGGGAACAAAAAATGATGCTGAACACTACTTGATATATTGGGAGAGCCACTTGAAGCCATCGCCATATCCCATCTTACGGACAATGCTGCACATGAACACTTCAAGAGGCCGAAGGTTGGAGTCTGTAAGATTGATCTTTCCTTTGCCTGTGGTGAAATTGGACAGGCCTAGATGATATCGTAGCTCATCTTCTGAAGCTGCATATGGGATGTCAATCTTGTTGCCAAGCACAAGAAATGGAACATTTGCCAAGGCTTCATCCGAAAGCAAGGCATCAAGTTCCTTCTTCGATTCAGAAAATCTCTCTTTGTCATAGGCATCAACCAGGTAAACAACAGCATCCACCTGGAAAGCCAACATAGGTGAGAATTCTAAAGTAATATCCAAAAAATCTAAAAAGCATTGGAGTCATTGGAGCTTAGAAATATGCTTCCAAACAGGAAGTACATTATTAAATTCAGGGGGAATAAAGTGATAAGTGAAAAACGATTGTTGCTTAAATAAAAAACCGCCAATGTTCAAGAGGTTATAAGTCATGTCAGACAAGGGCAAAAAAATTAGTGAAATCAAATCTATACTTGAATTGATTTGTTGAAAGGCGATGCATCTAAATACTAAGCAATAATTACCAAACTAGCTTCAAGATAATGTTAATGGATAGTTTCTTCTCGCTCAAGGTGAAAGAATATATCGATTTACAACTGCGTCTTCTAATGTCTAAAAAGGATGAATCATTTTTTTAGAAAGTCTAATAATTAGCTATTTTACACAGATCTATGCATCTGTTATTTGTTCCTCCCACTCTCCTGTGATTCTTTCTTTCTAGTTCACCAGGGGGAAAAGAGGACATGTTTGGAAAGCCACTAGTAAACACCTCCTGAAAGGTTTAAAGGGGTGCTATCAGCGAAACTTCCACTGTCAATATTTGCCTCCCATGAATCAGATAAATACAAAGAGCTTTACCTGGGATTACGAAGGCATAATTTGGTGGATCAATGGCCACATGAAACCCAAGCCAATAGTTGCGGTACAATATAAATTATTAACAAGAATAATGGATCAGAAAAAAATTGTACCGAGCCAGAATCTAAAATGTATATGCTGGGAAAATTCAAAGCTTTAGAAAACAGCAACAATACATCAACCAAAGATCACAGGAAAAATGGGCAGAGAACAATGCACTGTTAGAATATTTCCTATTGTGAACGGCCACTAATTAATAGTATTTTAGGTTTTATAAAAATGGGTGGACAGTCGATCCATATAGGAGACAAATTAAGGCCATGGGTTTGTGATCCATTTAATTTGGGCCTATTACACTTTGTTAGGCCGATGTGTTTGGCAGCTATTACTATAAGCATAATCTTGCAGTAGCCCGTGATGGGAGGGCTTATTAGGGTTAACATAAGGTGTATCTATATATATACAAGCTAGGTCCCTTCCCTACTCCTAACTGAAAGTAAGCTTTATCATTGAAAGCCGCATAACGACTTGGAGTTGGAGACGAAGACCTAGCCTCCTAAAGACCATGTATGATTAATTCGTAATTACCATGTACGCTATTGATCTCAAGTCGGAATAATATTTGGAATTCTAACTTCACACATGCTTTAGACAATTTGCTTACAAGCACCTCATATGAAAAGTTGGCATTCCACATAGGAAGTGAACACTAATGAATAAGCCAGCCAGGAAGTAAGGGCGCTACAGTTGACGAGTTAAGAGAGAAGTCATAACCATTGCCAACCACTATATTAGAATATAGAGGATCATTATTTTAGAAATGCTATTCCAATTAAATGAAATCCAATGAAGTTAATCATAACCCAGTTTTGACCATCTTAGTTGGTGCATCATAACCTTGTGAAAAGCAATTGGGTCATCAATGAAACATTAAAATGTTACATAAGACCAAGAACCTATCGATAGCTATGTTCCATCCCATCCAACTGAAAAGCAAATCTGCACTAAGGCACTAACAAAAATCATTTGAAACGCATGCACTATCTATATTATATTGCAGGGAAAGTAAATGATAACAAAGTGATAAGCAAGTGGGTGGGCCAAGAATAAAACAACCCCGTCCTCCTCCCAAACCATCACAAACTATTAATGACATTCAGCGTTGCAAATAATCATCGAAGAGAAATCACAAATTGATAACCGAAAGATGAAGAGATTCAAGCATAATAATGAGAATGACCTTTGCATAATAGTCTTTCCAGACTCTGCGAGCAACTTGATGACCACCCAAATCAAAAGCCTTAAACTTGATCTTCCCAATGCTCAATTCCTCCGAAGTGGGGTGTTGGGTTGGCTGGTGCTGAACTAATCTCTGGAATGGAATAAATAAATAAAAAAAATCTAATTTTTCAACTCTCCAAAAACAATATATATAAAGGGTAAAAGATGATGATATTCATGTTAAGGGACACCAACCTCGTCTTTCAGCATGTGAAGGAGGGTGGTCTTGCCGGCATTATCGAGACCCAGGAACAGAATCTTGGCCTCCTTTTGCCAAAGACCAAGGGATGCCAGAATGCCATAGAACCAGTCAAAGAAGAACATCTTTCCCTGCTCTTTGGTTTATGTGTTCAGATCGAAACCCAATAATGGAAAAAGGAAATGGAGAATATGTTTGAATCTGAGGGAAAAAGTCACAGATCGAAGGTTGAGGAATGAGAAGGAACCAGATCCTAGATCGTTTGTCTCAATTGTCTGTCTCTTTTGGCATAAAGTGGCCAATTCAGCGTTGCAGAGGCATGTGGTGGGAATGGAGCTCTGTTTTTTATTTTTACTTTTTTTGTTT
The DNA here is from genome assembly GCA_023212625.1 of Styphnolobium japonicum. Classification (NCBI taxonomy): domain Eukaryota; kingdom Viridiplantae; phylum Streptophyta; class Magnoliopsida; order Fabales; family Fabaceae; genus Styphnolobium; species Styphnolobium japonicum. The sequence goes on along the minus strand of JALBWW010000003.1, from coordinate 14,249,799 downwards.
TCCAACTAGACATAGGGGACAGGGACCCAAGTACTAAACTAAGGTTGTGGCGATGGATCCAGTAAAAATATAACACATGCCACAATATAATTATGCATATTATTAAATTAAATTTAAAATATTATATAATAAAATTTAATTTAAAAATATGACAGTTGAAAAACTGATGAAAGAATTATTTATGAGTTGTGATTTTGATTCAGTGGGTTTATTTATGCTTTTTAATTTTTGAGTTTTTTTCTTGTTATATGACATTTAGAGAGAAAGAAAGTTATCATATTCTAAGATAATAGGAAGCCACAATCCTCAATAAATATTTATAATAATACTTATAAATAACCTATTAATGTAAGAAACTAACACAAAACTAACACAAGACCTTTTTATTAACATTATTTGATATTGTTAGTTGAACTAATTTTCATTAACTTTTTATAATTGCACACAAACCACAATTATTTTATTTTAAAGTTTTTTTTTATGAGTGAGAAAGCTAAAAACAAACAACAAACAACAAAAACAAAAGCTTAAGGCCGAAGCCTAAAAACTCCTAAGATATCAACCAGAATAAGTTGATGGGTCTAAGGATGACAATTCTCTCAAACGGTAAGATGATGAATTTGGTTAGAGCCTGCTTAGCAAGCTAATTAGCATTGAAATTCCTTTCACGAAGAGTATGCTGCAAAGACATTCTAAAGGCGAGCAATGAAGTCTCTGATCCTATTTGAATAATGTGATACAAATTCCAAGGACATTATTTTACTCTAATGTGATACTTATTTTATTTGGGATTTAGGAAGGGTGAGAAACACTGAAACCTACTCTAACCTATTTGAATAATAAAAAGAAAATAAATAAATCATACTAAAGTATAAGACTATTATGTTTTTAATTTAAGATTTTAATATTTTCACACAAAAGTTTAGTCTTTTAAATATTATAAATTTAGTGTATAATTTTAATACCAAAAAGGGATTTCTTTTTCCAGTTTAGTAAACTTGGGAATTTGGCCCAAATGGTTACTTACTAATGCCTTGATTTGTTTTTCACTCCCGGATAAATCTCTATTATTTTTTATTGGTAATGATATTTTTACATTTTTTTAATATTATTGTGTTATTAAATATTATTAAAAAATTAAATTGTTATTAATTATTTTATAAAAATTATCATATGTATTTAGTAACAATTTTGTTCATAAAGTCCTTGTTTGGATGAAATTTTTTACAAAATAATTAATAATTATTTTAATAATATTTAATAACATAATAGTGTAAGGAGAAATTGTAAAAATAAAATATAAGAATAACATTACTCTCTCTTTTTATACTCGGTTAAAATCGTAGGCCTTATATATATATATATATATATATATATATATATATATATATATATTAAAAAAAATGGCAAATGGCAAATGGCAACAACTCAATCTACCAATTTAATGAGATCTGGCTCTTTCCCACCTAGAGATACTAGCTTAATCTGCCAAGCAGCAGCATATTGGCCAACTTCTCTTTTATCGCAGCAAAGGCTTTTTTTCCTTTGTTATAAGTAAGTGTATCAATGGGTTAATTTTTTGGTAAAAAATAGGTTTATTTAGATGATTGCTTTTAGAATACTCACTCAAAGATTTTTTTCACACGAACACTACTCATTCATAGACCTTAACGGCCAAAAGGTGTGACCACTAAAGCAAGACTATTGATAAGGGAATTCAAACTTATGTACTTGGAGAGTATAAAATCTTATCTAGAATTCTTAAGGGGAAGTAACTCAAATGATTAACTTGATGAAAGTAATGATTATTTGGTTCGTTTTGAAAATTAATTAAGTATTTAATTACATTAACCAATAATTTACATATGGTTAACCATGAATCAAGTATCAAAATAAAGATAAATTATTAGTTAACCATATGTAAATTATTAGTTAATGTAATTGAATAAGTGGTTAATTTTCAAAACGAATCAAATAGTCATTACTGTTCATTAAACTAAATATTTGAGTCATTTTCCCAACTCTTAAACCAGTTGAGCCAAATTGAGTTTGCTACTTATTAGATTTTTAGACACATGCAAAAAGCCCAAATATTTATCTTGTGCTCTAATATAAGATATATTAAATAAAAGTTGCAAGTCAATTCCAAAATTGCATGGAGAGTATTTTGACACACAAAGGATTTCTCAAAATTTATTTTGTACCCACTTAAATTTTCCTAATTTTTAAGTACTTTATTTAATTAAATAGATTATTGAATTTTGGTTTCATATTTTTTTATACATAATATGAAGTAAATTATTGATTTTGGTAACAAAAATTCGCATCAAAATAAATTCAGCATGTCATTTGTAAAACAAAAATATTTCTTCCTTTAGAAAAAATAATTTGTAAGATATTCTTAGGTACTAATTATTTTTTAAGGTTACAATATATGCAACTAATTCTCTAAAATATAATGTGAAATTCAGAAAGTCACATATGCAATTTATATTCACGTCAATCTCTCCCGTTTTCATTCCTTACTATATGTTAAATTTTTCTTTAATTCATATCTTGAATCTTTATCTTTGAGATATCATATAATCGTAGACACTAAAAATTTAAAAATCTTTACACTCTTGAGGATCACTCGTATATTGAACATAATAATACTTTTAATTCTCATACTAATTCTCTAGTTTCCACTATTTTTATAAAACTCAAATACCAATCTTTTCATTTTTGGGCCTGTTCAGTTGTTCCCCAAAGCATGCAGGCCTACCAATCCCTGGTCCATATATAAAGCCCATTATCGTCACACAAGGTCATATAAGAAGCCATCTGCGCAAAACCCTAGCCGAACAGGACCTTCCCTTCCACTTTGCAATTACCAATTAGGGTTTGTCTCTTCAATTTCTCTCACAAAATTCTAACCAGTTTTTCTCTTTTTCAGTTGCCCCTTCTCTTGATCGTCTAATTTCGTGTGCGTTGATTGCAGATATGGCGAAGTCGAAGAACCACACAGCTCACAACCAGTCCCACAAGGCCCACAAGAATGGCATCAAAAAGCCTAGGAAGCACCGCCACACTTCCACAAAAGGGGTAAAAAAAAATTCTTTTTTTGTTTTTCTGGGTTTCCCTTCTTGATTGATCTGTGTCTATTGATTTCATGGTAATTCAATTATGGGTTTTTATTATTATTTTTTTGTTGGCAATTGGTGTAGATGGATCCCAAGTTTCTGAGGAATCAGAGGTACGCGAGGAAGCATAACAAGAAGAGTGGTGAAACAGCCACTGAGGAAGAGTAAACTGGCACTCTCAAACGGAACTATTAGGTTTTTTGAAATTCTCTTTGTTTTGATCGTAACCTTTGTGTCAGATCTGTCTTCAGTAGTACAGTGATTTTTATGGTTTCTTCTGGATTTCAATGAAGTCACAGAGAATGCAGTACTGTTATAGCATTTTTGCTATCTTCTGTTAAAGACCCTTGAAATTTTTATCAGTGGAATATTGAGGTGCTTGTGTTTTCAGTCACTGGCTCACTGCTATAGTTATGCTCGTGTCATAACCTCAACTTTGCTCCTTCTAATACGGGAAGGGTGCTAGCCTTTATTTTACACGTTGATTCTGAGTTGTGTCCTCTGCTAATGGTTCGCATTACAGCATGCTTTTGGATCTAAATTCAATTGGGCACAAGCTTGGATCTGTGTTATCCGAGCCGAGGGGACTAAGATCTTTCAAACTCCTTTTTGGGCTGATTTTAATCATAAGGCGGGGGAGAAGTGGAATTGTTTCTAAATTAGTCCTGATTCTTCTCATAGTACATATGTTGAAAATGATATTTGTGCTATGCTCAACATAGCGTAAAGAAGTTTTGCACTAATGAAGTGAATTTGGTTGAGCTGCCGAGTGTGCGCTGATTCATTCTTTGGTTAAGAATGAAATGGAATTGGGATATAATGTATGGTATCGATAACATTTTAGGGCTATTTTTGGAGCTCTCTCCTCCCCTCCTCTAACTTGTATTAATTACAGCTCACAGAAAAAACATTACAATCATACCTGAATACAAGGAGCGAAGGAAACAATGAACCGAGATCTCTTTCCTACTATATTCTAGGCCAAGAAACACTCACCTCTAACATACTATTCTTACTAGACCTTGCTTATATGTGGTGGGTTTGAATTTTCTGTTGGAGACCCCTTTCCCCATGCTTTCGGTAGAGGCCTCATGTTACCCAAGAAGGTGTTTGGTTTTTGTGGATCACTGTATAGTTCTTTGTTGTATCCCTCTATAAAACACTGAGCAGAGCCGTCCTGGGCTCATGGAACTAGGAAAGTAGAAAACAAACTGTCGACCAATTCAAATAAACATGTTCGTAACTCGAACATAATGCAGATATGTAATCATAAAATCACACATTATTGTCTAGTATAGGCATTGATCATCCTAATGGACGTGGTTATAAAGACCAAGAGGATGATGGAAATAATCTGAAAATTACATTTCAGCCACTGGTTGATTTGAATGAATTGAATCAAAGTTTGATTTCCCGGTATCACTTGATCATTCTGTTATACGAATGTGTGACTGGTCTAGCACATTGCTGGGAACCTTCAAGTAACACTTAATTGTTGTATCCTCCTAATTGACATTGTAAGAGCAAAGTATGCCAGGCTTGAAAGTTGGAGCCGAATGTGTCTCCTAGCCCTACCGTTGGAGCAACCAATATATGGATCTTATATGAAAAATGTGTCTGGTGAAATTCTGGAATTTTTATGTGCACTTAGCTGGGATAGAACAATGAATATACTGTATTATCTTTATATAAATATAAATTATGAAGAGCTTTTACGTTCTGCTAATTGAGAAAAAGCATTTGTCTTGCTTTGCTCTTTATATCATTACTAAAAGGGATTTTATGTATGTTGTTTCCAACATAATACTTCCTAAGACAACATCAGAATATATTACTAGAATATGGAAAATGCAATCTGTTTTTTTTTTTAAAAAAAAAATGAAACGTGAACCTAACTACAAAACCATCCTGATCATTTCAGGAACTTGTGGATGCTTCTAAGGTTCATCTTGCCATACCAATAACTGATAGACTGATGCCAATAACACCCATGGATACAGAAGAAAGAACTCATCAAGAACCAATTCCCAGCTTTATCTAGTGGATCGAGTGTATCAACGTGGTTGATTTCATGTAAACCTTATAATAAAAACTATTTAGAGTACATGTATTGGGTTCTAAACTCGAGCACTCTGAAAAATAGGTCACTCTGGAAGGCCTCCCATGTGAACCATCTTGACCATGATTAGGAGGAAACGAGTGTCTAAAGTGCAATAATAATGAATATAAGCATCTTTGATAGGCACCAACATTAACAAGAAAATAAGATATCAATACATTTAATATTTGGAGCCAATCCATTTTCAGGCCATTAGCGGACTCCCCCAAACGATTCCGTTCTTTTACAGGATTCTGAATGTGCTGATGTATTCCGCCTGAAGATGTGTAGTATCTTGAAACTCTCTCGTACAAGCAAATTTCTTCAAAAGTTTATACTTTGGGAATATTAGACTGCAACTGGTTCCCTTACTGAGCTAGAAGCTTGTGCTTTAACCTGCCTCAGTAATTGAAGAGGGGCACGTATTAACTCACCAGGCATAATAAACTATTTGTGTGTGAGTGTAAGTACAAGTCTGGAAGTACATTATGGATAGCTCACCTTTGCTGATTTAAATAGCTCATCAAGCACCTCAGACAAAGTTGGATGTGCGTGAACCGCAAATTTTATGTCCTGCATTGTACGGTTGTAAACACAAAAAAGTAAAAGTTACCAAATGGATAGGAATATAAATATTCTTGGGCTATTAACAAGTGAATTTATTAACAAACATGGACGAAAAGAAAATTATTTGTCAATGTAGCACATGCAGCCATTAATAACTAAGCGCCAGGCTCACACAAATGACAGCTTTGGTAGGAAATTTACCTGAATACGTGTCCCTAATGCTATTGCATTGGATGCCTCGTGGATGAGATCTGCAGCATGCAACCCAAAAATATGAACTCCTAGTATCTCTCCATTGTCAGGTCTGTATATCAACTGCATGAAAACAGCATAATGACAGTTAGCAAACAGTGAAGCTGGTTAGAAGAAAGTAATAAATGCATCTAGAGAAAAAGGATAAGAGTGTAGCACAAGTAAACCAGGACTCCCTGCTCTCACAACCGAATAACTTCGATATCAACAAAGTAATTCTTTAGCAGAAAACTCATCATCAGCATCTAACACTTAAGTCCAATTTGTTTAGATTTTGGCGAGTCTATAATCACCTTTGGCCCTTCACCAGTCATATTTGGGTAGTTTTGCAAAATCAATTCTCACATATTTCTATGTTGTAGAATTGATTCTAGGAGAAGAATGATTTTCTCGCTTCTCCGTTGAATTGATTCTAGGTGTGGGGCCTTGCAATTTTCCGAACATATCTACAGCAACAACAAAAGCCTTTTCCCACTAGGTAAGGTCGGTTACATGGATCAAACGACGCCATTGTGTTCTGTCAAAGACCATACTTTCAGATAGACCATTTATTTCAAGATCTTTTTTTATGATATCCCTTAGTGTTTTTAGTGGTTTACCTCTACCCCTATTTAAAGGACTATCCTCCATCTGATCAATTCTTCTCATCGGGACTTCTAATGGTCTCCTCCTCACATGACCAAGCCATCTTAAGCGAGACTGTTATTTTTTCATCAATGGGTGCTACTCCAACTTTCTCCTGAATGTACTCGGTCCTAATTCTATCTTTTCTTATATGTCCACTCATCCAGCGCAACATTCGCATCTTTGCAACCCTTAACTTATCTACTCCAACTTTCCGAACATATCTACACTCAACACTAAATCAATTTTAACAAGTGGGACCCAGTAATTTGCCAAAAATATCCCAATAGTTACACTTCAAAAGTGATTCTACTTTACAATACCCAAACAAATTTTAAAATCAATTCTTTTAACATCATTTATTTTACAATCTAACCCAAACAGGCAGTTAAAAAACTTCTGGACAGGAGTAGTATTAAAAGAGAAAGATACAGAAATATAACCTTGGCAAGTCCCTCCCCTTCGTTTTCTGCTAAGGCCTTTGTGTTAGCTTTAAAACTTGTTTTGGCAACACTTACTTCAAAACCCTCCTTTTCACCTTTCTCCCTTGCTTGAGGCTGCATGTTATATGTTTGGTATACATAAGTTCATCAGAGTGAAGGACAATGAGCAGTAATTTTATTGTATAAATAATATAGGGGGAAAAGGGGTGCCAGAGAAGAAGAATGGAGGAGGGGAAAGTTAACCACTTGTATGAAAGAGTGAAACAAGCAGCAGCTGGAGGATGAAACATTGAACAAAAGAAAGTTATGATATACCTCTGTCAATCCAACCATGCTGATTTCAGGATGAGTGAAACAAGCAGCTGGGATACTTAAATGATTGAGCACATGATCTCTTCCAGTGACTTGTTCAACCACTGTCAGACAATTTTTTCATTAAGCGAAATGGAAGCAAATGATTCAAATGTTAGTAGCAAAATCACATTAGTATCCTCTTACCTGAAATTCCTTGTGCGCTGGCAGCATGAGCAAGCATCATCTTGCCATTTGCATCGCCAATACAATATAAATGAGGGACCTATCATTTCATATCCTATGCCATTAACAGTAGGTCAGAGCAAGAGAAAAATAATCCGTGCATGAGAATTTTGAAACAAACCAGGTTGCCATTTGCATCAATTACTCTCATGTGCTCATCTACAGGAACAAAACCACGCTGTGTTACAACATCAATCTGCAGGAACATGTACAAAAATATACAATCACTTTCTTCATGGAAAACTATTTATCCAAAAGACATTTCTGTTAGAAAGGCATACATTCTCCAATCCAAGACCTTGCGTGAATGGAGCCCTTCCAGTTGCTATTAGTGCAGCATCCACCTATAGCAAAGCAAAAACAACAGCTTGAAATAATTTCAGTAATTAAATACACAGGTAAAAACATGTATAAAAAGTGATCTATAATTGAGAGTTTCAGATGGTTACTGTCAAGGACCAATGAATGGTTTTATATTACTAACACGTCCTCTCACGCAATGGCCCTTTCGGCTTGAAATGTGAACAATGCACAGGCTCACTCTACCTTGTGCTGAAATTCAACTTAATTATGAAGAATGAGGGTGACAAGGATAGAACTCCTGATCACTTGGTCATAGAGACTCTAATACCATGTCAAGGACTAACTCTCCCAAAAGCTTAAGCTGCTAGGTGAGCTTAATGGTTTCATATTTCTAACAGTTACAACGGTTCTGAACTTGTAAATCCTTACATTACAAATTTTCAAAGATTTCAGCTCATAGTACTGAGTTCAATGGAGATACGGAAGCCACTAGCCTCTGAAGCTAAGCACAGTCAATTGTCAATTTAGAAAAGTAGGAAAAAGAAGGGTAAAAGAGGAAGAAGAAGCATAACCCAGTTATGCATCAGTCATAGAATTGTCTGCCTCAGTGCAGCTACATGCACTTGAACAATTCTCTCTATGCTAAATACATGGTCAGTACATTAATAGCTTCTGGCTTTTGAAAATGTTATCTGAGTTAATTACAAGGTCTCATATCATGAGAGCATGCTGTATTAAGGGTGTCCTATAAAGCATATCACCAGAGGTAATAACTAATAGTGAAACTGAATAATTCTGTATGAGCTTGTTCCCTGCTCACATGTTCTCCAATCTACTTTTGCCAATTACTTTTTTTCTGTGGGAGAAGTTTTAGCAGTTAAAACAAAGTCCTTAACTAAAAAGCTTTCAGAAAAAAATTAAGGTACCTCCAAAGTGTCCTTCTGTTCCTTGGTCTTTGCATCAATGAGCTCAATGGTGACAGGTTTTCCATCTCTTGCAGGAGTGATCTATATAGAAAACATGAGGACTGGCAATTCAAAGTAGCCACCCAACAAAAATTTAATCAAGAAATTACAAGATATAGTTACCTTGGTTGCAAAAACTCCAGTATGATAGTCAATATTCCGGGGATTTATGAGAACCCTCTGAGCCAACTTGCTAATTTCAGGATCAAATCCAGGCATAAGCTGATCTAAAGCTTCAATAAAAGTAACCTGCAGAATACCATTATTACCAACTACATCCCTTTTGTGCTAAATTTGGGCTTCTAAATTTTCGAAATAAAGAAATAATATAAGATTAAATATTTTTACTTTCTTTGTACAAATAAAAAGTATAAAGGGAAGTATATGAGTTTACAGTATACACATATATTTTGGTTGTCATAAAAACAGTCGAGTATTTGTAATTGTTTCTCATGAACACAATGTAAAGGAGAAAAGAGAAAAAAGTATCACAAAGGTGTTACCTCACTTCCGAGTGCCGTATATACATCACTGAATTCAAGGCCAATATAACCACTCCCTACAATTGCTATCCAATCAGGAACAGACTCCAGTTTGAGTGCATGGTCACTGGTAATCACAGTCTTCCCTGAAGGTAATTTACTAGGTGAATTTTAATTAAAGTAATGATACCAAATAAATCTTACAAGAAATTAGAAAATGGAAAACAAGAGGGATACTATATTGAAGAGTACTGAACAAAGATCCCCTTGTGCACATTTCGATAGAGTCTAATATCCTATATACTAATATACTATCAATCAGAAAATATCTCCAATACTAAATTGATCACTTCTTTTTTCCATTGCATGCTGACTACTCTTATAATTGATAGCATTCTACTATTGAAGCCACTTAGGGGGGCCTAACATGATGCTTATCATAGACAGTATATCCCAGTTTCTTGTAGCTGGAAGACATGCCTCTAAAGTCCTTTCATTGAGTAAAACTACAAGTGGTAACATAAAATAATAATGTTTTGAAGAGAAAAGATAAATATGTAGTATACGGTATACCATCAACTTCAATGCCCTTAGGAACAAAAGGAACAGAACCAGTGGCAATGATGATATCTTTTGCAGTTACTACGTTGTTGGAAGAGCCAACTTTCACCTTTTGAGGACCCTGCAAAGATTCAAAAATAAGGCAGTAAATGACAATGTTAAAAATTCCATTTTCAGTTTCGTAATTTAAAGTCAAACCTTGGCTAATAAACAAATAATTCAATTTCCCACTGTGATCATAATAGTATTTATATCTGATACAAATACCACAGACTCCACAGAGCATAATATGTCACTTACCAAAATAGTTCCAAAACCTGTGAGTATGTCTACTCCAAGTGCTTTCAATGAGTTGGTCAAATTACCACGAATTTTTGAAGCAAGATTATTAGCATGGTCAGCTACTCCTTGTCTGTCATACCCAGCAGCAGAAACCTAAAATAATAAAAACCAACAAAAGCAATTAATCTTGGAGCCAATTTCAAATACATTAGAACATTTTCCATTGCTTATATTATATTATATATAATATTTTTACCTGTAAGCCCAAGGACTTTAAGTGATGATCATTCTGCAGTTCTCGCATACGACCACTTACAGCCAAAAGAGCTTTCGAAGGAACACAACCTCTGTTTACACATGTCCCTCCCACCACGTCTCCTTCCACAATGGCTGTTTTCAAACCCTGTCAAGTCACTCAGTTATTTAAATTTCTCTCGCAAATATAAAATTTAGTTTACTTTAGCCTGAAATAAGCAATGCTAATATGTTGATTTAGTTTACCTTGTCGACAGCATGAAGCGCTGCCCCATGTCCACCAACACCCGCTCCAATAATGAGCAAATCGTAATCGAACGATTTGGGAGGGCTTTTGCTGTTGTCGGACAGCGCAGCCAATAGTGTGTTGGAGTGTCTGCGGGGAAGGTGGTGGTGGTGGTGCTTGAGCGAAGTAAAAGCGAATGCCTCGCGCCTCAGACCGCAGAAGCGGAGATTCAAAGGCGTGGCAGTGGTAGTGGTGAAGGGGAAACAGTGGCGTGAACCGGAAATGGTGGCAGCAGAGGAGGAGAGTGAGAGCGATGACTGCATTTTCGAGAGATGGGAATGGCGATTGAAGAGAGAGATCCTCGAGTAGTTCGTTACTTGGGAGTGGGACTTGGGAAGGAGGGCAAGGAGAAAGGGAGCGGAGATATCGAAGTGTGGTGGATAAACCACTTTTATTTGCCTTGCACACTGCGTTTGTTATTACTTGCCTCACTCTCCTCTTCTTGCATTTGCTTGGGTGGTTGTTGTTGCAAATTAACACATTTTGTTGTGGTGGAAGTTTCTCCTAGGAGAGTAGTATTTATTGTGAAATGATAACTATTTGTTGATGGTTAATTTATAATAAATATTTCAAATTCTGTTATATATAATTAGTAATTAATAAATATTTTACAAACTCACATTTTATTTTGATGGATGATGGAAAAAATAATGTGCATATTGGCTGCACTTTCTAACGATCAACACACGTTTGCAACTATATTTGACGGACTGAGAATAATTTTACGGTGATTATGACAAGGAATTAGTTTATAAAGAGACTACTTGTGGGGAAATCATTGATTAACCCGCCGGGGGGGGGGGGGGAGAGAGGAGGGAAAGGTGTGGTCATTTATGGCTTATCAGATCCATGCTTATAGGGAATATGTGAAAAATTTCTCACTATTTTGTTTATCTATGTATAAGATATTTGCATATTATAAAATATGTAAAAACTCAAAATGTTTATATTTAATATGGCAATTTAAGATTTTTCAATTTTTTTAAGTGCATGGTGCCTATATTTGTTAGCTCATAAAATTCTCAAATATCAAGCTATACTTTTTTTTTAATACAAGTGAATATCCTAATTTTTTAAAATATTTTTCATTTTATGTAAGGATAAAATATCCAAAAAAAAAAAAGGAATTTAAACACCTAATGATCTTATATTCTCATTTTTTTACAAGCATGACGCGTCCTTATAATCTTTTAACGTGGGACTAATAACAATTTGAGTGTAGATTTGATTTTGGCTACATAATATTTTTAGTGAGATTTAAACTCCTATTTTATAGGTAAAATCCATCATCATATTCTCATATTTTTAAGTAAATTTTATATAGTGAAAAGATATTCAATGTTAAGATTAAAGTTTTGGCATATTAAGGGAGATGGATAATATTGACTTACTAGATATATGTAGCAATGACGATATCATGTCATCATGTTTGGTTCCATTTAATGAAATGGGATGTTTGTTAGTAAAGAAAAAAATGAAGAACAAAGAAAAACATAAAACAGTAATTGCATTTCAAAACTCACTCTAAATAATTAATAATTGAGTATATAATGGAATGAGGTAAAATGGAGATTCCATGCTCCACAGAAATAGATTTTTTTTTTTTATCAACATATTCTCATTAATTTTTTAAAAATGATGACTATTGTCCTTATTAAATATGTACACGCTTTGATTTTTTCTCACAATTAAAACAACATTTGCTCTTTTTTTTAGCAACATTTTTTTGTTATCAAGTTGTAAAGAAAGTAAACTTGAACAATACTCAAAATGATGCCCATTAATGTTACACATATAAGATGTATATGAGAATAGTTAAAACTTTTTAATTTTCTCATTAGAGTATATTTATGTCATTTACATCAATTATGATTCTATTTCACATTAATTTTATGTACCCATGGTTTTGAAAGTTATCACATTCCTAAAGCTATCGAATTGTAAATTGAAAAAACACGAGGAGCAATGATGGTACTTGTACCCATCTTCTTTTTCTCCTTCTTTGTCTTTCAATTTTTTCCATCACAATTTCTACCTCAACGATGCGAAGAGAATGCCAGCAGCAACTATGTTTGGTGTATGATTTGCCCAGTAGTAATTGCAAAGATCTTATTGATGCAATCAAGATGTCTTTGTCTGAATTAGGAATTTCACTTCCATCTATATTTTCATGAGACCCTGAGTTTTGTTTAGTTGTGTGAGTATTAGGAAGGAATAAAGTATGTGGATTTGGATAGGAATTCAAACTTAAGAATTTGAACTTAAGGTTTCCAATATAGGATAAATAACGAGGAGCGATGTTGATGGTGGTACACATCTTCTCTCATTTGTCCCTCATTTTCCCATCATAATATCTACTTCAACGATGCTTAGAGAATGTTAGCAACAAATGTGTTTGGTGTATGTACTTGCTCAATAGCAATTGCAAAGATGATGGCATAAACAGACCTTCGTCCAAATTGGGGTTTTAACATCCATTCACATCCATAGACCCTGAGATTTTTGTTCAATTGTATAAACATTTTATAACTCTAATAATTTAGAAATAAAAATTATCTTTCTCATTTTTTTCTTTAAATTTCTTCATTCCAAACATATTATTAAAGAACAAAAAATGCACTTGAAATCAAGCAATGTCTCACTTCTTTTGTGTTGCGTTCAATTGTACCACAAGAGAATCAATTCATCAATGATTAATCCACCTTAAATTTAGCTGCTTTTGGTTGATTATAAGAGAATATTAGTATGAAGGAAAATGAAAAAGAAGAAGAAGAAAATAATTGAAAGTGTTTAGGTAAACATTTTTTTTTTGTTCATGAGTTGTATAAATAAAAAAGAGAATTTTTGTATGGCCATTTAAAATTATATTTTATTGATAATTTGGGATTTCCATCCTGTAAGTGTATTTGAAGAGAGCATATATCACAGTTTAGAGGCATATTACATATTTATCTTTCTCTAACTGCAATTCAATAGTAATTATGTATTTATATTTCTCTAACTACATATACAATTCAATAGTAAGAAATACAAATCCCATAATTTTATAATATTAAAAAAATTTAAACACTGAAAGAATTATTTAACGTCTTTCTATTATGTTCCTTTGTCTTATTTCTTCCTTTTGTTTTTTGGTGATTGCCTTTTCATCCACTCCACAAAACTGACTAAAAATTCCTAAATCTATGGATGTTTATAGTGGAATTAAATCGATTTAAGCTGAATTTAAAAAAATTAAAAATTAAACAAAATTGATTATAAGCTGAATTTAAAAAAATTAAAAATTAAACAAAATTGATTAATTTTAATTTTGTTTAATTTTTTTTCATAAAAATCAATTGGTTCAATTTGATTTTTGATTTTTAAAGCCGTATAAAATTAAACTAAACTGATATAATTACATATATATCTTTTTATATTTACATATCTATAGATTATTAAGTTTCAATTTGTTGTTATTTCTATAAAAACTTGTATGTTAATTTATTGTTTATATCTATTTAGAGCCTGTTTGTTATAGATTATTTGATGAAAAAATTACTCTTTTTTTTAAATAAAAAATCATTTTTAGTGATTTTGATTGTGTTTGTTTAAGCTTATTACAAAAATTATTTGTTTAAAAAAATTATTTTTATGATTAAAATGAAAAGCTATTTTTATTAGTTTTTGAAAAAAATATCTTACGATAGAAGAGAGGAAAGCTACTCTCATTTAAAAATAATTTTTATGATTGTAAACAAATAAAAAATAACTTCTACTTTTTTAAAAAATTTCTAAAAAATAATATTTAAATTATTTAAGGTCAAAATTATTATTTTTTAATCTGTAACAAACGAGTCCTTAATGATGTTTCCATTATGCATTTTAGATTAATTTGTTGCTAATTTGACCATAAATAAAAAAGTAAAATTGTATATGTTTTTTTTATGTAAAAAGTATTTGGTTAAAAATCAATTGAGCTGAATAAAATCAAACAAATTATAATTAATTCGGATTAGTTCTTAAATCAAAATCAATTCTCATTATAAGAAAATCAATTAATTCAATTCGAATAAATTTTTTTCTCAAAATTATATCAATTTAAACCAAAAACATCCTTACCTAAACCTAAGTCTGTCGGTGTTACAAGAAAATGGAGCGGAGCCCAGACGACTTTAGCACTGAATTCACCAAATAGACATGTTTTGTTGAATTTTACTATGTGAGATCCACATATATTATATGAATGGTTCCATCAAAGCTATATATGTGATTTTGTTCGTTCAAATTCAGGAAACAATCTCTCGGATTCTCTAGGTCCACTTCGGTTAATCGCGCGCCCTCTTCTGATTGGCTGAAACTTCACAATTTCGTCAGAGTGACTCACCCACATATTAATTACGTAATATTCTTCGAAGACCAATCAGAGAAAAATAAAACAATAATCGTTGGGCCTTAGGGGTAGAAACAAAAAATGGGATAAAAGCACTAGTCAAACTTAAGTCGATGATCGAGCCAAATTATTTTCGAGCCAAATTATTATATATTTTTAAAAGAGAGAAAACGGAACGAGAGTGCGTGCCTAGTGCCTACCCTTCTGATTTGAAGCGCCCATCGATAAGCGCGGGCAGTGATGTTCAATGGCGCACTCGTAATTTCACCGGACAACTCAGTGGTATTTTCGGGATTCCACTCTATCAATACATGCGTAGTTGTTTTCTACTTCTCTTTTGCTTAATCGAAGGTCGGGGACGCACTCTTGAACAGAGAGAATATTAAAGAGAGACAAAATAGAGAAGTAGAGAGAGAGAGTCGAACGTTCACGATGCTACGCCAGTGGCGGTTAGGGTTTTATGTTGATCCTCGGAAGCTTGATTCCGTTGCTGTAATTGTTTTCTCTCTCACTTTTCTTCTCCTCAAAACCCTAATTTGAATCCCCCAAAGATTTAGTATCTCTTGTTTTGCTTTGAATTTTTGAGTTGCTGTTATGGGCGCGCCAGAGAAATCACAGGCTAACGCTAATTCGATGCAGGCAAGTCTTCTTTATTTGTAATTAAAAACCTTTTGGCTTTGTCGTAGAATCTATTCAATGCAGATTTTTGATATTCGATGTTGTTTGGAGTTCGAGCTTCGGTTTAATTTAACGGTTAAGTTTTGTCACTTGTAAATTCATTTGGAGTGGGTTTCCTTAGGTATCAGTGGGTTCATGTTATGCTTTTATGCAATATCCATTCATTGGTTGGTATTTTTAGAAGCATGAGAGGCAAAGAAGTGGAGCTCTGGGATGGTGCACTTGCTTGAATACGTATTTTATATTGTACCCATACACCCTGAATGTATGCTTCTTGTTGCAATAATTAATTTTAATTCCGTTGGGATTTTTATGAAGTTAAAAATTGAACTGAAGGTTGGAAATTCAGTTGTTACCTTCATACCTTTTTGTCCACTTGGAGGTTATCGGATGTTGGGCTCATGCTTTTTTACGTTGTGGTTTTCGGACAAGGATCCTGTTGCGTGGAAGTGTTTGATTTGAGATGATTGGGAGAATATTGGATAAGCTCAGACTTGTTTGAGCCCCGGGGATTTCGGTTGCAATTTGGATATATTCTATATTTTCTCTTTTGGAAATTTGTTTGTTATTGCCTTATTGGTAATATGCTGGCATAGAATTTGGAAAGTTGCTGCCATGTCACTGGACACTGCGCTAGTTAGTAGTTATGTTCCAATTTATAGTCTTCTCTCTCATGTAGTTACGCTTAGTTAGTGCTCACTAAATGTACGAGGCATGTTTCTTCCTAGAGAGTAACATGCACACCCCTTCCCTAATTTTTCAATTGTATGAAGCATTACTTATAAGAACAAAAGAACATGCATTATTTATTTATGGTGCTTAACTTTTTGGCAATTTGTTTATTTTCTGTATGCAGCATGTTGTGCTGCATTTGCCACCTCTTTCTTTCTTTTCGGGGATCAAATTCTACTTTTTGCCTGTAATAACGTGGAGTGGCATGAATTGTAATATGAAGATATACCACATTAGGATTGGCGTCTGTTGCTAGCACACTCAGTTTTGTCAATCTTTTCCCTAGTCACTAGTAAGAATCCATTTAATTTTTTTTTTAATAAAAAACCTGCATGTCTATCCAATTTTTATAGTTTCTGGCATTTTACTGGATTCTTGCTTATGTTTCTTGACATTTCTTCCTTTAAACTACTCATTTTTCTTTTGTGTAAATTTGTCAGTTATTAATTTTAAGCATTTATCAAACATGTTAATTAAGAATCAGAACTTACATACCGTAAACTAATAAAACAGATTTTGCTCAAAAAATTCTATGATAATAATTTGGTATTGGATTTTTAGTGCTTAATTTTTGGTTTATCCATCTCACCATTACAAAGCCAGAGAAGAAAAACTAGTAGATTTAATATTGGGTGTCCATTTTACCACAAAAATGAAGTTGGGCAGAAGTGACTTATTTGGAACATAGAGCTGTTATTTGCAGATTTTCCAGGGATGAATGTTGTATTAGTTATCATAATGCGCACATGAATTAATGGGATTTTTAGGAAATGATATTTATTAAGCTTATCATTATTTTTTGTGTCATATAAATTAACTGCGACTGATTTACTTAATGGCCTTTCTTGTTCGATTTCTGTTGTTGGAGAATAGAAATCTGTTTGGTTAGTCCCTCTCCCCCCAAATACTACCTCCTAACAGATATTTGATAAAAATTATCGTATCTGGTCTTGACATTCTCTTGCGAGACAGGTGTTGGTTTTGGCTGATTATCTGTTTTCAGCTCAACTTGAGAAGCTATTTTATGAACTTCTGAAAAGAAGTTATTCAAAAGATGTTTGTTGCTCAATTAGGAAGTTGAAAGCATTATTTACTTGGTCAGTATGACTAAAGACAAAGGGGATATAATATTTTTGTATTGAATATATATTAAAATTGATAATCCTGATTTTTGGTCCTTCATGTTTATTAATTACTATCAACCTGGAAAGAAACTGCTTTTTATGGTACTGAGAGTTCCTATTTCTATTTCCTTCCCGCCCTTTTAGTCTTCTAATTTTACTCCTACCAAGCATAATGTAAGAGAAATTGGAAATGGCATTCTCATTTCATTTGGTTCATAGAAACCATTTTGCTGTTACGGTCTTGTTTGCTGCCGCTACTTGCTTTACACTGCGTCCACCTGTCCCTCTAAAATAATTTTGAAGGAAAAAAGGAAAAGAAAAGCAAAATATGGTTGAATACATGCTAATACTCTGGATTTCAGTGATTCAATCACAGAAACAATCACTATTTTCATGAGAGTCGGCAGTTGGGCTGCTTAAGCTTGTTCAATGAATATAGTTTCTGTATTTCAGTTACTTATGACTTAACACAATTTATACATTTGGGAATTGTTACATGGAATGTGTTCTTAACAACATTTCTCTTTTATATTGAGATCTTGAGTGGTTGAGACTTGAGAGGCCTATATGACTTATTACTTAGTCTTTCTTCTTATTCAATTTCAGCGTGTCAAGGTCTACCGTCTGAACGATGATGGGAAATGGGATGACCAGGGTACTGGGCATGTCTCTGTTGATTATTTGGAGGTTTGTACATCTTTTTGATAAAGCTTTCATTTGTGACTAAGATGCCTATTACATATGTGTGCATATGTGTCCAGGGGCAGTGCACGTGCTTGACTTCCCCTTAATGTCTGCTTATGTGTATGCTAGGCTTTTATCTTTGCCTTTTGAATTATAGTAGTATTTATTTATAAGACATGTTCTCCTTAAGGATTGGTGATACTGATGGGGCACTGATTTCTTCAGATGTCTGATTACCATTACATCTTTCCCACTCCTATACATAAAAATGTGTGATTTAGAGTTAATGTGATTCAAGTATTCAAAAGAAATAGGTGGTTTTTAGGTAGATTACTGTATTCAAATGCATAGGTATTTAGAGTTGGTATTTCATTTTTTAATTGGATAAACCTTGAGTTTCCCTGCATTTAAAGTGAATGAAAAATCTTATAATGCAGCGATCAGAAGATCTGGGTTTATTTGTTTATGATGAAGAAGACAATGAGACCTTACTTTTGCATCGCATCAGTTCTGATGATATTTATAGGAAACAAGAAGGTAATTGGTAGCATTTTATGCTCTCTCTCTCTCACGCTCACACACACACGCTCACACACACAATAATGACCAATAGTCATCCTTGTGCTTTAAATATATTAGGGTTTATTGCGTTTGTCAGTTTAATGGAAGAGATGCTTTTGTTCTTCAGATACAATTATCTCATGGAGAGATCCAGAATATGCTACTGAACTGGCACTTAGCTTTCAAGAGACTAGTGGCTGCTCTTACATATGGTAATGAATAACTAGTAATTTTTAATTACTTTTCATCTGAAGTCTTGTAATTTTGTTCCCGCTGCTGTGGAATTGAGCTTAATTAATATGCTTGTTTCATTCAGGGACCATATTTGCAATGTGCAAAGGAATCTGCATTTTAATACTTTAAATAGTAAGTAATGTTCAAATGTGTTTTTTGCTAAATAAGGATGTTTTATTCGTTTACTATTTGAATGTTAACTTGATCATTAATGAAAATTAATTTTTAGGAGCTGGTTATTATGCTACAAAGATAATATATTTCTGTTTGAATTATTGACAATTTTACTTACTGTCTGATTTACTGATTATTAATGTTTTTAATATTAACTTAAACAATTACTGTTTTACTATTTCAATGTGAATGCGGTGCTGTACAAAGAATTCCTTATTGGACTGTACAAAGAATCCCTTATTGGACGAGAGTGGTTTTCTCTTCCTTTTTATGTTGTATAATAGCCATGATATGACTGTCTAGGCCCTACCCCTGAGAGTTCATGCAACCATTATTTGTGGTATAGCTTGCATGTATAGTACTGCCTTCTTTGAGAACTGTATTATTTTAATGCTGATAGACATGTCGTTTGGATTAATTTGATCTAATGTCTTTGTGTCAACTGTCAAAATTCTGTCTGAATTTGGACTTATAAGGAGGTAAAAAGGAGGGGAAAAAATGGTTCAAGACTTCAAGTGCAAAATGATGATTATTGAATTTATGAAATTCAATTAGTATCTTAGAGGAGAAGTCTTTTTTACAATGGAAAACTTATTTTGAATATTTAAGTATGTCTGATGGAAGCCTGAAAAATAGGGGCCCTGATTTTAGAATGCTCTTTTTGACCATTGCTTTTGCTTTATTTGCAGAATCATCTTGTTTTCTACTTTATGAACTTAGTCTGACTGATTTTGCTGTATATTTCAGGTGAGGCATTTCACAGTGTAAACAGTGAGTTAAGGGAGTTGCCTTCAGTTGAGTTATCAACACTTCCTT
This sequence comes from Styphnolobium japonicum, assembly GCA_023212625.1. NCBI lineage: Eukaryota > Viridiplantae > Streptophyta > Magnoliopsida > Fabales > Fabaceae > Styphnolobium > Styphnolobium japonicum. Next base: position 14,229,647 of record JALBWW010000003.1, on the reverse strand, counting down.
TGATTCTTAAGGTTTGGGCATATGCCTTAATCCTCTTGTTTATTTCGTTTCTACCTTTTTTAATTTATTGTTTTGCAATTTCATCACATGTCTTTCCCATTTGTTCTCTTCAGTTTTTGGAATCTAATTTAGCAGATTAGCGGTGGTTATTGTGGCTTCTTTTGTTTTCAACCTACCATATCACAATCTGAATGAAGTTTGAAGTACTTGTTTCAATTGATTTACCTTTGATGTTCCCAGAGAAGTTGATTGCTAAACCAACTTTTTTGCAGATAAATCTTTGATAAATCCACTCTGTCACTACTGATTATTTTGCATCTATGGTTTTCCTTATACTTCTACAAGTGAAAATCTTAACCTACTTGTCATATCTCAACCCATCCTACCATCACTGAGCTGTGGGTAGATTGCTTTTAAGGCATGCCCTAGCGCTGAATTTTCAACATAAGGTCCAATTCTGAACACTATTAGCAGAACCGCCAGATCGATCAGCCAAAATGGAGATCATAAGCAGCTCTGAGTCAAGAGTTTGAAGTTGATAAACCTTCATAAACAAAGAAATGTCAGACTATAATTATAGATTGAATCTGTAATCTGTAATCTGTAATAATTATTAAGCAATCTGTTCCCTCTATGATATTGATCAGTGATTTTTGTTGTACACACATGTATGAATTATTCGTGTGGATTTATCACTTACTGATGCACGAAAGAGTTAACCATGAGTTTTCTTATACACACACACATTATTTTTTGTGTATTTATCAATGATTTTTGTTACATACCTACACACACACACTTATTTGGTGTTGCTTTGGTGATATTACTTTTCTTCTGATAAAAAAGCAGTTTGACTTATCTTATTGTATTGTTTTGTTTTCAGTATTGTAGTACTTTCAGGGAATGAGTTGAATTTTAGTACTGTGCTCTCTAGTTATAACCAATTTTTCATTGTTAAAAAAATCACATTTATCTATGAAGCTTCAATAAAGTTCATTTTGTTTTTCTGTTCACAGACTGTGGTTGAGAGTGGCATTGCAGATCAGTTGCGGCTTGCCGAACTAATATTAAGTGATGTAAGCTAAAATAAACCTTTAGTATTTGTGCATCTTATGTCTTCATAGGGTAGGCTGGTGACCTACCTTCTGCATGATTTGGTGATCTCTCACTATAGCTATTGATCGCCCATTAATTGAAGTTTATATCTTTTGATTGCTAGCCTTTCCTTATTGTTCTTTTTTTGCAATAACAATTTCAATAACTTTAACTTCGTTTGCACTGGTGTTTAGTATGCTGTAATGGTGCGTAGGATAGACCTAGGAATTTCTTGTCCTAATATATAAACAAATTCATTCTATGGTCTTGAAATCGAGGACAATAGAAGCAGTCAAGCTTTCACTTAGCTTTCTACGGTCATATGTAAGTCAGGAATCAGGGACCAAAAAGAGAACACAGACTAGATAATTATTTTAGGTCATCTAAGACTTCTCAATTGTGCCATGTTTCTAGATTTTCTTTGCAGAAGTAGTTGATTTTTGTTATCTTAAAATAAATTTGGATGAAGTTATTACTTTGTATCTAAGAAGCATGGATACGGGTACGGGTATCGGATACGACACTAGTATGATACAGGGATATGAGAGTCTTTAACAAACCAGGATATGGATATGACAGGATATGTTAGAACATACATGTAAAAATTATATATATCATCTCATAACACAAAAAAAATAAAACATTCATAAAATTATTATGAGACATTATCAAATATCTAATTTGACATAACTCATACACATTCATTTTTTTTAATAAAAGGACCTATATCATAAGAAATAGAAACAGCAAAGTTTAATTCATTAAACTTAAATCAACCCAAAGCACAATAATGAAATTTTTTTAAAAAAAAGCCTGCCAAAATAAATAAAAGTGCTAGTCAGGTGAAACGTTCAGCCAAAAGGACACAAGGCACTGAAGGCAGGTGGAAAGGCAACATCGCAGGTTGAATGCAGGTGAAAGCATCCTTGCTGGGCAGAGAAGGAAGACTAAAGGCAGAGGCAACGACACAGGCGAAGGCAACTTCGCAGGTGAAGATTTGGGCTGAAAACATTTGAGGTAAGATTAGGGAAGGGGTTGCCTGCGTTGAAAAATCATTTTGGATGATTTTTTGGGGGTAGAATGGCTGTTAAAACTGTTTTGGCGCGTTTAAAAGAAAAAATAAAATAAAAAGAAAATACATACGATCCCTGTCGTCCAGTACGCATTCTGGTACTGGAAATGTATTGGACACTGGTATGGCGGCCTAAGATTCGTATCTGTGCTTCATAGCTGTGTATTATATAAAATTTGAGGTATGTTTCTTTGATGATTTGTTGGAAGAAAAACATATTTCCTGATGGGATTGTGTCGGTTATGTTATCAATGTGTATGGTGTATTGGTATTAGAGCTGAGGCATATTGATATTGATGATGGTTGTGCTGTTGATTTCCACTTGCACTATTGTAACCTAATGCTAATTACTAATGTCTATCTTGTTTGCATCATAAGATTGGTTGTCTAATGCTTTTTTTATTGTTCCTTTTTTATTCTGAACTCTGAAGTCTATGTATCATGTCGGTCATCTGTATGTCAGAATGCCTTGGAACTCAATCTTTTTTCTTGTTATATATTTTTGAATTTCCCCTTTTTCATTTGTGTCTCCAATGCAGCAAGATTTTTTTCAGAAGCTGATGGAGGTATTCAGAGTTTGTGACGACTTGGAAAATATGGATGGCCTTCACATGATTTTCAAAATAGTCAAAGGGATCAGTCAGTATTCATTTTTATGCCATTTTGATTTTGATCGCTATGTTGTCATTTATCTCTTTTTTCATTTTTGAGATATATGTTTGTTCTCCTGCAGTTTTGCTTAATAGTCCACAAATTTTTGAGAGAATATTCAGTGATGAATTTATAATGGACATTATTGGTGCCCTTGAGTGTGAGTTCATTCTTCATAATTTATTTATCAATTAAGTGAAATGAGGTTTTCATATTCAGGAATTATATCCTATGCCTATGTTTATTTTTCTGCTTCTTTTATATAATTTTTTTTTTATAATTTTTCTGTCGAACAAACACTTCTAAACTAAAAATGGTATATGATCTTGAACCTCTCATTTTTGCATTATTCAGATGATCCAGAGGTTGCTCAGGTTCAACATCATCGTGAATTCTTAAAGGAGCATGTTGTTTTTAAGGAGGTATATTTTGTGACCTGATTATTTATTTTTATTTTGGGAGAGAAGCAAGATGGTAGGTAGATCTGTAGATATGTGCGGAAATTTACCTCTTACTCAGTGTGTTTAATCTATTTTCTTTGGTAGGCCATACCTATAAAAGATACTCTTGTGTTGTCAAAGATACATCAGACATATAGAGTTGGTTTTTTGAAGGTTTGGCTCCTTCTAAGACTTCTATTGCTGATTGCTTTCTTTGTAATGTGATTCTTACCTTCTCTTACCACTTTCAGGATGTTGTTTTGGCTAGAGTTTTGGATGAAACTACTGTTGCAAATCTTAACTCCATAGTACATGCAAACAATGCCGTTGTAAGATATGATTAGTATACAAAGAAGACTTCTCATTTAGTATATTGATTATTATCTTTATTGTTGACTTCTCTGCTATTTTTTAGGTTGTTTCTTTATTGAAAGATGACAGTACATTTATCCAGGAGTTGTTTGCTAGGTTAAAATCATCCACCACCTCTCCAGAGTCAAAGAAAAATATGGTAAGTTTTGTTAAAGATATTGTTTCATGTGCTTCTCTTGGCCATGACAGTGCTACTGTACAATTTCCAGCATGACATTGTTATTTCATAATTTGAAGTTTTCCCTCCTGGTGATGCAGCTTATTATATATGTGCAGTTACATTTGATGAAATTTTAATTGAAGAAGAAACAGAATTCCTATATGAGGTTATGCTAATGAATGATCCCTGTTGTTCTGTAGACTTTCTTTAGGATATTATTCTATGAAGTATTAACTATAGATTTTTTTTTCAGAATCAGTTGATTTGTTTCAAAATTTTTGAAAACATAGATTTTGTAGATTACTTATCTCGAGTTGCGTTGTTAATTCTGGTACTAGTATTTTTATAGACATACGAAAACCTCTTGTTCTTTAGTTTTTAACTTCATAGTACTGCATGTGCGTTAGAGCTAAACTCAGCCTAATTTAATAGAATTTCCCTTGTTCTCTAGTTTCCATCTTGGTCACAGCACTACATGTGCCATTCCGTGAAGGTAAAATCATGGATGGAACGTGTTTTTATAAAATACACCCTTGTATTCTAAAATGTCTTTTTCAATTGGAAAATCTGCACAATGGTTCATTTCATCTTTCAATATTAAAGCCTTAGCTTGAAGGAGGTAGAAAAGATATTAAAAGTCTTTAAAAAGGAACAGTTCCTATTACCAATTGCTTATCACATTAGAACACGACCAAATAGTGAAATATTCTGTTCCTTCTTCATCCTTTTCTTCCAAAAAAAGACATGTCCAACGAGTTGCACTATAAGAGTGTGATTTGGTAGACAAGTGTTTGAACTTTGAACAAATAGATGGCAATTATAACTGGGGTAGAGCTTCACTTTCTTTCAAAATGAATCATGCCTGCCTGACCTTTAATTATATATTAAGATTTATATTAATGTGGAGTTTTTCCTATCTTGTATTGTTATATTGCTTGAGCTGTCTTTTTAAATGCTCATGATCGACCTTACTGCTGTTCTTATTTTAAATATAATTTGCCTTTCTATGGGACGGACAGGTCTATTTCTTGCATGAGTTTTGTAGTTTAAGCAAGAGCTTACAGATGGTCCAGCAGCTTCGGCTTTTTAGGTATGTTACATCTGGAATGGCACATCTTGATATACACAGCCTCTTATGTGGCTTGTCTTGCTTAAAATTTTAGAATCAGTTGCTATCATTTGATTGCGTTCTTTGTAAGTTGTAATTATTTAGGCAGACTTTGGTATTACGTCTCTATTTTGCTTTCGTTTATTTTCTTAAGAAGTAATTTGATTGAGAGTCTCAAAAACTGGTGCTGCTTCTTTGTTCGGGAGTCTTTAATGGTGGAGGCTTGCGATTACTTTTAGTTTTTCATACTTCACATTTTTAAGCTATAATGATACTTGTTTACAGGATATTTGATAGCTTCAGTTTGGTCTTTTCACAACTGTAAGCTTGGCAAATTTTTAATTAGCACAAAAAAGCTTATAAAAACAACTTTTGATATATAGTTATGAAAAGTCTTGTCTATGGAAGCTCTTGAATGCAAATTTTATAAGTAAGCTCTCACATTACTTTTTGACATGTAGCACCGATTTCTAACTCATCCTTATTATTTTTTATTTTTCTATTTATTCTTTTTCTAGGGCGTTGGTTCTTTGATTTGAATTTTCAATGTTTGCAGGGATCTGATGAATGAAGGCATCTTTGACATTGTCACTGATGTCTTGCAAAGTGAAGACAAGAAGCTTGTGCTTACTGGGTATTGATAAAGTTTTCAGTTTTTACTGTTCTGTTTTTACATTCCTTATGATTAATTATTAAGAGGAAATCATTGTGATGGTTGCAGAACAGATATCCTCATTCTCTTCTTGAATCAGGATCCTAACCTTCTGCGTTCCTATGTTGTTCGGCAGGAAGGAATTACACTTCTTGGATTGTTGGTAAGTTTTGTATGCATATGAGGTCACATGTTTTTTCTAGATTACATGCATTTCTAAAGAATTAGCAGAAATCAAATAACCTTGTTGGTGCACCTATATATATAGATGATATTTTTTGTGTGTATTATTTATGTTAATGATGGGATGCTTGAGGCCTTGTTTGGACTGTGAAGAAGATACATTGTACTAGCTAATACAATATATATATATATATGTATATATATATATATAGGAATTAAACAATGTTGCTGGAATATTTAAAAATGTAGCCGGAATATGCTCATTTTCTATCCTTTCTGAGACCAGAAACCATTTGTGCTGCTTGGTGGGATGTTTCACTCGTTTCCTTGTATAAATGTGTGCTAGTCTGAAATCTAGCTTCTAACTGATGTAGGATGAACTGATTATTGTTTTGCCAAACTTTAAAAACTTGACAAGGATATCTGGGTTCACTTGAGCTGGTTTCTAAATCTGGTGTGTTTGGCAATAACTCAAATTTAAAATCAGTTCTTATCAGTTTTAAGTCAAAACTACTCCAAAAAATCCTAAACAGTTTTCTTTTACCACGTTGGTGTTTATTTGAACAAATTTTTTTAATTATTATTTGATTCTCCCTCTCTCTTTTCCCACTTATTCAATTTTTCAATAATGATTCACCAAGTGAAATTTGATAGTAATCTTGTTCAAAACCAAATTTTGTGCTAAGTATGAATTGAAACCTATTCCAATTCATATAGATTTGGGAAACTAGTTTTAACTTAAAACAGTTCTGACTAAATCATCGTGAACAGAGTTTCTTCCACTGTTCGCATAATGATCATAAGATTCTACAAACCAAAATTGGCCAAAAACCTGTTCACAATTACAGCCTCTGACCAGAGTTTAGTAAAATTGTCAAATACCCCTTGAAACTGAAACTGAAACTGAAACAGAAGAAAGCTAAACTGACTTGACTTTTCAGCTGTTCAATACTAATGATGTTGAGGAGAACCACCTCTGAGAGCCAGGCTGATAATGGGGTACCGCCTCCAGAGTTCCGTGCCTCTCTGAGCTGATGTGTGGCTCATGCTCCTTCATCATACATGTTGGGTTGGAAAGAGCGTACCCAGCAAACTAGGGGATGGACAACTGGGCTCTGATACTGATTGATGCTGACGGGAACTCATGCCTAAAGGCCAGGCTAATAAGAGGGGATAACCATCAATACAGATAGGAATTTTGTGCCTCACTCCCAGCTGATGTGGGATTCGTGTGCCGTTGCATCAACTAATAACTTATGATTAAGACTTAGTAATTTGCATTCAACTTATGAAAATATTACATGGAGACCCTATATTAAAAGTAGAGTGCATATCAATGCTTCTATGGTCTCAATGGAGGTCAAGACATATCTGAGTTAGCTGTGTAGATTATAGTTGTATAAAGGAGGTTGCTCAAGGAGCCCTTGGCTGCTTAAAACAACTACAATGATAAGAATATTACAAGAAGGACCTAAGAAAACATTATGAGAAACCATTAAAAAGACCTTGCTCTAAATGTTTTTTCTGAAAATTTGGTTTTGATATAGCTCAATGGTGTCAATTGATCCATGTAGCCGACCCCACCTAGTTGAATAAGGCTTGGCGTTGTTGATGTTCTGTTGATCTTATCCTTGGTCCCCTTGTTATTCTTTTAAATGTTCTACTTGAATGCTTTTTAACTCTGTTGCTTCTATGGGTTGGATTGATCCATATTCATGTGAGGTCAAAATCCAATCTAATGTTCGAAATGTAATTACATGCCGAACCTCCTTAACTCAAATACCTGTTAAGTAGTCTATTGCTGTTTTGTTTCTGTAAGTTTGTTTCAAACTAATTTGAAAAAGAGTCATGTGACAAGAAGACCAACAGAGGCTCCAATGAGAAATGTGGATCAAATGGAAGATAATCTGATAAAAGGGATAGAGGAAGACCTAAGAAGACATTAGGAGTAACCATTAAAAATACCTTGCTCTAAATTGTTTTTCAGAAAAATTTGGTTTTTGATAGAGCCCAATGCCGTCAGTTGATCCATGTAGCCAACCCTGCCTAGTGGGATAAGGCTTGTTTTGTCTTTGTTCTATTGATCTTATCCTTGGTCCCCTTGTTATTCTTTTAAATTTTCTTCTTAAATGGTTTTTAACTTTGTGGCATCTATGGGTTGGATTGATCCATCATTCCCGTGAGATCAAAATCCAATTAAATGTTCCAAATGTAATTTAGTGTCACACCTCCTTAAGTGAAATACCTGTTAAGTAGTCAATTGCTGTTTTGTTTATGTATGCAAGTTTGGTTCAAACTAACGTGAAAGAGTTACATCAATATATTGACCTTTGTAGAGTTCCTTGGAATTAGAAAACAAGATTTGCACACACTGTTTATCCCCAAGAAAACTTTAAAACAACTGGGGATTCCATTGTGTTTCTGTGTCAAGGAGATATGGAATATGATAATATAGTGGTATAACCAGACACGAGGATGGAAAATAAGAAGAGAAATGACACAAAACATAACATGGTTACAGCAAAGCGTAGGGCTACGTCCATGGGCGAAACAGAGAAAAAGTCACCATGATTGATGAAGTTACAAACAGTAGCCGGCTAGCTGCTCAACACCCAAACCCTAATCTCAATACACCTGATATGCTCACTGTGAAAGATGTGTTACCCTATCGGCCCAGTCCATCTGCGTCCTCCACATAATCTCCATGAAAATTCCTTGTCGGGTCATTCCTCAGGTTTGTTGGATCGGGTCACCTGTCGTGTCAAGCCCGAAACTAAATACAAGCCACTTATAATATACTGATTCTGAATTTTAAGCATTTTTGTTAAAATAAATTAGGTATCAATTTTCAATCAGGAACTACATTAAATTGAATTATTGGGAGTCAGAGTATGTGATCTTCTGATGCTTTCTAACATTCATCAGTCGATCTATTATCTATCTAGATTTAGTTTTTGGGAAAGCTAGTCCAACAGGTATTTACTAGTTGTTTTGTCATGTACAGGTTAAAGGAATGATAACAGATTTTGGAGACGACATGCATTGCCAGTTTCTTGAGATTCTTCGCAGTTTATTGGACTCATGCACATTGACTGGAGCACAGGTTACTGTTTCTGCTATTTTATCTGATCTCTCAATTTAACCTTGCTTTATAACTTACTTTTACATGAGCAAAATGCTTCCTGACTAAAATCTATTTTATTTTACTTATTCATTTTGTAGTTTTTAATTTCTTTTTTTGAGAGAAATGCTAACTTTACTTGAATATATGAACTTTGGTTTGATATCCTGATATAAGTTGTTTTGAATACACACACATTCATAATTATGGCTGCTTTTAGTTTTAAATGGTAAATTTCTTTGCTGATTATCATTAATATTAATCTTTTCAGTTTTTTTTTCCTGGGGGGTTTGGGGGAGTTGGGTTTTCTCACTTTGTGATACCTTTACATTTGGAGTCAACGCATATGCTGGTTTAAATGTTGAATGTTGAGTTGTCTTTTATAATATAACGGCCGAGTTGTTGGAAAAGCTTTTTAGATGAAGTTCAATGTACGATCAAAGTCTTCTTTCTTTTACTTTGCATTTGGAGTCAACGCAATTTTGTTTGTGCAGGTGTAAGTTTTGAATGTTGAGTTGTGTTATATAATATATCTGCTGAATTATTGGAAAAAACTGTCAGCTAAAGTTTGACATAAGAGGCAATGTTTATTCTAGGTTTGTTAGATAGTTATTCCTGGACTCGTTTTTATTAACTTTTTAGTTTCATCTGACAGAGGGACACTATTATTGACATTTTCTATGAGAAGCATTTGGGTCAACTGATCGAAGTGATAATAGCATCATGTCCTTCAGAAAATGCTGCTTGTGCAAGCAGCAAATCAATAGGTCCCGGCCAAGGATTTCAGTATCAGAGTGGGACAAAGCCAGAGATACTATCAAACATATGTGAATTACTATGCTTTTGTGTCCTACACCACCCATACAGGATAAAGTATTTCCTTGTTGCTCTGCAGTAATCAGAATTGACTTTTTGCTGCTGATCATGTAAATTGTGAACATGGATCTTTCTCTGCTATTTGCAGGTGCAACTTTCTTCTTAATAATGTTATAGATAACATTTTGCTACTGACACAGAGAAGAGAAAAATACCTAGTTGTTGGTGCTGTCCGGTTTGTTCGTACGATTCTCTCACGCCATGTAAGTTTTAACATTTGTGCAGATACTGTATTTTGTTATGAATTGTGAGAAAAATACTAGATGTGTTGAAGTAGGCAACACAGATGTTACTAGTTTTAATGGTATGGTATCTCAGTTTTGTCAATGGCAGCTGCCATGGCAAAATGGCATGGTGGGTTAAGGGGTCCCCATGATAAAACCCCCATGCATGGCATTTTCCACATGCGGCACCATGGCATCTGCCAGAATGAAAGTGACAGTTTTTTGCTTATTTCAACTCATTTTTCCTGACATTCAGCCAATGGACTTGTGATTTTAGGGGTCATAAGGGTCATTCAGCCTACTGCAGAATGAACTTCGAAAACTGCATATATGTGGTTAAACACAGGTGTCTTTAGATTTTTGTTTCTTTTTTAGGATAATAACCAAACCTGAAATCATCTCTGATGTACTTATTGTCCAACTTTAAGCTACATTCTCTGGTCTGTTTCCACAATTTCTTCTTAATCTGCTGATTGACTTTCGTTTTCCTGTTTTTAGTCCTTGGGTTTTTAGTTTCAGCTGAAACTATGGTTGATTTTTTATTTTTATATTTTTTTGTTATGATAATAGATATTTGGCTTAATTGCAGTTTTATTCCCTTTAGTTTAAGAAAAAGTAGATATTTTGGCCCCACTTAGTTTCAATTTCAACATTGTCGCCCTACTAGTTTTCAGATTGATGTAATTAAGTCCTTCCATTAGTGAGTTTCTGTTGTGGCACTCTTATGAGGTGAAATTGTGCCATGTCATCTCCACGTCAACAAATATAGAGCCACATCAGCAAATACAAAGCCACATGAGCAGTAAAGGGGCAAAGGGACTTAATTGCATCAATTGAACTGCCACATTTTTCAAATTGAAACTAGGGGGCCAAAATTTAACTTTTTTAAATTAGGTGCACCAAAAGTGCAATTAAGTCAAGATTAAATTAGGTGCACCAAAAGTGCAATTAAGTCAAGATTAAATTAGGTGCACCAAAAGTGCAATTAAGTCAAGATTAAATTAGGTGCACCAAAAGTGCAATTAAGTCAAGATATTAATACTTTATATTCACCTTTGATAGGTGCTTTTAATAAATCTTGCACCATTTCTAAAATTACCGCCTTGATTACTATGGTGGCTGCCACGCCATGCTGCCATTGATCATCATATGCCACTGACAACACTGGTCATCTGGTCTCCATTTTAAAATTAGGGTAGGCAATATTCACTGTTGTTGCTAGTGATTTAAGATTTAGTGTGGTCTGAAGTTTGATGATGTAGTATACTTTTCTTCATTTTCACTGACTTTCCTCACCTTATCTGAGTAGAATATTGGGAATAGTTTGTAAGTTAAACCGGTTCCTCATTTTATTTTACCTCAGAACTATCAATTATTTCCCTCCCTTAACTTTTATATGAACCACATCTTTAGTTAGAGTTTTTTGTCTGTTGCAATTTCTTTCTTCTTGCAAAATCTTATTATCAGTGACTAAGTTGTACCTTCTGTCATTTTGGAGCTCATCACCTCACTTGTTTGTTGAAGCGGAGTGCATTTGCCTACTTTATGTGAAATTATCTAAACAACTTACTTACATCATGTTAGCAACCACAGTTAATTGTAGCCTAAGGGGGATTTTTTTTTTTAAAATCTATCTGTAAGCATGTATGATTAGATCTATGCAGTAAATTATATTCAGAAAGTAACTAGGTCAGAGGACCTTTGAATCTGAATTGATCTTGGTAGTTGGAGAGCATAAATGGTTATCATCCTCCTAGTCCTGATATAACACAACCGTTAAAAATAGGTATAAATTTTTTCTTATTTATCATTAAGTTATTCTTAGACTTTTCACATTTGAGGGGATGAAGGTATCAGTTAGCCAAAATGGCTGGTATAACTTTTGGGCAAATTAGATTACTCTGTGATTGCTGTTTTTAGTTTCTTATGTTAGTAGCTTTTAATGTCACTGTTGTCTCTAAATTCTTTTGTATGACTTCTTGTAGCACTTGTGGTATTTAGTTTGTAATTCAAAACCTTATAGGTTGAGTTGGCTGAATCTTTTTCTGTGAAACTAGTTACCTTGTTGCTCTAAGCTATAACTTTTATTCTCTTATTTTTTGCTTCTGTATTTATCTTTTTTCTATGCAATTCTTGTTTCCTGCAGATTTATGGTGGATTGCTCCTCATATGCAGCACATCTAACAATCTGTATTGTTTCCATGCAGGATGAGCATCTCATAAATTATTTTGTTAGGAACAACCTTCTCAAACCAATTATAGATGCCTTTGTTGCTAATGGCAATCGCTACAATCTGCTCAATTCTGCACTTCTTGAACTTTTTGAGTATATTCGCAAGGTATCCTTTTTTTATATGTATTCACTGTGGATATTAAATGCCTCAAGCAATTTTCCACTGATAACATTGTATAATGTAGGAGAATCTGAAATTATTGCTGAAATATATAGTTGAGTCTTTCTGGGACCAGCTAGTGAAATTTGAGTATTTGGGTTCCATTCACTCACTGAAAGTAAAATATGAGCAGGTATTTCCCTCTTGTATTTTACCCGCTTCTTCTCTAAGCACATAGTTTTGAGCTTGCATGCATGCTTGCAGTGTTTGGATAATGGTGGGACAAAAGGTACTGCTAATGTGACTGACCCTCGAAGACGAATTGATGAGCGTGCTCTGGAGAAAGAAGAGGAAGACTACTTTAATGAGGACAGGTATATATATTCTTTCATAAGTATTGGAGGAGATTTTATACAACTAGCATGGAGTCTCTTGACTTTTGGTGATTTAATCAGTGATGAGGAGGATACAGCCTCTGCATCCATTTCATTTAATCAGAAAGGGCAGCGACAACTGCCTATTTTATCCAATGGAGTTGCTGCAAGCTACTCACAGTTAAGTTTAGACTTGTTTTTCTTTGTATTTTAGTAGTCCAATTTTTTCTAGATTCTCTTCTGTAAAGTAATTCATTTGTCTTGATTTTCAGTCCAAGGTCTTGTGGACTGGTTGACTATGATGATGATGAGGATGATGAAGATTACAGGCCACCACCAAGGAAGCAGCCAGAAGCTTCTGAAGAGGATGAAGGGACAATGGAGTCTCTCAGGCTGAAAAGGAAATTGCCTTCAAAGGATAAGGAGCCCGAGCTTGTGAAGAAGCAGAAGTTGTCTAAGAATTCAAAATCAAAAGATAGTGTTTTTGCTGCCTTGTGTTCAACATTGAGCCAGGCTGTCCTTCCTAGTAAGAAAACTGCAATCAACATTCATACAGGTCCTTGGACAATTGATGGGAGGATGTGCTCAAGTGAAGACAATCAAGAAAAGGTGCCAAATGTTTCTAGAAGCTGCTCTGATAATAGCAACACAACAGCTGAAGAGAGCCATGCAGAGAAAGAAGCTGCTGCCTCTAGAAACTTTTCTGATCGCTTGCATGGCACTTCAGATAATAGACAGCTGGGTGGCGAGGATCATCCATTGGTCTCCCCAAAATCCTCGCCAGAAATGGCCGTGAATGGATCTTAATCTTTTAGAACCACATACTGGAAGTCAGATTGTTTGTGCTATTTGACCTTATGGATTTGCTGGTGGCCAAGTGGTTGCTGTGCCTACGCTAAAGCTGAGACAAAGGAATTTTTTCTACAAGGGGGTAAATTCTGAATATGCATTCCGTGGAGGGCATGTGGATATACTGTACAGTACCACTAAGAGGCGGGAAGATATTAATACAGCTACTTGGATCTGCTCCTATCCTTGGGTCAGCTATTTCGGGCTTTGAGTTTAGTAATTGTTGCATTTGTGTAACATTCATCAGCAATAACTCTTGTTTTCTCTTTCACTTCTCACCAATTTTTACCTCTTCAGCTCATTTTCAATAATTTCTGCCAGGGGGTCTTGGGTGGGGGTTGATCCTGTTATCATTTTCCCCTTTTTTAAGATATATGAACTTCTTGACAGAGGGCGCCAATATCCGCCCTACACAGGTTTTCCTTTTCCTTTTTTTTTTTGTGGTGGATGTGATAATAGGGATATGTGCAGGGAGTTTCTAGGGCCAATTTTTCACAAGTGTAGTAGGAGAAAACATCATCCGTTGTAAATCTGTATTGAACTGTTATGCATTGGACTTCTCATGTAGTTCTTTGCCATCGTAACTGGAATTACATTGATTAGTTTCCCCCTAGATCTCATTGCCTGTATTTTGGCTTTACCTATTATGCCACCCTTCTGAGGTAAAACTCTAGAATTGTGACTGCTTGACCTTTAGTAACTTCTTTTACGTCCATTGTTTGATGGTATGTGGGGCACCTTCCCCCTTTTGCATCCGTTTCTTTAGGTCTAGCTACCTAATTGTATGGGTAATCTTATCCTTTCTAAATGTTTTGTTGAACGCAATGGAATCACTAGCACTATTGCGGTTGCGGAGGTGTATAGGTAGCACAGCCATTACTCAATTTGAGCCTGCATGGGATAATCGGCTGTGGCAGATATACAAGGTAAGCCTCCTGTGTAAGCGCTGATCCTGCCGAATAATTAATTATAGTTACTTATGTGCATCTCAGACATTTGTATTGATCAGAGGGTGCGGCTATAAATACCTTAGAAATACCATTTGATTCGTTTTAGAGAAATCTGAATTTAAGATTAGAATATTTAGTGTTGAATTATTAGATCCCATTGAATAGTCAATGATTTATAATGTATATACATGTGAAAAGGTAAGGTGTGGTAGATATTTTAAAAGTGAAAATAAACAAAAACAAAAATATTTTAATTCACTCAGTGTTTAGCTGAGAAATTTGAAAATTATTTGTACCCGTCTTTTCTTTACAATTTCTATGAGGATTACAAGGTAACGTGACAAATAGTTTATACTAATTTTGTGTGTATATTTTATGTTACATATTAAACTAATATATGATATAAAATGCGTTAAATGATTTTTATTTTGATATTTTGATTCCTAGTTGCATGTAGTTGTAAATGCATTTATCATGTGACTTTTGAGGGAAAAAAATATCATGTTCTAGTCACGGAATTATTGTCGGGAGGGATATGGAATAATTTGGTTACCCACTATTTAATGCAAACAAAATGGGTTGTCACCCCAGTATATAAATTAGCGAATGCCTAATAACCAACTAGAGTGAAAATCTAAGAATTTTTAAATTATGAAGATTAAAACTATTGAGACTAACAAAATGAATCCTTACAAAAAATGTATATCCAAATATAAGAAGTTTTTAAATTATGAATAAATTGTACATTTTTAAATTTGTAAAAAAATTCATTCATAATCATAAATACTTCGTTTTGTGATTTTAAAAAGACGACTCGATCGTAAACATTAACCGCTATAATTGAGAAATTTTTGAGTAAACAGTATTTGCTATAACTACTTTATTTAACATTAAATATATTTAAAATTGTGTGAATAATGTTATACCTACACCTATTTTTTAAAAATATGACTTTAATGGGGGTGTTTCTACCTAAAATTTTATCATTCTCGTAGGTAGTATTAGTACTCGCAGCGAAGATAACGGAGCTGAATCCACCTCATCATCGGATTTTGAGTGATATTAAAAGGCATGTGTTAATATATAAAAAAGCAGGGCATGTGTCAAATCTGTTGCAATTGGGTTGCCACCAACTGCGCATTCTCGTTATTTCAGAACAGCCACGTGTGAGTCATCATACACGTGTTCTCCAACCCATTATTCTTACGTTACATGCCTTCCCCTGGTTTTCTTCATCTCTTCTCTCTCTTACCATTACCAAATCACTTCCTTCTCTACTCTTTTCCTCTTTCTCTTATGGTGTGAATCAGAGAGGATTTGAACCATATATTGAGCATTCGAAATATTATCTATCGAAGGTTAAGTAATTGTTAGCAGCAGTAAATTAAGATGAACATCAGCACCAGCAGTAACTTGGAGACTCGGTCTCTGCTGGATGAGCTTTGTAGATTTGATAAAGGGGGACTCTTCGACCTTGGCCACCCTCTTCTCAACCGCATCGCTGAGAGCTTTGTCAAAGCTGCTGGGGTACGTACACCCTCACCCCTCTGGCTCTCTCTCTCTCTCTCTGTTTCCTGTGCATGCATGCATACGTCATATATGTGCAATGCGCTCAATGTTTCATTATTATATATGTTAACTCTCACTCTCATGGGCTTGCTGATCATGTCTTCCTTCCTATCTTCCAGATAGGAGCGGTTCAAGCTGTGTCCCGTGAGGCTTATTTCACAGCCGTTGAAGGTGAAATACTTCCCCCTGGTTCTTCTTTTTCAAGTTTTATTTTGTAAATGGTCATTATATATAATATGCAGATCTGGTTAATTATGGTATATAACTATATAAATTTATTTTTTTAAAATTTAAATGACTGATTTTCTCATGGAAACTAATCGATATTATTTATTATTACCATGATGCTGTCCATCATAGGTAACGGGTTTGATAATAGTGGCGGTATGCCACCAGAGGTTTCTGGTGCCAAGAAACATCGTTTGCCAGGTCTCAGAGGTACATGCCTCCATTACGATTTGCTTTTTTTCTTTTTTAATTTGATACTCAAATGAAGTGTGGGAATATTAATATTTTAGAAGGATCGAAGTTGCAAATATATTGACACCAACCCACCAAAAAATTAAAAAAAAATTGTGTCCATTTTAATGAGGCCAATCTCTATATAGTTATATTGAATTTACGTGGTACGGATGGGGAAGGAAGCTATAAGTTGGGAAAATAGTAATATTATTTTCTTATTTGTTTTGTGCATTCAGGAGAGACCAGCAGCAAATCCCTTGAGGCCATGGTGAGTTTATAACCGTAGAACATTATATGTAATTTCCCCACCTCAACCCTTCAATGCGCCTTAATGGTCCAAAAGTGAACTTTTGATTTCAGTCTGAACTAAATTAGGTGATTTTTTTCTGGTCATATTTCAATAGTTTTTCTGTTAAATGTGTTGCCTTTTTTCCCCTCCTCAGGTGAAGAATACCGGGAAAGAGTCCTTGCAATGGGGTAATGATATATTCCCTCAACCTAGGATGCCATCTGCTTCTGTAATATGTGAATTTGCTAATGATTAATGATTGTTTTAAGTTGTGTAGTAGCTTACATTTGCCAAACTTGCAAGGCAAAGTTGAGTATAACTACATTTTCTACTTTCTTGATGCTCATGTTCTGTGTTTACTATATTCGATCAAGCGGTTTCTTTTTTGCTTCAATGAGAATTGTCTAGAAAATTGCCAGTATTACACAATTTAAGGCAAAATTTCCTTATGTAGACATAGGAACCTTACAGATTCTTCTGAAATGCAGGATTGGCTGCAGGAATATATTCAGGTCTTACATATGGGCTAAAGGAAGCTCGTGGAGCTCATGATTGGGTAGTACTTTTTGTTGGCTTTATTACGTGGCTTTGAGTTTAAGACTAAAACCTTAATCTACGTTACACTTAAATGTTTGAGCTTCACTTATGTTGCAGAATATGTCACAGCCTGCACTCTTTAGTAGTGCGAACAACAATACCTTGAATATTAAGAAATTTTTGGATATTTTGATCTTTTCAATTACTTGGTCCCTTCTTGTGTATCATTTTTCCCACTTTAGTTTTCAATGTTCTGTGAATGATAAAAATGGTGTCTTTCTGACTTTCTCCGGCATTTTGATTGTGCTCACTGCTCAGCTTACTGGCAGATGCTCTGTTTCTGATATTCACTAAAATAATTACATCGTCATTTATTCTGTTCGATGCAGAAAAACAGTGCAGTTGCCGGAGCAATCACTGGGGCGACACTTGCACTTACATTGGAAGACTCCACTCATGAACAGATTGTGCAATGTGCCATCACTGGGGCTGCGATCTCCACTGCTGCAAATCTCCTTACTGGGATATTCTAAATGGGTGCCCCTGTTAAGATTGGCTTTTGAGATTAGTAACCTTCTTGTCTTTTGAATTGTGACAGTTACTGGTACATGTTTAAGATGAACTTTCAAGGATTCCCTTTTGAATTTGTAGTTATCATTGATTACTTCCTTGTGAAAGGCTTTTAAATTCTTTCCTAAGTATTACCAAAAAAAAATTATTGCCTAAGTAAGCCTTTTTTCTCGTTAATAACTCCTGATTTACTAGAAAAGAAAAAGAATCTAAACTTGACAACTTTAATATGGAAACTTTGAAGCTTTTTGGCATTCAGCAATTTGCCCTGGCAGATTTCCAGTTGTTCTCTCTGGCAATTGGGCTCTGTAAATTTGAAAAATCTTTGTGGTATAGTTTAGAATGAGAAACATGACACTTAACTGTACACGCTTCACATACATGTCTCTGTCAAAAGTGACATAGAGACTATATTGTGAAACTATACCGTGATTAATCAGTGAATGCTAAGTTTGAGTTCGGTTTGAAACCATTTAGAAGGCTGGTTGCAGCAATCAGCTCATGGTGCAGCCGATATTTCACCCTTTGCTTGGTTGCATGAACTTCATGTATTGAAGGTGTCCCAAGTTAAGATTCAAGCTATTTGACTGAACTTAAAGGTGATCACTGTTAGAGCGAAAGAAACCAGATCCAGTTGATTGGTATGTGTGCTTGATAGTCTTGGTCACTTGGGACATGATTCTAAATTTGGATTCTGATTAACTCTAATTACAACAAAGGATGACAATAAAGTTGTGTTTGGCTTGGTAATAGTGTCTTCCCGTTGGATTGACGACACACTGAATTTGTCTCATGGGTTGGTTCAGTTGGAAAGAATTGAAGCATTTCACTTATAATGTTTAGGTTTGATTTTTACTGCTAGTAATTCTCCTTGGTAGATGATAATAGAATATTCTATCCATCCCTTAAACTAGTGAAAAAAATAATACAAACAAAAATGCTAACTTGTGATCCGCATAGCCAGTCTTTAATCAGACCTTTTGCATGCAGTTTGGTTGAGAAG
Source organism: Styphnolobium japonicum (assembly GCA_023212625.1). Taxonomy (NCBI): domain Eukaryota; kingdom Viridiplantae; phylum Streptophyta; class Magnoliopsida; order Fabales; family Fabaceae; genus Styphnolobium; species Styphnolobium japonicum. The sequence continues at coordinate 14,210,757 of JALBWW010000003.1, read as the reverse complement.
TAGGATATGTTTTTTTTATTTGATATATCAAGAGTTAAATTATGAATTTTTTAAAATGAAAATATATTAGATAAAAAATTTTAGATGAAAATGTACAGAGAATAAATCCCAAATTCAGCTTAAATATTACACTCTGCGCCGTTTGGTGTATCAGCAAACTAGGTAGGAATAGGATAGATAGCAGCGCAGGATTGGATATTGACCTAATGAACATATATTGTTAGCATAGGATGCATAAGGCATGAAAGGTGAACTTGAACATAAACAAAATTGACCAAGATTACTAAACCTCGTGTATTATGCGAAGATCTGCAATATGTACTTAAGCTTGTTGTTGGATTGGGTCTGTTAAGTAAAGAAGAGCTCAAGTCATTTAGATTATAGTGGTGTTACAAGTTCATATATGCCAGGATTTCTTATAATTTTTATTGGGTTACATTATAAGACGTGTAACCACCAAGATTGTAAAGGCAAAAATGTAGTTTGGTCCATGATTGACCCTATAACAAAATCATACTAAAGTTTTAAAGATTTGAATATGTGTCAATTAAGTTAGTGAATCTCTTATCATTTAAAAAAGATAAAAGTAAAATGTAGTTGTTAACTAAGAGTTCAAATATATATATATATATATATATATATATATATATATATATATAGAGTGTGTGTGTACTACTTCTATTTAAAAATAAGCCTCTTTGGGTCTTTGTTTTTTCTTTGAGTCTTTTTTTTTTTTTTGGTATTTGGCCCCACTTGGTCAGTGGAGATCCCACCATTGAGGGTGGGGCCTAAGAGAATATGTAGAAAACAAGGTATTCTTGTCTAGGTCTAAACATACTACCTCACTTTTACACACTCACAAAAATTCAAGTTAAAATCACCTACAATGTGTTGAGTTGTTATTGTGGGTCATTTTTTAATGTGTTGTCAAAAAATTTGTGAGTGCGTATAAAAGTAAAGTGGTGAATTTTAGATCTAGGCAAGAATACCTCGTAGAAAACTTTACGGGTGGGAGAAGAAATACGAGAGAGTGCAATGGGGAGATTGACCCGGCTCTCTGCATACCGTCAGGATGCCCAAGCCACTTGAGCTGATGCTGCCCTTTGGGTCCTTTTATTTTGCTTATCAAATCAATTTAAAATTTTTTTCTCCACATAGTCATTGTTTTGTTACAACTAAAACTTATACTTTTTATTTAAATTTTTATAAAAACGTAGCCTAACCACCTATTTCTTTCCCCTAGTGACAGATATCGAATCTTTTTGTGGACGAAGTATTAGATATTTTTTATTAAAAATTCCATAATGGGGCTTGTGGAAATGACAATTAGTATATTCCAAAAGGGAAATATAAACAATTGAGGAAAGATGCTACGTTTACCAAAAAGAAGGAAGAAAAGTAGCAATAGCGGAAGAAGAACGCTTCGCTCTAATGACAAGGATTCTTTGTATGCATAATATAAGTGCACCATTCATAGGAAAAGGAGCAACATATAGAAGGTCTGTTACCTTCAATGGAGAGTATCATTCTCCATGTACTCCAGGCAACCCTCCATTGTGGTTTCTGAGTAACGGATTGTGGCATATGCAGATTAAACGATCGTTCCACCATGGGAAACATTCATAGTGGCATTAGTAATTATGTTGAGAGATTCCCTCTGGGAAATTCTGCTGAGATTGTCTTGCGCAAAACTAAGAACTGCAGAGGTCGTGAAGTTGTGGACGCTTGGACTGCGGAATACTCAGTAGGTAGGACAAGTTGTGAACTTGGTTTAACCAAAATCAATCGCAACAAGCGGGATGAAGAGCTATCCATCTCACTCCATGACCGTACCCCTGGACCAGCCGATGATGACGTTGATCTTCAGTTAGAAGTAAGAGCTGAAGATGATCTTCTTGTGGCAGACTTTACTATCGATGGACCTAGCTGCTTGGAGAAACTTGCTGAGAGGAAAACCCCGATTGAAGATGGTGGCGTTATTAAGTCCTCATCTTTCTTGTATGGTCGTGACAGAAAGGGTCTTCTTGTTATCTTAAGGGCAAAGAGAAGTGATGACGATGAAGAATGGCCTTACATGATCACTGTCAAGCACTATTTTGTTACTGGATGTTCTTCTCCCACAGATGTGGGTCTTTCTGTTGTGGTAAAGATTCACAATGACGATGGTGAAGGTTTAAGTCTTCAGCTAGAGAACCCTGTCAAACACTCCAAGCGTTCTTTGCTCTCCATGTTTAATGATGTCAAAAGAACAGGGTGGAGGCCTAATCCGAGTTCTGATTGTGCTATTCATTCCCTTTCCAACCCAAACAAAGGTAAGGTCTCGGTGCTTAGCGTTGGCGACAAACCCAAAGCTGATAATTTTTCTTATAGCATTAGCGGCGAGCAACATGTCTCGTCTCTTATAAGTACAAGTGGATTCACTAACGGTAATTATAACGGTTCTCTCATATTTGATAACTGCCACATTTGGTTTGACTATGCTAGAAAATAGTTTGGGAGTTAGTTAAATATGGTTTGGGATTGTCTAGTAAGTAAATAAAAAGCTTTGTCTCTGCTTGTTTTTTTTACAGCATACAGTGTTATCGGTGTACTATAAGTTTTCTACGAAAGAATAGTGTACTGTAAGTTTTAAAATCTTTGTATAAATTACTTTTCTTGTAGCTGCACTCATATTTGCACATCATAATTTTGGTGTAAATCTTCCGGCACTATTTTAATTTTTGGAAACTCACTATATATGTGTAGACCAGTGCAGAAATCAATCACGTATACTATATATACTAAAAGATATATATATGAAAAAAGTGCAATAATCATTACACTTTATTGTAACCTTAGCAACGATTATCTAAACAATTGTAGTTCAAAATAGTTTCAGCAAGAAGATTGCAGTAAGAAAAAAATTATATAAAATGACATCACAATAAATACCTTTTAATGGCGAATTTCCTGAGTTACAGTTAATAATATATGAAGTATGTGACTAAGGATTTACATATATATATATATATATATCCACTTGATTGGCCTGCATGTATATAAGTTGGGTTTTATTGTAATTAAGCAGATAATAAACAAAGGATTTTAGACATCATAAAAGACAACAGAATTAAAAATATCTTTTCTAGCGTGAGTTTAACTCATTTATGGGATATATGATATTCTTATTCTTTAGTCACTAATTTTAGCTAATCCAGAAGGGACATCCTATACTAGCGCATGGATAGAACTCATTTAAAATCTGATATTAAATTTTATTTTTATGATCATATCATCTTTCTTGTTACGAAGGGCTTGTGGAAATTAACAAACTCATATTGAGTAAAATGACTCCTAAAAAAGAATATATAAAACTTACCTTAATAAAATTGGAATACATGAACTAATAATCTTATACTCACATGTGTGAAAAGCCGGTGAGGTGGCTAACGGATCTTGGCCTACCTAGTCGGACCTTCCATTCATATTAATTATAACTTGAGTTTAAATTCAAGATACACTTGTTGGTGATTTGTAATCTTACCATAAATTTTCATTAAAGTTGGTGTTTTGTCTTAACTTTAAACTAGGGATAGGTCTTTTTCTCACCTAAACATTTCAATATAAAATAAAAAGAAAAAGCTGGCGAGGAGCAATTTTCTTCTACAAAGATTGAAACTCCATACAAATCAGTTATACATTCTTCAAACATACAAAAGCAAGTAACGGTGTGGGAGAATAAACATTCTTCAAACATTCAAAAGCAAGAAACGGTGTGGGAGAAGGATTTCACTATTTCTCACTTTGGTTGCTGTATATCCCAAGGCCATACGTTTGTATTAAGATCGATTGTGAGATATGAGAAGATCGACTTTTTTTATCACTTTGGTGCAAATGGGAACGAAAATTTTCATATTAGTGCAACCCTTGGATTAATTTTCAATTTAATGTAAAATCTACAATAATTTGTAGAAAGGCATGGCTATGGAGCATGACTTGTCACAATTTGTGACCTTCTTTTCACTCACAACAAAGTTTCTTATTTCTCTCTCACCTTCTTCGTCCTACCTTCTACTTAAAACCTCTATCTTCACTTATATATATATATATATATATATATATATATATATATATATATATATATATATATATATATATCTCCGTCTCCACTTTGAACCAGTGACATCTCACCTAGTGGCATCACAAAATCAATGGCTCAAAAGTGAAGTGAGGAGAAACAAAGAAACATAGAGAGTGAAGGTAAAGAAGATAGTGAAGAATGAAGGCAAAAGGCTATAATGGGAAGATTACATTAATTTTGCCCCATAAAATTCCAATGAACAACACGCTCAACGCAGAAGCTTGAATTTCTTGTTTATGCTCAAACCCCTGTTTCAGCCACAATCGGCGTTTGAAGATTCAAACGCGCTGCAAACCAAACATCTCAGAAAATGGACAAACATGTGTTTAGTTGGACAAACACACATTTGGGTTAGGCAAACACCCAACCAAACATACACCATGTGGTGCCATGGAACCCATCTATGGACAAGCTCATGAGGCTAAAAACTTCAGGTCCTTCATAAAACCCTTCTCATGACAATCTTCTTGTTGCTATATATTGGTAACACTTCCCATTTATCTTTCTTGTGGCTTGTGTTAACAAAAACACATAACCTAAGTCATGGCCACAACTTTAATATAAAAAAAATAAAAAATTGATTTGTCAGGCCATGACTTTGATATATTTATATTAAAAAAGGCATACACTAAGTCATGGCTAAACACCACGACTTTCTTGAAAAATAGAAAAAAATAGTTAACCTATTAAGTCTTGGCTAGAGGCCACAACTTGCATGCAACGTAACGAAAAAAGAAAATTAAGTTAAATACAAGTTGTCACCCATGATTACAACTTACTACAAGTCGGGCTTTATAGTCACGACTTCTTACAAGTCACCGTAAATTTTGTAATAAAATGAGAATTAATTCTAAGACTGCACTAATGTGGAAGTTTTTGTTTTCATGCCATTTGCACTAAAGTGGTAAAATAAAAGCCGCCAAAGATCATTTATTGGAACTATTTACGAGAGCAAACCGTGTGATAAAATGTGCCCTCTCTTTCGTATGATGAGGAAGTTAAGTAAAGACTTTTTTTTTAGAAAATATATTGTTCATTCAAAACAAACTCAATGGCTAGACATTCATTGAGAACTGCCGTGTTTGGTTTGACTATAAGAGAAAATAGTTTGGGACCGTTTGCCAATATGATTTGGGATGATCTATAGTGCAGTAAATCAACAGCTTTGTCTCTGCTTGCTTTTTACAGCATACAGTGCTAGTGTTATCAGATAGTGTATTATAAGTTTTCTCTGAAAGAACAGCGCTGCAAGTTTTAAAATTTTTGTATAATTTTCTTTCCTATATACGCACTGATACTACTAATTTGCACACCATTATTTTGGTGTAAATTTTGTACTACTTTAATTTCTTCATCTATTATGTGTCTGAAGATCCTGTACAAAAGCCAACCAATCACTTAATTATGCTAAAAATAAAATAAAAAGTTATATAAAATATATACAAGAATCATCATATATACTTTCTTATAGCATTAGCAATGATTTACCTGAAAAATTATAGTTAAAAATAGTTTGACAACAAGAAGATATTTCAGTTACTAAAGTTCGGTTTTATTGTAATTAAGCAAAGGAATTTGGGCAACATAAAAGACAAACAGAATTCAAATATCTTTTTCTGGCTTGAGTATAACTCATACATGATACATTGGATATGATATTCGTATTCTTTAGTCGATAGAATAGAATTTTTATCTAATCCAAAAGGAACATCGATCCTATATTATCACGAATAGAACTCATGTATAAAATTTTTATTCAATTTTCTTTTTATTGTAATTAAGCAAATAATAAGCAAAGGAATTTGGGCAACAAAAAAGACAAACAGAATTCAAATATCTTTTTCTGGCGTGAGTATATATAACTCATACATTGGATATGATATTCGTATTCTTTAGTCGATAGAATAGAATTTTTATCTAATCCGAAAGGAACATCGATCCTATATTATCACGAATAGAACTCATATATAAAATTTGATATTCAATTTTCTTTTATCATATCTTCTTTTTGTTTAATGTTAGATATTTCAATAAAATTTAACATTTTTTAAAATAAAAAAAATAGTTTGGGAGTTATTAATATTTACAAAGAGAATGTGGAACTTCTCAAGTCCAGTAGAATAACACTTAATAACAAAAGGTTAAATTCAATTTATTCCATGTGATTTGCTTGGAAATTACTGTCGACTTTGTCACTTTGCTCCTTTATGGTTAGTTCTATTAGTACTAAGTCTCCTTGTATAATTTCGTTAAATCCAACTGATAACTGGTACTTTTGCTGTAAAATTTTCCAATTATTTCATGGTGAAATGTTCCAATGATACATAAGCAGCTCCTTAATGGTCTCTGGTACATAGAATCATGTGAATAACAAAATTTTGTTAAGAGTGTAGTCACAACTATATATATTTACACTCATGATTCTATTTAAACAAACTTTTCTTATTAAGCTTAATTAGATAAAACTATAGTGTGATGAGGCAAGATAAACGAAAGTGAAGTGAAGACTTTTTTTCTTTTTTTTTTGAATAAACAAAAACAAAAATTCATTCAAAACAAACTCAATGGCTAGACACTCAAAGTTGTTGCGGCCTGTCTCTTATACCATTATTACATAACTAACCAACCCCTAAAAATTAATTGTTGAGATGAGCCTAAAGTTATATATACTTAAGTGTCCAATACAATTAATATGGACTTAACTTACCTCCACAGTTTGCAGCATAGCACACACACACACTTGTTCGAAAAATGCTATTCTAACAAATGTTGTTAAAGCTGGATTGGATAGTGAGTCGGAAAAGTTTCCGATTCAGGTTCAACTGGTTTAACCGTTTGGTCGAACCAGATGATGTCAGAATTATATATTAAATAAACAAATAAAAAAATATACATATGCATGACTCATAACACACATTATTAATAATAAAATGCATAATAAGATTTTGGGGTTTCAATTATTAAGCCTTATATCACTCTTAGTTGAGTAGTTAAGTGATTGAGAAATTAAAAAAAATTAAAAAAATTAAAAAAAAAATAGAGAGAGAGAGGGCCGGTTCAACCTGGTTCAACCCGGTTTTGACAAGTCCAACCCGGTCCAACCATGAATCTGGTTCTGGCATTGAACCATAATCGGATGAGGACCTGGTTTACGGTCCGACTAGTCCGACAGGCCGGTCCAGTCCGGTCCGGACATCATTGATTCCAACCTCACAACCTCCTCTTGGCTTTGCATTAGTTTACACCTAAGCAAAATTTGCAATTTCAACGTCATCATCCCCAGTACGCAATTGCAACTTGGAAGTCCAATATTTCACTGTAATGTAATTTAAAGAATCAATTATTCTAAAAGTTTACATTTTTAGGTGGAGAGACATAGAATAATTTGTGTTTCTGGAAAAATAAAAACTAACATTTTTGTTAACTAGAGCATACTTAATATTAATCTAATTTTATTTTTGTTGTACATTGGTATGTCATTTCCGTAGTGAAATTTTTTTCTCAAATACACATTCATCTTAATCATAAACGTAGCTAAAGCTAGTTGGCAATAAAGAATGAGTGGCACTACAATGGTCGGATGAAAAGTGTATCGAGAATAATTGGACACTCACATTTTAGGTGGGTCCCACCATATGAGTATCACAAATATTGATGGGATCCTTTAGAAATGTGAGCGTTCGGTCACTCTCGGTACACTTTCCTATTTGGGATTTCAAGCAAATCTGATAAAGAATCTATCTTATTCTTTTTTTACAAAAACATTATATTCTAGCATAAGTATTAGTCATACGTAAGGTTTTAAATTGCAATTGCAGTTTGGTTGTGGTCGCGGCGGCTATACGGGCTGCAATTGCCGAGTGTCGCAATTGTGGTGGCTGCTGCAACCAAGATGTTACAAGTTGTTTTCTTTCTCTTTTCATGAAATGAATATCTATATTTTTGGCGTAAATATAACTCATAGGTGGAATATGATGTTCGAATTATTTTATTTTTTAGGGGCATTCTATTTTAGCATTAACAAAAACACACAAACACAACCACACACACATATTGTTAGCCAAACTAATGCTACACAATCGCATGAAAAATATTATTAGAAATATAATTAGTTAGGACCACTTGTTAGCTAGTATATAAGCCACACTATTGGCTCATTTGTATTACTTTTTTTATTTTTGTATTTTCTCTCATTCAATCAATATATTGTTCACATATTTTCTCTTTACTTCTTCATCCATGGATGCATGCCGTGTTTACTAACATAGAATCAAAGCTCCTATGGTACCCACCATAAAGAGTCTCTCTTTTGCTACTGCGAGTTCTCATTGAAGTTTGAATTTTTCATTCTTTCTCTCTGTAATTTCTTTGTTCCAACGTCCATACTATGATTTGTTTCTCGCATTTTCCCCTTCATTTTCTTGGAAAAACACTTTCCTTCAAATTTCTCAGCTTCTTTTTCATTCAATTGCATCTAAGTTCCAATTGATCTCTTTTATGTTCCTTTCTCTGTTCTGGCGCATATTTGCATTATCAAATCCTTATAGATCAGATCCTAGTTTACACGTTGATGGTAGTTTCTGATGGTTTTCCATGCACGCTTGTTGCCTCAAATCTGCCGTACGGACATTGTCTAGATCTCGTCCTTTATGGCTAGAAATGAGGTTTTCCGATGTTGTTCTATTGCGGTGTTTCAGATCTTGCGGTAGTCCAGATCTTGTTCTTAGGGCTTCTCCTTTTTGCAATTGCGATTCATATTTGCTTTTTGTTGTTGCTCGTAAATTTCGTGAGTGATCATATTGTGGTTGCAAGGTGTTTGTGTTAAGTCACCTATGGAGACTGTTTCATTTTCTTGTGGTTTGCTGGAGCTTCTAATGGATACCACATGCTATGGAGTATTATAGATTGATTTAGTTTTTTTGTTTGTTTGTTTAGCCTACATTGGCCTTCTTGTGAGCTTCTGTCCTTGGTGGTTAAGCCATGTGAGCTTCTGCCTTGGGTGATTAAGCTTTGGTTCTTTGTCTGTTGCTTCTTTCAAGTGGTTAAGCTTTCATTATAGCTTCTGCTTGAGTGGTTAAGCATTAAAACATTTTCTTACTTTTGCCAAGTGGTTAAGCCTTGAGTTGTGACTTTTGCTTAGTGGTTAAGCCTTGCCTCATTTGGCATTTAGTTGTATTTCTTTGATTGTACTTTTGATCCCAAGCTGGAAGTGCGGGCTACTGTTGATCCCAAGCTATTAGTATTAATCCGCACTTTCAGCTTGCGGGGGGCTATTAGAAATATAATTAGTTAGGACTACTGGTTAGTTAGTATATAAGCCACACTATTGGCTCATTTGTATTACTTTTCTCATTTTTGTATTTTCTATCATTCAATCAATATATTGTTCACATATTTTCTCACTACTTCTTCATCCATGGATGCCATGTTTACTAACAAAAATAGCAGCAGAAATTATAGTAGATACTTACCTTCAACCATAACTATTAAATTGGCATGTGCGCCTTTAAGTTGCTTGTCTTTGATTGATTTATCACGCACAATTTTCTTCTAACCTATTATAGTCAAATCATTGATAGGTATAATACTTTTGTGACTACTAGACTAGTGACTTTGTGCCTCTATATATAATGGCCTAACTTCTCTCCATCAGAAAAGAGTTTGTTACGATTCAAGCCCATGAGGAGAGCCTATTTCAAAAGACTAGCATGTTGGGTCTCATGGCTTAAGTATCATATTTGAGTTGCCTTTTATACTCAATGTGAGACATAACATTGCATACCTGTTCAAGAAAGGTGTCCACGATAGCCCACTCTGGCTGTCGGCTTAGGATGGCTTTCACTATGACCCTTTAAGTATAGGTAGTATTTTCTCTGGTCACTCTTTTTCCAGGTAGCCCCTTTTGCATCGGCCGACCCTCAACAAAAGCACCAATTATTACGATTCAAGCCCGTGAAAATAGTTCATCCCAAAATTAAGACTAGCCTATTAGGTGGGAGAACCTCATGACTTAAGTATCACATCAAGTTACTTATTTTAGGCAATGTAGGACACAACATTGCATACCTTTTTGAAAGGCAGCATCCAAGACAACCCACTTTGACTGCTCATTCTAGGTGCTCGATGGCTTTCACTCTCACTCTCATGGTATAGGTAGTCATTTCTTTAATCGCTTCTTTCTGGGTCACCCCTATCTCATCAACTAACTCACAACAAAAGTACTAATTGTTTTCTCTTTTGGGGTTCTATAAGTTTTGATAGGTTCTTATATTGTACGTGACTCTTATTATGCCTTGCTTTCTTTTAACTCTACGAATATGTATTTCACCTATAATATATATATATATGTGTGTGTGTGTGTAAATGAGTAGTTGTGTAAAGGCCAGATTGACAGAATGTGAGCACATCGAGTGATGGTATATGGAAGGAAAAATATGAATAAAATAATGTAACGGTCGTAACCCAAATTTAGTGATTTATGATAATTATAATAAAAATTATGAAGAGATTTGTTATTTTATGCGCACTATAATATTTATGCTATTAAAGTCTATTATTATTGGATCATCCAACCAAGTGGAAGAATGTAATATAATGGTCCGGTATTTATGGAATAATAATTATCAGTTATGGATAATATTGGTCAGTTATGCTTTTAAGTTAATTGGCATAATGATTACTTAATTTATTAGATAATAAATTGATATTTATCTTTTAATGATAAACAAATTTCAACTGTTCATTTGAATACTTTATGTACGCTCTAAATTAAAGATAAATGTATATAATTATATTGGTTCTCTCCCTATCCATAAGGGTTACCTATACACATATTCCGTTTCTATGAAAAAAAGTCTTGCGTAACATAAAGATGGATCAAGGAGAAAAACCAATTTACTTGAGGAGATCAAGAATTCAATGCTTCTTTATCTTTTGCACAATTATATACGCTTTATAAATGTGAAAATTATGTGTTCAAGGTCCTAAAAATATCAAGTTAATTGTAAGAATGCTTTACAAATTGAGTTTAATTTTGATCCACCGTTAGTATAATTTTTTTTTACATTGTCATTCAATTATGTGTTGTCAAATCATTAAAAGAGTTTGACTATCACAACAATCACCTAGAAAGTCTAACTTTTTTAATGATGTGTCAGTACATAATTAGATGACAATGTAAAACTTTATATTGATAATAAATTGAAATTTCTTACAATTTTATAGGTCTGGTTTTACGTGTTTTACGTGTTTTACAATTTTATAGGTCTTGTTTTACGTGTTAACCATAAAAGATATTTTGGCACACTGTAATATAAACACTAATCAAAAGCTGCCAAAATTTAACAGACGGATAAAATTAATCCAAAATTATTCTAGTATTATTCTTTTCTTTTTTTTTCCTCATAAAGGCTACATAAGGGGACGAGTGGACACAGTATTTTATTGGATTTAAATTTGAGACTTCTACCAGGAGGACCAAATGGACGTTATCCCATTATTCTATTTATTTTTGCCATTTCTCAGCTAGAAATTCTAAATTTTACAATTACTTCTCAGTCAGAATCATGGGTCTCCCTTGATCGGATATAGCTCGAATACTTTTGTCTGTCGCTGCCATCAATCTCCTTGTCGTTGCCATTACTCGCAAGCTGACGCATGGCATCTTTAAAAAGGAAGATCGTACTAGCCTCCATCTGACTTTCGATCTTCCCACACATTGTCGAAACGAGTTGTTTTGTATAATCGGTTGTAAGCTTCATGGGGCCCTCCACCTCAACACTCAAACCAGCTTTTCTGTTATTTGTTATTTTTATGAGAACATTGTAAGTTAATTCATCGTCAATAAGAAAGGCATGCGTGGCCTTGATCCTGTCCACAATTTCCATGTTGCTCTTCTTCTTTGCCACAGTGAAAAAACTTCCTGAACCGGTCTCACGACAAACATAACAAGTAAGTTCTGTGTCTGGCAAAGGTGGCACGCAATAATTCTCCTTAAACGAATCATATGAACCAGCAAGTTTATTATTTATGTTACACAAAACACCATACCTGTCGTCTCTTATAACCCGCAGGTTTATATTGGCAGAAGAACCCTTACCATTTTCTTCAGAGAGGTTGAGTAATACAACATTAACACGATCGGCACGGCCCATCTCTGTTATTTTCAAAGAAAGAAATCTCTTACCCATTGTGTATGTAATACACCTTTCCACAGAGAACACACCCGTTTTGCCGTCACTGGCTTTCTGTATGGTATTGTTGACTTCCAACGGAGGACAGCCAGACCTAAGCCTGATAATACTCTTACTCCCTTGCATTGTTGCTGAAACACTTCCTATATGCCTATGCTTATTCGATGTGCTCACGATCTTTACACCATTACTCATTTATAGGTGGAACTGAAACTATGTACAGATTCGTGGCGTCTAAAGAAAGCAAGGCATATGAACAAGATAAGAAAGTATCAAAACTGATAGACCAAAAGAGAGAAAGAAAATCTATCAACAGTCTTCTATCTTATTACATTTCATTATTTTTGTTTGTTTTTGGTTGGAATGGATATAGAAGACAATTTGATTGAAGTGTGTGATTAGATTAACTTATTTTATTTTTAGAAAAAGGTTTTTAATTTCTTTTAAAATGTTTAAGAGAGAGTTTTTAACTGAAAACCTTTTTTTCTTTTTTTTGTAAAATAACCAAGCTAATCCAAACATGTATTAAAAAAATTTAGATATTTGAATATTAAATAATGCTAAAATAGAATGTCCCTAAACAATTAGATAACTGGAATATTATTATTTTTTGTATAAGTTATAGTCACGCCTGAATTATATTCATTTTTTATAAAAAGAGAACGAATAACATTCCACTTGTGCGTAATATTTATGCTAAAATAGAATGTTGGAATTGAATAGGATAAATTCTTCATGGCTACCTTACATTACTTTCGGATTAAGATCAACGTGTAAAGTAAATCTATAATATCATTCCGTGACGGATCCATAAGTTTTAGTCTACGTGGTCAAAATTTATATACCAAAAAAAATTTAAATTTATAAATATTTATATAATATATTACTATTAAAAATGTATTACACAAATTATAACTATTTTAGTAACTCAAGACATTGAGGGCAAATCAATAAAATTAATGGGATTATAATACAAATATCACTTATAAGATGGAAATAGAAAAATGACCTAGTCATTATATAAGCTAGGGATGTCAATGCGGCGCGGCGCGGCGGGGGCGGGGAGTACTCTCTCCATCCCCGTCCCCGTCCCCGCCTCCCAAATTCCCCCTCGTCCCTGTCCCCAATCCCCTCCTCGGGGAGCATTCCTCCCCCATCCCCATCCTCACGGATCCCCGCGGATCCCCACGGGGATATTAAAAGTTCATAAAAAAATTAAAAAATTACAAACTAAAGCCTAATAAAATTTAAAAAATATATATATAATTAAATTATTAAATTTAAAGTTAAATCATAACAAGTTCAAACTGAAATAATACAATCACAATATTCAAATTAAATAAAAAATATGAAAAAACTAAAATATTATTAGTATTTATGATATATAGTACACATAATAAGTGGTATATATGTATTTTACTCGGGGCAGGGACCCCGCGGGGCAGGGGGTATGATCTCCGTCCCCATCCCCGAATTACCTTCAGGGGGATTTTGTCCCCCATCCCCATCCCCGCGGAAAAAAATTCCCCGCTCACGGGGCCCCGAATAGGACAGTCCCCGCGGGGATCCCCATGTACGGGTAGAAATTGACATCCCTAATATAAACTTCTCCATCAAGAGAGTCATGTTACTTACGGAAAACCTTCTCACAATAGTTCATTAATAATATTGAGCTTATTATACTTGTCTAAAAAACTTAGATCATATAATAACATTAACTTTTTACAAATAAAATCTCACAATTAATTGATGTTTACGTTAGCAAAAATTGCGACACAACAAAAAATTTGATTTGAGTTATTGGGTATAACATACCCATGTAAACTAGATTAATATTCATTATAATCTAATTAAAAATAATATTAGTTTACATGCGAATGATTATTGAAACTAATGTAATATTTGTTAATAACCACATCGTTTATCCTTCTCTTCTTTTGTTTCATGTATATTTTGTTAAACCGCAGTTCTATTTGCTCACTGGGTTACTTTCTTTAAGCTCTAGGTGCAACTTCTCGGAAAAAAATTATGTCCTCTGGTTATTGAAATAATATCGTGGAACATTAGACCTTCCAATTGCAATCGTATACCCGTGATGTCGATGATGACGTCAAAATTGTGAATTTCGCTTAGGTCTAAACTAACGCAAAGCCACGAGGAGGTGGTGACGTTGGAATTGTACTGTTCAAATGATGTGTATATGGATGGCATCCTGCAAAGCATGATAATATATAGGGTGAAAAGCCATGAGACAAAGAAATCGAATATAAGATTTTATATCTTCTATTCATGCCAATAGGGTGTCCCTTTTGGATTAGATAAAATTAGTGACTAAAGAACTGAATATCATATCCATGAATGAGTTATAGTCACGTTAGAAATTATACTTGAGTTTTGTTGTCTTTCATAATTTCCAAATTACTTTGCTTATTATCTTCTTAATTACAATAAAACATAACTTGATATACTTGGGGCCAATCAAGTGGATTCAGAATATACATGTCTTAGTTACATATTTCTTATATCATTAACTATATACATGAAAATTAATTTATGTTGGTCCAAGTGGAAAGAGTTTGTTCACTTTAAACATTTTATCTGTAATTTGATCCTTGAAACTGTATATATAGAGAAAATTCAGTTATGAGAAGTTCTCGCTTCACGAGCTGACCGTACTTCGTAAGATTAGTCTCTTGCCTTCCGAACTAAGACATCTTAATTTACACAAAAAAAAACTATATACTTGAGATTCACCATTAAAAAATGTTTATAGTGATATCATTTAATAAAATTCTTTCTCTTTTCTTTTTAAATAAAATAATAATAATGATAAATTATTTTAATATTAATACTGAGGACACCAATGACATGTTATAGATCTCAAAGGACAAGAAGAAATCCATTTAAAGAATCCCTTTAAAAGAATTTTCACATAAACATAAAGATTACTCACTCTTGACTTCTAAAAATCAAAGAATTTTCTTAGATAATTTTAAACGAGATTAGAAAAGAAATTCTACTCCATACACTTGAAAAGTAAAGAAACTTGTATGAAACCCTCCAACCAATTGGACCAGCCCACATTGACTAATGAAATTCTTTCTTACTACAACCTTTCTGTTTGTTACTGTTTGTATCATTGTATGATTTATCTGTCAAGGCTAGAATCATAGGCATATGAACCCTAATTTCCTTCCCCCCAAACATGCACTGTACACTGTACAGAGTAAGAAGAACTTAGAAACTGTGATGGGAGCCACGCAAGTTTCCAAATTGAATAAAAAATTGAAGAGCTTCCTCAAATATCTGATGGTTTCATTCCCGTCTTTGATCCAGATTGGGGTGCTACCAACAAGTTTCAACTTTTGATCAGGAGTAAGGTCTTTGCTTTACCTGCTTCCTCTAAATTTGACTGAAATAATGTTTATTTAGGTTTTCATCTTTTTTATCTGCAGTAGATTTCAATTTTCTGTTTGAAAAGAAGAGATTTTGTATTTGATTCTAATGGAACCGCTTAAAACCATGTCTGTATCCATTGCCAGCTTAATTACTTGTGCAGCATTGTGCTTTGAACTTATTAAGTTTCGTAATATTTGCAATGTTGGGTATTTCAAACATTGGTAATTTGAATGATTGAGCTAATAATCTGAATCACAGGTTGCAGGAGTGTTGACTTTGGATAGATTGCAACTAGTTTTCTGGAAACTTCGATGCAGTAGAGTTTATTCTATGTTGTAAAAGATACATTTAAGGACATAGAACATGTCTAGTAAGAAAGAAGAGAAAGCTCTGGCTGCGGCTGAAAGAATCAAGGCTTGTAGCCTTGAGTGCTGCTAAAGGACTTAGTCGTGCCCAGGAAAGGGCGTGGCTGCAGCGGCCCCAAATGTGAATGCTTATGGTCAGAAGGAAGAAGGGCCTAAAAGATGGCAGGAGAAAAGGGAAGCAACGTGGCAGATGTATTTGATGAGTACCGAGAAAGCTGTTAAATTGGGTGAAAGAAAAGACCTTAAGCATACAACAATGTCAACTATGGGTGGCACAGCACAGTGCCAAAAGTGTTTCCAAAGTGGCCATTGGACATATGAATGCAAGAATGAATGGGTTTACATTTCAAGACCATCCCGGACCCAACAACTTAAAAATCCAAAATTGAGGGTGAATGTGTCAGTGGCTTATGATTTGGATAATAATCCTGATGCTAAGGAGGAAAAGGCTAAAATGAGTACTAAGAAAAGCAAAAGGAAACATTGGTTGGACTCTGATTCTGGCAGTGATAGTGAGGATTCAGTTTTTTGAGACTGATGGCGGGTCATTATCAGTTACCGAATCTGATTATTCTTCAGAAATTAGTTCAGATTACAGTTCATCATCTGATTTAGAGGGAGAACGTAGGCAGAAGAGGAAGAAGAAGCAGAAGAAGAGAGGAAGACGTAGGAGATACAATACATCTTCAGAATCTTCTCATTCAGATTCTGTTTCAGACTCCGATTCTGATGATAGAAGCAGCCAGAGAAAGAGGAGGCACAATCAAAGGCACTGAAGGAGACTAATGAATGTGTGGAGCAGCTAAGCGTTTGGTGAGCGGGTGACAACCTTGATCATTTACCAGCTGCTCATATACTATCATCAAGTTTAAAAAGATAAAGTGATTATTGTGATTTGAGTAATGTAGAATAAGCTTTGCTAGATGCCATGCTTGTATTTCTTTTCTTTAACCACTTTGCTACCTTGAAGATGCTCAAAAATTTTATTTGATCTTTCACGTTAAAATTTATGGACGTGCACTATGTCTTGTGAGATGTTTAAGCAGCAGCATGGTTGTTGCAATTGATGCAAGTTTCAAATGCTGTCATACTCATAGTCATACGCACAAGTTAATTCTTGTATTCAATCTGTCAAGACTGAGTTGGCTCTTACACATTCTCTATTTCTGAGGGCTTTCCTGGATTTACATGTGGTCAAATTAGTTGAGCTTGAGCGTATTGCCAAATTTCAACTGGTTTATTTTGCTGTATTTGCGTCAGTAAGGGGATCCATGTTCATTTAAAGTGTTTGTGAGAGACCTGAGTAGCATATGGTTTGCAAACTTCCGGTGGACCTCTTCGGTTTTATTCTCGCTATCCATTGCAGCTAGTCTTATTATATGACAGTTTCAATTGTTATCACCAAATGTTCTAGAGGGATCTTTTTATCTCTGGAGAACTATGATGTCAAGTGAAAGTGTAATTTATTTTCGGACCCTGCGAACAGTTTAAAGCAATCTCAACAGTTCCATCCAGTAATAAGAAGTTATAAGGACATAAGAAACTTACTTCCTTATGCTTTCAGTGCATTGAGCTAGCATGGTCTGCTTGATGGTAAATTAAGATGATTTGGGGTCAGTTTGGTGTAGCTTTAAAAATTTGGGGTAAAGATATTTATGTTAAAAATTCATTTTTGAAAATTTCATCCACAATTAAGGTGATATCAAACTGATTAAAATAATTGCTTTATCTCTTTAAAAAGTTACGAAAGAGCTTCAAACATTATGTTGCTTCTTTGAAGTTACACAGCTAAACCCGCGTGCAATCTTTTAAGGGGCGAGGTATTAGTCTCATTTAGCACAAGTTTTATGCAGATGCATCTTTGCTTTTGTCTTCCTCTGTTTTAAGGTATCCATTAAATCAGCAAAGAGATGCAAGCCTAGAGTTAGCAAGTAGGAGTTTGCAATAGAACCATCTCTTAAGATGAGCGTGTACAAATTCCGCCCTGAATGGTTAATGTTCTTTCTCTCTCGTTCTTCTCGTGAACTGTTGTGTTAAGAGGTTATGTTAGCTTGTTTCCTGTATTTTTTTCATCTGTTCCCTGCTCTGCCCATCTCTTCCCCCTCTTAATGTACAAAACTTCATGATACTTGAAACTCCTTATCTTTCATCTTCATTGTTGTCGATAAAGAAACTTCATGACAATACAGTAGTTAGATAGTCTTATTGAAGATTTCAAAATAAGTATTCGCTGATACTTGAAAAAGATTATGAAGAATGTTATCTTTATATTGGCTAATTAGATTTCAATGATTAAAAAAAACTTTTTTTTTTCCTGTTAAACAATCAATTAACTTTTAACAAGGGCACGTACCAATGCACTTAAGTCCCAAAGAGTTCAACTTACATGTTAATATCAAGAGTAGCAGTAGTAGTAGTAATAGTAGTAGTAATAGTAATAGTAGTAGTAATAGTAATAATAATAATAATAATAATAATAATAGTAATAGTAATAGTAATAGTAATAGTAATAGTAATAGTAATAGTAATAATAATAATAATAATAATAATAATAATAATAATAATAATAATAATAATATCTCAACATGAATTGTAATTTATTGCAATTTGTATCACTAAAAATAAAAAATAATAGTCCTATTTAAAAATATAAAAAAAACTGTTGATTCAAAGTATTCTATTGTAATAAATATTTAAAAATTTATAGTAGTGACAAAGGGGGTGTTTAATTTTTAATTTAATTCCTATAAATTCACCGTCAAAAAAATTTAATTCCTATAAATTCACTCCATTTTTAGTTTATTCCCCATAGTTCAAGATGATCAACACGACTTGCACACATCAACAATCACTTCCATATCATGGAATGTAGGACAACATATGCATATGAACGTGATGTTAAATTCAACATCGTTATTATGAACTCGTCTTGCATTGAGCAAAATGAACGAAAATATTTCACTTACTCAGGGATTAAGTAAGCTGTAGAGCTAGTAAACAAATTCGCTACAAAGAGTAAAACTTGATTTACTTCATAAGGCCCAAAAAAAAGGTGATTTTGTCGAGTTATATAAAAAGGGCATTAGGCCAAACGTGATTTCTAGTTTCTAGATAAATCTCAGAGAGTGAAGTAGTAATAGTGGGGAAAAGAGCCCGCCAGAAAGAGCAAACAGGAAGAGGAAGAGGTGTGTGAGGTCTCGTTCTCCAAAGATGAGTACCATGAAATTTTGCCGCGAATGGTCCGTACCCAATTTCCTCTTCATCATGTATTCGATTTTCGTGCTTCTGATTTCTAATTTTTGAAATGCTTATTGATTTTGCAGCAACAACATTCTGTACCCTAAGGAGGACAGGGACCAAAAGATTCTTCTCTACGCTTGCCGCAACTGCGATCACCAGGTTCTTCTCTTACTTCCCCATTGTAAAACCCTTGGGTCAGTTTGGTGTCCCCTTACCCAGTGGAAAAAATAACCTATGCATTTTTGCTTTCATGGGTTTTCCCTTTTTAGAATCTGAAATAACAATTCACCTTCACCATTCTACCCGTTAATTGGTTTGCTTGAAAGTTAAATTGCTGTATTTGTTGTTTTTGAGAATGCCCTAGTCTTGAAAGTCTCTTATATGCCTTGGTTTATTGATTAAAATTATCTATTGCAAGTTTTCACTTTTCACTTTAGAATTGCTACGATTTGCACGGTGATTTTGAATAGGAACAACATTTAACTGTTGTCTTTTTTCTACCATGTCCTAAGGAAGATAATCTTTAATGATTTGATGCATGAATATCTTCTTCTTTTTTTTTGCCTAGTCATAGTGGATTACCATGTTTTCCACTTCATGTCAAAAGCAATTTGAGTATTGAATTATATTGTGTCTTTGATATATCATGTCTATTGGGAGATCTAACTTGCTTCAGCTGCTGAAATCTGTTGCCATTGTTCCAAGGGCTTGAAATCATATTCCACCTTCACCAAACTTTTTGTATTTGTATTCCATGTGCATCAAAATCAGAACACTCTCACTTACCATAATCTGATTATGTGGATGAAATATGCCTCTCTAGTGAGGAATTAGCATCAAGGACATTGCATACCATAATAGTGTGGCAATTTTACATTTTCTTCAAACAAGTGTTTTCCTTAGTATGTGGAGTTCTATTAATTTGATGCACTGCATATTGATCAAAGGGTTATGTTTTTTACCTATAATCGAAGAGGTTTGAGGTTGCTAAACTGTGATACCACTTTTTCAACTAGTTGAAATTACATTTGTTACTTCTTATATGAGACAGTAGAAAACAAAATCTTCTACGTTTATACATTCTGATATCTTGTTTGATGGAACTATATTCTTCACTGCAGTGTGATTTATGGGATCTAAATAATTATTTTTGCATGCACGTTTGCAGTAACTATGAGTCCTCTCATCAGGCAAATTTATATAAATGATATTAAGCCACTAAGGAAGCTATTAATGTTCCTGACGTTGTGATTAGTGTGTCCATTTTGCTTATACCATTTAAGGAACAATTAATGCTGAGTGCCCAAAGTCTAGGAGCCGATGAGTCAAAGGCAGCAAGACACACGTCTACTCATCAAGGCATGTTATTTGCACTAGAAGTAACTTTTGATGTCTGCAATGCCTTTAGTGAGGGCTTCACCTATAGTCCCTATTTGTGTGCCTCCTCTGAGGCACAAAGCATTTCTTGCAAGTTCCCTAGTGATGGCAGCAGTGTCTAAATTTGTTTTGTTTCTATTTTCATGACCTGCCGAAAGAATATATAAATAGACGAAATCTTTCCTTAAGGGAACCAAATCATTGATACAAAGCAGCTAATTTTTTTTTGTAACCAAAAAAGAGAGCTTAAGGATCCAATGCCCTCAAGGAATGTAGGAACTGGGAACGGCTGTGCTACCCATTACTAGAATGATTCCTGATTGTTAATTTCATGCATCTTATACATCACATCCCAACTATTAAATGTAAAGATAGGTGGTGATCATAATCATATCTAGAAGTGCATGTTCTATAAAAAAAGGGCAGCCTGGTGCTATAAAGCTCTCGCTATGCGTGGGGTCCAGGGAAGGGCCGGACCCACTATGTGGGTCTATAGTAGGCAGCCTTACCTTGCATTTGCAAGAGGTTGATTCCACAGCTCGAATTTGTGACCTCCGGGTCACATGGCAACAACTCCAATTGTTGCGCCAAGGCTCCCCTTCAAGTGCATGTTCAATTGGGGAAAAAAAAAGAATCTAGAAGTGCAGGTTTTCTGTATATATTTGTCTTTCTTTCTCTTGCCTCTACTTGGCCTAGAAGAAGAAGGGGTTTAGTCCTTGTTAAGATTCATGAATTCATATCTATTTTGTTTATATTACATTTATATTATGGCAATTTTCTGAACCCTTTTTTAATTTACTTCCAACATTTCTGTCTTGCTATTGCTTTGTGCTTTGGTGATAAGATTTTGTTTTACACAACTTTATTAACTTTTGAAATATAGAATTATCAAGGACAGAAAGCCCTATAAATTTGATTTGTGTATTTTTTTTGGTGGAAATTTGATTCGATTCATGCTTTTGCTTTAGCAAATTGTTGCCTTTGGTTTTTCATATGAAGAAGCTATTGAGAGGGACCACATCCAGTTCTAATGTCATCAACTTAGTTTGAATATGTCGTCTGCCTATTTGACTAGTTATTCACTGTTGTTCAGGAGGTCGCTGATAACAACTGTGTCTATAGAAATGAGATACATCATTCTGTTGGAGAGCGCACTCAAGTATTGCAGGATGTAGCTGCAGATCCAACTCTCCCTCGCACCAAGTCTGTTCGCTGCACTCAATGCAATCACGGAGAAGCTGTCTTTTTCCAGGTGAAGTCCCTATTTTACATACTGACTATGGCACTGAAGAATTGATTGTGTTGCTCATAAGTAGAATGTTAATTCCACATTTAATTGATACTCCCTTCCGTGTGTGCGTGGAAAGATGGGGATGTAGAGTCATAAGGATTTGAGGACAATCATGAGTTTATTTGCGGATATAATACAAAATCTTAACTATTTAACATTAGTGCTCATCTATAAACTTTCTCCCCCTTAATTTTGAAGAAATGCATTGCAGAAGGAGAAAAACAAAATATGTCCTTTCTTTTTGAAGGAAAGCACATCTGTGCTCAGGGTTAAGCAGTGAATGAAATGTCTCTAACTCAAACCTCAGCCTGAATGATATAGAATATGTTAAAGTCTTGACAATTTGATAACGTGTAGAAATATTATGCTTTGTGCTGCTTAATCAAATCCCAATGTGAACTGTTTAGGGTGAAAAAGTGTCATGTCATGACAATTGCATAGCTGGTATGGAGACATGCAAGTCTTTTTATAGATCATACATAGCTTGAGAGCTCTTTTTGTCCTCATCTTGTTTTGGTGCAATGGCATTCATTAGTTGGAGTCATTTGACTGTTAATAACTGTACACAAAAAATTGTGTCCAAAAGCTAGGACAAGAAATTGAGGAACAAATATTCGAAAGATTTTATTGCCTACACTAATGCTTGTATTCAACTTTACAATGAAAATCAAGCTTGAACAAGTTTGACTCTTTTATTCAGCATGGCTTGTCAGACAGTCCTAGTATCCATTATTGTAGTGTTAATGGTTCTGGGCGGATTGCTGCAATGCATAAATTTTACTATTTATGATTTTGGAAAAGTATCATTACCCAAACCAGAAAATGCAGTACTGTGATCATTTGTTCTCTCTCACAGCAGTTTTTCCTCAAAATAAGAAACAAAAGGGGATTTTCTTTCATTGCATAGGAAGTGTTTTGATTTTATATTTCTTTCTTTTCTTGTTCAAATGCTAAATTAATTCCTTTACTGAACACCAGACAGTACACTCAATGAGGGAGCTCCTATTGGCTACAATAATGTCCATGCTACGCTTAAACCATTAAACTCTAAAAACATGCATATCTGTCCACAAAAAGTAATGCAGACATGTTGTACAGGTTAAAGAAGTTTCATTGTAACCTTTTGAATCCGAAATATTATGCTTCCCTTTGAAATATCATTGAAGAAATAATGCTCATTCCTTCACTACCCTTTTGATAGCATTTTTAGCAAAACTTCTAACTGCATGTTCAGAAACCGTATTTTAATTACTTATGGGTCCGCTGAAATTTTTTAATGTATACAGGCAACAGCCAGAGGGGAAGAAGGTATGACACTTTTTTTCGTTTGCTGCAACCCAAACTGTGGCCACCGATGGAGAGACTGAGATTCTTGCCTGCTCAAATCAAGGTTCAATATTGGGGAGATCCAACATATTTCGTCCTTTACTATTGGATAGAAGAGAGAAAATTTGTTGTTATATAAAACTTGGTTGGTGTGAGGACAATCATACTGAATTATTTGTGCTAGCTGTTTAACTGCAGTTCCTGATCAAATGATTAATTTAGTTAAATGGTCAAATCCTTGTAGGTCAGTACTGATACATGTTATGGATGAGCCTGAATTTTCTTGGTTTGTTGAGGGAAAAAGGAGGGGAGGTAGGAATCAAATGCCATTATGGTGTCCCAGTGTAACTGCCATAGCTTGAGCATGGGATCGATTAGCAGTTTTTCTGGCCTTGGGGAGACAGTAGGATGTTTTGGAAATGTTGCACTATGGGATAATATTTGCTGAAAAGGTTTCTTATTAAAATTTATAGTGGAATTCCCTCCCCCCCCCCCCGGGGGGCGGGGGCGCCGCCGCCATATGGACATGAAACAGGAACATGGGCCAGTAGAGCCATCTGCCCCTAAAAGGGGTCTTGGGGGGCTTACACGTAAGTTTATTTGGATAAATAAGTATTTATTTAAGTAAAGCTCAATTTAATAGTATTTAGATTGACACACTTCGAGAAGTATATATGCAAAGAATGGAATTTTGATAATTTATTAAGTTTAATTTATTCAAATTTTAAATAAAAACAGTTACTAGAGATTTTTTATTTTTTGCAAAAACTTATTATAAGTTTTAATTTTTAGTTTATAAAAATAAGTTCAAATCAATTTAAAAAATTATTTTAATTAGCTCATTTAAACAAAATACTTCCCAAGTGATTATTGAAATAAATAAGTTAGAAATAAATTCTTCCAAACACAACTTTAGTCCACAATCCTTGGGAAAGTGTCAGTGAAACTTTATCCCTGATGGGGAGATTTTTTTGAGGATGGGAGGAAAATGAAAATTTCAATTCATGTTCCAAAATTTTTAAATACTTAAATTTTTTTAAAATGAGTTTAAATTTGAAGAATTTTGAAGGAGAAATTAAGTTACAATGAAACATGAGCTTTTTAAAAGAATTGTATCCATACCATACATGTATCGAAAACATGTGTCAAATGTGATATGACATTTCAAATTTAGTGTCACAGCATCTGTAATTGGTGTCAATATCAATGCTTCGTAACGAAGTATTATGCTCTTAAAACTATTTCTAAATGTTAATATAGTAGTTTATTAATAAATAATAAAAATGTAAAATTAACTTTTTTTAAAAAAATTTTTACACACCTTTTATTTTCGTATTTATTGTAAGAGTCCTACCCACGCTGCCTCATCTAATTATTCTTGCAAAACTCACTTTCTTTTTATGGATCGTTATATTAACCACAATATAGAGTTACATAAAGATTTTTATACAAATCCATAAACAATCTAGGCTCTGTACACACATAAAACTCCTACACCATTGTCAGTTTAGATATTTCGTTAATTTAAACATACAAACAAAATAAACAAAAATCTTGAAACCCCCTCCCCCCCCAACAAAAAAAATTCCTTCCCTTCTCTTTCTTCTAACTCCTACACACCAGAAATCAATTATAGACTTGAATCAGTTGTCATTATAATAAGGCCAAATTGAAACTAAAAGCATATTCTATTCAAGAATTATAATTTAAGATATTCTGGTCGACGTTTATAATTTAGGATAATTAATCAAAAGTAAACAACATTTAGAGATGAGTACACAAAGTCATCTCTGCATTTTTAGATTACAAGCCATTCTAAAATATTTTTTGGAAGCTCTAACTAATTATCAAAATTGAAAAGCTGCGGTTGCAATTACTAATTAGCCCAACCAGAAGACAAGGACCAGAATTACTGAATGTGAATTTTGCATTTGCTATCAATGAGGTGTCTCTGTACAACCAATGAATGCAGCCGCAGAAATTTTCCACAGCAAACTGCCACTTTTCCCCGATATTCCTATCTCTACCCTCAGAAGCTAATTCAGTAAACAAGAAAAAACTGAATCAAAGGTACAATAAAAGATCTATCTACAAAAAATCTAAGCGGGAAAATAACCAGCTGGGGCTGCTTTGGCCTTAGTACTGGCCTACCTCCCAGAAACTAAAAGAGCTATAAAGATGATAATATCCGTGTGAACCATTCTGATAGACGTCTGATTTTAGCTGACAGCTCTGCATCCTTTTCAAAAAAGGAGTTGGCATTAGACAGTAGAACTTTCATATCATGCTTCAGTGCCTCCAAAGTACGGTAGTAATTGTTCTCCAACCTGGACTGTATCAATTCAAGAGACAGAGGAACAGGAAACCTGCAAATTTACCAAAACCCTTCAAGTAAATGTTGATAAACTACACAGTTCCGCTTCAAGATGGCTATAGATGGAATACCTGTTTATAAATTTTGACTTATTCGAAATTTTCTTCAATTCATGAACCCCATAACGATCCTGGATATTATTAACCAAAAAGTGAATATTTACGTTCAACAGCACAACAAAAGTCAATACTCTGCTGTAGAATTTCTAGTCCAATACCTGAATTGTATTGCCTGACTGCTCTAATTTGGTGAGCGCGGATAGCAGCTTATTTCTGCTCTTATCATCAATGTGAGGCTGTTCCCATTGAGTATCAGCATCAAAAAGCTCCCAAGGACTATGTAACTGTGTTTCAGTGAGGTCACTCTTGTACCGAACAGTATACCTCTCCCATGGACTGTCTGGAAATTCAGAAGACTTGGCTTTTGCACACAGAATTCGACCATCCCACCAACTACCATCGGAATCACCCTCATTTTTCCACCAAACCCTGCATTTATCCCTGTGTGTCCAATTTCTTTGCATAGCAGCATCAAACCTAGTTCTTTCAACAAGAAAATCAGGGAAACTAGTCACTTCAGGTAGAGTCAATTTAAAAGATTTTCCGACGACACTTGAATTAGGATCAACAAACAGAAGGGTCATTTTGCAGCAGCTATCACCAGACCCTGGAACTGTAGAATACTCAAGGCTTTGAACTCTACAATATTCTACAGCTCTTATTTGTCCCTTAAGTGATATCCAAGGGCCTGATTCTCTTTCACCGCTATAATCTATATACTCCTGGTGCCCCTGAAAAATAAAGATTTTCATAGGGTAAACACATTATTCAACCTTTAAAACTAAAACCAATAAAAGAGAGAAAAAAACACCGCATATGCAAAAGTTAAAAGTATATTATCAGATGCAATAGGTGCAATCTCTTATGACTAACCTGTCTCAAATACACAACCTCATCTCCCTGTTGTGGAATATATCTGCATCCTTCCTCATGTGTTGACAACAGCAACCATGATGCTTTAGTAGCTGATTGTACTGACTTCCTTCTATTTATAGGACTATTCTCACAAACATTATAACTAGACCTCCGGCTCCTAGCAGACCTCAAACCAACAGTCAATTTCGAACTAGAACCCCATTCTTCTTCTGTGAGTTGTCCACTATTTGTGGAAACATTCTGGGGACTTCTAACTGTAAAATATTCACGTCCTTGCTGCACTTTGAGATTATTCCGCTCACGATTTGGATCACAAGTGGTCGGTTCCAACTCTACAGAACCATTGGTATGAACTACATCGTTTGTGCCATTACTGAAGTCCACTACTGCATTGAAATTACTGTTGCTCCCATTTGAAGTGGATTCTCCCAGGCCACTACCATCACCTAAATTAGTCACAGCTCTATGTGATCTTGATCTTCTATAAACAGCTTTATACATTTTATCTCTATGTGAATGTGGGTCTAGTGAATCATGTGAAGTAACATTTTGGTCAACCTGCGCATCTATCTCTTGAGATCCATTTTCTCCCTGATTTGATATTACTCTAGTGTTGTTGTCATCATCAGCCACAACCATATACTGTTCCTTGTTCAAATTATTTGCATTAGTACTACATGCACTATTCTTTAGCACTGAATATTTTGTTTCATGCTTAGATGGACTTTCAGGATCCCTTGTACTCCTTTTAGACCTTAGCTTTGTTGAAACAGAAGGAAAACCGATATTTGGTTCAGGAAGTTGGTCAGCCCCACTATGGCTGATGGAAGCAGCAATTGCATCCTGAGGAATCATATGAACAGAAATTAGCGATTCATCTTTGTCCCTGAAACTGCTGGAAGTTGCAAGCTCTTCTCCATTCTCAGAAGGATTTAAAGGCTCTGAGGTAGCACCAGCACAATTCTCATTGATTTCTGTCAAACTATCTACCTTATCCTCATTATTTTGGATTTCCAAAGGAGAGAATGATGTACTGAAGTCCTTGTCCTCTTTCTCATGCCCAGTACCAACATTTTCTTTTTCACTGAGATCATTAAAACATTTTACAGATCTGGGATTTGCATCTGATGGCATAGCTTCTTCCACTCTCAGAGGTTTAGACGAACGAGCCCTAACAACTCCCCATCTAATTTTCCCTAATAAGTCTACATGGTCTGCTATATGGCCTAATTTTACTTGACGTGTTCTTTCAATTGTATGGTAACTTCCACTGCCAGAATAAAACCCTGGATCCTTAGAACTTGATCTGTTTCTATTAACATCACTAGATTCCTGAGCAGTTTTTGATGATGAGCCAACCAACTCAGCCTGGTTGTCAAACTTATGCACAGGTTTAGATGAATCCCGAACTGGCAACTTGAGAACCAATCTCCTGTTTGTTGCATTCATACGAGTCTCGGTTAACTCATGAGATTTTATGTCATCTGATTCATACAATAATACTTCTTTTCCCTTTGAATGATTCAGTTGATCATTCTGTAAAGCTCCACCAGATTCATCACTATCAATATTAGACTCTTGTAATGTTGATTCACTATCTGAAGAATCACCAACCAAACTATCTTCTTCTCCATCTGTTGGAGCACCTGTAATTTTAGAAAATAAATGCAGAGCATTGCGTGCAGCAGCTCTCTGAGGTCTGGAAGATTTTGATTTAGAAGATTTCCTCCTTGATGTTTTTCGGCCACTTTTTCCCTTCCTACTTCGGCTACTTCTAAAAGTATTGCCATCACACTCATCCAAATTCCTCCTTTTCACACGTCTCCCAGAAGAAGTCATAATCTCAGTCTGTAGAAAAGATAACAAGAACAATTTAAACTAATTACGATGATAATAAGGAGTATTCAGTCTATTTTCTTTCTGTAAACTTACTTCAGTCTTCTGTTTTTTCCTTTTTGATCTACGAATGCTATCCATGTGAGTGTCCTCCCCTTCACTGTCATCTGTGCTGCACCCTGGATCACCAGAGGCATTGGAGCTTGAACATCCTTGTTCACCCCGAGAAGAGAAATCTTCAGTGACATTGTACTCTGAATCTGTATCATCACTACGCATTTCTATTTCTGGCTCCCAATCCATAGCATCTATAAACTCTGGCAGTGGTTCTGTAAGCACATCCAAGTCTGCCAATGGAAGCATCTGATAATCTGGATCCAGACTGAAGTCAGGACCAACAGCAAGCTTTAGTGATGAAGGGCGCCACTCAAGGCCCAAAGCTCCTAATCGTCTTTGCTGAAATTCACTCTGATAGGGTTCTGGGTACGGTATCATTGCTGGAAGTTTGACAGCATATAACCAACATATGATAAGAATAAACGAGGGGAGAAAGAAACAAATAAGAAATACAGCATATAAATAGATACATATAAAGGATAGATCGAAGAAGAAGAATTAACCTGAATCACAAAGCAAATCTTGCAGATTCCGTCGATATGGAACATTCTGAGTTTCCTGACTCAAATTTTAATATTACTTAAAATTAGGAAATGTGGATGTTATATGATTGTTGATAAAATATGCATCCCAAACAAACCCACAACTTCATAGAGAATCCATTTTAAACAACAGGGTTCACACACCACAATCCCTTCTTAGTAAGTGATCCACTAACCTGGTCAAGTACATTACCATGGGCATCTTGAATGAGGGGTCGATAATCACCAAGAAAGAACTGTCAAATATTTGCAGAGATTAGTACCAAAACAGTAGCAAAGGAAACAGAAAAAAAGCATAATAGGTTACTGATATATGTACCTGATCATATTTGGCATCTTTCTGGGACTCACCTTGACCCGTGCTTAATATATATAGTTGACCAACATCATCCGAAAGTATAATTGATGTCCCATCCCTATATAAAAATACATTTCAACAAAACCTATGCAAATGAATTTATGAAACACAATGGACCAAAAAATCAAGCCTATAAAAAAAATCCACATAAGAAAACTATAAATCATGATCTCGTCACCAGTCAAGGTTATTTACTTTTAATAGAAAACAACATTCAACACCACAAAGAGATTACTCCTGCATCATATTGCAATATATATTGAATATAGCAAGGAATTCAACCTCACGATGCCATTGATTTAAGAGTCAATAGCTTTTGAAATCCAATGCATACTTCAACTTTATGCAAGTCGTATTGTAATTCGCTTCTTGCAGTTTTAAATGCAACTTCTTAGCTAAATATAGAATTCACTTTTTGCATGTTTAGCTTTTGGGAGTATGCTCGGAGATTGGATTTGCATTTAAGCTTGTACAGTGCATAGTAGTGACATATTGGGCCCTAGAATTCAATTCATACTACAAAAGCAGAATGAGCCCTTCTAATGCCTCCATTTTTATTTGAGAGGGGGCTATAAAAAAGGCTTAAAGTCTGGAAAAGGTGACTTGCTCATAGATTAAGAAGAATAGCCAATTTCACTATTTCATATCCTCTCCCATCCTTTTGTCCTCCTTTCTTGTTTTATGCACCAAATCAAATTCCTTTTACCTATATGCACCTGTTTTATAAGTAAAATTCATTAGGAACACCAAAACAGAAACATAAATCATCTTGATAGATTGTATACACATATAGATGATATTATCTTGTCAGTTGGTATATAACAAGATAGTTGATGCTACAAACTCTGATCTGTCCTAGAAATTAAGAGCGGCAGAAAAAATCTGATTGGCCTCTTCTGAGGTCGTCAGAAATTATTTTTTCTTTTAGAAATTAAGGTTAGGCTCTTCTTGTCTCAAACTTGTTCGGTAAAGGTGAATGATAATGTGGCTCTAATACCATGTTAAGAAATAAAGGAAGAGGGTGAAAATGTAGAGAAAAATGTAGGGAAGACTAAGGCTGAAAAGTTTATGAACAGTGTACATAATACATACTACTGTCTATATGACCCATAGCCTTTACTTTGGGTGCACAAGTAACTACTTACCTATTCCCATAACACTTTACTAATTATTTTAGACTTTCATAAATTCCTCAAGAATAATAAATTTTCATAGTAGATCCTAATAAGACTACACAAGCCACATCCTCAGCAAAAATAATAAACTGATTTATCATCTCCTAAGTTATTTAAATGCTTTTGTAACATTCACATTATAAGGGTGCAAAATTATGGCATTCCAAATACATACAGACTACACATTTTTGCCTATAATATGAGTAGCGGAAATAACAATTATACATGATTATGATGCATGGGAATAATTTTTGGCAAAGACAAACAACCAAATATGACTACAAAACTTGGTGTAAAATAAAGTTCTGAGTTAGCACACTCATTGTGTACTTACGGTGAAAACTTTCCATCCACCAACTTGAAACGTGATATCTCATATATCCGGATAGGCATGCCTTCCCATATCTAAAGTCATGAAATATGAAAGTCGTTTAATAGATATAGGAATGCCTAAAAATATGAAAGATAAAAGTAACTGGTGACTCACATCCCACACAATAGTTTTTCCATCATATCCAGCACTCATAGCTATCCGGGGATTAAAAGGATGAACATCCAGAACATATGTCTAAAAGGAGCAAAGAAACAAAACAAGTTAAACCCAGATAGACCCGAGAAAAAATAAGCATTAAAAATGATAAAATCCTTTTTCCTTCAGCACTTGACTTAAAAACCAAGAGAATAAACTTCGCATATCATCAGAGACAAAAGAGCAAACTAAGCAATTGAAAAGTGAACAAGCATGCAGTAGCCAATAGAAGGCAGGCAAGGTAACATTAATGGTTTAAAAATATCACTTCAATCGTATTCCTCTTTCAAGGAAAAATAACTACTTTAGAATTATTAAAACCATTCTTGCTTAATATCCAAAACTTCAACGTCAACAAGTTCTTTAAATAATATTAAAGCCTAGTCAACCAAGTGTTCAAATGTTTGATCTTTGTCACCCTTTCTCTTATAATTATAACTGAAATTTCAATTTAAAATAGACTTTAGTTTCAGTATAGGGTAGTTATTTCCTACATTTCAAAGCCAACAAGCTTTCACATGAGGAAGTGTGTTTAATGAACCCTTCTTGAGCTCTTAATTGCTTAGACTTTCAGGTGAAGTGGTTCTTCACTTCTTTAACAATAAGTCAAATAGATTGGTGTCATAAACAGTGTCAAATCCTTCTGTGCATAACTTATTTTGAATAGAAAACCACACAGGTGAAGTGCAGACACATGCTTCACAAGGCAGTGTCAAAGGGTCAGGAACAGAAGAAAATTTGACCACAGCTAAACAAACAACAGGAAATTCTTTAAAGATATAAAAGATCAGAGCCAGACATCCAAACTACAAGTGAAGATGTTTACAGTTCAGGACCAACTTAAAATATAAAAACTGGAAGGGAACAATTTTGGTCATTAATAAATTGAGTTGCATGTCTAAATAAAACTAAAGTTATTGCATTCTATTTCCATCACCTTACATCCTCCATTTCTTTTTTTTTCTTTTTTTTTTCTTGAGAAAAGAAACAATTCATTAAGAGAAAGAAGTGAAGTACAAAGAAGTAGGATAAGGAATCCTACTAGAAAAAGCGAAACACAAACAAAAGAGACAAAAGAAAAAAGGAAAAAAAGCACAAGAAAGCTGTCCAGTAACTCAGTATATCGTTTTAAAAAAAACCCTAAAAAAACAATGAGCTTAACCACAGGGAAGCAAAAAAGAATACTCTGCAGTCTATCCCATAAAAGGTTTAAGAAAAAGAGAAAGAAATCACAGATTAAAAACTCCGGCAATGCACCAACAATAATCACCACAAACCGCAATACCAGCCAGCTGTAAATAGATTTTACACTCCTTCCTACTACCAAAGCCTTTAAAATGGATACTTAAAAATTGCTAAGAGGCTGGATAAACCGACTGCTCATAAAAAAGGTCACAGTCTTCCAAAAGTTCCAAGCATTCTCACAGTTTAAAAGAAAATTCTGTTTGTCTCTGAACTCCAGAAATCACAACCATATTTGTCAAATTATGAAACGAAAAGGCCTATTCTTTGAAACGTGAATCAAATGGAACTGTAAGTCCTAAGCTACGTTTGAAACAAAAACTGAGAAACACAACACAAAGCATCAGACGTCATGCTTGCGAGTTAAATATTAAGTCATAAAAAGCCATATAAACACACCTAATACCTTATATTTGCAAGAGGCAGCAAAAATGGTATCAATGTAAGGAGATAAACCATAACCTAGAATTTAAACACTTACAGATTCAGTATGTCCAGTCAATGAGTGTACTAAGCTTCCATCAGAAGCATTCCAAACACAGATTCTGCAATCTGCAAGAATATCTTGCAGTCAGATAAATAATAGTCTATTACCTCCAAAAACATGAAACAATAATAAAATGGCAGCATGATATTAAAACAGGCACAAGAGTGGCATGATAACAAATGAGGTTATATTGCATGAAATAACTCAGTAATACTAATGATAAAATGTTTTCAGATATTGTCATCATTATTGCATGCATAAAGGCATAGCAAAAGCAATCTTAAATTGACTATCTAACCTGTAAAAAATGCTGCTTGCCAAATGCAGAATATTTGACAAGCATAAATGAGAATTAAGACTAACACACAATGACTGTTCCCATTGATACTAAGACACTGCCACTCATTGTTCCAGATGACAGAAGCCCTCTAATATAGCACAAAAGACTATTTTTAGCTGTTAGAGATATAATATAAAACCATTCATAGCCTTCACCTAACAGCTTAAGCTATTGAAAGAGTTGGTCCTTAAAATGGTATCAAAGCCTTTAAGACCAAGTGGTCAAGAGTTCAATCCTTACCACCCTCATTTCGTCTAAATAAAATTGAATTTCAGCACAAGGTAGAGTGTGCATGTACATTGTCCACGCTTTAAGCCCAGGGGGCTCTTGCGTGAGGGGTGTGTTAGAGATATAATATAAAACCATTCATAGCCTTCACCTAACAGCTTAAGCTATTGGGAGAGTTGGTCCTTAACATGGTATCAAAGCCTTTATGACCAAGTGGTCATGAGTTCAATCCTTACCATCCCCATTTCTTCTAAATAAAATTGAATTTCAGCACAAGGTAGAGTGTGCATGTGCATTGTCCATGCTTTAAGCCCAAAGGGCTTTTGCGTGAGGGGGTATGTTAGCGATATAATATAAAACCATTCATAGCCTTCACCTAACAGTTTAAGCTATTGGGAGAGTTGGTCCTTAACATTAGGCATCCAACCCAACCATTTTAGACAATTCTCATCAATCAGAGTCAAAAGTCTAATGATGTTTTTTATCCAAGAAATAGAAAAATCTAATGATATTTTTCTTGAAGGATTAGGCTACAAAACTGGATGCCTATTTAAAAATGAAGAAAATCCCTTCAATCTAATGATATGTTTCCTTCTTTCTTTGTCATTTTGTGTTTTGCTCTTATGTTAAGGAGGATTCCTTATCCTCCAAACTCCATGTAATTTCTTCTCTTCGTCTTAATGAATTTCTTCTTTTATAATAAATAAATAACAGACAAGCTGAATTCATTGGTCAAATCCACTAAGTACACAAGACAAAGGAGATACACAAATCTTCTAAATCATGTGGCTTGCAGTTTGCATATCTCATCGAACCTGCCAAATCTCAATAAAAGATTGTGGAATCAAAGACATCCTCTGACTTGTCCTGAATCAACGAAAACACTCAAGGGGGTTTCCGGGGTAAGACAGTAACAAGCTGCAGCAGTTGAGTTATCTTATAACTGCCTGTGCCACCTGTGTAAATTGAGTGGCACAAGTGCCAATTTAAGTAAATTTATTTCTCTAGTTTAGTTAAATACTTACTAATAAACAAAATCATATCACCCACAATAACTGAGACATGAAGAGAAAGAAGCAGAATGGTCACAAGAAGACAAAAGAAAGAAAGCAGAAGAAAAGGGAGAAAGCAAGAAAGAATGGAAAAAGGGGAGCATGACAGGAGAAAGAAACAAAACCAACTTACCCATAATAGCTGCAAGGACAAAGCGATTGTCTAGGCTCCAAACAATCATATTTACACCACGTGGAGTGGGTAGAATTCTCTGACGAGGACCACCTCTCTGAGGTTGAGGAGGCATAGGTGGAGGTGGAACTCTCAGATGATATGCCCGAGTCCAGCGACCACTTTTTCCCTAATTGAAATGAATTTAACAAATTAAAATCTAAATCACAACTCAACATGAAATAACCAAATTAATCTTTGCAATTTGAATAATCAAGTGGGTAAACAACTCTCATTTTCTTGAAAGAAAAGAAAAAAAACTGATAGAAAGCATCTGTAGAAGGAAATTATATTTGATGAAGACTTACATGTGACCTGCGTGATTTGGGAATCCATATAATAGCACTCCCATCACGAGAGCAGGTAACTATATTATCATGATTCAACCTGGAATATAATAAAGCCACTTATATATATTAGATAGCAGTAGCACCAAGAATTGGGCATATGACATTTTTTGTTGTGAGAAGCAAAGGGGAAGACTAGGAAGCCAGGTGTTAGATCATTAAAGATGCTACTTCTAATTCCTAAAGATACACACACACACATACACACCAGGAATTCTTAAATTTGGGAATATTTTCCTCCTTCCAAGTTTCTGCTGTAGAAAATCGAGATGCTACCGCACATCCACTGCAAATTATGGAGTGACAGGCATCAGCGTGCAAAAAATTATCTATAAAAGATTACAACATATTCCGACATACTAACCTAAATTGAACATAATTTACATCATTTTCATGCCCAGATAGCACATCTATCTCATGATTTGGTTGGTCATTGTCATCCACACTTAGTTTACAAGCATTCCAGACCTGCAAAACCTTTTAATTTAGCTTAAAACAATTTTGAAGCTGAAAATCCATTTGAACAGATTTAGATGTTGACAATTACTCTGTATGGATAAACAGCTTGAAAAAGTACTTATTTGAGTAAAGCTTATTAAATAAGCTCTAATGTCATAAATGTTGTCTAAAATAAGTTGAATAGCATTTGGATAGACACTTCAACAAGTGCTTATGCAAGAATGCAAAGGCTTATTTTCCTAAACTTCAATTTCTAGCTTATGAAAATAAGCCGAAACCAGCTAATAGTAATTTCAAAAGCTGTTATAATAAGCTCATCCAAATAAGACCAAAATGCTTCATAGGTACTTATTGTAGTCGATAAGCCCAAATAAGCTCATTCAAGCGGAGGCAGTATCTCTTATTACAGTTAGACAGTCCCATAAATTGAAAAAGTAAAAGCCCCTCAAACTATTTTCAGAGAAGTTATAGGGACCATAAAATATCTAATAGCCAATTGGATGCATTGGTTAGTGCTTGACAACAAAACAAAAATGGCCAGTGACTATGTCAAAGTGGTCAGCAACTGGTAAAAAGCCTAGAAGGTTGTCACTAACTGACAGAAGTTGACAAGTAATTGACAAAGTGTCACCAGGGATCAAATAGCATTAATCAATGGATGGTGGTGTTGATTGAACATGGACATTGATTTCCCATACAAGGCTTGAACAAGTATAAAAAGAGAGATTTCTGCTTAGGGAAGAGAAATCCACCACCTTCTGCCTCTTGAGAGGTTATTTTTTCCTTAACTGTCACAATTCACAAATGCACACCAGAAGATTCAAAAATAATGGGGAAAAAACTAAAAACAGATTGTTATTTTCGACAAAGCAAATAGAACCTACATTTACCTTCAAATATAAATACTACAAAATATATTAATGCATGTCTGCCAAATACAAGTAAGCACTATATATATACCCTGGCAAGATTGTCAGAGCTACCAGTGACAAAGACAGTTCCATTAGCATTAAATGCACAGCAAAAAATCTGATGGCTTTGTGGCAAAGTACTTGAAGATGGGCCACCGCTCTTCCCTAAATCCAATAAAGCATTCCAAGTTAGTTCTTTTCACCAAGAATAAGTCACTCAACCATAGTTCACAAAAGAATCAACTAACCAATTACAGAATCAGAAGGCCTTCGAACATATATTCTTGGACTTGAATGGGAATACCTCGCATCCCATATCCTACAAGTTCCATCGTCAGAGGAACTGCAAAGTATAAGAAACATCACAAAGTTAATCTATAACAAAACCGAGAACACCCAAAGGTATGGATCATCCCTGAAAGCTGAAAGGGGAAATTTTCTGAGTGTCACAAGACTCACAACAATCACACAACACAGCATCACTTCAAGACATCAATAAGAAGATGAAATCAAAGGACCATATTAATGAATTGATGCATCAATCCAAACTCATGCAGATAAATCTCTCATAAACTAATAGAAGTTACTGGTGAATTTATACTGAAAGTAGCCTCCTAATATTTCATATACAATTATATTGCAGGTCTAAAGTAAAAGGAAAAATAAGTGGGATTTATCATCAAGAATTTGATAGAACCAAAATAGAAAGAGACAAAATTACACCCATAACTGCATGCAGTAATAGCTGGATGATATACATTTCAAATATTTGCCTGTCTCATGGTTCAAGAAGGTTTGCATGTGATATTCAATAAACTGTATATTGGCTTCCAGAGAAGATATTTAGATGTTGATTCTGATTACCAACAGTCAACTTACTTTCGAATATACCTCATGATTGGATAGGTACTATCAAATTTACTGAGCAAAATCGTACAATAGAATGAAAATATTGCAGTTGATGACATGATATGCATCGACATTTTTTTTTATAAATGACATGCATCAACATTGCCAGGCATAAGACTATATTATAAACTCCTTTTCCTTCTTTGTTGAACAGAAGACTTACGATAAAAGCTGGTATACAGCACTAGGTCTGGGGCTAAATGCTATGGCTGTAACAGCTCCAGTATGTCCCCGCAAAATTGATATTGGTAAGCCATCTGGCAAGCGCCACTATGAAAATCAAAATAGTCAAACATAAGTACCCAGAAAAAGCCCAGGGCAAAGGAAGAGAACAAAACAAAAACAAGAAACTCATTGACTTAGTCACAAGGAAAGCTTACAACTCGAATGATACAGTCATTCGATGAGGATGCAACTAAAGTATTGTTTGAACTCACAGCCAAGTCAGTGATGTCACCCTATCAAACAGCATATAGTTCAACGTAATGGTCAAAAATTGTTAGAGCAATGAAAATCCAGATGAACAGGAGAAAACATATTTACTGTTCAAAACAGACTCACGTCATGTCCACGGCAACTGGCCAAACAATATGCAGTTTCCATTGACCAAATCTTTACTAATCGATCATCTGAACCAGTTATCACATATCTCCCTAACCGATCAAATATAGCTGCAGTATGCATGTGAAAGCAAACTTAGTTGCATGTCAAAGTGTGAAGCAGCCAGCCTCCGAAAACACACAAGAATTCAAGAAAGCAGCAAGGGAAAAAAATACCCACAGTAAGACCCTGAGCAGCATGAATTTATCCTATCTTGGAAAGCTACAGCAACTGAGTTCATTCAAAATAGGGGTGTCATTCAAAATAGGGGTGGACATCGGGTTGGGTAGACCCATAAATCCGCTGAAATTTACCCAACCCAACTCATTTTTAGTGAGTTGGTTTGGGTCTGTGGGTTGGGTTGGGTTGAAAATATTCAAATCCGCAAAATATGGGTCGGTTCGCGGGTTGGGGGAGTCCCAACCCGCAGAAAACCAACCCAACCCACATATATTTTTTACTGTGGAGGCATTGATTTGTGCTTAGAACTAGTTAAAAACTCCTGATAAACAAATTGATCTTCGGGTTCAAATGGATGAAATTGAAAAAATTGAAGCAGGTGGTGCACTATATAGAATTTTCTCAATTTCTTTAGTCAATTATTAATAGTTGAATCATTAATACTTGCTGCTAATGCTTTATGATTTCTTTATTTGTTAAATGTGTCTGCGGCTAGAAATGAACTTATTAGTTGTAATAATTGATCCTTTTGGATATTTGTCATTTAACCGGTTAGACTTCTAGTTCTTTTTAAATTATTATTTCATTTAATTCTTCCAATGTTGACAATTGTATTGATAATGATTGACATTGTGATTAATAATTATTGATAATGGTGTTACTGTCATTGGCTTGCAGGAAATCAAATAGGAAAGAGACATTGATTATGCTGTTGTGAATTTATGGATGTCATTGTTTAATTTTGTTTGATGTATCTTTGTTTGTGTTGATTGAATCCGAAAGTTATATATGTACTTTGTGTTTGAAAACTTACGTTTTATAATTTATATTATGTCACTTATAAACTTAAGTAATGTTTTTTGGTATGAATTTTGATTTCTATTTTAGTATGTTAATTTTTTTTTAAAAGATTCAAGACCCACGGGTTGGACCCAACCCAACCCAAATATGAGCGGGTCGGGTTGGGTCAGGTCGGAGAATTTTTTTTATCCAACCCAACCCACTGCTTTCATGAGCGGGTCGGGTCTAAAAGTACCCCAAACCCAACCCAACCCAATCCATGTCCACCCCTAATTAAAAATATTCTACACTACTTGGAAGAATAGAATGCTTTCTACTGTCCTGTTAATTTGGAGCAGTTTTTTCTGGTTCATTTTAAGGGTTTTGGTATAAAAAACAAAAAAGAGGCCAAAATTTTGTGGCACTGTGTAGTTTATGCAGTTCTCTGGTGTATTTG
The DNA here is from genome assembly GCA_023212625.1 of Styphnolobium japonicum. Taxonomy (NCBI): domain Eukaryota; kingdom Viridiplantae; phylum Streptophyta; class Magnoliopsida; order Fabales; family Fabaceae; genus Styphnolobium; species Styphnolobium japonicum. The sequence goes on along the minus strand of JALBWW010000003.1, from coordinate 14,171,417 downwards.
GTTGAAATGGAATGCTTGCATCTTTAAGGGTGTTCCTTTGCCCCTAAACTGCCATGGGATAGGATTATGCTTATGGCTTCTCATTGTTGTTCTGCTCAGGCTATTTCAAGGGAGTAGTTGCCATTTCTGATAAGCAAAGAGACTGGACACCTTTGCTGCAGTCTAGATTTTTCCAAGTTCCTTGTTTCTTGTACTTTTTATTTTGGAGGATGTCTTATCCTTCCCCTAGTTTTACTTTCCCCCTTTTTCTCTTTAATAAAATTAAATTTTCTATTAATAAAAAGAAATCTAATTTCTTAGGAGAAAAGGAGAGGAAATAGAAGGTATTCTTGGCATTTAAAGACAGATAAGCAGTGGACAATTCATGATTATTTAAAAAGCATCAATGACACAGAATCAGGGAAACTAAAACAAGGATAGTTTAGCTAACCAGATGTGATGGACTTAAGAGTAAAATATGATCCACTCTTTTGGTTAAGTGGAGGAAAACTACAAATTTGTTGCTGGAATTCTGAAGAACAGCTGGGGTTTAAACCTCGAAGAAGGCTTTCTCAAACAAAACAAAAATATGAGGAAATAAGGATGGAATAGAGCTACTAAAATGTCTAAACTCTAAAGCAAGGAGTGGGTGTGTTGGAGATATAAAGCCTGTTAGAATTAATCACATGTTAAATAATAGTCAACACTGTAGTTAATAAGCTAACACATTTAGCACATGCAAATTGTGTAGTCAAATGTCATTCTTATAGTTTAGTTATTTGCTAGGCTTGTATAGGCTATTAATAAGTCATTTGAGTGGTCCTAGGATGATTGTAATCAACCTATAAATAAGGTGTGGTCTTCAGCCTAGTAAAAACACACAATTACATTTTCTTCCCAATTCTCTCTCTTTCAACAAAGCCATTCATAAGCCTCCACCTAATAGCTTAAGCTTTTGGGAGTTAGTCCTTGAAATGGTATTAGAGCCACTGTGACCAAGTGGTCAAGAGTTCGATCCTTGCATCCCACATTCTTCTAAATAAAGTTGAATTTGAGAACAAGGTAAAATGGGCCTATGTGTTGTCCACGCTTCAAGCTCAAAAGGCTCTTGGGTGAGGGGGTGTGTTAGAGATATAAGGTCATTCATGAGCCTCCACCTAATAGCTTAAGATTTTGGGAGAGTTGGTCCTTGATAGGGTGGACAAGTAACCAACAATACATTCAAGTTCGCTACAACTCAATTTCACCATATTACATCTTTTTATCAAATCACCCTCCATCAATCACACCATATTTTTCCCTACATCAATGAATCTTGTTAACTCCTTTCAAACTTTGGGTTCAAACTGTTCATTTGGGAGTTCTTTGGTTGAATTTGGATTCTCTGTAGTATAGCAATAGTAATGTTAGAAAGATACTCTCTCCCCTACAAGACCCCTACAATACTGCAGAGAATTGAAATCGTCTTTATAACTTTCTTGAGAATTCTTTGGTTTTCCTCTTAATTTTCCCCTATTGTTTCTTTTCTACTTCCAAGACTAATTTACATGCATATTGTCAGAAGAACAATGATTGGGTGATAACACTTGAAGTAGAGGAGAGCCACTCCCAAAAGCCAGGCAGTTAAGTGGGGAGGGCCTTTACTTAAAATGGGAGTCCCATGTCTCGCAATCAGTCGATATGGGACTCACCCTCCTGCATCAATCATCACCTTTAAAACAAAACTGTTATCAATATTAAAAGGACGTAATATGCACCTTCCCAGTCATGTATCAAATATAACCATTAGATGTTAAAAAAAAGGAATCAAGGTCAATTTTCATTTCAATGAATGTACTAGTACTTGTACTACTAAGTTACACAATAGGACTAAATTTAAGCTAGAGTGTTATATAGAATAACCTACCACAATAGACAGCATTACGGTGTCCTCTGATCCTCTTGATATTTTGCATCTTCTGTACCATGGTAGCAGGTTTTGCTATGGCATAGCATGCCGCACGTATAGATGGTGCACGGTGGTGTCTGGGGAAACCACCCCCAATTTCCCTCAAATTAAGCCCGTGAACCTGATTGGCTTTCATATGAGGCCAGCGCATGTGAGGAGGTGGTCGTTTGACTTCTTCATTCATTTTATCGCTGTCATCTGTAATAGGGAAAGAATCTGATAAATATAAAGAAAGGAAAAGCTAATTCAATTGAAGGCACAATTAAAAAGGGCAAGCTATATTTGTTCCCCAATGGATAATCAGTAAAGTGAAAATTTTCACAGCAATCTGAAGTGTTAAAAAGCGATAATAATTAAAGCACAAATAAATGACACATACAGCTAAGAAGTGAAAATGAACCCGTTCCCAGAAGAGTAGGTACATCAGCTGCATTTGGAGCATTTCCACTACTCATGCCCAGTGATGGGGAGGCTGTATTTAATATCAATTGCTTTAAAAGCTTTACCAAGTGATCCTTTTCAATGTGTGGATACCTGTATAATAATTAATTACAACATCAATGGAAAGATCATAAAGGAGAAGGGAGATGCATAAAAATTGTTGAATCCTCATTTGTTCACTAATTACAGCATAAAAGAACAGCATGTAGGTAGCAATCAGACTACCATAAACTGTTAATACAACTAACAATAAGATGATACACATGAATGAGAAAAAGGACCAGTACTGGTGAACTTGACAAATTTTAACTAAGTGAACACAAGCTCATCAACAGTAAAAGTCTAAGGCAAGAAAGCATCTTAAATACCTCTCCACCAACTTATTGTAACTTAAAGGGAATGATAGACCATCATCATCATCATCTCCACTTCGTGCCCCACTCCTTGAATACCAAGCATGATACCTTCTAGGTAATAGTTGATGCTCAAGAAGCTCATTCCAAAACTGTACATAAGTTCTATGACATGGCCCAGCAGAAAGAAAGTGCATAATGAGAAAATAAACTTCCCTAAGGTCAACATCCACATCGATGTCATGATTCAGATTTGCCACCTCAAGCTGAGCTTTCTCCGGCAACTTACTGGAAAAACTCAAATGTTTCATATTCACAGTAGGTGCATCACCAGAAGGAACATACTTCTGCAAAGCCATATTCCTGTAAAGCATCAAAGGAACAAATAAGGACTAATCTTACCTCTTCCTAGAATTAAACAAAAATTAGATATAATAGAAATTGAAAGACACTTATTAAGGAAATCATTAGGTATAAAAGCAACACATGGCCAATCGCCAAGATTCTGATTTTGAACTCGTTTATCAAGGGTACAGAAAAAGGTAACACTATCTTTGACCTACTTCTTACCATTGACTCCATTGTCCCCTGAAAAGAAAATGATAATTACCACCCTTCCGTCTCATCTCCACCATCTCACCCCCACCACAAAAGACCACAAATTTTAATTTTATCTCATAATTATGCAATTAAGAGTGAGAAATGAGCATTTAAAACCACCAGCTGCTTGTCTTAAGTATCAGTAGCACCCTACATGGCATAGAAATAATATACAAACTGATTAAAGGAACAAGAGGCTTACTTATCCACCCAGAGAAATAACACCCATGAAAAGATGCTAAGCTGCAAATACAACTATCAACTTCTACAAACTCCTCAAAAAGTCTATTAGCATTGTGGAAACAAACTGATTATATATCCTCAGATCACGAATTTTAAGCAGACCTTTTTTTGAGACAGGTAACAAGAGTGTGCATTATGACAGCCTCTAATTCACAAGCCAGAAGGTGAAAGTAATGAAAAACTGTGGATCTAGGGAAAGCTAACCAAAAAAAGCAGCAAAAATATATCCACCACCAGTACAAGTAACAACAATCTACAACTCCTTCAGAATAAGTGTCTGATTCAGCTATGAAAAATATGAGCAAGAAATCAACCGCCTTTTAAAGTCAGCGCTTTCAAAGAAATTGCAGGGAACTTTCTTTTCTCTTCCTTTCATTTTTTTTCTTTTGGCCCCCACATATATGGTTCAAGGGGTCTATGGCATACATGATAAGGTAATTTTCTGCCATCTCCTAAAGCCATAACTCAATGACAGTATGAACTATGAAGAAGAGATCCAAATTGACTATTTACTTTCATTGAGATGAACCAGCAAGCACCTTCATATTAGACATCCAAGTTAGTATTCTGACATTTTCCATTCCACACCCCTCTTCTAGGCTCTAGCTAGCCTATATTATATGTCTGGCAACACTCCACATAACAGAAGCAACTCAATTGACCTACTGCTATTAGTCCTTCCAATATTCAAATTAACAAGGCAACATCACCCGGCTGCATGGTATCCCATCTAATCCAGTACATTTTTCAGAAGAAAAATTTATTCACTCTCTTAAAACACCAGGATCTGAACACAGAACACGGAAAGATAAATAGGGGGCAAGGATCAGCAAACAGAAGCAACAAAAATAATGTGAGCCCTAAGTTCACATTCCATATTCAGATTTTTAAATCATGATTGACACAAAAACAATTCTCGCATGAATACAGTCAAATTCCATTCACCATCCAACAAAATGAAATCCCAAAGGATAGAGCAAAACCTCATCTATGAGTGACAGATTCAACCAGACAAGCAGTCTCCAAGACTCCAAAACTCTCCTCTAAGCCTCTGAAACCCTGACCCACAACAGAATTCATCACACATTCCACTGCACCATTGATAAAACAAAAAATAAAAAACCTAAAAATTCAACGTGCCAAAGCTTCACAGCCGCATAAAAACACAGTAAAAATGGGTACAGAAAACCAATCAAAGAAATCCAACACATGCACAAAACAATACCAAAAACCAATCCCTCAAAAAGGACAAAAGCAAAAATTTCCAAATTGAAAAAACAAATCTTTTTTTTCTTGAATAAGTGCCATCAATGGGGTTGAATTGGCATAACAAGAACTGGGATGTGGTTTCTTCTTATACCTTGAGCTTTGTGGATTAGTAATGGTTCCCAGGACAAGACGAGAGGAAGGGGAAAAAAGATCAGTCCTTTGAATGCGATGAGTGTGAATCACGCGCCACAATGGTAATTTAGATTCATAGAGGGAGCTCTTTGCGTCTTTCTGGGCTCTCCTCTTCGGTTTTTCAGTGTATGTATTGTATGGGGAGGCAGAGAATGGAGAAAGAGGATGCCAAATGTGAGAGAGAGAGAACGAAGGAAGAGATTGAATAAAACGAAGCGTTTTAAACCTTTTCGGCCACTCTTCCTCAGCAGATGCTTAAGCAACAATATATATATATATATATATATATATATATGACAAAACATACTAAAAAATATATATTTCTTTGATAAAATAAAAATTCTAAATGGGGTTTTTACCACGCGCGAGTGGATCCGTGTAGATTTTGGGAACAAAAACGATGTCGTATTTTTTCCTGCTTTGCTGAATGTAATGTTATGCCACTTGTTTTGTTTCTTTCTTTGCTGTACGTGTAGATTAATCTTTGCTTGATTGCAAGTTCTGCTGCACTTGGCTCTACTGGGCCTTCCTATCATTGCAAATTTTAATTTTGATTTAGATTTTTTCACTCTTTTTTCCCCCTCTGAAGAGACAATATTATCATTGGCAGGTCTCCTACATTCACACAGGAAAACCAAGTCTTGCAAGTACAAATTTTTCTTAATCAGAAATAAAAGGTACATTTCTTTTTTTCCCCCTATATGATTTAAGAAAATATAAAGAAAAGAAAACCTTAACAGTGTCAGTGCACATTGACCTCTGCTCTGGACATTCTTTGCAAATTTAGTTAATAACTAACTAAAAAGTATTCCAAGTTCCACCTTCCAAAAGAGACGGAAAAGAAATTGTGACAGAATAACAGTATAAAGTGGAGATTATTTCAATATTTTTTTAAAGATATTTTCATATGTAATTGTAAAAAAGAAAAGAAAACCTTAACAGTGTCAGTGCACATTGACCTCTGCTCTGGACATTCTTTGCAAATTTAGTTAATAATTAACTAAAAAGTATTCCAAGTTCCACCTTCCAAAAGAGAGGGAAAAGAAATTGTGACAGAATAACAGTATAAAGTGGAGATTATTTCAATATTTTTTTTAAGATATTTTCATATGTAATTGTAAAAGTTAATTCATCGAGATATTGAAATCTATTTAAAGGGTTAATCTCTCTTAATAAATTTTTTTCATACACATGAGTCATGAATCAAACTGCTAACCATATGTTTAAGGGGCTCAATTATCTACCACTTATACCACACTATATTGATATTATTTCAATATTTATGGTAATTTTTTAATAATTTTTTTTGTATCAATATTTATAATAAGTTATCAAAAATTTATTAATTATTATTTATATTTAATAAATTTTTAAATATTTATTATAAAATTAATATTTAATAAATAATTCATAATTTACTCTATTATCATACTTATCAAAATAATATAACAACTCCCGGACAAAGTTTATATTATGAAGTAATAAAATAATGTCTGCATCAGCATATCATTCACAAACTATCGGAACAAATATCTTGCGAAGTACCATTCTTTACTCTTAAAGATAGATTTTTTTTTTAATATTTTGTGTATGCTTTTTGTGCTAAATCATATTGTGCTATTTAACAACAACAATAAAAGTGTCATTTCATTAAGGATATATTTGAAATGAAGGAGTGAAGAGGAAAAGAATAATTTTTTCTTTTTTAATTAAGAGATTTATAAAAAAAAAAGGAGTTATTAGAATGTTACATGACAATCTTTTATTTTATTATTGTCATTTAAAAAAATCAAATAAATAAAAATTTATGCTTTTATTCTATTCCTCTGTAAGCTCCTCCATTTTAATATTTGGTAAGCGTAGCACTACTCTTTTTTTTTAATTGAAGTTTTTTCATTAATCTTTATTTTACATGAAATCACCTTTGACAAGTTTACATCATTTTTTCTTCAACTATGAAAAAAAGAGTTATGTTATATAATACTATGGTAGGACGGGTGGTTATAGGACGGGTGGTTAGTCTAGAAGTGTCAATTCAGGTCGGATCATGGATAATTTTGAGTTAAGCCAAGATAATTTTAATATAGGCTAACAAATAGTTAACATATCCCATGCGATCTGATCCATGGGCCTTTCAATTTTATTTTTTTATAATAGAAAATGGTGCTTTGTCTGCAACATGGAGTATATGTTGTACTAGTTAGTTTTGTACCGAGAATTGTTAATACAGGTAGTTGAAAAAGGATGCTTGTTCTTGTTATATTGGATATGATGCAGTAGGAAATATATGTGGGAATGCTAATATATATTAATATTATTAGCTTTTTAAGATAAATGTACAATCTAAAAATAGATGTTACAATTTATAGGCCTACCCTGATGCAAAGACTAAGACTATCACTTTGATGTTTGACATTGATTTTCAACTATTTGTGTTAAAACAAAACCCCCTAGAAATGCAGAAGCTTAACTTCTATATAGGGTCATGTTACAAACCCCCTCGAAATGCATAAGCTTAACTTCTATATAGGATCATGTTACTTGGGAGCTTACATGGAGAGTCTTGCTCTCTTGGACATGGAAGAGGATGGGCAGGGCTCTGTCACATATGGAAAAGGGAAGACAAATAAGAATAGGAAGAATAAGAGGGAGACATGTTTCTTGGGGCCTATTTTTAAGATAAACTAAGTCAACCCACAACGTGATTTAGGATAAGATTTTTTTAACCCAATTCTTACTTTTTATTGGTCTATTTTGACACCTTTAGTTATTTAGAATATTAAAAAGGTTACTCCTTTAAAAGTAATAATAATAGAACAAATTATGACTCTTTTTATGTTTTCAATAATTGATATCGAAGTCATTACAATACTTAAGAAAATTAATCTATATTTTAATTTTTGATTATTTGAAGTGGTCATTTTGTGATATGATATAGCTTTTGATGATATAATTATTTTTATACTATTTTTTATTTCACATTTTCTACTCACATATCCAAACAGATTATTTAAGTTTTCTATTATAAAAGAGTATGTTTAGATTAGTTTATTTTAATTTTTTTAAAAGCTTATAATTAAAATGATCAAAAGAGAAATTGTGGCTGCTTTTTTTAATGTAAAATAATCAAAATCAAATATGCAATAACTTAAGGAGAAAACTTAGATAAAGTCCTATATATATTTGTGATGTTGTTTCCTTATTGAAATATAACATGTGTATTATTTTTTATATTTTATTGTCACATCATCTTTACTTTTGATGCTAATATGTAAAAATAATATACATATTATATTTTAATTAAAAAATAACATCATAAACATATATAACACTTTATCTAAGTTTTTTCTATATCTTAAACCCATCAAATGTTTTATGGTATCCCTTGTAAAGAAAAAAAAAATGCTCGTCCAACTACCTAAAATGGGCCAATCAAAAAGTCCTTTTATAAAATGTCCACCGTTTTATAGCCTAGCATTCTTTTTAAAGAAGCTAGCATAATGGGCCCGACATATACTATAATAAGGCTTATACAACAAATGAGAAAAACCTCAATATGAAAAAACCTCAATATGAAGGGTTATAGTCAGTAGATCGTAAAGTGATCTTATTTGTTTAACTCAAGATCATTGACTTAAAAATGGGTCCAATTGGACCGGTTCAATCGATTGGATTGTGAACCAGAAGTTTTATCAGTTTTGGTTCAATTAAAGAACCGCCCGAGCGGTTAAATCGTAAAAATCATAAAAAAAAAAAAATCGATTGAATCGATTAAACTAATAAAAAATCGGAAATAAAAAACCAGTTGGACCGGTCATCAACTTTTAAATTGAATTTTTATTAAAAAAGAAAGAAGAAAATGGTTCTTTTTAAAAAAAAAAAACTTAGGATTTAGCTCTTTTATGAGTTGGGTTGAGGGTTTTTACAATTCTAGTCCTTCTTTTTCACAAAAATAGGTGACGACACTACAAAGCGATTTATGATTTTTGTGATTAGTTATATATATATATATATATATATATATATATATAGTATATAGTATACCGGTTCAACCACCAGTTCAATCGATCAAACCGATCAAACCTTGAACTACTCTCCTCTCCACTTATCCTGTTCAACCGGTTTTTAAAACATTGCTTAAGATCTCTTTCACGGGTCAATCAAAAGACCCACGAGCACTATTTGAAGACATTTTAATTATATTTTGAATCCATTTTATTAAAGAAAAAATAGTAATTAATGGAAACGAGTTTCATTCTATAACATTCATTCAGAGGCAATGATCCTAAAATTCATGTATTCATTATCACCAAATATAGGAGTGAGTTTTACCTATATATATATATATATATATATGAGTGTGAGTTTTATTACTAAGTCATAATTTTTTACGGTTTTAAGTTTATTTGAATGATAACTTGTGTACCAACTCAATTTAAGCTTGCGTATAGTGATTGATCGATCAAATAAACAAAATTAAACAAACATTTTACTATTAACAAATTGAGTCCAAGTAAGTGATACATGCTTGCTTAGTTATATCACAGACTATTTAATATTTTGTTAACATTAAACAAAAATCGATGCAATACGTATTGTAACGTAATCACGCGGGCAAGAGCAAGCAGAGGTTGTTATAGGTATTTTCTTATTAATTAGTTGATTTTATTTAAAGTAAATATTCAATTTAATCCTTTAAATATATATGAGATATTAGTTTAGCTTTCTAATATTTTTTGACATTAAATTGATCATTTTAAATAAGTAAATTTGATGTAAAAAATGACATTAGAAAACCGATTTGATATAAAATAAATTAACATTGAAAGACTATTTTGATATCAAAACCAAAATGATGTCCAATATATTTTTAGAAGACTAATTTAAATATTTACTCTTTTATTTATATAACGACCTTCTCACTAAATTGCTGTTCATTTTTCTATTTTAGTTAATTTTACAGTAAAAAATTATAAAAATATCAAATATTTAAACTAGTTGCACCGAGCATAGAAGTTGGCAATAAGATCAAACTATGTCGACACAAATGTTTGCCCTGTTGGTGTTATTGTTAATACTTAATACCAACTCCTTATTGCCAAGCGTGAGACAGACTACAGGCCGCTGCTATCACCGCTGCTATCCATGTATATATATACGGCAAGTTCAGTAAGAGAATATGAGGTGGATTACAGTTACACGAAGCTAACTATTCTAACAGCATTTTAACTAACTGACAACTTTGTAACTAACTCACTGGAAATGGTAACTTTCCAACTAACTCGTTGAAAGCCGTAGAGGCTTAGATCATCCATTTTCTGTTTCTGACTTAATGGTTAATAACCGCTTTAGGGGACGAAGTTGGTATTAAGGGGACGAAGTATGAACTAAGGAGTGACGAAATTTCTTTTTGGCTTTCCTGCTATAGTTATTTAAAGTCCAGAATTCGTCATAGACTTGCCATCATGTTTTTGTATTGGTTTTCTTGTAAGACCGTGTACAATGTCTGAATTAAGGGCAATAACTTGAGTAACAGTACCATTGAGTATCACCCTTTTAAATTTTTTTAGATTAGGTGAACTTTATGAGATGTTAATTAATATGCTATTCAACACCAAAAATTAATATGCTATTCCATGTATATATAGCTTTCAAGTGATAGAAAAAATCTAAAACTATATCGAAGATTATTCATTATTAAAGAACAAGAATTTTGTATATGATTTAAATTAAATTTAGCCAGCTATTATTATGCCCGTACAAATGTAAATCGATGATAATATTTAGTTAGACTTACTTGAGTCATAAATAGGATACAGTGATTGAAGGAAACTAATAACGGGTGAGAATTTTATTAGTTGCATATTGATTTTTAAGCAAGTCAACAATCAAACTAATATTTAGATAAGGATGGGATAGCTAAACTTTCAATTTCATTTTCATCTATCTGTTGGAATATTTTTTATTGTGAGATGGTCACTAATTGATATTATTTTATGTTTTAATAAAACGGGTTGATGGTAGATCAATATGGGAGTCAGTATAAGGCTTTAAGTTAGTGATCAATTGTTTTGGACATTTTTTACCTTGTTGGGCCAATGTGACGAGCAACTATTAGTGTAGGCCTAATCCTGCAGCCCTGTGATGGGAGGATTTGGTTAAGGTTAAGACATCACATTATATAGCCTAGGTTTACTTTCTTAGCTAGACATAAGGTTGAGCTTTACTCATTATGAGGCACATTAAGACTTAGAGAATCTGAGGAAGACATAGCCCCTTGCAGAATCTTTTAGTAATCATTATGGCGAATAAGGTATACATTCTACCTTACTAATTGAGGTGTTCTAAATTCATATATGACATTTAGTTTAATCTTACATGTGGTATCAGAGCCACCTTATATAAATTTAGGATCCAATTGCTTGAATATTTTTCTTGAACCTTATTTTCGACCTTATAAACTCAAATATTTTTTCTCTGATTTCGTATGTTTATTGAGTTTAATTCGATATGGGACCTTAGCGATTTTATGGTGGTTGTTAATATGAATTTGTTGGTATATCCTATGTCTAAAACAAAGATATGTGGAGGAAGAATTAAATTTTTAAAGTTTCAAACACGTAATTTAGGGTTCATATGCAAAAAAAAAAAAATTCAACTTATCATATTAGATCACGTAATAATTTTTAATCTTGTTATTGGAATTCGAACCCTCATGAAATTTTTATTTTAAAAAAAAAGTTTGTTGATTATGCGAGATATTGTTTTATTATTTCCTTAATTATGTGAGATATGATTTTATAGTTTCCCCAATTATGTGGGATACTATTTTATTATTTTTTGATTATGTAGGATATTATTTTATTATTTTCTAATTATATGGGATACTGTTTTATTTTATTTTATTTTTATTATGTGATACACTATTTTGTTGTTTCCTTAATTATATGAGATACTAGCTAGCATTATTTCCAGATTATGTAGGATATAGGATGAAATAAGTTTCCTAAATTAAGACAAATTTAATAAAATAAAAGATCTCATTCGTTCATTTGGTTACTTGATAGATATATCAAATTAAAAATAATTTCATTATATGATACTTTATTTATTTATTTTGGGTCGATGATTCGAACTTGGATATTGTTAGAAATCATTTAATATATCATATGGTAACATACTTGGAATTTTTTTAAAGAGTTGGTAATATTTCCAAAATCTTTCTATTGATAGAAATTTTTTTTATCTAGAATATACTTAATTGTCTATGATATTTTATTATTTTTCCTGCTATTAAAATGATTGAAATATTTTTTGAAAAAAGAATATATCATATTTTGGAGCCAATGGCAGAATATACTCTCCGTAATTAGTATAATGAAATTTATACTCTTGATTTTTTTATTATATGTTCAAGCTTGCATAATTAAATTTGAATTTTATTTAAAAATTTTGGAAATTGTAACTTGGATTCGACTAGAATGCACTATGTGACAATTTGATTAACTGAGATCCATAAATATGGAACTCTCAATTTTTGTGTTGATATTCAGGATGCCTTTAGTGGATACTGTTGTGGACAGGGCAATTGATGATTTTGTTTATGAGTTCTATAAATTAGTATAGGTAAATATTCACCTAAGTGATTTTATCCATGACAATTTGTAAGATTTGTTTTCATAATAGTTCTTAATTATTGCATACAATTGCCTGCCCAAAGGGGGTTGTTATGTATTTTAATTTGGAATGGCATGAGACATCTGTGGATTAAGGAATATTTTGGTCTAGAAAGTTTATCTGCCCAAAAGGGATGGCTCCCGAAGATAGGGTGTTCCTGAAAGGTTTTCATGCATTTATATATACCTTGCATGTTCTACACACTCTGCCCAAAAGGGAGATGTAGTGATATGTTAGGGATTCCGAGTTATGGCTTATGATGTTAAAAGCTATTGACAATTGCCTTGAATTTTATGACATATTGTACATTTTGCTCTTTGTTGCAATTACTTTTTGTTTGAACAATAACACTGCCATTGTTGAGGAATTAATTAGTTAAAACTTTAAAAGTTTGCATAAGGATTTTGAATTTGCTTTAAACTTGGTCAATTTTAACATAACTCTACGTATACTGATGGTCCAACTGAGTTGAATATTTGAAGACAGTAGTTTGTATTCTCATGGGTTATGCCCCATTAAGAAAGAAGGAGCTATAAATTACAAAAGTCTAACTAGAGTGGTAAGGTGTGACTTCATGTAAAATGGGTTCATGCTCACCTTATGTTGTGGAGCATTGATAGACGCATACTTTGGTGAAGAGTGGTGACATGTTGGTTCCAGCGTAGCTCTAATTTGTGGACTTAGGCTTGATGGAACGTGATTTTTGTAAAACTGTCATATACTCGAAAAGGCTTCTGTTCAAAGGAAAGTGTACTTGTGTAAGAACTCACACTTGAAGGGGAGAATGTTGAGAATTCAAGTGTGAGTAAAGATGTCTCAAATTAGTAAGAGATGGATTAAGTGAGAATCATATAAATGAAAATACTTTGGACCAAATGCATTATGTTTTTAGGTCTTTATGTTGTTAAGATCATAAACATAATTTTTCGCTAAGCCTATAAAAGACTATCTCCCAATGTTCTCGACTCCCCATAACCTATCAATTAAGAGTTCATAAGATGTGAAAACCTTTATGCCAAGTGAGAGAGAATCTAAGCTGAGACACAAGAATGATATCGAAGCCAAAGTAAAAGTCGTAAGAGCTAAAATAGAAATTACTTTTAGAAACTAATTTTACATTACTTTGGAAATTGTCTTATGCGTACCTTACTTTTGAAAAAACTTGATTTATATTTTGGTTCTATTTTTGCTTGGATATTGTTTTTCTTTTGATAATTGAATGATGGATTTGATATTGGATTCTAAATCTATGAGTTCCGCTGTGTTGATTGATGACTTGTATTAATTGTACTTGGATTCTAATAATCAATACACCTATCTGATAATATATAACTTGTGTAGATTACATGACGGGAAAGTTGACTAAGACTAGAAGGAATGGTGCAACCCATAACTTTAGCCTGTTAGAGTTTTTTTAACACACATTTATTAGTGACCCTTACTCTCCTATACTTTGTGGTGCAATTTTTTTTTTTACATTCATCGATGACTTTTCTTGATATTTCTACCTTTATTTGTTAAAATGAAAATCTAAATCTCTTAAAAAAACTCAAAGTTTTTAAAGCTGAAGTTGAAAAGTGATTGGGAAAAGTCATCAAGGTTGTGAGATTTAGTTTTTTTTGGGTTGTGTATAGACAGAAGAACTTAAGTTTTGTAGACAATAAAGAATATCAGCGTGTATACCTCAAGGACGCTGGAAGAAAGCTTGTGATTTTGATCCTTTATGTTGATGATATCCTACATGCTACCAAGAAAGTGTTGAGATACTTTTAGAAGACAAATGACTATGTCTATATACATTAGGATAAATAATCTATAGGTGGTTGGTTTTATAGTTCAATTTTAGGGAATGCCCTGATGACAGGAAATCCACTTCATGTTACATCTTGAAGTTGCCTGGTAGTGCCTTATCTTGAAACAATGTTAAATAGATCCATTAACTACGGAATTTAGACCTATAGATTTCAAGGGCACGTTGAAAATATGGGTGTATTGTTTCCCTTGATGTGCTTGGTTAATAAAAGTATTTAGCATTTATTTACTACACTTGTTTATTTGTTTTCAAACTCTTGTTGATTTAGGGCATGGTTAGATATATATTATGACATATTTTATGATCATATTTAGCACACTATTATTAAATAAGATGTGTATTTGCTTGCCCTATTTGGTACACATATTATTTACTATATCTGTGTATGATTTTATGGTTTGTGTACATTGAGATATATTGGCATATCAAATGTCAGACAATTTTTTGTTATCTTGCTTGGTGAAGCACACCAGTGATTTTATCTTACTTGGTGAAGTACACTAGTAATTTATCTTGCTTGGTAAAGCATGATAGTGATTTATCTTGCCAAGTGAGGCATGACAATGTTTCATGCCTATGTGGTGCATGACAGAATTTTCTTGTTCAATTGGACCATGATAGAATTTTCTTGCTCAATTGGAGCATGATAAAGTTTTCTTACTCAGTTGGAGCATAATAATTTTCTTATTTAGTTGAAACATGCATGTTTTCTTGATTAATGTAAGCATGAAAATGATTTTTGCTCGGATGAGCATGACAGTGATTCTTACTCATGCAGAGCATGAAAGCATTTCTTGCTCATGAGGAGCATGGAAGTGATTTCTTTAGCTTGTGGAGAGCAAAATTGTATAAGAGAAATTACGAGAACCGACATTAGAAAATAGCATAATTATGATCACAAGTTTGTTATTTTTCATGCTACACAATCACATTGGCGACTTTGGTCTATGCAGTTAATGATGCTTGTGACAATAGAAGGTCTTACATCAATAAATGGTGTAATTACCTCTATGACTTGGCATTGTTGATTGTATTAGGCTAGGTCAAGTTCTAGGTGTTGTCCCGTGGATCGTTAGTTTTAAAATTATGACCACATTTCAAAATTAGTCTTCAACCTGAGAGTCATTTTCAAAATTAAAGTAGTTTTTCAAATTTATTTTCAATTAGTGTTACTCAAATGAGAGAATGTTGGAATATTTTCATTGTGGACTTCCACTAATTGATATTTTTTTTAATATTTTAATAAAACGGGTTGATAATCGATCTATATGGTATATGCTAGGTCTCTTCCCCTATCTAGACATAAGGTTGAGCTTTACCCATTAAGAGTCGCATTAAGACTTCGAGAATGACAAAAGAAGGATAGGACGAACTAGCTTCCTACAGATTTTCTTAACAATCATTATGGCAAATAAGGTACATAATCTACCTTTCTAATTGAGGTATTCTAAATTTATATATGAACTTTAGTTTAATCTTACACTATCACTATGCCTCCACAAAGTCATAACTTTGAAGTTTCAACTAATATCATCACTATTGGCATCTTAGGTTGATGTCATAAGCTTGGGACTAAAGTGCTTAAGGATGTGTGCTTCTTTACTTATAATTTTTTAAATGTCTTCAATTATAATAAATTAAAATTTGACTTGAATAAAACAAATTATATGATTGAGGATAATTTTAAAAATCGTAATTAATATAAAATATGAATAGGTAATGGAAATTACTAAGAGTCCTTATACTCATATAATATAGATATAAATCTTTAACATTCCAACATTTTTTCCATCCAAAAATGAAGGATAAATAAACCAGCCAAACATGAGATTCTCTCTCTTATTTTTGTGGATGAAATCACGAAGACTTTGAGGAGCAAACTTACATGTCACTCTTTAGGGGAGTAGTTGCATTGAAGTCATCAGCAACAATTTCCCTGTTCCTTTCTCCACCGAACCCGAATGGGTACTTCTTCTGTTTGTTGGGATAGAAGAGCCCAAAATGTTTCTCTAGCTCTGGGTTCTTCTGATTCTCATCGAACATGGCAAACAAATAAGTCTCTGTAGACTTTCCAGGCCTTCTTGGAGTACCTCCTTTAACATGACGAATCAAATTATCGAGGTAAATGCGTGCATTGTCATACGAAGTGGCAATCCCTCCATCCGAGGGCCACCCACTCTCTGATACAACAACCTCCACATAACCAATCCTAGTGTTATCAATGGCTGCGTGCACTGAATCCAACATAGCATCAAACAGGTTTTGGTATCCATATTGACCATCCCATACCACAACATTTGGGGAGGTGAAAAGAGCATAAGGAAGAGATATGTCACGGGGGTTACCAGAATGACTAAAATAAGGGTAAACATTAACAAGTAAAGGTGCATTTGCATATACCAAGTAGCCAATAATTGGGTCCAAGTATGACCTCACATCACCCCTGAAGGAGCCTTGTGATGGGGGGTAGGAGTTTCCTATTAGGGTCATGTCAATAGCTGTTGAAACCTTGATTTGATCATGAAGGCCTTGAGCTCTTATAGCTTGGTATATGTTTTGGACGGCAGGCAGAACATATTGGGCAAGCCAAGAGGTGCCTCCAACTGGACTCACTTCGTTTCCAACTGCAACGTACTTGATTTTGACACTAGGCCAGAAGTTCAACACATTCCTTTGCACCCATTGACGTGCACTGTCAGCGTTGGTAGCAAGGCTTTGAAGGTCGGAGTTGGGCACACCCAGCATGAGTTCAATGCCAGAGTTTCTAAGTGCTTCCAGAGCAGCTTGATTGGGATCATAGATTCTCATTCGCCGGATGTTATTTGATCTAAAGAGACCTATAACTTCGTTTGCCGGTGGTAGATTGTTGCCCAGCATACCATAACAAACGCCTATTTGAGCATCTGCGAGCCCACAAAGACATTTATATGGAGGTGATCTGTGTGTGGGCTATTATAAGTACTGAAAGCATATGCTATAATTAAGGCATATTGAGAAATAGATATATACTCATATATGATATATTTGTTTGGGTTTGTACAAGGCTACAAGCAAATGAAGCCATTCATGCATTGGAAAAATTGATAACACTAAGATTAAAACTAGCATTTTATCAAATTGAATCTTTTGCAATATATATAATAGCAAACTGATTAGTTGCACCTAAATGAATGCATACACAGGCGGCAAGAGAGGGGGAAGTGAGAGAGAGAGAGACACACACACCTCCCATGCGAAGGTTTAATGTCAAGAGTCCCAGTAGAAGCAGTAGAGAAGCCAATGAGAACCTCTGACTTCTTGCGGAGAAAGAAGCCATGGAGCAAAATACCACAAAACAATCGACTAACGATTAGGTACTGAATTGACACCTTCTCGTTCGGTCTCTTCATAATATAAATGTATAATATAGCTCATTGTCTATACCTTACATTGCAAGAAATCTGAATTATAATAAAAATCTAAATAAAATATCCCTGCAGTCTACGTTTACCAATCTAATTTTTTTATGCTTATCTCTTTCTCTCCGTTCACCTTCAAAAGTCTTGGTCTATGTCATTTTTCTCTCTTTTAATTTAGATTTTGAAAAGTATAACTTCACAAATATGTATGTATTTATATGGGTACAAAATTATTATATTATAAATAAATTTATAAAAAAAGGATTTTATATGATATTGTATAATTGTTTTTGGTTGTACATTAAAGAATATCTTGAGGCCAATTAATTTTACGTCAATTGAGATAGTTTTCTTGAGCGATCTTAAAGACACACCCCCTCGTAGACTTGAAGTATTTAAGAAAATTAATTCTTAATTTTAGGTGCTACCTCAAAACTCAAACTTAAGTAGTCAATGTAGAAAACACATCTTCTTAACTATCACGCCAACTCTTTAAGTTTTTTTTTTCTTATTTGGGTATATACTTATATTCTTTAGGTATGAGACTAATATTTTCATTTGTGGTATTGAGGTTATCCTTTCCCATAAGTGTTTCTCGTGAGTTCGAACCCCTCTCATTGGGAAGGTCCCTCAACTATAGAATTCAAGCTTATTTACCACTTGAGCTACCCCTTATGAGTCCCAACCCTTTCACTTTGATATTTTATAAATTCAAAAATATTATAATTTTTTTTAATAAAAACAATGTGGGAATATAACGAGTCTTAAATTGATTGAGGTGGCAACGCCATGTTATATCTCTATCCTAGTAATTAAGCGCTGCAAAGCTTTCAGCCATGCTTAATTGCTTATAAAAGTAATGGACATTCTCGTGAATGAAAAAGAAAAAAAGAAAGGAAGAATGGATATACTCAAGTATATACGTAAATATTCCTAAAGATAGTTAGACACTTGGGCCTACTGCAGCCATTAAATTCATTATTGCAAAACATGAAACTAATTTGATGCCTTGTTTTAATTAGAAATTAATGCTTTTAACTCAAGGCTAAGAGAGTTGTAACGTATCTTGATTTGTTTTAAGGTATTGATATTTTTAATAAGTTGTTAAATATTTATTAATTATTAGTTATCATAATAAAAGTTTGAAATTCATAAATTCTAACCAGTCACCAATAAATATTTAGTAACTAATTAAGGTAGAGTAAAATAATATTTTAGTCATTCAAAATATATCTCATTCACAATTTAGTCTCTAATTTAAATTATATACATGATTTAGTCTTTGAGTTATTCAAATTCAGTTTACGTTAATCCTAAACAAAAAAAGTATCGTAAACCGACTTTAAATAATTTAAGAATTTAATCATAATATAATTTAAATCAAGGATTAAATGACGAACAAAGTATATTTTTAGAGACTAAAATGTTAGTTTAATCAATTAAGGCATAGGTACTTAAGAAAATTATTTAAATGTCAGAGTAATCCCCCTTTCATTATATATATTAACTTAACTATTTAATACATTACCTTTTAATTTTCCATGCTATAATCAGGTTGGACTCGACCTTATTTTAAAATTAATTGAACCAAAATAGTTTAATTGCTAAAGATTTTAAATTTAAGTTATTGTTAGTGTATAATTTTTATATTATCAATAAATAAGAAAATAAAACATTAATATAGTGATTAATTTTTTTTTCATAAGATATTTTTTTTAAAATGACAACATATAATTTACTTAGAGAATCAAAACTAAATCTATTATTAAACATTGCCAAATTCTAGATCCAAGTTGATTTAGGGATAATCTCACAATGAACCCTATATGTTTTATGTTTTATGAAATCAATACTGTAGACAAGAAATTATTTCATTTGGAACAAACCAAAACAATAACAAGGTGAGGCCAGACTATTATCACTCTTAATATATTATCTATTCACACTCTTCATTAATTTTTTATTTAAATTTAAAAGTATCTTCAAAGGAGTTTCGAACTGTTACTAATAGCATGACTTCAAGTTAAAGTGTAGACAAAAAAATATGATAATTGTAAAATTACATGAAGAGATTAAGTGAAATAAGAGTTGTTAAAAAATATTAAAAGTAAAATCTAGTTATTATTTATTAATTTCAGAAAAAAAATGTAAATAATGTATGAAAAATCTGTTTATATATGCATCGTTATTCAAAATTAAGTCAAAACCGTTTTCGAAATCTCTATTTTCATCGGATTTAATTGGAAACGTCCTTATTTTAGTAAAACTAAACCTTGTATGCGTGCAATATAATTATTATGTTATAGGAGGGTATAGCCTCATAATTTAAGCATTTTTCTGCAACTACTTGGCGAGCTGGAATTTTGAATTAATGTAGAGATGGAATTTTGAAAATCTTGAGATGGACACATGTTCAACTTGGATGGTATGCATTATTAATATCTTCAACTAGTTTTTCGGTGCAGCCATCATATCATTATAAAATTGCAATGACTTTTCTAAATGATGCCGCCGGCGGCGGCTGCACGGTATCAGTGGACGTGAATAATTGAACATATGAAAGAGAAACTAAAAAGCATAAACAAATTAAAAGATATGAGATTATTTCGATTTTTAAAAATATTAATACTTAAAATAAATGATTAAGTATTTAT
This sequence comes from Styphnolobium japonicum, assembly GCA_023212625.1. Classification (NCBI taxonomy): domain Eukaryota; kingdom Viridiplantae; phylum Streptophyta; class Magnoliopsida; order Fabales; family Fabaceae; genus Styphnolobium; species Styphnolobium japonicum. The sequence goes on along the minus strand of JALBWW010000003.1, from coordinate 14,150,910 downwards.
TAATTATTAATTATTTAATAAAAATTTAAATATTTAACATAAAATTAATAATTAATAAATAAATAACTACTCATATTAAATATTAAACTTATAAAAGTATCAAAACTCTCAAGATAAGTTATACGACATCGTTGGGAAATAAAAAACCAGCGATGGCCAGCAGCCATTACACATGATTAAGATTCTCCTTGCTTTCAAATGTAACGGTTCAGACATAGTTATTCTTTATATTTAATAAAAATTTAAATATTTGTCCATAAATGTTAACTTATTTAGTTGGATTTCCCATTAGTGTTAGTAATGACTTAAGTTTAACTCTAAAACACACTTGTTTATAAGTGATTTGTAATTTTAATATAAATTTTTATTGAAATTAATGATTTGTCTTGATTTTAAATTGAGAATATACTTTCCTTTCACTTAAATTTTTTAGTACCAAATTTTTTTAAATATTTATTATAAAATTAAAAATTAATAAATAATTTTAAATATTATACTCATCAAAATATTATAATAATTTTCGTTTAGATAATATCCTTTATTACGTGGGTCACTTAGATTTGTGAATTACATTGATTATTGTAAAATGTCACTGTCCTTTTTAAACATTGATAATTATTACGATGGCCTTGCAATTCTTATCTTTATGAGTCTTGTTAAGGTGCGATACATGTTAAGAAATATTTAATATTTTTAATAATTTTTTTCAATTTTTTAAAAAAAATTATTAAATAATTATTAAATTTTCATTATATTAAATGCTTCCATTATTCATTTAATACTTTTATTTTTAATTCCTTAATCAATAATTTATTTAAAGAGTAGTTATGAAACAATACATACAAAAATGATATAACTAATTAGTAAGTATTAAATATAAAAGTAAAAATATTTAATATTTTCCGAATTTAAGAAATATTTAATACTTTTATTTTTAATTAATTAAGATAATTATTAAACAAATTAATTAAAAAGATACAAAATTATTCTTATTTAAATCTATTTTAGTCCCTTGCACCATCTCTTATAATTTCAGATTAATTATTTTACAACATATAACTTCTCTTTATTATGCGTATTAAATATGATCATTCGCATTCAAACAAAACAGCAGGGCCCGGTCCTCCATTTCAAAGAAGATATTTGCCATCAAGCTTAGAGTATTTTGAAAAAGATTAATTTTTTTAAATAATTTTTTTTAATAAAAATTTATTTTATCTAAAATTTATTTTATTTGTTTAAAGTGAGTAAAATTAATTATAAATTAAGATTATTTTTCTATAACTAAAAATAAATTTTTTTAAAAAACTGTTATTTTAAATTTTAAATTATTTGATTTCAAATTATTTTAAAAGTTTTAAGAGATAAATAGCTATTTGCCTTCAATCAAATAACTTTTTCAATCATTTCATACATTTTTTGATAATTTAATACATAAAAGTGATTTTTTTATACAATTCAAACAAAACTCTTTATCATAAAATCAATTATGAATTAACATATCCAAACATAAATTATTTTCCTCATAATTAATTTTATTAAAAATCAAATATACACATAATCGATTTTTCACATAATCTTTTTTTCACAATTAATCTAAACATGCACTTAACAAAAAAAATAAAAATCCATGTTTACCATCATTCCATTTCCCCGAGTCAGTGTGATACAGAATTGTCATTCCATTATTATTTTTTTCATAATTGAAGGAGGTCCTGAGAACCGTGACGAAGGTAGTGAAAGAGTTCAGGTTGGATACGAGAGAAAGCATAAATTTTATATTCTCAAGGATTAACATGTCTACAATTGACAAATCTTAACTTTTGGGGAAGTTAAATATAAAATTATATTTATATTAAAAAAAAACTATCAAAATTTTAGGAAGCTTTTTAAAAATTGGGAGCATGGTCCAGTCAATCCCTTCCCTCCGCCGTTGTGATTGGAGATCCAACATCTTGTATACAAGACAAGTGCAAGCACAAATGGGAGTTTTGCTATTAAGCAGAAATATGGAATTCTTCATTCTTGTAAAATATCGAAGGTAGGAAGGGAATCATTCTCCCATACACTAAACATGGAGCACATTTAAAAAATTAAATTTCACAGAATCAAAAGGAATTTAGTCCTTTTTTGGTTAAGTATAGTGAGGAATGCAGAAAAGAGGTCCATTCTATTTCATATAGCTTCTTATGTTTGACGGAGCTAGTATAAAATCAAATCATATTAGAAATAAATGAGGAAAATTTAGAAAAAAAATGAAATTTTTTTTTGTTCCAAATAGCTAAAAATCACTATTTTAATCGTGGGAGGATGATTGCAGGTTTAAGAGAAAACGGTAATTTGAGGAGGAAATAGTGATTCTTTTTATCCATTTGATATCTTTATCTATAATGAACTCAGCACTCCAAATTACTATTTATATTATAAAAATAGACATTGTGATTCCTACAAAACGAATATATGATTGAATTTTTCATTTTTCTCACGTACAAGGAAAAAAAAATCATGGGTGAAGGCTCCCGGTCCTTTTCATCTATTCCACTTTCTGTTAAGGCTGTCGTATTACTCTGATTAAGTCAACCATGATAACCAAGGGAAATTGTTCCAAAATCCAGTGATCCGGTTCGTGGTTTCTATCTTGTTTCTTCAAATGTACAATTAATCATGCCCACTGCTACATTGTATAGCACTGCTGGCGGAATCATTTGAAGAAGCCATTTGCATTTATAATAATGTGGCTGCTGCTCTAACAAATAATTAAAGTTGAGCATGGACATCTAGTTGACGAATACTACTAACAAACGAACATTTCAGAATCACAATCCAAGACTGTATAGCTGATAATGATTTTAGTGATGTAGGGTCTAATCGCCTAGATTTTTTTTTTAAATATTATCCCAATTAAAGAAAACGAACTCTATATAAGTGGTGGGGATAGCACAAAATACTTAAGTAAAATTTTAAGCAGCTATACATACATACATATATATATATATATATATTTTTTATCATTTAGTATCGCGATTTTACAAATAGAAATATGAACATCACAAATTAAAGAGAGAGTAATTAAACAAGCCTAATTCTAATTAAGTGGTATTAAGAATCTGAAGTTTGGAGAAAATGGAATTGTGTATCTTATTGATCATTAATGATAATTTCTATGTTCATTCGATATGCAATGTAATTAGAATAGATAATTAACAGACTTGGCTTAACAACTTTACTATTAAGAAAACTAATTAACAAACTTTAACTAACTAACAACTATTCTAACAAAATTTGTTATATTGTTATTCTCTTATGGCTTGCTGAGCTGGTGATGGTTGCTTAGTTGGCATGAACAGTAATATATTAAATATATAAAATTAATCTTGAATATTCACCTAATAATTTAAATTTTTAAAATTTTTATAACTAAATAATCAAAAGTCTAATTCTTGCAACGATCATTCTTTTAAAATAAAATTAAATATAAGCATAAGATAAAATAAACTTGTATATTACCTCTCTTACATAAAAATACGTATTAAAAATATAAAATCAATCTTAAACTTTTACTAAATAACTTAATATTTTATAAACGTTGGTCATTACCATCTTGCATATATACGCGTGCAGTGAATTAATCCTAGCTACCCGTCTTCTAAGATAAGGATCAAGGCATGCATAAAAAGGGTGACTTTGCTGAACACGTATAATGACGTCTCTTATTAGAGCCCCACAAGAAATGAAACGCAGAACAACATTTCAAATTTTCAACCCACTAGACTTCAACTTTTAACTCGTGCTAGACCTTGAAGTTTAAGCACCAATAGCGTTTAAACACCCGTGACTATACCCCACTAGGTTGGCAACAATCCATATCACCTTTGATGACTAGTGCTACCTAGTAGATTGGGATATATACACATCCACAATTTTTTTTAAGCTGTGTCCAAATGAATTATGTAACAGCAATCATTATTAATCGGGATATTGCTATGTAGATATAATATTAAAAATGTTACAAAAAAAACATATAATATTAAAAAAAATAATTATTTTGAATTTAAGTTTGTACAACGCATGGAATATAATAGTTAAGTTATTTCAAGGTGAAATTTACAATAAATTATTAAGTTATGATGTGTTAATATATAATATTTTATTATTGATTTTTTTAATAAACATTTATAATGTTAGTGTTGGTTGACTAATGAAAATAAGGTTATTTTGTATTTTCTCTCATTCATTTTATTTGATTATACAGTCTCATAATCTTTAAATATGAATATTTTAATTTTAATGAACTTTATATAGATGAAAATAAGTGCAAATTTATTTTTTAAATGTTACACACATATTCATCTTATTTATTTTTTTTTGTTACAAATAATACTCATTTTTTAATTTTTAGTTAAGATAAATTTATGCTTTTGAAAAATCAATGTAATAATAGTTGGTTCACTTTTTAGTTATTTGTCTTATTAAAGTTGTCTGACTATTTTTAACTAGATTCTTATTTTTTATTTAAAAATGTAATTCCTTTTATAGAATGAGAAACACTATAATTAAATAAAAGATGAAATTTTTTTACCATAACTTCATAAACCAACCAGCTCTACAACCATTTATGTTTATTATAAAGAGTCTGTTTGGATGAAAGAATTAGAATTATAGTTTAAAATTTTAATTTCAATTTTATTTATGTTAGAATTAAAATTGACAAGAATTTTAATTTTTATGTTTAAAATAATTAAAGAATTAAGATTTTAGAATTATAATTCTTAACTGAATTAAAATTTTCTTATTTGAATAATTTATCAAGAATTTATAAAGATATAATACATAAATTTAAATTAATAAATAATAATTTAAAATTATAAATAAAATTCAATAGAGCTTGCGTTGCTGGATTAGAACAGTCGTAATAGATGTCAAACTAAAAGATGTCATTGATGATGGTGAATGTGATTACATGACGTCGACACTAGTGGTGAAGGAAGCGCGACGATTTGATTATTGTATGCACGACAACGACAATGATCGGGGGCCATCGGGGACTATCACGTCGGAGGCGCGGTGGACAATGTGGCTGGAGCATGCCAGCGACTACATTGCCGGAGCACACTGATGGTGACATTGTCGAACTACGTCAGTGTTGCGAGTGACAATGGTTGTAAGATAATTTTTAACTTTTACCTTTTAATATTTAAAAAATAAAAAATCTTGATTCTTGGAATTGAAATTTTTAATGTTTAAGTTAAGAATTAATAGTAGTATAAACTAGTTATTTTTCAATTCTATAGAATTGGACTCAGAATTAGAATTAAAATTATAATATACATACCAAACAAAATAATTAAAATTGAGTGATCCAATTCCAATTCTAATTTCAATGCTCAATTCCAAACTTAATTCTCTCTGTCAAACGGGCCTAAAGGTAATCAACGGTGTGAATATTATTATTATATTTATACATCATAATTTGATAGAATATTGTAAACCATAACTTACTTTATAAGAAAATATTTAGTTTTAAACTTTATTTAAATAGTTAAAGTGAGATTTGGACAAGCATTACGGAAACTTTGATTACCAAAAGGGAAAAAAAATTACATCCTGTTAAACTAGCTAGCTACTTGGAAATCAAATGGGATAAAAAGAGATTCACTAATATCAAGTGATACTTCATCAGTTTGTCTTAGAAATTATCACAACCTCCCTGACCCCCGCCCCTCCCCCGGGTGAAGCGATAGACTGTTTAATTTGAAAACTGTATCACGACTCATTTTCATGATGTTAGCTCATTTCAAGAAATTAGCCAATTCTTAAGAAGTTCTGTACCTCATATCTAGTACATAATATTGGATACTCTAGGATATAATATTGGATACTCTTTTCAAAGTCAATGTCTATAACAGTCTGATATGAAACTGTTCATTGAGGGTAACTTTCACTTTGTACCATTAAAGTACATCATGTAGCCTTTTTTGTATGTTGCTCATTTTCAGGTTACCTCATCCGTGTCGGCGCGTCAATTGTTATAACTCAGACTTATGAGAATAATCCACCTCTTATGACTTATGACCTAAGTATTACATTGACCCTTACACATCAACATGATACATAATATACTGATCCGTCACCACCATGCAGCTGCTTGAATTTTCATTTAGCTCAAAAGCATGACTTTCTAAATTCTATAGGGAGGCCAACCGGTGTGCAAATGGTCTTCTCGCCAGACATGCCCAACGGCAATTTCAGGAAGTTCCCATGTTTTGAGTTGAAATCTTTCGGTTTTCTTGATTTAATGGCAATATAGTTCTCCATTCTTCAATATGTAATGATGACCTCATTGAACTTTTATAATTTTTTTTTTTATAATCACCCTAATTAATCTTTTAAGTTAAATGACATCTCATGATATTTTCATGAGTTAGGCCATTTAATTAAGTCTCTTATAAAATTACTCCACAGTCAACATTTTAAAGTATAATGAATTTTGTTACCTCATAATTAAAATAACTTTCATTGGAATTCAACTTTATATTTTATCTTATAAAAACGAGCCTTTTTATCAGCTTAACCAACTTAAATTGGGTAAGCTTCTACAGTCTTAAACTAACGAATATAAAAGTACTATATAAAAAAAAAGTCAATATTTGATATAGAGTTGTTATGTAGACACGGGCCACACGGCCCAAGCCTAGAAATCCTCAATAAATCTGATTTATATTCTCCTAGTTAAATCTTAAGATTTAATTTTAATTTACTGTCAGTGTAAAAAAAATTTACATTGTTATTCAATTATATACTGACACATTATTAAAAATATTAGACTTTTGAGGTAATTGTTATAATAGTCAAACTCTTTTAATGAGTTAACAATATATGACTGGATGACAGTGTAAAGAAACTTTACACATGGATCAAAATTAAACTCTAAATCTAAACTGTGTTCGAGTGAAGTTTAATTTTACATTCAATCATGGTTTTATATATATATATATATATATATATAATATAAGAGACATATTAAGTGAGAGTATTATCTTATTATGAGATGTAAAATGAGTAAATCTTAACCATTAAATCTTACATGACTGATCAAGATTAGAAGTTATTTAAAGGTCACATGACCACTTAAAAAAATCACATGACTTTATATTTTAATCTTGATCATATATAAATGATCTAATAGTTAAGATTTGTTCCTCTAACTCTCACAATAAACCACTCCTCATACTAAATATGCCCCCTATATATATTAATAATAAATTAAAACTGATTCTTATCCGGTGATTAGGAGACCTTTCCTTCCCCTTGCTTATAAGTAAAAGCATACATCTAGATGTAAGACATATTCCATCTCATTCTGAATTAATTTCAACTATAAACGCAGGAGCTATAGACATGGGAGCTATTTTGGAACGAAACAAGAATGTTTTTAAATATTACAATTTAATTTAGTGCTTAGATTACTACAAGCTCGATACGCAAAAATATTTTGAAGTCTACTACAACTTGTGGTGGCCCTGAGCATAGTTGGGGTGGGTGACCGCCCAAGGTTCCATTTTTTGAGGGGCACCAGATTATGAGTAAAATTTTACTTAGTATATATAAATATTAAATAAATATTTTATATAATTAATTTTCTATCAATAAAAAATAATTGTTTCAAAAAATTAATAATAAATTAATAGAAGATAATATGACAAATATATCTCATCTGTATATATTAGAATATCTTTTTAATTTAATATACTTTAAAATTTGTTACACTCTTATTTTATTTAGACTTTTCCTTTTCCCTGTTCTTCTAATTCTCTTTCTCTTTCTCCTTCTCCGACTCTTCGTCTTTCTCAGTTCAAAAGAAACAATCTCCTCCAATCACCAAGAGTCCAACTAAGAGCATCAAGAAAAGGAGGATACCCTCTGTTTCACGATTTCTATTTCATGTTAGGTCCCACCGTGTAGACTTTAGAGCACAAAGAAAAGATCTACAATCATCAAGATTCAAGAGAAATAGAGAAGACGTGCGGTGTCACCAGTGTAGTGGGTCGGTGGCAAGGAAAGGAGTTACACCCAGGTGCTATTGTTTCATCTCATTGTTATTTACTCATTAGTGACTCTTTGTTTGATTTATCATTTATAGATTGTAATTTTGTGCTTTTGTCTATAGTTGTTGTCTAATTGTTTGAACATGTTACCTAGAAAACAACTTTCTGGTCATCTAAAATGAAAAAGAAAAAAACAAATTGAAATTGATATTGAATCTCAAAAGGGTGCACTTGATAAATTTTTTGTCAAACATCCTACAATTCATATTCAGAATGATGCAAATCCAGATAATTTAGACTCTAAAGTTGGAAATTTAGAGAATGAACAACTAAATAGGAATAATGAAGAGCAAGATACTTTGGTTGGAAACAATGAAAATAAAGGTGATTATCATGATGAAACTGAATATTTTGATGATGTAGGTCGTAATGAAAATGAACTTATCCCTGCTTTTGTTGATGAACAACCTAGTCATTCTATTCCATTAGACATTTATGATCCAAGAACATGGAATAACCTTATAAGTGACTTACGAGATGAATTACTAAAAAATGGTCCTAAAAGAGATATGTCAATTGTGAATGGTCCTAATGATACTTTTGGTAGGCACTTCTCATCATCATATTACATTCGTTATTGTTCTAATGGAGAAGAGCAAGGTAGGAGTTGGCTTGTTTATTCAAAAGAATTAGATAGAGTTTTTGTTTTTCTTGTAAGTTATTTGGTACAAGTCATAAAACAAATCACTTAGCAAATGAAGGTTTTAATGATTGAAAACATCTTTCTGAAAGGCTTAAAGAACATGAATCAAGTGGAGCACACATGACTTTCATGAGTAAATGGATTGACTTACAAATAAGATTTAGAGAAAAATATAACAATTGATAAACATCTGCAAGAGCTTATAAGAAAAGAAAAAGAACATTGGAGGGATGTTTTAGTTAGGATAATTTCTGTTGTTAGATATCTTGCTGAACAAAATTTAGCTTTTCGTGGAAAAAGAGAGAGGATTAATGTAGAAAACAATGGGAACTTTTTTTCTCTTGTTGAGATGATAGCTGAATGGGATCCTGTCATGCAAAAGCATTTTGATCGCATCAAGCATAATGAAATTCATTATCATTATCTTAGTCATAAGATCCAAAACGAATTGATTAATATGTTAGGTAATGAAGTTAAAAGTGCAATAGTCCAAAAAATTAAAGAAGCAAAATACTTTTCTGTGATTCTTGATTGTACTCCTGATGTAAGTCACCAAGAACAAATGACTTTCATACTACGTTGTGTGGATGTTTCTACAAGTCCAATAAAAATAGAATAATTTTTTATAGAATTTTTGAAAGTTTATGATACAACAGGTCAAGGATTATTTGAAGAATTACAAAATGTTTTAGAAACTCTTGGTCTTGATATTAATAATGTGAGAGGGCAAGGATATGATAATGGATCAAACATGAAAGGTAAACATCAAGGTGTGCAAAGAAAATTATTAGATATAAATCCTAGAGCATTATACACACCATGTGGTTGTCATAGCCTTAACTTGACACTTTGTGACATTGCAAATTCTTGTACTAAAGCAAAAGACTTTTTTGGAGTGTTACAACGTATTTACACTGTATTTTCTCATTCCACAAAGCGTTGGAAAATTTTAAGAGATAATGTGAAAGGTTTAACTATTAAACCATTGTCACAAACACGTTGAGAAAGTCATGTGAATAGTGTATATGCAATTAAAACTCAAGCTTCAGACATAAGAGAAGCTTTACTTCAACTAGCTGAACAAGATAATGATCCAAAAATTAAGAGTGAAGTGTGAATCTTTAGTCATGGAATTGGAAACTTTGAGTTTTTATTAGCTATGGTTATTTGGTTTGAGCTGTTATCTGCCGTTAATGAAATTAGCAAAAGTTTGCAAAAAAAAGACATACGTATTGATGTAGCTATAGAACTAGTAAAAGGTTTGATTAAGTACATGGAAAAATATAGAGAATCTGGATTTGCAAATGCTATTATTAGTGCTGAAAAAATTGCGAATGAAATGGAGATTGAATGTGTGTTTGTTCAAAAACGTCAAATTCGTAGAAAAAAATACTATGATGAAAATCCCTACGAATGCACACAACCAAACCTTGAGTCTGTGAGAGTCTTTAGGATCCATTATTTTTTATACATTGTAGATCAAGCAATTGGCTCACTTAATAGAAGATTTGAGCAGTATAGCACATATGAGGAGATTTTTGGTTTTTTGTTTAGTATTGAAAGGCTTAAGTCATTATCTGATAAGGATTTGAAATTATGTTGCAAACATCTTGAAACTCACCTAAAACATGATAATTCTTATGATCTTGATGGTGAAATTCTATTTGAAGAATTAAAAGTCATTAGAGAGGTTTTAACAGTTGAATCAAAATCAAGCTTTATGATATTGAGTTCTTTGAAGACATTTAATTGTTTTCCTAATGCATGCACAACTTATAGAATAATATTAATTATCCCTGTTACTGTTGCATCAGCTGAGAGAAGTTTTTCTAAATTGAAATTGTTAAAATCTTATTTGCGATTTACTATGTCACAAGGTAGATTAAATAGTCTTGCTTTGATTTCTATCAAAAATGACTTTTTAAAGAACCTTGATTATGATCGGATTATTAATGATTTTGCAGCAAAAAATGTAAGGAGAACAATATTCAAATGATTATGAGGGCATCATTTTCGCACAGGGCACCCAAAATCTCAGGACCGGCCTGACTACAAGTTCAGTACTTACAATTTTCAACGCTAAGAATTTAGCACTTTATTTTAGTACTTTTTTCTTTATAATTTTATCAAATTTAAGTTTCATTCATCTTTCGTATTAAATAAAATGTGTCCTAATTAATTTGTTGTGAGTATTCTTTCATCTTGCATTCATATCATCATATGCATCCTAATCTAGAAGGGGTTTGCTACGGTGCCGGGAGCGTATACAAATTTCATGAGGAATTGTGAACTTTGATAAAAATTTACATATATTTTTGAACAAAGTTACATGCTTTTAAACAAGTTATTTAAAAGAGTTTAAGTTTGATCTACTATCACTGTAAAAAAATTTTACATTATCATTTAATGATATGTTGACACATCATGAAAGAGTTAGACTTTTTATATAATTGTTGTGATAGTTAAACTCCTTGAATGATTTAACAATATATAATTAAATGATAGTGTAAAGAAGTTTTATACTATAGTGGATCAAAATTAAATCATATTTAGAAAGAATTTAATTTTAATCTACTGTGAGTGTAAAAAAAAAATTACATTGTCTTCTAATCATATACTGATACATCATTAAAAGTGTTAAACTTCCAAGATAGTTGTTGTGATAGTCAAATTTTTTTAATGATTTAACTATACATGATTGGATGACAGTATAAATTTTTTTTACTTTAACAGTAGATCAAAATTAAACAAACTGATTTACAAACTTGTTTAAAGTTTTTTTTTTCTTTTTCTAGAAGATTGGCAACTACCCAAAATATTGTGACTTTCTCAAAATCAATTCAATTTTGGAAATTTTCGTAATGTAACTTTGGATTTCTCATTACTCCAATTTGGAAATATATCCAGACAATCTATTTCCCCTTGGTTTAATATAAGAAGGGCGGAAAGCATCTATAAGTGGGTTATTGACCCACGACAGAGACATGATATCTAACCCACGACCACAACTCAATACAATTCAAATGAAAAAGGTAAAGGCATGTGTAAAGAGAAAAGTGAGAGAGATAAGCATTCACTGAATCAAATTGGTAAACATAAGACTTAAGGTCACATTTTTTTAAGTTATATAATATGCAAATGCAAATGGCTGATGAGGTAGTAACTGCTTGTGCGACTCTATATAAAGGGCCGCGTGCTAGACCGAATGGGTGTCAGATAGTCAGACACAAGTTCTAGTATAATTTGCTTTGTGCTATATTCTGGACTATGGCTTCCTTCTTCACAACAAGCAACAGTGCCTTAATGGCTAATCTACTGCTCCTATTAGCACTATTCACAGCAAATCTTCGCATCACTGGTGAGTGGTGGTTTCTTTTTCTGTCTCTGTATCTGGCGGTGTTTGCAATTTCATTTATTTGGGCCAACCAAATAATATTCTATATATGAACAAAATTTACATAAGCTCTTTCTGAACCATTGATATGATAAAACTATGAGTGATGGTTTCTGTTTGTCTCAGCTCACAGATTGACCACACATATATATATGGATCTCTTTTCTTTTGGCAAGCAGGTGCTCAAATAGGTGTTTGTTATGGCATGATGGGCAACAATCTACCATCAACACGCGAAGTTATAGATCTTTATAAAGCAAATAACATCTGGAGAATGAGACTCTATGATCCAAGCCAAGCTGCTTTGGAAGCGCTTAGGAACTCCGGTATAGAGCTCTTGTTGGGTGTGCCCAACCCCGACCTTCAAAGCCTTACCAACGCTGATAATGCGGGTCAATGGGTACAAAGGAATGTGTTGAACTTCTGGCCTAGTGTCAAGATCAAATACATTGCAGTTGGTAACGAAGTGAGCCCGGTTGGAGGCACCTCTGGGTTAGCTCAATTTGTTCTCCCCGCCATCCAAAATATATACCAAGCTATAAGAGCTAAGGGCCTACATGATCAAATCAAGGTCTCAACCGCCATTGACATGACCCTAATAGGGACCTCCTATCCCCCATCTAAGGGTTCCTTCAGAGACGATGTGAGGTCATACTTGGACCCAATCATAGGCTACTTGGTATATGCAAATGCACCCTTATTCGCCAATGTTTACCCTTATTTTAGCTATTCTGGTAACCCCCGTGACATCTCTCTTCCTTATGCTTTGTTCACTGCCCCAAATGTTGTGGTTTGGGATGGTTCAAGGGGATACCAAAACCTCTTTGATGCCTTGTTGGATTCATTGCATGCGGCTATTGATAGCACTGGTATTGGATATGTGAAGGTTGTTGTATCGGAGAGTGGATGGCCATCAGATGGTGGGTTTGCCACTTCATATGACAATGCACGCATTTACCTCGAGAATTTGATTCGCCGTGTGAAAGAAGGTACTCCAATGAGGCCTGGGCCAATAGAGACTTACCTGTTTGCCATGTTTGATGAGAATCAGAAGAATGAAGAGCTGGAGAAACATTTTGGAGTCTTTTATCCCAACAAACAGAAGAAGTATCCATTCGGTTTTGGCAGAGAAAGAAACTTGGAAATTGCTGCTGGAGAGGTCAATGTATCAGTTCCTCTGAAGAGCGATATGTAGTCAAGGTTGCTCCATCTGTGTGATTCCATCTAGGAATAAAGGGGTTTTCTCATGTTTGGCTTTCGTTTATGTATCTTACGCTCCATAAACAAGAAAGCGGCACTAGTAATGAGAAGTGTTTTTTTAATGTATCTTTGAGACGGAGTTTGGACAGGGGTCTTCATAAATCTGGCTTTGGCTTAAGGTGTTTGGACTAAGATTGGATTATGCTTTAGACTTGGTGTATTTTTTGAGTCAGCATTGGGTTACCCCTCGGGCCATCTCGGCTCTATTCGGTATTGTGTAAACTATTATTTTTTAATATTTTTTTTATATATTATTGTAATATCTTTTTAAATGTTAAACTTTAATTAAATATTATGACTCTTCATAATTTTAGTTATTTTGTCATTAACTTATTATGTAATTATTAATTAGATTGGATCTTGGCATTAGCAAAAATTAATAAATACAAATAAATTTATATAAGTATAGGAAAAATAATTAAAACATTACATCAAAAAGTATTTTGTATATTTAAATCGAGTTTGTCCAGTTTCGGCCTGACCCAACCTAAACCCCAATCTGAGTTCAAGTTATGAAAATTAGCCTGATTAAAATTTCGAGTTAGGACTGAAGTCAAGTTCAACTAGGCTCACATGCATCCCTAAGTTTAGAGGGATCAAGTTCAACTCGACCCAATCTTTGCATTAATTATTAATTATCTTTACACCCTACCGTTACATAATTATTCATTTTAAAATTTTGGATTTTACTTGTTCAATAAGGGTAGTTTATAATTCTAACTACTTTACATCTAGTCTGTCAGCATTACTTCTTTCTTATGCCCCTCATAAAAAGCTTATTATACCCATAATCCTTGACCTAACTTAGGTATTAAAATTGAATTTAGAGACATTATTAGAGATATTAGGGATGACATAAGGGAAATTCTTAATAGTTAGAATGAAAAAAAAAAATCATCGTGTTCACATTAAAGATGAATTTAAAGCAAAAAAGTTGTTCACCCTCCTAGGTAGCACCAAAATAGGAATCATCATAGAAATTATTAGAAAATCCTAATCACATTAATATTATGAAAAACATTTTTTTTGGTGCTTATGACAAACATTTTTTTTGGACAGCTTATGAGAAACATTTTTAAAACTCCTCAATTAGCACCAAAATAGGAACCATCTTGAGGAGTTATTAGAAAATTAATCCGAATCACAATATATTATGAGATACATTCTTAAAACTCCTCAAAATTTCAATCTCACTCTTAATATGAGTTTGAAGAATGCCTCTCATAATATTTATGTGATTGAGATTTTCTAATAACTCCTCAAGATAGTTGCTATTTTGGTGGTGCTAAGAGGGCGAACATTTTTTTTCCTTAAAATGATCTTTAATGTGAACATGATTATTTTGTCGATTCAAGTTCCTAAGAATTTCTCTTATATCATCCCTAATAACTTGATTAACACACGTGCAATGAGGTAATATAATAAATCATATTATATATAATAAATAATAATGAAAATTAATATGTCTTAAAATCATTGTCCAAAGAAATTGTGATTAATTAAGTTTAAAATAATAATTTATTTGAGACATTACATTGAGATAATTATTTAAAAAGAAAACATAAAAAATGAAAAGACTATCATAATTATGAGTTTCCTTTGCTCTAATAATCAGAGAAGACCCATCAAAGATTTATAAACATTGACAAATATTAATTGAATCTAGCAAACATAAAAGAAAATAGTAAGAAATTGTGCTGTAAATAATTATTTTTTTCACATTACTAGTTATTTATTGAAATTTTATTAGTTAAATTATGTTGAAAATGTTGATATTATATATGAAGATTCAATCTTCGATGATTAATTGATTAATATTCATAATAATATTGAATGATTCATGAAATTGATATTGATTGAGTGATTTGTAATTATGATATTTTATTTATGAAAGATAATAGTGTAGAGATAAATAATAAAAAAAGTAAATTATTTAAAAAATTAATATAAAAGGAAAAAATAAAAATAAAAAATAAAAATCTTGTATATCTCATCTAATGGTTCAATTGTGAATAATATGAGAATTTATTGATATACAATTAACTTTATATTTTTTAAATTATGTGATGTATAATATTATCAAAATTTAATATATAAGCTAATTAGGATAATTGTATTATTTTTAAAAAATTATTCCAATAATATTTTAAATATCTCAAAAGTATAAGTAATTAAAAAACAAAATAGGTTACAAAGAAAAACTAAAAAAAATAATAATAAGGCCAGTAGCCCAAAATAATGAAAATTTTATTTAAATATGGAATTTATTGTAATAAAAAAAGTATACTAATAACTTAATTACAGTTGATTATATAAATTTCATTTTTGAAATTAAAAAAATTATACTAATAAATAATTCATCGAAAAAAATATGCTAATAAATTAAATAAAAAAAATTATATGATATTTGATTTTTAAAATAACACATTGGCCTAATCTCTATCTGATTTTTTTATTGTTGAGTGAATATTTTACTATTAATAATTTTGATTTTAAAAAGTAAAAAATAAATACACTATTATCAAAATTTAAATGAAATCAAATTAACTATAATTGAAGTTTTAGTTTGAATTAGATGTTTACATCATTATTCAAAATTCTTATTTATAATTATAATTTAAAAATTTATGAAATTCAATTTCTAAGAATAATTTTAAGAGTCATTAAGAATGAGTTGACATATACATTTTAAAAAAATTTAAATACATAAAAAATATATTCATTTATGATTGCCAGAGCCCACAAATTTTGGAAGAAGAAAACTTGTTATATGAGTGACATGTGATATTGACAAAACTTGAATGAAGTATCATTTATAATATTATATAGATTTCTCTAAACTCAACTTTGATACCCACATTAGACCTAACATTGTTTATGCTTTCACGTAAAGGGATTATAAGTATAATAGGCATTTTATGAGGGGCACAAGAAATAATTAATGTTGACAGACTCTATGCAAAGTATTAAGAATTATAAACTACCGTTAATGCTCAAGTCAAAGCCAAAAATTTAAAATGAATAATTATATGTTAGGGTGCAAAAAAAACTAATAACTGATAAATTAACTGGAAAAATAGCAAAAAATAAATGGTAATGACTGGTTTTTTGTTTTATATATAGTTTTAATTTTTGGCTATCAACGAAAAATAATGAAACAAATTCAGGTAAATAGGAAAGGAAAAGCATACTTACTAATAAACCTAATTAATATGAAAATTAAACAAGTTTCCAATAAGAGTGACTTGACCTTGAAAAGCAACAATAAAGCTAACTTGTTGGAGACTTCAAATAGCAAAATGAACCTCAAATTTGAGCTCAGCACGTTCAAAAACTTTGAAAAGTAGTCTCTTAAGTGCTGAAATCGACTTAAAAATTGTTTTGTCCACTAGTCAACAGAATTATCAATTTCTGAAATTTGAACAGAATAATTGAGAGTCGAGACTGAGATGGTCGAGTACCGGTTTAGCTGGGTCTGCAAATAATGATGGATCAAACGCGGCAAGGGAGACGCGATGGGATTGCATGACTAAGATTGAAATCACAATCTGAAGGGGGTTGGGAATTTGTGGGTGATTTGAACTGTGGTAATGAATTTGGATCAGTGAAAACAGAGAATCCTCGGGATTTTGTTTCAGGAATACTCAGAATTTCAACAAAAAAAACAATGAATCATGGGGATTCAGAAACTTATAATAACCACTTTAATTTAATCAATATCAAAAGCTGAATAACGAAAGACACATACTGTATGCTTGTATTATATTTTATAAACTTAATTTTAGATGAATTTGATTTTAGTCAAAAGTGAGTTTGAGTGGAATGATTTATGTTTAGAAACCTTTATCTGAAAATTAATTTGGTTACATGAATGTTATTTGAACAATGCTAATAAAAATTATTTTTAAATATGTAATTAATTAGTAAAAATGGTATGAGTTATTTTGAATTAAATTGCTAATAAATTGATGTTAAAAAGATTGATTATAAATAAATTGATGGCAAAAATAAAATCTTTTAAAAGTTAAGTTTGCTTGGAATATTGTAAAATAAAATTACTTTGAGTATAATTATAATAATATTTTAAAAAATTATTAAGTTATATTTATTTAAATATTATTAAAATAGTTATATAATATCAAATTAAAAGAGTATTTTTGTTAATGCACAATCAAACGAGTTTTCATTCATCGCAAAAGCAACAAAATGTTGCTTTGCCTAAATCACGTTTGGAATAAAAATTTCATTCATTCTTTTAATTAGGATTTCTTCCAAACATGACAAAATTTCTTAAAAGCCCATTTGTAAGGTATAAATGGAAGTTTTCTCACCCAAACACACTCTTAAAAGAGTTTATAATCTAAAGATGGTTAAATCCAAGCCAAATATCCTAATCAAATACTAGCTTCTTAAAAATAAAAAATAAGGTAAGATTCTTAAAATAAATTAAAACCCTTAAATTAGCAAAAAAAATAACATAATTATACCTAAATAACATTATTATTTAAAATCAATATGCTTATATATCTATTATGCATTTGATAGATTCAAGGATCAGGCACTAGGAGTGAGCGGTGAGGGATATGGGTATAGTTTACAGAAAGTTATACATTTTTCGTGCTGTCATTGTAACAAAACAAAAAACAAAAAGTTAGGTTCAAGGATTCCCCCAGAAATCTTGCACTTTGAACTAATTAATGGGTTAACAGAAATGAAATAAAATAAGTAGGTTTAAAGTAAGTTAGACTAAAACAGAGCAACAGAAGTGAGTAGAACATGGTACAATACAACAGCTTCAAAAACTGGTTTTTATGCAGCAATATAAACTCAAATCCAAGTACACACCGGTGGAAATAAAAGTAAAATACCTAGTGAATGTAGCAAACAGAAATAGTAATTAAATAGAGTAAAGGAGAAGATGCTTGCACAGAATAATATATTTTAATACTGGTTCAGTCGAAAATAAGACTAATATCTTTTTTTTTTCTCCTGATATTCTCACTTTGAATGTGACACTAATTTCTTTTGAGATATTGAGACAGCCACTCCCTACAAGTGTTTTCATGCAAAGCTAAAACTCTTGACATTGCTCAAATTTCTAAAGCGCTTAACTCAAGTTTGTTTACCGTCTAAAGTTACAAGTTGAGAGTAAATAAGACTAATATCTAGTTCCATATTACCTAGTGAGATTTTTACTATAAAATAAATGTCATTTAATTTCATCCACCGTAACCTCTCTTAACTATTTACAGAAATTTGTCACTCTTGAAAACAGAGCTTCGATCACTTTAATTTCAAACCTAGCTAAAACAATCCTAGCTAACTAACCCAGCTAAATCGAACAAGCCTCAAAGGCAATACATGCAAGAAGAGCAAGAAAAGGTTGGTGCAATGAAATCTTGATGCAATCCTAGCTCCCAAAGTTTTCTCATTCTAAATCTGAGGTGCCCAGCCATGGAGAGGATTTTACCAGTCGATCTAGAGATATAACTTGTCAGACAACATAAAATCTAAAAGCAATGGCCTACCTACTTTTAAAGGAGTTCCATGGTACATGATAGATTGTGCAAGCTTTCTGGGCAGTCCATAAATTTTGGCAAAAGATTTTGTACTTGTATGAAACAAATGTGCTTATAGATCTTTGAGACTTTGAGTGGCGGGATATATTGCTCGGAATTGACTGACCCAAGCAGAAAAACTCAATATTAACTGCTAACAAAAAGTAAAACTATCACGCTTATATTTGCTCATATTTATATTAGATACTGAGAAAGCTATTAAGAGTGATATTAATCGAGAAGGGGTTTGTATAATTTGCAGCAGCTCTTATCTTTGATTCAAACTTCATTCTTAAAAAAATACTCCCACATTACATAATTTCCTAATTATGAATTTAAAAATTACAATGCATAAAGATGATAGAATTAATTAGAGAACCTATAGTGTGTCCAATTGAATTAATAATGCCTGTGTTGGATTGCTCTCTGACATAGCTCGAGAAGAAAGGATGGTTAACGTGTTGACCTACTGTATCTCTCTGATGAGTAGATTGAGGCTTCAAGGGTGAATGGGAAACTACACTTTTGCTACCGCCGCTAGCCTTTGCTGCATGACAGTGAGAACATGCTGCAGGTGTCCATACAACGGTACGGCAGGTTTTAACAAGAACCTTACGCAAATCAGTACTGGGGTGTTTGAAAGGACCCTCCACCTCAACACCAAAACCATCGCCTTTACAGCCACGAATCTTGGCCACAACAGAAAGACCTACATCTTTGGTGAGATAATAGTGTGCCAAAGTCACCATGTAAGCTTTGTCAGAGTTAACTTTTTTCATCATTTCGATAACAAAAAGACCGTCTCTCTGTGAACAACCATATGAAAGAATAGACGTCTCTATTGAGTAATTTTGTTTAGCCCTGGTAAAAGACATTAGCGACACAGAAGATTCCATGCCCTTTATCCCTCCACGGAGACCATCTCCATCCCTAGTGATCTCCAAAGCAAAAACAGTTTCATTGTCAGCGGAGTCGCTTAATCCGAAATGTATGCTCTCAACACCATTTTTGTCACGGCTTGCCTTCAGTTGTGTTAGTTTTAGAAAGGATGATTAATTATATGAGTTTAGTTAGTAATAGTTGTAGAAAAGGAAATTTTATTGATGGAATAAGATACAAGGCTATTAGTATGTATAGTCTTGATGATTTTGGCTTACACCAATTGTGTAAGTGCTTTGCCTATTTATAGTAATTCTACCTCCTTTATGGACGGTAGAGATTAAGCCAAGTGTACGGTGGTGATGAGGTTCTAGAACCTTCCCACCTCTTACTCTAAGATATTTACATACAACCTTTTAGAGGTTTATAGAGAATCTTGGAGTCTTCTCCAAGAGTCTAGAGACTTCTTAGTGTCTAGAGTTTTCTAGAACCTTCTATAAGATTCTAGATTATTCCAAAGTATTTTAGAATATTCTATAAGGTTCTAAAATGTTCTAAAGTGCTCTAGAATGTTCTTCAAAGTTCTAGAATATTCTGGAGACTTTTAGATTCTTCTAGCTTTTTCTCCAAGCACCAACCATTCTGACTTGACTTTAGCTTGTTACTACTCTTGAAGATTCTAGAATGTGCATCATTTTCTAACAAGTTGAAATCCACAATGCTTCTGACCTATTTTGTATTCCACTCGCCAAGCATCAGAATCAGTTTCTTTCCAGTTGCCCATGGAAACCTCAAAAAGAGTCTCCCTAGCATGCTACGGTACCAGTGGCGCTGGCATAAAAAGAAGTACAATCGTTGCCAAGGTTAGTGCCTCTACTGTAGCCAATTCCCATTGTATATATGCACACACGGATGTTTTGGTAAAATACTAAGGTTAGACCAAAGCCATAACCAGTCACCGGAATATATATGGATTTTGCTTAGGGAACCTTCAATTTGTTCCCACGAATCCCACCATATATACATAATATAGTGCAGATATATAGTATCGTTTTGTAGCTGCATCAGTCCTTGTTTATTAGCTTAAATTCAAAGAACCTTGATAGAATATAATCTTTTTACTAACGTGAGTGTGGCATCAGATTATAGCAAAGATTGAAGAATCTGATGCCATTAGCGGCAAGGAGTAACGAAGGAGCAGAGATAGAAAAGGCCTTCTTGGCTCCTCCTCTTCCATATGGGCTGCGGTGAATTCAGGAATGATCGTTCAAAATGAATAAATAAGAAAAAAAAGATAGAATTTATTTTATTTTATGAATCATGAGTATCCTTATGCTCTTTTTGAACTTTTAACTGGGTACTTAAAATTAAATTCATTTATCATTCAAATTAATTAGTGAAAAAAATATTTTTTTTCTTCATATGTATAGATGAAGAGAAAGTTAATAACAAAAAAATAAGATTACCTAGTAATAAAGTGAAAGAAAATATATATATATATATTGGTAAGTAAAAGAAAAATATATATAATTATATAAAATGATAAATATATCCTTATGTAATGAGATTACAAACATGTCATTTTTATTTTATTATCTCTAAACATGCTTTTTATAAACTACATTAATAAATGTTAATTTAAAAAATAAGTAATTAACATCTAAATTATAAAATTTTATTTAAAATTATTTATTTAATAAAAATATATAATTTATAATATTATAAATATATAAAAATCTCTTCATCCCTGCTTTTCTTCTCCCTCCCCATCTCTCCTAAGAGAAATTCTTAGGTACACTTATGGGGCGCTTGGTTCACAAGGTTTGAAAAAACATTCTCAAGAATAGCATGCCTATGAATGATATTCCTAAGAATGGTATTCTCAGGAATGATGATTACTACGTTTGGTTAACTAAAAACTTTCTCAGGAATGACTTCAATCGCCGGTGACAGTAGTCGAAGTCGCTGCAACCGTCAACCTCTGGAGGTGACAGGGGTGGCTAGATTCTAGTGACTAAGGAGGTGGTTGAAATCATCGAATTTTGGTAATCGGTATGGTGGCTAAAGTCGTCGTCATTGTCAACTATCGCCGTCGGTGACTATTGGTATGATGGCTAGATTCCGGTGACTATCGCAGTGGTTGGTTGGATTTCGGTGACCGGAGCGGTGGTCGAAGTTTTCAGTCACCGTCAACTGGCGGCGGTGACGGGGGGTGGCCGGATTCCGGTAATTGGCCACCGCGGACGGTGGTCGATAGCGGTCACCGACAATGACGTGACGGTTGTTGGTTAATGATATGACAATAGAATGGTAGATATTTTGGACATTTCACATGGCAAAAATATTCCCATGCCATGAGAATGTTGCAACCCACCTCCCCCCATGGGAATAAAAGTGTGGGAATGTTGATTAAAAATCATTCCCGGGAATCATTTTTGGATGAGAATAGTTTTTCAAAACTTATACCAAATATGGGAGTCCAACATTTTCACGTAAAGATTCTCAAGAATGAAAAAAAAAATCCACGAACCAAACACCTTAGAGTAATACTCTAAGTGTATAAGAGAGTGACATGTGAATAAAGTAAATGAAAGATAAAATAAAAAAATGATGGGACCCATTTATTTTAACCACATATCACTTTTCTATTGTCCTAGAATAATACTCTAGGTGTACCTAAGAATTTCTCCTCCCGTACCCTCTCTCACCTCACCCGCACGGCCCCACCTCCCATTTGCCCTTCCATCTGGCCATCCCCCTAAGCTCTCTTTCCCCATCGCTCTCTCTCACTCCCCCACCAACCCCTTCTTGACCTTCCAACAAGTACAAAATCTTTGCCAAAATTTATGGACTGCCCAGAAAGCTTGCGAAATCTGTCATGTACCACGGAATTCATTCACAATCACGCTTTGAAGTCATTTCATAAAACAAGAAAAAATAACGAAGCTTTTCAAATAGTAATAGACTAATAGGCTAGCATCGTTTTGCTTTTTTTTGGTAAATAGGCTAGCATCATTAATTCTACACAAGTATTGAAACTTTACAAACGCGCGTGGTGTGATTCCCAAAAAGCAGAAGCTAGACTTCCAAGCTAGCTTATTAGGCACAATGTAATTTAAGACCCTGAAGTTGAAGAATAGCCAAACCAAGGTTTAGAGTTCAAACTTCACAGAACGAAGGAGCAACCTACCTCGTTCAAAGCCAATTTTTCTGTAATTTCATGGTTAAGATATGAAGGAAGCACAGACAAGCCCATAACGACAGAAGCCCACATTGCCGACTTGTCGGAAACAGAGACGAGCCTATACCGCCTTGTAGCCTCGCCTGAAACGGAGTTGTGCCCCGAAAGGAGAAGTGAATCGAAAAGGAGCCTAGAAGGACAACAGAACCCCAAAATCTCATTAAAGGAGAAGAGGATCAAAACGTCAAAACTCCAATTTTGTCTTTTTTTTTAAAGAAAAACTCAATGAAACTTTTTTTGTATATTATAGAACAGGTCGGTTTTATACCCACGGCTTTGCGGGTTTTAATTGATTCTTGCCAGTTCTTATCGATTTAACCGCTCTAACGATTATGTAGTTGAACCCTGACATGTTTAGTTTGGTTGGACCAACATTTTAAAACATTAATATTAACTTCTTACAACAAAGTAAAACTGTCACGATTATTGCTCATATATAATTATATTAGATACTGAGAAAGTTATTAATTGATATTACTTCATAATTTGCAGTAGCTCTTATCTTAGATTCAAACTTCAATCTTAAAAAAATACTCCCACGTTACATAATTTCCCAATTATAAATTTAAAAATTACAATGTATAAAGATGATAGAATTATTTAGAGAACCTCTAGTGTATCCATTTGAATTAATGATGCCTGTGTTGGATTGCTCTCTGACGTAGTTCGAGAAGGAAGGATGGTTAACGACTTGACCTACTGTATCGTTGTTCTGATGAGTAGATTGAGGCTTCAAGGGTGAATGGGAAACTCCACTTTTGCTGCCGCTGATAGCCTTTGCTGCATGACAGTGAGAACATGCTGCAGGTGTCCATACACCGGTACGGCAGGTTTTAACAAGAACCTTTCGCAAATCAGTACTAGGGTGTTTCAAAGGACTCTCCACCTCAACAACAAAACCATTACCTTTATTGCGACGAATCTTGGCCACAACAGAAAGACCTACATCTTTGGTGAGATAATAGTGTGCCAAAGTCACCATGTAAGCATTGTCAGAGTTAACTTTTTTCTTCATTTCGAGAACAAAAAGACCGTCTCTCTGAGAACAACCATATGAAAAAATAGTCGTCTCTATTGAGTAATTTTGTTTATCTCTGGTATAAGACATTGGCGAGCCAGAAGATTTGATGCCCGTTATCCCTCCACGGAGACCATCGCGCCCATCCTTTATGATCGTCAAAGCAAAATCAGTTTTATTGTCAGCGGAGTCGCCTAGTCCGAAATGTATGCTCTCAACACCATCTTTGTCATGGCTTGCCTTCAGTTGAAATCCACAACGCTTCTGACCTATTTCGTATTTCACTCCCCAAACATCAGTATCAACTTCTTTCCAGTTGCCCATGGAAACCTTAAAAGAGTCTCCCCAGCATGCTTTGGTACCAGTTTCGCCGGCATTAAAAGAAGTACAATCGCTGCCAAGGTTAGTGCCACTACTGTAGGCACTTCCCATGGTATATATGCCCACAGGGATGTTTTGGTAAAATACTCAGGTTAAACTAGAGCCACAACCAGTCACGGTCGCCGGAAATGAGTCTCCAAGATATGTGAGTATGGTTTTTCTTAGGGGACCTTCAATTTGTTCCCACCTTATACATAGTATCGTTTTGTAGCTGCATCAATCTTCGTTTACTAGCTTAAATTCAAAGAAACTTGATAGAATATAATATTTTTATTACTAAAGTGGATGTGGCATCATATTATAGCAAAGATAATCTTTTATTTATTTATTTATGAATATGGGTGTGGCACCAGATTATAGCAAAGATTGAAGAATCAGATGCCAAAGGAGGCAAGGAGTAAAGGAGGGGAAGAGATTGAAAGGGCCTTCTTGACTCCTCCATATAGGCTGTGGTGAATTCAGGAATGATCGTTCAAAACGAATAAATAGAATGTTGTACCAAAAAAATGAGTAAATAGAATAGAATGAAGGAAACCAACACAAGATAATACTTTCTCTAATTAATAAGGACAATGTTTCTAATTGCATCTACTGTGAACTGTACCCTAAATGGGTAGGCAATTGCATCGATCCTTGTTTAATAGCTTAAATTCGAAGCCAACTAAGCACGTTCATAGAATATAACCTTGATTATTATGATTATTATGATGATGATGATGATGATGATGATGATGATGATGATGATGATGATGATGATGATGATGATGATGATGATGATGATGATTATTATTGTTGTTGTTGTTTGTTATTATTATTATTATTATTATTGTTTTTATTATTATTATTGTTGTTGTTATTGTTATTGTTATTATTTTATTATTATTATTATTATTATTATTATTGTTGTTATTATTGTTATTATTAATATTATTATTATTATTATTATTATTATTATTGTTATTATTGTGGTGGTGGTGGGTGTGGCATCAGATTATAGCAAAAAGATTGAAGATTCTGATGCGCTTGGAGGCATCACGTTATAATCTTGTATAATTTTGAGAAGTCCTATCTCAACTCCTCTGTTCAGGATTAACATCTCGTTCTTCCTGAAGATTTGATTATTGATTTTGACTCTGAATTGGGTTTGTATTTTCTTCTGCCATCTTTGGAATCAAAATACCATTAGCACCTTCTAACGTTCTATCAATATTTGGACTACTTTAATCAGTTTTCCAAACTACTGTTGGTGTCCTAACGGCCATTTCCGGCTTTTTCACCACTTTGGTGCAAATTGTGGGCAAAATTTCCATGTTAGTGCAGTCCCAAGATTAATTGTCAGTTTGATATAAATGAACAGTATTTCATAAGAAGTTGTGGTTCATGGCCATGACTTGCTACCCACAACTTCCTTTCGACGTAAATTGTTTGCACTTGTAGCCTTCACCCACGACTTAGGCATAGGTCTTTTTTTATTATTATTAAAGTTGTGGCCCAAGAAGACTTTTTTTTTCATTGGTGGCCAAAGGCCACGACTTGCATGCCAGGAAGGGTTTTTTTTTTCTCCCTGGCCTTCTATGTAGCTTATATGCATCCTTACCTTGAGTTGTTGAGCTTGAGGGAGATTACACTGTTGTTTTGAATGAAATGGGTTGTGCATTAACTTTTTGTTGGTTTTGTGGAAGACTCAGCAGACAAGATTTAAGAAAACTGGATTTCGATAAATTAATTGGCAAACAAATGAACTTTCTATCCGTATATTGTTGAGTGGAACCCAAACAGTTTGAAGTTATTTTAAAAAAATTCTCCAGTTCTCCTCTTGTAAAAGAATGTTGCCTTTCTATAGCACTGCTATTGAGGCTGAACAATAACATCTAAGTAAGATGAGAAAAAGCCTTAATGTACGACTTGCATGCAAAAAAAATTACTTTAAAAGGAAGTCATGATTTAAAGCCACGGCTTCTTGCGCAACACTATTTTACACTAAACTGAAAGTTAATGTTGGGGCTGCACTAACGTTTCTTGCCCACAATTTGCACCAAAGTGGTGAAAAAGACGGGCATTGCCAATTTGTTTATATTGCGTCGAGAATCTCTTCTTTAAGTTCTTTTGTAATCAAGTATTATTAAAATGCAGAAAGTATACGTCGAAAACATGATGTTCATATGATTTGTAAAGATAATTTTAATACTTTCAGAATAATTTGAAATTACAAGTTAAAAAGCATCAAAATAACAGTAATTAAACAATGTCAACGAAATTAACCGATAGACTAATAAAATAAATGATAAAATCATAAACTTGTAATTGAACGAATAGAAATAACTGCACTTGAGCAATATGATAATTCGAATTATCAAAGTGATTTATATATGGATGTTTAAGATTTCAATCCCCAAATTAATCTATGTACAATGCGGATATTTATAAACAAAGAATAATCATAATTGTCAAATACTAATCATTTGACATCTATCTAACATGTGTTTTCTTCATATGCTGACACGTGTATTTGAGAACAGTCATCGACCTCCCAGAAAATCTCTTCTTAATAAGGTTTCAACTGCTTTGATGAAGCCCCTCTTGAGTCAATTACAGCCAAAGTTTTTCTTCACTACCTATCAACAAGTTATAATTAACTCAATAGCGTGGGTTCAACAATTTAAAACTATTATTATTGTTGGAAAATATTGTTCACACAAAGGTGTGTGTGGGAGTAGTATGCATGAGGTGACTCCTTAAAAGCCTTCTTACAACATTGTGAAACTTAGACATAACACACAAGAATTCAAAATTTGAAACACACAAAACCTACAGTGTTTAACAATTATTATACTTACAAATAGAAATCGACCAGTTTAATTTCCTATTTCTAAAGTTGTAAACAACTCATAGAGATGATAGAATGATTAAGGATACCTTTAGTGTATCCACTTGAATTAATAAGGCCTATGTTGTTTTGCTCATCGATATGGCTAGAAAACAAAAAATTATCGCTGTGGGGAGAAGATTGAGGCTTGAAGCATCGACGGAAATACCCAGGTGTGCTACGGTCGGAAGGCTTTTTTTCAGCACAATGAGAGCATGCAGTAGGAATCCACACACCGGTACGACAAGTTTGAACAAACACCATCCGCAAATCAGAACTAGGGTGTTTGAAAGGACCTTCCACTTCAACACCAAAACCGTTGCCTTCCTTGGGTCGAATCTTGGCCGCAACAGAAAGACCTGCATCTTTGGTGAGATAATAGTGTGCCAAAGTCACCATGTCAGCATTTTCAGAGTTAACTTTTTTCTTCATTTCGATAACAAAATGACAGTCTCTTTGTGAACAACTGTATGAAAGAATAGTAGTCTCTATCGAGTAATTTTCTTTAGCTATGGTAAAAGACATTGGCGTGCCAGAAGAATTTATGCCCGTTATCCCTCCACGGAAACCATCATGTCCGTCCCTTCTGATCTCCAAAGCAAAAGAAGTTTCATTGTCAGCCGAGTCAGTTAGTCCGACATGAATGCTCTCAACACCATTGTTGTCATGGCTTGCCTTTAGTTGAAATCCAAAACGCTTCTGACCTATCTTGTATTGCACGCCCCAAACATCGGTATGACTTGTATTGGAATCATCATCAGTTTCTTTCCAGTTGCCCATGGAAACCTCAAAAGAGTCTCTCCAGCGAACTACAGTACCACTGGGGCCGGCATCAAAAACAGTGCAATCGCTGCCGAGGTTAGTGCGACTGTAGCCGCTTCCCATTGTAGATATGCAGGTCAATTATATCAGCATATAATATATATGGGTATATATATATATATGCACATACGGAAGGTTTGGTAGAATACTTAGGTTAGACCAGAGCCATAACCAGTCACCGGAATGAGTCTCCAAGCTATGTGAATATGGGTTTTGATTGGGGACCTTCAATTTGTTCCCACCAAATATACATAATTATTTAGGGAAGATATATAGGAATAGGATGCTTCGTAGCTGCAACAATATCCTTGCTGATTAGCTTAAGTTCAAAGCTAATTAAGCACCTTGATAGAAGATAATTTTTTTTAATAATGTGGGCATGGCATCAGATTATAGCGAAGATAGTTTCTTTGTAAGGAAGATAATTTTTTTTATTATGTGGGTGTGGCATCAGATTATAGCAAAGATTTCCCAAGGAAGCAAGATGTAAAGGAGGAAAAGGGATAGAAAAGGACTTCTTGGCTCCTCCATATACATTGCCTTGGTCAATTCAAGAATGATAATTCAAAGTACACAAATATAATAGAATCAAGGAAACCAAAACAAGATAGTACTTTACTAATTAATAGGAAGATAAAAATGCACATTTCATCCTTAATTAATGCTATACTAAATTTAATTTTCCTGCGACAGTTGTATTTTATTTTATTTTACTTTTGTCTTAAATACTTTCATAATTCATTAAATTTGTTTAACCACTAATTTCATTAGAAATGCTTACGCAACTTGTTCATGGCATCTTATATGAGCATAAGTGCATAATTAGCATTGTGTAAGATTTTTTTAATTAGTGATTGAGATAAATTTAGTGATATTTTTAAAATTTTTATAATATATATATATATAATATAATATAATGTATGTCAATTGTACACTGGTACCTACATAAGATGTTATCTCATGCTTGGGCAAAATTTGGATAAAAAATCTACCCTAAAGACTGCTTTGCTTCCTCTATGTTCTTCAACTAGCGACTCCGCACTGGACACCACCACCTCCACAGCTGACGTTCACCTGGTTCAATATCTTTAAATTCTTGCTTAGTTTGTGTTTATTATTTCATGGTGTATATGAATGATCTTAATCAAGTTTTTTAAGGAAAGAAAAGAGAGAAAATCATATGTAGAATGTTCGAAGCCTAAGGCAATGACAAATCCGATGAGTTGTGAAATTGTGTTTAAACTTAAATTATATGCTCACATTCGCTTTATGCCAAACTTCTGTTTTAATCACTCTATTATTTTAACACACTTATAATACATAATCTCGTGTGTAACATTTATTATTGAATAAGGATCCGAAACATTTTTTGAATGTGAAGGTAACAATTTTATTTATTTATTATACTAATAGAATTGGAAGCTTAAATGGTTAGAAATTAAAATAAATATTAATTCAATTAGAATAAATAAATTTATTTATATATTTATTTTTATCATCATAAAATATTGAATAAAAGTAAAATAATATTTTACAAAATATTTGAAGCTGCCAAGTCACTTGACGAATCAGTTGTTATGCTTAATAATATTTTAGAATTAGTTGTCACATTTTTTATAAATATAAAAAATATAAATTTTCGTAATAAAATAGATGTATGTGTAATAAACATAAAATACAGAAGATGGTAGAATAATTTACTCTTTTAACTTATTGCAAATCTGATGGTGATAGATGAAGTATCTCTTTGTTTTATGTATGAGAATGAATAAGGGATATGTACATTTCCCAAGGTCATAGAGGTTGGCAGTGAAAATCTGTATTTCAAGAAAATGATAAATTTTGAAAAGCTGAACATTTCAAGCAGATTGTCGAATCTTAACGCAAATTCTTAAGATTAAGGAATTAACTCAACTATCATCCCATCAATTAATCAGGTCACTTAATTGTAGTAAACCCTTGTTGTTTGCATTATTTTCAAAGCACTCCATCATGAAATATACAACTTACAAATTTTTTGAACATGCACATATCCTATAATTTGAAATTTCAACTAAAATATCTAAATTTTATCATTTATTCATAATTATCTCAACAATTAAGTTAAATAAGACAATTTAAACAAAAAAATTTCATTGAGAGAAGTTCATAATTGCATCACTCATCTTGCAAAACTTTCAACATATTCAACTTTCATTTTAAATTTTTACACAAAATTTACATTTATAAATCATATAATAAGTTAAACCAAAAAATAAAAACCTAGGATAATAGCTACCAGCGGCAAATGGGGAGAGCCATGTTGGAAGGACTTGTATTGAACGAACATTCTAAGCCCGCACCTGACTGTGGCCCAGTTCCATCTCAACCCAAAAGACTCGTGTTGACTAGGTCAGCTGAACGGCGTGCCCCAAAATTTGGAGGATTGCTTGCATGAGTAGCTCAGAGCAAATCCCGCATTTCTTGGAGTGGATCGCGCTCCTCAGCCCTCATTCCCGACCACGACTCATCGTCAACAGAACTACATAAAGGGGATCTCCCCCCAAGTATATACACATTCACTTATTGACTTGAATGCCAGAGTTGTGCAAGTACACACAGTCACATCTCCTGCTCCAGCAAAAGAGATATTTGGTCATCATACCAGATCAGAACAGAGCTCATTAGTCTCCTTAATCGTTGAAAATAAAAAATGACATTACACGTGGGATGTGCTATTTGTATATTTAATGACATGGATTAAGTGTCAATATGTGTAGCGTATCCTATACAGATAAGAAATATTTAGGTAGACACATGTTTACATATGTAATTTATTTAATAGTGAAAATGTATAAGTGTACTCTTTTATAGATAAATGTATTTATAATACGTTTCACAAAACTTTACTCGTGTTAATTATTAAATAAAATGTCTGTGTAGGCATCTACATTCTTGAGAATTTCCCCCAACACGTGATATCTCTGGCGGTGAATTACACGTGAGATGTGATTGGGTAATCAGCGCAGCCCATGTATTTTGACACAATTTGTGTAGGATGCACCATGTAAATTAGGAAGTTGTTATGGTATTTTGATGGGTTTGATATTTAAGGTGAGTTATCAATTATTTATTGACTGTTAGTTTCACGATAAATGCTAAAGAATCTATTAAATATGAATAATAACTAATGAATGTTAGACAACTCACAATAGGTATCAGTATCCTAAAAAAAAAAAATACTGGAGTAATGCCCTGTAAACTGGCATAACCTATATCAATAATAATAATAATAATAATAATAATAATAATATGTATTTTGACACAATTTGTGTAAGATGCACCATGTAAACTGACATAATAATAATAATAATAATAATAATAATAATAATAATAATTTGATAATATATTTCAAAATTATTGTACTTGAATAAAAAATTGAAAAAAAAGACTATTATTGGAATTAAATTGTACTTGAATAAAAAATTGAAAAAAAAAGACTATTATTGGTATTAAAAATCCTTCGATACATCATTCGTATTATTTTTGTTACATTACGCTTGTTTATTACATTTGATTTGGTTTCAAGTGAAAATTGTGAACTACCCAATTCGCTACTATATATGGTATTACGTACTTCCGTAAATTTTAGAAGGGTCAGTTGAAAACTTTGATATAGATTTCTTCCTTTATTATCTGTTTTTATTGGCAATATATGTATAATATATTAACTCAAATTTCCATCATAAATAAAATGATGTAATCTTGGGAATTATTTCTGTACTTATTTTTTTTTCTAGGATACTGATAACTCAGGTAAGTTGTCAAGTATTCGGGTATTACTCCAGTACTCATCTTTTTTTTCAAGGTACCGGTACCTAGGGTGAGTTGTCTAATATTTATTAGTTGTTATTTATATTTAATAGACTCTTTAGCATTTATTGTGAAACCAACGATCAATAAATGATTGACAAGTCACCTTGGGTACCAAACCCATCAGGGTACCATAGCAACTCCTTAAGTATTCATTAGTTATTATTAATATTTAATAAACTTCCAAACATTTATTGTGAAATCAACAATCAATAAATAATTGACAATTCATATTGGATACCAAACTCATCAAGTACTATAACAACTCCCTTTAATCATACTCACATATAGTAATAAGCCAATTAAAACGTTGAAGTGCTAAAAGCTTAATTAATAATAGAACTAGCTACTAGAGCTAAAGGAGATTTATTTATTAATAGAAGAGGTCTCGGACCTCATGTCACATGTCATTACTGATTACATATCATTAAAGCTCTAGCTCGAGCTTCATTATTAGTAGTACAAGCATAATATATGGTAGATCATATTCGGAGCTGCGTAGCATATATCAAATACCAGATACTTATTATTTCCTTGTTGATGCGTCAAAGTTACCACGGACAACGGACCCGTTGCCATGGCCATGGAAAGTACCACCGTTATTTGTAACTCTGCCACCGTAGTTGTTCCGGTTGAAAGCCCCGTTACCGTCGCCTGAATGTGCGCCACTGTTGATCTTTGCACCGGAGAAATTTTGGTTCCCATCGCCTTTGTTGTTAAATGAGTTTACAGTACCATTGGACCCTTTTGCTGCTTCCTCGGCCTCCAGAAGTGCAAGGAGGTTTCTCAGACGACCTGCCATGCTGATCTTACTCCTAAAATTGCTGTCTCCTTTACTGTTTTAGTACTTGGATCGCCTTAATGCTACCTGCTAAGTGCTAACTAAGCCTACAATTTATAGATGCAGCGTGGGGAATCCAGTGCTTTGCTTGGTCACAAAGCTATAATACTTAAGCAACCAGCATCAATTCCATTTGTTGGAAAAGAGACTTGGAGTATATATCCATTATCCAGTGCTGCATATGCCAAGGCATTGTCTATCCACATAAGGTATGCTTCTTACAATTTCTATGATCAGTTTGCTTGCGTTATGGCCGGTTACGCAATACCTTAACGTAATACCAGTGAAAACGACATGGAAAAATGAAAAGACCAAAGGCAAATAGTTAGACTTCTGAAAATAAAGTTGAGAATTAGAAATTCAATTTTTTCTTTTTGGGTACCTGAGAATTCGAAATTCTATTCCATTAGAAAGTTTCTTTCCAATTGCAGAGAAGTAAAAGAAAGTAACAATGTAACAAGAAAGGTAAGAGAATTTTTAGGAGTGAAGTGTTGAGAAGTAAAAAGAATTTAGAAGAACATTACATTAAAATAAATTTTTTGAAATAAAAGTGGAAGGTAAACTTGGAATCAAATCCTTTGATCTGCTCAAGTGAGATATTAAAATTGTATATATATCTAATAATCAACTTTTTTTACATTGTAAATCCTAATATTTATAAGCAAAATAAAAAAAATAACTGTCTCTTAAAAAACAGACACGTGTATATGGTTGACATACAAAGTTTCAGAGTTACAAAGAAATCTGATAAATCTTCTCGACAAAAGCTATCATTCGATAAACAACACATGTAACATTTTCTACTTCCAGCAAAATGAATCTTTTCGACATAAAAACGATCATCTAACAAATAATAATTGTAATATTTTTTTGACGAAAACTTATCATAGGATTAATATTTGCAAAAATTCCAAACCTTGGAGAAATCTTTCAAGTTCATTCACCCATCAAATTATTACATTTCTCTCATCTTTCCTTAGTCAAATAAGAACTTTTCTCCCTTACAGCTAGAAAACAAAATATTATCGTTGTGGGGAAGAAGATTGAGGCTTGAAGCATCACGGAAATACCCAGGTTTGCTACTGTCGGAAGGCTTTGTTTCAGCACAATGGGAGCATGCAGTAGGAATCCACACACACGACAAGTTTGAACAAGCACCATCCGCAAATCAGTACTAGGGTGTTTGAAAGGACCTTCCACTTCAACACCAAAACCGTTGCCTTCCTTGGGTCGAATCTTGGCCGCAACAGAAAGACCTACATCTTTGGTGAGATAATAGCGTGCCAAAGTCACCACGTCAGCATTGTCAGAGTTAAATTTTTTCTTCATTTCGATAACAAAAAGACAGTCTCTTTGTGAACAACTGTATGAAAGGATAGTAGTCTCTATCGAGTAATTTTCTTTAGCTATGGTAAAAGATATTGGCGTGCCAGAAGAATTATTTATGCCCGTTATCCCTCCACGGAAACCATCATGTTCGTCCCTTCTGATCTCCAAAGCACAAGAAGTTTCATTGTTAGCCGAGTCAGTTAGTCCGAGATGAATGCTCTCAACACCATTGTTGTCATGGCTTGCCTTTAGTTAAAATCCAAAACGCTTCTGAGCTATCTTGGATTGCACGCCCCAAACATGGGTATGACTTGTATTGGAATCATCATTAGTTTCTTTCCAGTTGCCCATGGAAACCTCAAAAGAGTCTCTCCAGCGAACTACAGTACCACTGGGGCCGGCATCAAAAACAGTACAATCGCTGCCGAGGTTAGTGCGACTGTAGCCGCTTCCCATTGTAGATATGCAGGTCAATTATATCAGCATATAATATATATGGGTATATATATATATGCACATACGGAAGGTTTTGTAAAATACTTAGGTTAGACCAGAGCCATAACCAGTCACCGGAATGAGTCTCCAAGCTATGTGAATATGGTTTTGATTGGGGACCTTCAATTTGTTCCCAACAAATATACATAATTATTTAGGGAAGATATATAGGAATATGATGCTTTGTTGCTGCAACAATATCCTTGTTGATTAGCTTAAGTTCAAAGCTAATTAAGCACCTTGATATAGAAGATAATTTTTTTTAATAATGTGGGCATGGCATCAGATTATAGCAAAGATATTTTCTTTGTAAGGAAGATAATTTTTTTTTATTTTGAAAAAAAAAACTTCTATAAGTTTTTGTAATTTTTTAAAGAAGTATAAGTTTAAAAAAAAAGTCAATTAATACTTATTTTGAAAGCTAATGATGATAAGCTTCTAAAAAAACAAGAAGTAGAAGTAGTTTTTATTATAATTTTTTAACAAAAATATCATTTACTTTTATTAAAAATTACATATCATATCCTTTATTTTTTCCTCTTTCAAACATTGCCTCCTTCATTTTAAATATCATATATTTCATAAAATTTGCTATAAAAAGCCTCTTTGTTTTGTTTTTATTCAAGCAAACTTAAAAGTCCTTCTATTACTTAAAAGTACTTTTTAAACATTATATTCAAATATAAAATAACATTTTTTTAAAAAATTACTATATATATATAAATTCTTTTTTTTTTGTCTCCTAAGGTATCCTCTCTCTCAAAAGACAAGAGACTAATCCTTCGAAATACTGTTACTGGCTAGAAGTGGAAACCTCTTCCAATAACATTTTTAATTTTGAGGGTACAGTTAAGTGCCAGAATTGGATATCTCTCCCAATAAAAAATTTTCATACACACCACCTCAAATATCAAACTTAAGACAAGACATTTAAAGAGACCGAATCTTTTTCACTGGAAGCATTACTAATTGATATAAAAGAAATTCTTTTATAGAAGCTTATCCTTGTTCGGAGTAAGCTCTTGTTCACGTCATGCCCGTCGCATCCCATCATGAACAAACCATCCCACATTTTTTTGAACATGTACATTTCCTTCAATTTGAAGTTTTCAACTCAAATTTCTAATTTTTATCTTTTATTCTAAATCATCTCAACAACCACATAAAATCAATCAATTAACAAAAAAAAAATCCCTTAAGAAAAGTCATAAATATATAATTGCATCATTAGAGCTATAACAATGAGCTATGACTCACGTGCCAACCAAATTCAACCCATCAAGTCGGGTTATAAGAAAACACCCTGTCTCGTTCACTTTTTCCCCAACGTTAACCCATGGTAACCAGTTGGCCCACTTACACTTTAGTAGCCCCTAGTTTTACTTACTCTACTCCTTTTGAATTTAGAATTTGACTTCAATATTATTATAAACCAACATTCGTTGTCATCGTTTTTACATTGTAAATGATGATAATTACTCAAAAGTTTATATTAGTTTTTTAAAGCAAGACTCAAATATTGTTGATGATGAAGATGATATTGAGCTATAAAATGGTACTAATCCCTCAATGAGAACTTGTTAGAAATTATTTCCAAAACTTAGGTGTTGACGAAGATAACAAGGTAAAAGCTTAGCGCATAACTCGTGGGAAAGAGTGGATATTTCTAAAACTTAATTTGTGTTGATGTTATTTGAAAATAAACATGTTGGGAATGAAGTTGGTTAAACTTTTAAATTTTATAGATTCTTAGTCATGTTTTAATAATTTTTATGACAATTAGGAATTAAGTTGGGTGATTACTAGTTATAACATTTTATAATTTTGTATTTTTTTAAAAAAAATTTTAGTAAGCCAACCTGTTTAATCTACTAGCTCACTTAGAGTAAGTTGGGTCAAAAGAGGTTGACATGACAAAAAATAACAATATTTTAGTAATATATTTCAAAAAAATTATATGATGATAAAATTTAAAAAGGACATGATTGCGGTTAAAAATCCTTTTTTATATAATTCGTATTGTTTTTCCTACGTTATACTTGTTTATTGCATTTAAAATGGGTTTTGGTTTATTAGCTTAAAATTTTGAGCTATGCAATTCAGTTATCTATAAGTCTTATTCCCTGCACTAACTGTTCATTTTGATAAGATATAGTGCCGAACACTAAAACTGTCACTTCTACCCACTTAAAAATCCCGTGACCACCATTGATACAATTCACCACACTTTTTTTTTTTTTGCCATTATTCACCAAACTTCTGCATCTAGAATATCAGAAGAATCACCCTGTCGCGGTGGATGACAGTGACCACAGAACGCGCGCGACGATGAAGATCCTCTGAACTGCCGAGGAGCAACTCTTTCATTACCGCTCTCTCCATCATTTTCTCTCTTTCCCTCTCTCCACCCACCCCCTTCGTTCCTAAATCTTTGACCTCAAGGGCGTTGCCCTCCTAATGAAACTTAACTCTTTGAATTTCAATCTTATCCTAGATTATTTTTTTCTGTTGGTGCTTGTCTTAAAATTTTAATTTCAAATTCAAAGTGTTCTACCCCCAAGTTGAGGGTGCAAGAGTGGGCGAACATACACGCTAATATAACCCAGAAGATGTTTAAAAGTTCCAAATCGTTGGCACTGTGTGAGCCATTAATATTGAAATGAAATGTATGTGTTTGAGTAAGGTCATGTTTGAGAACAATTCATAACAGCTTTTTTCTTATAAAAACTACTTTATGTAAAGTTTATTAAAATATGTAAAATTAATTATAAGTAAAAATTATTTTTTTATACACTAAAAATTATTTTTTAAAATTTTTATTTTGAACATTTTGATTAAGTGATTTTAGCTTATTTTAAAAAATTTTAGTAGATAAATACTTTTTTATCCTCAATTAAATAATTTTTGTAATCATTTCATATATCTTTTAATAATTTAATACACAAAAATAATTCTTTTTATGCAATACCAAAAAAAAATTATATTAAAATCAATTATGAATAATCTTATGTGTAACATTTATTATTAAATATGAATTCGAAACATTTTTTGAATGTGAAGGTAACAATTTATTTATTTATTATACTAATAGAACTGGAAGCTTAAATGGCTAGAAATTAAAATAAATATTTAATTCAATTAGAATAAACAAATGTATTTTTTTAATTTTTATCATCGTATAAGATTTAATAAAAGTAACATAATATTTTACAAAATATTTGAAGTTAACAACTCACTTGACAAATCAGTTGTTATGCTTAATAATGTTTAGAATTAGTAAATATAAAAAATATAAATTTTAGCAATAAAATAGATGTTTGTTTAATAAACATAAAATACAGAAGATGGTAGAATAATTTACTCTTTTAACTTGTTGCAAATTTGATTGTGATGAACGAAGTATCTCTTTGTTTTATGTATGAGCAATATTACTTTATTAAGATAAAAATTATTAAATAGAGAATGAATAAGGGATATGTACATTTCCCAAGGTTCATAGAGGTTGGCAGTGAAAATCCGTATTTCAAGAATATGATAAATTTTGAAAAGCTGAACATTTCAAGCAGATTGTCGAATCTTAACGCAAATTCTTAAAATTGAGGAATTAACTCAACTATCATCCCATCAATTAATTAGGCCACTTAATTGTAGCAAGCCCTTGTTGCTTACGTTATTTTCATCGCAGTACTCCATCATGAAATATACAACCTACAAAGTTTTTGAACATGCACATATCCTATAATTTAAA
Source organism: Styphnolobium japonicum (assembly GCA_023212625.1). NCBI lineage: Eukaryota > Viridiplantae > Streptophyta > Magnoliopsida > Fabales > Fabaceae > Styphnolobium > Styphnolobium japonicum. Next base: position 14,112,478 of record JALBWW010000003.1, on the reverse strand, counting down.
AATTCAACTCAAATATCTAAAATTTATCATTTATTCATAATTATCTCAACAAGTACGTAAAATAAGACAATTTAAATATATAAAAAAATCATTGAGAGAAGTTCATAATTGCATCACTCATCTTGCAAAATTTTAAACTTATTCAAGTTTTATTTTAAATTTTTACACTTAATAAATAATATAAGAAGTTAAACCAAAAAAATAAAAACCTAGAATAATAGCTACCAATGGCAAATGGGGGAGAACTGTGTTGGAAGGAACTTGTACTAAGTGAACATTTTAGGCCTATACCCAACCTCCATTTAGTTTCAACCTGACTCAAAAGACTTGCCTTGACTAGGTCAATTGATTGAGCAGCATGCCCCAAAACTCAGAGGATTGCTTGCCTGAGATGCTCGGAGCAAATCCCGCATGTCTTGGAGTGGATCGCGCTCTTCAACCCCCATTCCCGACCATCACTTCATCGTCAACAAAATTACTTAAAGGGGATCTGCCAAGTATAGACACAAAAACCCTATATGCTAAACCTACCTCTTTTACTTATTGACTTGAGTGTCATAGTGTCTTTGTAGGTACACGTCATCACCTGCCACTCCAACAAAAGAGATATTCGGTCAACATATACCAGATCGAAACGGAATTCATTGGTCTCTTTAATCATTGAAAAAATAATGACATTACACGTGGGATGTGTTATATGTGTATTTAATGATGTGGATTGTGTCAATATGTGTAGCGCATCCTACACACAAGAAATTTTTAGGTAGGTATATGTGTAAGTGCACTTTCTACAAATAAATGCATTTATAATATGAGTCATAAAACTTTATATATAGGTATGTATCTACTTAAGAATTTTCCCCAATACATATGTGATATCTAAGTTGGTGAATTACAGGTGAGATACTATAGGATAATTAGCTCAGCCCATGTATTTTGACACAATTTATGTAGGATGCACCATGTAGACTAGCATAACCTATATGAATAAAAAAACTAATATTTTGATATAATATATTTCAAAATTATTGTACTTGAATAAAATAATAATAATAAAAAGGCTGTTATTGGAATTAAAAAGTCTTTGATACATCATTCATATTATTTTTGCAATAATGATTCTTGCACACTATTTTTTTACGCCACTTTTATATCCGGTTAACAATGAGTAAATATTTGGTTAATACAGTATATCGTTTGGTTAATGGATTTTGGTAACCAATCACTTACAATCTGGTAATCTATTAACCAAACGATATACTTCATTAACCAATAATTTGGTCATCATTAACTAAGTCTATGAATAATCGATTATCAAAACTCATTAACCAAATGATATACTATATTAACCAAAAATTTACTCATTATTAACCAAATATAAAAATAGTGTGAAGAAAATGATGTGCACATATTATTACTCTAATTTTTGTTACATTACACTTGTTTATTACATTTTATTAGGTTTTATTTAAGTTGAAATTGTGAACTACGCAATTCGTTACTATATATGGTATTACGTACTCTTACATATGATTCCGTAAATTTAGAAGGGTCAGTTGAAAACTTTGACATAGATTTCTTCCTTTGTTATCTGTTTTTATTGGCAATAAATGTATAATATATTAACTCAAATTTCCATCATAAATAAAATGATTTCATCGTATTCACAGATAATAATATGCCAATTAAAACGTTGAAGTGCTGAATCCTCAAATAATAATAGAACTACCAAAGGGAGATTTATTTATTAACAGGAGGTCTCGGACCACTTGTCATGTCATTATTGATTACTTACCATTAAAGCTCTAGCTCCACTTTCATTATTAGTAGTACAACATAATATAGTAGATCATATTCGGAGCTGCGCAGCATATATCATATCCAGATACTTATTATTTCCTTGTTGAGGCGTCAAAGTTACCACGGACAACGGACCCGTTGCCATGGCCATGGAAAGTACCACCGTTATTTGTAACTCTGCCACCGTAGTTGTTCCGGTTGAAAGCCCCGTTACCGTCGCCTGAATATGCGCCACTGTTGATCTTTGCACCGGAGAAATTTTGGTCCCCGTTGCCATGGTTGTTAAATGAGCTTACTGTACCATTGGATCCTTTGGCTGCTTCCTCAGCCTCCAGAAGTGCAAGGAGGTTTCTCAGACGACCTGCCATGCTGATCTTACTCCTAAAATTGCTATCTCCTTTACTGTTTTAGTACTTGGATCGCCTTAATGCCACCTGCTAAGTGCTAACTAAGCCTACAATTTATAGATGCAGCGTGGGGAATCCAGTGCTTTGCTTGGTCATAAAGCTATAATATTTTAGCAACCAGCATCGATTCCATTTGTTTGATAAGAGTCTTGGAGTATATATCCATTATCCAGTGCTGCATATGCCTCGGCATTAATGTCTGTCCACACAGGTGTGCTTCGTTGCAATTTCTGTGATCAGTTTGTTTGCGTTGTGGCCGGTTAAGTAATATCCTAACATGATACCAGCAAAAAAGACACGGAAAAACCAAAGGCAAATAGTCAACATTCTGAAAATAAAGTTATGAATTCGAAATTCTATTCGATTAGAATCTTTCTTTCCAATTCTGTGTGATATGAGTTTGAGATGCTCAATGTTGGTCCAATAAGAAGTAAAGTCACGAAATTCCTTGAATAAACACACCAAAAAATGCGCAATATCAAGAAAAATGCAACAACACAGAATTGCATAATCAAAGGAACAAATTAAAGAAGAAAGAGATAAGAGAAAACACACAAGATTTACGTAGTTCAGCCAATGTGGCCTACATCCACGGGAGATAGCAGCTTCCAATATGAATCAATCACCAAAATCAAGTTTACAATAGAGAATCCCTTGATTCTTGCCCCTTTCAATGTTTCTGAAGAACAACAGCAAAAAAACTCCGAGCCTTTCACTCTCTATTTTCACAGATCCTTGATTCCCAATCTCTCTTAATTTTCTCTCTACACTCCAAGAATAGATACAATGCCAAATGAAGAGAAATGGAACCTCTTGTCTCTCACCTCTCACCTCAAGTCTCACATTCACGTCACACGCTTTTTTTCTTCCTCTCTTATGTTCACAGCCCATAACACTTATAGATCAAGATACAAGAAGGCCCATAGCACTTTGTGAATAGATTCACATAATATTGTGAATGAATTCACAAAATATTATGAATGGATTCACAAAGAGCGCATGAATCGATTCATAAAGTATGCATTTCATGAATCGATTCACAAAGGCATGCATGAATCGATTTACAGAGGCAATCTGATTTTGAGGCACCTCCAACAACTCTCCACCTTGACTCCAAATCAAAGAAGATGATGAAACCTTCCACCATAGTGCTGCTCTCCCACTTTCTGGAATTACGCTTCAGAGAAATTGATCAGGTCCAAGCAATCCTTGAACTTTGATTTAGGTAGTGACTTAGTAAAAGCATCAACCGGATTGTCTTCTGAAGCAATCTTCTCAATCCAAATTTCCTTCGATTCAGCCACATTTATGATGAAATAAAGCCTAACATCAATGTGTTTTGTCCTCTCATGGTAAACTTGATGATTTGAAAGGTGTATAGCACTTTGACTATCACACTGAACAGTCACACTGTTTTGCGTAATTCCCAATTCACTAATCATCCCTTTTAACCATATAGCTTCCTTCACTCCTTCTAAAAGAGCTATATACTCAGCTTGTGTTGTTGACAATGCTACCACAGATTGCAATGTTGATTTCCAACTAAGAACTATCCCCGAACATAGTGAAAACATATCCAGAAAGTGATTTTCTTGTATCCACATTTCTGGTATAGTCCGCATCAACATATCCCACAAAAGCATCTTCACCCTTGAGTTGTCTTCTTATATTTCAGTCCAAAATTTAGAGAACCATTCAAATACCTCAACACCCACTTCAAAGCCTCCCAATGAGCTTGCCCCGGGTCAGCCATAAACCTGTTAACTATGCTAACAGCATGTGCCAAATCTGGTCTACTGCAAACCATACCATACATGATGCTCCCTACTTCACTAGCATACGGAATAGAACTCATCTTGCTCCTTTCCACTTCAATGCGAAGAGCTTGTGTGATAGAAAGCTTAGTGTGATGACCCAAAGGTGTGCTAATCAGTTTAGATTGATGCATCCTAAACATCTTCACAACCTTCTTCAAGTAACCTTACTGTGATAGAAACAATTCTCACCTTTTTCGGTTTCTGACAATATCCATCCCAAGTATCCTCTTTGCAATACTAAGATCCTTCATATCAAATTTAGAATTCAACTAGCCCTTAAGCTTGTCAATCTCATCCTTGCATGAGCTAGCTATAAGAATATCATCCACATATAGGAGCAAGAAAAGAGCACATTCCTCCTTTATTCTCAATATGTATACACAACTTTCATAACTACTCCTTAGAAATCCCAGAATATCTTCCTTTCTCTTGAAGATCCATTTGTATCCAACTACCCTATGATTCTTAGGTAGATCCACAAGTGTCCAGATCTAATTTTTCTCCATGGACTCCATTTCCTTTTTGACCGCTTGTAACCAATTATAACTATCCTTGCTTTCCATAGCCTCCCTGAAATTCTTCGGTTTCGGATCGTGTATCTCTTTAGCAATACTAAGAGCATAGCAAATAAGATCAGCATACCCGAATCTCTTAGAGGTACAATGTTCCTCCTTGTCCTATCCCTGGTCAACTGATAGTCCGATTCTGCTGATGGTTGTTGATCTATAACATCAACTGGTTGAGGACTGTTATCTCTAGTAGTACTAGTAGGAGACTCCACCTCAAACCAAGTTTTCTCCTTTTCTATTTCCGAGTTGCTTCCTTCCAGGCTTTTGCACATTATCCCCATTTTGGTCTCATCAAATGTGACATCCATGCTTATGAAGCATCTAGACTCTCCAGGATCCAATCTCCACAACTTGTAACCCTTCACATCATCTGGATATCCTATGAAAACACATTTCACAGCCCGAGCACCAAGCTTGTCTTCCTTGACATGAGCAAACGCCAGAGCACCGAATACCCTCAGATTAGAGTAGTCAATCTGTTTACCACTCCACACTTCAATAGATGTCTTGAAGCCTAAAGTTGAGGATGGACATCTGTTTATTAAATAAACCGCAATATTTACATATTCACCCTAGAAACTCTTAGGTAGCCATGCGCCTAAAAGCATGCACCTCACTTGCTCCAAAATAGTCCTATTCATCCTCTTAGCTAGGCTATTCTGTAGCAGAGTCCGTGCCACGGTCCTGTGTCTTTTGATTCCCTGTTTCCTGCAAAACTCATTAAACTGCTCTAAAACAAACTCCAGGCCATTGTCAGTCCTTAAACTTTCAGTTTAGTTCCCAATTGATTTTCTATAAGAGTGCGTCATTCCTTAAACTTTTGAAAAGTTTCAGATTTGTTTTTCAAAATATAAATCCACATTCTTCTAGAGAAATCATCAATCATTGTGAGAAAATAGGATCCCCTTCCATGAGTCATCACCCTTGATGGACCCCAAAGATCCGAGTGAACATACTCAAAGGGTCTACTAGAAACATGCATACCACTACCAAATCTAACTCTATGTGATTTACCTAGTATGCAATGATCACAAAATTCTAGCTTATCCAGTTTATCACCATTCAACAAATTTTGTTTCGACAATTCCATTAAACCTCTTTCACTAACATGACCTAGTCTCAAGTGCCATAACTTGGTTTTATCATGTGGTGTTTGACTAGTTATAGATGCTTGTGCAATAAAAATAGAACTATTAAGAATATACAATCCATTCCTCTTAGTTCCCTTAGCAATTATTAAAGCACCATTAGAAATCTTAATCATACCATGTTTTATTTTAGTAGTGTATCCTAAAACATCAAACATGCTTATAGACAATAGATTTCGTTTAAGTTCAAGAACATACCTCACATCTTGAATTAGAATTTCACGGTTATCAAACATTTTCAGCTGGATAGTACCTATACCTTGCACCTTGCATGATTTGTTGTTGCCTAGGAGAACCACTCCACCTTCTCTTAGCTCTAAGGTCTCAAAGTAATCCTTCCTAGGGCACATATGATAAGAATATCCGGAATCCATAACCCAATTCCTTTGGGTTTCTGAACTTAAGGCCACCAACACCCCTGTGCTTTCATAGGCATCCGAAGCAACCGCAATATCTGCAAAATTCGGAGAATTTCGAAGTTCTGTGCCCCATTTCTCCAGGCAATCCTTCTTAAAATGACCCGTTTTGTGACAATTGAAACACTTGAGCTTTAATTTTGAGTGATTCTTTGACCTTGATCTGGACTTCTTCCCCTTTGATCCTCTCTTCTCGGCTCTCCCTCTTGAGACATTCAAGCCTTCGCCATTATCCTTAGTTTTCAGTTCTTGTTGCTTTTGAAGCTACTTGGTTCGAATTGAAGTTTTAACCTTATCCAAGGTAATGGTTTGATCTTTCCCATATAGAATGACATCTTTGAAATGCTCAAAAGATTTAGGTAGAGAATTGAGCATAAGTAAAGCTTTGTCCTCATCATCAAGCTTTACCTCAATATTCTCCAGGTCATCAAGAATCTTGTTGAAATCCGCAAGTTGCTCAGTTATTGATCTCAATTCTGTCATCTTGAATGAATAAAGTTGTTGCTTCAAACATAGTCGGTTTGCCAATGACTTTGTCATGTATAAAGACTCTAATATTGCAATAACAATCTTTTCCCTTGTAAGTTCTCTTAGTGCCTTATCACCAAGACACAAAATGATTGTATTTCTTGCCTTCTCGATCATATCACTCTTCTCCTTTTCAGATAAGGATGTAGACATTTTTGCCTCTCCCTTTAATGCTTCTGCAATTCCCTGCTGCACCAAGATGGCTTCCATCTTGATCTTCCATAACCCAAAATCATTGTTTCCGGAGAACTTCTCAATGTCATACTTGGTCGTTCCCATGATTCAGCCTTTCAATATTTTTCCTTCCTTCTTCCCACAGATGGCGCCACTTGTTGGTCCAATAAGAAATGAAGTCACAAAATTCCCTACATAAACACACCAAGAAATACGCAGTACCAGGAAAAATGCAACAACACAGAATTGCACAATCAAAGGAACAAATCAAAGAAGAAAGAGATAAGAGAAAACACACTGATCAATCAATTTGAGACACATATGTTAGCTTTGTTCTAGGCTTTATTAGATGTTTATTATACCTAATATTAGTATTTTAGATGAGTTTAATGTTGTTGGGCCTCATTGGGCTTTAATGCAAATTATGAATAATTCTTGGATTTTGATGTATTTTGACCTTTCCTCCTTGGTTAAGCCATAACTTGGGACTCATTGATCTATTTGAGGTGTCCTTAGTGTCTTTGGAAAGCTAAGACAAGGCTCTACAAGTTTCGTGAAGAACTCAAGAGCTGGATCAGATTTCTAAGGGTCCAAAATATCCCTGCAATGCAAAGTGGGTTTGCTATCACGGAAATCTGGGTAATGTGCACATATTAGACTATATAGTGGGCTATAGGCCTCCTCTTGGGCTGAAACTTGACCATTTGAAAGATAAGACTCATATCTCTAACTTCACTAAGACCATTTAGTCAATAGATGTCGTTTTAGGCATGATTATGAAGCTACAAGTTTGTTTGAATTTGGAAATACGTTCTGCCAACTTAACTTGAGGTAGGTGCAGTGTTTTGAGCATATCTGGAGTTCTAAAAGTCCAAATGGCATGATTACAACTCCAAAATTTCAAGGAGACAACTGGCTACAATTTTTTATGAGACCTCTAAGCCAAAATGCACCGTCTAGGTTATGAAAATCAAGTTGGAAGTCGGATAAGAGTTGCTAACTTGAAGCCACCAACCATACACCAACTCACCTACCATGCACCAACCCACCAACCATGCATCAAGCTTCCATATTTGACAATTTCCATATTTTTACAACTTGTATTCAGATTATTTTCAATTACAAATTGGCTTATAGGATTAGTATAAATAGAGTCAATCTCTTTGTATTATAGATGATTCAATTTTAAGTAAGTTCGAAGAAAGTTTGAGTATTTGTGAGAGTGTTCTTTCTCTTCTTCTCCATTCTCTTTACAGTTTCATTTTTGTTCTTTTATTTCTGAGTTCTTCATTCCCATCCATGGAAGGCTAAGCTCTTATAATCAATCCAAGGGATTAGCCATCTTGATGTTTAATTTGGAAATCTTGTTTCGTTTGTTCATATTGTTTAATTGTTATTCAAGTTTCTCTTCTTCCTCTTTTGATTTTTGTCTAGATCAAATTGCTTAATTTGATTTAAATGTTGATATGATAATAGCTTTATTATCATGTATTCAAAGAGGATCACAAAGACTAAACAATATATTAAAGCTTTTTGATGGATTGTTTAGCTTGGTTAAATTTTAGATCTTAAGTTAATCTATGTTGGATGGTGCTTACTTTATCTAACATTGGTTAATCAAATCCTATATGCTTATCTAGTAGAGGATTCTTGGATCATGTTAAGGCTTCTTGATGTTATCTAAGGTCAAGAACATGAGTAGCAATTAAGTGGATTCCTTATGATCAATGATAGATTAAACTCAAGATCGGTAAATTTCCTTGGATTGGTTGTTTCTTTATATTTGTTTACAATATTAAGTCTTGTACTTCTTTTCAATCTTATTAATCAACAACAAAAACCCCTTTCTAATTATCTTAATTTGATTAAATTTTTGTTTTTTTAGATCCTTGAGAGACGATTCGGTTCATACTCTATACTACAAATTAGTTTATGAACCGGTAATTTATATTATTTTGACGGTGTTGACAATCTCTTGTCAGTACTCACTAACCTATTTTGGAGTTACTATGTAGCCTAATGTCATGATCAATCCCGTTTATGATTTAAGTTTAAAATACATTATTAATATGCGATTAGCAGGCTTGAGGAATCAAGTACTCACTAGCCTATTTTGGAGTTGCTCTATAGCCCTAGCCATGACCAATTCTACTTAGGACATGTTAACTTTTCATTTACTCAAATCAAGTCATTCCTTTTAATTTAAATTAACCACTTTTAATCATTTTTTAATTTGAATTTAAAATTAACCAACGCAATTATCTATTTTTAAAAACTACGTGACTTTAACTTTTTCATTGCACTTGGGGGTTATGTAGGCACTAATGGCAAGTCAAACCTGTAAATATTCTAATTTTTTTTTATCATTTTCCTCCAAACTTGTAATTTGTGAAATCTAGTTTTTATTTCAATTTTGCTAATATTTGTAATTTATTTATTTTGTTTGGTTTTATCTTTATTTAGGGGTTAAATCATATATTGGTTAGGTTATTAAATTTGTATAGCTAGCTTAAGGCCACCATCTTATGGCGGTGGGATTTAGTTTCCACCATTTCTTGTGCATAATCAACTCTCAAGCTTTACTTAGTTCGTAGACCATGTTTTATTTTAAATCTTTTAAAAGCATTTTGTCAATCATTTTTCGAATCAAATAAAAGATTAGTGGCAACTCCATTTTTAATTAATTTTTCCGTCATCCTGTTACGATCCCGGTCGTGACAAGAGGTCTCTTAACCTCCAAGGGATTTGCTATGGTACCCCTATAGGTTTGATACTCATGATATGTAATCAAGTATTTATTGACTGTTGGTTTTACAAGAAATAATTGAAAGTCTATTAAATATAATTAACAACCAATGAATGGTTGACAAATCACCTTGAATACCGGTACGCAGGAAAAAATATATGGGTACCGGTGTAATGTCCAACCTACAATCATGTCATTCCTAATTGTAAACCGTCAGAGTTAACCATGAGGTGTAGTTTAGTTAGCAAATTAAGCTGTATGTGTGTTGTCGCGTAAAATTAATCAATCGATCTCTTAGCTGACTTGCTCACAAATGATTCCCTAAATCAGTCGATTGTGCCAAGAAAGGGACTCTGTTTCTCAGCTATAGGTTCCTAGATTTCTCCAAAGAACATCTAAAGTAAGAAGTTGAACTAACAAGCTAAGTTTACATGAAAATAAAGTAAAGTAATAAAGATAAACTGTGTGAAAGATAAGTTATTTATTGATTAATGAATGGTGCCTTACAATGACATAAACACAGTATATTTATAGATTCGCAAAACAACTATTCTATTTTCATCTCTATCAGCCACGTTTCTCTAGATATTAGCAACTAATTGAGCGTTATGGCTGACAAATATGTCTTAGATCAACGACTACTCATATCGTTTCTTAACAATATCCCGATATTTCAGGCCTCTCTTCTTATATCCGCTAGCAACCGCTTATGCAAGTTCTCAACTCAATTTTGTATTTCATCTTCACATTCAGAACCAACTCTATCCTCATTCCTAATTTTGAGGGCTTAATGGTTTAGCGGGCACAAATTGTTCAACATATCTTCAGCTACCTTAAACCATTTCTTCTCACCATAATGCTCTAAATAGAGTTTATTCTCAGAATCAGCTGAGTTTCATTTTTCCAACATTGGCTATTAAATCCAGCTAAGCAAGTTAATCAGCTAAATACCATACAATTATCAGCTAATAAGTCTTTATATCAACTACTTGTCATAATCAGCTGCAAACTAATTTGGCTAACTCTCATCATCAGTTAAAAGCTATCAAATCGCTATATCAATTAATTTATTTTTAGTGATAACAATATAGATGGACTTTACTTATAATATAAGTGTCCAAAACCCACAAAAAGTACCTTGTGGTTAGGATCAAACCAACCCCCTATCAAGAGATTAGTCTCACACCATGTGGTTATACAAAAAAATAAGAAGAAAAAACCCATTAGAAGTCTAACTCCAGTTTCATTATTTGTGCAGCGTATATCAAATACAGATACTTGACTTATCCTTAATTACATTCTTAAATAATGTCATTAATTTAATATAAACTTGACTTATAGTGATAACTACTTCACGATATAAAATATCGTTACAAGACTATCTTATTAACAATGTTTAAAATTGTTTGTGATGTCGTCATAAAAATAGTTCCTTCTAGAGGTGTTCATCAAGCACATGCCGCCCACGTCGCCAGTGCCACCGTAGTCGTTCCCATTCGAACTTTCGAAGCCCCAATACCGTGCGTACATGCGCCACTATTAATCGTTGCACGAGAGAAATTTTGGTTCCCGTTGCCATTATTGTTTGATGAGTTTATAGTACCATTAGGCCCTTGGGCTGCATCCTCATGGAACCCATGGCCTGCTTCCTCGGACTCCAGAAGTGTGAGGAGGTTTCTCAGACGACCTACCATGCTGATCTTACTCCTAAAATTGCTATTTACCTTAGTGTTTTAACAAAGTTTTAAATTGCGGTTGCAATTCAATGGCGTTGCGGCAAGTTGACGTGGTTTGTAATTGCAAGTTTTGTTAGATGTTGCAGCTGTATCAAGTGATGCGGCTCTTGATTTAAAACTCTGTGTTTTAGTACTTAGATCATCTTAATTATACCAGCTAACTAAGCCTGCAATTTATAGATGCAGCTAAGGCCGTCAAAACGGGTCAAACTCGTCGGGTCGGCCCGTTTACCCGTAGTATGCGAGTCGGGTTTCAAAATTAGTGACCCGTAAAAACGCGGGTAATTTTGGATTGGCCCGTTTAACCCGCGAGTTAAACGGGCTAACCCGTGGGACCAGCGGGCCGTCCGCATAACTTTTTCTTTTAAAAAAAATTTTCAATTTAAAAATTTAAAAGTTAATTAAATAGTCTTTTCACAAACAAAAATACAAAATGTATGTATTGTACATACTAGTAATGACACAACTCATACACAAATACATTCGTCAAATTCTATAAGTTTATATTATTTATTTGTTTAAATTATCCCTTAACCCTTTAAATGAGATCAAAGTATTTAATATTATGTCTATGTAATGTAATATTTTATTTGAGATTATTAAATTAAAATTTTTATTAAATTTAAATTTATTTCAAAGTTTAAAAGTTTAAAAAAAAAAGTTTTGCGGGCCGGCCCGTTTAGGCCTGCGAGTTGATGCGATGCGAGTTAGGTTGACTAATTTGTAACCCATTTAAACCCAAGCAATTTTGACCCAACCCATTTAACTCGTGACCTGTCACAGGAAAGCTTAAACGGGTCAGCTGGCCGTTTAACAGCCTTAGATGCAGCAAAGGGAATCCCAGTACATTGCTTGTTCACGAAGCTATAATATTTTAGCCAACCAACTTCAAGCAGCATGGATTCGCTCTGACAGGAAATAGACTAGGAGTATATATCCATGTTCCATGATATCCAGTGCTGCAGATGCCAAGATCATTGTCTATCCACACAAGTTGAGGGTCGGCTCAATGGTTAACCAACAACCCTTGCATTAGGCCTCATAAATTTATAATGGTATATTAAATAATTTAATTAAAAATATATACAAGTTAATATAATTAATAAAATATTTACATATTCTCTCATTTATCTATTTAAGTCATAATAAATCTTTATTTTTTCTCACTTGTCATATATCTATTGATTCTCAACTATCTCTCTCATTTTCATAATTTATATTAAAAATATGCATAAGTGATTATAACTAATAAAATACCCACATATCCTCTTGCCTCCTTAATTACGTGATTGGTAAAGTTCTATTTTTTCTCTCACTTTTCACAAATACAATTTCTATTAGGTTATTACTTTTATTTAGCAAAAAAAGGTTGAAGTCAATAGACAATGTAATTTAGTGCATGTTTGAATTAGTTTTGAAAAAAAGATTATATTAAAAATTGATTATGTGTATAATTGATTTTAAAAGAAAATTGATTATGAGAAAATTAATTCATGTTTAGATATATTAATTCATAATTGATTTTTATAATATAGAGTTTTGTTTTGATTGTATAAAAAAATTTTCTTTTATGTATTAAATTACTAAAAAATATATGAAATGATTGAAAAAATTATTTGATTGAGAGCAAATAGGTATTTCTCTCTCAAAGCTTTTGAAATAATCTGAATCAAATAATTTAAAACTTAAAATAACAACTTTTTTTAAAAAGTTGTTTTTAGATATAAAAAAATAATCTTAACTTATAATCAATTTTATACACTTTAAACAAACAAGATAGATTTTAGATAAAACTACTTTTAATTGAAAAAAATCGATTAATTTAAAAATTTAAGCAAATCCAAACATATTCTTATTAATCTTAAATGTTCATTAAAACAGAATAGCTAGTCTGATATGTGATATATTTATATTTACTTTCAGAGCTAATTTTTTTTTATAAAAATTATATAAAAAGGAACAATTAAATTGGCATATTTAGTCATATAAAAAGACTCAATTCTTTTCCAAATGTACAATTGCTTTTAAAATAATGTTATTAATTTCAGTAAGTGTTACTACAAGAGAAAGAAGTTTTTCAAATTAAAACTAATAAAATTTTATTTAACATCAACAATGTATTAAAAAAGATTAAAGGATTGATTATATTATCAATTAAAAAATAAATATTGAAAGAATTTGATTATAAAAGTTTAATTAAGAGTTTTGCATCTAAAAAAGTTAGAAGAATAAAATTTAAATATTTTTTTTGTAAATTTCAATTTAAAAAAAATACCTCATTTTGATATTTAGCTTTAAGCCTCTGTACATGTTGACCCACCCCAAACAAGGTATGCTTCGTTGCAATTTTTATGATAAGTTTGTTTAGGTTATGGCCAAAAATTGGGTTAGGGTATGTTTGGATTTGAGGAGTTTAGATGGGAAGAGAGGGAAAGGGTAATCTTTCATTTCTAAATTGAGAGAATTATAAAATGTTTATAAAAATAAAAAAGACATTATTAAAATGTTAAATGATAGTCTTTCATTTAATTTTTCTCATTTTAAAAAATTACCAAATAAAAAGAATGTAAATTTAAAATAAAAAATTACCCTATACCTCCCTTCTCCTAAATAACCCTCAATCCAAATCATACCTTAGGTAATACTAATACCGTAACGTCATACCAGCAAAAGGGGCAGGGTTAGGAAATTTCTCTTCAACACAATATTTTAGAAGCCAAGTTAAGAATTTTTTTTAAAAAAAGTTACATTTTTTAAGAAATTTAAATATAACCTGATATTTTAAAATTTTACAATTTGGTCTTTATAGTTTTCAAAAAATTTAATTGTATTTTTTGTTGTGTGATTTTTTATCCTTTAATAATGAAAATTTGCCGTTACTATATATCACATTTTTTGTAGTAAGTAAAATATTTAGAGATAATATTTTTATATAAAATTTAATTTTAAATATTTTACTTTGAGATATTGTTAGAGATCAAATTTATTTTCCAATTTTCATCTAAAGAATTTTAGTTTTCACGAAAAAATTTTAAGTTTTTCTGAGTTGATCCTTTACATAACACTAGAGTAGCTATGAGCAAGTGATCAAAGAACTCTACCTAGAAGAGGCATATTTGAGATATAAAAGGCAAAAGCTTAAAATTTTAGGAGACTTATCTTTCACACATGACAAACTATTAAATTTTTAACTAGGAAAGAATAAGATAAACTCTTAACAAGACACTATTGGCCAGAATTATTAATAGCCTGTTTGTTTCACTCGTGGGGAAACGCAAAAGCACGTTCACCCACAGGTGATAAAAGATAACTTTGGGCAAATGCTTGGTGCAACTAAAACAAGCGGGTTATAACTTGTTTGTTTTGGATGCTAATTTTTTATTTATTTATCAAAGTATCCCACATTTATCTTTATGTATCAAAATATATTTTTCTACATACCTAAACAGGCTATATATATATATATATATATACTCTCGAGTAGGAAATTAATGACCTATATGACAAATAGAACTGGATGTGATGAGCAAACAGTGGATTAGAATATATACTATTATACTTATGAAGGAAGGACCACAAACAGGATGAAGAAAAAAAACAACACTAAGCCTTTCTTTGGTAAGAGAGAAATAAAAAGGAAATAAGTAAGCTCTCTTGTTTGATTAGAAGAGAAATAGAGAAAAAAAAAAAAGATAGGTTCCACAACTTTTTTATTTTTCTCATAAAATGAGAAGAAATAGAGAAGAAATGAGTAGGGATGAAAATTTGACTAATATACCATTCTTTTTGTTGTTTTATAAATAACTAAATAAGGGCAAATATGTATTTACAACAAAATTTAATTTTCTTTCATTCATATTTCTCTCTTAATTCTCTTAATCTAAACAACTTAAAAATTTACTTATTTTCTACTCTATTTCTTTTCTCCCTATTTCTTTCTACTCTATTTTTTTCTACTCTATTTCTCTCATAATCCAAACAAAGCCTAAAGGATCCTAGAAGAGAGGCGGCAAAATACTGTAATATTAGCCTATTGATATGTGTGAACACCTAAATTTGTCCGGGTCCTTTTTTTTTTCTTTTTCTCTCTTATAGTAAAAATAAATAAATAAATAAAAATCAAATTTATTTTAGTTAATGACCAAAAATAAAAAAAAGAAGCAAAAAATGAAAAAATTGAAAAAAAAAAAAGAGAAATCCCTTTTAGCCAAAAAAAAAGAAAGAAAAGAAAAGCTTTAATCTAATTTATTGCAAAAATAAAAAAATAAAAAAAAAAAAGGATAAGAAAGAAAAATCATTCTAAGTTTTTATCTTACCCATCTTCCTTAACCCAAGCCCAAAGCCAATTTCCCTAACCCATACACTACCCGGTCCAACCCAAACCCCAACCCGATCCGATTCTTCAACCCGACTTTTCCCCCTTCCCCCTTCCTTTTTTTCTCTTCTTTTCTTTTTCTTTTCTCTCATTCTCTTCTCTTCCCGCTCCTTCCCCCTTTCTTTTCCCTTTTCTTCTTTCCCCCATCATTCCTCTACCCCACGCCCCCACCTTTCCCCCTTTCCCTTTCCCTTCCCTTTTTCTTTTCTTTTCTTCTCTTCTCTTCCCCGACATCTCTCCCCCCTTCCCCCTTTCTTTTTCCCATTTCTTCTTCTCCCCCATCATTTTCTCTACCCCACGCCCCACACCTCTCCCCCTTTCCCTTTCCTTTCCCTTTTTCTTTTCTTTTCTTCTCTTCTCTTCCCCGACATCTCTCCCCCTTCCCCCTTTCTTTCTCCCCTTTCTTCTTCTCCCCCATCATTTCTACCCCCAACGGCAAACACCCTTCGCCCCTTTTTTTTTCTTCTCTTTTTTTCTTTTTCTTTCCTCTCCTTCCCTTCCTCCTCCGAACGCAGACGGACCTTTCCCCCTTCCTTTTTTTTCTCTCTTCTTTTCTTTTCCTTTCCTCTCGTCCTTCCCCATTTTTTTTCACTTGTGCTGCTCCCACCTGCACAAAGCTAGGATCAAGTCTTGCAACCCCCTGTAGGATCGTGCACAAAGAATAGACGACAAGAGAGAAAGAGGTTCTCCACAAGGGTGCGCGTCTGTGGGTAATTCCCATTCAGTTTTTTATTTTATTTTATTTTATGTGTATTAAATTGGCTAAAATGTTTGAGATATCAGTATTTTGATTGATTGTTGTTGTTGTGTGTCGATTGCCCTACTGGAATGTATAAGAAATCCTGTTGCGTTTGGTGTTCAAATTTGTTTGAACTTGTGTTCTGTTGGATGACATTAACTGGGCCCTGATGGTGTTAATTTTGTTTGTTGCCGTGTGTGGTGCGTTGCTATTTGCATGATAACTAAGTGCTTATTATTACATAGATTACTTGCATTATGTGTTTATAGGCTTTGATTTAATCCGAGGTTTCATTCATTTTTGTCTTTGGGTTGACTGAGTATTCTGGGAGAGGAATCAAAAAATTAATTAAGATTATAAAAAAAAAAAAAAAAGATGTTGTTTACGTAGGAAGGGTAAGGTGGGGGAAAGTAGAGAAAAAAATTAAAAAAAATATAAATAAAAAATAATAATAATAAAAAAAAAGAAACAAAAAAAATAAATAAATAAAAAATATATGCTGTTTACGTAGGAATTGGTAGGGTGTGAGAAAGTAGAGAAAAAGTTAAAAAAAATATAAATAAAAAATAATAATAATAAAAAAAAGAAGAAATAAAAAAAATAAATAAAGAAATATATGTTGTTTAGTTTACGTAGGAATTGGTTGGTAAGGTGGGGGAAAGTAGAGAAAAAGTAAAAAAGTAAAGAAAAAAAGAGTAAAAAAAAACGTAATAAGAAGAAAAGAAATGAAATAAAGATTAAATTGAAAAGTTGAAGTAAAAAGATGAGAATAATATTTTCTTCTAGTTACGGTGATTATTTTATGGTTTTACGGTTCTTATTTTATTCCCTTTGTTTGTCTTTTTTTTAGATTTTAGTATTATTTGTTTGATCTTTTTTTTTTATAAGAAAATGGGAGTAGAATATTAATCAAATAAACAACCCGATGTCATAATATTAACGTTAACTGTCTTCAGGTGCAGTCTACTGCGTGCATATATTTTGGGGTGAATCGGTGAGCTTAGTATCACCTTTCACCCCCACTTACAGCAAACTAATAAATTATTTTTTTCTCTAAGTGGTCCAATGCCGCTTAATAACGTTAGTTGTCTTCGCGATCAAGATTCATAGACAAATATTTTAGGGCAGTAATCCGGTGAAATTAAGTATCACTTTTCACCCTACTTAAGTACAAACTAATATAAGGTTTTTTTTTAAAAGTGTTCCAACACCATAACAATTTGCGATAGTCGTCTTGGTCAAGTACCCACTAGACGCGTTGCTTAGGGTGGATCGGTGAGTTTAATACCACTTTTCATCCCATTTAGGACGCGTTAATAAAATTTTATTTTTCTAATCAAATCCTTTTATCTAATCAATTCTCTTTCTTTTAATCAACTAAAGCAATACTTTTCACAATTAAAATTAATCAATGTATAATTTTTTTTATTTTTTATTTTTATTTTTTAAAGAGAACTACGTGGCTTGTATCTGTAGGGGTGATACGTGAGCCATAAGTCAGTAAATTTGTAAATTTTCGTAATTTAATTTAATTCTTAATCATAAACTTGCGTTTCGATTTGTAAATATTCTATTTTTTTTTTCTCAATTTTTCTTACGTTGTTTTAAAGTGGGTAAAATAGATTTCATTTAGGGTTTTAAAATTCGCACAACTAGCTTAAGGTAACCGTCTTAGGACGGATGTATCAGGGGTGCCGTGGGATTAAGTTTCCACCATTCCTTGTGCATAATCGACTCCCGAACCCTACCTCTTTTTTTTGTTTTATTTTAAATCCATTTTAAAAGAGTTTTACCAGTCATTTTCCCTACCCAATAAAAAATTGGTGGCGACTCCATTATTATGTTATTTTTCTTAAACAACTAATATTTTTGCTCTCTGCGATTTTCTCCGGTCGCGACAATATGATAACAGCTGATTTATATTAAGAGAAGAGGTGTTAGAACCTCCTGTGAATACAAACTATTAGAGCTGTTGCTCCAGTTCTTGTAGTAGTACTACATAATATAATAGAATCATATCGGGTAGCTTAGCATATCAGATTATATATACTTATGGAGTCCTTGTTGAGGAGTCAAAGCCGCCAAAGACGATGGATCCATTGCCATTGCCCTTAACATAACCAGCGTTGTTTATAAGACCCTTCATGTTTTGTGTGCCGCTGTTGCTGAAAGAGTTAGTTGGGGGGTTGTGAGCTGGGGGGTTGTGCCGACGAACACCAGCGCTAGTGTTGGGGTTGCGTTGGGGTTGTGCTTCCACAGGATCCTCATCCAACAGGCGCAGAAGCTGCACTAATGAACCTGCCATCGTCAACTAGGAACTGAATAGCTAGACCTAAACTGAACTTGGCTCTGGTTATGTTTGATGCCCCGTAGGAGATGAAGTACGCTTCAATATATAGATCGCCTTGCTCGGGGAGTAATAGGTGGTACACTGGTCCTACTATAGCTTGGAGAATAAGCCAATGTTTTTTTAATATATGTAAAATGATTCTCTTACGCGTACAGAGTGTGAGTAATTTACATGTTTAGAGAAAAGTTATTTAATTGTTATTATAAAATAATTTAAAAACAATATAAAAAGTTTACTTTAAAATTTTAAAAATTTTCTATTTTTTTTTTTAAAAAAAACTTCTCGTGCTCTTTACGTTTTGTCTCCGTCAATGGGGTGTAAAGTGTCTTTCTGAGTTAGTGGGGCATGAGATTCCACCTTGAAGAAATTATACATCGCACGAAAAGAATCATTTGACTGACATCGTCAAGGATAAATTAAGGACCGTTGGTTTGGAGGAAATAATAATGAAAAATAAGTTATTTCATATTTAGCTGGGTGGTTGTTAGAAAGCAACGTAAAGAACGGACGAGCTTTAACTCAAATATGGTACCTCTTTTAATTTTTAAGATTCGAGAGGTGATTTTGGGTGGGGGTTCGACCTCATAGCCATTTCTCCATTCCCCTCTAAACCACAATAGGAGTCTTTCTAGTTTAAGGGGAAAAAAAGAACATAAAGAAATTCTTGCATGTTATTATTATATAGTACAACCCTATTCAACCTAAAATAAAATTAAAAATGCATTGGGTTTCAACTTTCAACCTAAACCAATAGGGTTGCATCAGTTGCTTCACGTCATCATAAATTGCAATCATATTCTTTAAGGATTATTCTGGTAGTATTTTTTTTCTCGGCTCGTACATTGGATCATTAAGCATATATATATATAACATATTATTTGTTATTTAATGTATAGACAATGAAAGGCAATAATAATCTACATATTTAACATACCACACGTACGTTCAATGAGATTCTTTAGAATTGAATTAATTATTCTTACATATGATTTCTTAAATTTAGAAGGGTCAGTTGAAAACTTTGATGATAGTTTTTCTTCCTTGCTGGTTTTATACAGACTATATACTTCATGCTAGTTACTGTTATCATTAATCACCAGTTAACATAAATTAATAAACCCCAATAGTAGCCTTTAAATCGATATGGAGCCTAATATTTTTAATCTCCTTTTATTGACAATAGATGTATAATATATTAACTCAAATTTTCATCATACATAACCGGATTTAATCGAATAAGCCGATTAAGACGTTGAAGTGCTGAACCCTTGATAACACAACAACTAAAGGGATGTTTATTTGAACGTGTGTTAGTTCAACTGCTAAGGATGAATTACTTCACTTGTAAATGAAGGTGTTTACAATTTGAATTGTTTTCGCTTTGAAATAAAAAATTATCTGAATTAAACTAATTAATTTCTTCTATAATGGGGTTCGATTGATTGATTTTAATTAGATAATGAACTAAATCAAATCCATTTTAATTAATTTAATTCAATTTGGTCTAATCAGTTTTTTGCCAAGCATTTTTTTCACAAAAAGTTTATACTCAATTTCACTTTTTTTTTCCATAGCCCAATTAACAAAAAATTAGCCTAAATATCCTAATAGAAATATCATCAAATAGATATAAACAACAAATTAGTCGAAAAAATTCTATGGAGATAATAACAAATCAAAATCTAATCATCCATAAGTATATAAATTATAAAAAATATATATATAATTGTATGAGTTTAGTTTGATATGATTTGATTTCATTAGTGAAAACCGAAATCATACTAAACCAATGAATTTTTATAAAAAGAAAATCAATTGAATCAAAATTAATCAAGTTTTTTTATTTTTTTGTTTTAATGAATTTAGTTCAATTATAAACACTCCTATTTGTATGACTTAGAATCAATTCTCACTAGTATGCCATCTTTAAGTGCTGCGATAAGTTATCATTGAGACTTGTAAAATACTTTAACCTTAAAATGTGATAAATTCTCCTCATCCTAAACTTTTTATCTACGAAAAAAGGAGACTTATTAACATGAGGTCCATTTGTCATTACTCATTACAAGCCATTATATTGTGTTTAGAATCACTAAAAAAATTAAATTATTCTGATTAGATTTGAGTAAAACTTTACATTACACAATTAAAATATTTTAAAAAGTAAATAAAATCAATTCGTATTTTTTAAATTTCAAATAATTTTTTTTGAAAAACCAAACCAATAGAATTTTATAATTTTCTAAATGTAAACATCTTATTTTGTCTTTATCTCATAAAAAATTTCTTTAAAATAAAAATTAAAAAAGTTAAAAGAAATATTTAAAAAAAAAAAAAAAGAGGATATCACTTAAGTCTTACTCAAATTTTCATTCCATTTTAAACCTCACCCAAGATCCCATTTGGTCCAAAATCAATTCTAGCCCATCCAATCACAAGATCTCATTTGATCCAAATCCCTTGTCATTCAGTAAGACCCAAGACCCACAACTTGAGCCCCAGACCCAGCTGACCCATAACTAAAATCAGAAGACCCAACCCATGACTTACCTGACCCAAGATCCATGACCCAACTCAACATTCTCACCCCAAATCCTATCAGAAAACCTCAGCAGCCACTACACCGAAGGTAGACGTTAAAATGAGCCAAATCAATCGGGTTAACTTATTTATCTATTAAAATTATGCGAATTGGATTTCAAAATTATTAACCAATTTAAACTAATTTATTGTTAACTCAACCCGTTTAACTCGTGAATTAAATGGGTTAAATCCGTTTATTTACGAACTAACTCGATGCCGTTGATTTTTTTTTTTAAATCAGCATCAACAGATTCAACACATGATGCCGCAGCCCAGGCCAACAACAATTGACCCAGGCAGCAGGCAGGCACCCATGACCCAGACCCAGCAAGCGTCCAACCCAATCAATTTAACCTTTACCTTTTAGGCAACCAATTAGGTTGAATCAGAAATTAGAATCACTCAATATTCATCACCCTCCCTCGTCACTCATCAGCTGACGTCCACACCACAGCAACGACTACCTTGAGCCTTTGCCACCTTTCGTACGCACAAGCGACGCACATCCCGCCGTAGGACAGCATCTGGCCACCGTCCAGCAAGCGACGAAGACAACAAGAGGCAACATTTCCTCCAAATATGATTTCGTCAAGGTGTCAATGTCTTCCTCGCTGCATCATTCCTGATTTCTTCAACTTCGTTCATTGACATAATCTGAAGATGGAAAACTGATGAAAAAAAATACAATGAATCTTTTTTTTTTAATTTAAAATACTTTCATTGTTTTTGTCTTTTCATAAATACCCAGATGAACTAATTTACATCAAAATTAGTTTGCTTATTCTCAGCAACTGAATCTCATAAACTTCAATGGGATGTTCAGGTTTCATGATAGTATGATAATTTTTTCTTCTTTTTAAAAATCCTTTATGAGCAATTTTCACATCTGAGGTTAATTTGAGGTTGTGAGATATAAAGATGCATAGGTGCCACAGGCAACTGGTTTCAGGGTTATTGTCTTGTTCTATGAGACGTTTATATAATTTTATTCCCGCAACTATAGTCGTTAGAGATTAGAGTATAAGTTGGTGAGAGTTTGTAAAGATATGTAGAATTATTAAATCCAATTTAGAAGTTCTGATCTTCAAAATTCTGTCCGTTATAGATATGATCATATGATAAATGACTAAGCAAAGGATTTAATTTAGGTTTTTTTTTTCTTCCGGCTATTAAAAAGTATCCAAAAAAAAAAAGAGAGGGGGCTTAACCTCTCATGAGATTCGCCAGTACTGCAAACAGTCAACTACCAAATGAATATGTATACACAAGGAAATCACAATATCATGTCATGAAAATCAAAGAAGAAATTATGTAGGAGGGCTCAAAATATATGGAACTAACGAATTTGACTTAAGTAGGTCCACACCACGAAGAGGCTCCAGAATCCAAAGTAGTAAAGCTCTATTTCAAAAAAGAACGTCACACTTCATAAAAATTAAACTTTAGTTTGCCATAATGTTTGGTTTAGAATATTAAAATTAAAATACTAGTTAATTTCCTTGGCTAAGCATTCGAAACTAAACCATTCAAACCCATGTCAATTTACGAGGCAAAAGGAAAATGTTAAATTTAAAATATCGGTTTACCTTGAGATTAATTTAAAGTCAAAAAATCAGAGGCTTGACGGGAAACGGGACTTGTGCATGCTTCCTTCAAAAGAGATAGAAAACTTTGGGTGACTGGAGGCTTTGGTATAGGAGGTGGTTGTCTACTAAATCCTAAATCCTAAATCCTAATGTGTGTACTAAATCCTAAATCTTAAAACCTAAACTCAAGCTCAATGCCTCAGAAGTATCCGATTCCGGAGATAAAACGAAAAAGACGATAGAAACTGTCATGCCTAAAATTTGATTTTCATTTTACACATGCATCGATATGCAGAGAATGAAACAGAGAAATAGGTAAGAACGAATCAGTGCCAACAAAATAAGCCCCGTAATAGACATTCCAGGAAATAAAGTAGTAGATGATAGTAATAGCTTAAATGCATGATGAGTTGATTGCAAACCATCGACTAATCGAGTGCTTACCAGAGAGAGAAGAGAGAGTTGATCAATGAAGGCATGTAGAGAAAATACGGAAGCGCGTGGATTCTCCTCTGTATGGGTTCGAAGACAATGGGGTTGCTGTTTGATCTGAGGGAGAGGGAGAAGGAGAGGCGGTAGATTTTGGACCCAAACCCTGGCAGTGGCTCAAGCAAAGTTTCGCGTTCACTAGGAGCCGAGTAGTGGTGATAATTAAGTAATGACAAATGCAGCATGCCGAAAACACATATTAATTATGGAATTAAATTTTTTATTGGGGATCATTTAAAGTCCCGGAAACGCTCTTAGCAAAAATCGCAAGCACCCATGAGCTGAAAAGCTCATAAAGAAAACAAGATTTACAAAAGACCTTCTTAAGCAGGCAAGTTTTACTGAAATGGAGTGGAAAGCATGCAAGAGATACGATATCAATATATATATATATATATATAGAGAGAGAGAGAGAGAGAGAGAGAGAGTACCTGACAACATTACCACAAGAGAAGCAACAACTGCAGAAGAAGTTTTTACTACATTAAGCAGGGATTTGTTGAATGCTAAATTGGTAATTATGTAAAGCAGCGGAAGCAAGGGAGCGCCATCACAACCTGAGACATTAAAGGAATGTGGACTAATTAGAACAACCTGGGATAAAAAAATTGCAACAAGGTTCAAAGGGGAAGAAGAGCTAATAAATTTTCATTTTCATTGGTTGATTGTGTGACAATTTATACTGTATCTTAATCGATTATGAAAAAAGATAGAGGAGAAAGGCCAAGTTCTGAGTAGCAATTTATTAATCTCTTACGACTATGAGAATATTTAATTTAATTTTACAAAAAAAAGGTTAAAACATAAATTATTGTCACCAAGTTCTTTTGAATCTAGATGGGTTTAAACCATTCTTATGTATATTCGCCAATTTCTGGTCTGATGAACTAAGAAGGTCTATGATCCTAGCGCATTAGGTAGGGTATTGCATTAATAGGAATGCACCCAACAAATTAATCACATACTCATGATACTTTAATCTGACAGTGTTTTAACAGCAAAAGAATGAAATAAAATGCCGACAAGATAGAATAGAAAACCATGTAGCAAGATATGCTATGCATAGCTACCGATCCATTAGAGTTTACCTGGTTTATCAGCTCCAGTGTTTAGAAAGCAACCAGCCGCACTTTTAAGATATGAAGGAAATTGAACAAGTGATATGCCTTTCAAGTTAGAAAGTAAAGGTAGAAAGAGAAGTACAAAATGAGCCAACAATATATATCAGAAGCCAACCATTAATGTACCTCATAATCATTATTGAAATAAACATAAAATAGACATCATCCAAAATAAACTTCAAAAGCCAATAAGAGAAAGTATTCTGGACTGAAGTCAATGCTGTGCTACCATTAGAAAAATTGCACTGTCTTCTAAAACTTTTAGAGGAGGAAAAGTAATGATCAAAGCCAACTCAAAGAAACCTGTTAGGATCAATTCTCTGGTTTGGCCAAAGTCCGTATGCCTAATGTTTAGTCACTAGATGAAAAAGGCAGAAAGGGCATTCCAAGTGGAGCCCAGAATTTGAAATCAACTGAATAGGCATACTGACTGATTCACCCTTTTCTATTTCATCCTAGATAGAAGCAAATAGTAGCAACTTATCCTTGAAGGTAACCCATGGTGCCTTGTCAGCATTGGGAACTGAAGACTAATAGGTTTTTTATGCAAGACATTGAATGTTCTTAACTGTGAGATCCATAAGTCAGATAGTGAATTCAAATATCTAGGGTTAGCAATATAATTCCTCCCTACGGAGACAAATTTCTCAGAACCTTTCCTCATGCTCTGTTACTGAATAGGGATTGGATGGAAAAGAGAAAAGAGAGAATATTTAACTACTAGGACCCTGAAAATTTCTGTGATGTTCTGATATAAAACATTGACCTAATACTCCGATTTATACTAATATTTTAGGTCAAGTACTAGTGTAGTACAACTAGTACAAGTACAACCCAATAATACTCCAAAATAATAAGATTCCTAACACAATTATAATCCAAATATTCTAACAGCTACATTTACTATTTGTCAGGGGACAGAAGTAATACATTTTGAAATGATCTAAAAAGATAGAAAGCAAACATAAAACTTCCTAAGTAAATTGAATAGCAAAATTGTAGAATACAAGGTCGAAATTGAGAAAATTTAAATTAATTTGAACTCACGGGTTGCTTCAAGATCATTCTTCCATTTCAAGACAAAAGACCTACTAAGAAATCAGTAATATATACAAGAAATAGACGCTAAAAAATTAATTCGGTTTTTTTAAAGTCATTTACAGATTTTGAAAGGTAACTTAGTTAACTGTAATTTATGTTGCACCAATCATTATAATTAAACCATCTGCGTTGCCATAGCTAGCCATACCTGAAACCCAGATCCAAAAGAATTGACCACAAATATGTCCAGTGACTTGCGCTGCATGTGAACAAGTTAAGGATTTGAAATCATGCCCATGCATGAAGTGCAACTGGAAATATGGTCCAGTGACCTTAAAATACATCTTCCCCCCACCCCCCACACCAACAACAAAGAAGAAAAAAAAGAAAAAGATAAGAGCCATATACCTTTAATTGAATTGCAAAATCAATGAAAACAGATTCCTGCCATACATGAAAATGCAAGGATTATAACATTCCATAACAAGGATTAACTAAAATCAACATCTACTTAAGGGCTAACCTTGATTACAGAAGCCCCAGCTTGAAAGGCACTTGAAACTATCATCAATGCTGGCCAAAAGAACTCAACTTCAGAGAGCATCTGACCCGAATTAGAGCCACTTGTCACGACCTGACTTCTTGGACACTCTTGGAGTTTAATTTTTCTGATAAAAGCTTGATGCCTAGATAATTCTAGATCTTTGGAGAAGAATCTAGAAGACTCCAGAATGTTCTAGAACCTTGAAGAACATTCTAGAATACTCTAGAACGTTCTAGAACCATGAAGAATATTCTAGAACTCTTTGGAAGAAGACTTTAGAATCTTATGGAAGGTTCTAGAAGACTCTAGACACCAAGAGAGACCAAGAAGTCTCCAGACTCTTGGAGAAAACTCCAAGACTCTCTAGAAAGCTCTATGTAAAATATCTTAGAGTAAGTAGGTGGGAAGGTTCTAGAACCTCATCCCCACCGTACACTTGGCTTAATCTCTACCGTTCATTAAGGAGGTAGAACTACTATAAATAGGTGAAGCTTCCCTAGTGTTAGGCATAGAGATTGATAGAGAGTGATAGAGGCATAGAGTGAGAGATTGTAAGAAACTCTTGTACAAAACATTCTTTATCAATACAAGTTCTCTTTCAAGTACTTCCTGCACAATCTTACTTCTCTAGTCACAAATTCCTACTTGGTGAGAGCGAGGCTGACTTGGTCTTTGCTCAAAAGGTTGATAAAGTGCCAAGTGCCGACACGGTTGCGTTGGAGTGTGTCCAAGGCCGTAACACACTGCAATTATGGGAGGCACATGGTTGGATGGGGACCACTTCATTTAAGGCGAAAACAGAATTACATATCAATCTAGAGTCTAGGCACTGGCTGCACGAGATTTGTAACCCAATAACCATAATGAAAAATCACGAGGTATATTATAGCTATCGAACTTATAGAGCCTGTTATAATTAGCTAGCAACCTGAGTTGTTATAACATTTTAATGATACCTTTCCTAAACAAATTATTATACATGCAACAAATATTACTGTGAAAATTACAAGAAAAGGAATTCTTGGTAAAAATATTTCCAATTTAGGAATAATTAACCATTCAAGTGGTTAATCAATTCAATAAGTGGTAACTCATTAACCATTCTTTGAATGTCATTAACCAAGTGAGTTGTTAATTATTCCGAAACTGGAAATATTTTTACCAAGAATTTCTTTATGGAAATTTTCCCAATATTATTTGCCTCCTCAAGCAAATAAGAAAAGGGGAACAAAATCCCAATATTTTACACAAAAGGAGAAAAATTACAGACTAAAACTTTTCTCTCCATAACAATTAAAAGCTGATCAAAAACATATTTCAAGTAACTCATATTTATTTTTAATTGCGAAGGGGGATCACAAGTAAGTCTGATATTGTCAATACCATTTGTCAAAGCTCGTAATTTGTGCTACACATTTATGCATGATCTCAACTTGAAGAAAACAATTTCTCTATGCCCAAAAGAAAGCAAGTCATTCCAACATGACCTATTAAGAAGTATTCTAGGCATTCATCCTAGTTAGTGAACTCAACATGAGAAACTGAATATGGAGAGTACTAATAGGGATTATTGTGTTTGTCCAAATAAATTATAATAAAGTTAAACTACCTTGCAATAGCCACCACAACACCAGCAGCTACAAGTAAGCACCCAGCAAATTGGTTGATTGAGTACCTTCTCCCCAAGAGATGAGTAGAAAATATTAGCTGCCAAACCAAAAAAGTCTGCAATAATAAAAAGAATTCATACACAGTGTTTTGAGATTCTTATGTTACACATAATAATGCATTAAAATAACTAGTATACTGACTAACAAAGATACTGCTGTGGTTATGCATATAATAAGCTTCAATCAGTATCATCCCATAAAAATGACTCAGGATTCAATTGACCTGTGTACATTGAATTTTTGCCATTACATACCTTAAATTTCAAAACCAATGCAAATTTTCCAAATCAATTGCACTTATTGGCATCATGTTAAGATTTAGAGGTGTGTTACTAGTATTGCTAATGACAACACAGGTTGTGCAAAATGTAGAATATTAAAAAAAACATACAAATATTTGTGTGTATGTAACAATACTAGGATCATATCACAATTCACCCCATGCTAGCAATATCAATAATAATAAAGTTTCAACAAAGGCATGAGTCACGAATAGCCATCAGTGATTGGACAATAATCCATCCATTTGAAAAGTTAAATGATATGAATGAGAGAATATTGAAAGGACATGTATCTGAAATATAACCTGGATTCCAGGATAATAATGTGTGATTCTCACTAATATATCATAACAATTTCCAAGTCACTTAATTAATAAACATTCTTGCTACAGATTTTACAGCAATATTCTGGCATTTTCTTCCATCCCAGTCATGATAAAAGGACAGCTTAATGGGAAAATGCAGCGATGCTGTCAAGACATACTGAAAATATGTTATAAAATAACAATCCTTCTATACTTTAGGAGTCACTACTAAATGCTACTATAAATATAGGTGATGAAAAGGCTTAGGTATGAAGCCATCAAAGTGAGACACAGAACAGACTCAATCTGTGAACAAATAGGACTACATCGTCCTAGAACTAGAAGAAACAAGTTGGGTTTTGCTATCTGTGTCAAACTATTTTAAACAAATAAAATAAAAAGGAGAAAAATGAGTGTAAGAACACCTTTGGATAGTAGTGACAAGCTAAAGCAGTCTTAGTGTCTAAGATGCTGCTTCAAGTTGATAAATGTCAGAACTCCCCTACTTATAGTCATTGCTAACAAATTCGCAGGTTTATGTAATTGATTAACACTGTAATGTTCCTAATTCTGAAATATATTACAAAAATCATCATGCTAGTCAGAGACCACTCACTAAACCCAATTAATGCCACAACATGTCAAGTAAGCTCTCAAATCTCAAGCACTGCTGTATAGAATGCCATGGATATATTATGTAAAATGAAAGCAATTTTTTTCTGAGAAGACCTTGCCAAATGTATGACAAATAAGAATTTAAAAATAAACTTCACAGGTGTATAAAATAAAGGCCAGACGTATATTATGTAAAAGAAAGACAAAAATGTATTTTTATTTGTCACCCTCTCTCGTCCTTTGATGACAAGGGCTGTTTAGAATATTTAAGATACCTGATTCAATATGGGTATGACTGGTCCAGGAAGTATGGCTGCAGAATGTAACCAACATTCAGTAAAGAAACACAGAAAGCAAACACTTAGGCTATGCTTGTTTGAGTAGGTGGAAAATTGAGAGCAGGGTGAAAATAGAGTGGAATGGAAAGATTTTGATTTTCATTCATTGTTGCAAGGTAGAGGGTGGAAACTCACTTTCAACTTACTCTCATGGTACAGGAGTGGACAAAATTTAGGGGTTGAGTGTAAATGAATTGCACTTTACTTTCAACTGTCTTGACAATTTTGTTGTACCAAGCAAGTGCGAAGTAATTTTCATCCTAAATTTTCTGCCTCTCCATTTTTCTCCTACTTGAAGCATAGTCTACACATCACACGAATTGCAGCCTCTGTCATTGTTCTTTCCTCTAGAAACATTTCAAACTTCACTTAGCTTTTCTCATTTCACACTTTTTTTTATTGCTGATTATTTCATGTCCAATAGAAACAATTCACTTACTCCCTATTAATAGTGACACCAACATAGTTTCTTGCACCTAACACTCTAAAATCTAATATACATATTATTTAGATACACAATTAAGACAACTTAAATGAATATATTACCTTTGTATATTAGATGTCTACATGAACACCCTCAATAAGAATATAAGAAGGTTAAGAATAAAACAGAAAAGGAAAAACTATATCATAATCAGTACCTCCAGCAGACATTCCAGTAGCCACTCCCAGAGCTTCTAGAAACCCAATGGCCAAAAAGCGCAATTTTGGAATGGCTAGCATCTCATCGGTTACAGTTCCCGCCCGATAACGAATATATAAGATGGTAAAATAAATAACCACGTACCTACGTTACACAAACCATAATTATTTGCAATATACACAACATGACTAATCACAATATAAACCCACAAAAAATTTATAATTTTGAGAGTGAAAACACCAAATAAATGCAATAACAAAAGCCAACAAATTGATAGATAAATCATAGAGGTTTACCCAAAAGTTGTGAACTGAGCGAGGAAAAACGGGTAGTGTTTCATGGGGAGTCTGAGCTTGAAGCCGGAATTTTG
The DNA here is from genome assembly GCA_023212625.1 of Styphnolobium japonicum. Lineage (NCBI taxonomy): Eukaryota > Viridiplantae > Streptophyta > Magnoliopsida > Fabales > Fabaceae > Styphnolobium > Styphnolobium japonicum. Next base: position 14,082,087 of record JALBWW010000003.1, on the reverse strand, counting down.
AAAATGCTTGGCTTGTGATGGACATGCACATGGCTGCTTCTGCTGCGGTTGAATTTGCCATTGCCGGCTAAAGGCAATGGTGCCTTTGAAGAGAAAGACATTGGGATTGGGATTGGGATTGGGATTGGGACCAGAGGTTGCAGCTTTGTTTTGTTGACGTTGTGATTGTGAAGTTGCAAGAATGCAAAACGAGAAGGGAAGGAATGAAATGACGACGTTGAACAAAATGCCATAGCGGAGAATCTCGTACAAGAGTTCGAAGAGGAATGAGTCCTGGTGCCGCGATGTGGGTTGGTCATCATGGGGAAAAATGTCTATTGTCATGCAGTTCTTGTAGCAAATAAAAATTTTAAAAATAGGGGGAAAAGAGTGTTTTATGTTGTGAAAATATTAATAGATTTTTTTTTCCAATTAAATAACTGCATCTTTTTGTTATAAAAAATGATTTAATCTATTTTTTTTTTTTAAAACAAGCTAACGCCCGTTCAGCAAAAGCAAAAGATTATTGTTGTGAGTAGAATTACTTTGAAAATAATGTAAAAACATCATTTGTGTTTGATAAAAGTTAGGATATTATTTTGATATTTATCTTTTTTTTAAGGTGTGAGTTATTAATTATTTATTAGTTGTTAATTATATTTAATAAAATTTTAAAAATTTAATGTAAAACTAACAATCAATAAATATATGACAACTTATCTTAAGTATTAAACCTATAAAAATATCTAAGAACTTTCTAAAAACTAAACCAAACATGTTATATGTTTATTTTCTTTTAAAAAATAGATAAAAGAAAGCATAAAATGAAATTTAATGGTAAATTTTTCTATAATAAAGTAGAATTTGATAAACTTTAACATAATGTGAAAATTTAATTTAAAGGAATTTTTTAAAAAATAGATAAAAAAATATTTTCTTTTCTTTGGTTACAAAATGTGATAATAATGATAGGTTACTCCACACAAGTTTTGAATTTCAAAAGTAAAGCAAAGATCTACCATAGAGAATTGTCTCTAAAAAACTTTCACTTAAAGACTTTTTTCATATAGAGATTATTCACCCGTCACTGTTTGATGCCAAGACATCTCCTTGTAAAAAGATAATCACTAAAGCAAAATTACTAATCAAGGAAGATTCAATTTATACACTTTAGAAAGTACAAAATGAACTTTAAACTTAGTTGGCAATAAGAATTTATTTAACTTGTAATAAAATAAAATTTGATAAACTTATTAATGATATGAAAGTTTAGGCCTCTTTAGTAAAAAAAAAAAAAGCTAAGTTTAGGCTATTAAAAAAGCTTCGTGGACCTGTATATTTTTATTTTTATTATTATTATTTTATATTATTTATTTATATATAATTAAAAACATTAAATTTAATATAATATATTACATATATATATATATAATATTTTTAAAATGAAAAAAAGAAAAAGACCTTTCTAACCCTAATTTCCCCTCTCTCACAAGTCACAGTAACAGACTTGTCTATCTGCCGCACAACCCACCTCGAGGCCTTCTCCTTCTCAAACACCTTTTCAATCATCTCGTCCCTAGAACTGAACTAGAAAAATCACTAGTAATTCTTTTCTTCATTTGGGACCCAATCTCTTCAAGCTTCACTCAGATATACTCCCCAATCTGCTTTCCGTTTCGTTAACTCGAAGCACTAATCTCGAATATTGCTCTTCCCTGTCGTCTGCAACATTCAACAGCGAATATCTTCTGCCTCTCTTCAGATCGCTCTTCTTCCAGGTTAGTTCTCATCATCTCTCTTTCTCTCTCTCTCTCTCTCTCTCTCTCTCTCTCTCCTCCAAAATGAGTTGCCTCTTCCTTCCAATCTTAGTCGGCAAAGGAAGCATCTTTCAATTGTCTTTGAAAGTTTCAGCTTCTGGGACCTTCGTTTATAAGGTTAGGGTCTGTTTGTTTCGCTAGAAAATGAACTTTTAGGGAAACGCTTTCCTCGTTTTCGTATGTTTGGATTTGGAGTGACGAAAAATGGAGCCCAATTGATGTTGATGTTGTGGTTGCACATCTTGAATGCTGATATACTCTTTTGCCATGTTAGTTCTGCAGTATAAAATTGATTGTGGTGTTTTGGGATGTTGAGATGCTGTTAGATTGTGAATGCTCGTAACCAATGGCTATTTTGAACTTATAAATCAAGTTAGGATTCAGTATGTGCTCAATATAAGGGATTCTTTGTGTGTCCCTTTGTTTCTGCATTTTCTTTCTCAAGTGATTGTCATATGCTTCCTATGCTCTTCTTCTCCTGTTTTGAGTATTTGAAGTTTAGAACCTAGGGCCTCTGCGTTTTCTTCCTCAAATGCATGTCATATGCTTGATACACTCCGTTTCCCCTGCTTTGAGCATTTCAGCTTAGAATCTGGGGCTCTTGTGTTTTCTCTTGCATTATGATTCCTTCCTCAAACATGATCCTGTTTTTTTCTTATTAAAAAAAAATTTGATTGTGTGACTTTGTCGCTTGACTCATAATATGCAAACAACATTAGTGCTAGCTTAATAAACTGTGTCCTGTGATATGAATTGTGGTCATGGGTGTGATCATTTTGTGGGTTGTATCTTCTGTTTCATGTGGTCTCGGCATTTAGCAGTGGTATTTGTAAGATCGTTTGCTCATGCTGAGAGGAGCATGGATCTTCCTTGTTTCTGCCATTAAGCTGTTAGTGAACTAGTGGGTAGACTGATTGTTGATGGGATTCTGAATATATATAGCTTGTAAAATGATGGTTTGTAACCTCTTCTCTTTGGGAAAATCGCAGGTAGGTGTTAGAGTTCTGGTAGGTTTGCTGTAACTCCATTTATATGGTAATGCATGCCAAATTGCTTTTTCTTGTCTCATGGAATAGAAGCGTGCTAAGTGCTAACTGATATTTGAGTGATCTAGGCTGGAGATGGGTTTTGGCTTCATTCCGTATCAGTTGTCTTTGTATTTGAATTTTCAGGCTTTCCTTTATTTTGATGTCTTGGGGTTTGAAAGATTGGTAAGGGTCCAAATTTGTGTGAATAAAATGAGAGACGTCATTGCCCCGTGAGCTTAGCTCACTTGGTAAGTGACATTTGATATTAGTGTCAAGTGCGGGGTTCGATTCCTAGCGAGTGCATACCCCTTTCCCTTTTCCCTCTCCCTTCCCCCCTCTCCCTTCCCTTGGGACCCCTTTGAGGGGTTGTCCCTAGGTCCCACCCTAGTGGTGGGGCCTCTACTGGCCCCAACAGAGCTACCAAAAATAAAAAAATCAGACTTCATTATTTGTGTCATCTTAGGATAGTCTTGATAGTAACAAAAAAATGGCTTCCTTTTTTGGTTTGGCTTACTCCCCTCATCACCTTTAAGCCTCCTAATCTTTTGACAGCTTTTGAGTCTTATCCCCCATTGCTTTGTTATTGCTGTTGGGATTTTTTTATCATTCTAATCTATCATGTGGGTTCATTATGGAACTTGTGAATCGCGCTCGTGGTTGGTGCATTAGTTATACACCTGTTGGGTTCTCGTTTTAAGCTATCACTTTGTTTCTTGAATGATGAAGAAGGTTGTGAAGTCACTCTCTGTCAAGCAATTTTGTTCATATAATTGAAGTCTGCCCCCGGTCCTTATGTTGCGTTAGATAAGGGACATAGGCTTTTGATTTGAGAGATAAAAAGAGAGAAGTAAAAAATAAAATAAAAGACGAACATGGCATATATGACATTAAGGAAAATAAAATAATGTTTGAAATGAATTTTTTCTTTTGCACCAAATGGAAAGATAAATGAAAATAAAAAGTGGGGTTTTATCAAAATAAGATAAAAGAACGTAATGCTATAGGTAATATTTGGCATTTAAGTTCAATCGTTTTTCTATTGTTCCACTTTAATTAATTTTGTTAAAATTGAATCAGACAGACAGTGAACCGAAAAAGTTTTCAGTTTAGGTTCAACTGGTTTCACTGTTTGGTCGAATTGAATAATATCATCCTTACGTATTATATATATATATATATATATATATATTATATCATAGCACATATTACCAATAATAAAATAATAAAATGTATAATAAGGTTTTGGAGTCTTAACTTTGAAGTCTCATATGCAGTCAAGTAATTGGGAGATTAAAAAAAAATGACTATTTCACATAAAACCTATCGGTTTACCGGTTATGCCTAATTTTGACTTGCTTATCTTAGTCTAACCATAAATTTAGTTTTGGTAGAAGATCATAACTGGATGAGGGATCGGTTCACGGCTCGACTTGCCGGTTCGGTCCGGTCCAAACAACATTGACTTTAACATTCTTGAGTTATATCAATTCTTTTTAGTTCATTTGGTTATGGTTGAACGAGCTTAATATGTTCATGTCATTGACATTTGATAAAGAAAAAAATCATTTTATGATTGACTTACTATTGCATTTGTCATTAAATATGGCACAAGATTTCAATGATAAGTAATTAAAATTAGTTGCTATGATGGCAACATTTTGATGTTGGGATAATTTTTTTAAAGTTTTGCTAAGAGCGTTTCCGGGACTTCAAATGATCCCCAATAAAAAATTTAATTCCATAGTTAACATTTTTTCTTTTTGGGCATGTTGCATTTGTCATTACTTAATTATCACCACTACTCGGCTCCTAGTGAATGTGAAACTTTGCTTGAGCCACTGCCAGGGTTTGGGTCCAAAATCTACCGCCTCTCCCTCTCCCCCTCCCTCAGATCAAACAGCAACCCCATTGTCTTCGAACCCATACAGAGGAGAATCCACGCGCCACTGGATTTTCTCTACATACCTTCATTGATCAACTCTCTCTTCTCTCTCTGGTAAGCACTCTCTCTGGTAAGCACTCGATTAGTCGGTGGTTTGCAGTCAACCCATCAAGCATTTAAGCTGTTACTATCATCTACTACTTTATTTCCTGGAATGTCTATTATGGGGCTTATTTTGTTGGCACTGATTCGTTCTTAGCTATTTCTCTGTTTCATTCTCTGCATATCGATGCATGTGTAAAATGAAAATCAAATTTTAGGCATGACAGTTTTCTCTCTTGGCTGCAGCTATCCTAAGTTCTCGATAAGTTTATTTGTGCTTTGGAACAGAGCTAGCTTTGCTCTTTTCCGTTGCCGGTGTGCCCTGCTTTGTATTGCTATTTGGGAGGGAAAACAAAAACTATCGTCACTTTCGTTTTATCTATTGAATCGGATACTTCAAAGGGATTGAGCTTTGAGTTTAGGGTTTAGGATTTAGTTCAGAACCACCTCCTATACCAAAGCGTCCAGTCACCCAAAGTTTTCTATCTCTTTTGAAGGAAGCATGCACAAGTCCTGTTTCCCATCAAGCCTCTGATTTTTTGACTTTAAATTAATCTCAAGGTAAACCGATATTTTAAATTTAACATTTTCCTTTTTGCCTCATAAATTGACATGGGTTTGAATGGTTTAGTTTTGAATGCTTAGCCAAGGAAATTAACTAGTATTTTAATTTTGATATTCTAAACTAGACATTAAGGCAAACTAAAGTTTAATTTTTATGAAGTGTGACGTTCTTTTTTGAAATAGAGCTTTACTACTTTGGATTCTGGAGCCTCTTCGTGGTGTGGACCTACTTAAGTCAAATTCATTAGTTCCATATATTTAGAGCCCTCCTACATAATTTCTTCTTTGATTTTCATGACATGATATTGTGATTTCTTTGTGTATACATAGAAGTCTTTCATTTGGTAGTTGACTGTTTGCAGTACTGGCAAATTTCATGAGAGGTTAAGCCCCCCCTCTTTTTTTTTTGGATAATTTTTAATAGCCGGAAGAAATGATATGTAGTGAACTCCTGATGATGGTTTTGCACTTAGTTCATGTATTATTTTCCCAAGTTTAAGAATTTTGTTTTATCAATACTGATTTATACTAAGAAATTATCAATACTTATCAGTTTGAATTTAGGTTATTAAAAAATGATACTGAAATGGTGGGTCAGTTGGGTTTTCTTGCCCACTCACTTGCCAGCTTTGCTGATACGCGAGACAGTAGGTGCTGTCGCCATCACTGCACTGATTTCAATAAAAATCTTAATTTTGACAGTCTAACTAGTCATCTTTCTCCAAAAATGCAGGTTTCAAGGTTGTTGAAAATTGTGACTAAAATCATGGAGAAAATTGCCGACCATTTAAATGACGGTGATACCAAGGAGAAGTAAGTTTGTTTCTCTGTTTGTGCTTGCATATGCATCAACTGCTGCTTTAAATTTTTTAATACACAATAGAGAAATGCATTGGAGCTTTGTTAGATTAGTTCATTCTATTTCCTTATTGTGTTTCCAGAGATGTGCCTCAGCTTGCTGCATTGTTGAAAGAAATGAAGGAAGGACTTGATGTTGTAAGGCGTAAAATTCAATCTTTAACTGCCAAGGTGGGAAGCACTTTTTTGCATCAAGTATTTTTTTTTTACACATTCCATAAACTGTTGCTTTCTAATTTTGACATTATAATCAAATTTACAAGGTTATATAACTTAAAATCCTTGTGTATTTTGGACTTGAAGTATTGGTTCTTTTCCTGTCTATTTTCGTTGATATTTATTTGTGCTGCTACTCCTCTAGCATTTCTGGAATACTCCTCTCGACTGATCTCTTCAATTAAATTTTCTGTTATAAGTAAATATCATTGATTCATGTCATAAATATTTAACAGACTGACTAACACAACCCTATAGCAATGTTTGGATGGATGGAGTGGAGTGGTTAGTAATGGAATGGAGTGGTAAAAAGACCTCAATCCATTATTTGGAAGTTTTTTAAGTAATAGAGTGGAATGGTTAAGGAGGGGAACCTAAACTATTTCATACCACTCAAACCCCCAATTTGCGGGGTTTGGGATGGAACACTTCCCTCTTTTTTTTTAGTTAGTCATTTACAATTTTAACCCTCATCACTTAAAGACCTTTTCCCCTATCATATCTTCTTCTCTGCGAGCGTGAACCTGCGACCCCATCTCTTCTCTGTTGCAGAGCATTGAGAGCAACCCACCACCTACTTTGGCACGAAGTGCACCTTTCTCTTGCCTGGGCCTTGTGACACACATTGAGTTTATCTTGCATGTGCACTTTTTTCCTCTGAATTAAAGCTATTGCAAAAGCTGGAGAAGCATCAATATCTGCGCCTTTTTGTTAACTTGTGCTGCATGTGGAACTTGTGTGCATATTATACCTTTTGTGGATGACATTATTGAATGGGATTCTTTTATCAATGCAGTTCGGTTATATTTATCAATGCAGTTGTGTATATTGTCATTTGACTAACTTTAATTTGGTCTTTTTTGACTTGTAAATAATGTTGTGGGCAACAAAAATTAATGGGTAGTATTGAAAGTAAAATTTGTAATTCACTCCACTCCATTAATTACCATTGTGACTTCCAAACAATGGAGTGAAATTTCTCTCCATTCCTTCATTAAAACTTCCAAATAATAGAGTAGTATACTTTTACCTGTCCACTCCATTCTATTTCAAACCACTCCACTCCATTCCCTTCAAAACTCTCAAACATAACCTACACTTTTATCTGGGCTTGGCACCGACTATGTAAAGTTGGGTAACAAAGCACAACATAGAGGCTTTAGTGAGAAAAGTGAATCAAATGGAAGATAGTCCGATTAAAGGGGTAGAGAAAGACTGAAGAAAACTTTAGGAGAAACCATTAAACATGACCTTACTCTAAATGTTTCTATTGAAATTTTGGTTTTTGATGGAACCCAATGGCATCGATTGATTCATGTAGCCGACCCCACCTAATGATATAAGGCTTGGTTGTTGTTATTGTTGTATTAGTAAATATCATTGATTGCTATGCTTTTCCTAATAAGTAATTTAATTTTTAATGCATCTCTCAATGTCTCTTATGTCAGGTGAAAGAAAGTCAATATCCTACAGCAGATGGATTTAGCTATCTTGAAGCTAAAAATTTGCTGCTTTTAAATTATTGCCAGTCCCTTGTTTATTATTTATTGCGGAAGGCTAAGGGATTTTCAATAGAAGGACATCCTGTTGTTCAAAGTATTGTAGAGATAAGATTATATTTAGAAAAGGTCTGATTTAATTCTTTTTGTGTTAATTCTTAGGGTTAATTATATATTTATACAATGTTACTTACACATTTGACATCCTTGTTTCCATTACAGATTCGGCCAATTGACAAAAAACAACAATACCAAATCCAGAAACTAATGAAAGTTAGTGAGAATGCAAATGAAGGTGTGATTCCAAGCAAGAAAGAACTAGTTGCATCCAATAAGAGTGAGGATGTGTCAAAGTATCGCCCAAACCCTGACATGCTTGTTAGCAAATCAGATTTAACCTCTCAGGTGAGTGTATGCAATCATATCAAGTGTGAGAATTGTTATACTGTAGGATTGGTAATACTATGATTTATGAGAAACAAATGATATTTTTTCTTTTCCTCTCAAACTTAATTCCTGTATGCTGTAGGATGGTCATGATTCATATCGTCCTGTAAAATTTGCACCTACTTCTATGGAGCTAGAGAAAACTTCAAAGCATGAAAGAAATGCCTTGAGAAGAGAAAAAGAAATTCTGAAACAAGCTAAGCAGAGTGATTATATGAGGACATTGATGAATGATATGGAGGAAAAACCTGAAGAGGTGACATTATAGTTTATGTTGGGTGTTGAATCATAATGACGTAACGAGTTTATGTAATGTTTTGCTTTGGCTGCTTATTACACAGATAAATGATTTTGTGGGAACTAGCAGAGAAGTTGATAGACATATTGCCAAGATGGAGGAGCGTGCTCGGCAAGAGGAGGAGCTGTTCAATCGTGTTCCTCTTACAAAAGTGGAGAGGAAGAGAGAGAAATACTTGAAGAAATCAAGAAATGGGTATGGGGAGTGTTTGGAATGTTCTCCTGATATATCTAGTATCTATAATTTTAAAAAGCATTGAATGTGTGATGAAATTTTATGTATATACATTTTTTTCACTTAGCATTTATGTTTATTCTTACCAGGTTGCAAGGTCTGACGGAAAGTTTTTATGATGAAATCAAAACATTACCCTTTGAAGATAAAGGTGGAGAGCAAATGATGGACTCTAGTAATGGTAGCAGCAGAAATGGAAGAATGAAGAAGCGAAAGGCATGCATTTGTAATACTTTGAAATTGTTAATGTGCAAATTATTAATCTGCTTATTAAAACTTCATATATGGAATTTTGTGTCAGTTGAACTATAGTGGATGTGGTTTATGCACTATTGCATCTGCATTGCATATAACGACCCGAATCATTTAATGATCACCTTTTAGATACTTTTAAGTTTCTTTTGGTCATTTGTCCATTTTGTCTAACAAACAATTCATTTGAATAAACAGTATGTCTTATATCCTTTGCATTATGCAGATCTAATTATTATAACAAAACTTATGGAATGTTGTCATTCTATAAGATGATCCCTTGCCTTCTAGCCTTGTGGTGGCTCATTAGAATCTTAGATTATCTTTAGCTAATAAAGAGTCTTATTGGGATCCTCAGTTTGTGAAAGGATGTTAATTCCTGCTATTTTTTGCCTCTGGAATAAGCATGTTGATTTGGTTATATTGGTCTAATAATTGTGGTTATGCTATGTTCAAAACCAATTTCTGGTCCTTATTAAACATGTTTACAATTAAGAAGAATTTTTACAATATGCACTTGTTATTTAGAGAATATTTTGAGCTATGTACTATATGGAATAAGCCACTGATTTAATGATGACCATAGTAAGAAATACAATTAAAAAGCCTGTAATATAATTTATTCATCAATAGAAACTTCCTTATATTTGAAAATTGAATTCCATCCTTCAACAGATATACACTATTCCTCACCTTGTTTTTCTCTGACAAATTTAATTTCAAAAGTAAGGAAGAAAATGATATCTTGCCTCAAGCTATGCACTTTTTCCTTTTAACTACTTTGATATCTTTTGTGTTAGTATAAATATTATGTAATCGAGTGGGTTGAATTGAACTGTTTCGGCAGAGTTGGGTACTAACAATTTTGGCTTCCTTGCAGAGGAGACACTGAAGAAAGAAAATTCTGTTTTCAGCCTAAACGAGTGAATTGTTGTCTGGCAGTCAGACACTTCATGCTGCTGGAGGAAGTAATTCCAGATTCAATAGAAAGGAATATGTAAAAGGTACGGAGACGGTCTTGGTGCATTCCCCCTCTTTTGTTCGACCTGCCCGGCTGCTTAGTTTATCTTTGGGAACCTGGATTAGAGATTTTAGAAGAATGAAATGATTTTTCTTTTCTTTTTTTGCTATTACTGATATGCGCTGGGCTCCCAATTTTGTAACGCTCATGAATTTGATCATCCACCTATATATATTTAGGTGGAGTGTAGCATTTGAAATTTTATATTTACTGAAGAGTGAAGTTTATTATATTGTGTTTTCAATATTCTAGTCCTTGGACGAACATGTTCTTCGGCACCATTTGGTTCTTCTGAAGACAGGACCCAACATATGATGCTATCTCTGAACTTACTCTTCAATTGACTGTGCTTGATGATTGTGAGACTTGGTTAGGTAGAAATGTAAAGACAGAGGAAGGTCTCATTAAATGGAACATGAGCTCTATATATCAATGGGACATGAGCAATCATTAATGGGCCATGAGCTCAATATATCAACAGACAGTATATACCGAATCAAATTTTCTTGAATGAAATGGGACATGAGCTTACTTGTTAGACATTTAACCTGTAAGTAATCTATATATATTGTCCTTTGAAGGTTGAATCAGAAAAGCTTTTGCGGTTGAATGAAATAAAGTAAATCCAGTGCAAGAGATTTAGCTCCTATATACCAATGATTGCTCTTTGGTATGACTTTTTTTTATTGATGATTATCACATTTTAGATATGTTACTAAAATCTCCCATAGATATTCTTTTGGATAAAATTCCTATGGAATACTATGGTTCATTTGCTATAAACCAGTTCTTAATGAATACTGGACTCTGGCCTTTGAAATTAACTTTGATAATTTTAAAAAGTGTAAGCCTTACCTATCCCTAGAAAAATGCTTCGCCAAGCTCCTTAACAAGTCTCTGCCCGTCTTATCTGAAAAGTTTAACAGCATAGGTCCTCATGACTCCAGTCTTATGTTTGATGTTCTAAAAAGTTGTGTGCATTATTATGTCATTAATTAAATTTTAAAAAATACAATTAAACAAATAAGGAAAACTATAGAAAACCAAAGATAACTTAAATTGTCACGTTGTATAGAATAAGAATTATAATACAACTTTTAAGACGTATAGCATTATTCTTACGGTGTAAGATTGAACAATCATATATCATAATGAGGTTCGCAAATTGCACAAAAAAAAAAAAAAAAAACTAAGGCTCTTTGAGTTATGAATGTATATAAAAGAAACGTTTTAGTTTTTTAGTAATGAAGTCCTCAAAATTATATTTAAATGATTCGTTTATTCATCAGGGAATAACTCCAAATGGAGTATCAGAACTTCAGTTACTTCGCAACTCACCAAGGCATTGAGAGGTTGTTCACGGTCACGCACTTCAAAGCTAATTTGATGAATTCTTGGTGTATCCCTTATGAAGCGGCAATGTATTTTGCGTATCTTATATCAGTGGGTTAATGTGGTTTGGTGTATTTATATAAAAATAATAGTATTCTTTTCGTATTTATATAAATATATTAAAGTATTTGACGTATTTACATTAAAAAAAATTAATATGTAATTTGTTTTAAAACTAATATAATAAGTTTTAAAAACAATAATTACCACGTCAAAAAGTCATGAATCGTTATTATTTTACAAATAAATTGCTCATTGTATCACTTTTCAGATTTGCTATCAACTCAACAGAGACTAATAAATGTTTGGTGGCTAAAACACAAAATCCTCTATCGATAGTCATTGTCTCCATAACTTTTTTTTGTATTTTATAAATTATATTTTATTTGTAGTTGGTTTTTCGATCAGACCATCAAATCAGCAGTAGAGTTGATGAACCCGTGACTTTGACTGGGTTAATGTTTGGTTCGAATTTTACAATTAGGTTTTGATTTTCGAGATGAAATTTTATTGTTTTGCTGAGATAGTTGACTAGTTTATAAATAACTTTCAATAAAAAATTTATTTTATTATTAATTTGGTGTTTCTTTTTGTTTTATACATAATTTGGTGTATTTTAATTACCTGATTTAAATTACATTTTTAAACTACCACTCTTTTAGTTTTTATATTATTCACATAGGCTTTAATTTCTTTTTGTGAATATCAGTTATTTTGTTAAGTAATATTTCTTTATTATAAAATTTATTTTTAAAAATCATTTGATTTGTTAAAAATATTTGTAGAAATTAAAATTTTTAATTTACCGTGTTCAGTTTTGATAAGTTATTGGTTCACATTTGTCCTTAAATAATGATTATTTAGACATTTATTTTTTTGTCTAAATAATTTATCATTTTTATAATATATCCGACAAATATAAAACATAAAAATATTTTATTTTAAATAATAAAATTTTAACTCAATTAATTTGATTTCTTTACATGTAGTTAACTTTTGAGCCTGAACTTTGACACGTAAACTCATTTTTTTAGATATCCAGTCATATTATTTTATTTTTCAATAAATAAAAAAAACTGATTGGTAACAATTCCCAAACTCTTCATAATTTAATTTGTCTTTAGTTGCCATTTATTTATAAATCAAATTAATTGTCGAAGTTTATGGCTACAAAGATAGTGACGTCTAGTTCCTCTTTCATTATTTGTATTACAACATAATATTGTAGATCATATTCTGCTGACTGCGTATATCAAATACAGTCATACGGATGCTTATTTCCTTGCGAAAGAGACATCGAAGTTGCCATGGACAACGGATCACTACACACCGTTATTTATTCACTACACACTGCCTCCCAATGATGGATCCAGAAATTTTAGACAATCGATAAATGCAATACATAAACAAAAAAAATTGAAAAAGGAGAGAAACGAGTGAATCTTAAATTTATTCTCATTTATTTATATAATGGAGACAAAGTTTAAAACATAATAGGAATAAAAATAATCAATTACTATTACCTACAACTTGGATCCATCCCCGCTGCCACCGTAGTTGTTCCGGTTGAAAGCCCCGTTACCGTCGCCTGAATATGCGCCACTGTAAATCTTTGCACCGGAGAAATTTTGGTTCCCGTTGCCTTTGTTGTTGAACGAGTTTACAGTGTCATTGGACCCTTGGGCTTCATCCTCCTCCAGAAATGCGAGGAGTTTTCTCAGAAGACCTGCGATGGTACTCATATTCCTAAAATTGCTATCTCCCCTCCCTTATTAGTGTTTTAGTACTTGGATCGCCGTATCGTTGCCACTTCTAAGTTAACTAGGCCTACAATTTATAGATGCGCGTAAGGAAACAACCAAGTATTTTCCTCGCTCAAAAAACTATTAATAATTTAAGCGACTCGAACATTCATGGTTTTGATTTAATAATTTAATTTAAATTTATTATTTGTGTAAAAAAAATTATATTATTATTTAATTATGTATTAATATATTATTTAAAATTTTAAAATAATTATTATGATAATTAAATTTTTTAATAATTAAATAATAATATATAAAAAATTATATTAATAATAAATTAAAATTAAATTCTTATTTCAATTGTTTAAAAAAATGAATAATTTTTGAATAAGTATAATTTATTATAATTACTTTTTTTTACAGTGTTATAGTTACTTCATTTAACAATTGAAATAAGTAAAGTTACTTTCTAAAATTACGTGTACTTATATCATAATTTATAAAATTTTATATATTTTTAATATTACATGAAATACTCATACTTATAATAAAAAATTTATTCTAGAAGATACTGCAAATATGCAGTCGTGTGGAAAAATTTGAGAGAGTCCTGCCTTCAGGGTTGATGAATCAAACTGGTAATGAATCGAGTTAGATAGTGAATTTGTTCGGTTTGTTAATAAATTTAATAAACTCAAAAGTTTGGCTCGTATATTAAATAAGTTTAGGTTGTAATTTTATATGTTTAATTTATTAATTTATGAATCAGCTTAATATATATATAATTATTTTTTATAAATAATAATAATTATTATTATTATTATTTTAGTTTAATATATATTAACATTTTATTTATTTTCTAGTTAGATTAAATTATTTTTTAATTAAATATAAGTAAAAATTATAAATTTTATTAAATTATAAATTTGAGTCTAACTCATTAAATAGTACAAGTTCAATTAATACAATATTTGATATTAACTCATTAAATTCGATTAAATAAATCATGAATTTAAAGTAGGCTAAGCATAATTTTTTAAGAGTTTAATTTTGATCTATTGTTAATATAAAATTTATTTATACTATCACTCAATCATGTATTGCTAACTCATTAAAAGAGTTTGACTATTATAACAACTATTTTAAAAATTTAATATTTTTAATGATGTATCAGTATATGATTAGATGAAAGTGTAAAAAAATTTTATACTAATAATAAATTAAAATTAAATTATTTTTTAATATACTGTATTTAAATTAAGCTTGACTCGACTCGACTCCATTCAAGTTGACTCTCCTACCCTCGAAACGTAGGAGGCTTCGCCCTACCTGCCTCCTAAGCCTCAAGATGTACGAAGCTTCGCCACGCACGAAACATGTGCTTCGTTGAAATTTCTTGGTGAATGTTGTGAATTTGTTTGGGTTACGTAATACCCATAAGGTCATCCCGCCAATCCGACACGGCAAAATGAAAATATCAAAATACAAAAGGCAGGTTATCGCCAAAACAATAATAATGCAAAAGACAGGTAGTTAGCATCAAAAGAAAGGCAAAAAATGTAACACAGCACTAAACTATTCATAGGTTTAATTGGGTTATATTTGAGATAGGTTTAATTGGGTTATATTTGAGCTACTTTTGTAGCAAACCCAATAATGAAAGTAATGGGCGGGGCGGGGTTGGAAATAATTTCTTGGGTTGGGTTTCACTTAATTTTATTCTTATTTATTTTATTTTTTGTTTTCTTAGAAAAAAAAGCATATAATTTTTTTTAAATTTTGAGCTATTTATAAATAATTATTATAAACTTTATGAGTGTTTGATTTAATTTTTAAATTAATTTTATTATTTTAATATACATTTTCATCTATTTCTCATTAACTTATTAATAGAAGTATTAAGTAGAATAATTCTAATGATTCACGTATTAAAATTTAAACAATTAACATTATTTTTTTAAAATTTATTTAATAATTATTTAAAAAATTACAAAAATTTAAACAATAAAAAGGAAGAAAATTATAACAGATCATGACATGTGCTCTTCTCCTCCTTCTCCTGAGCAGCATCAACAATGTCATGGCTACTACACCCAAACTTGCAACTGACCCAATAATGGTAGCAGTCAAAACTTTATGATTAAATTCCTTTTTCACAGATCCCCCCTCTCGGCACCCTAACATACAAGACATCATCAACAGAGCTCCGAGAAGTTGAATTTTGAAAATTCAAAAGAAACCCATAATTTTTTTTTTTGCATAAGCCATCGCCTTCATGGAAACATAAACTAACACAAGGGCAAGAATCCAAACAAGCACGCTAAAGGCTTCGAGATTTGCTTGTAAAAGAAGGGACATTAGATTCTTCAAAGCTCACAATGACCAGATCTTCAAATCCATTGCTTCCATCGCAAAATTTATCACTTCTAAGATGACAACCGCCAGAGCAGTCCCCAGAACTCCATTGATCACCATCTACTGGAGAAGGAGGAGAAGGATTATAATTTCCTTTTTCTTTTTTATGTTTTAATTTTTTAATTTTTAAATCATTATTAAATAAATTTTAAAAAAATATTAATTACTTAAATTTTGACACGTATACGCCAGATTGTTTCATATAATATTTTATTTAATGAATTAAAAAAATAGATAAATAAATAGTCCATTAAAATAATAAAATCATTTTAGAGACTAAATCAAATAATTTTAAAATTTATAATAATTATATAGAAATGATCCAAATTTTAGAGATAATAAGATATTTCCATACCATCCTTGATTAACGGATAGGTTTAGTATATGTAATTATTGTTTCTTAACTTTAGCATCTATTCTATAATCATTATTTTATTTCTGGATCCTTTTGTACTCATCATGTTTTCTTTATATTCCTTTCATTTTCACCATTTGTAATCATTTCAATTCACCCATTAAATATAATTGATTGATAGTTAGTTCCTTTCATTATATTATTATTTTAGATTTAAATTAGGTCATGTATATAAAAAATATTTTGTTAGAAAAAAATATATTCATTTTAGTGATTTCTTTACGATAAAAGGGATTAATTTCTGATTTTACTTTAAGAATACTCATAGTAGCTAGACATAAAAAATAATAATTTCAATTCACTATAAATGTTACAAGAACATTAATAAAAGTATTCCATTCGAGATAATTTATCTCTTTACATATAGTATCATGGTGGCTATTATATAGAGCGAAACACAAAGCCGATTAATTAGAAATTATACAAACCGTAAAGTATGGGCTGGAAAAGAAAAAACAAACAGCTTATGGAGAATTATGGCAATACCAAGTGGTTATAATTAATGTATGGTTGTTTTAGGCTAAAATAACTTGATACACTCAACAAAAACAGTTAAGAAAATCCATATATATATATATATATATATATATATATAAAATAGCCCAACCCAAAAGACTAGCTTATTAAGTGAGAGAGTCTCATGGCTTAAGTGCTTTATTGAGTTGCCATTTCTAAGAAATATGAGACATAATAATTACATTTGTACCACTCAATAACTTTTTATTAGATTACTTTCTCACAAAATTTACCATTATATTGAAAGTTTTTATGATATATATCGAAATTGTTGTGATTCATTGATATACATCAAAATTAATGTAATATAACCTATTGAAATATATGAAAATATGAATTATTTGATTGTATTCTTATTGATATTCAATTTTTTCAAAATTTAACACAAATGATCAACATAATGGATAGTTATAATTTAATAGTTGGATCAATAAAGAGTATACTTAATTAAAAAAATTATTGAGTGTTGTAAGTGAATTAAGTCTTACATTGATATAAGTTGATTCATCCCCATATATATATATAGTGAGAGGAGTGGTTTATTGTGAGAGTGAGAGGAGCAAATATTAATCATTGGATCATCCATGTATGGTTAAGATTAGAATATAAAATCATGTGACATTTAAGTAATTTTTAATCTTGACCATACATGGATGATCCAATTGTCTAGATTTATTTATCTCATCTCCTATAATAAAATAGTGCTCTCACTAGATATACCCCTATATATATGTGTATGTGTGTGTGTGTATGAATATCCAAAGTTAAATCAATAAAAAAAAAAACATATAAATTCATTATATCACATTGTATTTCAAGCACTCAGATTTTGCGTGAAGATCAACTGATTATAATTAAACGACACTTACCTTTTAAAAATTTTAAATTCAAACCTCTTGCATCAACAATATTTGTTAGCATTAAAATCAACTAAATAAAAATTTAAAATATCTGGAGAATTATGACTAAAAAAGGGCAAATATTTACACATCCAACTACTTGAATTTAAAATTTTCTCATACGTAAATATATAAAATTCTTACATGATCTTTGATAACTCCAAAATTAAGATGTGCATGTCATGATTTAGTATTCTTAACCCAAATCATATATAAACAATTTTAAATTTTGTTTACATAATCTTTTATATTAAAAATAAATAATGAAGTGTTTAATTATTTTCAAACATATGATCACCATATGATTCATTTACAGTGTAAAATTCTTTATGTTATTAGTGGATCAAAATTAAATCTATAAATATAAAAAAAAATTGTAGAATATTTGTTAGGTATTATATTTCTATGTTATTTGGAATATTATTCTATATTTCCAAAAATATTTAAACCGACTAAGTCTATATACAATATAATTCTCAAAAAAATGTCTACAAGTTTAAATTTTCAAGTACAATCAAAACATATAAGTATTACAAATTTCGTAACCCCTTAATTCAAATTAAATTATCATGCAATAAGAAACCATTGAATGCCGTTTGCTAATTTGGTATCATCTCTACAAGATTCCATTATATATATATATAGTTTGTGGGGCAATAGAAAACACGTCAAACTGCGTCCGTGGATTCCATATATACTTCAATATAATACTATCGATGAATGTTAACATAGTGGTACCAGACTGCAGACTACACTGCTGCCAATGGTAAGAATGAATAGCATTTCGTTTTAAAGACTTAGCTTCGATTTTCGTCAATTTCTTTTGATAGGCGATTTATAAATATTTAGGGCTTTGAAATGAGATAAGCTATCCCCCTCTTAAACTTTATTTCAATAATAATAATAATAATCCTAAACCTTGTAAAGCTCTTATTATCAAAATATATATATCACACCAAACTACACGATATACAAGACAACAAAGAAGCTTATTTATGCATTTCCTATCTTCATATATATAATCATGGTTTTACTCCTTGAGTGACTTACACCTTCAAGTCACCAAAGTTGATCACTCCGTTAGTGTTGCCTTCGGTGTGGCCTGTTTGATTAGTCAGACCTTTTATCCTTTGGTTGCCAACGTTGCTATATTTTCCAGCCATGCGATTCCTTCCGGGCATAGGAATAGGAAGAGAACTGGGTCGCGTTGCTGGAGGAGCTTTTTGAGTTTCACCATCATCAATGCTATTTACTACTCCAACAAGACCCTTGAGTGCATCCCCTTTTTGTTGAAGGTCAGCCATGGCGTATGCTGATTTATATATGAGAGTGATTTCTTTGTGTCGTTCTCGCTCAGGTTGATGCCATTTAGTAAGCATGCCAAATGTTCCCTTTTATAGATGAAGATTTAGAGGAGGAATAATATCTTCTCAAACATAATGCAAACTTAACAGCGAAGCATGGACCATCTACAATTGGAATATTCTCTCAAACAAAGTTATTCTAGATGGAGTATAAATTCGTTTTCATTTTGTTATTATCCATTTTGGCTTAGCTTAGATTAAAAGCCTTTCTTTCTCACACGATCGATATTGCGCCAACTCATCTGGATTATCGCTTGTAACCGATGAAATGAACACTTGGACAATTCAACTTGCCAGAGATTTCACTTTTGACTCGCATCTGGTGGGGAAAAATGCTTTGTTATGTACACTAATGTATTGTTTGGATATAGGTAAGAACGAGAAAGGGAGGGGAAAGGAAAGGAAAAATAATCTCAACTCTTATTTGGATAATATTTAATAAGAGGGAAGGAGCGGGAGTGAGGGGTAAGTGTTCCCTCTCAAAGTTCAAAAATTACTCCTCTCAAATTAGGGGGTAAAGAAGGAGAAATGATCTAATTATAATTAAATATATATTAAATTATAAATATATCATATATTTATATTCTAAGGCAAACAACATAAGGACTATATTAAAAATTTAATCCTAAAACTTATCCCTTCTCTTAACTTTAATTATAACATCCAAACAAAGGAAAGAGACTTCCTATTATTTTATTTACTTTAACATTCAAATAAAGAGAAGAGAATCCTCTTCCATCCCTTTCATTATCTTCCATTCCGTTTCCATTATTTTCTCTCTCCCAAACACAAAGGGAAAAGAGATGGAGGGAGTGAATAATTTTTTATTTTAAGTAAATATTCTCTCTATTTGAGAATATTTTAAAATAAAATATTATCACATAACATTTTAATCATTCATTATTTATTTTTATAAATATTTTATAATTATCTTAATTTAAAAATAAAATATTACCCCTAGCTCCCCCTCTTTCCTTTTTGATCTCCTCCATCCGAAACATATGTTACATATGGTAAAGGTATGTTTGAGATTAAAATGTTTTTGTTAGTTTTTGCTTGGATGTTGTTAAGCCACAACATATGTTTGGTTCATAGTGCCGAAAGGGGTCGAGATCAATACACAAAATTGAGCCAAAACTAAAGCAACGCGTGTATAAACAAAGTGGTTGATGAGTTAATCAAACCATCTGAAGCTAGAAAAAAGAAAAAGGACAAGAATGTGGCTGCTGGGATTCGAGCCCAGGTCTCCACGGCCACAACGTGGAATTCTCACCACTAAACTACAGCCACTTTGGTTAGTATGTTACCAGAACTTAATTTATATTTAGTATTAAATTTGATTATTTCTGAATCAACAGAAGAAATATAATAATGTATGTAACTATAAATAACTGAAAACAGTAAGTAAATTTATGGTGTGCCTAATCTAATACATTTAGATTGTTATATAGAATAAATTTTTTTGGTTAATTTATTATTTATGTAATTTATTTTAACTTCTTAATTATGTTAATTTTTAATCCAGAATTTTTATGAGATATCAACTTTTTAATTCTGATAATATGGTTTATAAGTGAGGTTTTCAATCAAAACTTTTCAAACTGAAATAAATTCTTATTTGAAAATATAGGTATCAATAAAATTTTATATGTAATAAGCATAAAAAATGGTAAACAAAATATAGGTGGTCAGAAAGTCAATAACGTACCCTTGAGCTACATATAATTTTACCTGTGAAAAAAACTTGATTATTGATTGGAAACACTATGAATAACTCTTTTTTATTACTATATTATGAAACTTTTAAACAAAATATCATTCCAATTAAATGTAATCCGAGATTCAGATTTATTATTTTTGGAAATATAATGTTTGAAACTTATCCTAATACATATTTTCTTTTAAAAAAAATGGAAGTGATGAAAAAAGATGAAAAAAAAACTAGTGAATCAAGTGAGGATTTATAGTACAATGAGACCAAATCAACAAAGTAAAGCAGGCATCATAGGCATTATTTCTTATTATTAATATAGCAAAACACCCCACAGATAAACTGCTTTGATACTTGATATAGTAAAAACAGGTGAAAACCCATTAACCAACCAGGGCTGTAACTCGAAAAATATTAATATTGCACATGGGATGATACATTCGCATTGGTAAGGGCAGATTTCAGGAAGATCAGGATTGGACATTTCGAAACAAAATCTTTACGTGCATTTGCCATCAAAGGAATTTCCAGACAGAAAGAGAGTTAAGTGGTGTTCCCTTCCACCCAATAAGAAGGCAATTCCCATTCGTATTAAATGTGCAAGAACTTCCACAAGCAAATCTTTTAGCCACCAGATCAGCTTGGTATAAAGATAACATGCTCAATTCTGTCTCCACCATTCCAAACCGGGAGAAGAAAGCCCTCCACACATCGATCTTTATATTTCGAATCTTTCTCTCTGCTCCTTCTGCAGCCACAATATTCTGGATTCCATGACTGAAGTACAATGATTCTGTAATCATTCGGTTCGGGTCATTCCGTTTCATACAATTCTCGAGGCAATCAAAGAATGCACTGAAGTAGAAAAGAGCTTCAACGAAACGATTTACAAAAGATGTAGAATTGTGGTTTGCCTCAACTTCAACGACCACCATTACAATAGGACTCATGGTTCTAATCACTCTCATAATAGTTTCAAGCTGGTCTGGTTGTTGAATCATTCTCATCAGTGCATACTGAGAGTAAACTGCAATCGTTTCCTCGGGATCTATTTCAAAAAGATCTTCTCTGAGATGTAGCATGTCTGATACCATAACTATATTGAAGGAGAAGGGTATGTTCCTACTCTTGGCAAAATTCATCAACCTCTTACCTGTGTCCTCAATTATATGCTTTGAATTTGAAGAAGTGGTTCCAACAGCTGTTATTTTAAGAAGCTCAAGTGGACATTCATGTCGAGACTCAAGGGCTTGCATCAGGATCGTCCACTGTGGCCCTTTTCTGATTTCAAGATCAATAACGTGAATCTTCTTTGCCTCGGTTACATTTTCTATAATAGCTTGGACTCCAGTGAACAGTGTAACCTGACAGAAAGGAAGTTCTTCATACAATGCCATAATAGTGGGGTTTAGACTCCTCATTGCCTCAGAAGGATCAAATGAATGCAACTTTTGCAAATCCTTGGATGAAATTCTTCCTGTTTCTCGATCTATCCTCTGGCGAAGAGCTTCAGAAAAATAATAAACAACACGCTTAACGGGATTCCCTGTCTTGGAAGACAATGATTCACAATGACTTAGCAATTTGCTAGCGCGGTCAAACTGTTCATAGCCTACTTTCTCAGCAGAAGCCAGGAGGGATTCAGCAAGTTCCACATCCTCTTTCTCTTCATCAGAGAGTCCAGAGAAATAAGAACCAAAGGGGTGACTTACCAAGGACTGCAAACCTGCTGATTCTGAAGATGATTGGATTAACCTTGTTCCAGCTATCCTCATGACATCTTCAGTTGACAGCTTTCTTCCCACTTCATTTGTGACTGCCAAATCATCTATTGGCTGGATTTTTCCTTCATCATCATATAACCGCTTGAAGCCCTTGCCATAGTTCTTCAGGAGCTCAAGTGAGGCTAAAGAAGAAGAGTATTGCTTGTCCTTTGTGGGTTCACCAAGTGGAACCATGGCTGGAAGTTCATCAAACTTGATAATATCCCCATGGCAAGTTTGGAGTGGTGGAGAGACCATGTCAAACTGTAGGTTATCCAATGGTCCATAATCCAGATATGATGGCTGCTGCCGATCCTTTTGTTGATGAGTGGATAAACGGTATCCTTCTACTGATGGATCATCTGTAAAGAACCGAAAACTAGAGAAAAGGGAGTCAATTCCCCCTGATTCTCCCCAATCTTCTGCTCCAGAAAATTGGACCTTCTTCACTTCATTCAGTCCCTCGGTTGACAAGAAAACATTATTGGATGAACTATATTTGTCCTCAACTGCACTGAAACTGAACTCGCTGAAAGGGCACAGGTCTTCCATCACAAATTGTGAAGCTAGCTTATGTGTTATCAGTTTCAAACTAAGTTCTTTATCTAATTAATTCTCTACATAACAAGAACAAGAAGATTATTAGTCATTGTCATTCAAAAGTAGTTTCTGATTATTTTAAAGTAAATATGACGAGTTCTCACACAAAGATCCGTCAAGTACAGTTAACATTGATGTTTTCATGTTGATGAGTCGATGTGATCAAGGTGGCCTGCATACAAAAAGCCATTTGTTTCTAGACTCTAGAAGCTATACAATGATTAAATTTTAATAAGTTGCATAATAATCTTTGTATGATCCAGACAATTTAGCGGACTCTTATTTTACAAAATTACGAAGAAGGCCAAGAAGCCAGCCAAGTCGGAACAAAGATGGCGTAAGTAATGACCAAAAATAAAAGATGCCTGAAGTAACAGATAGAGTGAAGAAAATATTTAAGTGGGTTTGATTTTGATTTATAAAAATAAAAATATTTAAAAAAATAAATTTTTATTTAAAATAAATTTTTAATTAGTATAATGATGTAATACTCTTTTCTGTTAATTTACAGTATTAAAAATTTTACGTACTTAATTAGTTAAATACAAATTAAAAAATAAAACAAATAACAAAAAAATATTCTAGTACAACAAAAACGATAAAAAAAAATATACACATACTTCAGTTACTCAAGTGAAAATCAGACCCATGTTTTTATACTAAGTGTGGGTTTGCTTAGACTTAAATCTCCTGTCCTGGACTTAAATTTCATGTCTTCTTCTTTTTTAATTTTTTTTAATTAAATATTGACAACTTAATCAAAAAATTAACAATTAAAAAAATTATTACTAATTAAGAAAAATATTTTTTTTATTGAGTTATCAATATTTTTTAAATAATAAAGACTGAAAATTTCAATCCTGTAATTTTTATTTATTCAATTAATGACAAGTTGGCAACTATCTGTACATGTGATATTAAACAGTAAAAAATATAATAATATAATTAATTTTTAATTAATTTATTTGAACTTATATATTATTGTAATTAGTTTAGTTAAACTTTTAAATATATATATAGCTTTTTTAAAAGATGAAATTTTTTTAAAAAAATTTAATTAAAAATAAATACTTAACCTTTTTTAAAAATTTCATATAAATATAATAAAATTATTTTTCAAAAAAATTATCAAGAAAAACATATTCAAATGGACACAATCACAATTTTTATTTTTTTTGAACTAAAAGATTGTAAAGTCGTCTCTTCATACACATTCATCTAGGAAGTGAAAAACAAACTAATAAATCAAGGAAAAGAAAGATATGCAAACAGGTAAAGTCTAAATGCTCCCGAAGAGAATGGGTGTATTAATGTACATTCAATATTAGCCATCCATTAATAATAGTAATATTTATCAATTCATTTAATGGTTCATAATTATTCAAGGATTTATCGGTTTCACAGGTTACTTACTTTATAAATTCTCTCTAATCATTTGCAAAAAAAGTTTTCTGATTATTTTCTCATTCATTAGTCCTCCTGATTTAATGGCACTGACTAATAATAGAAAAATGTTAATTTTGAAAAGAAATCATTTGTTAATTTTTTTTAATTTAATGAGTGGAAATGAAAATAAAATAAAGGGAAAAAATACAAATAAATGGGTCATGTAGGGGAAAAATGAAAGAAAAAAAATCATTTGTCATAAAAAAAATGAAAATAAAATAAAGTTACATTTGTCATGAAAAAAATTAAAAAAAAATGTGATGAGTGAGAGAAAAAAAACTTACAATAAAAAAGTAATTTGTGGGTGATGGAGGATAAGTTGATTTCCTTCTTCTTCTTTTTTTATACCTAAAATGGATTTGTATGATAAATTCATTATAAATTAACGAACGAAAAATTGCAACAAACAAAATTGTATAATAATTTGACGTAGTAATTCTATTGTCTATGATAAATTCATTGTAAATTAACGAATGAAAATTTGTAAAAAGTAATGTATAATAATTTAACGTAGTAATTATATTATCCATTTCAATAAATATCATGAACTACAACTTAATGAAGTACAAGTTAGTGTGAATGTATAGAGAATTTAAATTAGCATAATAAACTTGAGAAAATATTTAACTAGTTAGGGAACACAAAATTACATTTCAAAATTTAGGTATAATTAACTAACATGATGTGATATAAGTGGTAGATGCTTGAGCTCCTTAAGTATGTAGATAGGGGTTCGATTCCTAACTTATGTGTATGGAAAAACATCTGTTGGAAGATGTCAACTACTTAAATGAATTTCAATATTTTAAGAGATTAATTCTCACAATCACGTGTAGAAAATATCCTAAGAAACCAATTTTTTTTTAAGTATAATATAGAATTAGGTATCAGCATTACGACAACATTGCTAAAATAACATTCAATGGATCTATTACATTCAACGGATCAAATAGAAATTAAATATTTACTTATGAAAATGATAGTTGTAATAGAATGAAGAATCACAAGACCACTTTTTCTAAGGTATTCCATAATTCATTGATTTGTTTTTATTTTTTACCTGATTTATTGATTTGTTCATATAACATAATTAATTAAATGACTTTGTCTAGTAAAATCATGATTAATTGAAATTTGAAACAATTTAAATTAGCGTTTATATGAAAGGAAATATTTAGTTAATAGAAAAAAAGATTACGTTTTAAAATTTAAATAAAAATAAATAAATGAAATGATCAACTATCAAACCCATCATTCTTTTAAAATAAATAAAAAAAAGTAAATAAATTAAGTCCCATCATCCATTAAAATTTATAAAATATTAATATTAGTTATGCTTTTGATAGGAATTGGTACAGATAAGTGTATTCCACGTACAAAGTCAAGACCTGATTATGGTCATCACTCTCCATTAATTGGAGGGTGTAATGCAGGCCCCACTTTTGCATCTACTTCACGGTATGTGAATTATATTCCTTTCTTTATTTAATTATCTTTATTTTTATTTTTATTTTGGGGTCTTGTCGTGGGCCTTCTGTGGGGAAGAGTTTTACTCTTTCTTTGTCCATTTCTTTTATTTTCTTTAATTTTATATTATTGTGATATATTCTTTATTTGAGTTAAGCTATACATTTAGAAAATTTTAATAAAATTCAGTAAATTTAAAGTTGATTGTTGAATAAGTTAAAATGTTCAAAATTAATAATAATATCAATTCATTACAAACTTTTTGATTATCTAATATTTTCCTATCTTAAAAATTCTCAGTATAACTTAAAGATGAAAAAAATTAAAAAAATAACATTTAATTTTAATTCACTCATCTAATCATGTATTGAGACATAATTAAAAGAGCTAAATTTTTAAGACAATTGTTGTGATAGTTAAATTATTTTAATTATTTAATAATATTAAATAATAATATAAATAAATTTTAAATTAACAGCTAATCAAAATTAAACTCTAAAAAATATGTACATTTAATATTTTTAAGAATTTAAAATTATTCTTATTTTTTATGCTATTAAAAAGATTGTCAAGTTAATTTTTTAAGAGTATTTAATTTATTATTTTTATGACTGGACTTTCCTTTTGTGACTTTTGTTATTGGATTATATTAAGAATTTGAACATTATTGAATTTATTGAACTCCAAATCAATTCCCGTAGAGACAATGTTGATTCAAACACTGGTCGTTAAAAAGTGACATAATAATTATTTTTATATATTAAAATTTATGTCTAGAATTTTTTTATTTAGGCTCATATTATTAAATTTATTTTTTAAATGTAGATAATTTTAGCAAGATTACCACATATATTTTATTTCATTATTTAAAAATTAATATTCGTTAAAAATAAAAATAAATAAAAACTTAAATTATCATAGGGAGTCATCCTTTTAAAATAAAATATTAATTAATTAATATAACGAGATTATCCATTATCACATATATTAATACATATTAAAAAATTAAAATTATATAAAAACTAATATTAAAAACTAATGTTTTAAAAAAATATTAATTTTATAATTGATGAAAAAATAATATCTATAAATAAAAAACCTTTATTTTTATATTAAATTTTATTTTCATGAAATACATTAAAATAAAATACAATATCATTAGAGATTTTCTCATAAAAAAACAAATTTTAATATAATTTTCATGAAAAATAAATTAAAAAAAATTCATGTCGACAGTAGAAAAAATAAAAATATTTTATAACTCTTACAATTAATAAAATTATTTTTGAATCATGTAACAAAACAAGTAAATAAAAATAATATCAATTAAACTGAAAATATGAAGAGCTAAGCATACTAGTTATAAGTAATTTTGATGAAATACAGTAGAACGATGGACAATAATACAAAAATTGAGAATAGGTGCCTTCAACAATAAATAAGTAGAATCTCTTCTTGAAATATCACAAAACCTTTTATAGTTGTAAATTTTGAGGAATATGGATACACCACTTTCCTTTAGGTGTAGGTGTATGTTAGAACTTAGAACGCTCCTATGCAAACAACTTATGAATAATGGAGACTTTTACTATGCATCTATATCGGAAAGGAGCATTGATGTTTTATAAAAATTTTTTTTTTTGAAAGATATAAAAATTATTTAAGATAACTGATTATTGTCATTTTATGTTTAGGGTTTTAAGTTTTAAAATTTTTGTTTATTACACATGAAAATTTTATTTTATTTTTATTTATTTCATGAAATTTAATTTAATTTTTTATTTATAAATTTTTTTTATTTTTTTTATTTCATCACATTTTATTTGTATATTTCATTAAAATTATTTTTTAAAACAATTTATAGAAAAATTTCCATTCAAAAAAATGTTAAACTAAATCATTAAAATTAATTTTAAAAAATTATTAAAAAAACTAAGTGGCGGGACTGCATACTAAACATATTTAAAATTGATTAAAATATATATTTGTTTTGGGTTCTCTTATTTTTTTGTTTAAGTTTATGTTATTTTTATTTACTTATTTTGTCACATGACTCAAAAATGACTTCTTTTAATGGTAATAATTCTTTTTCATTTATTTATTTTTATTGATGAATATTAAATTTATATTCTATCTTCATAAAATATATTTTACTATGTCATAGTAAAATTAGTTTATTTTTCATAAAAATTAACGTTTTAATTAGTTATTTTAATAAGATTATTTTCATTGAATGGGAATAGGATGGTAATCCGCCATACAATAAATTTATTAATTTATTTTATTTGTTGAGAATAAGATGGTGGGATCCACAGTCCTGCCATGAATTTATATATATATATATATATTATTTTAACATTTCTAAATATAAACTTTGTTATGAGATAAAAATAATATATCATAAAAAAATTATAATATTAGATTTTTATAGAAAAATATAATAAAATATTCATTATTTAAAAATATAAAATAAACATTTCATTAATTCTAAATTTACGTTTATTTTTCATGCAAAAAATAAAATAAATATTGAATATCCATAAAATAAATATAAAAATGAAGAAAACAAATGTTTTTTAAAAACATTTTTATATTTCATGATAAATAAATAATATATATATAAATAAAACTTTTCTTTATATATTAAATTTATTTTCATGAAATACATTAAATATAAAATAAATTATCAAGATCACGAAGAAAATAAATTTTAATTTAATTTATTTTTACATTTATTTACACTCTCAAAATTAAATAAATGTCAAGGTTCCTAAAATGTAAATAACTTAAATATCAAGGGTTTATTTTGCAAAGTTGATAAAACCTATTGAACTGGTAAACATATTGCCGTTGGATTAATTTATAAATTCTATTATTCTAAGTTGATAGCTATTAGTGCATCTATACACTTAATGTTTTAAGGTGTATATTAGACGTTACGATGAATAATATCCGTACTCCTCAAAATTGACACTGCTGGTTGATTCTGTATTCCGATTACAGAATATTTGTCTTTCTCTTGTATTTTTATTTTTATTGCCAGTTGCTGTTGTAATATATAATGTCATTTATTGATCTCTCTGGCTTGTTCATCCATGCAGAAGCATTTGAGCAACATCCAAGGAACAACTGGAGGGGAGTCTTTAGTGTCTCATCTTACACACAGTATTTCAATGTGGATATTGATGTTGTCCTAAACAGATTGATAAGTTCCTTGAATCCAGTCAGTGATGACTTTTTTAGCAAGATAGAAGTAATGATTAGTGGTTGATTAATTATATTTATATGGGATGAAGACCTGGGGGTTGAGCATTTTAATGCAGAGGAATGAGTATTTGATATGGGATATATATATATATTAAGGTTTTAGTTTAGTTATGCCCCTCTCATCTCAATTGCAGATACTTAAAATTGGTGAGGAAGCATGGCTTGGAGATTTCACAGCCTGGTTTGGAACCTAATATAGGGTTGACATGGCAGATGACAAAAATAAGAGGTGATCGTGAAGTTCACAAGTACGAATGCTTGGAGTCCTGCACAAGTTTTCTTGTGGTATACTTTATTTAAAAGAATGTGTATTGACTATTTATTTTCTTGGATTTCTATTAGAGATACAGAGGAGAAACCGGGATGGTGTAGTGACCCTTATCTGCCTCCTTGTGCAGTGTAAGTACTGCTGAAGTATTGTTGTATTATCTGGTCTTACCAAGGTGTATGTAATTGTGTCATATGAATGCAGGTTTGTTGAGATTATGGCTCCAGTGTTTTCGCCAGATGCATGGAGCTGTGTGTGGCATATGAGTCAGGTTGAATAAATCCTAATTTTTTTTTAAAATATGTCCATTGATTAGTTTTTTAATGGTTGTTTATGCACTTACATATGTTGTCTATATATATAGTATGTATTATGATATAGTGGTTTCTAACTTATAACTATTTAATTTCCTTTCTTCTATTAAAAGGTTTTTAATTTCCTTTCTTTCATTAAAAGGTTTTGGTGACCCTGATACACGTGGTTCTAGATAGTTTTGTTTTTGCATATATATTTTTTATAAAAAATGTTTAGACGCAGTTATAGATGCGGTTAAACATACAACAAAACTGCTGGTAAAAGCTTGCACATCTCCCGACACCCTAATTAGCGGCATTTGGGACAACCGCTGGTAAATCATTTACCCGCATTTAAAAACTGCGGCTAATGGCCAATTTTAAATACGACCGAATGCTTTATTTTTTGTAGTGGCTCCTATGCAAACAACTTATGAATAATATCTGTTCTATTCTCTAAAATTATCTTCGCTATTTGTTTGTTTATTAATCGTCTTCAACGTCAAAAAACTTATTTTTGCTGGAACAAAAACTCAGATGAATGGTGCATTGTTTCCCAACTCAAGCCATATCTACTTGCTCGAGATTTTGCCATGTAGCAGCATTCCTTAACTCTTATTTTCCAGTTTTAGTCTACTCCATTTTTTTGGAAACACAGAGTGTTTTGCACTGTAAATGGTCTAGCCAAACAAAATTGGCAGGCTTTGACCATTTTATATACAGAACAAAGGTTTATCAACCAAAATTTCAGACATTTGTACGGCTCATGTTCCAAAACTCAACTTCATGCTCAATGACTTGTAGCAACACAACTTCAACTTTTTTCAACTCATCGTCAGAAGCATTTTGCATGTAAGCGTCGATTCGCAACCCTCATTGCCCCATCTTGCACAAGTCTCCTTCAGTTCCGATGGGGTTTTGGAGCCTTCTTCAAGACAGTGGGCAAATTAAGCTCTCTTGATACACTGCTTCAATGGCCCAAAATGTTGTAATAGCCACAGTATATTCCACATCTGGAATTGTTAAACTCTCCAGAAACCTGTCAGTCTGTCACAGCATATGCATATAAGGAAAATCTTCATTTTTCTTGTAGTGAAACAGTTACCCTAAATATCCTTAATGATAGGCAAAATTAAGCATCATATGATTTGTCTAAAACCCCACGTCCATGTGTGATGTGGTTCCTTTTCCAGGCTTCTTAGAAAATTTTATCATATGACAGTAGAGCTGCTATATTATGTTTAATTAAGGAATAAGAATATTAGGATCTTTTTTAATTCTATATTTTGCTACAAATTAAATCCATATTTTCAAGGCCTGTGTGATTCCGAAGTTATATATTTAGGCCTCTTCTCCAAACTAAACCCACCTTCCCATTGGTCATTTTTGGGGGGCAACTATTTTCCTGGGCAATCAAAAAATTTCTCCATCAGCTCTAATCCCATCATCGAAACAAAATTTTAAAGGCAATAGTAGATAATGCATGAATTGAGCATGATGATGGATCAGGGATGATTAATAAATATACCTCACCCGAAGCTAAATAACCGTGGCTAAAGAGAGCTTTTTTTTTTTAATAGTGAACGTTAATTAGAAAGTGGAACACCCCACTTGTTGGCTTCTTTCTTAAACCATGACATCTCATCCTCCAGATAAGCTATGCCCCCCAATATGACTTCCATGTCAGCACTGTCATCTGATTCCTTCCAAGCTTTGATCAGAACACTAGCTACAAATGGGACAAACGCTCAGACAAATATGTAATCTTGTGCCTGCATAGCATGTATGAAAGAATTATATTTTTGTGGCAACTTGGACACGACATGAGATACAAATAAAATACGACACAGGCATGATGATATCATAATTTTTTAAAATTATAAGACATGATACGGCTAGATATAATATTTAAAATTAATATAAGATTATATAAAAATATAAATTTTCAATTAAAATAAACATATCAATGTTTCAAAAGTTAATATTAATCATTATAGATAAAATAAAATATTATTATTTATTTAATTATTATGATATCTCACTTATTTTAGTATAAAAATTTAAAAATTAAAAGAAAAATTAAAAGATAGAGTCCTTGAGTATCTAAAAGTATTCAAGAAATATCCAACAGCAACACACGATAGTCACACAACAATCATTTTGAAGTTTCGTGGCAACTGCTTTTCAGTCCTTAATTAGGATCAAAAGTTTACTTGGAAACACATGAACAGAGCTAAAGCCTTAAACAGTTATTTCAAGGCTCTGTTTGTGTCCCACCATTAAATCAAAGAACATGAATTGAGTCATATAACAAACTAATTACATTGTATCATACAATATGCGATTGAACCAGAACTGGAAAGTTTTTTACTTTTTCAGAAACCCATCATCTGGGAAAATGAAATAAAAAACGACTTAAAAATGTAACAAAGAACGCATAAAGAGAAAAAGGGTGACTTCTACCAGCCATGTTTTGAAGGAAGCAATGTCGATGGTCCCATTCCCATCACAAATGCTAAGAAGCAGAGGGTGTCTTGGTAGCTCCAGTGTAGAGCAGAAGGTGCTTCCTTAACCATGCCTCTGTCATCCCAATCTTCTTCTCCTCAGCTTTTGCCTTTTCCTCCATGTTCTCGGTACTTCTCACTTTCAGAGCTGCTACTAGTGCTGTTCTTTCCAAAGTTTGACTTACGGTGGAGTAAGGAGTGAGGACACAACATCACTGATTTTTTTTTAGGAGAACAAAGTTCAGACGAGGGAATCCCTAATTTAAAATTAAAATAAATCACCAATTTTAATAAAATTTTATAGTAAAATTATAAATTACTTATTAATAAACATACTCTAAATTTAAAATTAAATTTAAATCTAAATTATAACTAGTATGCACGCTACCGAGACAACACCTATTGCCATTACTGATTAATAGTAGTAGGATTGAAGTTTCGCTGACACCAGCCTCGGCTGACTTTTACTGAACTATACGTGGCCCTCATGCAATAGAGTCCCATACACCACCACATCTGGCATTTATGGATGGGAATTTCATGAGCTAAGCCTTTCGTTGCTGACGGACGAATTGAACTGAGGCCTATTAAGTAAGCCCAACGTAAGAACAACGTCTTAGGCCTGATGTTGGGAAAATAGTTATATACTTGGAGAGTAATATTCTCAGAAGTTTCTGAATAGTTCATATTTGATTTAAATTTATCGAATGACATATATTATTACGATGTATTATGTGTTATAATTTTAGTAGATTGATGCAGTACTCCAATATATAAGAATTTCTCTTCATTTTGAAGGAAATGCCAAACCTTACAAAATTATTCGTAGAATTCTTATACAGACGCTTGAATTTTTTAATCATGACTTACAAAGATAACCTTCTTTATTCAAAAACGAATAACATGTAAGGAACCTTTTAATTATGGGTCAAATTTAAAAAAAAAAACATATGCTTTTAAAATTATCAATATGACTCTCTTAATTAACAAAACAGTATATAATAATATTTCTCCTAACCTTTCATTTAAATAATTGACGAAAAAGTAATCACATAACAATATTTACTAATTTTTTTTATTAATTTTACATTAAATCATTAATATTTATCCATTAAATCATTTATAAACTTCTTTTTTTTAGACATTTATTAACTCTACACCATCATTTGAGTGATTTCTGAAAATTTCGAAAGTGAATTGCTGAATGTAATACCCCAATTTTAATAAATGAATTATTGAGTTACTAGTTAATTGTATAAGGGAGTAAAAATAATATGAGAAAAGCATCAATTTAAGAGTATAACATTGAATAAGTAAACAATATCTTCTATTAATTTATAAAATCCTAACTTTTCAGTTGATTTTAATTTGAGAGAAATACAATTCGGTATTGAATGAGAATGATTTAGGGTAAGATTAATAAAAAATCAACACGTGCAATAATGTAACTATTTTTTTGTTAGTGATTTGAATAAAAGAATAACAAAAAGGTTATTATAAAATACATGGAGGTCTTTTAAACTTGATCCCTAGTTAGAGAAGGTTCTTTATATTTTAGCATTAAAAAAATCTTTTCCTACTTAATTAACAATTTCACCTTTGGAAGAAAAATTTACGCTTAGAAACTAAAACCTCTAAAAAAGATTTAACCATTTTCCAAGAACAGAGACTAGCTATTGAAATAATCTTTGGAGTTAGAGTGGATTAACTGCTAAACAAAAGAAAAAGGATATTCATACCAAAAAATAAAAAATAAAGGATAATTTCCAAAAAGCTTCAAGAAGAGGGAGGCTTTGTGTGTCTTTCTCTTGAAAATACTATTCTTATATCAGAGATTAAATTACCAAACTAAAGCTGTCCATGACCATAATAACTTCACAATTTTGTTTTGGGTAACACAAAAATATCTTAATAATGTTTCTTATAAGTACACTTCCATTAATGCAAAATTAAGATTATTAATCACCCACAATGGTGGCTTAAGTAATAAACAAATTTCAATGTAAATGATAGCTTTAATACTTCAATGGAGATTAGTTCACTCAACAGGTATGAGATACCCAAACAAGAACAAAATAATAGTAATTAAGATTAGTAATTGTGACAAAGTAACTTGCAAATAAAAATTCAACATATAAAACTCATTGACAGATGAACTACCCCCAAAATGCCGTCCAACTCATGTTCTTAAGAATAATAGAGTGGACACAACTCACAACTCACAATTACAATCATACATGACAATAGTTATAGTGAAAATCCTGTATTTCTGACTACAGAGTGGGAAAAGATACTTGTAGAGAGTACAACAACATACCGTCACTGTAGAATAGTTGCCTAGATTCTTTATTTATATTTTTCCGTTATAAATTAAGGAGGATGTAAATAAAGAAGGAGCGGATGTGAAATATAAGTGAGGGATGAGTAGACGTAAGAAGCAGAATAACGCATGGCGCACTACCCTGAGTAATAATTAACAAAGGAGCCGTCTAGGGACACAATGTCGACATACTAGACTCATAAAATCAGCAAGCTATGGCACCTTTGAGGTATTGCTCATAAGATGATTGTTTTGTTTTTCTGATGCAATTGGTTTTTGGGGTTTAACAGAAACTCCAATGCCCAGGTAAATTAAAAACAAAAAATGAGATAAATTATGTACATGCTTTGAGTACCTGTGTTACCTTTAAATCGTCCAATTGCTGTGAATTTCTTGCACAATTCGTCAGTTGGTCATCAACCCAAAAGAATGGTGGCACTAGATGCTGAATATAAAATGCCAATGACAGCTATCTGAATATAATGCTACAATATTTCGATCCTACAATGTTAATACCCTGTTTTCTTTTCATTTTTTTTTTTCCTTTCAATTTTTTGGAATTCTACGTGCTTCAATATTTAAATGTTATGCAGAATATCATTGGAAAATGTTGCAGAATGATGCCATAGGAGCATGACACTTATTCTTTTTGTGATGGAGGTGAGGTAAGAGAGCATGTGCGGGCCATAATGCACAACTTGGACAGAACCACATGCCTATGAGCAGTGTTTCTATGTTAGTAGCGTTCCTCCTAACATGAATCCTACACTGAGTACACTCCATTCTTAATTCCTTTTGTTTTGTTTCTTTTGTTTTGCCATTGTCAATTCCTTATTTATTTCTACATTAATAATGCTTTTATATATATATATATATAAATTATCTGTGTAGATCAGTTATAATGTCTTGTCCTACTAGGATCTTCAGTAAGAAAGAATTTAGCTTTCTTATGTGACTTTGTCTTGTAGTGCCGCACTGCCACATGCACTTGATCAATATTTTTTTAAAAATAAAAACACAAATGGGGCTTTTACATCAAATTGCCCCAACTTGGAAGTGGCAATTACATAATGGTAACCTCAACGGAATAGTCCTGCACGTATAAATTAGCGTTGGAGTTGTTGTCAAACCGGAATCCTGCAGGGGTGAGGAGCAAGTCCTTGAGAGCCTACCTTTGTGCAAATTAATTATACCAGAATGGACTACCAGCAGGAGCTGATAGTGGGAAAGGTATGTGAAATCTATGACAAAATCTCTAGGTTAGAAAACCTCAATCCCTCCAAGCATGTGAATGCCCTCTTTACCCAACTAGTAACGACTTGCACCTCCCCATGTCCTATAGATGTTACTCAGCTGAGCAAAGAAGTAAGAGAAACTATAGCTAAGCTAATTCGACTTTGTGGGAAAGCTGAGGGCCTCCTTGAAAGCCATTATTCTACTCTCATAGGATCTCATGAGAATCCACTAAATCACATCAAACTCTTCCCTTACTACTCCAATTACCTCAAACTTAGCCATTTGGAATTCACCATGCTCACCAGACACTGCACCCAAGTTCCTGCCCAACTTGCCTTTGTTGGCTCTGGTCCCCTTCCTCTTACCTCAATCATGTTGGCCACCTATTACCTGAGGCACACATGCTTTCACAACTACGATATGGATCCATCGGCAAATTCCAAAGCTTACGACTTAATCTCATCAGACCCTGACTTGTCAAAACGAATGTTCTTCCACTCTACTGATATTGCAGATGTATCAAATGGCCTTAAGGAGTACAACGTCGTCTTCTTGGCGGCACTCGTAGGCATGGACCAGAAGGAGAAAGCAAAAGTCATCAATCACTTAGCTAAACACATGGCTCCTGGAGCTGTTCTGTTGCTAAGGAGTGCACATGGAGCTCGAGCGTTCCTCTATCCTATTATAGATCCTTCTGATCTCAAAGGCTTTGAAGTTCTATCAGTTTTTCATCCTACTGATGAGGTTATAAATTCAGTTATTATTGCACGAAAGCTTTCAGTGAATCAAGGGGTTTACTCGCCAATATTGTCTAGCAAATGTTCTGAAGTTGAAGGCTTTAATCCCTTAAACCATGTGAACGTTATTGATGAGTTGACCATTGATGAGCAGCAGGCTTGATTCGTATGCTTGTTATGATTCAGAGCTTACCGAGGTACTAGATGACTCATCTTATTGTTGCATCGTTGAGGCCTTTTGGAGACTATTGTTGAATACTAAATAAGTGAAAATCTCCTTTTCATGCTTTTTTACATAACATAATAATAATAATGGTTGTTTCCGTTTTCTTTGCTCATTTAAAAAGGGTTTACTCAAGCCTAGCTAGAATCATTTTGTTCATGAAAAAAATCCAAGAGTACGTGAATGAATTTTCAGTGACCTTTCCATATATTGGATAAGAGGGTGGAAAGCCAAGACAGTAATTGTTGCGGATTGAACAGCAAAAAGAAGAGAACGGAGCACGATCAGTCGATCAGAGAGGGATAAAAAAACAAGCGTTGGCAAAATAAAATAACTATATATTAAATAATAATTTTTAAAATTAATTATACTTCTCCGTATCCATTTATTTTTTACAAGTATTTAAGATTCTTCAAATTTTCAAGCTACCATCTTACTTGGTTTTATCTCCATAGTTTATTCCATAGTTATAAAAACTAGATCGAACCAATCGTTAAGCCGGCTAAGTAATCGATTTGGGTGATTAGTTGGATTAGATATGTTTCAGACTTGATCCGACTCGGCCAGTTAAACCGGTGAACTAACCGGATTATGAAATTAATAAAAAAATCTTAAATTTGGAAAGTCATAACTTTTGACTTATTTGTTTAATCTAGACTAATTATATGTCCATTTCATATAACTTTTTGAGATCTACGCCATGTAGATCCTAATTTTTCAAAAAAAAAAATTAAGTTATGAGCATTTTAATGAAAATATTAGGGCTTTTTTTTATGAATTAAGGGTTAAACTTTTTTCCCTTTAAATGTCATCATTTTCTCTTAAAATAAACATATTTTAGTTATTTATAATGATAAATATCATCATATGTAGTGTATTTATATATATATATGTGTGTGTGTGTGTATTTAAATATTTATTTAATTTTATGCAGTTTGACCAGTGACCCATTGGTTGAACTAATGACCTATTAATTCAGTACCCTGATTGAGTCGACTACCGATCTGAATTTAATAACTATGGTTTATTCACATATTTTAAAAGTTATATTTGAAAGTTTCAAACTTTCATAGCAATTGATACTAAGTTAAAGCAAGCTCAGATTTTGATATTAAAATGATGAACAGTTGGTTAAAGTATTGTTGTCTTTAGATTAAAACTTTATTTTTGTCCCTCACATTTGATTTAATTATCAATTTTGTCTCTGATATTTTAATTTTTTTTTAATTTAGTCCCTGATATTTATAAACTCACTTCAATTTGATACTTCTGTCTGTATATTTGTTATTCAGTAAATGAAAATGATTATGTGTCATCGTTAAAGGTAATGTGATATCCTTATTTTGCTAGAATGCACTGAGTTAGTAACTGATTGAATTCTTTCACAAAAAAATGACTTTATTAATTGGTATTTAGCTCTTCATGGATGAAAATGGCGCTGCTTTTTTAGTGAAATAATCCAGTTAATTACTAACTCAATGTCACACTAGTAAAATAAGGATGCCACATATCTTTAATGGTGACACATTATCATTTCATTCAGTAAATAATAGAGACATAGATAGATGGACCAAATTAAAGTGAGTTTATATTTATCAGGGACTAAATTAAAAAAATTAAAATATTAAAAACAAAATTGATAATTAAATTAAATGTCAGGGATTAAAATAGGATTTTAGTCTTGTCTTTATTATAAGCTGCACATATTATCAGAGTTAGTTAAATTGCTATGAAATATGATGAGGTTTATATAACTTATAAATGGGACCAAAATAGGTTTAAGGTTGTTTGTTTATTCAAACTGTAGATTTATACTTGACCCAAATATATATTAAAACAAACTCTAGATTTATTATATCCAAAATTTAAAGTAATGATATTAATCTAATAATTAATTGTCAAATATATCCACAGTACTGGTCATATTAACTAAGTGCATGTCTAAAATAAAATGATGAGGGATCAAGGTTGATTTGGGCTCAAATTTACATGTTAAATTAATCCAAATTTTATAATCAATAGATCACAAAATTGTTTATAGAAAAAATAATTAAAATATTTTAATTATTTAATATTAAATTTTACATTAATTTAGCACGTTAGTGTTTTAAATTTCATTTAATTTATTGAGAATGTGTATTTTTTTAATAAAAAAAACTATGTGAATTTATAATGGAAAAAATCATTAAAATATTTTACAACATTTGAATTTAAAAAGTTTGGAAATTTATCTTTACACGTTATTTCCATAATATAAATTTTTATTTGTTAATATAAATTTTTAGAAACATAATAGAACATAATTAAATAATAATATAGTTTTATAATAATAATAAACAAATAAAAAAAATTAAACTCCAAAAGATAACTTGCAATAACCATTCCGCTTTCTCCAAATTTGATCCACCCACTCACTGACCCCAGTTTTGGTGTGTGTAACTAATTGGGAAACCAAGTCAGATCCCAGGAAGAATTGGTGAGGTTGGGGGCTGTTTTCGCTAAATTTGATCCAGTCATGCACACTTTAAATTAGTACAATATTTACTCTTACTCAAAAAACTCAAATCCTCCCTTATTTTTATTTTTAAAACCCCCACATTACTTTGTCTTGCATTTATAAAAATTTTAAACATAAATTTATATCAATAATATAATTAATCATAATTTCACAATTTGAAAACTTAATCATTTTAATATAATTAAAAGATGAGAATTAACTAAATAAATAAATAAATTTAAAAAGTTAAAATTATAAATAACAAATAACAAAATTAACTTAATTTTCTTTTATATATAATATATGAGGTGGAGCGAGATAAATTGACCTTATTCCCACGCTCAATTCATCCCACAAAAGTTAAACAATTATAACCCGCACCAAGACTCACGGGCGGAGCGGATCGGGTAGGAAAGTAAGGTTGAAATTGGGAAGCACCTTCTCCATTAGGAAGCACAGACTAATGAGGTGCAAACAAGAGCTGCACCCTTCCAATAAAAAATCGACACGTAAGACAAGGCGCGTAGCATGACGTGTCGACGAACGTCTTCGTTTCAGATCTCCTCCTCTATAAGTTCCGTTCCCAATCCCATTGTGCATATTGAATAAGCACAGCATAGGTGTGGTCTCCTATTCCTATAACTATCTATAATCAATCATAGCATAGGTGCGTTCCATCGAATCTTCGGGCTAGTTAGGAAGCAAGCAAGCACTAATGGCGGACAAGTACAATCTCAAGAACCCGGCCGTGAAACGGATTCTCCAGGAGGTCAAGGAGATGCAATCCAACCCTTCCCATGATTTCATGAGCCTCCCTCTCGAGGTTTTTTCTTTTTTCTTTTTCTCTCTCACATCACCTTCCTCTTATATTAGGGTTTTCTCGGCTTGTGATCTGTGATTTTCATGCTTCCATTTCCCTACTAAGTCTGATGCTTTTTTTTTAAAAAAGAATAATTATTTTATGTTTGATTCAGCTCCACAGGGCCCACATCGTTGTGTTATCTGTTGCTTTTCAATCAAATTTGTTGTGGTGCATGCCAAAAAAAATTGTTCTGAGTATAGATGTAATTCTTGGCATATTAGAATTGATCGATTGATTGATTGAGTTTGTGGATGTTGCGGGATTCCGAATTTCGCCTTTGGTGGATGTTTTGAGAAATTCATTGACGGGATTGTGTTGTGAGTCTGCTTATGGAAATTATGTTGTTCATGAATTGAAACAAGTAGATCCCAGTTATTGACAATTGGCCCAACAGATTTGCTTCTCAACTCTCTCTAGTGACACAAAGAAGAGGTGTCTCTTTTTTTATTAAAAAAAAATTATTTTTGGGTTTGGTTATGATTATGATAGTCATTAAGGAACGAGAAAGAGTAAAAAGGATCATCATGATCATTCCTTCAACTTAGTGAAAGGGAGAAGAATTCGCATGGAATGGAAGGTAAAGGGGAGAATTTTTTATTGAATTTTAATATTTAAATATACATTTTATCTTTATTTCCTTTTTACTGTTGTGCATAAAATTGGAGGTTCATAAAATTTCATTTAAAATGTTTCCACTCTTTTACTTTCTACCCACTTTTGGAGGGAACAAGATGTTAAGGAAAAAGATATTTCTAGGGTGCTCCTTGTTACCGGGCTTTCTTTACTTCCTCTATCACTATTTATTTATTTTTTCATCTAAGGGGTTTACCCAACTTGATAAGTTTCTAAGACTAAGACTGTTGTGTGCTCACCTGATCTGTCCTTTTTTGTTTTTTGCATTGTCTGCATCAATCTATAACTTTTATACCCATTTGAAACTTGGCATTTGATTATTCAGTATCATTTTGTTTTTGCTGTCTTGTAAGTCTTTTCTGACCAACTTTATTATCATGTTTTTCAGGAAAATATATTTGAATGGCAATTTGCAATTAGAGGTCCATGTGATACTGAATTTGAGGGTGGTATTTATCATGGACGGATCCAGTTACCTTCAGAGTATCCATTCAAACCTCCTTCATTTACGTTGTTGACAGTAAGACGTTGCTCCCTCTAGATTGAGTAGATTCTTCTGTCATATTAATCTTCATATCTTTTTGGGTGGTTCTGTTTCATGAATTGTCTTTTATGTTGGAACAGTTTGAAACTCTAAAGTTGAATCCTTACATCCTTATAAATTTCACTGTAATGTTGTCAGCCTAATGGTCGTTTCGAGACCCAAACCAAGATTTGCTTGAGCATATCAAATCATCACCCTGAGCATTGGCAACCATCATGGAGTGGTAAAGAACATTCCTTTCCTTTCCAGTATTGACTCACTGCATTTGCTGAACTTTTTTGCAAGTTATGTCTGGGAGCACATGGCTCAATTTGCTTTTTGCATGTCTTACATGTCATATATTGCCCATTATGGATATACAGATACATACAAGACAAGAATATAATTGTTTTGTATTTTTAATCTTTGTTGCTATGCTGTTATAGGACTGCCTGAAATTAATATTTAACTGTGGCCTTTATAATTTCCCCTAAATATTATTGTTTTCTATGTAGGCTTGAACTATGCATAGGGACATAATTTTTCCTAGATAGAAGAAGTTGACATTGTATTGATTCTTGTCTTTAGTTCATCTGTTTGGTTTGTGATACCTAATGCTTTTGTGTTACTAAAAGATAGGGAATATTTTAGGCAGAAAATACTGATCAAACTAAGTAGTTGCATTTAAGTATATTTGCACATTTTATCCCAAAAAAAAAAGTATATTCGTACAACTAGAATGGAAATGTATCTGTTAGGCGGAGCCAATGGGGGCTGGTGGGGGTCGCAGCCCCCCAAAGCTCAAAACTTTCCTTAAACATCACTTGAAATTTTTAAAATTTTTTAAAAACTTTTGAAATATTTTTATATAATGTTATGTTTGGCCCCCTCAAAAGAATAAAAATTATTATTTGGCCCCCTTAACATGAAATTCCTGGCTCCGCTTTCATCATTCTTCTTTAATACATTACCTTATGACTACACAGTCCAAGCCCTATATATGTCTTGTAACTCTTGTCATTTAAAACAATTAATTATAACCATTGAAGCTTAATACTTTGCCTATGATGGCAAAAGGTTCTGACTTAATTGATGTAAATTTCTTTTGGCAGTAAGGACTGCTTTAGTTGCACTGATTGCATTCATGCCCACCAACCCAAATGGTGCGTTGGGCTCATTAGACTACAAGAAAGAAGAGAGGCGTACCTTGGCCATTAAATCTCGTGAAGCACCTCCAAAATTTGGGACTCCTGAACGTCGAAAGCTGATTGATGAGGTAAAATGTTGCTTATATAGTTTTTTCTCCGATGCATGTTTTCTGTAATATCTTGTGCTGATTGTACTTTGTTATCCCAGATACACGAGTATATGCTGAGCAAGGCACCCCCTGTTCCTCAACTTAGCCCCTCACAGGCTCCCGAAGAACACCCCAGCAATCAGGAGGCTGAGGCCCAGGTTAATTCACATAATCCTGAGGCTTTACCTGCAGGAGAGGGGATTCCAGATCAAGCAGGTGATACAATTGTTGAAGAACAGGAAGTCCTTGCAAATGCTAATCCTGCAGGAGTAGAAGCTACAAGGGAGATTCAATCAAGTG
This sequence comes from Styphnolobium japonicum, assembly GCA_023212625.1. Taxonomy (NCBI): domain Eukaryota; kingdom Viridiplantae; phylum Streptophyta; class Magnoliopsida; order Fabales; family Fabaceae; genus Styphnolobium; species Styphnolobium japonicum. Next base: position 14,039,197 of record JALBWW010000003.1, on the reverse strand, counting down.
TTTCAAGGAATCAGTTGCTCCAAAAGTCAGATACAAGGGTTCAAAATCCGAAGCCAGAGACGAGGGTCCCAAAACCTGATGATCGATTGTTCACGTTGGCAGCTATTGGACTTGCTATTGCAATTGTGGTCCTTTTGCTGAAGAAGTTCATTAAATCTACCGAACATGGTGCAGTTTTCTTGGATGGATCTTAGATGTACTCATTGCTCATGTTGGCTTCAGAGATTAAAATTCTTAGCCTCATGCAGTCAATAGAAATATCAAGCTCTTCTAAACTGAGAGAAATGTAATTTTATTGTCTTTTTATTATACTCTTATGTAATTATGGTAATATAAATGTGCTACAGCATTGAATTGCTGAGCATGTCTTATTTCTCCTTTATCATGTAGTGTGAGCTACTCCCCTTACCAAGTGCGATATGTCAACTATCCTGATTTAGTAGTGACCAAAAGTTATTATCACAAGTCTGAATCATGGTTTCTAACTGTAACTTGTAAGGATATTTTCCTAATATAGTGGAAAAGTTTTTATATTATTATTTAATTATGTATTTTTATAGTGTCATATTATTAAATGAGTTTGACTAAAATAATAATTATTTAAAAGTAAATCTTTTTTAATAATGTATTAATATATTATTTGGGGATAATGTAAATAATTTAAAATAGACTCTCATTCTGTATGGGAGGTAATCGTTGTGCTTTGAGTTTTGACTGCATGCTCCTTGATCAAGCTCCGTCGTCCTTAGATAGCCTCCTTTGGCAGCATGCTGTTGGTGTGGCCTGGCGACGGTTTTCTTGATTAATTTAGTTTCTGTTTGGGCCTTTGCCCTGTTTATGGTAAACAAAAACGAAAAAAATAACAGAGAGATTCTTGTGTAGACTAAATTAATGAAAAGCTGGCATATCATCTTTTATATTTAATAAATAAAAATTATGTATGAATTTTTGTATCAATTATTTATATTTAAAATAATAATGTATCAGTTTTTATTAGCTTAGTCTATACTAAATTGTATAGACTAAGTCTACAGAAGAAATTTTTCTAGGGAAAATAAAGTGACAAAATAAAAATTATATGGAACCAAACATGAAAGTGATAGTTTAAAGGTAGAAATATGATTTTGCGTATTCATAATGCCCAACATGTTTTGGGTCTTAGCAATGTTTTACATTAGGAGCCATATAAAAGCTCCAACGGATGTAATTACCCAAAAAAAAAAAAAAAAAAGCTCCAACGGATGTTTGTAACTAAGATGAATTTTTATTAATTCATGATTTGCCATTCCCGTTTGCCGTTTGTTCATTTTAGAAGATTCAGTTCACTTACAATCGCTTCGATATTTGTTGAATGCTTTGAAAAATTGCGACATAAGTCCAACAATTTTGTTTTTATCTGAGGCCATTTTTTTTTTTAATGAAGGTAGAAATTAGTTTTTTCCACTTACAAGAATATATACTTGATACAAGCCCCTTGCTCACATAAAAATAAATAACAGTTCAAAAAATTATAATGAGCTGTGTGAGTTATTAATTTGATAAACAGTTAATCATTCAGTGATCTGCATACAGTTAGTTAGTTATAATTTTTTTAATATTATTTATATAGTTATGAATATCTTTTTTTTGTTACAACAGTTATATAAAAATTTAAATTTATGACTTCTTAGAAATTACCCAAACCCATCACAACTAGTTGTTGTTGTTAATGAATATAGTACACAAAGAAGTTGAGCAAAAAGAAAGGAAAAAGAGTAGGACATCGTACAAATATCTCTTCATATACTTACCCGGCTAAGGAATCAACTCTGCTATCATTTCTTCTGTCTTTTTCTCTGACTCTCTAATTACTCTCTAATTAAATACTGATAATTCAACAACAACAAAGAAAGCTGATAAATAAAAGAGAAGTTATTGTCAATTGAAAAAGAAAGTTTTTTTGAGTTACAGAATTTTTGAATCCCCTGCTAATCCAATTCCTGCAGACCGATCTTTTATAATGCAATTCAAGAAAACCTATAAATTATATACTTCACTTTCAATCTTATTTTCTTATACAAGACTCTATATAGTCTATATCAAATCTTAATGCCCCCTGTACACAGAACTTTCTTCCTAGTACAATGTACACAGAGAACTTGGCTATAAAGCATATACACACAGACTAGTAGGGAATCAATGAAGCAATGGCAAGGCAATTGCTGGCCATAATGCTAACTAAACCATCGGAATTAGCCATGACTGAGGGTGATTTCAAACCCTCAACCCTACTTTCACAAGTTGAAACATCCGCCATGACAGCACTAAGCATGATAGTAATGGTGCCAAGATCACGAGATGGGATGGCATCCGTTGCTCTCTGAAGGTTTTCCAAAGCGTCACTGTATTGATCCCTGCATTCAACGACGGTAGCATCCACCTCTGGTGAGGTAGCATGCTTGGCAGCCTTGGCCATGGTCAACTTTATCTTGTGGGAGCAAGCCTTAATGGAAGCTTCAAGCACATTTACAACATCGAAGCTGTGGGAGAGCAAGGGTGAGATGGTGGAAAAGCAAACGTCAGGGTACTCTGTGTGGCCACATATTTGTTCCAGTGCATGGTTGTGTGTGGTTTCTGAATTGAGATGATGAGGCATTGTCAAGGTGTGGCCGCGTAGGCTTCCTTTGAGCATGTCTGAGAAAGAAGCAGAGAAGGATATGGAATTGGATGAATGCTCAAAGCCCTCGTTTGATGTTGGATTATGGGGTGCTTCAGAAGCAGGGAAGGAGAATGGTGGCTCAGAGTCTGAGAATTGGCTTGCCTCTGGGGGATAAGCCTGCTGCGAAGTGGACGTTGTTTCAATGTTGAGATCATCGTTTAGTGATGACGAGTCCATGGAACTGTGGGCCACGCACTTGCCTAGTGCTAAACATATGAGAATTGTGAGGATGAGTGAGAGATTAATGAAGGGGATGTGATTGTTGTTGAGTTTCATTGTATCTTAAGGTTGGGAGGCCAAGGGAGGCAAGACAAGAGGAAAATGGATTGTTGGGAAGGTGGAAAGGAGATTTAACTTGGGAGTGGGTTTGGTTAGCTGGATTGACCGTTAAAATAGGATGCCAAAGAGAAGTAATAGCCATTGTTTATGCTGCTGTTTCAGCATTGTTTCACGGAGTTTGGGGGTGCCAATCATTTTCCTGCGGTTGAAACTCCTTCCTATTTTTTCCTCAAAATAAACTATTCGTAATATCTTCTCAAAACCATACCTCTTAACTTAATCCGCAACTTAAGATTTGTGCATTGTGAGAGTGATCCAATAATAGAGACCAATTTATTTATTTATTTTGGTCAAGAAAAAAGGGCAAGTGTGTGGCATTACTCATTTATGAAATTGATTTTGCTGCATTATTGTCTTTTTATTTTTCTATTACTAATTACTTGCAAGAATAAACATATATATTTTCTCTTTTTTGTTTGTAATTGAACTAAAGAGTGAAAGGTTTTAGAAACAATGATCACGGTCCTCTTCGTTAAAAATATTATGACGGTGACTGCGACTAGAAACGACAGAGAAATGACGGGGAGAGGAGGAAGACCTACTGGTTCCAACTCGAAGAACAAAAAAGTCAAGTGAAGGGAAATGAAATGGAAGAAGCCAGCAATGCATGGACAACGAAATGGAGGAAAATACTCAAGAGAAACATAACGAGGAGCCTCTCAGACTCCACTGAGCTGCTGATCAATTTGACGTTGTTAAGGCAGTAGTAGGCATGTCTAACTCCCATCGCATAGGCCTAGGCTGAAGGCTTCTCTGGTAGTGGTGGCATATGGGTACTTTGGAACATATTAACCTTCAACATTGACATCCTTAAGGAACATCGGCAATACCTCCATATAAAGGTACTAATCAATTCCAACCAATATTGGCTCACTACACTAGTGCATGGCTCTCCAAATGCCAGCTTCAGATTTCAAACTTTAATCAAACTCGCCCCTTCAGATTTCAAGCAGCCTGGCTCTTGAATGATTCTTTTAACACGGTTGTTAGTTAAGGAGGCTTGGAGAAATCAAGATGAATGGCAAACAGCAGTCCAAAATTTTACTCATTCTATTAAAAGTTACTTGGAACAAAAATGTCTTTGGTAACTTATTCTTACAGAAAAAGAAGATTCTTAGAAGAATGGAAACAGCTTATCTCAACCGTGGACTGTGTGATGAAATTGAGAAAATAAGCCGAGACTTTATTTGGGGTTCGACTGCTGAAACATGTAAAACACCATCTTATTGCTTGGGACACTGTGTGTAAACCGAAAGATAAAAGGGGCATGGGTTTTTGACATTTAAGACAAGACAATGATGCCTTCATGACTAAACTGGGGTGGGGTCTAATTCATGATAAAAACACCCTTTGGACAGCAGTGCTACGTGGGAAATATGGGTGTGGAAGTGATATTATTCCAACTGTTAAAAGAAGGACCAAAACCAAATCTTCAAATGTTTGGAAGGGTATCTGCAACATTTGGCAAAATGTTGAAAAATGGTCCTTTTCGAACGTGGGGAATGGGAGAAGAGTAAGATTTTGGAAAGATAATTGAGTTTCTGAACCAAGGACCCCGCATCAGAAAACCATCCACTCAACCCCAGAAGAAGATATTGAGAAACTCTCTCAGACTACACCACTCCAAGTGGGGGATGGAATTGGAACAGTTTGCAAATCTATTACCCCCCTCTATATGCATGGCCATAGCAGGAACTTATCCTCCTTCAAATGATATGGATAATGACTACCTAATATGGGGCCTTACTCATGATGGTAAATTTTCAACCCAATTAGCTTACACTGTGATCTCCCACGAAAATAGTATACCTTCCTCCCCTGGTTGGAAAATGATAAGGAAATGGCAAGGGCCTCAAAAAAAAAAAAAAATCAAGACTTCCTTGTGGCTCCTCATGCACAATCGCTTACTCACTAACTTGAATCGCAGGAATCGGAACCTTTGTGACAGTGATGGTTGTCTAAGATGCAATTCCTATTCAGAAGATAATCTCCATATGATTCGAGATTGTGAGCCATCCACCCTCCTTTGGATGAGACTGATCAAGCCAAACTACTGGCACTCCTTTTTCTCTTTGGATCTACCGAACTCACCAAGTCTGGCTATCACACTGATGTTAATTGGCACACCATGTTTAGAACAGATCAGCAACGTGTTGGATTCTCAGGGTAAAGTGGAATGATCTAGTCTTCAACAACAGAAATATAAGTTCCCGACTCATATTTCTCTCAACCAAAATCCCAGCCCATCAGATTACTACAAGCCTTAACTCTAACAACAATTTACTAATCCACTCCCTCTCTGAAAAATATATTGGCTTGAACTTTCCTATGGGGGACTGGATTAAGTGTAATGTTGATGGCTCAGTCATGCAAGGGAGAAAACTGGCTTCTTGCGGGGGAGTTATTCGTGATTCTTCAGGGTGCTTTCTTTCAGGTTTTGCCTACAAGGCTACAATCTAGGTTCTTTCACAATAACTAATGCAGAATTACAGGGAATACTTCGGGGGTTAAAGATGACATGGGTGTTTAACAGCCATCAGCCATGCTTGAGCAGGTGGACAACAGACCTTAAATCCACTTCCAACCAAATCTTTCTATATCCATGGCTCCAGGCCAGCTCCAAGCCTGAAATTTGCTTTTAGTTTCTTAGGATATTCCTAAGCTACTAGTACTGGAAGACTAATACTAGTACTGGAAGACTAATTTTCATAAGGTACGGTGGTGACTAGGAAGTTCTCCAACAAACAATCGCCTATTATGAATTAAACTTTTGTTCTCACATTGAAAATGCAGTTTCATTACCATTGCAGCCAACACTTGTTGGTGCCTGAAACAAATTAAGGTGGTTAATGGCTAAGATATGGAGATTATATTTGAAAAGTTTTCGCATTGCAATGAAGAGGCTATGAAACCATATTAAGGATGCATGGACGTTCAGTTGATATAAATTTGTTTCATAGGTTAATATATACATATTTTCAACAATCCGCATGATTTTCTTTTTGCGCCAAAAATCAAAACTCTTGAACATCAAGTTAAAATCACTAGGAAAAAAAAATCATTTGGTAAGAAAAGAAAATGAAAATAAGTTTGATGAATTTTTAAAAAATAAGTTCCATTAGAAACCGAGCATATGCTTATTCCGTAATTGCTTGTTGATTGCTTTGCTTTTTTGGTGCTTCAACCAGTGGTAACAGGCATCATACCTTGCATTGAAGTTTAACATAAACTCAACAATGCTTAATCCTTTTAGATTCTAAACTACCCAGAATCAATTCTAGCAACCCCGAACAAATTTTAAGTGTGTGTTTAGATTAAATTTTGCAAACTTGTTTTTGGACGAACTTGATTTTACAAATTTGATTTTAGTCAAAAGTAAGTTTAAATGAGTGATTTATGTTTGAAAACCTTTATTTGAAAATTGATTTTGTTACATAAATGTTGTTTGGATAATGTTGATAAAAATCACTTTTGGATATGTAATTACCAAAAAGGGTACGAGTTATTTTAAATTAGATTGTTAATAAATTGATATTAAAAAGATTGATTATAAATAAATTGATGGTAGAAAAAAAATATTTTAAAAGTTAAATTTGCTTGGAGTATTGTAAAATAAAATCACTTTAAGTATAAGTATAATAACATTTTAAAAAATCATTAAGTTATATTTATTTGAATATTATTAAACATTGTTATAATATCAAATTATAAGAGTATTTTTGTTAATGTACACTTGAACAAGTTTTTTTTTACCATAAAAATAACAAAATGTTGCTTATGCCTAAACCACATTTGGGATCAAAATCCCGTTCACTTTTTAAACTTGAATTTCTCCAAAACATGACAAAAATCTTAAAAGCATGTTTGCAAGATGCAAATAGAGATTTGTGTGTTTGGTTTAACTTTTAGAACCTCAAAACTATAATTTGAGTAAAATCATCAAGAGATAAACTTTTATCCAAACCAAAATTTAAAAGATTTTAAAAGTCAAACCAAACATGCTAACTAGTTTTGCATAATCAATTCTCACAAACTTTTAGGTTGTAGAATTGATTTTGAAAAAAGTAAAATTTCATTGTCGTTGTGGTGAATAGAATTGATTTTAGGTGTGAGAATCATAATTTTTTTAAAAATATACCTATAGCTACATTTCAAAAGTGATTCTACTTTTACCATCCAAACAAAATCAATTATTCTAAATTAATTTTTGAAGCATAATTAATTCTTTTAACATCAATTCTTTCAATTTCAATTATTTCAAGTCTCTTATAATTCAAAGTTGTTATAATAAAATTTAAGAATCTATATCTTTTTGCGTGAAAGAAAAGATAACCATGGCGAAGCCACCTAAATGCACAAGATAAATTAATGCTCCTTGCACTTTAGCTTATCCTCCTCGGCCCAGAGTATGAGCAGCGGGAACAATTTCCATCATGGGCAACGGAGTCAATTAGTTCAGATGATACGTGCTAACATACAAACCCAATGTACATAAACACTCAAAATCCATTCAATATAAACAGTTAAACACACGGGTTACAGACTGTTTCTGTTTTTTTTTTTTTTTTTTTCATTTAACAAAAAGTTATTTCAGAAACAGGCAGAATACGACTAGGCAATCCGCCAAAGAGATCAAAGCTCAACAAGGTACAAGTTTATTCCTTCATCAAATAAGAAAAATAATTAGTGGTGGTGGTCTGCAATCTTCACCACAGTGACGGGACACGAGGCGTTATTCACCACATAGTTGCTGACACTGCCCATGATGGCCCTGTAAAAAGAACACAATGAAATTCATTCAACCCCCAATAACTCAAGAACCAGATATAACCAAAATGCATGCTACCCAAATGCTCTTTTTGGGGACTTGGTGGAATTCTAGCTACCTTCTGAGCGTGCCAAGGCCTCTGTTCCCTATGGTAAGGCAATCTAGAGGCATGTGATCAATTGCTTCGCATATCTTCTCACGAGGATCTCCCCAATAGATCTTCATGAGTATCACAATCTGCAAAAAGAGTCGAAGCTACTCAGATGAAATGTACAATATGAACAATCATCTACAACTCCCTGAGCTAAAAAAAAGAAGCACACATTTTTCTGCTTTTCGGCAGTTGTGGCAATTTCAATTGCTTTGGGTTCAGGTTTCATTCCATATCTCTTCATGAGCGCAGGATCAGAGAACTCAGCCAGAGGTATGAGAGCTGCATTTAGATCAACAGACATAAACCCATTAATGACTCTGGAATTGGAAGCTAAATAACAATACTATAACTAAAAGAAAATTATGGCTTTGATAAGCTCATAGCCAAGTGATGTTTGATACTAAATAAACCACTAAAAATATCAAATATATATCCACCCCACCCCACAAATTTTAAGTATCAGTAGACATTAGGAACAGCAAAACGACCATGGATCTAAAGGAGGTGTTTGTTTATTTCTACAAATTTGCACCCATAATCACTTGAACATTAGATTTTGGAAAGCTAATTGCGTTTTCGTTCTATCAAGTTCACTTTACACAAACAAACAACTTGAATGGCTATAAAAGCATGGGAGCATAAATTATCAAGCATGATCCCATATATTACACGTCAAACCATTAAACTATCTAAATGAAACTCAAAAGTCAAAGTCAATTAATAAAAATAAATGGTCAATTTCAATGGTAAAATGAATGATCTTCTATGCCCGTGAAAATTTTCTTGAGATACAAAGCGAGTAAAAGGGAGGGAGGGAGGGAGGGAGTGAAAGAGAGAGATTAATTACGGGAGCCAGTAAGTTCCCAGAGCTGCATCTCGCCGTGCTCGTAGTACTCTTGGGGGCGAATGATAACAAGAATGAGGTGATCCCCTTCTTTGGCAACGTTATCCACCGTCCATTTGAGTGCTTTGATGCTGCATGGTGAGAAATCCACAGCCACGCCCACTCTCCTATTACCTGCCATTTCTCTCTGCAACGATGAAGGAAAAGTCCAGCTTTCTGATATGAGACCTCTTTGTTGTTCTATAATATATAGCTTACCTAGGTGGGGGGTTGATTTTATTTTATCTGAAAATGTGGCACGGGACATGATGCTTGATGACGAAGACCGCAAATTCTGAGGCAGTCACAGAAGACAGCGACTATTGCGCTCTCCATTGGTGGCTGAGACTGTCGGACACATTTGATTTTGAAACTAAGATTAGCTACTCCAGAAGTATGGGTTCTAATCGTTTCTTACCGTTGGATGGAAAGCAAGCAACGAATTTAAACTTCCTATCAAAACTTGAATGGTGGATATGATGGATAGATAGTATTATCTGTTGTTGTGGTAAAACATAGATCAGATAGAATCCACGTAGTTTCCGTAGATTTGAATAATTATTTGAGAACTGACCAAGACGTCGAAGGGAGAATGAATTAAATTTTTTTTTAGTAAAAAGTTGGATATTTTAGTTCATTCTAAAAATTAATTAATTATTTAATTAATTTAATTAATAATTTATATATAATTAATTAATAATTTATAATTACCTTTATATATTGATTAAATTAGTTAAACAATTAATTAATTTTTAAAATAAACTAAATTCAAACGAATTAAATTCTTTAATTTTTTTACTAAGTTAAACTTTTAAGTCATTCTTCCCTCTAATATAATTAAGCCCTTAGCCAAGCCTCGAAGTTCACGAAATACATACCAGTTTATTTTTTGGGAAGCGATATTTGGACTTATTTTGTGTTTATAAAAATTAATAATTAAAATAATAATCAAGTTTGTAAGAATCAAATTAGTAATTCAACCAATCAAAAAATTAATTCAAGAGTCGTAATTGAATTATAGCATAATTAAATAATTTAAATATATATATTATATTAATTAAATAAATAAAAAATTATAAAAAAATACAAATAATAAAAAATAATTTATACATTATTTTTTAGAAGTCAAAACATTCAATAATAATATTATAATTTATTTCTATTTAAAAAAAATTTTAATTTTAATTTAAAGAAATATATATTCAGTTTAAAAAATTTATTTAAAGGACAGCATTATATGTAATTCATAAATAAATTAAAAGACTAATATAAACACATGCAAGGGTAAAAACTTAATTAATCCACTGTCCAAAAAACTTAATTAATCCTATTGTATTAAAAAATTTAAGGGTACCCTACATGTTCATCATATCATATTAGACAAGTCCGAATGGGAGGGATGCACCAACCAACGTGACGCTGTGACGCATACTATTTTATGGAACCCATTCTATTCTACTTAAAATAATAAAATGCCATTTGTTTTCAAAATTCTTTTAATTAATCCCTCCTTTAATAGAACGGAAAGAAACAAAGAGTTTCCCAATAAAGCGATCAAAGACGCATCGAATCTCATTACGTTGCTTTCTTTCGTTAAAAATCTGTTTCTGTTGCTTTTTTTTTTTATTCCCAATTTTTCAGTTACTTGATCTCTTTGCCCATAGTATCAATATCATGTCATCACCACCTCAAAGCTCGAGCAGATTCCTTCATCGTCTTTGACCATAGTCATGAAAATTTTCTCTCTGGAAGCTTCTCCGAAACCCTAGCGAGGTGGTTTTCTTCGGAGAGAGAGAGAGAGAGACGCGCTCTGAATCTGCCAAGTTCCAATGGCTTTTTGGTGGCCCGTGCTCGTTCTAGCATTCGCTTTCGGCATCTGCAAGTTCCTTCTCATACTCATTCCTCCCAAGGTTCCTTCCATCGATGTTGACACTTCCGATGGTACTCTCTCACTATCTCTCTCTCGCACAGAAATTTGTGGCGACCGTGAAAATGTAATGTGAATTTTGGTAATGGCAGTGTTGGACGATGGAAACCAACCGCAGGAGAACAGCTTCATATATGTGAGTGCTATACCGCTATTTCTCCTTTTTTTCTGCTTTGCTTTTTTACTTGTTAACCGTCTTGTCTTTTTATGTTGCATTTGCAATTGAAATTTTGCAAATCGTTTCGTAGTAACGTGTTTTTATCGTTACTCTGCTTATGCGTTTTGCAAGATCGGTGTGATTTTATTTTCTATTTGAAATTCGGATTCAGTGTAAGTGGAAGTGCATGTGATACGATATCGTTTCTGCCGAATGCATTTTAGTAATTGACTTCCTCTCGGGGAAGCACTGTGAATGTTGTTATGACTTGGAGGTTTGTTAAGGGTGGTGTTTATTACTAATTTTGGAGAATCTGGCTCATCGCATCTCATTGATGAGTGATGACTGATTCCTATTCAGGTACCTCCAAGGGGAACGGCGCAGCAATCAGGAAAGAAGGTTCAGTGCTATGAGCCTGCGACCATGAAATATTTGGGATATGTTCCTGCATTGACGCATGACGAGGTCCGTGTGCATATGCTTTTATAACAGGGGCCTAAAGGAATGGTTATGATGCATAGTATTATATAGTATCTATTTCCCTAAACTAGCAAGTAGCAACCAATAGTTTAAGATGAACACTGTGTATTTGAATAAACCTTTTTTTTAGTAATTGGTGCTTATGAAAGTGTGATATTCAGAAATAAGAAACTTCTACATTTTCATAGCTAAAGAAAAATAGCAACAAAAAAAAAAAAGACTGGCAAATTTATTAGGACATTATTGTTGATAAACTAATCGCATCAGAAATATGCTAGTTGTACTGAAGAAAAGTTGACATGTCATAACTTCTAGCTAAACTTGTATCGTAAACTATCATTCTGACATTCTGTGCACTTGTCTATGTTTAAGTGCAAATTCAATGGAATTCTATCTGATTATAGGTTTATTGTTCTTAAAACTGGAACTCAGTCCCATTTCCCAATCTTGACCTTACTTTTGGTTTTCATCCTTGTATTCTTTTTTCTTGGTTATGAATGTGTACATATGCCTGCACCTAGTTTTAGGGGTAAATTAATAGTCCTCATGGCACTTTAATTGATTTATATATCCTACCATCTGGAAACATTAATGACAGCGCTCACAAAGCCACAAAGTGGAGAATATTGATGCACAAGAGCCAGTAATTGCAGAGTGTGCATCATAAAATATTGGTTGCTAGTTTTGACTAAATTCAGAAGCATTGCAGGAATTAACTAGAACTATTTTGCATGTATGGATAGGTCAAGGAGCAAGTGGAAAAGGTAAGGAAGGCACAAAAAATGTGGGCAAAGACCAGCTTCAAGCAAAGACGCCAGTTTTTGCATATACTTATGAAGTATATAATTAAACATCAAGCTCTTATATGCAAGTAAGAGCGCTGCTTTTCCATGGTCATAGGAGGAAATTTTAAGTGTTATTATTATTATTATTTTTATCACGTTCTTTCTCATTGCTTGGAAATGTTAGTGGGACAGACTGAACTTATATAGTGTTGCTCTCGTGATATTCTGGGAAACATGCAACCGCCCTCTGTTTTTAGTTATCATATCGTTTTATTCAGTAGTCCGAAATAGATATGAATTGTGCTTATTGCATAAGAATATTAATAACAAATTCGTCTAATTCATGCTTTTATTAGAATATCTTCACGTGATACTGGAAAGACAATGGTAGACGCCTCTTGAGGAGAAATAATGACAACGTGTGAGAAGATCAATTGGCTACTGTCAGAGGGTGAGCAGTGGCTAAAGCCTGAGTACCGGTACCTGCTTCAATCTTTTTTTTTTCTTTCTATTTAGTAGTACATTTCCTCATCTTTATTTAGACCCATAAAACACAATAGTAGTTCTATATATATCTTTCTTTATCTTAAGTAGGTGCACCATAATCCCCCTTATCCCAGTAGTTGACTCTTTTCTCTGCTTAAATTGACTGGTAGATTATCTGTCTGAGATATTTTTTTTTCTTCCTGTACATTTTTTATTTTAATTTTTTACACTGAAATTGTAAAAACCTTGTAAGTTATGCGCATATATATTATGCCTTTTCCACAGACATTATTTTAAAAAAAGTTATTACTTTTTCAATATACATAAATAGTATTTCTATGGAAAAATTGCAAATTATCTAAATGCACTTCCATGACCACTTTTTTCGTGATAAATCAAAAAAATTGCAGGTCCTCTGGAAGATCAATGCTTCATAAGAGAGACAAAGTAGAATTTCACCCCATTGGTGTTATTGGTGCCATTGTGTCATGGAACTATCCTTTCCACAATATTTTTAATCCCATGTTGGCAGCAGTTTTTTCTGGAAATGGCATTGTGATTAAGGTACAAAATATCATAATATCTAGTATCCACCTATCTACAATTGTTCATCCCATGGATGTATCGTGTCTTTTTTAGACATTGTTGACTATTATGCTTTCATGGGGATTAGATTATGATAGACCCCTGGTAATAAAGGTGTATGTGAGGAGGGGTAGGAAGAGATGCTGTGGATTAGTCCACGGAAACAATGAGGGCATGATGGGGATAATATGGAGAATAATCATGCTCATGGGGTGGAGCATAACAGAATGCTGACGTGGCAAGAGAGAGAGAGAGGGAAATCCGTTATTATAAGAGGGAAAGGATGGGAAGAGGGAAAGTAAGCAAGAATTGAGTGAAAGGTTGGCACTGGGAGGGTGGCTCCTCAAAATAGCTGGGGTTCTGGAGACTTGAGCAGTCTCTGTTCTCCTTCTTTTCTTTGTTTTTCTGTTTCTGTCTGTTAAATTGCAGAGAGTCATTCTCTGCTGTAGGGAGATAGTCTCCATTTTCCTATCAGTAAAACTAGGTTCCTATCAGATTATATTCCATGACAAACTGATATTAAAAATTGAGAATCTGCAAGGTAGAATACCTACTCTTGCTAGTTACTATAAAAAATTTGTTTATGCTTTTCAATTTGACAGAAAAACATGTGACTCTGATTGTAGATATCTGAACATGCAAGTTGGTCTGGATGCTTTTACGTCCGGATCATCCAATCAGCCCTTGCCGCCATAGGAGCTCCTGAGGACCTTGTTGAGGTGATAACAGGGTAGATCTTTTTTGTCTTACCCTTCATTTTCCCTTTTGTTCCACGGTCATGTTTGCATCTATGGACTTAATTGGACCTTTTTACCAGGTTTGCTGAAACAGGAGAAGCACTGGTGTCTTCTGCTGATAAAGTCATTTTTGTTGGATCGCCTGGTGTTGGTAAGATGGTATGATTCCTTTGGCCAATCAAATTGGTTCACTTTGTCCTCTCACCTCTGAATTGTATCATAATTCATAACTTCCATAATTTCATTCTGATTCCGAAGAAATAGTTTCTGATATGTTATGCAGATGTTTAATAAAGGAATTTCCGAGAGGATTAGGTCATTGTTTAACTGAGTAGTATAAGGATCTACTTAATCCCCATTCTGTATGCACCAAAAAAACCTCTGGTTTAGAGTGATGCCTCATAAGCAGAATGAATGAAGGGATAATTCAGAATTGTCTTATACTTTTTCAAAATATTCTTCCATTCTTTTTAAGACGACATCCACTTTTCCATGTATTAAGAAGTCTTAGTGCTCTGATTATATGCTGCATTTTTTTATCCAGATAATGAGAAATGCTGCTGAGACACTTATACCAGTTACTCTAGAGCTTGGTGGAAAAGATGCATTTATTGTTTGTGAAGATGTAGATGTGGACCACGTATGAATCCCTTCCACATCTTCTGATTTCCAAAGGCTTGGATGTTATTGTTGTCTGTTTGGTTGGCAAATGTTAACTTTACAACATATTATTAATTTGAATATAGGCATTCTTGAGTGCCAGAGTTTTAACAGGCATTGATATGCTGAATATAGGTTGCTCAAATTGCTGTCAGGGCTGTGCTTCAGTCAAGTGGACAGAACTGTGCTGGGGCTGAACGATTTTATGTCCACAGGAACATTTATTCTTCTTTCGTCAGTAAAGTTACCAAACTCATAAAATCTGTTACAGCTGTAAGTGTTTTTTTTCATTGGTTAAAATATGTGTTACTTGTGCTTAATTGTCACTTGTGCTTTCACTTAATTGTCACAGGATTGCTATTTCAGCAATCTATCAGCTTGTCTTTACATCTGTTCTAGTTTATTATGAAATTCTTCTGAGACATTCATATGATTCATGATATAGGAACTAAATAAGGAAAATACAGCTTGGTGGGATTCAGTAGAGACAACATCAGAATCCCTTTATTCTAGGGGGAAAAAAAGAGATAAATAAGCCTAAATAATAGAAACTAATCCCTAGAAATCAGGGAACGGATTTCGGATTTCATCACTCCCCCTCAAGATGGATTGTAGATGTTGAGTAGACCCAGCTTGGAGTTAAGTTCGTCAAATGTCTTCCTGGGCAAGGCTTTAGTTAAAATATCTGCAGTCTGTTCTGTTGGCTGGTTGGAATGTATATGAGTGATATCCAGCCTGTCTCTATCTTCTCCTTGACAAAGTGCCTGTCAATTTCCACGTGCTTTGTCCTATCATGATGTACTGGATCCTTTGCTATGCTGATTGTGGCCTACTTATCACAAAACAATCTCATGGTACCTGTAATATGAATTTTCAGTTCACTCAGTACCTTTTTGAGCCATATTCCCTCACAGAGACCATGTGCTAGAGCTCTTAGTTCAGCTTTTGCACTACTCCGAGATACCACTAGTTGCTTCTTGCTTCGCCAAGTGACCAACTGAATAACCTGAGGTTGAACATCTGTCAGTCACTGATCCAGCCTAGTCTGCATCAGTGTAGATCTCAACCTCTTTGTTTGTTGTCTTTTTAAAAAATAATCCTTGTCTCATCTTCAAGTATCTCAGAATTCTATATGCAGCCTCCATGTGTTCTTCAGTTGGATAGTTCATGAATTGGCATGCTACACTTGCAACAAAGCTGATATCTGGTCTAGTATGTGAGAGATAGATTAGTTTTCCAACCAATCTTTGGTACCTCCCTTTGTCAACAGGTGTACTATCATCTTTACTTCCCAATTTTGAGTTGGAGTCCATGGGAGTGTCAGTTGGCTTGCACCTGAGCATCCCTGTTTCTTTCAATAGGTCTACTATATATTTTCGCTGCGAAATTGAAATTCCTCTTTTTGACCTTGCCACCTCCATGCCAAGAAAATACTTGAGATTTCTTAGGTCTTTGATCTCAAATTCTTTGGCCAAGAAACCTCTTAGTTTGAGGAGTTCCTCATCATGGTTGCCTGTTAGAATGATGTCATCAACATACACAATGAGTATTGCCATTCTTCCAAAAGGTGAGTGTTTGACAAACATAGTATGATCAGTTTAACACTGATCATACCTAAACTTCTTCACGACTATGGTGAACCTATCAAACCAAGCTCTCAGTGACTGCTTAAGACCATACAAAAACTTCTTGAGTTTGCAGACTTTGTTGGTAGTGGCAGGTGAATTAAGTCCAGGGGGTATTTCCATGTAGACTTCTTCAAGATCCCCATCAAGAATTGCATTTTTTACGTCTAACTGATGTAGTGGCTAGTCTAGATTCGAGGCAAGTGAAAGTAACACCCGAACTGTATTAAGTTTAACTACAGAGGCAAAAGTCACCTGATAGTCAACCCTGTAGGATTGAGTAAATCTCTTAGCTACTAGCCTTGCTTTAAATCGGTGGATACTTCCATTGGCATTATGCTTGATTGTAAAAATCCATTTGCAGCCTACAGGACTTTTCCCTTAAGGTAACTCGAATATTTCCCAAGTCCCATTCTCCTTTAAAGCCCATATTTCCTCATAAATTGCTACCTTCCATTATGGTACAACAAGAGCCTCATGGATTGTAGTTGGGACCTGCACTTTGTTAATTTTGCTAATAAAAACATGATGAGTAGGTGACAGTATTTCACATGAGACAAAATTATAAATGGGATGATCAGTGCATACTCTCTTGCCTTTCCTTAAAGCAATGTGTTTATCATCAATAGATGAATTATTAGAAATTGAATTAGTTCTGCTGTTACCTGGTGAACTTTGGGATTTTGTAGTCAGATTAGATTTGTGGCCTTGATCTAGTGGTTGTAGTCCTTTCATTTCTTGAGTCTTGTTTCTCCTAGTGTAGACACGAAACTCACTGTTAACTGCAGGTTGTATGTGATTGAGACACTGAGGTGTTTGAGGCTCAATAGATCCAAGTTCTGTTTGGGCACATGGTTTAGGTGTTTGAGGTTCAATTTCAGGTTCAGTTTGGACATTAGGAGATTCTGTTTGAACAAGATAATTGGACTGTGATGACTCTGGTTAGATGGCAAGAACAAGAGAAAGAGTATTAATGTCCCAATGCTGATATTTTTTAGTTTCTATAGTAGAATTCTACCCTTGAATATCAGTTTTGTAGTAAGGATGATTTTCAAAGGAGACATCCATAGAGTTGTAGAACTTTGATGAGTATTCCACAAAGATGCACTTGAGTACTTTTGGATCAAGTTTACTCCTATGTTGAGCGTGTATGTGAACAAACACGGTACAACCAAATACTTTGCCAGGAACAGTGGACAAAATATGAGTGTTTGGCAAGGATTGAAGGACATGTTAAGATGTTTAGAAGTTCAACACTCAAGAAGGCATCCTATTTATGAGATAAGTTGTTGTTAAAACTGCCTCACCCCAGAAAAATTTAGGAACATGAGTTGTAAACATCAATGACCGAGCAACTTCAAGGAGGTGTCTATTCTTTCTCTCTGCAATCCCATTTTGCTGGGGTGTATCCACACAAGAACTCTCATGGATAATCCCTTGACTTGTAAGATAATCACCCAGAATTTTCTCAAAGTATTCCTTTGCATTGTCAATTTTTTAACACTTGTATTTTTGTTTGGAATTAGGTTTGAACCATAGTGTTAAATTTCTTGAAATTGGTTCCAACTTCTGATTTTTCTTTCATGAGGAACAACCATGTGATTCTTGTATGATCATCTATAAATGATATAAACCACCTAGTGCCACTGACATTTTTTACTCTAGATGGTCCCCACACATCACTGTGAATCATTGAGAAAGGATTTGATGATTTGTAAGGAAGACTGTAATAAGAATTGTGAATATGTTTGGAAAATTGACACACCTCACATTGAAATAGTTTCGGATTTTTATTGCTGAAAAGGGATGGAAACAATTTTTGGAGATACAAGAAATTAAGATGACGAAGACAATAGTGTCATAACATGACTGCATGTTCCTTATTTGAATCATTACAAGAGACAAGACTGACATTGGACTGACTTGTGGACTCAACACATACTGCATTAGGAGTTTGTCTTCTAGGAGATTCATCAACTTTCAGAAGGAAAAGTCCTGAGCACACTTTAGCACTGCCAATCATCCTCCTCGAATTCAAATCCTGAAATTCACACGAATCTGAGAAAAATTAAGCAACACAGTTATGATCTTTAGTGAGCTTGCTAAATGAGAAAAGATTGCAATCCAAATTTGGGACATGAAGTATTGAATTTAAAGTCAAATCCTTTGAAATAATAATGGAACATGTTCCACCCACTCTAGATAGGGATCCATCAGCTATTTTTACTGTGATACTTTCTTGAGATGGATAGTAATTATGGAGGAGAGTGGCGTCACCCGTCATATGATGAGATGCCCTGAACTCGCACTCCAATTATTTCACAAAGAATACATTTCATACATGATGTAACTTGAAATTTTTTATGCAATGAGTAATTTTTTAATAATTTATAATATAGTGTATTATATAGTATATGCGGGTAGGATACGCGTAGGGTTCGGGTTTTATTATTTTTTTGTTGGCAGGGTGTAGGTTTTCATTTACAAAACTCGCTAGCGCGGGTAAGGGTAGGTTGAAGATTCTTTTAAGATGTGCGTGGCGGGTTTGGGGTGGGCAAAAAACCGTCCCATTGCCAAGCCTATGTATAAATAAGGAGGAGGAGTAACTAACTCCCTTAAGTCTAGGAACTAAATAAGGAAAATACAGCCCGGTGGGATTCAGTAGAGATAACATCAGAATCCCTTTATTCTAGGAAATAAAAAAATGGATAAATAAGCCTAAATAGCAGCAACTAATCCCTAGAAATCAGGGAACAGATTACGGATTTCATAAAAAAAGCACTGGGAATCTGGGATTCATGATTGGATATAGATAAGGGGGGGAAGGGGCAAAGGGGTCAGGAATTTGGGATTCATGATTGCATTAACATTAAGGACCGGGGACTCCTGTACTAACAAGAACTCATTTTTATCCAATTATTGGAGAATAGGCTTCTGCCTTAGAACTATTTAGTATTAAGTCCTGTTTTTTTTTTTTTTTTCATTTAGCCTTTTGGTTAATGACTTCTTGCAGGGCCCACCACTTGCTGGAAATATGATATGGGAGCTTTATGCATGCATGAGCATTCTGAAAAGCTTCAAGGCCTTGTAAATGATGCTTTAGATAAAGGAGCAGAAATTGTTGCACGTGGTAGTTTTGGACATATAGGTGAAGATGCAGTTGGTCAGTATTTTCCCCCTACTGTGATTGTGAATGTGAATCACTCAATGAGATTGATGCAAGAAGAGGTAGCGAAACTCATTATCTTCTCTGCCTTATGACATTTGCCCTTTTTTTATTTTTATTTTTATTGTTGTTGTTTTAAGTGTTTCACTGATACCAATATTGTTCATATCTATGTAACCAAAAAAAAAAAAATATTGTCCATACCTAGACTAAAACCATTGGAGATTTTGAAATATGGGTATCTGTGTCTCATGTCATATATGTACTGCAACTATGCATTTAAATTTGAGAATTTTCCTTCTATCTTTTATGCTTCAGCAACTGCTTACTAGATGTATCTGTGCAATTTAAATACATCTAGGCATTTGGACCGGTCATGCCAATAATGAAATTTAACTCAGATGAAGAGGCTGTCAAGCTTGCAAATGACTCAAAATATGGGCTTGGCTGTGCTGTTTTCTCAGGCATTCAGAGCCGAGCCAGAGAGATAGCTTCACAGATACATTGTGGGGTTGCTGCAGTTAATGATTTTGCAGCAACAAACATGTGTCAGGTAAATTTATTTTAATTATTTTATCTTCATCTGGGTTCACCTGAAAGGGACTAGTAGTAATGATAAGATCTATGTTTTGTTGATCAAATCCAATTGAGAGAGAGAGAGAGTACTGAAAAAATCACCTGTGTAATGACTTTCTGATTACAAAGTTGGTCTATGGATGGTTTGAAATGGTGGAGTCTGCTAATTTAGCTATGGAACCAACTACGGGTTTATTCATGAGAAAACACAATTTATTTACTATTTCTAATTTACTGTAACATCTCCTTTGCCGTCATAAAATACTTATTTTGGAAAGAATTTCTGCTTTGCATGGCATATCTAATTGCCAATCAGAAATAGATATACATGTTTTAAGAGAAAGAGTTGTTATTCTTTCTTTTATCTGTTTTCTTGCTTATTATTATAATTATGCAGTTCTTTTACCCAAACTGCCAGGATGTGTTCCGAACTCAACCTAGGTTACCTCTTAATTTCCACTGAAGTAAATATGCATTCTAATTTTCCAGTCCCTGCCATTTGGAGGTGTGAAACACAGTGGATTTGGACGATTCGGTGGTGTAGAAGGTTTGCGAGCATGCTGCCTTGTAAAATCAGTTGTTGAAGATAGATGGTGGCCATTTGTCAAAACCAACATACCTAGGCCTATTCAGGTCAGTCTGGAAAACCTTTCATGATGATAATATTATTTTACTTCACCGTGAATAGAAAGATACTGAGATGGGCTATTTCTTTGCCCTAGTATCCTGTAGCAGAAAATGGGTCTGAATTTCAGGAGTCACTCGTTGAAGCACTATATGGGCTCAGCATATTGGATCGTTTGCAAGCGTTGGTAAACGTTTTAAAAATGCTTACCGAGCAGAACTCCCCCGGTGTCAGCAGTAAGAGGAGAAATGACTAATCATGTCAGGTCGGGCAATATGCCAAATGGTTAATATTGTCATATTCTGATGTAAAAATTGAGTCTAACTCTACCTCAAATCCATGGTCGTAAGAGGAAGGCTGCCCAACTCTATATAAACCCCACATCTAGGCTCATGACTCACGATGTGGGACTTCAAGTTGGGTTCATGGCTCCCTCCTTGCAAGTGATACATCAATTCCAAGTTGCGTTCATTACTCTCAACTTGTAACATATTCAAATAATTGGGGGCTTTTGGTTTGTCATTTATCTCCAACTGCAATTTTTGGTAGTCATATTCTATGCCATGTTCTGCCATTTTAGCCGTGCTCATCGTTGCTGATCCTGGATAGTTTCCTGATGAAAGTTAATACGAATTTCTTTTCTGATTATGTTAATGAAATTAGGGAAGCAAGAAAGCTTTCAAGATTAACTGGTATAATGTTTGTATCTTTTTCTTTTCTTTTAATTAATAGGATCTTTTGTGGTGTTAATATTAAATTTGGATTCTCTCATGTTACATTGCTGTCTTGTTGGAGAAACGAGGATAGTTTGTCTGTCTAATCAAACTCGGGTATCTTTCTCTATTCAACGTGAACGTTTAGTAATGGGATTCATATTTGATAATGGGTAATGCATAATTCCAATGGAAAGATGTGCTCAAGATGAAAGTGGCAGTATATATATTCAAAGCAAGTATACAATATTGTTGAGACAAATCTACAACCCCTACTCAACTTTAAAGAACACTTTGATAGCTGCTTTTTCCTAAGGAATTCTTTCTCTATAAAAGAAAACTACGAGTGACGACCTTTTCAAAGAATAGAGCAGTATAATCTATTGGATTGTGGAGGGGGGAAGACAAGAAAACCCAGTAGTACCCATAAGCTCACAGATCCTATTTTTTTTCAATCTTTAGTAAGGACTTGTGGATCATTTAGGGTATTTTTGGATAGCATGGTAGATAAGAGAAGATTGTTGATAAATTTTCCTCTTGAATGGTTGTTTTATAAAAAGGGAAGAAATAAGAGTTCTCGCATGACTTTTAAAATTTTCCTTTATTCACTTCTATGGACATCTTAAAATTCTAACTTAAAAATTCTGAAAGATTTTAATTCTTAAACATTCAAACAAAAGGGGAAAAACAGCAATGCTTAACTCTACATTCTCTTGAGTACCTTTCTCTTTCATTTCCTTTAATTTCTTTCTCCAAACATACCCTTTAGTCAAATTTCTGCTACCCTTAATTGTGATCAACTGGACTAATTAGTGCTTTATCCTTTCTGACCTTGTTGAGAATGGATCCCAAAATGAAGGTGAGACTTCGTGGATCACCACTGCAGGCAGGGTCATGGATTATTATAATTGAAATACCTTCCACTTAGCACGATTGACAAGGTTCGTTGCAATTCCCATTGTCCCCTTCCCCTTCTTTATTATTATTTTGGGTTATTTTTCCCATGCCCTTTGTTTATACAGAAAGCACACTTCTGTGTGCATGGAACAATTGTTGACACTTGTATGCACGAGTAATTTCCCACGAAATTGCATCATCTGACAAAGCGTCATCCATCAATTCATAGCCATTCCGCTTACAATTTACTATTGCAACCATAAACCTCTCATTTTCTAACGAAGGAAACCATGCTTGATTCTCCCTGAAATAAGTTTTTAGAAATACTGTTACTTACACATATCTTGAATTCATAGTTGGTCATGCATAGGTGTTTTTATCTGAGAACAATTAGTTCCAATTATTATTATTTTTCTTTTTTTTGTCAAACTTCAATTTATACACCTATCCAATTAAGTCCAGTTGTGAGCCCAAGTATTGTAGATGTAATTATCTATATAATACAAACATAATCACCTAAATACATGAAACTAAATTTCAGAGGGTAAGTTGAGAAATCACTGTAATTGACAAACTAAATTTACCCATAATGAAATAACGAATGAAGATTGAGCACATGAAATATTTGTTGGGCTTCCCTCCATGTGGACCCCACCATTATTTTCATGTCTCCTTAGTGTACATGTTTGTGCCGTTGGTACTCTGTGCATGTGAAGGTGAGAAAGTGAGAGAATAATTAATGTGTGCCATGATTGTGTGAAAGAAAAATAAAAATAAAAATGTGGCATCTGATGATCTGTGTGAGAGTGTGGCATCCGAGAGTGAGACGTTGAGAGTTCAGTGAGAAAGACTGAGAAACAGAGAAGAAAAAGTAGCAGCTCCTGGCTTTGGTTTCACTGCACTGTGTTAACCAAACTGAAGGTCGGAGGGTCATTGATGCTTGGACTTGGCAGAAATTTGGACAGCAAGTCAAAAGACATCCGATTTTACAATCTGTACGATGCAATTGTTGAAGGGACACTCCTAAATCAGTAGATTGAGCTCGTAATTGCTATTCTGCTTTTGGAAGGTTTTTCATCTCTTCTCATTTTTCTCAAGCTTGTAGCTTCTTGATGTTGCTCTGTTATTTTGTAACTATAGATAATTGAAACTTAGTGATTGTAACCTCACTTCACTATAGTGGATGTTATTTTGTTGAATTGACAAGTCCCGTTTTACCCTTTCATTTGGAGGGGTTTTTCAAATTAAAATTCGTATGTCTTGTCGTTGATGGTGTTTATGTTTCATTGCTTCCATTATCTCTTATTGTTATTGCCATTATTTGTGAAGTTTGCTTCTCATATTCTTACAAGTGAGGGATTGTGATTTGTGTTTTACACCCTATCATTTGGTCTTGGATTTAACTAGTTTAAATGATGGAAGCCAATACAAATAGAATCGTAAGTTTGAATGAAAATAACTATCTTCTGTGGAAAGGCAAAACGAAAGATTTGTTGTTTGTTAAAAATATGCTCCTACTAGTGTTTGTAGGACGGATGAAACTCGTTAGGTTAGTCTATTTATCTGTATAAATTATGTGAGTTGAGTTTTAAAATTAATGACTTGTAAAAATACGAGTGATTTTGGATCAACTCGTTTAACCCATGAGTTAAACGGGGTCAGCCTACGGGCCACCCACGTATATATTTTTTATTTTAAGTTTTAATTTGTTTGTACTAAAAAAATTAATTTAAAATTTTAAAAGTTAATTAAACACAATTTTCTTAAACAAAAGTACAAAATGTATATATTGTAGAAACTAATAGTGACACAATTCACACACAAACACATTCGTCAAACTCCATAAGTTTATGTTATTTATTTATTTGAATTCTCCCTTAACTCTTTAAATGAGATTAAAGTATTCAATACTATATTTATGTAATGTAATATTTGATTTGAGATTGTTAAATTTAAATTTATTTCAAAATTTACAAGTTAAAAAAAAAAGTTTCCTAAGCCAGCCGTTTAAGCCCGTGAGTTGATATCAAGCGAGTTGGACTGGTTAATTTACAACTTGTTTGAATGCGAATAATTTTGTCCCAACTCATTTAACCCACAGCCTATTGTGAGCCCAGCTCTAAGTTTCTAGTTTTATTCGAGAATGAATAGAAGACAATGTTTATAATCATATTGTAAATGAGATACCAACAAACTTTGAGTGCAGTGATAACTAAGCGAGCCTCACTTTTAAAGTGAGGATACAAATTTAATTCTTAGAACAAATAATTATTGGGAGGGCCTTCTACTTGCGACTAATGATGCATATGCTAGTACTTTATGCGACAAAATTGAATCCTTATATACCTATACCTCTAAATTTAGAGAGTTGTTATAGTATTTTTATTAGTTTAATATTAAAAAAAATAGGATATTAGAATAATCCTCCTAAATTTGAGAATAATAAATTGTCCTTGCTGAATTTATGGATAAATTTAAGATTCAAGGAATGGTCATCCATATCCAATCACTTGAATGAATTTCAAGCGATTCTAGATCAGTTGTTAGGCATGAGCATTAATTCTGTCAATGAAATTCAAGGACTTGGGTCCTTGAACACTCTACTTGATTCTTGGGACATATCTCGAGTCTCACTTGGGAGATTGTGTACTAGATTTGGCACTGTTTTCAATTAGAAAAGTTTTTTTTTTCTTAGGTAAAAAGAAATGCTCTTTTTAGTTTTTGTAGTAGCTCTTGAATTTTGTAGAGTAAATATTTATTTTATTTTTATAAAAATATAAGTAATATTAATTTAGTCTTTCAATAATTAATGACATGAAATTAATTTTTTAATATTAATTTTTTATATTAAATTAGTCTTTCAATGACATAAAATAATCATTTAAAAAGACTAATTTAATGTTACATAATTATTAAAAAATTTAAATTAATATCACTTATATTTTTTAAAAATTAAAATAATTATTTATCCTATAAATTATAATGGCTTTAGGACCCAAAGTACGTCGACAGAGCCTGGGCAGTATGATTTGTTATTAGATTTCAAGTGATACCAAACAAATTTTTAAGTACCGAATCGGAGGTGGATTCGTTGTGTTGTATTGCGAAATGAGAGAAATGGATTATATATATATATATATATATATATATAGCGATTTACTTATACTAAATGTAAGTTTTGACACACTTATATTAATTAATAATTTTTTGTAGAATGTAAATTTAACTAATCTAACTGTTGAATTATATGTTATTATCTTAACGATCATGCATATTAAATTTTAAATAAATGGGACATATATAGTTATATAATTTAATAGTAGATAATTTATTAATATTTTAAAATCGTATTATATGTTAAAATAAAGTAATGTAATGAAGTATTAAATAATTTTTTAATTATAAAAATTTTTATGAGATTGATCTATCTTATAAGAATTGTTAATTTAACAGTTTAGTTAGTTAAATTTATATTTTATAAAAATTATTAAATAATATAAATATGTCAAGACTTACCCTAACGTATGTGATGGATTTCATTCGATCCGATTCAATTATTAAAAGCATTGGTACCAAATTTATTTGGAGATTACGATGTCGAAGTCAAATATTTAGCAAGTTCCTTAGCCCGTACTCTCTCCCTTTTTCCACACCAGCGTTGTTGAGAGATGAGATGAAACGAGTTGCCCAATTGGACAAGAAGTCCACTCTGAAAATAAATCAGTAAACTCAATCAACTGGAATAATAAAAAAGCAAGAGTGCTGGAGTTTAAAAGTTCCTTTTGACAATTATAAAAGAAGTCCCTAGCTCTTATGGTTATTTAAATTAAAGAAATATACTACACAATCAAAATTTTATTGTACCATCAATTGCTAAATGTTTATCATTTAGCTCCAACGATCCCAACGCCTTCCATATTCTATTTGGACCAAGTTTAGTCAAGTAGGCTAGATTAGTTTTTTTTTTGTATTAATTTTTTATTTTTATGTAGATCAAGTGAATTATTTTATATTCTTAATAGAAAAATACTAAATCATCCGACAATGACATTGAACCGAAATAAAAATACGCGATAAGAAATCAAAATAACATTATGAATAAATAACTGAATTTTTTTTTTGTGGTGCATTATTGTTCGTTGGACAGTTTAGTACCTCTTGATTCTTATTTAACATATCATTATTTACCTAAAGCGAGTTGGTTTAATTTGTTAAAAAAAATAGATAAAACTTTACATTTTCCACTAGTTATCTTAACCCTTGCTTTTTAATTTTTATTCAGAATTATGTTTTTATTTATAATTATTCTTTTGATCGAATATGTTTAGTTTACAAAATGATTTTTATAATAGTTCTTATAAACAAATAAAAAAATATTTAAAATTAATTTTTTTATGCTAAATAGAATTTTTTTTCATTTTATATTACTCTTACTTTATTAAAAAAAATCGATAAAACTTTACATTTCCATATATACGAGTTCCAATTTCTCCTTTGACTTTCATGTCACTAAGGAGTTAAACCCTTTTGAGAGCCGTTTTAAAATTATAAGCATGCCACTGACCCGTAGTCTTGAAACAATATATCTTTACTATTATTATTCAAGAAATAAAAAGTCATCATTATTGTTTTATTCTTACAAATTAGTCTCTTCTTTTGTCGTACAGTAAAGATATTCTTAAATCAGCTGTTGTGTTGATTGAGATTAAATCTCTATGTAACTTAATATTAATAATCATAGGCTATTTTATTTGAATTTAACTTTTGGTCCATTTTAACTTTGCAATTTTTTCATAATTTAAATTCCTCCTATATACTTCGTTTTTCATTTCTCTTTTCTTATCACTTTCTTTTAAATTTTGCAAAAAGAAATAGAATTAGATACGTGGTTCTGAAAAGACCAAGCTTCTAGTTCCTATCTAGTGGCAACAGGAGGATCTGGTTTGTGTTGCAGAAAAAAATAGACCATTCAATGCCAAGCTGATGCATCCCAGATATAATACAGCAACTGATGCAGAATACATAATTTTCTACAAGATCTTCACTGGAATGCACAATAGTCAAATTCCTTCTCAGAAATGATACTCTTCTCCTTCTGTAAACCTTAACAGATATTTTAGAGACACGTTACAAAGGATTTAATTTTTATATACTGTCAGTGTAAAAAAAAATTTATACTGTTATTCAATCATGTGTTGACACATTATTAAAATAGTTAGACTTTCTAGGTAATAGTTGTGATAGTCAAATATTTTTAATAATTTGACAACACATGATTGGATGAAATGCAAAGAAATTTTACACTGACAATGAATAGAAATTAAACTCATAAAAAAAAAATAAAGGAATCTGACATTGCCATATCTCCATGTTTCACGCTATTTTCTGTCATTTGGATTTTTACACGCCTAAAGTTGCTTTATGATGGTGTTCTCTGCAGCAGACGTTGAAGGACAAAGCAATTATAGGCTCAATGACTAAGTAAAAAGAACAGCCAAGAAGTGACAAGAAATGAGCGAATATTCACAGGGTAGACCACTGTTATTTAACTATATTCCTTGATTGGCACTGGCAGCCTCTTCACGTGGTCTCTTCAACAGTGGTTCCCTTATTTGCCTCCTCAATGAAGTGATAATCAGGAGCAGCAGTTAACATAATTCAACCACAGAAAGACTAAACCATAGCAGCGAATGAATTTAAATGCACTTCATCTCTTGATGAATCCACTTATGTATACCAGGGAAAGATTATTAACATGCTGAATCACATTCTTCTCTCATTCTTGAAATGAAGAAAATGGACAAATTGCCCATAATAAGAAACTAGGAGTTGGGATTCTGCCCGAGAGTGGGGGGAGGGGGAAACGGGAAATGGTTGGTTTATTTTACGGTAGCAATTTCTTTTTTCCTCAATCAAAAATATATTTAAATAAAAACAAAAACCTAGTCAGGCAAATAAACTTAAAATCAATGCTAATTTTGCATGATATTATCTGCAAAAAGAAGACTTCACAACCTATAAATGATAACTGGTTACATAAGAAATAAAATACAGCTATGGCTTTGGTTCATGATCAGCACAATAAGAGAGGCATATGGTATGTAGTTGTTTAGGACGTCTAGAAAAGATATTATCCAAGCATCATATGCTTAAGGATAACTGGCTTAGATATCTTGAAATAGCATATAAAAAATGTAAGGATCCAAGGTTCTCATATTATGATAGTCAGAATTCTATCTAAACAAGATTTCCTAAAAGAGAAAGGCTAAATGCTACGAATTCATTTTCACAAAATGTCCTACGAACCGCTCTACTATTGCATATTTGCGTGTTTCCGAGTTTGTGGAAAAGTTTTTTATTTTCTTTTATAAAAAAATTACTTGTTACGCTGAAGTGAGTGTGGGGTGTGTCGCATCATTTATGGCAATTTTTTAGATACCAATTCGTGGTGCTCTCATTGGAATCACTTGAAATTCTAATCTTCTACTCATCTCAAGTTGAACAGGTGATGCTTGTCAGGATTAATTTACACAAATATAAGTAAAATTATTCTTTAACCAATCTCAGATTATTGAATTCATTTTGATTTAGTGGTTTAAAATTACGCAATTTAATAAAATAAAATAAAATAAAAATAACGAAGCATGTTTTTAATAAATAGGAAGAATAATAAAATTTGTATTTAACGAAGAAAGACAACTTGACTTTACTCTTTAAATTAATAAAAGCAAAAGAGATAACATATTTTTTTTATAAAATGAAAAATAACGTGTTTTAATAAAATTTTATAAAATATTCTCCTAAAGAAAAATATATGTCTAGAAAATAAAAATTAAAAAGATATAATAAAAATGATATTTTTATAATAAATCCAGGCCTACAAAATTTTGTCAAATTTTTTTATAAATACTTATATCTTTATTTATAAAAAATTTATAATTTTTTTTATTAAAAATACAATTTTTTAATTTAAAAAAATTGGCTTTGTTTTTTTTGTCTTGTTTTACTTATTTCTTTTAATTTAAAGAATAGAGTCAATTTTTTTCTTCATTAATTATGAATTCCATTATACTCTCTTCATTAAAAATATGTTTGAATAAATACTTATTTTAGTCTCCTAAAAATACAAGTGACATCAATTTAGTCCTTTAATAATTGTTGACATCAAATTGATCCTTTTGGAGGACTAATTTGATGTAAAACATATCATTGAAAGACTAATTTGATGTCAAAAATTGACATTAAATGACCAATTTGTTGTAAAAAATTAACATTAAAAGATCATTTTGATGTATTTATTATTGTAGGACTTAACTGATGACACATGTATCTTTGGAGGAACAAAATAAATGTTTATTCAATATGTTTCACTATAAAATCAACAGTGAGAAATTCGTATAAGAGTAAAACATACACCGATAATATATATATATATATATATATATATTTACTTACTTAAATCGTGACATACTTATACTGTTTAATAACTTTTTGTAAACGTTAAATTTTATTAATTCAACCATTAATTAAAAATTCTTATGAGATAGATCAAGCCCATAAAATTTCTTACAATTTTAAAATTATTTAATATTTCATCGTACTACTTTATTTTAACGTATAATATGATCAAATATATAAGTAAAATGTTCACTATTAGATTATATACCTTTAAATATCTGACTTATCTAAAATTTGATATTCATAATCATTAAAACAATATCACATAATTCAATAATTGAATTAATTAAATTCACAATTTGTAAAAAGTTGTGAGCAATGTAAGTGTCTGTGTGTGTATATATAACGCACCTATGCATGTAGGTGTCTGAGAAGCACTTTATATGCAATCTCTTGAAGGCATTCACATACCAAACTTTTCCTAAACGACGGAATAATCAATCAAACGCATTGGCAAAAGGAAATATATCATCTACCTACTTTTATATTAATCATGTAATTTGTTATAATTATTGGTTTGGATCAGTGAAAGAAATACCATAGGAAGCCTGAACACTTCAAAATAGTTGTCATGTCGGTGTAACTGTGTCAATGTTAGATACTTCTTCAACAACTTTGAATACTCTCAACCTACATCCTCTAATTTTTTATTTTTATTTTTTGAATTTTTGTATCAATACAAGTGAGATGCCATAATAATTAAATAAATAATAGTATTTTATTCTACTTATAATGACTAATATTGACTTTTAAAACATTAATGTTTTTATTTTAATTTAGGATTCGTATTTTTATGTAATCTTATATTAATTTTAAATATTATATCTAGTCGTATCGTATCTTATAATTTTTAAAATTTACCATATCGTCGCATCCGTCTCATATCGTAAGAAATAAGTATATGTTACAAGTCACAACACGAGTCTGGCTTTTACCTGAGGTGACGATCACCCGAATTAAGAAACTATTTATATGTGTAACTTGAACAGCAATTATATTCATGGAGTTTCATTTCAAAGGAGATTGGACATATATTAAATCAAATGATTTCGTGGGAGTATCATAAAGGACATTTGCCATGTTGTTTTTCAACAGCTACGTACTTATTTTTGAAGTGGCAAAAACTAGAACAAATTATGAAAATCATTTGAAAGATTCACTGGATCGTTTTTTAAGGCTATTGCTTCAATTTTGTGGTCCAACTCGTGTAGATAGTATACTTGTAATTGTCCCAATGAAAACGACTGTTATAGACGTTGTCAGCCTTTATTCGATCTGTAAATAAAAAACTAACAGGGCAATGCTACTTTCAACGGACGCATCAAGTTGTGTGTTGTATAATAGTAAATGGTATTGACAGAAGTCACAACAATAGAATATGAACAAGAAGAAAGAAAAACCAACTAAGGATGCAACATGAATTGGTTAGGAGAGAACCAAATCATAAAAGACCTAACCCCAAAAGTAAATTTTCCTTTCCCACCTTATATATAGTACATCACTTGCTTTAGTTGGCCAAGAGAAGAAATGGTTGACAGTATAGAGAGCAAGGTTCTTATAAGAGAATTTGATGAAGATAGAGATGTTAAAGTGGTGGGGAAGCTTGAGAGGAACTGTGAGATTGGGACGAAAAAGGGGGTCTCCATTTTCACCAACATAATGGATGACCCTTTATCTAGGATTAGGTTCTACCCCCTTCGTGTGATGTTGGTGGGTAACAAATATATTTTCTTTCTCCCCTCTTAGATGATTATCTTTCCAAATCCACAATTGGAAACTTGGGTTGAAGACTTGAAGTTATAAATATATGTTCCTTCCATCCTATTAGCATCTTCACATTGTCTATACTGTTTTTTCTACTTGTAGGAAATCCCTATCTATTTCAAAAACATGTATCCACATGATCATTAATTAAATATACAGATACTAGACTACTGATTATATGTTTCATAATGGCCTATAGGTAGCCGAGCTGCTTGAAAGCAAGGAGCTTGTCGGAGTGGTTCGGGGATGCATTAAGAGTGTGGGGACTCCTTCTGGATCATTCTTGAAGATGGGCTGCATATTAGGCCTTAGAGTCTCTCCTACTTACAGGTAATAATATATACCCACTTTCTTCCATTTAATGGGATGTGAAATTTGGAACTTGGCTTTGAAGCAAGGGATTTCAAGTCAATGTTACACCCAAATGATACTGCAGAACATTTACTCGTGCAGGAGAATGGGAGTTGGGCTAAAACTTGTCACCTCAGTTGAAGAATGGATGCTGAGAAATGGAGCTGAGTACGCATTCCTAGCCACCGAAAAGAATAACGATGCCTCTAACAACCTATTTACCATCAAATGCAACTATGTGAACCTCAGCTCACTTGTCATATTTGTCCATCCAACTAGTTCCCCTGCAAAGCATATTTCCAAGGACATAAAAATAGAGAAGGTGAACATAGACCGGGCAATTTCCTTGTACAGAAGAACCTTGAGGGACAAAGAGTTGTATCCATTAGACGTGGACGTTATTCTGAAGGAGAAGCTCAGCCTGGGCACATGGGTAAGTTATTACAAGGATCAGGGTTGGCTCAACTTGCTGAGCAATTTAGATAATGAAGATATTACCAATGAAACCCCAAGCTCATGGATCATCTTTAGCATATGGAATACATGTGAAGCTTATAAGTTTCAACTTAAGTCCCAGCCGCTCAGGTTTCTTCATACAACTCTAAATCATGCCAAAGAGAAAATTTTCCCTTGTCTCAGAATGTCGGTGAGTGATTCACTCTGTAGACCTTTTGGGTTTCTCTTACTCTATGGACTCCATGGAGAAGGAGAGGACCTTGGGGAGCTCATGGAATCCATATGGAGGTTCACATCAAAATTGGGAGAAAGTATGAAGGACTGCGGAGTGGTTATAACTGAGTTAGGGTTCGGTGATCCACTTGCAAACCATGTCCCTCAAACAGCCTCCATGTCATGTATTGATGATCTCTGGTACGCTAAAATACTTTCAAGCCACAGTGATGTAAAGGATGAACTGCTGATCAAGGGACAATTAGGGAATGTGTTTGCTGACCCTAGAGATTTTTAGGTATATAACCTTCGCGGCTGCTGAGTTGCCCAAAAATGGCTTCTAGCATCACGATCTCAACATAAATTGAGGCTTATGTTATGTATATCCTTGACATTAAGTTATCTATTTCGCTTAAAGCAATTATGATTACGATTAACGTGTTTATTGCCCTTTTATTTTTTATTTAAACTTTTTTTTTTCAATTCCAGATTGAATCATCTCTGTATGTGTGTGTGTTTGTATATAATATAAACCCTTTTGTTTTTTATTAAAACTTTCTTCTTTTTTACCCAGTTCCCCATATATATATATATATATATATTATTGTGATTTTTCTGTAGTAAATACTCGCTGAAATTCCAGCAGACTTTTATCAAACATTTAATAGTTTAATAACATATAATATGAACTCATTTCATGGAATCATGGTGCAGTTTGTAAAAGCAATAAGAGTCTGAAAGCGGAGAGACCTTTTGCTCATACCTTATCTTTTGATACCATGAAGCTGGTTCAAATCAATTGGAAATCGCTCACCTCAATGTTGACAGCTGCTGCTGTCGCAGTTTCGGCTCATGATATCATAACTTAAGGATAGATTCTGTGTTCCAGCATTACCACAATGCTATTCTACGTGTCTCGGCATCAGACACTACAACTCAGATCCAATGTTTTGTATGAGAATTGAAAGTCATTCAAAATATATACGGAATATCAATATCATATATCAAAATATGTATAGAATGTTCTTTTAATAACAAAATAGAGATATTGAATTTTTTATAAAATACCGACATATTTTACGTCCTTATGTGAAAATATTAGCATATCAAATCAAATGCCTCCTTCATATGCTTCTAATAGGCTCCCTTGTACATTAAAGTGAACGTGTTTCCCAAAAGTTTGTGGAGATCCTGCTTAATTTGTTGAAGACCGGCTCTCAAAATAATAATATTATCATCCAACATGTTATCTCTCTGTTACATATTTAATGATTAGTAATTAACCCATGTCCATTAGACTATTACTGTTTAATAGGAGAATTTTACAAATCAGTCCAGATGACAAACATGCAAAATTATTTTTGACGAAAAATATCAAAATATATTACTTTTGACAAAATTACATTTGACATCTTGGAAGACCCAAAATTAATTTTGAAAATATATTCCCACTATGCAAATTTACAGTACAAATTACTTTTGGATCGGTAACCCAACATACATTCACATCCGTAAAACTGTCTAACAACAAGCGACCACAACCATTCGGAGGCTTAATGAATTCATGTACACCTAACCCTAGCCAAAAATAGCATTGCCGAAAAATTGTTTGCTTTTTCAACAAGGATAAATATTTGATCAAATTCTAAACACAAACCATTAAGTTATTAGATATCGTATATTATTTGATAATAAATTTGCTCTAATTATTACTGTCATATTCCCAAAAATGAAGACTTCATTCCAAATAAAAGTCACGAAGGAGAATATGTTGTTGACGTCAAAGGGTCACATATTTATAATCAGAAAAATTTAGAGAAAATTATCAAGCTGAACTCTTGTGAAATTTTCAAATTTAAACGAATTCCTTGAAGTCACATCAATGAGATATGAAAACTGTTAAGAAACTTTTTGTATTAAGAAAGATTAATTATAATTTAAATTAGATTCCAAACAGGCCAATATAAAAAAAATGTGAATTTAATTCAACTGATATTTTCAACTTTTAGGTGTTCCAAATGCACACTGAAAAATAAAATAAAATAGCATGCTAGCCACCAATAGAAAATAATAGCACTTGTTAATAACCATAGATAAATATAGTTAACCACACTATCAAAATATGTAAAGTACTAATTTAAAAAAGCATTAAAGTTCTCTGATTTTGGCATTCTCCTCTAAAACACTGTTTATTCTTGTAAGATCACATTTTCTTCGAGTCCAAAAATTCACAAAAGTTCCAAATTCATCATTTTCCCAGCTCGTTTTTTACCAGAAGCTTGTGATCTAGTTTTTGATGCAGCAAGTAGGGAAAAAGAATTCTTAATTGTTGGTACCAAAAATAAAGCAACTGATTCGGTAGCGCCTGCAATAAAAGCTCAGTGTCATTATGTTAATAAAAAATGGCTCAACGATATGTTAACGAATTGGTATACTACATAAACGAGACTTCATAAGTTCTAGGACTTGAGAACGGAACAAAAGACGGGGAGACTCAACTGTCTTCCAAAAAGAGATGCTGATATGTTGAAGAGACAATTATCTCACATGGAAACATTATGTTTAGTTTTGATAATAACTCAATAACAATAACATTATACGCGAATGACCAGTACGCCCCTATAGCTCAGTGGTAGAGCGTCAGTCTTGTAAACTGAAGGTCTGTAGTTCGATCCTGCATGGAGGCATATACTCATTCTTTTTCTTCCACCTTGTCAACTTTATCTGGTTTTCGGAATTGTGATGTATTCGGATGTAGTTTTAATTTTAAGAGCTCCTGGTTTGCCACGAGAAAGGCCTTCACAGATTCACAGCCTTTAACTTATCCTAAGCCTTCATATCCTCATCCTAATTCATTCATGTCGAAAACCCACTATCAGTAGTAGTAGAAATATGTCAGGTCACTTAACTGAGGTTTATAGTCTAGTCTATTTCGATCTATTTGATTGAGTCTAGTCTGTTTATCAAACAAGTCAAACTTAGGTTTATTGATATTATAGAGTTTAAGTAGAGAAGGAATAAAAGAAAGAAGAAATACTAATGAATAATATGATATTAGATTGATTTGATGTGTTGTAAAATACGAAGCACTAACCCTTATTTATAGTAATAATTAAGTTAAGTACTAGTGTAATACAATTAGTACAAGTCCAATCCCACTAAGACAATAATATTCCTAACCTTAATTAAAAAAGGAAACAAATCAAAAAATATAATGAAATTAGAAAATAACTCATAAGATTGCTCTCTCAATTAGATGACTAATTGATTTCACAATATATTATAAAGATATTCTAAAAATATGCTAAAATACCCGAAAATATTCTAAGATATTCTAACAAGGTTTTCGAAAAAGCCTACCTAGTTAAATAAGCACGGGCCTAAGCTTTTAAAAAAGTTTATTTATCTTAACAAATCGGCTTATTTATTTATTATAATAAGATATAATTAAAATTTTATAATATTTATATGATTTATTAATTATATAATAATATAATTTATTTATTTTATATACAATATAATAATTTTGTTAAATATTAGATATATTTGAAACTTATAAAGTTTAAGCATATTAGTTTATTAGAAGGTTTTTATGTAATGTAAGCTTTTAAATATACTTTCAGATCAGACTCAACTTTTATGTTTTCACAAAGAGATGAGACTAAACCAAAAAAAAATCTTATGATACGTAATATGTCAAACTAAGACCAAAAAATTTCGAAACAAGTCAAACCTATTTAAAGTAAAATCTAATCTATTTCCACCCTTAAGTATCATAAACGTGTTAAGAAACATAAACAACCCAAGGCATCGCCAAAATGATCATGCATGAAGCACCAGCATACCTTGTGAAGCATTTACATTGCCTCTGCTTCTTCATAGCCAAAACCTTCTTCGCCCTATTATGTAATGCCAAGTCCAAATTCACTCAGTAAGAATTGAAGCTTCCATTTGGAATTGACTCGACCCGACCCTCTCCCGCTCAAACATGGGTTTAGGGTGAGATGGGAAGGGGTTGAGTACGTGTACGTCGTGGGGTACAATGGGAGGCAACTTTGAAGCCAAATCACTTGTGTGGCTGAGCCCTTCATCTAGAAAAGCATATTTTCATGACACGTGTCACGTGTGGACTCATCATTGGGAGGTAATATTCAGATTCATGATATTGTGGACAAAGTAGCATTATCTAAAAGGCCGACACAAATAAAAGGGAAGAAAATAAATAAAACAAAAAGCTGCTGGTGGCAATAGCATGAAAAAAGACAGGCAGAATCTACCGCCGGAAAAATATTTATTCACCTTGTGAGTTTTAACTTCTAATAGCAATAGGGTTGGCCATGCCATGATATGATGGGTCCTTACTCCTGCCCCTTAGCCTGAATATATAATATTGGGAAATCAGGGACATCCAAAAATCGACTTGATTATATTATGAATGTCTGGGTTATTTACAATCCTCACAATACAGGTCTTTCAATAAATTCGCCAAAACTGTTAGGCCAATAAGGCTTTATTCCAAGTCAAAGCAGGACAAACATATCTAATCTCAATTTTTTCAAGGGAAAAAATATATAATTTCGACCTAAAACTTTTTTGGATTAACCAAGTTCCCTCATAATAGCTGTCTGTCTGCCTTTATCAAATCTGAAGGGCACAAAAGCCCTCAAACAACCGTAAAATATTAACTAGCAACCCAGCGCCTCTTTCGAGCTGGCCTATGTTGCTTCATTTCACCTGTATCTACTATTGAGTCATTGTCAATCTTCAAGCTCTCTTCAGCTTCTTTTTTCATTGTGATGGGCTGCTTAAAGCGCTCCCTACGTTTCTCCATCTTAGCTAATGATTCAAGAATCCTTTGGCTGTCATAACCACCTATAACCCGGTCAGACTTATTTTCATTTTGTGACATTCTCTTCTTCACACTGTCAGTCAGTGCTGCACCCACAGAAACATCTCTTCTGGATACAGAAGCCTCTATGTATGGTTCTTCTGTTACAATCTGACCGTCCTCAATATCCAAACTTTCTATATGCCCTTTATCTGCAAGGTTCTCAAGCCATTTCTTATTTTCATGGTTGCTCTCAAATTTTGAGATGTCGGATTTGATGGTCTTCTTATGAGATTCATCATAACCCACTAAGGCTCTCCGCTTCTTAGCAATCCCCTGATCCACATTTTCAAGCCTACCACTGCACACAATTCTGGAACTTCTTGCTTGAGACTGCAGAATCAGTCATGAGTACACATCACAAATTTATAATCAAACCAAACACCAGGAAAATATCAACACATGTAACAAATAAAAACACTGATGCTGGACACATGCAGTATAACGCATCAAAAAAATAAGTGAAAGTGCAACAAGGTGGTAGATAAATGTGAGTTGCAGAGTTAAGAGTGTCAAGTATAAACATAGAAACTAACACCATGCTCATAGGTAGCACCAAGTCATTAAAGTGACAGCATGGTAGGTAAAGGTATTAGCCCCCTTATTTCAACATTTGATCATAAGGTCAATATAAAAACAATGTCCAATACAATAATCATTAAAGCTATTCCTCTGATCGCTCATTCATTCAATACAATACTGCAGACAACAACGTCTACTCGTTCTTTTAAGCTCAATGCTTCTGAACCAATCTAATTATGAGTAATTCAAGAACTAAAAGTATGAATGACACTGAAACTGTCAAATTTATGTCAGACCAAGATCATCTAAGCATGTAAATGAGGGTACAACAAATTGAATTGGGTAAACAGTAGCCAATATCTTTACTAACACAAAATCAACGAACAATAATATACCTTCAGGCTGCCAATCATCTGCTTTGGAAATCATTTTAAAGCACTACCTAAAACTACATAAAAAAATAGCCACACTACAAAAGCCAGAAACTAGTCACTACACTACACATATCTTGAACATACCATAGGCAGACAAGCGCCATTAGCAGAGAAATGTAAATGCCTGAGAAGACACCATCCTTATTGCCCAAAACACTAATTTAGAACCAATAATAAGGTCCAAAAACCAGATCAAACGTGTAAGTCCACTTTCTATATCAAAAAATACTTCTACTTGAAAACCAATGCAGACTTTTGAAGGTGATAAAATATTGTAATTCTTTAGCATATCCATGCATTAATAGATAAACAAGAAGATAAAGGTAAACAATAGCATAAACAACTTAGTATGCCCATCAAGCTCTATGGACAAACTATAATATCTTAGTAAGAGATACTAAATCAGTGACAGATAGTCTATCAGCTATTGCTCATGCTTGATGCATGTTATTATACATGTCCAAGACTACTATTTTATTTCTTGGGACTTTTCTCCATGAATGGTTGAGTGGGGGACTTCCCAAGTTAGTTTAGTTGCAAGATAATATCTAATATCTAACTGATAGAGAAATTAAAAAAATCAATGAAAAACGTGCAGGAAAAATAAGATGTCTAGTGTGGAAGCTTCAATCAATTAAAATCTCAACATAATATAGAAAACATATACCATAAGACCAACAATTATCCAAAGGAAAAAGATCTACAGATGTGGCCCGGATCAGATATGCTAATCAGCCACGTTGATGGCAGCATGCTTAATCACCACAACCCATTACCATATTATGTTAGATTCCCAGCACAGCCCATAAACTAATTTTGTAGGCTGGTTCAGAAGCAAAGGGAAAAAGGGAGAGAGAGAAATCTTAGTCTACGATCAACAACAACCAAGCCTTATCCTACTAGGCAGAGTCGGCAAACATACTTGACACCACAATATTACTGTATCATGAAATATTACTAAACAAAATGACAAACGGGCAAACATATTTGACACAACTTAAGCATCTTCAAGCCATAGAATATCTCATTTTAGTTGCAGAAAGGAAGTCCGAGACTAATGTTACAATGACTTCTAGGAATTTCATATATTTGTTTTATGTGCTTGGCCTGAAATTCTCTCTATAGCATAGCGATGCTGAAACTCAAGCACATCACTACAATATAGAATTAGTTCAAAACCATAAATTAAAAAAAATTAAAAAAAAATGAGAAGGAAGAGATATAAAACACAGTAAATAATTGGGAGACTGAGGGCAGTAGTACAATGGACATCGAATGAGATAACATCTAACAAAAAGAAATAAAGCCCAACAGATGTGGAGTAGCTCATATGTATAACTACAGCAGTACAGGTTCTTAACAATAGTTTCCCCAACTTTACCTTTCCTTCCCCATTAACCAACTCAACTGCTTTCCTGCATCTCAGCACTGCCTGCCCACGCTTACACATAATCCTAGAGCTTCCTTTTAAACAGCTCTCACTACCTCTCCTTGGCATATTTAGCTGATGCTGCTGCAATTTTACATCATCAAATTGCACCTTAGCATGCAGAGATGTTCCATGCATTTCATGATGCCTAAAAATGATTTCATCCTCCGTCCAGTTCAGGACTTCAGATGGGGACCTGTAAAACTGATACTCTTCTACAGGATGAATTATAAAATCTTCATCTTCAGCAGCATCAGTATAACCACAATACCAGTCACTGCCTCTGTTGTCTCTAGCATGTTTATGTCTCCCATATCCCTCAAATTTTTCATTTACTCTAGTGCCATACACATAATTTCTCTCTGAATCTGTATAAGATTGTGTACAATACCTCAAATTTGAAGTCTGGCGATGTGTGTATTTCTGACACTTATCTTCTATTTTCCCAGACCACAAGTTATCCAAAACTAAAGGGGGCCTGTCACGATGTCTACTCCTTCTGGCAGATCTTTTCCACTCTCTATCAATATGTGTAAATTGCTCCTCGCGTTTATCATCTAAAGATTCCATTTCTCTCCCTGCAGAAGTGGACATTATATAGCTTTTGTTTAGAACCTCAAACTCACATTCATCAAATGATTGATCATTATTGCAGTTTCTGTCCCTAAAATGGGACTTGTCATTTATTCTTCCCCTTTGAGAATCCCTCTCCTTCGCAGGAAAAGATGAATGTTTTGGACGAAAGTGCCATGATTCCCTATAAGAGTGAGGACTCGGGTCATCAGCAGAGTGTCCCCAATCAGTATGATACCAATCTCTCTCTCTGTCTTCATTATCTGCCATTAGAGTTCTTGGTTCAAAAAAACACTCCCTCTCATTCCTATTTTTTCTGACATATCGGTTTGTATGCTTTCTGAAGCTTTCTCGATCTTCCCTATATGAATATTTAGTGTATACTGTCGGGACCAGGTCATCAGCAACCTTTTCACCACCATAATAGCAGGATTGTTTTGTTTCCCTATTATATGAAACATCTCTTCTTTTACAACTACCAAAACCTTGCAGTCGTTCTTTATGTCTGTCATAATCAACAAATTGATGACCCAATGGAGACAGATCCCTTGCACTAGACATGAGGATGGAGGAGACATCATTATCGTTTTCAATGTGCTTATCCAGCTTAGAACCAGGCTCATGGCTACCACTTTGATGCCTCCATTCCTTTCGAAATGGACCTCTATTTCTTGAATAATAAGCTACATTTACTGGTTTTCTGTTGAAACTGTTGTTATTTGAGTTCTTATGATAAAGTGGTAGAGACTCCTTCAAGGCAGTGACAGAATTCACTGATTGCCTTCTTAAAGGGCTACAACTTTTCTCATTATCATCATGTACACTGTTTTTTGTTGCCTCAGAATCACTATCAGGATAGGAAGTTAGGCTAAGCTCTTGATCACCAAGTGACAATTCTGATTCAATCCAGCATGGATCAGTACTGCATGTGTCTATGCAAACACCTTCCTGTGCTTTTATTTCTCTACCCGGACCTTCTGCAATATGTTCTGAATGTTGTTCTGTTTGATCCTGATGCTCATCTTCCTCTACACCAGGAATCAGGCCATTTCTGTGAAAATCAGAGTCTATATAAGCTAAGTGAAGCTGATAACACCAAGTCCAATTCACTGAACCAACAAGTGACTTCAAGAAAACATGGAGAATTTTAACAATGAACTTATGTTTCAATAGAAGGAGAAAAAAGTGCAAGTCATTTACAACCAAAAATCAACTTGTAACAAGCAATGCTGACAACTATTTATAAGAAATGATTATTCACAGAATGGAAATACCAACAGTATATTTTGAGGATGAAAATCAGCTGCAGTAAGGTACTATTGTAATGTAATATGCCTTTCACCCACTAAGCCTTTGCAGATAATTGGGACCAAAAAGTTGAGGAGTAGGGGTCTTCTATGTTTGAAAGACCAAAAACCATGTCATATCTATATTTCCTTATATTTTCATCTGAAATTTGACAGACTTACCCATACTTCTAGCATGGACTAAACAGAAATGCAGAAAAGCCACAATGAAGTCAAAACAGATCTATGTCTAATAACTCTCACAAGCAAATATATTATATAGAAAGGAATAACTCAGATCCAGCATCTGACAAACAACAGACCTTTTGTCAGCTGAAGAGCCCTCTAATTTTTTTTCATCTTCCAACTGCTGTTCTGACAGCACATCGTCACGTTCACTGGAAGAACTGAGAATATTTCTGTTATTGCCTACAATACATTCCCCTTCTAATGATGCATCCATTACAATGCTATTGCCAGAACCAGAACAATCGTCAGAGGACTCAAGCACCTTGATCTGCTCCAAACCAAGCATAATTACCATAAAGACATAAGGCAGATACGGCACATGAATTGTGGTAAACTTAGAGTAAGTGCACACCTGTATAATAACATCAGAATCCCTACTGCGTGGACGCCTTACACCTATGGATGGTTGGCGTTCAACCAAGCTGTCCTCAACCTGAATCGCTCTGCCTTTTGGCTGAATTATCAAATATCAGTCAGTAACAAAGCCCAAGTTCATATTCGCATGCAACAGTTAAGAATATAGCTTGAATAAACTTACAAAATATCAAAAGTGAAAAAATAAAAAGTGGTGTTGAACGCTGAATATTATTCTGAATGTGAGACATGTGTTACAAAACACTAACCTAATGCTCCTATTTAAACTAATAACCTAGGTCACGTACTAGTGTAGTACAACTAGTACAAACCTAGCCCAATAAGACTACTAATAACATACATGACTCCTAACTTCTAGCAAGGGGCAACTGCTTAAATCTTAATATAAGCATACCAATTCACATTCTGATGAAGGAGAAAGTACACTCCCTAACACGGCTTGATCAATTTGCTCTCTCATGTCTTCCTGAAATAATTACCCCGGTAAGCAAGATCGGGCAAGAGAATTCAGCACAATAGCACAACTTATTACATAATTTGTTAATTGTTCTTTCACAAAGATTATGTTACACACCTGATTCAATTTCGCAGACTCATCAACAGAGATACCAGTTTGCATGGATGTTCGCCAAAGTTGCTCCTACATACAGTTTAAGTGTAAGGTTCTTATCAGCTAAGTTTCACAAGAGTCTCTAATTGAAACCAAATGTCAACAATATCACCACTAAAACGTTAAACAGATGAACTATTGGGTAATGCCAAAAACGGTAGCAGAAACTCCAGTACTGCTAGCTAGAGAGATGGATAAAATATGCTAGAAGATGACTAGGGAAACCAAGAGACACACATCACATAAATGCTATAAGGTGAGAGATCTTTTGGGAACAAGAATGTACTCACTAATGAAGCACGGTATTGCTTCCAAGTGTTCTCATTAAAACCAAAGTTGAAGTAATCTGTTATGTCAACTCCAGGAACCCTCCATGGCTTCTCCTTTAATGTATCAATGTTTACATCAAATATACTCCTGTAAGGAAGGGGGGAAATCAGGATAGAAGATAAGATTTATGAATGCTAGCTAGAACATAACACATTCAAAATACCATAATCATTGTAAATTTCAGTACTTGGGTTTGTGATCACAGAACTCTGCCATAATATACAGCTTACTCAATCCATATTTGGTTTGTCAAAGAATTTGAAACGCTGTGCAGTTTCCCTTTTTGTTTTGGGGGGCGGGGAGTGGAGGATGGTGGACAATGAAGCAAAACAAATTGAGGTCAGCATGGACAACATATCAAAATGTATACACTGACCAGTACCAAGGAAGAAACGATCCATATCCCCATTGAACCATCTTTGGATTAGCTGCAGCACATTTACGAGCAACATGATAGGCCTGGTTCTGGATGCATGCATGACCATTCCACTCGCCTTTAGTAAAGGATGAAGAGTAGGAAGCCATCCCCATGGGCATGGACGTATTGGCCTTCATATTATTCACAAACATCGACCCTCGAGTCCTCATATACTACATAAATAAATGAATCATAATAAACTTTAAAACATTAAACACCGGTCTCAGTCACATAAATACTACCGCAATGCCACCAATGACGGCAATTAGTGGGAAAAACACATAGTAACCCTTTAATTGAAAAAGAAAATATATAAAAAAAAACAAACAAACAAAATGGAAAATATCAATCCATTTATTAACTGAATCTAATTTTTGTAGACACTGTTTATTCATTAAAAGTACCAGTTTCCACAAATAATAGAAACAGGCATTCACCACACAACCAAACTTTTTTCCCATTTTGTCCAACCCAAAAGCAAAAAACAATTTCACAATCACAAACAATCCTAAAAGAAAGAGAGAGAAATAGAGTACCTTATGATGAAAAAATCTTGAACCGTATCCACCTTTCATCCCATTTTTACTCCGACCACCATATGCATTGGAACTCACCAATTCCGACCCATCAACCAACCGATCACCGCACTTTCCGTTCTTTCCCAAATTGCCGGCTTCAGCCACAAAACAATCATCCTCACCACCATCACCATCACCAACACCAGCCACAGCACCCCCAACAGGAAAATCAGGGCAATCCTCATCATTCAACACAATATTCAAATCATCGTCACTGTCACTCCCAACGTAATCATCGTTCACCTCCTTGTCGCCACACACCGAGTCATTGTTGGCATTGGGAGGTGGTGTAGCGTGAAGTTCAAGGTCGGCGTAGAGTTCTCCGAAATCATCATCGTGAAAAGCTGCTTCCATTTCTGATATTTCTCTGCAAACCCTCTCAGTGGCTTAGGAGAATAGAGGTACCTGTGTTGTTGCTGTTGTCAGGGCTTTTTCGTTTGAAGAAGAGGTTATGCAGTTTATTATGCACTTATCGTGCTTATGGGTGGCCACTGCCCACTACTACAATCTACAAAGCTCGAGTTTGGTGCCGTTAAACTTTG
This sequence comes from Styphnolobium japonicum, assembly GCA_023212625.1. Lineage (NCBI taxonomy): Eukaryota > Viridiplantae > Streptophyta > Magnoliopsida > Fabales > Fabaceae > Styphnolobium > Styphnolobium japonicum. The sequence goes on along the minus strand of JALBWW010000003.1, from coordinate 13,994,460 downwards.
CTCACTCACTCCCATCCCATTTTCTAACAAAAAGGCTCTAGAAGCCTCTAAACCCCTAACCTAAATATCTTTTTGCCAAAACCCTCCCCTCAGATTCTTAAACCCTAGCATGAGTCATCGACGCACACACATTTGTGAGCGCTACTTTTTTCTAGGGAAATTAAAAAAATTAAATATTTTTTTAATTCTAATTTTTACTTCTTTTTTTAAAAAAAAAAATGTTTACTGACTTCATTTCAATTTTCTATTTTATATATGTTATCAAAGCTATTGTTATTGTCTATTTATTAATATGAAATGCTGAGCTGACTAATGATTTGTCTACATCAGCAGTCTTCCTAGTGATTAGGAACCCCTCTTATTTTCCGGGCGTTTCCTTAATTAAGTGTCATGAACACGAATATTATACTTTTTTTGTATACATATAATATAGATTTATTATAAATTCAACATTTCATATTTATTTTATGTAATTAACCTTACATGAAAATATTGGGTCTTACTGTACAAAATTAACTTTGACAAATGGGTCTATAGACTATACAAATATTTCGTCAATCACCCTACCAAGTAAACAATTTTAACCCATTCGTCCATGACCAGGAAATTTTTGGGCCTACACATTCCAATGCAGTGTCCCATTTTCAATGAAGGAAATTCAACCCAAGCAGAATTTGGCACCCATGGGACAGCACCGATTTCATTCTGAAATTTTGATTGAGTTCATTTTTATGATAAGTTTGATCATATTCGGGTCAGTAGGACGAGATTGAGACCGGCCAATTTGATTAATTTTTTAATTATTTTTTATTTGTATAAATTTATTTATATTTTTTTCATATTAAGATTTAATCTAATTAATAATTATATAATAAGTAAAAAATATAATAATTAAAAATATAAAAAATCACAATACTTATTAAAGTTGAATATTTAAAAAAATATTATAATAATATATGAACAAATATTTTATTTAATACTAAGCCAGACAAGAGTGGTCCAAAAGTGACCGGATCTGGATCCAAAATATATATCAGATCTAAAAAGAAGATATAAACACTCTTGAGTCAGGAATTCTCAAGTCAGACCGAGTCATAAAGCGTCCCAGAGCTGCACCGTGCATACTCCACGAACAAGCATCCTGTGGAGGAATGGTGAGGGGTATTTAAGTCTTTGGCATGAGAGAAATGGAGAAAAGAGAATTAAAGAAGAGAAAAATTGAAAAAAAATTTTGTTTAGTTAGAAGGAAAAATAGAAAAGAAAAAAAAAATAGTGGGTCTCACACTTTTTTCATTTCTCTTTTAAAGTGAGAAGAAATGAATAGAGATAAAAATTTGACTAATATACCCTTCTTTTTATTATTTTATAAATAAATAAATAAGAATAAATATGTATTTACAACAAAATTTAATTTTTTTTTTTTTATTTTTCTCTTAATTTTTTTAATCCAAACAATTTAAAAATTTACTCATCTTTTATTTTTATATTTTATATTTTATTTTTTTTATTTTATTTTTCTTATAATTCAAACAAAATCTAACAGTGGTTTGTAGGTGACTAAGAAAGAGGGGTAAGATGGGCAAGCTAGATGGGCCCTTACAAGTTACAACACTTTGTGCCACGTCGTGTTGATATGAACAAATCGTTAGTCACCTCAACCTGAAAAAGGTTGGAAAAAAAAGGAGGAATGAAAATGGAAAATGAAGAGGGAAAAAGGATAGGGAGGAATTAAATTTGTTGTTCCTTTTTTATATTTTTTTAATTAAACATTGATAATTTAATAGAAAAAATTAACAATTAAGAGAAAATTTATTATCAATTAAAAAATTACTGAATTATCATTATTTAATTTAAAAAAAAGAAAAATAATAAAATAACAAATTTGAATCTGAAATGAAAAAAAATGTGTATGGGTGGGAGGCAGAGAGCCGTCATAGCATGTAATTTATGAAGGTTTAGTAATAACAGCCGTATTTAACACCTTTTTTGTGGTGTTACTATAGAAAAAAAAAATATTGAGAGGAAGTGTGTGACCTATAAGAGTCACTTAAAACAAAAAAGATTGTTAATGCCAATAAAATAAAGGAAACATTTGTTTAATAATCAACAATATTATCAATTAAGCATATACTATAACAAAAGGTATCAAATTCTAAAAAATTTATATTTGTTGATAATTTTGATAGTAGATATTTTATCTTGTAATTTGCAAAATTGTGAGTATAGAATGTTAGCCAAATTACGTAAATTTCTAGTGTTTTTTTGTGCTGTTTGGATATGACTGACTTTACATATAGTGATATGGCCGGGAAAAAAATTGCTTTGTGAAAACTATTTCAATTTTCAACAAAAGTAAACATAAACGAGTTGTAAAAAAAAAAAAATTAAACAAAGTGAAAAAGTAAAGTTGCTTCCAAATATTGATCTCAAATTCCATTTGGTAGACAAACATATGTCAAGTCAATGTACGGTTGCCGGTGTGAGGTTTGTGCCGTGAAGGCAAGCATGCGCATCATCGACGCCGTAGCTGCGGAGGAGTAAGTAACGTAGCAGAAGCAGTAGGCCTGCTAGAGTAACAGAACCTGTACCCCTTGCACTTGCAGGCATGCCTCTAGATGGAAAGTTAAGCGAGCATTACTTCAAGGAAAGTTATACAAAGGTGTGGGAGATATCAGATAAGTGTAATACTTTTCAATTTTGTATAGGGATACACTTATCTGATATCTCCCACACCTTTGTATAACTTCATACAAATGCTCGATTTTATTTTAAATGTTATACTAACTTTTAAAATAGTATAAAGGCTCGTTTGTTAAAAATTGTTTCCAACGTGAAGTGGCCTTGACACTCTTTCTAAGGAAGTCTCCCGGAAGGAAGTCTAAACACACATGTTATTATTCCATAAGTATATATTTATATAAAAACTTATACAGATAAATGTTTGTATAAAAAAAATTAAGTAACAGAGCTATCTCTATCTTATGACATTAAAAATAAAAGAGATTGGTTGGTATAATATTAAAAAGTATTTTTTTTAGAAGAAAAAAAATACAATTCACAAGGAGCTCAATGCAATTTGATATGCATATACCTCTCTGCTTATGACTCTTATTTCTCTAAGAAAAAGTTCTTCACGACTCATTTAGGTTTGTTTGTTATAGAGTAAAAAATAATAATTTTAACCTTTAATAATTTAAATATTATTTTTTTAAAATTTTTAAGAAAAGTAAAAATTATTTTGTATTTATTTACAATCATAAACATTATTTTTTAAATAAGGGTAGCTTCTCTTTCTTCTATTGTAAGAGATTTAAAAAAAAACTAATGAGTAATTTTTCATTTTAACTATAAAAATAATATTTTTAAACAAATAATTTTTTAAATAAACTTAAACAAATACAATCAAAATCATTTTTTTACTTAAAAAAAGTGATTTCTAAATCAAATAACATGTAACAAACGAACTCTTATATTGAGAGGATTGCGAGGATTAATTTCTCGAGATATTGAAATCCATTTAAGGGGTTAGTATCTCCTAACAAATATTTTCCCATACACATGGATCATAAATCAAACATTTAATCACATACTTAAAGGATTCAAATATCTACCACTTATGTCACCTTATGTTAATAATTAGAAGTAGATGAAAACTACTCAATGAACAATACTTCAATTTAAACTATCGTTGTGGTTTAGATTGTTAATTTATGGTACGTTTTTAGATGTGTTAACATCCAAACTTCCACGTATATATACATATTCAAAACGCAGTTGAGAAATGTTAATGGATTTGATAAATTTGAGGTGGCTCCATTTTTCAATATTTTTTAAATTACAGAGTAAAAAGATTTAATCGGAAGTAAGAAAAGATAAGGGATTATTTTGTTACTCATTTTTTTTAAGTATCAACTAGTCTATCTCCTCGTGATTTTCACGTAATTTTTTACTCTATTTCTTCTATATTTAGCGTAATTTTTTCATTGTATATGTATTTTTATAGTTGCTTCATATTTTTAATAATATAATTTTAATTCGATATTTTATACATATTTAATTCTAATATATACCTCCGTAAATTTTATGAAATAGTTTTTATTTTAGGTTTTATGTGTTTTTTTTATTATTTTTTACATTTTTAATAATGGGTTTAATTTGATTAACTCTCATTGTAAATTTTTTGTACTATTATCAAATTATTTGTTGACATATTATTAAAAAAAATAAATTTTCAAATAGTTATTGTCATAGTCTAACTTATTTAATAATGTGATAATATATCATTGAATAATAATGTAAAATTTGTTTAAACTAACAGTGTATTAAAATTATATATTTAAATAATATAATTTAAGTTTAATTTGAACAATTGTCAATGTAAATTTTTTTATATTATTGTTTAATCATATGTTGACAAATCATTAAAAAAGTGTGACTTTTTAGATAATTGTTGTCATAGTCAAACATTTTTTAATGACGTAACAATATGTTGTCATAGTGTAAAAAAGTTTTACACTAACAATGTATTAAAATTATATCTTTTAATAATATAATTGGAGTTTAATTTTAAATCATTGTCACTTTTTTACACTATTGTTCAATCATATGTTAACAAATCATTAAAAGAGTATGACTTTTTAAATAATTGTTGTCATAATCTAACTTTTTTAATGACATAGCATTATATAATTAAGTAATAGTGTAAAAAAAATGTACACTCATAATTAATCAAAATTAAATTCATATAATTTTAATTGAATATTTTACATTTATTTATTTATTTTATATCTTACATATCTTATTTTTTATTACAAATTTTAATTTTAAGACAAAATCATTTTAAAAAGAATAATAAAATTAACAACGTTAAATTACTTTTATATAGCAGTTACAATTTTGTTGTGTAACTTTATATAACTGTAATAATTTAACATCCTATATTAGATATGTATATTAATTAATTTAGAACAATGAATGTGAAATTGTTTTAAAAAATGACATCAAATATTAAATAGTAGTTATAGTTATATTATTTACATTTGTGTAGTATGTGAATTTTGTTTATAGTAATATTTAGATTTTAATTTCTCAAAACTTGGTGTGAACAACAAGCGGAGTAGCTTTACATTTTGAATTATAAATAAGAGGCTTACACATGATAAAACAACTGAAAGCAAATAAAAAACCAACTGTTGCTAACTAGAATAAAAAAAAATTCAAGAAAGAGAAGAACGAAACAGAAATAAAGAGACAAGATTTAGGTAGAAATAATTTTCCCTGAATTAAAATCAAGAGCTGCCATCTGGTTTTAGAGGCAGTCTCTTTATTAATAGATAATAGATATAAAATAGAGAGAAAAGTATTTTTTTTAAGATAAATTATGAATATATTTTAATACAATAAATCTTTTTAAAAACAAAAATATTGAGTCCCAATTATAAAAGGGAAATTATTAATTTTATTATTATTTTCATGAGAATAATTTAACTGTATATAAGTTTTTAATAATTACTTTTAAAATAAAAAAATAGACTTTTAACTGGAAAAAAAAAATAACAACAAAGAATTTTAATATTTTCAGTATGTGTAAGAATTTCTCGCTAGGGTTGGCTAAAAGCTACGTGGCAAAGATAAATTACTTTTTTACAAAAGTAAAAAATGAAACATCTTTAACACCCCTAGCTTACTTAGAAATAGGAATAAAATACTCAATTTTCAAGTGAAACAGGCAACAGCACGCAGAGGCAGTAAAAAAAGTGAAAATTAGTGGATTTTTTTTTATTAATTGTAATTAAGAATTGTCATGTGACAAATAGACACAGTCTCTTTATTAATAGATAAAAATATTCAGAATAAAATTTTAAATTTTTATTTATATTTAATAAAATTTTAAATATTCATTATAAAAATAATAATTAATAATTTCCTGAATGAATACGATACCCTTCAACATACCTCTCAGAAAGATAATGTCATTTTTAGGTAAAAATATTCAGAATAAAATTTTAAATTTTTATTAATTTTTATTTATATTTAATAAATTTTTAAATATTTATTATAAAAATAATAATTAATAATTTCCTGAATGAATACGATACCCTTCAACATACCTCTCAGAAAGATAATGTCATTTTTATTAATAAATTATTGTTTACTGATAAATTTAAGACTTTATTCATAATTCACATCGAATTTAGTTCGCTTGAAGTGGGTGCTTTCAGTTCATTAATAGTTTATGTTACGTCACCACCATTCTGACACTCTTTTACCTACCATTCGGGCAGTTAGTTCTCAATATGCCAGTGATGGTAAAACATGTAAGGTCAAATAATTAATGAGAGTCATTCATCATTCGTCCAATGTTCTAGCAACAAATAATTCCATATTTATTCACATATAACAAACAAGGTTGAGCAATATTGTGCCAATTTATTTATTCAAACTTTATAAATATCACGTATTATTCATATATTAAGTTTTTTTTCTTTTAAATTTGTAATTTTTCATGTAGATATTAATTATAAATGACTATATTTTTTCTGTATTTAATTTATTTATTTTTGTACATATTAACTCTTTCTTAATAGTTTTTTAAATCACTATTAAAATTTAAATGTCATAGATTTTTTTAATTATAATTATACATAATAATTTTGAATAGTAAATACCAGTGTGATGTAAGGACAAGACTCACAACTCTTTATTTATGGAGTGCTGAGCATGAGCATGTCAGGTCAAGAGATCTATGCAAATAGAAATTGTATGAATAAGTTCATTGAGGACGAGCATATGTCAGTTTAAGAGATATAGGTAAATAAAAATTACATAAATAAGATGAAGATTTAGGAAGGAAATATTCAAGAAATAGAATCTTCATTGTCAAAAGAGTTGTCACTCAATTATGAGGTTAATGTGTTAAGACTTAAGACAAATCATTTATGCATTGTTATTTGAATTTAATTTTAATTTATTATCAGTGTAAATAAATTTTACACTATCATTTAATCATATGTTGACAAACCATTAAAAAAGTTTAACTATCATACTAACAACTTAAGAAATCTAGCCTTTTTAATAATGTATTAATATATTATGAGATAATATTGTAATTTTTTTCACTAATAATAAATCATAATTAAAATCTTATTATTTTATATAATGTCAAACAAATTTGATAAAACACTTGAGATAAGCAAAGTTCAAATAAATGATATTTCTCTTGAAATAAAGTTGATTGGTAATCATTAAAAGAAAATTTAAATTAAATTATTTAATGTACATAGTGATTTAAATAAATAATTATTGATGAGAAAATAATAATAATAATTATTACAACATAATTTCTTACTGTTTCTTTGACTTTTTTATTTTTATTTGTTTAGATTCAATTAATATTTTTCAAAATTTATAAATCAAAGAATGAATTTTATGAATTAAAGCAAAGAAAATTCTTTATTATGATAATTTTTTTATTTTTTAATAATTATTTCAAAGTACAGTTAATATATAATTAATAATATTGTAACTTATTTTTTTGAATAGAATATATTAATTTTCATTATTATTTATTATATATAATTAACTTTTTATATTATCACGTACATTACATAGGTGTTAGTCTAGTGTATAAATTTTCAGCATTTGTATTAAGAGCATTTAATTAACATGTTTTACGTGTAAAACACCAAAACGTATAGATTTAAGACGTCGGAAAGATACCCCAAAAAAAAAAGTCCGAAAGAGAAAAGGCAATCGTAAAGGACGTGAATGACCACAACAAAAAATACATGAGCTAAATCTCATATAATAAATATTTCAGGTATGACCGTATGACAATATCTCTCGAGTTAGTTGTAATATTATTTTTTTCAAAAGTCGAAGAAATTTTGTGTGAATTTTTATAATGGAAAGAAGGACTATGTAGTAAAGTAGTAAACACAAAAATGCAAGGGATAAGAGAGATATTTACTTTAAATTTTATATGATAATTTAGTTTAATTCAATATAGTAGTTCATCAAATTAAATTTTCTCATCATAAATATGAGACTTAGGGCTACCTAAGCTGTGAAATTTCCAAGTATCTGCAGCTATTAAATCCCATCACATGGTCATATATGCATGAACGGGAGGGCTGGCTCTCTTCCAAAACCTTAGGTTGCTATAAATTGTACAGCAATAAATTATGTTCATAGTGATTCTTCTATCTATCTGAACTTGAAAGTAGAAGCTGAATCCAAACGGCATGTCATACGTGAACCCACAACATGTGCCTCTGAAAAGCATCGGAAAGAAAGATCTAACCCGTTCATTAATTAATTCATATATATTGGTAAAACGCGGCTTTGTCTTTTGGCAACCTAACAGTGACTGCTAACTGTTGTATGAATACTTGAATGCTGAATAAAGGTTTGATTTTAGAGGCAGCTTTCAATCTCACATTGTTACCAGTTGCCAGGAATCACTTCTCCCTTATAGGCCCTCCCCCTCTTCTACTATAGCTGCAAAGTGGGTTAGAGAAGTAGCAGCAGCTGGGGTTTGAACCCTCCTCTCACGTGTGTATCTTAACTTCTGTGTTGAAGACATTTATAGCAAAGTTTGCCGATGATTGATACATATATATATAGTGAATACAAAAAAATTTGCATGAAAATATGAATTTGATAATAATGAGGCAATGGACTAAAGTGGTGTGGGTTAAAGGGTTGACATATTGTCAGCAAAAAGGGTTTTACAATATAGAGGAAAAATGACATGAGATATGCATGCAACCGTGTCTGCATATGCATGCATGCATGCCATTCATGAATGGTTTACTTGGTGGGCAATTTCCCTTTTGTCAAAGTTGGAATAGGTCTATAATATGTAGGTAAAGCAAAAATGGAAATTTATCATTCAATTAGAAGAATAAGAAGCTAATCCTACAAGTTCCTGTAACTGTGAGTTTTCTTCTGACATGGGGGGCTGCCATTGCTCCCCTGTAACTTTCTTCTAACAGCTTAGAAGTCAAGGTGTTTTGTCCTATCTCTAGATGCTATTTCCATCTGAATGTAAAGAAGACGGGTACCCAGAAGCTTATCAGAGAAAGAGAAGGGGTAAAATGGAATATTGGAATTTGAATAAAGCGCGAGCCGAGGCTGTGGAGACAGAAAGTGGTAATTTACTTTTTGACCAACAAAAGGGTTTCTTTCCTTTCAGCTTTTTGGGTTAAATTTAAACCAAACAAAAGGTGGGTTAAACCAACAAAAGGATTTTACTTCCATGGATATTAGCTGCTCAGAAAGAATACACAATAAAATATATACCCCAAGCAGCAGACCACTTATTATATTAATTTTCATTTTATTAGGTTTATTAACATTTTCAACAATCTCTTAATGGCTAGGGATAAAGAGAAAATAATTTTATAGGTGGTATTGTTTTATCTTTAGCATGGCAGTTTTCTGCAGAATCCTTCAATTATAGAGTTTCTTTGCTTAGCTTTTCTAGTCAATTAATATTGATTACTAGTAAAGAATGCAAACTTCCTTGAAGGGTTGACGTATGTAATTGAGTACATGAGGAAAAAAAATTTTAAAAAAAAACTTCGAATCAAACAATATTTTGTAGTTAGCACTGTGATAAGAAAGGGCTGTTGGCATTTAGCCATTCTGCATTGAATGGCATTGTTATATATATTATATTCTCTCATTTTATGATTAATTTTTTTTATAAATTTATCTAATCTCATATTAAAAATTTTAACGAGGACCTCAACCCTTCTCAGTGTACTTAAAATCAGCAAGCCCCATCATAGCATTCTTGTAAGTGTAGCACTAGGGGTCACCAACCCTACAAATCCCCTCCCCTTCTTGCGTCTTCAAAAGAAAATTCCTCAAAATCTTGAGTTTGAATACTTGTTTGTCAAGCAGATTGTCAAAGAACGATAGCCATAGCATTTTACGATTAACATGACCATCACGAACTTTTGTCCTCTGTTCTTCCTCTGCTTCATAATGCCCCTTCTTGTATTTTGCGATGTGGCAATGCATTCAGGTACAGAAAGGAAACCGCATGCTTTTCTTTCTATTCCTTCCCTGAAGCTTATGTTTATCATAATGTTGGCAGGTCCTTCAACGCAGATTCGGCATTCTTTCCGTGAAGACAGAAACGGGTCCATAACAGTGTCAATGAGAGCAGAACATGCACACTCCGCCTCCAGAAATTTTTTATTGCATGGTATATATGCACTTATCTATTTGCAATCTTTCTGTTCCAACCTGAGATGAAAATTTTATTTTTTTGTTCCATTTTGACTGTGTTTTTTGGATCATCATCAGGTTCTTGCACAAACAGGGACATAAGCATCTCACAAAGCAAAGGTTCTACATCTGGAATCCCGCAGTACATCGTGCAAATTGTCAACACCTGTGTTTCTGGATGTGCTCCTCACGACATACACCTCCACTGTGGCTGGTTTGCTTCTGCAAGAATAATCAACCCCAGATTGTTCAAGAGACTCTCCTATGATGATTGCTTGGTGAATGGAGGGAAACCTTTAGCCTCTAGTCAAATCATCAGATTCACTTATTCCAATTCCTTCATGTATCCTCTTGCATTCAAGTCTGCCAAATTTTGCTGAGTCCAAAATAAAAATTCAAATAACATGAAGAAGGAGTACAAGAAGAAAACTTACCCACAAAATCCTATCTATATCTACACCCAAAACACAGACTTCCAAAAACGATAACCCCCATCATCCTAAACATATCCACAACCTTGTTGATAACCAGTGAAACTACAGCACTGTGTTTCCGGACCAGTAAATCTGAATTGGGCTGCTTTAGCTTTAGCTTTGTGTCATTTTGATAAGTAATTGTACAATGATCTTGCCCCCCTCAGAAAATATTTTAATAGTTTTTTTACTATTATATTATGCATCAGACTCTCCCAACAACTGAAAAGGGAATTTCCATGAAAGCTTGGACTTTCCAAGTCAAATGCTTCTGTGGTTGTAGCTGCATGTTGCATGGAACACTTGGATATCTGCTCATTCTGCAGGCCATATGTTCTTGGTGCAGTGTGCCTGCCTCTCTTTTGTTTTACAAGCGAGCAAGCATAGGGAAGGGAGAGAATTGTGTCTGTTTCTTTTTCTTTCACTGCTCTTGAAGCTTAGTATGATTATAGCAGTCCTGAGAGTCAGCAGAGGCCAGATTCAAACAGAGAGGAGAAAATGACAAGACCCAGCAAGCCAAAAAAAAAGAAGGTGCCACGGTGGTTTTGTTGGTAGAGATTGGTAAGGGATTTCACGTTTAAAATTTACTTTTTTTACATATATAAATATATTTTATTTAATATATATTGATGTACTTGTATCTTAATTTTAAATTTTTTTTATTGTATTTACTTATCGTATCAAATATTTGTACGCATACCCTTATAAGTTATAACATAGGTGCCCCCTCTTTCCCTCTCCATTTTGCTCGCTCACCACTCTTCGCTGGGAAAGGTGGTTGCGTGTCAGCATTGAGAGCTCACAGATCTTTAAAGAATAAGCGTCATTGGGTTAGGTTAATTCTCTAAGCTGCTCAATTATTTGCCTATCATGTCGGGGCCTTGAATTCTGTCAAAAAGAAAGGATGCCTGAAAATGGAATAGCCAAGATGTTAAAATTGGTCTTTTTTTTTCCCGTCAACGGTAAAAAGAGCAAAAGAAAGTGATCTTTTTGAGCGTCAGCTTATGCTACCTTTGGTTTACATTTTCTGGCGTTTCACACGCCCATTTGAACGAAGTAACATTTTTTTATTTCGTATTTCAGTGCATTGAAAATCGTGTTTTTACGTTCGCGTTCACCGAAAGGTGTAAAGAGGAAATTATTTCGACGCTTAACATAAGTATTAACGGTGAATTATAAAATATTTATTAATTATTATTTATATTTAATATATTTTTAAATATTTATTATAAAATTAATAGTTAATAAATAAATAATAATTCATCTTAATACTGAATTCATCAAGCACAATAGTAACTCCTGTGATGAATTTAGTATTTAAATTAGTTGTTAATTATTAATTATTAATTTTATAAAAAATATTTAAAAATTTATTAAATATAAATAATAAATAATAAATACTTCACAACTATGCATATACTTTAAAAAAAACAGGTACGTAATCCCCAAGAAAACACACTCTTAAGCTGCAAAGTATTGTTCTTTAGAGGCGAAGGTAAATGATAAACTTACATTTTCATTGCGTCTCTAGGTCTTTCGTATCGAGGCTTTTTAGGCTCAGCAATTACTCACCAAATTTAGCAATTACTAATTCTGTTGGGTGTCAAAGAAACTGATACCCTCTCCTCTGTGCTCATGTGTTATGACTTATGAGCCATTTGTAACTTGACAACGACATAACCTGTAGGAGAAGCAGGGGGAGCAAAGAAAATACAGGTTCATGTTAAGAGAGAGAGAAAGGGGGGAGAAAGGGGGGGGGGGGAATAAGTATGATCCTGGGTTTCTTCCCTTATGATACATCGCTCCCCGAATTCAAGGATGCGTCTCCTAAAAAGGAACAGAAAATATATAAAAAAAAAGTACACCTAAATAAAATTAATTTGCAAAAACAGCATTAATACTTTCTGTTTCAGGTCATAGATATTTTCTAACTTTGGTGGATGATTTTAGCAGGTTCACTTGGATTATACTTCTCAAGACTAAAGCTGAAACAAGAAATCATGTTTCAAATTTCATTACTTACATTGAAACTCAGTTTCAAACAAAATTAAAATGTTTGAGAAGTGACAATGGTTTAGAATTTGTTATGCCTGATTTTTACTCTAGCAAGGGTATCATCCATCAAAGAACTTGTGTGGAAACCCCTCAACAAAATGGTATAGTTGAGAGGAAACACCAACATATTTTGAATGTTGCCCGAGCCTTGTCTTTTCAGGCTAATTCACCTACTAATTTTTGGCACTTATGTATATTGCATGCTGTACATATCATTAACAGAATACCAAGTCCACTTCTCCAAGAAAAATGCCCATATGAGCTTTTAAACAAAGAACCACCAAACTTGACTTATCTCAAGGCTTTTGGTTGTCTTTGTTATGCATCAACCCTACAAGCTCGTAGAACAAAATTTGATTCTAGAGCTATCAAGGCAATTTTTCTTGGTTATAAAGAAGGGACAAAGGGTTATCTGTTATATGACATTAAGAATCACAATTTTTTTCTTTCAAGGAATGTTGTTTTCTATGAAAACACATTCCCTTTTCATGCTAATAATCAATCTAATGTTTTTCCTAAGAGTGCAGTCCCTGACCATACTACCTTCCCTGCTAATTCACCTCTAAATCATGATGAGGAACAACACCTGGAAGAGGAACATGAAGCTGCAACGTCAGCTGGCCAGCATGCAGCACCCGAAAACCACCATGTTGCACCGTAGGTCCTGCCTGCCGCACCAGATGTACCAAACTCCCGCCTGCATTTCCAAAATGAGCCAACAGTTGCAGCACCTCCTGTAGCACCAGTGAGACACTCAGATAGACCAAAAACTAGACCAAGTTACTTACAAGATTATCATTGTAGTTTATCTACAACAGTTGGTACCACTAAAACTCATAACTCACCTTCTTTTCCTATTTCTTCTGTCCTCACATACAACAAATGCTCAACTTCATATAAATTTTTTTGCTTAAACACTATTGTTCATTCTGAACCTCATACATATGCTCAAGCATCCAAATTGGACTGTTGGCAACAGGCTATGCACTCTGAACTACAAGCCCTTAAAATAAACAACACTTGGTCTATTGTTGATCTGCCACCAAATAAAACCCCAATTGGATGCAAATGGGTTTACAAAATTAAATATAATTCAGATGGCACTATTGAAAGGTATAAGGCCAGATTGGTGGCTAAAGGTTACAACCAAATGGAAGGAGTTGACTATTTTGATACTTTTTCTCCTGTTGCCAAACTTACAACAGTCAGAACTCTCCTAGCCTTGGCAGCCACCAAATCATGGTTCCTTGAACAATGTGATGTTAACAATGCATTTCTCCATGGAGATTTGCATGAGGATGTATATATGACCCTTCCACCTGGTTATTACACCTCTTCTTCTACTTCTACACAGGTCTGCAAATTGCATAAGTCCATCTATGGCCTTAAGCAGTCTAGCAGACAATGGTATGAAAAACTATCTCAAGCTTTGATTTCAATTGGCTATATCCAATCTACTGCTGATTTCTCTCTTTTTGTAAAGCATTCTTCTTCTGCCATTACTGCCTTGTTAGTGTATGTTGATGATATAATCCTTGCAGGTAACTTTATTTTTGAAATTCAATCTGTTAAAAACTTTCTTCATCACAGTTTTAAAATTAAAGATTTGGGGTCTCTTAGATACTTTTTAGGTCTTGAAATTGCAAGATCTCCTGAAGGCATTTTAGTAAATCAAAGAAAGTATGCCTTGGAACTATTAGAGGATACGGGTTACTTAGCAGCTAAGCCTGTTGCAACCCCTTTTACACCCTCAACTAAACTTCAAATTGATTCTGGAAAATCCTTTCCTGATGAGTCAGCCTATAGAAGGCTCATAGGGAGATTATTATATCTCACAACCACTCGGCCAGATATTACCTTTGCTGTCCAACAGCTAAGTCAATATGTTTCAAAACCATTGGAACCTCATTACAAAGCTGCCACCCGAGTGTTGAGATATTTAAAATCTTCTCCTTCTAAAGGCTTATTTTATCCTACTATTTCTAATGCTGTGTTATCTGGCTTTGCAGACTCAGATTGGGCATGCTGCATTGATACTAGAAGGTCCATCACAGGATATTGTGTGTTCTTTGGTCAATCCCTCATATCATGGAAATCAAAGAAGCAAAATACAGTGTCGCGGTCATCTTCAGAAGCAGAATACAGGGCTCTTGCCAGTCTTGCTTGCGAAATTCAATGGCTGCACTACCTATTCAAAGACCTTCATCTCAGTTTCCAAGCACCAACATCAGTTTACTGTGACAACAAATCGGCCATATACCTCGCACACAATCCCACTTTCCATGAGCGATCAAAACATATTGAAATTGATTGTCATGTGATTCGAGAGAAAATTCAATCCGGGCTTATTCATCTCCTGCCTGTTCCTTCATCTTCTCAAATTGCTGATGCCTTTACCAAACCGCTGCATTCAAACTCATTCTCCAATTTCATCTCCAAGCTTGGACTTCGTGACATACTTCGTCCACCTTGAGGGGGCATATTAGAGGAAGTAATATCAGTAGTTTCCATATCAGTTATAGCTTTTCTATAAATAGCTATTGATGTAAGCAATCGGTTTTATCCTTCAGTAATAAACTTCATATCACACATTCCATTATGTTTTGCAATTTCTCTGCGTCATATCCGCGATACCAAGAGGATTCACAATTTTTTAAAAGATTGCACTTGAATTTGGCCTGTAATCCCCTCCTCCATGTTCAACATGGCATTGTGCAAAGCACAAGCATCATTTGCCTTCTCTTCCGCTGCATGTTTCCCTCCATCAGGATTCTCCTGCAACTGAAGTGCAAACTCAAGTTTTCATAGCACATCACCCATTGAAGGACGTTCAAAGCCATGATCAGCTACACTCTTTTCTTTTTTTGGTATTAATCGCTACACACTTCTGAGCTGTCTCTTGTAAATTCTTTCAGACACTCACGGTTACTTTTGCCTTTTAAGTCCTCTTCTTTGGCTCGGTAAAACTCAATCTGCTAAGCCAACTTGTTCTTTTGGCAAGCCAGCATCAAGTGCTGGCCTTGCACATAATACCTCAAAAAGGACTACCCAAAAGAGTAAACATCAGATCTTTCTGTTAATTGTTGGATTATTTAATTATATATAGGCTAGCATAGTTATATATTTATTAAAAGAGTTATATTAATTAAATATTATATTTATAGAATATATTTTAATTAAGTCTATTTGTGATCATTTTTGTTATTGGACTTTTATAAGTACTTAAACTTATTATGAATTATTGTCGTAGGCTGTGTGTATGAGCTTACTATGATGGATAGGTTAGCCCATTTCTCTATAACACTTGGAGAATATCATATTCCTAACTACTATGTTGTATAGTTGTCCTATTAAGATTATACGCAGAAAAATATCGTAAAATAAGAATAGTTTCTCTCCTCACCTACACATAGAGAATTAACAAGATGATTATGATTTTTCTTCTAGTAATCTGTGATTTGATCTCAAGATGATAATGAACTCATTACCATCTTCTTATCTAAATAACCTTAAAGCCTAAGATTTAAATTGATATAATTTATGCATACCATAATTTAAGATTAAATAATTTTAGAATTTTAACTTCTAATTTGATATGAGACTATACTTCAATTTTTTAACATCTGTTAGTTGCCTGCGAAAGTACTCAGGATCCAAGTAGCCAAAGCTAAGCTACCTTTCACCACTGTGCTCACGTGGGTTTGGTTCAGACTGAGACCAGTTTTTGACAACCCAAAATCAGACACGTTTGCTACCCAATTCTCATCCAATCGGATATTTGTAGTTTTCACATTACATGATAAAGCTGGCTTGTTGCTCTTGTAAAGGTGCTCCCGAAGAGTTCTATTGGCCATGTAATCATATACAGAATTATTTCATCATCTTCTATACAAAATCCAATTTGAGAGACTAAATGCCTTGGAAAGCATATCAATTTCAGTCTCAAAGTCCATAACTCCTTGCTCTGAAGATGGGTGAGATCTTTTAATAGCCACTTAGGTCCCTCCATCTATGACACCTTTATAAACCTTCTCAAATCCACCAACACCAGTGACCTGTAATTCATTGAAGTTCTTGATAGCATGTCTAATCTCTGGTAACTAAAAATGCCAGCATAAGCCTTGTGTTAGACTTGAAAGATGACTGCTACCAGTACTATTGCCAGAAATAGTTGTTGATGTGGGAGAACTGCCATAGAGAGGCGACCAATTACCGAAAGTCCTTTCCATCAGCATTTCTCTTATTATCCCATAGACAACGAGGCACTGAGGCAGATAGCAAGAATCAAAAACAAATCCAGCAGCTCCTCCTGTTACTGGAGAACGATTGGGTTTTGATGGGCTAAATTTCTTACCTTCCTTTGCTTCTGCTTCAAGAAGCATCTGCGATGGCGTATGATTCGGCCCTGCTAAGTTTCCACTGTTGTCAATATCTCCAATCCATTAAGAATTGCATCATCATAATATTCTGGCTTCATTTGCACTGAAGGGTGTAATGCCACCCACAATTCTTCATCATCAGGTCCATCCATGACATAAGTCTTTATAAACAGCATTACCGCAACGCAACGCCTTTCAATCCTGCCAACGCAATGACATTAGCAGCTGCTTTTGCAGCTTGATTGTTAAAGTAAACGTCAAACATTCTGTGGTTAGTTTTGGACTTTTGGTTAATTCGAGCTCATAGAAATGGAACCTCACAACATATGTGATATTTTCATCAACCTGAAATACCTAACTGATGTAATATTTCTGATTCACACTAGAATTTGGACCCATTGATCTTGCAGTGCTGTAAACGTAATACAGGAGCAATGTACTGCAGAAGTAACCCCAACCAACTGCTGCACCAAACAAATAGGGGGAATAATCATACCATGTTCTGCTAAGGCCAGATTCGCTGTTGTTGTTGGGTGCAATATACTGCTCTCCAACGTTCAACCGAAACATGGTCTGCAATGAGTTGTTTCCAACGTCAACAGATTGATAAGTGGAACATATCCGGCACAGGGATGATCTTAATGTCAATGCCATTGATGAAAGCATATGATCCACCATGTTGTGAAGAGGGTGTGAATGTGATGTTCAATTTTAGTGATTGAACAATTAATTGACAGTAGTATTGAGGGACATAATTTAAGAGAGTGGGAGGGACTAAGGATTTGAGTACGACAACCACACTATACATTCAACCCATTTTAATAAACAAAATGTCAAATCAATTACTGCACAAAACTTAATACAAATCTTGAATTCTAACATTTATTAGTCTTAAAATAATAACTTTCTTTCCGGCAATCATTGTATAATGAATGCATAAAATTCCAAAGGAAGTGATACAAAAGAGAATATTTTATCATCATTTTTTGTTTGGTTACTTAAAACATAAAAACTAACCCCCAATGACTTCGAAAATGGTACATTTTGTCACCTTCGATTACGAATCCCAAATTAGGCAACACAGGTATCTTCGTCACAATTAAATTAGCACAAACAGTAGAGAAACAGGGTAATATAATAAGAGACAGTGACAGAGCAAGCCATGTCCAATCCTCTGAACCTCACGTCCAACTTCTTCTTCTTCATCTTCACCTTGACCATCCTCTATGTGGCCTACACCTTCCCTAGGCTCCAACCAAAGCATACCAACCTGGTCTTCTACATCCACGATCACTTCACCGGCGAGGACTCAACGGCAGCCACAGTGGCCGGAAAGAGTGGACCCAGTTCTAGCATCCTACACTTCGGCACAGTGTCAACCGTGGATGACCCAGTAACAGAGGGACCCAGCATCGACTCCAGACTCATTGGCAGGGCCCAGGGCCTGTGCATAAACTCTCAGCTTGATGGCAAAGGCTTGTTCCTGGTTTTCTCAGTGATCTTCACCGATGGAGAGTTCAAAGGAAGCAGCTTGCAGATTCAGGGGTTAGATTTGTACACCATGAAGGAACGGGAATTCGGGGTTGTATCCGGCACTGGTTATTTTCGGTTTGTAAAGGGTTACGCGGTTATGGAAACAGAGTTCTCAGATATAGCTAATCTGATTGCTATTCTTAAGCTCAATGTAACAGTCAAGCATTATTGGGAGAACTTTTATTAATTACATTTTCTGGGATTTGATTTCTGCTGTGAACTTGCCAGATCAAATAGTTGAGGTCATGCTACCAAAAAAGTCAACTTCAAGTGCATTCATATAAATTGATCTTAAGCTGTATCCATGTATTGGTAGATCTTGTTATTTCTTATGTAGTAATTTGTTTTAATATTAAGCTTAACTAATGGTTTTGTAATAAATAATCTTCTAATATACTTGCTTCCAAGCAACCAAACTGGATTCATCTAATTCAAACCTTTTCTCTGTGCTTAAGCATGATTTGCAATGACCATACCAAACAGTCGGTTAATACTCAGTGTCTTAGTCTTAGATGTTCTAGTTCTCTTCTTAGTTTTCGACTGTTCAAAATGGACCAAAAAATTAAAAAACAAAATCCATTTTTCTTAACCATGTCAAAGTCAGGCCCAATTGGTCAGATTGTTTGATAAGTTATTATCCACCACATTCGATTTATCCGTTGATAGTTGATACTTAATAATTAGGGAGAGTTATCAATAGTTACCCAATCCACTCTCACACCGAGCTTTTTTATAAATTATTTTTGAATAAATTTTACATTAAAACAATTACAAACTTACAACTAAAAACTTTAATTATTTTATGATAAAATATAGTTATTTTATTAAAAAAGGTAACAATAATATAAATAAACTAATTATTCTTTACAATAAAATATTATTTTTTGATGTCAGTATTATATTTTTGAAAAATAATTATTATTTTAAAGAGCTTACAAAATAGCATCTCAAATCAAGCAATAAAAGCAGTATACAATACTTAATTTGACAATTATAAATAATTTTCTCTAATAACTAGCGTGGCTTACGAGCATTAACAAAGTTTCAATTCATTTTTTATTTTAAAAATAAGATAAGTACACACGAAAACAAATCAAATTTTTTATACTATTAGATTCGTTTTTAGTAAAATTAAATTTTTTACACAAATTCATAGTTAATTTATATGTTTGTTATCTCTTTTAATTTTTTTTTATGTAAAATGATTCGTATTTAAATAGTTATTTACTAATTCTTAAAAAAATTATATATGGAAGTCATCAATTCTAGATTTTTCCCAGTCATAAAAACTTCCCATTTTGTTATAGATTTTGCCAAAAAATATATATATGGAAGATATTAATGATTTGTTATCTCTTTCTAATTTTTTTTAGATTGATTTATTTTCCTTTTAAAAATATTTTTGTTTTATTTATTTAAAATATTTAAGAAAACTTTTAGTAAATTTTTTTTAATATAAAGTAATAAATATTCCTAAAATATGCTTGATATGTAGCCTACGAAAAGGGTAAAAGAAAATTTCTATTTATCCATTAACGTCAGCAACTTGGTCTGCTTGTTGCTGGGAATGGCTCTGAGATTTTTATGCACGACAAAGATTTCAACTCAAAATCATGGTTCTGCTTAAAATCTTGTTTCCTCGTCTCTCTCTCCTTCTCCCTCTCTCTCTCTCTCTCTCTCTCTCTCTGACATAGTTATGAATGTGCAATTACAGCGAAAGTGGATTTGAGAAACACCAAGAAGTGTCTTCAGAGTGTGAAGAGCCTCGTGAACACTGTTGGGCTTCCTTCCATTAAGTCTACTCCACTTGAATCTCTCCAGAGTGGCAACTGGGTCAAGCTCATCTGTGGTGCAAGCTTTGAGGTATACAACCCAAACACCCTCTTTCTTTTAGTTTCTGTCCTACTTGTTAATCTCTCTCTCTCTCTCTCTAGGATGTTGTTGACATCAGAAATCTCAGTCTGGTTTACACTCTTGCTGGAGGTAAGGAATTCTATTATTATAATTTGTATGGGGTAAGAAAAAGAAAATACATGCATGATAATCTGCCTGCTGGCTTTTTTTTCTTTTCTCTTTTTTGGGGTAGGGTATTGGAATTTGCAAACTTCCATTAACAGTTGAGGGTTCTTTGTGCACCACTTTCCCTGAGTATAAATCCTTTGAGTAAAAGCCAAAACGATGCCTATTGCCTATTGGGTTTTCATTTCCTTCATTTTTCAGTTATGCAAACTTAAACCTTATACATGGAACTCAATAAGGAAATATCATGCGAGTTAAATTGGATTATATGGTTGCAGTTGACTGCATTGACTGTGCTGCTGATGGATCGGTGGTCAGCGCTGTGAATGAAGGAATTGAAGCTGCAAGGAATATTGTATGCCTTCGAAGACCGTGGGTGATGATTAGTGTCAATGATGATAAAGATCTTCACTTTCGTAAGGCTGGTAAGGGAGTACTTATTGAAGTTAATTATTATATACCTTATACGCCAGCGTCAGCATAGGTCAGAAATCTTGTGATATAATTTGGTATCCAAGTACTATCATTTTCCAGGTCTTATTTTAAGGACATCACAACACTTGATGTGTGATGATTAAATTCCTAGTTTAATGTAGTCTTACATTTAAAACTTTTGGAGGGGGTTCACACTCATTCTGCTATTGCAAAGAATCTTCTTTTGTAATCTAATCCATATGTGTAGTATATATTTGGATTTGAGTACTTCTAGTGTTTGATTTGAATAATTGGTGGTAAATTCAACAAAAATGATGGAAATCTTTTCAAATTTAGTCTACTACGTGAAATAGATCATGATCCAGAAAAACTTCGACATATATATGATATTCAATTTTAGGCCTTGGAGGTGATTCAAAGAATTAAGTAGGTAGCAGGAGGCTTTTATTCATGTCAACATTGATCAAGTGGCAGATTAATCTCCTAAATATGAACTTGAACTCTTTATTTAAATCCATAATCAATTAATCATGGCATTAGGGCTATGAGCACACAGCAGTTATACGGAAAACAGCACATGCACTAAAGACACGGTTCCTCTTATACTGGGGTTTTCTTTTTACATCTTTGTATTATCAAATTACACCATGGAGAAGGACCATCATAGGTGGGATGCCATGCCACTATGAAAGCATAGCCATCTTTTATGATCATCATATTAAAAGCTTTCCTTAAATGACAGAACTCACAGAAGAGCCCCATGATACATCTGGTTTGTGTGCAAATTTTAATAAATACAAAGCTTAATCTATCACTTGATGGCAATTTATGAATGTTGTTAGTAATGCCTTCTGAACAGAATTTGATCCGGAGGACTGTCCAGCGGACTGCTCACGGCCTTGTGAAATTGTGTGCCCTGCTAATGCAATATCATTCCAAGGGAAATCAACATTAGGAATTTCTTATAATACTGAAACACCAAGAGTACCAAAGGTTTTTAACTTTATTTACTGAAAAGAGGTTTTCCAAACAGACAAGCTATCTTCTTTTTAATCATTTATCCAAGCTCTATAATGTTCAATTGGCTTGAACATGCAGGACGGAGTCATAACAGAACGCTGCTATGGCTGTGGTCGATGCCCTCCTGTTTGTCCCTATGATAAAATAAGTGGGATATTTTCTGTTCCAGTTGAGATTATAAGTTCTTAACTTTCTCTTAATTATTTATTTTAAATATTTAGTTACTATCTCCATGATATTTTTTTATTTTTAACAATATAAACTTGCCATATTGATCCAGGAGAGGTAACATATGTAAGAGATGCTGCTACGACTGCTGAGCTCATCAAGAGAAATGATGTTGATGCTATGGAGATACATACAAGTGGGAGGTATAATATTAATGATTAAATTGATTATATCAAATAATACCAGGGAGATAGTAACTATGATGTTCGATGTCTCTAAGATATGTTATTTCTATGATGTTCGATGTCTCTAAATAAGTAAATCCTTAATGATCAAATTGATTATATCAAATAATACTAGGCAGATAGTAACTATGATGTCCGATGCATCTAAGATATGTTATTTCTATGATGTTGGTATCTCTAAATAAGTAAATCCTTTTCCTCATGTGATCTACAATCCTTTTACAGGCAGAGTACACTGTTCAAAGAACTTTGGTGTGCTCTAGGAGATTCAGTAGGATATTTGAGGCTAATAGCAGTAAGTAGGACCTCCAACCTCTTCTAATACTAATACTTAGGGTATAAGTAATATTTTTCAATAAATACTTAGCCTCTAGGTTGTTTCTATGAAATGATCCAGGTTAGCTTACCTAATGGTGGGGATTCAACAATATCCTCTATGAACCAAATGTTCTCTATTATGAAACCCAATCTTCGAAGCTTCAACTTATGGCAGGTATGCCCTTTCTCTCAGTGTTCAACATTTATTATAAGTGAAATTTTATTCCATATTTCTTTTAACAAATCCATCTCTGCAATATATAAAATCAAGTTGGATGGCCGTCCCATGAGTGGAGATATTGGGAGAGGAGCAACTAAGGAATCAATTGCCTTTGCTGTTCAATTGGCTAAAGCAAAAGAAAGACCTCCTGGTTTGTATTCATAATTCAATATGGTCCTTGAAAACCTGCAGGGTTTATATCTATCCTGAGTCTTCTAATGTTTCACTCCCTTAACATGGTAGGTTTTCTTCAACTTGCTGGTGGAACTAATGCTCACACAATTGATGGGTTGAAGAAAGAGAGACTCTTTCAAATAACATCTATTAACAGTAATGTCACCACACATCGGTACCTTTGTATTTATGTTGTTGCTCTTTTCTCCATCGCATTATAAGCCTTTTATTTGGTAAACTATTCCTAGATTACTCAGATGATGAAACTTCAACGATCAGCTCATCTAATTCATCACATGCTTTAATTGGCGGTATAGCTTATGGTGGCTATGCACGGAAGGTTGCACATTTCCCCCACGTATTTACTTTCCATTCTCTGTTTCCATCCTTATCTGTGGTTTATTGAAGTACTGATTGATGTGAGTCTGGCATGCCAATTTATCGAATAATGCCATGTACATCTTTTGTTCAGATTGTTGGAAGAGTATTGAGATCCATGCAATCCCAACATGGTGGAGCTGCTCCAATCGAGGATCATCCTGAGCATCTCTTGATGGCTCTTAGGGAAGCACTTGCTTTGGTTGGACCTGTTAAATGTCTATGATCCTTGACTACTTCGCAGTCACCATTAGTCAGACTGATTTTGGGGGCAGAGGGGAGGGGGTTCTTGCTCGAGGGAGAGATACTATCTGCTGTGCAAGAACTTCAGGCTATTCAACAATTAGGTGCAAGTTTAGTCCTAGAAAAACTGCCTAGTTTTGTTAAGTAATGTACATTCCGGGGCTAATGCCATTGGGACAAAGCAAATCAAACACAAAATGGCCTAAAATTATGCGCAAGTTTACGTGGAAGTTCCTTTAATTCTCACAATTTGACATAAAGCAAGAACGGCACGTGGATTGAGTACGAACCGAAAGGATTAACAATGAGAGTCAGGGTGACATCTCTGAACAGGTACAACGAAAATTTTCATTCTCCAGGAATAGATGATTTGTTTTTCTCATACTTACATACGGGAAAGGAAATATGTGTGCACGTTGGATGGCCAACTAATGCAGACCTTTCTCTGCTGATACTGTTGGGTCTCTTTTGGCCCCGTTTGATTCCATTGTAATCAATGAACAAAGAAAAATAGAAACCTCAAACCTCTAGGGAACCCTCTTAATTGAGTTTTTGTGTTAACATCCCTTCAAAATGTTTTCAAATTCACACACATTAGTTTAACTTTTTTTTTTTTTACAATAAAAAGTTGTGCTCCTTAAAAAAAAAGTTGTGAGATACACAATTATTATTTGATCTCATGTCATAAATATTTTAATAATCATAAAAAACATCATAACGATCTAATTTGTATAATTAAAAAACTTAAGAAGTTGCGTTATTGTGCATTTTCCCCCCATTAAAATGAGATAAAAGTTATTGTATAAGCTTTTGTGATAACGTTAAATTTGATTGGATTGTGGTACTTGCATATTATTTTTAAGAGAGAATTATAAAAAAATCTTAATTAACTTTTTTCTGTTTGAAAATAATTAATTGCTTGAATAGTTAATTAAATCAATATAGATTTTTAATTATTCTTTAAGCATTATTAATTAGTTAAGTGATTAATTTTTCTTAAACAAAAAATTTATCAAAAAAGTTTTTATAAATTTTTTTAGAGTTACAAAGGAGGTTTAAGACTTAGCATTGGAAAAGGAATAGTAGGTAAATGACCTAAAATTCAATACGAAATAAAGTAGTACTTAAAAGTCTCGACATCACTTAAGTTATAACTATTTAGTAAAATTTTATTTGTAGGAGGTTTTTCATACTCTTATTTTTTATGAAGGTATTAGTATTTTTTTTATAATTAGTGATTAATATTTAATTATATATTTTATTTATTTAAAATATAATTATTTTATTTATATTTTAATCAAGTGGGATAAATGACTAACTTATAAACACAGAATACTGAAAGAATCTACTTCTTGTTTTCTCTCTTGTATACTTCTTTTAATACTAGAACATAATTGTGTACAAAAAATGAAAGTACAAAAAAATGAAAATAAAGTAAAGAATAATATAACATCAAATTAACGTACACCCGTAGTTTTCCAATTTAATTAGCACTTGCCTAGGAGGCACTTCAGTGAACCAACTACAATATGTTCTCATCTTTTAAAGCTAAGGCTAAAATGAGACAAGCAACTACAGTACAAGTTTTCATTTCTTTATGTTTTGATAGGAAATTGAGGGTTCACAAAACACGAGGGGGTCCCTCGTTTTCCATGCTCTGCATATTTTACTTAACATTTGGTCTCCATCGGTTCACTCATAATGCATTTGCTCACAGATCACATTGCTGTTGACAAAATTTTGGAGTCACGTTCATGGTATATCAATTCCAATCA
Organism: Styphnolobium japonicum; assembly: GCA_023212625.1. NCBI lineage: Eukaryota > Viridiplantae > Streptophyta > Magnoliopsida > Fabales > Fabaceae > Styphnolobium > Styphnolobium japonicum. Next base: position 13,968,786 of record JALBWW010000003.1, on the reverse strand, counting down.
TTAGAGACAAAAAAGAAAATATATAGAGTATCATATATTTGACATTTTTATTTAATTAGTATTATTATGTTTAGCTTGAGTTGCACGAGGTGTCATGTTTGTCAATTATCGGAGAAGTTGCATAACATTAATTTGAAGGTTAAAATTTTGTTATATAAATAATATTATACATATATAAATTTATATATTTTTTGTATTGTTAAAAGTATTTTTAAATATATGCAGTGTCAAATTAATTTTTTTTTCCAAATACAGTTCTATAATTCTATACATCAATTCTCTTTTTATTTCTCTAATTTTTGTCCAAATAACAATTTTTCTTGAAATTCATTTCTTTACTTAAATAGTATTATGTGGCCGTCTAGAATTATTTTTAGTAAGCATGTGTGTATTAAATTTGTGTTGAATTATTAGAAATATGCAATTAGTTTGACAAACTTGTTTAATGAGACTTAAATATCAAAATGTTAAAATATTTTTCATTTTTATTAGTCCAATACACTATTATTTGATATGTCATGTTTACACAAAAACTTTTTTTAGAGTAAGATCTTTGATAGGAGTCTAAAAAGAATGAACATGATAGTTTAATTCGTTATGTAACTGCCTTAAGGTTGAGCTCTTGTTCACAATTGATATGTTTTTCTGTCAAGTTTTATAACACTAGCTTGAAGACTAAACTTAGTGTCACTATAATTATGGCTATTTCATGTTTAAGAAATCGATTTGTGTATATGTTAAGTTATTTTAGAGGTGTAAAATTACTATCACGCCAAGGAGTTACAGATAGAACACAAAAAACGAAAGTTTTAAGCACGGAAAATGCCATTTACCGCTGAACCAACTTTCGAACATCACAATTCATATTTAAGACGATATTTCGTTGTCAGAGTAGCCACGTGTGTGACTTGGTAAAACGTCTTTTCAGACTTTCTTAATTGGTTAAATTTTCAAGTCTTTTTATTTGAAGGCAACAACAAAAAGAGCTGAAAGAAAGAATTATTTTTGATAGGGAAATAATTTATTATTGGAGAAAAAGTAATTGCTGTTTTGAGTTTTGACAAACCGATGGAGAGAAATGAAGAAGAGAGGAATAAAAAAAAATGAAATTTCTTTTTGTAGTTAAAAGAAAAAAAAGAAAAAAAATGATAGATTTTTTAATTTTTTTATTTCTCTTTTAAAGTGAGAAGAAATAGATATAGATGAAAATTTGATTACTATATCATTTTTTTGTTGTTTTATAAATAAATAAATAGAAACAAATATATATTTACAATAAAATTTAATTTTTTTATTATTTCTCTCTTAAATTTTTTAATTTAAACAACTTAAAAATTTACTTATTTTTTAATTTATTTATTTATTTTTATTTTTTTTTACTGTATTTCTTTCACTTTATTTTTTTCATAACTCAAAGTAGTCTTAATCTTTTCCTCTCTTTTCTGGTTAAGAAATTGTTATGGTACCCTGATGAGTTTGGTATCCAGGGTGAGTTATCAATTATTTATTGACTGTTGGTTTCACAATAAATGCTAAAAAATCTATTAAATATAAATAATAATTAATAAATGTTAAATAACTCACCCTAAATATCGATGCCCTAAAAAAAAAATGATAACATTATACCAAGACCAATCACAATTTGACTTGAAGTTTAAGCCACAACAACGTTTGGGCCCATAGCTGTACTAGATTGATTTTTATAGCTCAACATACTTTCATTCCCTGCAAATTATACAATTGAAGTCAAGCACAGTTCCTCTAATCAGCCAACCAACAACTTCCCTTTCAAGTATACAAATATAAAAAAATAAGTTTGATTTTAGTAGAAGACTGGAAGCTGCATTATTTTATTACTTTTGTTTTAAAAAAAAATTGTTGAAGCTGAACCGTAATGATAACGTTTACCTACAAGCACACTAACACCTTTGGAAGTTGGAACAAGTTGTGCCTTATAGGAGTAGAAATATTCCACTTCGTTATTGAGTGAAGGGTTAGGTAGAGTTATTCAATTTCGTATTTCAGGGAGAAAATGTCAGAAACTATGATGGACTACGGTTAAAATAAACATATTCATGAAGTGGTTAATGAGTTGTATATAATAATGAATCCAATTTCAGTTTTTGCTCATATATCTATATTTATTTTTTTCAATAAGTTGTATTTATATAATATTACTGGTACCAAATATATTTATAAGTTATATTTTGAAAATGAATAAATAAAGTAAATAAATTTACAGAAACATACTACAACAACTACTACTATAAAATATGGTATTTTCAACTGATTTTTTTTTTAAATCTTGAATAGTAATTAAAAATAAAATAAAACACATTCTTAGCGGATTAGTCGGCCAAAAATCCCAAAGGCTATGGTAGCAAGAAGATAGTCAAATATAGCTTGTGTAAAAAAAAAAAGTACGATAACAGTCTATTTAACGATGGGATCCATTTGCGTCTAAATTTTTTTTTTGATGAAACTCGTGTGAAATTTTTTAATAAAAATCTTGGGTGTCTTTCTTCTTTTTTTTATTTCTTATTTTTTGTTTCATTTTTAAAATAAAAAATTAATAATTAACCAACGTTGGATGGAGTCTGATCCAGCCACCTACCTCCTGCAACCAGCCAGCCACCTTCTTCTCTTACCTGACCATCTAACAAAGCCAAATGAGCAAGTAAATTTTGTACTGCCAACCACACATAGTCGTGAGCTAACTACCACACGCCACGTGACATGACACAAACACACACACACTCTTCTCTCTCTCTCTCAAACTATACTATATATAAACCCCTCTCTACTCCCTTCCTATTTTCAGCATTTTCCTTCCCACTCGCTCTCCACTGACTCAGTTCCTGGCCGATTCCGCGAGGCGAGTGAATCAGGTACACTTTGATCCCATTCGCGATCCTAGATCTAATCTACCTTTTTCCGCTCTCGATTCCAATTCCATTTCTTCATGTCATTTGGCCTTTTGCCACTTTGTTTCTCCATCTTTGCTGTTTGCTTCAATTCTTCTTCTTCTTCTTTCCCTTTAATTTGTTGTTTGCTTGCTGAATTTGAAATCCGTGCTATGTTAGAAAAAACTCTGCGTGTTCAAGAGCGTGCAATCTTCTAGTTTATGTCAGAATCGGAATTTTTCGGCTTCCGTTGATTGTTTGGAGCTCAAGTTTTACGGATCTTACGAGCATTGGTTAGATTTTGTTTTGCCAGGTTACGCTTTTTGTGGATTGGATGAGCCTTAGCTTTTTAGTTGGTCCTGTTTGGTTGGAGTAGTTGTTTGGCAAGTTCGAAATTTGTTATGGCTGTGGATCTGCTTCGTTTCCTTTTTTATGAATGAAATTGTGAATTCTAGTTTCATTGGCTGTGTGTGTTGCTGTCTTGGTTTCCAAGCTAGAGAGATTTCACAATCTGGCTTGGTTTTCGTTGACAACTTTTTTATTTCCTTCGTGAGCCTATTCAAACAGGATAGCTTCATGCTTCGCAAGTTTTTGGCTTTTCTCGCATTATGAATCTGGTTGATCTACTTTGTGTTTTGTTTCGTCACTAGTCCACATATCTTTTTGGATTGGTTTTTAATTCGTTCTTTGATCTTGGGATAGTTTTTTATTAGTATTAGGCTAATGAGGCAATCGGCCTTAATTTCTTATTTGACTACTGTTTCTTGTTGGTTTCCCCTTATTTGGATTATTAAGGTTTAGATGTCACGAAGCTATTGATATGAATCTTAAAAACATTTATCTTCTTGAATCTGTAGTCGCGTAAATTAGTTGATTAGTGTTTGATCTTGAGGAGAGTGATTGATCTCTGTATGTGATTTCAACTGATACGGAGAATATATTATATTTTTAGTATTTTTATTTCATTTGTTTACTTATATTTCATTTTAAATGATTTTTGGTATGGTAATGTCCCAAATGTTCCTTTATACCATTTATACTGCAATCTAGAAAGTAATGCTCTAGTTTTTCATCAGATCTATCTATTTCTTCGTCATGGCCACCGGACAACTATTCTCCCGTAATACACAAGCTTTGTTTTACAACTACAAGCAACTTCCCATTCAGCGGATGCTTGATTTTGACTTCCTTTGTGGTTTGTATCAGCTCTATCATGTTAATATTCTTCCAGATGGACAGTAGAAAATTATATAGTGACATTAATCTTTGTTTTTAATATTAATGGAAGCTCCAATTTTGTATTCATAGGTAGGGAAACACCATCAGTTGCTGGAATAATTAATCCTGGTTCTGAGGGATTTCAGAAGCTCTTTTTTGGTCAGGAGGAAATTGCCATCCCAGTTCATGCTACGTATGTGTTGCTCAATCACTTCTGTCCACAAACTGTCCTTTTTATGCTTTAAGTTTAGATTTGGTTACTTGTAGTCATGGGATGATTTTTCTTCATTTTAGTGGTCTCCTTACTATTTGCATCATGCTGTTGAATTCAAAGTAACCAACTTGTAATGAATGATGTTCTTGTTTGTCTAAGTGTAATGTGTTCTTCAATGTTTAAAAAATCGGACTGGACCGCTGGTCGGACCGGGAACCGGATGTGTCTACCGTTCGGTCTCATTCAAAGAACCGGCCAGGTCATTGAACCGCCATTGAACCACCAAAACCGGGCAAAACCATATTGAACCGGCGAATCGGACTTGATTCTTGAAAACCGGCCAGTTCTTCAATTTTTTTTTTTTTTACTTTTTTTGAATTTTTTATTACTTTTTCAGATTTTTAATTGGTTTTTTAGGATTTTTTTCACTTCTATCTCTCAAAAGTCATAACTTTTTACTCCTTCGTCCGATTTGGATGCATTTATATCAATTTCACATAACTTTTTAAGATCTACGCAATGGAAACTGATCAAATACAGTTGGACCAACTGATTTTCCAAAAAAAAATCATTATTTTCATAGTTATCAATATCTTTAAAAGAAACAATAATAATAATTTTTTAAAACAAGGATTAAACCCTAATTTTTTTTCTTAAAATTCCTGTTACTTTTAAAATAAGGCTATTTTAATTGAATACAATAATAAATATTATCATATGTAGTCAATTTTTATAATTATACTTATATGCAATAAATAATTATGGATATAATTATAATTATTACATCATCCAGTTCAAATGGTTAAACTAATCGAATCATAACCCGGAGGTCTCGCCGGTCCGATTCTTAAAACATTGGTGTTCTTAGCCCTATATTGACTTATTTTGCAGCATTGAAGCAGCTTCTGCTGCACATCCTACTGCTGATGTCTTCATCAATTTTGCATCATTTAGAAGGTCAGTAAATTATTTATCATTATTTTGAGTCTATGGTATCTTATTGTGCGGTACATGAGCATAATGAGAAAAGTTTGATCTACTTGTAGTGCTGCCGCATCATCCATGTCTGCTTTGAAGCAGCCAACAATTAGAGTTGTTGCTATTATTGCTGAAGGTGTGCCTGAGTCAGACACTAAGCAATTGATTGCATATGCCCGAGCAAACAATAAGGTGAGAGTTGAAATGGAAATGGAAATAAAATCATCTTAATAGCTGAATAGAATAAACTTGAAAAACTTATTTTAGTGCTCATGATGTGGTAGGTTGTTATTGGCCCAGCCACTGTTGGAGGCATTCAAGCTGGTGCTTTTAAGATTGGTGACACAGCTGGAACAATTGACAATATAATTCAGTGCAAGCTCTACAGGCCTGGATCTGTTGGATTTGTTTCTAAATCTGTATGTAGTTTTTTTTTTTTGGGCCATTGTTTGTAGTTATTTTCCAGTTTATGTTGCTGTCATCATTCTCGCATTGAGGATAGACATTTTTATCTAGTACCACTATGAAGCTTCTGATAATCCGCACCTGCTTTTGTGTTAAGGAGGTGTGGGATGTGTTCAAGATGTTTGCAAGTGCGTACATTTTACTTTTAGATGTGGTACTTTGTTTATTTACACCTATCCTGTACCCAGAGGAAGATTCCACCATTAGGAGCTAATTCAAGTTTTAAATAGCAATGAGTTTCCACTATTTCCTATGTGTAGCTGCAGCAAGGAATTCAATAATAATCCTAGAAGAGATGACTACGAATCATGTCTTTTGCCTGTTTATGCTTGTCTATCATGGCTTAGTTCATCTAAAATCTTGAAAAGTTGTATAGTTTCTAGACTGTCTCTTGAATTTTTGATCTTTTTACAAGCTTATTGTGTAGGTTCAGTATGTGTAGATAGTAAACTGAATATAGATGCAAGTGCAACAGGACAAATTGGAATGGTTATTTACGTTGCAATTTGTGGAGCTCACATAATTTATTTCGTTTCCCTTTTCTCAAAGAACCACAGAGATTACCTTTAAATATTTTGGTGAACATTGAACTCAATCTGATTGTAGATTTCAGAGTGGAAATGAAGACAATATGATAATTGTAGAAATAGTTTATTTCTATTTTATTTATTTCCTATTTTGAACATACTATTGTACTACACAGTTAGTATTATAAATAAGATGACATAGTACAGTGATATTCACTGACTCCTTCAACCATTCTAGGGTTTCCTTACGATCCTCTTTCTCTCAACAATAATAATTATGGTGGAAGAGTGATGTGCAGTGCAGCTTAATAGCAATATAGCATAATAAGTTGGTAGTTTACTTGCATAATAAGGTTCTGTAACATTAATAGCCACTGTTTTCCCTCCTCTATGGATAAATAATGGTAATAGGCTAATAGCTGCTTTAGCTAAGATAACATGTTTACATTTCACAAGTGAAATTACTTTTATTTAATGTTAAGGGTACCAAATGGTGGTTTATAGGAATTTGGAGGTTGAGATTTATTTCTTTTGGCATGGTCTAATGTGTACACTGATGGTTCTGAGAGAAGACAACCTTTTTGAACTGCAGGGTGGGATGTCCAATGAATTATACAGCACTATTGCCCGCGTAACTGATGGAATTTATGAAGGTACTACCAAGTTTATATGCTGATTTTATCTTCCTGTATTTATTAATGCTAGTGTTGAGTTATATCTTGTTTTGCTATAGGCATTGCCATTGGAGGAGATGTTTTCCCAGGTTCCACACTTTCTGACCATGTTTTGCGGTTTAACAACATACCACAGGTAAATTTTTGCTTTCATCTTAGGGAACTACATAAAATATCTGCAACCCATAAATAACTGACAAGACTATAGAGCATTAGTTTCCTGTCAATGACCAGTCTGGATTTACATTAAACCTCAGGTTAAAATGATCGTAGTACTTGGGGAACTTGGTGGTCGTGATGAGTATTCCCTAGTGGAAGCCCTAAAACAAGGGAAGGTGACAAAACCAGTTGTTGCCTGGGTTAGTGGAACCTGTGCACGACTCTTCAAATCTGAAGTACAATTTGGTCATGCTGTATGTCACTGCTCCCTCATCTGTGACTAATTTCTTAGTTAAAGCATTAGGAAAGCATTCTTAATGTCCATTGGCACTTATATAAATCAGGGAGCTAAAAGTGGTGGTGAGATGGAGTCTGCTCAAGCAAAGAATCAGGCACTAAGGGAAGCTGGAGCTGTTGTTCCCACTTCATACGAAGCTTTTGAAGCTGTAATTAAGGAAACATTTGACAAATTGGTTAGTTTGCATGCATCTTGAAATTTTTCATATCTCTTAACTGAGCTTTATACCCTCTTCTCATCCCCTGAAGCGGGCAATGTTTTAAACAAGTCTCTTTTGTTTCCTTGATAAGCTATAATATCATAGTTGGCTTATCTTTTGTTAGGCTGAAGAAGGGAATATCACACCAGTGAAGGAATTTACTCCTCCACAGATCCCTGAGGACCTTAACTCTGCAATTAGGAGTGGAAAAGTCCGTGCTCCAACTCATGTTATTTCCACCATTTCTGATGACAGAGGTATGTTGGGATCCACTGGTTTCTTTCTTTTTGTGGCCTAGTCACTCAAATTTGATAGTTAAACTAAAGTTTTCTTCCAATATTTTCCAAAGGTGAGGAGCCATGCTATGCTGGCGTACCCATGTCTTCCATTATTGAAAAGGGTTATGGTGTGGGTGATGTTATCTCTCTTTTGTGGTTTAAACGCAGCCTTCCCCGTTACTGTACTCAATTTATTGAGGTAGGCTATTCAATACCACAGAGCTTTCCTTGAATATTTTTTCTCCCTTCCTTTCTTTGTATGTGTGTCTCTGAGTATGTGAAACTGGTCTATAATCAAGCTTTTTTAGATAGTTCTTTGTGCTGTCAGTTTTCCTTTTAGATATTTCTTTTCAAAGCAAACTATTTGATATCAACTTCCAGCTTCTATCTTGCTGATTCATTACATTGGTCAGATATGCATCATGCTATGTGCCGACCACGGTCCTTGTGTCTCTGGTGCTCACAATACTATTGTGACAGCAAGGGCTGGGAAGGACCTAGTTTCCAGTCTTGTATCCGGTAAATACATGCCTTTAGTCTGTCAACTTCTAAAGTAGGTTTATTGCCAGAAAATGGTTAGTGATAAGCTTCTGAAACAGGTTTGCTTACAATTGGTCCTCGATTTGGGGGTGCCATTGACGATGCTGCTCGCTACTTCAAGGATGCTCATGACAGGGTATGATTAATAGACGTTTCCTGTGAAGCTGGGCAGAACCAGAATAAAAATGTTGCAAAAATTTTAAGGGGGTAAAAATTGTATTTTATGAAAATAACTTTAAAACTAAGGGGAAATTTTAAAATTTTGAACCCCCCCCCCCCTTTTCTTTTTCTCTAACTCACACACCATGTAGTTCTGCCCATAGGCATACTTCATCTTTCATCATCCAACAACCTCGACTACAAGTCTAACATGTGGGTACTATACTTTATCTTGTCACAGAGTCTTACACCTTACGAGTTTGTTGAAAGTATGAAGAAGAAGGGCATTCGTGTGCCAGGAATAGGGCACAGGTAACACACTGTCTGTTCATTTACTAAATAATTATTATTCTGTTTCTGTTGCTGTTGCTATTGCTTTAAAAATCTAAATATCTGAAGCTTGGTTTTACTTTGTGAAAAAGGATCAAGAATAGGGACAACAAAGATAAGAGAGTTGAGCTGCTACAGCAGTTTGCACGCACACATTTTCCTGCTGTGAAATACATGGAATATGCTGTTCAAGTTGAAAACTACACCCTCACAAAGGCAAATAATCTAGTTCTTAATGTAGATGGTGCAATTGGGTCCCTTTTCTTGGATCTTCTTGCTGGTAGTGGAATGTTCACCAAGCAAGAGATTGATGAAATTGTGGAGATCGGCTATCTGAATGGGCTTTTTGTGCTGGCACGCTCCATTGGTCTGATTGGGTGAGTTTAATTTAAATATACATATTTCTCGTGAAGAGCATTTTTTGGACATTATTGTAGTTATGGACCTTTGTGGCCTTTTTATCCACAAAAAAACAAAGAAAAACCCAGTATACATGGCTTGATCTCATTCATTGTTCCTTATTTAAAATTTCAGGCATACCTTTGACCAAAAGAGATTGAAGCAACCACTCTACCGCCACCCTTGGGAGGATGTTCTCTACACAAAGTGAGAGGGTTTTGTATGGCTGGAAGAACTTTGCCATGCTTCAAATTAGCAAACTTTTGGGAAATCTTGCATCTGCAATATGCTGGAATATTTTTTTAGCTGTTAGACTAGTGTTGTACGATCTGTTGGTGGCAAGCCATCTTCCATTCGTAAGTTGTATTAAAATTCATGAAGAAAGAACTCTTAGTCAATTGTAAAATTATTCTTTTTCTTGATGAAGATTCTGATCTCTGTTTTGTTGTGGCTTCAAAAGGAAATGATCAATAAGTTCAAGCACATTTATTCTGTAATTTTGCGATGTTCTGCTCGTCCTAATCTTGTATGATATATATATATATATATGGCAACGACAATTTTAACCACCAGGTTTGAATGCGGTTGTGGCCAATTTTCTCTTGCACGGTTGCACGCTCTATCGTCCTCCAACCCTGACTCTCCTGAATTTGTAATATGTACAACTAACAAGAAAAGAGTTTGTTAGTACTTAGTATGTTATATTTTGGAAAAAAAATTGTCAATATATATTTATCTATTATCTAATAATTCTTGTCGCAAGTAATATCTAATTAAGTTTACCAGAGTTAGGATCTAAGCATTCCATCTTTCTCTAACCTTAGTAGTATTTGAGTAATGAACTAGATATTCGCATTTCGCACAATCAAAAAACACACTCTTAACAATTCTTTGTGAATCACTGGACTTCACATTATTTAACTGCTTAAATAATTTTGCACAAATTCTTCATACAAATTTATACAAACGTCATTGGTAATCCACTTGTCTGTTTAATTTACGTTGACATTTATTGTCATCTTGGTCTGCAATGGTAGTAATGTTGCAACCACCAGTGCGCCACCATCCAATCAATGAAATAAAACAAAAAATAATAGAAAAATGACTCCAAGGGTTGGCTTGAAAAAAGTTGTTCCTATTTAATTTGTTTTAAAAATTAATCAATTATTTAATTAATTTAATCAATAATTTATATATGGTTAACCACGTATCAAGTATCAAAATGAAGATAAATTATTAGTTAACCGTATATAAATTATTAGTTAAATTAGTTGAATACTTAGTTAATTTTCAAAACAAACTAAATAAAAAATATATTTTTCAAGCTAACCCTTTGAGTCATTTTTTCAAAAATAATAATAGGAGAAACTACTAGTTTTCTATTATTAGAATACTAACAGTTGCTGAATTTTTTAAACAGATGTCTATTTATTATTCCAATTTTTCCTAATACTAAAAGATAGAGAAATGATATCCAAGCCATTTTGGGAGGCCAAGAGGTATTTGACAGTAAACAAAAACATTAGTAGGTTTGTGCATTTCTATGAAGTCGTTCTGAATAGAGTTGTGTATGCATTTGAATTTTACTAACCCTACTAAGAGTTGATTCAAATACCCTACTTAGAGTTAATTTCGGTAGCCATAATTCAAATATAGCCACATAACGGTTTTGTAAGAATTGTTCTGAAATTTTTTGTGTAACTAATATTATTCAACAATATAATAAAAGTCAGTAAACTAAACAGGTCCTTCAAAGTGTAGGTCATTTATATTCCCAAACTCAACCTTGCAGAGAAACTACTTTCACCATCATAAAACTTTCACACTTCAGGTATTTTACATATTTTACACTATAAGATTTTGTATTGTGAAGAGTGACTTTATATATATATATATATAGAATTAAGACGTTTATCTCAACTTTATCCCAAACTTATCACTTGAACTATGCTCAAGTAGTCATGATAAGTGATTCTATTAAAAGCAAACTGACATTGTCCACGCCATTTGGTCTCTTTACCATCGTAGAATGTCATTAGATAACACAGCGGTGTTAGCAAGGGAATCTGCTACCATTTGTGGGCCTCTTAACAAACGTAGAAGCTTGACTTGCTTTAATGATAACAAAGGAGGCTGATAATTGTTAACCATCTGAACTGCAGTAAGTGCATCTATTTCCCCTATAATGGAGAACAAATTCGGATCAAGCACCATTTTTTGTTTTTAAACCACTTTTAATTTTAAAATTCGAGTTTAAGTCTAACTTAATATCAAAAATTAATTCATAAAGTGAAGATCACACTTTATTTATAATTATTATTTAAATCATATCATTATTTAATATAAAACACTCAACATCCAGCCCTGACAGCTCTGCCACTAGTGACTACCAGGTTCGTATTCTTGGCTCAAATGATTTCAGACAACAGCCCCACACCCTCTCGTACGACTCATACCTGCTGGGTTATTTTTAGAAGCCCCGTCACAATTCAGCTTCTGGCATCCATCCTCAAATGGGAAAATCTATTGGTTGTGAGTTGTGACATTTAGATGCTTTGAACTTTGAAGTTTTATGGCGCATGAAAGTTCTTTGTTCAATGTCAAAATGTTATGAAAGGATTGAAGAGTTATCCCTTGCTAAGAGAACCACGTGAATATCACTATTATCTTGTCTCATCATGATTGTGACATGTTTTTTATTTTTTGGAGACAATATGATGATCGTTAAGCATTGTTCCCCAAAAGTAAAAATAATAAAGATGGTTAATGTTTCTAATGACCCGTGCAATACAGTTTAGGATTGACTCATGTAATTAGAATTATCGTTTTTATTGTATATATTAGAATTAAAATTTTAATTTTAAATTTAATTCTATAAAATTGAATTTTTTTTAATTTTTAATTTAAACATTAAAAATTACATTATCAAATACCACAAATTTAAGAATATTAAAAGGCTAAATTAAAAATTCTCTAATAATCATTGTTACCTATTTCTTCCCAAACATTATCATTACATTTTTTCAGCTAAGTCACCATCAACGTGCTCCAATTACGTTATTATTAACGTTCTCTTATCACTATTGTTGCATGTATCTTTTAGTATTTATCATAATTTGACAACATAAGTTTTATTTAATTTTTTTTATAATTTTAAAATTTTAATTTAGTTCAAAATTATAATTTCATGTCTTAATTCTTTCTTTATTCTAAATATAAAAATTAAATTCTTTTATTAATTTCAATTATATCAAAATTAGAATTCTAATTATGTTATACAAACGTACGCTAATTATCGTCACTTTCATCAACCCCATGATCGTAGCTATTTTATGGTTGTTGATAGAATTAATCTCTACTATTGTTTTTGTTCGTAGAAATCTTCACTAGTACTATAGCTACTTTTAGACTCAAGCTTAAACATGGTCAATTCCATTCCATTACCGCGAGTACTACTTTTTATCGCATCATTTATCTTCAACAATTGACGCAGCCACCTTTTCACATGATACTATTTGCTTCATATTCCTTGATGCATCTCCTCTTGTTGCCACTGCTCCTTACTTAAATCAAGTTATCATACTATGAATGCCTACTTTGATATGAGTAATGCAATGGACACAAAAAGCAGAATCACAAAAAAGAATATTTCAATTGGCATATTTTTTTATATATTTTTTCTTTTTATTATTAATTTTCTTTAAAAAAAACTATGTAGTATTAAAAAAAAAACCATTTGTGGAAGGCTATTGAATTTCCTACACAGGTTATTGATTCGGTATATTGTTATAGAACTAATAGCTCTAGCATACAAATGCGCACTTTTGTCACTTTCCATGTGTGGCTAGTATATATTATCCTTCAATATTTAATATAAAACCCACAGTAACCTGTATTCGCTGGTCATCATCCAGTCCGTCCTGTCAAGTGGGTAGCATATACAAATTGAAAATGATAGTTATCATGTACAAATGTAAAATGATAGTTAAATATATTATGCATTTATGTATTAAATTTGGAGTAATATGTCAATAAAATGCATTTGCAACTACTATAACAAATTATGTAACATAGCATAATTCACGAAGAAGTAATTGTTTAAAGACTTCAATTTATATGTGAAAATTAATTCATGATCTCAACTTTAAAATGTATCAATTAATTAATGGGAAAAAACCATTTTAATATGTCAATAGAAAATCTACTAAAAATAGATTAATAATGAAGGATTTAAATATTTTATAAGAAATTATAAGTTTAAACTTTCATACAGCTACCAATAAAAACCTTAGATTGTTGCATATATAATAAGAGATTATGTAAATTTTAAAAGTTCTTCATATATTATACTTTTTGTCCTAATCATCAAGAAAGTTAAAAAAGAAATTAAAAAAATATGCAAAAGTGAAATGTTTATTTTTTTAAAAAAAAGACATGACCCCTCAAGGAACACTACCTCCCGTAGTCAGTATTATTTTTTATGAGTACACGTAATCACCCATGAACCAAAAGGTCTTCAATTAGTAATAAGTAAAAAATTTAAAATTGAATAACTCCAGGACCCATTAATAATAACGGTTTTGTTAACGTGTAGAAACCATGTTAAAATGTATTTTTTATTTTTTATTAAAATTATTTTAAAAATATTAAATATAATTTGAATCTTTAAGATATTAAATAGTGTGAAAATGATAAAGTCCTTTATGCCCTTTTGAAAATATCAAACAGTGTAATAAATGAAGGCCCAAACATGCCAGTGAAAAAAAAAATTTGTGGAACAGCAACATTTATAAAAAACTAAAATGGTTTTTCACTATAAATAAAGACTTTTTCCATCAATTTTTATTATCTTATTTTTAAAGAAATATATATATAATTTTTTTAAGAGTTTTCTTTTAGAATTTTTTAAATTTATTTAAAGAGAATTTTAAAAAAAGTGTCATTGTTGTCTTCTTATATTTAGAGAGATAATTGTAACATATTCTTCATAATAAAAATATTCTATTTTTGTCTGTAATTTTTCTCTTAATTTGTTTAAAAAATCTTCACATTAAATTTTGTTGAAATTGTATGGTTTTAGGTAGGGAATAAGTAAAAGAGAGAAGAAATACTAATGAATAATATGATATTGGATTGATTTGATGTGTTGTAAAATACAAAGCATTAACCCCTATTTATACTAATAATTAGGTCAAGTACTAGTGTAGTATTGCTAGTACAAGTCCAAGCCCACTAAGACAATAAGATTCCTAACCCTAATTAAAAAAGGAAACAAATCAGAGAACATAATGATATTAGGAAACAACTCCCAAGATTGCTTCCTCAATTAGAGGACTAATTGATTCTACAATATATTATAAAGATCTTCTAAAGATATACTAAGATATTCTAAAGATATGCTAAAATACCTTGAAGATATTCTGAGATATTCTAACACTCTCCCTCAAGCTAAAGCTTACTAAGCTTTAAGCTTGTTATAAATAACAAACTTAGCCAAGAATAAAGCAACCCATATAAGAAATAAGGCAAAATAGACCCAGGCCAAACAACAGGAAGTCATCAAACAGGATGAGTCATGGGATGCACAGTCAAACAACCCCTTGGAGAGGTGAAATCAAGGCACAAGGGGTGAATTAGACAGGAGAAAGGCCACGATCGTCTTTGTTAAAGTCTTTGCCGGAAAAGGTGGCACAAGGAATGAGAACATTGCTGGAATATGAGCATTACTGGTTACTGCAGTGCGTGAGAATGGAGGCAGCAGCAAGAACTCGTCGAAATTGAGGCACGACGGAAGAAGAAGCTGCAGGTATCAGGTCACAACATAGGCAGACACCATTAAGCAGTGGGCAGCAAGTGTTGAAAGAGTGCACACATATAAGATGTTGGATCTGGATGAACAGGGGCTGAATGACTAGAGAGAGATTGCCAATACACGAAACAGATATGAAGAGTGGGAGAAGCGTCGTCACGAGAAACTTGTTACAAATAAGCACACTAAAAGAAACTAATCATAAAAATAGTGTGAGCTCCATAAATAATAGCTCAAAATACAACTCAGGGATGCTGGAGAGAGACAATATATGATATGAGCGCTGCTAGAAAGATAACTCAATAAGACGGCTGGTGTGACGCACAACCGGAAGAGTTGGTTGGAAAGTTGCATGGCCAAGAAGGAAGACACATCACTGGAAAGACACACAGCGGAAATTTCCTGGCAAGCAATCATGACTTACAACAAGGCCCAAACTTCTCAAAGTTCATCAAGAACAACATTTGGAAGCTTTAAACAGTTGGAAATTCAAGAGACCCAAAAAATCTGAAAATTGAAAACTAAGGCTGGTGTGAATCACTTGTTGCTCTATTGGCAAGTGTACCAAATCGCAAAAAGTAATAAAGTGATAAGTGAATATCGTTCCCTTAGAGATTGTGCTATTAAACACCAATTCACCAACTTAGACACTATTAGAACGATCGGTTTGGATTGAAAAGAGCTCTTTAGAAAGAAACCCTAAAGAAACTAACACTTTGCAATTAACAATTAATAAATTCAAAAGCAAAAGAAATAAGGAAGTAAGATCAATGATTGAAATGTTAGGGTTCCGATTTCACTTGAATTTTCTAACTAGTGTTTGGATTCTAACTTAACTAAGCCCAATTCACGGATTGATGGTAGGAATCCTATAATTAATCAATACCCAATTCATTGGTTTACCAATTCACTTCAACAAAATAAAACCAATTAATTCCTTAACTTGGCCCTAAGTTGAAGAAGGCATGAAAGAAAAATTGATTCCCAAATAAAACCACATAATTAACATTCTCTATTCCTAGATTTTATTAATTAAGGAGTTTACCACAAGAAGCAAAATCATACATGAATTTCCCAATCCTATGCATGAACAACTATTCAATTTATGAGTGGCCAATCCATAAAAGCATTAAGCATAGTGATAAACACTTCAAATCCATGAAAAGAAACTTAGATTAAGCTTAAAAGAATCCAAACAAGTCTTTAATTCAAGCTACATCTTCACCCTAACTAGAAAGAGTTTAGAAACTCATAGAGAAAAAGAAAACTAAAACAGAGGAAAGAGCAAACTCCATGAATAAATCAATTGGGAATGGAGAAATCTTCAATCCCTCTTGCTTCCTTCCGGTTCTCCCTTGTCCTTTGCTTCAAAACTTCTCCCAAGCCTCTTCTCCAGCCGAAAGTTTTTTAAAAAACCCTAACTTTTTCTATTTAAAGCGTCAAAACAGAGTTGGGTTGCGACGCTGGCGCCTAGGCGTTGCACATGGGCGCCTAGGCGCTGGTATGACAGAAAAGTACTTCGAAATTTGACTTCTGGGGCGCCTAGGCACTAGCGTTGGGCGCCTAGGCGCTGGTATGGCAGAGAGCAACCTTGAGCGCCTAGGCATTGTATCCTCGGCGCCAGGCGTCAAGGCCAAGAATATACCCCCAAATTCAGCTCACTTGGGCGCCTAGGCATTGGTTTGGGCGCCTAGGCGCTAGAGCTCCAGAATTGAGCCGCTTTACTTCAGTCCCAAAATGGTGTTTGTCCCTCCAAAGTTTTTGAACTTAACCTAGGTTTAACATAAGAAAGCAACAAAAATCATCAATAATAAAATAAACCCAGGTGCTAAGAAGGTAAGATGAAAATCAATTAAAAAGTGGAAAAAACACCATCTAAGGTTGAGGAATGTAAAGTTTTCTTTCAAGAAAATAAGGTATTTAGCACAAATATCAACAGCCAATAAAGAATTCATCACCGGTATGACTCACCGGTGAGATAGTAAAAAAAAAATTACCACTGATATGATTCGTTAGTGGGAAGAAAAGTCACGTCGGTATGATTCCTTGACGAGAAGAGAAGCCGATATGATTCGTCAACAAGAAGTAGCAAAACTTGCGACAAATGCAAGACCCAACACCAGTTGACCTAAAACCTGCCACCTGCACTAACAGGCCGGAATCACCACTAGCAAACCATAATAAAGGTTTCTGAAAAACCATCAGTCACATCAAAGAAGAGAGGCAAGTTCTGCACAATGTCATCAAGAAAAGAGGAATTCTTCATAATCAGCCACACAACAAACATGAGTTCTATGAACCCAACTGATATTTGTGCTAAATACCTTATTTTCTTGAAAGAAAACTTTACATTCCTCAACCTTAGATGGTGTTTTTTTCCACTTTTTAATTGATTTTCATCTTGCCTTCTTAGCACCTTGGTTCATTTTATTATTGATGATTTTTGTTGCTTTCTTATGTTAAACATAGGTTAAGTTCAAAAACTTTGGAGGGACAAACACCATTTTGGGACTGAAGTAAAGTGGCTCAATTCTGGAGTTCTAGCGCCTAGGCGCCCAAACCAGCGCCTAGGCGCCCAAACCAGCGCCTAGGCGCCCAAGTGAGCTGAATTTAGAGGTTTATTTGCTGACGCCAGCGCCTAGGCGCCAGGATACAATGCCTAGGCGCTCAAAATGTTGCTCTCTGCCATACCAGCGCCTAGGCGCCCAACGCTAATGCCTAGGCGCCCCAGAAGTCAAATTTCGAAGTATTTTTCTGTCATACCAGCGCCTAGGCGCCCATGTGCAACGCCTAGGCGCCAGCGTCGCAACCCAACTCTGTTTTGATGCTTTAAATAGAAAAAGTTAGGTTTTTTTTAGAAAACTTTTGGCTGGAGAAGAGGCTTGGGAGAAGTTTTGAAGCAAAGGACAAGGGAGAACCGAAAGGAAGCAAGAGGGATTGAAGATTTCTCCATTCCCAATTGATTTATTCATGGAGTTTGCTCTTTCCTCTGTTTTAGTTTTCTTTTTCTCTATGAGTTTCTAAACTCTTTCTAGTTAGGGTGAAGATGTAGCTTGAATTAAAGACTTGTTTGGATTCTTTTAAGCTTAATCTAAGTTTCTTTTCATGGATTTGAAGTGTTTATCACTATGCTTAATGCTTTTATGGATTGGCCACTCATAAATTGAATAGTTGTTCATGCATAGGATTGGGAAATTCATGTATGATTTTGCTTCTTGTGGTAAACTCCTTAATTAATAAAATCTAGGAATAGAGAATGTTAATTATGTGGTTTTATTTGGGAATCAATTTTTCTTTCATGCCTTCTTCAACTTAGGGCCAAGTTAAGGAATTAATTGGTTTTATTTTGTTGAAGTGAATCAGTAAACCAAGAAAATTGGGTATTGATTAATTATAGGATTCCTACCATCAATCCGTGAATTGGACTTAGTTAAGTTAGAATCCAAACACTAGTTAGAAAATTCAAGTGAAATCGGAACCCTAACATTTCAATCATTGATCTTACTTCCTTAATTCTTTTGCTTTTGAATTTCTTAATTGTTAATTGCAAAGTGTTAGTTTCTTTAGGGTTTCTTTCTAAAGAACTCTCTTCAATCCAAACCGATCGTTCTAATAGTGTCTAAGTTGGTGAATTGGTGTTTGATAGCACAATCTCTGAGGGAACGATACTCACTTATCACTTTATTACTTTTTGCGATTTGGTACACTTGCGAATAGAGCAACACCAACACAGCAGAAGGAGATAATCTCCTCAAGGAGGATACCATGGCTCTGATACCATGTTGAACTTGAATGGTTTTAGGTAGGGAATAAGTAAAAGAGAGAAGAAATACTAATGAATAATATGATATTAGATTGATTTGATGTGTTGTAAAATACAAAGCATTAACCCCTATTTATACTAATAATTAGGTCAAGTACTAGTGTAGTATTGCTAGTACAAGCCCAAGCCCACTAAAACAATAAGACTCGTAACCCTAATTAAAAAAGGAAACAAATCAGAGAACATAATGATATTAGGAAACAACTCCCAAGATTGCTTCCTCAATTAGAGGACTAATTGATTCCACAATATATTATAAAGATCTTCTAAAGATATACTAAGATATTCTAAAAATATGCTAAAATACCCTGAAGATATTCTGAGATATTCTAACAAATTTATATATTTAATTTATATTTTTCTAACTATATTTTAACTGTGTAATATTATTTCCATAAATCTGATAAGTAACAAATACTTATATATTTTATTTAAGATAATGCTACTGAACAGTCAAGGGCAGGAATGCTCAACTTCCTGCATCACATTAGCTGATCTTTTTTTTAATTATAATATAACCATCACACATCTAAAAGAAAACAAGAAATCAAAGGCTGTAACGATCAGCGTATAACAGTAAAATTCTTTCATTTAATAGTTTGTATCTTAATTTCTTAGCATATCCTCGAAGGACACATGTTAACAAAATTCTAATAATAAAGCTTGTCATATAAAATAATATTTTTATTTTATATATTATTAAACTTTTTAATGCAATTTTGTTTGCTTTTAGATGCACATTCATTTAATTCAAAGATAAAAATGAGAGAACTAAGATCTCACTTCAAAGGGCTCAACCAGTATGCCTAATTAAGTGTTCAACTTCATCACAGCTTACAAATGAGAAGAGAGAAGAAAAAGAAGGGGGGGGGGGGGAGGCTGAACAGTATACAACAAAATTTCTACACGAGGGTATACATTTTAAGAATATTCTTACGTTACTCTGAAATAGAAGTAGAGAAAAGTTGTGTTGGTATCTTTAGAAGAAAAACATTAGTGAATTACTCTACTTCAAAGATAGAAATAGATAAAGGTGGTTGTGGGGTGTTACATCTTACTTAAAATTGTCAAATAGCTTAGATTATGTACATCTCTCACACTGAAAATAAAATAGTGAGAAGTTTGCATAGGATGTGATTTTAATTTATTGTTAGTGTAATTTTTTTAATATTTTTATTTAATTATATATTAACATATTATTAAAAGAATTAAAATTTTAAAATTATTATTATGATAATTAAATTTTTTTAATAATTTAATAATATATAATTAAATAATAATATAAATTTTTTTATATCGGGTAATGGCATATAATCATGATTAGTAGTGATAGATTGGTCTTTTTGAAAAAAATACCAAAAAGAAAAATGCTAATTCTTACAATTTTTTTCTCCTACAAAACATATTTCGAACGAGTTGGATTTGTTGTATCGCATAAATCAATTGTTTCAAAATTTGCCACGTGTAAGTATTGGATATCTTTCGTTCGTAGAAATTATAAAGAGCCACGTCATTCATTGGCTGCTTCGTAAAATTGGTTTCGTGACATTTATGCGTATGTTTGTTTTATCTTCTGGTTGCCGCAAACGGACCTTGCACGATTCTCAAAGAGCATTTGAAGGAAGAAAATGCGGAAAAGCTTCTCTTCAATGCCCGTTTGAGCTCTTGTAACATCTAAAACAAACATGATATTAAGCCAAGAGTGTGTAGAGAATTGAGAGAAAAGGGATTTTTATTACTGAAAGAATATGTATTAATAATTTACAATTATATATACATTACAGGAAAAGAAAACTGACTAACTTGAGTGTTGTTAATGCCTAATTAATTTAAGTTAACTACCGGTAATACATGAAGACATATAGCTTCTTTAGTTTTGCTTTTAAAAGTTTTTAAATTATGATTTAGATAAAAAATTATTTTTTGATATTTTTACTTAAATTATAATTTTAAGATTTCAAAAATTAAATTAAATATATACATAATTATATATCAGTGTTCTACCAAAAATTACTTGTAGTATGCATGCTTCTCAAATTTTGAGAGTTAACTACTAATCAGAGTAACAACTGGATATTATAAAAAATTAATATTAAATCAAGGAGAATATGTTAAATTTTGTAAATTTAAAAATTAATTAATTAATTAAGATAAGAAAGTGTAATAAACATATATATATTTTTTATTAATTTGTAGACAAAATATTTTAATGAAAATAAATTCAAAAGAAATTGACGTATGTAAACGTGTTGTGAATTTAGTTCCTTCGTACAGTGGTAAATTGGTAATCACACGTGGTTTAATCTATTATACACAATCATAATCGTAACAACTGCACTATTATTAATTATAAACAAGTACAATGGTAAGTTTGCAATAGCCGTATTAATCTCACAACTGTAAATCATTAATTATACAGAATTACAATGGTAAGTTTGAATTGAAATAGTTGCGGAAGAAGTATTAATTAATCATTCTAAAGTGTAAACCTAATCTTGTCATTCCCCAATTGTCCAAAGTGGCAAGGTAAATGGTGCACCAATTAGTTGACTGGCCACCCTTCTCAATTATGTTCGCAGGACCGAAGCCCTGCCACAAGAAAATCCAGCACAGCAAAAACGAGAAACCAAAAAGAAAATCACATGAAAAACCGACTGACCAATGAGGACAGAAAGAAAGAAAGAAAGAGAAGGAAAACGAGAAGGAGAAAAAAAAAGCATATATGGGTAACAAAGAAAAAGTTCTCTTTCCGTGCAGACCACAGGGAGAGAGAGAGAGGCTCTTCAGCATTTGGGTTCAGAAGAGAGCCTCTGCCACTGTCACTCTTCTTCACTCCAACTCTGCTATTACCACAACACCTCTTCTTTTGAGTTTTGATCCATTTTTCACAATCTCCTCTAATATCTTCTTACCCATTTAAGAAAAAATCGAGAGAAAAAAATAAAAGGCCCATTCTTTAATGGCCTCAGCGAGCAGAGGAACAAATTCACTACCCCAAGTTCACTCTTCGGGTGCACCCAAGAGGACCCAAAACACAGAATCCATAAGCAAAGCAATTGCGCAGTACACAGAAGACGCTCGGCTCCATGCAGTGTTCGAACAATCCGGCGAAACAGGTAAGTCTTTCGATTACTCTCAGTCGATCAGAAGCACCTACGAATCAGTCCCCGAGCAGCAGATTACGGCTTACCTCTTGAAGATTCAGAGGGGTGGCTATGTTCAACCCTTTGGCTGCATGATTGCCGTCGACGAACCCAGTTTTCGCGTTCTTGGTTACAGCGAAAACGCGCGTGATTTGCTCGGTATTACCCCACAATCGGTCCCAATCCTTGAAAAGCCTGAAACTTTCGCTGTTGGGACTGATGTTCGCACCCTCTTCACCCCCTCCAGTGCGGTTCTTCTCGAAAAGGCTTTTGGGGCACGTGAAATCACGCTCCTTAACCCAATTTGGATCCATTCTAAGAATTCTGGGAAGCCCTTTTATGGGATTTTGCATAGGATTGATGTTGGGATTGTGATTGATTTGGAACCTGCTAGAACAGAGGACCCTGCACTGTCTATTGCTGGGGCTGTGCAGTCTCAGAAGCTTGCTGTGCGTGCTATTTCCCAGCTTCAGTCTCTTCCTGGTGGAGATGTTAAGATTTTGTGTGATACTGTGGTTGAGAGTGTCAGAGAACTTACTGGGTATGATAGGGTAATGGTGTATAAGTTTCATGAAGATGAGCATGGTGAGGTTGTTGCTGAGAGTAAGAGGGCTGATTTGGAGCCTTACATTGGTTTGCACTATCCTGCAGCTGATATTCCTCAGGCTTCGAGGTTTTTGTTCAAGCAGAACCGTGTTCGGATGATTGTGGACTGCCATGCTTCTCCAGTTCGGGTAGTTCAGGATGAAGCTCTTATGCAGCCTCTGTGCTTGGTTGGATCAACTCTTCGTGCCCCACATGGTTGTCATGCTCAGTATATGGCTAATATGGGCTCAATTGCTTCGTTGGCAATGGCAGTTGTAATCAATGGGAATGATGAAGAAGCTGTTGCTGGTCGTAGCTCAACGAGGCTGTGGGGTTTGGTTGTTTGCCATCATACTTCTGCCCGATGCATTCCTTTCCCTCTAAGATATGCTTGTGAGTTCCTAATGCAAGCCTTTGGGCTCCAACTGAATATGGAAATTCAATTGGCAACACAGTCATTGGAGAAACGAGTTTTAAGGACCCAGACTCTCTTGTGTGACATGCTTCTTCGGGACTCTCCTACTGGCATTGTTACTCAAAGCCCTAGTATTATGGACCTTGTGAGGTGTGATGGAGCAGCTCTATACTACCAAGGAAACTACTACCCTTTAGGTGTCACCCCAACTGAGTCTCAGATAAGGGACATCATAGAGTGGTTGTTGGCCTTCCATGGAGATTCAACGGGTTTAAGCACTGATAGTCTGGGTGATGCTGGGTATCCTGGGGCTGCCTTGCTCGGTGATGCAGTTTGTGGGATGGCTGTTGCTTATATCACAGAAAAGGATTTTCTTTTCTGGTTCAGATCCCATACAGCAAAAGAGATCAAATGGGGTGGTGCAAAGCATCACCCGGAGGATAAGGATGATGTACAGAGAATGCATCCTCGTTCTTCATTCAAGGCATTTTTAGAAGTGGTTAAAAGCCGTAGCTTGCCGTGGGAGAATGCAGAAATGGATGCAATTCACTCTTTGCAGCTTATTCTGCGAGATTCATTTAGAGATGCCGAGCATAGCAATTCTAAGGCTGTTGTACATTCCCATATTGGGGAACTAGAGTTGCAAGGGGTAGGTGAGCTAAGTTCTGTGGCTAGAGAAATGGTTAGATTGATAGAAACTGCCACTGCTCCCATATTTGCTGTTGATGTTGATGGCCGCATAAATGGTTGGAATGCAAAGGTTTCAGAATTGACAGGACTCCCGGTTGAGGAGGCTATGGGGAAGTCATTGGTTCATGATCTTGTGTATAAGGAGTCTGAAGAAACTGCAGACAGGCTTCTTTCTCGTGCTTTAAGAGGTAGTTTTTCTAAAACTCTGGTTTTCTGGCCAATTCATTGAGTTTATTAGGTAAGAGAACTCTGGCTAAGCCATTAGGATGGGCATGCAAATCTTTCTATTTTTTGTTTGCCAAAGTTATAGTTATAAACATGATGGCAGCCTAGAAGTTTAGTAGGTGTGCATGATACTTTAATAGATAATCAACTGAAAAGCAATAGTTTCTCGCAAGACAAATAACTAGCTTTTCCAAATCCCAAGCACAAATTAATGGATGCGCAATTATGCAATTAATAGTCATGTCATTTGTAATTCAAGAATGACTGCAATGTGGGCATAGATTTCAACTGTGTAACAATACAAAGCCTAAAAAAAGAAAAAAGAAGAAGAAAAGAAAAATATTCATGGTCCAATCCAATGTCATCCTCTGTTGGTTAGCAGTCATGTCATTTAGGGTCTGCTTGGTTTGAGTAGGTGGAAAGGGTGAAGGTGGAAAATTTGGAATGAAAATCACTTTACACTAGCTTGGTATAACAAAAATATAAGAAGTTGGAAAATAAAATGAACTCATTTTCACTTTGGACCATAACTTTAGTTGAAAACCATTTTCACTCCATCCTCTATTTCCACTTTCCTACTTTCCACCTACTCAACCAAGCAGACCCTTTGTCATTGAGCTTAGAAGTAAACTGTTATCTACTGCTATAGACTATCTAGTTTGGCTTTAGAAAAAAATAAGGTTATGATAATTGGTTGTACAATAACATAACTTGAATTCAATTAGTACAGGTGAAGAAGATAAGAATGTTGAGATAAAAATGAGGACATTTGGCCCAGAACATGAAAACAAGGCAGTTTTTGTAGTGGTGAATGCTTGCTCCAGCAAGGATTATACAAATAATATAGTTGGAGTGTGCTTTGTTGGTCAGGATGTTACTGGTCAAAAAGTTGTAATGGACAAATTCATTCACATACAAGGTGACTACAAGGCTATTGTACATAGTCCAAATCCGTTGATCCCTCCCATTTTTGCATCGGATGATAACACATGTTGCTTAGAGTGGAACACTGCCATGGAAAAGCTTACTGGTTGGGGCCGTGCGGATGTCATTGGAAAAATGTTGGTGGGAGAGGTTTTTGGTAGTTGCTGTCAACTGAAGGGTTCAGATGCTCTTACAAAGTTCATGATTGTCTTGCACAATGCACTTGGTGGACAAGATACAGATAAATTCCCTTTTTCATTCCTTGACCAGCATGGAAAATATGTGCAATCTTTCTTGACTGCAAACAAGAGGGTTAACATGGATGGTCAGATTATTGGGGCTTTTTGTTTTTTGCAAATTGTGAGTCCTGAACTTCAACAGGCTCTGATAGTCCAGAGACAACAGGAGAAGAGTTGCTTTTCTAGAATGAAGCAGTTAGCTTATATTTGTCAAGAAATAAAGAATCCTTTGAATGGCATACGCTTTACAAACTCTCTTTTGGAGGCTACAGACTTGACTGATGAGCAAAAACAGTTTCTTGAGACTAATGCTGCTTGCGAAAAGCAAATGTTGAAGGTAATAAGGGACATTGATCTCGAGAGCATCGAGGATGGGTGAGTTTTCTGAGCAATCAATTTAAATTTTTCGATTTTCCTGAAAGACAATGTTAGAGTGATAAAAATCAATGGCTTTTATAAATCCAACATTCCTCGCGTGAAAGCCTGCTAGACTTGAAATGTGACGAATTACTGATTCACAAGCCAAAGCTGTCTTGTATTGATACGTAATAGCTTAAGTTTTTAGAATAACTGGTACTTTGACATTGCATTAGGGTACCAAGTGGTCCCAAGGTTCAATCTTGTTGCTCCACAGTCCAGTAATAAAAATTTAATATAAAGTTGCACGTGGTTCCAATACTAGATAACTTTGACTAATGAGTCTGTAATCCGTCCACCTTTTAGGCCTTGCAGGCTTTCACGTGAAGGGTGTTGGATTTATAAAAGCTATTCTTAGGCCCTGGCTTAGTAGTTATGCTAAAAGGTCTACTGGATTTTTCACATGTGATATGATACATGAAGGCATGCTATTATGCTAATTAGATATTGAATTTGCATTTGTCAATCAGGGTATTTGATGATTTTATGTCAAATTAACTTCTCTAGTAATGCTAAAAATGTAAATCTGGTACATTTATTAAGTTCACTAGATAGTGTTTTTTCATAGTAAAATAGTCCTGATACTTTTGGATAATACTGACTGGTTGATGCTAAAGAATGAGAACATGAAAATTGATTTATATCTGATAATGATGGGAATGGGAACAAATAACTAGCAGACTAATACCTTAAGTTGTCTAGAACCTAGATATAGCATGTTGTTATGTACTATTATAACATATCCAAATCTCTCAGGATCATAACAACATGAAGATCTAATCATGTCTATTAGAAATTTAGAATATTAGTAGCTATTTAATTATTTAATTTCTAACTTTCTTGCCTTGTCATATTGTTCATTCTAATTGAGGTTAAAAGAAAGTCTCATAGTTTATGATGCTGTTTAGAATTTGCAAGCATTCTGCCATTATGAGGCTATTATCCCCTGCTCCTCCCCCACCTTCCAAAAAAATGTGTGCAAATGAACTCAATGCAGCAACCCCAAAGTAGTACTTTTAGAACCTCTTTTTTCTGATTGGCTTTGTCCATATCATGTATTATCAATATGCCATGAAGTTTTGTGATGTTATGCTTTCATCTGATAACATACAGCAGCATCTGTTGCCTCTTGGATTCTAGTAGGCCTTGATTATCATTACTAGTAGTTTGTCAAATCCGCTTGTTTTACCCGTTTGTCCATCATGTCGATCAATTTCACTTGTCTTCTATGATCCTCTTAAATAGACTAACTCTGAAAAGCAAATGTCATGCATGCCAACACGTACATTGCCTTCTTGCTAGGGTATGTTAATGTGGGGAATTGTACATGTCATGAGAATATCAAATATCAGATATCAACTCTATCTTACTATACCATGCTATGCTAGTGGGATGATACTTTTATGTTTTACAGCTTTTGGTAGTTAGCTTTAGTGTGCTTACTTGCTTTATTGTCCTTCTAAACTTACTGCATCAATCTTCTTTAGAGAAAGGCAAGATTCACGCCTTTATTTCCTTTTGGAGTTAGGTCCTTGGAGCTTGAAAAGGGGGAATTCTTGCTTGGGAATGTCATAAATGCAGTTGTTAGCCAAGTAATGTTATTGCTAAGAGAAAGAAATTTACAGTTGATTCGTGATATTCCTGAAGAAATCAAGACATTGGCTGTTTATGGTGATCAATTGAGGATTCAACAAGTCTTGGCTGATTTCTTATTGAATATGGTGCGCTACGCGCCATCTCCAGATGGTTGGCTAGAGATTCATGTATGTCCAAAAATAAAACAAATTTCTGATGGACTTGCTCTTCTCCATGCTGAATTTAGGTATAATGGCATGATCTTCAAGTCATTTCATTATTTCTTTCCTCAAATAAGTGTTACAGATGATGATGATGACAACCTTGATTTATCAGCCTCAGATTTGAATTCTGTCTTCGTATGACAATGTGATATCTGAATACCAGAACCTGCATAGATTGCTATCCTAAAATCTAATTTCCCCATCTGAACTCACCCCTTACAAGGAGAAACACACCAACACATTTTATTTAACCATATAATGACTAATAAATTAAGTTACTGAAAAGACCTTCCCTGTGCTTATAATCCTCTGTGCTTTGTGCTGGGAGACCCTGAAAAGGAGGTGTTTTATTTACTTCCCTTATGATCCTCTGTTCCACATAATTTCATGAAAAGAGATTACATAAAAGAAGAAAAAATTGTTCTTATCCAAAAAGAAAAATTGCAAATGCTGGTTATTAGCTAAATACATTGTATTATTCCAATTCTTAGATGAATATATTGAGCAACTTGGAATTTAGTGCCAAAGATGGTGCTTTTCTGTCTATTTAATTTCACTTGGCTATTATTATTTTCAAGTGGACACTATTTGAGTTTTTGTTTTTTATTTCTTTTTTGTTTTTTTTTTTTTTTCTTGTGAAGGATGGGATGTCCTGGTGAAGGTCTTCCTCCTGAATTGATTCAAGACATGTTCCATAGCAGTCGATGGGTGACTCAAGAAGGCTTAGGGCTGAGCATGAGCAGAAAGATTCTAAAGTTAATGAATGGCGAAGTCCAATATATCAGGGAGGCAGAACGGTGCTACTTCTTTGTTCTTCTTGAACTACCCATGACACGAAGAAGCTCTAAAAGTGTTAACTAGGTATTTGGCAACTGTAAGATTAAAGCCCAGACGCCACCTCTCATGTTGACCATTAGATACTCCGTTTCCATGTACTCATATTATGCTGACCTAACAAGGCAATTTAAGGGACATGCATTTGAGCAAGCTGATTTGGCCGGTTATCCCAGTCAGATGTAATTCCGCTAAGTTGGATTGTTATTTTGCACCCTGACACAACTTGTTTGGTACAGCAACCTAGTGAGTGGCTATTTAGTATGTAACTAAATGTAACCTTAAATCTCACTGATAAAGTTATGGCAGAGTAGATGAAATACTGTGTGGCCAATATGTGTACATCTTCATGACCCAGTGGGTGTCCTGCGAAAATTTTCCAGCAAATGTTTACATCATTAGCAGCTGTTGTGGACTCCACTCCATGGTTGGATTGAACTGAATCTATCTTCTGCCATTGTTCTCTGTTTTGAAAGTAACTGCTTATATCATATGGTAGAGATATAAAATCATTCATGTTAAGTTGGTAGATGTTAAGTTGGTAGATGAAAGTATATTAATGATTTTATATTTCTAACACACCCCTTCAAGCAAGAGTCCTTTGGGCTTGAAATGTGGATAATGCATTGGCCCACTCTATCTTGTACTAAAATCTAACTTTTATTTAGGAGAATGAGGGCAAGCAATGATGAACTTCTGACCACTTGTTCATAGAGACTCTGATACTATATTGAGATAAAGAACAAGAGGAGAAGAGAGGCATGAGATGCTGAAATCCATGTGCTGTCAATATGGACACTGCTTTGATTATATAGCCATTAGGCAATAATTACATGCTACAATCAAAGATTTTATTTTCTTAATTTATAGAGATTACATTGACTACTGTATATACATTGAATTTAGACATTTAACACTACCTAGTATTATAACACTCGTGTCCAACAACATATATGTTTCCAAGTTTGCAAATAATTGTAAGATCTTTGTCTATTGCAAGGTTTGCTTTTAACATATATGTTCCATCGTCTGTACATCCCTTCCTTCTCTGTAGTAAAAGCTGGGTTGTCCTGTAATTTTTGAAACTTCGTGAACACCTGCCTTTTTTGAATCAAAGATGAATATGCATTTCTCTCTTTCTTTTTGTCTATCTGTGTGTGTCTTTGCAGATTTATTTTATTCCTCAGCACATCAACAGATGAATTAGTCACAACTGCCAGTCCAGAAAGCACGGGGGGGTGAATGTCCTCTTAGAGAACTCCAAAGCAGATGTTGATTAATGGATGGTTTGATGAGCTTCAAGGTTTGCGAAGTTTTTTTTCTTGAGTCCACCATTCAAACATCACAAGTAGGAGAATTATTTATTTTTATTGTCAGAGTGAATATTATATATAATACGAAAGGAAAAGAGAGTTCAATGATCCAAAATGTCATCAAGGTTAGGCATTCCCCTTATGGAGTGTGAAACACCTAACAAGTACCAACATTGTAGAACATCAAAACAGAACTTCCTTCGAGGAAAAACTTGTAACAGAAGAAGGTAACATCTTGGCATAATGAAAGGCCCCTTGGGACTACCGTGTCATTCTTGTCCCATGACAATGTTCTTGTTAAGAACCGTGGGCACTCCAAAAACAGGCCTGTAACTTTGTGTTTAGCTGCATTTGGCCAACATGTCAGCAGCTGCATTGGCCTCTCTAAGTATGAACGGTAGCTGTTGAACTAGGTGCCTGCTGTCATGGATTATACTGTCCACAGAGTTGAGAATTGGCTGTGCTTCCTGTGGACCAAGTCATATAATTGCTTAGAGTCAGTTTCAACAATTGGTTCCCTTATTGCAAGAGTTATCCCATGACTAAAAAGCCCAAGCGTCGGCGAAGTCGTTAGGAGCATCTCTAATGTATGCGTAATAAGACAGTAAGAACTTGCCTTGATGATATCTGAAAATGACACCTATTCCAGATGATACTGTAGCACTTTAAAAAGCACCGTCGGTGTTTCGGTTAATAGCACTGTGAAGTGATAAGGGGGGATTCCGTGATGTCACAGTTTGTTGTGCAATTACATTTCTTTTTTCAATACCATGCAGCAGTATGATAAGCTTCTGCAGTAACTTTCTCTCGATGTTGTGGAATTAGTTTTTTGTTTTAAGAAAAGTTGTACTACACAATTAAAGCTTGTGAAAACATATGGCCAAATCTTGCAACAAAAGTTGCAATAAAGTTGCTTTACTATTATGCGCCACCACCGGTTGCTCAAAAGATCTTTAATTAAAGGAAAATGTTTCTTGAACATTCTTTTTTTATATATTTTTACATTTATTTAACAATTAGTAAATTATTAATTAATAAAATATATTATTTGGTTAATGAGTTTTTAGTAATCAATCACTTATAAGCTAGTAATCTATTAACCAAATGATATACTTTATTAATCAATAATTTGTTCATTATTAACCAAGTCTACGAGTAATCGATTATTAAAATTTATTAACCAAATAATATACTATATTAACTAAAAATTTGTTCATTATTAACCAAGTATAAAAATAATGTAAAAGAAATGGTGTATAAATATCACTACTCTTAATTAAAATATTTTTGTTTCCTTGAAGTTTGAACAATGAACATATATACATGGTCAGTTTTTATTGGAGAAAAGTCTAATATACTCTAAATATATTATACTCAAACCATGTAAACTCTAAAAGTTGATAACATAATTAAATATAAATTATTAAATTAATTTAAAAAACATAATTTAAATTATTGAACATAATACACCCAAATATGTAAAAATTATGGTGTGTAAGTGGTAGTGCAAGACTATTAACATATTTGGTTTAGTTTTTAAAAAAAATTTAAACTATGATTTAGGTAAAAGCATGTCTTTTGATACTTTAGCCCAAATCATGATTTTGATGTTCCAAAAACTAAATCATGCACTATGTCTTTTTTTAATGCCAAGTTGCCATTTGCCATGGTCAGCCAGAGTTTAATCAAAAGTATTTCTTTTTCTGGTTTGCGTGATCTGCTCATACAATGGGCATGACCGATCACAAGAGATAACGATGTAGAGGCAATGCAAGTACCATTCCTAGTGAATAGCGTTTTATGTTTCAAGGCAAGAAGGCAAACTTTGAAAGCAAATAACCCTCACTTAATGAGAATTTATGATGGGATTATAAATCACTTATCAATAGACGTATCTTGAATTTGAACGTATCTTGAATTTGAACCCAAGTCATAATTAACATGAGCGAAAAGTCTAACCAAGTGAGCTAATA
This sequence comes from Styphnolobium japonicum, assembly GCA_023212625.1. Lineage (NCBI taxonomy): Eukaryota > Viridiplantae > Streptophyta > Magnoliopsida > Fabales > Fabaceae > Styphnolobium > Styphnolobium japonicum. Next base: position 13,937,256 of record JALBWW010000003.1, on the reverse strand, counting down.
CTCGTTGGCACTTTGTTTCCCTTTAAATAAGAATACATTATCCTTGAATTAGGAAAGACAGCCATATGAGCAATGTTTTAAAAATTGAACCGAATTGTTCGGTCGAATCGGGAACCAGATGTATCTATGGTTCAGTTTCACTCAAAGAACCGGTCAGGACATTAAACTGCTACTGAATCGCCAAAATTGGCTAAAATTGGATTGAACATATGAACTATTTGAACTAGAGCTGTTTTTGAAAACCGGCCAGTTCTTCAATTTTTTTTTACTTTTTTGATTTTTTTAATTACTTTTTTAGATTTTTAAATTAGTTTTTTTAGATTTTTAATTAGTTTTTTAGGATTTTTTTTCTACATCTATCTCCCAAAAGTTATAACGTTTTACTCGTTCGTCCAGTTTAGACGTATTTCATATCGATTTCATGTAATTTTTTAATATCTACGCTATTGAAAATGACCGAATGTAGTTAGACCAATCGATTTTTTTTAAAAAAATTATTATTTTCACAGTTATGAGTATTTTTTTAAAAAAATTATTATTATTTTAAATAAAGGATTAAACCCTATTTTTTTCTTAAATTCATGTTACTCTCAAAATAAGGTTATTTTAATTGAATATAATAATAAATATTATCATATGTAATTAATTTTTATAATTCATGTTATTAGATTTACTTACATCAGATATGTATATAAATATTTATGTATATAATTATAATTATAATTATTATATCATTTGTTTAATCATTAATTCGATTGATTAAACTAATTAAATCATGGCTCAAAAGTTGTTACATTTTCGGTCGAATTCTTAAACCATTGCATATGAGATTCCATTCTCTCAATTACTTCTTTCACTTTTCAAATGTCCCAAAACTATGTGTGGGCACGCCCCTCCCAAACAAGTTGATAATAAAGAGGGAGAGAGAAAATCAAATAATTATTTGTACTTCTTTTTATTATTTACACATTCTTAAATAATCGACATATATATCAAAGAATTTATATTAAGTTGTGTTGATTCGAGTAGAAAGAGTTCAATTATTTTAAATATCTTATTTTGAATTTAAACTTGAGGATAATGTATATGAAAAAAAACGCAGTTGAAGGAGGTCTCTACTTCATACGTATGACTATATCTTGTGAAATTAGTATTTTATCTTTCGGATAAAGAGATACTTTAGTTTATATAAAAAAATAATTTTATATTTATTTTTGTATCATTAAATTTCTATTTATATTGATAATAATATTATATTAAAATTCATATATAATTTAATTATTTTTTTATTTTATTAAATAGTATTCTTATAATATTATTGAATAAATTCACCCACTGCTTATCATTTATCACTAGTTGATTGTGATGATAGTATGATACCTCCACGTAACAGCAGATCATATAAAGTAGCGTAGAAGAATAATGGATTGTAAATTATATTGACTGAACAGTTTATACAACCTTTCCTTAATCTGTTTGGTTGATAAGAGAGAGAAGAGATTTTAATTTTGTGCATATTTGGTTAAAAGAGGAAAATGAATGAATTTTAATGAAGGAAAAATATAAAATTATTTTTTTATATAATTATAATACTTAATATAGTATTTAATTTAGGAATATTTTAATATATTTTTAAACATATATTCTTTCCTTTTCAAATCTTCTCACTTTTAGAAGGGAGTTAAAATTAACTTAAGAAGGATTTCTTCTTTCTATTTCCTTTTAAAAAATTGAACTAAATACATAAAATTTAAAATAATATCTCCCTTCATTTTCTATCCCTTCAATTTCCTTCAAACCAAACATTATGTTAAGTAATTCAGATAATTTTAGAGAGCACACGCTCTATAACTCAAAAAATGATTTATTTAGTTAGATGATTTAGACAAGTAAATTAACTGTATGGATTCTCAGCACGGACTGATTCAAGATTAAACGGAGCGTTTGGTTAAAGGTTTGAAAAAATATTTACAGGAATAGCATGCCCAGGAATAATATTCCCAGGAATGATGATTACTATGTTTGGTTAACTAAAACCTTTTCCGGGAATGACTCCAACCGTCGGCGATAGTAGCTGATGTCGTCTGTAACCGTCAACCTCTGGCGGCAGACGTGGCTGGATTCTGGTGACTAGGGTGGTGACTTAAGTTGTCGAATTCCAGTGATCGGTATGGTAGCTAAAGTCGTTAGTCATTGTTAGCCACCGCCGGCTTGCGGTGGCTAAGTTTCAGTGACTATCACGGAGGCTGAAGTTTCCGACCACCCTCAATTAGAGGCGGTGACGGAGGTAGTCAGATTCCGGTGATTGACCGTCGTGGACGGTGGTTGATAGTTGCCGATGGCGGTCACCGGCAATGATATGACGGTTGTTGGTTAATGACATGTCAATAGAAGGGTATATATTTTGGACATTTCACATGGCAAAAATATTATCATGCCATGGGAATGTTGCAAACCCACCTCCCCCATAGGAATGAAAGTGTGGGAATGTTGGTTAAAAATCATTCTCAAGAATCGTTTTATGATGGAAAATATTTTTTCAAAACTTGTACCAAATATAGGAATCCAATATTCCCATGTAAGAATTCCCAAAAATGAAAAAACAATCCGCGAACCAAACGTCCTGAAAGAGTTTCGAGGGGGTAAATGAAAGATCGTGAAATGGTCTTTAGTCTTTAAGCTAATAAACTTCAGTTAAATGAACAAAAGTTTTAAATATGTTTTTCTCCTTTATCATTGTAAAAAATGAGCAATAAATATTAACATTGATAGACATAGACTTTTTTTTCAATAAAGAAAAATACAAATATATATAGTGAATTGGCCTTTTTAAATCAATTTCAGGCATGACACAAACACGTAAGAGAAAAACCCATTCTCATTAGTATTTATGTACACGTTTAATAATTTTTTTTAAATCATAGGGGATAAGAATCATCACTTGCTACAACCGTAAATCGACCCCTTAATTTCTAGGCTCGATAAATTATTGAATCAAAATATCCAATGTTATACACCAAAAAAAATTCCAATATTATGTTTTCACAACTAAAACGTAATATACGAAATTAACCCGCTAAATATATTATTAATTGAATGTAAAAGAAAAGGGAAATTAAAAAAAATTATTTATTTAATATGAAAGTTTTGTAAAGTGAGGCTAAAATATCAAAAGAATAAGAGTAATATTATTGTTATTAAAAAATCTCATATTTCTTAAATTTATATTTGCAAGTTGATAAATAATAATTTAATCTTACTTGATTTTTCAATAAATCGTTCAGTGACATTATTATGCAATAACTAGATACACAGGAGATAGTAAGTGCAATGAAGGATTTTTACATACAATTTTGAATTGCTACAAGACTTCTTTTTTGGGAGATCGGGTCTTACACTACTTTTGCTATGTGTACTTATATTATAAATAATACATATTTTTTTAGTATACTTTTTATTTGAAAAATTTATTTTTTAAACATTAAAATAACCAATTAATTAAAATATAAAGCTAAATAAAATGATAAAAACTTCCTCCATTTGAAGTATTAATCTTCATTTCTTTTGAAAACTCAAAATATTAATAATTGAATTTCAACTAAACTATTTACTATAGTTTTAAATGCAAATCACTATATTGTCTGCAAAAGTTTAAAATAAATGAAAAATGATCGGAAAATAAAGGGCGACGAGGGTGAGGGAAGGGGAAGGATTTACAATTGAAAAAGAAGAAAGAATGAACAGAGGGAGAAAATTTAGGGTGTGGATTGCTTCAATTTATGTGATGCAATAGATTGCACTAATCGTGTTAAAACAATTCGCAAAAAATAAATAAATAAAATTTTAATAATTTTTTTTGAAAAATAACAGATTATTTAAAAAATATTATTTAAATAAAAACCTGAAAGTGAATAAATTAGTTATACAAAATAGAAAAATTAAGGGTATAGATTCAGGTACAAGAAACAAAAGGCAATATCATAAGAAAAAGCTTAATACGTGGCCCAAGTTCTCCTACATGTGTAAAACTAAAATCAACCTATTGATCTCAACCAAACAACATGAAAAACGAAAAAGGATTCGATCATTCGGAAACGTGTTTTGTTTCTGTTTTTTTTTTTTTTTTTTGTAGACGGGCAAGACAAAAAGAGATTCTTTCCTTTTTTGGGCATAATTCTTTTTTGATATTTGAATTTGAGTTTAATTTTAATTTATTATTAATATAAAAAATATATTCTTATTCAATTATGTATTAATACAGTATTAAAAAAATAAAATTTTTAAATAATTATTATGATACTTAAATTATTTTAATAATATATTAATTAAATAATAATATAATTTTTTTTCATTAATAATAAATTAAAATTAAAATTTTTAAATTTACCCTCGTAATGTAAAGGCAAACCGTATATGATTTAGACAGCTTCAATGCAACAAAGTTCTGATTTTCTTTTGACACGTTTGCCCTTTGATATTAGCTTCAGTTAAATGGCGGGTACTTCTCTTTTAGTTAGCCCATACATCAACTCACAAAATTTCTAAATTTACTATAAAAATGAAAGAAATTAAAACAAAATGATTAAATTTTATTTTCGGGTTTTTTCGTCACTAAATTTGCTGCTGAAGTAAAAGTATATCCTTTTATTGTCCGAATAAAACTCAAACTAGTGGAGTGCTCTGGAAGAGAAGAAAAAATTAGATTAAAAAAAAATGAAGGAGAGATGTGTGAAATGAAAATGAACCAACTTTTTTTGAAAATGAACCAACTTTAAAGTTTAAACTTAGAAGATAGTTGTTTATTAAAATGGAGCACACGCTCCGAGGATGTTGGTGAAGACGATCTTCGTGATTGGACCGAGAGTAAAGAATCCGGCACGACCATAGGCTGTTGCTGCACACATGCGAGTGGGCGCGTGCACATGTTCTTTTGATTTATAGTGTAATTAGCTATTGTTTTGGTATTGATGATGATGAGATACAGCTTTAGAGACTGTTGTGTAACTTTAGAGATGTGCCATTGTGTGTGTTATGAGAAACAACCATGATATTTGCTATCTAAATTTTTATATGATTTATATCTTTAATTAATAATAAATAAATTTTTTGTTAATAAATTTTAGTAATCAAGTAATTTATAAATTAAAATATACTGAATTAATTAAGAATCTATTTATTATTAAATAAGTTTATAAATATTTAATTTTTGAAATTTATAAATTAAAGAATATATTACATTAACAAAAAAAATTTACTTAGTAGTGTGCATTAATTTTTTCCATAAGAATAACCAAAGGAAAACAGAAACTACTCAAAAGAAGCTGAAAATAGATTAAAAAAGGGGGTGAGTGAGGGTGGAGAGAGAAGAGTTGTAGAGCTGCGCTCCCTTCCTTTTCATTGAGGCTGCTATTGACGGCGGAAGAGAGAGAGAGAGAGAAGAACTTGTAGAATTGAAAAGTTGATAAACTAAATGCAAGCCTTATCTGTTGTTTCTTGTCTGTGAACTGTGAAGTTGATAAACTCAAGTCAACTGTGTTTGGGATTGAGATTTGATAGGGAGAGACAAAGATAAGAACAGAGTGAGAGAGTGAAGCTTAAACAGTGGACATATCTGAGTGAAAATAATATATTCTGTGTTCTGCTGTGGGTATTGCTCAGCTCAAAATGGGAACCCCACAAGCAGAAGAGCTTTTCAAGAAGATCGAAGAGCTGGAGGAGGGTCATGCCCACCTCAAGCAAGAAATGTCAAAGCTCAAGCTCTCGGGTGGTGCCAGACCCGAGCAGGGTCATCGCCAGAGCCAGAGGTCTCACTCGGTATCGCCCCAGCGTTCGAGATTGGGTCTCGGTGCGCCAGCTGCGTGGAAAAAAGGGTCCTCTTCCTTTAAGCATTCCTCGCCTCTGCAGAGGGAGAGCCGCAGTGATCCTCCAAATGATGGTGAAGCTGCTGTTCGCGCTGGCCCTTCTGCTCTGAATTTTACTGATAGGCAGTATCTCAATATTTTGCAGTCAATGGGACAGTCTGTTCATATGTTGGATCTTCAATGTCGTATAATATTCTGGTCAGTAGCTTAGACTCTTAGTTCTGCACTTTTCTTTATTTTTAAGATTTTCATTTTGTTATGGATAGTTCATCAAGTTTTATTATGTGGGCTGTACTGTTTCTTTTGTTTTCAAATGGAGATGCAATATAAGTTGTATTTCTGTAATTTGGGTTTTGGACTTGAAATGGATGTCCTGGGTTTGATATAATTCGAGTATAAAATGTTCTATCCTGTTGGTTGCATAAATTATTGAAACCTACATTAAAAGTTTTTTTTTTTTTTTTCCTTTGGGTTTGGTTTGTGTATAATTTTTTGCAGGAACCGTAGTGCTGAAAATCTATATGGTTATGCAGCAGAAGAAGCTCTTGGCCAGGACGGGATTGAATTGCTTGTAGACCCCAGGGATTTTGCCTTAGCCGATGATAGTATCAACCATGTCACAATGGGAGAGAGCTGGACTGGGCAGTTCCATGTCAAGAATAAGACGGGAGAGAAGTTTTTAGCTGTAGCAATCAATACACCTTTCTATGATGATGATGGAAGCTTAGTTGGGATTATTTGTGTCTCAAGTGATGTACGACCCTTTCTTGAAATGAGAGTTCCATTCTCAGGTATTAAGAACGCTGAACCAGATTCAGGTTCCACCAGTCCTAGAAGTAGCATTACAAATAAACTTGGCCTTGACTCTCAACAGTCACTTCAAGTTGCTCTTGCATCAAAATTTTCAAATTTGGTTAGTCCTATTCTTTTGTCATGTTTCTGTATTTAAGTATAGCTTGGCATGTCTTGATGTTAGAACCATTAAAACAGGCATCAAAGATGAGTAACAAAGTTAGGTCAAGAATCCGGACAGGAGAAAATAATGTCGATCGTGAAGGTGGGAGCAGAGAAAGTCATCATTCTGAGCATAGTTTCTCAGACTGTGTTCTTTCTGACAAGAGAGAGGATGCTAATTCCAGTGGAGCTAGCACACCTAGAGGAGATGTTCCACCATCTCCTTTTGGTGTATTTTCTCACGTTGAAGAGAAATCTCATGGAAAAACTTTGAGAGACTCTGGCGATGAGAGTGAAGGAAAATCAATTCACAAGATCATAACTTCTAAGGCTGAAGCATGGATTCAGAAGAAAGCATTATCATGGCCATGGAGAGCAAATGATCAGGAAGGATCTGAGGCAAGTAATGTTCGTGTTGCTTGGCCTTGGTTGCAGAGTGATCAAGAAAATGAGCCAGTTAATCAAAAGATTCATTCTTCTGAGTTGAAGCCAGAAAGCCAGGCAGGTGAAAGTAATCGACCTTTTAATAATGAGGCTTCGGGATCCTGGTCTTCCTTTAATGCTAACAGCACAAGTAGTGTCAGCAGCTATGGGAGTGGCAGCAGTTGTGCTGTCAATAATAAATTCGATGTTGACACTGATTGCTTGGATTATGAAATTTTGTGGGAGGACCTGACAATTGGAGAACAAATTGGGCAAGGTAGTCATGTTCTTAACCCCAGCGGCATGCTTGAGAAAATAAGCCTTTGAGAATATCTATGCTTCAACAAAAAAATAAAAATAAAATTATTCGTTTAAATAATCTTGTCATGTTATCAGTATTTAGAGTTCTTATGTTTGAAAGTTGTTTGCTTCTTTATGAGGCCCTCATAATTGGATCCCATGCTTGCAAACCCAAATATCTAGTAATCAATGGTTATTATGCATCGTTATGCTATATGTTTTCTATTTACCTCTCTGTTGTTGCATTGCAGGTTCTTGTGGCACTGTATATCATGCTCTGTGGTATGGATCAGTATGTTCTTTTCTCTTCCTGTAATTTCTGGTTCTGAGTTCATGCATTATAAAGAATATGCTACCAAGCAATTTATCAGAACTTAAGATTTCTTTGACGCCTTCTTTTCCTTCTTCCCTTTTTGGGTGTAAGAACATATTTAACTTTTTAATATATATTATGCAAATTGTTGTGCTGCAGCTCGAATTACTAGCATTTAGTACACTGAGGTCCCTTAATGTGTTAAATTGATCATTCTTTAATTAAGGCATCATTAGATTTCCGGAAGACCTGTGAAATGCGTATGGCAAAATGTAAACTAAATTTTGCTGGCTGCTATTCTGATTGCAACTTATATTCATGTTTCTGCAGGATGTTGCTGTCAAGGTATTATTCTCAAAGCAAGAATATTCAGATGATGTGATACTGTCCTTCAGACAAGAGGTATGCTTTCTGGTTTTCTAATTTGCTTATTATGTTGGGAAACAGACTGAGTCTTATCCATAAGATGAGGAAGTCAGTTTACGTTTAAAAAAAAACAAAAGCTTTGGTTGCTAAGGTAATTGGGAGAGAAAATTGGATTAGAATATAATAGATTTTCCTCCGTAGATTTTACTTTGATGATGTTTGCACAATGAAATCATCTTTTCTTTACTGCTTTTATGTGTCACACTAAGCCACGGGCATGTTGGACATCAGAGTTTTGTCTCTAAATATGTGAAACTTGGTTTAATCTTCCTACCATATGTGTGAGATTGCATTATTATGTTTGGTTATGCTCAATAAGGATCAATAATCATCCTGTTGACTCTGCAAAACACATGAAAGAGATCAATCTGGTTTGCGCTGCTAATTGGAAGTACATGATAATAAGAAACATAATATTGCCATATCATAGTATGATATGGTGGCCTAGAGTGGTATTATTTTTTCAGAAAGGTGTAAAGCCAAACATTTAGAATAAATGATAAATGCGTAGCTTTCATAGCATAACTGGTTGAATAAGTCTGATTGGCCCCAGACCCAGTGGTGTGAATAAGGATAACCAAAGTGAAAGAGATAACGAATTTTAGTTTTATTAGTTGTCCTTTTTATTAGGAGGCTTTATGTCTTCATTAGTTGTCCTTCATGTACATTACTTAGTCAGCATCTTGTTATTAGCCACATAGGATTACACCCTTCAATGAGCGTATATGTATACATTTGACAAAAGAAGAAATATCATTAGATAGAAAGAAAGGGAAAAGCACAATGATCATTGCCAGGATATTGTAGGTGCTGACCTTTGGTAGAGCCACATCTCTTGCTCCTGAAATATAATATACTACTGTTTTATTTGTACTACCCATAGATAGGCTTTGTTTTTGTCATACTTATTCTTTCCCTCATGATAACTGACATTATACTCCAATTTACCTTGATAACATGGATACACGATACTGGTATTGGAACCAGGATTGTATTATGTCGGTAAGTTTAACAATTCTTAAAAGTAAATTAAAAGTGTTTTATTTCAATTAAAAGAATTGGCAAAACTCATAATTGGAAGAATACTGAAACCTTATTAGTAATAGTGGAGCTGTAGCTATCAGGCATACCAGGGGTTTGATATTGATGTACTATCTTAGAATTTAGACAATGTGGAGATGTATGTGCAAGAACTTGTTCTTCCACTTCCTCATGTGTTCCGCTATGATTCTTTTTTGCTTCTATTTCCTTAATTAGACATATTCCACTTTATATTAGGTAGTTTCTGTGAGCAATTGAACCTTCTTTCTGCCCCCTAAAAATTCCTTTTTTTAACATTGATTTGACTATCTTTTGTATGAAGGTGTCTGTCATGAAAAGACTTCGTCATCCAAATATTCTTCTCTTTATGGGGGCAGTGACTTCACCTCAACGTCTCTGCATTGTGACAGAGTTTCTCCCACGGTTTGTCCTGAACCTTCTCTCTCTGACCCTCTGTATCATGACTCATGAGCATTCTGATTCTAGCTTGTTGTGCCATGTGTCACAAAATATTGGGCTGATTATTGTTGAGTTCATTTGTATTTTATCAATTCAGCGGAAGCTTGTTTCGTTTGCTCCAGAGAAACACATCCAAACTTGACTGGAGACGACGAGCTCATATGGCCTTAGATGTTGTGAGTACTTGAAAACAGTATTATGGACAAGATATCTCTTTCTTTTTCCCTTCTCCTTCTAAGTAAAGATATCTCATTCTTATGATGCTGATTTTTGTTGAGGAAAAGTGGCATGTTCACTTTTTATTCTCTCTCTTTTCCTTTTTCGGTATTATTTATTCATTTTGGACATCTGTTCTTGGAGCACTGCTTCGTTTTGACTTCAACTTCAATTGTTATCTTGGAAAGCTTCTCTATCACTGTGATTGAAGCAATGTTGTATGCTCTATCTACAGGCTCGAGGTGTAAATTATCTTCATCATTGCAACCCACCTATCATCCATCGTGATTTAAAGTCTTCAAATCTTCTAGTTGATAAGAATTGGACTGTGAAGGTCTGCCCATTGTCACTTTTTCTATTTATTCTCCATTTGTTGGGTTGTAATCTTTCACCTGACTGCTTAAGGATTTATAGCATTGTTTTCTATTTAGCCAGACAATATCTTAATCATGTGTTAGCTGAACAGGTTGGTGATTTTGGTCTTTCGCGTCTTAAGCATGAAACATATCTCACAACTAAGACAGGGAAGGGCACGGTAGGCTTTCATTTTTTTGTGGCCATAAGATCTTTGATCTGTTTGAAATTATCCCCTTTAAATTTTTACTGCTACAGAGTCAAAATATGTTTCTGATTCTAGCATTTTTCTGCTTTGTAGCCTCAATGGATGGCGCCGGAAGTTCTTCGTAATGAACCCTCAGATGAGAAGTATGTCTGATCTATGCCCTCTCTCTCTCTCTCTCTCTCTCTCTCGTTCTTACTAAAATTCCTGACTTTTGACATCTATTTTTGCTGCTTCTTGGGAACATCAGGTCAGACGTTTACAGCTTTGGGGTGATATTGTGGGAACTTGCAACTGAAAAGATCCCCTGGGACACTCTCAACGCAATGCAGGTATTGTTTTGATGTGTACATGAACCGTGAAAAATTATGAAAACGAACAGATATACAAAGTGATATGATAGTTAGCTTTCTGAACGAAAAGCCACTGAAAAAAATCGGTATTCATTGTTGAATTATTGTTAGATTTGTTATTCCAATGCTTGAAGATAAACCATGTTACCATAGAGAAAGCAAATTAGGCGTTTAAATTGCTTCATTAGTTAGTTGCCACTTATTTAGTTATTAATTTACTCTCACCAACTTAAAGACCGTATTGACTGGCAGTTTTTATTTAATATTTTTTTTGCACATTTCTGATAAGGCATATAAAAATTCGTCTTATGTAATTATGTTTCACTGTCATGTCATGCTCAGCGGGTGCATATATGAACAACAGTTTCTCTAGGATTCTTGCAGGTTATTGGAGCTGTAGGGTTTATGAATCAGCGGCTAGAAATTCCAGAAGATGTTGATCCACTGTGGGCTTCTATAGTTGAGAGCTGCTGGCATAGGTGTGCATTCTTGTCACTGTCATACTTTTTACTTTTTATTTCCCCCCCCCCATCCAAGCATACATCTTATCATCCTTGCAAAAGAACATAGATAAATTTAGCCAGTTTTCCTAAACGAATCTTAGCCAATTTGGCCAGTTTGCCTAAACAAATCTTCATATCAATTGCTGTTTCATCAAACTGGTATGATTGGCCCTTTTGTTTCTTTATTACAACAACAACAACAACAAAAGCCTTTTCCCACTAGGTGGGGTCGGCTACATGGATCAAACGACGCCATTGTGCTCTGTCATAGACCATACTTTCAGATAGACCATTTATTTCAAAATCTTTTTTAATGATATCCCTTAGTGTTGTCAGTGGTCTACCTCTACCTCTCTTTAAGGGACTATCCTCCAACTTATCAATTCTTCTCACCGGGGCTTCTATTGGTCTTCTCCTCACATGACCAAACCATCTTAGGCGAGACTCTGTTATCTTTTCATCAATGGGTGCTACTCCAACTTTCTTTCGAATGCACTCATTCCTAATTCTATCTCTTCTTGTATGTCCACTCATCCAGCTCAACATTTTCATCTCTGCAACCCTTAACTTATGCTCATGTTGATATTTTACCGTCCAACATTCGGTACCATAAAGTATTGCCGGTCTTATAGCTGTTCTATAAAATTTTCCCTTTAGCTTGAGAGGTATCTTGCAGTCACAAATAACACCCGAAGCATTTCTCCATTTTGTCCACCCAGCTTGAATCCTATGAGTTACATCTCCTGTACTCTCTCCGTCATTTTGTATGATAGATCCAAGATACCTAAACCGTTCAACTTGTGGAATAATATGATCACTAATTTTCACTTCCAAGTCAGAGCTAGATCGCCTTTTGTTAAACTTACATTCCATATATTCTGTTTTACTCCTACTTAGTCGAAACCCATGTGATTCTAAAGCTTCTCTCCATAGCTCTATTTTATCATTTATTCCTTGTTTCTTTATTATTTAGGTAAAATACTTGATGTAGCCCAAAATATATTTTGTACTCTGGACCTCTGGTGTATAAGAAATTAGTAGTTGCATCACTTGGCTTTGGATTGTTGAGTTCACCACTTATAACATGATATTTTTTATTCAAAACCTTAATTTCAGCTATTTTTCTACATCCTTTTGGTAGTTTAACTTTTGTTAGTTTTCTTTTAAACTTTCACATGGACTACATTCGAATTATCGTGCATTCAGGCAATGCTGTTCTGAGTTGAAACTAGTGCACTATTTTAGAAAAAAGAATATCTGTTAAAATTAATGGAGATCATCTGGAGAGAAAGACAACTATGCTAAGTATCTTGTTTAAAATCACTGATGGGTGAAACGATTTTTGGTGGGGAGTACTGCAGGTAGCAACACTCTAATTCTCCCATATTCCTGTCACTTATTGGCTTGGTGAGGCTTCCCTACTTATTATCTACATTGTCTCTAGACAAGTTACAGCCCTTGAGCATAATGATTTAATTAATACATGTAGGTAACTTCAAGTTGTTAGCATATGCTGGGTTTACTCAAACCAAAAAAGTTGATAGATCATAGCCTAGATAATTGGATATTATTCAACTCTGGTTAGTTTAACATAGATTTTCAGAGTAACAATGTTTTTCTTATTGCTTTCAGTGGATACTTATTTTGTTGCCAACTTCACTTATTTAAGTTTTCTTATCAAACATTATTGGTTATCAGTCATAAGCCAAGTGTGCCAACGTGGGTTGGCTCAACTAGTTCAAGGGTTCTAGATAAGGCTCTTTATTCTAGATGAGTTACAGCCCTTGAGCATAATGATTTAATTAATACAGGTAGCTAACTTCAAGTTGTTAGCATATGCTGGGTTTACTAAAACCAAAAATGTTGATAGATCTTAGCCTAGATAATTGGATATTATTCAACTCTGGTTAGTTAACATAGATTTTCAGAGTAACAATGTATTTCTTATTTCTTTCAGTGGATACTTATTTTGTTGCCAACTTCACTTATTTAAGTTTTCTTATTAAACATTATTGGTTATCATTCATCAGCCAAGTGTGCTAATGCAGTTTAGCTCAACTGGCTCAAGGGTTCTACATAAGGCTCTGCATTCCCCAAGTGTATGGGAGAGTAGCCTCCATGTAGGGAAATCCTTTGAGTGAGTACCCTGGAGGCAATCCTCTGGGTGGACCTCTGCCTGTCCTTCAGGATCCTAGACCAGTAGTATTGGAGTAACTTATCCTTACTACCGATTTTCCTTTGTACCAAAAAAAAATATTGAAACGAAGTGTGGTGCAATTACTAATCATCTTATGCTAACTTGCAACTTTGTCCATTACTACCAGTGATCCAGCTTGCCGACCAACATTCCAGGAACTGCTGGAAAGGCTTAGAGAGCTGCAGAGACGGTATGCCATTCAGTTGCAGGCAGCCCGATCTGTTGGTGTGGAAAGCACCCAAAAGGAGTCCTAGAAACAACCTTTGAGATTGTTTCTTTTGTCACTTGCAGCTGATGCATAAGGATTTTTTTGCATATATTTTACAAAAATCCCTGATGAGTAGATGAGTTGGTACAAACAGCTGGTCTTGGAGCCCTGCAGAATTGCTGGTTCGAAATCTTGTTCAGGTATCATAGAAGGGGGGTGGGGGAAGAGAATGAAAAAAAAAGTGGGAAAAAGGTTACCAAACTATTGATGGTGATTGGGTTAGTCATATTTTGTTTCTTTAATGGCATCATAGAAGTTCTTCAATTTATTATTGGTGCTGTATGTGTTTGGACTTTGGACTCTTGTCAATCGGTATCCACTATCACCCCATTGTAATTTTATATGGAAAATGTTTGTACCACTTTTTAGAAGTTGTACAGAAGGTAGAGAAAAGAGGAAACAAAAAGAGCTTTCATTTTATTACCACATAGATTGGAATCAGAAAGTTCGTATACTTTAGTCATGACTCGTGTTAGTTATGGTTGGATCTCTATGATTACCCACTTGAAGCAACAAGCTTTGCACGTCAGACTGGCATTTAAAAGACACATTGATTGGCCTGTTTCGTTTTCAACTTATTGAATGATTAACCACGAACAAATTAATCCGCCGAAAATCTTTTCTTTTATCCCAAAAAGTTTAAGAAGAGGGGAGATTGTCCTTTCCTAACTCGCGGTTTGGTAGGCCACCTAATGTCTTGTTTTCATGTGTCTCTAAATGCCTATACAAATACAAAATCTTTTTGGGAATGTTAACTATCCCTTGCATTCATTCATATATGGTCAATGAATTTGTGTCTGCAGGTCTTTGAAAATTAAAATGAATCGTCGGAACGACGTGGGTATAGCCAAGTGATTAGGATGGATGGAATTTAAGTAAAAATTGTAGTAGTAGGCTTAAGTTATGATCACGACGACTTCGTGATGTACTAAATATAATGTTGAAATTTAAGTGAGTAGAATGTAGGTGGAGTTCCACATTGATAAAGAATTGACAACACTTGAATTCCCAACATAAAATGTATCATTTCTGTCGCCCAGACGCCAACCCCCTCACTCCTATGCACTATAAAAAGTATAAAGAAATGAAAAACCCAAACACTTTATTTTTTTGGCTTGGAAAAAAAACCCTACATTTAATTTCTAACAATTTGTTTCGTATAACATTGTTGAACCTTCCTAGAGTAATACAATATAGTTTTTATTTTATACCATAATATGTAGGTTTTTGTTCACGGAGAATATTACTGATCATTTTGGTTTCTTCCTTTCTTTCAGTCCTGCTGCTGAGTTTCCTTGTTTTACGAGTGGGAATGCGATGTGACGAATAAGATCATGGGAGCAAGTCAGAAAGATGGTAAGGGAGAAACATATCCGACTTTCTCGTGCAACTTGTAGAATGTCTCAGAGGACTTTCACTAGTGGGGAATTTACAAAGCCTGTTGAAGGACTACGGTTGAGGTTTTATCACCTGTAAAGTGGAACTACACTTTCTGAAGAGGAAACTAGTGGGATTCCCCGACAAACGAAGTAATAGGATGACAAATTATGGACTCTTATGACATTATTATGGTGTATGGCCGAAAGAAAGAAAAGGCAACATAACGTGGGGCGCTTTAGCAGGGTCTGGAGCCAGCTACAAGTTTTATCGGAATCTTCTTGAATACGCTAAAGTTATCAAGATCGGGGACGCTAACTTCCCGTCGATGTCAACTTCTAGAAGTAACACAAGCGAGAATCTGGAGCTTTATCAACTTCAATGACCGGTGCTTTAGTTTGTTTTTTATATTTATTTTTAGTTGATATATTTTCATTGTAATTATAAAAATATCACTATTTCTATTATAGCTCTTTTAAAAATTGTGAAAAAAATGATAAAGACAATTTTTATTATTTTCTTCACTAAATTTTAAAAACAGAAATCTAAAATCAAAATAATATGATATTTTTATAAGTATAATAAAAACATATCAATAAAAAATAAAAACATAAAACAAATCATACGCCCTATAATATAAATGCTATTTATACAAACCGTCGCAGGCAACAATTTACAAGAGCATGTAGAGTGAAGGGTTTCCATTTGACCAGTTCATCAATTATTACTTACACGATGAGCTTGAAGATGACAGATAATTTGTTGAACAAGCAAGCAAGCATATGTAGATGACAAACATGGAGATCGAGGACACCAACTACTCCTAGCACCAGGGTCCCTCACCCTCATGAAGCACTTATCTGCACCATTAGTTTATGGGTTCTAACTTCTTATATTGAGCTCAATTTCTCATCATGTCTACAGTAAAGTCAGCAGAAAAAAAATTCAAGACAGCTTTGCTGATCTTAGCTCCCCTATGCCCTCAGTACTAGTAAGACTGGATGTAAGAACGTAATTCTCTAAACAGTAAATATCGTGTTTCAGTACAAAACAGATAGTTCAGATTTCTGAATGAATTATGTCTTAGTATGCATTTGAGGTTCAAATTTCAATGCAAAACAATATAAGCTGATATGTATCATCTTCTGAAACATTGACCCTTGTTCATTTCATCATTCGCACGACTCTAGTGAAGCAAGTGCCTAATGGCAGCAACCGCATCACCTTTATGCTCACGCAAGGTTCTTTCAGCAACCTTTTTGTCTAACTGTTGGAAGCAATAAAGAAGAAAAATATATCAATTAATTGAAAGATAAAATAGACTTCTAGAAAAATTGTGGAACAATCTGGTGAAGAAGTTACCTCTAGTTCATTTGCGATTATGTCAACATCTGCTGCATTTATCTTAACAGCAGCTAATTCTTTCTCCCTATGATTGGAACAAAATTCATATTAAGATTTAGATATACAAGTGGGGAAAAATCATTAACGCAGAGGAGAGAACATGGGGGAAAATGGAGTTATGAATCATACGTATAACTTCTATTTTTTATTTACACAGTCATGTTTCATTCATGTTTAAATTATGACTTCATAACTAGACTGGCACTTTATATTTCTATCAGTAATACAACTTGATAATTTCAATCCACACATAAGAACAAAAGAAAGAGGTACAACTGTATGAAGAGGAGGAGACCTTAGATATTAAACATTAGCAAACAGCTACAAGTATCCATCTTTGTTGCACAAATAAATTATGAAAATAGGAACCAAGACACCTCCTATACGTTCAGATTTGTTAGTAAATACTCAAGTTGAAGACCTGCAAAGTTTGTTTTGTCTCTTACCACACAAGAGGGGGGAAGAAAGTGTGAGAGTGCTAATGATACCAAATCTGTGATTAAGAACGTAGGTTTAAGGTTCAAGTAGCTCCACTTCCTACACAAGCTTATGTCACAATAAAAACCCTAGGGAATTTTATTTTATTTTTAAAAAAAACTCTTCAACTTTACTCCATGTGTGATTTACCCCCCAAACTTTCGGTTATCACAACTTACCCCAATAATCTATCTGAATGTGCAATTTACCCCCTTTCTTCATAAAGTTAAAATTGATGATAGAATTTCATAGTTGAGGGCGTAAATTGCAGAGTAAAGTTGAAGGGGATTTTTTGAATTTAACCAAAATTCTGTATTGAGCATGCTTATATTCTGGGTCCCCATCACTAGTTAGCTCAAGTGTAAGCAATTATTCAACCTGTTCTTTTACATCCCCAGCAAGGTTTTAAATTTCAGTTGCAATCACGTTGCGATTATAGAAATTGCAAACAATTGCGGGATAATGTGCCTGATGCCGCAATTGCGCCTTTGTTGCGGTTGCGGAGATTTCCAAAACCGCAATATTGCAGCCGCAATTGCGATTACGGACTACAATTTAAAACCTTGATCCCCAGTGATAACTGATAATCCAACTGGATGTCAGCCATCAAGTCATTTTATCTAAATGCATAAGTAAATTTTGATGATGTTTACGAGACCCTTATGATAACAACAGTTAAAGTTAAGTATACGCAGCATTAACAATTTACATACAGAACTGTTCATAAAAAAAAATTAACATGGAAATATGGAAGACTTTTGAACACCAGGAATGTCCCGAGTCCTGAACTACCTCATGACCCTATGCAATATATTTGGAGCCAAGATCTCATTAAAACATTATCTTTATGGCATCGTATTAAAATGCTTAAATCAAAATCCTAAACCACAGTTAAATCATTTCAACTAGATATAAAATAAATAATTCAAAACTATATTGGTGAATAAAAAAAGCTCAAAACTTGTTACCTCATACGCATAGCATTCCAGTCCGCTTCAGCAGATGCAGCAATCGATGCCATCGCCTGCCAAATCACCGCATACCCAACCCATTAGAGAAAATAATAATAATAATAATAATAACCGCAAAAATTCTGTGTTTTCTTTTCAAGCTGAATCGCAATCTCTAGCACTGTTTGGTTCCTAAGAAACCCCGAGAAAACTAAAAAGAAAAGAACTTGAAGAGAAGGAGAGAGGGACCACCTCTTGGACGCGAGTGGAATCGAGCTGGCGATCCTCGACGCGGTCAGTGAGCTTGTCGAAAGCTTTGCTCTGCTGCTGCAAGTCCTTCGAGTCCACTACCATCTCTACTCCTTCGTCTGCACCCTCCATTTTTTTCCTTTCCTCTTTCAAAGTTCTAACCTTTTCCCCTAAAATTTTTATTGCACTTCGATGCAAGAATCCATTGATTACTACTGCTTACTATGCCCTAGAGTAGAGAGAGAAAAATGTACCCTCTTCATTGATTTGTGTTTTTGCTCGGTAGCTTCATCTCAAGCCTTGAAAAGGCTTTGGACCTTTCGGTGGATCTTCAGGCCTCATGGGCCTAAAGGCCCATTGAGTAACTAGCCCAAAAGAGTGGGCTTCCCTTTTACAATCTTTTTCCTTTATTTTTAATCAATTTTTATGGTGATAAGAGAAATTCATCAAGGTAGAGTTTTTATTTATTTGAAATAAATAAGCCCAATTTATTTTATTTTATTTTTTGGAAAGAAAGATGACTGCATTAAGAACCAGAGAAGAGTAAAACATCCAAAAACTACACACTTGTTGAATGTTGAGGAGCATTGTCCACCCAGATTTCAGAATTGTTGAGATGGACCTGAAGCTAATTTTACGAGCAAGTGTCCTACAGAATATCCAGAACGATGCACATGACTGAATGAATGAGATCTAAAATTATTGGATATAGATTTGTATTTATAGTTAACTATCCAAAGTAAGACCAATCTATATGCTCATGTTGCATTGCGCTAAGCCCTTCAAGGTTATCAGTTTTCACCTGAACATAAGAAAAAAAAGAAAAGCAAAGATTGTACCCCAAAAAATTAAAAACAAAAACAAAAACAAAAAAGCAAAGATCAGCTGCCATTAATAACCCCAGCCGCAATGCAAGTAGTTATGCCAGTCTATGTACACTATTGCAGGGCAACTCGGGTGAAACGCAAGCCCATTACTTCTGTGATATGTGAAAAGAGAAATGCTAAAGCTTAACCTTAAACCCTAAAATCAGTTTAACATTTTTTTTAATTATTTAAAAAATTGAAAATTAAATTCTTTTTTAGATTAACAAAATATTAAATGTTTTTTATTTAAAATAATTCTATATTCTCCTAATGATTTAGCCTAATAATCTTTTTAATTATTTAAAGAAAAAAATATTAAATATTTTTTGGATTTTCAAGATGTTAAATGCTTATACTTTTTTATTTAATATTTAATATTTTAAGTAATTAGGAGGATGTGTTAAGAGAATATAACATTATTATTTCATTTAATACTTTCACAATCGTTTAAATAATTTAAAAATTATTAAGCTATTTGTTTAAGAAAATTTAGCATTTTTTATCAAGCAATATTATAGAAAAACCTATCCATCTACATGCACGACAAATGTTGTCGAATAATTAAGCCCAACTGACTTTTGTGATATGTATGTTTGAGTAGCATAAGATGTCTTCGTTAAAAAATCAAACTATTACTCTATTTATGGACCCAATCCATGCAACATATATTGATTAATTTTGTGAAGTGATTTAATTAAAATTATCTGGGCATATAAGTTACTCAAATATGCATTTTGCTAATTCTAAATCTCGAGGTCAAATAAATTGCTCAAATCTTCTGAGTTAGAGAAAAAATGTAAAATGTATGCCTCAAAAAATTTCGTTAACTGCATTGAAAAATACCATCAAACAGAGATTCACAGGTTTTTACCCAAGCCTTTACGTAGAGACGAAAGTACTAAACCAACCCCTGTTCTATAATAGTGCAATTTTTGTTATAAGTTGTACCATCCCCCCCCCCCCCCCGGCCTTCCTTTTTCTTTGATGTTTTGTTCTTTACTATTGGTGCGCAAGATAAATTATGCACAGAAAGAAACTACAAACAAGCTGGGACATGGAGTATATGTGTAAAGCATTAGTCACTGATACTAGCACCTACCCAGCATAGCTCAAATAGTTCAGGAATAGAGATTTAAATTAAAAGTGATATAAATTTAATTAAATTATAATAATAACTCTCAATATGCCAAAAAATATATATTCATCAAAAGCTAGCTAGAGATGCTGCATGCTGGGTATATGTTATATTTGTACACAATAGTGTATATAGCCGTAATTCTTGTTCAAGCAAGAAGCAACCTCGCAAGTTACAAAATGCTGGTAAGAACATCATGGCTAAGAAATAAGAATGCTATATTTTCTTGTCCCTAGAGACTTCAATTCTAATGGTAATTAACACTGATATGATATTGCTTGCTAGCTTATAGCTTATGCTATCCCAAAGTGTTTGGTAGTTGGTCACATTCTACTGTCCAGCTATTCTCAATTATTTAGTACTATTTTTTCGTTTGAAAATGAAAGATACGTGACCAATGTGTATTTTGCCTCGATATGATTGGCTTCTCATTTCATTCTTGTTATACACGTATCTGTATAAAATTTGCATTTATAATTATGTATAATTATACATATAGTTCTATGAGTTTATCTAAGTTGTATTACTTTATAAATAAAGTCAATTAACAATTCTTACATAACGGTGGCTCTATCTAAATTTAAAAAAGAAAATTTTAAGCGAAATCATCTTTACATATATAAAGATTTATGCAAACATCATTATTCTTATTTGAGAAAAGTGTTGTAATGTGATAACTAATTAAAGACCTTAACTTTAAAATTAATCAATTGATGAATTAAATTCAATAGAAAAATAATTTCATAATAGATATCAATTAAAAAAATTAGGTCATAAATAGCAAGTTTTTTTTTTGCTATGTTATAACTTGTTTTGATTTGTCAAGTTAAATATTTTTGTCTTTTTCACATTTTTATTAATAATTTTTTTTATATATTTGAAGCTTTTAATTAATAATCAAAAAAGTTTAATTTCTTACCCGTGAAGCTTAAATGGTCTTTACCAGCGAGCCGTGGATCTATTGTGAGAATTTGATCCTCATATCATCATTCCCAATTAGGTCAAATAAAACTTCCCTAAACAAAAAAAAAGTTCGATTCTTAATTTGTTTATCTGTTTTAAGTCATCAAACGATACTCAACTCATTCTTATTCTATCAAGTATTCTTTACTTTATTTATTTGTTTGACAAAGTATATTTTGTATTTAATTTTTGTGATATCTACATATATATCTGTTGGGGTGTATAAACGCCCAAGAATGGTGCGTTTCTAAACCAGGCTATACACTCCAAGTTCTGAACTGTTGATACTGATGGCTGAAAACCTAGCTACCACCCTACTTCCATTTATGTCTTTGGGCTAATAAATATTACACATGGTGGGACAAGCTGGCCAGTTATTATTATGAATGACAAATGCCATTTGGACATTGACAAGTGCCATATAAAGTCTTAGCCTCTTGGGCATGCATCTTGATCAATTCAGAATTGCAGACACGGTTAATTATATCAAATTTTGCTGCCGACAAATTTTACTCAAGACTGAAAATGGGATGAAAATTAGTGGCTCTGTATGTATCCTTGACCTTGACCCATTACATCGAGCATTTAATAATCTTAACAACTAGAGTCATCTTTTAGACTCCAAATGACCGTAAATTTATATATAGAAACCTGGCCTTTTTTAAAATATTGACATTGTTACTACAACTTAAATGTATTATTTCTATTTTATATTTTTAGTTACCTAGCCAAGCTCAAACTTAGATTTAGAGATGTATGGTGAGATTTTCACAAGGTTAGTACTGCTCAGTAATACTTAAAAGTAGTTGAGGGATGCGACAAGACAATTATGAATTCACCGGCCAATAGAAGTATCTTCCAAATAAGTTTGAATTTTTTGGCAAGTGTTGGAAAGAGGACTGTGGGAAGCCCATCAGTATCAGGATGAAAGAGAGATCTAACAACATGTATTTATGGCACGTACTCTGCCTTTACACTATAAATACTGCTCCTTGCAAGCTTTCCAATTACGAGCAAAGCAAGCGTTTCTAGCTTTATTTTCTCTGATTGTACAAAGATGGGGAAATTACATAAGTATGTTGGAACACTTGCTGTGTTGTTTGTATTGGTGATAGGAATAGCAGAATGCCGAAAAATCGAAGAAAATGAATTAGTTGACGGCATTGGAGGAGGTGGTGGTGGAGGTTTTGGTAAAGGTGGCGGAGGTGGGTTAGGTGGGGGTGCCGGATTTGGAGGCGGACATGGTGGAGGTGCTGGTGGTGGCTTTGGAGGTGGCAAAGGAGGAGGTATTGGAGGTGGGCATGGTGGTGGGATAGGAGGAGGAGTTGGTGGAGGCGGTGGTGCAGGTGGGGGCTTTGGAGGTGGACATGGTGGTGGCGCAGGAGGAGGAATTGGAGGTGGACATGGTGGTGGCATTGGAGGAGGAGCTGGTGGAGGCGGTGGCGCAGGTGGGGGCTTTGGAGGTGGACATGGTGGTGGCGCAGGAGGAGGAATTGGAGGTGGACATGGTGGTGGCATTGGAGGAGGAGCTGGTGGAGGCGGTGGTGCAGGTGGGGGCTTTGGAGGTGGACATGGTGGTGGCGCAGGAGGAGGAATTGGTGGTGGACATGGTGGTGGCATTGGAGGAGGAGTTGGCGGAGGCGGTGGAGCCGGAGGTGGCAAAGGAGGTGGCTTTGGAGGTGGCAAAGGTGGTGGCGTAGGAGGAGGAATTGGAGGGGGGCATGGAGGTGGTGCAGGTGGGGGCTTCGGAGGTGGCAAAGGTGGTGGTGTTGGAGGAGGAATTGGAGGGGGGCATGGAGGTGGAGTCGGAGGTGGTGCAGGTGGGGGCTTTGGAGGTGGAGTTGGTGGAGGCGGCGGAGCCGGAGGTGGTGCTGGTGGGGGCTTTGGAGGTGGCAAAGGTGGTGGCATTGGAGGAGGAATCGGAGGTGGGCATGGTGGTGGTGTAGGAGGAGGAATTGGTGGTGGAGGCGGAGCAGGTGGAGGTGCTGGTGGCGGCTTTGGTGGTGGTGCTGGAGGTGGTGGAGGAATTGGTGGTGGGTTTTGATTTAAATAATTTCCAAAATCATATTCTCATATTATCATGCAATGTGATGCTCGTCCATGGATGCAAGCAACTACGTAACTTAGATTAATGAAATAAGTGCGAGTTTTGTGATGGTCGTCTATGGATGCAAGTAGTAATATAGATTAATGAAATAAATGCGAGTTTTGTCGTGCTCTTATATATGCTTTTGCTTATTTATTTTTATATTATTTTTGTCTATAGGGAGCTACCCTTGCTAGTTTTGGCTTACTTTATTAGTTTGTTTACATGAACCCTAGCCATGGTTATCATAATTAACTTGGAACTTGGAAGCACGTACTTGATAAAGTAGTCTGTCATCAGCAAACAGATAAATGACATGTTTCTGGTCTAATACAAATCAACTAGCATAATATTAACAAGCCAAAATAGACAGGCACACTACACTTGCACACTGTACATAAACAGTTCTTTAACAACTTGGATTCTATCTAAAACTAGGCATAAAACTGAAGTACTAAAAAGTACAAATGACAAAGTGAGTATATAACAGTGGATGCTTTTTGCGAAACAAACAATCCAACTACTTGTTTGAGAGTCTCTTTGATATCGACGTCCATCACTTTCCTTATAAGAACTCATGCATAACGTGATTATAGCCATACTGGCAACCATTTCTTGCCATCAATGTAATCAATAGACAAGAAGGAAGCAACTTCTTCGTCAGTAAGCTGCTTCGACCAAGAAGCGCGTCCCTTTGTAGTGGCTCCAGGTCCATGGCACTTGTACTCCGCATGGAATAGATTTCTACAGTTTCAATTCCCAGGATTAATCAATATTCTCATCAACATAATATTAACTTTTTACAAGAAGAGTTATGTGGGGATTTTCTTACTCTGTGCTACCATCATAGCTCCAATTGGTCCACCCCTCTGGCACAATGGTCATGGAGAGGTATGTCTTGGCAAAAATCACCCTAGAATAAGCACCCTTAGCCCTTCCTAGGTACACCCCGCCAATGCCATAAACCTTGCCTTTGATAAAGACAAACCCGCTAATCTCAGTAGCTCTTTCCCTGTTTTGAGCTGTGACTGACCCATGAATTTTTACCCTTTTGTCACCAATCACAAATATCTCACAGCCCTGCATGGAAATGTGATTCATAATTGGTGGCTGTTCAGTCAATAATATTAGGGAAAGCAGGGATAGAAAGACACAGTTAAATTACATGGAAGACGGATCTGCCACGGCCAAATATGAAATCAATTGAGCCTTGAATGTAGCAGGAATCATAGTAATGCCTGCCTTTGTAATCAAAGAGAGTGTTATGAGTACTGTAAAATGCGCAGTGGTAAAATGCCACTTTGTCTGCTGCAACAAATGCTGCCACCGATTGATTCTGCGAGGTATAGGCAACCCCTGTAGGTGCCTCATTCTGCAATGCAAAAGCGGGAAAATAAGTGGGGAACTTTTCTTCTTTTGATTAATAAAATAAAAAAAAAAACCGTTACCACGACTTTGTTCAAATTTTGATCCATGCTTACCACCAGAACTAAGCAATGTGGGTAAGAAGAAATTTTTTGGAATCATGATAAATATCATACGACTATGCGGACACAAAGATGCAAAGTTTTAATTATATATATAAAGAATTGACCTTGAAGCTAATTCCAAAGGCAATGAAGTTGGGGGCTTCGACTTTGAAGGTAGCAGAAGCAATATTGTCAGAAGAGCTCTCGGACCAAACTATGGCAGTTCTTCCTTTTCCGTTCCCTCTCATGAATATAAAGGGCTTATTCTTTGGTACGTGCACCTTTTCTCTTTGCATGATCAAAATGAAAATTGCATTAGAAAGTTAAGCTCCCTCAGATATGGCACACATTGGACTTGCTAGCTAGCTTATTGATTGCAAGTTAGATTTAAAAAAAATTGATATTAATTACTTTAATTTGTACCTGTATATTCCTTTCCTAACATGGACTATCACCCAATTAGAATTTCCTTCAGGAATGGAATCTATGGCAGCTTGGACAGATTTGAACTCCCCATTGCCGTTGATATCTACTTTGATAGTACGATTGGTGACCAACTTTTCTGTTAACAAAGGAGAGTCTATGACCGTTTGTGCGTCCATGCCAAGAGCACAATATGGCATGTAGAACAAGATGAAAATGAGAATTGCCACTATGAATGTTGAAGCATGCAAAGGAGAAGGAGAAGACGACGAAGAAGCCATATCTTAGGGTGAAAATTTGCAGTTCGAATTTGGGATTAGTGGTTTTTTTTGTGTGAGGCACAAGTTTGGGAGCATGGCAAATGGGAGGTTCTTAAGTGCGAAGGGCTTTTTTATTTTTGGAGTTAAGATGTTAGGAAGGTAAAAATTGAGCGTTACTGAATTGAAGGACAAGGGTTGGTTACAAGATCCTCTCTATATTGGTGGGCGTCCAGAAGTTCCTTATGTGGTTGCGTGCGGCAAGTGGTTAGTTTCAACGTTTCCATTTTGTGGCTTTTTGGGACAAAATGAAAGATTAATACGCATGACGTATGAAGATACCATCTCCGAAGGAAAATTTCTGCATACTTGGCACACACACACATATATATATATATATATGTAGTGATAATGAGTTTGTATAAATAGAAGCTACGGTTTATTTCCAATACACTAGTGATAAGAGTGTAATGATTTACACAACTGGCTTATTTATGTATTTTATTATTTAAGTATTTAACACGTTACACAAAATAATTTAATAATTATATGATTAATATCAAATATTTTTTGTATAATTTTGTAAGAAAAATGATTAAAAAAATTAAGCTAACATTAGAAATCTCCTAATATCAATTACAATATATACAAAAAATGTTTTTGAATTTTAAAAATAACTTGCATTAATGTACACACACACATATATATATATAATAAAATTTACACTTACATGTCAAATAATAAAATGTAGATATTTTAATTCTTGTCGAAACATACAGACAAATTAAGAAATATTAATTTGAGATAAAAATTATTAAAAGAAGCATTAGCCCCTCTTGAATCTATTTATAATAATATATAAAGTCAGACTTGCGGGCTGTGAAACTGCCATATCAGTCATAGTATCAAACTCGCGGGTTGTGAAATTGCCATATGAGCCATAGTATCAAATCTGTGACGGACACATAAGCTTATCACAATTTCTATTTTTCAGCCATGGAAGCCTTCTCTCATAATCTCTCACTCTAAGATTGTTCTCCTTCATCGTCTTTCTATTTAAGCTTTAGCCACGTCAACAGTTTTTCAAAAATCTCACATCCCCATTCTCGGTCTTTTCACCTTTTAGCTAAACAATTTGCGTTACTCTTTTTGTTGCAGTTAATTATATAAATAAATGAATGAACCAAATGCATAACTAATAGCAAAGCTCCTCTTGATACAGCGTCTTTTCAGGTCCTCTGCATGTAACGTCTAGCCGGTTACTTAATATAACACGCATCAACTTCAAGTCTGAAACCATCCTCTGCCACTGTCTCTAAGCTTCTGAATTTTTGAATGGTTCCAACTTCCATTCCAGAAAAAATGAGCAAGTAGCCTTACCCTCCTAAAGAAGTCTATGAACCAGCTTTGGGAAGAGCACGAGCTGAAGAACCATTGAACTATTGAGCAAAAATGTTGGTGGTGTTTGCAAAAGCCGTTGGAAAACCACCGGAGGAGTTGAGTCTTCCCACAACGGCGTCCAATAATTCAAAGAACACAGTAGAAATTGTAGAGAAATTTCAAATTATGTGGCCGAATTCTACCTGAAGATTTTTGGGCACTGCAAATCAACTGCGTTCAAATATTTGTTTACTTCTTTTTCCTTACCTTGCATGAACTTCTTTATTGTTTGGCTTGAAACTTGATTACTTTGTCAGGTCAACAACTTACAGTAAAATAAGATTTTTCTGGGGGTGAATTGCAACTACATTCAGAATGATTTTTTTTAGGCCATTAACATTTAGAATGACAAACAAACACACACACATATATATATATATATATATATATAACGGATTTAATTTTAATCCACGTCATTCAATCATGTACTGACACATAATTAAATGTACTGACACATAATTAAAAGTGTTAGACTTTTAAAGTAGTTGTTATAATAGTTAGTCAAACTCTTTTAATGAGTTTACAATACATGACAGTGTAAAATTTTTTTATAATGGATCAAAATTAAACTCATATATAACTACCAAATTATTTGTAATAGAAATGTGGAATTAATGGCATGGTTTGAGAATGGATTCAGGAGATGGAAATCGAGAGTTGGTCCAGCAATCTATTCGAGAACCTGAAGCTTCCATAGTGTCACGAATCACTCCTCGGGAGACCCAAGATCACCCTGTTTGGCATATCACAGGTGGTGTCCTCATTATGTTGTCAACTCGGGGTATTGGGTGGCTATGCAACTGTGCCTAGGTGAAGGAGGTTATCAATCAATGGATCTCAAGATCGCTGGTTTTGGAAAAGTATTTTGTCAATCATTACTGAGAACCACCGTTTCATTCACCAATTATCAAGATGAGTTGCTACACATCATGACAACGTGCCAACTATGACACAGACCTGGGTTCAAGACCTTATCACAGCATCATTGCATTCACATTTGGGAAAGGGAAAGGGAAAGGGAAAGGGAAACCACAATCGGCAATCGGCATGAACTGCCATGCAATGGCATAATCTCAACCCAAATAATTACTTATATGCATTCTCTCAAATTTATGGCTCATAAAGCCCAGAAAGGCGGTGGTGCGAAGTGTTCACACTTATGCAGTATGCATAAAATGGGTGGAGAGGAAAGGAAGAAATATCTCTTCCTTTGCTTGATATTAATTTAAGGATAAAAAAAAAGAGATTCTTTTTCCTTTCCTTTCTATGTGATTCACATTATTATTATTATTATTTTTGAGAGATTGGAAGGGAGAGAAAATTAATTTTTAATTTTATCTAATTTATCAACTTTACTTACTTTATTGATAAAAGGTAATAAAGTAATTTAATATTTATTTATATATATTTCTATTTATTTCTTTGATGAAATCAAATAAAGAAAAAGAATAATTTCTCTAATTCTTTATTTTTTTTATTATATTTTCTTTCTTTCTTTTCTTTTTTTATAATACCAAACAAAACCTTAGTTTAGGGACAAGAAAAGGGATAGAAGTTTTGATTCTTTTCTTTGCGCGGGTCAATATGTAGTTTTGGTTAATTGGTGGCCTAGTCAGTCCCATAAAGATTTGATTCCTCCCCCACCCCCCCTCCCCCGGCTTCTTCTTCTCTTTCCTTGTTCAACTAGGTATATTTATATAAATAAATAAAATGTTAATATCATGTCACAATCCTTTCCTCTTATCTCTGTTTTGCTATATAGATTTTATACTATTGGATCTCGTTTATAAATCGTTATAACCCTTTTTTTTAATAAAAAAATTACTTGTATATATTTTTAAGACTACAAGGTATTATAATATTCTTTAGATGTGAGATTAATTTCTACTCAGATGATGTCTCATATGCAATATTAACTGAAGTATTATTCAAAGGCCTAAACTTTTTATGATAAACTAATTAAGAGATTGAATTTTTATTTTTGTCAATTAAAGACCTTTACTTTATTGAAAAATATTTTTAATGAAAGAAAATTGAAAATACAAAAATATCCAACTTGACACTTAAAAATCATTTATAACATGAACAAAATACATGGAAAATATGACCTAATTTTTTATTCAATTAATAAATATTATCAAAATAATTTTCTATTATGATTGAGGTCCTTAATTAGTTATTAAACTATCGGAATAAAATTGAGTTCCTTAATTAATAAGTTTTAGAGTTATTTTCCTTAATTAGTTATATCTTTGTACAACACTTTTCTTGTAGCCATTCGGGGTTAGCATATAGATACAGAGCAAAAACAGAGGACCCTGCTTGAAAACTTCATTGTATTAATTATTTATTCTATAGATTTTCAATGGGTATCAATTTGATTAGACCCGTGACACCCGTCATTGCTGAGATTTTGTTTCGAGTTTTTATAGTTTTGGCCTTATTTAGGATTTCAACATCAAGCGAACCACATGCAAATTTTGTATTCGAAGATTCTCTCGTCGAAGTGGGAAACAGCAACTGCATCGTTACCCTCTCAAAGGCTATTTTTTAACCTTTTGCATTGATTTTGGAAGACCAACAGGAGTTTCACAAATGGAAGATCGATTGTTGACATTATTGGCAAGAATTACTAGGTCTTTTTTTTTCTTTGACTTATGTCAGTTATGTGCTGCTTGTACTTTGTTTGTCTAATGACTTTATCTTCCACCACCAGGTCAGGAACTGGCTATTGGTTTTACCCACCTTATTTGGAATTCACTACAGTTGGACAGGTGGTTTTGAAGTGTGTTAATTTAAAAAGCATTAATACATCAAAATATTTGTCGTATTCGTATGCTATCATACTAGATACTTTTTATACATATTGAATATTATTAGCCTATTATCTTATAATTTTTTGTATTCATTTTTACATTTTTGTATCAATATAAGTGTGATATCATAAGAATTTAATAAATGTTAATTTTTTATTATGTTTGTATAGATTAATGTTAAAAATAAAATTATTTTTTTTTTATCTTTCTCCCTTAATCATTGAATAATCCAACAATTATGTTTTATTTATGATATATGATGATGTTTTTATTTTTTTTAATGTTTATAATATATAAATATTATGGGGTATCCTGTGGTGTCCGTATCCGTACATCGTAAGTGTCAATTATGCCTATGGTGGAGGTGGAATTCTCAATCTCGCTGGAAAAGTCTTTGTAAGTTTCTGCTTGAAGGAAATAGTAACAATGTGCAAGTGATTGATGGGGTGATCGAATCACATCGATGCACAGACAGATAATTTTGCAAATACCAGGCAAGACATCATCTCTAAGCATTGGTGTTCCTGCGGCTCTCAATCTATTCAAAAGAGCAATATTTTCAGTAACAATCGGCTCGAACGATTTTATTTGCAGCCTCAATTTCTAAGCAGAAATTGGCATCTCCAGAATTCTTTATCGGTCACCTTGATATCAAGACTTGGAGCACAACTCACTGTAATATTGCTCTTCACTTAGAAACCTAGTTTCTAAATATTTCTTCTATAAATTTTGGTGTTACTCATGTATATTAACATTATCATCTGCAGAGGCTATTCAATCTGGGACAAATGTGGGGCCTATTGGGTGTATACCAAGTCAGAGGGATACAAACCCAGTTGCTGGAGATGGTTGTGTCACTTTCCCCAGTCAGCTAGCAAAGTTATTTAACAACCAGTTGAAGGACCTTATTGCAGAGCTCAGCTCAAATCTGAAGGGTTCAATGTTTGTTTATGCAGATGTCTACGACATTTTAGAAGATATACTCCAGAATTACATAGCATATGGTATGTGTCTGGTATGGCAATTAATCTATTAGTACCTTAAATTTGCATGGTATTTTTGAACCAATTAGAACCTTTTTTTTATTATTATTAATAATTGAATGTGTGGCAGGTTTTGAGAACCCATCTTCTTCGCTGTTACATGGCTGGGCGCTGTGGAGGTCTGATCCCCCGCTGTCCTCCATCAATAGTTTGCTGGGACCGATCCAAGTATGTGTTGTGGGACCCTTACCACCCTACCGATGCCGCAAACGTTATAATCGCTAAGCGCCCGTTGGATGGTGATTATAATGACATTTCACCAATGAATGTTCCTCAACTCTTTCAATCTTAACCTGATTCTTCTGGTGAATTGGATGTTTGGAGGAAATTTTGGATTATTACATTTTGTGATTTAATTTAGGAAATATTTATTGATAGCTATGCGTGTGATTATACAGTGTTGTAGGACCCACACGGCTGGTATAACTCGCACTTTTGTGAGGGTCCCACATAGCCCGGGCTCTATATCATTAGTATGTTTGCGGATAATGTGACCTTTTTAGTTGAATTGACGAGTGCATCAAAGATGCATTTACTATTTATAGTACTAGTGGGCATGAGAATTCTTAATTAGTTATCCCAAACCTAACTTTTTTTTGTAACCATCCCAAACCTATACCTAAGTATCGACGGCAATTCTCAAATACCGCAGAATAAAATGAGACTTGATGAGATAGAACACAGTAAAAACTATGAGGGTTTGAAATTGAAGTCATAGTTGGGTTCGAGATTAAGTGTGATCATGGTAATTTTATTACATGTTAGAGAAATAATATCATACAACGTACATTGTACAGAAAAAAAAAACAGAAAACGAGATACAACTCACAAAAAGTTACAATGCATTCTACACCATTAAATTTAGAATAAATATTTATTTTAATTTTTAAAAAATATAAATGTCATTAATTTAATTTTTTAGTAATTTTTTATATCAAATTAATTTTTTTAAAAAACTAATTGAATGAAAAGAAAATAATATTAAATAATCAATTTAATATCTAAAAAAGACATTAAATAATTAATTTTATATTAAAAATTGACATTGAATAATCATTTTAATATATTCATCCATTGAATAACTTAATACTTGCATTTTTATAAGATCAAAATGGATGTTTACTCTTAAATTTATTTATGATTTTATAAATGATCACATTAATATTAAATTCTCAAAATATATAATGATTCTACATATAAATTAATTTTTTTAATTTCTACAACTTTTGTCTTTTTTTGTTAGTGTCATTTCATTAATGCAAAGAAAAAGCTAAAGCTCATGAAGAAGCTTGTGCTAAGTTTGTTTAAATTTACGAACACTTTATGATTAAGACTAAATTAACTCTCAAATTAAAATTAATCTCACATTTAAAATTAACCTCACATCCAAAAAAAAATATAAAAATACCCCTAGACCTTACCAAATAATAAGTTGATGAACAAACTCTCAATCCGGAACGCATTTACTCTTCACAAGTAAAAGTGATAATGAGTGCGTATATGCTCTAGTTGCTACTACTAGGCTTGTTTAAATTCGTCAATAAATTCTCAATCCGGTACACATTACCACTTATTTCTCAAGTGCTTGTGACATGTTAGATAGTTTTGGTGCATCTTTACTACTAGTCACTACTGTACTGGTTGCTGCAATGCATTGTCAAACTCCATAAGTTTAAGAAGGTAAAAATACTAAAAGGCTCTTCCTCAAGGAGAAATGAAGGACTCATTAAATTGTGGAAAAATGAAAGTTCGTTGCTTTTTCCCCCCTTTAAATTTGAAAGTCAATGGCCAATGTAAAATATAAGTCATTGTTTTTCTTAAAAATATTTCAGAAATAATAAGCTAAAAAAATATTAGGCTGATTCACTAATAATCAAATTATTAGATAAGAGGATTTAGAATTTCTCTTAATAAGTGGATCAAAACTATTTTTGAAAAAGAAGGAAATTAATTCTGATTAAGACAAAAGGATGGAGACTTTAACCGTGAAGATTAAAAATCCAGATATCTGTTTTAGAAGAAAGCCTATAGGCAAGCTGTTACACATTAAAATCTGGCTGTCTAACAATTAAGCTCATTCTTCACACAGTTCGTACAACTTGGCATTCAATATTTTGAAATTCCTGGGTCCAATATATATACTTTAACAAGAGTTGGTGGCAATTATTAGGATATATTTTCACAAGTCTTGTACACTTTATAAAGCTCATTGAATTTCCCACCTTTTAGACCAGTAGAGAAACAGAACAAAACACGGGCCCCTGTTTGAAATTTTCATTCAATTGATTTTCTATGATGTCCTTTCTGATGGGTATTTATTTGAACAGAACAGTCATTTTTGGGATTATGTTTCAAGTTTTTATGGTCATGCTCTTGTTTAGGATTAGTTTTTCAAGTGGTATTCCAGCATCTTTTGTTTTTGGGGATTCCCTGCTCGATGTAGGGAACAACAACTACATTGTTTCACTGGCCAAGGCAAATTATATTCCCAATGGAATTGATTTTGGAAGGCCAACGGGTCGTTTCACGAATGGGAGAACAATATGCGATATTATAGGTGAGAGTTACCGAGTTTCTGTCCCTCTTTTTTCAACTTCATATCAATTACTATTTCTATTTGGACTTTCTGTACTACCAGGCCAGCAACTGGGTCTTGGCTTTACTCCTCCTTACTTGGCTCCCACTACAGCTGGATCGGTGGTTCTGCAGGGTGTCAATTATGCCTCTGGTGCAGGGGGAATTCTGAATAACACAGGAATTTTTTTTGTAAGTTTCTGATTCAACTAATGTTTGGTTATTTTCTAGGTGCAATTATCAAGTATTCCAGCGTGCATCTCAAATAATGAAGGAGAACCATTGTTTGTCATGCTTCAGAAGTTGATTTTATCTTTCTTTGCATTTTATATATACTATCTAAATAGTAATAGGCAGAATCTTCATGCCATAAATAGGTTGGTCGAATCAACTTGGACGCACAGATAGATAACTTTGCAAATACCAGGGAAGACATTATCTCCAGAATTGGTGTTCATGCGGCTCTTAATTTATTTAAAAAGGCCCTCTTTTTAGTAGCAATTGGCTCAAATGATTTCCTTGATAACTATTTGACACCAATCATCTCAACTCCTGAGAGAGAGTTGGTATCTCCAGAATTATTTGTGACCACCATGATATCAAGACTCAGACTACAACTCACTGTAATTTTACCTATAAACCTTGTTTCTAAATGTTGTTTCTACTTTTGGTGTTGATCTCGTTTATATTAGCATCTGCAGCGGCTATTCAGTCTAGGAGCCAGAAAAGTTGTTGTGGCAAATGTAGGGCCTATTGGGTGTATACCATATGAGAGGGATTTGAATCCAGATGCTGGAGATAACTGTGTCACTTTCCCCAATGAGCTAGCCCAGCTATTTAACACCCAATTGAAGAGCCTTATTGCAGAGCTGAGGACAAACCTGGAGGGGGCATTATTTGTTTATGCAGATGTTTACCACATTATGGAAGATATCCTCCTGAATTACAATGCATATGGTGTGTCTGCTGTTTTCCTGTCCAACATTTTTCATTGAAGTACCTAAATTTGCGAGGTCCTTCTGAACAAGAACCAACCCATTTAATGTGCAACAGGTTTCAAGAATCCAAATTCCGCATGCTGTCACCTGGCTGGCCGATTTGGAGGTTTGATCCCATGCATTCCTAAATCAAAAGTTTGTGAGGATCGATGCAAGTACGTTTTCTGGGATAGTTACCATCCTAGTGATGCTGCCAATGTTATCATCGCAAAGCGTCTCTTAAATGGTGATACCAATGACATTTCACCTATCAATGTTGGGCAACTCTCCCAAGCTTGACCCACTGGCTCTGGCGACTTGGAATTTTTTAGGGAAACTTGGCAGATGATTCGACTTTTCTTTTTGACTTTAGCTGATATTTCTCGAGTTTAAAGTTTATGCATTTTATTGTGAAGCTCCTAACATTATCAACCTATAAAGTAAAAAGTGATACATCATCTTAATATCTAAGATGTCTGGTGACAAGGTTGAAAAAAAATTTAGATATCGAAACCAAATTTTATTTTAATTGAAAAATAATTAGAAAATTTATTTTTATTAGGAAAATTGGTCTTTTTTAAATGAGATTAAGTTTGAGAGTCTAGTTATCTACAAAGAATGATAGGAACCTAATCTTACTCCACACATATTACAAAAGGGATATTTTAAAATAATATTGTGTAAATTACTAATAACTTTAATAATATTTGTTTTACTCCTTGAAAAAATAAGACAAAAAACAAATATTTACAAATTAAAAAAAATTAAATTATAAAAAAATTAAATTATAAAAAAATTAATTTTAGTTTAACTTGTGCATCTATGTACCTCCCTATTCAATTAAAAACTTAAAATCACATAATTTTTTCAAAAATAATTATATATTGGTTAATTTTTATTATAAAATAGAAAAGGATTTAAAATTAAATTGCTTAAAATTTGTTAAAAATATTATATTAATGATTTTTTAAAATTAAATTCATTTTACGCGGATCCACAAGGTTATTCAATAAATTCTTATAAACACACGTGATATTAAAGAAGACAGCAGACTATTCAATCAACTTTAAAATTATTAGATCCACCATGCACGTGATTCAATATGGCACAAGGTTTGTTCATTAACTTGGGTAAGAATTGGGCTTTGATGAGTGGAAGTGAGATTAGCCGTTTGGTTGGGTTAGGTGAGGAAGGGGTTGCTGGGTGAGTGTTTGGGCCCAAATGGTTGGGTGCATGAAGGATTGGGCTAAGCAAGCTTTGAAAATTGAACCTTTAATTAAATCGGTTAGGGGATTGATGTAAGGTTTAATGGTTTAATCATAATTAAATTAAAATATAATTAAATAATTTAAATATATTTATGTATATATAAATATATATATATTATACTAATTAAACAAATTAAAAATCATAAAAAACAACACAAATGATAAAAAATAGTTTACAATTTATTTTTTGAGAGTTCAAAGCATTCAATAACAGTATTATAGCCTATTTTTGTTTAAAAAAATTCAAATTTCAATTCAAAAAGATATACAATCAATTATACATTCAGTTTCCAAGTTTCTATACAATCTAAGTTTAAGTATTTCATATAAAAAAAATTTTGGATTAGCTTACATTAAGTTTTTAGATCAAAATGACATCATTTGAATTAGTAAATTTTTTTTTTCAAAAAAGGACTGATTGAACCTAATTAGACCGGTTCACTGATTTTTGACCGGTTCACCGGTTCTTGGCTGATTTTCAGGCTAGGCGATTTTTTGGAGTGGACAGGACAGGTGGGGTGATCGGTTCCCGGTCCAATCGGTCGGATCGGCCGATTCGGTCTAGTTTTCTTAACATTGGGGCTAAGTCCTTATAAACCCAAGGAATTTTATTTATTTTTTAATTTTCTCTTCTCTCTTTTAAAAAAAAAAAGATATTTCACAATGTTAATTAAATTTTGAAACAAATTTTTATTTTTTATTTGATTTGATTTTTTAAAACTTTATTGAAAAACTTTGTGATCCAAGCAAAATACAATGTTTATATTCTTATTTAATTTGGTCCTTATATTAATGTTATAGATAAGAATATGGGCAAAATTGATGTCTCTTTTGAATCTGTTCGTCACCTAAGACACAAAATGACGACGTCATAATTACCAGCTAATGGAAATAGACCATTTTGATAACATTTATAAATATGAGGACTCATTTGAATTTTAAAAAAAAGAAAGAATAAGGACCAAATAGAAAATAAATATAAATTATAATGACGACAGTTATATTACGTTAGCGCAACTTAATCGTATTAGTTGAGACACCTTGAGTGCGGAATCTAATCTAATAATCTAACAAAAACATTAACTTTTACCACGAATATAACACATGGAATCTGATCTTCATAGTCTTTACTTGCTAGTGGTCAAGGAATCTAACCCAATCCAAAGGACATTTGTTTCAGCTTTAATATGTGGGAATTCATATCCAAATCTTGATTTTTCTTTGAAGTTAAAAAGATTTTATTAATAACTCCCAATGATAATTATAGATAAGTAACATTAAATTAATAATTTATACTTTATTTGTTATTTTCAAAAGATGCCAAAAGTTTTTATTTTTATTTTTAAAGTCTTTGCCCCTTGTTACATATCAAACTTCGAAGATTTATCAAAATAAGAAAAAAAAAAAAGATATATTTTCATTGTTAAATATGTACAATTCATCATCCCTTCTCTTCTAGGTCTAGCTGTTATTATTATTTTTTACTTTAATTTACTTATCCATCAAAATTTTATCGTTTGCGCCCAAAATTTTGAGGAAAGTTCGCCTAAACGTGAAGAGGGCCTATAATTGGTTCTTCTCTAGTAGCTCTTAATTTGCCATTGCCAAGTAAAAAATGCATGCTTACAATTAACGCTATAAATGAGTGCATGTATAGTTTCCCTTATAAATAGGCCATGGTTCTAAGGCATGAAATTGCAAGCTCATCACGAACAACCACAGTGACATATATATAGGGCGCAGAGGTTCAATCCCCGGTAACAATGGGAGTGAGTAAGAGTGGTAAGAGTAATACGCCTGGGCCCGGCGGTGCTCTAATGACAGTTAAAAGCTTCAAAAGCAACGACGGTGATAGAAAAAGGAGTGAATTCTCTCAGACTCAGCGTATCACGTACACCTTGGAGAACAGATCGTTCTCTTTGGAATTAACAGAGAGAGGTGTTATGGGTCGCGTGTACTATGTAGGAATCGAAATCAATGAAGAAGTTCATGGAAAGGGCTCTGCCCATGTCCAGGTATCGTTTATGGCAAATCCATCCTTTGGTGTTTCGTGTATTATGACTACTGACAATAGCGGCTCTTTTAAGGTGCAGAAGGCGAAAGTTTCCATCCCTCCTGTAATAGACACAGAAATTCTTGCTTGTACTTGTCCTATTGAGACTGACATAATTGGAAGCTCTTTATTTGTGGAGAAGAAGACAAACAAGGAGATTTTAGAGAGGGTCACTGTTGCACACTGTTTTTATGATAATACTGATGAGGATGCAGTGTACGTTGTCACCATAAAGATATGGATTAAGAGTCGCACTGGTTTGACCGCTGAGATGGAGCATCCTGTGAGGCGTGCCAAGGACTATATGGAGAACCTTGTAGGCAGGCTTCAGGATAAATCTGAAACAACTCTAATGAAGAATATGCTTATGAGCTTCATGTTTAAAGACCCCGTCAAAGATGTCAAGCTTCAGTCTGATAGATTTACCAACTCAGGCATGCAGAGTTTAATGGGGCTCGTCAACTCAAGCGGATTCATGAAGGGGATTGGCAATGGTTCTGTCTATAAAGATTGTCTTGTAATAACAAATCATAAGGATAAAAATAAAAATGAATAGGGAAGAATATATATATATATATATGAGTTTAATTTTGATTTAATTTGAGTTTAAAATTTTTTTACACTGTCATTCAATTATGTATTGTTACATCACTAAAAGAGTTTGACTATCATAACAACTGCTTTGAAAGTCTAACTCTTTAATGATGTACTAAAACATTATTGAATGATAGTGTAAAAAAACTTATACTGATAATAGATCAAAATTAAATCTTATATATATATTTGGTACCCTTTGTACCTCTAGTAATTAATGACTAATATTTAACAACATGTTCCACTTATTAAAATATAAATATTAAAATATAAATAAAATAATTATATTTTAACTAAGTGAAATATGTAGCCAAATATTAACCACTACTTATGAAAAGGTTTAATTAATCCAAAATCTCTCCTCTCTTCTCTCTCTAATGAATAACACCTGCTCGTTTATTTACTTCAAAGTTGAAACAACAACACAATTCACACAACCTAGCCTAAAATGCCAAACATAAACAAAAAGAACAGCGTTTAATAATTCAGGATTAAA
The DNA here is from genome assembly GCA_023212625.1 of Styphnolobium japonicum. Taxonomy (NCBI): domain Eukaryota; kingdom Viridiplantae; phylum Streptophyta; class Magnoliopsida; order Fabales; family Fabaceae; genus Styphnolobium; species Styphnolobium japonicum. Next base: position 13,898,466 of record JALBWW010000003.1, on the reverse strand, counting down.
TACGGTTAAAAGATATTTCTTTCATTGATAATATGTTCTTTTATACAGATAGTAAATCCCATGGGAGATAAATATAGTGTGGAAAGAAAAGAACAAAAAAGTATAGCACGATACAATTTAAATATGGATTCAAATCCTCTCTTTTTTTTCCTATGTTTGAAATGTTAAAAATTAGAATTTGATTTGATTTGCAAATAAAATTTTGTGTTTGGAATGTTAAAAATTAAGAATTAATTTGATTTTGAATTTCTTTTAACTTAAGTTGTGTGTATTTAGAAATTTATTTAAACTTAGTTGGATTTGTTGGGAAGAAGGTGACAGGGAAAAACAGAAAGTAGAGAGAGAAATAGGGAGGTTTTGTGAATGACAAAATTTTATTGATCACTATATTGAATACACATAATGCTTTCACTATTTATAGGATAACTAGTTGATCTCCAAATCATTCAATTAACTGACTAATTATGTTACATATAACTGTCAAGTCACACACTAATTACATATTCTGAATTACACATTTATACAACACTCTTCCTTAATTCAGAATGCTCAAGGACATTACTCCTAGCAAGCTTCTCAATTGCTTGAATTTCTTCAATGGCTTGGTCAACTCATCAGCAATTTGCTTTTCAGAATTGCAGAACACCAGCTCCAGTTTATTGTTTTTTACCTGATCTCTTAAGAAGTGGAACTTTGTTTCTATATGTTTACTTTTTCCATGTGCGACTGGATTTTTAGCTAAGTTTATAGCAGATTTGTTGTCCATATATATACAGTTGCATAGACCTTGCCACTCCTACTTGGATTTCTTTTAGCAAGGAATCAAAACACAGAACTTGACAGGCAACATAGGAAGCTGCAATATACTCTGCTTCTCAAGATGATAATGCCAATACTGGTTGTTTCTTTGAGCACCAAGAGATTGGTGCATTGAAGAACTTGAATATATAGCCAGTAGTACTTATTTTGTCAACTTTATCCCCACACCAATCGGAGTCATAGTAGCCAATTAATTTAGCTGTTCCACTACCTTTCTTCTTAAGAAACAACACACCATAGTCAATTGTTCCCTTCAAGTATCTCAATATCCTCTTTGTGGCAACCAAATGAGAATGCCTAGGATCATCCATAAAACGACTAACCCGTCCAACACCAAATGAAATATCAAGTCTGCTATTACAAATATACCTCAGAGAGCCCACTATTTGTTTGAATAATGTTGCATATACTGCCTTCTCATCACCTTTTCTTTCAAGTTTGATTCCATTGAAGTGATTACTGGATTACAATTAGACATATTGAATCTCTTCAAAACTTTAGTTATATACTTTCTTTGATGTAAAATAATTCCTTGCTCAGTATTCACAAATTCCATGCCCAGAAAGTATGATAGTGCACCAAGGTCAGTCATGTCAAACTCAGACTTCATACTTGCTTTGAACTCTTCAATATCTGCAAGATCACTTCTAGTAACTAGCAAATCATCAACATATAGGCATATGAGTAGCAATTTTCCACCATTTCTAACATTTACATAGACATCATACTCAACAGAACACTTGGTAAAACCTTGTTGTACCAAGAAAGAATCAATCCTCTTATTCCAAGCCTGAGGAGCTTGCTTCAATTCATACAATGCCCTTTTGAGCTTATATACCTTATCCTCTCTCCCTTTAAGCTCAAATCCAGGTGGCTGAAGTACATAAAATTCTTCTTCAAGTGGTCCATTTAAAAAGGCAGATTTGACATCAAGTTGGAACAGTGGCCATTTTCTTCCACTAGCCAGTGCCAAAACCAACCTGATTGTCTCAATATGAGCTATTGGAACAAATACCTTTGAGTAATCCAATCCAGTTCTTTGGAGGAAGCTTTTTGCCACTAGCCTTGCTTTGTGCTTAGCAATAGAACTATCAGATTTCAGCTTCACCTTATACACCCATTTTATAGCAATTGGTTGCTTGTTGAGAGGCAAATCAACAAGTTCCCAAGTCTCATTCTTTTCTATTGCTTTTAATTCTTCTTTCATTGCTTCCTTCCACACCTTTTCTTTCACAGCTTCTGTGAAATCAATGGGCTTAACATCTGCCATCAATGCAAAATATTCTTGCTCCTTTTCAAATGAAACTGTGCTTCCTAGAGAGACCTCAAAGTCTGCAAATCTGGCTAGCATCTGTTTTGTTCGAGGAGGTTGTTTTCTCAGACTTTGTGACCTTTAGTCTTGGGTAGGTACTTCATCATCACTCATTGCAGCTGGACTATTCTTACCTTGATCATCTTCCAGCAAAATTGTTGAACTAGTGACACCAGCATTGTTTTTCCAGTCCTATGAATCTATCTCATTGACTAAGACATCTCAACTAATCACAATTTTCTTTCCCACTGGTTCATATAGTCTATATGCACCTGTAGGATGATATCCTACCAATGTCATGGGCTCATTTTTATCTTGCAATTTCCTTCTCCTCTGATCTGGAACACGAGCAAAGCATAAAGATCTAAAGATCCTTAAATGCTTTACAATTGGTTTCCTACCCGACCAAACTTCCTCAAGTACTTGTGACTTCAATCTCTTTGTTGGACACTAGTTCAATACATAGGCAGCAGTGGTTGCCCTCTCCCCAGAAAAATTGTGGTAGTCTTTTCTCTTTTAGCATACTCCTCACCATGTTAAGTGTTGTTTTGTTCCTTCTTTAGCCAGTCCATTGTGTTGTGGAGTGTAAAGTGTTGTAATTTCATGTTCAATTCCATGCTTCATATGAAAATTCTCAAAATCATTGGACATATACTCCCCACCACCATCAATTTTAAGGACTTTAATCTTTTTTCCACTCTGCCTTTCACTCATTGCTTTAAACTTTTGAAATATTTCAAACACCTCTCCCTTTGTTTTAATCAAATACAGCCACAACATTCTACTAAATTCATTTACAAATGACACAAAATACTTGTTACCTCCAAGTGAAGGCATTTCAAATAAGCCACACACATATGAATGAATCATTCCTAGTAGGTCATTGGCTCTCATTGGAAGGTATGAGGTGGAAAAGTTCCTTAGTTGCTTACTCATCAATCAACCTTCACATACTTTCTCAAGTATCTTGGTTTCTGGCAGTCCTAGCACCATCTTCTCTGCTCCCAATTAGCTCAAGCTCTTGAAATTCAAGTGCCCAAACTGTGAGTGCCACAACCAGCTGTCATCACATGTTGCAGCAGTAAGACAATGAACTTCAGCAGCCTTGATATCAACTTGAAAGGTTCTATTATTTGAAAGATGAGCTCTTAGAATCAGATTCTGTTTAGAATCATACATCTTTAAACAATTGTTTTGCATTATCACAGTGAAACCTTTCTCTACAAGTTGCCAAATTACACTTCATGCCTGGCATATATAACATATCTTGAATTAGTGTCACTTTCCCATCCCTTCTTTTGATTACTACCTTACCAATTCATTTGGCTGTCACTAAATTGAAGTCTACAAATCTCACTTTATTCCTTTTCTTTGTATCAAGATCTGTTAGTCATTCCTTGCGACAAGTCATGTGATTCAAACACCCTGTATCCAGATACCAAGAATCTAAATTAACAGAGGACTTGTGACCTACAGTTGCCATCAGCAGCACTGTATCTGAATCTAAATCCTCCTCTTGAACTAGGTGAGCTTCATCATCAGTTCTCTTTCCTTGTCCTCCTTTTCCAGATTTGCATTCATCGACAAACTGCCCTCACTTCTGGCAATTATAGCGTTGGATCTTTCTTTTGTCAAACTTCTTCTTTCCTCATTTACCTCTGAAACATCCATCTCTCATTTTGTTTGAAGTTTCTCCTTGTTCATAGTCAGTATTTGATTGATCTTGACCATGAGATGAACTACTGGTGCCACCTCTTTTCCTATGTTTGCTCTTCCCTTTTCCTTTCCAATTCTTCTATTTATCACCACCCTTTTGCCTTATCACTTGAGTTTGCAATGCTTGGCTCACACTTTTATCAGTGTTCCTTTCATTAAGTCTCTGCTCATGCACTTTTAATGTGCATTAGAGTTCTTCAAGATCCATTTTCTCCAAATCCTTATATTCTTCTATAACAACAACGATATAGTCGAATCTTGGGGTTAGAGTGCGCATCATATTCTCAACTATCGTCTTATTTGAAATGGTCTCCCCGCACCCCTTCATGAGATTAGTGAGACTTTGAATCCGTGTGAAGTAATCTAAGATCTTTTCAAGATCCTCCATCTGCATTAACTCAAATTGCCTCTTTAAGGTTTGGAGTTTTACCTTATTTAGTTTATCTCCTCCCTCATGACATTTCACCAATCGATCATATGCCTTCTTTGCGCTTTTGGTATATGCAATCTTCTCGAAATGAGCTAAATCAACACGTTGGTGTATCAAGAACATAGCGTTGCAATCCTTCTTCTTAGCGTCCTTGTACGCTGCTCGCTGTGCATCATTAGGAGTAGCACTTAATTCCTGATATCCATTCTACACTGTATGAAGAATGTCTTGGAAGCCAAAGACGACTTCCATTTGCACACATCAGCGATCCCAATTGTTCCCATCAAGAACTGGTAAGTTGCCAAGAAAATTCCCTCCATTCGAACCTACCATTAGAAGCGACACAAACAATTGCTCACAAAGTGTTTTATTTATTTATTGCCTCTTAGGCCTACAGATACGCAAAGCTCTGAATTCCAATCTGTTGGGAAGAAGGTGATAAGGAAAAACAAAAAGTAGAGAGAGAAATATGGAGGTTTTATGAATGACAAAATTTTATTGATCACTATATTGAATACACATAATCTTTCACTATTTATAGGATAGCTAGTTAATCTCTAAATCATTTGACTAACTAACTAATTCTATTACACTTTATACAACAGGATTTGAGTGTATTTGATTTGATTTAAAATATAATTATATAGATTGACTATTTTACCCTTACTAACTTTTTTATTTTACTTCACTAACCTAACAATATCATTCACAATGATATAAGGTTAAAAGAGAAATAATAAAATCAAATCAAATCCTTTTTTAATGAATTTCAAACATAATAATTGATTTCCAAATCAATACAAATTTATTTATTTTTATAATGAGTTCCAAATATAAAATTTGATTTTTAAATCAATTCAAATCAAATTAAATTAATTTTATTTTTAATTGATTCTAAACATAACTTATGTCCTCTTAATAAGATACTGTTAATTCATTAAAAAAAATAGCTGTTTAGCACTACTAAAAAAAATTTATACTCTTATCTTAGTTTGCAGTATTTTTTTGTGATTTTTTTTTAATTGATAATGAGAACAGAATTTGAGTTTGGCATATATACGAGACAAAGAATTTAATTCCTTTAAATATACCTTATCCCAGATATTATTTTTGTTAGAGCATAAGGAATATAATCTAATCTAATCTAATTCAAAAAACTAACTTTTAGCATGAATATAACACATGGAATCTGATCTTCATAGTCTTTATTTTTGTTAGTGCTCAAGGAATCGAACCTATAATCCAAAGGACATTGATTTAAGCGTTTATATAACTTGTATATGTGGAAATTGATATCCGGTATTCCATTTTTCTAAAAACGTTAAAAAGATTTTAATAATAACTCTTAAAAGAAAAAACAAGAACGAAAAAGCAGATAAAAAAGAATATTAAAGCGCTCAAATACGCACTTGGCTTGAAGAATAGTGACAAAAATTAGAGAAAAAAATAACACTTTAATGTGGTTTGGCGAAGAAGTATTTTATTTTAATTAGTATATTAAATTGATTATGTATTAAATTAATTTAATAAATAATATACTTACAATAAATTAATAATCTAATTTTTATTAAATTTAATTAAATTATTAGTTAATTTAAATTAATACTTAATTAATTTAATTTATGAACTAAAATAAAATATTTCTTTATCATGCCGTACTAAATTCTCATTTTTTTAAAATAACATAAAGCAAACAAAACATGGAACCTATAAACCCAAGCCTAATTACCAAATCTCTACCGGAGCGTTTGGTTCAAGGTTTGAAAAAATATTCTCAGGAATAGTATGCCCAGGAATGGTATTCTCAAGAATGATGATTACTACGTTTGGTTAACTAAAACCTTTCTTGGGAATGACTTCAATCGTCGGCGACAATAGCTGATGTCATCTGTAACCGTCAATCTCTGGAGGCGGCAGACGTGGCTGGATTCCGGTGACTAGGGCGGTGGCTTAAGTCGTCGAATTCCGGTAACCGGTGTGGTGGCTAAAGTCGTCGGTCATTGTTAGCCACCGCCGGCTTGCGGTGGCTAAATTCCGGTGACTATCACGGAGGCCGAAATTTCTGGCCATCGTCAATTGGAGGCGGTGACGGAGGTAGCTAGATTCCAGTGATTGGCCGCCGTGGGTGGTGGTCGATGGTGGCCGATGACGGTCACCGGCAATGATATGATGGTTGTTGGTTAATGACATGTCAATAGAATGGTAGATATTTTGGACATTTCACATGGCAAAAATATTCCCATGCCATGGGAATGTTGCAAACCCACCTCCCCCCATGAGAATGAAAGTGTGGGAATGTTGGTTAAAAATCATTCCCGGGAATCATTTTATGATGGGAATATTTTTTCAAAACTTGTACCAAACATGGGAATCCAACATTCTCATGTAAGGATTCCCAGGAATGAAAAAACAATCCGCGAACCAAACGCCCCGTACAAGTCTGGGCCGTTGGGTAGCACTGGCTCACCTCCAACAGTGAGGAGGGATTTCCAAATCTTGCCTCTCTTGTTTCTTTTTACAAGAGAAATTATTTAAGAACAAAAAATTTTGAAGCGATACTTTAGTTACTCTACATTACATGGCAACTAGCCTCCCTTGCAGGACAATTCCTATCTACAAAATCAAAAATAAAATGACAAAGAATTATTGACACCTAAAAGTCTACAATTTAGAATTAGCAATGTTATTTTATGATTAGTTGATGCTAAAAAAGCGATGTTCACTACAAGAATTTTGAAGATTAGCTAGGGAAAAATCAGTAGCTAATCCCTAGCTAAAAAGTTTAGCTATGGATTAGCTAGGGATTAGCTAGGGTTTTTTCCCTAGCATAATTTGGGTAGCTAATTTGCTATGGAAATTTTTGGTAGCTAATCTGTAGCTAAAATAAAATAGCTACGGAAATTCCATAGCTAATCCATAGCTAAAGTACTTAAAAAAATGTTTCAAATTCCCTAGCTATTTAGTTATGAAAAATCCCTAGCTAATTCCTAGCTAATTTGCAGCTAATTTTTTTTCATTCCCTAGTTAATCCCTAACTAATCCGTAGCTAAATTTTAATTAAATCCTAGCCAATTCATAGCTAATATGTAGGTAATTCACAACTTATTTTTTTACTCCCTAGTTAATCCATAGCTAAATCATAGCTAATTTTTCCATTTCTTAGTTAATCCTTAGCTAATTTGTAGCTAATTCATTCCTAGCTAGTCCATAGCTGATCTATAATTAACCTATAGTAGTTAATCCCTAGCTAATTGTAAAAAATAAAAAAAATAATTTTATTTACTATGCTTTGCCAAATTAAACATGCATAAAAATATTTCAAACATACAAATCCAACCAGTAAATTATGAAAAATAATGAAATGTCATAATTGTATTAGTAACTTCCAAAGTTATACAATAAGTTTAAACAAGTTCTACAGCAAAATAAGTTCAAACAAGTTTTACAAAAAAGAAGGAAAAACACAACTAATCAATCTAAGTCTACGCTATCATCTTCACCATCCCCGTGATCCCTTCCATCGACTCGGAAGTTAGGGATTCAGGATAAAGGTAACCAACTACCAATACCAAAAAACAAGGAATGAAATTTTAATATTGACCTTCGCCAAATGTTTTGCCAGAGCTCCATTAAAGGCAACCATACCCTCACAAAGAAGTCATTTTTTCCTCGCCTGGTGCCTAATGGGGAGAATCTATTAACTACATGCATGCAAGTAAGCTAGCCCATGAAGAACCAGCTTGGTGAAAGTTTCAATAAGATGTTCCTCAAAAGGGCCATATTCCTGAAGCAATTTGTGGATTGATGCACCAGAGGCATACTGTACATATAAAGAGGTTGCCTTTCCCCCTGCACCAATTAGATGGTTTTCTTGATCAATATGCTTTCAAAATTCATAAAGTTATAATATAGCAAACAAATATTTTAATGACTAAATCGTGATATTATTTAAATTAAGAATTAAATTTGTTTATAAGAGACCTATTGCCTTAATTCAGCATCTTCTATTTATAAGAAAATATTAAAAATCAGAAGCAAAATCAAGAATTTCATTTTTGATTACAACAGTGCTACTGTTGTAACAGTATCACTGTTAGAAAAGTCAAATGTTATTTCTTGGATTTAAATTCTACTTTTCTATCCCTGAAATTCCTCTTCTTCACTTGTAAATAATAATATCTTCGTTAGTTCCTATGCAACTGATTGTGAACAAGTTGTAAGGCATCCACCAGAGAGCTAAGTCATAAGCTCATAGGCCCGGGGCCTTAGAAAATAGGAAGTACATAATCTATCAGGCTGAATTGCCATCTAAAAGGGTCCCACTGTTTACAATTGTTAAAAATTAAAACTTAAAACATCATCTATATAATATAACAAGTCCACGAGAATGTGAAATTTGCAGTACCTTTCTTTTTCATACACAACACAATTAAACATAACAATACATTATTTATTCACAATTTTTAGTTATTTTCAACTATATAAATTTTTATTTAAATTAAACTTTAATTAATTATATTTTATTTATCTATTCATATTTAATTACAAATAATTTAATAAATTATATTTAAAAATAAATTAATAAAAAAGTGAATAAATAATAAGAGTCACAATAAAAAAAATTAAGTTACTTATCTGTTATTCAGAGCAAATTATAGGACCTCGGTAAACAAAGCAAGAAGTAATATCTCACATGAATAGTAATACAATACTATTATACCAAGAGCAATATTAATAGTAATACAATACCAGATGTTGAAAGATATGACTCCACTACTAAATGTCAGCCTTTTGATTATAACCTTGAAAGTATCTTTTTTCTAGCCCCTGAAACCAACAAAGCATAATCAGAATGCGTCTATTTACTTAAATTGCAGTTTTGCACCAAGTGAATACAGCAATGGGAAAGAACTTTAACCTGACTAAAGAAATATATATCTCTGGCACAACGTCTGCACTGCTTCTAAATAATACATAAAAAGTTTAGCTGTTGTTCAATCTAAATAATACAAGTAAAAGAATGTTGAAAATCTGAATAGCATCAAAGTTGCTAAATTACTTTAAAAACTAAAGGAATTTATTCATTTTTATCACTATTAAGTAATAATTTGATTGGATAATTTGAACCTTTAACAAATTACTTTTCCCATATGCAGCGTTAATTGTGTATCCCTCTCTAATTTCTCTTTCTACTGGCTCAATTCACAGCAAAGAGTAAATAGGAATTTGAGTTCTAATTTTGAAAATTAATCACTTAACTGAGTATGAGATCTCATGTCATTTGAAATTTTATATGAAGTATAAGAATTTGAGCCATAAATCTTTAACTTTGCTGACATTTCTGCACGGCTGCACCTCAGGAAGATGGACTCTAGGTCTACAGTCAAAGGTGCATTTGGATTGAATCCAATTTATATGAGTCATGTGAAGAGATTAGTGAGAAGTACACATGGCAACCAATTATTCATGGGACAGGGGTCAAGACACAAAATTGGGACAGAGAATCTCCATCCTATTAAAAGGTCGAAAACATAAATGAAAAATCACTATACGTAGTAGTACGGATTACCCATATGTTTTGTGTGCAACATACAGAGGTAAGGCAAAAAGACACAACAGTTATGCAGAAAACCAGAACATGACCAAGAAGTCTGAACCTGTAAAAGAAGAAGCCAAAGTGCTTCGCAGCAATAACCAAAGCAGCCTCATTAGTTGATGCAGCTTGATATCTGATCTTCTTAAGGGACTCATTGCCCTTGGGAAGCACAGTATGGCATATAGCAAGGCATCTGAAAAATTCCTACATGGCCAAAAAAGAATATTACTTTGTGTTATATAACAAACAAAACCATAGTTTTAGAGAGTTTGAGATCTTGTCTAGGACTTAAGGTTGATAGTTTTAGAGAGAAATAAAAGGCAAAAAAAACTGAACTTTTTTTTTTCTTTTTTCTCTCTTGCATTTCAAGGTACTCTTGAGACGCAAGAAAGACCATTTGGGAAATTCAACAATTTCTGAACATATATAGGTTTTTGGCAGTGTAGTGATAAAAAGACCTTTTTTTCACTCTGAAATATCACGGTCCAAGTCAGGAAGCCCTTGTTAAGCTTTTTGCAGTTGCTGAAATGCTTTCAAAAGCAAAGACTGAGTAGGTCTCAGAGCCTCAGCCTCTCCTCCTGCAAACCTAAAAGAAACCCACACCCACCACAATCACCCCAAAATAATTATATTATCACCCAAACCAAAAATAATAAATTTTGAAAAGAAAAAAAAATTAAGCATCAAATGCTTAATACATAAACATTCTCAGACTCATCACTTATTACACAGCAGATAAGATCTGACGATGTTTTTTGCATAGCACATTAAAAACCTAAACTTTTTATCAAAAACTTCAAGCTTTAAGAAAAGGTAGAATAGTAGAAGTGCTTGGAGAAACCTATATATGTACCTTCGATTTGAGATTTTCTGCTTTGTTTTTAAGCTAAAGCAGCAAATTTTGCAGACGGGTCACTGATCTGAGCCAAACCCTTTTAGCTTCTGCTTATATTTATAGCTATCCCCTGGCCTTAAAATAGCAGACATTATGCAAATCTAATTAGAAGCCACACCACAACAAGGTCCATTATGGCTTAGTTTACAAATTATTACTTGTTAACAAAACCACTACTTCTAAATTGCTCAAATAGTCTTAAATAAAATGATTAAAAAAGGTTCAAGCCTCATTACTTTGAAAAATGTTGGGTCGGATTCTTTGACAGGTGTTAAGCTCTCAATCAAAGAAAGAAAAGAAAGAAAATAAACAGACAAATATTTTTCTCAGTTTCTGATACACATAACTGAATACTATGATCATCAATAGAAAATCAAATACAATATGCACATCTATTCATAATTTTGGCTAATGGCTGACTACAATTCCATTGTGCATGCTAGCTTTGTTAAGTCTTTTTCAAAGTGTTAGAAACTAACTTGAACAAACCCAAAATCCAAAACTTTTGGCCATAACTTTGTTTCAGATAGCTGTTTGGCTATGCCTCTGCACTGCTGCATGGATGAGGCAGCCTGATAATTGGTATGTGAAGTGGCTCCCACAAAATCTTAGGCACCACCTACAGCTACATACAAGATTAGCCAAATGGTTTTGTCACCAAAAAATATTGTAAGAACCAACTGGCCTAATCAGAAACCCAGAATCTATTGGTAGATTGGTCAGATTAGCCTCAAAGCTTATCAAAGAAAGTTAATAAAAGCATATTTCTCCTTTAGGTCAGATTGGTCAGCTTGGCCTAAAACTTAATATTTGATCTATCAAATTTGAAAATGAGTGGGGAAATAGCAAGACTAAATAGTCATGTTGACCCATGAACTTTGGGATCCCTTTATGTCATATCTTCTTTGTGGCGTAACCTTTTCAATGTCATGTACCTATCTGCTTGCTAGAATAGCATATTTCTTTGGTATATAAAATGTAACCATATTCTAGAACCACATATTTGTAGGAAATTTCCTTAAGGGGATTCTAGTTGCAGAAGTGGACGACTACAGATAAAGCTGAAGATAGCAAAAGAATGATAGACATGCTTTCAGGTTTTGTACAAGATGGAAAGTTAAACTACAAGTATGTCTTCTACCTATCAATGGGTAAGAAGAATACAAGTTTAAATTCACTTAGGACGATAAAATTGCTTATGAAATTTTAAATTTTATTATGTCCTCGCATTTCTGTTTCTCCTTCGGTGGACAAATCAATTTCATATACTGGTCATCGTCTTTTCATGATGGAACTGGCTCCCTTTGACAATGTCAACACAGTATTGGATAAGGTAGTCAATAGCTTAGGTAGTCATTGAAGACACTATAGATAGTATATTTCGTGTGAAGCGAACCTTTCAACCAACCCCAAAGTAGATATCCTAATTAAGGCATTATCGAACTCCATAAAGCACTAAATCTAAAGTCATTCTATGGCTCTACGATTCCTCAGTTTGAGAAATCTTTGGCACATTATTTGGCATATACCTGAACTAATTCGATAATTTTTTTACAATGAAGCAGAAAGCACGTGGCTGAAACACTATCATTCAGGACAAGAGTGTATGACAAATGTTTTGTCCACTTAACAATAAAATAGATGGACCTTGAAAAGAACCTACAAAAGCATTAAACAAGTGAAAGTCGAGTTGTAAAATAACAATAGTCACCTAAAGCAATAAGTGCATACCAGGACACCTGCATGATAATTACATAGTTAAGATATGTGTGTGTTTTTTACATAAGAAGAAAATCATAAGGTGAAGAGAAGAAAATTACTAGGAATTTGGACAAGCATATAACCTATTTAAGAATCAAATCAAACCTGATCAACTAGAATTTGATCATCAAAACTAAGGGTGCAGATCCCATTGTAACACTTGATAGTGAGTATCAGATGGATCACTTTGCAGCAGTTGAAGAGCAAATTGCTTCACAGAGACTGAAGTAGAAACTCGATGAAGTGAATGTAGCTGCTCAAACTAATCTTGCCCCTATCCAAGACCATGTCAATTTTACTCTCTAGGTTCTTTCATGTCCCTTTCTGTCGTAAGTACTTTAATGGTTGCTTTGATGCCTGTACTTTATCTTTCCTTGGAAGATTGGATGGCTTTATGGCTTGATGACTAGAAACTATATGGGGAATTGGGAATTAGAAAGTTGTATCCCATTTGGCTAGCTAATTTTTTGTCCCACCTTATTTCTTCTTTTTTGGTTTTAGTTCAAATTATTGTACTAATGATATTCTTTTGTTCTTACAAGTCATAAATGCAAAATATTACATGACATGGCATTTATATTTCTTGCTATTAAAGGTTTTGACAATCTGTACTCTTAGTACTCTATTTTCTGGTGTGAACTTTTTAGAGGGGTGGGGGGTTCTATTGTGGATTTTCAAAGGGGTTGGAGAACTCTAGTGATCTAATGCATTGTTTCTTTTATTTTGATTTTCTTTTTTGGTTACTAAGAGGAGTGACCAAATTGAGAAATATTGGATGTTTCAAGGACCAAAATAATATTTTTCTAAAAAAAAAATAGACAATTACTCAGGGAAGAAAATATGTTTGAATGGTTGGCTTCTGTGACTAAGCCTAATTCTGATAACTTCCTAGTGCTACTAACTAGATCATGTGTAGTATAATCAAACTCCAAAGAATCCTATTGCTTCAGAATATTGGTCAAGTTTGTGCTTAGGTGTATAGATTTTAATTTTCATAATTTTGTTGTTTTGTGTAAATAACATTCGAGTCAAATTGACTTGGTTAATCACTACAAAAAAACCTCACGTGAGAACTTTTTTGTTCCTTGTGTTCATATGTGTACATGATATCTATTTGCCAAATTTTTAACTCTCAACTTTCTTGGCCTTATTATTCTACTCAACCCAAAAAGAAAATCAAATTCATGAAAATCCAAATTCTGTTTAATATGTACCGGACAAGTATATAGATCACTAGATCACTAAGAAGACCACAATTGTCTAGCTCAATGAACAGACTAGAGATTAAAGGTAAAGTCAGACAATGAAAATTAATAATATAGAAACCAAAAAAATGAAAAAGATTAAAGAAAATTCTCACTATTCCTCATTGTTCTGAAATCAAATTACATAAACACGTTAAGATATAAAATTAATTTTTTTTAAAAAAATAAAATTCAACACACAAGAAGGGGATAAAAGTAATCGTGAGAATCAAAATTTCCAAACTATGTATCGCAAAATATTGAAAAACAAAAGGAACTAAATCATATAGAGTAATATTACAAAATTGAAAAAATTGAAGAATTCAGATGAACAAAGATGAACTTAGAAGATCCACTTGTTGACGATTATTACAGTGGCATTGATAAAATGGAGAGTGCGAGGCTGAGAAAAGGATTAGGGTTCTTACCTGAGATGGAATCGTGGTAGAGTGCGAAAAAGATTGATCACTGGTGGATTGTGCAAAATGGTAGGGAGTGCGAGTTTCGCTTCTAGATATATATGAAGGTCTCACAAGATTTCCCAAGCATCTCCCAAGTGAGTTTCCTTTTCTCGCAATTGGCTCTTGGATTCGGGAAAGGTTACTAAATGATTTGAATTAATGCGAGGGATTAGCTAGGGAATAAATCCCTAGCTGAGTAAAAAGAATTTTGGCGAGGAAACATTCCCTCGTTAATTGAGTTAGCTACGGAAATTTATTTGGGGAGGGAATTTTCGTAGCAAATCCGCACCTAATCCCTCGCAATTTTGCTTGACTAAATTTTCTCCTTCTGCCTTGTTAATTTAGCGAGGGATTATCTTTCTTAGTTAATCAGTAGCTAATTAGCTACGGATTGGCGAGGAAAATTTTCCCTAGTTAAATTTCGTAGCTAATTTAATAAATTCTTGTAGTGGTTAGCCATCAGCTATGCAACAAGACTTCGAAATTCATACTTAATATTATGTTTGAGTTAAGGAGAATGAAGGAAAAGTAAAGAGAATAGAATGGACGAGGAAAAAATATTTAATTTTTGTTTGGAAAAATTTTTTAAGTAAGATGAAGCGGGATAAAGGGGAGTCAATATCCTGCATTCATCTCTTAAAAGAGTAAAACCTAAAATATATCCCTCTACAAAGGGATTACTTCGGTACTTATCTTTTTTTTTTCAGGGTACCGGTACCCAGAGTGAGTTGTCTAGCATTCATTAGTTGTTATTTATATTTAATGAATTTTCTAACATTTATTGTGAAATCAACAGTCAATAAATGATTGACAACTCACGCTGAGTACCAAACCCATCAAGGTACCATAGTAACTCCCCTTTACAAATTGAGGAGAAGTGAAAATACATAAAATTATCTTTTGAAAATAATTATACCAAATCAGAGGTAAGTCAGGATTTTTTTTATTAATACATTCAACCAATGTGAAGTTAAATATCTTTTCTTTCTCTCCATGCTCTTTTCCCTCCCTTCCCTCCTCGTAATAAGTTCATAAACACAACGTTTTAATTTGGGTCAGCCAAAGAACAACGTAAAGGTTAAAAGAAGTTGCAAGAAGATATATAAACATGGGCCATATTGGCTCAACATTCGGTGGATCGGCCATGGGAAAAGGCCTTAAGGGAACCAAGAAGAAAATCAAGAGATACCCTTTAACTTTTAATCCGGCCCAACCATTCCTCAATAGGAACTAAAGTGCAACGAAGAAAGATCATTAAAAAAAAATAATTAATTATATCGACATCTCTAACATTTAGGAAATCTACAGAAACATTTCCTTAATACACTAATATGATATGATGTAATAGTATTGATTCATATTAAGAGTTTCACATTTGATAGTGATACGGTCTGAATAGTGATTAAATGGTCTGAATAATTATTATAAGTGAGGGGTAACTCTCATTTTATGAGCTAACTTTTGAGATTGAGTTAGGCCCAAATTTAAATTTTAAGATGGTATCAGAGCATATCTGAGATTCGTTAGGTCATCTGTAGATGTTCAGTCCTGCAAACTTCACGCTCCATATGTCTAGTCCTGGCCATGAGGGGGTGTTGAGAGTCTCACATTGAATAGTAATATGACCTGAATAGTAGTTATAAATGGGGAAAATTATCACTTTATGAGCTACTTTTTGGAATTGAGTTAGACTCAAACTTAAATTTTAAGAATTCATTTGTATTGACTAGCTTTAGACACAAGAGGTTCAATACTTTTAAACGTATTTAAACTATAGAAATAAAATTGTATGAAATCAAATAAGAACTTTAACCTATTCTTAAAAGATACTAATAACGTGTCTATCATTTTTTTCATTTTTCATCTCATTTCTTTTCTTTTACCTGAGTGGATTGACTCTTTATCTTAATTATTTTAGTTTGAATTTTAGACTATTATCTAATGAAGATAATTAATTCTTCTAAATACATTAGATGAATATGAAAAGTGTGTTTTTAAAATTATTAAAAAAAAACTTAGTTTTAATTAAAGTAAAATTTACGTTATTGATACCTTTAGTTTCTATTAGGCTTGTCAATGGGGTAGGTAGAGGCAGGTTTTTGCCCACCTCGAACCCGTCCCGCACCTCTTAAAGGAACCTTCAATCCGCCTCCATCCGCCCCGTGAGTTTTGTCGGTGAAAATTCACACCCTATCTGTAAAAAAATAATAGAACTTAAACCTTACTCGCATTCTACCTACATATATTATCTAATACACAATATAATATAAATTATTAAAAAATTATTCATTGCATTAAAAATCTCAATCTACATCGAGTATGAAACACACTCTTTATGAAAGAATAAGGATGCGCTAGCTTTTTCACTCTATGACCTAGCTTTTACGGTTGAATTAGACCAAAACCTAATTTTTAAGAATTCATTTGTATTGACTAGCTTTAGATACGAGAGGTTCAATACTTTTAAACATATTTAAACTATAGAAATTAAATTAATTTTTGTATGAAATCAAATAAGAACTTTAACCTATTCTAAAAGATACTAATGACGTGTCTATCATTTTTTCATTTTTCATCTTATTTCTTTTCTTTTACATAAGTGGATTGACTCTTTATCTTAATTATTTTAGTTTGAATTTTAGACTATTATCTAACAAAGACAATTAATTCTTCTAAAAACGTTAGATGAATATGAAAAGTGTGTTTTTAAAATTATTTAAAAAAAAAACTTAGTTTTAATTAAAGTAAAATTTACGCTATTCATACCCTTAGTTTCTGTTAAGCTTGATAAGAGGGTAGGTAAGGGCTAGTTTTTGCCCACCTCAAACCCATTCCACACCTCTTAAAGGAATTTTTAATTCACCCTGTGAGTTTTGTAGGTAAAAATCCACACCCTACTCACAAAAAAATAATAGAACTTGAATACTACTCGCATTCTACCCACATATACTATCTAATATATAATATATTATAAATTATTAAAAAATATACTCATTACATAAAAAAATTTCAAGCTATATCAAATTTGAAACATACTCTTTATGAAAAAATAAGAATACAGATAAAGTAAGAGCGAGTAGACTTTAAACCCAAACTCACCCCACCCACAACATAGTTTAAACTCACTATGCTCCATCCTGCTGTGGGGAAGATTTTAAACCCATCCCATGTTAATTGGGGCGAATTAAGTACCTATAATGTGGGTTCAATTTGAAATTCTTACTTTCTGTAAAAAAAACAAAATTTGAGAATTTATATGCCACTAGCTATTGTTATGAATCTTAAAATAATTTGTCTTGTTGAATGTGGATGTCGCATAAAATAGTTTATTAATATCTGATATCAGAGTGGGACTTTTTCCCGGGTACATGAGAGAGATATTATTCTCGATATGTAATTTCGATTGATATGGAGAACATATTATATGTTTATATTTTCATTTCATTTTTATTTATATTACATTTTAAATATGACTTTTGTATGGTACTGGATTTGACACTCATGTCCTTATATTGAAAAGCAAGTTCATCACAAATATTTTAGTGAGCCATGATTTTAACAAAAGACAAATGCTGACTATTATAAAATATGTTAAATGAATAACTTGGTTTTTATTTTCTAAACCCATATTATTATTTAGCAACCGATTATAGGGTTAGGAGTCACTAATAGTAGTAGAAATAAGTCTCGTGCCTAATAGAAGTTTACAGCCTAACTTATGTTTGATTTATTTTGATCTAACCTATTTATCAAAAAAATCAGGCTTATGTTTTTAAAAAAGTTTATTTAGTTAAATAAGTCAAGGCTCATGCCTTTAAAAAAATCTATTTGGCCTAACAGGTAGGTCTATTTATTTATTATAATAACATATAATTAATTTTTTTATAATATTTAAATGATTTATTAATTATATATTAATATAATTTATTTATTTTATACCTAATATAATAATTTTATTAAATGTTAGGTATATTTGAATATATAAAATTTAAGTCTGTTAGCTAAGTAATATGTCAGGTTAAGGCTAAGGTTTTTTGAAACAGACCAAACCTATTTAAAGTAAAGTCTAACCTAACCTAACATATTTTCACTCCTAATCACTAGTTTGTTGAGCTTGAGTCTAATGAGTATGTGTGAAGATTATGATCTAGGGTCTGGTATAACCTAGAATTCATGATGTATAGAAATTAGGTTTACTACTATTTGCATATAGAGATTGTTATGATGTATAGAAATTAGGTTTACTACTATTTGTATATACAGATTGTTACGAGGTTAGGATCTTATCTTCACTTCTGATATTCTAACAGCATAATTTCCCATATGAATTAGTGGTTAAAGAAAGGGAATTAGAGTGGAAAATCAAGTTCTTAATGTACACATTTGTGTACTAGCAAATCTAAGAATAATTAGATTTTATTAACTCTTCAAGAAATACACAGCTTAAAAATTGATTATCGGATATATAATTAGTGTTCTAGATCCTAATAAAATAATAATGCAGGAAATTTCATCAAAGTTATTTACATTAATATAAAAAAACTAACTAATTCAACACCTCTTTTTATTAGTTAAGACACTCACAACTAAATATATCTTAGTTTTGACGCGAACGGTTAATTTATTAGGTTTTCATTGGAGAGAGTTATGGAATTTTTTGTGAGACCAAAGAAATTTATATCTTAAGTGGCATAGATTTAGTAGGATAGTAAGACTGAAAATATGTTTTAATTAAGAAGGTAAACTAAAATATGATGATTTTGTAATGAATATTTGATATGAGAATAATTTGAGGCATTCAGCGTGTGTTTAGGTGGGCTACAAACACACGTTACTTAGCTCAAATGGGTTTTCAAAGTCCTCCCAACATGTTTGGCTAAAATAAGGGTGAGCGATCTGCAACGGGATTTTGTTCCTTAACCACAGTTTGAATCGAAATTGTGTATAGTTACTTTTACGTTGCGGTTGGAGAATCATGGATGAAATTAAATTCTCAACTACCTCATCTGACCACAATATTCTTCGAATTTGAATGCAACATTCGAATGAAGAACGTGCAGCACGTGCAATGTTGTGTGTACTTTGTATTTTATCTTGCTGTTTTGTGATCCTCGCACCAAAAATCATGGTTCTTCCAAATTTAAAGCAACATGTTTGTCTCATGCTTTTACTTCTGTCATCTTGGCTATTGTTTTCTTTTAAAATTTGTTTTGTTATATAATAATATTTTTGTTCCCCTACTTCTTGTGGTGTTTGTAATAATGTTGCACGGCCATACAATAAACTGTAAAGCACAAAACATCTTTCTTTTTTTTTTTTTTTTGCATTAGGAGGTCATGACACGGCTATGCAAGCTTGCACAGGCCGACCGTGCAACAAACTGTAACACATGAATTCTTTTTTTTTCATCAGAAGGTCAAAAGGTCATGGCACAGTCATGCAAGCTTGCACAGGCAGATCGTGCAACACACTACCTTGAAACTCCTATTCTTTTCCCCTAATCTTCTCTTGCACGACCAGGGTGTGCAAGGTTGCATGACTGTGCAAGATAATATCAACTTTTCGTCCCTGATTTTTAGTTGGAATTGCTTCATCTGACATATTCACTTCCTAAACATCTGAAAATATATGCAATACTTATGCTAATTATATATTTTATTATCCATTATATAAAATTTATTTAAATTGTCATTTTTTTATCAAGACTGTGCATTTCATTAAAAAAGCTAAAATAACTTACATATTTTTAATTTAGTAATGGTACCAAAAGAAATAGAACAACATTCATGCTATAATTTGAATTATACCAAAAAAAAATGAAATTAAAATGAAGGACAATTTAGACAAAGTAATATAGATTTCATACCCTTTCAAGTAATTACACATTTAGAAGTGATTCTAATTAATAATGTTAAGACAATATCCATTCTACCAAAATCACTTTTCAAATTAAGTTTTTCAAACATAAATTATGGCCAATCAAACTCACTTATAAACAAAATCAAATTTACAAAATCTAAACCAAATCATTCCGAAGTTTTGCCATCTATACTTTTGATCATATCTTCTACACTACAGTTCATGTTACAGTAAGAGAAAAAAGATACAAAATGTGAGTCCCACAATAAGTATTATGTATCTAATCATAATTTAAATTATAAAATAAAAATAAAAAATAAACTAAAAAGTCAATATAATTTAAAACTAAAAAAAACCCACAAAAACAATGCAAGCCAAAATTCTCTCCAACATGGAAGAGCTAGAGAAGAAAGCTGTTTGCAACTATACAATTTTTTTAAAAAAGAAAAAACACTGAAAAGAACAGTACGCAACGAAGGGTTCCCCACAAGAGTATGAGCCCATTCCTGTTCCTCTTCCACCGAACACACCCCGCCATCACCTCCTACTAACCTGCGCCTCTTGCTTATCCTGCGCACTGTGCGCACCCTTCTCCTCCATTACAAGCTTCACTTTACCGTTCTCTCTTTCTCTTCCCCACCCAGATTCAGGTTCCGGTGTTGGGGCTTAGGGTTAGGGTTTCTGAGAGATGTGGGATGCTTCAGGCATTGATGAATCTTCTCTCTCTCTGTTGTAAGCCATTCGGGCGCGGTGCTGACAAACTCGATTCCATTGGGGTTGTTGGAAGAGAAGGCAAAGAGGGCTTGCTCTGGTTCCGAGACATCGGAAAGTACGGCTCGGGTGATTTCTCGATGGCGGTGGTTCAGGCAAACCAGGTTCTCGAAGACCAGAGCCAGATCGAGTCTGGTCCTCTCGGCACCTTCGTCGGTGTATACGATGGCCATGGAGGCCCCGAGGCATCTCGATACGTGTGCGATCACTTGTTTCGCAATTTTCAAGGTTCTTGTTTCGGAATTCTTTTTTCTTTGTTATGTTATGTATATCTATAGGGCTAAGTCTAATTTTGGGGTTCTTGAGTTGTTGTGGCATCCCTGTGGCCACGTTTTAAGTTTGATTGTGAGTAAGGAACTGTTATTAGTGATTTTCGTCAATTCGCTTTTCGTGAACCTTTTTTTCTTCTTTCTAAAAGCACTGCTTTTCAAGAATCACAAAAACAGTTGATACGTGCAAGCCAATTGGGAGATACTGTTCTTGATAGGTGTCTAGTGTAGGAGCTTTCTCTCTCGGTGTCTTTTTTTTTTTTTGGATTGCTTTTGATAGGTGAATTGAATGTGATTTTTTTTCTTCCGTGTAATTTGTTTTGGACCCTCTCTTTCTGTGTTGAAGGCCCATTGGTTTGGTGGAGCATTATTTCTGCCTTTAATTTTGGTTCCTTCATGGGGTATGATGGGGTATGGGGCGTTGAGATTTGGTTCTTGATTCTCTTTTTCTTGTGATAAAGGAGCCCTTCTTATGTTAGCTGTCTTAGACTTCATGTTTATGCAGCGATATCAGCTGAGTCACAGGGAGTTGTGACAGCTGAGACTATTCAAAGAGCCTTCCTTCAAACAGAAGAAGGGTTCACTGCCCTTCTTTCAGATTTATGGAGTACTCGACCTCATATTGCAACTACTGGATCGTGTTGTCTAGTTGGAGTGATTTTTCAGCAGACGCTCTTTGTGGCAAATCTTGGAGATTCCCGTGTTGTGTTGGGGAAAAAAGTTGGCAACACTGGGGGGGTTGCTGCAATTCAGCTGTCTACGGAACACAATGCAAATATTGAGGCCATTAGACAGGAACTTAAAGAATTACACCCTAACGATCCCCAAATTGTTGTCCTCAAACATGGAGTGTGGAGAGTAAAAGGCATTATTCAGGTAATTTTATATACTTGTGTGACTGTGTCCTCTCAAAAACCCTCCTTATATGGAAACCAGCGTTTGCATGAATGTGATTGAACATTTATTAATTACTTGAATTCTCCATTGTGTGTGATCTTCTTGAAATGCTGTGCGGAAGGAAATTGTATTTTGAGTTTTGATTCTAGTAAAATTGTGTTGGAATCAACTGAATCTTTGCCCTTAGGCTTCTATAAAGAAAAAAACACCCGCGGCCATTGTTCTTCTATGCTGCATGTGATCTATAGTTTCTGAAATCCTTATATGTAAAGCTAGATTCTCAGGCTATAGTTGTTCTTTTAGTGTGTCTTTTGTATTTTATCTTCATGGTATATATCTATGTGTGTGTGTATTTATATGTTATAAGTTTATAACCCAATTATAATTTTTAATAAGCTTCTTATTCACCATTCCTCATGCTATCTTTTCTTATTTCCACCCTCACTATCTTCTGCAATATTTTTGCCAGAATTCCTCCAAAATGCCTATGAAAATAAAAGGAAAATTTTCAATTAAAATACAGTAACTATCTCCTATTCCTTTGTTCTTGTTCGTTATTGGTGCTTAAAAAAATATTCTTGTTGTACTGAATCCGACACTCACACTAGTCTAATCATGTTAACTTGCTAAGGCATTGTGGCATACATCCTCCTCTCGCTAGTTCGATATGGTAGTAGCAAAGACAGACTTGGGTAGTATAGTAAGTGAAGCTTGATGATAAAGTTCAAAGCTTTATTATACAACCCCTTGAAGTATAGTTATTATTTATTTATTTATTTTTGATAAAAGAAGAAATACGTTTTGTCCAATAAATGGTGAGGCAAGGCGCAAGAAAGAAACATATAAAAGACAAGACAACCAAAGACATCAATACCGTAAGGCTCTCCATCCCCTTTGTAGATCTGTTAATGAGGCTAAGTGAGACCATGGGCCTAACATCCAAAACAGGCCAGAAAAGTGATCCTGTCCCATATGAGAGGTAAGGGCTGATAAGAATTTTTGTAGATACGACCATTTCACTCAAGCCAAATACACCAAAGTGCAGCATAGGTAGTAGCATGCCATAAAGCCTTCCCTCCTTAGTTTTATCGAAGTCCCTGAAGTTGGTCAAAAGGAATTGGTCCAAGTGGAGAGATCACACCCAGGATTAACCAAAGGCACAAAATAACCTACTCCAGATCCGAGTGGCTATAGGGCAATGCAATAACAAATGAACAGCAGTTTCAGAGCTAGTACATAACACATATATCAGATGAAAGTGTTTGTGTGGTCTTTGAATTTGCAGCATATCATTACTATTAGTTTTATTGAGTATGTTGTCCATATGTAAGTTAAGAAATGATAAATTAAGACTACCCACATAAATAAAACATAAATTGATTTGCTTGCTATGTTTCAGAGTTGTCTAGCACCAATCAAAATGTGGTGTTTTTGTGCTCTGGTTAAGTGCCAAGAAGCATGAACACTGACAAGGACACAGGAAATGATACAGTCACGGATAGAGCAACACAACAAAATTTAATGTGTACACATGTATTTTGTAGTGTCCGACACAGACACAGCCTCTTCGTTGAAGTGTCTGTGATTCATTGGTTAAGCGTAGTACATTACATTGTTCAAGGCCAAAAGATAGACCTTGCAGTCTCAATTTGAGTGACAAATTAAATACTCAGATAAAGAACAAAACAATGAGATAGCTTATTATAATCATACTTATTATAGTGCCTAATATGCATGGAGAACTAATTTTGATATGTAAGATTAGTAACACATATGAAGCGACCCCATGAAGAAAATTTCTTACTGTTCCCATTCCTATTCTGTTGGGTCGGAGTACGTGTGTGGTATCAAATTATCAGTCTCTACCCTAAATTTGATTGGTGCTTGCCAACAATTGTAGGCAAGTTGCTTAACTTGTGATTTTATTTATGTGGGTGGACTTAATTTATCTTAATAAGCGTCAAGCTTTAAAATACTGTATTGCACTAGTCAACCTTTGCTAAACTGGATAGCGGAGGCTCTATGCCACTATGGTTTTGCAAGTTCATATGACTAGACATTTGTACAATGTGGGATTTTGTGCACACATATAGGTATAGCCTTATAGGTCTCTTTTATTTTCATAGGCATTCTTAAGTCTTAACGAATTGTGGGGAAAATATTGCAAAAGAAACAGAGAGAGTGAGGGGCAGGATGAGAATAAGAAAAATAGTATGAGGATTCAGGAATCAGAAAGGATGTGCTGTAGAGAAAAGGACAGGAAGTTTAGGTAATAGGACTGTAGTTTGGTGCACAATGCATAGGAAAGAAG
Organism: Styphnolobium japonicum; assembly: GCA_023212625.1. NCBI lineage: Eukaryota > Viridiplantae > Streptophyta > Magnoliopsida > Fabales > Fabaceae > Styphnolobium > Styphnolobium japonicum. The sequence goes on along the minus strand of JALBWW010000003.1, from coordinate 13,874,125 downwards.
TTTGCCATCAGACATCATAACTTTGATATTATGATACTGCTTTTAATAATGGGTGTTGCAAAGCAGCACACAACAAGGCAATGTGTTTTTCATTTGTTTGATTGAAACAGGGATTGTTCTGTCACCTATGATGTGCGTGAGGGGGTTAGTTATCCCTCATCATGTATTCCCAGATTCAAAAGATTAAAAAAATGCAAAAGGCATTATTTTTGTCAGAAAAATTTAAAATAATTTTATGGAGGATGTGATAAGAAAAAGAAGCATGAGATGGGAGCATGGATGAGAAAGGAGTTTTTTTTAAGTTGGTTGTGTCTACAAATGTAAAATGGCTGGTACTTTCCAAAATTTTATACTTTTTTAATTTAAAAAAGTTCTAATTTTTTTTTGGTAGAGAAAAAAAAAAAGTTCTACTTTTACTCAGCATGCTGTTGTTTTGTTTATTACTGTAAAGTTTGTTTGTGAACTTAAATTTCAGTATGGCTTCTGTGAAAAGAAATCATTTGCATGATTATCATGGTTTTGTATGAGAAAAATGAATATAGTAATCACATACAAGCTGTAAATTGCTTTTCCAGTTTCATCCTCTCCTCCTTGTTTTATTTGATTTATGAAGACTATTTTGTTAGTTAATGGTTCAAGTTTCTCCAAGTAACTCCTGCAACCATTATCTTATTTGTCAGTATTGCTTTCCACTCTCGGAATTAATGATGATATCATATCACCACTTCCACGATTGTATTTGGTGCAGGTTTCTAGATCCATAGGAGACGTATATATGAAAAATGCGCAGTATAACCAGGAACCAATTAATGCAAAATTCAGACTTCCTGAACCAATGAACATGCCTATCTTGTCTGCTAATCCAACTATTATTTCTCATCCTCTCCAACCAAATGATTCCTTCCTTATATTTGCATCAGATGGTTTATGGGAGCACCTGAGTAATGAAAAAGCAGTGGATATTGTTCACAGCAATCCACGCCCGGTAAAATTCTTTTTCTACTTTATTTTGATTTTCTTATATTACTTATTACTGTACTGGACAGTACTTGGTTTATGTTTTTTTGTATGCATTTTAGATGGCTACAAGATGCTTTGGTTTTATTTGTTTTGAACTTGATTGAACTCATTGATTGCATCCAGCATAGCACAGGTTATCTGAGGGTGACTCCTATTTTCTTGCAATATTATGTTGGAGGAACTAAATATATATTATATAGTGAATGGAGTAGTGTCTGTAGGTGCCAGTGTCATAGGCTTGACAAGTTGTATATGTTCACTGGGATACTGACCATAGCTTCTCTACTGCTTGGCTTATGCTTTAAGCTTTATCAACGAGTTTCAGGATTCCTACCACCTGAATCTTATTTGTACTTATTCTTTCTTCTTGATGAGATTCAAATTTTACTTCAATCACGATTATAGCCTACAATGTAATAATTTATTCATCAATTCCATTCCGATGATGAGTTTGTTTCCTACACTCTTATCTATCGGTACAGTAAGTTATTCTTTTGGGGCACTCGTTGATGAGGGAAATTTGTTATTCCCAATTTCTTGCAAATTTAGTGTGCACTTCATGTTTTATGGGGCATCATGGAGTTGGTTGATGTCTATATAATAGAAGTTTCTATGATTGAGTATTTTTCTGCTAATGCCTTATAAGGCAAGGCATAGTACTAAATTTGAACCCCTCAGCTTGACCTCTTGTAGATCACTGCCACTTTCTCCTCTCTCTCGTTATCTTTACATATTAAAGGGAAATCATGAAGCCATTTCCTTTTCTGTATTGCTAGTCCTTTAAGGGTACGATGCAGAAGACTTGAGAAGCCTTATAGGTTTAGTTTTAGAACTGCAGTTTTATGATATGGCTTGCATTTTATTGTTCCAGAATAGAGGAATTGAAGGGGTGATTTTGTTTTTCAGCTGTTTGTTGATCTTGTTTTGTTCTCACTGCCTTGCCACTATCGTGCCTATCTTGATTCCAGATGTGCTTATGAATTCTGTTAACTAATGCAGGGTAGTGCCAAGAGACTTGTCAAGGCTGCCCTACACGAAGCAGCAAGAAAACGTGAAATGCGATATTCCGACCTACGTAAGATTGACAAGAAGGTTCGACGCCATTTTCATGATGATATAACTGTTATAGTTTTATTCTTGAACCATGACCTTATATCCAGAGGCACAGTGCTAGACCCGCCACTCTCAATTCGAAGTGCTCTCGATCACTGACTTGTATAATTGGAAACATGCTTGTCTTATACGGGTGTTCTGGCAACTGTACCGATACCAGAAGATACGTTATTGGTACGTGGTTAGAATATACCATTGACACTGTTGTCACGTATGGTTACTGATACTGAGATACTGAGACGACTTGTTGACGAGGCTCGAACTTATAACATGTCATTAGAAATTTATCCATGAAAATTAAGAAAAATCAGAAATAACTTTTGATTGTGTCAATTCCCTTATCTTCCCTTATATTGTGTTTTCATTCGAAGTACTTGACCTAATCTTGTCGTTCAAATTCCATGGAGGAGCAAGATTATAGCTACACCGTCAGCATGTTGATTGAATGAACTCAACTCTTTGACAAGGATATCAAAGTTTCATATATAAAAAAGAATATCAATTTATTAATACCTTTTTTTATTATTAATACGTTATTGTTATTATTATTATGTTATGAAAATATCATAAATTGTATGGTATAATAATCCTTGAGATAAATGTAATTTTATTGGTTATATATATAAAATTAAGAAATAGTACATTTGGAAATTTAAAATTAAATATTTAAAATTGATATGTACAACTACATAAGAATATCATACCTATTTAGACATTTAGATGCCATACAAAATATAAGAGTCTTGGCTAATGTGAGTTGGTTCGTTCACAGGCTATCTATAAGTACTAATGGAGTAACATTTTCTCTTTAAATTTTAGTGTGTATATATATATATATATATATATAAAAAAGGATCTTGCATGTTGTAAAATCCTACATTCAAAGTTTCAAACGTCTCATGTTCGAGCATATAAAATACCTGAATATTTAAGATATTTATCTACCAAACGCATATGTCATATGTGGGGAAATCAAAGGAGACAATAACAAATATAATATTTAAAGGATTGAATTCTATGTAAATTTGTATACATTTTTTTAATAACATAAATCAAATATTAAATGCAATAGTATAAAATTAAATAATCTTATAAATGCAAAATATATTTTCATTTATACCCGTCCACCATCTTAATTCCAAATCAAATTTTGGAAGAGAATAGGAAAAATAAATAAATAAATCTTATTATGGGTGTCTCGATCGTCTTTACGCATCACATCCTCTCACGTTACTTTTAATTTCAGGGTTATTTTAGAGAGAAAATTTCAAAAAATAAAATAAAAATTAATGGAGGCCATACAAATAAATATTAATGGATGTTATTATGATAAAATTGTCTACCACATTCATGACATGAGCAGACGGGACACGAGAGTATCTATCCAGTCTCTACTCTCTAGGCTGCACAGCGGGTGGAGTAGCTTGTTCTTCTTTCCCAAGGCTCAGCACATGGCTGATCATTATCATGGATGAGTAGAGTGTTGCAGTTATATGGTGCTCTTAATTGTGCAAAGTAATTCGTATTCCTAAATCCTCTTCACACAGCATTCAGCGAACTCGAGTTTCATCTGAGCCATGGCTCCTGCCTCCTGACTCATTCCTGCACCCGTTCTTACTCGCTCTGACTCTTCTCTCCGCTCAGTCCGTGTCCGTACCGCACCCTCTGTGAGCCTTCCACCACCTGCGAGATAGCATCATCGGGCCGAGGTAAATTTTCATTCAAGAAAATGCAATTTTGCATTCTTCGTTGATGTTTAATGGTATAACAACTCAGTGCGTTTGATTGTGCCCTCTTGAATTGGTAGTAGTTAAGGTGTTAGTTTTGGAATTCATGTGCGTGTGTTGATGTGTGAGTAGTGTCTCTCTGCTAATTGCCTAATGCGTTAAAATTTTGTTAACCCTTTTCTGTTTTATTTGATTAATTGTGTCTGCTATCCCTATTTGCTTGTTAATTTTGATTGCAGTAAAAGTAAAATGCAGTTCTACTGTTCTGTTCAACATTATTTACTGGGTGCTCCGGTAAAAATTTAATTGTTGTATGTATAAAAGGCAATGGACTCTTTGTATTCATTGGGATGGAGGATGCATGCATGCAGGGACTGGATGTTATTACTGATGTAGAACAATTTCGGTGAGGTTCAAAAGATTAGTTCTTTTGTGGCTGTCTTGACTGCATGAATTTCAGGCAGCAAAGGGTTTAAATATGTGTTGATTCAGTGATAAGCTCAGCTATGTTAAAGGAACTATATATGGACTTTTAGGGTTTAGATAAACAGAGAGGGAATGGATGAGGCTGAGATAGTGCAAGAACCACAGAGAATGAGGTGGTGTCCCAAGCTCGTGCTTAGTATTTTCTATAATTTTGCAGAGTCTGAAGGTTTGAGGAGTAAGGCTTGGATCCATTGAATCAATATATTCCCAGATTATTTGAGATGAACCCAAGTAACTTTTTAAAAAATTGCTATTGGGCCATGTATCAAAATCAAACTGTACTTCAGAATCTTCTAGCTTGTTGAGCCTGTGTTATTTTAATATTCTTACTGTATAAACCACAGTCAAACTTGTTTGATTGTTTGTCTTTTCATAGGTGTACATGCTTCTTATCTTATATTTTTAATCCTAACAATTGAAATTTAATTCTCTCCACAGGCTGGACAGCCTGAACTGATAGCAGGGGATATTCTGTCAGAAGCTCTACTCCTACATATTTGACATGGATAGTGGGGGATATTCTGTCACAGATGGATAGACCAGTGCCAAGTGCAATATTTATTGTAAACTTTGATAAGGTATAATCAATACCTTCAATTGTGAAATGTGAATTAGCTTGCTTTATATTATACAAAATTTAGTTGATGTTAACTTTATATTAACTGCTTGTAATCCATAAAGTAATTGAAAACTTTGCTTTCACTAACTACTAAGGAATACAATATGAGTGACTGAATGCTTGGGTTATTCATTTTTATACTTGTTTGGTATCATCTTCCACTGTTGTTGTGACAGTTTTATTTTTAATTGCTAATTTAAAATATATAACAGGTGAGAATGGATCCTAGAAATAAGGAAATTGATCTTGATAGTTTAATGTATGGAAAATGTCCTGAGCTAACTGAGGACGAGATGAAAATACAAGAAGAAGATTACATTTATCATTATTGCTACAATGGTGGAGGAGTGACTCGAGTTCGGCTGGGATCTGGCAGGTATAAAACAATTTGGTTCTGAACCTATTTTTCTATGAAACTTTGGTGTTCTCTTTCAGAAAGAGTGTTATGTTGTATCTTGGAGGTGATTTACTGGCAAAAATCGGTTGCCCTTGTATTTTCTGTGCTCCCTAAGTAATATTTGGAAGTGGTTTTCAAGCATTTTTGTTATTCTTATAATTATATTGAATCATGCCCAACTTGTGGTGAAGCATGGATTTAAGTTTAAGAGGACACAAAGCAATTTCATGATTTTTTCCCTTAAATAGCAAATATGTGGATAATAATGTGTTTCCATAAATATTGAATATGAATATTTTGTAATGATTTTGATAAATTATAAACAATTTCTTTGATTTGATAATTTCCCCCCCTATTTCTAAGAAGATTGTAGATTTCAAAAATATTGAAAAATATTATATTTGTTAATTTTTTTCCTCAGTAATCCATTTCATTCAGCCAGAAGTGTATTCAACTTAACAAATTCTCTTTTTAACACTATCTTTTATCTTTTTTCAATTTAATATTTTAATAAAAGTAAAATAAACGATTTCTTTTGAAATTCATATTGATTTTTACTATTTTTTGTATGAAAACTAATTAAAATATTTGTCATGAGATGTCCAAACGTTACTGTTCCTCTCTCTCTCTCTTTCTTGTAGCCTTGATATCTCATTCTACTTTGTAGTTTGATTTAACTTTTATGTGATGATTTACGCAAGTTTCATGGGGGAAAATCCTATATAATTGGGGGAGAATGCCTGTTTAAATAATTTTATTGAACCGATATAGTTTTAGTGAAAATACAAGTAGGTTTGAAAGAATGGGAAGAAAAGAGCATGGCGCCTATCACTCTATTTGCCCCTTTGTCTGTCTTATGCATTTTTGTCCCTTGTAGTTTATACATAATAGAATTCAACTCCATCCTGACATATGTAATTTATTAATTGATTTTCATGTTTCTGAAACTCAAAAGCCATGAAATCTAATCGACACTTTCAGTTATAAGTAATGTGAGGTATATTGTATCCAAGAGGAAGGTACTTCGCAAGAGACTGTCATACTAGAAAAGGAGAATCGCAAACTAACATTTATTTATGCGAGGAAATTTTACTCATTTTTTTAATGCAATATTTAACCTGACATATAAGTGGAAAAATATGACATCATTGCTGAGATTTTAGAATATTACCAAGATCAGTTTTGCAACAATAAGTAATGATACAATAAGCTGAGAATATATTGTCATTGTATTACCTTCTTAACTTTTTTTCTGTGTTTCCATTATAAAATTTTGTTTTTGTTGTTCTTAATTATCGCTATCGAATCCCTCTCTTTCCGTAGGGAATTGGATCTGTGTCTATAATATAAATAACATTTTACACATAATTATGATGTAGCTGTTAATTTTCCACATATATTATAATACTCTTTCGGTTCACTGTGTTTGAGAAAAAGGGATTTTACTATTTATATTTCCTGATGTATGTGTGTTCCCAAGCATGTATGCTGGCCTGACCTTTTTGTTTGTTCAGATTTGTGGTGATTGACCTTTCAGCAGGGCCATGCACTTGTGGCAAGATTGAAGCTGAAGGGGGAAGCGTCAGTTCTAGAACTCTGCCAAGATTATAAAATGTGATGCGTCCAAGTAGTTTGAGAACAGCTTCTGATCAATCCAGCAACAATATTTTTCTCGGACAACTTGCTTCTTTAGTATCAACCACGGCGGAGCATGTTATAGCACCTGATGCGAGGTATTTGTGATATCATCTATTAGCATGCCCCTTTTTTACAATTGTGAATTGTAGATATGTTGACCATGTTTTGGACAGCAAGAGGGATAAAATGAGATGCCGCAAAATTGAGTACAAGTACCCCGTGCACTCATCTCAAACTTACATCCATGGGGGAATACTTATTGCTGGATTCTTTGTATACTTTCTTGTTATTTTCTTCTCTTTTCCAGTGCGCTGAATCAAGATTTTGAAGCCAATATAGGTTATATACAATTTTGAATTCATAGCAACCAATGCGGTATAAAAGAACAGAACAAAATTATTGGAGTAACGTGGAACAGGTTATGTATTTTGGAAGGAATTGGCAGGGTCTTCTGTTTCCTAACTTGCTTTCACTTTCCTAGAGTGGTAATAGCTGAAGAAAAATTCATGTGCACTTTTTTTTCCCTCTTGGAAAGGAGCGGTGAATTGACTCAGCAAATGTGGTTAAATGGATTTTACTTGGTAGCGGATTCAACAGGTAACTCATTGGGGCTTGAAAATTGAGTAATTTACTTGGAAAACCTGTATTGAGAGAGAAGTTGACTTGGTGATAGCATTTCGTTAGAGACTGATAGTCATAAGAACCTCTAAATTTACTGCTGAAGATACAATGGAACAGATGACCTGCATTGACGCATCTATGTTTGAACATTGTGAGTGTTGCCTATAGATTACAGGGTGTAGGCCTGAATGAGGATATATTGTAAAAGCTCTTAGAGAATGTGTTTAATTTTGATTCACAATTTTACACTATCACTAGTTATCTTACCTGTGCTTTGCATTGATTATTTTATAGTTTATATTTTAATTTTTTACATAAAATTATATTTGTTTACAATTATTATTTTAAATATGTTTAGTTTATAAAATGCTTTTTTTATTAAAAAAAATCTTATAAATAGATAAAAAAAAGTGTTTAAAATTATTTTGTCAGAAATAATTATTTTATTTTATTTTACTTGTGCTTTGGAAATATTATTTTTTTATTTATTTTTCAAAATAATGTTTTTGTATATAATTATGATTTCAAAGATGTTAAATTTATAAAGTATTTTTTAATAAAAAATTCTTAAAAATAAATGGAAGAAACATTATAAATTAATTTTTTATGTTAGAAATATTGTTTTTTTAAATTTTACTATTCAATTCTTTAAATTTTAATTATATACTTTGACAACATTTTACCTTCTAATATAATTGTCTTTTTAAATTTCATTATTTTATTTTATTTTTAATGTTACCATGTATTTAATGATGCTATTAATTACTTCAACAATTTTACTTATATATATAGATAGATAGATTATGTGTTATCATATCAATAAAAGATTTTAACTTTTCAGTTATTATCATGCTCAATTTCTTTTAATAATATGTATTGAATGATGGGTAAGAAACTTTTATACTAACGTTATATAAAAATTAAATCCTTGTCTTAATCATTTCAGCTTCTTTCATTGGTCCTGCGTGTAGATGTGCACGTGATATTGGTACTTTTTACCGTGTACTCTTACAAGATTAATTCAATTGAAAGATGAATAACTACAAGATTAATTCAATTCAATTGAAAGTTGAATAACTACAAGATTAATTGAATTGAAAGATGAATAACTTTGTGATTAAGGGATATATATTAATTCAAATATTCATGATAATTATTATAAACACAACTTAAACTTGGATGGGGCTGTCCCTTTCAGTTGTCAACTCACAATTCTTAGTATTACTCGTAATTATAATTTTAAAATTATTCACAAGTTAATAATTTTTTATTCAAGTCAAATATTAATTAATAATATTCTTATTTATCTATATTCACATTTAATTGAGGATAATTGAAAAATTTACAATTTAAAGTAATTACTCGAGACAATTTGGAGTGCCAATTGGATTGTTCCTTAAACTTGTATATCTTAAAAGAGGTAAGATTGTAGAGATTTTTAACTAAATAGTAAAGTTTTTCTTATTTGCAAACTAAAATACTTAAAAGAGCTAAGATTGTAGAGATTTTTAACTAAATAGTAAAGTTTTTCTTATTTGCAAACTAAAATACTTAAAAGAGCCAAGATTGTAGAGATTTTTACTCTCTCATTAGGCATCGGTACTGATATATTTAAGTATTTAAGTACACAACACATGGAGACTGATAGCTTAATCTTGGTGAAACTAACGTGCACTTACAAATATATGTATGTATGTATGTATGTATTTTTTTTTTTTTACTGCAAACATGCTGGTTCCACTTTATTTAACAGGTGCGCTCAGTACATGCAACACCATGCATATTTACGAAGCTTCGTCTCCCCCCTCCCACACACTAGCTAGCCGTGTACGGGTGGCCTGCGATCATCCACGAAATAGTGGTGGCTATCAGTGGATGTTCCGGAACCATTCCCGTAATTGTGATAACTCTCGTTTGTATCATCGTCATCATCGTTGATATCATTCTTTTTTGCGGTGCCCTGGTCATTGCTAGAATTAGCAGTGTTGGTGTTTGCAGTTGCATTGCCCTTCTTGGAAAGGTCCTTTGCATCATTATCACGGGCATTGCCCTTTCGACCAAGAGCTGTTTCGCTCAGAAGCTGGCGCTTTGCCTTCGTTCTTTGCTCATTCTCCTCCTTGACTGCATCAGCTTGCAGCGTGGTCAGGATCAGAACGAAGGCAAACAATAGTGCAAGTAAGGTCCTCATGCTTGATCTATTTGCAACAACCTGAAAAAGGAATAAGCCATCAAAATTAATGGAGTTACTTATATCCGAGTTACCTTTTAAGGCTTTAACAATACTAAAACGAAGAAAACTTAATAGGAAGATCAAATATTTAGACGCATGTGTATAGTACTACTACCAAGTTATATGCCAATTGCCAAATGTCTGAGAGCTACGAAGATTGTGCTGCAAAATGTTGCAATTTATAGAGGCGATTGTGTGAAACTGTTCAGTGCCTGAACTTTGGAAAGATGCAAGAGTAATCCCTGAGCTAGCACTAAAGAATGCAAAGCTAGAATTTGAGTGGGGTTGCCACTAATTCATGATGTGCTGCCATTCTCACTTGGTAAGGCCACCAAATTAAAAATGAAATTATGATTATGATCGATAATTAAGGCAATTATGTTCAACTATTCAATCATTAAAGGCAAAATTTTCGCTTCATGGTTTAATAATGGGAGACAATTTGCGATATTTTAATTGCTCCATTACATATATTTTCTTGGTACATGCTCCAGTTACATATGATACTGTGATTGACTAGTTGACTGACAATTTTTACGAACAATCTGGAATGGTAAAAAGGTCGATTAGTTATGCAATTTGAGTGGAGAAAAAAGGTACTTGCTAAACGACCTTGCTACTTCCTACGTTAATAATAATTGTAAACTACTGTAAATTACCACCTACACCACCATTTTAATTAGGCAAACCATAATAACATATTGTCATGCAGTCAACGTCATATCAACAGGTTTTTAAGCGCAGTAACATGACTGAATTAGACTATTTGTGAAGCACAAAAACCAGAAGAATGCTTTTGTACACTGATGACATTAACTGAAGGTGGAATTTGATGCTTATAGAATCTTGTTTGTCTTCTTGCTATTAATTTCTCAAATTTAATATTCAGATCAGAAATCTAATATATATGAGTAAAAGATTACTAACTTTCCGAAAAATTATCTTATGTAAACGGGTACACCACGTCATCAGATCCACATCTATCACATTTAATTATCTTATGGTCTCCTTTTTCATCTATCAATATTGTGTTGATGTCGAAGGCTTGTAATTTTTCGTGGAAGTGGAACTATCAGAACCAGAGGTTGTGGATCGATTGAACTTATTCAAGAACTCGATGGCTCACTGAATAACATTTTTCTTGTAATTTGCGGGTATATGTGATTTGAGAGCGTGATGCCTAACTTCAAAACAATTTGAAAACAAAATATATAGAAAATGATGACAAATCGGTAGAAACCGAGGCAGAACACTATTTTTGGATATTATGGGAGATTGATTGAAGAGAAATTGAGAAATTTTTTAAGTAATTAAATGTAGTATATATATGTGGCAAGCTTTTAATAGAATGATAGTCTTTTTTTATTTTTTATTTTTGTAAGACTTGTAGATTTCCCTACACTTTAAATGTGAGACTAATTCTCCACTGCAAGTAAAATTCATCTGCATCAAACCCAAATTGCCATAATTAAGTCAAACCTCGTGGTTGCTTTCTTTCTGTAGTTAAGAAGCCTTTTCTAATTTAATTTATTTGCTTTTCGATCGTGTTCAGCAATAATATGAAAGGTTTTGAGAGGAAAACTCATGGTCTTAGTCTTTCTTAATTTTTACTGAACTTTATTTTTCGGTGCAATTTGGCCTTTTCTATAATATTTTTTTTCGTAGTTAGAAGGTCTAAGATCTAATGTGAGGAAGCGGTAGGCTAGAGCGTAAGCTGTGAGGATTCGACTTTGGGATTATGCCATACTCAAAATACCTTGTTACGGCTCTTGGCGTGTTTAATCTTTTTTTATGTAAAAAGTACTATTAGATTACTATATTAATAATGATTCTTGCACATTATTTTTTTACACCACTTTTACACTTGGTTAACGATGAGTAAATATTTGATTAATACATTATATCATTTGGTTAATAGATTTTTGTAACCAATCACTTATAAGCTGATAATCTATTAACCATATATACTTCATTAACCAATAATTTGGTCATTATTAACTAAGTCCGTGAGTAATCGATTACCAAAACTCATTAACCAAACAATAATGATTCTTTCACACAATTTTTTTACACCACTTTTACACTTGGTTAACGATGAGTAAATTTTTGATTAATACAGTATATTGTTTGGTTAATGAGTTTTAATAACCAATCACTTATAAATTAGTAAAACTCATTAACCAAATAATATGCTGTATTAACCAAACATTTACTAATTATTAACCAAATGTAAAAATGATATACACATATCATTACTCTTAACCAATATATTATATTAGCCAAAAATTTATTCATTATTAACCAAATATACAAATAATATAAAAAAATAATATACACGTTTGACTTTCTTAATTTATAAATATGTATTACTTTGTCCCACAACCACAAACGATTCAAGATCACCAGCGTGCTGATTAAAGTTACGACTAATTGATGTGAATGGATTGGAACTACTATACGATGACGATAATCAGTGTAAATTTTCAAAGTGTAACAGCGACGGTTGGCACTTGGCATACATATATCATATATGACAACTATCATACATACGTTTACAGAAAGAGTTCAAGTCACTCATGATTAGCAATAAAACTTATTTTCACATTTAATACTTTTTTTTCATGTAGATAATACTTTCGACCATTATTTTACTGTGCATTGGTAATGCAATTTGTACACTTCCGCGCCTTTATGATTTATGGAGGGAGATTAATTACTAGAAGCTTATAGAAGTCATCACATTTAGCACATCACAAAGCTAGCGTTTTGTTTGTGTTATTGCTGACAACCCTTTTAACTCATATGTTGTTCACAACCGAGTATCTGGGTAAATCTTTAACTCGTGCTTTTCATTATTGCTATAGAATGAATTTGTCGTTAAATCTTCTATAGAGGTATTGTAAGGATAGTTACACAACTCAAATATCTCAGCTTGCTTAGTGTGCTTTTGAATGATTTTGCATCTTGAGAAATTTTCTTTATAGAGCTAACGTAAGGATAGTTACACACACATCTCAGCTTAATTAGTGTGCTTTGAGACACTTAAGTGACAAAAGAGAGAAGGTATTGTAAGGATAGTTACACAACTCAAATATCTCAGCTTGCTTAGTGTGCTTTTGAATGATTTTGCATCTTGGGAAATTTTCTTTATAGAGCTAACGTAAGGATAGTTACACATACATCTCAGCTTAATTAGTGTGCTTTGAGACACTCAAGTTACAAAAGAGAGAAGAACAAAGACAAAGATCGCTCACTAGTTTTCGGCCACATGGTACTAATAATATTAAGGATTTTTAAATTTCCATGAGAGAAACCATTCTTTCCAGATAACTTAAAATATGATGGTGAATCATATATGCTGAGATGGGGACATGTACAAGATTTGGATACCCAGCTGTGTTAAAGTTGCAGTCTAGCAGACTTCTTCCACTTGGTTTTCTTTAGGAGACCCTGTTTAAAGTTGGTGTTCATATCTGCGAATCCGTTGGATATTCTCCCCCCCACCTGGGGCCCCACACCGCCCGTGCAAAGCAAAGGCCAATCACTGGGTCACTAATTCCGTTAAATTGCTTCAACTTATGTGTTGTTTTGTGATAGATTCCCACGCATGCCAAGAAGCATGATATCCAGAGCTAATTCATTGAGCATTTGAAGTTTTGAAAAATTCCAAAAAAATTATCTTTCAATAATAATTTATCAAAAAGATGTTTAGTTATATCAATTTATTGGCAAAAATATTTTTCAATAATTATTAAAGAAAATAGAAAGATATTTTATAAAATATTTTCACACACATTTTATCAATAATTTTTTTATTTTCTTAAAACTTGTCAAGATTCTCTTGAAAAATTTATAATAAACTTTTCCTAAAGAAATTATTTCTTTACAAGAAAATGGATTAAATTTCTTAAAAATTTCAGTACAAATCATTTTATCGTTGTTGTTGTTTTATTGAATATTTCTAGATTTAAATTCTTTTTTCGTTATCAAAGTAAAAAGTAGAAAAAATAAATCTTTAAACAACTAATATCATTAATAAATAACGTGTTAGCTAGGTAAACTTATGAATTAATTACAATGATTTGAAAACCAAATAAGTAATCAAACTGGTAGAGGGAAAAATTAAAAAACCTTGCTATCTGCAAGTACAATGAAGCATATAGAAAGCTTTTTTATTTTTTCATCTTTCAATTTCAATCTAAAAGAGCGAGCTATCAGAAGGGAAAACAAATATATACTTCAGATATCTTTTTGTTTGCTTCTTTGAACTTCCCTCAATCTTATTCTCATGCGGATAATCAGCAAACTTGACTTTGACATAAAATTCAGACAAGAGAAAGCATGAAATGAATGCAAACCGCAAGATGAGATAATATTCAAATATGTAATGTTGGTATTCATATATATTTATTGAAATATTTGAATGCCATACTAAAAAATAAAATAAAAGAATGACAGAAAATTCCAGCGCACATCAGTTTGAAATTTTGTCACTATTTCATTTTGCAACGGAATTTGTAATGGAAATTTTTTGTCTTTATTTGTCTCATCACAAATTTATAGTGATGAAAATTGTGACAAAAAGTAATTACTACTTTACTTTTTTTATAAAAAAAATTAATGAATAGTTTTGTGCAAATTTCGTCACAATATTGTGATAGAATTTGTGATGAAAATTAATTGATTCTATCACATTTTTAAAAATAATTTGAAATCTAATAAGCACAATTTCTTAATTGAAATTTATTTATACTTTACTTGATAAATTAATCTTTGGAAAAATTCCAAATTGCCTCTCAACAAGTTAACTTCCCTTGCTGTCCAAGTGATAACCACATAATTTCTTATTTTATTTTTTGATAACTGCATAGCTTCTTGATTTAGAGTTTTTACTTTTACTTGTTACAAAGCATGGGGCTCACCCCTTTTATACAACCAAAATTAAGAGAGAGAAAATTAGCTAAAGTAATTCTCCACAACACATATTTATCTTCACCATCACTCATCTAAATTTTTTCTTAAGCTAGATATTTATAGATATTGTTTCTTGATGTAAGATTTTTAACTTAAGATATTTTTATAAAATGTTTTTGACACTAGATATTTTCGAAGTCTTTGTCAAAATGGACTCTTATGCCTAATTCAACCTTAATTTTACTTCTAACATGTATTTATCTTATCCAAAACTGAAATCAAATAAGAAAGTAGAGGAACGAGTAAGATATGGTCGCCCCAAATACTCCAAGTGAGAATAACTTGGTTATGGTTCATGCTTCGGAATATATTTGTCCTCCATCTTTTGCAGATAAGGATGTATAATCCAAAAGTGTTCTGGTTATCTTGTGTAAGACCTCTTTTAATGGGACGACAGGTTACTATCCATATTGACAGTATCCACAATTGCATCTCATAAATCAATACAGTTCACAATATTCTATATAGCATTTCAGTCTAATCCATTACTTAATAAAAGATCAACTAGTCATCCACCTAATTACCAAAATAAAAACAAACAAAAATCTCCTATATGCAAGCCATTGTATTTCTAACAGTTTGTTGCACAAATGATCTAATGGCCAGTATTGAGGGTGCGCTTTTTGTGAGTGATTTAGGTGTGTGAATATCACTCTTAAAAAATCATTTACAAGCAGCCGCCACAAAATCATTTATAAGCAATATAAAATAAAGCACATCTATAGTATTCTTTTATCGGATGAAACTATAGGTAACGTGTCATATGTATAGTATAGAGGCATAAAAGCCACCAATTGAGGGGAACAAATATATATGACAATAATCACAAAATAGTTTTTAAACACTAACTTCAATAGAGTGATCCTCCCGTCCCCTCCAATTTATAACACAACTTAGTTCTTCTAATTGTTTTTGACAATGTCACTTAATGTGAGGTCCGTGACCGCAGTGTGTTATGCATCAATGAATACGAGAGAAAGGGCATTAAATAAAATACAGAGATACTTATTAATATTTATGGCAGTAATATTTTAGTGTGTTGTGCTGTGATATTAGTGAGGGCTAAATTTCTTGAAAGGTATTTTTCAACATTGAATTATATCTCTTATGTAGGTATCAAATCAAATCTTCTACCCTCTTTTCATATCTCATTCTCCGTCTTCTCAATTAAATGTTGATAATTCAATAAAAAAAACTAATAATTAATAAAGAGGTCATTATCAATTAAGAGAGAAGATTTTTTTTGTTGCTAAATTGTCATCATTTAATTAAGAGATGATAATAAAGGAAACAAGAAAAAGAGATAGAAAATTTAAATCCGTTAGGTATACCATTTATTTAATGCTTTAAATTCATTAATAAGTTACAAATGAACAAGGATTTTTGAAGATCTTAATTCTTAAGAACCTTTATTTGTTAGCCATAAAATGGATTATGGTTCCTTCTTCGTGGCGTTGCCCCGTTGCTTAAATGTGCTAGGATTTATGGGAAAAGCAAATAATAAGCTGTAGTCCATTTTAGCCAAGTGCTTCTTTATTTCTAGTTTTGATCAAGTTTTATTTTTTTAAAAAAATAAAAGTTTAGAGGAAGGGGAGATTGTTCTATTCTAAAATCAGTGCCTCTTAAGTGATGATTTAAAATGATATTTATAGATACCAATTAAGAGATATTATTGGCAGTGAAAATAATTATAAACCTTAAAAGTAAAGTAATTCAATTTTTACCAGCTAAACCAACCCTATTCACATCAAGTTTGATTCTGATTACGTTTGCTCTAACAAGATATCAAGATGACAAGGTTATTCTCATGCGCGCTGAGTAGGAGTAAATCAGTGGGTGCAACTATACGATGAGTTGATGACGCCCAAGCAGTGTATAATTGCAAGTAACTAGCTAGGGGCAAAGTGATGGGCATCTTAGCACGCCATACAAACGTTGTACTGAAAAATACAAAAATCAACTCACTCAGCATTAACAACCGTGAATAAAATTGTGTAATCCCTGCCCCAGGACACCTCCTTGATTTGCATACAGTTTACAAGTTGAGCTCTTTTTTGCTACCTATGTGTCATGCAATATATCCTGTTTTCCATGGTTGCAACCAGCTTAAGCTTTGCTTGATTAAAGGGAGGAGCTGGAGTTGTGGCTAAACGCCAACTATATACTTCTACACCTATTCTTGTACAGTTAAGTCATTTAACCCTCTTCTACCCTCTTGTGCTTTAATGCCTATCACATTTTGAGAATAGTTGGTTGCTTTTGTAAACTTTACTATTTTAAATATTCAATATAAGTATATATGAACGACAAATACTTGCTCAAACTCAACTTATTATACTCTCCCAGATCTACCGAGCAGTACTACACCCTAATTTTAGTGTCCTTTTTAGTAATAATTGAAGAAAATGGGCTTGAAGATGCGAAAAGAATAGTTGTGGGAAAGCAATATGATCGAAAATAAATATTTACGTCCATTACAGTTGTCTTGGAATGGGAAAAAATTACACCAACCATCTAATAACTTATATGTGCTTAGAAAAATAATTGTCGACTTTCTTATATCGTTTTTTTTTTAAATGTATGAAAATTTTATTTTTTTTGCAGAAAACTACATGTTGTAACTCATCAACAATGATAATATTTATCATAAATTTTGTCTGTAAACTAATCAGAACATATTCAAGTGGTCCAGATTCCGTAATTTATATATATTCAAGTTTCTAAATACACTTGTATACAAACTGCATATATACACGCTCATCTCCATCTTATCCATAATCCATATGGGGATAATATACATATATATCACAGGCCTACGTACAAACAAAGCACGGTAAGCACCATAAACCACTTCTGGCAACTTAGAATATGGAATTGTTGTTTTGGTAAAACACCTAACAGTATTTTTGGCCTATATATAGGGCCGGAGAACTTCAAACTTGGTGCTAACTAATGTTCCTGTGCCAGAACCACAAGCCACCAATATTTGCGCAGTCATGTACGTGGTTTGATAGGTCCATGTACTTTGGGCTTGTGATCACTTGGAAAACCATCATGGTGAACCTCACTAGAGGATCCATTAGGATTTCCGTAGCTCCCATAACTATCGTTTTCGTCGTTATTGTTGGTGCCAGAGTTAGCCTTGGCTTCATGATTTTCATCAGTATTTTCAGTGCCGTTATTTTCAGGGGAATTCTGTGTGTCACTGCCAACAGCAAGGACCTTTCTTCCAAGATTTGCATCACTTTGAAGCTGGCGCTTAGCCATCGTCAACTTCTGCTTCTCCTTTTGCCTCGGCGCAGCAGCAGCATGCAGTGTTTCAGTCAACAGAACGAGGGAAACTAACAGTACAAATAAGGTCCTCATGTTTAAACTATATATATATGTATATCACATATCATCACCCTGAAAGCGAGGGGAAAATGGAGAAAGTGAAATACTATGTGAATTTGAGCAATTTTGTAACATAAACGTGTAAGCTATCAACGCAATATTTATATTATAATAGTAAAAGGGCAAACTTAGAGTAATTACAAGTTCACAGAAACTATGGCTATCCAAGAACCTACCAACATGTGATGGATTAAAATCTGAGTTATAAAGAAGGGATGCTAAAAGGGGGTAATATATATAGGCGATTTTCTTCCTTAAGCTCTTGAGCGTTTGCGACAAATTGGAAGGCAAGCGTAACATGCGAGCACTTGCAAAAAAAAAAAAGTTAGTGGATGTACCACCTTGTGGTGCTATTAGAAACCTACCCCCACCAAAGAAGCAATTATGATTAAGATAATTAAGTTGTTTTAATTGTACATAAGTTCAAGAGTTTAATTTTGATCCAATGTCAGTGTAAAATTTCTTTACACTGTCATTCAATCATGTATTGGCACATCACTAAAAGAGTTTGACTATTATAATAACTACTTTGAATGTCTAACTCTTTAATGATAGGCTAAAACATCATTGGATGGCAGTATAATTTTTTTTTACATTGACAATAGATCAAAATTAAATCTTAAGTTTAATTCTCCAATTATTATATGAGAATTGGAAAATACTAAATGTCATAAAGAATTTTTTTTACTTGGGAATGACATGGAGTAACTTTATCTCTTTGTAAATTAGAGAGAAGTCAATTGTTGTGGTCTCATAATAGATCTCATGATGTTGATTGTTGTGAATCTGATAGAAGAGATTGAGGCTAGAAAAACTATGTCACATCATTCATAGGCTAAATATCAATGGAAATTATGTTTCCATTTCAGCAGTATATAGTAACGAGTCATACATGGGGTTCAAAATTTCAAATGCTTTGGATCTAACCATTGATTACAGTTGCCTCTCTAAACTGTTCCTTGCACTTTAGAGGAGGAGCCGAATCATCATAAGATACACTTTATCTAATGCTTTATCTGTGAATTAATGCATCGCATTGTAGTGAGCCACCAAAACAAGTTGGTATTTACTGCCTTTTATACATATCAAAGATTATTTGATTATAAACCATTTATGATTCAAGAATGCATCCTCATCTTTATAAAGGAGACACTTTCATGTTGCCTTTTACATAAGGCTTTTCAAAAATAATATTTTTGGCTTTGCAATTTATTGGGACTAAGAAGGACGAGGAGGAGGAAGTTGCTTCCATTGTACCTAAAATCAAAGAAACAAGAGGAGTAATTGCAAATAACAACATTCAGCATGTTGATTGAAGGATCTTAAACTACTTACATGACTACTTAAGCAAAAGTTGTCACTTGGGGCAGTGGAGCTGAACTATAAGCTAACAAAAACTCGGGCCGAATCTTTGAAGATTGGGCTGAATTATCCCCACCTACTCTACTATTTTCAAATTGCGGTGAACTGGTGGTGGATTAGTAACTTAAGGCAAGTCTATCGGATACACCACTGCTTCACTTACTTTGAGCTCTTGGATTAGATGAAGGACTATAATTTGTGTTAAGTTTTTTATTTTATTGAGCAAAAGGAGGAGAGTATGGTGATGGTGGCTGGTGATGAGTGTGGTCGAATATCATTTTACAGTAGCCATGGATTATGGGTGGTATGAAAAGAAAGAAAAAAAGATAGTACCAAATGCGTCACACTAATAAAACTTCTTACATAATTTAATGATTGATAATTTCATAGACTTAGTCATAACTTATAAGAAGCCAAAAAACAGGTTAGTTTAACTGGCTCAAAGGTTTCAAATAAGGCTTTGCACTCTTTAAGTGCATTGGTTCGGATCCTCTTTGACCAGTAGTCTTGCTTTGATGGTCATTCCTCCTTAGTGCCCAAAGATTAAGGGTGAGAAACCTTCGTATGAGAAAAGCTTATGAATGAGTATCCTGGATGCAATCATATCTGGATAGACCTCTCTATCTAGCTATTATTTGGGATCTAAACATGTCACTAGTGTCTTGATCGATATTAAAATAACATATCTTTACTATCACTTTTTCCCCAAAAAAGGTCATAACTTATAAGAGTAAAGAAATATATAATCCACAAAAAAAAAAAAAGCTATAAATGTATAGTAAAAAAAAGGTCACAACTTATAAGAGTAAAGCTATAAATGCTTAAGGCGGATTATGGATTATAAGTGGGTCTTGAACATGTATTAATATATCGTTTGAGTGTATTTGAATCATAGGAATGACAATGGTTCATTCTTGGTGACATTAATTTGGAGAGGGTTCTACCCGTTACGCTGAGTAACCCGGAAGGAGATTAGTCTTCCATCCAATCGGGTGAGGAATATCCTTAGAAAACTAAAAAAAAAAATATTGTTTGAGTTATTTACATTAAGTTGAATTGATAAAAAATAAAAATCAAATTGTGTGCCTTTACATTATCAATAACCTTCCAATTGTATGAGAGAAACACAAAAAGTTGGTATGGTAGTTAAGGAAATATATATGCTTCTTGGTTTGACTATTAAACCAGCACACAACATCTAATGAGATTTATTTTCCAAACTGCACAAAGTTGTGAATGACTAAATATCAATTAACGTAAAAATTAATTAGAAAATATCTTTATTGCATAACCCAAAAAATATGATATGATTCTTGTTGAACCTGAAAATTGTATACATCTCAAAAGAATTAAACACTTGTGACTTGACTAAACTACTAACATAAGTAGTTAATATGAACTTACTTGTGATTAATTAAAATTGGATAAAACGATTCTTTGAAGTCCAATAATGTGCAGTTTAAAAAATAAAAGTGTGACTATTTAATTTTTTTTTAAATATAAACACTTAAATAACAAATAATAAATACATGAAAAATTACTCCCATAATATTCAAAGCCCGTTAATCATTAAATGCGAGTAAAGTTAAAACTAAAAGTGGTGTAAATAATTCATCAAAAAAAAAAGTGGTGTAATTAAATGTCACTTTTGCTCAATTAATCAACTATATTTCCAACCGCCAAATATATATTATATATATGGGTGATACTAAGTTCTAACAAGTGCCTTGCGGACATGATATCGTTTATGAAATATTTAATATTTAATATTTTTATTATTTAATAAATAGTTATTAAAAAATTATATTAATTTTTTAAAAATATTAAAATATTAAATGCTTTTACTTTTTATTTAATATTTTCTATTTTAGTATATACAAATATCTCATTTTCACGTATAGTTAAAAATTGAACATTTGCAAAATACTATTCCACTCCCGCCAATGAAAGAGTACCAAACCCCACACAAGCTCTCTGCTCGTTCCACACAGAATCGCAATGGCAGATTGAAGGATTTTCCATCCAACAAGTCTAACAAGGCACACCGCAATTTCTAAACCCTAATTTCTCACTTTTTTCCTTTTCCTTTTTCAGATTTGATTTCTCTTTTTTTTTTTTCTCTTTCGCCAGATCACAAACAAGAGCTTGAATGCAGCATTTATATCCGATTCCGTGGATTTCTCACCGATCTCTGAGATCTCAGATGCTAACCGTAACGAAGATTTTTACACTGTTCAGCTAATCTTTTCTATTGTTAGAAAGTAAAACCGTGTAACTGTTTCTGGTTGATGTACAACTATATATACCCAATGTGGGTCCTCATGTAAATTAAGATATTCATTTTTCATTCAATACATTGGAAACTGATTTTTCCGTCTTTTCTCTCGAAGGTTCTCTCCTTGATATTTTTACACTGTTCAGCTAATCTTTTCTATTGTTAGAAAGTAAAACCGTGTAACTGTTTCTGGTTGATGTACAACTATATATACCCAATGTGGGTCCTCATGTAAATTAAGATATTCATTTTTCATTCAATACATTGGAAACTGATTTTTCCGTCTTTTCTCTCGAAGGTTCTCTCCTTGAGATCTTTTCTATTGTTAGAAAGTAAAACCGTGTAACTGTTTCTGGTTGATGTACAACTATATATACCCAATGTGGGTCCTCATGTAAATTAAGATATTCATTTTTCATTCAATACATTGGAAACTGATTTTTCCGTCTTTTCTCTCGAAGGTTCTCTCCTTGATAAAGATGTTACAGTAAGTTCGAATTTGAGCGTTTCTTCCGATTTTAACGTCAAATTTGACATGGTGCGTTTTTATTATGTTTCTTTGCTTTCTTCAGTTTATGTCTATTTATGTGAGGTAAAAAGCTACGCAAAACGCATCTTAGTTTTGGTAATTGTGTTGTTCGATTTTTCTAACTTTAAGCTAAATGAATTTTCGGTGTACAAATTGTCTTTAATGAATCATTCATGCGATGCAATTCTAAAATGTGCTGATTTACGGTTAATATGTGTTTGATGTTGGAATTCTGGTGCGAATTGCCAATCAATTAGAATTTAGACGTATTAGGCATATTGTGCTGTTTGGATTCAGAGAAAATAAATAAGCAACTACGGTGGAGGCTTCAATTGATTCAAATGATTTATATCTGTTTCAGTCCTTCTTGTTGGAAGAAGCTTCCGCGGTGACCTTGCTTCCATCTGAAGTAATTCCCTCTAAAAAGATCACTGACATAACAGGAATTAGTTCCCCTAATTGTTTTGATTCCTGTGAGTTGGATAGTTCCAAGTTCGCTTCTGTGGAGGCAGAGATTGCTGTGAGTTTTCTCAGAAATGTTAACTCGGTCAATGCTGCTCCTCAATATAGAAAGCTTATGAATGAAATAATTGAGTATGTCATAAAAGATCTCCATATCAATACCCTGCCAGAGGAGAGCGATCACTTTGCTCAAGTGCTTTCTGCGAAAAAGCGGGTGCTGTTTTTATGTTTCTTGATTTGGATCATTGGGGTATCAGTTGTGCTTTTCTTCACTTCAGATATTCATAGCCCTTACAGTGGACCATTTCCAACTTGAACCATTCCACCAAGGTTGATGTACATTTAGACCATCGGTAAAGAGGTAAGATCTTCAGTTTTATGGCTTTGTAAATATCTCTGAAACTGAAATTCTTGGACAACGTAGAAGTGATAAAGTATCCGTCTTACACTTGAGCTACATTGAATGGCGATGAACTTGTATATATAGTCTTTCATTGAAGTTGTTAAGCATGTATGAATGTTTGGATGATGTGGTTGATTAATGCTGTTAGTGGGTGGTGTGTATCAGTTACCTCATGTGATCCTTACATAGTAGTGTTCATCGTGTTTTTGTAGTTCGTGTAGTATATATAGGGGCAGAGTGACCTCTTAATTCACATTCTTTGAGTTAATAATGCTATAATATACTCCCTTCACTACCAGTTGCCAGCACGCATCTGCGACATGAAGCCATATGTCACAGATTCTGGTCGTGCAATGGTGCATAACTATAAAGGTTTTGCTTGTTAAGTTTAAGCTATATGTGTTGTCCCTGCAGGTACAAGTAATTTCATTAAAAGAAGAAAAGAAAAAAAACATCACAAAGAAGAACGTGCTCATTGTCAGTGCCAATTGACTAGAAATGGCTTAAGGTTTATGCATTGCATCTCAGGCGTGTTAATTGACAGTTTTTGTGTGTGTGTGTGTGTGTGTGTAACCATTTCATATGCTTGACTCCAAGAGATCTCAAACTCTGACATCATCTCAGACAAAGCTCACGTTTATCTATAAAGCACCTTTATTCTAAATACTTCGCAAATTTCCTATGCAAGGTATAGCCTAGAAGTGCTTCTCTTTGGTCATATGATTTCATTTTGTAGTCAATTGGGCTGGGTCATACCCCCTTAATTTGTTGACTGGTTGCTTGTTTTCGGAAGGTATATTATTCTCTTTTTCTAGTCACGTTGGGAATGTATATTCAAACAACGTTTTTCTTTAGTCATGTTATTATGATTCTTTCTAGCCCACAGTTCATGATGCTTTATTTTTTGGGTCCTTATGGTTGGTGGAACTGGAATCACAGTTTCTTAATACCCTTGTGTTCATTGTTTGGGCCCATAAAAGTAGGTCCAATTCTGACATATTTGAACAATTGAACACCATTTGGCCCTAATGGGAGTCACTCCCAGACAGAATACTCTTGTCTGTGTCCATGTCTTGTACCATGAAACTGATTCCTAATTGTATATAATAGATCCTGATGTAAGCAGCTCGTCTTCCACGTGGCTTTCTTTACACGTCACCTTGAGTCAGAATACATCATTGCCATCTGCTTGATGCTCTTTCTAGTCTGTCTGATACATGGGGGAGGCCTCTCGGCATAGGCATGTCTACCCACTTTCCCTTTCAATTTGTTAGTCTGTTCTGTTCTGGTCAATGATTATATTGGTTGCTTCTGTTCACAATCCATGAAGAGCTTGGTGCCCTAAATACAAAACAAGAAAAAGGGTGTCTCATCTATAACTATTTCCATTGAGGTCTACTCTTAGGGGTATATAATTCAACATTTAGTAAATGAATGTGCCAAATAATGAATCCACACCATATATTGTAGTAGGTTTGCTTTTTGATGGGAGGCGGTGGCGTGCTGCTTGAAGGTGTGATACTGTGATCAGATTTGATTTCTCCAAACATAGGGGCATCCCATTTTTAACTGTCAACAAGACTGTCTCTTTTACCTGTCATTTTGAAAGGGGACAGTCAAATGGGTGCTTAAACCAATTTGTTACACAGAAATCATTATGTGAATATAAATTTGATAATGATAACAATAACATTGATAAATACCATTTCTATTGTACGCATATCTAAGAGACAATGTTCGGACTGAAACTCAAATTCAACTGATCACTGTAAATGTTCTCGACCTCTGGTAATTGTTCAAGTGATCATTTGAAATTTCTACTTAGATCACTAGATTTTAACATGAGGACAGAAATAGTCGGTGTTCTTCAATTAGGAGACAGCACCACTCAATCAAGAAGAGAAAGAAAAATAATTGAAAATAATTTTTTAAGAATATTTAATGCAAAAAAATTCAATTTTTTATAATATATATCTCAACATATAAAAATCTTTTAGCTTGGATTTGTTATGAAGTACGGAGAAAAAGAAAGAAAAGAGAAGCATAGCCAGTCACAATTAAGAAGCAGAAATACTCTGATAAAGATAGTTTATGGTAAGGATTACTAATGATGTTCATGTTGTCATCTTTTTGTTTCAAGGGTGAGGGGAGGGGGTGCAGGGGGGTGGGCTAAATGGAGGTCTTTCGAAGGCATTATAATTTATGAAATATTGTTGCTGCCTTATCCTCTTTCATATATTGACGATGGAGACTGTGTTATATGATAGGCTTTTGAAAGGAAGCAGTTAAAAGCTTACAGGAGAGAATGATAAAGAATGCTGATAGAATAGTGACACTATATCAAATTTTATTGGTCGTCTCCTTTCAAAGTGAATCCAATTAGAGCTATTGCTTATTGATAATAATTCACTGAAATTCATTGGTTGGAAAATGACTTTTTAATTCATTTGTGTTGTCTCGTGATAAAATTAGTGACATCCCCAAATAGGAAGGGGGTTAGACGGTGGGCTGCCAGTAGTATTTAATACTTAAAAAGTGAAAGTTTTGATGTACTCTAAGGTACTTTTTAGGTCGATGCATGTGAGAGTAGGACATTCAGAACTAGCTTTACTTAAAGCAAGATTTGGCGTATCAACAAAATATGCGTAAAACACTATATGTTCATTATGTTGTGTTGGGGGTTTGACCGGGGGATGAAGGGTGTGATTTTGAGAGTGCGTGCTACTAACTTAATGTTTCTGCTTCTTTGCTATACCTATAACCCTGGGCAACGAATGGCTGTTATTAATCACTGGTTCGTGCTACGAGCATAGTCATGTAGGACGGGTAGTTATTGGTGATCCATACTTTCAGAAAAGAAAAATGACTCGCATGCACCACATCGTGTTTAGTGCAGTAATAGATGTACCTATGTTAACATGCATGCCTAGTCTGAAAAAAGTGGAAAAATGTTTACTTCAGTGCCTAAGCAGGTTTTAATTTATGGTGGCACTCTGGAACTAGCTAGATCTGCAAGTGTGTCTGGAGTCCAGATACTCATGCTTCGTAAACCAAACAGCCAACAATCCTGGTATTAACTTGTCAGTGTCAAGATTGCCTTTTGAACGTTATCTTGTCTTTATCATCATGTACAAAATGTTATATTACTCTTTGGAGGAACGCTCGCTGGTCTAAGTGATGAGATTTGAAATGGACCAATTAGAACCCTTACATTTGGGCCACTGTTCCCAATTTGGTTTAGCCAAATCGATTAGATTGGATGAATTTTCGAACATATCTTCAGTTGGACTTGGTCGTCTTTGTGTTGAAGTTTACAATCTTGCTATGCATGTGCAACTTAAGAGGGCATGATAAGTATCATCATTATATGCACAACTATAAGAGAAGCGATTCATTCAGAACCATTTGACTGGACTGAGATCCAACTTGAATTAGCTTAAATTACCCTTCAATACTAATGTGCAGTAAGCACCTTACTTTCTTGTTCTTTTTAATGCTCCTCCCTCCTCTTTGGTGCTCGCTGTCTTGTTGTGTCTCACACAAGGGAGGCAACCTCTCTGGCACATCATAATGCCTAGTAGTGATTTAGCTTTCCAAAATATATTTTAAGGTTTCTCTGTACAATGTCCTTGTGAAACACACATGGTACCATGATTTTTATGAGAATGAAGATTGTGCTTAAGGTTGTCATTATTTTTACTTTAGACATAAACTAAATCGACCACGATGATATTGGCACTTGGGTCTTGTTTTATCTTTTCACCTTTTAGTTTTAACCCCTCCCTTGTATTGGCGATTTTAGTGTGTAGCTTTCTGTTGTGGGGTCTCGAGTTCTGAGTTCATCCAATGAAGTAGGGACAGAGCACTGGACCCCTGAATTTGCATCAGGCATTATGATACCTGGTGGGAAGCCTGCTCTGAAATAAAAATAAAAAAGCAGGACGGGACGCCATTTTCTGCTTCTGCTGCTTGGTTCTCATCGGCTAATTATGAAATAATTGAGGATGATAAAATATTTATTGCACAGGGTACTGGGGCCCATTTCAGGAAATGTGTGGAGCATAACTGTTCACAACCTGAAAGGAATAAAAACCCAAAGCCCCCAACAAAATACAAAACGAAGGCGGGGATAGAAAAGTGCCAGAGAAACAACCTACACAGCACATGCATCCCCCTTTTGCTTGTTGTTCCTGTTTGCAGATCATCAATGAAAAGAAATAATTTGCGGGGCCTCATTCTTCAGTCAATTAGTGGAAGACAACAGCATCCACCCATCCAATGGGTGATGGATGGAATTACTCATCTATAAAGAAACCAGTGCACCGAGACTCGAAAACTGTCAGAATTTTGTCGAAGTTGGTCTCGTTTAGCATTCGCGTTGATTGGCTTTGTGAAAACTTGGATGGAAGATATAATTATAAGGACTTAGGATTAAATGGATATACTGATGATGTGTCATGTTGACGAGCACATCTTAAAACTTGTAATCACTTCGGCACATACTCTTTTTGAGACATTTTTCTAATGATCACTATTCAATAAAATGCTATTATTAAAACAAATAAACAACTAAAGAAAAACATTTCTTTTCGAATTGAGACATGCAAATTTTGTTGTTTCGATTACAGCTTAAAAATTATCAATTTCAGAAGCCTCATTGAATTCAAGTTATTTCAAAAGTTACTCTTTTTTTTTTTTCTAGGTTACTAGACAATAGACAATTATTTACATTTTACAGTCAAATTTGGAAGATCAGAAATGTAATTTACATTGTAAATTATATTTTAACTTTTAAAACTTTTGTCTAATAATCACTAACGGCACTTATGATATGTTGATGTTAAAATTGATTGCAGTGAATTTGGAATCAAAATGAAAAGATTGTTCTTATTCTAGTGTTTAGTTGCATCGTAAAGTGAATGGTGATTCTGATAACATATTTAGTATATAAAATTAACACAAGCGAATTACAATCATCTTTCTACAAAAATAATGAGGATGAACTAATATAACAAAATTTATTTAAACTTGTTTCAAATCACCAATCCGGAAAATATGATTTTAGTAATGCGAAAGTAAATATTAATAAAATTATCATTTCAAACATTTTTTTTTCCATACAAATCACATGATTCACACAAAAAGTTGGACTAGGGCCCACTGTAAGTTTTGAAGAGAGACAGCCATAAAACCTTGGCCTCGCACATAATTTAGGAATCCAGATCACAAAAAGCTAAGAAAAGAACTTCTATGCAGGCCATTGGTTAAGCTACTCAACCAATTGATTTTAGTCATTTAACACATTTTTAATAATTTAATTGCTCTTGTACAGGAATGTCTTTTTCTTTAACCTAATAAGCTGTATCATTTGTGTAGAATTTTAGAACAGCTTTATGATGGCATATATCAATTGGATGTGACTTGGAGGATATGGTTGTTTCCATCATTGCTGCATGCTGAGAACTATATTCATAAGTAGATTAATTTGGATGAGCTTTTTCAAAAATAGTTTATTATTTTTTTAAAAGAAATTGTAAAAATAAATTTTATTTTATGTTTAAATGTAATATTTAAAAAAATTATTTTATTATTATTTAGATAGAAAAATATAAAACATATTTTTTAATGCTAAAATTACTTAAAAGCACAAATATAAAAGACTAGTTTCATTTTTCACAAACTTAATCTATAATTAGAAGATAAATTTTAAACTATCACATCTATTTCTTAGTTATTTATGTACATATGTGAGGGTTGACCTTTCTCTAATTTTTTTTTATATTTCTCGATCTATCTTTGCTAAAATACTTCTGAGGCCTATTATCAACTTATATTTTCTCTACATATATTGTTAAAAAAATTTCAGTATTTCAATAATTTCATTTTGCTTTTACAAGCTGACAAAAGAAAAAAAGAGGTAAAGTATGCAGTGTTGCAGTAACATAAAAAAAATATACTTGTAAGAAAATAAAGTATTTGTGAGATTTAAAAACATGAAGGATAAAGAATGTTATTTTTAAGAGAGTTATTCTGGTACCCATTTTTTTTAAGGTACTTGTATCCAGAGTTAGTTGTTAAGCATTTATTAGTTATTATTTATATTTAATAGACTTTCAAACATTTATTCTAAAATTAATAGTCAATAAATAATTGATAACTCACCCTGGATATTATACCCATTAGGATACCATAACAACTCCCTATTTTTAAAATTAGTCAAAAATATTTTTATTTAAAACATATTTCTAAACAACTTCTCAATATCCTAAAAATGATCTTTTTTCAGAAACTTAAAAGTCTAACTAAAAAAAACCTTTTACAGTTTTTATAGTGAATTATCTTTTTTTTATAAATAATCCAAACGTACTAAAAAATAAACAAAGTACTTTTTTTATATAAAAAAAAGGAAAAAAATATTTTTTAATAAAAAACCTCATCCAAAATAGAGCTTATATGGTGCCGTCCTTTTGGTGCCGCTGCCTGCAACAACAATACATTTGGGAGGTTGAGGTTGAGGTACTTCCAACTCTATATCCACCCACTTATTAATAGTATGTTTAATTTAGGTTTTAGAAATTCCTAAATTATAGTTTAGATAAAAATTTATTTTTTGATACTTTTGTTCAAATCATAATTTTGAGGTTCTAAAAGTTAAATTAAACACACACTAAGAAATTTCCTGCACAAAAATTTTAAGTTACAACATACTTACCAAATAATTATATACTGATAGATAATGAATTCTAAAATTAAATTGGTTCTAAGTTCTCCTGAAAATATTTTTTTATTTTCTTAAAATTAATTTTTAAGGTTAAATATATAACAGTTAAAGTGATAATCTCCTTCCTTGAAAATAAGTACAATATGAAATTCAAAAGGAAAACAAAAACAAAAACAAAAAACAGAAAGAAAGTATTTCATATATTTTGCTCAGCTTAGTTCAACACTAAATTTGCCCGGTGGTGAAAAGATAGCTGAAGCTTCCTCTTCCTCACCAGACTGCAAATTTATCCCTTTTATAATGTCTTATATTACTAAATTTATTTATAAATATAATATTACATGAATATTTTTTTATTTATAAAACTACATACAATTTAATAACTTTGTACATTTATTATTATTCTTTATTTTTTCGTATTATTCAAATAGCATGATCTATTTTTTGTTCTTGTTAGAAAGAAAAATAAGTCCTTCCTACACCAGATATTAAACTTTTTTTAAAGAAAAATAAATAAATAAGTGGGTAACGAAAGAACGCTATGCATTTTATTTTATTTTTATTTGTGAAAATATAGCTTTGCAGCCTAGGCTCAAATCGAGCAAGTGCAAACAATTGAACCGAGGCCGAAAGGACTGGTCCAATTACCAAACTCAACGAACCAAATAAGGCCTCAAAGGCCCAATATCTGAATAAGCAAGGTTAAAAAACTTTCATTTGACCAGAAAGAAAAACCCCATTAAAAAACAAACCAACTCACAGAACATAAGAGCACCCAAGGGCTGAGGAAAAAGAAATAGAGTATAGCAAGGTAGCAACCAATTTTTTTAAAATTAAAAAAATTAAAATTAATAAATAAAGTAAATAAGGGTTTTTTAGAAAAAATAAATAATATTTTTACATTCTTTATATATAAAACTAATTTTCATTTAAACGAGGGTTTGATCCTAACTATATGATGATTTTAGTGAATTTTAAACTTTTATACTAAGAAAATAAATTTTATCCATGTAAAATTCAGTTTGCAAAGCCACACATCGTAGTTACTTAAATTAAGAGCTAATATAATTTATTTTGGCTAAGGAGAAACGGAAAGGACGCGTGGTGTGTTGTGATTCCTTTATAAGCCTTGTCCACCGTTTCTCTCTCCCTTCACTTCTAGTTCAACCTCCGAGTGAAGGGACACCTCACCCACTCCGTTCCGTTCCGTTCTTAATCTTTCAACCATTCCCCATTCCCAGTTACCATCACCACCTTCCCCTTCTCTCTCTCTGTCTCTCTCTCTCTCTGAATCCTTCATTTTTTGTTGTATTACCTCTGAAGCTCCTCCAACTATATATCTCTCTCAAAGGTCAGTGATTCTTCTATCTGATTCACTCCACCAAATTCTCACACTCTTTCTTTCTCTCTTTCTCACCCCATCCTTGTTTTAATTTCACAAATTCGTATCAGTTTTTTTTTATCAACCTTCTTTCTCTCTCTCTCTCTCTTAGTGGAGAATCTGTAATTGTTGAATCGTATCCATTTGAATCTAAAAAAACTTGCAATTTTCCTTTCCGGGGTGTCCTTCTCCTGCATCCTCCTCTCAGACCCAGAAATAGAAACCTCAAAAAAAAAAAAAAGCTTTAAAATTTAAACAAACACCCTTTTACACCTTTCGCCATCACAATTGAATTGAATTGAACTGAATTTCAGGTTTCCCATTTGGAATCGGAGATTCGGCGTATGACATGGCGTCATCTCTGATCTCAAACCCAGCAACAACAAACACCGATCGCTCACGCGACACCCATAGGAAGAAGAAGAAGAAAGCACAGCAGAAGCACCAGCAAGAAGATCAGAGCCACCACCCCAAATGGAAATCCCAAGCACAGCAACAAAACTACTCCTCCAAGCTCCACCAAGCCTTGGCCAGAGTCAACCTCGGACCACCCTCCTCCGCCACCGGCGGGAAAGCCGTCCGCGAAGCCGCCGACAGGGTCCTCGCCGTAGCCGCCAAGGGTCGGACCCGTTGGAGCCGAGCCATATTGAAAAACCGGCTCAAGCTGAAGCTGAAGCTGAGGAAGCAGAAACACAAGAGGGTGACAACCACCCGGTCCAGCAAGAAGCCCCGGGTCAGCGTTTTCCGGTTGAAGGGGAAGACCATGCCGGCGGTTCAGAGGAAAGTGAAGGTCCTGGGCCGGTTGGTTCCCGGTTGCCGAAAAGAAGCGTTGCCTGTGATATTAGATGAAGCCATTGATTACATACCCGCGCTTGAGATGCAGGTTCGAGCCATGACTGCTCTCGCTGATCTTCTCTTTCGCTCTACTTCTTCTGACTCTGCCTCCACTTCCACTTCCACTTCTGCGCCCCCTACCTGATCAGATCACACCTTTCACCTCTATGCCAGGTGTCCTCCATTTTTTTTTTCTTTTTAATTTTTTTTGTTATTATTATTTGCCTCGGTTTTCTCCTTTCTCTCTCTCTCTCTTGCAAGTAAAGGTTTCTGTTAAGTACATATATTTTCTGTTTCCTTTTTTCCCTTTCAAGTTATTCAATCCCATACTTAGCTTCAAACGTTTATAAGAATATCGATATCGCCTTTTTTTTTTTTTTAACTTCCTTTAGTTACGAGGTTTTGTGCCATATAACAAAAAGTAATGTTCTTTTTTTTTTTTTTGGGTCATGTGAATCTTGTTTCTGGTTCTGTTTTGATTCTGAAAAAAAAAATGGTTGCAGTTGAGCTCTGCTATTACGGCATTCGTTCATTCCTTGCCCAAATGGTTGATCAATTAACCACAAACTAGATATATTTATTTGATGCGATGAAGAAGTAGGTATCTTACAGCTGAGAAGCTTGCAAACAAAACACCTATTTTTGGGGGATAATAATTGTATGTTCTTGTTATGGAAAGGAAATCATGGTGTGGCACTATAAGTTGGTATCACTTGAATTGGTAAGTAGGTTAAACACCAGTCACAAAGGTCTTCAAACCTGTAGATTTTGCTGGTTTGTGTGGGTAGATTTATCATTTTTGCACCTCAATTGCTGTGAGTTAATATCTGTATCATCCTGAAAGATAAATTCAAATGGGTCATGGCAGCTTTTTCTTAATTCGTCTGGTCTTATGATAGTCAATTCCTCTGAGCGTGTTAAATTGTGTACATACCCTCAAGCACGTGAATGATATGTCTTAGTTCTGAATTCCACCTGGGTGGTGAAGAGTGAAAACACAGAATTTATTGGTCTTTATTTATCTCAGTTGAGCACAGAGCAGTAGGCTGTTTCATACCGCTATGGTACTGTGGGGAAGCAAGTGTATATCGTTGAAATTGCATAGGGAGAATAGCTAACTCCACTCGTCTAAAGTTTAGCCGAAAGCGCAAAAAACATGCTTATTCGACACAACAAATGGCCCCATGTGGCTTGTCGCCCCACCTTGTACATTTGACATCACCCTCTCTCTCCTTCTTCTTTTATAAGCCTACTGACATTTGACATCATCCTTTTTCTCTCCCCGCCAGGCCACAAATGCCACCATCAGAAAAGAATACAAACTCAAAGAAGGAAAAAAATAATTGAATTAGGGTGTATCTGAGAAGCTCAGTTTAATGGTTCACATGCCCTTCCACATAGGGCAATAGTCTGAAGGACTAGTAGGTTGACACTTGTCCTCGCTGTCTCCAAACTCAGACAAGGAACCACCTCTCACTTTCGGTGGCAGAGATCCAGTTAAAGCACACGAGTGTCTGAGTTTCATCGCTATCAATGGTAGTACCTCTTCCCCTGGAGCCCATATTAGAATCAGAAAGAAACGGGGTTGGGTTAATTTACCAGCAAAGGCAATTAATGATTGAACTAGAGGACCACATAAAGCTTAAAAATTTGCTGGTATGTGCCTTTAAAGTTTATCGCGCATTTATATATTTCAAAATTTTCAATCCACCAGTGACCAGAATTCAATACCTCCCATGTGTCTATTGAATCATGCTTTTTACATCATAAACGGTGACCCAATTGAGAATTCTGACAAACGCTAAAAAATACACTAACGTAGGAAGACCAAATGGAATTTTGTTGAAAACTAGAAAAGAAATAGAAATAGAAATAGAAATAAAGTAGAAGGTCTTCGTTGTATCTGTCGACATCCAGCACTATATAAAAGCGTGACCATTTTCAAAACAAGTGACAATGTTCATTAGTCAATCCGGCGTTTGCACAATGAAACTCGCGCGTGTCACTAACTCCTAACGCAAATGTTACTATCACTGCAAAAACAGATTCATGAAAGGGAGAAGTGAATAAGAAATTAACAAAATTATTCCCTTTGTGTTGTCCTCTCCTTCGTTCATGCGCTTCTCCCAAAAATGTTTCTTCTGACAAAGATATTCTCGATTAATTTACCTAAGAATGGACCAATAGTTGATTCCCCCATTCTCTTCCTGTGAATTCTGTGGGTATCCCTTTTAAGCTTTGGTCAAGTGGTTTTGTATGATAACGCAGTAACGGAAAAGGACAAGGGATTTTGGCATGTTGCAATAGTGCTGATACTGAAGAGCGATTTGATTCCAATTTGTTTGATACCACCAAAAATACTTGTTTAAGAGGTAAGAAACCTCATTAAGCAATCTTGGTTTCAACAAATCGTCCTTAACAGATAAGTTATACAGTAAACACCATATATTATTCGCTGAATTAATACTAGATATTGAAAATGACCTTACAGTTTAATTACATCAAATTTCTTAAAAAAACACTTATAAGGAGAGAGAAAATGATGGAAAGAGAAAGGAAGGAAAGAAATGGAGGAGATTTTTTTTCTTCTTATGTTTGGATTTTTAAGTAAAAAAAATGAGAGGAAGACAATTTTTTTTTATTTGGGAGTTAAAATTAAAGTAGAAGGAAGTGATAATTTTTAGAATTAAATTTTTAATATATTTCTTATGTTGTTACTCTTATAACACAAATATAAAGTATATATGTAATTTCATATATATTTAATTAAAAATGAATCATTTCCCCCTCCTTACTCCTAATTTGATGAGGAAGAACTTTTAGACTTTGAGGAAAAATGAGGGGAAATTCTCTCTCATTTCCTTTCATTAAAAATCATTCCCCCTCAATACATTGATGTGGAGTTCAGTTTTTAGCAATGTTGTTAAAGCAGGACCGAATAGTGAATTGGAAAAGTTTTCGGTTCAGATTCAAATTGTTTAACCATTTGATTGAATCGGATGATGTCATAATTACGTATTAAATATATATATATATATATATATATATATACATACACATGACTCATAACACACATTACTAATAATAAAATGCATAATAAGGTTTTGGGGTCTCAATTATCAAGCTCATATCAATGTTTTAAAAACCGGTTGAACTAGATAACTGGAGAAGAGAGTGGTTCAAGGTTTGATCGGTTGAACCGGTGGAGCTTCTGGTCCACGGTCCAACCGGTTAGACCGATTTTTAAAACACTGGCTCATATCACTTTCAATTGAGTAGTTAAGTGATTGAAAAATTAAAAATAAAAATAAAAACAAAAATGGTCGGTTCGCATCAAAACAGTCAGTTCACTGATTTTGACTAGTTTTGATCAACTCAACCTGGTCCAACCATGAATCCGATTATGACATTGAACTATAATCAGATGAGAGACCGGCTCAAGTCCGATCCAAACAACATTTGTTTTTAGTGAGTCTCAATAATTATAGGTAATCCATTTTCTTATATTCTATCACTAACTTTTCATATCTCTCTGGCAATTAAAAAAATTAGTTTTGTACCAAAAAAAATAGTTTAAATTTCATTCATTCTTAATGAAAGAAGCTTATAATATCAAGAAAATTAGTTATCTTACCCCTACTTAACATGGATTATTTTATTTTTTATATTTTAATCTTTTATTTAAAATTATTTTTTTTATAATTATTATTTTGAATATGTTTAGTTTATAAATTATTTTCTATAAAAATTCTTATAAATAGATTAAAAAATGTTTGAAATTATATTTTTGTGTCACAGAGCCACAAACAAAGTAATATTTTTATAATAAAAGTACAAATATATTAACTAAAAATAAAAATAAAAAATCAACGAAACACCCCTAAAAAGTGACAAACTTGCAGCACTAACTCTTCGATATATAATGATAATCAAATAGGAATATGCCGCCTCCACAAAGCATCAAATTATTAGTGCTTAGCTTGTGGCTTACAACGGTGGCTCAAAGCAATTGTCGTTACTTAAAATCAGTAGCTATCTGTTCGTGCTTTATCACTACACTAACAACATAAAAAAGGTGAGTGAGAATAGCTTTCAGAACATAGATTAAAGAATAGATTGCGTAACCATTTTAGTTTATTTTATTATGTTTGTGAACTTTAGGTGGATAACGTGGTGGTGAGATGAGAAATCTTTGTCCCAAGTAACCGAAACATTAAGGTTCTTGATTGCTTTGATATTGCTATTCTTGATCATTTCTTTTGTGACTTAAATATAATCGAGTAAGATGTGAAAGTACACATGAAAAGAGGAATGAATGAGAAATAAGAGATGAAGATGAATTTTTTTTACAAATACATATATGAGAAAGATGAGAATAAAGAAAATTAACAAAAAAATGAGGAAATTTTTTCTCTCTCTGATTTGGAGTCTCTCTCCCATTTTAAATAAGTGGAGTAAAATGTGAGATTCAAAGAAAATTTATCAAAGAAATGAAAATATGATGAACCAATGAAATAGAAATGAAATAGGATTTAAAGCTTTAATCTTAATATAACAGCGTTGTAGTCTAAATTTTACACAAACAAATTGTTATATTATTACTTTGTTGATAAACACATTACAAAAAGTATTTTAATGATAAGCTATTTGATATTTGATAGTATATTTATAATTAATTAACAAATAATCATAAGAATAACCAAATCCAAATCATTATTTATTTATTTTATGCTTTGATATAAGTATGAGAAATACGTGTTTTAAAAGAAATTTTTTTATTTTGTTGAACACAAAATCATAAAACTCAAACTGTACGTTAAATACCAAAAATAAATTTAAACTGTTAGTTAATAAAAGAAAAAAAGTCACATGAAAATTCTATTATAAAGCTGTGTATTATTTTCACTCGATTATTCTATATTAACCTTTTTTTTGCTACATATACCTTAACACTACGCCAATGACTGTACCAAAAAACACCATGTCAATTATATGTACACTATTTGCCCTATTTTCCCGAGCAATCAATCAAAACTCCATACACAGGTCATCATCAATTACCCCCTATTTTGTTCCCCTCAAGCCTCTCGCAGTTGCAGCTGGTAATATCTTTGCTGAAAATTAAGAAGAGCATAAATTTAGCCATGAATTATGAGAATAAGGTGATACACAAATGTTGAAATATCATAGTCACACGTGCTATGTCAAGGCACACCCCAACACCATAACCATATTGCTACCCACTACGCTTTGCCATGTAAGCAAACCAACCCTCCTACTTATTCTTCTCACTTTATTTTTATAATATAGATTGCTTTTCATATGGTCTGCGCCATGTGAGTACAACAAAAGCTAAGGTAAAGAAAAGGACAAGCATTTGAAAAATCTGTATAATTTATTTAAAAGCTTTCTCTAAACCACATGGAGGGGTCATGGCTTGTCCTTTAAACTCCAAATAATAATAATAATAAAGTGACAAGAGGTGGGGGGGGGGGGGGAGGTAGTTTAGAATTGGCAACCCCATATGGTCGCCACTATATTGTGATGGGAGGAGTTTCGTTTTCAAGCATAATCCCATAATATTGTATATTTGGTTCGTCTTCTTCCTTGCCGACAAAATTTGCAGACTTTGGAAGAAATACTAGGGGTTTTTTTTCCCCATAAGTAGCCAATGACTAATATAAAGGCCTTATTGAGGATAATATCACCACTTCTTTAATTCTTTTTAGTTGTATTGAGTGGTGTTGTGTACTTTTATTAATCTAGTCAAATACAAGTCATTCACATTAAAATTGTGTGTATTACCATTTTTTATGTATGAACGGTAATGCAGCAATATCTATGAAGCCCCTGTGTTTCCATGAAAAGATATTGACTTAAATGGGATACAAGATAATATAACTCTGGTAGATTTTGGCCCAGCAAAGATTTCGATAACAGAAATGATAGATCTAGACAAAATTTCCCAAAAATCTCACAAAATATTAAAGGAGTGGCTGAGAAATTATAGATTGAGTGTAAAATAATGGATGGAAATTTTTCATTTACTCCTTTAACTTTTTGTAAGGATAATTTCATAATTATATATAATTATATGATCTGAGACGGTGATCGACCTAATCTTTTGTCAACATTCTGATGGTCGAACTGAAAAATTCAAACAAAAAAAAATACTACATGAAAAAGTACTTCATATTTTTAATAGAATAAAATTCAAATTTAATATTTAAAGAGTACATAATTTAATATTACAATCTAATACAACACATAAAAAATACTTTTAATTAACTAACATCACAAGCATGGTTTTAACCAACTAGTTATAACACAAATAAAATAATTTCTCACATGTTTTTAAATAAATAACAACATAAATCTAATAAAATGTACTAAAACATATATTTCTTATTAAACAATTTTTTAAAATGAAAACTTGGTTACGTGGATCAAACTGAGTCAAGCAGGATTGACCGCATTCATGAGAAAAATGTTCACAAACTCTTATTAGACTGACCACAAAATCAATATACGAGTTTTTCAGTAAGATTAACCGAACTGATCAATCCATAAAACTATGGATAAAATTGTGAGATTCTTGTCCGTGCGTCTATTATTTCTCTTTACATATAATGGATATTGAAAAGAGTGTGTATGAGGAGCTAGTTAGGAATGGTGGTTTTGATGTGTCACTTCACCTAATTCGCCTCGTACCTTATTTCTTTTAAAGACACACCTGAATGAGATTGTGAATGGAATCGATAAGTGACCTCTAATAATGGCTCCAATTAAGTGAACATGTACATTCGTTTTGGATTATATAGGATTATAAAAAGAAAACAATTGGGTATCTTCGGATTAGATGCTTGTGGTACTCTTCTTCCTATAGCACTAAAGCAAGAAATTTGAAATTGAATGGTTTAGGTGATAAATAAATTTTAACTTAGTAGTTAAAGGGCCTTTATAATGTCATGATTTGGAGTCTGCAAAAAAATACTTGTAAAAAATAACAAACTCAATATTTCAAATGAGATTAGTCTCATACTTAAAAGATGTAAAAATACTTCTGAAAAAAAGCTTAATCAATGGTGCCTTTGTCATATATACATATACTTTTTTTTTTTTACAAACATATATACATATACTTGATTTGCGTTATTTTCACATACGTTCTTGAATAAGTAAAAAAAAATAACTATCTATTACTTTTTTTTTCTTTTTTTATGATAAGAGTGTTTTTGAATCAATTATCAAATCAATAGTATGTATTTAAAGAAATTAATTAATTTTTATTTACAATTTTAAATAATGACATAATAATTTAAAAGTTACATGCACTGTCACACTTGCATGTAGGACTTTAATTTTTCTTCGGTCGTGATTTGAAACAGATATTAATTCTTGCCATTTAATAAGGTCAATATTAGTAGTTTAAATATAAATACTAACTTCTTTTGGTTAATGTCAATTTAAATACAGGGTAAGCAAGCGTGGATACTTTACTTCATTTAAGTCAATTGCAAACTACTTGTCCCGATCTGTTCTATCATTTTGTACCCGGATCTGTAAAGTCCTGCGATTTACACTTAATTAGTCTGTGATACATTAAAATAATTCGAGAAAGTAGGGTCGCGCTAGCTGTGTAATTAATTGAGATTAAGGATAAGAATAAATCGGTAATTACTGTAGCGTGCAACTTGAGCTCCAATGAATTAACTGTATGTGACTGTGACATTGTGTGCATTTGAGTTTTACTTACAACTTGCATATATGACGCTAATAAACTCAGATGAAGAGCGTGCAACTTGAGCTCCAATGAATTAACTGTATGTGACTGTGACATTGTGTGCATTTGAGTTTTACTTACAACTTGCATATATGACGCGAATAAACTCAGATGAAGTCCCTATGATTTCTTTTTTAAAAAAAAATAAACTAACTAATGGGCTTCTTAATTTTGTTACAGAATATTGAAAGCTAGCTAGCTCAAATTTTAAACTTTTACTATTTATTTGCTAGAGTAAAATACCCATTTCTTTTTTCTTTTTCTTTTTCTTTTTCCATTTCGAGTTTTGTCTTATTTGAAAAGTTCCTTGTGTCCAACTTACTAATTCTCGTCACTTTGATGAGGTTTGGCCATAGCTGAATTGACTATAATATATATTGCTGGCTCCAGCTGCATTTCTGCATGTAAAAATTTGCAGTGCCATTCATACATATGGTCGAACGGCGTTTATATATTGGCCATGATAGAATATTGATCTTCCGAAGCTATTGATAGAAATGTTTTAAAAACCGGTTGAACCGGATAATCGAAGAGGAAAGGAGTTTAAGGTTTGATCGATTTGATTGATTGAACTGGTATACTATATACTATATATATATATATATAACTAATCACAAAAATCATAGACCATTTTGTAGTGTCGTCATCTATTTTGTGAAAAAGAATAACTAAAATTGTGAAAACTCCAAACTTAACTCCTAAAAGAGCTAAATCTTAAGTTTTTTTAAAAAAAAGAACTATTTTCTTTTTTCTTTTTTAATAAAAATTTAATTTAAAAGTTGATAACCGGTTCAATCGGTTTTTTATTTCCGATTTTTTATCGGTTTAACTGGTTCAACCGATTTTTTTAATGATTTTTGCGGTTTAACCGCTCGAGCGATTCTTTGGTTGAACCAGAATCAGTGGAGCTTCTAA
Source organism: Styphnolobium japonicum (assembly GCA_023212625.1). NCBI lineage: Eukaryota > Viridiplantae > Streptophyta > Magnoliopsida > Fabales > Fabaceae > Styphnolobium > Styphnolobium japonicum. The sequence goes on along the minus strand of JALBWW010000003.1, from coordinate 13,833,242 downwards.
TCTACGGTCCAACCGGTTGAACTGCTCGATTTTTAAAACAATGATTGATAGAATAACAATATATAAGTGAAAAGAGCTGCCAGCTAGCAGCCAATTAATCTCTAAGCAATTAATCACTTAGGTGATAATTAATAGTGGACTCTCTTACCAGTACTTGTTTTCTCAATACAGTTGCAGACAAGGAAATGCCAAACGATGGGGTACTTTGAAGTTTGAAACACTATAAAGGGATGGGGACCAACCTCCAGAGCTCAGGCACTCCTATCTGTATAACCTTTTCACCGAACTGGTTGTCCCACTCATGAGAGGACTAGAAATGTTTGACGGATCAGGGCTATATTTGAAAAGAGTGACTACATTTCAAAATAACTATGAAACCTATTTTTACATACATTGTGAAGAAAGAGTTAAAGAGAATATTTAGATTTTTAACCTCCAAAGGGTGTTAGGTACTAGTGTTTTACAATTAAAATAAGAAATGAGAAAAAAAAATTAAACACATAATATTTAACGTAAAAAACCCTCAACGAATAAGGGAAAAAATCACAAGACAGACTAGAAGAATTTTACTATAAAAAGAAATTACAACACCTCTCTTTAAATATTAGAAGAGAACAATCTCACAAAGAATATAAGAAAATATATAAAAAAGGAAGAGAATATTTTGGGATGAATATAAAAACATCCTTTAAGGCTCCTTATATAACTTTCAAGGAGGAACTCCTTCCTTGTTCCTACCGATGTGGGACTTGGATTTCTAACAAAGGCGTAGTGCCTATTACAAGAGAGCATCTTTTCTTCATGTGGTGCGCTGTGTTTAGAAGGTAAACAACACTCTTGCCTAAACAATATTTTCTTCTTATAGGGTAGTTTGACCCGTTGAGAGGATGTTATATATATAACACTAGCATTCTAGGAGAGACACATCAGTGCTATGGATGCAAACATCCCACTTGATTGAAGGTAGCTCTCACTATATTTCAACATAACCTGATAATATATATAAGATGGGGATCCATTTATTTTAGGAGTAAGTCTTGATATACTTTTAACATTCAATAACTTTTTATAAACATTAAGTTTCACTAATCTAGTAGTTGAAAATCAAGCCTATATAAAATTTCATAAAAATTAAAAAGTAATTTGTACTTCATTTAATTATTTTATTTTAATTAATGTATATAATATATAATATGTTTTTTAAAATATAATAAATGAAAAATATTATATTATATACCTATGACTATCCGATTGATCTCAAATTTGGCATATATAATCATCATGATAATATTATATAATTCAAAAGTTTAATTGGTAAAATTTACATTTTATAAAAAGTTATTAAATGGTACAAGTATAGAAAACTTACTCTTCAAATAAATAGACCCTCACCATATAAACATTGGACATAGAAATTTGAATGTGGTAAGTTTAAGTCAATAACTATTGGCATATATTTTTTTTAGTAAATGTTAAATAAATCACTTAAATTGTGACAAAGTGACCGTTTAAAATTTTTGACTGATTTTCTTACTTATAGTGAGACCATATTATCATGAAGTTAAACAAGTGATGTATCTGAAAAAGTGTAATTAATGTTTAATATTTACTATGAAATGCTATAATTTAAACATATGTGTTTCAATTGAGAGATATATTACGAGGGACATCCACGTAGTTGACCCAATAAATCAAGGTAAAAAAATGTAATTAACCCTTGAACTAATAGAATAAAGGTTTAAATAAATTTTTAATCCTTATAGTTTATACTTATTTTGATTTTAGTCCTTATATTTTTTTCTTTGCAAATCAATCCTCATATTTACAATCGTTTACAAAATAGTCTCTATCGTTAAAATCATTATGACGTTATCAGTTTCTAGGGACCAAATTAAAAATAGGAGAAAACTATAAGGACCAAATTAATAGGGACTAACTTAAATAAAAAAGAAAACTATAAGGATCATAAACTGATTGCAGCATAACTAGAATTAATGGTAGAAATTATTTTACAAACGATTATAAGTATAAGAACTAATCTACAAAGAAAACAGTATAGAAACTAAAATTAAAATGAGTATAAACTATAAGGATAAAAAATTTATTTAAACCTAGAATAAAATAGAAAGAGAGGTATATACAGCTTTTCTTTAATAAATGGATGTCAAGCTAAAAACCACGAAGCCAATTTTGTTCCGTATTATTATTTAATTAGACTTAGCGGGATATGGTTGATAGGGATCTTGTTAGAGTAGAGGTCAAGAAAGTTGAATTGAAGTGAGTTTCATCATATATACCACACCCAAATTTAGATTTTTTTAAAATTTAATGACAAAGCGATTAAATAAAGAAAAAAAAAGAATTGCATCACTTTCACCTAATATGTTTAAATGAGTTTTATTTTAATTCATTGTGTGAGAAAAACTTGTTTACATAATTGGCTGATGAAAAAAATATTTTATATTTATAGTGAATCAAAATTAAATTTATGTTTAAATATAGTTCTCTTTGCTTAGATATTGCTACTCTACCCTGCATCACAATGTCACCAGAAAAGGAAAAAGAAAAGAAGAAAGAAATAAATAAAATATAAAACTTTCATAATCTCACATGTAGTGGCATATATTGCTTGGCCTCTGTTTTCCATTTTATCCTTCTAAATGGCCGAACTCTACTTGTTAGGTCCGATTCACAGCCGCCTTTGTAGTGGCTACAATTAATTGGCCTGCTTAATGCAACCACACTACAAGTTCTTGGCATGCACCTCTTGAACCTATGATCCATGTTATTAAAATTGATTCAGATTGGTCCGTGAACTGGTCACTTTATTTGTCCGAGTATATTATCAAATTAATTGCATATGCAAACTGGTGAAAATTGGTTTAACTCGATTGACTTTAACTAAAAATCGGTGAACCAGTCAGGTCATAAAATTTAAAATAAAAATAAAAACTCGTAAATTTGAAAAGTCATAACTTTTAGTTCTTTTGTCTGATTTTAACTAATTATATGTCTATTTCATATAACTTTTCGAAATTTACGTCATGTCAATCTTAATTTTTCAAAAAGAAAACTTATTTTCTGAATTATAAGCATTTTAATAAAAATATTAGGGTTTTTTTTATCAAGTAAAGGTTAAACTTTTTTTTCCTTTAAGGTCATTATTTCTCTCAAAATAAAGATATTTTAGTTATTTACAATAATAAATATTATCATATGTAGTGTGTATTTATATATATATATATATATATATATTATTTTATGTAGTTCAATTAGTGATCAATTAATTAAACTAATAACTCATTGACTAAGTACCCTGATTGAGTCGACTATCAGTTTAAGTTTAATAACTATGCCTATAATTCTTATCTCCGAGTGTATTTTTCAATGTTGCATGGCCACAAAACTCTCCTACTTATTTCCTAAAGATTCGAAAGAATATTGTGTAGATTTAGCAAATAAAAGACTTACACTTCATCATTTTATATTATATATATAGAATTCTTTATTAATTTTTTTATACAATTATTTAACATTTAAAATAATGATGTGTTAATTTTTTATTTCCTTAACCTAGATAGCTTGTGCATACTAATTCTATACAAGAATGCTTCTCAAGATTCTCATAATCTTCTTTTATTGTCCTTGTTTTGTACATTTTCGTGCATAGTTTTGACTTCTTAAAACTATTAGCTAAGATTGGTAGAAAATAAAGGAGCAAAATGATAAATGATTCCTTTTCTACTTTTTATTAATAGTTTTTTTACTCCCTCATTCTTCCTTTCAAGCATTTCCCAATATTAGACCTGTAAATTATGTAATGTTAGAGAAAGGAGCAAACAACGTTGAAAAGAATAATGTGCCAAATATATATCAATTCCCAACAGAGGACATGGAAAATGAATGCTGGGAATTTAAATGCGAGTGAACGTGGATGAAAAGATTCATATTAGGAAAGAATTGACAAATTGAGAATCACATAAATGAAAGGAATTATGAACTAATTAATATTTTAAGGTTTTTAATTGAGATGTAGTGTCAAGCTCACTGTTGTGATTTTTCGATAAATGTATTGAAAAAGCCTTCCATTGATCCTAACAATTAGTATCAGAGCTCATAATTCAAATTGGCTATGACAAGTATTAAATAAACGATAGTTAGTGGATCTTCGTGCAATCACGGTACAAGTGTGAAGAGCAAATGACTCAAGTTGGTGACCAACAATAATACTCTTGAAATGTGGCTCATTCAGGTGAAAAACAAATAGTAACACATTCATAGAGACGTGACTTAATCAAATGACAAATAAATAATAACACCTTGATGGAGATGTGGCTCGATTAAATGACGGATGAAAGATAACACATGAAAAATATATTAATTTCCTCTCACGCGAAATTAATCCTTGAGCCACTAGCTAGCTCTATGCCTTTCTTCGTGAGCTCCTCCTCAATTGCCTTTCCTTATTTTCAGCTGCTACTGCCATGTGGCCTTCCGTGTAACCAATTTCTTCACGTTAGCCTTGCTGAGCTGGTTAGGACTAATAAAACTCTCTGACTCATGGGACTGGTTACATACCCTTGGTTCCGTTAAGCAACCTTGCGCCAGTTAGACCTTTCCTTGCAAGTCTTGGGTTTGGAGGCTTTATACAACGTGTGTACAATGAATCCAACACCTGGTGGGCAGGGCTAGCTAATGATCCAAAGAGAAACTATATGCATTATACAAATCTAAACCAAATCCAACACCCGAGCTAAGATTTTTTTCTTTCTGTTGGCAAAGGCACGCAAAGTTAATGCTTTAATTATAAGCCTTATCATTTCCAACAATATCATCAAGTCACCCCACTGTAAATGATGGAATAATCATATGGTGAGTTTATGGCTCTAGGACAAATTCCCTTCATTTGCATACCCTATAAAAATAGATAGAAGATGAAGAAAATAATAATAATAAATTTGAGAGTGGCTTTCTCATGAAAATGGAATGTTAATCGAAAGTTATGACGTAGGCTATTCAGCAGTGAAGGGCATTTTTTAGGCATCATTTGCAATTGGATTAGGTGACATGACCAAAACGGTTAGGAACCCCCAAGTATTGCACCCATTCATCCATTTTCTCGGAGGAGAAGAACTTCTATTTTGTGGATCCACATCTCTACCTTTCTCATTTTATCTTTTCAGAGTTGTTATGGTATTTTTATAAATATAATATACAGAATAAGTTGTTAAGTATTAATTAATGATTAGTTTCACAATAAATATTTAAAAATATATTAAATATAATCAATAACTAATGAATATATGACAACTTATTTTAAGTACTAATATCTTAAAAAAATTAAGTATCAAGATAATTCATTTTATCTTTATATATTTGTCATCACCCACCAACTAGTAGGGATGTTAAAATATTTTTTTATTGTGTAAACTAAAATATTTTTTTACCTAAAAAGTAAAAGACTAATCTATTAAGAAGTTTGCTAATATGAAAGACAAGTTTGAAAGATGATTAGGTAAGTGCAGGTGATCATAGGCACGTCAACAAAGCTGATGATGCAAAATTAGTTAGAAAAGCAGGACACGTGGCCAACGATCCGCAAAATCAAGAGTTGAGGAAAAGCTCTAGGCTGAGACTAACTAACTCAAGGCTTCAGGATTTTGTGCACTGAGGGTCATGCTTATAGGAAGAGAAAGGGGATAAGGAAAAGGGGTGTGAATTGGGTTGCTATTCCTCTCTCTTACTTTTCTCCTCCCTTGAATCTCTTCTTTTGGTTTCTTCGATACTATATGCCTCTGCGTTATGCAATTAGTGCTTTACTGATTCCCATCAAACCACTGTAATAAACCCACACTGATAAATAATACTAGTGCAGAGAGTGTTACTCAAAATTCTTCATTGTTACATTTATTTCTCATATCGTTCATTACATTTTGGTGCTTTCATCCTTCCACCATGGCTGAAAATACGAGACTAAAAAAGCTGCAAGCTAATATGAAAAAGCTACTAGAGTTGATGGAGAAACGAGATTTTGAGTACTCCAAACAACGTGCAGAGTACTTAGATCATTTTGACAAAATTGAAGCAGCTTTGGAAGCAACGGCTCCCAACAAACCAGTTGGTGGATCGAGCTCAAGTTCAGATACAGTGGGTTTTCAACCGTTTCAAGTAAGGAAGGTTAAGCTCGATTTTCCCCAATTTGACGGGACTGACGTCTTGCAATGGATCCTTAAAGCGCAACAATTTTTTGATTACTGCAATACTCCAGATGCGCATCAATTGACAATAGCTATGATTCATTTGGACAAGGAAGTAGTCCCTTGGTTCCAAATGATGAGCAAGAATAATCTATTTCAGTCTTGGTTTGGTTTTACAAGAGCTCTAGAACTTGAAATTGGTACATAATTCGACGGGGTATAGTCTGAAACCCTCCCAAATGTGTTTTCTCTATACACACTGCTCCAAAGATCAAATCTAAAACAAGATGCTTAAGGTGATCAAATCCCTTCTATTTAGACCAACGCAAGTTAATAAATGTTAAAATGTTTAGATCCGTATTGGCAGGAGGAAGCTTTTCCTATGCTTTCTTTTGGTGGATTTACATGTTGGAATTTATAAAAGCAATAAAAGTTGGGGGAGGGGGGGGAAGCGAAAATACTTCAAGGAATCTCAATTTCTAACTAATGGTGTAGTTGATAAAATAAATTAACAATGAAATTCATGAACTAATTTACAACGTTGAAAAGTTATAGCAATTTGCCTCTATTTTTTTTTGGGCTGTAAAAACAAATAATATTGGAATATAATTTTATTTACTCAAGCTTTCCTCACACAGCAATACACAAACTATATAAGCTACGTGTCTTCACATAAACATTTTTTTCTTCAAACTTAGATATAGCATGAACAATTTATACCAGAGTTTGTGAAGAAGAATTGTGTAAATAGGTGCTCATTCAAATGATTACGTAGCCCAAATGTTTTCCCATTATATAGCTTATTCACTCGGCAACCCCAGTGGCTCTATCATCTCATTCTTCTAATTCTAAAAGACACACGAGAGGCCGTAGGTTTGAATTGAACTAATTGGCTTTTTAGGAAATTTTCAATTTGGTGTGTGCATTATGAAATCATAATAAGAGAAAAGGGAACCAGGGAGAGAAGGATCTTGAGGGCCCATTATGGCCAACAAACAGACGTAAGCCTCTCAAATAGGAATCTATGGGCTTCAAACGCATGGTCATTTCACGCATAGGCTGCCATATGCATTTCCCTTAGCATATCATGTTTTATGACAAAACAAAAAAAGAACACATCACTTTTCTCATTAATAAACTACAATTTTATTGAATTTTAATTTTTTTTAATAACATTTTTTTCTCTAAATTCGATATCTTTGAGTATCTTTTGAACATGGATAATGTCATATAGATCGAAATCTAAATCCCAGGCCCATTAGGGAAATAGGCCCAAAATAAAACCCACAACCGAACCCTAACTTGGGTTTGGGCTTGACCTGAGCCCATAGGAGTACGGATGAACCCCAAAATAAAACGACAACCGATCGAGTGTCGTCAGGCATTTGCATTTTGCGCTGCGATTCATTCTGGTTTTGGTTTGGTGAGAGGGAAGAAACAAGACAACGATGGCTTCTTCGTCTTCAGCATCAGGTTCTGTGGTGACGGAGCGAAGAGGGATACCTGGGGCTCAGTTCGTAGAGGATGTTCAGACCTATCTCACCCAGTCAGGCCTCGACGTCAGCTCCGCCCTTGCTTTTCTCCAAGAAAGGTCTTCCTTTCCTCTTCAACTTGATTCTAACTTCTCATTGAGATTTATAGATTACTGGTTTCACTTTATTTTCCCCTCAAAGTACCAACTATACTTCGCTACTTGAAGATTCTCAAAAGCTAAATTTTTGGTTTTTAAGGATCTGCTGCTTGCTTTGCTGCTAGATCCCTGAAATGAGCTTTTCTTCTTCTTCCTCTTCTTTTAATAGTTTCAGATATTGATATGAATGTATAAGGTGGCAGTAGGTATTAGGTAATAAGATGAGAAATTAAGATTTTTATGCAAAGGTGTAGGGATAACAACTTCAACTGAATATGAGATGAAGGAGACTCAATATAGATGGTTTGAAGTTTGATCTGTGCAATATGGGGTTGTGAATCTGTCTGTTTAGAATGGTGAGAAAATTCATGCATTTTTAAATGAATTACGTGGAAATCAGGAATGATTGAATGATGTAAAGGAGTTATTGTGGATAAATATGTTTACTATTTTTGGTATAAAATTCATACAACCTACTTGAAATTATTTTTTGTTGTTCTTATTTTTGTTACTGTTATCCGTATGGTTGGATGAGTTTTTAATGTGAATTTTAGACCGCGTTCATTGCGATTCCTTTTTAAAACTTTGGAAAGTAGCGTGCTTAAGTTGTCGTTCTCTAGATTCATGAAGTGTACACTTCATATAATTAAGTCATTCCTTATTTTTATGTTTAATAAATGGAATTTATGCATATGAAACTCCTTACATTGTTATTATGTGTTAATTTTACAAAGAAACTAGTTGCATTGACGAGACACTTGAGAAACCAAAAGTTAATTCTTACACTTAAAGAAGCACTTATGTGTGAAATTATTTCATGCGTTCAGGGGAGTTTCACTTTTATTTCATAACTATTTTTATGAATGATGACCCCGCACCTATTCTTGCAGACTTCAACAATACAAGTTGGTTGAAATGAAGCTTCTTGCTCAGCAAAGGGATCTTCAGGTTACATTTCCTTATATATCTATTGATTGTACTTTATCATCTATCCCAGAGACACCACACTGACACATACATACACTTTTATGTTATGATTGTTTTTTTCATGAAATGTTGAATGAGGGGCTAAAAAGACGAAAACCTTATTTTGTTTCAAGCTAGAATCAATAGCAACGAGTAAGATTTTGACTATAAGAGCAAGTGTGAATTTCACATTTTAATGCCAGTTTAGTTTCCTGCTGGACAGGATCAGGGAGCAAGCTCTTTGGTCTGTAAGTTGTGATAATAATTATTATTATTTTGGAACTTTTGTCATGGGGTTCCACATTTTAATTTTTCAAAACATATATAGGCAACCAGACCCAAACAGTTGGGCTTACTGCTGAGCTGAGTTGCATTATATTTAGGCTGGAAAATGTAGACTCCAAAGTTGTATTAGTTTCTATACTTTCACGCAACTCTATTATCTCATTCTCTCCTAACTACCTAGGCCTCAAACTTTGAGCATGAATGTTGGTTTAGAAGGTAATTAATTTAAATCATAAAAAGTTATAAACCATCATTTCTAATTGATTCAGTAGTCAGTACCGACTGGTAAAACTTGAAAACTATATTGATTGTTTATGCTATTTACGTCAATTGGGACCAACATAAAATGATTCATCCAAATTTTATTCTCTCTCTCTCTCTCTATATATATCTATCTATCTATACTTTTATTCTGTATCTAATAAACAGATTTTAGTGACACTATTTATTTGTGGTGGTTGTCAGGCGAAGATACCAGATATTGAGAAGTGCTTAGATGTCGTTGCTACGTTGCAAGCTAAGAAGGGGACTGGTGAGGTTCGTTTGGAGCTTGGTTTTTGTGTAACAAGTAGTATATAGTAGTAAATATTATTTAGGTAAAAGATTGGACTTTATGTCAGAGGAACATGTGTAGATACGAATGGTCAGATTATCTAGCTGTTATCAGACAGCTGAAATTCTGTTTATCTTATTCTGTTAATGCATATAAAGTTGCACTGACAATGTATGCAACAATTTTTGTAATTCCTCATTCCTAAGTGCCCTTATGAGTAAATAAAAAGAAGGGGGGAGGGGAAGAGAGAGAGGGGAAATATGCAAGCACTAATGTCATGACTCTTGACCTTTTGTTTAGAGGTATCCTTTTTCCTTGTTGGCAGCTAACATATAGGTGATTGTGTTCAGCTTAGCCTGTTTCTTAACTTCCATGAAGAAGTTGGTGGCTCAGGTCCCCATGTTTTGTTCTTCGACTTTTAATACTGCTGCTTGTTTCAATTTTCTAGTTTTATGACATCTGTTTATATATGCCTTTGATTTTTTTTCTGGGTATAGTTTTTTTGTCATGAAGTTTATACCATATGAAAAAGTTCTTTCTGTTTGTTGGCATTTGTCTATTGCCAACCCCTAATAGTTGATTCATCATCTCAAGCAGATGACTGGGAGTCTACTTTTGTGTTCCTTCCTCATATCTTATAAGTTATAACATTAATACCATGGTTATCGATTAATCAATCTCTTTACCAACATACAGAAGCAGACCTAGACACACACATGCAAGAGTATTACTATTCATGTTTGTGCTGAATGCACTGCATTGTTTTCCTATTGTATGCACACACGTTAGATTCTTGCAGACACCTACCACAGTTTGCCATTGGGAATTTTGGGATAAACCTTTGTAACTGGCTATCCTCATTGGTCTAAAGGGATTTCGGTATCATCAGTATCGTTGTATATGTAAAATCTGACAAGAATGTGCAAACCATATGTGGAGTTGTATATTTTTAGGTTAGGCAGACTGCCTTAGACTAAACGAAGGAATAAAAGACAAATGTCCAAAGCAAACAGATGTTGGACTGATATTCACGTACAACAGAGAGCTTTTGTTCATTATTTACTAGGTTTTCGCTTGTCTTTTGGAGATTATGCCCTGAACACTTATATCTACAACTCCCTGGCTGTCTGCACACAGGTGCACAAGAGTAAAGAGTCAGAATAATAGAGGGTGAAACTTAATAAGGTGGATTATTTCATAGCCTTCCTTAGACTATGATATATTTTCTCGAGTGAAGAGCTAAGTCAGTTTCAAGTGTTTGAATGTTATGGTGTATCTCAAATTCGCATTCTGTTCAGGAGACTATAGTATATTGGCATTTTGGCAACACTATTGCAAATGATGTTATATCAGTAGTGCAGAATATTAGAGTGGTGTGCTTGATATACATGGGTTCAATGCCTGCCTCCTCCCCTTTCCCAGGTCTACAAGGCTTCCTATTTAACACCCCCCACCTGGGCCCTTTAAAAAAAAATTGAACACTATTGCAAATGATGTTATATGTTGGCAATGGCAACAATATTGCAATTATTGTAAGCAATGGCTTACATGTTGTGCTTGTACAGTTGTACATCAGATGAAGTCAAAACTGATAGGGTTTGAGAGTGGTCTAAATTGCAGCTCATATAATTATTGTTGCTAACTATACTGTCTTCCTTTTTATCTGTTCTTGGAATGTCCCTCCCCCCTCCATCCAGGCTCAGCTGTTGCTATGGAGGCCTAAGTTATTATTGCTAATTCCTCATCATTTTGTATATAGTTAAATGATTTAATTTTATAAACCATACAGTGCCACCTATTTATCAACTAGAAGGTTTATGTTTGATTCTACGTAAATACAGGAACTTATTGCTGATTTTGAAGTGTCAGAAGGCATATATTCACGAGCTCGCATAGAGGAAACTGACTGTGTGTGTTTATGGCTGGGAGCAAATGTTATGTTGGAATATTCATTGGAAGAGGTGCTTGTCTGTTAGTTTTAGGTGTTATTGTTGTTTATTCTTTTTTAATTTTTTTTTCCTACATAAGTAGAATGTAAATTTCTGGTGCAGGCTACTGGTCTTCTACAGAAGAACCTGGATAATGCTAAGGCCAGTTTAGAAGTTCTTATTGCTGATCTACAGTACTTGAGGGACCAGGTGACAATTACTCAGGTCAGATTGCTAATTATCAAGTGCTCTATTTCTCTATGCAATCACCACACCTGACCGTAAAACGTAAATAAATGTTGAGGGCATTGGACTTGCATTGCATGGCCAAGTGGCTCATGCCCTTGAGCCCTTTACTACCTTTAGGGGGAGTGCTTAGTAGGAGAAGTGGAAAATTAGAAGGTAGGAAATAAAGAAGGGAGGGAAAATTGAGAGGGATGAAAAAGTTTTTATTTAACTGGTCAGTTCTTGGTAGAGAAATTTTAAATTGGAAAATTGAATGAATGAAAATTTAGTTTGGACCTTGATCTCTACCAAGCACACCCTTATAGATGTGTGTGGGACACTTGAACACTGTTTTTTTATTGTGCATATATGTTAAGTATGTTTATCACCCAATCTTCCCATAAGGTTCTTGACAATAATTAGTCGTAGTTTTTGATTGTTTATCGATATTTGATCAGGTTACAATTGCTCGTGTGTATAATTGGGATGTTCATCAGCGGAGAATTCAACAAGCTGCTGCTATGACTGCTCAAGACTAGTAAAAAAGAATTTATTCACACCTAGATCTAAAGTTGGGCACTTGTACCTTTTCAGTTGAGAGTATGATTCTAATCTCTGGTCAGATTCTAATGTAGATGGATTGTGGTTGCTTCCTTTTCCTAGTTCTGGTTTCACCACAGTAGATTCTGTCTAAGATAGGAAACATTTTTTATACATGTTGGTTACTTTATTGGTCTCTTGAACGTTTGTAAAACACCATATATTAGGCTGATGGGAAAGTTTTGTTTGGTGTGATCATATGGATATATTCTACTTTGCAATTTAGTTTACTTGTTTAATTTTATATTGCTGATGCTAATGTTAGTTGTCTCTGAGTAAGCTGTGTTATGAATTCAAATTCTGGATCAGAGGGGTAATCAGAAGGGCCCCACAAAAGCTTCAGTTAGTGAACGAAATCCGTCGGCAAAAAAAAAAACGCAAAATGAAGCGACAAGAGACCCTATCAATTGCTCTCCAATGATGTCAACTCCATCTTATCTTTCCTCCAAAGGGTCGTAGATCTGGATGGTTTCTGATATATAATATTGCCATTGTTAGTCAAAGATGAGATGATGCCTAGTTTCATATATGATCTAGTCAACTGGTCTACTGATACAATTTCTGAAAAGCGACGGAATAATAGAAAACTGGGTAATCTAGTTGTTTGAATGGGATGATATATTAGGTGGAGTGGCACTGTTGTTCATGTGCCAAAACAGGCTTCCTTGTTATGTTCTAGCTTGACACGTGGTTCATAATTATATGGTTGGCAGGGTAATTAATTTTATCGGCACATACTCTTCACATGGGGACCCCATAACAACGATGGTGGGGGTCTGAAGTCAAAAGCATATCTGACCTTTCTAACGTATGAAGCTGAAAAGGCAACACTTTAATGGCAACGGCTTTTTGTTTTTTGTTATATTTTTTACCCCCGTCACTGTGTTTCTACAACGAAGCATGACGCTTTCATTACGGAGACCACTTGCACCTTAACCTCATTTCGAAACCTTCCACTTATAGGAATCACTATTCACTAGTTTGAGAAGCACGAAGAGACTTCTTACTATCAGCTTTTGCTGAGTGTATTCGATAGAAATGAATGAAAGATGTGAAATCGTAACAAGTATAGATACTGACACGGATGTGGGACTGAACATGGACAAAGATATATTATTAACACCATAAAATTTAATGTGTTTACAGTTATTTTGAAGTCGTGTCTTACACGAAGTGTCTGAATACATATTCGACGGACACTTATCAAGAACCTTGCACTACATCTTGTTTATATATTGTTATTTTTTACTCATCTTCACTAATTGTCATCAATTTTTCATTAATGACTTGTTTTGTTAACTATTAGTGCCACAGTCCAAGTTTCTTACCTATTATTAAACCGTGAAGTCTATCTCAGTGCCTCGCTTTCGTAGCTTGAAGCCAACTCTAATCGACTTCAGTAGTTTTCCAGTTTTTAGTTTTTACTGTAACAAAGTTGAAAGGGTCTTAGTGGGCCAAAGATGTGCCTCCTTATGAACCAAGAACTTATCTCTGGGTTCTTTTATGACTTTGGTTGGTTGGTTGGGTTATTGTGCCTTGAAATATATCGTCAGGGTCGAAGTTATATCTCTGTCAAAGAACACTCCAAGATATAGACATGGTTGACCTTAGTAGACGGGACCCTTGCCCATTTAATGCCTAAAGGATGGTCCCAATCCTTCTTACTTACCATGTGGTTTGACACCCTTCACAAAGTCTTCGTCAACACATATAAAACACTTCCCACTTCTGGCCTTCTCAACATGAATTTCTATTGTATTTTTTAGTACCTTTTCATGATATCCATTATCCCATACATCATGTCCTTGAAATAATGATCATAAATTGAGCAGCTTGTCCTTCTTGGATGATGAAGTAAATTGAATTGGCTTCAGAAATCCATCTTGGCTTCTTTAATTTTAACATGAGACTCAATTATAATTAAATAATAGTGTGTGGGTCATCAATTATTTAATCCAAATAATAATAATAATAACATTTTCAAATTAGGTAAATTAAACATGGGTTTGTTGAATATGAAGTTTGCAATAGTCTGTGTGTGTCCCGAATTGTTGGTTTTAGTAGAAGTGGAGTCTTTTACAGATAAATCCTTCAATTTTTAGAGGATGATGAGAGGATCTTATTTGGACAACCAAAGTTTTCTAGCTAAAAAGACACATAGGCATACTTCATAATTTTGTCACTTTCACATCACTGAAAATGATTGAGGTGCACAATCTGATTAGCATGGCACTTTTTAACAAACCCAAACTAATCTGCTCAAATTAAATGTGTCCTCATGTATACCAATATTATGGTATATTCTGGTTCGTACATATCCAGTGATATCCCTACAAAGATATCAGTCTGGAATTAATGTGTATTATAATTAGTCCAAAACGTTGCAATTAATCACATCCACATAGCTATGGTATAACTAAAGAAATATCCATCTATATCTTGCAATAATTGACGTACGAAGTGACAAGATATTCATTTTTATAATGTAAAAAGAAATCACTCGAATCTTTCTTAAGATGTAATCAATAATGATATTGGGCAACTTCTTAATATATTGATGCGGAATTATACGCAATAACATTGAAGTATAATGTAACCTTTCATATACCAGTATGTGTTTATTCGTAATGTTTTCAAGAATCTATCTACGAGATATTAGTTAATAATATATTTTCTACCTCGCGAAAAAAAAGTTCTATATAGACGTAATTATGGAATATTTATACACATCTATTGGAAATCTTCTCGCACAATTTGACCTCACTAGTCACTTGTTAAAAGTTAAGAGTAAATATTTATTTTAATTATCTAAAAATACAAATGTCAAAATTAAAGCTATTTAAAGATAAATATATTAAAATAATTTCTCAATGTCAATTTTTAGTATCAAATTTTTTTTAATGTAATTTTTTTATATCAAATTGATTCTTTAATATTATTTTTTACATCAAATTTATCATCCAAAAGAGTCGATTTGATGTCAAAAATTATTAGAGGATAAAAATAATGACATCTGTATATTTAAATAACTAAAATGAGTGTTTATTCTAAATTATTTGATTATTTGATGAGTATTGCTATTCTTTTTTCTTTTTTCTTTTTAAAATTATAAAGTATTCTCACATTTTTTAGGTATGAAACTAATATTCTCTCAAGCTTTAACTTGACTCTAGCTTCAAGATATTTCTAATGAATTTCAAATTTCTATATTGCATGTAAAAATCACCAACATAAAACTTTATTTACCGACTAAACTACATCTTGTGATTTGTTATTTTTCTTTTTTGGTACATGATGAGTATTGCTATTTAATCCGAGAGTCAGACGCATCTGAAGTAGACATAGAAGTAGAACTTATGTGGAGCTCATCCTGATAGCATCCACCTCTTTTATATTTGTCTGAAATGCATCTGACCTGAATACTTCTGATGGAAAAAAAATTAACGCCGTCATTAAATCATATTATATGTAATTAGATGGTAATATAAAAAAAATTACATTGACAATAAATAAATTTTTATTATATCTCTTGTTCCTTTTTTTTGTGGATTTAAATTTATGATTTCAAAATTTAGTATAACCATTGTTTATTTCTTTTTCTTTTTTTTACAGAGAAAGTGCAAATACTTGAATAAGAGAAAGAAAAGTCACCTATGTTGGATTTGACCTAAATTCTTATTTTGATAATTATCTTTAGTTTCTTATCTTATGGGTAGTCTCCTATTTTATTGGTTGTTTTCCATTTTATATTGTAATTATTATCAAGATATGGGAAAGATTTGTCTTAATAGAAAATTAGGAAAGTCTTTAATAAGGGGAATAAGAGTGAATGTTTGCAAGCAAATTATTGTAGTATAAATACTTGTATTAGAAGAATAATTTAGGTTATGAGAATGAGTGAGAATAAATTATGAAAATGTAGTAGAGGGTATCAGCTTTTGTCCATAAAAATTACACCGACAAATGGTTTGCAACTTTGTCCACAAAAGCTACATTAGTATAGGTTTTTGTAGCTTTAGTCCATAAAAGTTAAAGTAAAGAGGGTTTGCAACTTTCTCTGTGCAAAAGTTGTTGTAGTAGAAAATTGTATTATAATATTGTTCATAATAGATTTGATTTCTTCTCATTTATGAATGTAGGCATGTAAGCCGAATCACATTAAATTTAGAGTTTAATTATGATCCACTGTCAGTTTAAAAAAAATTTACATTGTCACCCAATCATGTATTATAAACTCATTAAAAGAGTTTGACTATTATAGCAATTACCTCAAAAGTCTAACACTTTTAATGATGTGTCAGGATATGATTAGATAACACTTTTACACTGAAGTGGATTAAAATTAAATCTTTAAATTTATACATGATTTTTTTGTGATTTTTTTTCTTTATAAGTATTTATCAAATCATATAAAAAATGAGATGTTATATTCCCAACAATCTAGTGTACGATTGAACCTCTGATAGTACAAGCTCATCGCCATTGTTTATTTCCTTGAAAACTTAAATGCTCTTATTTTATGATTTTTAAACTCCTTTATGATGATATTAAATTTTAAAAATTTCACCTCTTATTTTTATCTAAATTAAACACTTGTGAACTTTATTATGGTATATATTAGCATTTTCACTTTCATTATAAAACCTTCGTTCACTTTCAAAAAAAAAAAAAAACTCTTTCAGCCGACATACAAATGTGTAGTGTTTAAGGGGGAAAAGTTCACCTCTAAAAAGTCTAATATTCCATCTTCTCAATAACTAAATATTTATTATTTTATGTTAAAATTTCAAAGTTCAAATTTTATTTGAACTTGATGAAATAAAATATATAGAAAAAATTAATTCTTTTCTGTAACTTCTAATAGCTGAAAATACAATTTATTTATTTTAAAAAAATACCCTAACATCTGCATAACGGTGTAGTGTTTGGTTATTTATAGTACAGAGAGAATGACAGTTTATTTTCATGTGGAGACGTAAGAGAAAGGTGGTGTGGAGTTGTGGTGTGAAACGAATCAATGATATAACTGGAGAGCCTAGTAGATTTTTACGTGGCACGTGTTGGTGTTGCACCGATTCATTGATTTCATGAGTGTTATTGGTGGCATTTGCTGCAAAATAGCAAAAGCATTACAGGGAAGAAAAAAAGATGAAATCACTATTTTTTTTTTCCAAAGAGAGTTGGTATTGTACGTTTATATATACGGTAGTGAAGGTGTATTATTAAGTAATTATTGATGATTAATTTTATAATAAATATTTAAATATTTATTAAATATAATTAATAATTAATAAATACATGATAAATCATTTAACATTTATATTAAAAATTAAATAGCGGAATAATTTTTTTTAATAGAGACGTGCACGCAACTCAAGGCTGATGATTTGTCCCCCTTGGTCCTTGCCACCCAATCAAAACCCCCATTTTGTCCCTTTATGCTCTACGCGTTTTTACCCCTTTTACCTTTAAATTAATTTAACTTAATCACCAAAAAATAATAATTTAACTTACCTATTAAATATATATAGATACTGTACAAAAACGTTATTGGATTGGTAGTTAATATTAATAATGATAAAAAACAGATAAAAAATGTTGACTTTGAGAGCTTCCACTTCCATGCGTGCCCAACAACATCCCATTCCTCACGCACAATACAAAATCAAATAAACAAAGACTGTAAATATTAATAAAAATTGAGAGTTTGAAACGGACCCTTAAATTATTGGCCAATTTGAGCTGTGAGGGTATAAAAAATAATATACTCCTATCCTTGCTTTTTGTAAGAAATAATTTTGGAGCACAATAAAAGAGAAAGATCTGCATAGCACAGGCGGGCAAATAGAAAAATATTCCAAAAACGCCGCAATCATCGCTTGCGTGTTCTATTTCCTAAAAATACGAGAAGCATTCAGTCAAAGTTTTGCCCGCTTGGGTTTGGGTCTAATTTACTGTGCTGCAGCATTCCTCGTTCAATGTTTGTGTTTTGACGAGAAAATATGGTTTTTTTATTCTTCATTAAAAAAAAATCTGCTCCATTAAATAAGGTTCAAATGTTTGGTTAGAAGATTCTATGAAAGAAAATGATGTTTGGACTACATATTTCTTAAATTAAATGAAAACTGTTACCCAGTAAATTAAGTTATGCATATAGTATATATATAATATATACACACGATAGAGGATACGGGAAAAAAAAAACTTGTACCATGGCAGTCAACGAGAATATACTAAAATTAAAAAAGGTTAAATTATTCATTTAATCTCTGTAATTTTTCATATAATTCAATTTAATTTTTATAGTTTAAAATTGTTTAACAAAGTCTTTATAATTTTCAAACAATACAAAATAGTCTCTATTAGTTAAACTAGTTTTTTATTTAGAGTGGAACTATATGAATTATTTTACATTGTTTAAAAATTATAAGGATCATTTCACATTGTTTAAATATTATAAGGGTATTTTTAAATGATTTTAAATTTTAGGGACTAAATTAAATTTATAATAAAATTATAGTGACCAAATAAATAATTTAACCATTAAAGAATATAAGCACTTTCTTGGGCACACATTTACTAGCTTGAAATATTTTCAAAATTTTATACAATGAATTGCTTTCAAAATTTGAACAATAAATTGCTTCATCAGATGTTGATGGATATTAAGATAGATATCGGAATATGATTTGTCAACAAGACAAAACAAAAAATACATATTATCGGGAGCCAGAAAAGATGTCTGGGACTGATTTTCTCCTTGCTGAATAATTAATGCATAATAATGTCTTATCATATTAAAAATTGAGCTGTAAATATAAAATGATTAATTCATCCCCTTCGTTTTAATTTTGAGGTGATGAATTTAAAACTTTTAAAGTAAGATTTTCAAAATTTTATTTTTTTAATATTATAGTAAATTGTTTTTGGGTTATATGTTAATATATAATAATTTCTATCTATTGGTTTAAGTAAACTTTTTTTTTTTATGTTGTATCTAGTGAATTCATAAAAATTATTATTTTTTATAATCTCTATAGTAGATTCGAACTCAAGAGAATAAGATGAGAAGCATGAGTCAACATCATATATGTTGATCTTACAAAGTTGAACATTATTAATTAAAGGAACAAAAAGTTAGATCTACGTCACTCACATTTGGTAGAAACTCAGGCTTTTAAAATGAGATTCTCAATATTTATATTCAATTTTAGTTATTACAGAGTTAAACGCTGGTACGTAGTTGGAGCAGTGAGAAATCAAATAAGTATATCTCTAAAATTTGGTAGGGATTAAAGCTGTATCACTGAGAAAAAAACTCAAGTGGCAATATCATATAGAGATATCAAGATGACAAAAGAATTCAATGAAATAACAAAATGATTCATTATTTTTCATTTAAAACTTTTAGCTTTTACATACAATATTCATTTATCTATTTTCCTATTTTATTTTTTTCATTCTTGTAATAATTTCCCTTTTACTATATATATATATATATATATATATATATATATATATATATATATAAGGTGGGGATCCACTTACACTAAGTGTAAGTCTTGGCACACTTACACCACTTACACCACTCAATAGTTTTTTGTAAAATGTAAATTTAACTAATATAACCGTTGAACCATATGTTATTATCTTAATGATCATGCATACTAAATTTTTAATAAATTGGACATATATAGTTATCTAATATAATAGTAGACAATTTACTTATATTTTAAAATCATATTATACGTTAAAATAAAGTAATGCGATAAAGTATCAAATAATTTTTTAATTGTAAGAAATTTTATGTGATTGATCTATCTTATGAGAACGTTCAATTCAACAGTTTAATTGATGAAATTCAACGTTTATAAGAAGTTATTGATTGGTGTAAGTGCGTCCAGACTTATACTTGGTGTAAGTGAATCCCCACCCATATATATATATATTTGAAGGACAACATATATATACTTGAAATAATAATAAAGTTGGTTTTAGCACGGTTACTAAAAAAATTTAAATGTGAAAGGAACTGTCTATATGATTTTGAGAGTAAATTGGATAGCGAAGTTAAGAAACTAACATGACATAATAAAATCAAGTAATACCCTTAGTATCAACCACCGTTAATTCCGATACTAATGCTTCAAAATGGTCAAAAACTTGTCAATAGTATACCGTTTTAATTATTTTTCTTGACTGGAAGAAGTCAAGACTTGGTAATCTTGAAATTTAAGTTGAGAGCACCAAATCAAAAATGAAGCTACCACCTAAAATTACATGACGTATAATTTGAAAACTTGGTGTAATTCTTTTATTAGGTGACGCTTGAGGCTTTATAATTATAAAATTTGTTGAAGCCTAGAGCACAAGCCTATGTGGGAATAAACGTTCTGCGATCATGTTCAAGGCAACAACTGCTAGAGAAGAAAAGTAAAAGTGGCATGTTTGAAAGAAACTTCACTAATGTTGTCTTAAATAAGTTGGATGACATTTTTTATGTTGCGGTTGTAGCTACGACCAATGACTGACATTTTTAAATAGTTCTCAAATTAAAATTCAACCAATTTTATATACATTTCACTGCTATTGCTTTAGTCAAAATTTGTTGGGTAGACTATCTAGACTTGTATACTACAGTTAGAAAACAGGATAAGTTCAACTTAGAATGAGCTATATTGAGAACTAAAAAACAATAATTAAACCATGGAATATATTGCGCGCGAGTATCAGGCTAAAACAACAAACTTTAGATATAAAAAAGAAACCCCTAAGTTGTACTAGAACTATTGGAAAGGGAATAATTAAGAAGTTGCATTCGGAAATTTAAGACTAACAAAAACTTAAAAACAACTTGTTCACAAGTACCGTTGGCATTAATTAGTGGATGACGACAAGCATTATCTAGAAAGGAAATATCAATTTGTGTTGGTCCGAGTGGAAGGGACTCGGTCACCTTAAATATCTTGTTCCGAATTCAATTATTGAGGCGATGTGTATGAAGAAAACGCAGTTGGAAAGGGTCTTTGTTTTACGCACCTGACCGTACTTCATAGGATTAGTCTCTTATATTCTGAGCGAGGGGATATCTTAATTTACACAAAAAAAATCTAGTAAGGAAATTATAGATGGCGACACACTTGCACACATCTGGAGCATGGCTTTGTATTAATAAAAAAATGATTCTCAAAATTTTTATTCGAATCATTTGTGGATTTAATCAATTTGCTTTACATTGCTACACGTAAATATTCAAATGGGAATACATGTTGTTCAATGAATTGTGAAGTTGATAACGTTTATAAAATAATACCACTATCAATCACTAGAAAAGTTACATGATGAGAGAGGACGATCCTTGAACCTAAACCATCCAATATTCATTCCCCATATTATTATAATAACAAAACAAAAGGGACTAATAAATTCATATGCAGTTAAAATATAATGGTCGGTTATATAATAAAGATTGGCAGATTCAATAGGAAGATGGCAATTGGAAGTTGTAATTATATTTTGAGGCTTTCTAAATTAAGATTGAGAAAATGTAGTTTTATTTTAATCAATATTTTAAAAATCAGACACGTGATTAAACTAATAAATGGAAAAGTTTTAAGGTTTTAAGGTTTTAAGGCGTAACGAGAGTTGAAACAAGATTTTATACATACATATAGAATAAATGACATTATGTAAAATATCATTATATATATATATATATGTTAAGTGTATAAATAAAGTCATGGAGAAAAATAATGGAATATATTTCTAACATGATTAAATTAATTTATCCAATATAGTAAGTATTAAACTAAAAATATTATACTAATATCATTCTCTAACCTATATAAATCTCACATCAAATAAGTAAAAAAGGAAAGGTAAAACTTCTCATCTAATGTTAATCTCACATCACATAAGTAAAATAGGAAGAGGTAAAGCTTCTTATTATAAATTGGACCTAAGTAGTAGTATTATATTACATACTCCTATTTGTACATTGAACAAGTTAGTAGGAGAGAGGTCAAGTTTTGGTTATAAATTGAGAGTCAATTTGATTTTCACACTAGTCTATAAAAACAAGGGCAGTTTAATAGAGTTAGTGGCTTAAAGTCAAACCTTAATATAAGGAATTTAAAGAAATTTTGTAACTTCAATGCTTCTCAACAAAAAAAAAAAAGAAGAAAGATTTTTCTCTTTCACTCAAATAGAAAAAAAATAAATGCATAATGAGTTTAAGTGTTACTGAAAATAAGAGTGAAATAAGTCAAAACCAATGACATGTGAGGTAGAAGAAAGTGATCACTTGAGTATGCCCGTATATATATAAGAGTGAAATAAGCTGAAGCTAATGACATGTGATGTAAAAAAAGATTGTCATAGTACTTGAACACTTGAACAACTCGTATGTGAGAGCAAAAAGATTTGTCTATGTTGTTGACAACAACCAAGAAAATAAAAATGAAAAAGATTTTTTTAAAAAATACTTGATTTTATGAGAAAAAATTAAACATTACTTTATTGAAAAGATAGAAATAAAGAGGAGTACCTGGTGAATTCATAAAGTGATTGTTTAAAACAAATAAAATAGAAAAAAAAAATAAGAATTGTAATGAAATAATTATAATAGTTGACTAATTAATATAAATGAAAGATAATAAGGTTTATTAGGCATTAAGTTAGAAAATTTAATAGCTTAATTTATTATAAATAACAATAATAATTATATAAACTATAAATATAATATTATAAATCGGGGGCATATCTAGTGAGAGGAGTGATTTATTGTGAGAGTGAGAGGAGCAAATCTTGACCATTGGATCATCCATGTATAGTTAAGATTAGAAGTTACTTAAAGGTCACATGACCACTTAAAAAAGTCACATGACTTTATGTTCTAATCTTGACCACACATGGATGATCCAATGGTCAAGATTTGCTCATCTCACTCTCACAATAAACCACTCCTCTCACTAGATATGTCTCCTTATAAATCATGAGTCATAAAATTTTAAAGGCTTCAAACAAGGGTTTCATTTACTTCATGCTTCAGCTGGCCCGGTTTAAAAATACGATTGTGGTACGGTTTTAAAAACCATAAGTCCACATGCCGTGCCTTATTGATTCTTTCTTATAAAAATTCTAAAAGCTATGTCAGAAAAGAGAATCTCAATCTTTTTGTTTCATCCGGACTAAAAAATAGTTTATTAACTGGTCAACTGGTAAAAGGGGACAAAGCTACCATAAATTGGTGCCTAGTTTCATCCCCGTAAGCCTCCGACAACAACAATAATAATAAGAGAAGGCTTTTTAATGATACACCGCAATAGATCAAACCGTTTCCTAACTCAAGATTGTTAAAACACACATAAAGAAGAAGATCTGGAAACATATAAATGATAGGAGAAGGCAAGATGAGATAGTTTCTGTGCAGAAGATTGATTGATCCGCATCCGCATGACAAGTAATATGGGGTGCAGAAGCATGGGTCTGAACCGGCAACCCCACCCTGGTGTGGTAAATTAGTAATATAATAATGAAGTAAAAATAAAAATAAAAACTTAAGCTAAACATGTTTGTGTGGTTGAAGGAACATGAACAAATATTCAGAAAATTTCACTTATATATAGAATGCGTTTGCAGTTTGCAGTGTAGATTCATCCCATCCCCCAATACAGCGACATCTCGGTTGTTCTTGTTCAAACCCCAAAACACAACTTTGAATCTTATGTCGGTTGTTCCCATGTGGTTGTGGTGGACACTGCCCTGTGCCCACTGCAGCAGCACACTGACAGAACACTAATCAGAGAGTGAGAAAGAGAGAATGAAATGGCAACCACCGACAGCCGCCGTCGAAACCGGTGGCGCTGCAGCTTTCCTACACCACCAGCTAAGAGCCCACAACACTGGACTTTGCTTGGCACGTGAACGGCATGTGAAACGAACTTCACCTGCTCAGACCAAATTAAATAGAAATATCTTCTACTATTGCCGTCTTTTATTATGTGTCTTCTACTTGTCTACACCACCTCTCTAATCTTATTGCGCGCCCAAGTAATCGTCCAACATGGTATCTAAGTACAAGTTATAGATATCTATAACAAGTAGAAGACCATATATATATTCTATCATTTTTGTAACATTTTCTTAACAACCACCGCATAGATCGAACCGTTTCTTAATTAACTCAAGATTGTTACATATAATTAAGAATAGAAGATCTAGACACACATACATGAAAGGAGAAGGCAAGATGAGATATACTTTTTATTTTGTTTGAAGCACATATTCGCATCTTGCAATGTTAAAAATGGCATTTTGAAATAAAAATGAATGCACTTATGGATAGTTTAATTTATAGGAGTTTCGTTTGTAACTCTTTCGTAGTTTTGATTTTAACTTAAATGAATATTGTACCCATCTGCAATTTTTTCAGGATACATAAATTTTTTATACGGTTTTTATTAAAAAAAATTATAAATAACTGAATAATAACTAGACTTTACTTAATAATTGTGAAATCATCAATTTTCTTTCTCTTTTTCAATACTTTTCTATGGATTTCCAGTGATTAATCGTGCTGTACAAGTTTATATCCATTGTATGCGTATGTTAATGAAATTTAAACTTTATAAATCTCCAAATCAAAGTAACAATTAAATTCATAAGATTAATTAAAAGTTAGAAGTGTTAAGAAATCAGTCAATCTAAAAGTACTTTAAATGCAATACGCCATAGTTTATGAAGAAGTTGTACTTAAAAAAATGTTTAATTAAAAGAGTTTAATTTTGATTCACCGTCAGTATAAATTTTTTTTACATTGTCATTCAATCATGTGTTACTAAATCATTAAAAGAGTTTGACTATCACAATAACCACCTAAAAATATAACTCTTTTAATGATATGTCAGCACATGATTGAATGATAGTGTAAAGAAATTTTACACTGACAGTAAATTGAAATTAAATTCTAATTAAAAACAAACAAATTAAGAGTTTTTTAATAATAATAATAAAGAAATTGGTATAGAAAGACATTGAAGTAGATGGAAACATGGTCTCGATGCTAAATAAACGCCTTCTTTATCTCATACTATCCCTAGATGTCACAATATCTATATTAATTGTTAAAAATTTAAGTGTGAGTAAAATATGAATGAAAAAAGTCTTATATTAATAAAAAATAAAATAAGTGAAAAATATATAAGTAAAAATACTTATAAACTTAATACCTTAAAATTTTTTAGCATTAAGATGGTTCTTTTATAAATCTATTACAGAAATCTCCCCTAATATTATGGGCACCGCTGACCCCCAGCATATACACCGTCATGTAATTAAAATAGTGTAGCTTTTTTGTAAATAAAAATAATATTGAACATTGATAGAATGGAATGAAGAGAGAGAGAGAGAGAGATACTGAATGAAAAGAAGGGAAAAAACAAAAGAGCAAACGATAAAATTGAACAAAAAAGCAAATTGCAAAGCAAAAGAACATTGCATAGGCACAGCAACGGTCGTTGGATGATCATATAGGTTGACGTTGAGCTTTGCAAGAGCGTGCGTTGGAAGCAAATCACAGAATATACCAAAACCGCGTAAAGTGCATGTGCCTTCAAGTTCTGTTTCAGCGAAAGCCACCCGTTCGATGTGACACGTGGGAGCCACACACTCCAGGATGTCTCCACGTGTAAGGCCAGCACTGGCAGTGGGCCCGTTCCTCATCGGGCTCCACTACCTCGCGCGGTTCGGTGAAGTAATCTTACCTTCTTGCCAAAAGGATGCAATTAATTCATCTAAGATCTAACATTAAGAACATCATTTTTATTTTATTTTCACCCTATGCTTCGTTAATTCTCTTTGGCTACCATAGCATAATAATGTGCATTCGTGCCTTTTTTAGTATTAAGGGGCACTCTTGTTTTTCTACAATTAATGTAGTAATTTTTTTAAATATAAATTATTCTGATTTTCCCCATATTTATACTTTCATTATGCTTAAATTTTTCTAATTTAAAAAGTTACACTTGTTTTTTATCTATATATTTTTTATTTCATGTAAAGTTATATGAAAAGGTAGATGCATTTTAAAAAATTAATAATAATAAAATTCCTCTACTGAAAATTTACACTAATTTTTTATTCAATAATGCTATAAATGAAGAGTTACAAAGTTCAAGTCTAACTTTTTCTAAACGAAGTGAATGAATTTATTATTGAGTTAAACTTGACAATTTAGTGCAATTTAGGTTTTATATACATCAATAAAATAGTATATTGATAATCTAATTATAACATTTGATTTAAAAATAAATTTTAAATTTTCAAATAAATTATTATAATTTTTTTTAAAGTACTTATCTTTAATTTTAAAGAGCTTAGCATAACATACTTGAGATTTGACTTAAATGAACTAACTTTACACATGTCAAGGATACTGTTAAATGGAATTAGTGCCTACCGAAAAGTTAGATTTAATTTTAATTTACTTTCAAGTATAAAAATAGTTTACATTATTATTCAATTATGTATTGATAAATTATAAAAAAATTTAATTAGGACATTATTTTGATACACTTTCTTTTTTCAGGTATCGATATTTATAATAAGTTATCAAGTATTCATTAGTTGTTATTTATATTTAATAAAATTTAAAATATTTATTATTAAACTAACAATCAATAAACAATTGACAACTTATCTTATTTATCATATACTCATCAGATTATCATAACAACTTTCATTTGATTAACATAATAACTACTTAAGATGTCTAACGCTTTTAAAGATATACTAACTCATTATTAAATGACAGTAAATATAAATTTTTTATACTGAATTAAATTTAAATTCTTAAAAAATTCTCTTTAAATTGCCGTAAATTGTGACTTGTGAGTGAGTGGGTGATGTGGAGATGATGTCAGCAAAGGCAAACTTGACGAAACAGAAAGTCAGGCATGGACTGCACGTGCAGAAGCTTCTTAATCTTAGAGAAGACGACGGTCATAAAGTCCCAACTCATCAGTCTCATAACCTCAAATTTTTTTGGGCCATTATCAGTCTCATAACTCACAACGTTGTTATTTGTTTTCTCTAAAACTTTCACTTTTCATTCCTTTTTTAGTTTTCGAGTACTTTGAAAGTTTGAATGAAAGTAACCTTTCTTCCAGTTTTGTCTCTGCTCCTCCCCTTTCTAACCTTCAAACGTAAGACATGAAGACCCATTTTAACCAATTATTATTACGAAATGTTAACCTCATACACATATATGCATTTATATCTTTCTTAGAGTACCATGAAATGAAGCTAGAATGTGAAAGGATAAAGCCTCAATATTTGAATTTTGAATCCTTATGGTCTCACCCTAAATCATGACAATTCAGATTGTCTCCTTTCCAATTAGTTGTCTTCATATAGAATATTACAAATAGGGCAACATTTGAGCTAAATGTTGAAAATATTATCAACTTAAAATGATTGTGTCACTTATCAAATTAGAGTAATTAGTTTGCCTTATGGTGGGTGAATTTGGAATTTAATGCCTCGTTTAGTATATGTTGAGCTGAATCATTTTTCGTACGAAGTAATATAGTATTCGAAATGAATGCTTTTAGAAGAACAATAACCCTTTTAAAACTTATAAGTTTTATTGCTAATTAGAATTATAAAACTACAGCACTGAAATTCAACATTAATTATTGAGGGGGTGAAACTATTGTTTGGCAATGGAGATGACACTACTCTTCCATTTTGCTTATTACCGAAAAAAAAGGTAATGGAGGTGATATAAAGTTGTGGAAACGTAAACGGATGGCAAAATTCTGTACAAGATGGTTAAAAAATCGATTCGCTAGCTAGCTAGCTAGGTTTGGCACAAATTTTGGAGTGTGATCTCTTTTTTTTGGTACAGCGCGCGGAACAGAAATGTGATCTAAATTGATTGAATGAGATATAAAGGAAAAGGGTACACGAGCCAACAGGGCCGGGTGTATAAGGTTGCTAAACCTTATTTGAGTTACCTAAAATTTTATCTCCTATAATTTAATAATGTTATTTATAATTTATATATTTATTTATAATAAATTAAAATTTTTAATTTTCATAATTTAATATCTAATATATTTTATCTTATTTTATTCATATCAATTAGTAAACTATAACCTCATTATTTTCTTATAACTTTTATTTTTTATCTTTATTTTATTTATATTGAACCGCCCATTAAACAATTGATCAGCCACTATTTCTATTTTTCATTTTTCTAATCGTTCAATTTTTTTTCTTATACAACCAAGTTCTTTTTATATATTTTTTACTCTTATTTTCTTGGTTGTTGCCAGTAACACGTATTGATCTTTATTGACAAGTTAAATAATAACATTTTTCTTATTTATCAAATCATAATACTTGAAAGAGTTGAGATTGTAGGAATTATTATTTTCTCTACTCACATTCTTAGTGTCCCTGCCAAACTCTTTAACCAAAAAGCAATTGTAATTCTTCAAGATCTCCTATACAAGCTATCCTGGTAGTGTAATTATCTTTTTCTATCTCACATGTCGTTAATTTTGTTTTTTTTTCATTCTTATTTTCAATAACACTTAAAGTTATTGTGCATTTTATTTTTATTTGAGTTAAAAAACAAAATCATTTTATTTTTTTGTTGAGAAACATTAAAGCAATAAAGTTTTACTAAAGCACTTCTATGAAATGATTTTAAAACTAATAAAATCTTATCTAAGATTAATAATATTTCAAGAAAGATTAAATAAATTAACTATATTATCAATTGAAAAATAAATGTAAAAAAAATTGATTATAAAATTATAATTAATAACTTTGCATCTCAAAATATTACAAAAACAAATTAAATAAAAATTTATAATTTTATTATATAAATTAAAGGCTTTTTATTATAGTTTGACTTTAAATAGCTAACTTAAAGTTTAACTTTAAAGTAACCAACTCTCTTAAACCGTCTCTCCTTAAGATAGCTAGTAAAATCCAGATCAATTGCATGCAAATGAATTCTCAAACTTTCCACCAAAATGTACTACACACGTAGGTGCATTTCCGTAGTGATGTGATTAGGTAACCCATCTTTTCGCATCATTTTCATTCATACTTCACTTGGTCGTGGAATTCCCCAAACACCATTTTTGGGGTGCCAATTGCCGACTGCCACACGTTTATATGGCGAGACACAATACACAAGTGCCAACTGTCACACATGAATTTATAAACACATCTACAATTTTACTTTAGCAAAGCAAATAATTAACATGTAACTAAGTAGGTCTCTAAGTTATGGATTCATCGTTGCATTTATTCATGGTAGAAATAGTCAAGGAGAGTTTTCAATAGGTATATAACTTAATATACTAAATATCTCAGCTTAAAAGTCTCGTATTTATATCTTATATTAAGTATAAACAAAATAAAGTTTATTTATCAAAAGAGATTAAACATCTTGTTAGATAACGACTTTCAATAAAAGTGTAAAAGAAAGCAAAGAGTTTGTTGTGCCCCACCAATTTCACCAATTAAAACTTACATTTAAACAGTTCATAAAACTATTTTATAATATTATTTAATAATATATTATCACATTATTAAATAATTTTGAATATAATAACACAATTATCTCTAAAAAATCAGTCAAACTTTTTTTAATGAAGTCATAATACATAATTAAGTAATTTAATATTTTTACACTTTCATTAATTTGCAAATCTATTTTCAGTTTCAGTAGATTATTGTGCCATGGGTTTATACTTGTGTGCAATGAATTGAATTGGGATACAATTAAAAAGGATTTAATTTTAATTTATTATTATTTTAAATATTTTTATATTATCATGTAATTATTAACAAATTTAAATTTTTTAAATAATTATTATAATAATCAAATTCTTTAAGTAATTTAACAATACATAAATATATAATTAAATAATAATATAAAATTTTCTACACGTCCAAATTAAATTCTTTAAGAAGTTACATTGACCAATAAATTCAAGCAATGCAGAAGCAGAAGAGGGCTTAAGCCTTTTATTTACAGCCCACGTGTACACCCCGAGAAGGCTTCGTTCACACGCCAAACCGGTTACCAGTCAAATATCCGCGTATAGCAGCAGTAGGGCCCATCAGTGGTCCCCTTTGCAGTAAATGCCATCAGCATCGTGCTGCCATTCTTCGTACGCTCGGCAACGGCCAGATGCCGGTCATCCCAAGGTGGGAAACCTCCCAATCCTACCTGTTATCCAAATTCCCAACCCAATCAGAAGTCCTTTCACACATTCAAAATAATTAAAAGAAAAAAGAAAGAAGAAAAAATCTAAATCCCCCAAACTATCACTTTCTCTCTCGCCTTTCTATATCTTCTGTAATAAACTAATAATAAGTAAAATTAATTAAGAGGCACACCTCCTTTTGGAGTTTTGAGCACAAAAAGGAAGATTTGAAAAAAAATGAGGAATATGTGCTAAGCTTTTTGTTGATATATAGCACAAACAATCCATAAAAATCAATGGAGGAGAAGAGAGAAGAGGCACACCCCAAGTCATCTACACCACCCACCATGGCATTTTCCGATGAGATTCCGAGCACGAGCATGAGCATGAGCATGAGCAGCACCAGCTTGAGTTTCCCTTTCCAACCTGCTTTGTCCACCATCTTTGACATGACACCATCCTCCTCGTGTGATCAAAAGGCTTCATCTTTTGGGTTCATGGACTTGCTGGGTGTCCACGATTACAGCCCTTCTTTATTCGATTGGCTACCCACAGCAACCTCCACCGCCACCCAAGTCCACCACCTGATCTCGTCGCCGGCGAGCTCCAATGTCCCGGATTCCTCCGAGGTGTTGAATACTCCGGCGTCCCCCAATTCGTCATCGATTTCGTCGTCGTCGAATGAAGCCACCGCCGGCGCTGCCAACAATACGAGCGAACAGCTGAGTGGTAAAGCTGGGAATGAACATGAAGCAGAGGACGAGGATGGAGATGGAGATGGAGCCAGGGGAGATGACAAAGATCAAGACAAGACTAAGAAACAGTAAGTACTAAGTAATAATATTAATAACCTTTTTATTTTTTCCTTGAAATTTTATTTTTTTTCCCTCTCTGTTATTTATTGTGTTTGTGACGAACAAAAGAGAATAAAAAAAAGGTTGAAGTCAGTTACAGTTGCAGACAGAGGGGTGGTGAGTGGAGACATTCCAGGGAAATTCATGAAACAGTTTCTGTTTCTGTTCATTGAACTTGGGTTTCTGCTGTTATTGTTGTTAGTGTCATTTCTCTTTCTACTTTTTTTTTTCTTTTTATTGTTGTTGTTATTTGAAAAGGGGAAGGGAAAGATAAAAGCAATAATTATTTCTCAATTAGGCTGAAACCAAAGAAGAAAAACCAAAAGAAGGAAAGAGAGCCGAGATTTGCTTTCATGACAAAGAGCGAGGTGGATCACCTAGACGATGGCTATAGGTGGCGCAAGTACGGACAAAAAGCTGTGAAAAACAGCCCTTATCCCAGGTATACTAGTGTCATTTCATTTCTCAATTTTGATGCTTCATTCTCTCTCTCTCTATATCTTTCGCTCTCTTCCCTTGTCCCCAGTAGACAGTAGTTGACAGTAGTGGTACTCTCTCCAATTAATTTTCGTTTTTGGGTACTGAATTTTTCTTGCGGGCACCTTAAAAAATAACAGGAGCTATTATCGTTGCACCACGGCTGGTTGCGGCGTCAAGAAGCGGGTGGAGCGCTCCTCCGACGACCCTTCCATCGTCGTCACCACCTACGAGGGCCAGCACACCCACCCGAGCCCGGTCACGTCCCGGGCTTGCCTCGGTTTCATGCACGAAGCTGGGGGGTACGGACCCACCAACGCTGGTAGGGGTGCTCTTGGTTCCCCACACTTTGTGCTGCCACAGCATCATCAGTTTCAGCAGCAGCAGAATGTGCAACAAACAGCAGCTTTGTTATATAACTCCACCCCACCTTTGAGTATTGTTAGCTCTACTGGTAGTTATATGAACACGTCGTCGTTTACTAGTTTTCTTCAAGATCAAGAGAATCATCGAGGTTTTGGACTATCTAGGTCAGCTCATGAGGCTTTGTTAAGGGACAATGGGCTGCTTCAGGACATCGTGCCTACGAAGATAAGGAAGGAGGAGAAGGATTGAAGGAAGACCAGTAGGTGATAATGATATTCATATTGGGTCAATAATACTAATACTATTGATTACTTTTATGTGTCTGTAATGTATTGCCTGCAGCTGTTATGGTATGTAATGCTCTCTAACTGATGGGAGGTTTCTGTTTGAGAGGTTACTATAGAGAAACCCACTTCAGCTAGCATTGAGTTCACATGAAACCTTTTGGAGGTTCACTTTTAAAATGACTGTTTCCCCTTGTAGCTTATACAGGGGGGAGTCTAGATTCTGATTTTGTTACTTCAATTATTTTTTTCTTTCCTTCTTTGGGCTATTCTTTGTAACTAGAGATTTATTCGACGATGGGCCATTGTTTACTTTTTTTATCATCTTTTTCTTCTTCTTTTTCTCATGTCATCCATTCTTCTCTTCTATATTCTTCTTTTTGTTTGACAGGATTGATTATTCATGGTGGAAAAAGCAAATTTTTTAGGGTTAGGGTTTTCTCTTAAATTGTTCAAGTTGCAACTACTTGTGGTGAAATCTTCTTGCTGCAAGCTGCATCTGTTCCCTCTCAGATACTTAAGGCAGAGACTTAGTGAGGAAAGGGAAGTCAAGAATGTATACTTCAAATTTGATCCTCTAGTTATTGATTAATGATTAGTGACGGCGTTGGGAACTGACTAAAGATGAGAGAAGGTTAAGAAAGAAATCTGAAAACTTTGTATGAAAGAGTGTTATAATTGTCCCATGACTTGACACAATGCATGAGGTATGGAAAAAATTGCAACATTATTACTTGAGCAGTACCATTTATCATTTTGTACGCGGGCTTTTCTCATCACTCTTCCCCTATAAGCTACATATAAAGATGGGCTTCAGCCATTCAATGGTTATGTGTGGTTCCTGGGAGGGAAATAGCTAGCTAGAGCGTGGTACATTTCTTGTTGTTGGCTAAAGATGGATGATGTGAGATATCGATGTGGAAAAGAGCATTGCCAAAGATACATATATGGTTTTCATGCCCTAGCATTAATCGAAGTTGTAAAAGTAGCCGATGAAGCCATTGTCTTTATCACTATCCCTTCCCCAGCTTGAAAATCTTTCGTGCACTTGAATGCTCACGCTTCTTACAGACACTTGATTTATATATAGCCAGGACTGAGTGTCCAGGCTGTTTAGTCATACAGCTAGCATAGGAAATCGAAGGCAATTGAATTCTACTACTAATTTATTGCTCTCTATTACTTCCCATGACACAAGGAGTCCATATTCTTTATCTAAACAGTCCATATACCTTGTGTCATGGGAAGGGCACTTGATTTAAGAGCATGGAGTTTTGTTATTTGATGTTCGACCCCTCCGTATTCATAAAAAGAAAATTCGAAAGTTTTTTATAAATTTCATTCAACAAAAAGTTTATAAA
The DNA here is from genome assembly GCA_023212625.1 of Styphnolobium japonicum. Classification (NCBI taxonomy): domain Eukaryota; kingdom Viridiplantae; phylum Streptophyta; class Magnoliopsida; order Fabales; family Fabaceae; genus Styphnolobium; species Styphnolobium japonicum. The sequence goes on along the minus strand of JALBWW010000003.1, from coordinate 13,799,286 downwards.
TCATTTTTGCGATAAAATTTAGTATAGAGTTGGAATAGTTCTAATTATTATGTTATAAATAATAGTTAGGGCCGGGATCAAAATGGGAATTATATTTTAATAAAAGAAATATGAATAATTGATGTTGGTTCAAATCCTAACGGACTTGTCTCAATTTTCTGTCGGTTTTAAAGGGTGTTATTAGTTTTGTGGTCAGAGGGTTTCTGTTGCTCATCAGTTGGCCAGGTATGCTTTGTTTTTGGTTGACTCTCCGGCTTGGGTTGAAGATCCACCAGCTTTTGTGTTTGACCTTTCATCCATTGATGCTGAGTAGTAATTGTATTTATCTCATTTTAAAAAATGGTAACAAAATTTACTTTTTTTATTATTTCCAGTTTAAATTTTTATAATTTCACAAGATTCAAAATAAAGAAGTTTGCTTACATTGAAATGGAATTCTTTTCAAGAAAAAAAATGAAACAAAGAATATGGCTATGATGACTGGATAATTGAGCTAATTGCACCATCCAGGCATATACACAAGGAAGCAATAATTCAAGAGGTATGATGTAAATTTAAAATATCACAATTTGAAACTTGCTAGGAGTATGGAGAGCAAGAATCCATAATATTTTGTGTCGACAAAAAGTCATATATATGTTCACAAGACAAGCTGGAAATAAGGAGGAAGAAGATATGGGTTTGAAATTTGTGAGCTAAAGATAAGGTTTTGGGGAAAGTTATATATCAAATCCTCTCTCTTTCTCTTTCTCTTTCTCTCTATATAGCCCATTCATATTAGAAAGTTGCCTTGACAAGACAGTTGATATATGGCAATACCTTAAAGCATGACACGTACAGTACCTTCTAAAAAGGAGAGGTCTAGTGGAAGGCAAAACTGTGAATTATCGGTTCTATGATTGCTTCCCAATTGGCAAGCAAGTTCCAGCTAGTAGTAGTATGAACACAAGCAGATCAGGAAGCAGACATAGAAAGAAAAAAGTTTTTTTTAAAAAAATTAAACAGAAAAAGAGTGATACAAGCAGAACGTGAAATTCGATGTGATGAAGCTTTTGTGCATTTTTTCCACCATGCTGCAGGTGAATATTCTCTGCTAGAAGCAATGAATAAATTTTTTTCTGATATAAATAAAAAGCCATTTGGAGGGTGACTTTTCTGGTATTCCCAAATCCAGCCTTTAAACACCCATCAGAAAAGTCGTATCTTCATGTAATCCAACTGTTGAAGTGCCAAATAATTTGATGCTTTAAAGAAATCGAATCGAGGAAGGAAGAGGAGGTCTCGTCATTTGTATACGACCCAAACGATTCTTTGGAGGCATCTTGAATCCAAACTCCAGTAAGAGTTACTCATGCAGTAGCCACTTAAATGCCACCACAACCGACAACCTTTAATTCCGTGGAAATAATATTCACTCTTAAAGATTGAATATTTTGAATGGGATAATATATATATAAAGTTTAACTATAAATATATAAATGCAGGCCATTAACCTTATCTTTTAATTAAATATGACACCCATTCAGATAAGTTTCAAAATTGGTGGAAATTTTGGTGAGTAATTCCTTCAACAATTTCTTTATTCTTTACTTGCTTTGCAAGTTTAGGAATATGTCGGACAAAATCATGTGTTAAAATTGTGCCGGTGTTATATACCCAAGATGTTAACTTCTTGGTGGAAAACTTTTCAACTTTTCATGCCATATAGTTACTTTATATAATTATTTATGATTCTGAAGCTAGTTAAAAAGCCAGGGGAAAAAAGAAAGAAAGAAGTTACCATCAGTTACTAGAAGACAGAAATTAGACAAAGTGGATAATTCTTGAATCATTAGAATATGATATGATGCTGCCAAACACCCATTGGCCGCTCGCAATTATTACTCTACTTGGCCAACGTTTTGTTTAAAACATATATTAAGAGGGATTGAAGTACTTAACGTGTTAACTTGTTCAACTAATTGTCAGTTGCTATATCACTTTCTAGAGAAGATATTTTAGAAAATGGAAATAATTACTATGTTCAGTATATTGTCCGAAATAAGTGATTAAAATCACTTGTGCATATTTTAAGTAGTAGATCAGAGTAGGTAAAAATCGATTAGAGATCATAAATTAATCAAGTGTGATAACAATATAAATATATATATATATATATATGTGTGTGTGTGGAGGTTTCTCTGGTATTTTTTTTTTTTGTAAGGGTACCAATACCTTTTCATAATTAATGATTAGTATTTGGCCACATGTTCTATTGGGTTGAAATAAAATTATTTTATTTATATTTAAATATATATATATATTATATTATTCTGTTAAGAACTGTGAATAATTTTTGGTTATTTATTAGATGGACTTGATTTGTGTAAGCTTTAATGATTTCACTAGGGAAGCTGGAAGTTGGGCTGGCAACATATCCCATCGCATTTCAATCATTTTGGGCCGGAAAAACTCAAAATTTATCATATTCCTGTAACGAGTGTGACTCATGAGTCATGATCATAGTGGAATCTAATTGAACCCAAACAAGTCTCATTCAATTCAATGTTATATTTGCTTGATTGTTTAAAAGGTGTCCATGCGAATTATTTTTTTTTTCTGGGTAAAAGTCCATGCGAATTCTTTACACAAGCTTGATGAATCAACGTCATGGACTGTTAATTTCTAGCCAAAAATGTGTCTTGGAGTGTTCAATGGCTGGTGGAAGTGATTTAACTCTACAGTAAAACTTTAGGGCTTGTTTTACAGTATTTGAAAGTGTTTTTAAAAACAGTTTCTTGTTTTTTTAAATAATAAAACCAAAAAGCATGTTTGGTTCAATGTTTTTTATAATATCTTTTAAAAATGGTTTTGTAAAAATGTAACTCTCAGAACAAAAAATGAAAATATGAATTAGATGTTTTTAAGTGTTTTGAGAACAAATATTAGAAAATACACGGAGAAAAATTATTTTAATTAATGACAATTTTATAAATAAATTATTTTATTTTTTTATTCATCAAAATCCTTTCTCTTATACATATGTTTCCTTTTCATTCTAAACACTAGCAGCTCCGAGACGCTGATTCGAAATGCAGCTCCTTATTCTCTTTCTTTGAACTCTCCTTCTCCTTTTCTGGATTGAAGTTTTTGCTTTTTGCTTCTTCTTTTTTCTTCATGATTTTCCGTTTTTACTTTTTAATTTTGGTTTGTGATATTTGTACCTTTCGTTTTGCTTAAGGAAAACTGTTGTTTGGTTTTTATTTGATTGAATATTATGAAATTTTAGTTTGTATTGAATATAAATTGATTTATGCTGGGTGTTTGTAATGTGTAACTTTCTTCAACTGAAAACTAAATAATTGAATTGAGTAAGATAACGCCTCGGAAAGTTACTCAATCTCGTCCATACCATAATTTTAATGGTACAATTAATAGAAGACAACAACTTCAGCTGAAGGATCGGGTAAGAAAGTGTACACCAAGATGGTATGCTCAAAAGGAAGTTTTGAGTGGATCTCCTAAAATCTGTTATGCATTATTTTGTATGGATAGAGCTTTTTTTCTCATTTTCTTTGATGATTTGAGAAGACACAATTATTTAGGAGACTCAAGATGTGCATTGTTGGAACAGAAGGTTGCTATGACTTTGTTTATTTTAGGATAAAACACTTAACAAAGAGTTGTAACAGATTATTTTTAGCATTCGATTGAAATTATTTCTAAATATTTCAAAGGAATAATATGAGCAACATGTAAATTTGAAAAGAAGATTATAAAACAAGACTCAACTACGTTGCCAAATCATATAAGAAATACTTTTATGTATTATTTGTAATTCAAGGTAAGAATTAATAAATTATATATCTGTTGTCATTTATTTTATTTTTATTATTAAATTTTAATATTTAACTTATTATATGTTAGAATTATCGGTACACATATAAGTTCTCTTAGATAACTTTCTAGCCATAATACCAATAGTCACAGTGAGATCTTTCTCTCTTTTTTTTTCTTTTCTTTTGTTCTGAATATTGCCCAAGTTGATTCGATGCCAACGACGGAGTCGTTTCCGTGCCTGATGCATCATCAGACAATTATGGCATTTCTATTTCTCCCAGACATTATAAAAACAAGTAGGAAGCTTCTCTAAATCGTTGATTTCTTATTGATGTAATGTAGATATCCATAAGAAGAAGGCAGACCATTTTTTATTCACACTTGTAGAGAGTGACATTTTGAATGTTAAAAATGGAAGTTTAAAGATGGACTCGGATGTCATTATTGGTTCTGACCGTGGGAAGTCACATTAATACAAGTGTTAAGGTCAACAGAGAGTTACCTGTTACCCTTTATTCTCTTTCATTTTCCACTTACTAGGACTATAGAGGAGTATGGTTTAAGTTCTACCAAACTAATTATTAACATTTAATATTTTCAATATAGCCCTGGTTGTTGTGACCTTGGACTTCATTTTGATATGAAAATGAAAGAGAGAAAGAGAAACGGGTTTGAAGAAGATAATCTCATCAAAAGTAATCGCAACAATGGTGAACTGAACTTTGAATCTATCCTACTTGAATTGAGGACTGAGTCATACTATAGTGACTCAGTTTCTCTCCCTTCAATTACTGTAAAAGAAAAGGTAACTTACTTTACTGCCACTTAATATACCTGAAGCGGAGGAAGAAACCTAGAAGGAATGCAAAGGCACATGGCATTAGGTGATCATCTAGTAGTTACCACTTTTTATCCTTGACACTGTCTTTTAACAATTTGATCACCTTTTCTCGTACAAAAGTCTACTCCTTCTTTTATCAGTGAGCCCTTCACCAGCAAGTTATAAAATATAGAGGGGTAGCTTTCAGTATGTGAATTCTATACACCTTTCCAAACAGAAAGAATTTAGGATCATTAGGAAGAGTATCTACCCCTAACAATGGTCATGCAGTTAGCATTATTCTGTCTAGTGATCCTCAAGCTCACTTCAGCATTTGCAACCACCTTGAATGAAGCCTATGGTGGTGGTAATGGCTGTCCATTAGGGACTGACATATCATATATACCAAAACACTTGCCCAGAAGCAGAGGCCATCATCATCTCTTGGGTGGAACAAGCAGTCTCTGAGGACTCAAGTATGGCGGCCATTAGCCTCACTGCTTAGACTACATTTTCATGATTGTTTTATCAATGCAAGACAATTCTTTGTTTGCACATATTAATTTGCTTTTTGAAGTTCTGCAATAGTCATGAAGTGTATAATATGTGGTGGCCTTTTCAGGGCTGTGATGCTTCTGTCTTGCTGGATGACACACAGGACTAGAATTCACTCAAGAGAGTTCGAAGTAATGGACGCAATCAAATCAGAACTAGAACTAGAACTAGTCTGTCTTAAACTGTCTCTTTTGCTGACATACTGGCAACTGCTGCTGGAGATTCTGTTGTTCTGGTTTGTCATTGTTGCTTTGGTTTTTCCTGTCTGTGGCTGTGCCCTCATACCCCTGTTTCCCTATTATTTTCTGACAATTATGAAGCATATTGAAGTGCTAAATTACAGTCTGGAGGTCCAAGTTAGGAAATCCAAATGGGAAGGAGAGAGAGTGTTTGTTTTTTTAATAGGTGCGTACACAATGAGAAAAGCCCGCAGTACAACATTTAGCTCTCGTTTACAAGGAAGCAGCTACTCAAATCTTCCACATGTTAATCTTAATTTCAGTGCATCACAGCAACAGTTGTATTCCTGATAATAGCAACAGAGTTGCACATCTGGACCTTGCCACACCTACTCCGTTTGATAACCAATACTACGTTAATCTCCTTTCTAGGGAGGGATTGGTTCCATCAGACCAGGTTCTTGTGAATGGGAATGATCAGACGTGTAGAACCCATTTACTTTCTTTCAGGAATTCAAGTATTCAATGTTAAAAAAATGGGGAACTTGGGGTCACTTACTGAGTAACGGAGAGATTCGTAGGAACAGCCAAACTATTAATTAATTTTAGTTCTTTTTTCCTTTTATGTGAAACTAACTACAGTTCTTAAGCTAATCTTATCCTACGTATAAGGTTTAGGGTGGTAACAATCTAATTGGTCATTTGGAAGCATAAGGTTAGACTACTGAAAGCCAGAAACATTAATGACAATTGGGAAACGTAATAGTTAAAAATTTTATAAGCACGGGAGAGTCCATTAATTCCTTCTATTAACCAGTGCTTGGGCGAGTAACGGATGTCTGGTGGCATGCTATATTGCAAAGGCATTACTATTGTCACAATTGAAGCATGTAGCAAAAACTACTAAAATTAATTGGTTAAGTTAAAATTTATAATTAAAGCCAAACTTATGTTACACAGGAAGATCTGGGTATGCCTTTCCTTGCCATATATTGACCACACAGTAAGTGATAGTGAAACCTCGACGAGGACCAAAAACACTTATTGACAGCAAATGCACTGTTACAACATGTCACTTTGGATCAAAACGAAGGCCACCGGCCCTACCTCTGAGCATGAGATTCTGTTCCACAGCCATTTAAAAGCTGCAACATCTCTGTGCCACCTCAAACTCAACTAATCAAAGTTCAAACTCCTGGAGATAAAAAAAAGATACCAGATATGTCAGCACTGGAATTATAAAAGCAAACGGAAGAAAGAAGGCCCGTCCAACCATCTCGACATTCATAACCCAGGCAATTCAAAAGTCCTCCTCTCTCCGTCACCTCCCAACCCAAACTCATAATAAAAATGATAATATGAGACAGATTCTCTAAATTTAAATTAACAAGATATTCTTCATTATCTTCCCTTTTAATGAATATCCAAATCCAATAGCACCCAAAAGACACAGGAACAATAGCAAGATGACTGCAAGATTATCCCATCCCTTTTTCACTAATGCAATGTTTGAGTGGGAGGTAATGAGGGGGAAGGAGGGGGTGGCCCTCAAGGCCCCTAAATTCTTCCCCCCAATTAGGGATAAGCAGAGGGACAGGGTTTATTTTAAATTAAATATTTATTAAAGTACATATATACCCTTAGGCATGTGCTATAAAATTGCAACATAAGGACTACATTGAAAATTTAATTTTATAACTTATTCTTCCCCTCCACTTTAACTTCCCTTCCTTTACTTAAAAGGTCCAAACATGGGGAAGTAACTCCATCTCCATCGGCCCCTCCCTTCCCTTCACTCAAACTTCAAAACATAGCATATGCGCGTGCTTGGTTGAGGAGGTGGAAAATAGAAGACAGGCTGAAATGGACTGGGATGGAGGTTTTGATTTTCACTCTTAGGTGGCATGGTAGAGGAATGGAAGTAGAAAAGGTGAAAAATCATTTTCTTCCCTGTTGCTTGGTAGAATTAAAAATATAGGTGGAAAATATAATGACCACTTTACCTTTTCATATACAGAAAGAAGAGGAAAGTCATTTCAGATCATAGAAAAAGGAGGGGGTACTATAGCAATTTCATCATTAAAAGGGCCTTCACCAATTCTCATCTCCTAGAGTGAAAATGAGTTGCATCTTATTTTCCACCTTATATTTTTGTCAGACCAAGTAAGTGTAAGCAGATTTTCATCCCAAATTTTCAACCTACTCAACCAAGCATGCCCTAAAACTCTTCTGGAGTTTGTGTGTGTGTGTGTGTGTGTGTGTGTGTGTGTGTGTGCGTGTAAGGGAGGGGGTAGGTGAGTGGGGTGTTTGACAGTTGGGATAAAAAGGGAGGCCTACATAAGGAGATGCAGACAACCCTCAGACTTTGCATTGCAAGACCCCAAACCTACAAATTGCTACCAGATTGTGTCACATCAGAAAACTATTAATCAGGTGCAAGGAATGGAACCTGCAGGCTTATTTTTCCACATCCACTCTTGCGTAGTATGAATCCCCTGAAATAGATTCAGGAAATTATGATTAGGCTAAAAGGACGGACAATAAATGAAAAGAGTGAAGTGTAAACGGCATACCTGTGAGAAGCATCCAAGATCAACAGCAGAAATAACTGATGCAGGTAACTGTTTATAATCAACTTCCTGCAAAGCCAAACAAATGTCAACTATATACATAAGAAAATATTACCATGGAGACAGACATTTAAATACAACAAAAGGAGCCACTTAACATTGATAATACAGAGAACGACAGAGGCTACATGTATAGACCATGAGGCACATCACACATCACCTCTCTTGTCCCATAGGGCACAAAATCCTGGGGACACATTGTAAGCAAGGACTCCCTAATTACAGAACCATATAAGGTATGCCCAACTCTAACAATTTCACTTGGACCTCTGCTTGAACACAAGTAAGATAGGCAAAGTCAGACGCATTTTACTAAGAATTATTTTCAAAGCAATCTTCCAAAGTCATGACAGCATCAAATTAAATAATTTACAAATATTTAGTCCAAGAGAGCAAATTCTACAAAAAAAAAAAAAAAACCCTACCACGACAGTACAACAGCAAAACAATCTCATCTAGGCATTATACAAATTTTGACAAGGATAAAGTTTTACCTGAACATTTTGATGACCTGCAACTCCATATGCCTGGAACTGGAATTGCAAAAAGCAAATTCAGAGAAATAAATTCATCTTTCAATGCCAGAATGAAGGATGTCATAGAGACGCTTACCGAAGAAGACAGAAGGCTGGTGTATCTGTTGCTGGTGGAGAACCTGTCCTTGGAGATGACTTTGAGGTGCACCCGTTTGATTTGTGGAATTTGCTGGGCAGATAATATTGGAGGCTGTGTTTGAGAATGCTGAACAGATGGCGTTTGCTATGGCTTTTGCTGTTCAGATAATGTCAATTCCTCAGGTTTCTCCCACTATAGGTTCATTCCAGAGAATATTAGTTACACAAGTAAAATAGAAATAGGAAACATGATGCCAACTCAAATCAATCTTACCCAACTTTCACCAGTGACACTATTGTAATAGTACTTGAAACCCTCAGGAGTTATATGCTCTTTGGTACCAGCTGACTGACTTATTTATTTATCTTCATTTTTTTGTGAAGAAAGCGGATTGATTTATATTTCATGCACATAACGTCAACAGTATTAGGTACAAAAAGTTCCTTATGTGATTGAAGTCCAAAATGAGAGAGAATTCCCTTCCCAAAGCCTAAAGGAACAAAAAATAAATAATCTACAACAAAAAACAAAAAGACTCATTGAGGCTGTAAAGATCAGAGTCAATGAAAAAAGCCGCCCTTTCATCAACTTGCAACAAATATGAGACTTGTTTTTAGTTCTTACTTATATTTGGGCTGTGCCTTCTTAAAAAATTGGGCTAACCAGCCCAACAAAGCTAACATAATGGAGCTGGAGTTCAGATTGTCTTGCTTAAGCTTGATTTGATATTCATATCAGTGAGCATAAGCCACTTTCTGGGTCAAGTTTGAACATTCCAAGCTTTGTCAATTAATTAGCATTCTAATGGACTTTTATGCTTAAAGGTCATAAGTTAATGCTTTAGATGACAAACCTTGAACCTCCTTGCCGAGGTCTCTTAGGATCAGCAAACCAGACAGTTAATGGTTGATCACAACCCTATGCAGAAAATACGGGGTAATAAGCAGAAAGCTTTCATATGGAGAATTAATAAAAGAAAAAGGTAAAATTTTCCTTACTTTCATTGTATAAATTCCATTAAGTGCATTTATAGCTGCCAGTGCCATATCTCTACAAGAGTATTTAACAAAACCACATCCTTCAATCAAAATGTGGAAAAGATTGTCCATGCCCATTTGGTATCGCAGTTAAACACACATACACATACAGAGAGAAAAGGAAAAACCAGAATAAAAGTTAGGAAGCCCTTTAAACTACCATGTAAAGGAAAAGGTAAGAAAAAATTAGCATCCAATGCATCAATTGATTCATACCTTCCCCCGAGAACAACAAATTAGAATCTGAGAGCCACTGAAACCACCCCCACCCACACACCCCCCCCCCCCCAAAAAAAAAAATACATTCAAGATTTAGCAAATATGCGATCAGCCAACATTCATAGGTTTCCCACTAATATCCCAGAAAGGTAGGAAACACACCACGGCTTTGTTTCTTCTCATCATGCATAAGATAAACATCTTCAACCCACCCATATTTTGAGAAGATCTGATTCAAGAGACACCAACTATTAGTTTCATGCTCTAAGACTAACAATAACAGTACGCATGACATAATAATAAAGAGAAATTAAATATTTAGGAGTGAAGCTGTTAGGTCTGAAAGTCAGCAGAGTGGACCAAAAGTCCTAAGGGTATTATGCGAGAAAGAAAAAGGGGCACTAAATGTAATAAATGTAATTAGTCTTTCAGTTAGATGGGGGGGGGGGGCAGGAGCTAAACCTATAAATAACCCACGGGACTGTATTGGAGGGGATCTGGGTTTTCATTAGTTTAGACTGGGTATTTCCAGTGAGAAAGGAGAGGGCTCCTTTGTACAATTCTTAGACACTCTGTCAATAATACTACAGCAGCAAAGCACAGCATATAGATTTGTTTCATTCTTTCTCTTTCTCTCTAAAAACTAGCCCCCTATTCCCCATCGTTAAAAGGGATTCCTAACAGAAGCTAATGATTTATTAAATCATTAAGACTCCCCTAGGTCAAAGTTCCCCTTTTGCAAGACAAAACAAAACAAAACATTTACATCACACTGAAAATACTTGTATGCAGGGAGTAGAGTAGACAAATGTCTCTAATGTATAGCTTAATTGGTGCATGTAACATACTTCCTCAACTTCCTTTACCGTAGCCTGTTTGTTCAGAGAGCCCACAAATAATTTGTACTCAACTGCACCTATCATATAAATTTACAGCAACGTGAAACAGTCAGTACAGATAGCCAGATGGCTCAGAACAATGACGCAATCATAAATACAAAAGAAAATCCAGGTCAAACTTCTTTCCCTTGCACAACCCAGTTTTCACAATAATCAGCTTGAAAGCATCCTCAGATGAAAGTATTATTGCTAGCTTTTTCCCTATCAGCTAAATAGTTGCTCCAAATGAAAAGCAAATTTCACTAGAGGGTTTCAATAGTTTTTTGTAGCGGGAAAAGGCTTTTGTTGGATAATAATTTGACTAACACAATAAAGGAGATTTAATATGAACAATCTTAGAAAAAGGTAACAAGTCTAACTTATCTACAGTTCAACTGACAGTTCACATACGTAAAAATGAAAACTAGCTTAATGCCCATAAGTCTATAACTATAACAACATACTTTTATATTCTTTCACAAAAGATCTTTCTAACATCTAATAAGATTTCCTAAGATCCCCTCATGCACGAGATTGACAGCCAGGCCAGATAATTCTTAAGGAGGCATTTCAATTTGTAAACAGCAAAAAATTACAACTAGGATCACGGACACCTAACAGTATTTATTATTTTAACTATTTAAAAACGTGCATACTATACACATTTTAATAAGAATTTTCAAATCTATCAGATGTCAAGAAATAAGAATAGTTACCAAGGCATTCACGTTCACCATCAGCATACTGCACTTGGATTGGACCAACACCCTGAATAGTAAAATAAGTGTGAGAAAACCACTAAACATGAAATTATCCTTAGTATTTACTTTTTAAGATTCAAAAGCACTAAAACTCACTCCAGGGAGAGTATGTTGATTGTGCAACACTCTAATTGCCTGATCAGCTTCTTCTGAGGTCGCATATTTTATGAAACAACAACCTGCACAACAAAGTTGTTTTACGCCAGTTCTATTAAAATCCTACCAACCTTCCACAGATGGCCATAGCTGTCATTATATATATATATCCTTACACGCAAATTAGGTCATTTGGCCAGTAACTTAAGGGAAAAAGGACAAATAAACAAACTAAGCTGTTAGAATGTGTGATTCTACATGGAAACTTTTTTTTTTTTGAGAAAAAACTTTCACTGTTTACAAACCCATGCATTTGGGTGACTAGAAAGTTATACTTCTCATATCCATTTCTCATCAAACAAATGAGATCAATTCTTCATATGTGTAATTTGTAACAACTCTTTGGGAGAGGAGTAGAGATCCCTCATGTGCAGGGCTAAAATAGTAATAAAAAATATATTGAAACAACTAGGAACAATGTAACCGCTAGTGAAGAGTTTTTCTTAAAGCATGAAACTTGGATGGACCAAAAGGATCCAGTTGCACAATAACAAACAAAAGGCTTAAATTTACTATCAAAAAGCAAACAAAAGCTAAACTACTTAAAGGTTTTGACTTTTGATCATATTAAAGAAAGAGAAACATCAAATCACAATTACTTTCCAATCACAAAACGGAGAAGACTGGTGATTTAGAAGTGTATCACTAACTCTAATATTTTCATGTGATCTTCAACATCAATATATGTAACTTATTAGCTCACCCAAGATGGTAATGATGAAAAAATGCCACCAGACGCACACAGGAATAACTTATAAAAAAGATTTCACAGAACTTTCTGTGAACCTCCCAGAGGAGCTTATCACAAGTGATGAGGCAAAAAAACAAAAACATAATAAAGTAGCACATGAAAGTCCCACAATCACTAGCAAGCCATCTTATTGGAGTATGCTCAATTACATGTTGTCCCACAGGCATTCCTTAAAGAAATGCCAGTTGCAAACCAAATGGCTTCTTAATGCTCTTATTGATTGAAACTTGACAGATGCCTAAAAATTTAAAAGGTACTAGAACTTGGTTTGCACAATATAAGCTGCATCCACATTCTATGCAGGATCTCCCACAACAAATTAAAAAGGGCCACTAGGATTTTTTTGTATAATGAAAATTATGCAGTGTGCAATTCATCCATGAAAACAAGAAAATGGCATGACACGAAAAGATGCTAGAATGTCTATGACAATAACCAAGGCCACACTGGTTTATCAGCATTCAATGGGGTAGTTTACAGGTTACTGAGGCCACACTGGCAATTATCAACTATTGACTAGCACATGACATTATTAATAATTGCATTCTGTTAAGCAAACAAGCTCCTCCAATTTCAAATCTACTATTAGAGTCTGACATCATATATTCTTTGGGTTTACACCACCCCAAAGTAGACAAAAATTGAAATAATTAGCAATAGATTATTCATGGAAAAAGTGTGGGTAGAAGCTTAATTAAAGCCACCAGGCCCACCATACTGCATAGATCCAAACAACTGCACCAGAAACACTCATACCAGGTGCTAATCTATTCACGATCTATAGAATCTGAAGACAACTTTGTAGCATTGAATATGCACCCATATGCATAAACATCAATGTAGTATAAAACCAGGACTGCTGGTCTCACCCAATTGGATATTAAATAAGCTTGCAACAAATTCATGTACTGAAGCACAACTGCAAACCCAACTTTAGCATCAAATAAACAAAGCCAGCACAGCATCACACGAGATTTCAGTGCCGTGGAGAACCAAACTTTCCGTAGTGAGTTTTTGGACAAGTCCATTTCCATGAATAAAACTGTATGCTTCAACAGAACAGCCAAGAATAAACCAAAAACTTCAGGGAAATCACATCCCCAATGCCAATAGCAATGATACAGTTAAATAATAGAAATTTTAAGCTTGATTTATTACATCAAGAATTGTTTGAGGGAGAAGCATCAACTACAGATAAAAATGCACAGCCAATCCCATGAAAATAAAACCAATATACAATTCTGGGGAACCTTAGTATCACAAGCATGCACAAAGTTATCAGTGCAAAACAGCAACATCAAACACTTGAACATTTCCATAACAATATGGACCAATTGGCAGCAGATCCAATCAAATACCTCTCACATAACACCATGTTAAAATATATATACACAGAATTGTCGTTATCCCAAATCAGTTGACATTCAATTCCAAGACAACCACATGGCTGCTAAATTAAATTTGAGAGTGGCTACATAATTTTATGTAATCACATACCTATGATCACAAAAAAGCAAAATCGTTGTTCCAAACTAGAACCATTCTGAAACCACATCGTAATGGAACATTAATCCATCACATAAGCATAACAATTAAACTAAATCTACTTGCCTGGGTTTTATATAAAGAACCACATATGAACATCCATCATCACATAACCGACAGGTCTGCCATTCACAAGGAAGCTAATAAAGAGTGAATTCCAACAAACACATTGCTAACTAATATCAATTATCATCCATATTTTGTCCACCCAACTTCAGACCCACGTCATTTTATTAAATTGAAACTGATATATGACATTCCAAAAATCATTCAATACACTCTTATGTTCACCAAAATATGAGAAATGTGAAACCTTCCAAATTACATTGCGATTAACACCATTCAAATGTAACAATCCAAGTTTTTTCTCTGTTCATTCAGTACAATAGTTGACTTCTAAATTTTGACATAAACAAGCTACAGTTATGGCTATAGACACTCTCATTACAATCAGTTGTTGGGTAATGCCCCCAGTGCTGCAGCTACAATTGCAAGAGCAGGATCTTTTGGTCCTCCAAGATCCCATCTGCTAAACAAAGAGTGGTTTAAAATAGGTTTGTGTGTCTTGCCTCCTTCTGGTATGACAGGATGAGGACAAAAGAAGGGTGGCAACCAAAACCAATAATCCTGGACTTGTTGCAAAAACAAACTAAGACGAAGATGAGCTTACTTTCTCTCCCATCAGCCTCTCAATGGACCTGAAATAAAATGCATATCAATCACAATAGTCTCAGAACATAAAAACCACAATACCTTAATGCTGTCGTGTTTTTTTATCTTTAATCAAGGCGACCTCAATCACGTTCCCATGTTCCTCAAACAAAGGGCGAATCTGACATCAAATAATTGTAAAAAGAGAATAATGAGCCATTAAACACCAAATTAAATGTCTAACATGAGATGCAGTGATGTCAATAACCAAACCAACATTCTTAGAAACCTCTAAATGGAAAGAGCTCCGAAAACTGCTGAATACTCAAAAAGCCTTATGCTTGATGAGGTATAGAGTGTGTTTAAAAGACATTGAAGTATCAGAACAGGTTTTAACTTCATAAATAATAGATACTGAAAAGGATTTGTTGCTGTGAATTTCAACTTTGCATGTTAGATGACAAGCTTGACTGAAAACAGATCCCTATGCAAATTCTTTTAAACCTTTTTTCCTCGTCCCCACCCACACACACACAACAAAACCCCTTTTTTTGTAGGGTAATAGGAGCGCAACTTAAATATATAAAGCTGCAACATTTCCAGAAACATAATATCATTTAATGTTATGGCAAACATGAAACCATTAGACTCGACACCCCAAAAAATAAAATAAAAAGAGGGTTAGATGACTTACATCTTCCTCAGTGGCTGTTCGGGGAACAGATCCAATAAAAAGTTTAGCAAAATTTCCACCATAAAAAATAACTGACAAGGAGAAATGTGTCAATCATTTCCAATTTACCATTTCCTAAAAGTCATGCCACAAAAGTCATGCCAAACTTAGAGGAGGGAAAACAATTAAGACTGAAAGAAAGGTAGAATTACAACAAGAACTGAAACAACTGAAGGAAGCTGCAAAACATGCATTCCCCAAAAAAAATGGATAAAGCAGGGCACATTCATAACGGCACCATGCTCTAGAAGAAACTTATACAAGCAGCACAACGAGTTGGAAGTCTAAGATTTATATCCATGTTTGTTTATTCAATAACCTGAAATTTTGTTTTTGATCAGATATAATTTATAATATGAAAAGCATATAACATTTTGTGCTCCTTGGAGGGATGACACAACTAGTGATCAAACAACTAATGAATATCACAATAGTAGATACATTTATGATCCAACAGGTTAGGTCCACTTACTTATTTCGGTTGATTTTACAATTCATTTTGATTGGAATAATAGAAAATAAGAATATATGGCAATAAAAGGAGATGGGCATCTAAAAGTTGCCAGCACTCTAAACAACAAAAGGCGACACTCACTCACCAGAGAAGGGAAACCCTCGCTTCTGACCAGACATTGGCGACTGTTGAACCCGAAACCGAATTCTCCTGATGGACGACGAGAGTGGTGAGAGTGATGGTTGTTGCCGTAGCTATCCAGCTTGGCCAACAGAGTGAAACCCTAACCCTAGAATTTGGAAAGTGCAGATTTGTTTGAGACAAATTGGGCCTGCGAGGTAATCGTGCTTGCTCCGGTGGACTGGCAGCTTCAGTTCAGGCTACTCGCTGACACTGAGAAAATATTTTGAGAAAAATAAAATTATTAAAAATTATTATGCTCTTTAACATGTGCTAAAATTTACTTATAAAGTGAGATTAACATCGATATATTATTTTCCAATTATAAATAAAATAAAATCCGAAATATTAGAAGTTAAAAAAAAAAAAAAGAACTGACTCTTTTATTTCCAACAAATTCATATCGAAATAAAAGAGTCAGTTTTATTGCCAACAAAGTCATATATCTTACTCATAACTGTACCCAAAAAAAAAAATTCTTACTTATATCTATTTTCATAATTCTACTTAACAAAAATATCATTGAAAAAAGCTAACTACTCGAAGAAAAGCATCTGAAAATTGTCTTGACAGAAATAATGAGGTGGACTCCTCTCTAATAAACCCCATCAAAGAAGCCTTCATTTATATAATTGCATTGTCCGGTTTATAGTAAATGCATTAATTATTTTCAGATATAAATAAATAATATAATTAAAAAATGCTGTAATACATATTGCTGCTTCTGAGGCTTTGGTTTTTTTTGGGGGGGGGGGGGGGCTTAAGAGTGATGTTAGTCACGTAATCACATTTTCTTAAGAAAGATCTAAAAAAAATTGATATGAAAATGGAGAAACGCATATTAAATTAGATATAAATAATATGATTTATAAAAAATTCAAAATCAAAATTTTATCTCTAAAAACAGTTTATTCTGTGGAGATTATTAAATTTATCTTTTATTATTAAAGTATGCTGTCTTGTGTTGTTGATTAACTTTTTGTTGTTTCCTTAGGTAGAAATTTATAAGAAAACATATTCTTAATAACGCGCGTGCTAGTACAAAAAGATAGGAAATTTGGATATATAAATCATAACTCAAATAATAAATAAAAATTATAAATAATTTTATCAAATAGTAAGCTAAATGTACATGCTCAAGTTGACAAGTCCTTAAGAGTTTAAACTTCCAAGAGAAGAAGAAAGCACATACAAAATATATTAATAAAATATTAATTAAATGTTGGGCATGACACTAGGTTGAGACAGATATATTTCACTTGCTTTAGAATAATTCACACCCCAAAAGAAACTCCAATAATATCTAGGTGCAATTGGTCATGACGCGTTGCTCGTTAAGATACAACAGTTAAGTAATTATATCATTCTTCACCCTACTTCTACACAAAGAGAGATAGAGATAAGATTCTCTTCACGTACATCTTTTTCTGTAGTCAAATATTATTTCACACAATATACTATAATATACATATATTTTCACATACATTATTTTTCATCAATATTGCAAGGCATGAAACACAAGTATGAATAGTAACAATGAGCAGCACGTCCATTCTTATTAGCCGTTTTGCAACATTAACCACATTTAACCCACTTAATTGCATACGAATGCTTTTATCGTTGGCCATCTAATGATCATTGAAGCAGATATTGGATCCATAATTCTCTTGGTCGTTGGAGCCATTTATTTGCCTCTTAACTCAAATCAGTTACATATATGCATTTGCAATGCTTCAATGATATTTACATCTAGTAGCCGTTTGGACGTTTTGTTTTCTTCTTTTAATTTTGACATGTTTTATAACAAATATTCCAACACTTTTGGCCGAGGGAATGGGTGAAGGGAACTCTGCACAGCAAAGAGCCAGGCGTACAAAGGCTGGGTTGTGGTGCAACACAGCGGAGTTGGAGTGTTTCGGATTGGACGGTTGGACCAACCCGTTCTTTTCTTCAGCCTTCATTAGCCTCAACGTGAATTATACAAAGAGAACAGAATGTCCATATGAGCCTATCCATATATGATATATAGATTTATCAATATAGAGATATGCTTATATCAATTTAATTTTAATTTAGCGTGAATGTAAATTATTTTTATATTTATTATCTAATCATGCATTGACATATCATTTAAAAAAAAAGTTAGACTTTTGAAGTAATTATTGTGATAATCAAATTCTTTTAATAATTTGATAATACATAATTAAATGATAGTGTAAAAAACTTCACATTAATAATAGTTTAAAATTAAACTCTACTTATATTATGAGTAAAATATATTTTACCCCCTTAAACCTTAAATTTTATTCCATGTACATTTTACCTCTTGAGATTTAAAAAAATACAATTTACTCCTATAATATTTATTATTGATAGAGTTTAAAACTCTTTTACTTCAAATGTTATTTAAATAATTAACAACGTCATCTTTAATGCACTGATCACGAGGTAATTTCCGTGTTCCTAATTACATATTTCATTCATCAGTGTTTGATGGGAAAGAATTCTAAACTTTTCTAATAGTGAAAGTAAATTATACCTTTTTAAATCTGAGATAAAATGTACATGAAATAAAATTAAAGCATGTAAAATATATTTTAGTCCTTATAATTTTCAACACTTTATTGTTATAAATATTCATTGACATTCATTCGAATCCAATATATAATTCAACTTCGAATGTGTGTCAGACTTTGGCACCTTTAGTCATTAGGAGCCCTTGATGTTCAGGGTAAAAGATCGATCCCCTCACCCTAATGAAGATCTCATAACTTATTCAAAAGATTAAGATCCTGATGTTACCAAACGATTATTTTAGTCAATTATCTCTAATTAATTAGACATATTTTAGTCAATTATCTTTAATTAATTTTAATTTTTAAGAGGGACTTTGACATTTTCTTAAAATTAAACAGTTTAAGAAAATGATTTTCATACAATTTATTATATAAAACTCAAATCTATACAATTTTCACCTCAACTTTAAATATTATACCAAACTTGTCTTGAGGACTAATAACAGAACAAAAGCAGCTTAGCCATCTTCCGTCACATATCAATTCCTCGTTAACAATTACCAGCACTATGAAGTAATTATATTTTATAAATTTAATTTTGAATTAATTTAATTTTAGTTAAAAGTGAATTTGAATGAGTTAATTTATGTTTGAAAATTTTTATTTAAAAATTAATTTTTTTAAATGAATATTTTTTAAATAATGTTGATGAAAATTACTTTAAAATATATAATTATTAAAAAAGATACAAGTTCTTTTAAATTAGATTATTAATAAATTAATGTAAAAAAGAATGATTATAATTAAATTAATGATAAAAAAATTCTTTTAAAAGTTAAGTTTACTTAAAATATTATAAAATAAAATTATTTTGAGTATAATTATAATAATATTTTTTAAAAAATTATTAAGTTATATTTATTTAAATATTATTAAAATAGTAATATAATACTAAATTATAAAAATATTTTTTATTAATATACACTCAAACAAATTTTTTATCAAAAAATAATAAAATATTACTTTTATCTAAAACATATTTGAGATAAAAATTTCATTGAATTTTCCCCTCGCAAAGACACCCTAAATGCACCATCATCACTATCCCTTTCGAGTCAAATTCCCCCTCGTAAGTATAAGCAACTATTTTTTCTCGTTATGCAAATGTAAAAGTTGCAACTAGGACATAGTTGTCAATTTTCATTTCGACTTTATTTAAATTAGAAAAGAAGTAAAGAAGAAAAAAAATAAAATAAGAAATGGATAGATTTTTTAAGTTGTTTTGATAAAAAAAATTAGAAAAAAAATAAAAAAAATAAATAAATTTTAATATAAATACATATTTTTCCGTATTTATTTCTTTATAAATGAATAAAAAGAATGTTATAATCAATAAATATTTCACATTTACTTATTTTTTATTCCTTTAAAAAAAAATAAAAAAATTATTGGACCTATTAATTTTTTTCTATTTTCTATTTTCTATTTTTTCTTTAATTAAATAAAAAATATATATTATTTCTTTTTTTTTTTTAACTCTATCTTACCTATTTCTTTCTTAACCTTCGTGACATTTCAGGCGTGAAATAAAACTCAATATCAACCACAAGTTTTATTTTTTATTTTTTTTGGTAATAAGTTTTTTTATTTTTTATAATAATGAATATTACCCCAAGTTGACTCGGCTTGGGCGTATCGCCCTACCAAATAAAGGTTTGCAAGTTTTGAATGGAGAATCACAGCTTCACACACAGCAAAAAGAATGCAGAATCAATCACCGCTTTCTCCACAGAAAATTTAGGCTGACGGACAAAATTTTCGAAAATATCTATCTGCCGTCAAATCACCATTAACGAAATAAACGCATAAACTTTGAAAGAAATGAAGCAAAATATCAATCATGGCAAAAAAAAAAAAAGATTTTAACAGTTAACACTCCTTCACCACTGATATGATTCTACGGTACTCTAGGAGTTGCTTTTCGTGAAATTTACAAGCCGAGACAGTACTATAGTCTACGCTAGTTGTAAATGAGTTTTGAAATCTTCTGAATAACCAGTCCTAGCTAGCATTTTTCACAGATGAGCAAACAAAAATGAAAAAGTAACTGAAATTAACATCGATTTCATTTACCTCGTAAATTCCCAAACCCTATAGTTCTTCCCGATGAGGAACGCACAGTGAGCATCGAGACACGCTTGCAGAACCTGATCGTAGCTAAGAAACTCTACACCCCAATCGCTCATGCTGATCTCCCTCCTCAAGCTCACTCCACTATACCCGAGGCATTCCTCTACGATCTTCTCCACCGAAGCACGTGCTAGGCTCTCGTACTCATCCGTTAACACGTAGTTCCTGAGATCCACAGGATCCACGCACATCTCCAACGCATGCCTCGAAATCTGAAGCTTCCGCCTATCCGAATGGTTATAGAAGCCCACGAAGGTGTGGCTAGGGTTCGCCAGGAACCGCCGGAGCATCATCGGCACGTAGTCGGCGTGAGCCAGTTGGAAAATGAGGCACCGGCGACCGACCGAGAGCTGCAATGTGTCCGCCGGAGCATCTCGCCGGCGAGGAGTCCACTGAACGCCGAGGCCGATGACGAGGCGGCGGAGGAATTGCCGCTGAAGGAAGAGCGTGGTGTAGAGCCACCTTCGTACGACGGAGGCGGTGGCGGTGACGGTGACGGTGATCTCGGTTCCGTGTAAGTTGACGGTGTAGATGCGGTGATCTTCGGTGGTGATAGAAATGGCCATTTTTTCAAAGCCTCTCGGTGTCGTTGGGAATGGGAAGATAGTACGGAGAAGAATAAAAGATTGCAAATTTGCAGCACTGAGTGTAGTGCAGTGCAGTGCAGTGGTGCCTTTTCGTGCCTGCGCCAGGCGGTTATATGTGGATTCTGACATAACACGAACGACTGCATAGTGCTGGTGGCTAAGCACCCTATTATCGTTTTGTGTTTAAAAATAAAATAAAATAAAATCAATTATCCAGTACTAAAAAATTTGTTCGAAAACTAATTGTGTAAAAGTTAAACAAAACCAAACATATACTTAATCAAACGCATAAAATAAAATTATGCATGTTGTTTGAGAACTTGAAAGATCTTCAATTTTTGCAAAGGCTGTCAATGATATACATATGTTTTTTTGTTTTGTTTTTGATACTAATGAGCTATATGTATATGTATAGTTACGTGTACGCCTATCAATTTGAGTTGGCCTGCTACGATTCCCTTAAATTTGTCTTAGGTCCTCTTTCTCATTCGCATGAAATTCATTTCTCAGGAAAAGGTTTTACAGTTTGGAAGGCAACAAATCCTCATGCTGGAGTGGAGACCTTCTAATTGGCTATTGGCTTTTGATTTTGCTGACAGAGAAGGTCATCTAATCTCAAATTCAACACTACATAAACTAATATATGTGATAACAAGAGGCAACAGCAAATAGTGAGCATGAAAAATGTTATACGGACTAATCTTATTGAAATGAAAATCTAATGATGTAGTGTAGATATATATATATGTGTGTGTGTGTGGTGTGTGTGTGAATTTTCATACTTAAAATATTTCATATGTAATATTATTTCTCTTATTCTATTAACTTAAAAATGATAATTCAATTTTATTCACGAAATAACTAGTTAGTGGAAACAATTATATATTTATTAATTAGTAGGATAATGATAAGATAACACTATATAATAAGTGAATTTTTTTAAATTAAGTAGGGCATTAGTCCACTCTAACGAGAATAAGAAATAAAGTTAATATACAATATCCCTTTCAACTTTCCTTCATAAGTATAAGAATTTGATTTTAATCCAGTGCAGTGTAAAATTTCACTCAATCATGTATTGTTAATTCATTAAAAAAAATTGACTATTATAATAACTATCTCAAAAATTTAACACTTTTAATGATATGTTAGTACATGATTAGATGACACTGAAAGTGAATTAAAATTAAATCTTAAGTATAATTGAGCAATTTTTTTCTTTTGTCATGCTAATATAAAAGTTGCAATCCATGCATGGTTGGTCATTTTTACTTTTATTTTGGGAGAATGACTTTTTAGTTCTTTTTGTGAAAGATAATACCAGTTTGGTTTGGCTTGAAAAATTAACCAAGTATTCAACTACATTAACTAATAATTTACATATGGTTAACTAATAAATTATCTTCATTTTGATACTTGATACGTGGTTAACAATATATAAATTATTGGTTAATGTAGTTAAATACTTTGTTAATTTTTCAAGCCGAACTAAAGAATAATTATCTCTTACAAGTTACATTATTAAATTATTTTCCCTTTTATTTTTATAGATAAATAATTTATATATATATATATATATATTATTTCACATATCTTTATTTATTTAAATTTTTTAATGTTAAAAAAATAGAAATACGCGAGATAAAATAAATGTGTATGCATCCTTCTTTATTTTTATGAATGTCAACAAAGGTTGGGACGTGGCTTGGCGTGCCTCGCTCCCTTCTGAACTTTTACTTTGTACTTTGTAGCCGATTCTGAAGCATTAGCAGGAGCAGCTCATACTCTGAAGGGGATTATCCGGTAAAGACGTTCGTTTCTGCAGTGGTTGTGACTTGTGCAAGTTGAAGTGTTGGACCAATCCATTAAAATTCCATGTAAACGAATTCCTTAGTTTCTAATTTTTGGCTAGGTCAGTTTGGTTGATAAATATAAAAATAATTTTATATTTACTCCGATACTTCAAATTTTTAAAGGATTTAATTTTTATCTACTGTCAGTGTAAAAAAAATTTACACTGTAATTCAATTATGTATTGACACAATATTAAAATAGTTAGACTTTCTAAGTAGTGGTTGTGATAGTCAAACTCTTTTAATGATTTGACAACATATAATTAGATGACAGTATAAAGAAATTTTACACTAACATAGAATAAAAATTAAACTCATTTTTAAATCATCCACATCATTCGGTTGCACATCATTCGGTTGATCATAACATTGTTATTATATAGCATGAGCAAAGGCGAAAATGTTAATTATAGTGATACTTTTCTATTTGTTGTGTGTTCTACATTTATTCGCCAGCTCATTTACATATGTGCCGCAAGATTCATCCTTTTATAAAAAGCTTTTATATCTGTAATATCACACCAAAAGTTCAAAAATGTATTGTTGATAAGTGATGGAGCGTTGTTATCTCATCTGATGTTTATGCGGGATGTCATTATGTGGTGAAATTTAGTTCTCTACATTTCCATTTTCCAGCACCTCCTTACAATATAAAAGGAAAGGCATTGTTCATAACTTTATAATCATGTATTTGCTTAGCAAGGGAAAAAGCTATAATTTAAACACATCTGTAATTTTAAAATGATGAATGATGGTTAAAATCAGAGTTTAATTTTTATCCACTTTCAGTGTAAAAAAATTTTACATTGTTATCTAATCATGTGTTATCAAATCATTAAAATAATTGATAGTAAATAAAAATTAAATCCTTAAAATCAATAAAGCAACTCATATATAGATTAACATGAATATCGATTATATACAGAACTTATTTCAGCACAGTATTCTGATAAATACTTTTTGTCATTATTCGAATCCAATAAATAACCTTTTCTTTGAAATTGAATTGCATCATTCAAATTAGAATTTCTCAAGAACAAAGAAACATTACTAGGCGATGGCTAAAATCTTAAAACAATTTTATTTTTGTTGAGAATCACATTAAGTTTTTCATTTTTCTTTCTCTTTTATAAAACTCTTAGAAGAAAAAAAACCTAAATGCTATATTTGAAAGAGGGAAAATTGTGAAAAGGGAAGGGGTGGAAAGAGATTTATTTCCCCTTGTTTAGATATTTAAGTAAGTAAAATAAGAGGAAGTCTCTTCCTCTTGTTTGAATGTTATAATTAAAGTAGAAGAAAATAATAAGTTTTAGAAATAAATTTTTAATATAGTCCTTATGATGCTAATTTTATAACACAAATATATAGTATAATTGTAATTTAATATCTATTTAATTATAATTAGATCATTTCTCCCTTCTTACCTCCTAATTTGAGAAAGATCCATTTTTGAATTTTGAAGAAGAAGGAGAAAAAACACTTACTCCTTATTTCCTTTCCTTTCTTCTAATTAAAAATTATTCAAACAAGAGTTGTGATTATTTTTTTCTTCATTTCCCTTCCTTATCCATATTCAAACAATACATAAAATCTTCTATTATTTTTTCTTCTCATTCTTTCTCATTTCAAACACAAGGTAAGGGGCTAAAAACCATCCTCATTAACAAACCAATGGCTCATTAACAATATTTACCATCACAGTGAAGCAAATCCTCCTCATCAGTATCTTCTATCTCGTTTTAGTGATTTTCATTTTTATTTCTTTTCATGTGTCAATAAAAATTTTTTTGGCAGGTGTGAATATTTATTTTTGATTATTCACAAACCCTCGTTTGAGTGTCGACTGATCTCACAATATTGAGATATTCTTACTTAGGTTTAAAATTTATTACCTTACTTTTACATATTCATAAATTTTTTGATAATACATTAAAAGATGAATCCACAATAACAACTTAACAAATTATGGGTAATTTTAGCTTAAATTTTTATAAGTATGTGTAAAAATAAAGTAGTGAGTTTAGAACTAAGTAAGAATATCTCGATACTATTACCCACAAGTTTTCATTTTAAATTTTTAAATATTTACCATATCCCAAGTTTACAAGGTTTAGAAGTAATAAACGCGGGATCACAGCTTTCCCAGAAAAATTAGGCTGATAGAGACAAAAATATGGAAATACTCGTCTACTGTCAAATCACCATTAATGAAAAACATTGTAAACTTAGGAAAGAAACGAGGCAAAACACCACAGCATAGCAGGTGCCAAAAACATATATCATAACGCTACCTTCACTGTGGATATGATTCTACCGGAGGCTGTACTTTCCAGTGAAATTCACAAGTAGATACAGTACTATAGTGTAAGCTAGTTTGTAACTGAGCTGTGAATTACTTTTCACATGTGAGCAAAAACAAAAACAAAAACAAAAAAACTGAAATTAACATGGAGTTTACCTCGTAAACTCCCAAACCTTATAGTTTTTCCCGATCAGAAACGCACAGTGAGCGTCGACACAACCTTGCAGAACCTGATCATCGCTAAGAAACTCTTCATCCCAATGGCTCATGCTGATGTCTCTCCTCAACCCCACTCCAGGAAACCTAAGGCATTCCTCTACGATCTCCTCCACCGAAGCACCTGCGAGGCTCGCATACTCATCCGTTAACGAGTACTTCCTGAGATCCAGAGGATCCCTGTACATCTCCAACTCATGATCCAAAGTCTCAAGCTTCCGCCTATCCGAATGGTTCCAGAAGCCCACGAAGGTGCGGCTAGGGTTCCTCAGGAACCGCCGGAGGAGCACCGGCAATTCCAGTTGGAAAATGAGGCACCGGCGACCGACGCAGAGCTGCAATGTGTCCGCCGGAGGATCTGGCTCGCCCGGAGTCTGGGTCCACTGAACGCCGAGACCGACGAGGAGACGGTGGAGGTGGAGGTGGAGAGTGGTGGATAGCCACTTTCGTACGACGGAGGCGCTGGCGGTGACGGTGATCTCGCTTCCGTGTAGGTTGACGGTGTAGTTGCGGTAATCGTTACGCAGGCACTGGTCGACGGTGATGGCCATCTTTTCATGTCACTCGCTGGGGAGGGGAGGAGGAAACACTGCGTCAATTTTGCAGTATGGATGATAAAGCAGCTATGCTTGTTGCGTAAGCTATGCACACCGACTCAAAACTTATTCAAGACGTCATTTATTCTCTGTTTTGAAATACGTTACGTACGTAATTTATAAAGAAATTATAGTATACAAGTTATTTAAATTGAGATTAATTTGTTTACAAAATCATTTTGTGTGATATATCATATCATGATTTATAAAAAGCTTGTTATTTTTAATAGAATCTGTAAACTATTGTATTTAAATAAGTTTTTTAATTTATGAGTTAAGGTGTTTGATCCAACCGTTAAGCAAAAGACTTGCATTGCATGTATTTCTTTAATGAAAGAAAGATAAAAAAAAACTTTGCATCCATTTTATAGGTCCAATAATCGTTCAATGAATTAAGCTAAAAGCCCATAAAATGATGGTTGCATAAAGATCAAGACTCTTACCAAAAAAAAAGAAAGGTAGAAATTTGGAACCATTTTGAACCACTGACTCTTGAGGGACCTGCGAGCACAAAGGGAAGCGTCAAGATATATTTCCTAAAAATGGTACAAAGTTCAAAACATTTGTGTCATTGCTCTTATAAAGCTGTTGCATCATCCAATCTCCATAGAACAATAAACTCAACCTAATTATCCTCCTGTCCATTGTGTTTTCAGAAGAAGAATTCTCTCTAAAGAAAATGAAGCTTTCAACTTTTTCAACTATCGTTCTTCTTCACTTAGCTACTTCATCCATCTTCTTCATACCACCAATCCAATGCACTCTCCCAAAACCAAGCTTAGTGGAGCAAATATGTCGTAAAACACCTCATTACCACCTTTGCGTTTTGACTTTAAAATCATGTTTATCTTCAAATCACAGAAGATCCAGCGCTGACATTGCCGGGTTTGCTCGCATGGCCCTTGAGGTTGTGACAGCCAATGCCTCCGCCACACTAGAGCACGTACACAAGGTTTACGTGCAAACCAGTGACACACAACTGAAAATTGCTTTGGATGGTTGCATTACTTCATACGCCAAGATAGTGAAGGTACATTTGCCAGAGGCTCTAAATGCTATGGACAAAGGTGACTACAAGGGTGCAAAACATGGAGCATATGCTGCTGGAAACCAAGCTGATTCATGTGAGAACAAACTCAAGGACACAGCTGGTTCGCCTCTGAGAGATACTAACCGATATGTGCATAATCTCTGTGCTATTACTGTGTCCATTGTTAACAAATTGCTTCAAAAACCAAACCACCAAACTTTGGCATAGGAATATTGATTTTGGGTTTTCTTTTTTATGTATTTACATCTCTTGAGCCATAGAGGCCTCTATGTCTTATTTTTTTTTTTGTTTTGGTCATGTATATTTAATTTGTACATACATAACAATGGCTAAAGCGGCCATATTGTGGTTTTAGCCTTTAAGGCAATGATATATGCAATTATAAAGTTTTGTAAAGTGAATTGTTACATAGGTGATTCAAAATTATTATATAAACTGGAAAAAATTGTTCAATAGCCAAAATATTTTCTGAATAAAAGACTCAGAGAATAAAATGTCATTTGTGTTTAGGGAGTGGTAAAGCAACATTTCTCCATAGGTTGGTTTGCCGTAGGGGTGGCAAAATAATCCATCCAGCCCAACCAAAGATAAATCCAATCCATCCAGTATGAAATGATTTTTAATGTATTGGATTTACTAAAACTAATTTATTTATTGGTTGGTCAATGGACAACATATCCACAAAGAACCACCCAAATGCTTCTCTGTGCTTAAAAGCGTAATCCTTCCTTTATGAGAATTGGAACGTTTTTACTTTTTAGCTATGAAGGCTGGCTTTCTCGACAGTAGCTTTTCGAAACTGTGTTTTGTCTAATTTTGTTCCTATTTCTTTTGTTTTTTGAGTTTTTCTTACGTTCTAGAAAATTAATAAAAAGAAAAAAAGAAAATCCCCGTATTTATGGTCACTATTTGAACTCCATTTGAAATACTTTTATGATTTTAGAAATTAAGTTGCTTCCAGCAAGCATTAACAAAATTTCTTAATTTATTTTATTTTAATTTATTAACCATGAAAATACACTGAAATAACGAATATGAGCAATTTAACGAATATGGTGATTGGTTTGAAATGGCTAACCAATTAAACTTTATTGTATTATGCTATTTATAGGGCAGATCTTGATAAAAGGCGTGCAGAGAAACAGCGTTTTGGGGAAGAGCGCAGGAAGGGGAACGTGGATAAATTGAGGAGGGAGATGGAGAAAACTGGAGGAGAAACCGTAGTCTTGAGCACTGGTTTGAAGGACAAGGAAACAAGGAGTAAAAGCATGATGGATGAGGAAGATGAGGTTGAAGAGGAAGATGAAATGCATGATGATGATTTGGGGATATATACTGAAGAGGAAGATGTTATAGATGCATATATACGAAGATGATTGTTAAACTCATCCATCAAAAAGTTGATAACTATGTGAACTCATTCTGATCGGATTCTAATAAATTAATATTATGGTTTTCCTTAGTCAAATATCAATATGTTTTCTTTCCCTAAGAAACCCACAATTCTTAAGACTATCTAATATAACATCTTACCTGGCAAAGCCTTAATGGAGTCGACAGTGGCCATTATGTGGAGTTCGTGGAAAGCTTCTAATAGCATTATTTTCCTCATCAAATAGTTAACAGAGCTTTAAATCAGTGGAAAGAGTTCAAGAAATCTATTCATTTTCTTACATAAAAAGTGTTTTTCTTTTTCTTTGTGTATCTGATCTCCCAACAATTTTTCTTTCTGGTTTCGTTGTTGGTTTGGGAGTGCTTGAGTTCTTAATTTTACCTGTGTTTGAAGTACAGGAGTGACCTATTTCTCCCTTTTCATTGTAAAATGAAATTAGGTTAAAATATATTTTTAGTTTCTATAATTTATACTCGATTTTTATATTAACTTTTATTTTTTTTATTATAAATCAGTCTTTGTACTTACAATTATTAACAAAATGGTCCATGCTGTTATTCTCTGTTATGACACTGTCAGTTTATGATTTGACGCGAAAAACGGATGCTGAGGTAACACCGCTTTTGTCTATGTCATCGTCTTTGACATTATAATATGGACCAAATTAAAAACAAGCTAAAACTATAAGGATTAAATTAAAAATAAGATAAAATTATAAGAATCAAATATATAGAATATCCTTTAAGAACATTTTAACTTAGCCATTTTCCTTTTCCATTCTGCATAATGTGTAATCTTATATTTAGTAGGCATTATGTCCCTAAACACAATCTTACCACTATAATTTTTCATGTTGGCATACAAGCTTCTAAAGATATAAGCATGCTCTATCCTACCAACAAACAAATATCTATGCTTAAAAACTACTAGATATTTTTTTTTTGGTTATACGTAAGAGTATCATCGAGCTAGCTTTTGCCTCAACTGTGACTAGGTCCCTTCCTATATGATCTTAAGGGTACATCCCCACATATGTATGGTGATTTAAGAGAATTCATTAGTCCAAGGTTCAAATTCAAGTAGTTAAGATAAGAAGTACATATTGTTATACCTTCACTGTTAGGTCAACTACATTGAGTTAAAACTAGTAGTAATAACATAAATATAAAAAACTGAAACTATATTGAAAATTAAATGAAGCAATGAAAACATAAGAACACTAAATAAAAAGATAAAAATGTAAAAAAAAATGACAAGTTTTGAGTTTTTCTTTTTGTCGCTTATCCATTTTACAATCTTTAAGAATACATAATAACTCTTATCATACTTAAAGTTAAACTACTCTTATGGTATATATAGACAGTAAACACATATTATATATTTAGTCTCTATAGTTTTATCTTATTTTTAATTTAGTCTTTATGATTTTCTGTTGTTTTTAATTTAGTCCCTATAATATCAAAGATAATGTCACCTCAACCTCTGTTTTTCACGTCAGACCACAAACTGATGACATCATAAATAAAATACGAGAATTGATTTATAAAGAAAAAATATATAAATTAAATTAAAAATAAGTGCAAATTATAGATATCAAAAATATATTTTATCCATGAAATTATATCTTATCTTGAAATAAAAAAGTTTCAAATTAAATTGTTTATGCTTTCTTGTTTGTATCAAACCTTTTTGGAAAAAAAAATATTGAACTCAGGAAGAAAGTTTGTATTATTGTTTATGTTGAACTTATTTATCGAAGGCAACAAGTCACAATTATCTTATAAATGTGCTTTGGTTCATAATAAAAATAGGGGTATGTTTGTGACCATTCTCCGTGTTTTATTTTTAAAAACTATTTTTCACATATAATGTACTAAAATAGTTTTTATGATCAATAAAATAAAATAAAATGCATCTGGGATAATTTTATTTCAAATACATTATTTGAAAGAAAAAAAGACAAAAAACAATTTGTATATTATTATAGTTTTGATATGAATAAAAACTGTTTTCATGAGTTGTTTTATGTGTTTTCAATAAATTCAATTTGTATAGTATTACATTTTTGTCATGAAAACAGTTTTCATGAGTTGTTTCTCATGTATTCAATGAATTCAGAAAACAGAAAATATAAAACATAAAACAAATATTCAGGGGCGAAGTCAGGAGATTCTCTATAGGGGCCAAATTAAATTTTTTTTTTAAAAAAAGAGATGTAAAAGTATCATTTCAAAAAAATTGGCCTCCCTCAAACTACCCCCTGCCCTTGTAGATATATATTTTGTATTTTCTATATTTTTAACACAATAAAACAGAAAACTATTATTAGTATATATACAATCAAAACAATCTTTCAAAGAAATTTTATTATATTTTACTTTTTGAAAATAAAAAACTGCTTTTATCAATTTTTTATTTATAAAACAACAAAAAATTCACAATTTTTCTTAGGGTAAAGCATGTAATTAAAAACTAAACAAATACACCCCAAGAAAACATAAGACAAATCCATTAAATTTTGTCAGAAGTTTTAACCTCTTTTAAAAATAAGTAATAATATAACACCAAAAGGCAGTGGAACTTAATTCTGTAATTGTGCTAAAACAGTAGGATTCCCCTCTTAAAGAGCATTCACTTGTGGTAGAATACGTCTATGCATTATCTAGGTTTCGATTCTTGTGTAAAACATATTAAAAATATAAAATTATTCATAAATATTTACTTAAAACTTATGCTTTTTTTATTTAGAAAAACATAAGATTTGTAACGGATATATTATATTATTAAGGTAATCCAAGAGTTATAACTTATATACCTTACTCCAGAAAAACGAAAAGGAAAAAAGTAATCCGAGAGTCAAGCACTTAAGCCTACGATCCGTTATCGATCAGGATTTACTGTTCCTGATTTCTAGTTTATCCAGTTATCATCCCTCATCATCACAAATTCACAATCCCATTCCCAAAAACTTTTCTCCAAAAACAAGAATAAAAAATTATAGGAAATATATAGAAATCCATTTTCGTCTTTCTCGGCAAAAGGCTTCGAGAGAGAGAGAGAGAGAGCGTGCAGAGAAGAAATCCGATTCTTGAATTAATATCATCGTTGAGAAATGGCAAAACACGAAGAGCTTCCGATCCCCATTTTCGACACGCTCAACCCTGTTTACGGCGAATCTTCTGAGCTGGAAGAAGCTCAGCTTCGTTTTGATAATTTGAAGTCCAAGTTTCTCGAAATCTTCGGCCACCTTCCTCAACTCTTCGCTCGCTCACCTGGTCCTCCTCCTCCTCCTCCTTCTCTCTCTCTCTCTATGTGATTCTTTTTTTCTGGTTTTCATTCTCTGAATTGAACATGCATTGGTTGGTTTTGCTGTGTTTTTCTTTTATTGCGTTGCAGGGAGAGTGAACTTGATCGGGGAGCACATTGACTATGAGGGCTATTCAGTGTTGCCAATGGCAATTCGGCAAGATACGATCGTGGCCATTCGGAAAAACGAAGCCGAAAATGTTCTCAGGATTGTTAATGTGAATGATCAAGTATATACCTTGTGTACTTATCCTGCTGATCCTAACCAGGTGGGTCCTTATTATGCATTTTTTGCATTGCATGTTGTTTTTATGATTCCATTTTCGCTATAACTTCGTTCTAATTTATATACTGTTACTGTGCCTTTCTTTTTCTTGCAGGCACTCGACTTGAAGAATCACAAATGGGGCCATTATTTTATTTGTGGGTGAGTTAAAAAAAATTCCATATTTCTCTTGCTATTATTTTTATTTTTTCTTTAATTTTAGTTTTAGATAGACATTGTGTGCTTTGTTCTCCTGGGCCAAACTTGCCTAACACTACCAAGATAATGCAGATTGTATATCATTTGAGCCATTAGCCCTACCAGTACCTGACGTGCATGCTGGTTACTTTTCAAATCAAGTTTACAAAGAAAATTAATGCATACAAGTTATTTAAATGATATTTTTTCTATTTGTAGACCGGAATGCAAAATGAAGAAGCCTGGATAGATGTTAGTGTTTTTTTTTTTAATTTTTTATTGGGTGTTCGATGTATTTAACAGAATAAAGAGAAAAGTATATTGTTGTTGTTCAACTCAGTATAAATTGATAATACGGTTTCTGTAGGTACAAAGGTTATTATGACTATGCAAAATCGAAAGGAGTGGATGTTGGTGAACCAGTTGGACTTGATGTCCTTGTTGATGGAACAGTTCCAACAGGTGTGTTCATTTTTGTTTAGATTAGAATGGTGCTACTGGAGATATCCAAATTTACCTCTTTGTGAACTTAGTTCATCATCTTTGATACTCTATTAGTCATGACAGAGTCATGTCTGTTGTTTGTTAATGGGGTTAAATTCAATGAACAATGCTTATTTTTATACAGGTTCTGGACTATCAAGCTCAGCGGCATTTGTTTGTTCTTCCACAATTGCTATTATGGCTGCTTTTGATGTGAACTTTCCAAAGGTATGCCTTTTTGTGCTGGAATATATATACTAGTTTGTACTTTGATGGGGACTTCAGTTCCAGAGTCATCAATAAATCAGTTGAATCTAAACAACATTGATGCTCTTGGTAAACTGTTGCATGCTGAAATTATTTGGATTTAGAATGTAAGATTCTAAATTTTTTTGTAATGATGGTTCAGATGTCTGATAAGATAATATTACCAGGATTTTACTTGTTGTTTAGGTAACAAAAAAAATGTTCAATTTTTATAGCGTGGGCAAACTGATAGTATATCTAAATCTTGTATTAGGATCACCACTTAGTGGGGTGGTTATTGAATCGAAGGCTCGATAAGCTCAGCTCGCTCTGATTTGAAGCTTGATAATATCAAGTTCAAATATGATAGGGAAAAGGACATTTTAGTTCAGCTTGGCAAAGATAATGTCAATTTGGTTTGTTTTAAAAATTAACCAACTATTCAACTACATTGACCAATAATTTACATATGGTTAACCACGTATCAAGTATCAAAATAAAGATAAATTATTGGTTAACCATATGTAAATTAGTGGTTAATGTAGTTGAATACTTGATTAATTTTCAAAATGAACCAAATTGGCATTATCTTTACCAAGCTGAACTAGAAGGTCATTTTCCCAATATAAATTATTGGTTAACCATATGTAAATTAGTGGTTAATGTAGTTGAATACTTGATTAATTTTCAAAATGAACCAAATTGGCATTATCTTTACCAAGCTGAACTAGAAGGTCATTTTCCCAATATGATATAAGGCTTGATTATATAATTGAGCTGAACTTGAACAGTACATCTTCGAGCTCAATAGACTCGGCTCAAGCTTGATTAATTATACATAATATTTATTAATTTTATAAAAATATATTTATAATAAATTTAATTAAAATAATTTTAATTATATAATTATAAAACATTATAATTCAAATTGAGCTTGAGCTTAGTTTTTCAAGCTTGGTAAAGCTCGGCTTGAGCTCGAATTTGATAACTCAATTCCATCTTTATCTCCACTGACATGATAGTATTACAGGAAGGTCATACACCCTATTTTGAGCTATTTGTGACTGTTGAAAGTAATGTTTTGCAAACCCTCATTCATTCATTCATGATTTCTTTTTTTCTATTTTATTTTTATAATTTGTTTTACAATATACTTTCTTGATACTGAAACGAGCTAAAGTTCTACAGTTTTATGTAATGATTTAATGTTAACCTTTCATTGTAGTCTACCTATTATCTGTGATACATTGTGATTGATACCTTTACGTGGACAAATTACCACAGGCCTTGCATTGACAGCTTGTCCTTGCTTTGGAAAATATTTGATTGGTGTTTATTTTAATTATTTACCTTTTTTTTTTATTCTTTTTCTCACATACATATATTGTTGACAGAAAGAACTTGCACAAGTTACATGTGAATGTGAACGACATATCGGGACACAATCTGGCGGGATGGATCAGGTTGTACACATCATTCATCACAGATATGTTCTGTTCTAATTTTAATGCAACCAGTTACCTGTCCAAGCATGGTCTTTTTCTTCCAATCACCTTATGGATGTGTAACAGCTTCTTGCTAATTGCCACTGATTGACTAATTGTTTTTTAACTTGCATTTGAAGTATCTTGTCTCAAGGGAACCTATTTTTATCTGGAGTTCTAATCTATCATTCAGAATAAAACTATGTTAAGGATATTCTACTATCTGTGATTTGGTTTCCAATTTTGAAACTCAAACTCTACAAAGTATTAGATATTCAAATTGTTTCTTATTTTGAGTTGGAAATGATACAGATGGTTTAATTTCCATAATTTTAGAGGCTGATTACTGGTAAGTCATTATGCTTGTGGCCTCAATTTGAAAATGACAGTGTAGGATTCAATTCACTGTGGAGGTCTGTTGCACATTAGTGCATTACTCTGCTTCCAACTAGCTCTCATCATATATATATATATTTGTTAATAATTTTGAATTGTTACATGGTACATATGATTGTATCCAATGCATAGTTTAGATAAGCTTCCAATGCCAATTTGTCTTGCTCTTGGGGACATTCTGAAATTGTACCTGGAGTTATATCTTTTTCTTGTTTTACTTGATAGGCAATCTCTGTCATGGCCAAAACTGGGTTTGCAGAGCTGATTGATTTCAACCCAATCCGTGCAACAGATGTGCAACTTCCTGCAGGTGGGACTTTTGTGATAGCCCATTCTTTAGCAGAGTCTCAGAAGGCTGTCACTGCTGCTACAAATTACAATAATAGGGTTCTCGAATGTCATTTGGCTTCTGTAAGTACTTTTCAACATAAGATTGCATTTGCTTCATTCTTATTTCTTGTTTACAGCCCCTAAGCATTTCTAAACTATTTTGGATTCAGGAATGGAAGGTAGGGGTGAGATGGAATTGACCTTCCATACCCCCTTGCTCCGCCTGTTGCATTTACTTGTAACCCCCTACCTATTTAATATTACTGGAGCAAAGCCTGTTTATCTTTCATCATACTGTAACTTATTTATCCACTTAAGGCATTTGACAAAATAATTATAATAATAAAATAATCATGGTGATATTGATTAATTTACTTAGATATTTAAACATGAACACATTAACTGATTATTTGGAAAACTCTTGCTATTCAAGCTTGACAAGTGGAAAATGTGATTATGATAACAACTCTCTCCGTCAATGCTATCCTATATTACATATTTCATCATGTTTCCAATACTATTAATATAAAAAAATTAATTTTTAAAAGTGCATTTTCATGCTTTTCAGCTTCACTTCATTCTTCCCTTTATCAACTATTTATAGCCTGTAAGAATACATATTTAAGTTGGAAGGGAATGTATAAATAGATTGATAGAATCTAATTACATGGTCAATTAGATTTAACTCATTTAAGTTCTTTCATAGCCTGAAATCTAAAACTTTGCATTAGCTATTTCTGTTATTAAAGAAAAAAGAGAACCTGTTTATTTCAGATATTTCTTGTCCTATGATGTTGGAGGTAAAAAAATCAATCAACGTGTGCGTGTGTATATGTGCACATATATCAAAATCTAGTTGTTTACGTGAACCTGCAACTTGCAAGTCCTCGTGTTGTCAATTATATTTATGAACTCAAAATGTGCTATTGTGAAATTTTCCAGATTGTGCTTGGGATAAAACTAGGAATGAAACCACAAGAGGCAATATCAAAAGTGAAAACACTGTCTGATGTTGAAGGCTTATGCGTATCATTTGCCAGTAGTAGTAACTCTTCCGATCCTGTCCTTGCTGTCAAGGTAATTTTACCTGGTATGATGGTGTCCTTCAAATTAGTTTTGTGAACACAACATATTAGAAACATGCTATTTCTGAGAAAGAATTTACATTCATAAAAATTATAAGCCTTTTCCTTTTAAAATTTTTTTAAAAAATTCTTTTGGGTGCAGGAATTTTTGAAGGAAGAACCATATACAGCTGAAGAAATTGAGGAAATTACTGGGGAAAAGTTGACCTCATTTTTTAGCAGTAATCCAGCTTATCTGGATGTCATAAAAGTTGCTGAGAAATACAAGTTACATCAGGTACTTTTCTTAAGCCCCGGTAGCAAAGTTACTTTCATCTGTATAACCATGCCAAGATTGAAATATGCTTAACTTTTCTGTTAGCACTTTGCTTCAGCTACTTACAGTTTTAAATGGTAGTAGTTATTCTTTTTGGTTC
This sequence comes from Styphnolobium japonicum, assembly GCA_023212625.1. NCBI lineage: Eukaryota > Viridiplantae > Streptophyta > Magnoliopsida > Fabales > Fabaceae > Styphnolobium > Styphnolobium japonicum. The sequence goes on along the minus strand of JALBWW010000003.1, from coordinate 13,762,390 downwards.
TGGACTTCTGTGATAATTGTCAACTACTGATGGGATGGTGTTTATTTCTCTGGATTGCATTAAGCCCCAATAGTGGAGTTACTTTTGTCCCATTTTAATATCTGAATATACTCAACCTTTTGGTTAGCAGTTTGCTTCAGCAACTAGCAGTTTTAAATGGTAATGCTTTTAGGTTCTGGATTTCTTTTGTAATTGACAACTACTGATAGGATAGTGTTTATTTCTCCAAATTGAATTTACGGTTATCTAGAAGGCTTCATGCATAACTTATTCCAATTGGGAAATATCTTAAATTTTATTTTGGCTGTTGTGTTGCATGGTACCAACAACCATTTCTCATTGGTTGTAAATGCTAATGTCTAGTCCCTTTAATATGCTGCTATTTTTTTTCTAGAGAGCTGCCCATGTGTATTCAGAAGCCAAGAGGGTACATGCTTTCAAGGATATTGTATCATCAGAATTAAGGTGACTCTTTCAGTTTGATCATATATAGCTATGTTTTTTCATGATTGCTCTTTCATTGTTTTTTTAATTCTCATGAGACATCTCTGGATTGCTTAGAGGCTAGAACTTGATAACTTTTAGAAGAATTGGTTAAGTATTTGGTGGTCCAAATGTAAAAAGATAAAAACCAATCATTGAAGAATATTAACCCAAGAAAATTTACAGGTAATTAAAGTTTAAAACTTCCTGATTGAGTATTTCTATTTTATTAGGTGCATGCTGCTATTTCTATTGCTTTCACATGCAGACATTAGCTGATAGCAAAATGTGTCTATGCTAGCCTACTTCTTGAAATTTATTGACATTGTATGCTTGGCTTATGAGCTTTTCATTTAAATTTGGCATTAAGACATCTATGCCAACCCATTGAAATGTTACTGTTCCACATCCTGCTAATATTCATGCCTAGCTTGCAGTCATTACTGATATGTTTGTAGTATTCAGTTGGTCTTGGATATAAATTGGATGAGGACCACTTTGAATTTCTTCTAATATATGTATCTTAGTACATAATGGGGGTAAAGTTTGTTATTTTATCGCTTTATTTTCATTAAAATATGTTTGAGGATTCATCTCATTAGTTTCCATATTTTGTGATCCTTTTTTAGGTGGTCAATATGTTTCTTGGATTTTAACTAATCATTATTGTTTCAGTGAGGAGGACATGCTAAAAAAGCTTGGTGACCTTATGAACGAGAGTCATCATAGCTGCAGTGTTTTATATGAATGCAGGTAAATGACAAACAATACTCTTGGTCTCAGAATGCCTTCTGTCATTAAAAAAATTTGTGCTTTGTTAAGTATTGGATTCTCTCTGGACGGATGTCTCTTTATAAGGCATGATTAGTTTCATGAGCTTTTTCAACCTTCAAATAACAAAATGAAGAATACTGTTCGTACGGTGTAATTTCCTTTTTCAGAACATAAAATGATATTTTCTTTATTATTCATGGTATCAGCTGTCCAGAGTTGGAGGAACTCGTAAAAATTTGTCGTGACAATGGTGCTTTCGGGGCTAGGCTTACTGGAGCTGGATGGGGTGGTTGTGCAGTTGCTTTGGTGAAAGAGAGCATTGTCCCACAATTTATCCTGAATTTGAAGGTTTGCTATCATTTAATACTTAACAATCCTATTAACCATTGGAAATTTGGAATAAGCAAGTTAATGATCGATTTTATATCCATTTCAGGAACGTTTCTACCAAGCTAGGATTGACAAGGGCGTTATCAAGAAGAACGATCTTGGCCTTTATGTATTTGCTTCTAAGCCATCAAGTGGTGCTGCCATTTTCAAGTTTTAGTATAATTTCATTGACCCACTTCACTTTTATTGGCTGAAAACATGCAGGTTACCATATGCAATTTCTGATGGAATAAGATTAAATGGTTCCCTAATTGTCATTAAGTTGCTTCTGATATGCTTGTCAATTATTGAGCAAAATGAATTATCATTTTGTTGAACAGCAGTGAAGTTAGTTTTTGTAATGGACAAATGATAGTATTACAAAAAAGTATTTTTGTATTTGTTTAATTTTTTTTAAACGTTTAAAAATATCATTGAGTCAGTTTTAATGTCAATTGAAATTGAGTTCCTTCACTGACGATCATAAAGGTATACTCCACACTGATACATTTAAAGAAATTAATTATCTTTTTAAGTGCTGCCAAGTTTATTTAAATTTTTTTGATTGTAAATGAATTTAGATAAAAAAATTCATAAAAATAAATAAATTTAATGGTAAAAAAAGAGTTGTCCATAGAAAGGACTCTGTGAGAGACTAAGAGCCTGTTTGCACAAAGGCACGCTGGCAAGAATGCTCAGTGTTATTCCTCTCTCTCAACACCTGTTGGCTTTGAGAATTCTTTACCAAACATGCCATAAACAGTTTATCCTGGATTACAATTAATCTTTATTACATTGGCGGCTTTCTGTCTTTAACGAACTAGAGGATAAGGTTTGTGGTTCTAAAACTTTTGGTTCTCACTAGTTTTGTTTTTATTAATATGATATGACGTAAGTGCAGGCTTTTTCTACATTATTGAGTGTGTTGGTAAATTATTCATAATAACATCTATTTAAAAGTGTATTTTATTTTTTTGATAATTTTAAATAATTTTTTTTTAAATGTGTAGCTTTTAACTGATTTTTTTTATAAGTGTATGAATTTGTAATTTTGTACTCCATTTAATTTTTTATAACAAAAAAATATTTCTTTATAAAAAAAATTATAACATACAAAAAATTTGCAGTTTGTTTACATATCAACTTGGCAATTTGTCAGAAGTCTTAATCATCGAATGTATATGGATGGGTGCATGAGATTATTATACTTAGGGTCGTTTGTATTAAACTTTTTTGGAGTAGGAGTAATTTTTTTAAGTAATAAAATATTTTTTTAAAAGTTGAAGAGTTTAAACTTTTAAAAAAAATATTTCATGTACTTTTTTGTTACACATAAAATATTTTTTTAAAAATTTAAATTTTTTAACTTTTAAAAAAAATATTTTTATTATTTCAAAAAAATATTTCTACTCTTAAAAAAATTAATACAAATGAACCCTTAATTGATAAATAAAATTATACAAATGGGCCCTTAATTAATAAATGGAGTTATTAAAATCTCTTAGGAAGCCTTGTATATTGCTTTTTTAGAAAAATGTTAAATGCGGGAGCTTTGTTCGCAACTCCAATGATCTTGCTGGGACCTGGCGAATCTCGTAATATCAGAGCCCACGTGCGTTTGTAGCTTAGTCATTAGATGTGGGTTCAAAATGCACATGATCATGCAAAAGCCCTTATTTATTACCTTATTAGAGGATCTCAATCCATCGACAAGTCAATAATAACGTCTTACTATTTTTTTTGGTCATGATAGTAACATCATACTCAATATTTATATATTCTACCTCGAACTCGTCTTTTTAAAATTGTAATAATATATGATTTTGGCTCATGGGGTGGTGGAGTGATGCAATTTCAAAAATTAAATAAATACACTTTATAAAAACTGTTAATAATTAGATTAACTGTAATTAATATTCATTATAACAATATAAAAGTTGAATTCGGGACTACTGTCCTTATCTTTTCACATTCCTTTTCTTTGGCTATGCTCCTTTCATATTTCAGTTCTTTCACTTCTTTGTGACAGAAATATCAATTACAGAGAGCAAAAATTCAATGCATGAAAAAAAGATGGCTTGAGTAGATGTTTATATGTTTCCTTGGAAGCAAAAAATCTATAGTCAACCAAGCTCATCAAATATCAAGTTCATCCATTCGAAATTTTCTCTCTTTTTATTCCTTCTTCTAGTTCATTTGCTTGAAATATATACATTAGGCTCAGCGAGGGAACCTGGATATCTTGCCGAATTGCTTATAATTTCTGCTTTTTGTTTTGCAAACCAATCTTTTAAAGGACCAGTATTCTATTTAATAAGGTCACTGATGGTCGATGGACAAATGGACAATTATAGTGTAAAATCTTTCTACATACAGAGCTACTTTATAAGCCTTTTAAAAAAAGAAAAGAACAAAGAAAATTTACAACTTCTAATCAATCAATCACTACACGGCTTTTAAAAGGAATAAAGTAATGTTACATATTTTACATGTACCACTTTCAAAGTTTCTATATTATTAAATTTAATTAAAATTACTTCAAAATTTATATGTATTAATTTATATATAGTTAATAACTTTACATATTAATGATTTTTTAGAAAATTCATATAACATATTCCAAAGGGATGAAGGTTAAATTTGCTTATATTACAAATGATTGAAAATTCATCCTGCTTGATGGGGGGAAAAGAGTTCATGTTCTCAAGTCAAGGTCTCACTTTGCCTCCCAAACTTGTATTCCTCCAAAGATGCCATGGCAGATAGAAATCTAGATTGTGGAGAGAAACAATGGTGTCCCCACCTGCAGAGCAGCACAGCTCTCTGCATTGAATACGGCACTGGCAATTGAGGAAGCATATCATCTTTGTGAGATACTCAGCATTTTTCATGTGGGTTCCTGCATCTCCTAAAGCCATTTCTTAAAAATTAAAAAGATCCCCCCCCCCCCTCCCAAAAAAAACAATTAACATGATTTGAAACAAAAAAAAAAAGTTTCAAAAGAATTGACTAAATTAAACTTTTAGACTGCGTGGAAAATTGGTGCACATTCTACCATTTTTGTCCAGTCGTGCATAGCCTTATTTTTTGCCATTGAATTATTGTTTTCCGAAAATACTTACTAATATCACATTTTAAAAATACTTTTTATCCCTTAAAAAAAAAACAGCATACATTCCCTCAGCTTCAAGGTAGCAAATTTTGAATTGAGATTATCATTCAAAGTTTAATAAACAGAGATAAAATTCATAATCAACTTATAACCGAAGACATAAGGGTCCTCAACTTAAATCCAGTACAAATTTGTTTAACATACTATTGTGTAAATAACATGATTTAAACAAAATAAGCAGACATATATTTATCGATGACAAAAAAACAGAAATTTAGAAGCAAGGGGGGAAGAGAGAGAGAGGGGGGGGGGGAGCCACAGCATGGATAATTTTTTGTGACCTTTATAAGGAATTGTAATTATGTGAGCAGGTTCGATAATTTTTTTTATTTTTCATTTTTTTATTAAAAGAAAAGTCATTGATTGTTGTGGGGTGAATTGACTATTTTCAACTCAAAATTGATATAATAAACCAGACTTCGTAAATTATAGTACAAAGACAACTCAAAATGACAAAATGGTGTTAAAAAGTAATGTTTTAAAAATTAGTCTAATCAAATTAGTTTAATTGATTGAACTATAAATTAAAAGTTTTATTGATTTTGTTTCAATCAAAAAATTATTTGAATAGTTAAATTATAAAAAATTATTAAAAAATTAATTAAATTAATTAAATAAATAAAAATAAGAAATAAAAAATTGACTAATTCATTTATTAATTTTTAAATTAAATTTTTATTAAAAAAGAAAAAAATAATTCTTTTTTATAAAACTTAAGATTTAACTTTTTTAAAAGTTAAATTGAGTGTTTTTTACAATTTTAATTTTTTTTCATAAAATAAGTAACAAAATAATAAAATAATTTATAATTTTTATAATTAAAAATTAATTAAATTGATTAAATAAATAAAAATAAAAAATAAAAAATTGACTAATTCATTTATTAATTTTTAAATTAAATTTTTATTAAAAAAGAAAAAATAATAATTCTTTTTTAAAAAACTTAAGATTTAATTTTTTTTAAAAGTTGAATCGAGAATTTTTTACAATTTTAATTTTTTTTTCATAAAATAAGTAATAAAATAATAAAATAATTTATAATTTTTATAATTAATTATATATAATATACTAATTTAATTACCAATTTAATCGATTAAATCAATTAAATTTTAAACCTTCTTTTTTAATTATCTGCTTGAACCAAATTTCAAAACATTAGTTAAAAGTTTTTGAAACAACGGGCGTATTATCATCCATATCCATATATACATAGGACAAAATGGGTAAAGAAAAGTGGAAACAACAAACGAAAAAGAAAGAAAATACAAAAAAACAAAATGGGGGCCACGCAATGAAATTCGGAGTTGCCAACTGTCGGTGAGCCTTGGCTGGCTGCAATTACATACACCACCTTCCGTATTTTGGGTGTATATTAATATGCCGTTTTTTTTGAAGACAAGACAGCACATGCCATGGAAACACAAACTCAATGAAGATTGAAGAGAGAGAAAGACAGAGTTAGAGAGAGATTTTTGTTTGAACTTTTAAGAAATCTTAAAATTGCAGTAATTTTCGTTCTCCTTTCCCTTCCCTTACCTCTCGCTCTATGCAAAATCAACTCTTCCATTCCATTATCGCCGAATGCTCTTTGTCCCCTCATCGGATCTGCAGTTCCTTCCCTTTCCCACAAAGGTATTCACTTTTCTTCTTCTTCTTCTTCCTATTATTATTATTATTATTATTATTATTATTATTATTATTATTATTATATTGTAATGGCTGAAACTAGTCCAAAGTTGTTGACTTTATCCATTTTTCATGGGTACCCATTTATTAATCATCATCATGGTTGCAACAATGTAAGTTTATATGATGCGGGGTATTGGTTAGTGGGCGGAAAGGTTTCACTTTTCTACATTTTTTTTTCTGGGGTTCGTTGGTTATATGTATTTGTTCTGTCTTCGTCTCCATTCTGGGGACTTTTCCTGGATGAGAGCCATTTCTGTGCCTTTGATGGCTCCATTTGCGTTTTCCTTGCTTTGATGCCCCTCTTCCTCAAACTTTCTCTTCGATTTCTGTTTTTGCGGCTGTTCTGGTCCTTGCTTTCTTCTCAAGGATTTCCTGATTTTTTTCCAACGTTGTTTAGAAATTTGAATTGGTGCTTTTGGTTAGCTTAAAGTTGTATCGTTCGATTTACTTCAGCCCGCCACTTCATAACAAGACTAATTCCCTCCATTAAAGGGAAAACCTTTTGTAAGATTGTTAATTTGGTGCAATTGATTGAACTCTGTCTCTTGTTGTGATGCAGGGTCATTCCATTCCTGGGATTACATTTTTTCGTTTGTTTTGAAAGAGTGGTTGAGCTCGTGGTAAATAGAGCTTAGAAACTTTAATATTGTCTGAACTTGTCTAATGTGCAATCATAGAAGGTATGTGAATTGTAATTGAGCTGTATAGCAAGCTGTCTACTTCATGATTTATGGTCAATTAGGCCCTTAGTGCATAACGTCTGTTCAGGAGGTCATTTTGTGGAATGGGTTGAGTTCAAGGATTAAGTTTCTGGTGGCAGTTTAGAGGAAATTTTGTAGGGTAACAAGCAGGGAGAAGTTGGATTAGGTTTGTGGCTTTGGGATGGATCAAAGAAGTGCAAGAGATAAGGATACTGAAGTTGATCTTGAAAGTGGATTGCCACTAATTGGAGATGATTCAAAGAAAGTCTCTACTCCAGGTACTGCAAAACAAGGAAAGACATTACTTGCGAAGATTTCTGGTGGGCTTGTTGGAGGTTCTGTAAAAGGTGAAGATAGGCCAAGTTTATACTGCAACGAATCAAATTTAAGTGAAGTTTCTGTGGATGTGATGAAAGTGACAAACAAGTCATTGACAGGGCGAGACTCAGTGGGTCGTGCAGAGAAGGCTCCAGTAAAGGAGAAACGTAAAAAGGCCAGTAATAAAAAGGCTCCCAAGCCTCCAAGACCTCCACAAGCTCCATCATTGGATGCAGCTGACCATAAGCTAATCAGGGAGATCTCTGAACTTGCCGTGTTGAAGCGTGCAAGGATCGAGCGTATGAAAGCCTTGAAGAAGATGAAAGTTGCTAAATCGTCATCTTCCTGTAGCAGCATTTTGGCCATGGTTTTTACTGTTGTCTTCTGTTTTGTGATAATATTCCAAGGTAACATTTGTGATAAAAGTAAATTTTATCATGCATATGGAATTTTATTTATAATCTTGTGCACTACAACTGATATTGTGGTAGGGGTTTGACTCTGAGCTGACAAATGATCTAATGATAAGAATCTTGCTATTTGTTGAGTTGGAGACCATTGTTTTACCTTATTTTGTTACCTATGCCTGTCGATTCTGTTTCCTAAGCTAGGATGTTCCAAATTCGAGATTAATACTTCATTACTATGTTTTGCGACTCCATGAGAAATCATCATTTTGGTAAAACTTATAATTTGGCTTTTCTTTGGTAAATTATCATTTTTACACTATTGGACTTTTCTTTCCTTTTCCATGTAATGTACTGTTCACTTATGATTTGGAGGTTTTAGGTTTTATCCATGATTTCAGCCATGTTTGCTTGTGTTTTTTAAATACTTTCTTTTCACTTTTTATTTGGTTCCTTGTGGGTCAATCTGGTTTTTGTAGATCTAAATAAATAGCTCACTGTTTCCAACTAGCTAATGAGAGAATTATGATCATGGTTTTCCTTTCCCTTTCTGGCTAACTGGAATCAAACAGTCTCATTTTTTCCCTTTTTTCTTTGATGTGTTCACAATAGTGGGTCAAGGATTTTTTGTTCATTAAGCTTTTGGTATTATAAATCACCCATTTTTGGGTATAAACTTTCATAATATGCAAGATGGTGACCAAATTTTTGAGATTATATTCAAAATGGTTTGGTTGCCTTTCATCTATATTTTGAGAATGCTGTAACTTTATTTTATTTTATGGACTAGAAATTCCCTTTATATTATGAATCAATCACCCAGTGTTTTTTTGGTATAAACTAGCATAGTATGCACGATGGGAATCAGAATACTCCCAGTGGTCTTGTTGCTTTTATTTTCTATTCTGATAAGTAAGAACACTTTAGCTTTCTTGATTTTTTTTATTGAGACGTTCCCTTGACAGGCATGTCATCCGGAAAAAGCTCGGTGGCAAGTTTCCAGGGGTCTCCTGTATCTACAGGAGGAGCTGAGGGTGGTTTGATTTCGGTTCAGTACCAACTCAATCCATCTGCAAGTGATCCAAATGCACCTGGTTCAGAGTCTCACAAGTAAGTTGAAATGCATGCTGCTCATTGAACCTCTCCTTTGGCTTTGCGCACATTTTTATTTATTTTTTCGTTTTCTACTCCATTCATATAAATACAACGCTGGTATGGCAGCCTTTTAATGTCATTTTTGCTACTTTATGGTACCTTGCAGTTTCGTACAGCAGGTAGCAGGTTCAGATTTGCCTGAAAAACTGAGAAGAGATTCAGGATAATGCAGTTTTCTTGACATTAAGAATGTCATTGCCTGTACTTGGCGTAGAAAAGATGGTTTAGTGTTCTTGTACTTCTCACACAGAAGCCTTCTTGTTTTTCAAAAATATACTTTTTTATTATGAGACTGAATGTGTTGGGTAATTTATCCCCCGTATGTATATTAATCAATGTTGGGGGGTGAGTTAAATTACCATAGCAGAGTTGCTAGTGTTCTTCATTGGCTTGGCAAGTACGTGTTGTTGCCTCCTCAGCAACTTTCTGTTGCTTATGCTCGATGAAATTTAGAGTTGGAGATTTTGCTTTTGAAGCTTCACCACCATCTGTGATAACCTAATTATTATGTATTGGTGTCTTTTTATCATTACCCTTTTGTGAAGGAAAAAGGGAAAGCCTTTCTTGTGAATTTTGTTACATGAATTACTTTGTTACTCTGTATATTTCCTTTATAATTTTATTTTCCCTGTTCTGAGACTGTTCGGAAACATTGGTTGGAATTCTATTTAGTATAATTAAATCAATTATCTTGCTCATTTTAATTAGCTTTAATGAAAATGAATAGTATATAATTGAGTGCCGTTACAATTATCAATCCCAAATCAATTGAATTGCTTTTTGTTTGAGGCTTCCTAGCATCCAAGAGCTTTGACAATTTGTTTTGGAAGAATTCTTTGAAAGTGAGTTATTTAAGGTCTCGTTTAGTAGACAAAATTAAGCTTAAAATTAGAAGATAGAATTGAGCTTAAAATTAGAATTAAATTTTTTAATTTAAATTATCTTGTTTGATATATATATTAGAATTAGAATTTTAATTCTTAGTTGAATTATATAAATTTGAATTAGTCGATATTATTCTTAATTTTTAGTTTAAATTTTAAAATTTTTAATTTTAAACATTAAGATGTTTTATTTTTTATATATTAAATAGTAAAAATTAAAAATTATTCAAAAATTATTGTCGCTTGTAATACTAACATTGTCTGGCAACATAGCTATTGGTGTGCTTTAACCACATTCATCGTGCTTCTGACGTATTAGACGCAACAACATTTGATTATTGTTATTGTCGTGCGTGCAATGGTCAAATCGTCATGCTTCCTTTGACTACTGGCATCAGTGTCTTACAATTACTTTTGTTATCGTCGATGACGTCTTTTAGTTTAGCATCCATTGCAACTGTTGTAATCCAATAATGCAAGTTTTATTGATTTTTTATATATATTTTAAATTATTATTTATTAATTTGAAATTATTTATTATATTTTTATAAATTCTTGATAAATTATTTAAATAATAAAATTTCAGTTCAGTTTAGAATTATAATTTTAAAATCTCAATTTTTTAATTGTCCAAAACATAAAAATTAAGATTCTTGTTAATTTTAATTTTAACATAAATGAAATTAAAATTAAAATTTTAAACTATAATTTCAATTCTATCATCAAAACATACTTAAAGAAATTCGCATGACTTGATTTATCATTTGCCATCAACCAGTTTTTGGCAGATTTTGTATTTTTGTTTGATTGTAATTTGTAACATCTTAACTTGATTTTTGGCCTCAACAATTCTCCCATTTATCTTGAACTAATGAAGTAATAATGATTAAAAAAAAAAACTAGTTATGGTTCACTCCCTAAAATTTTGGTTTCTCCTTCCTTGGATTGAATTTTATATTTTACATTATACAAAAACATTTCCGAAGAAAGGGACTTCACAAATCACTTTCCTTATAAGAAATAAAATTTTCTAATCTAGGCAAGAACTAATAAGCCGTGTGGCACTACAAATTTCCAATTAAGAATTGGAAAGATGTGCTCTTGCTAGTGTAAACTGGGATGCCAGTTTGGACTATTGTGCATGTTGAGGAAGGCTAAACATGTGATCTCACATGTGACATCGCTCTATCTGTGATCTCACAAAGAAAATTAAGAAAAGTTGACCTACGAAGCTTTGCCAGATAGGAAATGGACAACTGTAGGAGCTCTCATTCCGCAGCAAAAGAAAGTTCTAGATGAGTGAAACTCAATTCAATATCTGCTGGTTCTAGCCTAATTTTATTCTTCCTCGAGCCCATTTTGATAGTAGAATTATGAGACTATCTTATCCTACGGTAACAACTGGAGGTTAAGAGGCTGGCACTGAAGAAAACCAATACTATACTATAGTCAAATCTGAAACAAACATGCCCTCTAGTCATAGGTAGCGTAGGTTGTCTAATTTTACAGCTAACCAGTCACCTGAAGGTTTATTACTTTATTTGTCCCTATTCCGAGGCCGTGGTGAAACAGATTATAAAGGAGTCAATGGTTAAGGTGAACCAGACCCATAACAGAAACCAGAAAGGTTGTCAAAAAGCGTATGGTTTATAGAGTAATGTTATTTCTAAACTCATTTTTACACCTCGTTGAATATTAAATATTAATAAAATTGTTATTAATTATTTTTAATAATATTTAATAATGTAATGATGTAATGATGTAAATATGAACTCTACAAATAACATTATTGGGTTTATAAATAGCTCTGCTTCAAGGTACATAGAATCATAATTTGTACAAACCCAACCATCTAAAAAGTATTTGTTCAATAAGAATAAGAGTACTACTAAATGCTAATAGTAATGGGGCTAGAAACTAGGGAAGACAGAAGAAGGGTGAAGAAATCAGCCCTTTGTTAGTAGTTTGATTATGGCCGCAGCCACATCCACCAGCTTGTGCACAAAGCCATTTCTATCACCTAAGGGTGACTGAACTGAGCCTGAGAATTTCTTGTCACAGGTATTCACTTCCTTCACAGCATCAGATATGCAGTAACTGGCAAACCCAAATCGGCCTTGGCTTATGGCATCAGCTGCTTGTGGGAGAGTGTATTTCACAACTGGGATGTATGACTCTGCGCAGAAAGCCAAGGCTTGCTCCAACTGACGGTCTGAGGTCTGCTTGATCAGCCTCTCAATGTAATTCAGTGTGTCAGTTGCATTTGCCAGAATGTTATTGACCATTATGAGGGCCACCCCCTTGAGATCAGTTTTGGGGCTTAGAGGGTTTGAATGTAGGGTCGAGCTGCAGAGGTCATAAAAGGGTGTCTTTTTGCATATTTGGTCTACCAAATCACCATTCCCATCCTTCCACAGGACAGAGGATTGGGTTAGTGTGCAGGGAATAGAAGCAAGAAGAATAATGTGAAGTGCAAAAGAGGACACAGAGGCTGAGCTCCTCCTCATTTTCTCTTTGTGACTGGAAATGAAATGAAGGGTAGGAGAATGACCAAGGTTCTTTCTTGGCTCTTATTTAAGGTAAGCTTGGTCGTTGGGTGTGTTAAAAATTGGAAATTTGTTTGTTACCAATTGAAAAAAGGGAAAATAGTTGGACCCCTGGATGTCGGTGTTTTTAAATTCTTTTTATGTACATTTTGTAGTCTTTTCATAATAAAAAATTTCACAGGTTTGTTGTTTGTTGTTTGCTTTTTGTAACCATGGGATGCCAATTTAGATGGCACTTGCGTCTACACGTTGTTTAAGGTTAAATTGGCCTTGTGTCACGGATGTCTTTATTCATAATACTTCTCTTCTGTTCCCAACTTTCATGTAAGATGCCAAATTTGAGAACTTTCGAGATGATGCGTTGTTAATTAACCCCTTCTTTTGGAACTGAAGTAATAAGAGAGGGCAAGAGACAGACACGACCACTGTTTTGCTAGTGAGATTTCGTTCATCAAGACAAAAACATCATGATTACAAGTAATAGAGCAATTTTTTATTTTTCAAAGACCAAGGCAGAGTCATCAACCAACGCTCCAAAGACAAATGCTAACTAACAAGCATAATTGGCGTAGTCATGTATTCTCCTACATCGTTTCAATTGGTTGGTAGTTCTAACCTATTTGAATTAAAAAAAATTAGATTACTTTTGGTACTTTTTTTTTAATAAGAGTATCATTATTATTACTCTTAATAATTAATGGTTAATATTTAATTATGTTTTTTAATTAAAATATAAATGTTAAATTATAAATAAAATAATTATATTTTAATTAATAAAAAAATATAATTAAATATTAACTATTAATTATGAATCACAAAAAATAAAGAATTTTAAACTTTTTTTTTGAATCCCCAAAAAAACAATTTTTTCAATAGAAGAAAGTGTACAATACAATATCAAACTTTGTATCGCATTGGAAGTGTGCGCCAAAATTTGTACGAAAGCAAGTATGGAGATTTTCTTCGTGGTACATGAAAAATTTACTTGCCCTTTTAACTGTTGCAAGTGAGATTCCATTCATTAACAGAACTCCATAATTAAATGTAATAAACAGCCTTATTTTTTAAAGCTCAAGACAAAGTTATCAACTAATGTATAAAAAAATTATTAACTAACAAGCACAACATGCTCCTATCTATTCCCTCTTTTAACATTGAAGAAAATTTAATTGCTTGCAAGGTTCACCTGCTTGAACTGCCCCCCCCCCCCCCCGCCCACACACACACACACCCCAAAAATCACAGAAAAAGAAAATAAGAGTAATGAAAAAAAATTAGGGCCTGTTTGGAATGATTTTATGTTTTCGATTTTTGATACATGCTTTCCAAATTGTTTTAAATTTATTTCAAAACAATTTTTAAAACAATGAATAGAAAAAAATCCTTTGAAAGAATGGTTTTTAAAACGTTTTTTAAAAACAAAAACGAGAAATATGTTTGGAAGGATGATGGTGGCTTCCTCTGATATTCATACGTTGCAATTGAGGGGTTTCATTCCAACCCCACTTTCCCATGAATCACAGAAAAAAATTCACAAGCCTACCTACCATTTCTCTGAAATGGAAACAGGAGCATGCCCACCGTTCAATAAGCCCAAAAATTCAGCAACACCCCCAAATTTCAATATTAACTCTGCAAAAGATTTAGGCTGGGTCTCAACATTCATCTGAACCCAAACAAGCTTTTTTATTTTTTTAAAAAAGAAAATAATTTTAAAAAACAGAAACCCAACAGGCCCTTAATTCTTTTAAATATAGAGTGTATCTTAAATAGTAAAAACATTTAAATTACTTAATAAAAAATTTCTTATTTTCAATAGGATTAGTTTAATTAGTAAGATTGAATTGTGTCATGGCTATTTTCTTGGAATGAGGCAATTTCCATTCTCAAATAAGCTGTTTTTTATTTTTATTTTTGTTTTTAAAAACAGAAAACAGTTTTCAAGAAGGGCACCGAATAAGCCCTTGATTTTTTTTTTTAAACATAGAGTGTATCTTAAATAGTAAAAGTATTTAAATTACTTAATAAAAAAATTAGTCAATGAAAATTACCTCAACTATTTTTTTTAATCTATTTTTTGGTATATTGGGTGTTCACTTCTTGTGGTTGTGATCACAAGAAGGCAAAGTGGCAACTGGCAACTGGGAACCAAGGGTCGTCCCTTGCCAATAGTCCCCCTGCTTAGAAATTGAACAAAACACCCTTATACTGAGTGAGGTCTTTCCAACCTAAATTATTATTGAGCATCAGAAAAAGGACAAACCTATACTATATCTATAAATTATTCTGGTTCGCCCAACCTTATCATTTCTACCCCACAATTAATAAATAAGATTAAAATGGTCATTGGTGTGAACAAAAAAGAAAATACATGAACAAGACATAGACACACCTATCCGCTGCCAACAAATTCCAATAATTGAACAGGAAAAAAAGAAACAAAGAGAATGGGCGAAAATGTGCAATGTGAAGTAATCACTAGTCAATGCAGTTGTGTGTTGTCATTAACAGACAAAACTCACGAGAGTGCAGGATTTTATATTGGGAATATGACCCTTATATATTATTTCATTTTGTTTCTAAATTGTCTTTATTTAAATATGAAAAATTAATTCTCTTATAAAAGTGTTGTTTGAGAATATCATATCTCTTCAATCACGTGCTTTAATAAATCACGTATAAATTTAACGTAATTTGACTTAATATGCCTATATTAATAAATGTGAAAAGATCAAATTCACTATAAATGACATTATAATACAATTCTTTATTATTACAATTTTTGCGGAGACAAACAAAGTTACAAATTTTCTCCCACTATAACTTTGTGGTTTGACCTAACATGCCTACATTAACGAATGAGGAGAGATTAAATTCACTATGAACAACATTACAATACAATTCTTCATTACTATAACTTTTGCACGAAAAAAAGTTGCAAACCCACTCCCACAACTAGGGGTGTTCATTGGTTCGGGTTGACCCGATCAACCCGACAAACCAACCCAAACCAATTAAAAAAAATCGATTTGGTTCGGGTCATTGGGTCTAATCGGTTCCAATTCGGTCAAAACTGATCATAATTGATTTGGTTCACGGATTTTGTATTTTATAACCCGATGATCCGATGAAATGACCTGAAGAATAATAAAAATTTAGATATTATCTTCTTGTCATTTAACTTTTCATTCATTTAAAAACCTAAGATACAATGATATATCTTTAATTTTCATTTTCAAGCCTCAATCATTTAATTATTTACATAAATATATATATATATATATATATATATATAACCTTCTTTGTGAAGCAGAATATATTTAATGTCATACATTTATATTACAAATGAAGCTTATGATGATTTTGAGACATTGAAATATTTATTCCTAAACTTGATTTTACTTTTATCTTAATACTTGTACTATATTGGAAGACTTGTATGCTTAAAATTCATATGTAATTGTCTAATTGAGTTTAAAGTATTTAACAATAGTATATTTGTAATTTTTCTATGTGAAAAAAATGATCGGATAACCCGATGACCCGAACCAAACTAACCAAACCTTAATCGGGTTGGTTTGGTTCGGATTGCTAGAAATTTTTTTCAAAAACCAAACCAAACCAACCTGATCAAAGTTGATCGGTTTGGACATTTTTTTCCCCAGAACCCGAACCAACCTAACCCATGAACACCCCTACCCACAACAATTTTTATGGACAAAAGTTACAAACTTTTTGCTAATGCAACTTTTGTAGACAAAGTTGCAACACCATTGCCGATGTAAATTTTATGAATAAAGTTACAAACCCTTTGTTGATATAGCTTTTCAGGATAAAGATGAAAACTATTTATCGCATTCTCATAATTTTTTCTCACCCATTCTCATGACCTAAATCATTCCTCAATCTTAGTATTTATAATTCCACAATAATTTGCTTGCAAGCAACAATCCTCACACTCTTCTTATTAAACAAGGACTTTCCTAGTTTTTTATTAAAAGCATATTTCTCACATATTTCTTATATGTCTTTCATATATCTTGATATTAACTATAATTTAAAATAAAAAACTATTAAATAAAAAAAACTAATCATAATAATTAAAATAAGAATTTGAGTATACCTTTTCGCTATTAAACTGAAGTAAGAATAATTATTAAAAAAAAAAAAAACCAACGTTATCCAGAATCCAGAATCCAGATGATGTATATAAATTTATAAACTAGCACTTTTATTGGACAAACAACATAGAATATTCATAACTTCATCTGTTTGAGTATCTAAACTCTAAAGCAATAATCTGACAATAGCTGCTGTCACGGCTGCTGCATCATGCATAGCACTGTTCTCATTGGTGAGTGGTGATTTCCCAGAGAAGCTGTGCTCACAACCGGCGGCCTCAACAGCAGAATCATTTGCCCCATCTTCTGCGAACTTGGGGTCTCCTAGCTCCAGAGCTTGAGTGGCTTGTGGGACATCAGCTTCCAAAATTGCATTGTAATTGTCAGCACATGAACTCAAGGCTTTCTTTTCCCCACTCCCCTGAAGAAGTTGATGGATTTTGTTTAAGGCATTCTTTGCTTTGGCTTTGATTACGTCGACCATGATTAGTGCTAGGCCTCTGACATCTGTACCAGAGCTCCGAGGGTCTGCTTGAAGGAGTTGAACGCAAAGATCAGGATTGGGTGTGTGCTTGCAGGTGTCCTCTATCAGTTTGGCATCGTTTGGCAGCAAAATTCTGCAGTGACCTACTGGCATTGAAATTGTAGCTAGAACAAGAACGATGGAGATAAGAGAGAGGGGCTTCAAGTTTGACATTTTGTTAGAATAAGAAGGATAATAAAAGCCTTCAAAATTAGAAGGGTGGGTGAACTGAAAGTGAAAGCTGAGAACTGAGAACTGAAAGCTGCTAAGGTCTTTTAAAGTTAAGGAACAGAGATTGTGCCGTGCAATAAAGTAAACGTGGGTGAACTTTTTTGTTTTTATCTTCACTATCTCTCAGCCTAAGGAAGAAGGCATTTAAATAGGAAATTGTCTGCAGATTCTATCATTAGTTACAAGAAGACATAATCTGATAAGGAAATAAACCTGGGTCAACTATTTTGCCCCCTTTTTTCTGTTTTCTTTTGGCTTAAGAGGAAAAGAATTTAATTTTAATCCAGTATAAAAAATTTTATACTGTCATCCAATCATGTACTAACATATTATTAAAAGAGTTAGATTTTCTAGGTTTTAATTTATTGTGATAGTCAAACTCTTTTAATGATTTGATAATACATGATTAGATGACAGTGTAAAATTTTTTTACACTCACAGTAAATCAAAATTAAACTCAAAAGAAAAAGTCTTTAAATCTCATTAAATGTTAAATATGGTAAATAGCAGTAGGTGCAGTTTATTGAGTTATTGAGGTGGGTGAAATTAAAGGTAACGCCTCTTGATGTTAAAAAAAATAAATAAGTGGTATTTTGTTATATCAATACCATCATCATATCTCTCAACAAGGCCAGACAAGGTTAAGTAAGTGGTAGACAGTATGCTTGAACCGAGGGCAAAAAAATTTGTTCCTAATGTAAAGGTTGTATTTTAGAAAGTAAAGTGTGAAATAATAATCTTTGATAAGAAAATTAAAGAATAAATTATTGTATGTACATGATTTGTTGTATAAGTATATGTATTTTATAAAATTTTAAAATGTTGATTTTCTCATTAATGATTATCATTTAATATTTTATTTTTTAAAATACATCCTCTATTTTAGAGAATCCAAATTCAAAGGCAAAATATGAACATTAGATTTTAAAAAAATAGCATTTTAGTATAATAATTAATTAATTAAAATAAAAAAATTAAATATAAAAAATATTATTTAATAATATCTTTAAAATATTTAATATTTTTATTAAAAAAATTTATTAAGAGACATTAAATTTTTGATGACCTATAGATGCTGGTTAACATTATCCTAAAAGAGTCAACATAAATGCTGTAGAAGTTGACAAACGTGGGAGGCAAACTGGCGTGAATCCCTAATGCCCTTGAGGCTTGAAGTTATAAAAGGACATCAATGAGTCTCGTTCCGCGGTAATATTACTTTAACCAGTGCCCTTTGTAAAAATTTATCAAAATTTACAATATTACTTAATTTATTTTTTAATTTGTACAATTTTATATCAAAATTTTGATATAATTTCACTTATAATTCAATAATATGTGTATATATATATATATATATATCATCTATTCACATCTTTTTAAATATTATTTTATTATTTTGTATGCGAGAAAGTAGACCAGGGTCAACTTTTTCCGTTTCATTTTCTTATTCTTTTGGCCCAAAGGCGGTAATCGAAAGTCAAAATGGTAAAATGTGGCAAATGGTAGCTGGGTAACCTGGGTTTGCGGAGTCTATCATCAGTTACAAATAGGGTGGAAGTGGGACTGAGTGAGCCCTTTTTTTCACTTCTTTCCTCTTTAAAAGTAACATTTTTAAATTAAAAATTAGTTTATTTATTGTCTTTAAAAAATAAGAGAAATAATTTAGATTAATTTTATATAAAAAAAATTCTCTAAATTTTTAACTCTCCATTTTAAGAGATATGTCAAACTGATTCTAAATGGTAAACATGACAATTTGCTGCTGGATTTACTAATGAAAAAAATTAATAAAAACATGTTTGAAAATGATTAATTTTTTTTATAATATTTTTTTTCAATTAAAAGTTATTTTATTTGTTTAAAGTGTGTAAAATTAATTATAAGATAAGATTATTTTTTTATTAATTAAAAATAAATTTTTTTAAAAATCTTGTATTTTGAACTTTTGATTATTTGATTTCAGATTATTTTAAATTTTTTTTAAAAAAATATCTATTTACCCTCAACCAAATAACTTTCTCAGTCATTCATCCGTCTTTTAATAATTTAATACATAAAAGTAATTTCTTTTATATAATCCAAACAGAACTCTTTATCTTAAAATCGATTATGAATTAGCATATCTAATCATAAATTAATTTTCTCATAATTAATTTTTTTGAAAATCAATTATATACAAATAATTTTTAACACTTTTTTTCCCATAACTAATCAAATGGCACATAATTTAATGAAGTTCAGTTTTCATTCAGTTTTATGGATGAGCTTGTTGAAGTTGTCAATGGCAATTTTCACCCGATTGTCTGTATACCACTGATTTAGCCTAATAAAGCTGAACTGCTGAACCATTTTCTCTAGGAGTGCACCATGACAAATTAAGCAATGGTATGCGTATTTTTTTAGGCGCTGTAACAGACACTCTTTTACACAGAGCTGTAGTCTTTGGGTGCCAAAAAGGCTTAGATAAAATAATAAATGGGACTTGAACCCGACGTGAATCGAACACGCAACCTTCTGATCTGGAGTCAGACGCGCTACCATTGCGCCACGGATCCACAATTTGATATTCTAGCTCGATATATATATTTATAAATAGAATTTGTAGAACCCTTCGTTCACATATGGTTTGTTATCATTATTTTTTTGTCATTGAAAAAGATGTAATTGCATGCTTGCATTGTGTGTAGATAATGAATGCAGAAATGGGATGGATTTGTTTGCTTAAACATATTGCTTGGTATTTCATGGCAAAGAGATGATCACAAAAGATAATTTCATGATGGGTTTCTTTCCTTGTGTACATCATGAATGATATCTTTCATATGCATGAAAGCTCAGTGTATAAATTGTTTTTTGAGAAATTTTGTTTGAACGTGTCGTTATCTAATGATGATTCATGAAGATGTCTCAGCTTCAATAATCAAGAGCACCACATGTGGATTAGGATGGTGATATAATATGCAATGAAGCATATTAATGGTTAACTCTGGTATGGACTCCGCCTAAATTGGGCGATGAATTACGAGAACATGGCTTGTTGAATTATAGCATCGTGATCATAGAAATATACAACAACAAACATATGAGCATCTCATTCTGTTGTATATATTATTTAATAAATAAAAAATATTTTTATTTATTTATTAAAAGAGAATAATTTAAGTTTAAGTTGTATTTTATAAATATTGTTATTTTACTGTTATTTTTACGTCTCTTAAAAAAATTGCATCGTTTCACAAATAATTGTTTATTAGAATTTATTTTGTCTCTATAAAGACATGTTCTTCATCTTCTTCATTCCTAAGTCTGAAGTAAAATTTCCAAGTAAACATCTACAACATAAAAAAATTATTATCTTAAAGATAATTTCCTGAAAGCGCTTTGCCTAACATTCTCATTTCTTTGTTCACTCCATATTCTGAAGCTTTTCTACAATACTTTGAACGTAATTTCATCAACGCTCAGTCAAAGGATTTATAAAGGAACCACAGAACCGTGCTCAGGGTTGGATATTTTAGGGTATGCTGAGAGTTGGGAGAGGAAGGCATCAAAATAATTGTTTTTTTTTTTTTTTTGCAAATCAGTTTAATAAATTAAAACAAGATGAAAATGTCAAATACTATGTCAAATATGTATCTACTCTATGACTGGATCTAAATGCAGTCAAACAGAATTTCATATTCTGAAGCTTTTCTACAATACTTTGAACGTAATTTCATCAACGCTCAATCAAAGGATTTATAAAGGAACCACAGAACCATGCTCAGTTTGGTTGGATATTTTAGGGTATGCTGAGAGTTGGGAGAGGAGAGCATCAAAAGAATTGTTTTTTTTTTTTTCAAATCAGTTTAATAAATTAAAACAAGATGAAAATGTCAAATACTATGTCAAATATGTATCTACTCTATGACTGGATCTAAATGCAATCAAACAGAATTTCATGAGTAAATCGATAACTTTTAAAACAGTTACCATTACGATTTAAAACTTCTATAATATAGAATAGTAAGGATTATTGACATTTGACAATAATAGAGATGTAAAATTTGTGTGAAAATTTTTTGTGAGCTAACATCATTTTCCTTAAAATATTATGCCAAAACAAGCTGTAACTTTCCAACTAATCATTCCTTTGTCTAACAATTGTTTGAAAGGAAAAATGAGGTTTATTCACTTTACATTTTCTTTCTTTCCAATATATCTCCTAAACACTTCTAACTTTTTTTACTTTCAAAATTTTCTTCTTTCTACTGTACGACTAAAGACTAACCATTCAACTGATCCTGTGCAACCTATGTAACTACTGAAGCCAGAATCCAGAAAGGGGGAGGGGAAAAAAATATACAGGGCTATAGTACATACATCAAGCTGACAGATAAATAAAAATAAATCTAGCCCCCAGAACTCAGGCACTCAGCCTCGCCACTAGGTGCCACATAGCCAACGAGGCAATGTGGAAGACGTTGTGAGTACACCGGGCTCCTTTTCTTATCATAATCAATTATTTTCCAGCATGTTTTCCTACCCTTAACATTCCCATCATCAAACTGACCATTCTTAGGCAGTTTAGAAGCTAACAGGATAGACAACTCCATCCTCCCAGGAGAACCTTCATAGACATTGCTGATAATCTTCATGAACTCTCCCTCTACCAAGTCTATGTCCACGAAGTTATTCTTACCAGGTTGCAAGCCCCAGTAGAAAACCACATTTGGCTCAGTCTTCTCAGTATCAACATATTCTGTGGGGTTAGGGTCACAAAAACCTTGGACCTCCTCCAGCTGCAGCATACAAAACCACAAGAGGAAATGATGATAAAATATATAGAAAGATTAACAATAAATTTGTCTCATGATCACGAGTGAAGTTCCCAAAAGTAATATTAAAATCAACAGCAGAAGAGGACATTTTTACTCCATAAATATTTAAGGCAAGTCCATACGTGTAATCTTTTGACATAGTTTTAATTTATAAAGCATCACTTTAAGTACTAGTGGGATATTTACAAATAAATAGGTAAAAAGTTGTTTCAGTGTGATTGCAGAGAGTAAAGCGCAATAATAGTCATTTCTTCTACACTGCTCCACAATTCTTCTACTGTCTAAGTAACCATAACTATATGAGATAACTAGATTTACCATTTGAGCTACTTACCATGACAAGAAGACCACGAAAGCGTGACTTGACCCAACCAACCCAGTCTCCAAGCTCAGATTGATCAGGAGTAGAGAGGTAAATCTTGACAAATTGGGAATATCTTTTTGAGTATGGAAAATGTTCAAATACATTATCCCAAATGAAATCTGGCTTCAAAAGATCCTTCAATGCAACCAAATAAAGAAAATGAGCAAAAGACATACTTAAAGGGCAAGTGCTTTCTAATTAAGGCATCCATGTAATTCATCGGGAAGAAAATAGGAGCATCAACTTCAATTAGGGTTGTCCAAGCAAAAACAGGAAGGCAGTAAGATATACAGAGCATTATGTTTAAGTGGCTCTGAATAAAAGCATTAAAGCAAGCAGGAAAATAGATACCAAAAAGGAGACCTAGGTTAAACAACAAAACATACCCTTGTCATATTATGTCCACGTAGAAACTCGGTCCTGATCCGGTAGAATGTGCTTTTAGTTATATTTGAATGGCAATACTCGTAGGGGCTAGATGGCAGCCAAATAGGCATGAAGGACCGTGTTTCTATAGCATCTACAGCTGTTAGCAACATTCCTTCTTGCAGCATCACTGGTGTAGGCCAGGGCCAAAATGCAAATGTTCGGAAAAAGTTCATAAGAAGAGCATTTAAGGTGGCATCAGGATGTCTTTGGCAAACATAACTTGCAAGAACTGCCAAATGAACTCCTCCCAAATAACCAAGTAACTGCAAACGAAAATATAGTTTCACATAAGCCATAAAAGTTGAGTTCAGCTTGAAGCAAGGGTATGGAAGTAAACATTACTCAAAAGTACAAATGCACTTACAGTTCCATACACTCCTCGTCTTTTTGCCCATAATTTAAGACATCGCAGCATAGATTGAAAATTCTGAAATACATAAGTTTTACATATAAGAGACCACAAACAATGCACAAGAACAATGAAGCAAACCAAGATACTCCCAGTCCCCCACATATGCATAGAACCAATAATAGGGGGGGGGGGGGGGAAGCTACTATCCATCCTCAACTACAAGAACAACAACAAAAGTTGAAATACTTCAAGTACTTTGCACTCTGAAATTATTGGATTAATTCAAGTATGCAATATTAAGCTGCAAACACAGTTTTTTTTCCTAATCAGTAGACTGACGGTTTGAATTCAATGATATTTTAAACCAATAGATCAGGAACTTTTCTTTTAGTCATTGAATGATTACTAAGTTCCACAGCTTCTCCTCTTAAATACATGCTGTTCACCAAGGCAACTCTATCTGAAAAAAGCAAAACAGCAGCTAAAATCCATTACACCGAGCTTCCTCTCCACCAAAGAGGAGAATTTTTTTTGTCTTCGGGTTGTTTTGGGGACTGAAGAAAATTCAATCGTCAAGGATGTAGTCAAAACCACGATACAATTAGTTATAAGCATCCTACATGACATTATTCTCAAAATGCAATTATAGAAAATAAATAACAAGAGACTGTCAAAGCAAGAAAAACAGTGTCTCACCAGTGCCAACTTCCTTGACGCACCACTACCACCCTACATTATCTCCCAAATAAATCTATAATTAACTAATAGTTTACCAAAAAAAATTATAATTTTATATTTCGGCATCATCCAGATAATTGTACCAATTGTTTATAAATATAATTCTTTTCTTTTATGAAAAAAAAGAAAGCATTGGCATGCATCATACCTCCACATTTGGAATTAGCTGAAGAATGCGTTTATTTGCACGTACCCCAGACAAGCTTTTCCAGCTGGTATCATCAATATTCCTCATGAAGAATGGGTTAAGTATGTCAACGTTCTGTCGATTGTAGGCTCAGCAGTCCAATATTTCCAGATAATGAACAGCGTCAGTGAAACAATTGTATATTAAAACCAAGTTCAGAAGAATATCAAATATGAAAAAGTCTTGTGGCACTAAAATAAAATGTGAATGAACTACTTAAAGTGCCAATGACATTATTTTGAATAAATTTTGAGCATGAATGTTCACAAAACCAGAAGGTCTTCAGACTCTTCACACGTGCAGTAGTCCAAACTTATTTTAACTAAATTTCATATTTGAGAACTACATTATGTTTTTCATACTGACCTCAGGAACATATAATACTTTAAGTCGAGCGTATGGAAGATCAATGGAAATTCCATCAAATTTAAATCGCATTAGAGGGACTTTTGCACTCTTGACACATTGAATCTCCGATACTTCAGGTCTCCTTTTAAGCATGTTGTGCAAAACAACAAAAAAGTCTTCCTGTATAGATCATATTCCACAAAAATTGAAACAATTACTACATAGCCAAAAAGGAAATGATAAATAAGAAGAGAAATACAATAAACTTACTGCAATGGAGGCAAAGAAAGGAGCAACACACAAAGCATCAATATCCGACTCTGGAGTGTGAACCTGAACACAATTAAAGTTTAGAAGAAAAAACAAGCTTTAGACTTGTCAACAAGTTGAACAGCTTGATGCCAGTAAAAAGTAAATAAATCTTATCTGAAGATAAATTCTTTATCTCAGCTTATAGGCCAAGAAAAACCAAGTATTACAAGAAGAACTAAAAATAGACGCACTTACTCCAAGGCCATAAGATCCATATGTCAATATGGTGGCAGAAGTAACAGCAATCTGGTGCTTCGGTAGTCGACGTTGCCATGCAACCTTCTTGATCCATGATGAGACTATCTGCAAAGTGATGTGCAAAATCAAATAAATAGTATGATAAATGAGGTAATAAAATAGAAGTGCAAGATTGCTAATTGAATAGCAATATCATCAAGTCAGTACTGCAAAGTGCATAAACAAATATTGTGATACAAGTTAAGAAAACTAAATTTAGATTAACATGCAAATACAGGGATTTGTTAACATACACAATTTGGTTTTTCCCGCATGGACAGGAAATTAAAAAATTTATCATTGTTGTGAATAAAAAAGTTGAAACATTTATAGCTATGTGATAATTTTTCGTGTAAGTTTTATCATCAGATAAATAAGTTCACTAATTTGTGAAATTTTGAAAAACAAACTGTTTTATGAACAAAATTACATCTTTTTAATAAATTATGTAATTATTAAATTTACACATTTATTGATAAAATTTACATTACAAACTTGTTAGAGATATAAAACTATTCATGAACTCCTACCTAACAGCTTAAGCTTTTAAGAGTATTGGTCCTTGACAAAACTGTCACTTACCTAAAAAAGTAATAACTTTTCTTACAACAATGATAACTTTCTTGAAATTTTCTATCTAGGGGACAAAATCAAATTGTGCACGGTATCACATATAGCATACAAACGTATCTCTTTTTATCGCCAAACCTTGTTGTCTTGTTGAAGTAAGGACAATGTTGTCATACAATATACGACACCTTTCAGAAATTTTACGGAGCTTGAATAACAAATGTAGTGCTATTTTTTCTTTTTAAAAAAATGGAACGGATTGGAATCATGAATTCGTAATATTAAATATTTACATTCACTCCAAAGGCTCCATTGCAACTCAAGAAGACGGAACGAAAGGAAATAAAACCTTTCCAAAACGATTGTTCCCAGATTCTTCTTAGAATGTATCAAAGACCCAAACAGAGCCAAGGCATACATGTTAAGAGAACGCAGCCCTTTAAGAAAAACAAATAATGCATCCGAACCACAATTCATTCATTAACCGAAAAGCATGAAACTTTGGCAAGGAAGAAAAGGCGGAAAAAAAAAAAGAAACAGAAACATTTTCAAAATGCCACAGCAGAAAGAAACCACAAATAAGTTAAGGACCAATGAGATAATGTTGTACAAGAAAACCTGTTTGAGCTTCTGAATAGCATTTTTCCTTTTCTCTTCCTCTTCTGGCGACGGAACGAGACCTTCATCAGCCATAAACTGCATAAGGTCGAGCCCAAAAAAAGGCATAAACTTTAACGAACAGCCAGAACCCACAACAAGAAAAGAACACAGAACCAAAACCCAAAAACATAAATGGGTTCACCTGAAGCAGAGACGTTGACCTTTGATGGTCCATTGTGATGATCAGGGAAGGGTTGAGAGGGAATGGAAGAAGAGAGCGTGTCGGTGGAACGTAGCTGTAGGGGATCAGCACCCTGGAGGGTGGTGGTGGTGGTGGCACACAAGGGTCAATCACCGAAAATGGTGGAGGCACAACGGGATTCCCAGCTCGAGCACGACGAGGAGTAGGATCCAAAACGACGCCACTTCGAATTGGGTAAGAAGCATGCGCTTCCAATTCCATACAACTTCGCAAAACCCCCCCGAAATTCCTAAACCCAAAAATAATGCCTCCAACAGAGAATTCAAGGACAACAAAATGCGATTCGTGCGTTATCCGAATTTCTAAAAACAAAAAAACACCAAGTTAGCAGTTTTCTGTTGAGACCGTCCGCAATATGAGTTTTGCCACCTAGATTTAGCAAATCACAAGTTCACAATACCTCTCGTCTTCGTCTTCTCTTTTCTTCTCTTTTCAACTGCTTTCCACTGTCACTCTAAACTTCATCGTAACGTTAGTTGTGTGCAACAGAAAAGGGAATTTTGTCGGACACGTGGCTATATGTTCCGAAGACAACTTTCAGGGTTTTAAGACTCGTCAAGAATGACACGGCACCAAGTTTTCATTTTATTTTATTTTTCAAAATTGTCACACTTATATTCTAGGGAGTTCTTTTTTTTTTAAATAATAATTTGGGGTAAATTATTTTCTTGTTTTCCAGAAATTAAATTGTGATATCTTCATGTCAGAACAAATATCAGTGATGTGTTAAATAATGCCTTTTTTTTGTTTTAGAATCTTAGTTTGTGTTTGATTTAATTTTTAAAATATTTAAAATTATAATTTAAACAAAAATATCAAAATACAAAATTTTGCTCAAATTATAATTTTAGAGCTTCTTAGGCGGTAGGCAAAGGTGTGCTATCATTGAGTTACGATTTTTTGGCCATCAAGTTTGGTTTATTTGCTTCAAGCCATCAATTTTGGAGTCAGTGAGTCAGTTGAGTTGAAAGTTGAAATAATCAAACAATCTGGAAATGCTACGTAATTGTAATTATGACTTAGAGCTTAGCTAGCAGATAACACCCACATAAAACGAGCAGTCAAAACTCAAAAAGGTTACGTTACAAGAGTAATTTAAACGAAAAATATATTTTTTTAATATTTATTTTAACTGATTTATTTTAAGTATCATTACTTATTTAAATTAAAATTAAAATTTAAAAAATATAAAATTAAACTTTAATTATAAGATTTTTTTATTAAACTATTCTTATTTTATTTTCATCAATTAATTACTCTATTTTATTATGTCACACTATCTCTTACTTATTTTATTAATTCATAAGGATATAAATAAATAATAATAATTAATATTTTATCAGTACGTGAAAAGTTCACTTATAATGAATTTTTTCCCCAAACCATACTTAAAATTGACCGGTAGTAACATACAAGCCATTAGACAAAAAAAATATTTTTTAATAAAATTTCAAAAAATGGCCAAGAAAATAAATTTTCAAATATGTAAGTAATATATCTCTTTATTATCAACACATCAAAATATTAAATAAATAAATTGTGCTTATATTAATTATATGTTCAATACACATCCCATGACCCATCCCCTTTCTTTGGGTGATGGAATCAATCAAAGTTCTCAAGGACAAGGGTGCTTATTATAAGTAGAGTTTTGAGAGGGTGGGAGAGGGGGGGAGAAAATGCTAATTCTCTCGAAACTGATTTTACGAATGAGTCAGAAATGATGTAGTATTGTGAGCGAAAATTGATCCCCTAACTAACCAAATTGTTATATCATTTCAAAATTCAGTGAACTCATAGCTAGAGAATAGTGACAATTCGTCATGAATTCGTACCCTTTTGTTTTCTTATGACGTAGTATTGCTAAAAGAAAAAGAAAAAAAATTAAAAACTAAAGTTTTCTAAAAGATTAAACACATTTTATCCATGCATTTAGTTTCAAACCAATAATAATAATTGCCATATATTTTACCTCTAAATTACTGATTGATCATGAAGTTATACTTCTGCTTTGGTAAACTGTAATTAAAATTATATTATATTATATATATACATAAGAGATAAGACCTCGGCGTAGGCTTTTTTATTTTTTAATACACGAGGCGTATACTGTTTTACATTAGCAACTAGTGTATTCTTTTTATCTTTTTTCATTTGATTTGAGCTGAGCAACTAGTACTATTGTATTAGAAAAATGCAACTTTATATTTACTCATGTAATTCAAAGTTAAAGCGGACTGTACGTAATAGGCTAGAATATACCAATACGTAATTTATGCAAACAAGTCAATTGATTCCTCTAGTTAGAATTTAGACACCACCTCCATCTGTAGCATCTATGAGATTAGAAAAGCAAGCATTATCCAATCAAAAGAGGGCAAAACATAAATAATAATCATTCATACTAAAAAGATTAACATTTATGCAGAACACAAAAAAATAGTGCTTCACTGCTTTATTCCCCCCCACCGCGGGTGTTTCCGTTTCCGTTTCCGACTCATCACAGAACCACAGCACTGCACACAGATTACAAATATATAATTCTGCTACAAATTCAAATTTTTAACTATAATTTACCCATATCTATAGGTGTCGTGAAATATATTTAGAGAAAATATGAAACTCAAAAATGAAAATTAGAGAGTACAGCCACAGAAGAGGAAGAAGTAGCAAAGCATGGCGACCAAGGCTACGGATTCCAAAACTGTCACAAAAGCCCACAACACGTCGTCCACCAACGAGAAATTCAGCCACCGAAGACTCTCAAGGTTCCACCCCGTGCTCCAATACGACAAGTCCAACACCGGCCACCGGAATATCGACCCCATCAGCGACAGATCCAACTCCGGCCACCGGAAGTTCGACGTGTACCACCACCTCCCGGACCTGATCCTAGTGCACATGCTTTTTCTTCTTTCTCCACCCTTTGTATTCTGCTAAGCTTTCTCCCAAGTGTTTGCTGTTTTTTTGTGGGAGCATTTATTGGTTGTTTTATGGATGAGGGTAAGGGATGGGGTGTGTTTTTGAAAGATAATTATATGCAGGTAATAGATTTTTTTTTTGGCCATTTTATATAAATAATAGATGGCGTGTAAAAAAAGAACATTAGAATGTGCCCACCGATTTTGTTTTTTTTTGGATGATTACGTAAGTGTGCTGCTAATTATAAAGGGTTTTACTAACAAGAAACTCAAGTCTCTGTCATGCATCTTACGGTATCAGTGCAATTTAGATTGACTTCATTACAAGAAAAAAATTATTCAAACCGAATCAATTATTTTTTTATAATAATAAGAATTAATTAATTTGATTTTAATTTAAGAATTGAATTAAACAAATCAATTACAACTGACTAGGTTTGGTTTAGTTAAATTAGTTTTTGACTAAACAATTTTTTTATTAAAAAAATTTATACACAATTTTTCTTTTTTTTACATATGACCTAATTAACTATAAATTAGCTTTAAAATCTCAATAAAAATATTATTAAATAAATATAAACAATAAATTAATTTAAAAGTTTTCATAGAAACAAAACAAATTAAAATCTAGTCATTTATAAATATATAATTATATAACCTTAATTTAATTTAATTTCATAAATAAAAACTAAAAATTAAACCAAACTGATTAATTTTTGTAAAAAAAGAAACTAAACAAAATCAAAATAATTAATTTTGTTCGATTTTTAATTTTGAAAACCCCCTATTAACGATAATAAACAAATTTTAAAATTTCTTTTTGTTTACTTAATTAAATTTAGCACACATCTCAAAACATGCGGTGCTTAAATTTGACACAGAAGTTACTTAAAATTTTAAGAGAATAATTCATTAGTTAGGTATTTTATTTTGGTTTAATCATTAAATTAATTAAATATTAAATTAATTTAATTAATAATTTATATATAATTAATTAATAATTTATTTTTATTTTAATATTTAATATGTGATTAATAATAAGTAAATTATTAATTTAATTAATTCAATTTACGAAATAAAATGAAACTTTTTTTTACAAACAACCCTAAATTATCATTTTCCCTAAATTTTTCATGGATTATGTGTTCGAGCTTCGTCATAGCATCATCCATTACAAAAGCAAAGTCAGGTTTAGTTTCTTTTTTTTTTTTATGAATACGTCAGGTTTAGTAATGTTACATAATTATCACACGATTTTACAAGTCGAACATAAACAAAATTTTACGTGAACACGAGTTCCATCATTCCATCAAAGTTATTGGTAGGACTCTCAAAGTGAGTGATGGTTCACATGTCAACTTAACTTAATTCATCATAGGTTAGGTTATAAAATTTTATCTCGTGTAAAAAGTGAATTAATTCGATTCGGCTTAATGTTCCTCCCAGCCCATGGCTATGAGTATTAAAATTGATAGTCATGTTTTGATTATATTTATGATAATGAAAAATTAATTAAGTTTGGTAATTATTAATTAAATTAATATAGTTTTATATATTTTTTAATTGTACGAACTAACACATTTAATTCACTAGCTGAATTAAAGTGAGTAGAGTTGGCGAATGTCAAAAGTAAATCAATTAGTAGCTCATTTTTAGCACTTGGGAGTCTCATGGGATCAAGTTTTGACTATTACTAATATTTGGACAGTTGTGTTATGTTTGGATGGAATGGAGTAGTAAAGAGAACATAACTTATTGTTTTGTAGTTTTTTAAGTAACAAAGTGAAAGGAATGATTAACGAAAGAAACCAATAACACTCAGTGTATGTTTGGATTAGAGTTTGGAATCTCAAAATCATGATTTTGGCAAAAGAAATAAAAGACAAGTTTTTACTAAAACTATGATTTGTGAGATTTTTAACTCCAATTCAAACATGTTATCAAATTTCCAATTTTTCATATCCTTTAATTTAAGGAGTATGAAATGAAACACTTCTCTCTTTATTATTTTTAGATAATCATTTATCATTTTAACCATCATCACTTAAAAACTCTTTTTTACCATTCTCTATTCTTTCCGGCCGTTTTCTACGATACATATGACCTCATTTTCGTAGAATATTGAGTAATGGCTGTGTTCTATTAGCAGTAGCTCTTTTTTATTTTGTTAAATATAGTTGCTTCTTTCTTGCCCAAAATAAATAGAGAATACTGTTGTGTGCCATTCAATTTGTGATACTTAGAGCTGGGTTAAAAAACCTGTTATCTTAAAAAGGGTTAGGATTACCCAAATGTTAAGCTTGTTTAAATGCAGGTTTACAAGCTTGACTCGTTTAACCAGCAGGTTAAATAGATTAGATTGAGTTAGCTCGTACGTTGGCCTGTGACTCGATATATTTTTTTTCTTTTCTTTCAAAAAAATAATTCTCATTCACAAAAATATTTCTAATTAGTAGCTTAACTCAAGTGTCTAATTTATCTAATTCATAGGCCTAACTAAAGGCTTCAAAAATCAATCCAAAAAACCTAACTAATGGCATCATGTTATGCTTAAACACACACTTTTTTGTTTATTTTATTTAAACCATTAAAAATGAAAATTAAATAAAATAATGCTAATGGCTAGCCTTTTAACTTGCGGGTTTGGAATGGTCGGGTTCAGGTTGCCTATATCTCCAATCCTTTGTCAAAATGGACTAGCCCTAACCATCTCTCTTAAGGCATACCTGTGGCGAGTTCAGCTGAGCTGGCCTGTATACTCACCTTTAGTGATACTATAGTGATGCAAGTACACTCACATTTTTGTTTCATCGTTGAATTCACATCATATTAGATTGTTTAGTCTTATGTGGACTAGTATAATAATATTTTGTTAATACTCAGATTAATTGAATGTCATATTTTGTGGAACATCTTTTAATTTAACTCATTTATGATCACTTTTGTTATTGAATTTTTATAAGCACTTAAATATATTGTGGATTGTTGTGATATGTGAACTCT
Organism: Styphnolobium japonicum; assembly: GCA_023212625.1. Lineage (NCBI taxonomy): Eukaryota > Viridiplantae > Streptophyta > Magnoliopsida > Fabales > Fabaceae > Styphnolobium > Styphnolobium japonicum. The sequence goes on along the minus strand of JALBWW010000003.1, from coordinate 13,729,871 downwards.
GTGTATGATTTTTTCTTTTTTACAATGGGTAGGTTTACCATAATCTGAATACATGACAATGCCTCTACTCTTATCCTATGTATATTATGGTTATTCTATTAAAATCATAAACTTGAAAAGTATATAGGAAATAAAAGTAATTTCTCTTCTATACACAAATATTCCTAACAAACTTCTTTCTATAATGCTTCTTTTGAGATCGAAAAATTATTCTTCGGTATACAGATAATTTTAAACCTAAATCTATAGTATGATAATATACATGCCATCATTTTTTTTTCTTTCTGAATGTTAGGGGTTAGATTAAAGAGGTTGATGTGAATAGCAAGTCATTTGATAATGGAATCGATTTGGATTGTGCCATTGGGGCATTCATTCGTTCTATTGAATTTGTTGCATTTTGGTTTAGAAGGTGCATTTTTTGAGTACGTTAAAGGAGGAGGTAGGTTACAACATCTTTTGGCTTGCTAGTTGCTACGAGGCTCCAGTCCACTCACCTCTTTCATTTTCTCTCTAATTTTTAATTTTTATACAATTTTTAATTTTTTATGAGAGCACGCTCAAATAGTTCACAGATTGTCATTATATTTCAATTTTATGACAACAAATTTTTGTATATCCTTAATGTGATCGTTAGTCGTATTGTGGTCTATATTTTTTTTTTATAACCTATAATTGTTACAATAATAAGACTTTGCAAAAAAAAATGTAATGATATTCTTTTATAAAATTTAATATTAGTTTTTTAAAAAATATTCTGACATCATTTACTTTAATATATGATAAAAAAATTCACTTGTGTAATATTTATGTTGTATTTATTTTTATGCTTTTAGAATTTTACACAACTATTAAGAGAAAGATTGAAACATAGTATGTTTTGAAAACTAGATAAAAAATTGAGTCGGCAAAATTTATAAATGATGATTTGATTGATTTAAATGGTGATAAATTGAATGACATAATAATTATATTATATATATATAAGTAAATATAACAATATGAATATAAAACATTAATTACATGTTATAATATTTATTATTATATATAATTAAAATATATTTATTTTGAGAGTAATATTAATTTAAAAAAAATTAAAATTAATCTTTACTTCTTTTAAAAAATCATTATTATTTTTTAAAAAATTTGATTAAGTAAAGTTATTTTTGACCATTTACCACTACGTAAATATTAAAATGTTACATAAAATACATTTAAATTAAATAAATAAATAAAAAATTATGACATCTTAAACAGAAATATGAAAAAAAATTTAAAATCTGAATAATAATAATAATAATTAAAAATCTAAAAAATCTAAAAAAATGGATCAATGTTTAAAAATCAACTCCCATTCAAATAATTCGTAAATTCAATTTATTTATAATATATAAACTCAAACTGCATGTATGAAAGCCACGTAAGAGCTCTATTTATTCTCGTGAGATCTTCTTATGCTAAACTATTTGACAACTCAGTGTATCATAGCTTCAACCCCGCTCCCTTCTCCTCCCAGACAGCCACCTTGTCAATTCACTATTCTCCCTCCTCCTTGGATCCTTCTCATCCCAAGAGTCATCTCCCCAACTCCTTTTTCTCTTTCCCTCTTCAGTTACTAAAATGAATGACCACGGCTTAAATGCTCATTAGTTACTGAGCACCAGTGGTTTCATCTTCAATAGCGGGTTGAATAGTCATTACTTACAAACTTTCGAATAACTTACAAAAGGCTTCATTATCTGGAATCAGAAGGGTTTTCCTCAATTTCAGCACAGAGGACACCAAGAGACCTGTTCAAAGAAAAGGCAATTTTCCTTCCTCTATTTCTTGACTACTTTGATAAGGAGAGAGAGCTCTGCCACGCCACCATCTTCAGCCTCTCAACCAAAACCTAGTTTTCTTTTTTCTTCAAATCAAGATCATATAACCCATTGTGTGAAGATTTTGCTTTGTTGTTCCTTAATTCCCCTCTCATTTTTGTAGCTGCCAAGCGCCACAAGGAGGTTTCACATCTAACATTTTTATTTTTTTATATTTTATAATTGACCATTTTCATCAACCTTCTTATTCTCAAAGTTTCTTTTTAAAATAGTTTTATCTTCCATTAGGTTTCTATTAGATTGTGGCATTGTTGCTTGAGAATGGAGCTGATGTTAATTCAAGAAATTATTGGTGGCAGGTACAATTTTCATTAGTTGTTTCTTTTTATAGATATTAGTTTGATTTGACGAAATTGCATTCTATGATTACATATAGGTGAGATGAATTTAGTGGTAAAATTTCAAGATTGGAAGATTCCACTTTCTATTTGAAATTGGAAAATAGATTTTTCATTTTGGTCGAGGCTCCAGCTATCCTTTTTTAGATTATAATTTTATTCCATGTGGCAAATTGCTGTTTGTAAGAAAGCATAGCTATAGTGTGCACTGTAATAACCAATAGAATGATGGATTTGGTATCAATTCAATAGATTCCATAATGAGTACATGAACTTTTACAAAATTTTCTTTGGATATATCCCTCTTATCTTTTTTATCTATATGTTGTACTGATTTGATAATATGGTTTACTTTGATATTTGATTTGAAGAGGCCATGATGCAAGCTTATAGATATGGGCATTAGGAAGTTGTACAGACCATTTTGCTCTTCAAATGTGCAATGTGAGTCCTATTATATTTTTTCTCCCTCACTCTATCTGAATTATCTTTCACCATAACTTGACATTTACTGTGCTATGGAGACTATAGGTCAGAGGGATGGTCAAAGAAAGTACCTGCTAAGTGGGACTTGATTACTTGGTTCTAATGTATATGTTCAATATACTTCATAAAGAAGCATTTATAGTTTTACTATAATTAAGGTTCTTATGCATTTTTCATTTTTATGGTGCCTGATGATTACATCTTGTATAGGTCAGATGTCTCCCCTTGAGGGGGCTTCTAAGGATTTTAACCATACCATATGTGTTGTACAGAAAGACAGAAGCATTGGACCTGTTGAAGGGCTTGCTCTTAATTTTGTTAATGAGCAAAACAGGTAGTCTTCATTTCTTATTGAGCCTTTTATCTTAAAAGGAATCTTGAATATGGGGAAAGAGGTGAGATTAGCATATTTAGATGATTGAAATATACAAATCTTCGTTTCTGGTTTCTTTATGACAGTTTTGTTGTGGATTTCCATATTCAAGGTTTCAAAGGACTTTTTTTAATGTAGTATCAGAGCAAAGCAGTGACTGCTCTGCTAAGAAGTTGAGCTATGTACTTGCTCTTTGTGATAAGCTGAAGACTTACACTTGCTAAACCTTTACATTTTCTGTCTTTATGTTGTCAAATCATACATACAGGTGAAATTATGCACATTTTTTAAGTGAAAGTGAATAGTTTGACTGTAATGCGTCTGCCCACAGGTACAAATATTTTAACCGTGTGATGATAGGAAGGGAAGTCATTTGAAAATGGATTCCATGAACATTCCCCCTCATTGTATCATGCATGATGTGATATTTTCCAAATTTTCTTCACAATTTAATTTGGATATCATGTCGAGTGGCCTCCCCCAATTATTTCTGCTTCCAGTATCCTTGTAATTTATGTTGTGTCCATCTAATTTCATGACTGAAATCTCTCAAGAAATAGGGATGTACTGACACTGCCAACTTCAATATGCGTTGTGGGGTATGCCAAATTGGAGTAGTTGGTCAGAAGGTCATTCTTCAATTCCTAATGTTTTGCTTTATGTTATATGTGCTTAATTACCCACCTTAGCTTAATCTCTTTTAGTCTTAACTTCTTATGATTCTAAGTACTGGTATTCACTGGGAATATATTCAGGAGGTAGTGGAGCTCACACAAGCAACTGGTCATGTTAACCTCCAAGAATATAAATGATACACTGCAAGATACAAATTTACATATGTAGTCTCAATTGATTTGAATGAGCATCGGTGGTGCAAAGATCGTTGCTTTGTTGCATGACCGTCAACTTGAAGTGATTAAACTGAACAATTTCTGCTTGGGAATGTTGTAGCAATTTGTAATAAACTATATATAGTTCCATAGTCCCAATCCTTAGTGATTGTAGTAATAAGAAAACTCACCTTACTTGTCCAGTAGCACATTAGATGAAGAAACTAATCTTATGATTTTTTTCCCATAAAGATGTTTAACGCCTTTTCACTCTGCTTTTTATTTATTTATTTAGTTTTTATTGCAATAGCTACAAAACACTGCTATTTTAACGCAAACTAATGAGAAAAGTGTAATCTCTGGATCCTATATACAAGCACGTATGATTTCCTTCTTTTAATTGAGGAGATATACATGATGAAACGGGAAAAATGACGTTTTAGTTATGACAACTTAATTGTGGTTGGATTGAACCAAGGTGACAGTAAGTTATGATATAATGTTGTTGAATGGAGGAAATTGTTTGGTAATCCATCCATTTCAAAGTTATTTTTAATTGAGATCTACTATCTATTTTAGATATAACTATTAATAAGAAAATGAGTAGGTTATTATATATCAATTATTTGTTATATTTGTAATTATATTTTATAAAAATTCAAATTGTACATCTAAATTTGATGATATTTCCCCATTTATTATTTTAAAAAAGGTAACACAATCTTGAATTTTATAACGATTACAACAAAGTTCTACAATATTATTCATACATAACCTGCACTTCAAAAGAATTGTAATCAAAATCTAACAAAATAAAAATTTCAATGCCCGCGCGTTGCGCAGGTTATCATCTAGTCTTAATTGATTTTAAGAGTTCAACAACACTTTAATGCCAGGTCGCCCATCAACATGGGCCATAACGGTAAGGCGATGATATGACACGTTTTTTGATATCTGTTCACACCAGGTCATTTCGATTGCTCTCCTTATGGAAATCGAAAGACACTTGTCTCCAAACTCACTCTCCTTCATTATCCACACCATTTCAAAAAAGAAAAAAAAAAAAAGCAATTAATCTCCCTTCTTCGAAAGGAAAATAAAAAATAAGAATGTATACAAATCAGAAAAATATTACATTATTTATAATCACATTTCACGCAAAACAGAATGTATACAAATCGGAAAAAACGTTTTCTTAAAAAAAACCTTTTTTGAGAAAAAAAAAATGGTGAAAGTTGGTTTTAAGAGTTCAACCACGCTTTAATGCCACGTCGCCCATCAACATGGGCCATAACGGTACGGCGGTTATAGGACACGCTTTTCGATATCCATTCACACCATGCCATTCCGATAGCTCTCTTTATGGAAATCGAAAGACACTTGTCTTCAAATCCACTTTCTTCCATTCTTCACACCATTTCGAAAAAGAAAAAAAAGCAACTAATCTCCCTTCCCCGAAAGGAAAATAAAAAATCAGAATTTTTACAAATCGAAAAAATATTACATTATTTATAATCACATTTCGAGCAAATAGAATGTTTACAAATCGGAAAAAAAAAATTTTAAAAGAAATTTTAAGAAAAAAAATGGTGATAGTTGGATTAGATGTTGCGAACTGCCAACTTTATACCGTTTCTTGATGCTGTACAACTCGTCCGCAGCAGCCACCGCTGCTCAGTCCTCCACCCTTGACTCTCCGTTAAAGACGTCGCTGGGAAAGTAGAAAAGCACAAAATTTATTTGCTTAAATTTAGGGTTTTTTTTGGGTGAGCATAAGACAAAAAATTAAGACCAAAGGAAAAATATTCAATAATTTTAATGATAAAATGTTTATACGACAGCTTCCCGAAGATGAATAATACTACAAAAAATAATAACGATCATATTTACATATCATAAAATTTATATTATTTTTATATTTAATTAATGATAAATAAATTTTTATTAATGTAATATATCATTTAGTTAATAAATTTTAATATCTAATTATTTATAAACTAATTAAATTTACTAATCAAATGATATACTACATTAGTTAATAATTTATTTATCATTAACTATGACCATAAATAATTAATTATCAAAATTTATTAATAAAATAAAATATAATATTAATTAAAAATTTATCCATTATTAATTAAGTATTGTTTTTTATAAAATAATATGAATAATATAGTATTGACACTTAATGAGCTACATATGTATCATAACATTTTACTACTAATCCGATAAAATATCAGCTATCATTTGAATTTCTAGGAATGACATAATAGAGTCGATCTTACACATTTCGGCTTTTCATTCTCTCCATCTCTAATAAGCCTTAAAAAGAAATCTGTATCAACTATCAACCCAAATCATAGCATAGCAAACTGAATTTAAATATAATATATGGAAAATGAATAAATAAATAAATAAAATAATCACTACGTCACTCTCTGCCGGGCACCCGTTTTTATCACCTTCTCCGACGCTTTCTCGTCGCACTGCATTCTTGTTCTATTTACGAACCCAGCCACCATTTTGCTCACCGAAGATTATGTTTATCAGAAAATCTAGGTTCTTCTCCCTTCTCCTTCTCGGCTAGATCTGGTGCGGAAAACCACACTCTTCTTCAAATGCTCCTCCATTTTCCGCTTCAATTCCTGTGAATTCCGCTGCATCGGAACTCTGCTCTGTTTCTTCTTCCTCTTCCGCCTTTCCCAAATGGCTATCTTCGGTCCTATAACTCCTGGTCAGGTACGTGTTCGACCTTCTTCCGCTCTCAGATCCTGCACCGATTCATGTGTTTCACTGCTAGTTACGGAGTGAATATCTAATGCTTGCATTGCAGGTCTCGTTCTTGCTTGGGATCATTGCGTTTGTTTGCGGCATGGATATATTCCGAGATACTGGAGCATCGGGAAAATCCCGTCACGTACAAAGTGTGAGTTTGATCGATTATTCTTGTGCCGCATAAACTATAGTTATCGGGTTCTCTCACTAACCCAGTTAAACGGTATCAATTCTTGGTAAGAAATTTTCGAGATCATAATTTCAAAAATTGAATTAGAGAATATTTTGAACCTGATAATGATGTCATAAACTTTAGTTTTACATGCGAGTAGAATATTTACATTTTACGGGAATGTAGTATCTCCCACTCTTGAGATAGTTGCTATACATACACACACACACACACACACACACACACATATATATATCCAGTGAGGAATAAATATGAACTAAGTAGTAGCTTTACATCAAATCGTCTCCAGCTTCATTAATCTTACTTTATCCCAATATGTAAGAAGGAAGAAAATTAAGGACTTGTCGCCATTATTATTCCTCATGGAAGTTATTACTCTGCTAGTGGGCACTCGGACATCAACTTAGTTGAAATGCGAAATGATGTTGTTGAAGAAGAAGACAGAGTAGTTTTATTAGAGGGAGGAGCTCTACAGTCAGCACCCCCAAAAGCTCGAAGCTTAACTGCTTCGTCATCAATAATCCGGTTTGTAACTCACGGCCCTCTTATTCTTCCTTGCTTAAATTATGATTTTTTTTTTTATGTATTTCTTCAGATTCCTTTTGATGTATGAGTATTTCTTGATTGAAAACCGTTTGACACTTAGAGCAATGTAAGTGAATTATATGATTTATTTAAGAAACATACTTCTATATATGGTTCAAACTATGGACTTACCTGTCCTTCACTCTTTCTCTGTTACAGATCCGAATTCGGTTTCCTTTTGGCTTACTTTTACTTGTGTGACCGCACGGATTTCTTTGGCTCATAAAAAAAGGTTAATAATTTCATCATGTAACTTCCTGTTTTGTTTTTCACTTCTCATTGCTGGGAACTCTCTAATTTTGTGATTGGAGAGGCAATTCAGCAAGCACATAATGCAGCAAATTGGTATGGCTTTTTAGCTTAATCCCAACCATTATCTTCAAGGTGTTTTATTTGCATCTTTTTGTAGTGCTTCTGTATCTTTGTTGTTTGTGTAGCCATTCTAGACAACCTCATATGATTTTCCTTTACTAGGATAGGGAAGAGATTGCAACACCTATTAGCATTTTGATCATGATACTTCCTAAATATTGGAAATCCTTTCCTAGTGAGCAACTGTATGACCATTATAATTCATTATGAAATTCATATGGCAAAACAGATAGCAGAAAGAAGAAAATAAGAATTTGTCATTTCATTTTTGCAAGATGAAAAGAAAACAAAATTAGAGTGAAAAATTCCAATCACCCCTGTAATTTCCTGATTTGTCACGAACCTGCCTTCTGTTTTGAGAATCTACACTGACCTCCTCTGAAACCCTACAGGTCCCTTGAATTTTCATGGTTTTTTAACCAACTTTCCCTTTTCAGGGGAGGTTTGTGTAGGTTTTAAAATAGAGGGATGGTCCCTGTAAAATTAGGAAAAATCAAGGTAGGTTGTAGTATTTATTCGAAGGATGAAATGATAAACAAGTAAACCCACTCAATAAAGGGGGAAAAAAAAGAAAAGAAAAAGAAGTGAATTAGTTGTTGCATCCATACATATGCAATCTGCCACCTTAGCAACTGCCCAATAGTAATACTAATGGCCATAGGCTTGCAAATTTTAGTACTCATAATTATCTGTACTTTATCCATTGAAGGATTACATCTTTGAAAATTTTCACTAGTGAGATATCACCCCGCATCCCCCCCCCCCCCCCACTTTTTGTATTCCTAGATTTGCCGACATATTGAAAATTTGCAAATTGCAACCTACAATAAAAATCCACGATTGTCAAAAGTTAATTGTAGATCAACTGCAATTCCATTGGTATGTAGTTGTTTGCTTTGTCATACAGCTACTGTGTATTACTGATATGATTTTTTCTTTTTTGTCTACGATCATCTGTTTTTGCAGAGTTACAACAGGGATATCTTCTTGTTTCTCTATGCTCTCCTCATCATAGTTTCAGCAATGACTTCTTTTAAGATACATCATGACAAGTCACCATTCTATGGGAAATCCATACTTTACTTAAATAGGCACCAGACTGGGGAATGGAAAGGCTGGATGCAGGTTAATCACTTTTTCAATTGATATTAATAGAGTAGTCTCTTTTCATTTATGATGGAAAAACTCTTACTGTGAAACTCCTGGATTATGCAAGTTCAAATCTAGGATTAATACATTTAGTATAAAGGAAGTACAATTTAGTTTTGGTTTAGACTTTTTTGTCAAATCTTCTGATTATTCAACTCTTATGGTGCTTACATTTAATATTGTAAATTCTTGACATTTTTGCATCCATGTTTCTACCATTTGACATCTGTTACCTGATAGAACCTGGTTCAATATATTGGGTTGGAGAAGAAATTTTTTCTTACAAATGGAGACTGAGTCTCCTTGATTCAATGGAAAGAAAAGGAAAAAAATTACAGAGAACACAGCTAATATAGAACCCAGCAACTCAGGAAAAACGATTCCTGAGCCCACCCAAGAGACAATCTCTCTCCCTCTCTACTCAATATCTTCTCTGACCTCTTCGTGACCCCCTCCGGCACCTTTTACCCCTCCTTCCTATGATTTTGGTATGATTTCAGAATTTGGCTCTCCACTTAGTAATGCCAGCTGGCTAGTTGGTTGTCCTCATTTGTCCCACTTACTCAACTAACTTATCTTCTGCCCTCTTGTGGTCCTTTAGTAAAATTCCCCTACTTCTCCCCTTAGGCTTCGTCTTGTACAGTGTAGTGTACACCTTAGTCACTTGCTTCGCTCTCCTATTGTATACGTTAAGAATTGGGGGTCTTACATTACCATTCTTGTAATTTTGCTCTTTCTTTGTCAGGTTTTGTTTTTGATGTACCATTACTTTGCTGCAACTGAAATCTACAATGCAATTCGCTTGTTCATTGCTGCATATGTCTGGATGACCGGATTTGGGAACTTCTCATACTATTATGTTCGTAAAGATTTTAGTCTAGTGAGGTTTGCTCAGGTATGCCATCTCCTATAACTATTTGCTTTTGTATATTTAGTCTGCACTGACTGTAATATCTTCCTCACCTTTTCCGGTTGAGCAGATGATGTGGCGGCTTAATTTCTTGGTATTGTCCTTAACAACAGTTACATGTTATACTACATCTGCCCCATGCACACTCTTTTCACTCTTATGGTTTATGGGGCACTTGGTATTCTCAATAAGTACAATGAGATTGAGTCGGTCATTGCTGTAAAAATCATTGCCTGCTTCTTGGTTGTTATCTTAGTATAGGAGATACCTGGAGTTTTTGAATGGGTTTGGAGCCCATTTACTTTCATGCTCGGTTAGTAACATTTGGGATGTTTTACTTTACACCTGAAAGCACTGGAGATCATGTTGACTGGAATGTTTCTTTAAACTTGCAGGTTACACTGACCCTGATCCTTCCAAATCACAATTTTCCCGCTTGCACGAATGGCATTTTCCCTCAGGGCTTGATCGCTACATATAGATAATTGGAATGATTTATGCTTATTATCATCCAACGGTAAATTTCTGACGTTATGTTTTTGAAATATTTAAAAAAATTCTAATGGTCACCTCCATCCTCTCTGTGATTGAGTGATAAATCTGAACGAGGAACATCTCTCTGTTTTTTGTTCTCTTTTCTTTCATTTTCCTTCTTTCGTTTTTATGAAGGATGGAGTAAAGTGGTAAAAAGACCTCAACTTATTGTTTGAGAGTTTTTTAAAGTAATGAAGTGAAGTGGTTAAGGAGGGAACCCAATCCATTCCATACTACTCAAACTCTTAAATTTTCATACCTTCCAATTTGAGAGTTTAGGATGAAACATTTCCCTCTTTTTTATTTTTAGATAGTTATTTTCAATTTTAACCTTCTTTTTTATTTTTAAATAATATTATGGACAACAAAAATTAAAAGAGAAATATTTGAAGTGAAATTTGTAATTCACTACACTCCATAAATGACCATTGTGACTTTTAAATAATTGAGTGAGATTTTCTTTCATTCCCTCATTAAAACTTTCAAACAATAGAGTGATATACTTTTACCTTTTCATTCCATTCCTTTTCAAATCACTCCATTATGAACCATTCCACTCTATCTCCTTCAAAACTCCCAACCATAGCCTTAATGACTGTCACACGGTATTATAGGTCGAAAGATGGATGGAGAAATTGGAGGAAGCAGAAATAAAATGCAGAATATCAATCAAAGCTGATATTTTTTAACGGTATTATTATATTCAGTACACTTCAAATTTTTATTATTTTTTGGGCTGACCAAATGAGTTAATTTCTAGATGGGTTATTTGTGGTTTGAGTATATATACAAGCTTGACAAGCTTACTTACAATAAATACCATCCTTATACCTCGTGGATTCCCATAACGTATGTCAATATATCCCCAATGTTCTTTTGCCTTGATGAGCTACTCCTGACCTTTCTCTAGTTAATTATGTGCCACCTTATTATTTAAAAGGGTTTACATATGCTTGCGGAATGTTACTCAAAGTTTTCGTAGCTTCACGTTGACCCTTGTTGCGTAAGTGGTCTTTACATAAGTTCAATCTTTTATTTCGTCTCTCTCTCGCGCACTAAAAAACATGCATGGAATAGTATTATATATAATTAACGAGCCAATTTTTTTTTTATACATGCTGTCAAGTAATTATTTAATAAATTATGGAAGCTTCATTTACTTGGTTTAAGATTATTAATTTGTGAAGTACTTTTCTGATGCTTTTACTTTATGCTAGATGGCTAGGAAAGATTACACTGGAGACGTACATCTCCCAGATCCATATCTGGCTAAGGTAAGAGGCTGATATCTTGTGGATGCCAACTGGCTTAAAGCATTTACTGATACCAGATATCATACAAATTCATCCACATGGGAGCTGATATTTTTTTGATGCCTACTTGCTTACTGATTAGTGGATTCACCAGATAAAATACGTGCTCATACACAGTCATATATGTTAGCATCTTGACACCCCCATTTGTGTTCTGCATTTTATTTTTCTTTATTTAAATAATAAAAATAAAATGATTAAAAAATTCAAATAATTACATAACTATCGACTTGTTAATCCACTTGATTTATTTATTTTTATTTTTAAGAAAAAAGAAAAAATAGAATAACTATACCACTAACTAATTTTAACTTCCTACTTTTTAAGATAAAGTTTAGGGATGGAACCTTAAATAATATAAAAAAAAAACACATTATTTATTTAATACTTTTTATGCATACATATGTCTACTGTATCGCCTATATCAGGTGCTATTTATTTATATCATTACAGGAGGTGACTCAAAACTCTATATATCTCCAGTAATTACTAAAAGTTGTACATGTAATGTAGTTGAACTTTGTAATTCTTTAAAAGTTCTATCTTGCCCAAATAAATAGCTGTGGGTTGTTCTAAAAATGGGGTAATGCGGATTTTAAACCGTTGGATGGTTACCATGAGGGTGGGAGAGGTTTTTTAATGACTCTTAGCTTTTCAGTTGAAAATTTTATTGTTATATATTCATTGTCTTACTTTGTTAGAATTAATTCTTAGTTAATGTAACAAGGGGTTAAATGCATTTCATGGATAACATACACATGCATGCATAATTACATATATAAAAGTTTTTTTGTGTCATGCTTAATGCAACTTTTGTATGTATCATGTGTGTAATTATTTCTTTATTATATATCATAATAAATTAATTCTTTCTGTCTTTGATTTTAGGTCGGGTATTCCAGATGGTCAACCCAAATTGTTGCTTTCTATTATCCCTGACCACCCGATGTTGAACCTCATGCTTACTACTTCCATATATGTCGCAGTAAGTAAACAACGCTGATGGATTGAGATTTTTTATAAATTGGTCTACTCTGATTTTAACATTTTGTTTGACTGAAGATTCCTTATAGGCTCTTTGACCTAACAAATACACTGAAAATAGCATTTGTTCCCAGTAAAGACAACAAGCGTCTTATTTACAACTTAATTACAGCAACAACAATCTCAGTTGTTTTATATTCCTTGTCCTTTGTCTTCCTTCGGATACCTCAGATGTTGGTAAGTGTTATTACTGTAAATTGATCCAGTCTGAGTCAGTTAATTTTCCTTACATGTTCCTTACATGTAAGCCATGTGCCATCACCTATGTTAAGTTGATAATATGTTTCATACTTGGTTCCCATTTAGATACATACATGTATATAATGCACATCAGACACGGGCATGTGGTTTTCATATATTTTAGAACATAATTTGGTGATTTGATAGATGGTGATATTGCTGTTAAGAAATCTGTCTGACTGTCTGCATGGATGCTCGCCCTATAAATGAATCCTCTGATGTTGTATAGGACAATTTATGAGTGCCAATAATGTCTGTAAATGCTTCATAGGAAACTGGGACTATGCGTTAATATAAATGTTTTTTGTTTTTTTTGCTTCAGAGTAGAAATTAGATACAGCCCACTTTGTAAAATAGTTTAAATCCCCCCCCCCCCTTTCTTTTAGTGTTGCAAGATTCTATGCCAGTTTCCTTTGGACGCGGAAAAATACTCTGCAACTGTTATGATTCGGTTGTCAAACCAAATCTTTACTGAATGATGCCTTCGTCTTATATTTTTTACTTGAGTCTATTAGGCTAATAGCAGCAGCAGTTTTAGGGATTTGGAAGTTTTATAGATGAGAGGGCAGTAGATAGCACCTCTTGTTTTTGTCATGTAATCTCATTTTTTTATTAGCGTGTAAAATAGTTACACTTGTAATACTCTTGTTTTTTTTCTTAGATAAACAAAAAGTTTAAGAAAGGGAAGACTCATTCCCAGTTTAAAGTCAGGACAAACCACTAACCTCTATAAGAATTTATGGTGGGATTATAAATCGCCTACTAATAGACATATCCTGAATTTGAACTCAAGTCATGGCTAATATAAGCGAAAAGTCTAACCAGGTAAGTTAACACCCATTAACATCCTTGTAATACTCTTTACCACTATGTCAAATAGTGCACGCAATTTTTTAAACTTCTGCGGGCACTTTTGTAAGAATGAATTATAACTTGCCTCTCGTAGTATAAAAACGGCCCTTTGAATTTTGATAATAAGAAGCGCTTCTAAAATTAAGTCAATTGAAATGGTACAGGCATTTTTCTTGTTCGAGAAAGTAATAATACAGGCCAACATACTTGCCTACTTTTATTAACTTCTTAGATTCCTACTTGCTTCTGCCAAATGTCAATCATAGTTAAGGCTGCATGTTTGGTTTTGATTTTTGTGTGAAAATAATTGTTTTTTTTAATTAAAAGTTGTTTTATTTAAAATTTATTTTGTTTATTTAAAATGTGTAAAATTAATTATAAGTTAAGATTATTTTTTATAATTAAAAATATATTTTTTAAAAAAGTTATTTTAAACTTTTAATTATTTTATTTAAGATAATTTTAAAAACTTTAAGAGAAAAATACTTATTTACCTTTAACTAAATAATTTTTTTAATATTTTTATATATATTTTAATAATTTAATACATAAAAATAAATTTTTTTATACAATCTAAATAAAAAAATTTATCATAAAATTAATTATAAATTAATACATTTAAACATTAATTAATTTTTTCATAATTAATTTTTTTTTAAATTAATTATATACATAATCAATTTTTAACATAATCTTTTTTTCACAATTAATTTAAACACCCATAAGCCTTCTGTCCTTATTTCTGAAATTATAGTATAGCATTTTCTTGAATAGATCATTGCGTTACTTACCTTGGGGCAATAGTTAGGCACTGCTGGCTAAACACCCTTAAATTATAGTATAGCATTTTCTCTAAGCTTTATGCAGTATGGGTTCATAGATTCTCTGAAACATTAACACTTAAATTTAGAAATAAATGGTCATATATATAGGGAAGAAGCTTAGAAAAAATGGTTATATTATGTCGCCTGGCTATATTATTGCGTCTTTCCGTGCTTGGACAGCCATGTACAGGACAGCACCAAATTTCAGGCTTAAACAGTGACGCATGTCAACCAAAAAGTGTATCATAGAAAGCTGTGTTAAGAATTTTTTATTGAGAAGTAATACCAAGCACAATGTTAAAATAAAAATGCCAAAATTGCAAAAATTTATCACAAGCAAACTTCAAGAACAACCTCCTAGAGACCAATTTGACAGCCACAAAAAAGAGACGACATTGTGTGTCCTTCCCTATTGAGATTCTATTTTAAATAATACATAAACAGATAAACTAATGGAAGTAAAGCTTACAAAGGTTAAAAACGTGAACATCATGAAAGCTATTTAGTAACTCGAGGATGTAAATGCATTCCGGCAAGCATCAATACAACATAAGCCAAAATTGCCTTCTCGAGACATTTGCAGCTGGTTCTCCGTCAAAATATATGAACAATGTCATATGCAAATCTTTATTTTGTCAAAGAAGCACATCATATAGCATGAACTTCGGCAGAAGAGATAAATAAGGGAAGTATAATTTTAATAGGTTGAGTTTCAGTAGTATGCTACTAATCTGTAGCAACTAATGTCCAGACAACCATAGCACAAGCTGAATTGGCATGGCAATCGCTGCTCAAGAGCCATCTGAAAACTTTCACCATTTTATTCGGAACATTTGGAAGAAGTTACTTGTACTTTAATTTAGGATATCTACTCAAATTTTTTTTCATATTTATGAATGAAGTTCTGGTGCAATTTTAGAAAAACTTACTCCATTACTCTTAGGTGCTAGACATACAAGTACTCCATTATTAACAGATTTTATAGTGTTGAATTAAATTAAATTTGCAGTCATACTCCACCAAGCATTATAAAAGAGAAGGATACGTCCAAAACAGCACGAACGACTGCAGAAGTTTAAAGAAGAGAAGTTAAAATGCTGAACTAGTGCACACACAAAGAGTGCAAGATATGTAGAAAGAGAGAGAGAACACAAACACCCACATATATATGATACGATCTAAATATAATGTATGTTGAACTGGTTAAACAAGATCTGTAAGAAAAAAATTACATAGACCTCTTGTTTAACTACACAAACCTTCAATTTCAAATTTCAATATAGCAAGAAAAGCCCTATCTTCTATGTAATTTCATCAAACCTCATGGAGCTCTATATAATTTACTATATATATTAAGTAAATTATGCATCGGATAAAACCCCCTTCTCTATCTTTTTTTCCTCCCTTTAATAGCCAGAGGAAAAGCCCTCTTTTTGGCCTTTTGTTTACATTTAACAAATATTTTACCAATGTTGATCAAAATTTCCAGCTCCAAACACAGGCAACACTCAAACTAGAAAATATATGCAGAAGTGAACATATTTTAAGGGATGCCAATAATATGATAAGCAAGTTGATCCTTTTTTTTTCTTAAAAGAAAAAAAAAATCCAATGTACAATAGCTGACTGGTGGAGTATACGCAAAAACATTAGGTAACCAAGAAGTACATTCCCAATAAAACCAATAGCAAAATTTCCTTTTGGCCAGTAATAGCAAAATTGAACAACTGAATAGTTTACATAAGCTTGCTAAGATAGGAAACACAGAATCAAATATGTTAGGAACCAAGAGGGTCCGAAATTGAGAGTTTACTGTAGAAGGAAGAGGAACTAGTGAGTAGTTGAGGGGCCAACTAGCTGTAATTGGTTGTGCTGGTTGTAAGTGGGAGTTTAGTTAGTTGAGGGGTAAAACAACCTATAAATAGAGATGTAATAAACTGAAGAGACATTCTTTTGACATTCGATAATAAAACTGATACAGTTGAAAAAGGGAAGATCTTTCCTTGGCAAAGGAGTACCCTTGGGTCTTCTTTGATTCTATCTCACCTATTAATCTTTCTCTCTCTTTCTGACACGTTCTGATCTTTTGGGACCTAACAATTGGTCCGACCTGCCATTTTTCGAGTACAGGCAGCGAGTGCTGTTGGAGGCCAGGGAGTGGAAGCATTGGAGTCTTCGATGGAGTTTCTCAAGAAGTTGGCTTCGCAACATACCTCTCAACTTGCGGAGTTGAAACAACAAGGTGCTAATGCAGAACAGATCAAGAATTTGCTCGCGAAATGGATGACGAAACAGGGTATTAATTGGGACGACGACAACGATGATGATGAGGGTGCGGACAATGGCACCGGAAGTAAACCCACATCGTCGAACCAGAAGAACAACGGTGGTACTGGCACCGACGGAGAGTTTTCTACAATCTGCGACAGGAGCTGGAAATGGGTCAGGAAGGTGGAGCTACCAGTCTTTGAGGGGCTGGACCCAATTGGGTGGATCGCAAAAGCGGAGAAATTTTTCGAGGTTCAGCATATTCCACCAGCCGAACAACTCCAGTTGGCGTTCATGGCTATGGATGGCCCGGCGGTCCATTGGTTCTGTTTTTGGCGCCAAAAGAATTTGGGTGCTTCTTGGGCTTCTTTTACCATCGACCTTATTCGAAGGTTCGGTGACAGAACAGGGGGTAGTGTATTTGAAAAATTGGCAACGTTGAAGCAAGACTATTCTATTGATGACTATGTGAGCAGGTTCGAAATTTTGGTTGCTCAAACTGTGGTCAAGTATCTGAGGCTAGACTATTAGGCTATTTCCTTGGGGGCTCGTTAGAGTTACAAGAAGAAGGTACACATCCATGACCCCAAATTTCAAAGGCCATCGAGTTAGCTCGCGATTTGGAGGAAGATTTCGTGCTGTCTCAAGGAGATGGGAGGCACACGATATAGAGGACATTCCATCCCCCCCCGTTCATTCCAATTATCGCCCACCTTCAAGCACCTCTTCTATCACGAAACCCAGTTTCCCAACTTGGTCCGCAGGGTCTGGCACTACCAAGAACCAGTTAGGGGGAGAGCAGAAAGGGCTGTGGGGTACGGGCAAAGGTCCGCAAGGTAGTGGGGGTTCTCGTACCGGGAGCTCAGGAACTTCTGCTGATATTACTAAAGGGACTAAGCAACTCCCTTATTCTGAATACATCAAACGAAGGGAAGAAGGGAAGTGTTTTCGATGTGGGGACATTTTTTCTCCAGCGCATCGTTGCTCAGCCAAGAACTTGCGAGTAATGATCCTTGGAGAGGATGAATTGGAGATAGCAGGGTCCGAAATTGCTCAGATGGAGGCACTTGCAGAAACAAGACTCGATGCAGTAGAGGGGGTAGGGGTGAGTTGCCAAAATTTGGAACTCTCTGTGTTCAGCTGAAGGTATTGCACAACCCAGGACTATGAAGTTGCGGGGGACAATTCAGGGCGAGCAAACCACGGTACTAATTGATAGTGGGGCCAGCCATAATTTCATTGGCTCTCATATTGTGCAGAAGTTGGGATTGCAGTGTCCACAACAAGATGCACGCTTAAATTGGGGAGACTGATTTCAAAAGCACACTCAGGGTTGTTGCCATAACCTGCAGATTGCTCTAGGAGATCATGTTGTCAAAGGGAATTTTTATGTCTTTGATTTGGGAGGTGTTGATATAATTTTGGGGGTGGCTTGGCTAGCTACTTTGGGGAAGGTGTTGGCTGATTGGCATTCTTCCAGCATGCAATTTATCCAGAATGGGGCACTAGTGGTTCTTCAAGGAGACCCAAAGTTATCCAATCCTCATGTTTCTATGAAGGCTCTTCACAAATTAATCCGAGCGAAATAATCGCCTCACTGCTTTTTTTCTTTATGCTGAATCAAGTAGAGATGCCTGATAAGGAGGATAGGGGGGAGGAAGAGTCCGATTTGGATGCTAGTCAGCAATTACAGACATTATTAGATAGATTCTCGATTGTTTTTTCTACTCCGAAGGGACTGCCACCCAATAGAGGCGTGGATCACTGCATTCCCCTCAAATCAGGGACTGATCCAGTGAATGTCCGACCCTATCGTTACCCCCATATGCAGAAAAATGAGATGGAAAAGTTGGTGGCAGAAATGCTGGAGTCAGGGATTATTCAACCTAGTTGCAGTCCCTTCTCTAGCCCGGTCATTATGGTCAAAAAGAAAGACTTTGGTAGTCAAGGTTTTGTGGACTTCCGAGCTCTCAATAAAGCCACTATTCCGGATAAATACCCAATTCCTGTTATTGAAGAGTTATTGGATGAGCTAGAAGGGGCAGCGTTCTTTTCCAAAATTGATTTGAAAGCCGGGTATCATCAGATTCGCATGAACGCAGCAGACATACCCAAGACAGCCTTCACGACTCACCAAGGCCACTATGAGTTCTTAGTTATGCCCTTTGGGTTAACTAATGCACCAGCCACCTTCCAATGTGCAATGAACTCCATTCTACAGCCTTATCTTCGCAAATTCGTCTTGGTTTTTTTCGATGACATCCTCGTATACAGCAAGTCTTGGCCAGCTCATCTACAGCACTTGGAGGTCGTCCTCCAAACCCTCCAACAGTCCCAATATTACGCCAATTTAAAGAAGTGCAGTTTCGGTAGGAAAAAAATTGACTATTTGGGACATGTCATTTCTAAAGAAGGGTGTTCATGGATCCACATAAAGTTGACAGTGTATTACAATGGCCAATCCCAAGAGATGCTAAGGCAGTGAGGGGATTTTTGGGGTTGACGGGTTATTATCGTCGCTTTATTAAAGACTACGGCAAGATTGCAAAGCCATTGACTGACTTACTTAAGAAGGGAGCCTTTTGTTGGAACACAGTTGCTGAAGAAGCCTTTCGGAGACTGCAGAAGGCAGTGACATCAGCCCCTGTGTTGGCCCTACCTAATTTCAACCGTCCATTCTCTATTGAATGTGATGCCTCCGGTAGAAGGCTTGGGGCAGTCCTATCTCAAGGGCGGCAGCCCATTGCCTATTTTAGTAAGGCTCTAGCGCCTACTTCCTTATCCAAGTCAGT
Source organism: Styphnolobium japonicum (assembly GCA_023212625.1). Classification (NCBI taxonomy): domain Eukaryota; kingdom Viridiplantae; phylum Streptophyta; class Magnoliopsida; order Fabales; family Fabaceae; genus Styphnolobium; species Styphnolobium japonicum. The sequence goes on along the minus strand of JALBWW010000003.1, from coordinate 13,710,113 downwards.
ATATGAAAAGGAGTTGATGGCACTTGTCCTAGCCATCCAACATTGGCGGCCATACTTGATTGGCAGAAAATTTACAGTCTTTTCTGACCAAAGGAGCCTCAAATTCCTGTTAGAGCAAAGGGTCACTACACAGAATCAGCAGAATTGGCTCGCTAAATTGATGGGGTACGATTTCGATATTGTTTATAAGGCTGGTACTACAAATAGAGTGGCTGATGCATTATCTAGAAAGGGGGAAGAAAATTTGGAGATGTCAGCTATTTCTAAACCATTTTGGCTTGATCATGCAGCTATAAGTGAGGAGGTGAAAGCAAATCCTGAGTTAAAAAGAATTATGGATGATTTGGAGAGGGACCCTAATTCTCATTCTCACTTTACATTAGAGCAGAGTCGTCTATACTATAAGGGTAGGCTGGTTTTGACTCCAAACTCTGCATGGATTCCACAGCTTTTACAAGAATTTCATGCTACACCTACTGGGGGGCACTCGGGCATTTACCGAACCTATAGGAGGATGGCTCAGTCTCTGTACTGGAGTGGGATGAAGGGAACTATTACTCAATTTGTTGCTGGGTGCCACATCTGCCAACGCAGTAAATATCAGGCAGCTTCACCTGAAGGCTTATTACAACCACTGCCAATTCCAAATGCTGTTTGGGAAGATGTTAGCATGGACTTTATTACAAGGCTACCTAAATCTAAGGGGTTCGACACTATTTGGGTGATTGTGGACAGACTAAGCAAATATGCTCACTTCATCCCTATCAAACATCCTTACACGGCTCGATCTCTAGCTGAGATTTTTGCAAAAGAAGTAGTGCGATTGCATGGCATTCCGGCATCAATTGTCAGTGATCGAGATCCCTCTTTCATGAGTAATTTCTGGCAAGAACTCTTTAAAATACAAGGAACTCAGCTGCGGATGGGTACAGCTTATCACCCAGAATCGGATGACCAGACTGAAGTAACCAACCGAACCTTGGAGACATATTTGAGATGCTTCTGTGCTGAACAACCCAGGCTTTGGGCTGATTTCTTACACTGGGCAGAGTTTTGGTTTAATACCAGTTTCCAAGCCTCTGCCAAATGCACCCCATTTGAGCTGGTTTATGGGAGGTCCCCCCCTTCCTTATCTAGATTCGCACCAGGAGAAGTTATTGTGGAATCTGTGGCTCAAGATTTAAAGGATAGAGATGAAGCTTTACGCCAGCTTAAATACCATCTATCTTGGGCCCAAAATCACATGAAGGAGTTTGCGGATCGCCATAGGAGGCCCTTAACAATCCAGGTGGGGGATTGGGTATACCTTAAAATTCGACCCCACCGACAAGGGTCTATTGGGCATCGCTTACACCCTAAGCTGGCTGCCCGTTTCTATGGGCCTTTTGAAGTAATCAAGCAAGTAGGGTCTGCTGCCTTTCGACTACAACTGCCTGAACAGGCCAGGGTGCACCCTGTCTTCCACGTTTCCCAGCTCAAGAAGGCACATGGACAGCATCCGGTGGAACCAACATTACCTCCTGAGTTACAGGTGAGACCAGAAGAAATTGTCCCTGACCAGCTTCTGGATAGAAGACTCATCTCCCGGGGTGCTGACCCAGTAGCACAGGTGTTAGTGAAGTGGCAGAATTGTCCTTCAGAAGAAGCCACCTGGGAGGATGCCCAGGTCATACAGGAGCAATTTCCTCAATTCAACCTTGAGGACAAGGTTCAGCAAAGGGGGGAAGATAATGTTAGGAACCAAGAGGGTCCGAAATTGAGAGTTTACTGTAGAAGGAAGAGGAACTAGTGAGTAGTTGAGGGGCCAACTAGCTGTAATTGGTTGTGCTGGTTGTAAGTGGGAGTTTAGTTAGTTGAGGGGTAAAACAACCTATAAATAGAGATGTAATAAACTGAAGAGACATTCTTTTGACATTCGATAATAAAACTGATACAGTTGAAAAAGGGAAGATCTTTCCTTGGCAAAGGAGTACCCTTGGGTCTTCTTTGATTCTATCTCACCTATTAATCTTTCTCTCTCTTTCTGACACGTTCTGATCTTTTGGGACCTAACAAAATATGTCTAAAGGAGATCACTCAATAGCATTAAAGTCATACTGGTTAACTAAAAAGATGAAACTTGATAAGATAGTATTCTCCTTTATGTGACTGTTTTAGCTATTATTTTGAATTGGCTAAAAAATAAAATAAAATAAACACTGTTAATGTAAATTATGTAATATCTGTATTCAAGATGATAATAGAAAACAAACTGTTGCTTTTATCAAGGTTGGGCCAACAAGTATGAGTGAGCTCATTAACTAGGCATGGGAATCTTTTACTCCTCAAATCACCTTAAAGATGAGTAATGGATATTGGGATAGATTCTAGGAGGATCATAGGGTGGGGGGTATTCCCTTTTTGGAGGCTTTTCCTCGACTCAGGATTTGTCTTTCTGTGTGGGGAGAAAAGGGGGGGGGGGGGATATTGAGTAATGGACTTGTCTTTCTTCCCACATCAGGCTCCCATCCTAAATTTCTACAATACTCAAGGTTCAAAGACTTTTTGGAACTTTAATTTCTCTAGGAGCTTGAATGATAGAGAAGCTTTTCAACTGGTTTCTCTTCTACTTTTGCATGACTCTGTTCTTGTAACATAGAAAAGAGGATTTGGACACTTGATTATTCTAGTATATTTATTTGTAAGTCATTCTTCGACTTTCTTAACCATTTTCCAAATCCAAACACAGAATATTTCCTTCTAGAAAAGCCCATTGAAAATTCCGAAGTCCCCCATAAGGTCAAGTCATCATAGTATGTTACAGATATATAGGCCCAACAAAGCTTTTTTTTCCTTCCAAATATGTGTGTCGTGTAGCTCTAATTTGGAAAATAGTGCACATTTATTTTTACATTGCCCAGAAGCTAATAACATCTGGTGTAGGCTTGTTGGTGTGTTTGGTGAGTGCTCGGTGTACCCTCAATACTTGAAGCATTTTCTTTTGATCATGTTCAGAGGTTTGGCTGGAGTATTAGAAGGGTAAAGTGTTATGGTAGTGTACTTTGTATGCCATCCCTTGGCGTCTACAGCTGGAGCAGAATGCTCATTTTTTGAAGGGAAAACATCTGACCATAGACTTGCTTTTTCATGGTATCTCTTTAGTGTTCAGCACATTTTTCCCCCATCGAGTCTCCTTGGTAGGAACGCAGAGGGATTGTAGAACCCTCTTGTTTTAATGACTTTGTTTTTGCTTTTGCTCTACTTGTCTTTGTTACTGTGTCTGAGAATATCTTATCCTCCTCTTCTTTGCATTCCTTCTTTACTTCTAATAAAATTTCTTTTTTATCCATACAAAAGAGGCAAAAAAAACAGCAGGAATAAAATAGTAAAGATAAAAAAGATCTCATGGACCTGTCCAGTCAGTTTTAAACACTTTATAATGTGTCATTTCAGAGGTTTTAGGAGGAGTAAAGAGGGAAAGGCTCTTTTTTGATGCACAATGCAAGCTGTTATTTGGTGTTTATCATCACAAAGATATAGGCCACAATTTCATGGATAAATTTTTGCCACTGCATCTTTTTATGGAATAAAGTGGTCTTTTTACCCTATTCATGTTGATCAGCTAATGGCCATTTTAGGGGGCTTCAATGGTGGATATGCAAAGAGATTGGCGAACTCTACATAGTTGATGTTCCTTTTCTCACTTTTCCTGAATTTTTTTTTTTCTTGTAGGATGATATCTTATCCTCTATTTGTGTAATTATCTACCTTTCTTATCTAAACTAATTTCTTCTTTCATAAAAAAAAAAAAAAGTATCTCATACGCAAATCATGCCCAAAGAAAAAAAGAAGAAATGAACAAAGAAAAACCTACCATTAGACCGCCCAGAAAGCCATCAAGTAGCACTCGATTCCAGGAGTCAAAGTACGAGTGGATTGAAAATCTTGCTTTGGCTATGAGCCCAATTGAAGTAACTGCCATGAGAAGTAAGTAAAAGACAAATCCTTTCAAGCTTGTAAACCCCAAAATTCCAGCAACAACTCCGCCAATTATAGACAAAAATGTTCGGCTGCAAAAGAGACAAAAAAAAAAAAAAAGAATGTAAATCTTAGACAATGTTAAATAGCTGTTTCTACCAAAAAATAGCTGTTTCTTTTCGTTATCTTTTCCCCTTTCTCTAAGAGTGCTTTATATATACATCTCATGCACTCTGGTGACTATTTCTTGCAGATAGAATCATACAATGCCATCCATACTCAAACCACCAGCCCAAACGAATTTGGGTCCCCTGATGTTCTGTAAGCTGGTAGAGAAAGAAAGGAAGACAAACATCGCTGCTGTTTGGAGGTTCACCCCATATATAATGCTCCTAGCTATATGTATGTATTCAATAGAGTATTAAAACTATCAGCAGTCAAACCAAACCTGTAATAGATAACTTTCATGTTGCTTTGCATATTTTCAGCATTAAAAGTCAGTAGCTCATTCACTCCATTGCTTGATTTCTTCTCTGATGAACCTGACTCAAAATGTCCAGCCATAATATCTGCCTTGTCTAATTTGATAATATGTTTCTGTAAAGCGAAACAGATAGGGTAAAAAGTAAATAAACCATGCTGTTGAATTTTTATATAAATATCCAGAACTATTGTGCTGAGGCTAATAATAGGAAATTTCAAAGGGACAAGGTTAGACATTATGGACCTCAAGTCATGAACTCCAACCTAAGTAAGTCGAGTCATTAACAAGTAGGATACTTGACACACACACACACAAACAAAAAATAAAATAAATTAAAATAAAACTACAGGAACCCAAGCCCTCCCACGTCCCAAAAGCCATCTAGAATAACTTCTAAATTTCCCAATACTGTGTTGTCTCAAATTCTGCATACCTCAATGCCACCCATCCCACCTGGTTATCATTAATGGGTGCAGATAAATTGTGGCCAAATAAAATTTCTAAACTATAGAAAATTTAACAGAATAAAATAGTAAAAGCAGAGAACACCATATACTTACAAATGGTCATGAACAAAAATAAATAAAACATAATTGCTATTTCAACACAACTATGATTTAGGGTTTTGTGATTCATTTAGCTATTCACAAACATCAATGTTCAAATTTCAACACGATGAATGAGACCTTTTGAAAAAGCATAAATTTCGTCCAAAGGAAATACAATAACAAAATTATGCAAAATATAGGGCAATCTCTTAATTCGAAAATAAACCAAAACGTAGCGAAAGCCGGTTTAGTTGCTGGAATCGAATCGAATCGAAAATTGCAAACTGAACATAAAATCCTTGTCAAACAAAGAAGATCGAAGTATAAACGAGGAAACATCAGATTGAGAGACACATTGTTAATGGAATTGCACAGAAAATTGGTCAATGAAGATCGATTCGGAGAAGAGCTTGCCTCTTTCTTCGTGTTTGACGGTAATCAGAGATAGCACTCTTGACTGAAGCTCTCAACCCTTTTGGCACTCTTCCAGTCTTCGTTTATGCCATCATTTTTTATTCAGAAAATGTCTATTTTTGTCTGCTTATCATATAACCGAAATCATATTACTTTACGTTTATAAATATATTAAATTATTTTTTTGTAATGATATATATATGATATGAAATTAGTTTTATAATATTCTATTTTTATAATTAAATTACTCTTTAAATTATATTAAATTGATACAATAATAATAAAATTGATAACAATAATATCAATTTGATATCGCTGATAAATATAAAATTAATATAATATTACATATATTTTTAAAAATATTAAATTTATTTATTTTATTATAATAAATTCATATAAATTTTTTTTTGTATAAATTAAGGTATTCTCTTACTCGAAAGGTAAAAGACTAATCTCACAAGATACGGTTAGATGCGTAAAACGGAAATCCCTTTCAACTACGTTTTTTTCATACACACCGTCTTAATGATTGTATCCAAGATAAAATGCTTAAAGTGATCAAACTCTTTTTATTCAAACTAACACCAGTTGATAATAAATTCATATAACTAGTTATAAACAAAAAATTTAATTGTAAGTATAATTTAATGTTATTTGACATATTATGATTTTCTAAATTATACTTTATATTTTTAATTACAAAATGCCTTCTTTTTAAAGTTTAAAATCATTCGTTTTATATAAATTAGATTCGCATTTAAACTCTTATAAAATCCTATACGCGTCTCTCCTCTCATTTTCTATAGCTAACATAGCGAAGACAAATGTCTATTTATCTCAAAAATTATAATATAACCATTAATTGTGTCTTCAAGCTTAAAGAGAAGTTAGCTACAAGGTAAAAAACTTACTAAGAAAGGATCCATGAGAAAATTAACAATGAGTAGCATTTTAAGTCAGTCAAATCTTTTTTTGGTTTAGAGAACCCACAGGGGGCTCATTCTTTCCTAGTTGCTGGGTTAATTATAATTAAGTTTAGCGTTGAACAAGTTTGTTATGATTGGAATCAACTCTCAGTCAAATTATATGAATAAGGTAATCCTCACATTACTGGCTCCCTTATATGCGGATGCAAAGCAATTACATTTTCCCTACTTTCTTGGCAAGGAACTTGGATCGTAATGTCGGTTGTTCAATTCAAACTTAAATTAATACAAGAAAATGGCATGGAACTTGGATCGTAATCTTGTGATTGATTATTAAGTAGATTTGCTATTCGGATGTTGAATCTCAGATTATGAGCTAATTTGGTATCAGTTTGCAGTTTTGGTTTGAGACACTGCACAAACCGTTGCTTGAAATCCTGTGCTTGGTGCCTAAGCTATCAGCAAATCTTTACTGCACTGCAACATAAGCAATCAAACAGGGGTACAAGACACCTATTTACTATTATATAAAACACACTTTATTAAATTTGAACAAATGTTATATGTCACTTATATAAGTATTTTTCTCCCTTCAAATTCTTGTTCATTTGATTCTTGCTCCTTTAATGTTCAAATTTTAAATTATTTTTATACTGAAATTTCAATTATACTAAATAATCAATTTGATTTTGTTTAGGTAATAATTTATCTTATCTCTTTAATAAGTAATAAAATTTAATTTTGAATCTTATTGTTATCTTAAAATTTAGATAATAACTAATTAATCCTTAATCTAATCTATCTGATTATGATCCTCATGTTATACTATCATTTGAATTAGTTTAAATGACATGCAACTAAAGTAAATAATTTTTTAATTTTTAAATGCATTTATCTTGTTTCTTTTTTAAGTCATGGATTAAAAAATAAAAACAAATAAGGAGACAATGATAAATTCATAAAATATTAACAATACAATATTAGATATAAAATTAATGTTGAATATCATTTAAATATATAAATTATCCACAAACATAACATGTAGAATATGTCTATATAAGATAAGTAATAAAGAAAGTAATTTTTTCAATGTTCAAATGTTTTTTAATATAAAAATTTGAATTAAATTGAAATTAAGGTTGATAATTTCAATAATTTAATCATTTTAAGTTTCACTATTTAGATATGCTAGAGCTTCTAATTAAATAACATTTTTTTAAAATTCTAAAATAAATACTAATAATTACATATTTTGAATATTTGAATGATTTTTTAATATAAGAATTTGAATTAAATTGAAATTAAGGTTGATAGTTTCAATCATTTAATCCTTTTAAATTTCATTGTTTATATATGCTAGAACCTATAATTAAATAACAATTTTTTAGAATTATCCATATAAAAATAAGGGTAATTAATATGTAATTATTAGTATTTATTTTATAGTTTTAATGTAACTAAAATATCTCTTTGAATCTTATTTTTAGGGTGAAATTTCAATTCAAATTTTAATTATCTATTTGATTCTTAAGTTTATCTCTTATTTATTTGATTATTAATAAAATATCTATTTGATTTGAAACAACATTCTCCAATATATTTTGCGAAATCTTAAATTGCCACCTTAAAATAGTTTAAATAATTATTTAAACTTGAAATAGTTTAAATTTTAGATTGCCATCATAAAATAGTTTAAATAATTATCAACTCGCAAATCTTAGATAGTCATTCTAAAATATATATTATTTAAATAATTATTTAATAATAATTTTAATACTTAAATTTCATTATATCATTATATTTTTTACTTATGATAATTTTGTGAGTATATAAGAATTTGTTAGTATTTGATTTTTTAAAATCTTAAATATGATAAATATCTTTTTTATAAGTCATGTCTCTTATCTCTTTAGGTAGAAAAACATCATATAAACCGAATTTCAATTTTTTTTGTCACCAGAGAGCTAGAGTAATTATGTTTTTTTTTCTTTGAGAGTCAAACGTAATCACATTCAATTTTAAGCAATCATAACTGAACAATTAGTGCATTAACAATGAGAGGAAAAGCCAATGATTGACCTTTGACAAGCTATTTAGATTTCTACTAGAAAAATCAAATACAGGTAACTTATCAGACTACAAGGTAAGTACCTTTGTATTCTTGGTTTATTGTATATTTACTTTGATTTTTATAAGTATTTTGGTAAATTTAATACTCATTTTTTTAGGGAGATATATACGAATGAATTACAAAGATTATTTAGAAAAAAGTAGGCTAGATGAAGGAGAAAATTGATAATAAATGACAAGAGAGCAAAACTGTAACACTCCGAAATTTCTATTTTTAATTGAAATAATGATTTTCCCAATTTTTGTGATTTATGATGATTTTTGGGAATTTTTTTTAGCTTCATTTAAAGTAGGTTATTTTTCATAAACGCTATAAGTCGATTCGGGGCAGTTTTGAAAAATAAAAATAAATAATTAATATTTTCAACTCGTAAATACCCTTACTATTTATTAGGATCGGGGAAAGTCATGGAACTCGAATTTAAGACCAGATTCTTAAGTTTTTCATTTTTGAAAATTTTTAATTTTTGTTGATTGTATGTGTTAAACCAGGACTATTTCGGATAATAAAATAATAATTTTAAAATTTTGACTCAAAAATACTTTGACTATTTATTAAGAACATGAAAGTTTACGAAACTCAATTCGGGGAACATCTTTGATCATTTTTCATTATTAGGGATTTAATGATCAAATAAAATCTTCGGGTGATTTTAGGTACATCCTATTGTCCAATGGACAATAGATACTAATCTTTGTCCATTGGATAATAGCTACTGAAAATATCTATGGCATTTATGGGGATGGGTGACTCATTTTGGTGAGTCATGAATGTATTAAATGAAATGGTGAATTACCTATGTATTAATGGCAAGGTAAGCTAAATATCTTGATTTTTCTTTATTTAATTACTTCTTGGTCCTTACTTTTCTTCTATAAATAGCCAACTTCACCATTCACTTGAACTCACACCAAAACCTTCACTTCTTCTCTCTAAAGCTCACGGCCTAGAGCTCTTTTTCACCTTCCCAAACTCTTGCCAAAATTCTAAGTTAGTTTCTAGCATCCTAGTAGTGTTTTAAGAAACTTTGATGTTGTGAGTTTCTTGAAATACTAACTCTTTTCATGACTTTCAAGCTTGCTTAAATTTGAAGCAGCCTAGGGTGAAGATTCTTTTTCTTTATTTTTAAATTTCTATTTCAAAGTTTTAGATCATTGGATTGATCCATGATCATCCTATTCCATGTTTTAGAGTTTAAAAGTTATGAACTTAGTTCTATAAAGGATTTCGTTGGTGGAAGAAGGATTTTATTGGTGGAAAGCCAAGAAACTTTCACTAAAGAGGATTTTGAACCAAGGTAAGGAGGAGATTTCTCTCATCAACCAATATGGTGGTGAGGAACTAATTTATGGCTTATATTTTATGCTTTCATGTTTTATGGTTGATATGTTGTAATTTGTGCTTTATGATTTATGCTTTGGTTATTCTATGTGTTTTTATGTTTTGAGATATATGTCATGAATTTGTTATGATTCAAGTATGATATAACTTATGTGTAAATAAGATAATGTATTTGTGGATGAAAAACATGTTTACGAACATGCATAATGTTAGTTGGAAACCAATGAATCATGATGAAAAGGAAAAGTTTTGAAAAGAAACTGTATAGGAATAATATTTACTTTATTGAAGATTTTTGTTATTATTTTCGAAAATTAGGATATGGTTTATTTTAAAAAATATGAGAGAAAATATTTAGTTATGATTTAAAGATGAAAACAACTATTTTTCAAGTAGAAACACTTTTGAAAATTTGTTTGGATCGTGAAAGATTTTCTAAAGATTAGTTTAGATCTTGAAGTATTTATTAGTATCAAACTATTTTGAATTAATGCTTACTTTTATTAGAGACTTTTATTTTTTAGAAAGTTGGAGAAAAACATTTTTATAATGGTTTGATATAGAAATAAATGTTTTTCAATAGAAATGATTTTTGAAAGATTTGTTGAAAAAGTCACTATTCATATTTGAAATTTATTTTTAGTTCATATAGTGAGAATAGACTTAGAATTATTTTATTTAGTTCAAAATAACTCAATATTTGTGAAAAATGCTTTACACGATTTAAAATTTTACAGAAAATGCTTTACGAGATTGAAAGGTGATTTTAAACTGTTATGCGACTTAAAAATATTAATTTTTGAGTTACATAATTTGAAAAACTGTGAAAATGATTTTACGCGATTGAAAAATGTAACAGAAATGTTATGCCATTTATAAAACGTAACAGAGGTGTTACGCGATTTGAAAATCGTAACCGTAATGTTACGTGATTTAGAAAATATTTTGGAAGCATCATAGGTTAAGAAACAGCGGTACTACTATCAGGCCGACATAGACTAGACCCTAGATAGGACAGTTGACGCTATTCTTAAAATGGTGGCTTGAATCCCAAGGAGATTGTGTTTTGATAAACCAATAATTATGGGTTCGTTGACCATACATTATTGGGTTGATCATGATTAATTTAATAATTATGGGTTAGTTCACCATAAATTATTATATTAATTATTAATTATGTGTGATTGCACTTTGCATGAGTTAGTTGACCATGACATTGTGATAGTCTGTATGAGACTTGTTGTTAAGGCTTTAAGCCTAGGAGTTGAGCTTACACCTTAGTGCAGGTGTGAATTGTGTAATGAAGATCTATAAATGATCTTGGGGACGTCGGGGTGCGGAAACTCCACATGAGGCCAGTTGGATTGTGTCGTGGTGATATGATTGCAACATACCGAACGATCCTGATCAGACACTATCCTATTCCCGATTGGTAGAGAGTGTTCTCGTGAGCCGTATTGCCAAAAGAAATGATTCTATAGCACTTTCGAGCAAATTGGAGGCTAATGAGATATGAAACATGTACTCCCAATCACCCTCTCCGACTTGTTGTGTTTTAGCTCCATGGAGTAGTGGTCAATCATTGGATGATTGCATAGTCAATTGTCATACTGTCACATTATCATGATGCATATTGATTTTGATCTACCTATTATTTGATAATATGATTATATCTATTGATTCAGTATTGAACTGTACTATTATGTTAACTGTACTATTTGTTATGTTTTCTACACTGCTTTATTGGTATTGATAGGTGACGAGGATCTCACCTCTTTATTGTATTGTTTTATATGTTGTGTTGTTTTTTTTTTTGTTTTATGAAAATGGTGAAGGCATTATGGAAGGATCTATTCAGTTTTGTTAGAACATAGTTCCACGGTGATTCAAACGCGTGGCGCGTCCCCTTGGATATTAAGTATATAGATATTTAGGACTTTGGCCAGTAGGATAATGTACAACATTTGTATACATTCTACTAAGTATTGTTTTTCTTTCATGTCATTTTTAAACAATAGAATCATATATAATAACATATTATGTATATTCTTGAGATCTTTTGACATTAAGTTATTTCTTTTTTGGTTATTTTATGTTATATTCGAGGAAAGAAATTTTAGAATTCATATTTTCATAAAAATAATACAAAAGGTTTTTAAAATTTAACTTTGAGATTCCGTTAAATATGACATCCAAAGGAGGGTGTTACAAAAGCGAGCAATTACATACACAAAGACATAGTAAGAGCTTTTCGGGTATGTCATTTATGCTTTTGGAAAACTTGACTCTTTGATATCTTAATATATTTTGCTTATGAAATATAAACTTTAGATGATTCTTTGTTTTCCTTACTTTTCACATATCATAGAGTTGAGGATTTGATGAACAATTTAAGATTAAATATTATTAAAAATGATTAAAAATTGAGAACATGAATGAAGAAAAAATTTGCTTATTTTTCATTTAGTGTTCGATAATGACTAACTAAGATTCTCTCCTAAAGTATTGAATAAATATACTGTTATATAGTTTAAGTTTGACTAATTGAAATAATATTGATACTAATTTTGGGATTCATGCAATAACCAAAAAGAAAAGGAAAAAACTACTTCATACTAGGCAATTTCATACCTTAAATATATTATACTCAATTTTTTGTTACTATCATTTGATGGAAATGAGCAATTTGATGGAAATAAAAATATATATTGCAATCATTTTCTTTTATTTTCATGCACAATCAGGAAACTAAACTATTAGCTTGATGACTCCTTATTTTAAATGACAAATGGTTGATTTAAATACTTTACTAATTCAGGATTCAAATTTATTCCACTGTTTGAATTATTATTATTTTTCATTTTTGAATTACAAAATATTACATATATTGTTCCTTTTTATCTAAATATTTAATTATCTCTTTTATATATTATCAACTGTTTCCTTTTGATATTTTTATCTTTTCTAACTAAAGGAATTAATGAATTTATGTTGTTTAAGGTAATTAGGAGGCAGAAAAAATTGGATAGTTCCCACCATGATCAACCTATTATAAAAAATGCTTTGGATTATAATAATTGCTCTTCTAATAGCCATCATTTCTCTAATATAACAAATGATTAGTTTATTTATATATTTCATATTTATTATCATTTTTGTATATAGATTTGTAACTTAATTTTACTTTTATTATTATGTGTTTATGTATTAAGTATTTAGGAAATGGAAGAAAACATTCTTATGTTCATTTTCCATCAAAATGATTTTTTCTGAAAACCATTTGCCATCAACTTCTTTCAAAGTCTTTGATATGGCATCAGGTATTGAATCCATGAACATAATAACATGTATACTAAAATTTTTTTATATTGTTATAAATTACATAAAGTTTATCTTTTAATAAATTTAGCAAATAAAGAAAATGTTTCAAACAAATCATTGCAAAAGGTTATATGTTTAAGAGTTAGTGGTTGTTTGACAAACATGTTTTCTCTCTCAAATATCACTAATGGTTAATATTTAGTGTTTATTTATGAATATGTCATTGTTTTATTTATCATATTTTAATTGTAGTTTAGTGATTCTTTCTAATAATCTAGATATTATGGCTCTTACAACCAATGATTCAAAAAAATTTAATATTTCTTCAATTCTTAAGAGAATCAAACATAAAAGAAAACGAACATCATCCACCACTCAAGGACAAAAAAAAGTAAATAGTGAGTTTTTTAATATATTATTTTTATATCAATAAATCAATGTTCTTATTATAATTTGAACCGAAATTTTTATCATTTATAATAAGAGTGCTTGGTGTCCTTTAATGGACATTTCAAATTGTTAGTACATACATTGAATTATTAAATAAAATAACTTTATGCAACGCAATATGCAACAAGAAAGAGTTCTTTAACTCTTGATGTAGATCTAGAATTTAAAATCTATGAATCGTTTATGATTAAAAAAAGAGTCATATTCCAGAATGTAGAAAATATATCCTAAAATGAAAGTATTTATGGCTTTTTTTTTTAAAAAAGAAATTATTGTCATGTTATATTTTTTTTTATGTAAACATTTCAACATGACTTCTTATCACATATTACCATGATGATAACCTGTTCATGTGTAATGAATATAAAGTTATGAAGAACTGAGATGGTTGGACACAATCAAAATAGGTCAAGTGTGACATTAAATGAGAAAAATAATTTCTCAAAAAGGTACACAAATAATATAAATTAAAATAATTATATTTTTACCATTCACCCTTAATTCAATGTCTTCATCATTTTCCATTTATATTATCTCTTAATTTAAATTTTATTTTAATACAGTCAAAGGATAGGATTAGGGGGACATATTCAAGCTAGACAGATTATTGAGTCTATGACATAAAATAATTCAAAAGTTTTTTTTTGATTCCTAAACATGTAATGGAGAAAGTTCTCATCAAATTATTCCAATATTTAATTCAGCTGAAATTCATCTTTTAATTGATCATGAAGATACTATGCACATTTTCTATTTTTAGCATATAAGATTATTATATGTCATTTTTTTAATGAACCTCTTTTTTATTTTTTATTTAATATTTTTAACTATTTATATGTAATACACTAGATATATTATTTATTTCATGTTAAGGTTAATTTTTATTAGTTTTATGATTTTCTTATGATATAATTAATTTAGAAAGTGATTGAACAATTTTTTTCCATAAATGTTATAAAGAAATTTATGTAAAAAGTATTGTAACAAACCACACATTATTATTTAAAAGTTTAAACACACCAAATTTAACAACTCTCTGCTTCACACGGGTAAAAAAAACTCGTTATTGAAATTTGCTGCCTGGGAAAGGCATAACAGTTTCAAGATATAATCCACAAAGCATAGACACTATAATCATGCTTAGCTTTAGGTACTGTTTAAGTAAGATCTGGCTATACGACCATCTGCTCCCCTAGGGTAGAAGCCACCCGGGACATGTTCATCACCTCCCCCATATACAATCCTCAATATAAAAGTTTACACACACCTAATTTAACAAATCTGTGAGTCTCGCGGGTAATAAAACTCGTTATTGAAATTTGCTGCCTGGGAAAAGCCATAACAGTTTCAAGATATAATCCACAAAGCATAGACACTATAATCATGCTTAGCTTCAGGTACTGTTTAAGTAAGATCTGGCTATACGACCATCTGCTCCCCTAGGGTAGAAGCCACCCGGGACATGTTCATCACCTCCCCCATATACAATCCTCAATATTTCCTGTGGAGTCCTGGGATATGCCAGTGAATCTGTGTCACCAGCAAGAATGTTGCCTGAAACTCTGCCCTCAGCACCTAGCACGCTAGGGACCACAAGACCCTCATCTTTCAAACCTGCGTTTCCTAGCCTATTCCTAAGCATTGAAATGCGATTTGTAAACTCTGCCACACTCACTTCATATGGCAGCACCCTCAACGCCCGACGTTCATATAGCAATGCTCGAAGGACTGCATCTTGGCCGGACTCTACTCCCAGAAGGCCTGCAACAAGCTGTACATGCAGTACACAATGTGATTATGTGAGTTAGGTGACATGGAGTGTACTTGGTAGGGAAGGTGGAAATAGAGAGGAGAGTAAAAATGGAAAGGTTTTGATTCTCAATCCTTGTAATAAGGTGCATTTTATTTTTTGGCGACCCTTAATTTTTGGTGCACCAAACAAATATTTTTTTTTTATTTACTGTTTTCCATGATGTAATAAAACGACTGGCATTTCAATTTGTCAACTGCTTGATTCTTTTCTGTCCCATGTTTAACCATGTAAAGTAGACATTATATCTTCATTTTCATCCTATCTCATCCTAACATTTAGGATTTTTGGACATCTTAAATACATGAGTTAGATATCTGTATTACTATTTACTTATTTAGTATACATAGATACACTTATAACACTAGCATCCAAGATCCCTGTAGGCACATGATGCTCACCAATTACAGGTATTTCATATCTCCCAATTTATGTGAGAATCTGAACATTCCCTAGTAAAAAGATTTGCCAATTTTTATAAACTGCTAATTCTGTCATTTCTTTGATAATTAAGTTTCAAATTCTTTTACTATATATTTTATAATCCGCCATCTTATATTCGTGTATCTAAAATACATAGTATACCGAGCACCTCCTTCATGGTTGAAAATATTTTGCTAGTTGGGTTTGGGGCTTTACCTTCCTGGAAGTGGCATTTTGCAGCTCTGGATTGGCTCCAACATACCCAGTGAGGCCAACATAAGGAATCAAGTAAGATGCAAGCAGGTAGTTGATATCATTGGCATAGGGATCGAAAGGCGGGTGAAGAGGTCTCCCAAAAGCACTGTCCATAACTTTGGCAAATGATGCCGGGCTTAGATTCAGTAATGGCCTAGGAAACCCTTTTACTGTGCTCTTTATGGCCCTGCAATAAGGATGCAAATTTACTAAGTCTTACCTAGGAAATATGGGAGTTGTTATGGTACCTTGATGGGTTTGGTACTCAGTGTGAGTTGTCAATCATTTATTGACTGTTAGTTTTACAATAAATGCTAAAGAATCTATTAAATATAAATAACAAGTAATGAATATTAGACAACTCACCTTAGATACCGATACCCTAAAAAAAAAGATGAGTACCGAAGTAATGCCAAGGAAATATATACTAATCCTGAAGCCATCAAATTTAAGGCATTATTTTGTGTCATAAGATTTTGTAATTCTTTTCTTTTCTTTTTTTGCCTGAAAGAAATTATAGTTGCAGAGACTATAGAGTATAGAGAGAACCTCAAATGTCCAACTTCCTGCAAAGCAAACTGGAAGATGACATCCCTGACGAGGATGTCCAGTTTGGCCAATTTGGCACCAATGGGAGGGGGTCCTCCCTGGGCTAAGTTTGGAGCAACTACATCCAATCCGTGACCCAAAGACCCAAACAAGAAGAACTCAGCCTCCAAGTATTCTAAATTTAGAGGAAATTCCAGAATATCAACATCTGATTCTGGGGTCGCACTTACAATGAGCACAGAAGAATAAGATTCTGGGAGGAGGAGGGGGAGGACCAGGTAGGCTAGCAAAACAGCAATGGAGTTAGAAATGTGAAGTGCCATGTTTTAGGCTCTTTTTCTGGGTGATGATGCACTGATGATCCCATTCACATATTGCACGTATATATAAACAATCTTTTTGGTTTAAGCAGCTGAACAAGGCAATTCCACGTGGCAAGAGGATGTAACTTGGTCAAACATTGGGGTTGCCACGTGGGGAAGATTCTAGCCACCGAGTAAGGTTAGCAAATTAGGTTGGCGTGATTAAATGGTTGTCTTAAATTTGAAGAGTAAAACTGACTCTTTCTCTTCACTAGGATTGTGCTTCATAATCTTTGGTACTTGGTAGAGATATATTAGTTTATTTTGGTTCGGACTTGGGAGTGTCTCAGTTATGAGTCACGGAAATTATGCATTCATGAGCTAAACTAACTGGTGATTATGTATGGTTGCAACTACTCTCACGGTGATCTCTTACTAAACAAAATTTTAGAAGTAGCTAGAATTAGGACGGGAATAACTGTTGTACAACCTTATCAGGAAATTGTGTAGTATTTAAATTGCTAATTAAGAAGATTATGAGAAGTGTGTGAAGACTGAAGAATCTATTTGTGTAAATAACAGTATTCATAGAAAGCCTTATTTTGTTCTATACAAATACAAACCACTGATAAAACAGCCTATAAGATGGTTCTAGGCCTAGGCATCAACACTTTTATGTCTAATTTCGTTGTCTACTTCACTGGCCTTTTACCCCCATTTGCTTTTTACCTGAGAATGACAACTTACTCTTTTTGTTGGTTTTCAGCTTAGTTTTTATTTTTTGGCTTTTGTTTGCAATTAGCTAGCCTGGCGGCTATTATGAGCAATTATTATCCCCAATTTAGAAGGAAGTCGGAACAATGACCCATCACCTACCCAAGACTTTGGAGGCTCCGAGGATGAATTATGCATGGAAATGAAGCAATCTCCATCTACATGAAACGACTGAGTAAAAACATCTTGCAGCAAATTGAAAGATGCTCTTTTTTATTGGATTGAGAGAGAAAATTACACCTCAATATTTTCTAATATATTTTTTCATTCTTGTTTGTATCCACACTTTCTTTTCTTTTACCGGTCGGTTGGTAAGGAACAATTGATATTTAACCAAGTGAGGAATACCACCTTTGAGCGGGGCCGGTTCACACCATTAGGCTAGAGGAGTAATTGCCTGTTTCTATCCACCCTTAGCATATGTTTGTGTTTTGAGAGAGATAGGTAAAACAGAGTTAGATAAGAGAAAAGGAGAAGAGAAATGATACATCTCTCTTATTTGGTTAAAGAAAAAATGGTTAAAGAAAAAATAGAGAATAAAAAAAATTAGTAGACCCATAATTTTTTCATTTCTTCCTTAAAGTGAGAAAAAAGGGAGAAGAAATGAATAAAGGTAGAATACTTACCTATTATATCCTTTTTCTTGTTGTTTTATAAATAAATAAATAAATAAATATGGACAAATATGTATTTACAACAAAATTTAATTTTCTTTCTTTTCTACTTCTTTTATAATTCTCTCAATGCAAACAACTTACAAATCTACTCATTTTCTACTCTATTTTTATTTTCCCTACTTCTTTCCACTCCACTTCTCTCCTCCCTATTTCTTTCCTAAATCAAACAAAGCCTAATGAAAGAAAAACAAAAAATTTATAAGTGAACAAATATATATTATAATCACAAAAATACCACCAATGAACCGACATACGTGAAATAACTTCTTTAAAATGAAAAAGAAATAACTTACTCGAATTCTCTTTTTAATTTTTCTCTATACAGAGTAGTTTTGAAAGAACAATTAGATGGAAGGTCTTCAAATGCATACCAGTAAATTTTACTAAATATGTGAACCCTTTCATCTCTGTTGTTTAGGAGATCAAGTGTTGGTTATAGATAGAAAAAAAACTTCTGATAAAAGTCTTCCATACGTATCCATCTCATCAAGGTCGATTATAAAGATATTCTTTGACTAAATCAAGGACTAATCAAACTATAATGTCATCAACTGACCCTGCTTCTGGGCATAATCTCATTACTTCATGTCATCAAATAAAAATGACGCACTATTTATGAATACATCTATCCATTCGTTAACTGCTCTAAATTAGATGGTCAATTGTCAAGCATACCGAGCATTCAATGCTTTCTTGTGCACCTCATGGCCAATATCTCTTCCGTGTTGTTGAAGATACTGCTACCTGTTGCTATTCATCATACAAACGTCTTATGATTTAATAATACGAGCAAACAAGACGTCCTAATTGCTTACATCTTTATATATTTAGAGCCATAACTTGTAGAACTGCTCTACATTAACTATGGAAACAAGGAAAAAAATGAATCACGGATAAAAGATAACACCTACCTACCTTACATTCTCAGCCCCCAGTTTTCTTATTTCTGGCTGTATAACATTGGCTGATGTAACATTTCTAGAATCTCTATCATCATCGTTGCCTTCAATAACAATAATTTCTTCTCCACTGTCATCATCATAGCCATCTAAATCATCTTCACCATCCCAAGCATCATCATAATCTTCATCATATTCTTCTTCTTCATCATCATAATCGGATACATTTGCACGCAAACTCGGAAACTCGGGAGGAGGAGGGCAATCTTCTGTGATTGGCTCGTCCCTCTTTATCACAAGATGCCGAATAACTCTTTCATCTTTGTCCAACAGACTCTTGAATTCATTGATATATTTGGCTTCCAACTCGAAGTTCATCAAAATGTAGTGGGCACTATTAGCTTTCTTTATTTTGTAAGCCAGCTTTCTCATACCCCAATCATTCAGTCTCCACACCCTGCCTTTCTTCTCCCTCAAAAAGTCTGCAAAGTGTTCAGAAAAATAACCAGAATACTCAGAAGCTAATTTTCATTTATAAGAGAAAACAGATTTTATGTTAATATGCATTGCAGCAACTTTTCTAAAACTATTGGATGAACATCTAATATATCAAGCAATTGCTGTGTCCGTTGTCCAGTAATTATTAAAGAATTCAAATAGTAGTTTTCTGTTTGAAGCTCAAAACATACATCCAATTGACAAGACCGAGACTATTTGTTGTCCACAACTTACATTTTACCAATATCAGCTCTTTGGAACATAATAAGTACCTAATATTGTCTGAGAGAGGATAAAGTATATCTTGTGCCAAATTTTTGCACAGCCTGCTCTTCCTACTGAATGAATATGGACAAAAAGAATCAAAAAGCCTTATGAAAATTCCAGATACGGCATTAGAGAATACTATTACTAGCTATGACTCGTTAACTTTGACATAGGCAGGTTGAGCAACAATATCTTTTAGAGTTTAGAATTAATTAGACGAATAAGGGCTGTGAGAAAACACCTAGCCAATTAGAGATATTCTGCAACTCTCACAGACCACACATTTCAGCCCGACCACAGTCCAGCCATTTTAGAGGTAGCTAGAGTAGGACATGACTCCCAGACCAGAAATGGGAGACTAATGAACTAACTCTATATGGCATCAGGGGAATATGGACAGTTAAAAAAAAAAAAAAAAGATGTAGAGTGAAAGATTACTTTGAACTTTCTCATTGACAGTCGCAACCTCTTCAGCATGCTTCTCATGAATTAAGTAAACAACCTCATAGTGGCGCACTGCAGGAAAAGAAGCAGAATATTGTGAGACAGAGCAGTTACTTTTCTCCATGAGATTTAGACAAAAATTGGAAAAGAGATTTTTTTATTTCGGGTAAAGGTAAAAAGCTTTTTAATTTGCCTAGATATTAGCAGAAGACAGTTAGCTATAACATCAAGCCATATTACATCTTAAAATATTTAGGATAGGCACACATACATATATAACAAAAACATCTTTTCCTATCCCTTTTAACTTTAAGCAATGAAAGGACTACTAAATCTCCTAGCCAGTAGAAAGGAGAAAGAGTCTACTTACTTTGATCTACTTTCATATCACTTTCTAGCTCAAGCATCAGTGATTCATAGATTTGTCCTGTTAATCAAAAAGGAAATTTGGAAAAAAGGAATAATCTCAGTACAGTAATCCAGAACCATACAGCGATGCAATGCAAGCAACTAGGAGAGATTGAATAACTGAACTATGGCCACTCACTTTCTTCAGCATCTTCAAACTCTGGGAGAACCTTACCATCTTCCTCAACCTTCTTCTGAAAAATAAAGTTACAAACCCCACTTCAATATCAATGAGAAAATGCAACTCATAAAGAAGAAATACAGAGTTAATTCAAAACCAAATTCTACAGACAGGCAAGCACCAAGGATGCAATAACTAGAGTCATTGTCATATACTTCCTTCTTGTTGTCTAATTCTAGGTCATGTACCAACAAAAAGGGCAAAATCGTCCATTTCCTTACCCTTGATGTGAGGAACTTTCCCTTTCAAACAAACAGAAATCAGATAAGATTTTGCAAGAGAAAGCAAAATGGGTTCAAAACACCTTAGTTGCACCACTGCAGTTCCTATTAATACAAGTCCAAGCTGAACGAATCTTCAAAAGGGTATCTTGTTCTCTAAACTAAACCCATAAAAATGTCCACTAATCGAGAAAACTATACAAAACTGAGCGAGAAACAAGAAAAGCAAATCACGGGTATGTGTAAAAATCACCTTTTTAAGCAGCACAGCTTCGGGGAAGAACCCCGTGACCTCGTCTGGTTTGGGTACAAAGCTATGGCTATCTTCTTTCTTGTCGTTCTTCCTGGCCCTCACAATCACTGATACTGAATTTCTCGGTTTCTTCTGAACAGAAAATGGCGATGAAGAAGAATAGGAAGGGTACCCATTTGCGAATATGAAGCATGGGTTGTAATTGAATCTAACTCCGTTGCTTATCATCATCGTCGTTGTCGGAACCTTAGGTAGGAGATAAGCTGCAGAAGAAGATGAACCCTTGAGCAGTGCCTCCATCAAGAGAGTGAGTTAGCCAAGAGGAACAGACACAGTGCAATTGTGCGTTACTAAATAGTAATTAAAAATTTCATCTTTAAATTTTTCTTCAAAATTTATACACGCTTCTTACTTATTTGCATAATATTATTTTTTAACACTAACCATAAAAAGACTATTTAATTATCATTTTCTTTATTGTAATAAAATAGTACATCTCAAAAACGACGCTACACAAATTTAAAGATGAGATAACTTAACATATATAAAAAATGATTTATTTTTTTTTAGTTCTAAAACAAAATGAGTTTTTTTTCCTTTAATTTTTGTATATGTAACATTACCGATATCATATTACATACAATCTTTTATATATTTTTTCATCAGGATAGGTAAATCCAATGATAGAACAAGAATGTGAATTTTTGTTTTTGTTTCTCCAACTTTTGTACGTGTAACATGACTGATTTTGTTTCTGGAGAAAATATCTTTTGTTTCTTTTTCTTTTCTTTTTTGTCCATGAGCATAAGACTATAAGTTACATAGCTAAAGATAACTCTATTTAAAACAAACTCTTCTAGTGAAAGTGAAATTCAATCTACCAGTTAAACCAACTAATACCTTCTACATTTTTGTTTTGGAAACACCTTCTGTATTTTTTATTTTCTCTAATGAAGTCTTGATTATTGGATTACTCTTGCATAATACATTAATATGACACTTCTATGCTGCAATCTATCGGTCCATATTAAAAAGTCCATGTTTTATAGGTTATATTCCTTAGGGTAAATTAAAAAACAATTTATTTCCTCTATGTGTAATTCACTTTTAAACTTTTGATTATGTAATTTACCTTATTCTCTTTTAGTTATTAAAAATAATGATATAATTCGATATTTTTTGAGAGGTAAATTGCACAAATCAAGAAATTAATTGAAGTAAATTGCAACATTACTATTAATGTATTTGTTTTAAATTTTTATCAACTTAAACGCACTTCTCACAGTTTCTGACATACTTTTACAGAAAGTAAATTTTTCTTTCTTTACTCCAAGACCTGTTTGCCTTGGGGAAGAATGCAAAACAAACATACCTTATACCAATTGAAAATTGAATACATTACACATTAAGTTAAAAATATTTTTTAACAAAATCATTCTATTCTGTAACTTATAACCAAATTTGGAGATAGAATTGATAGATTTAGAACTTTAAAATGAAATGTAAAGTTTGATAATCATTTATGAAAAATTAATATGTTTAATTTTAATAAAATATAAATACTTAAATAACATATCATACATTTGTATAGTAACTGTATTAATTAAAAGGCTGTCACCTGCACTTCAGGTGATAATATAATTAGTGTCATTTTTAGTATTAATATATTTACCTTAACTATATTCAATTTCATGACAACCAAACAATTAATCACTAATTATTTCAATAATTATTTATTAATTGAATTAATTATATTTAGAATGAAGATAAACTCTCCTCATTTTAAGGCTAACCAACTTCGAAAATTTCCAATGAGATTACAAAACCCCAAATTTTAAACTCGATCTGGCAAGCCAACCCCCAGTTGGCAATTAACTAAATATTTAAGCTAGCCAATAAGGAGTCACAAAATGATGAATTAAACTAAAATATGGTTGATGTTAGGTGGTATTGGTGCCACCTAAAGTACTAGTATGGTAGGCTTGGCCTACTGAAAAATGCAATTCGATTTAATTTGCCTTTGGTTTACCATTAAAACATCCCTTTGGCCGAGACCAAGCATGACTTTTTCGTCTAATTGCTTAGAAGACCCATCTTTAATGGTTTGATCCTTGATGCTTGATATTGCATCTTGACTCGGAAAATCAAGCGCAGAAGGATCATTGCCACACCATCCATTCTCAAGGCTATATTTTGCATTGCAGGCTAAAAGGATACCCAAGAAATAGTAATACACTTGGGAAAATTAACGCTGTACAATGAGCCCCAACTCTCTTTGGGGGGCTTCATTAACAGATAGCTACTCTGAAACTTACATGCTTTTCAAAGGCTTCAAAAGTGCTCACGGCAATACTGCCATAATGATCAAACATGATCTGGTTATTACCATTGTTTTTTCCCCTTTTTCTTTCTCTTGCTGCCACTGCCACTATTACTGCTAGAATTTTTGGTCCCATTTCCAGATTTGGCAGACGGACTCTCTGTTGGAGTGCTGCCACTAAAATTGTCAAACACGCCTGCCTGTACTGCATTCTGTAACCACTCAAAGAATTCTTCCTCTGTCATGGTTTCTTCCATATTAGGTGTTGGCATCCGACCACCTCTTTGGCCTGAACTTGTTCCTTTACCAGAATTATGCTTGGATATTAAACTGGTGTTCACATGAAAACTTGGCTTATGAGTATTCGCTGGACATCTCATACCCTGCAATAAATGCGTTCAGTGTTAATGCCTTATGGATCTTTAATCTCCATACAAGCAAGGTGCAAGCTACGCAGTGTGAGCAACCAGGTATTCTACAAATAGAGCAAATGTATCTCTGACTTCTGGACATTACATCATATCACTATTTCACATGGCATTGCTGGAGAAAACACAGCCCTCATTCACACACCACACTGCAAAGTTGGCGGTCTAATAAACAAAACAATACAAGCCAATCATATAAATCCTCTAAAGCACTTAAAACCTAAAAAACCTTTAGTTAGTACACAATCAGAACAATCCTATGCAGCAATATTTACACAATAAAAATAGTTATACCTGACAGATATACCATTCAGTGGCATCATATATCCTGCTATCAGCACACACATATGCAGAAGGAGCATCTACCTAAAGATAAAACAATTCAAGTTATTAAGCAAAATCATCTTCTGAATTCATATCTCGTGCAACCAGGAATTGGCTCATAAAAAAATATAAAGTTGAACTACAGGTTATAAGGTGCTCTCCAATAAGAAGACTTTTCAACATTGTACATTGATCCATACCTTCTGCAATAAGCCAAAAAGAAATGGTTGGGAAGATTGTTCAACCCATCCATCACCATCTTTGGCTTGATGAAAATCTTGGCAATCCTTTCAAATGAAAAACCCACTGGAAAGCATTAGTGTCATGCCAGGTACAAAAATTCTTTCTCACTAGGGAAAGCATGCTGACAGAATGCTGGCAAATATCTTGCAAAGATGTAATATGCTTAGCTAACTGTCAATTATGCATGCTACCTAGGCTTCATTGAGAGAAAAAAGAGATGAAGGAGAAACCTGGCACCATCTTGCCCGAGACTTTTGCTTCTTGGTGTGTATCCAGACATGAAAGCCACCACACCTTTTGCAGGCAATTCGCCTTAAATCACCACATAGGTCCTCACTATCTGCATCTGATCGAGCAAATCCTGAAGCAAATAATCCATGCCTACCATTCTGGCCAATCAGTTGCATCCACAGCTAAAGTTAGACAAGAGAATAATAGTTCAAATAAAAAAAAATATGATTAGGTTCTCTAAATGGTCTGGATAGTTCAGAGAGCACAGGAATGTTTAAAGGAAAAAAAGAGAACTAACTGCCCCTTCCAGATTAAGAAAAATACATGCATGGGAACATATCAGATGTATAAAGTCTAAGGTAATTATGTACATGGGCAGAATATGTACCAAAATCACCATTCGAACGTTATTTATTACAATTTCTTTGTTTCTGATTTCTAATTTTAGCTGTGCTACTTCCTGCCATTTCAAATTTCTATGAATGAGACAGATAAATGTTCTATTCATGACCAAGGAAAAATGCTTCACTAATCTATTATGATTCATGAACAATGGATACTCTTCCTTTCTGGGTCTTCTACCTTTTCAAGGTTCTTATTCCCATAACCAATACTCATGAACTATATTCCTGACTACAATGTATCAAAAGTGATAAAATAGAATCTCTCTGTGTAGTTCCAACAATACTAAAACAGCTGGAAAAAATGCATATATCATACCTTATGGGAAGCACTATGAAATCTGTGAAATACACTCAAAAGTTCCTCCCTCCTTAACTCATCATCATATGCTTTTCGCTTCAAGGAATCCATTAGAACCTGGGAAATCATTATAATCATACAGTATATCTTAGGAAATAATTTTCTCTTCTGATTTTCAGCTTGAGCAAAGACGTATAAAACTTACCTCATATGCATTTTGAAGTTTCTTAAAGGCTTCTGCGGCCTTTTCATTACCCATGTTTTTATCAGGATGCACTAACATTGCCTGATAATCAATGAAAACAGGTTATCAGAAATGAGGAGAATTATCAAGGAACAATAGCAAGCAACAAAAGGTACATAGAGAAGTTATAGAAGAAAAGTCAACTTTCATCCTATAAGCAACTTGATATCGGATTACTGATACTCCCATGACTCCAAACAGTACAAAATATTAGAAAGATTCATAAAATATAAAACATATGGTTGTGCCCGTATTGACATCAGAGAATGACAATAACCTTCTTCCTATATTCCCGTTTCAGTATTGAAACATCTATATTCTGATACCGCGTCAAGCCCAATGCTGAATAGTGATCAGAGCAGTTCAACAAACGGACAACTTCATCTTCAGAAGTTACATCAGAATCAGCCTCGCTAGTTGAAGGGACTCCGGCATTACGATCTGTAGATGGTCCTGGTCCATTTTCAGAGGAAGAAGCCTGCCTTGGCTCATCATTAAAGAAACCTGGTTGACCTTGCATTCCTGCTCTTTGCTCAAAAGGATTGGATCTACTCTGTTGATCTATGTTTTTCTTGAGGAAGTATATCAGAACATCACTTGAGATAAAAGCTAAATTAAAAGCCAATAGCAAGCCAAGCCACCCAACGTACAGCCAAGCACAATAGACAGAATACACAGTAGTGATGAGTAGTGCAACACGTTCATGACTTAACATAAATGCCAATCCTGAATTTCAAATAAGTCAAAGCATTAGCAAGTTTGGCATGAAAATACATGCAAGCAACATATATCTATATTTTGAATACATATCTATGACTTGTAACACATGTAGAAAAAGAGACACACAGAAGATGTTCAAAGCAACACAAAAATGAAAACAAATCACCTCCAAGGACGATGAAAAATGCCGTTGTCCAAAAGCTACTGTAAAACCACAAGGAGATAACTCCAAGGATTGCAACTACCAAAATTGCAAGGGTGAGCCCAACAAAAAACCCAATCAAGGCGGCCAGGCCCTGATCAATTACAAAAACTAGTGAGCATAGGAAAAGAAAAAAATACAAGACCTAATTTAAGAACAGAATAGAATGTACAGATACACAGAGCATCAAAAAATAAGAGAGTAGTTAGTGAGGATGTACATCTAGAACTAAGACTATCATATGACATCTTTTTCGTCATGCTTGCTCAATTTATCTTTGTTACATATGGGGCTCGAAGGTCAAATAGTTCCAGGACAACTGCAACTCAAGCTGATTCAAGTAATGTACAAACTGAACCATTTTGTATAAAATGTTTTATAATTATTTATGTGCATTTCCAGCAAACATGGAGTTTGATAATTGGACAAAACTTTACCACGTTGCTTTTTTTCCTCTTACTGGATTATCATAGACTTATCTTAACCTAAAATTGCAATAATCAGAACAAGTGTGTATTGGGAAGTTGCAAACTGCATCCAAGATGTACAATCTTGTGATAGTAAAATAAAAATCAACAGAAATACAATTATAATAAAGCAATAAAAAGCAGGTCAATAGGGATAATTTTAAATCATAATACTGTTTAATGACATTTATTGCCTTTTTTTGGTGATTAAAAAAGAAGCAATAAAAGTCCATTAAGCAGCAGCAGCAAGATCACTCTAAAATTATCCCTATTGACCTGCATATAAATTAGCCACCAGGTAGTGATTGACTCACCATTCAAAGCTATTATTTCTCCCAAGTTCACAATACTCATCCTCAATTACACAGTTGGCTCATTTGTACACAAAAGAATTAGAATTGCCAGAGAAGCTGTTCTTAATTACTTGTGCATGTTAAACATTTAGCACATCTTGCACATCCTTCAGGATAGATAGTGAGGATTGACAATTGGCTCAAGAAAATAAAAGAAGACCCATTATTCTTTACATTGAATATAAAGTTATCAAAATAGACAACCACAATCCAGATTCTACACAAACTCATGAATCACCCATTCAAAGGTATTGAACTGAATTGAGCAACTGATACAATGATACTTCAAAATATTCTAAAATAGATTTTCAACTTTTACATGGTAACACTGTAACATGATAATGTGGAGTTTACATAGCAAAGCAAGCAACAACGTAAATTGATCACTTGGGGCACCCAAGGGGCTGAGAATACTTGAATGAAAATGTTGCATACGCATAAGGGGAAAATATAAATATATGGTGGTTTTAAAAAGAACAAACAAGATAAATTTGAATTAATCAGAATAATTATAAAACTTAAATTATCAAGATTTTCTCATCAGATTAACAGTAATATACTAACAAGAAATAACAATTGTGACCAGGGCTTACCAGGACAACAAGAAACTTGAGTATCCCTATCATACTAATCACCGAGAATATGCTGCACCATATAACAGAGAAGAAGGATGTGGTCCCCATACGTACAAATGAATCAATACCCCGAAGGGCACAGTCCAACCAAAACACGGATAAAAGAAGCACTATGTTCCCAAAATGCATGAGCCATTTCAGAACAACGGGATATGCCTGCTCGATTTTCATTCTGAGATTATCACAAGCTTTAAAAACGATGGTTGTAAGAGATACAAATAATGGCTTCTGCCTGGTTAGCCACTCAGTAACTGCTGTAAAGATGGAAAATAGTGACAACCTTAATCTCCTAACAATCATATTATCAGCAAGCTCTACTTTTTCTACCACACTTTTTACGTGCAAACCATTCCGTAAACAGCTAAATCTACTTTTTATACTCTGTTGACCTTGATCACTTCTATGTAATGTCCCATTTTCTTCTTGTATTGGAACTTCAGAATTCAGACTCCCATCCTCTGAATCACTCCCCAAAGACAATGATTCCTCCAGGTCATGCTTTGCAACCATCCCTTGCTTCTCTTTCCCTGAAAATTTCTCAGATTTTTGCTCATTGTTATTGTCATCTCCAGAAGTAGTAGTTTCATTTGCATTCTGAGAAAGACCACTTGGCTGGTCGCCATTTGTGAGTTCTTCTCCAGGAAAAACCTTCACTGGCCCTTCTTTAGCATGTCCTTTTGTACCCGGAAGCACACCCCCAGAAACCCCTTTTTTGTGGTTCAATCCATGACGCTCCAGTCCATTCTTCTGTTGATTACCCTTCCGAGCCATGAAACTTTAAACCTTGAGGAATTATTCAAAGGTCGGTTCAAGTTAAGCCATTTCAAACTTCATTAAAAGAAGCAAGCCACAAAAGTAGTATTGACACCTGATTACTGGAGGAAAAGGAAAGGTTAAGCCTGTAATTACAGGTGGCATGCTTTGGTAACAAAGCAAACACAATCACATAAATATACCAAGCATTAGCTTAGGAAGTCTCATATAGTCACTTAAGAACTGCAGTTATGAATGGTAGGGCAACAGAGATATTGCAACTATTGTTCTCACCCAATTGTAATGCAATAGACAATTAAGTTTTAGCATCTTACTGATGGAAAACTTCACCCCAATGCCACCAAGCCTCTTCTCTTGGCTGTGGTTTCCTTACCACAAGGCAATTGAGGAACAAACAATTCCCAGCAGCTTCTCCAGGTACAGGTAGATGGTAGGACAACTTTCATTCTATTGACTAATCAAATCAAAACTATCCCATGCTTCTGGGTCACAGCTAGTCCTGAATGTGTGTGTGACATGTACGCAAGGTTATCAACAATGAATGTCTGACCAATATGAGGTGGAATTAGAACAATTACAAAACAACAAGCTCAATGGGGAGCAAATAAACCCAACTCAAAAGCACAAGGCAATTTTAATCTCTTTTTTTGGGGGGTGGGAGGAATGAGTACTATAGTGACCAAAAGCCCTACGAAATAAAATAAAATAAAATATCAGACTGTGCGTTTGTGAACTGTGTTAA
Organism: Styphnolobium japonicum; assembly: GCA_023212625.1. NCBI lineage: Eukaryota > Viridiplantae > Streptophyta > Magnoliopsida > Fabales > Fabaceae > Styphnolobium > Styphnolobium japonicum. Next base: position 13,680,195 of record JALBWW010000003.1, on the reverse strand, counting down.
TTGTTGAGAGAGAGAGAGAGAGAGAGAGCAAGTGATTGCATGCAAAGGCTATGATTCTTAGTAATTCAAGTTCACGTCTTCATTATATAAACGACATCTCCAACAATTTTCACTTCCCTATTTCCCATTACAGTACGCAGTCTCCATGCCGTATTCAATCAGACTTCAACACAAAGCTTCTACGGCAACAAAATTGACATTCCATAAAACATTTGACCAAGAAACCCTAAAATCCCAGAAGCTGAAAACACCCAGTTTTTATCGATGCAACCCCCGTGAGAAATTCAACGAATACCACAACAACAACAACAACAAAAACGTAATCAAGGACTAAGATAAAGAAGCCAAACAATACCGAGGTGATCAAATACGACACAAACACAAATAGCAAACAAACTAGAGAGCATCGTGAAGAACATACCTTGAGCTACGCGACGATGAGAGAGAAGAGGGAACCCAATGGAAAGAGAGAGAGAGAGAGAGAAGGAGACACTCACGAAGCTATGAATGACAACTTCTTTCTTGACCGAGGACTAGTGCTCTCTCATCCACTCAGACGTTGAATAATAGGGTCTGTCACTCTGTCTGGTTCATTCGTAATTAATTCATGTCTAAGCACCATAAAAACAAATTACTAAACACAAGTTAGCAATTTTATTGTAAGAAAGTACCATATGAGAAATCACGATAAATAGAGCTTACAATGTAATTAATGAAAATATAAATAATAGAAAAAGAAAGGGAAAAGTAGAATTAATAATGAAAGATTTGTTTTGTATATAACTTGAAATGATGTACAAATTTTGAGTTATATAAAAAAATTTAATTTTTTTAAACGATTTTAATTAAAATATAGAGTAAATTATTCTCTTATTTTATGTATTTTCATTTATTATAAAAGCTTACATAAAACTCTTATATTTTTTTTCCTTTTAGGCCAAAATGCTAACAATGACTTTTAATTTTGATCATTTGGAAAATATTCGCACGCAAGTTCAATATTGACACTTTTACGAAGTTTTGTTCTTTCCCATCAAGGAGAATAGGCTTCACTTGCATAGCAAGTATCAAAAACTAAGGCCTAAGGATGTGCTTACAAAGGTACAAACCAAGGATACCACACCCATCTTGTTTATTTCCCACTTAGACTTGTGTTAACAAAAGCTCTTATAATTTTACATTTTATTTCCTTTTGTGAAATTTTACACGTTACCTTGAATAAATTATATTTTATCCACACATCGTATGCTCGCTACACTAATATAAAGTCAGAAGACCAATATTCAAAATGTATGGACATCCTCAAATAATAAGTTTTATCAATTTTTATAAATTATCAATTATGTCCTTTCCAACTTTACAGCCCTTATTAGAAGTGAAATTTTTTTTTATTTATATTTAAGTGTAAGATTAATTCTATTCAAGCACATCCTCAAGTATTTTCATGGGGCTCCAACTCTTACCCTCCCTAACCGTTGAATTCAAACCAATTGAGTCACCCATGGTTTTATTAGAAGTAAAAGTTGAAGGTTCATCTCATCTCACAGGTCAACAAATAAATGCATGTCTATTTTCTTCGGGAAGAGATGCTTGTGTCCAAATTTGGATAACGGGTGGATGGCAGTTACATCCATTGCATACAACCACCCGTGAGCATTGAGTGCGCAGGTAGACTGAAGTTTGAGTTTTTGATTTGACTAAATCCTCTGCCTTTACAAAAAGAAGGGGGCCATTGCCCTTTAATTTCCCAGTCAGTCAGTGACCAGAGCCAGAGAGTGGGTAGTATGTACAAGTCCACAATAACAACAAAACATCATGCAAATGAAATTGACTGGCACTGGCAGACTGCAACGTATCTGTAATAGTCAGATGCCAAGTAGTCAATATTTTCAACAAAATGCCATACTATACCCATCATAATTTTTGTGAACAAAATGACACATTAGCACATAATAGGAATAAGGACAATTTTATTAGTTCAGTTTGAGTTTAGCTTAAGCTTTTTCTCCTCCTGCCTACTTTCTTTTGGTGATAAATAAGAACATTGAGCATAAGTTTGATTCCGCTAGAGCCCAAAAGGTTATATAGGATACTCTCCCAAACTGGTAGAGTGAACACTAACAGTGAACACTTGCTCACCTTCAATTAGAGAAGCAAGCTGCCCAGATTGCCCCAGCCAGGAATTTACAGATTAAGGGCAGGGAGTTAAAAGCCACAAACAGAGCATTTACTATACATTATCTATATTCAGCAAAACATGGCCTAGTTTAAAGAAAATTTGAGTTAGAAATACATAAAAACACGATCATAATACCATAAAACATTCTAAGTAGGATAGATTCTTAATTTCTCATGAAAATGAAACAAAAACGGAAAAACGTGTATGCTTTTAAATGAATATACAATAATAATAAAAAGTCATTTTTTTATATAAGGCTGCAATATTAAGAAAAGGCACAAAATGAAAGTCCCTTCAACAATAGAATACTACGCTCCGTTAAATGCTTTCGATGCCCACAAAAGAGAGGAAGTAGTACCCTTAAATGGAAATATATGAAAATATTAAATTTAGTCAACTAACTCCTCTATTCGATTACTTACAAGTTTTCCATTATTTATTTTTTCATGATGTACTATCATGAGAGTAACCAAAATATTTCACTTGCAAAAGATTTTATCATATATTTAAATGACACTATGATTTATTAAAAATATAAAACTCTCCACAACATGAAATAAAATTAACTCTTTTTTTTTAGATCATATGATAATCCAAAGTTTAGAATTGTCGTATGTGATAGATCAACTTTAGTTTCCAGAAAAAAGACTTTCCCGTAAGAAGGACATTATGGAAAATTTCTGGCTCCAACTGAAATCTTTTAAATATCAAACAACCATCACCAAGAAGGGGGAAGTGATCCGATTGTGTAAGTAAGATCATCAGATACAGAGTGAAGGAGGAAACAAGATTCTTCGCATGTAATCAATTGCCCTGAACCAAGATCCCGTGTGAACTTCCTAAACAAAAGGGATAATAATAATAATAATAATAATAATAATAATAATAATAATAATAATAAAATAAATTGGCATGTACACCACATGAACGAACTTGGAAGTATCGTAAAGCGTAAAGCCATTGTAAGCAGAAGCAAAATGATACACATGCTAATTAATTCTCACGAAATCAAAATAAGCATCAATAGTCACGGAAGAATGAAGTTATGTTCAAGAAAACCACAATGTGGGATCCTTACTGCAGAGACAGTATACCATAACACAATCCTGGCAGCATTTAATAATATCTTGTGCAGTGAACTATTACCTTGGATAAATTAAATCCAAACGGATCAAACCCCATGCAATCTGCAACTCCTGGTCAACTAGTACTGTCCATGTCTGGATTAGTATTTTGCTAGGCCTTATATGAGATTACCAGTTCTAGAACTGGGTAATCTGAAAGATAATGTCCTTTGAAAGTGCTTGTCACAGAGAACACTGACAGTCTAGACTCTGGAAGGTTGATAAGAAGAATTTTATGTTTTTTTCATGCAACAAGGTGCTTGTGGTTGGTTACATGCAAGCATGAAATTGTAGAGGAGAAAGGCTGAAACAGCACTGCTAAACTGCTTCTGAGTGCTGAGTAACTAATAATGGTTGTGAATGTTCTATTCACAAGCACACAACCTATTGTATAGCAAGAATGCTAAATTAGACTACGTAAAAATTGGAGGGAATGGATATTTACCAACAAGAAATTTAATTAACCCCAAGGTGTCTGCGCATGAGAGAAAGAAGCAGCACTCATGTAGTTTTGCACCAGGAGGGAAGTAAATTATAGGCAATTGAGCAAGTTGTACATCAAGGAGAAAAGTTGCTTGTGAAAAATGAATAAATTTAACAAACTGAAATCAGAACCCAGCACTTTACATAAGATATAGCCCAATGAAAGCAGAATATTAAGATCGTACTGTTTTAACTTGAGAAGATAATCAGTAAACAATACATAAAATAGAACAAATAAATAACTGACTAATACCATGAACAGGGTATAAATTGTATTTCTATACAGTACAAATACAAATAATATATATAACAATTACCATCTTTGCAGTATTTATTTGATAGAGAATTCTCACCTTTTTTCTACTTTATGTGAGAAAGAACAAAGAAAACAATTAGATGATGTTCAAATATTAGTACAACAACTGCATAATGGAACATCCATGGCAAAGCCAATATAATAGTTTTAAAATACTGCATCAGAAACATCAATATATTCAGCAAATAACAATGGCCAAATGAGTATCAAATACTTGCAACTAGAAATATATGTACAAAAGTTATTTAATGTAGTCACACTCACACCTCAGTTACACGAGAACATTGTGCTGCGATATAATGGGACATCCATGGCAAAGCCAATATCATAGTTTTAAAATAAATAGACTGTACCAGAAACATACAATATCTTCAGCAAACAACAATGGCCAAATGAGTATAAAATACTTGGAGCTAGAAATATATGTACAAAAGTTATCTAATGTAGTCACCAAGCGTCAGTTACACGAGAACATCGTGCTACGATATGCATGTGCTGAAAACCATAATGGGAGCGTTGAGCTATACTTCATAGAGTACATTTCTTTCCAAACTTGACTCTTGCGTTGATACACCAAAACCTGCTTATGAGTTGCCAGAAAAACACATTCACCTGTCTGACTAATTGGAAAAATGCCTGGCACCATTCCTCTTATACACCTCAGACTCACCTTATCCTCCATACACCATTCATCTTTCCAGTAATCTTTTAGCACCCATATATTCATCCATGCTTCTGAAATTTGAATAACAGACAAGCAGCCATCGAAGTCTAAGAGATAAATCCTATTTCCCATTCCATAAATCAAGTCATACGGCAATGGCATCTTCCTCCAAATATCACAACTTAAATCAAGCACAAGTATATAAGAAGAGCTATCTGTCAACCAGTGCAGCGCATTATTGACAAAAACAACTTGGTTCTTATTCATATGAGTGAAATGGTCATCTTGGAATGAAATGAACTTCCTCCACTTGTTCAACTCGGAATCAAACACCAAACATATGAAACTTCCATCCGGCCTACGACCAAAAGTTCTATGGCAACCCGCTAGGACAACATTAAACTTCTGATACGTAGAATCACAGGCCAAGCCAACCAAGGTTGCTTCACCATCCGGATAAAACCGAGTCACAGGCCTTTCCCTACTCTTTGGAAGCAACCTGAACTCACGAGTCACGGGATTACAAACATAGAAGACACCCTTATCAGGAATACTAGAGCAACACAACAAGCCATTACAAGATGCTCGAACCTTAACTCTATCATTTAAGAAGTCAAGCGAAAATTCAGAGACACCCCTTAAATTATCAACACAGATTAAGCTAGATTTTGACTCTGACGAGTCCGAAATCTCCACCAGAATCATGGGGTTCTTCCTAGATACTTCATTGTAGAGTTGAATGAAATACTTATCCAAAGACAACCTATACCAGAGTTTACACACGGTTTTGCTCCTGAAAAGGGACTTCACCGGCAACCTTGCAAGAATCTGAATAACAACTTCATCTGGGAAAATCCCATCTCCTCGTATATCCATAATTGAATTTTTGAAACCTCAAATATGCAACCAAATTTTGAATAAAAGATTTGAAAAGAGAAAAAAAAATTGGGGGAACAAAAAAAAAAAAAAAAGGAAAATTTTCGACCTTTGCTTACCGGAACAAATTTTGGGGTATCCGATGTAGTTCCACTTGATGGAATGGAAACAGAAAGGATTTAGCTTTTGGGTGGTGGTGGATTTCTGATGCTTGAAAAATGAAAAAGGAACAATGGGTTTTCATTTCTTGTTTACATTTGAACAATGAATCGGGGATTATCGAATTTTCATGTGTCAAATTTGACAACATACAAGCAACAAGGAATATAATAAAGTAATTTGGGTTTAGCGGTTACCCAAAAACCCGCACAGGAAAGGGGGAAACAAAAAGAGAGAGAAAATTGGGTATGGGTGGATCAAGTTTAAGGATTCGGATCAGAAATAACGAGAATTTCCTCGAAGAGGAATGAACAATTTTGAGGATAGAGAGGCAAAAGAAACAGTGTTAGGCATGACATGAGAGAGAGAGAGAAGGGGATCGAAGGAACGAGAGAGAAACGTCAACGGAGTGTGCGACACGTAGACGGAAAATAACACAAAACATTTGAAGAAATTCTTACGTCCGAGAGTCCAATTATTAAAAATATAGTATCTGATGTGGGGTTAGATTTATAACTCGTGTATGAGAAGAAATTGTTGAGGTGGATGTAAAACCTTTTAAATGAATTTTAATATTTTAATAAATTAGTTCTCGTAAATATGTGTAGAGATATTTTGAAAAATAAAAAAATATAATAAGTGATATTTCATAATTATATATATCGTTGAATTAAATTTAAATATGAGTATTCAGCTTTAAATAATTTATATATTAGCAAAAAATTGATTTTGAATATAATTATTTAGGCAACTATAATTACAATGACAGAATTATATTTTGGTTCTTTAAATTAAATCCAATTTTTATAAATAATGCCTGCTATTAAATTCTTTACCAATTTTGGCAGATATTAAGAAGGCTTAATTTCCCACCTTACAATCTTATGACTCGACCGTTTTGGCAAGAAAGGAAGAACATTAACGACTGTTTGTCCCAACATAAAATATTAACGATTCTTAATATACTCGAGGTTGTTGGCAAATTTCAGGTATTAATACCACTTCTTGATATTCCCAGCTCCTATAAACACCACTAGTATAGGCTAATTTATAAGCTTCCATAAGCACCACCACCTATACCTTTGCCTGCTAAACGAAGCACAAACAATGTCTCTGGTAACAGAGGAGCTGAAAGCCGAAGCAGAGGTGTATTATGGGGACCAAGTTTGCAGGGAGAAGTTCTCTTTGTTGCTGGCAGAAATAGGCCTACCAGATGGGTTATTGAGCATACAGGACATTGAGGAATGTGGGTACGTGAAGGAAATAGGCTTTGTTTGGCTCAAGCTCGAGAAGAAGAGGGAAACCAGGTTTGATAAAATAATTGTCTGCTATGACACAGTGGTCACTGCATATTTTGAGCAAAACAAGATCAAGAATCTGACTGGCGTGAAGGCTAAGGACTTCTTGGTTTGGTTCACCTTGAACGAGATTCATGTCAAAGGCCCTCCAGAGGGATCTGTCATTACCTTCAAGTCTCTGGTTGGCTTGTCTAAGTCTTTTCCGGTGTCATTGTTCAAAGCAGGGAAGGAAGCCCGGGAAGCAAAGGAAGAAAAGTGGGGGAGGATGATCAAACTGTAATTAGCGCCAAAAAAAAAGCTCATTGTATCCAATGGATTATTCTTCAGATTATTCTGATGTGGTTGTATTTTTAATGATTTATTGCTTGTAGTTTGTCAAAAATTAGTGAACCTCTAAAAGATGAGGCACCCATAAAAGAATATGCTAAGCAATATTTGTTTCATTAAGAATATGCTTACAAGTGCTTATTGTCTCTTTCCAAATTCTTCACGTAATCTTCTGAAAAGAGAAATGCGTGCCTCACTTATGCATTGCATGCGCGAGAGTTGAGACGAGCAATTAAAGGTCACTGTCAAGACTCTCATTTTTCCTTTTTTGGCGAGGTCACTGACTCAAGACTCGAGTAAAGAGTTGCATTTCTATTTGAAAGGAACGTCTACGATGGAGACGCTTAGTGACTAGGTCAAGCTTGTGGTTCAATCAACCAAATCCATCAGCTAGGACTAGGAGCACTTCTAACAAAGGGACCAATACATCTCCATTTTTCAAGTGTTTTCGTTATCATTTCTTTCAAATGGAAATTAGAAATAATAAATGCTGCTTAATCGTTAATCCCCTCTTTTCTAGCTCTTTTCTTCATTATCATTGTGTTGTTTTCCTTCCTATTGTGTTTTTTACCCCTTCCTATTGAAGATCCTAACCTACACCAAAAGAGGGGACCCTCGAAATCCTTTAGAACGCCTCCATCTTTGGCAAAGTGGAATTTGTCCCATCAAGCCATCCCTGCTTAAACATACTATAAGTAGCACAATCTAAAAATTCTAAACCATTCAAAAAAAGTTATAATGAAACCTAAAGTGTAATCTAGTGACTTACAAATGAGTATGTTGGAAGTATACAAATGCAAGTATATGTAAATTTTATTACTCAATTTAAAATTGTAATTTTTCGGTCATATGGTTCTTTTGGGGCTTGCAAGCAATAATGGACTACATAATATTGTCATGTAACTATTAGGGCAAAGAATCCACAGCTAGGGCATCTTATAAAACAAAAAACCAAAACACATAATTCATTATTCTTTATACATGAATTTTCTTGATTTTGGGTCTTAAATATATTAACATCATAGATATATGTACAAAAGTATGTCAGAGGGATCTCTCACTAAAATGTTGTCGTTGCAATTAGCAGCAGGGTGGGTGTTGGCAATACCAACATATCCCACAGATTTACAGATTACATTTCAACTCCAGAAAGTGCTAAATGGAAACACATTCAGCAAAAATGCAGCAAACTAATGCCTCATGTTTAGATAAAGGACACGTGAGTCAGTGATGGTGGTAGAAAGCATTTTGAGTGAAGATAGCAAGGTGGCAGGAAGAACCTCAAGTAATTCACTAATGATCAGGTCTTCAACCCTGAAAGAAACCAAAATGAACAAAAAAACCAAAGCATTCAGTTTTAAACTCCTGGTAAAAGAAATGAGTAATGGGATCAAGCACTGATCCCATAATGAAATAAATTTAGCCAACAACTGATAATAGAGCTCAAATACATTAAATGAATGAAGCAACAAAGACACAAGTTTCATCAAATTACCAGTGGATGAAAAGTATGAATATTTTAACATGCTAAGACTACAATATTTTGTCTCAGAATTTGTCCAAGCATAACTTCATAAGCTTTTAATACCACAAAATTTCTAAATGCATTTAACATTCCAAAATATAACTGTCAGATTCATCCACAGGAATTTGCTAATTTGGTAGAAATTGGGAAACCTAAAATTTTCATTCATCAAGACTCGTGTAAAAAAACTTGAAAGACTGGAAAGAAAAGCCATAAGCATGAATTCTCCAATACAAAGCCAAGAGAAAAGGGGGGGCTAAACAAGAATGAAATAAGACAAACTACTTATATTGAAGAAAAACCTTTCAGTTAAGAGACAGAGAGAGATTGAGAAAGAGGAATATTTGCTACCTTTTAAATGAATACATTGTTCTAGAGATGCCAATGGAACCACTATATCACAGCCTACTAAGAGATCCACATTTACAAAATAGCAACAAGCTTTTAAGTCTATTATACCAAGAATATCACATTAAAAGACTATTTTGCCAAATTAACAAATCAAAGGATGTGTTTAAGTCATACCAAAGAAGCAAGTACCCATTTTCCATCAATCCATTCTTGATGAGGCCTCAGATGACAGTGTTCAAATTCTAGCTCCTCCCTTGTAGGCCAAAAGTAAACCCTATACTTGAAGCCACAAAGAACACTGGATACCTGACCTACCCACCATCCATCATTATACCAAGCATCAACCCTTTCATGCAGTGCAAAGTGGTGATGATGATTGATATCTGGTGGATATGGCCTGATATCCGAAGCATCTGCTTCTTCTTTCAGTTGTTCAGTTAGGTCATCTGTTTTCAGGGTCAAATACTCCACCAAGTACTTGCCATTGTGCACAAAGCCAACAACAACGGCAGTATACCAGGCACCTTGGTAGCCTTCTTCATCACTTCTGACTTCTACCTCTGCACCTTTACAGAAATGTAGCACAAATTCGCTTCCAGTGTTCTTGGTCTTCGGTGTTACATCTACAGGCTTCTTTGCCAGCTCACTAGACTTCTGACACTTCAGGATTAATTTATTTCCAGTGAGGTTCTTGGTTTTTGACATCACATCTCCAAACTTCTTTGCCAGCTCACTTGAATTCTGATATTTTAAAATTCCATATACTGTCAGTTACATTTCAACATTGCCCCATAAACAGAATTTAAAAATATAAGAAAAATAAAGAAGCAAATGATGCTTTTGCAAATAATATCATATTATATTTAACTGTTACTATACTCCAAAAACATTACAGTAGAATTAACCTTGATTCCAATCTTAACAAAACTACACAGACAACTTTAAATTAAGTGACAACCATGAACAGTTCGCAAGTTAAGTAAGATACCAATGCTTGGTTTTTATAAGTTCCTTTGCCAGAAATTTTTAGGAAGTTTTATCTTGTAATCATTCAATTGATATCTCAAGATTCAACTGATGGTATAACTCTTCTAGAGAAACTGATTTATATCTAAAGTCACAAGATACAGGATAACCTAATCAAATCTAAGAGAGTAAAACTTAATGATTTTGACAAGAGTTGGTCTTTGAAGTTTTATTATCCGCAAAATCAATATTGGGAATTGTCAATATCAACTACAATTACAGAAGAAAAATTTTGATTTAAAAAGAAGGAGCAGCTTCTAAGTGTTTTACCTTGGAAGGCATGACCCATTTTCCGTCAAACCAGTCCTGATGAGGCCTTAGTTTAGAATTTTCAAATTTCAATACCTCATTGTGAATGAAAGAAACAAAACACTCTCTGCTATTTAGTACTTCAAGAACCACGCCTTCCCACCACCCATCATTGTGCCAAGCCTCAACTTCTTGGAGCTGTTTGAAAGAACCAACAAATGAAACTTCAGGGGGGCAGGGCCTAATAAACCTTGCATCAGTTTCTTCTTTCAAGAGCTGGGTTCCATCATCTGTTGTCAGGTCCCTATATTCTACTAGAAACCTGTCTTTTCCTATTAAGTCAACAATAGTAGCAACAAACCATGCACCCTTATAACCTTCCTCATCGCTGCTGACTTCCACTATTCTCCCTTTTTTAAACTTTGACTCGTGTAGTGGTTTCCTGCTGTATTTGATCTTAAACCTGAAATTTCCAGGCTCTGTCACCATCACAGGTGGCTTCTCCTGCAACTCAAGTTTTCCATAAATTAGCAAACATGCAATACAACTATGTGTGTTCAATTTGAACCAGTAATAGGTAAGGAAAAAATCCCACACATTTCAAAAAACATCAAAACCATCAGCATGAAATAATGCCATGGATCAGTTTAAAGTATGCCGCTGAATAAAATTCTCATGTTGCCTAAAGATATTTATGAATTATGATGAATGGCTTGGAGAGAGTTGTCCACGTTTATATAGACAATCACTCTACTAAGAAAACCCATTTCAACATAGAATATTAGATCAGATGCATGGATGTACATCCACTTATGCACTAACCTACTTTCCCTTTCAACGGAGGTTCACAGAAAATATACTCGGGATATTTGGCCATCAGATATATGAACTTCAACAATGTCTGACTGACTCCAGTTGGAAACCAAAGATAAGCTTATCCAAGTGATATTTTGCTTTTCTTTTATTTTATGCTTTTGGTTTTATCTTTCGGTACCAGGAATCCAATATCTATGAAAGACCCTTAGAACAACAACACCCTTAGCTACAACCAAAACAAATCTATTTCCTTGTGACAATTACCAAGCTCTTATTAAAGATCCTCTTCTATTGATATTGTTTGTAACAAATCCACTGTAATCAACAATACAGCTCCCATAAGCAACATTGTCTGTAAAGATGCCACAGGCAAAACTTATAATCATTTCATCTTGACACCATAAAGTGTTCTTACAGAGTTTAAGATAATCAACTTTATATATCAATAAAGGCATATGTAGATGTTTCATGCATTTCTGCAAAGACACGTAATTTCATTAGTATACTTACACTAACAGTGGTAACGAAGCTTGATGCTACTCACACCCTATTGTTTGTTTCGTGTCACTTCCCTCACACTTGTTATAATTTGACTTTGTTGGAAGTAAGTTCCAACAACATGAAAACAATAAATAATTCAATTTTGTTAGAATACGGAAAACCTAAATGGAAAGCATCTTGGAGGGGGGTTCAATAAATAGAGTATAGGCTATAGCATAAAGGGGCAGAGTAATACAAGTCAATCCACAAGGTGCCAACACAAAGTAGGATTTAATTCAATTTTGTTAGAATACGGCAAACCTAAATGGAAAGCATCTTGGAGGGGGGTTCAATAAATAGAGTATAGGCTATAGCATAAAGGGGCAGAGTAATACAACTCAATCCACAAGGTGCCAACATAAAGTAGGATTTATCTCAAGGGGTAAAGTGCAATTAATCCATTTTTCATTTTCAATGAATCTTGGCAGCTAGGACGCATGGGTATATACCTATATGGCTGCTGTACCCATAGCCTTACCAGGTACGTATCTAGTACGGGTATGCATTCGGTATGTATTGGGAACACTTGGGGTTTCTTTTTTAAAAATTTTGCTATCAAGTATGTTTGGGTATGGCTTGGTTACTGTTAGAAACCCACTAGGTAGAACTCACCCCTGAAAACTGGCTTGTAAAGGGAGGGTGCCTAGGGGCTTATAAACCACCAACCAAGCTCACACTTAGTCAATGTGGGATCCTAACATACCACCAAGCTTCCGCAATGTCAGCCTCTTTACCCCAGTGCCCGCCCTCATCCGCCTTGCCCTTCCTTGGGTCTCCCCTACAAACCTATCAGCAACTAGTCAGCCTGCTACGTAGGCGATGTCCACGTGGGCGCAGGATCATGCTCTGATACCGATGTTATAAACTCACTATGTAGTACTTACCCCTAAAAACCGGCTTGCAAGGGGAGGGTGCCTAGGGGCATATAAACCACCAACCAAGCTTACACTTAGTCGATGTGAGATCCTAACATTTACGTACCGCAATGAACCAGTATGACTCAAGTGCAAGCGGGTCCACACAAAACGTAGTGTTTTGCTTGTATACTACTAAATGCAACACACTACTACTTCACCCTTTCAAGTATGAAGTCCTACCTCATAGGCTATGTCCTCTTTAGGTATCTCTTGCTTGCTTGATGTACTTTGTGGAGTTATGTTAAAAATTTGGAGTTAGAATGTTATGGAAATGATATTTATCTTCTAATTTAATTACTTATTGCTTTATTTTTTATATAATATATCCTTTACTCGTACCCTAAATTTTAGAGCAGTAGTGCACTAGTGCTATATGTCATGACGAAATGGTTATAGCAATGCAGTCGTCAACTCATTCGTGAAACATTTCGTGAGTTTTATCGTTTCTCTTTTTAGAAATTTTGTCATACCATGTACATGTGTCCGTATCCATGCATCCTAACTTGGGAGAGTTATACTCATCTTAGAATACTGATCATTTATTAGTTTGACCTAAAAAGCATCTCTACCAGCACATCACAATCTTTTATTTATTCAGCAACTTGTATACTATATTCAGGGAGTTGCTATCGTACTCTGATGGGTTTGATACCCAGGGTAAGTTGTCAATTATTTATTGACTGTTGGTTTCACAATAAATGTTTGAAAGTCTGTTAAATATAAATAACAACTAATGAATGTTTGACAACTCACCATGGGTACTGGTACCCTGAAAAAAAAAATGGGTACTGGAGTAATCCCCCGATATTCATTATTATTAATGGGAGTTCTAGCGCAGAGTTACTAAATTCGTAATACTCTCTGGTATGCTGTACATGTTCGGAGTAATACTCTCTGGTATGCTGTACATGTTCGGGTAAGAATATGAATTCACTATTCACACATAATCAGAAAGAAAGCTTCAGAAATCAATCATCCATTAAAATTTGAAAAATCCCAATTAGGTGAAACAAAAATTAGAAACAGGAAATAGGATAAGAAAAATTCCATGATTGAAACTTCCTTCTCATTCTTCATTTGGGGGAAGGGGGGGCTTTTGGAGAGGCAAGCATTCACAATAAAATAAAATAAAATAAAAAAAATGGAAGAAAAATCAAAGAAACACGTCACATTTGCAAATGGCAATGCAAACCTTTTCAGGGAGAGGTGGCACCCAATTGCCATCGACCCATTCTCGGTGAAGGCGAAGGTTACAGTGCTCAATCACATCCGAATCATTCTTGGTAGCCTGAAAAGCCACCAGATACTTGGAATTCTCGAGGATGTCCAAGACGGTACCGGGACACCAAGCATTCTCGATGTCGATAAAAGCGTCGACAGAATCACCCACTTTGAGCCACAAATTGGGCTCCTGGGGAAGCTTAGGCCTCACGTTAGCCACGTTCACGTATTCCCTGAGGTGTTTGGGAGGTTCCGGGGGCGAAACAGCATCCTCGGACGAGGAGGAAGTAACGAAGAGGGTGAGGTACTCGACGAAAACGAGGTTCTTCTGCTTGGCGGGTGCGCGAAGCACGGAGGCAGGGTAGTAGCGATTGCAATTGGGCTTGATGACTTCGACGGGGTCACCCTTGATGAAATGGGAGACGAAGATTTGGGTCTGTGTCTGCATGAGAAACCCTAAGAGAGAGAAGGAGAAGGAGAAGGAGAGAGAGGGGTGTGGGGTGGAGTGCTGCTGCAGCACCTGAGCTGGGTGGTGTGTACTGTGCTGGGTGAGCTCACTCACACCTCTCAGTAACTGTGTGTTTGTGCTCTTTTTCTAGTTTTCGGCCAAGTAACACGCTAACACAGGAACACCGTATCACTACTTCGTACTACGCAGTGTGCACTTTACTCCGTGAATGATAAAGGACAACTACGGCCGTCAAGACGGTTAAAAAGATTGTGTACTTGAATAAATTACCTGAGTTAAGTTTTAAAATTAAGATTAAAATTTTATTTTGGTCTTTCACATTTGATTTAATTATCAATTTTATATATAATATTTTAATTTTTTCAATTTAGTCCTGATATTTATAAATTTATTTCAATTTGGTCCTTCCGTCTGTGTATTTGTTATTCACTGAATGAAAATGATGATGTGTTACTATTAAAAGTAATGTAACATCCTTATTTTGCTAGCATGACATTAAATTAGTAGTTGGCTGAATTCTTTTACAAAAAAATGACTTTATTAGTTAACATTTAGCTCTTCATGGATGAAAATAACGTCGTTTTCTGGTGAAATAATCCAGTTAGTTACTAACTCAATGTCACACTGGAAAAATAAGGATGTCACCTTTCCTTTAATGGTGACACATCATTATTTTCATTCAGTAAATAACAGAGACATAGATGGAGGGACCAAATTAAAGTGAGTTTATATTTGTCAGGGACTAAATTGAAAAAATTAAATGTCAAGGACGAAATTGATAATTGAATCAACTATCGGGAACCAAAATAAAATTTTAGTCTTAAATGAATGATTTATAAAAATACATATAATTTTATATTTATTTATTTAATTCATGAGTTAAATAAGTTAACTTATGGATCTCCGATTAGTTTGTATAATTTTATTTTTTTTAGTTTCATTATACAAAAAAATCTTAATTTTAAAATATTAAAATTTAATTAAATATTATTTATTTTAAAAACGTATAAAATATACATATTGTACATATTAGCCCCTACATAACTGATAATTCATATGTAAATACATTCGTCAAATTTCATAAGTTTATATTATTTATTTGTTTAAATTCTCTCTTAACCCTTTAGATGAGATGAAAGTATTCAATAGTATGTCTATTTAATGTAATATTTTATTTGAGATTATTAAATTTAAATTTATTTTAAAATTTATAAACTAAAATATAAAAAAGTTTCCCGAACTAGCCTATTTAGGCCTGCTAGTTAATGTGAGATGAGTTAGAATGATTGATTTGTAACTCATTTAAACGCAATTAATTTTGGTCCATCCCGTTTAACCTGTGACCCGTCGTATGCGAGTTTAAGCGGGTTGGACCGGCCCCTTTAACAACCCTAACAACAACCTTAAACAACAACAACAACCACAACAACAACAACAACAACAACAACAACAACAACAACAACAACAATAATAATAATAATAAGAGTAAACACTTATTTTAGTTCCCCAAAGATATAAATGACATCAGTTTAGTCCTCTAATAACTATGTGACATCAAATTGATCATTTTCGATGAATATTTTATGTCATTGAATGACCAATTTGGTGTCAAAAATTAACATTAAATGACCAATTTGATGTCACCAGTTATTGGAGGACTAAACTAATGTCACTTGTATCTTTAGAAGACCAAAATAGGTGTATAACTTTGATATTTATCTTTTTTATATAGGTACTTATATTTATAGTGAGTTTTCAAATATTCATTAATTGTTGTTTATATTTAATAAAATTTTAAACATTTATTATGAAACTAAAAATCAATAAATGATTGATAACTTACCCTAAGTACCATATCCATCAGGGTACCATAACAATTCCTTTTAATTAGACATTATTTTAGTATCCATCTTTTTTTTAACATATCAGTATTGAATGTGTGTTATCAAATATTCATTAGTTACTAATTATATTTAGCAAACTTTTAAATATTTATTATAAAATCAACAATCAATAAATATTTGACAACTCATTTTAAGTACGAAACTTATATGAATATTATAACAACTCCAATTTTAATGCGAAAAACATATACTCAAAATTATATCAATCTTTCTTTTATAACGATATTAAAGTAGTATCAAAGTAATCATTCAACTACTATTAAATTAGTCATTTAATGAATAAAATTAATAAAATTAGTAGTTTAAAAAAATAAATTTAATATCACCTATAAATAATAAAAATTTAATTGTGGCATCGAGTATATATTTAGTGAATTAAAATTAAGTTTAATATAATAATAATAATAATAAATTTTTGCTTTAAATTGTCCACTTGTCAAAAAAATAATAAATAAACTTATATTGTGTTTAAAATTATTGCAAATAAAATTGATTTAAAGTTTAATTATCTCGTTTGAACTTTATTATGATAATAACGTTTAAATTTATTTATAAATAAATTTTTATGTTTAAAACACATAAATATGAATCAAAATTATTTTATTTTAACAATTTATTTTTTTATCTTTATTTAGAATAAGTTAAATAAGTAAGTACTTTATTGGTTTGATTTTTTTCAAATGCTACCATATTTTCTCACCCTTCTCAAAACACACACGATTATAAGAAGAATGAAAAAAAAATATTTAATCGAACGCAAAGAGACATTTAAGGAAATCTCAAATAAATGGAGCGTGAATTAATAAAAAAAAATTGTAAATTTCAATAATTAAAATTAAATTAAATTCAACTAAATTAACTAATCTATCGAACAAATGTCAGCAATAGTAAACATTTCTCTTTTTAAATCTTCGATTTAATTAAATTTATTTTTTATATAAAATGTTTCAATAATTTTATGATTTTAATTTTAATTTATTATATACTATCATCTAACTATATATTAAAATATTATTTAAAATATTAAAATATTAAAATAATTATTATAATAATCAAATTTTTTTAATAATTTAATAATATATAATTAAATAACAATATAAAATTTATAAACAATAAATCAAAATTAAACTATAATTTTATTTAATCGTATGTCCTAAAAGTTTTATTATCGTAACAAGTAAAATTATAATATGTACTCTTGTACTTTTTTTTGTGAATTTTGTATTTTCGTACTTAAATAGTTATTAAATTATATTATCTTATCCTTTTAAGGGTCACATCAAAGCAGGCAGTAAGATTGGGATTCAAATTAATCTTTCTAAATAAATAATAATAATTTAATTAAAAATTATTTTTTTATTAATTAGTAAGAATTTTTTTTAGTTATCATTTTTTTCTTATTAACTTGTCAATATTTATTTAAAAAATAAAAAAATGAGTCAACAAATTTAATACATATTTGGATGAACGTTTACTCGACAATTTAACCCAAATAATATTAAAAACAAATTTAATTACTTAAATATTATTATTTTAAAACATTTTATCTACATACTGTTATTTTTAACATATTGGCAATATTTTTTTAAAAATGTTTCACATGTGTTACAGTAAACCACTAGGCATGAATACATCATCATGTCAATACTATAAACGTGATATATGTAGACACGCTAACACTAAAAGCGTGATATATGTAATCATATTTTAAGCATTAACGTTATAGTTTATAAAACGCTTTAACCACTAGCTTGATGAAACACATAACGTTTAACCTATGTTCGTCATAATAATAATAATAGTAATGCATGAAAAAAATAATAAATTAAAGGTAAAACTAGAAGTTAGCAAAACCAAACTTGTATAATAAAATATATAATTCAATCCAAGCAAGCAAACATTAATAATTTATGTATATGGGAATATATCAAATATTTGTGTAATTAGTACATTCATTTACTAATTACAAATATAGCATTCACGCGATACATTGTTCACAATAATAGTGTTAATCTAATGCTAGGAGAAAAAAAGTAAAACTTAAGGCAAAAATTATAAAATACAATATCAAAGACGGATTGTGGTGGCCTGTGAGAGTAGTCAAGCTGCGAAGGTGCATGTGAAGGGTCTGCCTGTTATGGTATGTAAGAAGAAGATAGTCCAACATGTGGTGGGTATGTACATCTTGGATAATCTAACACATAATTCAGTTATGGTATGTATATGGACACGCTGACAAGTTAGGCATGATAAACATGTGTCAAGTCAGTGTCATGAGCATTTTCACGTATATCATGCCTCATGTGTTGGTGTGATAATGTGTATCACGCATCGCGCTTTAGTGTGACACATGTGAAACGTTAAAAAAAATTATTTGTCAGAGTATTAAAAATGATAGTATGTGAGTAAAATGTTGCAAAACAGTGAAATTTAGATAATTAGTTTTAATTTTAATAGTACTTAGGTTAATTGCCCGTTTACTGAACCCAAATGTACATTTGCACACTCAAATGAGCTTTTGGCTGTGAAATTAGATGTTTGGTTGTCAATTGATACCCATGACTCAAACTCACCTCTCACTCTAAACTGGCCTCTATTTCGAAGCAAGTTTATTTTGCTTCTGCATATCCCATTGTGAATTTGTGGCTTCAGCCACTCATTTGCCTTCACAACTAATGCCTTTTGACTCCACTCCGTGCCTGTTTGTCTCTCACTTCAACGTGGACTTCATGTTTTTTTCATTTTGCGGTAGCTTCTTGAGAATTACAGATATAACTCATCTCGTATTATGTATGAGATTTTTAAGCCTCGTCTCTGTCTTGTACTGAATCAAAATGACGTGTGTAAAAATGGAATCGGACAAGTTGAAGAAATAATCGTATCACCGGACAAGAAAAGATCGCAAAAAACCCGTGTTGAGGACGTCACTTTTGGAGAGCAAGAGGCTTGAATTTAGAAAAACATTTTCACACCCAAACCAAGAACCCATGATCCCTTTTCCCATTATTAAACAAATAATTACAATAAATAAATAATGCTATATTTAAAATTCCAACTTTCAACAGTAAATCAAATTCATTAATAAAGCCAATTTATATATTTATCTTATTTCAACTAGGTTGGTAGAGTGGATTTTTGGATAAGATAGCACGGACTCTCACCACCCATTTTACCATACTAATTATTCTTTTTATTTTGGTGTGTATTTTAATTAGATTTTGGAAGATTCATGTTATTTGTTAAAATATACTTAAAAAATAATGAAATGAAATAAAAAGATAATATGATAAAGTAATATTGGATTCATGTCCTTTTTTATAATCATATATTTAAAAATGTCAACACTATCTTAATGACATTATTTTTTTAAGATTATTTTTCAGATAAAATTTTATAAAATAAATCACTTCATTACAAATTTAATTTTGAATAAAATTAAGTTCATAAAATCTAATATAAACACACATATAATTCCATAAGATTAAGGGTTTTCCACGCGGACTTCAAATTTGAATTCCTAGGTTGTATTGTTTCTGTTGCTTGTTGCTACAATGTCTAACAAAGATGGACCATTGGCTCAAGGGTCGCTGATACATGCAAGGATCAGACACAATCCTTTCAACTACCTTTCCCTTCAGTTTTCTCAGCTGATGAGCTTTGCCCAGAGGAAGGAGATTGGCAATAACAAGCTATCAAGGGAGAAATGTAAACTCCAACTTAATAAAAGCTTTGTTTGGTACTATGGCATGAAAGAAAAAGAAAAAATATAATAGAAAAGAAAAGAAAAGGAAGGAAAAAAGAAGTGAAGGAGTTATCATTTATCTTATTTGGTATAATCTAATGAAAAAGAAGGGATCTTTCCCTTCCTTTGTTTGGTTTCATTAAGAAAAAAAATATAAATGCATGTAAATAAATGTTAAATTAGTTACATCTAATAAAAATTTATTTACATGATGAATTTCTTTTGTCGCAACCATTCCCAAAGGAGCCAGCAACAAGCTTGGAAACCAAATTTAAAAAATAATCTTTCAAATCAATCGCCACTAATTTTATTTAGTGTGTTTTGATTGATTTTAATTTAAGAAAATATTAATTTATCTAATTGATTAAAATAAGATGGTTAAGTTGATTTTAAAAAAAATTATTTGATTTAAATAAATAGTTAATTTGTTAACATGTCTTCAACATAGTATAGAATATAGCACTAGATTATCGAATCATCTCAAAGAAAACTAATCATGGGATACTTGATTTATCGAAATCATTAAACGATGTTTATTTTATTTTATTTTTAAAAGTAATATTTAATTTATTCTACTTTTAAAATGGATGTTAAATTTATTTTATTTTTAAAAAATAATGTTTAATTTATTTTCTTTCCAAATAGAAAAAGAAAGAATGTGACAAACTGCACTTAAACATTTACAATAATAAGAAAAGAATTTTGTTTTGCAATTGACGTAATGACAAAAGGAAAATTATAGCTTGTCAATGAAAAGAAGATAAAAAATTATTTGATAGCAATAATGAATCAAAATATTAATAACTTGAAGAAATAAAACTTTACTTGAGAAATCAACAATAGCCTTCAAGAGTCTAATAATCAATTCCAATATCCATAAATGAAAAGTGTAAAAGGGTAAAAGGGACAAACAGGCAATAATTAGGCCATATTAATGTATCATACACAAGTTAATTATCCATTTCACCAAGTTAGCCATCTCCTTTCCCTCTCGATCCACTAGATAGGAGGTGAGACTCACAAAAACTAACTCTTCCAAATCACTTTCTCTCAATTATTAAATTGATACCAAACAAAGGATTTGGTCAATCCTTGACCCTCTCTCTTTTCCTTTCCCCTCTAAAATGTGTACCAAACAGACCCAAAGATTATTTTGGACAAAACTTGTTGAACGCTGAAACTTAGCTTTTCTTGTCATAGTCAAATGTCATCTAACACCATACTATTATTTCTCATTGCAAAAGATGACACTCTCCTCCCTATAAGCTTATGCACAATATAAATGTCAGTAATCCACAAGATAGTTTCTAAGGTGCTTGTGGCATGGATAGTAGGAGTAAATATGGGTTGAGTTGGGTTGAATTTAGTAAAAAATTTCATTTGACTTGAATCAACCCGACTTGCTCATGTGTGAGTTGAATTGGGTTCAATCCATGAGTTGAACTTGAACATAAAAAAAAGAAATGTTAAAATCAAAATCAAAATTTATTCCACATAACATAACATAAATTTTCAAATGATGTAACATAAAATATAAGTTTTAAGGTACACATATTACCTAGGATTACAATCAACACAAAACATAAAACCTTACATAGCAGCAATGCATTCTCTCCTCTTTAGTCTATTGCAAACTAATGGCAGCAATGCATTCTCTCCTCTTTGGTCTATTGCAAACTAATGACACGATAACCATTAACCACAACAATCAATACAATTGTCAAAATAAAATACTAAAAAAAGAAAATAAGTACTTTATATATATATATATATATATATATATATATATATATATATATATATATATATATACATGCGTGTGTGCGTGTAAATAAGTTGGGTCGGTTTTATGTGGATTGAAAAAGTCCTAGCCCGCAAACTAACTTATACCTTGCAAGGTGACCTATTTTAAACTCAACTTAACCTATAAACCAAAATCAACTTAACATTTATGAGTTTAATTGGTAAAAACGTATAGATTTATAGTTGCCCCAACCCATTATCCACCCTTCGGATTACAAATGGTAATAGATAAGGTTATTAGCCTGAATTAGTGTGCCTTCATAAAGGGCAAACTCGTCTAAGGCAATATTATATTTACGCAAGAGCTAATGCACCATTTGAAGTTTAGGTAACATGATAGCGAACATAATTTAGCTTCAAAGCTAGATATGAGCAAAGCATTTAATCTAGTGGAATGGGCTTTTGTCCAATAAATGAAGCTTAAGCTAGACTTTCACAGAAAATGAATCAATTGGGTTATGCCATGCATCCCTACTGTATCTTACTTGGTTGCGATTGATGGGGAACCCTTTAGCTTCTTTAGACTTTTTAGATGTCTCCGACAAGGAGACTCCGTCTCTCCTTACCTTATCTGATTTTTGTTGAAGGCGTCACCTTTCTGCTCAATCAAGCTTTTACTAATAGGGAGTTACATGTTCTTAAAATTATTGCTCGTTCCTAGCAGTTTCACACCTCACGGTGCGATCTAGTTTGGAAGCATGACTACAAAATTCGGAATGTGTGCACGCAGGATAAATATTTAGGCATACATTCCCTTGTCAATCAATCCAAAAGGGTTGCCTTTTCTTACATGAAGAAGAAAGTCATGGATCAAGTTAATAGTGGTTGAGAAAAAAGGCTGGTATGTACAAGTAAATAAAGGTGTCACATGTATATGAATATAAAGTGATTAATAATTATCATATTAAACATCATGATTCTAAATACTCATCATGTATTACTATTTTATGCCTTCACATAATGTTTAAAAATCATATGTTTTCTGTATCAGATGGCCCTAAGATTTTTTAATAAAAAAAATGAAAGAAACTTATGCATTAATACCATTACTCTATCGCCACTATTCTTTTCACACATTGAATCAAACATATCATTTTTTGTTTCCTTTGGTCATGGAAGGGTACTAATTAAGTTTTTGTTTTAGGTCATAGAAAGAGGGTTCTATGGCCAATGACGACAGATCAGTTATTTTTGGGTTTGGACATATCCAACTTTTATGGGCCTGGACAATGAACATATCGAAGTTCAATGTGTGCTTGCTTTTGGATTTACGTGATGATGATGGGCACTGACCAGCTTACGCTATTTGCTTGGTCGCTTTGGCATTGATGTTCTGGGCTTCAAAAGCAGTTTGTTCGATCGGAGTCAAAAAAGGGCACCAAAAGCAAGGAGTCTGCGAAGAATATACATATCAGGGCACATGGCATTAAGTGGGCATGGTTTGCAAAGAGGAATTGCATTGCTGATTCTGAAGACTGCAAAGATCATAGTTCAGATTTTCGTAGCATGAAGTTGTTCCGAGGTGGGTGTCACTTTTTTACCCGGAAATTGATGGTGACCAGATGGTGGACCACAATGGAATCCAAATTCAAAAAATTAACTCACTCTTTTTCCTTTCCCTGAGACTCAAGAGATTCTTTGCAGGGTTTTTTGTTCCTTTCTCCTCCCAAATGGGTCTCTGAGGGTACAGAAT
The DNA here is from genome assembly GCA_023212625.1 of Styphnolobium japonicum. Classification (NCBI taxonomy): domain Eukaryota; kingdom Viridiplantae; phylum Streptophyta; class Magnoliopsida; order Fabales; family Fabaceae; genus Styphnolobium; species Styphnolobium japonicum. The sequence goes on along the minus strand of JALBWW010000003.1, from coordinate 13,656,513 downwards.
TAATACCGGAACAGCTCCACTTTGGCCACATGCGAATTGATCAGGGACATGTACGGGTTGGCATACGCCTTTCAAGCTACCCTTTATCCTTATGTTGTGCATTATTGGTTTCCTGATTTGGTTGTGCACAGTTTATCATCCAGTGTCACTTCTTGGAATAATTCAAAAGGGTACCATGCCCCCCAACCCTTTCTTTTCACTTAGCTACGTAACATGTTTATGTGTATATTTGCCCACCTTCTATTTCATATCCTACTATTGCGTGTCTCATAGTTTTCAAGCGATTCCTTGTCCAAATGTGAGCCCCATCATTCTGCATGTTACTCATGGGTCACATCAACTAACATCCACCCAACTCAAAACCAGAGTAATTTGCTGCTGCAAGTGGCACTTATTCAAAGTCTTTATGGAAAGTTCAAGGGCTCCACCCATTGATTTAATTTGAACGTGAAAGTGAATGGTATACCAAACCATAACCAAGTCCAGACACTTAGAATTTAAACTTTGATATGCTTGTCCATGAGAAAGAATGTAAGCTTACCCAAATGCACCATTCTTATTTATTTCATCAAGAAAGTGCTGTCAAAATGGGTCTCTGTGGGAAGGTTTAATTTCTTGATGTGATGCATTTGACTGCAAGTCAAACCGTCTGCTTATATATGGACAAGTACGGTGACTTGATCAACAACTAGGAAGGGAGAAAAGTGGAAAGATCAAGATCAAGATTATATCAACCACAACATATAACATATGTAGGGCATTGAAATTTGGCTTTTGCAATCTTTATCTAGCTGAATTTTCTGGGATGTCCAAGGAGAGAAGAGAATAAAAAGGACGACAAGCAGTGGTCCTAAGACCAAAAATAGAGCCAAACCTATTAGCAACATGTTGCCACTATGCACAGTGCATAACATTGATTGAGTTAGTTGGCTTATATTCGAGCAATAGTTTGAAAAGGTCATGTCATGTTACCATGGGAGGCATGGACGGGTCCATAATTGCAACTTAGGAGGGGCCAAAAACATATAGAACTTCATCATTTCATTTTGGGGGCCATGGCATTGATTTTCTCCATGTTGAGGACCAACAAGACCCCCTCCCTAAAAGAAAAAGGTCCATCCCTGCAAATATATCTTACAGCATACGCAGCTAAAAGTACCAAAACTTTGTTCTCAAGCTTGCCCACAGCTTTTTTACTTAACGCCCTATTCGTCACACACCTACATTCATGTGTGTGCGTGACTGACATTTCCAATGTTGTCCTCTAGCTGCAGGGTTATTATGATCTCTTTGACCTTTAATCCCAAGTTACAGGATACATGCACTGACAAGAAAGTTTGGGTACTAAGGCATATACATATATTAATCAAATGAAATGTATAGTGGGATAGCAAACTATTGGTATGGTCACGGAATGGAATAAAAGGCAAGCATATCAGAATGGGGCTTGTGCTTATATGGTGCATGCATGGGTAGAACAGAAAAAAGGGGACTGGACCCTTGCTGCTATATTATTCACAGGCTCAGATGGGCAGGAAGTAGTGGAACTTAGCAGTTAGCAGAGAGCAAAAGGGAAGAGTAGCAGCAGTGGGGACATTTGACTCAAACATGGGGTACAAAGACTTTTGGTCAATCCATAAGTGCCTACAAAATTCTATAAATTAATTAAATTTACTGCTAGAAACAAGAGATCTCACTCCAAAATGTACTGTAAGCGGTTTGTGAGAGTGAGAAAGTATTCAAATTCTTATTTAATTGTGAAGTTAGCAGGCCAAGGAATTGGGGAGGGTGTGACTTTGTAACTTGTTTGACCATGTAACTTTGGAGACTGTGATGCTAGTAAGATTTGTCACTGCCATCATCGTTAACCCTAGTTTCGTCGAGTATTTGGAAGTCTTGCCTATAGTTTAGCATCTTTTCTTTCGGTTACTAAAGATTCCTTGTTCCCTTCGCCATCATTTTGCGCAAATACACGTTTTTTTGTTCCCTCTTTTCAGGGTGTGACTCATTGGCGCAGCTTGAGTTCTAAAACGAGTTCCCAAATAACCATATTTACGTATACAACCAAGCTGTGCCATCCAAGGAAAACTACGAACAACAGAAGACCTTAAAAACAATGTGACAAATCATTAATAAACTCTGATGTCTCTATCTTACGGAATAATACATTTGACCCACCTTATTATTCTGCCATGTACAATGCCATCCACATGGGTCATATTCAACAGCAACCACTTTGTTTATTTGGTTGTTAATATTATTATTACAAACTTGATCTTTGAGCTTATTTGGAAGAGTAATGTTAACACTTAACAATAATATAATTTTGTACACAAGATTTTATTTGAGTTCTATTTAATCCTTTTGTTTTATGTTAAACTTGACTGAGTGTAACTGTGACTACAGTATTGTGTAAATGTCCTTCCTGGGTGCTTGTTTGTTTTTATATTGGGATTATTATTCCATTGAAGTTAGTCCAAATGGAAAAATGCTTCAAAGGTTTTAGAAGTAGTAATCTGCTGTGCTGAGTCTCAACTTGGACTCAGAAAATTGGGAGTTTTGGGAAACCACACGAGCAACACTGAGACACAACAGCCAGCCACATGAACACAAAGGCAGAAGACCCTTTCGTCCTCCACTAGTACGGACATGGCCAAAACCGGAACACTACACTGAATAAAATAATTTTAAAAATTATTATAAATGTAACTTATTGGGTTAATATTTATAATTATATTTATTATACTAATAATATAATGCACTCACCCACTCACCGTTTTACTCCCCTCCCTGCCCCGGGCCCTGCTGATGTCATCAGGTCCGCTTAGATCTTTCTGGGCCTTGGACCTGTCACTGTCAGGTCCATTAGGAAAGCCCACTGGCCGCCTCATGCACCTATCTACCCTTTTTTCCTCCATATAAACCTCTGCATTTCATCCCATCCCTCCTGTCTCACCATAACAGAAAGCTCTCTCTCTTTCTCTCTCTCTAGCTTCTCTCACCCTCTTCAAATAGGGGAGGGAGTGAAAAGGGTCTCAAAGATGAAACCAAAAGACGGGTTTATTAAAGGTACTACTGTTGAAATTCTATAATAAAATCTCATCATATAGAGTCATAGCTCACACTGTTTTCTTGAACCTTTATAATATGTGTAATTCATGTTAGAAGTATATCTTTGTAGCTTTTTCTATATGATCATTATACTGTGACTGAACTATTTACTTTATGGTATAATAGAAGATATTCTCTTGTATTCTTTAATGTTTTGTTTTTCTTTTTTCTTTTTTTATATCTAATTTAAAGCTGGCTTCTGTTCCTGGCCCTGCCATTCTTCTTCATTCTCTGCACTAATTAAGAGCATGATCCATGATGCAGGTCCCTACAAGGGCTTTCTCATGCATGTGACTAGCAGCAAGGCCACCATGGTCAACCCTTTGAGAATTGGGAGCTGTGGCCAAAAGGAAGCCATTAGTGGCTCTGAAATTGGTGCTGACAGTTCCCCTGGAATGGTGGCACCAGCAGGTTCATTCTAATCGGGTGCTATCCTAGCTGAGCTTTTTACCTACTCTCTTCTTCATATAATTTCTACCCCGCTTCTTAATTTGTCTCTTTTTTTCGTTCATTCTCGTTTTTCCTTCAAGTCTTCTTGACCTTGTAAGACCTTTTCTTGACCTTGTAAGACCTCACGCCGTGTCTGTTGTCTTTGTTTTTGTTTTTGTGGAAGACCCTATATCAGAATCTACTGATCTAGAGTTTGATCTCTACATTTCCCCGTCACCGTCCAACTCATCCTCTCCTTCCTTGTCTATCCCTCCTGAGCTGTTTCGATTTTGGCCTAGCATGCAAGAATATTATTGTATGACATGAAAGAAAGGACCTTAGAACCTCTCTGAAGGGGGTTCTTGAAATGTGCTAAGCTATTTGGAGACCATGACTTCAAAGTACAATTGGGGTTTATTTCCTTTTTCTTGTGAGAATTGTAGTTTTTGGAGGATGGCTCATTGTCGTCCTTAAGGTATAGTAAGTTGTACAAGTGGCCAGAATAGTTAATAAATTAATGCTGTTTGTATTCAGCTGAATTCAAATGCCATCTGTATCTTATTCTGTTAAGACAATCAATTTCGCTTGTATCATTGTGTGCAGAATATTTATGCTGTTGCAGGCATCAGTTTCGTTGTTTTATATGTTGTTTGGCTGAGAAAGTGTGTAACAGCATACATATTCTTTTAGATCTAAGCTAGAGTCTTCCTCGTGACTGCTCCAATGTACAAATATCCACTGTATTATTGGTGTTATCTCTCTCTCTCTCTCTCTCTCTTGGAAATTCGGAGAGCTTTGTACCCACTTCATTTGTTTTTTTTTTATAAAAAAAACTGAAAATAATATCCACTGCGCATATAGTAAAAAATAAAGCTGACTGCTGTTTATAGTTTTTTTTTTACTTTCCTCAATATGATTATAGAGTTTCACCCAAAAAGAGAATTGAATTAGTAATGCTCAAAGAAGCAAACAAAAACCCAGAATGAAGTAGAGTGAGAGAGAGTTTGTGTTTGTTAATTCCCTGATCTTTCCCTATCTTGTTGATTTGTTTTCTTCTTTTATACAAGACAAGATAAATGTCATGAGCAAGCTCAATTTGGCAATACATGTGTCCTAAACTAGAGCCTATCTCTACCCCCTGCCATCCAATGCATAGGACTCAAGGCATTAAAATCACCGTGTCCGTTTGAATAATATTGCAGAGATGACCATTCGCCTGTTTGGTAATTAATGACTTTTACTGTAAGTTGAATTGAAAATGTTAAATTATCTATTGGATAAACAAAGTGTGATAACTTTCCAACCGAGTGAAGTGACTGCAATTTTGATGCTCAAAACGCTATTTCCCTATCCCTCTCTTTATTTGGAAGAGTGCTTCAGCCATTCCTTTCCAATAACAGGGCAAGGACAAGCAATTTAGGATAGATTACAACCTGAGCCCATAGGGAATATTACACCCCAAATGTTTCTATGGGTAGCGACAGTGACCTACCCACCTCACATAGTGAAGAATAATTGGCTGGAATTATTAATTTCTCTTTCAATTCAATTTGTATTAGTTATGGATCAGATTCCCCATCGTAGATTGGAAATTTGTCGGCATCAGAAGAAAAAAAAAGAAAAAAATAAGGGGAAATTTGCTGGGTTTTTAACCATATATCAATTCAGACTGCCTAACAGATTGTTTCCATCAATCATCTACATATGGTAGCCCTACCTATTAAGATGACAAGCGTAGACAGTGATCTTTCTATGTATACATAGTACTGCAGGATATTCCTAAATGGGTGCATAAGATTTAGTGTATGGATTCTGATTGTGGGTTTGCAAGTTTAAACAAACTAGTGTGATATATCAACTAGAGAATGCTTTTGGAGCGTAAAAATTTAAGTTGCATACAAAAAGTTTAAGTGGATCCAGTTACAATTTAAATGAGCTTATCATAACTCAAATTTTGCTGTGTACAGGTTTACAGGTTTAGAAGTAATGTGGATAAATAGTATGCAAATAGAAAACCTCTATCAACTATTAATTTCAGCATAACATGCTTTATTAAATTGATCGTTATTGTTACTTAGAAACTTTTACATTGCCACTTCTCATACCAAGTTGCTCCAACAAGGGGTACTCTTTTTCTTTTTTTCCTTTTCTTTTCATATGCAGAGATAAGGGAAATTTCTCATTATCTAGTAAAAATGAATGTGAAGTCTTAATTAAATCTGTAATATGCGGCTCACAGAATGACAGAATGGTCTGACTCTGCAGTTATATAGAACTGTCAAAGGTAATTATAAGATGAAGGTAAATACGGTACTAAAGGTATCAGCATGAGAGCTGGTTTACATTTTTGAAGTGCCCAAAAGGGATCATAGGTAGGTGACTTCTTGCACAAAATGATGATGCCTACAAATGGACATTGAAAAGTTAAATGCCTTTCCCTTGTGTATTAGTAACTATTTACACCCCACCCCACCAACGGGCCCCTTTCCTTTCTTTTCTTTGTAGTTTGTGGCAATGAGGGAGTGACAACATAAAAGCTGAGTTTTGAATTGAGTTACAGCCATGATATATTTCACATATTCCTTTTGAGGTCATTTTGTATTAGGTACTATCAGCACTGGCCCCAGCTTGGTCAAACCTTTTTCCACCTTTAGGTTACATACGAACATGGCTCTTTCATTAGGTTTTACTTTTGCTCAATATCATTCCATTCAAGACCTTTAAAAAGTAAGGGAATGACATCTCAATAATGCCCTAATAGAAATTTTTTCAATGCTGCTTTTCAAGGAAGTGAGAGAGGGTATCAAAGAGAGTATACTTGACATATATGGAGAATTGCTAGTCACACAATTTGTTGGGTTAGAAAAAATACAACTAAACTGTAGAGGTCATTGAATTTTACTTTATGTAAAATAATTTAATGATTGAATTTTACTTTATGTAAAATAATTTAATGACTTGCAAAGGGATTTATTTTTTGTACACAATTAGTCGTGTGTCTAGCATTACTTCAATATATATTTATGAAAGAAAATGATTTTTTTTCATTATTAATAATAACATATTACCACATATTTGAACGTTTTAAAACATTTTCATTACAAGTATAAATATCATAATTATTTAAATAATATAACACTTTCAATAACAATGCGTAAAATTTTACGCAGATAAAAGATTAAATATGAATCATTTTCTTTCCTTTCTTTCTCTCTTTCTTTTTGAGTGAATGAAAAGAACAAAATTTCACTTAGAAAAACTTTTAAAGTAGATGCCTGTTTCGTTTTATAAGAACAAGAGATGCAAATTTCTTAAGTATGCATGCTAATGATTAAGTAAATAACCATAAATTTTCAGAAGAAAAAAATATATTAGCTCTAATATATACCATATTGGTTTGATGAATTTTGTAGGAAGGTTTTGGAGTACCCATCATTGGTCATTTGTTAGTTTCTTTCAATTTTCCTCACTCGCAAACCTCTTATTTGTACAATTTAAGATAGCTGAATTGAATGTATAACCTTGATAGGTTCAATGCTATGTGGAGCTGCATTTGGAAATGTTGTGGCTTAGTAAAAGATATATAAATAAATATATATATATATATATATATTATAGAATATAGATGTTATGAAAAAGTTATATATTATGTAGAAAAAAAATTCAAACTGTGTTCAGTTAACATGCCATATAAGCTAATATAAGTTGTACGTTGCTTATAAGTGGGCTGTACTTCCCCAACTCCCCAAGTTTGAGCCTGCCAGCTGTAAATTTTTGGGAGAATGAACAAGTTTTTTATTTTAGTTCGTCTAAAAAATTAAATAAATAACAAATTAAATTATTTTATAATTATTTAAAATTTATTTTTATTTTAATATTTAATATTTAATATTTAATTAATTGTAAATAAATTAATTTAATATTTAATTAATTCCATACAAATATTTTTAAGGAACTAAAATTTTATGTCATTCTTCTTAAAAAAATTTCCTCCCCCAAGTCACAAGTGATTCTAACAGAAATCAAAATAGTCCAATTTTCGAGGATGGCTGACACAACTAGGAGAATCAAGACTTTTATTGGTAATTTTTATTCTTAATAATAAATTTTGTATTAATAAGTTATTTATAAATACACTTTAAAAATAAGCCGACCTAGTAATATTGAGTCATATCTTTAGTTGTGCCAACTCGATAAAAGAATGAATTTTCAAAATATTGACCTGGCCTGCAAAAAAGACTAGGCCCAATTTGATAGCACTGTTTATAAGTAGTATTATAAATTCTTATTGAGAATTGTAATATGTTTTGATTTTAAAATGGTACAACTTTCTTGTTTGTTAAAATTTTTTTACACAAGAAAAAAAGAAATTAGCCCAATTAAAAAGAATAAAATAAAGCTATTAAAAAAATAGGAGAAGTCATAAAAAATACTTTACTTTAAATGATTTTATTAAAATTTAGAATTTTTATAAAATATAATAACGTCGATTGATTTATACAGTAAATCTCATTTAATGAAAAAAAAACGTGATTATTGTTATTATATTAATTTGGGTGGGGTTGGGAGATTTGGTGAAAATGATTTTTTAGTCAATAATTTCATTTATGGTGATTCTTTTTCGAGTAATATTATTTTTGTGAACACATTGTTTTTACACAAAACTAATGAGTGATAGTGAGAGAAATTCTAAATATATAATGTTATATATACATGCCTAGTAAATATTTGTGTGAGGGACGAGTTGGTAGATAGGCTCATTTTTACATAATAAAATGTAAGTTTAAATTTTAGTAAAAATTATTTTAATTAGGAGATAATAAAAATTATTATACTCAAAGTTGAATTTTTATATTTTAAGCTGTTGATTATAAATTAATTTTATAAAGAGCTTAAATAATTTAATCTGTAAGATATTGTAAGACACAAAAGAGTTAGTGTATATATATATGTACTTAATGCGGACATACAATTTCCCTCGAAGATCCATTACTGAATTCAAGTCATATATGCTAAATTGCTAATGCAATATTATACGTGAAAAGCGGTGTAACTTGCACGGTAAAAAAAAGTAGTGCGTAATAACTCACATAAACAAAGTAGTGCCTAACATAAAATTATTCTTATATAAATTATTTCTTTTTCTACAACAAAAGAAATTATTTGTTTCAATACAATATATATCTAAAAAAATTTGGTATATTATTTAATATGAGTCATTGGATTAAATGAATAATTATAATTTAAGTGTAGATTTTTTATTTTATGTTTGATCACACACTAAAAATCAATGCTCCTCCTCTTTTTCCGCTGCGCCCCTTCCTCTTCTCCGCGATTCTAGCACAGGCAAGCAGCCAGAATTGAAATTTGTATGAACAAGAATCAAAAAATGGAAGACAATTTAGATTTGTATGAACCAGAATTGGGGGCATGGTTTAATGCCATTGCTGTCTGTCTATGCTATAATCACGGAGAAGTAAAGGATGGAAGACCATCGCCCACAGAAAAAAGAGAAGGAGAGTGCTGATTTTGATGTACACTTAGTCACATATAATAAAAAAATTACCCTTTAATCGCAACTATTTATTAAATTTAATGGCTCATATTTATAGAATTGGAAATGAAAAACTTAGATATGAATTTCTTCCGAAACTTCCTATCACGGGAGAGAGAATCATATTTGAAGGAGAATGTTATAATCGACAAAACTTCCGTCTTTAGTTTAATTGGTTCAATTATTTAAATTAATTGGTCAAATTAAATAATGTTATAAAAATAATTTTTATATAATAATATAAAATATAAAAAATATTTATGAAATATAAAAAATATTTTTAAATGATTAATAATTATTAATTGACTAATTCAATTACATTAATTAAATAATTTAACTGAATTTTAACTATTTTAAATGGTTCAAAATAATTCAACCTTGATTTTGAGTGTAAGACTTTTGACTAAAAATTATAAAACTAAACTATAAGTATCTAATTGTTCGTCCGATTGAACAATTTAATTCTATCTAATTTGATTTGGTTATGACAACATTAGTTGAAGGTAACCTCTTATACCGTGAAATTTAGGATTTTGTTCCCTTTGAGTGGTAAAATCCTGCACCCAAGTTAGATAGATTAGCTGCTAACCGAGTTGGGCCATGTCATTAGTGGATATTAATGTTGGACCTTAACCGGCCTTTTAGGATTGGATTTCCAAAATTACATGATATATATATATATAGGGGAGGGATCAACTTACACCGGTGTAAGACTTAATCACTCTTACTCCACTCAATAACTTTTTATTGAATATTTTTTTGCAAAATCCACCGTTAGATTAAAAGTTTATATCATGTAGATTATTTGTGTCATATTTTGAAAAAATTAAATATCAATAAGAATATAATCAAATAGTTCATATTTTCATATATTTCAATAGTTTATATTACGTTAATTTTAATGTATATCAATGAGTCACGAAATAATTTTGAATTAATGTAAAACTTTATAAATATGATCTACATGATAGAAACTTTCAATGTAACGATAGATTTTGTAAGAAAGTTATTCAATAAAAAGTTATTGAGTGATGTAAGAGTGATCAAGTCTTACACCAGTGTAAGTTGATCCCTCCCCATATATATATATATATATATATATATATTGTATTCTCCTTCAAAGCAATTATTTGCCAAGTGGTGATACAAGCATGTCACATCCAAAGTCATCGCGTTCTACAAGCTGGGCTTGTTGTGCTCGAGCGAGACTGCTGTCAATAGCTGATTAAGGTTTGCAACTATGCCATACAGATGGGTTATGGGTCTTCTGCTAGAAAATTTCTCTCTTGGTGAGAATGGGCTTTGTGTTGAGATCTCTTCAGTAGTACTAATATGTTGTTATGACTGCTCCACTTGGGTTGGGCCCCGTTATTGTCTTGTAGGCTTTATAAATGTGGTTCATCAGAAACCCATCGCTCTCCCGTTTCATAAGGTTATGACCAAAAGCAAAATCCAGTTTTATAAGATAGTAAGATAGTCATACGAATCCTTTCAGGTTTCAGCCCAGAAAAAGAAAGAAAGAAGAAGAAGAAATTAGTCCTATTATCGTTCTCTCTATCTTATTTTAACTGCTACACGTGGACCACAATTGCCTTTGAAGTTTTAAAAGTTATCTTCGGCATTTTTTTTTTATCTTAGAAATCATTCTGAATGATATGAGCAATGACAGTAATACACAAATTGTGGAAACAAAAATGCATCTTATCCTTATGTATTTCAACATTTTATCTTTTTTCTCGTCTTTTGAAATAGAGAGCCTCTTCTTAGCCTACACAAATCAAAATCGAATAGAGTTCGGATACAAACAAATGTGAAATGTATTGGAGTGGAACTCATACCTGAACATTTTATTAGAACTATTCGTGCTTAATTCGAGTAATTTTGTTTCGGGCTCTCTAGCATGATTCTTCGAAATAATTTTTCTTTATAAAAAATAAAACTTAACTTCTCTACCTAAATTTTATTCACCCTCTCTACTTGAGTTTAGAAGTGTCAAAATGAGTTAGCTTGTCAGAGCCAACATTGAATAGTCCTTCCTAACAAAAACACAAGCTTATGAAAATACGATTTAGTTTGAAAGTATTTTCATATCAAACGAGTAAAACCGCTATAGACCGGATCGAAATTGATACCTCCTGCTGGAGGAGGTAGAGTTTTCAACTTCAAAATGTATACTTTCATTAGCCTAAATAAACTCATGACGGGCTTTGGTGTAGTAAACATAATTGGCATTTGAATAAGGGGCCATCTCCATAGCAAGCTCAATCCTTAGGCCCATTATTTTAAAATATTTTCATTAGGCCCAAAGCCATCCCTTGTCCTATGGCCAGACTCCCTTTAGACTTTACTTGCGACTTGAAAGTCAGAGTCACCTGTTTTGCGGCAATCCCATGCCTATCCGGCTGCGATTCCATTATGTACTTTACACAAAATAGTACAACACGCTAACTCTAAACATATTATGGAAGAATGTTCAACAAAAGGTAATTAGTGAACTCTAAACTAGAGAGATATCCTAAGATAGTTACTAACATAAATTTTAGAGTGCCTTTGCATACATAACCATCTCGTTCGTGATCGGAGTACTATAGAACTGCCAGAGTGGACGAGAACAAAGACCACAATACTTTTATTTATTTATTCTCAGATATAGGTATATGTATCAGTTAAATCAGTTGCAATTTCAATTATTGGATTAGTGTTAATTAATTAGCTCGATGGTAATAAGAAATTGATATCTCTTCTGCTCAACTTAAAATTTAGCCTTTCTTTCTACTCTTCACATCAAATGATTATTTTATTAAAAAATAAATGGCAATCTCTTCCTTTTTTTTTTCAATTGGTTATATAATAAAATGTCACATAATTTTAGATAAACAATTTAAATAAATATTTGTTTAAATAGAACTTGTTAAATAAACTTTATTCTCTTATGTACGATCTAAAATAAACTAAATTCGAATAAACACTTCAAGAAGCACTTATGCAGAAATAAAATTTTAATAATTCATTAAGGTTAATTGTATCATAAATTATTGTAAAATCAATTATCTCATAAGATATTTTTAACTTTTATAAAAGCTTATTTTCATAAGTTTAAATTTTTAATTTATGAAAATAAATTGGAAACAACTTATATGAATTTCAAAAGTTATTTTAATAAGTTCATCTAAACATAACCAAAATATTTCAGAAGTGCTTATGCATAAATGAAAATTTAATAATTCATTAAGGTTAATTTTGTAAAAAATTATTATAAAAATAATTATTGCTTAGGCTGTTTTTAACTTTAAATTTTTAATTTATGAAAATAAGTTTAAAATAACTTTTATAAATTTTAAAAGATGTTTTAATAAGCTTATCTAAACATGACTAAAATATTTAATAAGTACTTATTATAATAGATAAGTAAAAATAAATTGAATTTAGACTCATCCAAACGAGGCATTTTCATGTTTTTGTTTTTTTGTTTGGTTTAAGTAACTATCGCTAGTATTTAGTGTTAGATTATTTAATCCTATGTAGACTAACATAGTCATATATTTACTAAAAGACTTGGATTAATTGAATATCATATATGTGGAGCATATATTAGTTAAGCCCATTTGTGATCACTTTTGTTATTGGGTTTTTATAAGCACTTAAACCTATTGTGGACTGTGATGATATGTGGGCCTTGTGTATAGATTTTCTATGATGGGTAGGTTAACTCATATTGTAAACACAAGGAGAGACCCCTACTCTTATCCTATATGTATTATGATTACCCCATTGAGATCATAAGCTTCAATGCATATAAGGAAAGAGGATAGTTTCTCTCTTATACACCAGGATTCCTGATAATCTTCCCATAATGCTTCTCTTGGAGATATGAATTCCTATTCAATATACAGATTCATCGGTAAGCTTAATGGCTAACAAATGTACGTTTTCTACCTTACATAATAAAGGTGTTCTAAATTCATATATGACTTTTAGTTTAATCTTACATGTGGTATCAGAGTCATTTTATATGAATTTAGGATCCAATTACATGATAATAATCTTTGAACCTAATTTATTTATGAAACCCAAAATCCCCTTTTATGATTTAATGTAGATAATGTTTCTAATTTAGTTTGGGGCCTTGGGGCTTTTGTAGTATTCATCAGTATAAATCTTTTGATATAAAGTATGCATGAATTAGATATCTGTAGAGGGAAAATTTGACTTTTGAAGTTTTAAGTTCAAAATTTATAATTTGAATTCAAAATTTCAAATTGGACTTTTTTTTTAAACAAGTAATGATGCATGATTTCTTGATATATTATTTATGGAATCTAAAATTTATGTTTGAAAAAATATTTAATTGGATGATAAATCAAGTTTTTGGATTGAATTTAACGAAATTTAAATTCGGGTTTATATGCGAATTTTTTAATTCAATCAAATTGGATCACGTGATAATGTTTAATTTTGATTTTAGAATTCGAAACCTCATAAGATTTTGATTATTTTTAAAACAAAAGTTTTTTGATTGCGTGAAATATTGTTTTGTTATTTCTCTGATTATATGGGATATCATTATATTATTTTCTAATTTTTGTAAGATAATATTTTATTTATTTATTTATTTTGATTATGTAGGATATTATTTTATTATTTTTTAAATAAATATTATTTTTTAAATATTTTAATATAAAAAATTTTATGTATAATTTTCACATAATTTAAAATTTTAATAAAAATATATTATATCATATTTTTTAACAAATATTATTTAGACGCTAATATTTAGTCTTTTTGGTGGGGTTGGGGTGGGGATACACTCTTATATATACGAACTATGAAACTACCATAACGTGACCTACACTGGCGCAGTATGTGACCCCTTACTATCACCAATGCATGTCAGTAAATAAAACTTTAAAAAGAATTGCTAATTCATGTGTCCTCCCAATCTTTCCATTTTAATTTGAATCTTTGAAAGAGAATGTTGACCCCACAAATGACGTGCAACAGTTGATTTGGACATGGTTTCTGTTCTGGGCTGTCTGAGACTGATTGTGCATTGTTCTTGATTATAAAACTGTATGCAGAAAAAAAAAATCCGCAACTGTCAACCACCTAGTTGATATTTTAATAAATAAAAAAATAGTGTCTTATTGTGACATAAAAGAAAGGTCATCTTCAAGCCCAAGTCAAATTATTGATAGGCCCTTTTTTTTTATCAGTTATTAATAGGCCCTTTTAATGTTATTGTATTTATACTAGAAAATTGAAAGGGGGAAAAAAACTAATAGGACAGAGTTTGCTTCCCTATTTTCTCATCAAAATTAGCATCGGATACATGCATGTGGGGTTTTATTTGCATGTTTAATTTTCATCATACATTAGAAATTTGAAAAGGCAAACATATGAGCATAGCTTTATATCCTAATAAAGTGTGCCATCTCTCTCAACGTCAAATTTTGATAGCGATGCAATATCGCCATCCTTTTCACCTTTTGTCAAATGAAATTTTCATTACAATGCATATTTTTATGAAAAAAAATAAAGAAAAAAAAAAGGCTTAGAGTGACAATGAATTTTTAAATCAATTTAATTTATTTATTTAAATTTTTTAAGGTTATGAAATATTCTTATACTCTTTGAATGTGTTCTTGCTTGAGTGTTAGCTTAACATTAACCACAATGTATTTTTAATAAGATTTGAGTTATTATACTGTAAGTAAAGTCTACACATATAAAGTTTTACACCTAGTAGTATATAAAGAGTTACTATATAATTAAAATAAATTATCAAATATTTATTGATAATTAATTTTACAATAAATACTTAAAAATTAATTAAATATAACAAGTTATCAATAAATACTTCATAATTTATCTAAATACTGAAACACAGATAAAAAAAATGATTGGGGACAAGAGAATGCCCTGTCATATCATCTATTAATTTAGTTTATTTAACTATATGATTATTGGGTCGTTCATTTGGGTAAGTTTACTCACATAAAGTTGGCTCACCAAAAACCATACATTATGTAAAGGTCATTTTACCTGTGCATGTCACTATTTTTATACATTGTCAATTAATTTATGAATGACCTTGGTGCAAGAGTATCCTCTTATAATTCAGTTGATTGTGCGTCAGTAACATTATATTATTTATATCCATGATTCTTAGAAACAATAAGTTTTTTATTAGTGTTTGGATCGGTTTGTTTACACCTCTATTAGTTCATATATCTATAAGTTTTTTCAATCTGATAAAAAACATGTTATCTACGTTGAGACATTTAAGTTTTTAAAATATATTCTTTACGGTGTAACTCAAAAATTAATAAAATTAATATATAAACCTGTGACTGAGAGTTAAAAAAAACTCTTTTATGTCATCCTGTTGCTGCAAATTTTATAAAATAGTAATTCACTTTTGCTTTATCTATATTCCATTTGTATATTTTAATTTTTAATTTTAGACCGTCTAATGGGAATTTTGTGTTTTACAAGATATCCTGCTATGTTAAGAATAGATGATGGTTATCTGAATTGATAAGGAAGGGAAGGAAGAAGAAAAAGGGTAAATTCGTAACATTTTAGATAATTAATTAATTTGCAACAGATGGCACGTCCAACATCACGACCGCATCATCCAATTAGGCCATGTTTGAATAAGTACATGTGTAATTTATTTGGGTTTATATATCATAATAAATGTTTTTATTTTAGAGTTTAATTTTTATTCACTGTTAGTGTAAAGTTTTTTTATATTGTCATTCAATCATGTGTTACCAAATCATTAAAAGTGTTGATTATCACAACCACTATCTAAAAAGTCTAACTATTTTAATGATGTGTTAACACATGATTGAATGACAGTGTAAAAAAAATTTACGCTGACAGTGGATAGAAATTAAATTCTTTATTTTATTAGGATGAATTTATTAAAACAGTTTATGAAACTTCTATAAGTTGTTTTAGACTTATTTTTATAAGTAAAAAATTTAAGGTTATAAAAATAAGCATTTGTGAAAGCTAAAAATAACTTAGGTACTAGTTATTTTTATAATATTTTTTTAACAAAATTAACCTTTAAGAATTGACACAATTCATAACATATTCCTTAAATATACAATATTTATTCCAAAGGACTTATAAAAAGTATTTTTTGAAATATTTATTTAAATGCTATTTAACTTATTTTTAACGCACTTATGACGATAGAGCTTATTAAATAAGCTCTACTTTAATAAGTATTTATATAATCTATTTATTCAAACATGATATTTCTATGAAGTATGAACATAAAATGAGGGGGAATGAGTGTTGAAAATAATCATACACTGCTAAGTATCAATCGAAAGCAAGGTAGGTATATATTAAGTGTATATTTATATTAGTTGTGAATAAAAGATTATGTTAAAAATTGATTATGAGAAAATTAATTTATGTTTGGATATGTTAATTCATAATCGATTTTAAGATAAAGAGTTTTGTTTGGATTATATAAAAAAATCACTTTTATGTATTAAATTACCAAAAGATATATGAAATAATTAAAAAAGTTATTTGGTTAAGGGCAAATAGGTATTTTTCTCTCAAAACTTTTGACATAATCTAGAATAAAATACTTAAAAGCTTAAAATAAAAGTCTTTTTTTAAAACAAATGTTTTTAGTTATGAAAAATAATCTTAACTTATAATCAATTATACACACTTTAAATAAATAAAATAAAAATTAGATAAAATATTTTTTAATTGAAACAAAGCTATTGTTTTAAAAAATTAAGCAAAACCAAACATGTCCATTCCACATGCTCCAAAAGGAGTCGAATAAGCTTGACAATGAGGCAGGTAGGGGTGAGTTTTTGCCCACCCCTAACCCGCACCGCACCTCTAAAAGTAATCTTCAACTCGCCCATACCCGACCCGCGAGTTTTGTAAATGAAAACTTGTACCCTACCTGCAAAAAGTTAATAAAACTCGAACTTAAACCCTACTCGCATCCTACACACATATACTATATAATACACAATATAATATAAATTATTAAAAAAATTACTTATTGCCTGAAAAACCTTAAGGTACATCAAGTATGAAACATAATCTTTGTGAAATAATTAGGGTGCGGGTAGGGTAGGGGCGGGTAAACCTTAAACCCAAACCCCTCCTGTCCCGCAGCACAGTTTAAAACTACCCCACTTTGTCCCTATTGTGGGGCGGGTTTTAAACTCGTCCTATGCGGATTAAGGTGGATCAGGTACCTGCGTGGTGAATTAAAATTGTTATCCGTAGAGCCGAAATAACATTTTGTTTAGAAAGTCATTGAAACTCAAATAGATATGATCTATAATCGAGGCTGTGATAACATAGGTATCAATCATAAATGAAATTTTTTATTATATATTTTTTTTTGTGTAAACTAGGGTATCCGTTTACTCGAAAGGCAAGAGACTAATCTCAAAGAGTACGGTCAGGCACATGAAGCGGGAACCTCTTCAACTGCGTTTTCTCCATACACATCATCCCAAAGATCGAACCTAGAACAATATGCTTAATATGATCGAGTCATTTCCACTCAAACCAATACAAGTTGGTTTTTATTATGTATTTATTTCTTGCTAAATGTGCATCTTAATTTTTTTTAATGACTCATAAAATTATTATTAAATATTACATTTCATAGATTTTTAATTATATTTATAAATAATAATTTTGAATAATAAAGTTAACATTCAATTCAAAGTTTAATTTTAATTATAGTTGATTTAACCGTTCACAATAGTATATTTATTTCTTACATTTTAAAATCAAAATTATTCATGACGAACACTTAACCATGAAAAACTTGATAGGAATTATGCCAATGTGTTATTTTAAAAATTAAAATTTATATCATCTTACTTTTTATTTAATTTATTAACATATTTTCTTTCGATGAATAATTTGTTAATATACTTTTTTTTAATTTCAAAAATGAAATTCATATCATCATCTGAATCACGTTTTACTACAATAAGTTTCAGATTTAAATAGAATATTCTTGATTTTGGACTACCTTATTATTATTATTATTATTATTAATTTTTCTTTATAACTTATTTCATTTTTAATTACTTGGACTTTAAAGTTATTTAAAATATTATTAAATAATTTGAAAAAATACAATTATCTTAATTACCTTAAATATTAAATATTAATAATATGATACATCCCATATTTAAAAATATCAAAGTTAGTTATTTATCAATAAATTGTCATACTATTGGCAATTAAACGATTGCTTGAGATACTAGAGATTTTAATATTTTTATATTAATTGTTTCCTTTTATCTTAAATTTTTAAATTTTTATTTTTATTTTTATTATTTATCTATGATATTATTGTATTTTATAAATAATATGTCATAATTTAAAATTAATAAATCAATATCAATTTCATAAATCACTCTTATGGATATTAATCAATTAATCATAAAAAATTGAAATTTTCTTATCTCAAAATTTTCAACATAATTTAATAAATTATTATTGATGAGGAAATAATTATTATTTATAGCATAATTTCTTATTGTTTCTTTGACTATTTTTCTTTTAGTTTTGTTAGATTCTATTAATATTTGTCAATTTATGAATCAATAATGAATTTAATGAGGGCTCTAATTAATTATTAGAGCAAATGAATTACTTATTATGATAGTCTTTTCATTTTTTATGTTTGTTTTCTTCAAATAATTATCTTAATGTTTCGTCAATATATGGTTAAGGATATTGTATCTTATTTATTCAAACAAATTATTATTTTAAACTTTATTAATCATAATTTCTTTGAATAATGGTTTTAAGATATATGAATTATTATTATTATTTATTATATATAATATACATTTTTTATATTATTCCGTGCATTTCACGGGTATTAGTCTAGTTAAGGGAAAAAGAAAAAATATATATTTTAACATTTTATCAACAAAGTTTTTTTTTGTGGTATTTTATTAACAACGTTAATTCATCACTATTATACTTTTAACTCATTAACAAGGTTGAATATAAATACCATGCGATGATAACTTATATGTTTAATATCATTTATTTAATTCCTTCACATTCATTTTCATGACTGCGTAAAAGCACCTTTTAAATGGGTTAAAGAAAGAATAAATAAAATAATAGCTCATTCATTCGTGTTTTTCCACCTATTTTTCGCTTAGAGTAGTATATTCATTAATTAGTTTATGACTTGATGGTAAACGGTAGGTGTTTGTGAAATAGCCTTATACACATATATGTATATATTTATTTCTTTGCTCTATTAATAGAACTTTATATCTATATAATATGTAGGTATAATCGCTTTTGATGGCTAATTATTGTGTGATATAATAATTCAATCTCATGTATTAAAAATTGATGGGCATCTCCAGACCCAGTAACCAATCCATCACTGAGGAGGACCCTGGCTAGAGCAGCCGTGGACTTGTAAACAAAGACCCTCAACTACTCTATAATAATATAAATAAACCAACATTTTCTTTTAAACAAAAAAGAACCATAGGGCGTTGAAACAATAATGTGACACTAACCCATAAAATAAACCAAGATAAATAGTACATTTGGTTCCAAGTTAGACCAACTAATAGTGAAACTCACTTTGGTGTGGAGGAAGATAAGGATGAACTTTCTCTACAATGTTGGGGAAATAGCATTACTTATGCCCTTTTCGTATTTTTTGTTTGGTTACAAATAGCATTTGGCATTGAAGTATGGGATTATCTACTGCATGGGAAATTGCAAACCTACTTCATAAACAGTCAACCAAAAAATTAAAAATAAATTCTCCCAGCCAAAGTAGGTCTCGTATTGGTAGGATACTACGTGCTCCTAATTAATATAATTTGCTTTATATTGCATTTTTAAATCCAAAAGTTAGTCAATTATTGTTCTCCTCGATAAACCAAACTGTACACCCAACCGCCCATGCAACATTAATTTTAAAAGTTAAATGTTGGTACTTATTTTTTTAAGATATTAGTATTCAGGATGAATTGTTTAGCATTAATTAGTTATTATTTATATGTAATATACTTTCTAACATTTATTGTAAAATTAACTGTCAATATATTATTGACAACTCACTCTGAGTACCAAACCCGTCAGGATACCATAACAACTTCCAAGTTAAATATACAAGAATTTAAACTTTTTTATGTCATTAAATTTATTTATCTTTCCTATAACTATTTCACTAGCATTATGATATTTTTTGTATGATTTTTTAAATTTTTTTATTAAATTATTTCAATTTAGGTTTGAGATTTGAGTTTAATTTTGATTTACTGTCAGTGTAAATAAACTTTACACTTGTCATTTAATCATGTGCGGATACATCATTAAAGGAGTTTGACTATCACAATAACTAATTAGGAAATCTAACTTCTTTAATAATGTGTCCGCACATGATTGAATGACAGTGTAAAATTTATTTACATTGACGGTGGATTAAAATTAAATCCTTATATTTTAGGGATAAACTTTTAGCATGTCAAAGAGTAAGTTATAGTTACATATTTGAATTTGTATATGGTTAATTCCATTAGCATAACCATAAATTAGATTTTAGCACACTATATAATGTGCAACCGTATAATTTTAAAATAATGTAAAATTATCGTAACTCTACCGAAAAAGAGAGGAAGGACAAGTAATAAGTACACCAAGTGAATAAAAGACTACTATGTGTCTTCCATTGTTGTAATTGTTTTGGCTAATAAAAAAAACATGTCATACATTGACATCAATCAGAAGGCTAATGCCTGAACAAAGTAAGAGCTTTGCCAGAATGACAATGCACTAGTATAACATTGCTTGGAAATGGGCCCTATGCAATATGCATGCTTCACTATCACCCAGTCATATTACACTCACATGGCACAATTCCATGAGATCAATATTCAAAGTGGAAGCAAGAGCAATTGCACTAAGCATAAATGCTAAGATAGCATCTGTAAAGATCCAGATGCTTTAGCAGATTTGGGCACAAATTGGGTAATGAAGAAAATGAAGTATAAACAAACCTTTGAGGTGTTTTCTGATGGGGGAGATGTGAATTTCAATTTGAAAATGGTACCATGATCCTTTAAAGAGATGTGAGTACTCACTACTCAATGGCACTTGAGTTTGATAGGGACGTGTGGGATTGCAATGCTGGCCTTGGTATATATGGGTGACCATAACCAGCAAAGCTTGGACCTCAGATGTCCATTCTGTGGGAACGGGAAGTCACCTATTTAAAGCAAGTGATGGAAGGCTCAAACACTATCGTTTGAAAGGCACAAAAGAAAACAAATTCACATTAATGGAAGAAATGGGTGAGTGAGTCTATAAGAAATCATTAATTTCTTTTTCTTTTCATTTCATTTTATTTTTTATTTATGAATTTATCCGGATTTAGGGTTTGCTTGATGTTTTATTATTATGAGATAAAACCTTTAGCATATGAAAGCAGGATAGGAAGGAGGGACAGGTGAGACTGATGCGGGTCAAGTTCAAATTATGGTAGCACTGCACAGGTATAACTCAAAAGCAAGATTTGTGTAAAAAAAAGAAGAAGAAGATATAGACAGGTAATTACTAATTAAAGTGAAAAGACTACGTACCGAGTCAAGAAAGAGGCAAGAAAGTCAACGTTCTTATATGAGAATTTTGCTCGTTGTACTCCATTTTAAAGTAAAAATTCCTCAGTATCAATATAACAATTTTTATCCCCTCAAAAAAATAAATTAAATGTGTTATTAAAATAATATATTTTCACATTTAATTTCAAAATATTTGTTTGTCAAGTTACTTTTTTTTTTCTCCATTCTATATCCCACATGTTAATTAGTTACACATCTTCATCATGCTCAAGATGTTGGGAAATTTTTGGACGATATAATGAAGGGCTGAAAAAGAAGGATGAATGCCTAGATAGCGTTGGTGTTCCTAAACTCAATGAAGGTGAATGGATATGTAATTGATATGATGGCTATGGTGAATATAGATATAACGGAGGAGGTGGTTATGATTACCAAGTAGACTGGTTAATCGATTGTAGGACCCTGATCCTGAGTCACATGCGGGATTGAATTAAATGAGCTTGAGAATAGGAACTTACGTGACAAATTGACAATGATTCTAAGTGATGAGCTTGAATTTGATCTTCGCTTAATAATGACCCCCACATGTGCATCAATTACATATTCCATTATATTAACATTAAGTCGTGGATACTCTCTCCTATAGCAATTAGATAAACATTCTCATAACAAAAAAAAGAGCTCGTTGGCTGACAGCATGTTTGAACATGGATTTACAGGAGTAACCAAAACAACATAATAACTATGAAAGACTTATGATTATCAACAATATGAATTTCAAGTGGTGTTTGAGTAGCATATAAATTTTCGAATGCAATGAAGAGTTGAATCTTCATCGAACATGACCAAGAGCACATTTAAATAGACCAGCTTCATCTCTTATTTCGTTATGTTTGCATATCACTGTGCATTTGAATTATCTCTTCTCAACATAAATGTCCATTGACGTCATATGCTACTCATAGCTATCAAGAATACACTCAACATCTTCCCCATCCAATAATAGGAGTATTTACAATTGATCAAAATAAAAAAAATTGAACTGAAAAATTAAAAATCAAACAAAATCGATTAATTTTGATTTTGTTTAGTTTTCTTTTTATGAAAATTGATTAGTTTGATTTGGTTTTTTGTTTTTATTTATGAAACCAAATCAAACCGAATTCATATCATTATTTATATATTATTTATAATTTACATACTTATAAATATTATATTTAAATTTCTTGTTGTTTTTATAAATATTTTTAGCCCAATTTATTGTTTATAATTATGTAATGATGTTTTTATTATGTTTTATACCAAATTTTTTTAATTGGTCCATAAAAAGAAAAAATTGAAGCTGTGTATAAATTTTTTTTAAGAAAAAATATTTAGTCAAAAATCGATTGGACCAAATCGATTGCAGTTAGTTCAGTTTGGTTCGGTTCTTCAATTTTAAAAAAATCGTGTATCAAAATAAAATTGATTAGTCCTCAATATAAAAAAATCAATTAGTTTAATTTGGATGACTTTTTTTTTCCAAAATCGTACCAATCCAAATTGCAAACACCCTTATCCAATAATATTAGAGCTATAAATTTCATTTGAGTAGATGTCTATTTTGGTATTGTAAAGATATGCGTAATATTACATTGATCATTTATTTATAAATACATCAAATTAAATCTTTAAACATATATATGAAATCAGATTGGTTATTCAATATTATATTTTTACCATCAAATTATTCTTAAAAAATAATATCAAATTGGTTTTTAAATGATAAAATTAATATATTAATTATCATCAAATTGATGATATTAATTTGATGTGATTAATAAATTAAAAACTAATGTAAAATTGCGTATATCTTTAAATAAATCAAAATGAGAGTCTACTCATTTCATTTCATCTGGTATACCAGAATAAAATTAAGTAATAATTTAATAAAAACTTTGTTAATGTGAATTTATAATTTGTATCACTGGTAAGATTAATTTTTTAACATTTTCAACTTTTTTTTCTCTAAATGTTTACATAACCTTCGCATTAATAAATCATATAATAAGTGTAAATAAAAAAAAATAGGACTACGATAATTGGAGAATTTTGCAGTTGTAACTAGTGGAGAACTACAATGAAAAAAAGGAAAAAAAAAAAGTATTTCAAGACAAGGAATCCGGGAATCATATTCACTCACGTCGGAAATGGTTGGGTGTAGCTGGAAACGACTTAAAATGACTGGACGATTGAGATATACGTGTGTCCATGGACGTCACAAAGAGAGATAATACATTAATTCCAAGACAAAAGACAAAGGGAAGCCATGATCACATTCATTGTCGTCATTAGAAATGGTTGGGTATGACTATGATCAGAAACCCTCTAAAATAACTAAAAAATAGAGGTTTTGGGAGGTTGTAGACAGCACCGTCAAAGGAGGAGAGATCGCATGAGAAAGAAGAAGATACGGGGAATGAGACGCAATCTATACCAAACAACAACAAAAATAGTAATTTAAAATTTTTTCAAAAATATATTATTTTAATGATAATTTTTTTAAAAGAAAAAGTGTCCCTGCTTAGCCCGGAGGTTTATAGCTGAATTCATCTTTGAGGGTACAAATAAAATATTTATTAGAGAAACTTATTGAAATGGAACTGACTCTTTTATTATTATCTGCACACACAAGATACCAAAAAAAAAAAAAAATAACGTTGTTTTAACTTTTTTCTTAAAAATAATTATATTATTTGAATAAAAATTTCATAAAAGATGAAAAAAGGGTTTTTATATTTAATTATGAAAAATATATATTTATACCTCTTAAACTTTGGCTGATTTATAAATAACTAGCACAAACTCTAAAATCATTTAATGTAATCTATAAATTATATTAATTATTGTAATTGATTTTTCTATTCACTCTCCGATAATTTGTTAAAGGAAGAAAAGTATAACTTCTTAAAATTTATTAATTTTTAAACAACTACCATAAATTATAAATTTTTTTAATTTAATTCCTAATCTATATCAATTATCACAAATAGGTTATTTTATTTACTCTCTATTAAGTTGCTAATAGAAAAGTAACATGAAATGATCATTATCCTTCATCTATCCCAAATTTTAACCTTTCATGTCAATTACTTTTTATTTTTTTGTTACTTATTTAATAATTTTACATAAATTTAAATAATAATAATTTATAGTTTATAGTAACTCTTTGCAAATAAATCCAAATTTAAAGGAGACCTAAATTTTATTTTTATTTTTATATTGTGATGTGTATTTAATATAACTTTTGATTAAGATAATTAAATTAAAGTAAATATTAATTATTAGATGATTAGATTATAAAATTAATATAAAATAAAATTTAAAAATAATTAAAAGTAAAACTAAATTTTTATATTTTCACTTATTGACTATTTTTTTATGTGACAAAATATACATCACTTATTTATTTCAATCCTAATCGTTTATTTTATTTTATATTTTCTCTCTCTAGCTAGTTAATTAATTTTTAAAAATTAAAGAACTAAAATATTATGAAGAATTAATTTTAGAAAAATAAATTTCTATAATTTATGAAGAATTATTAAATAAGTTTATAAAGAGTTAATTATTAAATAAGAGCTGTAAGTACAAATAAACATAAATGATTGATAAGAGATAAATTGAGAATGAGGATTATATTACATCACTTTTATATTAGTAATTAGTAATTTAATAAAAAGTGAATAAAATAACATATTTTGATAATTGATATAATTTATAAATTAAATTAAAATTTTTATAATTTATTGTAGATTTTTTAAATTAACAAAGTTTAAGGAATTTATATATATTTTTATTCTGTTAACAATTTGACAAAATAAATAAAAAGATTTATTATAATAATTGTTATAATTTATAAATTAAATTTATATATTTTATAATTTATGATAATTATTTATAAATAAATCAAAGTTGAAGAAGTGCGAACACACTTTTTTTTTTAATAATAATGATAATTTTAATCTCTTTTCTCCGTATAGATTCTCTCCCATTCTTTCTGCATAAATATCCCATCAAAGTAGTTCACAAATCCCTACCTACCTGACCTTTCTTCTCCATCTTTCTCATACTCTTTCTCCCTTCCTCTGCCCCTGCTTTCTCTCTCTCTTGCTATTTTTCTTTTCTCATATAATAACTCACCTTATATTCACCAACTCATTACACATCTCCAAGATCTCTCTTTTTATTCAGAAAAAGCAAAGATTTAGAACCCATCTGATTATTTATCTGTTTTCAATACCTCGTGTTCCCTTTTACTCTTTGTATTTCCAGAGAGAAGAGCAGATATGGTGGTGGCTTCCCCAAATCCGATCCTGAGCGAAAAGATTTTACCCATTGACCTTCCCACGGTGGACCTTGCGTCGGAAAGGTCGGTGGCGATAAAACTCATCGTGAAAGCCTGTGAAGAGTATGGTTTCTTCAACGTGATCAACCATGGTATCCCTCATGACACCATAGCCAAAATGGAAGAAGCAGGTTTTGATTTCTTTGCAAAACCAGTGGCCCAAAAGAAACAGGCTGCGCCTGGCAATCCTTTTGGTTATGGCTGCAGGAACATAGGCTTCAATGGAGACATAGGTGAGGTCGAGTACCTTCTGCTCAATGCTAGCCCTCCCTGTATTGCTCAGATATCCAAAAACATCTCCAATGACCCATCAAACTTCAGGTATGTGCACTCATCTCTGTACGTTTCTGTCTGTCATTGTCCGACACTTTTACATTTATTGCATGTTTGGTTTACTGTATCATCTCTCTCCTTTTGCATGTGTTTTAGTTCAAGAGAAGACTCCTTATTAATCTTAAAAGAAGTGTGTGTGAGATAAAGTAGATGTGCCATTGGTATTTTTGGCTACATGGCACTTTTTGTGATGGTGTGGCCAAACAATGGACAAGAACTGCAGTATAAGAAAAGTGAAAAAGTTGGGGGTGACAAGGTCATGCATATATAGGATATTTCTTTTTGATATGGACCATGCTAGTAAGTTCTTGCCAGCGTACCCGGTGACTATCACAGTTCAATGAATAATTATAACTTCTCGCTTGACCCTTGGAACTACCTTCCTATGAGTTGTATACTTGTTGTATCTGACCAACAAAGAACGGAGAGAGGAATGTGGTTTGAGAGTTTTCAACGTTATTCCTTCTATGAGTGATAGAAACTGTGCCAACCATTCTTTATACAACGGCATATCCCTAGTGGTCCATCTGCATTATGCTACAATTTGAGCTTCTCGCTCTATTTGTAACTCTAAATGCAAAAATAGTAATATAACCTTGCGAATGAAGTGAAATCTTAGGCCTATTAGATTGTTTCTAGGATAATAATTGTCTTACACAAATAACAGCATATTGCTAATGGACCTAATGGTCCACCTGCATTACCCAGTTCATATGTGATTTTTTTTCCAAAGAAATAAATATGTTAATTAAGAGTGTAAAAATATAACTTTTTTGTTATTTTTACTATTTTTTTTATAATGATAATCTCAGGTTAAGTGTGGGAAGTGTGAATAATTTATTAAATATTTTAAAGAGATAATATGGGATTAAGTTTATATCTTCTTACATAATATATATATATATATCAACAAACTTTGGGTGTCGTGTTAAGTAATGAAAAGAGTTAGTCTTATAAGAATTAATCTTATAATGCTAGTATTTTTTGTGAGAATATCTTAAGAAACAAAATATAAAAAAAAAAAAATTGTATTAAGGTTGAGAGTATTATAATTATTACTTCTTTCTCCATTTACTTGCTTATTATTCGACTTGCATGTTTCTTTTGGTATAGAATAGTAATGATAGGGCTTTCTTATCCTCAAAAGAAAAAAATGGTAATAGAGGGAATTAGTATGGGATCATATTCAGGATATTTAATTTTAATTGAAAACTACATATAAGAACTGAGGCTTCTGAGTTTCAATAGTCTCATTCACTTCAATTTTAGATGCTTTCTAGACTTAGTTTTCGAAGCATAAATACGTAATATAAAATATGGCAAAAACACAAATCCCATAATGCAACAATTTTAATATATTTATATATTTTAAAATGTTCCATTGTATTTAATACAAAAAGACATTTTTGCTTATACCAGTGTAAGGTTTTTTTTTTTATTTAAATCACTATCATTAATTTTTTTTCTTTTTTTCATTCAAATCACTTTCATTAATTTTATGAGTCTCATTAATAATTAAATGATAATAATCTTTTTACAAGAAGAAAAAGCACTTTCCCGAAAGTAAGAATTTTCCTAATACAAAATAAATGAGACTTATAATACAATAAAATTTTAGATATCTGTATATCTTAAAGTGTTGTACTGTACAACACGTATGACCTCGTTCTTGAAGGATCAATGCTTTGGATTCAATCCTTGCGACCTCAACAAGTTAAATAGTTTTTAAAGTTGAGGTATAATAGACTTTTAGAATTTAGAATTAAAAGGAAGAAAGAAAAAAGGCAGAAGAAAAAATTTGGGATGCACGTGAGATTTTAAAACCATTCATGTCCCACATGGGACTATGAGAAGAGGAAGGATAAGAGGAGGAAGGATAAGGGACTCCTAGGAGGTGGGATTGTATGTCAGAAACTTTACCTCTTCTTACTCTTGAAAATTAAATGGCATTCCTGTCAATGTCATGTCAACTCATAACTGGTGCGTGGTAGGCCAGCAAGGCAGCAACTATTCATTCATGGTTATGATTAATTTAGGAAAAAGAGAAAATCAGAGAAGGAAGGGATCAGAACAAGTAGAATTGGGGTATCAGATAGACTGATAGATTGACATCTCAGATATATCAACAACGTCCAATCAAATCAAAAGTAAAGGCTGAAATTAGATGAATAAGTTCAAAATAAAACCCCCAAAACGTTGAAAACAAAAAACCTGAAGTAATTAATTTTCTTACCAAAATAACCAAAGCACGAAATGAAGGCGAGCAAGAGCAGATATAGGCAGAGTAGTGTCTAGTCAATCAAACCCAGATTGATTAGTGGCACTGGCATAGCCTCAGTGCAGTTCAAAATCCACTCTTCCACTTCTACCACTATCACCTTCACTTCACTGCTAGCTAGCTGTGGGATCTGTAAAGTGGCTTCTGATATAATTACTAGTTTCTTTAATTGCCAATATTGGCTCGTAAGTACTGATATTTCCTTCTCCGAGCATTGCTTTTGCTTTGAACAAGAACGACCATCTATTTTAGTTTCTGAGTGTGTTACTGTGTGATTGGTACATGACAGCTCTACTGTGAGTGCTTACACAGAGGCTGTGAGGGAGCTGGCATGTGAGATTTTGGAGCTAATGGCAGAGGGCCTGGGGGTCCCGGATACATCGGTTTTCAGCAGGTTGATCAGGGAGGTTGATAGTGACTCAGTCCTCAGGCTCAATCACTACCCACTTATACTTAACAAAGACTGCAAGGATAGGGACAAGTCGCCCTCCTACAACTATAGCAAGGTTGGCTTTGGGGAGCATTCTGACCCTCAGATCCTGACCGTCCTGAGATCAAACGACGTTGGTGGCCTCCAAATCTCTCTTGAAGATGGGGTGTGGAACCCAGTCCCGCCTGATCCCTCAGCTTTCTGTGTTAATGTGGGTGATCTTCTAGAGGTATGTTCCTACACCTCATTTGTATTGTTTACTTTTTCGACCCCACAACCTTCATTAATTTTTGCTAGGCTGAATAAAGGGCGAGGGTGGGGGGACTCGGGGCTGGCTCTAAGGCTAGAGAGTCAGGTAAAGAAAATCTTAGAAGAAAGCTTTAGTTGATCAGAACAGAAGTGAAATGACACGGGAGTCACTTCAACTTGACTGCAGTTTTTGGATTGAGTTTCAGTAAGATCCATATATCAGTTCGGAACCAAGCAGATAAATGTACTGGGTTCATGCTAAGCTTTTGAATGGAAATGAAATAGTGCTTGGGTTAGAGATCATGCCATTTGAGATTGCATATATGTACTAAACAAGATAACACACTTATTTGTAAGATTTAATTTTAATTTAGTAGTATAAATTTTTTTTATATTATTATTTAATTATATATAAATAAATTAATAAAAGAGTTTGATTATTATAATAATTATTTAAAAAATTTAATTTTTTTAACAAAATATTAACATATTATTAAATAATTGTATACTTTTTTTAAATTAATAATAAATTAAAATTAAATTCGTTGAAAAGGATTTGGATATCTCACTTTATTGCTTGACATGATTTTCATATTTTTAAAAATAGATAGACATAACATGTTATACAAGACGACCAACATGTTATGTACAACATGTTTACATATGGATGGAATGAAAAATTAATCGTGGAGAATTTGGGATTGGTTGAATAATTAAAGCTTCCTGACAACTTACCCTTCGATTTTTGTGTAAGAGATGGTGCAAAAATGGAACTGATTGATTTTTATTCTGAGTGTTCTCTGAAGGTTATGACAAATGGAAGATTTGTAAGCGTGAGACACAGGGCTATGACCAACTCATACAAGTCTAGAATGTCGATGGCATATTTTGGGGCTCCACCAATTCATGCCTGCATTGTCGCTCCCCCAGTTATGGTTACACCCCAGAGGCCCTCCCTCTTCCGACCATTCACTTGGGCCGAATACAAGAAAGCCACCTACTCTCTGAGGCTTGGAGACAGCCGCATTGATCTTTTCAGGAAGTGCACAGAAGTAGAGTAATAGGTCATGAGCAGTCTAAAGTAGATTGGTAGCAATACCAAAGTGTAAAGGTTGTTTCCCTTTTACGTTTTAGTGTCCTTGGAGGGGGTATATGCTTTGCCCAAATGTGCCAACAAATTTTGCACAGGGTGGAGCCGTGGAAGGTAACTTGATATGGGAAAGAAAGTTACTGTTGATGGCATGTAAACTGGGTGCCTAACAGACAGTTAGCAGTTCTGTAGTTCACTCATCCATGAAATCTGTTTTGTGTTTCTTTGTATTCTTGCTTCTTGTTGTAATTCTTAGTGTCTTGTAGGATTAAAACAGGAATTATTGGGGTAAGTTAAAAGGACAACAATTGTATAAACAAAAATATCTAAACTAATTAATAAATTTATGAGGACAATAGATATTAAATAAAAATAGAATACTTAATATTATACAAAAATCAGTTGTGAGGATGTACATTAAATATACGTAAAAACTTATAAACATTATATTATACTGTTATTTATGAGTATGTATTATGAGTAAAAAATGAGTTGTTATTTTAGTATTTATTATGTAAAACAAAATATGAAAGATAAAAATTACCCAAGACATTGTACAACCTCACGGACGAGTATATTATAATATAAATAAAATCAACAAAATAAATATAGTATATTGTACAATCAACCTCTGCATTTTCCAGTAAAGACATCAAAGTTCCACTACCAAGACATGTACTAATATAGTATATTGTTGACTGGTTTTAAAATTATATATATATATATATATATATATATATATATATATATATATATATAGTCTAACTAACATTGTTGATTTTCATGCCTTCTTTTGTACAAGATTTATATTGGGATTTTGATCTCTTTTTTTAACCCGGTAAAATAGTCTCTTTGGTTAAGATTCTCCCTGAGGCACGAGAAGGAAAAATGACTTTTCTTCTTATAAATGTGTTGCGAGATGTCTTGAGATGTATGTAACGCTCTTTTTCTAACGCAATTCACTGTAGCAAACACACCAAATAGTTTCAGATTCTAGTCTATGTCAGATAATTATTACTATTTTATTAACATATTAGTGCATATTATGAAAGTTAGACAAGAAAATTTTCATTGTTTAAGGGAGGCCATATTTAAGAAAAAGTAATAAATAAATAAAAATTGTATGTAAACTCTAATGGAATTTCAAAAAATTTAAGGGGGTCAAAGCCTCCAGTACAAGACGGGCCGCCTGCATGAAGTGCTTTATCTTTTTTGTGTATATTTGCGAATAACCTTACTTCTATTGCCATTAATTTAATTTTTAAAATGTTATATGAACACCTTTTAGGAAAATAGGGACTAGTAATTTTAAATTATTTTGTATAAATTTATTAAATAATATTTTAATTTCGTTTTTTAATTATATTACTCGTACTCTTCTTACATCTAGGTAAGAGATCTATTATCCAAGAAACAACCAAAGTGTAGTCTAGTGCAATTGCATGTAAACTTGTACCCAAAAATTGGCACCATAAATTTAATACTGTAAAAAATAAAATAAAATTCTGTATGTGTAACAATTATTTATGAATCACCTTTTCCAAAAAAATTATGAATGATTACTCTCCGAAATTTTTATAAATGAAAGTTTAAACTTTAGATTCTTCATAAATCACCAAAAACTCTCGCCACCGGTGTATTACCCAATGCTGGTACATATTACAGCCAATCACAAAAACAATAAATAAAATAAGATTACATATATGAAAGAGTTAATGTGGATACTGTTCAAATCTGATATACAATGAAGAAACTGCATACATTACATCAAGTATAAACCCAGCAGGGGTCAGTTGGTTCTCCTAAAAGACAGCCATCTACGTGGAGTGAGTTATTCTGCATACTGCATAACTAATGGTACAGCAGCACTAAGTTATACAGTTAGCTGTTGTCACTTAATAACAGGAACAGAACTTAATTATACAGTTAGCTGTTGTCGCTAAATAACAGGACAACCAGGTGAGATTAATTCTAAAAAGAGGTGTTTATCATCACATTAAATGGAGTCAATCAATACTTGTATTAAATGAGGTCACCATCAAACAATTACTTTAATCTAAGAGTGACCTTAATTGCCTCCACACAGTCTACACTGTGCCACCAGCAGAGACTGAAGCAGACAGTAAAGCTTTAGGGAGATGCTTTTCATTAAACAACAATCTGAGATCAAGCAGCAAAACGGGAACACTCCCTTCTACCAGTTTTGCTTAGCATGCAGACACAGGACTGAAGAATTTCAAAATCCTCCTCCCAAAACAACAAGGATGCCTTCCCTGGATTCTCTAAAACCATCTTTGAGGTCAGGAAGCCAGCAATAGTCCATGTCTGCATCAACCGGGATTGCTTTCCTATAAACCTTCCATTTCGGCTATCATAATATTCTGGCCATCTATCCGCAGAAAGCCTTTTCTCTGCCAAATCAACAGCCTTCTGTGCCAAATCAGGCCTTCCCATCTTGATACAGGCTAGCGTGAACTGAGTTTAGAAGAAACCAAATGTCAGGTCATTAAGACAAAGGACTCATTCATAGAAAATCCAAAGCTTCAATTGACCAAAATGAAGAGTAAAAGTACAGGAAGTAACTGCTTTTAGGATTTTGACAAAATAAGTATATTTGAAAAGAAAAATAGAAATAAAACTAAGACATCTCAAGCAAAGGAAAAAATCTAATTAATAGGTTTTCAATTGCTTTATCAGTCTAAAAAACCCATAAAAGAAAGGCATTTGACAGTACTCAAAATAATGAACAATCTCAGATGATAATATCCAAACAAATATCAAACTCACCTGCCACAGAAGTGTGGGCCAAGATCCACCATTGTGGTATGACCACGGGCTGCGAGCAATTATGGGAAATTAGTATTGTATGTACCTTTCAACAGGTGGTACGAGAGCACATAGCAAACACAGGTTTTGGGAAAGAGTAATGCCACAGCCACAACCCTATTGATGCAAAAAAGTCACAACTATCCCTTGAAAGGCATTGTATCATTGACTGTTTATTTCAATGGTGTGCACAACACAGTTGTGAATTTTAGTATCAAAAGGGTTGTGGCTGTAGCATTACTCTATGAGAAAATTATAACCATATGGAAAAGAACAAGTAAAAAAATAAAATAAAAGAGCCTTACCTGTTCTTGGGGTCACTGCCAGTGATTATACGCCATTCCTCACACTCGAGCGCTGGATAACATATCTTGAGAGGCATTTGAGCAACAAGATCATCCCATTTGGCCTCTATTAAATTCAAAATTCCCCTGTTCTGTCTTGTCGTGCCTAAAGCAGAAACAATAGCCCAAAGGTTTCCAAGTGTGAAAAATCTAAAGTCCATATGAGCAGGTTGCAATTTGCCAATGAAGTATCCACCTTCCTCGGAGATCCAGTCTACTAGCCAAGAAGGAATTTGCTCTGGATAGATGTTAAACTTGTTGACAGCATCAGTAGAGTACTCTTCTGTCTTATAACGATAAATTTCATTAATCTTCTTCATATCGACCCAATAATACTCTCTCATGTGAAAGGAGAGTGCAGTCAGGCGATTATTGACGGCAGCCACCAGATCCTTGGTTGCACCATTAATTATCAGCATCTCATGAGAGCAGCGTAAAGCTGAGTAAAATAATGCCTGCAAATTGCAATTCAAGGTCACACAAGGAGAAATTTATAAGCAAAGAGGCAAATATTCAGACAGGCAGGATCCAATACAAAAAGAAGAGGAACAAGGGATAGAATCTAATCAATGATGAAAAACTGTAGTAGGCAGTATATTAAAGAATACATTAAAGAATATAATATCTGCCAATTTCTTCTTCCTAACATATGCAATGACAGTGAGCACCCTGAGCTTACTTGGATCTCAAGAGGGTAACCATGAATGCCCACCCGTCTGTCAATCATGCAGGAACCATCAGTGACTAATATAGAAGGAAACATGTCAAATCCGTCAGATAGACAAAGCTTAAGGATCAGTCTTATGCCTGTCTGGACATCCACTGTTTCTTGCAATGCATAATCACCTGCGAGCTTCCCATAAGCTCTCAACAAGATAATCCACCACAATCCTGTCAACAAAGTATTCAACATAAGCTTTAAAATTTTGGCCTAAAGTTGGATTGTAATATTAACAAGTCATATATGGATAAAATCTTGAAAAGGCAAAATGATGGTAGGACTCTCCTGGGAAAAGTGGATGACAAATATTAATGATAGTATTTCATTGTAATAGAACCATGTTTTAGCTTCCACAATATAAACAAATTACCCGAATCAACAGGTGCAACACGGCCAATAGCTGATTCACCAAAATCTGGATCCAAAACTTCCTCAAATGCTTTATTGCTTCCATTAAGAGGCACGGTTCTAACTTCGAAGCTCGCTGGCATCAACCCTTGCCCTGGGCTGTAGCAGTCAACAGTCTTCTCCCAACTCTGGCAAATGTAAACAATTAATTTGAATTAAAATGTTGAATGAGGAATAAGCACGTCAAGAGCCCTTAATTAAAATCCCATAATAGCTTCATCAACATGCTTCATTGACAACACCTTAAATAATATTCCCTCCCATGCATCTGTCACTTGTTAATTATAGATAAAGATTATTGGCACTAAAGGGAGTGACAAAACTTAGCTAGGGATGCACTTACCAGGACAAAGGAAAGAAAAAATAAAAAAACTATGATGAATCAATGATATTATATCAGTTAAGTGAGAAATATGTTGACATTTCGGCAGTGACTTCTGATATTGGACAATTCAAAATAGAAAAGCAACCAAGATAACGAGACAAATAACATATTTTTTCTTTCATCCACACAGAAGAGGCAATCTACCCAACATCCGTTAAACTATCCAATGATTAGAAAGGCAAGAACATCTGTCATTTATCACGTGGCATCAAAATTAAACTGCACCATCTCAACAGTCTATGCACCATGCAATTAGCAGTGCTCACAGAAGCAAGCCTCTAACAATTCTAAATTTTAAACGAGAGTATGTAATTCCTAAAGCCTGGTCAAATTTTACACATTCTACAGGAGACAATATTCTGTAGAGAACAGCAAACAAAGGAATGCAATGACAAACTTATCAAATGATTAAGGCCATATCATACCTGCAATTGCAATGTGTGAAGTAGAAAATTCTGGACAATTTCCCCTTCTCCATTGAGCAGAAAGGCAAGAACTGAAGGAACAAAATCACCGATAAAGACTTGATCATAATTCAGTGGTTGTTTGCCAGCATGATCATTGGCTGCAACGGTTCCAACCAGATTCCCACAGTAAGTGACAACAGCACCTTGAAGCAACTCCCAAGCTTCCTTTTCAATCTCAGACACCTCCCTCTCAATCTTACTCTCATTCAAACATTTCAAATTATCTACATTTACATTTGATCCGTTAGTTCTTTCTTCAGAGACTTCTTCCAATTTACTCTGACCAGTCTCAATTCTTTCAATCACCAAGGGCTTCACATTCAAGCCACCTTGAATGTAAATGTTCTCGAAGCTTGTCTCGTTCGCACGAGAATCAACGGATGTAGAATGTTTTATAATATCCGAAGCTACATTGGGTATCAATGAAATACGCCTAAGCCTAGCACTACCTATATTGACAGAACAACTAGTACTAAAAATTCTGGATTGACCCCAATTCGAATCGGAAATGCTAAAATCTCTCCGATCCAGATTGATCACACGCATGTACCCTACAATCTGAGTATTACAGGTGTGGTATCTATGGCAATGGGATTTGGACAAAGTGCCCATGATTGAATCACTAAACTTGGTTGGAGAAAACCCAAAAAGTGATGAGCTTTTGTAGCTACTCAGGACTCTACAACAAGGCTTCATGGTAGAGACTCCAATACAGCTGCTACCAGTAGTCATTTGTATGATCAAACAACTACAGCCCAGAAGAGGAAAATGGTTGTGGGCAATTAAAAATGAAGACTTTATTTATTTACGACTCTGTGAAGTGTGAATCTACAAATTCTGAAACAACAGAGGTTATATGGAAGAATATGGTAATAATACAGTATATGAGGAAAATAAAGGGAAAAAAAACTAGAAGTGGAAGATTCTAAGTTGATAACTAGGAAATGGGAAATGAAAGTGGAATCGAAATTTGATGATGATGAGATGGAGCGATTTGAATGAAAGAGAGGGAAGGTGTTTAGTGTATATATCAAGATATTCCAAATATTTAAAATGACCGAGTCATTTCACACGGAGCAACAGAAATTGATAGAAGGAAAGTGTTTGAGATTAGCATAAACTAGTTAGTTCACACGGGTCTCATTCGTTTTCATGCATGTTTTATAATCAAGTAATGTTGATAGTCCAAATTCTAAGCAAGCCATATATTAGCTCACAAGAGCTTGTTAGTCTTGTTGTATATAAGAGAAACAGGTTCTTTAAATGCCTTCTCATACACAAACAGTCTTAATTTAAATTAAGTCAATCCTTATTTAACAGGATTCCTGCTTATATCAATTCTTTGGAATAATAGTGCTCCTAACAACAAACTTGTTAATCTGATTATGATACATTGGTTTAACAATAAGACATCTCTATATGCTATATTACAACCCAGGATACCATATTTTCAAAAGGGTAAAATACACGTTACTCTCCTGTAGTATATGACATTCTCAACTTACTTAATTTAACTATTTTTTATGTCATTAAACCCCCATAGAGTATGGTTTTAAATGAAAACTAACATTTTCAATTAAATCAAACGGTGATGACATTTAAAACCATACTCTAGGGGGTTTAGTGACAACCAAAAATATTTTAAGGAAGTAAGTTGAAAATGCCATATACTACAGGAGAGTAATGTGTATTTTACCAATCATATAATATCAGCCTGTAATAGTGTATTCTGGAGCAACATAACCTTTTTGCTACACTACATTTTATTGCAGAGAAGACAATGTCAATGGTGAGAAACTTGTATAGACCAGAATTTGAGAGCATGAGTTTTGTCTTCTAAATTATGTTAGATGAATGCTTCAAATGTGAACATCAGGTGGATTTCTCTTCCAAGTATCAACAACATAAATGAACATAGCATGAATATATAACACATAGTATGAATAAATGTCATTACATCAGATTAATTATCTATAATAAAATTTAGATAAACATGCCCATTACATGTCACACAGTTATATCTAGTATTTAGTGGAAAAGATAATGGGAAGTCCAAATCACCAGAAATTGTGAGCAATATCACGAACACTGCTAATTTTGTTTTGTTTCCAAAATCAGATTTCAATTGTTTCAAAAGTTAAATTGTAGAAATCTTGAATAAACCACACCTGTAAAATATAAGTAAAACTATCATCACTTAAGTAAGGAAACTCAGTATATAGCCCACTTTAAAGGTTGCTGTTTGTAAGTCTTATGGTGAGAGCAAGGGACACTTACATCTCAAATATTTTGGAATACTTCCTTGAAGACAACATTGGTAGTGGTGTTCAAGGCCTTTCTCTCTTTATCATGTATTAAGATCTTCAGTCCTTGCTTGGTTTGAACTCTTGAAAATGCCACATATAATTGACCATGGCTAAATACAGGTTTAGGCAAATACAACCCAACACTTGCTAGTTATTGACCTTGAGACTTGTTGATAGTCATGGCATATGAAACAATTAAAGGAAATTGTCTTCTAATAAGTTTAAAAGGCCATGGTGATTGGGATGGAGACATTGACATCCTAGGAATGTAAATCAAATTCCCAATGTTCTTCCCTAACATGATTGGCGAGCCTTGTGACAACCAATCTAGTGCCATTGCAAAGTCCTTCAGATTGGTCTAAATTTCTCAACAAAATTATTGGAGCACCAACTTTTAATTTGATCCTATGATTTGGAAGACCTGATGTTCTCAGTGTATTCAGAAATTCAGGAG
This sequence comes from Styphnolobium japonicum, assembly GCA_023212625.1. Lineage (NCBI taxonomy): Eukaryota > Viridiplantae > Streptophyta > Magnoliopsida > Fabales > Fabaceae > Styphnolobium > Styphnolobium japonicum. Next base: position 13,618,121 of record JALBWW010000003.1, on the reverse strand, counting down.
TAAGTGCCTCTAGTGTTGCATTTTCAAGTGTTTCTGATTTGTCAATATAATCTGAGCTTAGATATTCTCTTTCATCACCAGGGATCAATGAAAGAACATAACTATTGATTTCATCAACAACGTCAATAGTTGATGCTAGAACAACTCTAGACCTAAGGAAATGTTCATTATTGTACTGGTGGAGTAAATTAGGATATGTACTTTGCACTATAGCATGTATAGGATCATCAAAATCTATGATCAGAAATGATTCAGGAATTTGAATTGATGCATAACCATCATTTGGCTATGCTATTTTTCCATCTCCCACATCTAATATCCACTGTGAAAATTCTCTGAGATCTTACTCATTCACATTGTTCGGATCATTTTGCAAACACATATTCTTTGTTAGCCTTAATACATGACAATGTTGCCAAAGGTACGAAGCATTGATTGTGGCATTGACTATGTCAGAACGGTTCCATCTTAGGATGACTGGGAGAATTTGTCTAAAGTCCCCTCCAAAAACTACAGCTTTTCCTCCAAATTGAGAGTTTGCATTATTAGAATAACACATAATATCTCTAAGACTTTTGTCTAATTCCTCAAAACAAAATTTATGCACCATTTGAGCTTCATCCCATATTATCACCTTTGTCATTCTCAACAACTCAGCAAGCTCACTGCCTTGATGAATATTGCAAGTTGAGTTATCAAATGTAGGAACAAGGATAGCAAACCTTGAGTGTGTTGTTCTCCCTCCAAGCAATAATAGAGATGCTATGCCACTTGATGCTACAGTCAAAACGATATCACCTTGTGCACACAAGGCAGAAGCTAATGTCTTCCACATAAAGGTTTTACCAGTATCGCCATAGCCATATAGGAAAAACATGCCACCGGATAAGCCATTCACAGCTTTCATAATTGTTTCAAATATAGCCCTTTGCTCATCTGCTAGAGTAGATAGTCAACAGTAACCATGTGAGTAGAAAGACAAAAAAAAACTTTAAGTTAATAAGTAAAAAATAATAATATAAGAATTTTGAAGTTTATTCAAAGTAACTGATTAGATCACCTGTGAGGGAATGAAATTTTTTTTGAAATTGATCATGCAAATCAGCCCTATCGTAATCAAGTTTTGCATAGACAAGTTTATTCCCTAATTGACTTGTTACATTCCCTTCTGGATATGGCATTGCTGGATAATCCTTCAGACTTTTTCTGTTTGATTGCAATAACTTTTCAACTTGCAATAGAATTAGATTTTGCAACTTTAGATCATTAAGCTGTAAGTCTAGAAAGAAACGAATTGTCAATTGAGAAAGTATTATAAGCATGTTGATACAAATGATTTTTCATAAAGTAGTATGCATGGAGTTAATTATGAAACAAATGAAGATACCTTGAATGCCGAATAATTTTCTCTGTTCATAAAGAATACCATCTGCCAACCATTGCCACGTTTGTTCCCAGACATGTTCAGGTCTATACATGTTATTTGAGACAAGCATTGTCACAAACAATTTTCTCAAATAATGACCTGATCCCCAGTCTTTAGCTTCTCTGATAGCTTCAATATATTCTCTATCATCTTCAAGAAAGCCCATTGCAAAGCATGCTTCTCTAAAATTTGGGTATTGGATACCACTAACAGTTATGATGTTTTCATAGTTGCATGGCCCATTACTCACAGATAGCATCATTATCAAATAAAACAACTCACTGCTGCTAGGCGGAACCCAGTTGAGCCTTCTGATAGTGAAACCTTGCTTTCTCGGTTTCCAACATCTTTGGCTAGTGATATACACAAATTTGGACACAAATTGAACATAGGTAAGATTTTTACCTTCAGAGTATATCTTGTTTGCTTGCATCCAAGACGTAAACATTGATTCTTTCACACTTGGCTTAGAAAGCAAGGAATCAATATCCTCATCATCATTAAAGAAAACATATTGTTCATTTGGTAGATGGTAGTATAATCTTTCAACTACTGGTGTTCTACCATGAATTGGAAAAGAAAAAATTCTCCAACATGCCTCATATGGTGAGATATACCTACAATCAAGATACTGTTTGATTTCATCAATAATTTACACTTGAGAACCATCTTCATTTTGCGTGGGAACAATAGCAGCAGTAATTCGATCATATCCCTTATTGATGTACTTGATTGAAGTACATTGATTGCACCGTTCAATGTTAAGATGTGCTTGATACTTCAACAAAAGTTTTGGATTATATGGGACAACGTGACGATTATTAAGAAATATACCATTTTTTTCAACGATATTTCCATTGTCTTTTCTCCTATAAATAGGATAACCATCTTGGTCCACAATAGTTGAGCTTTGGAATTGTTTGGGATAGTACCTGGAGCATTTGCCATCTTTCATGCATGATGATGCTTTATTAGAGGAACCGCAAGGACCATGCATCATGTGAGTCTTGACTAACTTATACAAATCCTTCTCGTTCTGCTAGTTTGGTATTTCAACTGAAATAATCTTGTCAATATCCTCAGGAGTTGTGTACTTGCTAGATGGAGCCAAGAAAATAAGTATGTGTGCATGCAGCAACCTTTTTTTTTTAAATTCAATTGTGTACATATCTGCATTGGAAATATAAATGCTTAAAAATACACATAGTTTTAGAAAAATTTTGTACTGTTAAACTAAATTAATTGAATAGATGAAAGAAATGAAAAGAGTTGTAACATACGTGCAAGCACTTTTTTCGAATATTTCATTCTTCTTCATATCTGTCAGTAGCTGATCAAATTTAATCTTGAAGACTCTTGCCACTAAATCAGGACGTTCTTATGGTGTTAAACGCATCGGCCTAAGCAACCTTTGAATTTCTGACCAGTTTGGATTACATGTGAATGTCAAAAATAAATTAGGAAACCCAACAGAACCGCATATTGCCATCCCATCAAAGTATAATTGATCCATGTATCTTTGACCTCCCACAAAAGTGGAAGGTAGTACAATCTTTTTGCCTATTTGATCCTTGAGTTTGGCTTTGCTCCTGAGACTGGTGCAAATTGTTGTATTTATCCACTCTTAATTGTTTTTGGTGGGTCCTGATAAAATGTAATCTCTCAGATTCCATCATTGTATAACCATCAACCACGAATTGTTGTAAAAGTCTCCTCGATCTCAACAGCGTTTATGCTTCATCTTTTCTGGTCTGAAGTCGAAAACAAAGGAATTCCCTTATGGTAAGCCTGTTCTTTTTTGTATTTTGAGAGCTACCAGTATCTCTATGTTGCACATCATGTCTATATCCATCTTCACCATAAGGAAATAATAATGGATATTGCAAACCCAAATAGCTTGCATGGAGCTCGTTTATTCTTTGCAGCTTGCCACTTTGTGTCTCAAGTATTATGTCCCTGTTTGACGTATTGTCAACATCACCAACAATAAGAGCAGCCACTTCAGAAACAGTGGGTAAGTTATATACTCGTCCATCGGTAGCTCTATCTGAAATTAGTTTTAACCTTAGATCATGTGTGTTTGCATCTTGATATCTCTCCTTGGCCATTCTAAAAGACTTAGCAAAAACATTATGCTCATCAAGCATAACTGTTAATTCCATCACAATGTGGGGATCTAGGCGATCTTGACATCTGTTGTCAAAGATATAAAAAACTTACAGTCACGTTATAAAATTTGAAGTTTATGTACATATATGTGTTATATAATGAACCATAATAAAAGCATGATGAGGATTTGTTTTTACCTTAATCCTCCAAGCCTATTTTGTATCTCATTCTCAGTATCATAGATATAAAGTTGTGCAAACTTCGGAGCATCACCAGGCATAGGTAACATACTGCCGATAAGATGACATGCTTGACCCTATATTTTGAGCGAGGATGGTCCTCTTCCAGTGTCAAATGATCTATCAAGTTTTGCTCCAGGTGACGTGAAGGCAAACATCATGTTATATGCCCGAATATTCTGCTGAAAATTCCTGCTATCAGCTGAATCTTTGTCAAAGAGAAGATGCTTAAGAACATCTAGAGGGTTGTTCAAAAGTGGAAGTTGAATCTTTCCACTTGAACAACAAATTCCAAATTTTGGATTTGAAGTATTTTTCTATTTTTTAATTCTCTCTTGATACCATATATTGGCTCCACAATATTGACATGACATGACAGGATCTCCAATATCAATATATCCTAAAAAAAGATACAAACTAATAAGCATGTAATATTGGCCATTTGGAAACATTGTGTAACATTATATACAGTACCTGTACTAAGCAGTCCAATATTTTCGCTATTTTCATTTTCATGTATATCGTCTTCATCAGAAGTTGAATGATTGCCTAAGGTTAAACATCCAGAAACAAAGTTGTTACCATTATAAATAAATGAATTCATATATAAGTTAATAATTAAACAAATGGTTTATGAAAAATGTAGAGACATTCAACTTCCTCAAGATGAGCAGTAGAATGAATTTCTGGTTCCTCAAGTGATACATAATGGTTTTCTCTAATAATATGTCTACCTGATTTCAAAGGACCCCTAAACGTTGCATTTGATAAACTATGACTTGCAAGTGAAGATTCTTGATTATATAAATTGTCTCTTTCAACTCCATTATTCAAACCACGATTCACCTCGAAAAATTTGTTAATGAGATTGACTCTGGCAGAATTCACATCAATAAGTCTCGTTCTTCTATTTTTTTTATGAAGGTGATCACTTGGTTGGGTATAAGGATTGGAATTTGAATTCTGCTTGCTATTGAACCCACTAATACTTTGATAAGTCTCGTTCAGAATGACAGAAGAGATATCCGATAAAGGTGTGTTATGTATTATTTTCCTTGTCATTGAATGCCTAGTTGTCTCCATATATGTGGCTGGTGTAGAGTTATTATTGACTATGACAAGAAAAAATTAGGAGAAAATAGTAAGAAATATAAGTAGAAGAATACAGTCGATAAAAGATCATATAAACAGTTAGGTTTAACAATACCACCACTTGCTTGAGGTGGCGTATTTTCACTTTCATTGGAGCTCCTAAATCTGTTTATACATTTTTTATGCAAAATCATCTTTCTTTTTAAACGCGCCTGTGCTGCAAGATTGTCCCTATTCTCATGTTTATCCATGGTTGTGCACATGGGAAACCATTATTAGTAGAATGAAAGTGAAAACTCGACATTATGCTTAAGTCTTGTAATATTCTATCTAACTAAACAATAGGACTATAGTATCTATTGAAAATTGAACTAAAGCAGCAGAAAAAGAATCGACCTAAGCCTGATAAAGGTACACTACACTAACTTGCATTGCCTTTGTCTTTGCTTTTCTTGGGTGAAAGCCGAGTTCTTTGAACTCGAACCATAAGTTAGTATTTGCCTCAAGAAGTAGAGAGAGATGACATGTTTAGCCATGTATATATATGACTTTTCATATTAAGATTTGCTGTATATAATTAATATGTTTTGTGAAAGAAAACACTCCATTTCTAATTAAAACCAATAAATTGTATGATTAACAACATAAAGTAAAAATCATATTTATTATTTCCACTAACACTTTTAAAATCATAACAAATACATAAAATTCAAGATAGGACTTGCAAAAAGCAAATTGAAATTTCTTTACAATAGTAGAGTAGCCATAGATAATTGCTATAATAACATTAATTAGTTTGATACAATTCTTATATATATATATATATATATATATATATATATATATTGGAATAGTTATTGTATTTAGTTTATGATAACTAATTCATTGATCATATCTATTATAGTTTTATAGTTTATGTGTTATTGCTATGTATATCAATTGAGCTATAGACACAATTTTCTATATTTTGCGGAGAACATTGAAGAAAATTTAAGTGGATCCAATTGAGAGGTATCTTAATACTACATTGTACATTTGTGTACTTTTGGCATTTTCTCGATATTTTACAAACAATTTTTTTAAATAGATGAGTGTGAAACAATTGATTGGCAAAAACGAAATTAATTTGTATAATTACTATATGTATAACTATTGTATATTTCATTGAGTTGGAAACAAAATTTATGAATTTGCGCTAAGTTCTTTCCTATACAATCACCTAACAATTCTTCAAGCATCTAATATCTTAAATTAGTTTCATTTTATATTAATTATTTTAGGATAATCTATTTAAAGATTCATAGGCGCTCTAAATAGTTTAATGAATCTTTATTCTCTAGAAAATTAAGAGTGTGCATATTTGAGGAGATGTAAATTTAAAATAAAATCATTTTATGCCTATTTAGGACAACAAAATAATTAAGACATTTAAAAAGATAACACAATTTATTTATATTCCACCCCCCATAAATTTTGATTAATCTTAAAACATCAAAATGAGTTTAAAGTTATTTTTCTTTTTTTATCAAATAACATTGAGTAAAAATTTAAATATTATAAATAAAAATTAATTTAAGACCATTGAATGAAAAAAAAAGAGAAAAGGTTTAAGATATCATTGATTTATTAGACTAAAAAAAAGCAAGATTAAGTAAAGAAATACATTTTGAACAATTGTTACTCCACATGTTGTTTATCCTGTTGGTGTTCTTAAAATTGATGCTTCACCACGCTTTTTTGGCATCAATTAGTATAAACTTTTAAAGTTTAAACCAAGAAGAGAGTGTACATTTTTTTCTCTAATCCTACAAGCTATTGGATATTTGACTATATTCTATCATCTTTTCACTAAAGCAAGCAATGGGAGTTTACCATAAACTACCCTATAAAATGCTAACTATAATTAAGAGAAACCTTTTAAAAAAATTAGCTTGGCCCACACAACGTAATTGACATATTAAACCTAGTATATTTCACTTACTGAAAGAGTAAATGGATAAAACATTGCAATATATTGCAAATAGTTTTAAAGGAAATGGGAAAAATGCAAATAATAAATAACAAATACTGGTAGTTATGTGAAGGAACCTTGCTTTTATCACACCTTTGGGCAGCTCCAGCTAGAATTTATGGTGAGTCAATTTCACTTGCTGAAATTTGAAAATGAAGTTCAATTAGATTAGATAGGCATAAGGCACATGCGTTCATAAATCAATTTTAGCTGCATCTCTTGACAATAAATGTTCATTATGGAACTCCTTTGTAAAAAAAAATGGGATGAAGGTGAAAAAAAGAAGGTGAAGCAAGATGAAGGTTCAGTTCGAAGGAGAAAAAGAAACGTGGGATGAAGGTCTAACATTCAAATGAGTTTACCTAAGAGTATAAGAGCAGTGGCTGAAGCAAGATGTTTTGATGATTCTTTTTCCAGAGACTTTCACATTTTCTTCTCCAATCCCTTGTATTGTCATAGTTTCCCAACAGTGAAGTTTTGAACCGCTTTTTTTTCCCACTTGCAATGAGCACAATTTTTCCAAAGAAAAGGATAAAAGATATTTGCTAGAGCACTGTGAAACCTTCTGCTCATGTTCAGAACCTTTCCCTTCACTGACTTATGGTACACTCCTACTGTAGGCTATCATTCCTTGCAACATATACTTTGAAAAGTTATTAGGCTATTTTAATTTGACATTATAGGAATTATATTATTATTGTACTGATTATATTTATTTTGGTCCTTAACTTGTGTACCTTGACATAGGAAATAGATTACACGTCTTATTAGAAACTGTACCTCGTGTATTTATTTTACATACCTTGATAGTAGATTACATGTCTTATAGGAAAGAGAAAAGGACAAAGAAACTAACTCAAATCCAAAAGTCTATATTCACCTTAGTGCTAGTTATTTGCCTGAGTATATAACAGGGAATTTCTTTAAATTTTTTCACATCTTAGTATAGAAAAAGAAAACAAATTAAATTATGAAACAATTATAGTCATAGGTCTTAATTCTTAATTAATAATTTCTTATATAAATATTATAGGTGAAATAAAATAATTAATTTTTTTAAAAAAGAAGAGAGATATATATGGCGTGCAAAAAAGTTCCCAGATTTTATACGTTGAAACTTAAAGCTGTCTTTACTACCAGTTGCAATGTAAATGGCATAGAGGCACACCATATTACTGCACACAATTACCCGAACATTAATGCAGTGTAAACTAATATGTGCAAATGACTATTTCCTCAAGAATATGAATTCGGTGCAAAGGTCAACGCTATTTTTGTAAATGAAATCATGATAACAGAGTTAAGCAAAGCCAATCCTCACATTAATAGCGAGATTCATCAATGCTTTTGAAAAATTATAGGATTAAGTATTTTAGTCCAATGGATACTTATGCTGTGTTTTTTCCTTAAAATATTAATCACCACTTTAAAGAAAAACTACTAATAAAAGCAGTAGAACAACCAAAAAGCGTTACCTATCAACCTGTGTAGCAAACAAAAAACCTAACCTTGAAAGGTGAAAATATGCTAAAGGAACTGTTGTACACAATTAGATCCTCACTTGCTTATGCAGCTGGAATGCTCTTTCTATCTATATATATTCTATTTCTATATATATGACTATATATTACCCTATATATAGTTGTAATCATTTTAGCAAGTTGTATGCCTAGAGTAATTTTCTTTAGAAATGTGATTAAAGTTTAACATAATGAAACAATACCAGCAATGCAAAGAATTGTAACTTTCTACTCTTATTAACATGTCCATAAGACATATTCAAGAGTGCACCCTCAAAATCATAAAATACCAACACATCAAAATATAGGGTAGTATTTTGCACTACATTGAATGTCATTGTCAATGTAATATAACAACATATCATAAAGTGCCCAAAATTCACATGTCTAGCCGATGATTCTTTAATAATTCCATTGTTATCATTTTCATTCTGTTTTGATATTCTTTGTCAATTTTGTAGATGACAATTGGGCTGAAGTGATATCTTGAGATGCAAGATCGTCAAACTACATTTCAGATGATGATCTCTTAGCAGGAGTTAATAAACCCAATAAATCGTGATCATAGTTAGCTGTTGCAGATATAGATTGCCGTAAAGTTTAAACATATAGATAAAAATTAGAACACAATTCAATATGTTGATGAAGTAAAGGACACATAGATGTATTTTTGCTTACACTGTCAAGTAAGTCTCCATCTTTCGATGCAGAACAAATTGAGTTCCCCTTTTCAAGTGTGGAGGTCTCCTAAAGATGAAATTGAATAGTTAAATGTAGAGCTAAATCTTCTAGCTATTAAGAGTCAGATTCTGTAACAAATTATATACCTCATCATTCCCAATCTTTTGCACTATGGATTCAATCATGCTAGAATCTTCAGATAGCATGACTACAGAAGAACGCTTGTAACTTGGCTGGACCTTAATCTTTAATGCTAAGGTCTGTCCCAAAATACCATCAACAACTTCGGGAACATCCATTGGATCTAGTTCACCTTCCTGCAATTGTAAAAGACAAAATATAATATTTTTAAAAAAGGAACAATATTCTGGCTTGAGATATTCCACCAAAACATAAGAGGGACCATTGATACTTCTATCATCTATTTTTTAAGATTTTGTGCAGTTTGCTTTATTAATTACATGCATTCTCGATCCCACAATACAAACTTTGCACTCTCCTTCTTGTGAGAAACTCTGACCTCTATTCTAAACTTGTTAAGAAAAACATTAATTTTCAGTACAATGTGTCTCACATAATTACAAATTTAGAAAGTATTCATACAATACAGAATGACACCTTGCTACTAATTGTGCATTGTTCTTGCCGCAACCTGGACAGATACCTGGATCAGCCTTCCTATTGCACTTGGAGCAACTATCATAGCTCCACCCATTTCCAACAAAGATCTTGTCAATTTTTCCTATTGTTTCCAATTGTTACACGGTAGCATTCATAACTCACAAAAAAGGAAACTGCATTTAATTTCAAAACAGATTTCAATTTAATACAACAGTTAATATTTCATCCATACCTGCTTCAGTTCATTGATTTCAGATATACTTCTAATTTCAGCATTTTGGAGGAATCTGTCTTCAGAAGGGAGTTGGGAACACGTTGACAGCTGAGTAAGTCTCTGACTATATGACTCGGAAACTTGAATTGAGTCCAAATTGCAGTGATTAATACAAGTAGGTTAATTTGTTAGAATTAAACGATCAATTGTATTAACTGTTTCCGCATGAAATAAAATATGTATACCTGTTTCGATATTGTTGTATCTCTACGATGTTCTCATTGATTATAAGCTTTGATCCATACATAGAGTTCTGTATGGACACTGGATATTTACCTAGTAAAACAACATACTTTACCAAATTAAACATAGAACTTTGAATTAAATATAAAACAGATCAATATTGATATAAAATGTCACAATGTTTTAACCTTTCCGATCCTTTATCTTTGCAAGTGTCAGCACTATAACAATATGATCAGTTTCATGTTTATCCAAAAAAGACAATAATTAGGTGGCATATGCCTCCCATAGAGTACAATTGAGTGTACTGCCCCTACAATATAAAAAGATACACAACCAAATATATTAATATATGACTCCACACAAAAATTAAGAACTATCGTGAAAGTATGGTAAGAACAACCGTTTGCATTTATGTTTAGTCCTTCATGCTGAACACCATCTTTTTTGGTTTAATATCAGGCTGGTATTGCACCACTTTAACATACTCACCTATAACATCTGTTAAAATGAAAGTGTCACAACATTTACTTAACCTTAAACCTGACAATGCACATCGCATTATGTATCAAACAAATTACCTACTAACACATCCTCTTAAGCAACTCCACTGAAGATATCTTCGAAGGGAGCGAAATTGTACACAAACAGTGGAATAGTAGGAAGATCATGTTCTCTAACGATTGTTGCCCGGGTGAATACCAGCTTGTATCGATGGCTACAAGTCTTGTACTGCCCTTCATTAGTCTGTACTTCAAGATTTTGGACAATGTAAGTCTTTCCTTCTTTAAGCATAGTCTTCCAAAACTTCCATTTATCCAAATCAAAGTTTTTAACCACTGGGTGAATCTTGTCTCCCTAGGGTATCAAGAAAAAAAATAAAAGAGAACAAACCATGCAAATCAATAAAGTACAAAATCAAATAAAAATACTGCACAACATAAGAAACATAACATTACCTTTTCATCAACAACATTTCAAGATACTCTGCTTTTGGAAATCTTTGAACAGACTATAGATTCATTATCCTGACTGCCAATTTCCACGTTTCTTTGGTGTCATTGATATGCTCAATGGGGCTCACTTTTCGCGCCATCCTTTTAAAAGATTAAGGTATCTCCTACTAAAAATAGGCAATCATGTTAGCTTATAGGCAATCACACAAGGGATCTCTCAATTATTTAGACTATCATACTTCAATATATTTCCTATTCATATTTTTGGTAATATGAGACAAAAGTCTAAGGTAATGAATGAGACAAAAGTCCAAGGTAACACGTTTTGCCAATAGCCTACAACTTGACTAATTATTCTAGAAAGGCCATATCACAGGTTGATAACATTTAGTTTCCTCAAATTTTTGAAAGTTGTGGTAATTTAACTGACCTAAGAGTTATTTTGATCTGATAACATTTGAACTTATAGTTTTAAGTGAAAAGTTAATCAATTCATAGATCATAGATAAATAAATCTAATGGCAATAGAAGTCAAATTCAGTTTATTCAAACTCAACCATACATTTGAAGCCACTCACATAGTAATCACAAAATTTCACATATCATCGAATAAGCATATTAATAAATAATTATCAAAATTATACCAAATTGGATAATCACCCTAAATATGGTGCATATTAAATTTGTACATTGATCAAATAAAAACATGTGGTCAATTTGACAAAATTAATTTGATAAAATTCAAATTTAAAAATTTGAGAACTAATTTTGTTATTATTTTAGTATACTAACTACTTAGTATATAATTTCTATCCATAAGTTTTCTTTTTAATAGTGGATTTGCTGTTGTCCTGTTAACCCAATGCCATAACACTTGATTACTTGATATATATATATATATATATATATATATATATATATATATTCATTAAAAAAAAGAGAAATGTAGTTGAAGGTAATATTAAAATAAAATGAAGAATAATACCATAGCTCCATCTTCCAATTTTTATTCTTAACGCCCATAGTGGACACTACATACACCATACACCAGTCTTAACATCAAATTTATATATATATGTTCGCCTGTGAGTGTGAGATGAAGTTATTACAATAAAAATGTTAGTTAGTTCAATTGATAATTTTTTTTTAGAAAAATAATTAATCCTCTGTTATATAATACACTATTATTAAAAATTAAAAAAAATTCCACCACAAAATGCATGAGAAATATGTGTGGAGTGAGGCTACAGTGGCAGGAGTAACCCATTCAGTTCAATTTTTTTGTAAAAAATATAAAGATAAAAAGCTAATACGTAAGATAAAAAACTTTAGTCAAAATATATATAAAAAACCTAGAATCCCTAATCGAAGCTGAAACAAAACTTGAATCCCCAGCTTGCTTTGTTTGCTCTTCCAAATGCAGCGAGCTCGTCAACCACAAAAGAGCTAAAATGAAAGAATAACAAACAAAAGTGAGAAGAAATGAAACTTTATACACAAAAAATGAAGCTTGAAACTTACCTCAACTGAAAAGAGGATTAACACACGGTTGAAAAGAATAAAAGCACAGTAGCGTATACCACAATCCAAAGAAAGAAAAGGGAAAAGCCTGCAAATATAAGAAATAGTAGAAATAAGTAATATTTTATAATTTAATAATAATATAAATAATAAAAGCGAAGTGACATGAGATAATAAAAGGTGATGAGCTGTAGCTTTGAAAGAATTGAAAAAACTACACGAAACATTTGGGATTTGGAATGAAAAAGAAACGGGAATTTGTCTCCTTATGAGGAGGACATGTGGCACAAGAGATCCTTGTTTTTTTAGAGTAAGTAGATAGATAAGTAGATGAGCAAGGTAGCGCGAAACACAATTTTATTAGCTAAGCTGAGGAAGGAAAAGCTCATACTTCATAGGAGAGATACCGATGGCAAAGCGTGTGTAATTTACGTCGATGTCCCTTCACGTACAACGGTACAATGTGTTTGATTTTAGGGTGCTATTGATTTACACTAATAGCCTTTGCATCCCCATCGCGCTGTTAATTTAATACAGAATTGATTTACGCTGTGTAGAAAGTAAAGGCTAAAATGAGCCGCTAACTCCCCAATTGATAACAGTTATAATTTTTTGGGAAAATGATTCAAAGGATCAATTTGAAAAAAATTGTTTTTATTTAGTTTATTTTAAAAATTAATTAAGTATTTAATTAATAATTTATATACAATTAAATAATAATTTATTTTTATTTTGATACTTGATATGTAGTTAATTACATGTAAATTATTGATTAAATTAGTTGAATATTTAGTTAATTTTTAAAACAAATCCAAAAAAAAAGTATCTTTCCTAAACTAATCCTTTGGGTTATTTTCTCTATAATTTTTAAGATTGAAATGTGACGATGATGTTAGAAGTCATCAAGGCACATCTAATATACAACAATAACAAAAACAAATATTAGGTAGGGTTAATTATAAAGATTAAGGTCTTTTTTAATAGTTTTGCATATGGTTTTTTCTATCTTTTTTTTTCTTTCTTTATTTGATTATTCTCTATTTGATCAAATCTTCTTATTGATGTATTTTTTTTTTTTCACATGACTAAACCATCTTAGACGGGATTATGTTATATTTTCTTCTATTCTAATTTTTGTGTCAAATACATTCATTCTAGATTTTGTCTTTCCTTCTGTATCCACTATCTATTATAACATCTTTATCTTCATCATACTTAACTTTTGCTCATGTTAACACTTTTCTACCCAACATTTAGTACTATAAAACATCACTGGTCTTATAATTGTACGGTAAAACTTTCTTTTAAGCTTAAGAGACGCCTCTCAATCACATATAACTTGTGAAGTATTTCTTCATTTCGTTTACCCAGTTTGAATTATATGAATTACATCTTCCATAATTTCTCAGTTACTTAAACAAAGTTACATATGGTAAGATATGATATATGATTTTCACCTCGAAGTCAAAGCTAGCTCTCGTCTTGCTAAACTTGTATTCCATCTAAAACATTTAAAAAATAAATAGCCAATCACCTCCAAGTTCTAACTTGATAGTTCACACATATTTCCTTTCTTATAACTGTTTTATTCTATTATATATTCCTATCTTACTCCAACTATTGATAGTTTATATGCCTCATAAAATGTACATTCCCTGTAGAGTCGTCAAAACGGGTCAAACTCATCAAGTCAGCCTGTTTACCCGCATAAATTATGCGAGTTGAGTTTCAAAATTAGTGGCTTGTAAAAACGCAAGTAATTTTGGATCGGACCGTTTAACCCGCGAGTTAAACGGGCCCGCATAACTTTTTCTTTTAAAAAATTTTTTCAATTTGTTTGTATGCAAAGAAAAAATTTCAATTTAAAAATTTAAAAGTTAATTAAACAGTCTTTTTACAAACAAAAATACAAAATATACGTATTGTACATGTTAATAATGACACAACTCACACACAAACACATTCGTCACACTCCATAAATTTATGTTATTTATTTGTTTAAATTATCCCTTAACATTTAAATGAGATTAAAGTATTCAATACTATGTCTATCTAATGTAATATTTAATTTGAGATTATTAAATTTAAATTTATTTCAAAGTTTACAAGTTAAAAAAAAAAAGTTTCGCGGGCCGGCCTGTTTAGGCCCGCGAGTTGATGTGAGGCGAGTCGAGTTGACTAATTTACAACCCATTGAAATGCGAGCAATTTTGGCCCGACTCGTTTAACCTGCGGCCCGTCGCAGGCGGGCTTAAACGGGCCGGGTTAGCCCGTTTAACAACCCTAATTCCTTGCACTATGCATTAGAACAAATATTATTTTAGCCTCATGGCTATATTTAAAACTCAAATTATATTCATAGGTTAATTTATTTATTTTCTATACTGACACATGATATTGGTGATTTGATCTATGAAGGGAGCAAAGCAATGTCATTTATATCTCAACAATTTATGTTAATATAATGTGTTTAATTTTAATTTACTGTAAATATATAATACTAGTAATAATGATAATGTTATTTATGGGTGAATCACTTAAACTTAACTTTAAATTGAGATTTTCTCATATAAAATCACTTAATTAGAGTATGACAACACATAATATAGTGGATAATAGTATTTAAATTTTTAACTTATAGTAGATTAAAATTAAATCTATATGTAATATAGTGGATATATATATATAATAGTAAAACTTAATTTTAATATTTAATACTTTAAAATTAACTTAAAAGTTGACTTAATGATTAAAGAAATATATTTTTTGTCTTGACTATTTAAGTTCATAATTTAAACTTATCATTGTATAACAAAAGAACTAAAAATTTTAATTAGTAAAATATTTATTTTCATACTTTTTGGCTTTAAGTAGAAAGTTATAATTATTATATAGTAATAATTGTTTAAAATAAATAAAATTAATTCACACTTAAGTAATTATTGAACAATTCAGAATTTAATTCGAATGACAAACTCTGCTAATAACGTATATAAAATATATTTTTTAGCTGGTATAAAAAGGATTTTTGATAACACTACGTGAAGAATTCACAAACAATCTGGCGTCCAATGAGGTACATGCTTTCGGTGGAGAAATATCCTGCCTGACATTCTTTTGTTCACGGTTATTGAGTAAATTATATACAAATAAAACGAATTCAAATAATGACTTGCAAAACAAATAAGAGTTTACTATTAGTATAAATATTTTTATATCATTATTAAATTATATGATGATATGTTATGAAAAGTATTTAAATTTTTTTAACTCGATCATTTAATAATATATTATTACATAATTAGAGGATAGAAGTAATGTAAAAAACTTAAGTTGTATCAAAATTAAATTCAACAAATAAATATGTTCAATCATAAATTCGCGAGTGCTGGTAAGGGGCAAATTGGGTAACCCAAGAAAGATATGACGTTTTGAGATGATGGTCAAGTTCTGTTCTGTAGGACAAAGGGTAAAACCGTCTAAGCGGGTGTTCCAAAACAATTATAGGATATTAAAATGGATCAGAAAGTTGGTTGTGGTCCCCACCCAATGAGCCATTATAAAAATGTGCGGAAACCCATAAAAATCTTCTCCATTTTCAAATCGAAAAAAGCAAGAACCGTCAGCCTGGCAGCCATAATTATTAAAGGGGAATTACTCTTTAGTTTTTCTTATAAAAAAAAATATTAGTTTGATTTGGTTTAAAAAATTAATTAAATATTTAATTATATTAATTAATAATTTATATACGATTATTTAATAAATTATTTTTATTTTGATATTTAATACGTAATTAACAGTATATAAATTATTAGTTAATATAATTAAATATTTGATTAATTTTTTAAGTCGAATCAAAAAATAATTATCTTTTATAAATTATACTATTAAGTTATTTTTTCATTATTAAACTCAAGATGAGTCGATTCAGTTAGGTTAAGGTTATTTGTTTAATTAGTAAGTTAATAATAGAATTGTATAAAATTAAATAAATATATATATAAATATACATTATATATGATGGTATTTATTATTATAAATAATTAAAATATTTTTATTTTAAAAAAATAATGATTTAAAAAAAAGAAGAATTTAATTTTTAATTCATAAAAAAAGTATAATATTTTTATTAAAATATTCGTAACTGAAAAAATAAATTTTTTTAAAAAATTAGGATCGACATGATGTAAATATATAAAAGTTATATAAGATTGACATATAATTAATCTAAATCGAATAAACGAGTCAAAAGTTATGACTTTTCAAAATTTAAGTTTTTTTTTAAAAAATAATTCATGACACTGCCAATTCATTAATTTTTAGCCTAAATCGACCGAGTCGAACCGGATCGTACCAGATTCAAGACATATCTAATTCAACTAATCACCTAAACTAATTCCTTGACTAATTCACCAGTCTACTAACCAGTTTACTAACCAACTTGATCTAATTTTTATAACTATATTAACAAGTATGCTAGTTCTTAAGGTTAAGATATCCTCACTTATATTTGACGTGATCATTATTTTGATACTAATTTTATTTTTTAGGTATTAACATTTAAAGATAATTATTTATTAAATATTTATTATAAAATTATTAATTAATAAATATTTAATAACTCTCCATAAATACCAATCTTATAACATCCCCATAATATCTCTCCTGGCTGAAATATCGCCAGATAAGTATGTTCATTCTCATGTCCCATGTGCAAGCAACGAGGTCCACCATTCGCCAACGTCCTTTTACCCTTCGTTGCTTGGTTTGTTAATTAGCAAAGAAAGAAAGTGACAAAACGAGGATTGAGTAAGATTGAATTTAAAAGTTGAGTTTAATTTATATTAAGAGGTTTATTATGATAATTTAATAAGTTTAATATTCAAGCAAGTTATTAAATACTTATTAATGGTTAGTTTAACAATAAATTTAAAAAATTATTAAATATAATCATCAACTAATAAATATTTAACAACTCATTTTAAATATTAATATTAAAAAAAATTACTAAATCTTTTTATTAATGATTTTTTTTACAGGTTATTTTTTTATCAAGTTTATTTTTTTGACAAATTATTTGTATATATTACTATGTCATTGTTAAAACTTGTGACATGTTTTAATTTTAAAATGAGACAACTTTTATATATATATATATATATATATATATAGCAAAAGAAGGAAATTCTTTTTTTTTTTTTTTATTGTCGCACTCGCACGTATGAAAGGTAGAAAGCGTGTGCTTTGAATCATATCTTGGTGGTGTCTTTGTAGACCTAAAAAGCGTGTGCTTGAATCATATCTTGGTGGTGTCTTTGTAGACAAAATAGTTAGCGCATGTGACAACAGGAGAAGTGATGAAGGCCCATAAGGATGACAATTTCAACTCATCTCGCAAGTACTCAATCTGCCCTAACTCGCATGGGGCGGGTTTAAAACCTGTCCCGCAGCAGGGGCGAGTTTAAATTATGCTGCGAGGAGGGGGTGAGTTCAGATTTAAAGTCTACTTACCCCTACCCTACCCGCACCCTATTTATTTTATAAAGAGTATGTTTTATATTTGATGTAACTTGAGATTTTTTATATAATGAGTAATTTTTTTTAATAATTTATATTAAATTGCTTATTATGTAGTATACGCGGGTAGGGTTCGGGTTCTATTATTTTTTTGTGAGTAGGGTGCGAGTTTTCATTTACAAAACTCTCGGGACGGGTAGGGGCGGGTTGAAGATTCCTTTAAGAAGTACAGGACGAATTAGGGTTGGGCAAAACCCACCCCTACCGGCCCCATTGCCAAGCCTAAAGGCCCAGAGTCCACATTCAGCTCCAACCAATTGAGGAGGGTTGCGGAGCAATTTTGTGGGCCAGAATGGGCTTTCTAATTACTCATTGTCTCTGGCCCAGTTATGAGGCCTATGGGAGCCTGAAGCATCCACTACAATAGTCCAGTCTTATTATTGGGCCTGTTAAGGCCCACAACTCAAAAATTTCGTGTTATAAGAAATCAGAAAAGATGAGGGCCAACAACGAGGGTCTCCGTTGCTGGGTTTATAATATGCTTTTATAGTTTCCTGTGTGACCTAATCCTGATTCCTGATGTTTTGAGCACTAGGGGATAAACATAGATGCCAGCAAAGTTTAAGTCCTTATAATTAAAGTTGCAACTCGGATAAGGCCTATTATTAAAGTAAAATTAAAATTGATGGTGTGCATAATTTGAACTATTTAAAATCCCATGATATTATATAATGGCTTATAGAGAATTAGTGGCGTGGAGCTTGGTTAGTTTGAAGAAAGTCATATGTTTAAATACTCGGATAAGGCCTATTATTAAAGTAAAATTAAAATTGATGGCGTGCATAATTTGAACTATTTAAAATCCCATGATATTATATAATGGCTTATAGAGAATTAGTGGCGTGGAGCTTGGTTAGTTTGAAGAAAGTCATGTGTTTAAATCTCTGTACCGTTAATTATTCTACTAAGTATTACATGTTAACTTTAATCAGAGATACTCTTAACAACTTGTGAATAAAATATGATAATTAATTTTAAAAAATTTAAAACTGAATGAAATTTAATTCATCTGAAAATAGAGATGCAAAAATTACTAATGCGTCATTTTTTAGCTTAGGCTTCCCATTCAAATGTTCATAGTAATTTGAGTTTTATTCTAACATTCTGACAGCAAAATTTGTCTTAAACTTGGGTCCAATTCTTTGTCAAAATTTAGGTTTTTTTGTTGGTTGCTGTTTATACGAATTGAAGGAGGAAACACGAAAGAAAGAAAGAGAGAAAGAAAACAAAGAACAAGAAGTGTTCGTACTTTTTATGTGGTGAATAAAGAACGCAGTTGTAAACTAAGCGGCAAAACTTAATGCGCTAATTGAAGCTAAATTAGCGGGATGAACTTTAAAGTAACTCTCTAAGTGTCAACCTAGCAGCTGAGATAAGCAAGATCTTTGATGATTGATGTATTGAATTTTGGGTACTTCAACTCAAACAGGTCAAAGTGTTGGAACTTGAGAAATGGAAATATCAGGAACTATGAATCTTTTTATTTTATGAGGCGATGAAGGCGTCAAGGCAAGGAGTGGGTTTGTAGAAAAACAAATAATAAACAGATAAAAGCCCCCCCTACTTCCTACTGCCTACATGTTTGCCGCGAATCATTGTTACAGCCAAAGGGATTGGTCGTTATTGTTACTAGTTTTCTTTGCTCATTGTTGACTTCTTTGAAGGATTATATTTTGATAATTGTTACTCAAAACACTGTCTTTTGTCTACTTCTAATTCTTTCTCTGTTTTTTTTTATTTATTAAAATAATAACAAGGATAAGTTATTTTAAGATTACTTATTAAGATGGTAATGACTTACTTGAGATCCCATGAGGACAAGCATAGGCCTACTTAAAGAATTACTTCTAAGAGTTAGTTTGATATAGCCTTAAAAATAAGTGAAAAATTAATTAAAATATGAGTGTTCAATTTATTTTATATATATATATATATATTATCCATACATTTCTTTACCCACACTTTTAAGGGTATGCCAAACAAATTTTAAGAACATTTAGTTTTTGAAAGAAAATTTCTCAACTTATTAGAGATATAAAATTAATCGTAGACTTTCACTTAATAACTTAAATTTTTAGGATAATTAGTCCTTCACATAATATTAGAACTTTTATGACTAAGTGGTTGAGCATGTGTATTATTCACACTTCAAACCTAAATAACTTTTGTGTGAGAAACTGTGTTATAGATATAAAACTAATTAAAGACTTTTATATAATAATTTAAGCTTTTGATATAATTAATACTTTTACACAACTGAACGCCAACAGATGTTCTTAAGGGGGAGATCAAAAAGCGAGAATTGGTGAATTTTTAATTCTCTTATATAGGAAAATCCCCTCCCTCCCCTTCTATTTTTTTTTCAGGACGAAAATAAGGAAGCGAGAGAGCCTATGGCCTGCGATCTGGAGTGGAATGGTATTTTCAAGCCTCTATCTTGATACCCTTGTGGCACTAGTCTACTTGTGCCCGACAAACGGCCTCCACATGGGCCTGATAATAAGGGGTTGCCCCATTTTGTTATCTAAGTCCTTAGTTTTTGTTTTTAACTTATGAGGAGTTAGACATTCATATCAATTTAAACATAACTTAAGTGATGAGGGTAGATGAGAATTTAAGTTTAAAATATATATTTAAATCGTGATAAGGATTCTCAATCATACAATAATAAAAAAAAGGAATTAGACATTTTTAATTGCAGTCAGAAAAGAGAATCCAAACTGCATTACGTAATTTGAGTCCTTGTAGATTATCTATCTCCTTTTCTACTTAAACGTTTGCGCCTCTAACGGTGAGTCACCTTTTGTAGATTATCCATGTCCTTTTTTACTTAAATATTTGCACAATGTACTAAAAAAAAATTGAATCAAAAGACATTACGCATGAATATATAATTACATAAACTACTCTTCTTATTTCATATGCTTCATATATATATATATATATATATAGAGAGAGAGAGAGAGAGAGAGAATTTTTCAAGTAACCTTTTTGTTTTTATAAAAGTACTAGAACCCTTAATAAAAAGTGATTAATATTTGACCATGTGTCTTACTTAATTAAATCACTTTCATAAGTTTTATGTGTTATAATATCATGTAATCATAATCTTTAATTTTATCTATATCATCAAATATTTTATATATATCTATCTATATATAGAAAATGATAAAAACAATTTTTTTAATCTTATCCAATATATATCATAATTATAAAAAATTTCATAAAATAAAATTAATTTATTACTCATTCACTTGAATAATCATGCATAATGTCTTTTGATTCAACTTCTTTTTTTTTGGTACATTAGAGGTGCAAGGTATAAGAAAAGATAGATAATCTACAAGGAGGTAGAATCCAAACCTTTTGCTAGCTATACTGAAACAGAATTCTATTGAATCCACTTTACAATTGTTAATATCAATTTGAACTAAACTAAAGACCTAAGAAATTTAAAAAACGAAAAAAAATAAATAAACAACTCACAAAGATTATATAAAATTATAACAACAAGTAGGATTATTTTCTTTATTTTAACAAAAGAGGAATTTGACGTCATGGCCTAAAGCAACTTGGAGGCCAAGGCATAGGCTAGGGTACAATATTCAAGCCACATGTTTTAATAAATAATCCTTTCTGCTTGATTACAGTGTGTTCTGTGGCGTAAGCAATGATATAATTTCACAACAACATAGTTAAATAATTATATCAGCTGCTTGACCCTTGGTTTAGGTGGTAACTAAAGTTTCAACTATGATTTTTCTCGTCTTGTTTCTAGTCAGAGCACTAAAATGCTAATCTCATCCTTAATGATTAGTTTCGTAAACAAGCAGTCTTTAGCCACAGGAAATTAAAAAGTAAAATAAAATCAAAACGTTGATTCACTCTTGCCCGACCAATTATCTCAAGTTCTCAACAATTTTTTTAGTGTTAAAAAAGAAGCCCATAATTTTGTTATACATTATTCTTATTAAAGGGTTTCAACATTTAGATATACAACTGGACTGAATTTAAAGATGAATATCAACTGGGCTTGATAAAGATTTACAAGTCTAGCAAGTAATTTTCCCATTATGTTTCAGCTTAGGCAACATCTAATATGTACTTAAATGAAATAGGTGCATTTATGCTCCATTTAATCTTAATTATTTATTAGAAATAATAAAAGATAAAAATATATTGAACAATATATAATTATAATTATCAACTAGTTGAAGAGGTTATGTTGCAGTTTGTAAAAAAAGCCCTCCCACTCCCCCTTATCTCATTCTATTAAAAGTGAAGAATAATAAATAAAAAATTATTTGTTGATTTTTTTTATAATGGTTTAAAAATTATAAATAAAAATTTATTTTCTTTTTCTTCTTTTATGAAATTAAATTAAAAGAATCATATTTTTATTTTGTTATTATATAATTTTTAATCCTTTATTTTTTTAATTTTATGAACATTTTATTTAAAAAACAATTAAAGAATATATATATATAAACTATAGAATTTTACTAAAAAATATATATCTATATCATTGGCGGGATTAGCAGTCCTGTCATGCCTTAAATTTTATATATATATATATATTACTATAGATTTTCGCTATAAAAAAAATTATAATTCATTGCTAGTTCCGCCATATATATTAATATGTAAGAAAATTGTTTTTGATATTTTATAGAAAAAATTTAATATTTTTTTAAAAAATTATAGCATGACAAAATTAGTAATATGTTATGTAATTTAAAAAAAAATTAAATATACTATCACGAGGAGTTTTTTTGGTATTATTTTACTTCAAAATTGTCATTAATTTTTTTAAAAATTATTTTGATATGTTACTAATGAAATTTAATTTTTATTTATTTACTTTCATATGTTAATTTAATTTTTTTAATTCAATAAAACTCTCAGACACACTGCCTCACCTCCAAACTCAAACCCCAACGCACCATGAAGCCACCCACCAAGCCACTGCCAAACTCCATGCAAAGTAGCCACAAAAGTCACTCCAAACTTCTCAACCTACAACAACAAACCACCTGCAACACACAACACCAAAGCTTGTGTTACACATCGTGACCCTTTACCTTCACTCCTTTTAGGTACCATGAAATCGTCTCCTTCTTCATTTCATCATCTCTCTCAGCTCTATGCAAGTTCTTTGTAGAACATATATATATTTTATACATTTTAATACATGGCGGGATTGTCAATCTCGTCATGAACATATATATATATATATATATATATATATATTATTTTTTTAATCTTTTTAAATATAAACTTGTTATGAGATTAAAAAATATTTCACTAAAAAATATTATATTAGATTTTTATTATATATATATATTTTATAAAAAAATATTTCATTAATTATAAATTCAAGTTTATTTTTCGTGCAAAAAATTAAAGAAATATCCAATATCCATCATGAAATAAATATAAAAATTGAAAACAAGTGTTTTTAAAAAATGCTAAATTTATATTTCATGAAAAATAAATAATAGAAAAAAAATAAAATTTTTATTTAAATATTAAATTTAATTTCATGAAATACATTACACATAAAATAAAATATCAAAAACATAATTTAATTTAATTTAATTTTCATGAAAAATAAATTTAAAATAAACTGATTTTTCCATGACATTGTATAAAACATTTTTTGCAGATAAAAGATAAATTTAATTTTCATGAATTAAACAAAAATAAATGAGAATTACTTAGTATATGTCAGTTTAACAAAATATTAACAAAAGTACTAAAAATATTAATAAAATATGTTTAATAAAAATTAATTCTATGGTGGGCCCCACCGTGCTATAGAAAAAAATTATTTCATGATTGAAAAAAAATTTAATAATTTCTTTAAATTTTCATAAAAACTTAAATAAAATAAAATTTCATGACTGAAAAAAAAAACCAAGATAGAGGACCAAAATGCAAATAAGAGAATAAGAGAGACTAATTTTTAAATATGTTCAAACCGGTAATAATAAGTAAATTAAATAGAGTATGGATACGCTCATGTCATTTAGGTGTATTACAGAATGCTCCCCCAGCTTGTGCAGCATTCACTCTTTTCACTGGTTGGCTTAAATTCTCTTCATAACTATAAACTATTGCATTTAGCAACATGATTTTTTAGAATTTTTCATTTGGTTTGCGTCAAGTTTGCAATGCACTTTGTTTACTGCTGTTTTATATATTTTCTGGTTATTTTGGGCTTTAACAATTGGTGGATGGTTAAGCGTTTGCGGATGCTGGGTTGATGCTTGATGTTTCAAGAAAAAAAGGTTTTAAATTTGGCAACTTTAATTTGGTGATTTGGCTAGCGGATTGAAATTATGTTTTCCAATTCAGTTCTTATACTGACCGAATTCATATATAAGAGACATTAATTCGTTTCATTATAATCGGATTTATAAGTTATTTTCGAATCCGGGATGTCAAGTAACCGGATTCATATATAAATCATTTAAATTCATTTTAATATCACCGGATTTAAAAGTTGTTTTCGAATCCAGTATTTCAAGTAACCGGATTCATATATAAGACATTTAAATTCGTTTTATTATTATCAGATTTAAAAGTTATTTTCGTATCCGGAATGCCAGGTAACCAAATTCATATATAAGCCATTTAAATTCGTTTTAATATCACCGGATTCAAAATGCATATATTCAAATCCGGTTAATGAAGTATCGGATTGAGAAGTGCATATATTCAAATTTGCTAACACATCAACCGGATTGGAAAGTCATTCTAGTGTGAGTTATAAAAAAAAATTAAAAATAAATACTTTCCAATCCGGTTAATGAGGAACCGGATTGAAAAGTGCATATATTCAAATCTGCGACTTTCCAATTCGGTTAATTAGGGACCGGATTTTTCCTAATTATAATGATGCGATTTTTCCCTCGCTTTCTCTCTAGTCTTTGCGTATTAAAGAAGACTTTCTGATCCTACACAAAAAATGCAACCATTAACATTTTCTGTAAGCAAGAAGTTACTCCATCTTCATCGTCGTCGAACACTAAACAGGGGTAACTATTTTTACTTCATTTACGATTACGATAAAGTTTTGCCCTAACGTCTATGGAAACAAGGGTTTACTAACCTACAGTGTCTTTTGACGGAGTTATACGGGTGTTTCTGAACCAACGTTTATCTCAAATAGTGCATAGGAAACCAAACGTTCATCAAACGATAACAACCTTGAATATTGGTGTGATTTCAGTCCATTGTTCTCATTAAGGTCTTCAAGTAGTATTTCTGTGTACCTTTGTTACTCTAGCTTTATTTGGTTTAAAGGGGGGGTCTAAGACGTGTTATGTGGCAGGGGATAGTAGGCTAGAATATATGCAAAGTGGCCTTGCTATGATTTAATTTCCTAAGAGATTTGGTACCACTTAAGCTACAACTCTTGTTAATGTTTTGGTGTGCTTTGAGTGCATCTTATTCTAACTTCATATTTTGTTTGTCAACTAGTTTACACACATCTTACAAAATTCCAACTTCATGTAGGCTTAAATTTGATTGATGTTGTTTTTTGTGTTGCCATGTTAACCTCAGTGGGATAAGAATCTAAATGCTAAAACATGTAATGACTCAATGTGGATAAAGTGAAAACCTTGCATGCTTGTTATATAAGATTTGCAATAGATATCATCACTGTTGACTTTCACTTCATGGTTATCATGAGTAATGCTTAGTTTGGACATTCTCATTAGACTATCATTAAACATTGATAATGAATGTTGGTTGTGATTAAAATGTCCAAGACCATTGTGTTTTAGATGGACCCTGTAGCAAAACCTATTCGAGATGACATAAAGATGGTGGTTGGAATGTAAGTTATTCTAATATCCATCATGTGTAACTGGTTTTTTAATGTTAAACAGAACTTTGATGTTTCATTTGGTTTTTTAAAAGAGCTTTGAGGAGTTACAAAAAGGCAAAACAACTATCACAAGACAAATTTATCTTTAAATAAAATGTTGTACAAT
Organism: Styphnolobium japonicum; assembly: GCA_023212625.1. Classification (NCBI taxonomy): domain Eukaryota; kingdom Viridiplantae; phylum Streptophyta; class Magnoliopsida; order Fabales; family Fabaceae; genus Styphnolobium; species Styphnolobium japonicum. The sequence continues at coordinate 13,591,908 of JALBWW010000003.1, read as the reverse complement.
TTTTGGTTGGAAATTGCAAATATGAAATCTGTAATGGTTTCGGACTTTCACTGTCAAAAAGGATATGTTATACACTTTCTTTGCAATTAGGTTTGTTGCAATTTAAATTAAATAAATACATAGATTACTAATTCGATTTGTGCTTCGATTTGTGCATAGCAGAATTGAATGTCAAGACATTCTTAGTTTTTCCAATTCGGTTGCGTACAACAACCGAATTTAATGTCAAGTTTTCAATCCGGTGCTTGCAGAATTTAAAATCACGTGCTTCTTGATTCGGTACTATAATAGCAATTGGAAAATGTTTTTCAATTCGGTTTCTACTAGCAATTTAAAAGTTAGCAAAAACTACTTACGGACTTAGTTCGTTGTTAGGGCCGATTGGAAGCGCCTTTAAATAGAATTAAAAAGTCGTTTCTATTGTAGTGTTTGGACTACCTAGTGATGTGCACGCCTTTGTTTGATATTCCCAGTTTGTTCTCTCTTTCGATTGGATTGAATAGGCTCATTTTCATACTTATGGTTCTAATTTTGCTAATAATTGAAATTTGGTTTTTGCTCTATTAATTGACTTGGTCCGTAAATGGTTGCTTATGATTGCATTGCAAAGAGTCAACTTCAAAGAATGCTTTGTACTATGCTCTCAGTAACTGGAACTAAACTTATGTAATGCATGCAAGATTTTCGGCAATGCAAACATAGGCCATGAAAGAGATAGAACGATAACTTTTTTCTGCAATGAATTTCTGACTCGCAAGTTGCAACTTATCTAGATGTAGACAGAGTAAAGCTTTTGAAGTACATTCTTCTAGCAACATCAGATTTTTATTTAAGCTTATTGCATTTTTTAAGATATTCGGTCACTAAAGTTCGAATCCCTGAAGGGAATTTTAAAGTGCTCGTTCTTTGTTCCAATCTGGTTGTGACGTCCACTTTTCTTCAAAATTTCGGTTTAACTATGGGCATTCTGGATTACATGGAAAAATACAGTTTATGTGAGAGAAGAGTCCTGGTGTTGCTATTGAATTAATAAGTTAAGCAAAGAACTCGTGCTTATTGGAAATTTTGTTCTTGTGATGATTTATTTTGATTTTGATGTTGAATGTAAATTTGTTGCATGGTCCTTTTCTTAATTTTGAAAGTGTCAACTTTTTTGGCAAAAATAAATAAATCACTGTAAAGGCATCTCGTAAGAAATTCTAGATATAAGTGTTGTGGAATTTTAAATGTGCAATAATAAAACACACCATAATATTTTTTAATCGGAGTAAAAGTGTAGTCTAATTACCTCTAGTTCAGTAAAATATTACATTTTAAATAGTCTAAATTTATTTATTTATTTATTAATAAATACCACAAAAGAAAAAAATAAAATAAAATTAATTTATTAAATAAGGATTTATTCCTTTCAAGTGTTTTTTGTTTCCTCTTGGCCTTTTTGAGTTTTTTCTCTTCTAAACTATCATCAAATGCTTAGACTTATCCTCTTTTGATTTTCTCTTCTATTTTTCATTAAACTTTCAGCTATATTTCAAGAGTTTAATTTCTATTCACTGTCAGTGTAAAGTTTCTTTTTACACTTTCTTTCCACTGTCATTCAATCATGTGTTGTCAAATTATTAAAAGAGTTTGATTATCACAACCACTACCTAAAAAGTCTAACTATTTTAATGATGTGTCAACACATGATTGAATGACAGTGTAAAGAAACTTTACACTGACAGTGGATAAAAATTAAATCCATATTTCAATTTGTCTTCTTTGTATTTAATAAAATTGAGTAATTTATATAATTTAAATTAAAAAATAATTATATATGTGTGTGTGTATATAATTCTTGTTCGGCACCTGTTTGAATCCATGTAGCAATTAGCTTTTGAAAGAATTCATTTCAATGTTCAAGATTATTTATAATAGGCATTAGGCAACGGGTTCATCAATTAATCAGTAAACAAGCAAATTTAAATGATTATGTTATTGTCATAATATTGGAAAATCACGAACACTAGAATATAAATCCAAGATATTAACGTAATTGAATAGGGATTAGAGAGTTGTTTTATCACGTAATAATTAAAAGTTCATCGTTAGCCTTATCCAAAACTTATGGGGATCAAGAACGTGTCACATGCGGCCATGCCGATGCCCAGCTAATTAACCACGCATACGAACATGGCTTATTGCTTGTCATTATAATTTTACGTTAATTATAGAGGTTTCTCTTCTTACTTCATCAAATAAGCTACAATTCCGACTAAGATAAACCAAGTTATTGAGGATTGACAAAGCATGTAATTTGCGAAGTAGGCCAAAGAAATGAAAGTTGATGAGGGAATAACGAAATTAAAAGTGAAAATTGTAATATTTTGTTTGGAAATTAGTTAAAAAGAATATGAGAGAAAATATTGCGCTTTGATGTCACCAAAATAAACTCTCTAAAAATGGGTAGAAAACGAAGCAAAAACATAAAACAGCATCTTGTAGTATTTCTTAATTGATAACACGATCAAAAAATTATGGATGAACTGTTAATTTTATAATTCTATTTTCATTTTTACTTCGCCCCATCTAGTTGATATCCAAATACAAGAATGAAGAACTATTTTCTTCTTTCTCATTTCCATTCTTTTTGTTTTCCTTCCCTTCACTTTATTTCCCTCCTAATAATTTTGTCCCGAATAATGTACTATATCTAGCTACTTGTTCAGAATTTTCATTATTAAAAAGTAAAAACTAAATATTTAAGTTTTTTTTAAAAAATACTTAATAAAGTACTAATGTGGATTGGTCACAAAATTGATGTAATTATCAAACTTTACCAACCAGTGGCCTAGTCTCCTTCAACTATTACGCTATACCAATATATATTACTTGAAATGACAGCTCTCTCTTAATTTCTCCCCTAAGTTTTTGGATTCATGTTATGACTTAATAGAAACCCACCATTCTATTTTGGTTAAACAAGGTTTCAATATGGGATAACTACATAATTAGGATCTCCAAAATCAAACATATGACAATAGTTTTCTCTAACCAATAACGATACAAACCACACTTTTCTTCTTAAATCTTGAAGCTAAGGTTGAATCCCATGTACATGCTTAGTCGAATATGTGGTTCGATTTCACTTAATTAGTAGAGTATGATCATAGTTAAAGACTAAATGCAAAATTCCTTTTAGTGGAAGGCCAACACAAGCATGCACTTTGTTTGTTACGGGTTGGAAAGATCTTCTCTGCATTTTGAGCAATGACCTATGGAAGTTGACAAGAGGTGATCCACCATTAACTTCTGTTTGCACACATAACTTGTGGCTGTGAGGGGTTGCGACGAGGCCTTTGGAACACCCTTAACTTGCAACCATGGTTTTTTCGCTTTCATCACAAAGCTTCACGCAAGTGATGAACGATTAATGAAAAGGATGTAATGTAGATGTACTATGGTAATGGACTAGAAAATGGTGCATCAGATAAAAAGATAATGTGCACAAAATATCATGTGTAACATTGCATTTCTTTATTATTATTTTTGACCATCCTGTTTGGAAATCTTTCAAAGAATATGAATTTGTTTTGAAGTTTTGTAAATTTCCTCTTCCTCGCGGTCTAGTTGACTGTGACTAGTTCCACATTCTTTTCTTGGCCTCCAATTAATATCTAGATAACCCAGAACTTCAAAAAAAGTTTCAAAGATGCCACCAAGATCGTTGATTTTCTGAAACCCAACACTATTCAAGAAGTTCAAATGTCACTTAAATGGGTTGGTGGAGAGGAGATGGAAATTTTTAACTTTTAATTTTCTAAAGACGAAAATAAAAATAAAAGTAAATGCTTAAATTGGTCTTTTAAAGATATATATGATATCAGTTTAATCCTCTAATAATTTTTAACATTAAAATAATTCTCAAATATCAAAAAAAATTTCATTACATTGGTCGTCTAAAGTTTTTTTTGAACATCAAGTTAATCATTCACAAAAATAAATTTGATGTTAAAAATTATTTGATGACCAAATTAATGTCTGTGTATCTTTGAAATACCAAATTAGATATTCCCTCTAAAAAGAAATACAATTCTAGTCTTTTTTTTTTTTTAATGTCAGTTAAGAGTCTTTACTAAGCAACGTGAGTGTAAAAAACACAATTTAAGAAAACAAAAAGTAGGATAAATAGCAAGTGATATATTCATTAAAAAAATTGATTTGATGATTATTTAAAATAATAAATATATAAGACTTTAAGACAAAAAAATAAAACTGCTATGGAATTCACAATACTAGTAGCAGAGATGATACTAGCATTTAGTTCCTATACATTATTATATAGCATCTCTTTATGAATTGATATTTTTAGGGTTAAATTACTCGTTTTGGTATTTATATTTTTACTTCAAATTCAATTTAGTCATTATAGTTCAAAATCATTTTGAAATTTTTTTTTTATAATTTTCAAACAATATGCAAAATTGTCTATTATTTGGAGTGAAGCTACAAATAGAAGATCATTTTACGAAGTAAATTGAAAATTATAAGAACTATTTTATATTATTTAAAAATTAAAAGAACCTTTTGAAATAAATTTAAATTATAATAATTAAATTAAGTTTTTTGAAATTATAAAGACCAAATAAATAATTTAATTTTTTTCCAAACAGACAAAATAATGAAAAAGGGACAAAGGATTATAATACTCTCTATTTCCCTTTTTTTCAAGAAAATTTTATCAAGTGACATATAAGAGACTAATTCATATGTAATTACATTCTATTCATTATAATTTATAAAAAAGATACTTAATTGAAATTATGTGAGATATGTGTATAATATGAGCTATTTTAAAAAAGTTACAATAACATGAGGATATTATTTAATGTCTTACATGAGAGTATGTGATAAATGTGTGAATGTAAATATGATTACCTCTTCATATTGTGATATATAAATTTTAAATTATCAATATGTGTTTATAAAACTGGTTGCACATGACATAGTTATAATTCATCATTATTAAGAAAAATTAGAATATAAATGATGTTATTATTATTATTTTTTAATCCAACAAATCGTGTTACTTCACATGATAAGTTATAGATCCCAGGTTCATTGTAAGGGACACTTTGGAGTACCTTTCCAACAGTAACCAGATGAAATGTGACTATAACAGCACACATTTCAGAAAGCTCAATGGTGCAATCAAAGTTTGGTCCCACCTATTCCAATGGGCCTTCTTTAGTTCTTCCATGCCAATGGAATGCCCACGTGGGTTCACGTAGGGTCCCAGCCCTTGACTCCGAAGTCGCTTCACATGGTCCCACTCCATCCCCAGGGCCCACCAGCCGAAGATTGCTTTGAATCGTGGAGGAACATTTTAGGAAATCAAATGTGGCTCAAGAATAAAAGTCTTCGCACCGTTGTGGTTGTGGAGTCCAGTTATACACATTCCCTTCTTTTTTTGTTTTTGGTACTCAAGTTTTATTGGAATACGTTTCTCATACGTATCTACAATATTCCTTACTGTAAATGAAAAAGAAATAAAAAAATCATCATCTTAAATTAATCATAAAAATATATTATTATTTTCTTTTCTGTTTAGAAAAGAATTTAAAACCACTTTACATATGTTTTGTGTTTTTACTAATTTTAAATTTAAAATACCATTTCATCAATTAATTAAATGAAATTTTTTTTTTCTAATACATGAAATAATGATATATAGTTCAAGAGGCTTGGCTCAAGTGACGTCAAAGTCTCTTTGAAGATTATTTAATTTAAAAGTAAAAAAATTATGCATATGATTTTTATAATACAAGATTAAATATGAACATGTCAAAACATATCAAATTGTATTTTAATTGAGAGAATCATTGTTTAGTATTATTTTATATACTTTTATAAGTTTATTCTATTTTGATATCATTTTTTAAAATTAATTTATGAATAATAACATTTTAAAACAGGATAACTATAAACATAAAATGTAATTAGTTTATTTCATGTAAAGTAAGATTATTTTATTAAAAAATTAGATTAGTAAAAATAATAAAAGAATAACTATTATCCACAATTAAATAATCAATTTTTTTAATAATTACATTATTATAAATAAAAAATTTTAAAAAATTTCATGGAAAATAATGTATTAAATCTATTATAACAAACTAAAACACGATATTTTATATGATAATTTTCTTCATTATTTAGTGTTTTAAAAATTGTAACACTCAATTCTATTGGCATTAGAACCTACTTTTATATAGTACAAAAAAAAATACCTGTTTTTATATTATTTGTTTTATACATTATAAAAATGGATGTGGCTATTAGTGCTCTTAATTACTTATTTACTCTCCCTAGTCTTTACTAATTACTTATACTTACAATTTTTAAAATTAGTCAATTAAATGTAAACATAAACAAATAAAAATTAATTAATTAATATTTAGTTAAATAATAATTAATTAGTAAATAATAATTATAAAATCATAATTAAAAATATTTAATAAAGAGTATAAATAATTATTAAATATATTAAACTTAAAAAAATAAACAACACATATACACACACACACATAATAGACAACTTATTAAGTGAAATGAGTTATATTTATTATGAGAGATAAAAATAATGAATCATACATGTTAAATTTCATCTGAATAATTCACATTAACAGATCAAATTATGTGATTTTTTTAAATAATAATTCAACTTTTTTAAATAATTATGTGATACTTATATAACATAAATAATCTTTTAATATTGACAATTCATTTGAGATCTAACAATTATACTTTAATTTTTTCCTTTTTCAAAATAAATCACTATGATAGGCCTAGATATATATTTCAAGCGTTGCATCTGTAAGTGCTAATTTTTGTGAGTTATGTACATCATCTAGCCTATTCTGAAAAAGTTGTGGGGTATGTTACCTAATGACTTGTAGAGTATTGAAGAGTAAAATATTATTATTATTTTTTCTTTAATCAATTTATTTAAAAACAACACGTGGCAGCTTCTAAACACCTCACTCTCAGGGACCACTTGGAGGCTTTCCCAATAGGCACGCGGCCTACAAAGATTCCCCGCCGCCATAACCCTCTGCCTCTTTCTCTCTCTAAACTATTCAATCACGTTTTTCTACTCACTCGGCACGTGCGTGTCATGAGTTTACGAAATTACCCATGAGGGCATCTCAGCTTAAATGGATTAAACTGAAAGTTGGTAATTTTGGATCTAAGTGAAACTTTGTCCGTACGAAATCCAACAAAGCGTGAGAAAAATTGGGTCCTTGGAATCGTACTTAGGTGGCAGATTAAGCTTTTTGATCATAAACGATGATAATAATGGAGGCTTATGTTTGAACTTTTGCAAGTTTTGTCCCTAATGGCCAACTTCAACATTGTTGCTAGCCCACCAATAATACAAGACCACGTCTAAAAAATTACAATTGCTTTTCATCTCTTTTTAACAATCTAGAAACACTTTGGGAGGTTTTGGTTCAGGTCCCGTGGACAAGGTTTCGAAAGTGGGATTCCTAATATAATAACAGTTGTAATAGGGACTTGACAAATGAAAAAAGGGATGGTGTGTGTGTGGAATCAATTATGCACATCTTTAAATTATTATTTAATATGTACGAATCATGCATATAATGCACTCACTACTAATCACACTAGCTAGGGAAATAAGATGAGAATCAAAATATAATAGAACAAAGCTTAATAATTTCAAAGAATGAAATCTCATATAAAGAAAGCTCAAATTACAGATATTTCCCACACCCCCTCTAAAATAAGGAAAATTAAAGGAAAAAGACAAAATACAAACTGAAAAATAATTCACATTTCCTTCTGTTTGCTCTTATAATCCGTGATTTAAAATCTATGTCCATCGTAGATCCTATGTGTGTCCTACATATGAATTTATTCTATTTGATGTTTCTACTTTTGCCCCCTCATCCCTTATCCTATCCGATGTTTTACATGTTGTCAATGAACTCTTGCTGAAAAAACAAGGAGTTTTCAACATTCCAGAAATTGGTCGATGTGTCCCCACCTTGAATCCACTGGGTGTTTGGCTCCATGGCTTGGAAATCCAGCTCCTGAGGGAACAACCCGGATGGGCTGGTGATGCAATCTAAAAAGCTGACTTGAGCTTGTTGGTAGCAATCTGGATTAGGGTTATTGTTATTACTAACCGGGACACAGTAATAATCAGTCAAATCCGAGACTGGTGAGACCTGGGTCCCAAACGAGTCCGATGATGCGGCTGTGCTGCTATTCTCTGGAGTATAACTTTGTGTGACCTGTGAACTGGCAAAGTTGTTGCTCATAATTGCCGGGGTTAACATCATGTTCCCATTATGAACCTCAAAATTGTTATTAAGGTTGTTGTTGTAGTTGTATGCCGTATTGGCGGTGACAGTTGTAGTGGTAGGTAACGTTGGAGAACCAGTGGTGGTGGTGGTGGCGGTGGCAGCCGCGGCGGCTTGAATGCGCTCCACCAGCCTTGGCATCCAAAGGTAGCGCATGGTGTCCTTGAATTGCTTGCTATTCACGTCACATTTCAGTTGTTTGGCATGCTTTTGGACACGGGTTCTCCAATAGTTCTTGATCTCATTGTCGGTTCTTCCCGGCAAATACTGAGCAATTTTGGACCATCTGATCCAATCAATAAACAACATTAGATTAAAAGTTAATCCAAATCTGAAAATAAATAATTCAATAAAAATAAAAATTGGTATGTTTTGAATGCATGCATATTTGGCTTACCGGTTTCCCCAGCGAGCATGGAGCTCGAGAATAAGAAGCTGTTCTTCAAGTGTGATGTTTCCACGTCGAACATCGGGACGCAGGTAGTTCAGCCACCTCAATCTGCAGCTCTTGCCAGTTCGTTTGAGTCCTGTAACAAAAGGAGATTGCTTAAATTGGTAAAGTTCTTGTGAGAACAAAATACTACTAATTAGGGAAAAGGGATCGAAGAGCATTTTTTTTTCTTGTACTTTTTTTCTTCTGAAAACTTGGGTGGTGATATCAAATTATCAATTTATTTTATTTTCCCTTTTTCATAAATGGGGTGCGGCCAAGCAATTACCAGCAAACTATATTTAATATTTCATTTCAAGCCCCACCACACAAGTATATGTCATTGAAGTCCTAACATAATTCACTATCATCATGCTCTTCATATAAGAAAACCGCAAAGTTTGGCTTTTCCAATTTGTTTTAATCCTCAATGGACCGGGGTTTCTACCCAAAATTGATTGGTGATGAAACGAGACAAGAAGTGGAGGGCTTTCACACCACAATTATAGAGAGAGAGATATAGAAGCTAGAAAAGCAGTGTTGAAGAAAATAGTTGAAGTATTTTCTGGTCAACAATTCCAATCGCATGAAATAGCTAGTATTATTGCCCCAGATCAAAACGAAAACCGAAGAAGAAAAAAAGAAGTTAATTACCAGCAGAGCGAGCAAGGGAGTTCCAACGACCTTCGCCGTGATTGGCAATGTAATTGATGAGGGCGAGGTCCTCATCGACGGTCCAAGGGCCTCTTCGGAGGTCCATCTCGTCCTCGCTTTGGAGGGTGGTGGTGGAGTCGCTTCCTATTCCTTTCACATCCATGAGTAACTTGGGACTGATTGATTCAAACCCAAAACGAAAGAGCTTTGATTTAAGAGGTGTTAGCTTTGATTTTAGTTGAAGAGGTATGAGATTGAGAGAGGGAGAAAGCTAGAGACAGACAGAGAGTTTTGGCTTATTACAAAGATAATACAGAGGTGTGGGGCTTTTTATAGATATTCAAGGATGGGGTTTGAAAATGAGGGAGAAAAACTTCAAAAAAGAAGAAAAGAAAACGACGGAGTTGGGAAGAGATGAGAGAGTGAGAGAGAGAAAGTAAAAAAAAATGATTTAATTAATTGACACTTAAATGAGAATTTGGAGGATGATAATAATTATTTAATTATTATTATTATGGTTTGTAAGTAAGGAGTGGCTACGAAGTTTGACGCTTTGACAGTTTGACTTCCCAGGCTTTGTTGTGTGCGCGTGCTTGCCCGCTGAGTTTATTGGTTGCTGTAACTGCCCCAGTTGCTCACAACTCACAACTCACAAACTATCTGGTTCACCGTGTTCACAGCGTACTTAAGAATTCTTATGGCAGTTTTCCACACTACCATTTCTCCTGAAAATTATTTTATTGTCGCTATATTTATTCATCTATTACTAAACATTCATTTTAGAAAAGTATTTATGTACAGATATTTTTTAACTGTCAAATTTAATTTATATTTTATTATATAATATTTTAAATTTAATTAAATGACATGTATGATTACGTTGTATCATGTATTATGTTTTTAGTAAAATGATGTAATATTCTCATAATACATCATAATTTTTTCTTAGGTTAAAATATAATTTTGATCTCTATAATATACACTTATTTTTAATTTAGTCCTTATATTTTTTTTCTTTGTAAATCAGTTCTTATACTTACAATCGTTAGCAAAACAGTTCATACCGTTAGATTCAGTTATGACGCCGTCAGTTTATAATCTGACGTGAAAAACGTAGGCTGAGGTGGCACTGTCCCTAACATTAGTATAGGAACCAAATTAAAAATTAGAGAAAACTACAAAGACCAAATTAAAAACAAGATAAAACTATAGAGACCAAATATATAATATGATATCAGTTTAACTTTAAGTATAATAATAGTTTTTATATATTCTTAAAAATTGTAAAATCGATAGACAAGAAAAAGAAAAACTTAAAACTTGCAAATTTTTTTAATTTTTTTTGGCTTCTCATGGTTTTCTTAGGCCAAAAGGCAAGAGACTAATCCTTCAGGAGGTGTCAGAAGAGGGGACACATTCTAACTGTATTTTTTTCATATACATCTCAATGATCGAACCCAAGACAAGATGTGCCCCAAGGTTGACATAATGATTAAGGTATAACAAGGTGTGTTTCTTACCTTAACTACTCGAATTCAAACTTTAGACCAATTAATTATCTTAAATGCACCACTCCAATGTAGGATGTGCCGTTAAGATCCTCAAGGAGAGACTATATGACGTCACAATTGACGCAAAAAGTTGGTTTAATGATACTCTTACGTATAATAAAAAGAAAAATACTATTAGTTTTTAAGCAAATATATTTGTTTGTTAGTAGGATAAAGCATGTTTCTCTCTTTAGAAGCATGTATGCTAACATAAAATGCTATAATGTTTAGATTGTGCTTAGGGACATAATGCTTCATAAATATAAGGTTACACATTATGTAGAATGTAGAAGAAAAATAATTAAGCTAAAATGTTCTTAAGGTATATTATACATATGGTCTTTATAATTTTATCTTATCTTTAATTTAATCATTATAGTTTTATCTTATTTTTAATTTAATCTTTATAATTTTATCTTGTTTTTAATTTGGTCTCTATACTAATATCAAGGACGATGACGTGGACAAAAACGGTGTCACCTCAGCTTCCGTTTTCCACGTCAGAATATAAACTGACGGCGTCATAAGTGAGTCTAACAGTAGGAACCATTTTACTAACGATTGTAAATATGAAGACCGATTTACAAAGAAAAAAAAAGTATAGAGACTAAATTGAAAATGAGTGTATACTATACGGACCAAAATTATATTTTAACCTTTTTCTTATTTTAATCCTCTAAATATATATAAGACATCACATTGATTATTTATTTATTAATTATTAACAACAATAAATTGATCTTTGGATGATAATTAATGCAATCAATTTTATTATTTAAGAACTAATTTGATGACAAAAATATCATATTAAAAAATGAGCTTAATGTCACATATATATTTAAAGAAATATTTTCATATATTTAAAAATAAAAAAAATGTAATGTCGTATTTATTTTTAAAGTTCTAAAATTAGTTTTTATTCTTTACCTATTTTATTTAAATAGTTTGTTGGAAAATGCTTCTCTTGTAAACACTTGTTGGTTAATTATTTTTATGTAAAGCAATATGATTGAAAAAATATTATTTTATAAAATTTAATTTTTCTAAAATGTTTTTAATTGAATTTTTAAAAAAAAATTAATTATCTTTTGTTGTTCAATTTATTTTAGAAAAGGTTTTCCTACGTACTGATGTAATTTTTAATGTCTCGAAAGACTATTTATTGTGATGCATGAAGTATACACAGACGTATGTATAAATTAAAAAAATAATGGGCTTTGACCCCTTTATTCTAAATTTAAAAAAACAAAAGTAATAAATGTGAAGAAAAAGTATAAGTGTATTTAATATAATTTATTTCAATTAAACTCATATATTTTTAAATTATTAAATAAAAAAATAAAAAAATAACATTTTTGCACCAAAGTTGAAGACAGAAAATTATCCAAAAATTCTCTTTATTTGCAAATATTAATAATAATAGAGATAGAGATTAGATGCTGGACCAAATATGGTGATAAAATATTTTTTGTGGGACTTACAAAAAAAAATATGAATTATTTCTTATTGAATACACGAAAATCCAATTTAGCCTAGTTCTTGCAATAGAAAAAGAAAATGGGCTTGTTTCACAGAGGAATAGTTAAAATACAAGAGAATATTTTATTTATCAAAATTTTCAACTAATAATCTAACTAAATTATCTTGTAATTTATTAGTTTATCCCATCATTTTTAGCTATTTACAGTTTACAAATAAAGTGAGTTTTTATACTTGAAGTTCAAGGGAATCTTGCGGTTGTTGAGAGATCCTCTAAACGTGGGCCAAATTTTCTTTCCCAGATATTCCCGAATGGCCTTTCTCATCCCCTTTTTCTCCCTAGGCCTCTATATTCTTATTCCTCTCCTTTAGAGTTTCACAATTAAATAACCAAAAAAATGTCAATATATTAATTAACATTTTGCCGCTTTAATTTTAAGGTTTTATTATAAACTTAGTAGTGAGTCCAATTATATAAGTAGAAAATAATTCTCTTACGCTAAGTGTAAGCAATATGTAAAGAATTCAAATTGTATAAAAATAAAAATTAAAATTCAATTATTATTTAGTAATTGACAAAAAATACAAATTACAAGTATAAAATTGTATGTTTGACTATTTAAGTTTGAACTTTGAGCCATCACTTAAGAAAACTAGTTAATTTTTCTAAATATATCAAATTAATATCGGGTGTGCACTCATAAAATCGCTTAAAGAGAAATTTAGTCTCAATTAATATAAAAGTAGACACGAAAATAATCTTACAATATATATATATATATATATATATATATATATATTGTAACGTGAAAACTGTCTCTTAATAAGGTAAAAACTGACACAAAGATAATGTTACAATATATATATAAGGATGAGGATCTATTCACACCAAGTGTAAATCTTGACACACTTACACCACTCAATAATTTTTTGTAGAATGTGAATTTAACATATTCAATTGTTGAATTGAAAGTTCTCATAAGATAGATCAACCCCATAAAATTTATTACAATTAAAAAATTATTTGATACCTTATTGCATTACTTTATTTTAACGTAGAATATGGTTTTAAAATGTAAGTAAAATGTCTACTATTAGATTAGATAACTATATATGTCTGATGTATTTAAAATTTGGTATGCATAATTATTAAGATGCATATAATTCAACGATTGTATTGGTTAAAATCACATTCTACAAAAAATTATTGAGTGGTGTAAGTGTGTTAAGACTTACACTTAGTGTAAGTGGATCCCTACCCATATATGTATATATATATATATATATCTCTCTCTCTCTCTCTTACACCGGTATAAGACTTTATCACTCTTATACCACTCAATAACTTTTTCTTGGATAATTTTCTCACAAAATTTACTGTTAGATTGAAAGTTTCTATCATGTAAATCATACCTATAAAAATTCACATTAATCTGAAATTGTTTTGTGACTCATTAGTATACATCAATATTAACATAATATAAACTATTGAAATATATGAAAATATGAACTATTTGATTATATTCTTATTGATATTCAATTGTTTTAAAATTTGACACAAATAATCAACATGATTTATAGTTATAATTTAACGGTTGAATAGACAAAAAATATACTCAATAAAAAGTTATTGATTGGTGTAAGAGTGATCAAGTCTTACATCATTTTAAGTTGATCCCTCTCTATATACACTAGTGTAAGACTTAATCGACTTACATCACTCAATAATTTTTTATTAAGAAATTATTTTGTGACTTATGATATATATCAAAATTAACATAATATAAACTATTGAAATATATAAAATTTGATCAATAAAAAGTATACTTAATAAAAAAATTATTGAGTGATGTAAGTGGATTAAGTCTTACACCAGTGTAAGTTGATCTCTTCCCTATACATGTACACACACATATATATAATTGTTTTACTACCTCCATTTCCATTCGGTGTAAGATTATTTCACACTAAGGATGTGTATAGAATCAAACACCAAATGGAAATTGTGTTAGTTACTTATAGAAGAGTGGTGATAGTTTATATATATATATATATATATATATATATATATATATATATATATATATATGGGTCTGGATCCATTTACTCTAGAAGTAAGTCTTGTAAACTTACATTGTTGAATAAATTTTCATAGAATTATTATTTTTCTAATCTAACTGATGAATCATGTAACATTATCATGAAGATCATGCATACCAAATTTAAAATAAATTGGACATGCATAAATATCTAATCTTATAATTGACATCTACTAATATTTTGAAAAGCATATTATACGTTAAAATAAAGTAGTTAAATGAAGTATTCATTAATTTTAAAATTCTATAAAACTTTATAGGCTTGATCTACTTAATGAGAATTTTCAATCCACTAGTTAGATTGATGAAATTCAAAGTTTATAAAAAGTTATTAAATAGAGTAAGTGTGCCAAGACTTACTCTTGGAGTAAATGGATCCCTATCCTATATATATAGGGCATATCTAATGAGAAGAGCGGTTTATTGTGAGAGTGAGAGAAGCAAATCTTGACCATTAGATCATTTATGTATGGTCAAGATTATAATATAAAGTCATATGACTTTTTTAAGTGGTCATGTGACATTTAAGTAACTTCTAATCTTGACCATTGGTCAAGATTTACTCCTCTTATGTCTCATAATAAAATAGTTCTCTCACTAGATATTCCCCCATATATGCCCATATATATATATATATATATATATATATATATATATAAACTATCACCACTCTTCCATAAGTAACTGCCTCAATTTCCATTCGGTGTTTGATTCTATACACATCCTTCGTGTGAAAGAGCATTTCTCCTAATAAATTTAAGTTGATGTATGCACCTGCTAATGTTACCGAGCATCTCAGGCACCAATCTTAGGCATTGCTTGCGCAACACACTGCGGTCTGGATTTCATTTTTGTAATGAAAAGTGGATTATAATCTAACATCTGTGTCATAATGAAAAGGCCAAGGTTTCTTCTATATGCACACTAGGACGGCTGCAATAAATTTTCCATTTAATCTTTGAATTTTGATGAGGCTTTGAGGGACCATTTGCTAAATTCCATTTTTAACAAGTGATTGTATTAATGTTTTTTTATATTGTAAATTAAATTGATGACATCTACCCACAGTCATAGTCACTTGAGTAACGTTCAAATAATTTATGCTTACTTTTTACAGAGATTGAAGTTTTTCTTTTCTACAAGATTAATTAAGTGAAGTTTTAATTTCTAATCAAATTTTAAAATTTAATTTAACCCCCCCCGTCAAGTCCAAAGTAACAAAAACTGTATAAGTGTAATTATATTGATAAACTCCGTGGATTGGAACCTGACATTCTGGCTGCTTTCTGAAAAAAATTGGCACCATGTTTTCATCCCTTTCCAAAATGAGGTATACCGTAGCTTATATATATACATACTGAATTGGATGGTTAAATACTTTTTCTAAGTGCTTTAATTAGTAAAAGCACTATTGATTTCTATTAACTATCCCACCTACAACATTTGTAGCAGTCAATTGGATTGGACCACCTGCATACAGGTCATAGAGTAGTGCTACTTTACATTATGGAGTACTGCAATTCTAATTGCACTATTATATGTGTAATTATAATTATTAGTGTTATGTAAATAATTTTTTTGAATCATATAGTTTGGCCATAAATGATAAAAAGCTAACTATATTTTAGATATATCTATCACTATATCATATTAGAAAATAGCAAATTATGGTTTTCTTTGTTTTTAGAATTTTGAAGGAAACAAAAAGGAATATTATTTTCCTTTCTCTTCTTCACATTGAAACTATCTGAAATGTTCCAACTAATGGCACTATCTCAACAAAATTTGAGGAAAAAAATATGAAATTACATAAGCCCATATGATCGATATGGAATAATGTACCGACCTGTATTCTCTGCATATATCAAAGGCTGCTGGCTGCTGCTATTACAAGTAAGTTTAAGTCTAAATTTACCAGATGTTGCCACGCGCACATAAGGGAGTTATTATTTTCTCTTTTACTATATACTTTTAATTAAGAAAAAGATATATTATAAGTTAGCTTTTCTCTTCATCTTAATCTAACTCATCAGAGGGGGTGGGGAAGAAATCTGGAGTTCCATTGACTGTCGACAGGTATTACATGTTGGGCAAGTGTGACACATGTCTTAAAATATTGCCACAACCTTAGATTATGATTTATATATTGAGCTTCGATGGACCTTATGATTAACTATATATATATTCTCAATGGAATTTTTAATGTGGTTGGGGAAAAGAAAGATATATTATCCCCGCGATTCGACCATGATTTTTCACAAAACTAATTAGATTTGAGAAAGCATTTTCTTCGGATAAGATGGCAAAGTCTGAAAGACAAGCTATAATGGGTGGAATCTAAAACGTGGATCAGCATGCATGTTGTTTCATTATTATTAATTATTATAATAATTAAATATATTTATTTTTTCTTTATTAATATTGATATCCTTGTATGTATGGATATGTGATTATGATATATGCACAAGAAACAGGAAACGTTAGTTTTATTACCCGACAATCACGTGGCATGTAAAGCTAAAACTTATATGCTTGCTAGCGTCCACAGGAATTTTGCTGCTTTGTTAATTAGAGTTTTATATACGGTATGCAATGCTTTTGTCTCTTGTAGTATGACATCTTTTCCTTATCAAATTGTTTCCATTTTCTAGTCTCTATTGCCACTAGGGTCAGGAAGCTATCTAATTAACAAAGTTTACTACGACGACGCAAAACGTTTCACTCTTCAGTGAGAACACTGCATACATCCTTGCTATTCAGGGTGGTATATATGTATAATTAATAAATATAGCTTTGGCAAAAAAGAGAGTATAATTAAGTTAAAAAATTTTGGCTTGATGAACATGTATCTAGATTTAAAGGCTTGAGAATTTTTTACGAATTCATGTTTTAAATTTGACAACTATTAGTTATATATTTACTCATTTGAGTTATTGTACATGATGTTTATAGCTATTGTTATTATTATTTTTAAACATTTTATCATTATATAATTCAAATAAAGTAAATTAAATATTTTATTTATGGTAAGGAAAAAAAACAAAAGAAGCGTATATAATTACCGCTATAATAAACCAAAAAAATATTTTAATCTAGATATTGAGAAGATTCAAGCTACTTCTTGTTTGGTTCAATAATGCTTTCTTCATTTTTAAGGGCATGGTTAAGCCTATGTGTAAGGGACCTCCTAGCTAGCTAGCTAGATAGGCAAGTAGGTAGAGGCTTTGTTTAAATCCCGTTAGATGCTCTCAAAAGAAAAATGCGATTCCATAAAGTTGATGGTTATTATTCAGTTACTCTGCCAATAGTAATCCTGTTATTCCACAATATTGGCTTTAGAAGGTTCTCAATTTGTGTAGATTTGCACCCACGTCGTCTAATTTATTGTGAGTTTGATTTAGTTTTTGGAACTCAAAGTTATAATTTAAATAAAAGTATTAAGAAATGAATTTTTACTTAAATTATAATTTAAAAATTTTTAAAAGTCAAATTATTAATTTGAGAGGAATGTTATAGTTCTAAAAATCCTTTTTTTGATACATTTGGAAAGAAAGATAATTTCCGTTATTGATACCCAGGACCAGCTCCCATTATTGATTGTGAAGGAGAAAATTGCCACGAACCCCTATTACGTACCAATTAATGAAACTATCCCAATTATCTTTCAAAATAGCCCAAGACTGTTCGATAGTAGTTGATACTATATCCGCTGCATATTACAGTATCACTTACAAAATAGCGAGGGCAATGATTTTGCCTTCCACACAAAGTTCTGAGTACGTTGTGCCTAATTACTTTATATCAGATTATAATAACCAAAATAGTTGTGATATTATCCAATTAGAATTTGGATGCTTCAAAATGAGTGATGTATATTAGAGAATAAAATGTAAAATGTAAAATTGTAATAATTGATGAGAAAATTAAAAGTTTAAAATTTTATGAAATACAAACACTTGCATAACAAATAATGAATATGTGATAATCAACTCCTTTGATTTTTCATCGTTAGATATATAAATAATTCATGAGCTTATACTTAAGAGCTTAAGCTATTTGAATACCATGTCAATGATTAACTCTCTCAATCACTCAAGTTTTTTGGGGAGTTGGTTCTTGATATAGTATCAAAATCTCTAAAATTCAAGTAGTCAGGAATTCGATTATTGTCGCCATCAAATAAAGTTGAATTTCAGTATAAAGTAGAGTGTGTATGTACATTGTCCACCTTTCGAGCTAAAAAAAATCAATCATTGACAACTTAAGCTATTAGAAGAGTTAGTCCTTGACACTCATCAACGATTATAATTTTACACTTTATTCTCTAAAGTGCACATCTCACTTTAGATTATGCAAATCTATCAAATTAAAGGAGGTAATTCATGTTAAAGTATCAGCTTTAAACTTTATTAAGAATGAGTAGAATGAGATTTATAAGAGGGAATAGGTTATTCGTTACCTTTTATATAATCCTCAATGGATTAAAAAATTAGGCATCCAATGATATTTTGACACTACTAATTACATATAACCTCTATGTACTTAATTATTTTACTATCGTTAATCTTTGGTAGTTATCAACGATTTAATATAAAACAATAAGTAATGCATGTGATGTTCAACGATAAAATAATACATATAAGATCGAAGAGATATAAAATATTAGAGACTTTTAGGGGTGTTTGGTTCACTTTTGGAAAACATATTATTGGGAATGACATGTCTAAAAATGGTATTCTTTGGTAACCGGCGCAGTGATCGAAATCACTGGCCATCGCCAACCGCCGGTGGTAGGGAGTGGTGGTCGAATTTCGATGACCAACATGGTGGTTGAAGTCACCTGTTAACGTCAATCGTCGTCGAATTCTAGTAACCAGCATAATTAATGGTTGAAGTCGCCGGTAACAATAGGCGTGACCGAATTCTGATGACCGACAAGTTGGTCGAAGTTGTTGGTCACTGTTAACCGCCAACAGCAACGAGGTAGTCGGATTCTGATGATTAGCCATCTCGGATGATGGTCACTAACAATAATGTAGCAGTGATTGGTTAATGACATAGCAATAGAATAGTAGGTATTTTGAACATTTCACATGAAAAGGATATTCTCATGCTATGAGAATGTTGCAAACTCACTTTCTCCCATGCAAATGTAAGTGTGAGAATGTTGGACAAAAATTATTCCCAAAAATCATTTTTGGATGAAAATATTTTTTGAAATATTGTATCAAATATGAAAGTCTAACATTCCCATATAAAGATTCTCAAGAATAAAAAAATTATTCGCGAACCAAACGTCTCGTTATGGTGTTCCACACATTTTAGGAGCATGTCATGTTCTAAGTTGTTTAATGAATACATGGCCTCAATTTATTATGTGAATGTTACAATTGCTTCTCCCTATACTATGATTTAGGATAGGTAGTTCTTTTTTAACACCGATCACATTTTTAGGTATATATACCTCTGCGATAATTAAAATTACATGAATCTTGAACACAGTTAAAATTGTCACTAGAGGGCAGAGATATGCTTTGAAAATGTCATTGACACTTTATAAAATTGTCCCCAGAAAAAAAGTGTTACCAGGAGGATCAACCGGAGCATTCACATAATAAATCAATGAAACATATTAACCTGTAATTTATTAAATGAATTCGAGGATGACATGCTACTATGAAGTATTGTATAAATCTCCAAAAATAGTGTATTTGCTTATTTAGTGGTGTGCAAAATGAAGTCACCTAGACAATGCATTTGTCCGGGGATGCAGTGTGAAAAGGGTTTCCTGCTAAAGAGACCGAGCTCTAGAGATATTCCGGAAGGATCAGTTCCTACTCCCCACAAGGAAACTAGAGTGTAAAAGCAGAACAAAAGAAAGAACAAAGTTTGATAATCGCTACTTGATCTTTGACACGTGCCCCGCCCACTATATATAATCCTTTCTCAGTAATTAGAAATTTAGAACACCAGCTGTAGTCAAGCCCCACCAAAACCCACCACCCATTACAGGTTCATGAGCATTATTGTAGTAATTTTAGTTGTGTTTTGATTTTTCTTTCCTAATTATCTTCGATCCACTTGGTTTTTTGTTAGATAATAATTTCGAAAAAAAGGTTTTGGAATTTATGCAATTGATTACTCATTCTCATGGAAAGTTCAGCAGATTAGTGAAGGGTAACGAACAAGACGGAAGAACAGGGAGAGGAGAGCAAAGACGAAAATGTAGACAGTTAGCATGACAAAGCATAAATTATTAAAGATGGCAGAAAAGTCATTGGGAGTAGCACATTAGAAATTGCTGAAATCTGACATTACTAAATTGATAGCCTTTTGTTTTCTTTATGTGATTTTGCTCGTACTTTTTCCTTACAAAATGTCAGAAGACACACCTAATCCCATGTTAGTTTTATAATTAATGAGTTATCCTTCAAAATATATACAAGTGCTTATACTAAGCAACTTTTGAGAGCACTAGTTTTGGTAGAAACGTTTGTTTTTTATTTTTTTTATTTTAAGAAAGGTAAGTGGCAATTAGTACAGATGATTACAAGAAATAAGAATGTCAAGCTAAGTGAGAAAAATTCTTCATATAACAGCATTCTTGACCACCGATTATACCATAAGAAGGCATCTATGCCAACCCCAACTCTTTGAAACTGATATTCTAGTTAAGTAATAATTACTGTAAAATTTAATTTCATAATGGGATGCGTTATTGGGATCCATGTCACTTGGAATATTTTGGGTTCAATGAGAGTGACACCATCCATAGTTTCCTGGTCTTTTTTGTCAAAAGATAGCCGGGTTTTCAGGATTTATGGCGTTGACATTTCCCTTTTGGACCGTGTTCTCCTCACATCAAATTATCAAATTACAAACTCCCTCTTGTGTGTTTGTGTATATTTCAGAATGAAAAAGGACTATCTTGATTCTTGATAAGTTGATGTAATTTATTATCTTTGGCCTCTGTACAATCTGAAGCGTCTTTGACCCAAATTGCCTACAAGTGTTTGTTAATTGTGACCCTTTTTCGTCTCCCCAATCTTTTGACCTCTTCGAATTGAGGCAAAGCGTGTATTTTCTCCCCTCCTGAGAAGTATTATGTTAGGTATAAAAAAGGTGTAGAAAAGTATGCGATGAACATTGAACTAATCCATTGTATTCACATACCTTACTATTTACTTACTTGATGAATGCGATTATACATAAAGGATATGTCATTTATGTGATGTCTTGTCGTAAACGATAATTAGACATTCTAATGCCATAAATTACATTACTGAACAACTTTTAATTTGGCTTATTTCGTTGTTAGACTAGTAATAACGAATCAAGTAGGGTCATTATAGTAACTGTATTAATCAATATATATGTAGTTATGTAACTGTCAAAATTTAATTTCCAGATATATCATTCATTTTATCTTTGCATTCAAATATATATATATATACACACACACACTCGAAATGTGTTCATTAATCTAAAGTAAATCACGCAGATTGCTTCTCAAGTTTGCTTAATAACTTAAAGATACTGTACCAAAAAAATAACTTGAAGATATTGGGTATCAAACAATTTTTTTATGTGCCTTAAGTAAGCTGTTATCATATTAAACACAACATCCAACGCGAATATTCGTGATAACTCAAGTATTCTAAGTACCTAAGTTAATATGTTACATAAAAAACATTTGTTTAAAAAAGATGGAGGGTTATGCTTAAAAATATATCTTTTGAAAGTATGACATTTTTAGAGAGTAAGGGTTTGATATTATTTGACTTCAACACTAAATTAAAAATATTGAGCACTTAAAATGAATTAACAATATTTGTTTAATACAAACTGAAAGTAAATTTAAGTGAAAAAAATTAAAAAAACGTTAATATATTTGTTGAGTAGAGTTGAAGAGTTATAACTAAATATATTAACCAAGAATTTAGGCTCCGTTCGGGGTGATTTTTGATTTTATGTTTTAAAATTTTTAAAATTCAAATCTAGTTTTAGTTCTGAGTTTTGAGTCTTAGTTTTTATTTTTATTTTTTGAGTCAAATCATTCTTTTTACCTCGCTTAAGTATTAATTCACTTAATATAAAAAAAATTGACACATAAAAATAATAAAAATTGACAATAAAACAATTAAGTTTGGAATAAAAATAAAAATACTTAAAAAATTAAATATATATATATATAATTTTTTACAACAAAAAAATATATTATAAAAATAAGAAAAATAGTAATCATAAGTAGTAGGACCAACTACGATAGCAACAATAATAATAAAAATAATTATAATGCTTATATAATTTGTATTTAGTTCCTATTGAGCAAAAATTACACATGAATAAATAGTAAAAATATTAAAAATATCATACGATTTCATTAATCAAATTAATAAAATATTTGCATATTCCTCTGAACTAATTGTGTTTGTTCTTGAATTGTTCCATTGTGTATTCTTTGCCAAATTTTGTTTTTAGCTCTTCCTTGATATGTTTCCATTCTGCGTTTGTAAGAGTAGTTGTCTGTCTATTACCCTTCTTAACTTCTTCCTCCGATAAAGTTATGAAATGAGATTCAATATTTTGTGACCATATGTCTTTTTTAGTTGCTATAATCTCAATCACGTCATCTCCAACCGCTTCATTCTCATTTGTCATATAATAAAGTTGTCTTAAAAATGCGAGCTATTTTTATATCTAACAAACTAATTAACATGAAAGTACTTCAAGAAATGAAAATTGTAGCACAAACATCATAAACTAACCAAAAATTACAAAGCAAAAGCGTTAAACAAACCAATAATATTCCTAACTAATGTAGGATAAGCAATTTCATAATTTGCTGGAAAATACAAGAGTGGTGAATGAAACCACAATTACCAGAACTGATATTATTATCTCGTAGTCATTTTACATCAATAGAATTAGAAACCAAAACTTATTGTTGAATGAAACTTAACTATAACTATATCGTGAGTCATTAACATCATTAGAAACCAACAAAATTAAAACCATAATTGTAACAACATCAACCTTGTTGAGAAGGGAATGGAGAAATGATGAGAAAGGTTTGTAAAGAAAATGAAAAGGTGAGAAAAAATACAATAGAGACAAAAAAAGGAAAAAAAATAGCCATAGAAGAGAAGAGAGAAAAACTATCTTCACAAAAGTAAGAGAGTCAAGAGCAGAAGAGCCAGCAACAAGAGAGGAATGATGAAGGGGTAGAGAGGGATGGTGAAGGGAATGGTGAGGTACGAGAGAGAATGTGGTTTTAAAATGAAAACTGAAACAAAAATCACGGTTTTGTGTCTTAGAAGAAAATTGTTTTAAAATTAAGTAAAAAACCAATTTGAATCTCATTTTACTCGAACATGTTTCGTCGTCAAATTTAACTTTTAAAACCAAAAATAAGAAACTTACAACCACCCCAAACGGAAACTTAATAATTGAAATCATATAAGATATTATTTTAAGAATGCTTAATTAATGACATTAATAAATATATAATTAATGAAAACGGAAACCCACTCAAAGTTTCAGATGTGTTTTTAGTTTTTACCCGAAGATATTGATAAGAATTTTATTAAGGATCCGTTTGGATGATATAATTGAAATTTTAATTTTAATTTTAATTTTAATTTTATTTCTATTAGAATTAGAGTTGATAAAAATCTTAATTTTTATATTTGTAACAATTAAAGAATTAAGACTTTAGAATTGTAATTCTGAACTGAGCTGAAATTTTATTATTTAAATAATGTATCAAGAATTTATAAATATATAACAAATAAATTTAAATTAATAAATAATAATTTAAAATTATAAAAAAATTCAATATAGCTTCTGTTGCTAAATTACAGCAATCACAATGAATGTCAAACTAAAATACACCATTGAAGATGATGAAGGTGATTGTAGAATGTCGACGTAAGTGATCGGAGGAAGCATGGTGATTTTGCCCATTGCATGCGCGACGATGAAGTGATCAGGGCCTGTCAGCGATTAGCACGTCGAAGGCGCAATAGTCAGTAGACAAAGTGACAGAAGCATGCCAGTGGAGATGTTATCAGACTATGTCGATGTTGCAAGCGGTAATGAATGTTAGATTGTTTTTACTTTTTACCTTTTAATATTCAAAAAATAAAAAATCTTAGTACTTGAAATTATAATTTTTAAGGTTTAAACTAAAAATTGATAAGAGTAGTATAAATTAGTTATTTTTCAATTCTATGAAATTTGACTCAGAATTAGAATTTTAATTCTAATATACACATAAAATAAGATAATCAAAATTAAAAAATCTAATTTCAATTCAAAAACTTAATTCTATTTGCCAAATAGGGCTAAAAGAATTCTGCAAAACACTCAAGAAAATAACGAGTACAAAATTGGACAAGAAAACCCAAGCTGTAACTCTGATCCAATTTTGTTCTACTGTCCACATTTTCAGGTGCTTGATATTTTGTCTTTGAGATTTTTTTCCAACCAATGAATACAGCAAGAGAGATAAATGTTTGAATGCTCAATCGTCCGATTTAGATTTACAAATATTAGACTTTTTAAAAATTATCCAATGTTTTAAGAACCCGATCAGAGATTGAACCAGCGAGACTTTCGGGTCATGATTCAATTGGATGAACCAGTGGTCAAATCGGATGACGTAATAATTATATAAATAATTATTTATATACATATTTAATTAAAATACTCTTATTTTGAGAGTAATAGGAATTTAAGAAAAAAAATTAGGGTTTAATCTTTATTTAAAAAATAACTATTATTATTTCTTTTAAAAATATTCATTACTATGAAAATAATTATTAATTTTTTTGAAAATCAATTGGTCTAACTGTATTAGTTCATTTTTCATTGCATTGATTTTAAAAAGCTTGTGAAATCGATATAAAATGCATTCAAATCGGACAAATGAGTAAAAAATTATGACTTTTGAAAAATAAATGTAAAAAAAAAATCCTAAAAACAAATTAAAAAAATATGAAAAAGTAATTAAAAATTCAAAAAAAGTAAAAAAAAAATTAAAAAATTTGAACAGGCCGGTTTTCAAGAACCGGGTCCCATTCATCCGGGTCGCCAGTTCAACCCGATTCAATCCAGTTCTTCCCGGTTCAATGACCAAAATAATTTTTTAGATGGACTGGACCGGCCAGACACGCGGATCACAGTCTAATTGGTTGGACCGGCGGATCCAGTCCAATTTTCAAGCCATGAAATTATCGTGTTTTATCATTTTTTTTTCAATTCACGTTTTCATATAAAATATCTTTTATAGTATATAACTTGGATGAGCAACAAAGAAAACGAGATAATAGTAATTTTATATTAGGAGTGAAAATAGGTCATATGACCTAACAGGGGTCTATAACTTAATTTATTTTTGACCTATTTCACCTTAGCCTATTTATCAAATAAGTCAGATTTAGGCTCTTAAAAATACCTATTTAGTTAAATAGATCAAGACCCAGGTCTTTAAAAGTTTTATCTAACCTAACAGGCTAACTTATTTATTTATTATAATAACATATAATTAAAATTTTATAATACTTGAATGATTTATTAGTTATATATTAATATAATATATTTATTTTATACATAATACAATAATTTTATTAAATGTCATGTATATTTGATATAAAATTTAAATTTATTGACTAATTTAAAGACTTTTATGCAATCTTAGTCTTTAAATAAGTTTTCAAGTCAGCTTAAATTTTTAAATTTTCATAAAAATATCAAGTCAAACAAAAAAAAAACTTACAATAAGTAATAGGCCAAACTAATATTTTTTAAAATAGGTGAAGCTTACTTAAAATAAAACCTAACTTATTTACACTCTTATACTATATTAAGCTAACCTAACGTAACCTATTTTCACCAATATATTATATCAAGCTGGCATGCAAAGGTTGACTCTGATTGCACATTGAGTGGTTATCTTGAAAATGCCGAAAATGGAGCAGCTTCTTTTCCCATTTTTCCTTGCCCTGTCTACCCAAGATTGTGTAAACAAAGCAAAGGTTTCTAGATTGTCATAAAAAAAATTACCACACGAAGAAGAAAAACGATTAAAAAAATGTCATCCGTGCACCTCCTTTGTCTTTATTATCTGCCTCCAAGCTAATGGTCACCAGATACCAATTCCTAGCGCCTCTCTTTTTGCTCCGTTCTCAGTAGCAGATGTCTTATTATTATTTTTAGTTTGGATTAAATATATTGGAATGAACGAAACCCACTTAATTAACTATTGTTTTTTTTACGAAAAAAGTTTAGAGAAAAGGGAGGGGTAATTGCGTCATTCCAAGCATGTCATAATCTTCAATAATAACTTACAGTAATATTTATAGATAATTTACTAATAAAGGATCATCAATAAAATTCAAACTTTAAATTTTTACGTTGACGCTGTTTGATTTTATCAATTAAACTAACTTGGATTATCCTTAATCAAATATTATAACCAACATAAACATATGTTCAATTTCTGTTTATTTTAAATAATATTTATGTTATCTTTTTATTTAAATATATATATATGTATATATATAATTAACTAATTTTAACTTCAATTTAAATATTTAACATAATTGTTGTTACAATTAAAACTCATAAGGAGAGCTTATCTTAAAAGACTAATCTATCACATTAAACTTTGTTTTGTACTCAATATGAGATAAAACATTGGATATTCTAACCATTTTGATACAAGTAGTCTTTTTCCTTATCTCTCCTTTCAAGTTGACTCCCTCCGTGTTGATCGATGTAGATTGAACAAATGTTACAACTCAAACTTATAGAAAAAAAAACTCATCCTAAAAGATTTGCCTACCACATTGATCTTCTTTTTTTACTCCACGTGAGACATAAGAATTGTAGTTTCACAAATTATAATCAATTAATTTAATTAATTAATAATTAATTGCTTATAATTACATATCAATGAAATTAGTTATATTTTCAACATGTTAAAAGTAAGTTAACATTTGGTTAATTGAACACTAATTTGATTTATAAGTATAGTATTGTATCTTAAAATCCACCGTGAAAATAAGGTAAACTTGGAACAAATCCAAATCTGCCTTTAAAAAGTGGTAAAAGAAGAAGCCGCCAAAGCAAAGCATAAGAGAAAAGGACGACCACCAATGTCTCGTCCCTTGGACGCACGCCTGAGCTTTGGAACTAAATTATAAGGTTAAGAAAGCAATATTATAAGGCTAAGCGTGAATCTGTGTTACCCATTGTCTTTTCCATTTTTATAAAGCATACGTAACTATGTTGGTTTCTAACTCTACATTTGCAGCAAATCCTACATAAAATAAGTAGTGCTTCCTCTATCATTTATACAAACAGCCCCCTCGTGTGGTCTACCACCACAGCGTGTTGTTTTGTTTCATTGCACCCACTACAAAAATTAAAAAGTTCAACCACAATGACAATAAGCTTTGCCTTGGTCCATTTAATTTAATAACCTCCTCTCTCCTACGTATTTGATTGTTCAAATGCCTCAAAATTGGAGGAGTTGCCATTATCCACTTACCTTTTCAAGTTAGAGTTCACACCATGGTGGTGGTGATTGGTGGCCGCGGAGGAGGTCGAGGTTGGCGCGCCACATGTCTGGTGGCTCCGCCATGCGGCGACACATGTCTATTGCCCATCTTTGGGGCGCTGTAGGGGACCATTCAACTTTTGGGTTGGTAACGTTTCATACGGGGACTTGGGTCATGGTGATTATCATTAAAAAGTTGGTCATGAACTAGATAATTGGGTATGGTTTTTCATAAAGCAAGCAAGCTGAAGATCTTAAACTGAAACCCTAGAACTGATATTGGCTGCATGTGGGACTGTGATTGGCTCGCGCAGGCCAGAAGGAATGAGAATTGTCACCTTTCTCTATGAGAGTAGGTATATCATTGTTTTTGTTAGATTCGAAGGTTGGATCAAAGATATAGAGAACCTTCTTGGTTAATTAGATAAACCGTCCATGGTTACGTTTCTCGTGGAAATTTGACCACCAGTCCACCAGCAGTAGTAACTATCAGATTTGTCATTTTACTTGGATCCAATGCATGCCCAGGTCACCAAAACCCACATTCCCTAGGCGATAGATGCTAAAAAGGCATTATTAATTATAGGATCCTATAAGATTAATTCCTTCTGTGATGACATTTCAATTCTATACATAAAGTAGTGGATAGAGAACATAAAAGTAAAAATGAAATGTAGAAAACGAGTTGTACTTTTCCTAATGGAACATATATTAGAGAAAATGAATGTGCTATATATTGTCAATGGCAAAGGTCTAGTGTTGTAAGGGGTCTACACTTTTATATCACAAAAAATGCTCTGATTAACATGAACAAAAAAAAGATATATCCTTTCTTATACTTACATTACCAACATATATATATATATATATGTCAAATTTTTCTAATAAATAAATTTAACCTAAAAATAAAAAATATGATTAGTGGATTAATATGTGAAGCTTTAAAAAAAATTTCAATGGTAAGAAAGCATATTTATTAAACAGAGAAAGGGGATTACAAACTCCTGATGAAGTCATTCAATAAATTTGTATGTCAATTTAAAAGTAAGCTCAAGTCTT
Organism: Styphnolobium japonicum; assembly: GCA_023212625.1. NCBI lineage: Eukaryota > Viridiplantae > Streptophyta > Magnoliopsida > Fabales > Fabaceae > Styphnolobium > Styphnolobium japonicum. Next base: position 13,562,704 of record JALBWW010000003.1, on the reverse strand, counting down.
TTGTCCTTTTCAATTTTCATCCTTTTCTTTTTCTTTTCTCTTCATTTTCTGTTACCTAATATATTTTTACAATAAAAGGAATTTACAACATTTTTTTTAAAAAAAAAATCTGTACAATTTTTCTCCTTCCTATTAAGTACTAATGATTTAAAAAAAGATAATATATATTCCTTTTCCATTTCTCAAAAATTTTCTTGTGGTGTTTTAATTCTCTCTTTTTCTCAGTCTACATCACTACGGAGTAATCTTAATTAATAACAAGATATGGGAACAAAAAGGAAAAGATAGTTAATGGTTTCGAAGGTTATAGAAATGACTATAAAGATGACGATAAAAAAGATGAAGATGATGACGAGCTGAATATGTAACAACATGTAGTGATAAGAGAGAGATTGAGAGACAGTGATGTGTGAGACTTAAACTTTATGAGAAGATATATATGACTGAGATTTCAAGAAAGAGAAGTTACTTAGTCCAGATTCAATGGCACCCCATTAAATAAAGTCCACGTTCTAAAAATGACAGGTCTTTAATTTGAAACTTTTCTAGTTTTCTATTATGGGTTTGTTCAATTCACTTTGCTTTCTTGTAATGTTAATATATTCCCCATTATGCCATGATTAGCCTCCTTTTTGTTTGTTTTTCTCATTTCTCGGCTCTAGGGTGAAATTTAATATATTTTTCTTATCAAGGTTTTCCCTTAAATTAAATTTTTTGGCTCCATGCCATTTTCCCTCTTGTATGATGTTACTTTTCATAGTGCTCTCATTTTGAGAAAAATTAACGTGCATTTTCAATGAACTTGTGAAATTCGCAAGTGAATTTCATATAGTGAACTCCATGATCTTGTGGTAATGTAGATTAAATATTTGGATTATGAGGGTAATCATGCATTTGTTTATATCCTTGTTGAACGAAAAAAATTGGGGGGCCACTGACTACTTAGTAGCCAAATGAGGAAAGAAAATAAAAAGAAAAGAAACCACTATATTAATTAGCAGTGTTCTGAAAATAAATTTCTATGGCACATCAAGGGTTAGCAAACCTTAAAATGCGATCGGCATTCAAAACCAAACTGGATAAAATTCATCTCTTAATTATAGCTATCATTTCATGATCGTAAGTATCTTCAGATAACGGGGCAATTACTGAAGAATTTATATATAGCAGAACATGAAAACCCCACTTTAGAGCTAGATGGTCTAGAATATTGTTAATCCCGTACGTAGCTTGCTTACTAATATAAGAGTCACGTAAAATCTTATATTTAAACTGTATGACGTATATATAAATTTACAAACACATAGAAAAGAGACTAATTATATATGTTGTAGTAAAATCATCTAATAACTTAAGGCTGATTTCAGGCTACTACAAACGTGTGTCCAACAGTTAGCTATGTATTCGTAAGGCTCTTTTCATAGCTCTTGATCAGAATTTCAATGATGTCATAATTGAATCAGACTTGTGGCTGAAGACATTTTTTTCCTTCGGTTCTTGTTTTCATTTTACTGATTTCATTCTTTTATTTTAAAAGGATTTTTTTTATTGTAATAAAAAGTTTATGGGTAAGGAGATTGAGATTGTCTCATTTCAAGATCTGAGCATGTCGTAAGCCTCATCAAAAGCTTACATTGGTATTTATAGATAACCTATCAATAAAAGATTACCGACATAAATCAAACCTAAAAACTTTTTGTTGATGTTGTTTAATCTCGCTAATTGAACCAACCATCATTCAAATTTCAAAAGGAATTTTTTAATATGCATATAATAACAAGTTTTTTTGAGTAGTTCATTCTTTAACATGATACGAGAGTTTAACAACTTTTGTACAAACTCAAGAATGATTTAAGTTATGACAAGTAAATGCGTAGCCTTCCTGATTAAATTGAGTTCCAAACATAATAGTAACTTATTACTTTTGGAATTTCCTCCTCCACAGCTGCAACTTAATCTGTTGCGCTAATTCTTTCCTTTTCTTTATTTTCATTGTACCAAAAACATATAATTAATATCTATCAAATTTAATGGATGCCAACATTTTATTGAACATAAACTATTAATCGGCACATCAACTTTATCTTTCTTTTAAGCTTAATATCAACTTTCCTCATCATGGCGAACACCATGTGTATGTTTTAGACATCCTTTCATTCACCTTTCTAAGAAACATAACCACATTCCGTTTATACAAATAATGCATGGTGAATTTAGCTTTTTGGTCTATATGCTTTGAAAAGACAGAGCACAAAACGCGGAACTCGGGCAAAAATGTTTGGGACCGTCTAACAGGCCAAGCTATTATGCACTATATAATATACATGAACCAAAGTATTCGCTTTAATTAATTAGAAGTTGGAACATAGAACCTAGCTCAAGTCACAAGCTAGCTTTGGAGTTCGAATCGGCAACATTTCCTCCAAAGTGGAAGGCAAAATCAAAAAGCACTTTGTTCATATGTTGGCATAGTAATCATTTTACTAACAGAGAACCTCGCTCACGACTTAGCCTTGGAGTTTGAACTCAGCAGCAATCTCCCTCCAAAGTGGAAACTGGAAAGCAAAGCCAAGCACTTGAAACTTACTTTCTTGTGGAAACCTTATGAATAGGGAACATGTGGTATGGTTAAAGCCCAACATCATTATTCATTAAGTCGAATCAAACTTGTTTACGGCCACAAGGCTTCCCCTATTAATTATAACTAAAAACCCATGCAACAAGTTTTAAAAACTTAAAATTATTTTTCTTTTCTATTAATGAAACCTTTACAATTCAAGGCTTATGGCAGACGCCATTGTGCTATGCAGTTCTAAAAGACTTCAGGAACCAATTTTTTTTTAAACTGATTCTTTAGCAAGAGATCATGTTTGTCTGTTTTGTTTTAATTATTTATTTAAACACCAAGAGGACAAATACATTAAACTAATATGAAGCCATCTCTTGCACTTTCCACAACTATGTAGCAAAGTCCATGAAGCCAAAGCACACCATTCGTGCGCTTGCTTAGTGCTTGTCAACAAAGGAAGTTCTCAGATTAAGATATTAGTATACCCCAAAGGAAGATATCAGTCAAACTAGGAATGTATGTTTCAGTGTGCTGGTACTATAAATTAAAATGCTACTAACCAAATTACTGTAAAATAATTGCTTAGAAGGAAAAATTGGGTTCATTTTGATCTTTTGGGGGGAGTTATATGCAATGATTTCATTTTATTGGTCACACACTGAAAGGTATCTTAAACCTGCCACTTGATTCACATTCAACTTTGCCAAAGCTCTTTCCTAACAACTCGACAAGGTTAGCTAGTCAAAAACAATGTTAAATACCTACCCAAAAAAGGGAAAAGTAATAAGGGTCAAAAATAAAGGTCAACTTACATTGTTTAAGGAATACTCCTAATTAAGTGGGTGAGTTAGTGAGTCAGCTGGGAAAGCATTGTAGCTATAAACTAAAATTTTCTGTTAATGTTATCTTGCTCATTGAATTAGAATGAAGCACTCAAGCCATAATTGATTTGCTTTGCAGTAACACCTAATACCCTTTGACATTAAACAATAGACCAATATTCAATTTGCCGGGGGGGGGGGGGGGAGAGTCTGGTGAGGTCAACTAATATCCACTTGTTGCCTTATAGATCCCATATTCAAGGTAAAAAAATGTTGTTGATTTTTTCTTTTGGTCGACAGGTACAAACTGTTGAAGTTGGGAATGTATGTCGGAAAGTTCTAGGATTTCCTTTTTTCTGGTTAAGTTGGTGTGCCTAGTTGCCTACATACTTGAAAGCCCAGCTTAGATATAATCGGAACTGGACTGGGCTAATGAGTTGTTGAGTTGGATTTTCGTAGACAAATTAAGGAAGATAGAGTTTACTTGTGATTATATAAAAGAAAGTCCAGAGAGTATTTATTAAACATACAAAGGCCCAAAAAAGTTTTTGAGTCCTTTGATTCTTAGAAATAAAGGTTAATTATGGAATCTGCAACAAATGTGCGTTAAGAGCAAAAAAAACAAACTAAAAACAAAAGCAAAAGCAAAAGCAAAAACATAACAGAACAACAACAAAAATGTACGTTCCAATTCTTTTAAGTAAACACTCATTTTGTTCTTTTAAATATATACATAATAACACATTAGTTCTTTATTAATAAATACATTAAATTAGTTATCTAAAGACATATGTAACATCAAATTAGTCACAAAGTGATGACATTAATTATTATTAAATAACTAATTTAATGTGACTGATAAATAAAAATATATATAATTTATATATATTTTAATGAATCAAAATAGATGTTTACTCATACTATAAAAAACACTATTTTGATATTCTTTGGACTAATATGATTTTGAATACATGCATGTTTAGTTTCTGGGCCTCAAATTTAAGACGGTCCAAATCATACAGTACTTTCATTGATTCTGAGTTTTGATTATCCTTTTTTTATAGTTATTTTATGTGATTTTTTTAATTATATTTTCAACTTTCAACTAGCTCTATACCTGGCAAGAGCTTACTATTTTTCAGTTATGTTAAATTCAATTATAGATTATGCATCTACAATATATATATATATATTATGAAAACTTTTATTTATATTTTAGCAAACCTTTACATGTACAAACTAAACAACTTAAATGCAATGGCTATCGTATCTAAAATTAGAGACTTTTATAGCATGTTTAATTTTGCTTAATTATTTCACAAAAACAAGTTTTCTCCTTAGCATTTTGATTATAAGTTCTTCTAAACACAAAAGAGGGTAATCCAAACATGTATTAGTGTCACTTAAACCACAAATTTTGAGTGCAGGTTAGCTTTTTCTTTTTTTGTTACAAATAAAGTACAAGTACATAAATAAATGAAGGAAAAAGGTGACATAATAAAGGATCAAACTTCCAACATTAACATCACATCACATTCAAGTATTGGGCGAGCCAAATGAGCTAGAAGTTCATTTGTGTATGCCAACTTATTTTAAATGCACTAAAACTTAATAATTTTATTTGGTAAAAATATATATATTTTTCCTTAATTTTACTTTAGGTTTTATTTTTGTCTTATAATTATATTTTGTTTCATTTTTGTCTCAAATATTTTCAAAACCTAATATATTCGTCATAACTACTAATACTGTTAAAAAAATTAACAGAATTTGCCGACATGACATCATATGTGGATGCAAGTGTACAATTAGCATTGTCCAACTAGATTTTTTTAATTAGTGGTTGGGGACAAATTTGATAATTTTTTAAAAAAAATTTAGGACCAAAATGAAACAATATAATAGTAGAACAAATACGAAACTTATAGTAAAGTTAAGGGACAAAAATGAAAATTTTCTTCCAATGAACTTTTATGCATCATTTTCTTTTAAAACTTATGTGTTATATAAATTAAATACTTTTCTTGTAAATTTCATTAGTTTGAAATTAAATTATATTTTTAGTAATTTTTATATTATTTTAATGTATTTTTTATTTTTTCTTAAATATTCATATATTCATTTTATTTTATGTAGTTCGACCAGTAACTCACTAGTTAAACCAATGATACATTGGCCTAATACTTATCTCGACTACATAACCGGTCTGAGTTTTATAACTATGAATGAAAGTCAATTCAAATATCAATATCAAATCTATTTTTTTTGCTATAAATTAATTTTAAAGTGATTTTTAATAATCAATATGTATGAAAATCATAATTCCTTTAATTAATGCACACACATATAAGCTTTAAAAGAAAATTATGTATAACATTCATTATTGAAAATTTGTTTTTCTTTTTATCTCTTAACTTTACTTTAAGTTTCATTTTCGTCCAACAATTATATTGTTTCATTTTCGTCCAAAATCTTTTTAAAACTTATCAAATATGTTTGTAATCATTATTTCAAAACAAAATCTTAGTTGAAAAATGTCAACTGTGTATTTATGCACACCTAGGATGTCACGTTAGCAAATTTCGTTAATATTTTTAACCATGTTAGCAGTTAGAACGAATTTAGTGAGTTTTAAAAATATTTAAAACAAAAATAAAAATAAAATATAGTTTTAAGATAAAAATGAAATCTGAAATAAAATAAAATGACAAAAAATATATTTTTTCATCTTAATTTAGTATACAAGTTTAGTGGTTGAATGAATTAGCTTGTAATCCAAACTATTTATGGAAACTTAATAATTCATTAATTCATAAAAAATTATATAAATAAAGAAGACAACAAAACTCATAAAAGCTCTTAAATATTAAATAAAATGAAAATATGCTTAAAAATGTATTAATCACGCTCTACCTTTATATAGGAGTATAGCCTTTAAAGTAAACCATTGGCCCAGTTAAATAACCCCCGCCATAGCAAGTTAAAGAGTCTAGGCTCCTCTTTGGATTTGTTGCTTCTCCGCACTGAAGCTTTGCACCCAATAGTTAATTACTTTCAAAGAAGCATTGGGGTATGTGATTGTGAAGAATCTATTTAGGGTTAAATGATAATCTTCCATACTCTTTCCCATACTGTGAAAAAAAACTCTCAAACATAAGAAAGGAAAAGTCCATTGTTTGAGAGACTTCTAAAATAAAAAGAAGAAAATGAGGAGTTATCATTTAATTTTCAAAACCTTCTATTGTTTAATTTTACGAATATTTTAATATTCATCCAATTCAGAAGATTTTTAAACATCTAAATAAAGAGAAAATAAACTTATTACTTAACCTCCCATCTTTTACTTTTTCCTTTCTCTTTCATTTTCTTTTTATTCATTCTCCTCCTAACTCCCTAACATACCTTAATTCACCAAATTTCTGCTACTCATTTTTCTTCCGCATGCTTTCAACATGTTATTCTTTCCTTTCAAGTTTGCTGCCTTGTTTCTTATGCCTCGAATGGGATATCAGTAGATAAACATTGACTACCATTTATGTTTACAATTCATATTCATTGCCTACTTGATTCCAACCACCTTTTGCCATCATTTCAGGATTCCATAGTCCTTCATTATTACAATTAGTTGACATTGAACATTAGTTCATATACAAATGTTTTAAATTACGGTTGTGAAGACAAATGTAATTGTACTCTTGTTGATGCGCTCAACAATTGGAAAATATTGTGGTTGTAATAGTTGATGTTGCAATCATATAAGGTGATGCATACCTAGATTAATTTAAAACCTTGGTGGCTACAAAGCTTTTTGTTTAACATATTTGTATACTTCATTGTGACCTTTTAGAGTTTTAGCAATATGACATATCTACATCTATATAAGTTCATCTATGGGGTTACCATAAGTTTCAAGATCAATGAAGTCCTTTCACATATAAGTGCATGTGTGAAAGATGCCAAATTTTTTTACATTAACATTCATTCAATGGTTTAAGTTGACAATCATTATTTTTATTTTTTATAAACAATTGTAAGTTAATATCTGTTATCGTTTATCATAATTAATTTTATAGTGGAAAAGTAATTTTAAGAGTAGACAATTACAATACTTTAAACGAGATTAGTCTCACTTCTAAAATGTGTGTGATATCCGAAAAAAGACAAAAAATAATTAATTTCATCAACTAATATAAAGACTAATTGCAAATAACAATTCCATGTATAATTTAAATATGATATAATTAGAATTATAACACGATGTTAGTTCATGCAGCTGCTGAAGTAAGAAAGGGTTTAGGCAAAAGTTGTAGGTTCGAATTCTAATGTATCCAAAGAGCAACGAAAATTAAATTTAAAATTCTAACCTAACGTTATTTTCTTTTAAAGTTAAAACATGAATTACCAATTTACCATGGTTCTTAAAATATGTTTTCAAATAAAAAATAACAGAAAGCACTAAAATATAAATTTTGTATCAATATATATATATATATATTGACCAAATCATAAGACAGTAAATAAAGTTTATTTTTCCATCGTAGTTTGCCACTACCCGGTGCTTCTTCACCGTCAGAACCTTTCCAACTTTCCAAGCATACTTCCTCCTACACAGTTCACCACAAAAAGTGAGGGAAAGTTCACGAAAATTTTATTTTCTGCCTATAAATTCAGACTTTGTGTCTCCTTTTCAGAATTCTCTTTCTACCTCTGCCTACCTCACATCACCTATTCTCTCTTGAATCTTGATTCAAAGAACTTGTTTCCCAGTTTCTCGGATTCTAGGGCAACTTTCTCGTCAAAATCAAAATCCCTTTCTTCTAACTCAAGCGAACTCTCATTGAAAATTAAACAGCGATTTTTGTTGTTTATGAAAATTAGGGCGTGAATCGGGCCAAGCCCCATCGTAGGAAAAAATAAATAAATAATGTTCTTCAGCGGTGATCCATCTACTCGGAAGCGTGTCGATTTAGGTGGCCGCAGCTCAAAGGAAAGGGATAGGAAGAATCTCCTAGAGCAGACGCGATTAGAGCGGAACCAGCGCTTATGGTTGCGCCAGCAGAACTCTGCTGCGCTGAAAATTCAGGTTTTGCCTTTCAATGCCTTTAATTCATTTGGTTTTAATCTCGCAATTGGTTGTGCATAACTTTTTCTTCGGATAGTTTGGTAACACAACTGAAACTGAAATTTCTGCCGAATGAATTGGAACCCTGAGCATAGACAGGTCGAGTGAGATGTTTGCAATTGATGGGTGATAGAATGAGTTATGTACTTATTTTGTATCGATAATTGCTCCATAATGCCTTGATAGTGTGAAATTATTATTGTGTTAAGCTGGCCGTGGCAATTCAAATTGCTATTGTGAAGTCTTGTGTACTGTTTTGTCTTGCATTCGTTTGTATCACAGAAGTTTAGAAACCCTCACAGTCTAGGTATACAACATCATAGCATCATAGTTATTAGGAAGCAAATAAGTAGGAAGTCGAGCTGCTGTGAGTACTAGTAGTCATACCAAGCTATCACAGCTGACCAAATTATTATAATTATTTTGATAAAAGAAGTAGAGTGTTATTAGGAAGAAAGGAGAGAAAATACATCTGGAGGAGGATAGGAAATCCTTCTAGAATGAAAAACAAAATGAAAACAGAAAGCTAAAAAATGCAACCGAGTTTTTCAAACTCTTTGCGTATCAGAGTGATAATATTCCCTTGAAACAACTATGAGTGGAGCACAAAGAAGAGTCATAAACATTAAACACAACCACATCCCATAATAGATGTAACGGCAAAGAGGCACCCTTGAAAATTCAGGCATTCATCTTTGTTTTATAAAACCATTCGTGAGCCTTTATCTAATTGCTTAAGCTCTTAGGAGAGTTGGTATTTAACACCCTCCAACTAGATACACTAGAGAGGTGCACAAAAACATCACTCTGCTATAAAATGATAGCGTTCTTATTCTTTCCAAAACCTTTGAGACGTATCATAGAAAATTAGTCTAAATTGAAAGGACACACCTATGGTTCCCCAAGAACCCCAAACAGATTATTCCATAAAAAGTTTGCCACCTTACAATGCATAATAAATGGGCGAATGTTTCTGAACTAGACCTGAACATAAGGACTTATTAGGAGAAAGAGCTGTGTGAGGTTTATGAATTTGTAACATGTCATTTGTACTAATCCTATTTAGTGCGTGATTGGATTAACTTATTTTGTTCTAAAAAAAATCTTTTTTCCATAATGTTCAGTTCAAGAGAGAGCTTTTGACTGAAAAGATTTTTTTAGTGCAAAATAAGCTAATCCAAAAACATGCACTTAGTACCACTGTCTAAATAAAAGACATGACCTTAAAGTGAGTTTTAGACTTGCAAGTGAGTTTGTCAAGGAGGAATTGCTAAAGATTAGGAGATTGAGTTAGAAACTGAGAAAGGACTTGAAAGAAAACACACAAGAAGAATCAAAAGTCCAAATTCTCCTATTTGGGTTCGAAGAGAGATAAGTAGAATCAAGCAATAGAGGAAGGGACTTTTAGTTCAATAGTTTGTCTATGACTTAAGTTTCTATGGAAATGAATTTTCCTAGAAATATCAGGACCCTGAATAGAATAAGAACTTTTCTTTTTGGGTCTAAACCATACTTACTCTGAAGTCTGAATTACTTGGTGCCATCATGAAGTCTCTAATGGTGTTGAAATTATAGGGTTTAGGTAGAAAAGGAGGAAAAGAGAATAGGAATAGTAATGAATTATATGATATTGGAGATACAATGTGATATAATATAAAGCACAAATACCTATTTATACTAATAATTAGGTTAAGTACTAGTGTACTACTATTAGTACAAGCCCTAGCCCACTAATACAATATGGCTCCTAACCCTAATCAAATAAGGAAACAACTCCTAAGATTGCTGCTCAATTATTGGAATACTTGATTCTACAATATACAGATGATATTCAGAAGATACTCTAACAAATGGAAAACGCCAAAAGCCACCAAAGCAATTTTTTTGGACATCAAATTTCCCGTACCAACATTTATGGGGAAATAATTTGAAGTTTTTTCATGGTTACAAATTTATGGGTCATATACAGTATACATAATGATTTTGTCAAGAACCAACTCTCCTAAAAGTTTAAGCTATTAGGTGGAGGCCTAGCAATGGTTTAATATCTTTAACCCCCCCCTCACACGAGCAATTTGGGCTTGAAGCGTGGACAATGCACATGCCTATTTTAACTTGTGTTGAAATTCAGCATAATTGTGGAGAATGGGGACATCAAGGATCGAACTCTTGACCACTTGGTCATAGAAGTTCCGATGCCATGTCAAGAACTAACTCTCCTAAAAGCTTAAGTTATTAAGTGGAGGCCTAGCAATGGTTTAATATCTCTTAACAGATTTCAACATGAAAGATATTGTTTCCAGTAATTTATTTCCATGCTATTTTCCATTCTTTCACCTCTTAATGCAATTCTAGTGTTAATTTTTGACTTTGTGAGTTGTGGCAAAAGTCTGTTGAAAGATGCCATGCCTTTTGCAGTTTAAAAAGGTTCAGTATGTACTATCTAAGATACATTGTTTATTTTAATTTTGATTTTGGTAGGTGTTCTTCATTTGTGTTATGAATTTGTAAAATATTTTTTAATGTTCACAGCTATGTGAAATTAAGATCGCACGTTTCCTAACTTTAGAGTTTAGCCACCTAGATTCTGGTTTGATATGTGTAGTAAATACTAAAATGCATGCCTACTGCTGGGAAGGTACGATGTTGAGTGGTAATCTACATCATTTCATAAGTGTCTTGCAAATTGTTGACTGATTCTAGCTACAGAAATGCTTCAGAGGGAGAAAAGTTGTCAGAACTGAACAGTCTAAGCTGCGAGAGCAGTTCCATAAAATCTATGGGAAGTACTGCCAGAATTTAGACAGGTGAAATTTGATTGTCATCCTTGAATTGTTGCATGAAAGCTGTTCGCTTCCTTTCACTTAAAATTTCTCTAAAAATTATTGATGCATTTTATATTAGTATGGTGTTACTTGAACATTGCACAATTACAACTCAAATTAATACCATTTTGTGTGCATTCAGGAATGCCTTTGGTCCAGATTCTGATTTCCTCCGCCAGTTCCTCTATTTCTTTAATGCAGAAAATATTGATGATTTTTTAGTTCTTGTGCAAATGTGCCGATTGCTTCAACAGTTTGTTCAAGAGAGTGGTAATTGTTAATCAGCATTCCTTTTGCCATGGTTTTTACAGTTTATTTTCTACTGTACTTGTGTTATAAGATTTTCAGCAAAATTTTGCAAAGTGGCACCTTTATTTCTTTTACATTTAATCCATCCATCCACCAAAAAAAGGATTTGTAGTAACCAAACAACAACATCAACAATTTAGAGCAAGACCTTTTTTAATGGTTTCTCCTAAAGTTTTCTTAGGTTATACTTGACCTTTTTAATCAAACTAACTTCCATTTGATCCACTTTTCTCATTGGAGCCTCCATTGCTCTTCTTCTCACATGTCCAAACCATCTTAGGCGAGTTCTCGTCATCTTCTCCTTAGTAGGTTCTATTCTAACTTTCTCCTGGATACTTTGATTTCTAATCTTATCTTTTCTTGTATCTCCACTGAACTTACATTTCTTATACTTTGTCTTACTCCTACGTAATTGAAAAGTGAAAACTCTCTGATTCCAAAACCTCTCTTTACAACTCAAGTTTAGAATGTACTCATTCTCTCGGCTCATTAACTAGGACTATATCATCTGCAAAAGGCGTATTGGGGCATGTATTCTTCGATGTTCCATTAAGTACTTCCAATAGCAAGATAAAAAGGAATGGACTCAAATTCATTCATTGTGCAAACCTATTGTTATAGGCAATTATTTTGTTTTACACCTCCATGAGTTCGCACATTCGTCGTTGCCCCATCATACATATCCTTTATAGCTCGAATATATGCGATACAAAGTCCTTTCTTCTCTGGAGCATTCCATAAGACTTGCGACACCCGATCATAGGCTTTGTAGATCAATAAAGACCGTATGTAGGTCTTTTTGTTTCCTTCTGTATTTTTCCACTAGACCCTACAATAGGTATATAGCTTCCATGGTTGATCTCCCTAGCATGAAACCACATGGTTCTCTGATATGCAGGTCTTTTGTCTTGATCTACTCTCAATTACTTTTTCCCACAATTTCATAGTGTGGCTCGCGAGCTTGATCCCTTTGTAGTTGTACAACTTTGTATGTCTCCCTTATAATAGGTACAAAGTGCTCCTCCTCCACTCTTCCAACATTTTCTTAGATCTCATTATCTCATTGAACAACTTAGTAAGCCAAGTTATACCTTTCTCCCCTAGACACTTCGAAACTGCAATAGGTATATTATCCGGTCCAACTACTTTGTCCCACTTCTTTAGTGCTTCCTTTACCTCAAATCATAAGAGTATTATTTGGCCCCATGAATTGTACTTTCCATTCTTGAAAACTCTTGACACAGTAAGAAGTTTTTAAGTGTCATAATGGCTTTAGCTGAAGATGTTAAAGAATATATTTATGTATGTAATTTTTTCTGTTTCTTCTCCTCCTTGTTTGCACTCTTATTTCTTAATAAAGTCTGGTTTTATATGAAAAAATGTGGGTATATTTGAGACAACATAGTGAGACTACGATTGAGGACTTAGTCCCAGTTAATTTTTTTTGTTTTCATGTCTTTTGTAAGCCTTATGATGATTGTTTGACTAAGGATGTATTCTAGGTGTCTCATTATCATCTCCTAAGGACATAGAGACAGAAATGTGTAATTCTTCGTTATTACTGCATGCTACTGATGCTAATATTCTTATTTCTGGTGCTTGTTAAAAGAAAAGCAATTTTAAATTTTGTAGATATCTGCCTGTATCATTGAGGTTTCTGTAAGTTTTACTTTTGTGCATGAAACTTAATGTTTAGAATTAAAATATATGCAACAGGGGATGTTGTGAGACTTTTTGCTGGTGTGGATTACTCATCCGCATGTGCTTTGGTGAACTACCGAGTGAAGCAATTTGTATATGCTTGTATTCGTGCCGTACATCAGAATAGGTTGGATTCATGGCCTTGTTTTAAATTGATTATTTTCTGGGCCTTCGGCTCTTTTAAATTCTCTGGCCATTTGCTACTTTTCTCTTTGATATGTTATTATTTTGTCTTGGACACTAGGATGAATGTCACTTTCAGATTATATTAATTCTTCTCCGGAGTCTCCTCCAAATCATGTTGAATTTGTTCTGATTGTAATTTGTTTTATGTCATTTCTAATATATTAAAGTAAATGAAAGTTAAAGTCAGTGAAAAAAGTTGTATTTCTTTAAATGGTCTTTTCTAATGCACTGGACTTGTATTCATGAGCTTTGTTGCTTATTTCTTCAATTATGCAGCCATTAGAATCATATGGCTTAGTGGTGAGTATAAAGTTGAGATGGGAAATTGGTTATAGGAGGTAGGATCATGTCAAAACTTGCTCCTATTTGCTTTAATATGGTTTGTTTGATTAGAGAGAAAAAGGAGGGTGTTTGATGGAGGAAGAATTTTTTTTGGGAGAGTTTGAATAGATTACGCTTTTTTGGAGAGTTTAATAGATAGCTACTGCCTACTGTTATTCAGCTGAATCTCAAATTCTCCATCTTTTTTTTTATATATAAAAGAAGGAATTTTATTAGAGAGAAGAGAGAAAAAACAAAGAGGGGGGGGGGATAACATCCTCCAGGAAAACTAAAAGAAAACAAACAGTCCAAGAGGCTAAAAAACGCAACAAGGCTGCCCAGGCTCTGCATATCAGAAATAGAAGCTCCCTTGGCTTGAAGCAATCATGAGCAGACCACCATAGAGAAGCCATAAACACAATCCTATGGCCCATAACATATCTAGGGGCGTAGAGACTCCCTTGAGGATATGGGCATTCCGGGAAACTGCACACTGCTACTAGATTTTGGTCTCCTTATTCCTTTTTTATTTATTTATTTATAAAAGAAGAACAACATTATATTATTATTAGGAGGAAGGAGGAAGGAGAAAAAAGTACATCTTGGGGAAGGATAAGAAATCCTCTTAAAAGAAAACAGTAAGCCAAAACGGCTGAAAACTGCAACAAGGCTGTCAGTAGTAGAAATTCCCTTGATACAACCTTGACCAGAGCACCAAACAGAAGCCATAAACACAATCTTACTCCATAACAGAAGTGAGGGCAAAGAGACAGGCATTTCTCTCCAACTAGATGCACCACAGAATTGCAAAAACAGCACTGCCATTAAATCATAGGCTCCTTATTCTTACCAAAACCTTTAAAATGTATCATAAGTAACTGATCCTAGGTGAAAGGTCACAGCCGGTGTTCAATAAACCTGCACATAACACACAATATAAGGAGAAAGAGTTGCGTTAGGTCTACTAATCTATAACATGTCATTTGTATTAATCCTATTCAATACCGGAGTTTAAACAAAAGGCTTGAACTTAGAGGAAGTTTTGGACTTGGAATGGGTTTGTCAAAGAGGAATCTATAAAGATTAGGAGATTGAGTTATAAAAGGACTTAGTTCATTAGTTTCTCTATCACTGAAGTTTCTGCTTAAGTTGAAGTTTCAAGAATTATCAGGACCCTGAATAGAATAATTTTTTTTATTCTTACCAAAACCTTACAACACTAGTTTTCCATAACTAAAACTTTTCCTATAACATTTTCTAATTTCTTACATGCTGTAACTATCTCTAACTCCTGTTTTCATGATGCTTCTCTCTTGCATATTTCTTTTCTAATCTTATTTATAAATAAAATATGAACAAAGATTCTTTGTTTAAACGTGCCTGAGCTATGGTGGATAATTAGACTGGGGGCTTTACTTTGGTTTGGCTTGTTCCAATTCTACTTATGTAATAATGAGAAATATAGGAGTCGCCAAAAATGTTATGTACACCAGGGGCATTAGTGCCTCCCCTCTCCTGTGCTTGCATGTTGGGTGGATTGTATGTATTTCATGACGTAACCTAGAAACTTGTAATCATCATGGAATTTTTTAAAGCATATCCTGCTTTGGGTTTTGATGTTGCTGTATTATTTATTTTTAAGAATAAAAATCTTTGTATTTTTATGATTTGTTTTTTTGTTTTGGGTTTTGTGCTATCTTTTCTTATTTAGTTTTTTACTGGACAGAAATCAGTTGAAGGATCAGCTTTTATTGACTCCCAATGAATCTAATGCATCAGCTATTCCTTTGTTGGAAGTTTTAGTATTGTTGATAGATCCCAAACTACCATGGAGCTGTAAGACAGTAGGATATCTCTTTCAAAACAATGCATTTGGCCTACTTAGAGAGATTATTCTTTCAGGAAAGGTAACATATATTTAATGCAGTTCATTCCTTCTTGGCTTTTATTTCTTTGTATTCTGTAAAATTAATCCTCTCTTGATGCATATTCAAGGTGCAAATTACAAGTTAGGATATCTTGGTGAACATATTTATATTTTAGGATAAATTAACCACTAGAAGTCTAGAATGGTTAATCAAGTCAACATATTAACCATCTTTGCACATTATTAACTGGTCTCTTTGTTAATCATCCTAAAATGTAAATATGCTGACCAGAATAGCCTAAATTATAATTCTTCCTATTCTTTTTATTGTCTTTAGGAGTTTGTTATTCCTGATATTAGCCTCATCTGAAGTTTTCTTGATGACAAAAGAAGATTTTACTTTTTAAATAACTAAATGTTACAAGATTGAATATTAAGATGTGTTCCTTCAATTATAGATGTTATAAAGTGGAGTGGTATTTATCTTGGGCTTGGCCCAACATGTGATCTGACTCGAAAAGCCCATGATACGACCTGACAATGAATTTTCAAGGAGATTTGTGGTGGAAGTTTTTTTTTTTTGGGGGCGGTGTGAGTGTATAAAATTTCAGGGACAGTCAGGATTTGGGTGTATTGGGATTAGGGTTTGGAGTGTTGAGTGTGTACTCATTGTAATCTTCATTGATCCTAGTGAATTTTCTTTCTGTTTTGCCCTTGGACATAGGCCTATAGTTCACTGTAGGTCAAAACACATTAAATTCCATCTCTATTTCTCTTCTCCCTTTTTTCTGTTTGCGCATTTGGTTACAACAATAAGTTTACCTCTGGTTTCATTCCCTATTTTTGTTGTAAAAGAATCCTTGTTTTGTAGAGGCTTCACGTGACAAAGTATATTTATCTTCAGATGAATTCCATTAAAATGGAAGCTTGTCTCTGTGATTTTTGCCTTTTCATTTTTTGATAAAAGAAAAAATATTCTTAGAAAGAGAGGAGAGAAAATAAAGTTTGGGGAGGATAAGATATTCACATAAAAGGAAAAAAAATGAAAACAAGGAGCCAAAGTGGCTAAAAAATGCAACAAAGCTTTCCAATTTCTTTGCATCTATCAGTAATAGTTTTTCTGCCTCTGTTCCTTTATTTCTTCTCTGGGGGTATGGGGATGCAATTCATTGCAGATCAAATTCATCCCTCAGCCATTCAGCTTACTGGGTTACAGGGTGAATATGTCCCTTACAGTACCTTGAAACTCATACTATGTTTGTATTTTAATTCAAAACTTCTTATATTCATTACCAAAAGTTATTAATGAGTTTGAAGAAACTTTCATTCAAAGTATACGTCTATGTCATCCTTGTATTTGTAATAATTTATTTAGAAAAGAAATACTAGGCCAGTGGATCAAATATACAATTAAAAGTTATATTCCGTCCATGTCATAGTGTTTATCTGACTATTTCTAGCTTTGTTATTTCAGATAATTTTGCTTTAATCTATTATACCATTCTTCACATAAATGCGTAAACTGCCTTAATGATCTGCTGCAGGATAATGCAGAAAATTGTTTTTACAATGGAAAAGGATCATCATTGGAGCGTGTGCTTACTGTTGTACTATGTCACATTGGTCAGAAGCCTTGCATCTGTTCAAATATTGATCCAAGATATAGCTTCTCAGCACAGATCCTTACAATTCCTTTCTTGTGGCATCTTTTCCCAAACTTAAGAGAGGTATATGTTGCACTAATTATATTTGATGGGGTTCCTTTTCTTTGTGATAAGTAGAAGTAAGAGAGGTATTAATCATCAAGGATGTGTATCTGTTTTGTAAATATTAAGGGGGAACTAAAATTAGTAAAGATGTCATACAATTTAAAGAATCTAGAAAATTAACATAGAAACCGTGGATGAGGAAATTCATAAGAAACCACTAAAAGGAAGTCTTCAGGTACTGCCTCAGCAATTTTACTTGGTGAGTTTTAAGCTCCTTTAAAATTCCTTATATTCCTTTCTGTTGAAATAGACAAAATTGAATAATTTAGTGCTTAAAACCATACCTTCTAATCTCTCTTCGTACCAATGCGTAGCACTTCAATGGGCAATCGACTGATATAACTCAGTAAACCCCATCTGAAGGGGGTAAAAAAAGGTCAATATGCAATGCATAACACGAGCAATTGGACAATGTGTAAAAAATTATTTACTTTATCATTATATGTGCTTAGGGACCTCTGCAGGACTTAATAAATGCACTTATAGTTTAATTGGAATTTACAGGTGTTTTTGTGTGTGTGTGTTTTTTTTTTGGGGGGGGGGGGCTTGATCTGATTAAGAGTGACTTATTGTTGTTCCTTTTATTGCTTATGTCCCCATTCCCAATAATAGTATGTCTTTTTGATATCTCCAACCTTCATGCTGGAGGATCCTTTGTGTGCTTGCCAGTGTTCCAGAACTATTTCTTTTCTATTAATTTTGGTAAGTCTTGTGAAAAGTTGGATTATTTTTGGGTAATCAGGTTTTTGCGACACAGGGTCTGAGCCAACATTACATTCATCAAATGGCAACGTTTGTGCAAAACCTGATCAATTTTCTACCTAAGGATATATCAGATGAATTTCCTACCTATGCCTGTCTGCTTGGAAATATATTAGAAACTGCTGGAATTGCTTTGTCTCGGCCTGACTGTTCATTTGATATGGTAAGGAGATTATTCATTACAATATACTACTAGCTGTTATTATCATTCTAAGTTTAACTTGCTTCGTATATCTCACTTTATGACTTATCTAGGTGAAGAGATTGGTGTCTTGATGGATAGACACTTCATGCAGTTGGAGTTTTGGTAGTTACTTTTATTAAAAAGGAATTGATGATGTCTCCTTGAGTGTACTTTAATATTTTTTTAGATAAGATGGTTTTATTAAGGGAGAGAGAAGAGTTACAAAGGAGAGGATAGCATTCTTTTATAAAACAGTATACAAGAAAGACTTGAATTGCTTTATAAATTACATTAGTGGTTGGAGTCATCCTTTCAGTTATCTCAATTCTCATGCTTTAATGGGCCTTTCACCTTTAGCTCAAAGCTTGTGGAGTTTTGGTTTTACTTAATATATTTTTACTTCAGCCTTAATACTTCTATCCTAAGCTATCAAAGCCTACATGTTGACATATGGCACTGATGGTCATTTGAGATATAACCAAGCTTTGCTCTATTGGATAGGGCTGTAATAAAGTCAAATCAAATTGAACGCTCTAGTATTTAAATCTGGTTTGATTACATTTCTTGAAGATGGAATTAGAATTTAGTTTGTGTATTCATATGGACTTTGATTTGATTGACTATATCAAATATGTGAATCCATTTTGAGTTTTTGATTAGTTATTTTTGCTCAAACTCTACTCTTATTATGTTTTTGGGCCTTGAACTTGAACATTCTTATTCCATTTGAATCAAATATTGGGGACTGTAAATAAATGTTAAAAACACAAAGAAAAGTTGAATCAGCTTCATGTATTTCAAGCAACCTCTATGGTTAAACAAAATGGAATTAACCTAAATCTATCTGCTTTCAAGCATCGGAGAGCAACCTCTAATTTTCAAGTAATTAAACATGAGTACATGTGCTGAATTATGATTTACAGGTTTGGAGGGTAAGGGCCTTAAGGCTCTTCATATTGAACAAATTTTGGAAGTTTCATCTATCCTTATATATTTTATCTTTAACATCTCCAGACCATTTTGCATAAAGCCTTGTCTTTAGATATGACATTGAAAGTGAATCCTTTTTTTTTTTTTTTAACACAACTTAATTTTGAAGTTGATTTCTGTTTGTTCTTATTCAGGCCATAGACCTTGCTGCTGTTACTACGTATTTGCTGGAGGCACTCCCGTCTGTGAAAACATCCGATAGTAGAGAAAGTATGCTTTTGAATCATATGTTCGGGGTTTTTCTTTTGTTTTTTTCTTTTGTTGATTGGATATTTTTCTTTTCTTTTGAACTTCTTTTGTTGAAGAATATCATCTTTCTTTCTTTTTTTTTTTATTGGGATAAAAGAATAATGTATTATTAGAAAGAAAGAAGGGAAAATACATTTTGGGGAGGATGCATAATCCTCCGAAAAGGAAAAAGTAAAATAGAACAGCGACCCCAAGTGGCTAAAAAATGCATCAAAGCAGTACAATCTCTTTGGATATCAGTTGTAGAAGCTCCCTTGAAACAACCATAGGCAGAGAACTAATAGAATCCAAAAACACAATTCTATAAAATGAATTTCGGGGCCCGCGGGGGGGGGGGGGAGACACCTTGAAAATACGGGCATTCCTCTCCCACCAAATAATCCAAAGAACTGCTAAACCTGCACGCTGCCATAACATCACAGCCTCCTTATACCTACAAAACTTTTGAAGTGTCTGGTGAGAAACTGCTCCAAAGTGGAAGGACGTACCCATTGTTCACCAAGAACCCCAAAAAAATTATACTTCATCAAAATTATTAAATTTTTTTTTAAATTTATCATTTTTTTTTATAGTAAAAGTGAGATGATTCTCTCTTTACCATTTCCTCTTAAGCTAGTGAGTGTTAATGTCAGATTCTATGATTGCCGAGGATGATATGACTGGAGATGATGAAGTCATGGAAGTAGCTTTGGATAGGAAATTGGAGCAGCAAATTTGTAATGCCATAGATACTCGCTTCCTTCTGCAACTGGTATACCATCTTGCAAACGAAACTTATATCTTGAGTGTCATTTGATTGAAAATTTTCTTTAGCATTTAGTTTGAAAAATTGATGGAGAATTGTGACTTCTTGACATGTGCAGACAAATATATTATTTAGAGAGATTTCATCTGTCAATGGTTCAGATTATGGGCCAGACGATAGGGAGGTTGCAGCTGTTGGTGCAGTTTGTGGGTTTTTATATGTTACCTTCAACACACTGCCGCTTGAAAGGATTATGACTGTGCTTGCTTATAGAACTGAACTTGTTCCTATGCTCTGGAATTTTATGAAGCGGTGCCATGAAAATAAAAAATGGTCATCTTTGTCTGAGTGGTTATCGTACCTCTCAGGTGATTCACCTGGTTGGCTGTTACCTCTGGCTGTATTCTGTCCTGTCTACAAGTAAGACTTTTTTGTATTGTTGGCTTGTTTAATAAATGATTGTATGGGTGCATGAACTATCATCTCTATGCTCACTGTTAGAATTTTTTTATATTCTGAACACATTCTAGTTTGAGCTTGATGATTTAAGTATTCCCTAACCTATTTTTCTTTTATCAGGCATATGCTTACGATAGTTGATAATGAGGAATATTATGAGCAGGAGAAACCACTATCACTGAAGGATATTAGAAGCCTCATCATTCTATTGAGACAGGTAACATTTTGGATTATCTATTTTTGTAAGAAAAATTATTGAGAGTTTTGAGGTTGAACTCCTTAGGTAAAAAAGTTCATTAATAGATTGCTGAAATGGAATTTTTTCTTCCTTGCACGTCAAGTAAGATCTAAATAAGGTGTGTTGAATCTTTGTAAGATTGTATACCTACTTGCATATATGAATCCAAAGAGTTGGAGTATGTTACATTTTGGAAAACTGGTGGTCTTGACCAAGAATATTGCAAAGCTGCCTGGGTTTTTTGCAAAAATGCTCCATACAAATGTAACCTGCTTTGCAGTTACAGTTAATTCTAGTTAAGTTTGTTGTTTCTGCAGGCTTTGTGGCAGCTACTGTGGGTGAATCATACCTCATCTGCTAATTCGGTAAAATCTGTACCAGTTATCTCAGCTAGTAAGAGGCAGTCTGTTGAAGCCATTCAACAGAGGGTTAGCATTGTAGTCTCCGAGCTCCTCTCCCAGGTAGAAACAATCATAGCTGTTGTATATCTAGTTTTATGTTTCCTTTTACATTAGACTTGGAAGCTATCATGATATTTGTATATCTTTAAGGGTATCTCTTAGGGACTGGTTCAAGGGAGTTTCTATTTCTAATATGCAGAGAGACTGGGCTTTCTTACTGCATTTTTAATTCTTTCTTTTTCCTTCTTGTTTTATTTTTCTTGTTCCGTTTTCAAGGATACCTTATCCTTTCTATAGTTGTGCTTTCACTCTTTTCTCACTAATAATATTTCTCTTTCTATCAAATAAAAAAATGATATTTGAAGGTTTTCCTTACTGTTCTAATTTCTATTTGTATTACAAGATCCTTGGTATCTGTTCCCTGAAGAGGCATGCATAACCATATGCATTTGCCATCAATAACCATATGCATATGAATTATTTATCTTTATCTTTTTTCTAACTTGCTTTTTGAATTTCTTCCCATAGCTGCAAGATTGGAACAACAGACGACAGTTTACATCCCCCAGTGACTTTCATGCTGATGGGGTGAATGACTTCTTTATCTCTCAGGTATTGTCTCTTTTATTGATTTTTAAGGTAATATGAATGGAAACTTAATTTGGTAGTTATACAATCCTTTTTCCCCAGGCTGTAATAGAAAATACACGAGCAAATGAAATTTTGAAGCAGGCCGCTTTCTTGATACCATTCACGAGCAGGGTTAAAATATTCACTGTAAGAATCTCACTCTGTTTTGATTTGATTTAGATATGGGTTATCTTTGTATTATGGATTTCCAATGGATAGCAGTGAGCAACATTTTGGAGTTTCTGCATATTAATATGTCACTGGTGTGTTTCATATATTAGTTTACGGTGACATAATCTATTAATTGTTTCATCAGTCTCAACTAGCTGCAGTTAGGCAAAGACATGGATCTCAGGCTGTATTTACTAGAAACCGGTTCAGAATAAGACGAGATCATATTTTGGAAGATGCTTATAATCAAATGAGTCAGTTGTCAGAAGATGATCTTCGAGGATTGGTAATGTCCTTTTCTAAGGCCTATTGTCACATTTATTAATCATTCGCTGCTTTCTAGTCTATAGGGGAACTAGTAAGTCCTCATTTTATGCAATTTACAGATTCGTGTGACTTTTGTCAATGAATTTGGAGTTGAAGAGGCTGGAATTGATGGCGGTGGAATATTCAAAGATTTCATGGAGAACATCACACGTGCTGCCTTTGACGTGCAGTATGGATTATTTAAGGTCATATTAATATTGTGCTATTGTTTATGTTTCATGTGAATAGTACAGTAGCCAAGCTTGTGCACCAAATTCAAGCTTATTGAAGTATTAGTGAGTGAAATATGGTTGCAAGGTGGTGGTGAGTGTATAACTTTAGAAAAGGTGAAGTGAAGACACAGAATCCTATTGAGTAAATAAACTTTGCAGTTGTTTTCTAAAGTTTGAAACTATAACTATACTATTATGTCACTAAAGATACAACAACAATAACCAAACCTTATTCCACTAGGTGGGGTCAGTATTTTGTCACTATAGTATTATGAAAATAAATAAGCTTTGAAGTTTTGAAATGTTTGATTGGAAGTTACTTAAGCTTATACTCCTGCGTTGATATTCCTTATATTTTTACCCCGTGATTTATTGATTTTTGACATGCTGAATGTCCGTGCATCCAGGAAACAGCGGATCACCTTCTTTATCCTAATCCTGGATCAGGAATGATACATGAACAACATCTCCAATTTTTCCACTTTCTTGGTACTCTTCTTGCAAAGGTATTTTTCTCCCCTTTCCCCCCCTTGTGTCTTTAATAAGTGGGGCTTTGCATTCATTGACTGAATCTACTACTCCATGCCATTCTATCTTCTTTGTCACATGGTTTGATTTGATTGGTCTGCATCCTTTTCCTATATTGATTGTGCTTAATGGGGACTGAACTCACAGTTACAACTTACATTTGCAGGCTATGTTTGAAGGGATTCTGGTTGATATACCATTCGCTACATTCTTCTTGAGCAAATTGAAACAAAAGTAAGTCTTAAGGAGTCTTTGGTTTTCTTTAGGTAGTTCATTTAAATTGAAGTTGTTTAATGCTCAATTCCTGGATTTCCATGCATTAGTTTACTTGCTTACAGCTGCTTTTTACTGATGTGAGATTCACAAATGAGACTTGGTAGCATACTAGCACTCATATAAATGTGTAGCTGGAGGTGGATAAATTGTATTTATTCAAATGAATTGACTGTGTGCCCTTCCTATAGAAGCGTATTTTGATGTCTTGGTATATTTACTATTTTCTAAAAGAGATTGGAGCAAAGGAGTTCTCTGTATATGCAGAAATCCGTTTATGCATTAGCTTAGAGACTGGCATCCTATAAGAGGATGCTATACTTCCTGCTTTCTTATTCCCTTTTAATTCCCTTATGTCAGGCACAACTATTTGAATGACTTGCCTTCCTTGGACCCAGAATTATATCGTCATCTTATCTTTCTAAAGGTAATGTCACGTCTTTGACTTTCATCTGCCTCATTCTTAAGGAAGCTCTTATTCTTTCTACTATTTACATCAGAGTAAACAAGAACAAGAAGGATAACTTAAAAATATATCTTTTCTGATTGGGAGTTAATTTACTTATGCTAGTTCCTTGGCTAGCAAAGGTTTCACACAATATAAAAATATAAATCAATGGTTCATGGTCGTACCAGTTTAAATGGCAGTCGAACTGGATTACATAAAAAGTAAAAAATAAAAATAACTATTTTAGTAATATTTGCATATGTATAAGCTAAAGAAAACTATTATTAACTATAATGGGAACAAATATTTAATATACATACATACATACCCGTCCATGGCGGGGCTATGGCAGTCCCATGATGAATCCTGAAGCCATAGGGTCTTTCATGGCGGACACACCATGCCATAGCATGCCAGGCGACATTATTATTTGACAACGCGCTGATACATACATATATATACAGACATACTTACACTTATATATTATTAAATTTGATCTATTACAATATACACACTAAATTTTGTAATGTTAAAAATATTAATTGTTACATAAATTATAAAATCTTCTAATTTATGAAAACAATACATATCTACTAAAGTGAGTAACAAATTCTAAGGTTTATTTGTTTTCTTCCTATCTTATTTGTCCTATAAAAACTAGTATGTGCCTATGTTTATTTAAAAAATAACCCTTAAAAATACACACAAAAAGAAGACAGCCTCCTGCATAGGAAGTCCCACATTGCTTAATGATCTTTGGGTTTGAGCTGGGGATGAGATGTGGTTTGTAACACAAATAGTATGGGAATAGGTAATAGATTATTTTGTAGAGGGCATACTCTATTTTCTTAATGACTCAATTTTTTCCCTTTTAATCTCTTTTGACTAACAGCATTATAAGGGTGACATTTCGGAGTTGGAACTATACTTTGTTATAGTAAACAATGAATATGGAGAGCAAACAGAAGAGGAGCTGCTTCCAGGGGGAAGGAACCTACGTGTCACTAATGAGAATGTCATTACTTTTATCCATCTTGTAGCCAATCACCGCTTGAATTTTCAGGTAAAGTAAATTTGTTTCAATTTGGATTGCATCTCTTACGACAAATGAATTCATGTTTCCATTACATAACAAAATTAATGATGCTTTCAGATACGTCAACAAAGTTCTCATTTCTTGAGGGGATTTCAGCAACTTATTCAGAAGGATTGGATTGATATGTTTAATGAGCATGAACTTCAGGTTTTTAATAATCCAAACTTTTAGGCCTTGAAAGCTGTGTTCCCCCCCCCCCCCTCTCCCAAAACCCAATCATATTTTTGGTTTTAATTCTGGCTCTTGCATGGTGGTGTTAGAGATCTGATCAACAATTGGATGTTTATCATATTCTCCTATTTGTAATTATATACCCTTGCCAATGCTTGAAGGGCTGGGTACATAACTGAGTTTTGTCTGTAGTTGCAAATTATGTTCCTAATGATCCATAATTATAAAGTGAAAAGTATGCCTAGACCTCCTTGTGTTTGCTGCTATGCTTTTGGCCTCTCTTGAGCTGATGCTGTCGCCTGTCCTTTTTCTGTTTCTGCTTTCTTTTCTTGTTGCTTGGCTGCTTTAGGAGGACACTTTTCCTCCTATTTTGTACTGCATGAAATTTCTACTTCTTTTTTAATAAAAGGACCATAAATAACAACTTACTAAGGTAGATGTTTTGTCTTGTCTAATGTCAATTGTAAACCATTATCGTCTGTAATCTCTCTTTCATGGGTAAATTGTTTTCTCTTTTTTCATGTTTTTATGAATTTATCTGTGACAATGAAGGGGTTTCCATGTGCAAAAGAAGCAGCACTGCCCTGGTTTGAGCCTATTTTTTTTTAGTATAAATGGAAGGAAATTTAGAAATACCAATAAACTGCTTAGGAAAAACTCAACTTTGTCATGAAAGTCATAAAATTGTTGTGTAATTACATTTCCATTTTATATAAGTTGGTCTAAAAAAACCTGTCAAGGAATAGACTATCGTAAGAGCTTAAACTGTTAGGCAGTGTTTTAAAAACCGGTCTAACTGGTTGGACCGTGGACTGGGAGCCTCACCGGTTCTGGTTCAACCAAAGAACTGGGAGAGCAGTCCAACCACCAAAACCAGTATAAAACCGGAAACCAGAAACCAGCTGATTCAACCATTAACAAATTTCAAATTTATTTTTTATTTAAAAAAGAAAAGAAAAGAAAGTTTCAAACACTGAAGAAGGAGCTGAATGAGTCTCCCACGCACGAAGGAGGAGCTTCACCACGCATGAAGGAATTGATAACGACGCAGCTTCACCACGCATGAAGGAGCTTAGTCCGGCGATGCTCCATTCTGGCAACGAGCCTCCCTGCCAGTGTCAGAGACAGGACCCTTTTTTGCTGGGTACGCCATGGCTGATCTCAAGACAGCGGTGGAGACTGCTGGGGACTTGACCAGTTGAGTGACTCGATTTGGATTCATTCGATCAAGCCTGGGAATTGCACAATTCATACATTTTTTGTGGTTATTTCCATCACAGATCTGGTTTGGATTTGCCCAACCCTAATGGGGGAAAGACATGAGTTTTTCTAATTTTTTCCCATACGAGGATTGGGTAAATTTCAGTTGGGTTGTGATGAGATCTGCACCACCCAAACATGGAAAGGCACATGAATTTCAACTTTTTTATGCTTTTTTTTTTCCTTTTAAAACTTGATAGAAGAGGTCATTTCGTATGGCTGATTTTAGTTCTGGAAGATGCTACTCGGCATGTGAAATAGGACCTTCCTTTGGATAAAAAACTAGAAAAATACTATTTTCAGCCTCTTCAGAAACTCTATCTAGTTCAGCCAAATGGTATGCACTCACTTTATTAATGTATATTTGTAGTTATATATATATATATACCGGTTCGACCACCGGTTAAACCTTGAACCACTCTCCTTTCCGGTTCTTTAGTTCAACAAGTTTTTAAAACATTGCTGTTAGGTGCAGGGGGCAACAAGGATTGAACACTTGCTTTTTTTAATAAAATAAATTTATTAGAGAGGAGGGGAAAATAGAACTAGGGGAGGATAAGATGTCCTCCAAAACAGGAAAAGCTAGATAAAACAAAAAAACATGTAAAGACTCAAGAATGTAGCAAGGCTGCCCAATCTCTCTGCATGTCAGTAAGAGCAACCCCCTTGAAACAACCATGAGCTGAACTCCAAAGAGAGGCCGTAAACATAAGTTGGTTTTATTTACGTCTCTAAGAACCATTTCTGGTTGCATTCTAGATTGACAATATTTGCCAGTGGAGAAACAGTGGATTAAAGAGAGTTTGATAAGAAAAGGGAGGGGAGTGATGGCTCAAAAACAGGACTTTTACTTGTAAGGACTGTATAGCTAAGCTTCATAGTAAATTATTAATTGCTTTTGTCTAGCTTCTGTTGTTTTCTGACTGTAATGTTGGCTGATTGACGATCTTCCTTTTTACAGTCTGCAAGTAATTTTAATTTTGTTTATCAGTGACTTTGCTGTTACATCTTTCATGTGATAGTTGTTTTCTTAGCCTATCTTTAGGTGTCAGTTCATGGTTTCTTTAGGGAGGTTTATCTAAATGGATTTTTGGAGGGATAAGAGAGAATGTTTTGCTCTTATGTTTTGTTTGTTCTGTTGTTTTGGTTGTTTTAGGATTACTTCTTTTTTTATTTATTTATTTATGAAAAGAACTTAGTTTGTCTAGCTTCTAGCTTGTTTACTTCATTTTCAAGATTAATGCAGTTTTTACTGACTGAATGTCTGAAACCATTAGTCACATGATAGCATGTGTTTTGTTCTTTCTATATCTTGTATTATCTATTTTTTTTTGTCAATAACATTATTATGAGTACATTTACGTTCAGATGACAATGCAGATGCTGTCCATGATCCTTAGTAGAAAAATGTGTGGATTGCTCTGATGATAGTAGTTGAGCATAAATGTGCTATCTCACCTTTTTATCTACTATTGTTGGATCCCTTGAATCAGTTGAAAGCTTAATTTATCTTGACTTGACCCTTTCATCATACACAGTTAATTCTTCCCTTTGTTTTTGCCCCAATGTTACAAATAGGATCTCTAGCCATTGGCTTTGCAATTTTGAATTTGGTTTTAAAAGCATTGAAATGGAATCATTGTGCTATAGGCTATAGCTATTCTTATGCATATAAGGTAGCCGAAAGGCTTGATTTGTTAATTTGAACTTATTTTCTGTTAACGTCATTAGTGTGCTGACTTTTATCTATTTTTTACTGCCAATTTTTTTGGGTCCAAAAGTTTTTAACATCTGTATTATGACTACTTCTGATTTAGTACCCAACTTGCTTGACATTATTGTTTTCCACAGCTTCTGATAGCCGGTTCACTTGACAGCTTGGATGTTGATGATCTGCGGCTGCACACGAACTATGCGGGAGGCTATCATAGCGTAAGCTCTTCTGGCATTTATGTAGATTTAGTCAGTAATGCCTTAGCTGGAAACATTCATGGCTGTTTTTGCATCTCCAATTTGCAGAGAGATTGGGCAGCTTTGCTGCATTGTGGAACCTGTCTTGTTTCTTGTTTTTTGGTTTCTACTTTGGAGGATATTTTATCCTCCCCCTACTTTTTCTTTCCCTTTCTCTTTAATAAAACTTCTTTTTCTATTAAAAAAAAAAGGTTTGCTTCATGGTAAACTGCAACAAGATCTGCCTTAGTACTTGCGGATCTTGTAGCATGTTTTTTCTTTTGCCATTCAGTCGAAATATCATTGCAGAGTCTCAGTGTTTCATGTCATGATGAGAAGGGCCACACGCCCTTGTGGTCTTGAACAAGATTTATTCTTATTGATTCATGAATTCTAACATATGATTTCTTCTGATAGGAGCATTATGTGATTGAGATGTTATGGGAAGTTCTCAAAGGCTTTTCATTGGAAAACAAGAAGAATTTTTTGAAGTAAGAAATACATAGTTATAGGATTTATTGGCTCTTTTGTATGACAGATCTTAGTATGGATAATAAATTTATCATCTTTACAGGTTTGTGACAGGTTGCTCACGAGGACCATTGCTTGGATTCCGATATCTTGAACCTTTGTTTTGTATACAAAGGTGAATGCTGCTGCAGCAATGATGTTCTGATATCTAATACTAACATTAATTTTATAAAATATTCACTCAAATTATTTTCTTTTCCCACTACTAGTATATTTTAGAAGACAAAAGGATGACAAAGAGTGGAATTGTCTGATGTCTCTTCTTGTAGGGCTGGTGGTAATGCCTCTGAGGAAGCTCTTGACCGATTACCGACATCAGCTACTTGTATGAATCTACTAAAGCTTCCACCTTATAGAAGGTTTGTTCTAATGCTAGCTTGTCTTTGCAGTGCAGACATGGAATTTTGTTTAACTGCTGTTGTAGAACTCATGAAGGAGCCAGAGTTGAAGATATCGGAACTGATAATACTAACATGAGTGACGAGAAATTCTGTTTTGTCAATTAACAGTATATGAAATAATTAGTAATAATTGGCTAGGCTACATTGGAAACTAAAATTATTCGATAGAGAACGGTGGCATAGGTTGAGATTCTTTAGATGTGTCATTACACTTACTCAGAGGCAGGAGTAAGTTTTATGACGAGTAGATTAGATATCTCATAGCAATGAAGGTAGTTGTGCTGTAGGAATATTGGAATATTATGATTATCGCAGCAGATTTTTTTTATTTGAAAAAAACTGATTTGAAACCTTATAGGGGGCATCTTGGATGGTAATTTATGCAAGAATATGATTTATTAAATGTGCTTAATTTATGGTTATAGACTCTTATTATGATCATTTAAGATTTGACTTGAAAGATATTGCTACTATGGGCTAGATATAACTCATTATACTCCGTTTCTTCATATTTCACTTCAATTTTAGTTCATACATTGTCCATGCCGGGGTTTTCTGCAATTTTTCAAGGAAGGGAAGAACGGGTCTCTGGTTTATGATTTCAGTATTACTATTTCCCCTTGAATGTCCCATTGTACGCAAGTTCACATATGTTGACCTTTTTGATACTGTAGTTTGGATGCTATTTTATCTAGTCTCTTTTTGGTTGTCATTTGGCTTCCTTCTCTATTTGTTGAAAGTTTTTGTGAAGTTTTGTTTGTTAACTATTTTCCCTGACAAACATACTCATCTTCCAATTACATATATTTACGGTGCAGTAAGGAGCAAATGGAAACCAAATTACTGTATGCCATAAATGCTGATGCTGGCTTTGATTTGAGTTAAAAGGAGGCAGTGCAATTTACCATATCTTTAGGTTCCATAATGGTAGAGAATTACCCACTTATAGACAACTGTCAGAGCGGCATAGGAGACAACAAATTATCAGATGGTATAGTGAGAACTGAGAATAGAAATGTCTTGTATATATATTCATATTTATCTTGTTTGTCAATTTGTGTTCAAATGTACTTATATCTAAAATATATATTGATTTTGTAAAATTCAGTCTTTGGAAGGATTTTTACTGATTGTTTTGTATGATCATTAAAACATATCTCCACCGAGATATTTTGTAATAGTAAATTTGTATAAGAAAAAATTGCAGGTACTAGACTCGCGATGTTTTTATCCCCACTCCACTGCCACTTGCTCGTCTATTCTAAAACATGATACGACTGCACATGACATTCTTAAAAAGTAATGAAATTTTATTAGATTTAAGTTGTTATTTGTTTAAACACATGTTAAAAATGATTTTATTTGTGTTATTAGTTGGTTAAAATCAAGTTTATGCTCTTAGTTAAAGTTTTTTTTTTTATTTTGTATTGGATTGTAATATAAAATTTTGTACTTAAATAATTGATAAGAGTTGCATTTTATTTATTAAATATGAGGTACTTTTTTATATATCATGTTTTTTTTCTTCAAAATTTTTGGTTCGATTGCAAGACTCTCAGTGGAGAGGTGTTTGTGGTTTGGATTGGTTTAGTTTTAGAGAGAAAAGTTATTTGAATCAAATTAATTGGTTTTTATATCAAGAACCAGTTCTTTTTTAAATTGGAGAACCAAATAAATTAATTGTAATGGATGTGGTTTGGTTTGGTTTAATCAATTTTTGATTAAACGTTTTTTTCTTAAAAAAATTTATACACAACTTTATTTTGTTCTTTTTATGGACCAATGAAAAAAAGTTGGTATAAAATTTTAATAAAAACATTATTACATAATTATAAATAATAAATTAACGTAAAAATATTTATAGAAACAACAAGAAATTTAAATATAAATTATTTATAAGTATGTAAATTATAAAAATTATATAGATAATTATGAGTTGAGTTTGATTTGATTTTGTTTGGTTTCATAAATAAAAATTAAAAATTGAGCAAAATTAATCGATTTTCATAAAAAATAAACTAAACAAAACTAAAATTAATCAGTTTTTCGATTTTAAGTTTTTTGATTTAATTTATACAGTTTTGATTAGTTTGGTTTGGTTTGATCATAAAGATCTTTAGTGGCTACTTATCATTATGTCGACCACCAGTTCAGTCATAGAACTATGAGGATGAGTGGTTGTCCTATTTAGGAGTGCATTCTTTTTATGCGTTAAGATCAATTGACTCATGGTCAAAGATACATTGTGTAGTTAAGAACAATTAAAATACGAGTTTTTCGATTACTTTTTCATTTTTAGAAGATTACAAAGAGAAGCTTGATTTTGATTATACTATGGTTAAACTATGATTTTAACTCTACTTTAAATTATTTGTTTGTTTGTTTTTTTTTTTTTTTTGTAAAAAGGAATGGGGTAGGACTTGTGGCCGGCTAGAATTAGAGACTAGCTCCCTAATCTTGAAGTTTCATTTACTTTCACTTTCACTCTGCAGGTAATGTGCTATACAAATTTTATTTACAAAATAAATACATCTCATGAATGATATTTAGGGTCTAGACAGATATAGACATTTATAAACTTATACATGATTACAAGGGCTAACATTACCTCTGTATCAACTTATTACAAATTCTACTCTTATTTAAGAAATCAGACCCTTGCTATATATCTTGTATCCTTTTCCTGCAAAGCTGAAAAATAACATATAATTTAAGGTGAGTCATTTAAACTCAAATGAGTTTCCAAAACATTCAATCAAAGGTTAACTAAACCTCACATGTACATAACCTTGGTATAACATACATAAATCATAACCATTTTATTAAATCCATAAAGTCTGCAAGAACACCACAGACATGCTATACATTTAATCACTAGGTTTACTTACTTTATCGCTGTACATAAATAATATTTGATAATCCATAAATGCTAACTTACTGCCACTTATTATGCAAAATTGATAAAATTCATAACATGGTTGAAAATATGTTTCATGTACTCAAATTGCTTTTCAAGTATAAAAATTATTAAATGCAAGTCAAAATAATTTATTTCAAGTGCTCAAATCTACCGCTTGAGATATTTCGTGTAAAGTAACAATTATCATACTGTATAGTCACAAATGTTTAGTATAAATCAACAAAACTGTTATGGAATCAAAGTTTTTCATGACGTGAATTAGGGGTGTTCATAACCGAACCAAATCGATCAAAACTGAAAAAATCGAACCAAAAAATCGAAAACTGAACAAAACCGATTAATTTTGGTTTTGTTTTATGAAAACCGATTGGTTTGGTTCGGTTTTCGATTTTCATTTATGAAACCGAACCAAACCAAACCAAAATTCATATAATTATCTATATATTTTTTATAATTTACATACTTATAAATAATTATATTTAAATTTTTGATTGTTTCTATAAATATTTTAGGCCTATTTATTGTTTATAATTATGTAATGATGTTTTTATTAGGATTTTATACCAACTTTTTTTTAATTGGTCCATAACAAGAACAAAATGATGATGTGTGTGAATTTTTTTTTTAAAAAAATGTTTAGTGAAAAACCAATTGGACCGAACCGAACCAAACCGATTGTAATTGGTTCGGTTCGGTTCAATTCTCCAATTTTAAAAAAATCAATTGGTTCTTAATATAAAAAAATCAATTGATTTGGTTCGGATAACTTTTTTTCCTAAAACCGAACCAATCCAAACTGTGAATACCCTAACGTGAATTATGTTTCATATATCAAATGCCATTTATGTACTAAATAAGTTCACGTAACTGCAATAATAAAATGTATCATTCATTAGCATAATAAATTATAAACAGTACGGATAGAATAAAAAAATTCATTTCTCCCTTAATTATTTGTTTTAAAAAAAATCCATCAAACTAAACTCAGTACTAAAAAATTAAGGCCACTTTCTGTAATATTACTCCATGTGCATGACGATAACATTGTAAATAATAGAATAAAAACTCATTCTGATATTTTAATATAAGTGTCATCAGTTTAGTTATTTAATAATTTTTTATATTAAATTAATCTTTTTGAAGAATTAATTTGATGTGAAAAATAATATTAAAAGACTAATTTAATGTTAAAAATAATATTAAAAAATAAATTTAATGTCAAAAATTAATATTAAATGACAATTTTAATGTATTTATCATTTAAGAACTTAACTGAAAATATTAATATTTTTAAATAATTAAAATAAGTATTTATTCTAAATAATAAATTATTAGTATATCAATTATCAAGTAATCAACTATTTAATTTTTATTTTTAAAAAGAAAATATTGGAATAATTTTACTAATTATTTTAAAAGAATACTGTCATAGACTGGAGTCGAAGTGTATACACGACGACGTTCATCTTCTGTGCACTTCAACACCGAAGAACAACTTCCATTGCATTAATTTAAGCCTAGCTGCTCCACATTCACCATTGAGACCAGCAGAAACCCTAACGAACACCTTCCTCCACACAGTTAGAGAGAGAGAGAGATGGTGAAGGTGCGCATGAACACGGCCGATGTGGCGGCCGAGGTGAAATGTCTGCGAAGATTGATCGGAATGCGATGCTCCAATGTCTATGACCTCTCTCCAAAGGTTTTTTGTTTGCTTCCAATTTAAGATTCAATTTAACCATCGCAATATCTCAATCGAATTTCTTTCGTTTCTTATTTGCAGACCTACGTGTTCAAGCTTATGAACAGTAGCGGAGTCTCGGAATCCGGAGAGAGCGAGAAGGTTTTGTTGTTGATGGAAAGTGGTGTCAGATTGCACACGACTGTGTATATGCGGTAATTATAATTTCCACAAATTACTCTTATATTCAGCTGTGCTTTTTCTGAATTGTTTTCTGTTCTGATCATTAATCTTGATGAAGAGAATAGAAGTAGAACAATGATCTGATCTTGTTTTCACTGTTATATAGTGACAAAAGCAATACTCCTTCTGGTTTTACTCTCAAATTGAGGAAGCATATTCGGACTAGAAGGCTTGAGGATGTGCGGCAACTTGGGTATGATCGGGTATAGGCTTGCAGCATCTTTCATGTCATATTATTCTCTTTCAGTTTCGATGTTTTTTTTTTTTTTTAATATATAAATAAATACATTTTCATTTAATTTTTATAAAATTGTGACAGATTATTCTCTTTCAATTTGGATTGGGGGAGAATGCAAACTATGTTATATTGGAACTATATGCCCAGGGGAACATCCTCCTCACTGATTCTAATTTTACTGTCATGACTCTACTTCGATCTCACAGGTTAGTATTTTTTGTGTTGTGCTCTCTAATTTCGATTTGTTGTCGATATGTTTTATAAAGTATAAAAAGTTAAAGTGTTGAACACACAAATGAAAATTTGCATGCAGGTTGCATAATGGATTTGGGATCCCTGCCGATATTTTATTTTCACTAGCATAACTATGATAATATATATTTTTTTTAAAAGAAGAATTTAATAGATAGAAGACGTAAAATTATGGAGGATCAGGAAACTGTGATAAGATATTGATTTCTTGTGTAGGACATATGTAGAGTAGAAGATTTTCTTATGCTATGCCCAATTAAGCTAATTGGCATACTATGCTGAATGTCAGGCTAGACCTGGCTTTTGAAAATGGGATTAATTCACATAGTTTTACTTTAGTTTCACAATGATTTACTTGTACTTATTTATATTCTTGAGGCTCGAGTCATTTGATTATTTAATTTATCTATTGGAATTTTATAAACATTTCTATAATAAGTGGGATGATAGAAATTCATCAATAACAGGGATGATGATAAAGGGCTTGCAATCATGTCACGCCATCGTTATCCTACAGAAAGTTGTCGAGTTTTTGAGCGAACTACTACTGCAAAGTTGCAGACAGCTCTAATGTCTTCTAAGGAAGATGATAATGATGAGGTTGTTAAGGTCAATGGAAATGGAAGTGATGTTTCTAACATAGCAAGAGAGAAGCATGGAGCCCGCAAAGGTGGGAAGTCATCTGCCACATTGAAAGTTGTCCTTGGGGAGGCACTCGGTTATGGACCTGCCCTTTCTGAACATATAATATTAGATGCTAGCCTAATCCCCAATACAAAAGTTCCCCATGATAAAACATGGGATGATGCTACTGTTCAGGCTTTGGTCCAAGCTGTTGCAAAGTTTGAAGATTGGATGCAGGATATTATTTCAGGTGAAATAGTTCCTGAAGGATACATTTTGATGCAGAACAAAAATTTGGGGAAGGATTCTTCCTTATCTGAACCAGTTTGTGTTAGCCAGGTTATATTCTACTTCTCTATAATTTTAGTGGCATCATAAATATTAAAGTGAATAAGGGACAAAAATGCTTACTCAGATGGTTTTGTGGTATTTAGTGTTTACATACTTGTATCTTTTGATGCAGATGTATGATGAGTTCTGCCCAATCTTACTCAACCAGTTTAAGTCAAGGGATTATACAAAGTTTGAGACATTTGATGCAGCCTTGGATGAGTTCTACAGCAAAATTGAGAGTCAAAGGTCTGAACAACAGCAGAAAGCCAAAGAAAACTCAGCCACTCATAAACTTAATAAAATACGCCAGGATCAGGTTGGTGCCCGTGCTCAGACTATAACAAGTATAAATGTTGTTATGACTGGAAACTCAACTGAACCATGTGGCTCACAATAGTTGATGCTGGAATATCTCGGTCTGACTCATACTTGGTGATTTTTTTCCATTTACATGCCACCGTTTTATATGTTGTCACACTGTGTGTTCTGTCCAATATTACTATGTTCTTGTTTGACTTTATAATTTAAGCTGCTGTTGCTTTGTCTATGTGTATACTTCAAATTTAGTGTCTTCGTTATTAAATTTATTCGTCATAGAATCATCTCAAGGTTGCAATAGTGGTCTAATTTCTACCCTTCAAATGTGTATGGGTCTCAATTGTCTGTTGCAATGAAACAATAGAGAAATCATGTGAATTTGGCATTAATTTGAAGAAGGGAAAGAATTTATGTTCCTTTTGATTTGTGCACTCAAAATTTGTTTATGAATTATCAGTAGCAAAACTACATGTTCTAATTACTTTTCTATTCAAAGTCACTTGCACCAGAATATGATTTTGGTAGTTTTTGGCTGTTGGATAGTAGTATGAATCAATGAAATATTTCTGTCTGAATATGCATATATTATTTGGTTATTGCTAGAGATGTCAAGTGTACATTAGTAAATCAAGTTCCTATACATGTCATCAATGATTTATAGATCCAAAGTAGGATGGCAGTCAAACTGTCAAACAGCATACTTGCCAATGTTCTGGTTTGTACTAGATCCTTGATGCATTGGGTGTCAAATCCCTGATTGGCCATAAAACATGCGGATATGAAAAGTGGAGTTCTACGAGAGTTCAGTTTCTCAACCAAAAGGCTTAATAGTTGTAACTTCTGATTCTGAAGGTTAGATTACACTGTTTGAAATTATAGTTTTCTTGCTTCAAAGGACAGGAAAAATAAAATTCCTTATTCTATTTCAGATCAGAGAGCTCAATCTTAAGTGGATATACAGCATGGCATGCACACTGCCTACAATCTATAAATTATAAAAGTCATTTATGATTGAATATAGTAACATGGGACATAAATATAACTTCAAAGACATAGAACATCTGGTACTTAACATAATTTATTGTCTGGACTCTGGATGTATGAAAGGTCCATATTTTTTTATTGTGGGCAGGAGGGGGTGGGGATGAGGTAGAAAGTCCAGACTGATTCATTCTCAAAATGAATTGGAGTCATCCTTCAAATTAGATTCATATATCTCCATTCTATTTTTGTATACATCAAAATATCCTGGTTGTCATTAGGATCTTGTAATTTCACACACACACAGACATACCTTAAGAATTCATATGAAGTTGAGAAAGCACTTGTTGTTCCAGTATTGTTGATACTTGATAGTGCTGACACGTAAAAAATGATGTATCTCAATTCTGTGGTGTAGGAAAATCGAGTGCACACTTTAAGGAAAGAAGCTGATCAATGCGTTAAAATGGCAGAATTGATAGAATACAACTTAGAAGATGTAGATGCTGCTATATTAGCTGTTCGTGTAGCTCTTGCAAAGGGTATGAACTGGGATGATCTTGCTCGAATGGTGAAGGAAGAAAAGAAAGCTGGAAACCCAGTAGCTGGTCTCATTGACAAGCTCTATCTTGAGAGGAACTGCATGACTTTACTGTTAAGCAACAATCTTGATGAAATGGATGATGATGAGAAGACACTCCCTGTGGATAAGGTTTTTATTTAAAAAATTTATAAAGCTCTTTTTTTTATATATTTTGTTTGTTCCCTTTCTTTAGACCCATTTATTCGGCCTAAAATTCTTCATGAGATCTAGGTTGTTGTGCATAATGAGGGACCTGCACATAGTCTTGTGTTTCTTGAACTGTCTGTGATTGTTTTATGATTTTCAACCAACATAACATGATGAGGAAACAAAAAATTTGACTGGAGAAACATCTCATTAATATGATTTCTATTATCTTATATCCTATAGGTTGGTGTAATTCAAGAAGTCATCATTATCAATTGTTTCATTAACTTTTATTTAACTTTGTTGCCATTGTCACTATCACCACTGATTTTCTTTGTTTTTTCTTAAGTGAATTTTTAACGTTTTCCCCTATGGATGTGTAGCATTAGTAACCATGGTATGTTTACTTTAAAGGTTGAAGTTGATTTAGCTCTCTCAGCACATGCCAATGCTCGGAGGTGGTATGAACTGAAGAAAAAACAGGAGAGCAAACAGGAAAAGACTATAACTGCACATGAAAAGGCTTTTAAAGCTGCAGAGAAAAAGACTCGCCTACAGCTTAATCAGGTGGTTGGACACTGTATTTGCAGATCTTCAATATATGGTGCAATTTGCTACATAGTTATTGGATTGCTATCTCATATACATAGATTGAAAGAAGAAACTTGGAGAAAAAAATGTATGGTACTTGATTATGGGAAGAAACAGAATCCAGTATTGCAGAGTTCATCTCATTTACAACTTCTAAGAGGTTTATTGGATACAAGAAAATCATGACCATGTTATATTTATAGAGATCAAGTGCATTATAAATCTCTTACTTAATCGGGCCTCCATGTGTGGTAGGGCATATATGTTTAAATTAAGTTTGTGCTGACTATTGGAAAGATGCTCTTACCAGATCATAATACTTTTCTTGGAATTTCTTCCATTCTTCACAATATGTGATTTTTTTCCTAGGAGGATTTCTTATCCTCTGCTCCTGTACTTTTTTCTTTCTCTACTGTAATGAATTTATTTTCTTGAAAAAACCCTCTTTCTTGTGATTTTTCTTTATTTTTAATGAAAGTTACCCCATGCTTTGGTTATGGGATAAAATTGTCTTTTTGGCCTCTCTATGGTCTATGGCCATAGTTATTTTCAAGGGTTTCCTTTGTGTTTTCCTTCTCTGATTGTTTCTTGTTATCTTTGGAGGATGCCTCGTTCTTAACCTTTACACTTTTCTTCTTCTCACCCAAAAAGAAAATAAAGATAGGCTTTTGAGCACTGAATGTATAAATGTAGAGCAGTGTGACATGCAAGCTATCAGTCTTATTTTTTCATTCTTGATTGCTTTATATGACAGCCAATTTATTATATGTAATTTGTTCATTTTTTAACAAATTTATTTCCAGGAAAAAACTGTTGCCACAATTTCACATATGCGTAAAGTTCACTGGTTTGAGAAATTTAACTGGTTCATTAGCAGTGAGAACTATTTGGTTATCAGTGGACGTGATGCCCAACAAAATGAGATGATAGT
The DNA here is from genome assembly GCA_023212625.1 of Styphnolobium japonicum. Lineage (NCBI taxonomy): Eukaryota > Viridiplantae > Streptophyta > Magnoliopsida > Fabales > Fabaceae > Styphnolobium > Styphnolobium japonicum. The sequence continues at coordinate 13,523,346 of JALBWW010000003.1, read as the reverse complement.
GAAGCGTTATATGTCAAAAGGAGATCTGTGAGTATTTCATGTTGTATTACTCTATCCTAAGTCTCAAGCTTAAGCATTGACAAAAAAAGTTATTGAGTAATGATGAAAGTAATATTAATTAGGTTCACATGCTATCTTCTTATGAATGAGTAATGTTTTAACTTTTAGCATGTCTCCAGATCATTTGAAGTATGTTACATGTCTTGGTAAAATGACTTGATATTTAATCCAAAATTGCTGTGTATGCATGATTAAGCAAAATTAGAGTACATCTTCAAGATTCCAGATTCCTGTGAATGTTGCAAACAAAATGGAGAAAGTCACGAGAAACTTCCTTTTATCAGGAGTAGGAATACCAATAGGGATCATCTTGGTAGTTGGGAAATTTGTTGCAAGCTTAGTAGGAATACCAATAGGGATCATCTTGGTAGTTGGGAAATTTGTTGCAAGCTTAAGAAGGAAAGGGGGGTCAGATCTTGGAAATTTGGTGTCTTTAGAATATTGCCTTAGCTAGCATATGGTTATGGTGGTTTCCTCTGGAATCTATGTCTTTTGCATCAAGTTATTGAGTGCAATTATGGTTTTCATCAGAATGGGTAGGATGTGAGGGCTGTGGACAATGCAAACTTAAAGTCCTTGGAAATTCTTATCACAAGTATACCGCTTTTCTTCGTTTGGCGTCTTTCAGATTTGAGGATGGTTCTTGTATCAGATTTTGGGAGGATTTGTGGGCTGGGGATAATTCTTTTTCTGTGTATTTTCCTCATCTTTATCTTCTTTCCTCTTTGCATCATCAACCCATTAGCAGCTCAAAATCAGTCCTTGTCTGGGGCTTTTCATATTTCTTTTTCCCGAAACCTTAATGATAGATAAATTGTGGAGTTTGAAGTACTTCTTCATTAGCTTGAATCTATTCATCCTCTTCTTAGACTCCTCTGGAGTCTTTACTTGTAATTCTTACTAACAATCCTCACCTATTCTCCAAACTGGGACAGCTTTCTTCTTGCTAACTCCCTTTGGAAATCCTCTTTCGGAGGTGAAGTCTTTCAATTGGACTTCTGTGCATAATAGGACTAGTACTAATTGCAGCCTTTGCAGATTCGCAAGCCCCACGGAGCTCTCTCTCCTAATATCTGTGTTATGTGTTTCTCTCAGTCTGAGACTCGCCGACATTTATTTCTGCATTTCCAGCTGTTAGCTATTTGTGGTGTAAGATTTTTGGTGAATGTGGGTTTGTCCAGAGAGTTTGGAGCATTCTCTCTTTTGTCATTTTAGAGGTTATGGAAGATTTAAGAAGGGTGACAGTGGGCCATATTTGCTGCTGTTTGGTGCCTATGGCTGGAGAGCAACACTAGAATTTTCAAGGACAGCTATTTGTGTTGGCATCTTTTATCGGATAAAGTGGTTTTCTTAGCTTCTTTGTGGTACTCAGCTAATGGCTACTTTGAAGGAGTGCCTTTGGTGGATAGGCAAAGAGACTGGCAAGGCGCTACTTGGATGATTTTTTCCCCCCGCTGTTCTTTATTGATTTTTGCCCCTTTTAGGAGGATATTGATACAAACCTTGGGAGAATCACACCCCAAAAGCTAGCTATTAAGGTAGGAGAGCTCAAGGCCATATAAAAGCCTCACATCTAAATCTCATACTTCTGATGTGGGACTCAAGTCTCATATCTTGCAATTGGGTCCTAACATTCCACCATGCTCTGTAGCCCTTGTGCCCATGCGAGCTGGCTGTGCATTAGCCCTTTTAATAGTCCCGGTTGAACACTGCAATGCCAACGTCACCACCCGCACCGCTCGTTTGCAATGAGAGACATGATGGAAGGCTTTAACTCCAATTGATACGAACCTTGGGAAAACCACACCCCAAAAGCTAGCTATTAAGATGGGAGAGCCCAAGTCCATATAAACCCCACATCTGAATCCCATACTTCTGATGTGGGACTCAAGTTCCATACCTTGCAATTGGGTCCTAATAGATATCTTATCCTCTGCCCCTATACTCTTCTCTTTCTATCATCTATGAAAATTTTCTTCTTTTATAAATAAAGTATGAATTTTTATATGAGTTTTCAATGGTAAAATTGCTTTAGAATTTGAAAATCTATGACACATCTCTTGTATGTAATAGTTTTTTCTATGTATGCTTCCCTGTGGGGGCTGCCTCCACTTTTGGCCCACAAAATATACTGGTTTTCTTCATTTGCACCTGCTACACTGTGTCTTCTCTTTCCCCTTGTTCTCAGGATGCCTCTTTCTTCCTTGGTTAGTCTTGTGTTCCATGTACTACTTGATACAACTGGTGTTTATGATGTCTTGTTGGTTACAGTCACTTCAACTCGGCAATTCAAATTATTTGTACTAGTTCATTTCTAGTCAAGAAACTACATTATGTATTCTCAGCAGCAATTTAAAGTGCATGGGACATCTGTAATCACTAATAAAAAATTAAAATGATTGTACACTACTTTGAAATGTGCAAACTTTGTTTATTCTGAAGTATGATGTGATATCTGATTATGCAATAGGTATGTACATGCCGATCTGCATGGAGCTTCTAGTACTGTTATCAAGAATCACAAGCCTGGGCAACCAGTTCCACCTCTGACCCTAAACCAAGCAGGATGTTTCACGGTATGTGTTGACACCTGCCCATACTATGTTTTGTCTAAATTTACTTTATTTGGTTCACTGCATGTTCATGACCTAAATCAAGTAGTAGCCATGACCACCTCCATATCATTTTGGAATGTAGGTCTGCCATAGCCAGGCATGGGATTCAAAAATTGTTACTAGTGCCTGGTGGGTTTATCCTCATCAGGTTAGTAAAACTGCTCCTACAGGGGAATATCTGACAGTAGGGAGTTTCATGATCCGGGGAAAGAAAAATTTTCTTCCACCACACCCTCTTATTATGGGTTTTGGCCTGCTGTTTCGCTTGGATGAGAGTTCCTTGGGATCACATTTAAATGAAAGGAAGGTAAGAGGTGAGGAGGAAGCTATAGATGATTATGAAGAAACTGGCCCTCTTGAAGAAAAATCTGATTCCGAGTCTGAGAAGGATGTCACCAATGGAAAATCTGCTGCAGATTCATATAAACCCCTATCTGAAGATTTTCCTGCAGACTCATCGCAGAATAGTTTGGCTACCATCAATGCTGACACTACAGTTTCACATGATTTTCCCGCAAAAGAGACGAGTACGATGAATATGGTTGATAGGGAGAAATTATCTGATATTACTGGAAATGGCTTAGCATCTGTCACCCCTCAACTTGAGGAACTTATTGATCGGGCGCTAGGACTTGGATCTACTGCTAAATCAAGTAAAAATTATGGAGTTGAGAACTCTCAGATCAATTTAGGCAGTGAGCACCATTTTGAAGAGAGCAAAGCTGCAGTAAGGGATAAACCTTATATATCAAAATCTGAGAGAAGAAAGCTCAAAAAAGAACAGAAACAAGATGTAGCAGATTCAAATGTTGAACATGGAAAGGACGAATCAAAATTAACAGATATTTCTGCTAATCTACCTGCAAAAGAAGTTCAAAATTTGAAGACAGGTGGTCAAAAAATCAGCCGTGGACAGAGGGGCAAACTTAAGAAGATAAAGGAGAAGTATGCTGACCAAGATGAGGAAGAAAGGAGCATCCGAATGGCATTATTGGCTGTGAGTTCAGTAAATTGCACTTTGCCTTGTTCATTTCTATCCACAGAGAAAAATGGATATATGTTCTATGCCTTTTTTTGCATAAGCACAATAAATACATGCGTTTTGTTTCTAAATTGAACATGTCATGTGTCTGGGATACATATCTAATACCTGCTAAGATGAGGCCACAGACTGTTAAATTTAACCAATGCTATAGTTTTCCCTAAAAGAAGCTTTTAAACAAAACAGAATAGGAGAAAGTATGTATGAAATCACATTATGGACATTCTCAAGAACATATTACTGCCTCCAAGTAATTCTTGCATCTTTCTGATTGCCCCAGGTAAAATTACATTATGATTTAACTCTAAAGCTGGTTTTTTGTTTGTATATTTGTAGTCTTCTGGAAAATCAAACAAGAAGGAAGAGGCATCAGATGGAAATGAAGCATCAGACAAAGGGAAAAAACCTGGTGGTGGTAAGCCTTTCCAAAGTTTCATCACCAGTATTGCCGAAAATTAGAGAGAAAACATATTGATGTGCCAATTATTGCAGTTACTTAATTCATTATCATGTTTATTGTATTAAAATGTTGATTCTCACAGGTCCTGCAGATGCTCCAAAAATATGTTACAAGTGTAAGAAGGCAGGTCACCTATCTCGGGATTGTAAGGAGCAACCAGTTGATCTGTTGCATAGTCATGCGATAGGCGAAACTGAAGAAAATCCTAACATGAGTTCTCAAGCAGATAGGGTGGCAATGGAAGAAGATGATATTCATGAAATAGGAGAAGAAGAGAAAGAAAAACTAAATGACGTGGATTACTTGACAGGGAATCCACTCCCTAATGACATTCTCTTGTATGCTGTACCTGTCTGTGGTCCTTATAGCGCTGTTCAGTCTTACAAATATCGGGTGAAGATAATTCCTGGAACAGCGAAGAAAGGGAAAGGTTTGATTTATTTTTTATTTAATTTTGCATTACCAATTTACCATGTTTCTCCTTAAAAAATTTGTGGTTATCGCAAGTTGAAGGAAGTCTTAGTAAACTATTTTCTGGCACGTGTTTCTGTTTCTTCATAATTGATGCTCAGTACCATTATTTGTCACGTGTTTCTGTTACTCGGATTCTAGGATACATACTCTCTCTCCCCTTGTCACCTGCAATATATGCTCAAGTTTATAGTAGTTAATGCTGCAATAGCCCGAGTTTACGATCTTATTTCGTGATGTTAACATATTTTTTCACCCCATTGTTTAATGTATAGCTGCGAAAACTGCAATGAACTTATTCAGCCACATGTCAGAAGCAACAAACCGGGAGAAGGAGTTGATGAAAGCCTGTACTGATCCTGAGCTAGTTGCTTCGATTATTGGTAATGTTAAGATATCGGCAGCTGGCCTTACACAATTGAAGCAAAAGCAAAAGAAAGGCAGGAAGAGCAGTAAGTAAGAAAGTTAGCCAACCTTGTGTAGGATTAAAGTAAGTGAAGGAAAAGTTCTTTTTTCTGGTGCTGACAAATTTGTAAGTTGTATATCCTTCCAAGTTCCAACACTAGGGAAAAAGTTTTGCTCCCTGTAGGTCTGCTGTGGAACAACTGAAATTTGATGTCTTTGTATAGTTAATACTATACTTTAGTGAGATTTTATATCTCCTTTTTTTTTGTTCTTCACTTCTTAACTGTCATAGGACCTGAAACCAACGTTCAATCATTTACAGTTTCCAACTTTCCATCTTCCCCATCAAACATCAAGAAATAAAATTAAGGCAGGAATCCATGTTTATCAATTTTATCAAGCGTACCATTGAAGAGAAACAATAGAGCGATACCTCATCCGACCTCTCCCATCCCTAGGTGCACACCATCTCTGTATATCTCCGAACATAATAAATTCTTAAGAACTTGCAGATGATTATTATCCTAAATTTCTATTTCAACATACGCTACTTTTAATATCTAAAAACTTCTTAGAGGGTAAGGAAACAATATTTCAGGAAAATTGCGTTAATCAAACAAATCTCGTGCAATCTCAAGACATAAATGTGCATGTTTGGATTAACTTTTTGTATTCAGTTTTTTTTTTTTTTTTATGTTCAAGAGAAATTTTTTTACTGAAAAGTTTTGAGTGTAAAATACGTTATTCTAAACATGCATTATATATATATATATATAATGTTTTTGGGGTATTCTTATATTTGCTTTCCTTCATTTGGTGCCCTCATTGAAGTTCATACAACTAGTTCATGCTTTCCTTCTTTGGATACCAATTTTCAAACTAGCTGCTAAGAAAATTTCGAAAGTTTCAAGAATCGGTAGGTGGAAAATTTTGACACGTCATTCTCTTAATAAGTATTGGTAGTTTTTATAGAGTAGGATGAATATTAAGTCTTAAAATAAATATTGCTTTGAGTCAGTGCATCATCCGGGCGAGCGCAAGTGCTTTGTCAGATATCTCTGTTACATATTACACAGCAGACACAAGTATGTGAAAGCATGGCTAAGTAATCACCTAGGGGCTAGGGGTACGGATTGTAAAAGATGGGAAAAGGTCCTGCAGGTTTCATAGTCACCGTCAACTTTAAGATTAGGTATTTTTGTAGAGAATTATATGAGCATGGATCGCTAGCCTTAATGCAGTCTAACGAGAAATGGCAGTGGAAATAGCATGTCCTTATTTCTGATCTAACTTCATATAAATTTCCCAGATTTTGATTCAAAATAGCCTTTCTCATCTTTTTTTCTTCTTCTAAGTTTTCGTGGGACCTTACGGTTTCAACTGTAACATTGGAACTATGTTATGAAAAATCTATCTTCTGCATAACAAGCTTATACAGAAGTTCATAAGAATGTCAATGTCGGAACTAGCACAGCAACTAATCAGAAGAAAGCCATTGATGGAGAAAACTACCTAGAAGATAATAAATTAACAAAAACATGGTATGCTGAGTGGGCTGTTACTTGGGATGCAATAAACAAGAAAACCTCACTTAGTAAATAGGACCACATAATGTACAGATCAATCCTCCGTCTGAACAGGCTAAAGAATATAGTTCAATCAAAGCCAAGATAACAGGATATGGTTAGGGACAACCTCTACCAATAATTTGGACAAAAAAGTGAAGAGTTCTATTTGCCTGAACTATAATAATGAGTGGTTGAAAAAAAAATCAAAATTATATAAGAAAAATGTGAAAGAAGTCAAAATTGAAGGAGTGCCGGGGTAGTTTGCTCAAATAGGTACAGAGCAATGAATATATTCTTTTATGCTGTCGGAAAGATGAATATATCCAAACAGAAGAAAACATTAGGTTTATCGTTCTGCAACAATATTTGTTAAGTTACAAACAATATTATAACAAGGTGTAAAAAGGGGAAAAGGCCTCTCAATTCTCAATCATAAATCTTCAGCTGGCGGCACCTCATTCAGATCCAGTCCCTCTACAGGCAAGTCTGAAGTAAGTGGTCCCAAGATCCCGTCACTGCCGAGAGTTAGTCCACTCTGCAAATGAAAGGATAAGGGTGAAATAGATTCATCAAATGAACAAATAACATACCTCACTCAACATGCATGCTGATCAAAGAAAGAAATCCAACCCAAAGATGAAATTGTTAATTGTTGGAAGTAAGAATTATATTCATATATCTCAAGTCAGGTAAATGAGTCAGATAACCGAAATACCCAAATCCATTTATATCCCTACTAGGGTAGGGTTAGGCTGACTAAAACTATCCAGTTTGAAATGACTAATAAATGACTTGCAAGTGCACATAAAATTTCTTATGTCCTGTTTTAAAAAGGTCAATTAAAATAATTTAAACCTTGTCATTTCAGAAGCTTAAATACTCTTGTTTGGCAGCAGCAAGAGCTGACTTTTTTATGTTCTTTGTATTTTAGCCTCCTTGAATCCCTTGCTGCTACTTCATTTTCATTGAGTTCAGAATTTTGAACAAATAATCAACAAATGAATACCTCTGGCTGGAACCTAAGCATATCGGCACGAGCCATAGCTTCTGCTTGGGCTATTCTCTGTCTGAATGTCTGAGCCATCTCCTCCGCCTATAAGAACAGATTCAGAATTACATGCGTGCATTCTCTTTCAAAAATGCTAATGCTAAGGAAAAGGGTTGAAGTAGATGATTTATCAAAGATAGGAAGAGATAAAAAAAGTTTAACATAGAACAAAAAAGGAACTTAGTTTTTTTGGCTTCTCCTAGGATGTCAAACTAAAACATTAGATAGCTGAAAAAGCAGGAAGTGCAAATAAATCATGACTAATGAAGCCATTGATATTCTACAATTTTAGTTTACATATGTAGCAAGCAAAAGGCTTGAGCTTCTTTCTTTGAATTATACCTTCTCAAAGACAAGCTTTGGATTGCGAATCATGTCTCCAGGTGTGGGTTCTAACTTCTTCGTGGAAAGACTTACTCGGCCTCTCTCCCGATCATGACTTAAGATCATCACCTAAAAAAAGAATAAATTTGAGATTTTGATGTCCACACGACACCTGTAATTCTAAGCAAATATCCACCAAGCTTATTATAGGTTTACCTTCAGAGTATCACCAGGTTGAAGAACAGTTGCAATATCAGTTACACGATCATGACTGATCTGACTGACATGAAGGAGGCCATTGATTCCACCAATGTCAATGAAGGCACCATATGGCTTTAGGCTTTGAACAGAGCCAGTGACTACTGATCCAATTCCTAGCTGTGCCTGGCTGTCAGCCATGGCCTTGCGGTTACTGAGGACAAGTCTAGACTGTTCCTCATCCACCTCCACAAACTTTAGAGGAAGATCCTTCTCAAGAAGGTCTTCTCCAGTTGATTTCTAAGAAGAAAATAAGCAAAAGGGAAAGATTTTGAGTTGGTTGCTAAAATTATAAAAAATTTAAACTGACTTATGAAAGACAGAAATGAACATGAAAAGAAACTTTTTATTTACCCAGAATAATCTACTTTAGAACTTGTTGAAGTATACAATTTCTATTAATAAAATTGCATGACTCAATTTCGACATTGATAAGAATAGTGAAAGACATTTTGATATTTAAAAGTTTGTGCCACCAATACTTGTCAAAGACTAATATGGCTTTGTAATTCTCCATATCGTTGCATGGTATGTTGCATTAATGCTTTGAGATTTGCATTCTTTGGTAAAACACACAAGTAGGTCACACTCACAGTCATCTGACTTTGATTCCCACCAAAAAGCCGTTATACATTTTTTACTGGCCATAAGTTGAACTCTTGCCAAACGGCAAGTTTGAATCTGATACAAGTCCATAAATGTCAAAATAGGTCAAGAGCTAACCGTTGATATCTGTGAGAATGGAACAAAACCCCTAAGGCCTTCCACCACAGCCACCACTCCACCTCTGTTTGCATTAACAATCTGCCACACAAAGAGCATATGTAAGGAGAAAGAAGGGTAGAGAGATGAATCAGTTAATGTAATTAAAGATCAAACTAACCAACTTGCAAAGGTAATAAGAACAGTTTTTCTGACGCTTCACTTTGTAATCTTTACTTGATAGAGATTACTAGAAATTGATGTCATAACTATTTCGATTCAAAATCAACTCAAGTTATGCTAAATCTTGACCGAAATTGAATTTCTTGGTAAGCAAAACCCACCTTACCCTTGACAACAACATCTTCTGCTTGAAGTTGTTTACAGCGTTCCCATGCAAGGTCATACTGAATAGACCTTAAACTCAAGATCAAGCTATCATCAGCTTCATTTTCACCAATGATTATAAATTCCCCTCTCAAGCCAGCAACTATGCCTGCTTCCTCTACATGCTTAATTTTGTGGATGCATGCCTCTTGTAGGGGCAAGTATGCCGACGACTTTGCAGTAATGTCAACAAGGGCTCCTTTGGCCTCTGTGCTGAATACAGTGCCTTTAACCTGAAAGATAAACCAGCATCATCAATCTATTCAAATTATCTCTTAACAAGTATAAAAAGGAAAAATAAATAAAAGTACTAAAAATATACTAGGCTACAAGCAGCTCGTTTGTTTTCTTACACAATCAATTGACAATTATCACAGACAAATTAGGAAAACATTCTCAATAACATTGGATGCATAAATAAATCGGATTATCCACACACATACCAACAAAAATCCAATGCCCTTTTCAGCTTCAATTAAAATTAACAGAAAAATTACGCAACCCAATAGAAAATTCAACAAAAAACTAGCTGAGATGATACACAAATCATATATAGTGCTGCAAGTTGATAACTTTATGCAAAATATTGATAAAAATGAGTGAAAGGAACCAACCTTGGTCCCAATTTCAGAATTGAAGTCATACTTATCGAGAGCGTCAGTGAATTGTTCGAGGGTAAAGGAAACGCCTTCAGAGGGAGCAGTGCGGCATCTCTCGTATGCTTCTTCAAAGAGTTGTTTGAGTTTGAGCCTCTCTTTGGTCTGTGCATTGGAGATTGCTACTGAGCACACTATGCGTATGGGAACCACATTGCGCTTCTGCTTCTGGGCTGAGAAGAAGCGTTTGGAGAGAGAAGATGAAGAAGAAGAGAGTGGGAAGCACCTGAGGCCACTCCACTGATTAGCCACACAAGCCATGTCTCCCTTCCTCACACGCTGGGTTTCTCTGCCTTTTGATTGGGTTGGGTCAGATCAGATAAGGTGAGAAATGAAAACAATTAAATAAAATAAATTTGATTATTATTATATTCAGTAAGTATACAAAATTTTATTTTGTTTTTTCTGAAACAAATATTGAATTGAAATACACTAGTGATATCGTGAAAGAATAGTTGTGTGTAAAATACTTCTTTTTAGTAATGCTTTAGGAAAAAAATGTATATATATGATTAATTCTATCTTATTTAAGGATACATAACCCACCAATTTATGGTATAAACATCAAATCAAAGAATAGTACATTTTGGCATCTGCCTGCAGGACTTCTTGAACATGTATTTCAAGGATATCAACAAGCCTATTCCTTATGCATAATGTGAAACATACAAATTGACCAGGTAAAAGTAGTTCACTAATGCATTGTTAGCTAGCAGTATTATACTGAAGTCCCTTTTGAAATTTATTTACAAGGCTGGCTAGTATATTCCTATAACGGCCTAATTTGCCTCTGACGTTTGTGCTATGTAACGAATCTGATGGGGCTTAAAGCCTTGGAGGAATACTGGGAACAAGGAAAACGTGGATGGGGAGGAGATAAAAGATGTTGGTGAAGATATGGTGGGACATCTATGAAGATGAGAAGTTGGATTGCATGAATACTATGGCTGCAAAATAGCTATAAGCTTGAACCTCTGATCACTTCTTTGGAACAGGACGTAGTTTGGACATTGCAAATGCTCTATCTTGCAGCTTAACTACGCAGTCTCAGGAATTTGTCACTTTCTCAAAATACTTTTCTGTGTGTGAGAGAGACAGAAGAATAGAAGAGAGAAGAGAGGGGGGGGGGGGAGAAGGGGGAAGGGGGAGTTTTCCGTGAAGCAAGTCTTGGTCATGTAGATGCAAGCTTCACATGAAAATTTTGTTTCTTCTTTGTACTTTAATTTACTTACCCTGTTCACATCCAGAAACTTTGTAATCCAAAGAATATGATAGTAATACCAAATATGAACCATGATTCCATTGATAGTCCTTGAATAAATAATGATTCCATTGATAGTCCTTGAATAAATAAGGACTGCGAAGAACTTGAATCTCACTCTCCTGGCACCACAGGTCAAGTGCGGAGGAGAGCTATACTAGCCAAAGCCCACACCGAATAGAGTAGTGAGAGGAAGAAAATGCTCTCAATATAAAACGATAGAGCTTGGCAACACTGAAGGCACGGAGCCGTGTGGTGAGCACAGAGCGAACTATTCTTTCGCCTTTTACTAAAGAATACCGTGTGCTCGCCACTTAAAGCGGCATACGCCTATTTTTGGAGGGGTCTTCCTCTGGGAGGGCTCCACAACTCTAGTATAAATATTTAAAAACTCAAGTGTTTCAGTATATATTGAAGTTGTTGTAGTACAATTAGCTTCTGGCTAATAATAGTTGGGTAATCCAAATAGAAGTTGATTTTAAAAACAAAAGCACTAAATAATATTTTATACTTAAAAGAGATTAAGCAGTCTTTTATTTGATACGGAGTGATCTTACTTTCTAGTTTCAGAGTTCAAGAACTGTTTAGCCAGCTCGTTTCAGAGTTCAATAACTGTTTAGCCAGCTCGAGGTAATCCAAGGCATTGTCCTAGAGTTTAATTTTTATTTGTGTATTTAATTATATGTTGTCATTATAATAATTATTTAAAAAATTTAACTCTAATATGTATTAGATGACTAAATTTTACACTAAAAATTAAATCTTGTGGTAATATGCTCGGAACACGATCCATAATGTCCCTTCAATTGAGGGTCACTAGTCTGTGTGATTAGCTAGTGGACTAGGTTGAGTGCTGGAAGCATTATGAGCTAAGTCAATGGTATATTAGCCTAGGCTTAAAAGATCTGCACACCTGACTTGGATTTCAGAACAGCTAAACAGAAAGGTGGGTTTCTGTGTCTTGAGCATATGTCATCTGCTTTCTCAGATTTCACTGAATAGGAGGATCCTTTGGTCTGTGTTTTATTTGTTTTCCCAATTCTGACTGCTGGTGCTTGGTTTGGAATAAGCAAGAGAGCCGTTTTATAATCCTAGGATGAATAGTAAGATTAGGCAAAGATATAAAAAATATCTTTGATACTGATAGAATTTAGTTTAACTGGTAACTCCTTTCATTTTTACCGAGGACTATGATTATGTTTAGGAAGTTTGATCACTGCATCTACATTTCTCATTTCTCATTTCTCTTAAATTCAATAGGACTCCTTACAATCCGAAAAAAAAGGAAATTATACCTACGTATTAATGTTTTGACTTTGAAGTATTTGAAGATATATCTATTCATTATTGACGACCCTGCAGATTTGGATTATCAATAATCGGTTTAATTTTTTCTTTTGGTGACTATAAAAGGAAACATAATAATGTTTTCTTATTCTTCTCTTTGAATTTTGAAACCCAATGGAATGAAAATTTTGAATGTATTTTGTGGTTAAGGTGAAGTTAATATTTGAGTGAGAATTAATCTCACACATAACTCAAGGTCTTAAAAAAATTAAAATAAAATTTTTAGTACAAAATTATTTATGTGATATTCATTCGTACCAAACAAAAATATTTAAATAAATAATGACTTTTAACCTTTAATATTTGAAAGCTTCGACAGTAATGTTTACTTCATTTAACGTATTAAATGATAATACTTTTTTATAATTTAATTTTAACTTAATAACTTCTTTTAAAACATCATTAAGAATTAAAAAGATATTTTTAAGTACTATAAATGTAGTGCTTAAAATTCAATTTTATTATATACACCTCATCAATTGTTGAAGTATCCATGTTTCTCCACCACAGCAGCCTTTACATTTTTACATGAAAGCTTGACTACACTGTTATGGAATATTTTGTAATAATCTGAATCATTCAATATTGGGCTTGGGCAGTGAGCGAGCAACATATCAATTCACACAAGGCACGTACATCCACTTTTTACTATTAATTACATTTTAATTTAATGATTTAAAAAAATTAATTTAATAAAAAGGAATAATACCCTCACAAAAACTCATACACAAGATTCACTTTTTTGCATATCCTCACAAAAGGAAGGATACCGATACTTCTTAGTGGTTAATATTTATTTATGTGTCTCACTTACTTAAAATATAAATATTTTAAGTTATTTTTATATTTATATTTTAATTAAATTGAATATATGACTAAATATTGACCATTAATTTTGAAGTGTACTATTACTCTCATTAGGGGTGGAATATAGGTTAAACTTTACCTTAAATAGACATAATTTATTTTAAAAAAATATTAATCTTAATTTGGTCTATTATCAATTATATGCTTTTTTTGGAACCTAACTTGGTCTTCTTATGAAAACATAAAAGTTTGATATGGTTTAAAAATTTATTTAAAGACTTATATTACATAAAAGCTTTTTGAATAAGCCAATATGTTCAAACTTTGTAAGTTTCAAATATACTTGACATTTAACAAAATTATTATATATAAAAATAAATAAATTATATTAATATATAACAAATAAATTATATAAGTATTATAAAATTTTAATTATATGTTATTATAATAAATAAATATGCTGGTCTGTTAGGTGTAATATGCTTTTTTAAAAGCTAAGTTTATTTAACTAAATAGGCTTTTAAAAAAACCTAAATCTAACTTATTTGATAAATAAATTAGGTCAAAGTAAGTTATGCCATAAGCCTGGTACGCCACCTAGCTTATTTTCACCACTAACTCTCATAAAAAAACAAAACAAAAGGTAGGAAGAAATTTCTATACATACACAAAGACGAGGAAATCTAATTTACCTCGTACATATATCCCTACCCCTAAGTGATTTTAAAATAAAAATTATTATTTGTTTTAAATATTATTTATATTAATATTTTAATATAAAATATTTTTAAGTTCGGGGTAGCAAAAGTCCTTAAAGTCAGATAGAACTACTCCAGAAACACATATAGCATCACATCAATCATTAAATTTTTAATCTAAAGGAGGATAGAGTAATTGAGAATACCGCTTGAGATCTAGCAATTTTGGAACGTTTGTTTTGATTTAAGAACTTGCAAATGGTTAGAGTAATTAGGTCTTCATCTACAACTCGCTCCTTTGTGTAATAATTCTCAATGAGCAAGCTGAACAATCTCCTAATTATCTGTAACAGAGTACTGAGGAGACCTAACCAGTAAATAGGTAACTTATAACCTAGTGGGTCCTCTCATCATGGATTTATAGGGTTAAGGCTTACATTGTTTTTATCCAACTGCACTAACCATAACTTGATCACTAATGATAATTAGCAAGCTCTAATACATCTTCAAATAAATTATAATATTAACTACTTTTTTGCAGAACAAAATAATAATTAATTATAGCCTATAAAAATCATTCCCAACATATTTTATTTTAAAAAAATGCCTTAGGATATGATGACCGTGCAGCCCGTGCTTGGTTTGAAATTGATAAAATGCTATTCAAATTAGACACTGCATATGGTCTAGAAATCACTACATACCGTACTCTTAAGTTGAGGAGTGCATATCAAAATGCTACACTAAACCACTACTTATAGAATATGGAGTGACATCTATCGTAAGTCTTAACCCTTTGGTAGGAGTGGAGCATTAAACTTTAAAATTACATAAAACTGCTTATGACCAGTGATCTTATAACATTATTGAAGAGAAACGACCACTCAGAAGTCCAGATTCGTGGTTTTAAATGCACATTAACAAGTAATTAACCTTGTTGAATCTTGGTTAATTAACAAGTAATTACCAGAAACACAAGCTATTGAATCAAACTAAGCCTTGTTTCCCAGAAAATTAGCTATAATCATAATAATAACACTTATATCCTGCAAATCCTTATTATTCTTTGGCAGTGAGGGATCAGTTTGTGGCTGTGAGTCACAGTCATCAAGGTTCGTCATGACAGCTGCGGCAGCAACATTCATACCCATGTAGTCTCCGGAGCTCAATGCCTCTTTAGCCTGATCAAGGCCACCCAAGGCATCGTCATAATTCTCAGAACATGATTTGTAATGCTGTTTCAAATCAGGGTCTTTAGTATGTTTGATGAGAGATTGGATTTGGTTGAGAGCGTTGGTAGCATTAGCTTTTGCCAACTCAAGGGTATGCTGTGCTAGGCTTTGAAGATCTGCACCTGGCTTGGAGTTCAGAACAGCTGCACAGAAAGAAGGGTTCCTATGTTTGGAGCAAATATCATCTACCTTTTTTACCGTTGCAGCTGAATAAGAGGAAGGAGCAAAGAGAAGATAGAGCAGCACAAGGGAACAGAGAAAGGAATGTGCCATTTTGATTGTGATCTTCAAATTGTGAATGATGTCTTATTCCTATGGAATTAATTAGATGCACGCTATATATATAAGGCAAGACTAGAGTATAAACTTTATTGTGTTGCTCTCTTTATATATATGTCACTTGTCACATAATCCGCATCGTTGGCACAATTCGGTGCGCCAACTCTGCGCTTGACCGCGCTTACGGTGTCAAACTTCAACCCCTGGATCAGCGGAAGTATCTCTAAATCACCAAATGATGTTACCTAAGTGCATATTATTTTTGGAGATACATTATTCATACTTTGAAGTTTGGCAGACTTTTGATTGCTATCCTCTCCCACATCTGTGAGGTCATCTCCACAAAAATAAGAATTTGCCAATCTTATTATTAATAAAAGAACTTGATTTTTAAACTGACTTTTTCCTACCTATCATTTTCTCTATTTTACCGTCTAATCGTGGGCTAAAATTTTAAATCTCAGGGGTAAGAAAACTTGGGTCAACATAATTCAACTCCTTGTGATGTTGATTCCACCTTCAAACTTTATTTAGATTTGATAGAGCCCACATCAAATTCGACCAAGTCTGCATTGGCTGAACTGAAGAGGATGCACCACCCCTATGATCACCTCACACTTGGCTCCTACATACCATCTCCAGGCAATAGGCACTCTTCACAGAGAAAACTGCCTTAGGATGATAATGGCACACCCATAAAAGTGTATCTGGTGCACCTATTTTTTTTTTATCATGCACTAAAATCTGGCTAAATTGGAAAATAGTTTGTAAAATCAGCCAAAAAGGAGGGGAGGGAGGGGGGAAAGAGAAAAAAAAAGAGCTGTGCATTGATGCGATTTCTTCTTTTCAAATTCATTTTCTAGAGGTGCCTGAATTATAATAAAGAAGACTTACTGGCTTAGCCTGTTGTCAAATCTAGCACCAATTTGAGTATACCAAACATAATTAGTTTTATATTGAAATGCTTTGAATTCAAACCTGGTTGATGACTGACCATTCACAACATCTATGAAGCATCTAAGAGTATCAGTGTTATACATTGTTTTCTTTAACAGATTACTGAGGTTAGGGACTCCGCTGGTCAAGAAATTGAAATAAGAAAGCTTGTACCTCCTGACTCAAAGGAGGCAATAGAAATAGACAAAGCTCCTGCACCTTCTGCTGTGGATGCTGTCCTTGAACAAATCAAGAAGAAACAAAAGCTCAGTGTAATTGATAAGACAAAGAAGGACTGGGGAGAATTTAAGGAGGAAAATAAGGGACTGGAAGAGGAGCTTGATTCCTACAAGAAGAGTTCAAAGCAGTATCTGGACAAGGTTTCCTTCTTGCACCGAGCAGATTACCGTGAGCTTGAGCGAGAGAGAGATGCACGTCTGGCTTTGCACGCCAGGATGGGGGCAGATATGCAAGAAGAATCATATGACTGAAGTCAGTCTGGAGTTGCTAACTTTGGAGAATATGTATGGTTTTGTCTTGAGTTGATTGTTGAGGGGCAACCTATAGTTCATTGGAAGGTCTTGGTCTCCTAAGAGGAGAAAGGCCTTTGATCACATTATTGGGGGTATGATGCATTTGATGAGGTCCAAGATTTGGAATGTTTATAAATGGCGTGGTACTTGATGTGAAAGGGGGAAATAGGGGACTAAAGAGAAACATGTGTTAGACATTACATAGTTCTATTTTCCTCCTTGCTTTAAGGACTTTTTGTTCCTATTCCTTAACCAGAACTATACTCTACCACGTTATGCAATGCATGCAAACGCAATGATTGAAATCCCATGTTTTATGCATTATCTTCTTTCCTTGGCATAATTTTAAACTGCTTTAAAATTTTGGGTAGAACCTTCCCTTGAACTTTTTCTTGTCCTCCATGCACCCATATAATTTGGGTTTCCGGGTAACGATGTGATGACTAGTCTCACATTCTTAAGCTACCGGGTTTTTTTTTCCCGTTGCATCAGTTGCCAATGAGTTTAGCGATGGACATTGTTGGGCAATTTTCAGGTCAAGAATAGTAGGTTCTTTCTTCATTTGGTATAGCATAGGCAGTGGATGATGGAGGTGGATGAAGAATAGTAGGTTCTTTCTTCATTTGGTATAACATAGGCAGTGGAGGATGGAGGCGGATGAAGGGGGCAGCTGCCAGCTATCATCATTTTCAGACGGATCTCGATATATAAAGCAGAGGAGAAAATATTAGTGGCTTCGGAAACTATAACAGCAAGAGGGACTTCAATAGTTGGGCTAAAGATCAAAGGGCTGTGATGAAGATGAAAGCGGTGGTAGCACTAGGAAGAAGTTCAAGCCCTAAAGAACAATTTGCTTTCCTTGAAGAGAGCCTCAAATAACACAACACTCCTAACTCGGTTGTCAAATAAGCTCAAACATAGTTTTTTTTTTTCAATTTCCTCTAAAGTAATGCTGGAACACAATTTTCTTGCAAAACAACTCAATCCTCTGCTTTTGTTTATTGGAGATTCTTTACATGCAAATTCTTTTTTTTTGTGTAAACTATGATATCCTCTCGCTCAAAAGACAAGAGACTAATCCCACAGAATACGATCAGGTGCGTAAAACAAAGACCTCTCTCAATTGTGTTTTCTCTATACACACCGCCCCAAAGATGGAATTAGAATAAGATATTTAAGGTAACCAAACCCTTTCCACTCAAACCAACGCAAGTAGTTGGTCAACCAACTTTCTTTTTTTATTGTATGTATCTTGTCCCACCAAAATCAGTGGCTTCCCTTAACATTGAAATTGATGCTTCGGTGACACATACCATGTAGTCGTCTGACTCTGAGTGTCCGGACTCATTGGCAACTAATGCAAGGGAAGAAGCTGGGTAGATGAAGATTAACTTATATGGATCAGTCACCGCAGTACTACTCAAAAGTCAAAACCAGATTCAATTATTTTCATTCAACAATCAAAATTACAATATTGCACCAGGGAGAGAAATGTTATTCAACAAGGATAAAAAACAACACAATTATTCCTCTTATTATGCATAGAGGAAAATAACTAGCTATTTTGTATTTAAACACCTGAATCTGCTTTTAACACAAGATGGTATCATCTCCAATGCATCGTAAAATTCTAGGACAAAATTGAAAACAAGAGTAAAGTAGCAACCGGCTCTTCAAATGTGAATGGGCTTGTCAAAAGTGGCCATTGCTGCTTCTTTCACTGCCTCGCTCATTGTTGGATGTGCATGGCAAACACGTGCTATGTCCTCACTTGTTGCATCATACTGCAAGGCTATCACTGCTTCGTGAATGAGCTCTCCAGCACTGGGTGACATAATATGCACTCCCAATATCTTATCTGTCTCCTTTTCAGCCAATATCTTTACCAGTCCTTCAGCATCATCGATTGCCTTAGCCCTGCTATTAGCCAGGAAAGGGAACTTCCCCACACGGTAATCAACACCAAGTGCCTTCACCTGCTCCTCTGTCTTCCCGACGGATGCAACCTCGGGGTGTGTATACACAACCCCTGGGACTTTGTCATAGTCCACATGGCCAACCTTACCAGCTATGTACTCTACACAAGCAAACCCATCTTCTTCTGCCTTGTGTGCCAACATTGGACCTGGAATTACATCTCCAATTGCATAAACACCAGAGACATTTGTGGAAAATCTTTCATTTACCAAAATTCGTCCTATCTTGTCAGTTTCAACTCCTATCTTGTCTAACCCAAGTCCAGCTGTGAATGGAGTCCTACCAGCAGACACAAGAACAACATCTGCTTCGAGTGTTGTCTGGTCACCACCAGCTGCTGGTTCAAGGGTCAGCTTCACGCCATCCCCAGAAATATCAACTCCTACCACCTTAGTCTTCAGCTTGAATTTCATGCCTTGCTTCTCAAGAGCACGCTGAAACTGCTTCCTGACTTCCCCATCCATGGTTGGAACAATATCTGGTCCAAACTCAACAACAATTATCTCGGAGCCAAGCCGGCCCCATACTGAGCCCATTTCTAGCCCAATATAGCCTGCCCCAATGACCACAAGTCTCTTAGGGATTTCTGACAATGAGAGAGCTCCTGTTGATGATACAATTTTCTTTTCATCAATAGTGACACCGGGTAGAGATTTCACATCTGAACCAGTGGCAATTATAATATGCTTGCCTTTCACAACAGTATTCCCACCGTCAGGGGTATCCACAGAGACTTCGGATGGGGAAACAAATTTGCCATATCCTTTGACATAGTTTACCTTGTTTTTCTTGAATAAACCTTCAATACCCCGGGTCAGATTAGAAACAGCTTTATCTTTTTGGGCCAACATGGCTGGCAAATCAACCTCAACAGATGAAAGCTTGACTCCATGGCTGGCATATGTATGTTTGGCTTCATGGTACATGTGGGAAGACTGCAAAAGTGCCTGAATCAAAAAAATGGAGGTATTATATATGAGTACATTGGCTAGGGAGAAGATTTTATCTACTAGTATTTTCGAACTATATGGGAGCACATTTGTTTACAGTAGATTCCTTTTGGTACCCTTTGTTTTTATAATGGTACTCCTAATAATTAGTGTCTAATATTTAGGGCCCGTTTGTCTTAACTTTTTTAAGAGTAGAAGTACTTTTTTGAAGTAATAAAAATACTTTTTTTAGAAGCTAAAGAGTTTAAGCTTTTAAAAAAAGCACTTCAAGTGCTTTTTTGTTACACATGAAATGCTTTTCTTTTTTTAAGTTTGAACTCTTTAGCTTCTAAAAAAACACTTTTATTATTTCAAAAAAACATTTTTTCCTAAAAAAGCTAATACTTAACCACATGTCTCACTTGATTTGAAATATAAATATAATGATTATGTTTCAACTAATTGTGAAAGAATACCGGTCCTGTCACAAAAAAGAAGGGTTCCAAAGAAACTTTCGTGTTTACAATACATAAAACGGAGGAGATCAGGAAGGTTACTACAACAAATTTGAAAATAAGAAGGCACACTAAAAGTTAAAATATAGTCTGCAGGATATGGAATGATTTCGAATGGCAAATTATGTAAACTAGAAGGAAGAAAATGCAACTTAGTATATAACAATGAAAGGTCTTATGTCATAATTTTGACATTGATAAATCAAATAAACTCATGCACACAAGAATGGGGAAATATGTAAACCCCAAATCAAGAACAGTGCAGGAGTAACACAAAATGTGCTTATACTTGGCTACTTGGACTCTAGAAGAGAAGGATATAAAATTCAGATAAAAAAAAAAAACCAAAAAATGGAAGTAACAAAAATCCAGTGTTTCTAAAACTCTAGTTCACTCACCATAATTCATTCACAACTCAAATTTACTTTATTTTTTGTTTTTCCTCTAAATGATAATCTCTTGTGAAAATAAAAGATAATGTTATTGCGATTGAAAAAATAAGGAGCAACATAGAAGTGCAGATAATAACGATGAATGGAAATGGGAAGGAAAAAGGTAACCTTGGAGGGGATGCATCCGACGTTAAGGCACGTGCCGCCAAGTGCGCCGCGCTTCTCGATGCAAGTGGTCTTCAGTCCCAGCTGAGCCGCTTTAATGGCCGCCACATACCCGCCGGGGCCACCACCCACCACCACGACGTCGTTTTCCTCAGATCCGGAAGCGAAGCCCCTTGACCTTGAGAGGGAGTACCTCAGTGTCTCCGATGAGAGCGTGAGGTTCCTCCACTGCCCAACAAGGTAACCCTTCCCTCTCGCCATCTTTGCCAGCATACCCATTGAAAATTGAATTCTTCTCCCTTTCTTCTTCGGATCAAAAACCCTCGCTTATCATACTCTACCACCAACGTCCTTCATACCATCTGGGCCGTTTGATGATTCCTAATAATCCACGTGTAGCCGTTGATTATTGCACATTCATAATGTTACTTTATTTTTTCCTTCATATTTTTTGCTATGAATTATTCTTATTCTTATTCTTTTGGTTTTCTGATACGCAAATTTAAGGTTCAATTTGGACCGTCGATGCTGTTTTATGATCATGTTTGCTTTAATTGATTCCATACTGGAGTAGAGGCAAGGTACGTTACGATAAGTTCATGTAATCATGTACACTGTCCATAAACATAATTCTCCCACCCATACTCCATGTATAACTATTTTTACATGATGATTGACTAATCCTTTAAAATAATTGTTTTTCTTTATTATGATTAGAGTTTTTAAATAAAATAGCTATGATTTCCTTTTCAAATAATAAATATTCTTTGGGAGTCCATAAACATAAGTCTCCCATGTTCCATGTGCAAGTGTTTTCTTTATTATTTTTTAAACAAAATAAGTAAGCATAGGTGCGTCTTATTACATATTTGCAATACTGAATCCACTTAAAGAGCATATTTCATGAATTTATTAGAAGTATAACCAACCACGTAAAATACCTAAACTATGCCAAAGATGTGAATTAGAAATTGAACCTAAGGTTTTTTTTTATACAAAATGTTTTAGGAGAAGAACTTGTCATATTTCAACTTCAAGGTATATCACAAGTTATCAGCAATAACTTACAATGACATTTACAAATAATCTAAAAATGAAGAATTACCATAAGAATTTTACAAATAATCTAAAAATGAAGAATTACCATAAGAATTGAACACAACTTTTTAATCGGACACAATTAAAGCTAATTTTAATTAGCAAATTGAACTTAAGTTATAATAATAGTTGTATTGAAACTATTTATGCTTAGGGCCCAAGCTCTTTACAAAAGGCTCAGAACTTGTGAAGCCGAACTCTCTCATTAAAAACCCAACTACCTATCATTGGGACAGAGAGCTCAACCCCAACTAATTAGACAATTACATAATGTAATCGTTGATATCGACTACCTTAGGATTGCGGCGCAACCTTGGTCAGAAAATGTTAGGTGGCCACTCTAGTCCTCTTTTGCAACTACGACGTGAAAGCTAGAGAAAAGACTGTTGAACCCATAGTATAAAAGGGTAAAAATAAGAAGAAAGATGGTAAGTTCTCTCATAATCTTCAAACAAAAGAACATCTCTCACAAAGAATAACTTAAGCATCAAAACACCTTTTGTGGATACTCAACCTCCTTTGATCTTGTTCGTGACCAGAAGGAACCCAACTTCTACTCTTGGACCATGAACTATCCTTTTTGTACCCAAAATGTTAACTATCCTTTACTATTTTAACCCAAAGAATGATAGTTTTTCTATTATCTCATGAGCAGTAATTCAATATATACTAGAATATGATATTAAAGTTTGGTCATTACAAGTAGTGAAAAATACATAAATTTTTCAATCACAATTCTCTCATACTCCATAAGTGTTCCATAATTTATTTTTGGTCTGGTAAACAAAATAAGTGAGCAGGGTGCTACTCTACAAATTTATCAATAGTATTGAGCTAGTATTAAGTACACTGTACAATGGCTATTAATACCAATACACACACACACACACAAATTGCTATACTTCCTTTATGTTGAACTCATTGAAAGAGCATACTTCATGAGCCCGATAAAAGAATAATATGACTAAAGTTTAACCCCCAATAATACCTTACTGAGAAATCAAAACAAAGCTCATATAACAAAATGAACAATCCTGAACCCAAGGCTTAATGGTTTCTCTATTTCCTAACGAGTAATAATTCAATATATCAGTCTTATGGAATAAAAGTTTAATCATCGCAAAATCAGTGGAAAAAATTATCATTTTTAAATATTTCTTTGTCCAGAAACATCTGCCATTTATGTAGGATCTGGAACGTGAAGAAAGAGAAAGGGGTGTAGATAGGAAGATTCCTGTTTATCTGAGCATGATGCAATAGCCCAAAATTTCCCTTGCCATACGTTTACAACAGCTAGATAACGAAATGAAGGCCTTACACGCCTTACCAGTGCCTGGATATTTAGTAGGACAAGGGCACCCGATAGGCTTCACTCACCTCCCATGAAAGAAAAAGATAAGAAAGCCACAAAATTAGGTAATTAAAAGAAAAAGTCTTTCGATCCACAAAAGTGATACTGGACGTATACGCCTATCGTTATAAGATGAGCCAAGCACATCAAGCTTGGAGCATCCGAAGTCCAATAACGAAGGTTCAAACCAGTAGGAACATATCAGGAAGGTTCAAACGTGTACTCAACTATCCGATGTATCAAACAAACCACTATTGAAGAAAATATACAATTAAAAAAAATGAAACCAATATTAGATTCTGGTTGAATTCACCCAGAGCATTTTTGAGATGCCTAAATCATTTCTCTTATTTACAGATGTAACAACAATGTGAAATCCAATCCAACATGGTGGGGACCGATCTATTCCGCCAAAATTAGCTACAATTGTCTCTACATATATGCCAAAATAACCCAGAAAAACACCTTCCAATTAAATAGGTTTAAAACCCCGTACCATATATCCTCTTCTATCCCTACAAAAATGCTGGCTTCTTTTCTCTAACTCTCTGAATTAGCCTAAAAACACAAATTAATCGTTTCACGAAAGGAACATTGGTGAATCATGAGAACTGTATTTACATTCAATTTCCCTCTAGCAAGCTCTTCAATCTGTTTCGAGCCTCTTCAGACAGACTGCAAGCTCTGAATCTTCGCCTTTGGGGTGGACATGATTCAACAATGCTTTCAATGGAGGACAAGCATATAACAATCACAGTAAGATTATCTGACGTATGTAGGCGCAATGCTTCCTTGACTAGTTCTCTGGCACATTGCTGTGGGTCATCATGCCTTCTTAATCCACGGCGCACAAGACTAACTGCATCCTGGCTTGACATTACATCCCAAATCCCATCACACCCAATGATCAAGAACTCGTCATCCTCTGTCAATGTAACCAGTTGAACATCTGGCTCAGCAATAAGAGGCGATGCAGAACCAAGTGGAAATTTTAAGTCCCAATCCCCAAGGGCACGAGTGACAGAAAGATAACCATTGAGATACCCATCATCAATGAAACCACCTAACTCCTCCACTCTCCTCCGTTCTGGTAAATAACTCGGTCTATGATCTTGAGACATCTCAACAGCTACACCTCGCCTGCAAAGAACTGCTCGACAATCACCAGCATTAGCAACCAGCAAATGCCTTCCAAGTATAAGGGCAGTCAATGCTGTTGTCCCACAGGAACTACTAACACTTTTTTCATCAGCCAAGGCATGATCTGCCAGTAAAAAAGCTCTTCGATGAGAATCCTCCAGCCTCTTTAGAAAAAATGCATCAGTATCATATGATTGCAGCATATTAGCATCTTCAAAAAACAATCTCATAGCATTCTTCTTAACAAAATCAGCTGCATCAGGACCTCCATGCCCATCAAAAACTGCATAAAACGCACTTGGTATGGGGTACTTGAACACAAATCCAAGGTGGGCAGCTAGATCATCTATTCGAATGTGTTCATCATCCATAGATCCCCTGGGTCCAATATCTGCACAGCTACCAGAACGGACATTCGGGGTAAACTTGGTTGCAGGAGCCTCCAAAATGGAATCTTTAATTATCTCAGAACAACTCACGTCCTAACATAAATATGAGACATCAATCAGCACATCAATACAAAAAAACAATTTGCTCAAAAAACAAAAAAAAAAAAGATAAAACAGACAGGACAGAAGCTTGACCACTAAGATGCTGTTACTAAGAAGGCCGCCAATCAGCATGAAACAATCGGAATTTGGAACTACTAACATCATGGATGGCCAGCTATTTCAACTTATTTCTAAACTAAAGGCAAAAAATAAATAAACGATAAAAAACACAATTCCAAATTCTAGTTGCAAAATACAGGTTCGGAAATCCCAGCAAACACCAAAGGAGCATTCGATAGTCCCCAAATTTATCAAGCAAAACAAGAAACACATCAAACTCATAACACCGATTCAAAATTGAAAATTAACTAAGGCAAACTCACATATAATAAATCCATACTGATTGATACACAATCATCCAAAAAATCCCACCGATTCAAACCCCCCAAGAGATAACCGACAAGGCCAAAGGAAACACCAATTCCTTCACCAAAATAAAAAATTAAAAAAAATCACAGCCCAAGAAAGAATTCCGGTAACAATCTCAATTCACATACAAACCCAAAAGTATTTTTTTTTAAAAAAAAAGTCAATTAAAAAAACAGGAAAAGAAAAACACCGATTCAGTAGAAACCGATTCAGAAGAAACCCGTACTTCGGCAAAGATCGGGACAGCATTGGAGGTGGGTGAAACCTCAATCTTGACGCTGTGCTCTTGCGCTACGCAAAGGTGATACTTGACATCCAACATGGGAATGCTCTGCTGGCAGATGATTTCCGCTTCGGCTACCATCTTCTGACTCACAATCATCGTCAAAACGCCGCGTTGCAATCTTCCTCAAGCTTGCCTCTTCCTAAAGCAGCAGAAAGATTAACTAGGGTTCGAAATTCGGGAATTGAAGCGTTTGAATTTGGGGGCAAAATTGGGGTTTCTTTGAAGAACAATAGCAGTGAGCAAATTAGGGTTTCTTTCTTTCCGTGAGAACTCGGAATTGGGCGTCTACGTCTGTTTTTGTGTAACACTGGCTTTAATGAATACCGCGGAAGTACTTATAGGGTACTTAACTCCGACGCGCTTGTGAGAAATTTCACTTTCACTGTGCGTGGATCGAAAATACAATAATAACCCTTAGAATTCGGAAAATCATACGTTTTAGATGCTTCGAAATTGTAGTCAATGGAAGGGTAAAAATATGAAACGTGAAGAGGAGGAACATGGGATCGCCACGCTTCCTTTAATTAGCGCATATTTTTGTTAGGGCGTGGCACTGCTTGTGCTGGTGGATTTTGAATGTTCAGAGTCCAAGTTTCCTTTCCCTTGAAGGAATAGATTTGTTTTGAGTTTGCGTGTCCTTCAAGTAATTATTGCCAAAAATTATACCTTTCCATCACTAATAAATAACTAAATGACAATTAGGTAAAAAGAAGAAACGAAATAGTTATATATATATATATATATATATATTTCAATGGATGGTCTAGACCCAAATGAATTTTGTTTTTTTTAAATCATTTAAAAATATAATTAATTTAATTTGATCTAAATTAATTTAAAATTCAATTTTTATATATGAAATTTATTATAAAAATATATTTTTTGAATTAATTTATAAATAAATTTAAATGCATTAAAATAATTTGAATTTATTTTATTTTAATATTATTTTATTATACCAACTTAGAATAGGTAAAATGATTAAATTAACACAGATAAAATTATTAATTCAAATAAATAAAATCAAGTTCACTCAAATTTAACGTTATTTGAATATATATTTTTATGCACACAGCTAAAATCATAATGATTTTCAAATCAAATAAATCAATTGTTATTTTATAGCTTTTTAAATAAGATTTTATTTATAAATCAAATCAATTCTTGAAACATTCACAGAATGAAGATTATTTATGTTAATCATACCAAAAATAATACGTGAAGAAAAAATTAGCTAATATTATTGATATTGATTAAGTAATAAATAAGAAATATAAGAAATATAATCACCAAGGTAATTTCATTTAGGTTATAAAAAGCATTTTGATTAAAAAAGAACCACTCCTGATGGTAAAAGCTAACCGTATATAAATAATAAAAGGAGTAAACATATATTTTAGTTATTTGAATATATAAGTGCATGTCATTAGTTTGAAATTTTAATAATAAATATATCAAAATATTTTTTTAATGTTAATTTTTTAAATTAAATTAGTCCTTTAAAGATAATTTTTGGATAAATAATTTGATTTTAAAAATAATATTGAATGACAATTTAATGTCAAAAATTAATATTGAATGATTATTTTAATGTATTCATCATTAGAAGATTAAACTGATGATATTTTTATTTCTAGATGATGAAAATATATGTTTTTCTAATAAAAATATTTTTTATATCAAATTATAAATACAAACAAAATATATAAAATAATTTTAAAAACAGATAAGGTTGAATGATTATTGTGATGGGTAATTATATCTTTTAAATACAACTAAAATAGCATTAATGATAGAGCAAAAAGTTTTAAATTACTTTTAACTAGTTATCTTACACGTGTTTTGCACAGATTATTTTATACTTCAGATTTTAAATTTTTATTTTAAATTATTTTTTTTATAATTATTATTCTAAATATGTTCAGTTTATAAGATATTTTTTTATAAAAATTCTTATAAATAGATAAAAAAAGTGTTTAAAATTAATTTATGTCAGAGATAATTTATTTTACTTGTGCTTTGTACATATTAATTTATTTTTAAATTTTTTTAAATAATGTTTTTATATATAATTATGATTTCAGAGATGTTAAATTTATAAAGTATTTTTTAATAAAAATTCTTAAAAGTAAATGAAGGAAACATGATAAATTAATTTTTAATGTTGAAATACTGTCTTTTTCAATTTTATTATTCAATTATTTAAATTTTAATTATATACTTTGATAACACTTTACCTTTTAAAATAATTGTCTTTTTAAATTTCATTTTTTTTAATGTTTCCATGTATTTAATGATACTATTAATTACTTCAAAAGATAATTTTACTTATACATATAAATTTTGATTCGTTGGTAAAAAATTTCAAAAACATTAAATAATAGGCTTTACTATGCATTATTCATTTACTCTTGCATAGAATTTTCTACTTAAGCATATTTATTTATCCTCACTCTTTGTGAGTTAAACAAGTGTTGTTAAAACACCTTTTATTAATTCATTGATAAATTTAAAGAGGCTGTGTATAAAAGAATATTTGTTAATTAAAACCTGAAGGGGTTTCAGAATACTTGGTTGTAGTCTAAAGAGACATTGAAATGAATACTCAAAAACTTTGAAAGTCTAGTGGAGAATCCTTCAAGTAGAAATGACTGAACGTAGCTCTCGGGGTTGTGAGAGTGAACTAGTATAAATATCTGGTATAATCTTTTCTTCCTTCTCCCTGTGTACTTTATTTTACAACTAACATTTGAGGATTGTCATTATTGTTCCTAACAAACATTTTTTTGAAACTATAAGCTTTTAAATTGGGCCCAAATATCTTTTAGAAAATCTTTCTTTTGGTCTAATAGACTGTAAAGAGTTTATTTTATCGTCCATTCTCACTTACAATTCAGCAACACGTTTATTCAAATAATTGTTTTAAGAAAAGTTTAAGAAACACAATTCAACCCCCCTTCTTGTGTTTCATTTGGTTATTTCATAATACATCAAAATAATCATTCAAAGTTAATTTTTGACATTAAACTAGTCATTTAATGTCATTTTCTGATATCAAATTGGTCTTTCAATGTTAATTTTTACATCAAACTAGTCCTCAAAAATAAATAATTTTTTGTAAAAATTATTAAAATATCAAACTAAGTGCCATCAATAACTTTTCCAATAGATGAATACATTAAAACAATCATTCAAAGTTAATTTTTGACATTAAATTAGTCATGTAATGTCATTTTCTAATATCAAATTGGTATTTCAATGTTAATTTTTACATCAAAGTAGTCTTCAAAAATGACTAATTTGATGTCAAAATTATTAAAATATCAAACTAATAATATTTGTATCTTTAGAGAACCAAAATAAAAATTTACTTTAAAAAGAAAATTAACATCGTTCAAAAGCTAAAGCGTTGTCAAGTCTAACTAAATAAAGTAATAAACACCCGTGCATATAATTTTTTTTTATATATAATAAATAATAATAACAATTAATATGTCTTAAAATTATTATTCAAAGAAGTTGTAGTTAATCAAGTTTAAAATAATACTACCAAATGTATGAATGGACTACCCAAAAAAAAAATTCTAAGTTTAAAACAATAATTTATTTGATGAGGTACGTTGAGATAATTATTCAAAAAGAAAACATAAAAAATAAAAAGATCATTATAATAAGGAGTTTCCTTTATGCCAATAATCAAAGATCTATCCATAATTCATAAATTTTGACAAATATTAATTGGATCTAACAAGAGATAGAAGAAAAATAATCAAAGAAACAGTAAAAAATTGTGTTGTAAATAATAATTATTTTTTCATCAATAGTTATTTATTTAAATTTTATTATTTAGAATAAATATCTATTTTGAATATTCAAAAAAACAAGTGCTATCAATTTGATCCATTAATAATTTTTTATATTAAATTAGTCATCTGAAATGAGCAATTTGATCAAATAAAATGACATTTAAGGATCAAATTGATATCAAAAAATAATATTAAAGGGCCAAATTGATGTTAAAAATTGACATTGAATGATCATTTTAATGTATTTATCATCGGAGGACCTAAATGATAACACTTATATATTTGGACGACCAAAATAAATGTTTACTCTGTTATTTACATTATGTTGAAAAATTTGAGATTAAAAAAATCAGTCTTTGATGATTAATTGATTGATATTTATAATGTTATTAAGTGATTCATGAAATTAATATTAATTGATTGATTTGCAATTATAAAATTGTATTTATGAAAGACAATAATATCATAGATAAATAATAAAATTTAAAAATTAGCATAAAAAGAAATAATTAATAAAAAATTTAAAATATCGTGTATATCATATAATTGTTCAATTGTGAATAATATAAATTTTTTTTTATAAACAATTGATTTTATATTTTTAAATTGAGGAATGTATCATATTATCAAAATTAAATATTTAAGATAATTAGAATAACTGTATTTTTTAAAAATTATTTTATAGTATTTTAAATAGCTCTAAAGCATAAGTAGTTAAAAATAAAATAGGTTACAAAGAAAAGCTATAATAATAAGGTGTAGCTTAAAATCACAATTTTTTTTATTTAAATATAGAATTTGTAGTAATAAAAAACAGTATACTATAACGTAATTACAAGTGATAATATAAATTTCATTTTTTGAAATTTTTTTAAAAAAAGTATACTAATAAATTATCAATAAAAGAAAAAATATATGTTAATAAGTTAAATGAAAAGTAAGATAATATAAATTTTGATTTTTAAAATAACACATTGCTGTAATCTTCATATGATATTTTATAATTGAGTGAATATTTTACCATTAATAATTTTGATTTTGAAAATAAATAAATAAATACATTATTGTTAAAAGTTAAATGAAATCAAATCAATTATAATTAAAAATTGAATTTACATTGGATGTTAACTTCATTATTCAAAATTATTACTTATAAAAACTTATGAAATTCAATTTCTAATGGCAACTTTTGGGAGCTATCAAGAAGTTGACATGCACATTTAGAAAGAAATTAAAATATATAAGAAAAGAGACTCATTATGATTGACATTAATGTGAGGCGCTGTAAATTGTGAAGGGAAAAAAGTTAATATATGAATGATACTTGGTGTTGGTACTATCTTTTATAATATTACTAGATTAGCACACATGTGATGCACGCTATAAAAAATATATTATATATAATAAATAATAATAAAAATTAATATTTCTTAAAAACATTACTTGAAGAAATTATGGCTAATCAAATTTAAAATAATAATTTGTTTGACAAAATAATATACAATATCCTCAACTACATATTTAAGGTACATTGAAATAATTATTGGAAAAGAAAACATAAAAAAAAAAAATGAAAACACTATTATAATAAGAAATTCTCTTTGCTCTAATAATCAGTGTTCTCATAAGATTCATCATGAGAAAACACAAATTTTGGTCATTTAAATATATAAGCATTATCAATTAGGTCTTTTAATAATAAATATATTAATATGGTCCACTGATATTAATTTTTGACATCAAATTAGTGCTTTAATATCTTTTTTAGCATCTAATTGGTCATTGAATGTTATTTTTTACGTCAAATTAGTCATTTAAAATGATTAATTTGATGTAAAAAAATATTAGATGACTAAAATGATGACACTTATATTATTGGAGGACAAGAATGAGTGTTTACTCATTCATCGTTGATTCACAAAGTTTAACAAATATTAATTAAATCTAACAAAGATATAATAAAAATAGTCAAAGAAATAATAATAAATTGTGTTGTAAATAATTATTATTGTCATATTAATAGTTATTTATTTAAATTTTATTAATTAAATTGTGTTAGAAATTTTTAGATTAGGAAAATTCAATCTTTGATGATTATGACATTTTATTTATGAAAAACAATAATGTCATGGATAAATAATAAAAATAAAAGGAAATAATTTAAAAAATTAGCGTAATTTTTTTTTAAAAATTAAAATCTTGTGTATTTCTTGTAATCATTCAATTGTGAATAGTGTGATAATTTATTAATAAATAAGTGACTTTATATTTTTAAATTATGGGATGTAACATATGATTAAAATGAAATATTTAAGATAATTAGGATAATTGTATTTTATTTCAAATTATTAATAATAAGGTAGCCTAAAATAAAAAAATATTAAAATATAACATTTATTGTAATAGAAAATAATATACTAATAATGTAATTATAGATGATGATATGAATTTTATTTTTTATATTGAAAAAAATGTATACTAATAAATTATCCATAAAAAGATATGCTAATAAATTAAAAGAAAAGTATGATAATATGAATTTTGATTTTAAAAATAACATATTGGCATAATTTTCATTCGATTTTTTATGGTTGATTGAGTTTTGATTTTGAAAATAAGAAATAAATAAACTATTGCCAAAAGTTAAAAAAAATAAAATCAACTATAATTGAAATTTGAATTAGCTGCTAACTTTATTATTCAAAATTATTATTTATAATTTTAATTAAAAATCCTAATGAAACTTAATTTATAATAGTAATTTTAAGAACCATTAAGAAGAAGTTGACATGCACATGTGGAAATAAATTAAATACATAAAAAAAAGACTCATTTATGTTTGACATCTACATGAGAAGCTAAAATTTTTAAAAGGGAAAACATTTACTGTATAAGTGACACGTGACATTAGTGAAAATTGAATGCACTATCTTTTATAATATTATATATATATTGAGTAATTTTAATGAAAAAAACCTAATGAAATTTAATTTATAATTGTAATTTTAGAAACTATTAAAAAGTTGTTGCCCACATGTAGAAAGAAATTAAATACATAAAAAAAATGACTCATCTATGCTTAGCAGCTGCATGTGGAAATAAAAATTTTAAAGGGAAAAGATTTACTAAGTGACACGTGACATTAGTAAAAACTAAATGCAATCTCTTTTATAATATTATATATATATTGAGTAATTTTAATTAAAAAAAACCTAATGAAATTTAATTTATAATAGTAATTTTAGGAACTATTAAGAAAGAGTTGACATACACATATAGAAAGAAATTAAATACATAAAAAAATGACTCATTTATGATTGGCATTTGCATGAGTGAGTAAAAATTTTAAAAGAAAAAAAATTACTATATAAGTAACACATGATATTAGTAAAATTAAATACATTCTTTTATATATATATATATTGAGTAATCCCCACAACAAGTAAAGGAATAAACAAATATCTCAGGACAAAAACCTAATGAAATTTAATTTATAATAGTAATTTTAAGAACTATAAAGAAGAAGTTTCCAGGGCACATGTAGAAAGAAATTAAATACATTAGAAAAATGGCTCATTTATGCTTGGCATTTGCATGATAGACTAAAAATTTTAAAAGGAAAATATTTACTGTATAAGTAACATGTGACATTAATAAAATTTGAATGTAATCTCTTTTATAATATTATATATATATATATATAAATTGAGTAATTTTAATTAAAAAACCTAATGAAATTTAATTTTTAACAGTAATCTTAGAATTCATTAAGAAGGAGTTATCATGCACATGTAAAAGAAATTAAATACATAAGAAAAATGACTCATTTCTACTTGGCATCTGCATGATAGATTACAAATTTTAAAGGAAAAATATTTACTATATAAGTGACACATGATATTAATAAAATTTGAATGTAATATCTTTTATAATATATATATATAGATTGAGTAATTTTAATTAAAAAACTAATGAAATTTCATTTTTAACAGTAATCTTAGAAATCATTAAGAAGGATTTAACATGCACATGTAAAAAGAAATTAAATACATAAGAAAAATAATTCATTTCTGCTTAACATCTGCACGAAGGACTAAAAATTTTAAAGGAAATTTTTTTTACTATATAAGTAACACATGAAATTAATAAAAATTATATACACTCTTCTGTGTGTGTGTATATATATATATATATATTGAGTAATCCCCACAACAGGTAAAGGAATAAACAAATATCTCAGGACACGACTTAGCATGTTTTCCATATCGATGAAATAAGCAATACATGGTAGGTACCAATCAAAGACAAACTGTAAGGGGAATTGCTCCCCATTTCCCCACATGATTTAAGCGTCTGGTGCATTGGGTTCAAAGTCAATGCATGCTCACTCATATTCTTCTTGTATTCATTTGTTATTATTAGGTAATCCGTACTCCCGGAGTCCTCTTTCATGAAAAGAAGCAACGGGAAGCACCCATCTATTTATACGTTCCGTTTCAATCCTATTATAATTCTATATTATTAATGGAAGTACCTTCCCATTAGTGCTACGCCTAGTCAAAATCTGATTCAATACGAAGCATTATTAGACACTTTGGAATTTGTCGGTGGCTGTCATCAAAAACTGGCTCTGGCCACTGTTATCAAGTATCAACCAACTATTAACAGCTGATTACAACACCTTATCCTCCATTCAATTGTTTAAGGCCCAAAAACAAACTCTCAAGTTTTCTTTCTTATAATAATTTACCAATACTTTTTTTTGGGTACATACCATTACTTTCTTTAATAAATAATAAAAGTGAAAGCGAAGTAGTTTTGTTTTGTCCCACAGGATAACCATCAATCAAATGGTCTCACTTTATGACAAGCAAAATTGCATAAAATTTTGTCAAAACAAGTCAACTTATAGATGCCATTCACATGGCATAATAAAAACACAAAAAAGAAGAAGAAGAAAGAACTTTGGGTTACCACAATTCTGGTTCAATTCTTTCTCTTTCAAGAGGTGGGGGAAGCGGTTTAAAATTTCTTTCATGGGAAGGGCATCTGCGGTGTTGTTAAACTCGGCTTGGAGACGAATTGGTCTCTTGGCCGATCCGAGCACTATGTTGAATTGATTATGCAAAAAAACTGTTTTGGCTCGGGTGACTCAGCCCAACCTTATTCAACTTATACCACTCGTTAGTTTCAGTTGAACCGATTAGCTTCAAGAATTTTTTTTTGAAAAAACTAGGTTTACGGTTGTGCTGAAACACATCAACCCCAACTCATTTTTGTTTCTTGTTGATTGCAGCCAATTTCAGCTTCCTCGGTGGTTTATCTGCACTACAAGGAAACAGATGGAGGTCGCTTGTTGAAATAACTTTTGATGGTGGTTTATCTGCACACGCACCTGAGTTACCGGCTCCCCGCTACGATGAAAGTTGGGTGAAGAGTATCCAGAAAATGCTTTTCAAATTGTTGTGTTCCTACGTTCTTCTCAGATTTTGAGATGATGGCATATCTCTGAAGCATTGGTACTTCATTTCTGAAGAAGTACTAGAACCGGATACGTACTGGGTATGGGTACGGCTCGGGTACGCCGAGGTACGTATCGGGTACGCATCCATTTTTTTGTTTTTGAAATTCATATTGGGTACGCTTCTCTGGTACGGTGAGGTACGACTCGGGTACGGCTAATCGAGTATGACTGGTCTTTCTCTTGATGAGTCAGACTTGGAATCTGTTCTTTTTATTGATGATGGGTAAGGAAATAATGATATTGAGACTGTTAGATCATGATTTTTATATTCATACCTAGATTTTATGTTGTTGAATACGTATAATTTCTTTTTGTAATATGCTACTCTATCATTTGAACAACTTAAGCTCTTTTTTATGTTATATGATACCTATAAATCTTCTAATCTTATATATATATATATATATATATTAAAAACATTATACTAACATACCCGTACCTTAGTTTTTTCAAAAATGCTATATCTCGTACCCGTGTTTGTACTGGATACCGATACCGTACCCGTACCTATGCAACACAGTGGCATATGTGGAGTAGGTAGTGTCACGTGGCATAACATGCATCATTCATTAATTTTTATTGCCATTGTATTATATATTTTTTGATGCGTTGCCATTGTATTATATTACATAATATAAAGTATGAATAAAAAAACATAATATAAAGCGAAAAGGAAAGAAAATAATTTAAAAGCAAAACTAATGATATATGTATTTAATTATTTATAATAATAAATATTTTTATATATAATGTGTATTTATATATATATTTAAATATTTATTTAATTTTATATAATTTAATTTTATGTAATTTAACTAATAACTGATTGAGTAAATTAATAACCTATTCCCTCAACATTCAGACGGAGTCGCTTACTTATCGAAGTTTAATAACTATGGACATATGTGAAAGAGGCATTTCATCAACCAGCATCTGGGCTGTTAGGTCACGCGCTTCGGCCTCAGCGAGGGGTGTCACCTTTACAACATGTGTGTTCCTCTCAGTTCCCATATCTGTTTTCAGCCTTTTAACCCCCTCTTCTTTTTCTCTTTTTTTACCTTTTACCCATTTTCTTTTCAGTGGGCGTAGCCATTTTTTTTGGAAAAAAAAACCATAGCCTTTTACTCGAGCTTGCACTAAAAGAAAAAAAAAGATTTGCAAATTTGTGGACTTTTATAGTAATCTATTTACACATTATAACATTTATAATTGTGCACACGTGTAAATTCAAATATCCCACTATGCTATGTATGGGAGAGAAAAATGAGTGAAAAGGAAAGGGGAGATTCCCTTCTTCTTATTTAGATATTTAAGTAAAAAATGAAAAGAACTTCCTTCAATCTATTTGAGAGTTTAAATTAAAATAAAAAATAAATAAGTTTTAAAATTAAAATTTGAATATAACTTTTATATTATCAATTTTATAATATAAATACTGAATATATATGTAATTTAATAAATATTTAATTAAAATATTTTTTTTTCTCTTTATCCCCCAATTTGAAAGGGGAATTTCCCCCTTCTTTCCCCCTCCAATCCTTTCCTCTCATTAGAACTCTTAAAAAAAAAGGGTTTAGGTCTTTTTTCCAATACATTAGACTTTATTCTCCTCCATGTACATAATTGACTTCACAACTGTTGTGCAAAAAATGGAAAGACTTGAAAGTTTGGGTTGGGCCAGATCCAAGTTACTGTACTCATTACACATTTAGTGAGCGGATACCCAATTTGCCATTTATCCATTCAGTGAGCGAGTGCTCGATGAATCCAATTTATCCATTATTTAAATAGTGTTTATAGTAAAATTAAATCAAATGTACCAAAAAATTTGAGTGGTGGCGGGATGGTGATAGGTGGGTTTGTTTTTTGTTTTTAGTTAGGGCAGATCCAATGGGCACCCATTGCGCCTTCATAAGAAGATGAACACAACTTGGCTGTGCCAATTAAGTCCATCTTTTTAGTGGACTGGATTGGATTGCACAAAGTGATGGATGGACTAGGAAGATAATGGATCATGCATAAAAACTCATGCCCTCATTCTTTTGACTCTTTTTTTATTTTTTCCAAGGGGTTTCCATGATTCTTGATTACATTTATCGAAACACACTTGTCATATGTGAACAGTGAGGTTTATTTAAGTATGAAGCAAGCCTGTAGTAGTCCACCCGCATGTTAATTAAAAGAGTAGCAGCCAGCTTGCAGATAACATGTCTTCATTTAGAATTTAAGATTCTAGGAACAATATGTCTATCATATCTGAAACATGTGAATCCACGAAAAATTAAGCAGACGAGCACTCTTTAGACAAACCTTTCTCTGCTGAATTAGAATGAACTTCTTATCCACAGGCAATGCAGCCGCATCTTTAGTCATATGTAGTGCACTGCTTGCATTGGCCAATATATCAACACCTGAGAGCATGCTGAAGTGGTTGGCCTAGAAGACCCTTCCTGATATTTGAGATATATTTTGCATGTTAATCATAGTAGAACTTTGCCTCTTGCCAACGTTCTCGTGAAACCTCTGATTTATCCGGACCTGGTTGAGAAGTACACAGTTATTTGTATTAGTATAGCGCACTATTTCACTATATTCTCCAAAACCTAAAACTGAGTTAACAAAAGGCATATAATTGTAACATCTCAAGATTTGTTATGTCGAGAATCATTAGCACTTCTAGGTATATACCTCTAATGCTACATTAATTGCAGAGAAGATCCATCAAGTGTAGGAAATTGAGATGGACTGCATAATTTTCACACTCGTGTTTTGATTGAAAACGCTAAACATGGAAATATATATGGAAAATTTTCATGGAGTATCATATGTGATATGCCCCTTCTTTTCAGTTGATACAAGAAATTTTGTTAGAGAGAGCAAAGTAATACATATAATGAGGAGAATCGTTTCACCAAAAAAATAATGAGGAGAATCCATACATAATTATACTCAAGTTCTTCTCACTCCAATTACCTGAATTAAACTCAAATAGCAAATACTTTCTTCTATGCTTTTAGAATAAAATGTACATATGATATTATTTAAAAATTTACTCACCAGCTTAATTATGTATTTCATAAATAACATATAAATTTATATATTAAAAGTTGACTGAGTAGTTTATAGTAAATAATAAATTTGTTCTCCATTTTACTCTGTCATTTTAAGAACAAATACAGATATATTTTTTAAAAATTCTTCTAATTATCAAATTAAAAAATGGAATAGCATCTAAACAATGTATAAACACTAGTGAGTTAGAGCTAGCTTTTCCTGGGTAAGAGTTTCGACCTCTTAAAAAGAGGTTAAAGGTTCAAATCTTAAGAGTTGTCATTCTTAAGAGGGTTTTACCATTACGCTTCCTAAAGAGATTAGTCTCACACTCAAAGAGTGTGAGAATATCTCTAATCAATACTAAAAAACAAAAAAAGAGCTAGCATTCACTTATCAACACATAAAACATTAAAAAATTGTTGTTACTACGAGTACCAAGGCAGTAAAACCAT
This sequence comes from Styphnolobium japonicum, assembly GCA_023212625.1. Classification (NCBI taxonomy): domain Eukaryota; kingdom Viridiplantae; phylum Streptophyta; class Magnoliopsida; order Fabales; family Fabaceae; genus Styphnolobium; species Styphnolobium japonicum. The sequence goes on along the minus strand of JALBWW010000003.1, from coordinate 13,484,648 downwards.
AGAACCAATAATAATAATAATAAAAAATAGGCCTCTGAAAGATCAAATTTCATAAACAAGTGAAAAAAAAAGTTTTGACTGTTAGATTCATTACGTCAATATCCTACATGTGATTGGATTTGTGCTTTAATTTGAATAGGCAAACGCCTGTGAGCTTGGAACACCTAGCAGCAATATTTCCTCAAGCTGATCCATCCTAGTGTTTTGGTGCTTGTGCGTAATTAAAACTGTCGTGAAGATAAAGGCAAACAAGATTAAGTGTAAAATAATAGGTTAACAAGGTCACTGAATCAGACACCAGAATGCTGTGTTTTATCCCTGATCTTCATATGCTTGTCCACATCATTGTCTCAAAATAACAACCACTAAAACACCAAAAGCAAAACCATTAACAATCTAATCAACTTTTTAATCCAACTTCCATTCGCCCGTGACACACACTAAAAACACCATCCCGTGAATTCTCAGCGTACACGTGTCCCGTCTCCCCTCTTCTGTTCCTCATGAAGTATGAACACAAACGGAGTAAGCAAAGAAAAAGAAGGTCTTTCTTGGATATCTGCAGAATCTGCTTAGAGCTGCATGTGATAATATTGTGTTGGAAATGTGATACAAGGGAGTCTCTCTCTCTCATGGCCTATCAATCATGGTGATACTTGGCCCACCCATGAAGCAATGAACCAGTAATTTCACGAGTGAGGCGCGTGCATGTGAGCCTGTGCCACGTGTCTATCTGAGAACCACAAACACTGCTGTCACCTCTACGTCTGTCAGACAGCACAAAAAAATGCACCCCAGAATTTCTTTAGTCACAAACTTTTCTTCTGTTAAAATTGCGAATGTTTTTGTTTTCGAACTCTCTCGCTTGTGATTGTACACATGTGACAGGTTAAGACAAACACGAATGCATAATCAACATTTCCATTTCCCTCGTCTGAAATCTTATCCTTCTATAAAAGCCCCCTCGTACCGATGCTTTTTGCACCATAATATGATTAGACACACACCAAGTCACAAACTGCACGCTAACTCCATTGCATTGCATGGTTACAGAAACTTCCTGAGCTCAGAGAAAAAGAGGAGAAAAATAAAAAAGCCTCATCATCAGGTGAAGTCACAAAAGTGCCGCTAAGTTTTCAAATTTTTTTTTATTTGCTTGGACGAATGTTCACGTATAAGAGATAGATATAGGGGGATCTTAGTTTCTATGAGGGTCACTCTCTATGTCTCAAGACTCTCAACTCTCTCTCTCTCTAGAATTATCTTCGTTCCCCCCCCCCCCTTCTCTCTTTTTGCATTAAATCAAACAGGATTTGATTCCACCCGTGAATGGGTTAATTCTGTTGTCGCGTACCTAATATATGCTCCCTACAAATCCATGGCCACAAGGAGCTAAACAACAACAAAGAGTCACGATAAGGGTTGCTTTTACATCAAAACCATATTCACCCAAATTTGCACTTCTATTTTATATTCCTCTCAAACCCCACGTACAGCTCAGTTTTTTTTGGCCAAACTATTAATGAAAGGATCACTCTTTCACTTTGGCCTACGTGTGCGCTTGTGAACTAGAGATCAGAATAGAACAAGCCAATATTTTGGTATATAACAATGTAAATAGGTGTAATAGTATATAGATTATGTGTGAGATATCTGAATTGCCTTAAATTTAGTAGAATGCGCTGAGGATGAGGTGATAAAACATCTTAATCAGAGAGTAAGTTGCTTAATCTAGAAAGCAAGAGAAAGTTTCTTATTCATAAAATGGAAAGATAAATTTTGTTTAACTCAAACTAGAAAGGTGGTTGTGATTCATTATGAAAGCTCAATTGTTTTTTATGTCTTTCTAGCTAGGCCTCATATGTTCACGATTCCCATGAGGCTTAGCCTTCTTGTTGCTTACTATCTGCTACTTTGTGATTGACAGTTCTGGTTCTAACTTATAGCTATAATTCACATGCAATATCTTACATACTATTGATTTTTAAAAGCTGCAAGTGTCGGTTGGCCTCTTCTCAGGTAAAACCAACAAAGAAAGATGTCATATAGCTGGACAAAATATGCTAAAAAACCAATTTTCTGAATTATTTTGCTCATTTTCTTGGACAATATATACACAATTACACATGGCTTCTTCTTTTCTTTATTCTAATTTAACATGTGTTTAGCTTCGACTAAAAAATTCACTTTTTCTTAAAGGATCAAATATATTTTGTCTAGTTACCACAAAGGGGACTTATTATTCTTGTATTTTTACCTATACTATCACTTATAGACTTATAGCATCATATCTAAACACTCATAAGAGACACTTGAAACTTATATAGAGAAACTTCTTTCCACATCTTCTTAATTAGTGCATGATAAGTAATTAATTACCTCAATTCAACCACTTGAAACTAAAGATGCCACCTTAATGTTAGAGTTTTTAGTCTATAAACTACAAATTCGTTTCTTATTATTATTATTTTTTTGAGAGCTTAAACTAGAGAAAATGTGGATCAACAGAACAAAAAAAGAGAAAAAGAAATAGAAGTATAGTTGGTGTTAGCACGATTTTCTAGAAAACTTGGAGCTCAAAGCAGATAGCTGAACGTACAGCTGAAACTTGTTCAGTGTGCAATTTCTGAAAATAAATTCACAAAATACTGAAGAGAAAATAATGGTAATTAAAGTCTAACAAGTAAGAATTCCTGCCAGAGTTGCTACAGAACATTGACCTTCAAAAGGTCCAACCGTTTCCTTGAGACACTGATACTTTTAATCGACCAGAACTCGACACGTGTCGACCTTATGCTTGAGAATTTATTCCTGAGCCATCATCTATGTTTTGAATATAAATAAGAACCTTTGCTTCAGAATGGCCCTCACTAGGCCAATTTGCTTTGAATCCTCTGGAAGTTAGACCTTTATCTTTCTCCCTTCTCCTAGTTTAATCTCCTCCATTTATCTTGGGCAATACGATTTCTGAAGTTGGAGTTTTTGTCAACATACAGATATCATCTTAGGAGCAATTTGTGGTTCCACATTGGCACAGACATTGTTGGTTCAGTGTCAAAATTCACAGACTGAAACTCATCATGAGTCTCATTCGTGGGTTTTTTATCCTATGGATTACTGTGATTCTTTTAATCCATAATTTGGGAAATGTGGAAGGAAGATACCACCATCACAAGAAGCAGAAGAAAGTTTCCCCTGCTCCTGAGCCTCCTGCTAATTCCCCTGAGCCAGTAGAGGACCCTTCACCCCCTTCCAATGTTCCCGGTGTCCCTTCTGACCCATATCCAAATGATCCTGGGAATTCCCCTTCGGACGGTATTTTCGATGTAAGATCCTTTGGGGCAGTTGGAGATGGTTCGGCTGATGACACAGCTGCATTCAGGGCAGCATGGAAAGCAGCTTGTGCAGTAGAGTCAGCAGTTGTTCTAGCTCCAGAAAACTACTGTTTTAAGATAACTTCAACTATTTTTTCAGGTCCATGCAAGCCAGGACTAGTATTTCAAGTAAGAATGGTTATTGAATTGCCTAGTTCATCATATCAGTTTTTGTTAAAAACCTGTAGAATTTGCTTTCCATATAGCTCACTAGCAACAAGGTTCAAATGTAAATAGGTGGATGGTACACTCATGCCACCAGATGGACCAGATTCTTGGCCTGAAGCAGATAGCCGCAAGCAATGGCTTGTGTTTTATCGACTTGATCAAATGACTCTTAATGGGACAGGAACCATAGAAGGCAACGGGGAACAATGGTGGGATCTCCCTTGCAAACCTCACAGGGTAATCATTTCATCCAGTGATTAATACATCGATCCTATTATTAACCTTTCCCAAATATTGCTGTATTTATTTTATGTTGAATGAAACCACACTAAATGCTAGTAAAAAATGACATTTCAGGGTCCCAATGGAAAAACTGTGTCAGGACCATGTGATAGCCCTGCAGTGAGTAAACTATTCAGAATTCAACTCAACCATTATATAACTGTCATGCTTTTTCTTTTTTTAACTGTCTTATAATTGTGTCTCTTTTCGTTTATAGATGATACGGTTCTTCATGAGCTCCAATTTGGTGTTGAGTGGGCTGAGCATTCAAAACAGTCCTCAGTTCCACATAAAATTCGATGGCTGTGAAGGAGTACTGATCGATAAGTTGTCCATTTCTTCGCCTAAACTCAGCCCCAATACCGATGGAATCCACGTAGAAAACACGAAGACTGTTGGGATATATAACTCCATGATAAGCAATGGTAAAGACTAAAGAGCAATGTCTCAATTACTTACCCAATTTGGCAGTCTGGTTCTATATTTCTTACATGTGTCAGATGTGTAAGAACATGATTTTTGAACAGGTGATGATTGCATTTCGATTGGACCCGGATGCTCAGATGTGGACATAGATGGTGTAACTTGTGCACCTAGCCACGGGATTAGGTACATTACATAATCTCTTAATCAAAGTTAAATATTGCTCGTTAACTACCAATTGATTATGATTAGTGTTAAAAAAAAAACCAATTGATGCTTGTTAATTAATATATTCATGCTCTGTTAACTTTTGTTGATTTTAGAACATTTCCTAAAGGCAAAACGAATGAGTGACTTTAACCACTAGCATAAGTGTAATAACTCTTCAAGGTGTCTTCAACACTCCAACACATCTTCAATTTCTCATTTAAGAAAAGCAAAAAGTTAATGGAAAAATTGGGTTTGAAATTTAACATAAATGTTCCAACCTTCAAATGATCCTCAATATTTCTCCTGAAAGACAGGTGTTATTTTCTTCTTTTAGTGACCTATATTACTTTAACAGTTGGAACGGTCCAAACTGCCAATCATTAATATGAGAACAATTTCTATTCTTCACTCTCTTTTTTCTCCCATGAGTCCAGAAGCAGCATCTTTTGCTCAACTTGGTCAATTATACATAACAAAGCTAATTTGAAATCTTTACAGTTTACTGTAGCAAGTTTCTATGATGCTAATTTCAGCATGCCTCACTAAGCTTAGTGTTGTTATTTCTACAGCATTGGAAGCCTTGGAGTGCACAATTCCCAGGCATGTGTCTCTAACTTAACTGTTCGTAACACTATCATAAAGGAATCGGACAATGGGCTCAGGATTAAGACATGGCAAGGTGGTACGGGCTCTGTGACAGGCTTGAAATTTGAGAACATCCAAATGGAGAATGTCAGGAACTGCATCATTATAGACCAGTACTACTGCTTGTCAAAGGAGTGTCTGAACCAGACTTCAGCTGTACATGTAAGCGAAGTGTTGTACAGGAGCATAAAGGGTACTTATGATGTGAGAACCCCTCCCATACACTTTGCCTGCAGTGACACTGTTGCCTGCACAAACATAACACTCTCTGAAGTTGAGCTTTTGCCACATGAAGGGGAATTACTAGATGACCCATTTTGCTGGAATGCTTATGGAACTCAGGAGACCATGACTATACCTCCAATTAATTGCTTAAGAGAAGGTGAGCCTGAGACAGTGATAGATCTCTCGGCATATGAATGCAGTTAACATATATATTACTTTTGAATTATGGTTTTATATGGAAGATATATCATATAGTACATGTATAGAGCCCAGAGAGCCATTATTATGTGTGGATGATTTTGGTCTTATATTTGTTACTTAGGATTAGTCTTTATTTGGGTGTATTCCCACAGTGTGTGATGAGTGGTAAGATGTAGAATTTAGTCTATTTTTTGGGACCTACAGTGTAATAGCTTGATTGGAAATTTCTATATTACATAAATGATTTCAAATACCAGCTTACGTTTCATTTCAATCCGAGTTACCAAAAACATTTTACCTAGTTTGAATTCTGAAACTAGATTAAAAATCAGTAATGCTATTCAGAGTGTCAGAAAGCAACACGCTCCTGCATATATATATATATATATATATATATATATATACATATACATATACATATGTATAGGTATATGTATATGTATATATACATATACATATATATATATATATATATATATATAAGGGGCTTTTTAACCCTCCTGTAGTGATTTTTGAAACATCTTACTCAAATACCACAAATTTCAAACATATTACCCATATGCTATTATTTTTGACAGCGTAATAATTTTTTTTTTATTATTCCACGTGTATTACGTCAATCGTGTTAGAGTGATACAAGTGTATCACTCATGTTAGAGTGACTCACTTGACATGTAGCAACACTGAGACAAATAATGAACCCTTAACACATAAAGGTGATTTACTTCCCGAGCTATTGTATCATGCTCGTCCAATGCAGCTAAGATGAAGCATCCATGAGACCCATAAATGTTGAGGCAAATGGCATAACTTGTGTGGCAATGCCGAGGCAAATGACATAACCCGAGTGGCAATGCCAAGTCAAATGACGTAACCCACGTGGTAACACTTGCCAAGTCAAATGACGTAACCCACGTGGTAACACTTGCCAAGTCAAATGACGTAACCCACGTGGTAACACTAAGTTAAATGACGTGACCCACGTGGCAACGTTGAGTCAAATGACGTGACTCACGTGAAATGGTGTGACGCATAAATGTTAAGGCAAATGGCGTAACCCGCGTGGCAATGACGAGTCAAATGACGTAACCCACGTGGCAACACTAAGTCAAATGACGTGACCTATGTGGCAATGTCAAGTCAAATGATGTGACCCACGTGGCAACATGTATTGGACGAGCAATAACTCGGGAAGTAAATCACTCGTATGTGTTAACGATTTACTATTTGTCTCAGCGTTGCTACGTGGACCATGCCACGTGGGTCACTCCAATAGGATTGACATGATATAAGTATTACTCCAACACAGTTGACGTGATACACGTAGAACAATAAAAAAATATATTGTCACATTGTAAAAAATGACAACATTTGAGTAATATGTTTGAAATGTGTAATATTTGAGTAATATGTTTAAAAAACCACTATAGTTGGGTTAAAAAGCCTATATAAGGAGTCATTTGATGGTAAAACAAGACTTGAGAAGGGTTTGAATAAACTCACCCATAAATTTAGTTTTTACAAAATACTCAAACAAAAAAATTGGTGCAAAGATAAGATAGCTCATTGAGTAGCTTATGTCAATGGAAACTTAATAAAACAATAACTTAAAGACTTGTTCAGACAATTAAAACTTAACGCACACAACAAATAATCAATGTAATGTAAAAGAGTAGGGTTAAAAAGATTGCTCAAGAGAATTAATAGTGGTTCAACCCCAATGTGGAATCTACATCCACTCCCTAACTAAGCTTAGATTTTTCACTATTAATTGAGTGTTATTTGATCAACCTTAGCATCTCTAAGCTAAATACAAGGATGTAACACTTCTACAATGCTTAACAGGTCACTCATAAACCAAACTACTAGCTCACCTAGCTAGATTTCCTTTCAGCCATGCAATGTTGACTCACTCAAAAGAGTAATGTATATGATATACTCACTAAGAGTAGATATCTTACAAGTTAACTCATAAATAGAGTACAAGAGGATTCATAAAGAATAATAGTATTTTCTCTAGTTTTATAATTGTCTGATGATGTGATTCTATGTCCAATCCTTCATGTAGCAAAGACTTTATAGTAAGGGAAAGAGATTTGACTTTTGGAAGGTGGTCCAAGCACTTATGCATAAAGTACAACATGTACAACATCTTTTTTGAAATTGTTGGATTGTTGAGTGCTTGTCAGTAGACAAGTAGTTTTTTAACTTTGAGTTTCAACTTTGCAGATGGATTTAAGACCGTTGACAATTCTATAGGATCAAGTAAGATCAATCTTGGAAGTTGCATTATCCTTGCAGCAGTTGCAGATTCCTTTCAGTAGCTAGCTTATCTTCATTCATGAGATACTTCATTGAGAACCTAAAACTTCTAAAGTTTGCACAAGTTTGAGTAGATCTATCTTCAATCATAAACATCATTGATTTATCTAGGACTTGTTCTTCATCTTCATGGAAGTTTTTTAATTCTCATAGGCAGTGTTCAATGTCGTAGCTTTTGGTATAAACAATGTGAACTTAGGACAATAACTCATACATTTAAATTTTAAGATTTGTAAGACTTGTGTGATCTTTATTTTCATTTGAGAATCATTGTATTCTTTATCTAATCCAAGATATCAACTCTTCTTGAATTTTAAACTTTTTATATTTGAAAATGTCTTTAATTAATGAAAAATTTACATATTTGTCCTTTAACTGAGATCAAACATTAACAATATATATTATAATTAAATTATTTATATTTATCATGTTTATTATCATCGTATAAATAAGCTAACCTTTCGCTAACATCAATGAATATAAGCATTGTGTCAAATTACTTTTTTTCTTTCTTACTTTATTACAAATGAGTCTAAGACCTTGTACAGGACGGGGAGGAGAGGCCAAGGGGGATTTAATTTCGAGATTAAGCAATTATTAAAGAATTTTTTTTTAATGTTAGTTGAATTAAGACCCTTCAACAACATTGTGTCAATTTACTGACAAGGATTTGACTTGCACAAATATGTTTTTTTTATAGGCCGAGAAGTGTTTTTGTCACTTGCCTATGTTAGGACTTGGGAGGCACGTTTCAAGCCTTCTATTTATTTGTTTCTCATTTATTTCTTATCTCTTTGATAATTTCTATTGTGTTAACTCTAGTGAACAAAGGTCACTACTATCATGTGTCGAATCCGATATAATTTGATACCTTTCCTCCCTCTTCTTCCCATTTGCTTTGTTCAATTTGTTATATTTTGAAGGAGGTTGATCTTTTTATTTATTTTTGCCTATTTATTTATTACTAGTTGTAATACCCGTGATTTGCACGGGATACGTGTGATAAAATAATATGAGATTTAATAGTTCATTGTGTCAACTTCAACTTTTTCTTGTAAATTAACTACATTATAAGAAAACTAACAAAATAAAACTTTAATAGGTCACTGTTTCTAGCATTATTAATTTTTTACCCATTATTACTATGCCCCCATTTTAACCATAGAAAGGGACAAACAATTATAAGCTGAAAAGCCATGCATTTCCTCAGTATTTTCAGCACAGACCAAAGACAGAATTATACCTGTTCTCAGACTGGGATTGGAAATTACACTTCAAAGAATGTTCAGAATAGCTAAAAGATTCTAAACATACCTCTAAAGTTCTCGACAACGTATGAACAAGATTATAAAATAACTATCATTGGGCCTATCGGCTGGCTTTTTTATATAAATATACTTTTAAAAAAAATTATATACAATTTTACCACATTTTAGAAATTATGTATTAAAATATTCTTTTTTTTTTCATGTTGGGAAGTCGGTTTGGCTCAAACCGACTTCCTAACATGCTTTTTTTTTAAAAACAAAAACCTGTTGAGAAGTTGGTTTGGGGAAAATCGACTTCTCAACATTGAAATTCAAAAATTTTTTAACATCCTGTTGAGAAGTCGGTTTCCCCCAAACCGACTTCTCAACAGGTTTTAAATTTAAAAAAAAAAAGCATGTTAAAAAGTCGGTTTGAGCCAAACCAACTTCTCAACATGAAAAAAAAAAATAAAGTATTTTGGTACATAATTTTTAAAGTGTAATAAAATAATAAATAAATTTTTTTTAGGTATATTGATATAAAAAAGCCCCTATTGGCCTCCTCCAAGTAAGACACAATCTATTTAACAAACTACCCCATGTTTAGTAGAAGAAAAATGTGACAAGCAAACTGAGGATTGCTGTAGTAAGTAGGTGTTTTCCTTACTTTAAGACTTCTAGTTCTATGAGAGATTAAATATAAAGAACTTGGTAATGTGAAAGTGAATAATATTTTCTTTTCTTTTCCATATGAATGGAGTTACAAAGAACAGTGCTACAAGAAAAAAAAATCTCGTGCCCAATGTTTTTTTAATAATAAATAAATAAATAAAAGTTAAAAGTAGAAAGCAAAGTAAAAATTAAATTACTTATTAAATCATCCTCTACTTTTACTTCACTCCTCAGACTTTATTATTCTATTTTCTAGTATCTTTTAAATCAAACACACTATAAAAGTAATAATGGAATTGATTTTAGGAGCCGAGACATTCTAATAATTAAAACTCTTATAGAACCTGATTTAAATCACAGAAAAAATGGAATAAACATGAGTAGATATTTCTTGAAACGAGCAAAATGGAAACTAGCCTACTTTCTTATAAGTTATAGCAATCACATTTTTAAATTTTAATATCATAACTTTGACATGATGAATATAAAAAAGAGTTTAATTTTGATCCATTGTTTGTATAAAAAATTTTTTACACTTTCATCTAATAATATATTGTCACATTATTAAAAAAATTAGACATTCTAAATAGTTATTGTGATAGTCAAACTTATTTAATGATTTGTTAACACATAATTAAATAAAAATATAATTTTTTTTATATAAAAAGTAAATCAAAATTAAATTCTATGAAAAATTAGATAAAGGATAATGATACATTTCCTTAACAAATCATTTTAATACCGTACTAATTACTTAAAATGAAATGTATTAAATGAAAAAGTAAATTTTTTTAATATTTTGACAACCCAAAAAATATTTAATATTTTTTTAATATAATGGAAAAAATTATTAAACTAATTAATTAAGAAGATATATAATTATTTTTTATTTCTAATACTACAAAAACGCCTAGTCGTTTCAAAGTCTGTTCTCTCTCTTATCTTTTTTTTTTCTCTCTCATACTCTGCTTTACTTGTCCCTTTGCTACACACTCGCTCACCGTGTTGCGGCCGCGAACTCGGAGTTGATTTTGATTTTGCATCATCATCGATATCAGTTTCTGAATCAGGCAAGTGCCCATGCTCCCAAACTTCTTCTTCTTTTCGTGCCTTTTCCTTAGACCCTTTTTTCTTTCTGGCTCGAAACTGTTCGATGAAATGTCTCTGTGAAAACTAAGAGCCATTTCCTCAAGTTCCAGGATTTATAGCTTCTGGGTTTTTTTTTTCTGTTTTTCGCAGGCTCTACAATTTTGAAACGATTCTGAACTGAAAATGCCGTCTCTTCAAACTGCACTGCCTCCTGAGCTGGCCAACAATGCCATTAGGGTCAGATACCAAACATTATTTCTTCTATTGAATGAAAAGCCAAGTGATTGTGTTTGAAATTTTGTGGGTAATAAAAATTTCATCTTTTTTTTTTTTTGTGGGTTTTGTTTTAGCTTTACCGTGAATGCCTACGAAGAGCTAAATATATTGGTCATCGGGTACGTGATTCTCTCTCTCTCTCTTATACACATACATACAAACAGTCACCTAGCTTAAGTGGGGGTTTGTTGCTTCCAGCAAAATTTGATAAGAGTATTTGTGAAAAATTCCCATTTGAAGTGATGGGTTTCTTGTTTATAAGTTGGGATGAAGGACCAAAATCTGACTTGTCCCAATCCCCCTTTACTTCCTCTAGATTTCTATTGGATCTGTTAAGACTTAAGAAGTCATCACTTACCCTTAGCCTATAAAAGTAGGTGAGTATGGATGGGGGCTTAGACTTGGAGATGCTTGGATTCCCAGGCTCTAGTAGTAAACAACTTTGTTGAAGGGTCGGGTGCTCTCCTCAACTATTTTCAAAATGTGGGTTGTGACTATATCTTGCTTAATGAAAGAAAAAGAATGCAAAATGCTTGTGATTTCTTGTGTTGTACGCCATTTGTGAGGCGATGCTGGCGTAGTGATATGAATCATATGATGGTGAATTTTGTTGGAAAGAAAGTTTTACAATGGTAATTGCAATGGTGTTTGTCTCAAGTTTGGGATGTATGGTTTTTTAATATAGTAGAATTGATGTACAAATTCTCACATTTAGATAAGTAGATGTTGAAATTTAACAGCTCAGATCCTTTGAGCACACAGCATTATTTACTTAAACAATTTTCCTTTTGTATGCTTGATACACTCTTCATCTGTGACCATGGTATGCTTCTTCATAGGGTTACTGTCCTTCCACAGCTAGTAGTGTACTCCTTCTGCTCAAGCACTGTAGTGACTTTACTTGTTATACTAAATATCAAATCTGGATGTATGATAAAACTAAGATGTGTGAAGTGAAACTGATTACGTTGTATGCTTGCTTGCTGTTGCAGCAACATAACACAGAGCTTCTTCTTGATATGGTGAGACAACAGTTTAAGAAACACATGCATGAGACAGACCCCGAGAAGATTCAAAAGTTAAAGGATGAGTAAGCTTGTGCTCTAGTATAATGCATTTATGTTGTGCATGTTTTCTAGATTCCTAGTCTTTTGCCTTTTCTTCTTTGGTTCCCCTTCCCCTCCAACTGATGCAATCCATGTCTGATGTCTCCATGCGCATGTCTGTGTGAAAATTATATTTAATTACTTATACATACGGTTTGTTATTCTGAGTGCAAAATGGTTCTTTTTTCTGGTTTTGCAGTGCTGCAAGGGGACTTATCAACCACATACTCTACGAGTCCGAGCAAATGTCTGGTCGTAAATTTAGCAAGAGTCCTAAAGCTGCTTAGTTTGATTTATTCCAAATGATTCAGTTTGTCCATCAATGCAAGGTTTGGCAGATCATGCATGTAGACCAAACCTTTGAAGGTGTTTATGATGGTTATGCTAAATTGTTGAAATAATAAAATTGTAGAAAATAGCACGATGGCTTTTTCTCTGTTACTCTTATTCATATCAAGAGTGCTAAAGTTTCTTAACATTACTTTCTAGTTTCTACCGAATGATTCAGTGTCTATCAATTCAAGGTTTGGCAGATAATGATGATTCTAGAACCTGCCTTCTAGTGAGTGATTGTTTTGACGTTTGTCTTACAGTGTTGAACTAATAAACCTGTGGAGGAAACAGCAGTGGTCGGTTAGTTGTTTTTTCTTTATTATTTGTTTACATTGAAGAGCATTGTGTATGATACATGATAAAGATGCCAAAGTCGAAGTCTAAGCCAATAAATTGTGGCTTATTATGTTCCAAATTGCCATGTGTAGTACATTTCTACAAGTTCTGACTTCATGGGCTTGTCACTCCTGGGTTTCTGATAATTGGATTGTTTTGAAGGTGGGTGCAAAAAATTTCGTAGTTTTCTGTGGTGTAGAAGGTTTTATCACATATTATAAATTAGAATTTTAGATTCTCTCATGAGGAGTATTCAATTTGTTAAATATGGCAGAATACCTTTTGCGTATGACAAAAGAAAGGGAAAATCCCCTAAAAGTCAAGCCAAGATGTTGGGCTTGAGGGGAATAGGTTAGTGACACGTCATACAACTAGTTAACCAACATGATTCAGTGTATTTGGTTTAGTTTTTGGAACTTCAAAATTACGATTTGGGCAAAAGCATCAAAAGACAAACTTTTATCCCAACCATGATTTGAGAGATTTAAAAAACTAAACCAAACAATTTTTCAGTTCTCTCTCGGTTCAACATCTTGGCGCAACTTAATTTTTTAGGAATTCTTCTGAAAAAAATGGGTAGATTACCTTAAATTTGATTCCTTTTCTACGCTATGGCGGGTGTCTTGGTGATGATAAATGAAAGATGCCTGTATTTTTCAATGACCCGTCTTCCATTACCAGGGAATGGTAATGATGGCAGACTGGTGAGTAGCTTTCCTTGAACCTTTTATGTGCTAATATGAAGTGATCGCAAAGGGGGCCAATAGGTTTGAATCTCACGAAAGTTTTATCTAGAGAATGTTTTCTGCCATAATTACAGGGGAGTGCTAAGAATAATAAGATGCCTCATGCATCTTCCCCTGCAAAATGACCTCAGCATCCTTGGCATAAAAACAGTTGCGAGGGAGGGGGGGCAAAAGAAATTGAGAAGGGAGATTAACAAAACATTATTTTCATAAAGAAAAAAAAAAAGCATTCTTTAAGATCTAGAGTATATTGAGCAAACTACAAATGTCAATGGTAGATACTAATTATTATGGAAAATTCTAAAGGTATAAAATGATGGGTGATGCTATGGAACGTCGAGCTTCCATAGCTTTATCTTTTGAGAGAACGGTTGCATTGACGTGAATAATAAATTCCTAAAATAATCACAACATGGGCTTTAATTGTAAGATAAAGCTATGGAAGCTGCGTTCCATAGCAAAAACCTAAAATGATTTTACATAATTAACTTGCAGGATGATGTTACGCGGGATTCACATTACACTAAACAATCGCTATTGACCACAAATCAGTTACTAATGAATTCTGTTGAGAAGACAATATATTTGAAAGATCCGTAGTTTGATGTTGGCCATATTTCAAGAAGGAGCAATTTCATTAAAAAGCTTCTGTATCAATAGCATTACTCTCCATTAGATCATTTATGTTATGTTGATAACGGTCTAGTTTGTTGTTAGAATCAATGTCTTTACTCTTCAGTAACAACTTGTATAAATGATTGTTCTCAGCTTCATTCTGATTTGAATGATGACAGCTTTATCTATTTGTCCAAGAAAAATAGTTGATAAGATGGCAACAGGTCAGGGAGATGATCTATAATGCCTCCACAATTGCATTCACTAACAAATCATAGACGTTAACCATCCTTATCTTAACAATTTTTTTTTTTGAAAAAAAAAGAAAGCGAGTACTCATTACAAATTCCCTGAACTTAATAATTTATATGAAGTCATATACTTTGTAGCAGCAATTGCCTTTGTCAAGAATGAGATGTTAAAATGAGTGAGAGGCATGCCACCTTTGCTGGCAGTCCTTGTAATTATAGGCATAAGTACCAATCTTAAATGGATATCAGTGTTCAACCACCTTTTCTCAAATTGGATGGTCTTGCTTCTCTAGGTCTAGGACTAAATGATCCTTTTCCAACACCTCGGGGGCTATGATCCCCTCAGTTGGCTTACCCGAGGGCTGTATACTTTATCTGGGAGCCTTGGGCTTTGAAGACTTGTGAACACTGGATGGCGTTGCAGTGGAGCTCATCACCTTTGGACTGCAAACATGTCTAACCTCACCCCGGCTTCTAGTAATTATTCCATCTAGAATCTCTCCATCATCTGCAAAGGAAGCTGTCCTGCCCAAGTCCTCCTCCTGCATAAACAGAACAAGCATGGAAAACAGGAGCCTAAGTAAGTCGTGGATTGACCTCAATGTGGTTATGCCAACAGCCAGAACAAACATTTGCACACACGTTCCTAAGCAATCTAAAGCATTCAAGAATTCCTTGCAACTATAGATATTGGTATCATTTATGTTTCATGCAATTCCATGACACAGGTAAGTTTGTATGCACATTCATCCATTTCTTTCCACCAAAAAACCCCTAGCGTGTAGCTAAATAAAAAGGTGAACTTGGCTCTAGTATTGAAGACTTACAGTAGCTAGGTCGAATGGTAAAGCAGGTACTTCTTCATATTCAGCAGCATCTAAATCTTGAAGGTGTGCCCCTTTGAAAAACTTGGGCAGAATGTATTGTCGTACAGGAACCAGAAGCATGATCATCAGCGGGAATAGAACCCCAGCAATTGGAACCCAAGTAATACCAAAACAAACAAGCAAGTAAGCAGTCTGGAAGAGTGTAAATACTGTAATTGTCTTGAAAGGTACGGTTTCCACATAAGTTGCATGGCACTCATCCAGAACTCTAGTTATTTTAAAAGGGAAAAAAACAAAAACAAAAACAGCAGCAGGTCAGCGAATGCAACCCATTAAATTTTCTGAAGAGAGAAAAACAAACTGGAAATGGTTTTAAGACAATACTTGTATCTTCTGCTTGGAGCAGTGAAAATTAATAAAATCCGTTCCCAGAACTGGTTGCCAGGTAAGCTTTCAATGGCCATGAAAGCAAAATAGCCCCAGAGTACAGAAGTTGGAATCTTTTTCAGGAAAGGCATTGCTGCTACACATCCTCCTACCATCAAAGATTGGAGCAAGTTGCTCACTCGTTGTTCTTTAACCTCAACAGGCAATAAGTCATCAATTTCCTTCTCAACATCAAATATTGACTCATCAACTGGAGCATTTATACTCCCCATGCTTGATGCCAGTTGAATAGTTGACTCTTTCAACTCTTTTAATCCCTGTCAAAACAAGTTTAAGGCAAGTTTGGATGATAATATGGTATGGTACTTCCTGTTTGAACTACTAGAGACAATTTCGGAATAAAGTTCAGTTTGTTAAACCATGGGAACTATGACATGATGGAAGATTCTTTAGCATCCATCCGAGAATAGTAACTTTCAAAACATAAAGCAGAAATTTGGAATCATATGCCCAAAAATTGTTATCAACTTTGAATTGTCCAGTATTGAGGAGTAATCATGTCATAGCTGAAAGGGAGCATGATAAAAAGATCACAATCCCACATACCCTTGAGGAAGGTTCCTGGTGAACTAGAGGGGTTTGCATCTGCCAGTAAGCTTCTTGCATGCTTCCATATATTTGTCCCAAGCTTGCTTGCTTTCTCATACAACTTTGAGCTGTTGCAACAAGCCGGTTTCTAAGTAACTGCAAATCACCCACATATCATGATGAAATAACATGTAAGGACCATTGTTTGCAGTGCACATGTAATCAATATATATTCTGTCTCCACTTTCTACGTTAAAGTTCTAGGCCTACCCAGAGTTTGTAGTAATTAAAGTTTATTGGCAACATTCATCACAGTGAAGCTCTATATAAATCAAGAAAACAGGAAACCTGCATTTAGAATTAATATGTCTACCTGGTGCTTCAATGTAGCTAAACTTTTGGTATGCATTGGAGATTGTGGAATGACACCATTTGATGGGGGAATTCCAATTAGACCACATAATATAACCTGTAATGTATTCACCATAGCAAATATGTTAACTGAGGATGTCTTCAGTTAATGGAAAGATCAGGAAGCCATACTTTGTCTCAAATTGCAAGGGTAAAACACAAAGCATTAGGTAAAAGGCAAAGAGCCAAAGGAATTTTACATAAAGGAAGGGAATCATATAGAGCACAGAGGTTCATGTACCATGAATCCCAAAAGAAGTAAATCATAATGGAAAGAAGGCGGCTTTCTTAAATTGAACTCTTTCTGCTGAGCAAGCTGAGAAGCCACACTATGGTCAAAATAATAGAGCACAGCAATCATTGTCGCCGGGATAAATGCTCCAATAATATAGAGAACTGGCACATTCAGCATGTCCTGACAGTGATTTTGAAGATTGCATAAGATATTGCCATGAAATTATTGAGAATATAAAAAATAAAAGAGAAATTTAATCATCATATATCCTAGCGAGAAAATAATTTGGAATTCTTAACTAGACATACCTTTATGACAGTCCAGTTTTCATATGCACCCGGTGACCATGGATTTGGACTGAAGAGGCGCCTAGGAATTCCTTTTGGAATACTTCCAGCTGGCATATAAGAAACAGCAGTCCATAATAGAACCATCATTGGGACACCATAATCTGCTATGAAGCCCCGTAACCATCCTGTCATAAGGGGAAAGTAAATCTAAGAACTACTGAAACATGATGAAAGTTCTTGGTCAAAAGATGAGTTGAATGGCCTATATTTTCACTTATTTTGAACTAAAAAGCAAATCCTTAGTCCTTGTTGACCAGATTTAAACTCCAGATTATCCTCTTCCTAGTTCCAAACTTCCAATGTAAATTTGGTGGGTCTATAGAACTTCATAAAGCTGACATATTATGGGTTTAAGCCTTTCTTCATGGATTAAAGAGAAGTTAAAATCTTACAAAAACGGATTCAAGAGTAGCAACAAAATTATCATCAAGACAGAGGTAAGTGCATATCTTTAAATGTTCTAAGCGTTAAAGACAATATTGGAATGTTCATCGGGAAGTGTTCAATTTACAGATCATGAAGTCTAGTTACTAAGCAACTCTTTCCTAATGGAAAGCTCCATGAAAACCGTGACCCCTGGCCCTCAACAACATTGTGCTTACTGTGGCTGTTCTCTTTTGAGGCCAGCATTTCTGTTAACTTTTTATTTTATTTTATTTTGGTTACATAGGAGGCCTTAGAGATCTGGGAAAGGGGGAAGGGAAAGAGGACAGGGCAGGGATCGAATCCATGACATCAAGCACATCACTGTAAAACATGGTCGGTGCCATGTAAGTTATTAGCTGACTGGCTTCTGTTAAATACTTCTTTCAATAAAGAATGCATATCCTAATGGAAGATCTTAGTATTTATGCAACTGCTGTCAACATTCCACAAATTGACTGTAAGGGAAAGAAAATTTTATGCTTTCTTACTGATGCAAATGTACATATGATTTGGAACCTCTAAAATTCACAAGTCTTACCTGATCCATATCGCCAAGACCTTGCTTTTCGGCTTCTCAATGCTGTAAGCAAGAGGCCAAAGGACAGAACCAAAGCGAACATGCCATTTCCAAATCTCCATGATGATTGAAACTCAGTTGATGTTAGGTTTACTCTCTCGGGTATATGAAACTCATCAATGAGTCCCTGTTAAACCCAATTAGAAAGCATCTTTATCAGTTGAATTAATTGCCATCCTATTTTATATCATAAATCAAAATCATCTTATTTTTTCATTACTTAATTCAAGAACCACAATCATTTGCGCTAAAAAATTCATATAGTCAATATTACTGTACAGAGAAAACAGAAAGATGCGTCTTACTTTAATAGCCTCTTGCATGAAGAGCATTGCAATAAGAAGGCCGAACAGTTCCCCTACTAGGCGAGTGAACCTGTTGATGATGGAGCAAGCTCCTAAGATAGCCAGTAGGAACAACAAGATGGCAGTCCACATGCATACCCTACCCATACAATAAATTCATGAGGTAAATAAGTTTCTTCTTTCAGGCAACTTACAGACAGTAACTTGTTCATAAAAATTAAAGCCAAGAACATAAATGAATATATCACTTTAAATCTGAAAGTGAGCAGGCAATACCATCCAGTCCATGCTAGAAAGAGCTTTGAACCCAAATCTGGTCTACTTTTAGCAAAGTTGAACATGAATGTATACATAATAACAGTTGGCTCTGCTACTCCCAGAATCAACAAAGGCTGGCCTCCCATAATGGAGTGTATAATTCCACACAATGCAGTAGATGCTAATGTTTGAACTGCAGTGAGTACTCCATCTGGAAATTTTAGGAACACAGTTCATCAAATTCAAGGTGCGTTATATCAATATATCTGCATTTATCTAATCAGCTATCTTATCATAAACAATATTCCATGCATGGTTAAAATCCAAAAAACTTATGAGATATGAGTAACGATATCTAAATTAGTACAAACACTTAAACAGGACTCTGTAATGAACCTGTATCTCTTTCCAATTGTTCTCCAAATGAAATAACTGGAATTGCTGATGCAAAAAATATGTATGTGGTAGGGGCTAATATCCTGAGACACAGCAGTTTAAGTACCAAGTTAACATTCCAATCAAAAGAAGAAGTACCAAGTTAACATGATTATCTTGCCTAAAAGTTAACTAATCTTAAAGAAACATGAACTGAATAAAAAGAGAAGCTTTCTATCTTCATTAAAGTATATATCATGATATCAATATCCTATCCACTACCCTAATTCTAAGAAAATAAGTGACTATTTTCTAGCATAAGAAACATGTACCTGAAGCCTACCGTGAGACCACCAATCCAGTCTTGCTTGTAACACATTAATCTCCTTTGAAGATCATTTTTAATTCCACGAAATGGAACAAATGTCTCTTCCATAGTTTCTTAAACAGGACTTCAATTTTCTTTTATGCTTTAACAACAGTACTACAGAGTTGCAGAAACAGCCCTGTACTTTTAATCTTGGCTGTTACCAATGCATGTGCTATAACTACAAACCCATGGTAAAATCAGCAAAGCAATTAGATATCACTTAGCTTTATAAGATGACTCATGCAATGCAATTAAAGCCCTTCAACAGAACCAAAATGGCAGCTGCGTTACTTCATCTAGTCCCATGAAATTACATAGGCTTAAAAGTTACAAGTAGCAGACCAAGCTTTAAAACCCAGTTGGAGTACACACAACAAAATTATCAAAATGACAAAGGATGAGATGATTAAGCAGAACAAAAGAGGAACTTTCACACTATGAGGACACGGACAAAGGTTTAGGGGGGAAAAGCTTCAAATTTATAGCCCTGAAAAGTACCGAGACGATAATGTGAGTCAAAAGGGAACCAATGAAACGTCGTTTGCAAAAGAGCAAGCTTTGTAGAAAACTACTATTAAAAATTGAAGGAGAAGAAAGTGGGGGAAAGGATAGCAAAGAATCCCAAAAAAAACTAACAAAAAAAAAAACAAATGAAATGTTATTGGGTATTACGAAAGAGGGGATATTTGCTGCAAATGCAATGTACTCAAAAGTACTGAAAATGAAGGAAGAAAGAGAAAACTGTTGGCACTGAGTCTGTGTATTTGGGGCTATAGTTGGGTGAAAGATGGTGAAAGGTGATGAAAAGAGAAACTTGCACTATGCTTTTGGTGAAATGCAGCCTTTCAAGATACATGATTAGGGGAGATTGCCATATTTGCCAGTCTATGACAAGCTGGCTTGGAAAGAAGCATCTCACTCCCAGTAACTCCCCTCATCTGAACAGTATATGTACACGGAAAAAAAGATACTCATGTTTCACATGTATGTTAGATAGGTATATAATTTCTAGTTCTATTTAAAAAAAAAAAAAAAATTGGTGCCTGAATTCACCCACCAATAAAGCGCTATAAAGATTCAATGAATTTTTTTTTTAAAACCATACCGACCCTATTATAAATTTTAAATAATAGGAATTTATTTGAACTTTTTAAAAAATACAATGACGTATGTAGTAATTTAACTTTTTTTTAATATAATAATAGTAAATATTTATTTTAATTATGTAAAAATACATATGTCATAAGTTAGTCATTTAATGATGAATACATTAAAATGGTTTTTTAATGTTAATTTTTGACATTAAATTAATTTTTCAATGTTATTATATAATATTAAATCATTCATTTAATATTATTTGTTACATTAAATTAATCATTTAAAAAAATTATTTAGATGTTAAATTATTAAAAAAATAAACTGATATTACTTGTATTTTTAAAATATTAAAGTGAGTGTTTAATCATATAATAAAAGTGTTATAAGCTCGTTTTACTTAAATTTAAATTAAGTTTTAGTGGTTCAATGATCTGTATATCCAATGTCAGAAATTTAAACCTGCAAAAAAAATATTTGTAAGAAATGACACATTCAATACTCTAAATAGATTACTCTCACATTTAAACAATATAAAAATACCCATATAAGGAAAAAAAAAATCAAACTAAGTCTCTGTGTGTGACCAACCATAAAACCGCACTCTTCACATGCGTAATACATTTAAGAAAAAATGTTTACTCAAAATTCCAACTTAAATAGTGAAACAAACATCCGTAACCAATACATAATCGCTGACTTCCTACCAACATGGTTTGGCAGTTCAATCTTTCATCTAGAGAATATAATTTATAAGATTATATATGCAATACACCATATAACGACATATCTCATCGTATCTAGAGAACAAATTCTTATCTCACCTACCGTATCTTTTAGGCTTGAGGTTTTGGTTTACTTTAATATCCATATATGACATTGTTTAATGTTTTGCACCAAGTTCTCTGAATGAAAATGGAACAATTTGTAAAATGACTAGGAAAATGTATTGAATATACCATTAGACAAAGAATGAGATAGATTTCATATAACATAAAGATTTCGTAGTTAGATTCTAAAAAATATTTCATAGTAATTAGGAATTCAAATATAAAATTGTCTTGTCTCATAATGTATTTGAACATTTATTAAAATTAAATTAAGTTTACGAGTTATAAATACAATTAAAAATATTAAATGAATAATTTATTTGAATAGCTACAAAATATTTTTTTTTTGTATTCCTTAATTTATTATTTTCATCTCTTATTGTCTTATTACTCAACCGCTCCCACAATTTATTGTTTATATGTTTATAAAAGTAAACAAATCTAATGCATGCATATTTCACGTGTGCCTAAAAAAAACCTAACAAATGCAAGATGTAAATGATAATACTGCAAATTAATTTTAAAATTATTTCTAAAAGCGCAGCAAATGACAGTTGCAAAAGGCTAAAGGCATTATAATGAATCAAGACTGATAAAGTGTAACTTAATTCATATTCTTTATTTCAGGAAACTATGGTTAGGGTTTAATTCTCCGTATCTTCATATTTTTCATTCAAGATTTTCCTAAAATAAAAAAAATACTAAAATAAAATGTTACATAATAAAATAAATTGTCCATTTTTTTAATAAAATGAGTTGCAAACTGAATTTATCAAAATTCCAACTAATTTTTTCAAACTATGTAACGCTATTCATAAATCAACGATGTAAAGGAGTTGCTAACTGAATTTATCAAAATTCAGTTAAATCAATTTTTTTTTAATAAAATGAGTTGCAAACTGAATTTATCAAAATTCCAACTAATTTTTTCAAACTATGTAACACTATTCATAAATCAATGATGTAAATGAAATGTTGGACGTATTTTATTGATCATCCTTTACGGGAGTTCTGATTTAATTTCAAGATAAACTGAAAACTAAATTTTATAATAAGAAAATGTCCAAGGGCAGTGACTAGAGGGTAGGGGTGCTCATGACCCGCACCGGCCTTAAAATTTGGTCGTGGCCCAAATTGTTTGGGTCGAGTTTGGCTTATTCTTTTAAACACGATGTATTTTTTGAGTTGAGTTTGAGTCACTTTTCAAGCCACCCCAACCCAACCTGGTATTAAAATAAATTATAATTTTTTAATATTTGCTCCTATATATTATTGTGACATTTTTTTAAATATTATACTTTTATCAAATAGTGATTTCTCATAATTTTAGTTATTATGTCATTCACTTATTATATATTTATCAATTAGATTGGATCTTAATATTAGCAAAAATAGTAAATACAAATAAATTTATATAAATGAGGGAACATAATTAAAACATTACAAAAAAATGTATTTTTTGTATCTTAATCGAGTTGATCCTGTCCCATTCCGACTCGACCTAACTCAAACCTTAATATGATCAATTTGGGTCATGAAAATTAGCTCAATCAAAATTTCAAGTCAGAATCAGGGTCATGTCCAACACGGTTTATAAGCACTCCCTAAGAAGAGTCTTTGAAAAAAGTGCAAAGACCTCAAAATACGGGACAAGTTGGCTTTTTATATGTGTAATTTTTTTAATAGCAAAGAGAAAGAAAGAAAGAAAGACAAAATAATTTAAAAAATAAAAGGAGAAAAGAAAACATCCTGCTCTTTTTCTGTTGTTATATGCCATATTTTGTTAATCTTGCTTTATTTTCTCAGTGATTTACCGAAAATTGCAATCTCTTTTTTACCTTCACAAAGATACGGTCTATTTTTTTCCCCATTGATAGTGGGTGATATTTTACTAAAGAAGTAAAGAATCATTAGGTTTCTAGAATAAAGCTTACACTTCAAAGAATGATTATAGGAATATTTGTTAGAAGAATGTCATTTTACAAAGGAAAAAATTGTCTTAAAAGAATAAGATATTATTATTCCATATTCCATATTCCATATTCTACTCTATTCAAGAAAATAGTTACCTGCTTAAAAAGATAAAGTCGTTCTCCTCTTCTTTTAAGTATTATTATGTGTTGAGAAAAAGTCATTTTATTTCCTTTCCTGAAGTAGAGTACATGTTATATCTGGCATGCATGCCATAAGCTATCTACTTCAATATCTCAGAATGGAAAACAAGCTCAGTTCGCTTATTTAATATTCACAAGTTCGGTTTACCTCCAGGTTATAATTTGGTTCACCAAAATTCGTGAGAGAACATAAAGAGAAAGCTACTACGGATTTGTCTTTTCTTATTTTGTGTATTTTGTTAATTTGTATGCCAAAACTGTATGCCAAAACTGTATAGAGTTTACAGAATATGCAGAGTATCATATCACAGAAAAGTAATCTCAAACACAAAAGACTCTCAAGTCACACCACAAAAATAGTTAGTTGGTCATCTCATTTCTTTCCAACACTACAATTAATTATGATAGTGATCAAAGCATAGTTTTTATTTTTATTTTTTATTTTTAAGTTTTAGGGAGGTTCTATTAAACCTGAGAGGGAATGAGAAATAGGAATGTAGAAGATAAAATTGCACCACATAATCATAGTTCCTGGTAAACCAGAAGTGATACTAGTTGAGCTCGCTCCACCGGTGATGGAAGCATAGTTTTATTCATAACCAAACATGCAAGATGAGATCTTTTTCTTTTGCATAAACCTCTTCTAGATGGACTTACATTATTTTCGTCTTGGACTCTAGCACCCTCTTCCTTCCTTGTTATCTTGGACAAAATCAGAAGACGGTGTATGGTGACCCTACTTTCAATGGTTCAAGTTCTAATGATTTTGTCTCGCACAAGGATTAATTCTCACGCTCCACTTCAATTCAAGAATCACGAAAAAGTAGTCTTAGAGCAAAAGACAAATCCATTTGCCCTTTATTTTTGGCAATGCCAACAATATGGACATTGACTAAATTGGCGGGTCCTTTGTAGATAATTGAATCCGTAGTTTTATGGCATTTAATGATTGCCAGTGGCCCTTCTCTTCCTTTCTTAATTGAAGCTATGGAGGAGATGACCCAGAGAAGGAGGGATATATTATCAAGGGTGCATTTTATGGACTCTAACTGTGACACTTGGCTTCAAAGGACCCAAGCTCCAGCCCAAGGAACACATACCATAAAGTTGTAGCATGTCTAAATTCAATCCATTCCTCCAGTAATAGTCCATTTCATTTGCAAACCCACCCTCCCCTCCCTAAAGAAAAATAAATAATGTAAAACTATAATCAAATTTTCTATCTCTTACTACTAAGTTTCTCAAATTTAATTTAAAATTCTTATGTCCCTATTCTTTAAATCCTTACTTCACAGTGTCATTTTCAATAAATTTAATCCATTCCTCCAGTAATAGTCCATTTCATTTGCAAACCCACCCTCCCCTCCCTAAAGAAAAATAAATAATGTAAAACTATAATCAAATTTTCTATCTCTTACTACTAAGTTTCTCAAATTTAATTTAAAATTCTTATGTCCCTATTCTTTAAATCCTTACTTCACAGTGTCATTTTCAATAAATTTAATTGTTTTTCCCAGTTCACTAAACGAGAAATTATCTTCACTAGGATAAGGGTGCCGATAATATTGTTAGGTATGGCAATCAAATTAATCATAGACATGCAATTTTTTGTTATTTTACAAACTTATCCCATAGATATTGCAAGTCCATTTAAAAACTACAAGATTTGCTTGTAATTTTATTTTTGATAATTTTCTTTCTTTTCATTTATTTATTTATTTCTAGACAATGAAAAATCACATTCTTCTTAATTTTATTCATCCCAAATTAATCACATCCAAACAAAAATTGAGAAGTTACATCCTACCTTCTCGTTTTCGTCCTTTCATTTTCTATGCCCTTTTAATTTGTTCCCAAACAGTATTTATTCGATATTATTATGATTGGGTCAAATTGGACTCATAACTCAATTTTTAAGTGATTTGTCAATCCAGACTTGATTAACATAGGTACTAAATAAGGACGAGGACCTCTAAACGAGGTCTTTATGCCAACAACATAGCATCATTCAGAAATACACGGCTAAAGATAAAAAACATCCAAGATTATTCTAACACTAGGACTAACCTTCACAGGTATGATGATAAAACCTTAAACATTGGCCTGCCTATTACCTTTGACTCCATACTAAAGCTATTTGGTGTGTATTCGATTCTAATTTATCTAAAGTGAGTTAACCTGTTTAAACCACCACCTCACCTGAAGTCAGCCATATTAACATCTCCCCAAAAAGTAACTCCATCAGCCTGGATCCTGATGTCTAAAACTAAAAAAATAGCAAATATACACACCGGATCCGAGGCAAAGCAATCCCGTCAATCATGATTCAATATTTACTTAGGAGTCTCAACTAGAGTAAAGATACTTACATTAATAATCTCTTCACAAAACCCTCACAAAAGTTCATACAAATCCTTAGATCAAGTCAAAAGAAGTTATAATAAGACCTAAACTTGATCAAATAATTTTTATAAACTTTTGTGAAAATTTTGTGAAATTTTTTTTTACGTAAATATCATTATTCATCTCAAGTATTAAACAGACTTCCCACACAAATCGGCCCATTCAGACCTTGTGTCGAGCCAATCCAACAAAAACAATAAGACTAATAAAACTTGAAATAAGACCTTGTATTTGATTTTATTTTATTTTTCATAACTGGATTATATAATGAAAGTAGCCTTCCCCCTTGGCTAAAATCTCTTTGATGAAAACAAAATTTAATTTCAAGTCTTTCCACCAGCTGTAAAAAGACTGTCTCGCCAGCGAAAAATGAATTCCACATAGCCGTCCTTCCATAGAAGGAAGCATTTCCCCTAGTAATAAGGTATAAACCATATTTAAAAAATAATAATAATAGTACGATACACAAAGCTAAGACCAGAAGGATGTGGAAAAAACAGAACCTTGAGAATCTCTAATGAATCCATGGAACTACTTTCCAGCTTCAAAACAGTAATTACCCGACCAACAGATTAATCTAAATAATGAAGGGGGAAATATTAGATTGATTCCACTACACCGGACAAAAAGAAATAAGCCTACGAAAGACAAACTGTTATCTTCTTAGGAAAAAAACAGCTCTCAGTCAGTCATTCGTTACAATTCCTCATCTTTAAACCAAACCAAAAAGAAATACATTCTAAACAAAAGAACAGAATATGGAAATCTTGCAAATACAACAGAATAAAAGAAAATGAAGGTTGATGGAAGTTATGGCAGGGTTCACAACATAGAATTGATGAAATCTGCAACGGAAAAAACTCCCCTTTGTATATCGATCGCTGACAGATGAAATGCAAAAGAGGTTACACTATTCCGTAAAAGGTTTGGGAGGCAGAGCCATCAACACCGCTCAAAGACCCATGATATCCGTACAGCCTTGTATCATAGCATCATTAGAAAATGAACTAGAAAGGAGCACAGAGCAATAAAAAAAGATCGAAAAGAAACTCAACTTCCCAACTGTATGATACCAATGGGGCCTCGAAATGCATACCAAATTTTAACGTTGAGATCCATTTTTAACAGCAGCATCTCCTTTTCCCAGTTGTAATGCTCTTGCATCAAGTGGGATACTCCCAACCTTCAAAAAACCAGAAGACTCGGCAAATCCATTAACTTTGACTTGCATTGAGCCTACTGTGACAACATCAATTGGTTCTTTATTACCAACATCAACAGAAGATGGTTTAGTCTCAACCTGCTTTGGGGTAATAGTGACTGAACCAATCTTTAAGATAGAAGAAATATCATCTTTGTCAACTGTAGTTTTCTCAGCCTTCTCATCCACAGACTTCGTGTTTGTGACATCAGAATTACTCACAATTTGCTTGGGACATGAAATTGAAGTCTGTTTTAAGTTATAAGAATCATCATTGAGCTTTGGATTCTTCTCATCATTGCCTGGACGTATGTCAACAAAATTCAACTTTTGGGGTGCTTCCAATGCCGGTATGAACAATGGACTTTCGAAACTCTTGATTAGCAGCTTGGCTTTCTCTTCCTGCATGATCTTCTGTCGGTTTTCATAGTACATAAAGTCGTCAAGCAAAGAAGTCTTCAAAGTTTGATTTTTGAATATTTTCAGCATTTCCAAACCTTTCCAATACATTATCTGCACATGAGCAAGGGACATTTGATAGTCAAAGTTAGAACCTAGTAATAGAAGGGGGAATATATAGACCCAACAGAAAATATCCAAAATTTATCAAAGTCAAAACACAACCACAATTTAACCATAAAAACTTAACCCAACATTAAAACCATGAAACAAAATGAAGAACAACATTCCACTTAGTTCAACTGAACAAATTCATGATATCAATCATGTATACTGGACTACTGCACCCATCCCAATATCAATTAAATAATATCAAGGCCAGTATCAAGATAATTAAGTCAAAAAGTAAGTCTGACAATCCATAAAGCCCCTTCTCGTAATTTTTTACCCCTGTTTTCAACTCATCCTGCATTCTAACACCACTAAAATCTCAAACCCTGCCAACAATACTGTTATCCAAGTAACTGTGTGTGTGTGTGTGTGTGTAAAAAACACTACAAAACAATCAAACAAGTAATCATTGGTTCAATCAACCAATCATCTAATAACTCTGCAATTGATATAACAGAACAAGACACACTTGATATGAGATAATTATGCAAGAAATTTTTTAGGACTAACAAGACAAATATTTATAGGAGGCAACAGCCTTTAAGAAATATAATGGGGCAGAAATAAGGGGGATGTAGGATATACATTTTTTTAAAGAAGAACGTGAGAGATGAAAAAGGGGAATTCAAAAAGGAAAGTATAACCACTTATTCAGATAATGGAATACAGCCTCATTACACTACAATTAACAGATTACAACATAGTCAAATACCAAAATATAGGGACATTGAAGATAACTTTCAGGCAGTTGTTATGCAAAGAACAAGTTGCAGAACCAAAAATGATTTCTAATCCATATAATAAGATTGCCACATTGCATTAGAAGGCACACCACATTCAAAAATTGCAACAATCTTTTTATACACAGCAAACAAGTGAACAGATGCAAACAGTTTCAGTGAACCTACTCAGGTAAAAACTTACACAGACAATGTTAAATGTTTCTAGGCATACCTGCCAATTCTAAATTTACTAAAGGAACTGCTGAACAGAAACAAGACATACCTCTTGTGTGTCTCTGCTATTAGTTACTGGCTTGTTCTCATTGTTCTCTAGTATAATGTGCCTAAAACTTGCATTTGGCACATCTTTTACGATATGCCACTTTACAGGGAAGCTCCCACTCCATTTATCTTGCTGCCAAAAGTCCATATCCTTATTAAAGTCAACTGTACCTACCATCTCTGCGACCCCACAAAATTGACCACTTGCATTAACCTGTATTATAAAATATAAAAGGAAGAAAAGTCAGTGTGACCAATAGAAGGTGATTAGTTTGCATAGAGATATTAAGATATACAGATCAGAAAGAACCAGAATCAATACTCATTGAACCCATCATCATAGTTGAAACTCACAGAAAAAAATAGAAAGATAGGGCAGACTCCAGATTTTCCAGCTGCTATTTTCTTTGCATCTTCGTAAGCACTCTCCAGCTTCTTGTTTCCATGAGGTGTAGATGACCACACATTATATTTAATGCTTTTGTGCACATCATCCTCACTGTATGATTTTATAACAAAAAACTTTGCATTTTCATAGTCAAGATGAAAATCCTCCCTGTTATATTGATCAGTATACATGATTATGTTCCCTTGTGCGTTACCATCGCCTACCCTGGTTGTATAGGCTTTCACAGACAGCTGATGTTTTGACCTACTAATTCTAGGGCCTCGATTTTGCTCACCCAATACATCAGAGCTTCCATTTAAGTCACTCAGTACTTTGCCAGTGTGAACCTTCGAATGAAGTCTAGCAACTGCAGACTGTCCAGTACCACTAGATCCAAAGTCAGAAAATCCACTATATGAAGGAAGAGCTCCTTTCAATTGATTACGATGAGACAAAACATTCCCATTAGAAATAGTATCTACAGGTTGGATTGAGGCACCAGCACTTCTAGCCTACAAAAGAGAAAGATATAACAATCAAGTAGTGGTCAAGAAAAATTTTAAATTTTTAAAGAGGAAAATTCACATCCAAGTATCCAACCGCTGGACATCATGAACAAAATCTTCAACAGATTTTACATATAAAAGAAATAAGGTCACAGACTAATATGCACATAGCCATCCCTCTCCATGTGCGTGTCCTTGTCAAAAACAAGTATGTGGGTAAAATCTTTAACTAAGCATAATAGTAGCAACTAATTTTAATTATAGAAAGATTGATTCTCACTTGACCAACAGCAGTAGTAGACTAAACACAATAAAATTCAAATCTAGCCAAGAAAGGGAAAATTTCTACCTGATAAGGTGAAGCCAAGTTGAGAAAACCACTTCCAGAAACACTTCCATGTGTCAAATCTTGCTTCCCCCCATCATAAGCTCTCGGCCCTTCTGATACCCTGGCCAAGGAACTTGTCTGATTTGATAAAGGTTTTGAAGAGTTCCTAGAAAAGTTACCAGAAGCTGAATTGAACTTATGTTTCAAACCTCTTCCATCAGGTCTACTGACAGAAGCACTGGTACCAAACAAAGAGTCAGCAGAACTATCAGCGTAATTGTCTGGTTGAACAAGGGGAATATAAGCAGGTGAAGAAGCAGGGTTTTGATAATTGGGGAGGGTGTAATAATGTTGTCCTCCGCCAAATGGGCCATCAACTCCTATCATAGCACCAGGAATGTAAGGATTGTATGGATTGTATGGAGACTGTGCATATCCATAGCTAGGTGTATAATATACATATGGCAAACTTTCATTTTGTGCACCCTGGGTAAAGAAAAACAGTGACATTAAAATCAGCCACTGACCCAAAATAGGACAGAGAGAGAGGAGCTAGACTCACCGAATACTGAATATCGGGACCATCTACACCAAAAATCCTATGGTGGTCCTCCCATTCCCCGGGTGATTCAAATCCTAACCACAATAAACAACAAATAATCAATATGATGTACATATAAAATACCATCAAACAAAACAGTGACATAATGCTTTTAAATTCACCTGTACAGTAATACCCATAATTGGTGGCAGCAGGGTAATACAAATTCTGATCAACAACAAACTCAGGGGCTCCTTCGTTAAACATGACTTCAGTTTGTTCAAGATTTGGACTCGTGAAGCGTGAATTTAAATCAGCACCTTCAATCTAAGTCAAACAGATAGAAACATTATTGATTGCCATACTACCTCAGTGATGATACATACAAAATGCATATATTTACAAGAACATCAAATCATTAAAGGAAACTTGATATGTCAAAGTTCAAAGGACAGATGTTACAAAAATTTTATAAAAAAATTACCAAGTAAGCATCTGGGTTTCTAGTTTCAGAAACATCATACATTTCCATACCAGAACAGCCACCACTGCAGACAGCCATAAAATGAAGTATAAGCACACATAACAATTCAAAAGATATTAGAGAGGGAAAATAGCATTAGACAGAAACCAGGGTTTCCTAATTAACAACAGATTATAGTAAGCAAAAAATCTCATAGGGAACTTCTAAATCAAGGTCAACGAACAAGGATTAATACTACGAAGCCTAACAAACATGAAGGACAGAACAAATGAACTAAAAACAAAGGCAAGCCAAGAGAGCTCAAATTAAACGCCATATGTTGTAGAAACAGTTATGGATGCACGTTCCTTTGTGAAAAAGGATTTCAACACTCACTCCGATCTTTCTTGTACTCAGATATCACTATATCAATCATATCAAGTTACGGCACACGAAAAAAAAAAATAACAAAAAGAAGAAAACAATAGAATCAAGTGACTTTATCCGATACTCAGCAATGTCAGGTATCTTAACTATTTTTAACTCTAAATGCACACCTTGTAAATGTTTCTAAGCCGTGCTAACCTACCATTAAATTTCAGGCATTTCTGACACTAAAACACTAAAACACGGCAACACAAAACCCCAGAGTTGCACCTATGTACACAAGTGATAACGGCATTGAAAATTACATAAAGCAACTTGAAGCTCAAGACTTCCACGGGTGATTCAATACTACTCAATATATCCCCCAGAACAAACAAAATCAGCAAGATCTGTCCACATTGATGTTAAAAAAAACAATGGAGTGACACTTTACAACCCGATATCAGGAACAAGGCTTTCATAAGACACCCAAATCAACCCAATTACAAACTCAGAACAACTCGACCATGCTGTCCAAAAAGACACCCTCACACACAGATATATAGAGTAAAAGGGAAGTAAACCACCAATACAAATGGGTACAGAAGAGCTAAGCCTCATTGCTAAGTAGGCTACAGTAGCTTAAATCCAAAACAAATTCTCCACTCTAAAACACTATCAAAAACCCACTCAAGAGCCAGATATCATCTCGGTTTGACCTTCAAACTCGAAAGCCAGCTCAGTAACTTACCAATTAAGAAACCAATTTCACCAACCAAACAAACAAAAAAATTCCACCTTTCGCAAACCTAACAAACAAGAAAATTCCACTCCCACAAGCACCATCTAGTACTCCACAACGGAAAACACATAAAAAAGACCGCAAAAAAGCAAAACCACCCCCCAAAGAACAAGCATTCGTAACTTGACCTCGCATACAAGGAACACAACTTCAAGCACCAAATAGAAAGAAGGAATGAATACACACAGAGAAACAGCAACATAAAAACTAAAAAATAAAAAACACAGAGCTAGGATTTACCCGAAAAGAAGAAGAAGAAAATGAATCAAGCCATGGTTGGCACAGAGCGTCGTCGCAAATTGGAATTGGAGAATCCAACGAACGAAGGAGTAGGTTTCTGCAACATTCTAATGCGCCTACGAAACCCTAACCGAAACGGTGAAGCTTTTGCCCTTCAAAACAGCGCTTTTGGTGTGTGTGTAAGAAAAAAACCAGAAGAAAGAGAGTGTGCGTGTGTGTGTAAGAGACGCGGAGGTAGAGAACTAGAGATTCCCCACTATTTAAGATACGAAGCGTTTTGCTGCGTTTTGCTGCGTTTTGAAGATTACCGAAATAGCCCTCTGGCTTCGCATGCAAACGAAAATGCCACTTCCTATCATTCAATGACAAATTTGGAAGGGCGCATTGGAAAATGCGAACGTTGCCGTTTCGCCTGCTTGCTGTGCACGCATAGTGTGGTAGCCGAGTTACGGTGACAGTCATCGCCGACGAAAAACTGTCCAATGATGAATTCGAGAGTTTTTCTGTTTACCCATAATGCCCTTCGAGTTGCTCCACCGACAATGGCTATGGTCAAAGTAGTCACGAGTATCAGCTGTGAGGATAGCCTCGCCTACATAGTCGAAAATGGGCCCTCGCTTTCTTTCCCCATAAATGAATTTGTTTGTATCACATTCATATTTTTTTTCCTGATTAAATAAATACTCATATATTCAAATTAGTCAATGGATAAGTTGCTTAATATGGTCGCAGTTACCCAAAAAACTAATTAATTACAAATTCAACGAGCAGCTTACTATTTGATTAAATAAAAAATGATTTTTTTTTCATTTTTCATGAATCTGTCACCTGTTTTGCAAATATAGACATTCTTGGCTTGTTTGTTTAAAATAAAAAAATATATTAATGAAGGCTTATACAAAATTTTAAAAAATATGAATCGATTTTGTGAAAATTTAGAAGAAAAAAATGTAGGAGATGTTAGCGCGCTTGAAAAAAATAAATGAACATATTCGTAAGGCACTAAGGTAGCTAAATATGTTTTCTATGAGCCTTTTTTCTTTCTCTTAAAAACATTGAAATGTTTCTTCCATAAAACTACTCGTATTGAATGTCAATCGTATCTTAGTAATATTATTTGATTCCAACCTTCGATCAAAATCAAAAACAACTTTTATTCCATTGGACACATTTCTTTTATCTTTTACTTAGATAGATGTATTATGCTGTTGCAACTAAGATAATATAAAACACTCAGCATGGTATTTGTCTATATTCCTCAAGATTACGTTAACCCTACTATCATTCAATTACGTTAACCCTACTAGTGAAAGTTGGTAAGTTGAAAATAGATAGCAGTATATAGAAGCACAGAGAATAACTGCTTTAATGGAACACCTAATATATTTTAACACTTCAGTCGGTGGGTTCGATTTGAAGCTTATATCTTTTTACCTTTCCTCTTCTCGCTCTTGTATGTAAGTGCATGCTACTTCTCTTGTAAATTCTGCCACACATTGAAAATCCTACTTTGGAAAAAAAAAGTTACTTTTAGGACCTTCAGAAAATGCAACTAAAGAATGACCAGAAAAGCTAAGGAAAACTATTAATATATAAAGATCGTAGTTGAAGAATGAACTTTTTGAGAATAAATGCGTAGCTCGCAAGGAAGGTGCACAAGGAAGCAAAAAAGGAAAAAGTAGTTGCTTTTTCTTCACCATTAGGGGATTCTTGGAAGCACTTGGTGCGAATAGGGAGTATGTGCCTCACTTTGGCCATGAATATCTTTCCCACCACTCCAATTATCTGTGTTCAAGGCACTGCTAATACTTGCTCGTAGGCAGAAGTCCGAGATAAAGGTATGATGGTGCTAATGCTATTCAGAATTAATCCATAAAAACTAGAAAGTTTAAATTATGCAAGTTACTCTCCTAGGAATCCTTATATTGATGATGATGATAATAATAATATTAATATATCGTCATCTGCAAAGAAACAAAAAACTGTTATTTACCATAGAACATTTTTTCTTTGCAATGTAAGGGTGAAGAGAGAGCATTATGACCTCCCCAATTGAATGTGGGGATCCTTTGTGAACTGAAAGAGGAAAGGTAGTTTCAGATTGAAAAGAAAAGAGAATGGCAAAAGAAAACATATTACCAACGAAGTCAGGAGGCTTAAGCTATTACAATAATCGATAAAGGAACCCGTTACAATTGTTTATCCCAATTCCACAACTAATACACCTACATTAAAATAAATGCCCTCCAATTCATCCAACCAGACATTTGCTTGCTCCCTTGGCTGAGAAGTACGCTTAATAATAAGCCATCCAAATTGATGGGAACGAACTACCCTCTGTTACCCCCAAACAACAACTCTCACTCAACAATGCTGCAGTATATCATATCCGACTGTTTACTCAGATTTCTTCTTACGCCACTACCACGTGAATCTACCTCAACTTGCCATCAGGTAATCACCATGTAAAGCCAATCTTAAACAAAAGTGAGAGTGCCCTTAAAAAATCAAGAGATTTGAATCGCAGCTTCAAACATCAGAAGCTGGTTGATGACTAAGGTCTACTACAGCCTCTGGATTCTCCAGGTCAGTACTCCCAACAACAGGTAGCTGCTCCACATGTTCAGTTCCCAAAAATGAATTCCCTTGGGTGCTGGGAGACATAGGAGACATTCTTGGATCAGAAGCTCCTACTTCTGGTGCCCTAAGAACCTTCGGATCAGAAAACTGTTGATCTGCCCTATCATGCCTATCATAGCTGTGGCTCCGACTGCGACTGCGACTGTAACTTCGATCACTACGGCCACGGCTACGACTCCGACGCGGGCTAATGCTACGACTATAGCTGCGACTGCGACTGCGACCACGAGACCAGCTGCGGCTTCGACTACGACCCCTGCTCCAGCTCCTACTTCTGCTTCTGCTGCGGCTTCTGCTATAATCCCATGTTCGAACTCTTTCAGGGCTACCGCTGTAACTTCTTCCTCTATTCCTGTTAGCAACATCTCTTCTATTGTCAAATCGCCCTCGTCCACGCCCTCGTCCACGCCCATCCATGTTGTACCGATCATTCAAACCACGCTCACCCCGACCCCAACCAACATGACCACCACCAGATCCCCGACCCCTGTTGCCCCTACCAGAAAAGAAATCACCTCTCCCACCTTGCCCACCAGCACCATCCCTCATGCCACCACGAAAACCATAGCCACCATCCCTCATGCCACCATGACTGCCAAACCCACCATCCCTCATGCCGCCACGACCACCAAAGCCACTGCCCCGCATGCCGTCACGACCACCAGTCTCCCAGCGCCCACCAACACCACCACCAGAGTCAAATCGACCACCCCGATCTTTTCCAATGTTCGGCGGCCCACGCAAAGCCATCTGTCGTAACTCTGGAAGCACATGCTGGTTAGCACCCTCCAAAACTTTGATTAAATCACCCGCATGTTTCCAGTCCTGCTCAGAGAAAAAGGTATATGAC
This sequence comes from Styphnolobium japonicum, assembly GCA_023212625.1. Taxonomy (NCBI): domain Eukaryota; kingdom Viridiplantae; phylum Streptophyta; class Magnoliopsida; order Fabales; family Fabaceae; genus Styphnolobium; species Styphnolobium japonicum. The sequence goes on along the minus strand of JALBWW010000003.1, from coordinate 13,448,677 downwards.
ACTCCAGTAGCACCTGCCCTTCCAGTTCTTCCGATACGGTGTACATAGTCCTCAATTCCAGTGGGGAAATCATAGTTGATCACCACCCTGTAATGTGGAATATTCACAAAATTCAACTAAGATGCATCATCATACAACTTACGAAGGAAGCTAAGGCCACAATGTACAAACTAATAAGATCATCATTATCTAGCACATGCACACATCATATAAAAGACTTCATATGACCTTTTCATTAATAAACTTGAGGATAAGCACTTTTGATTCAAAGAGGCTAACCTTATATCCTTAATGTCAAGCCCGCGTGCAGCAACATCAGTGGCAACCAGAACTGGTGACTTCCCAGACCGGAACTGATTTAAAACCCAGTCTCTCTCACCTTGAGACTTGTCTCCATGAATTACAGCAGCCCCAAAATTGCGGCCAATACTACGGGCAAGCTGATCACATAACCTCTTCGTGGAACAAAATATTATGACCTTAGAACCTTGTTCTTGGGATCTGAGGATCTGCTCCAAACGCCTCTGTTTCTCCATTTGTGGGACAACTTCAACATACTGCCAGTTAACAAAATACATTTATGCAGGGGAAAAAGGAATACAAGTCACCAATAAACTAAATCAAAAAATATTATTTATTTGAAATGGATTTTGAGCAAATTCATTCTAAAGAAAGTATAGAATAAACGAAGGTGGATTTCATTAGATTGCAAATAAAAGTAGGGATACAAGAGGATAACAACTGCAGTTACAACAGAAACAAATAATGACCAAGGATACAATCTGAAGTGAACTAACATATTTAAAAATTATGAAGCTTTTATTGCAAAAACTCAGTGGCTGGATGGATAATGCCATGAAAAATATATCCTTGAAAAAGGCAATTTGAAAAGAAAGAAAAAAAAAAAGTCAGTCACACACGCTTAATAGGCTCTATTTTAATTTCTGCAAGCAATTTGACTAAAATTATACATATAGAAACATAGTGCAAACTCACAACTGCAGCACATGCATCCATGTTAATATGTGTAAGCATTATTCTATATGGAAATATTATGCTTTCAATATCCTTTCTTTAAGTGGATTGTTACTATATGCTTGAAAAGTGCAACATATGTGACTAAACATTTTTCATTCCTAACATTTTTCATTCCTTAAAAAACTGATACAATGTAGCTTTCTTTAGAGAAGGATTTATAAAACAAAAGAAAACAATAGTTTCTTAAAAAAGGGCATCCCAGTGCACAAGGCTCCCACCATTGTGGGGCCTGGAGAGTGACAGATGTACACAGCCTTACTCCCGTGAGCAAAGAGTCTGTTTCCAGGATTAGAACCCATGACCACCAGGTAACAAAAGCAGCAACCTTACCATTACGCCAAGGTTTACCCTCTCATAAAATTAATTTCTTGTGGGGAAATAAATAAGAAAGAAATGCAGAACAGTTTAGAAGGAATGAATCCTCCAGTGTGTTAATGAAGATACCCATAGCCAAAAAATGTATGCAATGACCAAAGAAAAAATGTCTTCAAATCAAATAATGGCAAACCAAAATTGCAGTAGGAAATACGAGCCTACATTAACTAAAAGATTTCGTAAGTGTCACTGAAATCCTAACATCTTGAAAAAGTACTTTATATGGCATTCTTCATTTAAAAAACTTCTACAAACCAAAAAATATATAATTCAAGTATGAAAAAATAGTCTTTCTACATTTGGATATAAGCATAATAGTAGTAGTCAATGGCGGAACAAGGCAAGGAGCAGCCAGCTACAAAAACACTATAGCAGCAAAGCGGATCACGGAATGTCCGTTACAGCAAAGAGTGGCTGGAATGAAAATATTTCAAAAATGTGTAGAACACACATAATTAACAATCCTAATAGTTTTAAAATCTTATACCATAAACAAATGAACAATAAACAGTTTTAATGGTCGAAATTTAAGAAGCTTTCTTCATTCATCCTAGTCAAAGTGTTTTCATTCATCCTAGTCAAAGTGTTGTTTGTAAAAAAACTTAAGTACCAATAACAAGTCTAAAAAGTATAACCAAATAAGCAAATAAAAAGAAAGATAGTTATTACCAAAGGGCAGTGATGTCAATTACAAAAAATTAAAGGGCAGTGATGTCATTATAAAAAAGAACAGTGATGTCTTTTCATTTCAGAATAATTTTTTTCTTTGAAAAAAAATTTATTACCGGAAAAAGAAAAGAAAAGAAAAGAGGGATTGCATTTACAAAAAATTAAAGGGCAGTGATGTCATTACAAAAAAGAACAGTGATGTCTTTTCATTTCAGAATAATTTTTTTCTTTGAAAAAAAAATTTATTACCGGAAAAAGAAAAGAAAAGAAAAGAGGGATTGCATTTGGTCCGAGAAAAAGAGCTGGGCACACGAAACAGAACAGAGGAAGAAGGCTTCTGCGAAACAGAGAACAGCCACAGCAGCGTGTTGGGTACGTTCTGGCAATGAGACTTCAGGTTCTGCCAAATACACAATGGGTTCTCCGATCTAGGGGATACAGAAACCAGAAGAAGCTCCACAGATGGAATACTTTTGGATTGGGTCAGATCTAACGCTCTGCCTGACAGATGCGATATCTGTGTCTCTATAATGCCCTAATAGCGGCTGCCTATGGCCGCTATTCCTATGGCCACTATTCTTGGCGCCCGCCGCTATGCTAAAATGCTCATCCACAAGTGCTAGGAGCGGGGAAGCTCCGCCCCACTCTGCTCTGGCTGCTACTGAATACTCTACATAGTATACGATGAAGAAATAAAAAGAAGCTAATATTCATCCAGGGAAACAAAAAAAATTATCTATTGGAATTTGTAAGATTCACACGGCTTAGTTAACCCCTCAAATTGAAGTTTAACTTTGCTCAAGCCAGAAAAACACGGCTTTCATACTTTATGGATCCTGAAAAAAATTTACACCATAAATACAAAATGGAATTCATTGCTAAAATTTATTGACAACATATTTCTTACTATATATGATACTTCATTTCCATACCTGTGAGATAACAACAATCAATCATGTAATTAACATTCACAAAGAAAGGAATACATAAATTGCTCACATTGGTAACTTTGAGCTTTCAAAGCATTTTTTTATCAAGCAGCATAAAAGTACCATTGATTTTGTATTTAACTGAAGGGGCACTAATTGAATACCTGTGTGATAGCTTTATTTGCAGCAAGCTCATCTACACTTCCAATGTTAACCTGGACAGGATTAACAAGAAGATCACTGGCAATTTTCCTTACTTCTTTTGGCCAGGTTGCTGTGTACATGAGAGTTTGCCTGCGTGGTGGAATCTCATTCACAATCTTACGGATTTGAGGCTCGAAACCCATATCAAGCATTCGGTCAGCCTCATCAAGCACAAGGAGTGAAACTTGCCCAAAGTCAATTTTTTTCATTTCAAGTATGTCATTGAGCCGACCAGGTGTGGCAACAACAATGTCTGCTCCCCGATCTAACTCTTTTAGCTGAAGGGCTTTGGGTGCTCCACCATACAAGCACTATAAAAGGGAACAAGATCAAGAGATGCACCAACAGACTATGGAAAACAAGTAATAGACTGTAATAAGGATGAGATCGAAAAACTAAAGGACAAACCGTGCAAGAGACCCGTGAAGATCGGCCAAATTTGATGACCTCATCTTGGATCTGTGTTGCAAGTTCACGTGTTGGAGCCAAAACCAAGACAGTGGGGCCATTCAAAGGATTATTATGTCGCTTTCTAAGAAGAATGAATGCAGGGATTAAGTAGCCCAATGTTTTCCCAGAGCCTGTTTTGGCAATTGCCACTATGTCCCTACCCTGTAGTGAAACAGGCCATGTTTGAGCCTGAATTGGTGTTGGATTTGAGAAGCCAGCAGAATATATCTGAAATGAGAGCATATGCAGGCAATCAGACCAATGAACAGTGAACATATCCAACACCTTTTGATTTATAAAACACAAAATTACATTCAACAGTGTATATAATTTAGCAAACAATGAACAAAAGGACCCATAGGTTATGGTTGCTTACTGAAGCAACTTGAGGCAATAAAAAAAGGCAAAAAAGACATAAGAGGCGGAGCCAATAAGCAACAAATCCCACGTCACATAAGGTGAAATTTGAATGAAGGGCCAACCACCCTTATAGAAGATGCCCATGAAAGGCTCCAACCATCCATTTTGCAGGCTCCAAAAATCAGGATAGTAGTTGCACGTGTAAGTGTGCCAATAGCAGATTAGCAGTGCAGCGTACGACATATGCTCCTGCTCTGGAGCAGATATCGCACCTGCGACAAGCGAGAATAGATGAGTTTAAAAGTAAAATTTAAGTTAAACCAAAGGGGAAAAGGAGTAAAACCGTTACTTTATTTGGAAGTACCAAAGCATGCAATACCATATAATAGGAAAGAATAAACTTACCTCTCTCAATATCTCAGGAGGGAACCCAGTAGCATCAAATGTCATGAATGGGGGTGGAATGTTGTCACCCTGTCCAGTAAGACACAAATATTGATGTAAGAAACAGCCCATTCAAAGATATACAAGAAAAAGAAAGTTAAAACAAAGGTGGTCATTCTACAAGGAAATAAAAATATTAGTACAAACCGCCAACGCTGCTGGTCTGTCAAAATTTCCAGTGAAGAGAACAATCCGTTCAAAACAGATCACATCATATATGGTACACATAATAAAGATGGGTTTTGCTTGCTGTTTTGAAGCATCTTAATTGAAAGGTGTAGGTTAATCATAATATCAAATATGCCTATGGGCTTGTAAAAGCTTGGTTATGTCAAACCACCTATATGCTATGTGTGTCAAGATATTAACATAAATACCATACACAATCTGCCAGAAAAAAAATATAAAAAAAATGACAGACCGTTGCTGTAACTTCATGTTGCTGACAGTAAATTTCAGCAGGTGAGAGATCAGTAACATCTGAAGATCCAATATAAGGAGGCCTCATCAAAGAGTTACTTGAGAGAGGTTGAGGTCCTCCTATTGGAGGAGTGAACATGTTATGCATAGCATTCCCTGCAATACCACTTCCATTTCCACTAGACATAACATTTTGAAAAGGGGCGTTGGCGATCCTCATATCCTGCAAAGATGTGTTACAGAATCATCAAGTGAAAAAAACATTTAATTAGTATATAGAACATGTATTATAGGGGGGAAATATAATGAAAAATCAACTTAAAATTAAATACAAACAAAAAGATAGGAAGACAACTGAAGCTTTGACACAAGCATTATAAACACAAAGTAGTGTTGCTGTGATTCTTGTCATCTTGTGTTCCCCATAAGTGCATACAAACAAATATAAAATAATAGACATTCTCCCCAAGCTACTCTTCTGTTGCTTTATTGTATCTAATGGAGACATGAATAAAGCTTTCAGACCAGCACATCATTAACTGCAGTTATTTCACTAAGGAATGTCTTCTTTCTTTGGGGGGAGGGTTTCCATATATTAAATCATTATTTTAAATAGTTAATGGCATTTTATTAGCATTTAAACAACTTTCATAACATCAGTCTAGAAATCAAACACCGACCACAAATAATAGGTCTAATTAAAAATGGAAAAGTGCAGCAATGATTTAAACTTCACACCAGAAAAAAAATAATACCTGCCGATTTCTCGAAATGGGTATTTGGGTAATATCCGGCTGCTGACGACCCATTGTTGGCATCTCTTTGCTAGGATTATAGTAATATTCATTCCCAGCTCTACCACGTAAATTGTCCTCATGTCCCATCTTTTGGCCAACAGGATGGACATTGGATGGATGACCATGCCTCATTCCTGGGCTCATTTGGTTTTGAAAGCCAGGACCATGTTGATAAAATAAATCAGAACTACCCTGTTGCGACTGCATTGCAGAGGGAGACTGTTGCATACTGCCTGATAAGCCCCTGAATTGTTGAGGTTGGCCAGGATTAACACCTACATTTGGCACTTGGCCAGAACTGATTTCAGCAGGAATGTTCTGATTGTTTTGAACAGGCAAGGCACTCCTTTGTTGATACTGGGATGGTGAAAATCCAACTTGGCTTCCATTTTTAAACTCCACTTCCTCTACCTTTGGGAATGTTGTTTTAAAATCTTGTTGATTCTCAAAAGACTGACCATGTATGTTATGCTGAATCTGCTGGGACTGGGAGTTAGGTTGCCCAGATGTAAGCATGTTTTGCTGAATCTGCTGGGAGTTAGGTTGCCCGGACGTAAGCATGTTTTGCTGATACGACATATAATGTAAGTTCTGGGGAGTGAATTGATGTGCTTGTGGTTGTACAATGTGCGAGCCATGATCCTGAGACATTCCTTGCACAAAATGTTGGGAATGGATGGCCTGCGGCAGCATCTGATGATGCATTTGCTGAACTTGCTGTCCTTGAGGCTGCATCATTTGCTGTCTAACTTGATGTAACCCCGGCTGCAGCATGGACTGTGGCAGCTGTGAATTCTGTTGCTGTGCAGCTTGTACAACCTGAGAGGGCTGCTGCTGGGTGACCTGTGCCACCAGGGGGCTCTGCTGCTGCTGCGGCATCGATTGCGCGTGCTGATGGGCTAGGTGACTCACTTGCTGCTGTGAGGCCTGCACTTGCAGTAATTGCTGCCCCACCGGTATGGGGGCTAAGGTGGGCGTAGAAGGCGGGGGCAGGGCCAAGGGAGGAGGTTTTTCATATTGGGTGATGTTGGTTTCAGGATTCCAGTAGTACAACAGACCCGTGCTGCCATCAATCAACCCCTTCCAAGGTTTTGGAAGTGTGGGATCATCAGGTGCATACCGTGGACCAAGCCCAGCAGGAGCTGCCTCTGCTGTTGCCATTTCTAATATGCAATTGAAAACTGCCGTTTAAATAACAACATTGGCACTCAAAATCCATAGACCTCATCAATGACAAAAGAATTAACAACCTCGAATCTTGGTCATACCCATAAATAAAATAAAATAAATCACTAGCCACACTAAAATCTGATGGTCCTAAAGAATGAAACAAGCCAAAATTCTTTAAATGAAAAGCAGCCCATGAACCCTAGAAAAAAAAATAACAAAAAAAAAAAAGAGAAAAGGAGCGCATAGCAAGACTTACCTTATCGGTGGGTGACAATCTAAGGGTTCCTCCTATATTCTTTGTTAAGTCATCCACTGTGTGTGTGTGTGTGTCACTGATTATGAATATGCAAAGAAAGAAAAATGAAAATAGAGGCAGAGGGAGCTTCAATTCTTGAATGTAATGTTTAGGGTTGTACAAAGGGATGCGAAAATGCAAGTGTGCAATTTAAGCCGACACTCTCTTCTCTCCTTGTTCTACAATACATACATACAAATACAATAGTAACAATACGATCAAACATCATCGCTATTAATGTGGGTGCCCCATATATTTGAACGGCCCTGATCGCTTCAAACGTCCATTTATTTGCCGTTCGATTTTACAAATGACGTGGTAAAAAAAAATTGGGTTAAATAAGAAAAGATAAATGGAGAAGAATATCGTGGGAGATGAAAATTAAAAAACTATGTAAGTATATATCATAAAATGCGTTGAATTTAAGTATTATTTGATTCATTCATGGGAATGATTGGTGAAGTAATTATTTTTCATTCGCATATTTGGTATATTAAAAAATGAAATTATTACTTTTATTTCATTTTTTATTGAATGCACCGAATTAAATTGGGATATAAAGAAACCAAATTATATAATGACAAAATTACATCCATGGTCTTGTTTAAAGTGGCGTGTATAATAATTCAAACAATTCTCGAAATGAAATAAAGGTTCTTTTCATTTTAAAAGGAATATTTATTCACTCATATATAATAGTTGTTTTTGGTAGTATTCTTATTCGAGTTCAAAATTATGCTCAAACAAATAAGGATATATTTGTTTAACCTATATCATAAACACCAACGGGCGTTTGAAAAAAATAAAAAATTATTTCTTATTAAAATGTTAAAAAAAATATAAAACGCTAATTAACATTCATTGTTATCTCAAATAAACACAAACAAACTCGCTTTAAACAGATATGAAGGTGAGTTCCACCATTAAACTCTATTCATATAAGATAATTAACTTAATTAAAGAAATAAAATAAAATAAATTATATGCTTCACAAATCACAACCAATTACACCCTCTCTAAAAGCATATTAGAAAAAGCAATATATATATATATATATATATATATATATAAATCTTAGTATTGTTTACCTTAGTCCTTCAATAATGATTGGTTGCTTGTAACTTGAATTTTTCAAGCAAGAGTATCAAATGTGATTATTCTCATATGAGATATAAGTGGAAATTAGACAATTCCGATTGCAAATTTCAGAATTATTTATTTAAATAAAATAATGAGTTGGAATAGTAAGAGTAAGACCCATATATAAAGTGCAAATATACAGGCACACTCTTTACCTACAACTCCATGAAGAAAACTCGGCAGATAACTGGAAAAGGAGCAAGCGATGTTGTTAGACATAAGGCTAACAACGAAATTTGACAAATAACTACGCATAATTAAGAAAACTATTTCATAACAATAAGTAATACTACATACACAAAAATTACAGATATGAAAATCCACATCTTTTTTATGTATCATTAAATTTATTTTATAATATATTCAAAATCATATTAGTATACTTTTATTCATATCTACATACAATCCAATATTTCCAATTGTGTCTTTTGTCTTTCTAATAAATATCTCTTTAACACTCTCATGTAACAATGACCCTAAAGCTTTGTTTGGATTATGAAAGAAATAGAGTAGAAAGAAATAAGGAGAAGAGAAATAGAGTAGAAAATGAGTAGATTTTTAAGTTGTTTGGATTAAGAGAATTAAGAGAGAAATAAGAAAAAAAAATTTAAATTTATTGTAAATACATATTTACCCCTATTTAATTATTTATAAAACAACAAAAAGAATGGTATATTAATCAAATTTTCATTCCTACCCATTTCTTCTCATTTTAGAAGAGAAATGAAAAAGCTGTGGGACCTATCATTTTTTTTCTTATTTATTTCTTCGCTAACTAAACAAGAAAATTTCCTTACTTCTCTTTTGTTTCTCTCCTCTCTTCTCTACTTCTCTCCTACTAAACAAAGGCTAACGGTATGTTGGGGAAGTGAGAAATCTTCTTGTGACAGTACCAATCTGTGCATCAAGAGGAAGTTGACTTATTGAAACTTCTCTGTTTCTCTTTCTTCTATGAAGCTTTTAGTTTGGTACTGAATTTGGTATTGATTTGATATATTAGTTAATTCAGCTCAAAAAAATTCAAAAAAAAAAGAGAAAAACAACTTCAGCTTTTTTTTTTTTGTTTCTCAAGATATTCTTGCACGCGACTGTGGGATACTAAAATCTATTTAAGAGGTTGACCTCTTCTAATAGATATTTTTCCATACACATAGGTCAAGAATCGAACCATGCCCACATACTTAAAAGACCTAAGTATTTACTACTTATGTCACACAGCCCACATACTTAAAAGACCCAAGTATTTATTACTTATTTCACACTATATTACTAAAAAACAACTTCCGATGATATCACTTAGATACGTCATTGCTTAGTTTCAATTACGTGGAATATAGATGAAAAATATAAATTTAAAACATACCAGCAGCAGCGATCTAAGAATTAACTAATGTGGGCAAGGAGTACAATTAATGGTGCTTTAAAACATACTAAATTGTAGTTTTAAAGATTAGTTCAATTGGTATCAAGTTTTTCTAGCCAGTTTACTTTTTGAAATCAAATTTTAGTCAAGTTGCTTGGCCTACCATAAAAGCAGAACTAAAAGAATTAGTTCAGGCGATTGATGAGCTTTTCCATCAAAGCAGGGGTATTGTAGTTGAATGCAAGACTATTGGATGAAATGACCAAGTCTCGAACACTGCGTATTTTGCAAGCTGTATTGGTTTAACAGAGCTCAACCTCTGCAATAAGGAAGACTACAATTGTTTTGCCCTCTCTGATAAAAGAAATTAATGAAGATGAACAGAGAGCCAGCAACATATTAAAAAGCTTCCTCTCTCACATAAGCTTTTGCTCTTTCTAGGAAGATCAGTAAAATGATTTGAGATTTTTACTGACTAAACTCACTATCCCACCTAATCCTACATTGTCTCAGGTAGAAAAATCTGTAGGGCAATGAATAGAACACATCTTTAAACATGAAGGATGCTCTAAAAATTTGAGGATTAACCAAATTCAAATATTGGTCATGGAATTTTCGTCATTACTGAGAGGACCTTGTCATATAAAATGTTAAAGACAAAAATGAAGATAATTATTGCTCAATTGATTTTTTTTAATTTTTTTTTATTTTAGTTTGCTGCTCAATTGAATTTTGATTAGATGTATCAATTACAAATTGACATCTTGACACTAAACTGTGTAAAAAATTTGTCATGAAATTTTCGTCATTACTGAAAGGACCTTGTCGTATAAAATGTTTAGACAAAAATTTAGATAATTATTGCTCAATTGATTTTGTTTGTTTGTTTTAGTTTGTTGCTCAATTGAATTTTGATTAGATGTATCATTACAAATTGACATCTTGACAGTTGACACTAAACTATGAAAATTTGAAAATGAAAACTAAGTCCAATGGCTTTAGATAGCATGCCCTTTACGACTCCTGGAAGAAAATGTGATAAAATTGCAAAAATAATACCATATTAAAGCGAGATAAATAATAATTTGATAAATGTAGATTTTCAAAATTGGGAATTTTTTTGTTAAACAATAAATATAAACAGTGACAAATATTATATATGTGGGCAAGTTGAAAAACAGATGATACCATAAACCAAAATTTACCGAGTCTATATCTAAGTAATACCCACTTCTAACTAAGAACCTGGAAATAAAAAAGGTTTCAACTATGCAATTAGTGACTTAGAAGGTGTCCCAAAATTTCCCCAGTACCAAATCAAGGTCTCTGTAATTACAAAGAATGCACAAAAAAGACATAAATAAAGCAAACTCAAGTTTAATCCTTGATTTTTTTTACTATTTCTCATATTAGTTCAATCCTTGAAAGGGAAGCATTGGTAAGAAAAATGTGACAAGGAAAAGAATTTAAAATTAGAAAGAAGTACCTATGAAAAAATTAAGTTTAATCCTTGATTTTTTTTTTACTATTTCTCATATTAGTTCATATTTTTTTTTTAAAAAAAGTATTATTCCAACCCTCACTTTTATAAACGGTTAATAAATCGAGTGAGTTAAATAAAACCGAGAAACCCAATTAGATTGAATCAGGTAAAATTCAATAAACTGGACGCATTTTTATCAAATTAAAAAGAAATTGGCCTCTTTGTGATATATTTCTTTTTAAAAATTGTATAACTGATTTCTTTAATCGGATTACAAGATCGATAGTCAAACTAATGATCCAATAACCCAACCATTTGAGCATGTCGACCCTCAGATCAATTCTTATAATTATGGTTTCAACTAACATTGGAATTGGGTTGATAATTATTTTGAATAAGAAGGATTAAGCCCACAAAAAGTAATACGTTAAATATCAATGGATTGGGTAGAAATAGTTTAAGCTTCGAAATCAGTTGATTGAATACAAAAAAAAAAAAGGCTTTGATTGGTACAATTTCATGAAGAGATAATTAAGATATTCACAAGAGATTTCAATAATCTTGATAAGTATTAGAGTAGGATAAGTTATCAGTTATTCAAGTTGTCATTTATCTTGCCAAGTGTTCTTGGTAATAGTTATCCAAAACTATGAAAGCTCAATAGAATCATGGGTAAAGAGTATACACAATCCACAATGAGAAAATTCAAATCTTAATTTATTCTTCAAAGTTCTTCTTGTATCATTCATTATTCAGTTGAATTCAGTCTAAGCCAAAAATCTCAACCAATAATATGTCAAAATACTAAAAAATATAAGAATGAAAGTTTTTAATATCTACAAAGAAAAAAATCAATTTGGACACGTGGATGAAATTTGTGAAATATAATAATGCAAATAGATTAAAGACCAGACTGAAATAGAAGAGCAGAAGATGAAGTAAATAAGTGCACTTTCTCTGGAAAATTTCAGGGAGTTGTGGATCAAATCAAACAACACAACAAATTAGAGGTAGCAAACCCCTATCGAGCTAGACAGTAAAAGTGGGCCCTGGGCCCTGGGCCCAACTTCTAGAAAGCCAACAAAAGGACTCGAACATTCTCTATAAGCGGTTACCAGCATCCTTCAAAATTTGCCTCTCTTTCGCAGGCAGAAGAACTACTCAAAAAGGAAAGAAAAGGACAGCGAATATATAGAGCAGAGAAACAAGAGTGTTTCCTTTTTTATTTTTGTTACGACACGACACGACACAAGCATCGTATATATCTAAACAAAGAAAACAGTAACAGAGGTTTATTGATATGGGTATGGCCATGGAAGCTGAGGCTGCTACCACTCCAGAATTGGCGCTGGCTGATACAGATATCAATTGGAACAGGTACGTTGGTTTCTGATCTTATTCAGAGTATCTGGCATTTCTTTTCATCTGTGTTCCTTTCGTGATATCGGTGCAATTTTATTTTATTTTTATTTTTATTTTTTTGGTGTGTGGTGGGGTTTAACTATATTTTTTCTCTTGACGTTATAAAAAGCAACAACGGTGGTGTTTTGTTTTTAAGTAAATGAGAGGAAACAACCTAATAATCCATAAATCCAGGTTGGCATAAACTCCGGAGAACAAAAAATATTTTCCCATTTATACATTGAATTATTTTTATTATTTTTTGCTTATTATGAACATGTGTCTTTTTCACACCACCTCTATTTTGATATACTTTTGAACTAGCTTTCTTGTTGTAACCCCAATGGTGTCAAATTAGGTTTATTATTATTATTATTATTATTTTGCTTGTTATGAACATTGTGTCTTTTTCACACCACCTGTATTTTGATATACTTTTGAACTAGCTTTCTTGTTGTAACCCCAATGGCGTCAAATTAGGTTGGATAAGACCAAGTTTCATATCATTGGTGCCATACTCTTTACTGCTCAATCAGCCTTGCTTCATCCAACGTCAGTGGTAAAGACAAGAATGCAAGTAGCTGGGTCTGGACTCTCTCACATGCGAGGAATATCAGTATTTACTCACATTTTGAAGAGGGATGGTATTCCTGGAATCTTTAGAGGTTTTGGAACTTCTGCTATTGGATCAATGCCTGGTAGGGTCCTAGCTCTGACATCTCTTGAGATGTCAAAAGACATTATGTTAAAATACACTGAAGGTCGTGATATACCGGAAGCAACACGTATTGGTCTTGCAAATGGAGTGGCAGGCATGTTCTCAAATCTAGTATCTTGTGTATACTTTGTGCCTTTGGATGTGGTACGTAATCTTACTCCAAACTTCAATCTATTTTTCCTCCTTTCTTGTTTCGATTTATCATTTTATCTTTTTGTTATGGAATGCATTTTCTTTTCTTTTCTTTTTTACCAAAAACGGGAATAGATGTTCTGGAGGTAAGATTTAGAAGGCAAAAAGAAGATTGATAAAAGGCTTTTAGATAATGACATGCCATCATATTGGTCTGTTAACAATGCCTAGTATGGTATCTTAATATTTTGAAACAGAATACATTGCAAATGCTCTTCTTAAAGTTGCACGTATCAGTTTATAAACCTTGTTGGTGACCTGACCAATCTACATTGGTCTTCTGAAGAATGATTAATGGTTCTTTTTCTTCTTTCTCTGCTTTTCTGTCACTTCACCTCATTTTTCCGATAGTGGTTTTTCACAGAAGTTATGTGGGCATGCCAAACAAATAGTAGTTTTGCTGTTTGCTAGAAGCTTTGAAGCTGTTTTGTCATTTGTCTACAAATATTAGAGCTAAAGATATGTGTCAGCAATTATAATAGCTAAATGAGTCTCCTTTCTGCTCTCTCATAAACTGTTTGTGCAGCTTATTCTGTATGTTATTTCTAAAAGCATCTAAGAAGGACTAATGGATAGTCTGTTCCTAAGAAGCCCGAGTTAGTCAGATTTCTATTTTCAGCATTCGTCTTTATATCTTCTTCTTGGTTTTTTTTTTTTTCATTTTAGGGAGAAGAGTACAGAATTGTAAAATAAAATTCAGACAGGAATTCAAGGCCATGTAATCTGAAATCAGACTTTAAGCCAATCTATGAACGATATTTATGTGCCAGAAATTTCTCTCGCATGTGTCACTAAATCTTGACTAATCATCCTGTAGATTTTTGTTTAATGTTTTCCCAGATCTGCCAGAGGTTAATGGTACAAGGTCTTCCTGGAACTACTTATTGTAGAGGACCATTTGATGTTGTCCGTAAAGTTATGAAGGCTGAGGGTTTTCGTGGATTGTATAGAGGTTTTGGATTAACAGCTGTAACCCAGTCCCCAGCATCTGCACTTTGGTGGGGTTCATATGGGGCAGCACAACACATGATTTGGAGGTATGTTCATGTCTCAGAACAATCAACTAAATATTCTTAGAATTGCCTCCTTCCTTTGTCATTTTTAATTTATACATGCTTATCGGTTTTAGGAGTTTGGGATACAAAGATAATATGGAGAACAAACCTTCACATATGGAAATGGTGACAGTTCAGGCTACAGCTGGGATGGTGGCTGGTGCTTGTTCCTCTGTTGTCACTACTCCCATAGATACTGTAAAAACACGTCTTCAGGTATATGAAACTTCTTCTTTTTTGGATTTGCTGTTGCTAAAGAAGGAAAAGTTTTTTAGTACTTGAAATTGGTATTGAATTATTGATATGTCTATCAATCAGTTGGTATTTCTTTTATGGTGTAGCTCTTTTTCTGTTTTGGTTTTGACATTAATATGGTTATTTTGGATTTGTCTCTTTTGATTTGCACAAAGGTTATGGACAACTATGGTTCTGGAAGACCATCAGTACTGAAGACAACAAAGACTCTCCTTAAGGAAGATGGCTGGTGGGGATTTTACAGGGGGTTTGGACCTCGATTTTTAAATATGTCACTATATGGAACAACGATGATTGTTACTTATGAACTGATAAGTATGTCACCTCTTTGTTTATTTCTTTTAGCATCAGTTCTTTTTTATAATGGCTGGTTGATATGCGCCACACTTCCCTTTATTATGGTCTATTATTCACATGCTGTGATTTTAACTTTCTATTATATGGGGAAGTTCTTGACTTTAAGCAAGCTTTTAGCTTTATTTTATTTGAATGAAATTTCATCTATGGCTGTCTTCCTGACCCTTCTCCTCCTCCCTCTTTTTTCCCCCTCATCATTGTGTGTGGGTCGTGTGTTGAGAATGCTTATTGAATTTGTTCTCGAACTCTTTAGGTGTCCAAAAACTTAGCTGATATTTGAGATTGATGGTTCTAATGTATTTCTTTTTTTTTTTTTGGGTGAACTATTTCTTGTTTTTCTTTCTTTCAATGTATAACTGCTTTTATTCAAAGTGTCTTTGTCATGATCCTGACTCTGGATGATAATCTTATCTTTTAGGAACGG
The DNA here is from genome assembly GCA_023212625.1 of Styphnolobium japonicum. Lineage (NCBI taxonomy): Eukaryota > Viridiplantae > Streptophyta > Magnoliopsida > Fabales > Fabaceae > Styphnolobium > Styphnolobium japonicum. Next base: position 13,433,138 of record JALBWW010000003.1, on the reverse strand, counting down.
GACTAGCCATTCTAATGAATTGGAGGCTTCATTCTGATACATCTAAGCCTTATTTGTTTTCTCTTTTTGTCCTTTTTTAACAGAGAGATTATCGGTACAACCAATCTGAGGTCCTTTGCTTGAAGTAGAACTGTGCTGTAAGGCCGGTAACAGAGATTCAACACACTTGATTTTAGCATGTCTAGCTTGTCTTCAGGGACAGCAAAGTGATGGTTCCCTTCAACCTCAAGTACCGCATGATGCACTGTGGCAAGGCCTGATGGGTGTAGGCCTTTTCTCAAAGATGTGGCTCCTTCTCTCTCTCTCTCTATATATTTTTATGAGAACGTATCTTTTGTTTCTTAAAACCGTAAATTCACGGGAATGCTCGTGTCTTTTGTGAGGGATTGGAGTAGGGTGGAATATGGAGAACCATAGATTTTCACTATTGCTTATTCTCCATTCTGAGGACATTATAACTTGTAGTTAAAGCCCAAAACATCCGGGCAATTTTGCAGATAATGTAAGATTACTGATGAAACGAATTTAGTGTCTTCCTTTATCATTCTAGTTATGTCAACTTCTGATTGTCTCATGTTTTAAGCCCTGCGTAAATTGGTACTGAATTGTTTTGGAACGAGGTAACTCGAATTCAATGCTTGTTTTAAATTGAACAATATATAGCAGCAAGGTTCTGCAGAGGCATTTGCAGAGTTCTATTGGCATATTGCATTTAGGAACGAAAGGGATATGAAAAATAACGTTTAGTTGCGTAACAAATCATCTCAAACTCGAGTTGCAACTGTGTCAATTGTCAAAATATTGAATTATGTTACAAAGAGTGGGACATTTGGTTATGATGTTGTGGAAATTGGGAATTTATGTTCGTTCACTGTTTTTCTTTATGGTTCCTTCTAAGCAAGCTTGCTTCGGGTGCTCAGGGCCTTGTGGTTTCATGAGTATGCTTCAGCCATGCTCTTGGCCAAGGATTTAGATTCTCTAAAGTGAGGGGCATAATTGTAACCATTGATGAGAAAATTAAAGATCTAAAATTTTATGAAGTACAAATATTTGCATATCAGGTCATGGATATGTGGGACTTTATTCCATGATTACAATTCTGCATTTTAGAGGATCCAAACAATAGCTTTTTCCCTCTGAATCTCTCCTTTTGATTTATCTCTCTTTCTCCTTTCATTTGTCATCACCGTATTTCGTCTCTTTTTGAATTATGGGTTTAATTCCTTTCATACAATTTGGCTTCTTATTGTTTCAAAGTATTTATTCAAATTTGTGTATCAGATTTTATTGCTTGATCTAAGCAAGGCGCCAATGTGATAATTTCTTCCTTTTTTTTCTTTGTCTGTGTGTGTTTTCTGGTTTTCTGGTTGCGACTTGCTGAGGGAAAGAAGGAAGGCATTAGATTGATTTTTCTAGTTTGGACTGAATGGAATTGAACTAACTTAGCTGCTTTTTGAATTGAGCTTCCAAGATATATAATGTTGATCATACAATTATGTTACATTCATTTCTCTTTCACTGTATCCAAACCGTATCTAAACAGTCATTAGTGGTAGGATTTCATGATCTTTCAACCTAAGATTTATTCCCGTAAGTTAGGAAATAGTTTTTGAAGTTTTTTTTTTCTTCTTTCTGAACATAGATTTAACATGTGCAATTTCTTCCCTCGGAAATGTTCCACGCATTGCAAATGATGGGTATTTGGGTTTGCCATGATTAATTAACGCTAACGAGTCAATAAAAGTATTTTTTTCGCCGGTGTTATGAATAGCTTTTTGGTAGTTACTTCCTTCTTGGGGAATGTGGCTTGAGAATCACATCAACAGATCTACTAGAAAGCAAGTTCATGTGACACTCACACTATGCATATTATCATTGAAGCATTCCTTACACAGATTGTCTTTTTTGAAACTCGTAATTCTCTCTCTCTCTCTCTCTCTCTCTCTCTCTCTATATATATATATATATATAGGGGGCATATCTAGTGAGATGAGTGGTTTATTGTGAGAGTGAGAGGAGCAAATCTTGACCATTGGATCATCCATGTATGGTCAAGATTAAAACATAAAGTCATGTGACTTTTTTAAGTGATCATGTGACCTTTAAGTAACATCTAATCTTGACCATACATGGATGATTCAATGGTCAAGATTTGCTCCTCTCACTCTCATAATAAATTACTCCTCTCACTTGATATGCTCCCTATATATATATATAATCTGTTGGCATGGATGTATATCAAAATTGTTCTTAAATTAATAAATAATTTTTTATAAAATAATGAATATATACTGTATAAAATTTACCTTTGAATTAAAAGGTATACTTTATTATTATTATGATTGAATATTTTAATTTACCCTCTACAGCTTAGAATTAGTGGCTGGCATGGGCATTTCTTACTGCACCTCGGTTTATTGGAATGACCGATACATAATGGGGCGGTCTTTTGGCAAGCTTTTCTCTCATCTCGTCACTTTGCGAAGAAAGAGATGCGTATTCTTATGGTTGGTCTTGATGCCGCTGGTAAAACCACAATATTTCTCAAGCTGGGGGAGATTGTCACCAACATTACTACTATTGGTATGTTTTCCTTTCAATCATATGTCATATGTGAAATAATTGAGTCTATGGTAAACTAAACCAAGATTATGCAAGTAAAGAACCTTGCTCTTTCTTGGGATGTGATAGTATCTCCCATTATATTCTTGGAAATACTGTATTGAATAATTTGTATTGCTGTGTTTCTGCTATTTAAGATTACTGTCTTTTTGGACTGATTGTTTAATTCATCATCTATGCATGATTTAACGTGGAGACTGTGGTCAGGATAAGGTCGGTAGTATGACTTACCAAATTCTCACCCCTTCGGTTCTTATTTTGACTTTGAGTACGTTTGAGCATGTTTTAAACTGCAGTGGAGACACCCCTTCGGTTCCTATGTTGGGACTAATTCTAATGTAAGGAAAGTAGTGTAAAACAAAAAAAGTATCAAAGAAAATGAATTGTGCTTGAGCTGCAAGGATATTGTGCCGATGTGCCCCATTGTGGTTTTGTTCATGGGTAAGCCTCTTGCATGTTTGTGGGCACTCTGAAAACACGAGATATATATTCTTGTACAAGTAACTGCTAGACTAGATTGACCTATGTTTTGCTACTTTAAAGTATACCTGATAGTGCATGGTTCATGTTAGGTATCCCTTTGTTGAAATTTAGCATTGTCTTGAAGTTGAATTTACTGACACACCCACCACGTGGTTCACTGGTCTGCATTAATAACAAGTACTATTTCTCGTATATCTAATAATCTATATCTGTGTGCATGTGTAGTTCATGTTGTAATTCTTGGAAACGACTATTACCCTATGATGTACAGATACTCTAAAAATAGTGACGTATTCGTATTGTATTTATATTTAATACTAATACTCCTATAATATTGTTGTATCCATATTTACTACTACTTGAAAAATCGAGATATGTATTTGAGTTTTGTTCTCATCGATTATTTTCCTTAAAACATATTTTCACTCTTGCAATCTTCTTATCCTCAAAATTATAGTAAATTGATGAAGAATTTAACTGATTTTAAAGTTTATTTTTTGTACATCTATAAATATAAATGTATTTTATTCTATATACATTGTCTTACCCGTATTTTAATTTTTTACAAAACTGACATATTTATGTATTATAACGTATCGTATCGGATACTCGTACCTGTATCTGTGCAACATAGCTATTACCTATTGTGGAGACACTACATCCAAAATACACAAGGGCTTATCTTTGTGGTGGACAGCAATGATCGAGATCGTGTTGTTGAGGCTAGAGATGAGTTGCACATGATACTGAATGAGGTAAAAGGGAGATTTGGCATTCATCGTACTCTCATCTGTTCGTGTTATACTTGGGTCAGTTAGTAATGTAGTAACTGTGTTATGAAAATTTCCCTGTTAATCTGATTTCTTTTCATGGACAGGATGAATTAAGGGATGCCGTATTGCTTGATTTTGCAAACGAGCAAGATCTTCCCCATGCAATGAATGCTGCTGAGATCATAGATAAGCTTGGTCTACACTCTCTTCGACAGCGTCACTGGTCAAGTTGACAAACAAGGACCCCTCTTTACTCCTCCTCACCCAAGTTTAATCCTTATATATATACACACACACACGTATATATTTTTCCAGGTATATATGTGCTACTTCTGGGGAAGGGTTATACGAGGGACTAGACTGGCATTCGAATAATATTTCCAGCAAGGTTTCCCTTCTTTTTTTCTTTTATTTTTTCCCTTTTGGTCTACAGCAAGGTTGCCTGTTGCATTTACAATTTTTTTTATTACTGTTTTTTCTCATTCATTTTCCCTCTTGTTTCAGGCTTATTAGAGATATCATGGGGTGCTGATTACTTTTCAAATGTAATGGCAACCAATTTCGGGTTGTATGCATCAGTGCTGTTTTAGTTTTTGTCGCCCCTTTTCTTTTATGATAATTATTATTATTTTGTCCTGTGTAATCTGGTTTTGATTTAAAAATTTTCATATGATGCTGGGCTTCTAGTGTGCATTGCCAATATTTTTATTTTTATTTTTATTTTGTATGCCATTTATTCTACATCCTTCATTCTTTTCTACGCGCTTTTCATTGATTGACAACAAATTTTCACTGTCTGCATTACAATTTCTCTGACTACAAATAATTCATTTAAAGTGATAATACGTTAAAAATATGAAGAAAAAAAACAGATAATTAAGGCTTGATCTTTTAGGAAGATCAGAGATGTTCTCACCTCTAAAAAAGGGATTTTGCTTTGTTTTTGTTTTTTCTTTCATTGGCAGGTCGCCTTGTTCAAGAAATGAGAAAACAAGTGTTGTGATTATAGGCCATAATTGATTAAGCATGAGCCATGTGACGAAGAACATATAAGAATTTCTCCAATTATTTTTCCCTTTTGTCTCAGTCATATTATGATCAACAGAGAGGGCAATACATTCTTTCATTAACAAACACGAGCATTTTAGATGATTACATGGAGATGTTACTCGCTATCGAAGTGTTCATGAAATTTACAATGACTGAACTGCTCTCCTTATTTAGCTTCCTACACTTCATAATTTTTTAAGCAGGCTCTCAGCAATCACTTATTAAGCATGCCAAGTATGACAAGAGCAATGTCATTGAGCCACACCATTTTTTGGTTATCCTTTTTCCATGAGGATAGCGGATTCTGTAATTGCATACACTCGTTTGTGCACTTATTTGTCATCTTCGTAGCATCATTCACAAAGTCAACCATACCCTTATAATCCTTCTGGTCTGATAAACGATAGGCGCTCTGTAACTTGTACAGAGTAACATCGTAATCCACCTGACACTTTTCAAGGTGGGTCTTCGTTGTGGGATCAACCATACTTTGAGCAAGCTGTTCTACAACATACTTGTTTAATCGAGCTTGTGCTGTGGCCAAAAGTATTGAGATGATTCCAAGTTCATTCATATCAGCTTTTTTAGTTCCTGAATAACCTTCCAGAGTGGTTGTACAAAAGTCTGGATTTTGAGTTTCTGCGCAAATTGCATTGATTCTCTTGTGAGAGACATTGACAGTGATTGAAGCAGAAGAGAAGTTGAAAAGAAAAAGCCATATGAAAAGAAGAAAAAAAGATGGACCCTGAAAAGCCATTGGTTTCTTTCACTTGATATGTAAGTTGGATGAGTTTAGTTTCTATTTATTGTGTAGTATAAATGATATAAAGAATGACCCACAAACAAGCTTAGAATCAGGTAGATCAGAGTTCAGAACTAAGGCATTTTCTAATCATGCATATGCTGCTTACACTGTTGGTAAGATGATGACGGCATCATGGGGACCAATTTCATTCGTTTGTGGTGGTTGTGTTTGAACAGCCCTTCTCAGTACTCACCTGGACAAGTCATGCTCGTGTAGGACATGCAACCAAGCACTTGAGCATGCAGGGATGTCCGAGGAAAGAACTTGAGTGTTTTGTCAAACATTGCCAATTTTTTAATTTGCATGTTCCCATGCTCTAAATAATGGTATAAGCTGAGCTCCTTTCGACAGTCAATGGCATTGTTGTCATATTACAATATATATATATATATATATATATATATATATATATATATATATATGTATAGTTACCATGTTTTCTCTCTAACCCCGCGAATTGCGTACGAATTGCATACCAATTCTCACATACCAATTCATTCGTACCAATTTTTGGTACTTCGCTTGTAAAATATAATTTCAAGAAATAACGTACCGCGTACCCGTATTTATACCACGTATCAGAGAGTATTGTGAATCCGGTAACTCTGTATATGTGTTTCTTTGTCATGACAATTTCTTTTACACATATATAGCTTCTTATTTCATGGCATCTTCTTCATATTTTGTAAAGCACGTCTCTATATAAATAACGATGAATTCCTCCATAATAAAACTGTAAAATTCATGTATTTTACTTGAATGCTTTATATATTTTTTTATTGAATATTAATTTAAACAATATAAAATTTAATAACTCCCATTTCCTTTTGTAAATATTAAAATATCTAACATTATGATAAAAATATATATATTTTTTAAATTACAAAAATTTGAATTGAATAATCTTGTGACTTGTGAGTAATAAATATGTTTTTATACTCCTTAAAAGAAAAAAAAAATTAAAAGCAAAAAAAGACAAATTTTTATTTGTGAAATTGCGTTGCTGTTGGCTATAGAGGGGCCATAATCCCTTATCCACTAGAAGTAGTAGTAAACACCAAACAAAGTTGATGAAATTGCTTGAACAGCAATGGCTTCTGTAGCTTCATCTTCATGGTTTTCCACAAGGCTTCTGCATTCGCCCACAGCTCTACTGGGCTGCAGAACAAGTAGGCCCAATTTTCTGAGGATGGTGACTCGCTCCTGTCTCGATGACAGTTCTGCTCTCCTCCGAGCAGCGCAATACACTGTATGAATTGATTTCCAGTGTCTGCAACTTCCAAATTCTTTTTTTTTTTCTTCTCATTGTGATCAATATCTGATTTTTCATGCAAGGCAAAGGGTTCACCGTTCACACCAATTCAACAGCTACAATGCAATGCTTGCTTATTTTAATAGATTGTTGCAACATTTGTCAAAATCTTGTTTTTGTTACGTTTCAGACACCCCTTTTGTTATTTTTTTGTGAATTAGTTTACAAAATAATGAAAAGTATTTGATGCCTGGTGATTGTCCTTTTTAGTTGCCATTTTTATTGGGAGATGAATAATTTTGTAGTTTTTTGTTGTTGTTTGGTAGGTGGATACATATGTGAAAAGTGGCATGGTTATAGGATTGGGGTCTGGTCATGCTTCTGGTATGGCCATTCAGCATTTGGGTCGCCAGCTTCGTAATGGTAACTTGAAGGATATAGTAGGGATTCCCATGTGAGCTCTTCGTCCTTATATTTTACGTGGCATTTCTTCTTCCCTTCCTTTCATTTAAATTAGCATGCTATTTGTTTTATTTAGCTAACAAACAATCTTTTGAATTTTGAATACATTTTGCAATGGAATTTCTCTATTGAGCGATTCAAGTAATTATATAAGCTGATTTAAAGCATGGCAATATGGCCTAGTCATATAGGCTCTCAACCAATTGGGGAATGGGGATGATTATGTTTTGTCTTGGCACTTCCTTTTGCTTTGCTTTCCAGCCCTCTTCTTCTTGATATTTTTTTCTCACCTACTTTTGTTTATGGATTTGAAGATCAAGAAAGATGGGCTATTTCCTCCTAAGCTTTTTTTGTTCTTATTTTCTGTTTCTTCTGGATATCCCATTTGTAAGGGGTTTCAGTGGGAGTTTTTCCTTTCACACTTCTTTGCCTTTGGGTTCTTTTATGCACTCAGAGTCTATACAAGCATGGATCACTGCTGTTCTGCAAAGCCATATTACTTACAATTTGTACGTCAAAATGTAAATTTACCAAACCACACGACATTGGTACTTTGGTTTATGCAGGTCTGTTGCAAGTGCGAGTGAGGCAGCAAAGGCTGGGATTCCATTGGATAGCTACCAAGACAGTTCTCAAGTGTGCATAAAAATAATCATCTTCTACATTTTCCTTTAGTGTTGAGTATTTCTTGTTTTAGAGGGCTCTTGGGTGCTTGCCAGAAAGTTTTGAAGAACGGGAAGCCTTGTATGCAATCCCTGGTGAAAATTTTCCAAAACAGAAGTCTCTCACATAAATGCATAACTTTGAAAAATCTTTTGATAAAATGAAAGTAAATTAAAAAGGAAAAAGAACATTAACTTAATGCTGGACTATTATCTTGATGTGTAAAGTTAAATGCATCTTTAATTTTATTTCTTATAGAACTGAGATCTTAGTTTAGATTCATTGGCAATTGCTCTGTTGTAGATTGATTTTGCATTTGATGACGCTGATGTTATAGAAGAAGGAACACTTGTTGCTATCATTGGGCGTCGGAAATTGCAAAGTCAGGAATCCATAGTCCAGGAGAAGGTGAGGTGCTATACCATTTTCTTCTGTATTTATTTGTGAAGATCAATTTTCATGCTTTAATAATTGAATTTTTCCCCTTTTCCTTTTGTTTGCAGTCCATACTAAATGCTGCCAATAAACTTGTTTTCATTATCGAAGAAAACCAGTACAAAGGTGGTTTGGAAGGTTCTATTCCAGTTTTAGTTCAGTCTGTAAGCAGCTATGCAAATTATTAGCTTATTAATTCTTTCTTGTGTATATTTGTCTTTAATACTCAAAATTTTCTTTGTAGCTCAACTGGTTGGCAACTGCTGAAGAGATTGATGATATGTTTCTGGGTGATGCTGAGGTTTGCAAGACATACACTCTTTTACTATGTTTTTCCTCATATATATGATAAAAAATGTTAGGTCTGATTGGTTGCTTTACCTACTTAAAATGTGGCGATGACATAAAGATCTACATAATTTGTTTCAAAGATCAGGGTATTTTGACTTGGTTTGCTTTGCTGATGTGTACATAATTAAGTATAGGTTACTTACACTGTGTATAATATTTAGGATTTAATTATGATAACAACTACCTAAGAGGTCAAACTCTTTTGATGATGTGGCAACACATGATTGGATGATAGTGTAACAAGGTTTCACACTGACAGTGGATCAAAATTGAACTCTTCTGATAATGATGCACAGAGTTACTGAGACCTCCCTATTTGGCACACATTGTCAATAAATACTTCCAATACAATACAATAATATATTTAGTAATTAGCATATAGTCATATTTTTTTTTCATTATGATATGTCTCAAGAAAATTATCGTTCATCTTCAAAAAGAACTATGAATTCACCGTGGTACCTCAGCCACACTTGCATATTCTCTTTCTTGCCAAATGAATAGACAGAAAATGATGGAAGGAGTCTAAACAAAGTCATTTCTCCTCAAAAGGTTATAAAAAAAAAATCCCCAATTCCGAAGTTGCTTTGGAACTTCACAATGCAAAATGATGATTATCTGTCATCGAACTCTGAAAGCAGATGACACAGACATCAGGAGAAACAGCCTTGTGAGGCCTAAAATTCTGTAACAAATCACTTATATTAATTCTACCAAGTATCACAGTCCAAACAAAAGTCTTCACCTTAGTGGGAACCTTAACCTTCCAAAAGGATTAAGATATTGAAAACTTTTGAACAGCAGGGTCTCGAATCAGAAACTGGAAAAAAAATGTACAATGCTAAGACCCAGAAGGACCTAAATACCATATCATTTTATCCAGCAAGATGAAGCAATTTAAAGAATCAAGGATTCCGAATAACAAATCAAGGTTTTTGAATTACAAAAGTGGAGTGCAATGCCAGTGTTTTTGGTCAGAACTCAGAAGTTTCTCCCTTCCCATTTTTTATGGGATAGAATTGTCTTCGTGGCTTCCATGAGGGTGCTAACACTGTTTATTTATCGAGCTGATGTACTCTTAATGAATTATTATTTTATTAAAAAACTTGCATATTGTGATTATATTTGCACTTTGTAAATGGAGGTCTGGAGAAGACCATCAATAGGTCAAGCAGGTCCACTAGGAGGCGACTTCCCTCTGGTCACCAGAGAAGGACATAATGTTCTTGATGTTATCTTTACATCTCCAATAGTAAGCCTTGGTAAGTTCTACAATTGTGATGCCTGTTTCAAGTGCCAAGTCTCGGTATTTGTGATGTCCATTCAATTGACTTAGTTTTACACTTTTACTTGCAGCTGAAGTAGCAAGAAGCCTTGATAAAGTTGATGGTGTTGTGGACCATGGTGTCATATCTAAAATTCCGTTAGTTTTTGCTCTGAACTTTTATACTATTTTATATTTGCTGCAGTAAAATGGGAATTATGGTGAAAATATATGTACATGTGTGAATGTGAATATAATTGGAAGCAATTAAGTCAATTAACAAGGAGAATTCATTTATAGTCCCAAATATGTTACGGCTGGAATCACTATTGCAAATTAATCTGAATCACTAGATGAATTTATTCAATGTGATTTAACCCTAGTTAGAGCCATATCCTCCTGTCACTTCTTGCAGACACAATCACAGTTTGAAGGGTTTCTTTATTTTAGTTATGTGACTCTGTTAGTATAACTGCATTAAATAACAACTTGGTCAAAAGTTCCACATTAAAGGGTACCCATGTAATTATTCAGTTGAAACATCTCATGGTTTTTGTTATAGTTCCAGTTTTTTTCAAGCCATATAGAATTGGAACTTCTTTAAGTGTGTTTTTTAACTTCTAAAAAATTCTCAGTAGTACAGTCAATATGTCTCTAGTACTGTGATGTCGCACCGAGGAAGATGAAGAAAAATAAATGAGGAAATCTAGCCATGTACTTCCCCAAATGGCTTGATGTAATTTTCAGATGACTTGTATTATTTTTTCTTTGCAGAAGATTGAAAATTATCTATATGGAAATTATTGAATTAAACTTTAGCTTTGAAATCAAACATACTTTTCACACTGTTTCTATGAATGAGATGCTGAAAGTCAGAGCTTTTGTTTTCTTCTAGATTGAACTAATTTTTGCTGAAATTTTGGGTCTGCTACATGGATAAGAGCTTAGGTACGGGCTTAACCAACAGTAATGCTTATGGAAAGATTAGAAACAGTTATATAGGGATGTGTATATGACCTTAACGTGTCATATACACAAATCTATTTTTGATGATATATATGAAGAGTGTTGCTCAGATAAAGTGAAGTCTACTGTATTTAAGGCATTCAAGTTTGGAAGTGTGAGATAGAGCGATCTGATTCTAGAAAGTGAGAGATATAGGTGGGATAAATAAGTAGTTGACACTTAACAGTGACACTGATTGAAATAGAGAAGATGGCCATTGTATCAAAAGATCTGATAGAACCTAGAGAGTATCTGTTGAACTTGAAATGATTGGAAGGATGATTTTTCCGTTAACCCTGATTTGGTTTTAACATTCAGACAATATTTCCCTTCCACAATTATTTCTCTAATACTCTATCTTACTATGTACCTCAAAATTGGTTAAGAAACTCACAAAAGAAGGTATACAACATATAAAACATTAAATGATTCACTCTTACAGTTTCATTTATATCGGTCTATCAGTATTCAATGGAAAAGAAGTGCTTGGCATATGCTTCATTTTTATCCTTTTTCTGTGTCACTTTCTTCAAGCAGCTAAAAGAGATGCAAAGGATATAATTTTAATATCTTTCTTCAGAGCTGTAGTTTGCGCTTTAAGTGCACTTATTTATTTAGTTCAGTGAGTGAAATGCAAGCATGCTCAACATCTTTGTTACTTTAAAACGTAGTTTTACGGAGTCACATGGTTTTAAAAGTTATTGCATTGATTCCATTAATATTTTTCCCATAAAGAAAAGAAGCAGAGGAAAGTGGTTTGTTTGACAATATCAATTCATTTACTTCTATTTTGTATAACGCAGATGCACAGTGGTAATTGCTTCCCAGAATGGCCTGAGCATTTTGGACAAATTGACTGCAGATATAGTGGGTTAGGCTTCAGTTGTTATAGCTCTGCTTTGCATGTGGTTATCCATTTTTTTCTCATGTTTTTCTCTCTCTGTTCTGTGCTTCTTGTCTGCCTCGTTTTTTCTTTTATCCCCCCCCCCTCCCCCAAAATATATATATTTTTTTAATGAAAGTTATATCTTTGTAAAGATTAAGGTTAAAGAAATGGGAAATTGTAACTGTACCAAAGGAAGCTTAGGGTTTTATTGTGAAGTTTAATTTTGATCCACTGTCAATGTAAATCATTCAATTACGTATTGACAAATCATTAAAAGTGTTTGACTATCATAACAACTACCTCGAAAGTCTAACACTTTTAATAATGTGTTAGTACATAACTAGATTACAATGTAAAGAAACTTTACACTGACTGCGGATTAAAATTAAATCCTTTATTGTGTCTTGTGTCATGATATGTGTGTGTGTGTGTATTTATATAGGTGAAGCTTCATTATTTTTTGTTTGTAGTCCCAACCACCAAATGGTTCATCTAAGATGAAGTAGGGATATCTTGACTGCTATGTAGTATGTACATGCCTACCTATGTGTCTTGGGTTAAGAGTATACTTTTGAGGCATTCCTTTTTGCTGAATGCCTTCATTTTAATTGCCTCTCTTCCTTCCAAATATTTTTGAATATTCCATCAGTCACTGGGGCTAGCTCCTCGCAATCATCACTTCGGTCATCTTAATTATCGCGATCATCTTGAGCTTGTGTGATAGATTTGAGAGCATTACTCTTCTTTCTAAGTCCACTATCATCACGTCTCAATCATAGTTATTTCGTGAGTTGTCCAATTTTCACAAAGTTTAGTAGGTTGCCTTTGCCTTCTTGAATAATAGTAATTTCAGGCTCCCAAGACTTGGGTAGTGTCCTCAAGATTTTTTTTTAAACAAGTTCAGCATTTTTACCGAGAGATTCAATTCTTTAAGAAAAAAAAATGAAGGTAGTTATTCCAATAAAAGTTTGAATTGTTTAATTAAATCCAACTAATTAATTTAAACAAACAACCTTAAGGTTCAATTGTAATCCTTGGGCCATAGGGAGAACCTAGAATGTTAACCTCATCTAAAGAAAAGATGTATGGAAATGCAAATGCAAGTATAGGGCAATTACATAATAATGCATGAACTAATCCTAAGATGTATGCAAAGGAAAATGCATGAAATGAAGTGAGTGCATGTGAACATATAAGCCAATGCATGAACATATTATCTAACCCTAAGAATGCAAAAAAGCCCATCAAACTATGTAGAAAAAGTGAAGAAACACGTATAAGAATATATTAGAACTAGAATGTAATAATGAAAAATAAAAATAAAAAAATCTCCGCAAGCTATTGCCAAAGATTAAAAGTATGCATACCCATGAAAAAGGATGCAAATGGTTCAAAAAATCTCCAGCAAGCATGCTGGGTTTTCTATGGAAGGTAGATGCCAAAACAATGAGTGATTCTTGTGTTCTATCCCTCCATACTTATCCTTCTTGGTGAGTGATTCTTGATTCCCTTAAAACCTATACATGTCTGGTTTCAAATGGCATAACTTTAACTGAATTTTTTTTAGAGAATTCTTGAGATATGGCCAAAACATTTGGTCATGTCTAAATTCTAAGTTGATATGGATCAACTAATTTCAGAATTTCATATCCATTAGATCTGGAGCGTTTGGGAAAGATTAATATTTTCCAAATCAATTTTCTTTTCAATTAAAAGTTGTTTTATTTAAAATTTATCTTGTTTGTTTAAAGTGTGTAAAATTAATTATAAGTTAAAATTATTTTTTCATTAACTAAAAATAGTTTTTTTTAGAAAAACTTTATTTTGAGGTTTTGATTAAGTGATTTTAGCTTATTTTGAAAGTTTTGGTAAATAAATACTCTTTTACCTTCAACTAAATAACTTTTTCAATTACTTCATATATTTTTTGATAATTTAATACATAAAAGTGATTCTTTTTATACAATCCAAACAAATTTTTTTGTCTTAAAATCAATTGTGAACTAACATATCCAAATATAAATTAATTTTTTCATAATTGATTTTCTTAAAAATTAATTACACACATAATCTTTTCTTGATAGTTAATCCAAACACACCCGTGAATAATTTTTTGAATTTGAGCTAGTTTCAACCAATAAAATATGAGCACATAAACAGATCCACCGAATATTGAGTGTTTATCTTTGAGAATTGGATGAAGCATCTTCTTTCGACTTATTGGCAGCAACATTTTAAATTATTTTTCCTTTATTCACACTTGTTGAGGAAGCCAAAAAGAATAAAAATAAAAGGTGATAATGATACAACATTATTTTTTGAAATCCTCAGCCACAAAATTTGAAAGCCAAATGTATAATGGAATCGAATTTTCAATTTTCTTTTCAGGATACTAAATGCCTTTATTATTTTTGCTTAAGTTGGAAAATAAATCTTGCACACTATTTATTTTTTTGGTTTTGTTATAAAATCTTTTGCAAATTTTCCTGCGCAGGTAATAATGTCTAGGGAAAAAAAGTAATGTCAAAATATAAATATCTATCTATTTTCACGCAGGTATATGACGTTATGGTTTGATGTCATGGGTTACATAAAAGGAACCAATGCAACTAGTAGCTTTATACTCAAGCGAACAGAACTAAATTCCCTTGTCTAGTTATCTGCATGACTGCATCTATAAAAATGCAAGCTAAGATAGCAGGAATCACCAAAGCAATCCGGTCACTCAAACAGAGACAGCAAAGGCAACATGTCAACTCGAAGCAAGGATAATTCGGGCACAAGTGGCACCGTAGGATCATTCAAGAAGAAGGGGAAAGGGAAGCAAGATTTCACCAAGGCCAAGATTAAAAGTGGGGGAAAGGTCCAGAAGACTGGCAGTGTCCAGCACTCAGGGACAGAAGACTCATTCGTCCATGATGGTGACGAGGGTGATCAGATTTTCGCTGGTGCCGAGATTGACAGCGGTGGTACTACAACGTAATTTGCTAGTTACTGTTATTGCAGCAACCTATGTTTGGGCAGCCCCAGACAAGCTATAAGAAAATAAAAACTTTGAGAGGTGTCTCAAAAAGTAATAAAGAAACATGATGTAGTATTACAAGACTATGCAACGAGTTGTGAAACCCTAGCTTCAGCTTTGTTGTGGCAGGAGGTTCTTAAAACTCTTCTATCTTATCATAATAAAATCACTTTTTTTTATCCATGATTGATGATCCACTGATATAGGTAGAAATTGTTGTGAAAGTTAGATATTTCAAAAAAAATGAAGTCTTATATTGCTTAAAACAAAGACTTTAAAATGCTTTATATATTAGTTTATAATTTGTTTCGGTAACAAGTAAAAAAAGAGATGAGCCTCATGCCCACGGATGTGACCCTAAGTGCGTTAGAGTAATTCAATTTCTTGATTTGCCCTCCCCCAGCGTGCCATATATAGTAATTCCTATAATTATTGAAATATCCAACCGCCAATAGTAATTGTAGAACATCACAGTTCAATTTCCTAATTTGCCTTCCCCAGCATGCCACATATAGTAATTCTAGAAAAGATAACATCACACTCTTCTGCTATCTATTCATTTGCAACAATCCGGATAAAAGGCAAAGCTGGTAAGTTAATCAACTCAAATCAAATCAGTTTCTTTTTCAATTAAAAAGTTGTTTTATCTAAAAGTTATTTTGTTTATTTAAAGTGTATAAAATTGATTATAAGTTAAAATTATTTTGTTATTAACTAAAAATAGCTTTTTTAGAAAAGCTTTTATTTTGAGCTTTTGATGTGTGTTTAGATTCGCTGTGAAAAAAAGATTATGTTAAAAATCAATTATATGTATAATCGATTTTTAAAAAAATTAATTATGAAAATTTTAATTTAGTATGTATTTAGATTAGCTGTGAAAAAAAGATTTTATTAAAAATTTATCATGTGTATAATCGATTTTCAAGAAAATTGATTATGAGAAAATTAATTTATGTTTGGATATGTTAATTCATAATCGATTTTATGATAAAGAGTTTTGTTTTGATTGTATAAAAAAAATCACTTTTATATATTAAATTACCAAAAGATATATGAAATGATTTGAAAAGTTATTTGATTGAGGGCAAATAGGTATTTCTCTCTTAAAGCTTTTGAAATAATCTGAAATCAAATAATTAAAAATTTAAAATAACAGCTTTTTAAAAAAATCTGTTTTTAGTTATAAAAAAATAATTTTAACTTATAATCAATTTTACACACTTTAAACAAATAAGATAAATTTTAGATAAAACAACTTTTAATTTAAAAAAAGCGATTATTCCCCCAAAAAAGCAAAACCAAACATGTTTTTAATGTTTGGATGTGTTAGTTCATAATTGATTTTAAGATAAAGAAATTTGTTTGGATTGTATAAAAAGAATCATTTTTATATATTAAATTACTAAAAAAGATATGAAATAATTGAAAATTTTATTTAGTTGAAGACAAAAGAGTATTTATCTATCAAAGTTTTTGAAATAATTTATAATCACATAATTAAAAACTCCAAATACAAGTTTTTCTAAAAAAAGGTTATTTTTAGTTAAAGAAAAATAATCTTAACTTATAATTAATTTTACACACTTTAAGCAAACAAGATTTATTTTAGATAAAACAACTTTTTATTTATAAGAAAAAAAAGCTATTTTGGAAAAGAAAAAAGGTTTCCAAAACATGCTCTTAATTAAGTGATTTTAACTTATTTTAAAAGATTTGGTAAATAAATACTCTTTTACCCTTAGCTAAATAACTTTTTCTTATAACACTTCATATATCTTTTGGTAATATAATATATAAAAGTGATTCTTTTTATACAATCCAAACAAAAAAATTTGTCTTAAAATCGATTGTGAACTAATATATCCATATATAAATTAATTTTCTTATAATTGATTTTCTTGAAAATCGATTATACACATAATTAATTTTTAACATAATCTTGTTTTTACAATTAATCCAAACACACTCCTGAGTGGTTTTTTTTAATTTTAATTTTAGCTAGTTTCAAGCAATAAAATATGAGCAGATAAACAGATTGATCGAATATTGAGTGTTTATCTTTAAGAATTGGATATGAAGCATCTTCTTTCGACTTATTGGCAGCAGCATTTGGAATTATTTTTTAACATATACTAGATTCAAATTATTTTTCCTTTATTAACACTTGTTGAGGAAGCCAAAAAGGATAAAAATAAAAGGCGATAACAATGATACAGCATTATTTTTTTAAATCCCCAGCCACAAAATTTGAAAGCCAAATTAATAATGGAATTGAATTTTCAATTTTCAATTTCTTTTTCAGGATACTAAATTCCTTTATTATTTTTGTTTAATTAAGTTGGAAAATAAATCTTGCACACTTTTTTTTGTTATACAATCTTTTGCAAATTTTCCTGCGCAGGTAATATGTCTAGGGGGAAAAAATAATGTGAAAATATAAATATCTATCTATTTTCATGCAGGTATATGACGTTATGGTTTGATGTCATGGCTTACATAAAACGAACCCATGCAACTAGTAGCTTTATACTCAAGCGAACAGAATTAAATTCCCTTATCTAGATAGTTATCTGCATGACTGCATCTATAAAAATGCAAGCTAAGATAGCAGGAATCACCAAAGCAATCCGGTCACTCAAACACAGAGAGCAAAGGCAGTTTTAGGGCTAAGGCAACATGTCATCTCGGAGCAAAGATACTTCGGGCACAAGTGGCACTGTAGGATCATTCAAGAAGAAGGGGAAAGGGAAGCAAGATTTCACCAAGGCCAAGATTAAAAGTGGGGGAAAGGTCCAGAAGCCCTGGTTTGGCAGTGTCCCGCCCTCAGGGACAGAAGACTCATTCGTCCATGATGGTGACGAGGGTGATCAGATTTTCGCTGGTGCCGAGATTGACAGCGGTGGTACTACAATCTAATTTGCTAGTTACTGTTCTTGCAGCAACCTATGTTTGGGGAGCCCCAGCATGCTATAAGAAAATAAAAACTTTTGAGAGGTGTCTCATAAAGTAATAAAGAAACATGATGTAGTATTACAATACTATGCAACGAGTTGTGAAACCCTAGCTTCAGCTTTGTTGTGGCAGTAGGTTCTATCTTGTCATAATAAAATCACTTTTTTAATCCATGATTGATGATCCACTAATATCAGTAGGCAGGAATTAGTATATTTAAGTTATTATATAACTACCCATAATATGAGATTTTATTTATTTTTTATTTGTTCACTTAATTATGAGAGTATAGTGGAGACTGCAATATATATTATAAACAAAATAGCTTGCACCCGAAAGTTCTCATATTTCGACAACTCCTATAGTTATTAAATAAATATCCAACAGCCAATAGTAATTCTAGAACAGCACAGTCTTCAGCTATCAATTCATTTGCAACAATCCGGAGAAAAGGCAAAGCTGGTATAAGTTAATCAACACTGATATTATGTAAGGCTCAAAACTATATTACTAATTAACTTTCTGTATTTCTAAGCAACATGAGTGATATAGTTTTGAAATCCTTGCACAAAGTAACTATCATTATCATTAACCAGCCACCAATAATTAATACATAACCTTCAGTTTGTTAAATCTGTTATCTTCAGTTCAAGTTGGTTATGTTGGTTAGTTTTTCAGTTGCAGTCTGTTAGAACAGAATCAGCACTCGTTCACTCCTTTTCTCTCGTGTATATATATATATATATATATAAGCATACACTTGCTTGTTCTAATTAGCTAGGATGAAATTTCATTTTGTTCAACTTCAGTTTTCGTGTTATCCCTTTTTGAGGGCATTAGCTTTCAACCTTGAATACCAAAACTACAGATATATATTTTCCTAAAAAATATTTTTAAATTAAATCTTCTACATATTACCTTCAAAAATACATATTTATGGAAATTCTCTTATGAATTTTCAAAACAAAGAGAGGTTAACTTAAGGTGAATAATTAAGGATTCGGATGGAAAGACAAGCGCTTCTATTTTAACAAAAAAATAATGAATTAAAGGATGCTCCAAATATATATAGAGTAAGCAAATATAGATTTAAAGCATATGCATGGAAAAGAGATCGATAATACGTACAAACTGAACAATTTTGAAGGACAATCATAGTGTCAATCAAAACAAATTAGTATCTGAAATCATATATATTTAAAAAATTGTCAGCAACCGATATTTGCAAATTCTAACGTATATAAAATAAACGATTACAATAGGCTAAAATTAAGAAATGTTAGCTAGCTTACCTTTTTTTATTTTTTTGGGTGAGAAGCTAACTTACCTTTAGTTACAATATATAGGTCTGGAAAAATCAGCGACCGACTACGGATTTGGACATTGAGAAAAATTGCTTTAGGCCGTGTTAATATGAGCTTATTTTTAAC
Source organism: Styphnolobium japonicum (assembly GCA_023212625.1). NCBI lineage: Eukaryota > Viridiplantae > Streptophyta > Magnoliopsida > Fabales > Fabaceae > Styphnolobium > Styphnolobium japonicum. The sequence continues at coordinate 13,413,683 of JALBWW010000003.1, read as the reverse complement.
TTTGACTTATCTACTAAAATAAACACTTATAAATTATCTTATAAATGTCTAAATAGGCTTATAAACTTGTATACGTTATTTTGAACTAATTTTCATAAAATGAAAATTAAAGCTTATAGAAATAAACTTTTATGATAGCTAAATAAATCTTGATTGATAGTTGTGTTTATAATATTTTTTAACTATATTGGCTTTATTGAATCATAAAAACTTTAAATGCTTATATTTTTTATATAAACACTTTTTAAAATGTCTATCCAAACGCATTCAACTTATTTTGTATTGTACTCATGGCCATTAAGTCTATTTAATAAATTTTACTTAAATAAAATATTTATATAAATTATTTATCCTATTAAATAAAATATATTTTCTTGGAGGTATAGGAGAGATCCCACCACAGGTGGGATTATTTATCCGAATAGAATATTATTTTTGGAGGTCTAGGAGAGATCCCACTACTGAAGGTGGGGCCTATGGGTCTTGGTAAGGGCCCAAGAGAAAGGGGTGTGGGGGTGCATTAGGGGAATCGAACTCTCCGCTCTTCTTGAAAAAGCATATATCCAACCATGTGAGCTGAGGCTCACGGGCTCCAATCAGAATATTTTATTTGGTTTGATTGGAGTAGCTAACAACCAACAATAATAAATCAAGTTGGAAATTGATTTTTCCTTTTTGTTCTATTTTCACGATCAATTAAATAAAAAAAACTAGTGTGATTGCTAATGTTATGTAAATGATTTAGTACGTCTGAAAAATAAGTGAATCCAACTCAATTGAACTAAAAAAACCCTAAAAGGTTACAAAATAGTCTATAAACAAATAGAATTTTATAATACTAGCAATAATCCCAGCTCCATTAGCATGAATATACCTTATATTTTAACTAATTATATTATTTTAAGATTTAAAGAGAAAAATTAAAAATTAAAAAACCTAAAAAAACTACAAAATATTCCATAAGTAAATATGTTAACTGATTTTCATAATACAAACAATGACCCTAACTCAATTCAAATGAGCATAGCTTGAATTTTGACTAATTAGTGTTATTACTTTTGCATTTAACACAAATTAGAAAAATTCTAACATATTTAAAAATAATTTTTTAAAATTTAATAATCTAAAATGAAAAGGTTTCTTTCTTACTTTTCTTTTTTGTAAAGATATTGATACTTTTTAATAATTAATAACTAATATTTATTTATGTATCCTATTTATTTAAAATATAAATACAATAATTTATTATTTTTTTTATTTTTATATTTTAATTTTAATTAAGGGCATTTCTACAGTACACTGTGACAATATTGTGTATGAATACACTATTTAACATCTACCATTGATTTTTAATAAAGACATGTGTATGGATAAGATTAATTTCAATATATTAAATATCAATTATTTATCTTTTAATCCCTTAATTTTATGTAAATTATACTCAGTTTTTAAAATTAAATTAAATTAAAATTAAACTCTCTCCTTACTTAGTAACGGTTATTAATTAAAATTGAACTCACCATCGTCTTGTTTTCTTTTGACGTGCAATCAAACAAGCACCCAGCTGGCTATCAACCTATATCTTCCTGCCAGAGTGAGATTGATCTCTTATTTCCTCCACAACTCCATCAAACATGTGTGTCGTGAGTTCCCTACAACACGTCTGCTTGCATTGCTGAAAGGAGATTTCTCCTGCGTGCGGTGTGTTTCCCTATAGATCCTCTCTTGCTTGCCATAGAAGGTTTCTCCTGCTGTGGTGAGTTTCCTAGCATCACCGACATAAGGTTTGTCTTGCTACGGTGAGTTTCTATACCTTTTCTTGCTTCATCGACGGAAGGTTTCTCCTCCAATTGTGAGTTTCCCCTAATTCTATCACTTCTCCAAATTATCTGGTCTTGTAGTTTTGCTTGTACTTTTAATTTTGTTTGCTATTTTATATTCAATTTTTCTTCTTTGAGCTTTTAGTTTTACTTGCTGTTTTAATTTTTCTCTCCTTTGTCAAGCTTTTATTAGGTATATTGGGTGTTACCTTCTTAATTATGACACTGATAACTCATAATTTCCATACTCCTTGTTTACATTTGATTTCTTTTTCACAATTTTATTTGTTGATTTTGTTTATTTGGCTTTGGGTGGTAAGAAAATTGATAGAATTACCCAATAAAGTACATGTTGAATCATGATTCAGCTCATAAATTTGAAAAGAATAGATGAAGTTTATATGCTAAGATAAACTTTACCATAACATAAATTAGAATGGACGGTCACCTTGTCAATTGAAGTTACACTTACCATATGGATTTGAGTATGATGCAATCATTAAAATGTATAAATCATGACACATATATATATTGCAACCGTACTTATGATATTTTCCTATGTGTCAAGGGCTAATGTTGGTGGGCTTCTATCAAAAATATTGTTCAGTGTTTAAACAATTCAAATGGCATATAGTGTAGGTTTGGTCTGGTTCTTTGTCCTGTTCCCAGTCCACCCATTAGTTAGGCGAAGTTTTGCATAATATTTGTAAAATGCTTGTTTGTGAGAAGGAGTAAAAAAGACAGTCAACCATGTCTATTACTTATTCTTTTGCATCGTTGCTATTCTTATTTTCTTCTCTATTTTTATTTGTTGTTTGCTTTGCTATTTCCTTTCTCACTTTTTATATTTATCCCTTTTCTACTTTTTTGCAGTCAAATTGACTCATCTTTGTCCATATCATCTTCTTTTATATTTCAAATTTTTAACTGCCCTCCTTTTTGTGGTTGAATGGAACTGATGTTTGCTTACTTGTCATTTATCTTGTCATGTTTTAAGGTGATACCACTTCCAAGCGAATCTTTCAAACTACTTTTCTACTGACTTTATTTTTGGTTTACTTTACTCTTTCATGTACAAGAGAATATTCCAACTAAAACTATTGTGAGTTGTTTGGCATAATTGGTGCATATAATGATCCAGTGGACAATGTCTCAACAAGGGACTGTTGCAATGCACAAACACCCACTCAATGTGTGGCATTTGCTAGAATAGTATTTGCACTGTCAGGAATCCAATATACAAGCATCAAATATTTTGGTTCTGCATGGTGGAACCAAAAAACCTCCTGCATAAAAATGCCACATAAATAATGGTTAATAATAGATAAAGTTGTTACATAACAATCTGAGTTGAACTCAATCTTAATTATTGACAATTATAGTGGTTTGGAAACTATATCCTTACACATCAGCATTGTAACAGAAAATCATTCTTATGCAGCAATGAGATAGGTTCTTTATCTAAAAGACACTACAAAACCAAAGAAAACCTCTCCAACTAATTAACTCTATTCCAATGTACAAAGTAATGCCTAAATCAAAGGCATTCATTCAACCTTCAACATTGTTAGCTATAATAGGAAGATCAACTCGTGATACATATTATCTCATCATGAAGAGAGAAACCCACAATCTGAGCAGTAATTGTCTATGATCCTAATGCTTCAGATTTGAGGTCTGAAGCAATTTATGTACTTTATGGTGATTAATGAAATTAGCATTGTGGCCATAATCTTATTCTGCATTAGGATGGACAAAGCACATATGAACAAAGTAGACTAGAACAAAGTATGCATTATACCAGAGCAAGTATAAAACAGAACCCTATACAAGAACAAGAAGCCTATACCTGAAACAAAAACCTATATCAAAACCAAAAGCTAAAACCTGAACCAAAAACCTATACCAAAAATTGAAACCTCAAACCAGTAACCAATACCAAAACCATAAACCTATACATGAACCATAACCATAGGCAATATTATAGAATAGAACCCTATAACAGAACCAGAAACCAATACTAGAAGCAAAAACCTATACCAAAACTAGAAACTAAAAGTTGAACTAGGAACCTATACCAGAAACTGAAACCTGAACCAGTAACCTATACCAGAACTAGAAACTTATACTTGAAACAGAAACCTATATCAGAACCAGAAATTGAAACCTAAACTAGGAACCTATACTAGAAACTAAAACCTGAACCAAAAACCTATACCTAAACCATAACTAGAAGTAGTATACCAGAACCATGCATAATAAACCAGAACCAGAACAGACATAAAAGGAGAATTAGAAGCAATATATGATAACTATACACAATAAACCAGAACTAGAACAGAACAATGCACAACAACAAAACCATAAGCAGTATAACATAACCATGCACAATAAAGTTAAAGTATGAAGATAGGCATTAAAATAAACAACAAATATAGAGTCTATTCATAATGTTATGTCTATGAATAAATGAGATGCAACTTGGAGAGAATGCCAAATTGTGAGCAATTGACACTCAGTTGTCCTGCATTGATGTGTTCATCCTTGCTCGTAGTCACAGAGACATTTACAGACAAGGAATTTGAGAAGTATGAAACAACTTAAAATTAAGACACAATGCAAATACCACAAACACATTACATAAAAACTTCCTACACCATAGTATTGATAAAACAAATCCTAGAGTCCAGCTAGATGAAAGGAAGTTAAACGCTGGGATTTTAAAAGGACAGATGATTTACACAAGCGAAACTATGAAGAACTTAAACGAGGGTGAAATTTGCTTCTTTTTTTTTTCTCCTAAGCTCAGGGAAACATTATCTCTAAGGAAACAAAGAAATGGTAATATGTTAACATGGTAAAACTATGCCTAGGAACTTGGATTTTCCTATAGGTTCTTCATTAATAGTCAAATCACTAAAACTTCTCTAAACAAATACAACCTCTGGTTCTTTATTCCCTATTCTGTCAGTAACAGTTTAGTTAACTCTTGCAAAAAGACCTCAATCTCTTCACTACCACTCATTATAAGGAAACCTTGCATAATAATATTTCTAGATTTATCTTATAATATTCAACAACATCACAAGATTGGATATCATTTAGCAGCGTCAAGGTTAGGAAACTGAGAAACTTATACTTCTTACTAACCTTGGGGAGCTTAGTTTCTCTTCCCCCTAATAATATGTTTGAGATGCTTTTGAGCAAAACAATACGATTAATGTTTTGCACTACCATTTTGAATTATCTAGTAAAGTCATCTACATTTTAGTGTTTTACAATCAACTAATCAATGTAGGAAGTTGTTTTGTTCATAAAATACAAACTAGCTGGAATTAAAGACTTGCCTTTTTCTTGGAAATATTTTATTATGAAAAAAATTGGAATGGAAATTGTACCTTAATGACATCACTAACGTGTTGCATCTGTCCCATGGTAAGAAATTGGGACTACCAAGTGCAGGTTTCACTAAAGAACCATCAATGAATGATGTGGAATTTCAGAAAGCAAGTATACGTTATCGCAAATCAAATAATTTAATAGTAAGAAAGTGTCGAACCCACAGGAATTAATTCTAAATTTGACTATCTACTAAAAGTTTGCAAAACTCAATCTTATTTAAACAATTTAATAAGAGATGATTTATGAAAGACTAAAAATTAAAGTAAACGAGAAGATAAATTTAATGCTCCAATTAACCAAGCCCATGATTGCAATTATTCCTCACACTTTACTTGATTCTCTTTCTTCTATCTGAGATCAATTAATTATCTAAATTGTTAACTAGAAATCCTGACTTATCTATCTGCCTCTTTCGATGGTCAAATAGAAATATTCTTAATTAATGATAAACTATATATCTTTGTCTATCAAGTAATCAAGAATTCATTAAGTTCTGGTTTCATTAATAGTTACATATGCATATAAGTATATGTCTATCCTATACAAACTCAAGGCTTTCGCACAAAGATCATATGTTATCTTATTTAGATCTAAAACCAAAATCCCTTTGTCAAATTGCTTAAGGTTTATCAATTCAATTTAATTAATGGCCAATTAATTAAAAGCATTAGGAATAAGTAAGATAAACAATTCAAGATAATCAACTTACTCTTAGATATGATAAACGAATCAAATAACGTGAGTTCAAATTGCAATCATAATATAGAAATTTAGCTACTCATTATATTAAAAGAAACAAAAGAACAAGTGAAAAGCATAATAAAAATGAAAGTGGTTGTTGGTATTAACAAGAATACGACGGGCTAGAGTTTCGGGATTTACTTCAAACAAATTGTAAGATTTAACCTTGAAATCAAAATATAAATTTCACAACTTATGAAAGCTTCATCCCTAACTCTATGAAGAAACTCAACTGGACATGAAGATGAAGAAACTTCAATAAGATGAAGAATATATTATACAAAGAACAAGAGCTTTGGGATTTACTTTAGATAAATTGGAAGATCTAACCTTGAAATCAAAGTATAAATCTCACAATTTATGAAAGCTTCACCCCTAACTCTAACTAAAATGAAATGCTCTTAAGTGTGACAAATGTCTTCCTTTTATAGGCAAATGTTAGAACTATTCAATTACAACTTTGTCAAATTTTTGCTGCACATGGGCTGAAATTTCAGCTCCGAAGATCACCAAATTCATCATTTCTCACGTCATAATTTGGAAATATTTACTTCATAAAAGTTGTAGCACATGTAGTCGTGAAGAACATACCAAAAATTCAGCCAGATCTAACGGTTGAATCTTGAGATATGACCATTTTACTAAAATTGCTCAAATTACATCAACAATGACAGTCATCCACTTGTTTCCCATTTTTGACCCACTTCTGGTCATAATCTAGAAATCTTCATTTGGATCATAAAGAATGATGTCATGAATGACATATCAAAATTTCAGCTGCATCAAACGGTTAGATATTGAGAAATAACCAAATAACTGAGTATATGTTTGAGCATGAATTTTTCGAGTTGTCATGAATTTGATGTAGCCCAAAATTCACTAAGTTTAGGTCTTCATTTTTCTTCTGTTTGAACTATACTGATATAAACATTTAAGTTCATGATATTTAGGTTTAACAACTGCTTTGAATAGTCCTTCAAGTGTTCTGCTCAATTTGTAACAACATAACCAATATGTGAGGAATTATACAATTTTTACTTCATATATGCAATAATTTTAAAAGGATAGAGTAATGAGAAATACTAAATTATGCATATAAAATATGTTTATCAATGAACCCTACCTTGTTCTTCGATTTGAGAGCCATAAACATGACTCTTGACCATTGGTGATAATTTTCACCATTCAACAAATTCAGAACCAAAATGGAGCTTGGATTCTCATTAAGGTGCACAAAGAAAGGACTTGAAGCATCAATTGCTCCATTTGCAGCACCATTTACAGCAACTCCTGCCATTTCATCTATCTTCAATCTTCAAGATTAAACACTAAGGTTCTTGATCGAAAGAAAAAACTGAGAAATGCAAGATCACAAGGATACGCAGCAGTAGCAGAGCCCCTAATAAAGGAGCTCTAATACCATGTGAAATTTCTCCATGATTTGCATAAAAGATTCGAAGAAAGAAACGCAAGAATAAACTGAGAGAGAGAAATTCTCATTCCATATGAATTAATTTAGCATGTACAAAGGTATATATATATAGTGAACCTGTACAAATTAAGGGGCCAGCTAAGCTACATGACAACTATCAAAACAAAAAAAAAATACTAACATAGCTAACTTAACAGAACTCATTTATTGGCAAGATTCATTAGTCAACATTCTACATATTACCTTCAAAAATAAATATTTATGGAAATTCTCTTATGAATTTTCAAAACAAAGAGAGGTTAAGATGCATAATTAAGGATTCAGATGGAAAGACCTGCGCTTCTATTTTAACAAAAAATAATAATAATGAATTAAAGGATGCTCCAAATATATATAGAGCAAGCAAATATAGATTTAAAGCATATGCATGGAAAAGAGATATCGATAATACGTACAAACTGAACAATTTTGAAGGACAATCACAATGTCAATCAAAACAAATTAGTATCTGAAATCATATATATTTAAAAAATTGTCAGCAACCGATATTTGCAAATTCTAACGTATATAAAATAAACGATTACAATAGGCTAAAATTAAGAAATGTTAGGTAGCTTACCTTTTTTTATTTTTTTGTGAGAAGCTAACTTACCTTCAGTTACAATATATAGGTCTGGAAGAATCAGCGACCGACTACTGATTTGGACATTGAGAAAAATTGCTTTAGGCCCTGTTAATATGAGCTTATTTTTAACTTTGACTTATCTACTAAAATAAGTACTTATGAATTATCTTATAAATATCTAAATAGGCTTATAAACTTGTATACGTTATTTTGAACTAATTTTCATAAAATGAAAATTAAAGCTTATAGAAATAAACTTTTATGATAGTTAAATAAATCTTGATTGATAGTTTTGTTTATAATACTTTTTAACTATATTGGCTTTATTGAATCATTAAAATTTCAAATGCTTATATTTTTTATATAAATACTTTTCTGAAGTGTCTATCTAAACACATTTAACTTATTTTGTAAAGATTTTGATATTTTATAATAATTAATAATTAATATTTATTGATATACCCTATTTATTTAAAATATAAATACAAAAATTTATTATTATATTTTTGATATAAATACTTTTTAAAGTATTTATTCAAACACATTTAACTTATTTTGTAAAGATTTTAATATTTTTTAATAATTAATAATTAATAATTATTTATGTACCTTATTTATTTAAAATATAAATACAAAAATTTATTATTTTTTATATTTAAATTTTAATTAAATAATATTTATTATTAAAAATAATAATATTCTTGTAAAAATAAAAGATATAAAAAAATATCTTAAACTCGTAAAGCAGACAGCCCAACATTAGAGTTGGGTCTGATGGAGCCCAACATAGCCCAAGACTGGTCCATCTATGGATGTGGCCCGTGGAAGAGACTCTCTATTTGTGTGTGCGTTTTCATTTGCAGTGCGAGGATCAACAAGGCAAGACACAACAACGCACTTTCTTCTTCAACTCTCTCTTTCTTTTTTTGTGTTGGTTGCAGTGATTTAGAATCAGATCTGGAGGCATGGCTACACCGGATCACTTATTCAATCTGCGAAACAACTTCTACCTTGGTGCCTATCAAGCCGCCATTAACAGCAGCGACGTCAACAACCTCTCCCCCGACGATGCCATCGAGCGAGACTCTCTCGTTCATCGCTGCTACATCGCCCTCGGCCAGTTACAGGTCATCTCCATTTCCCATCATCAATTTCTTCATATCTCATCTCAACTCATTGCTTTTTCCTTTCTTCTTCAGTTCGTCATCAGCGAGATCGATGCCTCCGCTGCCACCCCTCTCCAGGCTGTTAAATTGCTCGCTCTCTATTTCTCCAGCCCCGAAAATAAGGTTCGCTTTTCGAGATCTCGCGATATTTCACTTCATTTGTTTTTATATGGTTGCGTCTGAATGTAAATTTCTCAGGAATCTGCGATCTCGAGTCTGAAGGAGTGGTTGGCAGATCCTGCGATTGGAAACAACTCTACTCTGAGGTTGATTGCCGGGATTATCTTCGTGCATGAACAGGACTTCAATGAGGCCCTCAAATACACGAATGCTGGAGGCACCATGGAACTGTAATGCTATTTCGCCTTCATTCATGCTTTTCTTTTATTCTTTCTCTTTCAATCCATGCGTGTAGGGACAAGTCAGTGCGCTTCCTTGTCCTTCGGTGAAATTCTTTGTCATTCATAACGCTTCCTTTTATATTTCGTTATACCTCGGTTTCTTTGTCTAGGATCTTCTTCAATTTTTATTTATTTTTTATTTTTTTATTTATTTGCCTTTTGCCAAATTGAAGAATGCTTTGCTTGAGCTGTTTATTTCTATGGCAAATGAACTTTGATATTAGTCATTATTTCAATAATTTATATGTAATCCACTTCTTTTACATCTACGTTGAAGAGAAAATTATTCTGTTAGTTCATCATGCAAGTTTCTCAGTCTCACTGTACATCTTCATTGACAGGCATGCCTTGAATGTCCAAATCTTTATTAAGATGCATAGATCAGATTATGCAGAGAGACAGCTCAGGATCATGCAACAGATTGATGAGGATCACACACTGACCCAACTTGCCAATGCATGGCTAGATTTGGCTGTGGTATAGAAAATTGTCTTCTTCTTTCTCTTTTTGGGGTTTGGGGGACAAGAAGGGAGCTAGATAAATTTTATGTTGTTCCTATTCAATCAGGGTGGCTCAAAGATCCAGGAGGCATATCTCATCTTCCAAGATTTATCTGAGAGGTATCAATCAACCAGTTTGCTCTTGAATGGGAAGGCTGTTTGCTGCATGCACATGGGGAACTTTGACGAGGCTGAAACTCTTTTGGTGGAAGCACTAAACAAGGCATGTTTTAGATATAATCAATATAGTAGCTCCTTGAAGTGCTGTTAATTCATATGACTGGTTCTATTACTATATTCACTTCAACAGATTTGACAAAACAATTGATATTGCATGGTGTTTTCTCATTAAGAGTGTTTACAGTTATCCAAAACTTGTAAGAATTTATGAATTCAAAATAATCTCAATCGTCTTCCCAATTTGCGACGCTTCAATTGTTGAAAGAGTTGTTAATATTCATTTCAAACTGAATTTTCCAGTCACCTGAATGTTGAATTTTCCACCATTCTCTTTGTGGTAGTTCTTGATTCCAAACCTTTAAGCTATACTGAAGTGGCATTTGATTGGACATTCTTTTTAAAATTTTAAATTGTGTATGTAGTGAAGAATCCTTTTGTGATTTATACAGGATGCCAGGGATCCAGAAACTCTAGCCAATCTAGTTGTATGCTGTCTTCATCTTGGCAAACCTTCTTCTAAATCGTTCAGGTAAACTGTCAGGACATCTTCTTAATTGTTTGTTTGTTTATTTCTCTTTCTCTCTCTCTCTCACACACACACACACAGAATTATTATAACTTGCAATTGGTTTCTTGCAACTCTCAAAAATGAGAATAAGGGAGATGTGATGAACTATTGATTAAGCTTGTATTCTTGGTGTACTAGACTCAACCTCATTAGAGGTATCTGAGACACTTCATTACATGACCAGTTACATCTTTTGCTGAACCCCCTTTCCCGCTCCCCTCAACTGAAATATTTTTCATTGTATGTCAATTGAAATTATCCTAGCATGGATGTAATGTCATATTGAAAAATTGTTATTAAATTCTGAATCAACTGTATGTACTTTGATGAGTCAGGGCCAGCAAGGAGAATTTGTAGATCTTCCTAACTAGTGTCCTTAGGTCATGGGTTAAGAGGAATTTATAGCTCGTAAGTGTTAAGTGATAGTGTGTGTTTGGATTAGCTGTGAAAAAAATATTGTTAAAAATCAATTATGTGTATAATCGATTTTCAAGAAAATCAATTATGAGAAAATTAATTTATGTTTGGATATGTTAATTCATAATCGATTTTAAGATAAAGGGTTTTGGTTTGCTTGTATAAAAAAAATCACTTTTATGTATTAAATTACCAAAAATATATATGAAATGATTGAGAAAGTTATTTGATTGAGAGAAAATAGGTATTTCTCTCCCAAAACTTTTGAAATAATCTGAAATCAAATAATTAAAAGTTCAAAATAAAAGATTTTCTAAAAAAGCTATTTTTAGTTAATGAAAAAATAATCTTAACTTATAATCAATTTTACACACTTTAAACAAATAAGATAAATTTTAGATAAAACAGTTTTTCATTGGAAAAAAAAAAGCGATTATTCCAAATAATTAATAAAAACCAAACACACTCATAGTAATTGGTAATGAATTTACTATTTTAATTTAGACTGGTATAGTCTGGTTACATACCTTATGGTGGAGTTGGGTCCTTGAAGAAGGAGGTCTAAAGTAGGTGGGGCTTATGATCCAGCTTGGTTCAGTTTCAGGCTTAACCTTGAACCAAACCATATTTCACAGATCACATATTTTGGAATCCAAACCACACCGTAGTTCTCATTTTGGTTTGTTTCGATACCATGGTTCATTGTTGTTCCAAATCTTACTAATACTGTATCAATGCTGAACTTGTTACATTCTAAAGATATCATTCAATAGTAATAGTTAAGTAACAACAAAATCAAATAAAATAGTAAAAGGATAAAATGGCAAGCCCAAAACTTCATATATATGTAATATATAGAAAATGTGTGTATATATTATGTTATGTGAAAAATATATGTATATATGGTTTGGTTCAGTTTAAATGGTTTAATTATTCTTTAAAACATTGAACCTAACCATATGGGGAAGAAACTATTTTGAGCACGCCTAGTCTGAAGGCTGACATAATGGCCTTATGCTTAATTGGAGGAATCAACAGTACTTATATTTTTGTTTCTCTCTAATTTCCTGTGTAAATAGCTTGCTTCAGCATAATCTATTAAGTGGTTGCATTCTTGAAGTTTGATAGCCAATTGCCTATCTCATTTTACTGAATGACTTGGGAAATGTGAAGCTCTTCTTCCGTATCTTATTGTTGAATGTCTCAGTATACTTCTTCCAGACTTCAACTTTTCCTTTTCTAACTTGTTCCTGTGTTCTGTTAATCTGGTTATGTATTCCTTGTGTCAATATAATGCCGTGATACACTACTTGATTTACAGTCTGCCAGGCCACTTGCAGACTTTTTGCAGTTTGCTTGTATTGTAAATCTCAAACACCCAGAATTTTGATTGTATTTTTTGTCATTTGTGTTTCTAAACAAACCAAGACAAAGCTTAGTTCATGCGGCTGAGAAATAAATTTTTTGCTTGTATAATGAGAGGATTTCTCACGAATGAGTGACCTGTATTGTTTTGCAGCCAGCTGAAACTTTCACACCCAGACCATGTACTGGTTAAACGGGTAACAGCAGCAGAAGAAAGCTTTGATAGGGCGCTACAATCATTTTCTTGATGAGTTGATGATTCAATTTCTTTTAGGAGTTGAATGGTGTGAGGTCTTCGCATGCAATTTTTACATCTAATCGTGACAATTGTATTGGTTGCGTATCTTAGAACATAATCAGTTGGGTAATCTTTGTCATAGGATTCAAATTTGTGACAATGTTTGTTTTACTCGAGTCCTGATGTTGTAAAAGCTACAGCTTATATTAATTTTCAAGCAATTTCATTTGCATCGTATATATTTTACAGGAAAAGCAAGAAATACCAGTAGGTAAAACGAAAGGTTAAATTGCAAATTACCTGCAAACTTTGATAATGGCTCACCAGTTTCAGTTTTAACAACTAACTTGTTTAGAATTTCAATAAGCAGCAAAGAACACCTCTTATGGTTTCAATTTTAACAATTAATCTGTTTAAACTTTCAACATATGGCAAATTATCCTTTATAATTTCAAATTATTTATGACATTAATTTTTAGGAAGCTCATTTGAAAGTGAGTCACTCTAAACAGGATAGCATGATAGCTTGTTTGACCCATGGATAGATGTTGCGATCCCTGAAGTACTATTTTTTAGTTTTAATTAATCTTTTTGGATAAATTTATGATGTTATAGAGTTTTTATAGGTAACTTATGAAAGATGACTTCGTAATATTTATGATGAATGCGACATTGGAGAATGGGGGCAACATTGCTACAACGTTGCCATTGGCCCCATTCTATTCTATTCTATTCTTGGCGACTTTGTAGCAATGGCCCCTATTTTCCAATGCCACATTCATCATAAATATTACAAAGTCATATTTCGTAAGTTATTTGTAGAACATCTATAACATCATAAATTTAACCAAAAAAAAATTAATTAATTAAAAAGTAATACTTTATGTATAGCCAATATCATTAGGCCTCGTGCAGTCAATATCTATCTACGGGTCAAATAAGCTATTTTGTTTAGAGTGATTCACTTTTAAATGAGCTTCCTAAAAATAAACGAGTCAGCTTGTGACTCACTTTTGATTCATATTGATTGACAATAATAGTATTGGTTATTTGGTATCAAGTATATTGTATCCAATATCCAAAATAAATATTTTAGAATCAGCAAATCTAAAATAATTAATGCTCAATGACTAAAAATCAGAAAAACTCAATGACTCGTTTTATTGATGAATATTTCTGAATTAAACATACTATTACTTCGTTACTATAATAGACAAAAATCGAGCCCAATCATCTATATAACCTATTCAGACTGATTATAAGAAACAATTTTTAAATCTAAATGTTTTATTAGCAGCAATATTTTGTTTATTTAGATAATCAGAAGTAAGATTGCTGGTATTTATGCAACAATTGTTTAAGTGAGCTCTAGTTTTCAAGCTCAGTGAACTAAGTCGAGGATAAATTACATGTTGGGCCTGAGTCGAGGAAACCGAGATGCAAAAAGGTGGTTTTCATGGCTCAGTTCAGCGGACTCTTAAGAACAAAAAGCACAATGGACTAAAGGAAATCATCTATGGAACTGCTGAATTTTAATTTTAGTGTGCTCATTGCTAGCACTGCTTGCTAGTGCTGATGTTAGAGCAAGTCGGGATTTCCAAAGTTCATTTCTATCTCTTTCCTTGGGTATTCTTTGAATGGCCTGGTATCTGTTTAGGTAATTAGTGATGAATTACTTTTAAAGAGTTTTATATTTGAAACTAATTATTCAAAAAATTTATAGATATTTAGAAAAATGTATTTAGTTAGTATTAAGTAAAATTACTTTTAGATACTAATTACCAAATTATAAAAATCATTCTAAAGAATATTTAAATGATGTTAAATAAAAACCAAATGCGCAAGAGTTTAAATTTTACTGAAATCATCTTGTGATCAAAATTAAATTGACGCTCAAATGAAAATTAGTTGGTATGAAGGTAGCTTGAAATTTAACCCAAAAATAAAAAGTAAGTGCCTAATTCTAAAAGTGTATTACATGAAAAAATTGACTGAAACCTCTATTCAGCCAAAAGTAATAAATTCAAACGAGCAAATACTTTCGACTGAATAAATACGACGGCTCGAGTTGTTGCATCCAATGGAAACACAAAAAAGACTACAGAATTCCGTTTCAGCCTTTCATGTGCAAACGGATTTAAGCTGCAAATCCAAACAAGCATAGCTTTCATTTTTTTTTAATCAAGTTATTTACTTCTCTATATTCATCTATATTAGAAAATATTCATTTACATTTTCATCTACCATATAAATTATTTTAAAAGGAAAGCATTCATAATTTATCCATATTTTTTGTCAGAATTTATTCATAATTTATTATTCAATGTAGAGCACCACCTTGCCTATTTGGCAGATATCAGTGATTTGGATTCTTAATCTTTATTTAAATTATAAAAAGGTAATCGATGTTTAAAATGTTAATTAAAAGATGAAATACTAAAAACAAGATTAAAAGAAAAAAGAAAAAAAAAACACTTTCGAGATCAATATTGCAACTTGTCTAAAGTCATAAGTAAATTCTGGCCAATGCAGCATTAGGTTGACAAGGGCAGAGTGCCATCAAATAAACTGCAACCATCTACACAGGGCAGTGCCTTGTAATGTTTAGAAGGGAAGAATCAAAGATAGAGGAAAGCTATACCAGAGCCCGGGCATTATATTATTGAATCATTATGTGTTGAATACATATAACGAATGAACTACCAACTCCCTATGAACAAAAAATCTTCAGCCTATGTATGAGAGCAATAGAAGGGCAGCTGATATGGATGCTGTGGGGGGTTTCTTATAGTCTTC
This sequence comes from Styphnolobium japonicum, assembly GCA_023212625.1. Lineage (NCBI taxonomy): Eukaryota > Viridiplantae > Streptophyta > Magnoliopsida > Fabales > Fabaceae > Styphnolobium > Styphnolobium japonicum. Next base: position 13,398,032 of record JALBWW010000003.1, on the reverse strand, counting down.
AGCTATGTTAAAGCTCTAAAAACTTCAGATTGCAGATGAAATCCCATAACCATCACGATGAGATTTCTGCCATCTCCATGCAATCTGTAAACTCTTTTGAAGATCAGTGTATTGTGCAGTCCAATTCAGTTCACGTCTGATCTTTGTTGGGTCACTATACACCTCAGCATAATCACCGGGCCGACGGGGAAGAAAGTCTACTTTAATTTCCACCCCTGTAGCCTTTTTACAAGCATCCACAAACTCCTTCACTGATCTACCTGATAAACACGAACCCCATGAGAACATTGAGACAACTAAGAAATATGCGAATTGACTATCAAGAAAATTAAAGCATTATTGTTCATATTCAAAGTGAACATACCCCTTCCAGTGCCAACATTGTAGATCCCAACTTTACCAGATTGTGCTTTTTCTAGAGCTTTTACGTGAGCACCAACTAGGTCAGTTACATCAATATAATCTCGTATGCATGTTCCATCAGCTGTCTTATAGTCTGTTCCTCTAACCTGCAAGGTGAAACACATGCAATGAGCACACTTCAAAGTACTCCTTGCATTTTACACTATGGAATGAGTTACAACTAAAATCTCTTACATGGTTTCAAGTGGGCTGCAAATGTTAACTACCGCGAAATAAATTATTATACATAGAGGAGTTCTATGTAATGGAAAATTAAATGGCTTAATATTCTCTAAAAATTAAAACAAAATGTGTATAGAACTTACTTATATATGGTCAAATCATTTCAAATTTTTTTCAGTATAAAAGAAATACAATTACAATAAGCTTTAACGGATTAAAAAAAACACAAACACACAACAAATTTGGCAGGAATCTTATGACCAAGCCAATATCTTATATGTATATTAAAGCAGCTACAACTTAGCACACTAACAATCCTAATGCTTTTCACCTACAGGAAAACTTGTATGTATTCCTGATATCAAGGATCTTAATTAAACACTTATCCTAGCTGCTTGGGCTGGCTGCCTGTATCGGTTCTGCTGGCTATGCATCAAACATTATTCCCACTACTACTCTCCTAACAGTAGGGGGTTTTGTACTGTCTCTGATTTATGTAAAGAATTCCTTTTTCGCCAAAAATAAAAATGACAATATCAGCATACCTTTAAGCCAGCTGTAATACCACGAGCTGCATCAAAGCAGGCACCGGAAATTCGACCATGCTCTCGCAGTTCAGGTCTGGGAGCCTCACCTAATCTGCCCTCAGGGTCTGATCCAATCACATTGAAGTATCTGGATGTTTCCCAAAGAAAAGTTATCAATCATTACCAAATTCAGAATTACTAAATTGACATCAAGTTCCTGTGATCATCCTTAGTCAGACCTCAAACCATGATACTTGAAGTAGTCAGTTTTGTTATCCTAAGAAATTTAAAAAATACTGATATCTGTTTTCCTTTTAGTATATGCCAATAAATATTTTTCTCATATGAAGGAGCACGTCTGGAGTCTCCTGAAATCTTCGCAACCCGCCAACCCATAATATTGAAAAGAAAGAGAAAAAGGCGCCCCGGGGGGAGGGGGGAGACACAGACAAAGAAATCAAAGAGACTAGAGAGAGAAAATGGCATATAAAATAAAGTAGCAGAAAATGCGAAACCTGCATTAATAAAATGGATCCATGGCATCTATTTTCCAAAAGCACAAAGAGAAAAAATGAAAAATCACAATATGCATGTGACTTGAACCATGGTTCCATATATTTAAGATATGTTAAGAATCACTAATAAGAAACAAATGGCGCATGAAATAAGATATGAATAAGCTAATTACAATAAGGGGGACATGTAAACATAAAATACAAACCTCAGAATCATTACTGCCATGTTAGAATTTCTAGAAAAATCAAGGATGATATCTTCGGCCATCTTCTTGGCTTTTCCATATGGATTAATTGGATTCTGAAATTGAACATCAATTTTAACACTGCATTCCCATATGCATTAACGCCATTGCAGGATGCAATGAAAAACAAAAAGAGTTCTCAACCAAACTCTTAGATTTCTCACCTGTTCTGTTTCTTCTGTAATGGGCATCTTTTCAGGTTCCCCATATGTTGCACATGTACTAGAATATATCAATGTCTTCACACCATATTTAGCCATAGACTCCAATACCAACAAGGTATTTGATGTAATATTGTGATAATACCTGACAAATATGTAAGTTAAAAAAGTAAATAACGTAAAACTGAAATAGATGAATTTTTACACTGAATCTCATCTAAATCTCATGAAAATATCTCACAGTAGAAACATATAATCCCCCCCCCCCCAAACCAAAAAAAAAAAACTTATTTAATTTGCTCCTTTATCCCAAGTGACCAGGAATTTTATCCTCAGGAGGCCAAGTACTAATTTTAATTTTTTAGAGGGCGGCAAATATAAAATTATATTAAAAATTTTTAAATTAAAAAAATTAAAGTAAAGTGTGTCAGGTGAGCAGTAACCTCACCAGGTTGTAACCTAGCCTAGACATCCCAACTCAGATAATACTATTTGAACTTTTGGATCCTTGTATAATGAATTATTTCAAAAATTGTGAAGAAATTCGATCTAGTAAAAAAATTAATAAAAAACTAACTAGAAAATATAGAGTAATTCCTTTTCACTTCTCAAAGTTCAAGGCGGAAAACCTCTCTCTACCCAATGATGAACAATCCTTGGCTCTAGAAATCTTGGTGGAATCATCCCATTTGTTAGCCGGGTAGCAAATTACATAACATTGATTTCACCTAACAAGAATAGCCCCAGGATGGGACTTACTAAAGGAGACACGGAGCATATAATGTATGGGGAAAAGTTAGCAGATTAAGCAATAAATGACTGAACTATCCCTAATCCAACAAACAGTGCTGTGATACACACAATAACGCTATTGCTTATATCACAATCTGATGGTGCAGAGTGGAAGGCATGACAGTTTAGCATATGCAAGTAAATCAACACAAGAAAATACTAACAACTATATTATTTCATAACAGTGCAGACTCATGAAATCAAATAGGAAGGTTCATGGCCAAAACCAGATAAGAGTTGGTGTAAACTCAAGGGAAATAAAACAAACCTTCATGATTGGCCCAGTCACTTTTGCTAATATATATGAATAAAGTAACAAGTATATGGGAGAAAACAATGATCAATTATGACGGAACTTTTTCTTCAATAACTCCTCACTTTAAAATTACATGTATACTGGTTTTAGAGTTATAGTTTTTGAATTCCATCTCTCCTAGGAGCTTTCAAATCCCATCCAATAATGCCCGACATTTAAATTGCTTTAAAGCATACTTCTATGCATGACTGACAACATCAATCCAAACATTACCTAAACTACAATTTGATCCAACTCTCAACAAAATCATATCTAACTACAACCAATATCAATAGCATAATGCATTTTCTTATAGTATCAGATATGTGTGTACTCTCAAAGTTGAATTTGGTAGCGACAATATTATGATTTCCTAGGCAACTTTTGATCCTATTGATAAGATAATTTTAAAAGAAGATTTCTCTATAAAAGGTCCAACTTTTCTGTCACTAGCCTGGTATTCATTTCGCACACTGTATCAACAACTATGTTGTGTTCGTTTTTTGTAGTTCTTATCCACAACCTCATACTTCAAAAATTCAATTGAAAATAATATTATACCCAATATGCTTTCAGAAAAACACAAATATATTACATCACAATCTCTGTATCCCAGTGCATGACTTTATCTATAAAACCAAGACCATATTATAAACCACACCCTGTAACAGTTCATAACTTCATATAGCATTGAGAATGTCAATTTGTATCTAAAAAGACAATATGTTATTCGTACTACTTGGGTAAATGGAGAAAATTAGAAACTGAGCACGAATGCTACTTTCCACAACTTGTTCAACTGAGATTAATGTCCTTGAAAAAAGCTACAAGTACTTACTTAAGAGGATCAAGTGTGCTTTCTCCCACATATGCAACAGCAGCAAAGTGCATTACAGCATCAAATTTATTCTCAGAAAATATTTTGTTAACCTGATAACCAGTCAAGTAGACAATTTTTCTTGGGCATTCTCTAATATATGCTTCAATCATAGTTTAACTTCAACACCTAAATATTTCTTGTGACAAAGAAAGATTGTAAGGATACAGATTTTGCATCTCCCAAGTCAGCGTATATAAATTGGAGCCTTCCAGGTTCTGGAAATAAGTCTTGAAGAACCCTGACGGCACCTAAATTTCCTCGTGACAGATTGTCCTGCAAGGAAGAAAAATTGTTATGTTTGTAGCAACCACACTGGTGAGTGCATTTGACTTTATAAGAGAAGTCTTCCATATTACAAAGAAACATACCACTATGGTGACGCGATAAGAATCCTTCAGAAGTCGTAGGGTAGCATGTGAGCCGATATAGCCTGCACCTCCTGTTACTAAAACATGAGTGGTCCCTGGTTCATGGATGGAAAACTGAAAAAAGCAAAAAATAAAAAAGCAGAATCAACAAAATGAATAAAAGGGTAAAACGACTGTAGATTTAGATACTCAAATCACAAGAAAATCGAGAAAGGAAAAATTATAACTGAAAATAACATCTCCTATCCTTTACATATTTTCCCTTATAAATTCCCATTTGTTTTTCTTTTGTCTAATTTCTTTCTTTCTTTCTCTCTTTCTCTCTTTCTTGTATCTATCTGACAACACTGGTGAACACCAAACTAAACATACCCAAGCTCCACCATTCTGTAACTGGATAAACAGTGATAACAGCGCATTATCACTATCAAAGATCTACCACTTCAAGGTATTTTTCAATAGTCGATAATCAAACAGGCAAAGAAACTATACAGAATTTATATATCTTTCAAAGGCCCAAAAGAAAAAGCCAACTAAACATACAAATCTATCAAAGAAACTAGTTGTTATTAGAATCATCAATAAAGCTTTATCTTCATACTTTTACATATTAACCATATGCAAGATAGAAACTTAGTTACATTGGATGAGTTTCATTTAACTCAACAAGGAGAATAGATTAGTATGACTGCCATTTCTTTTCCCCCAGAAAATGGCCCCAAAAACTATCCGTACAGTTCACATTGAATTCCAATCAAATTCCATCAATAGAAAAGACCTCACTATGCAGTAAATCTATAAATGGCCTTATAAATGTCTCTTCTATCATCCTACACAATCAAATAAAATTTGACAAATCATTGCTCTCACCATCAACCAGGAAAAAAGCACAGCAGAGTAAGTAAAAGGTTGTATATAGATATACAAACATACATAACATATACACATACATATATACATGGTTGACCATGATAATTGTTCATGAGTATTTGATGGGATCAAGGGATATAGGGGTTACCGGACTAGGGGAATTCAAAGATGGAGATCTCTTGATCATGATAATGCATAATGCCGTTAAAGCTGCAGCAAGAAAAATCTTTCCAACAAAATTGCCCTTCCTTTTTGGATCCACATAATCCATGCCTAAAAGACAGAAAAACATAAATAAGACAAAATACATCTTCAAACTACAATTATAATGATAAGTAATTAGTAAACAACCCCAGCAACATGAAATAAAGTACAGAACATTGACAATTAATGAATAACAAACAGCTTATGTCATATAATTGCATCCAACTTATCCTATACTCAGTACTAAAAAAGGTAAAGCTTTTCAATCCTTATTTTCAAATTGATTAATGCTTTAAATAAACAAGCTTCATTTGACAAAAACAGAAAGTTGGTCATACCACCAATTGTGCACAAATTTGGCGGACATAATCTTACCTCCCAATGACATAGATCTGGTTGCCCTTGGCTGATTTCTGGACCTAGCAAAATTTAGCATTTGCAAAATCTATTATTTAGCACATCAAGCTCCACTCCCCAAAAGGATCTTGAGTGATATGCTGCAGTGAAAACTAGACCATATAAGATATTTTTTTTCTGTGGAAGGAAAACAACCGCAAAGAAGTTCAAAATGAAAAACCAGCAGAACAAAAAAAACAAACTAATGGATGACTCCGAGATACACAGAAAAAGTAAAAGGAATTGAATTTGAAGTAAAACAATAAAAAAAGAAGGGGTAAAAACGAAAGAAAAAACATAGAATTCCAATTGTAGACCACAAGGAAAAAGAGTAAAAGGACTCAAAAAGTTCAGATACTAAAGACCATAATAAAAAACTTTTGCAAACGAAACAGAACCCCGCCAATTCACCAATAAATTATAAAGCTGATGAAAGATAGAGTATCCAAAAACCAAAGATCCAGAAAACCCAGAAGAAGAAAATCATGTAAGATGGAAAGCAAACAAAAAAGCTAAAAATTAAGCTCCGCATATTTCACAACATTGTCAAACCCCAGAGGACCCCTTTCCATCCCTTTCAGAGTTTTCATACACAAAATATCAAGGAAGCTAAAACAACATATGAGAAAACAGCTTCGAAATTTCAAAGAATACCAAATAATTGGAACAGTTTCAAGATCCAACACATGACAGAACAAACAAAAATTCATCACTCCAACAAAACTTCATTCACATTGACCAACAATTTAAATTCAACAACAGGCAAAAACCTTTTTTTTCTTAAGCAGCATCACTAATCAACCGAAAAATCCAACCTGAGAAAACCGCAGAGAATCAACTAAGAAGATCGTGGACCAACCGAAAAATAGAGAATCCAGAAAAAAAAAATTCTCGGGAAAAGTTAAACGCTTTAAATAACCCAAAACAGAGAGTATTAACTAACAAAACTGTGCGAGCAATTATTTTGATCGAAAAGCAAATAAAATACAAAAAAAACCAGCTTACACAGTAGCCCACAAGACCGTAAGATCTTATAGGAAAAACAAATAAGATATGTAATAAAAAAACAAAAAAGAGAGTAGAATTTAACATTTTTTACACTAAGAAAATCTTTTTTAAAAATGTAGCAGATTCTGGGTAGAACCCAAGATGGGTTGGAAAGAGGAAAGAGAGAAAACGTACGAATAAGGAAGGTGGAGCAGGAGCAGAATTGTGGGGTGCTCTTGAAATTGAAAGAGAGAGAGATAGAGAGAGAAAGAGGGTGATGGTAGTGAGAGAGAAGAGAAGGAGAAGAGGGGGTTCTAATAGGCGGAGACTTCTCTGCTTCCATGTTGCCAAAGCGTTAGGGGCAGCGACACCACAAGGAACAACATCGTAGCCTTTTTTTTCTTTCCTATTTTTATGTTTTTTTTTTAATTTTACCTTTTTAAGTTTTGAATAAAGATCCTTTAAAAATAAAAATAAAAAACTTTAAAGTATGTCGTGCACTTTAGTAAAATACAAGGTTGATGATTACCAAAAAACAAAAAAAAATACAAGGTTGATAAGTATTAATTAAAAAATTTACATTTTGATAAAATGTAAACATATAGATAATAAATTATCATTTCCTTAATTTTCTTCCGGATTATCACTCGTTTTATTTTCTAAAATATACTATGCATTTTAGAGTTTACATTAAAAAAAAAGTTTTTTTTACAGTAAAAAACAAAAAAACAGAATATATTAAATTTAATAAGAGAATATTTTCAATAATAAATATTAATTAAAAACAGAGTAATAAAAATATATATATAATAGATATTTTATTAATGTTTTACATAATTTGATATGTTAAGATAAATATTTTAAATTTATTTTTATTTTTAAAAATTGTCATATGAAAGTAAGTAAGTAATAACGAAAGTTATGAAAATTTTAAGTAATTCACTCGTTTTAAAAATAATAATATTTTTATTTATCAAAAGAAAAAATAACCTTTTTGAGTAACCAATCATATAATACCATTTGTTGTATCCTTTGGGCGTCGAACGCAGGGCTGACTGAGGAGCAGTCACAGTTTACCAGCGCAGCCCACGCATGTCGGTGTTACAGTACGGCGGGGACCACCTTCTTTTCATGGGGCCCTTTCATGGTGTTTTTCATTTTTCTATTATTTTATTTGAAACGATTTAGTTGGAAAGGTGTAACGACAGTGCAACTGTGGCAATCATATCATACCTTTGTCATGCCACGTCATTCCTAACACATTTTCACAAAAAATATTACTTTTTATTATTGCATTTATTTCCGCAAGCATGTGAAAAGGAAAAAAAATAAGGTAATTTTACTTCTTAATTTCTTATTCGTATTTTGATATTTGTTTTTCAATTCATTCAGTTGATCCCTTTAAATAAATGTATAGAGATGTCAACGATTCAATAGTTGCCAATTTGAGCAAGCATGTGAAAAAATAGGGTAATTTTTTTTAAATAAAAAGGGATTTAAATGTGGTGGATAACAAATAGCATATAAAGATGTAAATAATTTATCCATAAAGTCTAGTACAATTAATAAATAATTAAATTCTGTAATCATATTATTTTAAATTTAAATTAAGTCATATATATATATATAATATTTTATTGAAAAAAAGTTATATTTACTTCAATAATCTCTTTATTTTAAAAAGAATTAGTCTTGTCAAGTAAAAAATATTCTTAATTCTCTCAAAATAATGTAAACAATTCAATACTAACCTTATTAAATTTTGGTAAAATGTTGTTCTTTCTTATTTCAGTTATTAAATTATATAAATTTTGTTTCTAAATTTATAGAAGTAGTGTTTATGGGAAAAAATCATTTGAGACTACCACCAAAAGAAAAGTATCATGTATGATATTTGCTAAAGAGAATTTTTATATTGACACGGCTCTCTTGAAAGCTTTAAAAAAAAATCTAAGAGATATATAATTTTATGGTTTATATGAGAAAAAATATTAGACCCCTAAATATAATATATAAAATTGTATGAGTTTTTGCAATCTTCTTAAAACTTTTTATATTCCTTGAAATTTGACTTAATTATTATTGAACAAAGTAATTATACACTTATAGTTCATTTTTATTTCTCATTAGAAAAATAAAATGTTATTAGAAAATATTTGTACAACCCGAGACTTTCACTTTTCCATTTGTTTCACTTTCCTCTTTTTTTGGCTCTCTCTCTCTCTCTATCTCCATATTATTCTACCAACCGAAAGTCACACTTGTGAGTATTTTGCGCCAATAGAACACCAAAAGCATATTATCTCATTCCCATATTTCCATTCTGACGTTGCTTTCTCGGTCGTGTGTACGTGTTTCTTTCTTGGTCGTGTGTACGTGTCCCTATCTCTCTCTCTCTGTTTTTGTCCTTACATACCCTGCCAGATTGTACATCTTAGACCGGAGTTGTTATCTCATTTTTATTTTTTTTATGAGTATATAATTAAGATGAGTTATTTATTTATTAATTATTAATTATATAATAATAATTAATAAATATATAAAAATTTATTTTAAGTATAATATTAAAAAATACCAAAGTAATTTTTATTTTAGAATGTTTCAAAAGAAGAATTATCTGTTATTATCTTTCATGAGAATTTTTTTAATTTTTTTGGTATTGTTCTACTAAGTAAGTATTTTTTACGTATATAAATATATTGATGTAGATGTAATATATTATTATGTGGTTAAATTATAACATTTGTAGTTGAAGAGTAAAATATATATATATGGCACTTTAGACTTAAATTCGGTTTAAATAGGCTTATATGTAATTAATTTGAGTTTATTTACTATAATAAGCGCTTATGAAATATTTTTATTTTGTTTGGATGAACTTATTAAAACAGCTTATGAAATTTGTATAAGTTGTTTTGAACTTATTTTCATATAATAAAAATTTAAGTTTATGAAAATAAGTTTTTGTGAAAGATAAAAATACTTTAAGTACTAGTTATTTTTATAATAATTTTTGATAAAATTAATCTTAATAAATTAACACAATTTATAACATATTCTTCAAATACTCGATATCTATTCTAAATAGTTTATGAAAAGTATTTTTTAAAGTACTTATCCAAACGTTATTTAACTTATTTTAGACAGCGTTTATGACAGTAAAACTTATTAAATAAGTTATATTTTAATAAATAATTATATAAGTTATTTATTCAAAACGGGCCTTAATAAATATTTGAATTAACAAATTTTCAGCTTATTTTGGAGGTGATAAATTTATGTCTCGACCTTTCAAGATTCCAAAATTTACATTAACCAATTTGATGTTAATTATAGAACATTATATGAGAAAATGTCTCCAAATTAATTTAGTAATATATCTCCAAATTAATTTAGTTGTCATGATGAAACTCTCGGCATCGTAATACAAATTAGACAATGATGAAGTTGCAAAATGTGTTAGAAAATGATCCATGTACAATTCTAAGTATATTTCACATCAAACTCGAAAAGATATCCAACATATATATCCTCTCAAGTGTGAGCAATCATATTCGGGAGAAAATTGAGGATTCTAAAATTTGCTTAACTGTTAATGAAGTCCAAAATAAATCAAAATAAGAGCAAATGTCTCTTGTTTTTTAGATTTAATTATTGATAAATTTTGTCTAATTATCGTTTTTTATTTTATTTTATGCACGTTATATATAAACACTACATCGTTGACTCTTAAAAAAAATTGTGTGTTACCTTTACGCTGCATGGTCTTGATGTTAATTTTCAACGTTCGTAGTTAAGAGTATATGACGGTGATAGCAATATGAAAAAAAAAAAAGAATGAATTACAATCATAATTTTGTAATGATTATCCTTGTTCATGCTGTATCCATTTTTACCCATTGATTACATACAATATATAATCTTTTATACTGTAATTTTGTTAACAGGAAAGTTCGAAGGCTAAGCCTATTCCAATTCGTGTATGTAACCATCATTCCTTTAAATAAAAAAATAATAGATTTCCTGTTGCCTTTTAAATAATAATAATAATAATGATATACTTTTTGCTAACTTCTATAATATAATTACAATTGATGTAATACAACATATATATATTGCCAAAAAAACATGATTTGGTTTGAAACAATAATTCTAAATAAATTAACTCTTTTACTAATTTTCTTTTTTTTTTAAAAATAAATTTTGACATATTTGTTAAGAGAATGTAGAAAATAAAAATAATGAAGAATAACGTTGCAACTTTCGTATAAGTAATTCATAAATGAATGTAGTAAATAAATAAATATGTCATCTCATATGTATGGGAAACTTGTATCTAAAAGGATTTTAAAGTAAAACATATGCTACATGGAGTATAGGTTTAAGTTACGTTAACGATCTTTTTAAGCATTAAAAAAATAGTAATTATTAACAATTTTCTAATATTTTAATACACCATTTTCCATAATAAATAAAATCAAAATGACCAATAGTACTATTTGGCTTAGTTGTAATCAACACAGCTTTAAGGGTTGGTGAAATATCCAGGTCCATATTACGCTTTTTACATGTTAATATTAATCTATTGTGTTTTATAGCATTTGGTGTGTGTTGCATTAAGATGTTAACAACTTGCCAGTGTTACCAAATATGATTCTCGAAAATGTAATGCTATTAACATACGGCTAACAATAAAACAGAAACATATATAATATGAAATTAAGAAAGATACAAACATCGTCTGTCTTTTTTCTTTTTTTGACAGCAAACACCGTCTGTCTTAGAAATTCAATCACCCTGGGGGGTTGATTTGTTAATACATTGCACAAATCTAATGATCTATGAAAGTTGTCATCTTATGGCAAAAAAACAAAACAAAAAAGAAGTGGTTATCCTTGAAGGACAAAATCATTCTATGAGTAGCATCGCCCCTTTTAGAAAGGGCTCGTATGTTAAAGATTAAAAAAAAAATGTTAATTTTGATTTTTAATAATTTAGATATTATTTTTTAGAAATTTTTAAAAAAAGTATGAGATATTTTATGTTTGTTTATAATCATAAAAATTATTTTTTAAATAAGAGTAGCTTCTCTCTATTTTATTGTAAGAGATTTTTTTGAAAATCTAATGAGAGTAGTTTTTTAGGTCCTGTTTGTTACAATTTAAAAAAAATTGATTTTGACATTCAATAATTTAAAAGTTATTTTTTAGAGATTTTTAAGAAAAGCAGAAACTATTTTGTATTTGTTTACAATCATAAAATTTATTTTTTAAATGAGAGTAAGTTCTCGTTTATTACAGATTAAAAAAAATTAATTTTGACCTTCAATAATTTAGAGAATATTTTTTAGAGATTTTAAAGAAAAGCAGAAGCTATTTTGTGTTTGTTTACAATCATAAAAATTATTTTTTTAAATGAGAGTAACTTCTCTCTCTTCTATCGTGAGAGATTTTTTTCAAAAACTAATGAAAATGACTTTTCATTTTAACCATAAAAATAATTTTTTAAAACAAATAATTTTTTTAATAAGTTTAAACAAATACAATCAACATTATTAAAAATGATTTTTTTACTTTAAAAAATTGATTTTTTCATCAAATAATATGTAACAAACGATTCTAACTTTTCTCTCTTTTATCGCAAGAGATTTTTTTCAAAAGTTAATGAGAGTAGCTTTTTATTTTAACCATAAAAATAATTTTTTTAAACAAATAATTTTTTTAATAAGCTTAAACAATCACAATCAACATCATTAAAAATAATTTTTTTATCAAATAATCTGTAATAAAAGGGCTATCATTTTAACCATAAAAATAATTTTTTAAAACAAATAATTTTTAATAAACTTAAACAAACACAATTAAAATCATTAAAAATAATTTTTATTTAAAAAAAGTAATTTTTTTATCAAATAATTTTTTTTACCTTATTTTCTTGTGACATTTTTGTAGTATGCAAGGCTTTATGATTGGTCCTGATTCATTTTTAGTATGCAAGGATATTTTTGGAACAGTTTGTATATCAATCAAGACTAAATTTATTATTTTTAATATTTAAATCATGTTTTAGTATTAACAGCTAAGTTAATTTCAATAACTTTTCATAATCCACAGCTCTATATCATCAACCCTGTAATTTTATTAATAAGGTCTGACATAATTGATAAATAGTTATGTTTTATAATTATGTTATTCTAAGTTTAAATTAGACCGTATATATAAAAAATATTTTATTGAAAAAAATTATACTTACTTCATTAATCTCTCTATTTTAAAAGAAATTAATTTTTAACTATTGATTAAATGATACTTTATTTCTCACCAAAAAGTTAATTTCAAGTCTTCAAGAAAAAGCCACTAATTAACAGGACAATTCCCTCACATTTAGAGGTGAAGTCATAAATATCGTGATAGGTTCAAATAATTATTTTATTCTTTTGAAAAGTCAAACGTAAATTTTTTAAAAATTATTCAAAGGTTGTTTAAACTTCAAAGAGAGTTTTGATTTTGAACTTTGGAGCCGTGGCCTCGCCGAATCCAGCTTGGCCCTGTGCCTATCATCACCAATGTTAAGTAATTAATTAAATCTGATGAGATGGGTCAATAAGGCTATTTCTCTGATAACAAATACTTAATAAAATCAGTTTATTTCAAATTCAATTAACTTTTGAATAAGAGTGAATGTGAATGAACTAACAAAAAAAAACTCACCAAAATGTTACGGTTTAAGTAAGATTCGATCTTAATTAGGATTAATTTTTAAAGAAATATAGTGTCATTTAAATTACCATTCTTGATATTATTATTATTATTATTATAAAAATAATTTTGTTCTGGCCGAATTAAAAAGTACCTCCCTCTCAATGTGAGTTCTAAACATCCCAAGTACTTCTTTTTTTATTGCCCATAATACCACATTTACTCCATTCGTGTAGTTTTGAATATATACGAAACATGTGGCCCATTAATTTACTCACTTATTTGATCAGCAAAATAATATGCAGTAGAAGCAGAACTTGACACTTTGTTAATTCAACCGTTGTTTAAAAAACTGGATTAGGGATATTGTGTGCCTCTCTGGTCCCCCCTTCCTCTTACGTTTTCATTTTGGGTACAATTTTTTCTCCTGCTTCAAGCGGTCCATGTATTCAATCACCGTCTTAAACTAGTCATCCATAATGCATAAAAAGTCAAACAAAAAAATTGATACCACAACGTGAAGTTTGATTCCTAACTCACATTAATCATTGTGAAGCACATGAACTTCTTTTTTTTATTAATATATACAATGCTTTCTAATACTTTCCTTCCCTTCTAATACCTTCAAAAAAAAAAATCTGCTTAGATATATTATTTATATCACACATCATTATTCCATTTAAAAATATTTTATCTCACAAATAAACAATTCCAAAACGTCATACACTACAAAACAAAATAATTACTCTGAAGTTTAAAACCGAGTCCCTGATCATAAACTCTAATATATTTAAACCGAGAACATGCTGCTCCTTTATCTGCCTTGGAAGGAAACCATTATCTAACATATCAAAACCAATCTTGCCAAAATGGAAAAGAGTTATGCATATGAGCCATATGACATTAAATGGTATATATTTTTGTTTTTTTCCCGTCAATGTTTATGGCACTAAGGAAGGTGGGAATTTTGCTACCCAAGAAATAAGGCATAACTAGTGTGGTGCAAATGCAACTTTCCATTGTATACGTCAAGGAGAAAAGACCAATTAAGATATAATATATAAAAGAAAGGATAATTGGTGTTTTGATTATGAAATTAGGTAGACTTTGAACTTTCAATGCCTAACTTGGTGTGCACTTCTTGCAGGCAGCCGGCCACTGCCCACTAGGTTAGTAATTGGGTTAGGAAGGAACCTGTGGACCTGAGCTTGACTTCTCCATTTGTTCTATTCGATGGCGTTCAAATTCGAAAGAGACAACTCACTTTCCCATATGTGTTATATATATTGCGTTCAAAGCTACTTCAAGATCAATCTTAACGAAGTCCTTGTCAAATCTTATTCTTTTTAAGTGAACAAGAAGGAAAGAGAAACTAAGAGGAAATGCTTTTATCAAGCTTTTTTGTCTCTTTACTTTAATTGTGGGAAGGGGACTGTGATTATGGAACTATACAATAAATGTTCTATGATTATGGAACTATACAATAAATGTTCTATTTTCTTTGAGATTAAAGCAATACTCTTTTTTCTGTAAGGAAATGAATATTTTTTAACCAATTTTTACGTAAATTAAATTCTTTAGATTAATATATTTAAAAAAATATATTCCCAGCTGATCAATTTAGTGTACTTATTAAGATAATAATTAATTTTTTAAGTGTATAATAAAAATTTAGGAAAATGAGGAGTTATCTTTTACTAAAATCAAGATATGCCACAAGCACCATGTTCCATTTTACTAGTTAAACTTACCTTTATTAGGACTAATTTAATCTCTTAAATTATATTTAAAACTATATTATTACTAATTATCAGAAAAATAAATTTCCAAGATGAAAGTTATATTACACTGATTTATTAATGAGAATAAAGTATCAATACTTTTATATCAATGTAATTTTAGAGTTTTTTTTTTTTGTTCTTTAAGGTATCCCTACAAGTTATGAGCACCTTAAAACTAATTCCTTTTGAGTTTTGTTGCGATTGTTGCGATTGGGAGTCACTTTTAATAAATACTTATTTTAAGAATCAAATTTGTGTTCTTACCTTAAAAGTACAATTCGTTTATACCACTACACTTAAAATTTGTTGGTAATTTTAAAATATCTTTATCTTATCTTATTATTTTAACGATATTAAATAATAAATTAGTGTCTAACAAGGAGAGAGTTATTTTTTAAAGGTGCGAAATGAGAAGATTTTCTTCTTCTTCTAAAAGCTATATGAATCGTTCATATTTTTTTTAAGTACATCATAGTTACTTATAAATAGTTTTATTATTGTTATCAAGTAGTATTCGAATAAGATTGTAGACAACTTAATTTATTTATCTTCCTGAATAAGATTATAGACATCTTAATTTATTTATCTTCCTGATTTGATTAAAAAAAGTCCCTACACATAAATGACTTATATAAAAAATATAATTTTAGCTAAATTGAAATTTAAATATACAATAATGTATATAATTATACATCACATACCTACATTCAGGTTTTTTTAAAATATGATTTATTTTTGGATTGAAATTGCCGATTTTTTCATTTTAATTACCAAAGTTGAGTTATGGCTTAAAAAACACATTTTTTTAATACATTAAGAAGTGACCTTCTGAAAAAGAAAAAAGAAAGAAAAAATTTAAATACACTTGTTTAAAAAAATATTGATTTTTTTCAATTCAAAAAATGGTTTTGCCAAAGATGACTTATGACTTAGAAAATGTATTTAATTTGTTCAAATTACTTAAAACAAAATACGTTAAATAAAAAAAATTCATTAAGATGATATAAATTATTCTTCAAAACAAATACTGAGCAAGGAACAAACTAAAGAATAAAGAAAACCAAAAAATATTCACACACTAAAAAAATCCAAAATAGTGAAGAGAACTTAAGAGTCCGTGAGGGGGGAGTTACATCCCAAATTGGGCCTCAATTGGTCATTCGCGGCTGAAAGAGGCTTTCCTTCATGTCTCAACCCTTGTGTTCTTTATTGATATATTTGGATCTTAATTGTTGTTAAATTATGAACACATGATAATGTATGAGAAAAAACTTGAAAGAACTTGGAACTTCTTAATGCATTTTTTAATATATATATCAAAATTTTGAAGTTTGTGAACTATCTTCTATATTAGCTCTACAATTAATAAATAATGTATAATTATTGACATCTTAAGATAAGAAATTAAATATTTTCTTGGTTATGTAAACAACCTTGCAAGCTGATAAAAGAGAGAAGAAAAAGGGTGCAAGATAGAGATGGAACTAATGATATCACACACCACAATAACGATCATGGTTGGTGACTTAGTGCTATGCAAGTTATTAAAAATAAATATTTTATTACTATAATGTCTTGTCCAATTGGACAATATCTTATGATTTTCTTCACTTGCATCTATATGCATATTTTGTAGGTAATAAAATTCAAACTCGTTTTTTGTTTTTTTATTTTTTTTATTTTAAAGAGGATTGAATCTTAGGATTGATTCCTCAATGTATTCATTTTTCCTTAAAAAGAAGTGGGGTTTGATCTTCACTTGTGAAGTAGAAGTAGTAGGCCTTTAAGGGCAATCCTTGGCCTCCTTACTTGAGTTCAAACCAATATTATTTATATTTTATTTATGTCTTCCTTTATATTTGAATTTACTTTTAAATTTTAATTCCCTCCAACAGAAAACACAAAGTGATAATGTGATATATAGCAAAAAGTTTGTTTTTTCTAATAAATTTGTCTCGCCCTGAAGAATTTACTTAAAATTCAATTTTCTGTTTCTTAAGAAAATAAAAATAAAAAGGCCCCACATATTGTGTGCGCTTTTATTGTCATTACTATTATTTATTTATTGGTTTTTTTATATTGATATAACAAAACAAAAAATTTTTAATTTCATATTCTTTGAAATTATGTATTAAAATAAGTTTTTTTTATATTGAGAAGTCGGTTTTAACCCACTTCTCAACTTGATTATTTTTTTTTCATGAATTATAAATTACATTTAAAATCTTGTATCACTTATTTAAAACTTTATACCATTCATTTAAAACCCTAAATTACTTATATAAAACTTTAAACTACTTATTCAAAACCTTAAATTAATCAATCAAAACTCAAAATCATTCAACTCAAACTCTAAAATACTTAATAACTTAAAAATATATATAAGAAGACATTGAGAAGTCAATTTCATTCTTAACATAATTTTTTTTTAAAAAAGATTAAACACGTTGAAAAATTAGTTTTAATGAAATTGATTTTCTAACATAAAAAAATATCTTATTTTAATACTTAATTTATAAAAAGTATGATTATGATAATTTTTTTTTTACTATTTTAATATAAAAAGCATTGTTTTAAAAACCGGTCCAACCGGACCGATTCAACCGGTTGGACCGTAGACCGGAAGCCCCACCGATTCTAGTTCAACCAAAGAACCGCCCGAGCGGTTAAACCGCAAAAATTATAAAAAAACCGGTTAAACCAGTAAAAAACCGGAAATAAAAAACTGGTTGGACCGGTCATCAACTTTTAAATTGAATTTTTATTAAAAAAGAAAGAAGAAAATGGTTCCTTTTTGAAGAAAAACTTAGGATTTAGCTCTTTTAGAAGTTAGGTTGAGGGTTTCCACAATTCTAGTCCTTCGTTTTCACAAAATAGGTGACAACACTATAAAGCGGTTTATGATTTTTGTGATTAATTATATATATATATATAGTATATAGTATACCGGTTCAACCACCGGTTCAACCGATCAAACCGATCAAACCTTGAACCGCTTTCCTCTTCGGTTATCCGGTTCAACCGGTTTTTAAAACATTGATAAAAAGACTCTATTTATTTAAGCCCTTGTTATTCAAAAGAAGCAAAACCTTAAACCCTATCTATCTTTAGGGTTTTGGTTTTCTGCGACGAAACTCACAAATTGCTGTATCCACTCAAGGTATTGCGATTTCCTCTTTTTCCATTGATTGCAATAATCAGCTGTTGGTGAAACTGAATTCATTATATGTGCGAGCATTTGAACTACAATTGTTTAATTCCATCAGATCCAAATTTGAAATTTCCAAAACCCTACTGAGCGAGTGGTTTCTCTCTCATTTCTGAGAGCAGAGATTTGGTTCCAGTGAGTGCACTGCGATTGGCGTCAACGTCGGCATAACCACTCCCAAGGCCAAGTCTCAAGGTATTGCGATTTTTGTCGATTTCTTCTCTGCTTAGATTCATATTTTGGGGCAACGAATTGGTGTTAGCAAATTGGGTATTAGGGATTTGTAGCTTTTGCTTTGAATTAAATAAGATTGGAGCAGCAAGTTGGGGTTCTGTCAACATTGTTTCAGGTTCTGGATTTTTTCTACTGTAGCCATTTTATGTGATGTGGATGTCTGTAGCTCTGCATTGCAACTTTTGGGTTTAAATTTAATGGTGTCTGCTGTGTCGTGTCACAACCTCAGCTGCAAACTTAATTTTGCTTTTTGGATTTTGGCTTAGCTTTCAGCTGGTGAATATGACTGAATAAGTGGATTTGCTTGTGCTTGGAAGTGTTTGGCTCTGTACTTCCATCTTTGCAGTGCTAGATACATCTTCGAGTGGATGCTAAAACTTGAAATCTGGCCTATGATTCATTGTGAGGAAGTTTGGATAAAAGAGCATTTAAAAGTTGTAGAAGATACTAGATACTGGATGTACCTTTCAGTTGTAATTAAATAAGATTGGAGCAAGTAGGGGTTCTCATGTCCTTCTGTCAACGTAGTTTCGGGTTTACGGTTTTCTTTGCTTCCAGAAATGTCTCTGTTACTAGTTGTTACTTATTTAGGTTTATCCATTTGATGTAATGTGGATACGAGTCATTCTGTATTAGAATTTTTGGGTTTAGTGGTGTCTGCCGAGTCATGGCAGAACCTGTGGTACAAACATAATCTTCCCAAGAATTTCTTTCTTTTTTTATGTTAAGAAAAATAGATAGCTTGTGTATTTCCCATGGGGATATTATCTACTGACTACTTTTAAATCTTCCTTTTTTTGGGTATTTTCTATGAGTGAAATTAGTAGTCTTGGTCTGCTGGCCGGTGAAAGGATTGTGATTCTAACATTTGTCATTGCTGGTTGGAGGCTTTAGGGGTTTTACATGGTAATTCGAAGTCAAAGTTCTGTTCTCATTTTCAGTCTTGCCTATAGCTTAGATACACAGGCTGATTAATAAGAACTTAAAATGGAAATTTCCTAAAAATTGCTAAAATAATTATAATATTAGTCTAATTTGTGGGTTATACCTAATTTTTTTTAATTGAACTGCATTGGTAATTTTTCGTGTGAATTCAAATAAGTATTTGATCTTGCCATCTGGGGTACTTACTTTCATTCTCTGTCTTTCATGGTTTGCTTTTATGTTGGGTTCATTTGGAGTTGGACAAGATAAAGTCCTTTGCACTTGGGTTTTCTTCTTTAGGTGATGTGCCATATTGCCAATGACATCATGCTTTTGTTGTCCAAGGGAAATTATGCTTTTATTTAGTGATTCTGAAATTATCTTAGCAGTACAAGTTCTTTCAAAATCTTTTAGTCAATTTGTCTTGTGCTGAAATTTAGCAATTTTTATTATTTTTTCTAGTGCATGATTTGATTAATATATTTAATTTCCAGCATTTGCATTGAAATATTTGATTGAATTTATTGTGTTTCCTGTGCAATAAACAATGTTTCAAATGTTGAGTGAATCTTACAATTAGGTAATCAAGTGTGAGAACCAGATTTTTATCCAGCAAAAAAAGTGTGATCAACAGAACTAGATGGATATTTTGGGTTCTAATTGACTTCTTTGTTACTTAGGTAATAAGGGAGTGCACAGGTAAAAATGGGGTCATCTGTGGGTTGGAAATGGGGGAGCTAAATTCCACCTGCATGTATGACAAGGAAGGGTTAGAGGAGGTAGACTTAAACAGGTGCATGTATGGGAATTTCAGTGCCCTTTTTAATTATCTAGTACAAATGTCTTGATACTAAAAGGGATCCGTGAGTTATATAATGTATGCAGGAAAGCATTGAAATTCCCAAATACATTGTTCTGCTTAGTCACATTATGATTTCTTATGTATCTGTTTATTGGGTATGTGAGCTGAAAACTGTTATTTTCTTCTTTGATTAGGTGATAAGATGTTAAGCATAAATTTTTTTTACTCATTTTATGGTTCTTGATAGCTTCACAGCATATTGTGTCTACAAGTTAGTATTTAAATTATGTTGGGTACCCCAGATTTAAAGATAAAAAGTAAGGAAGTTGTTTAAATCTCTTGACTCCAGGTACATGTGTGAAGGCCAAAGGGGAGAAAGATGAAGACAATCTCTGGAAATTCTATTTCAACGAAACAAATATCTCTTTCAAAAGCAGCGAAAATTCTATCAAAATTTGTCTCTGCTGAGAATGGTGCTTCACAAGTCATCAGTGCATATCTCCACCGGGCCTCTGCTTCTTTCAGTGAGCTGAACCAGCTCCACAAGGAGCTTAAATCGTCACGCTCTCATAAGAGGCACAAAAGGCACATAATAGAGACTCATGATGACAAGTTCGGAAGGCACCAGTTGGGAAGTGAGAATACTGATGAGGATAATGAAAAATCGACTCAGACTGTTGTCAAATTCAGTCAAGAACCCAATGATTCTATTGGGTATCATGCAGGAAATGTGGGTGGGAGTGAGAAGCGTAAGAAGAATAAAAAGAAGCAGGAAGTTGAGTCCAGGTATGATGAAGATAGCAGGGATAAATTTGGAGTGAGGGAAGATGAGGGAAAACTATGGACCGTGGCTCAAAATGAAATTGAGTCAGGTCGAGAACTGGGTGATGATGGTGACAGCAACACGGGAATGGAGAAGGGAAAGAAACAAAAAAGGGAGAAGAAGAATGACAAGGAAGGAACTCGTAATTTTTCCTGTAATAAGGGCAAGGTTGAGAATCCAGAAGGTGAGAGTGAAATAGGATCAGAACACCAGAAAGAGATAGAAAAGAAGATATGCAACAGTGTGGAGGGTGAAAATGGAGGGTTAGTTGATCCTCATAACTTACAGATTAAGAAGAAAAAGAAATCTAAGGCAGAGAGTGAGAATAATTTATGTGCTGAAGAGGTAAAGATGGTGCAAAAGAGGAAGAATGAAGACGTGGAAGATAGATCTGGGGACCTGACTAAGAAGAGAATGAAAAGGAAACGGGAGGGAGATAATTAATTATAGGTGTTTTAGAAATTCACTTGACAGTTGTTTAATCTTTTTTAAAATTGATAAGCATTTTCTGAACTATCGTATAGCATTAGAGGAATTTGCTTCTTGATTTCTTTCCTTCCAAATTTATTTTGTATTTTTGCCATACTTCTTTGTGGTCTTAGAAGTGTTACTGCATATAAAAGGAAGTTTTTCTATTGATTGCAATAATAAGCTGTTGGTGATACTGAATCCATCGTGTAGACAGTGTAGGGCAAAATCCACATATCAATTTATTCAATGTGCGAGCATTTGAACTACAATAATGTAATTCCACCAGACCCAAAATTCCAATGCAGCAGTGGTCCTTCCCTCTTTACACAGTACACATCAATTAAGGCTTTGTATTTGTATGTGACCACACTGTTACTAATGTTCATACTTCCATTACACTCTGTTAAGTGATAGCTCCTGTAAGGAAAGTAATCTTGATGATGCCAGGAAACTACTAGATCAAATGTTGAAGAAAAAAGGTTTGGTTCCCAATGTTACATTAGGCTCACAAGTTCTTCACTCATTTCTCCAAAAAGTTTTACAGCTTCCGGTTTCCTACCCAAGCCACACAAAGCGCATATATAAGAAGTGTATGTGTAGGAACAGTGGGAGAAGAGAACAATTACCCTTTTTCTATTTGTGAGAACTTGAGATTCGAGATTGGAATAAGAAACCTCATTCCTTCTAGAGCCCTTATGCGGCATAAGCTTAAATTCATTTGTGAGATGGGTTATACCAAACTTTTGCAGCAAATTTATTTGTCTTTCTTCGTTTCACCTCATTAATAAATAATAAGGGAAATAAAACTAGCCTAAGGAAGCAATTTTTTTCCCTGTTGCCTGCAGGTTTGAAGGATTTATCCTAAATACTATAATCACATCATAGAAAAGTTGCAAACTGAAATGATAAAATAAAAGAAAATCATGATTTGGGATTAATGATTACAATTTTGTTACCGTAACTTACAAAATTAGGGTTAAAAATCTCTATTCAGTAAAGTATTGCTTTCTCAAATTTTTGGAAGGTGACGAGTAATATCAGGCTGCTATTACTTATATTATGTAATGGATTGTTTTGACTTTTGCTACCTTCTTTGAATGGCCTGGGCCAGAGGTGGATTGGGCAAAAATAGGTGTTCTATTTTGAAAAATGTAGAGTGCTATAACAGGTGGAACTAAACTTTATAAATTTGTCACAGCTTCAATTTCCATTTATTCTAAGCCACCTTGTTGCCCGAATAGTTGTGTACAGAACTTAAGGCATTAGAGAAAAATTTTGGGGCCAAAAGGACTTCAATTTTCAAATAGGGCTCATTATCTAAAAGCCAAGATTTTCTTTGTGCTCCATACAAGGTAGGGAGTGTAGGTTTCAACAGAATGCATGACAGGGCGTTGGTACTTAGTAGCCAAATTGCTTTGAAGCATGGCTAGCGGTCTCAACATTAGAATCAACTCTGTACTCTTTAACTATTGTTCGTGCCAACGCCTTTGGGTTTGTAATACCACCAAATCCTCAAGATTAGGTGTTGTATCATTGGCTGAAAATTAATAAATAAAATCGACATAAAAAATGAAAATGCTAGAATAAAATGATTAGAAATATTGATATACTAATTATATCTCAAAATAATGTAACAAATCTCACCAAATAGTAAGCAAATTGTATATGCTCGACCATTCCTTAGATCGTAGAACCTACAAGACAAGAAAACTAGAAGATGGATGTGTATCTTGCTCTCTGTAAGACAATACACACCACCCACAAAAACTCTTAATGTATCCAAATTTAGTTGGTC
The DNA here is from genome assembly GCA_023212625.1 of Styphnolobium japonicum. Classification (NCBI taxonomy): domain Eukaryota; kingdom Viridiplantae; phylum Streptophyta; class Magnoliopsida; order Fabales; family Fabaceae; genus Styphnolobium; species Styphnolobium japonicum. The sequence continues at coordinate 13,374,471 of JALBWW010000003.1, read as the reverse complement.
ATAGGTGCACTGTCCGGAGGATACCATAGATAAGCAACCATGTTATTAATCTCCCTACTTCTGCATAGAAGAAGAGTAGGTATCTCTTTCACCCACACATTTTCCCAATCCAAGTATTACACACAATATAATGTTATATATATCTATATATTTCTCATATACCATTGCAAGTACTTTTCTTACACAAGATACATCTATGTATAGGCATGACAAAAAGGAAAAAAAGAAGAGAAAAATAGGACTTGGATGGAAGAAGAAAACATAATTTCTAAAGAAGCAAAAAGAATAATAGTAATATGCCATAAACCATGCTTTTCTTAATGAATAGTCCCTTCCCTCAAGAAGAAAAGTTTAAATGCACAAAAACAAGATACAATATCACATTCTAACACATGTTATCATTAAAGCAAATAAATAAAACTTCTAAATCATACATTGGCAGCAACCTAAACATGTTCTTAATGATAAATAAAGATGACATATGAAAGATCTAATCCATAAGACATGTTACGAAACCCTAGAGAGGTAAAGCAGTGCATAAAAAAGCTTTCTAAACATGGTCAACTCTCAAATCATGTTAGATTACTTAAAATTAAATAAAATCACATAGGGAGAATAAAGCATAACATGTCATCTAACCTATTATTTAATATAAATACTAAAAAGGTAAAAACTTAGGGCATCTCTTCAAAAAAAAGGTTAGAGTGTATTTTCTAGAAATTGAAAAATAAAGAACATACAAAAGGGATAAAGGTAACTAATGAGATTGGAACTTTTACTTACTATTTTCTCGATGATACTGGTCTTCTTGTTAGTCATTTTTAACTCTCATGACCCTTACACCAAATGAATCAAGAAAGAGAGTTGCTATAGTATCCTTATGGGTATAGAATCCTAGGTAAGTTGTCAAGCATTTATATAACTAGCAGTCAACAAATGCTTGACAACTCACTTTTGGTATCAATACTCAAAAAAAGATGGAATATCAATCAAGAAAACTGATGAGAAGTGACCTTGACAAACGTACTTTGACCTAGAAAAATGATAGAGACCACAAAGATGTAGAGGTCTAAGATCTAGATATGAAAAGAGTAACGATATTTGCACATATTTTATTCTTTCAAATCTCTCATAGATTTTAAGGTGGATTCATCTAGACCATTCAAAAAAGTTACAGTTGGGCTAATGTGTTATCCAATAGTTTGTATAAGAGTATATAAGGGATTTGTGAGGATAAAATATACGTGTTGATTAATATGAAAATGGCCAAGTGTAGAACCTTTAACTAGTCAATACAACAAGGAAGCAATACGTATTTAAAAACTCTATCAATTATTCTCTTTTCTCACAAATCTAAAGGTTTTGTCTTTCTTTAGGGTTTTCCCTTAAGAAGCTTTATGATATTCAAAACCATTGGGCATCCCCTCAACTACTAGAGGAGGTGTACATATAAGCCCTCTTAAGGAGGTAGTAAAAGGTAAAAATTAGCCAAAATAGGTTAAAGAATCTATAATTTCATGTTGTTTTCTCCAATAAACATCTAGAATATTTTTGGAAAGTTTTCAAGACTTGGATCTCAGGAAAAGACGGAGAAAAATCTAAAAAATTATTTTATCACGTTCAATGGTTTGAATTCAAATTCTCTATTTCTTTTTCTTGTGTTCTAATAAAATACTACCAAATAAAGAAAAAGTATTGCCAACTAAAAAAGAGGTATAATTTTTTTCTTAGTTGGTAGAATTTTACAAGGGTACATGATTGAGGATAAAAAGATGAAATATTGGACTGATGATTTGAATCCCAATAAATAAATGATCTTGATGAGAGACTAGTAACATTTAAATAATAAATGAAACAACCTTAAAAAGAGGTTAAATAGTGCCAAGGGACCCTTAGTAATTTTTTAATAATTTTATACACATAAAAATATATAGAATAAGGTAAGTGTAACTTTGAAAACTAAATAATTATTAATAGAATATGATCAAACTTTACAAAAAAAAAAGGTCAACTCAATTTACTTACCGTTCATATCATACATTAAAAGGTATCACACAACCCTTTTCCTAAAAATAAAAAAAAAAGTTAGCGCACGTATTGTGGGCCCTAAACGCCTAAAGACGACCGTTGCAGTTCCCTAGCTCCTCCTCGTACTGCTCGCGCACTTGAAAGTTACCAATCCAATACCATTCTCTCTCTCTCTCTCTCTCTAACATTCAAAATTCAAACATTCAAAATTGTGAAGCAAAGCCAAAGCAGCCACTTCCCTTATACATAAACAAAACTCATGTAAGTGTCACTCTAATCATAATGGGAGCTTCCATTTACGCATTCCACACCACACATGAGAAAATTTTCATGCATAACTAGCTCTATGCTATTGCTATGTTTTTTCATTTGTCTGGTTGGAAAGAAACTTCAATGCAAAATTAAAGTGCCATTCCCATTCCTAAGAAACTGAGCTATTCACTCTTTTGTGAATTTTCTTACACAATGAGAGAAGAGAACCCATCAGAGAACAGGTCCAAAGTTTCAAAATTTGCAGACCAAAACCAGATTCCAAAGCTTCAAAATGCCAAAGGCAACAACACCAACAATCACTCAAAACCAAGGCTGGGTTCTTCGTGGGGTGCCCACATTGTCAAAGGGTTCTCGGCAGACAAGAAAACCAAGCTGCAATCAACGGTTCCGACCAAGAAACAGCACCTAACTACCTCGGATGTTGCTAACCAGAAGAACCCATTTGTGCCAGCTCATTCAAGGGTCAAGAGGTCCCTCATAGGGGACTTGTCGTGCTCCATAAATGCTGCCCAGGTTCATCCCCATAGGAGACAATCATCCACTGACTTGTTCACTGAGTTGGATCACATGAGAAGCTTGCTGCAAGAGTCCAAGGAGAGAGAGTCCAAGCTGCATGCTGAGTTGGCAGAGTGCAAGAGGAACCACAAGGTCTTGGATCCTTTTGAGGCTGGGAAGAGTGAGGCTGATGAGCTTCTAAAGAGAGTTGCTTTGTTAGAAGAAGAAAAAACCAGCCTTTCTGAGCAATTGGCTGCATTGACATGTGTCTCAGAGAGACATGAGGAAGTAGTGAAAGGTGAACAGAAGGATAGCTCAGTGCAGAATCTTGAGCTGGAAGTTGTTGAACTGAGGCGTTTGAATAAGGAGCTGCAGCTGCAAAAGAGGAACCTCACTTGCAGGCTCTCTTCTCTGGAGTCTCAGATGTCTTGTCTTGCCAAATCTTCGGAGGTAACTTTTTTTTCTTTTTTTTTTTCTTTCAATTTGGCTAATTCATTTTTGTAATACGCAAAAGGTTCTTTCTTTTCTATTTCTTCGGGTTGTCGGATTGGAATAGATGTGAACAAGTGAAGGAACAAATTAGAGCAAGAGTTGTAACACTCATGTAATTGACATGGCTTAATTAATATGTATTTAATGCTTCATTACTAAACAGATGGAAGAACCATTTAATGCTTCATTTCTGATTCATTCTTTTGCTAATTGATTTTGTTTTGGTTGCTTCTTTTTCTCTTCTTAAGGTGTAGTATGTTTGCCAATTGCATTATATTTATCCCTTTTATTTTGGTTTCACCATTAGTTTTGTTAAATTTTTAAGAGTGAGCTTTACTTTAGTTTTCCTGATTTGCCTTTTTTAACTGTTCTTCTCTGATCAGAGTGACATTGTTGCAAAAATTAAAGCCGAGGCATTATTGCTCAGGCTCACGAATGAAGACCTGTGCAAACAAGTAGAAGGTTTACAGATTAGCAGATTAAATGAGGTTGAGGAGCTTGCCTACCTGAGGTGGGTGAATTCATGTTTAAGAAATGAGTTGAAGAATACATCTTCAGCATTGGATTCTGATAAGCCATCTAGCCCTCACTCTGTTGTGAGTAGTGAAGAATGTGCTAGTTCCTTCTCTGATCAAAGCAATCGGTACTTGAACTGTAGTAGTGCAAATAGGTTCAATTTGATGAAGAAGCCAAAAAAGTGGCCCATAACTAGTGACCATTTGTCACAAGTAGAATGCCCAGATAGTCTTATTGTGAAAAATTGGATTGAATCAGAGGTAGGGGGAAGCCCCAGAAGAAGACACTCTATCAGTGGATCCAACTGCTCAGAGGAAGAGGCTGTCCTGAGTAAGAGAAGACAGTCTGATTGTTTTGTATGTTCAAAAGAAATGGAAAAGGAATCAGTGCCATTATCTGCTCAACAATCTGATTTGGAAATTGTCCAAAGACCACAATATTTTGGCAACTGCCAAGAAGCTAACAGGCTTTTGGCTTCTTCAGATGTTGAGAAGAGGGCCCTACGTATTCCTAATCCACCTCCAAGGCCTTCATGTTCTATTTCTAGCAAAACAAAACAGGAAAGTTCAGCTCAAATTCCACCTCCTCCACCTCCACCTCCCCCGCTACCTCCTGTGAATTTTGCATCAAGAAGTAACACAGGGATGGTAAAACGAGCTCCACAAGTGGTGGAATTGTACCATTCACTTATGAAGAGAGATTCTAGAAAGGATTCTTCAAATGGAGGACTCTCTGATGCACCAGATGTTGCAGATGTTCGTAGCAGCATGATTGGAGAAATTGAAAACCGTTCATCACATTTGCTTGCCGTAAGTGGTTTTCCACTTTATGTACCTCTGTTCTCAAATTTCAGCTTTTTCCATAAGGAATTTCTTATACGATGTGGATGATTTCAACTACTGGTTCATATTTATAGTACTTACGCTTTCCTTGTTTTAGAAGCGTACACATAAGGGGGAATGGAATCTTCTGATCTAATATCAGATTTATCAAGCCATTTCAAAATCTTTTGTATCTAATTTTGGTGAGCAGTCTGCGTAACATCTATATTGCTAATAACTACCCTTTGATATTTAGATAAAGGAAGATATTGAGACTCAGGGAGAATTTGTGAATTCATTGATTAGAGAGGTGAACAATGCAGTTTATCAGAACATAGAAGATGTAGTGGCATTTGTGAAGTGGCTGGATGACGAACTCTGCTTCCTTGTAAGTTTTTTTTTTGTTCTTTTTTTCTTTTTTTCTTCTTTTACTAATGACCAGTGTAGACTGAAATTATGTCATGTACAAATTAAGGTATAAACTTTGCTACTTTCAGCTAGAGTAAATAGTTCCAAATTATCTGTCATGGAATTTAATATGTGGTTGTAATTGTTCATGGAATCTATTGGAGATTCTTTTCTGTTAAATTTTCTATTATTCCTATGAAAATGTACGAACATTATGCATATTTTTGTCATGTGATATAATTGTGATTGTATACATTCTAAGGTGGATGAGAGAGCAGTCCTCAAGCATTTTAATTGGCCAGAGAAGAAAGCTGACACATTAAGAGAAGCAGCATTTGGGTATCAAGATTTGAAAAAATTGGAGTCTGAAGTTTCCTCCTACAAGGATGGTCCCCGGCTGCCTTGTGATATTGCTCTAAAGAAAATGGTTGCATTATCAGAAAAGTAAGCAACTCAAATACTGTAAAAGTGCCTTGTGTCTCCCTTTCCCCTTGCCTGACCCCAGAAAGAAGAAAAAGTTCATGAGGTCCTAAATTCAGTCTGTCTTGCCAACATTTATATTTGTGTACTAATTTCACTTTCAGGATGGAGCGTACTGTTTATAACCTTCTTCGCACAAGAGAGTCTTTGATGCGTAACTGCAAGGAGTTTCAAATTCCCATAGAATGGATGCTTGATAATGGAATTATCGGCAAGGTACACTATAATGTGCATTAATCCTTACAAATGTAAATAATAAATGTGTAGAGGAGATTATAATTGTGCCATTACAATACTATTAGAGCATAACATATATTAGAATGTTTCTACTGGATTGTGTTTCCTGGAAAGTTGATAAGCAAGTAAGCATGTTACCTATTGATGTGGTGGTCCATAAATTAAGGGGATTAGGTCTTTGTTAACAATCATCCATCGGGCAAGATAGTTGTAATATTCTATGATGCTGTGCTGGAAACTTGAAAAACCATAATGCTCTATCTGATATTGCTTCTTTATAGCATTTTATATATCTTGCATGATCCACCAATAGTAGCTTCACATGACATTTGATTCAACAACTGCTTTTTTGCAGATAAAGCTAGGCTCAGTTAAATTGGCAAAAAAGTATATGAAAAGGGTAGCTATGGAACTTCAAGCAAAGTCAGCATTAGAAAAAGATCCTGCAATGGATTACATGCTTCTCCAAGGAGTAAGATTTGCTTTTAGAATCCATCAGGTTTGTCCCGTGATATACTTTGGTATCTTTGCCCATGCTATTAAGTAAAGCCTCCAATGTTACAGTGGAATTCGTGTTCCTTCACTGTAAGATTCGCAGTAAACACGAAGAAAAAGGACTTCATGCAAATTTTCTGTTTTCAGTTCATACTTCTCTCCGTATTTTCTTCCAGACAACTGTGTTTCCCAATCATAAGAGCAGAACTTTTCCTAGAATTTTTCTTTTCTTTCTTTAATAAATTAAACTGCATAATAATAAACATGTGAACCTGTTCAAGTCACAGTGACTCTTGAATATGTGGTAGAAGGTGATCTTTATTTATTTCTTAATGCAGTTTGCAGGAGGTTTTGATGCAGAAACAATGCACGCATTTGAGGAACTTCGCAACCTTGCCTCTCTACTTAACAAAACATAAGAGATTGGTAATGGTTTCAGCTTACCATCTCAGTAAGCTATATACTGACCTTTCATAGTTGCAATCTGGATTAGTTTTGTGTTTGGTCTGTGATTCCATTACATTTTGGTAGTGAGAGATAGGCAATGTATAATCAGGCTTTTTTGGAGATGTCAATTGTATTCAAATAGCACGACATCAAAATCAAATTTTGTTGTGTAACTCAATGTAATACTGCAGAATATATATCAATTTTATTATGTGGTGGAACGAGATCCCCTAGCATTTAAGAAACTTTAGAGAGCCTGTGTTTTTGTAACGTCAATTATTTGATGTAATTAAGGGAACTGCTTTTTAATTACTGTGACTGGAACAGATAAATTTCATTGGACAACAAGTTTTCTGGTTGGTAAAGCCATTTCGTGAAATAGTAATTTTCTTCAATTAATAGATGTAATATAGTGATATATCTTTCGTTTTCTACAAAAGATAGATAAATTGATTTCAACTTCCTTTTTCATTTTTTGGACAAAAATTATTTCCTTGTTTACTTCATATGTTTATGAAGGTCTTGGTTGTATTGTCATTTGCTACCATGATTGGTGTTTTCTTTTAATATATATATATATATATATATATATATGTATACTTTTTCTTAATTTAATGTTTCCTTATCTTTTAATTTTGTATTATTAAATTGAGACTATCAAGAAAAAAAGGAAAAAAAACATTTCTCAGCAGAAGATTGTAATTTTTGTTTTGAAAGAGAGAAGGAAATGTTGTAGCCCATAAACTAGCACATTTAATTTAACAGAAACTTTTGACAATTGTGTTTCGCTAGAGGAAGTTCCAACGTAGATTTCCCCAGCTAATGCTTTTGATGGATTTGGTTCTGTTTCTTGTAGCACCATCAAAACAGGCCAGGCTAACACGCATTTAGTTCAGTTTCGACAGTTTCTTCTGCACTAGATCTTGTGCTACCCTTGTAGACCAAAACGGGATGGTTTAGTTTGGCTCAAAATTAAACAGATTCAAATTGAAAATTTAAACTTTTTTTAATTTCGGGTTGAACCAACATGTTATGCTAGTTTCTACAAAATAAAATATTCTTTCATAAAAAAATTTCCCTAGAAACTATTATGGTGTATCAATCAGTGATTTCATCCTGGTTGGCAAATTACCTATGAAATGGTCTAAATTGAACTTAGTTTACTTAATTAGGAAGGGCCAAAACAAGTTCCCCGTTTTGTTTTCCTCTCCATTGTATAAAGCAAGCAAGTTCTTCCATGGGGGAGAGCGCATTTTCCCTCACCATGCGAGAGTTAAGTCTTTTTGGAAAAATAAAGTTACAATTTTATTTATTTGTATTCTAGTTGTGCTGTTTTTTTGGTAACTTCTGTCTAATTGTGTAAAAACACAATTACAAAATTTTGTAAATTTTCCTCTACAACATGTAAATTTTGAGTTGTGCACATTTTTTTGAGGCAAAAAAGTCCAGTAGGGAAATAAACACTTTAAAGCATAGACGAAGAAGAAGAAAATAGAAGTGAAATTATGATGAGTTTATAATGCCATAAGTTGTAGGGATGCCATAAAATATTAGCACAATCGATACAACCGAAATAATAGTTATTTATTTAATAATGAATTTATTTTTATTATTTTAGTAGTATAAATTGTTCCAACAAATTATGGCATGAATGCAACTTGTTGCATTGGAGAATGATAATGAAAATTATTTGAGATGAGGTATTAAAGTGATATATTCAACCTGCCATCACTTGTTTTAGCCTGACGGAGGGAAGTGAGAGATTCGCGAGGGTAGAGGGTAGAGGGTAGAGAGGGTTATTATATATAGCTTATGAGAATTGAAGAAGAAACGGAGGATGCATGCCTCAATAGCACTATATGAAAAGCAATCATTGCTTCCTGGTGAAGTTGCTCAGACAGCAAAGTATGTGGCTAGGTAAGGTTTGTGTACCATGCTTTCGCATTCGACTTGTTTAATTTAATATATATATATATATATATATATCAAGTTAACGATTAATTGTGAATATTGATAACAAATTTCGATTCAAAGATATTTTTGTAATGGGCATAATAATATTCATTGTTCCATTCTTGTGTTCGGAAAAAGAGATACAAATACTATTCACAGTTGGAGGATTCTTCTATCATTTCACATCAAACTGTTATCGAGTCTTTAACATCTATTCCCATTACTATTTGAATACCGAATGCATCTATTCCCAGATGAAATGGGAATGCTCCGGTCACAGATACTTGCTTTTTTAATCTTTTCTATAACCCTATCAATCAATAAATGTATTTGATACAGGTATTATACGCTGCCTCTGTACTCCTCTCTTTAAAAATAAGTGGTTGAAGAAACATTTTGGCCAATACCAAAACAAGATAGAAACTTGTGATAAAACCTGTCTTTCTTTTTTTTCTTTTTATTTTATAGAGGAACCTAATATATATATATATATATATATATATATATATATATATATAGCTCTAAGAGTAAGTCTTAACACACTTACTCAAGTGAATAACTTTTTATAAACTTTAAATTTCATTAATCTAATCGGTAGATTGAAAGTTCTCATTAAGTAGATCAAGCCTACAAAGTTTTATAGAATTTTAAAATTAATTGATACTTCATTTAACTACTTTATTTTAATATATAATATGCTTTTTAAAATATAAGTAAATGTCGGTTATAAGATTAGATACTTAAGCATGTCCAATTTATCTTAAATTTGGTATGCATAATCTTCATGATAATATTACATGATTTAACGGTTAAATTGAATAAATAATAATTCTATAAAAAGTTATTCAATGGAGTAAGTGTAGCAAGACTTACTCTTACAGTAAGTGAATCCCCACCATATATATATATATATATATATATATATATATATATATATATATATGGGGAGGGATCAACTTACACCGGCGTAAGATTAATCACTCTTACACCACTTAATAACTTTTTATTGGATAACTTTCTTATAAAATCCACCGTTAGATTGAAAGCTTCTATCATGTAGATCATACCTATAAAATTCCATATCAATGCGAAATTGTTTTATGACTCATTGATATACATCAAAATTAACGTAATATAAACTATTAAAATATATGAAAATATAAACTATTTGATTATATTCTTATTGATATTCAATTTTTTTAAAATTTGACACAAATAATCAATATAATGGATAATTATAATTTAAGGTTGGATCAATAAAAAAACATACTCAATAAAAAAACTATTAAGTGGTGTAAGTGAATTAAGTCTTACACCGATATAAGTTGATCCCCCCATATATATATATATATATATGTAACACATTTTGCGGGAGAAACTAATATTTATAAAACACGCACATTGAAAAAACTCAAACTCGTAAAAAAAAATATCTGTGTCTTCTAATTTGAAATTGAATATACACTGTATAGTATTTTATAATGTTAATTCTAACATTATTTGTTAAATTATATAAATAACTAAATTAAAATTTTATTAATAATACCCCATCATACACATACCTAGTTAGTCAGATAAAACTTGATTGCTATATATCCAAATGTTCACGTATTCAAGTTTTTTTCATCCTACCGTTGCATCATATCATTTCCAGATACCATACCCACATCTATGCATCATATGTTGTCATTGAACGAAAAGCTCAAGACACAGCAAAGAAAGAAAGAAAAAATTATAGGCGAGTACTATAGTCAAATTTACATGATCCATTGAAGTAATACGGGTTTGTTCTACAAGAAGCATGCAGCACTATCACAACTGAAAATTTGCCTATGTATTGTATAACATGAAAAAGGGCAATAGGCAATATGATCACTCAAGTTGAATCTAAAATATTTGCAAGGACACAAAAATGAAATATGACTTAGTCCCAAGTCATAGAAGAAAATAACAAAGATAGCACACATTTTTCGCAGAGTCAAAACCCATAAATGCTACACATACTACTATAGACCCCTTTGCCGTGAAGATATGGAATCAAGGTACAAATTTAATGTCTTTGAAGTATTCGTGCTCGACAGCGCTCCTGGCAGTAATTCTTTTGCTGGGGTCCAAGCAAAGCATACTCTGGAATACAATAGACATACACTAAAGTAAGCACCAGAGAAAATCAATAGAAATACCTGATGAACCACAAAAATTGTATGCTAGTATCTAAATTGAAGAAAACTCATAAAAGTGAAAAATATGGATTGATATAGAGGATTGAAAAAATAATATTAATGAAGTAAATTCAAAATGTCATGGGATCTTTCATTATATAATAAATCAGATACTGGAAAGCATTTATCTTATAATCTTATAATATCAACATTTCGGGGACAACTAATGTTCAAGAGCAAATAAATTCAAGGGTCATTCACTAGCATCTCCCTTTTCAAATTAATGAGAAAAACAGAGGATAATCTCTCTCCCTCTCCTTTCAGTTCAAAATTTAATGGAATTGAGTATTACTAATTGGTAGTAGGAATCATAACTAATGAAGTGCCTAAATAGCAATAACAAAGGAATATTTGACTAACTGAACTTTTCATTCATGCATGGTTAACCTTTCCAAACTACCTTGATTTCTAAGCTACAATCAGTCGTTGTTGTGCCAAATATCGTTGTACTCATGTAAAACCTTGTGAGAAACATTACCATCTAATACTTATGCTTTATATTATTGCTTCTATATTAATTTCTCTTGTTTTGTCCTTATTTTTCAACAGAAGGGAAAATACTTTCTCTTAATTAATGATGAAATATATAAAACCTTTGGTTTCATTTTATCCCCATCATACAGATTTAAGTACTATTTTTTAATAATGACAAAGAAAAAGAATACTATATCAAATGCTGCACTTACAGAAAGAAGATCAAGACCAGCTGGCTCAAGATTTGGAACCACAGTTGCTAGGTCCTGCAAAGTACAAGATAAGGTTAAATTCTTACTGCAATGAAAAACCCAAAAATTAATGCAAGTTCAAGATAAACAGCCATTTAATTACCTTAGGTAGCCACTTGGGAAAGGTTGATTTAAAATCAGGCAATGAAGTCACTCCGGGCCATGTATCTTCATTTGGCGTACCCGAAATTCTTCATACATGGAACAATATGTAAATATATAAAGCATATATATTTTTTTGACAGTTAGCATATATTATGTAGCTTTATTCATTTATTTGTTACATACATGCCTGTTTGGAAGCAAAAATTTATTTGACTATTTTGTCATTGTTCAAATCTATTTAAGCAGTTTTAATACGTTAATAAAAAATATTAAATTCATGGCTCACCAAAAGCATTGTTAAATTCACAAACCCACCAATGAAGAACCTCCATTATTCTCCTTTTCAGTCAGTAAATAAGAGCAAACTAAAAAGGGGAAAAAAGCAACTTAAAAAGGAAATGCTATCTCAAAATTCAAATCTTATTGGCTTCCTCTCTAGAGCACTTCCCTCACAATCCTACCCTCTTGGAACCAAAAAAGAAAAGGTCTTCCTTTCTCCATTACTTTCCCGAAAGAATAATTCTTGAAGAACTGAGATTATAAAATTTAATAGAATTGCCAATTTCCATGAGTTCAAATGCAATAATCATAACAACTCCAATCAAGACAAAGTTGGGCATATTATGCTTTCTTTTCCAATTTTTATTTTAAGAAATGATAATCATGTTTAACATTTGAAACAAAATGCTTGCATATCTCAAATTCCAGTCATAATCAATGAAAATAGATGACAGAGACAACAATAAAACAGAAGCCATCTGATAAATCATGAAAAGAAAGATTGGGAATAAAACTTTTTGAAGCTCATCTTTTTCTTATTATGTAGTTTCTGTCAAGCACTAGTTATTTTTATCTTAAATGGTTATAAAATGATGAAGAACATACGTTTTCAAAATACAGCAAACTAATGTTTTGGCCAAATTCTAATTATTCTGCTTCATCCCCCCACCCCAAAACAATACAAATGACACATAACAAACTTTATAACCAATTTAGCTATATTCCATATTACAGGGCAGATAAATGAGAAATGTATGTATAAATGATAGTGTACAAATAGGACTAAATAACTCATTTTATGGTTTCAATATTCAGTCAAACATCAACAGGAGCATACATAAAATGACACAGAACTACTTTTAATGCAGTATGAGGAGATAATATTTATGATTATTATATTAATGTATGACGTAATTGTAAATTGGTACGTGGGGTTTGTAATTTGGGATTTAGGGATTAATAATCAATAATTTGAGAATTTAAGGTTCAGTTGTTTGGGTCTTGGGATATCTTATTCTTAGTTGGATTATAGTTTTATTTCCTATTCTAGATTAGGATACTTGAGTCTTGAGTTTAGGTTGCTTGTCTTAGTAGATTTAGGGTCCTTTGAGTCAACTATACAAGGCATATTATCTATCTTAAGGATGTCAACTTAATGTTGAATTATTGTATATTGAGAATTTTTTAGTCTTTAGATAATCCCCGGCTCCTTGTTCCCATTCTACATCAACTTTATTTTGCTTTTTTCTCATTCTTTTTACCTTTTGGTCTAACCTAGGTGTCCTATGGTTTGCCCTGATTAGAACCCTAGCATTTGCAAGTTCCCAGTCAAACAAACCCTTAGAGGCCTCGGTAGTAGCCTCAAACAAATCGCAATGAAATGGGATTTCAAATTTGGGACCTGTAGTTCCCAAGGTTTTTATCAACAGCTTGCTTCGACCCAATCGGTCAAGGTTTTAGCAAATATCTAATGACCACTAAGGTCCTGTTAAAAGCAAGTTGCAACAACCTAATTAAGGTAATTTCCTTAGACTTGACATTATCATGAGAAGAAAAAGTGTCAAGCTGGAAACAAGGTGTACAATAAGAATATGAATAAAAAGAGAAGGAAATCATTTCAACACCAGATTGAAATTGCTCTACAAACTACAACATAAATGTCCCTGATGTCCCTGTACTTTAAATCCATGAAATATTTGGTTGGCTTGACCTTTCATATATAATGCAATGAATAGAGAATTTAAAGAAATCATGACTATAAACAGAGGATGGAGTAGGAATGCATTACTGCTATGGATCATCGACTACAAGTTACCATATTATGCTTCATCCCTCGTTGCAAATGATCCAATCCAAACATTGCAGTAAAAGCAAACTATACAAAAGGCAACATGGAAAAACCGAAAACCATATGTGGCAAAATGTAGACCAGACAAATATATAATATCTGAAGTTCTTATGATATCAATATATGAAATATCCTATGAAGAATATATGAAATATGAAATTTCCATATTTTCTTTCCTTGGCTGACATGGGTGCTTTAGGCTTGTGCCCAGTTTATCCCTCAGCCACATGCATGAGCCCTTGTCAAGCTGTTCATGCCCTGAGCAATTATCTATAACCCAAATCTAGATGAAGGCTAGAAGGGAGTGTTTGATTCAAGTTTTGAAAAAATATTCCTAGAAACATGTATAGGAACGGTATTGGACATGCTATTCCCAGGAATGATATTGCTGGGAGTGATGATTTACTATGTTTGGTTGACCCAAAGCATTCCCGGGAATGACTCCGACCGCTAGTGGGTCGGGGGTGGTTGAAGTCACCAACCACTGTCAATTGGCATGGCGGCAGTGGGTGGCTAGATTCTGGTGACCGACGACAGTGGAAGAAGTGGCCAGCCACCATTAACTAACGGCGGCGGTGCGGTGTCACCAGCGTAGTGGTCCAAGTAGCTAGCCACCGTCATCCGATGGCGTGGTGGGATAGCCAGATTCCAGTGACCAGCGCAATGGCTGAAGTCACCGGCTATCCTCAACTACTAGCGGCGGCGGGGTTGTGGATTCCTATGACAGATACGGTGGCTAAAATCGTTGGCCACCGTCAACCATTGGGGCGGTGGGGGTGGCCAGATTCTTGTGATTAGCCGTCGTGGACATTGGTGGTTGATGGCGGTCGTCGGCAATGACGTAACAATAGTTGGTTAATGACATGACGATAAAAGGGTAGGTATTTTCGACATTTCATATGGAAAAAATATTCCAATGTCGTGGGAATGTAGCAAACGCACCTCCCCCATAAGAATGAAAGTATGAGAATGTTGGACAATAATCATTCCTAATAATCATTTTTGGATGGAATGATTTTTTAAATCTTGTACCAAACATGGGAATACAACATTCCTATGTAAAGATTCCCGGGAATGAAAAAAAATCCGCGAACCAAACGCCCCTCAAAGGTATCGTTACCAAATAATTTTCATATTTGCAACCTATAGTTCCCTGGATGCTTGAAAATAGAATCTTGCTTTGAGAGAATGGGTAGCATCTAGTGGTCTTCACAGCAAAGAGTCTTTTAAAACACAGCTGATCTTTGAAATTATCAGCTGTCATGGAACTCTTTTAGTTAAAGATCACTAACAGATGGACATAAGGTGGCATAAATTTCAGGAACATTCTCTTGAGGCCATCAATAACTAAATATCCAAAATGAGACATATCATGCTTTTTTTTGTTGACTTATACTAGTTTATAGATTATTCAATTTTGGGAGGGGGCAGAGTTTTAAGATTCAGAGAAAAAAGAGAGAAGGGGAATCAAACAGACAGAGAAGCAAGAATTTGAGGCCAAGCAGGCAATTTGCTCAAAACTGAAAACTAATTTTCAAAGGACCTTGGCCATCAAAATGCCACCAACATGTTTAAAATCATTTAAATTAGGCATATAAATGTATATATATGAGTGTGCGTGTGTGTGTGTGTGTGTGTGTGTAAACTTCCAGGAAAAAAGGTCCATTACCATATAGGTAGGATTCAGATTCTTCAATCAGATCCCATATGAAGACTTAAAAATGTGCCATTTTTTAAAAGTCTAGAGACATATTCTTAGCTGAAAGATATCAATATGATTACCAAGAAATGTAAAACTTATGGAAACAAAGACATTCACCTGAATATTTTAAACAATTCATCAATCTCAGAGTCTCCAGGGAATAGAGGTCGTCGGTTTACCATCTCTGCAAATATACATCCCACTGACCAAACATCGACTGGGGTAGAATAATGACGAGATCCAAGCAATATTTCTGGAGCTCTATACCACAGTGTCACCACCTAAAAACAATCACCAATAACTATAAATTAAACACATAAATGAGAATAAATATTAAATTTGTTTAAAGTCCATTTGCCACAACACCTTTCCACAAGATTTTATATGTTGCCTAAAGAACATACTCCTAATCTCCTATCCGTCTATCAATTAAATTTTAATTGTTTTTCATTAGTGATAATCATCCCATGGTTAAATTCAGGTATGTTTTAGAAAAAACTGTTCGAATTAACAATACATTAGAGGAAAGACAAACAACAACCAAGTCTTATTCCCACTAAGTGATGTTAACAACATGGATTCTAGTACACCATTGTGCTCAATCTTGTATCAAATGTAGAGGACAGACAAACAATATATATATATATATATATATATATATATATATAAAGAAGGCTGAAATATTAATAATTTTTAGATCAGGAGCAGAAATAACAAAATACTAAATCTAGTCCCCGAGATAAGTCGTACTGCTTTACAGGGCAGTAAGATTTTCAACTATGTTTAGAGTTCCATTCCAAAAGATGCAACTTTAGAATGCAGCATAAGTACATATTCATTTTATTTTTCTTGTACAAATCCCATTTATTTCAAATTTTAATTATCTCCATCAATGACTAGAAGCAAATATAAGGCAGCACACAAACCTCGTGTGTAAATGTCCTGACAGGAATGCCAAATGCCCTAGCCAATCCAAAATCTGCAAGCTTTAGTGAATTAGTGCGGCGATCTATCAACAAATTCTGTGGTTTCAAGTCTCGATGAAGAACTCTATGCGAATGACAGTAAGCAATGCCACAGAGAATTTGATAAAGGAACATCTGCAGAAAGCATCATTAAACAATTCAAATTCCAAATTAACTGGTCCTTTCCACCAAAATTAGCATGTCTCTTTATGAATTCATGATAAAATAGATTTTATATTAATGATGCATGTTAAGGTGGAAATATTTAACCATGATCTAACCTACAAACCATGGGAAGGGAAGGTAGGGAATGTAACGCAAAACTGCTCACGCTCAGATAGTACATTAATGAGGGGGCAGCCAGGCAGGTAATAAGAAGGGAAGCCAAAAACCAATTAAATAAATTATAGCTGCATGTCAGTACAGCATCTTTATTGCCATGCTGCAATGACTTGAACCAACATAGTAGAGCTCTTTTTTAATCAAACACTTGAGATAATATTTGAACAACTTGCTACCAAACACTGGAACTTAATAAATGATATGAACAATCTGCTAATTGGCCCAGTTTTATTTATTTATTCTTAAGAACAGAGAATGCCACTTTAGTTCCATCAGTTTCAATAAACCACTTGACAGCTCCAACCAAAATGCTAAAGGCCAAACTTAATCAACCCATCATTCATTTCCAGAAACAGGAAACTTTTAAGGACAGCATCATACCAATCAAGTAATCAACCGTAATCCACGTAACTCTGTAGTTCATCATAAAACTCATGAGACATGCACAATATGTATATACCATTATACCTGCATTTTGACAAGCTAAAATTATGTTGCCAAACATAAGTTTATTTAATCATCAATCACTCTCAAATTTTCTTCATTTGATTTATGGTAAGACAAGACAAAGGAAAAGAAAACCATATAACTGCTTGTCAAATTAGATTTCTTGCTCACTCTCAATTATAACTTTAGTTAAAAAATCTAAAATCTCCAAAGAAAAAAAAATAAAAATAGAGAAGTCGCTCACTTTTACTTGTCGTGGATCTTTCACAAATTCTGGAGATGAATCCATGTGCTTCTTTAGATCCAAGTCCAGATACTCAAAAACCAGATACAATCGCTTCTCGCTGTGCACTACATCCTGCAACCTGTCATCCACACAACCACCAAGCATAACCAGATAAGGAAATGGATAAAGAGGCAGATTAAGATTTAGAACAGTAACATATGAAGCAACATAATTTCAAGGAATTGAAATGTCAAAGAAATTTTAGAGTCAAAAGATTTTCTTAGGGTCATGTAATTCTAATCCTATTTTTGATAGCATAAATAATATAATAGCCCACAAGTATGTATTTTGTAAAGCATTTATAACAGCTCAAACAGAATTTATGTTTGCTTATGGACATTATGCTGGGACATATAAACCATACAGACATTAAATATGGGAATTTAGTAAGACCAAAAACAGGACTTGAAAATGAAAATGTTCACATAATCATTGATGCATCCTACTGTCACCTCACCTACATGAACAATTCACAGCTGTAGGGTCAGTCAAATGATATCTTCAGACATCTTGACCACTACCAGTTGACCAAACATCAAACATAAACATTAACTGAATGGAATTAAAGTATCAAAAACAGGTTGTCAATTGATTCATGTAGCCGACCCCCACCTAATAGGATAAGAATTGGTTGTTGACTTGTTGTAAAGTATCAAACACGGGCTGTGTCAAAAGATGAAGACAGAATAATGAAGAACATGATAATGATAGCATTATCTAGATTCAGGATTTGAGTGACCAGGAAAATATACAGACACTTGCTTAATTAAAAAAGGCATAAACTATCAATAACATCAGCATACACGAGTGTTAGCAATACTACAATAATCTGCATATTCCCCATGAAAACATAGCAAGCCGCATTTTGTCATTCACTATAATTTAAATGCTAAATATTGGTATTCTTGCAGATCTATGATTATACTACACGAAGCAGTTAAAAAATTCCAAATTGCAGAAACATCGAATTACCAAAAATACCAGAGAACAAATCCCGCGTTAGACTCAAAACAGTACTCACGTGAACGCATTCCAAACATACAGATCAAAGAAAAGCAATGAGAAAGGAAAATATACCTAACAATGTTCCTATGCTGCATTTCTTTCAAGAGAGAAATCTCACGTATCGCAGTGCTCGGAACCCCCTCATCTTCCTGCTCCAACCGAATTTTCTTCAGCGCGATAGTCTCATTGGTGACCCGGTCACGAGCCTTGTAAACCACACCGTAGGTTCCTTCACCTATCTTCTCAACCTTCTCGTACTGCAAAATTCACAAACACAGGAAAAGAATCGGTGAGAGTTCTAAGAGAAAACTAAAAAATGGAAGGCAAAAAACCAGTGCATTATACTAACCTGTTCCATCAAACAAGCTCTCTGTGAGTTCAAAAGCGAAGTTCCAAAACCAAAGAGAAAAAGGAACGGATTGAGAGAAGAACAGAGTGAAGAAAAGCACGATCGTAGTGAAAATGGAAGATCTAACAAAGTTACCAGCGTAAGAAACGGTGGGAGCTTCGAGCGCCGGGGGAGTGACTTTCTCTGACTCCTTTTCTGGCGAGAGACTATTGTGTGTGTGTGTCTCTCTCTCTCTCTCTCCGAGTCTTCACGCTCCCTTTTTGTTTCCTCACATCCCTTTCCTTCCACACTGTTTTTTTTTTTTATATAAAAAATAAATAAATGTTTTTTCTTTTCCTTATTATTTTTAATTTTAGTGAAAATGATTAAATGAGTTTCATTTTCAAGTAAATTGTAGTTTTCAGTGCTTTTAAAAGGTGAATCCAAAAATAAAACAATAAGGATACATAGTTTGAATGAAAGGAAGCAACCGGGTTGGGTTAGTGTTAATTAAGTGTAATTCTCTCTTGATTATTCAGATTCAAATTCTAAACCATCATTTAAGGAATTAATTCTTCTAAATGCATTACAGTGTCATTTAAGATTATTTGAGAAGATATTTTGTCTTAATTAATGTAAAAGTTAGCCTAATAATGCTCTTATTATATAATAATAATACATCAAATTATCAGTATCAATTAAAGGTAACAAGCATGTCAATCATGCATATATCAAGAGGAAATTAAAAAGAGAAAGAATCCTTTCAACATGCATTTATGAAAAGCAATAATGAAACGCTTACAACATGTTATTAGAAAATGAAACAAATGTGAGAAGGATATCTACCAACTTGTGTTAATCTGAGTGGAAAGGGTTCGATCACTTTAAGTATTTTGTCTTGAATTCAATTCCTAAGGCAATGTGTATGGAGAAAACGCAATTGAAAGGGGTCCTCGCTTCACGTACTTGACCGTATCCTGTGGAATTAGTCTCTTACAGTCCGGATGAAGGGATACCTAAGTTTACCCCAAAAAAAAAATTAATAAGGATATCTTATGAGAAGGCAACCCATATGGTTCTTTATCCAAGGCTATAGATATCTTCTTTTGTGTGTGTGTGTAAACTAGAGTATTCTCTTGTCTAAAAAGTAAGAGACTAATTCCACAAAGTACGATCAAGCGTGTAAAGTTGAAATCCCTCATAACTGAATTTTATCCATAAATACTGCCTCAATGATCGAATTCAGAATAAGATACTTAAGATAATTAAGCTCATTCCACTCAAACCAACTCAAGTTGGTAGGCTAAGGATATCTTATGAGAAGACTAACTATATGGTTCTTTATCTTTCTAGTGTCACATGTTACTATCAAAATTTCATATGGTTCTTTATCTTTTTAGTGTCACATGTTACTATTAAAATTGATTTAGCCTTGAAGCCATAAGTTTGAAGTTTAGAGTAGACCTTTGTTGGGAGGGCCTCTTAATTACAACAATGTTCAATAAAAATTAATCTCACAATTTTAATAGCTTGTAGAAATACGCTGAAAAAATGTTCAAAAAATTGTCTGCTTCTATTAAGCTTGACCAAAATAATTGGGTCAGGCCATTTTTTTTACAAGCCCGAAAAAAAGGAGTCTATTTGGCCTGAAATTAAATAGTTTGATAGCTAGTGAGCCAACTTGATGTTTTTTTTTTAATAATAATATTTACACACTAAAAATTTATATCATTTTTTTACTTAATTAAATATGAATAAATTTTTATTTAATATAATATATTATTTGCTTAATGAATTTTGATAATCAATCACTTACAAATTAGTAACTGAATTAATTAAGAATTTATTCATCGTTAATTAAGTCTTATAAGTAATCGATTACTAAAATTAATTAACAAAAACTTCACTTATTATTAATCATGTGTAAAAATGATATAAATGTAAAAAAGAAGATATATAAGTATCATTTTTCTTTTTCTTTTAAGCTCATGTGTTGGCATGGTGCCATTTTTTTTATAATTCTTTTATCATCCACGAATTCCTCTCCCGTTTCTAGTTCACGACACCATCATGCCTCCACCCTCTCCTCGTGAATTCCTCTTCAGACTCTAGCTCTCCCTATTACATCATCATACGTCTCGTGAGTCTCGCCTTGTGAATTCATTTCCAACTCTCACCACAATCTCCATGCGACTAGCAATAGAAACACGCCTTCACCTCCACGGCCCTACCCTATGAAGGCATATTAAGATGGAGAGATTTAGAGGAGAGGAAAGAGGGAAGTAATTTTTTATTTTAAATAAATAATTTTTTTATTTAACTATTTTTTAAAATATAAGAAATAAAATGAGAAATTATTATATAATTATAAATATTTTATAATTATCTTAATTTAAAATTAAAAAATTATTTTTTTCTTTCTTTCTTTTTTAAACTCCTTCATTTCAAATAATATTTTAAAGTAGTATTTGGATGGAGGAATTTAAAGGAAAAAGAAAAAAATGTATAATTTTTCATTTTAAATTTATATATATTTTTTGATTAGTTTTTTAAATGAGAGACTGTTATATATTTTTCTTTTTTTTCATTAAAATTCAATATATTTTAAAATTTTTAACCAAAGACTAATCACTATTCGCAATACGTGACTTTTGCTAACCAAACATTATTTTGACATTATCGGAAATCAATCTTAAAAGCACTAAGTCGACTCTTGAGTATTCTAAGATTGACCTTGCCTTACAAGGTTAAGAAGCTTAATTTATCATATATCTTTTTAATAATATTTTTTTTATTTTTATAAATATTTTATAATTATCTTAACTTAAAAATAAAAATTTACCGCTTCCCCTCCTCTCTTTTCCTTTTCAAACTACTCGGATCCAAACATTTTGCATCCGTTACGGTCACAATTTAAGATTGTATCCGCTGCGGCAAGACAGCACATCTCCTTAGTCTATTTTCATTTTACCACGAGAGGATTACTTATAATCCTCACTCCTGGAGCATGTGACGCAATCCTTCAATCAACACACTAAACAGGAGTTAGAAGCCTATAAGTTACTGACCAATCGGGTTGGCCCTACATGGAGCTGGGCCTGCTTATTTAACAGATCTATATGTTAATTTGATGTGTGTTTTTTTATCTTAGCATAAGACATGATAGGCCACATAATTTTTTATTAACTCTCATGTCATCAAATTTCATTTTAAATTTGTGTTAAAATATTTTTAATATATTTAAAATATTTTTAAGTTTTTATAATATATTATAAAATTAATTAATCATCTAATTAAAAAAATAAATTTAAAAGTTATTTCATATTTTATTATATTGTTTAATTTGTTTCCTTAATTAATTTGTGTTATAAGTCTAATTGTATTATTAGATTTGGACGTGTATTAGTAATTTTACTTTAGTACTTATTATAATTTTTAATATAAATAAGTATTAATGCTTTGTATTTTAAAAATATCATATCAATCAAATATCATATTATTTATTAATATTTTTTCTTTTTTTATTCTTTCTCTACCTAAACATTATAATTTTAACAATTTAATTACACATTCATGGTTGAATCAACATTATAAGAATTTGAAAAGTAACAAGATAACATTGAAATAATTCGAATTATGTTTAAGATTGTGCAACTATAAAAATAATAGTATTAAAATGTAATTAAAGTTTTTACTCACATAAAATTATTAAATATTGTGATTAAATTTGTGATTATTTAAATTAAGGTAAAAATAACTGGTTATCAGGAGAGAAAAAAAAAATGAAAGTTCATTTTTCTTACAAAAAAATAAGGCAAGCTTATTTTAAATAGACAACTATTTACATTTAATTGTGATTGTTTTTATTAATTATTGTAATTGGACTGTTATTGCTTGATTTATGGCAATTTGTAGGTTAACATATGAAAAACTATATATCACTCTTCTATATGTGCCAACTTTAGTAGTAGTATATAAATTAAGAAAAAAAATTGTGCGCACAATTTGTATACTTAGATAAATTATAATTACCAACATGGTGTGACACAAGTGGTAAATACTTGGGCCTCTTAAGCATGTGGTCTGGAGGACCTATGTGTATGAAAAAACATCTGTTGGGAGAAGTCAACTCCTTAAATGGATATTAGTACCTCGAGGGATATTAGTCCTCGCATTCCCACGTAGGGATACCCTAGGAAACCAAAAAAAGATAAATTATAATTACCAGTTCATTCCATATTTTAAATTTAAATCTCATTATAAAGTACTTATCTAATTAATTACTTTATGAGCTTAATGTGAAAACTAAATATAAGAGAAATTTTCAAGCCTCATCCTATATGTGGCCAAAACATTTAGCGGTCGTGGCATCATAAATAACGCATCTAAGCCGACTAATTGGCACAGGCCATTACTAACTACGACGTGTCAATTAATATTATTGCTGTTGAGTTTGTGTTGATTTGGATGTGTTTTCTTCTTATAAAAAATATTGATTTTAAAAAAAGTACTTTTGTTATATTTTATTGTGCTTGAGCTTTTTTTTAAAATTTCAAGCACTAAAATATGCTTTTATAGCTAAATATTGGTACTTCTAAAAAAAAGATATTTTTATAATATAAAAAATTGTTCAAACATAATTTTTTTTATCAAATATTACATAAAAATATAAAATAGATTTTATTTTTTATAAAAAATATTTTAATTTTTTTTAAAAAAACACTCATCCAAAGCCTTTTATCCTAATTGTTACTAGTTAACTTGAGTTCCTTAACACAATGGCACATCAGCGTGACTTGCACGAACTTTAGGGCTCATAAGTATTTCCATTCACTATAATACTCTCTTGGGTTGCCTACAATAGCTACTCGGTTAAAATTAATATTAATTTTTTTCAAAAGAAGATTTTGTTGCCAAGGAAAGAATAAGCATAGCACAAAGAATTTGGTTGGTCTTAATTACTCAGCTTTGAACTTTAGACCAATATTTAAGGAATTAATTAATTTTTTTAAATGCGTCGAGCTTTCAATGTGGGATGTGTTCAGTGTTCATTAGATTGTATGGAAAGAACTTAATCTCAATTGATGAAAAAACTAATAACACATTGATACCTTTCTATATAACCAAAAAGTATTTGACTGGTATTGATAATAGCTGTCAATCTATGAGATTTGTAGGAGTTATGTTGTTCTATTGGGTTTTTTGTAATTTGTTGGTATATTGATTATTTTATTTATTTATTTACTATATTGTGATGAGCATTTTATAGCAATTCAATGACTTTCAATACTTTTATTTTCAATACTTGTGAGTGTAATTATCTAAAAAATTTGTTTATTTACTAAGTTAGTTCTAATACTTTTATTATTGGTCTCCTAATATTATGCAAAGAG
Source organism: Styphnolobium japonicum (assembly GCA_023212625.1). Classification (NCBI taxonomy): domain Eukaryota; kingdom Viridiplantae; phylum Streptophyta; class Magnoliopsida; order Fabales; family Fabaceae; genus Styphnolobium; species Styphnolobium japonicum. The sequence continues at coordinate 13,350,178 of JALBWW010000003.1, read as the reverse complement.
TTGCTTTCTTGATGATTTTGGAGTGTTTTAAGTTAAATTGTTTGGGGTTCATTTGACTTTGGTTCTTTATTTATACATATTTGGGTTTCATGTGAAAAGGATACTGATATTTTAACACTTTTTCTTACACCACTTTTACTTACTATTATGTGTTCATAACTTTTTCGTCACAGTTTAAAAGTTAGATTACTAACATATTCAAAAGTTACCGACGCATAATAGTAAGTTACTAACAAGCGTAAGTTACTGACAAGAGGTTGTCGAGACCCGTCAAATAATAAAAATTACCGGTTCACAAACTAATTTGTAGTATAAAGAATGAATCGAATCGTCTCTCAATGATCCAAAAAGAACAAAGATTTAATCAGATCAAGATAATTAAAGGGGGTTTTGATGATTTGAAAAGATAATATACTAGTTGAATTAAATGAAAGTAATTAACAAATTAACCAATTCAAGGAAATTTACCGATCTTGAGTTTAATCCATCATTGATCACAAGGAATTCACTTAATTGCTAACAATGTTCTTGGCCTTAGATCACATCAAGACGCCTCAACATGATCCAAGAATCCTCTAATAGATAAGCATCTAGGATTTAATTAACCAAGGTTAGATAAAGTAAGCACCATCCAAACATAGATTAACTTAAGATCGGGGATTTAACCAAGCTAAACAATCCATCAAAAAGCTTTGATATATTGTTTAGTCTTTGTGATCCTCTTTGAATACATGATAATAAAGCTATTACCACATCAACATCTAAATCAAATTAAGCAATTCAATCTAGATAAAAATCAAAAGAGGAAGAAGAGAAACTTGAATAACAATTAAGCAATATGAACAAGCGAAACAAGATCTCCAAATTAAACATCAAGATGACTAATCCCTTGGATTAATTATAAGAGCCTAGCCTTCTATGGATGGGAAGGAAGAACTCAGAAATAAAAGAACAAAAACGAAATTCTAAAAAGAATGGAGAAGAAGAGAAAGAAAACTCTCACAAATTCTCAAACTTTCTTCAAATTTACTTCAAATTGAATTATGTCTAATACAAAGAGATTGACTCTATTTATACTAATCCTAAAAGCCAATTTGTAATTGAAAATAATCTGAATACAAGTTGTAAAAACATGAAAATTGTCAAATATGGAAGCTTGATGCATGGTTGGTGGGTTGGTGCATGGTAGGTGGGTTGGTGTATGGTTGGTGGCTTCAAGTCAACAACTTTTATCCTACTTTCAGCTTGATTTTCATCAAATAGACGGTGTATTTTGACTTGAAGGTCTTCATGAAAGTTGTAGCCAGTTGTCTCCTTGAAGTTTTGCAATTGGAATCATGCCATTTGGACTTTTAGAACTCCAGATATGCTAAAAACACTACACCTACCTCAAGTTAGGTTGGCAGAACGTGTTTCCAAATTCAAACTAACTTGTAGCTTCATAATCATGCCTAAAACAATATCTATTGACTAAATAGTCTTCAATGAAGTTGGAGATATGGTCTTATCTTTCCAATGGTCAAGTTTCAACCTAATAGGAGGCCTAGAACCCACTATATAGTCCAATATGTGCACACTGACCAGATTTTCGTAACAGCAAACCTACTCTGCATTGCAGGGATATTTTGGATTCTTAGAAGTCCGATCCAACTCTTGAGTTCTTCATGAAACTTGTAGAACCTTGTCTTAGCTTTCCAAAGACACCAAGATCACCTCAAATGGATCACCGAGTCCCAAGTTATGGCCTAACCAAGGAGGAAATGTCAAAATGCATCAAAATCCAAGAATTATTCATAATTTGCATTAAAGCCCAATAACATTAAACTCATCTAAAATACTAATATTGGGCACAATAAACATCTAATAAAGCCTAATACAAAGCTAACATAAGTGTCTCAAATTGATTGATCAGTTACTAGCTTCCATATGCATGTGTAAAAGTAGTGTATGAAGAAAACTGTGAGAATATCATTATCCCAAAAAAGATTTGTTTAGAATATTATATTGGATTGTAACATTATAAATGATTCTGTTAGTAGTTCCTTATAATTTGGGTTGTCAATGAAGATCAGTTTGTACTTCTATATGTTCTTCTAACATGAGGGAAATAAGTGATAGAAAGTTTGATAGCTAGATTTGGTATCATAATGGTAGTATGAAATTGAAAAACAGTTGAAAAAAAGGAGAAATGAAAATTCAGAAGGATAAATTATTGGCTTGGATCCTTTTTGTGGCTTTACTAGACTTTAGACTTGATCTATCCTCCTTTATTTTCTATCCATCGTGTAACTTGTCAAACCTTATGGAAGTTATGTTTACAGCCAAATCTATTGAGCAACAAGATGAGTAACTGAGAGTAGAGAAGAGACATGCTTATTGGAGAACCAATTTGGTTTTATGCAACACAAGTCAAACATGAAGGCTATATGCCTATTGTGGGGTTTGATGGAAACATACAAAGAAAACAAAAAGACATGCGCATGGTCTTCGTTGATTTAAAAAAGAACAATAATAGGGTTCCACGAGAATTCTTGTGTAAGGCTCTAGCGAAGAAAAGAGTTCTCATTGCATATATTCAAGCTATAAAGGATATGTACGAATGGAGAAACGACTAGTGTGCAAATTTATGGAGGTGTAATAGAAGATTTTCTTATAACAGTAAGTTTGCACCAAGAGTAGACTGAGTCCATACCTTCTTATCTTGGTATTGGACCTACTTACTGGGAAATCCAAGAACCAATGCCTTAATGCATTTTTTTGCGGATGATATAGTCTAAGTTGTTGAGTTGAGAAGGAGTAAATTCTAAACTTCAGTTAAGTAAGAGTGTAATGAAGCATATGGAATACAAGTTCAGTAAGATGCGAGGTAACAATGTTTTGAAGTTAAAAATTAGGAATCACATCATACCACAAGTTCAATAGTTTAAGTGTCCATCTTACAAAATGAGGGAGATATTAATAAGGATGTCACATATAAAAGTCAAGAAACACATAAATGCTTCAAGCATAACCTATGATTGCAAAGTGCCTATCAAACTCAATTGAAAATTCTACCAGACATACCAAGGATGCTTTACGGTAGTGAATATTGGGTAAAGAAGTGCCAACAAGAGCAACAAAAAAAGTATAATAGAGATGAGATTGCTAAAGTGAATGTATGGAAATACAAGAAAATGTAAGATTAAGAGTAACTTTATTTGAGAAGAAGTTGAAGTAGCATCTATTGAGGAGAAAATGAGATAAACTCGTTAAGGTGGTTAGGTCATGTGAAAAAGGAGACTAATAGAGGCTTCAATAAGCAAAGTGGATCAATCATCAAATAAAAAATATTTTGATTAAAAGAGGTATAGAAAACCTAAGAAGGTTTTAGGAGAAAACAATAAAAAAAGACCTAGCTGTAATAGTTTTTTTGGAAATTTTGTTTTTGACAATGCGCCTATTGATTCATGTAATTAACTGACCTTAGCTTGAGGCTTGGTTGTTTTTATTATTGTAATGCATTTGTCAGTTACCATTGAAATTTTTGTTTTTGACAATGCTTCCATTGATTCATGTCATTTAATGTTTGTCTGGTTATTTTATTGGTCAGTTTCTTCAATTATTTTAATGTTTGTTTCCTTTAATTTTTAAAAATTCTATATGTTTAAATGGTTGTCCATATCATTTGAAGGATTAATAATTAAAAAAAAAACTAGACACTAAGTCCCCTGCCCTCACATGGGATGATTTAAGCTCCTAATTGTTTTTATAAAAACTTCACCTTGTAGTTTTAAATAGTAGTTTTTTTTCTTTTAATCAATGCAATAAAATTTCGTGATATCGCATTAGGCTCTGGATATTTGTTAAGTAGATCTCTATATGTTGTTGCCTACTGCAATTATTAGACTTGACTTGAGCTTTTCTTTTCTAAATTGGAAACACAACAGTTTTAATTTTGTAGCCTATCGTATCTTCCTGTTGATATTTCAGTGGTATGTCATTTAAGTATTACTATAAATTTTCGTTGAAGCTTATAGCATGTCCTAACTTTAGAATTAGACAGCCTCCCCGTTCTCATAACCTTCCACTCATCAAATTTTTTGAAATTTGGCGTTTCCATTTCTATCTTAGGAAGGGTTAGGAATCGAGATTCATAGGTAAAGTTCTAAAAGCTGAACTACTTTTTGTGCCTACTATTCTTATGGTATTGTAATGTGAAGCTAGAGGTCTCGCGACTTTAGATTACTTTTGGCTATTTTAACATGTACATATTCCATGATTTCTCCAATCAATTTTTTTTATATGTTGCTTTACAAGAATGCTTTAGAGTTGAGTTTTAGGTTGGTTTGCAGATTCTGAGTAATTCTCTTTGATGTTACAGTTAATTAGAGCGATTTAGAGAAGTAAGCTTGGGAGCTTGCTAATATATAGAGAATTGAAATTGTTTGAATACAAAGACAACCTGTTACGATGGGTACTATTCTGTTTTAATTAACTTCAAGTTTTGGATGAGTGAAAGTGTATATATATATATATATATATATATATATATATATATATATATATATATATATATATATATATATATATATATATATATACATTTACACATTGTTTGGTTGGAGGGAAATGGAAGGGAGGGGAGAAGAGGGGAGAAATTATTTTAAATTTTATGTATTTGGTTCAATTTTTTGGAGGGGAGGGGAACAAAATCCCTCTTAAGCTAATTTTAGCTTCCCTCTAAAAGTGAGGGGATTTGGAGGAAAGAGAATATATGTTTAAAAATGAAGTAAAATATCTATAAATTAAATGTTACATTAAATATTATAATTGTGTAAAAAAGTAAATTTATATTTTTTCTCTATTAAAATCTTTTCCTTCCTCTCCTCTAACTAAACACACACAAAATTAAAATCTTTCTCCTCCCTTTCTCTCCCTTTCATTAAAATCTCTCTCCTCCCCTCCTCTCATCTCCTTTGAACCAAAGAGACCATTAGTTAATTTAAGATTACATATTACAAAAATCTGCTTACTTAAATGTTCAATTCCTCATATTTTTTTGGTAAGATTTCTAGTCATTATTTTAAAGAAAAACTACTTATGCTAGGTAAATCCATTGAGATAGGACTAGTGATGATGGGTTTATAGGTAGTTCGTAAGAGGTCTATTAAATCTTTGTGTTATTATTGTAAAAAAAATACAAAGGTAAAGCATCAACAAGTTGTATGACTTGTCAGAGACATAAAATATAACCTACAAAAATTCAATTTGTTTTATATTTTTCTAAACGTAAACGGGTGTTCAAAGACAGAAAATTTATTTTACTTTTATTAAACGTGCATTGGTAGTTGTGTAAATGAGCAATGCTATGTGTTACGAAAGTTATTATTACAAAAAAGATACGAATGATGTAGCGTGCTATCTTTTACATGAGTTTCAAAATTGTAGGACCTATGTTAAAAAATTTTGACTACATCTCATATCTAAAATTGACTTAACAATGACATTCGTAACAGTTTCACAAAATGAGTTTCGTAACAATTAATATTTTCCTTGTGTAAACACTCGTTAATGTTAAAAATAATTCAAAATAAATAGGTTAAAAGACTATGAAATTTATTGATAACAATAAATTTCATATATTTCTTTGTCAGAAGATTTTTTAATTAAGTTCATGTCCAATTAATTAATTATCATTTTAAATTAATTAATTAAAGAGTTGTGACTTTTATTTTAAGAAAAAACAAGAAAAAAAATGAATTCATGAAAGAGGCCCATAGCTTCAAAACTAGTCATAGAGAAATTGAGGAATTAACCGAATTATCAAATCTAGCTGCTTTCACGCTCATAAAGTGATAAAACTTAGGGTGCAAAAATGTTGTGTCTACAAATCTTTCAAGCAGGGCTTCAATAGTTCTTGTCCAAGTTATTCTTCCATGATGGGATTTGCCCAACGCTTGCGCCCTATAGCAGTCCAATTATATTGGTCAACGCTCGATCAAATAAGTGTAGCTAATCTCAATGAGTAGTAATCTGATCATACGGCTATGAAGCGCAAACGTTGAGATGCTCGAGCTTCATAGCAAAATCCTTCCATCGACGATTATGATTGATTAACTGCATGATCAATTATCAATCCAGATGATAAACTTTCTCAATATTAGTAGACAATAATGAAAATATTGTGGCTATATTATTATATAGAACATATATAGGCAGCGTGAAGGAATATAGTGATAGTTCAATTTGCTGGGGGCTCAACCCATATGTCTAATTAGATCATGAATAATTGTTTGTAAGGAATTTCATTGGGTTGCTTTTATTTTCGGAGAAAGGTTCATACAGCTTGTTCCTACAACGTTTCCCTCTAGCTTTTAGATATGTAAGAACTATATTGTTGAATTTTTTAATTTTTTTTGTTTCTATGTTAATTTTTTACCTTTTAAATTTCTTCTAAAAAGTTTTAGTTGGTTAAACATTATCCCATTTGACCCTAATAGAAAACGGACTGAGCCCATAAAATTCCAGCCCGTTAAAGTATATCCCCGCTAACACATGCAGAGTTTATTTTGGTCTGAACTACTATTTTTTTAAGACTGATTGGAAGTTTTACTTTGAATAGAATAAAATAGTATATAATAGAATGGAAATGAATGATATAGACTAAAGTTTTTATACCATTGTTTAATAGTGGAATAGAAAAAAAAATTCATTTTTTTTGTTTGAAAGTTACAGTGAAAGCAAATAAAATGACAAGAATTATTAGTTTATTTTTATCATATTATTTTTATCTCAAATACAAAAATATAAAAATTAAGAATAAAAAAAAATTTATAACTTATTTCATCACTTATCCCCTAATTTGAATGGGAAAAAAAAAAGAAATTGAGTCGTATGGAGGGACATAGAGTCTCCCTCCCCCTTTAATTCTATTCATTTTTATATCTTTTTTAAATATTTAAATAATATAATGGTACTCTTTATCATTTTATTCTATTTTACTCAATTTCATCACTTACCATCAATTTAAACATATCCTAATTAATGATTTTACTTTTAAAAATTCGAGCGTACAAAAGCTTGCGCCTTAACTTTGTTACCAACCAAATATTTATTAGTCTCACTAATTTTTAAAATTAAAGTTATTGGTTTTTCAACGATGCTCGATGACAACTTATAACGCTTACACACTCAAGTATTTATTATCATCACCCTTTCTTTAAGGTCTCGTTTTAATCTCTGAACTTTCAAATATACAAGTTGTTCGCAATATTTTCATTACAAGATGCAGCACATCACTTGAGGCACTTGTACAATTAAATGCAACTACACAAAGCATAGATACATGGTTTGCAAATTGTTTCAAATTTATTATTAACACAATTAAGAATTCATAGATTAAAGTAAAATATAAAGTATATAAATTATGGATATATTTATTTTAATTACTATTAGTTATTACTTTTTTAATGGGATTTGGGGCTGTTGATTTATTGTTATCTTCCTATTAATGATTGTTGATCCCTCAGCGCCACTGACAAATAGCACCCAAGTGTGCTAGCATTATTTATTGTCATGTTTCAGCTAGCACTAGGACAACTGTACTAACATGTTAAACAGTACGGGCATTGGGATTGTGCCTTCTAGTAGGCAAATTCAAACTAAATAAACCATCTAGTCCTGCCAGCCCTTCTATAATATATTAATATTGATTATCTATTTGTTTATCAACCAGTATCTTAGGTTACTAAAATTAGCTTCTATCTCATCTTGCAAGCCACTGTACCTAGTTGCTAACGTGCTTCTTATGTCTAATAGACAACAAGTTTTGGGGGAACACTACATCTGTTAACCAATCTTCGATATGATGTTGAGCTTTGTCTTGCAAAACTCAACTGAAGTCTTGTCAGACACCAGCAACAAAGCTACTAAATTCAACTATATTATTAGGTCTAAATTATTTTACTTGTGTGTGACAAAAAAAAAAAAAAGGATAAAAGAGATATGAACACACGACTATATATATACATGGCTTTTCTTGAACTTGAAATGCACTTAAAGGCTGTGGCATAGGATCTCTAAATGATCCCCCAAATAAAGGCCAATGGATTGAATAAGTTCTACCCCTTGGAAGTAAAGTAATTTATATCACATGGGAAGGGCCACGTGGCCCAGGATCCAAGGGATTAGTCCTGTTTTTCAGTTAATGTGTATATATCAAGTTGGAGCAAAAGATGATATAATTAAAAAAATTAAAGGATTACCCACATGGAAGGGATCTTAATTTTCAATTCCCAATGTGCATCTTGTATATGAACTAATTAAGATCCTCATCATCTTCATAAACTGAACATGCCCACATTTCCCAGTAGAAACGGGTCTATTGTCATTTGTTTGGTTTACTTTTTCCTTGAGCCTGTTAAAGATAATAACTGTATTATAACTGCGGGTGAAGTAAAGATAATAACTGTATTATAACTGCGGGTGAAGTAAAGATAATAACTGCATTATAATTGCATAAATATTATTAAAAAATACAGAAATAAAGCAGTTATGATAGATCAGGAAGTAAAATGTGGTTCAACAACTGTCACTATAATAATATTGTGACCACAAATATTGTTGGATATATATATATTTGTGTGTGTATAGGAGAGGAATCAACTTACATCGGTGTAAGACTTGATCACGTTTACACCACTCGATAACTTTTTATTGAATAATTTTCTTACAAAATTTACCGTTAGATTGAAAGTTTCTATTATGTAAATTATACTTATAAAATTTTATATTAATCCAAACTTGTTTTGTGACTCATTGATATACATCAAAATTAATGTAATATAAACTATTGAAATATATGAAAATATGAAATATTTGATTATATTTTTATTGATATTCAATTTTTTCAAAATTTGGCATAAATGATCTATATGATAAAAACTTTCAATCTAACGGTAAATTTTATAAAAAAATTATTCAATAAAAAGTTATTGAGTGGTGTAAGAGTAATCAAATCTTACACCGGTGTAAGTTGATCCCTCCCCATATATATATATATGTATAGGAAGTTGTTATGGTATCCTAATGGTTTGGTATTCAAGGATGAGTTGTTAATCATTTATTGATTGTTGATTTCATAATAAATGTTTAAAAATATTAAATATAAATAAAAACTAATAAATGTTTCATAATTCACCCTAAATATTGATACTAAAAAAAAAAAAGATGAATTAATCCCATATAATCGGGTTGTCTAATACTCTAATGCTAAAATTAATGTACGTGTGATGGTCCATAGCCTGCATAAAATTCTACAGCTAAGCCTATTAAGTAGGCACTGTGCGTGGTGGTCGGATGCAAGAACCCCACCCTATCAGATATAAAGTCAGTTTGTCCTCTTGCGATTGGTTTGTTTCCTTTTAAAAATGCAGCTGACTAATTCTGGAGTGCAAATTAGGATGAAGCAAACACGCCTTATATCTTGATCTAGCTAGCAAAATGCAAAAACCCAGAAAGGAAGGGGGACAAAAGATTCAAAATTTTGAAGTGGAGCCCTACTTTGACCTCGTTTAAGTGGTTAATTAGAATGTGTTAATCACTTATTCCAAACAACAAACAGGTGGCATGCATGATTATAGCCGTCCATGGGCACCATATTCGAAGGGCTATGATGGGTAGGAAGTGACGTCTCCATGCGTGGCCTTTGGCAAGTGTCCATCGTGCCGATGAACACCGTTGTCACAGGCAGTGCCAAAAGATTATTTTAGTCCATTTGGTTTAAACATTTGATTAGTTTAATGGGGAAGTGGCAGTGATCAGCGAGTGTGAAGGGTTGGCATTTTAAGAGCCTTATGAGTCATTGTTTAATATATTGTACATGAATATGATATAGTTTATGTGTGATTAAATTAGAGTCCTGCTTCACATGGAAGGGTGCTGGTGATTCTTAGTGGGAAGACAAAACCCTTGTTAGAGTATTGCTGAAAGAATCCCAGTTCAATTTTGTTCGTTTGTGGGGTGTGTGATTGGCCTGTCATGCAGGAACGTGAGGCAGGTGTTTGTCTGAATCCAATCCATAATAATGATTTTACAAGATACCACTACTTATGCTAGCTCGGGTTTTGTGGGATGCACCACTATAAAATTATGTATTATATAGTGCTCCCTGGTTTTAAGAATCCTATAATAATGGTTCTTTGCAGCAGTTGGACAGCTTCAACAAATATTTTGAGTGAGTTGAAATGAATGCTTAATATGTAAGTGAATATGTAGGGGATAGGTTCAGATTTTAATTATATAATTAGTTTAAGGGTGTACTAGTTTGAAGAGTTAGAATAAAAATTATACATTTGTTTAGTTCTAACAATAATGTGTGACAATTGAAAGTAAAGTGTAACTCATTTACACTTCATTGAACAAATTTTGCTTATTCCTATAATATGAAAATGAGTTAAAATTCAATTATACGCCAATTAACAATGAGTACTGAAAATTTTAAAAAAATTCAACCCACTTTATTTTCACTCATCTTGCAATTTTTTATCTTACCATTTTCTACCTCTTCAAACAGCTACCCTCTAATAGAAATGGTGCTCATATATAGTTACAAAATATAAAAGGAGATTAAAAATATTAGAGACGTACAATTTTTACATTATATTTAGAGAGTAAAAAAAACTTTCATATATTTTTAAAAAAATTAGAGTAGCAGGTAGTTATTAAAGAAGGGAAATTGTAAAGCAATGATAGATTTGAAGAAACAAGAGAAGTTCTTTGTTTAATATACTTACAAGCTACTTCGAGTTGGGTTACCTCGGACAAGTAGCAACCAGCAATAGGAACATTTAAGTTTTTATAACTTTTCTAAAACTAGTACAAACATCAATGGTGGAGGAGAGGTGGTCAGAAAGCTTGCCCTAACCCAGATTCGAACCTGGATGGTCTGTAGAAAAGATCACCAATCCTACCATATATCATTCCGCCACATGGCTGAAATATGGCCAATTGGCCATTTGAAAAACGCCAGTTCTTTGATTACAAGATGTATCAATCCATAATGTGATTTGAATCAGTGATGTCACAATCGGATCGAAATGGACGGTCAAGCTATTTTAGATTAAATAAAATCAGTTAAAATTTAGTTAAATTATTTGGTTCATCCGGATAAATAGATAAATTATTAAAAAAAAATTATAAAAGAAAATTCAATATTTCATAATATTCTTATATATTTTATATTATTATATATAAATTATTTTTATAACGTTATAAAATTCAACTATTTAATTTAAATAGCTAGACTGATTAAATATGAACCAAAAAGTCTCAAAATGCACAACTGACATATAAGTTACTATGTATATACCAGCATAATTAATCATAATAAGTTAATTTTTTGCAATTAAACTCGTGTAGTTATGATGGTAAAAAATTTGCCAATTGCTAAATCATAGACTTGGCACAATAAATTGTTAATTTGTGTTATTGCATCATACACAAGACGTATTATAGAATTGTCAAAAGACTTGTGTTCAAGTGAGAATTTTTTAAGGGTAAAATCGACTTTTGAGTATTTGAATAATCTCATGAACTCTTTATATGCAGAATTTATAGTATACAACTATTACAAACGTTAATGGGGGTGACTACTCATGATTATTATGTGGACACAAGCAGACACCTTGATCGATTTGAAGCCTAATCTCCTAGTTTGAGAGTTTGGGTAATGAACAGTAGGAGATGCAGTTGGCGTAATAGTGGCTCTTTTGGAGCATATGATATCAATATCAAAACCCAGTGTGACAAAAGGCCCTTGAGAAGAGAGAGAAAGATAGGGGGGATAGTTGTCTTACCTATATATATAATTATATATAGAGTAGATTCTCAAAATGTCTCATCAAACATAAGAGGTCGGTGATTCTCTTCATGATCATTGGCCCATTGAAAACTTGAATCCTTCAATTATAAACAAAATTAAGGCCACCTCTTGTCCCCACAACATGCCCACATCATGGCTGATATATTTTTACACAAAAAAAGTAGGAACGAAAAGAAAACGTTTCGAAACCTTTGTCAAAAGTAAAAAAATAAAAAAAAAAATCAAAGCCTTCAAAAGTGTCTTATCATGCATGTATCGTTTTATCAACAAGATGATCCTTTGAGAGCATCATCTTTGAACGTGTTCACAGGACTATACCTAACCAAGACTTAACTTTTGGAACCAAACAAACGGAAGAGACGTTAATATGACCCTTTACAGGAAGATACTAAGCCTAATTTATATTTATATAACTTAGATTAGGCTTTTCTCATTTTTCTAATCATTGTTCTTTATCATTCCGACATACTATATTAGTTCCTAGTTAATTGCATCCCACAATCTCATCATAATCGCTTTTAGAAGTTTGATTACCCTCAAAAAGCCGTCCTTAAGTAGCTCAAGCATTCTTTGGCTCTTAATTCTATTCCTAATATACCTATCTAGTTTGATCATTCATGCTTTCAAGTTGTGACCTCAGAAGATGATGAAAAGTAAGCCTGATTCCCATTAAAAGTGGCTTCTGAAATAGTTTATTTGCAAAGAAAGAAAGACTCTCAACCACGAGAAAATTCAAAGCAATATACCATGTGGCTTGTGAAGTCAGCTCATTTTGACTTTGAATGGAGTAAGTGGACCTGGATGTTCTCAAGCACACACACATGCTCCCTGTTCTATTGAAGATAAAAAGAATTCACTGATTGATCTTGAATATTTATTCCATATATCATTCCATTGTCTTTTAGTCACTGATAGAGATATATTATGTGCTATAAGTTTGCTTAATGACAATTCTTATAGATAAAATATTTCAATATTTTTAATCTAATTTATTTTTGACGTGTAAAAGGATTACCAACTGAATGGTTATCGTCTATATCCATGGGGTCAACATGACTTGGCATCTACATGGATAGCTGCCACACAATTTATGTTCAAACATGTAAGCTTACAATAATTATTATTTTTGTTAAGACTTTTAAAATTTGACCTTGATACAAAGTGTTCTCCAATCTAATCTTTCGCATTAAGGTGATAATTAACATTCAGCCAAAAACCTGAAAAGAAAAATTCCTGAATACAGCTTGTATTTGTATTCCAAAATATATAAACCACAACATATATATTTAGCACATTTCACTAAAAAATCTACAACATAAAGAAACATTTACAAATAGGATAAATAATTTTGTTTTTCCATGAAGAAAAACATTGGTGAGAAAAGCAGAATTTGGCCGTCGTAAAATATCAGCAAAAACTTGGGAGGTGTGGTTGAGCGACTAGGGCTCATCCACCTTTATAAAAAAGGTTAGGGGTTTGATCCCTGCCTTTGGGTATGGAGAAGCTTTAAAATTCCAGGCCAACTGTCCCACCCTTAGAGGTGCCTGCAAGTCAATGAGGGGATTAGTCACTGTGCTCGACGGTAGATACCCTGGTGCAGACTTAAAAAAAAAAAAATCAGCAAAAACCAAACAAAAATATATTGATGCCCTTTTTGCAATAACAGACAGAACAAGCCATTGAAGGACTAGACTAGCCTCGAACATGGGCTACATAGAAAGGTTATCTTGGAATTACAGCATGAGCACAAGCTCTAGTACCCATATTTATAGACAAGGAAACTCAATAGCGGATTGATTAGCTCTAGTTTTTCCCTTGATCCTATACCTTAATTATCATTCATCAGCCTCCGATTGAGATGGCTCATGGCTCATCTTCTCATTGCTGATGCTTTGAGTGTGTAATTTGCTCTTGTGATCTTGGGCTTTGCCTTTTTCTTTCACCAAAAGAAAAAACAAAAGAAATCCACTCCTCTTTCTTTAACCAACAAATCACACAATACATAATAAGTGTGTATTTGGATTAGCTGTAAAAAAAATTATGTTAAAAATTAATTATGTGTATAATTGATCTTCAAGAAAATTAATTATGAGAAAATTAATTTATTTTTGAATATATTAATACATAAGTGATTTTAAGATAAAGAGTTTTATTTAGATTGTATGAAAAAAGTCGTTTTTATATATTAAATTATCAAAAGATATATTGAATGATTGAAAAAATTATTTGATTGAGGGAAAATATGTATTTATCTCCCAAAATTTTTAAAATAATTTAAAATCAAATAACTAAAAGCTTAAAATAAAAAAAATTCTAAAAAAGTTATATTTAGTTAATGAAAAAATAATTTTAACTTATAATCAATTTTACACACTTTAAACAAACAAGATAAACTTTAAATAAAATAATTTTTAATTTAAAAACTATTTTAAGAAAGAATTAATCTTTTTTGAACATGCACTGAGTCTAATTCTCAACCTGTATTCTTTAATTTTTGATTTAACTATGGCCACAAGGATTGATTGAGTGATAAATAGGTTATTCACCTCAAGGATTGACTGAGTGATAAATAGGTTATTCACCCTATTTTAAATTTGAATTCGAATTCCATTCATAATTATTTTAATATTGTAGGATATTTAAGTCCTCAAATCAATGCTGTAAGGATTCCTTTCATACTCCATATATGATGGTGAAATTTTCTCCCATTTTCTTAGAAAAGCAAATATCTTTTTTTGACCATGTCCGTTATTAGTTGGAAATTCCTTTAGAAACATCTATATATTTTTTCTCTGATAAACAAACACAGCTCATTTCCCTCTGTTAGACTGAATGAATTTTGCTTCGCAATTGCAAAGATGATATGAGTGGGCAAGAGCTTATAATAACGCGGCATGGGCATTTGATATAGGAAAGGAAAATGACGAACAGAATCAAAACCAATCCCTATATCCAATAAATTAAATCAAATCACTAAAATTTTGGCACTTCCTAAATTAATTCTTGATTATTTTGAATCTATAAATTGCCCAAAAGAGCACAATATGACTTCAAATCTCTATATTCTCTACGGTTATGTGTCTTTTAAAAGATTATAACTTTTCTAAAATCAATTAGCCCTACCCTCCTTTTCTTCACTACATATGCAGTATATAGCTCTTGAATTCCAGATCGCTCACCATTGTCTTTCAGAAAGGAAACAAAAAATATATATTTTCTTGGTGTTGCCAAACTGACAGCTCCAATTCAGAAGAAGGGTACTACTATTTTACAAATTATATACTTTTATATTTTATTTATTCGTTTACCTTTATTTCTTTTCCTTTTTATCCGTAAATGCAAGCATATTCGTTTTCCTGTAGAAAAATAAATTAGTTTTGATGTGACTCATTTACTTTTTCTATGTATTATTAAATGAATGATTTATCAATATGGTGTGACACAAGTGGTAAATATTTGTATCCTTTAAGTATGTGGTTAGGGGTTTGATTCTTGATCCATGTGTATGGAAAAATATCTGTTGAGAAAGGTTAACCCCTTAAATAGATTTCAATACCTCAAAGAATTAGTTCTCACAATTGTGCATGGGGATACCCTAAAAAACCAAAAAAATAAAAATAAATGGATGATTCTATCAATGTAAAGTTTGTTCTTTTTACTTTTCATCAGTGATCTTTTATAGAAGATAGGAAATGATACTTGCATATATTTTTTTATATTTGGTTAATAATGAGTAAATTTTTAGTTAATATAATATATTATTTGGTTAATAAGTTTTGATAATTGATTACTTATAGATTTGGTTAACAATGAATAAATTTTTGAATAATTTAGTAGATTATTTGATTAATAGATTACCAGCTTGTAAATAATTAGTTACCAAAATCTATTAATCAAATATATATTATATTAATTAAGTACAGTATAAAATTTTGGTGTACAAAATATCATTATTGTTGTTCAAGATGTAATCAATTTTATTTTTTTTGCATAATCCTCAGTTCCAAATATTGAAAATTTAGTCTACTACAAAAAAAAAAAAAAAATAGTTCACAGAGCTAAGTATTAAGTATTACATCTTGAAAAGTTCCAAACTGACGAGGTAAGATTTATATAAGGTGATAAGCTAACCCCATTATGTGGCTATATATATATATATATATGATATTTTTTTTGAGATATTAAATCTATTTAGATTTTAGCACATTCATCCAAATATTAACTGCCTCATATTTTTAGGCAATATAAGAAGATAATGTGGGTTAATTTTGTTGCGTAATTATGGCATATGTTCTCATTTATATAAGAATGAACACGAATAATAATTGTGAAAATAATTAACTTTTACTATTTATATTTTGAATTGATTGTAGATAGTGGATAATATATATATATATATATACAATATTGAGACAACTTAATACCATTCAACTCTTTCTACAATAATCAAGTTTTTTGGTTTTCCAAGAATATCCTTCACCTAACTAGGTGGAAGACTAATCTCCTTTCAAGTTACTTAAAGTAATGGATAGATTCCTCCCTAAATTAATGTTTCTAGAAATCGAACCATTGCTATTTTCAAACAGCTACGATCAACTAATGTTGAGTTACAGTAATCGAGTTTTAGTTTGGTAGTTACAAAAAATTATAGAGAAGAGAAATGTTTGTTAAGTGCTAATAACAGTAAAATACTCTTCCAGTGATTAATGAAACTGTAAATTACAACTTAAATGGCAATCGATTGCATATCTATTTTATTTTATTTATTTGTTATAAAGGAGGTCTTAGATCTGGTATGACTCATGTGAGAAGCTGGTGGTTGAAGTACAAACAAAGTGTCTTGAGTGAGATTCGATCTCAGAATTAAACAATCTTGAAAGAAATTCGAGTACGTTTGAACATTTTCTCTCACGCATAAAGCACCTATTTGGCCCCAATTTAATCTACGATGTGTATTTTCGATAAGCTGGTGTGTTCTACATAATTTTAAAGGAATTCTATTGTCTGTTTGAACATTTTGTTAAAGTTTACAAGAAGTATTAGACGATTTTTTTTTTCAAAAAGGGAAATCACAGTTCCTTTTTGCTTTTCTTCGCTCTTTTTCTGTCCTTTTAGATCATACAAAGTTTCTAATTGAAAGTTTTCAACTGTTACTAGTTAGTGAAAAATAGAGAATCCAATTAAGAATCTCCTATTTTTAGAGATAAAGTTTCTATTAATTATACTGTGTGTTTGTTTTAACAGTTACTGATCTCATAGTAATTGGAATCTATGAAAAGAATATCCCTTTACTCCTAAAGTTAACTTTTATCGTTTTGTTTTAAATTAAATTTCAAAGGATTTATGATAATTAATGATATGTATAAGTTCAGTTCTCAAGGGGCAGTATTATGTTAGGTGATATATTCTTAGTGCTTAAACAATTACATTTGTTAAAATGACATTATAGAATAATGCAGTTCGGTTCTGTGATAAATTTACAATTTCGTTTCTCTAGAAATTAAAATTTATTATCTTATGTATATATAGACAACGACCAGAGAAAGAAGACGACAGTAAGTGCAATTACAAAATTGTTCAAAAGCCAGAAAACGGACTTTCCTAGACATTGATAGTAATTGAACATTGGCTTCTCTCCCTTTGCGTATGTATGTAAGTTTCATAGCACTTGGAAAATGTATTAACAATATGATGATGATGTCTTCAATGAATCTGTATTTGAATGCAGTTTCTTAATTATATGGTATGCAACTTTTTGAAAGAGACATATTTTACCAATATCTTGATTGTGAAAAGGGTAGGACAAAGTCGGGAGTAGAGTTTCGAAATAGTGCTAAAAATGAAACGTTTTTAGGGAGCTTGTTGAACAAAAATATTTAATTAGAAAGTACAACGATTCAATATTTTAGAAAGCGATTAAATTTTCATATTTTATTATGTTTATCTATTTGGATAATAATATTTTCACAATAGAAAGAAAGTTAAGTTACTAATATATTTAGAAGATATCAACATAAAATAATAAATTAATGATAAAATAGACGTAATAATTACTAGTAAGATAAGTGTAAATTATTAGCTACTATAATAAAGTGTAAGTAATATAATAAAAATTGATATGAGAATGTCGCGTGAGCCTTATTAAAATGTTTGGTTCCTTTCTAAACGGGATAGGATTGGACAAGTGTAATTAGATTTTATATGCTATAATTGTCATGCATAAACTGTATTATATATTAAAATTATGATCAAATTTTGTTATGAAAAAAATATGACTTTTTTCATACGTCCCTTCAAGTTCATAGACTTTATAACTAACATAAGACATGTATTATCAATCTAGTTATGTCTACTATTTTCTGATATAGGGCCACATATTTTTGTGAACGAAAATATGATATTTTTTACGTGTTCATATTCAAGTTTAAAATCTTTTTTTTTTTGGTACAAGTTTAAAATCTTTATTTATTACATATAGCACATGTACTATCAATCTTTTCCAAAGGCCGGAGATATTTTTTTTGTGTGTGATGAAAAGATTCAAACTTTAGTCAGACAGTATGTGATGGAATATATATGGTCCTGTTTACCTAAATTTGGTATACCAAATTAAACAGGACCAAATAGTGTTAATGAGACCTTCAAAAGTTCAAATCAATAACTGTTTCATTCTTTTATGATTTCGATTGCTTTAAGCCTCAAGCTTTGAACACTGTGTTTTACCATAAAGATTTTAATAATAAGATTTGTAATGTGAAATTCACAAGAGGGATTACTTACATTGTGTGGCCTCTAATGAACCACAGCAATTGTATTAGCAAGACCAATATTGTTTAGAGAAATACTATACATAATCGATTTTATACATTCAGTTTTGGTCATTGAATCATTTTATACATTATACTGACTTTGACACTTTACACAAATTTAAATTTATATGTTTTTTGTTCACTTAAGAATTGTGTAACCAGCACTTTCTAATGCAAATATAGAGTTCATTATTTTGCCTTTAAAATTTATTATGTTAAAAACAATATTTGTTGTCATGCTCCTTTTCCCGAACTTAAATTTGAAGGGAAGATTTTTTGAACGGCATGAAGGTGTATGGATCTCTTCATTGTTTTAGTTGTGATGATGAAGAAACACCAAACATAATAACATATACATAGGTGCCATGTTCAAAAACATTCTTTATAGAAAAAAAAAACGGGAGAGTCAGATTGAATGGTTCGAAACGTTTCTCCGAGAAATGCGGCTCCTTGCCGCCTCTTTTGTTTCTTGTCAATTGTTTTAGAGAAATGACCATTCTGCAATCCTTTATTTTTTAACTATAGAGAGAGAGAGAGAGAAGAATAACTAATTATTAATAACACAGTGGCACAATTTTGACCCTTAGATGGTGTTTGATAAATCTCCCACCTCTACACTTTGTTATTTTATTAGTCCTACCATTTTTGTTATTTAAAATTCTTTCTCTCTGGGCCTCTCTCATCACTTCTCTCTCCTGATGTTGCGTATGTAATGGAGCTGTTTTTGTGTGAAAAGTCAGCGTCTCTTTCCCTCTCTCTCTCTCTATAAACCCATTCTCTTTTGTTTGTTATTGAGAGCAACAATCAGTTTCAACCTCCAATAACCTGTTCCTTTGCTTTTTCTTGCTTCTTAATAGCCAAAACCCATCTCCCCAGGAGAAAATTTTTATTCTCATGGCCTCTTAATCAACCTCTTCACCCACAATCCCACATACTCATACAAACAAAATTCCTAGAATTGCATGTCTTTTACGTCTTTTATTATTAATTGTCTGCAAATTAGAGGTTCCAAGCAATATCTATGCTCCAAAATATGACACAGCCTTCTTCCTCCTACTTGAAGCTTTTCTTCCCCTAAGGAAAA
The DNA here is from genome assembly GCA_023212625.1 of Styphnolobium japonicum. NCBI lineage: Eukaryota > Viridiplantae > Streptophyta > Magnoliopsida > Fabales > Fabaceae > Styphnolobium > Styphnolobium japonicum. The sequence continues at coordinate 13,330,425 of JALBWW010000003.1, read as the reverse complement.
GTATGTGCAGCATCTTTGGCCCAATTATGGACAATTATCAAGGTGATTTAACTGACATAGTCCTTGCTAGTGGTGGAGCATATGGCAGCTGCGGCACAGGCACTTCATCTTCTGAAGCTGCTCTTCCCCTCTCTCATGATCACTGGCAGTTCTCTTCTGATCCCATAAATTTCTCTTCTGTTTTGGAAGACCCCAGAGGCAACTTTGGTGATCCATTCTCAACCATGCGAGATCCCTTCCTACATGAGCTTCATATGCCTGGTTCTTCCTACTTTAACACTACAAGTTCTGCTGAAATGATCACTCCCGGGGGTTTGGAAGAAGCAGCTGCAGGTTTTGGTGCTGGTGTTAGTAGCAGTGGTAATACTTCTGTTTTTGCGCACAAGATTCTTGAGGATGATATGAGAAGGCCTTGTAAAAACATATTCTCAAACATGATTCAGATCTCTCCCAGTGCAAAGTTACCCGTCTCGCCATATCATTCGCCGGCGATGGCAGCTTCGCCGAGGGCAATTAAGCCTTCTGCTGTGGTTTCAGGTAACATGATTAATGCAAACACCTCCAAAGATTTCCTGGAGGACAACACAGGAGTGCAGATCTCATCTCCACGGAATCCGGGTCTTAAGCGAAGGTGAGTTATTGTTAATTAATTAATTTAATTAATATATGAACTAAATGGAGAGCAGCTTCCAAGGATTGAGTTAAAAGAATCAAATTTATTCTTGCTGATTTATTTCATGATGGCATCATAAAATTAGTAAAAGGGAATTAATCACATACATTTTTTTGGAACTCGGAATTTAATGAAACCACGGTGAGGTGTAGGCAAAGTAGGGTTTGGCATGAGTTAGGTACTTCTTTTCTTTCCTTTTGCTTTCCAAATATGTTTCGTTGACTGCATATGGTCCGATTTATCAGTTCAGATGAGAAATAGTTCATTGTCAAGACTAAATGTGGTTCATTGAGGCTTTTCGTAGGTTTTAATCGACCTGAAAAGTAGAGTTAGCTGGGAGTCACAATAACAGTCAGAGACTGAGCTTTCAAGCAGTTTATCTTAAACTACTTTTCTTCTAAAACCACCTGAAAAATCCTATTTCTCTGATCTTCATATTGAAACCATATCCCTTTACTTGGCCACAAACGTCCACTGTTTCAATGGAAACCAAATCAACAAGTTAAGCAGCCTGATTTAATAGTTATTTTCAAACATTCTATATCTCTTTATCTCTTTATGACATATATACTTTTATTTCTTACATATATTATGCGTTGTTTGGTCAAAGTTAAGAGTGAACTAAGTAATTGATGTACTCTTGTGTAATTGCAGGAAGAACCAGGCCAAAAAGGTAGTCTGTATTCCTGCACCAGCAGCTGCAAACAGCAGACAAACTGGAGAGGTAGTTCCTTCTGATTTGTGGGCTTGGAGAAAATACGGTCAGAAACCCATTAAAGGTTCTCCTTATCCAAGGTAAGTTAGTTTAGCCTTAGGTACGATCATTCTCGGTAAGATGAGGGATTTTAGGTATAAAAACTATGGGCAACGCAGCCAAATATTGTAACTTCCTTGCTGACCTCTACCTAAAATCAATTTCTTGTAGTGTACTATAGTGTTTCTTCACTATTTCTTGACCATTGAATATTGATATCGGTCACACTTTGACGTTTAAAAAAACAACTAGGCAAAAAGTTTTCCAATTCAAAATGCTTTCTTTAGCCATTTTTTTATTGGAAGAAATTCACTGTACCCAACTTAAGCAATTATTTTTTTTCTAATGTTTATGTTATTGTAGGCGATGATGGATTTCTTTCTCATTATCACTAGGTGTTGAAGTGTTTCTTATCCATCTCTTTTGATACCATCAGGGGTTATTATAGATGCAGCAGTTCAAAGGGTTGCTCTGCGAGGAAACAAGTTGAAAGGAGCAGGACAGACCCAAACATGTTGGTTATTACTTATACTTCAGAGCACAACCATCCATGGCCAACTCAAAGAAATGCTCTGGCTGGTTCAACCCGATCCCAGCCATCCAATTCCAAGAACAATGCCGATTCAAAGAATTCAGAAACTTCTGAGCTCCAAAAGGGCACAACAAAGTCAAAGGAAGAGCAGCATGAGAGCAATAGCGACGGCAATGTGTCCCCAGTTGTTGCTGGGAACTCAGCAAACAGTGCATCTGTGAAGGAAGAGATGGAAGACATAGAGAAGCAGCTCGAGATGGATGATGGAGAATTCAGTGATGGACTCCCTTACAAGCCATCTATGATGGAGAGCAACCAATCTGAGGACTTCTTTGCAGAATTGGGAGAAATAGAAGCTGACCCACTAAGCCTATTGTTTACTCAAGGTTTTAATGCAGATGATGAGCAGAGGGAATCCAAGGCCTTAGATCCATTCCATCTCTTTGACTGGTCAGGAGACACCAATACCAACTCATTTGCAGAACCTAAAAGAAGGTTATAACAAGACCTTGAAAAGCAGCACCTCCCTCACAAAGACCTTAATCATCCTTTAATTTTATTTGGTGGTGCAATATTTATTCAAGGTCATGTTATGCTCTTTCTCATCTGGTTTGAAGTATGTCATGTGGGGGAGATTTTAGAGATTTTCACTTTTCTACTTACGACTTTTTTTTTCTTCTTGTTATTTACCAGAACAGTCAGGGAGATAAATTAGTAGAGTGAAAAAAGAGAGTGCTGGTTGATTGGAAGCAAACCCAACGAGTCCCACATTCCTTTTGGAATATTGGTGGATGGGACAGAAAGCTGAGGAACAGAAGGTTTCAACAGTTAAAACAAGTACATTCACTATAGATATGACTCGAAAGCTCAGTGAGTAGATTGATGATAAAAGGATGGGACTAGCCCTTTCATCTTTTGAAGTGGGAAAAATTATTTAAAGCCTTCCCCTTGGTCTTGTGGGGTTATTCTAAAAGTGAAAAAAGAAGAATGGGTTCGGAGATTTGCTTGCTGGATGAAATTTATAAAAGATGACAAAAGAATACATAGGGTTAAAAATATATTATATTATACTATAATATAAAGCTTGACTTTTCATATCAGTCATCTATAGGGATGTGTGACATGAGGGGAAATGCATGCTTCGGTTCCTTGGCTTTCTGTTTCTTTTATTATCCACCAACTTGTTCATTGTTTTGAATGATTACTTTATATATTTCTTACACTAGTTATTACAGTTTAATTCTATTTTATCACAAAGAAAATGATTTTATTGAGTCTTATCTGTTAGTATCGGTAGTTTCTCTGAAGATAACAAAGTCCAGCAAAACGAGGCTGGCATTTAATCATTTTGCATGTGCATGCTCGCCTATTTGTGCATGTATCTTATATATTTATAGATTCCTCGATCAGTTTTAATATATAATAATGCTTGGAAAGGGCACACAGATGAATAACAAAGCGCGTGCTCGCGCATATATATATATATATATGAATTTTTAGTATAATTTTTTTATATTATTATTTAATATATTATTAAAGAGTTATAATTTTTTTAATAATGTGATAATACATAAATAAATAATAATATAATTTTTTTACACTGATAATAAATTAAAATTAATTCTATATATATACTTATAAATATATATATATATATAATAGCTTTATTTATTTTTTATCTTTAACTATAATGACCCAAAAAGCTTGGACTTGAGAGCTTTACCAAGGATGTAAAATTTTAGAGATAACCTAGTAAATAAAATATGTTTATCTTTAACTATAATGACCAAAAAAGCTTGGGCTTGAGAGCTTTACCAAGGATGTAAAATTTTAGAGATAACCTAGTAAATAAAATATTTTGTAACAGCTAAGAACCTATAATGTTATTCTTTCTTATGCTTCTGTACATGACTACATATATTTTATGAATATATTGTACGTAGAAAAGTTTAACTTTGTCTGAGCACACACTATTTATTTATGCAATGCTATTTTCTGCTGCAGAAGTTGTGCAATACTATACAATTAAGTACTTGCAAGAACCTTTTTGGTAATTAAGCACACGCATATAGGAACATAGTACTCAGTAGTTTAATTTACCTGAAAATAATCAAAGACAAAAAAAGAAATTGAGATTATCATTTAGTTATCGATATGTTTATACATCTAGAAATAACTAATCACGTATTTCTTTAATAAAAGTAAGAGACTTAGTTGTAGGTTTCTAAAACCTTAAAAAAACAATATTATTTATGAAATTTAAATATGAACTATAGGTATATAAATCTTGACATAACGTCAAAATATATTGTTCTATTAAGAGTTTTACACACCCTTCTAAAATTCTAGGACTCTCTAATTCATTTGGCAACAAGAACGAACATCCTCACTGCTATTTCTCAGAAAATAAATAAGGACTTGTTTAATTTATGCTGTCACAAATATTAAAATTTAGTAGATATTAAGCAGGGAACATGGAGCTTAATCCCGTTAAGAATGACTTTAAAAATTTTGCTACACAGTCAAGATAATCTGTTCGCTTTCCAGAAAGTCCACTGATCCTATAGTAATGAGATATCCCTTGAACTTCACTAATAAAATTTGATATATATAACACGAGCATATTGACACAATGCAGTTTTACCTTTTTCTGTTCAATTTCTTATATGTAATTTTCTTGTTCAGATATGTGCATTTAATTATATATATGGGAGATATTTTATGGTATCTTTTCGTTGTGATATTTGTGTCCAGTTAGTAGCAGTATCGACTGTTGAATGAGTACTCCCATAACTGTTTGTTGAGAATGATCTTGAACAATTTGATACTCGAAATATACCCAATTATCATGCTGATCATTCATAATAAATTTTATAAAATTAAAACAATTATAAATATGTGATCAAGTAATTGATTTTTCACTTACTTCGAAAGTCATTATACGTTAATTTTAATATCAGTTTAGGTTAATGTAAGATTTTTTAAGCATGATACATGTAAAGTATACCTTCAATTAAACGGTGTAATTTGTAAAATACTCATGCACTAACAAATTATTCATTCATATAATAATTATTTTGATTTATACCGATGAAAACATATCATAACCCTAAAATAACATGACATTGTTAGAAATTCACACACACACACACACATATATATATATATATATATATTATTCTTGAATAAACAGATCATGCGCATGTTAATGTCAAATGCATTATAATTAGCACAAGATATGTGTCGTCCTATGGTGGAGGTGCTCCTCTTCTATCTAAAATGTAACATACATTTTGACCTCAACACCTCCAAGCCACATATCTCTCTTCATAATGGAGACAACTTTTATTTTGCTCAAGCTAAGTTATTGGCTTTAAGTCTTGTCAAATCCATAAACTTTAGTGAAATCCATTCTCACATCCTTACAAATGAAGTCACTTCAATGGGCAGAGAAAACAACAGTCTGTTTAATGCTTTTGCCCAGATGGGCTTTTCCTCTACTAGTTGATTGACGGGTAAGAGTCATTATGTATTTAGAGGAATAAGGATGCAACTGATCTTGCAATTGTGGGAGTAACTGTACTCCATGATTTTGAAAAGAAAAAAATGGGAGTCATCGATCAATTGATCATGACGCACATAGAGCTTCATGTTTCTATATATGCTCTTTTTTTTTTTTAAATGTTTGGTCATAATTCCTTTTAGCCTTTTGATGGGTGAGTTAACTTTCTTTTCTGTATCAACCCTAATATGATTTGCATATGAAACATCACATTGTTTGAATTGGACAAATATTCATAAGAAAAAGAAAAATAATTTCGTCAAATATTAATCATAATTGTGCTGATTTGCATCATTGATAGGAGCTAATGTTCATTGGCTTTGGTTAAATCTTTCTCAACCTGAAATATTCCTTAAACATAATATTTTAAAAGAAAATTTTGCAAAAATTATAATTTATTCCGGAAAGAAGTTTCTGCTTACAAGCAAGCAATCATAGATATTGAATGAAGAAAAAAAAACTAAATTATGTAGTATTATTTTATTATTGATTTGTTGTCAATTAGTATATTCATTTTAATTTTAAATATGAGATCTGCTGAAAACTATTATAGATATTATTTTTTTCTATTTTTTAAAAAATAATACTTTTCACTCTTCAAGCTCACATGGTTCAAGTGGTTGGAAATGAAACAGAGTAAATAATAAATTAAAATTATGCTTTAACAATTAATATATATATATATATAGTACTTCAAATAATTTATGATTTCCTTTCCCATTTCGGTTCTTTCTTAAATTGTTATAATATTTCTAATTTTAATTATTTTGCATAACATATATTTTAGATGTTAACCAAATAGTATTTTGCTTCATTTATGTTTTACAGATAATTTATGTCATGCTTTTGACAGAACTAATGATCGAATTAGTCAAAATATTTGTATATATGTTGGTTGATCATCACCTATAACTGCGCAATGCAAAATATATTATTTGTTGTTTTACAAAATCCATGTTTTATGCAATTGAAAACCCCAAAAAACGAGAGAGCAAATCATAGTCAAACTGTTAATTGATTATTATTATTATTTTTTATCACAAAAGATGCCTAGTAATTGGAAAAGATGGCAGGACAAAGATCGATCGAATCCATAACATCAACGACTCATCGATCACAATAAAAATTATGGTCGGTGTCATAAGCTATTGGCACAGTTATTACATTCATAATTTTTTTTTCGGTGAGTTATTACATTCATAATCATATGATAATTCGAAGCTCTTTTGATTTTAATGTCAAATTCCATCTTGATTGTTTGAGTGCCCCTTCTTATTTTTTGTGTGGGACTTGAAGTTATATTGGTGGTCGCATCACCATTAATCATGTATATCTTTTAGCGAATTTAAAATCTCTTACAACTTTCAACTTACTTTAATCATACTAAACATGCCTTTTATTGAACTTTTGAATGGCCATAAAACTTGGAAAAAGATACTAATACATACTTTGAGGTATGTGTAAATTTTGAATATGTTATGTGGAAATTTTGCCAATAGGTCAAGGCTATAATAGGATAGTCGAGTGAATCTGCCAAAATGGGCTAATAACAAGCTAGTAAAACAGTAACCATTGCCCCAAATTAAAGACACAAGATTATTGACGCAAAGAAAAGGGGGCCTGCTCCTTTGTTGTATGCTACTGACACTGTAAACTAAGTGGAAGGGTTACCTAGATGCCAAATCATTAATAAAAACTAACGTTTACTCAAACTTACTCTAGAAAAAGAACAAGAACAAGCATTGGAAAGGAAAAGAACCCAAAATGGGATTTTTCAGTGCTTGAATGTTTGTAAGTGGTCTAGTTTGATAGAGCGTGTAGAGGGATTTTTGTATTATTGCCTCAGCTATTTATAGAATATTCCGGCAGCAAATTAATGGCTAGGAGTACGTGTGGCAAATCTCATTGGATCACTGTCTCAAGAGACATGCTCCATGTTCTCTGTAAACGATCCATACCATTCCCATTTTAACTTCGTAGTTGAAATTGTTGAATGATCCTTGGCGTTGTTGACCAAGTCTTTGGATCTAAAGCTTAGGTGTATACAATATTAACTTGGCTATGTTGCTTGACTGCTCAAAGGTCAACTAACTGTGTTCCTCGATTATTCATACCTTCAGAGCTATCAGAATTCACATGGTTATTAACAATTGTTTTTTTCCCCCTACCTTTTCATTTTTTTTTTTGGTGGTGTCTTTTCATTTGACTATATACCAAGTCTTTATCTGAGCAATGGTGAACATGTTGGCATCTAGATCAAGAGAAATAATAATAATAAAATCCCCAATTCATAAACAAAAAATCCCCATACCCACCACCAGAAGGACCACCTCCATACCGTCCTCCAGAATGGCCATCATCGCCATATGAATCTGATTTTGTTGTGTGTGGGCCAGTGGTTGAATATGATTTCATGAAGTCTTTAGCCATATTCATATAACTCTAATTCCACCACCTCCATAATGGCCATTACCATGCTTCCAACAGCCGGTGTTGCTGCCGGGTGGTTGAGGACTGGTATGGTGCAAATAATCCACAACTTTGTCCACCTACTTGTCAGAGCCCTTCTCATCCAGTTTGCCATATTGACCAGCTGCGTCCAGAAGATCACCTACAGGCTTCAGCATCAGCGACCTTGGCTCTGCCCACCTCCTCAGATTCATGGCAAAAAGTGGATTGTGCCGCATCAGCCACCACCTTGGCACTGGAAAACAGCTCGCTGCGTAAATAATGTTGCTGCCCTTGTCTACTGTATAGGAGTTGTTGTAGGAATCAAAAACCCATTATTGCAAGAGACCAAATTAAAATCGTTGGAATGGACTTGAAATAGTTAACTTTGAACGAGAGCTGCAAGAATTGGGTTCAGTATTGTAGGAATTTTTTTTGTTAATAGTTCTTGCACACTATTTTTTAAATATTATTTTTATACTTAAGTTAATGATGAGTAAAATTTTTATTAATACAGTATATTATTTGATTAATGAGTTTTAGTAATTAATCACTTACAAGCTAGTAAAACTTATTAACCAAATGATATGCTGTATTAACCAAACATTTACTCATTATTAATCAAGTGTAAAAATGATGTGAAAAAAATAATGTATACATATCATTACTCTTTTTTTACAAACAGATCTCTCAAAATGTGCCACATCATATACTCATCAACGGTCGCTTCATATATCGCAATATTTGAACTAACATATACTAACGGTCTCTTCATATATCATAAGAGGATTTAATTTTAATTCATGGAAGTGTAAAGTTTTTTTATATAGTCATCTAATTATGTGTTAGTACATCATTAAAAGAGTAATAATTTTTAAGTTATTGTTGTTATAGTTAAACTCTTAAATAATTTGACAATATATGATTAAATGACAGTGTAAAAAAACTTTACACTAATGGTAAATCAAAATTAAACTCATCATAATATTTGAACTAACTTGATGGTAGAAAAATAAAGTTTAATTTTGATATATTGTTAGTGTAAAATAATTTTACACTGTCATTTAATAATGTGCTAACACATCATTAAAGAAGTTAGATTTCTTAGGTAGTTATTGTAATTGTCAAACTCCTTTATTGATTTGTTTACACATGATTAGATAATGAATTAAAATTAATTCTAAAAAAATATCATTTAGGACCAAATTAATATCACTCATATTTCTAAAACAAGATTGATGTCACAAAAATATTTTGAAAACCAAAGTGAGAATTTATTCAATAATTTACAAAAGAAAATTACTATAATGACTACATTAAATGTAATTAGTAAATTAAAAGATTAAGATGATTAAATTAAAATATAGAAAGATTAAAATGAATAAAAACATATCAAATATAAAGACTAAAAACTTAATTAAACCAAAATATTAGTATTATAGGAGTAAAAAAAAAAAAACCTTGGCATGGGTTTTATTATCTAACTGTTCTTTGTATCACCTACCCGATGGTTAAAGAATAAATGCAAATAAAGATGGCAAATTGGTAGCTAGCCACCAACAGAATTGCTAATTGCAACTACCAAAATTCAATTGGGGGATGGCATTGTGAAATATTTTTGTGACCACTAACCATTGGTGAGGTTGGGGGAAGCTTGCTTTCTTTCTTTCATTGGGTTTGTGTTACTTATGAGTTGTGCCCATCAAAATTCAGTAAGCAAAGATAAGAGCTTTTTGATTTGATGCTATTGCTGACTCCAAACACTTCCACTTTGATGGCAACGTCACCGCGAATTTTATCGTTGACCCGAAGGGCTTTTTCTTCTGCTGCTTTGAAATTTGAAGGTGGGGTTTCTATGGTTCAGGGAGCTTCCAGAGGAATCGGCCTTGAATTTGTGAGATTTTGCTTCCTCTTGTTTCTTTCGTGATACTTGCACGTTAGGAATGTTTTGTTCGAATCTGGGTACTACTCACATTGTCAATTATTTATTTATTTTTTTGCTTCATTTGCTGTGTTGCTGGGCTGAGTTTTTTCTTCATATTTATTGTTTTCGTAACATTTTTAGTTTATAAATCTTAACTCCTAAGCCAAAGCCATGGAAGGAGAGATAAATTGAAGAAGACCCAAAAAAGAGAAGCACCTCTATGAAAGAAAGGAAGGAAACTAGGTTCTTAATAATGTTTAGAGCCTTTCTAATCCATGATCACTGTTATCTCTTTTCTTTGGATGCATTTTGTTATGCTCTTCATTGACAATATTTTACACTATCTTTGCATCCAATATTATTGTAATTGTATAAGTCTGAACCTTTCACTGACAATCTGATGATGTGATTTAAAAATTTTTTATGAGGAAGAGGTGAACATGCTTCTTCAGATTTTCACCTTAACATTCTAACTTCTAAGTATTAATTACTACAATTGTATAAGAGTTCTGTTTTTTTTTACTAGATCAGCATCAAGATAAACTGATTGAAAGAGGCCATTTCAGAACTCTGTCTTTTAGTTTAAATCATTTACAGACTGAACAGAGTGGGGCAAATTATTTTGTAGAAAAACTACAAGTCATCAGTATTTGCCATCTATTATTATTATTTGAGTAAATTACTCTCACTTCTCTTGAATTCTGTCTTTACTACACAAACCTCCCCCTATTTTGAAAACCTACAGAAACGTCCCTGGTAGAGGAAGTTTGTAAATAAAGAAAATTCAAGGAAGGTTTGTGTTGGTTTTTCAAGGTATGTTTTACAGTTTAAGGGAGGTTTTGTGTAATTGGAGTCAAATACAAGGGAGGTAAGAGTAATTTTCTCTTATTTTTTAATATGGGATTTGCTTTCGATTTGTTTACTTTCTTCATCTTGTTTGTGCCATGGTACTGTGGTAGTATAATAATTACAGTCAATTTATATTATATTTCACAAGCAGAACAAGAATTGTTTTAGTTTACAGAATTGTCTAAGGCCCGAAGATAGACGAATCAATTACAAGTTGATTGCTTGCCATTGGTGACCATCCTAGCTTTATTAATTAACGGTACTGTAAAAGGTAAAAGCATGTCAAGCTGATTACTATGAACGGTTGAAGTTAAAAGATGATATAAGCAGATATCTCTCTTGGCATATTTCGTCAATATTCCTTTCTTTCTCAGTGATTGTAATCATTCTTCAGAATGATAACAAGCCCTTTCATCATTTTCAACTGTGCTATACTGGCTTTTTTAGTATCATGATTGTTCTTGTACACTTTTAAACTTCTACTTTTGTTTATTAATTAAGCTATGCAATTTGTTCTTTTTACAAATATATGATGTATGGAAGCCCTTTTTCATCTGAATCTCTTGAAGCAGTCTGGTGGCTTTTCCTTTAATTCTTACCTCCACATATCAAAGGAGTCAAGAATATTGGTTGTGCAATAAATCAAATAATTTCACTGAAACAGTTTAACAATGCTTTCAGTTACTGCCTTCTACAGGTAAAACAGCTGCTAGAGAACAATGATAAAGGGCATGTTATTGCTACTTGCCGTAATCCTAATATGTCGACTGGGCTTATCCATCTGAAAGATAAATTTGTTGATCGTCTAAGAATTTTGCAGTTGGATTTGACAGTTGAAAGTTCAATTGAGGTTATGCTTTTCCCTTAATTGTTCTCCTTCTCTCTCTGTCATTCACACAGACAGAAGCATGCCTTCAGACACCAATAGGAGGCTTGGTAATCTTTTTGGTTCTTCCCCTCCCCCCAGCCTCTTGACACTTCAGAGGTCTTATAAGGCTCTAATGCTATGTAATTTAGTACGGTAAGGATAGATATTTTCAAACATTAAATCTAGAGGAAATTGCACATATCCACCCTAATCTATTACTAATTGCATTTCCCCCAAAACTATCAATTTTGGCACATTCCACCAGAATCTATCATCCCATTACACATCCCCTGCTTTTCAAATTGTTTTTGAATTTTAACGAAAGCATCCACTACGTGATCTAGCGTGACTCTCTTGGAGAGGAAACCTGTAATATTTCCTAATTTTCCCTTGACCTTGTGTAAAAAAAGGAACTTAACCCAGTTGTCAGCCCCAATATGGGAGCTATTGTCAAGGGAAAATTAATAAATCTAGTGGCCTTTCCGATCAAGAGTGATGTGAGGTCATGCAATTGCTGCTTCCATTACAATTTGCAGATAATTTGACCGGCAGGGGGCTATTCATAATAGGATGATAGATTAGGGTGGAATGTGCTGAAATTTGAAATTTCAAGGAAAGTGGAACTGGGATGATAGATGAGGCTGGGTAAGAGTAATTTCCCTTTTAACCTATTTAAATCAGGAAAGGAAATTATGAAGTTTATATATTCCTAATCTTGTTTAGGCATTAATATGGTTCACTACCGTTGTCAGATTTAAATAATTCCAAACCCAATAGGTTGTTAAGATTTATGTATTATTCATAATATTTCAGGCATCTGCTTTGTCAATAAAAGAGACATATGGCCATCTAAACCTTCTCATTAATGCGTCTGGCATTCTTTCAATACCTGAAGTATTGCAACCAGGTAGAGAGTTTGTTTCATTCTTTGGTAATGAACTTAAAATATCGTCCGTCTATTGTAACATACAGGTTTATGATCGTACAATCTCTGACAACTGTACAAGTTTTTATTCATGTTTTCCAAAAGCCCTAGTCAAGGAAAAACTAAAAGGAGAAAAGAAGATAGAAAGACACAAGAAGATAAATTTGTAGCAAATCTATGTGAGAAAAGGAAAAGTAAGAGCTTGCTCCTGTAAAGAAGGGAGTGTGTAATAGAGGGCTAGTGATGTATAAGTATAACTGTGTGCTAAAGCCATAATATCTTGTTTTGAGTTTATCTTCCTTACAAAGACGAGGCAGTTGATTATATTTATTATCTTTACAACACAGAAACAACACTGAGCAAATTGGAGAAGTCATCTTTAATGCTTGCTTATGAGGTTAATGCTGTGGGTCCTATCTTAGTTATCAAGGTAACATCAATCTAATTTTCATTATGATAGTTATTATTCTTATTGATGAAAAAATGACTAAATCTTGCCTAAGATGGTTTGGTCATGTGAGGAGAAGACCAATAGAAGTCCCAATAAGAAGAATTGATCATATGGAGCATAGCTTGATAAACAGAGGTAGAGGAAGACCAAGGAAAACTCTAAGAGAAACCATTGAAAAAAACCTTAACCTAAATTGTCTTTCTGAAAATCTGGTTTTTGATAGAGTATAATGGCGTTATTTGATTCATGTAGCCGATCCCACCTAGTGGGAAATGACTTTTGTTGTTGTTGTTCTATCTGTTTATGATAATTTTAGAAGTAAAGCCGGCATTTCTTTATGTGTAGTTGATATGGAGATGAGGATATAGAAGCCTTTGGGTCATGGTAGGAAGAGATAGATTTGCATATGCTAAATTGCTAATGTCTTTTCATTCTAGTGATTATTGGTGACTGTTGTTATTAAGTTATATAAACAGATGATTTGCATACTTTAGTGGCTCCGTGAGAATATGTGTGTTACAAATCATTACTGAAGTTCAGGATAATTAAAACCCATACTTGTTTGCATGTAATGTGAATTGACATATTCAGTTAAATATTTGATATGTTCAGTTGTTTTCTTTTTTGACAAATTATAATTGACGATGCCACCTATATATTTCACCCCGGCATGCTTATTTGATGTGACTGTCAGTGAGTAATGACAATAACTGGCAAGTCATGCCTACTCAGCAGGCATGTTAAGGACAGCAAATAAGGATGAGAGAATAGAGACAAGTCTTTCACTCTAGCTCTTCATCCAGTCATTACACTCTTTCTTACCTTTAAGTATTTTTTTTTAACTTTTAAATATTACTTTTCCAATTTGTCATTTCCAGAAAAATAGCCTACAATTATACTAAGATGATGAGAGCAGGCCACTTCCCATGGCCCAAAGTGATAGCACTCAATCACCATTAATTGGTTACTTGGTTTTAGTAGTTTTCATATTTATATATTTGAGATGAAATTTTGTACTTTGTGTACCTAAATTTATATTTTCTATTTTTTAGTCCTTAATAACAATTCTTAAAACTGAAACAACAAAACTTGGTATGATCCATGTTTGTAGCATGCTAACTCAGTAGTATATAATCATTTTATGTTATGCATTATAATTCCAGTGAACTTGTCTGCTAGGTCTTCAAGGAATGAAATATCAGAAGAAATTTAAATTATCTTCAAGGAATCATTTTATATTACATTGTATAATGGTTTATGTCCCTAGAACTATATTTTTTCCTGGAGAAATTTAAATCCTTGGTAAAAAGGTATTAATTAAAATTTCAAAAAAGGAAAAGTATGATTAAGATGGTGAACTAAAGCAAGAAAAGTTGCAGACAGTTTTCAAACACCACAAATTAGCAGAGAATGCAGATGTAACATTCCAAATCTCTGAATATGTAAGGATTGCAGATGAACTTTTAAGAGGCTCAATTATGTGATCCTTTTGATGTTGCAGTCATAATATCCTCCACTCATATTAGGTTTTTAATTATAGATCACACTGGAAATTATTATCTTTTGGACATAACCGCAACTTAGTGTTAACAAGAGCATCAGTTTATAGATGAAAAAATATGATTGCAGATCAAAATTTCATGGTTTGAAGCCTGATCTATGTAAATGTAAAGCTCTGGATCTAGCTTTAATTATAACAGTAATTGTTATTATTTAATTAGGTTTCAATCATTATAGTATAAAAGATTCCAATGTTTTTTGGAACATTTTCCCCCCAGAAATATGAATGATATAGAGACTTCAGAATTGTAATGCCCGTTGATTTTAATTGATCCAAGACCCTTGTCCTCTATTCCTGACAGGAGGATTTGGACTTTGGATTCCTCTAGTGTTTATAATTGCAAATCCTTCTTTCTGTATCTTATTCTTAATCACTCTCCAACTATAGCCACAATATTTTCCCTTGCAAAAATAAATAGTTGAACTGTTTTTCCTTTGCCATTTTCCTTTGTTTCTTTAATTTAATATTTTTGTGCAATAATTCCAACAATGTATTTATCAATGTTTCTATTGCTAATTTTGTATGTGTTTCTTTACCTTCGATTTTATGAATGGATATGTTTTCAATAATTTGAGCCAATATTTGATGTGTTGTTCTGTGAATTTTGAAATCAGCACTTGTGGCCTCTTCTAAAAGTTGGAGGCGGCTTTGGGACTGAAAGAAGTGCTGCAGTTGCGGCTAGTTTGAGTGCAAGGGTTGGATCTATTGGGGACAATCGTCTTGGGGGTTGGCACTCTTATCGATCTTCAAAGGCAGCTCTTAATCAATGTATGACCTTTTCTTTATGATCTCTGTTGTGGAATATTCAAAATTAGGGAGTTGCCACTGTACCCAGGATTTTTTTTCCCGGATACCGGTACCCTGAGTATTTGTACATTTTATTGGTTGTTGAAATGTTTCACAACTAATTAGGGTATTGGATCCCAGGAAAAAAAACTGAGTACTAGAGTAATCCCCTGAATACTATCATTATCAAATTGTGACATGTATCATAATGATACAGTAACAAAGTGATAAATAAATCAAAACACATTATCTAAAAAATGTATATATTATAAAAAAAATACTGAAAATATTAATTTTAACTCAAGTAGGCAAAGTTTAACAAGATTAATATCACATATATCATAAGTGTCTAACAATGAGACTAATCATAAGTCTTACATAGGTAATCAATACTACACACATGACCCATTCCATCCCATGAATTCTGAAATATAAAAACCACAAAACCCAAAGCATGGTTGACATTTGAAACAGTTGACAGAAGTAAAACAAAAACAGAGGAAGGAATCAGCCCGAAGAAAATTGCTTCAGACTTCAGCCACAAAAACTGAAGTTGAATTGTTTTTACCCTAAATGATCCATTACTGCTACCTGGGTGGTTACCAAAAGAATTTTTTTTTTATTTTTATAAAGTGCCAGAAACACATATTTCAGCAGTTGGGTTCTGCATATCTGGGTTGGATACATCACGATCCAACTGAAAAATCCATCATCGGATTGAATCGTGGGAGTTGTACAATTTGGACAACATTTTTCAATACTATAAATGCAATTATTATGTAACACCGTACTTTGTTCTTTTACATTACTAACTCCAGATGACCAAAGCATTTCTTCAGTTGATAGTGCTTGCATAAAACCATACTCGTTGTCTCACGATTATGAATACTATGTGGTCTCTGTTCATTTTATAGTGATTACATATAATTTTAATGTTCTACATTGGTAAAGTATAAATCAAAATTAATTTGAAATTGTCCTAATTGTTTGAAATGGTAATTTTTATGACCATTTTTTTCTCTCCTTATATTCTTTCAGTGGCGAAGACTGTCTCCGTGGAATTTGCAAGAAAGAAGGATCCAATTGTATGCATTTTATTGCATCCTGGTACAGTTGACACAGATCTCTCTAGGCCATTTCAAAGAAACGTTCCCCAAGACAAGCTCTTCAGCAAGGAGTTCTCAGTACAAAAGCTGTTAAGCATCATTAACAATGTGAAGAGCCATGACAATGGCAAGTTCTTTGCATGGGATGGTCAAGAAATTCCTTGGTAACCCTGTCATATTTTTGTCAAAACAACGTAACATGTAAGAATGATATCAATGATAAGTGTCGAATCTGCACTCAAGAAAAGATGACTAGAAAATTGTATTTCATGAAATTCATTGATTATTATTGAAAATATATTTATGTCTATCTTATGAAGTCTAAAGACCAAGCTTTTAATATATTAAAATGCTAAAAAAGTAAAAATTTGTTACAGAAAATAAAAAAGAAAAGAAACTAAAGATTCTTAGAATTAACAGGTGGAGAGTATTTTTGTACTAATATTTTAAATTTTTGTGAAGATAATAGTATCATGCATCAAATTACCTTACACCCCACAACAAAATAGTTTGGTAGAAAGGAAGAACAAGACTAGTAGATATGACAAATGCCATGATTTTAAGTGTTGGAGCTAAAGGGTGAGATAGACAGAACGAAGAGCTTAAAGCTCAAGAACTCGTGCAAGGGGAGAACAGTAGGGGTTCAATTGCTTGTAGAGTTAAAGAGTCTCAAGAGTGTTGGCTTTGGAGCTTGGGTCGCTTCAGTGAATGGGGAGTCTTTTTTACAGCTGGAGTTATGAAGAAGACAATGCATGGGAGTGCTGATGTGGAAGTGCTAATATGACAGGTCGTGAGTGTATCTAATCATGTGCCGGAAAGTTTATAGTGCAGGGAAAATCGGATAATGGATAAGAGATTTCCTCTTGAGGCGTTTGTGTGTGGGATCACATTGAACGGTTCTGTTGACGTAATTGTAGTCGACATGAAGTAACCAAGTGTTGCTTATTGCTTTGCCATTGTATACGATGGCATGCTTTAAGCTACCTGATTCTTTATATGATCTTCTCCATAATTTAATCCACAAATTTTGGTAGGGCGGTAGGTAAATATGAGAAGGGTCAACTGAAGGCAATGGTCAGAACTTTGTATTGCTAAAGACCAAGGTGGAATGAGATTTCGAGATTTGAAGGTCTTTAATTTAGCCATGCTTGTTAATCAAGGGTAGAGACTTGTCGATGAGATTGAGAATAGTTTTTTGTTCAATAAAGTTTTCGAAGAGAAATATTTCCCACATGCCTCATTAGTCATTTCTTGATGTTGGAACTGGCAGTAATCATTTATGGGGATGGAGTAGTTGATTGGAGGGTAGAAGAGTTCTACAAGAAAGGTGCTCATGCTCAATGGGGCATGGGAGATACATTTGAGTTTATGATGATAAGTGGATCGCTGGAATTGAAAATGGTGAGATTGTACAAAAATGTGACTCGAGTGGAAACTGTGCACGATGCTTACCAACTTCTTGATCAATCAAATTGTGACTGGAATAGGAATATTATTCAACAATCATTTCCACATCTTATAGCAAGATGTATCCTGCAAACCCCAATAAGGCAAGGACAAGACATGGTGGTCTGGAAACAACACTCCAAAGGAGAATACAAAATTCAAACCGGATACAACTGAGGTGGCACTTTGACTTATTCGAAGTAATATTATGAGCCAAGTTACAAATGTAGAAGAGAAGATGTGGCAACGTTCCTCCAAAACTTAAGCACTTCATGTGGCTTTTCTTACTATATTATCTTGCCACGAGAAGCAGCTCAGTTCATCGACATGTCCCCATTCATCCATCATGATCATGCCCTTTGTGCAATGAAGCTGATGAAACAAGTCTCCATTTATTTCTTCAATGCTGCAAGGCAAGAGCAGTTTGGCATTTCTCTCCCTTGCGATTACATGAGCCAGATTTTGGAGCAACAAAGCAAAAGAATGGTGCGATTACATTGACTCTACCAATGGTCCCAATCATACAGTAGAGTTTGTGATTTGTTTACTTTGGAGACTTTAGTTGCATAGGAATGAAGTGATCTTTGATCAAGTTTATGTTTCAGTTGATAGAATAGTATTATCAGCAGCACCCACTTGGTAATAATTAAGTGTTCACCTTCTCTTAATTCGAGGTCAAACCCCAAGCACACTAAAAGACAGAAAAACTATGGATATGTGATCAGAATATAGGGCTATTTGTAGTAGTTTGTCCATTAATTAAGTTTATTCCTTCAGTTAGAAGTGCACTTGGGCTGATGCCCATTGAACCCGTGGTTCTTTAAAGCAATATTACTATCTCCTGTATGAAAAAAAAAATATATGCAGAAGTTAAATGTGTAAAGAAGTTTTATTTTGCTTTCCTTCTTTTGGTACAAGTCTAAAAGGCTAAAAATAGCCCTCCACTAAGAGTCTAAGAGTGTATATTATTAGTTATCTGGCTCGATTTCTGTAAAGGAAATGTTAATAACTCCAGCTTGAGGATTGGCAATCACTGAAAATGCATTGCGAGAAAGATTTATTGTTGAACGACAAAGTGGACAATGGTCAACGATCTTAACGAAAACAATGATATCCCCACGACAAGGATAAGGAGCAGGATTTGTGGCTCCAGTGCATTTGACTTCATGCATTTTTCCACATGCTGTCCCATTATTCCACATCATTTCACTTGCTGCAGCTACAAGTTTACCTTTGACTTTCTTTCCGTAGCATGCTGAGGCTACAAAAGGCAACGAAAATGATTTAGAAAAAGAAATAATATATTGAAAAGGGCATAGATTTATGTTGCATCAGGAATTTATTATTATAAGTTTATAACTAATCATGTTCTTTACCTAAATTTCCATATACTTTATCTTAAGATGGAGCTTGAATTAAAATAGGTACCAAAATTTACGCCCTAAAGGATGTAGTTGTTTACGTAAAGAATGCCCTGTCATCATTCACTTTCAAAGGAATACATGCCATCAATTAATTAAAAATTATACTGTAATCAAAATAATTTATAAGGCTTTTAGTGCGATCTGTTTATCCCTTCACATCCATCATTGTAAATACTTTTCTCAGCCATTCCGACTCTCTCTTTCACTCAATTGAATTCTAATATTCTCAATCAAAATTTGGAAATCTTTCTCAATAATGAAAGGCAGCGGGTGAACACTAGTCTCAAAACAAAACCCATATTCACTCTTATCTCCTTCCTCCTTCTTTTGTGGGCTGTTTATGAAACCTGGCTTTTCAGTTATCAAATGCAGAGCAATACTCATATACCAAATTAAACTCATATGATAGACTAGGTTTCATACAAGAAAATGTCATGATCTGTTCTTAGTATTAATCCATAGCACGTTTCATCAAGATAAAATGGACATATGTCAATGAACGGAGAAAAAGATAGTAAAAGCCCTAAAATTTTTTTTGATAATATTATACATGTATTATTTTAAAAGTGAATAAATGACGACATGGTATTATTCATTTAGACTACTACATTTTTGGGATGTAAAATCTAGTATAAGTCTTGTACATCTAGTATTGCCGAAAGTGAACTGATCAACTATAATAAATCTTTATCATTTGTAATATAATCACAAAGTCACTCTCAAATTATTTGAGCAAGATCACAAGCTCCTCTAAATAAAGTTCAGAAAAGCGATCCAAGTTTCACATTCTAAATTTCATACTTTTTACGTTTCTATTGTTTCAAAAAAATAAATTCACAAATACGTATTAATTAGTAGTAATAAATAAACTTACGAAGATAAGAAGATAAGTGACAATTCCTTCGAAGGTACCTACTTCCAAGACGCATATAGTGAAGACATGGCTAGTTGCCATACTTATCATCATCAGAATCATCATCACCTCCATTAAGATGTTAACTTAGATTTGCACCCCAAAAAAATGTTAACTTAGGTATGATATGCTAGAATTTCTCACCTTGTGAAATAGCAAAAGTTAGGAAAGTAAAGCAATGGCCCCTAACCTATTTATACCAAGCAATACTTTGATAACTTCATTCCCTTCCTCTTATGCTAATAAATATTTCTAATTTAATTGGCAAAAGTTAATAAATAAAATTTAGTGACTTTTAGACGAACAATAAGGTAAATGAAAATGTATGTTTCCTTAATATAGGGGTCCAATAGAAATTAAGGTACTAGAATTATGGCTTCTTCATAAACTATTAACATTTGATCCAATAATATTTATGCATTGCTATTCGTGATTGTGGGGGGAAAAATATGACCATTTATGATATGAAAAACTATTTCAAAAAAATATAACCATTTGAGTTATGATATTATCCAATAATACACTCAATGAATGATGTTCTGTTAAGTATTACAAAAAGCTATTAAAACATTGCTTAAAATTTTGCCAAGTGTTAGCTGAAGAAAAAGTTGACTAATGACACCAAAACTGTCATTATCAACCTCGGCAAAAACCTTGCAGATGTTAAAGTAATAGCCTCTTCCAATTCAACCCATCCGGCAATTTAAGTGCTAAACACGAATTAATTCTATCAAAGAATACAGCAATTGAAAAATCTAGCATTTATCTCTGGCATTTAATAACCAATGTTTTTATTGCATTGTTTAAAAAATTTAAAATTTAAAATTTAAAATATTTAATATAAAAATAAAGCATTATTTAATATCTTAATTTTTAAAAAAACATTTAATAATTTCTTCATTAAATAATTAAAAAAATTTAGACCGTTTATCTTTCCTTTGTAAGCACATAACCAATTTACAATGAAAGCTTGTGGACTGGTTACTTGCCCTGTCAGCATCTTGAGAGTACAATATTCAACCAGATGACTCTTTTGCCATCGATCTGTGTCAGCACTCACAATTATGCTGTAACAATTTAATGCTCGGACACATTTTTTCCCGCGATTGAGGTGTCTGACTAAACTTTAGGAATTTGCAGGTACTCCGTGTGACAGCAAAAATGAATTATGCAGGGAAATGGAGAGTTTAATTGTTTAGACGTGGAATTATGCTATATATAATTTGGTGAAGTGAAATAATTATGAAATTTTAATTATAATTTTTTATTTCTAATTTTAAAAAAACATGTTATTTAAGTACGTGGTACCGGTATGTTAATGTTATTTAATTTGTAAATAAATACAATTCATTTTGCAACTAAAACCTCAACTTGTTTCAGCCGATTTTGTTTTGTATGCAACCCATCATTCACGCATGAAAATTTAGACACCCTCCATCTCCATGTACAGTTTTGTCACAGTGAAAAAGAAAATTAATTCAAACTTTCAAAAAGCACTATATTTTCAGTTTAAAATATGTTCTTTGTCTCCTGTAGACTGTAGTATGCAACTCCAAGGGCGCCAAAGAAGTTGCCCTAGTGGATCCTAGCAGATATATAGAAGGCTTTGATTTCGAAATCTGTGTAGATTCCTATGCGATGACATGAAGGGCTCTCTATCATGATGGTTGACATGAAGGGCTCTCTATCATGATGGTTGACATGAAGGAGACCCCCACTATATTTGGCGACCAGTGTAACCATTTCACACCATCACACCTCCATCTTTCACAATTCTCATTCAAGCATATTCGCATCAAAAGTCGTGCTTTATCCTCGCATGTCCATGTAAACCGTTGTAAGTGGATTCTCCGATATTCACTGAAAGGTAGATTCTTAATTAATCATGCATATACATTTTATCAAGATGAAAAAAATTATCTTTTAAGATTTGGAATTTAAGCTCTTTTATTGAAAGATTTATACCTTTACATAAAAAAGTTAATTTGAAAGAGAAGTATAATAATTTAAATTCTTACAACATTGACCAAATTCATTGTTGGGAATGTTGAGAGTAGGGGTGAAAATAGGTCAGGTTGCCTAACAAGGACCTATAATCTAGTCTATTTTTGGCTTTTTTCGGCCTTTTTCGACCTAACTTATTTATCAAATAAGTCAGACTTGTGTTTTTTTAAAAGCATATTTAGCTAAATAGGCCTAGGCCTAGCCCTTAAAAAAAATCTATTAGGCCTAACGGGCCAGCCTATTTATGTATTATAATAACATAATTAAAATTTTACAATACTTATATGATTTAATAGTTATATATTAATATAGTTTATTTATTTTATACACAATACAATAATTTTGTTAAAGATTAGATATATTTAAAACATATAAAATTTGAACCTATTTGGCTTATTCGAAATCCTTTATGCAATATAGGCCTTTAAATAGGCTTTCAGGCTAGACAAAACTTTTAAGTTTTCATAAAAAAGTCAAGCCAGCAAAAAAAAAGCTTATGATAAGTAACAGATCAGTCTAAGACTAATGTTTTTTAAAATAGGCCAAGCCTATTTAAGGTAAAGTCTAACCTAGCCTAACCTAGCCTATTTCCACCCCTATCTAAGAGCCACATGGCAAATATTGCAACCTAGAGCTAGGTGTTTGTAAAAGGTATTGCTAATTGGTCTCAATGGAAGAACGAGAATGAGTAGCCCTACTTGGAGCGTCATGATGTTGATACCAAAATATGATTTACAAAGAGAACTCCTAGGTCCAAGGAGAATAGAGTAAAAAAGGGAGTTTGAAGGGTGATACAATGAGTTTTTTAGGGAGCTTCTTGTTAGGGTCTCCTTAGAGTGAGAAAAGATTATTATTTATTTCTTTGCATGCCTTGAGTCCTCTTTTATAAACCTCCAAGGTGAGGATTGTCACGTGAATTTCAAATATATTTCATGTTGTTATTTTAACTTTATCCTTTCATCTAATTAGCAGAGCTATTAGATGATAATGTAGAGAGAGCATAACAACGTAGGTTGTTGTAAATCATTCCAAGACTCAGGCCGTTTGAGGATGGAATCTTCTATACATGTTGAAAATAAGGCTTCATTGTTATAAAGACATGGTTCTAGAATTCATGGGCGGTTTTGTAAATGCCCTTGATAGTGGTGAAGCAGATGGACTGATGGAAAGCCCATTGGTCTGAATCTTATAATAGTAAATTCGAACATGTGAGGCTTTTCCTTCAACTAGCTATCATGGTGAAAAATTCCCTTCAATGATTTGTTTTATTTCTTCCAATATTAAGTAAAATATACTTCAATAAAAATGTTTAAATTTTTTTAATATTTGTGATCTCTTAAAAAAATTTTAAAAAAAGAAAATGATACGTATGTTTGTTACATGACAGCAGACTACTCTTAACTCATTAAGAGAAATTGTAAGGGGCTTGATCCAAAATATTCCAATATTAAGGACTCCATTTTTGGATTTTGTAGTTAAAGGGATATTATAAATTTATAATCGACCCAAAATGAAAGGGATATGTAATTTGTTGGATATGAATAATAGATGCAGCACACAATAACTAATGACATGTCATTTAGAAAATGATTTTTTATGAGTAAATACAAATTTTAATCTTAATTTAAAGATACAAAAGAGATCAAGTTGGTCCACCGATAATTGTAGACATTAATTTAGTTCATCAATAATTAAAATAGTTATCAAAATGATCCTACCGTGACGTTTCATCTTGACATGGTTACTAGCGTTCAACGTGGCACTATGTGATAAGGGAAGAGTTGTGCTTTTGGTTGGTGGTGAGATATGTTTTGCATCGGTGTTGATATAGAGGCGTAAAACTGGTTGAAGTTGCAAAGGGTTGATATAGAGGTTAGTGATTATGACTGGGTTTACGGGTGATGGTTTCAAAGGGAGGGGGTTAGGGAGGTGAGCTCCAAATTCATGTCACCTGCAGTTTCCTTTGTGCAAAAGCTCAAACGGAAAGTGGATCCTTAAGCCTCGCTGATAAGAACAGGTCCAGTTCCAATTGGGTGCCAAACTCCATCTTTAAGGTTTAAAATGATTTGTTCCAAGAATAGATTTAGGAATTTCTCCCTTACACAAGATTGGCTTCTAGGAAATCAGGTGTTTGGGGCTTTAGGGTTGTTAATTTGGGGATTGCAAATGTTGGAACCCATCTCACCACTCAGGTGGCAACATCACCTCAACTTTAATAACTATGTAGGACAATTACTTGTATATGCCACACATCAAATTAGTAGTAATGGTGTCAAGACAGAACGTTATGGGAAGATCAATTTAATTAAGGATGTCCATTTTAAATATTAAGGAACTAAATTGATATCTACAATTATTGAAGAACCAATTTGATTTCCTGTGTATTTTTAAGGAATTAAAATGAATATTTACTCAATTTTTAAAATGATTTCTAAAGCTTGAATAGCAATTTATAATATTTATAAGATCAGATATTAAGAAGAAAATATATATCGAGGAAGCACACTCAATGTGTGATATAGATAGATCAAACTTAATTGGCCAGATACCCATCTCCAAATTCTTTAGCATAATTTTTCAGCAAAAACGGCTAAAATAAACAAATAATAATAAATAAAAACTCTTGTGACTTGATTGTAGGTCACTTTTGTAGTTCCACTGATTTAATTTGGAGTTATGAACTTTTATACTGTTTTCAATATACTCTTGCAGTAATATATTTAACGCTAAGTCTGTTATTAATTCTAAAAAAATCTCTTTTAGAATAACATATAGTTCAGTAATTAGGAATGTTACTTAATTTTTGAAACAGCCATTTTAGGCATCTCTTCTATAAAATGGAAAATGGAAAATCAACTCTTTTCATACAAATCTTGGCACTAATTAAAGATAAGACAAAGCCAAATGGCTACTCTAATTGCTCCAAAAGATTCTTCTCCAATTGAAGACGCTGAAACTATCAAGAGGGCATGTCAAGGTTATCTTGCTGCTATTTTGTTTTGTTTTGTCAACGTTATTTTTATCACATTTCTACTAGAAACTCATGCTTTCAAATTATCATTTATAGGATTAGGGACAGATGAGACAGCTCTTATATCCATACTAGCACATCGAAATATAGCTCAAAGGAAACTTGTCAGGCTGGCTTACGAAGAAATTTATCATAAGGATCTTATCCAACAACTTAAATCTGAACTTTCAGGAAACTTTGAGGTAAATATATTACAATTCATAGCATTATTCTATACGCACAACATGCAATTAATTACATCCTCACTAATTTTTTCTTACTTTCTCACACTTGAATGCGCATGAATATATACATCCACATAACCTTTGATCTCGTTCTACCCCGCACTAACTAAATCAATACACATATTGTTTAAAAGGGTAAAACTGTGGAGGAGAATTTTGGTAGGAACAAAAATAAGAGAAAAGGATAAAAATAACACTAGAACAGGTCCACAAAGAGCTGAAAGAAGATAAAGGCATGAAATATAAAACAGGTGTCAAAGAATGATTTTTGGATGGGTTTAAATTTTTAAAGTACTTTTAATTTATATTTGGTTCTTTTTCTTTTCAAAAAACTGGTCAATACAGTTTTGTAAAGAGCAGTGTTAGGGAGCCCAGACTCCCCTCATGCTGGATGCAGCCCCAGAGGGAAAGAAAAAGTGAGATGGTTGGAACTTACATATGAATAGAATTCACTTCATTTTCTCTTTTCCGGGAATGAGGGGAGTCGGGCTCTCAAAAATTTCTCGTGTAAAATGCATGAAACATTTTATAAAGTAAAGTGTAAAGTTGAAAACTATTAGTAAAAAAAATTAATAATTTATTTTTATAAAATATTCACCAATACAACAAATCATGAATACGAGAATTAACTTTATTGATTTATTTTTGAGTGATTACTAAAATAGACTATCCACTTTACAGAATCTAAATCTCAAGAGTTTTTTTTATTTTTTTACGAATATAAGTCTTGGACTATTGGTGATGGCAATCATACTCCGTTCAAGCTAACCCACTTTATGTGATAATTTATTTAATACTCTATTTGATTGAAAAAGGTTACAAATTCTATGACAAAAAAATGTTTTGGATATACCTTTGAATGAATAACATTCTTATTGTCAAATATGATAACTACGGACATTCAAACCAGAGAGCTATATGCTATTGGATGATGGATCCAGCTGAAAGAGATGCTGTATTTGCTAACGAAGCATTAAAGAAGGTAACACCAGATTACAAAGTAATTATTGAGATTGCTTGCACTAGAACTTCAGAAGAGCTTCTGGCTATAAGAAGTTCTTACCAGTTTCTATTCAAGCATTCCCTTGAAGAAGATGTGGCCTCCCAAACAATTGGTGATATTCGCAGGGTATGTTCATTCTTAAACTATCATGTGCTTTGTTTTCTAAAACAAATATTTCAATATATCTAGGAATAAGAATAATAAACGATTAGAACTTTATAATGGCAATCATATGTTATGAATTTTGTTATGTTCTTGGATAGTATCTTGAACAACAACATGGCAGGTAACCAACCCGGCTTCTGAAACACATTCTGAATTTGGGAGTTTAAATGGGAATTTCCATGTTCAAATATTAAGATATTTTCTGGTTAATTTGGTTGTTGAAGATGAAATTTGCATGTATGAATTGCTGATCTTTCATGTACATGCATTTAGTGCTATTGGTAGATAGAAGTAATATGTATATTAGCACAAACCAGAACAACCTGCTCAAATATTAAAAACGAGTATCTACCATTTGGAGGACTATATTTTGGTCCTACGTAACTTTTATTTCTTATGCCTCTGGTTTAGGGAAAGAATAGTCTAAAACCTTTTACCTCGTTCCATTTTACACTTCAATTACAATCCAAATTATGAGGGTTATGATTTTTCATGCAGTTGTTGGTTGCAGTTATAAGCACCCACAGGTATGAGGGAGATGAGTTTGATGAGAGTATGGCCCATTCAGAAGCAAATATTCTTCATCAAGTAATTGAAAAGAAGGCTTTTAACGATGATGAAATCATTAGAATTTTAAGTACAAGAAGTAAGAAGCAGCTATGTGTGACTTTCAATACCTTTAGGAACATTTATGGCACAACAATTACCAAGGTAATATATGTTTATATATTAATTATAGCCTTAGTCCTCTGTTCTCCAAACACAATACAAGGAGAAGAAACACACACGTCACCATTATCAGAAATTTCTATGCTAAAAAATTATTAAAGAACTGGTGTTACAAATTTAAATTCATTCAATTAAAATCAAAGGTGATTATAACCTTTTTTCAATTACAAGAGAGGTCATAAAATATTATAAAAATTAAGGGCTGAATCTGGTATTAAGTACTTTTTAAGGATAGTTGTGACAGTACAATTAATAAAAATGAAGATAAAAACCGATGGATAGGCGAAAGTTTTAGTTACATGCATGACTGAAGAAAGATATTTAAGATATTTATATTTTATGGATGCACTTCTTATGAATGAAAGTAAAATTAGATAGAAGGAAATGAGTAAAATATTACAATATGTTAATGCAAATATTATGTTTATGTTCATTATTAATTCTTGGTCCTCTGTTTATTCCATTTATTTTTACTCTTAAGTAGCATGTTGATAATGATAATTAGAACATTTTTATGCATGAAACTCTTAATTTCAAGCTCCGCTTCTGAGGAAGATGTATGAATGATTTCATTATTTTTTTACTTTGTAAATAGATCATTTTTTTTAATTTTTTTTATGAAGTTATGAATATTCAATCCCCACTTAATGATACATTGGTATCCTTTGCTAATTGTAGGGTTTATTAGCCAATCCAATTGATGAATACCTAGGAGCACTGCGTACTGCCATTCGTTGCATTAAGTTCCCTCAAAGATACTTTGAGAAGGTAACTGAAGTCATGGAATTATAAGTTGTAATTATATATTACCCTCAAAGATACTCAAATAATTATTCTCTACTTATCTTTAAAATTTCTTTGTTCAATAGCTTTTATTAAACATATATACATTCACTTGATTTAGGTGTTACGCCATGCCATGAATGATTTGGAAACTGAAGGGCATGCTCTGAGCCGTGTTATCATCACTCGTGCAGAGAAGGATTTAAATGAAATCAAAGATCTTTATTTTAAGAGAAACAATGTCACCCTCGATTATTCCGTGGCTAAGGACACGTCAGAAGATTACAAGACTTTTCTTCTTGCGTTGTTGGGAAATAATTCAGTTTAACTTATCAAGTTTTTATTATTTGTTTGTGAGCTTAGTGGAACTTCTCTACTAGGATCAGTTTAGTATCTTTTAAAATTGAGAATGATTTTTTTAAAAGAATAATGCTTATAAAAACCAATAAACTGCACTGACTTTTGCCAACACAATGATGTCGCTTATCTACATATAGCACGGTTGATTCATGTTTTTGCAGTTTAACTCCATTACTTTCATATTCTACTTTCATATTCATCTCCCTCTTTTCATTTGATTACTCTCTCGTTATAATAAATTTTTTTCCAATGCTTGTGAAGAGTGTGACAAATAGCATCAGCATATTGAGTAGTCTTCCTCTTTTGTTTTGGCCAAAAATAGGAATATTGTTAAATAAGATTGCAACAAATGCTCAGAACTTGCAAGAATATAAGGGATAAAAACCAAGTACATCCTAAAAAAACATTCACAAGAAAAACAACAAAATCTCATAAAATACTAATACCAATTGTTACATAGTTTTCCAAAAGGATATCATACACAGTAGACAGAAATTCATGTGCGTCTTATGTTTATATATTATTCTAGCCCACAAATACAGCATATACAGTAGCCCCTTTAGCAAGTCAAAACAAAAATCCTTATTTACACCAGAAACGTCTCATGAAAAAGTTACAATTACGATGTATAGAGCTCGGTTTAAGATATGACCAATCTGAATTTATGAAGTATTCAAGTCATTGTTTCTACACACACACCCTCCCCTCAAGGAGATAAGCAGTGTTTCATTGAATATGTCGATCTCCTCATAGTATAAACTCAGCAAACAAAATGAATAACGAGCATTTCATATAAAAATGAGAAACAGAAGCAGCTAGCCTACCACTATGCAAAGCATTTCATAGAAAAAAAAGTTATTGACATCTATGAATAGAATGGTAAATTTAGAAAAACACTACTTGCACAAGTTACAAAGTCAGAAATTGCAAATAGAGGATGACAAAGCTGAGGCGTGTCTTGTAAGATATCTGTCTTATTATTTTTTTTTAATGTCTGTGTGTGCCTTGGTCACATGTCCTCTTTCTTAATCCATTTCTTTTTCTACATTGATTCATTAATCTAAAGTATAAACCACTTTGGAGGAAATTAAAGTGTCATTCTTTAGGCTACAACTAACACTGATTTGAACAGTCACAGTCACAGCCTATTAGAAATTATAACCACTGTAACCTATTAAAAAAAAAGAAGAAATCATAACCACGGATCACTATTTGTTGTATTTTTTTATGTGTATTCACCAGTGCAAAATCAAATGAAGATCCACAATTTATCCACAATTTATCTTACATTATGAACATGGTATGTTCTGACACTCGCAAGCTATTGGTCCTCACAGTTGCACTGGGTATGTTATCTGTATTGAATGATCCAAAAAACAACTATACATACACCAGCATGTGCATCCAAACATTAGCAGTAGACTTTGACATTTCACTGACAACCAAACCAAATCACTTCACATACGCACAAATATATCCAATTCCAAACATTGATAACATATGTCAGCTAGATTTCAATTATTATTATAGATTACTACTTATGTTACCCATGCGATGCACAGGTTACAACTTGCAACAAATTTCCAAGCTACTTGCCTCAATTTTGGCAACCATATACTGCCAAGATGTAAATATCAAAGTACTATCCACAGTCAAGAAATAAACAGAATAAACAGAGACAACTTTTAGAAATAAGCAGCTCAAATAAGGGTATCAATCCACTATTCCATCCTTAATATGAACCCAACAAGTATTGAAACACAGGATCATAATATGGAATTAGCCAATTCAAATATTTCAGAAAATATAAAGGTCTTATGTGGTTGTAAATAGTCCAAGATTCATGAAAGAAATAAATGTACAGAAGAACCAAAAGAAATGAATAAACAAAATTTCAAACAGAGAATTGGCGGTAAAATTAATTGAGCGAAAACAAAAAAAGAAAAAGAAGAGAGCAGAGAAGTTACCCGCAATTACGACTGTCCAAAGTTGGACAGAGAGAGGGAGCAATTACAGACAAAGGTATTCTTAGAAGCCAAAGGTAGAGCAAAACAGTAGCAATCACTGCAATCCAAACCTGACCACAGAAAATCCCTCATAATTCTCACAACCCTGCAAGCCACACCAACCGTAATCGAAAAACAGAAAGATAGTAAATGGGGGTTGTTCGACACATAAGACTGAATAAGGCTAATATGACCACCCAAATAAATGAAAGCACCCTTCTAATCATCCAAGCGCTTATAGATATTTGAAACACTGGATCCCAAAACAAAAATGGCCTGGGAATTACCACTTCAAAAGGATCACCCACTGCATGATTTGGCAACCAGATAAAGCAGCAAAGAAAGGAACCAGGTTATCCATATTTATATTTTATACCTACCAAACCCCTCTAGTCCAAATTAATCTTCAAACCAGAGACAATCTCAAAAACCTGAAAAAAGTAAAGAACATACACAAATTTATTCATTTCTTCCTCCCAAATGATTTGTGTCATCCACAAACTAAACATGGAAGACCATAACATCCTCTAAACCAACTCTGATACTCTTAATGAAGGCCGTATCAAGAGCCCTGGAAAACATCCAACTCGGAACATTGGCCACTAAGGTATACAGAAATAGATATAAGATATCCCCTTTCCTAACTCCTCGCTGACCTCAAAAGCACAATTGAGGATCACCATTGACAGTCAAGTAGCAGTAGAAAGGCAACCA
This sequence comes from Styphnolobium japonicum, assembly GCA_023212625.1. Taxonomy (NCBI): domain Eukaryota; kingdom Viridiplantae; phylum Streptophyta; class Magnoliopsida; order Fabales; family Fabaceae; genus Styphnolobium; species Styphnolobium japonicum. The sequence continues at coordinate 13,299,184 of JALBWW010000003.1, read as the reverse complement.
GAAATCCAACTACTCCTAGAACCTTATATGAACAACCCCACTCCCACTTGATCATAATCCTTTCTCATCTTTTCACATCATCTACCACCTGATTCGCTATAAGAGAGGCATCCAAAATCTGTATACCTGCAATAAATCTACTTCGATTCTCCAAGATGTTATCAAATAACACTAAATTCTATCTGACAGAGAACCTCGATAATGAGCTTGTGCACACAGGTAACCAAACTAATAGGCCCATAATCCTTCACTTTACAAGACCTATCTTTTCTAGTCATACAAGTGATAAAAGTGGTGTTCATGTTGACACCAATTTCGCCATTACAATGGATTCCAGCAAACACTTTTAAGTGTTCTTCTTTAATAATATCCCAACAGTTCTAAATGACAGTAACAGTAAAACCATCCGATACTGGGGTTTTCATTATCCATGCTCCAAACAGCCTTTCAAGCTTCCACTTCATCAATAAGCTCCCATACTATTTCATCGTGACTTGTTAAATCCCCACAACCCACAATAACAAGAAGCTCTACAAGGACCTTCAATAGAACACAGTGAAAGTTGATTATCATCCATATATATCATTTGATATTCTCTAATCCATCAGTGATCAAAAGCCAAATTTTACAGTGAATAGATAGATAACATGTAGACCTCATATCATCTGCTATAAGGATATCATCAAAACTGCAACTATTATGCCCATTTCTTCAAATATCAGGCAGGCATCATTCCATACAATAAAATTTAGCCATTTTCTCATAAAAATTTCAAATCATTTCACTCACCCAGTGTTCAAGCCCTTTGTAACTTGTTCACCACTCATACAAGCAAAAGATAATAATAGGAATGAAACTATCATCCAAATGAAAAGATCAATACTACCCAATGACTGACCATATACAATTACAGAAGATCAAATATTCCCTGAAGCATGTACAATTTCAACCCATTCAAATCAGTGAACTACAAAAGACCCAACATCAAAATTCAATTAAAATTAAGAATATCATAAAACAAAATCATCAAAGAATAAACAAGAGGAAGCAAGATATACAACTTGTCATTTATCATTAACAAAAACAAGTCATCATTCTAAAACCTAAAAAAAAAATATCACAAAAACAAAATTGAAAATCCTAAAGCAAAAATATGAGATCACTCCAACACAACAGTAGCACCCAACTCCTTGAGCTTGTCAAGGATAGGATTAGCCTCCTCCTTGGTGAGTCCCTTCTTCAAAACACACGGAACTTTCTCCACCAAATCCTTAGCTTCCTTCAACCCCAAATCAGTGAACGATCTCACCTCTTTGATAATCTTAATCTTCGCGGCGGCATCGTACTTCTCCAGCTTTATGTCAAACGCCGTCTTCTCCTCCGCCGCCGCCGAAGACCCAGTTGCGGCGGAGACCGGACCCGGAGAACCGAGGCCCGTGAGGGGGGATTCGTAGCGGTTGAGACCCATCTTGAGCCTCCAAAGGATGGTAAAATCGTACCTTTCGACCTTGTTGAGGTCGATAAGCTCTTGGGCAAAGCGTTCGAGCTTCTGGGTCCGTGTCTCGGTGGCGGCGGTGGCGGAGAGAGAGCGAGAAAGGGGCTTGGGAGTGAGGTTGAGAAGCCTCAGGAGGTGGCTGGAGCTGGGTTTTGGGAACAGGTGGGTCATTTTTGTGGAATGGGAGGTTCAAGGTTTCTGATTAGATTGGAACCAACAATGTTATGAACAACGTTAATTGCCACTTGGTACTGAGCACTGAGCATTAGCAATTTGCAGTAACCAGGGAGAGGATGAGGAAGATTGCTCGATTAGGGCACACGGCCTGGGTTCATTAGTTTTGGTCCAGGCCAACATTGCCAATTTTTTTTTTTTTTACCAATATAATAAGTAATAATTTTAGAGTACGTAATCTTTTTCAAAACAATTTTTCAAAAAAAAAATTTGTAAAATTGATTATAAGTTAAAATTATTTTTCTATAACTAAAAATAACTTTTTAAAAAAAGTTGTTATTTTAAGATTTTAATTATTTGATTTTAGATTATTTCAAAAATTTTAATAGAAAAATACCTATTTACTCTCAATTAAATAACTTTTTCAATCATATCATATATTTTTTGGTAATTTTATACATAAAAACGATTTTTTTATACAATCCAAACAAAACTCTTTATCATAAAATCGATTATAAATTAACATATCCAAATATAAATTAATTTTTTCATAATCAATTTTCTTGAAAATCGATTATACACATAATCGATTTTTCACATAATATTTTTTTCACAGCTAATCTAAACACACACTTAGTGGTGTTCTTAAAATTTTAGGAATAAATTTTAGATTAACTTTTTTTTTCATCATCAATTTTAACTTTTTAAGATAATAAAATGACTTTAAAAATGTCAAATTGTTGTTCCTTTGGAGAGTTATTTTAAACAGATTACCCATGTATGATCTTCCCCCTTTGATAAAAAAAAAAAATGACATCGTCAAGAATGCAGAACCTTTAATCTTATAATTAGATCTTTACATATTCCAAAATGATGATGATTTTTTTATTTCATTTGGAAAGAGTCAATTTAACCTTAACCTAATTTCTTTTTTTGGTGAGCCTCTGTCATCAACTCTATTTGCTCTATAGATAAAAGTGAGTTCATAGTTATAAAAATTGGATTAGATTGGCTGGTCCGGTTGGTAAATTGGTAAACCGGCTAAGTAATTGGTTTAGGTAATTAGTTTGATTGAACATGTCTCGGACTTGGTTCGACTTGGTCGATTTGAACTGAAAATTGATGACTCGGCCAGTTGAACTGGTGAACCGGTCGAGTCATGAATTTTTTTAAAAAAAAACTCTTAAACTTTAATAAGTTATAACTTTTGATTCGTTTAACCGATTTAAACTAATTATATGTCTATTTCATATAAATTTTCAAGATCTACGCCATGTTAGTCCTAATTTTTGAAAAAAAAACTTATTTTCTGAGTTATGAATATTTTAATGAAAATATTAGGATTTTTTTTTTTTATGAATTAAGGGTTAAACTCTTTTTTCTCTTTAAAAGTCATCATTTCTCTCAAAATAAAGATATTCTAGTTATTTATAATGATAAATATCATCATATGTAATATATATATATATAATTTTATGCGGTTCGACTAGTGACCTATTGACTTAATACCCACACCGAGTCGATTATTTGTTCAAGTTTAATAATTATGACTTGGACTATGTAATACATTTAGAAAGGTTGGAAAGGAGTTTTTTTTTAAAAAAATAAATAAATAAGAAAAGCTTATCAATTCGACGAAAATGCTCAAGTTATAATTGTAAGAAACGAATTGGCCTAACAATTGAATTGAATTGAAAAATTGGTGACGGAAACACTTATCTAGTATGATTGAGAAGAATTTGATTGCTTTTCAATCAAATTGGGTAATCCAAATAAAATACGGTTAAACCAAGCTGTTTGAACCGAGTAAAAACCTAGTAATTGATTGATTATTTTTTTTTTTTTAATTTCATTTTATTTTCTCTGTTAAATTGGCTGTCGAAGTAGTGACTATATGACACTCAATTCAATTCTTACAACTAGGGCTTTGTTTGGTAAAAAGTAGCGAATACTGGATAAATTAATTAATAGTAAACTAGCTTGTAGCGGATAACGAATAAGCTAGTTGATAGATGATGAGCTTATAGCAGATAAATGGAGCAATGATAAGTCAAAGAAATCAATTCAAGTTGCTGAAAATTAACGATTGAACTAACTGATAAATGTAAAATGACATAAAAATATATTTTTAATTAATGCTTAAATTTCTTCCATCAATATTAAATATGACAAAATATTTATTAATTATTAATAAAATAAATTTATGTTAATTAAACTAATTATTAAGATATTTAGAAGTTAAAATTTTGAAATTTATATTTTAATAATCTAATTTATTTTGTTTACTTATTTATTTATTATCATTAAAATGTTTTTTATTGGATAAAAATATTATTTTAAATTTTCTTTTCATTTAATTTTTCATGCTTTATAAAAATATTATTTTTCATGCTTTATTTAATAGAGAATAGAGGAGGAATTTAATTAAAATAATGAGAGTAAAAACGAGAAAAAAATAATACGCTATAAGCTATAAATTCAAACACTACTTCAAGTAGCGTCTGGAAAAACGCTATAAGCTAATGATTATCAAATAACTTTATTTTTTAAAATTCGCTATCATTAGTCAAATCTACTATAAATTAGCGGATTAAACTTATTAATCATAGCCTAGGCCTCAAACAAATAAAATACATCTTACAACTACCTTGCAATCAAAACCGTAACCAGCATTTCTGTATTTATTGGTTTGCTCCTCCTTTAGGATATATTAAACCAAATGTTGATGACTGATTAGGGGTGGCTCAAGTAGTTGGTTTCCTCCTCCTCTATGATGTATTAAACTAAATGTTGATGACTTAAAAGGAGTAACTCAATTAGTAAGCAAGCTTCAACTCAGCAGTTGAGGAAACTTTTAAAACATTAAGGGGTTCGAGCCCATGAGAAAACACTTGTAGAAAGGGACAATCTTAGTGCTCAGAACAAAATTAGTCTCACACTCAAAGAATATGAGTCTAACGAACAAGCACAAAAAATAAAAAATAAAAACAAAATGTTGATGGTACTTATTTAATGGTAATCCAGGCAGATACTGCAGGTTTATTCAGAAATCATGAAGGCAAGTGTTTTGCTGGTTTCTTGGAATACCTTGGAGAGATAAGTAATAACTATGCATAATATTAGGCAATCCGTAAGGGACTGATTATGGCACATTAGCTGATTGTAGACACTGATAAATAACAGGAACGTATTTCCTCCGCTTCAGCAGCTTCAAGTTCACAAATGTTGGAGAGAAAATATTTGCAAGTTAAAAAATGTTAATCACCTGAGTAAATTTGCAGCCAAGAGATAAAAGTTACAGCTTTTTTTAGACTTCCCCAGCAGCATTACAAGTTTTTCCCTATTGGGCTAACGCTGCCCTTTCGGCCATGTTTAAATTCTTTATCAGTATGTTTTGAATGTTTTCAGTTAGCTATTTATTGTTTATGTACGACTTTTTCTCTATATAAACATTATTTTTTTATTTTTTTATAGTTTGGCCAAACAAAAAAGTATCTTCTTGAAAAATACAATATGACTAAAGTTATGGAGGAATGCTATGGTACCCATGCAAAATCATGGGTACCAAAACCCATGCTGACATAAGTAAATAAAATAATAACAAATGGACAGGGGAGGTCGACAAAAGTGAGAGAATGAAGAAGAGAAGAGGATGAGACTGTGAAGATTGTTCTGAAAGGATTAAGATTTTTTCCACCCAACATACAATTCTTTGAGATTTTTCAACCTTTCCAAACTTGTCGGTAACTTCCCCGTTAAACCATTTTGACTTAGGCTTCCCATTGCCTTGTACATGCTTTTATACTTCTTCTTCGCGGGCATAGGAACCACCACGATGGCCAATGATTCCGCTTTGGCCGAGCGGTGCGGAGGACGCTTTGACGTTGGAGGAACCCAAGAACTTCAAATGGGAGTCACATGCCTTGTGAGTGATCTCCCCGCAAAAATCTGAGTTCGCCGAAAATTATGTTGTGTCGAAGGGAGTGAGGGTCAACGCCACTGAAACTGGCTGTTGCCGATGATTTCATCGACAAGGTTGAAGATGAAGCATCAACTAATTTAGTGGTGGAACAATTCCAAAAGTCAAATGTCATCCCATTATTCCAGATGGCTATTTTTTATTTGCCCACCTATGCATGGGTTGTGGAACCCAAGCTTTTGCTCGGGTTCCATAGAATTTCCCAAAGTTATGACATCAAAGAAAGAATAAATATGTTTTAGCTCTTTTTTTTTTCATGACATTATTATGATACTTAACTTTTTTATTCAAGATATCGATATTCAATGTAAGTTGTCAAATATTCTTTAACTATTATTCATATTTTAACTTTAAAACATTTATTATCAAATCAATAGTCAATAAATAATTGACAACTCATCCTAGGTACCATACCTATTAGGATACCATAACAATTCTTTTTTTTCTATCCTACATGATGCATGACACTTTGTTGCAATTACTTTTTGAGAAATCAATATTCACAGCAAAATAACTAATGTAGTTATTTATTATAAAAAATTATTTAAATAGTGTTATTACCACTCAGCAGTTTTAGAAGAAAAAAAAATGGCACCAAAGTAAAACACGATACTAGGGTAAACACTAAATAATGATTTTTTCGAAAGGGGGGGGGGGGAGGGGGGAAGGACTATAAACAAACAATTTGTTGAAAGATTTTGAACTAAAAAGTTTAAATAAACTATATCACATAATAAGTATTGTTGTTTGTACGCCAAAAATCATTATAGCACTTTTTTATATTACTTCCCTACATAGGTATAAAAAGAATGGCACATAAAACGGAGTGAATTGTGTGGCTCCAAAAAATTTCCCCTTTTTTAAAAAATAATGAACCTAAAAGTTCACATAGATTTTCTAAAAAATTTCTAGGCAGATTTTCACTTGTAAAAGGGTAATGCGCCAAACAAAACTTGATCACACACTTGCAGTGAGGTAAATCAACCACTTGAAACAAAGTTTAAGTTGAACGAGAGAACACGCACAGCAAAAATATTAGAAAACAATGCAATCAATCACACAACACAATCAGAAGCATAATGCACAGTAAATAAGTATATGAGCTTAACTAAGAAACACAACTTCCCGCACTCAACCAGCGAACAAAAGAACTTGTACAAACCGTAAATGTAGGTGAAAGCCAATAGTATTTTGAGAAATTTCAACTCAGCTCAGTGGCTACGAATTATTTCTCACTTAATGAAGCTCTCTTACAAGAGTGAGCATGAATGTAATAGCTCAAACAACCGTAAATTAATATAATAGTGAATGAGCACAAAAAGATAAAGATATCTTTGCAATTCTTGAATCGCATACCCAATTACGAGTCCTAGTTATGACCCTTTTACAAAGGTATGGGTAGGATATAGTCGTTAAAGACAAGCTTAGAGTATCTGATAAACTCCCTATTACTAAGGTGTATTCTAGGAGGAAAAGGGAGAGGTGCAGGGGATTAGTACTCAGAGAAAGTGGGAAAGGGGAAGGCAATGAGGAAAACATGAGGGATATTCCTTATGGGGATCTGAGGCATAACATAATGGGCACGTGGCAAAGGGAAAATGGGGCAGAGGATTCTGTTGGAGAAAGAGCATAAAAGAGTGGAGGAAAAGGGCAAGGTAAGCAAGATTTGAGTGAGGATTGGGAGGAAGGAAGCGGACCCCTAGTGGGAGAGACCAGGCCTCTAGAATTGCCTGGGTTATTTGCATTTCCTTTTTGTTCATAGTATTTTCCTTCTGTTTCTATACACATTAGACCCCACTGATTCTCTTATCACTCTGATATCAGTTTAGGAGAGGTGATAAACACGTTATTTTCTGTTCTGTGTTGCAATTCCAATTCAGTTTCCTATCAGTATCCTTCCCAAAATAAGTGAACATTGGAACATCATTTTAGTGCTTTGAAAACATCTTGACGTGGCAGTGGCACCTTTAAGTTGACTCAAACTGGGAATGTGTTGGCTGAAACTGTGTCACAGGCTAATAATCAACTAACTGTTTCCTCCCAGAAGTTGACCCTGCATTCTATATTCTTCATTCTTCAAATTAAACTCTTGATTCTTCAACTTGAATTCTTGGTATGGCTCGTTCTTTAATATTTCCTTGTGGTGCTTCAAACCATCTTGCAAGTTGTGAAACCTCTTCAAGTTATTTCTTCATTCTTGATCACAACAAATATTTCTCTATTTTGTTTCTTAAACCTTAATCAGAGTGGGTGTGTTCCAATTTAGTCTCATTTTCTTAATCATGTCTTGAAATGTAGAGTCAGAGCTAGGTTTAGCAACACAGATTGATTCAATTTATTCATTTGCTCAATGAGTTGGCTCAAAATATTGTATGTGTACATAAGAGTTGGTATGACATAGATATACCTTGAAACCAGGCCCAAAACCACCTTCTCCAAGCTTATTTGTGGCAGAAAAGCCGTTAGTTACACTATCATAGCTAAACAATGGTAGCTCAATATTCTTCCTTTTTTTTCCGGGTTTATTTGTCTGGTGATCACTATTATCCGCTTGAGGATCATCATAATTGTAAAGATTGAACGACAATAGATCCTTGCTGTCCATCTGCTCTGTTCAATAAAAACACATCAATACTTTGTTCACACTTAAAAAAAGCAACAATTTCAGTCATATATGAAAATTTCAAGCAATAATATTGAGCAGGTCTTGAGTCATCTCAACCAATGCATTACGGTGATTTAATCTCAGTTCAGTAAAATAACTGGAGAATTCTTGTGGGAAGCATTACTCCCGTAATCTCAGATGCTGTTGTTTAATACCACAATTTTTCGAAGCAGCTGCTTACAATGTCCACTATGAGGTTGATCAGAATTGCACAGATTGAAGGACAATAAAGAGATGATATATCAATAACATGATAGCATAGCAATAAAAATCACGGAAAAAAAGGATATAAAACATGTTATTACTTGCCAAAGAATAAATACAAAAAATGTTATTGTATGTTAATGAGTACAGCCACAAAGTAGAGCATAGCCAAGCTATATACGTCAAAAATTTAAAACACCAAAAAAAGTGTAAGGCTAAAGAATTCAACACAGTTAATAGTGATTACATTCTTTATTATATATAGACATAAAATTGAACAAATACCTCAAGGCCAGGATACAACCAGATGTGCTACCGTGTCACATAAAAATAACGGCTGATATGCCTTTTCAACTTATGATTGAATCATCAGCTACTTGTGTTTCTTTATCTGTAGGTAAAAACCTCATGTGCACCTGTTGATAAAGCAACTTTTAAGTCTTCTTTTATAAATTTTCACGTAACCTGTCCCAAAGAACAATCTGCCATCTCATGCCCCCCTTCATCCACATAATCTAGATCGGAATCCAGTTTTTCACTACTATTAGAAAATCGATTATTCACCCTCTTGTTCCTTAAAATCACTTCTGATTTTTTCATCAACTTGATATACTTCTTCCTCACCCTCAATAGAGGATGCTTCTCGATAGCTGATTTATTGTTGTAAGCTTCCTTAAGAATAACTGTACAAGTCTTGTTCCTTAAAGATAGATAAAACATATGGGGATGTCGTTCAAATGCTTTGTGCACTTTCTGTGGCAACCCAAAATACTTTTTGAGGCAAAAGAGCTTCTGCCTCTCTGCTGAATGCTCAACAAAAAGGGAAAGCAGTTCATGAAGAAACCCCACAACTCTCTTCTCTGCTATGTCACTGTTTGAATCCAAATTAGATAAATCATCATAAGGTGAAATATAAGGAAGCTTCTGAAATTCATGTAGCCAATGCTCAATCTTCCTCCTCAACCTTAAACCCTTAGATGGAAAAAAAGGAAATTCAATGGCCTCCATCGAGCCCCCAAAGTACAAACCACTTTTCATGGCATTCGTCTCCATTACAGAACAAATCTTTACTCTGCTTTCAATAGCCAACCCCTTCAATCCATCTTCCATCTCCACAAACCTGAAAGATTCATCAAGATTTTGTTCTGGGTAATGCAAAAAATCATCAGGCAACCCCAGATACCACTGCATCCCTTGAATTATCTTTAAAGGCAGAACATTCTCTCTGCTCATCAATATCATCTTCTTCAACCTGGATCTTAAGTCCTCCCTGCCTTCTTCATATACTCTCTTCTCTTCCCTGTCAATCTCAGCAGCTTCTGATGTCAACCTGAACCAAGGAAGATTGTATTCAGGACCTGTAAACTCCTCAAAGATGGATGGATATTGCCTCATAAATCTTGCAACCTTCATGGGCACATCTAACTCTAATCCCCTCTTTGACACTGCAGAGATAGGGATACATCCATTGGGGTCCTGGGCAATGCAGTTTTTGAGGGCGATGACAGGCTTGAGCTGAATGGACTGGTGGATGTGCTCAATTGAGTCATAGTATGAATCTTTTTTCCATTTCATGTACACATTCACGTAACTGTACCTCTGGATGTGTAAGAAAGGAAGATCATTGATCTTGTATTCAAAGGAGAAGATTGAATTTTCAGAGGGTCTGAGCAGCTTTTTGATTGTTTTGGCAGCAGATTTGTTAAGGTTGAAAAACATTGAGTTAAAACTAAAAGGAAGCACTTGCCAGTAAAATAAATGGTGAAGGTTGTAAAAATCTTAGGATTTTGATTGACAATTGCTTTTTGAGAGAGCTCAGTGTTGACTACAGAGAGAGAGAGATTGACCTGTAGAAGATAAAAGGAAAGGGAATAATTCAGCAGGAAATCTTATAAAAGAACAAGTCTTTGAAACAATAATCAAATACTGATTGTAAAATTTTAGCAAAAGGCAGCTACATTAAAATAGTTAACATGATGCACTGTCCAAAACAGAGCTAATAAGTATTGATACACTTTACAAAATACAATATGCCGGCCTTTTTGTCAACATTGCTTCACATTTACAAACAAAATAATAAATAAAATGGATAAAAAGGAACACGACATTCCGGAATCAAGAGCATAACATAATGTACTCTAATATAATATAATATTCTCATATACTACTTCTAATGGTCTAAAATAACGCTTTATCCCACTAAGATCCCCAATAAATTGATATCATGATATGCTCAGAATTTAATTTACTCCAAAACAATGCCCACGGAATATCATGTGCTCAAATTTCTCCTATCGTCAAGTATGCTAACATGTAGTGCTAATAAGAAACCAATTTATAACACATGTAATAGCCAACTAATGCAAATTATCTACACTACTACAAAATGGAAATTCCTCTACTTGGTACCCAATTTTTTCCCTTAAAAGCCAGTGTTTTGGATTTTGCTATAACTGAAAAAGAAAATTGTCATTTTGAATTACTCACATCGATCCACATTTATGCACACTTCCTTGTTTTTCAATTTATTTTAGATATTACAGTTTTAAAATCAGTTTTCATTCAAATTTTAAAATTTAAAAGAAAATTGTCTTCTCATTATATGTTTAAAAAAGAACAGTATTTTCCTTCTACACTTGCATTGCGGGTGCTACTACTAGTATTCAGAAAGGGTCCAAAAAACTCAGAAGGCATCTTTCATCCATGAAGCACGACTATTATCCATGTAACAAGCCATAAAAAAGAAATCAAAAGATTCAAGACTTGAAACCATCCAAAAACAGTGCCACCCCATGTCACACCCCCAAATGAGAACGTGACTGGCCAGTGATTTGGGGACATCCAACCCCCGAAGCCTTTCATATCAACCAACACAAAGGCATTAAACCCGAAATCTAAATACCATGAAACAAAAATCAGAATGTCACCATGTAGTTTTTGAAATAGGAGACTCCCCAAATTTTACAACAGAATTTACCACAACCTGGACGCCAAATTCAAGTTCATAAAACATAAATCAACCAAAGGGAGCTCAGCTTCACCAATTCCAGTCATAAATGGAGTCACACAATTCAAAGCAGAAACAGCCAAAAAATGCATTCTAAACCAAGGCAATGGACTTGTAATCGTAAGACTGCAATGGTTCAAACATATATCCATGTCTCCGAGCATGCTCCTAAGCGAGGTTTGCCTCACCAAGGAAGTGAGCAACCCACTTGGCAAGTGGAACAAACATGGTCTGAATAGACTCTAAAAGAAATCAAAAGTAAACAAAGTGAGTTTAGAAACTCAGTAAGTAACATGGGCATCCATAAGCTACTAGTCAAAGAATAATTCATGTTCAAAATTCTTACTGTGATTAAAGTGTAAAGGAATTAAACATAAGCATGATTTCACCAAAATATTTGGTTTAACAAGTGAAACTGAAATCTTTCATATTGAAATCACTTTAGACACAAATAGGAAGAACTAAGGAAACAGAGCTTAACCCCAACAGCATTTTGGTCAAAGTAGATATGGACTAATCACTGTTAAGGGCATCAAAAGGATCACCCACATAACATAATTAAAAAAATAAAAAATAAAAAACGAAAACCAACAGAAGCTATGAAGAGGCCTTTGCCAAATAGATGAAAATTTCGAAACTTTAACCGAAACAAGAATACCCAGAACAGAATGCGAATCAAAATTGATGGAATGTGCACGTTTCGCGAAGATGATGATGATGATGATAATTATGAGAGCATTCAAATTACCAAAAGTGGAGAGAATAGCTACGTGATGCTGTGAAAGGGGAAAGCAGAAGTAAAACGGCGATTTCTGCACCGCCATGCCACGGTGGAACACAGAACTTGAGAAGAGAGATAGTGAAGGCGACATCACATTCGAAGGAGAATGGGTCTGAGTCTGAGACTTGCTTTGTGGGCTTGGCACATTAGGGCTATTGTTAGCCCATTAGGACTACGAAAAAAAATACTCTAGATTCAAATATAAATTGATTATGTACAAAAAAATATATAAATTGATTAATTAAAAATTAATTTTGGATTTAATTTTTAATTAAATATAATATTATAATTAAGTGAGTAAATTTATTTATGTAATTTTAAGTGATTAGTAAAAATTATGGCCTCAATTTATAAAATTAAGATATTTAATCATCCACTAAGTTATATATTTTCATTTTTTTTAAGTGCTTGCACCTCTATTGTGTAAAAAGATAATATATTTTTTCAAAAAATTAATTTAAGTCTTTGACAAATTGTCATAGTAATCTCTTAGTCAAATATTTATCCTATGGGATTAGCGATGTCAATGACGAGATAAATATATTTAAAAAGTTTAGATATTGAAATGTATTTTGCACACAAAAAATCATTGTTTATTTTTTTTTAATAAATCATTGTTGTGTACGTTGTTGACCCTAAGGTGTTATTCCAATATTTATTTTGATGATAAGAAACAATATTTATATAATCTTGAGTTTCTTTTTTTTTCTTTCTTTCATATTCTTTTAAAAGTATCAAGATTAAATTCACTCTAGAGTTGGATGCTCTTGGAGATTTATGTATAAAACAGTTTTTTTTTAATTAAAACATGTTTTATTTAAAATTTATTTTATTTTTTTTAAATGTGTAAAATTAATTATAAATTAAGATTATTTTTTAATTAACTAAAAATAGCTTTTTTAAAAGAAAAAAATTATTTTGAGCTTTTAATTATTTGATTTTAGATTATTTCAAAAGATTTAGAAAAAAAATTTCTATTTATCTTCAATCAAATAACTTTTTCAATCATTTCATATATCTTTTAATAATTTAATACATAAAAACGATTTTTTTATACAACCCAAACAAAATTATTTATCTTAAAATTAATTATAAATTAATATATTTAAACATAAATTAATTTTCTCATAATTATTTTTTTAAAATTAATTATACATTTAATTAATTTTTAACATATTGGAAGCAACTTTAGGCCTCATAATTTTTTCTAAGATGCCCCAAAGTTAGGCCTTATCTTTGAGCTCGTAGCTTGAATGTTTGGTTTAAAATTTGTTATTTCGTGGAAATAAAAGCCCATTTAGTATTGTGCTTTGGCCCATGGCTAGATGGACTTTGTAAGATTTAAAATTCCACTAGTTTCATAATTTTTGAGTTTGAGATGAATTTTTTTTACGAATTTCCCATGTTTGGTTGCTCTACTTAACCCAATGTTTAAACCGCTCATAATCTTTTTCAGTTTTTCCTAAATTTTGACACATGAAAATAGACGTACATAGCTTTCAAATGGCAATTAGGGTCATCCTTTGATTTTGATGCGTATTTAAAATATATACAATTCATTTATCCACCACACCTTTCATTTTGATCTTAAATTTTTGGATGAGTTTTTACACCTAGTGACTCTTTAATATGTATTTTCACTGTTTATAAATACGTAGTCACTTCACAGAAGATTCATCTAAATTGAATAAAAAATTGTCATATTTTATGCTATGTACATAGTCTAATGATAAACATGTAATCTTCTTTATTGTTTTATATTCACTCTCTATTATTATTAGGGCCCGATAAGAAAATTATCAAGATAAAAATATTAAAAAAAACTGGTTGAACATAGCTCAACTGATATCTGTAGTCTTTACTAAAAAGTTGTAGTTATAGTGAGGTTCGATCTCTTTCATCCATACCTTTTCATTTTTCTTTAAATTCAATAAAATTTTCGCAGAATAATTTTTTTTTATGAAGATATAAAAATTTTTTTGACTTAAGTTGATTGAGTTTTATCCAAGTCATTAGATCAAACTAAATTTGATTAAAAAACAGTCAAAATGTTTAATGGGATTGGCAAATGACCCAAGTCACCGAATTTTCAGTCAAACTGACCGGATCAGTTTGGGTTTTACAACTATACTCTTGTCATCCTTTGATTTTGCTTCACATTGTCAATTGCATGTAACATGGCATCATCCTTTCTGCAATTCTGCTTGCCTTTTATTTTCTCTGACTTTCCAATGACGATTTTATCGGATGTAGGTCAAATATAGTATTGCTTCACTGCAAATATCGGCTTCGCAATAGGTGATGTTGACACCAACAATCACATATTAAAAAGATTATCTTATTTAGTGTTTCATAAATTTAGTTATAAATATTAATCACAATCAAGCACGAAAGCAAACAAGAATGCAAGTGATCATATGACATATACATGCTTGCTGGAAAAATGTATGATGCTTATATAAAAGGATGGGGAAAAAAATCCAACCAAAGGCTGGTTTTTAGTAATCATGTGTATTATATGAAATTTCTAATCAAAGTTTGGATTTTCAATACAAATTCAAAAAATACAATGCAACTTGTTCACAAAATTTCCAGCAAAGTTGTTTGATTTTAACTCTTTATAAAATAACTAAGAAAAGAACTATACACATTCAACACTTGTAAAGTCATTAAAGTCACTCAAGATGCAGAGGATTTGTATTCCAACTCTGCCCATATTCATTTCACTTTCTAATATGCTCTTTTTATCATTAGTCATTCATTTATTTCACCACACTTTTTCTTGATATTCAGAGTGATTGTAATATTCATACGTATAAAAATAATTACAGAAAAGTTACTTCTTTAGAAGGTAGAGGACTTGAACTTTGCACATTATCTCTTATATTATTTCAAGAATTAAAAGTTTAAGTTATTCTGTAGAGACTCATAAATAGTTTTATATTTTTAATGCTTCATGTCAAAATTAAAAGTTTGATCAAGGTGCAGAGGATGTAATCCACTTCTGCCCATATTCATTTCAATTTGTAATCCAACTCTAACCATATTAATAAATAATTTAATGTTTTTCACAATCTGAAAATAGTAATATGTAAAATAATTATTTAAAATAAGTTCAAGTAATCTATATTTTTTAAATAAATTTTATTACTCTATTACTTTATTAATATGTACAATAATTTAAATAACATCAGCTATTTTAATAATTTTCATATTTTTTATGGCACGAGAGTGATAACTAGTTTATATTTATAAAGTACTGTGTTATGCTCGAATGTTAATAGCTCATAAAATAAATGATTTTGATTTTTGCCAGCGCGTGAGTTAGGATTGAGTTTGGGTCAAACCAACCAATTTTGACAACTTTAATAATATAGCTTAATTTTTCAATTGCATCCAACATTAGCAATTATTATGCTAATTTTTCCGTGTATCTATTAATTGCATTATAGTCGGCAAATACAGTACTGATCAAGATGCCTCTAGAAGTCTAGATGCATAAGAAAATGTCCCAAAGGCTGAAAGGGTAATATTGAGAGACCAGAAACTAACCAACAGGATAAAGGTCCTCTCCAATTCTTTTTCTTTCTTTCTTTTCTTTCTTTCTTTCTCCAAGATAATATATTGAGAGGATTGATGCTTGTGAAGTGAATTTGACCCCGTTGAATTTAGTCACTATATAAGAGAAAAAATATCTATGTACATTTAATTAAGTATATTCGAGCAACTATATCATAGCAGATCATAGCATATATATAGTGTTAGATGTTGATGTGGACTTTTACAAGCAATTCTGAAGTGGAGCTTGCAAACGTGCTAACAAGGGTAGCCTAACATGTACGAGACCTAAAGTTTGAATTTCACAATGAGACTTTTTCATAACTAAAAGGTGTGCCGTTCTATTATTAGTAAATGCATACTTATTTTTCATTTTTTTTCTCTTTTTTTGAGATCTCTTTCAATTGGTATCCCTAAGTCTTATTCTAAAAGTAGAGCCTTTACTAACTCCAATAGGACCAATTACAAAAAAATATTCTATTTTAATGAACATTTAAGATTAAGTTAATATTCATTCAAGTTATATTGTTTACTAAATTCAACTTTTTTTTGCTAAATAGAAGTAATAGTCTAATAAAAATTATATTTGTGAAAAAAGAAAAAAATAAAGCTTTACTAATCATTTAATTAAGGAGGTAAGAGAATATGTGAGAATTTTATTAATTATAATAACTTATGCACATTTTTAATATAAATTTTGGAAATTAGAGAAATAGTTAAAAATTAGTATGTATAAATATGATAAGTGAGGGAAAATAAAAATTTATTAGGACTTAAGTAGGAAAATAAAAAAATATGTAAATATTTTATTAATTATCTTGAATTTTATATATATTTAATTATATTATATTTAATATATTATTATAAAATTATCCCTTATCAATAAAATTATGAACAATGGGGCCTAAAGCAAGGGCTTGATGACTTTATCTATTGAGCTAACCCTGCGTGTTGACATGAAATCTTTCAAACATATAATCAATAATTTTAATAATTACTAACTTTTAAGCTTTTATAAATGTAATAATTCGTGACCGTTAATGTTTTAGTTTTTAATAATTAATTTTTTTTAATACTTTTATGAATTTCTTGTCATCTATTTACCAATTACAATAACAATTCAAAATAAATAAAATCATAGTTTCAATTTAAGGCATACAATTATAGAAAATATTAACATGTATATAATTTAAAAATATGTTTTCTCAAAATATAAATATTATAAAATACTATCTTAAATTTTACTTCATTACCTAATATGTCCTAATAATAAAATTTAGAAATTCAATTTATCAAATATTAATTAAAAATATTAATTTACAAGCGCCCGAGCGAATTGAATGTCTTTTAATTGTTTAAATTAAGAACCAACACTATTACCTAATTTTTATATTTCTTCAAAGAAATTTCAAGCTCTCTATGTGGGCTGTTTTTATTGGCCATTCTAT
Source organism: Styphnolobium japonicum (assembly GCA_023212625.1). Taxonomy (NCBI): domain Eukaryota; kingdom Viridiplantae; phylum Streptophyta; class Magnoliopsida; order Fabales; family Fabaceae; genus Styphnolobium; species Styphnolobium japonicum. The sequence goes on along the minus strand of JALBWW010000003.1, from coordinate 13,281,873 downwards.
GTACGTTTTCAACACTTCAAATATTTAAGAGACTCAAAGAGGCTTGCAAGGGGCCAACTTTTCCATTTATTTGAACTTCTCATCATTCATCAAACACTACTTAAATTCAACAAGTTTGACCTCTATACTTTCTCTGAGATCAAGATTAATTCAAGACCATTTGTATAATTTAGACCAATTAATATTGAATTCTGTGAGGTGAGTTTTTTATGTCAATTAGTTTATAATACCATCTGTTGAATATATAATACGATGACAGATGGAGCCACGAGGTGCGTTGCTCTTGAAAGTATAACACAGAGTTGAATAAATAACCAAAACAACAGATATTTGTTGTGATTTTGTAAGTTAATTCCTTTTGGTATTCTGATTAATGAAATGAGCACTAGAGTGTCAATATGTTTATATCACTACAACTTTTGAATAAAGTGCGTTGATGCAGAGAGTCTCGAGACCATGTTATTCAGCACCGACCTATGAGATGACAATCAGTAATGAATGAATGAATGAAACTGCATTATTAAATAGGAATTGTTATAGTTCTTTTTTTTATATAATATTTATATAAAAAAGAAAAAGATATCAGAGTAATTTCCTTTATAAAATATATTGAGCCTAGCGTAGCACTTAGTAGCTCCTTCAGTTTGTAACACTCACACTAACACACACGTGTACATAAAAAGGGTGAAAATTCACTTATTTTAAGAGTAAGTTTTGTATACTTACATTGTTTAATACTTTTTAATAGAATGTGAATTTAATCAATTCAATAATTAAATCATGTTATATTGTTTGAATAATCATGTGTATTAAATTTTAAATAAATCAGATATTTATAAATATTTAATTTATTAGTAAACATTTTACTTATATTTTAAAATTATAATATATGTTAAAATAAAATAGTGTAATAAAGTATCAAATTGTTTTAAAATTATAAGAAAATTTATGGATTTGATATATCTTATGAAAACTTTTAACTAAATGGTTTGGTTGATGAAACTCAATGTTTACAATAAGCTATTAAGCACTGTAAGTTTGTCAAAATTTATTCTAGAAATAAGTGGTTCCTCACCCTGTTAGAAATGTTATTTGGGCATAATTCAAGTGGTTTGGGACGAGTAAAATTTTAAATAGAAAAAAAAATCATAGGTTTAAATTATAATAACAACTCCTTGATGTATCCAAAAAAATATTATTTTTATTAACATTTAGCAACTCCTATAGTTTGTAATACTACACATATATATATATGATTTGCACATTATTTTGAATGTTATTTGTTCATAATTCAAGCGATTGGGATGTGTGAAAATCTGAATAGAACATCACACATGTTCAAATTATAATGAGTCCTTGATGTACCTAAAAAAATTATTTTAAAATTTTTAATTGTTATTTTATCTAAATGTTTTTCATATTAATGAATATTTTCACCGAGCTTTCAATGCTATCCCATTCTTTAAATCAAATAAATTTTAATAATAATCTTTCTATATAATTATGGTTGTAATAAATGCAAAGGACAACACACTAAAAAAAGAGAGACAATTAAGAGACTTAAAGCCACTCAAAGAAGAATAAGAGGCTTAAAGCCAGACAAAGGTGTTCAGTCTTGATTAATTATTTCAATTTTGTGTTTCTTGGCACAATTATGGTCCCTTAGATAATAATCTTCGTATGTGGTCATCCTGTTTCGTTTACATGTGTGACATTGGATGGCATGTTGCAATTGGATTTGAACTATTTTGAACTCATTTTATTGTTTTCACTTTAGGGAGCAAAATAATATAATGTGACTCTTCCGGGGCCCTTTTCTTCTAATGATCTTGCATGCTTCAACGCACCAGTAGTGCGAGGAACCCAACAGCAGAAGATATAGACTGTACCTACATATCTATGATGTCTTTCTCTCATGAAAAGATTAGATCTTGTTGCTGACAACTAGTGTTTAACACCCTCCAATTCTTGTCTACACACAAAATGGGAATTGTTGGTGTAGGGTAAATGAGTTTCTTAATTTGCCTAGACCATACTTTTGTGCACTAGCTTTTTTATGAAGTAAAGTTGTAAGCTGGGTTCTACCAAAAACTGCAAATTTTTTGAAAGCTTGAAATGGTCAAATTAAAAAGTGCTAAAGGCTTGTACCCAAAATAAAAAATAGAAATGCTAAGGGTGGACACAATTATCAGGAGAATTAGCACGCTCCTCTGTTTTGTTGTTGTGGTCTGTTAGAGAGATATTTTTATATACATATTCTTCTTATAATATCAATAGAATTAGAGATAAAGTTTTGTAACTGAAAATTAAAATAAATTATAGAGAAGACATGCAAACAAGATTTTAGTTTAACTGGCATTGGCTTCAATCGTTTCTAATTTTAATTGGCACTGGTTTTAATGTATAAAGTTGAAGTGTGACGTCAATCTATTTGAGTTTAACTGGCACCCGAGTAGGTACCATAAGATTGGAGTGTGATGATGAAAAAAAGCCTCATTCTCTTGTAACCAAAAATCAAAACGGAAATAAGTGTTTTCTAATATCGAAGAACCCCAATAAGTGTGGACATAAATATTACACTATTTTTTTTTGGTAATGTTGGTATCATCAGCTTCCAAGAACATGAAAGCTCAAATGATTGTATAAATTATATAAAGTAAATAGATAATTTAGTCTTTAAAATATCTTTTACTTGTAATTTGGTTCTTAAATTTATTTTTGTATATGAGTTAGTCCTTAAATTTATAAAGTTTATATCAATTTAATATTTATGTTATCTCTAATTAATAACGTAACTCGTTAAATGTAGATATATGTTTGTGTGTAATATTAAATGTCACATAACACATTACTTAATTTTCTTTTTTAAGATATAACATTATTTTAGCTTAATAAACTTTAATAGATTCTTGAACAAAATACTAAGTCACTCACATATTAAATTAAAATTATGTCCTATCTCAAAAAAAAAGTTGCTTAACGCATGAGAAATATATGGAGAAATTTTCATGAATTTGTGCTTTTCTGTGAACCAAAACGTCACCAAACTCCGTTGTTTTCCTTTACTAACAAACCTGCTGCTTCTCAAATTTTCTTTGGAATTGGATTCTCGTGCCACCCAACTTCCTTGCCCCCCTTTCATCGGCTGTAACATATACGGATTAGAAAATGCACATGTACCGTTTTTTTTTTTTTTGGCGAAAATCTTTGGAGGTGAATTTAATTTAAGGTAGATTTCAGCTTATCTTTTTTTAATTTCAAATATATTATTGACACCTGATGGATAGTCTTAAAGTAACATATGATTAATATAACTTTTGTTAATAATATATATATATATATATATATATACACACACACTAGGTCATTGACTATTTTAAAATATAAAATAAATACACAATTTAGTTTTTTAGAAATATACAAAACATCAGTTTGATTTTCTAATTATTTTTGACATTAAATTAGTCCTTTTAAAAGGACTAATTTAATATAAAAATGATATTTGAAGACTAATTTAATGTAAAAAATTTAAATTTAAAGACTATTTTAATATAAAAAAATGATTCAAGAACTAAATTAATATCCTATATATATGTGGAGGACTAATTTAAATATTTACTCATATATATATATATATACTTAGCTGAATTTTGTAACACTATTTTTTCAGATAATATAGAGGTTTAAACTTATAACCTTCTATAAAGTATAAACTATTTAAATTCTTTGTTACTAACCACTCCCTATCGACTTTCTATAGCACTCTTTACACAAGCCATCTAATACATCTACAGTACTCATCATATCAAGCAAAGTCAGAAAATGATAATAAAAAACTTAATAAGGTGTATTTGCCTCGCGTAAAAATAATAAATACATTAATTTAAACTAATATAGTAAACCATCTCAATAAGCAATCAAATGAGAGATGTTTGTAGGTTGTAACTTGACTAATCATTTAGGTTTTCAGACTTGCAAGGCAATAAAAATGAAATACGGACTCTTTTCAGAATATATATATATGGGGAGGGATCAACTTGCACCGGTGTAAGACTTGATCACTCTTACACCACTTAATAACTTTTTATTGAATAACTTTTTTACAAAATTCACCGTTAGATTGAAAGTTTCTATCATGTAGATCATTTGTGTCAAATTTTGAAAAAATTAAATATCAATAAGAATATAATTAAATAATTCATATTTTCATATATTTCAATAGTTTATATTTACGTTAATTTTGATGTATATCAATGAGTCACAAAACAATTTCGGATTAATGTAAAATTTTATAGGTATGATCTACATGATAGAAACTTTCAATCTATCGATGGATTTTGTAAGAAAATTATTCAATAAAAAGTTATTAAATGGTGTAAGAGTGATCAAGTCTTACACCGGTGTAAGTTGATTGATCCCTCCCCTATATATATATATATATATTATATATATATATATATGTAGGGGAGAGATCAATTGACACATGTGTAAGTCAAAATTACTTTTACATCATTGAATAACTTTTTATTGAATAATTTTTTTTTACAAAATTCACTATTAGATTGAAAGTTTTTATCATGTAGATCATACTTATAAAATTTTACATTAATCATAAATTGTTTTGTACTTCATTGATGTACATTATTATTAATTGATGTTCAATTTTTTCAAAATTTGACACAAATGATCAACATGATAAATAGTTATAATTCAACGGTTAGATTGATAAAAATTATATTTTATGAAAAATTATTGAGTAATATAAGTTTATCAAGTCCAACACTAGTGTCAATTGATCCCTCATAATATATATATATATATATATAGTGATGGTTCACTTACTTCAGAAATAAGTCTTAATATACTTATACTCTTTAATAATTTCTTACAAACATTGAATTTCATAAATCTAATTATTGAATTGAAAGTTTTAATGATATCGATCAAATCCATAAAAAAAATTAGAATTTAAGAACTATTTGATACTTCATGAACCAATTATTTTAATGTATAATATGATTTAAAAATATAAATAAAATGTTTACTATTAAATAAGATACTTATGAATTTTTTATTTATCTAAAATTTAGCTTGCATGATCATTAAGATAATATCACTTGATCAATAGTTGAATTGATTAAATTTACATTTTCCAAAAAGTTATTAAAATGAATAAGTGTGTTAAGACTTTCTCATTAAATAAGTAAACCTCTACCATATATATGTATGTATGTATGTATTAGGTTATATAAGTGTAATTGATCTCTGACTTATTTTTCCTCCCATTATTTCTATACAAAGAAACAAAATTTAATATCACCTGGGCACTTTCTATTGAAATATATTATACAGATAGATATATATCCTCGCACAACAGTACATACATTTTCTTTACACTTTTTCCACAAATTGCACTTATGGGTGAAAATAGTTCACATCAGGTTAGGCTTTGTCTTAAACATGTTAGGTCAATTGTATAAATATTTAGCTTAAGCCTATGACTTGATGTAGTTTTTTTGGGTACGGCGTGACCTTTTATAAAAATGAAAAGTCTATCATAACCTAAAAGGTTATTTAAAGACCTATTTTGCATTAAAGTCTTTAAATAGGTTAACAAGCCTAGGCTTTTAAATAAAGACCACAAGATATCCTTATACTTTTTGGATGTAAGACTAATCCCTGCTTAGACATCGGTTTTGTCCTAGCTACAAGATGCTTATAGTAGAATGTAAACTCCTATACTATAAGTGAAGTCTAGCCACATGAAGTTCAGTTTACCAACTGAGTCACACCTCATGATTAACCTTGTAAATACTTTAAAGAGGTGTTTTTAATCCAAGAAGACAAGTGTGGATCAAATAATGAATCTGTTTAAATAAACTTTTTGCCTTTATAGTTTACACTTTTTTTAATTTAGTCATTATATTTTTTTCTTTGTAAATCAATCATTGTACTTACAATCGTTAGCAAAATGGTCCCTGTTGTTAATTTCGATTATGACGCCATCAGTTTATGGTCCATATAGTTTTTTCTTGTTTTTAATTTGGTTCCTATAAATTAATGGTGTCATAACCGAGTCTAACGATAGAAATCATTTTATAAACGATTGTAAGTATGAAAATTAATTTATAAAAAATATATATATATAAAAACTCAAGTAAAAATAAGTATAAATTATAACGACTAACGTAATAAATCAATTGCAAGAGTGGAGCATTCCAACGTTATAATAAATTCAGATTGATTCTTTTCACAAGCCATTCACTCACGAGGAGATTGAACCAGCTGTATCCAATATGCACCCTGCACCTGCTTTGTTTTTCCAACATTTCAGGCTTAAAAATGGAGATAAAATATGACAAATGATTTTTATGTGAAAAATTATATGAAGAATTCATCATTTCATTTTTCACTCTTAATTTTAATGAGATACGAAGCTAACCCTAAGAATGATGTTACATGTATGGTTTTATCTTTCTTGAATCGTGTTTTCCTTCTCAAGAGCTTAACCAAACCTTCATCACTCCGATCCACAAAATCCAAGCACCACAATCTTTCAAAGGCCTCAAGCCCATCAGTCCTTGTAATGTGACTTTAAAATTAATATCCATTTTACCCGGACGAAGTACAGACCATTTTTCAACTTACCCTTGTTAAATTTTTTTTTACTATCACTTAACTCCATGTAACTTGATTTTAAATAAAAACATTACTTTTTTTAGTTAAGTTGAACAAACCTAGCCTACAAGCACTTAAAACCAAATTGCAAGGGGTGTTAAAGTGATAAAAAAAAACTAAATTTTAGAGAATTAAGTGATTAAAAAAAATTTATTTTTGTAACCGTAAAGTAATATTATGTGCGCATATCGTATATTTCATTTGATTTAACTGAAAAAAATATTATTTTTATTTAAAATTAAACTTCAAGAATTAAGTGATAAAATTAAAATTTCATAAATAAGTTGAAAAGGAGGAGTAGATGAGCATACTGCAGTCATTGATGGACCAATTTATAGCCCCATACCAGAATGCATTCATAAAGGGTAGATGAGATAATCGAGAAATATTGCAGATTAGAGGACAATCATAAATAAAGCTAAATCATAGTCTTTATTGAGCCCAATTACCGCAAACGTAAAAAGGGTTTTTAGCAGGTACGAGTGTGGCGGATTTAAATTTTTTTTTTTTGTCTCTTTTTGGGTTTTTTTTTTTAAATCTTTTTAGTTATACTGATGATTTAGTAAAAAAAAAAATTCTTTCTCTTAATTGTTAATAATTTTTTTATTGAATTATTAATATTTAATTAAAGAGATATAAATAAGACATAAGATTTGATTCTATCTGTGTTATAGGATATACATATGAAAAAAAGAAAGAAAAATATTAGCTAACTAGAATTTTTTTGCCATAACTCTTGTTCGAATGAATTGATCACGCTTGAGTTCTCTCCACTAACCATCGTTGAATCTTACATATTCTAACTGAATTTTATCGAATTTTTTAAAATGTGTAGCGAAAAAAGGCAGATATTCAGGACTGCAAGTAGATGACTACCACTGCATGACTCAACTTTATCAAGAAGTGGTCCCGAAAATTCAAAATAAGCTGCAAGGTTTGGAAAGCCTACTTGTTGTCCCAAGCAGGACGCCATACCCCAGTTTTACAATCCTTACCTATTTTTGCAACGTCTTGCTTTGCTCTGCCAAATATATATATATATATATGCTTCCCAAGTTGATTCGATAATTTCAAATTTTTGGTGGGCTTATAAGGGAGATAAACCCAATATACCCTTGAGGAAATGAGAGATTCTTTGTTTGCCAAAGTTTAGGGAGATGGGGTTCAGGAAAAGGCATCGGTTCAATAAAACACTAATGGGAAAACAAGTCTGAATAATTTATGAGAGACCAAATTCTCTAGACAGTCGATGTTTCTCATCAAAATACTGCCCAGATTGCTCAAAAGCCTCTATCTCCCAGAAATAAGGAAGGAGATTGTCAAATTGCCTATATCCACTTGTGGAGCTCTTTACAAGCTGATTTGGTCAGGACACCGATTAGGACATAGACAATGAATTGCAGCATCAACAGAACACAGATTACAATTGGAAAGCCCTCTGACGATCAGAATGCCACAAAGACTGTATGTTTTCGTGGAGACTTACAGAAAGCATTGCCTATAGTGCAGATACTTCAGGAACATCATATGCAGGTTAGCTGGTTGCTTCCAACCATGTGGGAAGGAAAAGGAAACAATGGATAATGTATTTACACAATGTCCATTTGGAAGAGCAATCTGGTTTGCCTCAGATTTTTCAATTCGAACAAAGTTCACATCCAACCTGCATTAATCTACATCCAGAGACAGCTGCTATCTGTGTAGTATATAGAAAAGTTAATTGTACTACGCAGGATTAGCTAGAGTAAATTGGCACTGTCCTTGAAACTATTTTTCTTATGCCAAAAAAGAAAGTATGATTTCATTCATTTCGATGTGTGTAAGCAACCTTACCCCAAAACATGACAAAGGTGGCCCATGGTGTTTAACACCAACCGTGGAGGGGACTATTCAAAAAAAGAAAGAAAGAAAGAAAGAAAGAAAGAAAGAAAGAAAATGGGGTCCATTAATTACTAAAGAATTAGATTTTTTTTTTATTCATTTGGTTACATTAAAGGTTTAAACATCCGAGTAAGAGATGGGGAAACATGACCAAAGATAACCGTTAAAAGATTAAACTTCCAAAATCGACGTCATATTAAAATCTTTAAAATTTATACCGATGACAAACCTTCGTATACGTATGTAAATGTAATATGTATTGGTTCCTAATTAGGTAGACGACAAAACAAATTTTGGGTAGAGGCCGGCCACCTCTATCTCTATGTTCTGTTAACTTTTCACGATTCATTTTGGCCACCCACTACTGTCACAAAATTCCTCTCTTTTCGCTATTCCTATTCCTTTCTTTTCCTCTCTCTCTCTCTCTCTCACATCGCATGCCTAAGTTTCCTTATAAATACACATAAAGAGACCGAGGTACTTGTCTGAGTTGAGTTAGTGTTTGAGTCACTGGTGTGGGTGGCTTAAAGTTCAAGTGATGATGATGGAGATGGGTTCCATGTGGGTGGTCCTTGTGGCCATTGCTGGTTCTCTTTTGGTCCTAAGATCCCTCCTCAAGAATGCAAATTGGTGGCTCTATGAATCCAAATTGGGTACGAAGCAGTACTCTCTGCCCCCAGGTGACTTGGGTTGGCCCTTCATTGGCAACATGTGGTCCTTCCTAAGAGCTTTCAAATCCAGTGACCCAGATTCCTTCATCTCCTCCTTTGTTTCCAGGTAATCATCACCTTCTCTATATAGCTTTTCAGCACCCAACTACCTAGTTTGCTAGCTCTCAGCTGGTTCTACTTCAATATTCTGAGCCTCAAAAGCTCTAGCCTAATGGTTCCCGCGATCCTCACCTGAGGTCCCAGGTTCGAGGCTGACACCCCTCCCCCTCCCTGTAAGGGCTATGGCCCCTCTGTGTCACCAAAGCTGCTATTGTTAGTGGCCCAAGAAATGCAAGATAATATACTTTTCTAGCTTTGTAAAAAGCTTCGCCTGTGTGAAATTACCTTAATGCTACCCTTCTAGTTTTGGAGGGCCAAGGACGCTTCCAAAACGAACAATTCATTCGGAGAGAAGAGCTGCACTTATTTGTCACTTTCACTGTCACTTAACCAGTTAACCGAATCCTCTCTCTCTCTCTCTCTCTCTCTCTCTCACACACACACACACACACAAACAACACTCTCAAGTTTTCTTCTAGGATGTGGCGCAGAAGCCACCATTGACCATTGTGGACAACAATATACTCCAACTTCTATTGTGTATTTTATTTTAAAATACACCCCTTACATTAGAAAATACGAATCTTTAAACCGTATCTGCATTAGCTTATTTTAATTCTGAAGTAACTTTTAACTGTAAAACATTTTTTAGAGAAATTCTCAATTTATGCTCAGTAAAGAGGTGGACAGCTCTATCAGTTTGTACGTTAAATCAAACATCTTTTTTTTAAAGGTTTCTGAAGTCATTACATTCAATGATTAAATATTATTTTAAGGTTAATTCAGTAGTTAACAATTAATATAAATATTTTTTAAAGTTGATGTCCGGACATGTACGTCAGGATGTACAGTCGACATCAGTGTGGGCCTTACATGATTTTGGGGTCCAGAGTCTATAACATTTTTGGGGATTTTTTTAATATATTTTGGGATAAATTAAATAAAAAATTGAGTTATGCTACTTATATTATATGGCATAAAATTTTCACATATTATTTGCTCACCTCACAGGAATAAAGTAAGTGGAAGAGTTATCTATGAAAGTTCCGCGGAGAGCAATTGTTCTCCCAGTGATTTTTGTTGTTGTTTTTGATGTAAGATTTGGCAATGCTACTAATTCAAAGTATTTCAAATTTATTCTAATTCTCAAATCTGAATATAACTTTTGGTTATGCATATTGTGCTAAAAATCATTTTAGATTTTTGTTTCCACTTTATCTCAATTGTGATTTTTTTTAAGATCATAAATTGAGTGAAAGAATTATTGAAATTTTGTAGAGAAATGATATATGCAAGTATATTTTATCTCGTATCTCACATGTTTTTATTTATTTAAGTTTTTTAATGTTGAAAAGGGAAAAGAAAGGACTAGAGAGAGAGAATAAAAATATGTGAGATAAAATGTATGTGAATATATTATTTCTTAATTTTGTGGGTTCTTTTGGTAATTAAACAACAAAAAGTTGTAGGATCTGTGGTACAAAAGAGGGTGAGACACTGTAGGCCTATTGGATAGGAGATAGAGACACTTATGTCATTTAACAAAAATAATTGATTTGTAGTACCAGTACGTTATAGTTCTTTGTGGTTGAAAAATATTATAGGTACTACGGAGATTCTGTTTCTTTCTAGTTCTTTTCCTTGTATAACTAGAAGGAAGGAGTCAAGGACTAGAGGGTACGTTCTAAGTTATGACCTCTCTTAGATGGTGTGACAAAAACAAAAGATTATGTCTTCTCTAAATTACGTTTCACCAACTCCCTAATCTTACTTTTATGTCAAAATCTTCTTGGAAATAGAAATGAATGGTTTATCTTCAAATGTATACACAAAAGGATTCTAGTAGGCATATTGAAACAAGAATTTTTTTTTTTGAAATTTATTAGTAGTTTTTTTTTTATCAGAAATTTATTAGTAGTTTGAAATTAAGTTCTCCAACTGTGAAGTAATTTCACTGATGATCATGCCATGGATGATGACTTGACACTACCCTTTTAATTCACTCAACAATACAGATTTGGTCGGACTGGAATATATAAGGCCTTGATGTTTGGAAACCCAAGTGTAATTGTGACAACACCTGAAGCATGCAGAAGAGTGTTGACAGATGATGATAAATTTACAACGGGTTGGCCTCGCTCTACGATAGAGCTCATTGGAAAGAAATCATTCATTGCAATGACTTATGAAGAACATAAGCGCCTTAGACGTTTGACATCTTCTTCACTCAATGGCTTGGAAGCACTGTCCCTGTACTTGACATATATTGAAGAAAATGTGAAAAGTTCATTGGAGAAATGGGCCAACATGGGACAAATTGAGTTTTTAACTGAGATCCGGAAGCTTACTTTTAAAATCATTATGCATATTTTCCTTAGCTCAGAAAGTGACCCTGTTATGGAGGCTTTGGAAAGGGAATACACAACACTTAATCATGGAGTTAGAGCCATGCGAATCAATCTTCCTGGATTCGCATACCATAAAGCATTGAAGGTAACTTTTCATCATCATCTTATTCTGTTGAGCAATTAAATAAGTGAAAAACTAAACAGAAAACAAAAAGTTATTTATTTGATTCTAATTTGAATGAAATGCAGAGTAGTGTTTTTTTTCCACAGCACTTACCACAAAATATTAAGAGGTTAATAGGAAAGCTACTTGTCATTACGTGAGGAAAAGATTATTGATAATCTTATATATACTTCACTTGTTTGATTGTGACCACATGATTTGTAGTTTATGCAGAGTTGAAACCATTTTAGTTACAACAAATGATCAGTTTCTTCCTACAAGGCTAAAAGCATGTGTTGACCTGCTAGTTCACTTCTGAGATCTTAGTTGTTATATGATATTTATTTGCCATAACGCTGAAGCGCTGCATATATTTCAATATTTTCATTATCCATCTGAAATTAGAGTATATGTTAATGAAGCTAATTCAAAACTGAGCCACGTCTAGGTTCTATTGCTGAGTCAGGAGAATTTGCATAAATAAACCAAAAAAGTGGAACTTTATGTTTTCAGACAAAAGGACTTCAGCTCAGTCTTACAAGATCAAATTTGTTTTTGTCTTTAATCAAACATACTCGAGGATAGTTATATCATTAATCACATTCTTATATTATTGTGTACGTTCTTCAAATGAAGCAGAAGTCTCTTTCTATGAGACTCATATTATAACAGGAAGGAACAGAATACTGCCTATGAGAGCCTTGTAGTTATTTAAGTGCATTATCTTATGATTTAAGTGTCTATTTCAGGCTAGGAAAAATCTAGTGGCTATATTTCAATCTATTGTGAATGAGAGAAGAAACCAAAGGAAGGAATATTTACCCAGACAAGCCAAAGATATGATGGATGCTCTGATAGATGTTGAAGATGAAAATGGAAGAAAATTGGGTGATGAGGATATCATCGATATCATGTTGATGTACTTGAATGCGGGTCATGAATCTTCTGGACATATTACCATGTGGGCAACCTTTTTCCTGCAAAAGCACCCAGAATATTTCCAAAAGGCTAAGGTTTCAAGTCAATTATCATAGTCCATCTAAATTTACAATTGCTAATGGACAATAATTAATAAACATGCACATTTATCACTTCATCTTGAATAGTGTTCCCACGTCCTACCCTGTAAACCCAAAATTTTAACCTTTACTTCCTTGTATTGTTTAATCCTTGAATAGGCAGAACAAGAAGAAATAATAAAGAAAAGGCCTCCAACACAGAAAGGGTTGACATTTAAGGAAATTCGGCAGATGGATTTTCTTTATAAGGTAGATATCTGTTGATTTCAGGTTAATATCAATTGATAGTGGATCATCTTGTGATTATATCTGTTTTCATTTTTCTATTGCATAGGTGATTGATGAAACAATGCGTGTGATTACATTCTCACTGGTGGTCTTTCGGGAGGCAAAATCTGATGTCAATATCAATGGTTAGTCCATGTTCTGCTAATTTATTTCTTCTCTCAATATCTAGGAAGCAAGGATATGACACGACATAGACACGGCGATACGGAAAATTTTAAAAATTATAGGACACAACATGACTAGATACATAATTTAAAATTAATATAAGATTACATAAAAACACAAATCCTAAATTAAAATAAAGACATCAATGTTTCAAAAGTCAACATTAGTCATTGTAGATAGAATAAAATACTATCATTTATCTAATTATTGTGGTATTTCACCTGTATGGATACAAAAATTCTAAAAATAAAAGTAAAAAATTAGATGATGTAGGCTAGGAGTATCCAAAGGTGTCGAAAAAGTATCCGACACCGACACGGCAACTATTTTGAAGTGTTCGTGCTTCCTAAGTCAATATTAGAATAATGCGTGAAGACTTTAATGCATCTCTCTTATCACTTTGGAAGTGGATAGTGCTATTATGGCCCTTTCTCCTTTTATTCAAACTTGGTTTTGGCAACAATGTTTTTTTGTGATGTAATCGGCATATGGAACTAATGATGGCTAGTATGATTGTTGCTCATTACATAAAATGTTTTTAGAACATTTTAATGTGGCATGAAGTAGATGTAAAGATGTAGCATAAAGTATAATCTTTGATTCATATTGCCAAAGTGCTAACTGCATATGGATGATACAGGTTACACCATTCCAAAAGGTTGGAAAGTTCTTGTCTGGTTCAGGTCGGTTCACCTTGATCCTGAAATATATCCTAATCCAAAGGAATTTAATCCTTATAGATGGAATGTAAGTTGCAAAAATTTAGTTTTGGCAAATTTGAATTGAACAAATAGGTGATTCCATGTATTTTGCATTTCTGATCTAATTTGTCAATTTGGTTGATGTTGATTCATAGAACACACACAAGGCCGGAGAATTCCTTCCCTTTGGAGCAGGAACTAGATTGTGTCCCGGGAACGATCTTGCCAAGATGGAAATAGCGGTTTTCCTTCATCATTTCCTTCTGAATTACCAGTGAGTAACCTTATACCTGTTCTCCCATTTTATACATCTCTTCTTCCAGAATGAATTATATATTATCCTTATTTTATGAGTTCTATGATTGAACCGAAGTCTATATCTCTCTGTATATGGAATTAATTTGGAGATGCCAAAAGTCCATTGCGGAGAGAGGGAACACTTACCCTACTTCGATTTTTAATTTTATTTATCGATTTTTGCATATCTCTTTTGTTTGCTGTTAATGTTATGTAAGCATAGCCAATCATGCAGTGTAGAAAAAGAAAAGGAATCCTTTTGGTACAGTCCACATGTGTGCCACTGTCACTCCCTTTATGATATAATTTTGTGAGTCAACTGAAAAATCTCACTGTATCAAAAGAATAGACAATTTTGCCAGAGTCTTTATTCGTTAAAAAGAAAAGAAAACTAATTTATTGGCTCTAACAAGCATTCTATTAACAAATGTTTATGCTATTTCTTGTTGCCACAGGCTTGAACAGCTTAATCCTAAATGCCCTGTGAGATACTTACCGCATACAAGGCCCATGGACAATTGCTTAGCAAGGGTCAAGAGATGTTCATTTACATCAACCTAAGGTGGAAAAATCTGTCTTGATGTTTCCCCTCAACTAAGTCCACATTCCCATATCTACTTTGAGCTATGTTCTCATAGTAAAAGAAAAGAAAAATAGGAAGTTTGACAGCTTATACATATAAGAAATATGTAAAATTACGAAAGTTTCATCTACCACCCTTCGAGCACTAGCTAGTGAGCCACTCATCTGGTGCCTCCAAATGTTCTGAAAAATGAACTACAAAACTTTGTATCATTAGCTACTCATACAAAGGAAAGAATCTAGTTTCTGTTTCATCTGCTTCGGCAGGATATGAGTAAATAAGTGCGTCTAATTTCACTTTTACATTCTTCTTGGCAATCTTTTTATCCCTCTCGGGTTCTAGCAAACTAAAAGTCATGCCTCTCATATATAAATGTGCAATATTCACAATTATGTAACTATTGATCTTGAATACTCACGCTTATTTAAAGAATGACTAACTATCCTTAAAGCTTAAGGAGTATCTCTAATATTTATAATCAATTAATCTTCCTTTTACATATTAAGTGTTTTAAAAAATGGAAAGGAACACATATCGATTTAACCGTAAAATGATCCACTGGCAGGTATGATCAGGTCCTCACAATTATGTTGGCTTATGTCTTAGATTATATAATTATATTATATTACTTTTTCATATAAATGAATATAATATAAAAAATATTTAGTGTAAGATATATTTAGATAGTGTAAAATATCTGCAAAAAAATATAGTGCAAGATATATTTCAGTTACTATAATAATTTATTTTTTATAAATGATATTATTATAAAGAGTTTTTTTTTTTTTTTTATATTTCTCATAGAGTTACCTTTTTCATTCTTTCATCCAATTTATGTTTGTTATATATATATATATATATATATATATATATATATATATATATATATATATATATATATATATATATATACTTGCATTGCGTCTAAAACTATTCTACCAAAAGGGAGAATTAATCTCTTAGCAGTCTCTTATGGCTCAAAGGTTTTTCCTTTTACAAAGGTAACTTGGAGAACCTCCTACAAACTATTTAAAAATGTTTTAATTTAACTTGATTACTTCTAAATTCTTTTGAACTCTATTGGAAATTAGGCTTACCATAAGATTCCTTTTCTTTTTTTGTAAAGACAATGAAATATTTTCATACCCTTTGATCATAAGACTAATTTTCACTCGAGTGATTTCTTTAAATTAACTAAATTTAATCAGAATCAATCTTGGAGAAAACCTGAATGAACTTGATGCTGATACTTAGTTGGGGTTCATTTAGGCTCCCCTTAAATTAAATTCTAAATTGATTTTTCAATTAATTATAATCAATTTTCCTTAGTTTTGGCCTAAATTAATTCCTAAATTGTTTTTTCAATAAATTAAAATCAATTTTTATAGGGGCGTGAATGAACCTGCTCATAACACGTGGCATGGGGTTCATTAAAAATCTCTTTTATATAGATTTCGAGTCTCTGAGTGAATCTCATAGTTCTCTTTTTCATGTTTTCCTAAAAACACTTTGGTGACTCGTTATATTTCATTGAGAATGCATCTCTTGGTCGTACAACAAGAAATAATAAAAAGTACCATTTAAAAAAAAAAAAAAACTCATACATCATATATGTAACGTCTACTTACTCTTGAAAATT
Organism: Styphnolobium japonicum; assembly: GCA_023212625.1. Classification (NCBI taxonomy): domain Eukaryota; kingdom Viridiplantae; phylum Streptophyta; class Magnoliopsida; order Fabales; family Fabaceae; genus Styphnolobium; species Styphnolobium japonicum. Next base: position 13,265,341 of record JALBWW010000003.1, on the reverse strand, counting down.
ATAAATTTATGAGCTTAAAGATAGTATAACATTGTTAAATATATTTTTTCATTTTACTATTGTTTAGTAATTTTTTGCTCCTTTACATCCGTTTTTTAATTTTGTGTTTTTTTTTTGTTATTTTGGTTTAACTGATAGTTCAAATTGAATTGAACTTTATTAGATTGTAAATTAACAATTCATGTGACTTAGTTGGCAAACTAAATTTTATGTGAATAGATTTTACCTGCAGTGTTGATAACCTCACCACTTTATTATCCGTTCTAATTTTTGAAACGTTATATAGTTAGGATTTAATTTTGATACTTTTATTGTAAATTTTTTTTATATTATTATTTAATTATATATTATCAAATTATTAAAAAATTTTAACTTTCATCATATTATATGATACTATAAAAAAGTTTTACACAAATAGTACATATCCACGCTGTGCATATTAACATAAAGTATTTAAACCTTTATACAAACACCACTCTTTTAGCCTTTTAGGCCACCAATTAATTTTTTTCCCTACCCTTTTACGTTAATAAAAGCCTTATTGTATAACCAAGAGTCTTAAGCATTATTTGGATATGCTTATATGCAACTTATTTAAGTTTATTTATTACAATAAGTGCTTATGAAATATTTTTATTTTGTTTAGATAAGCTTATTAAAACAACTTATGAAACCCTATAAGCTGTTTTAAACTTATTTTCACAAGCTAAAATTTTAAGTTTATGAAAATAAGTTTTTGTAAAAGATAAAAATATCTTCGTTACTACTTATTTTTATAATAATTTTTTTCAAAATTAACTTTAAAGAACTGACACAATTCATAACATATCCCTTAAATGTTTGATATTTATTTTAAAGGGTTTATAAAAAGCGTTTTTCAAAATATTTATCCAAACATTATTTAGCTTATTTTAAACAACGCTTATGAAAGTAGAGCTTATTAAATAAGCTTTACTCTAAGAAGTACTTATATAAGTTATTTATTCAAACGGGACCTTAGTTCAAGTGAAACCAAATTCTTGATGTTTAATTTCGAGATCAAGTATCAGCAAGGTGCTGAGCAAATTTTTAGCAGCTTCATAAAAATTATTTTTTAACTCCTTAGTTTTCTACTTGACCAAAAATTTATTAATGTTTAATTCCTTAGTTCATGTTAGTTGTTCTTTTACCAAAAAGAATTCCTTAATTCCTTAATTTTTTGCTCACCAACAAAAATTCCTTAATTTTATGCTTATAAAAAATTTTCCTTAATTCCCAATCCTACTTACCATAAAAATTCTTTAATTCCTTTATTTTCCTCTTACCAAAAAAATTCCCTTGATTCCTTAGCCTACTGCCTACTTACCACAAAAAAACATGTAATTCCTTTATTTTCTTACCCAAAAAATTCCTTAATTCATTAGCCTACTTACCATAAAAATTCTTTATTTCATTTATTTTCTTCTTACCCAAAAAAGTTCCCATAATTCCTTAGCTTACTTACCATAAAAAGTATTTATTTCCTTAATTTTCTTCTTACCAAAAAAATTTCCTTAATTCCTTAGCCTACTTACCATAAAAATTGTTTAATTCAATTATTTTCTTCTTACCATAAAAGTTTCCATAATTCCTTAGCCTAATTATCATAAAAAAGTATTTATTTCCTTAAATTTCTACTTACCAAAAAAAGTCCTTAATTCCTTAGCTTGCTTACCATAAAAAGGTTTTATTTCCTTAATTTTCCTTTTACCTAAAAAAAATGTCCTTAATTCCTTAACTTTTTACTTACTAAAAAAATTTCCTTAATTTTTTTAATTACCAAAAAAAATTTCTTGATTTATAACTATTACCAATTGAGGGTTGGTCTAATCAGACTCATCCCCTATAGAATAAGACATAAGTTTAAATTCCAATGAGAGTCACTCTAATAGAGAAGCAATAGAAATCTTTATACTTTAAGCTGCCGACAATGAATTAGTCTCATAAAAAATTCAAATGGCCTAATCTATAAAGATATTTTGGGGTGTCATTCGACGCAAATGGCTAATTAAAATGGTTAATAATAAAAAAAAGCTACTATGAAATTTTAAATTTACAAATTAAACTTTCAAACAACAAACGTACTAATAGGTTTTCATCAAGCGGATTTTTCATGCAATTTATGTTAATGATATTATCATTATTCGTTAATATATTTGTCATCACGTGAAAAGATTTTTAAAAAGTTAATAATTTTAAAAAAGTTCTCTTTTATATTTCATTCTTAAAAAAATTAAAATGTTTAAATTCTATTAATTTTTCCTTTTTAGGTTTAGAAAATGTCTCACTACCAAGGTGAGATCTAGGGGTCCCGATAAAAGACCCAAGAGAGAAGGGGGTGCATTAGGAGGAGCGGAGAATCAAACCCCCGCTTTTCTTCAGAAACCATATTCCCAACCTGCCAACCATGTGAGTTGTACGGGCAAAATCTATTAAATTTTTATTTGATGTAGATACTGATTTGTGAGATTTATGTAAAAAAGTTCAATCAATAACAAGTGTATTAGTCATCACATTATTATCGCATAATCAATAAAAAAATGGCTAAAAAGGTAAATGAAAGGATTCGTTTCTAATATTTCAAATAAGAGTTTAATTAACAAATCTAAAAGTTCCTAATGATTACTTATAAGGTGGAAATAAGTTAGACCGAGTTAAGCTTTATTTTAAATAAATTTGACATGTTTTGTAAAATATTAATCATAATCTGACCTATTATGTATCATAAGTTTTAATTTTAGGTTTGACCTAACTTTTTTATAAAAAATATAAAGTCTGACCTAACTTGAAAGTTTATTTAAAGACCTACATTACATCAATGTTTTCAAATAATCTAATAAGTTCAAACTTTATAAGTTTCAAATATATTTAACTTTTAACAAAATTATTGTAGTTTATAAAATAAATAAATAATATTAATATATAATTAATAAATTCTATAAGTATTATAAATTTTTAATTATATGTTATTATAATAAATAAATAGGTCAATCTGTTAGATTTAATAGACTTTTTAAAATACATAGGTCTTGACCTATTTAACTAATTAAATAGGTTTTTCAAAAGCCTAAGTTTGACATATTTAATAAATAGGTTAGGTCAAAGTAAGCCGAAATTAAGTTAGGCCATAAGTCTCTATTAAGTCTTTTAACTTATTTCCACCCTTAATTACTTGTAATAACTCTAATATTAAAAGAGTATATGTTTTAATACCAAAAAAAGAGTATATGTTTTTTCTTAACACTGTATAGCTCTAATTTTCTTTCTATTTTCACCTTTACCTAATATGATTTAAAATTCAATTCCTCAATTATGTAGAAGACTACTTTAAAAAGACAAAAAAAAATAATAATTAGTATATAAACCTTGATATATGTATTATTTCCTCCATAAGTAGACGACAAAACAAAATTTGGACTCTTCCCTCAACTTCTCACAATTTATATTATCCCCTTATACCACAAAGTGTGTGTTTGATTTGCTTTTTGAATTTTAAAATTAAAATTTAAACAAAAATATTAAGAAATAAAATTTTACCTAAATTATAATTTAAAACATTTTAAAAGTCAAACTAAACATATTAAAAATTAATAAATTATTTCTTTTGTTCTATTCAGTTCCGTTCCATTTCATTTTATCTCTTCCTCTCTTTTTCTTCCGCCCTATTCCATTTCATCTCTTTCTCTCCTTCTCTTCCGCCCTTGCCTACATAAATTTTGCATATAAAAAAAATACACAGAAAGATACTCAAGGAAGGACTTGTCTGAGTTGAGGCGCACTGAATTCTAGTGTTGTCACTATGGTGTGGGTGGCTTGAATTTCAAGTGATGATGATGATGGAAATGGGTTCCACGTGGGTGGTCCTTGTGGCCATTTCTCTTTTGGTCCTAAGATCCCTCGTCAAGAATGCAAATTGGTGGCCCTATGAAACCAAATTGGGCATGAAGCACTACTTACTGCCCCCAGTTGACTTGGGCTGGCCCTTCATTGGCAACATGTGGTCCTTCCTAAGAGCTTTTAAGTCCAGTGACCCTGATTCCTTCATCTCCTCATTTGTCTCCAGGTAATCATCACCCTCTTTATATAGCTTTTCATCACCCAACAAGCTAGTTTGCTAGCTTGCAGCTGGTTCTAGCTCTGTTTCACTTAACAATATCCTCCTCTCTCACAACACACCCAAGTTTTCTTCTTTGATGTGGCGTAGAAGCCATCATTTTGGACAACAGGAGGATACTCTAACCTCCACCATGATTGCTCTGTATTCAGAGATTCTTTGGTAGTTCCCGAGAGAATTTCTTACACTGTGTCATTTAAGTGTGTCACGTTAACTATATGAGCAGCTATTCACTACCTCTTTACTAACAATGATTAGCATTCTAAATAACTATAGGACACATAGGATTGTGTTATGGTGCACCTTCGCTCCGGGAAGAAGTGGACAACTGTTTTGTTTTAGCCGTTAAACGAATCCATTTTTTTATATTACAGTCAACAATTAAAATTTTAATTTATTTTTCTTTTTCATTGTTTTGATCTCAACACATATACGTCAGCATGTGGAGTCCATGTCATTGTGGGACTTACATGCATGAGTAGGATGGTCCAGAGTCTACGACATAGTTGCGGTAATTTTGAGGATTTTTTTAAAAAAATTTGGGATATATTAAATAACAATATTTAGTCATGCTACTTCTGCTGCAAACAATTGTCACACATTGGCTCATCACACCGGAAAAAACTAAGTGGAATCACTTACAAATTTTTTCTTTGTTTTTTTGGTAATTCTCATATCTCAATAAAATTTTCACCACAGATTCTTTTGGCAAAAAAAAAAAAAAAAAAGTAGTAGGATTTGTGGTGCAAAAGATGGGGGAGACACTATGGGCCTATTAAGAAGACGATGCTGATACTATCTCATTTAACAAAATAATTGATTTCATAGTGTTGGTATGTTTTGGTTCTTTGTGGTTGACGGACATTATAGGTCCTAGGGAGAGTCAGTTTCATTTTAATTCTTTTCCTTGTATAAGTGGGAGAGAGGGGTCAGGGACTTAGGAGTTGGGAAACTTGCTTCTTTCTAAGTTATGGCTTATTTAAGATGCTGTGCCAAAAGCAGAAGGGTGTGGCTTCTTTAAGTTACGTTTCTCCAGCTGCCTAATCTTACTATTATGTCAAAATCTTCTTGGAAATAGAAATTAATGGTTCTAATTATCGTCTAATGCGTACAAAAAGATTCTAGTGGGGGATATTGAAACAAGGAAAAAAACAAAAAAGAAACCTCACCTTAAGAAAACAAGTAAACAAGCAAATACATGAACACAATAAATTTAATTTGATTTGACTTTCACCGCCTACCCCCACAATTTCACAAATCAATCCACTAATTTCAATAAATAATTACAAACATCAATCTTGAAAATCTCTCTCACAAACTCAAAACCTTAATTCACCTAATCTCACAAAGTAATTTTGTCCCTCACTCAAACAAAACACTTAAGCAAAATATCAAAACACACAAAATTTCTCCACCACTCTTTGTCTCTCATGCGGCGCTTGCAGCACACGTGATGAGAAAAGAAAAACTCACTTTTTAAAAATACTCTCACGCAACCCTCAATTTGCTGTTACGTTGCAACCTTTTTTTCCTTTTTTTTTAAAAAAAAAGTTCTTGAAGTGGGCTCAATCCAAAAAGCCTAATCTAAGGCAATACCCAACAAATCTCCACTTCACCTTGTGATTGAAACAATTGCAAGTATCAATTGTAAGTGGGAGTAGGCTTCACCAAATTATATGCAAATGTCACTTTCTTCTTTGGCACGTACACACATTCTACATTCTTTGCATTAGTATATGCTCCACCATTGTCTTTTCTTATCATAGTCTCTCCCATCAACTTAAACAAATTGTCATTAGTTTTCTTACCTTTCATCATCACCAAAGAACCTCCTCTTCTTGTAGAATATCTATATCCCAATGCATCAAATCTACCCAAAGAAATCAACTTCCTATGCCTCACATCACCAAGTCTTTTCACATTATCATTATGCATCTTAATTTTTACAGTATCCTTTTTAATAACATTCAAATAATCACCATTAGCCACTTTCACTACTTCATCATTACATGCATTATAAGTGTCAAACTATTCCTTCTTGGAACAAATATTATCAGCACAAATAGAATCTAAAGGCTAGGAATCATTAGAGGTATTGTTACCTTCTTTAGCCATCATTAACTCATTTTCATAATTCTAAGGTTCTTGCACAATGGCTATAGCATCTTCATGCTTTTCTTTTTCCTTTATTCTTCTCAAATTCTTTCATATATGCTTTCAGCTTCTTGTAATAAAATTTAATGTGACTCATCTCATGACAATAATATCATTCCTTATCTCTATTAATCTGACCCCAGCCTAGAACTTGATCTTGATATCTCTCTATCAAAATTGTTGCCACGAGACATACTCTTACCATGGTTAGATATAGTAACAAAAAAAAGCTCCCTCAGACTAAACACTTGGCTTCTTAAATTTTTCATTCTCCAATAATACAGCAATCACATCATCTACCTTAAGTGTCTATTTTCTAACCAGCAATGTAATAATCAAATTCTCATAAGATAGTAGAAGGGACAACAACAACAACAACAAAGCTTTATCCTCATTCTCAATTTTCACCCTAATGCTAGATAATTGTGTAATCAATTTTGTAAAATAATTCAAGTGATCTCTCATTTCTACACCATCACCCATCTTCAATTGATATAATTTTTTCTTTACAAATAAACGATTTGTGAGAGACTTAGACATATGCATATTCTCTAGTATCTTCCATAAACCAACAGTAGAAGTTTCATTTAGAACATTGTATTTTACCTCAGGTGCTAGACATAGCTAAATCGTATTGAACACCTTCATCTCCAACTCTTCCCATTCTTCATCTGTCATCTTGTCAGTTTCTTTTCCTTCCCATGCTTTAATCAATCCTTGCTGCACTAGAATATCCTTCATAGTAATCTGCCACACGCTAAAAATTTTATTGCCATCAAACAATTTCACCTCAAATTTATGAAACTACAAAGATAGGATCACAACTCGCTTTGATATCAGTTGTTGGAAAAAATGAACCTTATCCTGAGAAAACAAGCAAACATAAGAACACAATAAATTTAATGTGATTCGGCCTTCACCGCCTACGTCCACGATTTCAAAAATCAATCCACTAATTTCAATCGACAATTACAAACACTAATCTTAAAAATATTTTTCACAAACCCAAAACCCATATAAATACAATCTCACAAAGTAATTTTTTTTTCTCTCACTCAAACAAAACACTCAAGCAAAATATCAAAACACTCACAAATTTTCTACACCACTCTCTACCTCTCTTGGAGCGCTACAGCACACATGGAGAGAAAAGAAAAACTCATTTTTTATAGCACTCTCACACCACCCTCAATTTGCTGTGACGTTGCAACACTTTTTTCCCTTTCTTTTTAATTCTTAAAGTGGGCTCAACCCAAACAGCCCAATCTAAGGCAATACCCAACATCCCATGGATGATGCACTACCGTTTAATTTAAGCAACCATGCAGGTTTGGACGGACTGGCATATATAAGGTCTTGATGTTTGGAAGCCCAAGTGTAATTGTCACAACGCCTGAAGCATGCAAAAGATTTTTGACAGATGATGATAAATTTACACTTGGTTGGCCTCGCTCTACAGTAGAGCTCATTGGAGAGAAATCATTCATTGCAATGCCTTATGAAGAACATAAACGCCTTAGGCGTTTGACATCTTCTTCAATCAATGGCTTGGAAGCACTGTCCCTCTACTTGACATATATTGAAGAAAATGTGATAAGTTCATTGGAAAAATGGGCCAACATGGGAGAAATCGAGTTTTTAACTCAGATGCGAAAGCTTACTTTTAAAATCATTATGTATATTTTCTTTGGCTCAGAAAGTGAACCTGTTATGGAGGCTTTGGAAAGAGAATACACAACACTTAATCATGGGGTTAGAGCCATGCGAATTAATCTTCCTGGATTCGCATACCATAAAGCATTCAAGGTAACTTGTCATCATCATCTTACTCTCTTAAGCATTAAATATGTGAAAAACTATACAGAAAGAAAAAAAGTTTATAGTATTTATTTGCTTCTAATTTGCATGAAATACAGAGTAGTGTTTTTTGCACAGCACTAGCTACAAAATATTGAGAGGTTAACAGTTAAGGCGCATGTCATTACATGAGGAAAAGTTTATTGATAATCTTATCCATAACTTGTTTGATTATGACCACATGATTTATAGTTTATGCAGAGTTGAAACAATTTTAGTTACAAACATTTAATCAGTTTCGCCTACTAGGCTAAAAGCATATGTTGACCTGCTAATTCACATCTGAGATCTTAGGAGTTATGTGATGTTTATTTGCCATAATGCTGAAGCACTGCAGATGTTTCACTATTTTCACAATCCAGCTGAAATTAGAGCATCTGTTAATGAAGCTAAATTGAAACTGAGCCACATCTATGTTCTATTGCTGAGTTTGGTAAAATTTGCAAAAATAAATCCAGAATGTGGAACTTTATGTTTTTAGACAAGGGACTTCAGCTCAGTCATCCAAAGATGAATAAGATAATATTAATCACTTTTTTGTCTTTAAAACAACGTACTAGATGATAGTTATAGCATTAATCACATTTTCATATTTTTGAGTATGTTCTTCAAATGAAGCAGAAGTCTCTTTCTGTGAGACACAAACGGTAACACAGGAACGAACAGAATACTGCCTGTGAAAACCTTGTAGTTCTTTAAGTGCATTATCTTATGATTTAAGTTTCTTATTTTAGGCTAGGAAAAATCTAGTGGCAATATTTCAATCTATTGTGAAAGAGAGAAGAAACCAAAGGAAGGAATATTTACCCAGACAAGCCAAAGATATGATGGATTCTCTGATAGATGTTGAAGATGAAAATGGAAGAAAATTCGGTGATGAGGATATCATCGATATCATGTTGATGTACTTGAATGCGGGTCATGAATCTTCTGGACATATTACCATGTGGGCGACCTATTTCCTGCAAAAGCACCCAAAATATTTCCAACAGGCTAAGGTATCAACTAACAAGTTACTTAATTATCAATAGTTCATCTAAATTTACAATTGCTAATGGACAATAAACATGCACATTTATCACTTCATCTTGAATATGCTTATATGCCCCCATGTCCTACCCCTTAACCCTAAAATTTTAACTTCTACTTCCTAATATTGTTTATTCCTTTAATAGGAAGAACAAGAAGAAATAATTAAGAGAAGGCCTCCAACACAGAAAGGGTTGAAACTTAAGGAAGTTCGGCAGATAGATTTTCTTTCTAAGGTAGATTTTGTTGATTTCAAGTTACTATCAGCTAATAGTTGATCATCTTGTGATTATGTCTATTTTCATTTTTCTACATTGCATAGGTTATTGATGAAACACTACGCTTGATTACATTCTCACTAGTGGTCTTTCGGCAGGCAAAATCTGATGTCAATATTAATGGTTAGTCCATGTTCTGCTAATTTATTGCTTGTATCAATATTGGAATAATCTACTTATAAGATGTATGAAGGCTTCTATAAATCTATGTTCTTACTTTGGCCATGCTTGTTATATATGAAAACATAAATGGATAGATGTATTATGGCCCCTTCTCCATTCCTTCAAACTTAGTTTTGGCAACAATGTTTTTGTGCTGGGCTTTGTGTAGGAAACTAATGATGGCTCGTATGATTGTTCTTTCATTACATAAATGTTTCATGAACTTCTGGAACACTTCATTTAAATTTTAACACACTGATGTGCAATGAAATAGATGTAAAGATGCAGCCTAAAGTATTATCTTTTATTCATAGCACTAAATACTAACTGCCTTTTGATGGTACAGGTTACACCATTCCAAAAGGTTGGAAAGTTCTAGTCTGGTTCAGGTCGGTTCACCTTGATCCTGAAATATATCCTAATCCAAAGGAGTTTAATCCTTATGGATGGGACGTAAGTTGCAAAGATTTTGTTTTGACACATTTTGAATTGAGCAAATAGGTGATTGCATGTATTTTGCAGTTATATAGGAGCTTTATGATCTAATTTTACAATTTTGTTGATGCTCATTCATAGAACATACACAAGGCGGGAGAATTCCTTCCATTTGGAGCAGGAACTAGATTGTGTCCCGGGAATGATCTTGCCAAGTTGGAAATATCTGATTTCCTTCATCATTTTCTTCTGAATTTCAAGTCAGTAAACCTTTTTCTCCCTCTATAAGCCACTCACATCTTTTATTTTCCACACAACATTATATACCATAAGAGTTTGCTAAAATTAAACCTTATATAATGAACATTCAATCAAGCAGTGAATCTGAAGAATAGGAAAACAATGGAGAAGTTGTGGACTTTACTTTTCCTGAATATATCCCTATGTTTTTAATATTTTTTGTCAGAACCTTTCATTCGTTAGAAAGAAAAAGGAAATAAATCTATTGGTTCTAACAAGCATTGTATTAACGATTGTTCATGTTATTTCTTGCTGCCACAGGCTTGAACAGCTTAATCCTAAAAGTCCTGTGACATTCTTACCTCATACAAGGCCCAAGGACAATTGATTGGCAAGGATCAAGAAATGTTCATCTGGTTCAACCTAAGATGGAAAAAGAGAGAGCATATGACTATGATCTTATTAGTATGAAAACCTGTCTCCATGTTTTCTTTTAATTAAGTCCACAGGCCAAGTTGGAGAAAGAAAATAGGAAGTTTCACAGCCTATAAATACAAGAAATATGGAAAATCACAGAAGTTCCATCTATCAAACTTTAATCACTAGCTAGTATCTAGAGAGTTATCATCTGGTTGAATAAACTAAGAATTCGACAAAATTATTTTTTGTTTCATCTTATACTAATTGTTTAGTTAGCAATTTAATATGAATGTAATCAATATTGTTAAAATCATACTAAATAGTGAATCGACGATATTTTCATTTTAAGTTTAACTGATTCAATCATTTAAATTGGTAAATCAAACTAGATAACGTCATAAAAGTAATCTAAATACAATAACATAAAATATATAAAAATATTTGTGAAATGTAAAAAATATTAATTTTTTTTATATAAAAAAAATTTAACAGTGAATCAGTTCATGGTCAAACAGGTTAGACCATAATCATCCAAGTATTCAATATGATCTAGTCTGACAATAATGATTGTAATAGCTACTCCTAGAAAGGAAATAGTCTAGTTTTAGTTTCAAACTGCATCATCTTCACATATTTGATATTTCCCTCTCAAAAACCATATACATTATATTTCAAAACATATTTTCTCACCTTTGCCACACTAAGCATTTTAAATTTTTAATAGAATATTCCGTCCCTATAATATTTGATATCAAATCTGAAAATAAGTTCATAAAGAAGTAAAAAAAAATTCCACTCATAAACATTTATATAGCAGCAGCGTATCTATTTCACAAAATTTACCTTTCCATTTATATAATCTAATTAACTTATTTCTAAAATTATTATTCTTAATATTCCCAAATTTGTTTCACATTACCAAAAACATTTTTATTAGCCTATTGATGCTATTAATCCACACTTGTCATACCATACTTAATTGTGGCCCGAGAAATCATTTGGATTCCTCTCATTTTTCTCAATTTGTCTAAACCTTCAATTTACTTGCCTAACTAGGATAAAAAATTTCCTCATTTAATTTTATTTTGTTCTACGCTGTTCCCTAGTTATTGTTATAGTTCTAGCACTGATTTTTAGCTCGTTTTATAGCGCTACTTACTTGGATTTTCACGTAACTTGCTCTGCATGTTCATTTAGCAATTAAACCAATGTTATTCCCCTTTGCATCCGTCATCTAGTCTCACCTCATTGTTCCACCAATCTCCATTTCATCATTCAGTAGCTCCCTAGTGTCCAAAATTCCTTCCAAACTCCCACATATGGTATGCCATGAAGGAATTGAAGAATTCAAGACTTAAAGTTCATATTTGTTCTTATATTTTGTGGAATCCATCAAGGAATGATATTTTCTACCTCAAGAACTAAAAAATAAGAGGCACCCAAGGTTCTGACTTCTGAGCTCACATCCTAAAGGTTGGGCACTTCCAACTCCTTCAACAAGCTGTTTGCAACCAAGGTATTCTAGTTAGACAATATAAATTTGTTAAAGTCTTTAATGAAATCATCAATAAATGTCTGAAAACATCGACATATAGAGCTAGAGAAAGGTAAGAAAATTAGAAGGAGAAAATGGCGTCTGAAATGAGAAAATCGCATGTTACTGTCTAGTTTTAGAATCCCAATTTGGTCGACTAGTTCTTGGATCTAGTTTCTTCAGTGTTAACAGTCGTTTTTTTAACAGATCCTGTCTAACGGTTTCAGACAGATTCAGATACCAAACTTCGAACATGCATAACTTTTTTATGTACTGATCGGATCTTCTCTTACTTTATACCGTTGGGTAGCTTGTGGAATCTACTTTCCAGTGGAAAGACAATTGAAATCCAATATAAGTGTGGTAGGAGCTACATTAAGTGATTAACCAAAAGCCTAAAATCAGCTCCATGGTGTAAAGCAATAAGATCTCCTCATCTATCAATAACCAAGAGCAATAGTACTTGGAGGACATTTCACATACCAAAACTCACCTATTTCTACATCATAGATTTACCTCTGAGCGCATTAAACAATAAGCAATACAACTTCTGTTGTTCTGCATGATAAACGATGACAGCTTTCTTGAGTATATTTTCCATTATGTACTCCTTAATAAGTAATTCTAGTAACTTGAAAACAAAGGAAACAGAAGAGTGTTTTTGCTACTAACCTGGAATCACAAGATTTATCAAAGCTTTCATTGTAGTAACAAACACAAGAAAATATTGCTCTTTTTTTTCTTATTGCTGAAAACCAAATACAACTCAAAATAGAAAGAAATGAGTTACTCCGCTGTCCAGGTTAGATTTTTTTTCTGTTGCTAATAGCACAGTACCTTTTATCTCAATGTAACTTCGTACTAGATAGCAAGATTTTTTCGTTTGCGGAACAGGTGCTGGTTTTTAGAGACTGGCGTTGGATAGAAGAGTTTGAAGGAAAAATTAAGAGATAAAATTTTAAGTAAATATTCCTTTTATTTTAAAAAAAATTAAAATGAGAAGAATAAAAAGCAAAATTATCATATAACCTAATTACCCCTTATTTATTTTTATAAATACTTTATAATTCTTCCAATTTAAAAATTACTCCTCTTTTTCTTTCTCCTCTAAACTCCACTTTAAACACCCTGAGGTGCATATGTTGAGACCTCTTCCACATCTCATAGCATTTGTCACAAATAAATTCACGATTCCTAAGTCAAGAACATTTCATGTAAATTTAGGGAGTTGTTATGGTATCTTAATAGGTTTGGTACTCAATGTGAGTTGTCAACCATTTATTGACTACTAGTTTCCCAATAAATGTTTGAAAATTTATTAAATATAAATAGTAATTAATAAATGTTAAACGACTCACCCTGATTACTATACTCTGAAAAAAAAGATAGGTACAGAAATAATCTCCAAATTTAGGGCCTAGTCTCAGCTTCACATTAACAAATAAAAATTGTTAAAAATTTCTTGAACCTGTAATTGTTGTTAACACCACTAAGGGGTGTATCGGAAACGACAGCCTTTCACACAACTAATTTCAGCAATAAAGTAATAATAAATTCATAGAATATTATTATTTTACTTTAATCTATAAATGAAAAAGCACCTGGTTCCAACACACCACACAACACTTCCAACAATATGAAGAGATTACTAGCAGATGTAAAAGGATGAACTAAAAAAACAGTATGTTTCTGAAGAAATTTGAACAGATTCCCATTCATTTAAACATCTACTTTCTACAACTGGTACATAGACAAAACGCCATTATGCAATAAATATGGGAACAACAGCTCTCAAGAAATTAAAAGAATGCTTCAAGCAATGTTTCTATCTACAAGAAGGATATTTCAAGATCCAAAAACTCATAAGGATCTCCTAATAAAGCTAAAACCTGCATAAAGCCACTAGAAAAACCTCCAATATCATGATATATATGTAAAATATAGACAATGCCAGCAAATGATAAATATGTATCTGGCTGTCAGTCCTACTGAACGCCATGGTTCGTTGCTCCTCATGTCCAATTCTTCAAACCTCCATCAAGCATGGATCATCTGCACATTTAAATATGCAAAAAGATTTAAAACACTACATTTATTTGATAGAGACACCAGAGAATCACTAAGCAGCCAAATGGAATGTCTCCAAAATGATTAAATCCCTCAACAACCAAATCACATGTCTGATTATTCCAAATGATTGGTTTGAGAAAGAGATGTGCTCCCTGCCCTCATTACCAGGTTATATGAAAAAGCAAATAGAATAAAATTCACTTTTCCAGTTTTCCTAAGCATATTTAAACATAAAACCTCTCGTTCTATATCATTTTGTTTCTAAGTTTCATACAAAAGAATCTTCTACATGTTCTACAGATGTATTACAGTATCACAAAAGAAGAAGAAAAAAACCAAAGAGTTTTACCATCTTTGGGGTGTTTCTCCCTTTTAGTGTTTTCATTGCAGCTTCTGCAAAAGCTTGTGCTGCCTCAGCATCAGCTTCTGCTGCCTCTGCCTCCCTCGCTGCCTCTTCTGCTTCTGCTATGGCGGCTTCGGCTTCTGCAACTGCTCGAGCAGCAACTGCAGCTGCCTCTTGCGCTGTCATGGACCTTATCTTTGCTAATTCTAAATCTATCTGAGACTTTGTAAGGACATTGGCCTCATCCTTGTCAACTTTCATAGAGGCTTTCTGCCTCCCATCCAATAATAACATGGATGAGTTTCTTCTTCTGTCAGAATATGCCGGAGTAGGTGCTATCCTATACTTGCGTTTTACCTGAAATATCAAATTCAACCCAAGAGTTAGATCTCTAATTGAAACAACTAAATATAACTGCCATGAAATAAGAGGAAAATAGCATCCGGAATACTTGTCAAGCTCACAGAAATGTATAATAACACTAAATCAAGACAAACTATGGATTCCTGAAAATTATACTAATTCATACTAAAAAACAAAAATTATGTGCAAGTCTATGTATGAGTTCACAGATACACCACGTATCAATGATCCAGTCCAATTACCCACAACCAGCAGCTGTTTGTAAACAACAGTGTATAAAATAAAACAAGAGCAACAGCAACAACAACAACGGATTTCAAATAGATATATCAATCCTGAATAAAAAGTTGATAAAGATTGTTTCTCGCCATTCTAGCTTGTCAAAAGTCACTCTTTTCAATCCTCTTGCACCAACATCTTTCCTTATTCTTTTCAGCCATCTCCTCTTATCCTATTGAACTGGTATTCTTAATTGAGCCATCACTCTCTTCCTATCTGGCCCAACTTCCACTCCACACATTGTCTTACAGTCTTACAGTCTTACTCCTAATTAGTTAACACTAGAGTCAGTAATCATTCACAGCTTAGAGTTAATGCTTGATTCAGTATTTGTCAGTGAAACAATAACATCTACAAACAGTACTGATGTAGAGGAGAGCCCACTCCTAAAAGCCAGGCTTATAAGAGGGGACAGCCTCCACTATAAATGGGAGTTCCATGTCTCACACCCGTTCAATACTCATGCTCCTACATCAACCCCATCAGGTTGGAAAGAACGGTCCATCACATTGGTGAGTGGACAGAATGGGCTTCGATTCCACTTGATTTAGAGCAATGCCCACTCCTAAAAGCCAAGTTGACAAGAGAGGAGAGCCTAGTCCACTAAATGGGAGTTCCATTTCTCACACGCAGCCAACTCATTTTGGCATCAAGCCTGCACCTGAGACTCTCATCTTGCATCAATCTCCTAAGCTAATTCATCAAAAGCAAAAAAAAAGAAAAAGCACTAAACACAATGTTAGAGATATAAACCATCCACCTAACAGTTTAAGCTATAGCTGGTTCTTAACACACAATTTTTATTGTATGTCAATCCAGAAAATTACACTCCCCGCTACCTCATACACCTGGCACTGCTTACTCATTGATATCCATAATCCAGCTAACACATTGACCATGTTTTAATATTTGTCCACCAAAAGACAAGTTTTTCATATATAATCAAGGCTTCCCATTGAATAAATAACTTATATAAATGCTTATTAGAGTAGAGCTTATTTAATAAGCTCTACTCTCATAAGCGATGTCTAAAATAAGCTAAATAGCATTTGGATAAACACTTTGAAAAACACTTTTTATAAACCCTTTGGAATAAATATTGAACATTGAAAGATATGCTATGAATTGTGTCAATCCCTTAAGGTTAATTTTGTCAAAAAATATTATAAAAACAACTAGCACCTAAGGTATTTTTAGCTTTCGCAAAAACTTATTTTCATAAGCTTAAATTTTTAGCTTATGAAAGTAAGCCCAAAACAGCTTATAAGGGTTTCATAAACTGTTTTAATAAGCTTATCCAAAGAGAATAAAAATACTTTATAAGCGCTTACTGTAGTAAATAAGCCCAAATAAGTTGCATATAAGCATATCTAAACGGGGCCTTAGTAGGTGTTAATATGAAATGAGCTTCAACCTCCAAGCTTGGGATTTTGAAATATATGTCAGAAATAATTACTTAGCAAGGCACGACTTACCTAGTCGTGAGTATACATATAACTTAAATGATAAAAAAAATTGAGCATTATTTCTCATTTCTGCATGATCATATCAGTTAAAATGTCTTGAGGAGAATGAAACAGCACAAGGATGTGCACTCAAACATGCATGCATGTCAAGCCTACTTTTTTTTATAAAATATTTTATTTTCTTTTATATATATATATATATATATATATATAAAATAAAAAAAATTAATCATAAAACTGTAGTATGTAACTCCCATTAAGAAGAAGCTTAAACGTAGGAAACAGGGTGGAAGTGGTCAAGGTTAAAATGACAATTTCCGCCTCCTTTTAATGAATGTAAATACATAATATTGAGCTTAAAAAAAAAAAAGCAAAAAATTGACACCAAGTGAAGGAATCCCCTTTCTATAGTAGTCTAGATATAGTACTATGGATGAAATAGGGTATGGTTTGTATGCATGTCATTCAAACCAGGTTTGCATCAGATGGATATGAGCTACGACATCATGAAACATGCTGAAATATACCTTAATCAGTTTTCCACTTGCTGTCAAAAACTTTAATTTTGCTGACAACAACCTTTTGAAGTCTGGTGGTGCCCAATATTGGTCCTAGAGTTCACAAAACAATGAAATTCAACTGAGTTGAAAACAAAAACAATATAACACATCATGAAATATAAAATAGAGCAGTCACAGTATCCTACCAAATGGAATACTAAACACTTAAATTTCACTAGTAGCAAACAGATAGAATGTCATTCCTTAACCATAAAAAATTTGGTCCATTGAAAGAGCATCACATTTTTAAGCATCATTACTATCATCATATAAAGTATGTTGATGTTTCCCAGATGCTAAACCAATAATAAAAAAGGGAGAGCAAGGAAGAAGGACTGAGCCTGCTAAGGGATAGAATGAGGCCACTTCTTCACTGATCATACTGAACTAAAAAGCTTCCAATCACATCTTAAAAGTTTTATAACAATAGTCTTCAATAACCATTAACCAATACATGACTAGAAGTACCACATGTCATCTTGGCTTGGAGTACTCCTACTCCAACAGTTTCATACCCAACAAGCTACTTTCACAAACAATGCCAACCTCGTTGAATGACATCACTGGTATTAATTGAACATATTCATTAACATTTCACATGGATAACATAAATTAGAACTCAGAGCTCAACTAAGAAAACAATAGACAAATTATTGAACAAAAATAAAGAAACAAACTAGAGTGATAAGGATTACAGGGAATTGTATAGTACCTTGAATTGATAAATAATAGAACAGCAGAACTAACCCCATAACTATTTGGACCACATTAACCAAGAAGTTTTATATATTATAATTTTGTAACTCAAAATAGGTCTTATCTACAATCATAAAGTCAGAATACCAAGGTGTCAACCAAAGAATTAAGTGAATTAAAAGCAGAACAAACAGAGTTAGACTTCAAAGTCAGAACTATACCTCTATGTAAGCTGCAATAGTTGTCTTATTAGAACCACCATTCTCCTTCAAGCTAGTTATTGCTTCCATTATAAGGTTATCCAATCTGTATAATGTAGACATGGTATAACATATACTGTTAAAAATAGACATAAATGAAATTTTAAAGAAATGAAACCTGCAAATCATATAAACAGAAGGATCGCTAATTGTTTATAAATGTGGCCAACTATTAAAATAAAAAAATTATTGAAGCTTCTTACAGTTACATATGATCAATCATATGGCAAAATTGGGACTAATTTCAAATCCCTTAGGTATTGTTTGGATGGAGGAGTTTGGAGGGAAAGGGAGGAGAGGGGTAATTTTTTATTTTAAATTTACATTATCCTTATTTGGTAATTTTTTAAAATGAGAGGAATAAAATGAGAAACTATTATGTAATCTTCTAATCATGCCTTTTTTATTTTATAAACATTTTATAATTCTCTCAATTTAAAAATGAACGATTACCCCTCCCCTCCCTTCCCCTCCAAACTCCTCTAATCCAAACATACCCTTAAGTTTATTATAATGTCAGAGAGCACCTTTCAAGATGTAGAATCCTTTTTTTTCCTCTTTGGCTTCTTTTGAAGGGAGACCAAAAAGTTGAGTTAATGACAGCAACTGATCCTCATTGGCCAAGGTACTCTTCTTCTAGACTAGCAGAAGTTATAGGACACAAATTTCTCAATAATCATTGCATTGTTCCAATCATAGGTTATCGACCACTATATTTATCATCACTTTTCCTCCTTGAAGAAGCTACGAAGTGATGCTGTCTGGACCTTTTATAATCACTAATCTGGAACTATAACAGCATGTGATTTTTTTTCTTCATGTTATCTATTCTACTCTATATAGCCAATGCCCCCCATGGTATCGCCAAAAATACATATTAAATTATACACATAAATGTCTTATCTCCACACTGTTCCAACCCACTTTCTCCACTTTTAGGGAGTTATAGAAATTGTTAAAACTACCCAATCACAAAAAAACTTTGAAATAATAGAATTGTAGAAAATTATAAAATAATTTAAATTTAAACAAATAAAAAAAAGCCTCCCATCATCACATATGTAAGCACATCTCAGGGACGAAAGTTACACTTAAACCAACTCCCAGAGTTAATTCATTAATGGCATTAACAAGTTTCTCAATTGGATGAGAGCAACACAAGAATGAAATCAGGCTAGCATGCCAGCAAATAAATCAATGACCACAACACTCGGTAGTCATTAAGAATTCCTAATTGGAAGACAATTGTACAGAGCAGTGATAGCACCAATAAAGTCCCACCTTTTTCTGCAAACCAGATAGATAGACGTAATCAAATGAATTACCATCTTAAAACAAAACAAAGAGAGTCCAACCTTACAATAGACCTTTTCAGACCAGGAATCTGCACCATATCTCTAGAAACTTGAAGAGGCTTAACATCGACAATTTCTTCATCACTAGGAACAACAGAAGTGACAGCCAGAGGGTTCTCATCCTGTTTTGGGGCGTGATGCACCCTTCTGACTGCTAATCTAGACTTTTCCCTGGAGCTCCATCCATTTGCCATCACACTCAGATTTCTCCATTTATCCTATCCAATACCATATATCCGAACCACACAAACAAATCAATGTGCATAGCAATAAAGATGGTCCAACACAAATTCATTACAATATATGTAAAATTCACACTTCCTGAAAGAATGACGGCCTTCAACATAATAAAACACCAACAAGCACAAATACCAAGAAACAAACCTTGAGATCCACATTTGACCGCAGATATAAGACACCACTAAACTCTGGATCCTTAAGTATTGTACGCCATTTCCCAACCCCATGCTTAACAACTCCAGCTTTAAGTGCTGCTTCCTCTTCTGATGTCCATTTCTGCTTAGGAGCACCCATCAGGAGTAGCAGATATTTCTATCTCAGGCTCAGCTGCAAGTATACATTATACAAATATTGAATTCAGTCAACCCACCTCTAAATATCTAATCACAAGTTACGCAGATTTATATGACATTAGAACTTATTATTATTTAAATCATTTCCTATCAAATATTGAATTTTAAAAATCCTTAACCCTAGATACACAGTTTTAAGAATTATTTTTATACTAAAATTTCAGCTTCGGGCTCTGTTTTAAAGACCACACACCATCCTATAATTGTATAAATCGCACCCCCTGTGCTGGCAGGATTGTTCAATTTACTAATTCCATTCTTAATCCATTCAAAAAGACAAGAACAGTTCAAGGCACTCAATCAGTAATTCCTGTTAAAACTTCACAGATTTTATCTCCATCCAATTCCTTCCACAAGTCCTTCTTTCATTGGTCCCTTTCTCCAAAACATTCAATTCTTGATCAAGGGGTGTTCACACTCCTTCCTTTGCAAAGAGCATACAGAAAGGCCAGAACACCCCCCAATTGCAAAACAGCAATCTAGTCCGTGCAAAACCCACAAATCCATTCTTCTCATAAATTAACAGAACCAAAGCTACAGAAACATGTAAACCACTTTTCAATCATATAACAAACTTCACAATTCAACATCAACAGAAATCCAATCATAGGTATTCAGCATCATTCATCCAAAACGCGAAAAAGAAAAATCACTGGTCCTAAAATCTGACCCAAAACAACTCCATTTTCGTTCGTCCTACAAAACCCTAAAAATATAATTTATGAAGGGCGAGAGGGAGATTATGGCAAAAATAAAATAAAAAATAGAGAAACCTTATTTGGAGGAAAGGGGAAATCTAATTCTAACGTTGTCAATTGATTCGGTCGGAGAGGAATTGGTGCGTTCTTGTCGCCAGTTTCCTTTGCATCCCGCACCAGAGAAGAAACAAATATCACCTCAACGAAAAAGAAAACAAAATAAAAATAATAATATATATATTTGAGTACAAATAAAATAAGGAGTAATTTTAAGTTTTTAACAGTTAAAGATTTAGGTGGAATTTTAAAATTCTTATCTATTTATTTAATTTGAGAATTATTTTAATATTCTTCTGGTTCTGGACTTTAACCATTGGTCAGGGTATTATAATATGGTATTCTAAAAAATCCTTAATTATTATTTTATTTAAAAGATTTAATTTAATCATCTTTTTTTCCTTTCTTTTAAACAAATTTTAATGATCTTTCGGATAGTCTGGGAGTTTTGCAAATAAAATATAGGGATAATTGAGATCTAATCAAATTGATCAAATGCTTTAAAATGGATTAAGATAAGAATCGGCAAATAGTATTAGTAAAAAAATAAAAAGTAATGATTTAGAGTTAAAGTATCCTTAGCCCCTGTTAGGGTGCCTAAACCCTAATGCTCATTTGTTGAAATCCAACCCTTTCTTTTAATGTATTGTTTGGATGGAGAAGTTAGGAGAGAAAGGAAGATAATGTGTAATTTTTTATTTTAAATTGACATTATCTTTATTTAATAATTTTTTTAAATGAGAAAAATAAAATAAGGGATTAGTTATTATGTAACATTTTAATTATTTTTTTATAAACATTTTATTTATCTCAATTTAAAAATAAAAGATTTCTCATCTCCTTCTTTTTTTTTCAAACTTCTCCAATCTAAACATATTTTAAGAGTTTTGGATCCTATGAGCCCTTTTTTTTAAACTTACCAAGTCTAATTTCGACACTAATTTTGCAGAATTGAGCTTGTGATACCTTTGTGCACAATCACAAAAGTAATTAATAGAATATTAGAGTTTCTACTTTCAACATTTAACTATTAATGTGAAATCAACTAGTTAATGAGTTACCTCTAAAAAAATAACTAAAAATTTGACTTGATAAAATTGAGTAAAGATCGAGATATGTCCTTTATAGTAAACCCCAAACTACTAAGGTAGAAGAGAATGTAGAGTTAGTGGGTTAAGTATAGAGAATTCACCTATTAACACCATGCCACTAAATTTTTCAACATTTTCCTCTTCGTGTACAAGAAGAAACTCTTTCTAAAAGCTGAATGAGTTTGGGTGCCCTCCAATGCTACTTAAACCTATAGATCTTGCCAATGGGACAAGAGAACCAAGTTAGAAGTTGTCATTATATTTTCACTTTGAGCACCACAACCTGAGTTATTAGTTTCTAGCTATCGCTATCTGCTCTTCTGTCCAATTGAAGCTCTCTTACTTTGTCTTTTCCATCTTCCTATCCCTATTATCTTAGCACTTTCCCACTTCATCCATATAAATTTTGTATCTTTATGTTATTAGTAGACCCATGAACAATTGTCAACTTCGTTAGGGAAATGCTGCAAAGAGATAGAGGACTCAACAAGAAGCGGAGATCGAATATCCCTACCTTAAGTTGATGTCTACAAGAACGACAATGAGACTCATAAAGCTTTAGCCCTAGCAAGCAACATTAGTTACCAGTACCAATATTAAGGTTGTGAGATTACTTAAGGGTTTAATCTAATTTTTTTAATGCACGTAACGAGAAAAATTCAATGTTTGAATTTTAGGATGAGCTACACAAAAATAGTGGAGTTCATGTACTCCAACAATCGCCAAAGCCTGAAAACTCCTCCACAGGAGTGCTGCATGGAGGAAACATGAGTGAATTTGTCACTAAGGACAAATTACAAAATATATTGTAGCTGGGCCCTTAGGATGCCCATTAGTAGTAGCACGCCAATTTCTCTTTATCATGAACGCTCTTGTTGCGGTAATTACACACCCTCCTTAAAGCTTGAGTAGCAAGTGCCCTTGATCTGTTGGATGGTTGCAAACAGTTCAAGCCTACCTTAAAACCTAAGAGCATGTTCCCACCTCGAATTAGCCAAGAAGCCATAACATCGAGGCGATTAAAACCACTTAAGACCTGTTTGTATAAGATTTTATCCAACGCAAACGTGTGTTTGCAGGACTGCTAATACCCGCTTTGTTGAAGTTAAGTTTCTTTTTTTTTTTTCAAATGTGCATTTATATTTCTTCAAATGATAAAACAAACATGCACTTAATTGGTGTCTTCACCGTTCTTCTAATCTTAGCAAAGATGTCCTATAGACACAAATCTTGAAGGACAGGGCTTGGTTGAAGCAAAGGGTACATATCCTTGGAAACTAGAAGTAATGTCATCTTTAGAGTTTTGCATGACAACATCTTTAACCGTCATCTCTTTACTAGTGGTACCCTAGCTTTGGTGGAAGAACTTGCGTACACCAAAAATTTAATAGAACAAAAATTTGAAGTAGCAAAAAATGAAAAACTTTTAAGATAATTTTTTATCTAAAGATAATACATTGCAGATGTAGTAAGTTGAAGTCTTAAAACAATGTAACTTTCTCATAGTGTGTCTAGATAAGGTTTTTTAAAAAAGCTGAAGCACTGAACAAAATAAATTTTGTGATTTTTTTAATTGGATTTTTTTAAAGACATTTTATAACATAAAAAATTGTTCAAACATTAAAAAAATCTTCTCTAATATTTCCTCTAAACATAAAAAAATAACATTCTTTTTATAAAAGATCTTTTAAAGAGAATCCAAATAGAAAAAACATTTTTTAAAAGCTCATCCAAACCAATCTTTAATATACAATACTATTTTAAAATTTAAATTTAATATATTATTAATGAAAAACTTGTAATATATTATCAGAAAATAAAAATATACTACACCATTATAGTGATTAAGTTTT
The DNA here is from genome assembly GCA_023212625.1 of Styphnolobium japonicum. Classification (NCBI taxonomy): domain Eukaryota; kingdom Viridiplantae; phylum Streptophyta; class Magnoliopsida; order Fabales; family Fabaceae; genus Styphnolobium; species Styphnolobium japonicum. The sequence goes on along the minus strand of JALBWW010000003.1, from coordinate 13,241,416 downwards.
TAACTTGTCGTAAAAATGTTTAATTATTTTAAAATAAGTCTCACAATCACATTTACTTAATATACAACTTAATTTTATGTGAATAAATATTTAAAAAAATTAATAGGAAAATGTACAAAATTAAAAAATATAATATAAAATCTTCCTCAGGTATAAATAGGGTTTCGCTTTGGCATCCACAGAGATAGAGAGAGTATTTGAAGAGAGAGAGAAAGGAAATATACATGATGGATCTATGTATAATAGAATGAGGGCACATGTCTCCATTAATTTTTTTTAAATTTGTCTATTAATATATTACTATCTTACTATTTTTTTCCCTCAACTTTTTAAAGTTTGTCCATATTGTGAGGTTTAATAGGTAATTTTTATGCCATCAACTTTCTCATGTGAAGAAATAATTAGTTAATCACATAAGCCTCCAAATCATTCTCTACATATGAGCAAATTCTATGTCATCTAACTAGGTCTTCTCCCCACAAATCTCAAATTGTGTTATCTTATTCCTTCTCTAAGTGTGAGTTAGATGTCTCTAACCCTACCTAGCGAAAAAATATCATATAAAAAATATTAAGAATGATTTTACCAATGACAAATACAATAATTGCTCATAAAGAATGTGAAGAATGAGTTTAAGAGTGACAACTACAATAGTAGAGGGCATTTTTTTATTATAAATATCATAACGAATTAGATACGTAATTATAGTATAGTAGATGAATGGTTAAATGATTGCTTACTTTCATACAAAGAGAGAAATACCAACAAGTGTTAAATGGTTTTGACTCTCAGAAGGAGGCCAAATGTTCGAATCTTGTGAACCGTTACTGTTGGGAGGACTTTATCATATACCTTAATGCTTTTTGACCGAAAGAGATTAGTCTCATATCTAAAGGGTGTAAGAATATCTCTAGTCAACACAAAAAAAAAGATTAAAAAAAAGAAAATTTTGGTTAACAAAAGATGACAGAATCACACAAAGAATTTTTTTTAATATAGTATTGATAATTAAAAAAAATTAGTCAGTGTTTTTAAAATAGAAAAATGTAAAAGAAACTACTGTAAATTATATTTCATCATTTTATATTATTATATTTTTTATATGTAAATATAAATTTAAAAATTTATTTTTTGTTTGGGTATTACTCTTACCTCATTATGTAAAAATTTTAAATCCGTCACCGGGGAGATGTTTGTACAGGTAGAGCAAATACGATATAAATAAGTCTTCTAAAATCTTCAAAGAAATCTCTGACTCTCGCTGCCACTTGGTTTGCGAGAAATTGGTGGTGTCTACAGTCGTAACATTTTGTTGAAAACAGTTCCATTTTTATTCCCTGGGAACGTAGTGGGGGGTTGGGAGCTGTGGCCATTTTTTTTTAATCATTGTGTAGAACCTCCTACTGAAACATAGAAACAAGACTTTCTTTTATTTACACAATAATATGATGGCTAAGCTTTGCTTTAGTAATTTTCTGTTGATTTGGTGGGATCTGACATTTTGGGAGGAGATTCCTAAGGTTATGCACAAGGTATATTGCTAATGAGAATGTCAAAGGGACCAATAAAGGTCAGACGGCCTTTCCATACATACATATCCATGTTAAGATTTAGTGATAATTACTTATTTTTACAATTTTTCTTCTGTTTCTTTTCTTGGTTTGATAAAATCAAAGGCAATTCAAAGACTTCAATTTGGGCAACGACACTAAATGCTAGTGTACTTAATGCCAAAGCGAAACCATAATCATAAAAATTCATGCTTTGAAAGTCTTTTGGAAAACTTGGTATAACCCATGATCATCAACAATGCAAAACAAGCCGTACATCAACTCGATATAACTGTAAGCAGATAGAATAGAAAGAAGAAACTAGGGCCAAAATGATTAGAGGGAAGGTGGAATTGAAGTAGAAGTCTAAATTAGATTCATATATCATATATACAGAAAAAGGAGACGATATCCAATCATCAAAATCAAAGATTTTTAGGCCTTCTCGATTTGGTGCAGAAGTAGCAGAATACAAGGAACATAAACTCAAGAAGGCAGACACAAGGAAATTTCTGTCCTGAAGTCTTAAAGTCTAATACTGAATAACATGATTAGAATTTCACCTTAATTTGATTGCATATATATAAAAGGCAAAAGCTCAGCTCGTTCCGTCTGTGTGATGAATGCTGCCTCTACTTCTATATTAAATATTAAAAAAAACAGAATCTAAAAACAAAATCCACCCAAAATATAACAGATGAAAAGGACAGGAATATCCACTTAATGTTCATTCGGAGACAAAGTACTCCTTACACGAACATGACACTTAATCACCCTCCTATGCAATTCCTACGCTTTAAATTTCTATATAAAAGACATTGTTATAGTCATACTTTACTTCTGCAATGTATCCTTTCAGATATTTCTTGTAAAAAAATTTAGCAAACGAACCGATACATGAATACAATGAAGTAAATAGAATCAATGACTTCAGCAGCACTAACTCCAGGTATCATTATATTTTCTAAAAGCTAATATGTTAGTCTTTCCGCTTGGCTTTTGATTTTACATCATCAGGTATGCATGATGACCAGTAGATTGGCATCAGAGTGCATGCAGCTTGTATCAGAAGTCCAAGTGGAAGTCCTGAAAAATCACTTCCTGTTACCTTGATGTATGATGCAAGTGCAACACCAAGGTATCCGCTCACAATGAATGCAAGGGCTACAGCAGACATAAGAAATGCCATTATAGATCCCTCGCATCCTGGTGGACAGAGCTGCGCTATTAAGACACTGAATGGAAGAATCTTAAAGAAAAACAGAACCTCTAAGAATCCCGAGAAAATCACAACATAGAGTGAGTCTGGCACGCCCATTTGTCGATAAAAACCTTGCACAAACAAAAAATCTGAAAACATGAACACTGCCATCATAGCCTGAATGGCTGATATCAGTTTCCTTGGTGGGAAAGATTTCATATATTGATTATATATGATGCCCCATAGAAGCATTGTTGCCTGGCCAAACACCTTGGAGATACCCAATACTGATGAGTCAATTTTCAAGTACTGTGTCTGATAAAAGAACATGGTGCCTGTAAGTGCAGGAATAATTGCATAAGATGCTGCAAACCATGATATTGAATCAGCAATTTCAGGCTTTCTTAAAGCAACCAATAGCTCTGAAAGCTGTTTCCTTATCCCAACAGATGGACTCTTTGGGAGCCCAAGAGAGCTCTCACGAACAGAAATGGTTATAAAAAATTGGAGAGCAAGGAGAAGGCCAAAAAACAAAAACATAGATTGTGGGGAGAATCGGCCAATAAAAATGCCGCCAAGAAAGTTTCCAAAGACTCCTCCTACAGAGGAAGCTATCCAAACAAATGATTGGAGACTGCCTGAGGAAGATGGTCGGGAGTGCTTGGTTGAGGAAGGTGGCTGTTTACCCATCTCTGCAACGATGGCATCATTTGCTACCTCAGCTATTGAAGCACCTAGATTACTAAGAAGGAGGTATATGGAGATAGTGAAAATAGATATGCTCGATGGAGAGATTGCTATAGCTAGCCATGACAGTGCCTGCAAGAAAGCTGCATAAACAGATGTAAATAAATCTCTTAGGAATTTGTTATATCACTGGTAGAAATTAGAAATACAATAAAACTAAGAAAACTGGAATGATTCCAAAATTCATGATAGATGTGATTCCCCTTATAGCAAATAAGAACCAAATGTTGATGATTTTTCCGCAATATGAAGACTATCAGATCCAAGAATGAGGCTGCTTGTATGAAAACAGAAAAATGCCATCAAAGATGCCCTTTTAGATGAAAACTTGAATGAAGAAGCATCAATATAATTCCAATTTTAGCAACCAAAAATACAACCACAACAAAAGCCTTTTCCCACTAGATGGAGTCGGCTACATACATCAAATGACACCATTGTGCCTGTCAAAAACCATACTTTTGGAAAGACCATTTAGGTCAAGGTTTTTTTTAATAATTTTGCTTAAGAGTTTCTTTAGTCTTCCTCTACCTCTGTTTATCGAGCTATCCTCCATAAGATCTGCTTTTCTTACTGAGCCTTCTATTGGTCTTCTCCTCAAAGAAATCCATTTAAATGACATTTAACTAGTTCCAGTCCATGGACTTGTGTTAGTTTAAAGAAGCCTTGTCATAGTCAAGTCTAAATCAGGTTTCAGTCTGAGGCCAGGATTTGGGTTTTTCTTTCTTTCTTCTTTTTTTTAGGAGTGATGAGTGGCCAGAATCTGGGAAATCCCTTATACGTAGCTGCACCAGCCAAGGCAGCTTTCCCCAAGACAGACTAAAATTTCAATAATTCAATCTTTAAATCCTAACCTTGAAAATATCTTTTAAGTACATCCCTTGTAAAATGAACAATGAAATACCTAAGAAGTATGGTAAAGCTATCAAATTCAATCCTTGAATTTATTTTTCCAACTTACACTTCGTAGAGAAGGTGGAAATGGAATGGAACAGTATGAGAAGGTTTTGATTTCACTCGTTTCTGATTGGTATATGATGGAAGCATGTGGAAAATAATTTTCAGCTCAGTTTCATGCTATGGAGAGGCCCAGATTGAAAATGAGTTGCATTCTAATTTCAAGCACTCCACATTCTTGTGTTTACCAGGCACACAGTTTCCAACTACTCATTTTCAACTCAACCAAGCACAACCGAAGTCATGGCTCTGATTAGCCTGGTCTGACTAGCCTTTTAGGCCCTCTCAGACCAATGTTGCAACCGTGAAACCCCTATGCTAAACACTGCTTAAAGTATTGTTATTACTAGTCAATAAACACAAATGTTCAAGCAAAAATTTAAAATATGTATATATATATATATATACTAGTTTGATTATAGTGAGTAGTCGCTGCTGCCACTCAGGCACATTAAACATGTACGCATTCAAGTTTTTCTACTTTTCCTCCTTTCCTATAGCTAGTAATATTTGGCTTGATGCAGAAAAAAAATAGATGTGTTACCCAGCAAAGCTTGGGCATCATGACATACTGCATTACAAGTTACAACGTATGGTGTATTAAAGAATCTATAGACAGAGAACTTTAGACTTAAGAGATTATATCAAATAAGTTCCAACAAAAGCAAAAAGAAACATAGAGAACTCCACCTCATTATTTTTCAAATCCGGAATCTCAATTCTACTGCTTTTGCATTCCTTTTTCTTTATGCTTTTTCAAAGCAGCCCACAAAAGCCCACGTTCAAGGAGAATAACAGTACGTGCATCTAACCGGATTCTTAAAAAGCAATTTCTTTTATTCATAGTTTATACACACAAAGGATTTAGTTTTTTTTTTAAAACAAAAAAAGGAGAAAACAATTCCCAATATCAGGAAAATATTACCGCAAATCCTAGTTGTTGGCAACAACTACTATGGAACCATCTTCTAACCCAATTCTTGAAAGAAAAAATGTACAATTCAACTCGGTGAGGTTCAATCAGAGAGAGAAACCAAAAGGGTATGGAGAGTGTATATTGTTATACCTCCAAGGGCGATGTAGGGAACTCGATGCTGGCCATAGATGTAGAAGGAGTCGGAAAGGAGGCCATAGAGGGGCTTGCCGACCATGGGAAGATTGGCAGAATTCTGCAGAAGCTGGAGAGTAGAAGGGTCGACATGGAGGCCATCCTTGAGGAAGAAATTCACTGCCAGCCATGGGAGGCACCTGAATCCTTGTACCCAATACCCCAAACCCAATACCTTCCTGATCTGGTTGCCGCCACTGCTGTCCGAAGAAACCATTATGTTACTTCACCTTCTTTTCTTAATAGTGAAGTAAGAGAGAGAGAATGTATGTGTGAGGTCAGGTGATGTTTGAGAAAACTAAGGATTTGATTTGCAAAGAGTTGTTTCGGGCTTTTTAAGGAAAGCATGCACCGAGGTGCCGCTCACTCTGTTCTGTTCTGTTTGGGCTTCTTAATCTTAAGGACGAAGTTGGAATTGGAGGGTCACCATTTACTAGTGGTAGTGTAGTGGCGCACTCAATTGGTGACACCTGTTGCTACTAACTCAAATCCAACATTTGTTTATCAGTGACACGTGCTTCCATGTTCTGCTGACACCTTTCTTTCTTGTGTATCTTTAAACTTTATTATTATTATTTTTTTGGTTTCCATATTCTTATTTTATTTTTATCAGTTATGTGTTTTTTCTGATGTATGGCACGTATATTAGCATGTTGTATACAGTAGAATGAATACATGCTTTTAGATTAAGCGTATTCTCAACAAATATATATATATATATATATATTACATTGGCCTTTTTTTATAGTAATATTAAAATAATTATTTAATATCAATTAATGTCATTAAATTAGTTCTTTAAGTATTATTTTCAAAATTGTTTTAAAAAATTAATAATATTAATTATTATTATAAAACTAATTTAATATCAATTATAAATCATATTAAATATATTTTTGGAACACAAATATATATACCTTTAATTACTCCAGATTTTATGGCCAAATTAACACATGAAAGTTTTCTTCTGATGTACCTTTTTTAAAAATTCGGGAAGCTTCTAGTGATGTACTTGTAGCTGGGTAAAAGACATCCCTCAACATTTGCCCCTACACGAGTAAGCATGCTGAAGAAATTATTTTTAGCTGATAATTTAATTTGTTTGTTATGCCAAGGTCCCTAGTTCTAGATGCCCTAGTTTCAAAAAAAAAAAAAATGCCCTAAGATAAGAAGGTGACTAGCCATTTCAAATAAATGGATGGGATTATTTTAATATTTTTTTCTTCAGTATAAATTAATATTTAAGATAAATTATTATTTATTATTTATATTTAATTAATTTTTAAATATTTATTATATAATTAATAATTAATAAATAATTAACAATTTATTCTAAATATCGTAACGATCAAATTACGATATACTCTTGCAAATGATAACTCTTGTGTCACTCTCATTCTTGTCGTTGCATCGAGATTCTCAGTATGTTCTTTCTTGTTCCATCTTTTGCTTTAGTTTCTTGTTTTCTCTCTCTTCCTCTGGCGGTTTCTTCATCTATTTCCTTTTCTATTTCCTTTTTATATATTCATGACAAAACCCATGCAATAGCCGACCGTTATTGATTTTCTTCTCTTGACGTTACGCTGAACACCATATTTTTTTTCTCTTATTTTTAAACAAAGCAAATTTTAATTAAAAAAAGAAAGACTTTATATAAAAAAAAGTCAATAATGGTTTATTGACGATAAAAAAGTCAATAATGGGTTATGAATTTCATGTGAGACCAATTATGATTTCAAGCATGAGTAAGTGTTAAGAAGTATCATAAATTCCTCAGTAGAGTTTTATGCATTGCATTTGGCAGTTTTAATGCAAATCAAGGATTTATTTAGGACCAGATTGCACTAGATGCTATCCAATTTGACCTATGGAGCTTTAGGCTGTTACCGTATGTAGGTTTTATTTTTGATCGGTTATAAAACTTGTGAAAAATTAAATAATACATCCTCTTGAAACAAAATTCACAAGAATCCATCATTGAATGGATTTTGGATGAATTTTCAAGTTGGACTTTATCTATGGACGTTTTCGTCTTGTAGGGCCGTTGGATATAAAATGCTTATTTTACTTCTAAATCAAGTTGAATTGGTTATAGATTTTTATCCACGATGAAGCGGACTTTTAAGGTTTAATGTGATATAAAATTCATGATTGTAGGGCTTATATTCAAATTTTTTTATAATTTTTTAAAAATTTTCATTTTATTTTGACTAAAATCTAGACAAATGTCAAATCTAGTGGTAATAATCTGAGTGAACTTTTGCTTGCCTCTCTAAAATCTAAAGCATACTATTTGCATCAATATCCTTACTACTAATGGCATAACTTGACTACAAATTTTGGAAGGACAAAAATATTAACACATGAAAACTTATTTTTGAGTTTGGACATAGATTAAATCTCAATTTAACATAAGTTTTTCACAAGAAAATAATTGGAGAAGCAAAATAAATATTAAAATTAAAGAAAGAAAATCTACTAGACTGGAAGAAGATTGTTGGCCATAATAAATAATTGAACAAAATTAAAAGATATATAAAATTAAAAATAGAGGCTATAATAATATTAAAACATTTGTGAAAAGATCATTGAATTTATCATCACTATTTTTGCTCAATAAAAATAAGGACTATCGTAGAAGACAATATATCTAAAAAAGAAAGAAGTTATTTCTATGTTCTAATTAATAGAATAGAGAATAAAGTTATAGAATATTCAATTTAGCAACTAGCTATACTCACTTTTTTTTTTATAAAAAAGATAATTAAGAGGTCAATTGCCTATATAATTCTATTTTTGTGATAACCACTGAACCTGTGATATAAAGATAAAAGATAAGTGTTTCTTAATGAACAAGAAAATTTTTTGGTGCCCGTATTATCCTCCACTACTGCTTACTACCAGTTCTTTTTCGAAAAAAAATAATAATAGACAAATGCCACTTTGATTATAACTCATGATCCACTTAATGTATGAGATGAAATCTATAAGATGAAAAAGAGATGGTCGGAAGGTTTAAAGCCACCAAGGCCCACACCATAAAACACCCCTAATAGATTGTAAGGATGTGTGGCCTTAAATTTAGGGTCGTTTTGGAAGTCTTGATAGTCTTGGGCGTATTTGAATTAGCTAATTTTATTTTTAAAATGATTATAATTGCATAAGTAACTTTGAGTTGAAAAGCTATTTTATATAAAATTTAAACAAAATCAAACTTGTACTAATGGGTCTGCCAATATACTATTTCACAACTTCTATTAAAACATTCTAAATTGACTCCAAATCTAGATACTTTTAGTTTTTACGTTGTCTTGTTACAAGTTTAAATTTAAATTATTATGCGTTTTTTTACCTAATTTTATTGGGGTAAGTGGAGACCCCACCATTAGAGCAGGATTAAGAATCAAACCATATATTTAACAATAACATCAAACATTCATTATTAAGTGAGTTCAAACCATATATTTAACAATAACATCAAACATTCATTATTAAGTGAGTTAAGCTCACAAGACGTTATTACGCGTTTTTAATCATTTAAAATTTATAATTACCTCATATGTCTAATTAATGAGAAAATTTGCTTAACTTGGATGTATCAATGGGATTCTATCTTTGAATTTGATTTTCTTGAAAGCCAATTAGAATTAAGTTAATTGACTAGATGTTGATTCTTGCTTTCTCGATTCATAATAGAAACACACAATCAAGTCTACCAAGTCATAATGTACGTAGAAGGTGGATACAATGGTAAAGGGGAATGGATAAACTAATAAGAAATGAACTCTAAAGCCATGAATACATTACACAACTTGTCTATGTAGCTTGAAATAGTTAGATCTTATGGGAGACTCTAGAAGTGCATGCATATATGTGGTAGTGATAACCGTAAAAGTGAACAACTAAAAAAGTCTTAATTGTTCTGTTTCGAGATAGTTTGTAGATCGACAGTTAAGTGACATCGAAATATTAAATATGGGGATGTTTGAGTTTTAAGTAAAAAAGTGAATTGACATCTATAAGAAAGAAGAAAGGGATAGATAATGTGTCTACCTCCAGTCAATAAACATAAAAATAACCTAGAGAAAGAAGCATAATTTATAATAGTGAATGAATAAAAGTTTTGTAATTGTGTATACTATAGTTAGTGGTCTTGTGTTGTGTCTCACATTGTCTGTAGAAGATAACTCAATGTAATACTTAAGTTATGAAATTCTCTCACTTAATAAATTATTATTTTTGAATAAACTCTCTTCATAAACTTAAGTTGTAATACTCTATTTTGATCGATTGGAATAAATATGCATGTGGGGTCAAGAAATTGAGTGTAGACTTAATTGTGATAACAACTATATGAGACGTAAAATTGTTTTACAGATATGGTGATTCTCCCTCCTTAAAGAAGATACAAAGTAACTAATGGAGCTTCGTTTGTCGAACAAAAGGCCTTCCCTCGTCTATCAATACACCAAAGTACAAGACATGGTTATATGGGATTGACAAATACAAATAGAAGGCCGCTATAAGAATTAAGTTTAATAAATAAATAAATAAAGCTAGTCTCAAATATATTAACAATATTTAATCACATAAAAAATGAATAAACAACGTTACTTTTATATATATTTGGTAGTTTCTACATTACACCTTACTGCATCATTTTTATTTAATGCAATAATGAGCCGGGGTCCACACATTAATTCTAATTAGTAATTATCATTTGAACTTATTGACAATCTAAAGGAATAACCATTTAAAATATACCTTATTTGTAAGTTCTTTCAGTACTTGCTTTCAACCTCATCTTCTTCTTCCTAAACAAGTCTGCAATATCATTCTTTCTTTGAAGCAAGTCCAATTTTTATTTTTATTTTGTACATAGCAAGTCCTATTATTAGTATTATTCATTGCCTTGTGGGATGCTTCATTCCTTTTGTCTGACAAATCTCAACCCAGTCAAAGAGAAGGCTTTTCTCAATATATAATTCCACCACCTAACTGTTCTTGTAACCAATATTCTGGGTGATGGGTGGAGTTTAACAATTCAATGTAAATCTAAAGACGATGATCTAGGATTTCTTTGGAAGAACAATGTTCTTCTGTGGTATATCATGGAGAAATGAATCAATAGTTTACGATATATATAAAACAAGCAGTGATTTCCACACATGCATGTTCCTCAGTGTAACTAGCAAGTTAGAAAAGAGGCTCTTCTTGGTTTAGCTTAAGATCCTAATGAAGAAAATATCACTATAAAACGGCAATCGGCAAATTTTTATGCACCTTAAACTTTTATTGAAATAGCCATAATCCACGCCATGATATTATATTGTGGAACATCACATCCGCGAATGAAACAATTATAACTCTGTTTCCCTTGTCAGCAATTGTTTCACTTATCATCATTATATTTACATACACACTATTAATATATAAAAAAAATAAGGAGATGATTTCAATTGCCACTTTTTATTTTATAAGTTTATAAAATTTTCTTATTACACATTCATTAAATAAATTAATAAGAATATGAAATTAACTAGTTAGTATAAAATTATCATGAACTATATAGTATCTAAAAACAATCTCCGTTGCCCAATCAAGTAGGAAATGACAACGCAAAGTCTATTTCATAAACAGAGTTTCTTTGAAGATTTTCCCGTTTGCAAATAATCAAGTACGATTTCGTAATCGTTTAATTAATAACAACTTCTATACCGACTCATACACTAATCAAAATATGTATGCCCAAGTTAGAAAGCCATTATTATTATTTACATAAAAAGAGACTTAGAGATCTCTTGAAAAAGAACTAAAAAAAGACATTATTATTACTTAACCGGAAGGCCAAAACCTAAATAAGAAATCATATAATCTATAATATGAGGAATAATACTTTATAGGAGGTTCACCAGTCTAAACTCTAAACAGAAGACCTAAAAGTCTAGTATATCAACCACAAGAGTCCCAAAGAACAATAAGAACAAGAGCCGTAGTTCCATATATATAATTTCCACTATCATCCCAGACATAATTCATTTGAAAGAAAATATGTGAGCGGAGAAGAGAGTGAAAAGATGGGGGCCATGGGGCCAAAAGAGTGTTAAAAATGTCAAACCAGCACAGCAGTTATAAGTGATACAGTAATTAACCAGGAAAATTACTCAAAAACAATTGATTCAAAATTTCACATAGATTATTCAACAACTAGTTCTTATCCCTTAAATCTGCTTTATGCCTTCAGATTTTTCTTCTAACCATTCATTCATTATACATATGGTAACTTAAAGACACATCGGACATCTAGAAAAATTTGTGACCATGACCAACAATGCAGCAACTCAAAACTCTACTCCATTACTGCAACTCCTCCAGCAGCTTTTATTTTTTCTAACATATTATTTGCCTCCTCTTTTGTGACTCCTTGTTTAAGCACAACTGGTACCTTTTCAACCAGATCTTTGGCCTCTTTCAGTCCCAGATTAGTAAATGCTCTGACCTCCTTAATCACCTTGATCTTTGCAGCAGCATCAAATTTCTCCAACTTCACATCAAATGCTGTTTTCTCTGCTTTTATCTCCTCAACCTTTGGTCCAGCAGCGCCACCTTGCGGATCCATGTCCATGCCTTCTGTTGAAATTGGCTGCAACTTTGGAAGCCTTAATCTTTCTGTCAAAGTAGGCAGAATTTGACGGCGTTCTTCTTCAGGTAGTGCTCCAATTCGTTCAGCAAGCTGAATGATTTTTTCTGAGGGTGGAGGTCTGGGGCCATAGGGATCATAAAACTGAGGAATTTTGTACCTTCGTGGCTTGGCCTTAGGATCTCTAGGAACAAAATCAGGCTGGAAGGCACGAGATTGCAAAGGCCGAGGGATGACGGCAAATTAATCTGGTAAACCTCATGTCTTTGTTCAATCAAAATAGTGACTCATGAAATCAAGATGTTGAGAAAAAGATGCTCTTTCAACAAACTTGTTGCAACACATGCAGTGACTAACCCCCTGAAACAATTTAACAACATGCCAAGGTTGTGAAAGATCAAAACCACTTTCTTTAGTTAAAATTGTTAGACTCCACAAAATTGAGCTGTGAACCACATGAAATACAACATATATGATAATGAATACGACAGCAGATACTCGTCAACGTTCTTTCCAAATTATTTCATACAGAAGAGGCCATCATGAAAAGTTGAAAGATGGCGGAAAATGCTAAACACATAAAATATCAACTCCAACACTTCCAATTTCAATAGGTATCGCCAAACCCATGAGTGTAACATTGACGCACAGGTTCCACATAATCAGCTAATGAATTTGGAAGTGCTCACAAATGGAATACAAATATTCCCGTAGAATGCCTCAAAATACTCTAGGTACAAAATCAAATCCTCTTCTATATTTTTCCCACTAGATACTGACATATGCATATTTCACAATTCACATAGACAAGACAGAAACTATATTCAATCACATCAAAATAAAAACCAGTAAGCAAATTGGACCTAATGGTGGTATGATATCAAACACAAAACAGAGACTTCCAGGAAGAAACAATTTGAACTCAACAAACACAAGTAAGAATTAAAATCGAAAAAAAGAAAAGAAAATAAGACATTACACAACCCTAATTAGCTAAATTTGACAGTACTTCAATCTACACAAATAAAAACCCAAGTCTAATTTATTTCTTTGATTAGCTCCACCAACAGCCATGCCTAGTAGCTAGAGGTTTCACTTAGGACTATTGGAGTAATGACATTATTAACATTTGGATTAAATTTAAACTCAGAGAAAATATTGTTCTTGCTATGAGATCTTCCATTTCCATTTTTTAGTAAAAATAAAAATAGGATGTAGTTCAAAAAACCTATACCCTAAACTATTATAGAGATGGAAAAACGGGCTAACCCGCCTCTCAACGGGTCAGATTGACCCATTTTAGGTACAGTGGGTTGTAGGGGTTAAATAAATTGGTCAACCCGTCTAAAATTGACAAAAAACAAAAATCAATGACATCTCAGAGTAGCACACAAACCCTCACACCTACACTAAAATTGCAACAAAAAATCAACACAAACCTGTACAATCACATTTCGACTACATTCACAGTAGCTCACAAGCAAGATCACTCACAATAAGCAACTAACAATCACAAACCTGTACATTCACATTCACAATCACAGTGACAGTATAACTGACAGCCTCACACTCGCAAATGATTCCAAAAATTCACAAATCACATTCAAACTCACAGTTGAGCAGTAGTCAGCAGTAGGGATGGCAATTTGGTGGATCTGCATCAAGCCTGTCCGGCCGATCCAACTTCAACTGTGGATCCGGGTCCTTGACCAAGATCCTACCCGATATTTTGCGAGTAGGGTTAACCCGAACCCGACCCGTTTTATTATTATTATTATTACAGAAGACACCACCTGTAAGAGGGAGCTTGCTGCTTTCTTTGCTCAAACTTCTCATGAAAACCACATATTCGTTGCTTGTGGGCATTTCTTTCTATGCAACAATTATTCCTTTTGAGTTGAGCAAAACCTATGGAGAAAGAATTTTCTGAAAAACTGTAATACAAGACTCCAATACATATCAATCACTTTAATACCAAGTCAAATTCACTGGCCAAAATTTCCCTCGAGTCATGCTTAGGGTTGGCAATGAGTCGAGCTGGCTCGTGAGTTAATCACGGCTCGGTTCATTAATAGCTCAATAAGCTAGGCTCATGAGCTAATGAGCTAAGCTTGAGCTAACAATTTTGACTCGTTTAGTAAATGAGTCGAGCTTGAGCTTTCATATATTCGACTCATAAGCTCGTGAGCCAACTCGATATATATATATATATATATATATATAAAACAAACATTTTTAATATAATATTTATAAATATATATAAATATTTGACTTTTATTTTAAATTTATTAAATTATTTTTAATTAAATTATTTAGGTTGTTTCAACTTTGAAAATGGAATGAGAAATCTGCATTCAGCACATAGTTATAAGTTTTTTTTTTATATCAAAATATTATGTCTTTTTTGTAAGTAATGAGCAATATAAAACTGTGGAAATGGAGTGAGATATCTGCACATAATTATAAGTTTTTTGGAAAATGTTATATAAGTGTTTTTTGTAAGTAATGAAATGGTGCTGGTAAATTGAACTTTGTTAGGAACCTATTAGTCATAATTCTCTAAAATTATGGTGGCTGTTTTATTTATGTTTGAAGACAATTGTGGTTGTTTGGTTGGAGTATACATTTTGCTGTTATGGTTGATTTTAATGTTTTAAGTTAAATGATTGTGTGTTAATATAGATTTTGAGCTTGGCTCACCGAGTTTGAGCTGCTCGTGAGCTTATAGTGAGCTGAGCTCGAGCCAAGAAATGAGCTCGTTTTCTTATTGAGCCCGAGCTTGAGCCAAGCATATTGTCATCGAGCTGAGCCTGAGCCAGGCCTAACTCAGCTCAGCTCAGCTTATTGCCAGCCCTACATGCTCTACTTCCTAAGTGATCCAAGTGTTGAGAGTAAAATGCAATTCCAAATCCAATTACTTCATCCACTGCGTTTCAACAGTGACTCACATTTCTTTCCCTGTACTGATGACTTCTTGGAGAAGTCTCCTTCCCTTCTGAAAATATTACCTCTAACAATGACATCCTGAATCAAGCAATTCAAACAGAAAACCACATCAAGGAAAGCCCCTACCAGTCAAAAGTTTATCAATTTTCAGAAAGGGAAAATAAAAGAAAAATGTAACTGGGAAACCAAGTGATCGAGTCACATTTATTAGATACATGAACATGCATTAATTTCGTCCAAGTGACAAATGAATATTAATATGTCAATGTAGAAGGAAATGAGACTCCAGAACCCCCAGAGATAGAAAAGGAAGTCGCGGTAATGTCTTTCCATGAGTAAGCAAGATGATTACACTCTTTACAGAAACCAAAATCAACACTTCAATCACAAATTTCTCTACCATATTACATCCCTTATGTGTACTTCCAGCTATGGAAATAAACTCTAACCAGTAAACAAACAAAAGGCAAATAATTATTCATCAATTACCATATAAGATACCCAAATGAAACATGCTCATTTTGATACGAGATTCAAAGACAGTACTGAAATTAGCCTAGCTACCATGTGTGGTTCCAACTTACACAGAACCATGACACAACTTTCTCCAACAAATAAATATGCCGGAAGTAGATGTAGATGGTAAAAAAAAATAAAAATAACAGGTTTTGATGCTAGACGATTCAACAAAACTGACCCTAATAGTTATACCAATTCAGCAAAAAGCACAAATAGGACAAAACTTAATTGTGTCCAGCAATTTTAAAAAACATATTAACTCCACACCAGCAAAACAAAAAACTATCCAAAGAAGAAACAGAAACCAGTAAACCAGCCTAACAAAAGAAAAAAAAAAAAAAAGAGGTAGATTAGAATGATGCAAAGTAACAAATTCATATATATATATATATATATGTATATATATATATATATATATATGTATATATGTATATATATATATTCCTTCTGTAATCACTAATCAAGTAGGATAAACTACAGCCCATTGGAACGAAATCCAAGAAATAAATCAAAAACCCAATAACAGACAAAGAAACACCAACCAATGAATTTCCATCACCAAAATTATATATATTTAATATACTTTCAAACATTTATTTAATAAACTTTTAAACATTTATAGTAAAACTAACAGTTAATAAATAATTGACAATTCATCCTAATACCAAACTTATCACATACCATAACAACTCCCTACTAATAATCAATGACACTGTATACATATCTTTCACTTTCACGACCGAGAAAATCAAAGGGTCTACAAAGATCTGACCATGACATACGAGATCTAAAGTTCCCACATTGAAGAATTAAATTTTCAACTATTTGTTTGATCATTGTTTAATTGTCTTTGGACTCTCTAAATTAGGTTTTGTTATGTTAGCCTTAATTTCTTTCTCTTAAATTCTCACAAGAAGATAGCACGTAAATTTACTTTGATTGCAAAGCTTCGATGACCAGTAACATACCACTCCTGGAGTCAGTTGATATTTCTCACAAGTTTAAAAAATATTTTTTTCATATAATATTTTATATAAAATTCATTTTACACCCTATTTTTTAAGGAACGTTAAACTGACCCATAAGCTAGTCTGACAAATTGATCATGAAAGTGCTGATGTCCCACAATTTTGGTTCTGTTTAATTTTGAATTAAATTTTTGGTTTCTATTCAAACATGGATTGACTGAACAAGTTTACTCGGAAATAATTACACTGAAAACAAACAGAAATAGAGAGCGAAAGAAAAAGTACATGTCGTTACAAATGTGATCCAATGAGAAGGTCCTCGCAATGTGGCTGCATAAATACCTTACGAGCAACAACTTCTGTTTTAAACTTTGACGAAAAAAAATTGCATATCCATGAAATTTACAGGAAAAAGATAGAAAGGAGAAAAAAAAGGAAAACACCTAAATAAGGCACTTGTCACAAGTTTGCGTACTTTTATAATCTGGAACAAAACTTAATTATATAAATATAAATTTGAAGTACTTCATATTTAAAAGATAAAAATTTGAAACAATATAATCCCATGCATTCATGCTAGTATTCTCGGTTCCTACTCAATGACAACAACTTTCTTGAGAAAAGTCAAGGTCAATTGTGCTCTGATCATAGAACACATTGTTTGATCTGCTTAACATAACTCCACTCTTAACAAAAATAATACATAAGGGAACCAGCCAAGGATTAATTTCCATATCCTACAGAAATGTAATCTGCAGAAGGTGTGTAGCATTAATAGTACGTTATGCGAATTTCCAGTTTGACATGCTCAGAAGAATCAAAAAAAGCAGATGGAATCAAAAGGAACGTTGATGATGGAGTATCAACAGTGCGGCCTCGAATGTTCTTGGCAAAAGAATGTAATATTAGACTGCATCCCTGAGAACAAGCCAAAATTTCATAACGAAACAAAGGCAAGTTAGGCCCAATGCAACTCATATTGACTATATTTCCCCGAATCTCAACATTATTGTTGAGGATAAACAGGTTGCCATCAGTTTTCTCTTGAAGAACAATGGCGTTGTCATCAAACTTTATGTAGACATAGAAAAAGTCACCATATGTAAACTGTATTCTAGAACCCCCATGTTCATGTCTGAAGTGGAGGGATAACTCGTTGGATATGGCCACAAAGTCGCAACCTGAATGAGGGCATAAACATGGTACGTAGATGCATGTCTTCTCATGGTCATTTTTCTCACCGTACCTCAATATCTCTTCACAACCATATGTTGCATTCGGGCATGATAAGCTAATCGATTGCAAAACTTTCTCAAGAGCACGGCAACGGATGTAGTCAGTGGCCATTAAGCACAAGGGACACTTGTTCCCAAGTGTGGCACAGCAGGTAGAGCAAGCAATATGCCCATTATAGCACTGCATGAATTGCCACATTACCACAAAGAAAGTTATCATATTAATTAGATTTTGCATTATATAGGATAACCAACAAAAATAATAATAATAAAGAAAAAAAAAGTGCCTTTGAAAGGCTTGCAAGTTGAAGTCAGAAGTTCAAAGTCTGTACAAGAATTTAGCTAGATAACAAATAAAAGAAACACACAACAAAAAAAACGAAATAGTGCCAGAAAAACCTTGGCCAGTATAAAATAGCATCAAGTGTGTCAATCTGAACAAAGGCTAACAAAATATGAGACATGTGAGAGTTAAAACTTGCTATAAATTTCCCCATATGTATATTCCATTGATTATCTTCAATACTGAAATATGGAAAAGAACTGATTCAAGACTCATACAAAACACTCTATCTTTTAACACCATAAATTATGTGCACTATCAGAGTCCCGTTCACTTTGGACATCACAACCATTCAATTGTAAGTTGAAAGACAGCCATTGAATAAATGTCTATGGATCCATCCATATTCGTAGATAGAGGTATACATTTAAAAGAAAGATGGTGCTAAGACATAATATTATACTGCAGGGACTTTTGGCACTCAAAACATAGTATTGGATCTATGTACTGCTGGAGGATTTTATGTATGTATAGTTGTCACCATATATATAATCAGTGATATGTAAATAAGCAAATACCACCATAGTTAGAATTTCTTATTCAAAACAGATAAATGAAAAATCTAATAAAAAATTTGCCAAATAGATATCTTTTGTTCCATGATTCTTAATTTGTCAATCAAATTAGTGTTAAGACCTCATCTGGTCCGCAACTCCATACATCCTTTTTTAAGTTATTGGAAAGTGCAATCAATGAATATTCACCTTCAACTTCTAGCAATATATTGAGTTTGAACAAAATTCCTATCTTGATAATTATTGATTCCTAGTGTGAGTTGTATTAATGGGAAAGGTGTTTATATATGTTATGTAGGAGAATCAAAGTAAAGTCCTTATTCAATAAGGAGAGTGAGAGTGGTTGCTAGTCAAGCAAATATTTGTGAGTCATCAATACTTGAATTGAAATATTGTTTGAGTTATGAGAATATATGAGTGAGATAACTTTATGAGAGAGCACGTGAGGTTTTTAAGAGGGATAACCCACAAACATTATCCTGTAATCTTATTTGATGGTGGATTTTATCTCTTCCCATATGTGGATGTAAACATGTTAGCAGAACCGTGTTAAATATTGTGTGTGATTTGAAATTAATTGGTATGTTTATATACTTGTAGTGTTTTTCCTAACAATTATGTATCAAAGTTTGTAAAAAGGGGATATATATTTCCCAACACAGTCCATTTGGCATTTTGCGGTTTGAGTTCATCAAGAATATATTGGCATAAGGGGTTAAGGATATTCTTCGATGTTATTCATTAATCTTAGCTCTCAAAAAACAGTGAAAAGAGAAACTTGTGTATATAATTCATCAGTATGATATTAAATCCCCCAATAAGTACTCATGTGAACAAGTTAACCCTTGCAGAACCATTTTTCTTTCTTTAAACTTTCATCAAATTTTTAAATAATAAGCTCTATGTTAAACATTCATAATGCCTTAAGAATTACTCAACAAGGCACATTTAGGATCACAAGACTCACAAGAGAGTATTGTGAAGTTGGTAAGAGGGGTTACTTTAGCTAATAAGGATCAAAACACTTCGCTTATAAGATTTAAGTTTGATTCCCGATACGAGTAATTCTCCTTTGATAAGTGATTTGTAATTATTACTGTAAATCTTCTTTAGAGCTTGTGATCATATCCTAACTTTGGAATGGGCTGTAGCCTCCCATCCCCTTTAACGTTTTTGTACCAATTAAAAGAGTATTGCAAAGTTCACCCCCATTTCCAGATGGTTTGAATAACAACTAATAAAAAATTTAAGAATTTTTTACTAGTTATTCTTGTATTAGACCAAAAAATAAAAACTCTTTCTTGGCTTTATTACAAGGATAGAACTTTATATTTAAATATGGAAAGACAAAATAAAATAAAATAAAATTGTGGAACCCTAGTTTCGAGTGATGTGATACCTTTTTTCTTCTCGTGATATTAGGAGAATGGAAGCAACCACCAATTCCAGCTCACATAGTTCTATTCTAGCCAAATATCATGACAACAAAGACAACAATCACTAACTATAGCTTGGACACTTATTTCATGATCAACTGCTTAAACACCCTATTTCTTCTAAATTACAAACAACACTTCCTGCACCCAATTCAATCCAGTTCATGAAAGTAAAACCAAGCATTCACATTCAATCATAAAAAACAACCTGCAAATGACCAAAAAACATTCTCAGATCGAGGAAGCTTAACAATGATGGGCATGAGGGAAACAGACCTGGAAGACAGGAATACTCAAGGAATCATAGCAAATGCAGCAATCAAGCACATCAGGGTCGCAAAGCATCACAGGAATGGCCCTATCATTAGTTGCGGAGCCAGTAGTCTCTCTACCGTTATCATTCCAGCTGGGTTCAAAAGGAATGGTGTCAACATGCTGGTCCTCTTCTATATATGGCTCTTCATCATCATCATCATCATCTGCTTCATGTTCTTCACTTTCTTGCACTTTGTCATCGTCGTCGTCGTCTTCTTCTTCATCGTCTGTTCCACTTGGGTCTTCGAAGTATTCTGGTTCGTCTTCTGCAACAGGAATCCTAGGACGCTGTTGGTTTGGGTTGTTGCTGCTACTTCCTTCCCCATCGTCGTGTCCACCAACTGAGGTCTTCGCCATCTCCCTGTCAGAACCCAAAACTCACGCTCTCTATTGTTCTTTCTTCCTCTCTCATCTCACGAAAGTAAATGAAAGATACGCAGTCTAATATATATTATATAGTACTAATTTTAATGCAAAAAAAATTGGAATAGTTTTTATTTTATATTATTGAAATACTAAATAAATTATTTTTTACCTAACGTTATCTTAATTAAATACACTATTTTATAATCAACTAATTTTATTATCTGTGTGGTGCATGTTATTCATTTTTATATTTTTATAAGATTTTTTTAATCAATTTTATGTAAAAAAAAAATAGATTAATTATTTTTTAATTTAATTATATTAGAAGAAAAATAAATAAATAATTCATAAAAATAAATTTTATCATGAAGCATTTAATATATCTAGTGTCTAGGAAGATTAAATAAAATAAAATAATAATTATACAAAGATAAAACTTGAAGTATTTGATTAAGGTTAAAAATATTTCAAATTAAATATTTATTAAATTATTTTTTCATTATAATAGGAAAATATGTATAATTGACATTTAATTAATTTAAAAAATATTAACAATTTAAATCTGTTATGATATATGATCTTCATTAATCACACTTATTAATAAATAAACAAGTAATTATTATTTAAATTAATATAAAATTTGAAAAGTTAGAATAATTAAATTCATCACTTAAATAAAATATAATTAAAATTTGAATTGAATTTGAATTTTTTTAAAATAACTTTTAGATACATGGACAATAAGAATATATTAAATGAGTAAAAGTTTAGTAAAAAAAAATTATATATAAATAACACATGACATTAACTCCATTTATATGGATTGTATTTTATATAATAGTATTAGATTATATTAGATTTTATAGACATTACATAACTATTTGCTTTTTTAGAAAAATGCCACAGTTGGAATTATAATTTTTTTGGAAAAAATTATAAATCTCATTATATATATATATATATATATTATAAATAATAAAAAAATTTACACATAACGTAATATGTGAAAATATTTTACAAAGTTATAGTAGAGCTTATATTATTCTATAGACAAATAAATTTGTATCACTTCTACATTGCGTGGTTTTGACATATTGTCACTGTAGTTTTGCCATCGTCACTTTGTCTTTTGTGTACAAGTGGCAAAACAAAATATTTTTCAACTAGCTTTTTTTTTGGGTACAATTGGGCTGGCTCTTTATGTCTTTCTTAACTATACCAGCCAAAAAAAAAAAAATGCGTACGTATATACTAATTCACAAATTAACGGGTTTACACAAGATATATGCAACTTGCAGAGTTAATATATTTTTTCGCTCAATAGAGCTCACATACGTACTACCACAACACCAACTTCACAAAGTATATCTAAATCTGTCCAATTGCCTTAGACATCATACAGTCAAGTTACTACATGAGTCTTCAAAAAGCTAAAAGACTTGAGAAATTCTAATTAACGATATTAGTATGTGAAATACACAATAATTTGAGCATTATATTTGAAATTTTATTATAACGAAACGAAGATGATCAAGAAAAAATATATATAAATAATATACTCTCATTAGAGGTATTATATTAAGAACATTTGGAATTAAACAACCATACATATATCTAGAGGAGTACTAACACAACTTTTTAATTCGATTATTCATAGATTTATCTTAATTAGACAAAAACAAAAAATATGTTCCTTTTTTTGTCTAAGGTCTCTAATTTTTAGCATCGGGAAGAAATTATTTTTAGAAAAATAAAAGAATCTTTAATAGATATATTGTAACTTTCATTAATTAAAATTAATGAATTTGTAATCTAATTTAACATAATGAAACCACATAGATCGAAGTGCTTATGGAATAAATCACGTGAAACAAAGTAACAAATTAAAGTCAATACTACATAATAACAAAGTGTTAAAATTTTATTTTGTAAAAATTATTATAAACATGAAATAATTAAAATAATTAGAATGGAAGACGAGTCCCATACAAAAAAATTAAAATAAATGAAAATAGATATTAAAAAGTTAAGATAAAAATATAATTTAAATAAAAAATAATTAAAAAATTAAATTAAATTAAAAACTATTAAAATCTGTGAGAACAAATAAAATAATTTAATATGAAATAAAATAAAAGTAAAAAATTTAAATATTTTTTAAAAAAATACATTAATAAGAGTTGAGCGGTTAAAAATTTCAAAAATAAAAATAAAATATCGGAAAATATAAAGTGGGACCATATAAAATATATATATATATATATATATAGTAGACTAAAGAGAGAACTAAGACTAGTTAGAGGTATCATTTTGGATCCAATAAAATTTGGGCTAGGCCCAATTTGACTAAACTTGACTCAAACTAACCATTTGTTGGCCTAATCTAACCTAATGTGGGCTGCGGGTTGAGCGCCTTTTGCCCTTTTTAAAAAAAAAAATGTACGTTACTATAAGTTTAAAAAATGCCATACTTTTAGAATTTGAACAATGTGTGTGCATAATAAAGTGGTAGGCCTACTGCCTACTGCCTGCTGCCTGCTGCCTGCTGCCTGCACATCACTTTATTTAAAAATAAAATAAAGCTTTTTGTGATTTCTTTAGTCCCCTTAGGCTTGGCTTGATAGGTATAGTAGAATTGCACAGCAACCATTAAGCCCAACAATAATGTAAGCCACTAATAATAAGTTTTGGACCCTTTTGATTGTTGTTAGGTTTGAAAATAAAAATATCTCTAGGACTAACCGGATAGATCGGTGGGCCATCCATCATCGGGCCAATATATTTTTGACTAAGTCAAGTCGAGCGAAAAAGTTCGAGCTTAGATTTTTTTAACTTAACTTACGGTTTGTGTTGGGATATGTGTGACAAGAGCAACAAATACTTGTAAAACTCTTCACCTCACCCAATAAACCTTTCTTTTGGGAAATTTTTAAATACTTTGAGAATACTATACAACTTCACGAAAAACATGTTACCTCTGAAACATTTGTCAAAAATGAAAGAAACTGAAATATACCCACAAAAAGAAATTGAAGAAAACCAAACAATTTGTGAAAAACAAAATGGTCATGCTCTGATCTTCTAAAATATCTCCTTTCTTTGAGAGAAGTAAGCTGCAGTGAATATCACACCCAATACAAGGAAAAATTCTTACTTCTACCCTATTCCATTAAAAATATAATACATGAAATAACATCACATAATCATACATATTATTAAATTAAATTTAAAATATTATGCAATAAAATTTAAATTATATCTAACAGTTAAAAAAAATACTAAAGTTAATACTATCAAATTACACAAGTATTTTTCCAATATAAGTATGCACTTTATTTATCAGCCAAATTCCAACGTAATAGATACTAAATGTCTAAATATACAGAATGATATGTGCCCTGTGTGTGGCTCTCTGGTTGAAACCACTCTCCATGTTCTTCGTGATTGTGCGAGGGTCTCGAAAACATGGCTCCGATTGGTAGCCCCTTCCTCTTGGGATTATTTTTTTATTCTGGATCGTGATAGCTGGTTGCTACAAAACCTTACTGGTAATTTGGGTAGGGATGTTGATAAGCCCTGGAGCTTGGTCTTTGGCACTGCCCTGGCAATCTTCTGGCAAAGCAAGAACCTTTTTGTTTTTTAGCAGAAGAATTCCCTTGAGAGTGATCTGTTGATGCAAATTCTTTGTCGTGCTCGTGAGTGTCAACATGTCTTTTCACTGGAGGACACCCTGGTCCCTAGAGTGGCTAGGACCAATGTGAAGCATGTTAGGTGGTATCCTCCTCCTTGTGGCTGGACCAAGGTTAATACAGATGGCTCTGTGATTATGGGTGGTTCAAAGGCGGCATGTGGCGGTATTATCAGGGACGAATATGGTGGCTTTTTGTTGTGTTTTGCCTGGAATGTGGGGTGTTGCTCTATTACCCACGCAAAGTTGTGGGGAATTTTCCATGGCCTGCGTCTTGCTTTGAGAATGGGGTCCCATAACATTATTGTAGAGTCTGACTAAACATGCGCTCTTCACTTGTTAGACGGACCCTGTTTGGCTCCCCACCCATGTGCGACGTTGGTTCATGACATTCTCCAGCTGGTGCAACATTGTGGTCAAGTTTGCTAGCATCATACTTACCGTGAAGGTAGCGCTTGCGCGAATGTCCTAGCCAAGTACGGTCACTCGCTGGACCTGTCTCTCCATACTTTTGAGCAGGTGCCCTCTTTCCTTAGTTTGCCTTTCTTGTATGATCTCTTCGGTACTCTCTTTGATAGGGTAACTGGTAGTTTGTGTGTTTAAGGTGCTCCTTTTTCTTTGGGTTGTTTGACCCCGTTACCTCACCAAAAAAAAAAAAAAAAAGTCTAAATATACACTACATCTAATGACAAAACACATTTACACGTAAAAAATGCTCAAACACTTCACATCAATACCTAAAATAAAAAGGAGTATGCAAAAGTGGACGAATCTGATGTGATAAATTAGAACGCAAGTATACGTTATCGCAAATCAAATAATATAATAGTAAGAAAGTGTCGAACCCACAGGGATTAATTCTAAATTTAACTATCTATTAAAAGTTTCCAAAACTCAATCTTATTTAAACAACTTAATAAGAGGAAGTGTTATGAAAGATTAAAAATTAAAGTATACAAGAAGAAGAATTTAATGATCAAATTAACCAAGCCTGGGATTGCAATTATTCCTCACACTTTACTTGATTCACTTACTTCTATCTAAGATCAATTAATTATCTGAATTGTTAACTAGAAATCCTTAACTTATCTATAAGCCTCTTTCGATGGTCAAATAGAAATATCCTTAATTAATGATAAACTATATGTCTATGTCTATCAAATAATTAAGAATTCATTAAGTTCCGATTTTATTAATGGTTACATATGTCATATAGGTATATGTCTATCCTATATGAACTCAAGGCTTTCGCACAAAGATCATATGTTATCTTACTTAGATCTAAAACCAAAATCCCTTTGTCAAGTTGCTTAAGGTTTATCAATTCAATTTAATTAATGGCCAATTAATCAAAAGCATTAAGAACAAGTAAGATAAACAATTCAAGATAATCAACCTACTCTTGGATATGATAAACGAATCAAATTACGTGTGAATTCAAATTGCAATCCTAGTATAGAAATTTAGCTACTCATTATATTAAAGGAAACAAAAGAACAAGTGAAAAGCATGATAGAAATGAAAGTGGTTGTTGGTATTAACAAGAACACAAACGCCAGCTGAGTTTCGGATTTACTTTAAACAAATTGGAAGATCTAACCTTGAAATCAAAGTATAAATCTCACAATTTATGAAAGCTTCACCCCTAACTCTAGGAAGAACCTTAAATAGACATCAAGATGAAGAAACTTGAATAAGATGAAGATTATATTATACAAACTACAAGAGCTTTGGGATTTACTTTAAACAAATTGGAAGATCTAACATTGAAATCAAAGTATAAATCTCACAATTTATCAAAGTTTCACCCCTAACTCAAACTACAATGAGAGAATTCAGAAATGGGATACCCTTAAGTGTGGCAAATGCCTTCCTTTTATAGGCAAAGGCTACAACTATTCAATTACAATTTTGTCAAATCTCTTAATTTGCACATGGGTTGAAATTTCAGCTCCGAAGATTACCAAATTCGTCATTGCTCCTATCATAATTTGGAAATCTTCTCTTCATGAAAGTTGTAGCACATGCAGTCGTGAAGAACATGTCAAAAATTCAACCAGATCTAACGGTTGGATCTTGAGATCTGACCATTTTGCCGAAACTACTCAGATTATATCAATAATGACAGCCACCAACTTGTTGCCTAATTTTGACCTACTTCCGGTGCTAATCTGGAAATCTTCATTTCTATGAAAGTCATAGAGAATGAAGTCATGCATGACATATCAAAATTTCAGCTACATCCAACGGTTAGATCTTGAGAAATCACCAAATAACCGAGTATAGATTTGAGTAGGAATTTTCTGATTTGTCCTGAATTTGATGTAACCCAAGATTCACTGAGTTTAGGTCTTCATTTCTCTTCTGTTTGAGCTATACTGATATCAACATCCAAGTTCATGATATTTTGGTTCAACAACTGCTTTGAATAGTCCTTCGGGTGTTCTGCTCAATTTGTAACAACATAACCAATATATGAGGAATTATGCAATTTTCACTTCATATATGTAATAATTTCATAAGAATAGAACAATGAGAGGTGCTAAATTATGCATATAAAATATGTTTATCAGACTCCTAAAAATAATTAAAATTTAAAAAATAAAAAAAGAGATGTTCAAATGATGAAAATTATACCAAATAACAAAAATTATTTAAAATTTAAAAAAAGGAAAACATCTTAACAAAATAATTTTTTCAATCATCTTAATTAACCTTTTAGACTAAGTAATATTCTATAATATTCTCACAAATTATACCTTTTAGGTAAATTTTTTATAAAACTAATTCACAATTAATAACTTAAAGCATAAATTTTTTTATTACCTTCCAATCATAATTACTCTTATTAAAATTCAAACCTATATCTTACTTCATTGAAAGCAAACTAATTTACAAACTCGACTAACAAATTATAGAAATATTTAACCTTAAACAAAGTTACTTATCCTGACATATAATTAGAAAAGTGGCATAAAATGATAAATTATTTTTTGAAAGTAGTACATATGGATAAAAAGCCTGACAGCTGTCCTATAATCTTAGTTCAGTTATATTTTCAATAAAAAATTTGGGTTCTTTTCAAACAAGATTGACTGACCAAGTTTCCTCGGAAATAATTACACAGAAAACAAACAAAAATAGAGATCGAAAGAAAAAGTACATCTCATTAATGCTACTGTGATCCAATGAAAAAGTCATCACAATATGGCCGGATAAATACTTTACGAGCATCGATTTTTGTTTAAAACTTTGATTAAAACTAATTGAATATCCATGAAATTTACAGAGCACAGCTAGAAAAAAAGAATAACACCTAAATAAGGCACTTGTTATTGCCTTTTTTATAATATGGAACAAAACCTATAAATAAATATAGACTTGTTATACTGCATATTTAATTAAAGGACAAAATATCGAAACAACAAACCCATGCATTGATGCAAGTAAAATTGGTTTACTAGGTACTGACAAAAGACAACAACTTAATTTCTTGAGA
This sequence comes from Styphnolobium japonicum, assembly GCA_023212625.1. Taxonomy (NCBI): domain Eukaryota; kingdom Viridiplantae; phylum Streptophyta; class Magnoliopsida; order Fabales; family Fabaceae; genus Styphnolobium; species Styphnolobium japonicum. Next base: position 13,213,383 of record JALBWW010000003.1, on the reverse strand, counting down.
AACGTCATGGTCAATTGTGCCCGCATAGTACACATTTGATCTGCTTAACATGACCCAACTATCAGAGAAAAAGATTACAAAAAGAAACCAACCAAGGATTAGTTTTCAAATCCTATAGAAACGTAAACCACTAAGACATATGGACGTCATCTGCAGAATGTGTAGCATTGTATTTGTACCTAATGCGAATTTCCAGTTTGAGATGTTCATTAGAACCAAAATAATCAAAAGGAATCTCGAGGAACCCTGATGAAGGAGTACCACCAGTGCAGCCTCGAATGTTGTTGGTAAAAGACTGTAACATTAGACAGCATCCCTGAGGACCTAGCAAAGATATCATAATGATACCCTGGCCTCGAAGAGTTAGGCCCAATGCAACTAATATTGACTATGTTACCCAGAGGCTGAACATTTTTGTTGAGAATAAACAGATTGCCATCAGTTTTCTCTTGAAGAATAATGGCTTCGTTGTCAGACTTTAAGAAGACAGAGAACAAGTGATCATACATAAATTTTACTCCCACATGATTAAGGCTGAAGTGGAGGGATAACATGTTCGATGCAGCAACAAAGTCACAACCAGAATGCGGGCAGAAACATGGTACATATATGCATTTCTTCTCATGGTCATTTTTCTCACTGTAACTCAATGTCTCTTTGCAACCACATTTTTCATTCGGGCATGATATTTTGATAGACTCCAACACTTTCTCTATAGCTCGGCAACGATTGTAGCCAATGGGCATCATGCACATGGGACACTTCTTCCCAAGATTAGCACAACATGTAGAGCATGCAATGTGCCCATTATCACACTGAATTGCCACATAATCACAAAGAAAGTTATCAAATTAGATTTTGCAAAATTTGAGACAGCCAACAAAAACAAGAAAAAAAAAAGGGCCTTTGAAAGGCTTGCAAACTGCAGTCAAAAGTACAAATTCTGCATAACAATCTAGCCAGATCACAAATAAAAAAAAACACACAACAAAAGGAACGAAATAGTACCAGAAAATGCTTGACCTCTGGAAAATAGAATCAAGCTAGTGACAAGCTGAATAATGGCTAACATTTACCATGATAGCATTGTGCTTCAAAGGTCAGCATCAATTAAAAAAGTAAAGCAAATAACAAACCAAGAGAACAAACTTGTAGCAATAAGAATGGATAACGTAGAAATTTCAGATAGATTAAAAATCATCTTCCACGTCAATTTCATCTACAGCGCAGCTACAACATTATAAAATGCTTGGTCACTTCAATTCTTCAATTTGTTTGATAGATTAATGTGCGAAAGCCTTATTGAATTAAATTAAGGTAATCTTTTCACTAAATCGCCAAACAGTATTTATACAACATTTCTCAATATATCAGTACCAGGATCTAAAGTGATCTCCTTTGACTAAGTTTAGACGAAATGGCCATATTCCTAGGGATATATCATAATGATAATTAATACAGTAATAAAAATAACAACTTTTTTGACATGAAACTTCTAGCAATAATCTCAAAGAAAATTGAAGTAGGAAAAGTCATATCAGAAAGTCTTTTTGTTTTGTTTTATATCATATAGTCTTTGTAAGTTCATTACAGAACAACATGATTGTCTATGCGACTCTAAATAATCTACCTTCTTAACAGATCTAATTTTAAATGACAATTTAATTCGACATTTACATATCAGACACCACTTTTTTTTATTTATAAATATGTAAGATTAATTTTTGAGTTGCAATAAAAGAAGGACCAAGTCATTAATCTTTATACTATACATTAAAGTTGGCATCTGTGTTGAGGGCATTTTCCAAATAATCATGAATTTATATAATTTAAATATGATTAAACAATCTTTTGAGTCTAGCCATTAATAGATATATATTATACATGAATATGTACAAATTTTCGTACATATCTTGGACATGGTCTCCTTTGTTGAATGTATTTACACATATTTTTATGCATGAACTTAGACATGATTAAGTAACACTATGAGCCTCTAATCATTAATAAATTCATGTATTTACACTAATTCTCGTGCATGAACTTTAACATGAAATTAAAAAATTTATATTTCCAAGTTTAATTTAAGCAACACAATTCATTGATAAAAAATTAATATGGAAAAACTATTATGCCCATTAATATATATATGTATTTATAGAAATTTTTATGTATAAACTTAGACATAATTGACTAATTTTGAGTCAAATTTTTATGTACATTTTTATTCATATTTGTACAAATTTTCATGCATGAACTTGTACATTATCTTTTGTGTTACATAATCATAAGAAAAAAATATACTTCCACGTTCCAATTTAAGATACACAATCATAGATAAAAAAAAATGCAAAAGCTTCAATACTATGCTACACAATCATAATAAAAAAGTTCATACTTTCAATTGAAGCTATACAATTATGATTAAAATAAAATTAAGAAAAAAAAATTTTAATAAATATTTCTCCTAAATTATATGTTCTAACAATATATTGTTATACTGTTATACTTTATTATTTAAAAATTTAATTTATAAAATACTAATTAATTATATAAAAATGCAATTGCCTACCGCAATGCGTTGGCTAAACAACTGGTACATATATATTCGTAAAGAGTACACAATTTACTCAGTTATTATAGAGAGTGCACAGAGGATGCTAAAACTGAACTTGTATTGTGCTATGGACTGTTACAGTATTTATAATACAGCAGCTATAACAGCTTAAGTACAAGTTTAAACTTAAATGAATAAACACTTGAACTAGCATCTAAATAGGAGTATCCACGTGAGTTACGTCTATATGGACGTTGGCATGGTGGACTAAGTCTCTTGCCTTACATTCCCTCGCAAGAGTGGGGTACCATCGGCTACTCCAATCTTGGAACAAAGGAGAAGGTGCCGCTGTCGGGTCAGGGGCTTGGTCAAGCAATCTGCAAGTTGCTTAGTGGTAGTAACATGATGTACGCGGAGCTGACCCTGTTAAACAAGATCGCGGACAAAGTGCACGTCAAGAGCAATATGCATCATTCTACTGTGTAACACAGGATTAAGTGACAGATACATCGCACTTATGTTGTCACAGGATATAATGGGGATGCTTGGGATAGGCACATGAAGCTCATATAGGTGAGACTGAATCCAAGTAAGCTCAGCAGAGATGGTAGCAAGAGATCTGTTCGGCTTCAGTAGATGAGCGTGCTACTGCCTTTTGCTTGGAGGACATCCAAGTGATGAGATTGCACCCATAAAAGACCATGTGTGCTGAGGTTGACATGTAGTCATCCTTGTTGCCAACCCAGTCAGCATCACTAAATGCACAAAGTGAGGCTGAGTTTAGCTGTTTAAGATGAAGACCATGGAAAATGGAGGCCTTGAAATATCTAAGAAGACGCTTTACAACAGTCATGTGGGACGCTATGGGTTTGTGCATAAATTGAACAAGTTTATTGACTGAGAAGGCCATGTCTGGCTGTGTCATAGCTCTCCATAGAGAGAGAAGTCCACTGCAACAGCAGTGCCATCATAAAGGGTGAGAGGAGTGTTCGTGGAGAGGGGGGCCTGTGGGTGCAGTCAAGAAGATCTCTTATGTATTTGTGTTGGCTGAGAAATAGCCCATGCTTGGAGAGAATGATTTCTTTGCCCAAAAAGTAGTGGAGATTACCGAGGTCTTTGATGGAAAATCTCTTAGCCAAGGTGGAGATGCAAAAGTTGATGACTTGAGAGGAGTTTCCTATACTGAGAATATCATCAACGTACAAATAGTGTAATATCACCTTAGCGAAGAATGAACAATGAGGAGTTAGACCGTGAATTAGTGAACCCATATGAGCACATGTGTTTGAAACCAGGCCCTTGGTGCTTGTTTGAGACCATAAACGGATTTCCTGGGGTGAGAAACATAGTCAAGATGCTCAAAATTAATTAAACCAGGAGGTTGAGCCATAAATACCTACTCTATCAGATTGCCATGTAAAAAGGCATTATATACATCAAGTTGACAAAGTGGCCAGTGATGATGGATAGCAATAGAAAGAACCAAGCGTAAAGTTGTGAGTTTGATCACAGGGATAAATGTTTGAAAGTAATCAAGTCCAGGACGTTGGTGGAAGCCTTTGACCACAAGTCTTGCTTTGTTACGAGCAATGGAACCATATGGATTTCTTTTGCTTCTATAGACCCACTTGCACCCATCAATATTCGGTGAACTGTGTTTAGGAACTAGATCCCATGTACCCTAATGAATAAGAGTATGAAACTCAGCATTCATAACCTCTCGCCATTGTGGACTTCATGGCTTGAGATACACATGTTGGCTCAAGGGAGGGAGGTAGGGGGTGTTTGATAGTGAGAAGGAATTTTTTTGTTGGGCTTATAAATGTTGTGCATGGATCTGGTGATGGGGCGAGGTCGATTGGGCGTACATGATGGCTATTTGTCAAGTGAAGTTGTTGCCGGAGAAGACATTGATGCACAGTTGTTGGAGTGGTGCTCACTTGCATCCGAAATTGAAAGGGATGGGAATTTGATGTAGGTGGTTGAATTGGTCTTGATACCATTTGAATTTGTGAAGGTGGGTGAGCATCAAATGTGGACGTGGGAATGGGTCTTGTGGGCATTTGAATTGGGGAAGATATGAGTGTATAAGGAATATGGACGTGGGACTCATCCGAGGGTGGCGAAGTCAATGGGCGATGAGTGGGTGGGGACGTTGGGTAGGATGAAGAGACCAGAGGGATAAGATGAAGTTCTAAAGGAGAACTTGCTATTACAGTGGAATCATGAGACGGTCATTTGTGACTTTTATTTAGATGACATGAAGGACAATGGAACGAGGCATGGGACTTGTTGGAGGTACTAGCTTGATGACTTAAATGAAGTGTATGGGATGAAGGATAGCCAAGACGGGCATGCCATTGGAGAGGTGAGATTCGTGTGGTTGAGAAGGCTTTTGGTGGAAGAGATGATTGCCGAGGTTGGGTGGAGTAGACATCACCACTACTTGAAACTAGCATCAAAGTCGCCCCCGTTATTCGATCCTTCACATTGAAAGAAAAATGGTGAAATTCAATAAACACATTATTAGAATGACAAAATTTAGAAACTGAATTGAGGTTCTAAGTAGCCTGAGGAACTCATTAATCTTTAAGGCTTTGTGAGGGGTGGCTAGTTGGATGGAGCCAACTTGTGTGATAGTCAAACTGTTTCATCTCCAATGGTGACTTCATCAGGACCATCATACTAGGAGTGCAAACTGAGGTGATTGAGATTAGTTGTCACATGATGACTAGCACCAGTATCAAGTATCCAATTATCTAGGGTGGGAACTGTGTGAATGAACTAAAGTGTGTAGAGGGGCTAGCGGGACCGGGCATTAGTCGTGGACAGTACTTAGCAATGTGGCCCTGAAGATCACAAAACTGACATTTTGGTGGGGGCCTGGTTGGTCAGTTGGTATGAGCCTGTGTACGTCCCCTTTGCTGGCTATAGTCGCCATTGTGAAATTGGGGATGTGAGGAAGAGTTGGTGCTGGTTCGTTGGTTGGAAGAAGTTCTATTATGGCCACGTTGATAGGAGACATTTGAACGAGAGTTCTTGTGGGTACTGCATTGGTGAAAGTTAGCAGTGGGAGCTAGACTTCCAACTGGGGATCATCTCTCTTGAGGTATTCTTCATGGGCTTTTCAAAGGAGAAAGGCCTATCTCTGGTTCTTATAGAAGCTGCAAGAGCGATATTATCACGCTCATTGATGGAAGATAAGAGCAGGCTCACATTCTGGATTAGGAACGGTAAACCCATTAGTTTGGGTAGTCTCTGACTGCTACGTGGGAACGGTACCATCCACGTAGCCAAATAATTTCATGCCAGCGAGGAGAGATTTTTCTTGACGCCACCATGCCTGGTAGTTGGTGGCGAAGAGATTCAAGGTGAGTTGTGTTCCGGATTTGAAGAACACCGCAGATTTGGATGAAGGAGGAGCAGCGGGTTGAGCACCGGTTGCAGCAGAGGAGTCAGTGGAGTTTGCCATGGATCGTGACACGTTGGAGATTAGGGACTTCTGATATCTTATAGAGAGTGCACAGAGCCACATAGAATGACAAAACTGAACTTGTGTTATTCTATGGAGAGTTAACAGTATTTATAATACACCAGCTATAACAGCTTAAGTACAAGTTTAAACTTGAATGAATAAACATTTGAACATTTGAACTAGCATCTAAATAGGAGTATCCACGTGAGTTACCTCTGTATGGACGTTGGCATGGCGGACTAAGTCTCTTGCCTTACAGTTATACTACATTAATCCTCTACCATACTCAAAAATTGATAAGAACTTATATCCAAGACACATAAATACTCTCTAAATTTAAAAACAAAATATTCTGGGCACTATTGAGAGTCCCATTCACTTTTGACATCACAAGCGTTAACTTCTAAATTGAAAGATAGCCATTGAATAAATGTCTATATGCACCCATCCACATTCCTAGATGCAGGTATATATGTACAGAAAAGATGGTGCTAAGACATAATATTACACTGACGAGAGTTTTGGCGCTCAAAAAATGATATCGGATCTATGTAGCGAAGGATTTTATGTAGGCATAGTTGTGACCATATAATCAGTGATATGTGAATAAGAAAAATACAGTAAATGATAAATCAAGTCAAATCTTTCAGCAAATAGAATATTTATCATTGCATGATTCTTAATTTGTTTCTCAAATTAGTGTAAAACCAAGCATTCACATTTAATCAACATAAAGAAAAAAACTGCAAATGACAACAAACCATTCATAAAGGAAGCTTAATAACGTGAGGCCTGAGGGCAACATACCTGGAAGACGGGAATACTCAATGGGTCAAAGCAAACATAGCAATCAAGCACATCAGGGTCGAAAAGCTTCACGGAAATGGACCTATCCCGATCACCTGCACCTGCGCCTGCAGCATGTTCTTCACTTCCTAGCACATTATAGTCTTCCACCTCAATTTCAAAATGCTCTATTGCTCCTCCTCCTCCTTTTCCTTCTTCTTCCTCCGCTTCTTCTTCTTCTTCTTCTTCCTCCGCTTCTTCTTCTTCTTCTTCTTCTTCTTCCTCCGCTTCTGCTTCTTCTTCTTCCTCCTCCGCTTCTGCTTCTTCTTCTTCTTCTTCCTCCGCTTCTTCTTCTTCTTCTTCTTCTTCTTCTTCTTCCTCCGCTTCTGCTTCTTCTTCTTCCTCCTCCGCTTCTGCTTCTTCTTCTTCTTCTTCTTCCTCCGCTTCTGCTTCTTCTTCTTCCTCCTCCGCTTCTGCTTCTTCTTCTTCTTCTTCCTCCGCTTCTTCTTCTTCTTCTTCTTCCTCTGTGCCACTTGGGTCTTCATTGTATTCTGGGTATTCTGGTTCCATATCTTCAACAGTAATCCTGTGTCGCTTTTGGTTTTGGCTTTGGCTTGGGTCGCTGCTGCGTCTTTCCCTTCGTCCCACCCCCCAATCGGTCTCCATCACTCTATCAACAAGAATCAAAACACACGTGCTCGATTCACAAGCTGAACCACGCAATATGACTGTAGAAGAGGTTGCACAAGAGTTGGTGATAACTTATGCAGTTGTGCTTTATCTTCTCAGTTTATCAACCTGTGTCTTTTCAATTTCTTTTTATTATTATTTTTATTTTTACAATTGGGTCGATGTTTCAACCTATGACTTTTTGCATTCTGTACAAATCCTTCATCATTAACCCACTATTAATGGCTTGGTGTCTTTTCAAACTTATTATAAAGAATTTTAATATTTGAGTTAATTATGTTTAATTCATATATTTACATGAATTTGTAATGAAAATTTTAAAACACCATTTATCTTCTCTTTTTAAATCCGTACAGTTCTATGATTAATTTCTATATAATAATTATATCTTACTATTCAATCTTAAAAATATAAAAGAAAAGAAAAAATGCAGTCTAGTAAAATGATCAGGTTTTATATATTAATATAGCTTTTTAAATATTATTTATCGAAATACTCTTTCTTTTAATGTATCAAAATATGCTTGTTTTATCCGATACTTAGAAATCACCCCAAATCAATACGATTTAAATACATATTTTCATCTTCTTTTTAAAAAAAAACTAAGTTTAGAGATCGTCACGGGTTTTAATTTCAAGCTAGAAATTTGAAGGGAGGAAACATTTGAAGGTTAGATATCACCTAAGTCTATGGCAGTTTTAGAACAAAATTTTAAGGAAAAAGAAAAGTTAGATAGGAAATTGTCATAGGGCAATTTTAATGCAATAGTAAATGAAAAAAACACACAACTCGTGTAGAACGAGTTGTTTTCTTACTTGCATTATTTGCATGTTTAAATGCATGTGATACTAAATTATTAGGTACTTCTCAAGTCTTGTAATATTTGTGTGTCTTTGTATGTGATAATATGTATGTCATAGAGTCCTGAGTGAATGTGAGTGTGAGTGACAGAAAGAAGAGAAAATAAGTTTTAAAGTGTTCATTTTTTCATTCTCTCAACTTCAAACTTTGTCGGCATAGAGTGTAAATTATATTTTCAACAAAGTAATATTTTGTTTATTTTAAAATGACTTCATTATCATTATTAAGATTGCAAGAGTAACATATATCATCAATTATACTAAACCAGGTATTAAATTATTTAAACCTTAACTTCATTTTGTTAGTTATTTTATAATTTTATAATTAATTAGTTTAATTATTATGAATAGGAAATCATGCGCATCTTACGCTCTAGGTGAATTAATTTTAAAGAACCATATCTATATATACAAATAATGCATGTAAGAGGACAACTTGTTTTACACGAGTTGTTTTTTTTTATATTATTATTGCATTAAAATTGCCCTACTTGAGGTAGTTTCCCATCTAATTTTTCCTCTCTTTTTTTTTCAAAATCTTGTTCTAAAACCACTCCAAATTGGGCTGATATCTAACCTTCAAATTCTTTTTTTTCAAATTTCTAACTTAAAACCCTTCATAGGTTGAGATAGTTTCTAAGTTTAGTTTTTTCAAAAAAAGAAGAAAATGAAAACATGTAATGAAATCGTATTGACATGAGATAATTTTTGAGTGTGTGATAAAACAATCGCATTTTGGTACATAAAATGAAATCATAGTATTTTGGTAAATTAAAAAAAAAGCTATATTTATATATAAAAAAAAACTAGAATGATTTGTGATCATTTTATATAATGCAAAAATGGAATAGCTTTTCTTATTATTTTGTCTTGATTTTGATAATTAATAAATACTTTTTTTTTGGCTGAAACGTAAGTTTACAAACAGAACAAATATTCTGTTTTAGAAGCACGCTAATCATGTTGAAAATTGATAGGATTTTATATATATTTAAAGTTTTAAACCTAAGATTAGTTAAACAAAATACATCAATATTTTCTAATGTTTTTCTATCGTATTTTATATAAATAGTAGAAATTCCACAGATGCATAATATGTGTATGTTTATCATGTTTATCATAAACTTATAGTGGAACTCTTGTTATTATATGACTTAAAAGGCATATATGAATGTAATAATCTGCAAATAATATTATTTCTGTATTTACTTTTACTATTTATATTTTTCTCATATATTTTTATTTATTTTTTTGTTATTAATTTTAATTAAGAAAATTATATTTTATCTATTATCTCTGATTGTATTGTATCTCAACATGAGATATGGCATGAGCATTTGATAGAGGGCCGTGGCTATTGGGATATGTTTGAAATGAAGGAGTTGCTATTGGAATATGTTTGAAATGAAGGAATTTAGTATAGAGAAAAGAAGAAGAAGAATTTTTTATTTTTAAATTAAGATAATTATAAAATTTAATTTAATTTAATTTAATCTAATACTATATCTAAAACGAACTAACAGGTTCAATCCTATCACGTGTCAACAAAAATTCTACAATTTGAAACTTCAATTTTGACATTTAGAATAGAAAGGTTTGCCATTTGTCATTCTTTTTTAACGTGTTCAAAATAGTAAGCTTTCCTGCTTCAAAGGATTTCCACTCACCTTCAATTTTGTTTCTTCTAGAGTCATTTACAATTTCTAATACAATATTTATTGTATAACATGTTTATTCTCGCCAAAGTTTTAACAAAATATGTTGGAATTGTAAATTTGTTTTTGATATTTATATCATATATTTGTCAGATTTTCTATTTCCTGACCTTTTCTAAATTCCTTCTCTATTATCGCTTTTACGAGGTTCCACTGGAAACAACAACCGGTGCTTTCCAGTCTAATTGAGCAACCTTTCACCATCTTCATTTTTTATTTTAAATTTAAATAATTTCTATATCCTCTTTAGCGGTTTTATTAATGCATTTATCTCTATGTGATTTGTTTAATCGATTTATTTTTTTTGGGAATATGGATTCATTTCCGCATGTGTGTTTAATTTCCTATTCTCACTGGGGAACCAATCTATCATCTGATCAATGGGTTCGTGGTTGTCTGCGCACAATATTTATGTTTTTTGACGCATGCTTCTCATGGCATTTATGTTTCATTTTTAAAAAAAAAAATTCGTCTCTTTAATTCTAATTCTTTATATTTGTATTTGTATAAGTACGGTAATTCTTTGAATGTATTCAGTTCTTGTCTCATCGCAAAGGGATGACCTTTGAAGGTTTTTTTTTTTTTTTTTGTGAGTATTGAACTCCGTTCCGTACACATTTTTTGTTACAAATTTTAGGTTTCAGTTCATTCATTCGTTTTCACTTGCTTTGCCTTGTTTCTCTCACAAAATGTTTGTCTTCTGTTCTCATTTTTCTTCTTCTCAAGTTTTAATGGCATGTAGATGTTGCCTCCTCTTACTGAAATAATGTATTTGCTTCATTACAGGTTTATTTTATGTTGTGTTGTAAGTTCAATTTTTCGAGTAGTTATCAATCATAAAACTAACAACACAAAAAACTAACAACGCATCGCCTCCATACAAGATCCAAGAGAACAACAGTGGTAAAATATGTGGAGAAAAAACTTGAGTTTGCATTTGACAAAGAGAAGCATGATGGTAGTATGGAAAAATCTGTAAAGAGGAGCACTGTGATGACTGAAGATTGTCTCCATGGTAGGAGTGACATAGTTCGTAAGTTGCAAGTCCTTCCTAATTATTCTTATTTAAATTGTAATATATTATTATATGTATGCTTAAACATTTAGGCATTAGATGAATTACAGTCTACTTGCTTAGGAAGATAGTTGTTCTTATAGGAAAGAAGTTCAAGCAGATTAGCAAACTCAATTCACTAGAAATGGATAGTCTAAAAGATTAGTTACTTTTCAATAATGCCATTTAATATTGTCACGGAGTTAGAAGGAAAAATATTTATTTTATCTGGTAGGATGTTATAATTGTGAATTATAGGTCTGAGTATTGGAATATCTTATAGCTGATGATAGCTATAAGCATATATTTTGAGTATCCTCTTTAATCAATAGTTATTGCTTTTTGTTTTTATTTTTGCCAGACCTCCACCATCATAACAGATCAACCTTCCCAATGTATCTTCTTTCTCCAAAACCTTTACTCTTCAGAAGAAACAAGAGAAAATAAGAAAGCAGGATTGAAGGTCTGCAATTGCAGTTTGACCAGTATTGTTATTTGAAAGAGTAAGAACTTCTGCTAATAGAAATCAAAAACATATTGTCACTGTAGAATGCTTGCTCTGAATCCTTCGACAGAAAGATCCATGGAGTGAGAGAAAATGAGGTTAGAGAATTTTGTAGTCTAATATCTGAGAATTATTGAACAGCTTGAGTATTGGAAATCAGAGAATTGGATGTTTCAGAGGAATGTTCAGAAAGAACGAAGGAAATGAAAGTCCTAATCTAGCCTCATAAAGGAGCATACTTTGAAGATCAAAGCAAACGAAGCAAAAATCTTGAGAAACCTTTATGCCTTGCAAACAAGGATTTTTTGCATCAATAAATTAGAGGATGAAATTAGAAAGCTATAATGGGTTTTGGATCAATTACAGGATGAGAAGAATGACCTTTTGAACTGGCTTGACACAACAGAAAAATCATATGCAGTGAGAGAAATCTGAAGTATGTCCTCCTACATATGGTTCAAAAGACATGTTACTCTAACCCCTATTCAGATATATATTGGAATGAATGAAAAATGGTGATCTAAGTTTTGGTAGTTTTGGCTTTAGGAATAGCTTACCTGACAGAGCTATCAGGTCTTCCATTAACATACCTCTTTGAGAGAAGCCCTGCTGCAGTTGTGTTATGTCGAATGTTGGTGCTGGTAATTATATGATTTCATTGGCCTTGGATGTTCTTCCGTCCTTTCTTCCTTTAGGAACATTCCATGCAGGTCATCCAGACTGTAAAATTATACATCAGATAATCTAAACTTACAAACGCATTGTACCATTACTGTGTATGTCAATACTGAAAAACATAACAGTTCTGTAGGATCTGTATGATGAGAAGTTTGTACTTAGCTTTGTTTTCTTACTAGAAAAACTGCATCCCTTGCTGCTAGAGGATGGATATCAGCACAAGAAACCACGACACGATATGAAGCTTCTAGTGCTTTCATTGCTTTAACAATGACATAGAATGTATGCAAAGAAACATTTGGTGGTCAGACCCCTTAAAAATGTAGAAGAAAAAAAGGATAAGATTTGTTCAAATGATTCATAAAATGTATTGACGGCATAGTGGAAACAAGGAAACAGAACAGAGGAAGCAGGGAGGCGGGATCATTTTAGCATTTTCCCGAATGAAACAGTCATGGAAGTGCATTCGCAGAAGTGTTGTAGGAGTACTTATGTCCCTAGTAGTGGCATCCTTCACTGCCTTGGCAACAATGAACTCCACATCAGGGCATGTCTTTTCTTAGTAATTTAAGATCAATGACTTCCTTGTAGAAACTACTGAAAACATGAGAATCAAATTCAAGAATGCAACCTTTACTGCCATGCCAATTAAGAATAAATGATGATTTTTAGCTTTTAGCTGTGGAAATCAAGGATGGGTAAAATGGGTTTTTATAGAGAGAAAAGAAATTAGTTGTTGACTAGGGTATGATATGGCTCCCGATAAACAACCCGTTAAATAGTACTGTCAATTAAGTAATAATGTGTAAGTATTCACTTCGCGAAAAGACAAGCCACTTTATTTCTACTGATGTTTTAATGTTTGTTTAGAAACAATATATATATATATATATATATATATATATATATTATAATAATAGTCAAATGTTTTAACTTCTATAACATTGCGGGTGTGCAAATTTCAAATAGAAACATAATAAAATTAATGAAATGTAATTTATGTTGTTATAAATTAAATATTTTTACAGCCAACAATATTGTGTTAAACTGTACAAGGAAGCTTTTAACAAAATATGATGGGTAATATATATAATTGATTAAAAATCATGGTGCATAATAAATTCTTTGTTGCTTTTTTTAAATTATAAAAAAAATTATTTTGAATTGAGTTTTACTCTTTTGTACTTACCTATTATTTTGTTCCTCAGACAAATTTGTTAGATTGGTTATCTTCCCATTACTTAGATGAGCTTTGATAAATTTTAGTTTTGTTTATTTATTTATTTTTCTGTTTTCCTTTTTAATATTCTCCGATACACTAGTATTTATTAAAATGAATAAGTGATGATTAAAATGTTTCATAATAATATTTTATTTAGTTTAATTTTGATTCACCGTCAATTTAAAATTTTTTTATACTATCATCTAATTATGTATTGCTAAATCATTAAAAGAGTTTGACTATCACAACAATTACTTAAAAAAATCTAACTCTTTTATTAATATTTCAACACTAATGTTAGTGTGAAAAAGAACTTTATACTAACAGTAAAATAAAATTAAATCATATCTCATTTTAAAAAAAATTCAAATCAAATAAACATTTATTTAAAATAAAAATTTATTCTTTTATCCACTTTTCTTCTTGCATCCAAATATACCCTTAACATCTCAAGTTATAGCTAGAGCTATCCATTTGAATGGATGAGAGTTCTAGATATATAGGCTCCAGGCTTGAGGAGGTCGAGCTCCTCGTATCAACACCCTTTCAAAAATATTAATGGAGCACAAACCACATTCCTGTTTCAAAATTAATTAAAGAGCTTCTCTCTCATCATTAAATGAATATTAATGAATGTCTTGAGAAAGAAAAAATAGCTCGTTGGAGTGTACATGTGTAAATAACCCAGAACCTACTATTCCTACATGTGATAGGAGGCGCTTTCAATTTCCACCAATTTTTATAGACAAAAAAACCCAATCCTTTCTTTCTTGTGATTGGAAGAGTGGCAATCTATTCTCCCACAATCTCAAGCTTTCCTCAAGAGCAAAATTAATCTCCCATGCGCTGTGGTCGCCTTGACTTGTTTTTTTTTTTTTTTTTCTTTCATCTCTTCGTAATTGAATGTGGCATGCAAGGAGAATTCAAGAAACAAAATTGAAAAATTGCGGGTCAAAAAGAAACAATTGGTTTGGATTTGGATTTCGATCTGTCATGCTTGTTCATTTCTGTCCAATAAAAAAAGAATTTGGACATTTTGGGCATTTTGTCCAACAAAAAAAAAAAAGAAAGAAACATGCTAACCTTTACTTGTATAAAAAAATTAGAAAGAAGTTAGTAATTCCCTATATACTAGATTTTAATACTCTGTTATGCACAAGCTAATATAAAATTTATATAATATATAATAAATAATAATGAAACTTAATATGTCTTAAAATTATTATTTAAATAAATTATATCTAATCAAGTTTAAAACAATAATTTTTTGATAAAATAAGATATAATATTCTAAAACACACATTGGCGATATATTGAATTTATTATTGGGAAAGAAATCATAAAAAATAAAGGTTATATTTTGAATCAATTAAAAATGAAATGAAATTAATTTGATTTGATTTAAATTGAATTAAATTTATTTGATTTAAAAATTAAATTTTATGTTTAGAAATTATTATAAGAAAATAACTTAATTTTGATCAATTGTCAGTATAAAAAAAATACTCTCATCCAATAATGTTTTACTGTATCATTAAAGAGTTAGACTTTTTAGATAGTTGTTATGATAGTTAAACTCCTTTGGTGATGTGTTAATTTATGATTGGATGACAGTATAAAAAAACTTTTACACTGATAGTAAATCGAAATTAAACTCATAAAAAAATTGAATTTGAATTGATTTAGAAATCAATTCTTATGTTTGAAACTCATAAAAAATGAATTGATTTCATTTCATTTTACTATTTAACTTTTTTACTCTTATAACATTGTAAAATAAAGAAGTTAATAAGAGTAAAATAATCAATTTAAATAATTAAATTTAAAATAAAATTAAATCCTAACAAATTCCACCATATTTATATTTGATAGGATTTGTAAATCAAAACAATTAAAATTCATGAAATTTTGAAATCAAATCATTTCTTATTTTTTTAACATTCAAAATGGAAGATTTTATTTACAAATTAAGTCAAATATCATTTTTTTACATTCCAAACACACTCAAAAAGATTATGCTAATAGGAAATTCCCTTTCTCCTTATAATTAGAACCCTCTCTAAGATCCATCACTACTTTACAAAATTTGACAAATATTAATTGAATCTAGTAAAAATAAAAGAATAATAGTGAAAGAAATGGCAAGAAATTGTGTTATAATTATTATTAAAAATTGTGATTAGAAAAAATTAATCTTTGATAATTAATTGATAAATATTCATAATAATATTGAGTGATTCATAAAATTGATATTGATTGATTAATTTGCAATTCTGACATTTTATTTATGAAAGACAAAAATGTTAGTAATAAATAATAATTAATAATAAATAATTTAAAAAATTATCATAAAAGAAAACAATTAATATAAAAATTGGAATTTCGTTATCTCATGTAATAGTTCAATTGTTAGTAGTATAAAAATTTCTTGATAAACATCTAACTTTATATTTTTAAATTATGGGATATAACATATTATTAAACTTCAACATTTAAGCTAATTAGGATAATTATATTTTTCAAATTATTTAATAATATTTTTAATTACTCTAAAGTATAAGAATTTTAAAATGAAATATGTTACAACTAACAATTAATAATAATAATAATAATAATAAATAGCCCAAAACAGAAAGATTCTACTAAAATAAGAAATTTATTGTAATAAAAAAATAGTATACTAATAAGGTAATCACATGTGATGATAAAAAAAAAAATTTTAAAATGTATACTAAGAAATTATCTATAAAAAAATGCTAATAAATTAAGTGAAAAATAACATGATATGAATTTTGATTTTTGAAATAACACACTAGTTTATTTTTTTATAGTTGAGTGAATATTTCACCAATAATAATTTTGATTTTGAAAAATAAGAAATAAATATACTATTGTCAAAAGTTAAATGAAATAAAATCAATAATAATTGAAATTTGAATTTGAATTGGATGTTTACTTTATTATTGAAAATTACTATTTTTAATTATAATTTAAAAAACCCATGAAAATCAATTTCTAATTGTAATTTTATGAGTTGTTAAGAAGGAGTTGATATGCATATTTGGAAAGAAATTAAATACATAAGAAAAAATACTTGTTTATTATTTGTATATGCATGAGGGGCTAAAAAAATTGTAGAGAAAAAATATATTATATAAGTGACGTGTGATATTAGTGGTGCTTAAATGAACACTCTTTTATAATATTATTAGTTTTATTACCCATGTGGTACTGGTTTGTTAATTAAGCAATGTACATATTTGTTAAATAATTATAATAAATTGATTCAAAAGTATATATTAAATAATATCATATAAATTTGAGAAACAAATTTTTACATATAGCTATATTTGTTTTAATAGTTATTTGATTGAGAAATATAATATACTATTATTAAAAATTAAATATAAACAAATTAATTATAATGAAAATTTGAATTCGAATTCAAAATAATTATTCATAATTGATAATAATTTTAGAGTCAATGCTTTGGAAAGTAATAAATCAATGAACGTCTCAGCTTTTGTTCCAAATTTCAAATATCATTCAATTTATTTATTTAAAGGCACATATTTATTGTATTATGATAATGTGTGGAGTAGACTTGACACTTTTAGTGTATATTATGAAATTCAAATTTTAATAATAATTTTAGGAATTATTAATAAGGAGTTGACATGTAAATTATAAATAATTAAACAAATGAAAAAAAAAGACTCATTTATAAATGAAATTTACTTAAGCGGTTGGACGAAAAAATTTTGATACATGATTTACACGTGATATTGGTAGGGCATAAATGTAATCTCCTTTATAATATACATAGATATAGATATAAATATGGGTGGGAATCTATTTATATGAATAAGTTTTTATACACTTATATTATTTAATAATTTTTTATAAATGTTAAATTTCATCAATTCAACCATTGAATTGAAAGTTTTTATAAGATAGATCAACTTAAAAATTTTTTTATAATTTAAAAATTATTTGATACTTCATCTAACTACTTTATTTTAACGTATAATGTGATTTTAAAATATAAATAAAATGTCTACTCTTAAATTATATACATATGAATATCTAGTTTTATCTAAACTTTAGGACATAAGATTATTAAGATATCATATAATTCAACAATTTTTTAAAACTTTTTTTTTAAAAAGTTATTAAGTGATAAAAATATACAATACTTATTATGAAGTAAGAGAATATATATATATATATATATATATATATATATATATATATATAATGTGCAAAGCTTGATGATATCTCTTTTGATTTGTAAAATTTTCTTTGATGTCATAATCGTAGTGTTCTTACATTGTTATATTCAAATATTAAAGTTCTTACTTTTTTACATTTGCTATAAATAAGAAAATCTCACATGATTATAATAAATAAAAATATTAATTCTAATAAAAAACTTCAATTGATTTTTAAAATATGTGACACTACATATTTACAATTTGCAAATCACAAATTTCAAAACACCTAAAAAAAAGTTTCCATTTGTTTTTGCTTGAGTATTTTAGTTTATAAGTTATGTTACAGTGTTCAAATATAGTAGTTTAAATAATAACTAGAATAGTATAATGAGTACGGTAAGATTCATAAATTAAGTAGGTCTCATCTCGCCTATTACATTATAGTCTGAACTATAATGTCTAGAAAGTTTATTTATTTTTTTTAATTTTATTAAAGCATACATGACTTCATATATTTCCTTTACATTTATAAATCTCACACAGTCACACCTGTTTTATCAAAACCTCGAAAACTCATAAAATTCTACAACTATTTTATACTTATTTTTTATTTAGTCATTTTAAATGAGCAAATGAGTAAGATGAATTAAGATAAAACTTCTTCAATTTCCCTACTTTAAATATATAAAATCTCAATTCTAAATAAATAGTTGAAAATTATATATAGTGTTTGCATTATAGAAAAAAAATTATTATAATATTTTTGTGAGAGAAAATGTTTTTGAATTTTCTTATTAAATTTTGGGAGAGAAAATATCTATTCACTCCATGTGCGAGTGCTAAAGTGCAAGTGCAGCAGATAAAGATAAAACAAGGAGCATAGTGCTGCAAACATGAGACGAAGTACAAAACTTGGGACCAAGCATGCCAGTTACTCTTCAGAACCAGTGGCTATGTCGTCCCCTCACACAATTCCTCTTCTCCAAATTGCTTCCCAGAACCTATGCAGCAGCGTTACCCCGAAGACTAGGCACCGTTTGGTGTCACTCAGTAGCTCATGACACCAGTGTGCCCTGCTCACCAGGTACCTGTTCTTCTCCTCATTTTCCCATTTATTTTAAGGCCATAGATGTGTTACTGGTTGAAATTTTCTGGGCAGCCAAATGGGGTCACTGGGTCAGGATTTTTTTTTTGGAAGAATATGGCACTCAAGGTTCTTTGGGTTTCTCTAACATGATAGTTTGGATTGTTGTTGAAGATGGTGTGGTGCAGGCTCCTAAAGTGAAAATATTGAAGCAGAAAATGGAACTTCTTGGTATCAAGTTGGACAGTTCTTGTTTGCCTGGGCAGTACCATAACCTATTTTGTCCAAAGGTATCATTTGTCTAAAAATGTAATCCAATTTCTGCACCAAGTCTTTTGCATATATTTTGTTTTCAAATGGGTTTCTGATTCTTGTCTGTTTTGCTAATCCTAGTGCAAAGGTGGGCAGTCAAAGGAGAGGACTTTGTCTTTTCACATCATCCCTGATGGGTAAGCTTCTTGTACTTGCTTTGAGATGTGGTGATAATATATCTGTTATTTGGAGTGACATGTTCTGGCGAATGGGTGTTGTAGTGCATTTGCGATGTGGAGGTGTTTTCGAACTAAGTGTGGTTGGGCTGGTCAGGTAACATAACATAGCTATACAAATTTATTGTCTCCTCTCAAACATAACACTTCCGAAGGTGACATACTTCTACATGATTATTTGGTTATAGGTTTTTGCAGATGACAAGGAATTGTACAGCACACTCTGTGCAAATGTCAAGTCTCACGGACAAATGACGGAGGAGAGCTTAGGATTGCAACCACTTGGTCCTAAGGTATTCAAATTATTATTATTATTATTTTAAATTGAGTAGCAAGTAGAATGACTGCCAATTCTCAGAATGAGCTATCTCTTAAAATTCTCTTTATGTTGTTAATTGTTATTATACTAGAGGTCTTTTGAAGGTCTCTTCTAATTAAATAGCAAATATTGATTATGTTATCAAAGAGTACTGATCTGCTCATTGTTTTCTAAGTACAAAATGAGCACTCTTACGAGTATTGAGGATGGTAATGCATTATATTTGCCTTTTTAGGTGAAGTAAACATAGGTTTTGACTTTCTTTTATGCTTTTGACATTATTCTTCTAATTTTGAATGGGTATTGTCTCAATAACAGAGGATTCACTTGAAGTTTTGAAATAAGGTTCAGCACTATCAGTCTCTCCTTATATTCAAAGGTCAAATTGATTTTAGTAACATTCTACTTTTTCTCCCTATATGGCCCATAAGCACCTAATATAAAGTATCCCTGCCAATTTGCATCACCAGTGGTTTGTTAAGTAATAGTTCAATATTGGAGACTCAATAGAGGTCTAGAAAAATTATGTTATGAATAATAGTGTGGTCTTAGAAGCTCCAATATGCAATCAAGCTACCAAGTGAAGCTGGTTAATGACTTTGATATACCCAAGCAGGAGCAAAGAAGGTAAAACTACTTTCTTGAATGCTTATAAATGTATGCCCTTATCAAAGCCAATTTCTCTATGTGTGTCCATGTGTGTGTCAATATATTGCAACTTTCAACTGCTAGATTATTTGCTTATGTTTTGATTTTCTTTTTCCCTATTTTAGCTTATTGCTTATTTTAAGGAGAGACTGATATCGGAGAAAACCCTAAGAAGAAATGCTGTAATGCAAATGTCTGACAATAAGGTATTTTCAACAATGCTATTATGAAATTTCCAATTTCTTGTTTTGTGATTTTAAAATTTGTTCTTATTAGCTGCTGGAAAAACAGAATAATCATGTCTAATTGGGTGTTTGCTATCCTGTACTCTTTGGTACTTGTGTAGCTGCTTTTCTGATTGGTTATATCATTATATGCCATTTGGGGTGGAGATCATATTTTCTGATCTGTTGGAAAGACGAAAGCAATAGTGGTGAAATGTAGACTGATAAATCCCTCAATGAGATGGGGATTGATGATAAGTAGCCAATCCAAATTACAGATCTTGAATGGTTTTAGAAGCAATCACCTGACTTCATACGGAGTTATGGTGCCACATTCAAGGGAAATTATGCCAAAAAGAAACATAAAGTTTGGCCATTTTAAGCTACATAAAAAAATGATGGTTATTCAATCATGGGATAAAAGGATAATTTATTTAATAAGGAAATAAAATTTCTTCAGTGATTGGCATCATGAGCATAGTCATGAAAACTGAAGTAAAAGACTGATGTTAAATGCATAAAGATGGACAGAAAATGTGGTTTTGGATATTCAAGATAAAGACAGTGACTTATGAATGTAGTTTATGGCAATATCGTAATGACCAAATAAACTTATATTGATATTTGGTTAATATATTTTAATTGGGATTAAGCTTTAAAGTTGATGTTCTGTTGGCAAACTTAATTCTTTGCAATTGAACAGAATACTTCCATGAATTAATCATACTGAAAGAAACATCCTGCATACGTTTTCTAAAAGTTGGAGAAAAGCACTTAATTCTCAGAACATTATCATTATACTATTTATTATTGTTGGTCTTATGGGAGGTCAACGATTACCCTATGGACTCGCTACGCGTATGGGAATGCATTGGTGCTTGACAGCCCATCTTGCTGGTGTGCCACGTGTGCACTGCAAATGCCGATAGGCCCACCCGTAGCACGTATAGACGTGGGACTTTGCGCTGCAATAATAAGGAAATAAAGTTGCATCCTAACTAACAGATATAGCTTTTGGCCTAATGGTAAGCACTTGATCCAACAATAACAATTTAAAAGCTGAATATTTAAGTAATTATGTATCACTACTTACATTTTTGTGTAATTGAGGGTATACAAATGTTTTCCTCCATGAAGTCTAGATAAATATGACAGATGTGCGAGTATTGTTATACTACTGCAGACAAGTGATTTGAAGGAGTAACATTCAGAAATTTAAGATGTTAAACATGAAATGTGTGTTTATGTTTTAATAAGACTAAGTTAAAAAATAAGCATACCCTGTTTTTTGGAGTTTTTATGTATTGATTGTTTATCTGTTCCCCACTGATCTCATTCACTGCAATCCAATCTTCAAGGTGCAAAAGTGGAGTAAATTATGGATCCTTCTATTTTTTTTGGTGCGAGCAAAGTTTAGGGGGATGATCCTTCTATTTAATCCAGAGAGAGATAGTGCATATATATTTTTCTCTTAGAAATGAACTTTTATGTAGTTTTGTTTGGTTCAAGATCATGAAGTGGATCATGCCAATTATCGCAAGTATAGTTGTTTGTTCTCTTTGTAGTCTTTTGCTTGGTATTTTTTGTAACATGGTTTAGTTCTTGAGAACTTAACTGGTTAGAAGTTAAGAACTTCTTAACTGTTTCTTGCAATTTTTTTGCAGATCATCATTGCTTTCACTTATAAACAAAATGGGTTGCTTGTTGGTTGCAAGTACAGAACAATGGAGAAAAGATTTTGGCAGGTAATGTTTCCAGTTTAAACCATGTCAGGATGTTAATCTTGTGGTTTAAACTTGAGTTACCTTATATAATTGTCATTGAAACAATAATAGCATATAAGTTCATACCCGCTTAAGCAGTTGATTCCTTTATTGGTGTGGCTAAGGCTAATAAAATAGATGTGCAAATTCACCTGATCAAAATAATTGATCCAAGAAAGCAAACATTGATTAATTTGCCACAGCAATGATGATTACAAACAAGTATTCAGCACAAGATGTATTATGAAACAATAACTAGCATGCTATGTACATTTGATGAAGAAAAGGTGACTATAGAGTTGCTTTCCCTTTTGCCAAATGCATCTTTCAGAACTCCCCAGACATGCTAAAAAATAGTAGCTTTAGTAAATCATGTGCAAAATACGAATGAGCAATGTACATAAGTTTGTGTGTTAAGTAAGGCTAATGATTAAATCAACTCTTTTTATCAAACTATGATATATAAATGGTTACAAATGAGAAAGCACTGAAAAAAAAACTAAGAGTAGAGAAAATAGAACAAACCTCTTGAAAATTTCAAGTGATTTGACACCTAAGCTTGCTTTCACTGTTGAACTTTAGGATCCAATTTGAGTATTTCCACTATTTCAATTGTTTTTGTTCAGACCAAGTTTCTTCCTATATTACAGACCCATTACAATCAGAGCTTGCTCGGACTTGCATAAGAATCCTCTGCATTTGTCTTCATAAAGAAACTATATGACAAACTACAGAATTGCTCGCCAAATACTTGCATAACACAGCCCAAACTTACAAAATCTTTCTTCTAATAATAAAAATATGAATTACTTTTCATAGTGGGAGTTATTTCATTTAGGTGCTCATGATTCTCAAAGAAAAATGTGACTAGCTAGCACCAGATCTTGCCTTTCAATGAAGGCTAGAGTCTGGAAAAGTTGGTTTTGGTGGGGTTTGAACCTTGGCCCCAAGAAAAGGTGCAGGGCCAGCTGCACTAAGACAACCTGCCTTTTTTTTGCTGTTATATATGAAAGTAAATATATTCATTTTAGTTTCTAAGAAAGGTCATGTTTTTGTTTATTTCTTTTTCTTTTTAGTTTTCTATTTGTAAATGTTCAAAAATTATACTGATGATAATTCTTTTTATTATATAAAAAAGAAATTTTTTATAAGGAATTTAAGTTTGAAAATGTTAATGTATGCCATTTAAATTTTATATAAGTGAATTTATTTCATGAAATTATAGTTAAATATATGTTTAGTTTTATCTGTATTAAAAGCCATTTCAAGAAGGTTAAAAAAAAGAAAAAGAAAAATGAAAAAGAAAGGCCATAATTTTCTGGTTCAAGGAGCATTTCTATTTTGGGAACAACAATAATAACAACCACGCCTTATCCCACTTTAAAGGTGCCTGCCAAAAAAATCGGCTCTGGGTAGTCAATAAAATTTTGAAAAATAGAATAATACCTGAGAAGAAGAACAAGAAGAAACAAAACCTAGGAATCACACCTAGGGATTTGAATGCATCATACAACAATAAGCAAGCAATTTGCTGCTGTAATTCATAAATCTGATCATTCTATTGCGAGACAACTTTACAACCATTGAAATAGACATCCTAAAACTTATCCTACTACAATTACAAATAAATTATAATTTCATAAGGATTGAGGCTCTACAATTACTAAACCCATAAAAGAACCTTGGAAACTTTTTGTCTTACAAAAACCAATAAATGCTAATTAACATAAGCCCAAGCCCAAACACAACCATGGCCAGAAAGTACAAAAATTCTAAATATATACCTTGGGCTGATAACAGAAAATTAAATAATGAAACTACTTACCAACACTAATAAACCAAAGTAGTAGTGATCTAGTAAGGCTATGGAATAAAACAGTCAGCCCCAAAATCCACACTAAACAAAAATACTAAGATGATATGATCTATAAGCTTATGATTTCTTGACACTAGTGCATCTTGTGTCGTCTACTCTAAATTTAAAAAGAAACCATAAGTTCTCCAGTTTTAACAAAAGAATGGGTCCCACCTATATAGTGTCCATTATAAACACAATTCAAGCATTATTATTTAACAATATATGGAACAAAAGAAAAATATCACTTTTTTGTACCCAGAAGACTCATCTCCATTCTTTGTCGTAAAATATTTTTCCAAATAAGGTGTCAGTTGGATTAATGTGAACTGTGAAGTCTTCGTAGTGGGTGCAAGGGCTTAGGATTGTATACCTTCTTCACCAGGGAGGGGAGGGGAGGGTTTTAGGACTGGAGAGAGTTACCTTCCATCGTGTAACCGATACTCATGGACATTTTTTGTTTTGTTTTTTTTTTGCAAAAGTTGTAAAACAGAAATTGTGGAGAGACAGAGAGAGAGATAGGCTAAGAAAAGGGCGAGTTAGAGACAGAGACAGAATGGCTGCAGGTTCAAAGCTTGATTTTTCTCCTGGCCTACACCTCTATTTGTAGAAAATGTTTACGGAGAGTAATACAAATCCATATCGGAAAATTCTATCAACAACCAATAATCACTCCTGGATTCTATCACTCATCAATCGACCCTTAATTTAGGAATCAACAGCCGATAAGTCACATTTTATCAGTAGATCTATCAAGGCTAGTTGTATGGAGATGATGCATAAAACATGGGGCCTACAATTGTTTTCTGGAACCTTCAAATGTTTAGCTGCTTATATATGAATTAAATTTTATGCACATTTTGATTTGAAATATAATTTTGATACTAAATGACGTGATGTTCATTCAAATGCTAAATTTGATGTTCAGGGAAAAGGCACAGACAAGATATTATATGGAATTGATGACATTAGTCATTCAGCTGAAATCATCATTGTAAGTTCTGTTCACTTATTTTTCCCATCCCTATCTTCCTTTGTTGCCAATCCCCAAATGAAAAATTACTAAAAGAAATAATTGAAGATATTCTTACAATCTGATGCTGATAATAGGTTGAGGGGGAAATTGATAAGCTTTCGCTGGAGGAGGCTGGCTTCCGGAATTGTGTTAGTGTTCCAGGGGGTGCACCAGGAAAGGTTTCTTCAAAAGATTTGCCACCTATAGAAAAGGTTTGTGGTAATAATATAATTAGTTTGCACTGCTCTTTTAAGGCTGAGTGAATATGTCAGTTTAATGCCTTAATGATGCAAACATCAGTAATTCTTCTTTCTCTTCATCATCAAAATCTATCTATCTAACTATTTTGGATTAGATGTGGTCTTGGGTTCCTAATGAAATGCAATTGCCCGCCCTCCCCCCCCCCCCCTCTCTTCTCTTCTCTCCTCTGCTGCAGTTTTGTCAATGCATTCGTTATGAATTGCCTGAAATAATCATGTTGTAAATTAAACTTTCTCACTACAGACATAGGTACATCTTATATGTAAAATTTCAATGAAGTACTTGAAATACCTAGATGATTGGGCTCTTCTAATTTTTTTTATTCTGCTGTGGTAGTTGAAATAATATTCAGGACAAATCATTTAGTGATATAGATAATAACTGTTGCAAAGGAGAATTTTTTGTTGGTCCATTTGTCAAGGAGAACTTCTAAGAAATATTGTTGGTTATAATTCTGTATTTGAAAAGAAAAATCTACCAGAAAACTTTGAAAAGATTTCTGGTCTTTGCTATTAGCTACTAATCATAGTAAATTGCATTATATTGCAAAATTGTCCAAATATAGCATGCCTATTCTTGGGAAATCTATTAGAACGCCTTTATGCATAAATTCTGTTTATGTTGAATCTATCTTTGAAGGCTTTGTTTATGAAAATGATGGAACTGATAGAACTACTGATATTATTTCAAGAATTGGGACAGAATTCCCAAGAAACTGTATACAAGTACGAGACTTCTCTCCTAACACAGATTCGAGGTCTGTGCAACCTCCCTCTAAGCCAATGTGGCTTCCTTTCCCTTACCCAAAGGATGAGATACTCTCCCTCATACAGTTTCCTCTATTTATATCCTTATTCCCCTTCCCTAACTAACTTTAACTAATTAACTAACCAGAAGTTAGTTAGGTCACATTGGGTTTGGGCTTATGTCTTCTGACATAAACTCTATTTACAGCAGGCCCAATGCCATCAGAAAATGGCCTATACAAATTTATAGACATTTTTATGGGTTATGACTTTGTATAAAATGGTTTTTCTGCAACCTGGAGGCCATGAAATTAATCACATTGCTGCAAATCCTTTTATCACGCATAAGAGCATAAATAAAATGTGCTTCATGTAATTATTTTCCTGACCTACTATCTGATTCCTATTTGTCTGTCTACATCCTCATCTACATGATATTATTCTGTTCTCAATTTATTATCTTACCATTTGTTTCAACCAATAAATTTATCTCTTTAATCTATTAATTTGTGCATGCTTGTCTTTATGAAGTCAGGACACTGCATATCAATATCTGTGGAACTGCAAAGAGTACTTAGATAAGGTACGTGTATTTGGTGTCTTCCCTTTCAGTTGAATCTTTCTAGAGCAGAAGTGAACAGCTTAGTAGTTTGGTTTCCTCTCTGTTCTTTTAGGTAGTTCGCATTATCCTGGCAACTGATAATGATCCACCAGGTCAAGCTTTAGCTGAAGAGCTGGCACGGCGCCTTGGACCGGAAAGGTTATATATGCAGTCATTTATTTTTCATGTTATAGTGAGGAAGTACTGAATATAAACATAGAACTTGAGACTTGGATGTGCAGATAGTATGTTGCATGGATAGCTTGCACCTAAAACCTACAGCTTGGTGATCAAGACCCAGATATTAATGGGACCTCAACTACTTAACGCATTAGATTTAAGTTTCATGCCTGCATTGCAGTTTCAATCATGAAATATCTTGCCAATTAGAGCAAAGCTGTCCATATCCAACCACATACTTCAAGATTGTGGCCTTGTGGAATCTAGCACTTGTATAATGAGTTTATTGGATCTGAGGATAAGTCATGAATTCTGTTTTGTTCACTGGACTTGAGGCTTGTGGACTATAATGCTCACTTTTGCTTTTACTTGTAAATTTCACGATGTACTTTGTATTTACCTACTTATTTTCTCTCATTTTTGTGAACATCAGGTGTTGGCAAGTACATTGGCCAAAGAAAGATGCATTCAGCTCTTTCAAAGACGCAAATGAGGTATGACTCTGGATTTTGGTATTTTATCCTTTTTTACTTATTATTTGTTATAATTATTTCATATAATAATTTGTTGTGGAATTTTAAACAAAGTCAATAGACAACTTCCTGAATATGCTACATTGATATTTAGTTCACTAATGGCATTGGGAGCTTCTAAGAAAATGAACTTTTTAGGGCAAAATTAATGACATAATGCTTGTATTTTTTGCCTTTCAAATGCAAAAGATGCTTCCTTCATGATATAATTATTCAATTGTGGTTTATGGGCATAGGTTCTTACATGCCTGGGAGCTGGTGCTTTGAAGAGAATAGTTGAAAATGCAGAGCCATATTAGCTACAATTGCAAACTGGGTAATTCCATCGAAGTATATGCAAATGGATATAGCTTTAGGAACAGGCTTCATCAAGGTTGTATATGGAGGGCAATTTTGCATTCTTGTTAAACAATTGCAACTCTTCGATAATATTGACTCAACTCTGTTTCAGTGAGTAGTTATGTTATATTCAAAACACATTTACAAAAATATATATGAAATGATCAAATATTTGGCACTCCTAAGTTTAGGCCCCATTTGGTGCACCTAATCGTATAAGGCCTGATAGTATAAGGTAGTAAGATAAGGTTTGATAGTATAAAAGAGCTTATAAACTCTTATAGTATTAAGTGTTTGGCTTTATTGTATAAATAACCTGATTGTATTTATAAATATTTACTATGACAAAATTATCCTTTTATATAAAAAATTTCAAAAATTTAAAATAAAAACCTATCCTTTTATGGAAGAGGAAGAAGTCTTCCTTGCAAAAATGATTGTATCCTTCATCCATGGAGGCATTACAGAAGACAAAAGCAAAAGTCCACAATTTTTTGACAACTCCATTTGAAAAAATCTATGAAACACTTTTTCCAATAGCTGAGCTGATGAGATCATAGTTATAAAAATCAAACCGGACCGACTGGTGGATCGGCCAAGTAACCGGACTGAATGATTAGTTGAATCGGATATGTTTCGAACTCGGTATAATTCGATTTGACTTGGCCAGGTTGGGCTAAAAATTAGTGACTCGGCTTGTTGAACAAGTGAATTGGCGGGGTCATGAAATTAAAAAAAAAATTCTTAAACTTTGAGAAGTCACAACTTTTAACTCGTTTGTCTGATTTAGATTAATTATATGTTCATTTCATATAACTTTTTGAGATCTACTTCATGTCGATCCTAATTTTTTTAAAAAAACTCTTATTTTTTGAGTTATGAACAGTTTAATGAAAATATTAGGGTTTTTTTTATGAATTAAGGGTTAAACTCTTTTTTTTCCTTAAAGGTCATCATTTCTCTCAACATAAAGATATTTTAGTTATTTATAATGATAAATATCATCATATGTAGTATGTATTTTTATATATATATGTATTTAAATATTTATTTAATATTATGCGGTTCAACCAGTGATTCATTGGTTGAACCAGTGACTCATTGACTCAGTACCCTAACCGAGTCGACTACCAGTCCGAGTTTAATAACTATGGATGAGATTGTTCATGAGAAACTAATTCATAGGGCTATTTTTTCCTTTTTAGGGGTGACCACCATAAACATCAGTTAGCTAAAGTGAGGGAGAGAGATCTCGCTAGTTATAGTGTGGTTGTTGTGGGTACAGACCTAATCTCCCTCCTCTTTCATTAGTCTTGCTTTTGTAAAAGACGAATTGGGTCACCAAACTCACGACTTATAAGAAAGTTCATTGGATTTTTTCCAGAGGTGCTGGTTGGATGGTTTTCTTATTAGATGAATGACTCTATTGTTGGTAAACATCAGATAGAAATGAATGAAACAAATGATGTTGCGGATGATGTTGTCCTCCAATTTTGACAACAACAATTCTTCTAATTTCGACGGTGATGATGGTCAGAAAAGGTGGTTGCTGCCGTCAATGTTGTCCTCTCGTGGTGGTTGGAAAAGATGGTCGTAGAAGTGAGAGAGTGAGGGTGGGAGAGATGAGAGTTCATGGTAGAGTTGGAATAAAAAACCAATCAAGTTATATCATGTGGTGAAGGAGAGGATAATGATATACTGTTATAGTGGGATACAATTGTTTGACCTGATTTGAATATACTATCAGGTGATAACACCAAATATCTATTAAGACCTGATAACATTTCTTTACACTATTAGTTCCTCACTATCAAGTGTACCAAATGAGACCTTATTGTACAATGGGCATATTTCAAAGCATAGGAGAAACTTGCATTTGCCAAGACTCCTGTGAAAATTTAGTCACTGTCATGACACAAAGTGTAAATAAATTTTGATCATATTCATATTATTCTAATCAAATTGGGTATCCAGATATCTCATCTATATGGCAGAGTGATTTATGTTAGATTTTAAGCGTCATGCTTTTAACTGTATTCTTAAAGGTTTGAGAAATGAAAAACTTTTGTGTATGGCCTTCAGAATGACATCCTAATCAAACGGATACTTTTTACAAGTCACATATATACATGGGCATTTACAATGGTAGGATTATGGAATTATACTAATATATTGCCCTTAAGCTTTTGCTGGTTTAGAATTAATTATATAAGTACTTTGAGGAATAGTTGGAGATGATAATTAAGATGGGACACGTCACAATTTAATAAAATGACATTATATGTGATTTAATATGAAGTTTTGCATGAAAAGGAAAGTGAGTCTTTTGGAACGAAATTAACTCAAGAATTTTGGAAGCGGCAGGATATAGAAGTATATTATTAAGGGTAAAATGCAAAAAATCACCTCTAACTTTGGATCATGTGTGATTTACCTATTGAATTTCAAAAAGGGTAAAAAACATTTTCATATTTTATTAAATGTGTAAAAAAGACCATCAATCTATCGGGCTAATGAATTAAATGCAGAAAACCCCTTAATTTTTTGGTTATGTGCAATGTATTGCCGTTGTTTTTATTAAAAAAAAGTCAAAAGACTTGCTCATTATTTAATAACTGGACAATTTTTTTTTTCGCCAAACAAACATGCATCTGCTTAACAAAAATTGGACATGAGCATTAGTGGTTAGACATTAGTAATAGTGGTTAATTGCAATTGTTGAGTAACAATATTTACAGGGAGTTGCTAAAAGAACACATTCAACTAGTGGAGCAAGTCAAGGGACTTCTACTTATTTTATGTAAGTATGTGATATTCATGTGACGATTTTTGTTAACCAGATGAATGTTTATTTAGTACAAATTTTGTTTTAAAAATTAGTTAAAAGACATGTTTATTATTAAAAAAATATTTATCTTATTTTATTATTCCAATTAAAATTTATAGACAGGTTATAAAAAAAATTATTTTTTTTATAAATTTTTTATGGCTAAGATAAAACAAAAGAAATTGATAAAGAATAATCTGACCAATGAATAGTGTGGCTAGAGCCTTTCCTTTGTATTTGAATTAAATTTTGTAAACTTAATCTTGTTATATAAAAAAATTTACATTGAAATAATTTATATCATTTGAATAAAATTAATAAAAATTATTTTTAAGACGTGTAATTATTAAAATACACCCAAACTTTGATTTTGTATGTAGAGAACTTGTCAATTACTTGACTTGACCTACCGTGATTTTGCATATTGGATGTCAAACGCGTGGACACCCGGCCCTTCCAATGTGTCAAACGGGCTTTTGGGAAAACAAACATGCCATTGATGAAAGTCTTTGTTTTGGGCCGATAGGGTAAAGATATAACCCAGCAAGCAGCTTATTATTATTCATTCTTTCTGGAACGAAACGCATTTTGATTTTGAAAGCCCCTCTCTTCAGTCTCTCCCGCAAGCAAAGCAGAAGTCGACCGTTGCAATCTCGTTGGTTATCTAATTTTGCTTCTTCAGTTAAGTTCTTCTCAATTCTCTCTTTCCTCTCTTCTTCTTCTCCTTTTTTGTGCATTTCGCAATGCGCAAGAGAAAATCCTCCAACGTCTCTTCTGAGCGCCAAAATTGGGAGAAGATCTTCAACGGCTTGGTTCACATGCTTCGGAACCAGCACAATCAGCTTCAATCCCTCGCCAATGAGCGCAAATTTCTCCAAGATCGCTTCCGAATGCAACACGAAGCATGGTCTTCCGATATTCGCACTCACAAGGATCAAATCTCCGAGGTATGTAATTTCTCTATTAGGGTTTCGCTCGTTTCTGAAAAAAAAAATTACTTTTTTTTTTAATCTTTTCGTTGTAGATGAAGGGAATTTTGATATTTGAGGAGAAGAAACGCTTGCTCGAGGCGGCGCAGGCAGATTTGGTGGTGGGTTCCAAGCACAGAGAGGCTTCTATTTCCAAATGGATTTTGGGTCGGTTCAGTGTCTTTTCTTTCATGCCCATGGGGTTTTTCAGGTTTTCATAGTAAAAGCATCACATTGTATTTTTTAATTGATTTCCTTTGGAGAAATGCAAGTTTAGGATTTTGGTGTCTGTGAGAAATAGGGTTGTCTTTTCTGTTCTTGATGATTGCCCTTCTGTCCTGTTAGATCCTGAATTTGATGTTCTATTCATCAATGTTCATCCTTCAAGCAAGTGAAAGTTAGTTTTCTTGTTTCAATTAAGCATTAAGAATGCACGGTTCTTTTATTATCCGTGGTGGATTTGTTTCTTAAAATAGTGTAGTTGTTCTTTGTTTTAAATGCTCGGGTTGAGTTGTGGGGGACTCTATAGACTGCAACATGCATGCCCTCTAACCCCAGATTGGGATTGTTTGCATAGGATAGGATCGAAGTTAAACTTATAATTTCTTGAATGTGAATAGGTTTATGTGATCAGTGACTCTAAGACTTGGCTTAGACGGTGAAATTCCCCCAATCCATCCTGGAAGGGTCCTGGATAACTCCTCTGTTGAAGATTCATCATTTACTCTAGTATCGTAGTTCTAGATTGGGATTATTTGCATTTCTTGAGTTTGAATAAGTTTATATGGTACATGACCGTGAGAATTGGCTTAGATGGTGAAATACCTGATCCATTTTGGAAAGTTCATGGATTCTATCCCCATGGGTGATGGACCACTCCTACCTTGCTGCAGATAGAAATTTTTTGTTAAGCTGCTTTAAATTATCAATAATGGTGTCCTCATTTTTGCAACTCCAGGGAAGTTTTGATGATTGTTGACACTTGGGGGGTTAAGCTATTTCTCGATTTGAAATTGTTCTAACCCCAGTTCTTGACTTTAAGATTTTATTTTAATTGCAGAACACACAGAGGATGAGTTGGCAGATTTTAAAGCTTGGTTTGAATTCCTTTCTCGTAAATCCTCTGATGTAGAAGTATGTCAGCTGTCAGCATTGCATATTTCTTGAATTTTCTGATTTTTTATGCATTTCATTTTGATGAGCATTCGCTTTATAACAGGATCAAGGAACAGTATTTAAGAATGCTGACAAGAGGAAGAAAGGAGCCACTGATAGTGAGAACAAGTCTATTTGGAACAATGGAGAAGAAGAGAAATCTTCCAAGAAATTCGAAGGTGAATTGAGAAGGTTAAAAAAAGAATGTGAGAAGCTTGCTTTAGAAAAAAGTTCGGAGGTATCGGCTCTCTTGGCAGAAAAGAAATTTGTGTGGAATCAATATAATATAATGGAGAACGATTACACTAATAAATTAAGGACTAAACAAGCTGAAGTAGAAAAAGCAAATGAGAAGATAGAGATACTTGTTTCCAGCACGGAGCAACTGCAGTCAGCAAATAATGAAAAAGATAGTACAATTTCACAGTTAGAAAGTAAACTGGGTTATATGGAGGCTAATACAAAAAGATTGAGCGAAGAAATATCAAGACTCTCCATGGAGTTGGAATCATTAAGAAAGTCCAGGAACAACCAAGTCACACCTGTTTTAAATCATTGCACGGCAGGAACTAAAACTTCTAGCTCTGGAATCGTTAGGAGCTGCAGGAGTAGAAGTAATAGTATCACCTTGAAGAAAGAAATATGTACTCCAGATGCCCCTGCTCCTGCTAAGGTCTCTGAAAAGGTATAGCCTGTGCTTTACTGATTGCACTTATCTTCCTATATCATCCTGGTGTAATTTCTTTTGGTACAAGCATTAATTAATATTTGCTTTCTTTGATATGCCCCTTGATTTAGAGCTCAGGATTTTGTACCCGGAGCGGTTTGTAAGTGGGAGAACCACCCATTTCCTAAATACAAACAATATTTGAGAAGAAATTTAACAAAACATGATATTGCAGTCCTCGCAGAAACCATAACTTGTGTGTTGGGTTTGCACAGCTATAAAGAACACAGGAGCCATATCTGCACCCCAAAAAAAAAATTTGATTCTTGTAGAGTACCTTCTATTAATTGGATGACAACCTAGTCTTATTCATTGTATTAGTTACCATTCATGATTTGCTCTTAATGTCCTCAGCTGTGCAGTGTTTGCAATCCAGTAGTAACATCTGCGTCCTCATACATTTCACAATCACTTGCCAACCTGATATGGTCAGTTTAGCATATCCGGTTGCTTGTTGAGTTGCATTATGTTGGGTATCTAGAAATAGCTTCAGAAGTCATTCATGTTCCAGTAGTTAAGGGTGCTATTGTCTAATGTCACTTTTTGGTCCTTCCTATGTGTATTTACCACATAGAAGTGAAGCCAAGTTTCGCTGGTTGGGTGGGTGAAAGTTTAGATAAACAAGGTCCTAAGTTTAATTTCATTTTAGAATTGAGAAATGAACGTGTTCCTTATTATTTTCTTTTTCTTCCATTCCTTGAATCTTGCTGTCCAGGTAAATAGAAGTCTGAAGAGGAAAGAAGGTCCAGTTATTCCCATCTCTGAGACTCCAAAACTGTTCTCTTCCAACTTCAAGGTTCCAAAATTGAAGTCCTCTTTAGGGTCCAGATGACAGATGACATCTTTCTGTTAATTTTTAGCGTATTAGGAGTTGGTAGTCTTGTATATGGTTTTTGTATGATGCACTTTTTATGTAAATTATGTATGAGCTTTCTGTTTGTTCATAATTCTTCTAATGAACATGTTTGGAGTAAGTTTGTATGAGATACCACTCTTTAGGTAAATTATGTATTAGTTTGGAACAAGATTTGTTCATAATTCTACTAAAGAAAATGGTAGATTTTTGTTAATCTTATTGTCGGTTATTCCCCCCCTATATTTCTGTTCAATATTGGAATTTGGAAGTTAATATAATGGTTGTTTGAGTAGGCAAGCGCGCTGGTAATTTGACCTCAGAAGCCCGGTTGAAAAACAAACAGACAAATAAAAATTTCAGAAGCATGATTGCGGGCGGACACAATTGATGAAGCTTTGGTAGCAAAGTAACATGATTGATCTGAAAAAAAGATTGCGAAAACCAGAAATAATGTAAATTAGACCAATACTTAATAAAGTTTAATTTTGATTCACTGTCAGTGTAAAATTTTTTTACATTGTCATCGAATTATATATTACACTGTCATCGAATTATATATTGTCAACTTATTAAAAGAGTTTGATTATTATAACAACTATTTCAAAAGTCTAATACTTTTAATAATATGTTAGTACATGATTGGATGACTGTATAATTTTTTTTTTACACTAATAGTAAATTAAAATTAAATCCTATTTAATATGAATGGATTAATATTTAGCGATTGACAAAAAAAAATCTAACGAAGAACAAGGTGAATTGAGGAAAAATCAACAATCAACAATAAAAAAAAAACTAGCATAAAAAGCCCGCCTGTTGCTCGACTATGAAAAATGTTACATTATCAAATGGCAACGTAATAATTATTACTCCTTAATAAGTGTCATTTAAAAAAAAAATATTCCATATTATGTGTTATTTTAGAAATACAATGAAGAATTAATTATTTTTTTACCAAATTTATCATTGTCTCTTGGATACTCTAATTTCTAGTATTTCTTAATATTTACTCATGTAACTTTTTTCTCCTTCTTATCACCTCCTTTATTGACCTATCACAATTTTTTTTGTGTGCATATTATACCTTTTGCTATAATTGAGGCTAATTTAATTTAATCAAAAGGATAATTTAGTTAGATATAATTATTTTTTCCTAGAATCAAGGCAATTTAATTATTTTTCTAATACTTGTGTCATTACCTTAAATGACACTTATTAAGAAACAGACAGAGTATTAGTTAATTAATTTTTTAATCAATTATTTATTTTTTTTAATAGTAAAAATGTGTTTTTTAATTAACTATATTATATTTGAACCAAAATTTTTATTTTTTTCTCTCCCCATTTCCCTTTTTTTACTTTTTCTGAAATTCAAAAAAGAATACATCAAGTTTAAAAGACATTTTAGTAAAAAATAATCTTGTTAATTTGGCACCTTGAGAGGCCAAACAGAATTGCCAAGTCCTCCTAGAAGCTTGGATCGTTGAATGTGTAAGAGAATCATGCAGCAACTCGAGCAATTCGATACCCATTGCTCTGACTGTATGCCCATCACAAGGTATGTGATGCCAGATCAAACGATCATCCCCCAAATTAGCTGTAATTTGAAGGACAACTTCTACAATGTCGTGAGGAAATCTTTCTATGCAAATGTGTTGCTTTTCCATAGTCCTGTTACGTGATCAATGAATAGGCTAACATAATAATCACTTCAAGAGTTCCGTAAGGACACCTCCAAGCAAGGGCGGACCTTTAATGGCCCCTCTAAATTTTTTTGTAATTTTTTATACATATATAATCTTTATTGAAAGGAAAATTATGAAAGACTTAACTTCTAAGTTATAATTAATAATTTCAAGTCTTTAAAAGAATGAAGAGAAACACTTTAAGAAAAGGGTATTTATAATCTTTTTATTTACCTTTTATTTTTAATTTGTTTTATTTGATAACTTGTTTGAAATTTTAGAAATATGATACTTTTTTAAATATGAATACATTAAAATTATATAAAATCCTTTCTTTTAAATATGTATAATATAATAAATTAATTATATTTTTTGTCTCATAAAATTTTAGTTCAAAATTTACTACTGCGATTCCAAGGTAAAAGGCGGACATGTTGGGCACTAAGAATCCCTCCCAGTATAAATTCAAAAAGAGTCCATTGCCTATATACCATCTTATAGCTAATGCCATTCCTCTTAGCTCATTGTATGTGGGTATATGACTTGAGGGTTTATTTTGATTTATTGTAAGTGTAAAATTTATTTACACTATCATTTAATAATGTATTATTAAATTATTAAAAGAGTTTAAATATCATAACCAATGTTTTAAAAGCCAGTTAAACCATAGAACCGAAAAAGAGAGTGGTTTATGATTTAATCGGTTTAACCAAACTAACATATGGTCGAACCGATATATATATATATATATATATTAAATGAAGTCATAATTACTATTTATCCAATGAAGCAAAAAAAAAGATGGTACAAGTTTGGTACAAACGAGCTCATCATTAGCTAAAGATGTTTGAAGGCATAAAAATATAAAATTTAGGTCTTTGGGGCATTGCTAGCTCAAAAAATATTGAAAATCTTAAGATTTTTTAAAAATTTTTTAATAAAAAATCAATTTGAAAATTGTTAATGGTTGAACTAATTGATTTTTTTATTTTCAGTTTTGTACTGGTTTAACTGGTTTTATTTGATTTTTTGTGGTTGAATCGCTCTAACGGTTCTTTGATTGAACTAAAACCGGCAAGTCTCTTAATCCATGGTCCAACCGATTTAGTTTGACCGATTTTTAAAACACTAATCATAACAACTACTTAAAAATCAAACTTTTTTTATAATATGTTAATACATCACTTGATGATAATTAAAAAAATTTTAAACTTATCACCTAATGTAGGATATATATATATATATATATGAGATTCTTTCAATATAAATTTTTTTATAAAAGTATCGATATTTTTAATAATTAGTGATTAATATTTAGTCACGTATTTTATTTTATTAAAATATAAATAAAATATTTAAGTTTTAATTAAATAAAACACATAATCAAATATTAATCACTAATTATAAAAAAATATTAATATTCTCACAAAAAAAATAAAAATACCGAAAAATCGAGTACTACTACTCACAAAAAATAAAGTACGAAAAAATCCTGCTCTCACTCTCTAAAAAGTAAAAATATAAAAAGAAAAAGAATAGATATTGGAGGCCCGTTTTGTTTAGTGTTGTACAAGGCAGGCAGGCACCCTTAAACCCTTTTGTTTTCCCCCCTTTCAGTTGTCGCCTCGCCACACACGCACAGCACCGCACCCCATGGAGACATAAAACACAACCAAACAGGACACCGTGAGTGGAAGAAGAAGCCCTTGCTACCTTCAAAGCGGTGAAACCCCCAGACATGCGTCTTCGTTATCCCCACACTCTACTCCACAACCTCCCCTTCATATCCTCAAAACCCAAACTCACTACTACCATGACCACCCAAACCTTGTTCCACTCCACGCCAACTGCATTTTCAACCCTCAAAACATCTCAAAGCCACCCTCTTTACTCCCCCAGACTCTTCTTTACCGTGTTTTCTTCAAAACCCATTTCCAAAAATGGTCCATTCTCACGCATGACCAATGGGTATTCTCATACTTCTCATGCCAGGGTCCCTATTCCTGGTAAGCTTCTCTTCTCTTCTCTTCTCTTGAGCCATTCACCTTTTTTTTTCTAGGGGGTAAAATACCCTGAAAATGTGTATCAAACTGCTAACTTTTTGTGTAACTGATTTCGTTTCCCAAGCTCGTTTGGAGAACACGGAGGAGAATAAAATGGAGGAGCAATTCAAGGTTTTGAAACGGAAATTGCAGGCGGTTGGAATGGAAACCAAATTATGCGTAACGGGGCAATACAACCACTTGTCTTGTCCAAGGGTATCTGTTTTTTTATTTTTATTTTTTACCCTCTTTTTGTTAAGTGTTTCCTGTTAATCGTTTCAAAGTTGAATGCTTTTTTGAACAGCAGAAACTTTTGAAGAAGTTGTTATCAAATGTAGTGTTTTTATACATTGGAAAGTACTGCAATTCTATAAGAACTTCTCCCCAAACCACTGTTCACTTGACCATCAGAACTAGGTTCGGTTGGCTTCCAGTTTTGGGCTTTGGTCTCAAAATGTTGACTTCCCCTCCCAATGGCATGCTTCAAACTGTAGTATGCTGTATACTCATTTCTATAGTGACATCAAAATATTGTGTCTTTGTTATTGGTCCTATTTCAGGTTTGGAGTTGTGTGAAATTTTTGTCCTAGGAGATTGATAAGAAAAAGGTCTTTTTCCTTTATTTTTGGTATGGAATAGATTTAAATAGTTTAACTTAAAGTAATTATTTGTAGGGGTAACTTTAATTCGAGTTGAGGGAGTAGATTATGCTGTTAAACATGCAATCCCCAATTTACCGAACAAAATATATAAAACAAAATATTGGATGGAAGATTTTTTATTAATTATTTCAGAACAATACATCTAACTTAGATGTTCTATTGATTGATGAATTTCTTCTTTTTTTTTTTCAATCTCCTTTCATTTTACTTTGGGCAAGTAGGGCTACACGAGGAGAGTAGTTCATTCTCCTTGCATAGATCTCATTTCATACATCTCAATGGGATTTGAACATGTTTTCTGTGGCCAGTTTTATATGTGCTTTTTAATACTCTCATCTTTTGTGTGTTAGTGCCAAGGCGGTGAATCAGGAGAAAGGAGTTTATCTCTTTACATCGAGCCTGACGGGTTTGTTACTTCTCATTTTTTTCATAAACTTATATCTCATTCTATTTGTCAGTGGATCATAGTTCTACTTTGTTTTAATTTTGGCAAATTTTGAGAGTTTTAGGGGGTCTGCTTTATGGGTGTGCTTTCGTGCAAAGTGTGGGTGGAGAGGCAGCATACAGGTTAGATCTTTTTGATTTTTAAAGTATCTCATGTCCCGCTTAACACAGGTGGATGTGTGAATCAGTTCATTTTTCCTCCTTCTATTGTAGGCCTTTGCTGGTAGCGGTTCATCTTCTGCAACAATGAGTCAAGTAACCAAAATTAAGAAAATAAGAGAAATTACAGAGGAGGAGTTGCAGCTAGAACCACTTTGTAATGAGGTCATTAAATCTTAACTTACCTAATTTTGTCCCTGCTCTTTTTGAACTCTGGTTGTGCTGTACTATTGATATAGATGGTGCAGACATTGCTTACAAGCAAAATCTCTTGTCTATGGCTTAATATTTTGTTCTATACAACTGAGTGCATGATTCTCTTTTATAGGCAGGGGCCAGTTTTTTTCCCCTTCACTGATGATTTAGAAACATTTGATTTCCGGAACCTTTTTATTGAAATGTTAGCAATAGAGATAATTATTTTCCTTGGGTCCAACTACTTGGTTCCTTCCATAACGAGTTGTGTGTGGTTGCTTGCCTATGCACGATTTACTAATCTTTTGTTATTGAGTAACTTTCAACAGAGACCATGAATCTTGAATTTCACAGTTGGATTTTAACCACCTACTGTACCAATCATATACATGAAATTTTTTGAAAGATATATTGAATGTTAAGTGTAGATAATATTAATTGAAATATGGATTCTTCTTCCACCTCTTTCTACATTGAGGTTGCTTGGCAGCTATAGAATAGGCTTTTTGGTATTTCTAATGGGTAGTGTGTGTCCAGATAGATTAGAACGCTATTTTCCTTCTCATTCTGAATTTTTGGGCAAAGAGAAAAGATCAAGGAAGAAATCTGATCTCTTTGCAGGGATGTGGTGCAGCTCGTTAGAGTGTGATGCTAGTATTTACAATCAGAGTGTCTTCTCCTTACAAACTATGTGGGACCGAATCTTTTGTCTTTTTCTTGTGGTGGTCAGCTAATGATTTTTCTTTTTGGTGTTTTGGGGGGGGGGTTTCTTTGTTGGACATGCCAGGGCATCAAAGAATTTTGAGTTAATACCTTCCTCTTCTCTGTTTTCTTTTCTCTGTCTTCTGGGTGTTTTTGGAGGACGCCTTGTCCAACAAGTTGTATTTTTCTATTTGTGTATTCTTCCTTTTATCAGAAAGAGAAAAGAACCTATACCTAGAGTTTTTGATCCAATGGTGGGATGCTGCTAAAAGTTATTGAAAGGTGTAAATTTAATTTTGTTTAAACCAATGTCAATTGATTTTACTGCATAAACCAATGTCAATTGATTTTACTGCATATATTCTTATTTCTTTATTCGCAGATTCCTATATATACATAAAACCACGCAAACATGCATGAGTGCAGAGGCACTTACACGAACTCACACTGACAGGGTAGAGCTAGAGCAAATTAGCTGGGGGGGCCAAAGAAAAATAAATTGTTGAGGGGGGCCAAATTATTATTATTTTTTTAAAATTACATTAGGAATCAATTTTTTTTAAGAAAATTGAGGGGTGCCAAGCAAGGCCCTCCTCAACTATAAGGAGCTGCTGCCCTTTCTCTCTCACACACAAATACATGGTTGGCATCGTGGTTGTCAAACGTGCGAGTTTACGTAAACTCATGGAGGCTCTGCAAATTTGAATCGTAAACTCGTAAGAGTTTACTTACTCCAATAATAATATTAAAAATAAATATCGTAGACCTAAACATAATGAAATAGCATATCCATAATCAACGTTCATCATTCCAACTCCATAATAAAGCAAACAAAATAGATATGGTATTTAGTTAGTGATTAAAATTGATATGTGATGTATATCTTGCTTTGTATGTTTTTTCAATTGTATTGGTGGTAAATTTGATAATTTATTTGTTCTCAAGCAATGTAGTGAATACAACTTTGTTTGCCTTATTTCAGCTGCTCGCATATTTCGCAGAGCGCATGATTTCAAAGGAGACTCTGCAGAGAAATGCTGTCAAGCAGAGAAAATATGACGATCAGGTTCACATAACTACTAAATTATGAGCTTAGTTTGAGTGTCGTTGAAAATTTCATTTTAAGATAACAATGATCCAGTTTGTAAACAAGGTAAATTTGCTGGTACTGTTATCAAGGCAGAACAGATTGTACAGATACTTAATTAAAATATGACATTCTGGATCTCTTTTTCAAATGATAAAAGAATTAGGAATATGATATTCTGAATATCTATCTTTGATGTATTAATAGTTCCGATGACATTCCTTCTTATGATTATGTGGCTTCTTTCATTGAAAGAGAGATCAAAGAGCAAACGATTCGAGGTTGGTCTTGGTTTACTATAAAATGCTCCATGGGATACATGTAGTAATTTTGAATTTGGTGATATGATTGATATCAGTTACACCTTCTACGAGGCAAAGAAAAAGGCAGTGTTAAAAAATACGAATTTTACTATTTAATTTTCACTTGAAACAAGATAGTGTTGTACTTATTGATCAGTTAAGCAAGGATTGTGGGTGATTTTTGTTTAATGAAGATGATACTTTGAAAGCTCAACTATATTCGAGGGCAATATATAAACATTTACTCTCTTTATGTAGCTAGTGTCCCATCCCCACTCTTTTACTTTACAAGTGACTGACCTGTGTTACTAATTGTTTCTGTAACATATGTTTGGTAGATTGTTATTGCATTCACATATCGTCGTAATGGAGCGCTTATTAGTTGCAAGTATCGAGACATCAACAAGAAATTTTGGCAGGTATATGCAACTTCTGATACTGTACATTTTTAAATTGTGTTAAAATTGATATGTTGAGAATTATTTAGTTTAAAAAAAATATCAGAGATAGAAAACATCTGTACATATTTTGGTGAGC
Source organism: Styphnolobium japonicum (assembly GCA_023212625.1). Lineage (NCBI taxonomy): Eukaryota > Viridiplantae > Streptophyta > Magnoliopsida > Fabales > Fabaceae > Styphnolobium > Styphnolobium japonicum. The sequence continues at coordinate 13,171,223 of JALBWW010000003.1, read as the reverse complement.
ACATTTAAATGACAAACATCTCTACAACATGGCAGTTTTCTGTTAAGAGTATTAGTGTTTGTGTTTTTAGTTATTGGCATTTGGGCTGAGCTTATACTGTTACACTTTTTTTTTTTGATAAAAAAAGAATTTCATTGAGATGAAGAGAGAAATATACAAAAATATTGGAGGATAAGGAATCCTCTATGACAAAAAAGCAAGACACTAGACAAAAGAGAACGAAGAAAACATAAAAAAAAGCAAAGTCGCCCAATCCCTAGTTATATCTGTTAGGAAAATCCTTTTGAAAAGACCATGTGCTTTATACCAAATAGAGGCCAAACGCCAAATCTTATCCCAAATCAGATGATGTGCCAAACAAACCTCTTAAAGATACTTGAGTTACGCTCTAACCAAATGCACCAAAGTGTAGCAAAGACTGCAGATTGCCACAGACGTTTAGATAACCACAATTTATGTATATAAATACAGACACAAGAGAGTCTAATAATTTTGATTAGTGCCTCCAAGGTTTATGTTCTCATTCTCTCTCTCTCTCCTTTTTCGGTATCATAACTTCACAATGAGTGGTAGTTGGTGACAACATAAACAGACACACAACACTCAATGGGAAAGCAATGTCTGGCCTGGAAACTGTCAAATAGTTCAGTTTTCCCACTAATGTGCTGTATCTTTTGGTTCACTAAGCCCTACTCCTTCATCTGTGTAAGCTTTACATTTGGCTCCATAGGTGTCTTACATGGTCTAGCTCCCAATGGGCCATCTCATCAAGCAAATCAAGGGACATACTTCCTTTGAGATAGGAAGATGCCTTTTTTGCAATGGATGACTTCTATTCCTAGAAATTATCTGAGGACCCAAATCCTTTGGTTCAGATTAGTGCCTACAACCTTTTTGCACTTAATCTCCCCCTCTCTTTTCCTTTATCTCCCTTCTTCCATTTTCCTTTTTCATGTTTTGTCCCTAAAATTCCAAAAACATCCTTATTATATTAGCACATTTGTTTACTAAATTAATATAAAGTATGGGGTTATAAATGTAATTAAACAAATAAAATAAAATAAATTTAGATAACTAACCCTACTTTATCTTTCCACTCTCATTATTATTATTATTATTGTTAATATTAAATTTTGGGTAAGCTAGGTGTCATTAGGCTACAAGGCCATTGCCCCACTCTCCTTATTTTTCTTCTTCTTCTCTCTCTCTCTCTCTCTCTCTCTACTTTCAAATACTATATTCTTGTCTTATTTTATATAAGATCATGTTGGAATATTTTTTTTTTGTCATTATTGTCTTAACATCTCTTTTCTGTCAGTTGTCCAATGTTTTGATTTTATGCTCATATCATATCTTTCTGATTTTATAACTGGTTACATCTTTTTCCTCTAATATCTTTTTATTTCAGGAGGTGGATACTGAAAAGATCTTTTATGGATTGGATGATATAGAGGGACAAAGTGATATTATCATTGTATGTATTCTCCCGTGTCTGTAGAAATTATGCAATTATGCAAAGGTTAAAGTTTTGCTTTATGCTTAGTATATTGCTTTTATGCTGTAGGTTGAAGGTGAAATGGACAAGCTGGCACTGGAAGAAGCTGGCTTCCGCAATTGTGTGAGTGTTCCTGATGGTGCACCTCCATCAGTCTCCTCAAAGGAGTTGCCACCTAAGGAGAAGGTCTGTTTTATGCTTAACATGCTGGATCTGTAATTTTGTTAATGTAGTTCTTCTATATTACAGAAACAATTCAATGATAATTTTTCACTTATCCATTGCCAATCTTTACTGTGGTCCCTTATGTAATGTTGGAATCTGATGCTTCTTGTCGTTCTGTAAAGCTAGGACACAAAGTATCAGTATCTGTGGAACTGCAAAGATCAACTTCAGATGGTCTGTAATTGTTATTCTTCCTTTCTTTAGAATGTACTGAAAAATAAACAGCGTTTTATTAGCTTTCCTCATTTGGTTTCTCAATATTTATATTGATAGGCATCCCGGATTATACTTGCCACTGATGGGGATCCACCTGGTCAAGCCTTGGCTGAGGAGCTTGCACGCCGCCTTGGGAAAGAAAGGTTTAAATGTTTTTGTCTTGATTTTACTACTTAAATTCTCATTGTTCTATTTGAGCAAATCTCGAGTAGTTACACTTATAGTTTGCAGATGATACCATTTTGTATTGAGAATAGTATCAATTTTTTTTATGTGCTGTATATTCTATTGTATTTGGGTGTGTAACTTTTGAAGCAAACAGGATGCTAAGACTTTGTGGGGATAAACTATTTTTGAGTTGCTTATACGTGTTTAGTCAAAAAATTGCTTGTTTTATTAAGATAAAGGATGTACCTATAATTCTTTTATGGGATAGGGTTGTTTATTTTGGCATCCTTTTGATTCTCTATATATTGTTTCCAAATCTTCATGGGTACATAAGACAGAAAACTATTCTATGTCTATTGTTTATTTTGTTTTTTTTTCCTTCCATTTTTTGAAGATTTGGTAGGATTTATTTTCCTCTTTTTATTGTACATTCTCTGTTGATAACATTGTTCTGTTATAAGGAAGAATAACCTTTCTTTCTTGTGTGCTTGCAGATGCTGGCGGATCAGGTGGCCTGAGAAAAATGGGGTTGATCATTTCAAAGATGCAAATGAGGTCAGATATCAATATGCTTGCACGAACACCCTCACCTGCACAACCCCCCCCCTCCCCCCAACAACAAAAAAAAGAAAACAAAATAAATAAATAAAAATGATTCACGTGTAACTTATCTCTAGACAACTCTTACTTGGATACACTGAACATCATCAACTGACAATGAAGATGCATGTAACACATAGAACTGTGTTGGTATTGTCTGCCTTTACACTCCTTAACCCACTTCATTTTTTTTATTTTTTTTTGTGGCAGGAGGTTTTAACCTATGACCTCCTGCAAATGCAAAGTGCAAACAACCCATACCCCTCACCATAGTCCCCTTATAGTGGCGTAACCCACTTCATGTTTTACATACATGGTCTGTGAATTTATTGTTGGGTAAAATGCACAAACACCCCTTTAATTTTGGGTGAGTTGCATGTACACCCCTCAACTAACAAAAGTAGCTATTAAATAATTCAATTATCTAATTTGTAGTAATTAAGTTTACCATCCAATCGTCTGTTAACTTTAATTGAGGCTCTCAGGTCATGTGATGTGCACATGATTTATCAACTATTTTTTTGTTTTCGTTTTTTTAAATAACTCATAAAAAGATTATTTTAAATTAAAAAAAACAGCTGAATTCAATTCAACGAACGTGGTAATCGTGTACTGGCTCGAAGCAGTCTTCTCTTTCAGCTTGACAATCAATGTCCTTGATCATCTGCAATCCTAATCAAATTCAAAATCAGATTCAATTCAGCAATGAGAATCATGATTAAAGAAGAGAATTCAGCAAAAGCGAATTTGACACCACACCTATTTGTAGGGAGGATGAGATGGAAGGTTACAGGATCTGGGAGCAGCAACTTTTTTGGGTTTTGGTTCCTTCGCTTTCTTGGCCTTGGCTGCAGGCTTGGTGGGCTCTTTCTCCTTGAGTGGGTCAGTGTTTGCTGGCTCTGGTGCGGGTTCCATGGCCACAGTGAGCTCTTCCAATGCCTTGGCTGAACCAAAAGGGTAAGGGTTTGGAAGCATGGGAGAGTGAATTGAAATATAATGGATATGGATATGTGAAGGATGTAGCTACTGGGAATTTCGTTGGAAATTTCCCGGAATTCAGTGCCATGAGGAAGACTGCTCCATCCAAATTCAAATTGCAAACCCTAAACTCCAAATTGAATTTAGTTTTTTTTTTAAATAATGATTTTATTATGTTATTTAAAAACAAAAAACAATTTTTTTAATAAGTCATGTGCTCATCATGTGAACAGAAGATTGGATGCAAAACTTAATTGCTACAAATTAGATATTTTAAGTATTTATTAACTACTTTTTTTATTTGAAGGGGTGTACATGCAACTCACCCAAAGTTGAAGGGGTGTCTGTGCATTTTACCCTTCATTGTCATCCATACATGGCTTGTTATTGTTAATGTGTACGATTGGTAGGTTAGATGGCAAGTTGGAAACTTAGGACTGCAAGACTTTAAGTTAAAATTATGCAGTTCCCTTTCCGGTGCATGCCATTCATGATGTTCTAGCTTTTATGGTTTTATTGACATATATATTAGTCTGTTTTCTTTTTCCCTTTTCTGGTTTGTTTATGTCTACTTCTTATGCAGAGCCATTTGAAGTAGTTTGTCTGTAATTTTACTCTATGATCACTGTAGCAACCGTTTAACTTATTCACAGGTTCTCATGTATTTGGGTGCTGATGCACTGAAGGAAGTGATTGAAAAGGCAGAATTATATCCTATACGTGGATTGTTTAACTTCAGAGATTACTTTGCTGAGATTGATGCATATTATCATCGAACTTTAGGATATGAATATGGTGTCTCAACTGGGTGGAATAATCTAAATGAGTTATACAATGTAAGGGAGTTATATTACATTTCTATATCTTCTTGATATGATACTAACATTTTGTTGTGTGTGTATATATATATATGTTTTAAATTTTTAGGGATAAGAATATACCAAAAAAATAAGGATCCACCAAGAATGCAGGTTGTTGTCCTATAATGTGATTTAAATCTCATAATTAGGGAGGAATGAAAATAAATATTCAAGAGAATAGCATCCACTGGATGTTGAACTGAATTCCTGAAGGAAAAACCAAGCCAAGGAGTAACAAATCAAAACTTACCCAATCAAGCACAAGTAACTTCCTATACAAAATGCCCTTCTGCATCATTAAAAGAGGTAGCTGAGCTGCGATAATTCATAAAGGCATTGCTCTTGGTATATAAATATCTTTTTTAGAAATTATTTTGATAAAATATCATTTCATAGGTATACACGAATAAAATACTGTTAGCTTTTAATATGACTTTTAATTTTTTCATTAAAAAAATACAACTGTTTTAATAAATAATTTAAACAAATAGATATGTTGTGTTGGGAAATCATAAATGTAAAAGATAATTGAAGAGTGCCAGACTTAACGATACTATTTATAAAACAAAGGATCATTTACACCAAAAGAAGAAAAACACAGGATCATCTATACTGAAGGCTTTGTTTGTAATTATTAGAATTAATAAGACAATGTATAAATGAGGCTTATTCTATTAAGTAGATTTTCATACATGGACCTTTGTCTTTTTCTTTGCAGTGATGCTGAAGAACTGGTTCAATGACTTACATTTTTTTGTTCAAGCCAACTTTTTGGTTTCTGTGTAAACTATGCATTACAGAACCTTGAATGTGCAGTGTTCTCATTATTTCATTGGTTCCTTCCTTAAGATGGCTGCCAAGTCTACAATACCATTTTCTTGTCTATCTTCCCAAATTAGTCCTCACCCTTTTTACCAGTTTCTCTTATTTATCTAAATAGACAACCAGTAGTCTTTTTCCCTGTCACTAACCCAGAGCTTTATTTTTTTAATGCCTATAACTATCTTCTCAGGATATAGGACGTTAACTGACACCAAAAGTTTATTTTTGAATCCTACTCCTACTTCAAGCTTGAATTTGAAGTTTATGTTCCAACTTCCAACCTGTAGACCTTTTAATCTGTCATCTTTTGTCATGTTTTAGCATGCACTGATTTTGCAATAGGAAAACTTTCTATCAACTGTCACCAAACAGGGTAGAAAGTCAAAGTTTTATATTTCTGATGGATTTAAGTTTTTTCTGTTGGTGCATTCTGACTGATCTGTGGATTTACTAAATTGTCTAATGTGTCATTATGACATAAGAGGAAAGGTGCAATTTGTTGTAATTGGATTGGTGTGTGAAAAAGAATTAATGATTTTGAGTTGGTATTCAGTGGTATATTGCAACATGTATCATGCGTTTAATCATAAGATACATATTTTCAGTGCCTTGCCTGTTTTTGACACAATATGATCTTGAATGATTGTTGATGGAATTTTATATGAAAGATATTTAGTTGTTAAGAAATGAATGTTTTTTATTCTAGATCATACGTTTAAATGTACTCTTGAATGCTTCATACGTAGTGATTTGATCCACAAACAACAATTACTAGTGACTTGATCTATTCTTCAAATATTTTTTCAACAAAAATATTCGTTATTGGGCATATAGTAATAATAGAACTTTTTCTATGTGACTGGAAATGGAGATGTCAATTTTGTTCTAATTAAATTACTTTTTTCAGGTTGTGCCAGGAGAACTGACTATAGTAACCGGGGTTCCCAATTCAGGGAAGAGTGAGTGGATTGATGCTCTTATTTGTAATCTTAACCATATTGCTGGCTGGAAATTTGTGCTTTGTTCCATGGAGAACTTGGTGAGATATTCATTCTTGACTTCCAAAATTAAGTTTGTCTTTGCAACTTTAACTGGAAGGAAAATTGTTAAGTGTTTCTGAGCTTGTTGTGAGATATCTATTGGACACTTCATTAAGGAGACTCTCAAATGGTAGGTCATTTTTAGATATTTGAGGGAATACTATGATAATTCCTGTGCTTACGCATGTATTTCCATTGTAATTTTATGTTTTGTTTCTGTTATTCAGATATTTTTTCTCTTATAATAAAAATAAATAAATTCTCTTTCTCTCTCCAGTTATACTTTTTTAGCAATGTTCTTTTTTAATTGCATCTGATGATGATTTTTTGTCTGATAGTTAACTGAATGGGTTTCGGAAAACTGTTGATTTCTTAGCTGGTTGTGGATGCTCCTTATTGCATAAGCATCATTGGATGAATAAAATTGCTCTATTTGTCTCCAACATGCTGCTTCTTCATATTAATGGAACTGCTAAAATGTTTGGGAAATCGAAACCCTCAGAGTGATTAGAAGAAGTATGACCTACACCAGAATGGTTGTGGTGGCAAGTCCACAATCATTGCCATGTACATACGTCCCTGAAAGTTTATCTGTTGGTAGGCCCTGTTAGAAGATATAAATAAAAAAATTCTAATCCTGAGTCTAATTGCTTTAGCTTTTATGTGAAATGGTTTCTTGAAATGGTACCAAAGCCTCCTCTAACAAGTGGTCAAGAGTTTGTTAAATGCCACCCCTCTTCTGTCAATCAGTACAAGGTAAAGTGAGCTTGTGCTTTACCATCACTTCGAGCTCAAATGGCTATCTGCAGGAGATTTGCTCCCATATTTCATCTATGGGATATGATGACTTTCTCGGTTTCTTTGTGGGCCCCAGAAGATAATTCTTTTAGGATGGTCTATTTGTCAGATATGCAGTGGGACTGGAAAGGTCTTACAGCTGATGTTTTCTTATTTTAAAAATTCTTTTTGACTTTTTGTCCTTTTGGTTTGTTTTTGGAGGATGTCTTGTCCTATGTTCCTGTTTTTTTTTTTACTAGAAATTGTAGTTCTTCATTATTTTCCATAAATGATTTGTCTGAATGATATGTATTCATTACGGTTTCTGTTGTTGCTTGTCCTCTGATATGGTATGTGATATTGCTCAAATTTGATAGATGTAGTAGAGAAAATCTTATTTCCATCTCGAAAATGAAATTGGTTTACTTGAAAGAACTTTACTATGTTGAATAGTATTTTAATTATTTTGTTATAAGGAGAAAAAAGAAGAGGGGGGGGGGGGCTATGGACCTATACATATCTTGTTAATCCAGTAGTTAGGTCATCACATTATATCTTTCACAGGGAGCGTTGGGTGTATTGGGATTAGGGTTTGAGTGTTGAATGGCTACTTCTTGTAATCTTCATTGATCGTAGTGAATTTTATCTGTGTTTCACCTACAGTTAGCTGTAGGTTGAACCACGTTAAATTCTGTGTCAATTTCTCTTCTTATTTTCCTCTGTGCATCTGGTTATTACATATTTGTTATGTAAACTATAATCAACTTTGGTATTTGTCAATCATTGCCTCTCACATTCCTGTTGCATTTCTGCATTTTCTGGATTCATTCATTCTGATTGTTTCTTGACTGCCCTACAGGTTAGGGAACATGCTCGAAAACTTTTGGAGAAACACTTGAAGAAGCCTTTCTTTGATGCACGGTGATCTTTGTGTATTATAATTACAATTTGTACCATTGGTCATCTTTTGTCTCTGGTCTTTGTCATGTTTGGCTTTATTATTGCTGCTGAAATTTTGTGCGTTGCATTTACCATGCTTTTGAAGTTAGTGACCATTCCTTTCAAGTTTCATCATACATGTAGCTTATTTTGTGGTCTGGAGGATTTGGTTATACCTTCTTTGATCTTGTCTATCTCATAGTATACTAGCATCTAAGGAGAAAAGAAATAATTCACAAACTGCAAAATCATATGTACTCATGCAGACACTGGCTTGGTCTGAATATTGATAGGTAAATCGTTAGATGGATATAAGAGTGGGGTCTTGTCACAAACTTGACTGGGTTAAGATGAGAGATGGATATGTTCCCAGATGATTTAACCAATTATTTATTTGACTTTCTTTTATAACAAGTTTGGATATATATTTGACTCGAATGTGGCTACAATAGTTGATGTGGCTCAACCTTTTTCCCTGTACATATGGGCCTAATTTTATAATCCTATATATTAATATGGTTAAAACTGAAGTACTAATGTCCCTTGTTGGTTTGAACAGTACATTTTTGGAACCATTTATGTTGCCACTTATTTTCAAATTTGTTTAAATCTTGGAACCTGGAAGCATTAATTAATATTTTTTGTGTGCACTAAATAAGAACTTATGTTTTTATTTTTCTACATCCCCTGCAGTGTTCTATCCTTGGATTTAATGAATTTTCAATTTTTTTTATGTGTCATGTTGTATATACTGTTCATATCCTACGCTACTCCATTCTTAGAGTTTGAAATATCATGCTATGCATTACTTTTAAGCAGTTAAGCATATTAATGCATTATTTTTCTTGCATACAACGGAATTTTTGGTGTCAAGAGCCCATGCTAAGGCCATGGACATGGGTAGAGTAGGGAGTAGAAAAGTTTATTCTATTTATAGTTATTAGGATTATGGATTATATCATATTGTATGGTTTGGTGTTTATTAAGATGATGATATTCAACAATAGCATGGTATTTTTTGGATTTTCCAGTTGATCAATACCGAGGTTACTTCAGTGTTATTGTTTTCTATCCTAGTGGGATCAATATTAAACTATTAATTGAGTTTTACTCTTTTTTTCCGGTTTGATGAATTACTATTGTTATTGAGTGATTGTCCCTCTTCTCCTATCTCTAAATTTTCCCTCTTTCTGTCTCTTGCCTTAATTCTCTTCTCACTCTCCTCTACTTTCCCAATTTTTCCTACATGAAAAGGTTATAGTTTTTTGATGATTGAACTTATTTAATGTGCTTAAAAAGTGTTTCTGTGAAGCATTTTCCTCTTTTCCTTTGGTTCATGGATATTTTCTGTTATATTGTGGTATAAAATCTATTTTAGACTTGTTTCTGTATTTGCATATAAGTTGGGAATGAAGTCGTTATATTTTAACCCTAATTTGAGGATCGCATTTTGTTTTGATGCAATAATAAAACTTCTCATTTGCAGTCTTAAAAATTTGGAAAAAGAATATATGTTGTTATGTGAGGGGATTTCTATTTTCTCTTTCCTTTGGGCCTGCTTGATGTCATGCCTAGTTTGAATTTTGACTGCTTCCTATTAATGCACTTGAAAATAGTGAGGGTGTCGCTGGAATTGTGTCTAATCAGACCTCACAAGGATATATTTCTACTTGTACAATATTAATTACAGTCACAGTCACAGGAATAATCAACTCCTAAAATAGTTCCTTAAGTGGAGCACTAATTAACTGCACACATATACACATGTCCAAGATATTTTCTAATATACCCTCAAGTTGGTGCATATATATCATATGCAATTACCAAACTTGTTAGTTGTTACATATATAGTTGACTTGAGGGCCTCTAAGGGACTTAGTGAAAATATCTGCCAGCTGGGTTATTTGAATTTTAAGATGCAGTAATAATTTCTCTTCACTAAATTTTCTTTCTTACAAAGTGACTTTCAACCTCAATATCTTTGGTCCTTTCATGAAATATTGGATTGGGGGCTATATGTAGAGTTGCTTGATTATCATATATGAGCTTCATTGGTTGTGAACTTGTGATTCATATATGTCCAATTCTCTGAGCAACTGTCTTAATTATATGAGTTCACATATTGCAGTTCCCATTGATCAATACTCAGCTTCCGCCCTTGACTTGGCAACTAAAGCTTGCTTCTAACTTAAACAAAAGTGTGCTTTCTTTTCTGACAAAACTCACAATTTAAAGACGGTAAAGTGGATAGGTGAGGAACCATCTTCTAAAGCATAGAGAGGTTAGGATGTCCAAAATGACTATGAATAAGATTAGCAGAATCCATCCAGTTGTGTGCCACTGGAGAACTAGGCACAACAAGGTGGTAAAGTCATTTGTGACTCACGACCAACTCCAATCTTCATCCCCATACTCTTATCCTGCACAAGAATATAGTCTTTAATTGAGGTTAAGGAACAATGAAGGGATTAGATTAACAGACTAACATAGATTAAATTAAAGGGACAACTTGGTAAATAAAGAACATAAGTTAAGGGTAAGAGGGGGAATGGTTTTAGTCTTGACCAATACCATGGAAAGTCATTTTAGTTTCATTAGCAAGGGTAAAAGTAGGTAGGGAATCAGAGTAAGTAATATAAGTGAGAAGTGTTAGAATATATCATAATATCTTCAGTGTATCTATGAATATTTTAGAATATCTTAGAAGATCTTTAGAATATATTGTGGAATCAATTATTTCTCTAATTGTGAAAGCAATCTTAGGAGTTGTTTCCTAATTTTATTATGTTTCCTTATTTAGTTAGGGTTAGGAGTCTTTTTGTCTTAGTAGGCTTGGGCTTGTACTAGTAGTACTACACTAGTACTTGAGGTAATTATTAGTATAAATGTGTCAATGCTTTGTATTTTAAACACATCATATCAATCCAATTTCATATTATTCATCAGAATTTCTTCTCTACCTAAACCCTATAATTTCAACAATATCCTTATCTCCACACAGATGACTAGAAGCACCAGATTCAATTATCCATGGCCTAAGAGACGATTGTGAAAAATGACAATGCGATTACCGATTTGGCAAGGTTGTCAAACTCGTAGATCCTACCTAGGATCAAACAACGAGAATAAAAATGTTAAACGTGAGATCGTAACACAAAACGTAAGATCCTACCTATTTTATAAAATTATATTCAAAACTATATATGTACATATAAAATAACACAAATAAGTATAATAACTTTAAGATCACAAGTTCACAGTTAACATTTAGATTAAGTGTAATTTAAAATGCAATAATAGATGTAAGTTTGTAAAAAGGTACAAGCTTTCTAATAAAACAAAGGTCACAACTCACAAGTAAAAATTATAACTCAAAAATTAAACAAAGTTGAGCTGGACACATTGGGATTTTTTGCTAAGATGACATATACAATATAAGAAACAAGACAAAAATAGGGGAATGCGAGAGCAGAAAAGTAGTTGCCGAGATAGTCAACCTAGAACAAATCGGAAGCAGTAGCTAGAAACCATCATCGCAAAAGCATAACACAGAAATCACAGTTGCAGAAGCTGCCTAGCACCTAAACAATCACAATGAAGCAACACCCATTTGCACAAAAGGCCAACACACCCGCACAAGGTTGCACAACCTCCAGCTCCACTCGCACACCCTCGCAACATCAAGTACTTCACAACAGGAAAGGTTCGAGGCAACGCAAGGTTTCACTCTTGCACACATGAAAGGGATCGAAGAGGGTTTCTGAAATTGGGTTTAATTCTGGGTGGGTAAAAAAAAATTGGGTTTGAGTTTTTTATTTGCATGTGTAGCCGACACACCAACACAATTTGGAGTTCTTGTTGGAACGTTTGGTATGCACGATTCTACTGTTTTCACGCACCAGCACGCGATCCTACAATAATCCTAGCAAAACGAATTCTGAGTTAGGATCGGGATCACTCACGCTTGCATAACACGTATAATCGTGCATTTCTACGAGCCAGCACGTGATTTTGACAACCTTGCAATTTGGGTAACTGTAGTAGTGACAAAGGCTATGGGGTTGCCTTGAAGCAAAGGGAGGCCTTATAGTTTGCGGTAGGAATTGTCATATTAGGGGCTAACAATGCCGGCTTCACTTGATCAATGTTGGTTGTCGTTGCTAATTTGTCGTGTTTCCCCTAACAACACTCACCCCAAGTGACCTAACTTGTAGAAATTGTATGTGGTCTGTTGCCACCACAACCACAACCACTAGAAGTACTTGCCTACGAGACTAAAGTATAAGAGTTTGGTACTAGTATGGTGGAGGAAGCTGCTCGTGGTACCACGTTAGAGATATTTAGTATACGCCAATGTGCCTGAGTCTACGTAGAATTGTCAACACCAGTCAAGATTTACTAGCGGCAAGCTCTGATTCTGGTGAAAGAGTAGAGAAAGTAAGAACTATTCCTATTGGTTTTGGCGCTCAGCCTGATCTTTGGAGTAAGGCACATCATGGCAATAAACTCTTGCTCAAAGGAGCAGGCCTTTCAAAGGAAGGTTTCCATAGAGTAGTATATTGTTGTCACATGCTTATCATTCTGGAAACAATGGAGTGGAGATGATGTACGTCATTGATCTAACAATATTTAGCTTTTTGCCATACCTTATAACATGTCTCAAAGGGTTGAAAGAGATCCACTATTCTGGATCAATGTACTGCTGGAGGACACAGAGAAACTGTGTATCAACTTTCTTTTAGTTAGGTAGACCAACTGTGGGAACATCGTATCTTCTTGGTAAGGTGGTATGCTTGCCCCTGTCCAACAAACCAGATCTTCGTAGAAGTTTCCTCGGACTGGTAGTTAGCTGACTTGGTCAACTTCTTGTTGCTTGTTAAAAGAGAGAAAATAAAGGCATGAGATGCTGAAATCGTGTCTCAATACACAACGAATGTTTGAATATACAAACATAAAGTAATAATTACAGGAATCCTAATTTCCCTAATTACTTGATACTAATTGACAATTGTACACACTAATAAAGCACATGAAACATATTTTCCTCACTCCCCTCAAGCTGGAGCATATAGATCATATTCACCAAGCTTGTTACAAAGATAACTTATCTGAGGACCTCATAGGGATTTGGTGAAGGCATCCGCCAGTTGATCATTGGAGTTGACAAAGCTAGTGGTGATGTCTCCCAATAAGATCTTTTCCCTAATTAAGTGACAATCTATCTCAATGTGTTTGGTCATCATGGAAAACTAGATTGGAGGCGATATGCAATGCAACTTGATTATCATAGATTAGTGTCATTTGCATAATTTTCTCAAATTGAAGTTCTTTTAGTAGCTGTTTCATCCAAATGAGTTTGCAAGTCGCTATAGACATAGCTCGATATTCTGCATCTGCACTGGATCTTGCAACTACATTCTGTTTCTCACTTTTCCAGGATATCAGGTTGCACCCAATGAGTATACGATACCCTGCAATGGATTGTCTGTCAATAGGTGAACCTGCCCAATTGGCATATGAGTAACCATCTGAGTATGTCCTTTGTCTTCATAAATTAGACCTTTTCCTGGAGCTCTTTTAATGTATTTAAGGATCCGAATCACAGCGTACCAATGACCCTGACATGGAGAATTTAAGAATTGGCTCACCACACTGACTGCAAAAGAGATGTCTGGATGGGTAACTGTAAGGTAGTTTAATTTCCCACCCCATCTCCTATATCTCTTTGGATTTGACAGTGGCTCGGCCTGATCTGATAGGAGTTTGACGTTTGGATCCATAGGAGTGTCAATGAGTTTGACATTCAATAAGCCTATCTCTTCAAGTATATCTATAGCATATTTTCTTTGTGAAATCACTAGACCATCCTTGGATTGGGCTACCTCAATACCCAAGAAATATGAGTTTACCAAGGTCTTTAGTTTGAAAATGATGAGAGAGATGTTTTACTTGGAGTATGCCATAATGATCATTACCAGTGATAACAATGTCATCCACATAAACAATCAGATAAATACATCCTTGGGCCGAGTGACTGTAGAACACATAGTGGTTTGCTTTGCTCTGAATCATACCAAACTGTTGCACTAAGGTGCTGAATCTGCCGAGGAACCTTTGGCTGGAACACCATTGAAATGACTAAATTGGAGGTCAAAAGGGGTTGGGAAGTGTCTTGTAGGTAGTGGCGTGTCATTCTGTGCAAGCATCTTGTCAGAAAGAGGCTGCATGCACTCTCATGCACTGTCACAAAGGCATTCTGGCATAACGAAGCTTTGACGATGTGTGGGGTGTTGGCTGGCATCGCTGCTTTAGGATATCGCCAATCTGGTCATGCAGTGGGGATGATTCCGATGGTTTGGTGACTAGATATCGTCTTTTGAGGTTGCTGGTGAATGGAACAGTGGCGGAAACCTTGACGGAATGGCACACGACAGTGGAGGCTTGCTGGAATCGAGGCATGGCGAGGAAGGCAATTGTCAGAACTGAAGTACTGCAGGGGAAGTCGCCACTGGACAGTGGGCACAGTGGGTTAAGGTTTTACGGAAGAGAGACGAATTGAAACCTGCTCTGATACCAACTTGAAATTATAGAGTATGCTGAATTGTGTCTAAAGCAGACACACAAGGATATATTTATACTAGTGAGTTATTAATTACATCCATAATGACAAGACTAAATATGTCCTAAAATTGCTCCTTAATTAGAGTATTAATTGACTTTACACATATACATTAATTACAAAGATATTTCTAACAAATACATCCAGATTCATAAGCTTGTGACGTTACTCTCTCTTTTTCTTTATACTGAGACCCTTAGATCAGTGAGTATCTGATAATGTTCTTTAATTGCAATAGTTGACATCTTTCTTATGTACATTTTTATGATTATCTGAGTTGACTTCTTTGCCTAATGATAGTTATGGCGAACATGCTGAACGGATAAGTGTGGAGGAGTTAGAACAGGGAAAGCTCTGGTTAAGTGATACTTTTAATCTCATAAGGTAAGTCCATTACAAGGAACTCAGCTGGTTGTGGTGGCATACAATATTGTAACATATTTTCTTGATTACTCTGAAGGACAACTTAACCATCTATCCATGGTCGGATTGCTTTTCCCCTCTCTTTTTTCCATGCATTTTAAGCTTGACTGGCATTATCTTTTTTACATTTGTCAAGTTGTGCTAATTTATTGGTTCTCTGCATAGCTGTTAGTGCTTGAGAAGTGATGCATGGTATGGTTAGTAATACAATTTTTATTTCTTTATTAAAAATAGTAAGGTAGAAGTCTTTTTAAAATGAAGTGGAAATCAAATGATATTGTGGCATAGAAGTGAATCAGTCAGTAGCGATAAAATTGTCACTGCTTCTGGCTTGGGTTGGTTGTTAGAACTGAATCTTCTTGTCTAGTACTTTTAAATTTCTTGATTTATTCTTAATATTGGGTACCAATGCGGATGCAGAAATTTTTAGAGTCTCCTTAATTTATCTTCTAATTACTTGAGGTGTGCTGATCTTCACTTACTATCTAAGCCTTTCAAATGTTTGCATAGAAATGAATGATCAAGGCTTGTAACATTAACCTTTTAATCTTGGCTTTTATTGGAATTATTCCAAGATTGCTTGCATTTAGCAGTGGTTGTCGAGTACTGTCTAATACCTATCAGCTGTTCATTTGGTTAAAATAGTTCTTTTAAATTAGTATTTTAACTCATACTGATGAGTTTTGGTGATGGGCTACTTGGTTGTTCATACTAGGTGTGAAGATGATTCCCTTCCAAATATAAAGTGGGTCCTTGACCTTGCAAAAGCAGCTGTATTAAGGCACGGGGTGCGTGGACTTGTAATTGATCCTTATAATGAGCTTGATCATCAGCGCCCTCCAAACCAGTAATTCTCTTAAAAGAGCTCATTCTAAATTTGGATTTTCTTTTGCTTTTTTTGTTTTCATATTTGACTTGCATCATGTATTTGCTCCTTTCTTGGCACAAAAAAAAATAAAGAATAAAAGGCTATATATTGTAAATTGGGAATTGTATTATTCCTCTGTATTTCAGAACTGTTACAAAGGCTGAATTTATACAGGAGAAACCCTACACTAAATAAGGAAACAAATACTAATCAAATCTCTAATTCTTAGGAAACAAAACAGCATCACTGATTCTAGGGAACTAGAATATATACTTTCCTAGTGTATCTAATTAACATAATTACACGGGATTACAATATCAATCCCGAGATTCTTTCCACACTCCCCCTCAAGCTGGTGAATAGGAATTTTCCATTCCCAGTTTGGAGACCATTGTGTTGAAGTGTCTATCAATTTCAATGTGCTTCGTTCGGTCATGTTGTATCGGGTTTTGAGCTATGCTTATTGCAGATTTTTATCGCAGTAGAGCCTCATAGGACCATCCCACTTAATCTTTAAATCTTCTAAAAGGATCTTCAACCACAGCAATTCGCACACACCTTGAGCCATTGCTCGAAATTCTGCTTCAGCACTAGAACATGCTACTACATTTTGTTTCTTACTTCTCCAAGTGACCAGATTTCCACCAATAAAGGTGCAGTAACCAGAAGTTGATCTTCTGTCCACAATGGAACCAGCATAGTCAGCATCAGTATAGGCTTCAAGTATTAGTCCGCCGTTTCTTCCATATAGGATACCTTTCCCCGGAGTTCCCTTAAGTTACCAAAGTACTCTGTGGGCTGCTTGCAAATGGGTCTCCTTTGGGCTGTGCATGAACTGGTTGATCACACTAACTGCATAGGCTATATATGGCCGGGATAGGTAAATTAGTCTTCCCACTAACCGTTGGTACATTTCCTTGTCTACTGCAGCATCCTCTTCTTCAATTCCAAGTTTCAGATTAGGATCTATATGGGTGCTTGCTGGTTTACATGCTGTCTTGCCTGTTTCCTTGAGCAAATCTGTGATATACTTTTGCTGGGAGATAAAAATTCCCTTTCTAGAGTGAGCAACCTCAATCCCAAGGAAGTACTTCAACCTTCCCAAGGCCTTGATCTCAAACTCCTTGGCCAAGTGCTGGCTCAAAATTTGTTTCTCTCTGTCATCATTTCCCGTCACTATTATGTCATCAACATACACCAGCAAAATGGTAACTCCCCCTGTTGGAGAGTGCTTAATAAATAGTGCATGATCTCCTTGGCTTTGTTTGTAGCCCATAGTCAGCATAACCTTTGCAAATCTCCCAAACCATGCCTGGGGTGATTGTTTGAGGCCATACAGCGCCTTCTTTAGTTTACATACAGTGTGAGCAGTCAAGTCCTTACCATAGGCTGGTGGGACCTCCATATAAATCTCCTCTTGCAATTCTCCATGCAAAAATGCATTTTTAATGTCAAATTGTTGTAATTCCCAGTTGTAGTTTGCAGGAATTGACAACAACACTCTTATTGTATTCATTTTCACAGCAAGAGCAAAGGTCTCTAGATAGTCAATCCCATTGGTCTGTGTATACCCTTTAGCAACTAATCGGGCCTTGTATCTTTCAATTGACCCATCTGCTTTGTACTTCACTGTATAGTGTATACACCCACTTGCAGCTTACTGGTTTTTTTCCTGACGGTAATTTCACCAATTCCCAAGTATGATTCTGTTCTAAAGCCTCCATTTCTGTATTCATGGCTTGCCGCCGTTTTTCATTGGATAATGCTTTAGATAGGGTGGTAGGAATGGTGATGGAGTTTTGGCTTACAAGAAAAGCTCTATGAGATGGTGAGAAATTTTTAAAGGAAAGAAAAGTTGCAAGAGGGTATAATGGGTGTTTGGTGCATTCTCGAGTGCCTTTCCTAATAGCAATGGGCAGATTTAGGTCATTATCATTTTCCTGAAACTCAGATTCATCTTGTAGTGGAGTGTTAGAGATTGTTACCTCATTCAAAGAATTTAGGTTGGACTCTTTGCGTAGGTTCTGGGACAGCCACGTTCCTTCTTGTGAATACCTTGCCAAATCTCCTATTTTCAGGAGTTGAGTGAGACACAGAATTTGGGCTTAGGCCAGGGGACAGACTGGGTGGAATTTCTGAGTTTTCAGAGGTGGACAAAGGGATTTCTAGTTCAGGTTCAGGTGTGGGATTAGGAGGAGTGAGGTCAAGGGTCAAGTCAAAAAAAGGATCCTTATCTTCCCTTGTTGAGTGCTCCCCTCGAAAAATGAGGATTGGGAAAAGATGACTCTTGTTCGTGGAAAGTGACATCGAGACATAGACTCTCTTGGAAGGAAGGTGATAACATTTGTACCCTTTCTGAGTTGAGGAATAGCCTATAAAAACACACTTTAGGGCCCTTGGATCTAATTTACGTCTGTTTGGACCATGGACATGAACAAAGGCTGTACAACCAAAGATTCTTGGAATAAGATCATTTGTAGTTTTCAGATTGGGGTAAAAGGATGAGAGAATGTCCATAGGACTTTTGAAGTTCAAAATTCGAGAGGGCAGTCGATTTATAAGGTGAGTTACGATAAGGACAGCTTCCTCCCAAAAGGTTTTTGAAATAAGAGGGCTCGGGTCTTTTCGAGGAGGTGACCATTTTTTCTTTTAGCTACCCTATTTTGTTATGGGGTATGAACACATGAGGACTCATGGACAATCCCTTCCTTTGGAAAAAAGGTGTGAGTGTTTGATTGAAGTAGTCTTTGGCATTATCTGACCTAAACCGTTTGATCCTGACCCCAAATTGGTTTTTTATCATGGAGCACAAGTTTGGAAGTATGGTACTGACATCAGATTAAGTAAGAAAAGCCAGGTGACACGAGTACAATCATCAATAAAAGAGACAAACCACCTTGCCCCAAAAATATTAGGGACATTGGAAGGACCCCAAATATCACTACGGATAAGATAAAGATACACGCCTATGTTTGGTAAACTCACACACATCACAATGAAAACTCTTAACATTTAGTTTTGTGAAAAAGGAGGGAAACAAAATCTTAATGATTGTAAATGAGGGATGTCCCAAACGGGAATGATGAAGTAAAACTTTCTCTTTGTTGGACAGAACAGATCCTGACATAAAGGAACTAGGTATTTCACTCTTGGAGATGTTGGGCTGACTTGGTATCTCAAGGTAGTAGAGGCTGTCCTTTTCCCTAGCATGTCCAATCGTCCTCCTCGAATCCTTGTCCTGAAATACACAATAGTTGTTGTAAAAAATCACACTACAACATAAATATTGAGTAAGTTTTTGTATAGAGACAAGATTGGTAGATAATTTAGGGACGTGGAGAACATTTTTCAGAGTCAATGATGGGCTTATCTTGATATCTCCTATTCCTGCTCCAGTGGTTAAGGATCCATTGGCTGTGGCTATTTTCCTATTGCTAGGACATGGAGTGACTTGAATAACAGAATAGAGAGTAGCAAATATAGTTCTGTATATTGAATGCATTACAAATGAGTTCTAGACTCTGAATTTATAGCTTAGATTACAAACATCATCATTCCTAAGATAACGTATATAATAAGAATAATGTAAACTATACACTGTGGGTTCCTAAAGCACTTGAGTTCTCGGCACTTGAGTCCTATACAGCCTGTTGTGCACTACTATACAGGCTGTTGTGCACTATAATGTATGCAATGAATCTCAACAGAGTGTAAGTGGAGAAATATTTGGAGGAATGGGTCATGTGATCAGTGGCTGCAGAATCCATAATCCAAGAGTTAGTAAAGGTTGTATCTGAAGCATTTAATCCAATAGAAAATGGAAGTTTACTTGAATAGGCTAAGGAACAGGTACCTGGAGGTTGCTTCTCAAGGCTGTTGATATGGGATCTTACCCTCTCAATCTCCTCCTGATTGAGAGAACTCAGTTCAGGTAGTGTAGGCTCTTTTCCAGCCATGTAGGCTTGTCCACCACCTCTTGGTTGGTCTCCTTTCTGTGTCCATTCTCGGTTAGATGACCCACTGGTTTTTGACTGATCTCCCATTTTTCCCCATTCTCGGTTAGGTGGTTTTCCATGGAGTTTCCAGCATTTTTCTTGGCTGTGACGTGGTCTCTTGCAGTAGTTGCACCATAATTCATCACAGTTCTGTGAATTTGTCTGAATACCTTTTCCTGCTTCAAGGGCTACTCCTTTCTCCGCATTTGTGACAGGTTTGCTGCTGTCAGGTAGTGTAGGCTCTTTTCCAGCCATGTAGGCTTGTCCACCACCTCTTGGTTGGTCTCCTTTCTGTGTCCATTCTCGGTTAGATGACCCACTGGTTTTTGACTGATCTCCCATTTTTCCCCATTCTCGGTTAGGTGGTTTTCCATGGAGTTTCCAGCATTTTTCTTGGCTGTGACGTGGTCTCTTGCAGTAGTTGCACCATAATTCATCACAGTTCTGTGAATTTGTCTGAATACCTTTTCCTGCTTCAAGGGCTACTCCTTTCTCCGCATTTGTGACA
Organism: Styphnolobium japonicum; assembly: GCA_023212625.1. Classification (NCBI taxonomy): domain Eukaryota; kingdom Viridiplantae; phylum Streptophyta; class Magnoliopsida; order Fabales; family Fabaceae; genus Styphnolobium; species Styphnolobium japonicum. Next base: position 13,150,690 of record JALBWW010000003.1, on the reverse strand, counting down.
GGTTTGCTGCTGTTAGCCACCATGGCTGAGCTGTCAGTGTGCTGTGGTTTGAGCATCAAACCTTTTCTACTCTCTTCTCCCTGAACAATTGCAACCACTTCGTTAAAGCACGGGACCTCCTGTTTTCCCAGAATCTGAATTCGTACTTGATCGAATTCTGGATTCAATCCACACAGAAAATCATACACCCTATCCTTTTCTGTAAAATCCTTCAGCACTGCTGCATCATCCGAGCACTTGGTTTTTATCACCCTGTAGTGATTCAGTTCTTGCCACAGGGCTTTCAATTGGTTGGCGTACTCAGTAACGGTTTTGGGTCCTTGTTTTGCTGACATTGTTTTCATCTTGACTTCATACAGTTGGGCAGCATCCTTTGCCTTGGAATACGTTTGTTGCACAGCATCCCAGATATCCTTAGCAGTAGTCAGAAACATGCAAGTGTCGCTTATGTCTGGTGTCATGGAACTCCATAACCATGCCATGATCATGGAGTCATCTTCATCCCATGGTTCGAATTTGGGATCTGTCTTTAGCGGGGCTGTACCCGTAATGTGGCTAATCTTCCCTTTTCCTTTTAGTGTGGTACAAACCAGTTGAGACCACTTGAGGTAATTCTTCCCGTTTAGTCTATAGGATGCATGGATGTTCTGCAACTCTCCAGGTTGCTGTGTGCGACCTTCATCTTCTGACTGGGCTGTGGTTATGGTATCCTCTGCTTCTGACATGGTGAACAATCAGACCAGAGATACCAGGGAATGGAAAGGAAAGAGATGGTGGTGAAGGGATAGGATGGTGATGGCAAGGGACAGCAATTAAGGCTGTCGAAAGGAAGAACAGAAAGGGACGAAACCCAACAATGAAGGCTGGTTATGCAGCGGAAATTACAGAGGCTCCCAGATCGGGAGCTCTGATACCATATTGTAAATTGGGAATTGTATTATTCCTCTGTATTTCAGAACTGTTACAAAGGCTGAATTTATACAGGAGAAACCCTACACTAAATAAGGAACAAATACTAATCAAATCTCTAATTCTTAGGAAACATAATCAGCATCACTGATTCTACGGAACTAGAATATATACTTTCCTAGTTTATCTAATTAACATAATTACACGGGATTACAGTATCAATCCCGAGATTCTTTCCACACTATAGAAAACATTATTTTATGTTTTTAGTTTGTACTAAAATCAATTTCTCCCCTAGCACTTGCAGTGTTACCCTGATCATTCTTCGTTGTTACCTGCTGGCCTTAATGTTGTCTAGATACACCATGGGTAAATGATGTTAATGTATTTGTTGCAACATGCAGGACTGAAACTGAATATGTGAGCCAGATGCTTACCTACATAAAACGTTTTGCCCAGCATCATGGATGCCATGTATGGTTTGTAGCACATCCCAGGCAGGTTGGTAACAAACAGTTTTAGTTTCACCCTTTGCCATTTTACTTTTTCTGATATTCTAACTTCTCATCTAATAGCTGCATAATTGGGTTGGGGGTCCTCCTAATCTCTATGATATAAGCGGAAGTGCACACTTCATAAATAAGTGTGACAATGGAATTGTTATTCATCGTAATCGGGATCCTGAGGCTGGGCCTATTGATCAAGTACAGGTGAGTGTTTGTAGCATTATTATGCATATTTAACTGATCATTTATCATACTAAATTATATATATATATATATATATATATATATATATATATATACTTTTACTTACTTAGACTTTGCTTCAGGTTTGTGTTCGGAAGGTAAGGAATAAGGTTGCAGGGACAGTAGGTGATGCCTTATTGTTGTATAATAGGTACCACCAATACTCTTACCCTTGATTATTGTGCTGCCATTTATCCACCTATGGTTTAGTAAAATTGGTTTGCTAAAGTTTCGTTTATATACGGTGTACATGATCAGGGATTATGATGAGACTTTTATTTAGGACCATTGACTGATTTTGAATTTTGACAATAAGTTTACAGCAGCCATTGGGCTATTTGTTCTTTTACTTATTCTCTCCACTCTTATTGTAAGCTTTTCTCATCTCTCATAGTATGTTCATGCTTTCTAGTGAGTCATCATCATTTGCGTTGTGACTTAAACAGCACCTCCTCCCTTCTTTTTGTAATTTATACATTAATTTTATGTGTTTGATAGCTTTTATTCTATTCCCACCTGCTCCCTTTTAAAAAAAAAAACCTCTGGCTGTTAGTTGGGTTTGTTTAAAGTAATCCGTGGTAACTGATTTTCTTGGGCAGGGTAACTGGTGAGTTCATGCCAACTGATAAACCGTCTGGCAAGAGATAATAGCAGTGAGACAAATCATTTTTTAATAGGCTTGTATAGTGGTCCGGAAGTACACCTTGAAGTGAAATTGCCATCTGATACTTGTCCAAACATGGCTATGGTGTTTTCACTTGGGGTGCCAGGTTGAGATCAAGAATGGTGGATAACATCTTCACATGACTTGTGAAATTTGATTGTAGTATACTAGTATACCATATTTTGGCCTGATCATTAGAAGATCTCGTATCCTTTAGATGTACTTTTAATAGGTTTTACAATTTTTCCGTTTTGCATTTTAATCCTTGTATAAATATATTGTTTCTTGTAATGACCTTTTTTTATCTCAATTGAACCAACAAGTTCTTTTTTCCTCAAGGTTGTTGACAATTCTGTCTATCAGAGTTACAAAAGATTGTCATGGTCATTTGTTTTAGTATTTACTATTACTATTAATTTGGTCAGTGGTTTAATATTCAATGAATGGATTCTGGATGGCTCGTCACAAAATCGTACTTGTTAATTCTTCCTACAAATCTTTGAACTCCCAAAGAAGCCAAACAAGTATGTTCTTTGGATAGCATTCGGCAAGACATAGATGGAGCAAGGGAGAGAAGCCCTGCTTAAACACTATCCAGTTACAATAGGGCAATGATCAGATTATGCAAAATACTATGGGGTAATCATCAAATTATGCAAATATAACGTGAACTATTGTGTAGGACAATGGCATCTCCAACTTGGATCACAAACTAAAATTCAATTTTTTCTATTGTTTTACTTTCAGTCCCTTCCAATCGATCACTTGAAGTGATTTCGTGCATGGATCGTCATTCACTTAGGTATCAGATTTTTGTATTAAGTAATTGGAATTTATGATTTGTGTTTGGTATGATATTCAGAAGTGACTTCTATATTAACGTGCGATATTCATGCGGATATCTTTAGATTTTATGATATTTTACATTCTCTTTGGGAGGGCTTATAGATAGCAGCGTATCTTTTAGCTTGAAATGTTTAGATTTAATTAATCTTCGTCTATGTAGTTTCATTCAAATTTTAATTTTATTCATATATTTTATTTTCTTGTATTTTTCATTCTATATTCAATTGGGTCCCTACCATCACCAAATTGACGTGCTTAGATGGTTGTACAGGTGGGCAAATTTAGTCACAAAATGTTCACCTGTTCGACACATGGTGGACCAACACCCTGTCTTTCTTTCTCTAGTTTTGTATTTTTTTTTCTTGGTACCACAATTCCGGTGCAATTTAGTATCTTGGTGCCTTGATCCAGCAAACCAAATGTGATATCAATTGGAGATATAAGAGCATCAAGAGAAAAACAAAAAAAATGGAGATTAAGAACAAATTGATGAACCTGGTATGAAAAGATAGTAAGCCTCGCCTTTTCATAGGAAAAACATGATAGATAACAGATTGCTCATCTTCATAGTCCATAACGTGTTAAACCTCATAATATGAATGTCCCTTAATTTACTTTTTAAACTTCAATATAAATATACAATTTTCTTGATCAAATTGGTTAAGAGTTATGCATTTCAAAGATCGAGAATCATATTTGATGAAATCCTTAATCCTTTTCAGAAAAATGTTGAAGATTTAAAAATTAATATATATGTTTGCCCATAATCTATGCAAAAATAGAGGGGATGATTATTACACATGTAATTATCATCATCCTAACCGTCCAATCCTATAATAAACAACTAATTGATGAATGAATATACCATATTTTTACAAAGATTCTATACTAGTCCTAAAATAATCTGATCTTTTTATATTGTTTTGTTTACTTTTTGTTGGCAAATTACAGCTCACACAGCAAAAAAAAAAAGAAAAAAGAAACACAGGTCCTTTCCAGCTTCAATGGTTGACTATTTCCCAAAACTTGAGTTCATCACATGAATGAATGAATGATTCACAATGGAAAACGGTGTGCAATAATTGATAGTGAAATATTAATAAGAAATCTGTGTCTAAAAATTAAATATAAAAATATTATTCTCTTCAACAAATCAGATCTGTATCTGCAACGTTAGAAGCTTAGACAGGACAAATATACTATATGTATTGGTTTTTCGTTAGCCAACTAAGCAGGGTGTAATTAGAGAAAAAAAATTTTAAGTAGGCACGATTTATTATAGTTATTTCACATTAAACATATCTTACACATATTAATTATTAAATAAAATATTTATAATAAACCGTGTTTATTTAAAAATTAGTGGTGATTAGAAACCAAGTCAAACAAAGGAGCACATCATTTGCCATTTTCCAACGATAAGGTGCCACGTTCCAAGATTATAGACGGCGGACAGCCAAAAGTGTAGGCATCTAAGACCATGCACATTATGAAAATAGCTAAAAGGTTAACAACATGCGTTCCCGCAACAAATGACATGGTTTTCTTTCTCTAATTAACTTTTTTTTAACGTAAAAGGTTCCTCCTATTATTATCATTCTTAGAAAAGATGAAAAGAAAAAAAGAATGTTAATTGAAAAAGTGGCTCTTGGTCATGAAATAAGAAATTATTAGCCATGGGCTTGTTATATGTTTACTGTAACTTCTCTTTCCTAATATAAGTTTTTATTACCAAACATACAGGGGGATAATTTTATCTTCTTTCCCAAATATGTTTCTTTCACAAGTTGAAATGTCACAATCACCCGTAGTTACATCTTAATACAATTATTTTCACGTGTTTAATTTTTTTTTTAATATGAACACATATATAGTTCTAGTTATTTGTGACTATCAATGTCGTGTTTTTCTTTTGTTCGTTAGTGTTGAGTTTATAGTGATAACAAATCTTTTTTCTTCTTTAAAAATATTTCTCCCATGATCTTTACAAGTTTCCAATTATTTTTTTCTCCGTTTGTGTCCAATGAATTTTATTTTTGTTTTGAACAAAGAGAGGTGAAAGACAAGCATAACTAGTCTAGGAACAGCCACCCTAGAGATATCACTCGCAAGAATGAAGGAACCTCGACTGGGGGTTGATTAAAGAGATGAAATTGCAAAGTTTTATGTGGGAAAAACAAATTAATAATCAATCCACGGCTTTGATTAAGAAAACTAAAGGGCTGCAATCAGTGCAACCATTTCTGATTAGTGATTACATTAACAACCACCAGGGAATCATCAACTTCAACCACCACTTTCCTAAAACCATGTCTCCAAGCTAAATTTAGGCAGGAAAGGACACCCCACAGTTCAGCCCAATGAGCCCATAATGGAGAACAAACTCCCAAATGGTGAGAAAAAGAAGAAAAAAAAACCAAGCACACAACTCATTGCGAAATGACCCCGCTGAATTATTAGCTCGTTTGGCAAGACCCATCCTTCATCAGGAAGCACCTAGGAAATGAAGGATTCTTTCTAAGTCTGCTATGCCAAGAGAGGCCTGCATTGATATTTTCCACATAATGTTGCAGATTAAAAACTGCATCACCTTTAATAGAGGAATCCTTAGGAAACACCACCTGATTCCTCTATTTCCAAACCCAGAAAACAGTTGCACCAAAAAGACCACTCCAAACAGAATCTCTGTTCCTCCCAAAAGCTTCATTAAGATTGACATTAAGCCATCCATCAAGACCCTACTACGTCCAGATAGCATTCCAATTTAAATTCAGAGTGTAACATAAAAATTAATTCTTACCAAATCAATTATTCAAAAAGAAATAAATGATAAAAAAATAGTAAAAATAAAGAAGGAAAATATAAGGGGAAAAAAAAAAGAGTAAGATAATGAGCCATATCATATTGGCACGTAGCAAAGAAAGAAAAAAGGGTTGTATTGTATGATTTCCATGCTCTCCCTCCGAGCATAGTGGTGGGGTGGTGGGCCCAAATTGATGCTTTCACGCCTAAATTTGCTGGCCTCCAGAGTAGCAAAACTCTCGGGAAAAAGAATCCCCCAACGGCTCTTCTGCGGTGGATCCAGTTATGTGACCGTTGGTGGGCCTATCCCTTTTCAATATTTCAAATATATATTACAACACAGCACCATCTTCCCATAACACACACAACACACTAACAGAGGAGATTTTCTATTTTGGTACATTCCTGAGGTGTGTTTTCTGCTTTTTGGTTTTTCATATCCTTTTTCACTTCTGAATTTCTGGGTTTGTCTCAAAATTTCATTTTGCTTTGTTATTCAGTCTGTAACCATGACTGCTGAGGTTAAGGCTCAAGAAGAAACCCAGGCAGCTGAGGTTCTTGTTGCACAGGTAGAGCCCCAGAAAGTTGCAGAAGAAGAAGAGAAGGTTGTTGAAGGAGATGTGATGAAGCCAAAGGAATCAGTGGATGAACCCAAACCCAAAAGGGTGGAGAAGAGCTCGTCTTACAAGGAAGAAAGCAACTTCCTTTCTGATCTGAAAGAGTTGGAGAAGAAGGCTTTGAATGAGCTGAAATCAAAGCTTGAGAAAGCTATCTTAGGGGACAACCTGTTTGAGAAACAAGAGCCAAAAAAGAAGGAAACTTCAACGGTTACCCAAGAGAAGAAAGAAGAAAAGGAAGAAGCTTCAGAGAGTGAGAAGCCCGTGAAAGAAGAGGTGGAAGAGAAGGAGGAGACCAAGCCAGAAGGTGAGGAAGAGGAGAAAGTTGATGTGGGTGTTGAAGAGAAAACGGTTGAAATAGAGAAGGATGTTTCTCTGTGGGGAGTACCCCTTTTGCCAAGCAAAGGAGAAGAGGGTACTGATGTTGTTCTGTTGAAGTTCTTGAGGGCTAGGGAGTTCAAAGTCAATGATGCATTTGAGATGCTGAAGAAGACCCTTAAATGGAGGAGGGAATCAAAGGTTGATATGGTTCTGGACGAGGATTTTGGCTCTGATTTGGGCTCTGCAGCCTACATGAATGGCGTTGATCATGAAGGGCACCCAGTATGCTACAACATCTTTGGCGTATTTGACAGCGAAGAGCTTTACCAGAAGACTTTTGGGTCAGAGGAGAAGCGCAGCCAATTCTTACGGTGGAGGTGCCAATTGATGGAGAGGGGTATTCAGAAGCTCAATTTGAAGCCTGGAGGTGTGTCTTCCTTGCTTCAAATCAATGACCTTAAGAACTCCCCTGGTCCCTCAAAGAAGGAACTTCGAGTTGCCACAAAGCAAGCTGTTTCAATTTTGCAAGACAATTACCCAGAAATGGTGGCCAAAAATGTAAGTTGCTTTGACATCCTGCTACCTTTTTTCCATTTGAACTGTTTTATTTTAAATCCAATAGGCAATGTGCTCTTGGTATTCAAAAGTAATTGATGAGAATGTATTTGTGTTTCATTGTAGATTTTCATCAATGTTCCTTTCTGGTATTATGCTCTCAATGCCCTTTTATCTCCTTTCTTAACCCAAAGAACAAAGAGCAAATTTGTGGTTGCTCGTCCTGCTAAGGTCACTGAAACACTGACTAGGTATGTTATCCCATTCATTCATTAACTTTTTCTATTCATTGTCAAGCCTCAAATCACTATTTCAGTAGCAGCCCATAAAATGTCCTTAACTCCTTTGAATCAAATAGGTACATTCCAATTGAGGAGATCCCAGTTCATTATGGTGGTTTCAAGAGGGAAAATGACTGTGAGTTCTCTGCCCAAGATGGTGCTGTTTCAGAACTAACTCTTAAGGCTGGATCAACCACAGCTATTGAGATTCCTGCATTGGAGGTACCCACTAGTGTAAAACAATTTGAGTTATGTATTCTCTGGTGTGCTTTAGAAATAGGAATATTGGACTAAAAGGTTGTTTCTTTCTCATTGATCTCAACAGGTTGGAAACACTTTGTGCTGGGATTTGACTGTACTGGGCTGGGAGGTAAGTTACAAGGAGGAATTTGTTCCAACTGATGAGGGTTATTACACAGTCATTGTTCAGAAAGGGAAGAAGATGGGTTCACAAGAAGGTCCTATTAGGAACACTTTCAGGAACAATGAACCGGGGAAAGTTATACTCACTATAGAGAACACATCAAACAAGAAGAAGAGGGTTCTGTACCGTTACAAGACCAACAAGAGCTCGGTCTAAGAATTCAATTCAAAATTTTTTTGTTTGTTCCAGTGTGTTTCGCTATAATTTGAATGTAGGGTGAGGTGTGTGAAGCGAGAAAAACAGCAGGAAATTCTTTCATTGTTTATATTTGGTTTAAATTATTATTTATATTCTTTTCTCAAATGAAATTGATTGAAAGTTCATTCTTTTGGTGTGCCATTAATGTTTCAAATCCCTTAATATATATGTATGTAAATAATTTTCTTCTGGGGTTTCCTTAAAGGACTTGTTAGAGTGAAAAATTAGTTCAGTGTTGCTTTTCTATTTTAGGGACATTTAATCTTAAATGACATAAAAAAATTAAAATTATTAAGAAGAATCATTTAAAATTTATTTAAGAAGAGGACCTTAACGGAAATTATTAGATCTGAAATTAATGGACAAAAATATTTCGTGCCCTATATAATATGAATAAATATTTCTTTTTATTAAGTGATTAACAATAATAGAGATGAAATTTAATTTATAAGAAGTTTAAAATAAAATATGTGATTGTTTATTTCTTTTTATTGAATGAATATTTTCACGGAGTAGTTAACATAAATAAAGTTATAAATTTAATTTACAAGAAATTTGAAAGAAAATAATGTTATTGGTTTTTTTTTATTCAGTGGTCAAATATTCTTAGGGAGTGAGGTAAAGTGTTCTCACAGAGTGAGTAAATAATAAATAAGTTTTAAATTTATAAAAAGTTTGATAGAAAATATGTGAATAATTATTTCTTTTTATTGAATGGTCAAATTCTCATAGAGTAACTAAGTAAATAAAGTCCTAAATTTACAAAAAAAAACTAGAAAGAAAATATGTGAATGACTATTTTTTTTATTGAGTAGTCAAGTATTTTTACGATTTAGCTAATATATTGTAAATAAAATTATAGAAAATAAAAAAAATATGTGAATGGTTATTTCTTTTTATTGAATGATCAAATTCTCACGGAGTAACTAAGTAAATAAAGTTCTAAATTTACCACACAAAAAAAACTAGGAAGAAAATATGTAAATTATTATTTTTTTTTATTGATTAGTCAAGTATTTTCACGAAGTAACTAATAATAGTAAATAAAATTATAAATTTATAAGAAATTTGAAAGAAAATATGGGAATAACTATTTCTTTTTATTAAATGGTCAAGTTTTCTCATGAAGTAACTAACAACAACAGTAAATAAAGTTCTAAATTTAAAAGAAGCTAGTAAGAAAATATGTAAATGACTATTTTTTTATTGAGCGATCAAGTGTTTTCATAAAGTGACTAATAATAATAAATAAAAAGGTCTAAGTTAGATAAGAAGATAAAAAAAAAGTCATTAAGAGTATTTTTGTCTATTAAGTAAAATGTAATGATCCTTATTTTTAAATAAATTTTGAGTAATCTTTTTTAATAATTTTAATTTTTTTCGTCTCTTAAAATTAAATATATATTATTAATGATCCTTAAAATTAATTATGTCTTTTTATTATTGGGCGATTCTTTTTTAGTAGTTGATTAATACTAAATCTTAAATCCTAAAACTTGATAGTAATTATATCTACAAAGGGGATATTATTACCACATAAAAGTTTAATAAGGAGGCAACAGGAATTCAACTCAAATCAAGCAATAGGGGGGAGTGTGACGTAGTCATGTAGTGTTAAGTAATAAGGATTATGGTGGTGGGGCTCTCGCAAATGTATTTGGGCCTATGAGATGGATGAATCTCTAGTGTTCAATCCCAAGCCACAACTATTTATTAAGTTAGATGGTATCCTCGACCAATGGGCGGATTTAAGGTGAACAAATATGACTTTTTCATCAAGGAAGCAGGTGTGTTGCAGGCCTCTTGTGGGTACTATTCGGGATGAATCAGGAAGCTTTCTTGTTCCATTACTCATGCGGGGTTATGGGGTATGTTTCATGGATTACGACTGGCTTCGTCTGTGGCGGCTTTTTAATATAAATACACTTAAAAAAAAATTATATACTATTTTATCACACTTTAAAAATTATGTATTAAAATATTTGTTTTTCTCATGTTGAGAAGTCGGTTTGGCTCAAACCGACTTCCTAACATGATTTTTTTTTAAAACAAAAACTTATTGAGAAATCGGTTCGGAGAAAATCGACTTCTCAACGTTAAAATTAAAAAAAAATTTAACATCTTATTGAAATCGATTTCATAGGTTTTAAATTAAAAGAAAAAGCATGTTGAGAAGTCGGTTTGAGCCAAACCAACTTCTCAATATGAAAATAAAATAAAATATTTTAATACATAATTTTTGAAGTATAATAAAATAATAAATAAAATTTTTTAGGTATATTAATATAAAAAAACCATTTGTAGCTCTCACTAAAGTTATGGGAAATGATTGGTTTAGTGGGTCTAGAAAAAAAAAATTTGTAAGTTTGTTTTAAAAATTAATTAAATATTTAATTATATTAATTAATAATTTATATATAATTAACTAATAATTTATTTTTATTTTAATATTTAATATATAATTAACAGTATATAAATTATTAATTAATATAATTAAATACTTAATTAATTTTTAAAATAAATATATAAAAAATTATTTTTCTCAAATTTATTAAACGGGTCATTTTAGGTTATTGTAGAAGCTGATTGAATATGTGTTTTGTGGACATTAATTTAATACTTAAAATAAATTATTTCATTAATTATTATTTATATTTAATAAATTTTTTAATATTTATTATAAAATCAACAGTTAACCCACCCACGTGCCTCGCTTCTGCATGAAGTTTTTCTACTGCCGAATCGAGATTCGGTCATCAAATGGAATCATACTTTTAGAGAAGAGAATTTTTGGGATGACATGTTAGCCAAGAATGGCCCCATAGACAGGAGATGGGTGTACGAAGAGTTTCGGCAGATGCCATCCTGCTTGTCTCTGCCACTGCTTACTAATGCAGCTAAGGTTCTATTTGATAGGGTTGTTGGGTGGATTATTTTGGTATTTATTTTTTGAAAAAATATTAATATTTAAAGTGAATTATTTTTATTAATTGTTATTTATATTTAATAAAATTTTTAATATTTATTATAAAATTAATAATTAATTAATAATTTATCGTAAATATCAAATTTAACATAATATCATGTAATGTTTGACGTGTTGAGTTTTTAACTCTATTTATTTATAAAAATAAATAAATAATGCACACCAAGAAAGAAATTTTTTTATTTTTTTATTTATTTGTTTATTTTTATTTTTACTTTTTGAGATAACATCAAGAAAAAGTAAATTATAAATAAGTACAGGACAATGGTCTGACCAAAACTCTTAATTGCTTGACAAAAACGGCATATGATAGCGACAAAGGACAAAACTATTCATTTATGAAGTACACAAGGTATTATTTTTTTTAGTATAACTTGAATTTATAATCTTTTACCTAAACTCTTAACTTTTCTAACGAATATCTAATATATTATAAGAATTCAGTTAAGGCTTAAAAGCTGGAAATATGACCATAATACATCTCTAAAAAAATTTATGGTCTAGAAATTTCAGAATAAGCAGCCATTGAATATTTAAAAGATAACCTCAAAGTGCAATCATGACCAAAATGTATAGAATGTCTGTCAATTGCAAAGATTACTATTCTATTGAGATAATATCATTGTTCCATGACGTGTTAGATAAGTCAACTTTCCTAATAACACCCTCGTCACAAGCATAAAGGCCATTGACAACTAGCAGAGTTTCAGTAAGCTAAATAGGCTCTGACCAAAGTCTGCGTACTTAAAAGGTTTTCAACATACATATCTAAAGATTGTAAGAAAATTATTTCGATGTTTGTATTTTTTTTAAAATATTGATATTTAAAATAAATTATTAAGTATTTATTAATTATTATTTATATTTAATAAATTTTAAAATATTTATTATCAAATTAATAATTAATAAATAATTAAAAATATTATATTCATCAAGATATCATAATAATTCTCAAAATTCAAACTTAGTTAACGTGTACAATTTTATTTTTGTTTGAAAGATTATGTAAATTCAATGAATTGATAATAGCTGAGACAAGTGATTTGACCACGAAAATTGAAGTATTGTCAGATATTTCATCTGATTTGAACAACAAATTAATAATTTAACGATCTACTCAGATATGTGACTGTCTACACAACAAAAGTTTGCATAGATATATTTTTTCTTTTTCCTACGAAAATTGAAGTTATAAGGTTATATGGTTGGTTCTGTCTAAGAATTTTAATTCAGTTGCACCAAATTATTTGGGGACTGTTTGATTTCAATGTTAAATTCTACTCATGCTGTTTTGCTTGAACTCTAGCCTAATTTCTCCCTCCCGACACCCACTTTTGTATCTTGAAAAAAAGAAAAAGATTCAGTTGAATGCTTATGGCTCTGTGGTTGTAATATTAGTCCCTTTTTTCTTACATACTATCTGCCCAGCAAAACGTTTCTCTCCCCTTTTGCAATTGTTAACTTTTTCAACGTTGGAAAAAGGAGTGATTTTCTGTTTAGGCCTACACTTGAAAATTAAAAAAAAAAAATAGTCTTTATATGATATCAAATTATTTAAAATTTTTATGATTAAGTATTTAAGTAGTCAAGATTTCAAACTATTGATTTAATTTTTTATCAGTAAATTTAAGTTTTATCAAAACATATGATATGCTAGTCAAAGGGTTTGGCACGAAAGGCTGTGTAAGAGTTACAAATTGTTGAATAAATATTTTGGTCAGTGTCATCATTCTTTTGATAAATATTTTTGACATTAAATTAATCCTTTTAAATAACTAATTTAATATAAAAAATAATATTAAAAAACTAATTTAATATTAAAAATTAACATTTATTTAAAGTATTCATTTAGAGGACCTAAGACCCTTTTTTTTAAATGAACAAAATAAATATTTCCTTTAAATTATTAGTCGTTAAGAGCGACGTAGTGTAGTAGTGAGAGTTTGAGTAATTTGTAAAATGTCATGTTCAAATATTGGGCTTGTTTGAGATATTTTCCTCCTTCATGAGGTGGATGTTATACGCAGCATTTCTTTAAGCTACCAAGAACAGCAAGATTAGTTAATATGACACTATCCTCCTCATGGTTTGCTTACGGTCCGAAGTTGTTATCATGATGAAATGGAGTTCAACAGATGGGGCAGTGACTGAATCTTCTGATACGTCGGGGCTCCCATCGGCCTCGAAGAAATTGGTAATTAAGCTTTGTGGAAGCTTCGACTTCCTAATAAGGTCAGGAGTTTTCTTGTGGCCGGTGCTGCATAGTATTTTTGCCTACTCGAACAAACTTGGTACAGCGTGGAAGGCTTTCTTGTTCCCAGTATCCATATTGCAATAATGTTCACCAACGAGACTCTCCATATTGTTTTGGGAATATGCGATAGGGACAAGGCACTTTGAAACCTTACTGGTTTATTGTCTAAGATCAGTCCGGGCGTGAGGTTTTGAGAATGGGAATGGTTTGTTTAGAGTAGAGAAAAAGTTATATGACTTGGATGCTTGTGGGGTCTATGACCTGATGGCCATTATGTAAGTTATGCATTGGAGAAGATTAATGGTACAAGAAAATTGCAAAATGATGAACATTGAAGTTTGTTAAGACTATTTGTGAAGATGTGATGCTACAAGATAAAATGCGAGACGTGTAGGCTGCATAAGCTAGGTGAGAGTTTAGTCAGATATTTAAGTGTAACTGAAATTTTGTGTGTAATATTATTATGAGGCTTTTGTGAGAGGATTAGTTTATGTATTTTGCAGATTTGATAGAGGATTGATTTGGGGAGCGATGGATGTGTACACCCATACGTTTATCAAACCACGTTAAATTTTTTATATGATTTTTCTTTGGGTTATTTACTGTATTTTGATACTTGCTTAGATTGGGACATTTCACATGTTTGCCAAGAAGTGATACAAAGGCTAATGGAAATGATCCAAGAAGTTTATCGTAGCTCAACTGGTACTTTCTAGATTTTTTTATCAGGGAGTTTGATTTTTCACATTCTCATTTTTTATTTCTCTTTAAATTTAATAGGACATCTCTAGAATCCAAAAATAAATAAATAAAATTGAAGAACTAAAAATTTTGTGCAAAAGTACGAGTATATATGGCTGGTGGTCTGGTCCTTAATTCAATGCATAAGGGGAGTGACCTTTTTTTTTTCTGTTAACAAAAAATTTAGGAGGGAGGGTTGTCCTATTTCAAGATGCAGAGTAGAGGTGAAATAGGTCAGACGACCTAACATGAGCCTATGACCTAACTTACTTTTAATTTATTTTGACATAAACTATTTATTAAATAAGTCAGACTTAGATTTTTAAAAATGTCTATTTAATTAAATTAGCATATGCTTTTTAAAAGACTTATTTGGCATAATAAACTCGCTTATTTATTTGTTATAATAATATTTAATTAAAATTTATAATACTTATATAATTTATTAGTTATATATTAATATTATTTATTTATTTTATAGATAATATAATAATTTTGTTAAAAGTTATGTATATTTGAAACTTATAAAATTTAGTTTATTGACTTATTTAAAGGTCATTATACAATGTAAATTTTTATGTTAAAACAGATTTTTATGTTTTCATAAAATAATTAAGTCAGACAAGAAAAAAACCTATAATAAATAATAAACTAAGTTAAAACTAAAATTTTATAAAATAGGCCAAATTTATTTAAAATAAAATCTATATAATTTAACTTTAACTTATTTTGACACCCATAGTTGCTAAGAGCATATATAGATCTCGTGAGTTGTACCCTGTACTTTTAATTGCAAAGAGGAGAATGGTCTCCTATTTTAAAGCACGTGGTACGTATGGTTCCTTACATCTAGTCAATGCCAAGTTGCTTGGCTTGAGTTTAGGTAATCGTCTTTGATACAGTTATTTTTTTTAAAAAAAAAATTTAATCAATAGGTGTATTTAAATTAAAAAGAGAAAAAAAATGAATTAAAAGGAAAAAAAGTTGAAGCTGAAAGACCAACACACACAATTGTATAAGAAAGGAAAAGTCAAATCTTAAACCTACTTCATAGAGAGTAGAGGTGGGTGAAGTCCGACCCAGACATTACGCGAGAGAAATAGAGTGGAGAGAAATAAAATAAAATAAAGAAAAATAGAATAAAAAATAATAAATTTTTAAGTTATTTAGATTAAAAAAATTATGAAAAAAGTAAAAAAAAAGAAAATATAAAATTAATTATAAGATTAAATTATAAATGTATAAGTGTTTGATTCACAGTTACATTGAGTGGATTATCCAATCCAATTTAATTATGAAAAAATTAATTGGCAACTTCCTTAGATGTCGTTTTCAACATTACTAGTATAGAACCCAAGCGTTGCTCGGAGTTAGAGATGGTAAAATGTGTTCAACCCAATTGGTCAACCCGTTAATCCATCGAAAAAAAACGGGTTGGATTACTTCTTTCAACTCATTTTTTCAATGGCGGGTTATATAACCCGCCCCGTATAACTCGCGGGTTATGGCGGGACGGGGCGGGTTGACCCGCTGGGTTAGTTTTTTTTTTTTAAATTTATGGAATTGCTTATAGATTATGAATTAGACTTGTTTGAATATTTGTTTATGAAATAGACTTATATGCTTTTGTTTTGTGGACTAAGTACTTACTTAATGCTTATGGAATAGACTTATTTATATTTATTTTGTATTTAATCTTTATTAAGTGAGTGAAATGATAACAATTTATGATTTTTTTAATTTTTTTTTCAATTTTTAAACAAATTGATTCGCTAACTCGTTAACCCGTCATAAAATGGGGTGGGTTGACATTTTCAACCCACCAATCAAAAACGAGTCAACCCGCCCCGCCCCGTTTAAAGCCAACCTATGACGGAGGGGGGCGGGTCAACCCGTTTACCATCTCTACTCGGAGTATAAAAAGTATAATATTATAAAATTATCATTTTATAATTATTAAACATTATTAGTTATATATATATATAAACATTATAATTATCAAATATTATTTATTTGCATTTTTTATATAAAATATAAGAGATCATTTTATAGTGAAATGTTAAGTTTGAATGAGAAATCTCAATTTAAAAAGTATATGCTATGACTAAAAGAAAAATAATTTCTCATGAGCACAACTACAAATATTTAACAGCTTGACTATGATAAAATATTGATGTATACTCCGATATATACATGATAACAAAATATAATTAGTAAATAATTAAATATTTCATATAATACATAAAATGACTTGAACCCCCAAATACTTCAAAATAAGTTTAATGATACATTTCCTTTTATTAAATTATAGAATGATTAATAGTAAAATAAAAAAATTTAAAAGAATTAATGACAATTTTTTAAATACAATTTATTTTAATATTATTTAATTAATAATAAAATACAGGAATTTAAAAGAATTAATGATAATTTTTTTAAATTCAATTTACTCTAATATTATTTAACTTAATTATTTTTATGATAATTATAAAAATATTTCAAAAATTAAATAAATTTCGTTTATTTAAATATTAATAAAATAATAATATTATGTAAATTAAATAAAAACATTTTTATGTATAATATACATTCAAATTTTATTTTATATATAATAAGCATCATTTTTTCAATTAGAATACACAACTACGTTAAATAACTGGATGTGATATGATTATGCAAAAATAAATGTAACTTAACATGATTGTACTATTTTTAAGACATATTTGGCACTCATGTTATTGTTTGAATTAAACCAAACCAGTTAATATTAACGTAAATTTTATTCAAATAAAAAATTAATAATATAATAACATAATGATACATAACTTTATGTCTTACAATCCTATATAAAAAAATATAAATACATTATGCTAGTTTAAAAATTTAAATAGTTACTCATTTGAACCATAAAAATATCATCAAGATGATAAATTCATATACAAATTTACGATTATAAGAAATGACACATTTAAGAACAAAGAAATTAAATATATTTTTGTATGCATCTCATTGCAACCCAATTTCACTTCTTTTCATCTTGTCTTTTACAATTATTTTGAATGTTGAGTAATCTAAAATTCATAATGACAATTTTTTTCTTATTATTTTTACCAAATATAAATCATTCACACAATGTGACATATATATATTTGTCTTTTTAGAACATATTCGGGCATATATTTACAATACCAAAATATATTGTCCATCATATATTAAGAGTTCTTTTAATTACTTACAATAAGAATGTAGTAAAAAATAAATTATAAAATTCGTGCATAATTAAATTTGACAATTAAAATTTTACCTATGTTTAACATGTATGTAAAAATAACAGTTTGACATGCATTTTAATTAAATGTATAATTATATTTAAGTGATCATTGTTAAAATTTCTAAGTGCATTAGTCAACATTTTTTCTTTTTCTAAGTAACACATTTTAAAAGCTTCTCTTGATGATTTTAATTTTTATCACAAATTAATGTTTAATATGCATGTATATAATCACAAATTAATTATAAAATTAATGTTTAACATGAATTCATATAATCATAAATTAATATTTAATCTCCATGCATAAATTAAGGTTTAACCAAAAAAATTATTAATTATATCAAATGCATAAACATATTTAAGTGACACTTGTTAAGATTTGCTCTCTTCCAAAGTTCTTTTCATTTTCTCATTAAAATTTCATTAATTGTTCTTTAATTATCACTTTAGGTTACACTTGTCTAGATTTCTTTTTTTTTTTAAGTGACATTTGTTAATTTCTTTTAGCCTCTTTTTTTTAACATAAAAAATTCATTATTTGATTTGAACTTTTAATTTCTACTATGATACTCACTAGTCATAATTTTTTAAACTAAGCTCAAATGACTATGTTTTGCTTTTGATTGTGAAAAATGAGAAGTCATAAAATGCATGAGTTTATTTACATATACTTTGGATATGATTTTATGGAAGAAGTTGCTGCAGCTCATTAGCTTGAAATAGAGATATAATTTCCTCAAGGTTAGAAACTTTTGGAAATAGGATTATTAGTTTCATTTAGGCTGGTATCAAAATTACCCATGCCAAACGTTGCTTGCTTAGTGTTAACCTGCTTGAGCATTAATTCTTCATTAATAATCTGTGCATATTAACACTTATAATGTGACACGTGTCAAGATTTTAAATAATACACGTATTTCATATTAAGATGTTAAAAGGTGACACATGTCAAGATGTATTTTATTTTTTGGTCTTAACTTTTATATATATATATAAATATTGCCACCACTTATACGGCACTCTCACATTTAATGTCTTTGATATTGGACGGTTGAGTATAATATTTGGTTTTTTCGTTTGATGTGAAGCATAATATTTGTTTAATAAATTGTGATGGACTTAGCTTGTATTGGAAATGCTAGTTAACATTGTAAAAGTTTATTAAAAAATTTAAGTAGTTAACATTGTAAAATTTAGTTTATTGAGTTATTTAAAGGTCATTATACAATGTAAACTTTTATGTTAAAACAGATTTTTATGTTTTCATAAAATAATTAAGTCAGACAAGAAAAAAACCTATAATAAATAATAAACTAAGTTAAAATTAAAATTTTATAAAATAGGCCAAATTTATTTAAAATAAAATTTATATAATTTAACTTTAACTTATTTTGACACCCATAGTTGCTAAGAGCATATATAGATCTCGTGAGTTGTACCCTGTACTTTTAATTGCAAAGAGGAGAATGGTCTCCTATTTTAAAGCACGTGGTACGTATGGTTCCTTACATCTAGTCAATGGCAAGTTGCTTGGCTTGAGTTTAGGTAATCGTCTTTGATACAGTTATTTTTTTAAAAAAAAAATTTAATCAATAGGTGTATTTAAATTAAAAAGAGAAAAAAAATGAATTAAAAGGAAAAAAAGTTGAAGCTGAAAGACCAACTCACACAATTGTATAAGAAAGGAAAAGTCAAATCTTAAACCTACTTCATAGAGAGTAGAGGTGAGTGAAGTCCGACCCAGACATTACTTGAGAGAAATAGAATGGAGAGAAATAAAATAAAATAAATAATAATAAATTTTTAAGTTATTTAAATTAAGAAAATTATGAAAAAAGTAAAATATAAAATATAAAATTAATTATAAGATTAAACTATAAATGTATAAGTGTTTGATTCACAGTTATATTGAGTGGATTATCCAATACAATTTAATTATGAGAAAATTAATTGGCAACTTCCTTAGATGTCGTTTTCAACATTACTAGTACAGAACCCAAGCGTTGCTCAGAGTTAGAGATGGTAAAATGGGTTCAACCCAACGAGTCAACCCGTTAACCCGTCGAAAAAAAACAGGTTGGGTTACTTCTTTCAACCCATTTTTCAATGGCGGGTTATATAACCCGCAGGTTATGGCGGGGCGGGGCGGGTTGACCCGCTGGATTAGTTTTTTTTTTTTAATTTATGGAATTGCTTATAGATTATGAATTAGACTTGTTTGAATATTTGTTTATGAAATAGACTTATATGCTTTTGTTTTGTGGACTAAGTACTTACTTAATGCTTATGGAATAGACTTATTTATATTTATTTTGTATTTAATCTTTATTAAGTGAGTGAAATGATAACAATTTATGATTTTTTTAATTTTTTTTTCAATTTTTAAACAAATTGATTCGCTAACCCGTTAACCCGTCATAAAATGGGGTGGGTTGACATTTTCAACCCACCAATCAAAAACGGGTCAACCCGCCCCGCCCCGCCCCGCCCCGTTTAAAGCCAACCCGTGGCGGGGCGAGTCAACCCGTTTACCATCTCTACTCGGAGTATAAGAAGTATAATATTATAAAATTATAATTTTATAATTATTAAACATTATTAGTTATATATATATATATATAAACATTATAATTATCAAATATTATTTATTTGCATTTTTTATATAAAATATAAGAGATCATTTTATAGTGAAATGTTAAGTTTGAATGAGAAATCTCAATTTAAAAAGTATATGCTATGACTAAAAGAAAAATAATTTCTCATGAGCACAACTACAAATATTTAACGGCTTGACTATGATAAAATATTGATGTATACTCCGATATATACATGATAACAAAATATAATTAGTAAATAATTAAATATTTCATATGATACATAAAATGACTTGAACCCCCAAATACTTCAAAATAAGTTTAATGATACATTTTCTTTTATTAAATTATAGAATGATTAATAGTAAAATAAAAAAATTTAAAAGAATTAATGACAATTTTTTAAATACAATTTATTTTAATATTATTTAATTAAAAATAAAATACAGGAATTTAAAAGAATTAATGATAATTTTTTTAAATTCAATTTACTCTAATATTATTTAACTTAATTATTTTTATGATAATTATAAAAATATTTCAAAAATTAAATAAATTTCATTTATTTAAATATTAATAAAATAATAATATTATATAAATTAACTAAAAACATTTTTATGTATAATATACATTCAAATTTTATTTTATACATAATAAGCATCACTTTTTCAATTAGAATACACAACTACGTTAAATAACTGGATGTGATATGATTATGCAAAAATAAATGTAACTTAACATGATTGTACTATTTTTAAGACATATTTGGCACTCATGTTATTGTTTGAATTAAACCAAACCAGTTAATATTAACGTAAATTTTATTCAAATAAAAAATTAATAATATAATAACATAATAATACATAACTTTATGTCTTACAATCCTATATAAAAAAATATAAATACATTATGCTAGTTTAAAAATTTAAATAGTTACTCATTTGAACCATAAAAATATCATCAAGATGATAAATTCATATACAAATTTACGATTATAAGAAATGACACATTTAAGAACAAAGAAATTAAATACACTTTTGTATGCATCTCATTGCAACCCAATTTCACTTCTTTTTATCTTGTCTTTTACAATTATTTTGAATGTTGAGTAATCTATAATTCATAATGACAATTTTTTTCTTATTATTTTTACCAAATATAAATCATTTACACAATGTGACATATATATATTTGTCTTTTTAGAACATATTCGGGCATATATTTACAATACCAAAATATATTGTCCATCATATATTAAGAGTTCTTTTAATTACTTACAATAAGAATGTAGTAAAAAATAAATTATAAAATTCATGCATAATTAAATTTGACAATTAAAATTTTACCTATGTTTAACATGTATGTAAAAATAACAGTTTGACATGCATTTTAATTAAATGTATAATTATATTTAAGTGATCATTGTTAAAATTTCTAAGTGCATTCGTCAACATTTTTTCTTTTTCTAAGTAACACATTTTAAAAGCTTCTCTTGATGATTTTAATTTTTATCACAAATTAATGTTTAACATGCATGTATATAATCACAAATTAATTACAAAATTAATGTTTAACATGAATTCATATAATCATAAATTAATATTTAATCTCCATGCATAAATTAAGGTTTAACCAAAAAAATTATTAATTATATCAAATGCATAAACATATTTAAGTGACACTTGTTAAGATTTGCTATCTTCCAAAGTTCTTTTCATTTTCTCATTAAAATTTCATTAATTGTTCTTTAATTATCACTTTAGGTTACACTTGTCTAGATTTCTTTTTTTTTTTTAAGTGACATTTGTTAATTTCTTTTAGCCTCTTTTTTTTAACATAAAAAATTCATTATTTGATTTGAACCTTTAATTTCTACTATGATACTCACTCGTCATAATTTTTTAAACTAAACCCAAATGACTATATTTTGCTTTTGATTGCATGAGTTTATTTACATATACTTTGGATATGATTTTATGGAAGAAGTTGCTGCAGCTAATTAGCTTGAAATAGAGATATAATTTCCTCAAGGTTAGAAACTTTTGGAAATAGGATTATTAGTTTTATTTAGGCTAGTATCAAAATTGCCCATGCCAAACGTTGCTTGCTTAGTGTTAACCTGCTTGAGCATTAATTTTTCATTAATAATCTGTGCATATTAGCACTTGTAATGTGACACGTGTCAAGATTTTAAATAATACACGTGTTTCATATTAAGATGTTAAAAGGTGACACATGTCAAGATGTATTTTATTTTTTGGTCTTAACTTTTATATATATATAAATATTGCCACCACTTATACGGCACTCTCACATTTAATGTCTTTGATATTGGACGGTTGAGTATAATATTTGGTTTTTTCGTTTGATGTGAAGCATAATATTTGTTTAATAAATTGTGATGGACTTAGCTTGTATTGGAAATGCTAGTTAATATTGTAAAAGTTTATTAAAAAATTTAAGTAGTTACCCTATAAATTTATTTGCTCCATGAAATCCTTATCATATAACATTTAAATTTTAACGACTTAAGGAAATATAAACATGTACAATTGTGAAAACCAAATCTTTTTTTTTTTGTTGTTGAAAGAAATGGTAGTAAATAGATAAGTTAATTACCATAATACTATAGGTCAAAGATTCACTAACATGCTCGAAATCATGGTTTTAAAAATCGGACCGGACCGGCTGGTCCGACCGTGACCCGGGTGCTTGACCGGTCCGGTTAGCCTAAAAAATCGTTTTAGCTGTTGAACCGGGAAAAACCGAATTGAACCGGGCAGAACCGGGTTGAACCGGCGACCCGGATGAACCGGACCGGGTTTCTGAAAACTGGCCGGTTCTCTTTTTTTTTTTTTTTTGCTTTATTTGAATTTTTTATTACTTTTTCATATTTTTAAATTACTTTTTTAGGAGTTTTTTTACATTTATATCTCAAAAGTCATAACTTTTTACTTATTCGTCCAATTTGGATGCATTTTATATCAATTTCACATAGTTTTTTAAAATCTATGTGATGAAAAATAAACGAATGAAGTTAGACTAACTGATTTTCAATAAAAATAATAATAATTTTCATAGTTATGAGTATTTTTAAAAGAAATAATAATAATAAATTTTTTAAATAAGGATTAAACTCTAATTTTTCCCCTTAAATCTCTGTTATTCTCAAAATAAGGCTATTTTAATTAAATACAATAATAAATATTATCATATGTAGTTAATTTTTATTATTTATATTATTAGATTTATTTATATATATATATAAATAATTATGAATATAATTATAATTATAATTATTACGTCATCCGGTTCGACCACCGGTTGAACCAATCAAATCATAACTCAGAAGTCTCACCGATTTGATCTCCGGTTTAATTCTTAAAACATTGCTCGAAATCTTCAGATCAGGAACTAGGCGTCATAAGATTTTTTTGGGAGAGGTTAAGCATCAGGGACCATTGATCGAGATAAAATTTGAACTCGAACACTTAAAAATATAGAACTTTATCTGAAATCTTTCAATCAGGTCAACCAACTCGCATTGACCATAAAGACCAAATCTAATCAAACTTCGAAAAAAAAAAAGTTACGAATATAATGATCTCTCGTGAAAAGCATTTATGGTGGCTAAGTAAGATGAGATGAGATTATGGTAATGAATTGTACAAATGAAATTGACAACTTAAGATGAATACATGCTTCTTAAGATAAACTGACGTTTCCGTTCCAGATTTTGCGCTATAAAATGTATATATTAAATATAGACTAGAATTATAATATAAATTAAAATAAGATAGATTACGATCAAATTTATGACATGCAGTAATAAAAAATATTTTCAATAATGTGAAACAGATAATGAGCAACGTATTCTATACTTGAATTCACCACCAGAAACCACTGCTCCAGAAACCGGCCGCACGAAGAGAGGGCAACTTTAATCAAAAATCGTGTGCGCATGCAAATCGTCACATATTATAACGGAGCTTTCAGGAATAAAAATATTGACAATCATATTTTGCAAGGTCAAAGAATAATAGAGTTACGTTATCTATTTGTTTAAAATTCTTTGGTCAAATTGGGAGGTAACCTAAGCCATCTTCTCATTTATCTTTAACAATTTGTTTGCCAAATGGATCCTTATAAGTTCCAATACAAATGATGCCCAATAGACTTTACGAGCTTACAAAGTTATATTCTCTAAACCTATCTATGAAAAAAAAAAACCTATCTATATTCTCTAAACCCAATAGACTATAAAGACCAAATCTAATCAAACTTCAAGAAAAAAAAAAGTTACGAATAGTAATACTAGCTATCTCACATGCAAAAATACTAAAATAGTAATCGTCAACAACCTTATTTTATGTATGAGTTTAATTTTAATTCATCGTCAATGTAAGTCATCCAATCATGTGTTGCTAAATCATTAAAAGAGTTTGACTATCACAACAACCACTTAGAAAGTATAACTCTTTTAATGATGTGTCAGCACATGATTAGATGACAGTGTAAAGAAACTTTACATTAACTGTGAATTGAAATTAAATTCTTAATGTATTATGATTTTACTAATATGACTTATACGTACGTTTTATATTTTTAATTGTCAATAATCTTAAGAATGTTTGCAATCACGAAGTCATCTATATAATTATATATAATTGTGAATATAAGTATGCATTATATTAAATTAAGTAACTCAACGTTAATTTTTTTTAATTAATTAGATTTCTATCCAAATTATCCAACTGCAAATCAATGCTCATCAGATGACAAAAATGCACTTCGAAAAGAGGGGCGTTTTCTCAATTTCGTTTCATAATGTCAACAGCGACGTCTTCATCATACGTTAAATAATTTAGAATAAATGTTAATTTTAGTCCGGAAAGATATAGGTATGATTAACTAACTTGGTCTTTCATTTATAGATATATTAAAATGAGCTTTCATTATCAATTTATGACATCAATTTCATCCTCCTTATAACCAACTTGATATCACTTTAGGGGCTAATTTGATCTTCACATTATAATTTGATCTTAACATTCCGCCAACCATACCCTAATTAAAAGTTAACCATTTAGGTAGAATAATCTAAAATCATATAAACCATACATCTAAATCACATACTTCTGTTGTGAGACTTAAATTTCATATCTTGCAATTAGATATTAACATTTGATTAACACTTGTATGATATACTGCGTTATAAAAAAAAATAACTTTTAAAAAATAATATATAATAACAATTTATTGTCATATGAAAATTTTATAAAAAATATATTGTTCCGAATCTCACTGAATTTCTTGAACCTATTCCAACAAATAATGTGTTCTATACGAACTTCTTACCCATTTCACCATATATCGATATATAAAAAACAAATCACCTTTATTGTTTGTCACACAAGACATGATAGCATCAAAAACAAATCTCTTCTCTACCGTGAGAGATGCCAGCATCCTCTTATGATGATTAGAAATACTAAATATGGTTAAGGGAGGAGCTATTAATATAATGATCTCTCTTGAAAAGCATTTATGGTAGCTAATTAAGTAAGATGAGATGAGATTATGGTAATGAATTGTACAAATGAAATTGACAACTTAAAATGAATACATGCATCTTAAGATAAACTGACGTTTCCGTTCCAGATTTTGCTCTATAAAATGTATATATTATATATAGACTAGAATTATAATATAAATTAAAATAAGATAGATTACGATCAAATTTATGACATGCAATAATAAGAAATATTGCCAATGATGTGAAACAGATAATGTGCAACGTATTCTATACTTGAATTCACCACCAGAAACCACTGCTCCAGAAGCCGACCGCACGAAGAGAGGGCAACTTCAATCAAAAATCGTGTGCGCATGCAAATCGTCACATATTATAACGAAGCTTTCAGGAATAAAAATATTGACAATCATATTTTGCAAGGTCAAAGAATAATTGAGTAACGTTATCTATTTGTTTAAAATTCTTTGGTCAAATTGGGAGGTAACCTAAGCCATCTTCTCATTTATCTTTAACAATTTGTTTGCCAAATGGATCCTTATAAGTTCCAATACAAATGATGCCCAATAGACTTTACGAGCTTACCTAAAGTTATATTCTCTAAACCTATCTATGAAAAAAAAACCTATCTATATTCTCTAAACCCAATAGACTATAAAGACCAAATCTAATCAAACTTGAGAAAAAAAAAAGTTACGAATAGTAATACTAGCTATCTCACATGCAAAAATACTAAAATAGTAATCGTCAACAACCTTATTTTATGTATGAGTTTAATTTTAATCCATCGTCAGTGTAAGTTATCCAATCATGTGTTGCTAAATCATTAAAAGAATTTGACTATCATAACAACCACTTAGAAAGTCTAACTCTTTTAATGATGTGTCAGCACATGATTAGATGACAGTGTAAATAAACTTTACACTGACAGTAAATTGAAATTAAATTCTTAATGTATTATGATTTTACTAATATGACTTATACGTACGTTTTATATTTTTAATTGTCAATAATCTTAAGAATGTTTGCAATCACGAAGTCATCTATATAATTATATATAATTGTGAATATAAGTATGCATTATATTAAATTAAGTAACTCAACGTTAATTTTTTTTAATTAATTAGATTTCTATCCAAATTATCCAACTGCAAATCAATGCTCATCAGATGACAAAAATGCACTTCGAAAAGAGGGGCGTTTTCTCAATTTCGTTTCATAATGTCAACAGCGACGTCTTCATCATACGTTAAATAATTTAGAATAAATGTTAGTTTTAGTCCTGGAAAGATATAGGTATGATTAACTAACTTGGTTTATAGATATATTAAAATGAGCTTTCATTATCAATTTATGACATCAATTTCATCCTCCTTATAACCAACTTGATAACACTTTAGGGGCTAATTTGATCTTCACATTATAATTTGATCTTAATATTCCACCAACCATACCCTAATTAAAAGTTAACCATTTAGGTAGAATAATCTAAAATCATATAAACCATACATCTAAATCACATACTTCTGTTGTGAGACTTAAATTTCATATCTTGCAATTAGATATTAACATTTGATTAACACTTGTATGATATACTGCATTATATAAAAAAAAAAATTTTAAAAATAATATATAATAACAATTTATTGTCATATGAAAATTTTATAAAAAATATATTGTTCCGAATCTCACTGAATTCCTTGAACCTATTCCAACAAATAATGTGTTCTATATGAACTTCTTACCCATTTCACCATATATCGATATATAAAAAACAAATCACCTTTATTGTTTGTCACACAAGACATGATAGCATCAAAAACAAATCTCTTCTCTACCGTGAGAGATGCCAGCATCCTCTTATGATGATTAGAAATACTAAATATGGTTAAGGGAGGAGCTATTAATATAATGATCTCTCTTGAAAAGCATTTATGGTAGCTAATTAAGTAAGATGAGATGAGATTATGGTAATGAATTGTACAAATGAAATTGACAACTTAAAATGAATACATGCATCTTAAGATAAACTGACGTTTCCGTTCCAGATTTTGCTCTATAAAATGTATATATTATATATAGACTAGAATTATAATATAAATTAAAATAAGATAGATTACGATCAAATTTATGACATGCAATAATAAGAAATATTGCCAATAATGTGAAACCGCTAATGAGCAACGTATTCTATACTTGAATTCACCACCAGAAACCACTGCTCCAGAAGCCGACCGCACGAAGAGAGGGCAACTTAAATCAAAAATCGTGTGCGCATGCAAATTGTCACATATTGTAACGGAGCTTTCAGAAATAAAAATATTGACAATCATATTTTGCAAGGTCAAAGAATAATTGAGTAACGTTATCTATTTGTTTTTTGAAAATTCGTTGGTCAAATTGGGAGGTAACCTAAACCATCTTCACATTTATCTTTAACAATGTGTTTGCCAAATGGATCCTTATAAATTCCAATACAGATAATGCCCAATAGACTCACAAAAAATCCTCTTATCTTTGTTAGAAACACCCACATTAAGATAAGCAAAATGGGAGTCCTTTCTCCTCCTAGAGTATTGCTATCATTGCTTCCCATTGTTGTGTTGCTTTCTCTTCCTTGGTCAGCTTCAGCTGCAAATTCAGCAAACAACACTTTTGTTCATTGCCTTGTAAACCATTCTGAGCCCTCTCACCCCATAACTGCAGCAATTTTCACCCCAAACAATTCTTTATTCTCTTCTGTCTTGCAAGCCTACATTAGAAACCTTCGTTTCAACACCTCCACAACCCGGAAGCCATTCCTTATAATCACTGCATTGCATGTATCCCATGTACAAGCAGCCATTGTTTGTGCTCAAAAGCACAACTTGCAGATGAAAATCCGAAGTGGAGGTCATGACTATGAGGGAGTGTCTTATGTGGCTGAGGTGCCATTCTTCATTCTCGACATGTTCAATCTCCGATCCATTGAGGTTGATATAGACACTGAGACCACTTGGGTCCAAGCTGGTGCAACGCTGGGTGAAGTTTACTATAGAATTGCTGAGAAAAGTAAAACTCATGGCTTCCCAGCTGGGGTTTGTCCCACTGTTGGGGTAGGAGGCCACATTAGTGGTGGTGGCTATGGCAATATGATGAGAAAATACGGTCTCTCAGTGGATAATGTTATTGATGCACAAATAGTGGATGTTCAAGGTAGGTTGCTTGATAGAAAATCTATGGGTGAAGATCTCTTTTGGGCCATCAGAGGTGGTGGTGGAGCTAGCTTTGGCGTGGTCCTTTCCTACAAAATAAAGCTAGTTCGAGTTCCGGAGACAGTCACTGTTTTCCAAGTTGGGAGGACCCTGGAGCAAAATGCCTCAGATATAGTTTATAATTGGCAGCATGTTGCACCAAATATTGACAATGACCTCTTCATTAGGCTTATCTTGGACGTGGTAAACGGTACTCAAAATGGAACGAAAACTGTTAGGGCTACGTTCATAGCATTATTCCTTGGTGACTCCAAAAGTCTTCTTTCTCTCATGAATGAGAGCTTTCCTGAATTGGGTTTGAGGCAATCAGACTGCATCGAAACAAGCTGGCTTCGATCGGTTCTGTTTTGGACAAATATCGACATTACAACACCAGTTGAGATTTTGCTTGATAGACAACCTCAATCACTCAACTACTTGAAAAGGAAATCTGACTACGTAAAGAAACCCATTTCCAAAGAGGGTTTGGAAGGGATTTGGAAGAAGATGATTGAGTTGGTGGATGCAATACTATATTTCAATCCTTATGGTGGAAGAATGGCTGAGATTCCATCAACAGCAACTCCTTTCCCTCATCGAGCTGGGAACCTATGGAAGGTCCAATACCAAGCAAACTGGAATCAGCCTGGGAAAGAGGTAGCAGATCACTACATAAACTTGACAAGAAAACTTCACAAATACATGACTCCTTTTGTCTCCATGAACCCAAGAGAGGCTTTCTTCAATTATAAGGACCTTGATTTGGGCATCAACCACAATGGTAAGAACAGCTACTTTGAAGGCAGAGTTTATGGAGTCGAGTATTTCAAGGATAACTTCAACAGGTTGGTTCAAATAAAGTCCAAGGTTGATCCTGGCAATTTCTTTAGGAACGAACAAAGCATCCCTACTCTGCCAAATCGGAAGAGTTAGAATGGTGACTCAATAATGATTAATTTCTATTTTATTTCTCTGTCTGTAATAAATTTGATTGTGGGGAAAAAAAAAACTGGGTGTTTAGGGCTCGTTTGGATGACCAAGATCTTGTCAAATAAATATTGTTTTATGTTTAGATACAATATTTAAAAAGTACTCTTTTAATTTTTATTGTTTGGATGTAAAAATATAAAAGTATTTTTTTAATGATAAAATTACTCAAAAAGACATTTAGAAATAATTTTAGAGTTTTTCTCCCACATTTACCATCATTCATCGCATCATCTTTCTCAATATTTACTTGCTTAAGACCTCTTTTAAGAAGTAATTTTGGAACCATGCTATAATTTAAGAAAATTATATCAAATTGGAGAGATAAGAGATAAAAAGCATATTAAATCATAGTAATATTTTTCAAATGTTAACTACCCGAAGAATAATAAGAGTCATCACAAAAAAAGAAAAATCAAAGGACATGCTTTATGTAAAAGAACATATTGATATATATTAAAGATCAAAGCAATAATTGAAGAAACGTGCTTTTAGGTGATGAAAAATTTAAGGGTAATTGACATACTTAACGAAAGGAAAAGAGAGTAGATGATGAGATGAGGTGTGTAGGTAATAGTAAAGACAAAATAGAAATGTTTAAGAAAATATGATATTGGTAGAATTTAAAAATAAAAGATAAAGAATGTTAGTTTTAAAATTAGTCAGAGATATTTCTGCAAAGCTTCTCTATATCTTAGAAAATATCTTTTTTCTAAAGCTCAAAAATTTAACTAAAAAAAAGACATATTTAAACTATTTTTAGTGCTTCATTTTTTATTAAAAAATAATTTAAATACACTAAAAAATATTATATATATATATATTAATAAAAAAAACTCATTCAAATGAACGAGTTAGTTATTATGTTTTAAGTTTAATATCTAGGTCTTTGTGTAATTGATATGGGGATCTTATAGTTCTGAACATCTTGTTGTACAAATTGATCTGGATTTTGTTTTTGGTAAGAAACAAATATTGATCTGGATTGATTTTCTTTTAATCAAGAATAATGACAGTAGTTATTGTCATGTAATTCACCTGAAACTTAGTGTATATTTAGATTGGAGTTTGGAACCTTAAAATTATGATTTGGGCAAAAACAATAAGAGATAAACTTTTGCTTAAATTATAATTTAAGAAATTTTAAACCTCAATCCAAACATATTATTAGTCAAAACAAAAAAAGAAGAAAAACTGCAAATAATCACTACCGGGAGTAGTCATGGAAGAAATAACAAAAAATAAGTTTCTGCTCAAATTATAATTTAAGAGATTTCAAACTTCAATTTAAACATATTATTAGTCAAAAAAAAAAAAACTACAAACAATCACCACCGGGAGTATTCATAGAAGAAAACACCTAATCTAAGATAAGGTGGAGAGAGATTCTTGTGTATGCTTAATGAACACAAATTTTATACTCAAGACCTAAGTTAATAATTAATTAATATATCATTATTTTACATTAAGTATTATACAAATTTTTATATCATACAATTATTTTATATTAAAAATAATTACTTGTTAATAATTTATTAATTTAGTGTAAATAACTTGTGTCCTGCAAAAGAAGTATGCTCCACGCACCTTCTTTGTCCAGTCCCAATTTAATGTTTCTGATACATTTAGCATGTTATTGCTGCAGTATAGTGATTCTGACGTTAGACTGACCTAATGTGCAGTCACAATAGGCAATGTAGCTACGAATGTCTAGTTTTATATACTAATATATGGAACTTATCAATAAATGTCTCATTTTTTTATATAAGATATAAATCATTTAAAGTGAGAGATATATTTTAAAAAGTATAATAAAAAATTATAATTATTAATGTAAAAATTAAGGATTTAAGTTATAAATTTAATATTGATCTATTATTAGTATAAAAAAAATTATATTGTCATCTAATAATATTTTAATACATTATTAAAGAGTTATATTTCTTAAATAATTATTATGATAGTTAAACTCTTTTAATGATGTGACAATATATAATTAAATGATAATGTAAAAAAACTTTACGTTGTCAGTAGATCAAAATTAAACTATTAAGTTATTATAAATTAAATACAAACACTTACGCAATAAATTATAAATATATGATGATCTATTCTTTTAATTTTCTAATTAGACATTATAATTATGTATTTTAATTTTTAAAATACACATCTCATTATCTCATTTTAGAGCGTGCAAATCTCTTATTTTATATACATTAGTACTAGCTAGTGGTTTTGTAAATTACGATATACAAGATCTATTTTATACATTTTCAAATAAATTATTTCAGAAGTATATATTAGTATAAATTATACGTCAAAGATAAAGTTTAACGTTTTCCACGTGTGCAACTTTTCTCTCTATATTTTTCAAGATAAAATATATGAATAATTTTCTCTAAAATAATTTTAGTGATCCACAATTAATTGAATATACTAGACGAAGTTTTAATATTCATTAGGCATGAAGTGAAAAAATGGCCTGATTGACATCAATTTTATATTTTTATTTCAATCAAAATATAACTAATTTCTTCAATAAGTTATTCAATCTGGAAAATAATTATGTCCCTTGTAACCGGGCCAATTTTCAAAAAAAGAAGAAGAAAGAAAGTATGTGCCTTGATAAAGATAAGATTATGCTTTGTTTGAATTAGGAAAGAAGTAGGAATGAGAGAAGTAGAGTGGAAAGAAGTGGAGAGAATAGAAGTAGAGTAGAAAATGAGTAAATTTTTAAGTTGTTTGGATTAAGAGAATTAAGAGAGAAGTAAGAAAGAAAGAATATAAAATTTTGTTGTAAATACATATTTGTCCATATTTATTTATTTATAAAACAACAAGAAAATGGTATAATAGGTAAGTATTCCACCTTTACCCATTTCTTCTCACTTTAGGGAAGAAATGAAAAAGCTATGGGATCCATCAATTTTTTTTCTTTATTTTTTCTCTAATCCAATAAGAGAGATATGTCATTTCTCTTCTTTTTCTCTCTTCTCTAACTCTCTTGCTTATTTCTCTCAAAACAAACATAGGCTAAGAGAGTGAGCAAATGATGGTTCCAAGTTGTCCTTGACGCCCATGTGGCTACAATTCGCTCTTTATGTTGAATCACTGCAACCATCAACTCGTAAGGACCACAACCTGCATGTTGTACGACGAACACATGGGGTTACGTTGAACTTGTAAGTAAATGTGTCAAAATGAGTCGAGCTTATGAGCCGGCTCGAATAACCTGATAAAAAGTATGGGTTAGGCTGAGGAAAAATGATGTTAATTTGTGCTAGTTCTTTGAATTGATTAATTTATAGTTCAAACGATACTTTTATAGATATATTCTAAATAGTTTTTGTCAAAAACAATTTAGTAAATTTTCACTGTTTATGTTGATGACATTTAATATAATTTGTTATACTTATATCTAATTTGCATACATGATTTTTGTAGGTTTTTATTGATGTATAAGTTTAATTTATCAATAACTTATTATTATAGATATGAAAAAAGTAAAGAAAGACAAAAAAAAATTTCAGCCCATGAGCCGGTCCCAGCTCGTAACTCGTATGAGTTGGGCTGAGCTGGCTATTTGCTAGCCTGCACCTATTGTGGATCGACCTGGTCCATCCGGAAATAAGTTTGACCCGACCCGAATTAACACTTTTACTTGTAAGAGCCCTCTAGTGGTGGTGGTGGACATGAAGAACAATGCCAACATATGGGGATAGTAAGAATATTTGTGTGATTATATTAGATTAGATTAGATTTTGTAAATTTAATTTTGAATAAATTTAATTTTGTAAACTTAATTTTAGTTAAAAATGAATTTAAATAAAGTGATTTATGTTTAGAAATTTTTATTTAAAAATTGATTTTTTTAAATGTGTATTATTTGAATAATATTGATAAAAGTTAGTTTTAGATATGTAATTACTAAAAAAAGATGAGTTATTTTTAGTTAAATTGTTGATAAATAATGTTAAAAAAATTGATTATAAATAAATTGATGTTAAAAGAATTTTTTTAAAAGTTAAGTTTGTTTAGGATATTATAAAATAAAATCACTTTGAATATTATTATATAATATTTTAAAAATTATTATATTTAAAATAGTGATATAATATTAAATTACATAGATTTTTTATTAATACATACAAATAATTTAAGCTTTTTACTATAAAAATAATAAAATGTTACTTACGTTTAAATCATATTTAAAATTTAAAATGAAAATCTCGTTTACTTTTTCTTATTAATTTTTTTCCAAACATATCAATAAAACGTGAGTTTCAAGTGAGCGTACAAGAGACCTTACAAGTTACAATGGTTTGAAAAGCCAATTTTACAAACCTGCTCGGGAAGTAGATAATGGTTCTTTCTGGGTTGGTTCTCCCCTACGTGGAGAATGGCACAAACCCATTTTGTTAGTGTCTCTATCTTTTAAGGGTGTCATGTTTGGAGGCAAATTTTGCCTATAATATTGTGTTAATATGTTTGGTAACTTTTATATAAAAATCACATTTAAATGTAAACGTGATTTTAATATCCTAAACATAAAAGTAATATTTTGTTGTTTTTTCTGTAAAAGAAAACATATTTGTAGGTGTATTAACAGAAATATCTTTATAATTTGATATTATATCATTATTTTAATAATATTTAAATAAATATAACCTAATAGTTGAAAAAATATTATTATAGTTTTACGGAAAGTAATTTTATTTTATACTACTCCAAACAAACTTAATTTTTAAAAGATTTTTTTTGTCATCAATTTATTTATAATTAATATTTTTAATACCAATTTATTAACAATCCACCTCAAAATAACTCATACCATTTTTTAGTAATTATACATATAAAAACAATTTTTATTAACATTATTCTAACAACATTCATTTTAACAAAATCAATTTTCAGATAAAGATTTCCAAATATAAATTATTTCACTCAAACTTACTTTTTACTTAAATCAAGTTGCAAAATTTAATTTTATCCAAAATTAAGTTTGTAAAATCTAATCCAAACACACCCTAAGAGTTTGGTGGCTGAAAGACAAAGGTGTGTGCATGCCACAAGTGTTTAGATGAAACAGATAGGAGGTTGGCTGTTAGTAATTATTAGCTCAATTGATAAGATTGAATTGCATCGACTATATGTCTTGTTAATTTCTGCTAGTAATTTTTCATTGGTTTAACTATTCTTGCAACGATAAAACAAGTCTCACATTTTTTTTTTTGGTAAAATACA
The DNA here is from genome assembly GCA_023212625.1 of Styphnolobium japonicum. Taxonomy (NCBI): domain Eukaryota; kingdom Viridiplantae; phylum Streptophyta; class Magnoliopsida; order Fabales; family Fabaceae; genus Styphnolobium; species Styphnolobium japonicum. The sequence continues at coordinate 13,115,481 of JALBWW010000003.1, read as the reverse complement.
CATTACCTCATTGTAATATAGGTTTTTCTTAACTTACTCTTTTAAATTATTTTTTTGTCACTAAACTCTCTATAGTATGATTTACGTTGAAAATGCTATTTTAATAGTTAAATCAAATAGAAGTTAAAGTTTGTTTGAAAATAATCATTTAAGAACTCTGTTCACTATTAAAAAATAGGAGGTCTTGGTGGTTATGTTACAAAGTTGACTGAGTGAGGGAGTATGTTTGGACTATTGACAATGATTGAGTTGAAATTGCTTGAAAATATGAATTAGCTTTTAAGATGTGAGGATTAATGTTTGTTGCATGGTGGATGTTTTGTGAATAATTGAGGTGTATACACAAGTGATGCTCTACTTTTGAACTAAGAAAACAAGGATTTAAACACATATGATATTCCAAAAAAGGATTCTCTATTTGTTTTAATAGATAAAGTAACTTTTTCAACATGAATCAAACTAAATGAGGGTTTAGTGACAAATTTTTGTTAAGAGAATAAATTGAGAAAGATTTATACTATAAATTAAAGAAGTAATATGTATTTTACCTTTTTAAAAAAAATATGGAAGAAGATCATTTTTTGTTTGTTTTATTCACTTTCAGTTAATCTCATAAATTTCACCCTATCATCAATATGAGAATTCAATATCTTTTTTCTTGGCAGATTTGTATCCTGATCATTGTTCAAAAGTACTTATAAGCATAGTTATTAAAATCGGGCCAGATTAGACGGTGGACTGGTGAACTGATCAACTAACTGATCCGAATAATAATTTAGATCAGATATGCTCTAGACTTGGTACGACCTGGTTCAACTCGGTTAGTTTGGGCATAAAATTGGTGACCTGGTCGGTTGAACCGATGAACTGTTCGGGTCATGAAATTTTTTTTTTAAAAAAACTCTTAAACTTTGAAGAATTATAACTTTTGACTCGTTTGTTTGATTTGGTTTATTTATATGTCTATTTCATATAACTTTTTGATATTTACGTCATGTCGATCCTAATTTTTCATAAAGAAAACTTATTTTTTGAATTATAAGCATTTTAATGAAAATATTATGATTTTTTTTATGAATTAAGGATTAAACTCTTTTTCTTCTTCTTAAAGTCATTATTTATTTCAAAATAAAGATATTTTAATTATTTATAATGATAAATATCATTATATGTAGTGTATATATATATATATATATATTTAAATATCTATTTAATTTTATGTGGTTCGACCAGTAACTCATTGATAAATTAATAATCCATTAACTCAGTACCTTAATCAAATCGACTATCTATCCAAATTTAATAACTACTTATATAGGGTTGGGGAAGAGTTTTGTCTGGTTCTGCATATGTTGTCTAGCTAGAGTGAGGGATATCTCCCATAGGACAGTTCTAGTACTCTTCAAATTTTGAGTTGGGATGAAGTTAATATTAAAGCCTACTCGAGTTTGAGCGTGTGAGAATAATTATCACTCAGGAAGTCGATTTAGTCTAGGTTTAAATTTTTACACAATAAATAAAACATGTTATATATAAGAAGATATGGAAAATTGATTCGGAAGGATACTTAATTAGTTTTGATAACCTTGTGTTCTATATATATTTTGTTATAGAAAAATGAAAATAATGTACAATGCATGATGTGGATGACAAATAGGGAAGTTTATGGTAATTTTTTAAAAGTAATTATGTTAAACCTTAGACTACGTTGGACAAGTATGATTCAACCAAATTTTTTACTCGAAATAAGTAGTGTGAAAACAAGAGTAAATATTACGCTACTAGATGCCATTGGAGATAAGTGCACATTTGAGTTGAGTCAAAAAGTGTGACTGGATGAGTGAAGTGGGAGATTTGAATCCTTAAAAGTGAATAATGTATTTTAAAGAATAAAATGTTGAATAACAATATTAGTGAAAAAATTAATAATTAATAATTTTATATAATAAAAATATTTATACAATAAATTATACATATATAAAAAACTTTATTTTATAAAATACATATCTCGTTGTAGAGAATCTAAATCCATAAATGAGTATTTAGTCAAAAAAAAAAATCCATAAATGAGTATAATAAGAAAATCCAACATTGATTAAGCAAGGAGAAGAGTTGTGGTATATAAGCTTGGATGGACCATTAAGAAAGATTATAGACCCACACCAAGTCTCCAACATTATACAATGGACCCCACCACTTCCAATGTTTCAACATTTAGTATCATGCTAGCCGCACCAAGGTTTAAACAAAAAGATAAGAGTATTTGTAGATCTCATATCATTGGAGAAAAATATGAAGTATGAAAGGGTTTCGATTTCCGAAGCTACGGACATGAGAAAACCTTCTAGAGAATAGGAGTGACGAGGAATCAACGGACACATTTGCTTTTGCACATTTACATAATTACTTCAAGTGGCGTAATCCCACATATTTATTTACTTAGTCTTGTTAAATTTGTGATTCGCTAAGTCATTTAATTAAGCTGACCTTAACTCAATTTTAGTATGCAGTCCACTTGCTTATATATGATAATGGGATCAGATAATATATCAACGAATCATATCACGCTTAACTGGTGAGAAGTCAATATCACTAAAAAAATGATTAAATAAAAGAATTATCAACAAAACTAAAGTTATTAACATAAATTTAACTAAAGATAAAATTAAATAAAAAATATTTAAAAGAAAATTTAATATAACTTGAGATAATTATATATAAATTTTAAAAGAAAATGAGTTAAAAAAGGAAAAAAAATGTTCTAAAAGGCTAACCGGATGTACAAATATTAATATTAACTCATAAATTAAAACTGTTCAATTAATTAATTTGTATATACAATTAGATGTGTTAGGTTTTGCATTTGAGCTAAAGGTGTTCGTAGTATGAATTTGTTAGATTTTAGGGAGAAAAGTTATTTGAACAAAATCAATCAATTTATTTTTAATTAGAAAATTGAATCAAACTAAATTAATTATAATCAATTAGTTTGGTTTGGCCACCAATTAATTTTGACTAAACACTTTTTTTTAATAAAATTCATACACAACTTTATTTTTTCTTTCTATGGCCCAATTAAAAATAAATTGGGATAAAATTCCTATTAAAAACATTATCAAATAGTTATAGACAACAAATTAACCTAAAAATATTTATAGAAACAACAAAAAATTGAAATTTAATAATTTATAAGTATGTAAATTATAATAAAAAATAATTATATGAGTTTAGTTTGTTTCATAAATGAAAATAAAAAGTAAAAAATAAAACCAAGTCAATCGATTTTCATAAAAGAAAACCAAACAAAACCAAAATTAATAAATTTTATTTGATTTTTTGGTTCCATTTTTTGAGTTTATATTAGTTTGGTTGAATTATAAACATTCTTAATTTAAACCATGAAAAGGTCTGTTTAAAAGCCTTGCAAGTGGCATCAACATATTTGGTAACCATGACATAGAAAGACTTTGGGTGTTCCTATTCTCAACATAATCTTGGGTGCAAAATTGATAAGCTAACATTTTTGTTACTTTTATAATAAAAAATCATGTTCCGATACATATTTTATAAAACAAGCCTTAACTTTTTTTACAATTTAAATCGAACAAACACAATCAAATATACATTTTTGGTAATAACACATTCGAAATCATCAACACTATCCAAATAAGTTAAATGGCTTTACTATAATCTCACTTACCAACAAAATTAAGTTTGTAAAGTATAATTCTAATACATACCCAGTCATACAAAAGTACCAAAAAAGAAGTCACACCAAAGATCAAAGATATGGTAGAATCGGCCGTATGAAAGTTACTCCAAATTACTCCAAATCCAACGATTGCAAGAACTAATGCTTGTCTTGTGTGCCAGTGAACTTGCCTCCACAAATCAAAGCCCTTCGTTGACTCCAAGTCTCCAAGATGAATGTATATAAATTGATATGCCGTAGTTTTCTATCCTCAGCCATATGCACATCAACACTATGACAATGGCTAGGGGTTGGAGGAGTGAAAACAGATCCACTCTGACTCCACTACCAATAGCATTCTGTATCTGTATTTGCATTATCTTTTGCCACGCTGCAGCAGATTCATCATCAACAAGTTCTTATGCAGGAGGAGAAAATGAATCAGAAGTAGCTTCTGTTGGTTATGGCTACACCATCTCGAGTGTGACCAATGATCCCCCGGGGAAGTCTCTGACTGCTAACCTTGACCTCATCAAGTCCTCCTCTGTTTTTGGACTAGACATTCAACACCTCAACCTCGCTGCCAGGTAACACACCTAGGAAAAAGATAAACAAGATCAACCAACTAATATTGTTTTCAAATTAAATTTTAGCCTGCAGTGACTGACCACATATGCTTATGCCATTAAATTGGCTATTTTTGACATATTGAGATTATTCGCTCTGTTTTTAACATCAGCTATCTAATTGGTTATTCTGAAAAGTGCAGTTTTGAGACCAAGGATCGGTTAAGAGTAAGAATCACTGACTCCAATCACCAAAGATGGGAAATCCCACAAGAAGTGATTCCCAGAGGCAGAGGCTCCCATTTCCCTCACCGCTCACTCAGTGACTCAATCCACTTTCTCACCCATCCCAACTCTGACCTCATCTTCACCCTCCACAACACCACCCCATTTGGGTTCACCGTATCTCGCAAATCCTCCCACGATGTCCTCTTCAACACTGCCCCTGACCCTTCAAACCAAGCAACGTTTCTCATCTTCAAAGACCAGTACCTGCAACTCTCTTCCTCCCTCCCCAAACAAAGGGCCTCCCTGTACGGCCTTGGGGAGCACACAAAGAGCTCCTTCAAGCTGCAACCCAATCAAACCCTCACACTATGGAATGCAGACACTGGTAGCTCCAACCTTGATGTGAACCTTTATGGGTCTCACCCATTTTACATGGACGTGAGATCGCCATGGCATGATGGAGGAGTGAAGGCTGGGACCACACATGGGGTTTTGCTGCTCAACAGCAATGGAATGGACATTGTGTATGATGGTGATCGTATTACTTATAAAGTGATTGGTGGGATATTTGATCTGTATTTTTTCGCTGGACCTTCTCCAGAACTGGTGTTGGAGCAGTACACAGAACTCATTGGCAGGCCTGCACTTATGCCTTACTGGTCTTTTGGTAAGTCATAGGCAGCATAGTACTTTGTTAACTTTTTGTTGGGTTTGTGAGATGGAGGTTTAGGGTGAGTGTAGTTTTATTTGATTAATAAATAATTTGATTGGGTGGACATAGACAAATTGCTGAACTATTTTGTTCTAATAAATAATATTAGCTGGGTACCCAACATTATTATACATGACTATAACTATGTTTGCTTCTTTCTTTAGTTTTATAGTTTCCCTAATATACCATGATTTGTCTAGGATTACACATAACATGTTAAGGTTTTGGGATAATTGGTAAATGACATGGTAACAAAGCAGTTACCTAAGCTATTGGTATAGTTGTTACTTCGTAAGTTATTAACTGAACATTGGTTGTCATATTGTGGATACATATAGGTATAGCAGATTCTTAAAGGTGGAGGAAAAATAAAAAACAAAAAGGCTATGGAATTAATCACAGGAAGTTATTTATGTGTTTCTTTGAATACGATTGGCTAGTAAATATAGCAAGATTCGTTTTTTGACAAAAGTAAATACATCAAGCGATAAAGTTCAATAGCTCTTTTCTTTTCCTTCTAGAAAGGTTTTAGAACCGATAAGCACAAAGTTGATAAATCATCACATTTTTTTTGATAGTGATGAATCTTGTTACTCTGTTTCTTCCAAGGACAAATGCAGGGTTCGTTGCCTGATTGAATTAAAGATGAGTTGGTGTACCATGTGTACCTTACGAGTTTTCCTTTTCATTTTTGACAGACATTTAAGATCTCACTTATGAATTGAAATTGTCTGTCTACTCATGCTAATCCATAATGTTTACTTCCCATGCTACACATCGTTGTTATCTCTTTTGTGAAGGCTTTCATCAGTGTCGATATGGCTACAAGAATGTAAGTGATGTCCAGGGTGTGGTTGTCAACTATGCAAAAGCAGGTATACCCCTCGAAGTTATGTGGACAGATATTGATTACATGGATGCATATAAAGATTTCACACTTGATCCCATCAACTTTCCACTGGATAAGATGAGAAGATTTGTTGATACTCTCCACCAAAATGGTCAGAAATATGTGCTTATCTTGGATCCTGGTACCTAATTCTGACACCATACAATTTCTTTCAACCAAAACATACTCTTCTCTTAATTTTTGTGGATGTATCTGTGCATCTGTTATTGACTTGAGCCAAAATTTGAAAACAGGCATCAGTGTAAATAAGACATATGCAACCTATAATAGAGGTTTGCAGGCTGATGTCTACATAAAGCGTAATGGAGTCAATTATCTGGGTGAAGTTTGGCCTGGACCAGTTTACTACCCTGATTTTCTAAACCCACAGAGCCAAGCATTTTGGGGTGGGGAAATCAAATTATTTCGTGACATTCTCCCTTTCGACGGTCTTTGGCTTGACATGAATGAGCTATCCAATTTCATTACTTCTCCTCCCATTCCACTTTCTATTCTTGATAATCCTCCCTACAAAATTAACAATTCTGGAGTTCTACGACCCATTAATACCAGGACAATTCCAGCAACATCTTTACACTTTGGTAATATCACTGAGTATGATGCCCACAGTTTGTATGGACTCCTAGAATCCAAAGCAACTAACAAGGCTTTAATGGATATAACTGGTAGAAGGCCATTCATTCTCAGTAGATCAACTTTTGTAAGCTCTGGCAAGTATACAGCCCACTGGACAGGAGATAATGCTGCTACATGGAATGATTTGGCATACTCAATCCCATCGATATTAAATTTTGGAATCTTTGGCATTCCAATGGTTGGAGCAGATATATGTGGTTTCTCAGGAGATACAACTGAAGAACTTTGCCGGCGCTGGATCCAGGTAAAATTGACCCTCAAATGCAATAGATATGGTAGAATTTTGTTAATGTGAATGTTATTAAGTATTCACATGCTTGCCTAAACTGCAAAAGTTACTCTTTTTCTTATGTCATGTGGAAGAAATACAATTATTTGCCTAAGAGAATGTGCTCTGATTTTTGTTATGTGGAAGGAAAATACGCAGGAGCCAATTTGGGGGAACTGGGAAAGGGCATTCATTTTTATTTTATTTTTTTGTCTTATTTTTTCTGTTTTAAAAAAGTTCAATTAAAAGCAGAGTATCCATATCTAATTCTTATTTTTCCCCTATGAAGTTGGGGGCTTTTTACCCCTTTGCGAGAGATCATTCAGCTATAGAATCTAGCCGGCAAGAGCTTTACCTTTGGGATTCAGTTGCTGCATCAGCTAGGAAAGTGCTTGGCCTTCGTTATCGTCTTCTCCCTTATTTCTACACATTGATGTATGAAGCACATACAAAAGGGACACCCATTGCGCGACCCCTTTTCTTTTCATTCCCTGAGGATGTCACAACTTACGAAATAAATTCACAGTTTCTACTAGGCAAAGGGGTTCTGGTGTCACCTGTACTGGAGTCTGGGGCAATCACTGTTGATGCATATTTTCCTGCAGGAAGCTGGTTTGACCTCTTCAATATCTCAAACTCAGTGAATGTAAAATCAGGCAAGTATGTAAGTCTTGATGCACCACCTGATCACATAAATGTGCATGTTGGGGAAGGTAATATTTTGGTCATGCAAGGAGAAGCAATGACAACTGAAGCCGCCCGGAAGACTGCATTTCAACTTGTGGTGGTTGTCAGCAGCAGCAGAAATAGTTCTGGACAAGTCTTTTTGGATGATGGGGAGGCACTTGACATGCCAGGAGGGAAAGAGCAGTGGACATTGGTAACATTTCATGGAACATTACACAACAATAGCGTTTTTGTTACGTCCAAGGTCTCAAATGGAAGATTTGCTCTGGACCAAAGGTGGATCATAGATAAGGTAACTTTCTTGGGGATACCTAAGGATAAGAGATTTAATAGAATGGATTTGACAGGGAATGAGTTGAATATTATGAACGGAACCAACTCAACGAGGAAGGCAGTTGTGAAGAAACAATTTGACAGCTCCTCGCAGTTTGTTGTTATAGAAGTTTCAAAATTATCGCAGCTTATTGGAGAGGAATTTAAGCTGGAAATTGAAATCTGATAGGAGGGAACTTTAAGAAAGCAAATTCCCACTGAGATTCTGTGTCTTCCTTAAGGGGTTTCTTTTGCATCTTAAATAAATATTACAGAATAATGCAACATGGCTATGAAGCTCAAGTATGAACATTTGTCTATCAATAATAGGGGTGAGTACTAGGAAATATCAGATCCATTTGTCCTAATAATATCTAACGAATTCACAATATATGCATTAGGGTATTACAATCATAAATTTTTGCTTCATGGAATTTATCATCATCAAAATCAAAAGCTGTTTTACATTGAAACCTTGGGGGTAACAAGAAATGAAATTCATGGATTGTGATGACCTTATATTCATGAGTGCAAAAGAAGTACTAAAACTCCATGACATGAACATCATTATAACCTATATGCAAGTGCAACTAACATTTTTCTTCAAATTGAACAAGTTCGAGAGACAGCCACTAACAACTTGTCACATAAAAAGGCAAACCATGAAGAAGGCAAAGATTTGGTGAGTAGATATGCAATTTAAACCGAAATTTCCTTCATTCTTTTCTAACTAAGAATTCTCTTTCCTTCATAACTTATTGATTACTTGTTTACATGGCTATTTTAATCATGACCATTTATTTTATTTTATATTTTTTTGCTTTACTTAGTTAATTAATTTTCATAAATTAAGAAATTATAATATTATTGAAAAATAAAATCCTTAATTTGATCATTTTGTCTGTTATGAATTTTTTTTTATTTAATTTTTTAAAATTTATTTATTTGATTTATGAAGAATTATTGAATAAGTATATACATAGATAATTATTAAATAAGAATTATGAATAAAATAAAACATTAATGGTTGATTAGGGACAGATAGGATTTTATTAACAACTTAACAATGAGTGAATAAAATGATATATTACGATAATTTATATAATTTAGAGATAAAATTAAATTTTTTTATAATTTATGATAGTTGTTTACAAATTAACAAAATTTAAAAGAGTTTGAATGTATTTTCATTCAGTTAACAAATTAAGAAAGGATAATAATTAATATAATTTATAAATTAAATTAAAAATATTTACAATTGATAATAATTATTTATAAATAAATTAAAATTTAAAGATTGCAAATGCACTTTTTCGTGCTGTGCAATTTAGATAACGGGATCAATGAGGAAGTATGGACAAAAACGGTGCGAATTGATTGATATAAAAAAACACTATAAAGTAGACGGAAGCCGGTGCGCTAAAAGTAATACCTCACCCTCACCCTCACCCTCACCCACCCGCGAACGCAAAACCCTTGAAAACTTGGGAGCATAGCATATATGCTATTATAGCACAGGAGCATACAGTTTACATACTTGTCTTTGTGTTGTGTTGTGTTGTTCACTTCACTTCTTGAGTAGCCGAGCTTCCTTCAGCTTGAACTTGAACCAGAACCATGTTTGCTCGCAGTCGCAGGCTCCCTCTCATTTCTCTCCCCTCCAATTCCAAAGGTACTCGCACTCTCTTTTTCTTTCTGTTTCTGTTTCTGATTTCACCTACCTAACAAACTGTGTTTGGCGATACCCAATCAAGCTTGGGCACCTCCACTTGATGTCCTCTACTCCACCTCCACGCACATTGTCGGCGATAAGCCCATTCTGGTAAGGTTTTAAGGAATCCATTCTATTCTATCTTCTATCGTCTATCTTCTATCTTTGGAATTCAAGTGATGCTTATGTTCTTTCAATATTGAGCAGGTTCGGGATTTTATTCATTCTGCATTGTACCATCCATTCCATGGCTATTTCTCCCAAAGATCGCGCTCTGTTGGTCTTCTTCACAATAGCATTAAATTCAATCAACTCCAAGGTGTTGTATTTAATTTCTAGTTTTATATCACTTACTTCGTTTTGGAATGTGTTTGGGAGTGGAGCGCTTCATTATTTATTTCAGAGGTTTGGAACGGTGGAAAATTACTATTCTCTAGTGTTTGGGAGTTTAATGAGGGGATGCAGAGGTTTCCCAATATTCTACTTTTATGTTGAAGAATTATTACTATGACAATTACATTATGTAGTCGTAGTAGAGGACGGTGAGGTTGTTTTGAGAGACAAAAAGGAATAGGTAGTAGAGGTGACTATGGAAATAATAACCAGAACCTTTATGTTTAATGTTTTGTGCCGGTGGAGCTATTGCCATTGTTGCTGCCGTAGCCAGCAAATAATGACATCCCCTTGTTCCCTTTCCTCTTTCTTAATTTTTTCTCATTTTCATACCTTAATTAATGCTTGCTTGCTTTCAAGTTTCAATGTATTAGACATACATTTTTGCATAACAATATCAATAGTAATAGTGCACCGCATATTGATACTTGGTGTCTCGCCAAATACTGTAAGAAGCCTAAATAATGGTTACGGAATAAAAAGGCCCTAAATTTAACATTCAAAGTTCAAAGCAAGGGTGAATAATGAATAAAGAAAGGTCTCACTTCGAATGGGATAAAACTAGGTGGCTTAAAAAAGTCCTCAAATCCAACTTCACCAAAAGTGTTGAGTGATTTTTCTTAGATCAAAAAGAGACTTTAGAGGAAAGTGTGGAAAAATGTGACGGAATTTAAGAGAATTAAGGAGTTGATTTAATTTCTTGAATTTCAACTTTCACATGGTGAAATCTAGTGATAGATGAGTCCAATTGTTGGGAAAGGTGACTTTGGCATGAGGTTTGGTAGCAGTAGGGAGATGAAACCTCAGTCTAATAGAGTGGATTATTTGCCAAGATGGAGGGATACGAGAATTGCCGCTAGCACATAACTCATAGCATACATTTCCTAGAGCTAATGGTCCCGTTTAACAAAAAAACTCTAGTTTAAAGAGAATGAAGAGTGTTATCAACATTAACTCATGTTGATCAGCACCATGCGATTATTCCATAGGTTTCATTAGTTCTTCAATAATTTAAAAAATTTAAGATATCAGGAAAAATAAGTTGACCATGGTTAGATACCTAGTTAGTAAGAATATTCCGTCGACATCTTACATGGTTTTGTTAGTTAGAGGAGTCCAATGGGGTGAGCTGTCATTTCTAGATGAGATGGAGCTAATGTTGTTTTTCTATACCTCAAGTAGGTTAAGTATAATTTACCCTATTAAGAATGACCCTTTGTTTGATCAAATTTGACTGTTGCTTATAAATCATTTGTTTGGGAAGTTAACTTTTCAATATTCTTCTTTTGGATGATTTCTGCATGGAAACTAATCATAATTCACAAACTATTATGAAATCAATTCTATTACTTGTTGTCAGTCTAAGAAGATGGAAAACTGTATTTATCATTGATTATGCTTTTCCAGTAATTTGTCCTAATGCAGTAAAGTGGTGGCATATTTCAGGCCGGAAAGCTTATATGAAATACTTGGATAATATTTACAAGCAGAGTGACATGTCATGGTTTACACCAGTGGAGCTTTTTAAGGTACACTCTATGGGATAAAGATATGCAAGTCGTCAATATATAGACTATATGGCTCAAACTTTATCTTATTTCAATAGTTCTCACTTCTCAGTTTGGTAAGGCGGAAATAGTTATATTTTTGCCAAAATTATTTATTGAATCAAGAACATTTTTTTTTGAGTTTTCATGAACTTTCAACCTTTAAGAGCTATTGTTGTGGTAATGTTCAACCTTTTTTGTCAAGAGGGGGTTGCAAGCAACAGAAATTGGTTTAAGGGATCAATTGGTGTATGTTTCAGGGCTGTGAATAATACCTTCGAATCTGGGGTGTTACGGCTGATGGATCTAGGGAAAATTCAAGCAGGAATCTACTAGGCTTCAAGAGAATGAATTTTTTATTCTGTCCGGAAAGAGAATGAGATATTGGCATGTTAGAATGTTAAAGCAATCCAAGTTAAAATTGAGAACATGAAGAAAATTAACCCGGGGATTACGCAAACAAGAAGAAATAATTTGCTGAATAAACTCATAAAGTTAATCATTCGTCTAAAATATAACTTTCTTTATTATTCTTATCCTAATTTATGTTACAAGGATTTGAAATGGAGTCTAATCTTATTAGGAATGAGACTCCCTACAACTACAATAATACACACACAGAAATTTTGGGCATTAAAATAAGATCCAATGACTTCGAAATAACATAAACCCAAGCCTGAATACACAGCCAATAGAGAAAAATTCACTAAATTCCCCTGAAAATGAAATGTAAATTAACAACTTTGAAATCTTAATAACACTAATTAATTATAATATAGTTTGGAATATTGCAGTGAGCCCCATTATCATAAATAAAACAAGATACTTCAACAATTTGATCTTTGATCTTTTAGACTAAGCTTTCTTGATGCTAGTGTCATGCATTTGGGGTTTGTTTGACATTATATTAGAGTCTCTTAGACCAAGTGGTTTAGAGTTTGCCCATTTTTAAAAGAATTAGTGGACCTTAAATCCATTTTCCCTAATACAACTCCCTACCCAAACACCTTTTGCTCATATAGCATGCTAAAAGCACAGGTGGACCAATATTTTGTGCTTTTGTTTCAATAAATGAATAGTTGGGACATCAAGGATTGAATTTTGCGCCTCGGGGAGAGGGAGATTCAATACAATAGCAAAACGTTGTTGAGCCTAAAAGATCTAGTTAGAATAGATGTGAGGCTTATATTTTCTAACACCTTAGCGTCCTTATTATGCCATCGTCTCTGTGGACTAATGAGGATGTCTTGATTGGTTTATGCCACATCAGCCATGTGTATTGCATTAATATTAACAATAGTAGAAATGGAACCTAATTCTATTCAAATTTCTGTTAAGAAATTTAAACACAGACTAAATTTTGTACATGCTGCATTAGTGTTGAGATCTTAGTGATTTATGGTGTCTCTGAGTGTCTGAGTGATACCTTGTTGCTTCTCATTGGTATTCTACATGATCTTCTGCTTGGGTCACTTATGAGTTTGTTACTTGCCCTATATTTATAACCAGAAATTAATGGGGAAATAGTGAAGTAGGTCTTGAAAGAATATTAAATTTTGGCTGGGAAAGTTAGCTGATTGCACACACCTTAGGCCGAAAATTACTGGTGCCCCTAAATTGTTGTAATGAAGAACTAGGGCTTTCGAAATACAATATAATGCCTTTCTGACTTTCTGTTTATTGAAAACTACACTTGGTAATTTCTTCATCAATTGAAATGAAAATCTTAAAATGTTTTCCACTTTTCCTTTTCTTTTGGTTTAAAAAATTTGTGGGACAGTACCTTGGGATATTCAAGTTTATCCTTTTTCTAGGGTGGAATTGGTCATTATTGGAGTTTAAATGCAAAGTCAAGCACATATTCAACATGAGAGCTTGGGTATGCAATTTTTCAGAATTTGTACTTGTATTTTCTTGGGTATATTGAAATATTTAATGCAATTAATTTCTGGTGCTTGGAACAGCTTTGGAATCATATATAATATTTTTTAAAATTCTTTAATCATATATGGTAGTGCTGCAATTTAGCTCTTTTATGTTCTGCAATTTGTTTTTCTTGTAGCCTTGGTATGCCCATGCGATTGCTGAAGCCATCATGCGCACTGCAAACTTCTCTGTTCCTCTAAAAGTAAGTGCTCTTTGCTTCTCATTTTCCTAACAAGCTGTTCTAGACTTATTGATGTTTTTTCATGTGATAATTGTTATTATACCCATCTAAATTTTCTTTAAACAAATGTTATATTAGGAGACTGCTGTATTTGTTGATATGTATATGCATTTTGTTTCTGATTTTTAATTTTTTTAATTTTTGGTCTGACTGAAATCTTTCTCAGACCAGAAAGGAAAAGGAAAAGTAAAAACCAATAGAGATGAACAATCTTTTGACTGGTTGTAACTTGTAAGTGCCGAAATATCAGAGCTCAAAACTGATGCCTAAGAATGGGGACAATTTCTTTCTGGAGGGAGAAGTAACCTGATTTTGTTTTATCATGTATACAAGTTAGTTCCCATGGATTCAAACAGCAAAATAATTCAGACAAGTTGAGAGCCTTTGTAAAGATGTCTGCAAGTTGTTCTTCAGTCCACACATGTCTACAGTGCCTATCCATACCTAATACTATCTACATTTCTCAAGTTCCCTCTGTTTCTTGCATATCTGCTGTTTAAGAGCCCTAGAAAACTCCGTATTCTTATTCCAACAGCTAGACTGCGAGGGCATTGCATTATGCTGCTATTCTGCACTTAACCACTTATTACATAATGTTTCAGTTTTATATAACTATACTTTTTGCCTGTTTTCTATCTACAATTTGTTTAATATTTTTCTTTAGCAGGCATCATAAATCTATATCCTTTACACATGGTCTATTACATTTTATTACTTCAATCAGTAGTTGATACTATCCTCTAATTTGCAATCAGATATATGAAATTGGTGGTGGATCGGGAACTTGTGCCAAGGGTATAATGGATTACATAATGTTGAATGCTCCTGCAAAAGTTTATAACAGTATGACTTACATGTACGTGCCTTGATAGTTGATAATATATTTTTTTCATAAAACCAAATTATAATGTCAGAGTCAGGTTTTAACTCTTTTGTAAGTAAGAAGTATAATTCCCTTCATTTTTGTGTTTCATATTATTGTAGAGAAGAGTATGGGTGTTACTTAGACAATTTTGTTGCAACATCTCATGACTTTAACCTGTTTGAGGAGCATTTGGTCTTGCTATTACTGAAGTATTATCCTCTTGGAGGTAATCTCCTAAATTGAGTATACATTAGATAAAGCAGATGTAGTGATGCGCCCAAGAGTTTCGTTGCAAAAAAAAAAAAACACTAATGAGTGT
Organism: Styphnolobium japonicum; assembly: GCA_023212625.1. Classification (NCBI taxonomy): domain Eukaryota; kingdom Viridiplantae; phylum Streptophyta; class Magnoliopsida; order Fabales; family Fabaceae; genus Styphnolobium; species Styphnolobium japonicum. The sequence goes on along the minus strand of JALBWW010000003.1, from coordinate 13,100,469 downwards.
GTAAGTTACATAAGAGGAATAGTATTCTAAAAAAAACTCTAAATGATTTTAACAAAATTTAATGTATTTAAATTTGGAAAGTTAAGGGATAGGAGCCATGCCACACCTTGGGGGTGGCGGGAGGCTTAACAATTTTTAGTGGGAGGAGGAGTGATCCACTTAATATATATCTGTTAAGATTGTGGGCTGTGCTTATATTTTCCGTGCCTCTATTTTCTGTGTAATTCAACTCTCTACTTTGGATAATTCTCCCATTAGTAACTTGTATTTAGGGTCATTTTTTAATTTGGTACTTTCACTTTCAATAGAGATATGAATGATAGAGAAACTAGCAAGCTACAGTCCCTTTTGGTTTTGCTTGATTGTCTTCTGTTCTCAGCCAATTCAGACAGGAGGGTTTGGGCAGCGGTACTTGACAGGAATTAATACAAATAGCTTGTCGCAGATTTGTAGATCTCACACTGCTCTTTCTCCCGATATGTGTGTTATGTGAATAATTGATTATAAATTTGGTGATATCTCTTATTCATGTTTGTATTAGTTGTCTGCTAATCTTATGAATATCCTATTAATTACTTTTGAATCATATGAAATGGAATAGACGTTTACTACTTTAGTAAATTTGCCGTAAGTACCTACCTTTTTTTTGGAATCATATGTTTCACATCCCAATTAATGTCCTGTTTTTAACTACAGCTCAGTTGAGATTAGTCCTTCACTTGCTGAGGTGCAAAGAGAAACTGTTAGTGAAGTGCGCAGCCATATACCGAAGTTCAGGGTAGAATGCCGCGATGCTGCTGACCGGAAAGGATGGGGTAGGCTGTCTAAAATACTTTTGTGTCAATGGAGATTACATAAATTTTGTTGTAGCTTTCTAAATGTGGTTAAGAATCTAAAGATTGAACTACCCTGGAGAGGCCCCCTGATCAACCACTAACATAGGTTATAAACAAAAAATGCTACTGAAACAAGGGGTTGGTGGAAGGCAATAATTTTTTGCCTATAATGTGGAATCTCTCCTAACCATCAAAGGTTCCTTCTTGACAAACCCATTTGGAAATTGAAAGCTCCCTCTAAGGTCTAGTCTTTCATTTGGACAGCAGTACTTAATTGAATTAGTCATCTTGCATTTTAGCATACATAATGAAACTGGAGTCTACATATAGGCACAAGTTAAATATAATATGATGCAAATTTCTCTTAATGATTCAGGGAGATTTTTGCATGTCAGTTCAGTAATCTGACTTTCCATTGCGTCATTTCCTTTTTGTGTTTTTTTTCTTGATTAGTTATTGTATTTACTATTAAAATATGTTTAAGTATTTATTATTATTATTAAAAAATGACAACTACAAAGGAAACAATAAAAATCTGCCTTTTATTGCCTACCATGTCATACCATGACTGTTACAAGGATATTCCTATTTTTAGTGCATTTATTCCCCTCTATCATCTCCTTTCTGTACTTAATTCTCCTATTATTCATTTCTCTAGTGTTCAGGGTCCCATTGTTTTATCGATATTCACTTTGTTAGGAATCTGAATGATAGAGCAATGCCGAAATTGGAATCACTTTAGTGCTTGTTTGTTTCTTTCCAAATGTTATCTAATTTGTATACGAGGGTCTGGCCTTTCAATTTTTCTTGGGTACATTATTGTCTCTTTTTCTACCTTCTTACTCATTCTTTGATAGAGTGAAATTCTTCCTTGATATATATAAATAAAGGGGAGGGGGTTGGGGGATGGAGTGAGAGATAGTGGACATTGATAAGTTGAATGACGGTGCACTTGACTTTGGGATTGTAGACAACCTCAACATCCAGTGCTACAAAGCAGCTGCCATACAAGGTCCCCTTGATACCAGTACTTATATGACCCCCTTGATTCCAGCTCTATACTATCATTGTTCACGCCAAATGCCTGTTGTAGCTTATTATACTACCTTGTTCAGCTTATAAGGTGTGGCAAATGGAGTCTAATTGTATACTTATTTTTCCTTTAATTTTAAACTTATTTTAAACTTTGGAGCTCCTCTTTTGGAGATGTGTGGGGACTTCTATGTAGTGTGTCAAAGATAAGTTTATGAATAATGCTAATATCATTTTTCCCTCTCTTTTACAGGGCATGTGGAGCAACAACCATGTTGGGTGATAATGCTTGAGGTGTGTTCTATAATTGAGTTGCTCCTATTTGCTCCAGTTCAAATATTTTTCCGAAGAAAGAAAAGGACCTAAACTTGTCTTTGATGTAATTTGTTTCTTTTCAAATTTTCTTTTGCATACTGTGGTGTGGCTCTATTTATGGAGCCGTGTATATTTGCATAGTACTAAATATCTGTGGAAATGACGAGTCATCATTCCCTTTCTAACTACGTTGTTTTTTGTTTGGTAGATGCTTCTTTTTATTTCTTTTTTTTATTTGACAGAAAAAGAAAATGTATTAGAGAGAAAAGAAGTGAAGTAAACTAGGGGGAGAATAAGATATCCTCCAAAATGCTAAAAGTGAAGAACAACAAGGAAAATTAAGGAATCAAGAATGCAACAATGCTGCCCAATCTCTTTTCATATTAGAAATGGAAACTCACTTGAAACAGCTATGAGCAGAGCACTAGAGGGAAGCCATAAACACAAGCCTATCCCAATTCCCAAAAGCAAATCTAGGGACAAAGAGAGTCCTTAAAAAGGTGGATAGTGGTACTTAACAGGCTTAATGCAAATGACTTGTTGCAGAATTTTATGCATCACACCGCTGTTTCTCCTGTTATGTGTTATGTGTAGAACTAGTTCAGAAATAGTGGGCCATCAGTTTTTGCATTGTAAAATACTAAAATGGCTACTTTACTTTGGAACAATCTATTTAGGGTTCTTGGGAAGCATTGGGTGTGTCCTTCTTTGGAGCAGTTTTTTATGGTTTGGTGTAAAGGTTTTGTTAAAAATGAGACTAAAATTTTGTAGCAGTGTGAAGTTTATGCAGGCCTTTGGTGTATTTGGTTGGAGCTGGATGCTCGCATCTTTAAGGGTGTCTCTCTGCTGCTAAACTTGTTATGGATAGGATTATGTTTATGGCTTCTCTTCAGTGTTCTGCACATGGCTGTTTCAAGGGAGTTGCTATTTTGATTTGCAGAGACTGAGGGGTCTTGCTGCACTCTTGAGTTTTTTCACGTTCCTTGTAGTATCTAGAATTTTCTATTTTGGACCTCCCCTTAGTTGTATTTTTCCTCTTTTCTGGCTAAGAAAATTTGTTTTTCTCAAAAAAGATTCATCCAATGCACCAAACAACTTATTCCAAAGCAAAGTAGTCACTCTCCAATGCAGAAATAAATGGGCAACTGTGGAACTCAGACTTCACATAACACAAATATCTAGAGAAAGATCTATTGGGATTTGGGACCTATGAATCTGCAACATGATGTTAGTATTACTATTGAGCACTGCTGTCCAGACAAATGGGCTTGTCAAGAAGAAACCTATCCCTATTAGGAGAATTAGTAAGAAACGGAAAATAGGACTTGCAACAAAACACATAAGAAGATTCAACAGTCCAAATTCTGTTACCTTGATTGGAAGAAAAATGTTTAGAACTAAGTAAAAGTAAAGGGACTGAAGCTCATTACTCTCCCTTTCATTCTGCAGGTTCCTTCCAAATTGAAAATCTCAAGCAAGATTGAATCCTGAATGAAGTAAAAGCTTTGGATAGGTGAATTATGTAAAGAAGACTAATAATATCGGTGCAGAAAAGCTTCAAGAAAATGAATAGTTCCCACCCAAACATCATCACAAAAGATAACATGAAACTATCACCCAAACCTAAAGAAACAAGAGGTCTAAAGGAAATATACCCTTTCTTTTGAAAGTAAGATATTGAGAAATAACATTCCAGGGACTGTGATCTCAGGTGCAAACCATAATACTATGAGATACTTTTAATTTCTAAGAAAACAAAATCCCTTGATGTTAATCTAGTTTTGTGAGCCTGTTCTCAAAGGTCAAACAGGTGCCATTTGATGTAGAGTTGTTGGTACTAAACACTCATGCTGGTAGTTCCCTTTTAGAAGCTTAGATCTGGTATTTTGCCATTGTCATTACAAATGCACCTTTAGAAATATGAAACAATTATGAGGGCTCGCTAGTAACATAAGTAGTAAATGTTGCAGACTAGAAATTATCTTCTGCCTCTGTTTTTTTTCTCTTGATAATGTTATATTGTATCATAATTATTTAGATGTCTCACAGCAAATCTGTTTATTAATTTATTTCTTGTAGGTACTTGATAATCTTCCACATGATCTTATCTATTCAGAGAATCAAATTTCCTCATGGATGGAAGTCTGGGTTGAGAGGCAACATGACCGGTAAGCCTCAGCTTTACATGTGGATGCAGATCATGCTGTTGCTACATACATCATGACTTGTATTCTAGTGCTCTGTTAAGTTGTAGCTACAAAAAAACAGATGTTTGAATTTAAATGATTATTAAATTATAACATAATTCTTTGACCTAGTCCTACCTATTTAAGAATTTCACATCACCAACCACTTTTCCTTCTTCAATAGAGAAACACTCAGCGAGTTATACAAGCCGTTGCAAGACTCACTTATTACACGTTGTGTTGAGATCATGGACTTGGATAAAACCCATACAACTCAAAGCACTGCAATATCTACACTGAAAAGCATTTGGTCTAAAGTTTACCCGAAACCCCGTAGATGTTGGCTGCCAACTGGTTGCTTGGTAAGAGAGTCTCTTAATATGGCTTAAATATGATATACAAATTGATTTTTGCTTTCATTATACCTTCATACTTGCAGAAATTACTTGAGGTTCTCCATGAGGTGCTACCAAAGATGTCTTTGATTGCTTCAGACTTCAGCTATCTGCCGGATGTGACAATACCTGGTGAAAGAGCTCCATTGGTTTCAACTAAAGTATATTCTTGTTATATATTTCCTGAACAATTCAGCGTTTGTCTGCTTTCTCATCTCATAAACTTTAAGAGTGAAGTTCTAATGTTTTTTTGTGTATTGAGATCATTATTTGTACTCTGCAAATATGATATTTTGGGAAGCAGTGTCCCACTAGTTGTAAGGAACTGCCAAATTAGTGGCCTTGCATCTTTCTTTTCTGTATAGCTCATGCAATGTTTAATGTGTACAAGTAGCTGTATCCATGTGATTTGTTTACATTAACTGCTTAATGAGAATGTAGTAATCAGAAAGAGAGAACAAGATACCCTAAGACCTCAAAACCTAATTTTTTCCTTGCCGACGTTGATATTTTGCTTTGTTATGGCTTAGCTATTGCCATATTAGCCTATTGAACCATGGATGAATAATCATATAGAAAACAGAGTATATATGTTGCAAACTTAAAATACAGTGATAATCCAGCTTTTACTTATTCTATCTCATGGATTATTTGTTAATGATTTGTAAGTGTGTGTATTCTTGGATTATCATTCGTTGTCATCTTTAAAAGTCACTTTTTAATGTTTTCCTTTAACAAATCAAACAGAAGCCTCTAAACCTGTATTGATAATCTTAGTTAACTGAGTTTTCCTTATGAATTGCAGAAAGATGGCAGGAGCTCAGATTACGGGAATTATATGGAGGCAAAGGTTTGGTTTTCCACTAGCTTCTTTCCTCATTCTCTCTCTCTCTCTCTCTTTCTCTCCACCATTTTGTGTGTGTCTGTGCAGTGTCATACATGATTAGCAGATAATGTGTTTATAGCTTGAGACAATCTTGCTTAAATTTAGCACTAGGTTTGATTTTGAAGAATTAATTAATAAATCATATTGAAGAATTCATGATTCAATAACTGCAAGGGCTAGGAAAGCTGGAGAAACAATGATTTAATGATTTTATTGCATCAATTTGATTGGTATGCACTTGATTTTGTTGACATTTACAGACTGTAGGACCTAGGAACCTTTTTTTTGTGCTTTTGATAAAAGAATAATATATTAAAAGGAAGATAGAAGCGAAAGTACATCTGAGGGAGGATAAGGAATTAGGAAAGAAACAAGAAAAAACAGCAAGACAGTGGCCCAGAAGAACAACCAAGCTGCCCAATCCATTTGCTTACCAGTGATAGAAATTCTCTTGAAACAACCTAGGAACTGCTTTTATGCATTGTCTATGCTAAAGGAGTCAAATTTCATTAGTCAGAAGCATATTTAGCTTGTTAGAGATATTTGTTATGAACTCCCAGACTTTTGTGAAGCAAATCCAGAAAATTAAGTTGCAAGTGATAAGGAATGATCTAAATTACTAACATATATTTCCTTGGAAAAAATTAAAAAAAGCTGTTGAATCCCGTGGTACTTTAGTGGCTGAGAGGAAAAAGTGTAATAATGAAAAGAGCCTGTAGCATTGGGAGCATAAACTTCTTGGTATAAAGTAAAATTGCAATCCTGCAATAATTTTCCTGAGAGTACTATATTCTTTTCTTTTTTTTCTCCCCCATATATTTACTAAATTTTTATCCTGCAAGATGCACTGATGTTTTAACATTATCCTCCTGATTGAAATGATTGGCACTCTTATTAATCACAAGTGATTAAAAAGTTCAAAGTCATAATAGATAAGCAGTTTTGTGAATTATTTCATTATTTCTGGGTCTTTTTGTTGCATTCACTTGCAACAAGAAACTATTTAAGCTCAATCATTGTTTGTACTTTGTAGTTGCTTCATAAGAATACAAAGCTAATTATGCATCCTGTCTGTATAAGTCATGATCCTGTCATAAAACAAAATTTTCCTGAACCTCGTAAATGCATGGTTGTATTAAAAATCAGCAATAGCTTATGTGTTTTTCTTTTATTGCAGGGTGACGCTGATATCTTTTTCCCTACAGACTTTTGGCTTTTGGAACGAATTGATCATTATTGTTCTGGGTGGCTGAAACTTCACGAAGATCATTCATCCAAAAAAGGAAAGAAAAGGAGAACAATTATGGTTAGTTCTATTGTCTTATTTTAACATTATTATCACGTGTCTGCATCCAAGGCCTCAATCAAATGAGAGGCAAAAATTGCATGGTGGGTTTCAAAAGAAATCACTCAGCCAATGCGTATACCATGATTAGAGTGCATAAAAATTTGTTTCCATCTCCTTATTAATAGTTTTAAAAAATAATTCTTATAAACATAAGACTACATTTTTAAATATTTGTTGTACAAAATGTTTATAAAATCGAAATTGAGATGTAACAAAATTTAAAGAACAAATTTCATATACTATCATAATCATGATTTAGTAAAACATAAGAAAATTAGAATAATTTTATCTTGATAGTATAGAACTTTTTAGAAGAGTCTTTTATATAGAATAATTTTTTCTTTAAAAAAATTATTGACATTTGTTTTGGAATATTTCATTTCTATTTATCTTATGAACATACCCAGATATTCTTTGATTCAAATTATTAGCTACTTCATGTACTCTAGCTAAGTAGTTTATATTTGATGTAGCTGGAAACATCATCTTTCATGGAAGAGTTCGGTTTGCCAACAAAAACGAGAACCAAGGATGGATACAACCCACTCTTGGATGACTTCAAGAATACCAAATTTTATCTTAGTGTCCCTACACACAATATTAAGTAGATGGTCAAGACAAGTACTTGCACTCACAAGGACGTGTCACATGGCGTTTTGTTGAGCTTATGTTATGTAAGTAACCTGGATTTGATCATTTGATGTTCTATGAGCATAAATTAGAGTTTAAAAAATAACAATATGTGGCCATATACTGTCTCCTGGGTTCAATACTGGATAGGCAATTTTCCCTTCTCCATGTGGCCCCCTCCCCCTCTCCCTCTCTAAGGTCCCAGAAATTGTATAATTTAATGAGACAAAACATTATGTAGGTTTAAGAATAACGCAAGTTGTGAAGATTTAATCCCATGTACATGGGGACATTTTCATTAGTATTGTACACTGCAAGTTTCTGCTATTAAATAACAAGTTCTCAAGTGTCAAGAGAAATTAGCCAAAAGAGAGTGAATGGGATGCTGTAACTGTACAATTACACTTGCCTTTCTGAAGGGCATTGAGAAGATCGAGGGTAGGATCAGGAGATGAAGCTGCAGGATCCAGATAAGAATCTGGTTCTGGTGGTGAGTCCTTTTGGCTTGAATCATCGATGGGAGTTGTTAGAACTCACGATTCGAATAACGTAAAAACACAGTATAGGAACCAATTGAACAGTATGTATTAATGGAAAAGAGAGCTCACAAGCTCTTACAACAGAAAAGACTACAAGGATAAACCAGAGCCTATGGGTCCTACCGGAGAGAATACTCTCCTTGAATCAATAACCGTGAATGCCTCCTCTCTCCCACCTAATGTTTTCATATACCCCACCTCTAACAGAACTAACATGCCACGTCATGTAACTAACTTTCCTTCCCCTTCCCCCTCCTAGTATATACTTTCCAAATAGTGGGCCTTTGTGGATCATCATCAGGTCCAAGGGCCCTATCAGGAGTCCTCTATCCCATTGTCAACTTGGCCTCATCACCTTCCTGTTGTTTATCTTCCCACAGTAGAAGAAGGAGCATAAGTAGTAAAGAGGGACTATATATATCAAAAAATGATCATCACTGGTTTCTGATAAAGGAGATAGCTCAAGGGAATAAGTAGTAGAGTCAAAGGTCACGCATGCAAAAACAAGTTAATGACCTAGGTTAGGAGAATAACATCTATACCTTTTTTAATGACCAGTGTCCGAGGAAGATACACTAGAGAGACTAGGAGTTTAACTTGTAGTAGACCTGCAAACGAACATCTTAGACAAAACAAGCACATCCAAAAATTCTAGGTGGAAGACGAAGTATAGAGTGAGATGGGAAAATATTAGAGTAAGGAATATGTCCATCTAGATCAAAGTAGGCAGTGATTGATTAGATAACAAGTTATAGAGAATGCATGAGTCTGAAAGTGTTTTAAGAACTTTCATGTGACAAGAGCTCGAGAAACTTCCATTATTTGAGTATTATTTGAGTCACTCCTTTTTTGTTAATGTGTAACAATATATGATGATTGATGAATGATGTTATTTTCTGTCATAAAATAAGACAATAGAAAAATATTCATTAGAATTATTACTTTGAAGAGTATGCTTAAATTCAGTTTTAACTTAAAACAGAAAACATGAAATGAAGTGAAAAACTCGGAATGATTTTTCTATTAGGTAAAGCCAAGTAACTTGAGAGTAGTCATAAACAAAAGCAACAAAATAACAAAAACTAGACTTATACTCAAATGGGATAGGTTCCCCAAGCATCAGAAAAAACAAGTTCAAAAGGGGACACAGCCCTTTTTTTAATCCTAGGAGGATAAGTTCCTGAATAAGTTTAGAAAACTGACTTAAAATTCAAGGCGAAAGAAGAATCTAAACTGGGACACAACTTCAAAGTCGTCTAAGGAGATGACCAAGACGGTAGTGAAGCTGAAAAGGAGAAACATAATCTGAACAAGGAACTGGCTGTGGTATAGATGCAGTCATGCTCTCTAGAACATATAACATATTGGACTGTTTACCTCTACCAGTCACCTGTTTAGTCTCAAGATCCTAAAGCATACAGTATGTAGTAAGTAAGTGAATACTATAATTAATTGCATGTGTAATTTTGCTAATAGACGATATTAAAAGAAAAGCGTGACAAACAACTGAATTCAAAGAAATAGAAAGTGATGGGCAAGTGACGCCACTCCCAATAACTGAGGCAGAGGACCCATTAGCTGGAGTAACATTGGGCAATGTAGAAGGCTGTAAAGAGGGAAGGATACCTCTGTTTCCGATCATGTGATTTGTGGCACTGAATCAATGAACCTGTTGTGAGAGGAGGAAGTGAGATAGGCAGTGGGTTTAGACTGAACAAGGGTAGCTATAGAAGATCCCATGCCTCGTGAGGCCTAAAACCGAGTATAGTAAGTCAAATTCATCAGCTGACATAGTAAGGGTCTTGATTCCCTGTGTCACTGAGGTAGGAGTAGGCAAGAGACCCTCTGACATTGGCAAATCTCTATCCCTGGCCTTGAACTGGTCTCCCATTCAACTTCCAGCAAGTATTCTTTATATGTCCCTCTTCACCACAGTAATAACACACTGACCACCATCTCGACCCATATTTCAACCACCTCTGTTACTGTCCTACTCCGCTACCTCCTCTAACACCTCCTCCACTAACAAGTGCAATGGAAGCCTAAGAAGGATGCTTCTTGCTTCCTTATGAATTTCACGATGAGCATGCAAAAGACGAACATAGACATCTTGGAGTGTTACTAGTTTAGAACTAGTGAGAATATGGTCTCGGGCATTACTATGTTTAGAGCGTAGGCTAGACAAAAAACTGACTACAGCTAATTGTTCACGCTGGGTGTGCACATGCTTAAAATATGTAGAAATGGGTGCAAGGCATTCAATTCTTTATTCACCTGCTTAAACTGAATGAAATATGCCAGCAGAGAATTTTCCTGTGACACTTCATACATACAAGGCAAGTTTTCCCTACCCAAATAGATAAACTCCATCTATTCCCATAATACTTTCACTGTTTCGCAATGAGACACCACAAGCTTTATATTTTGGGTAAATTACAATTTACTCGTGGTATGAGTCAAAATCACTTTGCCCCCATGTGATTTAAAAAGTGGCATTTTGCACTTACGTAGTTTGTTATGTTATTACATAATTATCATGTGATTTTTTTCATCCATTTTTTATAATGAAAAACATATGTTAGAGTTGTGAAAAAAAACTATATAAATGGTTTATTATTATTATTTTTTTACAAAGAGCATGAAACATTTAATTATAAAAAATTAGAGAAAAAGAATCAAATCCTACATAAAAAAGAGGATAGTGAAATTATTAATGGTTTCTTTATATTACAAAACAACAATGCTCCAATTTTATTACAAAACAAATGAGTGTTTGTACGCTAACACTTAAGATTTTGCTAGTTACAAATTTTATAATTCTAACATGTGTTTTTTGTTTAAAAAAAATGATGAAAAAAATCATTAGTTAAACGATAATAGAACAAATCACAGAAGATAAAATGTTACTTTTTAAACTACAAAACCAAAATAATTTTAAACCTTACCTTTTATTTATCTAGAATTTTCTCAATCATGCTATATAAAATAGTTGTCCTCCAGCACCTACTTGTCCCACACAGCTGGTGGTGCCTTGGATGGATCACCTGTCAGATAATCCTCCTTCTCCACACTTATGAAGAACATTTTAATGGTCTTATGCCACTCACCATAGTGCTTCCCATCAAACTCCTCATTAATTAGTGATCTTAATGGAAGCTGAGATCACTTCAAGCATAACCGTTGCCTTTGTGTAGAAATAAAACTAATCCGAACTCGAATTTTCAGCTGTCAAATCATCATTTGCCATGTCTGTACCCTTCGAAAATTGATTCGAACCAAAGAATCTTCAGAACAAAGAGAAAAACAGTTCTGAACCTGCATTAAACGCGAGACAAGTAGACCACCCAAATCTAGTGTATTAAAATATTTGAGAGGAGTCATGGGATTCGATTGATATTTGGCAGCTATCCTTTTTCTTGGAAAGGATATAGTGATTCAAACTATGATTAAAGATGAATTTAGGAAATATTTTGACAAACGCACAAGGTAAGAATTAGTCACTCAAAACAACTTTGTAAATCCGTGTAAAGGAAAAAAAAAACGGTAATATCTATTTAGTGTTAATTTTAGTGATGATATAAGCTATATATTTCCATCCTTACCCTAGCGCTAGGATATTGTGTTGAGCCCAGTGGTATTTTTGTGTCTTTATTCTAATTCTCTTGTACTCATGTATATATATGCTTCCATACATAAAAAAAGCTGTAAGCCAGTTTCTGTTGTGCCATCATGGTATTAGAGAACGATACAAATCCTGAGCACGAGTCCTCAGCCATGTCTTATTGTAATTAATTCTCAACAATAATTATGCTTTTGGAGGTTATATGTCTCCAACCAACATGTTTTCTTTTCCACATAATAATACAAATTAGTCACCAGTTATTAAGAATAGGCATAACCTCCGAGGATGAGGGTGTTCCGCTGTTTAGAGTTGGTCCTGTATTTGATGTAGCATATGCAGTCCAAGGTTGACAGTGATCTTCAATTCCAACAAGCTCAATTTCTTCATGGTTTTGTTGTGCATTAGACTTCCGTTCCAATTTCCGGATCCCTTCTAATTCTATGGTGACTTCTTTCATAGTTGGCCGTTTTCTCCCATTCAAGTCTAAGCATCTGTTTGCAAGATTGGCAACTGCAATGATATGTTCTTTCGCCCCCTCCTTCATGACTCTTTCGTCAATAATATCAAATAGACGATTTTCCTCTACAGAGTCAACAAAATATGAAGCTAAGCTTTTGGCTTCCTCTCTTATCGAGGATATTGGCTTTTGCCCAGTTAAAAGTTCAACAAGAACTACTCCAAAGCTGTACACATCACTCTTTTCAGTAAATTGACTAGTGTGGAAATATTCAGGGTCCAAGTATCCAAAAGTTCCTTGAACTACTGTGGTGAGGTGAGTAGCTTCCATGGAAACCATTCTGGATGTTCCAAAATCTGCTACTTTTGCCCTATACTTTCCATCTAATAGTATATTTGTTGATTTGATGTCCCTGTGATAAATGGGCTGAGAAGCAGCTGAGTGTAAGTAAAATAGAGCTCCTGCAACTTCAGTGGCAATTCTTAAACGCATATCCCATGTCATTGGTAAGTCCTCATTTTGTTCATGCAAATATTCGAAAAGGGTACCATTGGGAATGAATTCATAAACAAGCAAAGGAATTTCTGTCTCCAAACAGCATCCTAACAACTTAACCACATTTCTATGGTTAATTTGTGAAAGAATGACAAATTCGTTGATGAATTCTTCAACCTTTCCTTGGACCTTAAACTTTTTCACCGCAACAATTTTGCCATCTACTAGCATGCCCTTGTAAACGGTACCTTGGCCTCCCTTTCCAAGTACTCTGTTCATATTAAAGCGGTCGGTAGCCTTTTCCAATTCCTTTAAGCTGAAAAGTATAGCTTTGTCAACATTAACTTCACCAGAAGACAATCTTTGTTGTAACAACAAACCACCATTCTGTTTGAAGAATTTTTCTTTGCGTTTCTTCATTATTCTTTTCCTTACAACTTTATACAACCACCATAGACCAAAGAGTAAAATGATGGATCCGAGGCTTGACAAAACTCCTACACATTTGGCACAATAAAATAAGAAATTACTTCAATATAAAAATAGATATGCATATATGCACCTATATTAATATGTGCCTAGATGCAAATTCAGGCACTAGCAATTTAGGATGCATGGAACTATAAATAAAATTTTCAAATAATATTCATTTAATATCCATAGACAAAATATGTACCTATAGATGCAAATTCACAAGCCACTAGCAGTTTAGGATGCATGGAAGTATAAAGAAATTGTTTCTAATAATCTTCATTAAATATCCATTTACAAAATATTTTTATTTAGGTGTGAAAATGTATTTGGCCGGCCGGATAAAATAATATGCATTTTGCTATTGAGAGCTCCCGCGCTTAAGCTCCATAGTCGTTGATCTGAATGAGTTTGGCTGTAGAACTTACACAGACCTCCATCCTTTCCATTGGGTTACTTGCTGATTCGGTGGGGACCCTTTTTGATAGGGTTGTTACTAGTTAGTTTCCTTTGGTTTGTTTTGGGTCTCTGACCCCGGTGTATTATCAAAAAAGAAAAAAAAAAACAGGTTGTGGTTAGGATCCATGCAATTATAAAGGAATTGTTTCTAGTAATCTTGATGAAATATCCACTGACAAAATACTCAAACAGCTCTTTCCTCAATCTTTTTATTTACTTGAGGCAATATGAACCTAATAATATTTGAAATATTGTCATATAATAATGAAATATTGATGAAGATACTGTTTAAAAAATTTTATCCTATAAATCAGAACGGATATAACTCGAAAAGAAACAGTAATAAGGCTACTAATTAGAAGGAAATTGATATTTATGAGTTTATGTACCTACTGTAGTCCACTTCGCTCGAGTTTTCTTATTGGAGGACCCTGGCATAGCTGAAACGTCAAGAACCAAAGTTAATTTACAGGTTAGAACTCATATGTATATATTTCTTGAGTGAAAATTGAATTGAAAAAAAATGCATGGGACTAGATGGAATGAATTATTAAGTTTTATAACATAGACCTATTTCAGATGGAATATCTACTTTTTCTTCGATATTGGGTTTCTTTAGTTTTTTCTTCGAAAGATGCATCAATGCTATTGTCTTTTCTTGTCATTCGTAAATATTTGAGCATGCAAAGAAGCCAAACAGTGATTTGAAATCCCTTTTCCACTTAATTACTTACCTCTCCAATTCACTTAAATTCGCTGACTTTTTTACATTTTTTTTTCAATGTGATGTGACGATGACGATATTAAGCAGACAATAAGTGCAAACAAAGAGTTAGGAAGTAGGAATACAAATAATGCGGGTTGAGTAATCATACCTACGGATGAAAATTACACATACAAAAACTAATATAGGTAAATCAGTAAAGTGTCTTGTTCAAGCTCAATTGATTAAACTAATTGGCGAATTGTCAAACCGTCTGTTTTGGTCCGGTCTAGACACTCTGACAAAAAGTCTTTCTGCATACTGCTTTTTACAAATTAGGGTGATGTATATAATTTGAAGTAAAATTAAGCCAAAATTTAATACTAGTTGCTAAATAAGATAAATGGTGTGAATTATTCATTTATGTAGATTCATTAAATATGATAAATTATTTTGACTCAAGTTAATTTAATGTAAATTCCATTAAACTTAAGCTCTATATATGCATATGGAAGTTGTGTTTGTTTTAAGTGTACAAATAGCATATCTCAATAATAAAAAGAAGAAGCATTATAAAAATTCACTATCATGCATGTTTAAAAAGATAATTGTCATTGAACATTTATTGTTTTCTTATTTTCTATGTTATATTTTATTTTTCCGATTTGAAATTAATAAGATAAGAGAATAGTATAAATCTTGAGCAACTCTCTAACTTAATGAGTGGGGCTACATGCATTCAAGTAAAGCCACTTCACTTAAAAGTTGTATAAATAATAACGTTATTCTTAAAATAAACAATGGTAAAAGATGATCTAGTAATGGAATAATATATATATATATATATATATATATATATATATATATATATCTGAGTTGCAGAGGGGATCATACCGATACAGCCTCCAGAAATGTAGGGATTGCCATAGGAGCCTATGTAGCAATCACATCGCCGACCTGAGTGACTGTTTTGTGAAGATGTAACATTTGTGTCATAGCAGTTGGCATCTGCAGGCAGTTCCAGGGTCGAATTGATCAGCATTTCATTCAGAATCTCCCACTCAAGCACCGCAGGAGCATAACTCATCAAATCCGTTAGGTCATTAAAATTCTGAATTGCAACCAGCACATAACTGCACTGATCAATCGCACTATTGTTTCTTATATCTTCTAGTGTTGCGTTATATTCTGAAAGATACTTGGGCAGGGAAGTCTCGCAGCAGCGCCAGCCGTGGCAGCCATCTATTGGAAGTTGGAAGTTATTGTTAACTTCTTCGTTGTCGTCACAAACGGACACACAACCACTAACTTCTGAACCATTTGACTGCAAAAATGCAATTTTATTGCAACCAACAGCCACAAATTTGTTATTCACCTGAGAGTACACGTAAGGGCTTCCTCTCAGTCTCAGGTCTCTGACTGGCAGATCATCTTTGCTTTGGCAGTTCCAACGGTAAATTGGATTCATGATCTCAACCGTGCTAGAGTTCTTATTAATGTATATCACCTCCAGATTTATAGATTTCAGGTAAGGTGTCTGAGTCTGACCTTGAGAAGTGTTCCTGCATTCTATTTCAAACCAGTTGTCTGCATAGTATTTGGGATCTTTCATTCCAAAAGGGAAAGGGATGTCAACATTTCCACATGTCGAATCACAACCAGGTTGTGCTATAATTGAATATTTTGCAGTGGCCAATGGATATATGGGCCATATTATCAAAATGATTATATGAAATGCAAATTGCAGAACCATTTTCGCTAAAGGAGGACTCTCTCTTTTGACGAAGGTTTGCACCTATCTTAATTAGTTAGAAGAGCTAGGCATATTTCTAGTCCGTGTTATAACATTGCCAACACAACTGTTTAAGTAATTTCTTAGTATTTTCTTCAATGAGAAGTCAAATTGACGCGTTTAAATAATTCACCATTTCTAATTTCTTGAATACGAGAGGAAATTCTACAAAGACACTAAACTTTGAACGAAGACATGTAGCGATTTGACCTATCTAAATTGACGCGTTTAAATAATTCACCATTCCTAGTTTCTTGATTACGAGAGGAAATTCTACAAAGACGTGGTTTAACTCATCTAAATTGACGCGTGTGAGGATGTCTCATAGGTGATTTGAGATATTGGATGAATCTTGAAAATCAATTTGGAAGCTGTAGTAGGGTCACGTTGTAGCATGGTGTAGTGCACGTCACGGCATGTAGCCATGCCCCGGCATAAAATAGTCCATGCCGCAGCGCAGAAGCTTAGGTCAAGTTTACTGTCAGGGTCCCGAAGGTCAACTTTGAACGAAGACATGTAGCGGTTTGACCCATCTAAATTGACGCGTTTAAATAATTCACCATTCCTAGTTTCTTGATTACGAGAGGAAATTCTACAAAGACACTAAACTTTGAACGAAGATGTGTAGCGGTTTGACCCATCTAAATTGACGCGTTTAAATAATTCAACATTCCTAGTTTCCTGATTACGAGAGGAAATTCTACAAAGACACTAAACTTTGAACGAAGACATGTAGCGGTTTGACCCATCTAAATTGACGCGTTTAAATAATTCACCATTCCTAGTTTCCTGATTACGAGAGGAAATTCTATAAAGACGCGGTTTGACCCATCTAAATTGACGCGTGTGAGGATGTTTCATAGGTGATTTGAGATATTGGACAAATCTTGAAAATCAATTTGGAAGCTGCAGCAAGGTCATGCTGCGGCATGGCGTAGTGCACGTCGTGGCATGTAGCCACGCCCCGGCATGGAATAGTCCATGCCGCGGCGCAGAAGCTTAGGCCAAGTTTACTGTCAGGGTCCCGAAGGTTGAGCGTCGCGACGCGAAGAAGCCATACCGCGGTGCGGACATCTGCTATATAAATTCTGTTTTCTGGTTCAATAAAACAGTAGGTTAAACTTTCAAAGGGAAGCAGAGGACGAGATAAACTTGTGAGAGGCATCAAAATAGGGTTATCTTGAGAGAAAACACCATTGAAAGTGTGGGATTGCTAAGGTAGGAAGAGTTCAAGAGAGTGGAGAGATTGTAAAGCTTAATGGGAGGTTGTTCCTATTGGAAAGCTTGATCCAAATCACTTGTAATCTTGTTCTAATTTTAGTGGATGATCTCTAATGCTGGATGTAGGCTATATTGACTGAACCAGGGTAAATCTTGTGTGTTATTTCTCTTTACTCCTCTTTAATCTTCTTTAATTTTGTTACTTTGCATTTCTTAGATGGTTTCTGATTGTTTAGTATTGACTAAGTGGTATAATCGCGTTTAAATAATTCAACATTCCTACTTTCTTGATTGCAAGAGAAAATTCTACAAAGACACTAAACTTTGAACGAATAGAAGACTACAAATAAGATAAAATTCAACGAAATTTCCTAATCACGTACCCTGTCGAAATAATCAATTAGACTTTTATATGCTGAATATTATGCTTGAAAGGTTTATCCTTGGCACCGGGTCAAACCAGATGAATGACACTTGACTTTAATAAAAAAAAATTATTTGTTTGTTAAAATGATTAATTAGTTTGTCTTGTTCTTTATTTATTAGCATCGTTTTCAAAAGAATCTGCTATTGTGTTCTCGAAAATTTACCAGGATAATCGGTGTGTCTATATATATATAATTAGTTTTATTACTTGTGTAATGCACATGTTGTTAAATGAGTAATGTATATTATTAAATAAGCATGATAAATTGATTAAAAGTATATATAAAATTAAATGATCATATAATAAATTTATTTGATTAATTATTCGATTAAGTGTCTATATTTACATAAAAATTAAGGAGCTATAAATTTTTTATATAATAATTCCAAAAATATTTGGAGAAAATTAAAAAAATTGAGCCGTCAAACAAAAACTTGAAATTCATAAAGCTATAACCATTTGATGGTAAATATTTGATTAAATGTCAATATTTACAAAAATCAATGAGCTACAAATTGTTCAAAATTAAATGATATCAAATCAACTATAATTGACATTTAAATTTGAATTCATAATTATTATTCATAATTCTAATTGGAAAAACCTATTAAATTTATTTTTTAATAATAATTTTAGGAGCTATTATGACATGCAATAAAAAGAAATTAAATATATATAAAAAAAACTTATTTATGATTGACATTTATACAAGATACTAAAAATTTTAAAAGAAAAAAACTTGTTATATGAATACGGTGTGACATTAGTAGAGCTTGACATTGATTGACATGCAATTCATGTTCTGTTAATAATAATGTCACATGTCAAATTCCTTTAAGCTATTTTTCTTTCAAAGAGTTCACTCTCTTTCTCGTTGAAAGGTTCAAACAAAAAGACAATCCATTTCATTTGATTAGGCCTTATTTTAATTAGTTTCCATCTCCAAACGCTCTTAATTAATTTTTAAATATTGTTAATCAGTTATTACCAAGAAATCTAAATACTCAAATTTTCATCTCTTCTTCAAATTATTTATCTTCTGCCCTTATTTAGAATATGTATTACTCTCACTATTGTTGTCCGGGTGAGTCGACCTTCATTTTATTATTTAATAATAAAATTTATCCAAACTCGCAATATACATGTGTGCAATAGTTAATTATTGAGATATTCCTTGGATTGTCTCACAAGAATATAAAGCTTTTACATATATGTAATAGATATTGGGAACTCTTTTTGGGCCAGTATAACTTATCAGACTAGGCTAAGCTAACAAAAGGTTTTTTACTAGTCAAATCGGTAAGTCCATCAAACCAACACGAAAGGGCCAACATATCTTGTCAAATTAGACTATGCTAACCTTGTAAAGGCTTATAAACTTTCGGCCCGATTTGAAGGGATTGTCGGGTCAAATTGGCCTATCCAACGAACTCGGCCGAAATAGAGAATCATAATGATAACTCAAGTCGCACTTGAATATATAGAAATATTTACTAAGGACATATTTAGTAAGGAGAATGGTTTATTGTGAGAATGAGAGAAGTAAATCTTAATTATTAAATCATCCATATATAGTCAAGATTAGAACATAAAGTTATGTGACTTTTTTAAATAATCATATGACATTTAAGTAACTTCTAATCTGAACTATATATAAATGATTTAATAGTCAAAATTTGTTCTTTTCACTCTCACAATAAATCATTCATCTCACTAGATATGCCTCCTATCTATTGAAATAACTTCGACTTACTTTTTATGTTACATATGGTTGGACTCAAGGACTCAAAGCTTAATACATCCCTTTAAACAAATTTATATAATTTTATGTTTGACCCCTTTAAAAGAAATAAAATTAATATTAAGCCTCCTAACATAAAATTTCTAGCTCCGTTTCTTATTGGACTTATTCAATTGCCTTGGCCAAAATGGCTAGGGCGTGATATTAAAAACAAAATGAGGTGCTTTTGTCGTGGTGGACCCAAACAATCAAATTCCGGTCCATAAATATTTCTGGCTGCTGATAGTGTAGGAAATAGGAAATCTCTTTAGGTGTTGTAATGGTACAGTACAGACACTGAACTCAGGAGGGAAATACTTTTCTAATTTGTGGTGTTTTGAGGAGTTTTGTTAACCAAGTTATAGTTGCCCACTTCATATTTAAAATATTTTCGTTTTAGATTTAATGATTCTTTTAAGTTTAAATAACCTATATTCGGCTCCTATTCAATCTTTTTTTTTTTTTCCAATTTTAGTCAACAGAGTCAAAGCCTTGTTTCAGTCCCACACATCAAAAGAGAAAGAAACATCGGCTAGAGATTATTGAAAGCCCACTTCTTACTTCTTAGCCCACAAAAGAAAAAAAAATACACTTGAGCATGCAAATGTCACTTTAGTGTGAGAATTTCTTAGGTAGATTCCAAAAATGCAAATGTCACACCGATTTTGCTAGAAAAAGTTTATCAAAAAGTGAATGGCAGAAAAAGCAAACACAAAGTGTGCGTCAGGGTATATGCCAGGAAGATCCTTTCCTCCACTTTCCCCTTCACCTACAAAAGCCACTAGTAAGAGCAACATGTTTCCCTCACTTGAGCACCATTATCATCAGCTTCTATTTGCTCTCATCAGCAAGCATTTCAGCTCCAACTCTTATTTCTTCCAGCTCCACATAAAAAATGAGTCTCAAGTTCAGATCCCGGCACGGCGTTTGCATCAAGGATGACAGCAAAGGGAGCAAAAGGGAGGACGGTGCTCCTCATGTTAGTCCTACTAGTTAGGTCATAGTTGTATGCTTAAAGCCTTAACCTAGAAGGGCAACCTATGATCCTTTGGCAATGTATCCTATATCAGATATATATATATATATGCAGAACAATAAGCACTCTATGTGAGCAATCTTGGCAATTAGTTCACTTTGTTATTTTGCTGTTATGTCCCATTGGTTGATCAAGACTTAAAATCGTTGGCTATTTTAATTTAAAAACAATTTTATTTTTCTGTGGTAGATTTTTCTTCTGGTTTGTCATATACATTGAAAAATTATGCAGGTTAAACTCTGCTGTGTAGTTCTTCTGCTATTGTTTTAAATCTTTATATGAGTGCAGCTCTTGTCTGTTTTTTCTTAAATCTTGTACTTGCATAGTGTTTTATTTGGCAGAGATTAGATTTGAATATGAAACGGCCCTCATCTCTATTGGAATGAGAACCATAGTAAAAAGAATATGTTGCAGTTAAACAAATGTTCAATTAAATATGATATTAATTAAAGTATATATATATACCACAAGTACAATATTGTATTTAATTTTATATTTAGAGACTATTCATGTGAGCAATTTTTTAACTCGTATATTCATTCAATTAACTTTAATACAAGAATAAGGCAATTAGAATCTTGTTAAAAAGCAAAAGTAGGTCGAGATTTATTGAAAGAAAAGGGAACCTCAAGATGTATATAGCTACTTTAGTTTGTTGATAAGAATTCAAAGCTATATATATTGCGATTTAATTTTATTAAGTTATCGAACTCTGGTGTATATATGGGCTTGGAGTCTAATATGGTTTATAAGGATAACATAGGACTTATGTCAACAGAATTCTACTATAGCAATTTACATAGCTTTTGAGGATTTCGTACACAACTTACTAGAAATAAAGATGTGCATGCCGAATTGATATTGCCATTTTAGAAAAAATGATGACTCTTGAACTTCTATATATGTGTCCATGAGTATTTAGCTTATAAACCAAATTCCCATATGGAGTATTACTATTAGTGGCTCAGTCCAGATAAAAGTTGTGAAGAGGCATCTGAAGGAGGAAAAGATATATGAGGTGGGAATGGGGAGGGATCCAAAGTAAAGGAAACACGAAGGGGAACATAGGTGAGGAAGTGATGAAAAGGGAGCTATGAAAGGTTAAAGGGAGACTGGTTGGGGCAGGGCCTTGGCCCCCTTGGCTTGCCATTGGTGGGTGTTACTAGCTACTGAGTTGATAGGTCCTCAGCTAGTTTTGAAATATTACTTAAACATTTTGTGTAGTCTACCTGTCGTTATCGCTCCATGCTTTCCATATGCTGAAATTACTCTTAATTAATTAATAATCTTTAATATAAACACTTTCATTTGTTAGCATGTACAAGTCTTGGTATACGGATTACATAGAATGTATGTTTAGAAATCTTACATTCTGATTTCCATTTTTGTAACATGCATAAGATATCCAGAAGGACCAGAATTGAGAGGATTTCGGGTCTCACAATCACTTCAATTCTCAATTCTAAGAATGATGCTAGCTAGCACTTCAAACCTGGGACTTCTATATATATATATTGGTTTTGAATTGCGGTTGCGATTAAGGTCGCAATCGTGTTACGATTGATGTAGTTTGTGATGTTGCAGTCAGTGATGTTGTCCTGAATTTAAATTTTTTGATATATATGGGCATATTTAGTGAGATGACTATTTTATTATGAGAGATGAGAAGAACAAATCTTGACCATTAAATCATCTATGTATGGTCAAGATTAGAAGTTACTTAAAGGTCACATGATCACTTAAAAAAGTCACATGACTTTATGTTCTAATCTTGACCATATATGGATAATCCAATAGTCAAGATTTGTTTCTCTCACTCTCACAATAAACCATTCCTCACACTAGATATGCCTATATATATATATAGTGCTATATACGAAAGGACTCTTTCTAGTTATTTTGTCAATATTCTTGATATCTCATGTTCTTCATAATGTTTGGCCAAAATGATATAAGATTAACTTTTATTTGCATCATATTATATAGATTTACTATTGTCAATTTGAAGGATTTCCAATCAAATGTTTAGTTGTTTATATCTGATCCTATAATTTCTTTTTTTTAGCAATGAAGCCAAGGAGTTTCCATTCCTTTAATGTCGTCCCACATAGAACTTCGGTGGCTATTTCCTTCTTTCCTTCACCCGTATTAGTTAGGTGAAATCTTATGATTGCATGAATATTGAGTAGCATAGCAGTTCCTCTTTGTGACGACAATCTTAAGAACATGATAGTTTCAGAAAATGCAAGAGTGAAAGAAGAAAAGCCATGATACGAACAACCTCTCCAAACAAATGTATTTAGACGATATTTCAGGTCTATATATATAAAGGAAAATCCTCATACCGTCAAATTGACTTCCACTGCTTTCTTTCATTCTCTCTCCTTTTGCTTTGCAGAGAACCCTTCCTGGAAAGAATTGGCATCAGCAGGCTCGAAAGGTATGCCTAAACTGAAGTGCTTGATTTTTATACCCCCAATTATTCATTCTATCTGTTGTTCTAGATAGATGATGGCCTTAGTGCATGTAATTAACTTCCAAGTAGCATCATAGCAGAACACTTAGACGACTTTTATTTGTTACAATAACATGTAATTAATTTTGGACAGCGATTAATATGTTTGAGTTCCCTGCTATCCTTCAATGTTACTTAGTTGAACTACAGCTGAGGGATTTCAAATGTTTTGGCCGGATCCCTCTAAAAAAATCTTAGGATAACTTCCTTCATTTATTCACCATGAAGGAATTTGATATATAGTTTGAAAGAAAGAAAGAGGAAACAAGAAGTAATAAGGATGATTTTTCCAGAAAGATTTTTTACAACACATTGGAAGTTTGATTCTCTTATGAGTGTTTGGAAACCATTTCATTGTTGGATATTGTGATTTGAAATTGTAAAAAGAATTGATGCATAATGCTCTAGATTTTCTATACATTCGTAACTTAACTGTATCTTTTAGATATATGTCAAGAAGTGATGATAATATATAGTAAATCCTCAATGAAGAATGTGTTACTTTCAAAAAATTTATGCTGTGTACTCTGGAAAAGTTACCTCATATATATATATATATAGTATCGTTTTTGGTACGTGTATATTTATATATATAGGATAAATGCTTTTGTGGATTATACGTTGATTAGTAATGTATTTGACAATAATTATTATCTTATATAGGTTTCTGAAGTGAAGTTACAGAAGAAGATATTATGTTTTTAGGTTAATGTGGATTTTGTTACTTTTTAGTTTACATAAGAATTGAAAAAATGAATTATATATAGCCTACTTTTCTTCACTTTTATTAAAGTTGCTAGAAGGTTTTATATTAATTAGTATATATAAGATAAGGGTAAAATAAATTAAAGATTTGGGCATTAAAAATTGTTAATTGTCAGTCTGAGAGACTTTGCAAAAAGTATCTAGTAAGGTACTTCTTAAAAATGCTAATTATTTAAATAGCTATAACAGGCCCTAATTATAAAACTTTTAAAAATAACACAAATTTGTTAATTTTTCTGTCAAAAAACACTAATATACTAATGAATGCACTAATGACTTGTATAGATTCCTAAGCCGTGCATCGATGCGCAAATAACTTGTATAAGACAAATTATAGTGTGAACCTAGACTATGGTAATGGACCACAATCAATGACATTATTATTTTACAGACAAAGTCTACATATATTATCCAAGTGAGTCCCACAGTCCACAATCATGTGGTGGACTAAATCCGCACTAAAAAATTTCCTTGTAAATGTGTCTCCAGTCTAAGAGGGGATATAAGAGAAAAAGAATCTATTGATTAGAGATATTGATGCATGGGAAAGAGAATACAGAAAAAGGGAACTTTCATGAGAAATGGGGAAAAATAACACAGCAGATCTTGATAGCACACAAATGCAAGACTTTTTGAACTTTAAGCCTAGTAGCATTGGCGGTGACCATATATATTAATTAAAGCCCAGACATCAGTTAAATAAAAAAAAAATCCTCTTTTTTTGGTAGCTACATAGTGGAATATTGAACAATTTTTAATCAGTTTTTTTTCCATGCGTATTACAAGAGTACTAGGTGTAACACGAGAAAAAGTTTTAAAAGATGGGTAGTTTATTTTAAAAATTAATTTAAACGTAGGATATATAATAGACTTAATCTTCTTTTTTAGACGAGGATAATGTGTTTTTCAGAAACAAGTAGGAGTTAAACATACATAAGAAACATAAGAAAAAGTAAAATTATTATTTTCTAATTATATTTTCAAACCTCATTTATTTTATTAATATATTTAACAAACATTCAAATTAATAAAGTGTATCTCAGAATTTTGGCACAACATTAGAGATTAATTATAGTTTTGTTAGTAATTAAATAGTGTGTAGCTCTTGTAGACTCTTTGGAGAGCAATGAAATTTAAAAAATCGCCACGGAAACTCCCGGGTTCAGATAGGGTGGTTGAGAGGAAGGAATTTGTTCATTCACTGAGCTATGACTTGGAAGAGCCGCGCAAAAGTTCAATTGAAGCCCCACTTTGAGAAAAGCACATATGGGAACTTAGTTGTTGAGACAGTTAAGTACAGAAGAAAGAAAACGAGGAGATCAGTATGAAAAGCTTTGCAATATATCGACATGGTTTTTTAAAAAAAGTTAATGCAGGTTTCTGTTTAAAGTTTAAACACCGAGTATTTAGACAAGCACTTGGGCTTCCTCATGTTGGCTGAGCTAAGAAGATTTCAGTACATATAAATGTTGTCCAGCTCATCTACCACTAGAAATTTTGTTTGTTTAGCCATGTGCACCATTTCAGGTCTAAAAAAGGAAAATTGACCAAAGAAAACTAATAATTGCATTCTAGGGATAGCATTTCAAACGCGTCATATACAGCTATTAGAAGTTTTTAGATGGACCAAGTTCACAGAAATTTTTTGGTAGATTCTATCAATTACTCTCGTATTTTGTACCTTTTATTTTATTTTATTTACAAAAGAGATTCAGATAAAATGACCTGATATATAATGAAGCAGTTCGATACTACTTAGGTTAAGACGGTTAGACTTGTAACCTTCTTAAACATCAGCATTAATTACTGTGAGCAAATTTTTACGAGGCTTTGACCTGGTCTCATAAACCCGCTAGGGCATGATCCTATTCATGATCGCGGTCAAGGGGTATCTAGTGTGAATTTTTCACCTTGGCGTAGTGTGCGAGGTTCCACTGATGGCTTTGTTTTTGGTATGCCAGAGATTTTTATTAGTGCAATATGCCATTTCACTGCAACGAGATCCTTGTCATTCTAACTTGTGTCTGTAATTTTTTGGGTAAAACTAGTAAATACACCACCTTAGATTAATACATAGGATAGATATTGCCTAAAATTTTGTTTGTTATTTATTAATGCCGAGGAAGTTTCCAAGATACCGTTATACACTTAAAAAGGTAGAATTAACACAAGAAAGTGCCCATGTAAAAACTTATTAAGGAAGGTGGGTGGTTGGATCTCCTCACACCCCATTTCCCAATTCCTTACTTAAATCTTAATAGGGATCTCTTATCTTATTATTATTATTTTTTAAATAGTCCGTAACAATGTAGAATACTAGAAACAGATAGGAAACTTGAAATATACTGGAAAAAAAAAAAAACCAGTTTGAGAAACAAGTCTCCTCCTGTTAGATTTATGAGATTTTACCTCATTTAAAATTTGAGTTTTTGAATAAGTTTTAGATAAAGTCTAGATAGAGTCTAGATAGAGTTATTGTTACTGCTTCAAATCTTATCTTTTATTTTAAAATTTTAGTTTGTTAGATATTATCCAAATAAATCTGATGTAGTTTAGAATTTTTAGGATTTATCCTTTGAGTTTGTAAGCCTATTTATAGGCACTTTCTTTTATGAATAATATTGAAATTTACTTCCTCCAATATTTTTATTCTCTCATTATTTTCTCTGCAAGTTCACACTTTCAAATTTCCAACGGTGGTATCAAGAGCCATTTTTCTTTCGGGGTGTGAGGAAAAGTTTTTATTTTTTGAGGGCTAAACACGCTGAGATTGAGCGCTAAACACAGTGAGGTTGAGTAATTTTTTTTTTAGGTAGTTGTGGTGCAAATATGTCTACTTCTAGCAATTCTTCATATGTAATTCTAATGTTTAATGGTGAAAACTATCACATTTAGGCTGTCAAGATGAAGTTTTATTTAAGATCTCAAGGTTTATGGAATGTTGTGATCTCTGAAGCTGATCCACCGTCATTGAGAGAGAATCCTACCGTTACTCAGATGAAAGCTCACAATGAGGAGAAACTCAAGAAAGACAAAGCCATCACTTGCCTGTATTCAGGACTTGCAGATCATATTTTCACCAAAATCATAGACTTGGAAACACCTAAACAGGTATGAGACAAGATCCAAGATGAATTTGAGGGCAGTGACAGGGTCAAATCTGTTAGGCTCCTCACATTGAAGAAAGAATTTGAATTGATGAAGATGAAAGACAATGAATCTGTCAAAGATTATTCTGGCAGGTTAATGGATGTTGTAAATCAAATGCGCCTTCTTGGTGAGGCATTTACAGATCAAAAGGTTGTAGAAAAGATCATGGTTTCAGTGCCTCAAAAGTTCAAAGCCAAGATCTCTACAATTGAAGAGTCTTGCGATTTGCAAAGTCTCACAATTACAGAACTAACAAGCAAGCTTCATGCACAAGAGCAAATGGTCTCAATGAGAGATGATGAAGCTATTGAAGGTGCCTACCAAGCAAAACAAAAGGGAAGACATTCTGAAAATTCACGGTCTTTCAATAACAACAAAGGGAAGGCTGAAGGTTCTTCAAGAAAAGGTAATTTTTTGCCTTGTTCTTATTGCCAGAGAACCAATCATGCTGAGAAAGATTGTTATTATAAAGATAAATCTCTTTTTCGCTGTGATTTTTGCAATAAACTCGGCTACAGTGAAAAGTATTGCAAAATCAAGAAAAAACAGTGTCAGCAGCAACCAGATCAACAGGTAAATGTGATTGAAGAAAACAACAATGATGAAGAACATTTATTTATGGCATCACAAGCACTCAATTCACATGAATTGAATACATGGCTCATTGATAGTGGCTGCACCAGCCACATGACCAAATGTCTATCATTTTTTACATCCATTGATCGATCATTTCAACCAAATGTTAAGTTGGGAAATGGTGAAATTATGCAAACCAAAGGAAAAGGGACAATTGCAGTAAAAACCAAGAAAGGTATGAAGGTTGTCAATGATGTTCTTTATATTCCAGAACTAGATCTAAATCTTCTTAGTGTTGCACAAATGCTAAGAAATGGATATGCAGTTTTTTTCAAAGAAAAGTATTGCTTTATCATTGATGAACATGGAACAGAGATAGCAAAAATTGAAATGATCAAAAACAACTTTTATTTGAAGTTTGATTTGGTTGAAGATCATTATTTCACTACCAAGATTGATGAGAATGCTATTTGGGATAAAAGATTTGGTCACATCAACTTGAGGTTATTGAAGTTCATGCAAGATGTATTAATGATAAATCATGGCACCCGGTATTTAAAGACAGGAGGAGTTAAGCTAAATGACTATGTTAACAGTGATTTAGATCAGGAAACTGATGTGCAAATTGATGATATAATGATTAAAGCCCTTCCGAAATCAAGATTAAAGTTCCTGAAGCTAAAGCTTGGCATGTCCATGGCAAATCTCAAGGAGGAGTGTTAGATTTATGAGATTTTGCCTCATTTGAAATTTGAGTTTTTGAATAAGTTTTAGATAAAGTCTAGATAGAGTCTAGATAAAGTTATTGTTACTGCTTCAAATCTTATCTTTTATTTTAAAATTTTAGTTTGTTAGATGTTATCCAAATAAATCTGATGTAATTTAGAATTTTTAAGATTTATCCTTTGAGTTTGTAAACCTATTTATAGGCACTTTCTTTTATAAATAATATTGAAATTTACTTCCTCCAATATTTTTATTCTCTCATTATTTTCTCTGCAAGTTCACACTTTCAAATTTCCAACACCTCCTTTGGCACAACCAAGAAAGAGGCGTTTCAAAATATTGTTAATAAAAAGCTACAAGTTTTATACAGACAGATGTTAACCAAATGGCAACAAACTACAAACACAAAACTTAAGGAAAGAAACTCAATAGAACAGTAAGAATAAATTATGCAGAAATTACAACACGAAAACACGACAAAACAGAGGAAGTTCGAAAATCAAGATTCAATAAACTAAACTGAGTACCCACTCAAAATAACTTGCACTGATAAATTCAATATGCTAAAATGATGTAGAACGATAAATATGCAAGCTTGAAATAAAATAATTGAGGGAGAGAAGTTTGAACACAACAGTTTATCCTGCATTGACAAAAAAACACATCATACATGTTGATCCCAAAAATGCTGAGATGTACTGTAGTTTGAGTGTTATTCTTCAACCTTAGCCTTATTAAATTAGATTACAAGTAGTCTTTTTTCTAACATAGCATCTCCAAACTAAAACAATTTGTTTTTTTTTTATCCCTAAACTCTCAAGACTATAACAGCTCAAGAATCTAGGACAGTTAAAAGCTCACAGGAAAAGTACAATGTGTTGGTATTCTCTTAATTTTTTTAAGGTTCATCTATTGTTTATTTTTGGAAATTTTCGGACACTTAGACGAACATGATTCCCTGATGCGATACTTTATTCTTGAGCCGCGGGGAATGTGCAGAGCTCAATGCTTCTGCTTGTTTGTGACCCTTCAAGCTGAAATTACAGTGCTCTAAGGGGAAAAGTTCCTTCTTTCATTTAAAATGGTGAGGCTTGTAGAAGAAAAATGCCATACCAAATGCATACACATCGATGTTCTTCAGTCCCAAAATGCTTTTCTTCCGCAACCCAATTCCACAGTGTTTCTGAGAATCGCCTAGAACCGAAGGGAATGAGACTCCAGTAGAATTATCAGCCAAACTCAGTGAACCCCAGAGAGGTAACGAATGGTTAGAAGAGAACAAGAAATTTAACGCATTGTGGAGAAATAGGTGTTGCGAGGTCCTGCATGGGAGGAGGAGACGGCGGCAAATGCGGCTGTGGCAGAGAAAGGGCGTCGTGAGGTAGGAGTTGGGTGGGTGCTGGGTGAGAAAACAAGAAAGGGAAGCGAAGGGACACCATCATTCTTTCGTTACCTTTTAGAGATTCAGAACCCAAGCCATAGTAAGAAAAATTTTGAAGGAGAAAGGAGAAAAAGAAAAAGGATAGAGAAAAAATAAAAATAAAATTTCATGACAGGTTTAGGATACCCGTCATAAAAACCAAAAAACAAAAAAAAAACTAAAATTTCACGACTATTTATTTTATTATTCCTAATTGATGACTCATATTAAATGATGCATGGATGCAGCCATTTGTTTAAAGAACATGTTAGACGTTTCAGTATTTATCTCTAACAGAACAATGTTTTTCCATTTAATCGCAAAAGCAGAGAGTGATGAAGAAGAATGACAATGTTTTTTGCTATGTCTTCTAGTATTAACCTCTTTTTATAGACATTGTTCTATTAGCTATTAGAGATAATATTGACAACTTATTTCTGATCCCAAAGTAAGTAGTTGTTACAGTGTCTTCTTCTACGATACAACAACACCTTTTCATACTATACCTTATATTGGCATTTATCTGATAATTACTAGGAACTTGCTCAACCTTCCTGGAATAGGTGAGAGCAGACTCTCGTTGCCTTAAGCTTGTTGTACTAATTAAGTCTCTTCAAGATGCATGCTTTCGAGTCCTTGTAGGAGCTTGCTGAATCGATGAAACTTCAACTTAGGCTTAGAAACCTTGTAAACTTGTCTTCATGACTTAACAGTTCTAGATTAATTTGTCATTTTCATTATTCTCTATCAAAATAATATTTTTTTAGACCTGTCTAACTAAATTAAAACCAAGTGGTCATATAAGATTTAACAATAAGTTTTAGAACTACCTAGTAATAGCAAGATTTATTATAATCAAAATCTTAAATGATTCACAAAAGCCTTAGGACTAACAGTAAATGAATTCTCTGAATCCAAACCAATAGCAAGAGATCAAGTTAAATATAGTTTGAAGTCCACGATTTTAGTAAGTCTCATTTCAAAGAACTTGAAAATAAAATTTATTATGATAAGGGCTAATGACCAAACTAGAGTTTGTTTATTGAAAAATAAGTAGTTCTATTTTTATGTTAAAAGATTTTATAATGGTATATATTTTATAAATAAATATTTTTTAACTGAGCAAATTTTTAAAAGGATGAATAGTTATAATAATTCTTTAAAATAATAAATATAGCTTTTAGATATGCATTCCTTCATATTGTTTTTAATTTAATGTCCACTTTAAAAAAATTTATATGAAATATTATATAAAAACTTAATCATAAATTTTTCAAATATAATTTTGAAGACATAACAAATTAACTCTAAGTAAAAACATTTAATTTACTTCTTTTTTTTCCGTCTTGGTAAGAAAAGAGAATAAACAAAACAACCACCCAACAGCAGGAGCACCAGAGCTCCGCTGATCCGAATCCCTCAAGAAAGCCTCTGCTCTCAGAAACTCTGGAAGGCTAGAAACAGGATGAAAACCCATGGACTCAACATGTCCATGTTTTGCTAGTAAATCAGCACAGCAATTGTTCTCTCTGTGGGTGTGTCGCCAAGAACATTTACTTTTTTTTGTTTTTGGTTAGCAAGAGGGCAAAGCCCAAGAACATTTACTTCTAAAACGCGTAAAATGAGTTCTAACACTTCCGTACTTCTCAGAAAAGTCATACTCATTATGAGATACTAGCAAGTAACCCGTGCCTTGCACGGGCATTCTAAGAAAATTTGTTAGCAAAATGAAGTAACTTTATTAAACAAAATGCAGTAACATTATTTTATATTTTCATTCATAAAAATGAAGTCTTAATATATTAAAATCACACTTAGCCTACATAATATGCATAACTCAGATTGTTACTTTTTTTTAGGTACAACTCAAATTGTTACTTAATCCTGCTTCTTTGTGCATTTCCTTGGTTGTGAAGTAGTGTATCGTAGCATAACTACTTGATAGGTCCATTCTTTGGTGATTTTAAGCCAATACATCAGTATCTTATGGACCAACCTACTGAAATTAGCCACTTCGATTATCGACAGAGACGTGTCCCAATGGAAATATACCTAATGGATAATTGGAGGATTCTTTGCTTACGAAATGGGTGGAGGAAATCTAATACCCATTTAGTTGAAAAAACAAAAAGTCGTAAATAATTATGCTAGCTGTGGTCCCCTGTTTGAAACATTCATTTGAATCATCTCTATCACGCGCATATTTAATTTTAACTGTTAAATGTTGCTTTTCTGAGTTGACAGTTAGGGGTGTTGATGGATCAAAATCGAAAATCGAAAAAAATTAATTAATTTTAATTTTATTTAATTTTGTTTTATAAAAATTAATTAGTTTAGTTTAATTTTTAGTTTTCATTTATGAAACTAAATCAAATCAAATTCATATAATTATTTATATATTTTTTATAATTTACATACTTATAAATGATTATATTTAAATTTTTAGTTATTTATATAAATATTTTAAGCCTATTTATTGTTTATAATTATGTAATAATTTTTTTATTAAGATTTTATACTAACTTTTTTTAATTAGTCTATAAAAAGAGCAAAGTAATGATGTGTATGAATTTTTTTTAAAAAAAAATGTTTAGTGAAAAACTGATTAGACCAAATCAAGCCAAATCGATTATAATTGGTTTGGTTTGGTTCGGTTCTCCAATTTTAAAAAAATCAATTGATTCTTAATATAGAAAAATCGATTGGTTTGGTTTGGATGACTTTTCTCTCCAAAATCGAACCAATTCAAACCGCGAACATACAGTTCAGTTTGAGTTGCTTATTAGCTAAGTCTTATATACAGGGAAGAGGAAGAAAGATATTTTGCTGTATCTCGTAAAAAATATTTTATTTTAATTCATAAATTAAATTAATTAAATATTAAATTAAATTAAATTAATAAGTTATTTATAATTAATTAAATATTAAATATAAAAATAAATTATCAATTATTTATATATAAATTATTAAATAAATTAATTTAATATTCAATTAATTTTATTTATAAATTAATTTTTTCTTAAGTCACACTAAATATATATTTTTTCTTATCAATATGGTGTGATATAAGTGGTAGATACTTAAACCCTTTAAATATGTGGTCAGATATTCGATTCTTGACTCATGTGTATAAAAAAAATCTATTGAGAGAAGTTAACCCCTTAAATGGATCTCAGTACCTCGAACAATTAGTCTTCACAGTCATGCCAAAGAAATACCCTAAACAATAAAATAAAAAATATTTTTTCTTATATATAAATCGTTTATAAAATGTCTAGTATTTATGAGCTTGGCTTAGTTTGTGACCCGACCCAAAACTTACGGTGCGACCCGACTTGCATGTTTTAATGAGACTTGTGAAAGTTGAGGAACCGGGCTTGATAGGCCCAAGATAAAAAGATTTGGTAACAATCATTTGAGTACACTTACTAGATGAAAGATTTGGTCAAAAAAAATTCCTCTTATTTTGGTTTTCTCTTATTTTATTTTATTTTTGTTTCTTAAAGTATTTCCTGCGCAACTGTTGGGACTAATTCCTCGCAATACGAAAAATCTATTTAAGGAGTTGACATTTCCTAACAAATTTTTTTCATACACATGAGTAAGGAATCAAATCCCTAATCATATACTTAAAAAACCTACGTATCTACCACTTGTGTCACACCATATTGGTGGTTTTCTCTTTTGTCTTTCCTAAAATAAATTACTTGTCTATAGATCATAAATCACACCAAGTCTTTTTTATTTTATTATATTTTTTGTTTATATAAAAAAATGGTAATCAATTAAATACAGCTATTAATCACAAAAATAAATTTAACCCAAAAAGATGGTTACTACTATCTAAAGCTATTAACTCTACTTAAATCTCCATCCTACCACAATTACTTGAACTAGCTGAAGTCACTGCATTATATTTTTCCAGTTGAGCTTCGGCTATATAACGCCCAAACTTACAGATATGAAATCAACGCCTGTGTGACCAATGCATTAACTTGTCAAACCACACCGACATGACAAAGGAAATTAAGATTCTATATGAGCACTTCAGGATCTTTTACTAGAAAGAATGACAACATAGCGTGTATCTACAAATTATTAGAAAGGTAAGTTCAAAAATAAGCTCGGGTGAGAAAACGGCAAAGCTCAAAGAAGATTTAAAAAATGACCAAAATGATCAAACAGAAATAATTATTTAGTTAGTTTTAAAAATTAATTAAATATTTAATTATATTAATTAATAATTTATATACAATTAATTAATAATTTATTTTTATTTTAATACTTAACAAATAAATAATTATATATAAATTATTAATTAATATAATTAAATACTCAATTAATTTTTAAAATTAACCAAATAATCACTACCCTTCATCAATCTAATTATTTAGCTCTTTTCTCCAAGAAGATTCCTCATCCCTCACTAGTGTCCCGCGAGAACAAAATGGTTATGACATTTCTCGTCAAAACTTATGAACTTGGATGCAAAAAAATATTGTCTGCCATTTAATGCCATGTGCCAACGCGTCCCATCCCTTGTGTCTCTATAAAATCATAATCAGCCTGCATTATTTCATCTATATACGTGTGTTTCGATTAATTATAAAAAAAAATAATGTTAAAAATTAATTATATGTATAATTAATTTTAAAAAAATTTATTTATATTTGAATATATTAGCTTATAATTAATTTTAAGATAAAATTTTGTTTAAATTATATTAAAAAATCACTTTATGTATTAAATTATTAAAATAATTAAAAATTTTATTTAGTTGATGGCAAAATATTATTTATCTCTTATAGCTAAAATGTTCAAATTCTAGTTTTTAGGGAAAAATAGTTTTTAGTATAAAAATTAATAAATAATTTTTAATTTAACAATCCAAATATGTTATTAAAAACTAAAAATAACTTTTATGATTAAAAAATTATTTTTTCAAATAATTAAGTTAAAGGAAACATTCTCAACATACGCCAGAAACAGATACACAACCACCCATGGAAAATTAAAATCTAGTATTTTGGCTAGTCTTTCTATGTCTTTAACATCTTGTTATTGTGCTTATGCTTCCAGTCTATGCCTTATAATAAATAGTCAAAAATACTCTTCATCTACTCCGACACATCTCTAGATTGCCAATATTACATTCGGACTAAATGACCATACTCTAGGTGAATATATCGCTATACAAAACCTTTGTATCCTCTTTTTTTACCCATATTGGTCTCTATCCACTGCTCTTGAAATATCCTTTTTGAATCAAACACAAAAATCCAAACTTTCATTTTAGGCTTCATCATTCTCTGATGATATATATATTTTACTTTTGGAAACCTTTTGCTATATTCATCTCATAGATCCTTTGAGCTAAGGACTTGTTTGGTATTGTATTATTTCGTTGATCTTTGTGATGGTGCGCGCCTTGTTTTTAAGTCTTCAACTTCAACAGTCACAACCTTATCAGACTTCTAAAGGAAAAATTTGACAATTGCAACGTCAATTACAATATCGAATCCTTCAACGTAAGACTGACTCTAGAGTAACCCATAGTCACAAAATTTGTTTCGCCTGCATCTTCCCAACTCTACGAGACGGTGAAATAGAAAAGGTGTGACGAAATGTCACCGGTGGTGGAAACTCTTAAGTTTGAAGATCTAGCCATCTGTGTTTGATTTTGTTGATGATCCAATGTTTCCACAATGTAGTCTATAGAAGCATCAGAGAAGGAGAAATGAGATGGGTATTTTTGATCATTTATAACAATTTCCTAATAAATAATCTTTAATTTTAACAAAAAGGGGGAATGTTACAATAAATATATATGTTAAATTAAGGTGCAATATGCTCATGGTTAGTATATTCAACACCAAAAAATACGTTCAACACCCGGAAAAAAAAGGGATGGTAAGTATAATAAGTCTAATAAATAAAGGCGGCAAAATGCATTATAATATTGTATGAATTTAGAATATTTAAGAGTATTAATTCATGGCAAGAAAAAATTATTATTAATTTAAAATTGGTGCGAAATTAGAGTTTAAATTCCATCCATATTATTTATTATAAATTTTTTACATTATTAAGAAATAAAAAGTGTCACGTCATTATAGTGATTACACTTTTTTACTTACAGTAATAATTTTTTACTTGTAATAAAAATTGTAAATGACAAAAAAGTGTCCATCATTATAGTAACTTTAGGAATCTTTTGGAATTCAAGGCAGGTATTCTTGAAAGTTATGACCCATGCTTGTATAATCAATGTTTTAAGAACCGGACCGGAGATCGAACCGGCAAGACCTCCGGGTCATGGTTCAATTGGTTCAACCGGTCGAACCGGTGGTCGAACCGGATACTAATAAAAAAATTAAAAAATAATAATAAACATCATCATATAACTCATTTCTATAAAAATAAAAATAAAAGCACTTAATGAATTAATTATAGTTCAAAGTTTCAAGCTCAAACAACCAAATTATCAAAGATAACACATTCATATCATAATTTAGAAGCAAATACATAAAGATAGAGAACAAATTCAAGTCTTTAAAACATTATCAAAGTTCAAACAACCAAACAACAAATCATAATTCATTTATGACTTATCAAACATTGGCGCATCTTGGTTCAACCAAGCATGAGTCTCTCCACGTAATCCAAGTGGCTCACAATCACCACTATAACTATCTACATCTTCTTGAGGAAATGAATCCAAATTAAGTCCTTGATCTTCAACACCCTTGTTGTGATTCTCTTGATTGTTATCTTGAAATAATTATGACAATAAAAAGTAATCAATAATGAGAAAAATAATTTAGCATACACAACAAGTAAAAAAATAAGTTACAAATGAAATGTCTAACCTTCATGATGCTCATGTAGACCAACTTTTGGAATTGATTCCTCATTATAAAGCATATTTTCTATATCATCATAATCAAGAATAGGAGAATTATCTTCTTCCATAATCCAATACTCAATGTTATCTATGCTCTCATAATCAATAGGATCATAAGCCCCATTCTTGTTAAATGCTCTAAAAAATGACAATGACATGAATTAATAAGTATATCTAAATGAAATTTAACAAGGAAACATTAAATAAATTAGAATGACATACCTATTTTTCAAGCGTAAATTATAATGCACAAATACAAGATCATTCAACCTTTGATGCTCCAACCTATTCCTCTTCTTTGTGTGTATTCTTTCAAAAACACTCCAATTCCTTTCACAACCAGAAGAAGAAGCTGTTTGACTAAGTATCTTAATTGCCCATGCTTGGACATTTGGCACGCCATTTCCAAAAGTTTTCCACCACATATCTATCCAAATCATAATATATATATATATATATATATCCATAGTCAATATAGATTATAATTAAAGAAGCACAATATAATTAGAAAATTTTAATTTTTAAGTAAAAACTTACCAGGACGCATTGTCTTTGAACATTGAATGGCTAATGGACGACTAAAGTCACCAACTCTTTCACGGTATTTTTCAGTTTCTTGTAAGAATTCAGTTTGATTGCAATCAATTTGTGTAGTCAACACATCAAGAAATCCTGCCATAACCTCTGGCTTTCGAGACATATTTTCTTTATCATAGTAGAAAGCTGGATTCAAAATATAAGCAGCAGCATGTATTTTTTGACGAAGTTGTCTATCCCATCTTTGCTTGACAATCCTTGTATAAGGCTTGTACAAGGACTTTTTGTTCATGAAAGTTCTCTTAATAGCTTTCTTTGCCCTATACATACCATCATACACATAACCAATTGACGGTCTCTCATCACCATCAACAATCCTTAATAATCGTATGAGTGGCGCAACAATTTGGACAACAATCCCACAATCATTCCAAAATTTATTATCTAGGATAGCACCTACAAAATCTCTAGCCTTTGAATCTCTATAGTATCTAGACTCAACAAAAGTTTTGCTAGTTACCAAGGCTTGAAGATCATGCTTGTGTTTGTGGATGCTATTCAATGCAATGAATGTTGTAGCAAAACGTGTTGGCCCAGGACGTATAATTTCAACCCATCCTTCTCTTTTCCTCAACCAAGCCAACAAAAACCCATGATTATAAACAAACTTTGTAATCAATGATGCATGTTTTGCTAAATTTAGCACTAGTTCCATCTTCCCAATATCACCCAAAATCAAATTTAAACAATGTGCAGCACAAGGTGACCAATAGATACTAGGGTATTTGTCATTTAGCAATCTCCCTGCAGCTTTGTAATTAGCTGCATTGTCAGTGACAAAATGCACAACATTCTTTGACCCCGCAAATTCAACCAACTCTTCAAACAAATTGCAAAGAGTTATAGCATCCTTAACAACATCAGAAGCATCAACAGATTTTACAAAACTGATTCCTCTAGGGCAATATACAAGAAAATTTATCAACTGTCTATTTTTTCTATCTTGCCAACCATCAGCCATGATAGTACAACCTGTTTCTACCCAATTACTACGACAAGCATCAACCAACAATTGAACCTCTTTCTTCATATCATGCAATAAATTAGACCTCATATTGTGATAATTTGGCCCTTTATAACCAGGACCAATGGCAGCAATTGCATCCAACATAAGTTGATAGTAAACTGAATTCAAAGCATTCATTGGGATGCAATTTTCAAAGAAAAATCTAGCAACAGCCAAATCAGCCTTATGAATAGCTTCTTTACCTGCCAATACACTCTTAATTGATGGTTGAGCTCCAAGAGTAGTTTTAGGAGCAAAGTAATTACCCATTCCTTCGATTGCCTTCCTTTTTGCAATTTGAGAAGAAGGTGTAGCTCTTTGTCCCCTAACTTCAATACCCTGAGATTGTAGTAGAGGTATTTCTTGCACGTCATCCCCATCAAATTGCATGACACTAGGGCCATAAGGATTTTGTTCTTCCCAATTTTTTGCTCCTTTTTTTTTCTTTGCTTCAATTTCCTTCAAATTTTCTCCCATTCGATATCTAGTATCAGCATCTACTTTTGTACAACTCAATGCATCACCAGATTTTCCAGCAAGATGTTGTTTCACTCTGTTTATTCCTCCACCTCTAAAACTCTTCCCACAATACAAACATGTTAGCACTTTTTTCCCCCCTGCCTCTATCTCCAATTTACAATGGTTCCAAGCAGGATCTACTTTTTGTCTAATTGATTGTGTAGATGGAACCGATGATTGTATAGATGGATTAGTTGCTGATTGATCAACAGAATTCGAAGTTGACATGGTCTGCAATGCATAAAGCACACAATAGTAAACATGGTAAGTAATTATCAACCAACAACAGTTTTTCAACTATTATTAACTCCCTAATTTAACCTTGTTCTTATTTTAGGTAAATCTGGATCCTGTGGTTAAAATATAATGTTTGCATGTGTTTTGATTCTCAAATAACTAAATATTATCTAACTTCATGGTTATCTATTTCGCAGGTTCTTTGTCATTTGCCTTTACATAAAGCCCTTCCTTCCTACACACATGTTAGCTATATTACATTGTGTTAATAGACTACGGTTCTACAGGACATCAGGTGGACAGATTTATGATAACATTTAAGCTTATTTTTCTGTTACAGGAAATACTTTTAAGTTGACATACCTTCATTAATCGTTATCAAAGTTAGCTCATATTACTTTTATATACCAGCATTCAGTGTTTCTTACGCTCATTGTCTAGGCTATGTGGTACAACACCATTCAATCATTCACATTTCTAATATGAGACTTAGAATTTGAAGATCAGATTTAGACATTGTTTTTTTGAAATATACGGAAATCCCTGCACTTATCATTTCTGGCCAAATGTGATAAAACAAGATCACTAGATATTAAAATTTTAGGCAGAGAAATCTTGTTCAAGAAAGAACACTGAGTCACAGTCACAGAGCTACCTTGGCTCAAAATGCACAAAACACTTGACTGAAGCACGGTGGCGCGGCGTGGACGGCTAGAAGACGCAGACCAACGACGAGCTCTGTGGTGCGATCTGTGAGCTCTTTGGTGCGACGGCGAAAGGCGGCGAGCTCTTTGGTGCGACAGCGGAACTCGGCGAGCTCTGTGGTGCGACGGCGGAACTCGGCGAGCTCTGTGGTGCGACGGCGGAACTCGGCGAGCTCTGTGGTGCGACGACGGAACTCGGCGAGCTCTGTGGTGCGACGGTGGAACTTGGCGAGC
The DNA here is from genome assembly GCA_023212625.1 of Styphnolobium japonicum. Lineage (NCBI taxonomy): Eukaryota > Viridiplantae > Streptophyta > Magnoliopsida > Fabales > Fabaceae > Styphnolobium > Styphnolobium japonicum. Next base: position 13,060,486 of record JALBWW010000003.1, on the reverse strand, counting down.
TCTGTGTGCGACGAAGACTTCGTGGATGCTGAGAATGGCAACTGTGGGAGTGGGTCTTCGTGGAGGCGTGGAGGTTGAGAAGAAGATGCGGCTGCGGGACTGAGTTTGGGGAAGAAAATTAGAAAACCATTTCATCTAACACCTAAACGACACCTAAAATTGAACTAAACGACACTGACATTATGCAAAAATATAATATAAAAAATTGATAAGAAAAATTCAAAAAAAAAAAACCAGAACCGGACGGTTATTAGAAACCGGGCCCGGTTTATCCGGGTCACCGGTTCATCCCGGTTCATCCCGGTTCTGGGCGGTTTTGGGCGGTTCAACAGCCCAAACGGGTTTTCAATGGTGACCGGACCGGCCAGACACGCGGTTCACGGTCCGACCGGTTGGACCGGCCGGTCCGGTCCGGTTTTAAAACCCTTGGGTATAATCGATTGGAACCGTGTATTAGTCATGGTTAGGATCGGATTGGCTGGTTGAATTAAGAATTGGTTACTTTATTGCTTTGGTTTATCCTAAAAATTTATCTAACCTGAAAATTGTTTAAGAATTAGTAAACTAATCTTAGGTTCAACTGATTTTTTTTTTTTAATTTTGTTAATTTAAATAATGTCATTTTGATCTTAAAAATTAAATGTAAATTAATTTTTTAAAAAAATTATATAAAATATTTAAACTTAGATTGTATAGAAACTTCAAAATTGAATATATAATTGATTATATATCTCTTTGAACTGAAATTAGAATTTTTTTAAACAAAAATAAGTTATAATACTAATACTAAATGTTTTAGATTCTAAAAAAATAAGTTGTAAACTATTTTTTATCATTTGTATTATTTTTTATAATTTTTAATTTGTTTAATTAGTATAATATATATATATATATATTTAAATTATTTAATTATACTCTGATTTCATCACAGTTTAACCATTAAATTTTAAATCAATCCCTTAACCGGTTCAACGGCTAGTTCGATTTCCAGAAACTTAGTATTAATATATTAATACAAAGGCAATAAGTCATAAATCGATTAATGAACTTGCCAAATCGATTAAAGCTTCCTGGATGTAAAAAATTACAATATAGGAAAATGATAATTGATTAGAAATCTTTTTTTCTACCCATCAATGAGCATCAAGTAAGTTAGAACCGATTATAGGATGACTTTAATCGATTGAGTCACATTGAAAATGAATTGCTCAATCTTAAGGTGAACAAACTGATTAGGGCACCAAACTAATCAAATAGCTAACTTTTGTGAAACTCTAATAAATTAAAAACATGGTCTAGCTAACCGATCGATTAACACCATCCTAAAAGACTTGTTCTAGTTTAACTTGATCTACTTGATTCAGGTATTGTGTTGATTAAGACCGGAAAAAAAAGGTATTATGTTAATTAATTAATAACTCATAATAATCATGTTTTTTAAATTCAACAAACTATCTAATCGATTAGGCCATCAAGTTAATAAATATTAGAGCCTATTTTTGTTTTGTTATTTTATTTGATGTTATAGTTTGATGTAACAACAGGTCATACCCAAAAGCCTCCAATCAGCAATCAACCAGTAAACTTGGAAGGCTAAGATGGGCAACCATTCACAATGAAAAATTCGTACACGTCAAATTTAGCAAAAAGAATTCTGATAGATTAAGATTAAAAAAAAAATTGATTTTAACTTTCAATAATTTAAAAATTATTTTTTAGAAATTTTTAAAAAAAACAGAAACTATTTTGTGTTTGTTTACAATCATAAAAATTATTTTTTAAATAAGAATAGCTTCTCTCTCTTTTATTGCAAGAGATTTTTTTCAAAAGTTAATGAAAGTAGTTTTTTATTTTAATCATAAAAATAATTTTTTTAAACAAATAATTATTTTAATAAGTTTAAACAAACACAATTAAAATCATTAAAAATAATTTTTTACTTAAAAAATTAATTTTTTCATGAAATAATCTATAATTAACAGATTCTAAAAGGCTGATCCATTCAAACATCAGTACTACAACCTATATTTTGGTTAGAACTTAGAAGTGGTCATATTGTTAACATCAGAGCAACAACACAAAGCCATTAATAAGTTCTCTTCTGTTTTCTAGGAGCACCTTGCTGGCAGAAATATAATCACTAACGGAAATCGGAAGAATACCAAGGCACAATCAACAAACAGAATTGGGAGAATGATAATTTAATGTGGCTCATAAAAAAAATCTATTTGGTTAATAGATTAAATTAATAAAATATTAAATTAATTTAACTAATAATTTATTTACAATTAATTATATATTAAATACTAAAATAAAAATAAATTATTAATAAATTATATATAAATTATTAATTAAATTAATTTAATAACAAAACCAAAATGAAACATCTTTCACCCAGACTAAACTAATGGGTGATTCTCTCAACATAATTTGCAGGGAATGGAGCGGCATATGGGAAATGAGAAAAGATGCTAATGGATGGTCTATATTCTCTTAATCCATCACCTTAATAAAATTTGTAATCATTTTAAAAAAAGTATTAAATGAATTTTGAGTTTCTAATATAATAAAGAGTTTTGCTAATGAGTGTCCTTATAGCAGTGATTAGAAACATTCAATATCTCTTAATAAATACTTTTAATTACTTAAAAAAGAAAATATTAAATAATTTTTGAATTCTCATTATATTAAATACTTTTAATTTTTATTTAATATTTTTTATTTTAATTTTTTAGTCAGTGCCCTTATGACACCTGTTAGCAAAAGCCTATAATAAATACTTGTGCTTTTTTATTTAATATTTAGATTTAATTATAAAAAAAATTATCCTATCATTTAATCATATGTTGACATATCATTTAAAGAATTATATTTTCTAGGTAGTTGTTGTGATAGTCAAATTCTTTTAAAAATTTCATAATACATGATTAGATGATAGTGTAAAGAAACTTTACATTGATGGTAGATCAAAATTAAACTCTTAATATTTTTTGTTTTAAATAATTATAAGATATAACATTACTTTAAATATTAAAAAAATAACTTAATATCGTAGCAACTCCCACGGAGAATTAATTGGATTTTTATTTTGTTTGGTTTGGCAAGAGAGAACTAATTAATTGGTTTTTTTTTACCAGAATTAATTGGTATTCAAAGATCATTTAAAACGAAAAATGGGCACCAGACAATTTAAAAAAAAAAAAAAGAAAATGAAAAGACAGGGGCATTCCATTGATATAAAAGTATTTCAACAAACAAAAAAAGAATGGATGTAATCTAAAACTGAATAAATGAAATGCAAATCCTACATATCTGAATTCAGGTGGTCCCCTTGATTTTGTCACCTTGGTGATGAATGACGACAAAAACATTTCGTTTGGGGAAATTTTTTTCAGGAGATGAAATTTGATTCCGTCTTCATTTTCTATCCTTATCCCAAACTATGAAAAATTATATTCCTACCTCATTTTCTTTCGACCAAATCATCCATTACAAACCTACCAAGAGACTTGAATGAGACAGGAAGAAACTGGAAGAATGATAACGAACTATCCTGACATCTAGTAATGGCATGTGTACCTGATGTCATTCAGGTTTTAGTTCATGGTTGTCAAAATTGCAACAAGTTCAAGCTTATGCTCGTAGCATTGACAAAGTAAATGGTAAAAAAATGAAGGACTATAGTTGAGATGTATTTAAATTTGTCCAGAAACATTGTCAGTTTTCACATTGTAAATTTTCACTCCTCTATTTTCTGTCATTTTTTTTCCACTCTTACCAATGGACCCGAAACTTTCTCAGCTCACACACATCAAAACCAAATAAAAGGCCAATTGTTCACTACAAAGATACGAATAAAGGAAGGCAAGAGCTAATTACCAAAAAAAAGGAAGGCAGGAGCTGTAAAACAGCTTGCATCAGATGGTTACGTTCTATTTTTTATACATAACAAAGTTTGACTAAGTCATGTAATTCCAATGATTGGATCCACTGAAGTTGCTTCGTAATTTCGCATGTTTAATATAAACGAAAACAGGTCATAAATCGGAGTAGTTAAGGATGCATTGCTGAACACCACATATTAAAAATTCAGAGGACAACAGCGGAAGAAAGTTTAAAGACAAAAAGACAAAAGATAAAATAAGAGCCATAAGATTTGGTCAGCATGAAAAGGCAGACCTCCACCCTTCACACAAGTATACTACAGATAATTTCAACCAATACCGAGTACAACCCACAGTTATATTATTTTTTCTTTTTAAGTATTAGGAACTTAACAGATTTCCCAACCACCCCCACCACAAGTCATGTGATTCCAGCGGAAGAAAAGAATCAAGAAAGAGAAGAACAAAGAGAAAAGAAAAAAATTGTACGCAGTGATATAACTTTGAATAACAAATTGATTGCTATAATAATCAAATTATTTTTTAAAATAATAAGGACCTATAGGCCAAGCATTCCCATAGGAACAAAAAAGTAAGAGCATCAATTCAACAATCTGCTTTACTGCTGGATTTTCTAAGCCTTACTTGGAAGTACTGGAACACTCTGTTCATTCCTAAAAAAGTTTTCTGGATCAACTGCAGTCTTAATCTTCACAAGCCTCTCAAAATTGTTATTGAAGTACTTGGCCCCATAAACCTCCCCTTCTTCAAAGCTATTCTTTCCAAAATTATTGATCCCAATATCAAGATCTCTGTAATTTAAGAAGGCACTTCTTGGATTCTTGGACACAAATGGGGTCATATAACTGTATAGCCTTCTAGCCTGAGTTGTAAAATTCTGGGCTGCAGCAGCTGCAGGGTCATTCCAGTTGACAGAGTACTGAATTTTGAATAGATTCCCTGCACGGTGAGGAAATGGCGTCGCATCAGATGCAATCTTAGACATTTTTCCTCCATATGGATTGAAAACAAATCCTGTTTTTCCCAATTCAATCATCTTCTTCCATATCCATTCCAACCCATCTTTGGAAATAGGTTTCTGCACATAATCAGACTTTCTCTTGAGGAAACTTGCAGAGTTGAGATCTCGATCAAGCAGGGTATCTGGTTTGGCACCTTTGTTAAAACTGTCATCATCTGCCCACCAAAGAACAGAATCAATCCAACTCATTTCAGAACAATTCTCCTTCTTCAGACCGAGGAGAGGAAACTCCTTGTCCAAAAGTGACACAAGCTCATCAGCTCCTCCAAGAAACAAAGTCACAACCGAGGCTCTGATGGTTTTCTTCCCCTTTACCTTGGAACTCACAGGCTGCAACAGCAGCCTCATGAAAAGCCTATCATCCGTTTGTGGCGCAACCTGCTGCCACTGGACAACAAGGTCAGTAGCATTCTGTTCCAAAGTCTTTTCAACCCGAAAAATAGTAACAGTTTCAGGTACTGGAACCAACTTAACTGTGTATGATAATATGACTCCAAAGCTCGCTCCTCCACCCCCTCTAATGGCCCAGAAAAGGTCTTCCCCCATAGACTTCCTGTTGAGAATCCTACCTTTTACATCAACAATTTGAGCATCAATGACTTGATCAACAGATAGACCATATTTTCGCATCATATTACCATACCCTCCTCCACTCAAATGGCCACCCACACCTACAGTGGGACACACCCCTGCAGGAAAGCCATGAACTTTACTCTTCTCCCAAATCCTATAATAAACTTCTCCAAGCGTGGCACCAGCTTGAATCACAGCAACCTCGTTTTGTATATCAACAGAGATACTCCGGAGATTGAACAAGTCAAGGATAATAAAGGGCTCATTGGAGATGTATGAGATACCCTCATAATCATGGCCACCACTCCTGATTTTGAGTTGAACCCCAATGCTTTTCGCGCATATGACAGCACCCTGGACATGGGATTCTTGCTGAGGAGTGACAATAATTAAGGGTTTTGGCGTTGAGGTGGTGTTGAATCGGGCATTACGAATATAATTTTGGAGAACAGAGGAAAAAGAGGCATTGGTTTGAGCAAATACTATGTTGGAAACTTGACTTGATGAATTTGTGTGTTGTGTCAGACACTGAAGGAAAGTGTCATAGACTGACCCTGCTGTTGGGGCTGCCGACGAAGCAGAGACACATAGAACAAGAAACAAAGTTGCAGAAAGATAGGCCAAACAACTTGGTTTTGCCATTGGTGGTTGTGTATCTGTACGTACTGCGGAGAAAATAGCGGAGGGTGAAGTACGGTTTTTATACAGCGGCAGAAGCGTTTCGAACGTGTTGGTCCGCAGTTTTTATTTTTTTGGCAAATTATGGTCCACAGTTTTTATTGGTCGCAAAGACAAGTTTTTCTTTTCCATTTCGAAGCACCTAAAATTTGACGAGAACGTGGGAATTGTCGTACGCAGTTTTTTCGTGGACACATTATTTTGTGAAGGAATCTTCTTGAGATTTGCCTTTGTCATTGTTTACCTTTTTTTTTCATGATATACTCGCGTACGATGGCAGGGATTAATCATTTAAAGTACAAAAATTCATTTAAGGGATTGACCTCTTTTAATAGATACTTTTTCATACACATAAGTTAAGAATTGAACCCCTAACCATATATTTAAAAAACCTAAATATTTACTACTTATGTCACACAAATATAATATCATTGTTTACCTTTTTAATAACTTGTTCATGCTCCTTCTTTCACGAATAGAACGAAAACTGTGTTTTATGTAAGATGAACTTTTTTCTTTTGGTATGTTGAACGAAAATTAAATGCATTTTATACCAATGTCTTATTAATAATTTTGGTATGTTAAACCCTATTAAATTTTTTAATTACTTAAAAAAAACAAATATTAAATTTTTTTGAGCTTCCAAGATAATAAATGTTTTTATTTTTTTTATTGAGTAATGTTATATCCTTTTTACATTTTTTTAATTACTTAAAACAAAAAGTATTAAATAAAAAAGTTGAAGTATTTATTATCTTGGGAACCTAAAAAATATTTAATACTTACCTTTTTAAGTAATTAAGAGATTTATTAAAATAATTATATATTCTCCTAATGAATCAGTCTAATAACATTTCTAATTACTTAATAAACAAAATATTAAATGATTTTTTAGTTTTCAATATATTAAATACTCTTATTTTTTCATTTAATACTTTCTGTTTTAAGTAATTAAGAAGATGTTAGAAGAATGTTTTAGGAGGATATAATATTACTTGAATTATTAAACTGATTCGTTAGGAGGATACATAATTATTCGATATTAGTAATGTGGTATCCACCTAACACATGAAGTTTTTATAGTATCCTAAGAGGTATGATACTCAATATGAGTTGTAAGTCATTTATGATATCCACCTAACTCACTCTGAGTACCCGGTACTAATGAAAAAAAGATAGGTACTATAGAAATCCCCCTAACACATCATCTTAATTACTTAAAATAGAAAATATTAAATTAAAAAGTAGAAGTATTTAGTATTTATATCCCTCTAACGAATCAGTCTAATAATTTTTTCAATTATTTAAAAAGGCAAGTATTAAATTTTTTTTAACATTATGATTTATTTCCCTATAATATGCCATTTTGATTTAAGGAGCAGCAATTTATCAGATATTTTGTTTGACAATTAAATTCTTTCCCCTAATAGAATTATAAATTTGTTATGTATTTATCTATTTTATCAATCACCATAATTAGTCATTTCATGATATCCTTATGGGTTAGATCATTTAGGTTCTTATGAGACTAATTCACGATAAATAACTTAGAATACAAAGATTTTTATTGTCTTTCAATCAGAAAGACTCTCATTAAAATTTAAATTTGCATATTATTCTGTAAAGACGAGTTTGTTTATTAATTCAACTAACCATCGGTTAGTATAATTTTGTTTATTTTAGTTAGACATTTTTGAGTTGTTGAATGAAATTAATGTTGTATATATGAATAGTGAATAATTATAATTTGGTTGGCCATTATGATTTTAAGCGTTTAAATAGTGTATCTCGGTTGATTTATTGCTCATTAGCAAGAAAAATATAAGGAGTTTAAACCAATAAAAAAGGAAAATATTTGTAGGAGCAATATCAGTTCCTATATAAAAAAAAATAGTATAACGAAGAAAACTTAAAAAAGTTAAAAGGAAAAAAATTGACTTTTACAAAAATAAAAGCTTAAAAGCAAAAGAACGCCAATTTAGAGGATTTTTCATAATATTTAATTTTAATTTATTATTAATGTAAAAAAAATTTAATATATTATTTAATTATATACTGGCATATCATTAAAAAAGTTAAATTTTTTAAATTATTATTACTATAATCAAACTCTTTTAATAATTTAACAATACATAATTAAATAATAATATAAAAAAAAATTTAGACTCACAACATATCTAAATTAAACTCTTCCTCTTATATATTTCCCCCTTAATTAACGGATGTTCGTGTATGAAGGGATGAGCTTCAATGTCCAAGAAGGAGAAAAGTCAAAACAAAAAAGAAGAAAATAAAAAGATAATCTTGTACGAAGAGATGAGCTTTAATGAACTAGAAGGTGAAAAGTCTAAAAAAAAAGAAGAAAAAAAAATGTTAAGTTAAGTAATAATTTTGTGTTAATATGTGTGAATGTTTAAAATTTTATAAAAACTTTTAAATTGAGAAATTTTTGAAATATTTAAAAAAAATTAATAAAGAATAATTTTGGCATAAAAATAAAATAAATAAAATAGAAAATGAAATTGTTTACTATTTTATTTACTTATTTGATTTTTTTCCTCTGTCATAAATTGTTGTTTTTTTTTTCAATTTTTATCTTACACCAAAACATATTTACTACAATGCTCTAAATATTATTTGTACATATGAAAAGGACATGTTACGTGCAAACAGGGGCGGCGCTAAGTTGGTGATGAGGGAGGCCTTGGCCCCCCTTCAACTCCTAAAAACATTAGTTTTTAATGTAAATTATTTTTAACAATAAAAATAATAATAATTTGATCCCTCTCAACAATAATAATTTTATATTGGCCTCCCTTAATGTTTGTCCCTTAGTATTTGTCCCTTAGTATTTGACTCTAGCTCCGTCTCTGCATACGAATAATGAGTATCTTACCAACAAGAATTAAATATAATAATAAGTGAATTGTATTTTTAAAGTGATAACATAAGTTTAATCCCTGAAATAGTTAATAATTAGGAAGGTTTCCTAATGGCAACAATATGAAAATGATTAATTTCAAAGTATTAGTAACTTGTAAGTATACTTTGAAAAACTTTTAAAAAAAAATTGAGTATGTTTGTAGTCTCTATTCTTTAACTCTTATATCTCTTTGTCTTTAGCATATTTGGAGCTGGATTTTTTAGTGGTTGATTTGGTCAAAGTGCAATAAAATTGATATAACCGCACGATGGTTATCATCCGTTTTTCGCCTTCTTTTCTGTTCCTCTGCCTTTGATGGTCCTTCTCTTTCCCAGCAGCAATACATCTAACTTTTTCTTTTTAATAAATTTAGCCTATTTAATGAAATTTGGCCAAAATCATACAACCCAAAAAGCTTGTATGATTTGCTGTCAATTTTACGAAATCGAATGGGAGACACATGAATAACATTTTTCGGAGTTTTATTAATTATTTTTATCTAAGTACTTAATTAATGGTCAATTTAACACAATTTAAAAATGAAAGCTAACATATTTTTATGGCCCAAAAGTTTAAAAAGAGTTTTATAAAACAAAACAAAAAATTGAAAAATGACAAATTATAGAATCCACGGCAAAAACATATTACGTGTTTATTCTGTGTACTATGTCTCATTTTTACTTTTCGAACTTCAAATTAGTACAATTAAAATTGTATTTTACTGATTTTAAATTAATAATATACTTGCACAAATTTAGATTGAAGACACATGTGATTTTGATTAATTCCTAAATTAAATTTTCAACTTAAATTATAAAGTTCACTGAATAAATATCTGCACATGCATGTTAACAAATTTTTATATTTAAATTCCGATTAAGTTAAAATAATATAAATGAATAATTTTCTTTCTTAGACATTTACTTTCTTAGACACCACTTGTATATATTTGCAGGTATAAGTTTTGTACTTTTTGCATTTATTTTCACTTTTGACTTTTTTAATGGTCATTTTATGTACTAAATATTTGAATGTGACAAATTGTCATTCTATTAAACAAATTGCCACCATCCTCATTTTCTTTAGGATTTAAATTTTTTGTTTCCATTCCTCTTGTCACCTCAATTAAATAATAATAACTCAATATAAAAATATCTATCTCTTAATTTGTAATAATTTATTTCTTAGTTAGCATTCCTTTTGTTGATTTATTATCATTTAATTAGGGTATAAAATTAAAAACAAAAAAAGAGGATAAAAGACTTGATTTTTTTTTCGTTTATATTTTACATCCGAGAAAATAGTTTACTTCTTTGTTTCATGTTTGATTTTTTTTTTAATTGTTCATTAGCACCTCTCCATATTGAGAAATTCTTACATACTTTGAGAATAATATAAATATTTTTATTATACAATAAAGATATCTTTAGACTAATTTTCTTGTCAATCAAGACTAAGTTTTTCCCTGAACAATCTTCATGATGTTCCCTTACATCAATTTAATACATTTAAGAGAATTAATTAATTTTCTTATATAATATTATAAGAATAATATACTAATCTAGTAATTAAGAACATATAATAGAAACATGGATGTATACCGTTTGATTAAATATATAATATTATATTAAAAAAATTGATAAAATTTGAAGTGTTGATAATATTACCCTCAAAGTATATAAGTATTTTTCCCCCACATCACACAAGGAGTTAAAAATTGAAAGATATCACGACAATAATGGGACCTAAAGAGCCAAAAGACATGGTATTATATGAAATTTCTTTAGGTTTGGGTTGTTTTACTTAGTAACATATAGCACTTCTATTTTATTATATAAAAGAGGGTATGTATGTACCATGCTCTTTTTTATTATTATTATTATTGTATGGTAAGAGTGTTTTTTAGCCAATTTTTATGTTAATCGAAACTTTGTTTAGAGACCACACCTCTTTACTCACTAAACTGCCCCCTTTATGTTTCTGTTCTCTTTTGTTTTTCTCTTTTATTCTCATACTAATTTTGAATTTTCCTTTCTTTATAATACCATTTAGATCAAATTGTATTTCTAATTCATTATAGTGTAGTTAATTACGAAAGTAAACTATAGATCGAAAAGGATAATGATTGTAATTAATTAATTTATAATATCTATGTCAGGACTATTGTGTTTTTACCAGTAGCTCTTGTTTTATATTTGTTGCTGAGTTTCTTTATTAATTAGTTGATTTAGACAAAGACTTGAAGTGGTGTAAAATTATTACAATGACACAAATGATAATAAATATTCTTCTCTCCACGTCAAAGATTGGAATTGTGAATTTTTCTTATCCCACATAATTAACAATACAAAGGATAAGTTTTTCTGAAAGATTTAAAATACCTCCTGATAATTTTATTTGCCACAAGTGTTTAGTTAGTAAAGCAGATTCATAATCCATCAATACATAAATAAAGTGTAGTTAACTACAAATGAGTAGTCCTTGATCTCAAATCACACTATAATTCAAAGGGGGGGAACTATTCAAAGAAGGCTGGACATTTATTATTTTATTTGTTAATACTGGATAGTAAAAAATTAATAAATAAATCTTCAATTAGAGAATATTACTTAAAATATATCATTAGGGGAAAAAAGAAAAATACGACAGACAATTTCTATTAGATAATTTTACGCATGTGAAAAATACAACAAAACATCTGCACCACTAACTTTTTTAGTCAGCATTCGTCCACGGCATAGTTATAAAAATCGAGTACTGAATTAGCTAGTGGATTAGTGATTCGGTTAAGTAATCGGTATAGGTGATTAGCTAGACTCAGTTGATTTAGATTGAAAATCGGTGACCGAACTAGTTAAACAGGTGAATCGGTCAAGTTATGAAATTAAAAAAAAATTTAAATTTTAAAAAATCATAATTTTTAACTCATTTATTCAATTTAAATTAATTATATATCCATTTTATATAAATTTTTAATTTTTATGTTATGTCAGTTCTAATTTTTTTAAAAAAATATTTTATTAGTTATGAATATTTTAATAAAAATATTAAGACTTTTTTAAAATTAAGAATTAAACTCTTTTTTCTTAAAATTTATTATTATTTTTAAATAAAAATATTTTAATTATTTATAATAATAAATATCATCATATATAATATATATTTATATATATATTTAAATATTTATTTAATTTTATATAATTCCATTAATAATTCACTAACTAAATTAATAACTCAATAACCGAGTCAACCAGGTTAATTATTATCGTCCACGGAGATACTTAACAATTGCACGCAAACAAAAAGGTCAGCATGTGGTGCGGCAAAGGAATGTCATAGAAAAGGCATGTATACTTGTAAATGCCCGTAGTTACAAACGCGTATGCCACTGTACTTTTAGGGAGCAATGCTATTTAAATATATTTTTCACATATTTTTCACGTACTTTTCTTAAAACAACAATATAAATTATACGTATACCTCACATAATATATATAATTATTAAAATTATTATTATTATTTTACTTTTCTATAAAAGAAATGAAAGATAATAATTGTATATATTATGTACACAATTTATGTTATGATTGCAATAAAATTTAAAGTATTATTTTACCAGTTCATTAAAATATATATTAAAAAACATGTATGTATAAGTAATATTACTTAAAAATAAAATAAAATAACAAAGCCACATTGCTATTTGTGAGATGAAGAGAGAAGGACTTCGGCTGACCGCCGACAAAGTCAAAGCGCAACAGTTGAGGTGTTTTCTTTTAGAGGAGATGGTTTGAATATGTCAAATTAGAAAGAGTATTAAGAAATTTCGTTTCCCAATCAATGGGGGTATTTGATATTTCCTTGTCACTACTTAAACATCCAGTGACGTATCCCACTTGTTATTTGCCATACCAATATATATATATATATATATATATGTTGCTTTTGGACTTTTAAAACTGTCATTGTCTTATCTCCGGCCAAGAAAACGACTGTCCGGATAAATTGAACACGTAATGTCTACAATTTCAACTATTTTGAAAATTTTAATAATAATTTTTTTAATATATTAAATTATTAAAAAAATATCTGAACATAAGAACGTGAAAATATTCTCTATGCTGGCTAAAAACATATTATTTTACGAAAAAAGACTATTTAAGTTGGTTTGATAAAAAAATTATTTTTATTTGATTGTTAGATAAAATTAATTAAATATTTAATTAATTTAATTAATTTATATATAATTAATAATTTATTTTTATTTTAATACTTATATTTAATTGTACGTAAATTATTAATTAAATTATTTAAATACTTAATTAATTTTATCTAAAAACTAAATAGAGATATTTTTTTTCAAAATCAATCTTAAGGTTCATTATCACTTTATTCTATATCAAGAATTTTCAAACTATAACTGTAATTTAATTTTTTAAAATTATCAATATAAAATAACATAATAACTAATAAGTAACACAGACACACATATATGTGTGTGTATATATATGTATGGTTAAGATTAAAATATAAAGTCATGTGGCTTTATTAAATGGTCATGTGACCTTTAAGTTAATTCTAATATTGACCATTTAATGATCAAAATTTGTTCATCTCATTTTTACAATAAATTACTCCTCTCATTTGATATGGATTTTATATATATATATATATTTACAATTTGAGCGGTTTAAAAGAATTTGAAAGATGGGAGAGTTGTGGGCGAGTGAAGAATATGTGGTAGACTAATGGTTATTTGCAGTAGTCAAAGTCTATTGAGTGCTCTAATTTATTTTTCTTAATCTTGTATGAGTGCTTTGGTCTGATCGGCATGTGCTATTTAGCTGTGGTTGATTACTCCATTTTCATCACTAAAACATCTTCACGTGTTCACTTTCTGGAACAAGAATCATGCACCTGTTTGGATTCGGTAGACCCTTCCTTGATGTGTTTATCTCTAAGCTAGAGATAATGGAGAAAGGAGTTTGGGAAACAGAGCTTGACACAGAAAGAAGAGAGAACGAAAATGCAATAGCTACTAGCTACTTGGAATATCTCGCTTAAGAGTAGAGGAGACGAGAAATATATAGATACTCAACTTTCAAGATCGTCTAATGGAATCTCACTTGAGGGAAGAGAAGCTAAGTTCCGAGTTAATGTTTGTAACAAGGATTTTATTTTGGAATTGTGGTTCTTATTTTGGAGACCAACTCCAAATAGTTGATATAATTCGGGTCAATATTAAGTAGAATATCTTCAATCCATCCTTCATAAAACCATGTGAAGACTCTGGTTGAAGTGCCCCCAAGGTACACACGCCCAAGCCAATAAGAATCGACATGCCTATAACGGGGTGGAAATAGGTTATGTTAGGTTAAGCTTTACTTTAAATATGTTTGACCTGTTGTTGATACTTAAATTTGTCCTGAAACTTTAATTTTTACCAATGGGTATTGTACCAATAAATTTGTATCTGATCTATTTACCAAGCTCAAATCTAATGTTTTAAGAGGATAATGATAAAAAAAATAAAAAAAAAATTAATTTTGATCTGACATGTAAAAAGGGAAAAATCTCCATTGATTTAATAAAAATTTAGAATAAGGAAATTAATTTGAATTCAATAATACATTTAATGTCTTATTAATGATAATTTGGGGTTTCAATAATTAATTGATTCTGATTAATCTTGATTGCACAAATTGATCTTGATTGATGAGAGAAATTTATTCTAATTTATCCTAATTAATTAAGCTAATTGAGGTGATGAGAATAATTATTTGGGTTATAAATAATTAATGGTAAAAAAATCCCATAATAGCCCTAGAAGAGGGGAGGAGCCGTAACACAGAAAAGAAAGAGAGAAAAAAGAACAGAGAGAGGGAGAGCTACAACACTCAAAATAAAATAATATAAAAAAAAAAAAAAAAGAGAAAGACCGTCACACTAAGAGAAGAAAAAAGAAAAATTTTGCTTTAAAGGAGGTAGCAGAAGGAGGGCATACCAAATAGCGTTAGCTGCTACAAAAAAAAAAAAAAGGATAACTCGTGCAGGTGTGAGTCCTAGCATCACTGGTAAAGCTCTTGATTTCTTATATAATAGTATTCTCAACCGTTGGCTACCTTTTTCAATCATCGTCAATTGATTATTTTTATTATATACGTGTAATACATACATATATATATATATATGTATGTGTGTGTGTGGGTATGTTTGTTCTTCCAGCCATTCTGTTACACGTGTGATATACATATATATATATATATTACATTTATAAATATATGTATATGATCATTCTATTGTCATTATATATGTATATTTTCGTTTTTTTTTTTTGCCATTGTATATATTAGTTTATCCCCTTTTGTGTAACCTTATCTATTGTTTTTTTTGGTTTAAATTAAATTAATTCAAATATGAGCTATTGTAAAATCATTTGTTAGACAAAATGTTAAAATGATTTATTTAGGAGTTGAAATAATTGGTTATTGGCTTATTCTTTTCTCCTTTGTTATGTCTTATTTATTTGGTATTATCGCACTTTCATTTTATATGTCTCATTTTTGCCTCGTATGAGTTAAGAATCGATGATGGAATAATCAAAATTAGCCAAAGTGATAGCGACATTTTGACTTTCTGGATGTGAGGAATATTCTTTTAGTTTTGCCAGAAGTGCTGACGGGGCTTTAGGTGATCTCCAATAAATATCTTTTTTCATATATTATTTGTCATACCAGTAATTTATTTGTCATTCAAAATAAATTTAAGATATTCGACGATTGAATAATCAAAATTAGTCGAAGTGACGGTGACATTTTGACTTTCCTGAGGTGAGGAGTTTCTCTTTAGTTTTGCCAGAAGCGCTGGCGGAGCTTTAGGTGATCTCCAATATAAATATCTCCTTTCACACATCAATTTCTTGTTATAATCGTATGCTTGTCACTTTAGTCAAATATCACATTAACCTTTAAATTTTGCTAACGACGAAAAATTTTGGAGAGGATCGAAGAGACGATCAACTAAACTCTTCTCAATATTCTTGAAGCTATTAATATTAGATTTTGTCAAGAGCGCTGGTGGGGTTTAATTTTCAGGATTAAATAAATAAAATATTTTAAAATAAAAAACAAATGCGAACAAATTAATATAGCCTTAACTTTATGATGGTGGTAAACTAAAATTTCATTTAATCACACATTCCAAAAATTTCATTTTTTGAAAATCATTTCACAAATCACTTTTTCTATAAATTTCTTTTTATAAAAATCATTTAAAAATCTCATATTTTATTTAGAAATATTTTCTTAAAAATATGATTTTTTTAATTTACCACCTTCACATAACGTGTTGTGGGCTTACATTTGTTTCATACAATAATGACTATTTAACCACTCATTCCCTGTCTTAGTCATTTATCATTTTTGATAATATGACGACAAAATGGGACATGTCAAAATAAAATAAATAACATTTTTTAGATAATAAAAGACCAATTTAATTAATTTAGCAAGATAACACTAGATTAAATAGGTAATCATTCTTAGAATGGATGGTCTAGGGTACTAACACCTTCTCTCCCCGTAATCAACCCCCAAACCTAAACTCTTAAATGCAGACCATTTTTTTTTATGTTGACCAATCGCACCATTCCATTTTTAATAGAAGAATCGATTGGTGGCGACTACCAAACAATTAAATTCTAGTTGCTTTCTCCCATCGCGGCACCCTTCGGGACGGTCTGTTTTTAAAAATATTGACTTTAGCCTGACCTGTTATCTATTATAAGCTTATTTTGAGTCTGGCCTGATCTTTTTATGAAAACTTAAAAGTCTTGTTTGACTTGAAAACTTATTTAAAAGCTTATATTGCATAAAAGGCTTTCGAATAAGTTAACATGGTCAAATTTTATAGATTTCAAATATACCTAATTTTTAAAAAGATTATTGTAATGTGTATAAAATAGATAAGCTATATTAATATATAACTATTAAATTATATAAGTATTATAAAATTTCAATTATAAGTTATTATAATAAATAAATATGTCAGCTTGTTAGGCCTAATAGGCTTTTTTAAAAACTTAGGCCTAAACCTATTTAACTAAATAAGCTTTTAAAAAAACCTAAGTCTAACTTATTTGATAAATAAACTAAGTCAAAGTAAATCAAAAATAGGTCATAGACTCCTATTAAGCCTCCTTACTTATTTTCAGTCCTACCTATAGGATAAAGTGAGCAGCAATATGCAATCTATAAGTCCAATAATTCCCACATGAAAATTAAACACAACATAAACCTCCAAGCCACAAACATAAAGGTAAACCTAGCACATTCAATTAAAGTCTAGGTACTATAGCATTAGACCATAAGACTTCGTTCACCTGTCAATTGCTTGCATCACAGATATTCAATAGCAAAAAATAGGTGGGAAAAACACCACAACTCGCCCAAACCCATTAATTAGAACATTGTTAAAGCAAAACAACTGATTAACGACAAATTCATTGGGCAACAAATGACGTTCTGTGGCACCCACAACTTGTGGCATTCTACGCAAATTGCACGAAAAATCACAGATGATCGAAAACATTATTAATAAAGGGTAGAGTCAAATTAATCTTGTTTTACCACAAAAAAAAAGTCAGATTAATCTTTTGCTGACGACAAACTAGGGGAATCTCTCAAGATCAACCAATAGCTTCCTCAGCTTCAGCTTGTTCCCCTAAAGCAGCAAGCGTGATATAGTGCTTCAATTCGTTATGTTGATTGTGCTTCAGCTCTAAAACCTCAAGGAAGGCCTAACAATCGTCACATGTGATTTGCACTTGTAATGCCAACCTAGAATTTTCCCCTACTTGGCATTATTTTGGTTTGTCTAGCATGTTAATGTCCATGTACATGCCATCCACCAATATTTCGTCCTTTTTTTTTTAACGCTAATTACCGAGTGACGGTTTACATCTTAAAGTTTATACACCGAGGTTGATTTGGACCTAAACTTTAGGGGTTACAATGTAATTTATCCTAAATAAAAACACTAACTATCATACTATACTGATATTCTCATGCATGAATTTGAATCCTCGAGAAATTCCCCATGAATCTATAAGTTCAGTCTTTTAATTACTACCAATCTCATGAATTTGAATACTCAATATTAGACTTATGTAATTTAATTTTCTCTGATTCATGATGGACTCATTTCCACAACTTAAACTTCTGAATTTTATCTGAATTCCCACTTATGAATCAAAGATCATATTTTCATAATGATCATTTAAGTCAAGGTCTTTTTTTAATGGGTTTGCATTATTAGAGTTTTTTTTGTCTTTCTCTATCTATGTTTGGGTTATCCTTCACATAATCAATACTTCTTATTAAGACTTCTATTAATCTTATCCTCTATATATATATATGCCGTCTAGGCTAAACAAATTTGGAGCAATAGATAAATTATAACTGTAGAGGTGTGGCTCCAAAAACTATGAGAAAGCAGAACCGAACTAAATTGGATAAACGAGCACACGGTGCTTAATGAGCCTGCTTAAAACAATTCCAAAACGGACGAACAGTGGTTCTAGTACAAAATTAAGATAGCTTTGTGTGAACTTTAAAGAGCCTACTTTAAAAGAAAAAAAATTCAAAATTGTATGGGCCAAAAATAAACATTTATAACATATGCAAGTCCAATTCTGTCAAAAAGAAAAAACATGTTCAAGTCCAATAAGTCATGCTAGAGCTAAACTAAAACAACCCAACATGAATATTCTATATCTTATGTGGTCCAATGTTCACTTTTTTTGTGTTTTTGAGCAAAGGTCCAATGCTCACTTTCAACCCATCAGAACACGTTCGCAAGTTGGAAAAGAAGAGAATTAAGGTGGAACGAGTCTCATCCTTAGTTTTTTTTAGGGTGGTACACATGTTTTATGCTCCTTGTGTATATACAATATAATTATTTAAAATATTTTTTTATAAATGATATTTAAAATAAGGAATTTACTTTAAATATATAATATGCCGTATTTTTCAAAAACTACTATTTATTTAAACTATGCTTGAGTATACATGCATAGCTATTTTTTTTTATTCTCTTAAGGTTTCAAACTCGTTAGAAATACTTTTTTATATATAAAACAAGACTTCTATGGTTTTGAATAAAAATATATATACCCTAATGTATAGAAAAATTTAATAATACCCACAAGAGATGACTCAAGTGATAAACAAATTTGAATTCTGTAATTGAAGGACATTTGTAATATTAGTGATTTGAGTCCACAAAAAAGTACTTGAAGAGATGGTTAACTTAAAAAAAAAAGATTAGTAATTAATAGTTAAAAAATAACATAATAATTAGTGTTAGAACTTAGTATTTGGTACCTATTAAGAAATGTAAATAATATTTTTTTCGAGTAATGTTACACAGTAAAAAAGAAATTAACAGAATTCAGTCATAATTTTGTTAAAATTTAATGGTGGTTGTTGGATAAATCAAAGTAGTGATAACTACTCATTCACCTAAAAGTCAATAATAATATCAACTCACTCTATGGAGAAATTCTGGTTATTTAGTATTTTTTATTTTTTTCTTGACTTCCAATAAAGAACAATGTTGCTAATGCGTTGAATACTAGATTTTGTAGAGTGCCTCCCTTGGCTTATTGAAGTCAAGATTATCTCAAAATTGAATACACCAAGGGGTTATCTTTTCGAATGCGTTAACAAAATATGTAAATACATAATAACTCTTCCAATCAAGTTTGCAAATCTTTGTAATTTGTGGTTGGAATTTGGCCTAAATTCTCTCAACCAGATTTTGAGTTTTGACATCTTTCTTCTACACGGACAAAGGTGGAATACACTGCTCGTGCCTGAAGAAGTTGCCGGGATCAACTCCAACCTTTACTCGTGCCAGTGTTTCAAAATTATACTTGAAATATTTCAAACCCCAAGATTTTGCTTCCTCATAGCTTGTGTTGCCTCTGTTCATTCCTAAGTCAAGGTCTCTATAATTCAAACATGCAGCTCTTGGACACTTTGAAACATAAGGTGCCATGTATGCATATAGCCTTCTCATCCAGTCTATACGTTTTTGCGTTTCTTCATTGAAATCCCAATATACCAAGTACTGGATCCCATATATACTCCCATTTCTATGTGGAAATGGAGTTTCTGATTCTGAAATTTCGCTCCTTCTCCCACCATATGGTGTCAGGATCAGTAATGTTGAGTTCTCTTCAAGTAGTATGTTCCATAGCCCTTCCAAACCTGCCGTAGGAATGGGTTCCTTTACATAGTCTGATTTTGCTTTGAAACTTTTAAATGTTTGGTTTCTCTGAAGTAAGACATCCGAGGATTCGTTGATTGAATAACCTGCAAAATAAAGAACAGATTGAATCCAACTCATCTCCATGCAGTTGTTGCGCTGCAAACCCAATTCTGCAAAGTTTTTCTGCATCAAAGGAAGCATAGTGTCAGCTGTGCCAAGATATAATCCTGTGAAAGAAACGATTACGGTTTTTCCACCATGAGAAGATGAATTGGTAACTCCCATAACTGAGTGCAGAAAAAGTTCTCCAGGAAGCTTGTCAGCAATAGTTTGCCATTTCTGGAAAAGGTTACTGGCATCTTGACCCAGGGTCCTTGGGACATTGAAAATTGTCATTGTTGGGGGAACGGGTACAAGCTTGATTTTCCATGCAGTAATCACTCCAAAGCTTGACCCTCCCCCTCCTCTTATGGCCCAAAAGAGAGCTTCCCCCATCAAAGTTCTATTTAGTATCTTCCCAGTAACATCTACCATCTGAGCATCAATTACATTATCAGCTGCTAGGCCATATTTTCTGAAAATGGTACCAAATCCACCTCCACTCAAGTGGCCTCCTACACCAACAGTAGGGCAACTCCCAGCTGGGAAGCCATAGATCTTACTTGCATTTGCAATTGCATAATAGAGTTCTCCAAGAATAGCTCCTGCCTGAACCCATGCACTTTCATCTTTGATGTCAATGCTTATGGACCTAAGGTTTATAAGATCAATGATCAAGAATGGACCATCAGAGACATAAGAAAGGCCCTCATAGTCATGCCCACCACTTCGAATTCTTACTTGCATGCCTTGTTTCCTCGAACAGATTATTGCTGCTTGGATGTGGAATAGGTCTTGTGGAGTAACAATAAGGTTTGGTTTTGGGACTGAACTTTCCAAGAATCTGAGGTTCCTTATGGAAGATTGCAAAAGAGATATATAAGAAGAACTATTCTGGGTGAATATTACTTCTGTAGCTGAGTTTGAATTTTCTAAACGAGATGAAAAACATAGAAGGAAAGCCCTTTCGAGGTTAACAGAAATAGAAGTTGCAGGCAAAACTGATATGAAAATGGTGACTGATAGGAGTGCTAATTTTATATATGCAAAGGCCATATTTATTTCTCTATGTACCTACACTTTCAGCAGACAAAAGGTTGGGAGATTAACTACTTATAGCCAATTCATGCGGCTATTTAGTGTATGAGACAATATGAATATTCAGCTAGGGAGGTATTAATTATTCAGAAACTAATAACCATTGACAATTTCAATGTTTAAAGGGTAGAATATGCTTTGATGGAGATTGGCATGACATTTATGTCGTTGGATGTATCAGTACTTACACAATCTCAGCTACAAAATCAGTCCTTGCCCATTTGTCACTTTTTACTGTAATGCCGAATTCTGAGACACATATATAGGAAGCATACCAGGTTCAATTACAGAAGCTAGACACAGATTTGTCTTTTTCTAAAAGCTCATTATGTTCATGACCACTTATGTGCATGAGTGCATCTATCTCTAAAGAAAAGTCATTATAACTTATTAAATATCAGGCATCAGCTTAGCAATTTTGTACCCAAAACAAAAGTTTGTTTGAATCTCAATGTGGTTGTTCTGGAAAAAATTACTTTTGTGTTATAAATTATGTATAATATTTGTGGTTATTGTATGTATTTTTTTTCACAAGAAACTAGCATAAAAAATTTAAAGTAATAATTAATGTCATAAAATTACTATCTCTAGCACCTAAAATAATTATCACATGTTAAATCACGGGAGCATCTTACCAAATAAATAAATAAATATACATGGGATAATTTCAATTTTTACTTGGCTTTGTGCACTTATGAAACGCTGCTGACCTTTCAAGATGCCTGAGGAGAGCCTCACACGTCAGTGCAAATAATTACAAATTGGCAATTGAAATAGCACATTGCATACACTATCTTCCCATGACAGGGATCTTGCTACCTCTTTCTATTTCTTGAGGGACCAAAAACATTATCTAATCGTATATCCAACTACACCTTCATTCAATATAAAAAAGTGATCTAAAAAGTGAAATGTTGACAAAACATTAAACAAAACCTCTATAATTAATATTGATTACTCATTAACTTGACTTTTAAGATTTACACAAAATATAAGCAAATAAAAAAGGGCTTTTTTATCTTTATTCTTCTGTTTTTCAATTTATTTATCAAAATACCCCTATTCCAAACTATTTAATTACTAGTATACTATTGTTTTTTTTTTGTCACGTTTGAATTTTTTTTTTCCAATTTCATGTGGATCCTGCCAATGCAGTATGCGTGATCTACGTGAAAACGCTAACATAGGAGGCATGATTCATGTGAAAACGCTAACGCATGTGGCATTACAACATGGATCACACCGCCCTTATTAGTGTTTCCACAAGGATCACAACTACTGTATCAACGTTTTCACATGAATCACGCCTACCGTATTAGCGGTAACCAGAGCGAAAACCCCAATTTCCCTCCCCTTCCCTTTTCTTTCTTTTTTACTCCTTTCTTCCTTCTTTCTTAGCCACTGTAGACAGCGTCCTCAGCCTCCTTCAACACTCCAAAATCCACCATTTCCTCACCATTTAAAGTGTGAGTGGCGAGATTTCTTCATATATTGTGGTAAAGAGTCTTAATTTTTCATTTATTTTTTTAAAAAAATTTATTTTTTTAGAGATGCCATACTTATGTTTTGCTCTTCTACATTGTAGGCTACTTAGTTTTGAAGCTATTTCAAGCATCATTCTTACTCAAAGAAGATATTTCACTCATTAGATAACTTTTTGATTTTTTATAGCAATTTTTTTGGTTACAAAAAATAAATATGGTTGGGCTACACTTAGAGTTTTTCTGCCTTTAACTTTAATAGCTTTCGAGAATCAACTTAATTCATCTTAGCTACATTGGATTAGTATAATCGTATATCTAGCAATCAGTTGCAAATAGCTCCTTATGTAGATAACATCACAGGGCCACTCGAGGATGATGGCAAGCAAAGGAGCCATAATAGAAAGAGAACGAGTTTGGCTAATACTAAGAGACGAGTTAAGTCTTCTCAACATCATATTCAGCTATCTCAACCTTCTAAATCTTCTATTTCACAGATACCTCAGTCTACTATCACCACCTCTTATACTTATTCACCTATTCACCTATTCACCCACCACATCCTTACCCTTATCCACCATATCCTTACACATTGTATACCTATCCACCACATATGGGCCCCTTTACCTCTCACATACCATAACAGCCAAGCCCGTCTCATATACCTCTACAGCCTCCCCTCTCACATGCCGCCACAATCTAGCCCTTGACATTGTGTTTAGGGGGAAAAATGTCTTAGGTTTTATTTGTAATAGTAGCACTAATGTGAACGGTGTATTGTGTGAATGTTATGTTTTTATTGATAGATAAATGTACTAATAGCATTGGGATTGATGTGTTTTAAAAACATGGATGTCATATTATTGATTAAATATGTTTAGATTCTGACTTTACATGTTTGCATGTTCGTGATTTTTTCTTATTCATATTTTTTTCCGCATTTAATAAGGTGATGCTAATGTGTTAGGAACAATCCATTGGAGACATTGAGGAGTATGGCGTCTTCCACATGGTGCTGTCAACCATGTTGGCATTTTACATGTGAACACACCAATGTGATTGACGTGATACAATATCGATACACCACATCTGTCAATGTCTCCACGTGAATCACTCCTATCGTATTGGCGATATTCATATGGAACTGAAAAAGAAAAAAATCAATGTGGTAAAAACAACAATATGTTGATAAGTAATTTTAAAATGGAGATATTTTGATAAATAATTTAAAAAACATTAACATAAAGGTCAAAAAGCCAAAAACAAGAGCTAAAGATAAGAACACGACAAAACAATTTCCATCCCTGTCAAGCTACTAAACATGATTGCACCAGATTATGTTCAAGACCAATCCCTGCTTTTTCTTCTAACCAAATATACTTAAAGAGAACTTCACAAGTTCGTTGGAAGTAAAATTTGTAGCACATTTAGGGCCATCAAACTCATCAAGTTAGTCTGTTTACACGCACAAATTATATAAGTTGAGTCTCAAAATTAAGGACCTGTAAAAACGCGGGTAATTTTGAATTGATCCGTTTAACCCACGAGTTAAACGAGCCAACCCGCGGGGCTCGTTGGCCGCCCACGTAAATTTTTTTCTTTTTTAAGTTCTAATTTGTTTGTACTAAAAAATTTCAATTTAAAAATTTAGAAGTTAATTAAACATTTTTTTCTCAAGTAAAAGTACAAAATGTACGTATTATACAAGCTAACAGTAGCACAACCGTCACACAAACACATTCGTCAAATTCTATAAGTTTATATTATTTATTTGTTTGAATTTTCTCTTAACCCTTTAAATGAGATTAAAGTACTCAATACTATATAGATATATGTAATGTAATATTTGATTTGAGATTATTAAATTTAAATTTATTTTAAAATTTGAAAGTAAAAAAAGTTTCGCAAGTTAGCCCATTTAAACCCGCGAGTTGATACAAAACAAGTTAGGCTGACTGATTTACAACCTGTTTAAATATGAAAAATTTTAACCAACCCCATTTAACCTACAGCCCATCACAAACGGGCTTAAACGAGTCGCCCCATTAAGCATATCCTATTTTCAATTATTGCATGGGCTGACATATTGGAATTTATTTACTTGTAGTGTTAGTATGGGCTAAAAGCTCTATAAAGTATAAGCTCGAAGTAGTAGTAATTAAGTAACCAAGCCCTTGCCCCAAACAGTTTCAGAAGAAACTTTTGGCCCAAAATATTTCACGCATGAGTACATGAATGGGACTAGTTGCAGCCCATACATAAGACCCATTCTCATTTGAAAAATTATTTACATTTCAAGTATTACACCATTCGTGTATATAAAATTACCCTTGCTTACAAAAGTCAATTATTTAAGCACCCAAACAAACACTTATTTGGTTTTTGAATTTGGAATTTTTGTCGCTTGTTTGAAAAGCGCACATCTCTAGGCCTGTTCTTTCATTTGGTAGGACTTTTCTTCCCTTAGTAAAACAAAAGCTTTTGTTTCAATTTCTAAAAATATTGAAATAATATAAAATGAGAGTTTATTGAGTTAGTAAGAAAGTTCAAATCTCACTGAGAGTCACTTTGATTGAAAAGCAGTAAAAATCTTTGTATTCTACATTATCGATAATAAATTAGTCTTATAAAAGACTCAAATGAATTAACCCGTAAAAATATCGCAAAACTCTTTTCAACCCAAAAAATTAATTACGATGGTTGATAAAAAAAAATATTGTAATAATTAGCATTCTTATCGTTTAACGTAAAGTTCACACTCGCAAGTAATAAAAGAATCCTCCACTACAAACAGCTAGAAAGAATCATTAGGTATTTTAGGGAGAAAAATTTGAACCTTTGAATGCATTACTCTTGATGAACATAAAAATTTCTCCTAATTTAAGCCTTCTTATAAGGAACCCAGTCAGAAGGTATGCAGACACTAGTCATTACACTCCAACCGCAATACACCCAGCACGACCAAAGATAAAATGTACATAGTAGTAATGGCGAGGTTTTGTGAATACGTGTCCCCTGTATACTCCATTTCATAGTTCAAATATCACTCAAGTATCAAATCCGTGACCTCATGCAATTTTTAGTTGATAGTATAACTCTTATTGCCAAGCCACACTCTTCAGTGATCCAAATTGAATGCATTTAAATCAATGGCTTACATTACTGATATTTTCTTTGGTTCCACAAGAGCATTGCCCTGCCTTTTTAGGTATACAAGGTCGAGAGTTATACTTCAACACTCGATATCTTTCTCCTTTGTCTATTTGGCCTAAACGGTTACCAACATCCATTGCATTGTATCATTATTGAGAGATTAGCTCCCAATCAGCTAATGGCAGGGCCACCCACATTGTTAGTGCTCATGAAAAAGACCAATTAAATTATTGAGGTATGCAGTATGTTTCCTTATCTATTTAACATGTTGTCATGCAAGGGTTCCCTGTTGTGACCATGATCACTTATCACTTCTAGTAAGACGACCCTAAAATTTCCTTATGTGGGTTAGGAATTGTGAAATGATATATAACCTATGTTCGGTTTATCTATAGCGCACACTATATTAACATGCTTTATTTTATTTTATCTTGGTGCCATTGTGTTTTAATGAGTAGTGTTACAACCACTTATTTTCTTATAAAAATTAGCATAATTTATTTTATACAAGCCTAAGTGTGGCAGTTCAACTTGACTCCTATCCAGCTAAGCGTTGCCAAGACACAGGTACAAATTAGCTTACACTATCACTAATAAACATAATAATTTGAGTGAATAATCAAAGCTTTCGACCTCATCTTTGTTGGCTTGTTTGTGGCTATAATCTGGCTTGAATATATAAAGAGACGGAGATATCTCAGAAAACTGTGTTCTAGTTTTCACTGCAGTGTTCAACGTATAATCATTAAAAGAAGATTTTGCCTTAGCAATAATAAGAATCACTTATCTTTTTGGTCTAATCACATTTTATATCTAGGGTGATTTGGGACACCTATATAGATTTTCCCTTTTCTTTTTCTCTCACAAGAAGACTGCTTACGTGTTGCTTTGAAGAAAAAATTAGTGTTTTATTATGCAAGAGCAATGTATTTAACTACGCAAAAGCATGTATGATGCATTATATATATATATATAAGCATCAGAGCCCCAAACCCACCCACTTTTCCCTTAACATTGAGGAAGGGGGACTCATTGTTTCCTTTTAGTTAGAACTTGGTTCTTTTTCTGATGATAGAAAGAAAAATAATAATAATCATTGGTCTTGTGTAACCCACTTCTCAACAAAAGAAAAGTGTAGGGAAAATATTTGCTTTTAATTAACCGATTAAATATATCAGAGGAGATATTATTAATATGTTCAAAGGTAAAAGTTTAAATGGAGATATTTAGCTTTTTCTAAAAATAAAAATAAAAAAACCCATTGCCTCAAATGATATTAGACAACTATATAGTCTGAGATTTGCATTTTTTTTTTATTGGAAGCTACATAACACAATTTGAAGTAATTTATTTTGTTTTCATAAATCTCATCTTATCCAATTTCAATGAGATTTAAATCTAAAAATTTTAAAATAGTTCGAGAACCCAAAATTCAACTATTAAAATTTCTTTCCATAATCAATTGATATCAAACTTTAAAATCTATAAAATGATGTGATTTATTGACAAAGGGAGCCACATTAATAATGAGGTATGATCCTTAATTATGTGGAAGATATATATAAAAATGTTTTGTCGAGTTTCTCCTCCCTTCTTTTTGGATTTAATTAACCCACAAAATTTTGAAAGATGTCTGGATATAACTTGTTTATTTGTAAAACAAAATGAGAAATTGCCTTTGCGACTTTGAATCGGATAAAATATGTATATTGTTTTATACATCTAATTATCTCCACAAGCAACAGATTTTAAGTTATATTAAACTAATTAAAATTCTAATTGAACTATCTCAATTTTTTTGTACAGAACATATTTTTATATATCACATATTTTTTATTAATTGGTATATATATATATATATATATATATATATATATATATTACAAATATAAAAAGAATAAAACTTGCCGACAAGTTTGGAAGCATTTTTCTAGTATAATTAATAATTATTATTTAGATCTACGATCTACACCAACTTAACTTCATATTCTTCCAATTAATCGAAGTTCCGATCAAACTTATCATTTTTATACAAGATGATTGTAGTCTTACTTGGCAGGCTTCATGTATTCTCATTGGAACATAATCCACTACTTGGTTAAATGGCACATTAATCATCCACTCATTCAAAATGCCTTCGAATATTGGCTCTTCGAAGCTAGTGGCCCTTGTTTAAAGAATCTTTTACACTAATATGTACATGAAATGTTTTTTAATAGTGGTTGGCTTGAATCCGATGCCAACTTTATATGCCATACCAAAGGAAGGAGACTTGTACAACTGCACCATTATGTGGCAAAAGTTTCCCCAGATTTACCACTCAATATATTAGTGGATTCCGAAGTGGTGCACGAAGCCGCTAGAGGCAAAATTTCGTGGACACATGGATATATATATAATCTCAACTTGTCAAACAACGCCTGTGTGCTACTGCTGGGTTAGGTGCGTGGTTTCAGTTGAAAATTTTGACACCAGAAAAAAATAGGGTTGCAGTGTATCAAGCAGAAAAGGGGTTCAGTCCTGCGCATTAATCGGTAGTAAATTTAGCTGAATAAGCTGACTGATTGAAACTGTGTCTCGTCTCTGCAATTTTCTGAGTTTAGGATCTGTGGGGTGTGAATCTCTTGTTGCATTTGGCGAAACACTTCCATGTATTTTTGTCAGTTTTGCGTTTTCAAATTCTATATGGTCTCGCAGGTTGAAGTTCACAGTTTAGATTTTATAAAAAAAATTAATCTGAAGATATAAAAAAGAATTGTGTGTGATATGTTATGTTTTAATTTAATTAACTTAATATATTACTATAAAATTGTATAAATTAATTGTTTTTTCAAACGATAAAAAAATATACTAAAACCAGCCACTAAACTCATGGTAATTCTGATTTGAAAGGATAAGTGAATAAGCCATTTCATGCTTGCCTACGTCAAGGATAACATCATACATCTGCAATGTTAAAAATTATTAGTCACGTGCTATAAATAGTTAGAGGATATATACAAAATTCAAGAACTAGTGAAACGATTTAAGTTTGGAGGCCTATGACCTCCAATTGAGGGGATAACAACCCTAATACTACGATAAGAAATAACTAAATGATATCTCATAAAGAAAAAAACTAAAAGTAATAATTTGTTAAAAATTACTCATATAATCTCACATAACAAATGTGAGATCAAATTTAATCATGTCATGCCAATGCCACGTTTAAACTACCATGGCACTAAAGGAGAATTTGAGAAGGAGCTGAATGAAGTCATGCCCAATTAAAACTTTTACAAAAATGACGTAAACACAATATGGCACAAAAGATGAGATGGTTTATTTAAACTGTAAGTAATATTACAACAAAACACAAACTCAAATATCAAAAAACAAATATCTTATATGCACACAGTATAAATCAAGCTTAAGCAAGTATAAATGCACAGGCAAGTAAGGTAAAAGTAAAGTGTGGGTATAAGAGAACTTGCACAAAGTACTTTATATTGTTTCGGTGTAATGTGAAACCTACATCATCTCTAATTATGTTAAAATTTTTACTATCGACTCAAGTAGTCTCCATATGTCTCTCTTCAAACAAATAATTTTATTTATAAATTCTCAAAATTAATGATTAAAACACACACTAACTGAAATTGACATTATAGTGATGGTCAACGAAAAAAGCCTCTTTAAAACATAATGTCATAAACTGGAGGCAAAAAAGAAAATAAACTTCCAAAAAACATTAAAGGAGAATCAGGAATAGATAAAAACAATTAGTAATGTATCAATATTGCTTATAACATATAAAAATGTATTCATTCCTCCCTTCTTCTTCTTTTTTCCATTCTTTTTGTCCTTTTCTTTTTATCTTTCTCTTTAATCGGTTACAAGTAGAAAACATGATTCACGATAATGCTGAACAAACGAATTAACTAGCTTTAGTTTATTTCTTCATTTATGTGTTAGGAAAATCAGTATGCCCTAGATCCAATCTATTGTGTGCTTTCTGAAAAAACATTGCAATCACTTTATTTTGATGAATTATGTGGCACTCATTTTATTATGTTTTATTTGTCATTTAATTATTAAATTAATATGACAAGGTCCTTGATTAAAATTTATACACTTGTCAACGTGATGGAGATTATGATATTGACACAAGTTTTCTTTTATAATTTAATCAAAAGTGTTCATGATCGTATGATCATTAAGAATAGGATATTAGTGATCTGGATAGCTCAGTATATATGTGATGGTCTCCATTGGATGGAGATTAATATATTTCACTTATTAAATCACATATATAGATTATGCATATAGAGATATGATCATTGAACTAACTCAACTAAGAAATCCTAATAGTTTTTATTACCGTTAAATTGTCAATAGGATATTATCAAGAAGAACATGGTGTAAACTTTTTTTCCTTTGCCTTGAGATTATCGTAGTAATTAACAAGTTATTTATTATACTTTGATTCCAAACACCTAATGCCCTAGGACACTAGTTGAATGTATATTGCGTATGACTAAATACTTGTAGGATTAATGATATATCTAAAAGGAATCTATCGACTCTTAGTAATGAATTTGAGCTCTATGATTATAACAACAAAATTAAGACTTTGACCAAGGCAATCGAATGAATAAAGAAATGAGTTTCTTAAGTCATTCATTAGTTAGTTATAAAATATAAAGGTTTTCCTATTAGAGTTTTATAGTTATACCATACTCTAAGGTTAACTCAAAGTTAGAACGATGGAAGCAAATATTACATTATTCTTCTAAAGGTTCTTGAAGATTAAAAGATATTAGTTCATGCTATCCAATCATTAAGGAGTGTTGCTAGACACCAACATTGATTAGTAATTTCATTTGACTAATTTACTACCAGTTTAGTATTGAACCAATGGGGTCACAGACTAACGAGTGTTCCAATCTTTGCTAAAGGATTATTTAATTTATTATTTGATAATTAAATTAGAGAATTTAATTTAATCAAATGAATAAATTTTTGATCCAAATGGAATATTATTGTATTCTTTGCTAGCACTTAGAATATAATTAATACATGATACAATAATCTGAAGAAATTCTATTTGGAATAATTAAGCATTTTGTAACGTTGTAAAGCAAGACATCAATGGTTGCAAGATTTATACCAAGCCATTAATTATTTAAATCTCATTTGATTGGATTTAAAAGTCCTGCACGATTATTCATTTTGGTAATAATTACATGGCTGTTTTTATTTCACATAAGAGACGTGTTTTTTGTTGCCAATATACAAAAGGATTAAATCCTATTAGATATAATTAATGGATTGAAACCTACGACTGTTTCTTTTCTGTTTGGATACACTTATTTGATGTTTTAAACCAATGAATAAAATAGCTTCATGACTATTAAAGATACAACAACGTTCTTGTTGCCATTAAATAAACAATAAAATGGTTTTTATTGAATTTAAAGGTGCAACAGCCGTGTAGCACAAAGTAAAACTTCTATATAAACATACTAGTAAGCAATAGAAAGAACAAATTATTACTCTAGTTATCTTCTTCAATTTGATTTGTGTAAATTCCAGGTTTTAAAGGACTTGATAGTAAGGTTTGATCTCGGTGTAGATACACATAGAGTCTTCGTGCAATCAAAGAAAATTTTTAAAGTATCAAGAATCCTCTACCAGGTATTTTGATTTTATCTTCATAATGCTAAAATGAATTTTGAATACAAAACGATTATCTAGGATTGTTTTTATCTTGTGTTTGATTCACTATACAATCCTTCATTATGTGTGTAAAAGAAATCTTCCGCTTACCTTGCAGAAAGATAATATGTTCATGTCAAACATTTCTTAGACATTAGCAAATTATTACACACGAATTAGCTAGTTGCCCATACTACACGGAATCCTCTCCATCTATCTCCAAGCGTAAAGGAAAATATTCAGTTTCTTTCGTTTTCCTATCTTCTCCTTTCTTTAAGCGTCTATTTGGTTTTATAGAAAAATAGAACACTCGGTTATGAAGGGGGAAATTTTTTTCAAGAAAATGTCAATGTCCAAAAGACTTTCTACACCGTGGGAAGGTTATATATATCATTTGGCTACAAAAATATTTCTATAAACAAATATACCAAAATTTTCTGCTCCAAATAAAGTAATGTCTTGTACTGAAAATATTCTTAACAACCAAAAACTGGAAAATAAAAAATATTTTGAAAAACATTTTTTCACCAACATATATAGGAAAGTCGTTGCCTAGCATATTTCCCCAAAATAATAAAGAAAGAATATATGATAATAAGGTTCTTTTTCTTTTTAGTTTTTCTATACATTTATAAGTTACACTAAACCTTAAAATTTTCGTATACGTTCAAAATTTACTATGCAACTTAAATTATGACTTCTACCCAAGTTAAGGTTTGGTGGCGATGGGAATTTCTTCTTGCTACAATAACTACTCTTGGCAAACAAGTATTACAAAAACTTAAGCATGTGCGGCCATTAAACTTTACGTGACACAATCAAGTGAAGTAACAAATGTACCAATTGATGAGTGATGTTGTGGACCTACAGATTATCTCCACTACAAAGCTACGAAATGAATTTAATATTATGACAGATAAGATAAAGAATCTAATAAACAAATTATACAGAATTTCCTTTAGTTGTTGCATGATCATATGATCCTGCAAGGATACGGACATGTTTATCTCTTATTATTCAAAAATATTTAAAAACTCGTGGGGCCATTGAAGACTGTTGCTTTGCTTATACCATTCTTTTAACGAAGCAGAGAAGTCTCTTCAGATTGTGTTGAATGTGAAAGTGGTCGATGTTCTTGGAATCAAAGCAAAATCAAAAAGTTCATGTTCCACGCTGTCATAATTAAGGTTAGAACATTGACCCCAAGATAATGCCAGCACTCTTCATCTGTCTGACGTTTGTCTTAGCTCAATTATACGTACACTGTTACAGCATATTGGCACCATAGCTCATATATATATAACATTTGTGACAGCCTCCTTCGGCACAAAACATAGAAGCCCAGACCTGAGAACACAAAATCATGGTGTCACCAAGTTCACACTTAGCAATTTTAGTCCTCCTGTTATCAGTTTCATTGACAACTTCAGCTTCAATTGAAGAAAGTTTTGTCCAGTGTCTCAGCTTCAATTCGGACAAGGCAGCTCCATTTTATGCATCAATTTACACACCAAATAATGCTTCATTTATCAAAATTCTTGATTCCTCTGCACAGAACCTAAGGTATTTGGTGCCTTCAGCGCCAAAACCCGAGTTTATATTCACACCCTTGACTGAATCCCATGTCCAAGTAGCTGTGATTTGCTCAAAGCAACTTGGGATTCATCTGAGGGTACGAAGTGGTGGCCATGACTATGAAGGACTCTCGTATGTTTCTGAAATTGAAACCCCTTTCATAATTGTTGATTTGGCCAAGCTTCGTGCCATCAACGTTGATATAGAAGACAATAATGCTTGGATTCAAGCCGGTGCTACTATTGGCGAAGTCTATTACAGAATATCTGAGAAAAGTGCACTTCATGGGTTCCCTGCTGGCCTTTGCACAAGCTTAGGTGTTGGTGGCCACATTACAGGAGGTGCATATGGATCCATGATGAGAAAGTATGGCCTTGGAGCTGACAATGTCCTCGATGCACGAATTGTTGATGCCAATGGCAGAATTCTTGACAGGAAAGCCATGGGGGAAGACCTATTTTGGGCAATCAGAGGAGGGGGAGGGGGAAGTTTTGGTATCATTCTTTGGTGGAAGATAAAACTGGTTCCTGTGCCAGCAACTGTGACAGTTTTTACAGTTACTAAGAGCCTAGAGCAAGATGCAACCAAGCTTGTTCATAGATGGCAGGAAGTGGCACCCAATATTGATGAAGATCTCTTTATCAGAGTCATCATTCAACCAGCTAGTGTTGTAAACAAAACTGAGAGAACTATCACAACTTCTTACAATGCTCTCTTCCTTGGAGGGGCTGACAGACTCCTCCAAGTTATGAAGGAAAGCTTTCCTGAATTGGGTTTGACAAGAAAAGATTGCCTGGAAACTAGTTGGATCAAATCTGTGCTCTATATTGCCGGCTATCCAAATGATACACCCCCTGAAGTTCTACTTGAAGGAAAATCAACATTCAAGAACTACTTCAAAGCCAAATCAGATTTTGTAAGAGAACCGATACCAGAAACTGGGCTTCAGGGATTATGGCAAAGATTGCTGGAGGAAGATAGTCCCTTGATGATTTGGAACCCATACGGTGGAATGATGAGCAAATTTTCAGAATCTGATACCCCATTCCCTCACAGAAATGGAACACTTTACAAAATCCAGCTCCTATCTCTTTGGCAAGAAGGAGATAAGAATGCCTCAAAGCATATAGACTGGATTAGGAAGCTTTACAACTACATGACTCCTTATGTCTCTAAGTTCCCAAGGGAAGCATATGTGAACTACAGAGATCTGGACTTGGGAGTAAACAAGAAGAACAGCACAAACTACATACAGGCAAGTGCTTGGGGTAATATGTATTTCAAGGATAACTTCAACAGGTTGGTGAAGATAAAAACCAAAGTGGATCCTGAAAACGTATTCAGGCATGAGCAGAGCATCCCACCACTTCCAGTTTCAACAATGAGGCTGAAAGACAAGAAATGCAAGAACTGGGAATAAGGCACTGTACTGCTAGAGTCATTGGAATGGAATTGATAAATTTGTTAAAGGGTTGATTAGCTAATTTCAGACGAATAAAGGATACATTTGGATTTATTACTATGTTTTAGGTGATTTTAATGTTGTAAAACACTGATGAAGTGCTTAATCATTGCTGTCTTTGTGTTTGTGTATGTGACAAGATTACAAGTGATATGTGTTGTTTCGCTAGCAAAAACTGTGCAGTTTGTCGTTTTCTAAGGATCCGACTCTCTCAAATACGATACTCAAGTGTGACACATGGAAAGCAAGCACATTTTAAGCTCAAGAAACTTAGTAACCTAGTCCTGCTTCCCTTCCAAAACACTCACCGTCTGTCCAGCTTCTTTAGCAATAACGAGAGTATAA
This sequence comes from Styphnolobium japonicum, assembly GCA_023212625.1. Classification (NCBI taxonomy): domain Eukaryota; kingdom Viridiplantae; phylum Streptophyta; class Magnoliopsida; order Fabales; family Fabaceae; genus Styphnolobium; species Styphnolobium japonicum. The sequence goes on along the minus strand of JALBWW010000003.1, from coordinate 13,025,205 downwards.
TATGTTTTAGGCAGTTTAAAAATAAAAACTCCCGCCTGTTGGACTTTGTTTATGCTAAAATTATTTTCTTATTTTTATACAAATTGTTGGTGTTTAGAATGGAATAGAACAGGAAATGTAGGTTTCAAAATCAACCAGCCAACATGGCTGGAGATTTGGTACACAAAACAGCCACTAATGATGCAAATAGATGGAAAATAAATAAATAAATGCAATATACTTCAAAGTTTCAAAAAGTTCAACAATATGTTTAGTTTTCTACACACAAAAATAAATAAATATAGGGATGCAATATAACGTACCTAAACTAATAGGAATGACGCCACAAAGAGTACATATAATAAAACAGAGAAATGGCTAGATGGAAAAGGGCGCGCGTGCATCAGAAAGGAACATATTTGAAGTTGAAGACACTCCATTTTCGCCCCTCATGGTTGAAAGAGAATGAGTACTAAGGGTGAATTGTAAGAGGCAAACTTGCCAACCGATGCCATAATTAAGCAAGACAGGGTGTTCACTTTGAAAATATCCTAGACTTTATAAACATAAACTAGAATTGTTGGAAATTTGAACTTAATTAAATATTAATAATGGCACTGAGGTTTGAAATTAATTAAATATTATTCAAGCCAAATAGGTAAAATTACTCGTTTCATCTGAGTAGGTGGTAGCCAAATCCCAAGGAATACTTTAACGAAAGCAGAGTCACGTGACAGTGATTGAACTCTGTTTAACAGTACATTTTCTTTTCTTGCATGTATTTTTCAGCTCATGTCAACATCATTTATTTAAATTGCACTCATTTTACAATTTAACTCATAAATTCACCTTAAAATAATAAACTTCGTATGAATCTTAAAAGATTTTTTTGAAAAAAAACAAACAAACAAATTGATGACAGGATATTTGGTGCAGAAGACATTTCACCCCCCACCCCACCATGCAGACAGCAAAAGCAGGTAATAGTCTAACGAATTAAACTAATACATAACTCCAAAAATTGTTGAATTGAACAGTTTAGATAATATTCACGCCATTTTGGAATACTAAGTTGATATCTAAAAATAGAAATATTCATAACAGATCAAACAAGTTTGCCAACCAATAAATATGAAAACAAGAAATTTACCCCCAAATAAGTGTACCAAATTTCAGAGCGCAACAGCAGCCCATGTCTGAAAGCTCTCAACTCAGTGAAATCTAACTAATGCCATCTAATTTCCCAGAATCCACAAAGCTTTTCAATGAGGGAAGTCAATGAAAGAATGACAGCAAGAATCTTACTTCAATTCATGTGAAAGTACTGATAAAAATTTTACTTAAAATGCCATATAGCAAAGTCCCGTTGATCTTTACATAGCCCAGAAAACCACTTCCTCAAATTTTGGGCATCGTCAGAAACAGATTTACCAGAATATACTGGAAGACTAAAGTTAGTCTGCAAAAGGGTTTCAAAATCAATAGGAAGAAGGCAGAACAGAGAAGTGGCAGTGACAATTTGAAGAGAAGGGCCTGCTTTCATGGAAGAGTTGCCACATAAATAAGAGAACAAATTACATCTCAAGTTCTCAACTCCTCGGTCATCATATCCTCCAACATCAACTCCAAGCCTGATAAATATAATATTGAAAACATTATTAACAATAAAAATCAAACAAACAGACGTGAAAGCAACCTCATTGTCAAATGAGGCAAAGTAATATCCAATATGTAAGTCCAGACTTATGGACATCTGCACCTGTGTCTTGTTCACTTCTATGTGGATCACACAAGAAGAAATTGCAGTAAAAAGTTAATATAAAAGGAAATTTCCACATACAAAGCTTCCAAGGAAAGATACTATCCGATAAGCAGAATTGATTTGCTATTTCTCACATTAGAGATTCAAATACTAATTGCATATATTGATGAAATTTATTCAACCATTTGAAAAAAATTGAAGAGTATTTCAGCAGTTACAATGCTCTGCTTATTTTGTGATGCTATTCCATCTCAGCCCTATTTATAGGTCCTCTTTTCATCCTCTTCCTGTTTCCAGCCCCATGTATAACATATTAGTAATTTTTATTCCACAAACACATCCCTAAAGTTCCCTTGAATTTTCCCTGACAGCTTAATTAATTACATAGATCCTACTCAACACCCTGATACAAAACCAACTTTTATCTTTGTTCAACTCCCTCTAATGCCATCCCTATAAGGCACATTAGTCGAATAGTCCCCACAACCAGCCAGTTAGAGGAAATGCATTCTTGGATCTTATATCAGCTCCTCCAGTACATCAAAAATAAATATTTACATCAGACAAGAGACAGCTACTTTTGTTCAGTATATCTCAAAAAATAAATATTTGCATCAGACAAGAGACAGCTTCTCCAGTGCTACGGACTATGGATCAAACTAACTATTTTTTTATTGAGACAACTTTGGCATCAGCTGGTCAGTTTTACAACAGAATTAAGGCTATGATCACACTTGTAGTCCCTATAGTTTGACAGATTTCAATTTCGATTTATTCTATGTTCCTATTCCTTAAAGTTATCCTTCATTATAGTCAAAGCTCACATGGCCCTCAGTAAAACTGACAAACATTTAACGTCTTTATTTGATAATGAGGAGGACTACATGGCATGACGATAGAAAATAGAATGGCAACATTGATAGAGTTGAATTCATACAGAATTAAGGTCTTTTTTAATGGTTTCTCCTAAAGTTTGCTTTGGACTTCCACTACCCCTTTTAACCGGACTATCTTCCATTTGATCCATTTATCTCACTAGAGCCACTATTGGTCTTCTTCTCACTAGATCCACCTTAGGCAAGCTTCTGTCATCTTAATAGATGCTACTCCAACTTCCCCCCAAAATGAGAGGCTAACCATGCATTAAAAAAAATACTAATATACAAAAAATCCAATACACTATTCATCTTGGAATCCTGCTGAAGCATCCAGATCCTGGATATTCTGGGCTACACTTTCAAGAAATATTCTGTAAATTTTTTTATATAGAAGAAATTTCATTAAAGAGAAAAGAGAAGAAGTACAACTAGGGGGAGAAGAAATCCTCCAAAATGGAAAATACTAAATACAGCAAAAAATTCAAAAAAACAAAAAAGGGGGAAAAAACTAGGCATGCAGCGGGGCTTACCAATTTCTCTCCAAACAAAGATCAATTTACCATCCAAGTTGACCAAGAAGAACAATGATAGCAACAGCGATATGTATGTATGTATGCATGCATGCAAGATTAGTTAAAACACTAGTATCAAACAAAGATCAATTTACCTTCCAAGTTGACCAACAAGAACAATGATAGCAACAGCAAAGTTCTCCACTACACAAGAGTCCAGCATATTAAGCAGCTGAGGAACAAGTTTGATGTTGGTCCACTGCCAGCATTATAAGAGAAAACTACATGATCAGGTTTGAGAATTATCAACTAAATGAAGTGACAAGATCTTCCACAAGGAAGTATGAGAACGGCATAAATTGCCAATTATGTAAAAAGTGCTGAATATCATTGTAAACAAAGAGAAGAGAAATTAGTAAGGTTTTCACTATTAAGGAGGCTGTCAAAGCATATACAACAGCTAAGGCTCAACAATAACCAACCCAGCTCCCCTTCATCTAAGTTTTTCTTTAAATTATTGAACTTTCAATAGATCATATAAGCAACATTAATAGTTCAAAATTTACGATACAAAATCATTTTTCTACATTAAGCAAGGAGGTAACTGTCCAAATTTATTCTTTAATATAACAGTTAAAAGAAGATAGACGTGACATCATTTTTTTCTGGTGGATAGATGTGGCATCCTGTTATATATTATTGACAGGAAAAAATCACGACTCTTTAAATATTAGAGTTATAAAGCTTCATTCAATTAGTTGGACTAGTTTTATTGAAAAAATAAAATTTAAAACAATAGTAGCATTACTTGCATGTTCACAAGTAAATTTCTATTGCTATATTTATAACCAGCAATTTCATCAAATAATAATGCTGACTTATTTTCCAGGTTTGCACTATCACACCACTGAACCAACTAAAGCAAAATGTACACATTGTCCTTTCTCACAACTAATGAAAGCTTATCAATATTGATATGTATGCAATACAAGCTAAAATTGACAACTTAAGCCTGACCAATTTCAAACTAGGTCACAATGAACTGAATTTTAACGGCACCTTCTCCCACTAAAAGAAGGGAAGGACAAGGGTTTCAGCCTTTCAGGTTAATCACTGAGGGAAAAAATGAGTTTTTCAACAACTCCAATTAAACCAGGTGGCCAAGTATGAAGACTCTTCCAGTTCACTTACCAGATCCCTCAGAAAAACTAGGAAAGCTCAACCACAGACACAATCTTAAATGAACTCATACGGCATACAAAAGTTGCAGAGACATCATTTAAATCAGCCAGTTTTATGATAAAAGAGAAAGCAATGAACCTCATTACAAGGAACCCAGAAAGTGCTCATATTTCAGGATGACTAGTACAAGTAACTTCGAACCATACCATATTTCTAAGTAACAGGTCACTTATCCCAGCAAATGATATAACCACGAACTATGACTGGCATCTGTTTCATGGACACCAATCATATTCAATTTTATATTGTAGGATTTCTATTAATAATAATAATAATATATTGTATCCATTCTTAAATTATAAAAGTTGACTTTCAAAAAGGGCCAACCTTGCCTAGGTGACATAAAACATCTACCTTACACTATCATCATTTAAATTAGAGCATGAAAAAAAAAAAGTTTATGAAGCAAGGACAGTATCAACTTGAAAACATGAAACTAATACCATTTTGTTTGCAACCAGCTCCACCAGTGAGAGGACGTCACTAAGCTGACACATGGTGACATTGATAAGAACACCTGGTTGAGTAGCACAAATCACATGCTTTTTCAAACAGCAAGGCATATCACAATCCATGCAACTGGCACATTCAACCACTTCCTGATTAGACCACTGTCCAGAATTATAATTGTCAGACAAGAATCTGAAATTCGGCAAATCTAATCGTTCTGTTCGTTGAAGCAGACAGTTCTTGATCTTTTCTAAGAGCAACAATGTAACAACATCAATGGATTCAGCACCTTCTGAGAAGGGGCATTTAACGCTAGTACACAATTCAGTATGCAGCTGATTTATTGATGGAAGGAAAGAAGCAGTAGTAACAGATATGCTCCCATCCTCAAGAAACATAACTAGAGATTTCAAGACAGTCACTGTTAAACCAAATTTGCTCAAGTCGAAAAACTTTTCTCCACCCAGATAAGCAAAAATGTGAAGAATAGTTAGCATCGTTAAAGTATCCCATTTGCACAATCTAAGAATATTATATGAAGTTTCACAAATAAATCCAACATGACCAATTGCAGCACATACTGATGCTAATATAATGCTCCCTGCTACCAACTGCTCACTTGAGGCTACTTCAGAACACAATGCGTCTACACCATCCAGAAAATTATTGGTTCTCAAATCACTCTCTGACAAGGTCTCAGTAGGTACTATATTTCTAAATATAACTTTTCCTTCTACAAGAAAATCTTCAATGAGGCAAAGCAGCTCATGCAAAGAATTTTTTTCTAAAAACAGGATTCTTGTCTCTGCATCAGTCATAACTGCCCAAAAAATAGAGAAAAGCTATAAGTTCAATGCAATGGTTCCCAAAAATTACATGAAATCCAAGTTTTATATGATATATATAACATGATATTAAAAATTCTAATATAGAACATTGTTTTAATATACAGAATACACAAGTCAATTATGAAACAGATGAACAAACCTGTGCGAACGTGTTCAGCATAAGAATTCAAGCAGAGGATTAAATTCCCATCCCAAAGTTTCCCAAATCTCATTGCAGCAGTCATGGTAAAATTGAACAGCAGAAGTGTTAACAAAACAGAATGCTTCTCCCTGAAAGATATTGGAAGAAACAAAGACTGTCATTTGTCTTCATAGTACCCTTATCATGAACAGATTTGGTAGATACAGAAAGAAAAGCAGAGTATTAATATAAAAGAAACTACTAAGGGTGTTCAAAAGCATGGATACTATAGCTTACTATCTCAAACAGCATGACTCACTTTTGTAAGCGCATTTCTTCTTTTTCAACTGCAGTCAGAATGCTAGCAACTGCCCAGTCTGTTTGAGTATCCAAACTGCACCGTGCTATACAATTTTTTGTAGCACAAAATATCCTTGATATGCTACCACTGTCCTCAATATCTAAGAAGACAAAACAAAAGTTAGGAAGTTGATTGTGTAAAGATCCAATTCCACCCTCCACCAGAAACGTAGCCCTTAAATTTTCTGGAGTATCCATATGGGGCAATTCTAGGTCAGTTTGTCTAGCTTGTGTAGGTTTATGATGTGTACTAGAAGGAACTGTAAAACCATCAAGTTTTTGCTTGTTGGAGTTGATCTCAACATCAATGACATCACATCTAGTTGAAGGAAACAGGCCTCTTTGACTCAACAAGTCTTCATGGAGTGCTTCCTCTAGAAAGGGCTTCAGATTATCTATATCAAATACTTCAATCTCGGGAAGAGATGGTGACAGGGGAACATCCATTGCTCTTCTATAGAATTCCTCATCAGCAGCATTTTCTAAGTCTAACAACTTCATAAAATTGCCATCATCCGTTTCATCAAAACTAATCATAGAATCAAAATTGTTTGGGGCATCAAATATCCACTGCCGGCATACTTGACTAGTTCCTAGATTATCTGACGCATGGCAAGGAGTGTGTCTGCAGACATTTGCATACTCACAGACTTCAGCTTTGGTCTCTTTTGTTCCATTTTTCTTATCCTCGTAAATATCTGCTTTTTCCCTATGAGATTTCTTTCTCTTCTTGCGAGCCCTTTCACTCTTTGCCAGCAAATTGTCCTTAATATTAGAAACCGTCTCTCTTCCTCCTTTAAAGGATTTGTCCACTTTTTTATACAACAAGCCATGTAAATCAGAAAGCTTATCTTCTACCTGCATGGATAACTTCTTACCCTCAGAAGACAAATTTGCAATACATTCAACTGTATCATTCTTTTCCTCTTCCTATCATGCTCAATAACTGATCTGTCAGATGGGTTGGACATGCTTGGTCTTGCATTAAAGTTCTCCTGAGCCAATTTTGTCGATGCAGTAACTTGTAAAGCACCCCTTTCCTGTGAGCGCATCAACTGTCCATCAGAAAAAGATGCTGTACTGGAATTTATTGCAGAACTCTGTAACTTTGATTTGTCAGAGCCTCTGATTAGAGGCTCCAGTTCAGAATCAATACCTGTGATGGATTCAGCATAGTTTCGAGCAATAAGTGGAGCATGCTGCATGTTTTTCCTTAAAGGATCACATGCATCCATACTTGTGCACCAAGGCTTCATAAGCTCATTTTCAACTCGGCTGTGCATGTGAGACATATCTAAATTGCAGACTTGACTCATGACATTTGATTTCTGCATGTTTGGTATATTCTGAGACTGCAAACCAATAATCCAGCACAGAAAAAATGAGCAAACACATGCACAGGTAAGATATACACGAAAATAGAACTACCTAAAAGAAATATTCTTCCTAATTATAATAATTCTAACCTAAGACCAAATCCGCTACAATATCTCTCTTTAACACAGATCATCCAGATCCAACGAGTTAGAGACTATTTTATAAGGGCTAGAGAAAGACCTAAGAAAACATTAGGATAAACTATTAAAAAAGACCTTCCACTAAATGGTTTTACTGAAAATTTGGTTTCTGATATAGTCCAATGGAGTTGATTGATCCATTTAGGCTGTAGCCAACCCCACCTAGAGGGATGAGGCTTTGGTTGTTGTTGCTGTTATTGTACAAGGTAAAGTGGGCTTGTGCATGTTCACACTTCAAGCCCTAAGGACTCTTACATGAGGGGGCATGTTAGAGATATAATCATATAAAATATCATTCCTAGGACTTCACCAAACAGTTTAAGCATTTAGAAGAGTTGGACCTTGACAGTAACAAATATCATGATAACTATCTAAATATTTCAAAAACAATTATGGGGACATCCAACCATTAAATTCATAACCAAAAATCCATAACATCCAACTAGTTCACTCCTTTTATATGCATATCTATACAAATAAACAAAGGTAATTCCCAACAAATGCACAGAAAAGTACAAGCCAAGATTTACTAAAAATTAACATTGGAATGAAATTTTGTAAAACTAATACCAATGCACTCGGCAGTTTTAACTGTTGTAAATACTCCCCCCACTAATAAAGTGCAGTTCTACTAGGTGTTATCTTCCTCTTGTGACAATTAAACACTTTGCATCTTCCACCCTAAAATTACTATTTCATAAGCTACAATTTAAAGTTGGTTTAAATTCAATTTTAGATTTAATGAGAGAAAAATTGCCATGCACTCAGGCCTAAAATAAAAGATTTTCTCTTTTTACCCGCATCTCAGTTGTCTCTTCTAGTGAGAATAATAACACATAAGTAAAATATTAACATCAAAAGATAATATTACTATGCTCTATTTTTCAAGAGTAGATTTCAAGACACCATCTCATTTTTTGTTGTTTCGAGAACCTATGTGTGCCATGGGGATCAGGAAGGACAAACTGACAAACCTTATTCCAAATTTATATATATTACTGCAAATAGTTCAGGAGCAGTGAAACCAACCTTTGTTAGGCCATGTATACTTCCAGCGACAGGTGAAAAGGATGCATCCAGTATATCAAGGCGATGGAAAAGTTGAACGAAATCAAGCTTTAAGCGGCCTAATTCATTCTGTAAAATGCAGCGACGACTCACTTCCATCTTAAACTTTTTCCTTGCATGCTTTGCTCGTAACTTTTCTAGCTTAAGACAGTTTTCCAAAAGCTTCACTTTAGTACTTTCAGCACTCACACTGATGTCAGGAGATACTCCAGATATTTCAGTGGGTTTTCTTAGAGATGAAAGTTCCCGTATCTTCTGCTCCAAATCCTAACTTCTGAGACATCTGATCACCAAGGCGTTTTGCTTCCATGGCCCTCTTCCAGTTATCTTCTGCAAGCTTCTTCTGCTCCTCTACTTTCACCAATTCCGCATCTGCACGCCTTTTTTCCCTAGTTGCCTTCTGTTTTTCGACGTCTACCCTTTCCTGAGCTTTTACCATCTCTGACCCAGCACTTCTCTTTTCTGCTAATAGCTTCTGCTTTTCAGATTCAAACCTTTTGGTTGCCTCTTTAAACTTGGACACCTCAGAAGCCAACTTAATTTTAGCTTCATTAACTTCTTTCCCAAAGTGAACTTGCTGAATCCTATACTCCTCAGCCTTCTCCGCTTCAACAGACTTATTCTTCTCGCCTTCCAATAATTTTCGGGCTTCAGCAGCCTTCTTTTTCTCCTTCTCAGCAATCTTCCTCTCAAAATTGGCACTTACCTTCTCTCTCTCCAGAAGCTCCTTCAATCTATTTATTTCCTTGTCCTTGCCAGAAATACAGGCTTGAAAAACTTTTAAATCTCCATTTCCTTTCTGAGCATCTGTGCCACATTTCTGCTGCAATGTAGTGATCTCAGATTTTAAACTCGAAACTTCATTCTCTAGTGAAACTCTAGCATGGGATTCTTTCAGTTTTTCCTCTATTTCTATTTTTGCCCCTGCTTGTTCTACCTGATATGCTGCAAAGAATACATATTATATATCTTTCTTACTCAAAAACACATACACACCCATTCTTATTCAGCGTCAAAACTGTTAGATTTATGATGATACCTTTATTGAGGTTCGCATTCTGACCTTCAATTTCACTAATTCTCTGTTCAAGGAGCTTCACGGCTTGCCGTAGAGCTTTTCGTGACTCTTGTAGCTTTAAATATTTTTTCTTCCACTGCATAAAATCATAAATGTTTCGGTTCAGTTGTTGTCAAATTGAAAAATAATAAATCACAAGAAAATACACAACACACACGAAATAAATATATTTAAAAAAAAAAAAAAAAGCAAACCTCAGCGCAGCAGCTATTTGTTGATTCAGGGTTCAATTCCTGAAAGGCTGCTGCCATATCTAACTATCTACCTTGTAAGCTCATCATGAAGTTAAGCATCAGAGATTCAGAATACACCTTTCTCTTTTAGGTTTCCTCCAGATTCTGGCCACGCTCTGCAAAAACCTGAAACACTATCAAGCTGTTGTTTCGAGTTTCGATGGTGGCTTAAATAATTGATTTTTTGTTCTTACAAAAAGAAGTTTATAACTTGGTTTCGATGGAAAAACGAGAAAAGATAATTAAGGGTACATATAAAATAAATTTTACTATTTTATCTTATTATCTAATAATTACAATTGAATTTAAATTTAAATAATTTTTAGGTATATGACAGTAATCTAAATTTATTAATTTTCTCAAAACGTGTTCAAGTGGTCTATACGCATTTAACATGTACACACAATAAAGGCTGAATTGTGAGGCTTTTTTATATAAATATATTTTAAAAAAAATTATATACCATTTTACCACATTTAAAAAATTATGTACTAAAATACTTTTTTTTTTTTCATGTTGAGAAGTCGGTTTGGCTCAAATCGATTTCCTAACATGCTTTTTTTTAAAAACAAAAACCTGTTGAGAAGTCGGTTTGGGAGAAACTGACTTCTCAACGTTAAAATTCAAAATTTTTTTAACATCCTGTTGAGAAGTCGGTTTCCCCCAAACCGACTTCTCAACAGGTTTTAAATTAAAAAAAAAAAAACATGTTGAGAAGTCAATTTGAGTCAAAGCAACTTCTTAACATGAAAAAAAAATAGAATATTTTTGTACATAATTTTTGAAGTGTGATAAAATAATAAATAAATTTTTTTTAAATATATTAATATAAAAAAGCCGAATTGTGACATTTACCATTTGTATAAATTTTTTTATCACTAATTTTATCACCTTTTCAATTTTTGAGTCTGTATACATGTTTTTTTTTAATATGTGTTTTACTTACTATGCTCGATTTAGTGTTCTCTTAAAAGTTGAGATTAAAAAATTTCAATTAAGTTTTATACGTAAAATTGTATGAAAAATTCATCCTTAAAATTTTCATTCGTATTTTTCTATTTCTATACTGCTAAGTTATTATTTTTGTCCCCTAAAATCTTTTAAAATTTACCTTCACCATGAGACTCATGGTATAATTTCCATCCCACCAAATTTTCTCGAATGTGAAGAGAGCATCACACTCTAATTCTCTATACCACATGACAAATCCATCTGCCTATCTCCCTCAAATGCCAAATTCTCTTATCTTCTCGTACTAAAACAGAGCATTTAAAAGTAAAGTATTAAAATGATTTATTTATCCATCATTTATTTATTCATTCATGTCTAAATTTAATTTGATATATTCAATAATAATAATAAATTAACTGAATTTGATCATATTAGTTAATGGATTGAACTCAATATTTATTAGATATTCAGTTTCTAATTTACTCATGACCCATTTGAAATCCAACCAATCCAAAATTCATCTGAAATTTTAACTCATCTATTTTCTAGAGAGAAAGTCTCTAGAAAAAATTATTTTTTCTAAAAAGAGAAACTTACTTTTTCAAAAGAGAAAAAATTATAGAGAGAGAAAATTAATTTTTCTAGAGAGAAAATCAACTTTCTAGAGAGAGAAAATCAATTTTTATAGTGAGAAAATTAAAATTTTCTAGTGAGAGAAACTTATTTTTCTAAGGAGAGAAAAAAAATTCTAGGGATAAAAAAAATTCTAGAGAGAGAAATTTACTTTTTTATAGAGGGAAAATTAAAATTTTTTTAGAGAGAGAAAATTAATTTTTTCTAAAGAGAGAAAATTATTTATTTTTTAGATAGAGAAAAAAAGATTCTTTTTAGAAAGAGAATTTTTTAAAAAAAAATAATTTTAAATAGTTTAGTCGATTATCCATCTATCCTATCCATTAAAATAGATTAATAGATAGATTGAATATCCATCTATTAAAATTGATCATGGGTGATTTAGATGATTTTAATAATTTTTTAATGGATCTCAAATAAATAAATATTTAATTTTTTATCTATTTATTATGATCCAATCTAAAATCCATCAAATCCATCTATTTGCCACCCATAATAAAAAGTAATGTCATTAAACACTCGTTAGTGTAAAAAGTAAATGTACACTCGTTAGTAAACAGTTTTATATTAGTGGTGAATGCTATGAAGTTTTTCTAATAGACAAAACAACCAGGTAGATTACATTGCAGTCGTATCCTTGCTTTTTTTTTCTTGGTCTTCCAGGGAGAGATCAATCAAAAAGCTACGATTCACCCATTACTCAAGTGGCCATTGCGCTATCATCCACGAAGTAATGTTAATGACAGCTACAAGAAGCTGCATTGCATCTTCCAAATGATATATATTATAATTACAATAATGATATTTATTGAAACTCTCAATTTTAATTTAGTAAATTTTTAAAAATTATTCTTAATTAAATTTTTTATTCAATTCAAATCCTATTTAATTATATTTTCATTTTCTATTTACATTTAATTAAATATAATTTAAAAAATACAATCAAAAATACCAATAACCCACCGCTTAATCCACTAAATTTAGATAGAACAATGTATAGTTGTGTGCAATTGTGAAAGCATTATTCTATTGCCTTAAACTCGTGATTTCTCATAAAGTAGAAGTTAACCGACATCAAGCCTTCCTAGGCAATAACGATACTCGTGGAGTAAAGTTGCAGCAGAAAGGAATATGAACAAGTAGGTGAGTTTTCCACCATAAATCTGATGCAAAATATAAATTTTTACACAATGCTTAACTGTTGAAGGCACCATAAAATTGACAGAAGATGGCACGCAAACCCCCAGAAACATCAACTGAGGAGCAAAATAAATTAGACAAATAAAAACAGGAATTCCTGAATTTGCTATTATCTTAACCAACGAACATATGCTACCCTTGACAGTAATTTATCTACTTTTGCCATCCTCTTTTGATGAAGGAAGCGTTCCAAAAACCTTATCCCATAGTGATGAAGTGATCCCAAAGCCTTTATTCTGGATCCGAAAGTGATGATTCAAGTGGTACTTCTGCAGAATAATGAAGGATAGATGATGTCTTTTTTATGGCTTACAAGATTGAGATAATTGCTAATATATGATACAGTCACAGAAAGGTGCAACCAAACAAAAAAATGGATGTGAGGAAATGAGCAATACTTGGCTTAGAGCCTGAGACTTTCAATTAAATCTTCCCTTTACAAGGGATTTGGATCCTTTATTTTTCCTTGAGAATATGACAATGTCACGTTTAGATAAAGAAATACAGACAACTTCTATGCAGGATTTGTGGGGCCCAACACAAAAAATGGTAGACCTGCAGCAAGATCTCTTAAAATAAAAATATCATGTTCCTAAAGAAAAGGAGGACCCAAATCCCTTTACAAGAGTTGAGACAAGAATACTATCATGTTTTGTGACCAATATTTAAGGAGGTTTATAAGTATTAATAAAAATAAAAAAGAATGCCTCTACATTCACTGTATCTGGGTTTAATGTCCCCCAATTTCTAATCAAATTAAATATTCATAAATGCTAAAAGACCAACTTTTGATCAACAAAAACAAATACATCTGGTAAACTATACAACTATTATTAATTGAACAAACGAGATGATTTTGCTCAGCAGCATATTGGAGCAATGAATGGTAATTTAATTGTCATCCACAGTTAAGGAGGGAAGTGTTTTTACCTTGAGATTTCGGGGTACTTCAGTCTTTGGTTGTCCATGGTGCAAGTAGTAATGGGTGCAATCATACATCACATAACCCAATAAACCACCTCCAAACAAAGCAGGAGCAGTTGAAGGAGTGGATATGAGCTTCACCAAGTTCCAGAACTGGACACAGCAGTCAAAAACACTAACGTCAGTTCATAGAACCTTAAACCACAGGTGCAAAAGTTATTATCTTTAAATCTTACCAACATTGACATATATGTATTGTAGACAAATCAATCATTTTATAAAATGTCAATGTTTTCTGGCCATTTTTGAAAGAAAGCTACAAACTGTGGTATAAATGGCTGGAGCCTCTGTCGTGACTTCAGCAAAGTCATTCCAGAACCAGCCATTTCTAGGATTTTCTAAAGCTCCTATTACTGAATGAGGGTATAAAAATGTCCTCAAACTATTATTCGAGGCAGAACTATTAAAAGATCTTGTTAATAGTTCTGCTATGAGGATGTCCTATCTGCTAGTCTTGTACTTAACTCTCTTTCTTCTCTAATAAAAAATTGTTTCTTTTAGGTGTATATGTCATTCCAAGCAAAAACAACTTCCTTCTTGCTAATTCCACCGCTGGAAATCCCCTCAGGTGAGGTCTTTCATTTGAACTGTAGTACTTCATAGGATTGATACAAATGATTTTCTGCAAGTTTGCAGACCTCACAAAGCTCTCCTAATGCTTGTGCTACTTGTTTCTCTGATTATGATACTGCTAGCCATTTATTCTTACGCTGTCCAGTTCCTAGTCATTAGTAGTTTAGAGTCTAAACACTTAAGTACTTTTGGTGAATATAGGATCTGAAGAGTGGACTTGGAGCAATTTCTTATACGCCATTTATTCTTACACTGTCCAGTTCCTAGTCATTACTCATTAGTAGTTTAGAGTCTAAACTCTTTAGCACTTTTGGTGAATATAAGATCTGAACAGTGGACTTGGAGCAATTTCTTATATGCCATTTATTCTTACATTGTCCAGTTCCTAGTCATTAGTAGTTTAGAGTCTAAACTCTTTAGTACTTTTGGTGAATATAGGATCTGAACAGTGGACTTGGAGCAATTTCTTATACGTCATTTCACATATTTTGGGAGGAGTAAGAGGCCAGGCAAACAATATATGCAGTTATTTGGTTTGGTGCATGTGGTTTAATATACTACTCCTTATGTCAAAGCATTAACTGCAATGTATCTATAACTGAAATGAACAAATTGAAAAAGTAATGGCTAATATAAACAAGGAGCAAAAATATAACGAGCAAACACTTAATTAATCCAAATTTATTTAGATAGTAAAGTGAAAGAAAAAAAGAAGAAGAAGAAGAAGAAAAAGTTACTCTTTCCAATTACATGAAGCACTCGTGGCAAATAATTTGAGATGAAAATTTAAATCCCATAGTTCTCTTCTCAGACAAATAAAGTATGGAAATGCATTATATAATATGGCAGAAAAGAGATACCGGTATCAATAATATAGCAGTTGCAGCAGGGGGGAAAACAAGTCTCAAGCCATCCATTGGGTGCTTATGGTGGCAGCCATGGAGAAGATAATGTATGGTATTTCCCCTAAAGCAACATTCAACCAAAAATAAAAAATAAAATAATTCAGTGTTATTCGAACCAATAAGTAGTTAATCTAAGTAGATATGGTTAAAGACAACTCTACAAGCAAAAATTAACATATGGTTTCACACTATGAAAAGAATGGCGGAAGAGAGAGAGATCTAACCAGTAGGTCTTTGTTTTAATGTGGAAAAGAAAACGGTGCAATGTGTATTCAAGCAATGTCCAAACGAAAATGCCAATAGCCACCATTAAAGCTACATGAGGACAAGTGAGGCCCACTCGTACGGAGTTAGAAATAAACCAACATACAACTGGCAGCCAAATGACTGGAATCGCCCACCAGACTGTGAGTGTCAAGAACTGTTCCAAGTATTAACAAGTCAAGAACACAGCTGAAATTTTTAAATGTATTATCAGAACGTAAAATTTAAATCTTCCTTTGTTTATAATGTGGTCAATGTTAGAAGGATTGGAGATAGGATCATAGTCTTAAAATTCATTGCAAAGCGCCTATCAAACTCAGATGAAAATTCTATTAGACAGCTATAAGACCACCAATGCTCTATGGCAGTGAAGTGTCCAACAAGAGCAAAAAATAAGTGTAGCGGAGATGGGAATGTGAAGGTGGATGAGTATAAATACAAGAAAAGAGATGAATATATTAGGGAGAAACTTGGATAGCAACTATTGAGGAGAAGATGGAAACTGGCCAGAGGTAGGTTCGTCATCCGAGAAGAAGACCAATAGAGGCTCCAGTGAAAACATAGATTAAATGGAAGATAGTCCAGCTAAAAGGGGTTGAGGAACTACCTAAGAAAAAATTAGGAGAGACAATTGAAAAAGACTTTGCTCTAAATTGTTTTACTAAAAACTTGGTTTTTTATAGAGCCAGTGGCGTCAATTGGTCGATCTAGCCAACCCCACCTAGTACAATAAGACTTGGTTGTTGTTGTTGTTGTAATTAAAGGATATACCTCCAAAAAATCGCTTTCAAAGAAACGGGGGCCTTCCTTGCTAACAATAGGCTGGTGAACCCACTCTTCATAAGCTTCTCCAAGATGTCCAACCTGTAAAACATTAAAAATGAGTCAGTTTAAATCAAAGATATTATAATACTTAGCATGCAAACTATCCACTTCTTATATCAACCTAGGTTCATAAATTAACAGAAATGAAACCTATATGACAATTGAAATCTACTGCAAGAAAGAGCATGGAGAACATGTTCGAAAGAAGATCTTGAGGGATTGTGCCTGTACCTGGAAAACAAGGGGCTTATTCAAGTCAACTACAAAGTTCCTTGCAACCATCTTGGACTGAAGTTGAAGACCCAAAAAAAAAAGTATAACAGGAAGTGAGTTTAATAATAAAAACAATAGTGTTGTAAAAGCATAATAAGCAGTATTCACTACATGAGTCAGGAAACTGTAACCAATATTGGTTTATTTTACCTTTCTGATGGCATTGATTTTGACCTTTTCTTGTTAGGAAAAAGTTAGGGGCATTGTAGACTACAGGACACGTGGGTGTGAATAGATTAATAAAATAATAAGACAAAATAAGTTGTCAGATTAGACATTACAAGGCCCAAAAAAGATGGTATTACGAAGATATGAAAAACTTTGAAAAGGTAAAGAGAAAAGAAAAGAAAAGAAAAAAAAAACAAGGAAACGATTCAGCATTAGTAATCTTATTGGGTTTTACTGCTACTGTGCTACATTGCAAAAAGGTTCCTGTTCTCATTACTTGAGGCCAAAGCTTATCTAGTGTTTTCTCTAATCATTGTTGCATACTCCAGACTTGCAAACAAATGAAAAGGTGCACCCCAGTCGTTTTCATCCAACTAAAAGTGCCGAAATCCTTAGCATCAAGCCATCAACATCAAAAAAAAAAAAAAAACAAGCAATAATTTCACATTCAATGGGCCACAAATGGCAGCAAGATTTAAAACCAGTGAACTAAAATATAACGAATAAAACGTAAATAAATAAATAATTTTAAAAAAAATCAGAGAGTTGCAAGGAAACAAACCCTACAAAACAGAAATGTGAACAAAACTTCACAAACAGATCGACAATGCCACCTATTATTAACACTTAATTACAAATCAAATTGAGCAGCAGATTGAAACCCAATTTTACTCCAAAATCATTAGCAGCAAAGATAGCCAGTACATGATAATGGACCCAATCAGAAAATTTGCAAATGCGTTGAAAACACAGATTCCGAATGCTGTTTACACACAGATTTTACAAATGCTCATAGAAAAACAAACACAGATCTACGAATTGCAATTGAATCCAAAAAAACAAAACAAACTAAATAACTAACTAACCGAGCAGAAGGTAATGCGGTGAGATTCAAATCAAATCAAAGGGTTTCTTTCTCTGTCCGAAGAAGGAACACCCGCACTACTTTTAACCACACAGTGTCTTCCCCCTCTCTCTCCTCGCGCTATGCCTTTCTTTCTTTCTTTCTCTCTCTAAAAATGATGGAGAGTGTTTGGGTGATGTGAATTTAGGAGATTTTGGGAGAGAATCCTGACCGTCCATTTCGAAGGCATCAACAAATCTTTTCACGTTGGATTCTAGCCGTTGACAGCCTGGCACTTTCTTTACTACAGCGTGGATCTGCTGCGTGAAAGCCTAGGTGTTGATGAAGAAGGCTCTATGGTTTCGGATGAGGTGGCTAGATTCTATTGGGGATCATCAGCAAAAGTGCTTTTTTGAAACGTTAGCGGTCTTTTTCTGGTGGGACCAGACGAATTTCGAGAGGTCAATGCTGTAGCGTGAGATATTTCAAAGTAGAACAAAGACTCGTTCGCTTTACACATAGCAAAATCTGAGTCGCTAAATTTATTATATTTGAAATACGTAAGAATGTTTTTAAATTATGAAAAATTATTAGGAAGAAAGTGTCTATCACAGATACTGTATTATATAGACTGTCAAAATTATGTGAGTTGGGTTTTAAAATTAATGACTCATAAAAATATAGGTAATTTTAGATTGGTAAGTTTAATCTGTGAGTTAAACGAGTCAACTCACGAGGTCTGCGGGCCACCTGCATAATTTTTTTTTTTTAAATCTCAATTTATTTGTATCCAAAGAACAAATTTTAATTTAGAAATTTAAAATTTAATTAAATAGTTTTTTCATAAACAAAAATACAAAATGTATGTATTGTATATGCTAGTAATGACACAACTCATACACAAACACATTCATCAAACTCCATAAGTTTATATTATTTATTTGTTTAAATTATCCCTTAACCATTTAAATGATATTAAAGTATTAAATATTATATCTATGTAATGTAATATTTAATTTGAGATTATTAAATTAAGATTTTTATTAAATTTAAATTTATTTCAAATTTTAAAAGTTAAAAAAAAAAGTTTTACGGGCCGGCCTATTTAAGCCTGCGAGTTGATACGAGGCGAGTCGGGTTAACTAATTTATAACTCGTTTAAACGCGAGTAATTTTGACCCAACCCGTTTAACCCATGATCTGTCGCGGGCGGACCTAAATGGGCCAAACCAGCCCATTTAATAGCCCTAGTATTAAACCGTTTATACGTGTAAAGACATTTTTAAAAATATAAGTATATTTATTTATAATATGTCTCATATAATTTTATATATATTTAATATTAAATAAAATATTTATAGTAAGTTGTAAAGAATTTTTATAAATTTTGGAGAATATATATATATATAATAATAAAAGTTTGAATGGTAAAAGTGTCATGTGTCAGTACTAAAAATTAAGCAATAAAATATGAGTTTAATTTTGATATATCGTCAGTGTAAAGTTTTTTATATTGTCATCTAATCATGTGTTGTTAAATCATTAAAAGAGTTTGACTATCACAACAATTATCTAGAAATTCTAACTATTTTAATTATGTGTCAACACATGATTGGATGACAGTGTAAATAAACTTTACATTAACAATGAATTGAAATTAAATTTATAAAATATATATAATAAGGATAGTTTGTATTAATTAGTGTTGTCAGAACTAGATCGTACTAGACGGTCCAACTAAGCTGACTGTAAATGAGACATTTAGATGGTTATGGTTTTGTCCTATAACTTAATTCACAATCAAACCACTTTAGACCAGTCAAAACTAATCAAAATTCAAATAAATTGATTAATTATTGAATTTTTTTAAAAAGAAATCTCAATATTTTAAGAATATTTTTATATATCTTATATTATTACATGTAGATTATTTTTATGACTTCATTTAATTTGATCAATTAATTTAAATGGTTAAACTGATTATACCTAAATTAAAAATCTAACCAATTTATTATCTGATTTTAATAATATTGATATTAATAATGGATAGTCTGAATTAATTAAGTACATATAATTTAATTGAATTAAGCAATTAATGCTCTTTAAGTATGAATAAAGAAAGTGTTATGTAGTATGAGAAATTAAGCAAGAAGAAATAAAATAAATCATAATAATTAATGGTTTGAATTAATGTTTATTTTAATCTTTTAAATATATATGTGTCATATATTAGTTATTTATTTATTTATAATATCAAATTAGTTCTTTAATAATAATTTATATCATTAATTTTATTTCTTTAAAAACTAATTTAATATATTTATAAATAAACAACAAACCTCATTACACATATATTTTTAAAGAATCAAAATTCACATATACTCTATAAATTACTTTGTCTTGTACCATATCATTCTTTGCCAAAAAAATATCACATTTTCTTAATGTGCTGTTGTTATTAATATACTGTATATTCATCACAGCAATTTTGAAAATTAAATCTTGAAGATATGGTATTAAATTGGATTGCGAATAAAATGGAATATAATTACACCAAATAATAATTTTCATTAAATCAATAGAAAGGAAATTATCGAATAATTTAACACAAATTATACTAGCCTCGCCATTTTTTTGGTATATATACTAGCTTCATCTTCAAATGTACACACAGTGAGCAGAAGACATCGCTTTAGCCAACAAATCATGGATGGGTCTTTGGTTACGCTGTGCTTCTTTGTCGTCCTCTTGGTATTTGCTCCTGGTAATACTTTATCCTCAAGTTCTCCAAGGTTTTGTAAATCTGGAAAATGGATGTTCAAAAGAAAATAAAAATATCATTTAGTCAAGTCTACAATAACAGATTTAAGATATGTTTAGTGAAATAGATAAAAATATATATAATTCTCTTTTTGAAAATTTATTATAGCTAAATACAATTTTATTTTTTAATTATTCAACCAAGTGTTCCTTTGGATGTGATTTTCTTATTAAAAAATATTTTTTTTAAAAAATACTTTTCTTAAATTTTAAGATGTTTAAATAATATTTTATAAGTTAAAAAAAGGTAAAGCGCTAAAACAAAAAGCACATTTAGCTAAAGTACTTTTGAACATATACTTCACTTGGCATCAGAAGCGTAAGATGCCGATGGCCTGGATCACCTATTGTATTCAACACACCATATTATCTTGCAGCACAATCTCTTGAGCTCTGAACTTCCCATTCTATCTCTGTGCATTGTATGTAGCACCAAAATCCATACAAACCTACAAAATTCTTGAATTATTTGTTCAAAGACTAACTCTATTCTCAACTGTTAGTTTGCCTTCTCTGGATTAGAATGATTTGTCCTTCTCATGTAAAAAGTTTAACACTTTAACGGATGGTTTGTAACTTTGTGAACAAAAGCTTTTCCTTCATACAAATTTCTTGTGAATTTAGTAATTTCATAATTAATATTAAACTAATAATTTTTTATTTTTAGCCTCATAAGAAAATATTACTATTTTTTTGTGAAAAGTATAATTATTTTTGGAAAATTATTTAATTTATAACGTCATTTTCAAACTTTTGGAGGGGCATTTGATCCCCCTTTAAACTCCTACCACAAAAAGAAAAATTCAAAAAGATCTAAAAACAAGAATAGGGGACTTGTAGAAGTTTAGGGGGCAAGTGCTTGAGAAGCATATTATTTTAGCTTTTCGTGGTACACCCATATTTTTAGGCACTAATTTATAGATATCAATTGTTCAATGAACAAAGGGATGCTTTTTAGTTTTTACCCATATCATGAAGGCTGCTTTGCTCTTTCCAATCTCCCCTGTTCTGCCTACGTTGCAATCATGGAGCTGAATCAAACATGCACCTTATCTTCCAATGTCATAAAACTCGCACAGTTCGATTCTTCTATCCTATGAGATTAAGGAATCCGGAACTTGGCTCCAATTATCCATGGGAATAGCGGAAGGCTATGTTGGACTTTATTGATTTCATAAATGTTTCAATCAAACAAGGATAGAGATATGCTTCATACCCATTTTATTTTTTTAGTGCTTGCTTCATACTCACTTTGATTACTTGAGTTCGAACATTAAGCTAACTAGATGAAGACCCCGCGCGTTGCGCGGGCATAGAAATATTTTTAGTTTTTAGACTGTAATTATGGCTCTTCTAAAGTATATGTAATATATAAATGATATTGTTTAACTTGTATCAAGACTGTTTGCATTATAAATGTGAATTAAGTGCAAAACTTGTAATATTGAAAAGGGAATATCTATCCCCATTAACAAACCAATTCTACTACACAGATCATCGCTATGTATGGTTGATGTAGATGACTTGAAGCTATTCGGTTCATGAATATCCTTAGAGGAAACTGCAATAATGTTTCAATCTTAAACTATATATTTGGAATGGACTGGTTTTGAAGTTTTATTCTTTATCTTTTAAATTTGATAGTGAGCGTGTATTTTTTTGGAGACCTAATCAGCATCATATGCTAAGTCTGGAGCAATATGACAAACTTCACTAATCATTGAAACATGTAATTTGCTTTCAAATTAGAAGCCCTCATTCTTATATCCAATAAGCTACAAATTGAACCACATAATAATACCAAATTACCAATGTTCTGCCCTCAATATTTGGGCGAATCTCAAATATGATGGTTTCTAATACTAACCTTAGGCCCAAAATATAAGCAATATTAACCTAAGTAAAAATAATGGGCTAGATATTCCAAAATTGAAACTCCTCGTGCTTGTGAAAATGGAATACTAATTACTGTCTCATCAGACCCAATGCTATAGGGTGGTGAGGTCGGGGACTAAAGACATAGGCAGAGTTGCATAAAGACACACCACCATCCAAATGTTAAAACCAATCGATATGCTTGACTGAAGTTTTGGATTGCTTCTTTGGCTTTGGGTATCAGTTATTCTCAAACTTAGCTTTAGTTATAAGTGAATAGATCAAGTCACGCACTCACACGATGTATCATAGGGTGCATCCGATATCGCAACTTCAAACAAAGCGATATAAAAATTAATGGAATACCAACAAGATATAATAAACTCCGAAGCCTATATGGCATTTGAAGGAAATTATCACAAGAATGATAGCATGTAATATGCTAGAGATGGAAAAATCAGGTTTGATAAATTGTCTTACAGCCAACCAAGTAAAGTTTTGGCACATGTCTAAGGTTACCTGTCAAGTAGCTCCTTTAAGACTTAAAATAGTTGTTGAGGATAGCGGCATAATATTTATAAAATTATGAAAAGAATATCATTTGCACAACACATTTTTAAATTATAAACACTGAAACTAAGTGAAAATATGTCATTATATACATATATGCCTTGCTCGAAATTAAGAAATTGAGTTGCAGATAAGCCAACCTTGAGAAGTTGCTTGTGCTGTTCCAGTTGAAGAAACATATGTGAAAGCATGAGGGGCTCTTTCCACACCTTTGAACATGCTACAAAAATTTTAAATTAGTCAATGTAATGGGAAACAAATGCATATTTGTTAATTCCTAGTACCTAACTTCCCATAGATAACAGATTTGACAAGCTCTAATAATGTAGTACTCTGCATAAAACCTTAGCGGCCAGTTCATTTGAAATTTTGTGCAAGCATCACGCTATAAAAAGCTTTTTGGTCTTTGATATCGTTAATAATTTGCTTTCTAAGAGCAATATGGTCAACATGTTTGATCAACATCGTTTTAGTAGCTAAATCTGAGTTTGCATTCCACTTAATTAGAATCCTATGTTTCCAAAATGGAACAGCTCTATGCAATTTTGTAAAAATAGTCTGCCAAAAATGAAAATCCCTTAAAGAATAAAGTAGCAGCAATGTACGGGTAAGGTTATCCTATTAGCCATTAACCTCAATGAACTGCAGCCCAGCACATCACATACAATCCATCTACAAAGACATGTTACTCAACAGTGCACTGATCAGAAATTATGCACACAACACGTCTATAGATAAGAACACCTAATCCAGGATAGTTCCAATGCAAAATTTGTTAATAGCAAAAGAAGGACATCACAACTACAAAGCACTGGAGAAATCAGTGTTTGTACGGGACAAAATATCCAGTGAGCTCCTATAGCCAAAGTTGCATAACCTACCTAAAATGGAAGAAACAATAATCAATTTACTCCATAAACATAATATAACTATATAAGCAAACATAACATAACCAACTTTCAATTCAATCAAAACGATCATAGTTTTCCAAATCAGCCAATGACCCATTAATTGAAATGACAATATATATATATATATACACACACACTTGCCAACAACCTTTGCAACCTTCCAGTTTAGCCTTTGACACGAAAGAAACCACACAGAGAGAGAGAGAGAGAAAATATTGAGAATATCATTAAAGAAAGGATTGTATCTCCTCCACCGCTCCATGCAAAAAGGATGAATAGTATGCTTCTACATGTACAGTCCAATATATACGCCTGCCTCGAGTATCCAGCAAGAGGTTCCAGTCAAACACAAACTTACCAATTTTCTGCTTAGTCTCTAGGCTTTTAAAATTAGTGTCGTAGAAATAGAATAATATATTAGCATCAGGTCAATGATAAGAGAAATTCATACGTAGATATGATCTTAAAAGACACTTTGGCATGCTAAAACATCGAATAATTCTTACTGATAGATACAATTGACACAAGAAAACTGTACTAAATAAGGAACTCAGCTGGACACCAAGGCCATTCAACATCATATTACCATACCTTGAAATCCTTAGCAATTTCACGAACCAACCTCTGGAAAGAAAGTTTCCTTATCAGCAGCTCAGTACTCTTCTGGTACTTCCTAATCTCACTGTTTGAAGTACAAATTGCAATCTCAGATACCAAAGTCAATTAAATATGAAGATAACCAAATATAAAAAATAAAAAATACAAACCACTACTTCTTACAATTAATTAATTAAATTACAAGACTCACCGAAGAGCAACGTTCTAGGACGGTAACAATGTGGCTTCTTCACACCACCAGTAGTTGGTGCAGACTTACGTGCAACCTAAAATCATAGGAACATAGCAAAAAAGACATCTAAGTATTAGCCAACATGTCAAATAACAAAAACCCATTATAGTAAAGATGATGATTTCAGAACATACCTTGGTTGCAAGCTACTTCCTAGGAGCCTTTCCACCAATTGACTTATGAGCAGTTTGCTTTGTACGGGCCATTTGTGTAAACGTCCAAAGAAAAATTAAAAAAGAAACTATATTTTCTTCTTAATCAAAACGAAGACATTGATGCAAATGCTAATTTTAAAATATTATATAGCATAAGAGCAAAAAGAATAAGAAAACCTTATATTCTTTTTGCAACAGGGAATCATGCTCACTCTTCAATATCATAGAATCCACAATAATCATCACACAACACAATTAAGACCCAAAATTACACCCACAACCAAATCTAAATCGCTTATTCAAAATTAAAACAATTTACAATATTTGCAACTCAGAATAAGGAAATGGATCCCTACAATTATTAAAGCGAAGCCCGTGACCAGAATTAGAAAATTAGAGGAAAATAAGAATGAAACAATAAATTGAAGAAATGTTGGAGAAAGAATTCAATTAATATAATCAAACATCCTAATTCAATTATTTGAATTGAAAAGAACGAAAACGGAAAAAATAATTCCTGCAAAGAATAGAAAAAAAAAAAGATAAACCCTAAGAGAAAGACACTAACCTCGAAGGACACTTCTCTGTTCCTGTCAAATGAATCTGTGTGAGAAGAATCTAAAGATTTAAAAGAATGAGAGGTTAGGGGCCATATATAGTGTCTTAGAAGAGACGTTTGTGACTATCAAAATCAAACTGAACACTCGAAAAAAAAAAACCAGTGACATAAAAATAAAGAAATAAATGTAGTGGAAATTGAAATGCATTTTGGGGAGACCTGCAATTCGTAAAAGCAAGAGGGGTGGAGATTGATCAAATGGGGTTGTTCGGGAAGGAGTGAAGATTCGAGCTTGCATCAAACTGAGAATGCAAAAATCATTTGGAGAATGGAGAGACGAAGGCATCGCTCGCTCATTGCAATTACAAGATTGCATTGGAAGCTTCCACCATCAGCGGCAATGGTTAAGATCAGTGACATCTGGAGCTTCCTTCAAATCTAGGTTTCTTGGTGCTTGCTTTAGTTGAACGGATGATGGTTGAACGGATGCCCATTCATTTGCCCAACTATTGGGGCTGCTATAGACGAAATTGCTGGTGCGTTATTAATGAGATTTAATACACCAATGCTTGATGAGTAACGGAAGCTAGAAGACGACGCAGGAGGAAAAAGAAAGAGGAGTTTGTGAAGTTGGCTAGTGAGATGAGAAGGAAGGGATCGTAGGCTGAGGTGGCAAAAGAAGATAGTATAGAATGATCTGATGTGTCAATTTTTTGGAGTTCACTATAGCTGAAATAACATTCATTCAGGCTGTGAGTCTGAATTTATATATTATAAATAGATTTTTAAGAAATTAATTTTCTTAAATAAGTTAAATGTACAATGCTAATGTAGGATGCACGTTTAAAATTGTATGGAGCGAGATTTAGTCTCTCAGATACGAAAGTTAACTTTCTTTTTCAGGCAATCTTAAAAGCACATCTTTCGTACATCAAGCTCATACATTTAAGACTTAATAAAATTAATTAATCCTCCTAAACACTAACCAAAGACTCGAACCCAAATGAGTAGGGCATCGAAGATAGCTCCTTATCCAGGTCAATGCTAACCCCTTGACCCCGCAAAGTTTAATTGTTGTTTGCTCTGGAAGATTTAGTAGCATAGAAATGATGTTATATTTCGTGCTAGTCAAATGGGCTCAAGTTTGCGAGCTGGCTGTAATAAGCCCACCGCAACAGTACACAAGCTGACTTGACAATTTTGTAACTCGTCAAAGTACGGGCCCAAACAATTTAGTCCACGTGCGTAAACAATTTAAAATATCACATTTTAAAATTTAAAGCATTTTGTGGGAATTTTGATTCCCCATATATCTTGTGATTTTAAATTTAAACATCTAAAAGTAAAATAAAAATCCAAATCCTAAAATATTAAAATCCATATTATTTTTCAACTGTAACTTCCTTTTTCTTTTGGCCTTAACTCTAAATATATTTTTGATTAGAAATTTAATGTGAAAAATGATTAAGAAAAACCTATATAGAAAAGCCTCAATCTTCAATAAAAGGGCCAAATAACTAAGCTAAACAATCCCTAGTGTCTTTGAATGCCGACGATACAAGACAATTATTTATAAATTTCTAAGTAAACAAAATAGAGAAGGACATTGACCTAGCAAATAACAATTTCGTCAGGATCCGTCCTATTCGATAATTTTGAACAATACACCTTTAAGTATATTTTAGAAAGAAAAATGCTATCAATCCCGAACTAGTGCCAAACTCTTCCTGCCCGAATTGGTTGCCATTTGATGTGGAATGTACATGTCACACTCTTATTTCTTCCTCTTCCATGTTTCATTCTTCTTTCTTTCTTCTTCTAATTTAAATCTTTTGCATCGTCTCACCATTCCATTCGATTCCGCCCCGCGCTGCGTCGCCGTCAATTTGTTGGACACCGATCCCCAGGTTCATTGTCGCGTCCAGAGCTTCGAGCCGGAACAAATTTCACTCTCTCTACCACTCATGATTCCGTTTGAAACTCATGGATTATAAGTATGTCCCTCCAATGTTATTTAATGCTAAGATTCTCTAAATAGTGTTGTGATCACATTTTGTGGTATCGTATGATTTTGATCATTGTGTTTTTTCTTGGGGGTTGTTATAATTTGAGTCCAACGTTGTTATTCATGTTTTTTTGTTGATGGTAATATCATGGCAGTTTCAAATTGGTTATTACAACATCAAGTCATTAGGCCCTGAAACCGTGTCAAGTGTTGTTCATTATGGAACTTCAAGATTTGGTGTCAAGTGATGGTAATCTCACCTGATTGCTTTGTCCATGAAGAGAAAGACTTGCTTTTGCTGAATTCAGTCTTGCCGTCGTTGAATACTTCTTTCTTGCAGCCGTAGAGACTCAATAGTTACAAGATATTGCAGTAAACACTTATTTAAATTAAATATAATAACAAATAATTAGAAATTATGTGACATGCCACCTCATTTAAGTGGTGTAGCAGCATTGCTTTAGAAATATTGCAATGGTACGCTGTCTATAATTGTTCTTTGTGCTTGGAATCTGTTTCTGAAGTTTACATTGAAGTTAAATAAAGAATTTCTATTGTAAGTTTGTAACCTTATTATTCTTTCATTTTTTTGAAAAACTTCAAAAAATCACAATTAATTTTTTGTTTTTACCAAACCACCGAGTTTCAAAACAATAATTTGTAGAAAAAGAGATTTGTTTTTTTTCCCAACTCTGAAATTGTAACTCAAACACTTTATATTTACATACTTTTTTTCTATTTTTATAAATTACTTAATCATTAATTAAACCCTAATTTTTAAGTAATTTAAATGATGAAAATATCTTATGTATAATTATCATTTTTTTAAAATATTATTTACATAGTTAGTTTGGTATCCCTTTGAAATAAGTGTGAAAAACTAAGTGATAAATTTTATATAAAAAATTAGTGAACAATCTACTCATAAAATTTTCTCTTCCAATTTTACAAAAATATTAAAGTTGAGAATTGTTATGATACCTTTTTTTTTTTTTAAGAGTTTAAGTATTCTTGAAGAATTATTAAATATTTATTAATTAATGATTCTTATAAGAAATATTTAGAATTTGTTAAATGTAACTAATAATTAATAAATATTATAAGGAAAATTTTAAATTTATCATTTTATATTTCACTCTTTAAAGTGCATCACTTACTTTTGAGAAACCAAATCCCAAGAAAAATACTTGATAGTTAAAATTATTGTTTATAGAATTTTTGCCAAAATGAGTTGGCATTATTATAAATTCTTGAATGAGTATATGCAGTGACAGATCTTGAATTAAAATTTTGAGGGCCAAAAAACATAATTAATTTGTTACATTATGCATACTTAAAAGATTTTTTTTAATTTTAATGCATTTATATTCAAAAAAGTATCATGTATCTAAAGTTTCAAACAAGTTATCGAATAAAATTAAAAGTAAATATTTATTTTGATCATCTAAAGATACAAGTGACATCAATTTGATCCTTAAAGGATCAATTTGATATCAAAAATTGACATTTAAAGACCAATTTGAGATTAAAAATTGATATTGAAGGATTATTTTAATATATTTATCATTAGAAGACATAACTAAGTATATTTTAATAATCAAAATGAATATTTACTCTAAAATTAACTAAAAATAAAAGTTAAATAAAAATATTATAAACATTTCTTTCTTAAAGTGTTATTCTATTCTTTTAAAAACTTGAAATTATTAATTATTAATTTAGAAGTAAAGCTTTTAACAATTTTTTTTAATAAAGATTAAATATGTATAAAAAATTAAAAAAAAATTAAGGGGTACTAACCTCCCTGTACTCCTTTAAAGATTCGCCTTTTGATATATGGTGTTCGTAACTTTAATTTATTCAACAATCACGTTTGAAGTTTTATTAAATTGTAGTTGTTAAATTGTAGTTTAATTTTGACAAACTTTTATGATTGTGTAGCATTATTTGTATTATAGCTCATCAAAATATAAGTACTAAAATAACATAAATACCGAAATATTCGCCGCCATGTTTTGCAGGGAATTAGCAGCACTCGACTGGTTTGGTACGTATCACTGTCTCCCTGTTTGGAGTGGAAGAGGCTGGATTGAGAATCCCACACACAAGCACCACAATTGCTGTCCCAATAATAAATATACCCTATTCAACTGGCAACTGTCACTTCACGGGAATCACCTACTTCTTTATTACGAGTATGACCAGTTGAGCATGATGCTTGTGCTTCTTGCCGTTTTATTAGCCCCTCTCACATAAAGTTAATTAACCCCCCTCTTTCTTTTTTGGTAAATTAGTTAAATGCCCCTTTTATTTCTCTTTTCCATGACCATTAATACGGTTAATAATTGAACCAAATTGATGAAAATTAAAAAAATTAAATTAAAAAATTAAAAATCAAACAAAATTGATTATTTTTTTATTTTATTTGATTTTGTTTTATAAAAATCAATTGATTTAGTTCAATTTTTGATTTTTATTTATAAAATCGAGCTAAATTAAACTAAACCAAACTAAATTCATATAATTATTTATATATTTTTTATAATTTACATACTTATAAATAATTATATTTAAATTTTTAGTTGTTTCTATAAATATTTTTAGGCTTATTTATTGTTTAGAATTATGTAATGATGTTTTTATTAAGATTTTATATCAATTTTTTTAATTGGTCCATAAAAAGAACAAAGTGATGATATATATGAATTTTTTTAAGAAAAAAATGTTTAGTGAAAAATTGATTGGATCGAACCGAACCAAACTGATTGTAATTGGTTCAGTTCTCTAATTTTAAAAAAATCGATTGGTTCTTAATATAAAAAAACCGATTAATTTGGTTCGGATGACTTTTCTCCCCAAAACCGAATCAATCTAAGCCGTGAACACCCCTAACCACTAACCTTTAAGCTCCATGACAGGAATCTTGTGAGAAATTTTTAAGTAGATATGGTTTATTATAAATATTTTATTTAACATTAAATATTTATAAAATTTTATAGAATATGTTATAAATTTTCTTATTCTTAAAGAGTAATCTTACACATATTAACTGTTAAATGAAATGTTAACCTAAAAATTATTCCTACAACAGTAAATGCCCACGAAAATGCTTCTGGTTCTTAAATCCCCACTTTTCTTCGTCTACTCAATTTTTAGATTTTTTTTCCTTTCAAACAATGGTTTACAGAACATGATACATCACTGAGAAGTACTTGTTCTTCCACCACCTGTCTGCACTAAATTAGCAACCCATGCACGAATGTGTTGAAGACTCATGATATGTGACAATGTTTAAAGGACAAGGTTATTTGAATGATATTAAAAAATATACAATAAATATATAGAATTATTAAAAATAAAAAAGAATTATGAACACTATATATAGCAAACGCATCTTTAGTTATTTATAATTTTACACTCTAAATATAATAAAAGGGTATTTGCAAAAAACCTCTTAGAAATGAAAGTTAGAGGGAAAGGCAAACCAATTTCAAGTGAAAAGGAGGATGATGTTGTGGATTTTCACTTTATCTTTTCGGGTGCGAGAGAAACCATATTGTATTCACGGAATCGTAGATATCGAAGGGTTGCTTTTTTGAATGGATAGGAAAGCTTTACAAATCAACAGATTGAAAAAGACGGGAAATGAGAACTTGTATCAAAAAACAAGAATTAAAATGAGGATCTTAGTTGGTATTATCTGTGTTTTACGAAATTGTACATTAATGATTAAAGTCGTTGGGACTTAGGAATCATATATCTTGAGCATAATTAATTTTAAAGAAATATTTTGAAAATTGAGTTTTATGTTTGACTTGTTTAATTAAAAATGATTTATTAGTAAATTTATTTCTATAGTATTAAATAAAATAACCTTTTAAGTGTGCAACTAAGGAATTAAAAAGCATATTTATCTCTTCTTTTTTTTTTCAAAAACTACAAATATTTATATTTTTTTTTATAAGATTATAATGTATTCTTACACTCTTTAAGTGTGAAATTAATTTTTGATCAGATGTTGACTTGGCTTTGACAACAAAGTACTCTTAATAAAATTCTAACTCATGCATTGAAAGTAATATTTACACATTTCTGTATTACTTCTTTTTTGGGCGATTTATAATACACTACTTTAAAGACCCAAAAACAAGTGAATTCTTCATGCCCAGACAACCCCTCAACAATGGTAAATCTTAGGCTAAAATTTTTGGAGTATCATATAATATTTTAATCATATTTAGAGAAGTAAAATGTAATTTTTTTAAGTACTTATATAAAATTTTTAAAATTTTTGGAGGATCATATAATATTTTAATTATATTTAAAAAAATAATATGTAATTTTTTTAAATACTCATGTAAAGTTTCCAAAACAAAAATTACATGTGTAAAGATGTAGAAATTCAACATACTATAATTGTGTATGTGTAATCTATCATACATGGAGCATTTTGAATAGAAGACATTATTCATTTATTGAATAAAACACATTATTCATTTATCGCCTTACTGTAACAATAGAGCAATTACTGGATCCATTGTGCCACCAATAATCCCCAAGCAGTCTAAGAACCTCATACGCCATACAAGCTCCTAAACCATAGCAAACATACACATACAACAAATCAACTTCCCTGTATTTCTCTAGTTACTCCATGGTCTGGCTCCATTATTTAACAAGAATGCATAATAAAAAGGTTGATTTATGCGCATCGAGATCTCCAACCGAATCTGATCAGAGTATCAGCTGAGTGCAAATTTCTCCTCGATAGTATAGGACTAGCATCTTAACACGTGTAACTACTTGATTGCCAATATTTTTATTTTTATTTTTATTTAAAGGAACAAGATAGATGAGAATACCTATACCGTTAGTAGGAGTCAAAGGTTATCTTTTACTTTAAATAAGTCATTTTTGAATTAGATTTTTTTTATTTGAAAAAAATTTATAATTAAAATATTTAAGAGAAAAATGTTTAAAATGAAAGTATTTTTTAGTGTAAAATAATAAAAAACAAACATACACTCTTATTTTGTAAAATATTATTCTTAACTTGACCTATTATTAATCATAAGCTTTTTTCAGTTTTTGTGAAAATATAAAAGTTTAATTTGACTTGAAAGTCTATTTAAAAGTATATATTACATAAAAGCTTTTAAATAAATAATAAATTTAAACTTTATAAGTTTTTAATATATTTAGTTTTTAATAAAATTATTATATTGTGTATAAAATAATAAATTATATTAATATATAATTAATAAATTATATAAATATTATAAAAATTTAATTATATTTAATATAATAAATAAACAACTCAGTCTGTTAGGTAAAATATGTTTTTTTAAATGTATAGGCCTTCACCTATTTAACTAAATATGTTTTTCTAAAAGCTTAAATTTGACTTATTTGATAAATAAGTTAGGTCAAAGTAAGTTAAGTCACCTGAGTTATTTTCACCCCTAGTTACTAATTTTATAACATTTTACTTTTAAAAATGAAATGTATAATAAAAAGATACTCAACACTAAAATTGAGTTTATTATTATATATTAGCATAAAAAAGGCATAGTAACTTTTAAATAATAAATAAAAACCAAAAAATAATTGTTAACTAGTGTCTCGTATATATTTTTACAAACTATTCAATGACACTTTGAGTATTCTTAAAACTATTTTAATATATATGTTCAAGAGCTATAATTCAAGCGGTTCTCCTGATTTTGCCTATAGTTTAGCATATTTTTCCTTTTCCACACATTAAATCTTAGACCTTTTTTCTTATAATAAAAATAATATTTTTATTTTTCACACATTAAATTTTAGACTTATTTTATAATAAAATTATATATATAAAACTATTTCAATATCTAAGTTATACATATATAGAAAAAAGTGTTATATAAGGTCATAATTTTACTGTGATAACCAATTAAGTACCTCAACTTTAAAATTTACTAATTAAAGACTTCAACTTTAATAAAAAAAAACATGATGATGATA
Organism: Styphnolobium japonicum; assembly: GCA_023212625.1. Taxonomy (NCBI): domain Eukaryota; kingdom Viridiplantae; phylum Streptophyta; class Magnoliopsida; order Fabales; family Fabaceae; genus Styphnolobium; species Styphnolobium japonicum. The sequence continues at coordinate 12,991,789 of JALBWW010000003.1, read as the reverse complement.
TTTATCAATTAGAAATATTTTTTTAGATAATATATGCCAATTGTTGTATCCATATTATAAATTATTTTCATATGTCAAGTTAAATAACTTTAATATTTTTATTAATAAAAATATATATTTTTAATAAAATTGAGGTGCTCTTTAATTAATACTAAGAAAATTTCAGTTCCTTAATTAGTTTATATAACAAGTTTATATCCTTAAATAATACTCTAAGAACTGTAGTTTAGCATATTTTCCATTTTTCACACACTAAATACTTCTTTTATAACAAAATTGATGGAGGTGATGGGTTCCCTAGCACATATATCCACTGTAACTATCATTTTCATTATAAATCTAGGTTGTTACAAAAGTGAAGGATTACTTTTTGCCTTTATCTGAAATATAAAAAATTATTATTTATTGAAAAGGATTAAGGACGTGAGAGCTTTTTTTTATTTCTTCCGTATTAACAATAATGGGATATGAAGAGTTAAATTAACTAGTAAAATTTTATTTCACAAAAAAAAAAAAAGAACTTCCAAGACAGATTGTCAGATTTGCCAGCTCAGATTCCCGGTTAGCCGCTCCTTCGCCCTCCCCATCTACCCATTCATTTTGTAATAGCACCAAAAGAAAGGAGCGTTGAGGGGTGCCACATGTTCAACATAATTTGAAAGTAAATTTTGGACGTTCATAACTAATCTAGACAAAATAGAATAATGAATTAGAAAAATAATGTTTAGCAGAGACAAAGGGACTGTGTCTCCATCCCTTGATGTTCAAATTAGATTCCCTTAGAAAAAAAATAAATATATAGGACACTTAAAAGGGTAACAAAGATTGAAGGCTGCATAAGAACAATTTATGCAAAGACAAACAAAGATTGTATCCACTATCATTTGTATCTATCTATAAATTTACATTTCAGACTTCATTCAGAGTACAACGTATCAAGTTGGATTCCCAACAAATAGTTGGAGTTCCTATCACTGGGATGTGCTTTCCATGTTTTAGACCTAGCACGAAACCTTACCAGTTGTATAACATCTAGAGAGAAGAAAAAAAAATAGAAGGAAAATTGGGTAAGGAAAAATTGTTTCACCAAAGACCACCCAATGTTTCCATCAAGAGATCGGACAAGAACATTTGATCAGAGGCTGAGAGGCACATTCTGTGATCTCCCTCGAGTTTTAACCATCTTTAGCATGAAACACCATGCCATTGAAAGTACCAATGCTGGAAAACGACCAAGAACAAGCCCAGCAAGGACAATTATAAGTAGAATTGTGTAACCTGAATTCCCAACTCTATCTATTCTCTTCCCCTCATTAATACTCACAGTTACCTCCTCCCTTGCCAATGGTGATTTTTGGGAACAAGTGATTCCATAATCAACCCCATCGTCACTTATACACTCTAATTTAGTATTAAGCAACAACAGTGACCTATTCCTATTCTCTTCCTCTTCTTTTCCAACCTCTTCTTGCTCCTCTAAAATCTCAAAACTTGGTGACTTATCTTCTTCCACAGCACTTGAAACTTCACTGCCTGACTCAACTTCGCCCTCCTTACTTTTTTTCACTTTCTTAGAGCCACGAAACTTCTTAGGCACAAGTTTCTTCACCATCTTGGATTTAAATCTAACACTACGGCTACCTTTAGTTTTACATTCAGAAACATCACATGGCTCCAAAACCTTTCCCTTTGAAGCCTCCAACAATTCTGGACAACCCCATTTCTTGTCTCCACTGAGAGAATCCAACTCAGGCACTGTAAAACAAGTATCTTCACAACAAATACCCACCTCACCCTCAGCTTCCACAACTTCAATTTCTTCCATGAACAAACAATCAGTGCTCGATTCAGATACAACGATCTCACCCTGAACAATTGCTTTCTTCTTCATCTTCAACTGAAGCTTGTGGAACCAAATACAAGCAGAAACCCTTCGTGCCAAGGACTCCATCACCGCGTTTGCGTTGGAACAAGGTCTCAAACAAGAAACCATGCGTTTCCCTGCGTATTCAAGAAGCATAAGCGCAAACGCTGACATGGTGATCCCAACCGTGAGCTTCTTCACGCTGAGGGCCAAAACCACCACCGCAAACATCTTCACAAAAACAGCAAGAACCGTATTTGCACCCGACCCACAATCGCATTCCCCGACCCGAATAACATCCCGACCCGAACCCACAAATCCGTCACCTCCCTCGACGTTTTCTCCAACCAACCGCCTCAGACTCGCGTCGTCCGGCAGCGGCGGCGGAGGGGTGGCCGGAGATGGCGGCGGCGGAAGGGGATCGGGGTGAACCGGTTTCTTGGACTTGGATTTCTTGAACCGGCTCCGGTTCTTGACGAAGAGATCGATGAGGGAGGTGGGGAAGCCGGTCTCAACGACGAGAGAACCACCGTGTTTCGGGGACTGGAGATCGGCGACGATTTGGGATATTCGGGTGACCCGGTTTTTCTTCCATGGAAACGGCATGGTTGGAATTATTTTCCCTGTGGGGAAGAAGGGAAAACAATTGAAACTTGGGAGAACCCAAATGAATGGAAGAAGCTTAGGAATGGAACATTGGTTTATGCTATAGAATGAAATGAACGAGGAAAGGGAAACGGAGCATGGGGACAAAGGAAGCGTTTGTTTTCCACGCGGAGAGAAAATGAGGAAAGCGTGAGGAAAGAAAATGAATGGGACTTGTTTGGTGGTTGCTGAGGGAAGAGAAGGGAAGGAAGGAAGGGAAGGGAAACTGAACTGTGACTTGGGGGACTCTTTTCTGGTATTTATAATTATTTTTTGACAGTGTGGTATTTATAATTATTATTATGCAGTGGTTGTTGTTTTTTAATTTTTAACTTTTTTTTTTTTTGGAAGGAGAAGGTTGGTTGGGTTACTTTTTGTTGGAGGAAATTGAGGGTAGAAGAAACTGAGAAAGAAAGAAAGCGCCTCCTCAAGGAAATGTAATAACATTTCCCCAATCAATGGTGGAGAATGAATGTTTTGGTCAGCTTTTATATTGGATTTGTCTGTTTAGTAATATACACACATATAATTATGATTTGTGATGAAATAAGACGTTTATATAAATAAAATTGTTTTTTAGTTGTTATTTATATTTTGTCTTTAATTTTGAATGCTAATTAAAAATTGATTTATATATATACATATATTCATGAGTCTGAATATAAAGAACTTATGGAATTTTGTTTTTGTTTATAAGAGTGTCGGTTTATATTGGATTTTGTAAACTTGATTTTAGATGAATTTGATTTTTTAAACTTGATTTTAATCAAAAATGAATTTAAGTGAAGTGAATTATGTTTCGAAATTTTTATTTAAAATTTGATTTTGTTAAATAAATATTGTCTGAATAATGTTGATAAAAATTACTTTTAGATGTGTAATTATAAAAAAGGATATGAGTTATTTTGAGTTTAATTTATAATAAATTGATGTTAAAAAGATTTATTATAAATAAATTGATTTGTAAAATAAATTTGTTAAAAATTTAAGTTTATTTAGAATATTATAAAATAAAATCACTTTAAGTATAACTATAATAATATTTTAAAAAAATATTAAGTTATATTTATTTAAACATTATTAAAATAGTGATATAATATCAAATTATAAGAATATTTTTGTCAATATATACAAAAATAGATTTTTTTTCTCTATAAAAGTAACAAAATGTTATTTATGTCAAAACGTGATTTGGGATGAAAATTTCATTTACTTTCTTTCACCAAATTTTTACCTAAATATGACAAAATGCCTTAAAAACTCGTTTACACATTGCAACCAAACACACCATGAATCTATTACTTTTACCTAATTCCTGTTGGCACTCTTTCTTTTTTTGTAATGAATTCTGTTGGCACTTTTATTTATGAATTTTGTTTTCTTTAAATGACTTTAGTTTTTAACTGCAAGAAAAACAAATTAATTTAAACTACGTGCTATAACATTTTTTTAGGAGTTATGCTACAGTGCTTGTTCACCACTCAGGCTACAATATTCAGGTAACTTAGGTTTTTATTATTATTTATTTATAAGAAATTGAACCTATTTCTATTAAAACTCTCTTCCATACTTATCAGATAAATTAAGAATAAGAGTTTGTTTGTTATAGATTTTTTCATGAAAAAAGCACAGTTTTTAAGTAAAAAATCATTTTTAATGATTTTGATTGTGTTTGTTTAAGTTTATTAAAAAATTTATTTGTTTAAAAAATTATTTTTATGGTTAAAATGAAAAGCTACTCTCATTAATTTTTGAAAAAAATATCTAGTGATAGAAAAGAAAGAAATTACTTTCATTTTAAAAATAATTTTTATGATTGTAAACAAACATAAAATAACTTCTGCTTTTCTTAAAAATTTCTAAAAAATAATCTTTAAATTATTGAAGTTCAAAATCAATTTTTTTTAATCTATAACAAACGAGTTCTAAGTGTCTTATGTTGAAATCATCTAATTTTTTCATTATAAAAAATGTAAATATATTATAAGATTTTCATGACAAAACAGTTATGAATGAACTAAAAAGACTATTATAAAATCAATGAAAGAAAAACACAAAATGGTTATAGAGTAATGCAACTAATTATACAAAAACAAAAGTAAGGTAATAATATATTTAAAGTCAATTATATTTATTCTGTTTGTTATACAACTCGAAAAATTGTTTAATAAGAACAATAAATGAAGTGAAATTTTTAGCTATTTTTTTTAATAAAAAATTCAATATAATTTGTGTTTTTATTTATAGAAAGAAGATATCTATATATTTTAGAACAAATCCTGTAAATTTATTTTAAATAAAATGAGTGTATATAATTTTTTTCTTTGTGTTTGGAAACAATTAAAAATAAATAAAATTGAATTGATTTAAAAATCAAATTTTATATTTAAAATTTAGTATAAAAATTTAGATTTGAATTAATTTAAAAATTAATACTTATGTTTAGACCTCGTTAAAAAGGGAATTGATTTGATTTGATTTTATTATTTTATTTTTTTATCCTTATATCATTGTAAATAATATTATAACAAATCAAAATAATAATAAGAATAAAATAATTAAATTTAAAATTAAAATAAATTCTAACAAATTTTATCATATTTAATAATATTTCTAAATTTAAATTATTAAAATTCATAAAATTTTAAAAATCAAATCATTTATTATTTTTTAACATTCCTCTAAACACAATATATATTTACAAATCAAATCAAATTCCACTTTTATACATCAAACACATTCTTATATGAAATTCATCGAATTGCTTTTGACAGACAGCAGGCCGAGACTAAAGTTTAAAACAAAAAATACAATTTGAAATTGAGAAGTTAACCGATGTTCTGAGTAGTTTTGTTTATGTAACTTCACACTTCGTTGTTGCAATTATTTAGAAACTAGATAGTTAACCGATGTTCGGAGTCGTTTTGCTTTATGAGCCACCTAACCCAGTTACCCTACGCGTTCCTTTTATATCCTTATAATATGAATTCTATCACTGTCCTTCATTCTAATTGGTTGCCAGAATGAAAATTGAGATGATATTTGTATCTTTTTTATATCAATATATTTAAAAAAAGTTTATATATTATTTTATTATACTTCTAAAATTATATATTAAAATATATTTTTTTTATATTAAAAAATTAGTTTAGTTTAATCTATTTTTTAATATTTTTTTTAATTTAAAATCTGTTGAGAAATTAGTTTAGCAACGAAATATTAAAAAAAATTAAATTTTAATGTTGAAAAATTGATTTCTCTTAAATCGACTTCTCAACAAATTTTTAATTTAAAAAAAAACACGTTGAAAAGTTAATTTGAACCAAATCGACTTCTCAATATAAAAAGAAAATATTTTGATATATAATTTTAAAAATGTAATAAAATAATATATAATTTTTTTTTAAGTATGTTTATATAAAAAAACCCGATATTTGTCAAGTTACCAAAATAATAAGAGAAAAGAAAAGGGGCCATATAAACTATATACATGTAGCAAAAAAGTGCTGCCACTTGTGCAACTCTAAATTAACTACTAAATGAATGCATTTTTTATCTTCTTTTTCTTAAGCTGCTTTTAGATATCACTGATAGTGATTGACCATATAATTTTTCCCACTACACAATGAACACCAGGTGTTGCCATAATAATTGGAGGAAACTAGATAATTGTTTAATGGGACCCATTTCCCTGTTGATCAAATTACATATAATGGACATATATGCATGCTTTAGAAGAAAAAACAATAAAGTAAGGTAGACTTTTGGGGGCCAAAAAGTAGGATAAGAACCAAGAAAAAAGTTAAGCCTCAAGCTTGAAAAACCACTATATATGATTATGGTACAGTGAGTGAGTTAGTGTGGGGTAGGTGGGTATCCCAGGACCCAGGCACCCAGGCAGTGCTCCTTTGAACAACGGAATCATTTTAAGACAAAAATAAAACCGAATAATTTAGTATGCTTCCTTGGACCTTATTATAATATACTAGGTTATTGAGCACAAGAGAAGAGTATAGTACTATAGTGTAAATGACAAGTCAGAATGATTGGGGAACATTTGAATGAGAAGCACGTGGAATCATACGGTGTTTGACTCAGTTTGGTCTCGTGCTCAGAGAAAGTGATACCTTGTCTACTGCTTTCATCACCTTGTTTTTGTCTTGAATGATAATTCGTCTTAACTCCATTTCAAAATTGTCGTAATGCATGAAGAAAATCAATGGTTTAAGTTTTGGACTTAATTTTTTTAAGTTTCTGGTATATTAGTTTTTCTCTTTACAATGATAAATAAGTTTTATTGATCGAATAAAACTTTCAAAAACAAATTAAATTTGATAATAACCCTAGATACTCGAAAAAACTAAAGGGATCAAAACCAAAACACTGCCAGAACAGAAGCAGAAAACTCTAAACATTTAATTAGAAAGAAGAAAACCCAACCACATGACATGTACGAAAATGCAAGGTTTTGAGCTTTCTAAAGAGCAAAACCATATGCATGCCACCTAAGTAAATATCCAATGGCGAAACCTGCCATATTAGGCATCCTTTGGGGGAAAAAATAAAAAATTGATGGATGACACATTCTGGTCTTTGAGAACAAGTTCAGCATGTTTCATTAATTTGAGACAATCATCTCTTTTCATTAACCTGGAAGACTATCATGAATTAATAACCAAATAAACGTCTTTCGTTTACTAGGAATTTATAAGGACCAAACCAAGTTCCAAAGAGAAGAATTTTACCACAGGAAGTGAACGACAGGTTCATGAAAAACTCCAAATGCCAATATAACTTACATAACCCGAACAAACTATAGTGAGCACCAGGACCAAATTAAATGTCACGTAGGACAATCTCCCTGTTAATTAAGTAGACTTCGAACTAATAATATCCTCTGCAATTTAGGAGGAAAAGAGAGACTGGATTAGACCAACGTCCCACCTAGAAGGTGCCACAATCAATTATTAGCTTATTGCACTGTAATACCAAATTTGAACCAATTAGACTTTGCCAAATCCGAAAAGGATATTCAATTAGAATTGGATGTCTTAAATTAACTTTTTTAAAAACTTAAGTTATAAGGTAAAAGCTCAGTCATTTTCTCTCCTTCCAAAATACCATGTCAGGCTCATGAATGACCCACATTCGCTACCATAAATGAACAAGATTGAAAGTACTTACTTCTTAAAACTTTGTAGAACAGACATTTGTTATCAATAGTTAGCCTCTAACTGTGCTTACAGATGATGGCTAAGTTAAAAGCTTTCAAATCCTTAAAACTCACACCACCTTTTTTTCTTTCTACAAAGGATATATTTCTTTTCAGATTGCTTTTGTCCCCACCAAAAGTCAGAAAACATCTAATGCAAAACCATTTAGGAGTTTAAAGCGGGACATAGAATATAAAGGCATAGCTGAGCTGTGAGCTGGAAGAGCTTCTCTTCCTTCGACCCAATAGCATTTTGTTCTTTCACCCTTGTAACTTCCTTACCTTATCTTTGATAAAAGCAGAAGTTTGCTTTTTTGAAAAGAAGCATGCAAGCAAATATTTGTCCTATATATGGACCAGCATATGAAATATTTAGCCGCTGAGCAAGTATAGTTCGAAGTTTGCATGTGAGGAGTATTTCGGCTAAAAAATGCAGCTGACTTGTCTAAAAATTTTGCTCATATTGACCCAAAATATCCATCAATATTTGTCACAACTCCTATCATGCATCTGCTTTGCTAGAATATAAAGGCATAGCTGAGCTGTGAGCTGGAAGAACTTCTCTTCCTTCCATCCAATAGCATTTTGTTCTTTCACCCTTGTAACTTCCTTACCTTATCTTTGATAAAAGCAGAAGTTTGCTTTTTTGAAAAGAAGCATGCAAGCAAAGATATTTGTCCTATATATGGACCAGTATATGAAATATTTAGCCGCTGAGCAAGTATAGTTCGAAGTTTGCATGTGAGGAGTATTTCGGCTAAAAAATGCAGCTGATTTGTCTAAAAATTTTGCTCATATTGACCCAAAATGTCCATCAATATTTGTCACAACTCCTATCATCTGCTTTACTAATTAAAGATTTTGCTCGTATTTGTTAGTTTTCCAAAAGTGCATAAATTCATGTGCAATAAATCTTTCTTTAAGGAAAGCACTCTGGTTGGGGCGGGCTAATCATTTTGTTCATAACCCGTTGCATCCGTTTAACCAGCACTTTCGAAATAATTTCATAAAACATAGCTAATAGGACAAAACTGAGACATGGAAGAAGCATGAGGTATTTAGGGGATTAAGGCAATAAGGTATAATTAAAAGCTCTAAGCATCTTACCCTCAAAAGAAAAAAAATGTTTGATCGTGAAGCATGCCACTCACCATAAGTCTTTAATTTGCTAGTTGTTTTTCCACAAGTCTAAGAGCATATGGGTCATCATGACCTCCGCTTTCTTTCAACAATTTATGCTCCTCAGACAACAATTCTATTTGGCGTTTAGAGATGGTAGCATGCTGGAAACTCCAATCCAGCAATGCATATTAGACTCAAGTGCTGCAGACTCACAAATTGGACAAACTGTGTCAATATGTTGATTGCATCTTTGCAAATTAACTCTCACTGGCAGTCTATCATGCAGAACCTTCCAACTGTACACCTTAATCTTACTTGGCAACTTTTAGGATAAGCGTGGATAGAGGAGTTTGGAGAGGAATAGAGGGAAAGATAATTTTTTATTTTAAGTAAAAATCTATTTATTTGAAATTATTTTAAAATGAGAGGTATAAAATGAGAGACTATCATGTAATCTTCTAATCACCTCTTATTTATTTTTATAAATATTTTATAATTATCTCAATTTAAAAATAAAAAAATATTCATCTCCTCACCTCTCCTTCAAATTTCTCCATATGTTTAGATTGGTAGTAATGCTAATAATTTAGAGTATCAACTGATACCAAAAATTAAGATAAAATCTCCAATTCTTTTAACCTTAAATTATGGCATGTATATGCGATACATTAATTTAGAGATTAGACTTTAGAGTTACTTGAACAAGAAGATAATGATGATGAGTTAATGACCATCTTGAGATCAATTCACAAATAATTGGAAGAAACATCATAATCCTCTTGTTAGTTTTCTGTGTGTGGGTGAGGAGAGAAACTAATCTTATTCCACAATGCGTATTTGTGTAATTTCAATGGGACAACTACATAACATACTGGTTAGGAATAGAGGTATCTCCTTGTGTTATAAATAGATGGGCTAACCTACCCATCATAATAAGTCCATACACAAGACCCATATATCACCACAGTCTACAATAGGTTTAAGTGCTTATAAAAACCTAATAACAAAAGTGATCATAAATAGACATAACCAAAAGATGCTCAACAAAATATGACATTCAATTAATTCCAATTTTAACTAATATGTGATTATGTTAGTCCACATATGATTAAATAACCAAACAGGTAAGAGATAGAATTGAGTGGAATGAAATAGAATAGTAAAAATTACCATTATTTGGATGTTTAAAAGGAGATGCAAAGGAATGAAATGGAGGGGACTCCATCCTCATTCATACCACTTCATTCCCTCATTTTTCTTTTCCTCCAAATTTTTAACTGGGGGAATGGAATGATTTATGATATTTCTTTGAATTTAATTTTGATTCATTGTTAGTGTAAAAAAAATTTTACACTGTTATCCAATCATGTTTTAGCATATTATTAAAGAGTTAGGCTTCTTAGGTAGTTGCTATGCCTATGATAGTCAAAATCTTTTAGTAATGTAGCAATATATGATTAGATAACAGTGTAAATAAATTTTACATTAACAGTGAATCAAAATTAAACTCTATTTCTTTTTTGTCCTTAATCCTTATATTTTTTTATATTTGAGATAAGGGCAATATGAGAACAATAAACTAATAATTTTTATCATTTCATTCACTTCTACTAAAACTTTCAAATAAAAGAGGAGAAATTTTCTTCCATTTTACCACTAAACATCCAAACAATCATATAAAAACTTTATTCCATTATATACCATTTCATTCTATCTACCATAAAACTTCCGCAGTCTTACGGACAAGATGGAATTCCGAGGTGTCCCATTAGCCATGAACCCCGGTAGAGTGTCCAAGGGGTCACGGAAAAAAACGGAAGCAACTTGGTAGCCACTCTGGACGGTATAACAAGAATGATTCCCAAAATTCCAAACTGGAGCATCTGTTCTCTTTGATGGTTGTACACTCAGAATCAATTAAGCCAACTCTGGCGAAAAAAGATTATGCACCAACATTGAGTTCCAAGCCAAAGATGACACAATTGGAGTTGATGAACCATAGGTCCATATATAGCAATATGTCAATATCTGTTCCGCGCTTTCCACCTATAGGAACTTGAGCAACATGAAATGGATATGTAGAAGGAAGCCACTCCAGGGATCAAAGAAAATTCGAATCATGTCATTACTACCCACTTTCAATGGAAAGCCTTCCTCAGGTGTCTTCCTTCTTTTCAGAAGAATACGCAAGTCCAAAATGGATTGTTAATTTGTTACCAATATCAGCAATATTCTGAAAGAATGGAAGGGAAAATATTTTCTAATAACACTCATAAGAACAAAGAGTAATCCACCATAACTAATCTACAGCTTTGCTTACCAAGCATCGCGAGCCTTGAGTTTGTGAGTTTAATTTTCTAAATTTCTAATTTTTTTGAGCTCTAGATTTCCAATTAGCACATTAAGGTTTGTGATGAACTCAATATTTTCTTTCACTAAATAAGAAATTAACAGCTTTAAGTTCAATTCCCTAAATTCATAATTATAATTAAATTCAAATTGTTTTCTACAACTATTATTGATTTATTTATATTTAATCTCTTAACTGAATATAATCAAATTAACACTTGCAATTATGAACACTATAACATACATACATATATAGTGAGATGAGTAGTTTATTGAGAGAGTGAGAGGAACAAATCTTGATCATTTGATCATCATGTCTGACATCATGTGAAGATGAGGCATATCTAGTGAGATGAGTGGTTTATTGTGAGAGTGAGAAAAGCAAATATTAATCATTAGATCATCCATGTATAGTCAAGATTAAAACATGAAGTCATGTGACTTTTTTAAGTGGTCATATGACTTTTAAGTAACTTCTAATCTTGACCATTCATATAAAATTTAATGGTCAAGATTGACTCCTCTCATATCTCATAATAAGATAATCCTCTTATTTGATATGCTATATATATATATATATAATTTTGGATAGTTAGATAATTTTGGATAGTTAGGGGGTCTCTTAGCACTTGAAGCCCGTCCTCTACCTTTTCCTTTCACTATATTGCTGGATGCATCCTTGCATTGGGTCGGTCGAAGGGTCTGACTTCTGAGCAATGAAACCCTTAGCGCCCCTTAGCACATTTTATTTCTTTAATATAATTTGTCAAAGCTGGACATGGGGACTTATGAAGATAATCTTAGAAACTGATTCTTTCGTCACTCTTCAATTGGTTCAAAGGGTTTTAGTTAGAGCCACCCATGTCGTCCTTTAGTTAGAGAGCCATTAGCAACCTTTTCAAGCGCCAATGGAGCGTTTGGCTTTGCCATACTTTCAGGGAAGCAAATAGAGCTGCAGATTGGATCGCTCCATTGTCTCATTCTAATATTTGACAGTACGCGTTAATATTTTTGAGTTATTACCTATCCGACATAGTAGCTCGTTTCTTTAGCTTATGTTTGGATGTTGGAGTTTGAAAGAAAAGAAATGTGAGAGATAAATTTTTATTTTTAAATTGAAAGAATTATAAATTATTTATAAAATCAAATAATGGATGATTGATTGATTATTTCTCATTTCAAAAAATTCTCAAATAAAAAGAATATTTATTTAAAATGAAAAATTATATATCTCCTCCAAATTTATTCATTCAAACATAAAATTCGTTCATCCAAATTATATATATATATATATATATATGAGGATCTACTTGTTTTTTAAGGAGTAAGTTTTGTAAAAAATTACACCATTAAATAACTTTTCGTAGAATTATAATTTTACCAATCTAACAATTAAATCATGTAATATTATCTTGAAAACCATACATACTAAATTTAAGATAAATTGGATATGCATAAATATTTAATCTTATAGCTAACATTCACTTGTATTTTGAAAAGCATATTATATGTTAAAATAAAGTAGTTAAATTAAGTATCAATTAATTTTAAAATTTTATAGACTTGATTTACTTAATGAAAACTTTTAATCCACCTATTGACTTAATGAAAACTTTTAATCCACCTATTAGCATGGGCAAAGCTAGAGCATATTAATAGGGGAGCCAAGTGGATTACATTGTTTGGCTTAGTGAGTTATTGACAGGAGAAGGGAGGGCCATGACCTCCTTTTGTCTTCAATAGGAGTTACTTCTGTTTATTGGATTGATGAAATTAAAAGTTTATGAAAAATTATTCAATAGAGTAAGTGTGTAAAAACTTAATTTTAGACTAAGTGGATTCCCACCATATACACATATATATATATATACATATATATATATTTGCCTCCACGAGTTCAATCTTTGATCAATCGAACATGAAGTACTTCAATTCTCCAATATCAATCTTCGTTACCTAACAACAAGACATATCGATTAAGCTCATCAGCTAATTTCAAGCAAACCAACAATAAATAATTTTTATTGATATTTCAATTGCTCGCATTATTTTGGTCAAACAATATTGTTCCATTACAATATCTGATAAGATATGATGCAGGCTAGGGGGCATCTCCATTTAATACAAATCGAGTGGTTATAGTGAAATAAAATATTCCAATTCATCTTCAAGACATTGTGTAGGCCAAGGTTCCTTTTGCAATTAATAAGACCCTTCACTAGTTCACCTCAGGTAATAGGATTTGGTGGAGTGCTATAGCAGCTTCGACTTGAAATTTATAGGAATTTATTAAACGATGAAGAAAAAAAGACGATAGCGAAGATACTATTGGCTTAGTTTGCACTTTGTAGTTTCCAAACTCTGATTTGTCTCTCTTTAAACTAGGTGAAAAAATCAAAGAAGAGGAGCCTGCACAGAGATACAAATGGGAAATCCTAGTCAACACATCTACCATTTAGATTCCTCAGACTTGCCTAGTCCACTATTGAGCGAGAGCTTGGGTCACCCAGAGGAAAAATTCCTGGCATCTGGGTTGGGCTTAAGCTATCAATTCGGACTGAACCCATTCATTCGGACCAACACTAATTCATAATCATATATTTTATTAAGCTATTTGAGTTGGCCTATAATTTTGATAGTTTTAAATTTTGGTTGTAAACAATAAGAAAAAAAAAAGATTTTAAAATGTATATATAATAATATGTTGGTGATTAACATTTCTCTCTTTATAAATAAATATTATATATATGTGTGGGGTTAAAATTTATGATATTTATGCAAGAATTTGTACAAAAAATTCTCAATATAGTTCATAATTTTTTTTACTAGATAGTGTGCTAAATATCCTCTTTATCATAAATAATTTCGTTAATTTGTTATGATTTTATCTTTTAAGAACTATATTAATAAATTTTTATTTTCAAGAACTAAATTAAAAGCGAATTCATTAGTTAGAGACTAAAAGAAAATAAATGAAACTATATATTATTATAATTATAATTATAATATTCTTAAAATTACTAATTAATTTTTTAAAAAATATAAAATGCGAGCCTGTAGTGTATTATAAATAGAATAGAATGATTAGTTTCCTTTCTCTCCATTTGGCCAAAACCTGTGTTATAACAAAAGAAACAGAAACATTACGACCTCAAATCAAAATTCAACGAACGAAAAAAAAAAAGACCAAAACGGAGACGGTGCCAACTCTCCCAACTCAGCAACCAATCAGATGAAATCATCCTATAAAAACAAAACCGCAAAAAAGGCGCCTTTCATTTCCAAATAACCCTCAACACCGCACCATAATTACACAAAAAACCACCCTCCCTCTAAATCCTCCTCACCACACACACTCTTCAATCCCTTCTATTCCAACGCAACAAAACCCCTCTTTCCCTCTCTTCTTCTCTCTGCCCCCCTTCAGATCCCTCACTTTCCCTCCCTACCCGTACCCTTCCTTCCCGAGAAAATGAGAGAAATCTTGCACATCCAGGGTGGGCAGTGCGGCAACCAAATCGGTGCCAAGTTCTGGGAGGTGATCTGCGACGAGCACGGCATCGACCACACCGGCAAGTACAGCGGCGACTCGGAGCTCCAGCTGGAGCGCATCAATGTCTATTACAACGAGGCCAGTGGTGGCAGGTACGTGCCACGTGCCGTCCTCATGGATCTGGAGCCGGGCACCATGGATTCCCTTAGATCCGGCCCTTTCGGGCAGATCTTCCGACCCGATAACTTCGTCTTCGGGCAGTCCGGTGCCGGCAACAACTGGGCCAAGGGTCATTACACCGAGGGTGCTGAGCTCATCGATTCCGTCTTGGATGTTGTCAGGAAGGAGGCCGAGAATTGCGATTGTTTGCAGGGTAATCATCGCAACCCACTTTTTTTTTTCTTCTTCTTTTGAAATCGTTTTGGATCTCGTGCTTTGTTGTTCTGGTTCCTGATTTGTTGCCTTGTATGTATTTCAGGGGCCTTGTTTTTATGATTTGTTCTGTTTGCTTCTTTCTATCTTTATATGATTTACTTCATAAGCTGCATACAGTGTCATTCAGCTTCTTTGCAATTTAGGGCGTGTTATTGTATGGTACATGATATGTAGGGAAACTGAAAAACTATAAGGATTTAATTTTGATCTGCTATCGGTTATAGTTAGTTTTTTTCACTCTCATCCTATTATGTGTTGATACATCATTAAAACATGCAAAACATGTTTGGATGATAATGTAAAAACTTTTACATTGGCAGTGGATCCAAATTAAAACTAAAAACTAGAATATGTTCTAGTACCTTATACAAGTTGATTTTTTGTTATTTCCTTCTATATTTTTAATGTCTTTATTAAAGTTGAGAGGTTATATGATTGCTGTCATCATCTACAAATGTAATTCCCAAAAATAAAAAAAATTGGACAACATTTTTAAATTGGCTGTGTGATCAGGGTGTATCTTTGGCTCTTATTTGGGTTTTATTGAAGTTCCTATGTTTTATGACATTTGTCTGGATTTGTTCATGATAGTTGTTTGCAATGGCAATCATATCATTGTTGGCCTCACAATTTGGATTTCCTACAATTCTGTCAAGATTTTTGTGCCTTCGAGTCTCTGACCATATTGGAATTTTTTTTTCTGTTAAAGCTAACTGATTGGCGTTTATTTTTTAAACTAAATAAAAAATATGAACAGGATTTCAAGTATGTCACTCTTTGGGGGGTGGCACTGGCTCGGGCATGGGAACACTTCTCATCTCAAAGATTCGGGAAGAGTATCCTGATCGTATGATGTTGACATTTTCTGTCTTTCCTTCCCCTAAGGTGTCTGACACGGTTGTAGAGCCATACAATGCCACACTTTCTGTGCATCAGCTTGTTGAAAATGCCGATGAATGCATGGTCTTGGACAATGAGGCTCTCTATGACATCTGCTTCCGTACTTTAAAGCTTGCTACACCATCATGTAAGTTTCTGATATCTCTTTTTGAATTTTAGTACAGTTAGTAAAACTTATTATTATTACTATTTATATGTTGTTGTTGTTGCTGCTACTTTTGTTCTTCTTATTATTGTGACTACTATTGGTGGCTATGCTGGTGTAGTTGTTTGCTACAGAGAAACTGTTAATATTAAGTAATGATTAATATAATGATGGTGGTGTACCTTTCAATTCACAATTTAAATATCACTATTGGTGGGAGGATTCAAGTGGGTTTAGGTATTGTGTCTCACTCATAGCTGGTGGTTATTGTTGGTGAACTTCTGCAATCATTTGGTTTTCAGTTGCTTTCTCTAAGTGGAATGTATTAGATTTTATTCTCATTTTAGGTGGAAGTTCATTTTTTTCATTTTTTTCCTTTTATTATTACAGTTGGTGACCTTAACCACCTCATTTCTGCTACCATGAGTGGAGTTACTTGTTGTCTACGTTTCCCTGGGCAACTGAACTCTGATCTTCGAAAGCTTGCAGTCAATCTTATCCCATTCCCCCGGCTCCATTTCTTTATGGTTGGGTTTGCACCCTTAACATCAAGAGGATCCCAGCAGTACCGTGCTTTGACTGTGCCTGAATTGACTCAGCAGATGTGGGATGCTAAGAACATGATGTGTGCTGCTGATCCACGCCATGGTCGTTATTTGACTGCTTCAGCAGTGTTCCGTGGTAAGATGAGCACCAAGGAGGTAGATGAGCAGATGATCAATGTGCAGAACAAGAACTCTTCTTACTTTGTTGAGTGGATACCTAATAATGTCAAGTCTAGCGTGTGTGATATCCCACCTAAGGGTCTTAAGATGGCATCCACTTTCATTGGTAATTCAACTTCAATTCAGGAGATGTTCAGGAGAGTTAGTGAGCAGTTCACAGCAATGTTCAGGCGCAAGGCTTTCTTGCACTGGTACACCGGTGAGGGAATGGACGAAATGGAATTCACTGAGGCTGAGAGTAACATGAATGATCTGGTTGCTGAGTACCAGCAATACCAGGATGCTACTGCTGACGAGGAAGAGTATGAGGAGGAAGACGAGGAGATTGGTGCTTAAGGCATCTTTGCGATTTGTCAAGATTGTTTCAAGTTTCAATATGGTTGTCTTTGAGCGAGTATAAGTTCAAATTGTGGAGCAGTGAAGTTAGATTGACTTGTTAATGTGTATGCTTATGTATTGATTGTGGTCATTGTATAAACTGGGTTTTGTTGACAATGCTTCTGTTCGTGAGGTTGACAATGCTTCTGTTCTTGAGATTAAGTCTTTTGATGTTTGTAATAGGTAAACGATTATATACACACCGAAGTCAGAAGATCTCGTTTTTCTTTTTCCTTTTTGCCTTTTTCTTTCGATATGTTGATTATAATTAATTGCCTTTGAATTAAACAACACTTAATATTTTTGGCCTTTTGTTTTCAATTTTAAATTAGCATGTTGGTACCTATTTGATCTGAAGCTCCTCTAAATGATTCCTCGTGTGCAAGCTTGGGCAGACTACTGTAATCCTTATCAAATTGCACGGGCGACGATAAATTAGGGCTACGAAAACCAGAGTCCTAGGTGGCAGTCGTTTGTTGTTATTGATTATAATCAATAATAAAGTTAATAACAAATATTATCAATTATTGGTGTTGTTATTGTTGTTTTAAATTTTAATGATAATAATCATCTGTGCTTTGAAAACTTAACAGGTCATTAAACTGGTGAGGGGAGATGGCAAGGTTTTGACGTTTAATTAGGGTAAAATTGATATTTTTTTGGTACATGTATATTCTATATACATGTATGTACCAAAAAGGATTGTAGATATTATATTTTTGTCTTTATTTTTATAAAAAATTTCCAATTAAAAAAGGAAATGAATGAAGAAAAAATTAATGTTATAATGCTCGGTGATCCAATTCAAACCCCGGGTCACTCGCTGGTCAGATTTAACATATTGACCTTTTGTTTTTTTTTGGGCAAACCCAATGATCAGGTAAAACCATCCAATTTGAATTGGGTAGAACCTAATTAATCCGAACATTTTGTCATTTTTTCTTCTTTTTTTAAAATTTTGATTGCTTTTTTTTTTAATCGAATCACTAAACTGATAGTCGAATCTATGCGTTGATAGGGTCAACCTTCTATCTGAGTTTTACAACTTTGGAAGAAATACATCAAAACTTGGAAAGCCTTATTTCTTGTTCCTATTGAAAAGTACAAGTTGCAAGCTTGTCAATGATATATGTATTTTCTTGTCTTGAACTTATGGTCATAAGTTATTGTATAAAATGATCATTTTATGAAATTTTGAGATCTGAACCATGACGAAAGGGGTATTTTAACTCGAACTTGATCTCATTATCTTTTATATGTCTTAAGCTTTCCGATAATTTTAACTTTAATTAGATATCTAGGTTAAAATTTATATTTTAAGAGAAATAGTATTTTCACGTAACACTGTCTAATGTCTATCCTATCCAACGGACGTTAAAGTAGCCCATTATTAACCAGCCCATTTCATTCATGTTATTTTCATTTTATTCATTTATTGGGTAAAAGTTTGAGGATTTTCGGGTTTTGGATTTGGGGTTGCTTGAAGTTTCAAAGTCACAAACCCCAGCTTGCACGCCAATGAGAGCCTCTGTGGCTCTGTCGCCAATGAGTAGCTTTCCTTCTATTTTCCTAAAAAATAAGAGCAGATTAAAAAAGAAAAAAGAAGAAAACATTGGAAATATTTATAATTGGGCAGAATTGTGTTTTCTACTGAAAATATATATGATCTACTATGCCCAAATCTCTATACTCTAGCCCATTATCAGAAGATAGTTATTGAATGAGTAGAACCTTTAACCTTATATAAGAACTTATCAAGAGCCTTCTCTAAATAACGTGAAACTTGAACTTCACACACAATACACACAGTTGAGGATTGTAAGTTTGAATCACACAAATCCAGAAAGTCTAACAGGAAAAATTATATTAAAACAAAATCATACAACTAACTTGTATATGGAGCGTGGGTGGGGGGTAGGGGTGATATATAGTATTTAATCCCCTGGTCATGTATCCTCTTGAATGTGTACACTAGCTCCAATCCAAAATAGATACCACTGTCATCCATATTAAATCCAAACTACCCTTATTTTGTTCTTCACTCACATTTGATTTTTCGAATGTTCTTCAGAAATGTAAAAGCTGACTGCTTCAGCTCAATTAATCAATTAAGATTCCTTGGTGAATTATTAGCCGAATGATGGCAAGTGGCAACGTTGTTGGCCGGCTCTATCCGTAGCCTGCATGAGCAAAACCCATCACTTACGTTATTCTTACGAGTTCAAAAGATGACCATTTCAGTTCTTAGCGCGGCATATTTGTGGGTTCACATCTTCTGTAGATTCGTATATAAACATAATGCAATGCCAGATTCATTCACCATTTATACCACACACACTGCTATTATATATTCCTGTTACAACATCTCCTAGTGCTTTGTGTTCTTGTCAAATGGCTAATCTCTCATTATTGCTGGCAGTTCTAGCTCTTTCACTTTCAGTTGTCTTAGCTGCTGATCATAGTACTCTCCAAGATTTCTGTGTGGCAGACCCAAAAGGCCAAGGTAAATCAAATACATGCACGTACAACTATCCATAATGACAGTTATCTGCGCATTTTACTTTAAAATCTATTTTTTTTTTTATATAGGTGCAATCGACATAAATATTTTATTGGAGAATAAAAGAAGTCAAAATTTTCACTCTAGAATATTGAAGTGGATATTTTGATAAAAAATGTGGTTACCGACTTGAAATTTGTAAACTATGATGATTTTATTATAAATTTTGATTATGAACTAAACTGAAAGTTTTTGTTAACTAATTACTTTGCACTTAAATTGAAGTTTCTACCTCTTTCATTAATGTTTATATATACTCAGAATGAATTACAATATTCTAATACACTTCTGTCCCTTGTTTAATTATGGCAGTGTTAGTGAATGGTTTGGTATGCAAGGACCCCAAACTTGTTGAAGCAAATGACTTCTTCTTTAGTGGCCTTCACTTAGCAGGCAACACCTCAAACCCTGTTGGGTCTAGAGTGACTCCAGTTGCAGCAACTCAGCTACCAGGATTGAACACTCTGGGCATCTCTCTTGTTCGCATTGACTATGCACCATGGGGAATTAACCCTCCTCACACGCACCCACGCGCTACTGAAATCTTGACTGTTCTTGATGGCAGCTTAGAAGTTGGATTCATCACTTCGAACCCAGAAAACCGTCACATGAGAAAAGTTCTACAAAAGGGTGATGTGTTTGTGTTTCCCATAGGACTCATCCACTATCAGAGAAATGTAGGCTATGGTAATGCTGTTGCCATTGCAGCTCTTAGCAGCCAAAACCCAGGAGTCATCACCATTGCTAATGCGGTGTTCGGGTCTACGCCAGACATAGCAAGCGACGTTCTCGTGAAGGCTTTCCAGTTGGATGACAAGGCCATCAATTATCTACAGTCCAAGTTCTAGAGAAGAAGTAAATTAAAACTGCTAGGACGAGAGATAATTTATTTTATTGTTTGCTCTGATTACGCATTTTGCATTGTTGTCTGTTGAATTGTGAGTGGTTTTCATACTCTTTCCAATTGTATGCTTCATTACTTGTAGTGGTATCCGTTATTTGATTAATATGTTTGAATTTGTTGCTAAGAGATTTGGTGCATTAATGAATACTTGCTTGTTGGTCTTTGGAACGTGAGGGAGAGAAATGTTTGTGATACGAAGGACTAAATGACTATTTTATTTAATTTCTATTTGATGTTGTTCCTTTATGTCTCCAGCACTAAGCCCATTTATAAATAGGCTTAATTTGCCGCCATTACAACCGACTTAGAGATTCTAGCTAGTATGTTCTGACTGTGTTTTAAGAAGCTGCTGACTTACGAAGTGCAACCGACTTAGTTCATCTAGAAACTTATTGTTTCCTACAAATTTCATGCCCAATAATTACATTTTGCACAGTTGATCTTTATATTTAACTTGCATGGGTATTTTTGAATTACATTATTTTTAGAATAATCGTTAATGAAGATATTTAGTTTTCATATGATGATTGTTATGTAAGTCAAACCAACTAACCAAGACGGCCTATAATTAAGTACAAATGCCAGCTACAACTTCTATAAGTTTACAATAATGATTCTTGTACATTATTTTTTTACATCACTTTTATACTTGGTTAACGATGAGTAAATTTTTTATTAATACAATATATTGTTTGATTAATGAGTTTTGGTAACCAATAACTTACAAGCTAGTAAAACTCATTATCCAAATGATATATATGCTGTATTAACCAAACATTTACTCATTGTTAACTAAGTGTAAAAACAGTGTGAAAAAAATGGTGTGCACATATCATTACTCATAAGTTTAATACTTCATGATGGTTCTTCCTCTACGGATGCTAGTATGCTACTAAGTACCGTAGTGTCATTAAGACACTTCAATATTAATCAATGACTACGTCTGATAATTCCTTTCCTGATGGACAAACTTGCCCAGTTTATGCATAAACCAACATCTTTACAGTAGGAAGCTATAAGAAGGGTTCTATTTTACCTCAACAATATATACCATGTTTCGTAGTTTTTTACACAATATATACCTCAAGTAGACTAAATCATGTGACCGAAAAAGGTAACCCAAATTAATTGTCATCTAATTGACAACATATGTTGCAATTTAAGTTTATCCTATAGATGTGGTTGTAGCCATGGTTGTTAAACTCGCATGTTAACTCATAAATTCTTCTGAGTTTACGAGTTTAGGTATCAAATTGAGCCAACTCGCCTCCCAGCTCGGACCTTGATGAGCTTGGGTAAACTCGTAAGTTCAAGACCAAGTTCACCAAGTTTGAACCATTGTGCTGATTTGAGTTAAAAAAAAGCCAAAACAGTAACATTTTGTTACAATTTTCAAAACTCACAGTTTTAGGCTTTCAGCTAGGTTAAGGATCCTTCCTCCCAACCTCAGTTCTCACCATCGTAACCTCTGATCTGCTCCATCCCAGCCTCGCCATCCTCTACTAGTCTTGCCAGAGCTTTGCTTGCGTTGTCGATGAGCTACTCTTCTCGCCACTACTCCTCTCGTCATCGATCTGCTTTGCGCACGTCTTGGTCACTTGTGTCTCTTAGCTTTGTGGGTGCATGCCTGCTATGCAAGTCCCACCATTTTGTTGTGTGTCTCTATTGGTCATGGTTGTGGGTGCATGTTGTGTGTCTCTATTTTGAACTTGTGTGTTTTATGTGTCTTTGTTGTGGGTGTGTGTTGCTACTGCTGCAAGCTCCATTCTTTTGTGGGTGTGTCTTTATTGTGGTTTACTCATTTATGTATGATTTTAATTTGTATTATCATACTTTGTTACTTTTGTTTGCTTTATTATAGAGTTGGAATATTGAAGGTTGATTATGGATATGATATTTTACTGTTGGGATATTATGATATGTTTTTTAATATTATTTTTGAAATAAGTAACTTTTACAAGTCAAGTTTTATAGAAACCCCACGAGTTTACGTAAATTCACGAGTTTCACAACATTAGTTGTAACCTTTGGTTTCCTTGTACTATATGACTTAGTTTTTCTTTTATTTCTTTAGCTTTTAAAAAGATTAACGTGCTCTTTCTGATCCAAGTTATGCAACACTTGCAATCATTTTCAGGAATATGAACCACTTAGATGTACAGAAATATATATATATATATATATATATATATATATATATCTGTAAAATTAATCCATGTCTCAACTTAAAGGTCACCGGTCCAGATGATTAGGTAAGATAAAAATTATAAATATAATATATGTTCTTTCACATAATATAATCATGAATACATAATTTGACGCCCATTACATCATAATCAAAGTTATTTTGTCGATGATTGTGTAATTTATTATCAGAAATAAAATAAAAGTCTCTGATAAAAGTATGATCACGTGATCTCCCTCTGTTCCTTTTCAATCAACGAACCTATCTCTTGCAGAAAACTCCTTGTCCATCAGTTCCTCTTGCGCAGCTTAAGCTAGGCAGCTCCAAACCCTCCATTGCAACTTCATTGTTGGATCCATTGTTACCAACGAAGCGAGCAACAGAACAGTCTGGAGAAAACAAGCTCGTAGTTTCAAACTCCTTTTCACCTCCCATTATAGGCATTTTTGCCCTAATATCCACGCGGCTCACATAGTTAGGTTTGTATGTTTGGCCCAACACGCCGCTCACTTCGTTGCTCAAAGAGAAGAACTTGAAGCCAAGATCAAGGTGAGCAAAACAGTCCTCTTTGCTAATGCCATAGTTGTGAATCCTGGAGTCTTCTTCAGTTATAGGGACAACCTTGGCTGTTATCCTTAATCTTCTTTCAACTTCAAGGATGACACTGTTTGTGCCAGAAGTCCTAACAAGGGAGACACTAGGGACACTAGAGGATTTCCATGTGGCACCTTCTGATTCCGGGAGAGTGATGGGTTCACCGTCAAAGGTTAGGACAAGGCGGTCTATGGAGTCTTCCCATATGGCTGTTTTATAGGCCCCAACGAAGACTTGGTGATTATCAAATAGAATGGCAATGGATTGTACCCAAGTGAAGTCCCTCTTCATGTCCTCGTTTCTTCTGCCTATGAAGTGACCATTTATGTGGAGGTTGGAATCGGATACAAGACAGAAGTTGCTATCTTTCTTGCCATGGAAGTAAAAAGTGATACCATCACCACCAATGAAACGAGGATCTTGGCAAACAGCTCCTGGTCTGTCACACTCTGTGAGTCATACATTCAATATAAAAAGTTAAATGCCTCTACCTTGTTATATATTAATTAGTTCCGAGTTTTTACCAAAAAAAAATTAGTTCCGAGCGTTTAATATAGGAGTTTAATGCAAATTTCAATAGAGAAGCATATATTAGAAAAAGACTTACTGCAAACCGGTTTGCAAGTGTCGCAATCAACCTCACACCCACTAGGGCAGGCGTTGGGACAAACATGTTCCATATTGTAACACTTTGTGTAATTCTTGTTCCTGCATCTAGATGTCTTTGGTGAGGAAGATTGACCGGTGCCAGGAGGAGTTGGAGAAGGTGTTGATGTTGATGGAGGTGAGGGAGAAGATGGATTAGTGCTGGGAGGTGTCGGAGAAGGTGTTGGTAGTGATGGAGGTGAGGGAGAAGGCGGTGATGATGGTGGTGGTGGATTTGCAGGTGTAGGTGATGACGGAGGTGTAGAAGATGTTGGTGGTGGATTCTCAGGGGTAGAAGGAGTAGGAGGAGATGGTGAAGGAGTTGAAGATGATGGTGGTGGATTCTCAGGTGTAGAGGATGAAGGTGGTGGGTTTTTTGGTGTAGAGTGCGTAGGAGGTGATGGTGGCGGAGTTGAAGACGCTGGTGGTGAGCTCTCTGGTGTTGAAGGGGTAGGAGGGGATGGTGTTGGGTTCTCTGGTGTAGAAGGGATTGGAGAATCTGGTGGAGGCTTTGCAGCCCCAACACAAATAGGTTTACAGGAGGCACACTCCACCGTGCATGCATCAGGGCAAAACTTGGGGCATACATGCACCAAATTATAGCAATGCTTGTACTTTTTTATCTTGCAGCTTGCATGGCTGGGATTTTTGGCGATTCCTGGAGGAGTAGCCCCTGCCACTGCAACTAGCACTAGTAGGATTGGCACCAAAACTTTAACGATTATTTGAGCCATATTGAATATAAACCAATTGGCTGTTCTTAGATTCAATACCTATTACTTCGTTTGAGTGAGAAAATCATAGCACGAGCATTACCTTTTGTAGGCATCAAGAGAATCTATGAAGAGTTATACACATGCCCAGAATTCCGGATCATAACTTTTGGATTGTATCTTCTTTTCTTCAGTAACAATATATTTTCACATGGTTCCTTAAGAAATTAAATTAGCTGAAGTCACTTTTGGTTCTATATAATATAGATTTATGATTGCTTCTATTACTTTTGAAGAACATGGCATATGTCACTTTAATATGAAGTAAAGGGTTGCAATGTTATTAGTTTTATAACTTTGCGGTTTGCCGCTTATTTGTAGAGGCAGGCAAATTAAGGTGTTGCCAGTAATATGAATGAAAGCCCAAGCATTAAAATGGGATATGAAGTAAACAATATACTAATTAAAAATAATTTGTGTACATCTTTTTCATTTTTACATCACTTTTATGTATTGGAGATTATCCTTGCATATGACTCATATACGTAATGAATTTCTTATACAAAAATTATACTAATCTTTATATAAAAATTAAAATGATATAAAACTTATATCATAACAAGAAATGTAAACATCTTCCTACAATGATTGCCTTATTGTTATTCTTTAAAAATGTTAACTTGTTACAAAGATGTCACTTATCAACCTTTACAGCAATGCATTATATTATTTAAAAAAAATTCTCTAATTTATTATTAGAGTTAGAGAAAATAGATTAATTAATCAATGGAATGAAAAATATTATTTTGGTCACTTGCGAACTGGTTGTCGTCTTTTTGAGGATACATGACTAGGTTCAACTTCCACTTCCATTTTCAAGTAATTCCTCATTCCGTTGGCCCATATCAAAATATGATAGCTTTACAATTGATGGATTGTTGAATGCAAGTATACATACATACATATATATATATATATATTGCAATTAGTTTTATTGTAATTAAGTGTATTGTGACAGATTCTACTTTTATCACAATTCTATGGGCTAAGGATATAATATTTTTTTAATAATTTTCCTGTTCTCGGAAAAGCAGATTAGTCTAAATTTGCTTAAACTGATCCGAACACTAATGATCACAACAACAAAATTATAATAACTTTGTATTTATTCTATGATATGTATATATATTATGATAGTTTTATTTTTATTCTTTTCAATTATAGATATTATTGGTTAAAGAAACATTACTTTTAAATGAGAAATCAACATGGCCTACATATCAAAATAGAATAACTTTGTGCTTACTCTGACATAAAAGCAAGAGTCACGGTACTTAAGAAATTTTCTATTATTTTAAATCTATTGAAAAAAGAAATATTTTATCCGGCACACTCACCATAATCTAATTTTTCTAAATAAAATTGGTTAGTTCTATGGTATATATAACTATTATTTTGATTGTACCAATATAATTTTTAGGATTGCAGTTTGTGATATTGGATTTTGCCACATACTAATTACACTTTCACTTTAAACATTGCCATATAATGAGAAGTGTGCATAGCTATTTGCCAAGCTAATTTGGACTTCTACAAGAAATCAGGGGACCAATGGGAATACAAGGTCCAGAACAATTACTCTGAGTCTTTGATAATAAAAATGAATTAGCTTAGACCCTTGTCCCATAAAATGGTTATCAACTCAATAATAAATATAATTGAGGCACATAACTACAAATGCAGCTTGGCCAAAGATAATTGCTCGAAGTACTTTTTAACAACTACTTTCAGGTTCATTGAAATGTAAAATGCTCAATGAAAAAAGCATGCATCAGCAAGAAAAAATAGATGATACATCCTCTGAATGGCAAGGTTCCTCTTGAAGGAAATCATTACCATTAGTACCACAAAGATCAAAATTATATTCATCGCTCACAAATAGAGAACAAAAATGAACAAGAGTTACATAAAATTAAACGTCAAGCAAACTTATCATATTAAATTAGGACACAATGCAATATCTGCCACATTATTCTACATGTACACTTATTATATAATTTCTTTGAAATTAGTCTGCATAATAGCAAAAATCGATGTTCCAATAACCGCCAACAACTATTATGATAGTAAAAACTTCATTCATCTTGTCCTTGAGCAAGATAGGAAAATTACATCACCAAAAGATTACTCCAAACTGTAACAATTCAAAGCATCCTTTATTTTTTGGACTGTTGAGGTTATAAGTGTGTTGACAGCCGCTACAGATTCCATATTTAGTTGCCTGATTGCAGCTGGACTACAAACCAGAATTTGGAAAGCCACAGTCAACAACGACCCTTCTGATCTCTCAACATTTCCACTGCCAAATGCTTCAGCAACTGCATTCGTTCGGCCATCTCCAGATATGATAAAGCCTGATGGAAGAATTGGAACTATTGAAGGGTCTTCTCCCATTATAGCCACATTTAAGGCTGCTACATCAGATGGAGCATATACAACATACGATCCCAAGGGATCTGTATAACTTTCTTGAAGAATCAGCACACCGTTCTCAGTAGGGATGAAAGGCTGCTCCACATGAACAATTGAAATGAATTTAATCAAGTTTACTTGAGCAATAATAATAAAGTTGGGAATTATATTCGTAAAAATTAAATTCAAAGTAGAATTTAATTTCAATCTATTGTTTTCTTTATACTGTTATCTAATCATGTGTTGATGTATCATTAAAAGAGTTAGATTTTCTAGATGGTTGTTGTGATAGTCAAACTCTTTTAATGATTTGACAACACATGATTGGATGATAATGTAAAAAACTTTTACACTAATAGTAAATTAAAATTAAAGTCTTCAAAGTAATTGCAAGAGCATATAAATTTTATAATTTACCTTTATTTTTTTGGTACATATAATTTACATTTATTTGAAATAAATTTACAATATTTAAGTATATAAAATTGTCATCCTCTTTTTTTATTCTTATGACATGTGGATTGCAATCATTGTTTCCATTTCACCAACTGAACTACGAGAATACAATAAATGACCCTATGTCTCAATTGACGGAGAGTTTGTACTGCAACCAAACCGAAAATCAAACTATAAAATTGTTTTATACAGAATTGAAACAAAATTAAGTTTTTTTTTTTTATCATAAAAAGAAGGTAAGTACATACCCGAATAATTGATATACAGTTGCCAGGATGAGTTCCGTTTGAGATGCGTGCAATCTCGTGCACTGGATTTCCACAGGAAAGAACATCCCACTGCAAGAAATTAACAAGTAATTATGAATGATTCTGTAATGCAAAATTTAAAATTTACAAACAAAAAACAAAAGATATTCTAATAAAATAAAAACAGTTTAGCTTGTGAACCTGAACTCGTCTTTTCTCATCTCTGAAGAAGTCAAAAACATTCTGAGGAGGGAGAGGAAGCCAAAGGGAGGTAGCAGCATTGACAATCATGCCATTTGGCTGCCCTGGCTCTGTGTTTTTGCGAATAGAGACCCTAACCCCGCTATTATTCTCCACAGTTAAATTTGGGAAGTCCAGCTCACTTGACATGTTTAAAATTCCACAAAAGCTCTTAACCATTCGATGAGAAAGCTTCATCACACTCCTCCTTCCTTCAAGTGAGTTGATCACTGAACAATGAATGACACAAACATAGCTATAAACACGTAATGGATATCAGAGGGAAAATAAATAAATGAATGAATAAGCAGCTGGGTTTGGAAGTAAAGATAAAGATCTAGTAACCTCCTCCAGCATCATGACTTGGTATCTTTTCAACAGAGAAGCAAGTAAATCTCTCGCACATTCTTTGAAGTTCCATAAGCCATCTTTCTGCTCCATATGCAATACTGCTACAAACAAGATCTCTATACAGCCGGTGCGTTTGGATCTTATCATCCACTTCCACATGTTCAACCCAAGTAACCTAGAATAAAGCATATAATATCATAACAAAAGCTTCTTCTTCTTCTTCTTCTTTTGTGAGAAACAAAAGCTTCTTTTATTTAGCATTATTAGATCGTCAAAATTGAGTAAAGCATACGAGGATGAAAATAAGGCCAAAAATATATATATGGGGATGGGATCCACAATATTACAAACAAAGGAGACTATTTGTTACGTCAACAACACTTATTATTAATTGTACATTAGAGCTTTTCATAACTCAACATTCAAAATAGCAACATGAAGTTGAATTCCAGGTTCTTCAGATGAGGTTTATGTATCTATAAAGATACTTGGCTAAAAATTTTGGTCACATGACATAAGTATGTATTAGACTTGTCAAATGAGCTGGCACGGCTTAAAAAACCGGCAGGAACGAAAAAAATGTTATGCCAAGCACGCCATAAGAAATGGAAAAAGTTAGATCTGTTCAAATTGGGCCAGCCCATTCATGATATTTTTCCTGCAGGAACTAAAAAAATGTCATGCCAAACAGGCCAACCCAAGACAAAAACATGTGGAAAAAGTTAGATTTATTCCAATTGGGCTAGCCCATTCAAGATATTTTTCAGGCAGGGACTAAAAAAACATCATGCCAAACAAGCCAACCCAAGATAAAACATGTGGAAGAAGCTATATCTGTTCAAATTGGGCCAGCCCATTCAAGATATTTCCTTTTATACAAAAGGATGAGATATGAATATTTGGGCCCGACCCTTAAAATAACTAGACCAAATGAGTGATTTTGAGTTCTAATTGACACTTATACTTACAATTACTTAAAAGAGAAAATATTTGAAAATATAATTGTATTTCTTAAATAAACTAAAAAATATAAATTATTTTACTTAAAAGTATTAATATTTTCCTTTCAAGAACATGTTTAAAATTTTGATGTCATTAGTGACAAATTCACTCATAAATCTTTTTTTTTAATGAAATATAGACTAAAAAGGTTGCTACATCTATCATGTTTAAAAAAGATAGACCAAAAAGAGGAATGCCAAAAGTTTTTTTTTGTTGATACTAATATTGTTAAAATTGAATAAGATAGTGAACTAGTGAGACTTCCGGTTCCGGTATAACATGTTTAGCCATTTAAATTAGTTGGTCCAATATGATGACATGATAAAAAAAATCAACAAGCAAAAATACAAAATATATAAAAATATTTAATTTTATTTTAAAAAAATAGCCGATCGGTTTAATTGAATTTTGATATTCAAAGTAGTATAATTATAAATTCGGTTATACAACTAAATCAATAGTCGGATTATCTAATCCGGTATTCACACATTAATTGATATTTTCCTCTAAAAACTGTTTTTCTGGGCCATATCCTACATTTTGATCATAATAGTAACACATCTATCCATGTATTCTATTTCATAAATGTAATTACTTACCACGGAAGACCCATTACGCATTTCGTGAATCATGCATCCCGAGGGAAGCCTCCAAGTGCGAGAGAGAGGACTGTCCTCTTTCAAGTAATCAAATGAGACATCTGTTATCACCCATATACCAACTTCAACTTGTTGACAATAGCGAAGGAAGTAGAATTCGCGAGATGGTACTAGAGGTGACAGAATGTGCATTTCTCCATACATCTGCAGAAAAAGTCTTGACTTGTTACCAAATCGAAAAATTATATCAAAGAAACTTACATAAGCAAGGTTTGCACAAAAATATACCAACTGCAATGCTCCACTTCGATTTTCTAACAAACCGCTTTCAAGTACTTGGATTGTTTGTGCTTTTGTAACAATTGTTGGGAAAAGATTAACCCATTTGTCCTGGAAAGATGAGTATAATACTCTTGTGATGAGTATATTATATATATCTATATATATATATATATCTTCATTGTAGATAATCAATGTAACATTAAAGAGAGAGGGGAGAATATTTAACAAACAAAAGAGTTGTAAGTGCTAACCGAATCTAGAAACATGTCAACCAATTGCATCCCACTAATGCTCACTATTCGTGAATCTTTTGATGATTCTACACGCGCGTTGGAACCTTTGAAGTGATTAACCCTAGGGAATATCTTTTCATAGCTTTCACGATGAAGAACGAATTTCCCACCTGCTGAAGACTTGACCCAGAAGGGCTCATTGTTACGCACAAGGCTAACTAATTCTTCCATAGCAGTAGTTGCAGCCTCTGACATTAGTGCTTTTTCCATATCACTTTCGTTCGTTGGGTTGAGCTGGGGCAATAATATATCATCATCCAAAATTAGTGAGCCAAAATTTTGATCAAGACAAGGACTTCCAATCGATTGGTTTAGCGAACTTCCAAGTGCTGGATCATATGAAGATCCTATGATAGGAATAGAAGCCTGCAACTCAGGTTGTGACATCGGTGTCTCCAAGTACCTTGCAAGAAGGTTAGACACTTTCTCATGCTGAAAAACAATTCATAAATAAATATTAATTAAAATGAATCATTGTAGCCCTTTGTCAAAAAAACCTAGTCAAATATATGATTCATATCAAAAGAGAATCAATTAAACTATTAAAATGAATCATTGTTGCCCTTTGTCAAAAAAACTAGTCAAATATATGATTCATATCAAAAGAGAATCAATTAAACTTTAACGAGTTCACTAGCCTCATCCTTTAGCTGAGCATTTTCAAGCTGCATTTTTTGCATAAAAAGTTCATGCTCTTCTTCCGGAAAGGGTTGACCCCCACAAGCTGGGCAAAGTATATTCTTCAATGCCTCTCTGATTACGAGGTTTTCGTTTTGCATCCTATCATTCTCAACCCGAAGAGCAGTGTTATCTGCTCGCTCATTTTGAGTCTTAAGATAACAAATATATAAAATGATCAGCACTACTTATCAACGCATGTAACAGAATTTGTCTATAATGAAGTATCAGACTAAAGAAAATAAATCACCTTTATTTGAGTCCTCTTATTCTGAAACCAAAACTTTATTTGTTTTGGCTCAAGCCCAACCTCCATGGCTAATTGACGTCGTTGGCTTTCATCTGGATGTGGGCACTCCCTGATAAATCTTTATTTCAAACATAAAAATCCCAATTAGTTGAGACTTGAGAGTGTATAGAGCAGTGTTATTAAAACTGGCCAGAATCAACAAAAATTCAACTGGTTAAACTAATCAATTGAATTAGATGACATCATAATTACATCATATATATATATATATATATATATGATAAATTTAATATATATCATTAAATTTATTTATGAAAGAAAAAAGTAACTAAGTATTTTTATGATTGATAATTTTAATATATAATATTTATAAATGAAAAAAGTAACTAAAAAAACAGTAGTAGTTGGTTCATAAAAAAATGATTTTAATTTTTTTACCAGTTCAATCTAGTCTAGTATAAATCTGATTAACTATTTTCTGGTTTAATTGTCCCGTGTAATCTAAACACACAATAGTTATATACAGTAATGAGTTAAATAACAAATACAAAATAAAAAACCTGACCTGGGGAGAGAGAGTGGGGGGGGGGGGGAGGAGTTTGATATTAGGATCAATCAGCCTCCACTTGATAGAATTTGATATGTTTTTAAATCAATAATGAATGCTATAACATACAGAGGATTTCTACAAGATGTTATATCATAAGCTGTCGCATGAACTTCTGTGTTTCGTTAGGATTGATTCATGCCACATCATCTACATGTATAATAAAGTAAGCCGATTCTGTCACATGTGTCGCCACTTCGATTCTGTCACATGTGTTGCCACTTAATGCTTTTATTTTCTCGCCCACAGTTTTTTTTACTTCTTGTATTGAATTTTTAAATTTGTGCATTTCTTCGGTGCTGAGCACGGAGTCCTGTACTAGTTAGTATCTAGTTTTGTGAAGAAACTTTCGTGCCATTTATCGTTTTTCTTTTTAAATATGTCTATATAAAACATCTATATGAGAGTAATAAAAAATTTAGTTGCTTTTCTTTACTTATTGCCACTTCATAACATATAAGGAAATGGAATGATATACATAAATGATAGATAGAATTTTAGGATATACTATAATCATTCCAAATCCATTCTCCTCTCCATCCCGAATTTGTTTGAAAGCATAGACAAAATAAACACAACAAAAAAATAGTTTGAATTAGAATCTGATTAACTGAAAAAGACAACTTCCGTTCCATTTTTACAGAGAACGTCAAGTGCGTCAAAAATTTATTGAGATATTTATATTATCGATGTAATTTCACGATCATTCAATACTAAAGGGTTAGGACATAAAAATTGCCAAAAATACATTATATTAAAGGAAAAAATGGAAAAATAAAATCTATAATCAATATATAAACATAAAGGAAGCGATTCATATATATACTTAAGCAGGAGATCAAGCCATTCGTCATGATCATACAATCAAAGATACCAAGTTAATTCTCTAAAACCTTTAATCAAATGTAATTAAGCAAAGGAAAACCCCATGTCATCAAAGAGTCCAAGCCAAACAAAGAAAACTACGATAAATTATTCATCATCAATGCAGAGAAATGGATTGAACTTTATTAAAAACATAAAAGGTTTTATGATATAGCTCGCACTATAATTCTCCAAAGAGTATAGGTTGTCAGTTGTCAATGTCAGTATCTAATCCTGTGGATTGATATAAGGTTAGCCCTTTTCATATCCTTCACCCATAAAGCGAGATCAATGCTCCATCAAAACCAAGCAAATGGAAATCTTAAAAGAAATATATAAAACGAAAAGAATGTCAACATGCAAGGGTCATCTTACTTTTCAAGTATAGCTGTTTGAGAGGAATTAAGACGTTGGTAGGATCTTTTTTCCTTGAGTGAATTGTGAGTGTCTTCATCACCACACCCACCAGCACCTCCTATTGGAAAATCCATTTTTAAACCTCGGTAAGGAAATTATACACTTGCAAATACTAGAGCTTTTTTCCCCTCTGTTCTGTGTCTGAGATATGTGAACTCTTAGGGTATTTATATTTGCTAATTAGCCCTTCATGACACTTTCGATGTAGTTAGCACACATGGATTAGCCTTCACAGGCCAATTCCACAAAAGGAAAAACCAATAAAGAGAAAGCTATAATCTGATTACTTCCTGGACTAGGATTTTTCCTTTGGATTCTTGTGTGTGACGGTAAATGGAAAAGTTTTTTCTTTTCAATATAAGCACCTATCACCTCCAACCAGGTAGCGGCTAAATCACTGATAAGGTAGGAAAAGTTATGGAAAGGAGATATTTTGTGAAGATAGCATATTTGGGAAAAGATTATTGTATAGAAAAAATGATAATGTAACGGAAGGTTTTTATAGCCTTCTATTTGTACCTAGATTACAAAACATAGATGAAAAAATTGTAGAGATTGGGTGCATGTAGAAAGGCGAAGATTGGTGAAAAATAAAATCAAAGTAAAAACAAAACCCACAGAAAGATAAATTTGACTTTAAAAAATGAGATGAGTGGGTTTCGGGATTGGTGGCTTTAAACAAATGTTGGTCATGGAGTTTGTGCTTAGGGAAAGAAAAACTTCACATTTGCCTTTTACGCCACATAAGCTAACAGACTTAGCATGTGTTCTTGGCTGGACAAAAGTTATGACTATGACCACAGTATTAATTTTAAAAAAAAGGCAAATACTGCTTTAAGGACATTTTTATTCAGATATTGATAAATACTAAAGACCCAAAATAAAGTCAAAAGTGTATATGTGTCCATGATGCTTTAACTCAAATGACACCAAATCGTTTTGAGAGGGCTACTTGATCTTGGAATCGAATTTCTCATTCAGTCTCTGCACTTTAGCCTATCATCATTCTCCTCGTATGAAGTCATAGACATCTTTAATAAACAAAAAGAAAAATTCAAAAGTGAGTTTAAAAAGAAAAGAAAAAACAACTCAACGATGAGCTTACAGTAATCTATTTTAACAAATCATTCTTACAAAAACCCTAACCTTTTTAATGGCTGCATACATGTTTATAATATTTTGTATATTAAGATTTAAAGCCTAACATTATTTATTGTTCAAAGAGTTTACACATACTTTTTTTTTTTTGGCTATTTTCTTTTCTTTTCTTTCACATCCCCATCTTCTCAAAATTTGCAACGGTATGGAATTTACTTTCAAGCCAAAATATAAATAAATTTTCATCTATTTTGAGTAATCTTCTAAACACTTACTTTAATTTTTAATCTTCATTAATGAATCAAGTTAAACTTAAATGAAAGTATTAAGTAGTATTATCTTTTAATGCATGCAAATATTGCCTTTTTTTTTGTAGAGAAAACGTTATAATGCCTCAAGCGGTTGGGTTGGGAAGTTTGGGTAGATGTTCTAGGTTCGATTCTTTATGTAACAGAAAAAGAAAAGAATAGATAACGTTATAATATTAATCAAAATTTTAAAAAAAAATCAGCAAAAAACAAAAGTAACAAAAAAAATAATCAAAAAACACTCATGAAATACACAGAAATAGGGGGGAAATTAAGGGGGCGAAAAAAGGAAAAGTTCCAACAAAGAAATATATTACAAACTATTTCCACTGATTCTAATTTTTTTTGTTGAATTGCTTAACAGATCACTTCGTAGTTATCAAAAATCTTTGTATTACAGTTCTTCTAAATTCTCCATAAAATGAAAACAGCAAATACTTATAGAAGGCAAGATGTAAAATATAACTACAGTTATCTATTTACAAATATGGTGTATCTATAACAAATATGGTGCATCTATAATAATTTTCACACTTTTTCCCATGACATGTATATATATACATGAATAGTCATTTCGTAATTATTAAATTTTTTAATTATGTGTGGCATTTCTTTGAACAATGAATTACTTAATTATATATTAATAACAATAAAATAGAAATATTTAATCAAAATTCTCGTAACAATTGTAGACTTAATGAGTTTAATTAGTGCTATCAAGATACTGATCTATAATAAGTTGGGTACTCTGATTTACTTTCAAAGTGGGACTACAATGTTGGGATGCCTTTTATCAAGTTTGAAGGCAAACTAACATATAAGATAACTAAAGAAATAAGGCAAAAATGTATGATACCTGCCAATGGATTTTTAATTAATGGCACATAATATTTTTGGAAAGTACGTACTTGATCTCCAGTTCCTTTTTTACTATGGGTTTCATTATTTATATTTAGTTTAACCTATTTTTTTAGCACCCCTTACCAAATCTTCGAATCTTCCTGGCAACCAAAAAATAAAAGAAAAATGTACGGTACCTAAACTGATTAACTTAAGTTATTATAGTATATCAATAATTAATTGATCTTACATTTAATGTCAAATTAAAAATATAATCGCGTTTGATTTTACCCTCGTCAACAAAAATTATGTATGAGGTCCCAAATATCATGTAATAAGATAAACTATACGGTACGTAAAAGCAATATGGTTAGAGAGGTTCTGATAGTGGTCCAAATAAATTTTATTTATATTATTATTTACGAATTTATTAAAAATAGGGTTTATTTATAAGAATAACATTCATCAATGATTTTTAAAACACTAACTTATATTGTTGAAGACATGATGTAAGCAATCACATCTCAAAATGCATGTGCTAATCCAACAACATGCAAGGGTTGAAAGGCTAGGTGATCTGCAACTCTCATTCTCTTCCGTATCAATTCTCAATGGGACAAACTGAAGAGTCTTAATTCCGCAGGTATAGAGTACAAAGAGATATCCATAAATTTAATATATAACCTAATTGCCCCTCTCATCATGGGCCTATTAGGTTAAGGCTCACATTATTTTTTCTTAACTATACTAATCAAGTATTAGGTGCCCTGCCCATTATAAATTGATTATTAAATTATTGGACTCTAATACATCCTTAAATGAATCAAAATTTTGGTTTATTTTTAACAAAACAAAATAACAATTGATTGTCTTAAAAAAATATTCAATATTATTTACTTAGGATTCAATTTTTTTGTCTCCTCTTCTTATTTCCAATCTTGTCCCTTCAATCAAATATTGATAACTAAGAGAGAAACATAATTATTGTTGTCGCCCACAACATTTTATTACAAGACATGATTGAGAACAGGGAGAGAGGAAAATGAATTTGAATCCATTCATTTAAGGGCTCCTTTTATTGACTAATTAACTTAGCAAGTTAGCCTAAGGATATTTTCAATTTGAGAAAAATTAGTTTTGCTTTTGGACAAATAAGATTTCTTGTTATTGAGCATAAAATTTTACTTTAACTTAAAAAATCCAAACTGTCTTCTATATCTACATTAATTTATCATAAAGTTGTGCTTATAACCCCTTTGTTCGGATTGTCACCACTTTAATTACCCCCTTTTAAAAATTTTAATTAGAAAGTCTTTGAAGATGTGCACGAGTTCATAGACAAGTGATAAGAACAATTAGTCAGAAGTGATAAATAAAGTTAACTCAAATTGAAACTAAAACAAATAGAAATCTTCGTATCAAATAATATCTCTCAGGCTATCGACTATCAAGTTTAATTTCTTGACTGTAAACATTCAAATTTGTCTGAATTAAAAATATATAATAATTAAAATTAAAAATTATTTTATGTTTTATCATTTTTAAAAAATTATTTACTTTTTTATTGAAAAATAATAATTGATAGCATTGAGAGAAAAAGACCCACTAAGCCTAGATTCCAAAGCCTTTGGTCCAAGACCCAACGGCCTAAACGTTCCTCTTCATGACTTAGGGAGAGGGTTCGTTTCTATTTTTGTGTTAGAATATTTAGAGCATTGGAAGATTGTAAGGATTTTCAGTTACTCTTATTTTTGCTGCTTGTTGAGAATATGTATAATTGTTTAACATGAATATGGGTGGATATCTGTGTGGGGTGTTTAGTATTTCAAGTCATCTTAATGCTCTGATTTTGTGTTGTTTTGGTAATAACTCATGATACTATTGAGTTCCCATTGAAAATGTGCTTGATGAATTGACCCGGTTACATTGTGAGTTACCATTTCGGTACTTGTTGCTTATACTGTGTTTGATAAATTGTTGGATCCTTGGAAGTATGCTGGGTGAGATACAAGGGACCATTATCCTGCTCATGATGATTGTTTTGGCCCTTAATTTGGTTTTACGCTTTGGGGTCTGTTAATAGCTATTGAGGCAGTGGTGTCTTTATTCCTTGAGTTAGTTTTCCTAGTTCTGGAATCCATAGTGTCGTTCGCTGTTTGTGTGGCCATTTTTATTTTATTTTTGGCTGTCTAAATCTTCAGCATATTGATTTGGGATTCTGAAAGAATTTATCACGAGAAAAGTCTGTGTGTGCTTAGTCGCTTGTTCTTGTGCACTTAATAAGAGCCTATATATGTAAGTAAAATTGCTTTGAGAAGCAATTAATAGTATCATTAAATATAATAAATTATTAAATGTTAAATTTTAAAGAAAAAATGAAATAATAAAATTAAAAAAATACAAAAATATTAAGGACAAGTATTGTCAACTCATATAATTAAAATTTAAATAATTGAATAGAGAAATTAAAAAAAAGATAATAATTCTAACATAAAAACTTAATTTACAACATTTCCTTTATTTATTTTTACAAGTTTTTGTTAAAAAAATAATTTATAAATTTAATATCTCTAAAATAATAATTATACATAAAAAAACATTATTTTGAATAAAAATAACAAATATAAAATAATTTGTAGAAAGCACGAATAAAATGAAATGAAAAAAAATCTCTAACTTAAAATATTAATTTTAAACATTTTATTCATCTATTTATAAAAAAATTTACAAAAACAATACTTCATAAACTATATTCAAAATAATAATTATAAATAAAAATATTATTTTAAATAATATGAAATATAAAATAATTCGTGCTCTAGTTTTTGGTGTATAATCTTGTACTTGGTGGTGTTGTCCTGATCATAAAAATCTTGTGTACTGTTAACGGGTGTTAACTCATCTGGTCAGACTTTCTGCTCATACTAATCATGACTTGAATTCAAATTCAATTTGGTTGACAATCTATAATCTCATAATAAATTCTTTCTGAGATTGGTAGTTTGCTTTAACTTTAAATTAGAGATGAGCATTCCCCTCACATAAACTTTTTTTTCACAAAAAATAAAAATCTTGTGCACTTTAATATTTCATTAAATGAATGGGTCTGTGTAGTTGGTATTGTAATTATATTGAATAATTTTATATCTTTATAATGAATAACCTAATAATCCTTCTAATATTTATTCAAAGAAGAAAATTTTAAATACTTTTGAATTCTTAAGATATTAAATGTTTTTATTTTTTTATTTAATAGTTTTTGTTTTAAATAATTAAGAGAATATTATGAGGATTTGTTAAAAGGAAATAACAATACTCAATCATATTTCTCACTTGAGTAATGTTATATTCTCTGAACAACTCTTCTTAACATTTTTTTAATTACTTAAAATTGAAAATATTAAATAAAAAAATAAAATTATTTAATATTTTGGGAATTAAAATATTATTTAATATTTTATTTTTTAAATAATTAAGAGAATTATTAAAAAAATTATTAGACTTACTTACTTGTGCATAATTAATATGTTGACTTGTTTCCATCTAAAAGTCTTTGCAAGTGAATGCGGGAATGGTTGCTCTGGTGCCTTGATGAAGGAACCCCGTCAAGTAGCCATGTGTTTTCCTTTTCCTTGGGGGATATTCGCTAAACTGGTTCGCTAATAATATTAGGAATTAAACTTGATTTGTTTTCTTAGTTAGAAAATGGAGTCTTATGGCCCAAGATTCTTTGGTGTAGGCAGATATGTTTTCTTTTGTTATATTTATTTATTTTTAGTTACTTATCTTGTTTTTATTATCTTTATCTTTTATTACTTCACTTGTTATGATCTTATTGAATTGTCCAATTAATCTTTTACTTTTTCTTTGTGCTTGATTATTTTATCTATATAAAATAATTGCAAGAAAGATAATAAATAAATAATAATGCAGCTTTCTTTTCCATATCGTTTGTACTTAGAACGTTTTTATATATAGTTTTTAAACTAGTTATGGTCCAATGTTTTTACCCCGTTTAGTAAAAGAAAAAAATTAGGATTGATTTATGGCCAACTATGATGTTGAATTTTATTTAGGATGTGTAAAAATTGAGTTTAGGGGTCTTAAGGACTTAGGTATTCTCTGTCTAAATGTTGGAGTTATTTTATGTCTTAGTATCATATTCAATCACATTTAAGATATGATAGCTTGCAAGCTCATTTAATCAATTTTTTTTATAAAATCCAATTAATCAATTTTTTTAAAATAAGAAATTAAAATTAACCAACTCACAATCTTATTAAGAACTATGTGACTTAAATTTTTTATTACATGCAAGAGATACATAAACACTCACAACAAAATAAAGTTGTAAATATTTTTATTTAACTTTTATCTTTATTTGCTTCTGAGTTTTGTAAATTTTTAATTAGACTTTTGATCATTTTATTAGTTAGTAAATATTTTAATGTTTATTTTCTACTTATATTATAAATATTTGTTTGTAATTTTAGTCTTTTATTATTGATATGTTTGCTAATTATTTTTGTCCTTGTTTATTTGTTTTATGGGGATAAATAAAATATGTTTGAGTTATTTTTAATTTGCACAATATTTAACTTTAGGATAGCTATCTCAGAACAAATGTATTCTTAGAGATATAAAACCATTCATAAGTTTCATCTAACAACTTTAATTTTTGGAATAGTTGTCCTACCTAACAATATTCCTTTTGCCAAGTTAAAACACATACAAAGACCTTTTGATTCTTGCATGCATGCAATTTAAAATGTGGAAATTTGGTTTCTTATCAAGTTTATGGAAGTGCTTTTTCTTAAGAGGATCTTGAGTGATATTTCTTCACCCTTAGACACTTTGAGAGTGGTTAGGTGAGTGACCCCAAATTGATGAGAAGTATGAAATTAGGGAACCTAAGCCTCTAATCGGACTTTACATTGATCATCTCTATGTTCATTGAATATGCCTATTACTTGGATCTGTTGTTCTTTGGGGTTCCTAATTCACAATCATATTTTGAAAATTCAGATCTCTATTTGGCTTTAGTAATTGCTTGAGGACAAGCAAAACCTTAAGCTTGGGGTAGTTTGATGTGTGTGATTCTTCATGTCATTTTGAGTTTAGTTTGCATACATTTCATTATCTTTTTAGTACATTTATTCATTTGATCTTCCGTTTTTGTTTTAGTTCGGATAATTGCGGTGTGTTTATGTTCAATTGCAGGAATGATGCAATATTGAAGCTTGGAAGAGCCAAAACGGAACTACCATGAAGAGATACTGAGATCTCAAAAATCAGCTGGACCCCTGAGGAGTAATTTGAGCATAACTTGAGCTACAGAGGTCATTTTGAGGTGATTCCAGTTGCTATGGAAAGCTAAGACACAAGGCTACAAGTTTGATGTTAGACACTTTGGCAAATTCCCCAAGATGCTTGATGGACAGAGGCAACCACAGCCTGGCCGTGGTTGAAACCACGACCATGGTGTGAGAAACTCGCACCTTCAGAATTCCTGAGGCAGAGCCAACCACGGCCTGGCCGTGGTGGCCACCACGGCCGTGGTTGGCTTTCAGAGTTCGAAATCCTCAAGCCAGAGCCAACCACGGCCGTGGTTGGCAGCCTGACACTTCATACTTGCAATTTTGAGGCCCTGGAGTTAGCCCATTCCTTGTTTTCTGACCTAAAAAGAATTAGGGTTGAGAGAGAAGAGGGGGTGGTGTATAAAGGGCAAGCTATTAAGGTTGAGTGGGGAGCTTGGTCTTGGAGGAACTTCACAAGAGCAGCCACAAGTTTTCTGCAGAGTTTTTCTTCTCATCTCTTCTAGTCTTTGTATTTTATTTTCTGAATGTTGTTCTTCATTCTTATGGATTGTATTTTGATAAACATGTTTGAGTAGTTCTTTTGTTCTAGGAATTGGTAGTAACCCGATGGTGTATTGACAATGCTTGATGTATGAATTTGTTATCTCTTCAATGCTAAGTTTATCTTGATTCAGTTTTTGGCACACCAAATGTTTGTGAAAATGCTGGCCACATTGTTTGTATAATCTTAGTCATTAAGGGAAAAACTGAAAGGTGACTCTTGATAATTGAACTCCATAAACTGAACTTGAACTTTTAAATCACGAAAGTAGATTAAAACTCTTGAGGTGTTCTTTGAATCATCTGCTCTTAATGGATTCTTTCTAATTTGATTATCATGAAAATAGAAATTGAGTTAGATTGAATACGTTATTGTATTCTGAAAGGAAACAATAATTCATTAGGATGATTCGTCTTCAAATGTAACTTAGTTGAGAAGAGGTGATAAGATTACAGACTTGTTCATTACCATCGTGGTGAACCCATATCTTAGATCTCTTAAAAACCAGATTTATCTACACTGTTTTTCTGCATTCATTCTAAAATTGATATTCTTATTTATTTCCAGATTTTAGTTTCTATGTTCTTGTTCTATCACCACAATTTTATAACATTGGTTTCACCTAGTTAATCACAATTAAGGGTAATTGTTAATCATAATCCAAGTCCCTGTGGATTGATATTTTTACTACTTGACGAAATCGTACACTTGCGATACGAACCACATAATTGACCTTTGACATGTATCAAAGACACTATAGGATTAGGTTTTCATCATTCTTTATATATAAACAGATTCTCAAACCCAACTTTGATTCATATACTAATTTTCAAAATTTTAAAAGAATTTTTTAAACTTTCTTCTAATCAAATAAAAATGATCGGGACCTCCTAATTTTTGTTTTAAAAAATCAGTTGTGATGCTCATTGCGGACATCCTTTTCTGGTAATTACTAAATGTT
The DNA here is from genome assembly GCA_023212625.1 of Styphnolobium japonicum. Classification (NCBI taxonomy): domain Eukaryota; kingdom Viridiplantae; phylum Streptophyta; class Magnoliopsida; order Fabales; family Fabaceae; genus Styphnolobium; species Styphnolobium japonicum. The sequence continues at coordinate 12,949,095 of JALBWW010000003.1, read as the reverse complement.
GGCAAAAAATTTCATGAACGCTAAATTTAGCAGCGATAAAAAAAAAAATTGAGTTTGTCAAAAAAATGTCATATAACTCGCGTAACTGAAACGGATATTTTCATTGATTTATTATATTTTATAACAACTTTTTTACACCAAAATTTTAAGGCATCTGTTTCTTAAACATTTCATCATAATTATTTAATAGGGTAAACAACAATTTTAGTCTTTTAAAGATTTAAGTGTAATCAATTTAGTTCTTTAATAATTTTTAACATCAAATTACTTATTTTAGAGGACCGATTTGATGTCAAAAAAATGATATTGAATAATATTTTTTATATCAAAATTTGACATTAAAAGACTATTTTAATATATTTATTATTGAAAGATTTAACTGGTGTTACATGTATCTTTGAATGATTCAAATAAGTGTTTACTTTATTTAATATTATTGACTAACTAATTTTCACTAATATGAATGGATGATATCCAAGGGCCAATCCCCTTGTACCCAATGAGCAATTCGCACTATAATTCTCCTATCATCAACCAAGTTAGTGTTCCTGTTCTGTAGCATTCTAACGAGCAGCATGGTGACCCAGTTGGGATGATCCAGAAAATGAAAAGAATAAAAAAGAGCCAAAAGATAGGATGAGATCCCTTCAAGAACATGGACTTTAGCTTATAGCATATTTTGGGAAATGAAAATCATCCATTATATATGGGACTTTAATTTTGGGTCTTTTGATTAAGCAATTCCTTGTCAGATATCTTTTAATGTTATTTATGTTATAATTTTCTAGTTTTGAATTTTTATTGATTGATATTTTGTTTTATAAAATATATTAGATGTTTAATTATTATTTTTTGTACCTAGCTCCGTTGGGATCAGTGGAGGCCCCACTTTTAGGGTGGGACCTAAGAGCAATCTTTGAAGGGAATCTAGAAAGAGGAGAAAGAAAAAAGAGAAGGAGAAAGTAATATGCACTCGTTAAGAATCGAACATCACATTTGACACTAACATCAAATATCTCTTATCAAATGAGTTATTAAATGTTTAATTTGATATTTTTTCTGAAAGCCCACACATTATTTTTAAATAATCTATTATAAATTTGAGAATCACTATGTATATATTTATTGAGTTTGAACTTAATTGTTAAGTGTGATGAAGTATGCTGTAGGGCTAAGTAACCTAGGCTCATGGGTAGAAACCAAGTTTACTGCTTTATGTAAATAAGAGATAAGATCTCCTCTCTTACCCCTAACACATTTTGTGTGTACTGTCCCATCAAGACTGAGGGAATATCTTGTACATGGAACGATTTATTTTTCAGAAATTCTTAGTGTACGTGTAGGGTTCTAAATTCTAATATAGGGATACCATTATGTATGTGAAATTATCAACATGTGGTATACCAGGTTTAAGATCCTTATATTTAAAACTAAAATTTAGGAAAAATATTAGGTTATACATTTAACATATTTTATTAAACAAAATATCAATCAATAAAAGCTCAAACATATATAAATTTTTTTAACACTCTCCCACTTAGACAATATTAATTGAGTTTTATTTTATTTCAATAGGTTGAATGTATAACCCAATATTTTCCCTAAATTTTAGTTTTAAATCTAAGGATTCTAAACCTGATCAATTTTTGGTGTGTTTTCCCCTTATAACAATGTTTTATATTATTTCAGTTAGTAGAAGAGTTATGTCAATTTGACATTCATGCCTATCCAATTAACCCTACAACACTTCTTTGGAGAAACTTCATAAATTCATTAAATTACAGAAATTTAACCTTATCAGTAATACATCACAAATGCATACTAAGCTACTAACACACAACCTTTAGCAATTACTCCTAGACCACATTACAGAAATTACCCCACTCATTCACGACAGGCACCTACCTCGCCGAATTACATAAAACCAAGCTGCAAAACATGAAAATGAATAATATGCTTATATTATAGATGTCAAAGGATACGCTAAAAAGGGAAATAGAAAGTAAAATAAAAATAAAAATTGTAGGAATTGAAAATGATACCTTTGGTATCTACATGTCTTGATTTCAATAGAAATGGTTTTCCCCCCAAAAAAAATTACTTTTATTTTACGAGCTTGTCCAAAGAGAATTGTATATAATACTTTTTGGCATTTGTTAACAAGTGTCTTTAGGACATTTGTTAAAGAGTCAAAAATAAAAAGTATTAAATGTAAAAATAGAATATTTAATATCTTAAAATTTTAAAAATATTTAATACTTTTTTTTATTTAATAATTAAAAACATTGAGAAGTATTAAATAATTCTTAAAAGGATACTGATTAGCAAGATCCAATAGATGTCATCCTCTGAGGGTAAGCTTCTCTTGAAGCAAATAATTATGATTAATTGTCACCACAAGGATCAAGATTTATATTCATTGCTCACAAATATAGAATAAAAGTGGACAGAAATTAATCAAAAGATAAAGTTACATAAAATTAAACATCAATCAAATTAACCTAAAGGGGTTGGCCTACTTGTTAAAGATGTATATTTTATACTTTGATTATTTGAATTTAAATTTTAGACCATACCTTAATTTTTTTAAATGTATTAGACTGATGTGAGAGTACATCTTTAAGATGTCTAAAGAAAAACTTAGTCTTAATTGAAGTTTTAGGAAAAATTGGGTCGAGAATACCCTTACCAAACAACTTATTATATAAAGGACACAACGCAATCTCTCCCACATTATGCTATGTTTAAACTTATTATATAACTTTCTTTGAAATGAGTCTGCATAATGGCAAATAAATGTTCCAATAACTGCCAACAACTATTATTATAGCAAAAACTCATTCATCTTATCTTTGAATAAGATAGGACAATTACATCACCAAATGATGATTACTCCAAATCGGAACAATTCAAAGCATCCTTTATGTTTTGGACCGTTGAGGTTATGAGTGTATTTACGGCCGCCACGGATTCCATGTTCAGCTGTGCCATTGAAGGTGGACTACAAATCAGTATCTGGAAAGCGACTGTCAATAGCGAACCTCTTAATGATCTACCAACATTTCCACCACCAGATGCTGCAGTAACTGCACTAGGTCTGCCATCACCGGAGATGATAATGCCAGAAGGAAGAATTGACATCATCGAAGAGTCTTCTCCCCTTATAACCATATCTAAAGCTGGTACATCGATTGGGGCGTATATAACATAGGATCCCAAGGGATCTATAAAACTTTCTTGAAGAATTAGCACAGCATTCCCAGCAGGGGTGAAAGGCTGCCTCCACATGAACGATTAAAATGAGTTTAATCAAGTTTACTAGAAGCAATAACAATAACAATAAAATTGGGACTTTGGATTCTTAAAAAGTAAATTCAAAGTAATTGCAGGAGCATTTATGGTCCCACTATATCCAATATACTTACTTACTCAGATACCACTCATAATCAATTTTGACCATTTACCTTTAGTTGAAATAAAATCACAATATTTAAGCATATGAAATCGGGGAATTACTCCGGTACCCATATTTTTTTTCAGGGTATCGGTACTTAGGGTGAGTTGTCTAGTATTCATTAGTTGTTATTTATATTGAATAAATTCTTTAACATTTATTGTGAAACCAACAGTCAATAATTTATTAACAACTCACCCTGGGTACCAAACCCATCAGGGTACCATACCAATTCCCATGAAATCGCCACCCTCTTTTTATTTTCGTAGTTTATCTTATGACATGTGGAATGCAATCATTGTTTCCATTTCAAAATCTTACGAGAATGCAATAAATGACCCTATGTTTCTATTGACAAAGAGGTTAACTGCAACCGAACTGAATATCAAGCTAAAATTGTTTTATACATAATTGAAACAAAAAACAAGATAGTAAGTACCCGAATAATTGATATATAGTTGCCAGGATGAAATCCATTTGATATGTGTGCAATCTCCTGCACTGGATTTCCACAGCAAAGAACATCCCACTGCAAGAAAATAACAAGTAATTATGAATGATTCTGCGATGCAAAGTTAAAATTTACAAACAAATAAACAAATATTCCAATAAAATGAAGACTGTTTAGCTTGTGAACCTGAAATCGTCTTTTCTCATCTCTGAAAAAGTCAAAAAGATTCTGAGAAGGGAGAGGAAGCCAAAGAGAGGTAGCAGCAACGACAATCATGCCATTTGGCTGGCCTGGTTCTAGGTTTCTGCGAATAGAGACCCTAACCCCGCTATTATTCTCCTCAGTTAAATGTGGGAAGTCCAGCTTACTTGACATGTTCAAAATTCCACAAAAGCTCTTAACCATTCGATGAGAAAGCTTCATCACGCTCCTCCTTCCTTCAGGAAAATTGATCACTGAACAATGAATAACATAGACTTAGCTATAAACACATAGTGGATCAGAGGGAAAATAATGAAGAAGCAGCAGGGTTTGGAGTAAAGACGACAAAGACTAACCTCCTCCAGCGTCATAAATAGGTATGCTTTCAACTGAGGCGCTAGCAAATCTCTCGCACATTCTTTGAAGTTCCATAAGCCATCTTTCTGCTCCATATGCAATACTACTACAAACAAGATCTCTATACAGCCGGTGCGTTTGGATCTTATCATCCACTTCCACATGTTCAACCCAAGTAACCTAGAATAAAGCATATAATAATATTATAACAAAAGCTTACTTTTAGTTAGCATTATAAGAGTGGCAAAATTGAGTGAAGTATAGTAGAAATTTTCATAACTCAACCTTCAAAATAGCAACATAAATTTTAATTCCAGCTCGTCTCCATTGTGGTTCATGTATAAAGATAGTTGGGTAGGGATTTCTTTGTCACATGACAAAGGTATGCTTACAATTACTTAAAACAGGGAAATTAGGAAATATAATTGTTTCCATTCTTAAATGAACTGATGACAATTTGTAAAAAAAAATTTCCAAGTATTTAACTTTTCCTTTCTAAAACATGTTTTGCACGTTGATCTCATTAGTGACACAGTTGCTCATCTATCATTTTTTTATGAAATGTAGACATAAAGGGGGTGCTGAATCTATCATGTCTAAAGAATGTAGACGAAAAGAGTAGCACCAAAAGTTTTTGTAAATGTACCTATTTTTGTTCACACATTATTTGACATGTGCACTTTCCTCCAAAATTTGTTAATAAGTATAAAAATTGTCTATTCCATTTTCAGCTTTTTATCATGCACATCTATGTATGTATTCTATTTCACAAATGCAGTTACTAACCTGGGAAGACCCATTAGGCATTTCGCGAATCATGCATCCAGAGGGAAGTCTCCAAGAGCGAGAAAGAGGGGTGTTTTCTTTTAAGTAATCAACTGACACATCTGCTATCACCCATACACCAGCTTCAACTTGTTGGCAATAGCGAATGAAGTAGAAATCCCGAGATGGCACTAAAGGCGAAAGAATGTGCATTTCTTCATACATCTGCAGAAAAAGTCTCGACTTGTTACCAAATCGAAAAATTATAGGAAAGAAACTTACGTAAAGCAAGGTTTGCACGAAAATATACCAACTGCAAGGCTCCACTTCGGTTTTCTAACAAACCGCTTTCAAGTACTTGGATCGTTTGTGCTTTTGTAATAATTGTTGAGAAAAGATTAGTCCATTGATCCTGGAAAGATGAGTACCATACCATTAAGAGTATATTTTTTTCAATAATCAATGCAACATTAGAGAGGGGGAAATATTTAGCAAACAAAAGAGTTATAAGAGCTAACCGAATCTAAAAGCATGTTAACCAATTGCATCGCACAAATTCTCACTATTCGTGTATCTTTTGATGACTCTACACGAGCGTTGGAACTTTTGAAGTGACTAGCCCTAGGAAATAGCTTATCATAGCTTTCACGATGAAGAACAAATCTCCGATCAGGTGAAGACTTGACCCATAAGGGCTCATTGATGCACAAAAGCCTAACTAGTTCTTCCTTAGCACTGGTTGCAACCTCTGACATTAGTGCCTTTTCAATTTCTGCACTTTTGCTCGTTGGGTTGGGCAATATATTTTCATCTGAAAATGGAAGACTTGATGAACCAAAACCTAGATCAAGACACGGGCTTTCAAGCGCTAGGTTTAGAGAACTTCCTAGTGATGGATCATATGAAGATCCTGTGGTAGGAGCCAGCTGCAACTCTGGTTGTGACATTGGTTCCATGTACCTTGCAAGAAGGTTAGACACCTTCTCATGCTGAAAAAGCAATTCATAAATAAATATCAATTAAAATGAATCATTGTAGCCCTTTGTCAAAAAAAATAATAATAATAAATAATCAATATATATGATTCACATTAAAAGAGAATCAATCAAACTAGCCTCATCTTTTAGTTGTGCATTTTCAAGCTGAAGTTTTTGCAGAAAAAGTTCATGCTCTTCCTCCCCAAAGGGTGGACCCCCACAAGATGGGCAAATTACAGTCTTCAATGCCTCCCTGATTACGAGGTTTTCGCTATGCATCCTTTCATTCTCAACCCGAAGAGCAGTGTTATCTGCTCGCTCATTTTGAGTCTTGAGATAACATAGATGTAAAATGATCAGTATCACTTAGCAACGAATGTAAAAGAATTTGTCCTTGAATGAAGTAACAGATAAAGAAAATATATCACCTTTTTTTGAGTCCTCTTATTCTGAAACCAAAACTTTATTTGTTTTGGCTCAAGCCCAAGCTCCATAGCTATTAAACGTCTTTGGTTTTCATCTGGATGTGGGCACTCCTTGAATAATCTTTATTTCGAAAATAAAAACCCCATTTAGTTGAGAGAGTATTGATAGATGAGTAAAATAACAAAGAGTATCTTAGTATCTGCTCGTTGATGGATCGATACAAGGTTATCCCTTGATATCCTTCACCCATAAAGCAAGATCAATGCTCCTTCAAAACCAAGCAAATGAAAATCTTAAAAAAAGAAAAAAGAAACTAATTAAAAGATTGCTAACAAGCAAGGGTCATCTTACGCTTCAAGCTTAGTCGTTTGATCGGTAGTGTGACGATGGTAGGATCTTTTTCCCTTGTGTGAGTTCTGATTGTCTCGTTCATCACCAGACCCGCCAGCACCTCCCAATGAAAAGTCCATTTTCAACCTCAGTAAGAAGATGCACCTGCAAAGACTTGAGTTTGTTTTCCCCTTGTTCTGTGTCTTGAGCTTTGTGAATTCTTAGGGTATTTATATATGATAATTAGCCCTTTACAACACCTCAGATATAGTTATAGCACATAGGATTAGCCTGCACAGGAAAATTCCACAAAAGGCAAAACCCAAAAAAGAGAAAGCAATGATCCAATTAATTACCTCCTGGACAAGGATTTTCCCTTTAGATTCCTGTGTGTGATAGTGAATGGAAATGTTTAATATTTTTCCCATATCAGTACCTATCCCCTCCAACCAGGTAACAGCTAAATCACTGATAAGGTAGGAAAAATTATAGAAATGAGAGATTTTGTGAAAATACCATATTTGTGAAAAGTTTATTTGGAAAAATGCATAATCTAACGGATGGTTTTCAAAGCCTTCCATTTGTACCAAGATTATAAAACATAAATATGGACAAGTTGTAGAGAGTGAAGGCATGCAAAAGGAGAGAATTGGATGAAGATAAAACTTTTTTTTGGTACAGGGATGAAGATCACACTAAAAAACAAAACCCACAGAAACTGAAATTTGACTTGTGAAAATTGAAACCGGGTAGGTCATGGCTTGGTGGTTTCAGAAAAACGCAGGTCCTTGAGCTTGCGCTTATTACACTTGGAATGGAAGAAGAAAAGGACGAAAATAAGTTCAAATTTACTTTACGCCAGATAAGATAAATGACTTTGGATGAGGACCCTTATGTGTTCTTGGCTGGACTATTACCATAGTTTTAATTCAAAAAATAAATAAATACTGCTTTGACGACTTTTTTAGTCGGATATTATTAAAAAAAACATAAAATAAAGTAACCTAATCTAGCTTGGTGGTCTTCATTCTCTAGGAAGATTTAATGTCATTCAAGGAGTTATTTGAGTAATCTCTTTTTAGACCAAAAATAAAAATAAAAATTGAGTTAATCTTTTGAGTGGTCTTTTATCTGTTCTTCTGAAATTTCAGGGTCCTAGTCGATAATCTTAAAGTAACATGTTTTTACTATAGTTTTCTATAATAAAAAAATGTCAAAAGTGATTTGTAAAATGAAAAAGAAATCAATAATTAGCTTATAATAATTTATTTTAACAAATCATTCTTATAAAACTAACCTTTTTATGGGCTGCATACATTTGAAACCTAACGTCATTTATTGTCCAAAAGAGTTTTGATATATATTTTTTACTTCTAGCCATTATTTTCTGTTCTTTCACACTCCTATCTTAATTCTCAAAATTTACAACGGTATCGAATATAATATACTTCCTAGCAAAAATATAATAAGTAGTTTTTCATCTATGATTAATCTTTTAAAAAGTTTTATTTTTGAATTTTATTAATGAATCAATGAGTTACTTAATTATTTATTAACTATCTGAAAATTATCCTAAAAAATATAAATGTGTGGAACACTGAGTTACTTAATTATATATTAACTATCTAAACAAAATAAAAGTAGAAATATTTAGTCAAAATTATTGCAACATTTATGGACTTAATGATCGAGTTTAGTGCTATCAAGATACTCTATTATAGTTAATTAAGTTGGGCACTCTAATTTACTTTCAAAGTGGACGTCAATGTTGCGATACCTTTTATATTAGCTTGAAGGAAATCTAACATATAAGATAATTACAGAAATAAAGTAAACAAGTACGATATTTGTCAATGGCTTTTTAATTTAGTGGCATATATGTTTTTATGAATCTCATTACTCACATATATATATATATATATATATATATATATAGTTTAACATATTTTTTTCTCATCCCTTACTAAATCTTCGTATCTTCCTTATAACTTAAAAAAGTAAGATATCAATAGTTATTAAATTATCATAGTGATAACTTTTGATGCTTATAATTAGATCGATCTCACCTTTTGATGTCAAATTTAGAATACAATTTGACTTTACATTCGTCAACATGTAATTATGGGTCCCAAATATCATGTAATGAGATAAACTATTATGGTACGTAAAAGCAAGATGGTTAGATAGGTTCTCATAGTAGTCCAATTTTCTTAAATATTATTTTCTACAAATTTCTTCACATGAGGGCTAATACACTTAGGCTATGTTTGAGAATTGAGATGGAGGAATAAAAGGGAGGAATCAAAAGAAAATGAAGCAAAAGGGAAGAGAACCGAAAAGAATGAGAGTTTAAGTAAGAAGTTTCTTTCCTTTTATGTTTAAAATTTTCTAAATTTGAAAAACTTTAAAATGCTCATAAAATGAAAGGGAGAGTTTTGGAAAGTTACATGATAATTTTTCATTTTTTTTAGGTTTTCTTTGTTTTAAAAAATTCCCAAACGTAATTCTTCTCCTCTCTTCTCCATTTTCCTCCAATTCTCATCCATTCAAACATAATCATAAGAGGAGAGATTAAGATATATTACGCTCATTTTAGTAACTAACGAACTTATAGCACGTTAAAAGGATATTTTCAATTTGAGTAAAATTATTTTTTTTTAAAAAATAAGAATTTAATTTTAATCTACTGTCAGTATAAAGTTTTTTTACACTGTCATCTAATCATGTGCTGACACATCATTAAAAGAGTTAGACTTTCTAGGTGGTTATTGTGATAGTCAAACTCTTTTAATGATTTGATAACACATGATTGAATAATAGTGTAAAGAAACTTTACATTGATGATAAATCAAAATTAAACTAAAAAAATAATCTAATTTCTTGTTAGTGTGCACAAACTTGTACTTTAACTTAAAAATCCAAATTTCCTTATCCACATTAATTTATCATAAATTTCTGCATATAACTTGTTTGCTTGGATTGTCAACTATTTTAATCCCCATTCATTTACCTACACCTTCTCTTCGTAATTCGTTTTTGTTTCATAGCTACATCTTTAAACGATAACCATCAAATTTCTTCCTAATCACCATCAACTTGGTCTCCACTTTTTTATTTGTATTAATGTCATCAACCTTATATCAACTAAACTATGACTTTACAAACTCCATCTTATCGAAGTCATATGCCAATATATGGATCTCATGGAAACTATATATTAGTAAATAGTAATTTTCCACCTTAATTTATTTACAGATGGTGATGGCACGTCTATCATTTCACCGCAAGGATTAAAAGTAATCAAATGCAAAGTTAACAATTTAATTAGAAGGTCTTTCAAGATGTTCATGAGTTCATAGACAAAAATGTTTGGCTGGGTTTAGACGACAAAAATATGTCCGAAGTGCAATAATGTTTACTCAAATATATAAATTAGTTAAGTCTCTTAAATATATTATGCTAATAGAGTGTGCGTGCCCTTAAAATTGTAATGATGAGAAATTTAGTATCGATTGAAGCAAAAACTAATTTGAAGAAGCCCTTATGTTGTACAACTAAAAAATAAATTGAGACTACAAAAATCTATAAAAGAAATTAAATTTTCCTATGAAATAATATGTCTGTACTTACCAAGTTTTGCTGGACTATGATTTATTAATGTGAATCAGTTACCACTGAATGTTGTAAACAAATTCATAAACACCTAATATAGCAGTGATTAAAAAGAATTTGAGTTTGTCACAAATGTCATATGAAAACCCGAGTAGCAGCAACGGAGATTTTCGTTGATTGATTATTTTCAGTGACAAATATGTTGACAACAAAGTTTTGAAGCTTCAGTTTCTTAAACATTTCATCACTTAATATTATTGACCAATTTATTTGTCACTAATACATGGTTTAAAAAAAGCAATCTATTATATTATTAAAAATCTATTCGCAATTAATATATTATTATAAATAATTAATATGTTTATAAAAAAGTAGGTTGATTTTGGAGACAAACTCTGATAGGTGTCAAACTCAAACACCCCATGACCAACTATCAATAGGCTTCCACACTAGTGTGATGCTCATAAATACTATTTTCATGCAAAGAAAGAAAGTGTTATAAAAATAAGGGGTGGAGCATTTCTAGGATGCCCATAATTACTAATATAGGTATATAGATATAGTAAACTTTAATTTGTTGATAAAAAATTAATGGTACTATTGAATGCATATTAACTTTAAAGGAAAAACATTGAATAGTAAAATTGAAAAATGTAATAATAATATTAAGGGGCAAGTGTTCTTGTGAAAAAAATATTTAAGTAATAAAAGAATTATAATAATATCGTTATGAGTATAATATTTAAGATGAGTTATCAAATTAATTATTAATTTTATAATAAATATTTAAATAATATTTAAATATAATCAATAATTAATAAATATTTAAAAATTCATTTAAGTATCCATAACATAAAAAAAAATAACGAAGTAGTCCTAATTAATAATGACAAAAATAAAAAAATGTAATAATTGCAATTATTTTCCTTAAAAGCAGTAACAAATGCAAATCTTACAAGGGAAGGAAGGGTAACTAGGTAATTTATTATTATGAAAAGGGCATTTTGGTGAAAGAAAAACTCACATATTTTCCAGGCCCATTGATGTTATGGTCCTATTGTGACTCCCTCTCTTGTGGGTGGGTGGCCCATGGGCTTGATATAATCATTGATGACCACATAAAATAAAAAAAGCCCGAAGGAGCATCTTCTTTCAGAATGTGATTGAATTTGCAAGAAATAACAAAACACGTCGGCTGAACCTCCAGATCTCTCTCTCTCCCTACGATGGTGTTTCGCGTTTCCATCATTTCGAGCCTGCTCATCTTCTTCTCTATCTTCTCTCCTCAAGCTAGGGTTCGTGTTTCTCTCTCTTCTCTCTTCTCTCTTCAATTAGATGGCGCTTTCGATCTAACAATTTCCTTTGTTTGTTTTTGTTTGCCTCAGGCTGAGGCTTCTGGTTCCGTTTTCTTCATCGATGGCTCCACTCATCAATTCCTTCGCGCAAAATCGCCCAGCCACGAAGAAGTTGAGGTACTTCTTTTCTGATTCTCTCGTTTATGCATTCTGTGTTCTCTTCCAATTCAACTCACCGATCAATGAGATTTTCAGCTCTTTTTTTGAATTTGCATTTATCAAACTCCCTGCCCTGTCTTTGTGTCAAAAATAAAATAAACCGTTTCGAATCTTATGAATAAATGATGCCTTCGGTCTAGAAATACTGTTTGAAATGTTGGGGAAGTGACAGTGATGAATAAATAATAGCTGTTTAATTGATCTGAGAAATAAATTCCAGCAGAAGGGTTTTTTTTTAATTTAAATTACTATAAACTTATATTATAATTTTTTTCTCCACTTTCTCTTCATTTTTGGATAGATGAGAGATTGATTTTATTGGAATGAAGGTTAAATATTCTCATTATTTTCATCCTTTCTTCATTTCCCTAATGAGATAACCACTAATTTTATTCCTCCCAAAATCATTTGCTCCATTTTCTTCACCAATTCCAAACCAAGTGTAAGAGACTTGTCCTGATAAACTCGAAGTATCAAACAATTGTACAAAACTAAAAGGTAAAGAATATTTATGTTTTTTCAAATTTCAAGAGATGATTGCAATTATTTATAGACCAATATGGCCTATTTGATGTTGGATGACTTCTATCCCTGCATTATGCTGTCAGGGAGGATAAATCATGGGTGTCTAATAAAAGCTTAGGATGTAGTATGAGATTTCCTTTTGCCATTGAGTTCTTTCCATGACCATATAATATGGAGATATTTTGAATGTTGTATATCACTGTATAATTTGAGAACATGGTGATTTATATCCATCATCATATATTTTGATAACATGTCCCTCTTGTCTTCTTTATTGTTCTATCCCTTTGTTTTAAGTCCTTATAATTTGCTCTAATCTATCTTAAGTATGATAAAAACTAATCTCGTTGTATTCTAAAGTGATTCACTCACCAAATGAACCTAGCTGCACGCATTTATGTAATTTGAAAATTTCTTCAATGCTATTGCTGTTAACTTATGATACTGGGGGGAAATTTTACTGCACTCTGTTGTAATGGTTAAAATCAATAATAATGATCTTACTGGATGGTATTATTTCACTTTGCAGCATCCTTCAATGTTGCTTCTGGAAGTTGGTGCTGCTGTGTCAGTCTTGCTTGGTTTTGCACCTCCTTCCACCCTTTCAGCTGCCAGCGCATCCAAGGTCCTTGAAATCATTAGCAACATTCAGTTTTCACTACGTTATTTATGTTTCATGATGCTTTTGTTATAGGTTTGAGTGATGATAATGTTATGTCTTTCTGCAGTTGAATGAGATTCTGATTCCTAATCCATTCAATAGGCCTCGTGCTGTTTTTTTGCTGGAAGTGAATGGAATTAATGGTCTCTGGCCTTGGTTTTAAGTTTGATTGACTTCTATGATATCCTCTTTTTTTCATACATAATAACAATAAATGTATTATGAATCCAGGTCTTGAAAAAATTGTCCAAGATAATGCAATGTTCGGCAATTCATTTAGGAGTACAGACTTTCTTGGTTCAGATAAAGTTGACATTCAACTTCCAGGTGAGAGATTTTGTAAAGTTCATGAGTTTGGAAAAGAAATACAATGTAAATGGTCATAGGCACTACCAATACGATTTTATTATAATTTTTTTATAGAGGCTTTCCTTTTTCATTTTTTTTTTTAATTTATGCAGATGAAAATGATGTCTCTGTGGTTTCTTTAGATGAGCCATTGGAAGAATGCACCGACAAAGAAATTAGTGATTTTGTCAGTTTTGATGCATATTATACATGTCAATGAGCTATTTCCAAATTATTTAATTATCATGTTATATGTGAAAATGACTTGGTCATTTGTTTTCTTAGTCATCTCTGATAGGTGGATCATATGCTCCTGATGCCCTAGAGCCATTAAATGGAGTGCTGACCATTCCATTGGCAAATGGTGCCATGGTGAATCTCCATATGTCAAAGGTATCATGAAGATTTTAAGGTATATTTTGCTACTTATGTGTATTTGTTGAAACTGATAGTGAGTTTTACATGTTTGAGTTTGCAGAAATCAGAAAGGAAGTTCACAGCAGGTCTTCTGTCTCTCATTCGTAATGTCAAAAGGGCAATTCAAATGCATGAAGACTTATCACAGAGTACACAAAGTCCAGCTGAGTTGTTAACAGGATGCTTCAATGGCATTAAGGTGTGCATTGTTCTTCCTCCCTCCTTTTCTTATTTTTCTTTATTTTAATTTTTAATTTTTGGAAAGACTGTTCTGGTACTCCATTTACTGCATCCAAGTGTTGTTTGACATAATAATGTGGCTGAAGTTTCTCTATAATCATGAAATTATATTTAACATGACAATCGTATTAGTCTAATAATCTGCTTATGTATGTTTCAAAGGAGTTTCCATTTCTGATTTGAAGAAAGATTGGACAACCTTGCATCATTCTTGATTCTCTATATTTCCTTATTGTTTCTTCTTTTTTCTTTCATTTTCTGTTATGGAGAAAATCTTTTTTTTTTTTTGTTTATAGAAAAGGAAGTATTATTAGAGAGAAGTAAGTACAACAGAGGTGAGGATAAGGTATCCTCAAGAGCTGAAATAAAAAACCCAAAGAAAGTAGTAAAAAAGCAAACTATGAATTCAGCAAGGCTGCACAATCCCTTTGCATCTCAAAGATGGCTACTCTCTTAAAACAACCTTTGGCAGAACACCAGAGAGAGGCTAAGAACATAACCCTATCCCAAAATAAATTTAAGGGCTAGAAGACCCCCTTAAAGATGGGTGTGTTTCGCACCAGTTATGGAGGATATTTTATCCTCCCCTTTGTTGTTCTTTCCCTTCTTTTGTTTCTAATGATATTTTTTTTTCTATAAAAAAGAAAATAGTATTATCAGTCTCACGTGGATCGTGTTGTATATTTTAAGATTGGATGTGCGTAGGAGGCATTCCTCCTGCTTCCTATTGTTCAACAATTTAAATCCAATGAAATTGAAATTACTTGTAAAAAATAAAAGGCAAATATGAAAGAACACCATTTTCCTTTTGTGAATTCTGCTTATACAAAAGCTCATAATATCAAATGTCCAATGGGGCATGTTTTGAATGTTAGGTTTATATATATAAGACTGGCAAATGAATGTATCATTGTGCAAAACATTCTTTCCTCTTTAATTTGTAACAAGACAATGGTGGTAACTCAAACCTTGTTTGGTATTGTTGCTGGTGAGAGAGCTATGAAGGTTAGTAAGAACTTAAGGTTCAAACTTAAACTTGTACTGATGCTGCTTCATTGTTTGTAAGGCCAACATGGGAAAGCTTGATCTGTGACAACAATTACGGTTACTTGATTCAATATATACTTTCCCTTCTTTTTTTTCTTTTTTTTGTTCTTTTTTTTTTGGGGGGGGGGGGGGGCGGAGTTCCTTAAACTATGCTTTCCTGAACGCTACTTTCTCAACTTAAACTATGCTACTTGAGAAACTTTGTATCCTTAGTCCTGCCAAAGAATTTTTTTCAATATTTGATACTACTTTGTTTGATTAACATAATAAGTGTATGCAAATCTGAAAGTGAGAAACGGTTCTTTTTCAACATGCCGTTCCATTTATATGGCATGGGAGTTGATAACAAATTTTTCTTTGTAATGGTTTTTCTCGATTTACATTTATTACTGATATGTCTTGTGAAACATTATATTTCTCAACTTCTATTTTAGGGTCTCGGGTCTCCCCACACAGTAAATCTTTTCAGTACCCTGACAAAAGGAGCATTGATTCCTCTATTATTTTTATCTCTTTTCTTACATATATGTTTATTGCTGCCACTGCCAAGTTGAGCTGATCAGCTGATTGTATATTTTTTGTTGAAAACAAAACAAAAGTATTACTCAATACTAGACAATAGAGGCTATAGAGTTTGTGAGCACAGCCAATAATATAGAAAAACATCAATTTTGTTAAATACAAAGTTTTATTGTAGTTAAATACATATTTTTGTTCATGTTCACGTGTTGGTGTTATATACATGGATTTAGTTGTCTTATTGGCTAGCATGGTGCAGGTTTTGCAAGAGCAACATGAAGCTGAAAGTATTGCTCAGCATGGAGTTGAATTGCTACTTGCAACTTTGACAAAGATATTTGGTTCACTGCAAGAAGCATACAAAGGTCAGTAAGTGTCAGGCTTAAATATTTGTTGCTGTATGATTTAAAAGTAGGCATTACAACTTTATTGGTACTGATTTTCTTTAGAACAAAAAAAACCCAGTCAAATGACTGTAGCAAACTCTCAGCTGAGCATTTGTTCTTCAGATGTTAATTTTGTTGGTCTGAAGAATTCATTTGCTTTCATTTAACCTCTTAATGATCAATTACTGAACAGGTCAAATTGTTGGAGTTATCTACTGTCATACGGCTACTCCTCAAGAGTTGGGCAAGAAGTTTGATGTGATCTTTACTCCCCACCATACTGCTCGATGGTTGGCAGAAACAAAAACAGCGAATTCAACAGATCCAGAAGTGGTGCTGGTTCGGAGAATCCTTGCTTGGGTAACAGGAGTAATTTTGCTCATTTCAACTCTTATAGGGGTAAGTGTTAGGTGAAATAATAATCCTAGTAATATAATTAATTAAAAAATGGAAATATGAAAAGAAACACCTTTTTTGTATGGTGAGAGATGATTTGTCATTAAGATCTAGCTAAATGTTGGAAGACAATGGTGGATAATTAATGTTGGAAAAAACATCTCTCACCTTTTTTCCCACTGTTTTGATTGGTGGTGCTGGATGGAGAGTAGCCTTTCTTAGCACCTATGTGAAAACTTGATTTCAGAACTGAAAATTCCAGTGTTTAGTTTCTTGTAGTGTTTGAATGATTCTTTTGTTTGGACAATGGATGCTAGTATCTGAATTAGTAGTTAGTTTGTTGGATAATCTAATTATTGCATATGTATTTTATAAAAAATAAAATAAAACTTACATATGTAGGTCCTTTAGGATCCGTCATCAATTATGCAATGGTGGATAATTAATGTTGAGATTTGCAGCAGGAACATAAATTTTTACTAGTTTATTTGTTTGCTGGCAGATATATTACCTTTTCTATATGCCACTCACAAGGGACACACTTCTCTATTCTAATGTCAAGCTTGATTAGGCATGGTATCGAAGCATACCAAGACAAATCTTTTCAACAACCAAGGAGGACGGGGTTGCCATTGAACCTTGTGATTGGAGGTTTTTCTAGATGCCTCCTATCTGTGTCCATATTACATTATTGTTGTTAAAGCATTAGTTACTCGTGTTGAATGGATTGGTGTAGCCTATTATCTTCATAATATCAGGTATTGGTAACTAGTTCAATCAGTATTTGGGTACATAGAATGGTGGACTATCAGACCGAAGGTGTTTAAATGTGAAGCATGGATAATCAACTTGGATAGTTATGTGATTATTCCAGCCATTTACAATAATGTGTATCCTGTGGTTGACATTTTGATTGAATTTTTTTCGATTAATATTGTGAAATAATGAAATTTTAGAGACTTTGCTTCCAGTGTCTTCCTGTCTAGAATATGTGCAATTTTAAATTGTGCGCATAGCATTAGAGCATTGAATTTATCGAAAGCAAGAGCTCGCCAGTGACACCTCTTCTCCAAGTTTGATGATGAAGCGAGCCATGTGAATAGTTTTTATCTCGTTGCTACCGTGCTAAGTAATGGTCATATTTTTGTCGTCCTTTTTAATATTTGACTCCTCTTCGAAATATAGATTTTCGGTTCTGTTTATTTTATAGAAAATAATCTGGCTGTGTAATCAAGGACAATCTAAAATATTTATACAAAAAAAAATGGAGAAAAAATTAAAAGGGAGAAAAGGATCTTATTTTCAAAATTGTTTGTTTTTGTGGATTCTACAATTTTATTTTTCAAAGTGAAAACGCCAAAAATCATTGCCATAAAACTTCGTCATCTGTAAAATAAAATTTCAATGAATAGAAAGGAAAAAAAAAGTACAATAAGATTATTTTATCTTTCAAAATATTTTTTCCATGTCAATGTAACACAATTTATTCCCATGAACTTGTTATTGCTATAATTTATCCCATCAACTATTGCATTATCAAGTTTAGCAACACTACGACAGAGCACATCAAGATAAATTATTAGGGTAAATTATACATTTTAAAATTTTTTAGGGTAATTTGTACCGAGAATAAAGTAGAAAGGAATAATCTATAATTTACTTTTTCTTAAAAAAAAAGAGAGTAATAAAACAAAATGTTGAAGTGCAAATAAACCACGTTAACTTTGATCAAGTTCATAGGCTCCATATGCTTTAAATTTTGATAATTAGCCTATTAAATTATGGGTGACAATTTCCAACCTTATTTATGGCTTGTTTTGTAGATTAGGGACATGAAACCTATTTATAAAAAGTGGATGTGCATTTTTTTTTTAGGGAGAACGACTGTAAAGGTTAATTCCTCAAAATAAATGACCGGTTGGTTTATTTTGAAAATTAACCAAGTATGCAACTATATTAACTAATAATTTACATACAATTAACCACATATCAAATATCAAAATGAAGATAAATTATTGATTAACTATATGTAAATTATTAGTTAATGTAGTTGAATACTTGATTAAGTTTCAAAACTAATCACCTGGTCATTTATTTTGGTGAACTAACCTTTACAGTCATTTTGCTATTAAAAAATTTACAATTTAAAAGACTTTTAAATTTTTCTATTTTGCTATTTTGGTTAAAAGTCATTTTGCTATTTTGGTGAATACAATTTGAATGAATAAACTCCTAAGACTTTTATAAAAAAATTAGATTAACTTTTGCGTTAACTGTGATTAAAACCTTTTTTTGAGAGATCTTAAGTGCTCACTCTTTATATAAACCTTATACATTTAAATGAATTAATTTTCCTATGCGTTGGTTTAATGTTCAAACTCAAATAATCAAGGTGTGAAGCAAAATCCCTTTCATCAAGCATTTCATTTAAAAAACTAACAAAAATGACATGTGACTTAGTGTTATTACTCAAGCTCATGAGGAGAGTCTATTTGAAAAAAAACTAGCCTATTGAGTGAGAGATTTCCATAGCTTAGTACCACATTGAGTTGTGAGTTGTCTTTTTTATTCAATTTGAAACATAACATTGCATATCCCTTCAAAAGAAAAAGTTTGTGATGGTCATAGTCACTTCCTTAATTGTTCATTTCGAGTCGGCTGAATCTCAATGAAAAATATCAATTGTTAATGAAAACATCAAGTGTTACGACTTAAACTCATGTAGAGAGTTAATCTCAAAAGACTAACTTATTTGGTAGAAGAGTCTCATGATTTAAATATCATAATGATTTGCCTTTTATAACACTTACACTTAACAACATTAAAACATATTTTAACATCTAATAATAAAAAATTAAGTTAAAAATCATATTTAAATTTAAAAAAACTTATCAAAATTTTCTCTTAATTATATTAACTTTGTTTAAAATCCTTATTTTTTAACTTAAATATAATATTATTTGAGTTAAAAATTGTAACATGCAATTTAGGCATTAATAAATTAAAGAAAAGGGTATGACCCGACCCTATGGGTCCTTTGGGAGGGAAGCAGAGGAGGGGGAGCTTCTTCCAAATCCATGGAGAACGAGAAGTACCCACTCCCAATCCCAACATTCTCCCATTAACCTAACCTCCACTCCACCCTTCACCACTTCTCATGAAGCCACCTCACTTCCATTCCACTCGCCGCCACTTCGCCACCAGGTACACCGCCAAGATCACCTCCACCTCCCCCACCGGCCGCTCTCTCGCCGCCGAGGTCACCCCACCGCCACCCCTCCTCGCCGACGTCCGAGGCTACCCTCTCCCCCGCCGCGACCTCATCTGCAAAGCAACCCAAATCCTCCTCTGCCACCACCAACCCTCCCCCGCAACGTCGTCGTTTGATGACCCTTTCTCCGACCTCTCCGATTACCTCCATTCCCTCTCTCTCACCCTCACTCCCCTCGAAGCCTCCGAAATCCTCAAAGCCCTCAAAAACCCTTCCCTCGCCCTCAGGTTTTTCCACTTTTGCCCCTCCCTTTCCCCCAATTTCCGCCATGAGTCCTTCACCTACAATCGCCTCCTCCTCATCCTCTCCAAGTCCACCTCACCTCACCGTTTCGATCAGGTCCGTTCCGTTATCGGTGACATGGAACGGCACGGTGTGCGTGGGTCCATCTCCACCGTTAATATCTTGATTGGGTTCTTTGGAAACGGTGAGGACTTGGACACGTGTATTGGGTTGGTGAAGAAATGGGATTTGAGGTTGAATGCTTACACCTACAAGTGTTTGCTTCAGGCCTATTTGAGATCCTATGATTCCACCAAGGCTTTTCATGTCTTTTTGGAGATGCAACGGCGTGGTTATAAGTTGGACATTTTTGGTTATAACATGCTATTGGATGCTTTGGCCAAGGATGAAAAGGTTTGCATTCTCGTTTTTTTTTTTTTTTCCTTTCTGCTTTTTGCGATGATTTGGATTACACAGCATGCACACTCAAACACCCTTTTGGATAAAGTTTAATTATTTTTAGTGCCAGTTGGTTGGGGTGAGTGGGGATTTGGGTAGAGTCTTAGGTCCAAGTTACGATGGTAATGGAACTTCAATGGACCTAAATTATTATTATTTTTTAATTATTTACTTTCTGTTTGTCTGAAAATTGTATGGGTATGTTGCCCTGCAAGCTCCAAGAGAGATTTGTCTGTATGTTTGATGAACAAGGAATTGAGTTCTACTAGTGTTGTAAATTATTTATGAAAAATATATGTTACTTCCATTAATCCTGATCATCGCATATGCAATATTTTTGGCAGGTGGAGAAAGCATATAAAATTTTTGAAGACATGAAGCGGAGGCATTGCGAGCCTGATGTGTTCACCTACACCATTATGATCAGAATGACCGGGAAATCTGGTAGAACCGATGAGTCACTAGCACTTTTTCAGGTAATGTTAACAAACGGCTGCTCTCCTAATTTGATTGCTTATAATACTATGATTGAGGCACTTGCCAAGGGCCGGATGGTTGACAAGGTCATCCTACTCTTTTCAAAAATGGTGGAGAATGATTGTCAGCCTAATGAATTTACATACAGTGTGCTTTTGAATGTTCTGGTTGCTGAAGGGCAGCTTAATAAGCTTGATACTGTTGTGGAGTTATCAAAGAAATACATGAATAAGAAGATATATGCATATTTTGTAAGGACTTTAAGCAAATTAGGCCATGCTTCTGAAGCACATAGGCTATTTTGCAGCATGTGGAACTTTCATGACAAGGGTGATAGAGATGCTTCCATGTCCATGTTGGAGAGTTTATGCACTGCTGGTAAAACAACAGAGGCTATAGACCTCTTGAATAAAATTCATGAAAAGGGTGTAACCACTGATACTATCATGTATAATACAGTATTCACAGCTCTTGGCAGGTTGAAGCAAATATCACATATTCATGATCTCTATGAAAAGATGAAACAAGATGGCCCTCCACCAGACATATTTACATACAATATTCTGATCTCCAGCTTTGGCAGGGCTGGAAGAGTTGACAGCGCAGTTAAATTTTTTGAAGAACTAGAGAATAGCAATTGTAAGCCTGATGTTGTTTCCTATAACTGTTTGATCAATTGCCTTGGAAAGAATGGGGATGTTGATGAAGCTCACATGAGATTTAAAGAGATGCAAGAAAAAGGATTAAATCCTGATGTTGTCACTTATAGTACACTTATTGAGTGCTTTGGCAAGACCGATAAAGTTGAGATGGCATGTAGGTTGTTTGATGAAATGCTTGCTGAAGAATGCTCTCCTAACTTAGTCACGTATAATATTTTGCTTGACTGTCTTGAAAGGAGTGGGAGAACTGCTGAGGCAGTGGACCTTTATGCAAAACTTAAGCAGCAAGGATTGACACCAGATTCAATTACATATGCAGTGCTTGAACGATTACAAAGCGGTGGACACGGGAAGTTGAGATTTCGCAGGCAGAATCCAATTACAGGATGGGTTGTTAGCCCTTTAAGATGACATAGACAACAAGATAATTGTTGTTTGACCATATCAGGCTTAAAGTGTTTCGTAATCAGGCTTTCTCGGGGTTCTTCTAATGCTGTCTAAGGTAAAGAATCTATTTGAGTAGGGCCATGTAGAGAACTTGGTAGCAATCAGATGTGCTGCTTCAAGTGCAGTAGCTACAACACAAGCTTCAGGAGGAATTTTGAGCTGGCTGACTGAAGAGCATTCTGGATCTCTTCCTCCTTTGGACATGCCACTTACAGATCTTGCCTTCTTAGTTTCACTGCCAGATTATGTTGAACAAACAAGATCAAGCCCAACAGTGACAAAATAGTATCATAGATCTCGCCAGTATGTGCAGTTGTAGTTTTCTTTAATTTGATAGATTTGATGACCTCTCAGCCTGTTGTTTTTTAATTAGAACCCTGCAATCTCAACAAGGTTGACTGCGGTTCCATCAATGAGACATCTATGTGTCTCCGATGTGAAGTGTGGCTTCACACTTGCTAGATGTATGGCTGTCAAGAGCATAACAAACTGAACCCCCTCGTTTTTATTATTATTATTGTGGGAATTAGAAAAAATTGATAATAATATCTCAGTTTTTGAGGAAGAAATGCGCTTCATATTTTATGGTCCTAAAATCATGTTCCAGTAATGGTAGAATTGCATGTTGGTTGGGCAAGGAACTCGAGGTTTCCTGGATTGGGACTTGAGAGTTCAATGAAGAGGGGTATGATTTTCTGTTATGAATTTCTTTTCGTAAAGACTCTAAATCTCTAGTCATTTAATACCTAATAGTTCCTGTAGCAAGCTCATACATAATCTTTAGTAGGGATATCCCGTTATTTTACCTTCTCATGAAGATTAAAAAAAATGTGGAGAAAAGGCAAGCCAGTAATTTCTCTTTCTAGAGGATTGTCCTTTCTTACATATATAGCAATAGGGAACCTCTTGTAGGGGGGAAAATCACTAATTTTTCTTTGGTTGTATATTGGAGATTTCTAGCCATATGCGCGAACCAAGTGATATGTTGAGTTCAAAATTTAATAGCTCTGTCATCCTTGCATGGTGATTTTTTCCATAGTTGGTACTTGGTATTGTATAACGCAAAGCCGCAGGAACTATGGTGAAATAGTCCCCTTTTGACATTCTCTTGTTTTCTGCTAATTGACCATTGTGAAGTTTATTGTTTTATTATATTTATACCTAGACAAGTTGGTTTAATTGTTTATCTATGCCAATCATTCCGATCTTATTGAAGGTATGAAAAGTGAAAGCAGAGCTTGGATAACTTTAAAACAGTTGTCATGGTTTGCTTTTGGAGGGAAGTAACTATTCCTCTGTTGGTTCCGGAATCAGCACTTGAAGTATTGGATGTCACGATTTAGAGGAATTTGTTGCTGTAAGACCTTTTATCTTTTCTCTTGCTGCCTGACTTACACTGAGTGCTTATTTATGCCTAACTTAAATTTGACATTTACTCTGCAATTTTTCTTTTTCTCCCTCATTTTCTTCAGATTTTTCTGAATTCTGCTGGATGTGAAAATTTAAGAGATTTACACTGCGCCAATAATAGTACTTGGAGCATTTGGGGTTGAAGTAAAACTTTTCCTGATTTTAAAAATACGCTTTCTACTTCTAATTATTTCAGTCCTTTAATATTTTTATTTTAGTTTGATTTTTTTGTACATCTTAAATGTTTGAATCAAACATTGTTAAGGTGTACAAAAGGAATAAATTGAAGTAATTAAAACGTTCAAAAATTCAGTTAAAAGCATTAGACGTAAAAGGACCCATTTGAGAAATGATGTTC
Organism: Styphnolobium japonicum; assembly: GCA_023212625.1. Classification (NCBI taxonomy): domain Eukaryota; kingdom Viridiplantae; phylum Streptophyta; class Magnoliopsida; order Fabales; family Fabaceae; genus Styphnolobium; species Styphnolobium japonicum. The sequence continues at coordinate 12,925,163 of JALBWW010000003.1, read as the reverse complement.
TTTCAAGTACCGCAAGAATAGTTTTATCATAACCCAAAGAAATTATTTTCTTTCTAAAAAAATTCAGACAAATAACAAATCCAAAATACTTGGCTAACTGTTCAAAGGAATTAAAACAGCACCATTGGGCAGTACAACATGACACGTAGCATCAATGAGCATAGCCATATCAATAGCGAACTATAGATTCATCACAGCGAAATACATTGTATAATCCGTTTAAACAGAACACATCCAAGATCACCAATCTATACCCAATTCTCTTGAAAGAAAGTTATTGTCGATGTATTGAAGTAGAGGTGGGGATGCGATGATATAAGTTTGCATTTAGACCCATGCTGAGGACTCTGGAGCAAAAGATATATTAACAGAAAAAAAAATAAAACATAAGCATCATAACTATATAATATTGTTAAACCCAAGACATGTAACTGCTAATTTGGTAAAATGCTGAAAAGACAAGTGTTTAACATGCCTAAAGGCCCTAAACTTCTGAAAAGATGATTCAAACTTTGTATACTTATCAAAAATCATTAATGGGCTAAGCAAGGGATCACACTAGTGAGTTAGGCATCATATCTCAATCAAAAACTTTAAGGCATTAGGTTCATGTGTATTTTTACTTAGGTTATGTTTGGAATCTATTAAAAATGGAATTAATTTGATTTAAAAATCAAAATTTATGTTTGGAAATCATTATTAAAAAAATTAGATTTTAATTAATTTGGAAATTAATTCTTATCTTTGGAACTCATTAAAAAATTGATTTTATTTTATTTGATTATTTTACTTTTTTAACCTTATACAATTGTGAATGATATTGTTAGGTTATTGATGTAAAATTAAAAAGTTAATAAGAATAAAATAGTCAATTTAAATAATTAAATTTAAAATCAAATCAAATCCAACCAAATTTGATTGAATTTCTAAATACATATAACTTAAATAAAAAATATTTCAAAATCAAATTAAATCTTATTTTTTAAAATTTCAAACACAAAATTTGATTTGTAAATCAAATTAATTCTCATTTTTTAACATTTTAAACACTCTTATATATTCTTCACTTTGTCTATTCTTTACCAATGTGAGACTCTTCACCCACATCCTACTTACACTTGCATTCCTAACAATCTTTCCCTCAAGTGTAAGTTTTTATACGGGTTCATTCTCCCTCAAGCAGAAAGTCTTTTTCCAAGTATTTGAGGCCTTTTTTCACTTACACTAGTTTCCAAAAGCTACATCATACCACTTAGCTCACTTTCCAAGAGTCATTGCTCTTCAATGGAGTGTGAAGCTTGCCAATGCTCCATAACACAGGCTGAGTCGGACCCGTTTTCAACCAAGCTCACGTCTTACCTCTCCCCTAGGCTTTGGTGGTTCATAACTCTTCTTTCTCAATGGAGGCAACAAACATGGGAGCACTAACCAACTGAACCATTGAAGATCTTCATTAATGAACTTAGTGAGAAACCACATTGGTAGGTTTGACACCACATCTCAACTCAAAAATTTAAGGCATTAGGTCATAGATCTTTTCACTTATATATTCATCACTTTATCCATTCTTTACTAATATGGGACTCTTCGCCCACAACTTACTCACACTTGCATTGCCAATACCATCTTCATTGAATTTTCGAAAGGACAAAACTTAAATAAAGTTCTATAGGTAAGAATGATGTGATATTAAAGTGTAAAAAATAATATACATATTATATTTTAATAGAAAAAGTGTACTGGCTATGAAACTGAATCATGACGCCAAAAAAAAATGGCATGAAGCACACGTCGAGGGGAATAAGGATATCGTTATTATCACCTTGGAAACGTAATCCATCTGGATAAACTTGAAGTGGATGCCCAAGCAACCAAAAAGAGGAGACACGAAAGAACATGCGCGGGAGAAAGCAGCAACCTCGACTTCTGAGCTCTCGGAACTGACAACATTTGCGAGCTCTTTGAATGCATGTGCGATTTTTCGCAAAGGCTTTTCAACTGCGGCCTCAGCCGTGGAAGGTCTTCTTCTTCCCTCCTCTATATCTTCCCCGTCAGTTGGTGCCAATTGCAGTTGTTCATTTCTGCATGCAGATGCACAAAAGCACATGAGAGCAACATCTGCAAGTTTTCTCTTACCTTGTTCACCAGCAGCCCCTCCCATGGAAGAAGATGGATCCTCTCCTCTCCTCTCTTCTCTTCTCTACTCTTTCCTTTACTTGAAAACTTGGCCTTTGCTGCATATATGGACCCACGGCACATTAAAGTAGGATATGCGTTTTTGGACTGAGTGCACAATGCCTAATTTTGAGTAGCAATAATAAGAATGAACCCGGTCAATATGCAAAGAACCACATGGGAAGGTTCCATTTCCCATTTGCAATGATTATTTGATTTGTATATTTGATGAAGAGTTCAAATCTAATTTATTATTAGTGCAAATTTTGTTACATTACTAATAAATAAAAATGTTACATTATTGTAATGACTAATAGTATTAAATTATTAATTTTTTTTAAACAAGTATTACGATATAGTTCATTAATAATATAAATTTTTTATACTATTAATATATCAAAATTAAATAATTGGATAATTTTAGGAACAGTTTCGAAGTTTGAGTTTAAGTATCAACTTTCTAATTGAAAGCTAATATTTCATTAATCTTTTGTTTTCTTAAATGTGAACATGTTATGTCTTGGTCTTAATGATTGAATACTTGAAAGTTGAAATTACATTGCCACAAAAACTAGTCCAAATTGCTGGCAATGCTTTCAGTGATGGCACAATCATACTAGGGGACCAGTTAGTGAAAGATGCTATACAAACAATAAGTGAAATGGAAATATATTGCCAACTTGAAGACTTGGCCACGTTTGAACTATCCCCTATCAATTTGAAAACATTCGAACATATACGTTTTCTCAATTTAATTTTGTTAATAGGGTTTTCGAATGATTTAATTAATTCAAATTTAATTATTGTGTGCATTTTCTGTTCACATTTTGTTCAATTTTCACACACTGTAAATAGGTATATCTATTTATATTTTAAAAAGTTTAATACTTATTAACAAAAAATATATATATCATGAATAGCTTTACATCAATTCGTTAATGACATATTAATTGATAACTGAAAATTATGGCTACAATCATTGTGCCTGAAAAACCCACATAGTAATTGATAACATGAATGTTAATTTGACAAGTAAATAAATTAAGGGATAAACAAAGTCATTTAGTCTCAACCAACTTCACTATAAGGATACCAATCCCTTTTAATATTAAAAATTTATCACCACTTTACATATTAATAATATATAATTCTAATTACTTGTCAAGTAGTATCAAATTAGTGAGAAAAAACCATATGGATAAAGGTATCTCCAGAAGGGAGTTGAATTTAACTCCAATTCGAGAAACTCAATTCATTTTTCTCTCTATTTTTCTTTTCCCTTTCGATCAGTCATATTTTTTCCTTCATTTCTTCAAAACCCACGTAACTCTCTCTCTCTCTCTCTCTCTCTCTCTCTCTCATCAACTTGATTATTTTTTAAAATAGATTCTCCCAATGTAAGAACTTTTTTTACTTGCATCAATTTCCACGTTCTAATTCTGTGAGTACCATAGATACAAACCCACAAAAATAATGATTGGTGTAGTTGAAAAACTCATACAATGAACTAGAATGCCCCCCTCCCCCCTCTTCTTTTTTAATTTATTTTAACTAAATCAATTTTTCTTTTCTATTCGATTTTCAATCAACAGAAATTAGAATATTACCAACTGCGAATTTCTATCACTATCAGTTAGGAGTAAAATCAGTCTTACATTTAACTCTAGTACAACTCAGATGATTATTATTGCCTTCAGACTTATGTTCATACAAGTGCAAAACGAACTGACCGTGGCTTGAGTGAATTTCAGATGTCCCCTGTCTGAAGAAACAACTACACTCAAGCCAATACATAGGATACATAGATTAGATCTAACCAAAGATCACCAACAAATTAGACACTAGTATTTTTTTATTATAGTATAAATCCAGTTATTGTTACATAGACTTGAAATGGCAACTGCTTAGCTACTCTCATCAAGCAAATGACTCTAGATTTGGCATAAATTAAGAGCTAGCAGCTTGCAAGAGATAAAGAGAACAATAGATTAATGCATCATCTTATCTTGAAACCTGCCTGGCTTCTATGTCCTGAAGTCTCAGGGTAACTGCTCGCTTGTGAGCTTCAAGACCTTCAACTTCAGCCATGGTTGCTACATATGGCCCAAGTCTTCTAAGACCTTCCTCTGTGAGAGACTGCACAGTTATGTACTTCAGGAAAGAGTCCAACGACACACCACTATACATCCTTGCATATCCATAAGTAGGAAGCACATGGTTTGTCCCACTTGCATAATCACCAACACTCTCAGGTGTCCACGGCCCCAAAAACACAGAACCTGCAGAGGCAATTGTTGACAGGCATATAAATCTAGGATTCTTGAATTGTGATCAAGGATACAAAATGAGGTTATCTATCAGGAATTGGATCCTCTAAGAGATTGCAAACATAAAGTATCTGTGACTAGACACAAAGGACCATCCCCAATCCTCCACCCCCTACACCAAAAACAAAAAGAGCAACAAAAGGAAAATCCATAGACTCATACCTGCATTCTCAATAAAACTCTCCCACTTCTCTGCATCCTTCACATTGATAATTAGATGCTCAGGTGCATATAAGTTTGAGAAAGTGATAGCCTGGAAGATGCAAAAATAACTTTTACTTCTGAAACTCCAATGAAGATGTTGATGAATTGAGACTTAACAAGCTAGACGAAAAATAGGACTTAAGTTAAAACTGTTTAATTTATATATAAAAAAATAAAGCAGTAATTTAAGGCCAAATTTTTAATTCTTTCAAAGAAAGTTATGAATTCTGACATATCAAGAGATAATCCTAACATTTAATGCAGCATATGTAAGCCCCTGTACACAAGTACAATCAGTTAAGAAAAGTGGGCTGGCTATATGTTATGTGTAACCCTATTTGCTGTGCATGTATAAATACAGACACAGAAGCCTAACAGTGTTTTAATGATTCCAAAGAAATTGTTTTTCTCTTTCTCTCCCGTGCTCTTCTTATCTCGCCACTCTGCTTTTAGAGGACCTAAGCATACATAGAGAAACTTGGACAACAGGACTGACCTCAAGCATATCACGTGCATACACAATAAAACTGTGGCTCAGGGCCTTAGAGGCAAACTCTCCTCTTGGAAGACTCTGGCACTGCTTGCTGAGTTCCTCCTGTATCGCATTCAGATCCACACCATCTCCAGCAATCACAAGAACAACCTGACTATCAGGGCCATGCTCAGCCTGAAAATTGTAAATTAGTTGCATAGATATCAGCAGTGTACAAAGAAAGCCCAAAAGGCCAGGAATCACTTGAAGTGTCAAGGCGGTACAAAAAGGGGAAGATTTATCAACCCCAAGTCATACTTTGGTGGGATGATGACAAAGCATGTTCCGCTTGAGAATTATATTGATTTTTTTAATGTTAGGCCCTGTTCACACTTATTATTAGCATTCTTGGTTCTATATGATAAGTCAGTCAAAGGTCATTAATTAAAATTTGTTGAAGTTAATCTCATAATTAAGGGTCTGTGCATTCAAAACCAATCAAATGTCATTGATATAGTCACTAAAGAGTCCAGTTTGTTTTAGAACCATAAAGGTCTATAAATAACGGTTGTTCTATTTACTCTTCAGAAATTATTGAAGAATTTATCTGCTGAAAATGTCAACTAAGAGAACTCTGCTCTTAATCAGATTCTGAATGAACAAATGAAATGCTTTTGTTTCCCATCTCCTTAGTATATAAATTTGGTTGCTTTCTAGACACGAGTGATTAATCTTCAATTAATTCTTATCTCCTAATGCCACACATATTATGAATTCATCCTATATCGAATTTTGGAAAATTAACATCATAATAGAAGCTTTTAGAATAATGTATAAGTTACAGTAGGATGAAAAAGAAAGATAACCAATTTTCAGTATGAATTTGAATAATGTTTTGTAAAGCAAACAGAAGCATTTTAAAACTCATTAAACCTGGGAAAGCAAATCAGCAGCTACATGAGAAGGAATTGCATGCTTGTCTGCAATGACCAAAACTTCAGATGGACCAGCTGGCATGTCAATTGAAACCATGGCTTCACTGTTCTGCAGAAGATTTTGAACAGTAAAGAAAAGCAGAAAAAGCTCTAAGATTCGAGGTATGAAATGCAATAGTGGATACAGATTCAAAGATTTAATGTAAACAATAAACATGCTTACTTGCAGTATCATTTTTGCAGCTGTGACATATTGGTTTCCAGGGCCAAAAATCTTCTCAACCTACAAAGTTGTCATCACAAATTCACAATTAAAAACGACAGAAAAATATGTGAACTATAAAGTACTAGATTTTTTGTTAGAAAAGAAAAGGCTACATCTTAAGTACAGTTCTGTAAACAGATTATATAATATATTCAATATCTCCTTTACAGCTTCAATAGAAGTAAATTCTGACCTAATATCTTGGACATCATGTATTCATAAGGCAGTGATATATATGTTAACATTAACATTAAGAACACATCAAGGCATTAAACTTATCAATAGAGGGTTAGAAGTTCAAACATTTAGACCTATCATGGGATGAGTTTCACTATATCTAATCATAAATTTGCACTGCTATTAGAATGAGATATACAAAAAATAAATACTAAGAGAAGAATAAAACTCAATATGATAACTACAAATAGCAAAATATTAATTTAAATGGAGAAGCCAACAAGAGATATGAGTTAATAATGAGAAGCTAGCCACCTTGGGACAAGTTTCTGTTCCCCAAGCCATAGCAGATATGGCCTACAATGGAGAAAAATTCCATATTAATCAAAGTTTAATTTAAAATATAATAATACAAATACATAAACATACTGCTAAATATAAGGATATAGACTCAAAGTACAGAACCAGATAAGGGTTATATTATCATGCTTCAAACCTGAGCTCCTCCAGCTTTGAGAATGTGAGTCACTCCAGCCTTCTTTGCACAATACAGTACCTCCTGCAGGAAAACATTGGTCAGAACAAGAATAACCTCATAATTATATTTTTCATACAATATAGACAAATACCTTGCATGTAGTGCCATCCTGAGATGGAGGAGTTGCAAGAACAATAGTTTTACATCCAGCAATTTGTGCGGGCTGGTATACAAAATAATTAACTGTCAGCTAAATCTGGAAAGATTAATATCAATATTCACAATGAAAATTATAGGACGTTGAACAATCATAAGAACTAATGAAATATCTATTCAACTTACAACTGAAAGCATCAAAGCCGTTGAAGGTAATACAGCAGTACCCCCTGGAACATAAAGACCCACGGAATTAATACTTCTTGCAACTCTCTTGCATTGGACTCCCTGACATTTTCAGAAAACTCAAGACTCACATAAATAAGATATTGGGTAACACTAAGAACCAAGAATGAACAAACATGGAGGCATGCTAATGGCATGACATACACATGCAAATAGATGAAAATCCAAAAGATAGAAGAAACTAATCAAGAACTTGGAAGCATAAGATCACAACTGGAAAAGATCTTCTATCTACTTGATCTTTCTGGCATTATCTAACTATTCCTAGATAATGCTGCAAGCACCTATTTCTTAACAAGTAGTTTCACAAAATCATACCATTAACACATATCTATTGCACTTAGCTAGACTAATAATATCTTGCCATTGAATACTTCAAATTTTTACTCAATAATGCACAAGAATATGTTTAAGATAAGTGTCAATCCAGCCTTGACTCCTTAAGCCCCCGGTTTGCCCACCCAACCTAGCCCAGAAGCAAGAATCAGCATTGACATACTTTCATGTTCTCAACACTTTTCTCGGGTGACTTCTGAACAGCATGAAATGCATATATATTGCTGTAGGCGACATCAAAAGCTTCCTTAATAGGTGCATCAAGCTGCAGAAAGGAAAAAACAATAATATAATAGCATCCAAATCATAATAAGTGCATAACTTCACTAAATGCATATCCAAATAAATATACCACTGGGTCTGGGAGCTCCGAGACAAGTTCAACTATCTTATTGAGTTCTGCTTTGTCAAACCTTGAAGTATATCTACAAAACCAAAAAGAAAAAAGAAAAAAAAAAGGGGGCACAAAAAGTTGAAGTCCTGACACAAAACCAAAGAAGATATGAAAACACACACACACAAGTTAATTCAACAAGAGCAGTGATACTAATCCAAATCCAAATACTAAGAATTAAGAAGCACCAACTCTTTAACTGCAGCATCCCCTCTTTTCTGAACATCATCAACAATGGGGTTGACCTGAAAAGTGAAAAGCATGGATTTTTACATCAAAATCAAACAGTGTCCTATGTGAAAACGATGTAAAACAAAAAAACCCATTTACAAAGAGTAGATAAAAAGCTGAAGTGAAGAATACCCACCACGCTGAAGATGGAAGAGAAATCAATGCGAGGGCGGGTCTTGAGGGACTCAACCTCAGAATGGGTAAGCTGTGACAAGCGATAGGACTTCATGGAGCAGCGTATACGGTTAGTGGTGGAGAGTGAAGCAACAAAGAAGGGTCCAGAAGAATGGGGTGACCGAATCAAACAACGGTTCCAGTTAGAACCCATAAGCGCACACTCCATTTTGATTCGATGCCTTGTGGTTTTGGTTTGGAATTGGAATGAATGAGCCTCTTTTGGTCTTTCTCTTGGCTATGGCCTCTTTAGAACAACCTCTCTCATACTCACTCCCTCTTGTTCTTTTGAGTTTTGACCCAATTAAATTTTTAATTAATTTGTAAAAGGATCATTCGATAATTTCATAATTTTCTAAGTGCTATTTTTGCTGCAATTTCTGTTTCCTTGTATTTTTTAAAAAATTAATTTTATGATCCTTTGTCCCAATATTTCAGATCAAAAAATATATAATTTCATAATTTTGTATTTTAAAATAACTATTAAATAAATAAATATTATTTTATTCATGAAATGAATTATGTGGTGTTATAATCTGTTACATGGTCGAACACTACTAAATAACTGAAATTATGAGACACGATTTGTAATTTACAGACTATTTACTTCAGTTTTTAATTGGTTGATAAGTAACAAAAAAATTGGTAATTTTATAATAAGCTATATATGTTATTTTTAAAATTAATTCATTTTACAATTTTTTTGGTAGTGTGGTAAAGATTTTTTGGGTTTTGTCTCATAACTCCCTCATATATTTTTTAATCAAAAAAAAATATCCGTCCAATTTTTAAAATTTGAATTTATTAAAATATATATGATAATATATTAAAAAATGTCACATGAATCTTTATTTATTAAAAGGATTAAATGCACTTTATCTCTCTAAATTATTTATTTTATTTTATTTTTTATTTATATTTATATAATTAAACACATTACTCTTTAATTTAATATTATTTATTACAATTCTCACCTTTTTATTAAAATTCAAGTATATTAAAAAATAATTAATATAAATGATGAATGGCCAACCTTCTCTTATTTTACAACAATAAATGGTCAGCACATTGCACCCTCTCTTAGGAAGTATCAATTATTTATTTCTTTATTTATTGTTAAGTTTTGATATCAAAGTAGGAAATGGATTGCGATGATATTCACTATAGTATTTGAAATTTAATTTTCTCTCTCTCAATTTATTTATTTTAATTTAATAGTTTAAAATAATTTAATTTAATTTAATGAAAAGAGAATAATAAATTTTGACATTAACAGAGAAAGAGAGAGAATAGTCATTTGATTTTAGTGAAAAGTGAGAATTTTATTAACTCTACTCACTAAATTAAGAATAATCTATTGACATTGGTTAAGTAGCCTTCGTAGTGCGTTGGTTAAAAAATTAAATATAAGAATATACTATTTAATATCTTAAAAACTTAAAAAATATTTAATACTTTTTCTAATAATATTCACTATAGTATTTACAATTTAATCCCCTTTCTCTTATTGGTGTAAGAGTAATCTTACTATTTATTTTATTTTAGGAGAAAATTAGATAAAATTTTATAGGTATTTGTGGTACTATTATTTTATTAAAATATAGCATATGTATTATTTTTTACATTTTAATGTCACACTATCCTCACTTTTAATGTTAATGTGTAAAAAATAATACTTGTGTTATACTTTAATTAAAAAATAACACTACAAGCACATATAAAATTTTATTTAAGTTTTATCATTTATTTTAATCTAATGGTTCGATATCATTTAATTTAATGAAGATAAATAATTTAAATTTTGACATTAATAAAGAGGGAGAATAATAATTTGATTTTAATGAAGAGTGAGAACTTAACTCTTAACTCCACTTATTAAATTGTTTCAAAAAAAAAACTCTACTCATTAAATTAAGAATAATCTATGAATAATTATATATCATTCTAATCAATCAGTCTAATAATTCTCCTAATTATTTAAAGAGGAAAATATTAAGTGTCTTTTGAATTTTCAAGATATTAAATGCTTTTATTTTTTTATTTAATCATTCCTATTTTAAGTAATTAGGAGGATATTAGAAAAAATTGTTAGGAAGATATAACATTACTCATAAATATATTAGCATTTGCTAACTAGTACCCATATTGGTTAAGAAATGAAAATGTAAAGTATTAAATGTAAAAATAAAATATTTAATATATTAGGAACTTAAAAAACACTTAATAATTTTTTCATTAAATAATTAGGAATATTTATTAAGGGATATTAAATATGTTGCAAACAATTACATTAAGGCACTAATTAACAACACCTTGATATACTATTAAAAAATATAAATAAATAATTTATAATATTTATTAAACATTATAAAATTTAAATATTTTAATATATATTTATCACGTGTAAGTAGCATCTTAATTTTTTTTAAAGTTACATTCTTAATTATTAATATACATTATTAGAGACATTAAAATGAGTTTATGAGGATCAGACTTTAATATTATTAACTCATTTAAATCAATTTATTTTTAACTCATTTAACTTATAAACAGTGTTAAGAAAATTGGACTGGCCGGTCCGACCGATTGGACCGAGAACTGGTCACCCCATCGGTCCAATCCATCTCAAAAAATCGTCCAGCCTAAAAATCGATTAAGAACCGGTGAATTGGTCAAAAATCAGTGAACCGATCAATCTAAACCGGTCCAATTAGGTTCAATTAGTCCTTTTTTTTTTTGCTAATTCAAATGATGTCATTTTGATTTAAAAACTTAATGTAAGCCAATCTAAAAAAAATTTATATGAAATACTTAAACTTAGATTGTATAGAATCTTAGAAACTAAATGTATAATTAATTGTATATCTCTTTAAATTGAAATTAGAATTTTTTTAAACAAAAATAGGCTATAATACTGTTAATAAATGCTTTGGACTCTCAAAAAATAAATTATAAATTATTTTTTATCATTTATGTTTTTTTTTATGATTTTAAATTTGTTTAATTAGTATAATATATATATATTTAAATTGATTAATTATACTCCAGTTCATTTACGATTTAACCACAGTTGAATCATTAAACTTTAAATTAATCTTTTAACTAATTCAATTACTTATTCAATTTTCAGGACCTTGCTAATAAATTAAAATAGACCAAATTCATTTACTTGTGACTGGCTTATTCCTGTATATGTTTTTTTTTTTAAAAAAAATAAGGAGGCCAAGCCTACCACAGAACCAGTATCCCCACCACAACCCAGCCCAACAACCCTTCATCAACATTGGGCTGGTCACGCCTAATCCCCTACAGCCCAACAGCCCCCATCCCCTACCACAGAACCCAACGTTCACAATTTCACATTCACAAATCACACTTAAAACACTTTCACTCATCTCACCACAACCACAATCACAATCACGAACACGAACCCAATGCGTACCCCATTCCCAGGTGCTTCTGACAACCATCCCAAGTTACGAGTTTGATATGTAATATGTTGAGGAGTTGAAGTTTAAAAAATAAAAAATAAAAATAAATAAGTAATTTGTTTAGATTCGTGGGCTGATTTTAAACTAATCGAGTTAACTTTTGGTCAATTCATTTTTCTTAAATTATTTTTTATTCAGCTCATTTAACAGTTATAAATTGTTACAAAAATACTTTTATCTATAACCAATATTAAATATTATAAAATTTTCTCTAACAATTAGTGAAAGCACTGTTGTCCGGACCGGACCGGACTGGCCGGTCGGACTGGTTGGATCGTGAACCAGTCCCTTATTTGATTATGGTTCAATGTTAAAACCAGATTCATGGTTGGACTGGGTTGAACCGATTAAAATTGGTCAAAATTGAGCAAAATCGGTCATAATCGGGTTAAATCGGAATAAAATCGGGATAAAATCAGGTTGAACCGGGCTATCTTTTTTTATTTTTTAATTTTTTTTTAATTTCTCAATCATTTAATTACTCAACTGAGAGTGATATGAGACTTGATAATTAAAACCTCAAAACCTTATTATGCATTTTATTATTGGTAATGTGTGTTATGAGTCATGTATATATATATATTTGTTTATTTAATATGTAATTATGACATCATCCTATTCGACCAAATGGTTAAACTGGTTGAACCTGAACCGGAAACTTTTCCGGTTCACTATCCGATCCAGCTTTAACAACATTGAGTGAAAGAGTAAAGCTTACATATTATGTACCAAAAAAAAAAGCTTACATATTATTTCAACCAAAAAAAGAAAAGAGACTTACATATTGAAATACTCACAAAATTACATATACAGAATTAATGTAATATACATAAGTAACAAAACTTACGAATTCATTATAATTCTTATACGTGGGAATTCATTATAATCAAAAGTGAAAATCGTTTTATACTAACACAACAATCCAATTTTAATATAGAGTTAAAATTCATTTTATTAGTAATTAATAATTAATGTTACATAATTTTTAAAAATTATAATTATAAGCATATTAATATATTAAAATTTTATAATATTTAATTATTATTATTATTTAATAAGTATTATTAATAGTTAAACTATCTCTCTTCATTAAAGTCAATTTACTATTCTCTCTTATTATTAATGTCAATTTTTAACCGTTATCTCTTTTCATTAAGTTGAATAATATTAAATCATTAGATTAAAATAAAATTAATAGCCAAAATTGGTGTTAGAGTTTTATTCTTACACCGTGTCAATTGATCATTCCTCATATATAAGGAAATGATCAATTGATCATTCCTCATATATAAGGAAATGATCAATTGACATCTGTGTAAGAAAAGAACTTTTATATTAATTTCTAACAATTAATTATATTTTAATCTAATGGTTTAAAAATATGAAATTTAATGAACAAATAGAATAATAATAATACATGCTTTCAACGAAGATAGAATAGTAGAACATGTATTTAATGAAGAATGAGATTTTGACTATTCTCCTTAAATGAAAGAATAAAATAAATAAATATAACAAATTTAATTATTATAAAAATAAAATTACATATTTTTAAAATTTTACAAATTATTTTCATAAAATGCTATCAATTTATAATTTAACTAAATAATATTAATATATTGAAAATACCACTTATATGTGTGTGTTTTTCTTTGTGTTTATTTTGATTATGTAAAAATTTCAAAACTCGTTATTAATATTTTACTATATTATTAAATTATTTAAATAAATTATAAGTTATTAATATTTTATGAAAAAATTATAATTATTTTTTTAAAAAATTATTTTTGTTTTTATTAAATATTTTTTTAGTTTTTCTTAATTTTTATTTAATAATTTGTCAAATTCTCTTTTTTTATTAAATATAAGTTTTATTATTCTCTTATTCATTAAAAACATATGTTATTATTTTCTTTTTTAATTAAACTCTATAATTTTAAATAATTGAATTAAAGTAAAATAAAAAATCATTGGTGTCAATTGTATAGGATAACACATGATAGTGTAAGAGTTGTTGGATAGTATAGGATAAACTATCTGTGTATAAGGTTTTATATTATACAGTGTTTGATGAGTCATTGTATAAGATATGATATTGTATAATTCTATACTATCATGTGTTTGTTATTATAATGTATAAGTTAATATAAGATAATATAATATTTAATTAGAAAAATATACTCATATATTAAAAAGCAATAAATTATAGAGAGAGTTTTTTTAGAGAGAATTTATAGAGAGAGAAAATGAGTTTTTAGAGAGAGAGAGAGTTTATAGAGCGAGATAGTTTCTAGAGAGAGAAAGAGTTACTAGAGAGAGTTTCAAGAGAAAAATAGATTTTTTATACAGTTTATAGAGAGAAAGAGAGTTTCTAGAGAGAGTGTGAATGTATAAAGAGAGCGAATTTCTCTAGAGATAGAATTTCTCTAGAGAAATGGTTTATAGAGAGAGAAAGTTTTTGAGAGAGAGATTTTGTAAAAAGAGACAATTTTTTTGAAAAGAGAGATTTTCTATAAAATGTTTCTAAAGAAAGAGAGCATAATTTTGTAGAGAGAATTTATAGAGAGAGTGAATAATTTTGTAAAGAGAGTTTCAAGAGAGCGAGAGAGATTCTAGATAGAAAGAGTATTTGGAGAGAAAGATTTTTTAGAGAGAAGAATTTATAGAAAGAGAGAGATTTTTTAGAGAGCGAAAGTTCTAAAAATAGTGAGATTTTCTAGAAAGAGATTTTAGAGAGAATTTTCAAAGAGAATTTTTGGAGAGAGTGACATATTTTTTAGAGAGTTTCTAGAGAGAGATATATTTTATACAATGATAGAGAGTTTCTAGAGAGATAAATTTTTTAGATAGTGAGGTAGTTTCTAGAGAGAGACTGATTTTCTAGAAAGAGTGATTTTTTAGTGAGTGAGACAATTTATAAAGAGATATAATTTATATATAGGGAGAGAGACTTTCGAGAAAAGTTTATAGAAAGAGAGAGTTTCTAGAAAGAGACGATTTATAGAGATAGAGCATTTCTAGAGAGAGTTTCTAAAGTGAGTGAGGTTTTTTAGAGAGTGGGGCAGTTTCTAGAGAGAGTGATTTTCTAAAAGGAGATAGAGTTTATAAAGAGAGAATTTATAGAGGGAGATTTTCTAGAGAAAGGGTTTTTATAGAGAGAGACAAAAGTTTTAAAAAGAGTTTTTATTTTTTTACAGAATAAACTTATCCTATCGAGGCTTATCCTCCGCTTTAAACATGTATAGTCTTATACAATATATGATGTATAAGATAATACCATTATATAAGCTATACAATTAGGTTTAATAGTCCAAACATTGTATACATCTTGATTGTATAAATTTATCCTATACTATCATGCCATATACGATCTACCAAATGAGCCATAAGTTTCTAATCCATATAAGAGAGGGATCCATTTACTTCAAGATTAAGTATTGACATATTTACACCATTCAATAACCTTTTATAAATGTTGAATTTCATCAATCCAACTATTGAATTGAAATTCTTCGTAAGATAAATCCAGGCCATAAAATTTGTCACAATTTAAAAATTATTTGATATTTTGTCTCACTACTTTATTTTGAAATATAATATGATTTTAAAATATAAATAAAATATTTATTATTAGATTAGATATATATGAATGTTTGATTTATCTAAAATTTGATATGCCTGATCATTTATATAATATTACATGATTCAATAGTTTAATTGATTAAATTCACATTATATAAAATGTTATTGAGCATTGTAAATACACAAGATTTACTCATAGAGTCAATGAATCTCTTGTATATATATGGAGATTCATTCGGCTTCCTTTGTTTTTTACAAGGATATCAGTATTTTTTATTAGTGACTAATATTTAACTACATATCTTACTTTACTAAAATATAAATATAATAATTATGTTTCAATATATGACCAAAGATTAATTATTAATTGTGAATGATTACTAATACCCTCACAAAAAGTAGGGGAGAAACCTCCTCTCTCTCTCTCTATATATATATATATTCTTCTTTGATGCATTTTAAAATGGATCTGTTTATTTTTTTACACTAGAACACCAATGCAATTGCATATATGTAAGAAATTTGAATTTAATTACTCATTAAAATTTGTTTGATGTAATAGTCGTGAAAGCAGGCCATTTGTCCACTGCAGTGTTAAGGAAGAAGAACCTCTTACGTGCATAGATTGTGAAAAAAAGACATTGTCATGACCCGATCTTAGACCATGACCGGCGCATAGGCTAAGTCAACTCAACATTTGCCTAGCCTGGCAAGCCTAACTAAGAATGCTGAAAACTGCTTTAAAACTTAGAAAAAGGCTACCGAAAATTCGGCAGAGTTTCCCCTAAAAACTAAACTAACCAAAAAAATTTAAACTCAACCTGAAAAACAGCAAACTCTCAGAATTTCAACAAGCATGATTCTTTCTCATGCACCATCTATACATATACATATACAACTCAAAAGAATTTACAATACTATTCCTTATAGCTGCAAAATACTGGAGTCAAAATACAATACTGATCACCAACAATAATAGAGATATACCAAAAGACTATAAGCCTGGGGAACAGCAAATCCCAGGAACCAGCTACTCAGCTGTCTGCGAATCTGAATTAAAAAAGAATGAAATGGAATGAGTCACACAGACTCAGTGAGGGAATAATAAACTAAGTGAACTGGAAGGGAAACAACTAATAGAACGAGTATTTAAACTTTCTAACAATCTCTGAACAAACTAACTGATAAAAATAAAATTTATAAACAAAGCTATTATGTCAAATACTCTCTTTTCTCAAAACTATGCATAAACATAAATTTCTTTTTCTTTAAAATTCTAATCATCAATAACGCCATCCATATGGGTACAACTGAAAGAACTATAATGGGGAGTTAACTCTACCCAACATACCAATTCTTATGCTCATCTTAAGCCAGAGGTTATGTCTCACCCGGCACAAATCTTGTGGCTAAGGTTCGCTCACCCTACAACCACGAAAAGGGCTAAGGGTTCTCTCACCCAATAGCCAAATTGAAACAATCTCTGTATATACTATGTGCACATAGGCCGTTATATCTCTTCACTAACGGCAAACGGTGTTCTAACACATAACCCATAATAGATATTGAAAATATAAAAAAAATACAAATTCTGAAATCATTTCTAAATATCCAGCTAAACTTTCACTTTAATAATTATAAATCACAGCTCAAATAGCTCATAAAATCAATAAAACTATGGCTCAAATATAACTTCCATAACATTTAATATTTCCAAACACAATGTGGAAATAAATATAATTTAATCATCCCTTATAATAAAACTTCATTTGAATAAAATTTAAATATTTCTAGAAGGTTTGTTTCCCCAAATAAAATTATAAAACTGCCACTAAATAAATTATCCACTCACATAAATGAAGAACTAGTCTCAACTATCTCCAACAGCTCCTGTGGAGGCAAGTGGAGTAGTATCCTGTGAATCTGCTCACAAATAAAAATACTTTAATAAATCTAATTAACCTTTTTCCTAATATACTTAAGCAGAGGCTCTAAGATTTCTAAATTCTTTCAAAAAGTATAAAATTTCTATTCCAATCTAACTCCAAATTCTTTAACCATCCCTTAGAAATTATCATCAATCCTTATTTTGTCATCAATTTCACAAAATAGAGCTACCCACTATATTTTAGAGTTCTCATGACTCAAAAATACCAAAAAAATAAAATTCAAAGATTAATAACTCACCTTGTGCTCTAAAACCAAGTGGGTGCTAGCAGATTAATAATATAGAGCTCTCTCTCTATTTTTCTCTTCCTCT
Source organism: Styphnolobium japonicum (assembly GCA_023212625.1). Classification (NCBI taxonomy): domain Eukaryota; kingdom Viridiplantae; phylum Streptophyta; class Magnoliopsida; order Fabales; family Fabaceae; genus Styphnolobium; species Styphnolobium japonicum. The sequence goes on along the minus strand of JALBWW010000003.1, from coordinate 12,907,260 downwards.
TTCTCTGTCTCTCTCTCACTATCTCTCTTTCTCTCTTTCTCTTTCTCTTTCTCTCTCTCGTCCGTTCTCCCTCTTTCTCTCTCTCTCTCTTTCTTTCTCTTTCTCTTTCTCTCTCTCGGCCGTTCTCCCTCTTTCTCTCTCTTTCTTTCTCTTTCTCTTTCTCTCTCTCGCTTCTCACTCTCGCAACAGAACCGTCATTTAACAATCAAATCCTCTTTTTTGTTTTTTTAAACTTAAATGGGAAATTACCAGATTACCCTTAAAAACAAATTTTATCCCCTCCATATCCTCTCATCTATTTCTCTACTGTTACAGACATAAGAGGATCTCGATTTGCTGCATCCTCACCTTCCACTAGTTCATCAATACTATCAGTCAAGGTTTTAAATCTCGGTAGCGGTCACGGTCGCGGTCACGGTCGCGTTGCGGCTGTTGCGGCCGAAGCGGGCAAATATCGGCCGATGCGGACCGCAATTGCGGGGTGTCGCGGTTGCGGCGGCCGCCGCAATCGAGATGTCGCGGCCGCATCACGTGATGCGGTCCGCGATTTAAAACTCTGCTATCAGTCAGGTTATATGTATGTAGTTATGGAGCGTGATGGTAAGCATCAACAGAAAGGACACCCTATTTAACTATTCCTCTACTTGAGAGAAGTGTTCAAACTTAGAAGTGTTGAAGGAGGAAGAAGATATGATAAGGGTATTGTTGACCATTTGTTTATCATTCTTCAATACAATTTGTTTTTAATAAAAATAAATAAAGGATTACAACAAATAATATTAAATTAGGATGCAGCGTGATTAATTATATAAGGGTGGAACACAAATCAGGAGGGAAATTGCATTTTAACCTATTAAAAATGAGTATGGTAACTACCAATTAACACACAGCTGTCCATCTTTCGGTTGACCTTACAGATGGAAGTGCCACTTTCTGGACTCATGTTTAGCCTGCTGAGAAGCCACCTGAAACCCTTGGGTGTCTCTACTCCATCCCAAGTATGATGGAAAAAGCGGAAAGAAACAATCCTAATAGAAAGCCAAGCACAGACAAGAGCCAGTGTCCAGTAACACTGAGCTCAAGCATTTTCTGATTCCAACCAACAACTGAAACTTGTTAGGCTTCCTAAGCAGCCAGTTGTTGGTGCAATGGCTAGATACTCTGATGTCTCCTTTAAATAAAACACCAAACCATCCCATCAGAGGAAGCATCCATATTCAAAAGGTAAGTCAGTGTAAAGAATAGTCTGAACTCCGAACACTAGTCACACCACTACACCAGCAACTCCAGGAAAAATACATTATTAGCGGCAGGAAACTTATATTAGGCTTTGGTTTGACAGTGTTTGAATTGTTAGCACAGCCACATTTCTTGATGCCAACAAATATACGGCAAGATTTATTGTATCATACTATTTAACATAGTAGTTAACTAAGTGCAACATCTCTTTATGTTTCTAGTACGTTGCATAAGACTAGGGCTAGCACATAATAAAAAGATAAACATCAGAAGTCTGAATTCCCATTCTTCTCACTACTAGTCATTGTAATACTATTGATGACAACCACCAGAGAAAAGACATTTCAAACATGCTGAACATTTTCTAAATTATGTGAAAAAGAGAAAAGATAAAAGGACCACAGAAATTAAAGCACTAGGTGCGTATGAGGCTGTAAGTCTCACCTGTACTGCTGTACAATATGCGAAGCAGTATGTTGCGACTTTGTGAGTCATAGATACATGCTACGATACACGTTTTAACAAATATACTTGTGACTTACAGACCCTTGAAGCCAGGAACTAACAGGTTTGTTCTAAAAAAGAAAAACCTAAGAACCATGTTTTGGATGACTTTGCCATCTTTCTGAGAGCCCAAGTGATGAAATTTGTTCTAAAAAAGAAAAACATTTAAGCACAAAGGGTCCATGCCCCTTGTTAGCCTAATAAGCATTTCTCAACGTGTTTTTGAACGGTTTCAGAGTGTTTAAATTTGATTTTGAATTGTGTAAAATGGACTGAAACAGGTTTGGAACCGTTTAAATTATTTAAATTTGTTGAATTTTGTACATTTTAAAATGAAAATATATTACAATATATGAGTATTCAATATTTATACTATGAGTATTTAATATTTATACTTAATAGATTCTGTGGTACCCGTATCTTAGATTTTTCAAAAAAACAAATGCCATATTAACGTATTGTACCGTTTCAAAAATGATACTCGTACCTGTGGAGGTGCAACTTAGGTACCAACATATCTTAATAGGAACTAGCTGAAGCATATATGAGCATAATATTGGTAATGAAACTATTCAAATTGAAGCACAATTTGTAAGTGTACCAGAAATTGGCACTCTTCCAGATTCAATACAACTGATGAAACTATTTTACGGTATAGGGAAGCATGAACTTGGATTTACAAAGGTTGTTACAAATAAAACATACTAAGAATGAAAGAATCTAAACCAATCAACAGAATACCTTCAATCAATGCTAACTATAATCCAATATTAAGCCAATAAGTCTATAAGATAGTGTGATACTCCTCCATCCATAAGGACACTTGTTTACTGCCAGAGACAAATAAATCTTAGTTCAAGGTCATGGGGTTTCAGGGTGAAGAGTAATATCCTGAAAAACCTGCAACCTGTTCCTCCTTGTTAGTTTCTTCTCCCCAGACAATGATTCCCTTTCCTTTGCCAGCATTCTGTGGCCTTCCAAGTTTGAAGCCTTCTTTGGTGATGTTGATGTACAGATGAAATATGTTGATTCTGGTGTCAGTTCCGGATTAAAACACAAAGAACGCCTTACTGTTGGATTCCTTGACAAAGTGACATTACCAGATGCATTATATCCATCTTTCTGGTCAAATGATTCAAGCTTTTTGCTTAAACATTCGGTCTGGCTCTGTGGCCAAGGACTTTGATAGATTATGTTTGAGTTTTCATTTTCATCGTTAAACACTTCTGCACTATCCTGACCATCAAAATTTGTATATCTTCCACTAAATAAGTCTTGTTCTTCATTTTCTTCTTCTTCAACTATATCTGCCCAACTCTTCTTCTCGAATGGTTTTCTGTTTCCTGAGGCAAATTCATGGAGATTAATCAAATTTTCAGAGTTCTTGTTATTGCCAAAAGATTTGTCATCAGCAGAGTTTGATACAGAGATTTCAGAACCCAGATTTTGGTCTGTGTCAATAGAAGTTTCAAATTCTTTGGCACCATCCAAAACCATGTGATGTGATTCTGATATTTTAGATGATCTCCAGTTACTGTCATCTGCACCAGATTTGTCCTTTTCTGTAAACTTCATAGCTGATTCTGTATTCAAAGCATGTAGCGAATCAGAACCCATCACTGCTGTATCTTCATACTTTACTATGGCAGGATCTTCCAGTATCCTTGCCCTCCACTTTCCATTGGCAGGTGAAGACAAATCATTTTCTGTTGACTTTGGCAGCATTATGTCATACTTACCATTAGGAGGACTCCCAAATGAAGGTTTATGATCTGAATGGACATCTCCCCAAGTTTCCCTTTGATATCCATTATTGAAGCCCCATGAACATCTTTTTGGTTTTGTGTAAGGAACTTTCAGATCTCTTCTTGCAGGATCAGGGGAATCGTACAATCTCCTCCTCGCATAAGATATTTCCACCTCAGATGTCACAGACTGATTTTCTGTCCTACTTTTAACAAGATCAGAGTTCTTTCCACTCGAGTTTTCGATACAAGAACCTTTCTTAAGTCCATCAATAGGCCAACTTTGTGGAGAGCACTGTGACATACTCCTCTCTGAAAATGTATTCTTCTTATTCTCAAGGGAGTTTTGACCAAAAGATTCTCTGAACTCTTTGTCCCAATTTCTAGAGAGACTAAATCCAGTGTGATGCTGACCTATATTACCGTAGCTGTTGCTTTCCTTTGAGTTCATACTGATGTGTGACATGAGAGAACTTTGAGTTTCCTTAAACTTGTCCTCTCTCTCTTTAGTTGGATCTACCAATGATGATGACTCTATCTCAATCAGCATCTGAGAAGCACGTTCAAAAGATTTAGCAAAAGAATCATCCATCTTTCTATTTTTTGATGCAGCGCTTACTGCCTGAAGCAGAAATGTTGCTTCTGTAATCCTGTTCATTTGCATCAAACAGATTGCCAAGTTGCACTGCTTGTTTCTATCAGCCTCAAAAGACAATGCTTTTCTGGAGAGAAAAAGTATGGAATTATTGGTTTTCTCTTTAAAGAAAAAAAAATGGAAATCCATTTTGAGTCCATTTTAAAAGCTCACCGATAATATTCTTCAGCAGCTTTATAGTCACCTTTTTGCAAGTAAGCCCAAGCCAAGTTCCCCAGTATCCTACATTGATAGAGAGATTCAAAGTCAAGTAAGGGTGCGAGGCCTATAAACCAGATATAAAATGACGAAAGAGCATGGATGAATAATACACCTTGATATCTCTTGCTCAGCAGTTATTTGAATCTTCTTCCCTTGAGATCTTGCTTGTTTTGTCATCCTTCCCACAAAAGTCACACCATCTTCAATTTGCTTCAACTTGTGATGAAGCATGGCAATCTCTTCATCAACCCTTCCTGACCTCTGTGCCAACATAAGTAAGCTTGTTCAATACATGATTCTAAAATCCTTCAGCAGTCAATTCAGCTGTACATCATGATTTGTAACAAAAATCCTCCAATACAAATGGGAAGTTAAAACATCATAGCCATGTGAATCCTTTCCATCTTATTTGTTCAAGAAACTAATCTAATGTATTGTCTGAACTACGTTTTCTAGATGTCGCAATATGCCTGTTTTGTCCAAACTAGTTCCTACTTAATGATGCACATAGAAAATACGCTTCAGATTGGAGGTATTTGTCCTCAAAATTCCATCTTCTGTAGTACAAGTCCATTATGTCACTCAATTATTCACTGATAATAAATTCCATTCCATGGCTATACAAAGACAAATAGATATGGTTCTTCCAAGAAACGCTTATTTAACAGTTACTAATAAAGTCCATTCCAACTTCCAAGGCTATACAAAAGACAAATAGATATATTTTAATAGTTTATCCAATAAGGCATAGCCTCATCATTCAAATGCATGTAGAATATTAATTCAGTTAATGACTGAAAAGCGGCAAGAAATAAAAGAGAATCCTGCTTTTACCTTGTAGAGTTCAACTAAGATGTTATCCAGAGATTCCTGAGAATCAGAAGGACATAGATGACGAAAAGATTTGATAGCTTCAATTGCCTCATCAGATCGATTCAGTTGCTTCATAACTAAAGCCATGTCCTTCAAGGCACTTTCAACACGATCCCCAGCATTGATAGCAGCCCAGAACATGGAAATTGCTCTACCTGGATCCTTATCCACCAACTATAATGGAAGGATTAAGATTCAAAATTATTGCACAAAACCCATGAAAGAAAATAAACTGACATAAAAATCCAAAGAAAATAAAATTGGGCAAATTAGGAGAGCCCTCAGAATTCTACAAAGAAAATGAAATAAAAATCCGCAAATCCAAAATAACCGCCATATTCCATTGAAAAACACTACGAGCTTCAAACTCCAACAATTCCTCAAATCCCATCATGTTCATAACAAAAACCCATAAAAGAAATGAAGCAATTTAGCAGAAAAAACTCTCCTTTCCCGCAAAAAAAGAAAATTCAAGACCAAGAAATCAAGGAACTCAAGCAAGAACAGCAGACCCCAGAAGAAAGTAACGTCCCTCCAAATTAAACTACAAAGAACTAGAAACCATTCAAAAAAAAAAAGAGAGAAGGGAAGAAAAAAGACGTTACCTGAACCTGCTTGGCCTTGACATAGGGCGAGTCCCCAGCAGGCACTTTGTGAATAATATGAAAAAGATCACCTTTATTCACAGAGGATGGTCTCTTTCTCTCTGAAAGCGGCATCGTCGGAGAACGTGACGGTGGTCTGGACTTCCATGAAGGCGGCGGCGTCATGAAGCACCTCGCCGGAGAGCTTCTGTCAAATGGCATTGCGAGAAGAAATTCTCAGCCAAAATTTTCAGACCAGATTCTTCGACTGAACGGAACCCAATTCTTCTTCCTTTGATGATATGAATAATCTAACCGCGGAACTGTTTAAAGGGGAAAAGGGAATTTCTGGGAATAGCATGAAAGAGAAAGATTGCGCATTTAAGAAAGAGGAAAACACCAGCAATGAGCACTGCTGCAACGATAGAAAGTGATGGAAAAACAGAGAAAAGAAAATTTGGAAAAGAAACTAGCCGTTTTATAATTACTAGCCGTTGGGATATTGGGCCACCGTTGCAGCGTGTTTTGCACACTTTTGGAGGTATGGGTATCAGTTTGGGCCCAAACTGCAATTTCTTCCGATCTTTAGAGGCTCTTCTTTTCTTGGGTCGGCCCAATTCATTTAATAAAAAAAAACGCTCATTTGACTTGGTTGTCAAACCAACTCATTGTATATATATATATGGTTAGGTCTTCTCTCTACCTCCAATCTTAGCTTGTCTTATGGCCGCCTCTTGTTTGAGAAAGTTAGAGACAAGAATCTAATTTACCATGTTTACTTAAGCACCTTGTTGTCATCATCAACATTTTGTACCCATTGTGAATACATGTACACTTATGCTTTCTAATTACCTAGATTTGGTGTTCTATAGTTCATATAATACATGTTGTTATTCAATATTTTTCTAACAAGTGGTATTAGAGTAATAATATATGATTACATGATCCAAAATTGTATGATTTTATGTAGAAATTTACAAATTTGCGTGTTTCTATTTAGGGTACTTTCTGCTTTCGATTCTTTCTCTATGCTTTATAATTGAATTTGGAATGATAAGGATTTTATAATATGAATTGCGACAAACTTATAGAAACAACATCTTGTCAAATTGTGATATGTAGAGAGAGAAATTTTTCCTTAAAATTTTGAGTTTGCTAATTTGGGGTTCGAATTCAAGATTCTTAATTGATCAAATTTCATGTATGATAATGCATGAGCTCTAACTATGTTGCCTTACACTTGTAATATTTGTTTTTAAAATTGTAATCAAATAATCATCTATGTTTTGGGACTATTTGTGAAAACCTCAAATCTCGGTTTTAGCCATTAACAAATAAGATTTTTGAAACATATTTCTCTATGATTTTTCATGGATTTGTGAAATTCTTCTTGTATTTATTTCTATCTTCATCTTATAAGTAAATCCCATTAAAAATAGAATTGATAAACATGTTTTGATATGAGAATTTTTTAAATTTCTTTTTGCGATTTGTATCTCGATTTATGAGATTTTGAGCTCAAATCTTTAGTATTTTGTAATGATTTTGTGTTCCTATTGTTATAAAAGATTTTCCTATGAAAATTAACCATTTAAAAATCGTAAAAACTAGCAAAGAAAAACATGTTTCAAAGAGCTTAAATGAAGTTTCAATAGCAAAAACCCATCAAAGGAAATAGATGACCCTCGTCAACCCTACAAAAGAGAGTATGAGTATGTAGAATGTGACATGATACTATGATTAGATTACTTAGTTAGGTAAAAAAAAAGATATAATTTTTGTCATTCTTTTGCCTATACCATAATTTCATTCATATCTCCTTTCCGCCCTTCTCATTAAAACTACACCATTTTTCAAAAACCTCAATCCAAAAATTCTCTTAAATTGCCATTCTTATCCTTTTATTTACCATATAATTTATATCTAATTGCCATCCATATGATACATGGATTTTACCAACACTTACGGAGGATCTTTTGGATTTTGATATTAATAATAGACCAAAACTATAGTTTGGTCATTGATTAATGAGTTTGTTCTCAACTTGCACCATCAAAGTATTTTTTTTATTACTAAACCCCCTCAATTACGGTTGAGGTTGAAAACGTTAGTTTTTAAGTTAAATCAAATTGAAATTGACACGTGTGCACAACGCATGACCATATTCTTCATTTCCCCTATCTCTTTTGAAAAGATAGATGACTCATGCAACACATGATTATATTTCATTGGTGTGCAACTTTGAAACCTACAACTCAAAGTAGAACCTTAACTTTGGCATAAAGCTAGAAGTTTTTGAGTCCAAATCTGCCAAAGCTCCACTATCTCTAATCCTCATATAATGGTTGTGAACACCTCATTTTGACCGATTCATGTTAGAAAATTTCAACAAAATTCAAAAAAATAATAAATAAAGAAAATATTGTTAGTTAAAAAAAATGAATTACAAAAATGGAATAAAACCTAATTTCACCTAAGCTCAATTTCTCCTATATCCAATCCAATCTTCCCAAATTCACCAAGCCCACCAAATTTACCAAGCCCACATCCAAACACTAGGCCCGACCACTCCTCTGCACCCACTGCATTGCATCGCACATAAACACACTCCCCTACACCTGTACGCACTACTGCCCAGCCGCCCATACTTGCACGTACCACACACCAACTCTGCTTTGTTTTTCTTTTTGGTTCTTTTTCACGTTACAAAAGGAAGGGGTAGAGAAGAGGTGGGGGTTGAATTTCTTTTGGGGGGTTTTTTTGGCTAGAAGTGAAAAGATAAGGGATTGAGAATGAGAGAGGAGGGCGAGAGTTGGAGATGAGGAGTAGCCTTCTCCATCTTATGCTTTCAGCAGATAAATTTTATGATTTTTTATGTCTTTTACCATTTGATATCTTCTGCCCATGCTCTTAAATGTTGATTACCTATTGTGTTTGTATTGTTTTTGTTAGTTTTGGTTATGTTTGGTATTGTTGGAGATTATGTTCACTTCGTCCTCTTCCTCTTCTCTCCTTATCCGCTGCCCATCACCACCTATCAACATGAAACCACCCAAAACATCACAAAACACCGTGGCACCCAAACCCCTATTTACGCCAAACCTTTCCCCCACCTTGAACAACATTTCACCCACCATTTTCTGCATTTTCACGTCCCAAAACAAAGCCATTCTTGCCCCTTTTAAAATTTCACACAAGGACATCTATTAACAACCAATGTCACCATAACATACCCCCAACTTGCCTCTAAACACAGCACAAACACCCATCCCAATAACCATAAATAACTTCCCAAATTTGTGAAAAACCAGAAAATAGAGTTTGCGCTCGTGTCTGACCGATCCCGATTTTCCATAACCATTTTCCAATCGACCATCCACCCCTCAAACTATTACCGATTGATCATTCAATTGCCAGAACGATTTCCGATCGACCCCCTTGAAGGTCGTTATTGTCCGATCATTTCCAATCATAATTACCATTGTCCGATCGGTCCTTAACTGACCCGACCTCTTAGATTTCCCAATCACACCGATCCGACCTAATCCGATTACTTTCCCTTTTTTGCTGAGCCCAACCTCAACCAACATTTATAACAAACTGAGCTGAGAAGACCCAACCTTAGCCATAACCCTATCAGTACATTAAACCGAGCTGAGATCCCTAAACATTTTCCTCAATAATCACTTGGTGGACTCGACCTTACCTTGTAGCCTTAACCCCCTAAACTATCCGTGTCGATCACTCCAATTACTTTCCTTATCCTCTACTAGGTTGAACTGAGTCCCTTTAAGTTTCCCACCATCACTTACCTAATCGAGCAATGTACTTAATCGACCAACCATTTAACAATTCCCCCTCATTACCTTACCTAGCCGAGTAATGCTTTTAACCGATCCAAACCAAACATTTTCTTCCATAACGAGACCGAACCGAGATACTTTTGACCGATCCAACCTTTAAACATTTTCCCTCATCTATTAGCCGACCGAGCCGAGCTACCCCTAACCAATCCAACCCCTAAACATTTTCCCTCATCCATTACCTTAACCGAGCCGAGCTGACCAACTTGATCCAATCCCTTAAACATTATTTTCATCAATTATCCGACTGACCAGAGCCACCCTTACCGGTTGACCCCAACACTTGCCTCATCATAGACCGAGCCGATCCCCCAGTGTACCCTCAGATCAATTATCTGATCGGGAATACTCTTTCTCTGGCTGATGAAAAGCTTTCCAAATATTCACCTCACAAACTTATCATTAGCCGTTCGGTTTAGTACCGATCACCATATTTCGTGATTAACAACTACTGGTCAGTTCCTAACCGATCGGATAATCTTTCCACTATCTCCATCAACCCTAACCAATTGAGTCACGTACCCGATCCGATCCCATGCTCATCTGAGTCTAATCGGCTGTTGACTAATAGGGTCTCCACCGAGTATCCCTCCTCATTTTTCAATTAGGTCGGACCGATCGGACCATGTTTCCTGTTACATTTTCAGTGGCCCGGTCGGATCCCTCCTGAGATGTTCAGATTTCTGATCGATCGATCGATCCTTCTCACCTTTGGTTAGTTTGTGTTTTATTATGCATTCTAACATGTTTATTTTCAATTTTGGTGATTATCCATTGATTATTGCTTCCCTTTATGTCATCAACAATGAGTTATAAAATAAGTGGTACAATGCCATAATGTTTGCGTTTAGCTATCTTCAGGGATCAAGTATCCACTAGACAATATCTCCTTAAAATGGATCAGTGGATTTAATATCTCTTTCCATTCCGTTTAGGTCACGTTAATAAAAACTATTCAAAATAAGTGGTCAAAAGCCACAAATCACTTTAGTTATCTTTAGGAGTTAAGTACCAAATAGGCATTTTTCTTGTGATGATCAGTGAGTCTAGTAGCACATTCCATCCTATTTGGAAAGCATTAATGAATCCCCTTTTAAGTCAAATCAATTCATCTTCTTTTAATTGAATCACAACTTTCTTTTAATCAATTAATTTAAAGCAATATTTTCGTTATTTAAAATCAATCAACTTACAGCCATTTTCTTAAAAAGAACTATATGGCTTTGAGTTCCTCATTGCAGCAGGGGACAAGTAGGCACGCAAGTCAAGCCAAACTTTTAATTTTCGCAATTTCGTTTCTTTGTCATTTGTGAATAATTGTTTGCATTTATTTAATCTCTCTATTTGCTAAAATTGGTAAAATAGATCTCGTTTAGGTTATTAAAATTCGCACAGCTAGATTAAGGTAACTGTCTTAGGACAGATGTATCAAGGGTGCCATGGGATTAAGTTTCCACCATTCTCTGTGTATAATCGACTCTCAAGCCTTGCCTAGTTTTCGCAGACCTTTCTTTTTGTTTTTATTTCAAATTCATTTTTAAAGGATTTTGTCAGTCATTTTCCTTACCCAATAAACGATTGGTAGCGACTATATTATTTTTACCTAATTTTCTCTCGTCGCTCTTTGTTGCGATTTTTCTCGGTCGTGACAATGGTTGAAGCCATTTATGGCCTTTAATTTTCATTGTATTTCATCATGTCCTCCCAAGTTACTTCAAGTTCTTTAACCCTCAGAGTGTGATTCATTTTTCTACTCATAATTTCTCATATTTTAGCACAATGAGTTGCTATTAAAGTTGAAGAGAATGACGAGGAATAAGTAAGGGTCAAGAGTTTGAGTCATTAATGGCAAATACTAAAAGGCATGAGGGAGTTTGGGTCTGTCACTGTGAAGATGTGCAACATATGGTAACTAGAAATGCACATGGTTATACGATATGTCGTGAAAGCCCCAAACTCCTATTTTTATGAATTTTGGTTATCTCTTTACTTTCAGATCTGGAGTCCATGTGGGTAGTTTGGGTACGCGAAGACTTTCTGGCATGAAAAATATTATATAGTTGTTCATGGGGCTTGGGATGTTGGCTTTACTGATTATGTGGAGATGTTGTGAATAGGCCACTAAAGTAGTGGTAACTAGTAAATGAGCTGTTAGAATATCTCGGAATATCTTTAGAGTATTTAAGCTCTCTTTAAAATATCTTAGCATATCTTCAGAAGATCTTTATGATATATTGTGGAATTAATTAGTCCTTTAATTGAAGAAGCAATATTAGCACTTGTTTTATAATTTTATTATGTTTCTTGATTGTTTCCTTATTTAATTAGGGTTAGTAGTCTTATTGTCTTAATGAGCTTGGACTTGTACTAGTAGTATTACACTAGTACTTAACTTAATTATTAGTATAAATAAGGGTTAGTACTTTGTATTTTAAAACACATCAAATCAATATTATATTATATTATTCATTAGTATTTCTTTTCTCTTTTACTTCTTTCTACTTAAACCCTATAATTTCAACAGGAGCACCATCTAATGTGTGACTTAAGAGTTTAGTTGCAACGTGAAGTTGAAGAAAAAGGCAAGGAGTAGTGGACATAGGTCAAATTACCAAAGCAAAGGGACAAACAAAACTTGTATAAAGAATACTTCTTAAAAAATCACGTTAATGACTTTTGAGTAAAAAAAAATCAATAAGAGTTACTCAACAATTAATCAAAAAAGCAAACAACACTTATAGCTTAAAAAATTAGGACACCTACATTTTTGAGTATTCTTTCTTTTTTTACAAAATAGAGATTCAAAGTTCAAACAATGGGAAATCATAGTAAAACTTACAAAAAGAAAGAAAGTGTGAAAAATAGTAAGTTATCATTGAACAACAAACATAAGCATAGTGGGAAGCCATTGTGTTTTGTGGAATAAACTTGGCACTTGGGTTGCTTTGCAAAGAATTGGTGGGTTTGAATTGATGGTGGATATGAATGCTGCATGATGAGGAGATAGGAGGAGTTTCCTTCGTGTACTGGTGATATGATAAATCATAACGCAAGTATACGTTATCGCAAATCAAGTAATATAATAGTAAGAAAGTGTCAAACCCACAGGGATTAATTCTAAATTTAACTATCTATTAAAAGTTTACAAAACTCAATCTTATTTAAACAACTTAATAAGAGGAAGTGTTATGAAAGATTAAAAATTAAAGTATACAAGAAGAAGAATTTAATGATCAAATTTAACCAAGCCTAGGATTGCAATTATTCCTCACACTTTACTTGATTCTCTTACTTCTATCTAAGATCAATTAATTATCTGAATTGTTAACTAGAAATCCTTAATTTATCTATAAGCCTCTTTCGATGGTCAAATAGAAATATCCTAATTAATGATAAACTATATGTCTATGTCTATCAATTAATCAAGAATTCATTAAGTTCCGATTTCATTAATGGTTACATATGTCATATAGGTATATGTCTATCCTATATAAACTCAAGGCTTTTGCACAAAGATCATATGTTATCTTACCTAGATCTAAAACCAAAATCCCTTTGTCAAGTTGCTTAAGGTTTATCAATTCAATTTAATTAATGGCCAATTAATTAAAAGCATTAAGAACAAGTAAGATAAACAATTCAAGATAATCAACTTACTCTTGGATATGATAAACGAATCAAATTACGTGTGAGTTCAAATTGCAATCCTAGTATAGAAATTTAGCTACTCATTATATTAAAGGAACCAAAAGAACAAGTGAAAAGCATGATAGAAATGAAAGTGGCTGTTGGTATTAACAAGAACACAACAGGCTAGAGTTTCGGGATTTACTTTAAACAAATTGGAAGATCTAACATTGAAATCAAAGTATAAATCTCACAATTTATGAAAGCTTCACCCCTAACTCTAGGAAGAACCTTAACTAGACATCAAGATAAAGAAACTTGAATAAAATGAAGAATATATTATACAAACTACAAGAGCTTTGAGATTTACTTTAGACAAATTGGAAGAATTAACCTTGAAATCAAAGTATAAATCTCACAATTTATCAAAGTTTCACCCCTAACTCAAACTATAATGAGAGAATTTAGAAAATGGGATGCCCTTAAGTGTGGCAAATGCATTCCTTTTATAGGCAAATGCTAGAACTATTCAATTACAATTTTGTCAAATCTCTTTGCACATGGGTTGAAATTTTAGCTCCGAAGATTACCAAATTCGTCATTACTCCCGTCATAATTTGGAAATATTCTCTTCATGAAAGTTGTAGCACATGCAGTCTTGAAGAACATGTAAAAAATTCAGCCAGATCTAACGGTTGGATCTTGAGCTATGACCATTTTGCCGAAACTACTCAGATTATATCAATAATGACAGCCACCAACTTGTTGCCTAATTTTGACCCACTTCCGATGCTAATCTGGAAATCTTCATTTCCATGAAAGTCATAGATAATGATGTCATGAATGACATATCAAAATTTCAGCTACATCCAACGGTTAGATATTGAGAAATCACCAAATAAATGAGTATAGGTTTGAGCAGGAATTTTTTGATTTGTCCTGAATTTGATGTAACCCGAAATTCACTGAATTTAGGTCTTCATTTTTCTTTTGTTTGAGTTATACTGATATCAACATTCAAGTTCATGATATTTTGATTCAACAACTGCTTTGAATAGTCCTTCGGGTGTTCTGCTCAATTTGTAACAACATAACCAATATATGAGGAATTATGCAATTTTCACTTCATATATGCAATAATTTCATAAGAATAGACCAATGAGAAGTGCTAAATTATGCATATAAAATATGTTTATCAACTGGTGTGTTCATAAAAGATAATCAATGCCATTGGAAGAGATGAAAATGAGAGAGCCTATAATATGTGCTTTGTTTTTTTGGCTAAGAAAACATAGGTTAGGATACATAGGAAACATGGATTAAGTGTTGTGCACGTGCTTCTCTGTTTGATATAATTGAAGAATTAACAATTGCAATAACAAACATAATTTAGGAGAGGCTTAGTGAGAAAAAAAAACTTATATGTAATTTGAGAAATAGGTATACTATAGAAGATAATCTATATTTTATCCTTTAGTTTAATGGATATTTGTACTCTGCTTTATTTGCATTCATGAGTCTTAAGTAGAGGCGAGACAACTTATTTGACTTGAGAAAATAAAATCTACTTGAGAAGTAAGTTGAGTAACTTGTACGCAAATTGGGTTTATCATATAAGAGATATCCCTTAATAAATTAGACAATTTTATAAATTATGAAAATATGGTAATGTTCTTAAAATATGAGTGACAATTTTGGACCAAATATAAATTGAGAGATAAAAACAAAATTCAAAAATAAGTTAATGAACAAAAAAAACATTACATGCACTAAATAAATTAAAAAATTATAAATTAAAATAACATTATTGTACTTTTAAAAAATAAGAAACTACTTTTGGATCAAATAAAACTTTAAAGATAAAAGTAAAACTTTTGATTTTAGTATTCTTAAATTATTAATTAATTTTCTTTTTCTCTCATTCTCAATACCCATGATCTAATTTAGAACATTACTTTGATATTATGAGTTTTTAAATATTTATTAATTATTATTTATATTTATTATAAAATTAATAATTAATAAATAATTAATAATTTATACTGAAATACTATACTTATCAATGTATATAGCAACTTTCTTTAATTTAAGGAATTATTATGATACTTTTATAAGTTTAATAATATTTAAAGGTGAATTGTTAAGTATTTATTAACTATTAATTTATAATAAATATTTAAAATTTTATTAAATATAATTAATAATAAATAAATAATTAACAATTTAACTTAAATATAAATATTTAATAAAAAAATATATGTAATGGAGTAATGCCTTCTAATTGATGACTTATTGATGATCATACACTGCAGAAATTTATAACTTACACTGTAGAAAAAAGATAAAGAAAACATCACATCAGGGAATCAAATACAAGTTCTTGGAAACTACAACAATTTTGATTCCCGGTGGTCCTACGTTTGGCAATGTCGTCAACGCAATCGTCAAACAAGGAAAAAGAAAAATAAAAAAAATAAAAAATATGAAGTAGAGGATAGTGGTTGATATGATACCTCATATTCTAGTAAGTTCTTAATTATTAAATATTTATTTTAATTTTTTTAAAATATAAGTATTATTAATTAA
Source organism: Styphnolobium japonicum (assembly GCA_023212625.1). NCBI lineage: Eukaryota > Viridiplantae > Streptophyta > Magnoliopsida > Fabales > Fabaceae > Styphnolobium > Styphnolobium japonicum. Next base: position 12,891,383 of record JALBWW010000003.1, on the reverse strand, counting down.
TTTTTTTAATAATAAATACGTTAAAATAATTTTAAAATATTAATTTTTAATATTAAATTAATTTTTAATATTATTTTTGATATTAAATTAATTATTTAATATCTTTTATTATATTATTAATTTAAAAAAATTAATTTAATGTTAAAAATTAATAAAAAATTAAATTAATATCACTTATATTTTTTTAAAATTAAAATAAGTATTTATTATTAATTTTAAAATAAATATTTAAAAATTTATTAAATATAAATAATAATTAATAAATACTTTAATAATATATTTTAAATATTAATATTTTAAAAAATAAATAATTCAAAATTCCAATGAAAGGAAGTGAGTGTGTCAGTGTACCCCAGCACCACCACTGTGGACCCTTGACTTGTGGGTCTTTTTCTCGCATATCCTTAACTCCTAAGCATACTTAAGGAAGAAGGAGTGAGTTACCTTTTTTTTTTTTTCAAAAAAATCTATTTTTTTTTATATACCCATCGGCCATTGCCACTCACTCCACTGCTCTGCGTATGTTTCTCAAGGCAAAGCAAGTAACTTTTCCACTTCCACTCCAAACCCTTTTCTTCAATCTGTCTCTGTGAGCTCCATTTTTTTCTTCTTCTGGTTTTTACTTTTCTAGCTTTCATCTCTTCTTATTTTTCAGATGCTCTATGTGAAATGAGAGATCATTCTTTCGTAATTTGCCTTGATGGGGTGTTTAGTTTTGCTTTGTTTTTTTATTTTTTCTCTTTTGGATTTCACTGTAGATATATATCAAAGAGAGAGAAGCAGAGAAAACATGGAAGCACTCACAATGGAAATAGATGCCCATAGCCAGCAGCAGCTTTCCCCTGAGACTCTTCCATTTGCCAGAAGGTGAATTTTATGTGCAGAAATAACACATCTAGTGTTGAGTGTTTGCATTGTTATGGAGTTCTGAAAAATTTGGTTGTATTTTGATCTCATTCTTATTCTCATTCATGTTATTGTTGGGTTGAGTTTCTGTAGCTATCAGCTGGAAGCTTTGGAGAAAGCTATCCATGAAAATACCATAGTGTTCTTGGAGACTGGTTCAGGCAAGACTTTGATAGCCATCATGCTTCTTCGCAGCTATGCATATCTTCTGCGAAAGCCTTCTCCTTTCATTGCAGTGTTCTTGGTTCCCCAAGTTGTCTTGGTCTCTCAAGTATGGGACTTTCTCTCTTTCTCCTTTGCAAATTTGAGATATGTTTTGATATTAGTAGAACTTGATTCAAGTAACGGTTCAATAGAATGAAATTGTTGGAAACATTATTTAATTGCAATGTAGCTGATTTGGAACTATATAATGGATCAACTCTTTCACTGTACTTTTCTTCATTGCCTTTCTCCTTCTTGTTATTCACTTGTTAATTTTAGCAAGCTGAAGCTGTGAAAATGCACACCGATTTAAAAGTGGGAACGTATTGGGGAGATATGGGAGTTGACTTCTGGGATGCTGCTACTTGGAAACAAGAAACAGATAAACACGAGGTGAGGGTTTTTGCATTTCTATCAGAAATAAAAGATGCCCATGTTAATTGTATAAATCTGCTTTGCCTACCCTTAATCTGTCTGTTCTTGTCAGATGTGTCATATGCTAGTTTTTCCCCCAGTTGGGTGTCTGTTGTATGTTTGTATTATATTAAAAATCCCCCTTGGCATTCCCCCCCTCTCCAAGTCCGAACGAAAAAGAAATAGAACATTTTCTTCATTGATTTTGTTCATGGCCACAAAGTCTGTACTATATTTCAGAAGCATAACTACCATTGGTTTAACTGGAAATACCAAATAAAATGATAAAAAGAAAGTCAATACAATGTTGGATGCTTTTAAATGCCATATGAACTAATGAACTGGTGCCACCTTTATGTTAAAATAAAATGGAAAAGAAGACATCTGCTTTCTGTTTTCTAATATTCAGTTGACCTGAATGTCATATGCATAATTTGTTATTTTTAGTACGATGTTTCTGAAATTTATCTTTGTATGTTGCGGGTAGTTACTGTCAGCAATGGTTTTGAATGTGTAGGTGCTTGTTATGACTCCTGCAATATTGCTTAGTAGCTTGAGGCATAGCTTTCTCAAACTGAACATGATCAAGGTTTTAATAATGGACGAATGCCATCATGCTAGGGGTAGACACCCTTACGCTTGCATCATGACTGTAAGTGTTATGTTCTCTCCATTGTTTTCTTTTAACTGGTATGTGTCCTTGAATTTCTTACTGTTGAAATCATAGAGTTTATATAGGGAAGAGGAAGAAAAGATAATAAAGACTCTGAATAATATGATATTAGATTGATATGGAGTGTTAAAAATACAAAGCACTAACACTTATTTATACTAAGAATTAGGTCAAGTACTAGTGTAATACTACTAGTACAAGCCCAAGCCCACTAATACAATTAGACTCTTAACCCTAATTAAATAAGGAAACATAATGAAATTAAGAAAAAACTCCTAAGATTGCTTCCTCAATTAGTGGACTAATTGATTCCACAATATCTTCTAAGATATTCTAAAATATTGTAAGATATATTGAAGATATTCTAACACTTACTAATTCTTATTGTGATAATATACATTTTTTTTATATGTTCTTCATTAATAGGTTGTAATTGTTAATTCATATCTATCTCACATCTCACCTGTTCTGCAACTGCAGCTTTGCATAAGCTTACTTGGCTAGCTCTAGTTAACTTTCCCTTTTGAGTCACTGAACCGAGGTCCAAAGAGCTGGGGAAGGGAAAGGGGCAAATTGGGGGATTGAACCCCCTATTATCAGGCCAGTCCAAAGACTGGGTCGGGTGCCATGGGAACTGCAACACATTGGCGACATTAAAAGATTTTGCTTCTTCTGTGCTGTGCATATCAATAATAACAAAAGACAGGCCATATGTGGGTCAGCTATTAGATGAGAAATAAACAGTTCTTATAAGAAGTTTGTTATAGTGCTGTATGCACTTATCTCCAGAAACTAATGAAAATGACTTTTAGGTTGATTCATAGACTGGTAGTCAACTTCTGGCAGCAATAATTGGTCTGGACTCTAAACTACTGCATTTTCTGAAGATAATAAGAAAGGTCTTGATGTTGACCATGGATTCCATGGATGTAGTTGAGTTGTGTGATGCTCTGATGCATACCTTTCAAAAATTTGCTGTAATGTTGACCATCTTGCTTCATTGAACGTGATAATTGTAATTGGCAATCTTGTTCAGTAGTATCATGCTTTCTCTAATTAAGTCTTATTGTATAAAAGCTGCAATTGCTATTGTTTGAGGGATGAGAACAATTGCATTTATGTATTGTAAGTTGCTATGTCCTGGTTATGCATCATCTGCATCATGAGGTCACAGTTTGTGCAGTGCAAGTAGTTGTTACTTTTGTAAAATTTGATTGCATGCAGGAATTTTATCATCGCCAATTAAAATCTGGTGCCTCTGACCTCCCTCGAATTTTCGGGATGACTGCATCTCCTATTAAGTCAAAAGGTAAACAAGCCTAGAATTTTTTTATTTTATTTATCTGTTTGCATTGCTGATTTTTTTTCCTAATCTATTTAGTGCTGTCAGTTATTCTCTGATGTTGAGTTTCCTTTTTCTTCTCTTTTAATTTGATCCAGTTGGAAATTCTCAATGGACCTTCTCAGAATATATTCGTGAACTAATGACTCTAATGCATTCAAAGGTTGCTTTTTATTTTTTCCCTCGTTCTGTATAGTGTTTCTTGCTTTCTTCTTTCTATGCATGTTATTGTGTTCTGTGGTGATATGTTATTCCCTTATCTTCTTGCATAAACATTGATGTATTAAAATTTACCATACTTAAGATACATTACAGAAACTATCGCTAGGGCCTACGTTGTGAATTTTAACATGTCTAGAGGTATTGGAACCTATACCTATTCTAGAAAGTTGTTATTGACAAAGTGGTTAGAATAATTTATTTTTATGTGATTAATACTCGTGTAGAAGTACAATTTAGTATGACCACTTGGTCTTGTTATGTATTTATTTGTTTAACATAATTTTTTGAATTGAAGGTATATACATGTGTAAGTGAAGCTGTCATTGCGGAGTTCATACCAACCTCAACCCCAAAATTCAAGTTTTACAGGGAAAATGGAATTCCATTTGTGTTATTTGAAGAATTAGCAGTTAAACTCAAGCTGTTGAAGCAGAAGGTGTGTACACTTAAGTAGATCAATTTTCAATGTAAGCTTTGATTAAGAAAAAGAAAAGTTCCCTTAAAAGTAGAAATATGAGTAAGTCTCTTAGTCATTTGTTTTACTGACTACTGAGTGACATGTGTTTTAATCAATGCCAGATTGCCAATGCTGTTGTGTTCCTGTATTTGTTAATTAGTCAGAATTAGTGCTACATTACAAGTTCATTTTTTTTATCAGGTGATAGTTGATTACTTTCTTGAGGTTATTGACTATATATATTCTGTTCCTCAGCATGAACTCTCCCTTGGAAGTTCAGATTTCACAAAATCTGCTGCAGAGTCTGCTCACAAACGAATAACAAAGATTTTTTCTGCTTTAATGTTTTGCTTGGATGAGCTTGGTGTTTGGTTGGCTTTAAAGGTTCTTACTTGCCCTTCTCCTGCCCTGATTAGACTTTGATGTTTGTTCATGGTTGCATAGTAGACATCAATTGTTTGTTTACGTGACAGGCTGCAGAGTCCTTATCATCATCCAATGAAGCTGAATCATTCTCATGGGGTAAATCTGGGGCGACAGTTGTTAAAATTTTTAGTTTGGCTACTGTGCAGACACTTACTAATTACTTACCATCTGGTAATGACTCTACAACTATTGAGAGAATTGGTGAAATTTAAAATATAGGTCCTTGTTTTGCGTTCTTTAATTTAATTAATTATTTTAAAAATATTTGCTTACTCAGGTCCTCAGTGGTCTATTGGTGATAATATTAAATCCGATGTGGATACCGGGCTGTTAACCTCCAAAGTTTGCTGTCTTATTGACTCTCTACTTGAGTACAGGTTATCATCATGGATAGGTTTCTTTCAAAATATTTCAAATGTGGTTTTGAAATCATGTTTGTAGGTTATTATCACGGATAGGTCTGGCCTCCAGGCTTTTCATTTCCTCATTATACTGTTGAAAGTATTTTTTAGATGTGTAATACCTTCATGATTGGCACTTTCATTTAAGGTGAAGTTTCACCTTTCTCTTTTATTGATCATTACTATTCAGTCCTCACCTCTGATTGATTTATTCACAAAGATCTTGCATTCTGACACAATATGTGGATCTCATTTGTTTTATCTATTTTATACTCAATGAATAAAACTTTTTTTAATTAATTAATCTATAATTTATCTATGATTTGATTGTATATAGTGATCTGTTTATCTGATTATGATTTTTATTAAATCTATTTTGATGGATCTATTACGTATAATATAATTACAGGGGTTTGAATGACATGAGATGCATAGTTTTTGTGGAAAGGGTCATTACAGCCATTGTCCTTCAGCATCTATTGAATGCCTTGCTTCCAAAATACAATAGCTGGAAGACTAAATTCATAGCAGGAAACAATTCTGGATTGCAAAACCAAACAAGGAAAAAACAAAATGAAATTGTGGAAGAATTTCGTATGGGATTGGTATGTTGCTTTCTTAGATCATCCTCTATATTGTTATAACCAAATACAATTTCTAATTATGGTCTATGGAAATATTTTAATATGCAGGTAAACGTCATTGTTGCAACATCGATTCTTGAAGAGGGTCTAGATGTTCAAAGTTGCAATTTGGTTATTAGGTTTGACCCATCTCCCACAGTGTGCAGTTTCATACAGTCCCGAGGCCGTGCCAGAATGCAAAATTCAGATTACGTATTAATGGTTAAGAGGTAATTCTTTGGTATGTTACTGTCAAGAACTCCCAATAGCTTAAGCTCTTAGGTGAAGACACATGAATGATTTTATATCTCTAACAGTTACTCTCCTCAGTGTTAATATTACTCTAGCGCTTAGACCAGTGCTAATTAACATGTTGCAGAGAGAAAAAGTTATAGCATCAAATTTATGTGTTTTACTAGTTGAGGTAAATTTTCCCAAACAACTTCCTTATTTTGTTCTGAAATTGCAGTGGGGATTCAGTTACACATTCTCGACTAGAGAAATACCTTGCTAGTGGGGATATTATGAGGAAGGAGTCCTTGCGTCGTTCTTCCCTTCCATGTGATCCTTTTGAAAGTGATCAGTTTCAAGAGGAAACTTATCGTGTTGAAAGCACTGGAGCCATTGCTAATCTTAGTTCTAGCATTGGTTTGATATACTTCTATTGCTCACGGCTCCCTGCAGATGGGTTAGTTCATTGTTTCCCTTATTACATCTTAATTCTTCTTCCTTCATTTTTATGAACCTAAGATATGCTTTCTTGATGCTAGTGCATTCTGCATCAATCTGGTTCTTTGGGTTTGTCTTTATCCTGTTCTCCATCATTTGTCCCTTCTGGATTTAACTCTTAGGTACTTTAAACCGACTCCAAGGTGGGCAGAGGAGACTGGAACACTGCATCTTCCCAAGAGCTGCCCTCTACAGACTATTTGTGTACAAGGTGACAAAAAAGTCTTAAAGAATATTGCATGCCTTGAAGCATGCAAACAACTTCATAAGATTGGAGCTTTAACAGATAATCTTGTTCCTGATATTGTCATAGAAGAAGCTGAGGTGGAGGAAATTGGTAACTTCATGCCTTCCATTCATTTGTCCTTCTATTACTGCCTTTCATTCTAAAAATTATTACTTGCAAATGAAATTCTGATTATCCTTATAATTCTCTGAATGGCTTCAACATCGATCTGATTCTTACAGGGAATGAACCTTGCAATGAGGAGCAACCAAGTTATGTACCATCTGAACTGGTCAATCGCTTTGCAAAAACTTGCAACACAATGTACCATTGCTATTTAATAGAGTTGAAGCAATATTTCAGCTATGATATCTCTCTTCATGACATTGTGCTTGCAATGAGAGTTGAGCTTGATCCACAAATTAGATGCATGCAATTTGAAATGTGTTTTGACAGGGGTAACCTTTCAGTAAACTTCAGATACATAGGAACCATTCATCTTGCCCCAAATGAGGTATGCTGTCTAGTACTTCTTTAATTGTATCTGACATAGTAGCAGGTGTCTGGAAAAGTCAATGTAGTTATTGTTTGTTTGTTTTCATTTTCCAGGTTCATTTGTGTAAAAGATTCCAGATCACCATACTTAGAATTCTTCTAGATCAGAATACAAATAAGTTGGAAACTGTTTTAGACAAACACTGTTCAGAAGATGATCTTGAGATTGATTATCTTCTGCTTCCAGCCACTGCTTTACACCTAAGACCTGCAGTAATTGATTGGTTATCTGTTACTTCTGTAAATTCAACTGAAATTATCTGTGAGAATCATGCTCACAATATATGGACGAAAGATGGTCAAGTTTGCTCTTGCAAACTTAAAAACTCTTTGGTTTGTACTCCTCATAATGGTCGTATTTATATCATCACTGGTATAATGGAATTAGATGGAAACTCGCCTCTGGAACTTAGGGGTGATGGAGTTACTACGTACAAGCAGTACTTTGAACAGAAGTAAGTAATTATTTGTTGTTGACGTTTATTATCAAATTAATTTATCTACCTGGGTGCGTTATTCTTATATTAACTTGTTCTGAATTTCAGGCATAACATTCAATTGCATTTTGAACATCAACTGCTACTTAACGCGAGGCACATTTTTCAAGTTAAAAATTACTGTCACGGACGCCGACAAGAGAAGGACAGAGGTTTAGCCTTTGATTTTTTTATTTGTTTCTTCTGTTGCTTAATCTTTCCTTGGTGAGATCAGACAAGTTATATGAAAAGTCTTAGCATTTGTTCTCTATAAATGCATGGGAGCTATCATTTCTTTTCTTAAATCTAATAGTTTTGTGATAGGTAGAGTCCTAGAAGGTTGATCATGCCCATGAATCTTAAAATTAGGGTTGGCTATATGAATCCTATATCATTATGAATTGGAATTTTCTGAATGTATTCCTGCCATTCATGCCCTCTGATTATAATTGAGAGGAAATCAGGCTTTTTAGCCTGCTTATTTCTTTTGAACTGTGTTTTTGGGATTGGAAATATTAAAATGGCCTATGCTCTCCTTGTGTGAGGCACAGAACTTTGGTGTTCTTAGTTATCACTTCTTATTGGCTTGCTCATTCCCAAGTGCTAATGTTATAGTCTTATGATGAATGGGATTTGTATTAGCAATGATTGCTGCTATCAACTATAATTTAGTTAGCACTGTCCTAATGCCTAAATTTATTCGTTGTCAAATTACAGTTGTTTTATGTACCGAAAAAGTTGTTGCTATATTTAGTGTTATTTGTCTCCAAGCACAACCAATATGTGATTGAATCTGAATACTAACGTTATTTTTTTATTTTCAGAATCAAGTAAGATCTCTGTTGAATTACCTCCTGAACTGTGCTCTATAATCATGACACCAATATCAATTAGTACCATTTATTCCTTCTCGTTTATTCCATCGATCATGCATCGGCTTGAGTCATTGCTTGGAGCTTTCAACTTAAAAAAGATGCTTTTGGATCATTGCACGCAAAATGAGATTCAAACTGTCAAGGTAGGCTACTACTGCAGTCCTGCAAAATTGCTCATTATTACATAATCTAGACAAGTTTATATTTTCAAGTTTTTCCTAGAATAGACAATTTTATATCTTTCTGTTGATTGTCCTTAACAGCCAAAAAGATGTAAAAAAAAACAATGGTTTTTTTTTTTACTGTATATGTTTACCAAGATAATTTATAATTATAGAAGTAGTTCTAAAAGCAAAAATAAGGTAGAAAGCATGGCACTCTGGATAATGTAGGTAAAAGAATTCCTGCTGCACCCCTTTTCCCTCCACTGCCTCAGCCAATACAAAATGAAGTGATTGAGTTGATTACTATGGTTAATTCACTGGATGGATTTTGTTTTGATACTTTGTTAGTGTGGAACTTTCTATGCTAGCATCTTTTGGTTAATTTGTCTTGGTCTTCTCTGAATGAGTGGATTCATTATGCACTTAATCTTTGTTTTCATAATGACTACTGCAGGTTTCATCTCCTTTTCCTCTCTCTGTCACTGTTATTTATGATAAAATTATATTTTCCTCTAGTTTTTTTATTTTTTATTGTCTTGAAACATTTTAAAAATATTTGCACTGATGGTATCTGCATTTTGTATTGTAGGTCTTGGAAGCAATTACTACAAAAAGATGCCAAGAGCCATTTCATTACGAGTCTCTAGAGACTCTTGGAGATTCTTTTTTAAAATATGCCGCCTGTCAACAGCTTTTTAAAAACTATCAAAATCACCATGAAGGTCTCCTTAGTGTGAAGAAGGACAAGATCATTTCTAATGCTGCCCTCTGTAAGTTTGGGTGCAGCTGTAGACTTCCGGTATTCTCTCTTTCTCGATATCTTTGTTATATTTTTTATGCTCGCATCTGTTATGATGCTGTCTTTCAGCATTTTTCATATTTGTTCTATAGATTTCATAGGATGTTTTATCTGTATATTGGTTTAGAAGTACTATTTCTTGACATTTATGGCTGATTTCTCAATCTGTTACATTCTTTTTTTGTAGTGGTATATAATGAAGAATATAATTTCTGATATAATGACAAAATATAATAAGTGGTTCAATTTTTTTTAATTAGTTTCTGCCATTTTGAAGTTATAAAAGATTATAATTTTGAATCAATTGACTGAATGCAACTGTTTGGCTGATTATCATGTTTGTGTAAGTTTTTTCTTTTTCTTTTATTTGCTCTGAGCAGTGAAGACCAATTTGAAAAGTGTACAATATTTACCATGTGTAATGTGTTCTCTAAATTGTAATGCTTATGCCATGAGGATTAGATTGTATTGCTTAGCTATTATTTGATCCAATCTCCGCTGGATTGCTGAATTTTTAGAATTCTGCATTATCACATTGAAACTGTACTTGATTTCTATGTGCGGACAATGGTTCAAATTTTTAATCAAACTGCTTTTCTTTTGTGTTGCAGGGCTTCATACGAAATGCACCTTTTGATCCAAAAACCTGGATTATTCCTGGTGATAAATCTGGAAGTTTTAAATTACAAGAGTTGGTTTCCAAGAGGACAAAAATTTATGTTAGTGGAAAAAGAAAATTGAAACGTAAGATTGTTGCTGATGTTGTTGAGGCACTAATTGGTGCATTCCTCAGCACTGGTGGTGAAAAAGCTGCATTATTGTTTATGGATTGGGTTGGCATTAAGGTGGATTTTGACATTATACCCTATGAGAGGCACTTTAGCATTCATCCAGAGAAGCTAGTAAATGTCAGCTTTCTAGAATCCCTATTAAAGTACTCATTCCGTGACAGTTCTCTTTTAGTGGAAGCTCTGACGCATGGTTCTTACATGCTGCCTGAAATTCCAACATGTTATCAGGTACTTACCATATTCATCATATGGAAACAAGGCATTATTTCAAGTGAGAGGAGTGGCATAATGTGAATGCGAGAGCAGCAAATCTTAACTATTAGATCATGCATGTATGATGAAGATTGAAACATAAAGTTATGTGACTTTTTTAAGTGGTCATATAACCTTTAAATAACTTCTAATCTTGACTACCAATGTGAGATTAAATGGCCGAGCATCTTATAATAAAATAGTGCTCTCACTTGATATGTATGTGTGTGTGTGTGTATATATAGGCAGAATTTTCTGTGACTCTTCATATGAACTAGCCTATTTTTTTTTTTCAGTCTTGATGGAACCCATAAAATAGTAATTGTACACATTCTTCTTACTGATGAATTAATTAGGTTTTCCCCATATTATTGGTACTTGTGTTTGTCCTTTATCACAATTTGTGAATGATATACTCCTTGCCCTGCAGCGACTAGAATTTCTTGGAGATTCGGTATTGGATTATCTCATTACTGTGCATTTGTACGATAAATATCCTGGCTTGTCACCTGGGTTGTTAACTGACATGAGGTCAGCTTCTGTGAATAATGATTGTTATGCATGGTCTGCCATTAAGGCTGGGTTGCACAAACACGTACTCCATGCTTCACAGGAACTACATAAGCATATTGCTATCACACTTAATGCTTTTGGAAAGTTGTCTTCAGAATCAACTTTTGGATGGGAGTCAGATATATCATTCCCCAAGGTTAGTTTGTTACAATTTGGTTCATGGGTTCATTTGGTTATTGTCAAAGTCTCGAGATAATGCTGATCTATATTACTGTCATAGTGGTGTTTGAGTATGTATAATTAAATATTACTTTTGTGAATCTGCTGATTATTGTATTGGATAAACCTTAGAGCAAACACTGCCTTTTATGATGCTTTTATTGTTTTGGGGGCAGCAGTGTTCTGGTTTTCAATTCTATATTTCTTTCAATCATGCATGCCTTGCATCTCTATGTAAAGGAGAAATTAGCTAGTACACCAATTGTATTACACCATTTCCAGAAATAGTAACCCATTTCCTTATTTTCAAAACCCACGTGCTGTGTTTTTTATATTTGAATCCACTAGTTTTAAAAGCAAAGGAGAGGGTGCAATACATCGGGTGTGCTGAATAATATCTTTGTAAAGAGGATATTTGTTTTGTGTCCTGATGAAGTTGGGTTGCTTGCCCAAATTTTTATGGGAAAATTTCAAAAACTGAACTCCTGATAAAAATATGAACAGAGTAACAAAATGTGGCTATTTTTTCTTCATGGTAAATATTTTATCTGGAGTTACTTTTTGGTAAGTTTTGTCTTATTTTTTATTGTGAGAAAAGTTGAAAGGATTGGTCGGTAGGCAAAGAGGGTGTCTTTATAATACATACTAGTGCAACCTGATTGGGCTGGTTATTTTGATCAAAATCTTATGCTTCTCTAATTTTGAAGAAGAATCTTCCAAACATTGTACGTCTGCCTTATGTTTAGACATCTTGTAACTGTTTCGTCCACTTCTTTGGGTTCGTAAGTTCTATGACATAATGAAATATTGGTATATACTTTTCTGAGTTATGTAGTGCATTTCTGTTTGTGACTGTGATGATCAACCATAACGTGTTTAAACTGTTACACAAGATTTAGATTATTCTTATTGTTGTCAGGTACTTGGAGACATTATAGAGTCTCTGGCTGGAGCAATTCTTGTTGATTCAGGATACAATAAGGAGGTTGTGTTGCAAAGCATAAGGCCTCTTTTGGAGCCCCTCATCACACCTGAGACATTAAAGCTCCATCCCATCAGAGAATTGAATGAACTATGCCAAAAACAAGATTATATTATGAAAAAGACTATGTCCCGCAGCAATGGTGTTACTTCTCTTAGAATCGAGGTACAAGCTAATGGGGTCATTCACCAGCATACCTATAAGGGTGAAGCTGACAAGAAGACAGCCAAGAAGTTAGTCTGCAAGGAAATTTTGAAGTCCTTGCAGAAAACACAACGCAAGTGATGTAAATGTATTCAATATTTGTATCATTTGTTGGGAATTGTAATTGAGGCCTTATAAATAACTATATGGAAATGGAATGCAAATATCATGATATTGGGAATTGATGTAATTCTTCGTTGCACACAGCGGGAGTGATCCCTATACGTACCGTGATCCCAGGACAGTAAGGGGCCAGTTAGTCATAGCATTTGAGATTAGCCAAAAATGAGCAAAATATGCCACACTAAAACATGGTGCAAAAAAACAGAAAGATCTAAGCAAGCATAAACCCTAAATGTAACATGTGAAAGAAAAATAAAGAAAAACATGCAAAGAGAGTAGCACAAAACATAAGGAGTCTAAAGTTAATCATGTGATCAAAATTTATGTTATGTTTGGATGAGAGGGAAGGAGGGGTGAGAGGGGAAGGGAAGGAAAAGGTTACATGTCCCTTTATTTGAAAGATTTTTTAATGAAGGGGAAAGAGAGAGAAAGAGAGGGAAGTATTCTCTTTCTTTTTCCTACAAAGCTTTAAAAAGTTTCCTCCCAGTAAGGAGGAAAAATGGATTATTTTAAATTAAATAAAGAGAAATGAAAATTAATTTTCTTGACTTTATTGTAACTCTCAAATAGGGAAAGAAAATTTCTTTCTTTTTCTCACTTAAACATTTGAACAAGAAGAATTGACTCCTTCTCCACCCCCCTCTTTCCCTTCCCTTTCATTTCCTTTCCTTTTCATCCCTTTCCCATTCTTAAAAACATATGAACATAGCATTAAAGAGGAAAAAAGAAGACAAAAAGGGAAAACATTTATTAGTGAAAGGGAAAAAAAGGTAATATTAAGTAATTGCATGACTTATTAAAAAATGGAGTAAATGAACACTTTTTGGAAATCTTTGAAACATCTCCAATCACAATCTTAAAAAAACATCCCTCTAGAGTTAGCTAAAAGACATAAGTCAAACATACTTTAGTTTTCTTAAAGAAGGACTTGGTGTATGTTTGGATTTGGTGTGAAAAAAAAGATTATGTTAAAAATTGATTATGTGTATAATTAATTTTAAAAAAAATTAATTATGAGAAAATTAATTTATGTTTGGATATGTTAATTCATAATCGATTTTAAGATAAAGAGTTTTGTTTGGATTGTATAAAAAAATCACTTTTATGTATTAAATTACTAAAAGATATATGGAATAATTGAAAAAGTTGTTTGGTTAAGGACAAATAGATATTTCTCCCTCAAAACTTTTAAAATAATCTGAAATCAAATAATTAAATGTTCAAAATAAAAGATTTTCTAAAAAAGCTATTTTTAGTTAATGAGAGAATTAATATGCCCTTGTTTTTATGTAGTGCTACTTGCACAACTTTGTCATCACCAATTACACACTACTAACATGACTATATCTTCCCTTAACACAATTTGTAATAGAGAAATTATATAGATAATATGACTCTTTATTTTCTTATTAGTATTGTGTCGCCACATAACATAAACACCATATGACTAGAGAAAGCAAAAATACAATTTGGAATTTCATCACTGGAAAAATTAAAATGAAAATGAAGCCTATTATATATTTAGGTTTCAACCAATGTTGTTAGAATCAGATCTAATGGTCTAACTACGAATCCAATACTTGAAACGGTTATGGTTTAATCTTACAATTAAATTTACAATCAAATCACTTTAAACCAATCAAAATTGATCCAAATAAATCAAAACCCAATTAAACCACCTAGTTCATCCAATTTAATCATTTGATAATTAATTATTAATTTTTAATAATAAAAAGCTTAATATTTCATAAATATTTTTATATATTATATATTTTTTTAATATGAATTATTTTTATAATATCATTTAATTTGACAAGCCAATTTATTAAAACTAAATCAAAAGTCTTGTTAATTGACTGTTAGGTCTAATTTTAACAATATTGATTTCAACCATCACAAAGGACCCCTCCCCCCACCTTTTCCTCCCATCATCCTTCACTTTTCTTAGTTTCCCCCAAGTTGAAACACTTAACCTATAGTTATTCATCCCCCATAACTTGATAGAAAAAAAATTGCACAAACTATATAAAGTATAGGCATAATCTAAACCATTAAAAAAAGTTATAGCAAGACCATAGTCTTATCCAATGGCTTGCATGAGAGTACGTGAGGAGTGTGAGTATATGTTTGTGAAAGTATCATTACTAACTTAAAATATCTAAACAGCATAAATATAAAGGAAGTATCATAATTCAGAAGAAATCATCCAAGCAATCGATTCCCTACTAAAACTTGTCAATCCACCCTTCTTACTCTCCTAGCTTCCATCCTGTAATTCTTTTTTTCTTCACTTCTTTCACTGTCCCCAGCAGTTTGAGTATCTAACGGAACTGTACAAGTCTTGCTATATAGTCAAAAAAGAGTTGATTTCTTGCTACTATTCCATTCCCATTTTACATTATAATGGTGTTCTAAATCAGCATCCTTCAGCACATCTTCATCAGGTTTAGATTCCCTTTTAAACACAGCAATCTGTGAAGCAAAGCCTGGTTCCATATCAGCAGACCCACCAACCCCACTAAACTCCACATTGTAATTGTGCCGTGAAGCTAAATCAGATGCCCATCGAATGAACTGCTCTCTGGTCCACTCAAATTTGTGGTCATGGTTGCGAAATTTACGTGATTGTAACAGTGCTTTCTCATCCGATTCCTCTTCTTGTTCTTGGCTTGTAGGATTAGACCTCTGGAGCACCACATTGTATTCAAAATTTGGTGTAGAAACGATGAGAATCCTTGGACGAAAAGAACTTAATACCACATTGCCAAATAGACATGCTTGATCTTCTTCCATATGTTCAATCACCTACAATTTTACAAATGATTCAGATCAGTTCCATGTCAATCACACTTTTCATACGGATTCACATTGATAGAGGTCTAAATATTACTGTATGAGTAAAACATTACCTCATCACAAGCACAAGATAGTGGTTGCATAATACATAATACAAATGTCTAGCTCCAGGTATACTTAGTTAAGTAGTGCTGAAAGTAACAAGAGATATATACACATACACTGATATTCCAATCGATAATAAATGCAATGTGCATGTTCCTTAACTGGCTAAAGAAAGATAGGACCACCACACTATGAACTTTATACAGTTTAAGAGTCAAGTACTTGAACTAGGGTGTGTAGATGAATGAAGGCATGCATGCGTGTGTATACAACTTAGGATACCAATAGTTGTGTGACTCTAGTCACTTCAGAGAAATATTGATAGATATCATCATACATGTTCATCTTCCTCAATACACATAATTGTAAGTTTCCTTAGTTCACAGTCAAACTCTTTAGCAAATAAGCATCCTTTTCTACCCCAGCACTTCCTATCTGACCTCTTTAAGATGATTTAGCTTCAATTTAGATTTTGATTGATATAAACTTAATAAAGCATTGCCCAGGTCACTTTAAGAAGACATCTGCTACAAACTGCTTTGGAAATTGGAACGCTAGCATGCATCCATGGGCAATATGTCATGCATATAATCTCACAGAATAGGTGGGATGCGAACAGAGGAAATTTGTTGCAAACTTATTTAAGATAATAAACAATTTCTAAATTCAAGATTAATCAAACCATAAGCCACAGATGAGTAACTAGGAGAAAGAGGGAAGAAATAGATGCCCCAGTGACAGTCTTACATTGGGGCATATCACATCAAAATGATGTCGAGAACAGTAGAATATATAATGGGGCAGGAAATACCTCTAAACAAGTGCCAATATCAAATCCATGCAATCTGGAATCAAAATTTGTAATTGAACCTTCGTAAAGCATTACAGATTTGACGCTTGTACATAGCACATCAGCATCTAAATTTGTAGCTAATTTTGAATGAAGTATCTGCAGAATTCACACCTATCAGCACAAAAAACCAGGCAGCTTACAAAATACAGGAACCAAAAAATTGCACATTTCTACACAAGAATAAAATCACGATGCCAGTGTCCTTTGCACAAAACTAGGTCCTCCAAGACCAAGATCTCCAAGGTCAAAAGGGTGCATGCAGCCATCAATCTATACAATCTTAACCTCTACTAAAACAAAAGATACATTGGATAGCGTTCTACACCAAATGATAAAAAAGCATTACCAATTACTTTATTTGCCATTTTAAAGTAATGGGCACCTTTATACACAGTATCAACAGATTGCTGACTATAACTGACAAAATGAAGAAGACTTTATCACATGATTAACTGCCTTCTCAAATTCTGCAAAGAGTTGGGACATATGAGTTATGACATTCTCCACTTTGGTTTTAAGACCTCGTGTGTAGATTAGGCTCTCCATCACTGTACCTTTCAAACAACAGAACCCAGTTCTTGTGCATATTACACTAAGGTGTAACCCTAGGTACTCTACTTAAAGAAATTAAAATAAAACTTTCAAGATATAAGAAAGTGTGTGACCTTTGCAGCACGGATAAGACCCTTTTGTGAAATATCAACACCAGCAATTTTTTCCAGAGAAGTTGGATAATTTAACAATGCTTCCAACAAGCTTCCAGATCCACATCCAAAATCAACCTGTGATGAAAGAGACTATCAAATTCACATCTCAAATTAACAACAACAAATAGAGGATGAGAAGCTCTTGTCTACCAAATTAGTAGCAGAGGATTTTATAATGTGTTGCACAGCAAATTCCACCCGTTGCTTTGAAAGTGGAGGGCTGAAAAGAGCCTGCTCCATTCTTTCCTCTGGAGGTTCTGTTACCTTGGTCATAGTTATTTCATACTCCATGCAGCAGGCTTCTGAAAAATGAGAATATAAGTAACTCGTGAAAGAAGAAATCTGAAGCTAACTCTTCTTAGAAGGAGAACTTCAGCAGGCAACTTAGGATCCTCAATTCCCATCTAAAATGCACTTTCCGCATGCCCCTACCCCCTTTCTCAAAAACCAGAAAATAAAAGTTAACAGAAAAAAGCTATTTGACTATTTAAAAAAAATTGCAAGTTCAGCAATGTAGAAGTATAGTTTGTCAGCAATTTAGCCATAAGTTGATCAATGAAACCATATATATGTGGATCACAGGACAGAGTAACTCACTAGAAGGAAGCAACGTAAGAATTCTGACTGAATCACTGCCTGAAGCTAAAATCAAATCAGATGTGGGCAATTTTGTAGTGAAATGGGCAGACTGACCAACACACATCTGCATCACAACCTCCTCAATAAAGGAAATCACAGCCCCAACTCCCAACTCAAACTCAAACTCATTACAAACTTCAATAAGTTCTTTCATATTTTCACCCTCCACCAACAAAGAAACTGAATAACTTATACAAGGTAAAGATCCAATGCATGGCCAGACACCAGAGTCTGGACCTTCAATCTTTAATGAGCACACTCCATATCCCTGCATGGTATATGAGGTATTCATACAGATTGATTCAAGTAATTTATGCCATTCAATTGCATTAAGCTGAGCATCATGAACTGATTGACATACTGAAATCTCTTTGAAAAGGTTTTCGGAATAAATCTGGATATTGAAGATGTCTGCAGTATCACATAGTTTCTCAAAAGGAATAATTATGTTCTTGAAATACTCATTTAGCCATAATAGAACTTTCAAACAAGCATTCTGAATGGCATCATCCTGCTTCTTAAAATAATCCTTTGGGGAACACTTAATTATCAATTTCTCACACCTAGAATGTAACTTAACTTCACATTTAAACATCTCTGAATCTGATTGCTTTGCACTTGCAGTTACGGAGGCCCCACTGACACATTCAGTCTCATCTGTACCTGTATCTGCAACCTTCAAACATGACCCTGACGATTCAGGTAATGCTTTCAAAAGGGAATTTATACAGGAGAAGACAGGTTCAGACAGACGGTGCTGGCGGCAAAACTTACAAAGGATATCCCTGGGCAGGGAACCCCTCCAGTTTGCTCTTGTGGTGAATCTTGAAGGCAGCTCAGCTGCAAGTATCGCCTCTCTTGACAATTTATAAATGCCACTTGGTGTCTTCCCTATAAGCATCCTGTACAAGCAATCTAGCAATCATTAAATGATGCAAGGTTATGTAATTTTGCACAACAATGCAGATATAGAAATTGACATGCAGAATTCATGTGACAAAATTAGAATATGTCACACTCCCAAAAATGGGTGAGGTAGATAAGAAACTAAAGAAAAGTAGGAAAACTTCGAAGGTTAACAATAAAAGCTCTCAACTTTTTATTGTAAGCCTTGATTTTGCAGCTACATCCGGAATTCTTTTAGTAACCAAAACAGTTAAAAAGCAACAAAATGGTTGTTATCATCATTGTACTGCAATATAGGCCACACCTTAATCCATAAAAGGAAATAAGAACAAACATGTATTGCAAACATAGAGAAAGTATTGATTAGATAAAATGATAGGGCAAGAAGCTTGTCATAATACAAAAGCCAGATAAAGATAGACTGAATTATCAGCATTTTGAGCATTATACAAGGATTTATTACAAATCATAGAGACATAATTTTTAACACATAAGAAAAGAGTTACTAGGAATTCTCTCTACAATCAAATGACTAACAAAGATCTTTAGAAGTTGTCAGGATCAAATGGGGGGAAAAAAACTTGAGTTGACCACAGTGATACAGCAAAAGTGCATGACATGATAATACTTTGCTTTTCATCAAGAATGCTTTTAAGTTTAGTCCAGGAGGTAATATAAAGTTTATCATTATATAACAAACAATTCAATAATTCTTGTGAAGTTAAATAGACCTGTTATATGACCGCACTGTGACATCTTCATAGAAAAGATCTTTAGATTTCCAAGTATATCCAATGGATGCTAATATTGCGTCACCAAATATATCTTGCCCGGACAAGTAACTTGCCCTTACATTTAGAGATCCATCAAAATGAAGAGTTTCTTTTCCATTTAGCAATTTAGAAGATGGATCCAGTAGATATCTGGGAGCAGCAAAGAACAGTCTTGTCTCAGAAGATGCTTTACCCACATTCCTGTTAGAGAGCAAGAATAAGTTAGATAGCAATCATCTAAACTAAGAAACCTTTCCATATTTTCATACTACCTTGAAATCAGAACATTAGCAGCATCTTCTAAACCAAGTTCATTTGCAATGATATCAAGGTAGTACTCTTTTAAAGAAATATGAAGAGTCAATGCTTCAACAGATCTTTCCACTGAACTGGGAATTCGTATGGCTGCAACCTGAATGCATTCTAGTGAGCCAGCTTGTGTCATTAATGACTCTATAATTTTTTGAGGGTATGGACTCTGCTTCTTAATCCAGAGATGCTGTTCAGAAGTAGTGAGAAACCCAGATAACTTTGTAGTGGCCCTCATTATGAATGAAATAACCAAAAATGGATTCCTCTCCACATCAGGATCAATACATTTACAGAAGTTATAAAGCTTTGCATCATAGACAGCAATAACAGAAACAGGAATTGATCCACAGAGATCACCTTTCCTCCACAAAGCTGCTCCAATGTGACCACTGAGTGGATGAAGAGATGAAAGGAACTGTAGCAATGTTGAATGGCAAAGACAAATGGGTATCAGACTGAAATACAATTCACTGACAGATAATATTGGAATAATATAAAGTCAACCAAAGTTATTTAATTTCCTTTCACAAATCTGTCACCGTGATTGCCATCCAAAATAAGTATAACTATCTTACTAAAGAAAGTTAATTACAAAAGAAGGAAAAATGAAACAGCCTCAGAGTTAACCACAAATAAAGTAGAATGAGAGCATTAATGGAATTCAAAATTTGCTTACTAAAAATCTGACAACTTTCATAAATCAGATCCACTCAGAAAAAATATTTCACTAAGCAATTTACTAATTAAGGGGCCAATACAATATGTAACATGCTTATTCAATCCTCCAACCTCCATCTGCTTACAGTTAAAAATTCAAAATTTTACACAGGATAGAGGAACACATAAGATGGACATTGCAGTAAGCATAGCTATGTATGCTTACAGTCACTACAACAAAGCTTGATGTTCAATAACTTGAAATGGACATCTACAGAATAAATAGTGTACAGCAACAAAACCAGTTAGGTACACTTACCAATAAGAATCCAATTAATTAAGAATATACAAACTTCTCCACCTAATGTCTTGATTACCAACTTAACAAAGAACAGAAAGTTATATATAGATCAGAATCAAGAAATTGAAACCACTATATATATATATATGAAAGAATCACAAGTGAATTAATTCATCAGAATGGGCCAAATACTGCAGTTATCCAACTAACTACAATAAAATCATTGAGTACAGAAAAGGCATTGTGATGATCTTAATATACTTATTTTTAATAATTGACAAAAGGCATCATTTGTTCATGTTGTTAAAAGCTGCCTAAAACCAATTAGAGTACCTACTTCTTCTGAAAATAAGTCAGTGATTCGAGCAACCAAACTTTCCCATGCTTCCTCTGGAGTGGGATCAGTGGTCACAGGACAGATGCCAAGCTGCAGCAGAGTAATGAATAGCGGCATCATTATGAAAGTAAAAAATTCCATAATCTTAATTTAAACAGTTAAACACTTGAACTAGCAGATATAACGTTATAGAGACAGTTCCTCTGTAGCAGTAAAAAATTATAAGAAAGAACTACCAGAATAGGAAGCATGCATATTACATAACGTAAAGGTTTAAAATCAGTATCAGGAAAAGATGAAAAAAAAATCTTGTTTGAACAATGAGTCAGGATAAAATACAGTCTAGCCCCCATTAAAAATACCTATATGACAATTTTCTATCTTCACTTCACAGATAGGATAATAAAGCCACAAAAAAGAAACTGGCATGGGAGTGTAACAGAAGACTTTACTATAACAATAGGTTTGCACCAAGGGTCAACTTTCCTATGCACATGCAAGAGCAAGCGCCTCTATGCATGGTTTTTTGCGGATGATATAATCCTAGTTGAAGAGTCAAGAGAAGGAATAAATTCTAAACTAGAGTTGTGGAGAGAGGCTTTGGAATGAAAGCGTTTTCGGTTAAGTAGGAGTAAGACGGAGTATATGAAATGCAAGTTAGCAATGTTTTGGATGTGAAAATTGGGGATCACATTAGACCAAAAGTTGCACAATTTAAGTATCTTGGATCCATTTTACAAAGTTACAAAATGATGAGGAAGGTCACACATGGGATTCAAGCTGGGTGGATGAAATGGAGAAATTCTTCAGGCATAATCTGTGATCACAAATTAACAATCAAACTTAAAGGAAAATTCTATTGGACAACTATAAGACCAATGATGCTCTATGGTAGTGAATGTTGAGCGCCAACAAGAGCAAAAAATAAGTATATTGGTGATAAGAATGCCGAGGTGGATAAATGGACATACAAGAAAAGATAAGGTTAGGAATGAATTTATTCAGGAGAAAGTTGGAGTAGCACCTATTGATGAGAAGATGATGAAAACTCTCCTAAGGTGGCTTAGTCATATGAGAAGAAGACCAATAAAAGGCTCCAATAAGAAAAGTTGATCAAATGGAAGATAATCCTATCAAAGGGGTAGAGGAAAAGCTAAGAAAAATTTAGGATAAACCATTAAGAAAGACCTTTTTCTAAAATAATTTTACTGAAAATATGGTTTTTGATAGAGTCCAATGGTGTCAATTGATCTATGTAGCCGGCCCCACCTAATGGGATAAGGCTTGGTTGTTCAAACTGAATTTACATGGTCAAACAAATGTTACTCAAAAGTACTTCCATTCATGTTCTTTAAGACACTTAGAATTGTGCCTTGACCACCATCCCCAAAGAAAAACAATCGCCAAACAAAACCTATTAATGTCTAATAGGAATCAGAAATCAGAACTGGAAAATATAGGTAGTGTATTATTGATTCACTATCGATTTCTCTCTATCACTGCTTTGAAGAGGAAGCAGTGCAGAGGAATATCTGTACCAGTAGAAAAAGAAAAGAAACAAGAGAAAATGATAGTGCGGATACTTCGAGGGGTCTACTGCCTCCCTTCCACTCCTTTCACTCAATTCTTGCTTGCCTCACTCCAAGCCTCGCCCCTCCCATTTATCCGATGACCCATGCTCCCCTAACAGAATCCTTGCTATGCTCTCTCTCTTCCTGCCACGTAGGAATTCTGTTATCGGCTTATCGCAGTGTAATATATTCCCATTAACTCCCGCAATGCACATGTACCTTAATTCTCTGCAATCTCTTCTTTTCTTTCTAGTGTACACTTGGGTAATGGGGGGTCTAACAAAGTCACAACACTTCTTGGTCAACATGGTGAAACATAATTGCTTTCCACAAAAGCAATTCTCATAAAATCAAGTCTCACAACAGAAGTGACTCTCCCAATCCTAGAAATCAGAAATGTCTCAGTATATCCAAACATGCACTTAACCCTAAAATGCTAAGAACATGGTCATCAAACCATGTACCACTCTCTGAGAAAATCAGAAAATAATATTAGTTCATTAAACATTAATAAGGTCAAAGGTTGGTTAAGGCGTGCAATGCAAAAACTGAAAAGGGATTAAAGGAGATGAAATGCAATAATACACTTGGCATTTCTTCTCTAGGCAGGATGCAGGTATGCAGACATAAATACAAAGTCACAAACTAAACATTCATCTAAGGAAAAAATGAAGATATTGATTATGCATAACTTCCATTAATTAAGCTCCATAAATTCTAGGCTACCTTGTTCAGCATATACTACTAGGCATCCACAAAAAGAAAAACACCATCGTCCAACCAAAGGTTCCAGTACTTCAAATTCCAGTGGAAGCCTTCTATTTTCAATAAGATGGTATATCTATCAAAATCTGACCACTTATAGATAAATTAATGTTCTAGTTTAAACCATATTGTTATAAAGAATCCATCGTAGGACTAAAAGTGGACAATTGAAGGAAGAAACAGTTAGAAAATGACTACTGTAGCATGATCTTATCATGCTACAATCATACAAGCTATCACCATGCTATAAGAAGAGGAATGATATGCTTCGCAGAAACATGAGTGTATCACTGAAAAGACTCCCCATATGATACTATATTACTAGAAGGCCCAATCAAGTAAGAGTCAAATAAAAGGCAATCTCAGGCTGTTTGGCTTCATTTCAAAACATAGGAACACAAACACATCCTTCCCACTTAGGCCACTCTCATTTTCAAAGCAGGACTGAAAAATAATCATCCATAACCAAATAAAACAGAAAAATAAGTAATACACAGGTTATACCTCTGCTTGCTAGCTTATAAAGAGCTTATTTAAATAAATAAAGAAACTCAAAGACAAGTGAAATGGGGCTGTATCTAGATAGAAAATAATTGTAATCGAAGAAAAAGCAAGTGAGCTACTATTCATGACAACATACTAAAAGCTAATTGACAAACATACAAAAATAAAGTGATCATGGAACTAAGTCAAACCCTTTCTATAGCCATCTCAGCCGCAGATTGCTCCGCATGCTTCTTTTTCCTAAAGGTCGCTGACACAACTGAAAGTTCAGGAAGCTGCAAGATGCATCGATAAAGGCAGGGGCCCGTCTGTGGAATACTTAATCCTTGACATTCAGTTTGACAAGACTCCTTCACTTCCTCTACCTTGTAGCAGGCCTTATCGCCAAAATTTTGGTGTATTATAGCCTTAGGTGTAAGGGTTGCTTTTTTCAATGCAACAGCAGGAAGTTCTTTTGTTTCCATGGGAAGGCTCTGAGCATCATCTATCCTTGAAAATCAATTACTAAAAACAGATCAGCAAAGTGCTCGTCTATCTACTGCATAATTGAAATTCAAAATCATCAGATCAACAGTAAGTTATTTTTATGTGGTAACTAGCATAAAATCTAAATTGTACAGAATAAATGACACATAAACCTTCCCAGGTTCCCATTTTCATGAAGAGATAAAACCTTTCAACTGAAGCATCAGCAGAATGCATTAGACCCTAATTTATGTTTTTTTTCAGTATCTGAAATAGAAAAATCAAACCCTCAATTATAGGTATGGAAAAATTCTTATTTCTAGTAATACTTATGATATAAACTAATCTTTTCAGAAAAATCCTGAATTTTATTTTCAAATAAAAATTGAAATGCCAAAAATCTTTAAAACTTAATAAGCATAAATTGAAGTGCCCACAACACAAGCAAGTCAATTTAAGTTTCCTAATACATAGAGAGCTATGTTACTTGTATGCAAATAGATTTTACATGTTTACTAGTGATAATAAGTAGAAAAAAATGACAGTGTCATGTTGTAGCCAATTATCAACATAATCAACATAATCAGCAATACTTGTAATGGTAGCAAAATTGGCATCACATAAATCAAGCAAATTTTTCCCTCTCAAGGAAGATATGAAGTTGATAAGCACCATGATCTGAGAAATATTAAAAAATAAAAAATAAAAATTTCTAACAATCGTCCAGATGTATAACATATTAAAAAAGAACCTACATTTTCACCAAAAAAAAAATCTAAATTTACATGTCAGAAGAAATCATTAACAAGTAAAGCACATTTAGGATACTACATAGTCATTTATTAGGATCAGTAACACTTTAGAGAGGTAAAATAAATGACATAAATTTTCTAAATTTCTATAAACCCTATAGCTTCTAAGTAGGGGACTCAGTGACTCAAATCAAGTGAAAGTAATTAGTTTCCTCCCTGTCCTACAAAATTATCAAAAGGAATTTACATAGAAAAAGTATCCACTTCAATTTTAGTTTAACTTCATTCAGTTGACAATTTGATATCAAAACAGAATGTCTATATAATCAAGAAGAGAAGTCAAGTCAAGATTTTTAAGCATATGCTCATCTCACTTAAATGCATATTTACAGACTTCACATCCCAAATTGCCTTAACGCTAAAAAGGGACATAAAAAAAGCTACATATTTTACTAATTTAGTAGATGTGACCCATTAACAGAAAATTATAATACAGTCACAAACAAATCATGAATGCAGGCAGATATTGCTTTGAACATAATCATATCAAAATAAAAAATATTCAGGAGGCATATCAAAGTTAAAAATTTGAAAGAACCCAAACAACCAAATAAAGGAATAACAATAACCCAATAATACCCCTTCCTCGCTGTCCTTTGCACCCAATCCGAGGGTGATTAAGCTTCACTATTCCAACGGAGAGTTCTTAAACACCCCATGCCCAACCATTTATACAAAGTGAAGACTCAGAAGCAAATTCAGTGTGTGAAAGCTATGTGAAGCAGTTATATTTTTTAAAAGAAAAAGAAAAAGAAAAAGAAAAAGAAAAAAAGAGAAAAGAATGGTAACTTCTAGAGAATGGGTGTAGGAAAGAAATCGAGAAGAGGGCTAGAATTCAAAGGAAATATCGTAACTTTAGCAAAGGAAAGCAAGGGGAAGAGGGAAAGGTTTTGTGGGGGTTTTGTTTGGTTCATGTCATGTAAGACCACCAATCATACGTACAGCGTTGCAAACTTCATAGTTAAGTTCCAACTTTTAAGGTTCTTTTTTTTTTTTTTTTTTGTATTGGGTACTGGTAGTGAATAAGAGATATATAATATATCTCAATAAATTTTTTTAATTATTTAATAAAAAATATATTAAATATTTTTTGAATTCGTTAGATATTAAATATAATATTTTTTATTTTACTTCTTTAATTAGTATACTAAAGAATACTCGATAATAAATGTTTTTGTTTTTGGTATCGGAAATACTTCCCCAACTATTTTTATGGTATATATATCTTAATTATTTGTTAAATATTTATTAGTTATTAGTTTGATTATTTAAACTCTAAACATTTTATTGAAAGAACTAATAACTAATCAATATTTAATAACTTATTAAGAGTATCATGATTCTAGAGAAAAAAATGATATGATAGCAACTCCTTGTTAGTTCTTATTTTTTTTTTTTTCGAGTTTGAGTTTTAAATTTGTCTCGTGTATTGATTTACTTGACTTGAAATTATACAACGTCAAGGAGCAAAAACTCTATTTTCAGCGAGTATTTGAAAGAATTTTCCTTTGATATAGTAGATATAGAGTATTTATTTTTTTCATAGAAATAAAGATAAAAAGAAACTTATTCACGTTTATTAAATAAAAACAGAGATATCTACTAAGTAAAAGTATAAAAGTATAAATAAAAATATGTAATATATGTACGTATTTATAATATTCATATAAATTTTGAATTTTTGTTCTAGTTTATGACATTCCTTGAATATTTGAATTTTTTAAATAATATTTAATTTTAGAAATTTATATTGATGCTTATTGGACAAAGTTGTTGATTTTGAATTTTTGTTATTGATCAAAGGTGTAGTTTGTAATGCTAGTATTTTCTTTTCACTTATCTCTATTTTTTATAATTTATTTTCTTAATTTAATTAAGACAAATTTAATGAAGGCAGGAAAGCACTCTCCATCATTACATCGTTCTTTGGATATTCTTATGCAACAGTTAATAGTGCAAATCCTCCTATTACATTAGTTTCTTAGTTCACAAACTCTTTAACTCACTTGCTTTTAAAAAAAATATTTTTATTGTATTTTAATATATTAAAAAATATATATTTTTCAAAAATTAAAAAAAAATTCAAAACACTTAAAAAACAAAAAATTGTATATTTTTTAACCAGTTTTTTGTGATTATGAAAAAAAAGTCTTATAATATAGAGAAACAATTAAAATATAAAAGAATATTACTCAAATATTGCATCTAAATATATTTAGAAAATTATTTTAAAAGTTCATCCAAACCAATCATAATCCAATAAGCCTTTTTGTCTCGTATTAATTAGAGTAAATACTCATTTTAATCATCTAAAAATATAAGTATCATTAGTTAGATTTTTAATAATAAATACATTAAAATGATTTTTTAATGTTAATTTTTTACATCAAATTAGTCCTTCAATATTATTTTTTAACATCAAATTAGTACTTCAATATCAAATTTTATATCAAATTAATCATCTAAAATGATTAATTTGATGTAAAAATTTTCTAAAAGACTAAATTGATAATACTTATATATTTAGATGAATGAAATAAGTGTTAATTTAATTAATTAATCAATCTACAAAATCTTAATAATGTTCATGAATATTTTAAGCTATTTTACTGTAGTAAATATCTACTTAATAAAGTCATAAAAAATATAGTATATATGTATATATATTTCCTTATTAATTTTTGGTAAATATTTTTATTTACATAATATCATTTTTTTTATATTGCATTCTCATAATAGAAAAAGTATTTATTCATTATTTAATTAACTTTAGAATTAATATATGTTAAGGGGTATTTGTACTGTTTTAGTTAGACATACAAAAAGGCCTCCATGTCATGGGTGAAATTAGGTTCAGTCCCACAAGGGTGATTGGAACACAAAAATGTTCTGAAAACTTCAATAATTTTGCTTTGAAATTTAAATGATATACTTTGTTAAATATTTTTATTGGTTTTTTTTTTCTCGTGAGAATTTTTATTGAAGTTTTTTGTTGATTCACCCTACTTTATGTGTTTGGGCTTCACTTTCAGGCCCAAACAAAAAAAGGCTTCAAATTAAGTCCAGTTATTTCGTACCCTTCTGCTTTTGCATGCATAGAATTACGGATTACCCCTTGACATAATCCTTTTTTTTGTTTTTTTGCCTACATGCCCCATCACCAGCCTGTGTGGAGAAAAACTCACTCAAAAATCAAAATAGCTCACTTCACACCCATGAAATTACACAAGTATTGTAGATTCAAAAACCATAAAATCCTCCATATATATAATATCTAGGATAGAATAAATTTAAATTTAAAATTTTTCCTATAATTTATTTATTTTAATTAAATTTAATTAATTTATAAAATATTGTTTTTATAAATTTATATAATCATTTTCATGCATTGCAAGAGCAATTACTAATGTACTAGTTTATATTAATAAAAAAATATTATTTAACAAGAGTATTCGTAGAAAGGGAATTAGAAAGACAAAAAAAAGTATTTGTAAAAAGCTATCGTTGACTGATCAAATTAACACTTCAATACTTCAGGATATAAAAGGGATTAATAGTTTACATCTTAGCATTTAAAATATTAATGTAATTATAGATTAAGTGATATCAGTTTTTTTAAGAGACTACTTAATTTCGGAATTGAATTATAGTCGAGCTTTCTTACTGCCCTTCCCTCCTCATACTAAGTTTTGAATTTCTTTTGTAACAAAAAAAATTTCGTGTAAATTCTGTAGTTTATATAGTTTTTAAAATTTTCTTACTTATATCTACTATTAATTAAAGAAAACATGAGTTAATTTTCTTGCGTGCACTTTGTCCAAGTTCCCAAAAGAATGAGAAGATCGTTAATTATCTATTATAGTATATTTTTTGGTAGATTTATCTATTACAGTATTTGTTAAATCAATAAATTAAATTTAAGCTTATGTGTAAATATAAATTAAAATAAATATTTATTAAAATAATGATGTCTGATCACTTTGGTTTCATCCCTTCTTATTTTTTTCCACCTTACCTTATCTTCAATATCTTTTGATTAACGGTCTATTTATCCAACTTTCTCTTTCTATTTCAGTATTTTGTTCTTATATCCACAAATTTGTTTGTACTATATATTATTTTAGTATACAATTAAAGAAACCTGGTACTTTCACTTATTATCCCATGTTTTAATTTTTTTTCTATAGTTTAGTGAAAGGAGTGAAATTTTTATCATTTTAAATTAATCATGTAAGACGGTAACAAAATATATATATATATATATATATATATATATATATATATATATCATGTAAGCCTGACGATCACCTATATCACTTTCTATTTTCAAAGAATTTTAATTTTGATAATATTTTTACTTACTATATTGTACAAACTGTCACCAACGCACGGAATCAAATGACTGATAAAGTAATTGCCATACTCTTCATTATAAAGAATATATGACCACTGCTGGCTTTTGCCGCTGGCTTTTGCCTTATCCTGAAGCTGCAACTAGCTAGTATGATACTTTCCAATTACACGTTCCAATTCTGACTTATTTTTTATCATAATATATTCAGATACTATGGAGGAGACTCCACTTCTGATAACATGTTAAGCACGAGGAGGAATGTCTGAAGTGTTGGTGTGGTGTGGCAGCCGTTACGCCACCAAGAGGTAGAAAAGCCCCATTACTCCAGTGTGCCTTCTGCTGCTGTTGTAGCTAGACTCTAGAGTTAAAGTTTCACCATCAATTATCTTAACAGAACCTGATCGAGGGAAACAGGTGGACATTCCTACAATGTAGCCTGCCTCATTTCCTGCTTCCTTTCCATTTCCATATCTTGGCAATGAAGAACATATAACCCTCCCGTCCTGAAATCGTCATGCAAATATTTCAGAAAACAAGCTACACTCTAATATTTAACATCTTACAATGATATGGATTTAAGGAATATGATTAATCAGAAAAAGTAAAAGAAGCACTGATAGTCTAATAAAGGTTGATGAGCATTAAGAAACCGGCAAGACTTAAAGCCCCATCCTGACCAATCACAATCATCCTCCAAATTCCAAAATAAGGTAAAAGATTTTTTTGTTTTCCATTTTCTTTTTTGGTGGCTGTGGGCGGAATGCAAGATGAAGCTCAATGGTACACCAATGAAAGGGGGAAAAAAAGCATTACTAATAGATTAGCAGTAAAGAACTAGTCCACCATTTTCTTGTTAAATAAAATATTTACGATCCCAAACTGAAAACAATCACATAGAAAGACAAATAAAAAAAGAGAGGTGCAAATCCCTTTCAATTTGAAGGGACACAATCGCACCATTTTCATGTTTAGTTTTTGCATATATATGTACTCATGTCGCTAGAAAGTAATAATATCCAAAGATTTAAGAATGATGGTAAATATTTAACATCACCTGTCCATATAGAGTTGATCCAAGTCCACCTGAATGCTGATGAGCAACACCATAGATGACATAACCACCAGTTTGAATTGGAAGGCTTGTCCTCTTGACATTAAGGCAGCCGCTACCATCCTTATGGCTTGTGCTGCAGGGTTCAACTTCATACTCAACCTGGTAAAGAATCTCTGTTACTCACTTGCGTCCAACACAACCACGGACTAGTATTTATGAAGGACTTAGCAATTTTGGATAGTGAGGGCAAGAAGAACAATTTATACATGCAAGAAATATATTTTTAAATTTTTATATATACATTAAAAAAATATCATAATATAAAATAATAGAAGATAAATTTACAATTATTTTATACACAATTTCATATTTTTAAAATGTTAAATAGTTTTTTTTTAATAAAGTAGGAGACCTTTATTGAAATCTAAGTGAGAGAATTAGGAAATGATATGTGGAGGGATCCAAACCCTAACTTGAACACCACAATTATTTGGTGACCAAAGAGGTATCATTTAAGCTACAAGGCCATTGACAAACTATTTTGTATTATTAGCACTATCAAATATATTTATATTTATCTGTTATACAATTAAAATTTCAAATTTAATTTTTTTTAAATATTTTAAATACTAAATTAATCACTCATTACTTTATAAACATGCAGTGGGAATAAAAATAATAAAGTTATGTATGTCATGGGGAAAAAAAAGTGTGGAGGCATGTGCCTTACACGATAAAGAGTACGTTTTGGAATTATATTGAGATTGAGACAATATATGTGCATGAAATTGAGATTGAGACAATTTATGTGCTTGAAGAATTCACTTACCAGGCAATCATGTTTTGGAGTCATTCCTTTCGACTTATTTGATATTTGCAAAGTATCAGTCACATCAAGTATATAAATCTTAACAGGCACTATCAATTTTTCCCAGTTGACCCACTTTACTGTGTATTTCAGGTAGAGGCTTCGCTTTGGGCCCTCAAAGCCTTCCCTCACCCTGCACTGGGCATTATCAGGGCAACATTGTAAACCTCCCTTATAGTCTGGCCTCAAAGGCTCGCCATTTTCATCTTTTGTAACATTATACAGGTCACACCTGCACTCAGTGCACCCATGCTTATCTTCTACACCACGTGTATCAATGGCATGGACATTGATTATCCATTTCTCCTCATATCCGTCTGGAATTTCTGCAGGATTACCTATTTCTATCCCAAAAGGATCTGGAATATCTGTAGCTGTTCCTCGTGTTTCAGATCCAAGGCCAAAATACTGTCCAAGAACATCATTCTGGCATATGCCATTGTTTCTCACCAGAACACTATCTGACTGGCTAGTGTTTGTCACATTTTTAGGTTGGTGGTATCTTACAACAACCCAATGGTGGAGATAAGTTTCGAGGAGAGGTATAGGATTCCCTGCTTCATCAATTACTTCAGCATTGAAACTCTTAAGTGCAACATGACCTCTTGGAAACTCAACATCATAATAATATTTATTCACAACTGATCCTGGTCCTAGTTCAAACTTGGGCGACAAAAAAACAGCTGACTTTATATTATTTTCAGTCTTCCCAAAAGCAGCTGAGTATGGTGTGCTTAACACCAGCAGAAGTATTGCCCATGAAAGAACCCAATCTTGAGATACAAAACACATGTTGATTGATCTGTCAGCATAATATTTATTATTAATCATTAATTAAAAGAAATTAAACAGATCCAAATTGTAAAGAATGCATTATCTTCATACAAGCAAATGAGGCAATTGACAAAATAGATGTTATATATATCTCTTTATTATTTTAGCGCAAAATAGAATCTGTTACTTAGTTTGTTAATAGTAACAGTTGGCTTTTAGTTATTCAGTTAAGTTTAGCTATTAGCAATGAATTTTGTATAAATACACCTTTCCTATCAATGAATAACTTGAGTCTTCTTTTCATATTTCCGCTCTGATATACTTACATGGTATCAGTTTCAACCCTTCCTCTGAAATTTCTTTTCTCTCTTCTTCTTCTTCTTCCCCTTATCACCTTCCATGGCTGCTTCAAATCCTACTTCCGTTCTCCAAGACACGACCAATGCCTACTACATTCATCCCAACGAAAATCCATCCCTGGTTCTTGTTTCCCCTCCCCTTGAAGGCTCCAATTATCACTCATGGTCTCGGGCTATGTTCATGTCTCTCGAGATGAAGAACAAAACCAGTTTTATCGATGGTACCCTCAAACAACCAACATCTACAGATCCATTGTTCGCCGCCTGGAAACGGTGTAATCCCTTGTTTTTCGGCCCATTCCCTCTACCACCACTTGCTGCCAAACTTCAAAGACTTTTCAACAATACCGTGACAATGATCATGTTCTATGTTTCTTACAAGGTTTGAATGAGAATTACTCTGCTGTTAAATCTCAAATCTTGATCATGAATCCTCTTCCAGATATAAACAAGGTCTTCTCTATGATCATCCAACAAGAACGCCAGCAGCATGTGGGAATCCTACCTGATCCCTCAATTCTTTCTCTTCAATCCAAACCATCTTCTGATAATTTCCAGCAGAGGAATCGACCACCAACCAACAACAACAAATCTTCCATTAGCAAACCTGCTAATACCAAATATTGCACTCATTGTCAGAAAACCAACCACACCATTGATAATTGATTCTTCAAACACAGCTTCCCTCCTGGGTATAGATCAAAGAAATCTCTCAACACAATCAATGCTGCTCCTGCTGCAGACAATCAGTCTTCTACTCTTGGTTTGTCCAACGAACAAATTCAAGGTTTATTGGCCCTCTTACCTTCTTCCCACCCGACTGCCACTTCAACTTCATCAAACTTGGTCAGTTCACATACCTTACCTACATCTACAACTGATAAAGCTAACTCTTCAACTCTTTGGATTTCAGATTCTAGTGCAACTGATCATATCATTTCATCTTTATCTCTTTTCCCATCATATAAACAAATTCATCCAATTTTTGTCACTATTCCTAATGGTAATTCTATTGCCGCTACTCACAGTGGCACTGTTTTTCTAACAAATTCTTTAATTCTATATGGTGTTTTATACCGTCCACATTTTTCTGTAAACCTTCTTTCTATTAAGAAACTTACTTCTTCTCTATCTTGCTATGCTTGCTTTTCTCACAATTCTTCCATCATTCAGGTCATACCCTCTATACACTTTGCTCGTTTCAGCTAATGAACAAGATCATTCTTTTAATAGCATTACTTCTGTTAATTCAATTCCCAATAAAAATGTTCCTATAGAGATATGGAACTTTAGATTAGGACACCCTTCTTTTTGGTGTTACACTTCTCTTCAGAAACAATATTGTAACATACCTTCTTTTAGTAATAAAGCATGTGATATTTGCCATTTGGCCAAACAAAATAATTACCTTTCGATGATAGTACTTCTACTGTTGATTCTATCTTTGATCTCATTCACATAGATATTTGGGGTCCCTATGGTACCCCATCTATTCAAGGTTATAAATATTTCTTGACTATTGTTGATGCTAATTCTCGATATACTTGGGTTAAATTAATGAAACTTAAATCTGAGGCAAGACAGCACCTCATTGCTTTTATTAATCTTGTTGAAACTCAGTTTGATAAAAAGATTACAATGGTGTTGATTTTAATATACCATCTTTTTACCATTCTAAAGGTATCATCCATAAATTGTCTTGTGTTGAGACACCCCAACAAAATGGGTTGTCGAAAGAAAACACCAACACATTCTAAACATAGCTAGATCCCTTATGTTTCAATCTCAGCTGCCTATAGAATTTTGGTCTTTTGCTATATCACATTCTGTTCATATCATTAACATGTTGCCTTCTTTAAAACTAAACTCTAATTCTCCTTATTTTTTACTTGATAAAACCGAACCTAACATTGAATCTCTTAGGGTTTTTGGATCTCTTTGTTATGCATCTACCATTACTGCTCATAGAACTATGTTTGAGCCCCATGCAAGAAAATGCATTTATCTTGGCTCCAAAGAAGCAACTAAGGGCTCTATTTTATTTGATCTTCATAATAGAGAGTTTTTCTTATCTAGACATGTTCTGTTTATGAAAACATTTTTCCTTTCTCTACTTCACAGGAGAATGCAACTTCTAACAACTTTCCTACTATTTCCCTTCCTTCTAAAATTGGACAAACTGATCTTTCTAACATTTCTGCTGCTGCCCCCTACAACTAATGACAATTCTTTACCTTCTACGGCCATTCCTCATAATGATAATATTAGAACCTCTAACAGAAATAGGAAACCACCTCATTACCTTCGTGATTATCATTGTAATATTGTTAACCATTATGACAGTGCTCAATCATCAACAGGTTCTCTCTATCCTATTTCTGATTTTCTTTCTTATACACGATTATCTCCTTCTCACAAGTCTTTTCTTTTGTCTACACCGTTCCTATCAATGAATAACTTGAGTCTTCTTTTCATATTTCCGCTCTGATATACTTACAGCAATACAACAAGAAATTCACCAACACGGCAAGAAAACTAAAATATAGATATTATGCCAGTATATGAACACAAAATGATGGTAAAAACTAAAAAAGTTAACCTCCACACAAAATTAAGTATGTGTAATCCATAATCCTAAAAACCCATAAACTGTATTTCTTTTGTATGAAAAAAAAAAAAAAAGAAGAATTAGACAAAATTCATGAACAAACAAAAGCAAGTCAATACCTTATGAAGTCAACGTGGGTCATAGAAACTGGGTAGAGATATTCATGTTTATGCGAATTTTGAAAGATAACAATGATCGTAACAGTATGCAGGAAGAGGAAAATAGTGGTAGTGGAAAATGAAAGAGCGTACCGCACACAGTTGGGCTTTGACGAGAGAGTAGTAAAATGCAGTATCAACTAGCACGACTTCAACTACTAAATGATGGTTCTAGTGTGAACCTTGAACCAAAGATGTATATACCAACAAGTGGAGTACGTGGTGAATATATGCAGTAAGCCATGACGTCTACCAAAGATGGATAATGAATTTAAAGTGTGCGTGTTTGAATGCTTTTAATCAAATAGGATGGAATGATGGCTGGGAAATTACGACGAAGGAAGGGAGAGTAGACTAGGCTTTTAAAATATAATTTCTCACTTCAATTCAATTTCAATATATTTTTCTCAAAATGTGTCACTTTTACTTAAGTTGCAAATGGAGAAATAAAATTGCAAGTCAAAAGGCCGAGTCGACTAACTGAACCTTGGACTTTTATTGATTTTTTTTAATTTTTTAATTTTATTTTTTTGGTTCTTGTTCTTGTTACTTTTGACACTTACATAGATACATGACCACGCCTGTAGGCTGCAGTTATGTAGAGTTTTTGGATTTTTACTCGTTTTGCTTTTTCCTTTGCTCGACCGACTTTCTTTCTTTAGATATTTTTCTTTTCACATCTTTCAGCACAAATATTTTATTCCAGTTGATTGTCTCTCGTCCACTTTATCTTTCACTACAAAAAAAATTTCGTTTAGCGGCGGTTCCATTTTAGGTTTTGCGGCGGTTTCAACCGTCGCTAAACATGTTCCGCGGCGGTTAAAAAAAGCTTCGTATAAGAGGGTCGCAAAATGATTAGCGGCGGTTTTCACCAACCGCTGGTATTACCGCCACCAATAGTTTTTTTATTAGCGGCGGTTATGAACCGCTGCTACTATTAAATTTTTATTTAAAAAATAGTCGTTTAGCCGCAGTTTTCTATAAAACCGCGGCTAAACGACATTTTCTGGAAAAAAAAAATTAGGACAGCCCCGTGATCAATTACCACCTTAGTGTTTTCAGATGTTCCAGAAGCTATATTTGTCAAAGCCCAAGCTGTCTCAAACTACAACATACATTAAACAATGTCAAGGCAATATATCAGCATAGGGTCGCAGGCATTATATACTAATTAGATAAACAAATAAAACAAGGCAGATAACAAACCTGCAGCTCGCGGCATCATAACCTGCAGCTCATATGTTTCCACTTGTACCATATATCTCATTCTCTATAACTCCAACCAAAGCTTTCTTTGACAAGAAAATTTAGTTTTGATGAAAGCCTCTTTCATGCAGCAATGGATCATAGTCTGTTAGATCAATCTGCAAGCAAATTTGGTTTTCAACATTCCAAAATACAAGGAACTCTCCCTAAGTCTCTCTCTTTCAATCAAGCAAACTTACGGCAATAATATTGATTGATTGCAATCAAGCTATAAATAAGAGATATCAAGTTTGCAGAACTATACACACAATTTCTCCCTAGTTCTCTCTCTTTCAACATTTGCATCCTGAAGACATGCAGATTGAACTTCTCCAGCCAGATTAAAATGGGAACTATTGTGGTACCACAAATATAAAACCCATCGAAAAATGATGCAGCACAATATATCATGTACTCAAACTTCATCCTTAAACTAGATTTTACCCTACTGAGGCTTTATAAAATCCACAAGAACACATGCTGAAATTTATTCAAAATCCTTTCAAACATCATATGATAAATAACATAAACAAATAATAATTCAGTCAAGGCTGAATTTCAAGGAAAATGCAATTAAAAGAGACGTCAGCCTTAAAATACTCAACTCACCATAGTAATCTACCTTCAATATGTCGTTTCTTTTCCCTGTCATAGCAGAATACCAATCCGACTCCAAGAGCAACTAGTAAAAAGAAAGCTCAACCACTAAATGTGCGCAACCAACAACGTAATCACTCATAACTATAACCACTTCATATAACGTTCACATTAACTGCAAATGAAAATGCTCAATGAAGAAGAGCTACAATAACATTAGAACTCACCCCTCCACTAACGGTTTCCTAGCATCACTTTTCTCATATGATTCCCTGGAGTCTTTTCCTTGACCAGAATTGTCTTTCGAAGAGGTATCTGAAGCTGGGTTTTCTTTATTAACAGTGGTAGCTGCTGTACTTGATAGATATCTCAAGCACAACACCAAAGACCCATTACCATAACCTTGAGTCCCAACCTAGAAATTCAACAGAAAGTGAGATATATAAGGAAATCAAAATCCACCCAATCCACGTGAAAGAAGAAGAAGAACAATAATTAAAACTAAAGCAATGAACTTGACATTCGAATTGCAACTAAAAAGAACAGAAATAAAAAATAAAAATTGAATGCGCGACTAGTTCTCACCCTCAAAAGCATTGGCCCATTATCTGATGGCTGCAGAATATAATAGCAATGATAAGAAACCTCTGCCATTGTCTCTAAATCACAATTTGAAGAGCATATCAAACCTTTGTCCATTGAGTGTAGAGCACTAGAAAGGCCTTGAAAAACTGCCAAATTATAGCCATGCTCAGAATAATGGAAGAAATATAAACTTTGAGAAGAATTTCTGACCAATATACATCGAATGACAACAATTCAGTAGTAATATGACACTGTTAAATAGGATTTCAAAGAAGGAGCGGGACTTCCCCAACAGAGATCAATGGTCTTAGAAACCTCAAACATCATAAACACAAAAAAAAAAAAGAATGACCCAGTTCACAAAAAAAAGCAAGTACCCACTTAAGCAAACCGTTTATTTAACATTATTTATTAAATTGTGGTATTAGCTAAAGTTTTCTCACGCTTGCTTGAAAAGAAAGTGAATCAAAATCCAAACTTTCCAAGTTTTTTCTTCTTCGAAATCATTACAAGCTTAAACAATGAAAGGCATTGTGGGCCAAAACCAATTTATTACTTTCCCTAAATTAAATTTTCTCCTAACAAGAACAGCCTTAAGGTATAGTAATATATAAGGAAATAAATTTTCTTTAGAAAAGGATAATGTGTGAGAAGTTCAAGTGAATTGGATTACTTTCACAGTTTTGTACCCATTAACCATAACAAAGGAAGAAAGAGTTGGATTTTAAATGTCTGGATAAACAAAGAACAGAGTAATCACCATAATAAAAAAATTTAAATACTTTGACTAAAAAGTGAAAATTATAATATGTAGGAAAGTCTTTCACGTCCTTATTTAAGCATCATTTAACCTACCTCACACCATTTAGATTAATAACATATTTTCTTAATAGATTTTAACTAGATTTTAACAGAGAAGAAAATGGCCGGGGGGGGGGGGGGAATCACATACTAATAAAAAGACGTTGCATATAGGCTTATAATAAGAAAAAAAAATTCAAACAAATAACAGTTATAATGGATAACTAAAATAATTCCAGCAATTGGAATATAAATAGTACCACCAGCAAATGAAGGATCCAATTCCAATAGATAAAAAACAGAATTGGAAATCCAAGAGAATATATATTATATAGAATTGAATCGAATTGAAGAAACCGAACTCGGATCTAATATCAATATTTCAAGTGATAGAACATGTTACCATTTTGAAATTTAGAAATAAATTGCAATGCTAATTGGATATAAAAATATTTAATATATTTCAAACACAGAAGAATCTACAAATCAAGAGGGTATCAATTTGTTGAGCCATCCACTGACCTTGTTGTGCACCTGGAAGATGTTGGTAGTGAAAACACAGTGGATAGCAACTAAGGAGTCTAATGCTCTTACAAGTGACAAACTGAAAAGAAAGGGGGGAAAGGAACAAGAGGCACAAATAGACTTGATAAAGCAACCTACACAGAGGTGTGAGTATGCATGTTAGTGATGCATAGAGAAACTGCATTCAAGCACTCAACCACACTTAGGCTTAGGCATGGGAGGGGATGCAGTTCTAGAATTTGGAGGAAGCAAAACAAATATTTCACTGGCGATAAAGCATAAATTAAGCCCAGAAAACTGCATACTAGCAACAGATAATGAATGGCTACCTTCAAGAGCGGAAATGTTATTGCCATTACGTCTATCATCAGCTTATTGACAATGTGCAAAACCTGCTGATTCATAACCTATAAGTTTCAAAGAGACATGCAGATCTCAGATAACTTTTTACACCTTAGAAGATGAATACATGTAAAACAGAACATGAATAAAACAAAAACAAGGAAATTTAATCAAAATAAGTCACAAAAAATGAAACTTACGCATCAAATTATATTACAATACACATAAAAAAACCATAAATAAAGGTATAAACTCATGAGACATGAACAAAATTAAAGAAAAAATTATAAACAAAAAAAAACGATTCAACACCAAAACACACATCACCATTCACAGATCTATAATGAGAAAAGCGAAGAAAGAGTGAGAAAGAAAGACACTCACAGGGAAGCAGAGAGTCATCAACGAGAAAGGAGGAACCAACGAGCTTGAAATTGGCCTTGTGCTTGTAGAACAGCAAAGTGTCATTTTCCTTGGGTGCTTCCACCAGCAGCACTCTTCTCAGATCTACCATTTTGAGCGTCTTGTTGCGCCATTGAAGGTATAATCGAAAGAGAACACTCAAGAGAGAAACAAAGAGAGAGAACCCTAACCCTAGGAGAGCGCAGCGAGAGGAGTGTGAGAGCGCGAGAGAGAGGTGGGCTCAAATGTCCGTTCAATCGAAAGGGATTTGGGAAATTGGTTTGGGTCAGTTTTTTAATCTGCAATAGCCACTAAACATAAAGGCCACTAGCGCTAAACCTTAATAATTTCGGCGGTTACTATAAACGCCACAAAAAAATGTAACCGACGGCGGTTTATTATAAACGCCCCTAAAAAATTGTCGCAAATCATCACTTTTTTTGTAGTGTTTGGTATCTTTACAACTTCTCGTTCTCTGTTATTGGCATGACTAACGACTTGTAAACTTTTATGTTTGTTGAAAGATGGTGGGTCCAAAGGCAAGAAAGAACGTAGCACAAATAATGTGAAAGAATAAAAATAAATAAAACAAGAAATTAAGGTGATTCGATTTATTACTTATATTTACGGGTAAATATGATAATTAAATATTTTATTAAAAAAATATAACGGAAAATACATAAATAGTTTGACGTCACTCAAATTCCAAATACACTCAAATTACTATTTTTTCAGTGGCATATATAATGTACATTCAAATATTCAATGAATGTTTACAAAGTGATGATACAGACCAATCCAAATACACACTGTACATCCACCGATTTGGCATCAATGGCAAAATCCACTTTGTCAAAAGCATGCACCCGTGGAATTGATGAAGTCTTCAAATGGTAGAACCTTAAACGTCCAAATTGATGGCTGGTGAAGCTAGCATAATAAATGCAAGATGTCTTCCATGTTTGTAATAAATGAACCTAAATGAAGTTAATGCCAAGACTTCGGGAGTTGTTATGGTATCTTGATAGGTTTGGTACTTAGGGTGAGTTGTCAATAAGTTATTGACTGTTGGTTTCACAATAAATGTTAAAGAGTTTATTCAATATAAATAACAACTAATGAATGTTAGACAACTCACCATGGGTATCGGTACCCTGAAAAAAAAAGATAGGTACCAAAGTAATGCCCCAAGACTTCTATTCATAAAGCATTCATATGGAATTTGTCCATATTATATGGGCATTATTACATTATCCATTTTTTTAATATAAATTTGTAAGATAAGTTATTAAGTATTTATTAATTATTAATTATATTTAATAAATTTTAAAATATTTATTATAAAATTTACCGTTAATAAATGTTAACAATTCATCTTAGATATTAAATTTATAAGAGTATCATAACATCTCCTTTATTATATACCAAGCATATATAGTAGATCTTTGTCATTGTAGAAGTCAAGACATCTTTTCAACAATGTTGAATTGGAGATTATTATAGTAGCATTTCTTTTTTTAAGGTATCTCGATATTTAGAGTAAATTTTTAAATATTTATTAGTTATTATTTATATTTATAGACTTTTAAATATTTATAAAATTTTAAATATTTATTATAATACTAACAGTTAATAAATAATTAATAATTTATTTTAAATACTAAATTCATCAAATTACCGTAACAAGTTCTTCTAAATTTCTTCAATAAGTAATCGGCATATTTTTTTTTATAGATGAATATTTAGAGGGCGTTTGTTTCAGTTGCATTTCAAGAAAATATTTCATGGGACCAAGATCAGTCATTTCATACTCGTGCATCATGGGCCTTCTTGAATTCCTCAAGTGTCCTTGAGCTTGTGCTAGCGTACATTAGATAGAGATGAGAATATCATTTGCCTTTTGTTTTTGGTGAACAAACGGGGCCTAAGCCCAAAGGAAAGAAAACAAAAATGACCACCCATAACATCAAGTCATCAAGTAGCAAAAGACTCCTCAACGGCTTTCTTGGACTTTTTTGAGAATCCACGCTCTAAAAGATAACGTCCACCTTGCTATTCTATTCTCGCGGTGCTTGCTTTAGGCCGTAGCCTTCTACAAGCGACATATTATTCTAATGGTCTTGGACTTCATAGCCTTATAGTTGCTCAACGTATAAACAATTAACTTCTTCAATTTCTCCATCGAGAAAAGCCAATTTCTATGTCTAATTTATAAACTTGCAAGTTTAACTGAGCGGCTAGAGCAAGGACCATCTTTATATTTCTATCGTGTCTCTATAGCTTCTAATTTGATTAACTACGTAGCATTATTGTGAGCAGACCCATTACTTCGTACCACACACCTTCACAGTTTCCTTTGCTATGTATGATCTGGCTATCACTGCAATAGTTGCCTTTACTTGCTATGCAATTCAATTTGATTGAGTTTTGCTCTGAGGGATGCCACTCTCGTCCCTTGCTGGTTTTGTTTAAGATGTTGTGGCTCCTTAGAGTATGGTTAGTTAGCAAAGTTTGGAAGCAGCTTTTGTTAGCATCAAATCATAGCATCGTGAGCCATGCATGGGTTCTGCAGTCACGCCCCCTAAAATGTCGATGGGTCTCATTTTTTTTTTAGCAAAAATAGAGAGGTGGAAGAGCCTAGATTGTTAAACATGTTCAGGAGAGGTTAGATATGGTGAGGGAGGTTATCAAAGTTTTTTCTCTGATTGTTGACAGCAGCTCATTGCCGAGTTGCCATATATTCCAAACAATTTTCTGTTTTATAATTTATAACGACTGGTTTTGATGAGTTTTTTTTTTATAAATAAAATCTATGATTTTTTAAAATAGAAAAATTATTTTATGTTTAAATGTAATATTTAAGAAGTTTTTTTTTATGTTAGAACAGTTTTTTATGTTATAAAAAATGACTTTTTTTATAAGTATAAAAATTTAAATAAATAATATTTTGCATTTTTTAATTTTATTTTCACAAAAACTCATCTAAATATATCAAAATAAAAAATACTTAAAAAAATACATCCAAACGATTATTTTATACCTTAAAAGAAGGCACTTGCCATTGGAATCACCATCAAATTTCTCAACCTCCATGACCAATCCCATCGCCCACTTTCCTTAAAGGCATTGAAGAATCAAATTCATTCCATGCCGTCTCACCACTTTGCAACAATTAAACAATCAATCAAAAGCATAAATAAATCTATAAAAAATCACACTTTTTTTTTAAATTTTTAATAAATAAATAAAAATAAGTTACAAAGCTAATGTAATACATGATATGAGAGCATTGTCTTGTGGCTACCTTCAAACTTATGTGGATTGGCTTACATGATAAAACATTTTATATGAGTGAATTTTACTTGTAATGTAAGGATTTAAAATTCATTAAAAATGTCTTGTGACGATGACTGTGTTGATGAGACTAAGAGACAATGGAAGAGGATGAATAATCATAGAATCCATTGGTGTTAGTGTTGATCATTTATCAATCGCCATATACGACACAAAAGATAGAAATACTTATTTAGAGGTGTCAAAATGAATCCAGTTTGAAGGGCCAATCTAAATAACTTTACAAAAAAGCAAGAGTTGAGTTAAGAAAATTTCATCCTGAAAATACATTGGATTGACAGTGTGAAATCTTCCTCTTATGGTATGTATTTAATTTTATTATTATTAATTTTTATCTATGCTTGATTAGCTTCCTTTGAATAAAAATAGAAAAAAAATCAGTGAATACATATCATCTTTTCCCCCCTCTATTTATGTATGATGTTTACTTGTTTTAATTTTTTAAATTGATTAATTTATTAGTCAAATGTTTTATGAATATATCCTAAATTGTTTAAGCAAAAAATAATATAGTAAATATTCACTACTTATGTTACTGACACTAAATATAAATATGTTATACTTGTATTTAATTAGCCAACATGACTTTGTAGGCTTAAATTGATGTGAAATTTTTATTTATCAATAAATTATTATTATTATTATTATTATAGACATAAAAAAGTAAAGAAAGATAAAAAATAAAAAGTGAATGGCCAGCAAGGCAACTTATAATTTGTATAAGATAGTGATGAA
Source organism: Styphnolobium japonicum (assembly GCA_023212625.1). Classification (NCBI taxonomy): domain Eukaryota; kingdom Viridiplantae; phylum Streptophyta; class Magnoliopsida; order Fabales; family Fabaceae; genus Styphnolobium; species Styphnolobium japonicum. Next base: position 12,847,543 of record JALBWW010000003.1, on the reverse strand, counting down.
TTGTTTATTTACTAACCTACATTAGCCCAGTCCGAAATGATACCTTTATATATTATTACTGGCTCGTGCTTTGTTTGGGGCCACCAAATATTAATTTAATTAATTTTATTACTCGCTTAATGCACGAGTTTATTATAATATTTTTAAAATTTTGATTTGTAAATATTTTTTAAATTGTAATATGTTATTTATTTTAATTTTTATAAGAATTTTTTAATTAGATTTATGCAAGAATAAAAGGTTAATTACTTTTTAATTTAATTATCTAAGAAAAAGAAAAAACTAATAAAAATTAAATTTATTATGAAGCATTTAAAAAACAAAAATATGATCTTCAAGTATTTGATTAAGTTTAAAAATATTTCAAATTAAAAGTTTATTAGAGTATTTGTTCATTATAATAGGTAAATAAGTATAATTGATATTTAATTAATTTAAAAAATGTAAACAATTTGAATATAATATGATATATGATATTCATTGATCACACTTACTAATATGTAAGTAAGTAATTAGCATTTACATTGATATAACATTTGAAAAGTTAGAGTAATTAAATTTATTACTTAAATAAAATAAAATAAAATTAAAATTTGAGTTAGGTTTAAACTTTTTTGAATAAATTTTGAATACATAGAATATGTTAGAGGAGTAAAAAATTTTTTTTAAAAATTATGTATGAGTAACACATGACATTAACTCTAGACTGTGTTTTATATGATGATATTAAACTTATTAATAGGTAAATAAGTAATTGATATTTAAATTAATATAAAATTTAAAAAGTTATAATAATCAAAATTTATTATTTAAATAAAATAAAAATTTGAATTTAATTTAATTTAATTTTTTAACTAAATTTTAAATACATAAAAAAGAAGACAAAAAGGAAGAATTCGAAGAAATATATATATATATATATATATATGGGAGCTGCTAACATCCTCCCACTTCTTTTTTTTATAGGAGGAGGTTAGCAATCTCCACCTTTTCTTATAGACAAAAAACCCAATTCCTTAACTTTAAAAATAACTTCTATTTGAGGACAATTAAGTAATGTAATATTTATTCTAAAAGAAAAACATAAATTAAAATTTTAAAGTAAAAGCATAATCAAACTTACTCTCTGTTTCTCTCTTTCTCAGTTTCACTCTTTCTTCCCCGCGCCTAAATCACCATCAACCATAGGAAGGAAGAAAAGAGATGGTTGGCGACGGCACAAAGAGGTGATGTTGACTTGCTATTCTACAATTGGGACATGTAGATGTGACATTTCCATTGTTCAAATGCTATTGTGGTATCATGAGTTTCAACGATCTCAAGCATAAAAATTTTTGTTGGCAGTTTAAAATAAGCAAGGAAGTAGTGGTACTGGGTCCACACTATAATGGGTCTCTAAAATATTCTACTATATTTTCTTTATTTGAGTTGTTGCAGATTCTAACACAAAATTTTGGAGATGAAGCACGTCCTTGTGCTCAAGTTGTTCGATAAATGGACTGAATGAATGTAAGTACAGAAACTTTGTAATTCATAGGTAAAATCAATTGGTTCTTTTGGGTAAATTCACATCTCTCTTTCAATTATTTCTATATCTCATTTATGTTATGCTATAAAATTGCCCATTAGATACTAGATTCAATCTGAAACTCAAACTACTTACTCATAACAGGTACTCATAATAGATACATTTTTTAATATTATTTTTCTTTTTTTGGTTTGTTGTAAAGATGCATTATTTTATTCACTTTTCGATAAACATCTCCATAATATAAGATGAATATTCCAACATGGCCACTCTCCTGTAGTAGTGATTGGAAAACCTATAGTAAGTAAATTGTTTGTGTTTGTCATTTTAATGGACATTGCACTGTGCCAGTGACATTAGCCCATGCTTAATAAACCATTTCTCATTTCACATTTTTTTGTCAAGCTAGGATCTTGGTGGATCTCTGGGCAGAGATGCAGCTACAGGACGAGGAGTCCTTTTTGCAACTACGGCTTTGCTTAATGAGCATGGGAAAAATGTATCCTCTTTGCAGAGTATAGATGCACTTCTTAAGTATTTGAAACAGAGTTGCTTAGATCTTTGCCTTTGATGAGCCTCTACAAGAAATCTTAAAGAATTAAAGGGATGCAGTCACCTTAAAGCTTGCAGCAGTTGGTTCTATTGTGCATATTTTAATTTTGGTATTATGTGTATCTTTTTAGTAGTTTAGAATTTAAGACTATTTGTATAGAGCATTCCAAAATTAAATAAAATGACGTATTTGTTTGAATGATTGAAATTCTAAGTTCTCTGCTATATCTCCATTTTTTAGAGTTTAGTGTAATACATACAATGGACCATATCTCCATAGATAAATACTTTTTGCACAACATTAAAAGCAGATTACTAATCTATAAAATTCTTATTAAAAGACTAACTTTCTAACAATGAAGCATTATAGATTGTCAAATATGACAAAGCAGTATAGATATGATATAACCATATATATATTTCATCCCACTCATTAATTACAATTTTCAAAATGGAGAGAGCAAAAAAGATTAAACATATTTCAGAGTTGCAAGCAAAATAAAAATAAACATAAAAAGCACAATCGAACACAACTATAAGTGACAAGTCTTCATTCCTTCAGCTTTGTCATTGACCATATTATTCTTTAAGGCATCTTTCTCCAACCCTTTGTCATCCTTTTAAATCACAAGGAAAAGATAAACAAAAAGAACTCAATTAGTCAAAATGAATTCCCTCATAATTTATAAAATAAAATTAATAACAATAAAAGTTATGATACTTACTTATTAGGAGATTGAGAAGGTAAGACTTCAATGATTTTCTTTTTGTTTGGACAATTTCGAGAGTCATGATTAGTTCCACCACAATTGGGAACATGGCAACGACGAGGCTTCTTGGCAACTTCAACTCCTCCTTTTGGCCTCGATCCTTTTGGCCTACCCTTTGTTTTAGAAATGACAGGATTTTTTACTACATCACACCCATTGTCATATGAAATATCATGCTCTAAATTAGTTGATTGTTCTTGAACTTCAGGCATGCCTTTAACAAACTGGATGAGTTTCTCTAACTCTTTAGTAGCAACTTCAACTCGATCTTTTGTCTTTAAAGATTCAATTTCTAGATATTGAACTAGAGATCGAAACTCAGTAGTGAAGTTATCATTATTGTTGATTACATGAGTAGATTTAGGAATCAATGAACTTTCTCGCCTCCATCGAGATGGCAAATATTTTACTGGGAGGCGAAAATAATTTTTTATCAGTAGCACTCGAATAGAATGTCTACACAATATTCCAGAAAATTCAAATTCTTTACAAGAACAATGTATTGATTCATCTTCCTCTATCCAACTTACAAGACGACCTCCATCAGATTTGGAATGATGTCGCACTATGTAAAATCCATTGCCATTTTCAGTTGCTGCATATTTTGTAGATAACTCTATCTCAAGTTGGAGTAAGTCAAAGGCATAAGGTGTGAGTATGGTTGCAGCATGTTCCTCAATGGGAAAACATGTTCTCATTTGGGGATTATGGTACTTTTGACGCATTCTTGCCTCCTCCCCAGCTTGATTTCTAATGCTAACAGCAACACCAATCTATACAAATATATATATTAACTATAAAAAAATTAATTTATAAACCGATTAACTCCAAAAATGATACATGGGCAGTTTGGCATACCTGATTTAAAAAATCTGTCAAACTTGTTTTGACATCCAAGAATCTTTTAACATATGAGTTTATAGATTCTGAACGCCCAGTTGTTGTCATCCCAGCAAAAAAGAAGTCTTTCAAATAGGCTAGGGCCCAAAATTGACGATGACAATAGAGTAAATTGATATGCCTATCCATACTTAAACCAAATTGTGCAACCATCAAATTCCATTGATGTTCAAAATCATCCACAAATTCTAAATTGTATAGCCTATGAAACTCAGATTTGAAGTCATTATATCTTGAACCTAATGGAAGAGAAAACCAACTTGACAACTTTGCCACAATATGCCATATACAAAATGCATGTTTTGTGTTGGGCAATTCCATTGAAATAGCTTCTTTAAGTGCAAGATCTTGATCTGTAAGAATTGTTTGTGGATATTTTCTTTCAACAAAATATGCAAAACTCTAAAAAAGGAAAGATAAGAAAAAGGAATTAATTAGAATCTTGAAGTTAGACGATGTAGAATAATAAAAATTTAAAAGTACAAAAATTTACCTTTAAAGCCCATGCGAAAGAAGAAGTCTTTTCATCTCGCAATAGAACACAACCAAAGAAAATTGAATTTCCATGGTTATCAACTCCGATCCATATTCCAAGAGGCATATCATAACGATTTATTCGATATGTGGTATCAAACACAACCACATCTCCAAAAGCTTCATAAGCTCGAATTGAATCTCCAAATGCCCAAATAATATGCTCCAACTTGTTGCTTTCATCTATCGTAAAATCATATTTGAAGGCATCATCTCTATCTTTCAAACTTTTGCATAATTTGAGAACCTCTGAAGCATCATTTTCTTCACCAATACAACTTTGAGATTGAATAAAATTCCTGATATCTTTCTCAAGAAATGGTAGATGGCCTGGATCTACTCCTTTCTCTAATTCAAGCACTCTTACTATAAGACTTATAGGGCAACCAGCTTTGGACAACAGTAGTATACGATTTTGATCAATGGGGGGAATGTCACGATAAGCAGGAAGATACTGAACCTCTTTATCATCCAATAACTCATGGTTGTGGGAATTACTTAAATATGTAACCACCCATTTTTCCTCACAATCAATCTTTCTTTTAGCAATCAACATTTTTGCACCACAATTACATCTTGAAGATTTTCGTCTCCTTTGCCTTTCCAATTCCATAACTTTGTGTTGTTTGACAATACCAGCACGATGACAAACAAATTCCCTTTTATAAATACCCAATGGACTATCCTCACACTGATTCTTCTTGCATTTGTAACTATGCTCACGCCTAATCGAGAAACCATTTTTCTTTGCAAAGAAAGAATAGAAATTATAGGCATCTAGATGACTGTTAAATATCTGGCCTTCATAAGGAACACAATCATTAATGTCACTAAGTTGAGGCAAAGATTCAGATATTAATGGCTCTTTAAAGGTTGAAGATATTAGATTTTCATCATCACATATAGAACCATAATCTTCAAGAAGCTCCAAGGGCCAATCGCCAGTTTCATTTCTTACTTCTAATGTCATTTTGCTTACTTTTTCTTTGCTTTTTGCTTTTTGCCGTTGTAGACTACCTCTTTGGTTCCTTCCTTTTCGTTCACGGTGATTTAGAAGCTGGGAAAAAAGAGTCAAATTGAGAAAGAGAGAAACATAGAGTCTAGTTTGATTTTGGAGGAAAATAAATAGCAAGCCAACATCACCTCTTTGTGCCGTCGCCAACCATCTCTTTTCTTCCTTCCTATGGTTGATGGTGATTTAGGCGCGGGAAAGAAAGAGTGAAATTGAGAAAGAGAGAAACAGAGAGTCAGTTTGATTATGCTTTTACTTTAAAATTTTGATTTATGTTTTTCTTTTAGAATAAATATTACATTACTTAACTGTCTTCAAATAGAAGTTATTTTTAAAGTTAAGGAATTGGGTTTTTTTGTCTATAAAAAAAGGTAGAGATTGCTAACCTCCTCCTATAAAAAAAGTAGGAGGATGTTAGCAGCTCCCTATATATATATATATTAATGGTAGGTGATATTTGGCTAAATTACATCAATAATATTTTATGTAATAGTATATAGATAGGGATGGGTGACCCTTACTCATAGCAACACCCGAAAAGGTAACGTTGTAGCAATTTGAATAAACAAACACAGGGATCCACTGTACACACAACACAACACAACACGACACATTGAACCCAACTTTGTTGCTGCAATAAAAGAGAAAAAAAAACAAAAAAAAGAAGATAACTATGGCGATTTGCAGGTTGAGGTCTCTGATTTCTCTTTCGAAATGCAACTCTCTGTTGGTCTCTTCTCCATCTCAATCCTTCCCAATACGCAGTTTCTCTTCGTCCCAGCTCCCCTCTCACTTACAGGTACCTCTGTAATCACTATCTTCATCATCATCATCATCATCATCATACTTCCCCTTGTTGGCTCTACCTGCCTCAACATACTGTTTTTCTGAAACCTTCTATCTGCTTCTTCTTAGTTCTTAAGCATGCATACCCTGGATTTTCCATCGTAATTCTTAACTGGGTACTTCAGAAAACTTATGGGCTTGATCATGTTCGTGAATTGTGATGTTTTTTTTTAATTATTGGGTGTCTTTATGTTTAACACCGATTGAAGATATGGTTATTGTCAAGCATTTTAGGTGATTGATTTTATCTTTGTAAGTTGATAATTTTGCTGGAAAAAGTTGGTCAGGAATGACTTATTTTTTCTTCTCCTTGAGAAAAAGCATATGGCTAGATTCCCCAATCATGAATTATGATTTTTATTTATTTTTCTTTTTTCTTTTCTTTGAAGTTGGGTAGACTTCTTTTTTCTCCTCCTTGACTTGAGAGAAGACAAGCTCCTAAAAATCATATGGCTAGACTAGTTTCCTCAATCATGAATTATGATTTTTATTTATTTTTCTTTTTTCATTTCTGATTGTCACGTTCGTGTTGAAAGATCGTTAATTGTTTCTTTATAGCCTGAGCTACAATTATCACGGTGGCATATTCCCTGCAGACATCTTAGTTTGATGCATGTTTTGTAAATTTATACTTTCTCCCCTCACTGATGCATTACAGAGTGTTGGATTCATTGGGCTTGGAAATATGGGATCCCGAATGGCGAATAATCTGATTAAAGCTGGATACAGACTTACAGTTCATGACCTGTAATGTTTTAAACCTTTTCTTGACCTTATCATACCTTTTATTTCTTGAATTCTTAACTTGATCCCTGGGAAAGTACAATATTCTCATTTCATTTGTAGGTGATTCATAGGATATAGATATTTGGGGCATGAGAATGTGCTTCTTATGGGAAGTCTGAGTTAATGATGCTGTTAATATAATTGGGTTGTTTCATTTTGGTTGATTTATGCAGTTTGCCTTTGATGTTAATTGAATTTGTAAAAAATTGGCAGAAACTCTGATGTTCTCAAGGAGTTCTCTCAGATGGGAGTTCCCACAAAGAAAACACCTTATGAGGTTTCAGAAGCAAGTGATGTTGTAATCACAATGTTACCTTCCTCTGCCCATGTGAGTATGGTCATTCCAATGGCATTTCCTTTCCTGCGAATACATCATTTGCATATATGCTGACTCCTTGAAGTTGGAGCTTCAGTTTCCTCAATATTTCTTAAAATACTTCTCATTTTTTGGATTATGATTTCAAATTTTGGATAACTAGGTCAGGTGATATGATTGTCTACCTCCCCATACAGTTTCTTTGGTCAAAAAGGAAATAAAAGGCTAAGATTTCCAAATTTTCTTTTACATCTGTGAGTGTTATAAATTCATTTCATAATGCTGTGAGTGTGAAATACTATGAAAATATGTTGTCATGGGGAAGGATTGGGATTACATGTTCAGCAATAGGTTCCTTTTATCTCCTTAAACTTTGCAAATAAAATATGCAGTGATTGTTTTGTAATAACATGCTTGGCTTTTATTCACTTCCCGTGTATGTATTTATATGCATGTGTGTGTGTGTACACAGTGCTAGCTTGCATATTTTTCTGTGCATTTTGTCAGATCATTTTTTTGTACTGTTCATGTATCATATGGACCTGACAACTTCAGTTGTCCTTCAAAAGAAATTTTCTTTCCCATTTATTTCTTTTTCCAAAATATGATCTTGTATTATCTTGGTTTATGATGGCCTCCAATCAATACACTTAAAAGGAAAAGATAGCTGTTTTGCCCACTGCTGTATTGCTGATTTCTGTAACATCACATACCGAATTATTTGTTTCCTTTAATGCTAGTCTGTAACAAGTACTTAGACAAGGGCATATTCAGATATGTGTACTTCTTGTGGCTTTGTCTCTGGATGTTTGTGTTATGTGTTACAAGAGTTCAGGAACTGTTAATCATCTTTTTCAGCGAGTTTGCTAAATAGTTGTGGATAGAGTTGTTTTGGGAGCATTGTTGGATTTGTCCTCCCACTCTTCAGATTTTCTTCTCTACCTACTGTTGAGGTTTAGAGAGAAGCAAGGAGGCGAAGGTGTTGTGGACTTGTTCTCTCTTTGCAGGTGTGTGGTGTATTTGGATAGTGCGAAATGCTAGAATTTTCAGCCAGTGGCCTTTACCTGTGAATCTTATCGAGGATAGGATTCTTTGCCTTGCTTCCTTGTGGGTTTATGGACATGGTTTCTTTTTAAAGGGGTTTCTTTTTAAAGGGGTTTCTTTAGTGCACATTCAGATGGATTGGGGAGGTCTTTTGAGCTGATGCTTGTATTTTTTCTTATTTCCTTTTTTTAGTTGCTGTTAGGAGGATTCATGATACTCTTTTTCTCTTTTTCTCTTCTCTTTCAATAAATTCTTCTTTTATAAAAAACAAAAGATATATACTCCTTCAGAATTTTGTCTTACGATTTCTATAACTTTAATCATCCTGATATAATGGCATACAAATATTAATTCACAATGAAAAACACATACATTACTCATGACTGACATGGTTAAGAACATTATTAGTTTTAAAGGAGTACTTATATATGATTTTTATAAGACATGAATTCTCGTAAAAGAATCTTAAGTGCTAATCGGATTTTCTGAAAATAATATTTGTCACAATGCAAGGCACATAATTGTTGTGATAGGCATTTTTTCGATCTCATTTAAGTTTTTAAAAATGTGTTCAATTAATTTATCCTCTTCTACAGAACTTATATCGATCACCTGTTTAGTTCAGTAATATATGTTAGAAGTTAATTCAGAATTTTCTAGAAATATGTTACATTAAATCTTCCTAGAATTGAGGCACTAAGGCTTTAGATCCATGAAATGAGGCATTAACAAACTAGTTATTTGAAATATAGCACTAGTCATTAATCCCCTAAAATAAGGCACTAGTAATTAAGGTACTAAATAAGACACTATGTTAGTGGTTTTCTAGTTAATACTTTTCAGTTACAATACTCAAGGGGTTCCTAAGGGTACCATATAAGGAGGGGTTGAATGAGATGCAAAGCATGACCCAACACAAGATCTATGATGCACGGACACGGGTACGGGTATCGGATACGACACCGGTACGACACAGGGATACGTCATTTCTTAAAAGATTAAGATACGGGTACGGCATGATCCGACATAACATATATATCAAAGATGGAGAAAATAGTTGGGTCATTCCATGATTAAGGAAGAAAAGTGGATAAAATACTTTTTATTTTCAGCATTAGTCACTACAAACATAATAGAAGACTATAATTTATCAAATTCTTATGATATCCCGCTCATATTGGCACAAAAATTCAAAATTCAAAAATAAAATTATAGGAAATAGGCTTTGGTAGTGTATTTGGAGTATCTGGTATCGGATACCGGTATCTAATACGGGCACGTATCCGACACGGGTACGACAGATATTTGGAAGTATCGGTGCTTCCTAGCACAAGATCAATGCAAGTTCATATTAAATCCTTTCTTGTTATCCTTTATTTTTCTATCCTATTACTTGCTCATAAGTTCCTAGGCCTACCATAATTCTTGTTGTGCAAATTTCTACATTTCCTAACAATAGAGCTGCCATGTATTTTTCTTTTTTTTTATGATAGAAGAAACAAGGGTTAATACAATATGGAGAATATGACCATAGGAATTGCTTCCAACCCGTGGAATATCGGTTAAAGAATTTCATTCGGGGAAACTGAACCATACCTTAATGAGGCTTAGAAATCTGATCCTTAGAGACCTGAATTTTACTTTATGCAATTTGCAAGTGTTAAGAGATATAAAACTAATCTTGGGTCTTCACCTAATAGCTTAAACTTTTAGGAGAGTTGCTTCATGACATGGTATCAATGCCTCTATGATCAAGTGGTCAAGAGTTCGATCCTTGCTGCCCCCATTCTAATAAAAAGAAGTTCAATTTCAGCACAAGGAATAGTGGGCCTGTGTATTATGCACGCTTTGAGCCCAAAAGGCTTTTGCATGAGGGGGTGTGTTAGAGATATAAAATCAATCTTGGGCCTTCACATAATAGCTTAAGCTTTTAGGAGAGTTGGTTCATGACATGGTATCAGAGCTTTTATGACCAAATGGTTAGGAGTTCAATCCTTGTCCCCCCTCATTCTTCTAAATAAAGTTGAATTTCAACAAAAGGTAGACTAGGCCTGTGCATTGTCCATGCTTCAAGTCCAAAGGGCTCTTGCGTGAGGGGGCGCGTTAGAGATATAAATTCATTCAAGTGCTTTCACCTAACAACTTAAACTATTGGGATAGTTGGTTCTTGATAGTAAGCATAGCTCACCTCCATAAAATCACCCTTGTTTCCTTTTTCAAGACCCTTAATGCAGTTATTTTATCAGCATTGCCACCAACATTTATGGTAATCCTACTGTTCTTCACATTGAGAAATTGAAATTATTACCACATTGTGCTAACTGACCAGATAAACTTATTCAACAGAGGTATGTTTTGCTTTTTTCAGCTCTGCAACTTGTGACATTGATTAAATGTCAACAACTTGGAAATTTCTGTCAATGCTAAATAGTCTAGGCTCAGGAAAATGTTTGAATAGGTCAGGAAAGGCTTCTGAATCGTGATGAAACCTTATATTTTTTCTTGCTTATCAAATCTTCCCATATAAAATAATTTACCACATTACCTTAACAAACATCTGATTTGTAATCTATATTTGGAGATATAGAAATGAACTTGTTTAATAGTAAAGCCTTATATCAAATTATTCTTGTGTAGTCTGATTATATCCTTTGCTTTCTGCCATTTAGCTTTATATATATGGTGGCATCTTTATTCAAAGCAGGCCCTAAACTGTAAACCGTTATTTAGTTGAACACTGATCTGAAGTTTCTAAGCTGTGTACCTAAATATCTCATTTTGCATATTACTGGTTTGGATGAATTGTCTTACTGCTCCCAAGATTAGTATTTGACTTTGTACTGATGCCAGAATAACATATACTTATCTAATTTAAGTAGGTGATTGATGTTTACACCGGACCAAATGGTTTGCTTCATGGTGGAAAACTCCTAAGGCCGTGGTTATTGATAGATTCATCCACTATTGATCCCCAAACATCACGAAATCTTTCTGCAACAATATCTAATTATATTCTAAAAGAAAAGAAAGGTAACATAAAGTGAAATGTCAGCCAAGTAAACTATATTTTAATTTGAATTGCAACCTATGAGTTCTTTCTCCTTTTTAGCACCATAAAATTTTGTTTATCATGTTCATTCATAACTAATTTGTTGCTCATGGAAAATTCCTTGACAGTTTTTATGCATACTATGGCTATGCTATGCAATTCACAAAAATTTGATCTCTTATATACAACTTGAGGGGAACTTTTATGCTCTTCATGGGATGTGTTTACCACCCTCTGTCTCATCAGCATGTGTATTCATGTGTGATCTCACACCCAAACCCCTAGTGTCATGTTTATTGTTAAAATCACAAAGCAATTGGTTCTTCACTTTATTATATCTTACCCTTTCTTCATATATTTTGTAAAGCTCTTTTAATTTCTCTTCTGAAAAATTTGCTTTTTTAAGTTTGTAAAGCATGTTAGCTAACTGTTTTGTTTCTTTTGTCAATCACACGTGGAAAATGTTTAAAAATGTCATTCAGTCCTATGAACTTCACCTGTCTTTCTCATAAGAGTGGGTCTAATTTCCTATTGAATTACCTAAGAGCTAATATCTGTCATTGTGTGACATCATGTTCCTTTAACTTTTTAATTTATATTGAAGTCAATAATAGGACATCATTTTCTGTGGTTAAAGCATGCCCAAAATAAATAGTTAAATACTATCACCTACATGGTTCCAAACTGAAAATGCCCACCTCTTTACCAATGCTTAATGACACTATCGTATTCAGTTGTCTATAATTTATCATGACTAGATTTGGCATTTTAGTCATTAGGAATTACTTTGTAACTAGATTTACTATTCTATTCACTTGAAAGTGAATCTTAAATGACAATGGATAGGTATTCAGTAAACTCCTCTATAGTATAAATTTTTTCTTTATGGATGGAAGGAGGGGCTATCATAAAATCCCCTGGTCTATATATATTACTTTCAAGTATTTAGTGTGCTGAATGATTTACTCTTTTTATGTTATTGGACTGAATGATTATACATTGTGTAGGTGATTGGGAAACACCTGTCACGTTGGATGCTCCTGTATCTGGAAGTGTTATTGCGGCAGAAGCTGGGACACTTACTTTTATGGTATGGTTACTGTTTTATGCTAACCTACTGAAAATACACACCAATTACAATATACTTTTGGTAATGATCTTAGGTTCAAGGATCATGGCTTTTGATCCTGGAAACCAGAAGAACACTGTATAACTAATTTTTCCAATTCTTATTGGGGATGGTAATTTTTAGTATATTGGTTCTCTAAATGATATTAAATTTTGATAATAAGCATTCAATGATTTTATTTATAATGCATTAAAAGTATGATCGGTTAATTAACAAAAGTTGTAATATTATGGGCCGCAAATGGGAATGGGGGTAACAGTGCTAAAACAATTGCAGCAAAGTTGTGTCTCTTTGGAAAAATTTGAGTTATGAAAAAGATATGAAACTTTCGCAGGTTGGTGGTTCCGAGGAAGCATTTCTTGCTGCAAAACCCTTATTCTTTTCAATGGGTAAAAGTGCAATATATTGTGGCAGAGCAGGAAGTGGTTCTGTAAGTTACATACTTTTATTTAGGGTGGGGTTATTGGCACTCCCAATTGCCTATTTAACTGTAAGTCATATACTTATATTTTGGATTGGGTTTGTTATTAGGCAGCAAAAATCTGCAATAATTTGGCTATGGCTGTGAGCATGCTGGGAGTATCAGAAGCCCTTGCTATGGGTCAATCTCTAGGTGTTGCCGCCAGCACCTTGACAAAAATATTCAACTGCTCCAGTGCTCGCTGTTGGAGTAGGTATGCGGCTCTTTTCTCTCTCAACTCAAAATGACTTACAATTAGCTGCAGGACTATAGTGGACTGTTTGCATCTTTGACAATATTTGGTGGAAAAGATTCTTAGAAACCTTAGAATTAGTATTGTGGCTATAAATGGAACAAGTAGGAGTATAGTTTCCCCTGATACAGTAGAAAGTACCATGAAGATCAAAAAGCACTATGTTGAAGTACATTGTGTCAGACATGTAACTAGTTGCCTAGACTTAGCTCCCAAGTGACATGTTCCGAAGAGTCTTTGGATCATTGATTTTTCCCTAAAAAATTACTGTCCTTATATCTATTTGTCTTGTAGTATTCTTGAGACCCTTTACTTGTTTGTTATTTTCACTGTAGTTCTTCTCCTGATAACAAAAATAAGACTCCTTTTTCCGAACATGTACAAAGTAACATTCAGAAATTTTACATGTATAGCTTACAATCTTAAGGGAAGATTTGAAAATGTTAAAATTTTGGTATTTAGACAATCAGATAAATAGGTAGTATTGTGCATTGATTACAGTGATGCTTACAACCCGGTTCCTGGGCTGATGGAAGGGGTGCCCTCTTCAATAGATTATGATGGAGGGTTTGCATCCAAGCTTATGGTAAGTAATTGAGCTTTAACTCAACTTGCACATGTTCTTGTTAATTTGGGTGATTGTACCATTTGGAAACCTATAGTAAGAAAGTCATTACAGTGGAATGCAACTAAGCCAAATTTAGGCCAACTAATAATTATCATTTTCCATTTATACTGAAATTTATTTGGTAGAATTACAAAAAAGAAATTATGGGTAAAAATATTTCCAATTTAGGAATAACCAATCACTCAACCGGTTAACAATATTCGAAGTTTAGCTAATGAATAACCACTTATTGACATAATTAACCAATTGAATGGTTAATTATTATTAAACTGGAATTATTATATTTTTAAAAGAAAATTCCTCTTCCTTCTTGGCAGCCAATTTAACAACTTTGGGTCCATCAGTAATTCTTTACCTGTTCTTTCTGAAATTTATAAGCAATAATAATGCTCTCTTTGACCAATACAATGACATATGCTAATTATTACCTTAATTAGTAAGAAATTTGAACGAACTAAGTCAATTAACATGTTAGATAGTATTACCTTAATATGATGAGCACGTAGTGATAATCAAAGGAAAATTGCATTTATCAATTTGCTACATCTCCCAAAACTTGATGCTGTTATGTCTTGACATACTTAATATGTAACTTCTTGTTAGGTTTGTACCTCCCCAAAATAATACTTGCTCACTGAAATTATTGCTCTTGTAAGTGGTAGGGCACAAACTAGCAATACTTCTACCAGTTTTAATCTTGTTATGCTTTAACTGATTGTTGCATTCCTTGATATATTATCTCATTCTATCTTTAATTTGTGGATTGTGTTGCAGTAATTCATTTCAATCTGGTTAAATTCATGCTAGTGCATGTTGAATTTTAAAATCAATTTTTATTTTGTACTGCTAATTCTCTTCAACCAAATTCACTCATCTTGATTGAAGAGAAAAAGGATAATTCTCAATATGCAAGAATTGTCTGCTATTAAGCAGAAGGGAGTTGTACTTTCTACTCTATTTTATTGGGCTACAGTCTGGGAACTACCAGAAATTGTTTACTTGGTGCAGAATTTCTTCTGTAGAACTTTTGCAGTCTCCTATATTAATGATGTAGACTCCTTATGCTGTTTATCTCTTGCTTACTATTTTCATATTGTTCCTAGTGGCCCATTGTACATTCCCTGCCTGCGTCTGTGTTTTTTTCTTTTGAACTTAATGTTGGATTCCATTTATGAAAAATTATGCAAAGCTTGTAAAATAAAGTGCAAGGATTTTTTTTTTTAAATGTAGCCATTGCCCATTTCTACATTAAATGTGAAGTATATTGTGATTTTTTCTCTTTTAGTGATTAAGTTTTATTATTTATTACCTTGAAGTTTGATAAACAAGTGTGTCTACTTGCTATAAATTGATCTTTAGGTTGTTAAAAATAAGCTAAATTAATTGTGTGTGGTCCAGGTTAAAGACCTGAACCTAGCAGTAGAATCAGCCAAGCAGGCTGGATGTAAGTACCCACTAACATCGCAAGCACAAAAGATGTAAGTCCCTCTTCTTCTATAACTTAGGTGTGTCAGGTATAAATCTATTGTTATTAAATCCATTGTGAAAACTGTTGTGCTTTTGGACCTTAATACTGAAAAGTGTTGTAATATTAATGTGTTGGTGAAGCATTAAGATGCAAGCACCTTGTTTACACTAAAAGCTCAATAATTATCCTAAAACTAGATGCAGATATTAAGAACCTAAGATGTAAGAAATAAGAGGGAAAAGGCTTCTAGATATCTTCTATTGCAACTCGAGGAAAAAAACCATTACATGCCAAATGCAAGTCTGCCAACTAGATAAATCGACTTACAGATGTTGAATATGAAAACCATGTAAGATCATGGCTTTTTCAGTGTACATGAAATTCTATTGTATTAGCTTTTCCCAAATAAGTTCTTATAATGTTTAGTCCTCATAATTCAATAACTTGTTAGGAAGAATGAAAGGAAAAAGAAGAAATGAATTTCGACTGAGATGATACACACCCAACTCCATACCTACATTTATCTGCTCAATTCACACTTCCATACAAGAATTGGGCCAACCTTTAAATATTTTGATTCATCCTTTCTCCTAAATTATATTATATTTTATAGAAAAAAAAATAGAGATTAAAGCTCTACTTTGGAAAAATTAATAAGAATGGGTACGAGTATACTGCATAATCGATCACAAAATTATATATACAACTATAAGTAATTATGTTTGATAACTAAACAAGTAATAAACAAATTAATGATGGCCTATGAAAATATTTTTTTACCCAAAAAAGAATCAGCTCATGTCATGCATGTGCTTTGCTTACTCAAAACAAGGTTGAGTAGAGTTCATAGTAATTCTGAAAGCCTATCTTTTCATAAATTATTTTTCAGGGCAAATTATATGTCGACCACTTGTATTATCTGACATTTTAGAAGGTAGCTGCTATGATATATGAAACATTAAGTAAAAGTAGTGTTCTCTGATTGAATGTATGATGGGGTGTTCTTTTCTAAAATCCATATATCCCTTGTGTACATTTACATTTACACTTGAACTCCACTCCATGTGTTATGCAATGGCATGCTCATTTCAATTACGAAATGTATGTTTCACTCTATATCTCATTAGCAAATTAAAACAAATGTTCGTTTCACCTAATTTCAAATAGTGTAAACGGTTAAATTTTAAAGCACATAATACTCAGGGATCAAAGTATAATTTAGTCTTCTTTTCTTGTTTCTTCTTATATAGCCAAGAAGGCTTCAACTTTGATTTGGATGAAGCACTTCTTGGCAATATATAATTTCCTATAAGAATTTTATTAATAGCTTTAAACTCTGAAGAAACGAGGGAACAGATTTTGTTTGGCAACGTCTCTCTCTCAGAAGTATAAATTTTGATAGTCTTGAGTTCATCTTCAAGTATTAGATGTCTGTTTACTATCAAACTTTGTTTTGCGCAGATATACTGAACTCTGCAGCAGTGGTCATGAAGCTAGAGACTTTTCGTGTGCTTTTCGTCATTATTACTCTGGAATGGACGAGCCGTTTGACCAGTAAATTAGGAAGCTTATGCTTATATATATAACGAGAAATTGGTCGCAATGAAGTTGCAAAAACCTTGTTCTTATTTTTGTTTTCATTTAAAGGAACTTGTTAATGGGCTAGATCTAAAATTCTAAATAAAATGATTCAAGCATGAAAGATTCAGTCCTTTTTAGTACAAAATTTTAATTTAATGAATTACTAATATATTACATAAGTAATTTGTATATATACATGAATTTAATTTTTACCTTATTATCCAACTGTGTAGGGGTGTTCATTGGTTCGGGTTGGGTGATTAAGTTTAATTGGGTTCAATTCGATTAAAACTGATCATGATTGGTTCGGTTCACGAATTTTATATTTTATAACTCGATGACTCAAAGAGTAATAGAATTTTAGACATTATCTTTTTATCATTTGACTTTTTATTCATTTAAAAATTTAAAATATAATGATATATCTTTAATTTCTATTTTTAAGCATAGATCATTCAATTATTTTTATATTATTTTAGTTGCATATTAGGATAGTAATGTTTCAGTTATTAACTTACTCATCTTTGTTATAAAACTCCACAACTTAAAGCATTATCTATGAAATAATATATATATATATATATATATATATATATATAAAACCTTATTTGTGAAGCAAGATATATTTAATGTTATACATTTTTATTACAATGGAAGCTTATGATGATTTTGAGATATTAAAATATTTCTTCCCAAACTTGGTTTTACTTTTATCTTAATACTTGTACTATACTGGAAGGCTTATATGCTTAAAATTCATATGCAATTGTCTAATTGAGTTGAAGTATTTAACAATAGTATGTTTGTTATTTTGCTATGAGAAAAAAAATGATTGGACAATCTGATGACCCGAACCAACCTAACTCAACCTTAATCGAGTTGGTTTGGTTCAGATTGCTTGAATTATTTTTCAAAAATTGAACCAAACTAACTTGATCAATTTGAACAATTTTTTTTTTCTCAAAACTCGAACTAACCTAATCCATGAACACCCTTACAATTTGTGTTGTGACATTATTAAAAAAAATATTTAAAAAAAGTTGAAAACTATTTAAAAAATAAGTCAAGCAGCTGTTTAAACATAATAGTTACATGAGGGGATCATCAAAATACAGTGGACCATGATAACTATTAACAGCTCATTAGCAAATGTAGATGCCACCGAAATAAGGCAAAAAAATGAATTCAACATTCATTCATTTCGAATGTTTCCAGAAAGTCAACAGAAAAAAAAACCCAAATAAATAGTGAGTAGCAAACAAAAAATTTACACTCATTGTCACGGTATTAAACCCTCTTGCTATAAGGAAGCTTTGAGTTGAAATTGTCTATTGGTTCAGAGCCCTGTTTTGAGTTTAAGGCTTTGAATTTCACATAATTGATCGATCATAAAGGCAATAATTTAACCATGCCAATCAAACATAATCTCATCAAAATTAAAAGAGACGATGATGATCCAAAAAGCAGGATGTAAAAGTGTTAATCAAAATATTTTAGGCCAAGTCTTTAGTAAATTGCTAGAAGAGAAATCTTCAAAATTTGCAAGGATTACACAATCAAACCTCATTTGGAAAGTTTGTTTAGAAGTTGATCCTATAAAAATACATCCAAAATGGGAATCCATTCAGAGAAACCAGGGCAAAATTACAGCACCAATAGCATATTATATATTCTGCAGGCTGCAAAGGTAATAATATGCAAACAAAGAGCTGCAGCCACACTTCGAAACACCAAACTCATCAAAAGTGAAGAATGTACAAGGTTTCAAGCATAAAACTAGATAGTAAATCGAAAAAGCTTCTAATTCAAGTTTAACTGGTTTCACTAGATGATGTCATAATTATATATATATATATATATATATATATATATATACACGACTCATAATATACATTTCTAATAATAAAATAAATATCAAAGTTTTAAAATCTCAATTTTCAAACCTCATATCACTTTCAGTTAAGTAATCAAGTGATTTTTTTTTTTATAAAAAAGATGACTAGTTTACATCAAACTGGCTGATTTACTAATTTTGACCAATTTTGTTGAGTTTTGACAAGGTCAACCCGGTCAAACCATGAATCTAGTTATGATAGTAAATCGTAACCGGATGAGAGACTGATTCATGATTCGACCAACTAGTGTGATCCAAATGACATTGGTTTGAAGAATTTAAAGTGACTAAGCCTATCAACTCAGACAACAAAGAAATTTAACCACAACAAATAATCTAATACATCTTACTTGAACCAGACACTTAACTAATTATGATTTAATTCCATAACTTATTCGCAATCAAGCTACTTTAGATCAATCAAAAACTGGGTGAACCATCAATCCTTAATTATTTTTTAAAAAAACAATATTTTTAAAAACTGATTGAACCACTGATCATTATTTATTTTTTTAAAAAACAATATTTTTATTGAACCCCCGACCATTGTATATTTCATGCATGTAGACTATCCTTTTTTTATAGAAAAAGAAATATTATTAGATGAAGAACCAGATTTTTTTTGCCAAATTTTTTGCCAAATTAAGTTGGCATTGTCATTGATTTTTGGATGAATAAATAATTTCCACCACTTTGATTTATCCAACAATCACCCTTAACTGAATTCTACCAAAAGTTTCCAATTGTAACTGAATTCTACCAAAAGTTTCCAATTGTATAACATTACTATTACTATTATTAAATAGGAAGGGAAAAATACACGAGAAGATAAGATATCCTCCAAAAGAAACCAAAAGCTGAAGGAAAACAATAAGTAATAACCCCATAAGAAACCACAAAACAAACATAATCCAAGGAAAAAAATATAAGGAAGCCACCAGATATGCCCTAAAACTCTCCTAGGAAACTCCATCCACAAAACACCCACAACAAAAGGGATAAACTATTACTAGAATAAACACAAAACAACGCTCCCTTGGCCTTCAACAAAGAAGACAAATTCAAAGCTTCTAAAGAACCTAATTAAGCCTTCTAATTCCTTTAGGGCCCTCCATAATTTACTATTGTTGCTAATCTTTGAAGTTCCTTTTCTACCTTCTTCGTACCATAGGTATTTTGGTGAAAAAACCACCTTTTCATCCTTGCCTAATGGATTAGCCAACTTTATCCCCATTGAATCAAGAAGTGATTGTGGATCACACAAATCAATGCATTGCCTAAAGGCCTAATAGAAATAAATCTCCTCATCAAATGCCCTCTCACCTTTGCCAAAAGGTTTCAGCTTTTCGACATGAGCCAGAATTCCCTTTTTAGAACCAAAATTAATAGAATGACCTCCTAAAAGACTATTATTGTCCTCTATGTGATCATGGAAGCCTAAATTTAAAGCATCATTAACCTCAACACCTTGTTGTTGAGGTTATTTTTATGACGTCATCTAGTTCAACTGGTTGAAATGGTTCAACTAGTTAAGCTTGAACCAAAAGTCTCGCCGGTTCATTGTCTGGTCCAGTTTTAACAACATTACAATTTACAAAAAGAACTTAAAAAGAGCAACTACCCAAACATTCTGTATCCACATTCTACCAGCTTTAAACAGTTAATTGGGCATTTTTGCAATGTACTTCAAGTGTAGACCTCTGAAATTGATACATACCATCCAACAAAATAGCAACCAGTTCACTGGCTCAAAAAATGATACTAAACAGTAATTGGTCAAAACTGAAGTGCTGATCCCAGACATTTTGGTTATGACACATAAATTTCCATGTACTCTACTCTATTCAATGGAGAATACGAGAAAAACAAGCAAAACTTCTCCCCACACAACACTTCGGCCAACACATGCGACCCCCTATATTTTGCGATGTTAAGCTCCAATCCTCTGATTCCTTCTCAAAGAGAAGTTCCTTGGTTAGTTGTTTCCTTCTGCAAAAAGCCTTAAATAGGTTACAAGCAGACTGGGAAAAAGTAATACGGCAAAAATATTCTTCTAAAAAAACTTTATCCAATATCACTATAACTGTGACTGAATATGATCACATTGATTCTGGTCATTAATTTCGAATAAATTTCCTTGTTAGGCAGAAAGGAAAAGTTTATGAAAACCAATTATTTGTTAATAATAGCAGTGGACATTGTTATATATCAAGTTCATATTAAACTAGCACAAAAGGAATTACCTGCCCAAATCATTGCCAACTTTTAGTGCTTTCCTCCATGCTTAGATTTCGAGGGTATCTTCCCATATGCTTTTTGCCTTGTCAGAGATAACTTAAATTTAGCCAGGTTTTGCTTTCTCCTAGCTTTCCTTGATAGATTTTCCATATTAATATTTGATTCTTCTTTGCTTGCTTTTTCATTGTCCATGTCACTATTTGATAAAGTTAACTTGCCAGAATCACCCTTTGACTTCTTCTTTTTCTTGTTGTCCAAACTTCCTGCACGAAGGAGCTCCTTAGTCCTCATCTTCAGCTGCTGTCTTTTTTGTTTGCTTAGCTTCCATTCCTCCTCCCGATAAGGAGCAAGCTTTTTCAAGGAAACATATTGATTCAATTCCTTGTCATCCATCATTATTATCTCTGAAGCACTCATGCCAAATCTGTTTGGCTTTGTTTTGGCATACTTGAATCTTGTCTTCAGGTCTCCGATTGTGTCCTCATAATCTAACTTATAGTACTCATCCATCATTGCCTGTCTTGCTTTCTCCAAAAGAGCTATTTTACGCTTCCTCTTCCGACTACCTTCCTCAGGAATCTTCTCTTCTTTTTCATCTTCTGTTTCCCGGAGATCATGATCACTCGTATTCTCCATCTTTTCTTTCAATGCTCTTTCCCTTGCAGCAAAAAACCCATCATCAGATCCACATGCATCCCAGCCTTTAGGAAGTCCAAGCAGTTCATCCTCCTTTTCAAAATCTGGCTTCTCCATGTCATCATCATCACTACAAAAATCAGGGTTGGCATCCTCTGCATTATAATACTTCTCATCAAATGCCTTCTTCATCATCCTATCATACTCCTCTGGGTCAAATTCCTCTTCTATTTCTGCGGCAGACATTGGGATAATATCATCATCATCACCGATCCCTGCAGTCTTCATTATCTTTTTAACCTTCTCCTGCATCTCCTGCTTCTTCAAATTCTTTAAATGTTTCAACTCTTCCTCCCTCTCCTTCTGTGCTATTGCCATTCTGTCCTCTTTGCTCTTTCTCTGCTCCTTCCTTGTATTTGTCTTCTTCCTCACCGATCCCTCCACCTTCCGAGCATGACCCAACACCCTATCTCCCTGATTTTCCTGAAACCTATACTCATATTCTTCCTGTCTCTCAATCTCCATCTCATCCTCTGAAATCCCTTGCAATTCCTCCTCTCCAACATTCAAATTCTCCCCACTCTTATCAATCCACATTTTTTTCATGAAATAGCTTTTTAGAAACTTAGAATTTTCATTCAATTCTACATCGCCGCCAAAATACTCATCCAGTTTCTCCTCAAATTCCTTGTCACCGCCATCTACTCTGTCCTCACCGGCCTTCTCCTTCACAGTGAAAAAATCCCCTTCACCATCTTCCAAACCCTCCCTTTCTGCTGCTTCCAGAAAAGCCCTTTTCAACTCCTTTTGCTCATCACTATAAGACTTGTTCCCATCTTTATTGAAATGCTTTGCCATTTCATCCTTCAAAGGCATCGCCTTCTTGCCCTTATTAATTCCTGATTTACTTTTCTCCTTTTCATTTATTTCCTCTTCTTCATGGCCAAAATCTGCCCCCTCCTCAAGCAAATGCTTTGCCATTACATCCTTCAAATACATTGGCTTTTCATCCTTCTTATCTTTCGATTTCCTTCTCTCCTTTTCATCGCTTTCCTCCTCGCTGCTATGATCCGACACAAAAAGCTTAACATCTTTTTTCTTAAGAACAGGATCCTGCTTCTTCACCTTAATTAATGCATCAAAGAATTCCCTGTCACTCCTTCTCGAATCAAAAAGTTTCTCTTCATCATCATCATCATCATCAGATGACTCTGATTCAGATTCTGGTGAAGAGATAACGCCCTTCTTTTTCAACTCCTCAAAACGCTGGAGGTCCTCTCGCCTCTTGTTGTGCTCAAACTTACGAGCATATTCCTCGTTTATCTTAATTTTCGAGATGTCATCATTTTCTGATTCACTGCCATCAAAAAGCTGCAGAGCCATTTCTTTTCACACTGCGATCAGTTTGAAACACAATTATTCCCTCAAGATGAATCTGAAATTGACAATATACAATAAGCAATTATTAGGTTGTTGAAGAAAATTAACAATAGAAGAACTCAGCACAAATCTAAAACTGGAGATCAATTTAACTGCACAAACAGGGTAAGAAAAGTTGGGGATTTGAAAGATAGGAAGAAAGAAATTACATTGCGGTCGAAGAGAAAGTTACCGGTGGCGGATGCGGCGGCGACGGCGACGGCGGTGGCGAGTATGATAAGAGCAGTGTCGCTGAAACTTAGATTAGGGTTTTGGCGTGAAAGGTTCACTTCTGTGACCTCAACCTCCCTAGTACCACTGGTATAGGGGCTACTTTGCATTTCAGAATTTTCTAGAAAATATGCCCTGGCCTTTTAAAATAATAATAATAATAATAATAATAATTCCCTGCAATTTCCAATTAAAATGTTTTTTTTAGAAAAATATTACAGCGTTATTTATAAGATTGAATGACATAAACAAATTATTATATGTGTATGACTAATCATTATTTTGCAGGAATTTCTACAATTGTGGCTCAAAATAGTGACTTAATATGAATTTTCTAGTTTGACAAAATAACAAATTTTTTATGACCAGAAAAATTGGATAAAGGACATAGCTGCGTTGAATTCTTCTATTTCTCTCTCATTTTGAAGATTTTTTAAAAAATAGAAAAATGGCAAAGAATATAATGCATTTTTAAAAATAATATGCATAATAAGCAATTTTTAATAAAATATAAATAGAAGAATAACAATTTATAAATTTTATGAGAATCTTTTTTTCTTTATTATTTTTAATAAATTTTAATTTTAATTTATTGTCAATATAACAAAAAATTTGTTTTGTCATTTAATAATGTGTTATTACATTATTATAGTCAAACTCTTTTATTAATTTATTTATACATAATTAAATAATAATATAAAATTTCTTTACACTAATAATAAATTAAAATTAAATCAATTCTAATAACCACTACTTGTTATAAGTTAATAATATTTGAGAGTCGAGTGGCAAAAGAAACAAGAAGCCCATGCTGACGCTACCTTAACCTCAGGTTCAATACTTAGTAAGGAACCCTTCTAGTTAAGAGGCCCGAACCGCATGAGCATGCAGATTGGGTCAATGAAACAAGGCTTGAAAAAGTTTAAGAGACGATGGACTTATTGAAGCCCACGAGATATTGGAAGAGGATATAAAGTACCATTTATTCCAGACAGATCATAGGAACAAATTGTGAATTTATTCTGGAATGTAAATTAAGGGTTTCTGGTACAAATTAAGGGTTTCTTTATTAAATAGGATCATAGGAAATTTACTTCATAAGCGAGAATTGACACAACTGTCCAAATTACAAGTCTTAGTGCATCACTTAGCATAAGTCGTGTCTATTCCATTTGCCTCAAGTGTATATTGTGAATTAAGATAGTGCCAATGACACCTGAAAATTTGAAAATGCATACAAGGGAGGCTTTGATTTGGCTTGTGTACTTGTACGTGGACCTGCACATCTATTGATATACTCAATTTTATATTTCATGTCAGAGTAAAAGATTTTTAACAACATTAATGCTAAATATTTTAATATTTAAAATACTTTTCTAAATTGAACTAGGAATTATATTTTAGATAATTCTACACGAAATAATTACTAGTAAATCAATCCGACCGTGTATGTTAGTTTAATCTCAGACACAACACAAGCAAAGCTTGAATTTAACAAACCATGGCTTCCATAATGAGTACATGACAATTGTAACAGCTGGACTCTCACATTATCATATTAGTACTCATTAGTGGCGCTCAACTTCCAGAAAGCCACCTCAGTTTGATGTGGAACGAATTTTAATGCTCACAACTTGCTCACATTTCTCCATCCTCACACTAGGTCTGACTTCCTTGGTAATCAACTAAAAAAAAGTAACTTAAGTGTTCAGCAAACAACTTGTGCATAGCCGTAGTACAGGTCTGTAGCAATCAATTTAAACCAAAAAAGGGACCTGCTAACCATTACAGCCTTTGTCTATAGTACTTGCAAACAAATGATCAATTCACAGCACATCCCATTTTTAGACAAAATCAGATGATCATAACCCATCATGTAGCAACATGTATATGCTTTTGGCATATGCTCCATTTTTACAAAAGAACAAATGGTTAATACAAACATGTTAAAAAACCAGACTCTGAACAAAAAAATGGGATACCAATGAGACATTAATTCCCATAATAAGTCAAAGTTCAAATAGTTAGCATGAGCAGACTATATAGAAGAAAGATCTTCATATATGGTCTTGATACCTGGCCTCTCAGAAACAGATCGTATGCATCGAATAGCTATTCCTAGGACCTCCTTCATTCCCTTTTCTACAACTGAATTGCCCATTTCTGGCATCAAGGTAGCATCAAAACATTCCGAGCCTCGACCTTCTGCCACCCGCAACCTTACCCAATCTGTCATATCAACACCTCCCTCCTCACCAGATATCACATCACCAGCACACCTTCCAGTTAAAAGTTCCAAAAGTATCACTCCAAAAGCATAAACATCTGATTTGAAGGAGGGCATTGGCTTCTTGGAAGCAGCTAACTCTGGTGCACGATAACCCAAGACCCCAGCATCAAGAATCTGCTCAATAGTACCAGCCTGAGTCATAAGTCGGTGAAGGCAGTAATCAGCAACGCGTGCATTCATATCAGCTGTATCTAACAACACATTTGTTGCTTTGAGGTTCCCATGAGGAACAGCACGATCAAAATGGAGATAGTTCAGGCCACGTGCTACATCAACAGCTATTTTGAGCCTCTGGGCCCAAGTTAATGGTGGACCTTTTCTTCCTGGTCGATCTGAGAATTTAAATTTATAAGTAAGTTCAAACTTCAAATACTGAAGAATGACAAACACCAATAGATATGATGGATGACAATTCAGAATCATTTATTAGTTGCACCAGCAAAAATTGATATGCATTAGAACTAATGCGCAAACAAGCACACAGATGCGACACATATAATCTACTTGTACCTGAGAGACAATCTTGTGAATTATATTAACAAGCTCCTAGCAACCACTATCAATTTATTCTAGCACCCACTGCACAGTGGAAATCATGCAACTACACATTCTTGGCCCCCAGACAAGGAGCTAAGGCATTATATCAAGCAAATCCACCCAGTTTAGAAAGATTGAGCTTCTGCATTTTTAGTGGAATTTGTGGCAAATTTTGAAACAAGATCTTTCCTTGTAATTGTATTGTATCTCTCCTAAATGATTTTCAGAGCACTATTTGGAGGAATCCGACTGAAAATTATAAATTAACCAATTAGGTTATAAAATTTACATAAAGCCTTCAATATAAATATATATGTTAGGTAAACTAGTAGATGTATAGAGAAGAAGCTGCCATGGCATGCACTTCCAAGCATTTCAAACAACCGTTTAGATAGGTTAACCATTTGCAAATTAAGTATTCCAGGCAAATTATGTCAGATTTGAACTATTTTTATTATCCCCTTTCCAACCCTCTATTTCTTCATGTTCATTGTTTCTCAACTACCCAACACCTCCGCTTGAGGGGTGTCTCCCTTTATTCAGCTTTCAAATGTAATAAAGGCAGTATGATCACATTAGAAGGAAGGAATGTCAACATATTACCATACAGAAAACTTGCAAGACTTCCTGGAGAGATGTAATCTGAAAGAATAAGCTTCTCATGCTGCGTAGGACCCCAATAGTAACCTCTCAATCCCACAACATTTGGATGCCTGATGTTTGCAAATTTCTTTGTCTCTTTTACAAATTCTTTTCTCTGTTTTGCCACTCCTTCTCTCAACCACTTCACTCTCAACAATAAACCATTCTCCAGAGTTGCCTTGTAAGAAGTTCCATGACTGCTTCTGCCCAAAACTTCAGCCGGGGCCCTAGAGAGCTCCTCAGGTGTCAATGTTATTGTATCATCAAGAAAATGCAGCTCTCCAATCAACCTATCTGGTGATCTAGCATCTAGTCTTGCCAGATTTTCAGCAGTAAATGAATCACCAGACTCTGGTGACCAGGAAAAGTGGCTGTTTTTTGATGGGGAGAACCCAGTTACAGCTGCCATTTTTTCATCAGGGCTGATTACCTCTGATGGTGATCCTTTCCTTGAGGTCACAAGGTCCTCAGCTGATACAACTAAAGCACCACCCCTGTCTGTCACACAACCAGGTCCAGAGATGATTGGTTGAGCACGCCCATGTATATCCTTACTTGTATCATATTCTGGCGGAGATCTTGATATACATATGTAGTGTACAAAGACAGCAAGCAGGATTAATATGAAGAGAGCAACCACACATGACACTATAATTATTACTTTAACAATAGTGTTCATAGGCTTCCTCTTGGAACTTTCAGCTGGTAAAGTGCTAGATCCAGTAGGACTGTTTGGAAAACGTAACCTATCATTCCCAGGAAAGAAAGAAGAACTAGGGAACTTCCTAAGATTTTCTGGGACAACTCCAGACAGATCATTTTGTGAAGCATTAAAGTTTTTGAGCCCCTTTGGCATGTCATTTGGTAGAGGACCTGTAAAATGATTCTCTGCAATATCCAAGGAGTCTAGTGAACTCATGTCAGCAATGGTGGTCGGAAGAGAACCAGAAAAATTATTTCCAGCAATATTGAGCACTTTCAGGCCAGTTAACGACCCAAACTCATCAGGAAAATAGCCATTAAACTGGTTGTGAGAAAGATCAAGAATCTGAAGATCAGATTGACCATGGGAAGACGTTAAATTAATGCCACCAGCAATCATATTATTTTCAAGATGGAGCTCTTGCAAAGTGGGCATTGTGAGTAGATCAGCAAGAAGTAGTCCATCTAACTGGTTGGAACTAATATCAAGCACTCTAAGCTTTGGATACTGTGTTAAGACTCTTGGGAGGAAGCTGCTAAGAGAATTATGGGAGAGATTCAAATAATTTAATCGCAAAAATTGAGGAGTTACCTCAGGGATGGTCCCTGTCAAATGATTCCTACTAAGATCAAGATATTCTATATTCCCCCATTTCACCATCCTGGTTAAATTTCCTTCAAATTTGTTATTTGACAGATCAAGTACAGCACAGCTTCCAGTCAGCAGTGGCAGCTCACCAGTGAACCCATTTGACGAGAGATTAAGAAAGTGCAGTGTTGTTGATGTAATTATACTTAGTGGCCCTGAAAGACAATTTGAATATCAGATGAATAGCAATTAAAACTAATGACTGTCAAAAGATATCACAAACAACCAATTCCACTAGTAAAATAAGATAGGATCTTTACTTTGAGGAAAAGATAAATGAGAAGTTGCCTATCTACCTGAGAGATTGTTGGCACTCAAATCCAGTTCAGTTAAAACCAAAGAGTCTCCTTTTAGTAGGCCATTTGGAATAAATCCTGAAAATCTGTTGTTGCTAAGCTTAAGGACCTGGAGATCATAAACAAAATCAAATCCAGGTAATTCTCCATACAATTGATTGTAGCTGAGGTCCAACACCTTCAAGTCTTCAAAAACTGGTTGCTCGGCTCCACTAACCAATGAGCCAGTAAGCTGATTGTGGCTTAGATTCAGATACTTCAAACTTTCAGATATGCCCGGTAGAAACTTCTGCTGCTGGGAATTAGAACTCACTAGCATATTCTCACTGAAATCAACATAGCTGGCACTTGATGAAAGCATAAATTCAACATCTAAATGACCATCAAGCATATTCCCATGCAAATCAAGCTTTTCAAGAGCAGAGATCAGCTCAAAACCTTTGGGAATTTTCCCACTGAAGCCATTATGAGATAAGTCAAGTGACACCAGGCTAGTCAGCTTAATCAATGATGCTGGCAGTGCTCCAGAAAAGGAGTTGCGGCTCAAGTCCAAAGACTGGATTGAAGCCATTTCCGAAATAGAGTCAGGAATTGGGCCGGAGAAGTTATTTCCAGCCAATGACAGATTCTGCAAGCTACCTAATTTACCAATTCCCAATGGTAAGGATGAAGAAAAGAGGTTATTGGAGACATCCAGAAATTCAAGGCTTTTGAAATCAGCAATGTTGTCAGGAAGTTTTCCTGATATGGAGTTGTTGGACATGGAGAGTTTCACAAGCTTTGTGAGGTTTGAAAATACACTCAAGTCAGCATCAGCAGACAGACCCAAGTTATCAAGGACAACCCCAGCTACATTACCACCATTACACAGAACTCCATTCCATGAAGATGGGCATCCATCAAAGTCAATGGATTCCTCATTCCAGGAATTGAGGACATAACCAGTAGGGTCATGCTTGATGCCTTTCTTAAATTCCAGCAATGTTAAAATGTCCTGGGAAGGAAGCTGCCCCATAACGGAGAAGAAAGATAAGGATAACACTAAAAGGCTAAAGAGCTTCATAGTCTTCTATAAACACGTGAATGTTTACTTATGTGTAGTTCACGCTCAAGTGAAGACAGAAAGGGAGCTTTCACGCTTCTAGTTCAAAAGGATAGCAACTATCTTTCAGACTCACTAATAAAATGTACAAATTAGATGCCAAGATACCCTTCTTCAGTTCTTGTAAAAGAAAGTACCAATTTAGAATAGAAGCAAGCTCAATCTCCAAAAGAAGAGAGTTAGGTCGTCAAGCTCCTCAACCCGTACCAAGTGAAGGACTTCCTTACAGTCAAAACCAAAAGAACCCCAGAGCCATTCTTCAAAAACACAAGTGAATCACCCTTCAGGATGCAAAGAAAGACAGCATTTTATAACAAATGAAAAACCCAGAACCAGATGAGGAAAAAAAAACTTCAAATGCTTCAACAAGTCAGCAAATTTACATGCTAAACAACCACCAAATGATGGGAAACCAGAAGCTCCAAGAGATTTCCTGTCCTTCAAAAAATAGTTTACAAATGCAGTGCAGCTTCAGCAGAGACAATCATTAGCTGCACAGAGTAAGCTAAAACATTAATGTACTGAAATGAACCAGAGAAAATGAGTCAATTTTCAGAGATCTGACCACAAAAAACACAATATTTCTTACCAAAATACTTCCTTTAGCACAATGTAGACTCTAGCAGGAATCGCTACCACCAAGTATCAAACTTTTGGAGCAGAACGAAGAGCTTAGCAAAGATTAGAACTTCAAAACTTTCAGAACTGAAGTACAGAGTAGCAGCATTGTAGCTACAAGTACCTCATGGAGAAAAAGGAAATGAGTACCCAATTTGACATCCACGCTGCAATAAAAGGGAAGGGACCCAGAAATTTTTTTGGTCCTAAAAGCTTTGATTGAAGGATGGAGATCTTTTTCAACCCAAAAAGAAGTATTAAATTTCTGAGAACCGTAAATTACCCCAAGATATGCTTTAATGGAGGGTGACAACAAAACCTTAAAAAAAAGAGTAGCTTTGTCCCTTTTAAGTAGTGTCTTTTAGCAGGCATGTGACAAAGGAGGGCATTAAAACAAAACCCTAATTGTTAGTCTGTGAAAAGGTTAAGATAAAGTTGTCCCTAATTTCATCCTTTAGAGGTTTTAGTGACTGCAATGCAATTGCCAACGAGGCAAGGAGAGAAAAGTAAAGCGGGAAAATGTTAGGGTTTTTACTTTTTTTTATATATATATAATCTTATCAGCAAAAATTAGGGATTTACCCGCCAAAAAAGCCAAAGAATCTCTCACTTTCCTAGTGGACGTCAAAAGATTTTATCAAATGGAGTTAAAGATTTTGGGTTTGTGTAAAGTTAGAGGTTGGAAGGCGTGTCATCAGTGCCACGTAGGAACGGTGGCCCACCACTGCCCCTTTGACTAGGGTTTCTTTTTTTGATCACTGCTTCCAAGCTGTTCAATAAAGACACACACAGCACAGGAGAGGTGAAGTTGGTGGAAAATAATGGAGATGGGCTTTGGGGGATGGGGCCAAGGGCCCTATGCCATCACCAAAACATGGTCTAGAAGCTAATCACAATACAGAAAAATTGGTCCCCACATCCAGTTTCCAATCTTCTCATATTATGGGATTTATAGATTAAAAAACATTTTTAAATAATAAAAAAATTATATCTTATATTTCTTATTTCTTATTTTTTATAAATTTTTAATTTAGTATGCTTAATAAGTATGTAAATCTAGAGGGTCACATCCACAAGTCATCACCTCAATCAATTCTATGCATAAAAACATGGTCGTATTGGTCTCTCTTGTACAATTGTAGTATTTTACTTTGAACCAAAATTGTTTTGAAATTCATGAGGGGTTGGCGCACTAAAAGCGAGCTGCGTCCTATCAAAAAGAAAACTCAGGTTCAATTCTTGAGGTTTTGTTATGAGAAATGCTTTATCATTTTGCTTTCGACCCAAAAAAGATTAGATTCATGGACGGTTCAAATGAACCAAATCCGTAAACAATATTTCTTGATTTCACAACAAAAAAAATTGAGAATTCACTAGGTGAATAAAATATGACTTTGGATTTTCTCATGTGATTTATTTTCCTCCATTTTTCTTTAATTTGCTCTCATCTTAATCCTTGTACATTAAAAAAAATTGAGTTTTCCCTTAGCTTTCACCGAAAAATGCAGACTATGGACAGCTATTGCTAATTTCTTAAGAGAAAAAGTGTTTCCTTTTCCTCTTGTAAACTGCTTACATTTAGTTGGCCAAGTCTACAATATACCATAATCAGAACTGGCGGTATTATGGTATGCATATAACATGCAAGGGGCATTAACTTTGCCACATATCATGGACGGGTGTAGAATACAGGTGGGAGACTTAAATAGACAGTAAATTGCCACTAGATTGAGCTTTATTTGTTTTTATGTTTCTGATTTTTTTGTTTTGGGGGGGAGGGGGGGGGGGGGAGAGAAGGCAATAGTGGAGAATGCTAATTTAGCATCAGTTTTGGATAGGTTATTAGAAATCGCCCCCAAAAATTAAACAATTTTTGCCAATTCGATATGACCAATTAAACTGACCCTCATTAGTAGGTAGCATTACTTTAATAAAACAATTATTTTCTCATTTGAGCTGCTAGACTGTTTCTTTAATAACATTAAAGTTATATAACCATCCTAGATCACATACAAGGCAAGATAATTATAAGATTTATGAAATACCTATAAATATCATACTCTACTTTGTCACAGGTATCACACAAATCTATTTTTATTAATTAATTTAGTACAAAGTCCAATTTATATTAAATGCACAAAAAACCAAATATATAAACATGGACACTTCATTTTGCATGATTGACTGAAATGAGGTTTTGAGCTTTGACTCATCATTTACGGCAGGAGCTTTAAATTCATCAGACAACACTTAAATTCAAGAATATATACCTCATTTATTCATCCAATTGTACGTTTCCAC
This sequence comes from Styphnolobium japonicum, assembly GCA_023212625.1. Taxonomy (NCBI): domain Eukaryota; kingdom Viridiplantae; phylum Streptophyta; class Magnoliopsida; order Fabales; family Fabaceae; genus Styphnolobium; species Styphnolobium japonicum. Next base: position 12,815,132 of record JALBWW010000003.1, on the reverse strand, counting down.
CTATTTATAAAATTAAGAGCATTTTTCTTGATTAAACAAGATTTTTATTTTGTAATATTCCCCCACCCGTCAAATTAAGAGTTTTCTAATAATTTGAAGAAGCACATATACCACAAATACTTCTAACCAAAAGAGTAAAAAGACTAATATACCCTTTCTAACGATAATTAAAGCAATTTATAAAAGATACAAGCTTCTTGATTTTCGACACAATTAAAAGATCATTTTAAGTAATTTTTTCATTAAAAAAACACATTTGTATAAAAAATTCTCAATTTTAAGAGTTAACCTCTAAAAAGATAGAGGACTATTGTAAAATGAATTGTTAATGAAAACATGCTAAATTTAATTTTGGTACGCATAACATGCTTACAATTTCAGAAGTACGGAAAAGTACAATTACTTTGAGAAATCAGAGTGCATGGGCCGAGAAGATGAAAGAGGCAGGGGTATAAAATCTTCAGGTGAAACTAGACAATGTAAGGGTACTCTAGTTTTAGTTGTTCTTTACATTGAATGCATTGCCAAAGTAATGTAAATGGATCATTCACTGTTAACCCCAAAATTCATAGTTCACATCAAATTTTACATGAATGGATCTATCTAACATTGAATTGATTGATCCAGCATGCAATACCTCAAGAAGTATCATCTCCAACATTTTTATATTCAGAACTCTATAAGATGTAGCGTAACATATTGCAATTTTGAAATGGCCCAGAACCAGTCAATATCAAAATCCACTAGGAATATATAACCTGAATTAGAAGTAAATAATTTTGAACATGGTCCCAAAATTACATTTCAAGCTTTTACAAATTGCGCAACACGGTAGGCATGCCTATCATGAAGCACATACTCCATGCAAAACAGCCAACTGCTACTTCAAGTGGATTTCTGGTTTCACTTCTTCCCCCCACCAGAAACGTTGAACTTAAAAAATATAATGTCTCCATCTTGGACTACATACATTTTCCCCTCCTGTTTATACTTTCCAGCAGCCTAACAGACAATACAAAGTAGAAGAAAAGGTTAGGCCTCTAAAAGAAGGGAAACATTGGGGGTGGCGATGCTAAATCTTGTTAGCTTAACAATGATATATAAAATAACTCTTGCACAACAGAAACAGGTCTTTATTGGATTTAATAGCACAAAGCACAAAAATTAAAAGCTTTCATAAGCCGAAAGCAACAAATCCACATTAAAAAAAATTGCAATAAAGCTATGAAGCATCAGCTAATGTTCAGCTCATCAGCTGCTCAATTTCTACTCTTTTTTTTTTGCTAAGTGCAGCACGTTCTATATAAAATCATATCGCAAAAAGCAGTTACTATCTCTTGGTTCATACTACTGAATGACATCTCCTAGCATTCATCTTTTTTCTTTTTGATTTACTTCAAAATAGAAGTTACTTAAAGGAAAGATAGAAAGAAGTAGAAGTCAGATCCTCCTACAAATTAATGCAAGAAAATTTGCTCTTGCACAACTGTCAATGGGAGTCACATAAAGAGGCCATCCATGGAACACGATAGGGGAACCAGACTAGAAAATCCTCTCCAGCAACAAATCCATTGACATAAACTTCTCAACAAGTCATAATATTTTGCTCCAGTCATATAAACCATATTCCCAGTTCTCACATCACAATTTTTCCTTTCATTCCGTATAGTTCATCATAGTCCTCCACATCTGAGTAAAAATTTAGTCAAGGACATAGAACCACCTCCTCACTTGTAGAGTACCTTCACCAATGTCCAAAGATTAGATTAATGGCAGGTCTTCCTAAATAGGACTTCTTATGGACCCTTTTCTGTAAAAAAGTCCTAAACAACATGATCAATTCAAGTTCCGTTAGATTAAAGACAAGTGCCCCCTCCCTCCCTCCCTCCCCCCCCCCCCCAAAAAAAATAAAAAAAAAAACAAAAAAAGGAACCAAATATCAATTATTCAGATTAAGCAGACTGTGCTACGACAATTTTCAGTATTATAGCATAAATATAATTGAGGAACAACCTCAAATCCAGTTCAAACATAAAAAACTAGAATATTCTAGTAGCTATGTGACCCTAGATTGAACTAGTTAGACAAAACAGACCTTGAGCACATTCCTGAATCTCAATTTTTCAGCCACAATTACCTAAGCCATTAGACCTGAAATGTTATCTAAACTCGCCAAGCGAGTGAGGATTTTTCCTTACTTTTCCCACGATATTATTTTTTAAATTATGGTCATTTTTCTATGTTTGATTACCCAGTTATCGATCTGATGCTGGCCCCTACGACAAAATGTTTTAGGAAGCAATAGCAATTTACAGTAATAGTTACATCTAAAGAATAAGCACATACCTTTACAGCTGCCTCACTACCAAGTTCCTTTAGATCATCAAACTTCATCACCTGAAACAACATTCACAAAGTGCCTAGATCAGTTGTTGCAAGATTGAACAGTTATTTCAAAATAGAATTCACTGTAACAGCACAAACAGCCACAAAAAAGAAAAGTTAATGGATCAATTATGATCAGTTAAACTACATAACCAGTAAAGAGAACAAATGCATTCTGACAAGAAGAATGGCTATCCCAAATGGTGGACGTCATGTAAATAGCAGCAAGTTATTTTAATCAGTGATACAAAAACTGTTCAATTTACAATTTCAAATAAGGGAATTCTCCCTAGTTGGAAATATTAACAACTCTTGTTGGATGATTGTGGAATGAATCTCTACATAATCTAACTATAAATAGTGTAGAAGGTGCCATAGAATGATAGAAGCCATCTTTCAAGTAGCATGATTCAATTTGATTCTACCCCTTCGGTAATTCATATTGCAAGGATGAAATCAGCTTTTTGATGAGAATCATGGAGAAGATCTCTTAAATAGTACCAATTTGCCAAAAGAAACATGATTTCATCAATTTGAGTTATTCCAGAATGTGTCATGTAGAAAAAGGGTTGAGCTGACCTGGGTCAGGTCCCGCCTAAAACAAAGTGGAAAATTTGCTTTTGTTTTACAACTTGCAATCTTGTTCCAAAAGAGATGTGATATAAACGCAACTCCTTTTTCCTTAAAAAAACTATTATTAAAAAGGAGGCAGCATTCTAAAAGATCATCGTTCATACTGGGGTGCAATAGAGTCTTTATGGTTAATTTAACTGTACAACCAATAGTCATAGACTCAGCTGCTAAACCAATACTTGCAGTTCTATAGGAGGAAGAGAATGGCTGATTAGAATTAAGAAATGTCCAAAATTAATGAACTAGGAATAACCTCGGCACAAATAAATCCTTTTTCAAAATCAGTATGGATAGTCCCTGCAGCTTGAGGAGCCTTTGTTTGGCGTCTAATTTGCCAACACTTAACCTGAAAGAAGCAAATTACACCCAAAAAAATTTAATTAATGAAAGGCAACAAATGCTGTAACATCAGATATGGAGAAAAATCTAGAAAAAATTATTCAAGCCATCACTATAGAAGTTCCAACCATAGTTACCATACACAGACAGAAAAGAAACAGCATCCAGACACAAAGGAAACCAATGTGGAAAGAAATTTTTTCATAACCAACTTAGTTACACCTGACATTATACAGTGAGACAAACACCAACAGAAATAACAACTATCAGCTCAGATAAAACCACCAAGGAAGAAGCCCCAACAAAGAAGCATATCAAACAAATAGAGGCCTCAACGAACACAAGTTTGGGGTCAGTTACACAAATCCCAAATTGGAACCATCTCAAGTCATCTGCTATCTGCAAGAATTCTAGATCAGAAGAAGCTCACACAAAAAAATATAAGGACAGAAAACTAGAGGTAAAAACCATTGTCATAGAAGGGATCTCGTAAAGTTTTTTATGCATCCTTAGCTTAACTATAATTTTAGTTGTTCTCCTTTACATGTAACCAATAATGACAAATACATTTTTTTCTCTTTAGATTATAAAATCAAGGTCACAATTTACAAGAAATTTTAACATCCAAGAAACTCCAAATTGAAGAAATTTAATTATAATTTATTATTGAATTACCATAATTTAGCTTTTTTCCTTTCAGAGAATTATCATTTTGGAATCACAACACTAAATTGAAATTGTAATATTATTTTTCTTCAGGGATTTTTTTATTAAAAAAAAATATTCCTGATAAACCAATGCACTGAATGGGCCATAGTCCAGTGATATCTACATGTTCCAAGCCCAAGTAGAGCAGCATCTAGGGATAATTCTCTTCTATAATTTATCAATAAGCCAATAACACATTCAACCCAGTATCTTAGCCCCCAGCTCACTTTTAGAAGAAGGTTGTTGTTCTCTACACAATCTATTAGGTCATTGCAAATGAATATTGGTTCAAGGTAAAATCACCAAGTTATGATTGAGATACTAGATACTGAATAGTTCTGTATGAATTGGGATTTATTTCTTATAAACAACTACAATAATTTCATCAGATTTTGATTTCAACAGCAAGGTTAACGTAAGTAAATGAGAAACAGGAAACTGTCGAATAGTTTTTTAAGGGCTGCACCAAAGTGGTCCTCTTTTCCTGTAATCTTGACAATGGAAATCTTGAGTGCTTTAATCCCTGGAGACTCGGCCTTAATGGTTGAAGAATTTCAACAAGTTGGTTCTCAGGTTCATCTTATTTAAATATAGAATATTTTGCAATCTCGACTTGGATGATGGAGAAACATACAAGATACGCATTTTATGCACAACCCAGCAAAGTAATTGCATCCAACTGGCCTCAAACCTAATAAGCCCATTAATCAGCCCATGAGTACTAGTGTAATACAGAAATAGTCTTTATTTAATTAACATTCTACTTTTAGTATTCCACAACAAAAAAAGTCTTTTCCCACTTAGGGGGTCGGCTACATGTATCACACAATGCCATTGTGCTCTGTCAAAAACTAGATTTTTGGAAAGATCATTTAGGACAAGGTCTTTTTTAATGGTTTTGCTTAAGAGTTTTCCTTAGTCTTCCTCTACCTCTGTTTATCGGGCTATCCTCCATATGATCGACTCTTCTTATTGGGGCTTCTATTGGTCTTCTCCTCACATGACCAAATCATCTTAGGTGAGATTTTGTCATCTTACTTATAGTATTAAGTAAACTAACTTGTTGGTATTCAACAAGCTTGTAGATCCATTGGTGCCAAGTCTTTTAAGACTTGCATGTGATGCTAATGTTGAACGTTCGATCCTCCACCTGGCCACCTTTCCCCCTCCCCTACCCAGGTGCTTGCACCTCCTATGTAACCAAAAAAAAAAAACTAATTTGCTTCAAGTCAATTGAAAAATCAACTGAGTAAATTGTGACCTTTTGATGAACCTAATGTCAACAACATAATTGTAGCTTTATTAAAATGAACGGCTAGGATGCCAAAGCTACTATTATACGGCTTCATATTGAAGGTCTTCTTCATTTATCCCAGCCATATGAACAAAGGTCAGATCTGAAATTCTCTAGAACTTTTTAACCTAGATTTACTTTCTTACAATTTAACTTTCAAATTTTCATAGCCCATATATGAACTGTTCTACAAATTAACAAATTAATTACTTTCTCACTGCATCATTGCTACTTGGTCACCATTATGACGGTATTAGTACTTTCGAGTGATTGGAATTCTTTCTGGATGTTGGTTTCTTACAGGTGCATAATAAAAGGTGAGAAAAATAATTGTAATTTGAATGGGTTAATGAGACCTTTACACAACTAAGAGTTGGGTACAATACGTTTTATGAATATGATTTTCTTGGAAATGGTCAAAACTGTGTGACAGTTTTTCATGTGTTATCTGAAAGGACTATAGCCAATGTTATATGTTCGCCAAATGAATTATGAAAGTGATGACTTTGTACGTTGAAAAAAATGCAAAGATTTAATTTTACAATTTTTATATATCTATAATTACAACAAAGTTAATTAATTTGTATATAGTGTTGTAAATTTTATTTCCAATTTCAATAATAAATCAACCTTTTGCATGACAATGTGTCAAGGAGAATATTGACAATAACGTGTCTAGGGAGATGCACTTATAGTATCATACAATGGTCAGGTCAGGTAGAGATTTTCATACCTCTGCACAATTTTGTCAATAGTAACAAGTGCAGAAACTACTAAAATTATAGTTCGGAGAGGTTACAATATAAATACCATGAAGCACATTTATGAAAATTTAAAAGACAACTTTTAGCAGTACAAAAGGAGATATGCAGAATGTTACCTCATCAGGTCCTGCTGTGAAAAAGTAAATGAGATTAATAGCTGCAAATCCAGTCTTTATTATTTTGGAAAGAGCACTGTTGAAATGAAGAATGTAGCAGTTTTATTAGCATATAAATTACATATCAACTCTTCAAAATTAATAAGCACAAGAATTATTCAACTAAAATTTGTAAGCAACAAGGAGATAGAAAAAAAACAGCAAATAGCAAAACAATCAGAATAAGCTCTTGATGTAGTTGCCATGATAGTGATCAGAAAGGTATTTCTTTTCAACTGGTTTTCAAATGAGGTCAGTGCTGAATCTCACTTCAAAAGGATAGATACTTGGTTTACATGCCCAGAAGGTAACAAAATGAGATATGACTTGGTACCATGTCAAAATGAAAATTATAGGATCGGACTCCTCTGAAATGAGAGAGTAAAATGCAAGAGATAGCTGCTAATGATAAAACCAAGGGAGTGAGTTCTCACGAAGCACCCAACTGCTTGTAGTTTATTAAAATCTAAACCATTTGATTTTTCCATCAATATGGTCCACACTTTGCTCTCTCAAGAGCACCCTACACTTTAGAGGATTTCCCCCCCTAAATTTCAGTACTTGTTAATGAAGTAATATACTTCAATGAACTAACATCTGTAAAATTATCTTCTATAAAAGCAACTTAATTTTTTAACATAATACTGTGGGACTGAAACAGAACTCTCTGTGGGACTTAGGATTGCTTATTTTCTGCTATGGTGATCCTCTAAATGAAGTTGCAAGCCTTCAAGACAGCACATGCATGCAGCCACACCAACAGTTTTTGATAAAAGAAATAATATTTCTTTGATAGGACAAGAAATTTCATTAAAGAGAAAAGAGAAGTACAAATAAGAAATCCTCCAAAACAAATGAATAAAAAAACCCAAAAAAAGACGAAAGAAACTAAGTATGCAGCAAAGCTTCCCAATCTCTGTACAAATATTATTGACGAGAATAAAGAAGTGCAATTAGGGGGAGGATAAGGCAACCTCAGAAAGAGCGGGAAAAAACTAAATAAAAAGCTGTTAAAGTAAAGAAGCTCAAGTATGCAGCAATGCTGCACAATCTCTCTGCATATAGGAGATGGAAACATCCCTTAAACATCCATCAGCAGAGCACCAAAAAGAAGCCATAAAAACAATCCTATCCTACAACAAATTTAGGGGCAAAGAAGTGCCCTCGAAAATGGGGATTTTTCCGCTGCTCCAGTGATACTAAAAGTCAAGCAATTTGTTGAATGTGATTTAAACTTTTTTATTACATTTCGTGCTACGACAGTTAATATTGCCACCACTGCATCAGTGGACAAACCAAGATAAGTACAATGCAAGAATCATGATAATGATATTGAAAGAAACATGAAGCAGCATCCTCCACTTTGTCACTCGCAACCATAACCCCCTCATGAATTTTGCCCATGCCATCTTTACACCCATCCAATAATAACCCAAAAACCTGATAAAAAGAAAATCAATGCCCCAAAGAATAAATGAAGTTAAAAGAATTTTGCAAATGTAAGAACAGCAACCAGGTTACTAATAGAACCTTGATCAGTCACTTTTTAATTAATAATTTTATTCATTGCGCCTTAATCCAAATAACACCTTCCCCAAAGTTTGTTTGAACACTTAAGTATTTGTATTGCATTAGTTGACAAAAGAATGTTGTTAGGTATTTCTGTAATTTCTGTTTACACAGGCAAATTTGGATGGAAATGGCCACTAAATGAAATAGAAGCTAAGAGCCTAAGATAATAATATAGGATCTTTGAAAGCAGTAAGTTAGCTACAAGGGCAATTATTGTTCAAATATTGAAACTTTTACCCATATAAAAGAATAGAAAATTCAACATATATAGAGGATATTTTTGTTCGATAAAGAATTAAATCCTCAGTCTTTCCAAAACCATAAAATATTTGCATAATAATTTAGCAATCAAATATTTAATAGCAGCAAGACAAATAGCACTTTGAACAGACCTTTGAACTTTGTTCACCTCACAATACTTAGCTGCTTCATCTGGAGGCATATCAGCAAGATTCCTCTCTAAGACACAGCTGAAAGGAATAATTTGCCCACCACCGTGATCCTGGACCCTGGAGAACAGAGGACGCTAATGTTAAAAATTTATTCTACATTCAAAAACACTAAACATTGAGAGAATAATAATAAGGAAAAACAAAAACCAACAGCACAATAAGAACATAATTTAAAAGTAAACAATATTACATAAGAAACAACAAAATGTGACAATTCAGTTAAGCTTTTCTTCTCCTAGTGGGAGGGTACACTGCTTTCTTGGAAAACCAGTATGAAATTTATATTCAAATTTCAAACAGAAACAATACTATAATCTGCAATATCATTTCAATTTAACAACTACAAGAATAGCTAGCTATTCATCATCATGCAGCAAGGGAAAAGAAAAAGTAGACAACTATGGGTGTTCCCTGTCACATGATTCTTCTGGCCTCTGGATAGACTCTCGTTCTGCACTCTCATGCGCGGATTCCCGCTTTAAAAGCGCATGTCGGATCAATTCCCACCCTGAAAATTTAGGTCTGCAATCTAGAATGTTTCCACATGCTGCTGATCCACCAGTCATGTGATGTGACTTATGCAGTGATGCTTTCTTGGGTAACATTACTGACATCCAATACTTTCCTTCTTTGATGCCACAAAATAAAATTTACTATCTTTTTAAAAAAAATCTTCCAATGAATAAATGATTTTGGCGTTTTAATCTTCTCCCCCCATATATATTAGAAGAAATTCATTGAGAAGAGAAGATAATTACAAAGAATTTGGAGGATAATGGATCCTCCTCAACATAAAAGGAAAACACAAACAACAAAGATAAAAGGAAACCTCAATGGAAAAAAGCTACCAAATCCCTCAGCATGTCTGTGGGAAACTGCCTTAAAAAGACTATGTGCTTTACACCAAATAGAAGCCAAATGCCTAATCTTACCCCAAATCAGCTATTGTAACAAAGAAACCTCCTTGAGACTTGAGCTCCAACCATATGCACTAAAGTGTGGCATAGATTGCACATTGCCACAAAATTTTAGCCTCTATACTTCTACCAAAACCATTAAAGCTAATCATCAAAAATTGGTCCAACAACCTAGGGCACACCCAACATTCACCAAAAAGTCTGAATAAAGAATTCCATAAAGAAACAGCAGCAGAACAATGTCAGAACAGATGAGGAACCAATTCTAAACAAGCACCACACATAACACACATACCAGGGGAAAGAGCCTTATGTTATGTGACCTATGAACCTGCAACATGTCATTTGTATTATTTCAATTAAGCAGCGCAGTCCAAATTAATTCTATTCTTTGTTTAATTTACATTTCCATTATTTCTTTTCTATTAATTGTCTTTTATACAAAAAAATTATACTGCCTAAAACTTGAGAATTAATAATTTTACAAAAGAATAAGTATTTTAAACTTTTGTTAATAGTTTAATTTTTTATATAACAACTATAAAATAAATTACATAGATGCACTTGAGATGCAATTTTTATAATTGACGCCTTCACGAATTTGCACTCCAATTCACATCCGCTCTTGTACCATGCTCTTGTTACCTAGGGTGTTCCTAATACGAGTCAAAATGAGGAATGGAGTGTGAGGGATGAAAATTGACATATCCTATGTGCACCAAGGCATAATGACATACGCCAAGTGTAGATATAATGCGAATTTTCACCATTCTTTTCCATCCCATCGTTTTCACCTTGCCAAGCACACCCTTATGCACACAATGTCATTTTTTTATATGCAAATATTTGAAAGGCCTTCCAAATTATGTAGCACAAAAATCAGGGGTATAGCCACTAAAAGTGTGCTAATATCTAACATACTTTGCACACATTTTTAGCATCCTTCATACTCACGCACACACATAGGAAGTCATTGAGTGAGACAAGGCCTAAATGCTCCATAGAAGCAAAAGGACAAAAAAAGAAAACAACTAAAAATCAAAAAGGTAAACATAATTACATACCATGCATGAATTTTTGGAAGAAACTTGTTCTTTTTTCTTTGGTAATCTTTTTCGGTCATATTAACCTGTGAATAAATGTAGGTATTAAAAGGCAGAAATCTCATAAATAGATCTGAAGCACATAACATTAAGAACAATATGGACCCTAATTTAACTCCTCGCCCACTAGGGAAATACTTTAAGGAAGCACTAACATAAAAGGATATGTGATAGGTATGACACAAAAAGATACAGTGATAAGGAAATTCTAGAATATGACATGCCCAGGATAACCAAATTAAATAATTAAAATAAACTTAAATATGCATACATGTCTGCATGTAAGTATGTGTGAAATGTGGTCTTACCAAAAAAAAAAGGTATGTGTGAAATGTGAATGACAGGTTCATAACCCACTAAGTGGGAGAAAGGAAAGAAATTACAAGAAGAAATCTAGTAGACTAGAAAATTACAAAAACTGCCAACCTGTAAGGCTGCAAATGCCTTTAGATATCAAATAATCAATACTTAAATTCATATTTTAATTTGAATGAAACTAATATTTTTAATCACAAAATTGGGGTCAATCACGATTAACAATTACATCATCAATTTGTTGTATCCAAGTCATATCTGGCCATATTTGCGGCATATTCAAAGAGTGTCTAATCGTATCCAAACATATAAAAAATGGAGACACCTGACACATATCCAGACATATCCAAAAGTGATATAGCACCTATTAAGTATCCATGGTTCCAGGAATAATTTGTAATAAAATAAGTCATCAAAAACATAGATTACAGGTTATCTATCCTCATAAGATACACAGATAATCTACTAACTTAATGATTTCTTGATTAAATATTCTTTATTGGTCAAGTCATACAAGCGCACACACACACATAAACATTGATAGCTTTATAGACTATGGTGCTGAATGTAGGTTAAAAAAAAGCAAGCAAAGTAGAGAAAGGAAGCCCTGGTAAGAAAAGATAGATCAACCTCAGTTACTACCATGCTTCCATTTTCATGCCTACTAGGACAAACCTCAAAATTATATTAAGATTTAAGAAAACTCAGTTATAGGAGTTAACATGAGATACGGGTACGGGTACGGGTACCGGATACGACACGGGGATACTTCATTTCTTAAAATAAAGAGGATACAGGTATGATAGGATACAATATAACATATATATCAAAAATTATAAATATCATCTTATAAAACAAAAAAATATATATAAAACCATCATAATACATCATAAAAAGAAAAAAATAATTGGGTCATTCCATGATTAAGGGAGAAAAGTAGAGAAAATAGTTTTTATTTTCAGCATTAGTTACTACAAACACAATAGAAGACTATAATTTATCAAATTCTTATAATATCCCACTCATATTGGCACAAAAATTCAAAAATAAAAAAATAAAAAATAAAAAATATAGGATATAGGTTTCGATAATGTATTTGGAGTATCTGGTATCGGATACCGATATCTGATACATGAATGTATTCAACACTGGTACGGAAGATATTTTGAAGTATTAGTGCTTCCTAGCATCTAACTGATTAAAATATTGACATGGACACAGTATCCAACAGCCATTGCTAACTCGTACATAATAAAACAATGGATTTAATTTTAATCAACCGTCAGTGTAAAGTTTCTTTACACTGTCATCTAATCATGTACTGACACATCATTAAAAGTGTTAGACTTTTGAGGTAATTGTTATAATAGTCAAACTCTTTTAATTAGTTGGCAATACATGATTGGGTGACAGTGTAATGAAACTTTACACTGACAGTGGATCAAAATTAAACTCTAAACCAATAAGGAGTTTTGCACTCCAAAGACAAACAAATTTCCTAGTCAAAAGAAAGAAAGAAAGAGAAAAAGATGTTACCAAGTATACAACAGGCTTGGCAGTTAGCAACTGAAAGGAATTTATAATCTCAATATCAGCAGCTTTCCAATCCCCCAAGCGTACATCTTTTCCTTCCTCGAGCAATGCCTTGACCTGCAGACATCAAGAATCGCCACCATACTTTTCATCCGATATGGATCCACACATTTTTGAATATATGAACTTAAACATAGAAGAAGATAAAAAGAATGTGCCAATTACAGTTAAGTGATAGCATCAAAATTATGTAACATTGCAGGGCATAAGATAAAGACAACCTCGTAAACAAAAAATTTCCATGCTATGTCATGAGCTAAAATAAGTTATCTGCAAGGACAGCAAACTTTAATTTGACTACTTATTGATTTTCATACAGTACCATGTGGATTACACATTGTTGAAAACAGAATATTATTAGCTGTGTAATGAGTGTGTGCTGTGCTGTGTGTAATGAGTGTGTTAGGTGTAGTGTGTGTGTGATGAGTACGTTAGGTATAGTGTGTGTAATGAGTGTGTTAGATAATGAGTGTGTTTAAGATAATATATATTATCTTATGTAAATTATCTATATATACATTCTTCAGCTGAGTGAAGAAACTCAAGCATTCTATTCACAATTCTTATTCAAATTCTTCAACATGGTATCAAGAGCCTCCATCAACTCTTTAATTTTTTCTCCAAGGTCTCTGCTACTGGTCCAGCAGAGACCTCTGTCCAAGTCACTCACTCACTGCTTCGTCCGCATCAGATCAGCGCAGTCACCCATTCTCGTTCCCAAAACACCACAAATTTCCTCAAGCACTAAAACACACACTCTTCACGCACTAAGTGTCGACCATATACCCACTATACACCACCACCGAACCATCTCGGGCGTCCGACCGCCACCCACCGGAGCCTCGCTGTCGGAAACCGCTTCCACGCTCCCGCCGTACAACATCACAAAACCATCGAACCATATACCCACCATACACTCGACACCGTAAACCATCCCGTAAGCCTTCGACGGCCACCCACCGAACCCCGTCGCCGAAAACCGCGCCACGCGCTCCACGCGCTTTTCTCGTCTGGCGCGTGAGATCCACGCGCCACACGCACTCACTTTCCGACGCGTGAGGCACACGCTGCCGCTTCTTCAGCCGCTGAAAATTTTTTCCGATGCCCCAGACCGTCACAAAAGAGATCCTCACTGTTCACTCGCCACTCTTCTTCTTCCTCCAAAATTTTGCTACCAAATACTACCAACCCACACCACAATCAGGTTTTTGGGTTCTGCCTGAAGTGGCTTTCTGCCTTTTTTAAAGTTCTGATCTGATTATTCTCAAAAAAAAAAAAAATGGCCTCCACTCAAAGAAATGATGGCCCCGCTTTCTTTCTCCGGCACACCAACAATTACTTCGTAAAAATTGAGTGCTAAAAATTATTTAGCATGGTCTCGCCCTCTCGTAGAACTTTTTTGGTTTCTTGGTCAAGGATTCCATGAACATCTCAAAAAGCCTCCGATGATATTTCGTAAGACAAACGCGACCAATGGAAGAAGCTTGATTATCAATCGTGCTGCTCTTCAGGCAATCTGTTGAACCAACCATATTGACAAACTTCAGAACTTTCAAAACTTGTCACACCTTCTGGAAAAAGGCTCAAAATGTCTTTGCAAATGACATTCAACAAATGTATGATGCTGCACACAAATTAGCCACTCTCAAACAAGATGATCATAACATGGTTGCATATGTCTCGAAAGCCCAATCATGCGTGGAGGAGTTAAAATTATCTTTGAAGCCGATAAGCTCAAGACATAAAGAAGAAACTTGATAATCTATATATGGTGTTGATTCTAGGAGGAATGCATCCAGATTTTGATCATGTTCAAGGATCAAGTCTTAATCGTCAAGAAGTTCCTTCATTAGAGAATTTAATCACTCGACTACTGTGTCCCTTCATCTATAGGAGGCAATTCAGCTTAACACTATTGAAACTTCGCCATGATTTCTAGTCGAGGAGGACGAGGAGGTCGTGGAAACCGAGGAGGCAGAGGTGGGAGAGGGAGTGCCGCCTCAATGTTCTTATTGCAAAAGAATGGGTCACACACAAGACACTTGCTATTCTATTCACTGATTTCCAAAAAATTTGTGAATATTTCCAAGTCCGAAACATCCGAGATGAAGTTTTCCGGCCGAATATCAAGAATATATCCCGGCTAAAAGTCGCCAAGGAACCTCGGATCTCCTCATCTATAGGTGCTCATAACTCACGCTTGCATTTCCTAACTGCAATGATCAAAATCCATGGATAATTGATTCCTGTGCCTCCGATCACATTGTCGGTAATAGTTCTTTATTTTCATCCATCTCCTCTCCAAATATTCCTCATTTCATTACTCTACGATGGCTCTCAAGTTACAAAGAAAAGGAATCCTGGCCATGTCTCACCCACGTCTTCTTTGTCTTTATCCTCTCGTTTTGTTTATCCCCAATTGTCCTTTCAATTTAATTTCTATAAGCCAGCCTTACTCGCTCTCATAATTACTCGCAACATTTGATGCTAACTCATTTGTTATACAGAACGTGGTACGGCCTGGACGATTGGCGAGGACATGAATCTAATGGTCCGTACTATCTCAAGCCTGATTCTTCTTGGATTTGTAGTATTGCCGCTGGCCACCAAAACCTCTTCATGAACGCTTGGGACATCCACATTTGTCCAAACTCAAAATAATGGTCCCAGGTCTTGAAAAATAAAATCCTTCAACTCGTGAGTCATGTCAACTAGGAAAACATGTTCGTTCTTCTTTAGGCATACCGGGCAAATATGTTGATTCCCTTTTTTCTCAGCTTATTCATTCAGATATACGGGTCCTAGTCGTGTGTCTTCTTTGGGTTATAAATATTTTATCACCTTCATTGATGAATTTTCTCGATGTACTTGGGTTTTCCTAATGAAAGATCGATCTGAAATTGTGTCCATCATCACTTTTTTTGTCAATGAAATTAAAACTCAATTTGGAAAAACAATTAAAGTGCTTAGAAGTGATAATGCAAAAGAATACTTTTCTTCCGAGCTTTCTTCCTTCTTGTCATCACAAGGTATTCTCGTGATCGTACCATGTCCTCATACTCCGCAACGTAATGGTATAGCCGAAAGGAAAATAGACATCTTGTTGAGACTGGCCAGCACATTATTACTTCATGCTAATGTACCTCAGACGCTCATTGGGGGAGACGCAATTTTGATAAAATTGCTTTTTTAATAAATCGGATGTCTCTTTTCCTCCATTGAAAATAAAATACCACATTCTATTTTATTTCCCAAAGAACCATTGTTTCATATTGCTCCACGTATTTTTGGATGCACTTGTTTTGTTCATGATATGTCTCCGTGTCTTGATAAACTTTCGCTAGAGCCATCAAATGTGTCTTTCTTGGATATTCCGGACTACGTAAAGGTTATCGATGTTACTCTCCTATTCACAATCGTTACTACATCTCGCAGATGTCACATTCTTTGAAGAAAAGTTATATTTTTCACCTTCCACGCTTGAGTCAAAAACTCTACAAGAAGTTTTTCCTATTCCCTATCTTGGTCCATCACCTCCTTTGCAAGAATCAGGTCAATCATAGAGTCTACGATATTCCTAAAATCTTCCACTGGAAAGCCCACAAAGACCACTCATCACATACCACGACGTCCACAAATTTCCAATACCGAATTGGAAGGCACTATAAGACCAAATTGAATCATGTCCTACTCCCAGATAACCCGGCTACTGACCTACCTCAAGAAAATCTTGCACGGCCAATTGCTCTTAGGAAAGGTATTCAATTCACACGAAATCCTCATCCTATTTATAACTTCTTAAGTTATCATCGCCTTTTCTCCTTCCTTTTACTCTTTTGTGTCCTCTTTATCTTCCTCGTCTCTATTCCTAAAAATCTTTGTGAAGCACTTGATCATCCAGTGATGGCGACAAGCCATGATTGATGAAATGCAGCATTGGAGCATAATGATACTTGGGAGTTAGTTCCTCTTCCTCCAGAAAGAAACCTCGTCACTGCCTGGGTATATACTTGTTAAAGTAGCGGCCAATGGACAGATTGATCGCCTCAAAGCCGATTGGTTGCAAAAGGTTATACCTTATTTATGGTCTTGACTATGGAGATATTTTTTCCCCTGTGGCCAAAATTGCTTCTGTTCGCCTTTTTCTTGCCATAGCTGCCATCAACCATTGGCCATTATATCAGTTGGATATTAAAAATGCATTCCTACATGGAGAATTAGAAGAGAAGATCTATATGGAGCAACCACCTGGATTTGTTGCTCAGGGGGAGTCTGGCTTGGTTTGCAAATTGCAACGATCTCTTTATGGACTCAAACAATCTCCACGAGCTTGGTTAGGAAAATTTAGCTCTGTTGTTCAGGCTTTTGGAATGAAACGTAGTGAAGCAGACCATTCAGTTTTTTATTGCCATACCTCACTATTACAAGGCCAAACATTTCCTTTGCAGTTGGAGTGGTAAGTCAATTCATGCAATCTCCTCATAATGATCATTGGGATGCAGTAATCCGAATTCTGAGATACATTAAAAGGACCCCGGGACAAGGACTACTCTATGAAGACAAAGGAAGCACTCAAATAGTTGGATTTTGTGATGCAGATTGGGCAGGTTCACCCATTGATAGGCGTTCCACTTCAGGATACTGTGTGTCTATTGGAGGAAATCTTGTCTCATGAAAAAGTAAGAAACAAAATGTTGTTGCAAGATCTAGTGCAGAGGCTGAATACAGAGCTGCTATGGTCAGCCACATGTGAGCTTATTTGGATTAAACAGATTCTTCAAGAACTCAAGTTTGGGAATACTCAACAAATGAAACTATGTTGTGATAACTGTGCAGCCTTGCATATAGCTTCTAATCCAAGATTCCATGAGAGAACTAAACACATTGAAATTGATTGTCACTTTGTCGTGAGAAAGTCCTTTCTAAAGAAGTCATCACCGAATCGGGCTAGTTCTAATGATCAACTGGCAGACATCTTCACAAAATCACTAAGAGGACCAAGAATTCAGAATATCTGTTCCAAGCTTGGAGCATTTGATTTATATGCTCCATCTTGAGGGGGAGTGTTGAAAACAGAATATTATTAGCTGTGTAAGGAGTGTGTGCTGTGCTGTGTGTAATGAGTGTGTTAGGTGTAGTGTGTGTGTGATGAGTACGTTAGGTATAGTGTGTGTAATGAGTGTGTTAGATAATGAGTGTGTTTAAGATAATATATATTATCTTATGTAAATTATCTATATATACATTCTTCAGCTGAGTGAAGAAACTCAAGCATTCTATTCACAATTCTTATTCAAATTCTTCAACACACATAAACAGAAGAATACTAAGAGAAGTTTGAATCCAGTCATAAATACCGAATGAAAAGTGAAATAAACAGGAAGCAGCCAGCAGTCCGAGACAAAGTCAACAAAATCTTCAGACACCTACCCACTCTCATCTTCTCATGTACACATACACTAGACACAAAAATCATATAGTTGTATGATATGATGCATCATGTTTTGACTAGTTCCATGAAACCATTTGATGAAAACCTTTTGATCAACAACAACCACAGAAGTGAGGATACATTTTCTCTTGATCATATTTAAATAACATGTTACGCTGCAAATGCAACAAAGTTTACTGCATAATACCAAAACAAGTCCATAGTCCATACCCCATTCCATGTTTCAGAAATTTGCTACAAGCAACCATTGTTTTCTAATACAGTAATATATTATGTAACCCAAAAGAGAACCACGTAGCAGAAAGCACCAAATATAACACACCACCAGAAATACAGTAGGTATTGAGCAAACAGCAAAATATATAAGATAATATATGAAACCAAAGGTGGCAATAACATCATAAAAAATTTAAATGAATCAGATAAATAATGCTCAGGCCTCAGAAGCTAAACTCAAACCTTTTGACAACATTCAAGCTCGATTTTTAACTGCTTGTCATTGCTCCTCTTCATGCTCTTTTCAAGATCTTCTATCTTGTTCTCCATGAATTCAACATCCTAGAATGTTATGCAAAGGGCAAGGCTTAGAAGATCCTTTATCAGCAGTTATATTACAGTATACAAACAGCTCTAGTGAACCGGTATAAGCTTTATACACACACACACGCTAGTACATGCCTCCGTGAATTTCACGGATGATTATAAAAAGAATTTTAGGATGGTATAAATTATACTACCGTAAATTTCAAGATTATTTTTTATTTTATTATTTTATACTTTATGTATTTTTTTTATTATATGCATTTTTTATTGTTCATTTATACTTTTAATAATATAATTTTACTTAATAATTTATGTATACTATATATTCCATATTTCAGATAATTTTGTATTTTATTACAAAATAATGTATTTTAACATATAAGCATTCTTTAAAGTAAGAGATAGCCAATTGAAATATAGTAGTGTTACCGTTTTCTTCAAAAGCATTTAATTTTTTCATCTCTCACATCCCAACTGCTTTATTTATCAAAACATGGCAAATTATTAACAAATCTTTCAAAAACAAAATAATGTATTAAACACCAAAGTTGCTAATAAATATATTCTAAATTGTCTTCTTATATCTACTGTCATCTAAAAGATATTGATAAATCATATGTTAAACTTAAAATAAAAATGTCAGAAAATACATTCTACATAATTTAAAATGGAGAAAAAATTATTCTAGCTTCTCGAATGTTGAAAGATAACTTAGTAATATATTTTAAGAGACAAGTTAATTTTTTTTTCAAATATAAAAATGTTGAGTCTCAATTGTAGAAGGCAATTTTTTAGTTTATTAATATTTTCATAAGAGAATAAATTGACTGCTTTATAACTATTTAACAATTATTTTCAATATAAAAATATACTTTTAAACTAAAGAAAAGGAAATAGCAGCAAAGAATTTTAACAACCATTTAAGTTTTAACTCCAAAAAGCATGCAATAAGCATCCTAGGCATAGAAGCCATGTGGCTCAAGCTACTTTTTACAAAAGTAAAAAACAAAGCATCCCGTGGGGCACATCGGCAAGTAGGAAAGTGGGATACCAAAAACAACCAAACAAGAACAGGCAAGAGGACGCAGATTGAGCAAGGACAAAAACGAAATTGGAGCGGGAATAAGTGAGAATGAGCGGAAAAAATTGCTGATCAATTGTAACCAGGGATTACCACATGGCGGATAGAGAGTCCCTTTATTAACAGATAATAGATATATACTTTTTTGGGTAAATAAAAGTTTAGGCAAGGGGAAGGTCCGTCCCCAGTTCAAGGTCAAGGCAAAACACCAACCTCAATGAGGATTTATAGTGGGATTACAGATCGCCTACCAACGAGGGTACCCTGGATTTGAACCCAAGTCATGGCTAGCATGAGCGGAAGGTCCAACCAGGTGAGCCAACACCCGTTGGCTAGATAATAGATATATACATAGATAGAAAAAGAAATTTTATTAATAACAAGAAAAGAGAGAAGAGAGAAATACAAATAGGGGGGATAAGATATCCATTTGTTGAATAGAGCTGCTTTCCATCTTGATAAACCCAATTGGAAGTCCAAAGCTCCCTCTAAGGTCAAGTCTTTTATTTGGACTACGGTGCTTAATAGAATTAACATTAATATAACATGTTGTAGGTTCGTAGGCACATAAGGCTCTTTCCCTTGACATATATTATGTGTCATGCCTGCTCAAAATCGGTCCCTCACTGTTCTTACATTGCTCTGCTTCTGTTCCTCTTTGGAATTCTTTATTCGACCTTTTTGGTGAATGTAGGGTGTGCCCCCTAGGTCTTTGGACCAATTTTTTATGATCAGCGTTCATGGTTTTAGTAGAAGTAAAGAGGCTAAATTTTGTGGCAGTGTGCAATAATGCAATCTATGCTACACTTGGGTGCATATGGTTGGAGTGTAACTCTTGTATCCTTAAGGAGGTTTCTTTGAAACAACAACTGATTTGGGATAAGATTAGGTGTATTTGGTTTAAAGCACATGGTCTTTTTATGGGGGTTTCCCTAACAGATATATTGAGGGATTGGGCATCTTTGGCCCATTGATGTTTTCTTTTTTTCTTTGTTGTTTTGTGTTTTGCTTTTACATTAAGGAAGATTCCTTATCATCCAACTCATTGTAATTTCTTCTCTTCATAAGAATTTCTTGTTTTATAAATAAATAAATAAAAGATATCCTCCAAAACAGAAAAGAAACAAGGAATTTGAAGAAGTCAAGAATGCTGGAAATCCGCCTAGTCGCTCTGCATATGTGCATTGAAACAGCCATGAGCAGACCATAAAGAGAAGCCATAAACACAACCCTGTCTCATAGCAAGTTTAGGAGCAAAGAGGCACCCCGAAAGATGTGAGCATTCATTCCGCTCCAACAACCAATAACACCATACCATACAACTGCACACTGACACAATTTTAGCCTCCTAGACTTTACAAAACCTTTAAAAGGAGCCACAAGAAACTGCTCCAGAGTAAAAGAACACACCCAATGTTCACAAAGAACCCCAAAAAGATTGTTCCATAAGAAAATAACTACCTTATGGAAAAATAAGTAGCCTACTGTTTTTTGTGCCAGACAACAAAAAAACACCAGAAGAATCCAAAGTCCAAACTCTCCAACCTGGATTGGCAGAGACATGAGCAGATTCCTCGTGTGCTTGCAAATATTTGCTACAAAATGAACCTAATCAGCTGAAAGGACCAGTAGAAGTTCCTAAAGGGGCATATCAACCAACTAGCCATCTAGAACAGCAGGATCAGCAAGAAAGTTTTCAAGAAAATAAGGCTTTATATGCTGAAACATTAAAATAAAAGGAAGAAATTGTAGAGCAGCAAGAAAGACAACTGGAGAACGAATTTAGGGTATCTATTCAACCTTCATTTGCATTCCCAAGTCCTTTACCCAATTGTATTGACATGGTAAATTCCCAAGTCAAGTGCCACTTTATTCAACCTAATTTAGCACGTATAACCCTCCTAGGTCTTTAAGTATGTCTATTTACCTATCAATAAAAATTCATGTTTCATCAAACAAGAATAAAGTAATTGTTGGTCTGAAACCCACTTTTTAGGGTAAAGAAAAGTTGCCAACCACAATATCATATGGGTCTATTATGCATAATATCCTCATGTATAACATCCAACCAGAGTAGTATATATGACATTACTGAAGTAAATAAAGTATACCTTCAGCCGTAATTCTTCAGTAATAACCTCTAAATCCCTCACTGGGTCAACAGAATCATCTACATGGATAATGTCTGGATCCTCAAATGCACCTAACAAACAGCAAGGGCAATAGGAAAATAACTCCCAAGTCGATATTACAATCAGTCATAAACTCATAATGCAACACTAGCAAAATGGCATGCAAAGAAGATTAGGCATCTTACGTAAAACATGAAAAATGCCATCTACAGCACGGATGTGAGATAAAAAACTATTGCCCAACCCTTGTCCTTCATGAGCACCTCGGACCAATCCAGCTATATCATGGATTTCTAAGAAAGCTGAGATCTGTATGACAACTTAAACACGTCATGATACAGGACAGACTGATCCATCAATCACAAACAATTAATATGTCAGATGCAATAGATAGAAGTTGGTAACAGGTTGACTGTATGTTAATAGATTAAAAAAAGATAATTGAGCTGGATTTCCAAGGAAATCACCAACATAACATCATTTTATGGAAAAATTATATAGGATGCCCTGAGAATACATAGACCATGAAAGATAGAATTTGTTTGGATAGTTACAAATACTCATTAATAGTTTCAACTTTCAACTAACTAAAACCACATCATGGATGCCTACTCCCTTGAGTAAACGAATGATGAGACCTAGGTTCTAATCCTGGTAGCTGAATTGTAATTAGAGTGCCAATCTGAAAATTAAAAAAAGAAAATACAATATCCAGTACTATTAATAAAAACAAAACGGAAGCCATTTGCCTCCCCTCCCCTCCAAAAAGACGAATGCAGCTCCTCTCCAAATATAAACACTAATCAATAATCAAGTAGTTCTCACCTACATGACGTTCCATAGCAACATTCTGCAATTGATTGGCATTGCTTACCTCTGTTACCTTTTGGAATATCCAAGAATTGAAATATTATGGAACTTTAAAATCACTAAATCGGAAAATAAGGAGGTAATTTGCTCCCTCTTTCCCATCTGATGTTAAAACTCTATTTTAAAGAGAAAGAAAAAAGAAATAAAGTTTAAGGATCTTACGAAATTTATGGTCCTTCAAAAATACCCATTATGATAATGATTCATTTATCAAATGCTTTAGGCATCCATCTTAAGCAAATGTTCAAATTTTGAATATGGAATATGATTTCAGTAAGAGTAGTTTTCTCACATCGGTATACTCCAAACTATATGGAACATATGGTTTGAATCATAACAAGAGATCCACCAATCCATTACTATTTCTATTTCACACCTATTATTTCTATAGGTAACTTGTCTTTATTTATTTTCACCAAGTAAAGTCAAATGCTGTGATTCATGTGTGTCCCAATGGCTTAATCTATTTAAATCATCAAAAGAAGGTCCATTTCATACATCGAGGATAGTTTACTTCAAGGTGTTTTCAAGCTGTACTCACTTTCATGAATTTCTTGTCATTATAGAAAATAAAACTAGCCTATACTAATTTACTAATCTAATGTTTTTGTTTTCCTTTAATAATGTTAGTTTTGACTTCTAGTGAAAATGACAAACTTTACTGAATGTTAAAGCAACCACCAAATGTTATGGATAGCAAGATCAACAGCAGATGAGCATAAACTTCAACAAAAAAAAAATCCCAATCCAAAAGTGTTGCAACTTTCTGACTCATGAAACATCTCTAGATTCCCATAGAACAATATTCTGATGATTGTTTACAAGATTATTCCAATTGACATCACCACAGATTTATCTGTAAGGTATGAGTTACATACCTCGCTTTTTGGCTTGAATAATTGGCAAAGCCACTCAAATCGCTCATCAGGGACATTGACCCGTGCCTCATTAGGCTCAATGGTGCAAAAAGGGAAGTTCTCAGCAGGTATTGACATCTTCGTGAGTGTATTAAAAAGAGTAGATTTTCCAACATTTGGCAAGCCCACCTGAATAAGGGATGAACAACTAAAATGTAAAATCACACAAAAAGTTTTGTGGTAAAGAAATTCATTTCACTAACTCAATTAATTATTCAAACAAATAAATGCTTACAATTCCAGTGTAAATATCTAACCCTATCATATAAAATCACAAAGTTGCAAATAGAATCCAGTTTGATTGTTGAATGTTAAAAACCAAAAAATAAATAAATAATTGCCACTAAATTATAAATTTATTTTTTTCTGCTTTGGGCTATTAATCATTGAACGAAGGAAAACGTAGAGACGAAGTAAATAGAGGGAGAGCGCATTGTTGAAATGGGAAAAAGCAAGTTGAGAATAGTCTCAAAATTGAAAATTTTGCATATGCAGAGAGTGGGATGAGATGAAAGGAAGCATACAATGCCAATCTTGAGGTGAGATGAGAAACGACCGAGGATGGGTCGTTCAACTGGTGCTTCCTTCGATTTGGCAGCTTTGGGTGGCATTGTTGGTGGTGAAGGGTTTCGATTCCGATGAGATGAACCAGAGACGGAGGTAGACTGGTAGAGAGGGCTGAAACTCTTCTAGGGTTTTGTATATATGCAAACAATGTCGGAGTTTAATCTGGTGGCTATATTTTTATAATTTAATTTTGTTTTGTTATTAAGAGAAAGCACTTATTTTCATTTTCTAATGATACAATTAGTTATTTAATAATTATTGATATCAAATTAGTTATTTAATGTTAATTTTTGACATTAAATTAGTCTATGACATAAAATTGTCTTCTAAAAAAATTAATTTAATATCATTCAATTATTAGAAGATTAAACTGATATCACTTGTATTTTTTAAAGATTAAAATAAATACTTACTATGTTATTAATGTAAGGAGTTTCCTGATTTTTTTGTTTTGTGAATCTACTTATACATTTCTACATAAGTAGTCATTAATATTTAGTTATGTGCCTCACTTTCTTAAAACATAACTATTATATTTATATTCTAATATTTATATTTTAGTATAGTAGGATACATATAATTAAATATTAATGATTAATTACTAAAAATATTAATACTTTAATAAAAATTAAAAGTATCAAAGAAATTTCTTTAATGTAAAGTTTATTTTATTTGATTAAACCCTCGTTTGATTAAAAAAAATATAAATATCATTAGTTTGATCTAATCTTTTAATAATTTTTTATATTAAATTAGTGTTTTAAATAATTAATTTGATATAAAAATTTAATTAAATAACTAATTTAATATAAAAATTAATATTAAATAACTAATTTAATATAAAAAATTAATATTAATGGACTATTAAAATGTATTCATTGTTGGAGGATATGACACTTGTATCTTTAAAATATTAAAATTTGCTGAAGTTTTTTTATACTATTATTTAATATTCAAACTTTTTTATAAATATGACAACACAATGCTATAAAAATATTTTAAGTTTAACTGTGAATTAAAAATAATTTTATATATTTAATTATAAACACCATATATTTTCGTACTTTAACAAAATCAATATTTTTAACCCTCCTTCTGAACACCTGTTAGTAGGCATCATATTGTGGAAACACACATTTATAGTTTTAAATGTGGAAGCATATCTGGTTAAGTTTAACCATGTTTGCAAATATAGCTATGCAACTAGACCTATTAGCATGGAGACTCTTATGCTATTATCGTATAAGAAAAGCTGCATAGTTGATAGTCCACGAGATATTCATTTCGGGTGATCTTCGATGAGAGAAATCCGGCCATGTGCCTCATAACTTCAAAGATATGTAGCATGGCTCCTATCGTACATACCTTTTCGGCATGAATGGTAGTAATACAAGGTCCAAACAACAACAAAAATTCCAAGTTTCGGAACTAAGATGAATTTTTATTGATTGGATTAAGATTTTTATGCCTTCCCCACAAAGGATTTCCAATTATACAAAGACAAACATTCTGACTTTGATAGTCAAAATGTCAAATACTTGAAACAACTCATCGAAAAGTTATCTAAAATGTTTTTCTTTGACCTTTCTAACAGTTGAGATTGTAATTTCTTTTACAAATATAAGAGATGGTAACTTATAATGTGACTTCTATCAAATCTTCATTTTTTTTTAAGATAGAATTGAAGGGTAAATTACACTTCCCTAAAATGTTCATCCAAATCAATTTTAGTACATAAGTTTAAAATTTTACATTTTACCTCCCTTTAGCCTCATTGAACCCATTGAAGATTCAAAAATACTAGTGTAAGCTGAGAATACAAAGGTTACTTGTCATATTTGTGATAATTTTCTTTGGCAGAAATTTACTAACAGAGTACTTAGTCGTTTCTAATGTTATGTTTTCTATAGTGGTTTCTAATTAACAACCATAATTTATAGTGTCTGGCAACTATATTTGCGCAATTTAAACAAAAACCACTTTAGAGTATATGAATATTCAAAGAGTTTTAATGCATACTTTCAAAACTTGAACTCAGAACCAGTAGCTCAAGTGGTAAGTATTAAGCAAGTTTGAGCTTAGCGGTTAAAATGTTTTTACAATGTCAAGGGTTCATGCTCTCTAAAAAACATTTGTTGGAAGGAACAATCTCAATATCCCAAACGGAATTACTCTCGCACTAAAAGAGTGTGGGAATACTCAGAGAAGGACAAAAAATTGTAGAATTTTGAAGTTTAGTGTACTCAAATTGATTTAAACAAAATTTTCCGTATGTTGATTTTAAAGCCAAATTGAAATACATACTTCACAGAAGCTGCTAATGAGGATATTCTGATGAGATTTTGAGAAGAAAGATCCCAGGAATACAATTAATTGCAGACTCAATATAATAGCATAGCATATCACAAATTTTGATTTTTTTTAGACAAAATGTTGACAATTTAGCCATTCCACCATGACGTATACATGAATAAGATGAAAATAATCATAATAATAAACCTGAATTCAATAAAACAAATTGAAAGAATCTGTGAAGGATATATTAGCTCTAAGGTGAACAATGGTCGTAGTGACTAGCATTCAGACATCATTGAACTCAAGTTGCAGCGTGCATTTCTTTGACTCCCCTTGATGGGGACTCAACCACTTGTCAGTTTGAGATCCAAACCATTCTCCTCATCTAGACTTGAAGGCTCCTGTACCTCTTCTAGTCCTCCATTTTCTAAACCTCTCAAAGCTTGACTACTAGAGAAGGAAGTTTCTCTGGTGTCAGTGTTTAACCAAGCTTCCTGTAGTTGCAAGACATACTCCAAGTGCCATAACACCTCTCCCATTGTGGGCCGGCTCTTCCCGTCATCAGCAAGACATTTTTCTGCTATCTCCCCAAACTTAGACAAGGATTCCGGGCAATGGTTTCCTCTAAGACGTGGGTCAATAATTGTGTCAAGTGATCTCTGCCTTTGCCATCTCATTGCCCATTCTGCAAGGTTGATCTGATCTTTAGGCAAGGTGGGATTTATTACAGCTCGAGCACAAACAACTTCAAACAACACAACTCCAAACGAGTAAACATCTGATTTCTCAGTCAACTGCTGTCGTCTAAAGTACTCAGGGTCTAGATAACCAAAACTTCCTTTCACGGCTGTACTAACATGGGTATGGTCCAAAGCAGGGCCATCTTTTGACAACCCAAAATCAGACATTTTGGCTACAAAATTCTCATCTAACAATATATTGGTTGTCTTGACATCCCTGTGAATTATTCCACGCTCCGCTCCTGTATGAAGGTAGTGAAGTCCCCTTGCAGCACCAATGCACACTTCTAGACGCTTCTTCCAAGTTAATGGAGGGAGATCACTCCCAAATAGATGACTTCTAAGAGTTCCATTCGCCATATACTCGTAAACCAAAATCATTTCATTTTTCTCTTCACAGAACCCAATCAAGGACACCAGATGCCTATGCCTGAGCTTGGAGAGCATATCAATCTCTGTCTCAAATTCAGCCAGACCTTGCTCAGACTGCGGGTTGGCCCGCTTAATTGCAGCAGGGACACCATCATCAATCTCCCCCTTAAACACCTTACCAAAGCCTCCAACTCCAATTACCAAACTCTCATCAAAATTATTTGTTGCAGTATTAATTTCTGCCAATGTAAACCGCTTGCCACCTCTGGTTGAGACCATACATCCATATGGTTTTTGAGTTCCAGCTGATCCCTTGGCACCCACAGTGCTGTTTACAGTGGCCCCATATAGGAATAATGGTCGCCAACCCAGATTATTGTTTTTGGTATCACTTGATTCATTCCTCCGGCTTTTGCAAAAACAGAAAACAAGAACAATTATAAACGCAATTATAGATACAGAAGCTAGACCTGCTCCAACTCCCACCCAAAGAATTCGTGCTTTTGATTTGCTTGCTGAATTGCCGGCTGAGTCATATTTTTCCACGTAGGCAAGATTCCCATTTCGACTAAGCTTGAAAATCTCTAGTCCATTCAAGAGAGCATCAGTTCCTGCAGCACCAGCAGCTGTATCAGGACCCAATTGAACCCAAAGTGTGTCGATTCTCAAGGACACAGAATCAAAATAATCCTGATGATATGCTTTATTCATCCCTCCTGCTCGTACAAAAACATCAACATTATCTGCTGCTGTCCTGTTGTTTATGTAGATCCTGAAAATTCTCTCGTTTGCCTTATCAAAAGACAGCTCACAGAAATGTAACCGGACCAAATAATCAAAATCAGGATCCACTTCAAATTTCCATGACATGTTAAATCTTTTCTCCAAGACTTCAGTGTTGGACATAGTCCTTGCAGTTTCATATACAAGGAGAGGAGCCACTGAAGTATCATTCATGGAAGCATATGTAATATTAGAACTGTTCTTAATTCCTGACCCTGCATTTTCTGTGATCATATAGCTAGAATCCACTTCCCAAGTTCTCCAAAGATCTGGATCCTGATTAGATTGAATCTCAGGACCCCCGACATTTAACCTATACATAGTCTCCATCCCACGTCCAGGCAAATTTAAGTTTGCACCACTTCCACCAACTTTACTGACTGAGCCAGCAAAAAACTCATCCACAACTGGGACAATCTCAATGGCGTTGATGAAGCCAAATGAGCTGCTAGTTGGGACAAACTCAATCACAAGCATATCTGCATTGATATACAGAATATACTCTTTAATCAAGAAGAATGAACTAGAATTTTTTCCAGATTTCTGCAAGTTCATATTCTTGTGTGATATCTCACCCGGAACATTGAACTCTGACAATAGTTTCAGACCATTGGCCACAACACCAAATGAGGACTCATTTACATTGTAGTCCCCAGCCACAAAGGGGCAGAAATGAAACCTAACAAAATAGTTTCCATGAACTTCTTTAATTGTGTAATTTAAAGAACCTGTGAAAAATCTGGCTGTTTTGTAGAGTGGATCATAGATTGAATTGCCACTTAATGTAGAAGTGGAAGCAGCAGCACCAGGAGAGCTGAGGGTGACATTGTTATTAGGGGACATGTCTCCAACCCATCTCCTACCATCCACATTTACAGAAGAATTCGATCCACAATTTATGAGAAACGACTTTGGTTGAGCTTGTCCAGTGCTCACTGTCACCGAAACTATCACCAGAATCAGCACAGTACATAGTCCCTCCCCAAGGACCTTCCCCATTATGACTGTTCCCCCAAGAATACCTTTGAGAAAGAAGCAAAATTTGCAAAGGGGAAGCAAAAAACCAGTGTAATGAAGGAGGCAAAATCAATATAGACCCAGAAAGCCAACACTGCCCAATCACAGAAACAACCTCGTTTACAAGATCTTGAACAAGGAAATCAAGTTCAACAAGCCAGAAGAAGATTCATGAAGAGATATGTAAATTCCTTTAAGGCAAAGAAGAAGCATTCATGATAGTAGAAACCTTTATAGCTAACTAGGTAAAACAATCTGAGGCATATGAATTTCCATTTTCCACACCATGGGAGCTACTACAAAGACTTGAAAAATAAAACCCACCTCCAGCTTTTGCTTGAGTCAATGAATCTCCAATAGACACACACGGCAACTCCCAGATCTGAACCAAGATATGAACTTGAAGGATTAGGGACGAAAGGAAGAAGAAGTGGCAATGCAATATGATTGACAAAAAAAGACAATAACTTTGCCCACTGGTGATAAGGAATCCAGAGAAAATACCATAAAATCAGAGATGTTTCCAAAAATGGTCTCTTTCTGAATAAAAAAACAAGGAAACCAGAACATGGGTGTGGTTGGAAACAGATTGGAAAAGTGTCATTTCATCTGTGCTTGGTTTTCTATCTTTTACTGGAAGCCAAGAATCTGAACATTATTAAATTGGGACTTTATTGTTTTTTCTCCTAACTGTTGTACTGTAATTACTAATTGGTAACAGTTGCAAATTTTCTTAGGATTTGATATCTATAAAAAAAATTAATATTATTATTTTATTATGAAAAGGACTTGAGTATGATATCAGTTATAATGTATATAAGAAATTAAACTCTTTTAGAAGTAATTTATTTTCTTTATTTTTCTGTGTGTAAATTTTCCTTATCTTTTAAGCGTTAATTAATAATACTGATTTGGGTTTTAGTTAGTTTTTTGGTTTTATTAAACATTTAATATGGGGACAAGAGTGGCAGGTGTTGGCAGCCAGTGATGGAGGGTGCCATTATTTGTGAGGTGGGTCACATGGCCTTGTCCGGAAGATGATGAGCAGTGCAATTATTCTTTTGGAATTCCGAAACTGCCCCTGGTTTTTCAAATGTTGTAAGACCTGTACTTTGTCTTATGCTATTCCGTACCCAGCGTACCCCTCTAAGGGTCAATGTATTTTGGGACAGCCAAGCGAATATGGTCATCCACTCATCACCAACCAGTTGTAGGTTTGTACTTGAGCAGTATATTATTATATTTTATGATTTAAATCGAAACTAGCATTTTTTTTTTCTTTTCTTTTTTCCATCAACGTTGAAATTACCTTTTTTTTTTTGATAATTTGAAATTACCTTTTAGTATCCACATAGATGAGTTCGATGAACATTTGCTATTTTGCTCATTTTCAATTTTTTTTCCCTATAATGAATGATTGCTCTTATTATAAGACGAAGGCATTTTTCTTCAGCAAAAGAAGAAAAGAACAAAGGCATTCTCATTTGTAAAATCAACTATCGCGTTAGTGTCATGAAAAAAAGGAAAAAAGAAAAAGCACGTAGACCTACTCCCCTGTTCACTTCATTTTAGAGTTTAGACATTAGACGAAGTTGAATATCATACGCTTGATAGTCAGCAATTTGAGAATGCAAAGGTTTAATTGTTCCTTCCAGAACTTCTCCGTTATGGATTAGACAAACATACCAAAAAGTAATTCCATATTTAAAAGCTTGAAACATTTTTGACATCATGGGAATGAGCACAGACTTATCCAAGATCCAGTCTTTATTCAATTAGACAATGTTTGTTTTTTATTTTACAAAAATGCAAATGTTCCATTCACACTTTTCAATGCACATTTGGAGGAGGAAAGAAAATTTAAAAAAAAAATTCGGATTTTTTAAAAAAATATTTTCTATTTTATTTGTTTAAAATGTATAAAATTAATTATAAGTTAAAATTATTTTTTTATAACTAAAATTTTTTTTTAAAATAAGTTATTATTTTAATAGCATATTTGGATTAACTTTTTTTTGCTTGATAAAAACTTATAATCAAAATGTCCAAAAAAAGAGATTTTGAAAAGAAAAAAAAAGCTGTTTGAGTGTAAAATAATCTAAAACAAACATGCTATAAGCTTTTAATTATTTGATTTTAAATTATTTCAAAAATTTTAAGAAAGAAATACCTATTTGCCCTTAATTAAATAACTTTTTCAATCATTTCATATATCTTTTGGTAATTTCATACATAAAAGCAATTTTTTTATACAATCCAAACAAAACTCTTTATCATAAAATCAATTAACTTTTTTTTTGCTTGATAAAAACTTATAATCAAAATGTCCAAAAAGAGAGATTTTGAAAAAAAAGGCTGTTTTAGTGTAAAATAATCTAAAACAAACATGCTATAAGCTTTTAATTATTTGATTTCAAATTATTTCAAAAGTTTTAAGAAAGAAATACCTATTTGCCCTTGATCAAATAACTTTTTCAATCATTTCATATATCTTTTGATAATTTCATACATAAAAGTAATTTTTTTATACAATCCAAACAAATATCTTTTGGATTAGCTTTTTTTTTGCTTGATAAAAACTTATAATCAAAATATCCAAAAAGAGAGATTTTGAAAAAAAAAAAAGCTGTTTGAGTGTAAAATAATCTAAAACAAACATGCTATAAGCTTTTAATTATTTGATTTCAAATTATTTTAAAAGTTTTAAGAAAGAAATATCTATTTGCCCTTGATCAAATAATTTTTTCAATCATTTCATATATCTTTTGATAATTTCATACATAAAAGTAATTTTTTTATACAATCCAAACAAAACTCTTTATCATAAAATCAATTATGAATTAATATATTCAAACATAAATTAACTTTATCATAATCAATTTTCTTGAAAATCGATTATACACATAATCTTTTTTTCACAGCTAATCCAAACACACACTCATTAGTGTGGTTTAAGAAAAAATTATTATATTTAAATTTATGAATAAAATTAATTAAGTATTAAATTAATTTAATTAATAGTTTACACATAATTAATCATATATCAAATATCAAAATAAAAATAAATTATTAATTAACTGTATATAAATTATTAGTTAAATTAATTTAATATTTAGTTAATTTCATCTACAAACCAAAATAAAATAATTTTCCCCGAAGCTATGCTAATGGATCATTCTCCCAAAAATTTGTTACTTCTCTCCAACACCCATTTGCATTGCATAGGAATCTTCACTCTAGGAAGATATTAAGAAATCAATCGCGTATCCCTGCAGAGTAACAATACTTATCTAAACTTATACCCACACACTCTTGGCGTACTCTTATGCAAGTTATTGAATAATACCCTTATATTCAATATCCTCATCCCCCTATAAATAGTCGAAATTGTGCACATACCTAACGTAATTTTTTCATGTATCTTTTCCCATTCTTGCATGGACCACAAATTACATGTCCCAGTTACACATTACTAGTGCACCAATCACTTCGCCTAATAGTTACCTCCAAATGTCAACTAACATCAGTAATTCAAGAAGCACATCTGTAATATATAGATATATACAAAACACAATAATGATACCATTTTAAACTAATAATTCACCGAATCCAAAAGAATGCCATACGCTTATATGTCAACAATGCAAAACAATCAATATACCTAGAAATCATTACATATTTACTGTACGAAAGAACATAATATACAAATGCTATTAGGCTATTAGCCCATATAGAAAACAGAAATTATGCATGACAAAGAGAGAAGGCTAATTTGTGGTTTACTAGGGCCAAGGGAACATGACATGTCTCCTAGACAATATAAAACATTCGTGTATCGCAAAAATGAAGCTGTGTTGGCTACCGCATAAGTTGTTGCACTCTTTTCTGTCGCTGTTTTCCTCAAAATATATGTTTTAAGGGAGCAAAAACCCAGCATCTACACATCAGCTAGTTGTGTGTTACTTTTGTGAACAAACTGTACAACGAGTCACCTGTATCCATTAGAAAATTTAAACAAGGAACAGATTATTTTGCACATACTGCCCCTCAATATAGCAATTTAACAGAGAACAGCATGGACTAAAATAAATTATGCAATAGCATTGCCACTGTTTCACAGAAATAGACATGAGAAGAGTACAAAAAAAAAATTGACATGAAAAAGAAAATGCAACTACCAGAACACACCAACATCTCCATATAGATGAAGCTGATCCAAAGATGAAAATAATGAACCAATTAACACCATGGTGGTGCTTCCTAACAATTTTCTCGTGATTCTCCACATCCAGTGGTTGATCATGTGGGGGATCACGGGTAATGATTTCCTTATCTAAGCTTCTGGGTTAACCAACCCAGAGCACAGAAAGGTACAGTTTGCCTCAACAGGGTGTCAGTCAATTTACCTGGCCAGATCATATATGATTAAACAAGTTTTCTAGACTGTCCCCTCAGTTCTCTTCTTACAAGCTCCAGAATCTCAATAATCTGCAAAAGCAATGGCTAATTATGGAAACAATTTTATATTGGGACTTATGAAGATCAGGCAGTACACAACATTTTTAACATGAACATAAAATAATCACAATTAACCTTCTTCATGAAGAAAAGACTAATTCTTTTGGATACACACAAGCTGTAAAGAAAATTATATCCCCTTATGTTTCTTAGAAGTTACACTTCAACACAAATATAATTGTACACTAAAAACAGTGAAATGTCCACATGGAGCATCATCTGTAGCTATCTAATCAGACACAATTCTTAGCTGAATGTTGGTGTTGAGTTATTGAGCTAGCTGTACATAGTTCTACTTGTACTACATAGTTGACCTGTACTACTATTGTACTATTACACAAAACGGGTTGTACAAAGCCAATATCTCTTCAATCATGTTTGGAACACGGAATGATGATTCAATTTCATGCTCATTCCATGGAATGAGGGATTTCCATGTTTGTTAGCAAACAAAAGCCTTCCATTCCAGGCCTCATTCCACAAAACCAGGAATGGAGCATGGAATCTCATTCCCTCCTAGAGACTAGAATTGGGATTCCATACTCCATGTAATGAGATTTAATTTTTCTTTTCCTAATATACCTCATTAATTTTTAAAAAATGACAACTATTACCCTTTATTCAATTTGTACACACTTCAGTTTTTTCTCACAAATAAAACATTTTCTCTTTTTTTTATGGCAAAAACATCTTTTGTTATAAAGTTTAACAAAAGATTAAACTTGAACATTACTCCCAAAAATGTACGTTCATATATTATATATAAGATATACATCAGAAAAGTTAATTTTTTTTTGTTTTTCTCATAAGGTACATTTATATTT
Source organism: Styphnolobium japonicum (assembly GCA_023212625.1). NCBI lineage: Eukaryota > Viridiplantae > Streptophyta > Magnoliopsida > Fabales > Fabaceae > Styphnolobium > Styphnolobium japonicum. The sequence goes on along the minus strand of JALBWW010000003.1, from coordinate 12,780,791 downwards.
GTCAAGAAGCAACTATCCCAATAGCGTAGGTGAAGGCACATAATTGGTTTTATATCTCTAACACGCCCCCTCATGCAAGAACCCCTTAGGCTTGAAGCTTGGATAATGCATAAGCTCACTCTACCATGTGCTGAAATTAAACTTTATTTTAGAAGAATTAGGGGGGGGGGGGGTAAGGATCGAACTCTTGACCACTTGGTCATGGAAGCTCTAATACCATGTCAAAAACCAACTATTCCCATAGCTTAAGCTGTTAGGTGAAGACCCAAGATTGGTTTTTATATCTCTAACAATATCATTTACATCAAATTTGATTTCATTCCATATTGATTCCATGTACCAAAAAATGGAATGGCTTGGAATGCGATTCCATTCCTAAAGCTACCAAATTGTGGACTGGGAATAGATATTCTATTCCCATTCCATGGAATCACCATTTCATGTAGCAAATGTGCCATTGGTATAAATAAAACAGAAAACATCAGAATGTATTCCAAAAATAAGGGTTCTCTCTCTAGATCCTCTCTATTTTGTACATGGTATCAATTGCCGAGGGAAGAAAACCCTAGTTTTACCCTAGTTTTCCCAATGGTACACTTTCCCGCTTTGTTCACCTCCACCAGTGTCTCTCTTGGTGTGCCCTAACTTTTTCCATTCCCGCCGAAGCTGCGTAGATCTACACCTTTCAAGTCTTTTTTATTCAATTTCTAAAGTTGAATTGAGATTTTCCTCAAATGTTTTTCTCTTTTGAACGACAAAGAAAGAAAAATATCATAGCAAAATGAATATCTGTCAGTGTTGACAGCAATTAGGTGAAGTTAAGAGTACATTGTTGTCAGTTGAAAAAGCAAGCAATGCCAATGAACATGAGTTCCAGTGACAGTAGACAGGGCATCAAAATGATTACATTAAATCCATAAAATAATTGTTTTAGATTTTTAAATCTCCAAAACCTAAAGACAAACTTTTGGCATTTTCCGTCAGCAGTTTCATGTCAAGTAATCATTGCCTCAAAACAGATAAAGAAAATTTGCTTTTAATATCCCTAGAATAATTGTCCATCCATAAGGAAAAATAAACAGCAAGAAAATAGATTTTTCATAGTAATATCACATCTATTGGCATTATACACACCTCAGTTCTATACAAACATTAAAAAGATGTGCAGAAATGGAAAGACTCTTACCCCGGGGTAATGCTGCAAGATGGGCGAATAATGATCAAGTGCAATGTATATTTTTTCAAGGAGGCTAAGAAGAGTATCTACCTCATCCCCCAAAAGATCAACCTGAAACTCCAGGTTAATGTCCAATGTAAGTACTTTAGGTATATAAGGTCAATTACTAGATTTATGTACTAAAACAAACAAAAAAAAAGATAAAATGAACATAATGTTTCTCCCTGTGAATTTTAGAAGTCCAGTATTAAACTGTATATCATGGTTCACCAAAATTTTACAACATAAACCCGAGATACAGGCCTTTGATTTGCAATTTAGAAAATTTTATGATTTTGTGGGTTGCAAAGTAACAAATTGTCATAAATGGACATCACTAGTCAGGTCCAATAGTTTCCAGCTTATCTATTAGCTAACAAACTATGGCTATAATTTCATAGAGTCACATCACATTCTAATTACAATATATCATCCCATGGTAAAAGTTAAAAGAAATTCTCCAACATGAAAAGATACAAATTTTTTAAAGGACCAAGAAAGCTAAGTAAGAAAAGACAAAGCAACAGATGCATATTAACAGAAAACATGTAATTTAAGCAAGTGATTTATTTCATGAATCTATGCTCCATGGAAAGAGAAAATTCAGTTCTTTTATTGATACACACAATATTCCAGTGATACATTTATTAGACAATCCTCTAAATGATCTTACATAGTATAATTAAAATTTCATTTAATTGAAATACTTTGACATGTTTTACCATTATTACTCAAACAACACTTTTCTTTCACCGTGTCAAAGTAATCTCTATACTTTATATAAATAATAATCCTTTCTTCCCTTGTCAACTTGGCACGAGCAAGGACAAACCCCCCATTCCTCTAGTGAGGGGGAGAGGAGAGGAAAGCTCAATTCTGCCATTGATCCATGTCATAAAGATTCAACAAAGTTTTATGTTGACAGTCGACTTCCTAACAGGAACCCTCATCTTTTATACAAGGTTGTCAATAACAGCATAGCAGAGCGGAGCAAAGCTTGGCCACTCCAGAGTGATGCGGAGCGCTTCAGTGTAGCGGCCTAGAGCGCCGCAATAGCAGGCACCAATTGCTTTTTTTAAAACATGCCAAAATGCCCCAAAGCCCCTTTAGCGATGTCTATTGGCTCTTTCAGATTGGATTAGAGCCTTATGAGGCTATGATGTTGCCGACAACACTGGTGGTTCTCTGTTCTTTGCCTCACCATCTGCAGCAACACATGGATTGGTTCTTTGTTTTTTCTCTCGTTGCTAGTAGCAACACAGTTAAATGTCCATGTGGTCCTATGTATCTCTATGTGCAAACTCATTATATGTTTATGTCGTTCTATTGCACATGTCTATTGTTTTTGGGTTCTAATTCTATATTATATATCTCTATTGCTGTGTTGCATTCTTATTTTGGATACTCCCCCATTTTTCTTCCTATTTCCTAAACAGACTTAGGAACTCCCTTGTCCGCTTTCTTCGCTATAGTGACCGCTCGGCAATCCACTATGCCGCTATAGTGTTTTTGGGGGTGGCCACTCTACGACGCATTCCGCCATTAACTACTTTGCTTTTATATGGGCTTGGGGGAAGGAAAGCTACAGATAATTTTTTTTTTACAAAAGAAGAATCTATTAATATTAATAGAAAGAATGGAGTGAAAGTACATCCAGGAAGAGGAAAAGAAATCCACCTAAATAGAAAACAGCGAGATAAAGTGGCTCAAAAATGCACCAAAGAGAAGCCATAATCCTATCACATATGACATAACAAACATATGGGCAAAGAGGCAACCATGAAAATATGGCCATTCCTCTCCAACGACTACTGGTAAAAACTTGAAATTTTTGCAAATAATTTTATTAGTGTATCCATTACATACATCAATTTCATAACTGGTTATTTAACATACATCTTGCAAAAACAAGGGGGCATATTCATATATACATACACACACACATGTTATAATATCATTATCAACCACTATTTTAACTCGTGCACTATAAAAAAGATGGCAAAGCACAAAATTAGCCCATGAAAACATATTAAAAAGTAAAAGATAACAGATGAAAGTAGAATAAGGAAAAAAGTAGGTATATGATAAACTCTCACAGTCTTGATGAGTAAGCATATGGATGTTTATAATCCTGTCTAAGTTCTTATTATAAAAAAGAAAAAAGAAAAAAAATAGCCAATTAGCTTTTTCTCCAACAAGCACTATCTAATAAAGATATTCACGGGCATTGACATCCATTGGAGCAATGATAGGTTATGAGGTTATAATATCAAGTAAGATTCAGAAAAGCATATCACTAATGCAATGTTTTCATTGCATAACCAAAAAAAAAAAAAAAAGATAATGTAACATTTCTGATTACATACCTCAGCTTCAGCCTTCGCAAGATCAGAGCATCTTGTTTCTAGCCTTTGCTTGTACGTCAATCCCATGGTTTTAAGTATATTGGCTTCGTTATTAAGGCAACAGAACTCAGAACTCATGTTTTCAAGCCTGAAAAGAAGAATACACATATGACTTGGTTCTGGCCATAATCGCCAGAAGAATTCCAAATTGAATTTTAAAAAATAATAAAATACGATTTTAAACTGCATGTTACATATAAGGAGAGTAGCAGAGATTGAAATGGAAAGTGGCAAGATTGGAGTGGCTTCTTTTTCTCTCATAAAATATTAATTTGTAATGTATTGCCAACTAATATTTTGTAACTCCAGAAGCCTAGCGAAATATAAAATAATAAAGAAAATTTCATACATGGTTCCAATTAATTGATTTCCACCTATTCGATGCACAAAAATCTGAGCTTGCAAATTGACCAAGAGGCTTCCTCTACCTAAACACCTTTAAACTTATTTACCTTCATCTCCACTGAAAGAACCAAATTTAAAGTTCCCAGCTGCTAACATTTAACAAGACCAAGTTAAAATCAAATATGAACTTTTAACAAAAATCTTTGCTCATTTGACAACTCTATTTGGTACATATACCTCCAGCTTGCAGAAGAATCTGAAGTCACAAGAAAGAATAAATATAATACGCAGCACATGCTAATAGTTGTATATATGGCTTAAAAATTCAAAAATAGGTTTAAAAACAAAAAAAACTAAGTTAGTTCCCCAAATTATTCCTTCAAACAACTAGATGCACATCACATTCAGAATAATCCAAAGGCAAACACACACTTGATGAACTGGCTGATTTACAGAAGCTCTTACACTTCATTATTGATGGAAGACCACATAAAAATGCTTAAAGAACAGAGAAGCAACCATGGAAACAGCAGTTTATCACAAATTCATGTGACATTACACTAGAAAAGAAGGGCCTTAACACAGTTATTGAATACCTCAAACAATTTCTTGAAACATCTTCATTTACTCTAGCTTCAAAATCAGTAACTGTTGTCAGCAAATTAAGGATGAGAGCAATGGTTGATTCTATTTGCTTTCTGGTCTCCCTTTCTTTTGCCTCAATCAGTGTTAATGCATCTTGTTTCTTTTGTGTATCAGCACGAAGCACCATTCTTTCTTCATCCATTTCTCTAAGCTCATTCATTCTTTGTTCAAGATTTTGATGTAACTTGTGCATTTTCTCCTTGTGTTGTTCAACTTCCTTCAATGCTGCAACCAGGTCACCCTTAGTGACATCCAACTCTTTATTGTTCTCTGCAATTAATTCCTGTTGCTGAACTGTCTTAGCTCTCAAACCATTAAGCTGTTCAGAGGCCAACTCCGTCTTTTGCTTCTCTTTTACCAATGCATCTTCTGCTTCTAGTACTAACTTCTCCTTTTCTTGCACTGCCAATGTCAGCATAAGCATTTCTTGTTTTAGTTTCTCTTTCTCATCAGCTTCCAATGTCAATGCTTCATTAGCAGCCATCAAAGCTTCTTTAAATATAACATCCAGTAGCCCATGCATGATAGTTGACTCCATATCTGCTTCCTCAAGATGTAATTCTTCAGTAATGCATCTGAATTCACCCACAATCTCTTCAAAGAGACATTTATATACATCTAGAATGACTGAAACTTCAGTATGTGCATCCCCTATATCACCCTTAAGCTTCCGAATGGTTAGCAACAAATTTTTCTCTGTCCATTGTTGCTGCGACAATTTCTCCACAACAGCAGAAAGCTGCGATGAAAGACTCTCAAATTCCTTTTGCTTATCCGTAAGCATGTCCTTCAGTTGATGATTCTCAATGTGTAAGAAATCCAATCTATTCTTTAAACTGCTAAGAGATTCAATGTTTTCACTGAATTGATGCACTTTCTCACTTCCAACAAGGATTTTATCCAATTTTGTGATAACATCGGGGATTTTTTTCTTCAACAAATCGAAGTCCTTGTCCTTCTTCAATGGCAAAGAATAACCTCTTTCTTTCAATAGTTCCCGTCTAAGGAGAAAATTTTTTTCAGTCATCTCTTGCACTTGACATTCATGGTTTCTTCTCATCTTAGTTATCTCAGAACTATAATAAGTAACCAGTTCATCTCTAGACATGTGCTTTAGTGAGGCAGGATCCAAATTCTCAGGCTTGTTAATCTTTGAGTCCTCCTGTTTGCCATTTTCTTCCAACGTTGAAGGCGATAAATGATTTGTTGAAAGCTTACAGTGGAAATGGTCAGCCCTCATATTATGACACCATTCCTCACCATTCTCCAAGGATCCATGAGAAATAAGTTGCCCAGTTTCAGAAACAGATAGTGTTTTAAAAATTGAATCCAATTCCTGACGCAAACTTGAGACCTCCTTATGTTGGTTAAACCAGTTTCCACTTTCAGAGTCCCATAGTTTCTGTTCAAACTCCTCCTGAAAACTCCAGATACAATTTCTGATCACCATCCCTTCAATTTCTGATTGAAACTCCTGCTCCTCCTGCCATTCAGAAAGTGATGCTTTTGATAACTGATCCATAACTTCCATCCTTCTGCATAAAGTGTCTAGAGTATATTTTAGACTTTCAAAAGTTTTATCAACATAAATCCATCTTTCTGGTACATTCTCTTGCAGAATACCACCTAATCCCACCAAATCAGGACCTGAACTAATTCTTCTTATGGAACTAGGCCCTCTTATTTTATTTATTTCTTTCTTGAGCTGCTTTAACTGCTCATCGACTGCAATTTGAAGACTATCCACAGGCTCTATCAGTCTATCATGGTCTACAACAGTATCTGAAAAATGATGAGTAGCAGCTTCATGGGGTTCATGACAAAATACCGAAGAGCACAACATTTTAGTTTCATCTGAACCCACACGGCAATTATGTAGCATTTTCTTTAGCCCAACCACCTCCAGTTCTTTCTGAGCAATTCTCTCATCTGCCTGTTGCTCAACAGCATTAACCATGCCCTTTATGACAGAGTCACTCACCATCCTAGAGATGGTCAACCGCTCATCAATGTCTAGCAAAAACGATTCCATTTCCTCAAGTATATAATCACCAAGACTCTCATTTTCCTTACCATTATCACCAATCCGCTCACTACCATCCATAACAGCAAAGCTATCCAGTATCAGTTGATTCTTTATAAACAAGTATCAGCAGCTAAGGGTCATTCAAGACACGAGGTCAAACCCAGTAGTACACTGCCAAAGTTAGAAACATAAGAGAAATTGATTAGAATTAGAAACACCAATACAGCCAAACAAAGAGATAGAGTTGCATTATCAAACACCCAACAATACCTGTTTGTCAGCAGCACATGATTCAAGAGTATTGATAACAAATTAAAAGAAAAGGGTCTAACACCAAAAACAAACAAAAAACAAAAAAACCAATATTCACTTCCAAAACCATTGAATCAAAATTCAATATAGTTGAGCAAACCCTTTTATTTGTTTTCTTTGCCAACATATTTTTGGCAACCAAAGGGGACCCAGGAGCTGAAATGTAAGAAGAATCGGAAAAAAAAAAAATAAAAGCTTCAATGGCAGTTCACGCTGATTAGTTCCAGCTCCAATGCAGATTCAAGTTTTGAAAATGACTCCAAAACTCTAAGACAAAGACAAATTTCAACGACATGAGAAACTTACAGGTTTGAATCCTTGAAGGGGTACTATGAATTTCCCGAGAACTTAACGGTCAAAAAAGTGTTTTTGAAAATCCCAATACAACAGTTGAAAATGTTTCAACTTTCAAAAGAGCATTTTGTGCAAAAGGGTGTGTTGAATTCTCGTACTGGTTTTTTAGGGTTTAGCACAAGACCAGAAGCAGAAAGTTTGGGGTTTGCAGAAAGAGAAATATTTGGTGAGAGCGGGAGAAGGGTAACAAATATATACCCCCCGGTTAAGCAGTAAACTACGATGCATGCCCTTTTGCGATTATATATTTATTAATTGAATAAAATTATTTTGATATACTTTCTCAATATAACATACTTTTTATATTATTATTATCTTATGTATTCATATATTTGTAAAAGAATTTAATCTATAAATGTTTTTATAGTTAACTCTATTTTTTTCCTTAAATGTGAATCAAAATTAATTTTTTTAAAATTTATATTATATATAATATTATTATATAGTGGAGATTCACTCACTTCTAGAGTAAATCTCATAAACTTACACCATTAAATAATTTTTTATAAAATTATAATTTGGTGTTGCCAAATTATTAAAATAGTTAGATTTTCTAGGTATTTGTTGCGATAATTAACTCTTTTACTGATTTGGTAATACATAATTGGATGATAGTATAAAGAAATTTTACACTGACAGTTGATAGAAATTAAACTCTTATAATTTTACCAATCCAACCGTTAATTATGTAATATTATCATGAAAATCATGCACACCAAATTTAAAATAAATTAGACATACATAAGTATCTAATCTTATAATCAACATTTACTCATACTTTAAAAATTATATTATACATTAAAATAAAATAATTAAATGAAATATCAATTAATTTTAAAATTTTATTAAATTTCGTAAACTTAATCTATTTAATGAAAAATTTTAAACTCATTAATAAAATTAATGAAATTTAAAATTTATAAAATATTATTCAATAAAACATGTAAATCCTTACTTATTATTATAATAATAAAAGTAAAAATAAAAGTGATAATATATTAAAAATAAAAAATAGAAAGAAAAAAAAAGTGAAAGTGATAGAGAATAAATATACGCACTTTTGTCTGTATTAGCGATGACTGTTGACTGACTTGATGTTATATATATATTAGTTCATTGCAATTCATGTAGTCAGATTCCATCCAAATAAAGGTTTTCTTTTATAAATTTTTCAAAAGAAAAAAGAAATTAAGAAAGTGACATAGAATGGTTATCTAGTTATTCTCTATACTTATGTTTGTCCTTAAAAATTTCCCAAATTTTGAAGCAGTTCGCATTGTTAAAAAGAAAAGGAATTTTTCATATATTTTTAATAGTGAAAATTAAGTTTTATTTATTAGAATGCTTGGAATAAATGAAATTATTATTTGATAATAAGAATTTATTGTTCTATTAAAATAAGATTTTTTTAATTAGAAAGAATGACTATTTATTTCTGAAATAATAAGTATAATTATTATTATATCGTGTATTTTTAATATTAATAAAAACATCTTTTAATATGAAATAAGATATCTGAGAGAAGAATAGACTATCCTATTTTACCAACAACAACAAAAAACCTATCCTATTTTACCAACAACAACAAAAAAGGAATAAAGTATTAGGGTGTCTTATTATAGTCTCCATACGTCATACAAAATATTTTAAAAAAATAACGTAGCATTGTAAAAATCGTCAAGCCTAAATTAAAAGAAGTAAAATGTTAATACAATAATCAGTGGAGTCTAACTGAACTGATATCACATCTAATCTTTATCAAAGATTGTAATTATGTGGTGGGTTTGGTCTCTCACATCCACTTTTCTTATTCTTTATTAGGTCTAATGGAAATTCTCTTGAAAAAAGAAAAATACTAAGACCATAATGGTCTCTTTACACCTCATTTCACCCCGGCATTGAGTTTTTATAAAATAAAATTGGTGTGGTTTTTACATATTTTTTAAAGTAATCTAACAATACAAAGTAAAAAGGTATATCTTTTTTTAAAAATGTAGTTGGAATATTAAACTTAAAAAATTTAATAAAACAAAACAATGCAATTTTATGAATAACATCTAATTATATTCTCTTCATTTAAAAAATCTTTAACCTTTATTTTTTCTCTCAGACTTTGTTCATTGAATGCTAGTATTATAAGAGGGGGAGTTTAACATTGCAATTTTTTATTAGGTCAATAGAAATTAATATTTGAACTAACAACTTAAATTTTGATTTTTATTAAATGAATTTTGACATTTTGTTAAGCTAATTGCATGCTTTTAATTTATTTAGTGTAGAAAATAAATACTTCAATAAGTTGTTACTTGCAAGTTAAGAGTTCTTCCATATGCCTTTTTCTTTTGTTTAGTCTTTTTTCCTTTTTCCTTTTTCTAACTTTAGTATCATAGAGGAGACAACGTTTTAAAGAAGGGGTAAGGGTAGCGAAGAGTAGAAAGAATGTGTGATGGAAGAATGTACAATTACTAAATTTTTAGGGAAACAAAAATGTACTTAATTCATGTGGCAACTCCACAAGTTGATAAGGTTTCTCATCCGTAACCAAAACCATTCATTTCTTGTTTGTCATCATGTGTGTGACAATGGCAAAGCCAAATGTCTGAGGTATCACTGCAATATTGGTCGTGGTATTATAAATTCTGTTAAAATATCTCATAATATTTTAAAGTATTTTAAAATATTTTTAGAATATTTTAGCATATTTTTTGAAATTTTTTATAATATATTATGGAATCAATTAGTTCTCTAATTAAGAAAGCAATCTTAAGAGTTATTTCATAATATCATTATGTTTTTTGATTTGTTTCCTTTTCTAATTAGAGTTATGATTCTTATTGTTTTAGTGGACTTGGGTTTGTACTAATAGTACTACATTAGTACTTAACCTAATTATTAGTATAAATAAGGATTAGTGCTTTATATTTTATAATACATCAAATCAATCTAATCTCATATTATTCATTAATATTTCTTCTCTCTTTTACTCTTTTTCTACTTAAAACCATATAATTTCAACATATTCAATAACTTTTTTTGGCAGTTAAATATGTTGGAGCATGCAGTAGTGTAAGCTAAGGGGCATTGAGGTCTCGAGGTATTCAAAGATTACTATGCAAAGATTGTAGCTGGGACATAACTTCCTTTCGGACTTGGTCTCTACTTATTTTTCCTGTGGTAGTGAGTGGAAAAGGCTTCCTCCATAAAATAAATATTTCATATCTTTTTAATAGTGAAAATTAAGTTTGATTTATTAGAATGCTTGGAATAAATGAAATTATTATTTGGTAATAAGAATTTATTGTTCTATTAAGATAAGATTTTTTAAAATTAGAAGGAATGACTATTTATTTCTAAAATAATAAGTAAAATTATTATTATATCATGTATTATTAATATTAATACAAACATCTTTCAATATGAAATAAGATATCTAAGAGAAGAATAGACTATCCTATTTTACAAACAACCAAAAAAAAAAACATAGAGTATCCTATTATAGTCTCCATATACGTCATACAAAATATAAAAATTAAAAAAAAAACCTAACTTAGCATTGTAAAAATCGTCAAGCCTAAATTAAAAGAAGTAAAATGCTAATACAATAATCAGTGAAGTCTAACTTAACTGATATCACATCTAATCTTTATCAAGGATTGTTCAAGGATTGTGATTGCGTGGTGGGTTTGATCACTCACATTTTCTTTTCTTATTCTTTATTAGGTCTAATAGAACTTTTCTTCAAAAAAGGGAAAATACTAAGACCATAATGGTCTCTTTACACCTCATTTCACCCTGGCATTGAGGTTTTGTAAAATAAAATTGGTGTGGTTTTTACATATTTTTAAAAGTAATCTAACCATACAAAGTAAGAAGGTATATCTTTTTTAAAAAATGTAGTTGGAATATTACTCTTAAAAAATTTAATAAAACAAAACAAAATGATTTTGTGAATAACATATATGTTATGTATATAGAATAAATAAGTTTAGTAAACAGATAACAATTTTTTGCCGACACAGTTCAACTCTATTAATTAAGTCAATCTTCATTAATTGGTCAAATTTTAATTAATTGAACACATTTACATTTTTTACAGTGATTAACAGTATATAATAGTTTCAACTGCTAACGCTTAGACCATTGCTAAATGATGGTTAATGACATAGTTTACGAGAAATAGGTTAAGAAATGTGGTTGATAAGATTGGATAAGAAACATACCTTTCACGGTGAACTTCACTAAGAACATTAAAGCAAAGAACTAGCTTTAAGGTGAAGGTAATGAGTTAACTTTAAGGTGAAAGTAATGAGTCGAGTGCAAAGAACTTAGTAGTACTCATATTTTACCACTTCACATTTGTTCCTTTATACATGGAGTAAAGATTTTATTTTGATTTATCAGTATTAGAGGCTTTATATTATCATTTAATTATGTATTAATATATTATTAATTTTGTTATTATAATAATAACTATTAAAAAAGTTAAAACTCTTAATATATATTTGTTTATGATTATATGATAATGTTAAAATAATTTTATATTGATAATAAATTAAAATAAAATTTAGGCTAAGATTTAAATCCTCTAAAATGAGAGGTGTACTTTAAAGAGTAAAATACAAAATGATAACTAATGATAAAAAATTAATGGTTTATAATTTTATAAAATATAAGTACCTGTATAACAAATCATACATATATAAAAATATATTCTTTTAATTTACTCTCTAAAATACACTATTTACTTTAAAGAATCAAAATTCTTAAATTTAATGTATTCTCTGTTAATGAAAATATATATAATATAATATAATATATTCAACCAATTCTTTATAATAATGTATAAGATCCAACATGTTTTATCATCGCGGGAGAACAAATTGAAAGAAAGGATAGATTACTTATGATCTAAGTATTCGAGGACAATTATATTTTATTACTAGTAAAGATTTTTTAAAAAAATTCCCAACGTACCAATTGCCCCCACAAGACAGGCAAACCAATTATTTGTTTAGCAATCATGGCCGTCATCATGATCACCATGTTCCTTTTCTTATTCATAACCTTTTGACTTTTCTTTTAATAATAGTAATTATTCCAACTTTGCAGAATTAATTTGGACCGCCAAATGCGTAAGTTTTCAGAGCGATAAATCAATTAAAGCTTACATGGAGATTCTGATTATTAAGATATGATCATGATGATGATTATAATTTATCATTTTTTTTGGTAATTTTATTACTTTACATCTTATTTTTTTATATAGTATGTTGTGTATATTTTTAAGAAATAAATTGTATAAATTGTTATAGGCGAGTATTTACTTAGTTATGGAATAAGTTTTATAAACTTATCATATTAAATAAATTTTCGTGGAATTTTAATTTTATCAATTTAATTATCGAATTATGTAATATTATCTAAAAATTATATTTTTAAATTTAAAATAAATAAGACATTTATAAGTATTTAATCTTATAGTCAATATTTATTTATATTTTAAAAATTATATTATACATTAAAATAAAATAATTAAATAAAATATTAATTAATTTTTAGATTTATAAAACATTATGGACTTAATCTATTTTACAAAAACTTTTAAATTAATAGTTAAATTGATTAAATTCAAAACTTATAAAAAATTATTCACTAAAACAAGTGTGTCAAGATTTCTTTTCAAAGTGTATATATATATACATATATATATATAATACACTTTTAATTTTTTTTAATAACTATCTCTGTAATATTTTTCTAGTGTTATTATCTATTTAAAGAAGAAACAGGACAACTGCTTTTCGTTGGTTTCTTTGAATACTTTGCTTGATTAATGGTTAATAAGTATAGATGCTTTAGAAAATTCCTATTGACCCAAATAAAAGTAATAATAATAAGCGAGGAATGAGAAAAGAGAGCACAACTAATAATTTTGTCTTCCTCCTTCTTCAATCAGGTATCATGGGACGTGTATCCCCTCTAAAAATTATGATATAGTGCTTCTCGGGAAAGACTATAAGACAGGTTGTGCACTTATATAAATTATTTTCAATTATTAAATTTGAAAAACAATTTATGATCTTGAATTTATTTAATTTTTTTTTAAAATTAAGATAATTATACAGTAAAATAAAGTCTTCTATATCAATACAAAATCTAAATCAAAACAAAGACAATGGTTGTCTCATCTTGTATCTAATACATTTCACATTAAAATATTAGGACCGACTGATACCACGTGCAAACAAGAGTGAAAGACACCATGCTTATACTTTAATAACTGTAACAAACAATTAAAAAAATCTGGTATTTCATTATAACTTCTCTTTAATCACACTGAAGAAAGAAAGAAAAAAGCAAAAAAGCTCCTCGGGAGAGTTGCCATCATCCAACGTGTTTGCAAAAGAATATGCCTAACTTTAGGAGTGTTGAGATGTCATGGAATCCAAAGCTTTATGCTCCACTAAGTTATTAGTTAGTGTTTTCCAACGTGATCTGGTTTAATTACAAACTGCAAATCGTGAATCATTTTATAATTTGGTTATGATTTTATGTCAAAGTTAGACCAATTTGAACCGATAAAAATTGATGGTAACAAAATAATTTTTTTTAACTTAATCGGTTAGTTATTAAATTTTTTTCTTTTTTAAAAAATCTTTAACTTCTTTTTTTCCTCTTGGACTTGGTTCATTGAATACTAGTATTATAAGAGGGGGAGTTTAACCGTGCAATTGTTTATTTGTTTATTAGGTCAATAGAAATTAATATTTGAATTAACACCTTAAAATTTGAATTTTATTAAATGAAATTTGACATTTTGTTAAGCTAATTGCATGTTTTTAATTTATTTAGTGTAGAAAATAAATACTTCAATAAATTTTTACTTGCAAGTTAAGAGTTCTTCCATATGCCTTTTTCTTTTGTTTAGTCCTTTTTCCTTTTTCTAACTTTAGTATCATGAAGGAGACAGCGTTTTAAAGAAGGGGCAAGGTTAGCAAAGAACAGAAAGAATGTGTGATGGTAGAATGTGCAATTACTAAATTTTTAGGCAAACAAAAATGTACTTAATTCATATGGCAACTCCACAAATTGATAAAGTTTCTCATCTGCAACCAAAACCATTCATTTCTTGTTTGTCATCATGTGTGTGGCAATGGTAAGGCCAAATGTCTGAGGTATCACTGCAATATTGGTCGCGGTATTATAGATTCAACCTATTTTTTTGGCAGTTAAATATGTTGGAGTATGCAGTAGTGTAAGCTAAGGGGCATTGAGGTCTCGAGATATTCAAAGATTACTATGCAACGATTGTAGCTGAGACATAACTTCCTTTCGGACTTGGTCTCTTCTAATTTTTCCTGTGGTAGTGAGTGGAAAAGGCTTCCTCCATAAAATAAATATCTTCGGTATCTTAAACCTGAAAGGAGATTGAAAAGAAATCTTCACTAAGCCACTACATAGTTGCTTCCTTCACCCAAAATAGTCTCTTACAAATATAACAGACATGGATATGGGAGACATACCTGCTTAAATTATTTTTCATACAAAATTGCTGGAGGTTCTCTCTAGATAGGTGAAGTTCTTCATTTGAAACAAACTGCTCTGACCATTGCCAATTTTCTTTTAGATATATACATGCCGCTATCATCTCTGTCAGGCGAGCATCTGGGATTCCCACAATCACAACATTTGCAATTCCTGGATGTTCTAGTAGAATTCCCTCAACCTACTTCAAACATATAATATATTTACACTTCCATGGAATTGTAAAGATCATAAAGCAAGTGAAGACAAGCACTTAAAAGATCAAACGAAAGTATAAATGAACTTTTGGACATGCTAAGTAGAAATGTTGCAGTGTTACATCAACATAATTATTTGTTTTATACTACTTGTCCCTTTTGAAGGATAAAACTTCGTAATAAAGTAATATATTCATTTGGTTTAAATTTCTTTTCTTTATGATAAGACAAACAGGTTTAATGCCACTTCTACTACCTCTTCAGGAAAAATGTTCTCCCCACCACTCTTGATCCGGCCATTTGTTCGTCCAAGGAGCCACAAATTACCATAATAATCAATGGATCCAATGTCACCTGTGTCAAGCCAGACTTCATTCCCGGGATTTAATGGGTTTGTGAGAATTTGATCCCAATACCTGAGCATTATATGTGGTCCTCTAGTTAAAATTCTCCCAATATGACCAGAGCCTTCCGCATATATCTTCAGTTCTACATGGGGTGCAGCCTTGCCAACACAAACACCTTGTGGCTGGTGAATGAGATTAGATCCTACTTGAAGGGGCTGGCTGGTGGTTTCATGCATTGGGTCATAGAGGGTCAGGAATGTTAGTGAAGAGCATGTCTCTGTCATCCCTTTGATAAATGAAACAGATTATAGACAGTAAGAAAAGACCAGTGAATTTCCATCTGTTATACAAAAGGTACAAGAGGACCTAGAGAAATTTAACAAAGTCAAATTTCGGTGGCCTTTCATAAATCGTAAATTCTTGTCATTTGGTATGTTGTGTTGAGTAAACATAAAAATAAAAGGAAAAGGAGAAAAATGTGAGGCTTTTGAGTTTATCATAGTCAAAGTTTAAGAAAGAAAAAAAAATAAGCACACATTCTATAATGTAAACTTACTCTGAAGTTTGTTAGGCTGCTTGTTCTTTTGTTGGGCTAATGTTCTCCACCCTAATAAAACCAGTATTTTCATAGACAAACGGATTTGGAAATGCAATTCAGTCGTCATGCTGTTGCTACAAAGCACATTCAAGGATAGGTTGGTTGCATATAAAGTAGCTTGAAGAAGGAGAATATTAAGCTAGGCTACAGTCAGACTTCTGGTGGCTATCTAGGAACTCAACTTTAATTACTTACTTTTAAATGAAATGTCTTGAAAGTGTTCCAGATCAAGGTATGATGATATATATAAAAGAAAAAACGATATTAGTTTATTGACACAACCAATTTCTGTTTCACTACATAAATCATAGTACAACACATAATAAATGGGGATCATAATAAAATAAGGCATTAAAGTACTGAAACAGTTGCAAGGGATTTCAGTTTTTAGGCACATTGGTTCTAATTATTAGGGTTTTCAATAGGTAGTGACAAGTTTTAATATTTTAATAAGGATTTCATTTGATTTGGCTTCCAATTTATGGTTCGTATCACAGTTGAACTGATTATTTGAAGTCCGTCTCCTCTTTCTTTATATATAGGCATTGTTGTAAATTACTTGTTCTTATACTGGTATTGATTGTTGGATAAAAGTTTTGCAATTCCCTATAAGGTATTGTCTTTGTTTTTCTCTCCTGTTCTCCTTTCTCCCATAATTCTGTATCAGCTCTCTTTCAATTCTCTCCTTATTTCTTTTTCTTCTTCTAGTTGTATTGGTTTTCTTATTCATATTTTCAAGATTAAAATATCTGCCAACCTAAGTGATCCATTCACCTTAAAGTTCTTCCTACATGTAAAAACCTGCTAATGTAAATGTACTTTTATATGTTACATTTTGGCCATTTAAAATTGTTCAATAAATTTTCTTCTAGTTAACATTGGGATAAGAGAGACCTACCATAAGCTGAGATAAGCTTAGCTTTATGGAAGAATATGCTAGTGTCCTTGATGAGCTCAAGTGAAAGGCTTCCACCACCATTAAGTATTTTCTTGACAGTTTCTCCCCCTTTCCAGGTCACTTTGTGCCTAAGAATATTATAATACCAAATCAAGACTGAGAATAGGTGTAAAACAATATAGTCCAAAACTCTGGTTCTTGGTCTTTACCTAAGGTGTGAGGATAGCAAAACATTTAAGCAGAACTGTTTGCAACAGACAAGTGCTTATATTGTTTATAAGTGAAATGTGAAAATTAGACATGAAGATGAAACAGAATTTGCTTTACATTGAATGGTGACGACTTAGGACATTGTTCGGTATAAACTAGGAAACCTGTGACAGAAGTGGTGAATTATATTATGCAGGTAAAATACTATTTTCTTTTACGTAAGGTTAAAAGAATGCAATGCCAATTCAGCAATAATTTCTTTTATAAATGAAATTGTTTTAGATGAAGTATCATATGATAACAGTTTATTAGAAAACACTTGAACATGGTAGTCTACACATGCATGTTGATTAATTTTTGTTACAGAAAAAGGATAAATTTTTGTTACAGAAAAAGGATAAATTTATGTTCCTATTTGACACTGGAATATACCTAACTAGAGAAATCATACTGGCCATTATTGCAGGAACTGTGATTAGAGATGTCACGGTATATTGCTCTATGGCACCAACAGCTAATTTTGCATCAAACTTTGGCATCAAGACATGACAACCTCCAACCATAAGCATGGCCATGGCTGATGACAAGCCACCAATATGGCACAATGGAGCAGTATGCAGATATACCTGTTACAGAACAAACGGAAAGACATGGAGAACTCAATCATCCTTTAGCTGGTTCAGCTTGATTTATCACATAACTTGCTAGTATGTAAAATCTTAATATTGACAGCCTTGCGTTCTGATAATGGTAAGCTTTTATAACCTAGAACAACAAATGCATGTAACAGGGAATGGCATACATCATCCTCACTGTACCCAACGATGGCAATCTTTGCTAGGGATTGTATGATGAAAGCTCCATGGCTTAGGGTGACTCCCTTAGGCTTTCCCGTAGTTCCTTGAGTCAAGAACAAAATAATTTTAGGAAATAAAGAGGATAAATTTTATTAGAAAGTAAATCCCCTAGAGTAATATTTAAACAGTTGCACGTACAATACTACTTATAAATCATGCCATAATGGTGTTTAAGGCTTTCCTCCAGTAGAATAAAAGATTTATAAAAGTCCATCTAGATTTCAAACCCTAAATTATCTGCAATTAGCTTGTGTACAGAAACTTTGGAACTCTTGATTGAGCATTTCTTTTCCTATAAGTTAGAACTAAAATGACATTGGCTATAATTTTTAAGTCCTTTGAACAAACTTTAACCTCCAATCTTACTGCTCTTTTTCTGCAACTACAAGTCTTCCAATCCTGGTAGCAACATTTTTCATCCTTAATTTCTTATAAATGGATCTTAGTATTCCATTTCAGTCATCATTAAATTCCCTGCTTTGCTTCTCTACAGACCCATAAACCACGAGCAATTAATAAAGTGTTCTCAGGAAAAGTAACTGACTGAAAATCTAGAACCTGAAGTAAAGCATATTATGACAGTGCCTTCGGATGGCCAGGAGTAATTAAATGGTAGAGGCTTTACGGGGTGCCTCTTAAGCATTTCTGGAGTTAAGACTGCAAAGTAGTAAGAGTAATAAGTTATGAAGATTATTCAAGCAAAAAAAGGTTTCATATCTCATTTTTACACTGGTATCTAAATACCCAGCATTATTCCTACCATTCCACTTCTTTGTAAAATCTGAGGAAGGGGAACCCAACAAAATATGCCACCTCAGAGACGGAATATCATTTTCCTGGAGGTTTAAGTACCATGTGTAACAGCTCTCATCAGTCACCAACATCACTGGCCTCACTGCAGTCATTGCTAATCTTGCCTCTTCAGAGCTCTGCAGGAGAAGAAAATTGTTTTAAAGCATAACATTATGATTAGTTGATGAAATAGATTTTGGAAGCAGGAAAGAGCCCGGATGACATAACAACAACAAGAAGGCTGAAAACATACTAACTTTTCAGGTACAGATATAAATACGAAGTTGTGTGTAGTGAGCTTGAGTGTGTATGTACATAATCAATGATGAGGAGGACAATTGAATATAGCTTTGAAATGCCATATTGGCATGAAAATAGCTTCATGAGTGTTTAACCTAACAAGAATACCAAGTCAAAAATAATGCAATGCTTATCTATATGGGAGCAATCAAGTCCACAGAAAATTTACTCACCCAGCGATAGTTCAGAGGAGCAGCTATTCCTCCAACAAATGCAATGGCTAATAACCACTCCAGATACCAATCACTGAAACAAAACCCATCTGTCATTCATAAAATCGTAGATGAATTAGCAATATCTAGACAATTGCTCATATTTATCTAGAATGAGATGTACAGAGGTAGTTCCTCAGTATTTTCTCTTCAATCCATCATTCTCTCCAAGTGAAGGACTGTAACCTACACTTTTAAGGACCAAAATCTTCAACTTTTAAATGCCTCCAAATTTACTTCTCACTCTCTTACAACAATAAACTTTGATCATTATTGTTGCAATAGAGTTCCTGCCTTCTTGGACTTGATAGGATAGGCCATAAGAAATAGAAAAAACAAAGAATGCAGACATAAAATTTAATGTTAATTATACCCAGCCTGTTGGGCACATCTATAACCTAGTGAAAAAAATAAAAATAAATGCAGTTCAAAATCTCAGAATCAACAAGTAAGTACACATGCTTTGCCTGTTGGCTCTATCAAGTATCAAGTACATATATTTATTGCTTATTTTGACTCTGATAATAATCAAGTATCCCAACGTAAGCCACAGAAAGGAACTTCAACTAAAACGAAAGTTTTTTCTTTGCTTGGTCACCTCCAACTCCATTTCAAAACCCATAAAAGAAAGTGCATATATATATATATATATATACTGATGTCAACGTTAATGGTCAAAGATTATCAGTGAGAGAAAAAGGGTGCCTGTTGTGAGCAGAGATGGCGACCACGTCACCGGGTGTGATTCCCAGCTGGAGTAGCCCTTGTGACAGCCCCAACACTTCCTCCACGAACTGTTGCCCGGTCTTCCGCCGGTCGCCGGAGATTGTCACCGGAAAGTCACGTCGGAAGGTTAGCAAGCGACTCAAACATTGGCAGATATGAGGGTGGGAGTACTTAGCCATGTAAGAGTAAGAGAATAAGAACAAGAGTGTGGTCTCGAGACTCGAGAGGTACTGTTGGTTGTGGGTTTGGTGTGTGTGTGTGGTTTGAATGTGAGCTTCAAAGCGCGGTTTCGCTCTTATTTTATCTTATCTTATCTGGCCACACACACAGGAATTGTCATACGGTTAGAAGTTAGATTAGTACCTTTTAGCTTATGTTTGTTTTAAAAGTAAAAATTAACTAAAATTACATCATTTTTATTACAATAAAAAGTGAAGTTTGGCACTTCAATTCAACCTCGGATTAAAATTTGATATGTTGTTGTAAGATTCATATGTTAAAAAAGCATAATATTTGATGTTATGTCTTTAATTTTATTAGTTGATGTTGTTTATTAACTAAGTGATACTTTTGAGATTAAAATATTACACAAAAATGAGATTGAGCAAAAATAATATTATATATAAACGAATTAGAATTTTTTTAAATTGATAGGAATATACATAATTCATAATTTATATTATATTAAATAGTTTTTATTGTAGATACAAAAAAATAGTGATAATATTTCAAGTTTTCAACTGATAATATGGTCGTTTCAAAAAAAAAACTGGTAATATTTTTTTTTGCCCTAGTAATTATTTTTTTAATTTTTATAAAATCAATTAATTAAGTTGTGGAAATAATTGTAATACAATGTATTTATTAAAAAAAAAATAGATTGTAAGATTTTTTTATGTGACGAATTATTTAGATATTCACAAATTTAAAAGCATTGAAACGTTTAAAAATTACTGAAATTAAAAATCAAAAGTAACAAAATTAATTAAAATGGATAAATGAATAAATCGTAGTTCTCATCCAACATTCCAATTCCAATTTAGACATTGAAGAGACATCAATCAGTACATCACCAACCTCTTCGCATCTCTCTCTCTCTTATTCTCTCGCTTTTTCTCTCCTCTGCGAGAGAGACTCTGTGTGTGTGGATTTCAAACTCAGCCATTTCAATTCCTTGATTCACCGGTAATACCATTGTCTTCTCTTTTCTATGTTCATTCTGATCTCACAGCACATCCGCATTCTCAATAATAATAATAATAATTAAAAAAAAAAACAATTTGGATGTCTGAATTCTGCAAATGATCTAAAAAACTGAGTTCTTATCATGCAATTATCTCTCTTGTTCTATCTATCTATGTTTTTTGTTTTCTTTAAGATTAGACCATTCTTCAGTGGAATTATTCTATTTGGTGAAGTTTTCTTATTGCAAGATTTCATCTCATGGGGTTTTCAGTTGGTTTCGTATTGAAAATAACTTTGCTTAAACAGATATTTGTTTCTTCCTTTCCAGGTAGTTTTGTAGCCTGGATGATTGTGGCCGTTAAGCATGGCAATGAATAATAACCGATTGGAACTTGGGAGGCCAGCATCCGGTATGCTTATGACACTTATTTTTTGGTACACGGAAGTTTAGGAGGAGGGGAGGTTGTCCCATTCCAATGTTAGGACATGCCACAAGCCTTAACAAGGTCTTATACTGGTACTTACACATATGATCTACCAATGAAGGATCATCAATAGGAATCGAACCCAAAACCTTTTAGTTAAAGCAGTTCAATCCTACCAGTTGAGCCAACCCTCTTTGACATATTAATGAGGTGTTGACAACTGAGAGAGAATATTATAGTTGCCTCAGAACGAGTAGTCACGTATTCTAGTAAGTGGGAATGATTGATCCCAATACAGTATAAAAATGACCATTAGTTCCTGTAAATGTAATTGCTTATGCATTTATAGAGTTTGTATCTGGTCTATTTAGAAGTTATTGCTAAACTCCATGCTCCCTGATGATTTTTTTTTCCCACCCCACCCTTGACGGAAAGCTTCAGGCAAGAAAATTTTGCCATGTGCGTTCTTAAGGGGTTTCAGCTAAAGACCAGATAGTTATGACTGCTAACTGTCTCTGGATAAGAATTGCATATGCTACTAGGGAATATTCTGTCTAGCTGTCAATTGGTTGGGCTTTTAACGAGCTTGAATTTAAGCGTAGAAGCTTAAGATTATTTAGAATGCCTATGAAATAGAAGGAAAGGGGGTATAGCTGAGCTATTTTCATTTGTTTTTCTTGAGAAAGTTGAATGATTGACAGGTCTTTTACAGGTAGAAGAAGATTGAAAGATTTATTGCTTCAAAACGATAATCGCTTTTGTGCTGATTGTAATGCTCCAGATCCTAAATGGGCGTAAGTTTACTCTCCTTTGCACTGGTGATTTTTTAGGTTTATATTAGTGGCCATTATCAAACACAGAACTGAGGTTTGAGTGGAGTTTTTTTTTCTTTTGTGAAAGGTTAATGAATGAGACATCCTTATATTAAGCTGTAGGAAACTAGCTACATGAATTGAAATATAATGAAGAATGTGGCATGCATATTACTTTTTTTTTAACTTTGAATTCCTTTTTTCTAACTGCATTTGCAGGTCAGCCAACATTGGGGTTTTTATATGCTTAAAATGTTGTGGTGTGCACAGAAGCCTTGGTACTCATATATCAAAGGTAATTATTCCCAGGTTGTCTTGTTGTTGTGGAAGGCCTTGCTGGTTGCTCAAGGACAACTTCCAAAGGATGGGCGTATGCAAATTGATATATGTGTTTTTCTTTATGTTGGATCCACTTTACTTAAGAAAGAAGAGAAGTCCCCCCCCCCCCCCGGCGGGCGGTAATGTGTAATATTTTAACTGAGTTTCTTCTCCATTTTTGTCTTCAACAAATTGAAAGATCGATAACTCATGTTTGGGTAGTTCATTTTCTAGAACTTGTGTAAGAAATGGATTTAACTTGATATGGAAAAAGAATCAATCACTCTCATATGGTTGCACCCAAGAAATAAGTCTAGTGAACTTTATTTTGTGTTTGGCTGCATTTCTTTTCATTTTTACTTCCTTAAGCTGTACAAGCGTGTGGGGCATCCTTATTCTGACATACCAAATTGGCATCTCTTGATTTTTGTGAAAATCAGATTTTACCTCAATTAAAAGAGACAAAAGAAAGACTAGAATTTATGTCTGAGATTGAAAGTGCAAATTTCTAAACAAGGGTTTTTTTTTCTTCAATTTATTATTGAATTATCCTCCAATATATCTGTAATCACAAATCATTCTCCTGTATTTTTTATAGTTGGCAAGGCATGTTGTATTATAATTCGAGATACAGAAGATATGTTTATTTGCAAGGAATTGCAATTACTTGTCTTAGATGAATAAGACAGTTAGCAATGAAAAAAATGTCTTACAGATGAACTTAAATTATCACAAGGTATCCCTCCCCATGTCTATTGTATTTATAATTTTAAACATGGTCATGGAAGTTTTAACTCACCATGTCTTACTTTTTGAAGGTGTGTGTATATTCTGCATTAAGAATTACAAACTTTCTATATAGTGTTACTCTTCTGCCACAGTATTGAGCTATTTGATTTTTCTTGTACTAAACAAAAAAAATTTGGTCTTTATTGTACTAAACATTAAAGGTATAAAATTTGTATATGTTTTATGTGATTGAAAATAAAAATATGTGGAAAATTAAATCATTTTAATGGCTTGCATGATGTAAACTTTTATATCAGATTCAGGGTGTAAATGAATTTTTATCTAAAAGCAGTTAGAACTATACAACTGCAGAGAACTGCTAGACACAGTTTCCAGCAGTAATAAGTGAAAAGTGCCAAAGGCATATCTATAACTCCTAGCTAAAAAAAAGGAAACTAGCTATTGTGACCAAAGTCATTGAATTGGAATTCATTACAAAAATTATGGTGAGAATTTTAAGAAAAATAGTAAGTCATGTCAATTGCAGCTTAGTTTCAGCTTAGGTGGCTTTGATTTTGTGGGTGAAGCTGGTTTTGGCTCAAGCATGACTAGCCTAGACTGTTAAGTCTTGTGTTGAGAGTGCATTTTTAAAATAGATAACCTTAAAGTTTTCCATGCAATTAAGCCAAGCCATTCTTCACATGAAACCAAAATGATTGATGATTATGATCATTCTACCTGTTGCATTCACACCCTCTTCCAATGTTTTACTAGGGTCTATTAGGTGTATGTGTTAAATATGATCATATACAACCTTTATTTTTTCCTTTGATGCTAAAAAGATATGGGATCATACGATGTAACCTAGTTTATTTTCAGTGGGCTATGTCTATCAAGTTAATACTAGCATAAATGCTGAACTTAATTTATTTGTTTCTATTATTGCATTAAAGCATCAGGACAACATTATTTTTTACTTTCAGGTTTTGTCTGTGACATTGGATGAATGGTCAGATGATGAAGTAGATGCAATGATTGAAGTTGGGGGAAATTCTTCTGCTAATTCAATTTATGAGGCTTATATCCCTGAAGGCTATACAAAACCTGGACCAGATTCCAGTTATGAGCAGCGTGCAAATTTTATCCGGTTAGACACGTTTTCATATACACAAAATGCACCTTACATCTTCTGTTCTTAGCATCATTTGGTTCAATTTGAAAATCTATTATATCTCTGGTCACCATGAAGTAGGTAAAGCTGTAGGTCGCCCGATGAAATTCATATGAAGTTCTCTCCTCTCACCCTAATTTTCTTTCTTCGTCTTCTTCTTCTTCTCTCTCTCTCTCTCTCTCTCTCTCTCTCTGATGTTTGTTTGACCCTTTTGCCCAGTCATTTATTTTCTTGACTTTCTGCTGTCCTTTTCAATCACAGTTCACTAGTTGGGACTGTTCATCTTGACAACATTAAGTGTACTAAATGGTACCAGTCAGGTCAATGCTAAAGTTAATTGACTGCCATTTTAATTGTGACAATTTTGACTGCAGGTCAAAGTATGAGCTTCAAGAATTTTTGAAAGCTAGTTTGCGCATTGTGTCTGGAAAAAGCACTCTACAGTCAAGTTCTTCCAAAAGTTTTATGGATAGTTTTCGAAGTACTAGTAGTTCACAGAAAATGGTAATTTTATTTTATATGTTAGTTCCTTTGATTCTCTACTTGTATGATTTAGTAAAAACTTGATAGCATGAGTGTAGGAGAAATATTTGCTTTTGACCATATATTGAGTAAGCATCTTTTTGTGAACAAGATTTCCACTCAGTTAAAACATCATTGTAACCAGATGAAAGTCTTCTAATCAAGATAATTTAATATAGATGAGGCATGTTGCATGCATCCAACTATACTACTTTGGCAGCAATGGCAATGCATTTTCTCATGAGTTTTTTCCTTGGAGTTTGACTGATATTGGTAGTAACAGCAGGAAGGTATGGTTGAATTTATTGGAGTGTTGAAGGTGAAAGTGATTAAGGGCACAAATTTAGCTATCAGAGATATGATGACAAGTGATCCATATGTCGTCTTGAATCTTGGCCCACAGGTTGGTTGTTCTTCTTGTCAGCATGTGTTCTGGGAAACGTTTGCTCTTTATCTTTTATTTATAGTTGAAGGATAATAGATGGTGATAATTTTCTTTCTGAGGTGCTATTGCCTACAGACTGCTCAGACAGCTGTAATGAAGAGTAACTTGAATCCAGTCTGGAATGAGGAACTTATGCTGTCTGTTCCTGAGCAATATGGACCGCTGAAATTGGTATGTTTGAACTTTTATGTTGTGAATAACAGAAACAATTTCTGTAGTTCTGTGTGTATCCTATTATATAGAGCCACATCACTGAAAAAAATGAGTTCCTCCATTTTCATTCCTCAGCATCTGACACCTTTTTCCTTGTAAAACCAGTTCCGTGTATTATATAGCAACCAATCCAATTCAAAGTTACCTTCTCTTTACATCCTTTCTCACCATTGGAAATTAAATACAGTTCTTCATCACCCCTCCTTTTAAGGGACTACAGTTTGTAATTGGTTACAAGGGCTTTGCAGAAAGCTAAAATATGAATTTGTGGTAAAAATGAAATAAGAAGTTAAATAGACAGTAAAATGTCCATATCCATGTCTAGGCATTCCTCATTTAAAACTTTCCTTCTTTATTCTTTTCTTGTGTTGATTAATTGGATTATCTCCTTCTGTAAAGGATAGAAATAGAGTTTCCTCACCATTGATTTACTGCCTGTTGTTATGCCTTTGTTCCCTTGCCAACTCTAGCTATCTACAGTCACTGACCTATTTTGCTCAAAACATCATAAATTTTAATGTCTTGCACTGTTCAGCATGACGCAAGGGAAAAAGGAAAAGGGGTTGTATATTTCCATCTTTTGGATGTAGTTACAAAAAACGGGTCATATATACATATTGACCCAAGAACATAGACTTGTTACACTTGCACTTAGAATTATAGTCCTCTATGTCACACTTAATGAGTTTAAGATAGAATGAGAGTAGGAGACACCCATGGAGATGTGTTTGTGTAAATCATATACTTTTTCCTTTTATATAACCAGAAAAACTGTATTGAGAAGAATGGGAAAAAAATGGAATACAATGAGGAGGAAAAGCCACAAAGTTATACTTCTTTGCCTTTGAATATGTGCTTATGAAGTAAGAAGCACCTGTATAATCCCAAAAGTCAAACACTATATAGGATCCACAAATACAATCATGCTAGAGTAGATAAGGAGGCAAATTTGGTTTTTTTGATGATTCTTGCTTTGCTCTTCTAGTGAATATCACTATTACAGCAAGCACAACTTTTAAGTGTTTTCCCTTCCTCCTTCCCACCAAAACTTTTAAACAAATTAACAAGATCACTCTCATGGTGTATGGACACACCTTCTCATTAAAAGATGAAATAACATGCTCCAAATGTCCCAAGAAAACAGAACAACCCAAAAACAATGAGCATGGCTCACCAAACTCCTAAAACACTCAACACAAAAGCTCGGAGAATTCTCACTAATGCATCCCTTCTGTTTTGTCCATTTCATCTCTAGCTTTTGTTGAATGAAAATCTTACCCTTATTAGTTATCTATAAGTATTGTGCTAAAGTTTCACTACAAATCTCTTGGTGAGTTTTGGGGTAGGTTGGCTGTTGCCTGTTGGTAGTCTCCAATAATTTGAGGTTTCTTGTTTGGAGGTTGGGTGTTCGGATGTTTTAGTGCGATGCATCAAGCTCTGGGTGTGTGTGTTTGTTGTTTTTATTTTTATTTTTGTTTTTGTGTACATGGGAACGAATAAAATTGATGTCTGGTTTAAGAATATGGCACTGTCTTATCAACTGGCTGCGTTGCAGAAGGTATTTGATCACGACACATTTTCTGCCGATGATATAATGGGAGAAGCAGACATTGATCTTCAGCCCCTGTTAACATCTGCAATGGCATTTGGAAATGCTGGGATGTTTGGTGATATGCAGATAGGAAAATGGCTGAAATCCCATGACAATGCACTTATTGATGATAGCACAGTCAATATTATTGATGGTAAGATTAAACAAGAGATGTCACTCAAGCTCCAGAACGTTGAATCTGGCGAATTAGATATAGAACTCGAGTGGATGCCTCTTGATCAATAGGTACATAACTGCTGTTAACCAATCCATCCTCTTGAAGAAATCTCTGTAATTTTTTTCTCCTGTTTTTGGCCCATCATCCTATAAGGAATAAATAAATCATTGCCTGTCTTTTTGTCTATTTAATTTATTACTGTTAAATTATTTGATCAAACTAAAGTAAATTTTATCCACAGAAAAGAATGAGAGAAGAACATATAATTTTGCTAATATGTTGATATCCAAAGAATTACTTGTGTGTGTGGACATGTCAGTTTGCATCCGTGTGTTTGAATTGGTGTATGCAAAATTATTCGCCGTTAACACTTTCTCAAAACCACATCTTATTGCGTGCATATATTTGTTATTTGATGTTTTCCTTTCCTCCCATTCCACATAGAATATAGCTAGTCAAATCCCTTTTATCCCAAGTTTCATGCCTTACTGCCTTAGGTGAAAAAATGAAAAATATTTGCTTCCCATTTAACCATTGCCCCAAAGTTGTTGAGTACTATGTATGGGGCAACATACAGAGACGTGATTCACTTTGTTTAATTCTTAAGAGGAGTGCTTTTTTTTTTTTTGGGCAATTCAGAGTACAGTGTACACACACTTTCAGATGTAAACAGACTGAATTCTAGATGATGGATAATCTAGTGTTGATGACATTTTTTTTTATCATAAATAATTAAAAGGACATTATATTTAAAACATTGTCCAATTAATCTTTCAGTAATATTGCTGTATAACAAATAATATAATAATAATACTGCCAGATCATCCTCTTTTCTCAAGAACACTTTTTCATACGAAAACATAAGTATACTACAATAATAAGTCGAAAACCTGAAACACGTGTTATATGATTTGCTGCACTAAAGGCCATGTATTTTGTTATCTGACAATGTTATTTGCAACTTTCATTTTTTTAAAAAATTATTTTTTGCACCTTCTTGGCCCTTAACTTTTTCTTACCAAAAAAATGTTCACATAACATTATCTTATATTAAAGGTTGTTTTACGTGCCTATCTGTATCAACTATAGAATCAATTATGAATGAAACTAAATAGCCAAGTATTGAAAAACATAGCACGTTATGGGTTTAATTGAATATTGATTGAATCATTTCTTTATCCTAACAAATTGGATAACTCATAGCTGCTTACCTAACCTCTTGTGCCAATAACCATGCACTTTAACTATTATTCTATTTATGTACCCAAAAAAAATAACTATTGTCCTATTTTAAGCCCTATCAAAGTCAACTACTGTGAATCTGTGATATGTGGGACAGCGAAAACTAAATCGTTACACTTTTGTTTTATTATTGGATAGTACTTTTTAATTATCTTATATTCTCAGCAAAAGATTCAGCTCTGAATTTCTATCAATCATTATTTTTTCATTTGTTCGGGAGGAAGTGGCATAAAAAAAATATTCAGTTATCAATTAGTAATGCATGGATTATTTTCAAAAATATTGTTTCAATTCAAAAGCTTACTTCGCCATACTCATTGACATGGAAGAGAGATTTTTGTGACAGATCACGCTGGGTCCAAATTGGAGACAAAGATTAGGCCAGCCACGATATAATAAATGAGTGAACATATCTTAACAAACAATTCAAGTATTACAACTTTTGAACACCTAATTTCAATAATGAAAGAATTTAAAACACACGATAAATAAATATATAAAGCAGCATTATCAATTTACACAACTACCCTTCACTTTAACTAAGTGTTGGGAACCACGGGCACTAATTGTAGTTTGTTGGTATTATTATTGTTGTCATTATCACAACGAAACGATTCGTTTAACTTGGGCTTTCTTCGGTGCTTAAACAGATAAAGCAAACCAGAAGCCACTAATAGGACGACACCTGTTATCCCGCACACCAAGCTGGCCACCATCAACGCTCCTCCCAAGTGGTTACCGCCGCCGCCGGTACCGGTGGCGCTCCACCATGGCGGCGGCAAGGAATCGCTGGAATTCGTTGCCTTCGGTAATGAGGCGTCGGAGGAAGAGCTTTTGCTGTTGAAGAATGACCTCATCTTTTCCACTGAAGAATTCGCCGGTGGCGAGTTCTGGAAGACGAGGCCGTGATCGGAGGGGCGGAGATCCCTGGCGGTGGAGTCTCCGGCGAACATGAGGGCGATCATGAGCAGCGCGTAGGCGATGATCGCGGCGGAGGTGGTGAATTCGGAGCGCGACGCCATGAAGACGTGGAATCGTGGGTTGCGTAAAATGTAAATGGAGTGGCGTGGGAACTGGGAAGTGGATATATAACGGAGAAGGATACGGTGTCGTTTTAGGGGCAGTGCTCTCGCTTAGCTTAGGTGTGAAGCTTTTAACGAAAGGTAACAAAAAAGAGTGGGTTTTGTACCAAAAAAAAAAAAAAGAGTGGGTTTTGTCTTGTCAAAAAGAGAAAGAGAATACGGAAAATGCGTGACTGGCTTATCTGTCAGTGTCGGAGATAAAGTTCTCATATCACCGCTCTGTCCTTTGTCTTTTACTTCCTCCTCACTTTGTTTCTTTTTTCTTTTTATTATTAAGAATAAGAATTTAAAAAATAATAATAATCTCCGTTACTATGGAATGATTATTGTGTATACGTAGTACACATAATTATACACTTTGGTGTATATAAATTGTGAATTTAGATATTTTAAAGTGAATGGGGTAGAATTATAATCGTTAATAAAAATTTTAATAATTTAAGATTTATAAAATATAAATATTTTTAGAATAAATTATAAATATGTGATAATTTATTCTTTTAATTTTTTATCAACAGAACATTAAATATTGCATAAATTTTTATATCACACAGTTAAGTTATATTTAAAATGATAAAATGTTGATTATTTATTAATTTAGTGTAAATAAATTCTGTGTACACTAAGTGTACACAAGAATTTCTCTTTACTCGATCTTATTGTAAGTATATATAGGGATGATGCATTTAGAAGAATTACATCCTTTAAACCTTGGTCCAAGATTCAAACTTGAATAATAAGCTATGGAACACACCTCTTTAACGAACTAACTTCCTTAACTTGAAAACAAAATTATCACTCATGATATTGATCACTGTCTTAAAAAATATCATCGACCCTCAATATGCTCAAAGGCCAACATTTTGGTAAGCTGACAGGCTTCGGCTGTTTCCCTATTAAGGAGCTCATACATGATTCTTCCTTTTCGTACAAACTCTCTTTAAGCAATTTTATACTCTTAGATATTATTCTAGGTCTTGCTGCAATTACAGAGGGCGATAATCCTTATTGATTAACATAATAATTCAAAAATTGGCAGAAAGAAAACATGTCTCTCCCCTTACAAAATGTCCCAAATGAAAAGTGGATCGAGAATCTTCACGACCACCACCAATGGCTTGCTTTCTTAATTTTGTATTCATCAAGAAAACAATGTGTCCTAGTAATTTACTAATACAGAACAGGTACTGCTACTCAAGCTACCAAATGAAGATTATTATTTATAACAATCCCTAGAGCACCTAACGAAAATGCATGCATTTTTCTTCAGACAGAGGAGACTATTCTGCACTACAGAATATCAGTAGACTTCAACATGCCATTGTTTGTTCTTCTTAAGTTGTGAAAGTTTCGCTTCCCAATTTTCTCCTCTCTGCTCAGCAACCCTCTTCAGTGTTTCTTGGATCCCGGGCATCATTCCTTTAAGGCCACAGAAATAAATGTGAGCCCCATTATCCAGGAGTTTAAAGATTTCATCACTATATTCCTCAATCTTATCCTGAACATACATTTTGCCCCCATTCTTGTTCTTTTGCTCTCTGCTAAGGGCCCGATCATATCGGAAGTTGTTCGGATAATCCTTTAGATATTTTGTGAATTCATCATCATAGAGAAGACTATCAGAATTGGCAACACCAAGGAAAAGCCATGCTAGCCCACCAAACTTGAATGTAGGGACTGATTCCATGAACATTCGACGGAGATAGCCTCTATATGGAGCAACACCAGTGCCAGTGGCAATCATTATATGGGTAGCATTTGGGTCATCCTCAGGCAAAAGCATTATCTTCCCTGAGGGGCCTGCCAAAAAATTGAAGATGACTTAATTCCCAGCCAATAAGCAGCAAGTTTTCACCAACATTGACAGCCTGAAACACTTGACAGCCCAGGACTCTAATTAAATCATCCTAGGTTTACCCTACCATTTTGTTATACATCCTTCTATAAATTATAAAATAACTTTCATCACTATCCCAAAGTTATATAATGATTGCAAGTCAATTATCAGTTGTAAGTAAAATTTAAGATATCAATTATTGCTAAGATTATAGTATAGCTGTAGTGTACATACATGCATACACACCCACACAGACATATATATGTGTGTGTATCTTGTGAGAACACACACACACACACAGCATTTATAAATAAACATAATGATATAAACAAAATTGAAACTTTTATAACGAGCTAGACAAACCAAAGACTATAGTACAAAGCAGAAGGAAGAAAGGTAAATCAGAGGAGGAAAGGAAGAAGGGCCATTATGTTCAATGGAAAGTGGAAACTACAAAAGGCAAAATCTGATAGGGGCATAACAATTACACCGAACTATATATGTGAAAGGGACTAAAGATCCAAGCCTTTCTAACACAAATTCATGGATGCGCGTATGCACTAATTAGTAACCTACCCTATATACTTTTTATTTATTTATTTCATCACTTTTCACCACCATGCTCCATAGGAAAAGAGTTCGATGTTAAGCAACAGACCAAATGTTGAAATTTAAGAAGAGATATTAAAATTGTGAAAACTGATTCACTAGAACACAGCATGAAAACCTTACAGAGTTTACAAAATTTAAGCACACCAAATCACCATGTCTGTCTAATTTCAAAATTCAAGCCATTGTTCATTATGTAAACTAGGAAACTTTATCTGAAATACCCTCAATTGCCCCATCTATCTTTAAGTAAGTTACTACTTTCACTTCCAAAGCCCACCTTTCACAGTATAAATTCCAATTGGTTGACTAGCAAACAAATAGCAATCAACAAGCTAAGTGTCCTATAGTTATTAAAGAAGTTCGTAGAGCAAGGTGCATTCAGGCATTACTTTGAGGAGGCATGGCCTATGCAAGGCTGTCACACATTCTGGTAAGATGTGTAGGGCACACCTAGGATAACAAGAATAACAACAAACAACTGAGCAAGACTTGCTGTACAAGTAAGAAGAGATAAGAAATCCTCTCAACTGAGTAAGCTGCATTCAGGCATTACTTTGTTGGAATATGAATTTTGAGAAGTTGTAAAAGAAATTACAAATCCTCTCAACCTTTGACAAAGTACAAAGAGATTGAATCTTACCTGTGATCTTAATTTTGTCTCCAGGCTTCGAGTTACACAAAAAATTGCTACAAATGCCATTCTTGGAAGGATCTTCCTTTCCTGTCTCAGGATCATAATAAACAGCACGGCGCACACAGAAGCTAGCTGTTTTGCCATCAAAAAAGTCTCCATACCTTGAGGAAGCAATTGAATATAATCGAACATTATGGGGAGCCCCAGGTTTCTTTGGATTTTCACCCTGCCACCCATGTACAGTATTATTTATCAATTGTGAAATAATTTCTGAATTGCAACTGTAAGAACTCCCACATCTCATCCAACAAAAAGAAAGAAAAAAATATGCTTTCTGCATGAATTAATAAGCTCAAAAGGTAAGGCACCATCAGGTTTGGAGCTGGTAGGTGGAGAGGGGGAGGCAGAATCAGCTGAAATTCTGCCGATGACCAAGAATATTAAACTTCTCTGGGAAAGGACACATAATTGGATATTGTAAGATATCCCAATATGAGGTCCTTCCATCAAAATTAATTTACACAAAAAATCTGAAGCCAAAGATCAAGCATTATGGATTCATGTTCAGTACTCAGCAAGAATGAGGGGTGGAAGCATAAAATGACTATCAATAATAAAAGTCACTTACAGGTGGAATAACTCCATAACTCTGTCCTTCCCAGTAGGGAACATTTCCACCATGATCAATCACAATATGACAAGTTTCCCCAGGAGCCTTTGGGCCAACTATCCTCTCAACAGAAACAATTGTTGCAGTATAGGGTTCTTTAGGCTTGTATAAGTTCAATGGAGGTTCTGTAGCATCTTCGAATTCTAAAGGAGAGACAGTAACTTTGGGTACACTTGCTTGTTGCACTGACATGCATATCACATGATGATTTCTTAAATGGGAGTTGTTTGCTTTCAAGTCCACACTTAAAACCGGTGCCCATGATTTATCGCGAAAGTTTATGTTATATGGCTGCAAGTGCAACATCAAGAGCAGTTTTCTTTATAAACATAAATTACATAACCAAAACAGGAAGCTAAATTTCAAAACATAATTATGAAAACATAATCTCTTATTCTAGAAACTGCAGTATCATTCTTATATGCTTCAAAATCAATAAATATAATAAAACAAGTATCTGTAGAAACAAGATGTACAACTCAGAAATTAAGATATTTAATTTCCATAAGGGAAACAAGAGTGTGCTAAGTAACCACAATTGTTAAAACACCACTGCGCTTGGAAAACCAAAATACGTCATAGATCAAAATTCTACATTTCTAATATAAAATATCCAGTGGCACCCATTCTAAGTATAAGATCATCTATACCAAAAACTTCTCTTGGCCAATTTTTTATCTTTGCCCGATATTTCTTCAACTCATTAGTCTTGTAGGTACAGAAATAAACCAAATCAAGTGGATGGTAAAATCTAGTTTCTTCTAAGCTCATTTAGAAAGAAACATACATCAATTTCTATAATTGCTCCCTCACGGTTTTTTAACAGCCATACCGCATCAAAGTAGTCATAAAAATCTAGCATAACTAGAGATCCTTCATATAGTTGGATGCATGAGTAACATGATAAAACTAGCAAAGTCATTCATTCATATAACAGCGTTTCCAGAGTCAAAAGGCAGACAAAATGAATCAGAAGAAACATCAAACCTTAAACGCAGATCTTCTGAGAGACAAATCGCTGCCAACAGGAACAGATACAGCCACCTGCAAAAAACCAACAAAAGTTTTAGAATTCGCGTATTAAACTTTGTTCAATAACTGAGAAACGCACAAAAGAACCCCCAAGAGAAAAAAGAAAAAAGAAATCCTTTAATTTCCATTTTACAAGTCCTACTTGGGTTAAATTTCTCAGCTTTGACGCTCTACAAACACGTATTCAATCACCCCAGAAAAACCCAGATAGAAAAATAGGGGAAAAAAATTGAAATTTTGATTTCATTTGGGGTGACCCATTTTTTTTTCTGAGCAGCCAAACAGGGTGTCAACGCGGAGAAAACGAAGTGAGCGGGTATACCTGAGACACAGCCAAATGAGCCATCACAAGATAGAGAACAAAAAGGTCTAGTAATCTCAGGAAGTGATTGGCGAAGGGGCGTTGATGGAATTGGAAAGTAGAGAGCTTTATGGGTCTAATATAAGGTACGGGTACAGTGGTGGCAGATCATGAAAAACAACAACTCTTAGAAGCTGCTAAATGGGGTTTGATGATCCTTTGGAGACAGGGAAAGGTCGTCTAAATTCACCTTTGGCTCCTCCCATTGTCACTCACTCGCTCTGCCTCATTGCGCTGTGCGATCAACTAGGAATAATTAATTCCATTTTATTTTATTTTATTGATACTTGACAATAATTAATTTATTAGTAGACCAACCAATGCTATATTGCTAGCTTAGCTATGGGCAAATTTAGACTATTTGACCCAAAAATGAAATAAACTTGAAAGCGGGCTAAGAGTTGGGAGCTACGGATCTAAAAGGCGAATATGGATTGTGGGCTTCGGCGATCGTCACTCACTAAGACTAAATATTCAAATTATTCATGTATAGATATATCAAATATTAATTTGATTTTTTAATAATTTTTTATATTAAAATAATTTTTTAATGTTAATGTTTTACATTAAAGTGATCCTTAAAAAGTTTTTTTACATTAAATTGATCATTCAAAAAGATTAATTTCATGTAAAAAATAATTAAAAGACTAAAATAATATATCGTGTATTTTTGGATGACCAAATAAGATATTTAATCTAAATTAAAAAAAGGAACCTCATAGCTAGGGATGTCAACAGGGCAAGGCGGGAGCAGGGAGTACTCCCCTGCTCCCCGTCCCTGCCTTTCATATTTTCTCCTATCCACGTCCTCAATCCTCGTCGTGGAGAACTTTCTTCTCCCGTCCCTGTGGATGCTCATGGAGACTTCGAAAATTCATAAAAAATTGTAAAATTATAAACTAAAATCTAATAAAATTTTAAATATATATAATTAAATTATTAAATTTAAAGTTAAATTATAACAAGTTCAAACTTAAATAGTATAATTACAATATTCAAATTAAATTAAAAAAATATGAAAAGACCAAAATGTTATTAGTATTTATGATATATAGTACACATAATAAGGGGTATATATGTAATCTACTCAGGGTGGGGAGTATGATCATCGTTCCTACCTCCGACTCACCTACGATGAGATTTTGTCCCCCGTCCCTGTCTTCACGGAAAAAAATTCGCCACTCGATGGGCCCTGAATAGGGCAGTTCGTACAAGGATCCCCACGAACAAGTAGAAATTAACATCTATACCCATAGCTAGATCTGATTGAGAAACATATCACTTTTTTCTTTTGGAGAATGACTCATTAGTGTGACTTGGGAGAAAATTATTCTATTTTAGTTCTTGGATAAAATTAATCAAGTATTAAACTAATAATTTATATACAGTTAACCAATAATTTGTCTTTATTTTGATACTTGATATGTAGTTAATCATATGTAAATTATTGGTTAAATTATTTTAATACTTAGTTAATTTTATCCACAAACCAAAATAGAATAATTTTCTCTCAAGCTACACTAAAAGGTCATTCTCCCTTTTTCTCATTGAGAATTTACTACATATACTTGCTGCTTTAAGTTCTTTTTTCATTTTTGTTATTCCAGCCATCCACATTCATTTTAAATCCTTATATTTCCTTTAATTTTAGTGCAAACCCTTGTAAATAAGACCTTTATGAATTGTTTATAGTTTATGTGAGTGTTCTCTATAAATATTTTCCAGCTTCATTGAGTTTTACTCTAACCTAATTTTTACTTTCTAAGTGAGTCTTCATAGAACTTACATTGAGAAGCACAATTTATTTAGGAAAAAGTCCAATTTACCTCATTCAACATTAGGTCATGCTTAGTTTGATCTTAAAACTTAAAAAATATGCAAAATGATCCCCAAACTTTCAAAAGTGTGTGACATGGTCTTACCGTCTAACTTTTGTCTAAATCTAACGAAGAGAAGTACATTTCACTTGCGTGTCTATCTTTGCCATTAAGGCCCTTGAACCATGACCCAAACTACATTGAGTTCTTGACAAGAGGTTGTCGAGACCTCATCAAATACTAAAAATTACCGGTTCGCAAACTAATTTGTAGTATAGAGAATGAACCGAATCGTCTCTTAAGGA
Organism: Styphnolobium japonicum; assembly: GCA_023212625.1. Lineage (NCBI taxonomy): Eukaryota > Viridiplantae > Streptophyta > Magnoliopsida > Fabales > Fabaceae > Styphnolobium > Styphnolobium japonicum. The sequence goes on along the minus strand of JALBWW010000003.1, from coordinate 12,743,625 downwards.
TCCAAAAAGAACAAAGATTTAATCAAATCAAGATAATTAAAAGAGGGGTTTTGATGTTGCTTAATAAGATTAAAAAAATAGTTCAAGACTTAAAGTTGTAAACAAATATAAAGAAACAACCAATCCAAGGAAATTTACCGATCTTGAGTTTAACTCATCATTGATCATAAGGAATTCACTTAATTGCTAACCGTGTTCTTGGCCTTAGATCATATCAAGACACCTCAACATGATCCAAGAATCCTCTACTAGATAAGCATCTAGGATTTAATTAACCAAGGTTAGATAAAGTAAGCACCATCCAAACATAGATTAACTTAAGATCAAGAATTTAACCAAGCTAAACAATCCATCAAAAAGCTTTAATAAATTGTTTATTCTATGTGATCCTCTTAGAATACATGATAATAAAGCTATCACCACATTAACATCTAAATCAAATTAAGCAATTTAATCTAGATAAAAATCAAAAGAGGAAGAAGAGAAACTTGAATAACAATTAAGCAATATGAACAAGCAAAACAAGATCTCCAAATTAAACAACAAGATGGCTAATCCCTTGGATTGATTATGAGAGCTTAGCCTTCCATGGATGGGAAGGAAGAACTCAAAAATAAAAGTACAAAAACGAAATTCTAAAGAGAATGGAGAAGAAGAGAAAGAAAACTCTCAAAAATACTCAAACTTTCTTGAAACTTACTTAAAATTGAATTCATCTAATACAAAGAGGTTGGGTCTATTTATACTAATCCTAGAAACCAATTTGTACATGTACATAATCTAAATACAAGCTATAAGAATATGAAAATTGTCAAAAATGGAAGCTTGATGCATGGTTGGTGGCTTGGTGCATGGTAGGTGGGTTGGTGTATGGTTGGTGGCTTTTAGTCAACAACTCTTATCCGACTTCTGGCTTCAAATTCATCACCTAGACGGTGCATTTTGGCTTGGATGTCTTCATGAAAGTTGTAGCCAGTTGTCTCCTTGAAAATCTCCAATTTGAATCATGTCATTTGGACTTTTAGAACTCCAGATATGCCAAAAACACTGCACCTACCTCAAGTTAGGTTGGAAGAACGTGTTTCCAAATTCAGACCAACTTGTAGCTTCAGAAGCATGCCTAAAACAACATCTATTGACAAAATGGTCTTCAGTGAAGTTGGAGATATGGGTCTTATCTTTCAAATGACCAAGTTTCAGCCCAAGAGGATGCCTATAACCCACTATATAGTCCAATATGTGCATACTGCCCAGATGGTTCCTGACAGCAAACCTACTCTGCATTGCAAGGATGTTTTGGACCCTTAGAAGTCCGATCCAGCTCTTGAGTTCTTCATGAAACTTGTAGAGCATTGCCTTAGCTTTCCAAAGACACCAAGATCACATCAATTGGATCACCGAGTCCCAAGTTATGGCCTAACCAAGGAAGAAAGGTCAAAATGCATCAAAATCCGAAAATTATCCAATATTTACATTAAAACCCAATGAAGCCCAATAACATTAAACTCATCTAAAACACTAATATTGGGCACAATAAACATCTAATAAAGCCTAATATAAAGCTAACATATGTGTCTCAAATTGATTGATCAGTTCTATAAACTAGAACCTATGCCATTGAATAAGAAAAATGAGGGTTGTGTCTATAACGGTTATCGTAGCAGTGATATAATTTTTCGTTTGGTTATATGTGAAAATTTGTTAGGTGATTTGTATGTGGTCCTGATGTTGGTGGATTTTTTTTTTTTATTTTAAACCCTTGTCTTTGTATGTAGTCTGATGAGTTGGGGGATTCTTTATTGTAAAACCTTGTCTTTGTATGTGGTCCCAATGGTTTGTTGTCTTAACTTGTAGTTAGTGATCCCTTAATATTTTATTTGTTATCACAAATACATCAATTGTAACATGACTGTTATATTATTGAAGGAAGTTGCAGTATTTTCCAGCCATGGGTTATGTAGGAGGTAGTTGTGAGAAATTGAACGGGTTTTGGGATGCTAAGTTGTTTTGGTATGAATTTAAAGATGAGAGTTTTTAAGGTGGATAAAATCTTTTCCTTGATGATAATAATGCCAAGCACATACTTAAATCAATTGAGGAAAGACCTGATGCAATGTTACAACTATATGTTCAATACGAGAATAAGGTTAATAGTGATAAAGAGGTTGGTAAGGAAGTTGATATAGTCTTGCACATAATGTGGTTGATGAGGAAGTTGTTTCAAGATATGGTTAAAAGAGAGGGGTGAATGGTGGTAAAAAGAGGGGGGTGAATGGAAAAGAAATAAGAATCCAATTGTAGAAACCAATGATAATAATGATGTTAATTTGCGATGATGTAAATTTGAGGATAGTGACAATGAAAATCCTATACTATTCTTTTATGACACTGGCAAGGAAGTTGATGAGGAAATGAGAGGGTAGATGGGTAAAAATAAATATCCTAATAGTGATGATAAGCATAATTATGATGATGGGAAGGATATTCGTTAAAGAGAATGAGCATTAGGATAGTCAAGCAATGGTGTAGATGCTAATATTGGTCCACATTATGATGGAGATTGTCATTATGAATATGATGACAGTGATGCCTTTGTCACCCTTCAATGGATCTAATGAAGAAGAAGATTAAATTTAAGTTGGGTATGAAATTTACTAATCGTAAAGTCTTTAGGGAGACTCTTAGACAATATGACATATAAAATGGAATTATCTCCAAATACAAAATGTGGGGCTTTGTTGAACAACATTGCAAAATCTTTCAATTCAACTATATTGCCTGCAAGGGATAAACTCATCCTCACAATGATGAAGACAATTATGAGAATGATAATGAAGAGGTTTGCTACCAAAAATAAAGGCATGATGAAGTATATTAGGCAGATATATCCAAGAAGATGATAATGTGAGTGGAGCGTGATTACTTACACTCCTAAAAATGCATACATGAGTGCTGTGTGTCTTTCTTCATTAGATTTTGAACTGAAGTCAAATGATAAGATCATGTTGTACACTTTTAAAAGTGTAGGGATCGATTTGCAAGTTTTTCAAGTTTGAAGATCAAAATACACATGACCTAAAATTAAATTGGGTAAATTGTATCTAAAAGTTAGCAAGTATAGTTAGTAAACAATTTTTTACACCAACATATATGTTAAAAATAAGAAAGGTACAAGACTTCATATCAAAATATGAAAGGATGATTTAATCTACTCACAATGTAAATCGGATTACGTCAGGGTGGCATTTAAGGTATAATTTTGGAATCAATAAATTTATTTTACAAAATTTTAGAGGCCAAGTGTCTCATCCATTTAGTTGTAAAGTTTGTCATTCTTTTCTTTTTTTAGAGAACAAAGCAGTTTAATTTGTTAGTTTTGTTAGACAAGTTATAGTTTATTATTTTTTTTAAGCCGCATAAAAAGTAAATAAAGACATTGTATGGAAGACTTCTAATATACAGATTTATTTTTCTGTTTCTCTTTTTTTGTAAAAAAAAATGTATCCCTTTCTTTCTTATCTTTATCTTATTTTCAATATTAGTATGTATTTGGATTAGTTGTGAAAAAATGATTATGTTAAAATTTGATTATTTATATAATCGATTTTTAAGAAAATCAATTATAAAAAAATTAATTTATGTTTGGATATGTTAATTCATAATGATTTTATGTTAAAGAGTTTTGTTTAAATTGTATAAAAAATCATTTTATGTATTAAATTACTATAAGATATATAAAATAATTAAAAAAGTTATTTGGTTGAAGGTAAATAAGTACTTCTCTCTTAAAGCTTTTGAAATAATATGAAATCAAATAATTAAAAACTTAAAATAATAATTTTTTTTAAATAGCTATTTTTATTTATGAAAAAATAATATTAACTTATAATCAATTTTGCACACTTTAAACAAACAAGATAGATTTTAAATAAAATAATTTTTAATTAAAAATCGATTATTCTAAAAAAAAAAAAAACCAAACACGCTCTTAGAATTCACAACTCTTTGTGAATGAAGGAATTTCATGGGAAAGTATCCATGCTTGAGCGGAGTTTTGTAGCATGGGATAGCATTCATAGAGGGTAAGATCTAGTTTGTGTTCTAGGCTTTGAATGAAGAAAATCAAGAACTCAAAGTTATGCAAGAAGACGATGAGAAATTGTTGCAAGAATTTTTATTCAGAATCATAATTTTTTTACCGGTTATGGCACAAGTAGTCATCTTAGAGAGGTACGTCCATCGTCCATCGACTCTGATTACTAGTCGAAGGAAGATTCGAACCCTCCACATGGATGATGTAGAATTTTAGGTGGTTCCTCACTACAAGAAAAGTCTGAATTTTCTGGTGGCCAAATATGTTGAATATTAGAAAAATCCATCAGAAAAGCTAACTTTTTGGAGGGCATTTGTTTGCCAAAAATACAGAAAATTTGTTTTTGATGGGTTGGTTTTGTTGGACAACCAAAAATTCAATTTTTTTTAAATATTTTTTTAAAAAAAAACTTAAGCAAATGGAGGATGGAGGAGGAAGAAGAAGAAAGATGGATGAGAAGGAGAAAGAATAAAAGTGAAGGATAAGAAGGATGAAGGAGGAAAAAGAAGAATAAGGGAGGAGGCGGATGAGGTAGAATGAGGAGGAGGAAATATGAAGAATAGGAAGATGAGGAAGAAAAAAAAATAAATGAGGAGTAAGGAGGAAGAAAAAGATAGAAAAGAGGAAGGCGAAGAAGAATTGAGAAGAGATGAGGAGGAAATGAGGGTGGATGAGAAGAAATGAGAGAAATAAAGATGGAGCTCAGATTTAGAACCAATTTTCGAATTTTCGATAAACATGGCTTGTAAAAAAATAGCTTTTGTCTATTAGAATTTTTTAAATTTCTTTTTAAAAAGTTCTTTTGACAGATTGATGCTACTAATATTATTTTTAATATTTTCATTTTTTTACAAAAAAAATCAACAACTTAGTTTTAAAATCTTTAGCAGTCAAAAATAAGTTTATGAGAATCATGCCACTAAAAGTGTTGGAAGCCGCCACAAAGTAATAATAATAATAATAATTCTAGTGATCTCAAGCCAGCGAAAAATGGTCATTTTCTTGTTGTGCCTTTTACTAGATATAAGAGCTCATATGGACCATTTATGCTTATTTATTATAAAACCAAATTGAATCTACTCTTTTTAAAATATATGTAAAAAGTATTACAATAAACAACATATTATTATTTGAAAGTTTATACACACTTAATTTAACAAACTTGTGCATCTCATAAGTAATAAAACTAGTTTATTATAAAATCAAATTGAATCTAGTCTTTTAAGAAAATCAAGATCTCGTATTCACCAAAAATAAATCAAGATCTAGTTTTGATATGAGTAAGTATAACACATAAACCGGTATCTTTAGAAAATCCTAAGCCATGAATTATCATAATTTTTTAATTATTTATACAAAATTTCATTTTAGACTAGATTCTTCTATTATATATGTGTTATAATTAATTATTAGCCCCATCAAGACTGTTGGATTTCAATATTACGAAACTAAATATGAACATTGTATTTTGTTAGGGTAATCTTTAAATTTTTTATACAAAAAGAGAAAAATACTTAATAAATTTTATTTTATTACTTTGCTTTTTCTTAAAATATCAAAATAATTCATTTAAATTTTAAATAAATATTTAAAGTATGTTTGGAACCACACAATTTAGGAATTGATTTGATTTATAGATCAAATTCTTTGTTTGTAAAGTTATAAAATAGGAACTAATTTGATTTTGAAATAAAATTCTTTATTTGAAAAGTTATAAATTAGAAATTCATTTAATTTCCAAATTATTTTAATTTTAATAGTGTATATATAGAAATCTGCTAAAATTTAACTAGATTATAATTGATTTGATTTCTAAATCAAATAGATTTGATTGAATTTTATTTCTAAATTAAATTGATTTAATTCAATTTAAATCAAATCAAAATAATTTTATTTTTAATAATTTCAAAACCGTGCAAGTTTTTTTTAAAATGATTCAAACAATTGAAAAAATGGAATTTTAAAAATATTTTTTGTATCAAATTATTTTATTTTTAAAGGTTTTGGTTAACAATTTATAAAAGAAAAGGAAAAAGAAAAAATAAGGTCAATACTCATTTTTTCTAAAACCCAAAAAATACTTAATGATTTTAAAATATTTATATTATTTTACATTGTTATAATTTTGGAGCTTATGAGAAAATTACTCCTAATTCTTAAGATATTTATCGAAATGTTCTTATTCTGAAACTAATTACTATATTATTGTTGTCTATCATGTTGGTAACTTTATTTATTTTTTCACATCCATGAGAGGTGCTAACACATTTGGTGCTATCTGCGTGGATTTGCTGGCATAGGTGGCGCCTCCCGCGTGGAGGCTTCAACCGCACTGACATTTCTATGTATGAAATGCCAATGGCATTAGGATAATTTACATGTGTTCTAATTAATTTTCTACTTCTTTATTTTTTTTATATTTTTTCCTCCTTCCCTATCTCTAGTACACACTATGCCAAGAGATAGGGTTTTTTTTTTCTTTTTTTATCCATCATCGTTAATAGTTTAAAATCCATTATTTCTTCATAATTTAAGTTATTTGAGACATGTGTATCATGATAAAGAATTTTAATTTCTCATTTATTTTATGAAAAAAGTTACTCTTTTAGAAATACTTAGACTCACGTAATATCTTATTATCGATAACAGCTAAATAGACTAAAAAAAAATGAGGCAGGTATTGAGCTAAACAGACTTTAAATTAGCTACATTACTATGTCATACTTGTTATAACTTTGTAGGTGAAATTTTGTGTAGATGATATGAGAGGCATATACAGTAATTAGTTTAAAAAATAGTTAAAAGAAATTAGGGGTAGTTGGGGGAAAGAGCAATAATTTTGTGATTTGGTGTCAGTGCATCTAAGTAGCGAAAGAATGCACGAATGGCTGGGCGTCGTGTGGATGGATAGGTGGAAGCCTAGCGTAGGTACCACTACGACACACTCATAACATAACATAACATTACATAACATTACATTACATTACAAGGGTTCTTTTCCGCTTCCCTCAGCGCTCTGTTTTGCAAAACAAGGAGAGGAGAAGACCAAGACCAACAACAACAATTCAAGCCTCTTCATACTTTCCCTTCCTGCCAGGTTATTTTTAATTTCGAATTTCCAACCCCTAATTCTTCTCTTGTTTTCGTTTTTTTTTTTTTTTAAATTTTTTATTTCTGTTTCGATGCTCTGAAACTGAGCTCAAGAAAAACCTTCCGGTTTTCCCAATTTGGACTCTTTTTGGGTTTGATTCTTGTTTTGCCAGCCTTTCTTTTCTCACTCAATTATGTCTCAAACTTGTGCCAAGAAAAATTGGGTTCAAAAAGAGAAAAAAAAAAGGGAGAATTTTTAATTTTGTGGCAGGTCCTTTCTCAATTATCTTTTACTGTTTGTGAGTTTTCAGTTTTCGTGGTTGTTTGATTCGGGTAGGTAATTAGAAAAAACATAAAAAAAAAAAATACTTGTTGGCCTTATTTGTGAACTTCTTTGTTTTAGTGTTTTTTTTTTGTTTTTGTTTTTAATGGTTATGCAATATTAGAGTTAAGAATTGGCTCGTTAGAAATAGACACCAAGTGTGATTTTGTCACTAGTTTTGCTTGCAAATTTAAAATTCTCAGCTCGGTAACTCTAATATTTAAAATGGGTCTGCTTATGTAAAATGGTATTCAGTTGTTTTGTTCTCTCTTTCTCTAGTTGTATTGAAATTGGGGAACAGTTGTGCACTGGTTTTTCTTTGTTAGCTTAAAACTCATTAGGAGGAATAAATGTCGATTTTTATTTTGCACATTGGATATTGTGACAAACTTTCCTTTACTAATGTTGGATAGAGACATTGTTTATGAGTCTTAGGCATTGGGAACAAATTATAACACATGGATCGAGGAACTGATTATTATTGAGGGACAGAACTTAGGCGGGTAAGTATATATGGCAAGTAGGGGTGGCAAAATTATCAAGCAACCCATCATCCATCTAGCCCACAATGTCCACTGGATATCCAATTCACTCACCACCTTACCCAAGATCTTCGTCGCCGGTCACAGCACTCTCTCTCTCTCTCTCTACAATCAGGTTTCACAATAATTTTGGTTGGGTGGGTGAAACTGCTGGAGGATGATTTGCGACTTTGGGTGAACAACATTCATGGATTAGCAGATGAGTTGGATATCCATCCATTAAACAGGACTTGGATGGATTTGATTTTTAAAATAATGTTTTAGTGGATCTTAAATGGATTAATGGTTTTATTTTTACCCATCCATTATAATGTGATCCATGATCCATATGATCCATCCATTTGATGCATGCTAATGGATTGACTTATTCAGTGGTATTTTTCATTATTTAGAATGGAAATTACTAATTTTGGAAATTTAGTCATTTTGACAATAGTATATAGATGTATTTCCCCACATTCAATGCTTCAGTCCCTTTTAGTGGACTCTAATCCTAATCTATAGAACATGAAAATTGGCTTACTTGCCATACTCATTAGTCCCTTAGCTGCAATAATAGTTGCTACATTCAATGATTTATTACTTGGGCACACTAAGAAAGCTTATGAAAACATGTTTGCTTCATGTCCCTGTGGCTTTTGTTCCTTGCTTTGATGTTGTTGTTCTGTACTTAAGTTGTTTTTTTTACTCCTTCTACTTATGCTAAGAGAGCTAATGAACAATTATAACAATTATAGCAACTTGTTGACAGTGTTGATCAGTATCAATTTTTCTTCTATCATTAAGTTTTTGTCTGCCGCTATCTCTTATTTGTGATTTCCATTCTGTCTTAGATATGAGTGTTTGTCCCTTATTTTTTATTTTCTGATGGACATATTAGCATAGCCAATTGATAAGAATTTTTTTTTTCATTTGAAGAACTATCATTGTATAGACTATTGGCTTCTGGCAATTTTCTTCATTTCTTTTTCCCCAACTCTGTCTTCTCTGCATAGCATGTACCTGCAATACTCTTGAATTCTGTTAACAATGTTTGTTCTGCTTCCAGATTTGGAGACTGTGTTGCATGTGAATAAGGAAATCATGACTTCTACTCAAGACCTCACAGGTATTTACATAAACAAATTCCTTGATCCAATTTATTATTTTAAGCTACCTTTTTTTTTTTTAATAATAAGTGGATTCATTTCCCAGGTTTAGTGAACAATTTACTGGAAAGCCACTTTTACATTTTCTTGTCTAATGTGGTTGTTCACTAATGGAAAAAAAATTATTCAACAGAAATTAGGTCCTTGACATGGATTCTAGATGAACTAGTTGTGCTAATATTTTGGTGTTCCCTAGAAGCTACGTGCTACATTGCCTGCATGTAGTGAAAAATAAGCAAGGGCCACAACATCTCCATGGGTGCCACTGCCCAGATGTAATGCAAAGTAAACAAGGGTTACACCACCCAGCATAGGCTAATGGTGTTAGATGTGCATCTGAAGGAGTATAAAATGAGGCAGAAAACACGTGGAGATCTGAAGATAAAGTGGTGGAATTTGAAACACAATCTCTTTGCAAGAAAGAGATGCTAGAACAATCAACAAGCTACATGGGGAGATGGAAGGGGACATTAATTCTATATGGAATGACATAGCTCTCGGAACATAATATAGCTAAGAAGGTGTTAGGGGGAATCGAAGGATTATACCCCTATGCATAAAGATTCGAAGGGATGTACATTGTTTTATTTCAAACCTCAAACGGCTCTGATTTTACCTTCATAATCTGAACTTCAGAACTTATTGTTTCAACATTAGCAAGTCCTGTGTGTTACCTTATCTGGTAACCATTTTAATTTTTAAATAAGTCATGCAATGGTCGCCGTTCTGACCTACAAAATCTACTAACATTATAACATATTGTTATTACTTCGCTGTTCATTAGAGTAAGAATCTCACCCTTGACAAATCTATTGTAACTCTAGATTCTAAAACTTTATTATGTGAAAATGCTGACATGTAAGAACGTGCATTGAATTTCACTGCTGATAAATATTGTCCTGAAACAACTCAAGCCTAAATGTCTATTTGATGTTTTTGTCTCTCGCTGGAGGGTGCATGGTTGGGAGGGGGGGGGATATCTTATTCATATCCATCTAAAGATTGAAATAGCTCACCTTTTGTGTTTTCTTGTTTTCTTGCAGGATGTACAGAAATTAACCCTGAATGCTATAATAACTTTGGCCCTTAAAATGGGAAAGCCCAAAAGTTGTCTATTTGAACTTAAGACTCCTTTTGCATTCTAACTTCTGAAGAAACTAAGAATCCTATTTTATTTTATTTTTTTGAAAATGTAATGACATATTTCACTATCTCCATATATTAATATTTCGTGATTTGCAAACTCAGTTTTTCTCAGCTAGTTCTTTTACCTGTGGTTTAGAATTCTTACTGGATGATTTGTTGGGATACTTTAGCTATCTAAAACTAGTGGTGCGAAGTATTTTATGTTTTCAATTTTACAGTCTGTCTATTTCATGTGGTGCAATTCCTTATTAATTAAACTGTTTCTTTTCCCTCTCTCTTCTTTTTCTTTTTCCTCTTTTGTTTATGTTATCTCTGTTTAACGACTGATTTATTGATCAGCCCTCCTTCAGTCTAATTTTTGAAAGATTCTGAAAGCCATTAGTTTAAGATTGCAGGAGTTTGAAGCAACATCTTCCTGTTATGTAGTAGAGGATGTTGTCTTTTACCCAAAGTAGTGTGCATGAAAAAAGATAGAAAAGAATCTGCAAGCTCTTAAACCACTAAGACATATTCTCTGCCCCACATGCCAAAAGAAAATAAGAAGGAAGAAGGAGAAGAAGAAAGCAATTAAATTATAAAACTCTCTTTTTTAATAATCGAGAGATTTGGGCAGAAAAGTTCCCTTCAAAGGCTATCTCTTTTTTCTGTCAGTTTCTTTCAAACTAAATATATACAGGAACCTCTGTTTCTTTTAAACTTTCAAACTCAACATAAATCTGGAGCTTTTGTGGCTGCTTCTGCATTTCTGGTTGTGGTACATGTAGAGTAAAACACTATCCCTTGCTTAGGTTCTTTGACCTTTATTCACTAGGTTGATTTTTCAGTTATTATCTTATTAAATTTTTATTGAACTTCTTTGCCATGCTATCTGAAGTTTGGTGCTTGTCTTAAACTGATGCATTTTACTAGTTCCAACACCCCCCCCCCCAAAATAAAAAAAGCACAAAAATGATATCTGAAGTCTGAACTTCCTTTTCTGAACTTATGTAAAAAATTGATTGTCCAGATAATGAAGCTGATGGGCAGCAGCAGCCAGATTCACAGATGCAGTCTTCATCTGCAAATGGAATTTCTCATCCAGGTATTGGTACGCAGAATGTTCAGTATGCAACACCTTCACAGCTTGGAACTGGTCATGCTATGGTATGAACTTCACGTTTCAGTGGCCTTTCTTTCCATTTTGTCTTAAAGAACAAAATATGTTTCTTCAGCAGTTTTCCATCCTCGGTGCTCTCTTTGGAACTGGCTTCTTAATATTTAATTAAAGAAATCCTTAGGAATGTTTTGTTTTGTATAGGCCGTAGCCATTCAGTACCGTCCACATGTCTTGCCTGTGGTAGTTATAAGAGATAGACTACATAGTGGTTATTTTGTCATTGAATAAAATTGATTCTGAATATTATGAAGTCATGATGAATTTTTTTCCCCAGGTTTATTCTCCCTTTAATTCATGGATGAGTTAGATCTTTGCACTCCTTGTCTGAGTTCTGAAGGTGGGAATTTCCCCATGTGCCTTAACAAACGAATTTGAAATTTTTTATTATATGAAAGGGATTCTCGATGCTGGAATTTTCTTGAAAGTGTTTAAAATGTGCTTTTCTTATCAGCACTTAATTTATCTTGAACTCTTCCTATGTCGTGCTTTATTACTAATCTTTACATGTCCGGTCTCAAGCCCGGATAAAAGAGGAGCGTTGTGTTGGGCAGTTGATAGCCAACGTAAAACTCTGTCGAATCCTTATAACATGGATAGACAATTTGATTGTCGTTGTTTGATCCATTTACCTGACCCCACCTAATTGGAAAAGGCTTTTGTTGTTGTTGTTGTTGTTGTGCTTAATTTAGCCTCAGATGGCTTTAAGACTTCTGACAAATAATGATGAATTACATTGCAATCTGAAGTTTTGCTGTATAATGTTAAGTTTCCTTAGAGGTTGTGTTTGGTGATTTGAGGTTGATTTTTTTTAAGCAATCAGAGTTTTTTGACCTGGCAATTGAAGGTTAATGAATGATTTCCTGAGCAAGTATTGGTGCCAGTTGTTATCTATTCTTGATGTGATATCAAAGAAGTAAGAAGTGGCTGTTCAGACTTGGTCAGGCGACTGAATTACTTCAGCCCCTCGCCACCCCCACCCTGCCCCGGCCCCCGCCCCCTGTACATTTTATCCATTTGTGATGTGGCTTTTGGTTTTTCTGTCCCATCTTATTTTAGAATGTAAACTTTGTATGCACTTTACTGATTTCTGCTGCTGTTTTATTTAATTGAAGGCACCACCTGCTTACCCATATCCAGATCCATACTATAGAAGCATCTTTGCTCCCTATGATACACAACCTTATCCCCCACAACCCTATGGTGGACAGCCAATGGTTTGTTCTAATTTTTTAATGTTGATGTTTGTAAGTTTGTGGCTTCTTGTGAAAACCTTTTTCTGATCCTGAGATTATTGAACCATATCTTGTGCCAGGTCCATCTTCAGTTAATGGGAATTCAACAAGCTGGTCTTCCTCTGCCAACTGATGCAGTTGAGGAGCCTGTTTTTGTCAATGCAAAACAATATCACGGTATATTAAGACGTAGGCAGTCCCGTGCTAAAGCTGAATCAGAAAATAAAGCTATAAGGAACCGGAAGGTATATCATTATCCCTATCTGTCATAGTTATTTAATGATGCCAAAAGTTGAATAAGAAAAAAAAATTATTAAAAAGAGGAAAAAGAAGGGAAGAAGGTTCCTGGAAGTTGTGTTTTCAGCTGCTAGCTTCTTAATGTTGGTATTGATTTCATGTGTCTCCATAGATTTATTTGACTCACATGCTCCCATGCATCCTAGCATTCGTCCTATATGGATGTACTTACTAGATCGTTAAACAAATCTTTCAGCCATACTTGCATGAATCTCGACATTTGCATGCTCTGAGAAGAGCAAGAGGATGTGGAGGTCGGTTTCTGAATTCAAAGAAAAATGAGAATCAACAGAATGAGGTTGCATCTACTGACAAATCGCAGTCTGATATCAATCTAAATTCTGATAAAAATGATCTTGCGCCATCAGATAGGACATCCTAAAACTACAGTAATGATGATGCCTTAGACAGCAGGGATCAGTTGTATATCATGAGACCAATCTCCAACCAACACCAACCACAGATATTTTGCTATTGCTTCATTCTGGCTCTGTACAACCCCATAGGTATAGGTTTTGTGTAGTAGGTATGTTAGGGAGGTTGCAAGATGAAGCAGGTAAAATGTAATTGGAGTGGTTTAATCAAATATTCTCCTCAATGTGGTCCTTTCTAGCCTTTGGTAGGTGAGAATTTATTGTGTGGGCATTTCTTTGTATTTGGTACCGTGGATAGATTAGAGATTATCTGAACCCATGATGGTTTGGTTGGATCATGTTTATTTAGCTTGTTAGAGACAGATTGGCTGTTGTTGTCTTTGTCCTTTGATTCATTGTTGTCGAAGAGGATGAGACGTTAAAATAGTTTCAACCAAGATTGGTGAATATTGGTAGGTGTTTCGTACAATAGCAGATAGAAAGAAAGGCTTCGCATCTCTTGTCCATATTGAATTATAAATTGATATTGGTATTTTGGTAGTGAAACAATTGACCTAGAGTTTCAAATACTTTTCCCAACCCAAGGGAGAAAAGCCCAGACCCTTTTTATAAGCAAAGATCCAACTATAGAAGGGGGAAAAAATTGTTTTAATAAAGGGGGAAAAAATTGGCATCCTTTGTTGCGGTGCTCATGCAGTAGGCACTATTACTGCTTGTTGAACAAATATAGAAGCAAGGTTTAATAGTCAATGATGCAAGAGTTATTAAGGAAAGATATTTTTTATTATAAATCTTCAGTTCATATGTTAAATGAAAGCCACATTGAAATACTTCCAATGTTAAGCATATAACTATGAGCATCATTGTAGCCAAAAGTAATAATAATAATTAAAAAAAAAACTCTGATCATAATCACATTCTGTTGTTTGTTTTATTCCCCTCACCTAAACTTTCAATCACCCAAAAAAATGCTCCTTTGCTGTACATTACCTTATATATAAAAAAAATGTTACATTAGCTGTACAATAAGTTCTTAGATATTGCAGGCAGGATGATGGCAGCTCTCCAACTTGTGTAAATTTCGGGAAGCCATATTCCCGGGGAACTGTAGTTCTAATTTGTCCACTTCCATAGTTTCTTGAAAGAAAAACTAAGGATAATATTATTACTTTTTTGGTAATGTATAAAGGTTTGAGTCTATGAACTCGTGCAAATTATCCAAACTCTTCACCGACAATGTAATCTGACTCATCTATGTTTTTTTTCTTTCTAATTATTCCAAGTAGGTGAGGGTTCCACGTGATATGGCCGTGGTTATTTTGTTTGGGGTTTTTGGGCATGGTCTTTCTGTTGGCTTTGAAGTAAAGGGAAGCTGATTTAAGATACTCAATCAGGATTTTCTCTATATTGAACTGAACGTTATGGAAGGTTTGTAGATTTAAATCTAGATTTCCCACAAGATAAAAGGAGGAATGTCAAGGATTTTGTAATGTTTGTTTAGGTTGAATCAAAGTATGTAGTTTTGGGGGATTCTGGATTTTCTTTTTCTATGTTGGATCATGTAAGTGAGGAGAGGTGGTTTTTACAAAGAGGTAAGTCCAGAAGGCCCCCGAGAGGTTTTGTTTTGGGGCAGTGACCAAGTAAATGATACACAGTTTCAGGATATTGGTTGCCAAGTTCACAGGCTGGATTTTTCAGAATATGCCAAAGACAGAGAATCCATATCACGGGAACAAGGTTATGGGCTATTTTCCAAAGGAAAGTTTGTCGGTGTGGGGGGATATTGGCCTGCTAAATCAATTTTTTCCAAGGGAGTTGTGGATATGTTGTAGCAAATATATTTTTAAGAAGAAATTTGTAAGGTTCTCTAAAAGAAAAAACTATCAGGACAATTAAAGTTACAGATTAATTCACATTGCTGATTTATTGTTGGAATAGTAATTGCAAGGATTTTGGGTATTAACCAAGGAGGGAAAATGGTATGAAGGAGATGGATGTTCCAGTTGCTATGTTCTGTGATAAACTCTTGGATGGTTTTGGGGTGTAGGGTAGAGTCATTTGGTTGAAAAACAGCTGTTTTGGTTTTAATGCAATTTTCAACTCAGCATCTTGTAGGGTTGTAAGAGCCCAGTTGCCGTCTAAAGCAGTTTTTGACATTGCTGTCACTGTCACATAATTGCTTCCCAAACAAAAAATCAGAAAGTTTTAAGATATAGTTTTGAAAATGAGTTTCTTTCAGATACTTTTCCTTGAAAACCTGACCCTGAGATCGTTAGGTTTGGTAAAGATAATCCAGAGTACCCCTCCCCCCTCTCTCTTTTTTTCTTTCTTTCTTTTATCCTTTGGGGTAGTTATAAGGGTCCAAGGAAGAAAATATTTTGTATTGGTTGGGGAGGGGATTATCTTGTAAATGGTATATTTTCCTAAATGTTTGGAAATTTGAAAAAATTAAAATAAAGAACCCCATTTTCAATTTTATGTTTTGAAAATATATTTTTTTCAAAAAATAAATCTCCAATTGCTCATATTTCCTTTATCTTTCTCTTCTAAAAATGAGAAGAGGTTTTTTTATCTTTTATTTTTTTTAAGAAAAATAAAAAGGAAACAGAAAAAAAATTAAAAAAGAAAAAGAAGGGAACAAAAAATGAAAAATATAGAAAAAAGGAGAAAAGGAAAGAATAAATATGAGAAAATAATGGTTGGCCCAATCCAAAATCCTCACTTGAAATAGCACGCATTATTACTAGTTCATGACCAGTTGGTAAAAATATTATAGCAAATTAAATTCTGTCCGAAGATTGGTACAGAAACATAATCCCACACAGCCCATTCAAAGGCTACCCACAGAAACTAATTCTCTAATAGCAACCAATCAATTGACTGACAAGTGACAACTTATCTTCGCAACTGAGTACCCTTTCCTCTTAAGGAACTAATCCTTGATCTCTTGAATTCTAAATAGAAAAATAATAAATAGTTGACTTTTGAAAGAAAACGAATTAATTGTGGATATTATAGGAAATTAAATGTACAAATATAGATTAGAATGTAGATAAACAAATTTTGTCATAGATAAATAACTTATATGGGTATTTATATGTGTCATAAGTGCAGTTTAAAATAAGTTAAATAGTATTTAGATAAACATTTTAAAAAAATATTTTTAAAAAATCCTTTGGTATAAGTGTTGAACATTTAAAGAATATGTTATGAATTGTGTCAATTTTTTAAGGTTAATTTTGTAAATAATTATTACAAAGATAATTAGCATTTAAGGTATTTTTAACTTTTATAAAGACTTATTTTCATAAGTTTAAATTTTTAGCTTATAAAAATAAGTTTAAAACAGCTTATAAAATTTTTATAAGCTTTTTTAAAACTTATCTAAACGAAATAAAAAATACTTTATAAACACTTATTATAATAGGTAAACTCAAATAAATTACATATAAGCATATTTAAATGGGGCCAAAATAAAATCTTAATACGAGCATCTCCACTTGCTCCTAATATACTAAGGGCCCGTTTGTTATAGATTAAAAAAAATTAATTTTGACTTTTAATAATTTAGAGATTATTTTTTAGAGATTTTTAAGAAAAATAGAAGCTATTTTATGTTTGTTTACAATCATAAAAATCATTTTTTTAAATGAGAGTAACTTTTCTCTTTTCTATCGCAAGAGATTTTTTTCAAAAGTTAATGAGAATAACTTTTCATTTTAACCATAAAAATGATTTTTTTAATAAACTTAAACAAACACAATCAACATCATTAAAAATGATTTTTTACTTAAAAATAATAATTTTTTCATCAAATAATCTGTAACAAATAGGCTCTAAATCACACATTTAATCCTCTTAAAATATCATCTTAATATAAATTAGTTTGGGTGAATATACAATTTTGTGGTTTTCTTTCCATTTCTTCTTCTTTTTACATGACATCCAAGCAAAAAGAAAAAAGAACGTAGTTTTACTTAAATTTTCATTTTTCACTTTTTATTTCATTTCTTTTCATTTTCTTCCCAGATAAACTAATATATTTAATTAAAATTAATTAACTTTTCAGTACAAACTACTTAAATATATTTTTTATAACAAATCCACTATTTAAATCTAAGCCTTAAAAATAATTCCCGTTAAACAGAAATAGTGGATTTAATTAAGGCTTAGATTTAAATAGTCGATTTGTCAAATAATAAAACAATAAATTCCCAACAAATCCTCATGCAAGGCCACAAAGACGAGTCAACCTTAGGTTAAAATTTTCAGAAACTACTAAACGAGCCTTAACCACAACAATTATAAAGATTGAAGAAATTATTAGTAGCAGTTCAGGGAATTATGATGTGCTATGGTCACCTGTTGCTACGTACGTGCGTTTAATTACTATCAGCACAAGGAGGCTATAATTTTAAGCCTCATTTTGCCTTTGACCCCCCCGTCTTAATGAATATTATAGGCTTATAGCATGGAGTGATGGAACAGTAGAGGGACAGGAGCAACGTCCATTCCCTAACTTATTAAGGAGTTGATTCGTGAATTCCAAGTTGTGAATGGTGTTAGAGTTTATATGATTATTAGCAAAATTTGCTTATATGGAAAGGTGAAAGCATATCCTACCAGTTATTCTGGAAGATTATGGCTTCTGTGGGATGACTCTAAATGTCCTTTTTTTATGCTTTAATCATCATATCATAAATTCATAATCTTATAAAAGCTTGTTCACAAGATTTCTGCAATTTGTCTCACAATTAATTCACTTATGCTGCACTTCGTAATGTCATATAAATATATAGTAGTGTTGCTTACAAGAATAACAACTTTGGCCTTTGGTTACTATTGCAGGAAAGTAGAAACAAAATTCTTTACCATAACTGATTATCATGACATGAGTAGCTGCTACACGGTTCAGCAATAACAATGACAATATCCCCCATTCTCAGGGCAACCGGTTGAGCAATCATGACAATAATCCCCACAATCTTCTGGACGATGACACTGCAGTGGTGGCTGCGGTGGAAAAGGACACCCGCAGCCACAAACACCAGCTATGCATTGTTTAACACTGCATCCATGACACTTTGTTTCCACACAATCACCAACAACGTTAGACTGCTCTGCTTTTTCCTTCATCACCATGTCCCTGGCTTTTGTTTCATATTGCAGACCTAGGATCAAGAATCAGGATTATGTAGCTATTACTCACGTTTATTCATTTAGTTTGGTTTATAACACTCAATTTTAAGTAAATTTTTCTTTAACTCAAAAATTGACTTGACTTCTTTTATCTTAATTTCCCCCCTCTTTCTGCTTTAGTTACAACCAATGCTATCAGTGAAGTGTAAACTGTGTATAATCCCACTTGGATTTGGTAATGCACTAATTATTTATATGATAGATTTGTTTTAGGAAATATAGAATAGTTGAATAACAGTTTATTCAAAAACTTTCGCCCTTAAATAATTTTTTTATTGTTTTTACAAGTTATATACTAGAAAATCGGACCGGACCGGTTCGACCGGGAACCGATCACCTCACCAGTCCGGTCCACCTTAAAAAATCAATCAGGCTGAAAATCGGTCAAGAACCGGTGAACCAGTCGACCCGGATCGATCCAATTAGGTTCAACTGATCCTCTTTTTTTTTAAAATTTTTTTTTTTGCTAATTCAAATAATGTCATTTTGATCTAAAAATTAAATGTAAGTCAATCTAAAAAGAATTTTATATGAAATACTTAAACTTATATTATATAGAAGCTTAGAAACTGAATGTATAATTGATTATATATCTTTTTGAACTGAAATTGAAATTTTTTTAAACAAAAAAAGGCTATAATACTGTTACAAAATACTTTAGACTCTCAAAAAATAAACTGTAAATTATTTTTTATCATTTGTGTTATTTTTTATAATTTGTTTAATTAGTATATAATATATATTTATATATATATATTTAAATTGTTTAATTATACTCTGATTTAACCACAATTTAACTACGATTCAACCATTAAATTTTAAATCAGTTCCTTGACTGGTTCAATTACCGTTCGATTTTCATAACCTTGATTATATTGTTAAGCAACTCAAATTGGGTTAGTAGTGAAGAATTTGGGTAATTTGCAGAGAGTTATAAATTCAAATCACTACCATTGAAAAAAAAAAGGAGTAACACTAGAGAGCTCGGAAGATTTTATACCAAATTGACAGAACATAAACAATTTCAGTTGATTTCAAAAACCGCACATGTGGGATCCACATCTGTCTTGCACATTAAATTCGATAATACATTTTCCGGGCTCTCCGTCAATTTCCAAAAAAAAGTTATATAGATTAAATCATGGATAAAAATTTAAAATGACAAATTTAGATTCAATAAGTTTCCTAATTATAATTCCTTCTACATATATAATTGTAAAAATTTCTGTAAATGCTATCAAATAAAACAAATGGTGAATATATTCAAACATGCGAGACTATGTAAGAAAGCATATTTGACTTAGAAAAAGAAATAGACTGCATGGACTTTTTTCCCCGAACTGCATGGACTTCCAGTAGAGCAGGTTCGGCAATTTTGATTTGTTCCCCCTAATCATTGTTTTTTTCTTTTCTTTTTGTATAAAAAGTTTAAAGAAATAAGACTGTCCCATCTTAAGGTCACACTATGTCACAGGCTCAGTATCTCAAAAATATATATATATATATATATATATATATATATATCTTATTAGAATAAAAAGAAAAGTATCACAAACAAATTAGTGAGAAAATTCATAATATAGCAACTATCAACACATACGTTTATTAATTAGTTTTATCCTTATTGGCCTCATGCTAACATGCATGTCGTTTTATTGCGGACTAGATCACATGTTCTTCTTTCTCTCTTATTCAGATACTTGCACCTAATATATATAAAATAATTTTAAAAAAATTAGTCAGACTTTGATATATTAATATAGTTTATTATCATATTTATTTGATTAACTTGCTCTAATTACAAAAGAGATGTAAAAGATGTGGTTATGTGAATGAAAATCAGGGGTAAGAGCAAATACCCAGAACATTATATTGATATAATTCAGAATTTATGTGCGTTTAAATTAGTTTATTTTATATTCAAAGCAGCTTATAAAACTGGTTTTGATAAGTTTTTAAATTTTTTTACATGATATTTTTTAAAAAAAAAATAAAAGCTATTTTATATTTAGATGCATGAACAACTTTTTATGTTATAAAAAGTATAAAAAAACACATTTTTTAGTGCTTCAACTTATTTTTTTTATAAAAGTTCATTTAAACCTACCAAAATATAAGAAAATTACTTTTATTTTAAATATTTTTTAACAAAAAAATACATCTAAAAGACACATAATCAAAGAATGCTTTTACTGATAAATTCTTTTTGTGTAATAATTAAGCAAAATCGAACATGTCACAAAAAATAAAAAAAAATTCTGGCTGCAAGTTTCTCTGTCTGGATATGCTTTTACCGAAAAGTCAAGAATATAGGTGCAAAATTCAAATCCCAAATTAGAAAAGAAAAAAGAAAAAATCCCCAGTTTTATACTATGTGTGATATTAACGAGTAGAAGACCGAATGGAAAAGTTCTAGAGATTGGAGACAAACCTCATTCTGGTTTGAAGAGTGAGAACCATTTACCTGAGGGTTCTTCAACTTTGAACAAGTTAGAGGAAGCCCTATTATCATAAAAACCATAGCCCTTGTCTACCCACCCGTTAGAGTCACGGAACCTGTAAACAGCACAGAAGCATGCACACTCCAAACGTAGCGAATAGCAAGAGCAAAAGGGTCCTCATGTTCTTGTTATGGCTATAGGAAATATGCATACAATTGGAAGGGACAGCAATCTAATTTAAATAGTAAAAAAGCTCGAGAAAGGTTGCTTGAAAAAATGTATCTCTAGATTAAAGCCGATGAAGGCTAAACAAAATGGAATTTAGGCTCGAGAAAGGTTGCTTGAAAAAATGTATCCATAGATTAAAGCCGATAAAGGCTAAACAAAATGGAATTAAGGTGCAATTTTTGGAAAGAATTGAAAGGATTGTGTAGCATATTTTGCTTATGATTTTGATTGCGGTATAATGGAAGCCAGCATCTGGTAAGGTATGAAATCTAGTTCAATTTCGGGTGAATCAAGGAGGAGATACTTCTCTTCTGTGATTTTAAAATTAAATTTGTGTATATTATCTTTTCTAGAGCATTTTACGAAGGAAAGTATTATTAGGGATTCCAAATTGCAATTACACTATACTACATACAAAGAAGGTCAAACTGAAAGGTAAAGCATAATTAAAGGGTAAAATAACAAAGGTACAAATGACTCTACCAGAAACAAAAATCCCATGTTGCAATTTATATCCAGAATCTCAAGGCATGATGCCTTTGAAAAAAATATATACTATAAAATGTAATGAATTTCCTTGTAGATGTAATTTATTATTCCTTTAAAATAAAATAAAAGATTAGAAAACTTGTTAGAAATAGGAATATGAAACTTAATAAATGAGAGTAAATAGAAAATTTTATAAGAAAATAGACAAAAACTAAAGCAACCAACAACGAATTTATCAAAACACTTCATTTGTAATATTTAAGTTTGATTCTCACTTGTTAAGTTTTTGTTAAAAGTTTCTTTTACTTTCTTAATCAAATGAATGGATATATTTTAATTCAAAACAATATCCATTTATGAGATGATTATATTAAAAATAGTTTTGATAATATTTAAGTTTGATTCTCACTCGTTTAAGTTTTCGTTGATGGCCTAATGCTTGTGGTGCATACTCTAATCTTAATATTATTTTTTTACCAAGAATAAGACAGGAATTAAAGAAAATTATGGGAGAAAAGTCTCCCTTTTTTGCACTAACTGAAGTGTCAGTTTAACTCTTATTATAAAATCCTTTTAGTGAATTTTAAATTCTTACACTATATATAAAGTCTGCCACATAAAACTCATTTATTCATGTAACTGAATATAAGTTTTGGAGTCTCATAACATATTAGTTTCTCTAATAAATTTTATTTGTGGAATACAAAGAACATATTTGGTTTAGCTTAATAATTTAGAAAAATAGCTTTTTTATCATAAAAGTTATTTTTTTTAACAACTGTTTGGGTTGTTAGATTAAAAGTTTTTGATTAATTTTTTACACTAAAAATAGCTTTTTCTTAAAAGGTAAAATTTAAGCATTTTTCTTATAATTTATTATAATTATTTCATAGTTATAAGAGATAAATATCATTTTTCCCTTAAGTAAATAATTTATTTAATTATTTTATATTTCTTTTAGTAATTTAATATATAAAAGTAATTTTTTTCATATAATTTAAATAAATTTTTTTCTTAAAATAAATTATAAACTAATATAACCAAATATAAATTAATTTTTTTAAAAATTAATTATATATATAATTCGTTTTTAATATAATTTTTTTCACAATTAATTTAGACATACACTAAATAACGACTGTTTAATTCGGGGTAATTAATTATGTAATAAATTAGCTTTGACTAAGTTATAGCTTCGAGAGCGCATTAACCTCTAAGATAGTAATTTGACAAAATAACCTAAATGGTTAGCTTGGAAAAAATAATTTCAATTTGATTCCTTTTGAAAATTAATTAAATATTCAACTACATTAATCAATAATTTACATATAGTTAAATATCGTATCAATTATCATAATGAAGATAAATTGTTGGTTAACCGTATATAAATTATTAGTTAATATAGTTAAATATTTAATTAATTTTTAAAACAAATTTAATGGGAAGAAAAACTTCCAAGCTAGCTCTATGGGTTATTTTCTGTAGTAATTTTTAGAAGAAGCTGCAGTTGACTAATGGCTAGCATAAGGTCGAAGTTGGCCCTTTGTAAACCATCTGCCAATGGCTCCCAGTTGCAATGACATTGAAAAATAGTCCTCCCAATTTGAATAGGGAGAAAGAAAGTCATGTTTCTTATGCATAAAATGAGTGGAAATAAAAAAAAATGAAGGAATAATTTTTTCTTTGTTTGGCAATAATTTAAGGGTGGAAATAAGAATTTTTTTTTTTAATGGACCCTATATTATTCCTTCGCTCCCTTTTGAGAGGAATTGAAAAGGAAAGGAAACTAAATTTTAACTTTATCCATTTTATCTATTTTATTCAATTTATTAGATGAAAGGTAATAAAGTAATTTAATATTTAGTTATATACATTTTTATTATTTTTTTTATGAAACCAAATAAAGAAAGGGAAACATTCTTTTTTTTTTTTCATTAGTTAATACTCGTGCAAAGCAGTATTTAGATTTATTCTCCCAAAATGCCTAAGAGACATCCTAGACCTAAATCTTGTGAGAAAAATGGGTGTCTTTGTTATTAGGAAAATTCTATGTGAAATTTATATAACATATTTATTTGATTAATTTTATTTTTGGTCCACTTAATTGTATAGAAGTTCGATTTTAGTTTACAAATTTCATTTGTTGAAATATCATTCTTCATTATTTCTAAATTAATGTGATACAATCCATCCTTTAGTTTTATTCTTTGAATTGAGAATAATTTGACGTTATTTTTTGTGTTGACAAGAGGTATCCTCACACTTATGATTGTTAAAATATTGTTTCAAAACTTAAAATCTTACAATTTTATGTTTTGAAAACATAAAAACTTGTTAAATGTTAGTAAAAACTAGTTATAATAAAATCGTTAAAAACTCATTTTTAACTTAGGAGTTTACATTTTTATGTTTGAAGGCAATTGGACAAGGTTTTGCTTTTTTTTTTTTTTGGTTATGGATTTAAAATTGGATATGGGCGACCTGTTAAGCTGCAGTGGTAATTGAGCTTGATGTGGTGGTAGTTGAGCTTGCTAGTTTGGTAGTTCTAACTTGCTGCTACGGTGGTTGAGTAGTTCGATAATTCTAGCTTGTGTGATGGTTTGGTAGGTGTTCTTCAATATTCAAGTCAAGATATTCACCCTATTGATAATTTAGATGATGAAAATGAAGAAAATAGAAAAAGGAAAGAAGGCAATATGGGTAATATTTCTCCTAGCCTTAATGATGAAGATTTTATATATCAATATTTAGGTACATATTTTATTTGTAAAATAATATCTTATTTAATATGTAACATCTGCGCTTTTACATTTCACTTTTACTTACCCTTTAGTGTTTTTTTGGGTGAAATATCATTTTTGACAACCTTATTCACACATTTTGGATGTGAGATTAATTTTCTTTAGGTTGATAAGCTTTATGATAAAATCATCTCAATAGTGACAACTCTCAAAATTTGAACATTTGACATCCTCTTAAGTATCATTTACCACTTCAACTAAATTGTTAATATTTGACATTGCTTGTATACGCGTGGCACTCATTACTATCACAACATTATTTGTTAATGTGAAGATGACATGACATAAATCCCTATTAAAAATAAAAAATGTTATATGTCACCCTCTTTTATTTAATTTTTATGTAGCAACAAATTAACAAAGATATTTAATTACAATAGTTTGAAAATCATAAAAGCAACATTCCTATAATTGAAATTGGGGGACAATATTCTTTGTAAAATTAGTGAAATAAAAATGAAATTAAGACCAAATTTACTCAAATATGTATAGAAAATAAATTTTGTAACTAAAATTAGAGGATTTTTTTTTATACATTGAGAGGTGCAATTACTTAGATTGGGGAGAGGGATAGGTGTGCAATTATTTAGTGTGTGTTTGAATTATATTTTACAAACTTGATTTTAGATAAATTTAATTTTGTAAATTTAATTTTAGTTAAAAGTGAGTTTGAGTGGAGTGATTTATGTTTGGAAACTTTTATCTAAAAATTGATTTTGTTAAAATGAATGTTATATGTATAATATTAATAAAAATCACTTTTAGATGTGTAATTACCAAAAAAAATATAAGTTATTTTGAGTTAAATTGTTAATAAATTGATGTTAAAAAGTAATTATAAATAAAATAATGGCAAAAATATTCTTTTAAAATTAAGTTTATTTAAAATATTGTAAAATAAAATTACTTTAAGTATAACTATAATAATATTTTAAAAAATTATTAGATTATATTTATTTAAATATGATTAAAATAATAATATAATACCAAATTATAAAAATATTTCTGTCAATACATACACAAACATATTTTATTTCATCATAAAAATAACAATATTACTTTCACATATTTTATTCAAATGTGATTCTCTCTCAAATATGTTGGTACAACATTTAAAATTTATTTTACCTCCAAAAACGTAATTCTGGAGTGACGCTCCTTAGATAGGGAGGAGGGATAGGTAGGTGGTCCTCGTATAGGAAAATGTAAACTTCTTTTAACTTTTTGTACTTCACGGGGGTTTTCCAAAATTTTGATGATAATTTAGATGATGGGTTGAGAATTGAAGTATCAAATTTTGACCTTTCAATCGAGATGAGGAATAAGAGGGAGTAAATTGGAACACGTGCTGACCACAACCAAACAAAACTTCGTAAGAAATCCCATCCTTCACGTTATCATTTCTACACTATTAAACATAAAGCAAATTCTGCACCTTCTTCCAGTTGTGTGACAAATCCAAGGAAACCCTAACTGAGAAAATCAACAAGTTTTGGCCATTCGATCTTATATACCATAGATCTCTTCACTTTTTGGTCACACTGCCACAAGTGGAATGGGGAGGAAAGAATCATGAGTTGTTAAGGACTTCTGCTCTTTTCATTGCCCAACTTATAAACTACAAGAAAGGCACCAACCATAAAAGTTGCCATTATTGTAGGCTGTAATAAAAAGTTCTAGCAAGCTAAACTTTGTTCTAGTCTAGCACCCAATATATTCAACAACTAAATTGAAGTACATGAAGGAAGAGAAGACAGAGAAAAAATCAAAGTAGGAACTTATTATGAATTCATGAATCTGCCGTTCTCTTTGTCGCTCACTCAAAATGTATTCATATAGATGCCGAAGTAAAGGTTTTACTGTTTGCCAATACCAGTCTATAATAATAATGATATTTCGGATGGTTTTAAAATGTATTCATATAAAGTAATATAGTCATCACCAATTACAATTCACTACTTTTAATTACAATTTTTTTTAAATCATTTTGATATAAAATATATAATAGAAATATAATTAATTAAAATTTAATTTTAAAAATAATTAATTCAAAATAAATTAATAATAATAACTATTATTATCATTAATTTGAAGGGGTTGGTGTAAACACAAGTTTAAATTTTAGGTCAACAAACTAATCAGAAGATACCTTTTTTTATATATATAATTATTATTATAATAAAAAAAATGATAAATGAAAAAGAAATTAAAAAAAATGAAAGAAGTTGGAGCAGTGTTTGTGACTTCGTGTATCCTCTTAAAGTTGAGAAAAAAAAAAACCCCTCAGGGCTGAGGCTAATCAATCCCTGGTTCCATAAGCTTTAAACCCAACCCCCTTGCGGCTTCCCATAAACCTTATCTCTTCGCCTTCTCTCTCGTTTATCTCACTCTTTGTTTTCTTTTCTTCATTCATGGACAACACTCATCCCTTTTCTCCACAAACTCCCTACTACGTCTCAGACCAATCCGAAACTCTTCCTTCTTTCTCTTCCCCACAAAATTCTTCTCTACAACAACACAACCACGTTATGGGTGGCGTCGATGACGGCTCCGAGAACGATGGGTTTGTCAGTGGTGAGGAGGACTTTCCAGATGGCAAATCCACGGAAGGGGATGTTGTTCATAATGATACCCCTCTCCTCAATTCTACCGATTTTTTCACGCCCCTGCCTGAGAGGCCGAGGCCAATGGCCAACCCTTCGCTCGACGGTGCCGATGACGGAGTCTCCGAGGGTGGCGTTTTCGGAGCCACGAAACCGGAGCGAGGCGGTGATGGTAATTTCACTAATTTGGATTTGGATGGGGAGGGTTCGGGGGAGAATTTGGGACCTGGGGTTGCAGGTTGGGAAGAAGAGAAGGAGGACTATGAAGCGGTGAAGGAGAGTGGTTTTGGTGATAGCCACGAGGAATTTGTTGAGGCTTCTGCTGGTGGTGATGATGATAAGGGGTCTGAGACTGAGAGTGGAAAATTGGATGGAATTAATGCTGAGGAGAATGGGGTGAAATTGTACGACTTGAAGGATGGTGAGGTTGTCGTAGAGAAGAACAATGGGTTTTCATATGATGAACAGCATGCAATCCTGACAGAAGCTGAAGAAGGTGGTGGTGGTGGTGGTGAAGTGGGCACAGGAGGTTACACCCTGACTTGTGAACCTGATCATTATGATTCTTTGATTGTAGATAAGTCTGTTGAAAATGGTGATGTTCATTATACAGGTGCTGGAGACTCCCTCGTTGACACTCTACAGGTTAATTTGTTGGCGTCTGGAGTGGCTGTTGTTGGGGACAAGGAGGATGTTGAGGAATCTGGCTCTGAGATTAAAGGGGTGGAGGGTCCTGCTCGTGGTGTGAGCCTGGATAATGGGTTTGATCCAATTGATAAGCTTGCAAATGGGGATGCTAAGTCTGATCAGAATGTTGACACTTTGGAGAAGGGACAGGAGAGTGATATTGATATTCTTGAGAAGGATGAAATTTTAGAAGTCGCAAGTCACATTCTGAAGGATGTGCAAGATGACATAAAGATAGAGGCTCATGCTGAAGAGGGGGACAATGAGAGCTATGTTGAGGCTCATGCTGAAGAGGGGGACAATGGGAGCTATGTTGAGGCTTATGCTGATGAGGCGGACAATGGGAGCTATGTTGAGGCTCATGCTGATGAGGGGGACAATGGGAGCTATGTTGAGCCTCATGCTGATGAGGGGGACAATGGGAGCTATGTTGAGGCTCATGTTGAGGCTCATGCTGATGAGGGGGACAATGGGAGCTATGTTGAGGCTCATGCTGAAGTGGGGGACAATGGGAGCTATGTTGAGGCTCATGCTGATGAGGAAGAAACTGGGTGCCATGTTGAGGCCTCTCGTGACTCCCTTACCTCTGAATATGTGAATCCCAATTCTTCCTGGCGCCTAGCTATGCGGCCAGATGAGGATGATGAGGAAGTGCATCATCCTGGTGATAGAGAGATCGATGGATCAGTGTCAGATGGGGAGGGTGAAGAAATGATCTTTGGAAGCTCCGAAGCTGCCAAGCGGTTCTTGGAGGAGCTGGAACAACAATCGGGCATTGGCTCTCACTCTGGTGCTGATAGCTCACGGGATCCCGCTCAGAGAATTGATGGTCAGATTGTGACTGACTCAGAGGAAGAATTGGACACTGATGATGAAGGAGATGGCAAGGAGCTGTTTGATTCTACTGCCTTGGCAGCTCTTTTGAAAGCAGCAACAGGTGCTGGACAAGATGGTGGTGGTATCACAATAACCTCTCAAGATGGATCAAAGCTTTTCTCTGTTGAGCGCCCAGCTGGTTTGGGATCGTCACTCCGGTCTGGTAAACCTGCCACTGGATCAAATCATGCTAATCTTTTCCCTCCTTCCATTAGTAGAGCTGGTACCAATTCTGATCTCAATTTGAGTGAAGAAGAAAAAAAGAAACTGGAGAAATTGCAGCAAATCAGGATAAAATTTTTAAGACTGGTTCAGAGACTGGGTTTTACTCTAGAAGAATCAATAGCAGCACAGGTGCTGTACCGGTTGACACTTGTTGCTGGGAGGCAAACTGGTCAAATATTTAGCCTAGATGCTGCAAAGGGGAGTGCTTCCCAGCTTGAAGCAGAGGGAAGAGAAGATTTGGATTGTTCTTTAAATATACTGGTTCTTGGGAAAACAGGCGTGGGTAAGAGTGCTACTATAAATTCAATTTTTGGTGAAATGAAGACCAGCATTGGTGCATATGGTCCTGCCACAACTGCTGTGACAGAAATTGTTGGGATGGTTGATGGAGTTAAGATAAGAATCTTTGACACACCAGGTCTGAAGTCTTCTGCACTGGAACAGAGTTTCAATAGAAAAGTCTTGTCTATGGTTAAGAAGTTGACAAAAAAATCTCCTCCTGATATTGTTCTCTACGTGGATCGTCTTGACACACAAACTAGGGATCTCAATGATCTGCCATTGTTAAGATCAATTACTGATGCCCTTGGTCCATCAATCTGGCGAAATGCTGTACTCGTTCTCACCCATGCTGCCTCTGCTCCTCCAGATGGGCCATCAGGTTCCCCATTGAGTTATGATGTATTTGTTGCTCAAAGATCTCATATAGTTCAACAAACCATAGGACAAGCTGTTGGTGACCTACGTCTTATGAATCCAAGTTTAATGAATCCAGTTTCTCTTGTTGAAAACCATCCTTCTTGTCGAAAAAATAGAGATGGCCAGAAGGTTCTTCCTAATGGTCAAAGTTGGAGACCCCTGTTGTTGCTCCTATGCTACTCGATGAAGATTCTCTCTGAAGCTGGTAACCTTTCAAAAACTCAAGAATCAGTTGACCATCGCAGGCTGTTTGGTTTTCGTGTCCGCTCCCCACCACTTCCATACTTGTTATCTTGGTTATTGCAGTCACGTACCCATCCAAAACTCCCTGCTGATCAAGGTGGTGTTGACAATGGCGATTCTGATATTGAGTTGGCTGACTTGTCTGATTCTGATCTAGATGAAGACGAAGATGAATATGACCAGCTCCTGCCATTTAAGCCTCTTAAGAAATCTCAGGTTGCTAAGCTTAGTGGAGAACAGCGGAAAGCATACTTTGAGGAGTATGATTATCGGGTGAAACTTCTACAGAAGAAGCAGTGGAGAGAGGAGTTGAGAAGGATGAGAGAGATGAAGAAAAAAGGTAAAACTGATGTAAATGATTATGGTTACCTGGAGGAAGATGATCAAGAAAATGGAAGTCCAGCTGCTGTGCCAGTCCCATTGCCTGATATGGCCCTGCCACCATCCTTTGACAGTGATAATCCAGCTTATAGATACCGTTTCTTAGAGCCTACTTCTCAGTTCCTGACAAGGCCAGTGTTAGACACCCATAGTTGGGACCATGATTGTGGTTATGATGGTGTAAACCTTGAACACAGTCTAGCCATTATCAATAAATTCCCAGCTGCTGTTGCTGTTCAGATCTCAAAGGATAAGAAAGACTTCAGTATCCACTTGGATTCCTCAATTTCTGCAAAGCATGGAGAGAATGGATCAACCATGGCAGGCTTTGACATACAAAACATTGGAAAGCAGCTAGCGTACATTTTAAGAGGAGAGACAAAATTCAAAAATTTCAAAAGGAATAAAACTGCTGCCGGGTTGTCTGTCACATTTTTGGGTGAAAATGTGTCCACGGGGCTGAAAGTTGAGGATCAGATAGCTCTGGGAAAACGCTTGGTATTAGTGGGCAGCACTGGGATTGTGCGGTCTCAAGGCGATTCTGCTTATGGCACTAATGTAGAAGTGCGGCTCAGGGAGGCAGATTTTCCTATTGGTCAGGACCAGTCTTCATTGGGTCTTTCTCTGGTGAAGTGGAGAGGGGACTTGGCTTTAGGGGCTAATTTTCAGTCCCAATTTTCTATTGGACGAAGTTATAAGCTGGCCGTTCGTGCTGGATTGAACAACAAGCAGAGTGGACAGATCACTGTAAGAACAAGTAGCTCAGACCAACTTCAGATCGCCCTTCTTGCTATTCTTCCAATTGCCAGGGCTATCTACAAAAACTTCTGGCCTAAGGCTAGTGAGAATTATTCCATCTATTAAATTTTGTTCTTTTGCTTGTGTTACTGGTTCAGGAAGTAGATTTTGAATTAAACATATCCAGTTGCTTATTTTCATTATTTTCTTCAATAATGAGTTATTAATTCCATATAGACTATTAGATCTCCTGCTATATTGGGGTGCATTTTGTGTGCCCAAAAATTTGTACTGAAATTGAGATGGAACCAACAGGGAATTTATTCATAGTTGTTTTTTTAGCTTCAATTAGTTGAATAATGTTAAACACTCAGATTATACTGTTATAATGCTTATACCTTCTGCTTTACTGTTGGAACTTTTGTTTTTTAGCTGAATACCTAAATATGAACTTTTATTTTTTAGACTACTTAGTTGGCCAATGCCTAAATATGAGTAGTCCAGGATGCTTAGTTAATTGGATGAAAATGTAGTGTACAACTGCACGAACCATTGGTCTAATTTAGTTTGAAATTTTCTTTCCTGAACCTATTTATAACATATTCTCATTTCAGTTTTTATGAACATAACTTAAAGCATTAGCTTGTCTACTATTTAGTATTTGCTATGAAGGATACAATTCATCAATTACAGCAAGATAATGCAGGATAGATACCTGTTGCATTATGAGATGTACTCAAGCACCAATTAATATTGTTCTTCCTTCCTTTAGTAGTTATGTGTTAGTGACAGACCTTGCTTAATGCTTGTAGGATAAGTGCCATGGCATAATGAGGCAACATAGCTTGCCTAGTGCATATTTACTGTTGTTGCTTGGTAGCATGTGCAAAAATTGGGATACAAGCATGAATTACCAGTGCATTTTTAATTGTGGACTACTTAAAGTTTGGATCTGTGAAATCAACTATAGATGATAGTTGGATTCTTTGCAGTGCTAATTAAATGTATTTTCATCATTTCCCTAATTCCCAGCGTATTTTTTTCCTCTCCTTGTGGAAGAAGTTATAGTTGCTCTGTACTTAAAAATGGCTTCCTTTAGTAAAAGTTAATTTAATTTTCTTTCTTCTACCTATGCTAGGAGATCTAATGAACAACTGAAACAATGGCAAATTGACAACATAGTTGTCCATTAATGATATTGTCTTCTATTGTAAAGTTTTTGTCTGCCCTTGTCTCTGCTACCAGCTCCACTATGAGTTTTTCTGGTTCTATTGACTTGTTCACGTAGTGTAGCTGATCAAATATCTCCCTGCCCTCCGCGAGCAATTTAATGATCTATCATAGTATATATTATTGGCTTCAGGCATTTTTTTCCTTTTTTCTATTTCCTCCCTCCTCTCTGTTTTTTAAGTCTAGCATGTTGATGCAATGCTCTTGCATTCTATTGGCCTTTTTTTCTGCTTCCAGTTTTGAGTAAGGTGTTGCATATGAAGTAGGCAATCGTGACTTCTGCTCATGACATCACATCACTGGTGTTTATTTTTTACATGAGCAAAATCCTTGATAAAATTTATTATTGTGTAAAACCATTTTAATCACGATGAATGGATCATGTCCCAAGGTTAGTGTACAATTTAGGGGGGAAATCTTTTGCATTTTTTTTGTGTCTAATGCAGTAGTTAATGGAAAATAATTCCTACTGATATTCAAAGAGAAAATAGCGCCTCGAAGATGGAAAGGGTGGTATGAGTTTAACAGTTGTGATGTTTCTAAGGTAACATTCATTTGTAAGAAATGAAAAATAACTGCCCTTCCTGGAAGAAAATTATCATTTAAAGAACGTGGTCGCACTTTTAATTGACATTTGAAGCTGATTGTGCTTTTTCAGCTACTATCTGCCTCCTTTTAATCTTTTGTTGCATTCTTCTGGCCAATGATCACCATATACTGGATGTCAACTTTTTCGGCTCCTCATGCCTGTAGTTAGTTATCTATCTTGAGTCGTTCCCCCATGTTTTTGGTTAACCCAAGCATTTTTTGAGATTGAGATTCTATTAGACAAAATTTGCTTGAGAAGCTTCATTCATTTTCTGTTTCTTAGTTATTTTTAACTTAGGTTAAAATAAACCTTTGGTCCCTATAATTTACACTCATTTTTAATTTAGTCTTTATATATTTTTTTTCTTCTTAAATCAATCATTGTACGTACAATCATTAGCAAAATGGTCTTTGTCATTAGTTTCGGTTATGACACCGTCAATTTATGGTCTCTATAGTTTTCTCTTATTTTTAATTTGGTCCTTATAAACTAATGGCGTCATAACCGAGTTTAACGGTATAGATCATTTTGTAAACGATTGTAAGTATAAGGATTGATTTACAAAGAAATATATATATAAGGACTAAACTAAAAATGAGTGTAAACTATAGGGACCAAAAGTTTATTTTAACCTTTAACTTATGATACATAGAAACTGCATTCTGGATGTTTGGAGGATATCTTTGCTAATTTCTAGTTACCCTCAGACAGGTCACCCAAGTTCTTAAAACCCTGCAAGACCTGCCTAGATATCCATAAAGCTTCGTATTGTTTTGTCTTCAAAGCCTTAATTCCTTCTCTTACCTTCATGCTCTGTACTGCAGAATTTATTTGAAATTGTCTGAACCTCAATAAGTCTTCATAATCCTGTGCCTCCTAACCCTTGAGATTCTAAATGAGTCATCCAGTGTTTACGCTTCTGACCAACAAAATCTTCTAATATATTGTTCTTGCGTTGCTGTTCGCAAGACTAGAGCGTCAACCCTCAGGAATGTTGCAGTGTTTCAAGTTCATATCTTTAGTTGTCTAGTAACAAGTAAATCCTGAATATCTCTCCGGTATCATTTTTTGGCTTATAATATTTATATCTTTTCAGCATTATTGGTTATTTTCTTATTTTGCTGAAATGGCTTGCTTTTGTTGTCTTCTGATTTTCTTTATTCCCTTCCCTTGTAATATCGTGTTAGCAAAATAAACATTTAATTTCGTTTATATAGTCTGCTGCAGGATTTGCAGAATTAGCACTGAACACAAAAGCTGTGGCTTTAAAATGGGAAGACACTAAAGACATGCAATGATGGGAATTTCTTGGGGAATTTCAAATAAAAATAACTTAAAGCAAGTATATGTGTGCTAGTGGTGAGGGGTGTGTGTAGATTGCAGGGGGAATTCCATGTCGTCATTTACCAATGAAAAAGAAAAATATATTTTTTTATCTTCATAATGATTAATATTTTACAAATTTATTTCTCAACTAGGCTTTTTATTTGCGAGTCAGAAATGTGAGTTGATATTTGTCGGAATACTCTTATCTGCTTTTCATTTATCTTTCATCTTCTGTATGACAGACTCTTTTTCTTGTCCTATATATTGATTGCCCCTCATTTAATCTAAATTTTGGAAGAATCTTAAAGTAGGTTTAAGACTGCAGGAGTTTGGAGCAACATCCTCTATTTATGTAGCAGAGGAAATTCTTTTTAATAGAAAAATTGCACATTGAAAATAAAATGCAAATCCATATAACGGTAAGATGTATGACTTGATTGACTTCTCCCCTCTCTCCCGCCCCAAGGGGGAAAACAGAAGTAATTAAAAGAAAAGAAAGTAAACTATGATAGAACAACAGTCATATAGATGAAAGATACTAAAAATTTCCGAAGGTAATTTTTTGCTTTTCTAGTGGCTTAAGTGCTTTCGCATTCTGGTTGTTTGTAGTACTTTTGGAGTATGTCATTGTTCATTGTTCATTGTTCTGCTTCTTGGACCTGCTTCCTTAAATTGATTATTATGTTAGTATTATGTTAAGACTGAGCTTTTGTGGTATATATCTGTAGCTGGTATATTCTCGTGTACACTAAGAAAATGGTTGCCCAGATAAAAAAGCTAATAAGCTGCAGAAGCACTCAGAATGTTCAGTATGCAACACCTCTGCAGCTTATATCTGTGCATGCTATGGTATGAACTTTCTTTGAAGTTTCAGTGAGCTTTCTCTTTTTTGTTTTGTTTTAAAAACAAAATTTGTTACTTTAGGAGTTTGACATCCTTAGCACTTTTGTATTACTCACATTGCTAATTTCCTAAGTCTCATGCCTGTTGTATATATAAAGGACATCCATAGTGTTTTTTTTATTTTTGGTCATTGAAGCAAATTGATTCCAAGTGTTATAATTTTCCCCCCGGTTTATTATTCCTTTTTAATAAATGGCTCTTTGCTATCCTAGTCTCAGTTGTGGAAGTAAGAATTTTTCCATGTCCCTTAAATAACTAATTTTGCAAGTATTTATTATATAAAAAAAAACTGATGCTAGAATTCTCTTTAATGATAATTAGCAAATGCTTGTCAATTGGCATTTTATTTAGTATGATATGGCTTCCAAAGTTCAGCGAAGTAATAATGGATTGCGATGCAGAGGTTTCTGTGTAAATTAAATTCATTTTAATTATATTGTTGTATTGGATGAAATAAAGTTAAAATTGAAGCGTCAGAGTTTTTTTTTATCTGCCAATCAAAGTGAAATGAATGATTACTGGAGAAGTACTGGTATGAGTTGTCATCTTAATTTGATATAGAAGTAAAAGATGGTTGATCAGAATTGCCATTTGCATTAGTAGTGATGGCTCGGGGTCCAAGTGGGCCATTTTAGTCCCTTGTGGACATGGACATTTGACCTTAATACTTTAGCTTTCAGTACTTCTGCCCCCTCAAATCTTAGAATTTAAATTTTTTTATGCACTTTTTGCTGTTCTCTTATCTGATCGAAGGCCCTAGCAATCTACCCCGTGTCCAAATCCTTACTATAGTAACATGTTTTCTCCTTAAATTCCCCCGCAACCCTATGGCCGATGGTACATTATAATTATTTAAATGTCAGTGTTTGTAATAGTTTTGTAGCTGGTGAAAGCTTATTTTTATTGATCCTCTGATGATCACCTGACATTGTTGTGCCTGGTTGGTGTTCTTCTGTTGACTGATGCAGTTGAGGAGGCTGTGTTTTTCACTGCAAAAATGGTATAATGTTATATTGACACTTAATCACTCTCATGCCAAAACTGAATCAATTAGTCTCCTGCCGAAACTGAATTAGGAGATCAGTTATTAGAATTCACAGGACATGTTATGTTTTGCTCTCTATCCGTGTATATGGTTCTAGCTAGTGGTGCAATATAAAGTAAAAATTAAAATTAAAACAAAAAAAAGGAAGAGAAGAAAGTAGGTTCTTGGAAGTTGTAAGCCACTTGCTAGTTGATGTTGTTCGCATGTGTTTGGAGATCTATTCCGATGCATCTTCTCCTCAGTGTATCTTCTTCTTATTTGCTCATCAAACATATCTTGCAGTCATACTTGTCAAACATTTGCATGCATTCAGAACTTATAATAGCAGGAGGATGTGGAGGCCGTTTTCTGAATTCAAAGAGAAATGATAACTAATAGATTGAGGTGGCATCAGCTGTTAAATAACGGTTCAATATTAATCTCAATTTGATAGACACGATCTTGCTTCATCGGATGGGACATCCTAGAAGTACAGAAATTATGACGCCTTAACAATAATTAGTTATTATATGACATGAGACCAATACCAACGAACTCCAGCCAGAGGTATCTAGCCATTGCTTCATTCTGGCTTGTACAATCCCATAGGTATAAGTTGTGTAAGATTGTGAGGGAGACCGCTGATGAAGCACTTCATAGTATTTGCTTATACTGTAGGTCCTCTTTATACGAATCACCAAAACACATCCTAAATGTAAAGAAGATTGTTTTCAACAATAACCCTCCACAAATTGATCCTTTCTGGCCTTACAATGGGCATTTCTTTGAATTAGATATTGTGGAGAGACAAGACACCATCCCCGGTCATGATGATCCTGTTGAAGAACAAATAGGCTGAGTTTGTTACCATGTTGTACTAGTCCATTGATCAAATTTTGTCCACACTAACAGAAAAAATACACATGTATTGTCGACTGGGAGGTTAAGGTGAGGTAGTTTTAATTAGGGGTGTTTAAATCCAAATCAAACCAAAAAAATAAAAAAATAAAAAAATCGAGCTGAAAAAATTGAAAACCGATTAAAACTAAATTTTTTTTGTTTAGTTTGGTTCTTTTTTGTTTAGAAACCGATTGGTTTGGATCGGTTTTCGAATTTAATTTTCAAAGCCGAACCGATCCAAACTAAACCGATTAAAATATCATATATATATATATATTTTAAGTAACTTGATATGTGTTGTTGAATAACTTGAAATATTTACTTTCTTGTTTCTTGTTAAAATTATTCATATTAATGATTTCAAAATGTCATTTATCATTTAAGGTATATGCCTACTTGATGGTTGCTTTCTTTGGTAATTATAGCTAGAAGTTCTGGTTTATGTAATTAAAAATTAGTTTAAAATTTTAGATTTTTATTATATGATTGTACTTGACTATTACCCTAGAAGTTTAATTATGATTGTATTTGATCATTACACTAGAAGATTGTTAATTTTTGTTTAAATGAGTTGTTGTTGCTTGTTTTAAATGGGTAAGTATGTTATTTATTGTATAAATATGCTGAATTATCTAAATCTAAACCAAACTAATTGGTTTAGTTCAGATGATTTTACCCCTCAAAACCGATCCAAACCAATCTACGAACATCCCTAGTTTCAACTGAGATTGGTTTGGATACTTGGATTTTGGCAGTTCTGGTAATTCACTCTTCATGCTACATGCAAATGCTATGAAATGTTTGTATATAGCTTACATCTTCAATTTTGATTGATGTACGGAATAGATATTTGAAAATGTACAAATGATTTTTTGACTTTCATACTTTGTGTGAAAAATACTCTCCATACTGTTAAACATCTGATAAAATTGACATGTAAACTAAAATGGAGGATTATGATTGCAACACGTGGTCGGTTAAGATGCTTTCACGTAACATCTTCGTTAGTAAGTTAATGGGTAATAGATGGAATGGGCTATTGAAACAATAAAATTAATTTAGGGACTAAATCAGACGATTTTAAAATTCGTGGTAACTGTTTGTAAATAGGTCAAAATTTATAAGGTTTGTATGTTCTTTTCTCAATATAATGGCTGGCATTTTCGCAAAAAATGTAAAGCTCATGAGGATATTTAAACATTAAAATTTTCAAACTCTAAAGTCTAAATCGTTCTTAGACCAAAATTGAAAAGTATAAACTACAATTTGCTGCTCCGTGGATGATGAAACAATTTTACGTGGGGTTTAAATTTCCTTTGTAGGAGTTGGAACATAAACCTATGTTACTAATGACAAATTATAAGTTGACTATTTTTGGCAAAGTTAATAGTGAATCTGACTTTGCCAACTAGGAATTTAAGAAAGGGAGGGGGGTTCAAACCCCTTACCTCCACCTTCAAGACCACCTGATCACTAATACTCAGCGACAATTATAGAAACTCACATTTCATGTGTAATCAATTTTTGTCTCCTTAGTCAACTTTTTCAGAATTAAGAAACTTAATCATGAAACTATCATTTGATACTATGAATATGATATATATCAGTAAAAATGTACAAACTTGATAAAGCTTAAAATGTTTATGTGATATGGTATATTAACCAAGGCTTAAACTACCGTCTTCCCCCTTCAAAATAGTACAAAGTAAAATTAATATTTAAGATAAGTCATGGTTTTGACGTGCAATGTCAAATTGCAATTGTAGCTATAGGTATTGCGTTCTTTGTTTGCAGCGATTGCTATCTTTGCATTTTTCTGTCTTTTTTTGCAACTACATTCTTTTCTATCACTGCAATTGTAATGCCACCGTTACGACCCTGTAGACTTCTTATTTTCTGTCATGTGCGACCGTAAAGACAAATAAACCAAAAAGAATAACTCAAAACAATTGTGTAGGCCCATAACATATTTGGGTTCTAGTGTTCTACTACAAGTTTACTAATGCTATGTTGTTTTAACGTTTCATGAATGCAAACGGGTGTCTAGTTAAAGCAAATTTTTTTTCCTTCTTGTAAATATGCCTCGGCATATATGTGCACATCCGTTTGCATTGAAAATAATCCTAAACAAACATGTCTGAAGTCCACTTTCTAAGGATTTACTTAGTTGAATATGTATAAAGTGAGAAGTGAAAAAATAAAGGATAAAATGAAAATGATTTTCAACCAAAGTTATGGCCTATGATGTGTTGAGCTTATGCTTTTCGCATTACACTTTACAATTTTGAGCTTGGCAATTTTTATCTATTTATAATAAGAAAAACAATTTAAAATGGAAAAAAAAAAAAGAAAGCTAAACTTTAGAATTCATTATTATATTTAAATTTTGAAAATCCATAATAATGAAAATTATGGCTAAATTTAATAACCATAGTTGTTTATTTACATATATATATATAAAAAAAACTAAACCTATTATGTGTACCACAGTTTTACTTCATTTCATACCCTCTTGAACTAAATTGAAGTGACCATTGAGCCAAATAAAATCGTCCTTGTAAAAATGAAACAGGGCCTGGCAATTATCTTTAGCAAATTATTACTAACTCAATAAAAGGTCAAAGCTTTGTGCCAATGATTGTAACAAAAACTCATCTTAAATGTGAGGTTATGTGACTCCATATGTGAGGTTATGTGACCCCATCACAATTATCTTAATATGCTATGCAAACATAAGTGACTCTAATGCTAAGTTTTTTTATGTAAAGGAATGAAATGACATTATGCATTTAATTTTGGATCAGATGATTCCTATGTTTGTTTGTGAAAAAATAACATGGAATGACATTTCTATTTTGAATCTTATTTCAAAAGAAGATGGAATTGAGATTTCATATTTTTGTGGAATAGGATTTCATATATTTTTCTTAATATACCGTTATTTAATTTTAAAATAACACAAATTACCTTTCTAGAAGTTACAAAATATTCTTATTCTCACTATGACTCATCTCCTTTCTCGACTCTCTAAACCTTTTTCTTCGAATATCTATTAATACAAGCTGAAAAAATATTTGTCAATTTATGATAATGTAATTTTCAATCTTTTGAATACTTGAACTTGTTGGAACCAAATACATTTTCAAGAAACTATATTTGGAATCAATTATAATTCAACATAATTATTTCCTTAAAGTATTTTGAGGATAACAAAAGAATATTAAATTAGAAAGATTAAAATAAGGTTTGATTAAACTTATATTCGAAAAACACATGCTCTTAAAAATACCTTTGTTAAGATCTATGTAAAATCTTTTATACAAAGACAGGTTTTAAAATACAAAATCTCTGTTCAACATCGTGCGTCCAATACTTACGACTTTATATATCATTATTGGATCGTCCATTTTTTTGTATTTCTGTTAATTCTCTTAAGCAACTTCGTCCAATACATTTTAAAGAAACAAGAAAAACAAAATGCAATAAATGCTGATGAGTTCTCTGACACAAAAGTGAATCAACCTTGCTGCTAAGCTGACACTTTTAACAATTATAAAGACCAGCAAATAAAAAACTTTTTACGCGCTCAAAAAAGCCAGAACTAAGATATCATATTCTTAGTAATCACTGATAATCAAAGTCACTTTTTAGAAAAAAAACTTAACACGTTATCAGCTTATGCATTTAATGCTACTCAGAATGGTAATAAATATTTTCGTTGGACGAAGAAGCTCATGAAAACCATGTCAAGTGCAAGCCACATATAAATACAAGAGTTTTTGAAGAAAGAAGTAGAGAAGTTTTACGAGAACGAAAAAGAAAAAGATTCAAAGCTCCTACTATTTCTATTCTTTATACTCTTGTATAGAGTTTTCATCTTGAGATTTATTTTCATATCCTCACCGTTGTGAGTTAAACTCAAGTATTGTTTTAACACCTTTCATCAATTTGTTTGTTAAGTCTGAAGAGGCTGTGTATAAAAGAATATTTGTTTGTAAGAACCTAAAGAGGTTTGAGAATACTTGTTGTAACATGAAGAAGCGTTGAGAAGAATACTTGTAAACTTGTGAAGTTTAGTGGAAATTCTTTCAGGTCGAAGGGACTTGACGTAGCTCTCGGGTTGTGAGAGTGAACCAGTATAAATCTTTGGTGTAAGTTTTTCTACCATCTCTATGTTGTTTCTTTTATGTACTAATATCTGGGGATTGATATTATTTTTCCTAACTAAACTTTTCTTAAAAGATAAAGCTTTTATTTATTATCCAATATCTTTAAAAAAATCTTTTTTGCATCCAATGGGCCTTGAAGAGTTTACATTACGTCCATTCTTACTTGCTTCACTGCAAAGTTTTTCTTTCAAAAATTATTTTAAAAGAAGTTTCATAAAAAGGTTAAGAAATACAATTTAACTTGCATTATTTTTGTGTTTCAACTTGTTTTTTCAAAACTTCAAACTTTTTATAAA
This sequence comes from Styphnolobium japonicum, assembly GCA_023212625.1. Taxonomy (NCBI): domain Eukaryota; kingdom Viridiplantae; phylum Streptophyta; class Magnoliopsida; order Fabales; family Fabaceae; genus Styphnolobium; species Styphnolobium japonicum. The sequence goes on along the minus strand of JALBWW010000003.1, from coordinate 12,702,178 downwards.
GCATAATTTTCATTTTAGGTTATTATAGAACCGTTGGTTTTTCTATAATATTTTGGATGATTTTTTAATCATAATTTTCTTTCACTTTTTTCCTAAAATTTCAAATATTGTATACAATTCGAAAAAAAACAAAATAATGTACCAATGTCATTAATGCTAGAGCCATAATTATAATATATTAACTATAAGGAAATAAAAAATCGTTGAAAAAAATATTATTAAAATTTCTGATATAAAGTTGTTGAAAAATCAATTTTAAATATTATTTTTAAAAATGTACATTCATATTATATATATATATAAGATATTGAAAAAATAAATAAACTTTTTCATTTATTTATTAAAAAGATTTATACCGTTTACATTAATTTAAACCCCTTTCTACATTGTGTCAAGTACACCATCGTGGAATCGCTTTCCAACGTAAGTAATTTGGAAATACATATTTCCTTAAAATCGGCCAATAATATTTTCTTTTTATGAAAGGAACTTGACAAAACCATCACAATTCACAAGCGTGTGATAGCTAGAATTTTCAAATATCTACTTATATTTATAAGGAGACGTTAATATATTTATAAAGAGACATTAATATAGTGTGATACAAGTGGTCAGAGATTTGATTCTTGATCCATATGTTTAAAAAAATCTATTAAAAAAGATCAACCTCTTAAATAAAATTTTATATATTAAGAAATTAATTCTCACAATTACGCTTGAAAATAAAAAATAAAATAAAATATAAGTGTACACGTACGAATCTCTTATGTGGGACTTGAAGCCCCACTCCCAATGGGGTGGGTCACCTGACATCGATAGTGTTTTTCATGACCTTAATTTTGATAACATATATATATTTTAGTATATTGGAGAGTTCTTATCACAACTATATATATATATATATATATATATATATATATATATATATATTGGGTGCTTCATCTCCAGATATAATAAATATGTAACAATAATGTTATATTCTTTTAACATATTTTTTTAATAATTTTTAAATTATTCAAATTAAAAAGTATTAAATAAAAAAATATAAACATATAATATATTGAGAATCAAAAAAATATTTAATAATTTTTTCATTAATTTTTTTATTTGACTAATTTATTATGAGGATATAAAATTATTCAATAAATAAATATGTAAATAAAAATCTGAAACAGCTCCATCCGCTTTCTTGCTTTTATATATTTATTAAAATTATTTATGCATTTGGTTTTACTCGTAAACAAGTATTGAAGGAAATGAAGTCAGAGAAGTGATTCGTTTCCATTATTGCTGAACATTTTCAATGATTTGATCCTTCAGCCAACGAGCCATTCGATCAACATGATTATATATCTTCAATATCAAAGCAGGGTTCTCAAAATTCAAAAGGGTTGGCTTCTTTTGTTTTACATTATCTGATCCCCAGTGAGAGTCTACCCAGCAATCATATCATTTTTGGCTAAAACTCTCAACATTGTTGGGATTTGTCTTATTGTTGCAAAAACTGCTTGATTTCCCCCCCTTTTTATCACCTTTTATTTACCAGAAGTTTTTGGATAATGGATTGAGAAGACTTTTAAGCCATGGAATCGTTATTTGTCCTTGTCCATCTATGATTCTATTCTTATCTTAATAATGATGCTTAAAGCTTACATGACTATATTTAATAATTTTCTAATGTGATTACTTTGATTGTTTAATTAATTACATACTAAAACAGTCAAATTAAGATATATTTAAATTAAGTAACATATAGTAAAATTTCTTTAGTCGTCATATCAACTTTTATTATAACCAAAATAAATATGAAGTTATTACCAAAAACAACAAATATGAAGTTAGAGCTAGTTAATGGGTGAAATGTTCATCTTTCACGCATTTTACCAACCAGGCCAGATTTCGCCTTCTATCAAATGCATTTTCCCTTTATCAAATGTCATTCTTCTGATAGCAAATCGATCCAACTCTTGAACGCATTTTCCCCTCCATCAAAGCCATTCTTATGATATCAATTAACTAACCAACATTTCTGCAGCTAATTTAACCCACAACAAAGTTTAGAAATTGACAAGAAACGAAGTTCAGAGCAATTACCAAAAGTGAGTACACATATAAACATGTTTGGGAATCTTGTTGAGAAATGTAATCATGCTTTTGACCTCAACAACTTATTAATCATTTGCAGGCCAGAATTTGAACTACCAAGAACATGAAAAGTTTGCATTGAGAACCTTTTCTTGACATATGAATTGATAAGGGGTGGAATTTTCTGACACTTTTGAACCTTTTCTTACCCATTATTTTTTATATCTTGATTAAGTTTCCACTCTACAAATAGCAGAAGTTTCTGGTGGTTCACTATAATGAGCAAATTCCATGAATCATTTTGCCACTGATTAATTTAGTTCCAATTTCTGAAGATCATGAGCCAGAAAGGATAGGTTCTTTCTGGACACTATATTTGACTTGACTTCAACTAATTAATTGGCTATTGAACTATGAAGCTTCCAAATTAAAACATACTAATTTGTATAATGGTCATGACATAAACAAGAAAAAAACTTTGAACTGACTAGTTAATAAGTAATAGCATTCAGGATAATAGATTTGCGTCCAGAGGATATTTAGATTTGAACCCTAATCAATCAAGAATAATTTATTTTGATTTAGACATACTAGGCTAAATTATTAATGTCAAGCAAAATATATTTTAAAATTAATTGTCTTTTAGCCCAAGCATTAGGCCCACCTATCAGAAGTTAGTGGAATTTCGTCACGTGTAGGCATATTTAGATTCTGGAGTCAGCATAAATATGAAAGACATGGTTAGAACATAGAAAAGCATGTACTCCTGGGATAAGGCGTTATGGCGTTGGCGGTGGCGGTGGCATATTCTATAATTCCAACTAGCCTTTCCATCACGAAAAAGATTTGTATAGATGAACCAAGTGCCATGAAAAATGTATAATAATATATAAAATTCCATCGACAATTCCAATGAAAGAAAACCATGTTAACCATTTGAAGAAGAATAACCCATTAGCTTTTCTTTTAAAATTTGATTAAACTTGTTATTATTGACACTTGAAAAGAGTATATGGAAATTTTTTAAGACAAAAGCAAGAAAAGTGACTCTTTAGAAAAATCGATTTTTGCATTGTTTTATAGGTGAAAATGTTTTTTCCTTCCAGGTTTATTGCATATTTGCTTTGTATGTAAATTAAATTGAAATTGAAGAACAAAAATGATAGTGACCCACTATTTATATTCCACCAGCTACATGTTTTAAAATTTTTAATTTGGGATGGAAATAAGATATAAAAATAAATAAATAAAATAGCCATATTTTGCATCCATCCTTTTAGCCTACTTAATTGCATTCATATCATACCAAATATGAAGAACGAAAGTAGTTTTTGATAGTCTCGTCTGTCATTTTTCTATCAAAAGCATTAACAAATAAAAAATTTAAGAATTTTTAATAATAATAATAATCTTCTTTCATCCTGCTCCATTTTTGCTACTTCTCTATCCATCGTCAAAGTTGGGGACATTATTGGGGTATCTAATATTTTAATCTTCTAAAGATACAATATGTTACTAGTTTAATTTCCCAATAATAAATATATTAAAATTAGTTATTTAATGTTATTTTTTTTACATCAAGAATCAATTTAATATAAAAATAACATTAAATAATAATTTTAATGTATTTATTATTAAAAAACCAATCACAAACTAATGAATGCACGATTCAAACAAGGGACCTGTTTATAACAAACACATGCTCAAAATAAGAAATGCATGCATACATCAACGCCAATAAAAGACTCACTGCCTGGGTTAGCCACTAATTAAACGTGTATAGTCTTATAATCTTAATTAGAATGTAAACTAAGCTTACATATACAAAAGAAAAAAAGTTAGGACATTAATCCTAATTAATTAGTTAATATTAATAAGAAGCAAAAAGTAAAATCAATAAGATTTACAATAAATGATGACAGTTACCCAAATACTTAACGCATGCAATGATACAATGCTATGCTACCAACTTAAGCATGAAAATATCCAAACACGTACAGTAAGGAGCACAAATTGCTCTACACTGCTAGTACACTACAATAAATCTGAAAGGGCAGAACCAATGCATGCATGGTGAATTGGTGGTGATATACACATGATAGCCAAGTTGGGGACTTATTGATAATGTCGCATAAATACATCCATGGGACTCTTATTTATCAAAGCAATCTTTCCTCGATTGCTTTTGATCACTTTCCGTTTTAAAAGTATACTCAGCAATTTAAATTCATAGTATATACTTAAATACCACTTCTAATCATAACGATTAATTAATGATATATTGCCATAATTAGCTGCAAAGAGATTAGATTTTCACTCACATGAGCATCCTATCATGCTGGGCTTCCTTTTCTCCATCTATGTAGCTTACCTTTACACCTCTTATCATGTGGACCCTCAAGAAAACAAGAGAGATAGATAGATGTAAAATAGAAGCAAAGGCATGCACACAATTCTAGAGTGAGAAAGGTGGTGGGTGGGGTCTTCTGAGGGAGTCTATTACACTCTTTTGGAGCACGTAAAGAAAAGGGTTCATCACCCCTCCACCAAGGATAAAAAAAAACCTTTTGGGTCCCCGCATGGGACTGGAAGGAATTGAAAGGGACCTCCACCTTTGTATGTTTTTTTATTAACAAAATCACGCAATGTAATATGGAAAATAAAGCTCAGTGGACCTGACCCAATGGCGGGGTCTTCTTGTCCCAAACCTCTTCCTCTTCCAGAAGGAAAGCTATAGGCATAGGGGGGACTCCATGATCATAACACATAACAAGGGGAGACAAAAAAACACAAGTGAGTCTGTGTATAGGCAGCCAGCCATTGACTCCTCCTTGAGCCCCCATCATATCCCCATTAATTATATAATAGATGTTTTACAGAGAGAGAGCGAGAGAGAGAGAACCAGCATTACTGGCTCCTACAAGCTAAATGAGTGAGTTTTTGCAAGCTTTGGATCATTGGATGCTTTGAAGGTATGAAGCCCTTATGTAAAATGTCAACCTTGTAAATATCTAAAAGTCAATTGCTTTTCTCAGGCATTATCTTTAACCTCTCTCTCTCAACGGCTCTATCTCTCTCTCTATATATGCTCTTGGATCCTTATGAGTAAAGGGGAAGAGGTGGGAAACACTCTCAATTGTCACCAAAAGGGAGGAGGTTGGTGCTTGGTGTATCTCAACCACAAAGCTGAGTTTTAGGGTTCAGATATTCTAGCTAGCTTGCAGGCCTAAAACTTATTGAACACTTAATCGTAATTAAAGCATTTAGATTCTACACTAGGATACACTAGTGTTCTTTAAGCCATTACCCATGATTAACTTCATCTTAATAATCACTAAATAAGACTCACGAAAATCCAATATATAAATATTTGTCATGCATGCCACTTGGCTCATAGACGACGATAAGCATGGATAAGTGACTTCACGATGACCCAAAAAAATTAAAGCACATGAAATTATATCATTAGATGTTGTCCTAATAACACTAGACATATATATACAATATTATACTGGGTACGTTATACATTAATTGAAATAATTAGGTATACTAGTTATCAATTATTCTCTGGTCAAAAAGTTTCATCAATGTTATATGTTCAATTGATTTTGTTTAGGATAAGTTTGGTATATTATCTGAAAATTATGGGTAAATAATTTAGGGAATAGTTTTAAATAAAAAAATTTATGCAAAACTAATCGACGAATTACTTATCTCAATTTTGAATGGGCAAAAAAATAACCTGACGTAATGTATAGGATGATGTGGAATTATAGGACTAGCTAGAGAGCATAATAACCTGGTAGTATTGGATTAATTACATGCAAATTTGGTATTACTTTTCAATAATATTCTAATTTATTTTTCCAGTATATATTAACTTTGAGAGAAATTACATCTTCCCGCTTTAATCTATTAATTATTCACATTCTATTTCTGTCTTAATTAAAAATTTAATTCATTTAATTCTAATCTATTTGTTTTTAACTATTAGACCCCATTTTCCATTAATTATTTTCATTCATTTTGTAGAAATTCGAATCACATAGCCTCAAGTAACGTATTGGGAAGGAAGTTATGATTGATTGAATTGCCCCTTGTCATTTTGATAGTGAAATAATATAATATCGATCTTTGATATTTTACTTGATCGTGGGTCAAAAGAATGAGGAGACATTTTGTAATTCATCAAGTATATTTGACATTTTAATGTGATCCGTATTCCACATATAATTGGTGCGATTTTTGAACGATTAGGGGCTATTTATTAAAAGCAAACAGATTAGTGTAAAATGTGCTTAAATCTTTTAAAAGTTAAAGCTGATTGTAAGTTATTTTCTACTGATTTTTCAAAGCATTCTTTAATATGACTTCAAATACACCTAAAAAATAATAACAATTTAGAAGAAGAAATCAATATATTTTAGAACTTTATCTTCGTTTTCATTACATATTGAGTAACTTAATTTATCAAACACTAAGATACAATTCTTGTAATGTTATTGATTATTACGATAAACAAAATCCCAGGACCGTGAATTCAACTACCACTTAGAACTTATAAGGTGCGTTTTGCGGCTTTTGCTGGGGTATTAGTCAATGTTAGTTGACTTAGAATCACCCATGGATGCATGCATGCAATTCAGAAGCCACCATATCGTCATAAATCACGTACAAGAGTAACATTTCTTAGTGCTCTTCGCTGACTCTGTCTGAAATTTATTCAATGTGATTCAATTAATCTTACCAGTTAATTAAGTTCATAGCACTCGAGACACAGTTTTAAGCATTGGAATTAGAACTAATCAAACACATAAAGTGGCTCATTTATTTCTTTAAATCCACTCGTAATCAATAAGTCCCACTAGTAATAGGAAGATTTTTGGTGACAATACTAGGATTTACTTATGACTCAGCTATGCGGCGGACTTTTTTTTTTCTTTTTTTTTTTCTTTTCGTAATAGACATAATTGGGCCCTCATTTTAATTTATAACCACATTTTCCCAACTCTTTGTAGTAGTTTAGACCAGAATAATGCTATTATAATTACATCTATCTTAAATACATAATCCATTATCATAACTCTGTATTTGATTTTAACAAAAGAAAAATAGTTTACAAGTGATGCAAAATCAAGATAGGGGTACAGAAAATTAAATGCATAATTGTATATCTTGTTGTTGTATCATTAATTCACGATCGTCTAGAATTCAAAGTCGGATTCATGATTATAGTGGGTTTTGCAAAGGTTGAAGTTTAGAGGGATATTGAAAGTTGAGAATGTGTAAAGAATCGAGTGATCTCACCTTCCATTGACGTTTTATAGGTGCGATTCTTGAAGGGGGTGAGTATTTGGAGTGTAGTCAGTGGGCCTTGTTATGAAAGAATTAAAAGGAATTTTAGTATGGATTTAATTTTAATTTATTGTGAGTGTAAAGTTATTTTACATTGTTATTTAATTATATATTGACACATTATTAAAAGAGTTAGGCTTTTAAGGTAGTTGTTGTGATATTTAAACTCTTTTAATGATTTAGCATTATATAATTGGATAACAGTGTAAAAAAACTTTACACTAACAGTGGATCAAAATTAAACTCTTTTAGTATTACCAAAAAAAAAAAGAAAAGGAATTTTAGTGAGCAAGAAGATAAGAGAGTATTTTGTTTGTTTTCTGTCTTTATTTTCAGTTGATGTATTTTTATTCTAATTATAAAAATATCACATTATTTTTATTTTATTTTCTATTTTTAAAATTTTATGAAAAAAATAACAAAAACTATATTTTGAAAATTTTTATTATTTTCTACATAAATTCTTAAAAACTAAAAATAAAAAAAAAATAATATGTCATTTTCATAATTATAATAAAAACATAACAACTAAAAAAAATAAAAATCAAATAAGCTTTTTTAAAGTTTTCTTAAAGGGAAAGTTTCCTAAAACTAGGTACCTGTTGCTCAAAATTCCTTTTAAGTCCTTTTTTGTTTTTGGCTCCTACTCATTGTACGTGGTGGGTGGCCACTGTCCAGTTCATCCTTCAACTACTATGCGGACAGCGTTCATCCCTTATTGGTGCTGCACTAGGTTTGTGGGAGGTTAATTACAATGTTAATCATGATTCATGGCTCGAAAATTGAAATTCCGTATGCTATTAATAATGTTTGGATTAGCTTATCTTACATTAAAAGAAAACTTTTCAGTCATAACTCTTAAAATTTGTCTCCTACTTATAATAATGTTTGGATTATCTATTTTACTTTAAATCGGGCTTCTATTCATCTAACCAAGAGCAAAAAAAAATTATAAATTCCACCTTTGCTCCTAACCTTGAGGTTTGGACGGAAGATCCCCATATATACTTGTTGATGTTATGTTGTTTGAATATTTTTGCTAAACAAAATTAAGTATATTGTTTTATATATTTTGATACCTAAATGTTTTAAAATTTTTCCTTACAAAAATTTAGTAAGCATTAAATCACGTAATTCATCTTGTTTTACGTAAGAATGCAATTAAAATATGCAAGATAAAATAAAATTGCCATATCTTTAGAATAAATTGATATCAAATTAAGTAAGAGTTGACACATTTACTTATTCAATTACATTTTCCAGAAAGTAAATTTAATTAGTCAATTCAACTGTTTAATTATAGGCAATTATCATAAATATTGTATAACAAGTATTTAAAATATTTAAACAAAAATAAATATGTAATAAAGTAATTGATATTTTTTTGAGTTTCATCAAGTACAACACTCTATGAAATTAATGTAAAATTTTATAAGTATAATATGCAAAAGAAAAACATTTCAGTCTAAATGAGAATCTTGTGAAAAATACATTCTAAAAATAGTTATTAATTGATATTCAATTAATTTTTATTTACAAAAGTATCAATGAATATTAATCGTATCATACAAACATACGATTTTAAAATTCGAAATGAATTTTTCATAATAACATGCATTGTGATTAATATAATTACTGGCCATGAATGGTTATAAATAAATGTTTATTGATTAATTAATTTTTAAATTATGAAAATTTAAAAACACCATCTAATATTTGCCTAGATAATCAATGAAATAGTTTGTGTAAAGTGATTACTTTTTGTTTTAATAATGATGGCATAAATGTTTGAACATGTAACTTTTTTTTATTATATAATAAGAGTATTTTTAAGCTAATTTTTATATATACTTAGACTAATTAAGTCTCTCTTTGTAAACTATTCAAACATGTCACCACTAATTTACTTCTTATGACTTTGTAAAGTAATTTTCAATAAACATAAAATAATTCATTTTACATAAAAAATATTAAATTCCACTATCGATGTATTAAAAATCTATTAAAACATTTTTAATGCCTCTGAGTGAGTATTTATGAAGTAATTCTTTAAATAAATATCTACTTCATATTTGAGATTCTAAACATGAAATTGACAATCTGATCGATAATTTTAAAATAATTTATCCTTATTATCACTTGTTTTACACAAAAAAGCATGCTTAACCCGTGTCTTACTTCTAGTAATATATTTAATTTTTTAAAATTCGTTTGAATTAAATATATTTTTTAAAAAATTGGTTGAGTTATAGTTAATTATTATGTTACGAAGGAGAAAAATCCTACTCAAACTGCAAATAGTAAAAAAAAAACCCATATAATTTGTTTGAAATAGTTATAACTTAATTTGAGTATTGTACATGCCTAATCATTGGTAAAGTAACAAAATTTCTGTTATTATCGATAATTTTCCCTAAAATACTCGTGAGCAAAAATAAATATCTTAAGAATTTTGCCCTTGTTTTTAAGAAACTTAAATAATAAAATAAAGAAAAAAATATTTAAATAGAAAATTTAAAAAAATAAAAATCAATGTCAAGCCAAGCTTATAGGATCCTGCAACATTTACACTCTATTCCCCGGCAAACAAATGCCATACCAAATATTTGTCCGTCTCTTTTTGTCTACTGCCTCGCTTCACTCCTTACGTACATTGCTACATGCCCTTCTCCCCCTCTCTTTTCTTTCTCTCTCATCCATATATATATATATATATGCATCGCATGCAATCCGCTAGCATCCATCTCATGCATGCATGATGGGTGACACATCAATATGCATATTGAATTTGAAACATGAGTTCATGGAGAGAGAGAAATTGCACTGTGCCTGCTGTATCTTTTTCCTGCACGGAGAGGGAGAGGGAGAGAGAGAGAGAGAGAGAGAGATGTTTAACAAATAACAGGAAAACTGGAAAACCCATTCGTCAAAAAACGTATCTGCCTGTGCTCTTGTGCTGTCTTCTCATTTATATCTATATATCTCTCTTTTTTTTTAATTTTTAAAGTAAGTAATTTTATTATAGATACTTTATTTAATATTATATATATAATTATATAAATTGAGTTATAAATATATATATTTTTGACAGTGAGAAATATATTTATTTAAAAAAATAACTTTATACATATTAATTATTAAATAAAATATCTATAATAAATTTCATATTTGTTTTTGTTGCTTTTCACTTTCGCATCACACAGTAAAGAGAGAGAAAGAGAAAGAGAGAGTGATTTTGCAGGAAAAAAAACACAGTAATAAATTAAAGGGTAGGAGCCACCTAGACCTAGTCTTTTCATTTGCCATAGGCTGTTTGTTTTTTTGTTTACTTTTCCACCATATTTTACATTTATATTTATATACAAAGACAATAGATAAAAACACACACAAACTCTCTTGTTATTCTAGCTCTTGTTCCATCTCTTTCTGTGGGTGGCTTCTCTCGAGATTGGTGTCTAAGATAAAGACCACTGTAGCCCCCTTCAAGCTCTCTCCCAACTTGGATTTTGAGGGAACTCAGCACCATCTAATGAAGGAGAGTGGAGGCTCTCTTGGTGAAGAGAGCCTGCCCGAGACTAACAACAACAGCAAAGAAGAAGAAGAACCAAACTAGTTTCTTTTCTCAATCCCATTTTCAGTCTCAAGGCATACCGAGCCTTTGACATTTTCTGTGTTGCTGCTTTTTGGCCTTTCTGGGTGGGTGGGTGGGTGGGTGCTATGGCCCTTTCTATGCACAAAGATTCATCCAACAATCAGATGGATTCCAACAAGTATGTGAGGTATACACCTGAGCAGGTGGAGGCTTTGGAGAGGGTGTATTCAGAATGCCCAAAGCCTAGTTCTTTGAGAAGGCAACAGCTCATTAGGGAGTGCCCCATCCTTTCTCATATTGAACCCAAACAGATCAAAGTTTGGTTTCAGAATCGCAGGTATAGTGTTGAATAATGCAAGGTTACAGAACTGAAATGTCAAAGAAATTTCATTTTTTTTCTTTCTTTTCTATTTAAACTTGTTTTAACCTTTAACAGCTAATAGTTTATCTTTTGTTTTTCTCTATTTTTTATTCAAACTCATTTTTCTCCTCTTGTCACTGCGTTAATATTTTAATTATTAAATGAAAATGTCAATAAATATTTCATGTTTCGAACTATTTACCTGCGGAGAAACAAATTTTTGGTCCGATGACAAGGTATTCTAATTTGTTAAGTCTGATGTGAGAAAAAAATCGGGAACACTGCTTTGCTTTTGGTTAATAATCTGTAGTCTTTTATTTTTTGGTAAATATTCTATAGTCTAAATGTACTAGATTGATTCTGTTTTGTGTATCACCAACCATTGTTTTGGCTGTAGTCAATTCAAAGATAAACTGCAAGTCAAACGGTGTTGAACCGTTTATATTTTAATTTTTTGTATATCGTTATCCATTCCAGTGTATCTTTTTTCCCTTCCAAAGTATGTGAAGAATGAAATGAATGATTCATATCATACCATGTAGTGGTGGTAAATTGGAAAGGAAAGATGGCTCACTCTACATGGCATGTTTTCGTCGTGGAAATGTAGTTTCTCCATATAGGCTTCAACATTATTTCCTTTTTTGTTTTTGTTTTAACAAGAAATTGCCAATTTTCTTCCGTAGATGCCGTGAAAAGCAGAGGAAGGAAGCTTCTCGTCTGCAGACAGTGAATAGAAAGCTGACTGCGATGAATAAGTTGTTAATGGAAGAGAATGACCGTCTGCAGAAGCAGGTCTCACATCTGGTTTATGAAAATGGATTCATGAAACAACAGATACACACTGTAAGCCCCTCTCCCTTCATGTGATTGCTTTTCTGGTTCTGAATGTGATGCACCATGTTATCTATACGTGTATTGTTAATTGAATAATCTCATATACTGTTTCTGAACAGGCATCTGCTACAACTACTACAGACAATAGCTGTGAGTCTGTGGTAATGAGTGGTCAGCAACAACAGCAAAACCCAACACCTCAGCATCCCCAGAGGGATGCCAACAACCCAGCTGGGTAAGTAACTTCATTTTTGCAAACAAATCTATCCAACATGTATTCATTTAATGTTTTCACGAGCCCCTGATTCTTTGTTCTGCCAGTCTTCTAGCCATAGCTGAGGAGACCCTGGCAGAGTTCCTTTCCAAGGCTACTGGAACTGCTGTCGACTGGGTCCAGATGATTGGGATGAAGGTATGAACTATCCAAGAATTTTCATGGTTGTTGCTTGTATGTAATGTATATTTTTATTTGCACATTCATTCATTTTTTCTCTCTATAATATGTTCTGCAATATGTAGCCTGGTCCGGATTCTATTGGAATCGTAGCTGTTTCCCGCAACTGTAGTGGGGTAGCAGCACGAGCCTGTGGCCTTGTGAGTCTAGAGCCCACAAAGGTGTGTTGCTATCTTGATGTTGGTTTGTTGCCTCCTTGCTGAACAATGAAACCATGATTTTTCTATTTTTTAATTGCATGACGATCCATCTCAGGTTGCCGAGATTCTTAAAGATCGGCCATCATGGTATCGTGACTGCCGATGCCTTGATGTGTTGAGCATAGTCCCCACAGGGAATGGGGGCACAATAGAGCTCATGTACATGCAGGTATTGTGGTTAGTTTAATCTACAAAAGAAGTTAAACTGCAGTTTAAATTAATTTCTATTTACTTCCTCAGTCGTTTTGTTGATATGTAAAAATTGGTTTTTATCAGACTTATGCGCCTACAACATTGGCAGCAGCACGTGACTTCTGGACACTAAGATACACTACGAGTTTGGAAGATGGAAGTCTTGTGGTACTGAGCAGAATCTTGCCTGTTGTGTTTTTCTTGATTTAGAATGTGACTTCTTTCTTAGCAAACATCTGTCCTGGCAAAATGACTTTTTTTTTTAATTATTATTATTATTATGTACTGAAAGTGGCCATTTCTTGGGCAGGTTCCTGCAATCTCTCTCTCTCTCTCTCTCTCTCTATATATATATATATACATATATAAATTAGAAAAAATAAAATCAATTTTGAAAATCTTTTTGCTTGTAAACAGAAACGATGTGTCACTGGACTGCCGTGGTTTCTTTTGGTTAAAGTTTACCTCCTTCCTGTGCACTGTGTATTTTGGTTTTGTTTGTAATTGGAACTGTTGCGAAACATCGAAAGCTGTAGCTTATAGGGATGGCTTATGAATATGGTAACAGATTTAGATGTGTTTTATGCCAATACATTGCAAATTATTGAATGACTATTTCCTCGAGATTGTAAAACAATGCTAACATATTGAAATTATGCCTGCAGATATGTGAGAGATCATTGACTTCTTCAACTGGTGGCCCCACAGGGCCTCCTGCTACAAACTTCGTAAGAGCTGAAATGCTTCCTAGTGGCTATCTAATTAGACCCTGTGAGGGTGGTGGATCCATTATTCACATTGTTGATCATATTGATTTAGATGTAAGGAACATGATACAATTCAAATCAGTTTTTGAATTTCCATATCTTTCAACTGTGTTGTCCTTGGTATCTTAACATTGGTGTTGAATGCAGGTCTGGAGTGTTCCTGAAGTACTGAGGCCCCTCTATGAATCATCAAAAATCTTGGCTCAGAAATTAACTATTGCTGTAAGATTACTTGCAAGATACATGGATGACTTGTTTGACCATGTCAAAATTTGTTAATTAATTGTTTAAAATATACTGTACAGGCCTTGCAACATATAAGGCAGATTGCACAAGAATCAAGCGGAGAAATTCAGTATGGTGGGGGACGCCAGCCTGCTGTCTTGAGGACATTTAGTCAGAGAATTTGCAGGTGAGGCCCTACCATACTTGGTGTCCAGGAGCAATGCAAAGCTGGGCATTTTAATTATTATTGACTTGGTGTATTACACTTGATGTGACTAAGTTGAAGTTGTTGATCGATCAATTATTCAAATCTTTGCTAAAATTCAAGCCTATTCACAATCATTGTATCTTCCTTACTGACAATTGATTTTATTAAAATTTGATTCTTAGGGGGTTCAACGATGCTGTGAATGGGTTTGTGGATGATGGTTGGTCTCTGATAGGTAATGATGGGGTAGATGATGTGACTATAGCCATAAACTCATCTCCCAACAAATTTTTGGGATCCCATTACAATACGTCAATGTTCCCAGCATTTGGAGGTGGGGTCCTGTGTGCCAAGGCATCAATGCTGCTGCAGGTACTTTGGAAGCAAACAATTCCATGAACTATTCCTCCTTGTGCTCCCAAGTCCAATTGCTAAGCATCTTCTGAATTTTCAGTATATTTATCTCTTTATAAAATGGTGGTTTGCAGAATGTTCCTCCTGCTTTGCTTGTTCGCTTTTTGAGGGAGCATCGTTCAGAGTGGGCGGATTATGGGGTTGATGCATACTCTGCTGCATGTCTTAAGGCTAGTCCCTATGCAGTTCCTTGTGCAAGACCTGGTGGCTTCCCCAGCAGCCAGGTCATTTTACCTCTTGCTCATACTATTGAGCATGAGGAGGTATTATTCTTCTCAACTGTGTGATGACCTTCATTCTGTATTCATATAATATATGTATGCTCATTTTGCACCCACTGCAATGGTGCAGTTCTTGGAGGTAGTTCGTATAGAGGGTCATGCATTTTCCCCTGAAGACGTGGCTTTGGCACGGGATATGTATCTACTGCAGGTAAAGTTACGTGTGTGTGTGTGTCTGGGGCATCTGTGTGCTTATTCTAGTTTAGCAGAATGTTATAAATGCTTCTGGGAATGATTCTTATTTACCTTTCTGTTATGCAATTTGATGTGGCAGCTGTGCAGTGGAGTTGATGAAAATGCAATTGGGGCATGTGCTCAACTTGTTTTTGCACCTATTGATGAATCATTTGCGGATGATGCTCTCTTACTGCCTTCTGGTTTTCGTGTCATACCATTGGATCCTAAAACAGTTCAGTGACATTTCTCAGCAACTGATATGGTTTTAAAGGAATTTGGTTATGAAACTATTGTTGGATTACTTTTCCTGTTTCATTTGGCATTTTGACTACTTTAGTTTGTCTTTAATGTGGGGGTCTAAAATCAACCTAGCCTCCTAGTTTATGATAGTATTACGCTTTTGGCAGATAGAAAATTGTTATGAGGCTTCTTTCATGCAATTTGTCCTGTTCAGACACTACAGTCCAATCAAACAACAAAATCAGTATCAATTTTGAAGTCTTATTTTGCATAAGTTCTAGAAAGTAATTTGGGCTAGCTAATCCTAAGACATTCTTACAGATGCTATTACATATGGTCATATGTTGACTAACAAGATGTCTTGTTTCTGTTTCGTTTGCATCTCAGGATGGTCCGGCCGCAACTAGAACATTGGATTTGGCATCAACACTTGAAGTTGGATCTGGTAATGCTCGTCCAGCTGGTGAAGCTGATTTGAATGGTTACAACCTTAGGTCGGTCCTTACTATTGCATTCCAATTTACCTTTGAGAACCATTTGCGGGACAATGTGGCTGCTATGGCTCGCCAGTATGTGCGTAGTGTCGTGGGATCTGTTCAGAGGGTTGCCATGGCAATTGCTCCCTCTCGGCTCAGTACCCAACTGGGGCCAAAGTCTCTTCCTGGTTCGCCAGAGGCTCTTACTTTAGCGCGATGGATCTGTAGAAGCTACAGGTTTGTCTTCTATTGATTTTGACTGCAAATCTATTATTTTAATGAGGTTAATTTAGCTTTCTAAGTGTTTGATTTTCTTAAATTAGAGTAGTGAAATGTGTGATTATTTGTTGATGAGTTGTTAATTGGCAGCATAATCCATAATTAGTTGATAATAATGTGAAATTTATGAGGTGTGTTCTTGCAATCATAACTTGTAGTTTGCTGTTTAGACATGTAATTGTGTCAAAGGGTATTGCACAAATTTAAACTCATTTGACCTGGAGCGGAAGAGAAATTTTAAGGTCTTAACTTGTGTCTGGGCTGTATAATGTTTCTTTCAGGATCCACATTGGCGCAGAGCTTTTTAGAGTTGAGTCCACAGCTGGTGATGCAATCTTGAAGCAACTTTGGCACCATTCAGATGCAATCATGTGCTGTTCTGTAAAATCAACGGTAATCGCTTGCTTTGCTCTTTAACTTTCTGCTTCTCTATGCTGAATCTGAAGAATTGATTAGTTGTCCGAGGGCATTGTTGATAGCCTGCTATATGTTCGCCTTTTGCCAAATAAACTCCATTGAGTAGTCTATTGACTTCCAAAATTATTGCAGGCATCTCCAGTGTTCACCTTTGCAAACCAGGCTGGGCTTGACATGCTTGAAACTACTCTTGTTGCCCTTCAAGACATAATGCTTGATAAAGTTCTTGATGAAGCTGGCAGGAAGATACTTTGCTCTGAGTTCTCCAAGATAATGCAGCAGGTGATAAACTAATAAATGACACTTATTAGTTAGCTTATGTCCTTATCTTTTGAGTTATTACTGGATTCTGTACAAATGCTGAGATATGAGGAATAGTTTTTGCATTTGTAACGTTTAAAGTTTTAGTATACAAAATGTGTGAAACTTTTTAAATGAATTTGTGGAGTTTCAAGTAGAAAATTAGATTCTAGGATCTCTCTTTTTGCTACTCCGTTTTATTTGAGTTACTGCCATCTTATGCAGAATTCTCTATTTTCCCCCGTTTCTTTTCAGGGATTTGCATATCTGCCGGCTGGAATATGTGTATCCAGTATGAATCGACCAGTGTCCTACGAGCAGGCCATTGCATGGAAAGTTCTCAATGATGATGATTCCAATCACTGCCTGGCCTTCATGTTCATGAACTGGTCTTTTGTCTGATGTGGGAAACCATCGTCAAGATACTTGTTATATCTATTAATTTATATTCAGTAATCAGTACTTAATTACCAGATACTATCACAGACAAATGTACTAATGTCAGGATTTATTGAACGCATGTTTATATATGCTATTAGCTTTGCTTTATGCTTTATGAAGTATGTTAACCTTCTCGCTATATACAATTCCTTATTAAATTCGGTGAATCCTTTGACTTAATTTTCATTCCTAAAGAACTCATGTATGGTCCGCTACCCATGTCTTGATTTGTAAGTATCTTGTCTTAGGTTTTTGGTTTTTACTTTTTTGGGGGGCATTTTTATACCAGACCAGATGCCAGCAGGATGTCATCGCTTTTCTTCAACAAACCGCAAATGTCATAATGGTGCCATACTTGCTTCTAAAGCAAGTGGGATTTGATTTCAACAGATAATATGAGGTCTGAGGAAGCAATATTTTATAATTGACTTTTTAACCATTTATTGTTAGGTATTGTGCGGGACTCTATTTCCTGTGACTCGCTATTCCTGTATGAAGAACTGTCTGTATTTTTTTATTTTCTGGTATAGTGATTTTTGGTACCAAACATGGCTGATGTCAGCAACTAATCAGTCTTTTCAGACAAGTAATATGAACCTATGCGCGATGAGTTAATATTGATAACTCATTCTTGCTATCGTAAAAAATATATAGGTGTACTATCGCGCTGTCCTTTTATTTGACTTAACTCGGTTTATTGGATATGCTGATTGCTGAGCTTGGTTTTCCATACATGCACGGTTGATACTTGATTCACGAGTAGGCTTAAGAATGAGTCAGTGAGGACTAGGAACTCATAACTAAAGTGCCGACGAGTAGTCAAGCTGCTAGCTATAGCCTATAGCCAAACATAGTTGGCATTATTGGGTAGCTAATACACCTTACTTTTCTTTATTTCGAGTATAAGAGAGAAAACTCTCAAATGATTAAATGTCACTTCAAAATGCTATTACTCTCCAATTTATACACACACCAATTAACTAACTATATAACAGCCTCTAACTAAACATTTAACTAACTAACACGTCCTTTTATTCGTATCAGTAGCAGTGTATCAATTCAAGCCAGTTGGACACGGTGGAACCACTGGATACGAAGATGCAACAAGGAACATATGGTAGTTATCCTTAGAGTAGAGAGTAACTGAAACTGTAAGTAACTAGGGTGAAGTTTGAGCGGTAGTGGGGTGGGGTGCTTATGTTGTATTTTCACATTATGTTTGTTCAAGACAAGGTAAAAATCTATTTTGATCTGTGCTTTAGTGATCCTTCGATCAGCGAGTAATAAAAAATTTAGTATCTTAGCCAGAAAAATTATTGAGAAGAAAGAATAGACATTGTATCGCGCTAATAACACTAAAGTATAACTATCAATAAATACTAACGTAAGGCTAACAGATCGGAAGCTGTGAAAAAAATTCTCATAGGCTTGCTTTGAACTGTGAATAAAACATCCTTTATACAATATGAAAAGGGATGTATTACTCTTATTACTAATAAAAATTACTGTCCTCAGTGTCACATCAGAGTGATAAAAAAAAAATGATACTTGTACATTTTTTTTCTTTTTGCGTATTTCACATATGCTGAAGTGGAGATTCATTTTAAGTGATACCAATTGATTTAGCAATTGAGTAGCTAATAAATAATTATTAAATTAATAAATATGATATATGTGAGCCTAATATTATGTACAACTATCATTACTTAAAAAAAAATTGACTGCCCACACTAAATTTTGAAATGTATATCCGAAGATATTTCTCTTAATTTTATAGATGAGCACCTGACGGAAGGTCCAGGCTTTTGTCACAAGATCTAATTTTTTAAGAAAAAGAATAATTTAAGAATCCAAATTCAAGATTTAATTAATAATTTGTTAGTTTCAAATTTATCTCGTGATCTCGTGCTATGGTTATAATGGATGTGATATTAATTTTTCATGTGATAACAATTTAAATTACTTAAAAGGAATAATATAAATATCAACAGATGTTGATCAGAGTAAAAGAGGTTCAAATTCTTTTAAAAATCGACCTTAATAGTAGATGTTCGATTCTAAACCGAGCAAACATTCTTGGAGGAGTCTTTGTTTTGTGCCTAAAGGTATTATGAGAAATTAGTCTCCCTTGAGAAAACAAAAGAAAAAAAACGAATAATATAAACACTATTTTAAGGGGAAAAAACAAAAATAGAACATAATAATCACAAAGTCCTCTCTCAGCCAAGGGATCTGCTAGGGTTTCTGGGCAAGAGTAGCGTTCACCCTTTTCATTCATCAAGATCTTTTTGCGTCATAGCAGACATTGGTCCCTATCAATTAAGATGGAGTTCTCCATTAACAAGGAAGGATAGGTGGAAGAAAGAAGAACAGATGCACATGCAGCGGTGGATGAAGAGTTGGACGTACCTTATAAGGATACGTCCAAGATGGGGGGTGGTAGATTGTGAAAGAATAAATATTAATATCAGTTATTATTTGTTGATGAAATCTTCAAGGAGAAGGCATTGGCTTGTATGTACTTAAACAGTGGCAGAGAGAATGTGAATTTGTGATCCTTCCCAAATGTTTAACTCTAAAAACATGGGACCAAGACAACTAGAAAGGAAATAAGAGGAGGAATGTCGGGGCCAAGAAGAACGACAATTTCTTGAAGACGAACCAAATCACAGCAAAGTTGTTGCTCAAATAAAAAAGCTTTCTGGGTTATCAGTCAGGGAGAAGAACTTTCTGCACGATAAGGATATGCACAAGGAAGTGATAGACTCAAACAAAAACAGTAGCAGCACCTACACTTACCAAGCTTAGCAAGGGGAGATTATGGTCAGAAAAGACGTTTGTTGTCACAATTCACAAGTGATGCTGCTGTTCTCTATACTCGTATAGTATCCCTTCCCGTTGGAGCATGTCTTTGATAGCGAGATTAAAGGAGGAGCATATCACGGATAATGTCATTATATCATAATACTAGCAGTTATATTATACGCTCTAAAGAACAACCTTATGATCTGAATTGAAGTTAGACGTGAATAAAGCTTATAATAAAGTCATACGTCTACTATGTCATATTAAATGGTGACCCTTTTCTGTACATCTGTTTCATATTTATATAATAAGTGCTTGATTGCTGCAGCATACAAAAGGTGGGTGCTTTATTATTTTACTTAAAAGAAAAATAAATAAATATTCACAAGGAAAAGAAACAGAGAGCAGCACTTCTTTGAGAATTTGAGGGTCTCGTTTCACTGTCTAATTCTATATTCTATTGAATCAGATTAGTAATTTTTTAATTATTTAAAAAGCATTAAATTAATTTTGTTTTTTAAAAAATATGAACCATTTAAAAAGAAAATTTTATTGAGAATGGAGATCCGTGGGCCCCACAGAATCTCCCTTGCAAAAATAGGGTACATATATATGGTCAAGGGATGACGACATCGTTTTTAGTTGGTCCATCACAAGTCTGTCAAATCCTGACCTTATCCATTGGACCCTGCCCCTTCCCCTCTCCTCCCTTCTGCTGCCCCTGATTTCATCATTTTGAATTTTTCAATAATGACACACACCCATGACCAGGACTGGAGTCATCAATACGGCCTCGTTTTGGACCTTTTGGTACTGTGATGTACACTGGAGTAGAGACAATGTGGCCCCGGCCCCGGCCCCATTCGTGGTGCCTATATTTGTCTATTTGTTACTTTTCTGTTTATTGACATTGTGAGGGTTGTTGCTAATTCAAGCTGCTCATGTTGCTGCCGTAGTGTCCATCAAATGTCTCTCATGTTCTTAAATCTTAGGTTGCACATCAGAATTACTGAATTAATTAGTCACCTTAACTGACTTTTTTTATTTTAAATTATCTAAATAAGTAAAATAATCTGCCATGGAATTTGTTTTTAAATTATAGTATTTATTGTGTTTGTAACTTTAAAATTAATAAAATATATTTTATTAAAAAAATAATTTTTATAAAATTTGAAATAATTTCATTTTCAATTTTATAATGAAGTTATTTTAAACAAGGATTAATTATTTTTTTTCCATTTTGTGATTTATTTAGAATAAAAAACTACAAAACCTTGTTTATTACAAGGTAGCATTTCTTCACGAGTGATGCTGTCTTATTAAGGGGAAAAACGAGTCTTCTTCATTTTTTTTTATTTCAATAAAATATTAAAAGCCTTAAACAATTAAACACTCTTCTTTAGCCACCACAAAAAAAGAATAATTAAATTCAATGAAAAATAATTGTACTTCGAGTGGGCCCCACCGGTTGATCAGCAATATTGATATAGTGACGGCAAGCAACCCAACCGTATAGCACCATAACCCCACTGTATGAATACGTACGCATGCGTTTGTCCCACACATGCCATGCACAAACTATCATCATGCATGGCGATGAGACATCTACACATTGCATATATAAATATATAAATATAATATAATATAAGGAAGGTGCGGTGTTTACACAGTATTTGTTTTGGCTCCCTTTCAAGATATCCTTTTCAGCGTTTGAAATTCGAGGCGTTTTAAAGTTTGAGTGCGAAAGGCACTGTATTTTCGAGCCTCGTGCCCTATTCCCATTCTCTCTCATTCCCTTTCCTTTCATAAATCACAATTATTTCTTTCCTATTATAGTGCCTTTTTTTTTTCTTTTCTTATATATATATATATATATATATGTGTGTTCATTATTTTATTTCCATTATAATTAAAAATTAAAATTATCATTAAAATCAAATGCAAATACTTATCTTTTTTATTTAATAAAATATGTTTAAATAAGTACTAATAATCAATTATTCTGATCAATTAATTTAATAATTTTTTAATTACTTAATAATAAATATTAAATATTTTCTATTTTTATATAATATTTTATTTTAAATAATTAAAAAGTATTAGGAGAATTTATTAGTTCCTCTTGTCATAATACCCTTCTCTCTGTTTGTGGGTCTATCTATGTTAATGGTAAGTGCAGTGCAGCGCAGAGCAGAAAGATGAAAGAGTGTGTTTATCTGTGTTCCGCGTGGAGACCCCTCGCTTTCCACTTTTGTTTATAGCAGTTATCATATCTGTGTCTCACGCTTCACATGCACACACACAAACACTATCTCTCTGTCGTCTACTGTATTTAGAAACAGAAGAAAATTCATTTCAATTTTTTTTTTTTACTGTGTTTGAAACTTTGAATTAAAGATTCTGAATAAGCGTGCCTTTGGGCACTGTTTGGTTCCTCAACATTGTAAAGTGCCAAAGATCTTCAGCTTTTCAAAATCTAAGGAAAGTGCGCCCTAGACCTACCTAGGTGATTGTTGTTATGTCACCTAGGCTTTGTGATGCCTTGGTGGGTATCTATCTGAGTGTTGCATATAGAGGGGGGCTTCTGAACTCGGGAAAAAAACATATCTTTCTGTTGCAGCCTTGCAGGTTTTTTAAGATTTAGTAGAAGAAATTAAAGAGGCAGAGGAAAAGAAGTGGTGGAAGGAATAGGGCACTAGAATAGACTATCATGGTCTGTGAATTTTAGAGTGTTAATTAGAGAAAGTGGTTGACTGAGACTTTGGGATTTGTTTTTTTTTTTTCTGGTTTTGTGAACTGGGTCTCGAGGAATCAGGGGTTTTAGGCCTTTACCGTTTTGGTTGAAGATCTACGTAGAGAAACAGAGAGAAATCATTGTAGGTGATCTTTTGGGTTGTCTGTAATTTGTTGTTTGTGAATGGGAAGATGCCATGGAAATGTGGTAACCAGCTCGTGTGTCACAGTAGTCACTGTAGGATGTGATTTTTTAAATAATTTTTTCTTTGTTTTGATGCTAGAGTTAATTTGGAGGTTTTAAACTGTGTTTTTCATTTTCATATATATATTTTATTTTTTTATAATCTTTTGATATTCTAATTTTAATATTACTTAGAGATTTTATGTTGAAACAACTCAACTTGACACTTTACTTGCTGCATTTACCCCAGAGGCTCTACCCCAGAGGCTCTCTGTTGCACTAACTACAAAATTAACAGCATTAATGGGATACGTCGATAGGACTGCGCAATGCTTTTAAGTTGCAACTTGCAGGATAGCAGCGCACTTTCTCTGCAAACTTTGCCTACAGTATTAAAAGGAATTAATTATTTTTTTTTTAAGATATCGATACTTAGAATAAGTTTTCTAATATTTATTAGTTGTTATTTATATTTAATATATTCTTTAATATTTATTGTAAAACTAACACTCAATAAATGATTGATAACTCACTCTAAATACCAAACCCATCAGGTAGTATATCAACTCCCAATAGTAAATAAATAGATTTATAATACGGACGTGTTTGCAGATACAGAATCAAATGAATTGTATCAAAAATGAATTTATCAACTATTTTTACATTTTATTCATTTATTAACCGCTTAAAACTAAAACTTACAATTTTTTGTCAAGAACTTTTAAATCCTACTAGTATGAGAGAAAATGCTTTCGGTATGGAAGAACACTCTTTTACTGAATGCTATAATTAAGATGTATCAGTTTACAGTTTGGATTTAGTGACCACATTTTTTTTAATGAGAAGATGGTCAAATTAATTTTTTTTTTTAGAAACATGAGCTTCTTAAGAAATTAGCAGAAGTAAATATTTAAGTAAAAACTCTAAATAAACTTAAAATTGTAATAAATTTTTAATAGATTATATTAATTCTTATCATTTTTAAAATAAATGTCTTCATTTTTAGCAGTATATTCTGAAATAATATTTTAAACAAAGATAAATAAGTATTATTGGCAGAGCTTAAGCATCATGCAGATGCAGTATAAGAGGATGACCGCGCGATCTTATTCTTATGTTGTCTTCGGAATTTCATTAGCAAAATAAAATAATAAACAAGAAACACCAATTTAGCTTAATGTTTGGTTGACAATAAAAATAAGTATATTTTTTCCTTTTGATTTTCTTTGGAATGAAGATAGAAAGCGTAAATATCTACTGTCATCCAAAAGATAACATTTCGTGAACAAAGCTACATTTTCATACAATCACAATCGTTTTCCTCCCATTAAAAATTCGAGAGCATGGGGATGAGCTTGTGAATAAAGTGGTCTCCATAAAGTTAAAACAATATCATGAAGGGGGAGGTAATGGATTTTGAAAACGAAAAGTGAAACGGGTCATTTGACTTCGGGTGCAAATTATAGTTTCATATGATTTTGGGTCCATTACAAAATCTATTCAGGTTGACATTTGCTATTGGCATTGTTATTTTTTTTTTCCTCCTCACTTTAATCCTTTTAGGCAAGTAGTTGACCATTTAAATGTTTCAAAAGAAATCCAAGATTATCTTAAATTATCTTTTACCTTTATTGTTTGAAATTTGAATCTAAAAGAAACTTAATTAATGTTTTTTAAAGCATGCCATGCTCTGGATTATATTTTTTTAAGAAACAGTATTGTCCGTATGATAAATCTTTTATATGTACTAGCACCAAATTTTTTTTTATAGGTACAGTACTAAGAAATTTGAGGATTTCTTGGTTGCGCCAGTAATCCCATCCTCAGGGAGTAATACGTTTTAAAAAGTTGTTAATTCACCTAATAATTTTAACTCTATAAGTTGAGTTAGTTCTTTACATAGAATTAAAAGCATATTGCTACTTCGATTAAAACTCAGAATCAAAACTATTGTGTCGTCATGGCATAAAAAACAAACTTAAGCATTATGATAAGTTCTGGCTCCACCAATCGCACAAATCAAGGTGTTCCTATCCATTCTCACCATACTCCATTTCTTCATGCTCTTAAAACTCCTTTATCAGTGACTTGCTTGCTGCGATAGGATAACCATACAATTACAACTTGCGCAAATCTCACTGTAGTCTAGGACAAGGTCTTTTGCTCTAGTCCCTACCACCGATGACTTAATGCTTCGAGAATATTGTGATTTTGATTGGACGATCTGTCCTATGAATGGATGCTCTCTCATGGGACTTTCATCATGCTTGGCATGTCTCCAATTTCATGCATATACAAATTAAGCATTAATGTTAACCTCAATCTGAGGCCTAATATCTGCATATTATTATTAATACGTATTTTCCTACTTATATACAAACTAAGCATTAATTTTGGCCTTAATCTGAGGCCAATAAAATAGCTCTATGCATTGACCTGCCATAGACAAAATATCAAAGATATCAGAATCACATATTTGTAGCATATAATACACCAATGATATTATTCACAGTATACTCAAACTCATGTTAATAAAAGTGGTGCTGTAATATTCTTTTATTTATTAGAATGGCAGTTCAAAGGTTTAAATTTATGACCTTCTATAAACTACCACAACCCTTCACTACTAGTCAAGTGGCTTATGCTGTAACTGTAATACTTGCTGATGTTTAGAAATAGTACTTCTCAATTATTTTATTGAAATGTTAATGAATAAATAAATTAATACCCATAAAATGATAATTTTCCAACTGACGAGCATTGAGATTTAAGACTACCCATAAAAAGAACCTTATCCAATCTGCATAGCGAGAAACTAAGTCAACGTTGGGTTGGGCTAATGGGCTGTAATATGCTAATGGGCTAAATGTAAATCATACGAATCAAGAGAATGATACAACAAATTTGACAAAAACGAGAAAAGGAATGACACAAGAATGGTGGCGCTGAGAGCGTAAGGAGGAATAGGGGCCAGTGGCCCATAAGAATTTAACCACTGTAAAACCCAACCTATGTATGACGAAAAAGATAAAGGAAAAATAAAGGTAAAATAAAACTCAAGCTATAATATCAATATATCATGCCATGTGTTGTTTTAGTCTCCTTGGTAACTTATTTACCTTCAATCAATATTCAGTAACTAAATTGAATATGGTTGAAGTTAAAAATGCTACTACTTAGATAGATATTAGACTCCTCACGAAAAATAAAATAAAATAGATAGATAGTAGACATTGACAATTCCATCTCTTTCCTATCAAACCTAAATAACCACAAAAAATCTAACACAATTTAGACAAAATTTGCCCAGATTTAATGATGGTTGTTAGTAGGGGCAGAGCAAGAAATTTCATGTTGGGAAGGTCAAATACTAATTTTATTTCTTTGAAAGGGTCAAACATTAAATTATGTAAAAAAATTTCAAAAATTTCAAAGTATGTTAAAAAAAAATGTTGAGCCTTGGGAGCCAAGCTCTTTTTTTGTGTGTGAAGGAAATGATAGTCAAAAGTGCTACCACTCCGGGCCAAGAGCAAATTAGGTATGACCCCTCCCTAAAGGATATTTTTCACAGGTTAGGGTTCGAACCAAAAATCTATTATTACTAGAAGAATCCTTGTAGTATTCGCCTCACTTGCAGCCTAGTTTGCTTTCACTAGATCAAACCCATTTGGGTTTGGGAGTCGAGCTTTATTAGTCACTTATTTATTTAAAAATTAATAACAATGGTAACTCATTTTAATTCTTATTATATATATATATATATAGTTGTCTAGCATTTTTCGATTAGCAGATGTCAATCTCAACGTTTTCACTTAATTCTATCCTCAAATGTAGAAATATTAATATTATCACATATTTAGTTTTGCTTAATTTATACATGAAAACATAATTTGTCAAAAACTCTACGTAGCATTTTGATTATAAGTTTTTTTAATATAAAATAAGCTTATCTAAAGTGTGGTTAAAATTTACTTTCAGAAAAAGCTTATAATTAAAATGTTCCAAGAAATTTTGACTGAAAATCTGTTTTAATGACATGAAGAATCATTCCTAATATTTGTTTGTTCATTTCTAGCATTGAGTTGAATTTTCAAACAAGCTTTTTTTTGTGTGTGTGTGTGAGAAAGTTTATAGGGATGAGGAGATTGTTCCAATCCAACCTTAAAGCATGTCAAAAGCTTCAATTAGAGCTTACCTTAGTACTTACATATGAGCCAACCTTCGTGGGCCAAACAAGTCTATCAAGGTTTTTGTTAAATTTCAAAAAGTTAAGTAATAAATTGAGAACAATAAAGTCAATTTTAAAATTTTATTTATTTAGTATTCATTTAAATTTCAGAAAACCAATTCTTAATTAGTTTATTATTATTTTTCGCTGAACTACTTGATCTGTTTTTATATCAAAACTTTTCTAAAAAATTCAATAAAATAATTGATTTTAAACTAACATTTTATTTAAAGTAAAAGTTTCCTTACTTTTTTTGGTTAGTTAAAACGCTTCCATATTTATATCCGTATCTAACTCTCTTTTTTTTTTTCCTTTGATTTAATTTGGATCCTCTTATTTAAAATCCTATGCAAGAAAGTGAGAACTAATGTTTTAAGAACCGAACCAGAGATCGAACCGGTGAGACTTTCGGGTCATGGTTCGATTGGTTCAACCGGTCGAACCGGTGGTTGAACCGGATGACGTAATAATTATAATTATAATTATAATTATATGCATAATTATATATATATATATAAATAAATCTAATAATATAAATAATAAAAATTAACTACATATGATAATATTTATTATTGTATTCAATTAAAATAGCCTTATTTTGAGAGTAACAGAGATTTAAGGGGAAAAATTAGAGTTTAATCCTTATTTAAAAAATTTATTATTATTATTTCTTTTAAAAATACTCATAACTATGAAAATAATTATTATTTTTATTGAAAATTAGTTGGTCCAACTTCATTCGTTCATTTTTCATCACATATATCTTAAAAAGCTATGTGAAATTGATATAAAATGCATCCAAATTGGACGAATAAGTAAAAAGTTATGACTTTTGAGATATAAATGTGAAAAAAACTCCTAAAAAACTAATTTAAAAATATGAAAAAGTAATAAAAAATTCAAAAAAAGCAACAAAAAAAAAAGAATCGGCCGGTTTTCAGAAACCCGGTCCGGTTCATCCGGGTCGCCGGTTCAACCCAGTTCTACCCGATTCTTCTCGGTTCAACAGCTAAAATGATTTTTTTGGCTAACCGGACTGGCCAGGCACCCGGGTCACAGTCAGACCGACCAGTCCGGTCCGATTTTTAAAACTATGGTGAGAATATGAAAGCGTGGATTCATACTTCCTAAACGAGGCCTGAACCTTTTTTAATTTTTAAAAAAAAATAATTCACCAATAAATTTATCAAACTATCTAATATTATGATTTAATTTTGATTAATTGTCGATGTAAAAAATAATAGATCAAATTTAAACTATTAATATTAAGCCATAATTTAAAGTTGATTTTGCTAAATACTAACTAGCTTTTAACTCAATTGGCATTAAAATTATTAAGACTTGGGTGTGATGATATTATTAGAGGTTGATCCTTTGCTTGGCCACTATTTTCCTCTTTTACCCTACTCTTGCACCTCCTACATAACAAAAAAAATGTTGAATTTATACAAATAAACATTTAAAATCAATTAAAATTTGTATCAATTTACCAAATTAGCTACTTTATCATAAAATTTTATTTTGATAAAAATATATTTAGCAAAATATAAGAAATAAATTTGTTATATAAAATATTGTTGAATTTCACCAATAAATGAGAAATAAATACGATCTTAGAGAAAGAAAATAAAAAGGAAATCTTAGCATATAGGCATGGATTTGCTTTAAATAGGATATCTATACAATAAAGCGCCAATAAAGAAAAAGATCACACAGAATGATAAGATTGAGGGCATATCGAAAAAAGAAAAAAGAAAAGGAATGATAACATTGAGGGAGCACTAAATACGGCATAATAGTGAAACTTTTAGACTCGTATACATGGCACACATATGATTCAAATTAAGTTCACCAACCAGTAATCTGTTCTTTGTATTGCCATAGAGAGCCATATAAAGCCTCAGAAGAAGAAAGAGAGACTTATTACTGTCATAAAAAACCATGAGATTAGCAGTGAGTGTTTTCCTTATACTGTGCTTTGCCTCCTCCATTATCATTGTGATGGCCACAATACAAAGAGCACAGTATTTGTTTGGCACTCATGAATATTATGTCCGAGTGATCAATGGCTTCACAGACAACTCGTCTGTGCCCCTGGTCATTTGGTGCTCATCAGAGGAGACGGATCTTGGTGGTCGTGCCCTCCAGGAGCACGATGACTTCAGCTGGAAGATGAGGCTCAACTTCTGGAGCAGCAACCACATGAAGTGCACCATGAAATGGGACCATACAAGGAAGAGTTTTGATGCATTCAAGGCTTCTAGGGACACCGACCGTTGTGGCCCTCACAGGATGTGCTCTTGGATGGTCACACAAGATGGGTTTTATTTCAGCAACGATGAAGTAAACTGGAGGAAGGACTTCTTGTGGTGAGTGATGCCAAGGTCTACCAACTTGGATTCACAAAACCATGCTCGTTATAACAATCTGTGTAGAGGGAATGTGAGGACTTTTGTATAATTATATATAAAAGGGTATTTGGTTTTTAATTTTGATGATAAAACACATGAAAGAATTACAAGTGTTGGTTGAAACATTTTGGCAGTAATGAATGTTTCGTTAAGTGGTCTTGATTGATGCCATTTCCTTCCTCCTTCAGTGCTGTTTCTAAAACATGTTTTTACAAAAGCGACATCTCTATAGAAAAGAAAAGATATTTTTAGAGGAGAGATTGATTCACCAGGTACATTCAAAATAATTTTAGCGAGCGGAAAAAAAAAACACATTCTTGTTTCATTGTTTATTTATTGAAGATGATGCGAGGGAAAATAGAGGAGTATTATCTTCTAGGCACATAGGAGTATTTCTATGAACGTACCACTCTTAAAAAAGGGTGTTTCATAAGCTAAAAATTTGGTTCAAATGTTTAAGTTAAAATTGGCTACTTAATTATATATAAATTTGATTCGGTTTCAATAATTCGGAAGTTACCTAGATTTTAATTTTACATTATTTTTTATGAATGTAGGTTATAGAGAAATTTTAAATTAAATTTATTATCAAATTTTGAATAAATATTGGTGAAACTTTAAAATTTTAAATGGTTAGGAAACTGTGCAATGTTTCAGAAAAAATTATTAATTTAAAACTAATTTAATATTAATTTTTATGAAAATTTTAAATAGAAATTATTTTAAATAATTACCAAACATATATATATATATATATTATTTTACAATTAGTCGTATTATAATTAGTTATTCATATGTTTTAGATTTTAGCAAACCCCGTTAGTTTTTTATTGCGTAAAATATTTTTTTCATTACAATTTCACTCATATCACTAGTTTTTTGTATTGAACTTATTTTCTTAATTTTAAATTGATATAGTAATTACGAATTAAACCATTTGAAAAAACGTTTGCGTAGACAATTTAAGTCGGAGTAATAACTCTTTAATATAAAATCAATAAATAATAAATAATAAATAATAATTAATGAAAAATTTAAAAGAGAAGGCTAATAACTAATATATAAAACAGTGTTACTTGCCAAACTAAACTAATAAAAATAAGATAGTGGTGAAAGATTTACATAACATTTAGCAAATTTTAAATTTTAAAATTTCTCCAATAATTTAAAAATTTATGTCCGGATTTATGATGTTTGAATGGACTCGAGGGAAAATGGTGTACTAGGATCCAAATTGCAGATTTGCTTTCAATGAAAACTTCCTTACCTACTTGTGAACATTGTATTTTGTCTAGGTCAAATAAAAAGTAAAAATTAATTAATTTTTCAATTAATTCTCAAAACTAGAAAACTAATAAATAAAATTACTAATTAATGAGTCAATTAATTCCAAAACAAAAAATAATAAAATTATAAAAAAGGAAAGAAATTAAAAGCTCACCTAACCCAAAAACCACCTTAACTCTAAACCCAATTCCCCAAACCCTTTTCAACTAACCCAAACCCAACCTCATTCCGACCCAGACCCACACCTCCACCCAACCAGACCTCAACCCCATCTCCTGGCCCATGTCCGACCAAAACATGCCATCTTAAACCAAATTTGACCTAAGCCCAATCTTTCCCTTTGGCCCATCATAATCCAACTTATACAAGACCCATTTCCCTTTTCTTTTCTTTCCCACAAAGCCCTAGCAGAGCTAACACCCTCTACGGCGTCACACCCAGCTCCCTCTACCCAGCACTGCTTCCTTGGCCATGCCCTTGCATCACATCCTCGATCTGACAACCACCATCTCTCCTCCATTCTCTCTACCACAGTCCTCCACCTCTACGCCTCACGGACCACGCCATTGCTCCACTTCCCCTGTACCTTGCCTCTGTATCGCTCCTTGTGTTGTGCCGCACCTGACCACCTCTACTCCACCCCCTGCTCCACTCCCTCAGCCATACAGTCCTCCACCTTTGCGCCTCACGGACCACGCCCTTGCTCTACTTCCCTTATACCTTGCTCCTGTACTGCACTTTGCGCTAAAGCCACAAACCGCGCTGGTGCTACCCACGATCTTCCCAAACCTCCACGCGAAGCTTCTTGAACCCGCGGCAAGTTACCTTATCCTGCAACAGACCTGGTCGATCAACACGCGTATAGGGTCCTTGGGGATGGCTTATCTCTTTTGTGTTGGTTCGAAAAGGGTGGCTTTTTGGTCGAGCTCGTACGACCGGGGATGTGCTTCCCGGATCCTACAGGCTACGATCGGACTAAGTAGCATAGGACCTTTTTTCTTTTACTAGTTATTGGAGAAAGGAGAGATGTTTGTTTTTTAACCTGTTCTAGAAAACTCGACGGTGAGGTCAGAGAGCAAGGGAAGGAAAGAGGAAAAATTTCTCCAACCAAAGCTCACCTTACTTGTGGTAGTCTGAACAACGTCCTGGACTGCTCTATATTCAATTTCTGAAGAGGAGGATGTTTGGATCTAATATATTTATGTTGTGGTTAAGTTTGGTTTCAGTTGCAATGGAATGACTAAATGTTGATTTTGTAGAATAAGTTCTGTTTGCTTTAGTTGGTTCATATTAATCTACTATGTTATTTTATTCCTGTTATATAATAACTAAATGGAACATTTTCTAATAATGTCTGTAAGAAAAAATGGATTTATTAATGAGGTTGCAAGAATTGTTGATGTTTCAGTTAGGGCTAAAGATGTTTTGTTTGGGGGTGATTAGCTTCATTACATGTCTAAGACCCTTAATGTTGCAGTATGTGTCGAGGTAAATGTTGCTTCGACTTGGGGTTTGGGATTTGTGATGCTGATTTCTTGACCTGTCTATGGATCCTACAACTCAGTTGAATATTCCTTTGGCTTAATGAGATAACCAAGTGAAACACAAGAAGAGGGGTTGAATTGTGTTTCTTAACCCTTTTTGAAAAATAAAAGATTTTCCTTTTAACAAACGATTGAACACAGCGAAGGATAAAGTTTAACAAATAAAGAACGAAGAAACAACACTGCTCAGTCCTATTGGATTCTAAGGATTTTGAAAAGACTTTTAAGAAAACAATTAACAAGTTCAAAAACCAATTAAAAAGTCTTTGTTAATAAACACAATAGTAAACCCCAGAAGTTAGTGGAGAAAATAAAACACACTAGAAGAGAAGAGAAGCTTACACACGGGATTTATCCTGGTTCACTCTTACCAACCAAGAGCTACGTCCAGTCCCTTCAACCAGAAGGATTTTCCAACTAATCTTTTTCGAGATTACAAGTATTATACACCTCTTCAGGTAACAAGTATTTTCAACCTCTTCAGGTTCAACCACACCAGTATTCTTTTATACACAGCCTCTTCAGGCTTACAACGCTAAGATGAATAAGTATAAGAAGATGAATGCTTGAGTTTGAAACTCACTAACAAATGAGAAAAAATAGACAATAAAAATCTCAAGACTTTTTCTTTTTACACGTATATAGAAATCCAAGAAGAGATAAAACTTTTTAGACTTTTTAAGATGCTTCGGCAAAGATCTCTCCTTTCTTTAAGTGCTGCTCCTTCTTTTTATATGAAAGAACAAGTTAAGCAGGCTTCATGAGCTACATCGTCCAATGGAAATATTTATTACCGTTCTGAGTAGCATTAAATGTATCTATTGAAAATGTACTGAGCTTCTTCTGAAAAGTGACTTTGATTCTAAGAGATTTCCAATCATGTGATAACAAAGTCTTGATTTGTCTGAGATCGCAGAAAGTTCCTTATTTGCATATCTTTGTAGTTGTTAGACAATGTCAGCAAAAAGTGGCTCAGTTGACTTCTTCTATTGCCGTGAGCTGTCAGAGTTCTTTTCCAGCATTTAATGAGGAACAGTTCTTCATATTTGAATTTTAACTTGGACGAAAACTTCAGCTTGAACTTTGTAAAAGAGATTTGAGTATGAGCTTTGGCAAAAGGATAGTATTGGACGAACCAGTAAAAATAGTAACAGTAAACGCATACAATCTTTGGACGCACCAATAATAATAGTATATTTAGACAGTCATTGGACGCATATAAAGCATATGACGCAGTGGACGCATAGAAAGGTTTCGTAGAAACCGTATTGGATGCAGACTATCAAACTATTTGTTTTATAAAAACTTTATTGAAGAATTCCTAAAAATAATTGTAACAGAGTCAATATTCAAAGGAATTATAGTTTTATCAAAAACACTCTGTCGGAACACTTACTTGTTCAAGCTTAATAAATACTTTTGTTATCTTCAAAACTTAACAGGGAAAGCTTGAGCTTTTTGACATTAGTGCTAAACCTTTTAAATGAAATTGGTTTCAACACCTAATTTTCAAATGCTTAGCTATCCATAATATGGCATGAGAATAAGGCCCAATTGGGTTTGTTGATATCCTAGTTTAAGGTCTTTAATAAGCTGGGTTTTCGATCGACTGCTACTCCCAGACCATTTCTGATCACTACTCCCCGATATACTTTTCGACTGACAAAACCTCCCCTCATAAACTTTTTGACCAACCACCCCTTCATCAGACCATCATAAACCGATCGAGTAAGTTGAGCCTTAGCCCATAACATAAAGCTCACACACCAACCAAGCAGACCGAGACTTTACCCTTAACACTTTAGAACAAACTCTTAGCCTTAAACACCGACCTTAACCCGCCTACCGACCAAGCAGATCGAACCTTTAGCCCATAACACCCCAGCTCACCAAGTCGACCAACCCCTAACCTCCCCAGACATTTTATGACCTCAACCCTTAACCATCATCCCCAGAAATTTTTCGACCTTTAACCTCGCCCCATACACTTTCTGATTCCCCCTCATCAGACCATCACAAACCGACCGAGCCTTAACCCTCAGCATCTCAATTTGTAACCGATCGATCGCCCCGAGGCTTAACCCCTACG
Source organism: Styphnolobium japonicum (assembly GCA_023212625.1). Taxonomy (NCBI): domain Eukaryota; kingdom Viridiplantae; phylum Streptophyta; class Magnoliopsida; order Fabales; family Fabaceae; genus Styphnolobium; species Styphnolobium japonicum. The sequence goes on along the minus strand of JALBWW010000003.1, from coordinate 12,667,599 downwards.
CCTCTCAAACCAACTAACCACCCAACCGACCACTTGATCTTAGCCCATAATAACTTTTCTCATCGACCGAGTCGATGAAACCTTAGCCTTAGCTCATCAACCCTCAACTCACCAAACTAACCAATCGACGAGTCTCAATCTTAGCCCATAACACCTTTACCCTTCAACCAACTTGCCTAACTGATCAAACTGAATCCTATTATTTGCTAGCCGACCGAACTAATTAGATCGAGCCTTGGTTTTACCCTTTACTAATCGGGTGTGACCGACCCGATCACTCTTTCCCTTCTCGACATATGACTGGTCAGGCAGTGAGCTGAGTGCTTATGGTAGCTCGGCTTGGTCGAAAGACTGTCAGGGTGCTCAATTAGCCAAGCAACGTGCTCGGTCAGTTGAGTTTATTATAGCATGAATATACATTTTACAGTTTTTTCCTTTAATGGATATGATATTGTGAGTTTATTCTAATATTCTTATTCATTGATCTCTTGAACCGTGTGTGTTACCATTTTCAAAAAATAATAAAGAATAATAAACTCATCTATGTTATAAGATTCCAAGGATATGATAATCAAAATTAGCTGCAACGGCAACAACATTTTGAGCTCCTTGAGGTAAATTTTTTTTTATAATTTTTTCGGGAGCGCTGTCGGGCTATAAATGATCTTTAACAAACAATCTTATTCCATAATGAGTTTACTTTTTTTAATTTCTGCTCGCCTTTCTTGGAATTAATTTATGAAACAAGATTCCGACAATGAGATAATTAAAATTAGTTGCGATGACAACGACATTTTGACATCCCTGAGGTGAGGATAAGTCTTGTGATTTTTTCGAGAGCGCCGGCGAAATCATAATCGACTTCCAATAAAAATCTTGTTTCATTATTAATTTGTTACATTTGTTAAATCGAGGTGGTCTTCAACAACAAAAACGTTTATTTTACCCATTCAAATTACCTTTTCTTATTGTTGCCGCATTATCATGAGTTACGACTCATATTCAATATCTCAACAATTAAAATTGGTAGATGACGAAAATTGAGATAAGATTGGAAGTCCGATCAACTAAACTCTTCTCGGTTTTTTCGAGACATTTATATTAGATTCCCAAATAAACAAATAAATTTAAAACAATAAAATAATGCAAAATAATTGTGAACATATTATTATATATAGGGCTGTCAAAATGGGCCAAACCCGTCGGGTCAGCCCGTTTACCCGTCAAAATTATACGGGTTGGACTTTAAAATTATTGACCCATTTAAATCAATGTATTTTTGGCCCAGCCCGTTTAGCCCGTCAATTAAACGGGCTAAACCCATTTATTTGCGGGCTGGCCCGTTGGCCCATGTTTTTTTTTTTGTAATTTTTTTAAATCAGCATCCTTTATGGATGCCCCTAGTTTATGATTCAAACATTATATGATGGTAGTATTACATATTTTAACATAAGACTTTAATTTTAGACATATTATTTAGTTATTGATACATATATATTAGATGATCTTTATTTTTTTACATACAACCAGTAGATATCATGGATGATGGATGCTGCGATTGTGAAAGAAACTTGTAAATTTGCAAAAAGAACATGTTTTAGAGTGAATACTTTTGGATTTTGAAATTTGGATTAGATTCTTGTTTTGGATTTATGTAATTTTTATTTTTCTGTAAATTTTTATGCTTGTAGTTATTGGTTGATGTTTGTTTGGATTTGGTCATTTGGATTATGTATTAATATCTGATTGAGTTTGTTTTGGACGATAATTGATTTTGTCTTTGAGTCATTTATGAATTTGATTCATATGTTACATTATAAATTTGAAGTTTAAAAAAAATTAATTAATTAAATGGGCAGCCCATTTAGGCCCGCGGGCTAGCCTTAAATGGGTTGGGCTGACTTTTTACCAACCCGTCATTCTTGACTCATTTTTGGCCCAGCCCGTTTAAACCCAGCCCGTTGCGGGCTGGGTTTAAATGGGCCGGGCTAGCCCGTTTGACACCCCTAATTATATAGCCCGTACTTAGTGAGTATGGTGAATTAAAATTCGAAAATCCTTTTACAAAAATCTTTTTCTTTAAATACTCTATCTTGACTTCCCATTTGTGAAATTTATTTTTAAAAACCATTTTATTTGTCAAAATATCTTCTTGGAAATTCAAATTTCTAATTCACCATTTTCATTCCTGTTAAATTGTGAATTTACAATTTGTTCCTCAATAATGACTATTAAGTCACTCATTCCCTATCTCGATTATTTATCACTCTTTAATAAAATGCCGACAAAATAGGACATGAAAAATAACAAATAAAAATATTTTTCTTCAAATAATAAACGATCAACTTAAGTAATTTAGCAAATAACTTTACATTAAATAGGTAATCGTTCTCAGAGCGGACGGTGTAGGATGCTAATACATTCTCTATTCGTAATCAACCCCCTGAATTTAAACTCTGGTACGCAGAATTCTTTTTGAGATGTGCAATCGTATAATTCCTCTTATTTTAATGAAAAAATTGATTGGTGACGGTTTTTCAACTTTTTAATTATTTCTCTTTAAACCCTTTTGTGAGATTGCCTAATTTCATGACATGTTTTTTTCCCTAGGAACGGCTGCGACACTACCTAATTATTCTATAGAAAGCTTACAACGCAAATTGCAAATTACAGATTTGTTTACATTGAAAACTGGCTTACCTACCTAATTATTCTATAGAAAGCTTTCAACGCAAATTGCAGATTTGTTGTAGTGCGAAAAACTAATAATGGTGTCAAAGGAGTACTTACTTACTTCAAGTTAACAAAAAAAAAAAAATTGTCTCTTTCAAGGTGTTCTCCTTCTCAAAAGATATAAGATTAATTTTTATTCAGATATTTAATAATATTGTGACCCAAATTCTAATATACATTAAGAGTATATTAGAATTTGGCACTAGAACATATAGTAAAAATTTATTTTTTAATTATCAGATTTAATTTAATTTATTTAAAAAATATATTTAAATTTTAATCCAATAACATATATAATCATGCAATATCATATGTTACATTTTTAATAAAGTAATATAATACTTTGAGAATACTTTAAAAACTCTCCTTAATGTAGATGCTTCAATGGGTTCAAACTACTATACTAAAAGTAAAATTCACATATATAAAACTCAAATTAACAATTGAGTTAGACCTAGTAGTTAGTTAAAATTAATAAAATAAAGCAGCCAAAATAAGCACTAGAATCTGGATATATTGTTTTTTTACATCGGATATTTATTTATTTATTTAATATAACATCCAAGTTGAGATGAAGCTGATAAAGATGTCAGTCAGCATAACTGATAAGGTGGGACTATTACAAGTGGATATTTTGTTATGCCCTTTTAAAAGAACAGAAATGAAAAATAACAATAAAATTGTGCACAAAGAAATGGAAATTTTAAAGTGGCTGGCCAACTTATTAAAAAGACAATGTACTTTGCGATATTTTACCAGAATAAAAAGGTACTTTGCTAGTCAATGTAAACTTAAATTGGTGGGAAACTCTTTTAACTGTTTTTTTCTTCTTTTCAATAAGTAGAATGTTTATTATTCATTTCAGAAATTAGTTAATTACAAGATAAATTTAGAGCAGCAAAAAACCTAGTAGCGTAAACACTCCATAGTCCATACCACAAACAGAATAACTTTGAAATAATCAAATACTAGGGGCACGTAATTGGTAAATTAAATTAAATTTTATAACTCAAAATGAGAAAAGGAATGAAATATAATAGAATATTTTTTTTAATATTTTAATGTTTAATTTTGATAAGAATATCCATTCTATTCCGCTCCATTCTCTTTATAAATTTTGTACATGGAATAGACATTAAATATAACGATCATTATAAGTTATAAGTTATAACTAGTAATTTAGTTGTCTTGAATCACCAATTCCATCTCCTTATATATTGGAGTATTGGGAGTTTTACCTTATCAAAATAGAGGCATCAACGAAATTATTATTCGAGATTTTTTTACAATGCAATCAAAAGCCTTATAGATTTTCAATTAATATTTTTATTAGGTTCCAAAAGTTGTATTAAAATTCTTTTTTCTATATAAATAATGTGACAATTTAAGCTAGTATGGCCAAATCATCAATCAAAATTTAAAATGCTATAATGATATAAATAAATTCAAACATGCTTTCACACAAAAAAGAGAAAAAAATAGAAGTGAAAAGAAAATGTTGAGTGTTATGTAAAATAAATATTTTATTTGTATTATTTAATTAAATATATTACCTATATCTTTTTATGAACTTGTTTGATTAACATGTAAATAAAGCAAAAACGGTTTTAGAATGTTTCGACAAAAAGTGGAAACTAAAAATTATTTTGTTATTATTATTTTTATTAATAATAGAGATCTAGATCAATTAAGATTAATATTTTGGCTTAGTTATTTCCTTATAAATAAGGTTTAAAAATAATCAAATAATTGTTCGTATTTAACTTTATCCACAATTAAGATGAATGGCAGATGAACAACAATGATAGTTCTTTTTTTAAACTACCTCATTTGAATTAGATAATAGACTATTAATCATTAAATTGAGAATGGAATTCACCATTATGTACTTTAATAAAAAAAAATTGAGTACCATTAAAATTTAATATTATTGGCATATTAATGAGATTGGGTCATGAAATATTTGTTTCAAGAATTAAAATTATGCCAAATGTTCAATCGACCAAAGTATCTCCAATATCACATGGTCAAGATTCAGTTTGAGTATCCAAGAGAGTAATATAGTGGTAGTCAATTTATGGTGTAAGTGACTCCCTTCGACATTGCCTTGTCGACAACAACAACACGAATGCCTCCCACCTAGTCACCAACAATTAGAGCATTGCCACTTATGCAGTGCTACTTAAACAATAAATTAGAAACTATCATAATCTAATATGTTCACGTAGATCGCAAAAATTTGAATGTTAGCTCACAATTTTTATCTTAATTTTAGAGTAAACAACAAGTGTTTGATGAATTTTAAATTGATTTTGAACTGTTTAAATTCAAAATAGTTTTATGAATTTGTATACATTTGATTTTCTTGTATAATTAATAATTTATTTTAACTTTATTCTTAAATTAGTTTAATATAAGTAAATTGTACTTCGTTAATTTTTTCTTAAAATTTTTTTAAATTTAAAAAAGAAGAAGAAAATATTCAGTTTAATTTTGATTATGATATTAGGAAGTTAAATTCTTTTAATAATATAACAATACATGATTAAATAATAATAAAAATTCAAATGAAAAGAATCACTTAGTGCATGATTAGATTAGCTTATTTTGTGTTCACAACACCTTATAATCAAAATACTACAAATACAGTTTTTTAAAGCTAATTTTAATTTAAGCAAAAACCTTATTTTTCATCCAATTCGTTGCAAAGAGACCAAGCCAACGTCGTATTGGGATAGTGAGCTTTAATTCCACCCGTGTTATAAATAATAATGCACCATCTTTACGGGACAGGAAGATAACTCACCCAAATAACACAAGTTTCAACTAAAGGTGGCCACCAAAGCCTAAGGAAAGGGCTTTTGTGGCACAGAAACTGATATCACATCAAACACACCTTTTCTAAATTTGGCCACACTGGTTAAGTTTAGCTCAAATGAAATCAAGTTTTTTAGAGATTGTTTGATCTCTCAGAATTGAATTATATCTAAAACTCTTTAATTTACCATCCCCTCTCCCTACTAGATCGATTATAAACTTCATTCGTAACAAAAAAAAGAAAAAATTGGCCACAATGAAAACGTATGTAAGTAAATATAGTTATAATATACTCCATAACTTTACAAAAACACGTCAAAATAGTAAGCAAAAACAACTGGCCTTCTTATATCTGTCCCAATTCGAGAACACCTCTAGAGATGGGTTAGTAAGACCAAAAAAAATAAAAAATCACACACACAACATTCTAGGGTGGTTCATAAGCTGTCATTTTACAAAGGTGGTCAGCTGCAAAATTTGCTTGCCGCTAGCACTTTTTGTTTTCTTTTTTGGTATAAGGCTTTCCCCTAGCACTCACTTCACTTCAACATGATCAAACAATTGGAGAAGTTGGGGAATGTCTTACAAGAGAGTTTAGACAATAATGGGTGCCACTTTAATTCTTGCATTTGATGGAATGAACAATAATTGTGAATCACTATCACCTAGCAAAGAACTATAAATGCAATTTGAAGGTCATAAGAAGTCCTTTTCGCAATGCCCAAAATTTTGCACAATCATCGTTGGCCACTCCCATCATAAATCCTGAAAATTCCTGCAAGCCCTGCCCTGCCCGAATCGCCATTTAAAGCTTCATCAATATTAAGTTTCACAAAGCCTAATGCAGTAGGATTGTAGCTAATATTTTTGGGAGAAGGGTTATATATTGATTTATTTCATGGAGGGTTGATTTCAAGAGTCAGTCTTCATACATACATGACAGGATGTTTAAGGCAATTGATGCATCGAAATGCTTAGGTTGGAAGAGTGATTCATTTCGGGCTTTCTAGGAATCCCACATAGTCCAGGCCGTCAAATGAGAAGCAATAAAAAAACAAAATCAAATATAGGGGACTCGTTTAATCTAATACCCATATTCATGTGGCATTGTGGCTAAACAGGACGGTAAAGTGCTGTGATTATGTCCAATTTGGGATGGTTAACTTGAGAAGTAAAGGTTTAACAATTTTGCACTCTTGGAAGCTATCGTAAATATATCCATAATTATCATGACAAAGGGAAAAATTAAGAATGTTTGGATACAGTTTCTGTTATACGAGTACAGAGACATATCTGTTACATTTTTGTTACAGAGATAAGATAGGATTCTACAAGGATAAACACGTGCAAGCATTAGATACACTTTCATGCCGCCCCCACCCCCCATGCTATTTAAATTTGGTTGAAAACCAAGTTCAAGTTGGATCTGAAGTCTTGATACTTTAGTGGTAGGCAAACTCTTGGTGAATATATCTAATTGACTTGTGGGAACATGATGAACATTGATGAATACTTGAGCTATAATATCACGAACAAAGTGAAGGTCAATCCGAATATGCTTTGAACGTGCATGAAGAACTGGATTTTGTGAAAGATGAGAAGTACTCATGTTATCACAACATAGCATGACTGGAGTGGACACTGGCCTGCAGTTCTTTGAGCAAATTGATCAACCATTGGGACTCAGAAGTGGCATATACTAAAGCCCTATATTCAGCTTCAACGCTTGAAGCAATATCAGGTAATGGACCTTCTACTTAATAGGACAACCTACCAAATCGGAATTCATATTAATATTGAGAGAATGAAATGGATATTTGTAAAACTGAAACCCAAAATTGATAGTAACCTTCATATGACATAGGATTTGCTTGACCATATGAAGATGAACTTCATTGGAGATTGTATGAGCGAAGAAACTTGGTTGACAACGATGGATGTATCAGGCCTATGGCCTTGTAAAGGCTAGATATTACAGTGCTTACACTAAGCTGTGATAACTGGTGAAGTCTTCAAGGTGAGGGAAGAGGAGTAGCAACAGACTAAGCATTTTGAAGTCCATTTCGCTGCAGTAGGTCAGACTTCAGAAGCACTACACTTTGTCTAATGCAATAGGAGTCCATCACGGTTGGCCGTAATTTGAATGCCAAGAAAGTAGTGTAACTAACAATGCATTACAAGGGTTGAAAGGACCCTATTCAGCATGAAGCAGAAGAGATGCCCTGTATTTCGGAACATGAATCCTGGGTTGGAACTACAAGTTGTGGTGAAGCTCTTTTGTCATGGTTCAGCAGCAGAATATTTACAATGGTTTCATGCTATTCCTAAGATGGTGGATATACTGAAAAGGATTATGATTCTACTTTCTTGTTTAATTGGTTCGAATATGGAGATGTAAAATGTACATATTTGCTGAAATGTGACCTAAGATGCTTAGGGAGTTCTGTTTTTGATATTCCAATTAGTAGATATGAGAAAAACTACAAGTATAGAAGCTTTACATGTATAAGCTTCCTTCTCTATATATTAATAAAAGATATGAGACAAACTACAAGTATGGACGCTTTAAAATGTGATACTGAACATAAGAATTTTAATTTATATACTCAAATATCTTATATTATAAATATCTTAAATGTCAGTATGCTAAATCTTTCATTGAATTATATGTTATGCTTTGACAAAGGGATATGATTGCTTGCACTAGTAGCTGGTGAGTATGTTGTGTTATTTGTATGAATTCTAAGGAGTTCATATATAAGACTGTTTTGTTAAAAATACCTAGTATACATTTTGGAGGATACAGGAGAATATGAAATATGGAGATTTCGGCAATGTGGGGCCATAAACTGATTTGATTTGATAAAAATATATATTACTAATACAATTTATCATTTCACTTTCAAAAATAATTTGATAGTAATATAAACCAACTAACAAAGTAGTAATATTAGTTTTCATAGAAAGATATTTTCATTCTTATTACAATTATTTTCTATCATTCAATTTTTTTAATATATGCTTATATATAATCATTATGGATGGTGATGCTGGTGCATGAGGAGCATCTCCAGAAGCAGCTCAAGGTTTTTAGCCCAAAGTTCACCCAAAACCAAACAAATGCAAATTCTAGTCACATAAGTTTAGAACGTGGCCCAAACTATCGTACACGATTGAGTGGTCAAATGAAGTCCAAAACATGCAAATGACTAGAGTAGTCGCCTTAAAGCTTTAGAAGTGTATTTTCAAATAAGACAAGAATCATTTAATTTTGATTTTCCAAAATTAGTTATGATATATTCTTGTGCAGACTTTTCAGGATAGTCTTAATTCAAAGTCAGCTTTTATTGTTTAGTGAAATAACTTATGAACTTGTATCAGAACACAGAGTGAAATTATGCTTTTAATTATGAGTTTTTTATGCTTGGATGGTTGTTCCAAGGCCATCTATATATTGCTAAAGTGAATAATATAAAATAACTTTTAGTGTGTTTTGAGAAGCTAAAAAACTTTTATTTATTATTCTTAGTTCTGTATCTCTCTGGTAAATTTTATTTAGTAGTGAGTTTTTCCTTGTATTTTTGTATTTCTTTGGTGGATTCTAAAGGATAGTGAGTTTTTAATTCTTTGGAGTGGAGAGTTTTATTATTTCAACTAATATTATTAAAATTAGACCGGATAATAAAAGATTGAAACTTAGTTTAAATTCAATTAATTCAACTGTTTTATTTATCTTGTCAAATTAGATAATATTAGAAAAACAATTCAAGTATAAAAGTAAATATATATAAATATAAAAAGTATTAAGTTTTTTTTATTAAAAAATTAATAATCAATTAATTCATCTGAATAAATCAAGTAATTTAACTAAATAAATCAAACAATTAAATTAAATTTTAATTAATTAATAATAAATTTACTATAAATTTAATTATAAAACTATCTATAATCATTTAAATATTCAATTTACGGTCAAACCTTCAATTCGTCCGAATCTCATAACTCTAATCCCAACCCAAATTTCCATTTTCTTACCGTAAGAACTTATTTTGAGTTGTTCCAAAATCGTAGCTTACTTGTTTTGGACGAGTAAAGTAATTTTGATAGATGAAAATCTGAGCTTTCAATCAATTTTAAATCCTTTTGATCCGACATATACAACTTGAGATATTAATTATTTTAGCTCAATACTTATTCATATTACGAATTGTATATTCAAAACCACCCATTTCTCAGTTGGCCGGTATCAAATGAAGTGGCTTGAAAATGATGGTTAACAAACCATCATTGTTCCTAAAAATAACAAAATTAAGCAAACTACTTTGATTCAGATTGAGTACAATTTTAAAGTAAAGAATCATATTGAATAATGACACGTACCACACAGCCTTGATCTCTCTCTAGCCTGGTGATGGGGATGGAGTGTCAGTGAGTAGGTGTAGATCCCAGTCAGTTCAGTCCCCTCATCTCATCATGCTCTGTTCTGTGCCGCCCGCCAACAACAGCAGAGTTGATTCTTCTCCCTGTGACACTGTCCCTCCCCAACCAAACCAATCATCAACCATTCTTTGCTACTGACATATGCTTCTCCTCCCCCACTTCTTTCTTTTCCATTTCATTATAAGAATTCAACCTTCTCCGATGGTCCACCACAGCAACACGTGACCCGGTCACGTGCTTCACGCTACAACCAACAAACATGCAATCCTTACTCCCACACCTTCTCTCAGTCATGCAAAAACCCACAGCACCCCTAGGCCTCCAATCCCATCCGTCCACTGCCTCTGCTCTCCACGTGGCCACTTCTGTATCCGTTTGATCCAAAATCTCTCACAGCACAAATAACCTCAAAACATTGGGATGTTTCTGTTTCACTTTCACCGAGAAAAACAAACAAAGGTCTCAGACAGAAGCAGAAACAGAAACGGAAACAGAGAGAGAGGGAGAGAGATGAAGGAAGGGTGTGGAGGTGGAAAGAGGAGTGAGAGTGAGAGGGAGAAGACGAAGATGAGGGAGAGGCATAGAAGGGCTATCACCACCAACATCTTCCATGGTTTGAGGAAGCATGGCGGCTACCGTCTCTCTCCTCGTGCTGACATTAACGAGGTCCTCCGTGAACTCGCCAAGGAAGCTGGTTGGGTCGTCGAGCCTGATGGCACCACCTATCGCTCCAAGGTACCAACTTTCATATAGCCTTCCACATCCACTAATATATTTACCATTCTCCATTCATCATATCGGTCTTTCATGAGTCATTGCATTTTCACTATCTTTCATCATTTTTTTTTTCTTTCTCTGGAACCAAACAGTAACCTTAACGGCCAACTAGCTCTGTGTACATTCTATGAACTTCTTTTACTCCCTTTATTGATGAGTCTTTGATAATTCTATGAACCCTGTCGTGTACTTTTTTCTCTTTCTCTTTCTCTTTGTCAATGCTCCAACTGGGTACGTACATGGCTTCGAAGGTTTTGAATAGGTGTCCTCTATGTGGCGCTGCTAAGATAAGCACCAACACAACAACACCCACAAGCAGGGCTGTGATCGGAGGGGGAGGAAAGTGCTCAACGACGGCGCCACCTCACGGCGTCTTCTGCATTGGAGAGCCTGTGACTGATAGCATGAATGGTGGGTCTTCTTCTTCGTTGCCCTGCGTCAATGGTTGTCATCAACCCATTTCTGTTCCTGTGTACACATGCCAAGGCCTCACCGTTGAGGCCCAGTCGAGGGGTGGCGGTGACGATGGGTTTGCAGAGTGCTCGGCAATGGCAATGGCGATGACGTATGATGAGGAAGAAGGGGAAGCGTTGCATTTGGAAGGTGCAAACATGTCGAATCAGAGCACAGCGGTGGGGCCTCTACGCCACTTTTAAGAGCATCATAATAATAGTAAAGTGACTGTCAGGTGCGGAACGGCGTCGTCAAATGATATTCCTTTTCTGCATCGCAACTTTTTTAGGACAGAAGCGAAGGACGTTACCATTTTGAGAAAGAAAGAAAGGCCTTTTATTATTATTATTATTATTATTAAATACTTTTTTTTTTTGTCTCTTCACAGTTTTAGTTTTTCTTATTTCATTATTATTACAAGTTGTTGAAAGTTGGGGGGAAGAACCCATTCACTAAATTGAGGAATCAGGAATAGTTGATACTCGATAGTTCTTATTGACAGTTTATTTCTGTTTTAATTTTATTATTACTACACGTATCACATAATTACTGAGAGATAGAACACGAATCAGATGATTGATATAGAGAATTGGGATACAAGATGGCTGATGGTAGCAAGGTGCCAATGTTGTTAACATTACAATAGATTGAAAAAACTTTGGATTTAAGTTTAATAGTTTTAAACTAGTATATCAAACGTCAAAAAAATAATTTACATACACAGCTGATAAATTGATTTCTAGCGCTGCGAAAGGAACTTTCAGCCTTTGGTATGAGAGAAATGGAGAAGAGAGAATTAAAGAAGAGAGAAATAGAAGAGAAATGGAGAATTTTTTTTGTTTGGTTAGAAGAGAAATAGAGAAGAAAGAAAAAAAAAATGGTGGGTCTCACACCTTTTTCATTTCTCTCCTAAAGTGAGAAGAAATAGAGAAGAAATGAGTAGAGATGAAAATTTGATTAATATACCCTTCTTTTGTTATTTTATAAATAAATAAATAGGGGTAAATATGTATTTACAAAAAAATTTAATTTTCTTTCTTTCCTATTTATCTCTTAATTCTCTTAATCCAAACAACTTAAAAATCTATTCATTTTCTATTCTATTTCTCTTCTCCCTATTTCTTTCTATTCTATTTCTTTTCACTCTATTTTTCTCATAATCCAAACAAAGCCTCAATATTCATTTTATCTCAATAAAATAATTCCTGGCAACAAGCCATTGGGCTTGTTTGTACATGTTTTTTTGGTTAAAAAAATCAGTTTTTTGAAAAAAAAAATACTTTTCTTAAATTTTAAAATATTTGGATGACTTTTTATATAAAAAGAAAAACTAAAACACTAAAAAAGTACATTTTTAAAGCTAAACTTTTGTACTTCTAAGAAAAATTTGACAAAAAAATTGTTCACACATAAAAAAGATTACATCCAAACATTAAGTAGTTTCAAGTTTTTTTAAAAGAAAATCATAAAATTTTTTAAAAGATAAACTCATCCAAGACCAGCCCTTTGTATATGCTACAAACACACCTTGGACCAAGATTGAACTCTTCGTACTACAATTCTCAATATGTAATGAAATATTCTACAATTTCAAGTACAAGTTATAGAACATCATGGATGTTTTGTTGTTTCAGGTGTAGCCAGGAATTTCTCCTGGCATTGGAGCCAGCTCATTATTACCGAACCTATCCTCGTCGTGAAATAAGGCACGCACCACTCTACCTCCGAAGTAGCGACGCTTTAGTTGTTTCTTCCGATCTCTCAAATTGCACAAAGATTCTTACTGCTTCATCAGTGGGGAAATTGGGCTCCGTTATCTCAAATATCAGAACCCGAGTTACTGTCCCATACTTGGCACATTCTGATGCTACCTCCTCTTCCAGCTCATCATCTACCTCACCAGGGCCCACCTTCAACAAGAACACAAAAACAGTATCATGTATAATCAATTTCAGCTTTTAATGGCATTAGATTAAATGACAAGGCATCAAAGCATGCAGATATGCACACTTAGATTAGTGTGCTGTGTGTATCTTCTTTGGTATCTTCTGAATACTTAGACTTGTGATGGAAACCACAGCTGCAATCATCACTTACACTTAAATATAACAAGAAGCAACCATCCACTAGAAGAGAAACAGATTAATGTGCAGCATTCTAGTTTTTCGTCCATATAATCTTTCAACGAAAATTCTATACCCCGCATCGTGGACACAGTTCAATTATATAACTCTATTGATAAGAGAAATGTAATCTAGACAACTACACTTATAATAATACCAAGATAATTTCCTTCAATTTTAATAACTCCCTCTGGATAACTACACCGGTATATTCTCTTCTCTTTTGTTTTTTGGTTTGGGAGGAATGATTATTCTCCCCTCTTCTTGTACAGCATCTCTTCTTTCTAATAAAATTTCTTCTATTTATCAAAAAGACCAAACAGAAACATGTTAAAATTAACACTTCAATCTGATATGTTGCTTCGTGATCAAATCTCACCACTTGCAATGAGCAAAAGAGGAAACAAATTATCTTTTTGCACACCAACGTGAGTTACCACGGGTTACTCTATCCTACTTTTAGGGTAGTGCTACTTTTAATTAAAAAATAAGAAAATTTATATTAAAATACTAATATAAATAATATTTTAAAAAATAAACATTATTTTTTAATTATAAAAAATAATAAAAGTACTTGAGAGTAAGAAAACTTGTGAGATAGGATAGACTAACCTGAGTTAGCCCACAATGCCCAAACAGTTTACAACAGAACCGACCATGAAGCAAGTCAGTATGTACTTTATCAACCATTTTAATGCATGCACAAAGCCAAAAGTGACTTGAGCATTTAGAAAGGGAATCGCATAAACTACCTAAAGAATGAAACAATGAATTTTGGTACTATGAAAAGACAACTAACAAAACTTCATTTACTTTAAAATATTAATGACGGTAACTTGCACCCTACCCTACCCACCTAAAAAAAGACATTCATTTAGAGCTTTTAATACGTGATAATAATGATATCCTACACTGGCTCTGGCATCACGAGAAAACAAAAGTAAGTTCAAAAGAAAGCTCTGTAGAAATAAAACTAGTGCAAGTGATCAACGCAAGTTAGCAGGAGAACCACCACATTAAACGATGTCATTCTATCCACATTTTGGTTGCTTGGTAAAAAAGTGGAACACAAGTGCATAAGTTTACTCCCATTTCCAATAAATTTCATATTAGTCCAAAACCAATAAATATAAAAGGGAAAATAATGGCTGCAACAATAAATCATAACACTGTAGAACAGACACTTGAGGAACGAGTTCTCCATCTCCACTGGGAGCAGAAAGGGATTAACCAAGATGCACCAGGCTAATTAATCAGCAAATTAACCCAAGCTAAATACATCCTAAACAGTGGTATCCCTGACGATCCAAAATTTAAAGGCAGTAAGAGACAGACCTCTACACGATTATTATCAACTTGAACTACAAAACAGAGAATGGTCATGTACCAAAGAAGCATGCATGTCTGTTATAACGAAGAATGAGGTTCCAGGTATGGCTTAAAGTCGAATAAAAAAACCCTACAACTCCCAAAAGCTTCTAAAGAAATTTTTAACAATATTAAGGAGCATAAGTAGTCAAATCAAATCAGCACAAATGAATCTAGAAGGAAGCAGCACCTAATGACACCACACCACTTCGAATCACGTAACATGTAAACGCAGAAGGAATAGGAAGTCAAAATAATAATAATAAATAAAAAAAGCATACCATGTTGGTAAGCAGGGAGGACCCTTGTAGGAGTGCCATTGAATTTGAAGTTGACGGTCTTGACATTCTTGTCCGGCATACCATCTTCGCCATCATTCTCTCTGCCCACATCCACGAGAGCCGGCTGCGCCGCTTCGTCCGGTGACGGTGGCAGAGGTGCTTGCGGAGGGTGGCCGGGGCCATCTTGGTGGTGCTTGACCAGGCCGTTGGTGGGTTTGTTATCTTCGGTGGAAGAGGGTGGAGGAAGGTCTCCTTAAGAGGCCACCCAACATTTGGACGCAACCAAAGGTTTAAAGACTTTCTGATTCTGAAATCCAGAAGCACTTTCGAACGAACGTGCTTCTAGATATAGTTCTAGTTCTAGTACTAGATTGGTAAAATAAATAACTTATAAATATTTATTTGAACAGGACGTATTTAATAAAATTTATTATCATAAATATGATTTAAAATAAATTAAATCACGTTTGAGATTGTCTTTTGATTTTGATTAATTATTTAAAATAATTATATTTTTAAATTAAAAGTTATTTTATCTAAAACTTATTTTGTATTGATTATAAGTTAAATTTTAATTATTTAATTTTAGATTATTTCAAAAGTTTTAACAGATAAATACCTATTTATCATAATTAAATAACTTTTTAAATTATTTCATATAATTTTTGATAATTTAATACATAAAAGTAATTTTTTCTGTACAATCCAAACAAAATTATTTATCTTCCTTTCAAAAAAATAAAACAAAATTATTTATTTTAAAATTAATTATGAACTAACATAAATTAAATTTCTCATAATTAAACATAAATTAACTTTCCCATAATTAATTCTTTTAAAAATTGATTATATACATAATCATTTTTTACTATAATATTTTGTTTATAACTAATCCAAAAATACACTAAATAAAAAAAATTGATAAGTGTTTTCCATAAATATTTAAAAATAAATATTATATATTTAAGAGATATATTATAAATAATATTAATTTTTTAAATTTAATTTTATAAAAAATAATTATAAAAATAATTAATACATGAGTTATTTTACACTTATTTTTATAAATTTAAAATTTTTTTATAAATTTAAAATTTTAATTTATAAAAATAAATTTAAAATAACCTATATAAATTTCATAATTTATTTTAATAAATTCATCTAAATAAAATAAAAATATTTTATAAACCCTTATTAACATAAATAAGTTAATAAATAAGTACAAATAAACTAAACATAACCTAAGACCTTCCACCACAATACTCAAAAAACCAGTGCTAGTGCGTGAGAGTGAGAGAGGAATGAGGAGTTTTTTCACTTCAATTTCAATTATAGCACAAGCTGTGAAAAATTAAAATTGGGCTGTTTGATTAGAGCTTTCAAATGGGCTCAACTAACCACAATATGAACTTGGGCTCATTCGGCCGACTACCATGGGCCACTGGTAAGTTTGGCTTTGGGCTGGCCAACATTGCACATGTTGTGCTTTTCCATTTGTAATTTAGTACAGAGTTTATTTAAATCAGCAAGAACCATAGATTATGGTTCATGATCTATTGTATGAATCTAATTTTGTTTGTTGTCTAAATTTGTGTTTTGTTGAGTTTTGTAGATTTCAAAGTTATTTGAATGAGCTATTAATGTGGTGCATATCGTCACAACCATCCCCAAAGAAAAAATGCTGCGAAATTAGCAACTTCACAAAAGATTTAAGAGAAATAAACAAATATTTAGAGTCGCCACCAATTAATTCTTCTATTAAAAATAGAATGATGCAATTGAACACCTAAAAAACGGAGTCTGCGTACCATAGTTTAAATTCGGTGGTTGATTACGAGTAGGAAAGGTATTAATACCCTACACCATCTGTTCTGATAATGATTACCCATTTAATATGAAGTTATCTGCTAAATTAATTAAGTTGGAAATTTATTATTAAAAACAAAATATTTTTATTTTTTTGTTATTTTTCATGTCCCATTTTGTTAGGCATATTACCAAAGAGTAATAAATTACTCAGACAAAGAACGGGTGGTTTAATAGTCATTATAGGAGAACAAATTATAAGCACTCAACTTATTAAGAGTGAACATGGTGAATATAAATTTTTTATTTCCAAGAAAATATATATTTTTTAAATGAAGAGGTTCTTAAAGATGGACTTCACAATGGAAGAATATTATTTAACAAAATAAAGGATTTTTTAAAATGATTTTCACAAAAGGATTTTTAAATTTTAATTCATCATTATCACCGAGTACGGGCTATATGAATTTGTTCACAATTATTTTGCATTATTTAAATTTATTATTTTTTAAAAATATTTTATTTATTTATTTATTGTTGGGAATTAGATCCACTCCCGGCATAATATAATATAAATGCTTCGAGAATATAGAGAAGCTTTTAGTTGATCAAACCCCCGATCCTCTCCCAATTTCTATCATCGGCCAGTTTTGAATTATTTTAATTATTGAGACATTATATAAATTAATATCTGTTTAAATATTGTGATAACACGGAAGAAATAAGAAAAAGTAATTGAGCAGATAAAAACAAAATTTGTTATTGGAGGTTATTTATAACTTCACCAGCGTTTTCGGAAAAATACAAAATTTTTCCTCACCTTAGGGAAGTCAAAATGTTGTTGTCATCGCAACTAATTTTAATTATTCATTCATTGGAATCTTATATCATACATTAATTTAACAATGATGAATGGAAATGCTAAAGGAAATTAAAATAAGTGAATTCATTATGGAATAAGATTGTTTGTTAAAGATCATTTATAGCCATATTAGCGCTCCTAACAAAATTATAAAATTTCTTTTCACCTCAAGGAGTTCAAAATATTGCTTCCTTTGTAGCTAATTTTGATTATCCTATCCTAAGAATCTTATAACATAAATGGATTTTTTTTTATTTTATTTGAAAATTGTGACGAGCGCAATTCAAATAAATGGAGAATATCAATGAATAAGAATATCAGACAAACTCACAATATCAAATCCATTAAAGATTAAAACCACGACTTAATTCTTTATTAGAAAAATATTAAAAAAGAAGCCATTCAGAAAAGGCACATTCATGCTATGTGGCAACTTGGCCACCCGAGCTCACCCTTAATCCCTTGATAGCTTTTTCGATTGAGCTGAGCTTTCCAGTAGCCTCTTAGCTCGCTACCTAATCGGTTATATGTTGATAATGGAAAAGGCGGTCAAATCAGTCACGAGCGATCAGTTAAGTATTAAGAAGGGAAATGATGATTGGATCGGTCATGGTCGATCGGTTAAGTGTTGAGAATGGAAATGGTGGTCGGATTCGTCATGACCGATCGGTTAAGGGTAAGATGGTGATCGACCAAGGTAAGCTTGATTGGTAGGTTGGCTGAGGCTGATGAGCTAATGAATTAATCTGATCGGTCAACTTGGTGAGCTGAAGGGTTGAGGTTAAGGGTAAGGTCTGATCGGTCAGGTCAGTAAGTTGGTTGAGGGGTTAAGGCTAAGGATTGGGTTTGTTCGATTAGTAGGTTGGCTGAGGAGTTAAGATTAAGGGTAAAGGTCGACCAAGTGAATCCTGTGGCTGATGGGGTAAGGGTAAGCTCAGATCAGTCGATCTAGAGGTTTGAGAGGTTAATTGGTTAAGGGCTAAGATCGAATCGATCAGAAAAGTGAATCCTAAGGCTGATGGGGTAAAGGTAAGCTCGGATCGATCGGTCTAGAGGTTTGAGAGGTTAATTGGTTAAGGGTTGAGGTCAGATTGGTTGGAAAAATGGATCCTGAGGCTGATAGGGTAAAGGTAAGGGTAGGCTTGGATTGGCCAATCTAGAGGTATGAGAGGTTAATTGGTTAAGGGCTGAGGTTGGATCGATTGTAAAATTGGATCCTGAGGCTGATGGGGTAAGGGTAAGCTCGGATCGATTGATCTAGAGGTTTGAAAGGTCAATTGGTTAAGGGCTGAGGTCGGATTGGTTGGAAATGATAATGGGAAAGAGAGTGATCGGTCGGAAATGGTCCAAGGAAATTGTGCTCAGTCAGAAATGGTCTGGGGATTGAGTAGTCGGTCGGAAATGGTCGCGGGCTCTATTTCTGATTTTTCACGGATTTGGCATTAAATGGGAATAATTCCAAGTTGACAATCATAAGCATTAAGAGCTTGCTTACTAAGCATTTAAATCACAATAGTAACACATGATCTCAATGTCTCAAGTCTATACCTATTAAGGAAACATTACATGTTATCCAATCAAGGATTATGTGCAAAATTGGGTTATGATTTCAATAGAAACTGACCTCAAACAAAAAAGAACTAAGACATGAAAAATTAATGGTAAACAGACCTCCATGTTAGCTTTCTAATTAACCAAACAATGTGTGATTTAGATGTGTGGCTCAAGCTACGAGCAGAATTATACATGCTACCACACAAGGATTTATGCAAAAATGGGCTTGATTTCAAATGAAAGTTGGTATCGAATGGTAAAGAGTTAAAATTCAAGTCTTTTATAGTTGAAAGATACTTATATTACCTTTCCAACAAGACAAGAAATGCATGATTCAGACTGTATAATTCAAGCAATGATTAAAACACCAGATGCTTCCAGACACAAGACTTATACAGAAACAACACCAACTTAGCACGCAAGTTGGAATCAGATGACAAAGGGAGAAAATCTAAAATTTTTACATACACAAGTAATATATCTTAGCTACACTACGCAACAAACGTTGCATGATTTGGAGTTATATAACTTAAGTTATGATTGAAATAGCGGGAGCTGCCAGACAACAAATTAGCATTATGATCACGTCACTTAATGCATGTGACCTCTTTAAGCAACTCAAACAAAAGCCTATTTAAATGAAAAACATATTTGCAAGGAATAATTCAAAGCTTGTGGTATCAAAGTTATGCAATTAATATCCAAAAAAAAAAGAACCTCAATACACTCAAGAGACCAAGTAACAAGGAAATGAACATAAGATTTCATCCTAAAGTTGAAAATACATATCTTACAACAAATACCGAGTCTGTAAAATAGTACAATCAAACATCTAAAACAGGACGGTCTCACCCAATTGCAATTTTAAACTAGAGAAAGTACAAGATCTGAGATCAAAGTAAGCAAATATTACACAATATAAACTCAAACCTCATCCATATACCTCAACTAAGTAGATATTATACATCTTAAAAAAAAAAGAACATTCGTTAGAATACATATCATCTAATCAATTTCATTTTTATCAAGATGTACATGGGTATCTCAGAATATCAAAACAAACATTTAATGAATGCACATATTTATCACTTGATTTTTACATATCAAATCCAATAAAATTATCAAAGTTCAACTAGAATTTGAATTTGCAGAAAAGAAAGTAAAAGGAGTTTGATACCCTCAGTGCTTCAAAATGATGGTTGCCTGCAAAGCTCCTTCCTTTCTTCTTCCTCTACTTCCTACTCTAACTCTCAAGCTTTCTTTTTCTAAAATTCTCAGAAAAGATGAAAAAGGCTAGAAATCTTCCTCCCCCGAAACTGAAAAGAAACCCCTTTTTATAGAGGGAGGCTCTGGAAAATGCCAAAAATATCTCTCATGCATGTACGTCCTTGCAAGGTCCACAGAGCACATCCTTGGTCGTACAAGCTCGACCGAGGTGTAATAAGGAGCAAGGCGAGGAGGTGTAAATGACATGGTGTAAGTGGTCGGTGCAAGAAGGTGTGGTTTGCGACTTTAATGGAGTAGAGGGAGTGGAGCAGGGCGAGTTGTAAGAGGGAACGATGCAGGGGTGAATAGAAGACATAAGTAGCAACGGGTGAATTGCAGGAGGGAATGGTCCCTTCCTTATATTGGCGGCTAACAACAAAGATAGGGCTGTCAAACGGGCCAGCCCAGCCCGCGACGGGCTGTGCTTAAACTGGCTGGGCCAAAAATGAGTCAAGAATGACGGGTTGGTAAAAAGTCAGCCCAACCCATTTAAGGCTAACCCGCGGGCCTAAACGAGATGCCCATTTAATTAATAATTTTTAAAAAAACTTCAAATTCATAATGTAACATATGAATCAAATTCATAAATAACTCAAAGATAAAGTCAATCATCGTCCAAAACAAATTCAATCAGATATTAATACATAATCTAAATGACCAAATCCAAACAAATATCAACCAACAACTACAAGCATAAAAATTTATAGAAAAATAAAAATTACATAAATATAAAACAAGAATCTAATCCAAATTTCAAAATCTAAAAGTATTCACTCTAAAACATGTTCTTTTTGCAAATTTACAAGTTTTTTTCACAATCGCAGCATCCATCATCCATGATATCTACTTGTAGTATATAAAAATTAAAGATCATCCAATATATATATATATATATATCAATAACTAAATAATATGTCTAAAATTAAATTCGCATGTTAAAATATGTAATATTACCATCATATAATGTTTGAATCCTGAGCTAGGGGCATCCATAAAGGATGCTGATTTTAAAAAAAGTTACAAAAAAATATACATGGGCCAACGGGCCAGCCCTCGAATAAATGGGTTTAGCCCATTTAGTTGGCGGACTAAACGGGCTGGGTCAAAAATACATTAATTTAAACAGGTCAATAATTTTAAAGCCCAGCCCGCATAATTTTGACGGGTAAATGAGCTGGCCCGATGGGTTTGGCCCGATGGGTTTGGCCCATTTTGACAGCCCTAAACAAAGACACTCTGCTAGGGTTATGAGGGGGAGGAGTGTGGGTGTGCTGGTGTGGGCTAGACCATGGACCTCAGTTTGGGCTTAGGTTAAGATTAGGTCTTAGAGGAATGGATCAGGGATTGAGGAAATAGGTTAGATAAGTCTAAGGAGATGAGTTTTGGGGATTGGGCTATGTGATAATGGGTTTGGGTTAAAGTAGATTTCTAATTATTTCTTTTTTATTTTTTATTATTTTGTATTTTTATTTTGTATTTTGGAATTAATTGACTAATTAATTTTTTTTTAAATTTAAAAAAAAATTATGTGACCCGAACAAAATACAGCACACATGTGTATTTGAATGATTTTTTTTGTGTGCATATGTTGCATTAGTCGTATAAATGGTACATGTTAATTTTACCCCAAAAAAATGTTACATGTTAATGTTATGAATTTAAGTTCGTGTGAGCAAATCATAGATTGAAGAATCTTAATTGGGTTGCTAGAGTTATTTCAAGTTTTGAACTAAGGTCCAATTAAACTTTTTATTTAAAAAAGAATAGCACAACCCAAAATAATATATAAAACCTATGAGTCAGTGGTAATCTATTAGATTTAGACATTTAATTCAATACAAACCAACGAATCAATGACAAGGAATAACAAATAAATTACTTTTCGTTTTTTTCTTTTACTCTATGATGACTTTTTTAATTAAAAAAAATTCCTTTGTTGTTCAATTTTGTGATGGTTTTCTTAAATTTATCTTGTTTGTTATTGCTTCTTAAAATGACGTTTACGACGAAGAATATTTTGTGTTGCTGTAATGTCATAGTACCCGTGTATCGCATCCCACTTGTCCCATTTTGTGGTTGGTTTTGCTACTTCACCAAAGGTAGAGAAATGTTAGTTTATGCTTTATATTAAACATTACATCGCATTGTTGGTGTATTATAATATATAGTGGTGTTTCAATATGCTCTATTCTAAATTTTGGACGTGTATTACAAAAGAATGGCATCTTTTTTGTTTCTTTCATCATGCTCACCAATGCTTGTTTTTGCTACTACACCGACCTATGTTTGTCTGCCATTTTAAAATTCATGTGGTGATAATGATGTTTTAAATGTTGAACTATGAAATTGATATATTGGATGAAGAACTTCAGTATCAACTTCGAGTTGTGAGGAAGGAAAGGAAAGTCAAATTATTTAGTCCCACCAAAGGAACTATTTTCTTAGTGATAAGGGAAAGCAAAAAAGATATCAAGGCAAAGCTGCCTAGTTTCCTGAGACAAAGGGATCATAGGCTTACTTCACTTCTGAGAAAAAGGAAATACCGGAAAGGAACAGAGATGTCAAGGGCAAAGCTGCCCTCAGACAAATAGGTAATGCAGCCAGCAACACATAAGTCATAACATAACCACGAATCACACCTAAAAGTGTCATAAAGCTATTACCAAAGAAAAAAGTGTCATAAGCTAAAGGAACTTTATCTATAGAAGCTATAACTCCTACGCATCCTCCTCAACTTCAAATTCATTATTATTCCAAGGATTAAGAGGATTGTTTATACGTCCATCCATATACTTTCTATTACTTTTGTTGAAGGTTATACCCTTACTCATTACTGTTTTTGTGGTGAAGTCACCTAGTATAGAAAAAGGCATTAAGTCGATTTTTAGGGAAAGTTTAATTGAGATATCTCGCTACACACACAATTCTATTTGTCCCTTTATTTCTAAAAATAAATAAAAGTGATCATATATTTAGACATGGGATGATTCGAAATACATAATAAGTCATGTCCTTTTTTCTCCTTCCATTTCTTTCTTACCAAACATATCATTTTTTTTAATCATTTACGCCTCTTTTATTCTTCTAATTTCTTATTTTTATTTACGAATCCATCAAAACAAACTGTGTCCAAACCAAGGTCTTAAAGGGGTGATCTTTTGCCATATATTGTTGAACAAAATAATTAAATGTAGCAATGGAAAGTGAGTGAATTCGATTCTCTTACTTAAATTTCAACATAAATCCTAGCCATTTTTTCATTCATCCAAGTCATTCTTTGCAAGCTCTATATATTGTTAAACTTAAATTATTTGTGCCTATTAACATGCTTTTAATTCTTAAACATTATGTAGATAAAATTAAAATCAACAAGAAGCATGTTCTTCATCAAGTACAAACCCAAAATCATATTCTATCTATAATCACATGTCAATTCAAGATGATTAATAAATGTAAAAGTGTACCTAAAGGATCCATGAGATTTTGATAGAAAAGATGATATTCTTGATAGAGTAGTGATCTTCCAATTATAGATATCTTTAGGTTCTGCCTCAATTTCTCTTATAATGAGATGAAGAGAAATAATATTATATGTTTTACAATTAAAGACTATAACCCCTTATATTTATAATAAGCACATATATTTTCATAAAGAATAATGTCTTTTTGAATTCATACTTGTTCATTAAGAGTTATGACTCTTAAATTTTTCTTATTTATATTTCAGTTCATCATAAAAATAAAAATAAGACTTTTAATATTTATATAATAATTATATCCTTTGTCATAACATTTTAATTCAAATAAATTATTTTAACTTTAACTAATTAAATAATAACTTAACACATTTATTCATTACATATGTGATCCAATTTAAGATATATTTTTCTAAAATATACACTTTTGAACATGGTACCACAGTAGCCATCGATATCTTTACCACAGGATCCATATCCATATCTTTCTTTTATTCTTTTGAGTTTTGGCAAAATATGGCTTTTGTGTCAAGGAATCTGCCTTTCCCGAATTTGTTTGTCTACGAAATGAAGCTTTCGGTGCCACGCAACCATTCAACTTTTAGGACTACCAAACCAAGACAAAGAATCTTTCATGGACAGTTGTAAAGCCACCCAATCATCTGACCTATAATCTAACTATCAGATTTACATGAACAATTAATTTTTTCCTTTTGTAAAAAATCATTCTTGATGATTGTCTTATATTGTAATCAAATTAATACTTAGATTTTATCCAAAAAAGCAATAATTGAATATTCAAATTATCTCTCCCCTAATTCTTTTTCTATATTTGGTAATGAATTTTATATAATATAATGATACACAAGGTGAAACTCACCCAAACGTTAGAAATGATTATAAACAAATTCACCAAAAAAAATCAACATAAAAAGCTCATCGTCACTTAGATCATATAGTATTAATCAAGATAAAAAAAATTGAAGAAAAATACTCCTTATACAATTTTAGAGTGTAAACCAAGATATTATTTCGTTTGAAAAACTAAAAGTTAATCTCACAAAATACAATTAAGGATGTGAAATGGAGACTTTTTTCTATACAACTTTATATTTATAATGCTGCACAACTATACAAATAATTCCAAATAAATGAACTTATTTAAACCTTTTCTAAAACATAATACATGTATATAAAGTAAAACATATGTACAATCTATATCTATATTTATATATTATATAACAATATAAATTATAAAAAAAGTTGCTTGTCAAAATTATTTTTATTTATTTTAATTTTTAAGTAGTATTTTTAATTAAAGAAAATAATTTTTTCTTTGTTTAAATCATTTTTATTTTATCTTTTAGGTTCCTTAACATATTTTCAATATTAATTAACCGATTGAATTTTCTAATCAATAAAGTATAATTCTTAATTAAAAGTATATGGATTTTGTATTTTAAAATTGTAATAAGTTCTAGCAAGTAACCCTTATAAGAAAATTATTTATAATTATTAATCTATACAATCAGACTATATAACAACATGTTAGTGAAAAATAAAATATTAAATCTCACGTGTAATGTTTGTGTCAAAACTTAGTATTTATAAAAATTAAGTTTCTATTATTAGTTATTATATATAAGAAATACTTAAACTAATAACAGTATTAAAATGATCATAAAATATATAGCATGAGTGATAAAAAAAAAACTTATAGACCATAGTAATTTTACACTTCTATTTGAAATATTTGAAAATTTAGATATCAATGTAAGATTATCTTTTTTGGAGTTTTCACAAATAAATGATGATTCTTTTTTTAAGTAGAATTTGAGTACTCTTTTTCAATCAGAAATTGATTAATTAGTATCAAAATATTATATATGTATATACTAATTATAATTTAAATAAGTGAGATTAGTTTTTTCTTATTTTTATTTTTTTAACAAATTGTTTGAAGTATTAGAAATTTTATTTAGGTTAGAACTATTCATCTAGTCGGCGTAAGACCAATCTCTAAAAGAAGATCTTCTTAGTTTAATTCTCCATTTCCACTGATTTAGCAATATTATCTTGCAGTTATATATACCGTTTTATTTAGTCAATAATACTTACCTACGACAAAAATAAAATAAAAAATTATCAATTTATCATAGTGCAAACTCACACAAAGTTAAAAATCACTTCAATCATTCTTATGCATTGCATTGTATACCAGCCTTGATGGTGACCTAAAAGGCTAAAAGGCTAAAAGGCTAAAAGTGTTACTCATGTCAGTTCTTCTCCCACATGCGTTTCAATATTTATTGATTCAATTTCTCATTAAATTTATTGTTTGAATTTAGAACTTAAAATGGAAATTGAGATCAAACAATAAATAAATGTCTGACCAAGCTATAAACTAAAATAGTGACGTTCTTCCCAACGGTGAGAGTAGATACAAAAATGAATAAAAAGTTATAAATGCAAGTCACGATGAAGACTTTAATATCTTAAAAGATGTGACAATTTTATACACATTACACAAAGTGACACTTTTAAAATATTATAAAATTAAAATGATAAAAGGATAATTAAATTTATAACTACATTTATAAACAACACTAAATAACCACATAAAATAATAGTTCATTTTAAATTTTGAATATAGTTTTACTAGCGTATGAACATGTACTAATGTCTGTTAATTCATTTTAAGATTTATTTTTATGTAAAAATATAATAAAAATTTGAATATAGTATTACGAATATTGCATGTCAATTTACTTTTTTATTTCATTCTTATTTGAATGATAAATAAAAATTTTAAATTTTAAATAATTATATAACTACCTAAGAAAGATTAGAACAATACTTTATTAATTACAATATAAAGTTTGTATTAAAGGAATAGATCAAACATTAAAGTCAAGTTCCTTTTTTTTTTACATGATGAAAGTCAAGTTCTTCTTTATATTACTAATAAAAATATAGATATAGAGTGGGCTTTCGCCCCTTTTGTCAACGGCTAAAAAAAAGTGTAGATATAGATACTATATATAAATATTATACCGATTCTTGTGTCTTTTTAACTTTCCTAAAATATTTAATATTTTATTTTTACTATAACTAAAAATATGGGAAGATTATCAAAATAAATTAGATACAAATGTCCATTACTTATATGCACTTTAGTTTTTTTTTTAATTAAGTATTATTTTTCCTATATTATAATTTAAATTGATTTGTATTCAGTTCTAAGATTTAAAAATACTGTCATATCACATTTATTTTACAGTTAAAACCATGAATCACGGATACTTCTTTTAGTATAAAATAAAAAGAGTAGAATAAAGTAAAAATATTTATTCTATTCTTACTTATAATTTTTATAAATATTTCTTTATGAAGGAGGTTTAATCTGGTATGAAGTGGAGGATGGTACGTTAAAATGAAGAAAGAAAAAAAAAGAGTTTAGTGCATATAAAACAGTATAGTTGAGATTTGATTTTAATCCTTTAAAAAAATTTAACTTCATTTGAGCTATGGCTATTAATGCAATCCTTAGAAAGATTAGTAAATCCCATTCTTCTTTTATCATAACTCTGCCAAAAGAACCCACTTCCCCATGTTGTCCTTGCCACGTTTTCTTAGGGAACCTCCACATTTCACAAAGAGGAAAAACCGCCCAACACAGACGCAAACAGTGGTTAGTGTCTCCCACCACTATCCATTGCCTACGACTACGCCACTCTCTGCTTCCCCACCATCTCCCATTTGCACTATTTCAAAATCATTCCATTTCTCCATTCCATAGCATCCAAAGTGCTAACTTTTGGAAACAGAAGCTCATAAAGTCTCCATTTTTGTTCTCCTCGTGAGCCCTTTCTCTCTCTCGCTCTCTCTCTGACACACACATCTTCCCCCTCACCCACTTCACTTGAACTATGCTGTTGATGCTTGTTTTGATTCCTTCACTTCAGTGTCTGTTTGGTTGCTGTGAAAATTTGTTGTCTGCTGCAAAAAAAGTGTGCTTGATCTTTGATTGTTTTTATACTTTGTACCCCTTTTCACATTTCCATTTTTTCTATAAAAAAAACTGTGGATTCAAGTAATGGGTTAAGTTTTGTTGAACCCCATATCATTGGATATGCTTTTCTTCTACTGGAATGCTCTTTCATTTCCTTAGAAACCAAGTGGGGTATAAATCCAAAACTAAATCTTTATTGGGTGTGTTCTCTTCTACCTAATTATGCAGGTGAAGCAAGAGTTGGAAAATTCAAGATGTCTAGGGCATTGGTTCATTTGTTGGGTGTTTTGTGGTTATGTTGGTGGTTGGCATCAACTGGAGAAGCCCAAGTAGAGTATCTGAAATACAAAGACCCGAAGCAACCCTTTGCAACTCGGGTTAAGGACTTGCTGAGTCGAATGACCGTGGAGGAGAAGATTGGTCAAATGGTTCAAATTGATAGGAGTGTTGCCAATGCCGAGGTTATGAAAACCAACTTCATTGGTAAGAACTAAGAACCCCATCCCCATGTATAAGCTTCTCTTTTTCTTCTCAGTTAGTAGTGTTTGAATTAAAGATGCACATTCACGTCTAGGAAGTAACCAATTTATAACCAAACCTATTAGTTTTCTGTCATGTTTTTCTATTGACCCACATTGCATTTGATTGTATGCAAGTTTGATAAATCTTTTAAGCTATTTGTTTTAGTGGTGATGAGTCTCCCGTCCTTCTATTCACTTACGTTGAGGGAACTTCTTCTGTGTAAAACTGTCTTGCAAGCATACTTAATTCATTTTCATTCATTATATCATCCTTTTTGGCTTCATGTTGAATCCCAACTTAGTTGCTGTTTACCTTGTGAGCGTCCTTTTTATTACACTCATCCTCACTAGATTTAATATGATAATTTCTTCACACATTTTACTCTCTTTAAATGGTAATTTAATGTAATCTACATTTAATTTGTACTTACTGTATTAATATATTGTAATTATGAATACTAAAGCATGTATCTATGGATTCATAGCCATAAGCGCATATTGTGGTGGCAGGAAAGGGAACCCTGAGAAAGTGGGAAAGTTGCCACTTTTGTGCTATTTACTTCAATTTGACTTCATTCTCTCTCATACTCTGTTGCTCACATGTCTTCCTGTTTGTATCTGTTTGTGCTTTTTAATGACTCTGATAGATTTTTGGATCTCTTACAAATTTCATAAGATCTTTGTAAGTATAAAATAGGAAATTAAAGGAAACCAGAAATTGGCAAAAACTTGAATTAAGAATAGGAAATTGAAAGAAATGATGGCATGTTATTAAGAGATATTATCAATTAACTGGTTCTTTTAATTGCGTGCAGGGAGTGTATTGAGTGGTGGTGGTAGTGAACCGCTTCCAAGGGCTACTGCTGAAGATTGGGTTAATATGATAAATGAATTTCAGAAAGGGTCTCTATCTAGTCGATTGGGCATCCCAATGATGTATGGGATTGATGCTGTTCATGGACACAATAATGTCTATAATGCCACCATATTTCCCCATAATGTTGGGCTTGGAGCTACCGGGCAAGTTGAGATTTCTGATCATTATTTATCAGCATGGGGACAATATTTATTACTATAATTTTCATTGTAACTTGATATTTGATACTTTTCCTGGCTCAAGGTTCTTGTCACCTGAACCATTTCAAAGTTTTGCTTTATAGAACAAAGTTTCATCATGATTTTGCAGCTGTTGCTAGATATGAAGTATGATATAATATGAATGATAGAACTAAAACAAATTTGCTGCTGGCAGTTATTATATTTAGCCTGCAATATAGTTGGGTGAGAAGGGAGTTGTTGTATAAACTGTTCTGTCAATTCTGTAGGTTTAAAATTCAGATGATCTTAATCTTAATGGTGTCACTGTTACATTGGTACCTTAGGTTGCAGGTATTGCTTTATTGAACGCATTCACCATTTGTTCTGTTATAATAATATTTGATGAACAGGGATCCTGACCTGGCACAAAGGATCGGTGCTGCAACTGCTCTTGAAGTCAGAGCTACAGGGATTCCTTATGTTTTTGCTCCATGCATTGCGGTAAATAGGATAAAGAGTCTAATGACAAACTTGTAGAAAACTTCTTGTTACACAGATTTGAGGTTGTCAAATCTTACTGATTACTCCTGAAATATTATTTATAGGTTTGTAGAGATCCAAGATGGGGTCGGTGTTATGAAAGCTACAGCGAGGATCCTAAAATTGTGCAACAAATGACAGAGATCATACCTGGTCTACAAGGAAATATCCCTGCCAATTCCAGGAAGGGATTGCCATATGTTGGTGGCAGGTATGAAATTAATGATAGTAAAGCCTTTTTTAAAAGGCTGCATTTCATTATTTTTTTCAGGGGTTTTATGTACACATTTTATAAAATTTACTCCAGAGACCATGTTGTATATAGATTTTGATGCCTAATCTGATGGTTTTCCACCCCCTAGAAAGATGATATAGTCTGGTACATATAGTTCATGGATCTTTAGTGCTTTTACTTCACTAATGTAATTAAATAACTAATAAATTTTAACTTTCATATAGTTTATATTTGAAATATTCTTATACATTTAACTGAAGTGTTGAAAAAGGTAGCACTTTTCTTCTGTATCTGCAACTTGTTGATATGATGCATACATATGATCTTTCATTCTGGTAACCATATGGTCAGGATTTAATGGAAACTGATTTATAATCCCAATTTTATTTGGGTAATAAGGTCTTTTTAAGATGTTTCTCTTAATAATTGTTTGGTTAACTTGGAGGAAAACACTTCAGATCAACCACAGTGCACCTAACCACAATTATTAAGTTGCAACAAAAAATGAATAAGAAAAAAAAATCACAATTACATGATTGACATGTATTTGTATGTAGTTACTGATGTATAAAAGGTTCATTTTGTCCTTCTATCCTTCACTAGTTTATAAATTTCTTCATAGTAGTTAATCGCGCGCTATAGCGGTGGAGCGTGGCATCGCGCCACCCACCCGCGACGGAGCTCCTGTAGCGGAGCGTTTTGTCGCGGCGATCGCGGCCCAGAATCGCAGGTGTTTTGCGGCCATGTCGCAGCAATTGCGGCCGCTATTGCAAAACTGACTCCCCCCACGTCGTTCCATGTTTTTTGGTTGAGGTTTTTAGGGACGTGTGAGGAAGAATAGGGTTCTTTTGCAAAACTGGAGCTGGGTACCCTGTTTTGAGCTTGAAGAACATTCCTCAGAGCCTTCCTCCACCATTTCCGGCGAGGCCTGAAACGACTTCGCCTCAGCCTCAGTTTTGCACCCATGACTGTCCCACCTATTTTGCAGTATCCCACCTCTCTAGCGCACTCAACCAGCTCTGTTTCACATGCATCTTCTTCCTCTTTTGCACAGCCTCTGTTTTCTTGTTATTTCAGACTATTTCGCACAGCTTGCCTAGCACCCAGCTTCTTCCTATTTTGCCCAGCATTTGTTTCGCACAACATCTGCGATAAGTGATGCTGTATTATCGTGAACTTTTGTTTTCAATCTTTCGAAGAAGTTTTAAGACATCACTGTCCTTTATTTTTTTTTGGTGATAACAATCTTTTTTTTTATTTGGTTATACTTGTTAGTTGTTAGTTGTTAGACTTAGTTATTTGTACTTTAATTGTTTTTTATAATACTTTGGCCAAGATGATTGATAAGTGCCTATTGAATTTTGAGTATTTAAACTTCGTTTATTATTCATTTGCTTATGGTATGAAGTTTTAAAATTTAAGATTATTCATTTTCCCTTCACAACTCTCTGCTCCTCCTTCTCTTTCAATCCTTTTCTTTTTCTTTTTTTAAATCTTATGCTCCTTGATGACTTTTGTGATTATTGACTTATTAATTATGCCTTATATTCGTAGAGATTGTGTGACTCTAGAGTCTAGAATTATGACTTTTGATTATTAATGATGAATATGTATTTAATTTTGACTAATTTTATATTTTGAAGCATTTATTGCTGTATAGTATAATTACTTATGTTTTTTTTCCTTTTTTTTGGTGTAGCGGCCATCCCGCTATAGCGTTTGTGGGGTCGGCCACTATCCGGGATTGACTACTATGAATTTCTTGTAGGACAAAGGTAGCAGCTTGTGCTAAGCACTTTGTTGGAGATGGTGGTACAACCAAGGGAGTTAATGAGAACAACACAGTGATTGACTGGCATGGATTGCTTAGCATTCACATGCCTGCCTATTCTGATTCCATCATTAAGGGGGTTGCTACAGTTATGGTTTCATACTCCAGTTGGAATGGGATAAAGATGCATGCAAATCGTGATCTAGTCTCTGGCTTCCTCAAGGACACCCTTAAGTTTAAGGTGATTGGCTACTTTGTATTCTTTTTTTCTTGTTCATAATAAATGTTGAGGTACAGTTGTTCTATGCAATGGAAGCTTTGACCAAATGCTTTTTTACAGTAATGTTTCTCACTTGCTTAACTGTCGTGTTGTCTATCTATTATGAAAAACAGAGCCAGGGATGGGTGGAACACTACACAACATGATTTGAACATTGTGACACAAGAAAATCCTAAGATAGTGACATGACATGGCATAGACATAGATATTTAAGTATATTATACATAAAGGTGAACATAACTATGTAAGCTTGAAAAAATAGCCAACATATGAAAATCATCTAGGGTGTATCTCAGTTGTGTGAAAAATGTCTAAAAGGAATTTAAAGATCTTATATTGTCTAGACCACCACCTCCTCACCCACTCCCAAAAATTAAATAGAGGAAGGTATTGTATCCATAGTTTTCTGTAGTCAATGCCCATATTTACTGCCAAAGATCAGGACCTAAATACATGGCTAGCTTACTTCATTTAGCTGCTTGCCTTCTTTCCAATTGAAAGTATATCCTATTTATTATCATAAGTCCTCAATGTATTTGTTTTAATATATCCCATAGCTATATATCTTCCAGACTTCTACTTAACTGATTAAGTCCGTAATTGTTGATCATCATTGGGTATCTGGGTTTTTTTCCTTTTGCAAGTCAGTTCAATTTTATATTAATTCAAATATTGAGATGTTGTTGTGTCAATTTCCCATTTAACATTTGATCAGCATTTGATATTTCTGTTACATGCTGATTGCTCTATAATTGGATAATTATGTACAGTCAAATAAGGTTATAGTTGGAGGAGAGGTAGCTATAGAGCTTTCTAAAATTATTTATTTCTCAAAGGAATTCACTTCAAATATCATTGAGCATCAATCTACTATTAACACTATACGTTCGTTATTCTCTCTTGTTGGATCTATTATAAAATTTGTATCATGTCATAAGTCTTTAGAAGTCCATGTAACGTGTTGCAATTGGTGTTGCTATTTTGATAGTGCTATCTGAACCATATTATTCAAGATTAAGCCAATATGATGTTTTATTTTTGTACAGCCTGTCTATATGCCATTGTCAGCTCCAGATTTTAAGCAGCATAGTTTGCAATGCATGCTAACAACAAATTTTGTTCATTTATTTGCCAGGGATTTGTCATCTCAGATTGGCAAGGTATTGACAAAATCACAACACCACCCGATTCAAACTACTCATACTCTGTCCAGGCTGCCATTGAAGCTGGTGTTGATATGGTTAGTTTGTTCTTTATGTACAAATTGCCTGCGCGACTGGAGAGAAAAAAAATTCTGCTCGAGTGTTGCTAATGGAACTATGTAATGCTTAATGAAGTATAGGGTTATAGAACTCAGTCTTTCTTTCTGTTGATTATTATTACAGGTGATGGTCCCATACAAATTCATGGAGTTCATTCAGGATCTTACACTCTTGGTCAAGAACAATATCATTCCAATGGACCGTATTGATGATGCCGTGGAGAGAATTTTGCTTGTCAAGTTCACCATGGGCCTTTTTGAGACTCCTCTAGCTGATTTCAGCTTAGTCAATGAGCTTGGAAGCCAGGTGAGTCATTCAAACCATCTTAACCTTCAAATGGATAATTTGAGTAATGAACTTGATTAGTTATTTAGTTCAATCAGAATAATATAAAATAACGTTCTATTTCATTTTAAAGGAAACAGCGTGTTTGATGAAAATGTTCTTCACAAGACAATTTCTCAGAAGATAATACTCTTGAAAATTTAAGTTAATTTTCATATGGGCTGTATTAATATTCAGGTTAGGTTGCAATCCTTGTGGTTGTTGCTATTCAAAAGACAACTGGGGATCTGCTAGATCTTGGGCTTCATATCATGGGTAATCATCTTTCTTGCTGCAAAACCCACCTAACCATGTCCGATAGGGTGTGAACTGAAGACCTCCCGGTTGGGATTGATTCATAGTGTTCAACCCCCATCTCAGATGATCAGTTTCTGCCTGATATTTTCAGTTGACAACAATTTTTGCAAAAAAAGAAAAAAAAGAACTTGAAACCTACTTTTATTAAGAAACTAACAGAATATAATGATATTCTTTTTTAATATACCTTTCTGCATTGACCTTGTCTGATGCCTGCAAGTGATTTAAGGACAAAAGTGGTATGCAACTTTAATGACATTCCTTGTTGCCTGTAATTTACAATATATCCTAGCATGATTGAGACATGGACAGTCATGAGAGTTAAGATTATGTTGTTTAACTAGGAACACAGGGACCTAGCAAGGGAAGCTGTGAGAAAATCTCTTGTGCTGCTTAAGAATGGGAAAAATGGAAGTGCTCCACTTCTGCCTCTTCCAAAGAAAGCCCCAAAACTCCTAGTTTCTGGTACTCATGCTGATAATTTGGGTTACCAATGTGGTGGGTGGACAATCAAATGGCAAGGATTCAGTGACAACAATGACACAAGGGGTAAGTGACTCTCAGACATTCATAGCAAGTTGAGGTCTTAGCCTATGGCAGCATATGAGATTCTGGGCTCTGGATATACCAAATTACTTATTTATTTTGATATATGAGAGAAGTAGTCAATGAACATTGCTTATTTCAAGTTATTCAAATTATATAATCACGTGCCGAAATGCAGGGATACTAGTCCTTGTTATAAATATGCACTAAACTTTTATGCATGTTTTCAAATAAATAATAATAGGTAGTTGCATGCATGTCAGATGAGCAGAAGCAGCTGTGCTTAAATTCTTTAGTTACTTTTGTTAGAGATTAAAACCAATCTTGGGCCTTCACCAAATAGCTTAAGTTATTGGGATAGTTGATTCTTGACATAGTATCAAAGCCTGTATGACTAAATAGTCAAGAGTTCAATCCTTGCCGCCTCCATTTTTCTAAATGAAGTTGTATTTCAGCTCAAGGTAGGGTGAGCCTATGCATTGTCTATGCTTTGATCCCAAAGGGCTCTTGCTTGTGGAGGCGTGTTAGAGATATAAAATCAATCTTGGACCTTCACCTAATAGCTTAAGCTATTGGGATAGTTGGTTCTTGACAACTTTGATAATTTCTCAGTTACTAGAACCAGATAAGGTTTCTTTAACATCTCAGCAGTTTATATTCCGGTTTTAGTAACTTCTCTGCACCTTTTATGTCGACAAAACCAAAAAAAAAAGGAGAAAGTTTTAGTAATATAAACTGCATCAGAGGCATATGCACTCCAGCCAAAAGTAAGAATCTGCTTCTGTGCTTCAGTTGCTGGTTTAATTCAAGATTAACTATGTCTAAATCATTCCCCACCCAACCCCCCTCTTTTATTTTCAAGAAAAAGGAATAAGCTATAATAGAAATGAATTGACAGGCTTTCTTTCCATGGACAGGAACAACTATTCTCAGCGCCATAAAATCAGCAGTTGATCCAAGCACAGAAATTGTCTTTCGTGAGAACCCTGATAGCAATTTTGTTAAGTCCAACAACTTTGAATATGCCATTGTTCTTGTTGGTGAGCCTCCTTATGCTGAGACTGCTGGGGACAGCATGACACTTACAATGGTGGATCCTGGCCCAAGTATCATCAACAACGTCTGTGGGACTATTAAGTGCGTGGTCGTCATCATTTCTGGCAGACCTATTGTAATTGAACCATATATTTCCTCTATAGATGCATTGGTTGCTGCATGGTTACCAGGCACTGAGGGCCAAGGTGTGACAGATGTCCTTTTTGGTGACTATGGTTTCAGTGGTAAGCTTCCAAGGACATGGTTCAAATCTGTAGATCAACTCCCAATGAATGTTGGGGATCCTCACTATGATCCACTTTTTCCTTTTGGTTTTGGACTGATAACCGAGTCTGTCAAGGACCTTGTAGCAAGGTAATTTTTATTTAAATTATGAAATTTTTTTTATGTTAATTGATCTATGCTCAGGGCCAACAAAAAAATCAATGTATGCTGTCTCTATTGTGCTCTAGTTGTCCTTGCTTCAGCGCTTCCAACTCATTTTATTAAAGAGCTTTCTGTTCAGGTCCTTTAGAAACTAAAATATGCTGCACTTTTAGTCAGTGGCTGATGCCATTAATTTATTCTAGATTTTCCTTCCACTTGGATTATTTTTTATTGCATTCACTTTATTGGAGGATTGTTTAGTGCATGAAGAATATCAGAAGGAGCAAGCTGTTACTTGTTCTCTCAGACTCAAGATCTGCTAGGATCTCATGTTGGCATGTCATTGGTCAATGACAATTCTAAAAAACAAGATTTCCCAAAAATTAAAAAAATAATAATAAAACTTAGACGAAACAAGAAGACAATGGAATTAATTCTATTGAAAAGCATCATACTATAACTACTCTTTATTTAGTATAACTAACTTTTTCAATGCCATTGGTCATTGACAACTTTTCATTTGACAAGATGGCTTGATCCTATTGTACTTATGAAGCTATCAATGTTATGTCCAGGTCAACCTCAGCTGCTGCCGGTGTAAGAGCTTGTATATATACCATTATGATGACACTAATCATCAGCTTATATTTAGCAGGTATGTTTGTGATTGTGACTTCATTCAAGTGATAAACAGAATACAAATGATTGATTGTTTGTTCACTTTGATAGGTTAAGCACAATTTATGGGAGCTTATTGAAGCGGGCGGCTAGAGAACTAACTTGGGATACTTCCCAGCTTAGTCTTATTTATTTACCCTAATTCATTGTATTAGGACATTATTATTGTTCAGGAACTAGTAAATTGAGCTCATTTTTTTTTAATCAGACTTTGTTCGAAGGAATATTAGACAATTAGGGATATGAAAACTACTAGGAGTTAAGTAGTGAAGGATTTGAGTAATTTGGAAGAGTGATGTCTTGGGGAAGGGTGGGGGGCTTGAACCCCTGTGCCTCTACTCATCCCATGAACCCTGGACGGGTCAATGCTAGGTGAACCTCAGATAACTGGCATTAAACTTCAAATCTAACCCAAAAATTCAAAAGAATAGAAAAAAAAGTTCACTAAGTTGGGTTGCTACTTTTTCTCTGGGATGCTTCACTTGATCTAAATATGAGCTCAATGCTGCTAGCCACGGTTCATTTGTGTACGGATTATATTTTACTCCACCATCCTTTATCTTCTTGAGTTTGGGCTTAGGTATGGTTGCAGCAAAGCCGTTAGGCAGAGTCTAATTTGGTTGACTTACAATTGCAGAAAACAAAACAAAACAAAAGTTAGTAATTGCAAATACAGTATTTTTCAAAAAATAACCTAGTCTCATCGAAGAGGGGTCTGTGGTTTGCCACTTCATATTGTTTTATTTATACACAGCATTTGTTTAGCTGTAAAATTTCTTGCCGATTTGAGGGCCAGGTGAAATTGTTGTATGAAACAAGATTAAGCAGTATAGTATTAAATGGCATGAAAATATTAATATTATATATATATATATCAACTCTGAATTATTTTTGCCTTCATGAACACAACGTCTGAAGAAGTGTTGGAAGAGAAAAAAGCATAGTCTGAGACTTGCAGTATATACACTTGACGATTACTTGCCTTACTGTTTGATATGTATGTTAGTGCAAAGAATGGTGACACAATCGTTCACATCGCCAGACCAGAGATAATGTAGAAGATGATCTTTTCCCCAGATTCACCCTAATTCAATCAAAATTCTGAAGTTAATGTTCACAACAATAGAACACAGGAACAATAGCTTAGATCAGTTTAGTGAGATCCTGCATAAAAAAGATTTAAATAACGAAATTGATGACCAGTGCCCCAAATTTTTAGTTTTAATCATAGTTGTTAATATCCTACATACAATAGGTATCGAAAATATTCTATTATGCGACTATCAGTGGCAAAATATCGATGGTTAGAAAAATATCGCCACGTTCACGTTGGTATCGGGCGATATTGATATAGCTGTCAATCCATTAGGTACACATCACAATAGCATATAAAACTAACTAGAATCCTTCACCATAATATGTATCGAAAATTTTAATTTTTCTCAAGTGTGTTTTGGCAACCTTACAATTGAAGCAAATAGAAGTTTACAATAAACCATAATTTTATAGTTAACAACATTAGAGAAATGATGCCAAAGGTACTTTTAGCAGCATTTTGTAAATGTGGCATAAATCTTAAGGTTTATTACCTTTAGCAATAGCTAAGAAATATTTCCAAGATATTTTAACAAGATCAAATAAAAGCTGCTATAAGGGTTACTAGCATAAATCAAAATCTATCAAAAACCTAAATACTGTTGCCTTTGGTGGCTTAATAGACATATTAAACATCATTTTCATAGCAACAAGAGGTTACATACAACTAAGTTTGGGAAAATATATTTTTGTTGAGTCTGTCTTTGCAGGCGTCTTATAGGTAGTCTCACTCAAGGGTAACAAGTTTTGCAGAAGATACTTTTTGTTGTCCTCCTTCAGTTTCTCCAATTTCAGCAATGGTCTCCATCCATGACTTTCAATGGCATACCAAGGAAGCATAATGAAATAAGCCCCACTAGGAAGTAGCGACTGATCCAGAAAGCACACCAGCAGAATCACTCATGTATAGAAGTAAATAGAAGGGTTGGAGCCTATGTTAAGAGTAAATTGAAGGTGAAAAAGGAGTGTCAGTCATATGTCCAAGAACCCGAGGTCACTTATTTAGAAGCTGATATCCTCCATTAATTTGTATTTTCAGCATTTTTTAAAACATGCTATTCTAAGACTGGGATCAAATCAAGGATAAAATCTCAAATATATATTCCAGTGAAAGATAATAAACCTGAAAATGGATAGAAGTGCCCTGCCTGCCTAGATGCATCAATAAAGGGGATTATATTCACAAGTGACCAATCTATAAAAGTATATTGATAACAGATTTTCTCATACTCCTTTTCTTCCCTTCCTTTCACTTCCCCCTTTTGGTGGAATGAATAACAACAGAATCCAAGATAAAGCATCTTCCTCCTAGTACACTGCTTTAAATGTCACTTAGTTCTTACAGCTTCTGAGTTCAAGGCATCCCCATACAGACAAGAAAGTGAAAAAATCTAATATATCAATATAAATATGGTCAAGAGCAGAGTTGAAGATATAGTCAACTAATTAAAAAATTGGGACCAGTACATATGAACAAATAACCAATTTAGAAAATTTTAACATGTTATTTGAAATAATTCTGTTGGTCCAATTCCCTTCTTGCCTTATTGTATGCATCCACAAGGAAACTGCTTTATTAGTCTTGCTGTCTTGCATACAAAGCCGCATGCTCCTTCCTGTGGACTCATTAATATAGCAGTCCAAAACACTATGTGGAATTATTTCCATGATTTGAAATGCTTAGATTGTTACCTCTATCTTAGCCCAGTGTTCACAAGCAGAGTAGCGATCCCAATATTTTGACTGTAGTCAGATGCCTGCATGAAAGAACTCTTCACCCTTCAGTTATATCCTTTCTCTGACAAGCATCCATGGTGGGATGGTAAAAGATAATATCAACCTGAAAAAAGAAAAAAGGGTGTATTGGACATCAAAAAGATTCAAAGAAGATGCCAAATGTAACATTTGGCATTGATTAATTCCAAAATTTGAGATTCTAAGTAATGAAAGACAACAGGAGTTACAGGACTATAAGCAATTGAATAAGATTAGATCCAAGCACTGCACTTAGACTTAGGATTGCTTTTAGGGATTCAAATGTCTACAAAAGGTAGTAAATATTGACACATTTCTTAGAAAACTAGAGCAAGCTCACGCATTTCAATTAGTCCACCTTCTGTATATGAAGGCTAATTTGTCAACATGTTATAAACAACTTTCAAAATGGGTTCAATCAATCAGGTCGTTGGGTCGATAATGTTATAAACCATTTAAAAACAGGTAATTTTGGCCCACATATATATAGAATTAAGATCTTTAGGTGGGATTAAAGAAGCCAAAAATTGTAAATTTAATTTGTTTTATAAATTTCAAAATTTTAACTAATGTTTTCAAATTAGTAGATAATATTAACATAATTAAATTATTTTGATTGTTAAGTAAGTTGGCATGCTTAAGCCTCCAACAGCGGGTCGGCCCACTTGACAGCTTTAGTTTTAAAGCACAAAATGTATGCAATCAAAATCAATAACCAATCAGAAATATCAAAAGTAGTTAGAGAGAGTAGAGAATAAAAAAATGTTGATAAGCTCAATTCATATAACCTTGGACAAGCAATTTATTTGTCTTGACATACGTCCAAACTCCTACTGCTAGCCCATCTCTCTTCTTTTTCTGCCAGCTCCTCATGGTTGGCTTAGCCAATGTTCTAGCAAGGAAAAATGTATCTGATACCCACTGTTGGCCTCCACATCCGAAGCCCAATATTTCATCTCTCCATCTGCTCCATATTCTTCTGAATTCTGCTAGAACACAGCCTGAGCTTGATGATTAACCTTTATGATGTGGATTTTATTTAGTGGCTCTAGGGAAAGTAGTTTATATCTTAAGTTAACTCTAGAAAAGAAAGCTCAGATACATATCATTCATTATTATTTGATAAGTGATAATATACCAGTAGGTTCTTCGGCTCTGCAAATAATTAACAGAAGCTCCTAATTGAGTGAAACAGAAATTTTAACATGGCAATGTTAACATGACAACACAATTAATTGAAGACATAAAAGCAAATGACAAAGTCACTGCCAGGTAGGTAAACTGTTAACAGGAAAACCAATGTTAAAAGTGACAGGCAGAAGTATCAGTTCAGATGCCAAAGCAGAAGGGAGAGGGAGCAAACTCTAGCACACTTTAAGAAATACATGCATGCATTCTGAATTTCAAGAATCTCAACAAGCATCTAGAAGTTAAGGAGGGTACCAAAGATATTTATTCACATATACTAATGGATACTGGATAATATTTCACATAGAAACCAACAAAAACCAAATGAAAATAAAGAATGAGAAGGATTGAGGGAGCTAGCTAGTGCAAGGTCAAGGATTAGGGAAAGGCTAGTAATGAGAGACAAAGTAGTAAAAATGACAGAAATGCATTCTAAGTGTTTAAGAAGGATTTAGGGTACATAGGGCTTCATGAATCTATGTTACAGGATCGAGCACAATGGCATACTAGAATCCATGTAGCCAACCCCAGTTGGTGGGATTAAGGCTTCGTTGTTGTTGGTGGTGGCTGTGGTAGTAACTACTCTTTATCAAAACAAAAAACTTAACAAGAGAATATATGCCAGAAGGTATTATATTGAAAAGGTACTCAACAAGAGTATCATCCCTTTACTCAATACTGCACCCTGCTAACTGCTTAAGAAAGTTGCGGCACCATCTAAAATGTAGTGTGAAACAATCATTACTAGTAGCCCTGTAAGGGCTGTATTTAAAAAGATTGTCAGCAAGTATATCCAGTGTAGTCAAAGGCACCAAAAGGTGCACCTAAGGTGCTGAGGTAGGAGCGCCTTTCTGGTTCAGGCGAGGCACGCCTATAGCCCCTTATTGATAACAGTAAAAAATCTCTGAAAGCCCAGTCATTTAACTTGCTAACTATGATGCTAAAGGGAGTAAAATAGTCTGAATGTTAAAAGGATAACTAGTTGTCGATCTTTGGGACTCTTAGCAGTAAGCAGCTTAAGGTTTTGTAAATTGAACATCATAATCTTTTATTTTTACAATGAAAGTTATGCTCAAGTAGTTAATTTTTATGGAAAATCAATGCAAAATAGTCAAATATTTTACTGTTTTCTTTTTCTAATGTTAACGCATTTCTTCAATAAGGCGTGCGCTTTTTGGCGCCTCTCTCCACAAGGCATTAAATCCTCCTAGCGCCTTTTGCTTTTTACTACCTTGAGTATATCACGATATATCTATAGGAGTACTGAGGCAAGAAAAAGAGAAATTTGTTCCTTTAGTTTTTGTTGATTCACCAAGAACTACCTTGCAAAAATGACCACCACAGCACCAAATGAGCTTGAATCTGAAGCAAAAATCATAATGTATATACTATATAGCAGCATGATTAAATTTTACCCAACATTGCAAAGAGCACTCAAATTTATGAAACTTCTGAAATACTTAGCTCTTTATATGATAATCACATCACAAAAATAGAAGTTAAGGTTATCATTCTT
The DNA here is from genome assembly GCA_023212625.1 of Styphnolobium japonicum. Classification (NCBI taxonomy): domain Eukaryota; kingdom Viridiplantae; phylum Streptophyta; class Magnoliopsida; order Fabales; family Fabaceae; genus Styphnolobium; species Styphnolobium japonicum. The sequence continues at coordinate 12,625,142 of JALBWW010000003.1, read as the reverse complement.
CATATTCACAGAATATATTTTGATAACTAACACTTAATGTTAGAAAATAAGGAATGTAGGAAGGGAAAAGAAAAAAGAAAAAGGGGCATAGTGGTGATACCACCTAAAGATAAAGTATAATAGGTTAACGACACCTGTGCAGGTAATGTAGGGAATTAAATAAAAAACCAAAATCTCAATTTTCAAAGAGTCCAAAATATCTTGAAAGATCCTATTCAAAGACAACATACAAAAAAGTATTGCTTTGTGAGTGCATATTACAAAACCTTTTGTTACATTTGTGCTGCATTCATCCTTCCATCATTTTCTTCCTCTTTGCTTATGTGGTCATGGTTGTCCTGGTCTGAGCCAACCAGCAAATGCTGATTTCCTATAATACTCTCGTTGCTCTTTACTGAGGAGAGATGGTCCACCAGAAGATAGTTCCTTTTGTAATTCCAAACAAGCATTGAAATATAATCTTGAGGTGAAACAAGACCTTGTTCCCTGATGCAACTCTGTTGTTCCTCCAAAGTCTTTGGATCTTCTAGTTTTATATATTCTAGCAATGACTTTTCATGATCAGGTCTCCAATTACTAGGGAATGGGGTGTAATCTGCCTCAGGAACAAGAGACATCCTTGTATACTGGAGCCCATCGATTGATTCGGCAAGACCCATCCTCAGCAAATTATGGTACTCGGGAGACTGCCCTTTTCTCTCCTTCAGAGGACGGCTCAGGTTACGAGAACCAATCTTGTATACTTTTGCACGTGAACGAAGCTTGTATTTTGCAGCATATAGCTTTGCAAGTGAGCCTCTTATGATGTAAGAGCAAAAGTTCACAATCTTTTTCCTATTGTCTGCATACCTGTACCACTCAACCATGGTTGACAAAAACTTGTTCATTTGAGCATTGGTATGAGCTTGAGTGGCATGAAACATTCTGAAGCAAGGCTGGGGATCTGGATCCCTATCTCCCTTCAGAAAGTTCAACTTTCTAAATTGCTTAATGCATTGTTTTAAGCTTGCTGTGACTGACAAAAGGGTTCCTACACCCTTTTCACTAATGATCTTACCACCAGTTGCAGTGTATCTGAGAGTTGGATAGACAACCCTCCTGCATAGCACGTGATCAAGAAACATTATACCTTTAGTTATATGTTCTATAGGAAGGCTCTCATTATCAAGCTTGAGCATAAACCTCTGATCACAAAACTCAATCAATTGCTTTCTCAGTGTTGCTGCATCCGCCCTAGGGCCCCGAACACCAATTAAGATATGACCTCCATATCGTACATAATCCATCTTCCGAGTTTTATCAGGTCCACTTGTAGGCACAAATTCTGGCCAAGATGTGTTTCCCTGCTCTGCTTCTCCTTCTGGACTGTTCCATATAACATCACTCTTCGATGGAAGATAAAACTCCTTAATTTTCCCTTCCATCCATCGGTCCAACTCATCCAAACAAATATTGGCCAAAAGAGGACTAAGAATTCCACAATGCCCCCAATTAGGAATCTTCTCTGCCTCCTCAGGAGCAAATCCAAAAAATGCATCTAACCAATAAGGATCAGGCTTAGGCTCATCCTCTGCTAACACCCTCTTCTTCTGATACTTCCTCTTCTTCTTTTTCTTTTTCTCCTCCTCATCAACTTTACTCGTGATAACCGGCGTTACCAATGCCGCTTTCAATAGATCAACAATCTTTTTATCCCTCACATCTCTCATTAAAGCATTGATCACCAACCCCACCTTCATCCCATCCAAAAATGTACTCAAATCACCCTTTATATACCACAAATAGCCTGCAAAATTCCTCCTAATCACTCTCAAAACCGTATGAGCGGTCCTTCCAGGCCTAAACGCATAGGACTTCTGCGAAAACCGAGCTTCATAAATAGGCTCCAAAATCATCAACAAAACCTCTTGAACAACTTTATCTTGAAAAGGGGCAGGCTGCGTAGTAGTTAAAACCGCTTTAATCTTCCTCTTGGACAAGGACTCATAATCGGTCTTATCCTTGGGAGATTTTATAAAGAACTGCAACCGAGCACCCCATTTGAACCTTCCATCAAGAACAGCATTTCGAAGGGCCAACAAGTCTTCAAGTGCCGGCCTTTGAATGGCACTCCGTGGAAGATAAGCACCCGTGTCATCGGCGCAAACCTTCTGGTAAGCCAAGACCCACAATTCAAAACGGCGAAGGAACGAAGTGAGGTTGGTCACAACCCTGTCAGGGTCGCGAAAATTGTCAATCCACATTTGGCAGCAAACGGAAACCCCGTCTTCCTTCATCAGGGTGGAGGGGTCGTCGGGATCGGGTGCACGCCGGTGCAGGGGAGTAAAGGAGAGGAGGCGGTGAGTGGAGCCACCATGGTAACTGGGTTGTTGTTGTTGGTGGTGGTGGGTGTGCAGGAAAGTAGCGGTGGTGAGTGTCCGCAGAGGATTGGGATTTGTGAGCACTTGGTGGGCGAAGATGGTGATGCGTCGATGCATTTCTCAGGTCATTGTTTTTTGTTCAGGTTACGAGGAGGAATAGAAAAGCGAATGAATGGAATAGAGAGGAAATTTGTAGTGTCTTAATCTGACCTGCAATTTTGAAATGAAATTGGGTTGAAGGGTATTGAGCTGAGGATATGCACATAGCAGTAGGAGGAATGGAAGAAAAGGGTAGGGTTGGATTGGAAAGAGAGGCAGAGAATGTGAGAGAGCAAATGCAGTGGTGGAGCAGGAGCAGCTAAACCCAAACAAAACCCTGGACTGAAGCCAAAAGTTTATATATAGGTGATGATACCACCAAGGGATTGGACAGGCTTCTTGAGGATGCGGACTCGGTCTGTTTTAGGTTGGGTTCGTTCATCCATTTTTGCACACCTTTTATTTATAAAAAAAAAAAAAGAAAGAAAAAGAAAATTTTTACACTAATCTCTGCACAAAGATTCATTACGTGTGTGGGTCCTATTAAAAAGAAAAAAGAAAATCTGTGCAAAAAATATTAGGATGAAGTGGTGTTTGGATTAATTTGAAAACTAAAGGCAATTTTTTTTTATAGATCTTCAATTTTCTTCACTCTAAATTGTGATAAGGATAAAAGGAAGATTAGATGTTTATTTTTTCATACAGAAGTGGGTGGTGACAATGAGAAGTATTTGGGTCACTCTACCATGTTAGCTTTGGTAGGTACAAAATAAAAGCAATTCATTTTAGAGTAATGATATTTGTACATACAATAACCCTTCCATATTTCACATATTTTTATTTATCTAAGTATTTTAATGTTAAAAAGGGAGAGAGATAGAATAGGAGAGGAGAGAGAGTGAGATAAAATAAGAATATGTGAGATATGTGAGGATTATAGTATGTGAAAGTATCATTTTCCTTCTTTTAATCTTTAAAGGAAATTGTTTGAAAAAGATTAAGAACAACCATTTTTTTAGAGTGGTTTTCGTGAATTTTGATCTTCAAAGAAATTTGATGTCAATAATTATAACTTTTGGGCAAGTTATCTCTTTTTTTTTTTGGTACAACAAATTTTAAGTGAGAGAAATGTTTATCTTCAATTCAAGGTTAAGATAAATTATGAACCTCAATGAAAATTTATGGTAGGATTACAAATGACCTACTAACTGGCGTACACTTAATTCTAACTCAAGTCATGGCTAGTATAAGTAAAAGGTTCAACTAGATGAGCAAATATCCGTTGACAATTATCCTGATTTATTCTATATAAGCTGCTTTCAAGATTCTTACCGTACTTTGTAAGGAGCTTAAGTAATAGATGACAATATTCTTTTGGGAACATAATTCAAATGAAAGCAAAAACTTTTTATCTAAGGGTGATGTTTTGTTTAAAACTCATATTCTCTAGTGGGTGTAATTCTATAAAAGAACAATACATTAAAGATCATTTCGTGTATGTTGCATTGGGTTGGAATGCTTCTTTCATGGAGAGAAGTTTAATAACAAGAGAGAGAAAAGGGTTTGTTTAAACTGATGAATGATGTATTATGTCTTCATAGTCACGTGATTCGTGAATAAGTATTGGCCAAATGTTGATACAATGATCATTTCCTAGTCTATGTTACTTGGGGGCACATTAGCCTTAGGGTAAGGATGTGTGACCCTATACTAGAATTTGGAATGAACCATTGTTGCCAATCCTTTAGACATTCAATGTTACATGCCATATCAATTCACTTTTTATTTGCACTGCAAAAAAGATATTCTTGACAGTTAAACCTAGTTCCACTACAATGAAGACTACTTATAAGGTGGGCTTGCATGTATATTAATTCAACCTAATGTGGGAAAAGTGCATTTGTGCGAGTTTATGTCATGTATGCTTAACTAAAAAGGCAAAAAAAATGCAAGTTAAAAAAGGTTGAAATGAGTTGATAGGGAGATAATAAAGGCAAAATAAGTAAGCTAGCTTGCAAATAATGGCTCAATGTGTGCTCAAATGTCAAAATGCTAAAAGTGGTGTTTGATTCCTTGCTCAGAGTTTTATTTATAGGTTATAGTAGATTTGGATGTCACTCAAAATTTTCTCTAGGTAGTTAGGAGTTACTCTTAGATCTTGTTAGGATGTGTATTTTTAGCTTATTTGAGATTCTCTACTTCATTAAACATTGATGAAATTTTTTTATGATTATTTAAATAAACTTATTAAAATAGCTTTTAAAACATGTATAAATCATTTTGGACTTATTTTAATAAGATATAAATTGAAACTTATGAAAAGCCCTTGCAATAACTGAACATAGTTTAATTGTTGTTATGTTTATATTATTTTGTGAAAATATAAACCTTAATGAATTATCAACTTTTCAAATGCGAAGGAACTAATGTGTTGAAACAAAACTTTTAGTTTTGGTAAGCTCTATGCGCTTAATCTATTAACTCAACATTGTTAATTAGATTCTGTTTGGATAGGCTTATATGCAGTTTATTTGGACTTATCTACTAAAATAAGCGCTTATGAAGTATTTTTATTCTGTTTGAATGAGCTTATTAAAATAGCTTATAAAATCATATAAGTTGTTTTGGACTTATTTTCATAAGCTAAAATTTAAACTTATGAAAATAAGCTTTTGTGAAAGCTAAAAATATCTTAGGTACTAGTTATTTTTATAATAATTTTTGACAAAACTAATCTTAAGGGATTGACACAATTCATAGCATATATCTCAAATGCTCGCTATTTACTCCAAAGGGTTTATGAAAAGAGCTTCTCAAAGTGTTTATCCAAACTTATTTTAGACAGCACTTATGATAGTAGAGCTTATTAATAAGTGGAGTTTATTAATAAGCTCTCCTCTAATAAAATACTTATATAAACTATTTATCCAAACGAGACCTTAGTCAACTCTTTGTTGGCCTCATGTGAGAACCATAATAATGAGCATGCTTTTTCTATTCAATCATACATAGATAGAATTTATAGCTAAGTTTCTAAAAGCTAGATGATTAATTTGTTCTTGGCTAGGTGTTGCACAGTGTCACTCACTTTGTTGGAATGCATAAAGCCCCCACTAACTCAAAATAGCTGATGGAACCAAGAACAAGACTCCATAATGCTGGAATTGGATTCTAGGAGTGTTTGAAAGGTTGCCATGGGATTTTGGACTTGTGGTGGAGTCACCTTATATTCCTTTCCTCACTTTTATGTGGTTGGCGGTGTTTGTTTATGTACAATTTTCCCTTCCCCCATTGGTAAAAAGAAAATAAATGTAGTGTGATAGGTGTTTGTGTGTGTATGTTCAGTTCCACTTCGATGCGAACAGTGTTGCGTGAGGGCATAGTTATCATAACTGAATTGGATTTGTTGGCCGGATTAAAAAATCAGTGACCACCTTGTCAATCTGGTTGAAAATGTATATTGCTTTTTTAAAAAAACCCAATTAAACCAATATAAAACCATTAAAAATGACTACTTTTTTTAAAGAACCAGCCGACAAAAATGAAAGATGGGTTTGTCATTACCAACTTACCACCGCTGTCCATGAGAGCTCATATGTGTTGAAGGAGTTGGGGTGTTATAATAAGTCTTAAAAAGAGTCAAAACCTTTAAAAGAAAAAAGATGGAAATTAAACAAAAGAGTTTAATTTTGATCCACCGTCAATGTAAAAAATTTTTACACTGTCATTTAATCATGTGTTACCAACTCATTAAAAGAGTTGGACTATCACAACTACTATTTAGAAAGAATAACTCTTTTAATAATGTATCAACACATGATTAAATGACAGTATAAATTTTTTTTTACACTAATAATAGATTAAAATTAAATTCTAAATAAAAAGGCTAAGAGTTGAAGTCATATAGATGAAACAGGAAAAAACAAAATGAATAAAAGAGGAATAATAATAAACAAAAGATATGAGATATAAAGTCATACAAATGCTTTAGTGATAGTGTAGATGCATATGGGCTATCACAACAAATCATGGCTTTATGCCGAAAAAATGATGAGAATGTAGAACGTTAGAACATGATATTTGATATGTAATATCTCTCTCTTATTTTTTTAAGGGTTTCCCAATCAAATTGTCAAATTGGTGGCCTTGTGACCCATATCTTCATTGGGTTGACCACCAATCTAGTTCTTACAATTATGGTAAGGGTTATATAAGGTCATCCAAGAGTCTCAGATGATGTCATGACAAAATAGGTAAGAAATTTGAACAATTTCAAACATATATGAAAAATGCAAAAAAATTATGTGAAAAAATATTCATATGGAAAACATAAATTTTGACTAGTAGTCTCACTTAATGATATCTATTCCCAAAGAGATCCCCTTACATTTAGAGGCTAGTTGAATAATTTAATTTTAGGGATAAAAAGTATTTGTAGATAATCTTTTTGGTAGATTTTTGAGATTCGAGGTATTCTATTGAAGTCTTGATTAGAAATATTAGAGTAACCTAACTTTACTATAATTTTTTTAAAAAAAGCAACACAACATCAACTTTTAGGTTTAGGCAACTATATATATATATATATATGTATATGTATATTCTATTTTAAATTCCCACATATATTTTATTTGCGATGTTAATGACGTTGATATATTTAACATAATTAACATTATACAAGAAGAAAAAAGGTTGTTGTTAAGGAAACAATTAATATGTTGACAAGAGGTTGTCGAAATTCGTTAAATAATAATAATTACTGATTCACAAATTAATTTGTAGTATAAAGCATGAACCGAATCGTCTCTCAAGGATCTAAAAAGAATAAAGATTTAATCAGATTAAGATAATTAAAAAGGGGTTTTGATGATTTATAAAGATAATACACTAGTTGAATTAAAGGAAAGTAATTAACAAATTTAAAGAAATAACTAATCCAAAGAAATTTACCGATCTTGAGTTTAACTCATCATTGATCACAAGGAATTTACTTAATTGCTAACCATGTTCTTGGCCTTCGATCACATCAAGATGCCTCAACATGATCGAAGAATCCTCTACTAGATAAGCATTTAGGATTTAATTAACCAATGTTAAATAAAGTAAGCACCATCCAAACATAAATTAACTTAAGAACGGGGATTTAACCAAGCTAAACAATCTATCAAAAAGCTTTAATAAATTGTTTATTCTATGTGATCCTCTTTGAATACATGATAATAAAGTTACTATCACATCAACATCTAAATCAAATTAAGCAATTCAATCTAGATAAAAATCAAAAGAGGAAGAATAGAAACTAGAATAACAATTAAGCAATATGAACAAGTAAAACAAGATCTCTAAATTAAACATCAAGATGCCCAATCCCTTGGATTGATTATAAGAGCTTAACCTTCCATGGATGGGAAGGAATAACTCATAAATAAAAGAACAAAAACGAAATTGTAAAGAGAATGGAGAAGAAGAAAAAGAAAACTCTCACAAATACTCAAACTTTCTTCAAACTTACTTCAAATTGAATGATTTATAATACAAAGAGATTGACTCTATTTATACTAATTCTAAAAGCCAATTTGTAATTGAAAATAATCTAAATACAAGTTGTAAAAACATGGAAATTGTCAAATATGGAAACTTGATGCATGGTTGGTGGGTTGATGCATGGTAGGTGGGTTGGTGTATGGTTGGTGGCTTCAAGTCAGCAACTCTTATCTAACTTCCAACTTGATTTTCATGACCTAGATGGTGCATTTTGGCTTGGAAGTCTTTATGAAAGTTGTAGCCAGTTGTCTCCTTGAAATTTTACAATTGGAATCATGCCATTTGGGCTTTTAGAACTTTAGATATGCCAAAAACATTGCACCTACCTCAAGTTAGGTTGGCAGAACGTGTTTCCAAATTCAAAACAACTTGTAGCTTCATAATCATGCCTAAAACGACATCTATTGACTAAATAGTCTTCAGTGAAGTTGGAGATATGAGTCTTATCTTTCCAATGGTCAAGTTTCAGCCTAAGAAGAGGACTAGAACCCACTATATAGTCCAATATGTACACACTACCCAGATTTTCGTGACAGCAAACTCACGTTGCATTGCAGGGATATTTTAGACCCTTAGAAGTCCGATCTAGCTCTTGAGTTATTCATAAAACTTGTAAAACCTTATCTTAGCTTTCCAAAGACTCCAAGATCACTTCAAATGGATCACCGAGTCCCAAGTTATGGCATAACCAAAGAGGAAATGTCAAAATGCATAAAAATCCAAGAATTATTCATAATTTGCATTAAAGCCCAATGAGGCCCAACAACATTAAACTCATATAAAATACTAATTTTGGGCACAATAAACATCTAATAAAGCTTAATATAAAACTAATATAAGTGTCTCAAATTGATTGATCATATGTCACCAGCCACACCTTTCAACAAAGCTCCTAGCAAGAGGATTAGAGCGATATATATGAAGTGTAAGATAAGGCGGGAAGCCCTATTTTAATTTTAATTGAGGTTAATTTTTCAATTAGTTTAGTTTTGATTTGATACATCCACTCCTTTAATATAAGGAATGTGTTTAGATAACTACTTAAATACATTTATAATGGTCAACTAGCTTATACTCATCTAATAAGCTATGCAACTTGACCTTAAATTGATGATTCAATAGAAGGGAATGAGCATAATTTGATACATTTTCTTTTTTTTCAAATAAAAAAGTATTATTAGTATGTTTGGATTGACTTTTAGAAAGTCTTAAATTATAATTTGAGTAAAAACTTGTCCTTTAATACTTTTGCCTAAATTATAATTTTGAAGTCTCCAAAAACTAATTCAAATATGCTATAAAAAAAATTAGATTATCAGATGAGATTACGCAGCTACGATCGTCCCCCACCTTTTTATTCATTTATTTGTTTATATTAAGACCGAAAACAAAGATAAAATATGCATGCGGATATAATATATAATTTTGTTGTATAATACATGTGCTTATATTTTTACTAAATAAAATAAGTTATTGAATTGATGGACAGTAAATGCCGTGAGCGTGAGATGTGACGAGAGTTTTTCCCTGGCTACCTTATGAGCTATGACGATTGCAAAATTTATAACAAAAAAAAAAAACCTAGATTAACAAAAAAGAAAATTTATAAGCAAAGGTGACCCAAAAGAATGAAGACACGTCGAATGCTTCTTAATAGCAAGTGGACAATAATTCTCCAACTTTGGAGGAGCAGCCAAAAATAGTATATTTCTGAACCTCCTATTCTTTTATAAATTTATATTATTTATTTAATTATAATTAATACAACTATATAAATGTTTATCTCCAATAGTAATAATAGTCGCTACTATATAATCAAACATCACCGATATTCGCCCAAAGGTTCTCTCTCTCTCTATTTATTTAAAAATAAACATGAGTTTTTCCACCGATTTTCTCCTTTAAATAAATAAATATGTACACATATGCAGAAAATAGCTATTTAACTTCACAAATATATAATATATATATATGCTTGTAATGCTATTCACTTGTAAACAATCTTTCTCCCGCGATTGAAGGTGGCTTTGGTTTCTCTCTCACTCTCTTTCGATTCGATCTCCGTCTCGTCGTTCCCGATTCTAGGGTTTCCCTTCCAATTCGATTTGGGGCTGAGGCTTTAGGGTTTCTGCGTTGCCAGATCCGCGTTCGGTTTTCGATTTTTCTTCGGGGAACCGTTCGTTCAAGAATTCAAGATGTTTTGGCGCATGGCTGGCTTGTCTACGGCGTCTCCTGTGAGTTTCGCTGTCCCATTCTTCTTTCTTCGATGTTTATGTTATAATATAAGCTGCGCGGGCACGGATTCGTGTGTCTTATTGGTGGTTCGGGTTGTTTTCTTCACGCGGTGTTGGTTGGGCTATGATTTTCGTTTTGGTTATCGGGAAAATGTGACAATATGGAGGGTTACTGTCTTTGATTTACTCTACGCTGATCTTAGCGTCATTTTCTCAATTTATTTGTTCTTTTAATACATGCGATTCTGCTTCTGGTACTATTCTGTGAATCAAACTGATCTGAACTTTACAATGAGTTTTATCTGTTGAATTTTTGTAACAAACTTGTGCAGTGTTAAATGAAATAATATTTGTAATTGGTGCATGTCCCCTGCCTCTGCCTGGTTATACAGTGATGATTTTGCCAGTTTGTAGTTCCTGTCAGATTAAGTCCATGAATCTCTTGGAGAATCTTTGTGCTTGGAAATTTTCACAATCTAGATATAGTAATGAACTACTAATGATATGAGATTGTTGTTGGCTGAGATTTGTTTTCAATGATTTAAAAAATGTTTCATCAAGATCAATAATGGGGACTGAGGAGTTTGTAAATGATCAATGGAGCCGGGTGGAGGGCATACAATTTGTCCTGCTTGTGGGAGATGAATGGCACTAATATTTACATGATCCGTGTTGGTCACGGTTTTCAGTTGTGTGGAAATAGGATAAAAATGAGTAGCTTCTTCCATTTATTGTCAATAACTTTGATTCTAGGAATAATCTGTAGATTTTTTCAAGTATTAAATGTTATAACTGCAGTACCTTCCTGCTTCTTTTTCATGTTATGGGAGGACATTTAGGTGGGGAATATTCCTTTCTTAGAGGCTTTTCCTTGCCTCTATCAGAACAATGGGTCTGTCCTTTCACCTTGGAACAACTTCTCATGATGCGTTTTAAAGGTTTTGGCAGCATAAGTATGCTAAGATTTTATGGCATTGCTTGGTCTATGCAGTTATATGGTTTATTTGGTTGGAGAGAAATGCCCACATTTCTAAAGGTGTCTATTTCACCTTGGAACAATTTCTCATGATGCGTTTTAAAGGTTTTGGCAGCATAAGTATGCTAAGATTTTATGGCATTGCTTGGTCTATGCAGTTATATGGTTTATTTGGTTGGAGAGAAATGCCCACATTTCTAAAGGTGTCTATTTTTCCTTACTTGTGGGATAGTATTGTATTTTTGGCCTCACTTTGGTGTTGTGCTCATTGTTGCTTTAGAGATTTTTTTTTATCACTGATATGCATAGAAATTGGACGGCTTTGTTGCATTTTTGAATCACTTTGGCTCCTTTTCTTTTTTATTTCTAGTTAGGAGGATTTCTTATCCTCGGCCAAATGTACTTTCTGTCCTTTCTGTTTAACAATATATTCTTTTATAAAAAAAACTGTAATACCTTCCTCTTCTTAGAAGGGGTTGTTGCCACAAGTACCTTGTGCATTTCTGACATTTTCTTTGATATTCCAAATCATCATCACAAGTACCTTAAGACAGCTGAATGGGGAAGGATTGGTAATTCTGCTTTTGGCTATCATGGATTATGTTTTTTGTTGTGTTTGATTGCCAGGTGAGATATATCAAATTAGTATCTTTTGCAAATTCCAGAGCATAATATTGGATTGTATTTATTACCTGTTTCTTTTGGGGCTAGAATTGCATTATCTTTATTTAATTTAACTTTTAAAATGAAATTTACTAATTTAGATACCTATTGGGGGAGTGATTTTATTTACTGTTAATTTGGTGTATTTAAATTGCAGGTGGAGACCATTTTGGATAGGGAAAATTTTACTTTGGAGGAACTACTTGATGAGGATGAAATTATTCAAGAATGCAAAGCTCTTAATGGTCGCCTTATAAATTTGTAATGCTCTTCTCATTTCCGTTATCACAGATGTATTTCTTATCAGAAATGATTATGGTGTATTTTTTAGTTGCTTCACCTGTTCTATGTTTGTTTTGCAGAAACTATGCCTATGAAGTGAATTATAATATTATTCATCAAACTAGTTTAAGAACTGAGCTTATGCATAATTACTTTTGACTTCATAATAATATTTAAGGATGAGACCATGAAGAAACTTGCTTGAAATCACTAAAGTGCGCCCTTCTTTTTACAAATTGGGCTTTTGCCTCTACATCTTAATTGATAGGATTAAGAAACAAAGTGTAGGTTTGAGTTTCCATTTTATTGATATCTGAGTTCTCCTAATATGGTATGTTAAACAAGTAATGCACCAGTTTATGTTTTGATTCACAAACTCGAAATTTTCAGTTGGGTTGCATATAATGAATTAGAGATAATACTCATTGTACACGTTTTAATCCAAATGATTGTGAAAAAACTCTCCCTATAGATAATACTCATTTTACTTGCTTTTGTCTACAATCAATTCTGGTTCAGGAGAGTAAAGGAAGGGTGAGGGGTTGCCTCTTCTAATGTAACCCATACTAATGTAAAAAAAAAGGGTGGCTCAGTGCACAATGCTTCCACCATTGTAGCGTATATTAATTGCAATTTGTTTTTTTTTAGAAAAAGAATTTTATTAGAAAGAAAAGGGTGGAAGTAAGTTTTATTAGAAATTGCATTTTTTTACCTGCATTTAAACTCATAATTATAATATAAAATGTTTAATACGTATTCCTACTGTAGTTTTAATAATTGCACTTTAGTCCTTATTGATTGTAATTAAGGAAGGGTGAGGGGTTGCACCTCTGTAGTCTTCATCCCACTCCCAGTCTGATGTCAATTTCCTAAAGATGTAAATCAAATTGATCCATACTATTATTTTTTTCAAAATTATTTTATGGATCCATAGGTGGATACTTAAATTTTTTTCTGATTGAAGTAGAAAATTATAATATTTTTTAGGCTTAATTAAGTTTTTAGTCCCTATAATTTTACTCTGTTCATTTTTGTCCTTTCCTTACTTTTTCAATTTGTTCTTTGTAGTTCCTCAATTTACCATACATACAATGTTGTCCTTATAATGATTTTCCATCCACATTATTCTATTAAATTAAATAATGACATGCCACGTTGAAATTTTTTCCATCTAAGATTACCACATCAATAGCCATTTGATACATCACTATATAACAAATAATTTGGATTAAAAGTCACTATAAGAACAACATTATATGCAATTGGTAAATTGAAGGGCCAAAATAAACAAATTGAAAAAGTAAAAACTAATATCAACACGGAGTGAAAATATAAGGACAAAAAACTTGATTAAGCCTATTTTTTAATAGGTATTCCTATTTCCTACTGCAGTTCCAATAATTGCAATTCAGTCTTTATTAATTGTAATTAAGGAAGGGTGAGGTTTGCCTCTTCAGTTTTGCTCCCAGTCTGATGTTAATTCCCTAAAGATGTCAAAAAATTTGCTTCATAATTTTTTCCAAAATGTTTTATGGACGCTTAGGTAACTTTTTTCTATTGATGTTGATACTTGGTGGAAAGTTGTTTTTGATCTAGTAAACCCTGGAATATCTTTTTCTGCTCCCAAGGTTATAATTATATATTCCTTTAGCTTAGCTTAGTTGTGTTTGGGATAAATTATTCCCTTATTGGTTCCTTTCAACTGTGGTTTTTTAATATCATGTGATTGGGTAATTATACTAGTCTTTTGATTCATTTGGTACTTAATGAAGTTTTATGTTGTCTGTTGCAGTTTGTCTGGAAGAGCACAGGTTGAACAATTGATACGATACGTTATTGAAGAAGCTCCTGAGGACGCTGAAAAGAAGCGAACTTTCAAGTAGGTTGCTCAAATTGGAGATTGATTTAGGTTCCTGTTTAGCTGGATAGTTGCAGTGATACACTTTATTGCTATTATTCTGTAACAGGTTTCCTTTTATTGCTTGTGAGGTATTTACCTGTGAAGTTGATATCATACTCAAAACTCTTGTAGAGGATGAGGAAGTAAGACATCAGAACTTTTTAAACCCTTTTTACTTGTAATATTTTTTTATGAAGAGCTGACTGCATTGCTTCTTGGTAGTTGATGAATTTGCTGTTCTCCTTTTTGGAGCCAAATCACTCCCATAGTAACCTACTAGCTGGATATTTTAGCAAGGTACTGATTTATTGAGATTTTGAGTTTACTGCATGTCTTTTTATGCTGTAGAATTAGTTTTGGTGTGGGCAGAATTGAGCTTGCCCAGAAGTAACCCCCTTGACTCAAGAGTTACTTATACTTTCTGCCTCCAAAATTATTTCTGTGACCACAGAACTAATTCTGGTTGAGTTGGCCAATACTTATGTTCTGTAATCAGAACTTAGCATTCTGTTTAATTTTCTTTCCTTCTCTTTTAATTAATTTTTTTTTCCTTTCTTTAGTTCCTTTTACAAATAATCTTGGCCCTTATATTTATTAAGTTCTTATGGTGCTAGGTAGTTGTATGCCTGTTGTTACGCAAGACTGTTCCTTTCATGCAATATGTTCAAGTAAGTCCACAGCTTCTTTTATTTTTTGTCATATAGAAACATCTTTCTTACCATGGCAATGGCATATGGTTATCACATTGAACTGCAGTGTGCAAATGATTATTGCTGAACATGACACATTTTCATTTAAATAATGCCAATTAGTTGGTCTGAAAACATAAGTTTTTCCTTATTGTCCCCTTTTGAGAATGTATTGTATTATATAATGAAAACTATCTGACATTGACTTCAAAATTCAAAACGTTAAGGTCTGAACTTTGCATTCCATGATACGTGGTATCCTACATTGTGTTGTAGTTCTGGATAATGTACCATTTTCTGTATAGGTAATTACGAAATCTTGTTCTGAATGTAATGTGGACTTTAGTCTGTTGCCGTGAATGGTCAATTTATATGGAAATGTTTGGATTTAATATAACTAGGAAGTGAAAAGTGTAAGATTGAAACTCCATCCACAGTTTTAGCGAGGATTGTGGATTTAGGTTTTAGTGATGGGCATGAGTGTACAAACTTTCATTTGTCCACTGTGGTGTTTTTAGTCTTCAGAAAAATTGGTCTTTTCTTTTAGCCTTTCTCATCTTTTATTCTCATCTTTTATTGTTTTAGTATTTCTTAATACTATCTTGCTTTTGATGCTTTGATTTGATGGGTGGTCTTATAACAAGGACAAGATCCATGTGATTCCAATCTGTTATTTGCTTTGTTGTAATGATTTAACTGCTACCCCACTACTGGAATGATTCTGTTTCTGGGTTGCACTCTATGAGTTATGGGATTATGGTAGGTTAAATATAGTTTAGTTCTTTACTGTAATAAGAGTCTGTTAGAATACTTCTTACACATCTAATGAGAAAGAATCTATATAAAAGGAGGAATTGGTATTCGAATTTTGGAGCATGAAAGTTTAAAAATGAAATTCCATGGTGAAAACCTTTGGTAATAGCAATTATGTGAACTATCTTGAAAACTTGTAATGTAGTTCCATTTGTTTATGGGGGATGTTATCAAAATTATTGCATGAGCTCGGAAGATATCAAATAGAATATGGTTATGAGATCTTGAAAATGCCAGTTGTTTGAGTATGGTGGTGTGTTTAAATTGAGGGTGACTAGTCCTTACAGAGTGATAATGAATCAGCACATTATCAGTAGCTTCTGCATTGCTCTTGTGCATATAACACCTATCTTCTGAGCCCTTCTCTTCAGGGTTTTTTATGGTATAGAACCTAATGAATAGGGTCTTGCTATGCAAAAAGGAATGTGATTTCCCCCCACCCCCCCCACAACCACTGAGCCTTTCAAGTAAACTCAACCAAAATGGCTATCTTTTTATCTTGTTTCCAAAATAATCAGTTCCCTCATAATGTGGACGCTGCTATTACTAGAGTCTAGGAGTTCACTGAATTCTACACCAGCTTCCATTTCCCAATTATTCAGATTGTTAGTGTAGCTTGAATTATTGACTAAATAAAAGTCTGGAGTAGTACAATTAAAGTTGGAATAAAATCTTGACTTATATCAATTAATAGTAGGCTTAACGTGTGACCACACAAATAAGGTAACCAATTAAAGTCTTTAAGTATTACCCTTAGCGATGCATTCAGGCATCATGAGAACTGAGAAGCAAGAAGAAAGTTCATTCATTATAGTGGAGAGTATATACATTGTTAAGAAAATATTGTGGGGCATTTTTAGGGTGTTGGTTTAGAGTGATATAAAGTTATTTTATAATCTCCTTTTGTTTATTTAGTAAAATTTGTTATAAAGTGGCTGATATTTAATTATGGGCCTTTTGGCCTGATATGTGACCTGACCTGAAAAGCCCGCAGTGCAACTGTCAGGGAATTTGCAAGGAAATTTGTGGTGGAAGTGAAGGCACCAGGTCAATAGTGATTAGGTTTGAGTGTTGAGTGGCTACTCCTTGTAATCTTCATTGATCATAGTGAATTTTCTCTCTGTTTTGCCTGTGGACATAGTTCTTTGTAGGATGAACCACGTTAAATTCTGTGTCTATTTTACCTTCTCCTTATCTTCTGTTTATGCACCTAGTTACATCAAATTGGTATCAGAGCACAACTGCTGTCAGTCCTCAGTGTAGTTAGCGGGTATGTGGCATGTCTTGGGAGTTGGGAGAGAGCATTGGCAAGCAGTGAAGTGGTGTCTTTGATAATTGAGATATACTACAGGTGTTGCTCTGATGTTGAGTAGAGCTGAGATGAGGGACACAGTTCTTGGCTATAGTGGACTATGATTTTGCAGGTGACTTGGATAGGAGTAGGACTTTGACATGTTATCTATTTACTTTTGCTGGTAGTGCTTTTAGTTGGAAGGCAACCTTGCAAGCTACAATTGCATTGTCTACCTACCATAGAGGCTGTGTATATGGCTCTAGCAGAGGCAGTGAAGGAGGTGATAATGGTTGCATGGTTTAATGAGTATTTTGGGTTGTTACAGAAGAAGACAGCAGTGTTTTGTGACAGTCTATGCGTTATAAATTTGACAAAGAATCAGATGTATCACGAGAGGACCAAGCATATTGAAATTAGATATCACTTCATTTGGGATCTTTTATCACAGGGGATCTGATGACCAAAGCTGTTCCTGCTTGCTAGTTTAGGCATTGCCTGGACTTGGTTGAAATTTGTAGTACCCAGTAGTGCCCTTCAAGGGAAAATGGTGGAAGTGTGGAGTTGATTCATTTTTTATGATGAGGAGAATACTAGCCAAGGGGAAGAATTGTTATAAATGGATTGCATTTAGGTTTGGGCTTTGACCTGACATGCGACCTGACCCGACAAGCCAGCGGTGCATCCTGACAAGGAATTTTCAAGGAGCTTATGTGGTGGAAGCAGAGGGGCCTATATATTTAATGTAAATTCAGTAGTTAGGTCAGCAGAGGGTTGTTAAATTTCTTTCACAGTGAGTGTTTGGGTGTATTGGGATCAGGGTTTAAGTGTTGAGCGGCTACTCGTAGTAATCTTCATCGATATAGTGAATTTTCTGTGTCTTTCTTGTGGCTGTAGGCCTACAGTCGAGCCAAGTTAAATTATGTATCTATGTCTCTTCTTATTCTCCGTGGTGTGTTTGGTTATAACAGTCTGAATAGAGGTTAAGCTTGTGAATTTGAGAAATACCCTACAGATATCCCTCAGTCCTGCCATCGCTTTCATAATAGCACAACTAGCAAATTTTGTGAAGTATGTTTGTGTTCTTTTTCCCCTACTTTTTGTTAATTATCTTAGTATGTATATTGGAGGAAGCAACTTGATGGCCCAATTGGAAGAATGCGTTCTAGTGTTCTATATTCTAGTAATGGACTGATTGGCTGCTTATTTTCATTATTGTGTTATGCTTCCATTGATTTGCAATTATCAGTTGGCTGATATGTTGTCCTTTTGGCTATCCAGGCTCACCAAGAAATTGTGAAGAAACTAGTTGACTTGATTGGAATTACATCTATCATGGAGGTTGGTTTTTGACAACTTATATTTCATGTTTTAAATGTTGGACTCATTGGTTAAGCTTTCTCTTTAGTTTGCAATATGTTCAAAATCTTTTGTTTTACTTATATTTATTGCTGATACACGTGCATTGGAATTAATATTTTTAAATCTTAAATTCATTTACTTTCATTAGGACTGATTTCATTAGTTACTGAATTTCTGTTCCTCTTTGTTTTCTGTAAAATAATTGTATATATATATTTTTGTAATTTAGTGGCAATTTTTCTCTTCTTAAAAACAGGTTTTGATACGCTTGATTGGTGCCGATGAGCATATGTATGTAAATCACGTGGATGCAATGCAGTGGATTGAAGACACTGATGTGCTTGAGATGATTGTGGACAAGTTCAGTTCTTCAGTAAGTAGTATCAGTTTTCTTAAAATCTCTACAAATATGGACATGATTTTCGGATGTGTTAATATGTGTAAATTTAAAGACGTGTTACTGGATTTTGATGGATGAAATGTAATATTCTTAAGTTAATATGTGATGCCAATAAGTAGATTACATGTGAATATTTATGCATAGATGCTATGCTCAGATTGAACATATAATTTTCGAGGAAGTTTCATCTGCCATTGCCTTTTTTTAATAGTTTATAATAATAAATAGCGTATCTTTTTCGATTTATTAACTATTTCTATTATGGAATGATGCAATTATGCCCTCATCATGTTTTTCTTCATTTTCGGTATATTTTCTTCAGGTGGTTAAATTTCTATTTATAACAATTCTGCTTGATGAATAACGTGAATTTCATAAAGAATCTTCAAGGGTTGAACCAAGTCTGAAGGAAGTATTATTTAAATTGCAAATATGTAAAATATACAGAGATCAGCTAAAGCACCCAACTCAATTATGAATGCATGCAGAAAATCTTTTGATTGAGAGCAAGCAATCATTTAAAATTGAATCTCAAAGCATATTTGTGATACATCTAAACAGCATCGTATGCAGAGAACAGAAGAATATTTTGTGAATATGTGTCGTTTGAGTTTGGGGCTGTTCTTATTGAGTAGTTTCAGTGGTTTTGACAGTAGTGTAACGTTGGAAAAACTTATGGCATTGTGTGACTTCTGTGGTGTATTTGTTGGATTGGAATGCTCATATGTTAAGGATAGTTTGTTGTCCATACAGCTGTTATGAGGTAGGATTTTTTTTATGGCTTCTCTTCTCTTTGGTGCCTTTCCCATGGTTTCTTCCGGGCCATAGGATTGAATAGCTTTATTGCACTGGTGAGCCTTTCACTTTTACTGTAGTACTTTCCTAAAGGAGACATCTTATGCTTCTATTACAAGTACTAGTACTTTCCTCTAATAAAATTTCTCCTTTAAACCCCCTCCAACCTAAAAAGACAAATGCAGTATACACATTGTAGGTGGTTTTGATAGTCTCCTTCCTAAGAGGCATGAATGAATAAATGGTGTAAGGATAATGTATATAACCATATTCTCTTTCTTAAGAGAAGATAAGGCGAGTAAATACATTCACATTGACCGTACATTCCTTTGGTGTGGCTTTTACAGGATTCTCCAGAAGTGCATGCTAATGCAGCAGAAACACTGTGTGCGATAACACGATTTGCTCCAGCAGGGCTTTCTGCCAAAATCTCCAGCCCAAGGTAGAATTGTTCCTAAACTTGTTTTTTGTTGTTGTTATGAATGCTATCCTACATCAGTTTTCCATGACTTAAAGTTCATACATCCTTTTCTTCTACATATATCTTATATCATCTTCTATTTGCAGCTT
Organism: Styphnolobium japonicum; assembly: GCA_023212625.1. NCBI lineage: Eukaryota > Viridiplantae > Streptophyta > Magnoliopsida > Fabales > Fabaceae > Styphnolobium > Styphnolobium japonicum. The sequence goes on along the minus strand of JALBWW010000003.1, from coordinate 12,605,224 downwards.
TATAGGAAGATTATTTCGGCATGCTCTGGAAGATTCTCGACCAAAATCTGTTCTTGTTAACTCTTTATGTGTATGCATATCTTTGCTAGACCCTAAGAGACTTACTTTTGGAGCCTATCATACATACAATCGCCAAATGACTAATGGATCCACTATAACTGCAAATCCTGAGACTGTTGAAGGCATGCTAGAAAGCCTAGGTAAGACTTCCTCCTTTGACCATGACCTTCAATTAACCTGTTATTTCTAGGTCTGGAATTAGAAAGAAACTTTTATCAGCTTGTTATTATTATCATGTATGAGCTCTATGGTATCCATACATTCGTGATGGCTAGGTTTTGTGCGTGGCTGCTTAGACTATGTTTGCAATTACAAAATGGGAAAAAATATGGAAAAATATGAGGGGTTTATATTGTCCCTTGTTTCTGAGTAAGGGAAAGGTAGGGGTCATAAAGTGGCTTGTATTTAATTTTGGGCCTGGTCTGACATGTGACCTGACCCGAAAAGCCTGTAGTGTGACCCGACAATGAAGTGGTGGTGGATTTAGAAGGAAAAGTGGTTTAGTTTTTAAGTTGGACTTTGAAAAAGCTTACAATCGAGTGAGTTGGGGTTTCTTAAATAAGGTTGTTGACAAGAGAGGCTTTGGCACTAGATGGAGTAATTGGATTTCTGGATGTCTCTCGACTGTTACTTTTTGTGATTGTGAATGGAGAGCCTAAGTCTTGGTTCCATGAACAGTGCAGAATTAGGCAAGGGGAGCCCTATCCCCTTTCTTGCTCACCTTCATGGTTGATGTTCTCAATTGATTGTTTTCAAGAGCTGTTGATAGGGGACCTTATTACGGGCATTACGGTCAGCTCAGACGAGATTTTGGTCTCTCATCTTCAATTCACTATGATTCCATTCCTTTTCTTTGGAAGAAGGCAACACACTTTTGTAGTGATCCTCTCTATCCTGAACTTCGAGGCTGCTTTTGGGTTAAAATCGATCTGACTAAGAGTCGTTTCACAGGCTTGAACGTGCCTCTCTGGCAAGTTGTCATGTTTTACAATGGCCCCTTGCTTACTTGGCGGTTACTTTGGGTGGTAACCTATTGCTACCTCCTTGTGGGATCCTATAATCAATAAGATTTTTAAGCGTTTGTATGCTTGGAAGGGCGCTTACTATTCCTTAGGTGGTTGAACTACTCTAGTTCAAACTTGTCTGTCCAATATTCAACTGTATTATCTCTCGCTTTCTTTCATATTCCAAGGGAGTGATTCAAAGGATAGAGAAAATTATGAGTGACTTCCTTTGGTCGGGTGGGTGATCTAAAATGGGATCATCTTGTTGGCTTGGAGTTTTGCTGCAGACCAAAAAATGAAGGAGGATTGGATCTTGTAAATTTTGTATCTAAAAATATTGCTTTGACGGCTAAATGGCTATGGTGTTTTCCTCTAGAGACTACCTCTTTATGGTACCAATAAAACTGTCATTGGAAGTTCTTCTCTGAGATATGATTCTTTTAGACTTCTGGTTATGCTTACTAAATGGCACCTGTAACAAGTTTTGGGAGTATTCCTAGGTGGGAAATGTCTCTTTCCTAGAGGTCTTTCCTTGACTCTGCAATCTTTCTAATTTTACATAATTCTCACATACACAATTTTTATTGCCAGGGTTCTCATTTAAATTGAATTTTTAGCAAAATCTTGAGCGATAGAGGTAGGTAGATGAGTTACCTCCTCTGATTTTCTTCACAGGATAGTTTGGACTCTGGACTCTTCTTATTTTTTCTTGTGTAAATCGCTCTGCCAGGTTCTCACTCACTCCCCTAACTGCCGAAGATTCCTCCTTGACAAAACTATCTGGAAGTCTGAAGCTCCCTCTTAGGTGAAGTCCTTTGTTTGGACAGCTGTTCTTAATAGGGTTAACACAAATGATTTGCTAGACTCCATGCCTCACACTGATCATTCCACCTGACGTGTCGTGTAAGTCTAGCTCAGAAACAGCACAACACTTATTTCTTTACTGCAAGGCATTTTGAAGTGTAACGTTTTTGGGGTTTTTGAATAATGCTGTGTAGCCCCTCTACCCTTGAGCAGTTCTTACTAGTTTGTTTTAAAGGTTTTGGCAAAATCAAGGAGGCTAAAATTCTCTGGCAGAATGCAATCTTTGCTGTTCTTTGGTGAATTTGGTTCATTGGTTGGAGCGGAATACAAGCATCTTATAGGGAATCTCGTTAGCCCCAAATTTTCTTTGGGATAGGATTATGTTCTTAGCTTCTCTGTGGTGCTCAGCCCATGGTTGTTTCAAGGGTGTTGCCATATCCAATTTTCAAGGGATTGGGCTGCCCGACTGCATTCGTTGTTTCCCTAGTTTCCTTTTGCTTTGTTTTATTCTTTTCATCTTGATAGAATCCACACATTGCAGGAGTGTACTTTAGGAGTGGTAGGAGGGAAAGCAGGGAATCTGTCCCTTGCAATCACACGGTTAAAGGGGAGAGCATGAGTCAGCAAGGGAATTCTAATTGTAACCACCTGTCCACGAGGCAGATTGTGGATGGGCAGGAAAAAGGATCTGTTAGTGGGAGGACTTTAAGAGGGAAAGCCTGAGAAAGGGAGGCGGATTCAGTTTTGTGAGGAAAGTTAGAGTGGGAGGTTGCAGGTCCCTCGAATGACCTGTGTTATCTTTTCTTCTTCTTCTGTTTTGGAGTGTTTCCATCAGCCACCTGTTTTGCTGTGAGTAAGGGAGAGTCTATTTCTGTGAATCTGTTTCTGTAATTGGGAATTATTCCCTCTTTTCTGTAATCAAATACCTAACCCTTGCCTTGGTGTACTTCTCTTCTATTTAATAATTACTTCTTTTTCTTTAAAAAATGGTATAGGTCATCTTGATAAACCATGACTGATGATGGCCTATACTATGAACTGGGGGTGTAGAGTGATGTGATGTCTTTTAAACCAGTATGAGGTACTTTCTTTTTGCATGGAGTCAAGCAAGACACATAAAATGGGATAAGCACAATTTATTTTTGGTCAAAGGCTTGCTGGCAATTATTTTTGTCTATTATTGAAACCTGCTCCCTCTTTAAGAGAAAGAATGGATTGTGTGACCAAAGGATTAAATCCAATTAGGGAAGCTGCTCCCTCTTCATCATGCCCCCATGAGACTTTTGCTTCACTTGGTGCTCCAACAATGCCTGGAATCCCCGTTTTTGTAGGAATCTGAATGATAGATAAGCTACTGAGCTGCAATCCCTCTTGGTGGGTGATGCTAGATTGCTTGCACCTGCCCCTAACTTTGATTGAAGAGTGTGGACCCTTGATACTTTTGATGAAATATTTGTGTAAATCCTTCTTTCATTTTCTGAACCCACTCATCAACTAGAGAGATTTTTCCTTGATAAACCCCTTTGGAAACCCAAAGTTAATTGCAAGGTAAGTCTTTCATGTGGACACCGGCTCTTAATAAGATCAATACTAGTGATATTCTTCTGATGTGTGTAATGTGTGTTTCTAACTTTGAAACAGTGCTCACCTTTTTTTACTCTACCCTATGGTTAGATCCATTTGGAATGAGATTATATGATGTGTTTGGTGAAATACTTGGTGTGCCCTCTAAATCTGTATTGGTTTCTTTTGATCAACTTCGGTGGCTTTTTAGTAGGCCAAAGGAGGAAAATCTCTATGGCAATGTGCTATTGATAGGATACATAAGCCCAAGGGAGAACCACACCCCAAAAGCTAGATATTAAGGTGGTAGAGCCCAAGGACTTAAATACCACTCCACACTGATATTTAGGCAATGTATAACTCTGTTATAGCACAGCCCCAGAAGAGCTGATGTCCTCTGCCACTGCACTTTGCCTGGCAGGTCGGCGGCCCTTCTCCTTGGCCCCCGGTTTGCCCCGGATAGGTAGCCCTTTTTGCGGAGGTCAGTGGACTTTGATACCAATGATAAGTGTAGAAAGAGAGTACACAGATTTGGAGGGGAAAATGATTCTTGCTAATATTTCATCTTGGTCTGTATATTATATACAAAAGAGAGATGAACTAAAAAAGGAAAAAACTAATTGTAGGCTAATTACAAACCTAAACTAAGGGATTAACAAAAGGCCTTAATAAAGGCAAAACAAGAGGAAACTAATACGGGGAGATTAAGGAATGAATCTGGACATATTTTAATAATAAGATACTTAAGCCCAAGGGAGAACCACATCCCAAAAGCTAGTGATAAGCATCTAAGCAACTTAGGGAACCCTTCCTTAAAAACTAGCTATTAAGGGGGACGAACCAAGCCACTTAAATACACCACTAGGCAGCCCATACTACCCAATGTGGGACTTTTTGGCATCCTATACTACCTAAGTCCCTATCAGCTAGCTATTTAGGTGGGAGAGCCGAAGGACTTAAATACCACTCCACACACTGGTATTTAACCAATGCTGGGTTTTTCTAAACCTTATTCCATTGGTTTGAATGAATTACTTTAACATGTATAGACCACATACAATGCTACTAACCTTGGCTCCTAACTGCAGAACTTGCCAATTTTTCAATGAAGCATATCAGCAGCCTACCAAATCTTAAAACATTAGTTATAGTTACTGACCATATTGTTTGCAAACATTTATGGTTCCTGAAATCTATGCTTTATTAGTCCTTTTTGCTTCCTACTAAACATTATCAATGCAATATGATTAAGGCCTATTGCTAATGATTGGTATGATCTTTGGATTAACAAACTTTACCATACTATCTGAATTGTTTCTCCATTTATGGTACTAAATTTCCTCTTAATTGGTATATAATATGCTTTCTAGGGTCGTAGTTGACTCTAATATGTAGATAATGGTTGATGATTAATTAATGGACAAATATCTGAGTGGCTTGGCAGTATAGTTTGGGGGAAAATAGGCTGTCTAAACACGAGAATAAAATGCAAATTTAACTTGCATCTTTGTATGCATTTTTATTGCGGTCTAATCTCTTTTTAATTTCCGTCTGCTGTTGTTTCTTTTTTTCTTCTTCTTCTTCTTTCGGACAACCAGAGAGTGATTTAGTATGCCTTTTGTTCTTGTGACGAACTAGCCCTTTTTATTCATCTGAAAGTGGTAACTGTATTCTGTTGGTGAGGTTAGGCCTAGTGGGAGAGTTTCCAATTTCTTTGGGTTATTTTTTCTTTCTCCTTTTACTTGTACTTCTACCTGGGCTTTCATTCATTTTTTATTTAGAAAATTTTTGTCGGGCTTGATTGCTTCACAGAGCTATTAGATAGGAAGGTCATGCCCCTAAAAAGTTATTACTTGCATCTAACGTGTAAAATTCATGTTATACTGAATAGTGAGTTTCATACCATCTTGGAATAAGTGGATTTAATTCAATTAGCTAAATTCATACTGATTGTTGCATGACATCTTGATTCCATGTGTTTTTGGGCTTGCATGCTTGTGGGTGTTTTTGTAATTTTATTGTGACATTTTCTACCGGAGAAAATAAACGCTGATCAGGTTCTTATTCTGCAGGTGATCTACTCAAGCTCTTAGATCTTTCTTCTTCTGAAAATCTCTTGCTAACTACTTTTGGCAAGTTACAGCCACCTCTTGGAAAACATCGTTTAAAGGTAAACTAATTATTTGGACTTATTTCATTTGACTATTTGAGTCTGTTGTTGTTAATTGGCAGTTGAGTTTTAAACATTCTGTCATAATACCTTGGCAATTGCCTTTTCAATATGTTTATTATTCATGATTTTAGAAGGTGTTGAAAAGTAATATTTCAGCTTTGCCTTGATATTAATTGAACACATGTTCTTTCAGATTGTAGAGTTTATTTCTGTCTTAGTAACTGTTGGTAGTGAAGCTGCTGAGAAGAAATTGATTGAACTTGGAGCAGTACAAAGAATTATAGACTTGTTCTTTGAGTAAGTTTAGTAGTTCTGTTATCTTGCAATAGAGTTATTTGATCTCATGCCTTAATGCACTGTTTGAATGTTGTAGGTACCCATACAATAACTTTCTGCATCACCATGTGGAAAATATTATAGTATCATGCTTGGAGTGCAAGAATTCTTCTCTTGTGGAACATCTTCTCCGTGATTGTGATTTTGTTGGGAAAATTATTCAAGCAGAAAAGCATTTCACATTGGAAGCTGATACAAACAAAGTACATGAGCTGTTTTTATTTTTTCTAGAATTTATATAATCTTGAATGAATATGATTTTGTTTTTCTGAATGTTCTGATACTATTTTACAGTCTATGTTTGGGATGAATAAATATTTTGCTTAGGGAGGAAACTAGTCGGAGACAAAAAATGAGGATCCAATGGGCTAGGGACGGAGATGCTAATTCCAAACTGTTTCATAGGATGGCTTCTGGGAGGCGGAGGAAAAGCTTAATAAAAGAGTTGGGCCCCGGAGAATGGTTGTGTTGTTAGAGATGTTGAGGTTATTGCGTCAGAGATCACAAGATTTTATGCAGACTTATTTGCTGAGGATATGCCCCATAGACCCTTCTTTGAGGATTTGGAGTGGTGCCCTATTTCTCCTGAGAAGGCTTGTAGTTTGGAAAGACCTTTTGAGGAAGAGGAAATTCGTAAGGCTGTCTTTGCTTTAGGAAAAGACAAAACGCTGTTGAGATGGGTTCTCTTTAGCTTTCTTTCAAGATTGTTGGGACATTGTCAAACCTGATCTGCTTAAGGTGTTTGCTGAATTTTTCGTCAATGGTAAAGTTGGTACCTCTATGAACTCTACTTTCATCTCTCTTGTTCCTAAGAAAGATAGATCGGTTAAAGTTAAAGATTTTCGTCCTATTAGCCTGGTGTCCAGTGTTTACAAGATCATTACTAAAGTTCTTGCCTCTAGGTTAAGTGAGGTCATTTCCGATACGATTTCTGAGAACCAAAGTGCTTTTATCCCTGGTAGACAGATCCTTGATGCTGCTCTTATAGCTAACGAGGTAGTAGATGATGTCAAAAGTCTAAAAGAAAAAGGGGCTTGTCTTTAAGTTAGATTTTGAGAAAGCTTATGATCGTGTTAAGCGGGAGTTTTGGATAAGGTTATGGATAGGAAAGGGTTCGGAGAGAGATGGAGAAAATGGATTTCTGGGTGTTTATCCTCTTGTACTTTCGCAGTAATTATTAACGGTGAACCTAAATCTTGGTTTAAGGGTGAAAGAGGAGTTAGGCAAGGTGATCCGTTATCTCCCTTTCTCTTTACTATAGTGGTGGATGTTCTTAGTCGTTTGGTGTCTAGAGCTGTGAGTAATGGTTTGGTTAAGGGGTTATCTGTTGGCTCGGAAGGGATTTTGATTTCTCATCTTCAATTTGCCGATGACACTATCCTCTTTTTGGAGCCAGATGCGGAATCCTTTGTGAATGTTCTGTCGTTATTAAGGTTCTTTGAGATCGCATCTGGCCTTAAAATTAATCTCTCAAAAAGTGGTCTGGCGGGGATTAATGTCGATAGTCAGATTTTGACTGCTTTTGCTCTCTCGGCAGGGTGTCAATCCCTTCATTGGCCCTTGGTTTATCTAGGTATTCCTTTAGGAGGGAAACCCTCGTGCTCGTCCTTTTGGGATCCGGTGGTTAGTAAAATTTCCAAGCGTCTAGATAGCGGAAAGGTGCTTTTTTCTCTTTGGGAGGTCGGATCACCCCTTGTCCAATCTTGTTTATCTTCCATCCCTCTTTATTTTCTATCCTTGTTTCGCATCCGTGGGCTGCGGCTAAGAAAATAGAGAATAATGAGGACTTCCTTTGGTCGAGGTCGGAGAATCGTTAAAGATCACCTTGTCAGGTTGGGAGATTTGTTGTAGACCTAAAAGAGGGAGGGTTAGGTCTTGGTAATTTGGTGTCTAAGAATGTTGCTTTGGCGGTAAGTGGCTTTGGCGTTTTCCTTCGCATTCTTCTTCTTTTATGGCATAAAATCATTGAGAAGCAAGTATGGCATGCATTTAAATGGGTGGGACACCATTTCTGCAAGTAAAGCTTCTCACGCTTGTCTGTGGAAATTCATAACACAAGGTTTACCTTCTTTCTCTTCTTTTTTGTCCTTTCGTTTGGGAGACGGTCAGAGGATTAGATTTTGGGAAGATAAGTGGGTGGGTAATGTCCCCTTTTGAGAGCTTGTCCTAGACTTTTAAGTCTTTCTTCCTTGCATAATACTCTGTTTGTCGGTTTTACTCTTTTCTTAACCGTTCTTGGAATTTTCATTTCTTTGAAATTTGCTTGATAGAGAGGTTAGTGAGTTACAATTTACATTATCGTGGCTTGATTCTACTCATCTTTCTTAAGTTGATAAAAAGAATGCGGGACGCTTGACCCTTGGGAGTTTTCTCTTGTAAATCCTATTTTCAATTCTTGACTCACTCCCCCAATAGAGTTTATTTTCTTTTGGACAAGTTAATTTGGAAATCAAAAACTCTGTAGAAGGTCAAATCTTTTGTTTGGACTGCTTTGTTCTTAACAAGATTAATACTAATGATATGCTTGAGCGCGGACCTCTTCTTGCCTTGTCCCCTAATTGGTGTATTATGTGCCGTTCTACTTGAGAATCGGAGATCATCTCTTCCTTCATTGTTCTACCCGAAATACACTTATATGGAATAAGTTGTTCGGGATCTTTGGAGAGTCTTGGGCTTGTCCCTTAAGTCTGAATCAGTTTCTTGCTATGAACTTTAGGGGTTTTGGTTGTCGTAAAGAAGCAAGGACTCTGTGGCTTTGTCTTGTTTTTGCCATTCTTTGGTGTTTATGGTTGGAGAGAAATGCTCGAATCTTTCAGGATTCTTTTGCTACTTTGGATTGTATTTGGGATAGGATTGTGGTTTTAGCTTCTCTTTGGTGTTCTGCGCATGGTTGTTTTAGAGGGGTGTCTTTGTCAGACATGCAAAGAGACTTACCTGCTCTTTTGTATGGTGTAAACACCTAGTTTCTTGGTTTCTGTTTTCTCTTGAGGATGTCTTATCCTCTTTTATGTTTTCTGTATTTTCTCTTCTCCCTCAATAAAATCTCTTATTCTATCAAAAAAAAAAAAAATAAATATTTTATTGTTCCAATTTGTCTTTGAAAATTTTTATGCAGCCAACAACACCTGCTGAGGGTAAATTGTCACCCAGGATTGGAAGCATAGGACACTTAACCCGTATATCTAACAAACTTGTCCAGTTAGGGAATAACAACAGTGTGATTCAGGAACATCTGCAGGTCTGTTACTCTGTCTCCAGCAATTTTTGTGGTAGGATTTTCGAGTGTTTAAACTTGCATTGCTATACTGTTTAGTATCTATTGATCAGATCTTTCTTTTCCTAGTAAGTGATTGCCTGCTGTTTTAGTATTTAATTGCACAAAATGAATGTTAAAAGCTAACTACATAATGTTGAAGTTCATTTTCAATTTTTTTTTTAAATTGACAGGGAAATAGTGAATGGACAGATTGGTACATAAATATTCTATCAAAGCGAAATGCTGTGGAAAATGTCTACCAATGGGCGTGTGGGTATGTTTATTTCTTAACTGTAGCATTCTCTTTCTACCCCATGGTTGATCTGTTATTGCACTGTCTGAATGAGCTGAAAATTTAAGAGTCCGTCTGGTTTGAGAGAACATTTTCTGTTTTCATGGATGAGACTCTAGGGGATGTGCTAACATATACTTGAAATTGTGGGACTACAGTTACATACCACATTACTAACTGTGACTACCCTCCTATTTTTCTGTATACACACCCTCCCCCAGCCACTGCCCATGTCAACAAGCAAGAAAAAAAGGACTTACAGAAAACAAAAAGTATAATTATAAATTTTAAGAACAGGTCTTTATCCCCTGCCCCCCTTTTGCCCTTATCTGTTTAGTCTTAAGATACTGCAAACCCTCAGCTTAGCTTTCCGGGTCATTAGAAATCCTTATGAGCATCTTTGGAGATTTCACTTGAGTGAAAACACATTCGCTTTTCTTGAGCCATAAGCTTAACATGATAGCAACTGATCGAACCTCCAAAGTAGTTATACTATGCCTTGACCTTCTCTGATTAGCGTAAATGTTTGTTAGAGGCATAGACCAGCACTCACTGAACCAAAGAGAACATTGAGCTCCAGAAAATATAAGTATATTGGTGTAACAGGTGTAACAGAGGAATGCAAGAATTTTCTAGCAAAGTTTTTTACCTGCCCATTTTATTAGTATAGGATTGTCTTTTTAGCATCTTTATAGGTTTCTGTTAATGGGTTTTTTAGGGGGTTTCTTGTCTAGCAGAGGGATTACTGAAACGTGGAGCTGATGTACCTTTTGTCTTCCGTGTATTGTTTTTTTTTGTTCTGTTGTAGATATTACCAAGCCTTTTCCTTGTTTTGTGGAAAAATTCAGAATTTCTGTGTTTTCTGCTAGAACATTCCTAGCTCTCCCCTCCCTTTTTTTAATCCCTTTTGTGCTCCTGTCCTGCATCAAGTGGTACCAGTGCCAAATTTGACCCATATCAGCCATGGCAAGACACAGCAGAATTGGATGAGTTGTGACGTATGCTTGAAGATTTGTCACGTGCAATACATGGTTTGAAGCGACAACATTTTGTGGGAGCCTCAAGAGCTCAACCATGGTCTTGATTTCTGGTTTTGAAAATTTTTCTTTTTATTGTTGGGGTTATGAATATTTGAGGCATTACACAACTCTCCTATCCCCTATTTTTATGGTGTTCAAGATTCCATTTTTTCATGGGATTTCCACTTTTTTGTGACATAAATGATAGGGAATTTTCTGAATTGAAGTCTGTTTTGGGTCTCATTGACTCTGCTCATTTGTCTTCTAATCCATATAAAAGGATTTGGTCTTTTGATCCTTCTGGGGTGTTTTTGTGCAAATCTTTTTTCCAATCCCTAATTCATTTGTTCAATAGAGCTACTTTCCATCTTGATAAATCCCTTTGGAAGTCCAAAGCTCCCTTTAAGGTCAAGTCTTTTATTTGAACTCCAGTGCTTAATAGAATTAATACTAATGAGTAATGACACGTTGTGGGTTTGTAGGCCACATAAGGCTATTTCTCCTGATATGTCTGTTATTTGTGATGCTTGCTCAGAATCAATTCCTCGTTTGTTCTTGCTTCGGCATTTTTGGTGAATGTTGGGTGTGCATTAGGTCCTCAGACTAATTTTTAATCATTAGCTTTAGTGGTTTTTGTAAAAGTAAAGAGGCTAAATTTTTGTGGCAATGTGCAATCTATGCTACACTTTGGTGCATTTAGTTGGAGTGTAACTCTTTTATCTTTAAGGAAGTTTTTGGATCAGCAGCTGATTTGGGATAAGATTAGGCATTTGGCTACCATTTGGTGTAAAGCACGTGGTCTTTTTAAGGGGATTTCCCTTACAGATATGTTGAGGGATTGGCAGCTTTGCTCCGTTGATGTTTTCTTTTCGTCTTTGTTGTTTGTGTTTTCTTTTTCCGTTAAGGAGCACCCCTTATCCTCCAAACTCTTTGTAATTATCTTCTCTTCGTCTTAATGAATTTCTTCTTTTATCAAAAAAAGAATATTTGATAACATGTGGTTTTGTGTATTGCTTACTCTCTCTCACAATCCCTGTTTTAAGAGACTCTTCTAATGACTTTAAATTAATTGATTGTAACAGGAGACCAACAGCGTTGCATGACAGGACTAGGGATAGTGACGAGGATGATTATCAGGACCGGGACTATGATGTGGCAGCCTTAGCAAATAACTTAAGTCAGGCCTTCCGTTATGGAATTTACAATAATGAAGAGATTGAAGAGGTACACTCTTTTTTTGGGAGCACCTTCTGTCTGCAGCTGTATGTGCATTTCATGGTGTCATTTTTGATAGGTCTGAATGGAAAACAGAAGCATCTGGAAATTTCCTTTGAGATTTAAGGTTCATTTTATCAACCTCAATTGGAATTGATTCTTGATGTGTTGTTATTGTTGTTGCCTGTAAAGGCTTTACAGTAGTTTTCTTCTAAATGGCCTGGAAGTAGACAAGATACCTACAAAGATGAATTTTATGGAGTGTCATAGACTCATAGTGTCAGAAGATTTAACTGAAAATCGAATGGCTTAGTTCTGGGTTCAAGAAGACCTAAAAATATAATATCTGAAATCTTTTATGTAGCATAGACTACCTATAACTCAATCAAAAACTGATTTTGCACCAGTCATATCCTCGCCGTCCTAAACAAATCTAGAGTGAAAAACACAATGCGTTTTTGGAATTTGCTTGGCTTTCAGATGCTTTTATAGGAATTATGTTGCTTGCCTACAGTTAATACCATCTGTTCTCAAATTCTATAACTCCAACTGCTACTATTTATGCCAAATTGAAGATGCTTCAGCCACAATTTTGTCCAACAAATAGCCAATTTGTGATTCTCACATTTTTCTTCAAGAGTTTGGTAACCACTTTCTTAGTGGTTGTGTTACTTTCCTCATGACTTCACAACTATTCTGTATTCTTATTATAGAAAGATAAATTCCTGATGACAATTTTTGGTTGTGTCAACTCTGATTATGGTCCTATTTATTTACTAATGGTTTGATACTATTGCTTATCAAGATTTTCTGTCATTTTATATTTTTTGTCATCGGTTCATAATTCCTGACCTATATATTTGTGTTTCAGGTCCACGGCTCTCTTGAACGAGATGATGAGGTATAGTTTTACTTTCCTCTTAATGTTAATCTGGAGTCTTGGAATTGGGATGAAATGAATTTGTGGAAGTTAATACTCGGATGAATTTTGACATGTAAACAAATTTAACTATGATGAAAAGAGTAATCTGATCGCATACATTTTAGTTGCCTCATTAGTACATCAGGTAGGTTCACCTGACTAGTACATAATGTACAAATTGTACATACAATATCTTGGCATCGATTTGTGTTCTTCTTCTAGTCTCCATATCTTGTAACATCAGCTAAGACCTCCCCTTCCTTTTGAAGCTTATAAAATTTTCAGAGAGAATTCTTCTGATATTGTAACTTTTTCTCAAGTGAGTTAGGAGAAGCATCCCCCCCCCCCCCCCGGGTTCTCCTCCTCCCTAGTGAACTCTTTGGTTGAATATCTCAACGAATATTCTTAATCATAGTGGATAGTCTAAATCTGAAGGGAACTAGGAATGATATACTATAGAATTAGCCTTCTCATTTTGAGTTTATATCTGGTGTCCATGTTTAAAATTGGGCATAGGAGGGAGGGAGGGAGAATTAAGGGTTATTTTTGCATTTATTTGCTTTGATGTTATGTTTACATGTTTTATTTTGTGTGTTGGGAGGGGGTGCATTTGTGGAATGACCAATTTTGGGCCCTGCCCCCTTTTTAGAAATTTATTTTAAAACCCAGACAATGGGTGCAAGTGTGTTTTTCAGGATAAATTTCCCATCCAGATAATATTACAGTATTACTCCTTTTAATTTAGTATGTTGTCTGATAGCAATTGTATGTAACATTGGATCACTATTTGAAGAAATATAAACTCTACTTGTATGTAGAGACATGTTCCTTGCTTCAACCATGTGGCTTGTACCCAGGCCCAAAAGATGTTTTGCCTTTGTCAACTTCATCTGTGACATTTAATGAGTAGAAGTTGTGCAACAAGAACTGCATTTCTTGTCTCCCTGTTTCTTTTGAATGTAAATATCAACAACCATAGTTTCTGGATTATGTACAACCCCTTCATTTGATTATTGATTTATAGATTCTATATCTTTTATATGGTGCTTTCATCAAGTCTGTAGTCACGGCACTTATTCTCATGGTTATCTTTATCACTTATGATATTTCTGTTGGATTTTTGTCTGAGATTTGATTCAAGATAATAATAAAGCATCTGATATATATGTATCTGGCAGGATGTCTATTTTGATGATGAATCTGCAGAAGTTGTTATATCTTCTTTGCGGTTGGGAGATGACCATGAAAGGTAAAGTGGTGTGCCTATGCTTATCGTTCATTTGTCAGTTATCTACTCAAAATTTAAATGTCATGCCTGGTGTCTGTTGTAAAAGTCTGTTACTTTTACATTGTAATTCGATATATAACTTAAATTTTTCCTTGGCACATGCAGTGGGTCTCTCTTCACAAATTCCAACTGGTTTGCTTTTGAGGAGGACAGAGATAGAGTAGCCAATGAACGCTCAACTGGCTCCCTTGCTTCTCCATCACCTAATGCTGAGGAGGTTGTAATCAATGCCAGTGGAGATGATAATGTTATTGCTGGTGAAGATGAGGACTTAGCTGACACTGCAACATCTTCTCCAGAAGGAGGACCAAAATTAGAACCTGATGGAACTGATAAACCGCTTGAGTGGGTTGAATGGAGGGAGTCTTCAGATGCCAGTGACCCTTCTGATGTTCTTCCCAATGGAGAACTCGAGGCAAAATCAGGGAATAACGATCCTGATGCAGCTGAACCATCTCCGTCATCCAGTGTTGTATTAACAAAGGATGAACAGATGGCTGCTGAACCATCAGCATCTCTCAATGAGAACCCAAGCATTGAAACCTCTGAGCCAACACAAACAGGAAGTGAAAATCCAAGTTTATGTGCACCCACTTCTGTGGATGGGGCATTGGCTGAAGTTGGAGACAGTAACAAGGATACAACAGATGACAAAAAAGGAGTCGAAGATATGAGTAGCTAATGTAAATTCTTGTGAATTGGCTTGGGTGGCTAACTATGCAACATTAACCAGGTGGGAAGATACATTCTGGAGCTTGGCTGGGCAAGAGTATTTAGGACCTCTCTGCACGCTGTTATTTTAGTAGGAATATTGATTTTTTATTCCCACCTACTTCTGAAGCAAGAATTTCAGTGTTTAATGAGTCTTTAGCTCATGCTGTTAGGTGCTACTGAAATCTTCACGTGTTCATATCAATATTTAGTTTATCCATTTAGGTGCTACTGAATTTTCACCTTTTTCATGTTTAACTGTTCATATAAATACGTCTCTTCGTTTTAAGTGTTTAGGTATGAAAACGAGTCCTTGCCTGACATGTTCATTCACTTGAAGTAACCTTGTATGATTTTCTAGGAAGGGAAGTTCCTTGCCCAAGGCTGGTTAACTCAAGCTCAGGTTACGTGGATCATTAGCATTCCGAAGCTCGATGTGATTGCTGATATGGATTTGCACTTCAGAAAGCGTGGTGAAAATGAGAGAAAAAATAAAAATAAAGGGGGAGGGGGGATGTTTTGTAATTATGAGTTCTCAGAGGAATAAGATTTGATACAATTGTTATATACTTTGACCTTTGGATTCTGAAACTTGTATGTACTGATCTCTTCAAGTATACTGTTCAAGTTTTTTCCAGATCAACTTAGAGCATACTATCTAGTAGATTCAATTAGTTACACTGAATTGCCATGCATTGGCGAAATTTTTTTGCTGAAGAGTTGGGGGTCTTAAAAATGAGGTATTTCTTAATTTAGGTTGAAATAATGTTCTTAACATGAAAAAGCTGCAGTGATGCCCTTTTGTGGCGTCTGCCTGTAATTTGGCCTTACTGAATAAGCAGGAGGTAGGAGGACTAATCCACGTTATTGATGCCTAATGAATGTGTATCTATATGCAATTGTATACTATCATTAGCCTCAAATTACTACATGGCTCACTGCAGAATATCAGAATAATATAGGGATATATTAAACTTAAAAGTGTGAGAAGTGGTTTATTATAAGTGAGGATAAACATATGAATATTACATGAATGATTAAAATTAGAGCATAAGTAATGAAAAGCTTAAAAAGCAAAGGCAAAAGAGAATTCGAGATATTTATTTATTTGTGTACAATTTCTTTAATTTTTGGATATAAGTTTAGTCATTTTGGGTCATATAACTTTAAATTAGCATAAGTAATTACGTAAGTTGACAGCTCAATTCATATAATTTTAGTTATGCAAAGAACTTTCTGATTTTTCAAAACCAGTTTTGACAGTTGAGCTGACTTTTTGGATGGTTGAACAGCTAGAGCGGTTTAAGGTTCCACCCAATCAAACTAGCTTTTAAAAGCAGTTTTAACCTAAGTTCCTTGATGTTTAAATAATAATATTTAAAATGTTTAAATATTTTAAAACATAACCACTTTTATAGTATAATTATAGAGATTTTAGAAGAGGATCAATATGAATTAATTTTTTTAACAATATTAAAAGATTTACAAAAAAATAATTTATGTTTGACTAATATTTTAGAAGACTCGAAAGTAATTAATAAAGGAATTAACTAATCACTATATGAGAGTTATATAGTAAATCCATATTTTGCAAGTACAGTTCTATTTGGTGAACTCGAAAAGAAAAATTGATTCTACCTGTCGAAGTCTCGCCTACTTTCAACGCAAAAATTCAAGAAGATGGTAAAAGTTAATATGCACTGATTGGGTCTTATGAAAATAATTGTAGTGTTAATGGTAGAAATTTAATTTTTTTTAACAAAACTCATCTCAATTTTTTTTCACCGGACAATCACGTCCTGTTGACGTGGCTAAAATCAAATGAGTGGTATCACCCAAACAATTTAAACAAGGCACGCTTGGTGCCATTTTCAATGTATGAATCACATTTCAGGTGTTCAAAATCTTCTACAAACGAGCACTAAGATGGTAGCTATTAAGGGAAAAAATAAATGTAATCAATACATATAATTAAGATCACCGACAGATATCTTTCAAGTCAATGTTGCATTTCGTATAAGTCAAAATTGAAGAGGTACAATACTCATTGCCTCATCTCATGACAACTTAAGAGGAAGAATTGAAACTCCATTCCGGGCTTCAGGGGTACGTCCCCACCTTCCTAGACGAGGTTCCTGTAGGCAAAGACATCTTTACCGTCAGAAGAAGAAACCACTATTTCTAAAATTCTAATACAGTAATAGCAAGGAAAGGGAGCAAGAAATAACAGAATATAGATGGATATTAATTAGAAGAACAATGCTAGTCACACCTTTGCAAAGCTGTTAGTTGCATGTGAATTTGTAAAGAGAAGTGTTGATTTAATACTACAAAGATCCGGAGACAATCTAATGGTATAAAAAATAAGGATTGGTGCAAGTGTTTCCCATCTGACACAGGCATTGACAAAACACCCAAGAAGCTGAATCCCATTAGTTGAATCTAAACAGGGTAAATTGGTAAGAAGTTTAAAAGCAAGAGCCTAAGATTTGATTCTCAATTGTTATGACAGCTGGAGAGCTATGTACTGGGTTACAATCCCCAACCTGATAATAGCTGAAATCTATTCAAGAAAAACGTGGTGCAATCCAAAATGTAAATAATATTCAATGATATAAGTGGTGTTTCCATAGAGTTGAAACAATCGACCAAGCTTTGTTTCAACAATTTAAATATTTTCCAAGTTGGGGGCCAGCTCTTTTCTAGATATTAATACTAGTCTGTCATAAACTTAAGCCTATACCAGAAGATAAAAGCAGTGAAATTGGTCTTCAATTCATAGACTTAGTTTTCAAAGGTCCATCTACTACTGTGGTTATACTCATTTTGGGTTCCAGCTTTGGTCAGATTGACAGCCAACTGAGTACAGCCAAATCTGAAGCTGAGATCTTTAATCTTATAAATAATTTTGGTTTGATCACTTAACTTGAGAAAAGCCTCACAAGCTAACAAATAGCAACTTGTCAGTAAAACGGCTACTTTTATCAATAATGTTCGAAACAAAAGAGTTTTAGGGAGAGACAGAGAGAGAGAAAGGGAAAACAAAGGAGATGTGAGACAGTAAGACAACACACTAAATGCACAATTTACTCAGAATGAGTCACATACATAAGATGACCCTATACCTCTTTATATTTTATACTGATACTGCAACTGGACAATGACTCTTACACCCTTCACTTTCGGTGTACTACAAGTAATTAATTACTTAACCCCAAATCACTTTCCTCATTACCATTCTAATTCTAACAACTAGCTTCCAAAGTAGAAATTTGAAAAGCTCAGATATCTTTGCTGTCAATGACAAAAATATTCAGTGTTTCAGAGAAATTTCAGTAAAAAGTATGCCAGAGAAGAAACTTCACCTGCCCAACTCCAGCAACCAGGAATTCTGCTGATTTTGCAAAAGCCAAGGAATTCACAAACCCAACCTGTGTTGCAAAAGGTTTAATTAATTGCCAAATAAAAGGCATACTGGATTTTCCAACTGCAAATCAAACTCAGCACAAATGTGAATCTAATACTAGATAGAAGAATTATAAAAAAATTGGAAATTACTTTTAATTTCACAAGTAATACTTAATCTATCATGTAAAACTATGAATTCTATGTACAAACATCTATATATACAGAGGAAGCAGGTTTTCTATCCTCTATTCTTCATGCAAACTTCACGTTACATGGCCTAGAAAAGTAGCCTTTGTACTGAAGGGGGATAATTATTTAATAAATGATAAGAGATTTACAGAAGAAGCTATATTCAATATCTAAACAAAATTTATCTAGGAAAAAGGCAACTGAGTTTTGTTGCTATTCCTTTTACTTACCAATGGTACATCATAAAGAGATTTAATGTCCTTGGTCTCACTTTCAACTGCCCATAATCGAACAGAACCATTACCAGCCCCAGATGCAGCAAGGTCACTGTTTCTACAAACAGTGACTGCACTGACCCACGAAAATACTGACAAACAATGATGATTCTCCGGATTGCAGTGACCATTTTCTGCAGAGAGAAGATAATGGTATCACTTCAGGATCCTAAGATAAGGCTAAATAACACGTGTACAACAAATTCACACATTCATATTGTAAAACTTGAAGTAGTTAAGCCAATGGCAAAATTATAATGTGCCTTGTCCTCTCATGGATAACATTTAAGGAGTAAATGAATACAGGGCCATAGAGGAAATAAAACAACATTTTCAGAAAAGCAAGCCAAAAAAAATAATTTACTGCACAAATTAAAAGTCTTTTCCTCTAACATAAATCAATTTAAAGAAGAATTAAAGGAACCATTAATATTTTAAGAGATATTTCACTTACAAGGAAAATTATATGAAAATAATATTTAAGGGTTTACCTAAGTTACTGCTGGGGATTCTTCCAATATCCTTTTGGTCAGATTTCATGCTTTCCGTCTGTAAAGCATGAGCATTCCTCAGAATGTAAACAGGCTTCTTTCGCGTTACACTCCAAAGCTCAATGCTTCCATCATCCGAACCAGATAAGAGGTCATCATTATTAACAAAACAACAGCATTCTAAAGAAGATGCAGGAGCACGAAATACAAGACGTGACTCTTCATGAACCTAAATTAGAGAGAATTAATTATTGGTGTTAAGACACATCATACAATCAGAAAACAAGGCTATATAGAAGAAAAAAAAAGTAATAGAAAAAAGCCCAAGAAACAGTCC
The DNA here is from genome assembly GCA_023212625.1 of Styphnolobium japonicum. Taxonomy (NCBI): domain Eukaryota; kingdom Viridiplantae; phylum Streptophyta; class Magnoliopsida; order Fabales; family Fabaceae; genus Styphnolobium; species Styphnolobium japonicum. Next base: position 12,585,881 of record JALBWW010000003.1, on the reverse strand, counting down.
TTAGCTGATAAAAAAATTCCCCTTAATCACTTGAAAGTTTTCCACACGTAAAGATAGAAAGCAAAAGAACAGAGCAACAGTAGGAGAAAGTAAGGAAACATCTAACATACAAGAAGTTGGTTCACAGCCAAATTATCCAACTGTAACAATAAAATATGTGCATTCAAAGAAAAACATCTGAACCCAGATTAATTATAACTTCCTTCAAATCTCTTTTGATTCTTTATATTTCCTTTTCAAGATGGAAGCTTTGAAGCAAAGAATGTAAAGAAAAAGAATGCATGCCATCTCTGGGTCAACTCTGTTAAAGATCAAAGTTAAATGTGGAGATACATGTTTCTAACATAGATCAAAGTAATGTGAACACAACATACATGAATAGAATTAGATTACCTTAAACAACTGCATGTTACGATCACGTCCAACGGTTAGTACCCTTTCTCTGCGTAAGCAATCAATACTTAATACTTCACTTTGGTGGCCAAATAGGGTATTCATGTAAGTTCTGTCTTCAGCATTCCATATCTTAACTGTTCGATCAAATGAACCAGAAAAGAGCTCTGAAGTTCCTTGCCTAAAAGCCAGACAAGAAACAGGGCCTCTATGACCTGGAAAAGCCTGTAAAAGAAAAAATTAAATGCCAATAATAGCAAGTCACAACTAAACAGTCCAAGATCCAAATAGTTTTGTTATAAAGAGGCCTATGATTTTGCAATGCTAAGTGTATTGTGGTAACAATAAAAATGCAAATTAAAGCAAGGCAGTTAGTTTAGGTTTCACTTTGTCAATCAACATGTAAGATCTTGTTTACATTCAAATCAACTCACTATTCACTACACAAAATTCATGATGAATAACCTGAGCATTTTGATAGAGCAAAACATATAATAACAGCGGTGAGACATTATTTTTATTTAACAGAGTAAGTCACCATGACCATACAAGCAGCAAAGTACATACAAACAGTACATAACTACCCTTCCCACTGCACCAAGAGATTCCAAAAATTAGAACACTTTGAATATACCAGCCACTTTTCACCAATTGCAGACAATTGAAAAGATGTTTGTTTTTTCACTAGAACCTGAACAGTTGTCATCTTATATTATTCAAAGAAAGAAAAGCTACCTGAATATGCTCTCTTGTACGAGTATCCCATATATGAACATGGCGGTCAAGACCTCCAGTTGACAAATACCGACCATCAGAACTAACAGCCAATGCTAACACATGTTTACTTTGCCTTGTAGCTCGACCTTGTGGATCTTTCAAACCATGAGACCTGAGTACCGTATCACTAGGCCATTTATACTTTTCACTTTTCCCACCATTTACATCCCAATGCATAATGGTCCCATCCTTGGAAGCCGAAAAACCCCTTGAATCATCCTCGGATAGAGCCACAGCAGTAACAGAATGTCGGTGCTTCACTAACACTCGAAATTCACCACTAGTCTCTGGTCGTTGCACCCTAAATTACATTCATCAAATATCATTCACAAACAAATCCCATTACACACCATTTTCACTAGTCAAACGCAATTAAAATCGAAACACAAATAGCAATAGCTGCATAACACTGTGACAAATTAAGAACAAACCTGGAAGCAATGGCTCTCCTCACGCGACCACTCTCTTCTTGTTGCTCCTTTATCAATTTCTGAGCTACAAGGGAGTCTCTTCCTCCCTCCTTTTCATCACCACCTTCGCTCTCTTCTTCTTCTTCTTCGTTTTCCACCTTCTCTTTCTGAGAAATTTCCCGAACCATTCTCAAATAATCCTGCGCGATTCTCTTCCTAGCCTCAGCCCCAGTTTCTTCTTCTTCTTCTTCTTCTTCCTCCACCGCAGCACCGTCAGATTCATCTTCGCCAGCAAAGAACCCATCTTCCTCGAAATCGCTTTCTATCTCGGCGTCATCAACTTTCTCGTTAGGTTTCCTCCGTTTTCTCGATTCGTTAGCGAAAAATGGGTCATTCCCATTCTTCTTACGATTCTTGTTCGCAGCCATGAATTGATTCAATCTCGGTGTTTGTTTAGGGTTTACAGAGGCGACAAGACGGGTAGCAAGGTAGCTAGGGTTTAAGAGTGTTTGAAAAAAAAAAAAAAGGGTTTATTTGTTTCTCCTTATGTTGTCAAGTGAAAGCGCAGCCAGCTAACACTACTCAAGGAAAACAATAATAATAATAATAAAAACGCTTGTTATTATTAATCTTTTATTGAGGGACTAATTTATGCAAACTTTGATCGATCAGGGAGTAGATTACAAAAATTAATCTGTGATAAACTAGATTAAGAGAAGAAAAAAATTATTGAAAGACTAAAATACTATTTTTTAAAAAAAACATCTTCGTTTTATTGTTTTTTGTGGTTTACGATATTGATTTATTTAATAAATGAGAAAAAAATTAAGGGAGTTTTAATTTGATAAAATTAAGATAAAAATTAACACTGATTTTTTTTATAATATTTTAAAATTTTGTTTTCTTTTACTATACTTGTATTAATATAAATAAAATATATGAGGATATATTAAAGAGAATTAATGTAATAGAACTAATTACTTTTGTAGGTATTAAGCAAATATTATTAATTATGTTGAGTAATGAGAATTTTCATTTTTATTATTGAATTAGCTTTTAATTGGGTACATGGGAAATGGCTCTTATTTTTTATTTCAATTTTGAAAGTATCAAAAATATAATTAGCCAATCTAAATATTTATTACATCAATTTAAAAAATTATAAAGTTATAACTAAATATAAAATTGGAATAAAAAAATTAATTAATGTATTTAATTAATTATATTTCATTTTCTTTCCTATTTTTAATTTTTTTATTCTTATTTTTACCATTTTCATGTTACTTGCATATGCATGTGTATATGTTTGCCTTAGCCTTTTAAGTTTCTAACAAGTGAATGCAAGGTTTGAAACGAAAAATTCTCTTATTTAACTCAAGAATTTTAATTCAAGTGCTACTAAGTTTTTTATATATGAAATTATTTGATCTTAAGATCAAATTTAATCAGATTGTTTTCCCTTCGCTTTGGTGAAAATGTTTTCAACAAAGTAAAATGTTTAGGACAATTGATTGTTTTACATATATGACATGTTGTCAAGGTGAAGCCTTGACTTAAATCTTCTCCCATGTGGGTCTTTAATCCTATCTTATTTATAAAACACAATCAATTAAATAAATAAAAAACTGCACATTTCTCTCAAATCTTATTCCCTCTTTCGTAATTGGTAGTAATCTTTTTGTACCATATCATGTGACTTCCTCTTATAGAGTTATAGTCAATTAATTGCTTGAATCCAAACCCTTCTATCTGTAGCAGTTCTTCGTTTGGTTTGATGTTTACAAGTGGGAAAACTTTCAACATATATTGAAAGGATTTAATTTTAAAAGTGTTAAGGTAGTTGTTATAATTGTAACTTTACACATTATGTTAGACTTTTGAAGTAATTGTTATAATAAACAATCTTTTTTAATAAGTTAGCAATACATAATTAAATGATAGAGTAAAAAAAATTTATACTGACAGTAAATTAAAATTAAACTGTTATTGGAATCACGACTATTATAGAACCCAATTGTTTACCAAGTTTTTCTGTTTCACAATTATTATCCCAAAATGAAATGTTAATATCGTCATACGATTGCAAATATCTATTCTTAGTGGTTGAAATAATAATTTTAACTTAGCTTCATTAATACAGGCTATCCTGTTTCAAAATAAAAAGTAGTAGATATCATATAATTGCTAGTGACAGAAATTAGTGCTTATAATTCGTCCACAGAAACTGGAGTATCTTAGAATTCCCTTAATTATGAACAACACACGACTCAGAATTCCCAGAATATAGGAAATCAGATCTCACAAACACAGTAATAGCTAGCCATAGAATACAAACGTTAATTATCACGATCCACCACAGGCACATGGCATGTATGTGCCTATAGATTCATAGAACTCTTTATTAGTTACCTTTAATCTCTGCATTTTCCAGCATATATAGTCTTTGTTAACTTATTTAGATTGAGCTAACCATGCCATCTTCTGATGATTCTTTGGAGGCCAGAGCAGCCAGTAGTCCAGCAGAATTCCCATTAACAAAATTACATTGTTTTCGGATTTCTCCTTGCGATCCCGTTAGCACTCCAATATTACCCATTTTGATCATTGACGCCTTAAAGCTTTCAAAGAAAAGAGTTTGGTTGCTACTGAACCTGTTGACGATGTCAATGGTATCTGCACCGCTAGTGGAAAACAGTTCTTGGTCACTCTGAAGCAAGCCCTTTTGAATCTGAAGATTGGAGTAGTAGTTCTTGTCGAATGTATCAGGAGTGGTTGGGTCAAAATTGGCGAGGTTAGTCCCAGGTCCACCATTGGGGCATATTGCACGCAGTGTTGGTAAGTAAGTTGTGTTGAGAGTTGGATCAGGATTGCCACTGCTGAAATTGTATAATCGGGTAACGAAGAATCTGCACTGAGATCTACCAAATGTATGAGCACCTGAAAATGAAGCATATACAGTCATATACTCATCCTTCCTGTGCTGCCATTTTTATTATAAAGTGAATTCCTTGAAAAGTCAAAATTTCATACCTGAGAGTGCAACTAGATCAGTAGTGTTGAGGCCTTGAACAGCAAAGGCTGATTTGAGTTGATCTAGGGTGAAGGAGGGAGCTGGAAGTCTTTCATTAGCAAGGGTTAGGTTTGCTGTTAAACTATCCCTTCTTCCCAGTGGAACTTTCCAATCAGGACCTTTAGCCTGCCAATGGTTAAAAAGCAGAGTTTTAAACATAGCCAGACATTTTAGTTAACATCCCTATGAAGAACGTAGTCATCTCCTCTCGCTATTGATTTCTTTTAACTAATTCTTTAAGCTCATTTTTATTTTCTCTCTTCTTCTTAAATAGTGAATTAATTTATGAGCATAGGTTTAGGGGAGACCATAAAATTGACCAAAAAATATATCAACGGAAGAAATATTTATAAAAAAAAAAATTAAACATAAGATCGAAGGAAAGTGATTTTTATGAAGAAAATTTTCTTTCTTACGTGAGCTATAATTAGAGGTGGAAATGGACTATTTTGTAAAATTTTATGATATGATATTTTAATAAGTTTGTTATTCATGGTGAATTGTTAATTATTTATTGATTGTTAATTTTATAATAAATATTTAAAAATCTATTAAATATAAATAATAAATAATGAATTCTTGACAATTCACTCTAATTATTGATACCCAAAACAAATATAGATAAATACCAGAGTAATCTCAACATAAAATTTTAACATAACTTGAAAACTTAGTTAAATGTTTCCGTTGCATAAATTTTTTTAAATAAGTCAATAAACTCAAAGTTTATAAGTCTCAAATATATTTAATATTTTTATAAAATTATTATATTATGTATAAAATAAATTAATATATAACTAATAAATTATATGAGTATTAAAAAATTAATTAATAAATAAGTCTACCGTTAGATTAAATAAGTCATTTACATATTTAACTAAATGACTATTTTTTTGAAAAAATCTAAACTTGATAAATATAAGGAATCAAAATAGACACCGGCCTATTTTACTCTTATCTATAATGCAAAATTGACATAAAAAGGTCTAGAAAAAACATAGATGAAGAAAGTCCCTTTTCTTTTCCTCCCTTGTGTGTACATGAAATTGAAAATTTTCAATTCTTAATGAGCGAAACTGTTTTTCTTTTTCACACCGATTGGGATGCGTATTCTAGTCTTTACGAAGTTACATCGTACAACTATTTGGTGCAAAATTAAGGATTACAATTTTGATAATATCTACAAAACACTTTCTCTCTGTCAGAAAAAAAATAATCTTAACTTCTAAAGTTTTTCTTTTCTGAGTAATATTTTTTATAAACTAGGTAGTAATATATGGAATTCAACATTTTATAAGAAATTTATTTAAATATAGGATGGGAGATACCAGAACAGAAGATATTTCAGCTGCAAGGGCAAGAATATCAGCACAAGAAACTGTGGCAGGACAAGCATTTTCCACCGCTGTCTTGATCTGGTTGACCACATCCAAACCCCTTATTGAGTTGTTATTTCCAAAAGCTCCTTGTTCGCTCACTATCGTAGCGGTGTCGTTCAACAGAAGTGATGCGTCACAGCCCTGTCACGAACATGGATAAAATAATCAACTTATTTACTCTGAGCAACTACATATATGAGCTAAAAGCCTAAAGGTAAGACTAATTTCTCTTATTTAACTTTTTATTAGTTCCCAATAGAAATTTTCGACATTCCAAACTGCTTTACTTCAACTCTGACATAACATGCTAACAAAGTGCCCCTTAAGTCTTAACGAACCCAAACATTTTAATTATCTAATATCAAAAAAGTTCATAAAAGCAATCCAATCTTAGGCTTGATGGCAAAATGAGTTCTGTTTTGGAGTAATTGAAGTAGGAAAGAATTTGCTTTAAAATGAGAAGAAAAAAGACTTGCCAGACACCAAAAGTTAAAGGTAAGTGATGAAGAACCAAGGAAACATGCTTGATATTACCCAAAAAAAATAAATTAAACATACTTGAACAAAACAGTCATGAAAGTGGAGCCTGACGAGACTGGCAAGCATACGGGGATCCGATTTTGAAACATTTCTAACCACTTCACGTACAATTGAATGTACATTCGGGCAAGAATTCTTGTAAAACGAGGGATCTAGCTGTGCATCTGAGAAGGGTAGTGCTCCAATTAGCACAACCACTGCACAGCACAGAGCAGTCACTGTGAGACGAAGGGAGCTCATTTTTCTGTCTGATATTTGAATTCTGAGCGTCTTGTTGTTGCCACTTGCGAGACCCAGCACATAAGGAGCCTCTATTTATAGAGACAAATGGCCAATGAATGCAAAGTCCCTGTATTTCATGGTTCTGGTTCGCAGTTGGTGGTTCAAAATTTCAGTCATGCCACTGTTTTCTACAGTGTATTGAAAATGAATTTGGATATTTTAAAAATAAAATGAGGAATATTAATTGTAAATGGTAAAATTAAGAATTCAAAATATTTTATAAAATATAATTATTTAAATAATAGATTATGAATATCTGAAAATATAATATATATTTTTGAAATTTTATAATTTTATAATTTATTTTTTAAAGTGTTATTTTTTAAGGTGTACATCTCACTTTAGAAAATCTAAATTTATTTAAAATCACAAAATTTCATAATTAATTTCACTTTTAAAGAAATTTTTAAAAAAAAATATAAAATAATACTTAATTTAATTTTAAAATTGTTTTCATTTTAATTGTATGCATGAAAAAAGCTGTTTAAATTTAAATAAATTTAATTTGATTTTGATTTTGATTTTAATTATTATAGTTGACAATTTAACCTTATCATTTTCGCTTTTTTATTTTAAATAGGGATAATAAAATAATTTTGTGAAAATAAAATTAATTTAATTCATTTTTAATGTATTCAAAAAATAAAAATTCTTACAAATCAATTTTAATTGATTTTTTTTTAATTTTCAATAATTTTTAAAAAATTAAATCAAATCAAATTTATTTTTTAACCATTACAAACACAAAAGTTTAATATTAATATATATTTGTTTTGTAAACTCATGAATATAAGCAGAGTTTAAACTTTGAATTTAATTTTAATTTATTATTAATGTAAAAAGATTTATACTATTATTTAATTATAGATTAATAAATTATTAAAAAAATTAATTATTACAATAAATATTTTTAAAAATTAATATATTATTAAATAATAATATAAAAATATTAATCATAAATTAAAATTAAACTCTTATTCTTTATACACAAATTTTTATGGATGCATAAATGATCGACAAATAAATAGGATGTCATACAAAGCAACACGTGGGTGGAGGGACCAAGATTTTTTTTGGATATAAATTTGCTTGGAGTTGACGTTATTGACTCCCCTTTTGTGTTAAGTGGTAGGGTGTTCAAATCCAAACCAATAAAAATTAATTAAGATTAAATATTTTTGATTTAGTTTTGTTCTTTTTTTTAGAAATTGATAGGTTTTGATTGATTTTTAGTTCTAATTTTTAAAACAAAATTGTTCCAAACCAAACTGATTAGAATATCATATATATTCATATTTTAAATAACTTAATATGTGTTGTTAAATATCTTAAAAGCTTTACTTTATTATCTTGTTAAAATTATTTATATTAATGATTTCAAAACGACATTTATCATTTAAGGTATATGCTCACTTGATGGTTGCTTTCTTTGGTAATTATAGCTAAAAGTTTTTGTTTATATAGCTGAAAATTAGTTTGAAATTTTAGATTTTTATTATATGATTGTACTTGACTATTACACTAGAAGTTTGATCGCGATTATATTTGATCATTACACTATAAGATTGTTAATTTTTATTTAAATAAGTTGTTGTTTGTTTTAAATAAGTAAATATGTTATTTATTGTATAAATACACTATATTATCTTTTGGGTTATAAAAAAGCAAAGGAATCAGATTTTTTTTTAAATGATCAAAAACTGAAAAATCGATCCAAATTAAACCGATTAATATCGGTTCGATTTCTAAATCTGAACCAAACCGATTGGTTATCTATATGAAAAAATCGATTAGTTTCGTTCGGATGATTTTACCCCTTAAAACTGATCTAAATCAATCCGCGAACACCCTTATTACGTGGGCTTGTTCTATCTTATTTCCAATAAAAAAATTTATTTTTAATTAAAATTTATTTTTATATTTAAATTATAATAAAAAATTTATTCAAAAAATAAGGTTTTTTTATTATAAAATTTTTTGAGGATAGAATAATCATTAAAAGTAAGATCGAACTCCTCATATTATGTGTTAAAGATTAGGATTAATATTCTGAAAATAAAATCACTCATTGAACTAATTAAAGAATTGATTAAATATTTAATAGTTTAATTGTAATTTAATAGTAATTAAATTATAATATAATTAAATTATATATATGATTACATACTAATTAAATAAATATTTTTTAAAAAAGATAGTAAACATCATAAAATTTATTAAAAGCCGAAATTCCATTAATTAAGTAATAAACACGAGACTCTTATAATTAAGATTGACAAATTTTCAAATCGTTTTGAATCTCATTCCAATACTTCTTTCTTATAATTAATATTGATAAATTCTCAAATTATTTTGAATCTCACTCCAATGTCTCTTTAATCCTAACAAGTTTTTTTTCAAATTCGACAAGAGCAAAAGGCCTCCACACTCCACAGAAGAAAGAAACTCATCTTCGGATGAAGACACATCACTCACCGTGTGGCTCACGGCAGAGGCAAAGCATAGGCAGCATTAAGCACGGGTGCATAGTAGAGGTAAGCGCAAGTAAAGTGTCGTCATAGCTGCTAATGGTATCGCTAGCAGCAGCAACGACGTTGCACGTCTAGGTGAAGAGATGCATGGGCAGTCCAGATGACGGTTTCAAACGTTGGTTGTTACGGCTGCAACTGCGACTGCTGGGTCTGGTGGCTGTTAAAATGAGAATGCAACTAAAAAAAAATAGGGGACTAAGTTTCATTTCAATTGGATGAAGAATCCCCCCAAACCATCTCGTCTTCATTGAAATCGGAAAAAAAATTGGTCAAAATGAGTCATTTCAAATTAATTTGATTTTTTTTTAAAATTCACTCCGTGAAAATTAGTCTCAGATTGATCAGTTCTATCAATTAAGTACTGGTTGATTAAATTTTGAGTAGGGCGACTTAAGAACATCACTCAAACCAGTAAAGTGGCCGATCCCTCGTTCAACTAACTAGTTCAGTCCCATCTTACCATGGTTAAGAAGTTGGAGTATACCATTCAACAAAAGATAAGGTCTACTTTAAAACCTTCAAAGTAAAGCTGTGCGTACCATTGTGCCAAGCTTTTATATCAACAGTTGTGTGACAGTAACATGGGACATTGTGTATAGGCGTCTTTTTGAATTTTCCACACATTGTGTATAGACGTCTTTTTGAATTTTCCACGCATTCATTTTTGATTATTGACTGCCCTTTTGTACTTTTCTTTCCATTGTTTGTTCCAACTGCTTCCTGTAACCATTTTAAAACCACAAATAAACACTAAACAAGCATTGGTGATAAGTAAGTTGTACTTATAATATAAAAATATAAGTTTAATTTTTGAAGTAAGTAATTATTAAAAGGCCTCCTAATCACGATGATATTTAAAAGAAATTAGTTTTGTAATATTAATAACATGTAAAAACATTCTAAAAAATAAAAAAAACCCACAAATAAACAGGGTGGCTTTTACCCGGAATGGGTTATGAAGTCTCACATCAATATATGCTTTTTGCTAAAAAGCATATTCCCACATATAACTCATGATTTTTCTTCTTTTGTTAAAGATAGAAAATGGTGATTACAGTGAAGGTAAATTAGAGAGTAAATTATTATATAGTTGAAATTCTTACAAAAATACAAATTATTCAATAATGATTTCTATGAATTTATAAAAGTATAATTTTAAATTTTTATTTGTAATGATCTATTTTTATTATTTTTAAAAAATATCTTAAAGAAGCCAAATCTTATTGTGATATATAATAAAGACTTTATAAGAGACACTAACAGGTGTTAGGTGCATGACTAAACGAATTTCACTTTTAATGTAGGAATACAATTTTAGAAGAAGTCTGATAATTACGATTATGTCTAAAAAGTCTAATTTCACAATATTAATAGTCTATGGAATATCTTATAAAATAAAGATAAAAAATAAAAATAAAATAAAAATATTGAGGCGGAAACTTATCTTGGGAAGTCAGGAACTCGGGATCTTGCCCTTTTGAGTAGGAGCAACGCTATATCACACGAAAACTTTTTTACGAATTCATGCACGAATGACATGACACGGCTTTCTACTTCTACCAATGAAATTGTTTCCTTTTAACAACATAGCGTGCACCATTTATCCAAATTTTTAAATTAACACGTTTGTAGTTAAATTCGTAAATAAATTTTCGTGTAAATTAGCATTTCTGTTTGAGTAATATCTCTGCCTTTTCTTGTCTGTTGTTTTCTGAGCACGAAGATAATTTTAATGTAAGACAGAAGCATTTGAAGCATGGGCGCAGAGGCTAGAGGTGACATGGCCATGTTCCAGAAATTTCTTTTTTAATGTTTTAGAATTTTTAAATATTAATATATAATATAATTTTATATTTGATCTTCTTTTAAAACAAAAATAAATTTTTATTAGTTTTTAACTTATTAATTTTTAATTCTAAGTAAAATATTTATTAATTTAAAGGCTCTTCATTACTTAGAAGAAGCAAGAAATACTGAGGCTCGAGATCTTCGGGGATGAAATCAAACCTACTTTTGTTGGTCTTGTTTGTCTGCCGACCTTTTGCAGAAAGGACATCATGTGGTAAAATATGCTTGCTTTATGTACCAAACTCGGACAGCTAAACTTCTTTTGGTATGAAGAATATCTAGAACCATAACCCACATACTGATATCATAGTTTATTTCAGATACATCATACATCGAGCCAAGCTTTTAGTTGGGATCCAACCTAAACCTTGTAGACTTTAGTGCCCGGTTGCTCATATCTTACTCTATTGCTCTAAAAGTAAAACCAAGTGGCCAGTTTTAAGTTTTTAAATTTGACCCGAAAAAAGTCTAAACAAAATTAGTACACACAAACTACGTAATGAAGTCTAGGCATATATACTCAGATCCTGATTTCAATGTAAGTTCATAATTGTTTTTTGCTTGAATATTTGTTTCTAAAATGATCGTTCATTCTGTTGTCCTGCACAATTGCATTATGTATAGGCAAGATGGGATTTCATGCCGTTTGTCTCTCAATTAAGTACACGAATGCAAATCTACTACTCTCCATAACATAACCTGTTTCTGACTTCACTTAAGATGCACGAAAAAGAATAATGCTAGATAGCTTTTATACTGCAATAATAAGACAACTAGGTTCTATATTTTATTTAAAGTAAAGCGGTAATGATATTTATATATTTAAGATTGTTGCTTTTAACGTTATAATTGTGTTTTATATATATATATATATATATATATATATATATATATATATATATATACACAATCGAATTGAAGTGTGTAAATTTTTTTTAGTCTTTGTTTAGGTATTTTCATATCTTTTAAAGTGAGACTAATCTAGTTTAAAATATTAAAATTATTTTTCTTTATAAGTATTTTCTTATTATCTCAAACTCCTTATAAGTATTTTCTCGTTAACTCAAACCTCTAACGTTACAAAAGTCTCTTTATTGCGAAACTCAAGTTTACTTACCTTTTAATGCAATATCAAAATCTGTCAAAACCTTCAATATCAATAACATCACTTTAAGAAAGGAAAGGGGAACAACAGAAAGGACCGAACAGAAAGAGCGATCTAAGAGTAGAATTCATCATTAATCATTATATAGTTAACTTATTTGTATTTGAAGTGGTTTTGTTAATACTTCTCACTTCAACGAAATGTAAAACTTTCTAAAAGTTTACTAGAACTCAGTGTTTGATCGAATAGAGAATTAAAAAGGATAAGAAAAAGAAAAGAAAAACTTTTACAAGGCTTTTCTGTAAAAAATGAAAATAAAAATTTTCACTTAATCATCCAAATTTGTTTATCACTCAATTTTCCAAGTTACTATTTTCTAGAAAAAAAATCTAAAATACTAGAATCACTTAGCTTCACGTGTTGATATGATAATTCAGAATAGGTTGTCTGAAAATTTTGATTACATAATATAGAGTACTCAATTCTCATCTTATGTATAATAAACCAACAATAGTTAGCACATTGTGTATTTTCATCTATGGAAAAGTAAGGAATTGCACTAATGAGTTTGACACTATATCATTTTAATCCAAAACCTTAATTAAGACATTAGGTTTATAGTTCTTCCATTTATATGATCTTCACTTATTTCATTCATTCTTAATATGAGACTTCTTTTATAGATACTTTATTTTTTAACACGCATCTATAAACTTTTAGGTAAGGTTAAAAGCGTTAATTTCTAAATAGATTTACGTAAGATGAAATAGAGAATATATAAAAAAGAAAAATGCTAGAGGCCTTCTTTATACATCATGATTAGACTCGTAGGGTTTATTTATATAACATTTATCAATTCTTCATTAAATTTTATATATGGAATCAAACGTTAATGAAGCCAATATATTTTATGATTGTTGTACTACACCACAATATCCTATACCACAATATCCTATTACAGTTAGCTCAGTTGTTGATGTTAGCATCTTGTTAGAAGTTAGTTACCAGAATTCGTTAGTTTGTTACCGTCATCAGTAGTTAAGTTATAGGGATGTTACATTGGTATAAATACCAATTCTGTAAGTTAATTCAAAATATTTGTTTATTCTTCATCAATCACAGTTCTAATATGGTATCAGTGACATAAACTTTCGTTGCACATCCTCTCTTCCTCATCTCAACGTTATCCTCCTTTAATGGCTTCCGCCATGGATGACACATCAAGCCGTTTCTTTCTCCATCATTTTGACAATCCAGGATTGATCTTGGTTTCTCAACCATCAAAATCAAGGATCTAAGCGGGTATAAACATTTCCTTGGTTTGGAAATTGCAGAGTCACAAAAGGGATATTCCTCTCAGAAAGGAATTAACTTTTTCTCTGCTTGTAACTGTTTTCATTGGCTGCAAGCTTGCCACTTTACCTATGGATCTCAATTTGAAGCTGAGTGCAGATGATGGCCATCCACTACTCGATGACTCATTCTGTAGAAGGCTCATTGTTGTTTGTTGAATTTAACCATCTCATGACCAGATATCGTATTTGTTGTGCACAAGCTCAGTCAAAATTCCTTGCTCACCCGAGGACAACCCATCTTAATGCAGTTCATCACTTGCTGTGATATTTGAAATCAAATATAGGCCAGGGTTTGTTATTTTCTCCACATTCCAGCCTCAAATTGCAGGCATATGCTGATGCTGACTGGGGTAATTGCTTGGATATTAGAAGATCTATATTTGGCTACTATGTTTTTATTGGTGATTCCTTGGTTTCATGTAAGTTAAAGAAACAACCCACAATTTCCAGATCATCAATTGAGGCTGAGTATCGTTCTCTAACAACAGTTACTAGTGAAATCACTTGGTTTTATGCTTTCCTTGATGATTCTAGGTCAACACTTCCTTAGTCATGATCTTTAGTGACAATCAGATAGTTATCCATATTGCTTCCAATCCTTCTTTCTTCTTTTCACAAAAAGACGAAACATATTAAAATAGATTATCATTTCCTCAGATAAAAAGTGAATACATGCATTGTAACCTTGATTCATGTCAAAACTGCTCATCAACTTGCTGATCTCTTCACTAAACCTCTCTCCGATCCTCAATTTCATAATTTGTTATCCAAGATGCTAATGTCAGCATCTTATTAGAAGTTAGTTACCACAGTTTGTTAGTTTGCTACCCTCAATAGTTAAGTTATAGGGTTGTTACATTGCTATATACATCAGTTCTATAAATTAATTTAAAATACTTTTTCATTCTTCATCAGTCACAGTTCCAATATATACAAATGCACATTGTCATGTCAATAAAGTCAAGAGAAATAAACCAAAAGTTGGTGCACTATTAATATATTACTATATAGGAATTTTCTATCTAATACAATACTACTTGTAGGAAGCGGTTTTGTTAGTACTTCTTGCTTTAAATGCATTGAAATTTAATTAATTAAATTCAGTTTCATGTTAATTATCAAGTAATAATTTATATTTTCAATCCATCACCACTCCCTGCCTCCTTCTGATGTCTAGTGCTATTCCTTATTGGCTTATTTTTTTATTACTTTTTCTGCAAGTTGATTTGTATATATATATATATATATATATATGCATCAAGTAACACAATATTAGCATAAATAAAATATTATCGATGGATCTTTGATCGATAAGAGCGGTGGTCGAATAAACAGCACAGTAGAGCTGGATTGTCTAGTAGGTGAAATGTGGTGGAGCTACCAGAAAATATAGTGTTAGACACGTTGTTACAAGTGCATTTAATGCAATTAACGAAGTGATTTATGGTTCTTTGAATGGAAGGTCTTATATCTTTGTCAATGAGCAAGTCCTTCTTATATTTTGTCTTTCATGGTTAGGAATTTTCTTTTCTGATTTATAACTTCTTTTTTAATTATTTTTTGCGAAAGCTAACTTCTTAACTTTGATTAGGGGTTTTTGTCTACATTTCGTGGTTCGCAATTGGTGGTTCGAATTTTCAGCCCTCTTAACACCTATTTGTTCTTGCCTTTGTTTCTCTGCTTTTCATCTCTATTCGAGTCCTTTTTATATTTGAATGTCTGTGTACACGATATCTTCAGTTCTGGGGTATCATGTCAAGGTTAAGTGATACAAATTTGGCAAGTATACCTAATCGTAACAAGTAATACGGTGGTAAGACCGAATATCGTTCACTGGGATCGTAGACAATTATCACTTCTCAAATTGGACTACTATTCAAACTTTCATTTGGTCGAAAAGGTCTTAATATTCCTTACTAAGTATAAATAAAATGGTGGTGTGAATTCCTTTGGGGACTTTTATCAAACACTTGGTGGTTAAACTGAAAGTTGATTAGTGAATGAGTAAATTGTCAAGGTTAGATTATACCAATCATCCCTTAATTGTTATGAAATGGTTATTAATACAAGTCCAACTTTAATTATGACAATCAAGTCTTTAAATACCCAAACCTTAATTCCTTAGAGAGATTGAGCCTAAAACCCCATATTAAACCCTAATTCCTTAGGTGGATTAATAAGAAGAATTGCATTAAGAATTAAGACTTAAAGATTACTAGCACTCCAAAATCTATTCATAGATTCATGAATTACTAGGTATCTAATTCCATGAGCATGCATTAGCATCAATTTTCCAATTGTTTACCAAAACAACAAAACATTCCAAGGTTGATCAAGCCAAGAAAAGCATTAAGAGTAGAATTAAATACTCATAAGAAGAAGGAACTTGCATTAAACCCAATCCAATTACAACCAAGTTCTGAAAAGTAACATCTAACCCCAACAAAGGGATTTAGCTAGACATAATCTAATAGATCACAAAAGGAAGATGAAAGAGAAGAGAAAGATCAAGAAGAATGATTCAAACTCTATTGAAATCTTCCTCCAAGATTGTTCACAAGCTAATTTCGTGCAGCTGCTGACCTAAAACTACCTTTTTCTGCCCACCCTGTGACAAAAAGAAACAGAATATATATATATAGGTGCAGAAAGTTGACGCACGCCGCGGCATCGATTAGTTAACGCCGCGGCATAGAATGGTTAACGCCGCGGCATCGAGTAGTTCACGCCGCGGCGCTCGAGCTTCTGGTCTGCAGGGTTTTTGTGGCCGAAGCTTCCACGCCGCGGCGTGGAATGTATTCATGCCGCGGCATGACTAAGTTTTTCACTCCATCATATTTCTTCTTCCACTGCAGCTCAAAACTCCTTCCAAAAGTTAGATTGGGATGTTTCCTGTAACAAGGATCGCATTAAAATGAATACAAGTATAAAACCACATGATCCCACAAGAACTCATATGAAAATAATGCAAGTGTTAGCAATACAAGTATCAAAATAGATTCCATTAAGAGTGCATGGGAAGTCATCTAAATACATCTAAAATTAGAACTAAACAAACTAAAGTTAACAAGATTTGGGTCCAATGAAGTATATTTTTACACAGTTATCACACCCCCAAACTTAGATTTTTGCTAGTCCTCGAGCAAAAGGAAACCTAAAGAAAGTAAACTTGCAAGAAGCGACTCTTAAACCTCGGAGTAGCAAGCGATGAGGAAATAAAGCCCTCAAAGAATGCTCATGCTTCTTATTCAAGAAGCGGAACAAACACAATCCCTATTATGTCAACATGAAAGTTCCTCTGTGTGCAAAAGATGTTCCCACGATTATGCATGTTAAACTTCTTCAAATCAATTCTGCTCACTCGAGATAGGGTTATGGAATTCTAATGCAAATCAATCTTATACTCAAAAGAAATTATGTTCAACTCTTTCTCCACTAATGTAAATATCACACGCTTGAGGATCAAAAGGGACTTTTTTCAGCTTATCTTTGTATGGTTAAAGGTAAAGATAGAAAGGCTAAATGGAAGGTTGAGCAACAAGTTATCAAGGGTTGAGTTTCTAAGACTTAACACTTGGGTATTGACAAGAGGTTGTCGAGACCTATCAAATAAAATAACCGGTTCACAAACTAATTTGTAGTATAGAGAATGAACCGAATCGTCTCTCAAGGATCCAAAAACAAAGATTTAATTAGATCAAGATAATTAGAAAAAGGGGGTTTGTTGTTGATTAACAAGATTAATAAAAGTAGGAGATTCAAAGTTGTAAACAAATATAAAAAACAACCAATCCAAGGAAATTTACCGATCTTGAGTTTAACTCATCATTGATCACAAGGAATTCACTTAATTGCTAACCATGTTCTTGGCCTTAAATCACATCAAGAAGCCTTAACATGATCCAAGAATTCTTTACTAGATAAGCATCTAGGATTTGATTAACCAAGGTTAGATAAGGCCAACATAGATTAACTTAAGATCTAGAATTTAACCAAGCTAAACAATCTATCAAAAAGCTTTAATATATTGTTTAATCTTTATGATCCTCTTTGAATACATGATAATAAAGCTATTACCACATCAACATCTAAATCAAATTAAGCAATTTAATCTAGATAAAAATCAAAAGAGGAAGAAGAGAAACTTGAATAACAATTAAGCAATATGAACAAGCAAAACAAGATCTCCAAATTAAACAACAAGATGGCTAATCCCTTGGATTGATTATGAGAGCCTAGCCTTCCATGGATGGGAAGGAAGAACTCAGAATTTAAAGAACAAAAACGAAATTACAAAGAGAATGGAGAAGAAGAGAAAGAAAACTCTCACAAATACTTAAACTTTCTTGAAACTTACTTCCAAATTGAATGCCTCTAATACAAAGAGGTTGGGTCTATTTATACTAATCCTAGAAGCCAATTTGTACATGTACATAATCTGAATACAAGCTATAAGAATCTGAAATTTGTCAAAAATGGAAGCTTGATGCATGGTTGGTGGGTTGGTGCATGGTAGGTGGGTTGGAGTATGGTTGGTGGCTTTTAGTCAACAACTCTTATCCGACTTCTGGCTTCAAATTCATCACCTAGACGGTGCATTTTGGCTTGGATGTCTTCATCAAAGTTGTATCCAGTTGTCTCCTTGAAAATCTCCAATTTGAATCATGTCATTTGGACTTTTAGAACTCCAGAAATGCCAAAAACACTTCACCTACCTCAAGTTAGGTTGGAAGAACGTGTTTCCAAATTCAGACCAACTTTTAGCTTCTGAAGCATGCCTAAAACGACATCTATTGACAAAATGGTCTTCATTGAAGTTGGAGATATGGGTCTTATCTTTCAAGTGACCAAGTTTTAGCCCAAGAGGAGGCCTATAACCCACTATATAGTCCAATATGTGCATATTGCCCAGATGGTTCCGTGACAGCAAACCCACTCTGCATTGCAGGGATATTTTGGACCCTTAGAATTCCGATCCAGCTCTTGAGTTCTTCATGAAACTTGTAGAGCATTGTCTTAGCTTTCCAACGACACCAAGATCACCTCAATTGGATCACCGAGTCCCAAGTTATGACCTAACTAAGGAAGAAAGGTCAAAATGCATCAAAATCCGAAAATTATTCAATATTTGCATTAAAGCCCAATGAAGCCCAACAACATTAAACTCATCTAAAGCACTAATATTGGGCACAATAAACATCTAATAATGCCTAATACAAAGCTAACATAAGTGTCTCAAATTGATTGATCAAATTCCCCCACACTTAAGCTTTTGTACTCTTGGGCAAAACACATAACAACGAAACTAAAGAAAAACAAGAAACATCATATTATTAAACTAAAAACATAAAAACTGATTGTACCTAATCTAATCCACTTCCGTAGGAAAACACGATGGCACTTAGCATGTGCCACAAGCCTTTAAACCCCTAGGTGTCCCTAGTGGACGAGTTATAGTCTCGTGAGGGTTTACCAGGATGATACCCACAAACATGTAATATTTTATTTAATCAATTTAACTAATTTTTAAATACAAGCATTGTATCAAATATAAACCATAATTAATAAGTCAAGTATGCTTAACAAAGAATAGTTGAATCAAATCAATTGAGAATAAAGTATAGCATAATCATGCTTTAATCAGAAATAGGCATGTTCAGATTGAGTAAAATTCTTCACAAGTGTCACTCAAATCACACAAGGTGTTTAGGTTAACTGTTTACGCTCAACTCAGTCAAATTATGAAAGTATTTTACCATAGGCTTGCATATACATCAATTCTCCACTACTTAGATCAAATAAATTGCAAAAATCAAGAGGTCTTTCAAAAAGGTTGTAATGGAATTTATAAGGAGAAAGAAGGGAACAATATAGATAATATCAGGTTAAAACCAAAGAGAATAAAAGAGCATTGAGGAGTAATTCAAGTAGAAAGAATAAATTTTTTTACCCAAAACCATAAAATGCTCATTCTCTTCACACATTCCTTCCTTTTTCTATTCTTTTTTTTTCTTTTTTTTTTCTTTTTTTTTGTTTTTGTTTTTGTTTGTTTTTGTTTTTTTGTTTTGTTTTGTTTTTTTGTTTTTGTGTACCAAGTATTTCGTATCAGCACACCAATTCCCCCACACTTAAATCATTGCAAGCAAAAGAACTCCTCCAATAAGAAAATCAATGCTCTCCCATTCCCTAAGGTAAGGTAAAACATGGTTTTTCACTCAAAGCTTGTAATGAGCTAAGAACAAAGAATAGGCAAATAGGTTTAGAGGGAGTTAATAATTGGATAAATGCAAGGTAGGTTTATTTGGCCAAAGCAGCTAAGTCAAGAAAAAAAAATGCCTCTGTCATTTTCATGCAACATACAGACCAATGTAATCTCAAATCGATTCAATGCAAGTTCTAGAAAATAAACTCATAATTGACATCACTCATGAAAGAAAATAACCAAGTGTAAGTATCAAACTTGGAAAAGCCCAAAACTCACAAAGGTATGAAACATTCACTCAATTCAACCATGCCTTCTTCCTAATATCCACAATCATATACACATGTATATCATGAAAATGATTCAATCGTAAACTTTTTTGCATACTTTTATCATCAATTATGCTCAGATTCAGAACATGCTTGTTTCAAAATCAATTTAAAATATCAAAATTGTGTGTGTTTTTTTTTTTTTTTTTATATATATACAAGAACAAAGATGATTTAAGACCTATTATGAAATGCAAGTTAAGATGCGTCTCAAGAGCAAAACTACTCCTTACTCTGCCATCATACATCTAAAAAGTTAGTAACAATAAAGATTAGCTTTTTTTTTTTTAACTAAACTATGTACATGGTAATGTCAACTATCCATCCCCCAACTAATTAAAGACATTGTCCCCAATGTCAAAATAAAGATAGGTAGAGTGTAGAAGGGATTACTAAAACCGCAAATCGGGCTCGAAATAAGAAAAATTACAAAAGACTAAAACCATAAGAGAAAACAAAAATTCACAAAAACAAAGTCAAATCAAGTTTTTGCTTTTTCCTATTCTTCGCCTTGTTCCCAATTCCGTGGAGCCATTGCTGGATCACGTTGTGGTACAAATGCATTGAGTTGATCGAGCAATTGTTCAGGAGTTGTAGCAGTTACAAGACTTTGACGTGTCGCTTGTGAGATGAACCTTTTTTCTACAGCATGATCAAGAAAACAAAACAAACTGTCATAAAAACCATTAACATTTAATATACCTATGGGTTTTGGTGAAAGTTCTGCTGTGACCAGGATGTAATTTGAAAGAGTTCTTCCAAAGTTTCAAAACCACCAGGTAGGGCAATAAAGGCATCAGCATTGGCGATCATAATGTTCATGCGTTGGTGCATGCAAAATACCATTACTTCATCCCCTAATGTTTTTCCAATGGGCTTCTTTGGTAGATAAAGGGTAGGAATGACACCAAGGACTTTGCCATCGCCTAAATGTGCGGCGATCGCTACACAACCCATTAACCTAAGACTACCTCCTCCATAAACTAAATGGATTTCTCTCTCGGCTAGCACTCGACCAAGATGGTGTGCAATATTTACAAACTCTTTATCTTTCCCAGGATTAGATCCACAAAAGACACAAACACTCTTGATCCGACGAATCGAAGTGACTTCCATCTTTTTTTTTTTCGTTTTTTTTTGTACTCTCACCTTATCAATGATCTGAAGAGAGCAAAGTGCAATATTTAAAGGCATCAAAACTCAAAGGTAATAATTACACCTATAAAGGAGGGGTAGATCCGTGTGTCAGGTAAGTTTGAAAATAAGCACAACAATGATAATAGCTATATGACAATGATAAAAGACTAATCTATATGTGTCAGAAGAAGTTTGAAAATATGCAACGCATATTTCAAAAAAATACGGCTATTTTTTTTTTTTGATTTTTTTTTTGAATTTTTTTTTGATTTTTTTTTAATAAACAGGAAAAAAAATAAAATAAAAAATAAAAAAATACTTACAGGAGGTGTGATTATGGCTCACATTTTCCTCTGGTTTTACGTCCAGTAACGTCTTGAAGTTCTCTATGGGCCGATGGTCGGCTTCCCATCCAATTTTCTTAAAAATTGGCAAACAGGGTCTTTTTGAGTCAGATTCCCGAGACTATAACGTTCATGTGCATCTTGGAATATTGGCCATAAATCGAGAAGTACTCTCTGCACATCTCCACTAGGATGCGTCTCAAGAGTCAATAGAATGTTATCTAAAGACTCCTTACTCATGCCATCCTTTATGAAGTTAATTTTATCATCTCGGTTTATAGACGTCATTCCAATTGATTTGCATTTTGTGTTACAGGTCCATCTTGCACATTTATAGCAGACCAGTAACCTTTTTGCTCTTCTCTTCTTTGCATATGAACTTTTGCCTAGCCCTGGCATATATGAAACAAGAGCGTCAGAAAATTCACCTCTGAGTCGGACCTTTGCTTCGATCAACCGGCGTATATCCGCAGGGATGCCTTTGTGCATAAGCATCCTTAATCTCTCAAACCTTGCACAATAAATGTTAGTTAAAGCATTTTGAGGGAGAGAAGGGAATTGCTTGCGGAGATTAAAAAGCTGATTATCCATTTCGAAAGAAAGAAGAAAGAGAGAGAAAAATTGAGTAAAATTATGTACAGATTTCAGTGTTTGTGGGTAACTGAAGGGACCGAAAAATATTTTTCACGGAGTACCGTTATCCGCCATTTAACCGGTGAAAAATCATCTGTCAACGAAAAATAAACAAAATTAAGACAGAAAAATTAAACTCTGATAGATTTTCTCGCTTGGCACCAAGTTTCTGTCTCGATTCCTGTGATTGCAAAAAAGTCAAAGTTGAAAGATGAAAGAGTTAGAAAGCTTGAGTTGCCTCCCAAGAAGCGCTACTTTTAATGTCCTTAGCCAGCGTGATTGAAGATTTTGCACGAGCGATGGGTCCTCCCCAATAATGATTCAATCTCTGGCAATTGACATTAATCGTGGCTTTTTCTTTTCTATTTTTTTTTTTCAACACAGTAGTGATCAATCATGGTAGAGGGCATCCTGCAGTTGAACTTCCTCCACGAGGTTCTCTTGAGCTCCTTCATAAAAATTTTTGAGGCGGTGACCATTAACTTTGAACACTTTGTTGGTGGCTTCACTCTTAATTTCCACTGCACCATGAGGAAAAATGTTAGTGACAACAAACGGACCGTCCCACCTAGACCTTAATTTACCAGGCATCAACTTAAGGCGAGAATTAAACAAGAGAACTTTTTGCCCAACTGAAAACTCCTTCCGAAGAATAAACTTATCATGGAAGGCTTTGGTCTTTTCTTTGTAGAGTCGGGAGCTCTCATAGGCATCTAGGCGGATCTCTTCCAATTCCTGTAACTGCAACTTCCGCTCTATGCCAGCTCCGGCCAAATTCATGTTGCATTGCTTCATGACCCAATATGCTTTGTGCTCTATTTATTGTGGTTAGTGGCATGCCTTACCATAGACTATCCGATATGGAGACATCCCGATTGGAGTTTTGTAAGCGGTCCGGTAAGCCCAAAGAGCATCCTCAAGCCTCATGCTCCAATCCTTCCGATTAGGTTGGACTGTTTTTCAAGTATGCGCTTGATCTCTCTATTGGAGACCTCGGCTTGACCATTAGTCTGGGGATGGTAAGGTGTAGAAACTTTATGCAACACGCCATATTTCCTCATTAATCCCTCCATGCTCTAAGCATTCTGAGAAATGGGTGCCTTGATCGCGATGATAGCTCTCGGGATTCCAAACCTCGCAGAAAATGCGTGATCTAACAAAATCCACAACAACTTTGGAATCATCGGTCGAGTGGCTTTAGCCTCCACCCATTTTGATACATAATCAACATAGCAAAATGTAAACATAACCAAAGGAAACGAGGAAAAGGTCCCATGAAATCAATACCCCATACGTCAAAGATTTCACAATACTGAGAGGTTCTGGGGCATCTCATTCCTCGCGAGAAATGTTCCTGTTCTCGACCTGTTCACAAGACTTACAGAACAAATATGCATCATGAAACAAGGTAGGCCAATATAAACCAGAGTCTAAAACTTTCCTAGCCGTACGTTGAGGCCCAAAATGTCCACCACATGCAAATGCATGACAAAAGCTAAGAACAGAATGAAATTCTTGATTAGGCACACATCGCCTAATAATTTGGTCACTACAAAATCGCCACGAGATATGGATCATCCCACACATAATATTTTGATTCACTCTTAAGTTTATAAATTTGTGCACGAGTGAAATGTGAGGGAAAAAGTAGCAACCAAGAAATTCACCATATCGCAAACCAAGGGAAGGTGTTCTTACCTTGCACCGCATAAGTCGCTCATCCAGGAAGGAGTCCCGCACAGGAAGGGATCTCGAAGCCCTTTCAATGCGGCTCAAATGATCCGCCACTAGGTTCTCTCGCTCCACTCTTGTCACGGATCTCTATGTGAAACTCTTGGAGCGTAGCATCCATCTTATTAGTCGGGGCTTTGCATCGGCTTCTTCAAAAGGAACTTCGTAGTGCATGATCAAGAAACACAACAACCTTAGAACCAAGCAAATATGATCTAAACTTATCCAAAGCAAAAACAATGGCTAAAAGTTCTTTTTCGGTTGTGGTATAGTTGGCACGAGCAGCATCTAGAGTTACGAAGCATAGTATATCACATGAGAAGCTTTCCCCACTCTTCGTGCCAAGACCGCTCCCTACTGCATAGTTAGAAGCATCACACATTAACTCAAATGGCAATGTCCGGTCGGTGGGTTTGGATGATAGAGTACTAGTCAAGGCCTGCTTCAAGTGGTTGAAAGTCGCCTTGCACTTGTCATCAAAATTGAACTCCACATCTTTCTGCGAATGGCGGGAAAGTGGAAGAGCAATCTTCTTTGAAGTCGGCAATGAAGCGCCTGTAGAAACCTGCATGACCAAGAAAAGAACGCACTTCCCGCACGCATGTGGGGTAAGATAGACAAGTAATTACATCAATCTTGGCAGGATCTACCTCAATGCCCTTACTGGATACTACATGGCCTAAAACTATACCCTGTTCTACCATAAAATGGCATTTCTCAAAATTTAGTACAAGGTTAGTCTCAATGCATCTTTGCAGTACTCTAGATATGCAGGCTAAACATGAATCAAAAGAAGAACCATAGACAGTAAAGTCATCCATAAATACCTCCATGCACTCCTCTAAGAAATCAGAAAATATGCTCACCATGCACCGCTGGAAGGTACCAGGGGCATTGCAGAGGCCGAAGGGCATCCTTCTGTAAGCAAAGGTGCCGAAGGGACAAGTAAATGTGGTCTTCTCCTGATCCTCCTGCAATGTGGATTTGGAAGTATCCGTGTAGCCATCTAAAAGCAAGAATGGGACTTACTACCCAACCGTCTCCAAAGATCTCGATCAATGAACGGAAGGGGGTAATGATCTTTCCGAGTGGCTTGGTTGAGGCGTCCGTAGTCAATGCGGACTCTCGGCTATTCTCGCACTCGGGTTGGAATGAGCTCATTCTTACGGTTGGCCACAACAGTCACCCGGATTTCTTTGGAACTACTTGCACGGGCTCACCCACTTCTTGTCGAGAGATGGGATAGATAATGCCACGACTGCGGAGCTTGGTCACTTCTTTTTCACCACATCTAGAATGAGAGGATTCGATCTCCTCCGGGGTTGTCTCACCGGGTTTAGTTTCCTCCTCAAGTAATATCTGTGCATGCATGTGGAGGGGTTAATACCAGGAATGTCTGCAAGTGTCCAACCAATTGCCCTTTTGTGTTGCTTCAAGACTTCCAATAATATGGTTTCTTGCTCAGGTTGGAGGTGTTTGGCCATTATCACCGGGAGCTTCTCATCCTCTTCCAAGAATGCATACTTCAAATGCTCGGGCAAGGGCTTAAGTTCAATGGAGGGTGGTTCTTTGGGTGACGGTACTAGTTTTGGGCCGAAACTAAATCGCTAAATTCTCGTGATTGCACTGTACTGCAAGTGTGCACAATCTTGCAAAACAACATCATCATATCCTATGGAATCAAAAGAATCACACTTAGCAGCAGGATGAATGATAACATCATTCATAACAACATCATTGCCATTAATAACAGAATCATCAATGTCAGCAGAATTAACAACAGCACATGATAAGTATGTAGAAATCTCAGCACAGGCTGCACACATTGTAGTGGGTTTACAACCAAAAAGTCCGAAGCAGGCAGAACAAGTATCACAAGCTATGCTATCAGTGTATCCTACAATTTCGGAAACTCGCCAACATATCGGCATGCATATCATCAACCAGTAAATCAATGACATCAAAATGAAAAACAGAATGATCCTCTAAAGGGTATTTCATGGCATCAAAAATGTTAAACTGAATGATATCATCACCAAATTCCATGGAAAGGGTACCAGCATGCACATCAATCTTAGTTTTAGCAGTTTTCAAAAATGGCCTACCTAAGATCAATGGGGGGTGGGGAAGAGGCGATTCATCTTCCATATTCAACACATAAAAATCATGGGAATATTAAATTATGTACCCAAACCGTAACGTCCTCCAACACTCCTGCAGTTGTGCGGTGCTCGGTTTGCTAATCGAATGACAATGTCGGTGAGGCTTTAGCTCTCCCATATGCAAGGAAGTGTAAGCGACTTTGGCATTACATTGATGGAGGCTCCCAAGTCTAGCAAGGCATGAGTGAACTGTTGGTGCCCTATGGTGCAAGGGATGGTAAAAGTGCCTGGATCCTTGCATTTGGGAGGCGAGGTTGGGCTGAATCAAAGCGAGACATTTCTCCCCATACTCACTTTTTCTGCCCTTTAGCTTCCTCTTATGGGTGCACATCTCTTTCAAGAACTTGGCATACTTGGGGATTTGTTTAATTGCCTCCAAGAGAGGTATATTCACCTCAACCTTCCTAAAAGTCTCCATAATTTCCTTATCCAAGTCGGTTTCAACCATATGCCTCATTTGTATCATTCGGTTGGGAAAAGGAAGAGGAATGTTGGAACTGACTTTTGGATGTTCACTTTTCTGCTTTGATCTTGAATTTTCTCGTCATCCGCTGATTTGATCAGGTTTTTGCTTGGGTATTTGTAGGATCATTTCTTCTGAATTTGCTACGACATCTGAATTAGTCGAGTAACTTGAAGTTCTTTGTAGAATCTTGTTTCTCTCGGGTCAAGGGTAGAATGCGGAATTATCTGCTGCACTGGTCCATTGATTTGCTTACCACTGCGTAAAGCTATAGCACTAACATTGCCTCTAGGGTTTGGAGTGGTTTGAGAGGGTAATTGGCCAGAACCCTGTGACTTTAATTCATGAATTGATGTGGCAAGTTGACCAATTTGAGTCTCCAAGTTCTGAATGGTGGTTTCAGTTCTCTGTTGAAACTGGATGTTATTGGTGGCCAACTGTTTCACCAAATCCTCTAATGAGGGCTCAGATTTTGTGGCTACATGACCTTGCTGCTGGAATGGTGGTCTACTTGGTCCAGCATGTGGCTGAAACTGATTTGTCCTTGCTTGCTGCTGGAATGGTGGTCTATACTGGTTTGGTGGCTGCTGATTTGATGCATTCCCATATCTCAGATTGGGATGGTCCCTCCAGCCAGGGTTGTAAGTGTTGGAGAATGGATCATATTTCTGTTGTTGCTGCTGATGGAATTGTGGCTTCCCAGGAAATATACCAGCTGCAGCCACAGATTGGTCTTGAAACTCAGAATCATCTTGCAATGTGGGGCATGAATCTGTAGGATGAGAGGAACTAGAACATATGCTACAAACTCTTGCAGGGGTTTGCACACGTGGTTCGTGTTGTCCTATTGCCATTTGTCTAACCAAAGAAGTGAGCTCATCCAATCTATGTTCCACCCTTTGTTGATCAGCATGTGAAGAGGTATTAACTTCATTGACTATTCTGGTTGCAGCACCCATTCGAGTACCAAATTGCTGAGAATTTGCTGCCATGTTTGCAATTAAGTTTCTGGCAGCAGCTGGAGTTTTATCTACCAATGCTCCACCACTTGCAGCATCAATCATACTCCTTTCCATTGGCATCAATCCTTCATAGAAGTATTGGATCAGCAGTTGATCACTAATTTGATGGTGTGGGCAACTTGAGCATAATTTCTTGAATCTCTCCCAATACTCATGGAGAGTTTCACCACTGATTTGCCTTATGCCACAAATATCTTTCCTTATTGCAGCAGTTCTTGATGCAGGAAAGAACTTCTCCAGAAATAATCTTTTCATGTCATTCCAAGAAGTGATGGCAACAGGTTGTAAGTAATACAACCAATCCTTAGCAAAGACCATCCAAAGAGAAAGGAAAGGCCCTTAGCTTGATGTGATCTTTAGCTATTCCATGAGGTTTCATGGTGGAGCAGACAACATGGAACTCCTTCAAATGCTTATGTGGATCTTCACCGCAAGACCATGAAACTTGGGCGACAAGTGTATCAATCCGCATTTCAACTCAAAATCAACATTAAGTTCGGGATATTAAATGCACAAAGGTTGATAATTCACATCAGGTACAGCCAATTCCTTAAGGGTCCTATTATTATAGTCGGCCATAGTAAAATCAACAGACTCAATATCAGACACTGAAGTACTAACAGAAGCAAACTCAACAGGATTAGAAGAGTCAACAAGATTAGGTGCAATGTCAAGTTCAAGCCCAATTCCGTAAGTAATTCTCGTTAGCTCTATGAATGCTACTACCATCCTATGAATTCTATGAAGTGTATGAAATGTTTCTATCAATTTCAGGATCAAATGAATGCAAGGTACCAGGATCAGATCTAGTCATACAGCATGCAGTTCATAAGAAGGTATTAGAAAAGCAATAACAACTAAAACACTAAAAATTTCAAAAACAAATACTCCAAAAAATTAAACAAAAATAAAAACAGTATCAAATGAATTTTAAAAATTATGGAACCACCACAGGATAAAATCTACACAAAAATGCTATCCAACAAAATAATAAAAAATCTTAAAAAATTGAAAAAGTGGTCTAAACGATGGAATTTGGCAAAAATAAGGGTGACCTCACTATATATAGTGAGCCTTTTTCAGAATAATATTTTCCATTTGTGTACCAAAATTCAGATCAATCTAAGATGCCCGAACCAAAATTCTTGACACAACGCCCTTTATCTAATTTCAGCCGAATCCCACTTGAAAAAGCTTCAAAAACAAAACAAACACATTTGTTAGAGTTAGATGGGATCTTGAAATGATCAAATAGTTGCCTTGGATCCCGACAACGGCGCCAAATTTGACAAGAGGTTGTCGAGACCTATCAAATAAAATAACTTAGGTTCACAAACTAATTTGTAGTATAGAGAATGAACCGAATCGTCTCTCAATGATCCAAAAACAAAGATTTAATTAGATCAAGATAATTAGAAAAAGGGGGGGTTTTGTTGTTGATTAACAAGATTAATAAAAGTAGGAGATTCAAAGTTGTAAACAAATATAAAGAAACAACCAATCCAAGAAAATTTACCGATCTTGAGTTTAACTCATCATTGATCACAAGGAATTCACTTAATTGCTAACCATGTTCTTGGCCTTAGATCACATCAAGAAGCCTTAACATGATCCAAGAATTCTTTACTAGATAAGCATCTAGGATTTGATTAACCAAGGTTAGATAAGGTAAGCACCATCCAACATAGATTAACTTAAGATCTAGAATTTAACCAAGCTAAACAATCTATCAAAAAGCTTTAATATATTGTTTAATCTTTATGATCCTCTTTGAATACATGATAATAAAGCTATTACCACATCAACATCTAAATCAAATTAAGCAATTTAATCTAGATAAAAATCAAAAGAGGAAGAAGAGAAACTTGAATAACAATTAAGCAATATGAACAAGCAAAACAAGATCTCCAAATTAAACAACAAGATGGCTAATCCCTTGGATTGATTATGAGAGCCTAGCCTTCCATGGATGGGAAGGAAGAACTCAGAATTTAAAGAACAAAAACGAAATTGCAAAGAGAATGGAGAAGAAGAGAAAGAAAACTCTCACAAATACTTAAACTTTCTTGAAACTTACTTCCAAATTGAATGCCTCTAATACAAAGAGGTTGGGTCTATTTATACTAATCCTAGAAGCCAATTTGTACATGTACATAATCTGAATACAAGCTATAAGAATCTGAAATTTGTCAAAAATGGAAGCTTGATGCATGGTTGGTGGGTTGGTGCATGGTAGGTGGGTTGGTGTATGGTTGGTGGCTTTTAGTCAACAACTCTTATCCGACTTCTGGCTTCAAATTCATCACCTAGACGGTGCATTTTGGCTTGGATGTCTTCATCAAAGTTGTAGCCAGTTGTCTCCTTGAAAATCTCCAATTTGAATCATGTCATTTGGACTTTTAGAACTCCAGAAATGCCAAAAACACTTCACCTACCTCAAGTTAGGTCGGAAGAACGTGTTTCCAAATTCAGACCAACTTTTAGCTTCTGAAGCATGCCTAAAACGACATCTATTGACAAAATAGTCTTCATTGAAGTTGGAGATATGGGTCTTATCTTTCAAGTGACCAAGTTTCAGCCCAAGAGGAGGCCTATAACCCACTATATAGTCCAATATGTGCATACTGCCCAGATGGTTCCGTGACAACAAACCCACTCTGCATTGCAGGGATATTTTGGACCCTTAGAATTCCGATCCAGCTCTTGAGTTCTTCATGAAACTTGTAGAGCATTGTCTTAGCTTTCCAAAGACACCAAGATCACCTCAATTGGATCACCGAGTCCCAAGTTATGACCTAACCAAGGAAGAAAGGTCAAAATGCATCAAAATCCGAAAATTATTCAATATTTGCATTAAAGCCCAATGAAGCCCAACAACATTAAACTCATCTAAAGTACTAATATTGGGCACAATAAACATCTAATAATGCCTAATACAAAGCTAACATATGTGTCTCAAATTGATTGATCAGGTATCTCTACCAATGATGCCATGAAGAACTATCCCATGCTCTTTTGCATTGCCGGTTTCATCCGGGTCACAATTCCTTACAAGCCAACTCTTTGCTTTGCTTCTTCTTCTTCTTCTCTTTTTGTTTTTTTTTTTCAATACTCATGTGCTTTTTTTTTTTTTTAAGAGTAAATTCCATCGGGTAATCTAAATGAAATCAACAAGTAGGAACCCATGTGCTCAATAAACTATGAAGGTATGAAGAAGATAAGATGTTAGCATCCAAAAGTGAAAAGGTTTGGAGGGTGAGGGACCTACAGATTTATCATTTAAGGGTAAGCTTGAAAGGCCCAATCGATCCAAACAATGCCCTAATCATTTCCTCAATCATGTAACATCTAGGATTTCGCCTCAAAAGAGATTCAAAACAATTTCTAAAGTATTCGACATCTCTACAAGTCTATTGCATAAACTTTCTCTAGACAAGCATGATTATCAGATTCAAAGTTACCCAGCATAATAATAGGATACAATTCATGCATAAGACGAGACTTAAATTGGTAGACAAAAATGAGATCACATAAGGCTGCACAAGGACAAGAAGTTAAATTGCACACAAAAATCTATCATCGGGCAACTAACAAAGTTTAACTTCAGCAGTGAGGTTTAAAAATCAACTTCACAGTATCAAAAAGCTTTTTCAAAACAACACTACCCCCAAACTGAAGGGAAACAGTGTCCCCATTGGTCACAGATAAGGAAGACAGAATACACTAAAAACAAAGGAGAAGACATGAATTAATAAAATAAAATAAAAACAGAAAAGATGTCCTGGGTACATCAAGACTAAGAGAGGTCGATGCGGAGCGACATCGGCATCGGCATCATCGGCATCGCCGTCCCGGGTATCATCATCGGTCAACAATGACCTCGGTGGAAACTCGAGAATGGGAAAGTCGTCCATCGAATGACCGAGTGCTCACGGCCAATGCATACTACTGACCTTTGTAAGCGGTATTGACAGACGAGAAGAGCGGCCAGCGCTCTGACGGAGCTCCATAGCGATGTCACGGGCCTCGATGGCCGTGATGCGGTCATCCATCGCAGGTGCAGGCGGAGGGGCATCAGCAGGCTGACGACAACCGGCTCTCTGGCGAGGGGCAGCAGGAGGGGGAGGAGCAGCACCAAGGCGCTCAAGAATATAGTCAGACAATGGTTGCTTGACCTCACCGAGCTCCTCATGGGTCTCACATCGAACCCGAGCTCGGCCGGCGAGCAAGCTGGATGAGCGATGGGAAAAATAAGCTACGGAACTCGCTGATAGACCGCCGAATCTGCTCATAAATGACCCGGGCAACATCAATGGAGCGCCTCTCCATAATAGCATAAATCATAATGGCACGCTCTCTAGTCACTGAAGACATGTTCCCCGAAGGAAGAATGCGGTGGGAAAGGAAATGATACCACACCTTCGCCTCGGGGGTGAGATGAGAGCGGGCAAAGTGAAGAGGCCGCTGCGTCTGCATACTCAAATTCCAAACCACAGGGGTATCAGGTCGGCAGATACGCGCAGTAACAGTGCCCAAATCAATCCCCTCCGGCTCCCATCGGATAAACTCTGTATAATCACAAATCTCGGGTGGAGGTGGCAAGCTTAAAGCAGCGCGGATGGATGCCGGTGAATATGAAACATTACGGCCACGGACCCGGACCACCATCCGATCCTCGGAAAATGCAGCGTTCGCGTAGAACTCGCGGATGAGGGGTAGGACACTGGATTGAGGGTGGCGCCCAAAATCCTCCCACCCAAGATGGAGAAGGATGGTGTATACCTCGGGATGCATAGCTGCGGTAAAAGCAAAACCTCTCTGGAATGACCGGTCTAGAGACTAGAGAGGTATGATACCGTTGGGAGGCTTCAGCAGAAATGAATCGCCGCCTGTCAAACGCAGGTGGGGATGTCTCACGGCGCTGACTAGTAGAACCCCTCTGGCGTTTAGGACCCATGAATGCTAGGAGAGAGTTCCTGCGAAGAACAATAAGTAAGTAAAACTGCATGTCACAAAAGATCAGCGGTAATATGGATGCAGCTTGAAACTCGCAACAATCATATGACAAACAAAAATATGCATGTAAAACTTGTATACTTGACTTAAAAGTCCCTTTTTGATTGCACATCACCCAAAATTTGAAGAATGAAAAACTGGCAACGTGCTTGTAAGCAAGATAAAGCAGGCACGCCGCGGCACAGATAGTACCACGCCGCGGCGCAAGGCTCGAAAATTTGAAAAGTAGTGCCTGGCCCTTATGTTAACCCAAAATCAACCTTTCAGAATACCCAGAAACATTAATCTCTAAGGGAAAAAAAAAACTAAGAGAACCTAAAATGCAACAGAAGAGAAAAAAAAAAACTGAAACCTAAACAACCTTCAAACAAAATAAAACAAAACAAAACAAAACAAACAAATAATACATAAAAGAAAGAAATGAAAGAAGGATAGGGAGTTACCGAAGAAGGGATGTAATATGGGTGAGGGAAGAATCGAGAACTAACAATGCAAGAAAATGAGAGGAACAGAGAGTGATGACAAATGAGGGGGAAAGGAAATGCGCGAAACTGACCGCATTTTTCAAAATTATAGAGTACGTGCCGCGGCATAGAAGTGATACACGCCGCGGCATGGTAGCGAATGAAACGCGCGTTTCAATTTAGGGTTGCACGCCGCGGCACAGTTCTATGTCACGTCGCGGCGCCAACTCAAAATCCCCAAACTTACATACTTACCTGAGCCGCGGCATGAACAAATCCTCGCCGCGGCGTGTGACCTTCGGGAAAACTTTGATGCAGGTCCAGAAGCTCGAGCGCCGCGGCACTGAATTTGTCGTGCCGCGGCGTGTTTCTTGTAAATGTCATGCCGTGGCGTGCAATAACCTACGCCGCGGCGTCTAGCTCTCTGTTGCTGATTTTTGAATCTCCCGAAGCTCAGCCGCCGCGGCGTGCACTGGTTGGTGCCGCGGCATTGGTATCCAGTCTGCAGAATTTAGCAGCTTTTGTGATTCTGCTTCAGTTGTTGGTTCCTAGGGGCCTCCATCACCTGTCAAAACATGTCATGACCTTAAATTAGGTGATCAAGCTCCTCAAAAAAAATAAGCATATGAATTCAAACTAATTCACTAAAGCAAAAACAAGGGAAACTTGGTGTCCCTTCAAAAAAGTTTTGCCTTATTTATAGTCCTGGCTGGACTTTCTCAGTTTCAGTTGGGCATGGATAAGGTGAGGGAGGATTTGGAGCGATCCACTTCTCCTCCACAATAATGCTTAAGTCTTTGCCCATTAACCGTAAAGGTTCTGCCAGAAGAGGGATCCTTTACTTCAACCGAACCAAATGGAGAAACTGACTTAATGGTGAAAGGACCCAACCACCTTGATTTTAACTTTCCTGGAAATAGCCTGAGACGTGAATTGAAAAGCAGAACTGATTGGCCTTCTTCAAATTGCTTAGGTAGAATATGCTTATCATGCTAAAGCTTTGTTCGTTCCTTGTAAATGCTTGCACTCTCATAAGCTAACAGTCGAAATTCATCTAATTCATTCAATTGCAGTAATCTTTTATCCATGGCGGGTTTCATATCAAAATTCAAAGCCTTCATAGCCCAAAAAGCACGATGTTGGAGTTCTACCGGAAGATGGCATGATTTTCCAAACACTAATTGGTATGGTGACATACCAATGGGTGTCTTATAAGCGATCGGTATGCCCAAAGTGCATCATCCAACTTTCTTGCCCAGTCTTTTCTTGCATTGTTGACAGTTTTTTCCAAAATCCGTTTCAATTCCCGGTTTGACAGCTCCACTTGCCCGCTTGTTTGCGGATGGTATGGTGTGGTTACTTTGTGAGTGACTCCATACTTGGCCAAGATAGCTTTGAACTCTTTATTGCAAAAATGAGTACCCCCATCACTTATAATGGCTCTAGGAGTTCCAAATCGCGAAAAAATATTCTTTCTCACAAAACCAACGACCACTTTTGCATCATTTTTTACAGTTGGTACTGCTTCCACCCACTTACTGACATAATCAACCGCTACCAAGATATACTGGTGGTTATAAGATGATGGAAAAGGCCCCATAAAATCAATTCCCCACACATCAAAGAGCTCAACCTCTAAAATCCCTTTCAATGGCATCTCATTTCTCTTGGATAAGCTTCCGGTTCTTTGACATTTGTCACACTTCATTACCCAAGATCTAGAGTCTTTAAAAATGGTGGGCCAAAAGAAACCACTTTGTAGAATTTTCATGGCAGTCCTCTCTCCACCAAAGTGTCCTCCATATGGTGAATTGTGACAATGAGTCAGAATTTCTCCCATTTCTTCTTCCGAAACACATCTTCTCAGAATCCCATCTGATCCCCTTTTGAAAAGGTAGGGCTCATCCCATATGTAATGTTTAACATCATTAATGAGTTTTTTTCTTTGTTGTGCTTTGAAGTCCTTCGGGATCTTGTTGGCGGCCTTATAGTTAGCAACATCTGCAAACCAAGGCGTTGCTTGCGCCAACATCAACTTCTCATCTGGAAATTCTTCATGAATTGGCATCTCAGCAACTACTTGACCTTCCACTTGTGGGATCCGAGACAAATGGTCGGCTACCACATTTTCTACTCCCTTTTTATCTTTGATGTCAAAATCGAATTCTTGGAGCAGAAGTACCCATCTAATGAGCCTTGGTTTGGCATCCTGCTTAGTCATAAGATACTTCAAAGCAGAATGATCAGTATACACAATAGTCTTAGAGCCAATCAAGTAAGGTCTAAACTTGTCAAAAGCAAAAACTACAGCAAGTAACTCTTTTTCAGTCGTGGTATAGTTTAATTGAGCATCATTTAACACACGACTAGCATAGTAAATCACATGCAGTCGTTTATTTTTTCTTTGACCCAAAATGGCTCCCACCGCGTAATCACTCGCATCACACATCAACTCAAAGGGTAAACTCCAATCCGGAGGTGCAATGACTGGTGCGGTGGTGAGTTTTTCTTTCAAAACAAGGAAGGCATGCATGCATTCATTATCAAATATAAAAGGTGTGTCCACTACCAAGAGTTTGCACAAAGGTTTCACAATTTTTGAAAAATCCTTTATAAATCTCCTATAAAATCCTGCATGTCCTAAAAAGCTTCTCACACCTTTCACATTCATTGGAGGAGGAAGTTTTTCAATTACTTCAATTTTTGCCTTATCTACTTCTATTCCTTCAGATGTGATTTTATGTCCAAGAACTATGCCTTCCCTAACCATGAAATGGCATTTTTCCCAATTTAAAACAAGATTAGTTTCTTGGCATCTTTTAAGAACACATGCTAGATTTTTCAAACAATTATCAAAGGACTTACCAAACACAGAAAAATCATCCATAAATACCTCTATAAACTTTTCAGTCATATCAGAAAATATGGATAGCATGCACCTTTGAAAGGTGGCAGGGGCATTACATAACCCGAACGGCATTCTTCGATATGCGTATACTCCATAGGGACAGGTGAAAGCAGTTTTCTCCTGATCCTTTGGGTCTACCATGATCTGATTGTGCTTAGGAATAACCGTCAAGGAAACAATAGAAATTGTGGCCCGCCAATCTTTCTAACATCTGATCAATGAATGGTAATGGAAAATGATCTTTTCTTGTTTCTTCATTCAACCTTCTATAATCTATGCAAACCCTCCATCCTGAGATAGTCCTTGAAGGGATAAGCTCATTCTTCTCATTGACTATTACCGTCATTCCTCCTTTCTTGGGCACTACTTGGACTGGACTCACCCATGGGCTGTCAGAGATTGGATAAATGATTCCTGCATCTAATAGCTTCACAACCTCCTTCCTTACAACTTCCTTCATGTTCGGGTTGAGTCTTCTTTGAGGTTGCCTCACCGGCTTGAAGTTGTTTTCTAGGAGTATTTTGTGCATGCAGAATGAAGGACTAATTCCCTTCAAGTCGGTTATGGTCCATCCAATTGCCGATTTGTGTTCCCTAAGCACTCTTAACAATTTTTCTTCCTCCAATGAATTCAACCCATTGTTTATAATTCTTGGACATGAAGAATCGCCCTGAAATGCATAACGGAGATTAGAAGGAAGTTCCTTCAAGTCTAACTTCGGTGTCTCCCCTTTATCTTGAATCCTCACATCTTCCACAATTTGTTCTACATTAGAATCCAAAACAGGGCATGCTTCAAGGGATTTCAACATCATTACCCTTTCCTTTTGTTCACAAGTATATTCTGCCAGGTTTTCAAGAACAAGAGTTGCTTCCAAAGTGTCTCCAACAGTTTGTTGCACAGTTTCCTCGACCATTTTTTCAATTAAGTCCACTCTTAAGCATGATTCCTGGTCGCTAGGATGTTTCATTGCTTCGAAGACATTGAATGTAACTTTCTCATCTTGAACTCTAAGCATTAGTTCTCCTTGTTGTACATCAATCAATGCTCTACCTGTGGCTAGGAATGGTCTACCTAGGATAAGAGGAGTGTTGGTGTCTTCTGCCATATCTAGCACCACAAAGTTCGCCGGAAAGATAAATTTATCGACTTTCATCAACAAGTCCTCCACAACACCATAGGGGTATGTAATGGATCGGTCCGCTAATTGGAGTGAAATCCTTGTACGCTTGACGTCACCTATACCCAGCTTTTTGAAGATAGAAAGGGGCATTAAGTTGATACTTGCTCCAAGATCGCACAATG
Source organism: Styphnolobium japonicum (assembly GCA_023212625.1). Taxonomy (NCBI): domain Eukaryota; kingdom Viridiplantae; phylum Streptophyta; class Magnoliopsida; order Fabales; family Fabaceae; genus Styphnolobium; species Styphnolobium japonicum. The sequence goes on along the minus strand of JALBWW010000003.1, from coordinate 12,548,475 downwards.
CTCTTCCTATGTTGAGATGTCCAATGGCACATGGAATGGTAAAGCTACCCGGATCCTTCATCTTTATCGGTAACTTCTTTTGGAGTATGGCACTACACTCCTCCGTTAACATCACCGTTTCTTCCATCTTCAGTTTCCTTTTATTTGAAAGGATTTCCTTCAAGAATTTTGCATATGATGGCATTTGTTGGAGTGCCTCAGCAAATGGAATGTTAATTTGCAATTTCTTGAACACTTCCAAAAACTTTGAAAATTGTTGCTCTTTTTCCTCCTTCCTCAACCTTTGAGGATATGGTATTTTAAAATAAGGGGGAAGCTCCTTAGGGTTGTCAACTTCTTCTAGAATTTGCCTTTTTGTCTTTTTCTTGGCAAACTCTTCGTCTACCAATTTTTCTTTTGTTTGAGCTTTGAATTGCACAACCTTGGGAATAGAGGAATTGTCTTGTGAATGGTTCCCTTCAACATCAATATCTCCTTCATTGTTGTTCTCAAGTTCTTCCTCATCCTTCTTTTTCTCTTCCTCCTTATTCTCAATTTTCTTCTCTTTTTCTTGTGGGGTTATCACCTTCCCGCTTCTAGTGGTGATTGCTTTACATTCATTCTTAGGGTTTTTCTCGGTATCCCCCGAAAATGTACCTTGAGGCCTTTCCGTCATTTGTCTAGCCAACTGGCCGATTTGGTGTTCTAAATTCTTTATGGATGCCTCTTGATTTTTCATCATTGCTTATTGGTTTTTGATCACAGTTTCTTACCCCTTCAAACTAGCTTGTGTTGCTTGCATAAACTGTCCTAATATATTCTCCAAGTTGCCTTGCTTGTCTTGCGGTATCTTGCCCTGAGAATTAGATTGGAAGTTTGAGCTTTGGCCCTGTTGTCCTTGTCTCCAACCAAAATTAGGATGATTGCGCCATCCCGGATTAGAAGTGTTGGAAAAAGGGTCATTTCTGGATCCTTGTGGGTTATTTCCCATATACTTCACATCTTCTTGCTCCGAGCTTCCAACTACCCCCGCTTCACAATTTCCATTAGCATGGTCACCACTACAAAAATCACAAACTAGAGCTTGTGCTTGTACATTTTTGGCTTGGACGGCTCCCAATTGCTTGGTAAGTGCAGCCATTTGTGCTAGAAGTGCATTATAGGTGTCCAACTGCATGACTCCTTTATTTGGCATTGAGCGAGAACTAGGCAATTGATAATCATTTGAAGCCATAGTCTCTATCAAATCTCTTGCTTCTTCGGGAGTTTTGGTGTTCAAGGATCCACCTGCCGCCGCATCTACCATACTTCTGGTATTCCGAGAAAGACCATTGCAAAAGATTTGTACTTGATGCCAGAGGGCAAATTCATGGTTGGGACACGAATTGAGAAGCTCCTTAAATCTTTCCCATGCTTCGTAAAGTGATTCTCCGTCTCTTTGGCCAAAAGAATTTATTTCACTTCGGATCTTCATTACCCTAGAAGGTGGAAAGAAGCGTGACAAGAATTTCCGCACGAGATCATCCCAAGTTGAAATACTACCCCGAGGTTGTGACTGTAGCCATGCCTTCGCTCTATCTCTTAGTGAAAATGGGAAGAGCCTTAAGCGAATGGCTTCATCCGATACCCCATTCATCTTGATTGTGTCACAAAGTTGAAGAAACGAGGCAATATGGGCATGAGGGTCTTCACTATCCATTCCTCCAAATTGCTCTTGTTGCACAAGATGTAGAAGTGCCGGCTTTATTTCAAAGTTGTTTGCCGCCACCACAGGCCGAACTATGCTCGAAGTGCATCTATCCGCCGTTGGGGTGGCATAGTCACTCATAGTCCTCCTTGGAGGATCATTTCCTTCATTGGCACCTGCCATGTTCTCGTGGGTTCCTCTACTTGTGGTGCTTGTGTCTTGGTGGATGCTTTCTCTTGGTTTTTCCTTTGCCTCGTTCTTGCTCTATTGCTTCTTGCAGTACGTTCCACTTCTGGATCGTAAATTAATTCACTTGGATCAACTGTACCTCGCATACAAAGAACAGCAGTTGAGACACGAGACTAATTACACTGAAATTGATACACACTTCAAGAAAACGAACACGAATTAATTTTGAAAACAAGAAAGAAAAAAAAATGTCTCAATTAGGAGTCCCCTTTAGTACTTGTGATATTGGCTCACCGATCCCCGGCAATGGCGCCAAAAACTTGATACAATTTTGGCAAGTATACCTAATCGTAACAAGTAATACGGTGGTAAGACCGAATATCGTTCACTGGGATCGTGGACAATTATCACTTTTCAAATTGGACTACTATTCAAACGTTCATTTGGTCGAAAAGGTCTTAATATTTCTTACTAAGTATAAATAAAATGGTGGTGTGAATTCCTTTGGGGACTTTTATCAAACACTTGGTGGTTAAACAGAAAGTTGATTAGTGAATGAGTAAATTGTCAAGGTTAGATTATACCAATCATCCCTTAATTGTTATGAAATGGTTATTAATACAAGTCCAACTTTAATTATGACAATCAAGTCTTTAAATACCCAAACCTTAATTCCTTAGAGAGATTGAGCCTAAAACCCCATATTAAACCCTAATTCCTTAGGTGGATTAATAAGAAGAATTGCATTAAGAATTAAGACTTAAAGATTACTAGCACTCCAAAATCTATTCATAGATTCATGAATTACTAGGTATCTAATTCCATGAGCATGCATTAGCATCAATTTTCCAATTGTTTACCAAAACAACAAAACATTCCAAGGTTGATCAAGCCAAGAAAAGCATTAAGAGTAGAATTAAATACTCATAAGAAGAAGGAACTTGCATTAAACCCAATCCAATTACAACCAAGTTCTGAAAAGTAACATCTAACCCCAACAAAGGGATTTAGCTAGACATAATCTAATAGATCACAAAAGGAAGATGAAAGAGAAGAGAAAGATCAAGAAGAATGATTCAAACTCTATTGAAATCTTCCTCCAAGATTGTTCACAAGCTAATTTCGTGCAGCTGCTGACCTAAAACTACCTTTTTCTGCCCACCCTGTGACAAAAAGAAACAGAATATATATATATATAGGTGCAGAAAGTTGACGCACGCCGCGGCATCGATTAGTTAACGCCGCGGCATAGAATGGTTAACGCCGCGGCATCGAGTAGTTCACGCCGCGGCGCTCGAGCTTCTGGTCTGCAGGGTTTTTGTGGCCGAAGCTTCCACGCCGCGGCGTGGAATGTATTCATGCCGCGGCATGACTAAGTTTTTCACTCCATCATATTTCTTCTTCCACTGCAGCTCAAAACTCCTTCCAAAAGTTAGATTGGGATGTTTCCTGTAACAAGGATCGCATTAAAATGAATACAAGTATAAAACCACATGATCCCACAAGAACTCATATGAAAATAATGCAAGTGTTAGCAATACAAGTATCAAAATAGATTCCATTAAGAGTGCATGGGAAGTCATCTAAATACACCTAAAATTAGAACTAAACAAACTAAAGTTAACAAGATTTGGGTCCAATGAAGTATATTTTTACACAGTTATCACACCCCCAAACTTAGATTTTTGCTAGTCCTCGAGCAAAAGGAAACCTAAAGAAAGTAAACTTGCAAGAACTGACTCTTAAACCTCAGAGTAGCAACTGATGAGGAAATAAAGCCCTCAAAGAATGCTCATGCTTCTTATTCAAGAGCAGACAAACACAATCCCTATTATGTCAACATGAAAGTTCCTCTGTGTGCAAAAGATGTTCCCACAGTTATGCATGTTAAACTTCTTCAAATCAATTCCTGCTCACTCAGATAGGGTTATGGAATTCTAATGCAAATCAATCTTATACTCAAAAGAAATTATGTTCAACTCTTTCTCCACTAATGTAAATATCACACGCTTGAGGATCAAAAGGGACTTTTTTTCAGCTTGTACTGTATGGTTAAAGGTAAAGATAGAAAGGCTAAATGGAAGGTTGAGCAACAAGTTATCAAGGGTTGAGTTTCTAAGACTTAACACTTGGGTATTGACAAGAGGTTGTCGAGACCTATCAAATAAAATAACCGGTTCACAAACTAATTTGTAGTATAGAGAATGAACCGAATCGTCTCTCAAGGATCCAAAAACAAAGATTTAATTAGATCAAGATAATTAGAAAAAGGGGGGGTTTGTTGTTGATTAACAAGATTAATAAAAGTAGGAGATTCAAAGTTGTAAACAAATATAAAAAAACAACCAATCCAAGGAAATTTACCGATCTTGAGTTTAACTCATCATTGATCACAAGGAATTCACTTAATTGCTAACCATGTTCTTGGCCTTAAATCACATCAAGAAGCCTTAACATGATCCAAGAATTCTTTACTAGATAAGCATCTAGGATTTGATTAACCAAGGTTAGATAAGGCCAACATAGATTAACTTAAGATCTAGAATTTAACCAAGCTAAACAATCTATCAAAAAGCTTTAATATATTGTTTAATCTTTATGATCCTCTTTGAATACATGATAATAAAGCTATTACCACATCAACATCTAAATCAAATTAAGCAATTTAATCTAGATAAAAATCAAAAGAGGAAGAAGAGAAACTTGAATAACAATTAAGCAATATGAACAAGCAAAACAAGATCTCCAAATTAAACAACAAGATGGCTAATCCCTTGGATTGATTATGAGAGCCTAGCCTTCCATGGATGGGAAGGAAGAACTCAGAATTTAAAGAACAAAAACGAAATTACAAAGAGAATGGAGAATAAGAGAAAGAAAACTCTCACAAATACTTAAACTTTCTTGAAACTTACTTCCAAATTGAATGCCTCTAATACAAAGAGGTTGGGTCTATTTATACTAATCCTAGAAGCCAATTTGTACATGTACATAATCTGAATACAAGCTATAAGAATCTGAAATTTGTCAAAAATGGAAGCTTGATGCATGGTTGGTGGGTTGGTGCATGGTAGGTGGGTTGGAGTATGGTTGGTGGCTTTTAGTCAACAACTCTTATCCGACTTTTGGCTTCAAATTCATCACCTAGACGGTGCATTTTGGCTTGGATGTCTTCATCAAAGTTGTAGCCAGTTGTCTCCTTGAAAATCTCCAATTTGAATCATGTCATTTGGACTTTTAGAACTCCAGAAATGCCAAAAACACTTCACCTACCTCAAGTTAGGTTGGAAGAACGTGTTTCCAAATTCAGACCAACTTGTAGCTTCTGAAGCATGCCTAAAACGACATCTATTGACAAAATGGTCTTCATTGAAGTTGGAGATATGGGTCTTATCTTTCAAGTGACCAAGTTTCAGCCCAAGAGGAGGCCTATAACCCACTATATAGTCCAATATGTGCATACTGCCCAGATGGTTCCGTGACAGCAAACCCACTCTGCATTGCAGGGATATTTTGGACCCTTAGAATTCCGATCCAGCTCTTGAGTTCTTCATGAAACTTGTAGAGCATTGTCTTAGCTTTCCAACGACACCAAGATCACCTCAATTGGATCACCGAGTCCCAAGTTATGACCTAACTAAGGAAGAAAGGTCAAAATGCATCAAAATCCGAAAATTATTCAATATTTGCATTAAAGCCCAATGAAGCCCAACAACATTAAACTCATCTAAAGCACTAATATTGGGCACAATAAACATCTAATAATGCCTAATACAAAGCTAACATAAGTGTCTCAAATTGATTGATCAAATTCCCCCACACTTAAGCTTTTGTACTCCTGGGCAAAACACATAACAACGAAACTAAAGAAAAACAAGAAACATCATATTATTAAACTAAAAACATAAAAACTGATTGTACCTAATCTAATCCACTTCCGTAGGAAAACACGATGGCACTTAGCATGTGCCACAAGCCTTTAAACCCCTAGGTGTCCCTAGTGGACGAGTTATAGTCTCGTGAGGGTTTACCAGGATGATACCCACAAACATGTAATATTTTATTTAATCAATTTAACTAATTTTTAAATACAAGCATTGTATCAAATATAAACCATAATTAATAAGTCAAGTATGCTTAACAAAGAATAGTTGAATCAAATCAATTGAGAATAAAGTATAGCATAATCATGCTTTAATCGAAAATAGGCATGTTGATTGTGTAAAATTCTTCACAAGTGTCACTCAAATCACACAAGGTGTTTAGGTTAACTGTTTACGCTCAACTCAGTCAAATTATGAAAGTATTTTACCATAGGCTTGCATATACATCAATTCTCCACTACTTAGATCAAATAAATTGCAAAAATCAAGAGGTCTTTCAAAAAGGTTGTAATGGAATTTATAAGGAGAAAGAAGGGAACAATATAGATAATATCAGGTTAAAACCAAAGAGAATAAAAGAGCATTGAGGAGTAATTCAAGTAGAAAGAATAAATTTTTTACCCAAAACCATAAAATGCTCATTCTCTTCACACATTCCTTCCTTTTTCTATTCTTTTTTTTTCTTTTTTTTTTCTTTTTTTTTGTTTTTGTTTTTGTTTGTTTTTGTTTTTTTGTTTTGTTTTGTTTTTTTGTTTTTGTGTACCAAGTATTTCGTATCAGCACACCAATTCCCCCACACTTAAATCATTGCAAGCAAAAGAACTCCTCCAATAAGAAAATCAATGCTCTCCCATTCCCTAAGGTAAGGTAAAACATGGTTTTTCACTCAAAGCTTGTAATGAGCTAAGAACAAAGAATAGGCAAATAGGTTTAGAGGGAGTTAATAATTGGATAAATGCAAGGTAGGTTTATTTGGCCAAAGCAGCTAAGTCAAGAAAAAAAAATGCCTCTGTCATTTTCATGCAACATACAGACCAATGTAATCTCAAATCGATTCAATGCAAGTTCTAGAAAATAAACTCATAATTGACATCACTCATGAAAGAAAATAACCAAGTGTAAGTATCAAACTTGGAAAAGCCCAAAACTCACAAAGGTATGAAACATTCACTCAATTCAACCATGCCTTCTTCCTAATATCCACAATCATATACACATGTATATCATGAAAATGATTCAACTGTAAACTGTTTTGCATACTTTTATCATCAATTAAGCTCAGATTCAGCACATGCTTGTTTCAAAATCAATTGAAAAGATCAAAATTGTGTGTGTTTTTTTTTTTTTAATATATATACAAGAACAAAGATGATTTAAGACCTATTATGAAATGCAAGTTAAGATGCGTCTCAAGAGCAAAACTACTCCTTACTCTGCCATCATACATCTAAAAAGTTAGTAACAATAAAGATTAGCTTTTTTTTTTTTAACTAAACTATGTACATGGTAATGTCAACTATCCATCCCCCCAACTAATTAAAGACATTGTCCCCAATGTCAAAATAAAGATAGGTAGAGTGTAGAAGGTCTTACCAGAAAACTGCAAATCGGGCCTGAAATAAGAAAAATTACAAAAGACTAAAACCATAAGAGAAAACAAAAATTCACAAAAACAAAGTCAAATCAAGTTTTTGCTTTTTCCTGCTGCTGCCTTGTTCCCAATTCGGTGGAGCCATTCTTTGGATCACGTTGTGGTACAAATGCATTGAGTTGATCGAGCAATTGTTCGGGAGTTGCGGCGATTACAAGACTTTGACGTGTCGCTTGTGAGATGAACCTTTTTCTACAAAGATGATCAAGAAAACAAAACAAACTGTCATAAAAACCATTAACATTTAATATACCTATGGGTTTTTGGTGAAAGTTCTGCTGTGACCAGGATGTAATTTGAAAGAGTTCTTCCAAAGTTTCAAAACCACCAGGTAGGGCAATAAAGGCATCAGCATTGGCGATCATAATGTTCATGCGTTGGTGCATGCAAAATACCATTACTTCATCCCCTAATGTTTTTCCAATGGGCTTCTTTGGTAGATAAAGGACTGGGAATGACACCAAGGACTTTGCCATCGCCTAAATGTGCGGCGATCGCTACACAACCCATTAACCCAAGACTACCTCCTCCATAAACTAAATGGATTTCTCTCAGCTAGCACTCGACCAAGATGGTGTGCAATATTTACAAACTCTTTATCTTTCCCAGGATTAGATCCACAAAAGACACAAACACTCTTGATCCGACGAACTGAAGTGACTTCCATTTTTTTTTTCTCTTCGTTTTTTTTTTGTACTCTCACCTTATCAATGATCTGAAGAGAGCAAAGTGCAATATTTAAAGGCATCAAAACTCAAAGGTAATAATTACACCTATAAAGGAGGGGTAGATCCGTGTGTCAGGTAAGTTTGAAAATAAGCACAACAATGATAATAGCTATATGACAATGATAAAAGACTAATCTATATGTGTCAGAAGAAGTTTGAAAATATGCAACGCATATTTCAAAAAAATACGGCTATTTTTTTTTTTGATTTTTTTTTTGGAATTTTTTTTTGATTTTTTTTTAATAAACAGGAAAAAAAAATAAAATAAAATAAAAAAAAAATACTTACAGGAGGTGTGATTGTGGCTCACATTTTCCTCTGGTTTTACGTCCAGTAACGTCTTGAAGTTCTCTATGGGCCGATGGTCGGCTTCCCATCCAATTTTCTTAAAAATTGGCAAACAGGGTCTTTTTGAGTCAGATTCCCGAGACTATAACGTTCATGTTCATCTTGGAATATTGGCCATAAATCGAGAAGTACTCTCTGCACATCTCCACTAGGATGCGTCTCAAGAGTCAATAGAATGTTATCTAAAGACTCCTTACTCATGCCATCCTTTATGAAGTTAATTTTATCATCTCGGTTTATAGACGTCATTCCAATTGATTTGCATTTTGTGTTACAGGTCCATCTTGCACATTTATAGCAGACCCGTAACCTTTTTGCTCTTCTCTTCTTTGCATATGAACTTTTGCCTAGCCCTGGCATATATGAAACAAGAGCGTCAGAAAATTCACCTCTGAGTCGGACCTTTGCTTCGATCAACCAGCGTATATCCGCAGGGATGCCTTTGTGCATAAGCATCCTTAATCTCTCAAACCTTGCACAATAAATGTTAGTTAAAGCATTTTGAGGGAGAGAAGGGAATTGCTTATGAGATTAAAAAGGCGATTATCCATTTCGAAAGAAAGAAGAAAGAGAGAGAAAAAATTGAGTAAAATTATGTACAGATTTCAGTGTTTGTGGGTAACTGAAGGGACCGAAAAATATTTTTCACGGAGTACCGTTATCCGCCATTTAACCGGTGAAAAATCATCTGTCAACGAAAAATAAACAAAATTAAGACAGAAAAATTAAACTCTGATAGATTTTCTCGCTTGGCACCAAGTTTCTGTCTCGATTCTGTGATTGCAAAAAGTCAAAGTTGAAAGATGAAAGAGTTAGAAAGCTTGAGTTGCCTCCCAAGAAGCGCTACTTTTAATGTCCTTAGCCGGCGTGATTGAAGATTTTGCACGAGCGATGGGTCCTCCCCAATAATGATTCAATCTCACGGCAATTGACATTAATCGTGGCTTTTTCTTTTCTATTTTTTTCTTCTCTTTTTTTTTTTCAACACAAGAGTGATCAATCATGGTAAAGGGCATCCTGCAGCTTGAACTTCCTCCACGAGGTTCTCTTGAGCTCCTTCATAAAAATTTTTGAGGCGGTGACCATTAACTTTGAACACTTTGTTGGTGGCTTCACTCTTAATTTCCACCGCACCATGAGGAAAAATGTTAGTGACAACAAACGGACCAGTCCCACCTAGACCTTAATTTACCAGGCATCAACTTAAGGCGAGAATTAAACAAGAGAACTTTTTGCCCAACTCGAAAACTCCTTCGAAGAATAAACTTATCATGGAAGGCTTTGGTCTTTTCTTTGTAGAGTCGGGAGCTCTCATAGGCATCTAGGCGGATCTCTTCCAATTCCTCAGAATCGCAACTTCCGCTCTATGCCGCCTCCGCCAAATTCATGTTGCATTGCTTCACGTACCAATATGCTTTGTGCTCAATTTCTCTTGGTAAGTGGCATGCCTTACCATAGACTATCCGATATGGAGACATCCCGATTGGAGTTTTGTAAGCGGTCGGTAAGCCCAAAGAGCATCCTCAAGCCTCATGCTCCAATCCTTCCGATTAGGTTGGACTGCTTTTTTCAAGTATGCGCTTGATCTCTCTATTGGAGACCTCGGCTTGACCATTAGTCCGAGGATGGTAAGGTGTAGAAACTTTATGCAACACGCCATATTTCCTCATTAATCCCTCCATGCTCTACTGAGAAATGGGTGCCTTGATCACCGATGATAGCTCTCGGGATTCCAAACCTGCAGAAAATGCGTGATCTAACAAAATCCACAACAACTTTGGAATCATCGGTCAGAGTGGCTTTAGCCTCCACCCATTTTGATACATAATCAGCAACTAGCAAAATGTAAACATAACCAAAGGAAACAGGAAAAGGTCCCATGAAATCAATACCCCATACGTCAAAGATTTCACAATACAAGAGAGGTTGCCGGGGCATCTCATTCCTGCGAGAAATGTTCCTGTTCTCTCATTAATCGCTCACAAGACTTACAGAACAAATATGCATCATGAAACAAGGTAGGCCAATATAAACCAGAGTCTAAAACTTTCCTAGCTGTACGTTGAGGCCCAAAATGTCCACCACATGCAAATGCATGACAAAAGCTAAGAACAGAATGAAATTCTTGATTAGGCACACATCGCCTAATAATTTGGTCACTACAAAATCGCCACAGATATGGATCATCCCACACATAATATTTTGATTCACTCTTAAGTTTATAAATTTGTGCACGAGTGAAATGTGAGGGAAAAAGCGTAGCAACCAAGAAATTCACCATATCAAAGAAACCAAGGGAAGGTGTTCTTACCTTGCACCGCATAAGTCGCTCATCCTGGGAAGGAGTCCTGTACAGGGGAAGGGATGCGAAGCCCTTTCAATGCGGCTCAAATGATGCGCCACTAGGTTCTCTCGCTCCACTCTTGTCACGGATCTCTATGTGAAACTCTTGGAGCGGTAGCATCCATCTTATTAGTCGGGGCTTTGCATCGGCTTCTTCAAAAGGAACTTCGTAGCCGCATGATCATTAAACACAACAACCTTAGAACCAAGCAAATATGATCTAAACTTATCCAAAGCAAAAACAATGGCTAAAAGTTCTTTTCGGTTGTGGTATAGTTGGCACGAGCAAAGATCTAGAGTTCTCGAAGCATAGTATATCACATGAGAAGCTTTCCCCACTCTACGTGCCAAGACTGCTTCCTCTGCATAGTTAGAAGCATCACACATTAACTCAAATGGCAATGTCGGTCAGTGGTTTGGATGATAGGGTACTAGTCAAGGCCTGCTTCAAGTGGTTGAAAGTCGCTTGCACTTGTCATCAAAATTGAACTCCACATCTTTCTGCAGTAACTGGGAAAGTGGAAGAGCAATCTTGCTGAAGTCGGCAATGAAGCGCTTGTAGAAACCTGCATGACCAAGAAAAGAACGCACTTCCCGCACGCATGTGGGGTAAGATAGACAAGTAATTACATCAATCTTGGCAGGATCTACCTCAATGCCCTTACTGGATACTACATGGCCTAAAACTATACCTGTTCTACCATAAAATGGCATTTCTCAAAATTTAGTACAAGGTTAGTCTCAATGCATCTTTGCGATTACTCTAGATAGGTCAAGCTAAACATGAATCAAAAGAAGAACCATAGACAAGAAAGTCATCCATAAATACCTCCATGCACTCCTCTAAGAAATCGGAAAATATGCTCACCATGCACATTTGGAAGGTACCAGGGGCATTGCAGAGGCCGAAGGGCATCCGTCTCGTAGGCAAAGGTGCCGAAGGGACAAGTAAATGTGGTCTTCTCACGATCCTCCGGTGCAATGTGGATTTGGAAGTATCGGTGTAGCCATCTAAAAAGCAAGAATGGGACTTACCACCCAACCGTTCCAAAGATCTCGATCAATGAGCGGAAGGGGGTAATGATCTTTCCGAGTGGCTTGGTTGAGACGTCGTAGTCAATGCGAGACTCTCCGGCTATTGCACTCGGGTTGGAATGAGCTCATTCTTACGGTTGGCCACAACGGCCACCCCGGATTTCTTTGGAACTACTTGCACCGGCTCACCCACTTGTCGCCGGAGATGGGATAGATAATGCCACTGCGGTAGCTTGGTCACTTCTTTTTCACCACATCTAGAATGAGAGGATTCAGTCTCCTCTGGGGTTGTCTCACCGGTTTAGTTTCCTCCTCAAGTAATATCCTGTGCATGCATGTGGAGGGGTTAATACCAGGAATGTCCGCAAGTGTCCAACCAATTGCCCTTTTGTGTTGCTTCAAGACTTCCAATAACTGGTTTCTTGCTCGGGTTGGAGGTGTTTGGCCATTATCACCGGAGCTTCTCATCCTCTTCCAAGAATGCATACTTCAAATGCTCGGGCAAGGGCTTAAGTTCAATGGAGGGTGGTTCTTTGGGTGACGGTACTAGTTTTGGAACCGAAACTAAATCGCTAAATTCTCGTGATTGCACTGTACTGAGCTGTGCACAATCTTGCAAAACAACATCATCATATCCTATGGAATCAAAAGAATCACACTTAGCAGCAGGATGAATGATAACATCATTCATAACAACATCATTGCCATTAATAACAGAAACATAATCATCAATGTCAGCAGAATTAACAACAGCACATGATAAGTATGTAGAAATCTCAGCACAGGCTGCACACATTGTAGTGGGTTTACAACCAAAAAGTCCGAAGTAGGCAGAACAAGTATCACAAGCTATGCTATCAGTGTATCCTACAATTTGAAACTCGCCAACATATCGCATGCATATCATCAACCAAGAAATCAATGACATCAAAATGAAAAACAGAATGATCCTCTAAAGGGTATTTCATGGCATCAAAAATGTTAAACTGAATGATATCATCACCAAATTCCATGGAAAGGGTACCAGCATGCACATCAATCTTAGTTTTAGCAGTTTTCAAAAATGGCCTACCTAAGATCAATGGGGGTGGGGAAGAGGCAGATTCATCTTCCATATTCAACACATAAAAATCAGCTGGGAATATTAAATTATGTACCCAAACCAGAACGTCCTCCAACACTCCTGCAGGTTGTGCAGTGCTCCGGTTTGCTAACTGAATGACAATGTCGGTAGGCTTTAGCTCTCCCATATGCAAGGAAGTGTAAACTGACTTTGGCATTACATTGATGGAGGCTCCCAAGTCTAGCAAGGCATGAGTGAACTGTTGGTGCCCTATGGTGCAAGGGATGGTAAAAGTGCCTGGATCCTTGCATTTGGGAGGCAGGTTGGGCTGAATCAAAGCAGAGACATTTCTCCCCATACTCACTTTTTCAGTGCCCTTTAGCTTCCTCTTATGGGTGCACATCTCTTTCAAGAACTTGGCATACTTGGGGATTTGTTTAATTGCCTCCAAGAGAGGTATATTCACCTCAACCTTCTGAAAAGTCTCCATAATTTCCTTATCCAAGTCAGTTTCAACCATATGCCTCGGCTGTATCATTCGGTTGGGAAAAGGAAGAGGAATGTTGGAACCTGACTTTTTTGGATGTTCACTTTTCTGCTGTACTGAATTTTCTGTCATCTGCTGATTTGATCCGGTTTTCTGCTTGGCTGTTGTAGGATCATTTGCTGCTGAATTTGCTACAGCATCTGAATTAGCTGCAGAACTTGAAGTTGCTGTAGAATCTTGTTTCTCTGGGTCAAGGGTAGAATCTGGAATTATCTGCTGCACTGGTCCATTGATTTGCTTACCACTGCGTAAAGCTATAGCACTAACATTGCCTCTAGGGTTTGGAGTGGTTTGAGAGGGTAATTGGCCAGAACCCTGTGACTTTAATTCATGAATTGATGTGGCAAGTTGACCAATTTGAGTCTCCAAGTTCTGAATGGTGGTTTCAGTTCTCTGTTGAAACTGGATGTTATTGGTGGCCAACTGTTTCACCAAATCCTCCAATGTTATTGGGCTACAGGACCTTGCTGCTGGAATGGTGGTCTACTTGGTCCAGCATGTGGCTGAAACTGATTTGTCCTTGCTTGCTGCTGGAATGGTGGTCTATACTGGTTTGGTGGCTGCTGATTTGATGCATTCCCATATCTCAGATTGGGATGGTCCCTCTAGCCAGGGTTGTAAGTGTTGGAGAATGGATCATATTTCTGTTGTTGCTGCTGATGGAATTGTGGCTTCCCAGGAAATATACCAAATTGCGACCACAGATTGGTCTTGAAACTCAGAATCATCTTGCAATGTGGGGCACGAATCTGTAGGATGAGAGGAACTAGAACATATGCTACAAACTCTTGCAGGGGTTTGCACACGTGGTTCGTGTTGTCCTATTGCCATTTGTCTAACCAAAGAAGTGAGCTCATCCAATCTATGTTCCACCCTTTGTTGATCAGCATGTGAAGATGTAATAACAACATTGACTATTCAGGTTGCGACCCATTCAGTACCAAATTGCCGAGAATTTGCCGCCATGTTTGCAATTAAGTTTCTCGGGCAAAGCAGCTGGAGTTTTATCTACCAATGCTCCACCACTTGCTGCATCAATCATACTCCTTTCCATTGGCATCAATCCTTCATAGAAGTATTGGATCAGCAGTTGATCACTAATTTGATGGTGTGGGCAACTTGAGCATAATTTCTTGAATCTCTCCCAATACTCATGGAGAGTTTCACCACTGATTTGCCTTATGCCACAAATATCTTTCCTTATTGCAGCAGTTCTTGATGCAGGAAAGAACTTCTCCAGAAATAATCTTTTCATGTCATTCCAAGAAGTGATGGCAGCAGGTTGTAAGTAATACAACCAATCCTTAGCAGCACCATCCAAAGAGAAAGGAAAGGCCCTTAGCTTGATGTGATCTTTAGCTATTCCATGAGGTTTCATGGTGGAGCAGACAACATGGAACTCCTTCAAATGCTTATGTGGATCTTCACCTGCAAGACCATGAAACTTGGGCAGCAAGTGTATCAATCCAGATTTCAACTCAAAATCAACATTAAGTTCAGGATATTGAATGCACAAAGGTTGATAATTCACATCAGGTGCAGCCAATTCCTTAAGGGTCCTATTGTTATAGTCAGCCATAGTAAAATCAACAGACTCAGTATCAGACACAGAAGTACTAACAGAAGCAGACTCAACAGGATTAAAAGAGTCAACAAGATTAGGTGCAATGTCAAGTTCAAGCCCAATTCCAGAAGTAATTCTGTTAGCTCTATGAATGCTACTACCAGTCCTATGAATTCTATGAAGTGTATGAAATGTTTCTATCAATTTCAGGATCAAATGAATGCAAGGTACCAGGATCAGATCTAGTCATACAGCATGCAGTTCATAAGAAGGTATTAGAAAAGCAATAACAACTAAAACACTAAAAATTTCAAAAACAAATACTCCAAAAAATTAAACAAAAATAAAAACAGTATCAAATGAATTTTAAAAATTATGGAACCACCACAGGATAAAATCTACACAAAAATGCTATCCAACAAAATAATAAAAAATCTTAAAAAATTGAAAAAGTGGTCTAAACGATGGAATTTGGCAAAAATAAGGGTGACCTCACTATATATAGTGAGCCTTTTTCAGAATAATATTTTCCATTTGTGTACCAAAATTCAGATCAATCTAAGATGCCCGAACCAAAATTCTTGACACAACGCCCTTTATCTAATTTCAGCCGAATCCCACTTGAAAAAGCTTCAAAAACAAAACAAACACATTTGTTAGAGTTAGATGGGATCTTGAAATGATCAAATAGTTGCCTTGGATCCCCGGCAACGGCGCCAAATTTGACAAGAGGTTGTCGAGACCTATCAAATAAAATAACCGGTTCACAAACTAATTTGTAGTATAGAGAATGAACCGAATCGTCTCTCAATGATCCAAAAACAAAGATTTAATTAGATCAAGATAATTAGAAAAAGGGGGGGTTTTGTTGTTGATTAACAAGATTAATAAAAGTAGGAGATTCAAAGTTGTAAACAAATATAAAGAAACAACCAATCCAAGAAAATTTACCGATCTTGAGTTTAACTCATCATTGATCACAAGGAATTCACTTAATTGCTAACCATGTTCTTGGCCTTAGATCACATCAAGAAGCCTTAACATGATCCAAGAATTCTTTACTAGATAAGCATCTAGGATTTGATTAACCAAGGTTAGATAAGGTAAGCACCATCCAACATAGATTAACTTAAGATCTAGAATTTAACCAAGCTAAACAATCTATCAAAAAGCTTTAATATATTGTTTAATCTTTATGATCCTCTTTGAATACATGATAATAAAGCTATTACCACATCAACATCTAAATCAAATTAAGCAATTTAATCTAGATAAAAATCAAAAGAGGAAGAAGAGAAACTTGAATAACAATTAAGCAATATGAACAAGCAAAACAAGATCTCCAAATTAAACAACAAGATGGCTAATCCCTTGGATTGATTATGAGAGCCTAGCCTTCCATGGATGGGAAGGAAGAACTCAGAATTTAAAGAACAAAAACGAAATTGCAAAGAGAATGGAGAAGAAGAGAAAGAAAACTCTCACAAATACTTAAACTTTCTTGAAACTTACTTCCAAATTGAATGCCTCTAATACAAAGAGGTTGGGTCTATTTATACTAATCCTAGAAGCCAATTTGTACATGTACATAATCTGAATACAAGCTATAAGAATCTGAAATTTGTCAAAAATGGAAGCTTGATGCATGGTTGGTGGGTTGGTGCATGGTAGGTGGGTTGGTGTATGGTTGGTGGCTTTTAGTCAACAACTCTTATCCGACTTCTGGCTTCAAATTCATCACCTAGACGGTGCATTTTGGCTTGGATGTCTTCATCAAAGTTGTAGCCAGTTGTCTCCTTGAAAATCTCCAATTTGAATCATGTCATTTGGACTTTTAGAACTCCAGAAATGCCAAAAACACTTCACCTACCTCAAGTTAGGTCGGAAGAACGTGTTTCCAAATTCAGACCAACTTTTAGCTTCTGAAGCATGCCTAAAACGACATCTATTGACAAAATAGTCTTCATTGAAGTTGGAGATATGGGTCTTATCTTTCAAGTGACCAAGTTTCAGCCCAAGAGGAGGCCTATAACCCACTATATAGTCCAATATGTGCATACTGCCCAGATGGTTCCGTGACAACAAACCCACTCTGCATTGCAGGGATATTTTGGACCCTTAGAATTCCGATCCAGCTCTTGAGTTCTTCATGAAACTTGTAGAGCATTGTCTTAGCTTTCCAAAGACACCAAGATCACCTCAATTGGATCACCGAGTCCCAAGTTATGACCTAACCAAGGAAGAAAGGTCAAAATGCATCAAAATCCGAAAATTATTCAATATTTGCATTAAAGCCCAATGAAGCCCAACAACATTAAACTCATCTAAAGTACTAATATTGGGCACAATAAACATCTAATAATGCCTAATACAAAGCTAACATATGTGTCTCAAATTGATTGATCGGTATCTCTACCAATGATGCCATGAAGAACTATCCCATGCTCTTTTGCATTGCCGGTTTCATCCGGGTCACAATTCCTTACAAGCCAACTCTTTGCTTTGCTTCTTCTTCTTCTTCTCTTTTTGTTTTTTTTTTTCAATACTCATGTGCTTTTTTTTTTTTTTAAGAGTAAATTCCATCGGGTAATCTAAATGAAATCAACAAGTAGGAACCCATGTGCTCAATAAACTATGAAGGTATGAAGAAGATAAGATGTTAGCATCCAAAAGTGAAAAGGTTTGGAGGGTGAGGGACCTACAGATTTATCATTTAAGGGTAAGCTTGAAAGGCCCAATCGATCCAAACAATGCCCTAATCATTTCCTCAATCATGTAACATCTAGGATTTCGCCTCAAAAGAGATTCAAAACAATTTCTAAAGTATTCGACATCTCTACAAGTCTATTGCATAAACTTTCTCTAGACAAGCATGATTATCAGATTCAAAGTTACCCAGCATAATAATAGGATACAATTCATGCATAAGACGAGACTTAAATTGGTAGACAAAAATGAGATCACATAAGGCTGCACAAGGACAAGAAGTTAAATTGCACACAAAAATCTATCATCGGGCAACTAACAAAGTTTAACTTCAGCAGTGAGGTTTAAAAATCAACTTCACAGTATCAAAAAGCTTTTTCAAAACAACACTACCCCCAAACTGAAGGGAAACAGTGTCCCCACTGGTCACAGATAAGGAAGACAGAATACACTAAAAACAAAGGAGAAGACACGAATTAATAAAATAATAATAAAAAAACAGAAAAGATGTCCTGGGTACATCAAGACTAAGAGAGGTCGTCTGGAGCAGCATCAGCATCAGCATCATCAGCATCGCCGTCCTGGGTATCATCATCGGGTCGAACGACCTCGGTGGAAACTCAGGAATGGGAAAGTCGTCCATCGAATGACCAGAGTGCTCCGCCAGCCAATGCATACTCGTGACCGTAACCGGTATTGACAGGATGTGGCAGATCCAGCGCCTGACGGAGCTCCATAGCAGTAATGCGGGCCTCGATGGCCGTGATGCGGTCATCCATCGCAGGTGCAGGCGGAGGGGCATCAGCAGGCTGACGACGACCGGCTCTCTGGCGAGGGGCAGCAGGAGGGGGAGGAGCAGCACCAAGGCGCTCAAGAATATAGTCAGACAATGGTTGCTTGACCTCACTGAGCTCCTCATGGGTCTCCCACTGAACCTGAGCTCGCTGGCAGAGCAACTGGATGAGCGATGGGAAAAATAAGCTACGGAACTCGCTGATAGACCGCCGAATCTGCTCATAAATGACCCGGGCAACATCAATGGAGCGCCTCTCCATAATAGCATAAATCATAATGGCACGCTCTCTAGTCACTGAAGACATGTTCCCCGAAGGAAGAATGCGGTGGGAAAGGAAATGATACCACACCTTCGCCTCGGGGGTGAGATGAGAGCGGGCAAAGTGAAGAGGCCGCTGCGTCTGCATACTCAAATTCCAAACCACAGGGGTATCAGGTCGGCAGATACGCGCAGTAACAGTGCCCAAATCAATCCCCTCCGGCTCCCATCGGATAAACTCTGTATAATCACAAATCTCGGGTGGAGGTGGCAAGCTTAAAGCAGCGCGGATGGATGCCGGTGAATATGAAACATTACGGCCACGGACCCGGACCACCATCCGATCCTCGGAAAATGCAGCGTTCGCGTAGAACTCGCGGATGAGGGGTAGGACACCGGATTGAGGGTGGCGCCCAAAATCCTCCCACCCAAGATGGAGAAGGATGGTGTATACCTCGCGATGCATAGCTGCGGTAAAAGCAAAACCTCTCTCTGGAATGACCGGTCTAGAGACTAGAGAGGTATGATACCGTTGGGAGGCTTCAGCAGAAATGAATCGCCGCCTGTCAAACGCAGGTGGGGATGTCTCACGGCGCTGACTAGTAGAACCCCTCTGGCGTTTAGGACCCATGAATGCTAGGAGAGAGTTCCTGCGAAGAACAATAAGTAAGTAAAACTGCATGTCACAAAAGATCAGCGGTAATATGGATGCAGCTTGAAACTCGCAACAATCATATGACAAACAAAAATATGCATGTAAAACTTGTATACTTGACTTAAAAGTCCCTTTTTGATTGCACATCACCCAAAATTTGAAGAATGAAAAACTGGCAACGTGCGCCGCGGCATAAAGCAGGCACGCCGCGGCATAGATAGTACCACGCCGCGGCGCAAGGCTCGAAAATTTGAAAAGTAGTGCCTGGCCCTTATGTTAACCCAAAATCAACCTTTCAGAATACCCAGAAACATTAATCTCTAAGGGAAAAAAAAACTAAGAGAACCTAAAATGCAACAGAAAAGAAAGAAAAAAAAAACTGAAACCTAAACAACCTTCAAACAAAATAAAACAAAACAAAACAAAACAAACAAATAATACATAAAAGAAAGAAATGAAAGAAGGATAGGGAGTTACCGAAGAAGGGATGTAATATGGGTGAGGGAAGAATCGAGAACTAACAATGCAAGAAAATGAGAGGAACAGAGAGTGATGACAAATGAGGGGGAAAGGAAATGCGCGAAACTGACCGCGTTTTTCAAAATTATAGAGTACGTGCCGCGGCATAGAAGTGATACACGCCGCGGCATGGTAGCGAATGAAACGCGCGTTTCAATTTAGGGTTGCACGCCGCGGCACAGTTCTATGTCACGCCGCGGCGCCAACTCAAAATCCCCAAACTTACATACTTACCTGAGCCGCGGCAGGAACAAATCCTCGCCGCGGCGTGTGACCTTCGGGAAAACTTTGATGCAGGTCCAGAAGCTCGAGCGCCGCGGCACTGAATTTGTCATGCCGCGGCGTGTTTCTTGTAAATGTCATGCCGCGGCGTGCAATAACCTACGCCGCGGCGTCTAGCTCTCTGTTGCTGATTTCTGAATCTCCCGAAGCTCAGCCGCCGCGGCGTGCACTGGTTGGTGCCGCGGCATGGGTATCCAGTCTGCAGAATTTAGCAGCTTTTGTGATTCTGCTTCAGTTGTTGGTTCCTAGGGGCCTCCATCACCTGTCAAAACATGTCATGACCTTAAATTAGGTGATCAAGCTCCTCAAAAAAAATAAGCATATGAATTCAAACTAATTCACTAAAGCAAAAACAAGGGAAACTTGGTGTCCCTTCAAAAAAGTTTTGCCTTATTTATAGTCCTGGCTGGACTTTCTCAGTTTCAATTGGGCATGGATAAGGTGAGGGAGGATTTGGAGCGATCCACTTCTCCTCCACAATAATGCTTAAGTCTTTGCCCATTAACCGTAAAGGTTCTGCCAGAAGAGGGATCCTTTACTTCAACCGAACCAAATGGAGAAACTGACTTAATGGTGAAAGGACCCGACCACCTTGATTTTAACTTTCCTGGAAATAGCCTGAGACGTGAATTGAAAAGCAGAACTGATTGGCCTTCTTCAAATTGCTTAGGTAGAATATGCTTATCATGCTAAAGCTTTGTTCGTTCCTTGTAAATGCTTGCACTCTCATAAGCTAACAGTCGAAATTCATCTAATTCATTCAATTGCAGTAATCTTTTATCCATGGCGGGTTTCATATCAAAATTCAAAGCCTTCATAGCCCAAAAAGCACGATGTTGGAGTTCTACCGGAAGATGGCATGATTTTCCAAACACTAATTGGTATGGTGACATACCAATGGGTGTCTTATATGCAGTCCGGTATGCCCAAAGTGCATCATCCAACTTTCTTGCCCAGTCTTTTCTTGCATTGTTGACAGTTTTTTCCAAAATCCGTTTCAATTCCCGGTTTGACAGCTCCACTTGCCCGCTTGTTTGCGGATGGTATGGTGTGGTTACTTTGTGAGTGACTCCATACTTGGCCAAGATAGCTTTGAACTCTTTATTGCAAAAATGAGTACCCCCATCACTTATAATGGCTCTAGGAGTTCCAAATCGCGAAAAAATATTCTTTCTCACAAAACCAACGACCACTTTTGCATCATTTTTTACAGTTGGTACTGCTTCCACCCACTTACTGACATAATCAACCGCTACCAAGATATACTGGTGGTTATAAGATGATGGAAAAGGCCCCATAAAATCAATTCCCCACACATCAAAGAGCTCAACCTCTAAAATCCCTTTCAATGGCATCTCATTTCTCTTGGATAAGCTTCCGGTTCTTTGACATTTGTCACACTTCATTACCCAAGATCTAGAGTCTTTAAAAATGGTGGGCCAAAAGAAACCACTTTGTAGAATTTTCATGGCAGTCCTCTCTCCACCAAAGTGTCCTCCATATGGTGAATTGTGACAATGAGTCAGAATTTCTCCCATTTCTTCTTCCGAAACACATCTTCTCAGAATCCCATCTGATCCCCTTTTGAAAAGGTAGGGCTCATCCCATATGTAATGTTTAACATCATTAATGAGTTTTTTTCTTTGTTGTGCTTTGAAGTCCTTCGGGATCTTGTTGGCGGCCTTATAGTTAGCAACATCTGCAAACCAAGGCGTTGCTTGCGCCAACATCAACTTCTCATCTGGAAATTCTTCATGAATTGGCATCTCAGCAACTACTTGACCTTCCACTTGTGGGATCCGAGACAAATGGTCGGCTACCACATTTTCTACTCCCTTTTTATCTTTGATGTCAAAATCGAATTCTTGGAGCAGAAGTACCCATCTAATGAGCCTTGGTTTGGCATCCTGCTTAGTCATAAGATACTTCAAAGCAGAATGATCAGTATACACAATAGTCTTAGAGCCAATCAAGTAAGGTCTAAACTTGTCAAAAGCAAAAACTACAGCCAGTAACTCTTTTTCAGTCGTGGTATAGTTTAATTGAGCATCATTTAACACACGACTAGCATAGTAAATCACATGCAGTCGTTTATTTTTTCTTTGACCCAAAATGGCTCTGATCAATCAATTTGAGACACTTATGTTAGCTTTGTATTAGGCATTATTAGATGTTTATTGTGCCCAATATTAGTACTTTAGATGAGTTTAATGTTGTTGGGCTTCATTGGGCTTTAATGCAAATATTGAATAATTTTCGGATTTTGATGCATTTTGACCTTTCTTCCTTGGTTAGGTCATAACTTGGGACTCGGTGATCCAATTGAGGTGATCTTGGTGTCTTTGGAAAGCTAAGACAATGCTCTACAAGTTTCATGAAGAACTCAAGAGCTGGATCGGAATGCTAAGGGTCCAAAATTTCCCTGCAATGCAGAGTGGGTTTGCTGTCACGGAACCATCTGGGCAGTATATACATATTGGACTATATAGTGGGTTATAGGCCTCCTCTTGGGCTGAAACTTGGTCACTTGAAAGATAAGACCCATATCTCCAACTTCAATGAAGACCATTTTGTCAATAGATGTCGTTTTAGGCATGCTTCAGAAGCTACAAGTTGGTCTGAAGTTGGAAACACGTTCTTCCAACCTAACTTGAGGTAGGTGAAGTGTTTTTGGCATTTCTGGAGTTCTAAAAGTCCAAATGACATGATTCAAATTGGAGATTTTCAAGGAGACAACTGGCTACAACTTTGATGAAGACATCCAAGCCAAAATACACCGTCTAGGTGATGAATTTGAAGCCAGAAGTCGGATAAGAGTTGTTGACTATAAGCCACCAACCATACACCAACCCACCTACCATGCACCAACCCACCAACCATGCATCAAGCTTCCATTTTTGACAAATTTCAGATTCTTATAGCTTGTATTCAGATTATGTACATGTACAAATTGGCTTCTAGGATTAGTATAAATAGACCCAACCTCTTTGTATTAGAGGCATTCAATTTAGAAGTAAGTTTCAAGAAAGTTTAAGTATTTGTGAGAGTTTTCTTTCTCTTCTTCTTCATTCTCTTTGCAATTTCGTTTTTGTTCTTTAAATTCTGAGTTCTTCCTTCCCATCCATGGAAGGCTAGGCTCTCATAATCAATCCAAGGGATTAGCCATCTTGTTGTTTAATTTGGAGATCTTGTTTTGCTTGTTCATATTGCTTAATTGTTATTCAAGTTTCTCTTCTTCCTCTTTTGATTCTTATCTAGATTAAATTGCTTAATTTGATTTAGATGTTGATGTGGTAGTAGCTTTATTATCATGTATTCAAAGAGGATCACAAAGATTAAACAATATATTAAAGCTTTTTGATAGATTGTTTAGCTTGGTTAAATTCTAGATCTTAAGTTAATCTATGTTGGATGGTGCTTACTTTATCTAACCTTGGTTAATCAAATCCTAGATGCTTATCTAGTAAAGAATTCTTGGATCATGTTAAGGCTTCTTGATGTGATCTAAGGCCAAGAACATGGTTAGCAATTAAGTGAATTCCTTGTGATCAATGATGAGTTAAACTCAAGATCGGTAAATTTCCTTGGATTGGTTGTTTCTTTAGATTTGTTTACAACTTTGAATCTCCTACTTTTATTAATCTTGTTAATCAACAACAAAACCCCCCCTTTTTTTTAATTATCTTGATCTAATTAAATCTTTGTTTTGGATCCTTGAGAGACGATTCGGTTCATTCTCTATACTACAAATTAGTTTGTGAACCGGTTATTTTATTTGATAGGTCTCGACAACCTCTTGTCAAATTTGGCGCCGTTGCCGGGGATCCAAGGCAACTATTTGATCATTTCAAGATCCCATCTAACTCTAACAAATGTGTTTGTTTTGTTTTTGAAGCTTTTTCAAGTGGGATTCGGCAGAATTTGGATAAAGGGCGTTGTGTCAATAATTTTGGTTCGGGCATCTCAGATTGATCTGAATTTTGGTACACAAATGGAAAATATTATTCTGAGAAAGGCTCACTATGCACAGTGAGGTCACCCTTATTTTTGCCAAATTCCATCGTTTAGACCACTTTTTCAATTTTTTAAGATTTTTTATTATTTTGTTGGATAGCATTTTTGTGTAGATTTTATCCTGTGGTAGTTCCATAATTTTTAAAATTCATTTGATACTGTTTTTATTTTTGTTTAATTTTTTTGGAGTATTTGTTTTTGGAATTTTTAGTGTTTTAGTTGTTATTGCTTTTCTAATACCTTCTTATGAATTGCATCTTTGTATGACTAGATACGATCCTCGGTACCTTGCATTCATTTGATCCTGAAATTGATAGAACATTTCATACACTTCATAGAATTCATAGAATTGGTAGTAGCATTCATAGAGCTAATAGAATTACTTACGGAATTGGTCTTGAACTTGACATTGCACCTAATCTTGTTGACTCTTTTAATCTGTTGAGTGCTTACATTAGTACTTCCGTGTCCGACATCGAGTCCGTTGATTTTACTATGGTGACTATAATAATAGGACTCTTAAGGAATTGGCTGCACTGATGTGAATTATCAACCTTTGTGCATTCAATATCTGAACTTAATGTTGATTTTGAGTTGAAATCGGATTGATACACTTGCTGCCCAAGTTTCATGGTCTTGCGGTGAAGATCCACATAAGCATTTGAAGGAGTTCCATGTTGTCTGCTCCACCATGAAACCTCATGGAATAGTGAAGATCACATCAAGCTAAGGGCCTTTCCTTTCTCTTTGGATGGTCTTTGCTAAGGATTGGTTGTATTACTTACAACTCGCCGCCATCACTTCTTGGAATGACATGAAAAGATTATTTACGGAGAAGTTCTTTCTGCATCAAGAAGCTCACGCAATAAGGAAAGATATTTGTGGCATAAGGCAAATCGGTGGTGAAACTCTCCATGAGTATTGGGAGAGATTCAAGAAATTGTGCTCAAGCCGCCCACACCATCAAATTAGTGATCAACTCACGATCCAATACTTCTATGAAGGATTGATGCCAATGGAAAGGAGTATGATTGATCTTGCAAGTGGTGGAGCATTGGTAGATAAAACTCCACGCCGAGAAACTTAATTGCAAACATGGCAGCAAATTCTCGGCAATTTGGTACTCGAATGGGTGCAACGAGAATAGTCAATGAAGTTAATACCTCTTCACATGCTTTGATCAACAAAGGGTGGAACATAGATTGGATGAGCTCACTTCTTTGGTTAGACAAATGGCAATAGGACAACACGAACCACGTGTGCAAACCCCTGCAAGAGTTTGTAGCATATGTTCTAGTTCCTCTAATACTACAGATTTATGCCCCACATTGAAAGATTATTCTGAGTTTCAAGAACAATCTTTGGCTGCATATTTTATATTTCCTGGTAAGCCACATTTACATCATCAGCAAAAACTGAAATATGATCCATTCTCCAACACTTACAACCCTGGCCGGAGGGACCATCCCAATGAGATATGGGAATGCATCAAATCGTGACCACAAAACCAAGATAGACCACCATTCCGGCAAGCAAGGACAAATCGGTTTGACCACATCTGGACCAAGTAGACCACCATTCCAAAGAAGAAGGTCCTGTAGCCACAAAATCGAGCCCTCATTGGAGGATTTGGTGAAACAATTGGCCACCAATAACATCCAAGCCAACAGAGAACTGAAACCACCATTCGAACTTGGAGACTCAAATTGGTCAACTTGCCACATCAATTCATGAATTAAAGTCACAAGGTTACGCCAATTACCCTCTCAAACCACTCCAAATCCTAGAGGCAATGTTAGTGCTATAGTTTTACGTGATGGTAAGCAAATCAATGGACCAAAGGCAGCAGATACTTCCAGATTCTACCCTTGGCCCGGAGAAACAAGATTCTACAAAGCAACTTCAAGTTCGCAGAACTAATTGAGATCTTGTCAGAGATTCAAGAAAGAAATGATCCTACAAATGCCCAAGGTAAAATTGGATCAAATCGGAGTTGCTGAGAAAATTCAAGATCTGAGAAAAGTGAGCATCCAAAAAGTCGAGTTCCAACATTCCTCTTCCTTTTCCCAACCGAATGATACTGAGGCATATGGTTGAAACAGACTTGGATAAGGAAATTATGGAGACTTTTCATAAGGTTGAGGTGAATATACCTCTCTTGGAGGCAATTAAACAAATCCCCAAGTATGCCAAGTTCTTGAAAGAGATGTGCACCCATAAGAGGAAGCTAAAGGGCACTGAAAAAGTGAGTATGGGGAGAAATGTCTCGCTTTGATTCAGCCCAACTGCCTCCCAAATGCAAGGATCCGAGCACTTTTACCATCCCTTGCACCATAGGGCACCAACAGTTCACTCATGCCTTGCTAGACTTGGGAGCCTCCATCAATGTAATGCCAAAGTCGGTTTACACTTCCTTGCATATGGGAGAGCTAAAGCCTACCGGCATTGTCATTCGATTAGCAAACCGAGCACCTTTGCACAACCTGCAGGAGTGTTGGAGGACGTTACGGTTCGGGTACATAATTTAATATTCCCGGTGATTTTTATGTGTTGAATATGGAAGATGAATCGCCTCTTCCCCACCCCCATTGATCTTAGGTAGGCCATTTTTGAAAACTTGCTAAAACTAAGATTGATGTGCATCTTAGTACCACTTTCCATGGAATTTGGTGATGATATCATTCAGTTTAACATTTTGATGCCATGAAATACCCTTTAGAGGATCATTCTGCTTTTCATTTTGATGTCATTGATTCTTGGTTGATGATATGCATGCTCGATATGTTGGCGAGTTTCTGAAATTGTAGGATACACCGATAGCATAGCTTGTGATACTTGTTCTGCCTGCTTCGGACTTTTTGGTTGTAAACCCACTACAATGTGTGCAGCCTGTGCTGAGATTTCTACATACTTATCATGTGCTGTTGTTAATTCTGCTGACATTGATGATTCTGTTTCTGTTATTAATGGCAATGATGTTGTTATGAATGATGTTATCATTCATCCTGCTGCTAAGTGTGATTCTTTTGATAACATAGGATATGATGATGTTGTTTTGCAAGATTGTGCACGACTTGCAGTGCAGTGCAATCACGAGAATTTAGCAGATTTAGTTTCGGTTCCAAAACTAGTACCGTCACCCAAAGAACCACCCTCCATTGAACTTAAGCCCTTGCCCGAGCATTTGAAGTATGCATTCTTGGAAGAGGATGAGAAGCTCCCGGTGATAATGGCCAAACACCTCCAACCTGAGCAAGAAACCAGATTATTGGAAGTCTTGAAGCAACACAAAAGGGCAATTGGTTGGACACTTGCAGACATTCCTGGTATTAACCCCTCCACATGCATGCATAGGATATTACTTGAGGAAGAAACTAAACCAGTGAGGCAACCCCAGAGGAGACTGAATCCTCTCATTCTAGATGTGGTGAAAAAAGAAGTGACCAAGCTACTGCAGGCTGGCATTATCTATCCCATCTCTCGACAAAGAAGTGGGTGAGCCCTGCAAGTAGTTGCAAAGAAATACGGGGTGTGTGTTGTGGCCAACCAGAAGAATGAGCTCAGTCCAACCCGAGTGCAGAATAGCTGGAGAGTCTGCATTGACTACAGACGTCTCAACCAAGCCACTCGGAAAGATCATTACCCCCTTCCGTTCATTGATCAGATGCTGGAACGGTTGGCTGGTAAGTCCCATTACTGCTTTTTAGATGGCTATACTGGATACTTCCAAATCCACATTGCACCGGAGGATCAGGAGAAGACCACATTTACTTGTCCCTTCGGCACCTTTGCTTACAGACGGATGCCCTTCGGCCTCTGCAATGCCACTGGTACCTTCCAGCGGTGCATGGTGAGCATTTTTTCTGATTTCTTAGTGGAGTGAATGGAGGTATTTATGGATGACTTTACTGTATATGGTTCTTCTTTTGATTCATGTTTAGCCAAATTTATCTAGAGTAATCGCAAAGATGCATTGAGACTAACCTTGTGCTAAATTTTGAGAAATGCCATTTTATGGTAGAACAGGGTATAGTTTTAGGCCATGTAGTATCCGATAAGGGCATTGAGGTAGATCTGCCAAGATTGATGTAATTACTTGTCTATCATACCCCACATGCGTGCGGGAAGTGCGTTCTTTTCTTGGTCATGCAGGTTTCTACAGCGCTTCATTGCCGACTTCAAAGAAGATTGCTCTTCCACTTTCCCGCCATCGCAGAAAGATGTGGAGTTCAATTTTGATGACAAGTGCAAGGCGACTTTCAACCACTTGAAGCAGGCCTTGACTAGTACCCCTATCATCCACCCACTGACCGACATTGCCATTTGAGTTAATGTGTGATGCTTCTAACTATGCAAAGAGGAGCAGTCTTGGCACGTAGAGTGGGGAAAGCTTCTCATGTGATATACTATGCTTCGAGAACTCTAGATCTTGCTGGGCCAACTATACCACAACCGAAAAAGAACTTTTAGCCATTGTTTTTGCTTTGGATAAGTTTAGATCATATTTGCTTGGTTCTAAGGTTGTTGTGTTTACCGATCATGCACTACGAAGTTCCTTTTGAAGAAGCCGGATGCAAAACCCCGACTAATAAGATGGATGCTCTGCTCCAAGAGTTTCACATAGAGATCCGTGACAAGAGTGGAGCGAGAGAACCTAGTGGCGAGATCATTTGAGCCGCATTGAAAGGGCTTCAGATCCCTTCCCGTGCAGACTCCTTCCCGGATGAGCGGCTTTATGCACCGCAAGGTAAGAACACCTTCCCTTGGTTTCTCGATATGGTGAATTTCTTGGTTGCTACGCTTTTTCCCTCACATTTCACTCGTGCACAAATTTATAAACTTAAGAGTGAATCAAAATATTATGTGTGGGATGATCCATATCCGTGGCGATTTTGTAGTGACCAAATTATTAGGCGATGTGTGCCTAATCAAGAGTTTCATTCTTCTTAGCTTTTGTCATGCATTTGCATGTGGTGGACATTTTGGGCCTCAACGCATGACTAGGAAAGTTTTAGACTACGGTTTATATTGGCCTACCTTGTTTCATGATGCATATTTGTTACGTAAGTCTTGTGAACAGTGTCGAGAACAGGGAACATTTCTCGCAGGAATGAGATGCCCCAAAGAACCCCATCGTATTGTGAAATCTTTGACGTATGGGGTATTGATTTCATGGGACCTTTTCCTGTTTCCTTTGGTTATGTTTACATTTTGCTAGTTATTGATTATGTATCAAAATGGGTGGAGGCTAAAGCCACTCCTGACCGATGATTCCAAAGTTGTTGTGGATTTTGTTAGATCACGATTTTCTGCAGGTTTGGAATCCCGAGAGCTATCATCGGTGATCAAGGCACTCATTTCTCATGCTTAGGAGCATGGAGGGATTGATGAGAAAATATGGCGTGTTGCATAAAGTTTCTACACCTTACCATCCCCAGACTAATGGTCAAGCCGAGGTCTCCAATAGAGAGATCAAGCGCATACTTGAAAAAACAGTCCAACCTAATCGGAAGGATTGGAGCATGAGGCTTGAGGATGCTCTTTGGGCTTACCTGACCGCTTACAAAACTCCAATCGGGATGTCTCCATATCGGATAGTCTATGGTAAGGCATGCCACTTACCAGTAGAAATTGAGCACAAAGCATATTGGGCTGTGAAGCAATGCAACATGAATTTGGCCGGAGCTGGCATAGAGCGGAAGTTGCAGTTACAGGAATTGGAAGAGATCCGCCTAGATGCCTATGAGAGCTCCCGACTCTACAAAGAAAAAACCAAAGCCTTCCATGATAAGTTTATTCTTCGGAAGGAGTTTTCAATTGGGCAAAAAGTTCTCTTGTTTAATTCTCGCCTTAAGTTGATGCCTGGTAAATTAAGGTCTAGGTGGGACGGTCCGTTTGTTGTCACTAACATTTTTCCTCATGGTGCAGTGGAAATTAAGAGTGAAGCCACCAACAAAGTGTTCAAAGTTAATGGTCACCGCCTCAAAAATTTTTATGAAGGAGCTCAAGAGAACCTCGTGGAGGAAGTTCAACTGCAGGATGCCCTCTACCATGATTGATCACTCTTGTGTTGAAAAAAAAGAAAAAAAGAAGTAGAAAAGAAAAAGCCACGATTAATGTCAAATTGCGGAGATTGAATCATTATTGGGGAGGACCCATCGCTCGTGCAAAATCTTCAATCACGCCGGCTAAGGACATTAAAAGTAGCGCTTCTTGGGAGGCAACCCAAGTTTTCTAACTCTTTCATTTTTCAAACTTTGACTTTTTTGCATTCACAGGGGAATCAAGACAAAATCGGTGCCAAGCAAGAAAATCTATCGAGTTTGATTTTTCTGTCTTAATTTTGTTTGTTTTTCTTTGACAGATGATTTTTCACCGGTTAAATGGCGGATAACGGTACTCGTGAAAATCTTTTTCGGTCCTTTCAGCTTACCCACAAACACCGAAATCGTATATAATTTTACTCAAAAAAAAAAATTTCTCTCTTTCTTCTTTCTTTCGAAATGGATAATCGCCTTGTCAACCTCCGCAAGCAATTCCCTTCTCTCCCTCAAAATGCTTTAACTAACATTTATTGTGCAAGGTTTGAGAGGTTAAGGATGCTTATGCACAAAGGCATCCTGCGGATATACGCTGGTTAATCGAAGCAAAGGTCCGACTCGAGGTGAATTTTCTCGACGCTCTTGTTTCATATATGCCAGGGCTAGGCAAAAGTTCATATGCAAAGAAGAGAAGAGCAAAAAGGTTACGAATTCTGCTATAAATGTGCAAGATGGACTTGTAACACAAAATGCAAATCAATTGGAATGACGTCTATAAACCGAGATGATAAAATTAACTTCATAAAGGATGGCATGAGTAAGGAGTCTTTAGATAACATTCTATTGACTCTTGAGACGCATCCTAGTGGAGATGTGCAGAGAGTACTTCTCGATTTATGGCCAATATTCCAAGATGAACATGAACGTTATAGTCTCGGGAATCTGACTCAAAAAGACCTTGTTTGCCAATTTTTAAGAAAATTGGATGGGAAGCCGACCATCGGCCCATAGAGAGCTTCAAGACGTTACTGGACGTAAAACCAGAGGAAAATGTGAGCCACAATCACACCTCCTGTAAGTATTTTTTTTTTATTTTTTTTTTCCTGTTTATTAAAAAAAAAAAATTCAAAAAAAAAAATTCAAAAAAAAATTCAAAAAAAAAAATTCAAAAAAAAAAAAAAATAGCCGTATTTTTTTGAAATATGCGTTGCATATTTTCAAACTTCTTCTGACACATATAGATTAGTCTTTTATCATTGTCATATAGCTATTATCATTGTTGTGCTTATTTTCAAACTTACTTGACACACGATCTACCCCTCCTTTATAGGTGTAATTATTACCTTTGAGTTTTGATGCCTTTAAATAATGCACTTTGCTCTCTTGGATCATTGATAAGGTGAGAGTACGAAAAAAAAAAAACAAAGAGAAAAAATGGAAGTCACTTGAGTTCGTCGGATCAAGAGTGTTTGTGTCTTTTGTGGATCTAATCACAGGAAAGATAAAGAGTTTGTAAATATTGCACACCATCTTGGTCGAGTGCTAATGAGAGAGAAATCCGTTTAGTTTATGGAGGAGGTAGTCTTGGGTTAATGGGTTGTGTAGCAACCGCTGCACATTTAGGAGGTGGCAAAGTCCTTGGTGTCATTCCCGGTCCTTTATCGACCAAAGAAGCCCATTGGAAAAACCTTAGGGGATGAAGTAATAGTATTTTGCATGCACCAACGCATGAACATTATGATCGCCAATGCTGATGCCTTTATTGCCCTACCTGGTGGTTTTGAAACTTTGGAAGAACTCTTTCAAATTACATCCTAGTCACAACAGAACTTTCACCAAAAACCCATAGGTATATTAAATGTTAATGGTTTTTATGACGAGTTTGTTTTGTTTTCTTGATCATCTTTGTAGAAAAAGGTTCATCTCACAAGCGACACGTCAAAGTCTCGTGAATCGCTACAACTCTGAACAATTGCTCGATCAACTCAATGCATTTGTACCACAACGTGATCCAGAATGGCTCCACGGAATTGGGAACAAGGCGTGAAAGAAGAAAAAGCAAAAACTTGATTTGACTTTGTCTTTGTGAATTTTTGTTTTCTCTTATGGTTTTAGTTTTTGTAATTTTTCTTATTTCGAGCCCGATTTGCGGTTTCTGGTAAGACCTTCTACACTCTTCCTATCTTTATTTTGACATTGGGGACAATGTCTTTAATTAGTTGGGGGGAGGGATAGTTGACATTACCATGTACATAGTTTAGTTAAAAAAAAAAAGCTAATCTTTATTGTTACTAACTTATTAGATTTATGATGGCAGAGTAAGGAGTATTTTTTCTCTTGAGACGCATCTTAACTTGCATTTCATAATAGGTCTTAAATCATCTTTGTTCTTGTATATATATTAAAAAAAAAAAAAAAACACACACACACACACACAATTTTGATCTTTTCAATTGATTTTGATACAAGCATGTGCTGAATCTGAGCTTAATTGATGATAAAAGTATGCAAAACAGTTTATAGTTGAATCATTTTCATGATATACATGTGTATATGATTGTGGATATTAGGAAGAAGGCATGGTTGAATTGAGTGAATGTTCCATACCTTTGTGAGTTTTGGGCTTTTCCAAGTTTGATACTTACACTTGGTTATTTTCTTTCATGAGTGATGTCAATTATGAATTTATTTTCTAGAACTTGCATTGAATCGATTTGAGATTACATTGGTCTGTATGTTGCATGAAAATGACAGAGGCATTTTTTTCTTGACTTAGCCGCTTTGGCCAAATAAACCTACCTTGCATTTATCCAATTATTAACTCCCTCTAAACCTATTTGCCTATTCTTTGTTCTTAGCTCATTACAAGCTTTGAGTGAAAAACCATGTTTTACCTTACCTTAGGGAATGGGAGAGCATTGATTTTCTTATTGGAGGAGTTCTTTTGCTTGCAATGATTTAAGTGTGGGGGAATTGGTGTGCTGATACGAAATGCTTGGTACAAAAAAAAACAAAAAACAAAAAACAAAAAAACAAAAAAAAACAAAAAAAAAAAAGAATAGAAAAAGGAAGGAATGTGTGAAGAGAATGAGCATTTTATGGTTTTGGGTAAAAAAATTTATTCTTTATACTTGAATTACTCCTCAATGCTCTTTTATTCTCTTTGGTTTTAACCTGCTATTATCCATATTGTTCCCTTCCTTCACCTTATAATTTCCATTACAACCTTTTTGAAAGACCTCTTGATTTTTGCAATTTATTTGATCTAAGTAGTGGAGAATTGATGTATATGCAAGCCTATGGTAAAATACTTTCATAATTTGACTGAGTTGAGCGTAAACAGTTAACCTAAACACCTTGTGTGATTTGAGTGACACTTGTGAAGAATTTTACTCAATCTGAACATGCCTATTTCTGATTAAAGCATGATTATGCTATACTTTATTCTCAATTGATTTGATTCAACTATTCTTTGTTAAGCATACTTTACTTATTAATTATGGTTTATATTTAATACAATGCTTGTATTTAAAAATTAGTTGAATTGATTAAATAAAATATTACATGTTTGTGGGTATCATCCTGGTAAACCCTCACGAGACTACAACTCGTCCACTAGGGACACCTAGGGGTTTAAAGGCTTGTGGCACAGGCTAAGTGCCATCGTGTTTTCCTACGAAAATGGATTAGATTAGGTACAATCAGTTTTTATGTTTTTAGTTTAATAATATTATGTTTCTTGTTTTTCTTTAGTTTTGTTCTTATGTGTTTTGCCCAGAGTACAAAAGCTTAAGTGTGGGGAATTTGATCAATCAATTTGAGACACTTATGTTAGCTTTGTATTAGGCATTATTAGATGTTTATTGTGCCCAATATTAGTACTTTAGATGAGTTTAATGTTGTTGGGCTTCATTGGGCTTTAATGCAAATATTGAATAATTTTCGGATTTTGATGCATTTTGACCTTTCTTCCTTGGTTAGGTCATAACTTGGGACTCGGTGATCCAATTGAGGTGATCTTGGTGTCTTTGGAAAGCTAAGACAATGCTCTACAAGTTTCATGAAGAACTCAAGAGCTGGATCGGAATGCTAAGGGTCCAAAATTTCCCTGCAATGCAGAGTGGGTTTGCTGTCACGGAACCATCTGGGCAGTATATACATATTGGACTATATAGTGGGTTATAGGCCTCCTCTTGGGCTGAAACTTGGTCACTTGAAAGATAAGACCCATATCTCCAACTTCAATGAAGACCATTTTGTCAATAGATGTCGTTTTAGGCATGCTTCAGAAGCTACAAGTTGGTCTGAAGTTGGAAACACGTTCTTCCAACCTAACTTGAGGTAGGTGAAGTGTTTTTGGCATTTCTGGAGTTCTAAAAGTCCAAATGACATGATTCAAATTGGAGATTTTCAAGGAGACAACTGGCTACAACTTTGATGAAGACATCCAAGCCAAAATACACCGTCTAGGTGATGAATTTGAAGCCAGAAGTCGGATAAGAGTTGTTGACTATAAGCCACCAACCATACACCAACCCACCTACCATGCACCAACCCACCAACCATGCATCAAGCTTCCATTTTTGACAAATTTCAGATTCTTATAGCTTGTATTCAGATTATGTACATGTACAAATTGGCTTCTAGGATTAGTATAAATAGACCCAACCTCTTTGTATTAGAGGCATTCAATTTAGAAGTAAGTTTCAAGAAAGTTTAAGTATTTGTGAGAGTTTTCTTTCTCTTCTTCTTCATTTTCTTTGCAATTTCGTTTTTGTTCTTTAAATTCTGAGTTCTTCCTTCCCATCCATGGAAGGCTAGGCTCTCATAATCAATCCAAGGGATTAGCCATCTTGTTGTTTAATTTGGAGATCTTGTTTTGCTTGTTCATATTGCTTAATTGTTATTCAAGTTTCTCTTCTTCCTCTTTTGATTCTTATCTAGATTAAATTGCTTAATTTGATTTAGATGTTGATGTGGTAGTAGCTTTATTATCATGTATTCAAAGAGGATCACAAAGATTAAACAATATATTAAAGCTTTTTGATAGATTGTTTAGCTTGGTTAAATTCTAGATCTTAAGTTAATCTATGTTGGATGGTGCTTACTTTATCTAACCTTGGTTAATCAAATCCTAGATGCTTATCTAGTAAAGAATTCTTGGATCATGTTAAGGCTTCTTGATGTGATCTAAGGCCAAGAACATGGTTAGCAATTAAGTGAATTCCTTGTGATCAATGATGAGTTAAACTCAAGATCGGTAAATTTCCTTGGATTGGTTGTTTCTTTAGATTTGTTTACAACTTTGAATCTCCTACTTTTATTAATCTTGTTAATCAACAACAAAACCCCCCTTTTTTTAATTATCTTGATCTAATTAAATCTTTGTTTTTGGATCCTTGAGAGACGATTCGGTTCATTCTCTATACTACAAATTAGTTTGTGAACCGGTTATTTTATTTGATAGGTCTCGACAACCTCTTGTCAGGCTCCCACCGCGTAATCACTCGCATCACACATCAACTCAAAGGGTAAACTCCAATCCGGAGGTGCAATGACTGGTGCGGTGGTGAGTTTTTCTTTCAAAACAAGGAAGGCATGCATGCATTCATTATCAAATATAAAAGGTGTGTCCACTACCAAGAGTTTGCACAAAGGTTTCACAATTTTTGAAAAATCCTTTATAAATCTCCTATAAAATCCTGCATGTCCTAAAAAGCTTCTCACACCTTTCACATTCATTGGAGGAGGAAGTTTTTCAATTACTTCAATTTTTGCCTTATCTACTTCTATTCCTTCAGATGTGATTTTATGTCCAAGAACTATGCCTTCCCTAACCATGAAATGGCATTTTTCCCAATTTAAAACAAGATTAGTTTCTTGGCATCTTTTAAGAACACATGCTAGATTTTTCAAACAATTATCAAAGGACTTACCAAACACAGAAAAATCATCCATAAATACCTCTATAAACTTTTCAGTCATATCAGAAAATATGGATAGCATGCACCTTTGAAAGGTGGCAGGGGCATTACATAACCCGAACGGCATTCTTCGATATGCGTATACTCCATAGGGACAGGTGAAAGCAGTTTTCTCCTGATCCTTTGGGTCTACCATGATCTGATTGTAACCGGAATAACCGTCAAGGAAACAATAGAAATTGTGGCCCGCCAATCTTTCTAACATCTGATCAATGAATGGTAATGGAAAATGATCTTTTCTTGTTTCTTCATTCAACCTTCTATAATCTATGCAAACCCTCCATCCTGAGATAGTCCTTGAAGGGATAAGCTCATTCTTCTCATTGACTATTACCGTCATTCCTCCTTTCTTGGGCACTACTTGGACTGGACTCACCCATGGGCTGTCAGAGATTGGATAAATGATTCCTGCATCTAATAGCTTCACAACCTCCTTCCTTACAACTTCCTTCATGTTCGGGTTGAGTCTTCTTTGAGGTTGCCTCACCGGCTTGAAGTTGTTTTCTAGGAGTATTTTGTGCATGCAGAATGAAGGACTAATTCCCTTCAAGTCGGTTATGGTCCATCCAATTGCCGATTTGTGTTCCCTAAGCACTCTTAACAATTTTTCTTCCTCCAATGAATTCAACCCATTGTTTATAATTACTGGACATGAAGAATCTGCCCCCAGAAATGCATAACGGAGATTAGAAGGAAGTTCCTTCAAGTCTAACTTCGGTGTCTCCCCTTTATCTTGAATCCTCACATCTTCCACAATTTGTTCTACATTAGAATCCAAAACAGGGCATGCTTCAAGGGATTTCAACATCATTACCCTTTCCTTTTGTTCACAAGTATATTCTGCCAGGTTTTCAAGAACAAGAGTTGCTTCCAAAGTGTCTCCAACAGTTTGTTGCACGCTTTCCTCGACCATTTTTTCAATTAAGTCCACTCTTAAGCATGATTCTGGTCGCTAGGATGTTTCATTGCTTGAAGACATTGAATGTAACTTTCTCATCTTGAACTCTAAGCATTAGTTCTCCTTGTTGTACATCAATCAATGCTCTACCTGTGGCTAGGAATGGTCTACCTAGGATAAGAGGAGTGTTGGTGTCTTCTGCCATATCTAGCACCACAAAGTCCGCCGGAAAGATAAATTTATCGACTTTCATCAACAAGTCCTCCACAACACCATAGGGGTATGTAATGGATCGGTCCGCTAATTGGAGTGAAATCCTTGTAGGCTTGACGTCACCTATACCCGACTTTTTGAAGATAGAAAGGGGCATTAAGTTGATACTTGCTCCAAGATCGCACAATGCTCTTCCTATGTTGAGATGTCCAATGGCACATGGAATGGTAAAGCTACCCGGATCCTTCATCTTTATCGGTAACTTCTTTTGGAGTATGGCACTACACTCCTCCGTTAACATCACCGTTTCTTCCATCTTCAGTTTCCTTTTATTTGAAAGGATTTCCTTCAAGAATTTTGCATATGATGGCATTTGTTGGAGTGCCTCAGCAAATGGAATGTTAATTTGCAATTTCTTGAACACTTCCAAAAACTTTGAAAATTGTTGCTCTTTTTCCTCCTTCCTCAACCTTTGAGGATATGGTATTTTAAAATAAGGGGGAAGCTCCTTAGGGTTGTCAACTTCTTCTAGAATTTGCCTTTTTGTCTTTTTCTTGGCAAACTCTTCGTCTACCAATTTTTCTTTTGTTTGAGCTTTGAATTGCACAACCTTGGGAATAGAGGAATTGTCTTGTGAATGGCTCCCTTCAACATCAATATCTCCTTCATTGTTGTTCTCAAGTTCTTCCTCATCCTTCTTTTTCTCTTCCTCCTTATTCTCAATTTTCTTCTCTTTTTCTTGTGGGGTTATCACCTTCCCGCTTCTAGTGGTGATTGCTTTACATTCATTCTTAGGGTTTTTCTCGGTATCCCCCGAAAATGTACCTTGAGGCCTTTCCGTCATTTGTCTAGCCAACTGGCCGATTTGGTGTTCTAAATTCTTTATGGATGCCTCTTGATTTTTCATCATTGCTTATTGGTTTTTGATCACAGTTTCTTACCCCTTCAAACTAGCTTGTGTTGCTTGCATAAACTGTCCTAATATATTCTCCAAGTTGCCTTGCTTGTCTTGCGGTATCTTGCCCTGAGAATTAGATTGGAAGTTTGAGCTTTGGCCCTGTTGTCCTTGTCTCCAACCAAAATTAGGATGATTGCGCCATCCCGGATTAGAAGTGTTGGAAAAAGGGTCATTTCTGGATCCTTGTGGGTTATTTCCCATATACTTCACATCTTCTTGCTCCGAGCTTCCAACTACCCCCGCTTCACAATTTCCATTAGCATGGTCACCACTACAAAAATCACAAACTAGAGCTTGTGCTTGTACATTTTTGGCTTGGACGGCTCCCAATTGCTTGGTAAGTGCAGCCATTTGTGCTAGAAGTGCATTATAGGTGTCCAACTGCATGACTCCTTTATTTGGCATTGAGCGAGAACTAGGCAATTGATAATCATTTGAAGCCATAGTCTCTATCAAATCTCTTGCTTCTTCGGGAGTTTTGGTGTTCAAGGATCCACCGGCCGCCGCATCTACCATACTTCTGGTATTCCGAGAAAGACCATTGCAAAAGATTTGTACTTGATGCCAGAGGGCAAATTCATGGTTGGGACACGAATTGAGAAGCTCCTTAAATCTTTCCCATGCTTCGTAAAGTGATTCTCCGTCTCTTTGGCCAAAAGAATTTATTTCACTTCGGATCTTCATCACCCTAGAAGGTGGAAAGAAGCGTGACAAGAATTTCCGCACGAGATCATCCCAAGCTGAAATACTACCCCGAGGTTGTGACTGTAGCCATGCCTTCGCTCTATCTCTTAGTGAAAATGGAAAGAGCCTTAAGCGAATGGCTTCATCCGATACCCCATTCATCTTGATTGTGTCACAAAGTTGAAGAAACGAGGCAATATGGGCATGAGGGTCTTCACTATCCATTCCTCCAAATTGCTCTTGTTGCACAAGATGTAGAAGTGCCGGCTTTATTTCAAAGTTGTTTGCCGCCACCACAGGCCGAACTATGCTCGAAGTGCATCTATCCGCCGTTGGGGTGGCATAGTCACTCATAGTCCTCCTTGGAGGATCATTTCCTTCATTGGCACCTGCCATGTTCTCGCTGGGTTCCTCTACTTGTGGTGCTTGTGTACTGGTGGATGCTTTCTCTTGGTTTTTCCTTTGCCTCGTTCTTGCTCTATTGCTTCTTGCAGTACGTTCCACTTCTGGATCGTAAATTAATTCACTTGGATCAACTGTACCTCGCATACAAAGAACAGCAGTTGAGACACAAGACTAATTACACTGAAATTGATACACACTTCAAGAAAACAAACACGAATTAAAATTGAAAACAAGAACGAAAGAAAATTGTTTCAATTAGGAGTCCCCTTTAGTACTTGTGATATTGGCTCACCGATCCCCGGCAACGGCGCCAAAAACTTGATACAAATTTGGCAAGTATACCTAATCGTAACAAGTAATACGGTGGTAAGACCGAATATCGTTCACTGGGATCGTAGACAATTATCACTTCTCAAATTGGACTACTATTCAAACTTTCATTTGGTCGAAAAGGTCTTAATATTCCTTACTAAGTATAAATAAAATGGTGGTGTGAATTCCTTTGGGGACTTTTATCAAACACTTGGTGGTTAAACTGAAAGTTGATTAGTGAATGAGTAAATTGTCAAGGTTAGATTATACCAATCATCCCTTAATTGTTATGAAATGGTTATTAATACAAGTCCAACTTTAATTATGACAATCAAGTCTTTAAATACCCAAACCTTAATTCCTTAGAGAGATTGAGCCTAAAACCCCATATTAAACCCTAATTCCTTAGGTGGATTAATAAGAAGAATTGCATTAAGAATTAAGACTTAAAGATTACTAGCACTCCAAAATCTATTCATAGATTCATGAATTACTAGGTATCTAATTCCATGAGCATGCATTAGCATCAATTTTCCAATTGTTTACCAAAACAACAAAACATTCCAAGGTTGATCAAGCCAAGAAAAGCATTAAGAGTAGAATTAAATACTCATAAGAAGAAGGAACTTGCATTAAACCCAATCCAATTACAACCAAGTTCTGAAAAGTAACATCTAACCCCAACAAAGGGATTTAGCTAGACATAATCTAATATATCACAAAAGGAAGATGAAAGAGAAGAGAAAGATCAAGAAGAATGATTCAAACTCTATTGAAATCTTCCTCCAAGATTGTTCACAAGCTAATTTCGTGCAGCTGCTGACCTAAAACTACCTTTTTCTGCCCACCCCGTGACAAAAAGAAACAGAATATATATATAGGTGCAGAAAGTTGACGCACGCCGCGGCATCGATTAGTTAACGCCGCGGCATAGAATGGTTAACGCCGCGGCATCGAGTAGTTCACGCCGCGGCGCTCGAGCTTCTGGTCTGCAGGGTTTTTGTGGCCGAAGCTTCCACGCCGCGGCGTGGAATGTATTCATGCCGCGGCATGACTAAGTTTTTCACTCCATCATATTTCTTCTTCCACTGCAGCTCAAAACTCCTTCCAAAAGTTAGATTGGGATGTTTCCTGTAACAAGGATCGCATTAAAATGAATACAAGTATAAAACCACATGATCCCACAAGAACTCATATGAAAATAATGCAAGTGTTAGCAATACAAGTATCAAAATAGATTCCATTAAGAGTGCATGGGAAGTCATCTAAATACACCTAAAATTAGAACTAAACAAACTAAAGTTAACAAGATTTGGGTCCAATGAAGTATATTTTTACACAGTTATCATTAAGTGAGACGAGAAGTAGCTTGTGAAGCCAACCAAGTAGACATTTGGTTCCGTGTGCCAAATCAATAGATGTACCATTTCTAGTCGCCCGAACAATAAATTATGTAGACATTAAGTGTACACAAGTTGTGCACAATAAATTAATAAATAATCAACATGTCATTATTTTAAATATAAAATAATTATGTGACATAAAAACTCATATATTATTTAATGTAAAATGATATATCAATCAATTATTAGTTTAGTGTACACAACTTATATATGCTATGTGTACACAAATTTTTTTCTACATTATGACTATCAATCTTCTATACTTTTGTTAAAACTTTAATGGACAGGAACATAGAGAAATTAATTGCACAGTCAAAACAGATAATTAAGTGCTATAATCATGACTTTAAGGAGTTATCTACACATTGGATAATGTTAAAAGGACATCAATGTATCTCATAATTTAATTAATTTTCCATTGACAATATTTAATAGTTTTGGTGTCACTATACTTGTTCTCACAACTTTCTTTAATTCTTATTTTTTGTCTGGAAGTTTAATTTCTTCGGTGAATATACTCATCTCCTTGAAGTCATTGATTATCCCTTGTAGAGATCTATCTCTTATTTAATTTACAAAGCTAATTTATATAATAAATATATAAATTCTGAATAACATAAGAGTTTAACTTTGATTCACACTATTAGTACTCTCATTTAATTATGTATTGTTAAATTATTAAAAGAGTTTGACTATCACAACAATTACATTTTGTACATGAATGTTATTTTTAATAAAAATATTTATGTCCTACATTGAGTAAAAATAGTCCACTTTAAGTATGTATATAAATTTCTCATTCAAGCCCACGAAAAGAGCTCATTCCAAGATATTAGCCTATTGAATAAGAGAACCTCATACCTTTAACTTTAAGTACTACATTGATCCTCATTTTCTACTCATTGTGGGACATATATATTGCATACCTCTTCAAAAGGCGGCTTCTATGACGGCCTACTCTGACTGTGCCTACTATAAGTGGCTTTCACACTGACCCTTCTGGTACAGATAACCTTTTCCTTAATTGCTCATTTAACAAAACATTGCATACCCATTCAAAAGCTAACATTTGCAACAACCCAATATGGGTGACGTTCACTCTAAACTTTCTATTACAAGTAGTTCTTTCCCATATCGCTCATTTCTAGGTGGGAACCTCCACGTCAATTGACTCTAAATAAAAATATCAATTATTACAATTCAAACTCATAAAGAGAATCCATTCCAAAAAAAAAACTAGTCTATTAAAAAAAAACCTCATACCTTAAATATCACATTAAGCCTTCTTATCTACTCTATGTGATAAAATGACAATCTTCATGCTTCATTCATACTTTCCAAAGTAGTTTAAAGCGTTCACATAGGAGGACAAGTTTGACATTATTGCCATGAACATAACAAAGAGAATTAGACCACCTTCATTAGTAAGGCCAAAAAAAAAGGTCCGTCAAGCATTATTTTCTTTAGAGTAATAATATTTACAGAGACTTTATGAAAAGAGACTTTATTTTTATAAATCCTTCATAAACTTCAACGTGGACTCGTCTAGACAATTTAAAAAAAGGAAAAAGTTTCCATAGATGACCAAAGTATTATCCAATAAAGGTTTATGAGAATAAATTTTATGCAAATATAATTATATCATCCGGTAGCTCCATTATTTTGTGGCAAAGCTAAACCATGTGTTTCAACCCATTTGGACACCAATATACCAAACCTAAGGGTTGGTCTTAATATAGATCACAAAGTTTTTCTAATTTAGTAAGAATTAACTAAGATGCAAAAAATAATACATTTGTGTTCAAAAAATAATTTTATTGTTAACGAAACTTAATCATAGTTCCGACTTTGGTTTCTTTTTAATTGAATTATTTTCCAAGATTTCCTTAACTGCTCTTTTTATTATCTTAACCCTTCATAACTTTGGTGCAAACAACGTATCAACGATTGATCAATATGTTTAACTGTATCCTCCTTTGGAGCTCTTCAATTTGAAACTAGAGGGATGGACAAAAACAGAGAAAGTCAGAGACAGAAAGAGAGATATTAATTATATATGTGAACGCTACATGATTCAGAATACAAAAAAAAAAAAAAATAGATCATACACACACAGTAATAGCTAGCCGCGGGCACATGGCATGAATGTGCCTATAGCATCTTTATTAGTAGCCTTCAATCTCTGCATTTCAAGTGTAGTCTTGCTAACTTATTTAGATCGAGCTAACCATGCCATCTTCTGATGATTCTTTAGAGGTCACACTGGCTAGATCTAGTTCAGCAGATTTTTTGTTAACAAAATTACAATGTTTTCGGATTTCTCCTTTCTTCCCAGTTAGCACTCCAATGTTACCCATTTTTATCATTGACGCCTCAAAGCTAGCAAAGAAAGCATTTTGGTCACTACTGAACTTGTTGACGATATTAATGGTATCTGCGCCGGATGTTGAAAACAGCTCTTGGTCACTCTGAAGCAATCCCTTCTTGACCTGAAGATTGGAGTAGTAGTTCTTGTCGAATGTGTCAGGAGTGGTTGGGTCGAAATTGGCC
Organism: Styphnolobium japonicum; assembly: GCA_023212625.1. Classification (NCBI taxonomy): domain Eukaryota; kingdom Viridiplantae; phylum Streptophyta; class Magnoliopsida; order Fabales; family Fabaceae; genus Styphnolobium; species Styphnolobium japonicum. The sequence goes on along the minus strand of JALBWW010000003.1, from coordinate 12,504,779 downwards.
AGGTTAGTCCCAGGTCCACCATTGGGGCATATTTTGCGCAATGCTTGTAAATAAGTTGTGTCGAGAGTTGGATCAGGTTTGCCAGTGCCGCTGAAGTTGTATAATCGGTCAACGAATAAAAAGCAGTGAGATCTGCCAAATGTATGGGCACCTGAAAATGAAAGTATATACAGTCATATACTCATCATTCCTGTGCTGCGATTTTTATTAAAGTGAATTCCTGAAAAGTCAAAATTTCATACCTGAGAGTGCAACTAGATCAGTAGTGTTGAGACCTTGAGCAGCAAAGGCTGATTTGAGTTGATCCAGGGTGAAGAAGGGAGCTGGAAGGTTTTGCTCAGCAAGGGTTCGGTTTGCTGTTAAACTATCCCTTCTTCCCAATGGAACTTTCCAATCAGGACCATGAGCCTGTCAATACTTGTACTATTTTAAGACGGATAAAATAAAAGCAATTCTTAAACATGGCTAACAACGTTGACTTTGAGCTAACATCCTGTGAAGTATATACCGATTAATTTTTCAAAGATAGCTTTTGAGTTAATATCCTTCTGTAGAACATAACTATATTTTTCTGAATGATTTGATTTGACTACAAAGAGAGTAACTCAGAAGCCACCTTAACTCAAATATATCATTTTATGACTTTATCTAAAAATCAACTTTAATTTCGACAATCTGTGACATAAATTCACTTTAATTTTAATCATAACACAAGTAAAATAAATTCGGAACTGCATTTAAACTATCTTAATTAGCCCTACTGAAGTTGAATTTAAGACTCTTTTCCTTTTTGAAACATTTAGCATAAAATGAGAATGGGTTAATGGGACATGTACCAGAACTGAAGATATTTCAGCTGCTAGGGCAAGAATATCGGCACAAGAAACTGTGGCAGGACAAGCACTTTCCACCGCTGCCTTGATCTGGTTGACCACATCCAAACCTCTTATTGAGTTGTTATTTGGTGCTGCTTGTTGCTCGCTCACTATCGTAGCGGTGTTGTTCAACAAAATTGATCCGTCACAGCCCTGTCACAATTAAGCATGGATAACACAATCAAATTATTAAGACTTTCTCTTCTTTAACATTTTATCAGTTCCCAATAGAAATTTTCGACATTCCAAACTGCTTTACTTTTACTTTGACTTAAGATAGGGACGTGGAGTAGTGGGATTTAATTGACTAACAAACTGGCCCTTTACGAACCCATGCATTTTAATTATCTAATTGCAAAAAAGTTCATCAAAACTTTAAATGGAAATTGAATACCTAAGAGTAAAGTGTTCAAAAAATAACAAATACTCAGAAGAAACAAAAAGGAGTTCATAATGAGATTTATGCACTCGAGTGCTTGTGGACTAAACCATATTTACTCCCTTATCCAATTCCAATGGCTGAGTTTGAAAGTGGCCTCATTATGCATAGTATACTATATAGTTTGTAAGTGGAAGCTGTTAAAAGACGTGTACTTCATGGTTACTGGATAAAAAAAATTAAAAAAGAAGAAGAAGAAAGAAACGAAGTGAATTATTTAAAGATAAATACCATATACATAATTTGCCTCTTGTAAAAGACACAATTTAAAATAATTTGACTAAATTTTCTAGATGTATAAGTTATAAAAGCAGCATTAAGTATATTTAAAAAGCACAATAGAAGATGGGTTTTTGAGCAATTGAAGTTGGAAAGAATTCACTTTAAAAATTAAAAAAAAATGAGCTGACACCAAACTTGGTAAGTTATGAGTAACCAAGTATACATACTTGAACAAAACAGTCATGAAAGTGAAGCCTGACGAGACTGGCAAGCATACGGGGATCCTTCTTTGAAACTTCCCTTACGACCTCACGCACAATTGAATGCACCTTGGGACAAGTATTCTTGTAAAACGAGGGATCTAGCTGTGCATCTGAGGAGGAGGGTAACCCTCCAAGTACAACCACTACACAACACAGAGCTGTCACTGTGAGACGAAGGGAGCCCATTTTTATTTTTTTTTATTTGGAACTGTGTGTGTTGCTGTTGCGAGAATGGGCAGATAACGAGCCTTTATTTATAGAGACAAATGGCCATCGCTAGGGATAGATGATGAAAAGCAGTACCAAGGTGTAGCGCCTCGCTACGGTATATGTGTGGACCCCATAAAAGCCAAGTCCACTATTGCTGATGGCTACTTGATTCTTAATGAATTCATATATTATTACTAAATAAAGTGGTCGTACTGAACTGACACGTGGGCGGCACGACCACTATTTGTTGGTACAATCTAAATTTTCTTGGCCGTTGCGTTATTATTTCTACTTTATGAGTGTGGTGGGAGTATGTTATTCAACAAAACATAGAGGAGTGTGGTGAGAGTAAGTTGACAAAACATAGAGGAGTGTGGTGGGAGTATGTTATTCAACAAAACATAGAGGAGTGTGGTGGGAGTATGTTATTCAACAAAACATAAGAGGGTTGAATTAAAGTAAGCTGTGCTTACCAAGTTGTGTTACGAGGAACATTGCCTATAGGCTTCTTTTTAATTTTTCCACACATTCATTTTGAACACAGGCTCCTCTTGGTCTTCTTATCCATTATTTGTTCCATTATTGCTTTCTTTTCTAGTATACTCATTATTGCCTCCTTTAAACATTTTAAAACCTGAAATGAGTAGGCTGGCTTTTGGGTAATAAAGTCTCACCCATATATGCTTTGCTACGAAGTCACAGGGCTTATTGGATAAGCTTTTAACAAGAGATTTTTTTTTAAGAGAATAGTTATTTTATATTTAGATATAAGTTTGTAAAGTATTTTTAAGTAATAGAATGACTCATAAGTTATTTAAATAAATAAGAATAGCAAAAAAAATTTATAGTAAAATTACTAAAAATATAAAGTATTCAAAATATAAGAAATAGAGTTTATAAAGGAAGAAAAAAAGAAGACAAGAGATATAATTTTTAATAAAGATAAAAGATATTTTTGTCAATAAATTATATTAAAATTCATTCATCCTTCTCTTTTTTTTCAGAAGCAGGGGATCATTAACTTCTAAAAAAAAAAATAATTGAGTTTTTTTTACTTCTATATTTTTTAAAAATTTTATCCAAACATACATAAAAATTTATGGAAATATTTTTTAAAAAAATAATTTATTTAAAAAAAAAAACCTATCAAATGCACTCATATTCCCACATGTAACTCATGATTTTTCAATTACCTATCATGAAAAAGGATTGTTTAAACTTTTAAAGTGCAGCAAAACTTTAGAAATTAAAGGATAAAAAAAATTATTATTAACAAAATATTAATGATTTAGATTCTTATAATTTGAATATTAATTTAATTGTGTTTCTTTTTTTTATAAATTTTTTGCTAAAATTTTAAATTTTAGTGCACCCGCTTTATAATTTACAGATTAAGTTTTTTATAGCTCCTCAAAAGCATTACAAGTAAAAAAAATTGTCTTCTAAAACATACTATTTAAAAATTGTGAGTTCTTATACATAAAAGATATAGAGCAGTGAAAGATGTAATGAATTCTGGCTGTAAATAATAAAAGTATAGAATATTTAAAAAGGTTATGTATTCTATATTTCAATTGGTGACAAAAAAAAAATTGTCACCGACATGATGGATATTGGATGGTCACTCGACATATAAGTTGTAACTAAATTATTAACAGTCTATGTTACGTTTTGCTACTGTAGTTTCATTTTATTTTTATGTTTGTTACTTTGTTAGTAGAAAAAAAATATTTTATTGTATGTCTTATATTTCATAAAATCAGAAATTATTATTTTCTTCGAGAGAGATGAGATTGTTGATTTTATATTTTATAAAATGAGATTTAATTTATTTTTACTGATAAATTCTTATTTACTTTATAAAATGATAATTATTTATTTTTATTAAATCTAACATATCTAAATTTTGATTTTTTTTTACATGTCTTAATTTACTCTTCATGTCTTGCAATTAATTTTTGATACTCATGTTAAAAAATTTTAAAAAATAATAACTATGCAAGTATAGAAAAAATTTATTAAATAAATATAATAATATAGGATAAAATAATTATTATCTAACATATCACAAAGAAAATATTATAAAAAATTATATTAAATATCTTATCTAAAAAATTATATGCGTTTTAATTGTTTTCTCATAATTAAAACATTATTTGTTCTTTTTTAATGACACTATTTTTTGTCAAGTTATATAAAAAAATTAATTTAAATATGATAAATGAGAAAAATTAACACTCTTTTTTTTCCTTATGAGAAGTATTTATGTCATTTAAATCAATTTTAATTATATTCTTCATTAATTTCATATATTCATTCTAAAAATTACCAAACTGTGGATTGATAATAGTTATTTCATTGTAACTCATTTTATTTCATGCTGATTTTATTCCTGTTACATAAATCATTAACTTTGTACCAACATTATAATGTTTTAAAATCTTCAAAGAATTTGAAAGAGCAAAGTTCTAAAATATAAAAGTGGTAAAATATATAAGATTTCAAATGTAATGTACGAAAGGTACTTTAATAAAATTCTTAAAAAATAAATATAATTTATCAAATTACTAATAATTTAGTAACAATGTATGAAATGATAAAAATATTAATTTTATCATAAATAATTAGTCAAGTACATTAAAAGTTCCAGATCTTGTTAAGGTAACGAAAGACTCCGAGGGAGGCAGAAACTTATCCACCACTAACGCAATATCTTGGGTAGTTGGGATCTAGTTCCGTTGAGGAAATCTATCCCTATGGGTATTTAATATTTATGAGAATGCAGACAAAATGGTAGGGGAAGCATTCATTTGTACTGTGGCAAGGACACAGATAGATCAGCTACTGCAATCTCGAGAAATGTATAAAAGAACGTGAATGTTGAAGAGTCAAATTAGGAAAATTCGTCTCAATAGTTTTGCTTTTTTTTTTTTGGAGAATAATTATTATTTTTAATTAAATTTTATTTTATTTATATTATATTTTATTTATTTAAAGTATATAAAATTAATTATAATTTAATATTATTTTTTATAACTAAAAATATATTTTTTAAAAAATTAATATTATAAATTTTTAATTATTTAATTTCAAATTATTTAAAAAATTTTAAAAGAGAAATATGTATTTGTCTTTAATTAAATAATTTTTTTAATCATTTTATATATTTTTTAATAATTTAATACATAAAAGTAATTTTTTATACAATCTAAACAAAACTCTTTATCATAAAATCGATTATGAATTAACATATTCAAATATAAATTAATTTTTTCATAATTAATTTTTTTAAAAATTAATTATACACATAATTAATTTTTTACATAATTTTTTTTAACAACTAAGCTAATCCAACTATACAGAATTATTATGATAATTATTGTTATTTATTAATATTATGATAAATTATTAAATATTTATTAATACTAAATTTTTAATTGAAATATTAGAAGGATAAATGTTTGAATTTGGATCTTCTACTTTTAGGAGACACCTTTAGGCTAAATGCGCTGTGTGTGCAAGTATTATTAGTTGTTAGTTATGTTTAGTGAATTTTTATATATTTATTATAAACATGAATAATTAAGAAATCTTTAATAATTAATTAAGGCATGCATAATTAAAAATATATATCTTGTCAAAAAAATGAAAAAATATATATCAATAACGTAACAACTCCTTATTTGTATTTGTTTAAATTTAAAATATTTAAATACATATAAATTTGATCTAAATTAGACCACAAGTTATTTCTCACGGTGTAGAGCTTCCGATATGAAAGCAAACCAACTCTTGGCACTTCGGCCGGAAAGCTGACTTTTTGTAAGTAAAAAGGACATTACGTGGTAAGATGCTTGTTTCATACAGCTAACTTGGACAACTAAACTTCTTTTGGCATGAAGAATATCTAGAACCATGTACCCACGTGCTGAAATGGCAGTTTATTACAAATTGTCTTAATATTACGACTATATGATACAATAGTCCATCATCATCTCCTAAAACCAACAATTGTCACTGAGTTCATATTTTTGGATTCAAATTTCTCCTTAAGTCTATTGGTTATAGGATTTCAATCTATAGAATTTTAGATCCCCGGTGCTCATCTTGATTTTCTTACAAACTTTTCGATTAAGAGAAATCTTTAAATCTTACTCTGTAGGCCTAAAATGAAACTAACCAGTGTGAATTTAAGATTTCTGAATTTGATAGGAAAAAAAAAATTCAAACAAAATTAGCATAATATACTTGGTACAGGTAGAACTTTTATATATATATATATATACCCAGATATTTGTTTCTAAAATGGTCGCTCATTCCTTTGTCCTGCCCAAATCAAATGTGTGTTTTTTATTTTTTAAAGTATAATTATTTTTATATTTTTTAAATATAATCCTTATCAACAATGACAATTACAATAATCAAATTTTTAACTGACATTTTTATTTATTTATCTCAGTGCTGGAGAGAACATTCGAGAAAGAACAATGCTAGATACCTTTTATAAACCAAAGACACCCATATTACATTTATTATATTCATATATATATATATATATAAGATTGTTGTACTTTTACTTCTGTTTTTTTCTTCACTGATTTGGATTAATAGAGCAAAGAAAATGACATTCGTCCTTTTTTAAACCTGCTCCCTTTCCCTAATTACAAACGCACATGTTGTGACCCTATGAAAGTCTGTAAAAAAGTTCTATATGAATAACAGAACTTCATAAAATAAATGGGAAACAACGGATGAGGTATCGAAAGGACAAGAGAAAGAACGATCGAAGAGTCGATACGTTATTGATTATTGTATAGGAAACTTCCACGATTTATGTTGGCTTTATTTCGTCAGTTTTTTTAAAAAAAATTTGTGAAATTAACATTTTAACTTATTATTAACGCTTATAATAAGTGTAATTTTTTAATATTTGATGTGGTTTTAAAAAATTATAAATAAATAAATTTATATTATTATCATTAATTATAACTTTTTTTCTAATGATAAACGTTTAATTCAACATCCCTTATATTTGAATTGGTTTTGTAATTACTTATCGTTTTAACAACATTTATACATTTATAAAAGTCTTCTAGACGTTTATTTGATGAAGACTTTCAAGAGTCCCTTGAGCGTAGATAAGATCGTCCTGAGATATATATGCTGATATTGTGCACCAACAAAAAGAAGTACACCACATATAGCAGAGCGATAAATTAATATTGGTATAAGATTTAACATACTTATATTATTTAATAATTTTTTATAAAATATAAATTTTATTTATTTAATCATTAAATTATAACTATTTATCATATTAATTATTTATGTCAAATTTTAAAAAACTTGAACATCACTAGAAATATAATCAAATAATTCTTATTTTCATATATTTTTAAAATATATATTACATTAATCTTGAAATATATATATATATATATATATATATCAATGAAGTATAAAATAATTTTATATTAATGTAAAATTTTATACAGATAAATATAATAAGAACTTTTAATACAATAATAAAATTTGATTTTGTGAGTGAATTATTCAATAAAAAAAACTATTGTAAGAGTGATTTTAACTTACACCTATGTTAATTAATCTCTTCATATATATATGCTGATCTTAATGCAAGCGAAAGTAATCGTATAACTACTTCAATTTACTCAAACACTAGGGATATATTTGGATGAGAAATTCAGAGAGAGAAAAAATATTTCTTTTTGAAATATTGTTTTAAAGGAAAAAATAAAATTGAAATTTTTATTTAACAATGCCAATTTTTCCACACTCATTTTTTAAGTTAGTACTTTAAAAAAAAAAAAAAAACCTAGAAGACTACAACAACCTATACCCGACAAGTTGGTTGATAATTTAGGATAAATTGTCTCGAAATCTCAGTTTTATATAATAGAATATCTCATTCTCAATGAGACTGAGTCATCATTTTCAAATTATAATCTATTTGCTATAGGATTCAATCCACAGGCTTGCATATATAAAATAAAACAAGTGTATTGTACCAAAAAAATAAATAATACGACTAAGAAACAGCAGTTGGTTTAATTTTACACTCAAGTCTAGCTATATCTAGATCATGATTTGAATGTGCATATTGTTTCTTCTTTTTTTTTTTTCTATGTTGAATTGTGTATTTGTTTTAAAACCTGCACAAATGTATTATTAGCATCTATACTATCTATAACATAATATATAGAGAGAGAACTATAAATAGATTTTTTAAAATAAAAAAATTAAATAAAAAATTTTAAAATTAATATTTATAAACTGACCATCATTAAAACTAAATTCAATCTCATCCACCCAATTCGTAGAGTCCGAATTAAAATTCAGCGGGACACATTTTTTATACATAAATACAATATAAATTTTTTAAATATACTATATTTTTAATTAATTGTGAATATTATAACTTATACTTAAGAAACTATTATAATTCTCTCTTAATTTTAAATCATATTAATTATTTCTCTATTTTTTCTTTGAATAAAAAAATAAACAATGAAAAAAGGTTTTACAAGCAAACTATTTTAGTTGTATAAATTATATTACCAAATAAATACTATAATATTAAAATATTTTTTCCATTGCCTTTTTTATTTTCAAAATATGTTAGGATCACAACTTATACCCACAAAATATTATAATTAGATTTTACAGACTACAATATGATAAATGACTTTTAGAATTTAGTTTTCCATGTTTTGTGAGTGTATGGTGCCCGCCTTTTGTATCTAAAGGCTCCCTCAAAAAATTTTAAATTCCATTACTCTTACACACAATTTCTTTTTGTTTTCTTAAGTATGGCCCCTCAAACAATGAAGATTTTAATATTTAACTCCGCCATTGAGTGTATGATTATTTAATTAACATTAGTTTCTTTTTTACAATATATATATTTATTAAAAAAAAGAGTGTGTCAATAGTACACTTATTATATTTATTCCAATAGTAACAAACTTTTGATATTTAGATATGAACTTTTTAAATATTTTTTAAAAACTAAGTCAAACTTTGAATGCTAATTGTAAATGCAAAAGTTTTTGTAAATTCTGTATATAAAAGTGTAAGTACTGTTTTAGGAAGAGTACAGAAATTATACTCTTTCATAAAAAAATTGCAAGAATATTTAACAAAATATTAAAAGTTTGTAAATTTGTGAGTGAATTTTAAAAATGTGTATCCTAAAATGCCTATATTATTTTTATAATAAAAATGATAGAAAAGTAGCGGAAGAAAATTGAGATGCATACGTACGCACCAGCGGAACTTCTTCGGGGCATAGGGTCAGCTGCCCGCCTGTTCCCCTCCCACCTTTTTGTTATTGTTTTCCAAGACATATATATGGATAATATGTGCTAAATCAATGTTGAAAAAATTAGACTGAATAGTAAATTAAAAAAAAATTTAGTTCAGGTTCAATTGATTTAATTATTTGGTCGAATTGGATGATATCATAATTACATATTAAATAAATAAATATATATATATATATATGACTCATAACACACATTACCAATAATAAAATACATAATAAAGTTTTAAGATTTTAATTATCAAGTCTCATATCACTCTCAACTAAGTAGTTAAGTGATTAAAAAATTAAAAAATTATAAAAATTTTTTTAAAAAAAGATGACCGGTTCACTTTGATTTTATCCCGGTTCAACTCGATTTTGACCGGTTTTGTCCAGTTTTGACTAATTTTGATCGGTTCAACCCCGGTTCAACTATGAATCCAATTTTGACATTGAACTATAACCGAATAACGGACCGATTCACGGTCCGACTGACCGATTCAGTCCAGTCCGATCCTGATAACAATGTGCTAAATTCTATCATTTTTAGTCTAAATTTATGATGCTATTTAATTTTGATATTAATATGTTATACATTCACTTTTATGAAATAAATATTGTTATAACAAATAGTTTTTATGTTTGGTCTTATGCTTTTTTCATATGCTAAACTCAATTTAACTTACACATAATGTCAAAGTCGAAGTCTTAAAAAATGTTCTCGTATTTTTATTTTGATAATTTCATTTATAGTAGTTAAAGATTAGTAACACTAAATTAGCAATTTCACCTTTTTTTATTATTGTCAAAAGATTATTTTTTTTTTCTAATTTTGGAATTTCTATACCATTGTTACATACTAAACTTTCAAGATTTATAATATATATATATATATTTACATCGTTAAATATCTTAAATTTACGTACATTTTTTCTAGTTATTAGTAATTTTTTCTAGTTATTAGTAATTATTTTATTTTAATTAATTAATTTATCCATATTTATCGTTTGTTCCCCTAAAATTTTGAGACAAGTTAGGTCACTTTGTATACATAAAGGCTATGTGTGAAATAATTAAAATGCTGAAACCTCCCTCTATCCCGATCCACTTCCTTCACTTCTACACTTTTTTTTTGGACTAAAAATATATTTATTTATTTAAATTAATAAAATACATTGAAAACAATACAAATTTAACATCGTTAAAAACTTAAAAGAATGAATCTACAAACAAACTCACAGCACCCAGGTTAATAGCATAACACGGTAAAATGCCTACAAATGTGACAAAATCAAAGTGACCGGAATATCATGCTTTCGGATCTGTAACGTTGACGCCCAAATCTTGATTGAATCTGTAATGGATCGAAGCTAATCTACCAATCTAAACCAAACAAACACTGCAACAAGACGGGAAACCACCGCAATAAGACCGGAAACAAAACGACGCTGCATCAAGACAACGAATAAAACACTGTCGCACTCAAGTGATGAAAACACAAAAAAAAAAAGAAAGAAAAGTCATATCTATGCAAAAAAACTACTTGTTTAGATAAAAGAAAAAAAAAACGATGTAGAGGGGTGATTTTAGGCCAAAACCACCTCCTTCCAGTGGATGAGAAAAAATAAAAAAGATGAGTAGAAAGAAGGTTGAGAGAACAGCTAGGGTTCTACACTTATTTTTTAAAACCAATTTTTAAACTACAATTTTTAAGTTATTTTTTATCTAATTTTAAAATAAAAAATGTATAAACATAATATATCATTATTTATTTATGTATTAAATTTTAACATTTAAATTCATTGCTAATTATTATATATTTCAGCATAGACTTTCATGCCATTTGTCTCCATGTGCACGACTGGAATCTATACACGTTTGAAACTTTAGATAGAGTTGCGAAGCACGGCAATTTCTGACATGATCCGTGTAAGATGGGAGAGAGAATATAAGAGGAAAATAATGCTAGAGACCTATTTTTTTTAATACAACATGATGATAGTACTTAGGGGATCAAATTACATTAATTAATTCTTCATTAATCTTTAATGTGGAAACGAACGTTACCAATATATTTAATATTGCTGTACTCAACAATATTATGCAGATAAATCTATACGAAACTTTAAAAAAAATGGGGAACAATATGCAAGGAATTGAAAGGACAAGAGAAGTGATCCAAGATTTGGTGCATTAACATTATTTATTATGTAGGAAGCTTCAATCTGATACCACTTGTACGAAGTAGTGGTTTTGTTAATACTTCTAGCTTTGATTGCATTAATTCAACTTTAATTAATTCAGGTTAATGCTAACTACCGCCTAATTAATTATACATTTCAATGATTCAATTCAACTTTAATTAATTTAATTCAATTCAATGCTAACTACCACTTAATTTACATTTCAAACCATCACCACACTCTTTTCTTTTGGCCTCATTCTGTATTCACTTGCGTTTCCTAAGTTGCTTTGTTTTTTTATATTATTTTCTCCAAACTTGGTACACACCATATATGATTATTAATGTTTCATTGTAGAAACCCACATTTTTTATATCAATTATGTAAATTTCATACACCTAAGAGCACTTCAGTTGTCACGTGAGATGCATCTAATTGGGGAAGAATAATGTTAGTTTTCAAACTATATTGAACTAAGTCTTTTTTCAAGTTCTCATTTTCTAGAACGGTGAGTGTCTTTTAGAGAAAAAAATATAAAATTATAACTATTGATAAAAAATTATGAGTTCAAAATTTTATAAAATACATGTACATATATAACATATTATGGATATAACTCCAAATATAGATATAATCTCAAACTTGAACCAAAATTGCATTTCATCTTATTTTTAAACTTTGACAAATTGCTTACTTATCGCCATTAAATATCTAAAAAATTCACTTATTATTAGTTATTAGTAAGATATGTATATTAAAATATTTTTAAAATAGATTAATCTCATAATTTCTTCTTTAAAAAATCAAGTTGATTTTTTAATATAAAAGTGAACAGAATATAATTTGATAAATTAGTATTATGAAAAGGAATACAATATATGTATTTATTACTCTAATAAATTATTAATATGCTATGTATGTTTATTATATATAAAAAAAATATTGTTCTTTTATTTTTTAATTTTGTTTTAATGTTTGGCTAGCCCCCGAATTCAACTTTTTCTTAGTAAAAATCATGCTTTCAATTATTTTTTACATGAAATACTTATATTATTATTATATATTAGTTAATAATAATGACAAAAACACTCATCTAATTAAGTAGGTATTTGTGTGTCTTTTGCGACGGGACATATTTAGAGACAAATTCTTTTCTATGGGCCGGGACAGGACTAAAGAAAAAATTGTCTTTGTTTAGTAAATGGGAAACATAACGAGGGCAAAAGATAGAATTAAGATCCTAATCCCCTATGTGTACTTGCTAAAAATGTATAAAAATATCATGATTTAAAAACATAGTAAAGGATTTAACAAAATGAAAATAAATAAGAAAATAAGAGTACAATTTTTCTTACACAATAGATATATATTATATATCAATTATTTACAGTAAAATAAATATAAATATCAATTATACTTATCTTAACAATTTTCTAATTGTAATCATTTCACTTATATATTAAATTATCAACTTAGTTTTGTCAACTTAAATAATTTTTTGTTGTAATATAGAATTTATTAATAATAAGTGAGTTCAATTTTTTTAAAAAAAAAAATCAACAGTGCTAAGTTAACAATTAGTCAAAGACAAAAAAATAAAATAATTTATGATCAATTTTAAAATATATTATAATTTTGACAAACTTCAATGGGATAGAGTGTAATTTATTCTAAAAATTTAAAAGCTACTTAAGTAGTTAAACTTCATGACAACACATTATTGATAATATTATAAACACTTTTATAAGAGTAGATCAAAATCAAACATTTTGTAATATAACTTTTGTTAAATATTTTAGTCTACCTGAATTACGCTAATGACGTTGGTGTTACACCTGTAAAAACGTCAGCCGTGGTGGAATTATTGTGTAGATGGCCATTATTTGCGATGGCAACACCATTCCAAGTGGCATTGCCGCATCATCCACTTCCTAACACCATTATATTGTTTTCTTTTCTCTCATTCTCTTTTTCTTCTTAAAAAAATTACATCTCTAGTAAAAAATGTTAAATTTATGATATTTAAATATTAATGATCATATTATAATTAGCTTAATTACTATATTAAAAATTTGTCTACTATATCATGATTTTTAAAACTAAATTTTAAATAATCATATTTTTAAATTAATTTTTAGTGCATCATGAATTGTTGTCACGAATTAAATTTATAATTCCTATTTAACTTAAAAAATTTTCATACTCAAGTTACTTGAGTAACCAAGTGACAGTTTAAATAATTGTAGTAATCTTTTTAAATAATAAATATTTTTCAGTCGTGAAACATAATATATATAAATATATAAATATATATATATATATATAAATATATATTTCTCTCTCACTCTCTCACATCAGTTACGTGTCACTTACGCTCACTCCCCACGTTCCCAGTCTTCCCTCTCCGCCGACCGACCTCACCTTGTCTCCGTCATATACTCCTACTGTCCCAACGACTTACACAAGTCAAAGTCTCCTTTCTTTAGTTTATTATTGAGATTTTGTTAATAATGTCGTGCATATTGATTAAAGAATTATCAATTTGTATTTGTTTGAATAAAAAGAGTTTAATTATTTTAAGTATTTTAAATTAAATTTTTAAGATAATATGTATAAGAAAAAATATAATTGAGAAGATTCTCACGTATAACAGTATTTTAAAAAATTAATTTTTTACATTTTAAATAAAAAATATCTTGTGAAACAAAAAAGAATAAAATATAAAATAAAATATTTAATATTTTGAAAATTTAAAATGTATTTAATAAAAAAATTTAAAAATAATTATTTATTAAATAATATGATTAATTACGAATATTAAATGTTACTTACAACAATACCTAATCACGCTTGTCACCACTTATTATTATTGTTTTGATTTCAAAACAGCCCCTTCTCTTTCTTCCATCACTTCATGGCCCTCTTCTTCGTTCTTCCATCACTTTTTTTTTTTAAAACGTAACGTTCGTTAACTTCTTTTAATATAATTTTTTTGTAAAAATATTATTTATCTTTACTAAAAATTATATTTCATATATTTTTCCTAGTACAAACCTTATCTTCCCTATTCTGAATATTTTACATGTTCAATAATTTTGTTATAAAAAAAATTTATGTTATTTTTTATTCAAACAAATTTAAAAGTTCTTATATTATTTAAAAGTCCTTTTCATAATTGTATCTAAATATAAATATATTAGTTAAGTCTCTATTAAAAAAATCTATAAAAAGCTCTTTCTTTTAAAAACTTATCCAAACATGCACAAAGTCTTCCAACTTCAAAGTCTCTCAATCAAGCATTATTTTTTTTAAAATGTAACTATCATTTTTCAAATTTAAAATAAGTTGAAGTTTACATTAATTTAAAATATAGTTTAAATTTAATTTATTATCAGCATAAAATATTTTACATTATCATTCAATTATGTGTTAACACATTATTAAAAGAGTTAGACTTCTGAGGTAGTCATTATGAAAGTCAAACTTCTTTAACGATTTATCAATATATGATTAGATGATAGTGTAATTTTTTTTATATTAATAAGAAATCAAAATTTAAATCATTTAAAATATATTTTAAGTTTTCAGTGAAGAATTAAATGATGGCTCTATTTTAATTTTTATTCAAATTTAAAATTTTGTAGACACACAACTATTATTAAAATGTGGTAACTTTGGTTTTTGTTATATAAATATATTTCTACAATGAAATATCTACATTCATACAAATGTTGTTGAAAATTAGACTAGTGAACTAATGAGATTTTCATTATGGTTCAATCGTTTAAGTTAATTGGTCAAATTGGACGACATCATAATAATAATCTATATACAATAATATAAAATACATAAAAACATTTATAAAATGTAAAAAATATTAAGCTTTTTTTAAATAAAAACTTTAATGTTAAGTTGATTCAACTTGATGAATAGGACAACTCAATCAAATTTTAACTGATTTTGACCAGTTGAAAGTAATCTAACTGTGAATTCGATCATAAGATTAAGTCATAATTATCTAAGTGTTCGATTAGTGATGTTCGATTAGTGATTAGACTGGTTAAACCATCTAATTTGATCCAATTCTAATCACAATAATTAATTCATTCTTATTAATAAATTTGTATGACATATTTGAAAGTTGTTAGACTTTTTTTAACTTGTAGGCTATCACTAATTATTAATAGTTTGAGTTTTATTAAACGAGTTAAAAATCAATCTATATGAAAGATAGAGTAAGCCTAGTTTCTTGTGATAACTATAAAATTAAACTGACTACCTAATGTGACTGACAGCATTGATGTAAGCACAATCACGCAGTACCCATGATAAGATAATTTATGAGGATTAAGATTATATAAACGTGTTCCCTTCTCCGCTTCATACCTTAACGACAAGACCATGTGAGATTTTGACTTGTCCCATACTAACCACTCAAGAGACCATACTTGATTAATTCAAGATGACCAAAACTGATGTGCAGGGATCCCAATTCTGAGTTGTGTTATAAATTCATACATATCATATATGTTTCTAACAAAAAATAGTAAAAATATATATAAGGGTATACAAATTTGTAAATAATTTTATGGTTTCTGTTTTACTTTGGAAAGTATACAGAGAGTTTGAATTTTTTTTATTTATAGAAAATTAAACAAATATCATAAAATTTGCAAAATAAAATTTGGGCTAATTATTTGTATATATGTGGATTCCATTTACCAAAATCTCCTTTTAACTTTTCTTCCTGTTTCCTCTGTAAGCGAAATAGCCCACTGCTATAGATGTACAACTGTAGCATTTCGGTAGGAGAAATTTTTCTATAGAGATCGTATATTTGTAGACTACTAGTACAGAGAAGACGAATTCATGGATTCAAGAAACCAATCCGGCCTATGTTGAATATTACCCTCTCCAATCCAATGGTTGACACAGAGAGATTCCCTTGGTTATATCATACAACAGGTACGTGGCATGCACACTTCTATAGTTTATTCATTCTTCATGCATTTTGAGAGAGAGAGAGAGAGAGAGAGAGAGAGTCTAAGTATCCCATCAGTTATCATATATGACAAACAAGTACATGAAATGCACACTCCTTTAGTTTATTCATTAAAGCAAGAGATCTACAATCTTTTGCCTTTCCAGCACATCCCCATTAATTTTAGATTTAGATTGAGCTAACCAGAACGCCTTTTGAATCTTTGGAGGCAACATCAGCTAATCCAGGCGGATTCACAAAATTACATTGTAATCGGATTTCTCCTTCCGCCCCCGTTAGCACTCCAATATTACCCATTTTTATCATTGACTCTATAAAGTTGGCAAAGAAGACATTTTGGTCACTACTAAAGCTATTGACAATGTCAATGGTATCTGCACCAGGAGTCGAGAATAGCTCTTGGTCGCTCTGAAGTAAGCCCTTGTGAACCTGAAGATTGGAGTAGTAGTTGTTGTCAAATTGATCAGGAGTGATCGGGTCGAAATTGGTGAGGTTAGTCCCAGTTCCATTCTGGGGGCATATCTTCTGTAATATTTCTAAGTAAGTTGTGTTCAGAGTTGGATCGGGATTGCCAGTGTTGTTGAAATTGTATAATCGATCAACGAATAAAAGGCAGCGAGATCTTCCAAATGTATGAGCACCTGAATAAATGAATGGTTTGAAATTAAGCTACATGGAGTGTAATTGTATATATCAAGAACTTGTTGCTATTATTAGCAAATATGAATTTGAGATGATGCATCATGTATATATACCTGAGAGTGTAACTAGATCAGTAGTGTTGAGGTTTTGAGCAGCAAAGGCATCTTTAAGTTGATCCAGGGTGAAGAAGGGTGCTGGAAGGTTTTGATTTGCAAGGGTTCGGTTTGCTGTTAAGCTATCCCTTCTTCCCAATGGAACTGGCCATGAGGGACCTCCTCCCTGTTAACATAATTGTACAACTTTTACATGGAATTTTTCAAAAAAAAATATAGCTTTCAAGACTTTTAAGATATCTCCCGTGAAGAAAACTGCAATTTCTGTTTAGGGGAGACCGTATATATATATATATATATATATTTTTGTCAAGATTTAATAGATTCTAAAACTTTTCACCAATGACAAATCATTGTTCACCTGCGTGACGGCTGACGAAGGCCAACTTAATCATATATTTGAGTATACATAACTTGACACTCAGATTTAGTGAGAAAAATTTGTGCACAAAATGAAAAATGAAGAAAATAAGAAAATACCCAAGACCTTGATAAAGGAAATTAAATTAATTGATGACTACAAGTATAATGAAAAGTTGACATAAAATATCAAGCAAAAAAGAAAATAAAAGAAAGATAAATTTTCCTGTCTTCTGGATGTAAGCGAAATAAAAATAAAAACCAATTTCATATTGAACCTATGATTATCATTTTCTTTTTTAGTCATTTTACAAATATTTGGCGTATGGATCATAATTTTTTCGCAAATAACCAAAGATATCTCAAACATAAAGGTCAAACTCTAAAATTTTTCTTTTTGGAAAAAATGTATACTTCCTAAATTTTACTTCATTTTGAAATAGGTACAACTTTTAAACCTTAAATTATTCAAAATTTTCAAAAAGACCCTTTTATACATAAATTAAACAAAAACTATTAATCACATAATTTGTACGTGTTCATTAGTATAGGCAATATCTAATATTTGTCCATATATTTTTTAATAAGATTTACTTTTTTCCATTTAATTTATTTTTTAAAAATTATTTGAGATATTTTACATTTTAAAAAATTAAATTAAATAAAAATAAAATAATAATTTTTCAAAAATTTTAGTATAGACAAATTAAAAATTATCATATATATTATTAGTTAATATGTGCAAATCACTGCTTGATGATGATATGATGTCGACTTCAAAACGAGACAAAATTCGACCTATATGAATCTATTTTTTTTGGCTTAGTTTTATTTTCCACAAACTTGCAATGAAATTTAGCATTTTACACGACTCGCATATGCAACTATATTTACCCAAAAGTAATTTAAAGTATCATGTATGATTGATAACAGCCGTTAATGTGAATTGAGATATTCCAACGATTAATTCAATGCACCTTTACTATAGCTCTGGATTAAAAAAGGTTTAAATTATATATATATATAACTAGTAAAAATATTTATTAAACCAAATTTATATATATATTTTTGGAACAAAATAAATTTTATATTTGAATCACTAGCTAGACCATAGACTTTTAATTTATGTCACTATTTTTATCACCAGGAGGATCTAAATCTAAAATAAAGTGGTTAATTTTCTTTTTGACCTTGCCTTTATTAGTTTTACTAGTTTTTTTTAATTTCTCAGGGTTTTCTCGCGTGTGACTGTGAGAATTAATATCTCGAGATACAAAGATCCATTTAAGAGGTTAATTTCTCCCAACATATGTTTTTCCATACACATGAGTTAGGAATCGAATCTCTAACTACATGCATAAAGGGTTCAAATATCTATTACTTGTGTCACAGCATATTGATACTAGTTTTACTAGTTAACATAAGAAGAGAATGCTATATTGTTGAGGACATACCAGTTCAACGGATACTTCAGCAGCAATAGCAAGAATATCAGCACAAGAAACTGTGGCAGGACAATCATCTTCCACTGCTGTCTTGATGTCGTTGACGACATTCAAACCCCTTATTGAGTTGTTATTTGGCGCTGCTTCTTGCTCGCTCTCTATCGTAGCAGTGTTGTTCAACAAAACCGATGCATCACAACCCTATCACAAATATAACCAACTTATTTGTTGAGACTTGATTTGTCTTTCACCTAATCACCTAGACCCTGACCTTCAGTCTCCATTATAGCAATTAATGATATGGTAATACATAATTAGATGATAGAAAAATCACTTTTTTTTCACTTTATAAGTACAAATGTGAGACAAAAGTAATCAGTGCAAGTGGTTAATTACTAATTAAAAACATCATTTATACACACCCAAAAAAAAAAAAAAAATCTATATCTTAAAAAATATAAATGTTGTAATTTGTAAACCAAATTGCAGTGATTAATTAGTGCAATCAGTGCAAGTGGTTAATTACTAATTAAAAACATCATCTATACACACCCAAAAATAATAATAATAATCTATATCTTAAAAAATATAAATGTTGTAATTTGTAAACCAAATTGCAGTGATGAACATTCAAGTATACGTACTTGTACAAAGCAGTCATGAAAATGAAGCCTGATGAGGCTGGCACCGATACGGGGATCGGTCAGTGAAGCTTCGGAGATGACTCCAAACACAGTATCGTACACGTCTGGACATGTTTCGCTGTAGAACGTGGGGCTGAGCTGAGCATAAGAGACTGAAAACCCTGCATGCATCACAACTGCACACAACACAGCCACCACATTAAGACGCATGGAACCCATTTTTGGCTGCTTTTGAATCCTGAGTTTGTTCTCAGATCTCATTATGAGCCTTTATTTATAGGGACAAATTGGTTTGGCTTCATGTAGATGATGAGTTTACTAAGTTATTCTGTGGTCCCCAAGACTCGTTCTTGATTTATGAATGGATTTATATAAAATATATTATCGTAGGGCCGGCAAGACTAGGAGTTATTGTCACGAATTGTCATTTCTAAAATCTGCTTTAGTCTGGTTGGTGCACGTCATTCAATAAAACTAAGAAAATGTTAGAATTCTTCACACAAAAACAAGTTATGATTAAAATTTAAATATACATGCTAAGCTCTTGTATCAAGTTTAGGAACGTAATTACCAACAGTAGGCTTCATTTAAAATCTACTTTAGTGTGGTTGGAGCACGTCATTCAACAAAATTAAGAAAGTGTTATATATATATATATATATATATATATATATATATATATAGGTAACATATCAAATGAGAGGAGTGATTTATTGTGAGAGTGAGAGGAGCAAATCTTGACCATTGGATCATTCATGTATTGTCAAGATTAGATGTTACTTAAAGGTCATATGACCACTTTAAAAAATTATATGACTTTATGTTTTAATCTTGACCATACATGGATAATCTAATGGTCAAGATTTGCTCCTCTCACTCTCACAATAAACCACTCCTCTCACTAGATATGTCACCATATATATATATATTTGTGAGAGTGAGAGGAGTAAATCTTGACCATTGGATTATCCATGTATGGTCAAGATTAAAACATAAAGTCATATGACTTTTTAAAGTGGTCATATGACCTTTAAGTAACTTCTAATCTTGATCATATATGGATAATCTAATGATTAATATTTACTCCTCTCATCTCTCATTATAAAATAGTACTCTCACTAGATATATATATATATATATATATATTGTGAGAATAAAATAAATAAATCTTAACTATTAAATCATTCATATATGATCAAAATTAAAATATAAATTTATGTCCCAATGATATAAGCTTTTGTATATAAGCTCTTGTATCGAGTTTTGGAGCAATGACATTGACCAGCAGTAGGCTTCATTTAAATTTTTCACAAGTTCATTTTCAGAATAATAATCATTATATTGGAATTTCAGTTATTCAATTGGAAAACAATGGATGTACAAGTTTGACGTGGTAGTTTAGGAGTATTTAATAATATTTTATAAATAAAACTATTAAAATTATGTACAAGTACTGTTTGTATAAATTACAGTGCTCTTTATATTTTCATCTTAAACATTAGGTTCGGTTAAAATCTTCTTATCCATTATTTGTTCCAAGATATATTGCTTCCTTTAAACTATTCACAACTACAAAGTCTGACCTATAACATATATGCTTTGCTGAATGCGTATACCCTTATCTAATCTTTAGACTCCGAGGACGCTAAGTATATCCACGACAGATTATGGTATTTGTATACGATTACTTGCACAAAATTTTAATACTATTTTTTATTGTTATTATTACTTAATATAAAATAATGAAAAAGTTAAGTGGCACTTACTAATAAAATATAAATCAGAGTAAAGATATATAAAAGTAGTTTTCATTGCCATCCCTATTAACGGTACAGATGGTTCATTCCTCAGATATGTATGGAACATGAAGGTTGAGTGGTCAAACAAGCTTTGAACATATGAAATCAAATTAACCTAATCTTGGCTCTTTTTTTTCTTGTTTGTACGAAAAAATTGCTTACATTTTTTATATAGTAAAAAGC
Organism: Styphnolobium japonicum; assembly: GCA_023212625.1. NCBI lineage: Eukaryota > Viridiplantae > Streptophyta > Magnoliopsida > Fabales > Fabaceae > Styphnolobium > Styphnolobium japonicum. The sequence continues at coordinate 12,483,075 of JALBWW010000003.1, read as the reverse complement.
ACAATCATATCCACGTGGCTAAGGCGCGTGCTTCATTCATGTAACTTGCAGTGCCAAATTTTGTCGGTTGTGTTGGTGCGTGGAATATGCAGAACCACCGACAGCTTTTTAGTATTATAACCTGTATCTGACTAACACTTAATGACAATTCAATTAAAAATGTTTAATTTAGAATACGTACATAATTTACGGTCTACGAAGAAAGTTTAAAACAACACCAACGTGACATTAGGCCTTTGTTTGGAACGACAGAAAATGAGAAGAAAGAAAAGGGGTGGAGGAGAAAATGAATAGGAAAGGAGATTTTGTCCCATCACCAAATTTTCTTCGCGCAATTGTGAAGAAAATGACAAGAAAATTGGAGGCTCTTTGGCACCAATCAAGTCCAAATCATCAGCAAAAAGAAAATTTGCACCACTTGCCTCCATCACCACCATATTGTCAAGCTCCATGAAGTACTCGCTATCATCTTTAGTCATGAAGTTCGTCAATGTTCTGATTTAAAAGTGGAAATTGGTCTCTAAAACCACAAATAAGATCAAGGGGTTGGATATTTCTAAAAGGTACTTCTATGCTTAAGTTAATCTTTGTAAGAAATGTATCTTATAGAAAAGGAGAAGAAAGTTACCTTTGAGGGAGTTTCCCTTCTATATATATTGCCCGTAAGGCCGAATAAGTGGGCTTTTAGTTAGTCATTCACGAACTTGGAGTAGTGTGTTGATTTGACTGTTGCTTGTAGAGTAAGTTTGTTTGATAGGATGGTCTTTGGACAAAATCGACCCAATACAAGCCCCCCTGCTCGGTAGTCTGCGAGCCAAGGAAGTAGGCGAAATGAGTGTCAAGTAATTTAAAAGGGCAGATCCTGAAATTAGTTTGCCGAGCGTCACACATAGGTTTGACAAGGATTTAAATTAGGAAAGACCTTGATTTGCGTTTTTTGATCGGCCTAAGCGAGCTTCATTTTTTCAGGAGTATTAGGTTAGGCAAAACCTGACTTCAATGTGCTCGAGTGGTTTTGACCGCTTAGTCTTTGAGGGTGCTAGGTTGGGGGTGTGGCGAGTTTAAGCTAAATCTACTAAGATTGTGATGGGCTCGGAAATCCTGGGGTCGAAAATCTATCTTAACTTTGTACCCGATATCGGAATGAACTAGGGTTATGGCTCCTAACCTGGAGTCGATCGAGTGTTGGTTTTTTTATCAGGCTTGGGCTCATAATTAGTTGCTCAGGATTGGATTTTGTCAGAGCCTTTTTACCACGTGGTTAGAATCGACAAGAGTATCTATCCTGTAATTAGAATTTGTTGCTCGGGAATGGAATCTGACCGAGGCTTAGTATAAGATCCGAGTGTAGACGAGAATCTAAGGAGATTGACTTGTCAATCGGGATTGCTCGCACAGGATCAGAATCTAACTGAGGCTTAGTATCGGATCTGAGTGTGGACGAGAATTTAAGGAGATTGACTCGTCAATTGGGATTACTCGCCCGGGATCTGAATCTGACTAAGGCTTTAGTTATTCGAATTGGGATGATGGCTAAACCGAGTATGGTTCTTGGAAGTTTGTGCTGGAAATGACTTAGTAACTTTTTCAAGTAGTGCAAAGGTTACTGACACCTTGAGTTCCATGCCGAGTCTGAGATGGGCTTGCCATGTGTACGTCTGTTTGTCTTTAACCCGACATGATCTGCGGTGGTTTGCGGTGGAAGTTTGAGAGACAAGGAATTTGGATCCTTCCAAGTTGTAAGGCGGAGGAAGTCATAGATTTTTTCGAGATTAGGATGAGCTCGATCCTTTCGAGTTCACATGGCGGAGGCGGCATCAAGCTCATTAGTAACCATGTAATTTATGCCATTGTTTTAGTTTCAGTGGTTTCTGCCAATGATGAGTTGGCTTATGCCTGGTTGGTTGAAACAATAACATAATGTCTCGTTTCTGTTGCTTGGAAACCAAGCCAGCATGGGGATCAAGGTCTGTCACCTTCGTAACTTGGTAACTCGGCACCTTGAATCTTGGAAATTTTGTGAAATAGCACCAAACCAATACAAGCTCAACATCTCTATGAGTTTTGTCGAGACTGTGATGGACTCAAAGCAACCCTGCCAAGGTGGAGACGGAAAGTCGTTGTCACGACTTATGCAAACTTATGGTTGTTAGGTTGGCTGAGAGACGACTTCCAAAGTGGTTAAAGGGAACTCCCGAGTCAGCCTAGTAATGGCTTCCAAAGTTGCCGAGAATGGGTAGCTAACAACCTCACACTTGGTTTTATTCTTGTCTTCATCATTAATACTTACACAATAATGGCTTAAAGTGAAGAACATTTTGGAGCTGGTTTGCTCGTGAAACTAACTCCCTTTGTTTTGAACATGTACCATCCTTGGAAGGTGAGGGGCTAGGGACTGCTGTGGATGTTGAGGATAGCTTCATGGGCTTATGTCTGGATTGGAGTCACGGGAGCTATTGGAGTTTGACATACCTTGAGCGCGGCTTGGCACACCTTGGGTCTGGTTTGCTGGTAAAACATTGCTCACGCACATAGGTGGATTGGGTGGCGTTTGTTGCCATAAGTTTGCCAAATTTGGCGATACGGATGAAAGCACAATTGATAATAACAATTGAAGTGAAAAAAAAGGGAGTGAGACCCAGTGGCTTTCAAAAAAGCCTCCAAGCTACCAGATTCATAGCTTAAGACATGGCATCGAAATAATGCCGTCACAGTAAGCCTAAAGCATACCTCATTGAGGTTCTTCTTGGTTGCAAAAGTGGAAACCAAGAGTATTTGAGAGATGTGTCGTAGAAGGAAACTTCAAATATGAGAATCATTTTACCGATTCCCCACAGACAGTGCTAATGTTCTTATCCAAAAGTGGAAGCTGGTCCCTTTTGGTCACGAACAAGATCACGGGTTCACATACCTGCAAAAGGTACTCTGATGCTTAAATTAGTCTTTGTAAGAAATATATCTTGTAGGGAAGGAGAAGAAAGCTACCTTTGATGGAGTTTTCCTTCTATATATATTGCCCGTAAAGCTGAATAAGTGGATTTCTAGTTAGTCATTCATGGACTTGGAGCAACGTGTTGATTTGATTGTTGCTTGTAGAGTAAGTTTGTTTGATGGGGTGGTCTTTTGATGGGATGGTCTCTGGACAAAACTGACCTAGTACAATCAGAGGCGGCAAACTATTTTCCAAAATTTTTAGGGAGGATTTCAAGTTAATTGACAGTAGCTAATTTTAGCCGTCGAATACTGCAATTCTCGCGGTATGTTCCACCCAACCTGAATCTTGCTGAACGAAAATGGAATTCAAGTTTAGCATAAAGAGATCAAATTGATGAAGCAAAGCAAGGAAGGAGCGAAGGGCTAGGGTGTGGTGATGTAGCTTCATTTTCAGTGCAGATTTGCTAAGACTATGGAGTATTATTTTCCCTTTTTCCCTTTATATTTACTATTATTTTTCTTAGGTTCCTTGTTTTCATTTTTCAAAAAGCTTCCAAATTTACAATACTCATAATGAGCACCATTCTTCCCTTCAAATCTTATATAATAATAATAATAATAATAATAATTTTTCCGATGACATCATAAACATCAGTGGCAATAGCAAGGAAGATGTTGACAAGGAAGAAGGCAAAGGTGGCTGGAAATAAGGTAGTGGAGGTGGAAGGAAAGAGTAGGTGGGGAAAAGGGTGTTAGGTTGTTTTCTTTCTTTCTTTCTTTCTTGTTTTCTTTTGAACCAAACACATTGTTTTTATTTGTACTTTTATTTCTTTTTTCTTTCTTTATATTTTCTTTCCAATTTTGTTTTTTCTATTTTCTCTCTTCAAACCAAACAAAGCGTAAAAAAGAAAACACAAGATTAATGAATGTCGCATTACGTAAGTTGTGATTCATATTTACTTAATGGTTTCACCACTCTTTATTTCTTTTCGCTTTTTTAATAACCATGACATTTATATCTTTTTCGTGTAGTGTAACAAAGACCTAAATCAAATTAAATATATCACTTTTCTACAAAACTGAACTCATATTCCAAGCCTATCTAATTTCATAATCTACAGACAAATTCTTTGTTTTTTAAGTTTTACATAATAAATAATCCATTCTGTTAGTTTATGACATAAAAAGTTAACCAATAGATCATTTGAGTTCAGCTCAATTAGAAACAAAAAATGTGTTACTTTTCAGTTGTATAACTTATATTAGTAATTTAAAATATAGGCATAAAATACATATTTATGGCCTGTTGGTTATTGCGTTCAACAAACACTAATACTATTTCGCAGAAGGAAATATTTGTGACTTTTTCAGCAAATATACATTGCACTTCGTGCAATTAAATTCCCGTTAAATTTAAAGTAAATTCAATTCAAAATAAACAAACTCTTCAATCGTGTCAACATGGTGTCGTAAAGTTGACAACCTATGGCTTGTTTGGTTTGGATTTTTCCTAACACAAACATGAGTTTGCACACTTTTCAAGACGAGACACACTTTTCAACTCAGCTTTCGTAGATGGAAGAGAAAAGGGTGAGAATAATGTCATGCCAGAGCAGACACCGAACGCTAGTTGTTGTATTTGACATTATTATAAAAAGTCGCCATCATTTCGTAAATAAAGTACTCGACAATTACTTATATGAATAGCAGGACTTAGATGGGTTTTTATATCAACATTGATTTTATTTTATTTTTACTCTTATGTACTAAAATATTTTTTTATTTTTATTTAAAAATCACTTTAAGTAATAATTTCTTAACAAGTTTTTTTTTAATTTTATATTTTTAAAATTTAAAAACATGAATAATAGTTATCGTGATGGGATTATTTTTGACTTGTTTTACTTTTTTTTTTTAAAACTTCTTTATAAAAGTCACTTTTGTTGGGGGCAATTTTTTACTTATAAAATAATAAAAGAAGAAAAAAATATATTATAAAACCACCTTAGCCTATTAAATTTTTGAATAAATTTAAAGAAAAAAGTATTTTAATAAATGAAAAAAGAGAAGATATTTTGATAAAAAAAACCCGACTTAGGACGCCATATGCAGTCTGTACCAAATGTCACTATTCAAATTAATAAGTTTTGGTAAATTTTAGTGTTAGGAACGAAACCTAGCATATAGCAATTGGAGAACTAACGAAAATAATAAAATAGAAAAAAATAACAAAGAGAACACACAGGAAATTAACGTGATTCAGAGAATAACGTTTTCTCCTACACCACGGCTGCACAAAATTTTCACTATATGATGAGAGTTACACAAAACAAGCCTAAATTAATTAATATCCACCGCCAACATTTAGTAAATTTTAATTTGACAAGAAAGACGATATTTTATATAATAACTAAACAAAAGCAACTTTTTTCATGAAATTATCAATAAATATTCTCAAATATAAAACTATTTCGTTTCAAAAAATAGTTGTTGTTGGTGTGATTAAAAAATCACCGAAATATAAAACTATTTAATTTTAATTTCAACAAAAACTAAAATTCGAGTTTGACAATAGTCCAGATCACATATTACATACTTTCTTCCATAACTATACCAATCTATTAAGGTTAAAAACTCCTATTTTTGTTTTTGTTGAAAAAAACTCATAAATTTTTGAAGACAATGAGTGGGCACTTAATTAAATATAAACAAAAAATAAATAAAATAAATATATATTTTTAGTCAAGTCAACTTTTTATTAAGGATCTTGGAGAGTTTAGCCGTCCACATGTAAAAGATTGTATTCATGTTTCATGAAAAATTGTCAACGATGGATTACGAGAATAATAATAATAAAACAGAAGAGTGACGTAAAATGGACGAAGACTTAACACCGACATGCCGAAATAGGCGCGTAATCTGTTGGTAGGCCCGTGATTGACACACGATCCCAAGCCTTAAGAAATATTTTAAATCAAAAATAAAAAAATTAAATAAAAAATAAACATAAGAAAGAAGATGCTTGCAATAAGATACAAGCTGTTACATATGATAGCTTTATTTTAAACACACATAGCTAGAACAAGATAATCACATATTCACATATGGTTATTAAATCACTGGAGCCTTGCACCAAAAAACATATGATTATTACTAAATGTAAAATGCATATAATCGCATGTGCATCTTACAAAAAGAATACATCATAATATTAAGATAATCGATCACTAACATACTACTACGATGTTGTTCTTCATCCTCGATGTTGTTCTTCATCCTCAATAATTAATCTAAAACGTAGTCAATTTTAGATATACGAAAAATAAAAACAGTTTATAACCAACAAACATTGTAAATTCCAGCGCAAATATATGCTTTTTAGTTTTTATGGGTATTGTTAATTTTGGTTATATAACTAATTAATGGCGTGAAAAAATTAATTATACTAATTAATAATGATTACTATTATTATTTATAATTTTTTAAATATTTTTATACTTCAAGTCATTAAATAATAATTAGATTTTACATAAAAAATTTAACAACTTAAATTTTACACAAATTTTTTCACATAGCTATATAGTACCTTTTTATGTTAAAGTTTATTCATCAATGTAAGATAAATATATACATATATCGACATTTTTATTCACTTTAATTAATTAATTGCTTGATAAACTCTACTAATTTATTTCACCATTAGTTTGTGATATATATAACAACATTTGATGAATATTTTTCACTTTATACTTATTAATTTGACACTACAAAACATTGATTTATATCTGGATGCATTGTTTTTTCTCACCTTCTTATGTGTGCTTACATTTTTCCAAATAAGATATCAGTCAAAGGAATCATGGAAAAAAACAACACGAATCGTTTAGAAAGTTATATATGTTGACAAAGTAAGTTAATAATTATGCTGACAAAATGAAGATTACGAATCCTAACATGAGTTGCACCTCCCCAGGATCAGGCGCTAAAGTCTATATCTACTTGATGACTTCATGTACAATTTTCGATCCGTGAGGAAGCAATAACCACAGTCAAGCAAAACCTCATATATACTAGTTACAACTATGCCAAGATCTAACAAACACTAATTGTCATAACTACTTGACCTAACTATACAGCTGCTAATAATTAGTTATCTTACACGTGGTTTGGACGAATTGTTTTATAGTTTATATTTTAAAATTTTATTCAAAATTTTATTTGTTTATAATTCATATTTTAAATGTTTACTTTATAAAGTGTTTTTTTAATAAAATTTCTTATAAATAGATAAAAGGTATTTAAAATTAATTTTTTTTGTTAGCAATAATTTTTTTAATTTTATTTTACTCGTGCTTTGCATATTTTAATTTATTTTTTATTTTTTAAAATAATTTTTTATATATAATTATGATTTCAGAGATGTTAAATTTATAAAATATTTTTTAATAAAAATCATTGATTTTTTATGTTGGAGATATTGTCTTTTTTAATTTTACTATTTAATTCTTTAAATTTTAATTATATACTTTGACAAAATTTTATCTCCTAATATAATTGTCTTTCTAAATTTCATTATTTCATTCTTTTTTAATGTTATCATGTATTTAATTATAGAATTATATTTAATGATACTATTAATTACTTCATAAGACAATTTTACTTATATATATATTGTATGATTAACAACGGTAGATTTAAAAAAATCTCATAATAATAACATGAGATAACGTCATTAATGATATTGTAGGGCAAACAAAGGTTTTGAATGATATTGGAGCTTAAGATACTGATAATTAGGATGAAAACACTTGATAAACTAACTGAGCTTTTAGTCGATCTCTCAATATTTATGAAACATTAACATCAAGTTTTAAATTTAGTTATAAATTGAGATTTCACCAATTAAAAAAATGTTTTATAAACTTTCTAACTATATAAAATATGTATAAATCCAATCTATAAATCAAAAGTTATGTTCCCTTTAATTTCAAGGTCAAAAGTTGCTGATAACTGGTGGATCTGTCGTGCTAAAGGGTTGGTTGGCTGAGAGCAGCGATCCCTATTTGATAAATACTGGAAATATGATATGAATAATGCAGTACGTGACCAAAATATTTAATATCATGATTCATTATCCAATTGGCTTACTTGGATCAGAAGTGATTAGACCACTCTAAAATACGGTGTGTTTGTTTTGTTTTGTGCACATTAATCGAAGTGGCTGTGTTCAAAAGATGACTGACACACACACACACACACACACACATATATATATATATATATATATATATATATTTGTGGAATATAACATCCACTTGTATACCCATTCAGGACTTTACTAATACCATCAAGGGACTTTAGCCTTAGAAACATCGTGGAAGAACTAATACAAATGAATTTAGCTAATGAGATCAGAAGCGTGTTGCTTCTGTAGATGGCATCCCTAGGTCCATCTGTTTTGGGATTTTAAACACCATACGCCTTCTATTTGAGAAGTCATTGTTACTGCAATTGTTCTGTTATGCTGGGATGTTTGTTGTCTATTTGGGAGGAGTATACCTCAATGATATTAATTCTAAATGTTTTTACTGAAATATTGTAATTTCTAAACTTTTTATCAACCCAATCTTATTTTGAAATTATTTAAGGCAAATAACTTTTAAGGGAAACTATAATAATTTTTTAAAATTATTTTCAGGTAAATGCAAATTAAAGTCATGAGTGATTTTTCTTCTTCTTTCTTTTCCCTATGATATTATTAGGGCCCTGATACTAATATATTGGGGCCAAAAAACTGAAACAGAATACATGAACAACACATACTGCAGAACACAAAATCTAAAAAATAGAAATTATAAGAAAACTCTAACATATAAATATACAGATTTAAACATACAGATTTAAATTATAATGCCAAGTCTAAAATTAAAGTACCTATGCGTTATGATCCACTTAGCTTAGTCTGCAATCTAATTATAGACCTTCTCTCTTTGCTTCAACTAGCAGACTTCTTAACACTTACTTTCCGGTTTTCTTCTACCACCAATTCCTCTCTTTATATGATTAGAGAGTAGTTTCCACAAAACCTTGTTACTACATTTAAAGACTCGTGAAAATATTAGTTATAGATTAAAAATATGAAGTAGTTGACAACTGCTGTTACCAAGACACCAATTAGACCTTAACCAGTGCCAAAAACGAAATGCTATGTAAGGTGTAAACCATCCCACCTTTTCATTGAGGACTATAATGTTACTATTCCTTTACAAATACATAGGTGTAGATTCATTGAGTCTACTAATTATTATCTCTGATTGCGTTACATTAACAGTACACGTCTAATGAACCATATAGTTTGAGGTAAAAATTACATGACCAGTGAGCACCCCAAATCTCTTGACAGAAATAAAGGAATTCATACAAATAGATCTGATGGTCTCATCATTTCGTTGAAAAGAAAAGCATCGGAAAGAGGTATCCTGGTCAGTGGATCATCAATACTCAGTGCTTGGTGAATAGCATATGCTAGCGAATTAGAGCTTGTGTCAACATCTTCTAAGCTTCTCTTTTCTTTTTCCCCTCTCCATGCCTTGACCGCCTAGGTGCCTCATCCTCACTTTCACTATCATCATTCCTGAAGTTGCTCACAGCAGGATACTGATCATCCTGGTTTGCCTTGTATCCTTGCTGATACTGCATGTCATCATCAGGTCCACCAGTTTGACTCAGCAAGTCTTGACTCTTGCCCTGCTCTAATCCTGAACCATACCTATCATTCCGATCATTAGTTCTTTGATCTCTCTTGGCAACACGGTTGGTATTCTGAGGTTGGGGTGGAGGTGGTGGAAACATTGGAGGCATACCAACTGGCCGACCAGCTCGTGGTGGATTTGTACCTGCAACTCCCATCCCCCCCATAAAGGGAGAACGTCCAGGATTCATCATCATCCCAAATCCACCACCTGGAAACATCCCAGGTTGTGAGGGTCGCCCACGAAACATCATGGCTGCTGGGGGCCCTGCAAAATCACCAGAGAACCTAGGACCATATGGTGCAAAACCGCGGGGGCCCACACCAAAAAGATCTGGCATACCAAATCCATCAGGTGCAACAGGCCCATAGGATAATCCATCACCCATCATTACCGGGGTAAAACCCTGCATTCCAGGGATAGGTCTGGCTCCACGCCCAAGAGGCATGTGAGGCGGCCACATCATACCTCTGCCCCTACCTCTGCCTTGACTAGCTGGCCCAACACCATGACCAAAGCTCTCCTCCTCTTCATCACTTTCTTCCTCTTCCTCTTCTTCATTGTCTTCAAATGGGACAATATCTGGATTTTCTCCTCCATTATCAGGATTCACTCCCTTTGCTTTCTCTTCTTCTCGTTTAGACTCTGCTGCAACTGAGATAGCCTGTAATTATGATAAAGAAAGCCAAGATTAATCCAATTCTTAAAACAATACAGTGCAGTACTGCAGTTTATATTACCTAAATCCATTCATTAAAATAGCTAACGCTTAACAGATAACTAATACACTTCACAAATAACCAAATAGTGCAAAACTGGAACTGTTGTGTTGATTGTAGCATGTTTGGAACCCAGCTGATCCCCCCCCCCCCCCCCCAAAAACACACACACACACAACTGGGACCCCAAAACAGACTATATGCTGGCTGGATAAAACAACAAAGGTAAAATGAAACACTAAAAATAAGATACTTGAAGATGAAACATTAAACAATCTTGTGGAACACTCTACAGAAGAAAGGAGTTGGTATTGCATAGATTTGAGCTGTGAAGGATATGTATGATGAGGCAACGCCTAGCCTGCAATCTCATGGAGGTGTAACAGAAGATTTTCCTATAACAATAGGTTTGCACCAAATGTTGACTGTGTCCATACATTTTTTTTTTACCTTGGTATTGGACGTACTGACTGGGCATATCCGAGCTAGTGCCTCAATGCATGCTTTTTGTGAATGATATAGTCCTAGTTGATGAGTCGAGAGGAGTAAATTATAAACTTAAGTTGTGTGATTAGGAAATTCTTATTGGTTAAATTAGCAGTTACTTTTAGTGCACCCAAAATAAAGGGTATAAGTGTCCTTGTATAGTCATAGTTTTAGTATAAATAAATAGATGTGTCAGTCTCATTAGTAAAATATATTTTAGATTGTTCCCTCTCTATCTTTTCCCTTTTTCCATCTAATCCCTAAAATTTCAGCACTGATGATTATAGAAGAAAAGACCTTCATATTTTGATCCACAAGTACTTTGAGAAAGGCAGCTCTTGAATATGATGCTATGCTAGCATATGCTGTCACTAAGGCTAAGGTTAGTCTTCCTAGTGTTAACCAATATCCAGAGATTAGCTAGCTATTAAGGAGGTTCAGGACAATGCCCCAGACCTGGCATACTAAATTTGGCTCCAACTTCTTTCCCTAACCTTGCAGACTAAAGGTTCTCCATAGAGTTCTGAATTACAAGGTTGCACCCTCATACTACATAAAGATACCTATGTGCTTTCATTTTCTTTCATTTTCATCATTATTTTCATAGTCCTTCTCTCTCCCCCCTCACTATTTAACGCTGCCAGCTTAGACAACATGCTAGTATTGTAGCATCATTGAACCTGGCTTAATGAGTGTACTGGAGAGAATCAAGTGATGGTGCTGTGTGTCTTTTCAAGGACTTTTAACTAGCAGATCAGATAAGATTATCGATACCAACGTATAATCATGTTTTAAAAGTTTCTTAGCAAGAAAGTTCCATCATATATAAAAAAAAGAATCATACAAATCCAGAGCCACTCAATTTCTCATGTAACAAATCAAACCATTTTATTTTTCTCCATTTGTACATCATGAACCTATCTCTAACAGTTTCTAGTCACAAAATCAAGATGATGACTCAAAGGAGAACATACCATAAGTTCACTATCTGGCTCAAGATAAAGCAAGGACGCCAACTGCTCACCAATGGAGGGCTCCAGCTCCTGACAATCTCTACTTATCTGCAATACATAAACAAACAAAATAATTTAGTACTCATACTCCAATCTGACTTTAACCTAACTACCAGAAGCATCATACAAGTCTATTAGTGAATTGGACGTGACAATTTGGCAAATAAACATAATGAAGGAACAAGATGAATGACCAATACAATACATATATACTGCAGATATACTGCAGTATACAATAAATATATCCTGCAGATATATGATGAGTACATGTAACTTGTACATTTGAAAATATATCCCATTTTCACTATACAGTACACGCAACATCTACCACATAAATAAAACATTAAATGGAATATCTTCAATTCCTTGAGCAGCAATAAAATTCAGGACCTTTCAAATATGGTTTGTTCTTGGTCTTGTCATCTACATATCAATATCACTTTCCTCGTAATATGCCACCATAAACACTAACCTAAAGATTAATGTCTAAACTTAGTTTCTACAATCACCATGCATCCCCTGTGTTGCTAGAAATCAACATTATGTCCCACCATTAGGAAGCTGGTTTATTTGGTTGACTGAAAGCTGTGGCCAGTTATATATCAACTCTCACTTGTTGAAATGCCAAGCAGTTAATAATGATATCCTAGCAATAGTGAAAAGTTACAAAAGACTGCACCTGTTTATATGCTATGTTTAGGTGGATGTAGGATTCCCTACTAAGTGGTGATGCAGAATGGCCACTCAAAAGAACCAAAGTAGCAAAAGATAAAAAATTAACCAAGAAAGTACGGTAAAATTCAAAGTATAGCTATTGGGGATGGTGGATCCAACTAACATTTTCATAAGGATCACATCAACAGCCAAATGGCTCCAATCCTTGCTTTATTCAAGAAAGAAGTGACTTCAAAACACAATTTTCTTTGTATAAGAACCACTCACTCTAAAAGCTTAAGCCATTAGGTGAAGGTCAAATATGGATTTTATATCTTATGATGCACTCTCAAGTGAAAGCCCAATGAGCTGTGGATGTGCCCTTCTACTTTGGAACAGTTTCTGCTGGTTATTGGTTTTGGAAAAGGAGAGGCAACCAATTTGTGGCAATGTGCTGTTTAAGCTGTCCTTCAGTGCATTTGGTTGGAGCAGAATGCTTGCATTTTCAAGTGTCTAACTGCCACTCAACATATTATGGGATAGGATTGTGTTTTTGGCCTTGATGTGGTGCTCCGCTAATAGTTCCCCTCTTTTCTTTCTGAAAAAAATTCTTTTTCTTTAAAAGTAAATACATTACATTATTGCTCCTGTCATCTTGTTGATGGTTATAGCAGTAAGCGAAAAAAAAAAGAAATTCAAGAACACCTTTTCCTCCTAAGTAAATATGAGGAATATTTAAAAGATAGACAGAGAGAGAGAGTAGTGTAGCAAGTTGAGAGTAAAGCAACAAAAAAACTCTTTACTAAGCTTAAAATTAGATCATAAAAATGCAAAAGATAATACCTTTACTGGTAAGTTCTCATTGTATGGATTCCTTAAATGGCGAGTTTTGTGGAATGACAGTTCACATAACTGCAAATAAGAAAATGCAATTAGACAGATTATTTAATGTACTAAACATTTCCAGATATCATTACGTAGTTTCCAATACTGGTTCATGAACAAATTTCTCCCACTTTCCGAACTTAAGACGCATAATTTTATACATATATATATATATATATATATATATATATTATTTAGTTTGACAACTGATTGTGTTCTATGAGTTATTTGAAAATGATTTTTTTTTTTTTTTGCAACTCCAGAAAAAAGAAATACAAAACTTGAATCCCTCCGAAATAACCAAATGAAATGTTAAAGTGCCAACAAGACCATAAATTAAGGATTGCGGTGGATGAGTAGTCATACAATAAAAGATAAGATCAAGAATGAATGTATTTGAGAAAAAGTTGGAGTAGCACCTATTGATCATGAAAAGAGGATAGAATCTCGTTTAAGATGGCTTGACCATGTGAGGAGAAGACCAATAGAAACCTCGGTAGGAAGAGTTGATCATATGGAGGATAGCCCAATAAATAGAGGTAGAAGAATTAGGGATGTCAATTTCTCTCCGTGCATAGGGATCCTCGCGGGGACTGCCCCATTCGGGGCCCTACGAGCGAGGAATTTTTCCTCGCGAGAATGGGGATGGGGGACAAAATCCCCTCGAAGGTGATTTGGGGACAGGGATAGGGATCATACCCCCCGCTCCGTGGGATCCCCACCTCGAGTAGATTATATATATATTCCTTATTATGTGTGCTATATATCATAAATATTAATAACCTTTTGATCTTTTCATATTTTTTTTAATTTAATTTGAATATCGTAATTGTACTATTTAAGTTTGAACTTGTTATGATATAACTTTAAATTTAATAATTTAATTTTATATAACTTTTTAAAATTTTATTAGATTTTAGTTTGTAATTTTGTAATTTTTTTATGAATTATCGAAGTCCCCGTGGGGACGGGGACAAGGGAGAAAAGCTCCCCACGGAGGGGATCGGAGACAAGGACGGGGGAAATATGGGGGGGCGGGGACGGGGAAAGGGAGAGTACTCCCCGCCCCCGCCCTGCCCCATTGACATCCCTAAGAAGAATACCAAGGAAAACTCTTAAGAGAAACCATTAAAAAAGACCTTCACCTAATTGGTATTTCCGAAAATCTAATTTTTGACAGAGTACAATGGTGTCATTTCATCCATGTAGCCAACCTTACTTAGTGGGAAAAGGTTTTTTTTTTTTTTTTTGTTAACTTTTTTTCCTTTTTTTGGATGACAGGCTGAACCAAATTTCTCAACTGAATTAATGACCAAACCACACTTTTTTTGTGATAAAAAGTCAATATCTCAACTATGTTAAGAGAATTAAAAATGTAAAGGAGAAAACATATTACCCACTCATTATCAAAGTTGGGAACCACTTGAAAACATGAAAAGCAGCATCATGAGAAGCGTACCATAAGTCCATAACACAATTTAAATAGGAGATAATTTACAGAATCAAGACAAACATATAGCATAATATTTCTTTTTTTTCCCCAGTGAATCACACGTTACTTATTAAAAAATACCTAGTCTATAATATGGACCTCTATGGGCCAAAAAGAAAAAAGAAAGAAAAAACTGAATGAAGAAAAAGAAGTAACAGGAACACACCAGATTCCACTGTAAGAAACTATAAATGTAGCAATAAGTCACTGAGAGAGAAGGTGGCAGAGAACGGTACAGTGAGATTTTGGTTACAAAGTTTATGATCTAGGGTCCCACAGAATAAAATCTTCCCTGGTTTGTATTCAATAATATCCACAGATAAAGGCAAGTAGTGGGTGATCACTTCGCAGCTCAGAGAATGATTTTTTATGGGATGTTTGATTTGATAGAGGTTTGCATGATTGAAAGATGAATTGAGGGGGAGAATTTTGAAAGCTTTTATGAGAAGAAAATTGCTACATGTGGATGGAAGAGGAAAATAATGGGTGCTAGAAGTCAGATAAGTGAAGCAGCTTTCTCAGTCAGAAGTTTCTTCAAGGGGATGACAGGCCATGATAACAGTGGGCATCTTTGGAAAGTCATTTGGTAATCAAAATTTAAACTAAATTTCCCCCCTTTTTTTGCATGGACAGGAGCATAATAGAAGATAATTATTATGGAAGTGTGACAAGAGAATATATCTTCACAATCAGGTGCCAAATGTCAGTGATAGAGAAGAAACAACAGATCAGGAGTTAATTCACCGGATGACTGTGGGACTGCATAATTTGACATTGAATCAGTAATTCCAGCCACTATTAGATAGGAGAATTTGGACTTTGGATTCTTCTGACATGTAGAGTTCTAAATCTTTCTTAGTTTCAAACTCATTCTTCTAATCATCAAAGGTTCCTACTCGACAAACCTATTTGGAAGTCCAAAACTCCTTCTAAGGTCAAGTCTTTTTGTTTGCATAGCAGTGCTTAACAGGATTAATACAAATGACATGCTGCAGATTTGTAGGCACCACAGTGCTCCCTCTCCTCGTGTTATGAACAGATCTAGTTCAAAAACAATGACCCACTTATTCTTGGTGAACATTAGGTGTGTCCTTCAACCTTGGAGCAATTTTTCTTGATACATTTCAAAGGTTTTGGAAGGATTAAGGAGGCTAAGATTTTATGGGTTATGGCGTTGTGCAGTCTACACGATTCTCTGGTGTATTTGGTTGGAGAGAACCATATTTTCAAGGGCGTCTCTCTCCCCTTACAATTGTTGTGGACAGGTTTGTGTTCATGGTGACAAAATGACAATCTTATCTTATAGAAAGTATAGAGCCATTGACTTCTGCTTAGGTTCTTGAATTTAGCTCCAACCAACATGGCATTACTCCACAAAATCTTACCTCTTGCTCCCTAAACCTCCGAAAAGAGTCATCAGGAGCATCTCCAAATTATACAGGCAACTGCTCACCGTAAAAGATAAAGGGGCCACGCCAAATATTATAAACTGTACAGCAACTAAAACATGCAAAAGGTAATTAATTTAAAAGTTTCTCCAACACAGCAATATGTAATTTTATTTTCCCTTTTGTTCCTTGACAGTCATATAAGGGATGCTTCTAGTGTGTTTGGCTTCACCTCCGGGAATATTGCCATCCATCAGAAAAATAAATCATAGAAGTTCATATAAGAGTTTTTATACCTTCAACCATTTAACAGAGAAATTCCGCCCATAATGTGCAGTTCCATGTGCATATTTCCAGTTTCCCCCAGCAACAGAACCACCAATTCTGGATGTCATCTTTGCACAACCCTGCCAAAATGTAGATAACTTCAGGTTCAATGTCTTGTCCACAGCCAAAGAAAGGCCATGCAAGGGCTCTGTTTATAAAAGAATAGTTTTTCCGCCCTCAATCCATAAAGTTGAAAATGTTAAGTGCTGACTGGCAGCATTTGATTAATTTAGTGAAACATAAGTGTTAATAAATGATTAAAGTAATCTATTAGGTACACATAATGCAGATTTGAAAATTATATGGCTGCCCCTCTTGTGGAATTAAACTATCAGCAAAAGACCATTATCACATAACAAGCTAGCAACAACACATAATAGTTGGGTTGATGCATTTCTTCCTGCCTAAAACATTAAATTTAAAGATCACAACAGAATCAAAGAAGAAGCATTAATTATCTCTCCATTTCTCCCACTAATCCATTGTGATTAACTTATCTCAAGCATGCAAAGGATGAGTTTAGCAAGTTACTTATTGCTAATGCTTATAAGGGACTGTTGTGAGAAGCTTCTAGAAAAAAACCAGTTTTAAAAACTGCTGCATGAACATTTATGATTAATTAAATGTTGACAGAAACTACTAAAACAGTAATTTGTTTGATAGAGGTCACTGAAAGAGTTGTGTTTTTTATCCTATATTGTAAGCTAAGTAGAATACTCAGGATTTTTTATATAAAAATATTGAAAGTGTCAGCAGCTTCTAAAATCAATCATTGATCTACTTAAAAGTCTCCAACTCAAAACAAATGCAGTTTTTTAAATAAATTGCATGTGATATCAGCAGAGACCTTGATGTGCGATTCAAAATTGATAGAGAGAGAGAGAGAGATAAAAAGCACAAAAGTAGCCCACAATAAGCAATACCAAACAACCCATGATTAACATCATATTTTTTAGGTTTCAATCATTAATCTACTTCTAAAAGTATCCAAATCAAAACAAAAGCCGTTTTTGAAATAAATTGCATGCGATATCAGCAGGGATCTTGATGTGCCACTCAAAATTGAGAGAGAGAGAGGGAAAAAGCAGCCCACAATAAGCAATACCAACAACCCATGATTAACATCATATTTTTGAGGTTACTATTCATCAATAAGCAATACCAACCTCACCATCAACACTTTCACGAAGTACCTTACACCAAAAGTTAGTGTCAAAGATTTAAAATAAGAATGCCAGAAAGGCAACATAGTCTACTCATGATATTAAATATGGAAATTCTGTCAGATTATTTGCTAACTGAGAAAATTTATTAATGCCGATGTTGGCAAGGATTTCTTATTTTTAGCCCAGCATTCAGCCAATAGTAAGCCCCTGAGATTCAGATCTATCTGCTAGTTTCTCATCTTAGTAATCAGATAAAACGAATCTCAAGACAAGCTACATTTAAAAAGGTGCTAAATATTTTCATTTCCATCTGTCAATTGGACAGCAAAGAGATCCTTGGCCTAAATCCATCTGTCAATTGGATAGCAAAGAGATCCTTGACCTAGTGAAGTGTGATGCAAAATACAAAACATACCTGGAAATGTCGAGTTCGGTTGACTGAGAAAATCAATATCACATTTTCCACAGAGTCAAAGGCTTCATTTAGTTTAGATTCGTTGCTCCTTTGAGTTGCCCATACTCCTTGTTGTACAGATAACTCCAAATTTTCACGATTGCAACTTTTAACAATAAAATACCTAAGGTTTTTAGTGGAGAAGTATATCAGTGTAATCCATATAGGTTAGAGAATTGTGCTTCAACTGAAGCAATATTTTTATAGGATAAATATTCTTATTTTGAACCCAAAACCGCTCATGTAAACATATCCCTTTTTTAACTTCTGGACCAGTACATCATAATGTAGTATATGCTCATATTCAGTAATGGACTAATAGCAACAAGTATGGGCACTTGATTAGAATCATGTAGCAGGTAATACTAATTCAAATTCTAGGCATTGAGGATCAATACCATAACTTTTTCTGTGTCAGTAATAGAAGAAGACTTGATAACAAGTAAAAAGTCAAGAGAACATATGATAATAACCTAAAAGAGAATTATAATGCGAAACATTTTTCCCCCTTTAATATGTCAACTTTTTCTTTTTTATATACATTCTCACTTTCAATAATGTGTCAAATTTTATTTTTCTGTACACTATGGACTGCAAATAACAGCCTGACAAGTTTCAACAATAGTACTTCAAAGGGTTGTGAAGAACTTGATGCGTAGCTTCTTCAGGTATCATAATTCCAGTATGAATAGAGGCCAAAATGAGGACTTTGTATGGTTCAGCCAATTAAGTTTAAATGCTTCAAAGTCAATTAGTGGTAAAGAAAATGCAAGAAATCAACTAACTTGGATATGTGTGAACAGCCAATAACGTACAGCATGAGATATATGTGTAAACAGCCAAGTGGGCAACAGTACTCTTAGGAGAAACTAACTACATAAGATAAATGTTGGCATAATCTCCCAAGCAAATAATACTTCAGCCTGTACCTCATATAATATTGCTTTAACTGTACACAAACTAATAACTGATTTTACCTAGCCCGATTGAAAACTACAGGACTCTGAACACACCTAGATATTCCTTGAGGTAAAGGGGTTGCAGTTCTGTTAGCTTGATTGGGCTGACCATTAACAAGATTTTGCATTTGGCTCTGGCTGACCTGCTGCTGAGACTGTTGAACTTGTTGCTGCTGCTGGACATTACCTGACTCTGCTGTTAATGGTTTTCCAGCCACCCCTTGGTTTGTAGAATTAATTCCTTGAGGAAACTGAGATTTTTCAGCTTGTTGAGCATAGCTAGCACCCCTTTGTTGGAAAAATTTGTTAGAGGAATTATAATTGTAAGAATATAAATGTTGGATCTTTTGAAGGACCTCTTCAACAGGAGGTGGAGGTGCAGGTGATTTTGCATGCCTATATCGGCAGTCAGGCCCATTGGGACAAAATCCTAACTTGTACCTGCAGGTGCGGAAATATTAAAATCATAAACATAGAATTTGATGACCTTATCTAAAGCAAAGAAGTTAAAGCCAGACAAATGGAACTAATCAGACATAGAATGCAAACATTTTTCTTTGATAAAAGAAGAAAACTGTTTATGGAAGAGTGAGGCAATAAATAAATTAATACAAAATCAGAATAGCACATTCTCCTTGTCCTAGACAACACTGAAAAGAGAAAAAGGGGACAGGATACATAATCCAAGCACATCAATCCAATAAATCCTTCCAATCTCTTTGAATATCCATCAAAGAAGCTCCATGTAAAACTTCATTAGCAGAACTTCATAATGATGCCAAGAAGTAATGCTCTATCAATAACAAATAAGACAGGAACTTCTTCTCAAAAACTCATTTCTGCCCGGTGAAATGGACCAAAGTCCAAACTATCTCAAACACTGCACAACTCCACAGAATCTTACCCACCTTTCTTCTCCCAAAACCCCTGAAATGAGTCATGAAGCTCCTCTAACTTTTATGGGCAAACCCACTGCTCAGAAAATATGCCAAAGAGATCATTCCAAACAGTTCAAGCAGCTAGAATGTAATGCATAATGAAACCAGAAAGTCCAAGTGTCAAACTAGAATAAATATGTTTGATCAAGAAAAAAGAACAAAAATCCTGAATATTTGATCTCTTGCACTTTCACTATTTTCCAAGACTCTATTGATCGGTCTAAACTTATAAAAATCTCGGTCACTGACAATATCAACACCTGTCATATACCATGGTGAGCACTCAGCCTCTACTTATGATCTATCAATGTAGGGAGGAGAATACAAACTTTTGATTCATGATTTATGGACAAAGACAACAACTTAACTCTAATTAAATAATGGCATAACTCCATACGTCTAAGGTTATTGATTAACTGCTATCATCTATTCATGAATCACCATCATAAATTCATACCTCCCTGTTTCTTTGTTGACTGAAACATTTTATCAGAAAGGCACTTCAAAATGCAATACTAAATCAATAACATGTATAAAGTACATCAGAGGTTAAAACTTGGTTTGGAAGATCCAATTACAACATATTAACCATTTTTTTCTTGAAAATTAAGATAATCATAATTAAACAGAGAATGGTGATGGTCAGCTTGTGATCCAATTGTAAAGAAATTGGTATGAAGGTAGACAAAATGAAGGGAAATTACAGGTTACTAAACCAGGTCAGCAGGTTCAAATATATTATATAATCAACAATTTTTTGATAAATATGACCATTATAAGTACCCAGATAGTGGCAGACTGGCAGTACTGACCATGCAGGCTCTGTGGAGACTATCCATTATTATTTTTATTTTTTGGGTATATAGAACATTGTTCTTTTTTTTTACACACATAGGACATGGATCTTTATTAAAGTGTCTTGTAGCTTAGTCTTCATGATGTCAGATATTTCCTCTGGTTGGTCTGTCATTAATTATGACAAGACCAGTGATATGTAAACTTTTCAGAGAAAAAGAAGAATAGCATAAGAGTAATTTTTTGCTGGGGTTTAAAACGGAGTTTCTTGCAATTTGTGTTTATGTGTACAGTGGACTGCTTATTGCCTCGCCTTTAGTCCTCCAGTTTTCTTTTAAGGATTTTTTAAGCACGAGATTAAAGTTGTAACTTTGCTATAAGGCTTGTACTTGCCCACCCCATCCCTTCCTTTCTTTGTACCTTAGTTGCATCTACTTGAAGCCCCATTAAAAGAACTATTTATGAACCAGCAAAAAACTCATAACAGAGACAAAATAGAATTTCAATATAACATCCATATTGTGTCATCATTTCATGTAATCGAATGGTCCAAGTGTATTAGCAGGCAATTTGCAATTGTGCACAGAAATATCATTGTGGAAGTTGGAAACGATTTTATGTGTAGATAGCCAAAACAAGGAGAGACAGAAATTTTTAGGCCATGTAATCCTCAATCCCAGAACTGGGGTAACCTTGACACCACCCACTAATCCACCAGTGAAATTAAAGGACCCATCACACCTAAACACACAATCAAACAAGAAATAGTGCAAAAACATAACCTTCAATCACACCCACAAAGAAAAAGAAAAAGAAAAAAAAAAGCCGAAATTGGAACAAACAAACAAACATACATACATACATACATACATACATACATGTTACACTCCTTGATATCTTCATTGGTGTGCTTATACACGCAATCCTGCTCGCGGCACTCTCCGTACAACCTGAAGAACCGGCACACCGGCATCCGCGCCTTGTCGTACTGGTGCAAGAACCCGCAGGCGTCGCCCTTCATGCACAGGCTGCGAAGCCAGTGACGGCACACCGTCTGACGGAAGCTCCTCCGCCCCGGGATATTGCCGGCCCCATGGTCCGCCGCGGCCGGTGGAGCAACGGCTCCGGTGGCGCCGCCGTTGGCTACGGCGGAAGCGGCAGCTGAAGAATCGTGTTGGAGGATAGGTCCGGAAGCGGCGGCGGAGGAGGCGGGGGCGGTGGCGGCGGGTGGGGCGTCGAGGCCGCCCTCGAAATCGAAACTGAGGACTCCCTCGGAATCCTCCATTGGAAGGTGAAATATGAAATGGGTGGGTCTATTTGATATTTCAATTTAATTGAAGTAAGTAAATTAGGGATTTAAAGAATTCACATTTGACAATCAGAGTGACTGTGGAATTAACATATAAGCTACTCACTGTGTGGGAGGAAGGAAAGGAAAGGAACCAGCTCAAAAACACAAGCAGCACTCACTCACTCCTTTTGCATTTTTTTTTTTTTTGGTTATTCTTTAGATCTTTTTTATGAATGAATTGGTATGTTTTTCCTCTAATCAAATCACACATTTTTACATTTGTAGAAACGATATTCGTGATAGAAAATCATGTTTACATTACTTATAAGGTTGAGATGTTTATAAGTAAATTAAATCGACCTAAATTGAAAAATTACAAATTAATTAAATTTGATTTTATTTAAAAATCGATGGTGTTAAATGAAATCAAACTCATATAAATAAATATTATATAATATTTATAGTTTACATATTTATAAATAATTATATTTTTATTTCTATAGTAATTTTTATATAAATTGAACCATAAAAAAAATGAGATAAAGTTTGATTTTTTTTTATAAAATTATTCAAACATTAAAGCCGATTTAATTTTGTTAAGCAAGCCAATTGGTTTCTAAGTTCTAATATTAAAAAATTAATTAGTTCGAATCCAATATCAAAACCGAACCAATTTATTGAATTTAAACTGGGTATTCTTTATTTTAGTGTGCATTCATTGCAGTACTTTTCAACACAGTGAATGGCTGTCAGTTTTGGTGTGCTAAAACGTTCACCGATCATTGATGCGTAGTTTCTTGTTGATAATAGCAAATATCCAGAATTTAATTCCACTTTTAGTTAGTTTTGAAGCAAACTACTCCCTGCTTTTTGACGAGTACGATTTTTACTTATCTGTATCCTTTAGTATTTTGATTTAGTTCAATTAGGTCTCATTTGAGAGATAAAATTTAAAATTTAGTTTTAGAATTGAAATTGAATCTCTTAATTTCAATTATTTTATTTGTTATGTATATTAAAATTAGAATTTTAATTCTAAGTCTAATTTTATAAAATTGAAAAATAACTAATTTATATTACTCTCAATTCTTAGTTAAAATCTTAAAAATTTTAATTTCAAGCATTAAGATTTTTAATTTTTTGAACATTGAAAAGTAAAAGTTAAAAACTCTCTAATAATAATTATTACTCGCAACACCAACATAGTTTGGCAGTGTCGCCACCGATGTGCTCCAGTAACTTTGTCACTGGCATGCTCTAGCCATATTGTCTACCGCGCCTTAGACTTACTAACCGTTAATGACCTCTAGTCACTGTTGTTATCACACGTGCAATGGCCAAATCATCGCACTTTCTTCGATCATTGGTGTCGGCGTCTTGCAATCACCTTTACTATTGTCAATGACATCATTTAGTTTAATATTCATTGCAACTGTTGTAATCTAACAACACAAGTTCTATTGATTTTTTTTAATACAATCTTAAATTATTATTTATTAATTTAAATTTATTTATTATATCTTTATAAGTTCTTGATAATTAATTCAAATAATAAAATTTCAATTCAATACAAAATTACAATTCTAATGTTTCAATTCTTTAATTGTCCTAAACACAAAAATTAAGATTCCTATCAATTCTAATTCTAACAGAAATAAAATTAAAATTAAAATTTTAAACTATAATTCTAATTTTATAATTCAAACATACCCTTTAAAAAAATGCTATTGAACCCAACATGGTAAGTACCAAATTGACATGTACGGTGATTTTTGTCTTTAACTCCATCCAGATGGTTCCACCCGTGCATTGCTATATGCTGCTGATCTTGATGCGTTGATGTTGTTTCAGGAATTATATGCGGTATATGGTGGAGGGGCTCTATAGCATCACTTAATGTTTAAATCTAACAATGTACTAGAAAGATCTGACTAAGTAAATTAAAACGTTAAGAGGATTCACTTTAAAAAATTAGAAGTGAAGAGATCAAATTGAAAAATTACGTAACCTTCAAGTACTGCAAGATTCAAGAATAGTTTACTCTTAACCCGCTATTACCATTCAGCAATGCATGAGACGTTGCATCAATGAGCTTCTCAATAGCCATCAAATTAGCACTAACATCTATTACAGTATAGACACATTCAATAAGAATGTATACTTAGTAATCATAAATACATGAATTTTTTTTATATAAAAAAATCATAAATACATGAATTATCTCATATAACTCAATAATAGCGAATTACATTGTATAATCTGAATACAATCCAACCTTCACCAATCTATACCCAATTCTCTGGAAACAAAGAGTTTGTCAATGTATAGGATTAGGGTTGCGGATGCCAAGACATAATTTTGCATTTGGACTTTTGCTGACGTCTCTGAAGCAAAAGATGCCAACAACAAAGGAAAAAGAAGAGAAAAATGAGTATCATAAATGCACAAATTTACTAGACAATATTTGAATAATATAGTCTCCGACAATGACTTTCCCTACTCCTATTCTTCTACACTTTCTTGATTTCACAGTGGAGAGAGAATGGCGAAGGAAGAATCTCAAGGAACAATGGCAATATGATGAAACAGAATTGATTTGATGTTCTATCTCTTGATTTTAGCTTAAAAAGAAAAGAAATTACAATAGTTTAATTACAACGTGCAAAGGACACATAAAACATAGAATTCATATCATTTAGCATTTATACTTCTATGAACTGTTATGGATATACATGCATGGCTACCGGCTAAACTTGGGATCTTAACAGGAAAAGCTTTGACATCAAAATGTGGCAGATTAAGACAACTAGTCCCCAAACCTAAGACATGCAACTGCTAACTTAGAAAAGGTACGATACAAAGCTGAAAATGATAAAAGTATTAACCATTTCTAATTCACTGTAAATAGATTTCACATAAACCATTTATCTCTCCCTCCCTCCCTACCCTGTTCAAGCACTTGAACCACCTACACTTTCAAGTACTTTTCCAGGATTTAAATTTCAACAAACGTGCAATCAAACTTTATTCTACACTTACCATCCTCATTGAGTTTCCTCAAAAGCTGTTGCTTTGTAGGAAGGGCATACATCCCTGCAGAAACAGCCTTCCTGATAGCCCAACCATGATAGGGTGCAAGTACCTGTGTGTAAGCCTTGGAAGCTGCATCCCTAAGGGAATTTCCCCTGCCAAAAGATATACAGGAATTCAGATCATTTACTATCAGGGCTAAAACTATGTGGTTCTTATACATAGATGCATTTGCTATGCCACTTAATATAGGAAACAATTATTTGCTAATTTAATATATGTATGAAATAGGGTATGGATATAACGACAAGCATGTAGCTTAACTTTACTGTGCAATTACAATATTGCTCTCACAACCTCCTTTGAGGCATGGTCAAATGACAAACTTTCCCTTTATTTTTAATTGGGGAAATTACGCTGACCTCTCTTGAGGTTTGATGAAATTACACTAACTCTTTTAAGACATTTATGCTTTCTTATTCCTGTAATACAAATTAATAACTATTATATGTCGTACTGAAACCTTGACTTTTGATATACATTATCAGAAGTACAAGTTCTTTAAAAGCACAAAATTTAAGGTAATGAAAGTCATCATCATGAAAGAACATTTCATTGAATTATTTACTCATTTCATTTGTTTGGACCTGTGTCTGAAAAACTGGACTGGACCAGCTGGTCATCGTGATATGGACGCTTTTATTAGGAAGCAATATCAACGCAGGAAACATTGTGACGGGTTGAGGCCCGGCTGACCCGTTTAACCCATTTTCTTAAAGGGTTAGAATCAGCCTAATACCCAACCCGCGACTATCCCAGATCAGGAAGGCCTGGTTCGTTTAACCCGCGGGTTAAGTGGGTTGGACCGGGACTCATTTTTATTTATTTTTAAACAAAAAAAAACTTTCTTTCACAAAAATACTCTCAATTAGTAGCTCAACATAAGTGTTTAACTTATCTAATCTCTATGTCCAAGTAAAAACTTCAAAACTCTTCAAAAAATAATCCAAAAAACTCAACTCATGGCCTCGTATTACATTTATACACACACTTTTTAAATTTGAAAATATAAAATAAATAAAGTTAGCGGGTCAGCGGGCTAGGCCTTGGCGGGCCGAGCCTGAGTTGGAAATTTCTTAACCCGTTATTAAAACGGGTCAACCCGGTCTAGCCCACATAAAGGAAAGCCAGCAATGGGCCGGGTTGACCCATTACCCAGCTCTAATTGTGACACATCAGGATAATTTCGACTTTTATTCTCTGTTCAGATTAGAATAATATTATATTTTTATTTCCTGATAATTTAGGATTTTACTTTTTGTTTTGATAAGATTCAGCATAACAGAATCCTTATCAGCCTTAGGATTTTATTTTTGAATAAAGTTAGTTATGATCCAATCAATTAGGATCTCTATTTTTGATATCTGTAGCCTTTAAAAAGGCAGTCTGTGATTGGAACAAAATCATCAGAACTATTTCCTTTAGAAAACTTTCGTTGTTAGTTCAGGAAGGGCTCAGTCAATGACGGGTTTGCTCCTTGCTTTCACTATAGGTCGCAAGGCGTCTTTTGTGTTGAGACCTATGATTCAATCCTACGCGAGGGAACATAACAACTTGGTATCAAGAGCCAGCATGGGTGACGCGGATTTAACAGCAACATTAAATACCTTCATGGAGAAGATGGCTACCAGGCAAAGTGCACTAGAAAAGCAGATGGCTGACCTTTCCATGGTGGTTCGAGGAGCGGCTAACGGATCAACTGGAGAGAAATCGGGAGAAACGGGCAAGGTAAACAGAGGAGGCAATAGAGGTCCGGGAGACAAAAGTGACTCGCCGAGTGGAGGATCCATGATTCCCCGTTATTCCAAAATGGAATTTCCCACTTATGATGGCATTGGGGATCCATTGGGATGGATGAAACGCTGTGAGAGATTTTTTATAAATCAAAGGATAGCTAAAGGAGACAAGGTGGGATTAGTAGCGTTCCATCTAATAGGAGAGGTGCAATTATGGTTTGATCAAATAGAAGAAGAAGAACCAGAACTGGAGTGGGGGCGCTTCAAGGAATGTTGTCATATACGGTTCGGGCCACCTATGAGCAATAATCCATTGGGTGAGCCAACCTCAAGCAAACAGGTTCTGTAGAGGACTATCAACGCCAGTTTCAATCCCTACTAGCCAGAACTTCTGATCTCAAACCTCGCCAACAGGTGGATCTTTTTACAGCTGGGTTGTCAGATGAATTAAGAATTGATATTGAGCTCTAGCAACCGAGTAATTTGGGCATTGCCATGAATATGGCTCGGGTGTTAGAACACAAGCAAAGGGTCTCTCAAGGAGTGCTGACACCATAAGATACTATGAGAAAACCTTTCAGAAGTGGATTTGTTACTTCCACCCAGAAGAGTTGGGCAACTAAGGAAAGGGAACACACAAATAAGCTAGTTGGGAGCAGTAGCAGGATGGGTTCTTCTGCACCAATTATAAAAAGGCTAACACAAGCAGAAATGGCCGAAAGAAAGGCTAAGGGGCTGTGTTATAATTGTGATGAATCTTCTGTAGTAGGGCATAAATGCAAAAGGTTGTTTTGGACTGAGGTACCAAATGAGGACAGCGATTCAGAAGAAGAAACTGCATGAGGCCCTCATATTTCTATACATGCCATTAATGGGACTTGGGATTCCCATACTATGCAATTGCTTGCAGAGGTTTCAGGAGTTATTGTATCAGTTTTGGTGGATTCGGGAAGCACACGCATTTTTTTGCATGAAGGCTTAATTCCACAATTAGGATTAGAGGTGTGGGAAAGACCAGGATTGCAAGTATATGTCGCGAATGGGGAGAAAATACTGAGTATAGGCATTTGTAAGTCAGTTTTATTTTCAATTGCTCATGACAAATTCCAGGCAGATTTTTACACTATCCCATTGGAGGGATTTGATGTGATCTTAGGGGTCAAATGGTTGCGCACACTTGGCCCAATCCTGTGGGACTTCAATTCCTTAACAATGGCACTTAAAATTAATGGGAAGGGAAGTACTTTGGGAAGGATGGCCCCCCAAAACAGCACCAAAACTCAGTTTGATGCAAGGACAAAATTCTCCAGCCATGCTCATGAACCACTTATTGACTGAATTTGCAGACTTATTCCTAGAGCCTTCTTGCTTACCCCTTGCTAGAAATTGTGAACATCGTATAAATCTTATTCCAAGTATAGAACCAGTTGTAGTGAGGCCATACCACTACCCCCATTGTCAAAAGGACAAGATCAAAAAACAATGTTCGCAAATGCTGCAACAGGGGCTTATTCGACCTAGCAGGTCCCCATTCTTTTCTCTGGTTATTTTGGTCAAGAAATATGATGATTCATGGCGCTTTTGTGTCGATTACCCGGAACTCAATGCCCGCACTGTTAAAGATAAGTTTCCGATTCCCGTAGTAGATGAGTTGTTAGATGAACTTCATACGGCACAACACTTTACGAAATTGGATTTACAATCAGGGTACCACCAAATACGAATGGCGCCATCAGACATTGAGAAAACGACATTTCGAACACACCATGGCCACTTTGAATTTCTAGTCATGCCGTTTGGGCTCACCAATGCCCCTTCGACTCTTCAAAGTCTGATGAATGAAGTCTTCCAACCATACTTACGTATGTTCGTTTTGGTTTTCTTTGACGACATATTAATTTATAGCAAAACATGGGTGGAACATATGCTCATGCAAGGTTGGTTTTTGAACTTTTGAGGACTAACATGTTGCTTTTGAAGAAATCCAAGTGTTATTTTGGTGAACCTCAGGTAACATATCTTGGCCATATTATCCATGGTGCTAGAGTAGAGGTGGATATGTCTAAAATCAAAGCCATTACAGATTGGCCTGTTCCGCAAACGGTCAAGGCACTTCGGGGGTTCCTCGGGTTAGCAGGCTATTACCAAAAATTTCTTAAGGATTATGGCCAAACAGCATCCCCTCTGACTAGTCTCTTGAAGAAGAAAGCTTTCCAATGGAGTGCCGCAGCTGACACTACCTTCAATACATTAAAGGAATTGTTGTCCACAGCCCCCGTGCTTAAATTGCCAAATTTTGAAGATGAATTTGTGATTGAATGCAATGCTTCTGGTAGAGGCTTTGGTGCGGTCTTGCAACAACAAGGACATCTTATTGCTTTTTTTAGTCGGAAAATAGCAGACAAGCACTTGAATTTGGCTGGATATGAGCGAGAATTAATCGGATTGGCCACAACAATTGCTTATTGGCATCCTTATCTTTGGGGTAGACACTTCCTTATCCGTACTGATCATTTCAACCTCAAATATTTGTTAGAACAACGCCTTACAACATCCCCCCAACAACATTGGATGTGTAAGCTGATGGGGTTCGATTTAAGCGTAGAATATAAGGCAGGGAAATTGAACAGAAGTGCAAACGCATTGTCCAAACGAAATGGGGATGCTCCTCAAGCCATGGCATTATCCTTTCCTCAAGCTGAAATTTTGGATGCCATTCGCAGAGAAACAACCACCATCCCTGAATTATTGCAACTGCAACAAAG
This sequence comes from Styphnolobium japonicum, assembly GCA_023212625.1. Classification (NCBI taxonomy): domain Eukaryota; kingdom Viridiplantae; phylum Streptophyta; class Magnoliopsida; order Fabales; family Fabaceae; genus Styphnolobium; species Styphnolobium japonicum. The sequence goes on along the minus strand of JALBWW010000003.1, from coordinate 12,453,231 downwards.
TATTACCAATGGGGAGTTGGGGACAGATTGGTGTACCAATGATGGCTTAGTTCTGTTCAGGGGAAGGATACATTTACTGCCTAATTCTCCTTTTATCCCTACAATTCTCTCAGCCATTCACGATATGACACATGAAGGCAGCCTGAAAACTCTTAATCGCATTAGGCAAGATTTTCATTGGAAAGGGATGAAGCTTAATACAATAGAGTTCTTACAGAACTGTTTAGTGTGCCAGCGGCACAAGTGGCAGAATCTTCAACCTGCTAGCTTGCTTCAACCTCTACCAGTTCCACAATAGATTTGGGCTGATATCTCCATGGACTTTGTCGAAGGACTGCCCAAATCTCGTGGAAAATCAATTTTGCTGGTGGTGGTCGATAGACTCTCCAAGTATGCACATTTCTTGCCTCTTTCTCATCCTTTTACAGCCTTCTTGGTCGCCACGATTTTCTTTGTAGAGGTGTTCCGACTTCATGGTCTACTAGAGTCAATCGTTTCAGACTGTGACAAGATTTACTTAAGCTTATTTTGGAAGGAATTATTCCGTCTTAGTGGAACCAAACTGGCCTTCTCATCTGCCTACCATCCCCAATCAGACAGCCAGATAGAGGTGGCTAACTGATCAATCAATTTTGAGACACTTATGTTAGTTTTGTACTTGGCTTTATTGGATGTTTATTATGCCCAATATTAATATATTAGCTGAATTTTATGTTTTTGGGCCTCATTGGAATTTAATGCAAATTATGATTAATTCTCGAATTTTGATGCATTTCCTCCTTGATTAGGCCATAACTTGGGATTTGGTGATCTTGGTGTCTGTAGAAAGCTAAGACAAAGATCTACAACTTTAATGAAGAACTCAAGAGTTGGATTGGAATTCTAATGGTCCAAAATAGACCTGAAAGTCAGAGTGGGCTTGCTGTCGCTGGAATCTGAGCAGTGTGCACATATTGGACCATATTGTGGGTTATAGGCCTCCTTTTGAGTTGAAACCAGTGCCATTGGAAAGATAAAACACATAGCTTCAACTTTACTAAAGACCATTTTGTCAATAGATGTCGTTGTCGGCATGATTATGAAGCTGTAAGTTGGTTTGAATTTGGAAACACGTTTTGCTAACGTGATTTGAGGTAGGTGCAGTGTTTTTAGAATATCTTGAGTTGTAAAAGTCCTATTGGCATGAGACCAACACCGAAAGTTTAAGAAGACAATTGTATACAACTGTCATGAAGACAGCTAAAGTCAATTCGGTGGGTTGAAGGGTCATACAGATCATGGAATGAGGCACACGAAATCTAACAGAATATCAACTTTATTTTTCTTTTATAATTGTTTATCATTTTGGTTAGTTAACATGGGTCCTTATCTTGGGCTATTTAAGGGGAAAGGAAGTTTAGAACTAAAGATATTTGAGGAACAAATTATTCTTCGCATCTTCTCTTTGTTATTTCATTATGTAATATTGTAGCATTTTGTTAGTTTTAGTCATTAATTCAAGCTTTTGCATCTCTCTTTTGATAAAGAACAAAAAGGAAATTCTAAAGAGAAGGGAGAAGAAGAGAAAAAGAAAGATACAAAAGCTTGAATTAATGACTAAAACTAACAAAATGCTACATTATTACATAATCGAATAACAAAGAGAAGAGGATAAGAAGAATTTGTTCCTCAAATATCTTAAGTTCTAAATTTCTTTTCCCCTTAAATAGCCCTAGATAAGGACCCATGTTAACTAACCAAAATGATAAATAATTACAAAAGAAAAATAACACTGAATTGACTTTAGGTGTCTTCATGACAGTTGTATATAATTGTCTCCTTGAACTTTTGGCGCTGGTCTCATGCCAATAGGACTATTACAACTTAAGATATTCTAAAAACAGTGCACGTACCTCAAGTCACGTTGGCAAAACGTGTTTCTAAGTTCAAACCAACTTGCAGCTTCATAATCATGCCCAAAGACATCTGTTAACAAAATGGTCTTCAGTAAAGTTGGATCTATGCGTTTTATCTTTCCAATGGCACCAGTTTCAGCTCAAAAGGAGGCATATAACCAATATGTGCACATTGCTCAGATTCCAACGATAGCAAGCCCACTCTAATTTTCAGGCCTATTTTGGATCATTAGAAGTCTGATCCAGCTCTTGAGTTCTTCATGAAAGTTGTAAATCTTTGTCTTAGCTTTCCACAGACACCAAGATCACCTCAAAAGGATCACCGAATCCCAAGTTATGGCTTAATTAAGGAGGAAATATAAAAATGCATCAAAATCCAAGAATTAATCATAATTTGCATTAAAGCCCAATGAGATCCAACAACCTAAAACTCAGCTAATATATTAATATTAGGCACAATAAACATCCAATAAAGCCAAGTACAAAGCTAACATAAGTGTCTCAAAATGATTAATCAAATTTCAAAACCCACTTTTTAATTATCTTGATTTGATTAAATCTTTTTTTTTTTATCCTTGAGAGATGATCTGGTTCATTCTCTATACTACAAATTAGTTTGTGAACCAGTCATTTTTATTATTTTGACGGGTCTCGACAACCTATTGTCATTAACCGCACTATTGAGATGTATCTGCGCTGCCTCATTGGTGATCATCCTCGCAAATGGGTTGATTGGATTCCTTGGGCTGAATTCTGCTATAATACATCTTATCATACTGCATTAGGTGCCACCCCTTTTCAGCTGGTATATGGCAGAGCACCACCACGTATTCTGCCTTACTCTGCAGGTTTCACTCGAATTGAAGCTATCGATAAGGCGTTGTAGGAGCGGGATGCAATCTTCCAAGATGCTTGTACTAGACTGATGCAAGCTCAACAACACATGAAAAATAGCTATGATATGGAGCATCCCGACTTGAACTTTGAGGATGGCGATTGGGTTTGGCTACGTCTACATCCCTATCAACAGCTCACGGTGTCCAGGCAAAAACATCACAAGCTTCTCCCAAAATTTTTTGGACCCTTTCAAATAGTGGCCAAGGTAGGCCTTGTTGCTTATAGGCTTGAACTCCCTGCAGCTAGCAGAGTGCATGATGTCTTCCACATTTCTCTTCTTAAACCATGTAAGGGACCCCAACCAGAGGCTGTCGGCACCTTGCCCCTAGTGTTCGATGGCAAAGCCTTGCCTACACCTCTGGCAATCCTTCGCAATAGATTAAACAGAGGCACTAAAGAGTTGCTCATCCATTGGGTTGGCCATTCTCCAGAGGAAGCTACATGGGAACCTCTTGTTCAATTTCAGACAGTTTATCCTGAATTTGAGCTTGAGGACACGCTCAAAGTTGAGGCGGGGAGTGATGATATGGACACTTTTATTGGGAAGCAATATCAGCACAAGAAACATTGTGACACATCAGGATAATTTCGACTTTTATTCTCTGTTCAAATTAGAATAATATTATATTTTTATTTCTTGATAATTTAGGATTTTACTTTCTGTTTTGATAAGATTCGGCATAACAAAATCCTTATCAGCCGTGGGATTTTATTTTTGAATAAAGTTACTTATGATCCTATCAATTAGGATCCAGTTAGGATCTCTATTTTTGATATCTGTAGCCTTTAAAAAGGCAGATTGTGATTGGAAATAAAATCATCAGAACTATTTCCTTTAGAAAAATTTCGTTGTTAGTTTAGGAGGAGCTCAGTCAAGGACGGATCTGCTCCTTGCTTTCACTATAGGTCGCAAGGCGTCTTCCATGTCAAGACCCGTGACTCGATCCTTAGTGAGGGAACATAACAGATCGTTTAACCGATTAGTTCGAACAGAACCTTCTAATCATTTTCATGGTCAAACTAGCACGAAATAGCAGGAACCAGAAAAAACAATAGAAAATGGTGAACTGCAAACTAGTACTAGAAACAAATATTTGACATATCTAGGCCTAGATGTGATACAGTACTTGAAACATCCACTTCCATGATGTTGTTGTGCTTGCAAACTTTTCTAGGCCCAAAAGTGTTTAATAAAAAATGTTAAGAGATATAAAATCATTCATGAACCTCCACCGTTAGCTTAAGCTTTTGGGATAGTTGGTCCTTGATATGCTATTAGAGCAATACCATCCACCTTGGAAGGGTCTAGGTCAGAGTGATACCATCCACCTTGAAAGAGTCTATCTTTTCCGCTATGTTGAGTTCCATAGGACTCTTTTATATATTCTCTCCTTTGTTTTCAGTAAAATCCTATGATTTCCTCCTACCCATGACAGTTTGGAGTTTCTCTCTATACCAGCTGTTGTTCCATGTGTTTCTCTCTCCTCACACGGCTGTTTGGCAAAGTTTCCCTCTCCACCAACAGCTGTCATCTCTAGTTCTCCACCTTCTCGACCTCTAATCAACGAACTGACCCCACCATTGGAATCAAAGGGTGTCAATCTGTCATGACCCGAAGTCTCATCAAAGTTCTCCAGCCATGCTTGGCAGTGTATCAGACGCCTTCACCACCAGCGATCAGCCCATATCTGTTTGTCTTCCCTTCTCCGACCAAGCCTAGCCACTTCTGCCTCTTTTTGCACACCCACAGTGGGTGTTTGCTTCCATCTAACCATCTTGCTCTTTGGCCTCTATATGATTGTGATTTAGCTCAGTTTTGTTGTTGTTTGGCTCAATTTTGTACTAGTAGTACAGTACTTGACCTAATTACTAGTATAAATAGGAGTATTAGGTTAGGGTATTGTATCACATTACCATCAATAAATCATACATTTAGTGTCTAATGTAAGCCATCTTTCACTTTGACCAAGTGATCAGCAGTTTGATACTTGTCGCCCCTATTCTTCTAAATAAAGTTCAATTTCAGCAAAAAGTAGAGTGGACCTGTGCATTGTCTACGCATCAAGCCCAAACAACTCTTGCATGAAGGGGTGTGCTAGAGATATAAAACAATTCATGAGCCTCCACCTAACAGCTTAAGCTTTTGGGATAATTGGCCCTTGACAAAAATAAATAAATAAATAATGAAATAGCACACCACTAAAAAAAAATGGACTGTTTTGACAGTCCCTCTAACCAATCCCAACTTGACAGCTTTTCTGACAAAACCACTTACAGTTGTCCACTTCAACAACCACTTATCTTAGCTCTGCAACATTATAATCAATAAATTTAAAATAAATAAAAAGAAAAGGAAAATATTCTCCAACTTATTGGTTTCTACTGATTTTTTCCGGTTCATACCGGTTTGACCACGAAAATGATTAGAATATTCAACCTGAGCCAATTGGTTGAATGGTCACTAGTCGAACCATATGAACCAGCTGCTTTGGTCCAGGTCTTAAAACACCACGTGAACTCTATGGAAATGTTTAAGAATAAAAAAAAGACCACTCCCATGAGGCACACACACTCAAACTTGGCACTAGACATTCTTCTCCAAAACAATTTCTTTTTTCTCAAAATATCCACAAAGCTACAGACAAACTAGGCTGCAACTTGTGAATTCCCAATCCTTTACCCCCACAATGAAGTAGGAAGACAAACATCCCTCCTGCTCACTGAATGAAAGTTCCCACCATCCACATGACAGCCAATAGTAGTTGATGCATGGTAATGAACAAAGGCATAGTCCTAGTGGTGTAGCAAGTAGCCAATTATCAGCTTAAACAACACTTGATGGGAGTAGTTCATTGAATTTGTTCAGAAATAAATTCAAAGTCAAATTCATGCTTTTTAATAGTTGCTTTTATTTCAAGCAGTAACTAGGTAAACACAAAATTTCAGAAAAACCAAAGGGATAGTATATATAATTTTCAACAAAAGCAAAAATAATAACACCAGCACTCAACAAGTTACAAGGCAATCAATTATTACTGGGGACACTTTTCTTCATTTGCCTTAGAAGAAATTAATAAACAACTTTGACTCAAATATTCGTCAAATAATTCCATCCAAATAAAAAAAAATTGAATTGAATAGATATTGTTAGAGATATAAAACCACTGAGCTTCAACCTAACAGCTTAAGCTTTTGAGAATTGGGATAGTTGGTCTGTTACAGATACTCTGTTTCCTCTATTAGAAATTTGCAATGAAGTGCCCAAGAGCTGTAGCTCAAGTAGCACCAAGATCAAATCCCACCCGGGCCACTTGGCTTGAACTTTAGCCTACCCTCCTCATACTAGGTAGTAGACCTCCTTTATTATAAAAAAGAAAAAGAAATTTGCAAAGAAGTATTCCAGTAGTGCATAAAATGATTTATCTGACTTCTGTAAAACTTTCTAAACATTAAAATACTTTCATGTAGAAAAACAACTTCTAATCAATCTTAATCATATAGCATATGTTATCCACAACCACAGATCTGCTTGGCTGTCATATTTTCCCATCAACCTTTCTCTAACTAAAAATTAATGCATTAAAATAGTCCCTATGAGCAAAACCAAAATACAAAACTGCATCATATTAATATTTCTACTTTATGCCAATACTCACCCCCCCCCTTCTTTTGCTTTTTTCCTTTATGAACCATGTGAAGATTGATAGTCCTTTTCACCAAGGATACTAAATCTTTTTCTCAACATTACACTTCATGCAAAGACAATATCAATGCTTTGTGATTCTTCAATCTTTGCTAGGTTGGTTCCATTCCATAATAAATTATAGCACGAAATGCTAACCTTGTTGACATTGTTTGTTCTCTACACTGCTACATTACATTATACTACCCACCATCATCAAAATGAGCCAGCATTCAATCAAAGAACACTTAATTTCTAAATATAAAATTTTCAGTTATAATCATCTACCTGTTAATTGACTTCTTAGTTGAAATACTTTCCTAGATGCAGCTAAATAATCAAAGAAAGCTTAATCACCTTCAAAAGGAAATCCTCACTGATTTCTGCAATTTCCCAAGAAAAAAACTTCACTTTATGCTCACGAGCAATCAAGTAAAAGGACCACAGATTGAATTTACACCAGGAAAGATAAATCAACTCCAAAAGAAATCTTCCATCTCACTGAACTAAATGATCTAATTTTCTTCCTCTAGACATCAATTAATAATTTCAAAGCACCTGCACCATCCACCTCAACATTATACAGGTACTCAAGAAAATACTTAGATACCTCCCAATGCAACTCCCCTCTTCCTTCCTCTGCAATTTTGGTTGCAATATTGTTTGCATGAAAATCAGATGAGATATATAGTGATTCAATTTTCCTTAACAATTTTGTCTGTCATAAATGAAATGAAAATTGAAGACTTGACACGGTACAAAGAACATCCACAATGAACATATTGTTCTACTAGTTTTTTGTTTTTGATTTTTTACATTTTCATTATAAATGTTATAATAACAATAAAGTGGTAAACATGAAATTTTTTATTCTTCTTGGTTTCATTCCTACCAAGCAAAAGGGGATGACACCAAATTGTCAACCTCCTTTTTCCAACTTTTGTCAGCTGGCACTCATGGATGAAAAGTGGAAGCTATGCCTTCCATCCAATTTCCACTCCCTCTTCATTTTCATTCCACTCTATTTTCACTCTTTGGTGCCTAGCATAGTTTGAAAACTGTTGAAAACATCATATAGCAAATTATAGATAGAAGAAACTAGCACGCAGTAAATTGTAAAGCAGTGACTGGTGTACATACTCTGTAACTAGAATTTGCTCAAAGAGTACTCTGACCATGTCAAGTCCGCGCTTTACTCGGAGGAGATTTCTTGTATGGCTACCTCCTCTCCTCACAGAATTAGCTTGTACATCCCGATCAATCAAAGATTGTAAGGTCTGAATGGACTTCGATGCCTCTGCTAGATCATCAACCTATCATCATCAAACAATCAACTAGAACCCTTGACGTAACACAGATAAACTAAATCATGATAACAAATGGCATGAAGTATACACTGAGGAGAAGGTTTCCAATTTTGAGACCACATGTTTATTCTCACTTGATTACTTGAGATCATTAAGATGCAAGTAAATTACACAAAAGAACTGCACTAATCCAAAAGATCCCATTGTTTTCTCAATAAAAGGTAAGGTGCCTCATCCCAAAAAATTCTTTTTTTCTTTCTTTCTAATCATATTTAACACAAAAAAAAAAAAAAAATGAACATAATTTAAATCAAAGAGTTCTTAGTAAAAAAAAAAAAGAAGGTAAATTACCCACTTCAAATATAAAAAAAATTCAAAATTTCCAATTTGTTGTCCCTTCCAAGTCCAAATTCCACTACCCTTTATGTATTACAATAAACCCAATCAAAACATAACAGTTCCATCAAAACCCTCGATCACCAATCTCCATATCAAGTGGCAATTGCAAATGAGGATATATGAAGAGCATTACTTTGGCAACGTAATCCATCTCTGCAAACTTGAAGGCGATGCCCAAGCAACCAAAGAGAGGGGAGACAAGAGAGCAGGCCCGTGAGAAGGGAGCAAGCTCCACGTCAGCGCTCTGCGAATCGACAACGGTTGCAAGCTCCTTGAATGCTTCTGCAATTTTTCGCAGAGGTTTGTGATCGATGCCCTCTGCCATCGAAACGAAGAACAACGATCTTGCGCACTTTTCTGTTCCCTTTGCCTCCTCAACACTGCAAAATTGTTCTTTGCTGCTTATGGACGCACAACGCACACAGCAACGTGTCCTTGAGTTGTATTTGCGGCTGGCAATGGCAATGAATCATTCATTGCGTTTATTGGGCTAAATTGCAAAACAAAAATTTTAAAATTTTATAAAACATTTTTTTGTAAAAAAAATATTGCTTAAATTTTGAGTTTGTTGGATATTATAAAATAAAATTATTTTTCAAGTGTAATTAATATAAAATTATTGAATCCTACTTCAATAAGTCCTGCCTCAATCAATTTTGTTCAATAAAGAAGTAATCTTTGATTCACTTTTACCAAAATTCATTCATGGGAAAGGGCCTTACTTGTGGTGAAGGTTTGATCCCCTGTGACAATCTCTCTTCTTTTTAACCTTTAGGTCTATTAGGATCTCTATATAAAATGAAAAAAGTTAAATTACTTATTTAGTTCTTATTTCACTTTAAATTTAATTTAATCTTTATATTTTAAAATCGTTTAAAAAGGATCCTATAATTTTTAAATAATATAAAATTATTCTTATAATTTTTAAATAATACAAAATGATTCATATTGTTTCACTCGAATCAACATAACTAATAAGAATCATTTTGTAATATTATTTCACTCGAATCAACATAACTAATAACAACCATTTTATAATGTTTGAAAACTGTAAAAACTATTTTAAATGATTTTAAACTATAAAGAATAAATTAAATTTTATGTGAAATTATAAAAATAAAATGAATAATTTAACTAATAAAAAATCATTATTACAAATATAAAAGAAGCTAAATCATCATGCAATATCCAAACACATTAAATTTAGTTAGGAACAACATTTAAAGACAAAATTGGGCCTAAAGCATGATTCATGGGGTAAGAAATCTCAACCAAATATGCACTTCAACAGTTGCATGGTATACTGTGGTCTATGTTATGACAAGAAAAAGAAGAAATTGTCTCAGTCTAGTGTATGCAATTCATCTCATTTTGCTTATCTTGAAGTTTAAAAATCACACATTAGGGTTTTTAACTTAATAATGTAAGTGCTTTTATACCAATACTGCTATTTTTTTATTTATTTATTATAATACTCCACTTTTATTTTTATGTACCCAAATATACTTTTCTTCATTTCTATTTAAAAATCATCTTGTCCTATCACGGTTTTTTAACATGTTTTCTTTCTTAATTTCATGCTTTTAGATTTCAAAAATATGAATGAAAATTATTATTGTGAGAGCAGTTTTTGATTTGCTTTATTTTAAAAAAATTCAAACGTTTTCATGAAAACTGTACTTGATAGGGTCAGAAACAAGAATCGTTTTCAACCTATATAACGAAAAAAAATATGTTACAAAATTGTCTTGGCCATGGTAATTTCTGAATAAATTTTTAAAAGACATATTTCAATATACAAAAATAAAAATTAAAGCATCTAAAAAATAAAATAAAATAAAAAATTACTATATTCATATAAAAAAAATCCCTAATAATGTTCATGTACCTAGTCTTAAGACTTGAGGTTTACATGTATACGAAGTACGTAGGTTCAAAACTTGATGACTTTTTGATTGGAAGTTATTCCATTTTTTGAGTGCATGATATTTTGAATTTATTTTAGAGTATTGCTAAACATCTCGACCCCACATCCCAAATCCGAAGAGTTATGTACCGAAATTCTTATTTCCCACACAAAACGACACCAACACATAATCTCAAGTCATTACGATGTAATTCAATTCAATAGACTTTTCGGGTCAAGATAGGTCTAGTTAGGTTATTTTTGGAGTCAAGTATATAATGCGCGCGCACGCGTGTGATTTTTAGGCACTTAAGTTATTTCAGATTCAAAATACTGACTGTTAGGAGGTGTTTACGGTTAGTTAGGTTGTTTTAAAAATAATTAACAAATTAAGCTATCTATATTAGTTCTTTAAAAGTTATAACCGAGCAGTTCAGTTGTGAATTTGTTTTTGTTCATAGTTTGGTTGAGAATTGATATTGACCAAGTTTTGGGAATCAAAAGATTGATAGAACTAATTTTTCGGATAAAAGATTGACATAACTTTTTTGTTTGTGTCATACAAAAAATTGACAGAATCGAACCAACTGAACCCCTTGGGCGTTGGCTTGTTTCGGTTTGAACTTTGAACTTTGAACTAACCCGTTCTGGACCCGAAATTCATTGGGCTTGTGTTTATTTGAGCCCTATGTTTTGTAAAACTTACTTAACTACAACTGAAGGTCTGAACTTCATTCTAATAAATTAATAATAGCCCATTTTACATTTCTTAGGCTCAAAAAGTACCAATTGCTTTGTTTTTTTGGGTAGAACCGCTTTGTTGTTCTGTTTCAAATATGCAACAACTATGATTTGTTCCTTTTGCATACAATATTTTTAAGAAGATACAAGATACGAACTTACGAAGCATTTTGATCTCTATCAATTCCATAATCAATGTTGTGCATTGAGTCAAAACATTATAATACATTCTGACCCATGAGTACAATACTACAATCTCTAATTCTCATAGATCAAACATAAATCTAAACTTGAACAAAAATCATCCTTTGAAAATAACCATATACACAAATCACTATCATTAAATACATGTAATATATATACCCAAAACTAATAAATAAATAAATAAAAACAGTGTAGGTAGTGTTGAGGATTCAGCTCTGCTCAGCTCAGACTCAATTGCCTTGATTGGCCTCGAGCGGCAACTAACCCATAAGCACAAGACTCAAATCACTTGAAAATTCAACCCCATAATTAAATAACCTATTTTGGATTCCTTCCTCCTAATCTCCCTTTTTATTTCTCGGTTTGCCCTCCAATACCCATCTAAGAGCTTGAAGACAAAGTGGAGAAATTAGTTGCAGATGAAGTTCTACTAGGTGAGGGAGATGCATTCTTCAACACCACCGTTGGGAAAATGCTGGTTTTTCTTCTTTCTTGCTCCTTAACCAACTCTCCCCCAAACAACTCTAACTTGTCCATGTTGGTGTTCTCCACTACCTTCTTTCCTTGAAACAAAACACACTCTACATTTTTCTGGGCCAGCATCTCCTCCGAAACTGCCAACAGATCCGACGTCGTTTTAGTAGACTTCACTTGCGTGGCTTTATTTGCCTTTAACATGATCCCATTTGACTGAATTCGCACATAATTCCTCATCCGACACTCCCCGAATGCCATTGATACAGCTTGATCAATCTGCATTAAACAATTCACATTAGAATAATATCTATAGCAACAATAATTACACCACCAACTCATTACCAATTTAAAAAGGAAACACTTAAATAAAATAGATGATATAGATGGATGTGTTAGGTGACACATTGATTACTCTTTAGCATAACCACCAATCCATTACAAATTTTTTTTTTAAAAAGAGAACCACAACTCTTCTTTTTTTCGTAAACTAAGATTATCTTAAATATTTATTGTGAAAATTAATAATCAATAATAAATGAATTTGTATGAATAATTTTTTATTTATATAATTTTCTTACCATATCGGAAGCTCCTTCCCCTGCGATCCTCACAAATCCAGCGGGCGATTTAACGGCGTTAAAGTCGGACTCTCCGTTACCCAGAGACAGCACCAACAAGTCAGAAACGCCGTTACAGAACGGGAACTCGTGCTTGTTATTCAACACGTGCGTGACGGCCGCAGCCGTTGGATTGTTCATGGCGATCCCTCCATCGACGGCCATGATCTTCGTCCTCCCATCGATGGACCTCATTTCAGCGGGACCCACCGAAGCGGGATCCGCGGACGTGGCAACACACACGTCGCGCATCTTGAAATCGTAGCCGTCCATTTCCAGAGCGTCGGCGCGGGAGAACAGGAACGGCGCGCGCGTGACGAGGTCGTAGCAGGGGATCAAAACCGGCTTCAACGTGTCCTTCAACGTGCACTCACCGAACGTCTTGCGGAACAGCTTCTCCGCCTTCGACGACGGCCGGAGAACCCGCCGGAGAATCCCCGGCGACGAAGACCGGGAGATCTTGCGGCGGTTCTCGATCAAGAACCTCAGGGCCTCGTCGGCGGAGAACATCGGGAGACCGTCTCTCCCGCGGGTGAAAAGCAGGGCGGCGAGAACGCCGCCGACGCCGGAGCCGGCGACGACATCGAAGAAGTCGGCGACGTGGGAGCTAGGGTTTCCGGATTTGCGGCGGAGGCAGGCTTCGAGGTGGGAGAGGGAGGTGGCGGCGAGGACGCCGTCGGTGGCGCCGGCGCCGTCAATGCAGAGGATTCTGACCTTACCGGAGCCTTGTTTGGTTGGTTTCGCGTCGTGCGGGGAAAATTGGGCTGAATCGGAAACCAGATTCTTGGGGTCGTCGTAGCCGAAGAGGAACTTGTTTTCCAAGATGGAGAAGATTTCGTAGGTGAGCTTGTCAACTTCGAAGGTGGAGTCAATCATGTTCATAGGTGATGCGGAAAGTGCCGCCATTTCTGCAAGTTCAGTGAAATTTTATCTAGAGAGAGAAAGTTAGAGAGAAAGAGAGGGGAGAGATTTGTGTTGAATGTTGAGTTGACGATGGAGAAAGGAGAAGAAGAGGGTTTGATATATATAGTGTGGATGTGAGAGTGAGTGAATGTGATGATCGAGGAACATTCCTAAGGTGGGCGATTAATCGGCATGAGATTTGTATTTTTTTAAAAAAAATATTGGGATTGGGGATGTGGAAGGAAGGAGGGAATTATTTTAAGCTGGGGTGAGTCAGGGATGAAGCCAATGCTATAAAACAAAAGTAATGTATTTTGAAAGAAAAGAAAAAATAACGAGACCACAAACGCACAAAGTAGCAATTCAACAAACAATAACTTTTATATATGAATTTTAAAATGTATTGGTGGGAACAGTCTTTTGTGTTCGTCTACTTCCTTTATGTGTTGGTGTTACGCCTTTTCTTCCACATCTTGTTGCTTTATTCGGGTTACTTTCATTTCAGCCTATCAATTTTAAAACTTAGTGCGGGGGAAGGTTAGTCTTAGTGTTCAACTAGTCTTATTCTACTTTTCTTTTTTCTTGTTCAATTCCATATGACATATGGAAAAGAAGTTGAACACTTGGTTTAAGACATATGGAAGTATGGAAGAAGATGAACACTTGGTTTGAAATTACATGAGCTACATCTATTTTTTTTGGATTTGATGAAATTGAAGTGTTATACTTATTATAGAAGTCATTTTGTACGACAAATAAATATTTTTTTGGGGGTAAACACACTAGCTTTACTTTTTATTTTATTTTATTTAAAAATCCGTACTGTATATAAAATTCAAAATGGGGTTCTCTTTCTGTTCACTTTTTAATAAGTAAGTCATTTCTAAAGCATATGTGAAAAAATTAAGAGGCAGTTGCATGTTTATAAGAAAATAAATATTTTAGAATTTTTTATTTCACTCACGTAAGATATTTTCCAAAGTTATACTAATTAGACTTTATTTTGAATAAATTTGTACTTTTTTTAAAAAATGTATCTTTCACTTTGATTCTTATCATGTGGAAATGGATGAAATGATGACTTCTCTCTTTGACATTTTTCCTTTATTAGTAATAGGTTATTTCTTTTTCCTTAGGTTTATTTACTTCAACGGCTTGATTAAATTGTGCGCGTGTATAATTTAGAAAACAAACATTATATTAAAAAAGTAACTAAAAATAACATGAGGAATTATTTCAGTTGGCAAATTGAGTTTCATATAAGCAGACTTTATTTGTAATGCAAAAATTTAAATTTTACTAAAAACACAAAATTAGTTTCACACACAAAAGATTTAGGGACACTATTACCATATAATAATTATTATTATTATTATTAATGGGCTACTAGCTTTTTTGTGTAAACTATGATACCTCTCTCGATCGGAAGGCAAGAGACTAATCTCACATTGTTTGATTAGGCGTGTGAAATGGGGATTCCTCCTAATTGAGTTTTCTCCATACACAGCACCCTAAATATCGAACTTCGAGATAATATGCTTAAAGTGACCAAACTCCTTCCACTCGGACCAATGTAAGTTGGTTAATGGGCTACTAGCTAGTAGTGGTAAATAGTTAAAAAAAATCTAAGACTTTAATTAGGTTCCAAACCAATTGAGAATTTTTTTTAGATTCTGTTTGAAATCAATTAAAAATAGAATTAAATTCATTTGATTTGATTTAAAAATTAAATTTTATGTTTGAATCTCAATATAAAAAATTAAATTTGAATTGATTTGAAAATTATTTCTTATGTTTAGAACTTATAAAAAAATAAATTGATTTTATTTTATTATTTTATTATCTTACTTTCTTACCCTTATATTATTGTAAAATCAGAAAATTAATAAGGATAAAATAGTCAATCTAAATAATTAAAATTAAAATCAAATCAAATTCTAACAAATCTCACCATATTTGATAGGGTTTGTAAATCTAAACAATTAAAATTTAAGGGATTTTGAAATCAAATCATTTCCTATTTTTTAACATTCCACACATAAGATTTGATTTCAAATCAAATCAAATCTCATTTTTTTTTACATTCCAAACACACTTTTAGGCTTTGTTTGGATTAAGAGAGAAATATAGTGGAAAGAAATAGAGTAGTTAAAGAAATAGGGAGAAGAGAAATAGAGTAGAAAATGAGTAGATTTTTAAGTTGTTTGGATTAAGAGAATTAAGAGAGAAATAGGAAAGAAAGAAAATTAAATTTTGTTGTAAATATATATTTGCCATATTTATTTATTTATAAAACAAAAAAAGGGTATATTAGTTAAATTTTTACCTTTATCCATTTTTTTTTCTATTTCTTTTCATTTTTGGAGAGAAATGAAAAAGTTGTGGGACTCACCACCACTTCTTTTTTTTTTCTTCTCTATTTCTCTTCTAACCAAACAAGAGAGTTTTTTCATTTCTCTTTTATTTTTCTCTTCTCTAATTCTCTCTTCTCCATTTCTCTCAAATCAAACAAACCATTAATGTTTTTTTTAATTAAGGGATTATGGAGGCTAAAACAACATTTCAAAATCTAGTTGGCATGGAAAAAACTACTGACTAACTGTGGGCATCCCCTTATCTTACAATTTGTGATCATATTTACTATACATTGTTTAAACTAAAAAGCTCATTTAGGCATGTTCATTTAAACCCTTATATCATTCTCGTTGTGAAACTTGACATGTTAATTGTTCCTTTCAATGGTATAACTAATATAATATACTAAATCCTGCACCAAAAATATAAAATATAATAAGTAGATCACCACATTTACTATATAAAAAAAAATCTTAAAATCCTTTCTACAAAATAAATCCTCAATATGCAGTAAATACAATTTCAGTAATTTATCTTCCCATCCGGTTTCTTACGAAACCGCTCACGAATGCACAATCCACTCATTCTTTTATTCACAGTAAAATATAATGAAGTTAAAAAAAAAAAAATTACACGACCATACACAAACAACTTCCTTCTTTTTTTCTTTTCTTTTTTTTAATTGTGGTTCGCTCTACGAAATCACTTTCGTAGGATCTAGCATTTTCCATAAAAATTTTAGGCACATGAAAGAAAAAATAGTTCAACATTAATGGGAGAACACTTACATGGCGATTTGTGATCGTGCACCATACCAGAGAAATTAATGTCATGAATCTTGTACAATTTAAATCTCTTATCCACACTCTACGAAATTTGTACTTTCTATGTTCAATGAATGCCTACTGAGAAGCTGCGAAGATAGCTGGTTTATTTTTTATTCTCCAGAGTAAGAATCCAACGTTTGATGCAAAATCGGAGTGGATAGTGTCTTATATTCTTTTCTTACCATTCATTTATTTTCCAACATCCCCATCCCCATCCCCATATCTAACAATTTGGTTTGTGGCATTAAAATTTCCAAGCTAACACCTACACAAAAAAAGTAACCTCATGCACCATTGCGAATTTTCATTGATATTTTGGACATTATGTCACAGATGAGATTCGCTATCACACACCCAATGTCACGTCCTGCTCAACGCCATTGCTCTCTCTTGCTCTCACTGTGAGGGTCAGAGAGAAAATCTCAGTAGGGCCTCTTACAAAGATGTTGTCTCAGTCTCAGATCTCACCTATACCTTTGTAGGCTTCTCTCTCTCTTTCTTTGCCTTTCCCTACACAGCCTGTTCTCTTCTTCCCTCTACCCCTCTCCTAAAAAGTTCATGCATGCATTGTACGGTCGTACCGACATTCAGCTGCAGCCAAATTATTTTTTCCCCACTTTTTCTTACACTGCTGCTTTTCTTTTTTCTAGTTTAATTAATTATTAATATATTTTAAATCTAGAATCTAGAAAGATTCTTACATGCATTAAGCACATAATGTTGATAGGGTACAAAATTTAAATCAACTATATTTTTTATATGATAATATACTTATACGTAATTTTTCTTTCACATATCTCATATATTTCATTTCATCTCTATTTTTTTTCTTTCTCCTCTTCTTTTCTTTTTTAACATTAAAAAATAAAAATAAAGTAAAATATGTGAGATAAAGGTTGTGTGTAAGTATCATTTTTTATTTTTTTTTATTAATTCATGCACATGTAATTTTGGGTTAGTTGTGGGATTCTTCTTTGAAGACTTCTCCAATTTACGATGATATTGTCTTTACTTTGAGGAAAAATAAAATAAAAATAAAAAACCAAGATTACCCTAATATAAATTCAGCCATACCCATATGTCCCACGGTGGATGAGCATATATATCCCTTTGGATCTATTGGGATTCTCGTACAGACAATTGAATTTACGTACAAGTCAATCATAAAAATGTGATTATCTACCCTCCTTTTCCTCTTTCTTTCATTTTGATTTTCTGTTGATTTTTCTGAAAACGATATATCTATTATGAGTATTAATGGTTGACCCCCCTAAAATACAGTTGTCCGGACAGTACTCTGAGAGTGTACCAATGTACCAACTGCTAAGTGCTGAGCTGTGGTGAACAGACTCATGCTCTGCTATGAGCCCCATACCAAAGGGGAACCACATATCTCCTCTCAAATTAGCATAGAAGATGAAAATGCGGAAAAAAAATCAGAGCAAATGAAAGAGATCCCAATCACTCGTCAATTTGTTTGTATATGCAATTACGATTTGGTTGGTGCTGGGAATTGATATTTGATAGGCCTCAACATCTAATACTTGTAAGTTGAAATGAAAATTATAGATGTGTACTTGTTTGAGAGATATGACAAGTAGTCAAGTACTTACATATGGGGTCAGTAAAAGGACGAAGGCCACCATTCAAGAGCTCTGTATGAGCAAGCCATGGAGATAAACTGCAGAGTTATCAAAAGAAAGAAAGGTGAATTATTTTCACACTGTCGGCGGCACATGAATTTGTTCATTACTTATTTTTGATCGTATTTGTATATGAAGATTGAAGTGTGTTTGATCTCTGAGGTGTGAGTTTCCACTTGTTTATTGTCTTCTTTGATGTGATGGGAGTGTTTTCTTCTTTGATGTGATGGGAGTGTTTTCCATAATGAATGAGTACGTGCAAAAATATTTTGAAACTTAAGTTAGTCTCTTGGAGAAATTGTAATGTATTTAGAGAGTTATCTTGTGAGATTGTCCTCTCTTATATAGGAGTGGACAAGGAGACAGAGAGGGTATTGCTACAGTGACTTCGCATTTGGATGGAGCCCCTGTTTTAGCGTGATTAAGGGGATATTGTAATTAATGCATTGATACATTTGACCTACTCTTCTATAGTAGTAATAGTACTAAACATTACCCTTAGTCCGGTGCCTGATAATAGTGTCAGGTGCCAAGCCTAGAAGTTTGTTTTGGCATGCCAATCTGGACGGCAACCAGCCGCCCTCTCAGGTCTATTTGCCGAACTTATGAGTTTGCTATTATCGATCCGATTTCTTTTGGAAATCAAGCTGAGGCTATGTGATCAAGGTGTACTTGTCGAGGATGATGCTAATTGGTCGAGGTGTACTTGCCAAACCTGAGATTTTTTGGCCAAGGTGTACTCGCTGAACTTGAGGCTTTTTGGCCGAGGTGTACTAGCCGAACTTGAGGCTTTTTGGCCGAGGTGTATTATGTTGGAGTTTTGACACTTGGACAAGTCGGCAACACGTAGTCACATGTTTTGTCAAGTCGGATCAGTCTTGTAAAATATTGAACATTGCCCCCAGCTAGGATATCTAGCAGTCGTGCTTGGTGCCGAGCTCAAGAGTTCATTTTCTGGACATCGCTGATGTATGAGATGTTTTTTCCTTTCGACCTTCAGTTTGCATCTCGACTGACTTTAGTCAGCTCGGTTGGTGGACGGCATCGGAAACTTGTCCTTGGTTGGCTCAGTTTTTTTAATACATTGGATTCATTGTGTCCCAAGACGACTATAGTCGGTTCGGAAGACATCGTGTTTCCTTTCTTCTTGAGATAACTTTAGTCATATGTGTGAAGAAAACCATATCAATGGTCTTTGGTTGGATCGGTCAGGTGAAGACATCGGGTTTCTTTGCTTTCTGAGATGATTTTAGTCCTCTCGGTGAGGAACATTTTCGTCTCCACTGAATTTGGTCTGATTGGTTTCATGAATACATTAGATTTCCTAGCTTCCTAAGATGACTTCGGTCATCTGGGTGAGGAAACTGTGTCGGTGTTGTCCTATTCGGTTCGGCCTAATGAAAATTTCCTTGCGTCCTGAGATGACCAGACTATGGTCATCTCGATGAGGAACACTCATCTCCAGTGGCCTCGGTCTGATTGGCTTCGTGAATACATTAGATTTCCTTGCATCTCGAGATAACTATGGTCATGTCAATGAGGAACGCTCTCATCTCTAGCAACTTTGGTCTGATTGGCTTCGTGAAGACATCATAGACGTTATACTATTCAATTCGGCCTAATGAAGACATCAGTTTTCCTTTGAGGAAAACTTAGTCAGATCGGAATATCAGCTCACCCTTGAGGAGAACTTAGTCAAATCAGAAGATCAACTCACCCTTAAGGAGAACTTAGTCAGATCAGAACATTGGTTTGCCCTTGAGGAGAACTTGTCCCAGGTGACTTCGACATATCGATAGATCGGCCTGCCTTTTAGTCGGATCGGAAGATCAGCTCACCCTTGAGGTGAACTTGTTCTAGGTGACTTCGACAGATAGACAGATCAACTTGCCCTTTAGTTGGATCGGAAGATCGGCTCCCTTTGAGCGGAACTTGTCTCAAGTGACTTCAGTAGATCGACAGATTGGCTCATCCTTGGGGAGGACTTGTTAGATCGGGAAGATTGGAAGATAAGCTTGCGTTTGAGAACTTGTCCCAAATGACTTTGGGATGATCAGAAGATCGTCTCATCGGCCCACCCTTGTGATTACATCGGGTTTTTCTCATTAGATCGGTCTTATTTGCCCCTTTAAAGTGGGTGTTTGGTCATTATTATTTGATTTATTTGTTAGTCATCTCTTCAGTTTGGTTGGGTTATTTGAGTTGGTGGCCGCAAACATGATGGCCCTTCGGTGTCATAAGCAACGTCGGTTTGTCTGGGGGATTAAGGCACAACCTCAGATTGGATTCCTGGCTCAGTGATCGAACTTGGTTCTCCTTATCATGAGTGACTCAAGATCGGTCGGAGGAGGAAGGGACGACCTTGGATCGAATTCTTAACTCCGTGATCGAATTTTGTTCCCCTTATCCTGAGTGGCTCAAGATTAGTCGGATAAGGAAGGAATGACCTAGAATTGGATTCTTTTGGCGATTTTACAGGTGTCGTGAAACTAGAAACATGCAATCTGCCCATTGAAATTGATACTAAAGTTCTGCCCTCAGATCTTGGGAGCTTGGAAATATTATTTTAGGTGTGGTGACAATTAAATACGGTGCCACAATTGTAGATGTACATGCTTTAGAGGGTGGCATGGGGTAGGAGAGTTTTACTATCTTCTTTCAGACTTATCTCCCTATAGCTCTTCTTGGCACTTCACGGATAAGCAGTCATGCGAGCTATCTAAAACAACGTTTGAGGTGTGCCATGAAAGGAAACTTGAGAGTATAGGAATCGTTTTACCGATTTCCATAGATAACACCAATGTTCACGTCCGATCTCTGAGGTGTGAGATCTGACGTGTTTGTTGTTTTCTCTAATGCGCTGGGAGTGCTCTTCACAGTGGGTGGGTATATGCAAAGGCACTTTGACCTACAAGTTAGTCTCTTGGGAATACTGTAATGTGTTTAAATAGTTATTTTGTGAGGTTGATCCTCTTTTATATACGAGTGAGAGAGAGTACTACTGAGGTGACCTCTCATCTGGATGGTGCCCCTGTTTCAGCGAGATTTAGGAGATACTAGAGTTAATGCATTGATACGTTTAACCTGCTCTTCTACAGTAGTAATAATATTGAACAAAGTGGATGACTTGTTATGGGTGAATTAAACCGAATGAAACTTTCAGGCATTATTTGAAAATATTTGAATGTTATGGATGAGAATATAGTTCAGTTCATTCTGTGTTTCATTAGTACATATTAAGTGTATGTTTGGATTGGATTTTGCAAACTTGATTTTAGATGAACTTGATTTTACTCAAAAGTGAGTTTGTATGACCTAAAAATTTTGGAAACTTGATTTATGTTTGGAAACTTTTACCTAAAAATTTATTTTGACAAAATTAATGTTGTTTGGATATTATTAATCAGAATCACTTTTAAATGTATAATTACTAGAAAGGGTATGAGTTCTATATTACTTTATCTAAATTAACCATTTATTTCATTTCATTTCATTATTTTTTAAGTATAATTTAATAAATAACATGAATGAACCCCCAATTTTGTTATTTTTTAAATAGTTATTTATTCTTCAACACATTTTTTTTGGTATAACAAGAGAGGCTAAACAAGAAGCCTAAAAGAAACAAGAGAAAAACTAACAACTTACTACCTAGCGCAAGGTGGCCTCTCAAGCATCACCAAACAACAAAGGGATCAGGTGCGTGTTTGGATTACCTGTGAAAAAAAGATTATGTGTATAATCGATTTTCAAGAAAATAGATTATGAGAAAAGTAATTTATGTTTGGATCTGTTTATTCATAATCGATTTTATGATAAAGAGTTTTGTTTGGATTATATAAAAAAATCGCTTTTATGTATTAAATTACTAAAAGATGTATGAAATGATTAAAAAAATTATTTGATTAAGGCCAAATAGGTATTTATCTCTTAAAAGTTTTGAAATAATATGAAATCAAATAATTAAAAGCTTAAAATAACAGTTTTTTTAAAAAGTTATTTTTAGTTATAAAAAAATAATCTTAACTTATAATCAAATTTATACATTTTAAACAAACAAGATAGATTTTAGATAAAATAATTTTTTATTAAAAAAAACTGTTTTGAGAGAGAATTAATCTTTCCCAAACATGTTCCAGATCTTTTGGAAGATGCACGAGCTCATGAAAGCCAACGTCTTGATCAAGGCACCCAACAAAAGCTTAAGCTTCCAATATGAACAAACCCCAAATTGGGCCAAATAGGTTGGCAATAGCAGGAGCTAAGTTTTATTTTTGCAGAGAAAATGGTGGCAAAACATGGCATTTGGAAACCACTAGCAGCAACAACGACACTTGGTTTGAGTTTTGTCCGCTGTGGTGGTGGTGGGGTCTCTTATTTTGGCAGCGGCTTATTTGGAGGATTGTCTAACTCGCACCTACCCTATGCATGTGACCTTGGGGGAAGAAGGTTCTTGGGTTTCAATTGTGATGTTCTTCTTCCTCAGAAACTGATTCGTGATTTGGAAAATGGAAAGTGAACGCAATTAGAGAAACTATGCCAAGATTACAATGGGAGATTGGTTTTCAAAACATTAATTTTTGCTATAAAATTTATCAACCTTGGCATTTAGAAATGTAGAAGCAACCTTGTGTTGTTTTTGCCAAAATCATGGTTTTAGAGCAAACAGGAATCAAAAGCGTTTTAACTAAAAATTTACGAAACATCACAAAATGACCAAGAAACTTGTTTGACCGAACTAAATGCATGTTTGAGCTGGGTAAATGCCCAATCAAATACACACTAAATATCGGTTTTCCCTATTTAACAATTTGTTTATAGTAGAATTTTATGGAAATGCAATTTAGTTCGTTAGCTTTCAGTCTAGCACATAAGAAACAAATTTTTTAAATGTTTATATTTATATTAAAAATTATAATAACATAAAATTATAAAAAAATAAATTTATAATTGCTATCCAAAAATTTGCTCGTCGTTTTTACCTTACCTATGTAAATTGAAAGGTTAAAATTTAAAAGGTTTTCAAAATCTTAAATACATAGTCAACCCTTCATTTTGATTGGCAGTGCCAGTAGCTGCAAATTTTCTTAAATTGTGAGAGCAAAAATGAAAAAAAAAAGCCTATATAGTTGTAAAAAAAAAATTAATCGAATGGCGCATTTGCCCTTAGACGGTCAGACCTACCAAAGTAGTCTGTCACTGCAATCTAAATTGCCTAGACATGGTCCAAGGATTTAATTGAAATAAAATCCAATCGTGGTGCTTAATTAGTTTATTGCATTAAAATAAAAAAAAATTACATCTACTTATTAACTATAACTTTTAGTTTACACTTTAATCTAATTTTGAGTAGTGCCATTATGTCAAGACATATAATATTTCTCTTAATTTTATTTTAATTTTTTACCCTTATTTTTCAAAACGTACTCCCCATCCCTTTTTTAGCTTCTTTTTTTTTTTTCTTTTTTCATGTTGTTAAAATTGGAGTAAACAAAAATTTAATAAAATTTTTAGTTTAAGTTCATTTGATTTGATTAATTATATGATGTCATAATTATGTCATATATATTTATATTTTTATGATAAATAATTTTAATATATATCATTATATTTATTTATCAAATAAAAGATAACAAAAATATTTTTTTTTAAAAAAACATAGTGCTGACTTCATCGAAAATCAATTTCAATTTTAACTGTAACTGGTGCAATCCAATTTGATCACAAATCTAGTTTTAAAATTGAACCAAAATCACTTTAAAAAAACCGATTAAAGACCGATTTGCCATTGAACCAGAGCGTAAAAACACTCTTATTTTCTGTAAATGCTCTAGAGCTACTTGGGCGTGTTCAAATGATTGGAATAAATGCAATCAGGCTTTTAGTCTCGTGGTCAATCCTTGGTAATAAATAGTTATTCCCCCTCCCAAAGTTCGAGGTTCAAACTTCCTTAAGCACAAAATAACAAAAAATTGGAATAAATGAAAATATAAGCAAAGAACCTATAATGGCTACAGTTCTTTGATATATAAAAAAAATTGACAATATTTTTTTTACGACGATGCTATGTTTTAAAATCGTTTAGTTGTGGATAGAGCTACACAGTAAACTATCATTATTAACCTAAGTTTTCTTTTCGTGAAAATTAATTGGAACAAATACGAACAAATTATTTTTATGGTTGACTGCTAAATGTCAAAGAGAAAAATAAAAAAAAAAGAGTTGACTTCTGCTCTTTTATCAAAAGTCATACCTCCCATCTTCCCTTAAAAGTTAGTTTTGGAGAGATTATTTAACCATGCTAGTTGCACATGTTTGAACCCATGTAGATAGAGATTTCAAGTTCCAACAAACTAAATATTTTTCAAATTTTAAGCATAATTTAAAACTGAACTACCAAGTAAAAGAAGTAAACTGAGTCCTAATCTCTCTCTCAACATGCTTTGCTTTATTTGTTTCAGGTCAAACCTAGAAACGCTCAATCTTCTCACTTAATTTAAATCATTGTGATCACAAATTAGTTTGAATCATTGTGATCACATTTCCTCACTTTTCTTTTTCAAGTTGTGATCACAACTTGCCGGAATTAACACAGATTCCCGGGAGTGATTGAACGAACTCAATGGGTCCTCTAATGTGACAGCAGAATCATAAACCAAAAAATCAAGAAAAACTACCAACTTGAAAGTGAATTGTTTCACTTTCCACCCTTCCTTAGATAGCGGGTCATAAAATCATAACATCTATTTTATGCACAGTATCGCTGCCTTGCTTTTCATAATCTAGGTTTACCCTCAAATGGGTCCACGCTATTGCCAAGTTTGATAAAATCTATGGTAACATTCCTCACAGTTTCCTCTCGCACAGTCACCGACGCCCAAGTGCATTGCTCGCAGAATTAAATAAAATGAACACGTTACAAAGGACAACGGAATCAACCAGCAGCGGATATCTCGATCTTGGGCATGTATGTGGGTAGGGACACCGCCAAAGTAAGCGTTAGGTGAGAATAGAATTTGCATGTCAAACTTAATTAGAAGCAAACATTGTCGCCACCAATTATTGTCGGGCCACAATCATCCATAATCAAATTAATTAGTATCACGCTTCTTTTACACCAGACAATGGGATTTGTTTAAGGCTTGTTAATGATGGGTTTAAACCTTTAATCATTGAGGTTTGTTAGATTGAATATGTGAGCCTGAATAAAGTGTGTTATAGTATAAAATTTGGCCTTCCTCTCACGCTTGTACGCATTGCATGGGGGACCATATATCCTTTTTCTTGTCTCTGAAATATCGAAATCTTTGACTCGTAGGAGCCTGCTGGCTTTTATTACTCAAATCTTTGTTAATTGTGTCTATTGGTTAGTGTAAGGTTGGTATATAGGTAACTTTTAAGAGTTTAATTTCTATTCATGGACAAGTTTCTTTACACTGTTATTTAATTATGTATTGTCAAATCATTAAAAGAGTTTGACTATCACAACCACTACCTAAAAAGTCTAATTATTTTAATAATGTGTCAACACATGATTGAATGACAGTGTAAAGAAACTTTACACTGACAATAGATATAAATTAAATCCAACTTTTAAAATAGAGTATAATTTTGATATATTAAAATAAAGTTATTTTACACTATTATCTAATTATGAATTATCATATTATTAAAAAGATTTAACCTTAATTGTTATTATAGTCAATTTTTTTAAATGACATGACAACAATAATTAAATGATAATGTACAATAAATAAAAAATAAACTCTTTAAGATATGACACATATTGAGTAGTATTACATACACTTATTTTTAGATGAATTAAGTATAATTAACAAAAAAATTGTCATGAAAGTTTAGAATTTTAAATTGGTCCAAGTTTTATCGTACAATCATTGAAAATCTTAAATTCTCATAATAATTCATTTCTTTAAAATGTAAATATATTATAAAAGAATGATCCTACTTTTGGGCTTTTTTTGGGTGAGTTTTCCACCGCACTGCAAATCTAATAGTAGGAAATGCTTATAGCCACTAAGTACACCCATTCGTTACCGTTGTTACTACAATACTAATGTGATTAATCAAATATTTATGTCATTGTCGTTGCCGTTAAAATGGCACGCTGTTGCTATCATATCTTGTAACTACCAATATCATTTTCAGCACTTTTGCAGATACATTTGTTTCCTGTTATTGTTACTTTCACCATTTTATTATTTATATCAATGTTGTTTGAGCTGGATCAGGCAATGAACTGAAAAAGTTTTGATTCAAGTTCAACCGGTCAGTCAACCGAATGACATCATAATTATATCATATATACATATATAATCAAACTAAGAAAATACCAACTATTAAGTATCAAAACACAAATTAATTTCTCATAAGTCATACACATATTACCAATAGTCTTAGGTCTTACAATCACAAATACAACAATTATCAAGTATCAACTATCAAATATCAAATACAAATTCTCCTCTCACAAGTCATAACTCATAACATACATTACTAACAATAAAACACAAATCACAACATAATACTAACAGGTTTCAAAGCAAGCCAAAATAATTCACATTGTCATTACATGTCACATATATATATTTGGTAGATCGTCATGCAACTAAGCATCATTGTCATCATCAGGCCCAATATTATATTGGCCACTTAAAGACCCAGTATAACTATCAACGTCTTCTTCAGGAAAAAAAATCCAAATTCAACTTAGCACCACCAATCAGCCCATGTTGATCATTACCTTCAAATTAAAATAACACCAAAAATAAAATTAGTTCATAATAAAGATAACAATTACTTTGCATGCAATGTGATGAACTTTTACAACAAATTAGCAAACCTTTATCTTCAGTTAAATCAAGTATTGGATTTGCTAAGTCATTATAAAGCATCTTTTCCAAATCATCATAGTCAAGCAATGGAGTGGGAGTATCATCTTCATTAGTGATCCAAAACTCAATTTTGTCCATGCTCTCATAGTCAATAGGATCTAGTGTTCTTCTTTTATTAAGGGCCCTGTAACACAAAGATATGAATATATAAGCAATCAATCAATTAAACCTTCAAAAAGCAAATTATAATGAAAATTAAAAAAAAACTTGTTTTTCAAACCCAAGTTGTAATGCACATGTACAAGATCACTCAACCTTTGATGCTCCAGCTTATTCCTTTTCTTAGTATGTATTCTTTCAAACACACTCTAGTTTCTTTCACAACCAGAAAAAGATGCAGTTTGACTCAAAAGTTGAATAGCCAATTGCGACACCAATGGAACACTAAATCCAAAACTATGCCACCAATGATCCACCACACAATATATTTTAAAACAATAATCAATAGTTATTATTAAAAGATGACAAAATCTTCCTAATAAACTTACAAATTAAAACTTACCAGTTCTCATTTCTTTGGTAGTTTCAATAACTAGTTGGTTGCTAAAACTTTCCAACTTATTAGGATAAAGCCAACTTTATTTTAAAAAAATTAGTCTTACGAGTTTTAATTTTTGCATCCAAAACATCAAGCCATCCTTGTTGAACCTATGGTTTGATACAAAAAGTCTCTTTGTCATAATAGAATGCTGGATTCAAAAAGTATGCAACACAGTGAATTTTTTGATGAAGTTGCCTATCCCACCTTTGCTTGATAATCCTTGTATAAGGCTTATACAAAGACTTTTTGTTCATAAATATACTCTTAATAGTTTTTCTTGCCTTATACATTCCATCATACACATAACCAAGGGATGACCTTTCATCAGCATAAAAAATTCTCAACAAGCGAATTAGTGAAGACACAATTTGGACAACAATAACACAATCATTCCAAAACTTATTATCCAACACAATTTCCATAAAATTCTTGGCTTTCTTATCCTTGTAGTATCTTGAATCTACAAAATCTCTACTAGTAACTAAAGCTTGTAAGTCATGCTTGTGCTCATGAATGCTTTTTAGTGCAATGAATGTTATTGCAAAACGAGTTGGCCTAGAACGTATGATTTATGTCCACCCTTGTCTCTTCCTTAACCAAGCAATTAAAAACTCATGATTATAGACAAACTTTGTTACTGCAGATGCATTTTTAGCCAAAGTACCAACAAGCTCTATTTTTCCAATATATCCTAAAATCAAGTTTAAACAATGTGCAGCACAATGAGACCAAAAAATAGATGCAAACTTTTCATTCAACAATCTTCCTGCAGCTTTGTAGTTAACAATATTATTAGTAACCAAGTGCACAACATTACTTGGTCCAACAAACTCAACCAACTCAATAAACAAATTGCAAAGTGTTTGAGCATCCTTAACAACATTAAACGCATCACATAGATTTAACAAAACTGATTCCTTTTGGACAATACACAAGAAAGCTAATTAGCTACCTATTCTTTTGATATTGCCAACCATCATCCATGATAGTACAACATGTTTCTTTCCAAGTACTCCTACAAGCTTCAACCACCAACTCAATCTCCTTTTTAATACCATACAACAATTTAGTTCTAATAGCATGATGCCTTTTATAACCGGGACCAATAGTTGCAATTGCATCCAACATAAGCTGATAATAGATTGAATTTGTGCAATTAAACGAGATGTAACAATCATAAAATAATTTAGCTATAGCCAAATATGCCCTATGTATAGCTTATTTACCTGCAAAAGTACTTCTAATTAAAGGTTGAGCTCCTGGAGTAGTTCTTGGAGCAAAGTAATTGCTTAAGTTTTCACTTGCTTTTCTCTTTGGCATTTGTGTTGGATTTGTTGTTTCTTTTTTCCTTCCTTTTGGCTTGCCTTGGTGCTGGTGGAGTACATAGTTCTTGCAAATATGGTGTGCCTCCATAAAATTTCATAACGCTATCTCCATATGGATTCTTTGTTTCTTCTTGATCTTTCCCCCATTTTTTGGTTCTAGAAACGAGTTGCAAATTCTTTGCCAATCAATATCTAATCTCATAAGGAACTTTTGTACAAACTAAGGAATCTCATTTTCGTCCAGCAAGATGTTTTTTCATTCGATGTATTCCTCCACCTCTAAACTTTTTTCCACAATACAGACATTTAAAGGATTTCTTTCCCTCATTATCATAACAAATTTCACAATGCTCCTATGTTGAGTCATATTTTCCTCTAATGGATTGTGTGTTCTTAGCTACTGACTGAGTAGTGCTTGCACCCCTTGCGGATGAAGTCATATCCTACAAAACCCACAACACACATAGAGATATTGGTTAATTATTCAAGAATTTATGCTGCAACTCATATGGATAATCACTCAAAGTAAGATTAGAAACACTTCTGCAAATTGAAAATTTCAGCAATGTCATTCATTTCTTGATGACCTTTGGTGGAACTTAATGAGCTATGTTCCTTCATTTTTGTAATTTTTATTCCCTTGTTGCAATTTGAATAAGGAAAAGGAAACCAATATGGTGTGGCACAAGTGGTAGATACTTGGGTCCCTTAAGCATATGGTCAGGGGTTCGATTCCTGACCTATGTGTATGGAAAAACATCTGTTGGGAGAGATCAACTCCATAAATGGATCTCAGTACCTCGAGGGATTAGTCCCTACAGTCGCGCGCAGGGGATACACTGGGAAACCAAAAAATAAAATAAAATAAGGAAAAAGGATTACTTAGTTTTCATGGCATGCTAACTGCTAAAAGCAGCATGTTCAATTTTACACAATTGAATGTTAACATATAATAAAGAATGAGAGAATGTGCGAGTGTGTGAGAGAGAAAGCTATTCTCAATATAATTGAGTTAATGTTCTGAGTGAAGTTCCAAATTGTTTAGTTCTGTTTGGAATTGAAAAACTAAGGGCTAAAGAATAAAATGATACACATTCAAATTATCACAAAAATGCAAATTTCACAAATATAAAAAAATTGAAGAAATAACAGAAGGGAAAAGGAAATGAAATATCAAACATAATACTTCAAAAATAACAAGGTAATGCAGAATAGCTACCCATCATCGCTATATTTGAAAGTAAAAAGATGAAATGAAAAGTTGAAAACGTACTAGACAGCAGTGGCAAGATGCAGCGACGACGATGGCTGACGATGGTGGAGTTAAAAACGTACCAGATCGCAACTGAGGGTGGTGAAGCAAGATGCAACGGCGCGAGATGCAATGGCAATGATGGCTGACGATGGTGGACGAGTGACGAACGATGAGCAACGATGAAGATGAAATGAAGAATGAGGATTCGATTGGGATTTGTGTCCTTTTCATTTTAGGTTTTTAGTTTGTTTTTTACTTTAAAATTTTAAATGTTAAATTAAATGATTAAATTTGTTTTAAAAAATATTTTAAAAAAACAATGATCACTGATTTTAAGTAAACCGAGCAATTTACGCGATTTTTAACCGATTTAACCCGATTCAATCACAGGTTTGGTTTTGCCACTGAACCAAAGCCTGAAAGGAGCCCGATTCACAGTTTGGGCAATTGGACCGGCCGATCTAGTCCGGCTCAAACAACCTTGATTTATATACCAATAGTCAATGCCATCTATGATAAAAATAAGCAACGACAATAGCGATTTTACTTATTTAGATATTTGTGTATCCAATTATGTTTTCACACAAACAAAAACAACTACCACAAGTTTGATAGATTATTTTTAAAAAAATACCAAATAAAGTTGAAAATAAGGAATTTTCAAAATAAATATTACATATTGTTTATTTAGTTACTTATTTCCCCCTATTAAACATGCATAATCATGAACAGAAAGATCATCAAGGCATATACCTCCTCTGAAGTTAGAGAGTATGTTAGCATTTAATTAAGTATAAAACTTACTAACCACCGAGTGTTGTATAAGGATACAACTTCACACAAAGAAGTTATCAAATATTTTGCTCCAAAATTTTGGTCTAGAGGAACACACAACCTACACTAATGCTGGTGCAACAGACAACGAGATTTATATATAATCAAATGTGTGTGTTTTGTGTGGGATAAAAAGCCAGGTTAAATATGATTTAAACAGCTTCACTTGTCGGATGGTTTAGCACAAGATGCAAAGATGGTAATAATATATAATATTTTTGATAATCATGCCAATGATATTATTGCATTTTATCTTATATGGAATAAGATGCGTTTAATATTATACGACACTGTCTACATATACAAATATAATGCTATATTCTCTTCATTCAATATGAATAAAAAAAGGACATACACGTGTGAAGAAGAGAAAAGGCAAAAGAGCATGACTCATAGAAAGACGAAAATTGGGAAGGTGGCATTCTTGGACTGAAGAAGCTTTCACAACCAGACACCAATACATATATATAAAAAAATAAAATAAGGTTGAACTTTTTTCATTTTATTTTGGTGTTGTTGTCATTTTCTTTTGTTCTGTAGTTTGGTTGGCCCAACAAAATATAAGGTTGAGATGCATGTACCGCAGGTATAGGCTATGGAATGCGGGCCACCTTCAAGACGGGTCTGGTGGGAGAGATTCCTTACCGACAGTGTTGCATGCTCGTCGAAGGGTCAAAATGGAGACACTTCAGTAGGGATATCAATGGCGCTGGCAATGGCAGATATCAGGGTAATGGAAAATTGCTATATGGTGTGGGCTTGTGAATCTTGGTGCAGATGACATTATGTTGAAGGGGAACCTTCAACGAAATCTGATAGTGAAATTTTAAAAGGAAAGGACTAGATCTATTTCATCTTCTTTTCCCCCTGTGTTGTCTTAATACTTTGTGATAACTAGTTAGATTTTTTTATAAATTTAATTTTGATTCATTAGTAACTCTGGTGACACTTGTTTAAAAAATTAAAAGTTCTTACTAAAAGTACAAATTATAATCAGTACAATGATTTTCTATTTTTTTATTTACTGGTTACACTATCCATGAATCGATTAAATTTAAATTCTTTTTTATAGATATTTTAAAAAAATTTAATCATGTTTATTGTCTTTGATAGCTGATCTAATATACTGAAAAGTCTCCCTTTAAGAAATAGAAAAAATAGGAAACATTTCTGGTTAACAGAAACGGCATTCAGATTTGTAAGTTTCAACCAAGACAAAACTTGCACTCTCCACTCCTTTGAAGCTAGTAACCTTAAATAAATATGATTTATAGGCCAATTTATCCCAAGAGTCCAAAATAATTGGGCATACATTAGCAAAGCAAAAATATAAGAAGAGAGGTCTGTTATTCTAATTCAATCACAGCTTCCTAAATAGAAGAATACCAAACTCCTAATTAATAACATATGCTAGACTTAATCTGTAGAACTGATTTTTTTTAAATAATTAAATTCAAGTACGTTACCAACAAGACTGCAGCTAAGGATAGGTCAGTGACAATGCTTATTAAGAGTTATTGTCATTCTTATTGTGTAGAATCTAGACTGTTAGTAATTTTAGAAAAAATGAGAAAGATGGAAAGGGTCAGAGGAGATGTTGTTATGCTAGCTGAATCCATTAGCAAATAGACCAAAAGTAAATTCGTAAACATTAGTAGGATAGCACCTGTTAGTTTGGACATGCACATCATAATTAATAGGATAGTTGGATTTGGATACTGTACTATTGTTAGAGGAACAAGTATGAGGTCAAACTCTTCAGGGATCCTCCCATCTTTATTTTGGAACTATGCTACGAGTGAACTTCCCATAATTTTTTGTCTATATTGTAAAACCTTTAGCGGGGACTACAAAAGTACTACTTCCTCTTGCTCTTGCAATTGCAGATTAGAGGTTCTGCCAGTGCCACCGATGCCTGATGAAAAGCTAGTACTACCAACTCGCATAGTGTTCAGTCCATATACAGCACATTACCCACTTCCAAATGTACATATCATTTGAGAGTTATGTAAAGAGATTTTACATAGCACACTAAGTGTGTGTTTAGATTAGATTTTAATTTTGTATGAACTTAGTTTTGTAAACTTAATTTTAGTTAGAAGTAAGTTTGAGTGAAGTGGTTTATGTTTAGAAACATTTATTTGAAAATTGATTTTGTTACATAAATGTTGTTTGGATAATGTTGATAAAAATCACTTTTGAATGTGTAATTACAAAAAATGGTATGAATTATTTTGAATTGATTATTAATAAATTGATGTTAAAAAGATTAATTATAAATAAATTAATGACAAAAAAAATTCTTTTAAAAGTTAAGTTTGTTTCGAGTATTGTAAAATAAAATCACTTTGAATATAACTATAATAATATTTTAAAAAATTATTAAGTTATATTTATTTAAATATTATTAAAATAATGATAAAATATCAAATTATAAGAGTATATCTGTCAATGCACACTCAAACTATTTTTCTTTCACCGCAAAAGCAATAAAATGTTACTTTTATCTAAACTACGTTTAAAATAAAAATTTAATTTACTTTTCCAATTGAGATTTCTCTTAAACATGTTAACAAAAGCTTGAAATAAATGTGAGTTGCTTGCCCACAAAAACACACCCTAAGATAACAAGAAGCAACGGAGAGACAACACAGTAGGTAAGTAGAACAACCTTGCATAGGCAGTAGATATTAAAAGTTAAACCATATTGGAAGCCTTACATTACGTTGCTTTGTAAGTAAAATAGAAATTTCTTACCTTTTTTGCAAAGAAAAATCAAAGTTTCCAAATGTATACCTCGAGATGCTATATTTTGTTTCACTAGATGTGCAGAACAGAGGGTTCTTGTCTTGTTTCCTCCAAAATAGATATGTAGAATATGATATAAAATTTCGAACTAAGGTACAAATGTACAATAGAACAAATACCAAACAGGGAGAAGGCAGTGAGAGCTAATTGATTCAGTTTACACTCACCCTTTAGCTTTCTAAAAAAATTTAGCAATGAGCATAAAGGGTTGGGGCAAGCATTGAAAACGATTACCTACAGGGTCATAAGGAAGCAGGAAGAGCCACAAAATGTAGATACCCCAGCAACCCGCAACACTGGTTGAATCACTCTTCCACCAAGGAGTAGGGTGGCTAAAATTATAGGGTAGTCAATTAAAAAAGACCAGCAGGAAAACAAATTAGAGTATTATGGACCATACAATCTATCATGCTCATGATCCTTAAGAGTAGAAAAATATATCCCAGCAAAAAAATTCACATCATTAAGATAAAAAAGTATTTATAAATTTCAAATTCCATTCTTTTAATCTTTCACTTTCTGAATAAAAAATGGGGATCAAGCCCATGATGCAATAGAAGCAAAACAAAAACAGTAACACATGCAGCAAACACAAAAGTGAAAATTGAATATAAAAAGGTAAATTAAAGAACTCACTTTCTAAATCTATGAGTTGTTAATTTACGTCAGCCCGACCCATTTGAATAGTGATGTTAATTTGGGTTACCTGTGTCAAGCCAAATTTATTTCGGATTGGGCTTAGACAACACGTAATAGGTGTGGGCTAGCAAATAATTAGCCAAACTAATGAGGGCTTGCCTGATTTGATTCATGGGCTTAAACTTTTTTTTTTTGTCTTTTTTCATTTTGTTTGTATGTATAATAATAAGTTATTGATAAATTAAATTTCTATATCAATCAAAACACACAAAAATCATATAGGCAAATTAGATAAAAGTATAACAAATTATATTAAGTGTCATCAATATAAACAATAAAGATTTCCTATATTGTTTTTAACATAAACGATTTATGATATATCTATAAAGCATCGCTTAAACCATAAATTAATCAATTCAAGAAACTAGCACAAGTTAACATTATATTTCAAGTAGAGAAAAAAGAAAGGCTTAAATGTACTTATTAACTTTGATGATTTTTTTTTAGATTCAATAAATTTAATCAAGTAAAAATATGAATAAAAAATAATAAAATTAAATATATAACAAAAATATTTTAGATAATTGGGCTAACAGCCCAACTCATATCAAGTTAACCTATCTTTAGGTTGAATTGGGCCATCTTATAATTAATTTGAGTTGAAATTTTCTTATCATAACTCACGTTTTTTATGGGGCTATATGCGCGGCCCAATTTTAACATCTGTATCTATGACCAAGGAGGAACCATACGCGCCTGCCATCTGTTGGTGGCGTAGACATACATGAACGCTGGGGATGGACTGGATATTGAAATAGAACAAAAAGTGCATTATTAATTGCATGCCTATTCCTCTTTCCAAAAAACAAAAAAAAATTGCTCACACAAACAATGAGAGGGGAAAGAGAATTGAAGGAGTACATCTGACTCCGACAGGGGCAAAGTACACAATTCCTAAGATTAAGACAAAGAAATTAGGCAAAATGAGTTAATAGTGTAGTATGTAAGAGATAACTATTCTTTGATTTGGTTTAAAAAATTAATTAAGTATTCAATCACATTAACCAATAATTTATATACTATTAATTATGTATCAAGTATCAAAATAAAGATAATTTATTAGTTAATTATATATAATTTATTGGTTAATGTAATTAAATACTTAGTTAATTTTCAAAATGAACCTAACTGATATTATATTTTATAAGAAGAACTAAAGAGTCATTTTCCCAATAAACTAAACTTGGTTGAAAATAGTGCTATGATGAAGACAGTGAAAAAAGACCAGCGTGAGAATTTGAGAGATTTGGAAAATCAAATTACAAAGAGGTTTTAATTTTGGTGTAAAATTTTTTTACATTATTATTTAATTATATATTTTTAAATTATTAAAATAGTTAGACTTTTTAAGTAATTGTTGTGATAGTTAACTCTTTTATTAATTTAACAACACATAATTAAATGACAGTATAAAAAAATATAAAGAAATTTTATATTTACAATAAATAAAAATTAAAGTCATTACAAGATGGCAAAGGAAAAATTTGAGAAATTCCATGAAAAAAAAGACCAGCAGGAAACTATGGCACGCAAAAGATACCGATACTATAAGGTATATTAAATAAAATATATTTAAATATGTAAAAAATATTATATAATTTATAATTATTCTTAATATCACAATTTAAAATGAATAAAGTATTGCCACTCGTTATTTCTCTCCTTTAAAATTTCTCTCCCCCTCATTAGAAATTCTCTCCCCCTTTAATATGATACGTGTATTTAATATATACTCTACCAATTTTAGAGTATCGGGTCCATGCCTCCTTATCTTTTAAGATTGGGAGATAGTGCAGGTACAAATAGTCAATCATTCTCATATTTTCTCTTTTGACACTTTTACTTTCTGGTTGGATTTGAATTTTTGTGAGCTTTGCCTTTGCTTCATTCTACTAAATTTCTCAATGTGGCCAAATTTTTTGCTTTGTCTACATTGCATTTGAGGCTTAGCTTTGTGCCAAAAATCCTTCGCTTATTTCTCTTGTACACATCACATAGAGAGATTTTCCCTATTTTTTCTTCTGCTTCTTTTAGAGCTTGATAAGCCTTTGCTTCAGTATATACATCTATCAGCAAATGATGTTACCCCCTATTAAGAAAATGTGTTTTGGGAAATCTGAAATCTGATTTCATTGATCACTATATGATAATTTATATAAATCGAGCAAAACGAGTCCATTATGACAGACTCAGAAGTATTTAAAAATAGATAACTTAGAGCTTGTTTAGTTTGTTTTCTGTATTTATTTTTAGTTAGATATGTTTTCATTATAATTATAAAAATGTCACATTATTTTTATTATATTTTTTATTTTCAAAATTTTGTAAAGGAAATGGTGAAAACAACATTTTGTTGTTTTCATACACAAAACAGAGTAAAAATAATATGATATTTTTGTAATTATAATAAAAATATATATAAATGAAAATAAAAACAAAAAACAAACTAAAGAGGCTCTTAGAAAGCTAACTAACAGAGCTTTCTGTTGATCTGGTGTCTGTTATCTGCGATTGCTGTGATAGCATGATCGGTGATACCCCCTTTGAAGTATAAGGTTGAACCCCCTGTTTCAGAGGCTCGCAAGAATACAGGTTCTGATACCAATTGTGAGTTATAGCAGCTTATAATTATAAAAGAAATATGCAAAGAACTTGAACATTGGATGCTTCAGAACACGGAG
The DNA here is from genome assembly GCA_023212625.1 of Styphnolobium japonicum. Taxonomy (NCBI): domain Eukaryota; kingdom Viridiplantae; phylum Streptophyta; class Magnoliopsida; order Fabales; family Fabaceae; genus Styphnolobium; species Styphnolobium japonicum. The sequence continues at coordinate 12,416,323 of JALBWW010000003.1, read as the reverse complement.
AAATCAGGACATACGAAACAAAACATAGAAGAAAAGAGAGACATGAACAATGCAATGTTGTTTTTTCTGCAGAAACCAGAATGTTATACACACCTTTCGACTGCATAATAGGGGTATTTATACATGTTTTTTCAGCCATATATGCTGGAATAGTTCACCGATCTTAAAGAAAAAGCGACTAGAACACAATATTTATATACAAATAAAAACCATAGTATGACTGTCACATCAGTATTACATATATAACATTATATTTGAGTTTCATTAGAAAATATCAGCCAACAGAAACAAAAAATGATCCACATTTTTTCCTTCTATCTAGAACATTCCCACAAGCAATGAATTCTAAACATTTTCAAGGACTGTATTACAATCCTATAGGAATTCAATTCTTGAAATGTTAAAAAAAAATTATTCTAATCCTTACTTCTAATCGTCATTGTGGTTTTTGTTATCCTAGCTACTGCTAAAAATCATCTCACAGCTATCAATATCATTATTAGAACATTTTCAACTATTTTTTTTAAAAAAATTTCCTGCTGTTAGTTTCACGATCTTTATAACTATTATATGTTTCGATTCAAAGGTAGCTATGAAATGAATCGAAATTCATATTGAAGAACTTTTGAGACAGTCCTAATAATCAGTGACGAGAGTAATTGACTTGGAATATCCAGACGTTCATTATAGAGCGCATGCATCCTCTATTATTAAGAGTCAAATTTAGTTTTTAAGTAGAGTCCAATTCCGTGATTGATTCATGTTGCCGCCTCATTTAATGGGATAAAACTTGATTGTTATCATTGTTATCTTAGCTGGTATTTCAATGACAATCTGGTTTCAGTCTTCTAATTTGTTCTGTTACGTGTTAGTTGGTCATTCTTCGTTGGTACTTTAATAGGTTCTTCTCGCTTTGGTCATGTGTGTTAAATTCCAAAATTTCAGGGAAACCATACCTTCCAACTGGAATAAAAATTATGCTTAATTAACATATGCATGTGCTGTCTGTCAAAGAAGATCCTATAAACATTTCCAAATTTAACCAAGAAAACAGCTATCCCCCACATCCTATTTTCAGTACACAAGTACTTCAAAACCCCACCTTCTTGCCCTCGATCATTTCAACGCAAGGCTCTCTTCCTTTCCTCTTGTTTCTGCTCTTCAACACTTTCCCAAGAGAAGAAGAAACAATGGATTTCAGCAAAACCCTTCTCCTCATTGTCTCCCTCTCTTCTTTCCTACTTGCCAATGCCGTCCCCGTAACACGCAGCCCTCAGTTCCGACTCTATAAACTCTGCAAACCCACCACCAACCCAGCCCTTTGTTTCAAAACCATATTGCCACAGATCCGTGGTCCATTCAACCCCTACAAGGCTCTTGAGGCAGAGATTCTGGCCACCCAGAACCAGGTAAAGAAGACCGCTGGTGTCATCGCCGGGTTACTTGCCAACCCCCACAACTCTAAAGAGTTGAGTGATTCCCTCAGCACATGCAGGAAGCTGTACGGTGACATACTGGATTCCATCAACGAATCGATAAGGGAAGTGGCACTACGTAATGTGATCGAGGCACGTTTCAAGTTCAGTGCAGTGTTGTCATTCCACAGCACTTGCAATGGAGAATTCACTGAAGGGCCTTCACCGTTCTCCAATGATTCAGACACCATATTCCAGCTGGGTGGCAATTGCTTGGACCTCATGAAAGCCATAGAAGACAGAGCCATTCGCCATAAGAGTGTTCGAAACCCAGCGCCTGCAGTGCCATCACCACCCGACCCGTGCGAGCATGTAATTGGAACTTGTGAAAGTTGACAATCATCCTCCCCTTAAGCCGATTGGTGACTATAACGAGAGATTCTTCTTTCTATACAGTGCATGTGTTGAAATTTTTTCTTATGTCACATTAATGGGAATCATTTCTGACTCTGAGTTTCACTGTTTTTGTGGATTCATATTGGTTGGAGTTACTATATTATATGATAGTAATCCTGATGGAGAAAGGAAAAAAAAACACTTTTTCAAAGAGGAAAGAAGAAAACTTCATATTACAATCAACCGATCGACTATACTATAATATAATGTTTTCATATTTGTAAATTGTATGATATGGAATGCTTATTATATATATAATATAATTTTATTATAACTAATATATAATTATATACTTACATATAACATAAGACTATCAATATTCGTGTTAGAGCTATAGCTCGATTTTGAACCTTTCATCAATAATTGGGATAATTAATTTGCCTAAATATATTACGCTAATATAATGGATGTGTTTTTTTTAATAATCTAAAAAATAATTTAATTTCTTGACTTAAAAATTAGTTTAAAATACTCTCATCGTTAAAGAAAAAGATAGAAGGAACGAGCCACCTAGTGGTCAAGGCAAACCTTGCGAACTTTTTCATCTCAAATGGAAGAATTAAAAATATGTCAATTTAATTGGACCAAAATTGGTAGTCTAACTTGTTTTTTGTCTTGTTAATTTTTAAAATTATTGACTTTAACATAACTCTTGAACATTGTTATTGAAACTGAACTGGACATTAACATAATGAGAGAGTTCCTTCAACAATTTATCGATTTGACAATCGGATAATGTATTTGAAAAATCAGATATAGTACAAAAATATTTAGAAATATATATATACATATATGTTTCTAAATTACATTTCAACATAACGTATAAATCGATTCGCATTAGTTCATCACCGGTTTACATACCATTTCTCTCATTTAGCCAGCTAGGCCAGTATAAAGTATAAATTATTAAGGGAAAATGACCCTAACCGTGAGCTTGGAGAAAATTAATTTTTATTTAGTTAGTTTTAAAAATTAATCAGTTATTTATTTAATCAATTAATAATTTATATATAATTAATTACATATTAAGTATTAAAATAAAAATAAATTATTATTTAATTTATATAAATTTTTAATTAATTTTTAAAATAAATTAAATAAAAAAAAATTTCACACTACGCTTAAAGTCATTTTGCCAATTATTAATTCTTATAACTAGGCTTTCGGCTTTTGGAGACGCACACAAACGAGTTGCATATAATACTGTTTATTGGGCCTACAATGCCATTTGTTGCGATGGAATTAAGCAGCCCAATACCGTCTGTCCAAGCTAAGAGGTGTCCTTGGGTAGCCCAAACTTTGGCAAGCAGCCCATTTAATTCTAGAACAGTAGAACTAATAGTGCTACGAAGTTGCATCTTGAAGTTCAGCTAGTTGTAGCAGGAGTACATGTTTGGATGAGTCGCTGAACATGAGGTGGATGATGCTGATGAGGATGTCCCTTTCTAGCGATCCCATGCTTTCATTTGATGGGCATAGATAATTGGAATATTTACAACGGTTCATGGGCCCAAAAAGTTAGACTCTAAGAAAGAAAGAAAATTATACAAAAAAGAAGATCACAAATATTATAAATAGAAAAATTAAAAAAGGGTTTATTGTAACAATATTTGCCCCTATGTCAACGCTAGGTGTATGATTTATTACTTCCCAATGGAAAATGTTGCATTGCATTGCCTGGAGCTTTAACAATACATTATCAGACACCACAATAAATTAATAACCATACAATAATACAAGTAATAATTGAATAATGATCACCACTCGTTCTTTCATCTCATTTCATTTACATGAGTCAATTTTGCGCTTTATCGAGGGACTTTCAATTGGTTAGTTCAGTTTAATTTTATATATATATATATATATATATATATATATATATTATAAAGTGTCAATTGGTTCAATTATTAAAATGCTTTTTAGTTGACATGAAGATTTGAGATCGAATTCCGCCATCGCGAAGAAGGAATAATTTATTTAAAAAGAATAAGAGATTTACTTCTCATTATGTAACAAAAAAAAGTTTATATACATATATTAATTAATATATAAACTATATTACGTATCATATAATTTAAAACAATATTATACAATTTGACATATCAAATCCATTATGGTCGGTTCTAGAAATTGGAAAATCAAAAACTAAACCGAACCAATCAGTCTCTCAAAAAAAATTCATGATATGGTTCCGATTATGTTACTATATGGAGAAGGGGTTGATTGGACTGGTGCTTCGTGTTGACGACCCACAGCTCTCTCCAGATCAGCAATGATGTCCAAGCAGTTTCCTCCCAGCTGGTATATAGTGTCAGAATCGTCAGCGAAGGGGAATACAGACCCTTCAAATTCGTCCTTGCAAGTTTCCTGGAATGACAACACAGAACTGAACTTAAACTTAGCCTCAATCACATCATTTTTGGCTATTGCGTCTTTGGTTTCTTTGATAGAATCCAATATACTGTCGTATTGTTCCTTGCATGTGTCGAGGGAACCCTTCAATGATTTAGAATTGCCTTGCTTGGCAAGTAACTCAGCGATGATAGCAGCAGTCTTCTTGGTCTGGTGCAGGGTGGCTTCAACTTCGATCTCTAGAGCCTTGATGGGGTCAAGAGCACCATGGACGTGTGGGAGAATGGTTTTAGCACAAAGGGTTGGATTGGTGGTCTTTTGGCAGAATTTCAAGAGATCAGACTGAACATCATGATGCACAATATGAAGACCGCGAGTTGAGGGGACAGCATTGGCAAGAAGAAGGAGAGGAGAGAGGGATACAATGAGGAAGAGTGTTTTATTGAAATCCATTTTGTCTCTTCTCGTGGGAAAGTGTTGATCGAAGAGCAGAGACAAATGGAAAGGAAGAGAGCCTTGGGTTGGAATGAGGGCAAGTAGGTGGGGGGTTTTAGAAGTGCATGTCTGGTGCATGGAAACCGGATTTCCATGCAGAATATACTGATAATAGGATGTGGAATTGGCAATTTGTGGACAAATTTAGAAAGGTTGCTGTATATATGGTTATAGCCTTATAGGCTTTTCATTATTTGATACTAGACTATAATTTGTATTCCAGTTTGAAGGGTTGGTGTTCCTGAAAAATTGGAATTTGCCACATATAGCTAGGTACAACGACAAAGCACCCATCAAGAACATCAAAAAAGAAATAGACATATTGAACTACCAACTAAGAATAACCGAGAGAGAATGATGCGGTCACATCTGAGATCTGATATACAGTTACAGACCATTGAACAAATAGAAAGATCGAAAATGTGTTGCGAGAATAATAAAATGAGAGAAAAGTGGAGAGCTTGGCAGTTCTATGATGAATTGAAAACCACATCTGACAAGTGAGGCTATTTAAATCATATTTGAAAACCTGGCTTTTTATATCCCCACAAGAAACGGACACCCATCTAATGTTAGAAATAAGGAAGTCTCACATTGGTGGGTTCTCTTCTTGGTGCTCCTCATGGAGCCTATAAAAGGAGGCTTAAGGAGATAGCTTAATTCATTTCATAATCTTCTCTTCCTCTCTTGTATATTTTCTTATATTCTTTGCGAGGTTGTTCTCTCCTAGTATTTAGAGAGATGTGTTGTAATTTTCTCCTATAGTGAAATTCTTCTAGTCTTGCCCCGTGGTTTTTTCCTTTATTCATTGAGGGTTTTTCATGTTAAATATTGTGTGTTCAGTTTTTCTTTTCTCATCTTTTATTGTAGTTATGAGGCACTATTCTGTCACTCTAGTACCTAATAGTGGTATCAGAGCCATTGGTTGGTGGTCCGCTGCAGTAAGCTGGGAAAGTGTCGATTCTAAGTATGCTTTGTGGTTGCAGTATTATCTGATTTTCCACATCAAGAAAGAATTATTCTTGTTGCTAGAAATAAAGTGTGGAAGCATGAACGTGTTTAGGAAAGTTCTGGCTAGGAAAAACTTGGTATTTAAGTGTGTCTATTAGTGACCCACCTCTCTCTCCTAGGAACTTACCTGGTGCACTATTTACGGACTACGTCACTGTTATAGTATACGGCACTATTCAGTTGTACGATACTATTCACAGATATGGTTTCTATTCATATGTGTGGTTGTATACTTTTGCAGTGATTGTTAACATATACTGGATTTGTTCTAGTGTACAGAATACGTACAATACTGTTCATGTACACGGTACTATTCATGGTGAAATAGTGTAATTCAGTTTAGTTCGTGTACAACCATGGCAGCAAAATTTGAGATAGAGAAGTTCAATGGGAGTAATTTCTCCTTGTGGAAATTGAAGATAAGGGCAGTTTTGAGGAAGGATAATTGTCTAGAAGCAATTGAAGGTAAACCCACAGATATGACTGATGAAAAATGAAAAGAGAAGGATGACAATGCTGTTGCCAACTTGCACCTAGCAATGGCGGATTCAGTTTTGTCAAGTGTTGCAGAGAAGAAGACTGCAAAGGAGATTTGAGATGTTCTTAACAAATTGTACGAAGTGAAGTCACTTCACACCAGAATACTCTTGAATAGGAAACTCTACACTCTTCGAATGAGTGAATCCACGTCGGTAACGGATCACATCAACACTCTGAATACGCTATTTGCTCAACTCACAACATCAGATTTCAAAATAGCAGAAAATGAACGTGTGAAACTTCTACTTCAGAGTTTACCAGATTCATATGATCAACTCATCATCAACATCACAAATAACAATGTTGGTGACTCTCTTCACTTTGATGATGTTGCCAGTGCTATTCTTAAAGAAGAATCCAGGCGAAAGAATAAGGAGGAAAGGTCAGAAATTTCAAAGCAAGCAGAGGCTTTGACGATGATGAGAGGAAGATCAACGGAACGTGGCTCCAGTGGGAGTCAAAATCATGGTAGATCAAAATCTCGAAGAAGGAAGAATCTTAAATGCTACAATTGTGGCATGAGAGGGCACTCGAAAAAGGAATGTTGGCATAATAAGAAATGTGGAGAAAAGAATTTTGAAACATCAACCTCCCAAGGTTGTGTTGCAAGTACCTCAGATTATGGAGAAATCTTGTATAGTGAAGCAGCGACCAGTTCTAAAGGCGAAAAGAAACTCAATGATGTCTGGATAATGAATTCAGGCGCAACATGGCACATGACTCCACACCGAGATTGGTTTTGCACTTATGAACCTATTTAGGAAGGATCTGTGTTCATGGGAAATGATCACGCCTTAGAAATTGCTGGAGTCGGTACTGTCAGATTAAAAATGCATAATGGTACTGTACGCAAATTTTAAAGAATACGACATGTGAAGGGCTTGAAAAAGAACTTATTGTCCATTAGGCAATTGGACGACCTCGGGTGCAAGATCCACACTGAAGGTGGAATCTTAAAAGTAGTGAAAGGCAACCTTGTGGTGATGAAAGCAGAGAAGATCACAAGCAATCTATACATGCTTTTAGGAGAGAAGTTGCAAGAGGCAAATGCATCAGTTGCAGCAGCCAGCCAAAAAGAAACAACGATAATGTGGCATCGTAGATTAGGCCATATGTTAGAGCGAGGCTTGAAAGTCCTTGCGGAACGCAATCTCTTGTCTGGGCTCAAGATGGTCAATTTACCCTTATGTGAGCACTGTGTGATAAGCAAGCAGCATAAATTGAAGTTTGTTAAAGTAACTACTAGAAAAAAACACATACTGGACTTGATCCATTCTGATGTATGGGAATCACCATAAATATCCCTAGGAGGAGCAAAGTATTTGGTGTCATTCATTGATGATTACTCCAGGAGATTATGGGTGTACCCATCAAGAAGAAGTCAGATGTGTTTTCAGTATTCAAGGAGTTCAAAGCACAAGTAGAGCTTGAAACTGGAAAAAGAATCAAGTGCTTGAGGACAGATAATGGAGGATAATATATAGATGGCAATTTTCTGGCATTCTGCAAATAAGAGGGTATTATGAGACAATTCACGGTTGAACATACGCCTTAGCAAAATGGTGTAGCAGAGCGGATGGACAGAACTCTCCTAGAAAGAACAAAAGCCATGCTGAGAACAGCGGGATTGGCCAAATCTTTTTGGGCAGAAGCAGTCAAAATCGCCTGTTATGTGATAAATCGATCACCATCAACAACTATTGGTTTGAAGACACCTATGGAGATATGGAACAGAAAGTCAGCTGATTATTCTTCTCTATATGTGTTCGGATGTCCTGTGTACGTGATGTACAACTCCCAAGAAAGAACAAAGTTGGATCCAAAATCCAGGAAATGTATATTCTTGGGTTATGCTGACAGTGTTAAGGGGTATCGCTTGTGGGATCCCACTGCCCGCAAGCTTGTTGTCAGTAGAGATGTAGTTTTTGTAGAAAATGAACTGCAAAGTGAGTAGACAAATGACAACACTTCAAAAGAGACTGCTACAGTGCAGATGGAGAAAAATTCTCGAGAAGATGATTCTTCTGAAGTAGAACCAGAGCATGAGGAACAAGAACCAAATGAGGTCAATGGTGAAGAAGTTCGGCGATCGTCACGCCAAATCCGAATACCATCATGGCACTCAGACTATGTTATGGCAAGCCAGGATGCATACTGTCTCATAATTGAAGAAGGTGAACTCTCAACCTTTCAAGAGGCTTTGAGCAGTTCAGATGCTTCTCTATGGATGATAGCAATGCAGGAAGAAATGGAAGCCTTACATAGAAACAAAACATGGGAACTTGTTGAACTTCCAAATGGTCGGAAAGCCATAGGAAACAAATGGATATTCAAGATCAAACGAGATGACAATGATCAAGTGGAACGGTACCGTGCTAGATTGGTGGTAAAAGGATATACTCAGAAAGAAGGTATTGATTTCAATGAGATATTTTCTCCAGTGGTTCGACTTACTACTATCAGAGTAGTGTTAGCAATGTGTGCTGCATTTGATTTATATCTTGAGCAGCTAGATGTAAAGACAACTTTCCTTCATGGAGAGCTTAAAGAAGAAATTTATATGCTCCAACCAGAAGGTTTTAAAGAACAAGGAAAAGAAAACTTGGTTTGCAGGTTGACCAAATCTTTGTACGGTCTAAAGCAAGCGCCCAGATGTTGGTACAAGAGATTTGATTCCTTCATAATTAGCCTTGAATACAACAGACTAAGTTCAGACCATTGTACATACTACAAGAGGTTTGATGATAATGATTTCATCATTTTGCTGTTGTATGTGGATGACATGTTGGTGGTAGGCCCCAACAAAGATCAAATCCAAGAATTGAAGGCACAGTTGGCTAGGGAGTTCGATATGAAGGACTTGGGACCTGCAAACAAGATTTTAGGGATGCAAATTAACCGAGACAGAAAAGATAGGAAGATTTGGCTTTCTCAGAAGAATTATCTAAGGAAGGTCTTGCGACGCTTCAACATTCAAGACTGTAAGCCAATATCTACCCCACTTCCTGTAAATTGTAAATTATCCTCAGGTATGAGACCTAATAGTGAAGCGGAGAGGATGGAAATGTCTCGAGTACCGTATGCATCAGCGGTGGGAAGCCTTATGTATACTATGATATGTACAAGACCAGACATTGCATAAGCAGTGGGAGCGGTCAGTCGGTTTATGGCAGATCCTGGTAGAGAGCATTAGAATGTTGTTAACGGGATCCTACGATACATTAAAGGAACCTCAGATGTTGCATTATGTTTTGGAGGATCAGAATTTGTTGTCAAGGATTATGTTGATTCAAATTTTGCAGGTGATCTTGATAAAAGAAAATCTACTACTGACTATGTGTTTACACTTGCAGGAGGCGCGGTAAGCTGGTTATCTAAGTTACAGAATGTTGTAGCTTTGTCTACTACAGAAGCTGAGTACATGGCAGCTACTCAAGCTTACAAGGAAGCTATATGGATACAAAGGTTAATGGAGGAACTCGGGCACAAGCAGGAGAAAACTACTGTGTATTGTGACAGTCAGAGTGCCTTCTACATTGCAAGGAATCCAGCTTTTCATTCCAAGACAGAGCACATAGGTATCCAATATCACTTCATTTGAGAAGTAGTAGAAGAAAGAAGTGTGGATATGCAAAAGATTCACACCAAAGATAACCTAGCAGATGTGATGACAAAGCCGATCAATGCTGACAAATTTATTTGGTGTCGTTCCTCCTATAGCCTATCAGAAACGTAAGCAACATTGAATGGCAAGACCAAAAGAGTGATGTGAAGATATGCTTGACTCAATCAAATCTTCAAGAATTGTTAGAAATAAGGAAGTCCCACATTGGTGGGTTCTCTTCTTGGTGCTCCTCATAGAGCCTATAAAAGGAGGCTTAAGGGGATGGCTTAATTCATACAAAAATCTTCTTTTCCTCTCTTGTATATTTTCTTGTATTCTTTATGAGGTTGTTCTTTACTAGTATTTAGAGAGAGGTGTTATAATTTTCTCCTATAGTGAAATTCTTCTAGTCTTGCCCCGTGGTTTTTCCCTTTATTCATTGAGGGTTTTTCATGTTAAATATTATGTGTTCAATTCCTCTTTTCTTATATCTTATTTTAGTTGTGAGGCACTATTCCGTCACTCTGATACTTAACATCTGATTATACATAAATCTTGTTATAGATATGTTATACAAGCATCAATGTGTGTTCTTGACCAAAAGTTAAGGAACAAAGGATTTTACATGTGTATGTAATTTTCTTTCAGACAAAATATTTGCATTACTTACCTTCAATGTATATATCAGAAGCTTCATAATAAAAACAAAGCTAATTAACATTAATCACTAGCTACCACTATAATCACGAAATAAATATTTACAATTAGAAATTATTAAATTTTATAAGCATGAAACTTTTAATAAATACATTATTACACTTGAGCAAAGGCCAATAATACATTACAATAACAAGCACTTGAGCAAAGGCCATTGCTTCTACTATAACATACCTCATTACAGTAAGTAATTAATTAAGAGGGCTTCGCCATTTTTGTAAGATAAGGAGGAAAATAACATAAGGGTTAACATAGACCAAATTTTCATTTATTAATTGTTAACAAGAAAAATAAAATGAGTTTATAGTTTTTCTTAACTTAAATTTCCTTCTACCATCTGCAAAAATATGGTTTTGATTTTGCTTAGCCGACCTAAGACTTCCTTCATGCTCATTCTCTCATTAGGGGAGTCCGCAGAGCAATTAAAAGCCACTTCCATGATACTTGATAAAGCTACTTCCTTCGCAGAAATAAGTTGTTCCTCTCCCTCCAGCAAATTAGGATCTACAACCTGAATAATCTCACTTGGCATTGACTCTTGGATCCATAACCTCAAGCTTAGCCCCTCTTCAAACATTTCTTCAATTGGCTTCTTTCTTGTAAATACTTGCATCAGCATAATACCAAAGCTGTACACGTCTCCTTTAATGGACACAATACCTTCGGATCCATATTCTGCAAGCCCAGTTGCCAGCTAGTGGTTAGACATTACATACATGTGTCATGTGTGTGGCAAAGTAATGCAAAATGTGAAGAAAATAGTGAAACTTGATCCCATAACTCTTACACCACTTTATACTATCCTATAGCTGTTATTAACTTATATCTTACTGATAACTTGCTTTTTTTTTATTAGCTTTTTCAATATTTAAACGTTAGGTTACTAACTCGTTTCAAAAGTTATTAAAATAGACTATACAATAATAATTTAATAACAAGATATATAAATGTAAGTTACCAGTAAAAATAGAAAGGTGTAAAGTGATGTAATAGAAATTGGTATATATGAGAGCATTGTTAGTTATCCTTTCTAAAGGGCGTGAAAATCTAAGAATTAAAGGACAGCAAATATGCAATCACTACCTGGAGCAATATAACCAAGGGTTGCGAAGGTGTTGGTATGCATTTGAGATTGTCCTTCTTCCAAGAGTTTAGCAATGCCAAAGTCACAAACATGAGCAACCATATTTTCATCCAACAAAACATTGCTTGGCTTCAAGTCGCAGTGTACCACAGATTTTGAGTTACCATGATGGAGATACTCTAATGCGGATGCAACATCTATCACTATGTCCAACCTTTGCAAGAAACTTAGCAAATAGTTGTGAGAGTACAACCACTTCTCCAGGCTCCCATTTGGCACAAATTCCATTACTAGGGCTTTGAAATCAACGGCATTTGAACAACTAGTAATGACTTTAACTAGATTACGATGACGAAGATTGCGCATTGCTTCACATTCTACGTCAAAACTCCTTGATGCTTCTTGCACATCCAAATTGAATACTTTAACTGCAATCACCATTCCATTTGAAAGCTGACCTCTGAACACAGAACCGAAACCCCCTCTTCCAAGAAGATTGCTCTCATCAAAATTTTGTGTTGCCTCCAGAAGTTCATAGTAGGAAATTCGACTTGTCAATTGCAATGATGGTAAGTCTATATTAATTGAACCTTTGCTGTATTTGCTCCTGTATATTAGAAGAATTGCACAACCAACAAAGACAGCTGACACAATTATGGGTATCATCAATTTCAGTACAAGCTTTTTGGCTGTCCTGCTATGTTCTGCTCCACTGGGACATGTTTGGACTTGTAGCTCAGGTCTCCCACAGAGTGCATAATTCATCATGAATGATTGAGCTGTGAAATTTGCAAAAGGGCCACCAGAAGGAATTTCTCCTTGTAGTCTATTGTAAGACAAGTTGATAAAATTGAGGTAAACAAGATTCTCTACTGACTTGGGGATGATGCCTGATAAAAGATTATGGGAAAGGTCCAGAAATTCCAAGCTTAGCATATTGCCAACTGAACCGGGAATAGGCCCTTGTAACATATTATTAGCTAATGAGAGGTTTATTATCTTCTGCAAGCTACCAATCCCGCTAGGAATGTTTCCTGAAAGTTGATTCTTTGATAGATCCAATTTTATCAAAGCATTAATGCTACCTATCTCAGATGGCAATGACCCACTAAAACCATTTGAGGAAAAGTTCACCTCCAAGATATCAGTGAGGCTCCAAAGGGAAGAAGGTATTGCAGTGTTCAAGTTATTGGAATCTAAGTAAAGCTTTCGTAGAGAAGTAAGACGCCCCACGCATCCTGGCACTGACCCAAAAATCCGATTTTTGCTAAGAAGCAACTCATTCAAATTTCTTAACTGACAAATCTGACCTGGGATAGAGCCATTTAGTTTGTTGTCTGAAATATCCAAACGTTGGAGAAGCACCAAAGCGCCAACTGTACTAGGAATCTGTCCAATAAGTTGGTTCTCGTTCAGATTTATATCAAACAAGTTCTTTAAATTTCCGATCTGTGAAGGAATTGTACCCTTGATATTACAATTCCAGACATCAAAAGTTTGAAGAGAGTTTGAAAGGTTTCCAATAGAATTTGGAAGTGTTCCATTAAGAGGATTTATTGATAACAAAATCTTTTCCAATTGCCTACACTTTGTCAATGAAGTGAGGAAGCTAATTTCTGGAGAGGCAGGATCACTAGTCAACCTGTTTCCTATCAGATAAAGGAGCTGGAGGTTTCTTAAATTCCCAATTGAGTCAGGTATAACTCCAGTAAATGAATTGTTGGCAAGTACTAGTTCAAGAAGCATTGAAGCATTGAAAAGGCTGCTTGGAATTTCTCCACTAAGATTGTTGCCTGAAAGGTATAGGAATTGGAGATTGGAGAGGCTATGGTACGCAGAAATAGGAAGGTTGTCTGAGAGGTGGTTATTTGATAGTGACAAACTTTCTAGCCCTGAGATGTTGAAGATGTTTGGAGGAATAGATCCTCTCAGGTTGTTACCTTGCAAATGCAATTGCTCAAGGTTTTTTAAGTAGTCACCAATCTCATAAGGTATGGTACCTGCAATATTAAACAATTGAAAACTGTCAACTGTGTTTGTCATCCCGTGACCAATTCTCTTAAGTCTTAATAATGATGGAGATAACCGTACTAACTATAGCTCCTAAGATATGCGAGTTCTGACCATCCTGAATCCAAATATCTGGGATTGGGAGACCTATTTTGCCTCTTGGGCTAATTTCCGGTATTTATTTTCTTAATAAATCTAAATTTATATCTATATAACTTGTTTCCTGTTAATTGATATTAAGCTATTTCTGCAATTTTGCACATATAATATGAGTACAAGAATTATTTTCTAAAAAAATACTGACAAAATTAAACTAGCTAGAACACAATTTTCCATCTTAACTTGAAGAACGATCACAAAGAAGACCAAATGATTGCTGCAGATTATGTACTTTTTAACGTGTTCATAAATGTAATCGTAAGGAAGAAAGATGAGAGGAAAACCTGTAAAAAAGTTTACTCCCAAAAATAAGCTTGTCAATGAGGTGCAGTTGCTAATAGACCTTGGAATGATTCCCCCAACTTTGTTGTTTAGTATAGAAATTTTTTGTAGCGAGTGAGCATTATGACACATTTCTTGTGGTAGTTCACCACCAAAATTGTTGTTCCGAAGATTAATTGATCTCAAAGTGGAGATGTTGAAAAGAGATGGCGGAAGTGGACCTGTTATGAATACTCAATTGATAGTTAATGCTTCATTAGTTTGCCATTAGTCTAAAGGAGCAATTAAATATATCAAGTTTGCTTAATTCATAAAATATTATGTGTTGGTGGGCATAAAGAATTAAGATAAAATTATGCATTTATTGGAAAGTGAAAAGTTTAAAGAAATAGACAGCTGGAAGTTATCTCCCATTGTACAAAAAATTAAAAAATACCTATAAAGAAATTTTTTACATTATTTCATAGCCAAATCACTTCAACAAGATATATATTGTTATTAGGTCCGCACTTTCTAGAGAAATTAATTAGGCAAACTTGTGATTAATCTAAACAAACTGACAGTCTAATAATTGAGTATTAGATACTCTATTTTAAAAGTTTAAGGTTTAACTGTTGAAGTTCTATTGGGACAAGATGAGATAAGAATTATAGGCATTACTTTAATATCTTTTTTTTTCGAGTACTGATATATAAGATGAGTTGACAAACATTTATTAGTTGTTAATTATATTTAATAAAATTTTAAACATCTAATAAATATTTGACAACTCACCATAAATATCAAACCCATAAGAATACTATAACAAGTCCCAAATTATAAAAAGGGGATAAGTTACATCTGTTGTACAATACAACCTTTAGTTTACCAAAAAACTTAAAAGTAAATCTTAACTAATGAATCAATAGTTATTAAAGGAAACAAATTTCTTTCCATGCAATTTCTGTTTTTAAACTAGATCCATCATGCATGGTTATCTGGTTTTCTTTTAACTTAGTTTGGCGAAATCTCATATGATTTTTTTTTTAATGTGAGAATATCTATTGTACAATACAACCTTTAGTTTACCGAAAAACTTAAAAGTAAACCTTAACCAATGAATCAATAGTTATTAAAAGAAACAAATTTCTTTGCATGCAATTTTTGTTTTTAAACTAGATCCATCATGCATGGTTATCTGGTTTTCTTTTAACTTAGTTTGGCAAAATCTCATATGATTTTTTTTTAATGTGAGAATATAAATACAAAATTTATTTCTTACTTTCTTTATAAAAAGATATAATGTTATTGTGCACGAACATGCACAAAATATAATTTGAAGAAGTAATGTTATTGATACAAAATCATGTGTCACAGAAGAACACACCGACTCAAGCACTCTACGCGTAGGGCCGCCATTGGACTCTTTTGTGGCCCAGCACAGGCTGTATATATTCTTTTGTGAAACAACCTTATTTGGGTCAATAACATTCAAATTTAAATTGGTGTGAAAATTGAGATAAAATATAAGCACTCTATAGTCTATAGAAAGATTGACAAAAATGATCAAATGTACCTGTTAGATTGTTGTTACTAAGATCTAACTCCTCAAGCATGGATAATCTCCCGATTTCACGAGGTAGGTATCCATAAAACCTATTGCTGATCATCTTCAGATATTTGAGCTCTTTACATTGATGCAAACTTGGTGGAATTTGACCAGAAAATGCATTTCCAGAAAGGTCAAGCTTTACAAGCATCGGAATCCCATGACACATATCCGATGGCAGAGAGCCAGATAGGTTATTGTAAATGAATTGAATCTCTTGAAGCGTTGACATGTTGAACAAGGACGATGGTATGGAGCCAGAAAGGTTATTTTTGCTCAAATTTATACTTCTCAGTTGTGGTAGATCACCAACTTTTTGAGGGATTCTGCCTAGCATTTAGAAAGGAAAAGTTAGATTAATTACCTGAAATATTCTGTTATTTTCTTCTAAAATTTGACAACATCGTTGTTGTTAAGATATAATAGATTAATGAAACAAAAAAGAAATCTCTATTTCTTCTGACTGTTGAAACCTCTAATTTATTAAAGAAAACTATTACTAGCTTTAATTTTATATTTATTAGCTAAGATTGCTAGCACCTTTCCTACTGAAAACAAAAAATGCTGGCACATCTCTAATTTGAGAATCCACAAATTTTGTCTGTTTTGATATTTATAAAAAGCTACTTCAAAATCAACCAACTTTTAATGCATTTCTCTAACAAAAGCATTGACAGAGCCATCAGATATAAGTCAAAAATAATCCACCAAAAAATATTTTAAAAAAAGTTGGTCAAAAGTGATAAGTATCCATGAGATTGAGTGGTGCATAATTGGATTGACTAAAAAAATCATCCAACTTGTTTCTCACAGCACAATATTGAAGGTTTTTATTTATTTATTTATTTACTTATCTAACTGTTTTCTATTTTAGTTTATTCCTTTCGGCTTTACGCTATAGTTTATGGGTATTTATAACATTTGACTAACCAAAACTGGTTATCATAATTTCTATTACTAATTGTGTACTCTGTTATAAGTGCCATGTTAAGGTCGAATTTTGTAGGTTTAAAAAAATAGAAATAATATTTTCATATTATTTTTATTATATTTTCTAACACAAGGATTGGGTCCTTCATAGGATCCACATACATGGTGAATGATCTGTATAAAAATTAAACCAATCTCTAGGCTAGAATTACAATGATGTAAAAATTACATCTCGTGAGTGTGAAAATATTAAGATCCTTAGAAACTAAAATGATAATGCATGTAATTTTAACTGAATTCACGAGAATTCAAAGTAATTTTCTCTTATTCTTTCATTAATATATAATTTCTAACATATAATAAAGGTCGTAATCATAATTATGTTAAGAAGAATAAATAGTACAAATTAAAATTTATCACTTATTCAATCTGAAAATAAAAACCACTTATTTCTCTCTTTTCTACGTAAAAAATATCACTTATTTCAATAACAAGTCTCAAGGTAAAAAAAAAAATTGACAGCAGTCTCCAGGTAAATTGAAAAGCTAATAATGTACGACTGTACGTAGTGTGTATATTTGGCTTCTCAATGATGAGGTATATGTGCGCGTTTACATACAGATGCACTAGGCATGCATGTACTTATTTTCCATACAACTAAACGAATCGAATCGAATAAAGAAAAATTTAAATTAACATAAATTTCGGTTCACCATGAATCTTATATGTGGTACCATATTTTTTTATTTTATATAAATTTAAAATTATAAATCTATATGTATTATAAAATTTAATTTATAGACATGTTATAGGTAATATGGTTCATCATGAACCTGAGTTCATAGTAACATAACTCCAAGTGTAAGTTCCTAGTTAGACCATGGAAGTTTGCAGAAAAGATATACCTGATAAGGAATTATACGCGAAATCAACCTCTTGCAGTGTGGAAATATTGAAGATTGAAGAAGGAATATTACTGGATAGCCGATTGTGATGCAAATCCAAAACCGTCAAGTTATGAAGCCTTCCGAGCTCAGGTGGAATGCTCCCCTCAATGAAATTAAAGCTTAAATCTAGAGTCTCCAGATCTGACAAGTTGGATAGGGATGCAGGAATTGAACCTGAAAAACTGTTATTGCAAAGACTCAAATGTTGGAGTTTAGATAACTCCCCCATCCATGTTGGAAATTCTCCACCAAATTTGTTGGTGCACAAGTTGACCATATTCAATCTAGGTAACAAGGCCAACTCTTTTGGCAGAACTCCATGAAAGCTATTGTTGTGAAGATCAAGATCAACAAGAAAAGATAAGTTTCCTAAATGAGGAGGAATGGTACCATTTAAATTCATGTTTGCAAGAGTTAAGGCTGTGACCCTTCCATAGGCATCACAAGTGACCCCAACCCAGTTGCACACGTAGGAAGAGGTAGTCCAATTTTTGGCCAGGATGTACTGAGGATCGAGAGTGATACGAGATTCGAAGGCCAGAAGTGCAGATTGGTCTACACTGAAGTTGGTGCTGATTATAACTGGGGAGGCCATGAAATGGTGGAATGACAAGACAAAAGTGAAAAAGAGACAAGTTTTCTCCATGATTATAGGTTGAGTTATGCCCTACAAACTCAGAAGAAACAAAACTAGCAGTATATATATATACACACACACGCTAACTAGTCGTTTAGTTCGCATTCCGCGCTTACATTTTTTTGTAATGTTTTTAGTCAAAATATTTTAAAATTAAATTTATAAATTATAGTGCGATAGACTTAAGTAATAGAATAAAATATTATGACAATATGAGTGTTTAGTTTTGTAACAATGTTTTCGTATATTAATTTCTTATCATGATTGTGCACCTTAAATTAAAAGTATGAAATTTTTTATTATGATTATATAATATAAATCTTATGTCCATGTTCATAAACATATGTATATATTAATAGGCCGAGATTCAAAGAATATCATGTTTAAATAAACATTACGTTAACATAATGATACATTAGTTGTAAGAGCTGTATCAGCACTTAGAGAATTCTCATCAGAAAGTAGAATAATTAATTAAAGTAACATAATGATGCATTAGTTGTAAGAACCACATCAATAATTCAAAAGGTTCGCATAATGATGTTTTTGATTTTTATTTTATATTTATACATTTTTATTCAAAATCATGTTTTTATTTATAATTATTATTTTGAATATATTAAGTTTACGAAGTACTTTTTAATAAAAATTCTTATAAATAGATGAAGAAAATGTTTAAAATTAATTTATTATGTTATATAGGCAATGTATTTTTTTTTCATTTTATTATGTGCTTTGCACAAATTATTTTCTATTTTCTATTTATTATTTTTCATTCAAAATAATTTTTATATATAATTATTATTTTAGAGATGTTAATTTTATGAGGTTTTTTTAATAAGAATTATTTAAAAAATGAAGGAAATTCTATAAATTAAATTTTTATTTTGGAGAGGATGTCTTTTTAATTTTATTTTCACTTTTTGAATATGAATTTTATGCTTTGATAACATTTACATCTTAATATTATTGTCTTTTTTTATTTTATTATCTCATTATTTTTCATTAAAAATTAATAAATATTTAATAATACTATTAATTACGTCAAGACAATTTTACTTTTATATATATATATATATATTCAAATAATTTGCCACATTATCTTGTGATTATGTGAAATACTTTTTTTATAAGAGTCTTCTTTAATAATATGTATATAGATATAGATAACGGTGTTATTGCCAAGTCAATATGTGCGGGCAACAAGGAATTAGAGATAGCGAAATATAGTTGGATAATTTATTATAGTTTTAAAATTCAATTACTTCATTGACTAAATCTCATCAATGAAAAGATATTTCTAGAGGCGCCAACAATACCGAAAATTATTCTCATTGCATAATGTATTGTAAATAACCATAAACCATGAATGACACAATCTGCGGCAATACCAAGAATCTTTCTCATTGCATATTATATTGCAATTTGCAATAACCATAAATCATGAATGAAAGTCAACTTGCATATTGCATCGCTGTATCCATAATAAACTGACAACCCAAAATTGGTTAGCAGTGGCACTCAACTAAATTAAAATGTTTCATTCATCAAGCGGTCTGGCATAATAAGTTGTGCTCATTTTACATGAGAGTTTTATTCAAAAAATCGTTCCAATTAACAATACATGATTTAATCTGTGACTAATTACAAACGGGCCGGTTGAAGGATAATGCCAATTAAGTCCTTTTTGGCAGTGTTTTAAAAATCGGTTTAGTTATCATGGACTGAGAGTCTCACTAGTTTTGGTTCAACCAAAGAACTGCTAGAGTAATTCAACCACAAAAAATTAAATAAAACCAATTAAACTGGTACAAAACTGGAAACTGGAAATTGGAAAATCAACTAGTTCAACCATTAACAATTTTCAAATTGAATTTTTATTAAAAAATTTTTTAAAAAATCTTAAGAATTGAGTATTCTTTAAACTAGTAAGGCCCAAAAGACCCAAATTTTATGTTCTTATGCCTTCAAACATCTTTAGCTAATAATGGGTTTGTCTGTACCAAACTTGTTCCTTTTTTTTGTTTCATTAGATAGACAATAATTGTTAATTCATTTAATATATATATACCAGTTCAACCATCGATTATTTCGGTTGAACTGGTTAAATCATGAACCACTCTCTTTTCCAATTCTCAGGTTCAACTAGTTTTTAAAACATTGTTTTTTTAAGCCTTTAAAATTTCATGTCCATAATTTAATAATATTATATTTATCATTTATTTAATCTTATTTTTATTTATAGTAAATTAAAATTACTAATCTCTTAATTTCATATCTAATCAATCTCATTCTCTCTCATTCATACTGATTAGTCAATTATTCATTCTTATTTTTTTCTATTTTATTTATTTTAAACAGCCTTTTAAAAAGTTTATCAGTCACTCATATTTATTTTTCATCTTTCCAACAAAGTAATGTTTAATTTTTTTCCTCATTAAATCATGTATTTTTATTTTTATTTTTTCACTCTTATCTTCTTGGTTGTTGCCAACAACAAAGAATGATCTTTAGTTAAATAATAAAGTTGTGACTATTTTCTTTTACTTAACTTTGGTTTTTTTCACTCTTACTTGTAGTAACACTAACTCACCATGCTTTTTTTTTCTATTAGAGTTAAAAAGCAAAATCATTCTAATTTTTTGTTAAGAAACATTCAAGCAACAAAAATTTATTAAATGCCTCATATGAAAGTTTGATTTTACGCCACAAACTCTCGAGTCACTCTCTTGAGTCGCCCCGAATTACAGAGAAATGAAATTAAAGAATCTTTCGAATAATCTTGTAGATAAATATTATGTTTCTAAGAATTATTTGAATGATCTTTTTTGAATGATCTGCGTGACGTCGGGTATAAGGATTAAAGCTGAATAATTTTGTATGCAGATCATGTTACATGCATTTTTTTTTTATTTGACTGAAATATATCCGTCTCTAAGCAACAAATAGTGCTTCAATCTAATAAGAAAGTGTCACTAAAATGAAGTCTAAATCCGAAAACACATTGACAACAGTACATGCAGTTGCATGCTAAATCAAATGCCTGTTAAAAGTCAGCAATTCAACTTAGCAAGGAAAGAAGAAAAGAAACACTTAGATTTACGTTCTTATGAGAAAATGACATTCTATTATTTTATAAATCCTTTAATCTGGACTGCAATTGAAGTCCATATATAAGAATAATTATGTAAATCTCAGCAAATATGAATACCTGAAAAAAAAACTGTCAAAATTGTGGACTAGCTTATATCAAATATATGTCTCTTGCCAACTCGAAATGAGATGGAATTCGCTGGTAATGATTTTGCAAGTGACCTCACAGTCTTTTACAAATCTAGAAGTCTAAATGACAATGCTAAACTAATGGGAATTTCAGAACATTAATTTTAATAGTGGGAGAACAACTGTCAAAAGAATTACTTTTACAAAACAAATTATGAATATACAATTAATTTAATGAATTTAATTTCAATTCACTATCAATATAAATTTTTTTAACACTATTATTCAATGATGTGTTAATACATCATTTAAGGAGTGAAATTTCTTATATAGTTGTTGTGATAGTCAAACTTCTTTAATAATATGACAATACATAATTGGATAATAGTGTAAAAAAATTTTACACTAGTATATCAAAATTAGACTCTACTTTAATACCATGCACCTAAACTTTTGGCTTTTGATGAATCCATACATTCTTTGAC
The DNA here is from genome assembly GCA_023212625.1 of Styphnolobium japonicum. NCBI lineage: Eukaryota > Viridiplantae > Streptophyta > Magnoliopsida > Fabales > Fabaceae > Styphnolobium > Styphnolobium japonicum. The sequence goes on along the minus strand of JALBWW010000003.1, from coordinate 12,394,389 downwards.
ACGAATTCATCCTTTTTTTTCGATCCTGGAAGTTTTCATTAAGAAACAGTAGCTGCTAATACATCATGCTGAGCAATGCTCAAAACCTAAGAGGGAGCGTCCTCTAGCCATACATTCTGATATAAACTATAAGCATAACACCAAAAAAAAAAAAACCTATAAATTAAATAAGTAAAATCATGTACACCCTAAGAACATGAGAAATGGAAAATGATCTAAATCAGTAGGGCTCGCCTTACCCTTACTGATGGTTTAGGATCCCATACTGTTCGTTTCCCTAAAGTCATTGGCAAATGCGGAACTTTTGTTTCTTACATAGAATAATATTAGCCTAAGCATTCGTGAATTTTACAGGTATTTTTAACTTTTTATTTTTTTTATCCTTTACACTTTTTCATTATTTTTTTTACACTTTTAACAATATAATTTTAATTTAATATTTTATTCATGTTTGTTTATTCTATATCTTAGATAATTTTTCCTTTTATTATAAAACATTATTTTAGCATATAATCATTCTTTAAAGTAATAATAAAAAATGAAAAATTAAATTACTTCGAAGTTAATTTAGCAATTTATACTTTATATTCAACTACACAACTATTTCAGGATTATTATAAAACCAAAAAAACATATAGAATGTATCTATGTATTAAACTACTACATTATTTTTAATCAGTTATACATCTATATTTCTTGAGTATAATTTTGATCGTGTAAGGTTTTTTTATATTATTATCAAATTATATATTGTCAGATCATTAATTAAAAGAGTTTGACTATCACAATAACTACTTAAAAAGTCTAACTCTTTAATAATGTGTCAACACATAATTAAAATAACAGTTAAATTTTTTTACATTAATAATAAATTAAAATTAAATTCATATTTTACATTAATAATGAATTAAAATTAAATCCATATTTTTTGTGACCAAACTCCAAAGTCCAATCCAAAGCACTTGTTGTGGAGGAATAAGGGGACCTTTACGTGACAGAGTTGGCAGTTGACCTTTTTCTTTCTCGTCTCTATTGCCGGATGATTTGAATCTAATTACCGACCATCACCACCCAACTGTGCGATTCTAATTTGAGTTTCTTCAAACTTGTCTGCAACCTTTCTCACATAACAGTCGAATCTTGTTGAGCTACCAGGGCAGTAATCCTCTACATCTGTAACTACGGTGTGTGATCACAACCTAACTCAGTAGACACGACAAAACCAAAAATTATGAGCTTTTATATGTTGGTAAGAGATTATGAAGTGTCTTCATACTCTTTAATTATGTGATTAATTTTTGTTCGGTTATCAACTTTATCTGATAAAATACTTTTAATAAGATTCAAATTCAAATAAATTCATTTACATATAATTCAATTTATCAACTCAACCACGTATTATAGTTAACGGATGAGCTAAAATTAAAAACTTGCTACGGAAACTTGGCATCTATGGAATTTAAGTTGGGGAAGGCAGAGATATTCGCAATCCATTGTGAAAGACAAACGCAGAAAATATGGAGGATTAAAATAGAAAGGGAAAATAATTACCAAAAAAAAAATAGAAAGAGAAAATGAGATCAAAATAGAAGGAGAAGATGAGATCAAACTTAAAATACCGGTGAGAGAGAAAGAGATCCCGGTGTGCAAAGCCTGCATCGCTGCACGCTATTAAACACGATGAGAAAAACCAACACACGATAATGAGTGGATATTTACATAGATCTCGAGAATGGATGGATATGAAAACAAATTTCTCCCCAATGAAGCAATGATAAAAAGAAATTTATCCTCATTTAATAAGTAGGAGCGGAGGGTGGGACTAAGATTCTTGTCTCTATGGGTACCGCTGAATAAATGTAACAAACTTTTAGCTGATGAATATAATATGTAATATATTTGAACATATAGTAATTTTAAGTTTGGAGGTATATAAGCAATTGTAATATATATATATATATATATATATATATATATATATAAAATGATATATCTTGTTTGTGTTTAAAAGTCTTAAAATATGTAATATACATAATATTAGCTGAATATTCGATTTGAATTAACAAACAATATTATTTAATATTATAATTTTATGTTGTTGCACATTTGACAAAATTGTATAATTTTAAAATTTTATATTTCTGGATAAGGTTATGGTTTATGATGCTAAAATAAATTCTAAAACCCACAAAAAAATGAAAATAAAAAATTTGAAGCATGATTTTGCTTTAAAATAATTGAGTTAGATCATATATGACTAAATAGGGGGGGGGGGGGATGAGAAAACGAGAGTAAATTTTTTTTTACATAATAATCATACATGATATATTAATTATTTGTTAAAGTAACATTAAAAAATATATGAAATTTTTTTATAACATTTGTCAAATTATGTCCCTTTCACTTTTATAGTAAAAAGCAACTTGATTTTGTAAAGAAAAAATATATAAGATTAAGCTTAAATATTTTTTTGTTGTAATATAAAACTCACTAATAATTAATAATAAGTTTTTTTTAATTTTTAATGTTGAGTCAACAGTTAACCAAAGACAAAAAATGAGTAAAGTGTAATTTATGACCAAGTTTTGAATTTGTTGTTAATTATTAACAAAAACTAAAGATAATGAAATATAATTTACTCAATTAAAAAAACATCAATATTCAAATGTAAGTATTTGTAAGAAAAAAATAATTCACAGAATAGTAATAGATAAAATTTCCTTAAAAAAATAATTAATTACTGTATTAAATAGATATTAACTTTTAAAGAAACTTCAACTTTTAGTGGAAAGTGCTTTGATTTCACCATTTCCACGTATAAGTACAGGAATGAATCATATTAGAAGTTAGTTATGTCACATGTACAAGTCAATTTGTAATATGTTACAGATAGTTAGGTTGTTATATGATCAGTTATGTTAGCTTGGCTTTGGTAGCTGTATCAAACTACTATATATAGTAACAACAACTCACAGAGAACTCAAGGAATTCATTTCTCATCTTCTGTTCTACTCTCTTCCATTTCTCTCTACACACCTGATACCTTTTATGGTATCAAAGCTCCATCCACGTAGCACACCACTTCTGCGTGCTTCGTACCACAAATTTTCTCGAATCCAATGTCATTCAAACTAGACGAGAACAATTTCTTGCCATGGAAGTAGTAGGCTATGGCAACAATTCGAGGATTTAAGCTTCAGAAGTTCATTGACGGAGAGAAAGTAGTTCCATCAAAATTTTCTTCCACAGAAGATGAACAACAAGGCAACTCAATGAAGAATACCTCCATTGGGGGCAGTAGGATAAACTCATGATGTCATGGCTCCTAGCTTCAATGACTGAAACATTGATCACAAGAATGGTGGGATGTGAATTCTCATAAGCAGTTATCAAGAAAGAGTCATCCATTAGCAGTTATCTACTTCAGATTAAAAAGGTTATAGATACATTTGCTAGCTGTTGTAGGAGAACCTGTCAGTATTGCAGACCACAGAAACAATGTTTGATGGTCTAAATGAATATTATGATGGATTCATAACTTCTGTTACTTCGAGATCAAATCCATACACTGACAAAAATTGAAGCACTCTTGATGGCCTAAGACGAGCATATAGAAAAGCATTAAAAGAGTATTGGTGAACACTACTCATTTCAGGAAAATTTAGCTCACACAAATGCCTCTCAGCAGCAGTCAAAAGATCGAAGGTTGTATAGTGGCTTTGGCTCTAGAAACCAAGGAAGAGGATATTCTGGGAATTTCAGAGGGAGCTATTCCAACAAGGCAGGTTTGACAGAGGTGGAGGCAGACAAAGTTGGAGCAACAACAAACCTCAATGTCAAGTCTGTGGAAGATTAGGCCATCAAACATGGTATTGTTACCATCGATTTGACAAGCAATATCCCACTCCTTTTGTTGGTCAAGCACCCTCCACTCTGGCTCACGCTACTACACCCCTTCAACGTATGCAGGCAATGCTGGCCACTCCGGAACCTTACTGGACCCTGCCTAGTACCCAAACTCGGGGGCCACAAATCACCTCACACCAGATACTGGAAATTAACTTGGTGGCAAAGTCCGCATATGAAGGTTATGACAGAGTTCAAATGGGTAATGGTACAGGCTTGAGTATTAATCACATAGTGCATTCTGCATTCCTTTCCAAATCTCCAACTCATTCCGTATCTCTCAATAAGCTTTTACATGTGCCCCACATAACTAAAAACCTTATCAGTGTGTCTCAATTTTCCAAAGACAACAATGTCTTCTTTGAGTTTCACTCTAACTTCTGTCTTGTTAAATTCCAGGTTACCAAGGAGGTAATCCTACAAGGGAGACTTAAAGATGGCTTATATGCCTTTGACAACTTGAAATTTCTGCCAATGTTACTCAATCCATCTGTACACCAAGCCACTGTAAATACTCAACATATATCATCCACACATGACAATTTTCATTTGTGGCACTCTAGGTTAGGACACCCTTCTCACAGAATTGTAAGAAATGTACTTCATTCTTGTAACACTTCCATTGATGATAATAAAATCTCAACTGTGTGCTCATCTTGTAGTATGGGGAAGTCCCACAAACTCTCATTTCCAATTTCTGAAACTGTGTATTCCAAACCTTTAGAACTTATCTACTCAAGCATATGGGGTTCATCACCCATTCCAACAGTAGAAGGTTACAAATATTACATCCACTTTATAGATGCTTACTTCAAATTTACTTGGATATACCTACTACAAACCTAATCCCAAGCATTCCCCACTTTCCTTAAATTCAAAAGCATGGTAGAACTTCAACTAGGTACCAAACTGAAAGTTGTCCAAACTGATGGAGGGAAAAAATTCTCACCCTTCACCAAATATCTAAAAGAACATGGTATCCTACATAGGTTCAATTGTTCGTACATTCATGAACAAAATGGTTCTGCAAAGAGAAAGCATAGGCATATCAGTGAAACATGCCTAACTTTACTTGTAGAATCTTCACTCCTTTTACAGTTTTTGGGAGATGCCGTTGTTACCGCCACATACCTCATTAACAGATTGCCTACACCTATCCTACATAAACAAATCCCCATTAGAAGTCCTATTTCAACATAAATCAGACTACCACTTTTTCAAAACCTTCGGTTGTGCTTGCTTCCTATATCTTAGACCCTATAACCAACATAAATTAGATTACAAGTCAACAAGATGTGTGTTTTTAGGCTACAGTCCTAATCACAAAGGCTACAAATGCCTTGCACCCAATGGCAAAATTTATATCTCAAGGAATGTTATTTTTTATGAGTCAGCTTTTCCTTTCAAAGCTCACATGTCTGATTTCTTACCTCCCACAGAATCTGCAACTCTCACACCCTGCACACCACCACCTCACATCCCTACTATTTCCCCACCACACATTCAGCATGCACTATCTATTAATGCTCAATCTGAACCGATTGCCCAACCGCACTCTCCTTCGCATTTAATTGCCAATGACTATTCCAATGACAGACTCCTTGCCCCTTGGTTAGGTTGTTATATGATCAGTTATGTTAGCTTAGCTTTGGTGAGCTGTATCAAACTACTATGTATAGTAGCAACAACTCACAGAGAACTCAAGGAATTCATTTCTCACCCTTTACTGTCTTCCATTTCTCTCTACACACACAATACCTTTTAATAAGAAAGAACCATTTATATATGTTAACACCAAAAACGATGTCCCAGCTTAGTATGGTATCCCCTCCCAAGTCCTTCGTTAGATTAAACAGATTCCAAAACTTGTCCAAGTTCCATGACATGAACTCTCCCAAGTCCCAAGCTTGCAGGATTATCCAGCTGAATCCAAAAACTAATAGTAACATTACACGTTCGAAGAACATAGACAAGGGATTCGCCATACCATTTACTTCTGATTTTGTGAGGAGTCTGTCATGTCTTGCTTCCCACAGCATTACCCCAATTTGTTGGGTTCCTTTATTTCCACACAACTTTCCAAATTTTACACTACGAGAAAAAGTCAACTTCCGATAAATTTCAAGACGTTAGAGAAATGCTCGTAAAAAATTATTGTTGATAAACATGTTCAGCAGGAATTAATAATTTTAAGAATTAGAGGATAATCTTACATTCTTACCTGATTTTTTTTTACTTTTCTACACATTTTGCAATGGATTTCCATCTCATTCCCTATTTTTATTTTATTTTTTAAATTTTTGAGAAAACTACCTGCCCCAAAATGTCAACAAAAAATAATTTATCTGAAATTTCTTTTTTTAGTCGGTTAAATTAATTTTCCAGATATAAAAATATCATTAATATATAATTTACGAACTTTTAAATATTAGATTGTCGATATAAGCTATTTTATATATGATAACGTTTTAATATTTTAGTAATTGATATCCAAACTTCTAAATACCGAATATGTAAGCTAAAACCATAATCGTTCAAAACCATTTAGTGGCCCTTTTTTATTATCTAAAACCATCAACTATTTAAATGGAATCAGATATTGGATACTTATTTTAAAAAAATATTTTTAAAAATACAAATTGATTAAAAAAAATTGTCATCCGTAGATAATACACAAAGAGAAGATGCACTCCTAATTAAAACTCCAGAAGAGAGAAGGTTGCACAAGGCGCTAGAAAGTTAATTTTTTTAATCCTTATTATTATTTAATTTATTTATATTAAAAAGGAAAATAAGAGAAATAAACAAGCCAAAAGACGAACAAATGTTTTATTTGTTTTGTCACCATACACTTAAAAAAGTGTAATTTCAAATTCATCTCAGTTATTTATTTCAACAACAACCTTAACACATTCAGATTGACCATTTCAATAAATATATATTGCAGAATGCCAGAATCATACCATAACGTGTCTCTGAATTTGTGACGATTCATCTAAAATATTTATCACTTCGTTAATCAATGTCAAAACACAAATTACAATTACAACTGTAAAAGAGAAGAAAAACCCTCATTTACAACCAAAAAAGAAAAAAAGATTGTAATTTCCTTTGTTTCATCAATCACAGTTATTACTTTGAATTGGATTGATTCTAAGTTCATTGGCACAGCTGTTGAAATATCCAGCCTTACTAGTGCATACAGATATTGAAATGAAATAATTTAGAAACCCTATAAAATATGTTCCAAACTTCCAATAATAAAATGAAAAAGTTAAATAAATGTTTTTCCCCCCCAAAAAAAATGGTTCTGGTGTATCTTCCGTGTGTGAGGAGGCAGTAGGGGAGTAGGGAGCGGAGAAACTGAAGGAGAAAGCAAATCATATAAAAGATTTGGGTGCCGCGTATATCCGAATTCTTCTCTCAATTCGTTCTTGATCCACGCACGCACTCCTTCACTCGCTAGTTACTACTATATATATAGAGATAGCCCCATGCTCAATGCTCATGCTCATGCTCCATTCGAAACCCTACTCTTGTTGTCTCTTTCTCTGCTTCTCTCTCACAATGGTTTCCGGTTTTCGCAAGCTCAAGCACTCTTTCTCCGCCGCTTTCTCCCATTCTCCTCCGCCTCCTCCCTCCTCCTCCTCCTCCTCTCGCGCTCTCAGCTTTCGCTCCTTCAAGGTCAGTTCTCCTCTCCCTCAATCTGCGTCTTTTGTTTGCCATTATTTCTTTTCTTTTCGTAAATTTAAATATATATTATTTGTCTTTTACTTCACTTTGTTGCTGTCGAGTCATTCCATCGTCAGAATATAAAGATTAAAAATTGAATCTTTTGTTCATGTGGATAATTATATTATACCTGTGCCGTGCGCAGAAAACTTGCTCCATTTGCTTGAGTGAATTGAAGGCAGGGCAAGGTGGTGCTATCTTTGTTGCCGAGTGTTCCCACTCTTTCCATTTCCATTGCATTGCTTCCAATGTCAAGCATGGAAACCACGTGTGTCCCATCTGTCGCTCCAAATGGAAAGAACTACCATTTGAGGCTCCTTCTAGATCTGTTCATGTTCGCCAAAATATCAGTGGAAGGGTCAGAATATCCAACCGATCAGAGCCTGATTATTTCACTGATGATGAGCCACTTCCACCAACCATTGCACAACATGGTTCATCTGCTGCACCCAATGTTATAACCGTCAAGTCCTATGCAGAATACCCTGTTGTCTGTGCATCCAAATCCTATCCAAATTTTGCATTTCTTGCTCGCATCCATGCACCATCACTTTCCCAGCGTAATCGTGCACCTGTTGACCTGGTTACAGTGCTTGACCTCAGTGACAGCATGGCTGGAGCAAAGCTTGCACTCGTGAAGCAAGCAGTTCATTTTGTCATCCAGAACATGACTGCCTCGGACAGACTTTCTGTTGTTGTTTTCTCTTCTACAGCTCGGAGAGTCTTTCCCCTACGAAGGATGAATGATGCTGGCCGAGCTGATGCAACGGTCGCAGTTAATTCTCTTTTAACAAATGGTGGAACTAATATAGTGGCTGGTCTAAGAAAAGGACTTCGTGTACTTGAAGAAAGAAGCCTTCAAAATCCAGTTTCGAGCATAATACTCCTGTCCGATGGCAATTCTACACCAAGACCTAACCAGCCCTTGGACTATTTATTGCCTGCTTCTGTTCGTTTTGGGAATTCAGTCTCAATACCAAAGATTCCCGTGCATACTTTTGGGTTTGGCAGGGATCATGATGCCAATATTTTGCATGACATATCTGATGCATCTGGGGGCACGTTCTCGTTTATTGAGTCTGTTGGCATGGTACAAGAAGCCTTTGCTAGGTGCATTGGTGGTCTTCTGAGCGTTGTGGCTCAAGAGGTGCAACTCACGGTCAGGGCATTATCCCCAGGGGTAAAAATTGGGTCAATACGCTCAGGAAGATATATTAGTGAAATTTGTGACGAGGGTAAGCGAGGTGTCATCGATGTTGGTGACTTATATGCAGAAGAGGAGAAAGGGTTTCTTTTCTACCTATCAATTCCAGATACCCCAGCTGGTGAAGGAGAGGAAATAGAGACAAAGACTTCTTTATTGGATATCTCGTGCCAATACAAAGATTCAGCCTCTGAGGAGCGAGTTCAGGTTGAGGGTGAGAGAGTTGAAATAAAGAGATCAAAGACTTTGTTACTTGCTCAAATGGTGACGTCCTTGGAGGTTGATAGACAGCGAAATAGAATTTTGGTGGCTGATTGCATAGCAGAGGCATACCAGCTAGCTGAGAGGGGAGATTTGGTGGGTGCAAAAGATTTGCTTGCAGCAAAAAGATCAATCCTGTCAGCTTCAGCCTCAGCAGAAGAAGGGGACGCTGTGTTCAGTTGGCTTGATGCTGAATTGAGGGAAACTAGGGAGAGGATGGAGAGCTTGGAGGAATATCAAAATTCTGGACGATCTTATGCTCTCTCAGGATTGAGCTCCCACACATATCAACGAGGTAATACAACGGGTGACTCTTCAACCTCCTTAAGTGGAGGCAGCGGACTAAGTGGTAGTTACGACACGCCTTCAATGATTAATCTGATGAGGAGGTCACAAATTCTTAGCGGCTGGAGCATAATGTCCACAACTTAAACAGTCTTCATATTTGCCTGGTGCTCATTAATTGATGCTCCATCTATGGTGTACTGCTTGCTAGCTAGTATAGTAATGAAATAGGTGCATATGGTTGATACTACTTGATAACACTACTAGTCTAGTATTTCGTCAAGTTCATGATTCTGACCGCAGTTTTATTTTACCGAATCAGTTGAATTCTTTATTTTAACTATGATTTTTTTTAGGATGAATATGTACTATGTTTCTTTTTCGAGAGTGTGTTTGCATTTGGATATCTGTTGTTGAAGTTATGTTGACATTTTACATAGCCCCTGTTGTCAGTGACCTTTTAATATACTTGAATACAATAACTATTGAAGCAAACAAACGACTAATTGAGTTTTGTTTTTTAATTGGATTGGCGGGACCTATAGGCAGTCAGTAGCCTGCGGCTTGCAGTTTGCTGTATAAGACCTGTAGTTAAAGTAGAATTTGTGTAGTAGATCAGTAGTTTACTACTAGTTTCTGAAATGAGTAAATAAATGAAATATTATTATTTTTTGATTGAACTACGAGTATTCTTATACCCTTTGTATATGAGACTAATTCTATTTGAACTCGAGAGTATAATAGTTATGAACCCTTTCAACAATGATAACTTCAGAAATATTCAAACATTTGACCTGATATTTAGAAATTAGTAAATAAATGAAATATTATTGTTTTTTGTTTAAATCACGAGTATTCTTAAGAGTATATAAAACTAATTCAGTTCAAATTCCAGAGTATAACAATTATGAATCCTTTTAATAATGACAACTTCAGGAATTGAACATTTCACCTGACACTTAGAATCGAACCTATTATTTTATTCTTTGAATTCAAACTACTAAATAATACAAAGAGCACTATATCACTCCCCATTAACCGAAAAACAAAAAGAGCACTATCAATTTTTTATATTAAAATACTAGTTTTGTTAATTCCATACTATACCAATGATTTTTGAAAGTTTAAATTCATTCTATTAATATATCCTGTACAATATGCATGTGCGTAATTTAAAAGTCATGCAGAATTAAAAAAAAAAAAAGATTGCCTAAACCCATTCTACTAATCTACAAAATAAAAAGAATGCCCTTTTTTATTATGTGGGATCGATTATATAGATTAAACGTCACTATTGTATTCTATTTAGATTTTTGGAAAGTCATTTAGGTCAAGGTCTTTTTTAGTGGTTTCGTTTAAAGTCTTTGTTGGTCTTCCTTTATCTTTGTTTATCAAGTTATCTTCCATATGATCAATTCTTTTTACTGAAGCTTTTATTGATCTTTTTCTCACATTAACAAATTATTTTGGACGAGATTCTGTCATTTTTTCATTAATAAGTGCTACTCTAACTTTTCTAATACATTCATGATTGCCCACAAACACCAAAGAGAACCTTCTTTTAATTATTTTCGTTATGCTTCCTATGTCCAGTAATTTAGTTTACAAGCATGCATTATTATAGGCTTATTTTTCTTTAGAGTGCTAGTAGATTATTGCATTCTTAGTTATAGGCTTATGGCTTTATTCTTAGCTGATTTAGGTCCCATTTGGATAAATAATTTATATAGATATTTATTAGAGTATAACTTATTTAATAGGTTCTACTGTCATAAGCCTTGTTTAAAATAAGCTAAATATCGTTTTGATAAACATTTTGAGAAGTGTTTTTCATAAACTCTTTAGAATAAATATCGAACATTTGAAGGATATGTTATGAATTGTGTCAATTCCTTAAAGTTAATTTTGTCAAAAATTATTATAAAAACAACTAGTACTTAAAGTATTTTTAGCTTTCATAAAAACTTATTTTCATAAGCTTAAATTTTTAATTTATACAAATAACCTCAAAGCAACTTATAATAGTTTCATAAGCTATCTTAATAAGCTCATTCAAACAAAATAAAAATATTTCATAAGCGCTTATTATAATAGATAAACCTAAATAAATTGCATATAAGCCTATCTAAATGAAGCTTTAGTGTGTGTTTGGATTAACTTTTTTTTATTTAAAAAAAACTTATAATTTAAATGTCCTAAGAGAAAGATTTTGAAAGAAAAAAAAACTATTTTTGAGTGTAAAATAATCAAAACCAAATATGCACTTAAAGTAAGCTTCTTCAGTTTGTTTTGTGTTACTCTTGTTTAATATTAGATCTATGCAAATTTTCTTTCAGTTTATAATTATTTTGATTTCGCTTACTAGTTTTAAGCCAAAAACCATAACCAAATGTTGGTTACTTTATGATTTTTTTGTTTACTTTTCTATGTAATATTCTTTTTATGCCTGGTAGCTATATAGAATAAAATGAAAGTGTCACTTACGAAGAGAAAATGAAAGAGTTCGTAAAATAATTGAATAAAAAAGATACATCCACATAAAATTTGTAATAGCAACATTGCATACTAAAAGGCATCTAAATAATAGTTATAATAGCAACAGAAAGATAAATAAAAATTCATTGACACATTTATCTGAAAATGTCTTTGCAATATTTTTTTAAAAAAAGTTTATTTTAAAAATAAATATTTTACATTTAATTTTATACTGAAGTGATTATCTTTTTTTTTTGTTATAATTGAAGTTTATGACGTGATGCGAAGAATGAAATGGAAGACTAAAGTGCACATAAAACAGTTTGATTAGGATTCAACATTGAGATTAAGTAATTCCAAAAAATATTTAGTATCACTTGACCTAAAACTCTCGAGTAAGTAGTTATAGTTTTTATAATACAATTATCTCACTTAAAATTTAATTTTATTAACAATTATTGTGAAACTTACAATATTTTCATTAACTATATTTTAGAATAAATTAATCGTTTTATGATATATTAATTATATTTTAAATGACAACTTAAAAGAAAAGATAATATAAGATCACAAGTGACACTTAAAAATAATTAAATCAAACTAAGATAACTAATTCATTTTTAAAAATGTTAAAATTATATTATATTTTAAATTATTATATTTATTAAACAAATACTTAAATGATTGTGTAAGATTATTAGTATAGATTTGTCTAGGAATTTTTTTTTTCATGGCACGGGTGAGCAACAAGCTTTCTTTATTTTTTCGTTTTATTATTATTATTTCTTTTGCAAGATTTAATAATTATATATATATATATATAGAAAAGACAGGACACAGAAACAGGGCACAAACAAACTGAACGAGATTGTATCAGACGCTGTTAATGTTGCTGCCTGCGAGGGGGAATCGAAGACGAGGGCTCCTCTATCTAGCTGTGGTTTCGCTGCCTATGTAAGTGGCTGGAACTTCTATTCTATTTCTATGCATTTTTGGATGCGTTTGATCCACCCCTTTTTCCTATTTTGACCTCTCCCTTCTTCAATAGCTGCCCGATGGAAATTTTATCCTTTTGAATCAATTTATTGAAACCCTTTTGGTAATGGGTTGAAATGTTTCACCTGGGGCAGCTGGATTTGTAGAATTATAATTCCGGGGGGTTCGCGTTATGAAAATTTATCATTAAGATTTTATTTTTTTAAGAAACTTCTGGATTTTCTTCACCGCAGTTATGTTTGGGGGACTAAGTGAGGCGAAAATTTGAATTTCTCTTATCTGGGTCATACGTGAATGATACTAATAGAATTGGTATTCTAATGGAGCTTTTTGGGTCATTTGCGTTGTGTAATATTTGGGAATTATTTGTAAATAGGGTTCACTCTGACAAAAGTGACATCAGGTCAATTACAACTTATGGGTTACATTTGGAGAAAAGGGTCTCGGTTTTTCTTGTCTCTAATTAAATCCTATCCCATAACAAATTTAGGGGCAAAGAGACACCCTTAAAGATGCGAGCATTTGGCTCCAACTAGGTGTGCACCAAAGGGTTGCAAAAAACTGCATTCCCATAAAATTTTTAGTGTCCTTGTTTTTACCAAAGCCTTTCCAATGCTTGCAAAGAATCCTAAAAGATTGTTCAAAAGAAAAGTAGCCCCCTCATAACAAATCTGCAACAAGTCAGTTGTGTTAATCCTGTTAAGTACTGGTGTCCAAACAAAAGCTGACCTTAGAGGGAGCTTTCGAACCTATGGTGGTTAGAAGGCTGGAGAATGAATTAGAAAATGAAAGAAGGATCTACAAGAAAACACGCCGGAAGAGTTCAAGGTCCTGACTTTCCTATCTGAATAGGCAGAGAAGTGAATGGGTTCAAGTAAAGCAAAAGGGACTGTAATTCGCTAATTTCTCTATCAGTCAAGTCTCTACGAATGTGAAAATCCCAAGTCAGGCTATGACCCAGAATAGAATAAAAATCTATAATGGGTGGGTTGTGCAAAGTAGAGAGATAATATAGCTAGGGAAAGCCTCTAAGAAAGGAATATTCCCTACCCAAGTGTCCTCCCAAAACTTGATATGAGTACCATCACCCAACCCTAAAAAGACCAGTTATCTAATAGAAACATATCCTTAGGAAATAAACTTCCATGGGTTAGAATGAGTTGTGGTGATTTCTAGGACGGCATCCCATCTTTTCTGATCGAAACTGTTCTTACTCCGAATTACTTGGTGCCACAAAGTAGTCTCTAGTGGAAAGGGTCATTTGAATTTGGAGAGAAGAAAATGGTTTTAAATCCTCAATGCATCAGTAAACAATCAGGGTTGTAGATGGATAGGGTTGATGGTAGGAGGCAGTGAGTCAGGGAAGTATATTAGGTGTGGAAAAAGGGATCTGGGCTTGGGCAATTTAACATTTTAAAACATTGCTTTTTATTGAAAGCATAGTTTTGCATTGAAGTATTTCTTTCCGAGTTACTTTTGTTCTTTGTTTCTTTGTTTTGAAGTTTTGAGTGGTTGCACATTATTGGTAGTAAGTTACTATTAAGTAATGAAGCTGTTCCAAGCTACACTGGATCAGCTCTGAATATGTCCATGATACTGTACCAAGGGCTTATTTTCCGCATGTATAGCCCTGGACTTATTTACTTAAGGACAAAGTTAATAAAGAAATTAAGCAACTCAGAGGTACTGCATACCTTCAACATTCTTGGATGATTATCAGACCTTGTCATTTTTTATTAAAAAAATGAAAGCATTGTTATGTTTTACAATTTCAGCAGTTCTGTTATAATACTCAGAATTCCAGGTATATGATATTCACTTAGTTCTGGTCTTGAAAGCATTGTTATGTTTTACAATTTCAGCAGTTCTGTTATAATACTCAGAATTCCAGGTATATGATATTCACTTAGTTCTGGTCTTATGTAGCCTCCAGAATCATCCTGCTACATGTAGTTGAAGAAGTGATACAGAATTTATTCAGTGCACAGATAAATTGGTACATATGGCTGGACTCGTGTCTGGGGAGTCGTCACATCATGGAGCATCTGATGACTCTTCTAAAAGTTCTAAAGACAAGCAAGAGGAAGCAGTAGGTCGCTGGTATATGTCTAGGAAAGAAATAGTGGAAAATTCCCCATCTAGAAAAGATGGAATTGACTTGAAGAAAGAAACATATCTCTGCAAGTCATATTGCACATTCTTACAGGATTTAGGCATGAGACTTAAAGTGTGAGTTTGCTGCTACTGATATTATTATGAATATTTCCACATTACTTTCCGAAGTCATATGCTTCTCAGTTCTTACTGTGTGTTTGGGATTGCTGTGAGATTTCATATTTTGAAGAGAATCACTTTTGCAATAATTGAGTTTGCACGAGTTACTTTTATGTCATGGAATGTTATTTAAAGCATGCTGATATTTGGACTTTTTTGTTTGGACATTGTCTGGTAAAAATCACTTTTTGTTGTCAAATGGTCAATAAGGGTATAAAAATATCTTTATTTACCTGAAGCATTTTGTAAAAAATGTTGGTGAGACAAAAAAGAAAAACTAATTGGGCCATTTACACCATTCTATTGTCAAAATCATATTTTGCGGTGGGGAGTAATGCTTTACTGCATTCCTATCTTACGGGTAAAAATGATTTTGGGGACTTTAGATTTCATATAAAGCAGTTTTTAAATTAGTCAAACACAGCCAATCATCTCAAAATGAATTCTGGCCTCAGGAAATGATTCTAGAGCTCCAACAAAGAGCCAAACATGCACTTAAATTTCATTTTCTTTTAAAAAAAAGTGCAAATGGTTCGCGCTTGATTTTTATTCTTTTTCTCCTTTCTTCCTAAGAATAGTTTTTGTTTTAGTATGTTTACTTTTTCTGAGATATGAATACTCCAGAACTGTGATATAAATTTCTTTCCTCTTGTACATGGTTTAAAATTCTTTGGTTGATGCTCATTGCATTAAATTCTTGCCTTTGTTCCTTTAACAGTCTTGATTGAGAGTTGAACATTATTTTGTAGCTAATGCATTGCAGAACTGGAATGCATATAAATACTTTGAATAAGATCCTTTGAAGGCAGAGTTTCTAGTGATGGCTTTGGTTGATGTTTATTTAAGCAATGTTTATTTATTTATTTTAAAAATTTTGTGTCACTCTTGTGGTAATCATGCCAAAAGGTTGATAGGTTGATTTGATATGCTGCTTGAGCTTGATGGTTCAAGCTAGATGAGACTATTATTCAGAAAGCTTTTGAGGGGATTTGAAAAAAGAATATGGTTTAAAATATTTAAGAGGACTGATGAAGATTATTCAGATTTTGATTCCATTCCCTTCATACATAGGGGCTTGATATTGGATGAGTTATGGGCTGAATTTGAACAGCAGAATTCTTTCATCAAGGATACTGAGGATGATGATATTTTGAAGGTGTGAGGGAAAGCAACGGGGATATTGTGGATTTTAACTTAGGTCTGCAGGTTACAGGGCTTGATTAATCTATCAAGAGCTGCTTATGATAATGATGGTTTTACAAAAGGTATTCCGCATGTCTGGGTGCTTTGCTTACCTCTTTTGATCAACATGGTCAATGTAAGAGGAGTTGAGAGGGATCTTATTAAGTTTGAAAGTCAGCACAAATTAAGTTTTGGTCTCTCACCTTCTTGGAGGGGGATAGTGATACCTTCGAAAATGTTCTCTCTATTCTTAACTTCTTTGAAGCTTTTTCTGGTTTGAAAATTAATTTGGCTAAAAGTGCTTCGGTAGGCTTGAATGTTGATACCCAAATTCTCTTTTCTAATGCCTCTTTGGCTGGTTGACATCTTGCAGTGACCCCATACTTATTTGGGAGTCCCTTTGGGCAGCAATCATCGGGCCACCTCACTTTGGGATCTTGTTATTCAATAGATACCAAAGTGTTTGGATAATTGGATGGGGGCGGACAGATCACCCTAATTCAAGTTGTCTGTGAACAGTCTCATGCTGTTTCAAATCCTGATTGGGGTGGCTCAAAGGATAGAGAAGGTTATGAGGGATTTTCTTTGGTAGTTGAGTGCAGGCGACGAGAGAAGAGATCATTTTGATAGCTGGGAGATCTGTTCCAGGTCTAAGGACGAAGGGGGTTTGGGTCTTGGGAATCTGGTTTCCAAAAATATTGCTTTGGTGGCTAAATGGCTTTGGCGTTTTTCTTTAGAGAGGCTACCTCCCTTTTGCCCTAAGTAATTCGGAGCAAATATGGTTTAAATCAGAACCAATCCATCTATCCTTGTCACTTTTCTTGTCCTTAGAAGTTTATTCTCAGGGATATACTTCTTTTAGATCACTAGTTTCTCCACAAGTGGCTGACGGTCCTCGCATCAGGTTTTGGGTGGATATTTAGGTGGGAATTGTTCTTCCTACTCACATCTCTTATGGGTTATTTGTTGTTTGGATTCTTTATGGGTGTCTGCACATGGGTGTTTTTTTTTATTTTGTAAATGGAGTGGGCACTTCTGAGCTCTCTGTGGTTTTTTCTTTTTTGTTATATTGGTTGTTTAAGGAAGTTTTCTTATCGCCTTATGTACTTTCAGCACATGGTCTTTTTAAGAGAGTTTCTCTAATGGATTTGTAAATGGACTAGGCTCTTTTGAGCTAATGTTCTAATTTTTCTAGAAAAAAAGATATTTTTTTCTTTGTTTAAGTGGGTTTTCATATCCTCCTTCTGTTCTATGTACTTGTATTATTTTCCTTTGTAACTCTTTCTTTTATCAAATAAATATTTAAAGTGAAGTGTTGATATGCTAGTAACTAGCTAATTATATGGATCAATATATTGTTTATTCTTTAGAACCCTTTTGACTAAAGAGTATTAAAGTCCCTGTTGCTTTTACTTGAACTTATTCATGTTTCTGCCAACCCAGATAGGAGAGTCTGGGCCTTGGACCCTTCCAGTGTGTTTTCTTGTAAATCCTTCTATTAGTTTCTTACTCGCTCTCCTAACCACCAAAGATTCCTTCTTGGCAAACCCATTTGGAAGTCCAAAGCTCCCGCTAAGGTCAAATCTTTTGTTTGGACAGCGGTATTTAACAAGATTAATACAATGACTAGTTGCAGATTTGTAGGCCACACATTGCTCTTTTTCCAAGTATGTGTGTTATGTGAAGATCTGGTTAAGAAACAGTAGGCCACTTATTCTTGCATTGGAAGGCGGCTGCTTTTCTTTGGAACACTATTTTTGGGATTCTTGGTACTGGGTGTGTCCTGCGACTTTGAAATAGTTTTTTTTTTTGGTTCTTGATAAAGGTTTTGGTAAAATCAAGGAGGCGAAATCTTATGTCAATGGCTAAACCCTGTTGGAGTGGAATGCTTGCATCTTTAAGGGTGTCTCTTTGCCACTTAATTTGTTATCAGATAGGGGTTTGTTTTTGGCTTCTCTTTGGTATTCTGCACATGATTGCTTTAAAGGGTTTTTATTTCAGATATGCATAGAGATTGGGCAGCCTTGTTGAATTTTTTAGTTTGTTTTTTTGTTCCTTGTTGTATCTAGTTTCTATGTTTTGGAGGATATTTTATTCTCTCCTAGTTGTCCTTTCCTCTTTTCTCTCTAATGAAATTTCTTTTTCTGTCAAAAAACAAAAAGATATTCATAGGAATGTATTTTGCGAAATTTTTCCTGAATAATACGGCTGTGTATCTGTATGAAACACCCAGCCAATGCAATCTTTCATTGCATATATTTATAATTCTGTTGTGACTAGGTTTTCCTTTTTCTTTGTTTTACCTTCTTCTGTGGTAATTTGATGTTGGGAGAATTCATGTGGCATTTACCTTTTATCCAAAGAAAAAGTGTTTGGTATTTACCATTTAAATGCACTTGGATTTTGTTGTTAAGTTGTAAACCTTGTTGTAGAAATTCAGTTGCAGGCTTACATATTGGTTGTAACTTTGCCCCTTGCAGGCCTCAGGTAACTATAGCAACGGCCATAATCTTCTGTCATCGGTTCTTTCTTCGACAATCTCATGCAAAGAACGACCGAAGGGTGGGTTCTTGCACTTTATAATTGATATTATAGTAAACACTCATTTTAGCCCTCCAAAGATACAAGTTTCATGAGTTTGGTCCTCTAATGATAAATAAATTAAAATGGTCCTTCAATGTTAATTTTTGATATCAAATTGGTCATTGAATGTCATTTTTTGACATCAAATTGGTTCTTGAATGTCATTTTTTTTGTCATTAGAGGACCAATTTGATTTCAAAAATTATTAGGGGACCAAACTGATGACACTTGTATCTTTGGAGGACTAAAATGAGTGTTTACTCTTGATATTATGTAGGCATTTTACCTGTCCAGATCTTTAGCAAGTTGTGCTTTAAGTTAGTGTGATATGTTTGTGCCTCGCAGTGGTGGTTAACTACTGGTCTATCATAAGCATATAGTGGTGAGTGACCTGTGTAGTAAGTACAGTTATGTAACAGGCAGATAGGAATATGATAATACTCTCTAGAAGGTGGTTTGTTCTGTACATGATTCTTTTTCTTAATTTAGTTTTCAATGTTTGCCATGTGTGGCAGATACTTGCTGGGTAGGTTTTGTCTGTAATATTGATGTATTTTCAACTGTTTAAGGCATATGTTTGATTTTGGATGGCTGGTAAATATTTTTTCCAACTAAAGAAAACTATCTAAATTGTTCTTTCTAGTGACTTGCAATATGAACACCCCCAAATTTTGTGGTATTACTGTCTAAAGCAAAGTCATGCTATAAACTTGAAAAAGAAATGCTATATACACAAGCTTTCACAAATTTGAGTTTATTTATGCACCAACTACTTTCTTTAGTTGTTTAATCTATGCAAAAGTTTTGATGATAACTTTTCCTTCAAAGACTGAGTTTGAACATCTTAAGTTTGTATAATATGCTATTCTTGATGTTGAAAGAAATGCTATATACACAAGCTTTCACAAATTTGAGTTTATTTATGCACCAACACTTTCTTTATTTGTTTATTCAAAGACTGAGTTTGTACATCTTAAGTTTGTCTAATATGCTATTCTTGATGTTGAAGATGTTTAGGGCACATTGTCTGGATAATTTTCCAAACATTCTAGAAAATTATCTAACGTCTTCTACTTTTTAGAAAAGTTATCTATAGTGATTGCGGGCATCATTCTTTAATAGGGATTTGTAGTGAAGGATTTCTTGTCTCTTTTGTACAATATATTTACTTTTGATGAGTTTTCACCTTTGTATTAATTCTGGTTTACAACATGCCAGTCTATCTAGATTTGAAACTTTTTTAGATTAATTTTTCTGAATATTTTCTTGTTTATAACGTTTTATTCCATTTAATTTTTATTTTTAGTCAAATTTCAACTACTACTGAAAGTTTTCTGATTAGTGAAGTGTCAAGGTCTTCAACACTTTTGCACCTTATTATTATTTTGAATCCCCTAATTATTTATTCACTGTCAGGAGATTGTAGTTATGTCATTCAAGTGTATTTATATTCCTTTTAAATCCTAGAGGTTTATTTTCCACATCTGCTAAATTAACCATGAAAATAGTTATAATTGTATTGTTACTAAATGTTAAACTGGATTAAGAAGTTGACAGTGATTTTTCCATACCCGAGTGCTGGACTGGGAATTGGTCATTTTAGGTGTATCAGTTTCAGTCATAAGATGTTTTGGTTGGTGATAGTCTTAGATTTGGCAACTGCCCCCTCTGTAGTTGGAGCCCCGGTGACTCCTTATACAACTTTGTATAGATTGTGCATTAGCAGTGGTCGGTGGGCGTACAGATTGAAGATGATATAAGTTTAAATATACACACTGTAGTTCTGACCCAACTTTATAGTAAAAGAATTGTAAATGTAAAGGTAGTATGAACTTAAAGGTTACTTAATGGGAATCTCATACTTCACTTGGTGAACATCTTTTGCAGACCATTGCAACTGTCTGTATGTTCCTTGCTGGGAAGGTTGAAGAAACCCCTCGTCCGCTAAAGGATGTTATTCTTATTTCTTATGAGATCATTCACAAAAAGGATCCTGCTGCTGCATACCGAATAAAACAGAAGGTGCTCTATTATTGACAGTGCTTTGACCAGTTCTTTCCTATACATCCTCATTCTGAATTCTGGATTTTTCTGAAATTAATTTGCTGCTAGGTTATAGTATGTGCTCAAACATGATAGATGTGACCTCAATATTAAAATCCTATAAAATGTTTGCCTGGCTTGTAAATTTTGAAAAGCCTTCAATGATTTTTATTTACACACTTAGTTACTACTTAAATAGAACTGGTTGCTTGGAATTATATTATTTATTAAATGTTCTTTCTCTCTAACCACTTCCATTGGATAGTTGATCTGATTCCACCTATTTTACTACAACAGCTGTATTTCGGTAAAATATCTCCTTGGCACCTTTTTGGACTTTCTTATATACTTCTCCTTATATTTTGGTTCTATTTCTTTTATACTTGTTATATTGTTTAAAATTTGTTCAATAAAGTTCATAAATGATGCAGGAAGTATATGAGCAGCAGAAAGAGTTAATTTTACTTGGAGAGAGGGTTGTACTTGCCACTTTAGGTTTTGCCCTTATTGTTCAACATCCCTATAAGCCCCTTGTTGAAGCCATAAAGAAGTTCAATGTTGCAAAAAATGCCCTTGCACAAGTTGCATGGAACTTTGTTAATGATGGGTATGATTAAGTTGCCAATGTTCTAATTTAACTTGTTGATTCCATTTTAATAATATATTTGTTCACACACTGGAAAGTGGCTTTCAGGCTGAGGACATCGCTCTGCTTGCAATTTAAGCCACATCATATTGCGGCAGGTGCCATCTTCCTTGCTGCCAAGTTCCTAAAAGTGAAGCTTCCATCAGATGGTGAGAAGGTTTGGTGGCAAGAGTTTGATGTCACCCCACGCCAATTGGAGGGTTGGTGTCATCCCCTCTATTCATTTGTATACAAATAAATTGACCCAATCAGATAGCCTTTTATGTTTCCATGGCTTAGTGCAATGTGATAATTTCTGTCACATGTGTCTTGGTTTTTTGAAAACCTAATGAAAGCATTACTGTGGCCATTATGTATGTGTTAGCTGGTTAAGCAAAAGAGAAGTGGGCAGTCTGCAAAGAGTTGAATATCTGGATGGTTACCCTTTCCTGATCAAACTAGGCTTTTTCATTAGAGAGAACAAAGCCAGTTTATGCCATGGCTAGTTTGCTGTTAAGCAATGGGCTGTCATTTTGTGTCTGGCTAGCTGAATGTTTCTGGATATCCTTCTGAATCCTTGTGGTTATATTCTCTTGCAGAGGTTAGCAATCAAATGCTGGAACTCTATGAGCAGAATAGAGTTCCACCATCTCAAGGAAGCGAAGTAGAAGGAAGTGCTGGAGGGGGAACAAGAGCTGCTGCAAAAGCTCCTACTGTGAATGAGGAGCAGGCCTCAAAACAAATATCATCTCGTTCAGCTCCTCAGCACTCATCTGCAGAAAATCTTGAGGAACCCCTAGGAGGAACAGAAAACCAAAGTAATGATGGGAGTGCAGAAATGGGTAGTGATATTACTGATCACAAGGTGGACTTAGAAACTAGAGATTCTCAGAACTCTGAACAAGTGTCTCAGAAAGATAACAAGGGAGAAGTGGCAAATAGATCTAACTCTGGGACTGAACAAATAAGTGCAGGAAACCAATATAGAATGATTGGGGTAAAGGAAGCTGCAGAACTAGGAAGGAGGGATGATTCAGCATCACACAATTCTGGCTGCAATGTTGGCCGAAATTTGGAGCTTCGGGAAGGCACACTTGGTCACTCACCCAAAGAAGCAATCAAGATGATTGACAAAGACAAAGTGAAGGCTGCCTTGGAAAAAAGGAGGAAGGAGCGAGGGGAAATGACATTGAAGAAAGATGTAATGGATGAGGATGATCTCATTGAGAGGGAGCTTGAAGATGGAGTTGAATTAGCAGTTGAGGATGAGAAAAATAAGAGGGAGAGAAGACAGAACTGGTCTAAACCTGATGATGAAGATAATGATAAGGACCATGAAGAAACTAGAGATGGTAAACACATGGGCATGAAGGGGCAGTTACAGAAAGACATAGATGCTGACAATGCAGAAGAAGGGGAGATGATAGGTGATGCTTCATCCTTGCTGAACAATCGCAAGAGAAAGATGGGGAGCCCACCAGCTAGGCAACCAGAGGTGAAAAGGCGGCTAGATTCCAGTTGCCACAATGATCTTGCAGAAGAAGGAAATGGGAAGGGTGGAGTTAGTCATGCAGACAGCGACAGCATAAGGAATGAGGAGGAAAATCATCATTGAGGTGAATATTCTACTGTCCTTTTTTTGGGTTATTCTGATTTTTGTAGTTGGTTGCTAATGAATTGATGATTCTGGATGACCTTGTTTACCTTATACATTTCTTATTTAAGGAATGGGACGCTTCAATTTTGGTAGTGACATTAAAAGCAAATGGTAGTTAATACATATTAATATATTTACCTGAGTAGCGGTGCTAAATAATTCTGCAAGGCCTTTTGAATGGTGATTTGAATCATTGAGAGCTGCAATTGTCAAAATATGAATTTTTCGTACCTCTTGCTAACTTTTCTAGGGACAAAGTTTCATGCTGGACTGATTTTGGCCCGCATGGGTAGGAGATTTACTATTTTATATATAAAGCTTATTTTTTTTTGCATTTAAATTGTGAAGTGTGTAAGTTTTTTGTCAAATTTATTATGTTTTCAAAAACTAGCACACTTCTGTAAAATTTTATACATGCTTAGCACAAAACGTACACATTTTTAGAAACCAGTTATAACCTAAATTAAGCAAAAACTTACAACAGTTTAAAATTTTAAATATAAAAATAATAATTTTGTGCAAAAAATAATAAATCTACTATCAATAAGGATCAATGAAGACTTGTCCCAGCGAATCCTACTCTTCTAATGTGGAACTTTATTATCTGATTTTATAATGGTGTCACTAAGTTATCTAAAGTGGTTACCAGGGCATGGGGTCTTTACTATCTCATAGCTACTCGATTAAAACTATATGCAGTAAAACACAACCATGCAACTGCCGGTATATTAAATTAGTGGCCTGCACACAGTTGTGCCTTTTTATATAGGGAAAATTCCCCAAATGGCAAACCATGAAGAAATGTTGGATTCAAGGAGAAATAATCAATTACAAGTGATTAATGGTTAACTACTGTTGACTTAATTAATCACTTGTGATTAACTATTTCCCTCCAAATACAACATATGTTGTTCACTATCCGGCTGAGGAAATTTTACTTTTTATATATAGCTTTTAGATGTCTTAAGTCGGACCCATATTTTATTAGGGGTGTTGGAATTCTTGTCTTTCCAGTGACTAAAGGTATGTCATATACAACACTTCATATAGAATTTGGATCCCCCTTATCTCTAAGGAACTGCAGGGATGATGCTATTCCTTAGAAACAAGGGGTCCAAATCTGTAAATTTGATGTGTCCTGTATGTCATTCTCAATGGAGACCTCTCATGAGTTGTGTTTGTCTTTTTTAACGAAATACGCAATAAAGTATATAAAATAATACACCTTTTGAAATTGTGATTAAAAGCCTCTAGGATGCGTGCGTATAAGGGGCAAATCTGGCTCTCCCAAAGAAGTGCTCACATCTATGTGGATGAGTTGTCCTAGAGTTTTCTCAATCTTTAAAACGATTTGAGGATCATAGACCTCAAGCAAAACACGTGTGGCAGCTGAGCCACTGTTCTATGTGGGCATTGGATGATTCGAAGTTTGGCTACTGCTTCTTCAAAATGTGATGTCTTCCAATGAACTAAGCTCCAAAATTCATTAGGTTTTAACAGTGAAAAAATTTGTTCTTAATTCCTTGCGCCGTACTTTACAGTATGTATACTTCCGCATTGCCAGAACTTTATGATTTGCTTCTGCATTTTGTTTTGATTATGGGTTAGTCCTTCCAATTAATCTTGTTTGCGTTCATCCATTTGCCTTCTCGTTCTCCCTCGTCTCTCTGATCTCCTAGCTTTGGGTGCTATTATGGAGGTTATTATGATACATTTTCAGGTTCCTGATGCACCTTATGTTATTAGACACAAGTACAACTAGCCTATGTTTCCATAGTATTTACAAATTTCCCTTTAATTAAGAACATCCTAAGATTATTATTATTTATAATTTAATTTTGTTTTGTCATAAGATTTTCTATATGTTAGCCAGTTTTCAAAATTATAATAATGCTCAACGGAACCTTCAAATACTATGCTGTCTATAAAACAACTCCGTGATCAATGAAAGAAGGTATGTGTGGTGAGGTTATTCCTTTTAATAGATGATGAGGCTTTGCAACCGAACATATTATAATGAATCTGTTTTGAATTAATATATTTTTTATTTATAAAAATGCATATTTGTATCAAATAAATGAAAGAAGGATTATTGATGACCATTGAAATACCAAACAACCATGCTACTGCTTCTTGTTAATGGCCGAAACAACTGTTAATGGTGTGTACGAGGTAATTTTTATTTATTGTTAATGAATATGGTTTTACATTTTTTCTTTTATTTGAGAGAAGGTTTATGCAATTTTACATATAATTATAGATTTTATGATGTTATTTTTTAAAAAAATTAAAACTTTATTATAAATAAAATGCCTGTATTACTAAATTGAGGTGTTACTTTCACTTTCTTTTTTATTGATAATGTATGTAGTATTATATATATATATAGTTTAAATTTGATTTATTTGTTAATGTAATTCTTTTTTACACTATTTAGACTTCTTAAAAAGTTGTAAAATTCATATTCCTTTAGGTATATTTGGATGAAAGGGAATGAAAAGGAGGGGGTAATTTTTTATTTTAAGTAAGAATAAAACGAGAGAGTATTATGTAACATTTCAATCATCTCTTATTCATTTTTATAAATATTTTATAATCTTTTTAATTTAGAAATAAAAAATTACCTCTTCTTCCTCTATCTCTCCAAACTCTTTATATATATATATATATATATATATATATATCATTGACATTTATACGTGAAAAATGTTTTATAAGTGTACATGTAACATTAAGTAAAAATTTATACTTTTTCCTTATAAGTTTGTAGGGATTTTGAGATTAACAGCGTATATGACTAGGTTATTATATTTTTAAGGCAATTTTAAAACTAGTAGAATGAAAGCATCTAATAAATAAACATTAAAAAAATTAATAAATATAACCATTTAACAAGTAGATTCATAACTCTTCCTAAATAGGACCTAATTGTCTTGTAATACATATTTGAATTTATCTATTTTACACACTTCCATATGAATCTTGAAATACTCCCTGATTTCTAAATCAATTTTTTAAAAAAAAAACAAACAAACAAACTGATGGTACCGTTAAATAAAATTTAAGTTCATGAAGATTGAATGCATGCATGAATTCTTAAATATTAACCTATTGTTAATCTTCGTCCTTGCTTTACTACAAGTAAATTGTCAAAACGAAATCAAAAGGCTCGACCAAAATAACACACCAATAAGTTTATATTAGAAGCTTTAGGGTATGTTTGGGAGGATGGCATGTAAGGGAAATGAAATAAAATGATATAATAAATTTTACAAAATAGGTGTTTAGGAGTTATTAAAGATGATGGAATGGAGTGGCAATAGAATGACCCCAAGATATCTTTTTGCCGTTAAAAACTTTAATTTTGTTGTCCTTTCAAATTTTGGTGTTTAGGAGGGAGTGACATGGTTTTGCGAGAAGAGTGTAGGCGGTTCATTCCATTTCTTTATTAAACTACCAAACAATAGAGTGACATTTACTTTTCCATTTCATTTTCTTCATTTTCATTCCATTCTATTATGAGTCACCCCCTTTTATCTTTTTTAAAACTCTCAACCATACCCTTAAAGTCTGAAGGTGGAAACAAGGGAAGATTGGTAGAGATATAAGTAAGTCGTCATTAATCTACGCCAGTGAGACTTTGAAGTTTCAACCAAGGCTAACATGGTATCACACAAACACACACAAAAACTGATTTTTTTTTTGTTAAAAGAAACATTGATTTTGTTGCTTTGATTGTGGGAAGTTGCTATGGTACCCATGGTGAGTTGTTAATTATTTATTGACTGTTTGTTTCACAATAAATATTGAAAAGTTTATTAAACATAAATAGTAACTAATGAATACTTGACAACTCACTCTAGATATTGGTACCCTAAAAAAAAGATGGGTACTGAAATAATCTTCTCAATTGTATTGTGTATTACTTACTGGGGGGCCCTTTTTCCTATTTCTCTTTGTTTTTCTGTTACATTCACAACTAGTCTAAACTCCCGTGAAATTCACAGATATTTTTTGCTTTTTATTTTATTTATTTAATCCAAATATTTTTGTTTCATTATATTTCTGCTAATATAATTTAACATGATATTTTATGTCCCAGATAATTTTCCTTTTTATTACAATTTATTTTAACACAGTCATTTTTTTGAAGCAACAATAAAAAAGTGCAAAACTATATTACTCAGATCTATATATAAAAACTTATAATATCTATTAAAATTTTCATGTAAAAAAACATTAACTCATTGCCCAATCTTTTTTACCTCATTATAAAAACATAAAAAAAGACTACCAACTAAATGCAATAATTCCATCATTTTCTTTCATAGTATTAATTTTTTTTTTCATAACATCTCCAACTATTCAACTATCAAACTGTTATAAATTATCAACAAATCTTTCAAATACAAAAAGATGTTTTAAATACTTAAATTTTTTACAAACATGCTTTAAATTAATTTAAACTTCTCAATCCTCTATAATCCAAAAGATATTGATATATAAATCAGAAGCTAATTGAAAATTAGCAAAGCAAATTAGAAATAGCATAACGACATGAATTTATAGTAGATGCATATGATTATTATAGTACACATACTGAAGCAAATTAACAAAGATAGAAAGATAAATTAAGAATTATAAGGATAAAAGAGATATATAAATAAGAATTTTGCACCTTCAATTGGTGCTTTTGTACGCGATAAATTGAAAAGTGCAGCAAGCCATGTTCGATGGGTGTAACAAGCCACGGCA
Organism: Styphnolobium japonicum; assembly: GCA_023212625.1. Classification (NCBI taxonomy): domain Eukaryota; kingdom Viridiplantae; phylum Streptophyta; class Magnoliopsida; order Fabales; family Fabaceae; genus Styphnolobium; species Styphnolobium japonicum. The sequence goes on along the minus strand of JALBWW010000003.1, from coordinate 12,366,411 downwards.
AATTGAAAAGTGCAGCAAGGAAGGAATTCTTCAAAGAAGTGGTGCGGCAATATTACTTCTCAATTTGTTAGGGTTGAAAATAGAAGATGAGATAACAACGTTATGTTATCTTTAGATGGTAAAAGTATGAGCTGTTATTTTTAATTAAGTTGACAAATTTTAATTGGGGAAACAGGGACGAGACATGAAAAGAGGGCATGTGATTTCAATCTATCTTCCAAACCTACTTTTGAAAGATTACCAAACGCTGAAAGTAGATAATATATAGTTTATGAGTCCTTGAGTAAAAGCAAAACTTCAGAGAAATATGGATGAAGCTATGTTAGTGATACACATTAACTTGGATATATAAATACTTTTATTATAAAAGCTCCTCAAATCCTTTATATGCGAATTAATTTTTGTTCGGACATCGGCTTGGTTTTAGCCATAATATGTTTTTGGTAAAATTTGAATTCTTGCTCTACAAGTAAAATTTGTTTATATAAAACTCATTTTGCCAACTAAACACGCCTCGTAATTTATAGACCTTTTTTTTTTTTATACCTGACCTCGCTAGGATTAGTGGAGGCTCTACCATTAGAGTGGAACTTAGGGATAATCTTTAAAGTGAGTCCCAAAAAAAAGGAGAGGGAAGAAGGAAAAAAGAAAAGGATATGCACTCATTAGAAATCAAACTTTATACCTAATACTAATATGAAATATTCCTTATCAAATGAGTTAAGCTTATTTGACTTAAACCTCTTTTATTAGGTAGAAGTTGTACCAACTCTTGAAGTAACAGCCGAGAACAATGACATGAACTGTTCCAAATGGTACAAACTGGCCCTGCAATGCCAACACCACGATAGTCACGCCTATGAGTTATGACGAGACCATAACCTTTACCAGTCATAAAATGTTTTCAATGAAGTTGAAAAGAATATCTTAGATGGGTGCCTTATCATGGTCAAAATGAACAATATCTTAGATGAGTCCATGAGACACAATTCAACATTAATAGTATCCTAATCCCCTATTCAAGACGTTTCCATCACAAACAATTTGCAAGAAACCAAATTAGAGCTCGTTTTACACTAAAAAAACATTGGACTTATCAAAGAAATAGATTTGTTTACTTCAAGAACAAATTAGAGAAATAATGATTGTATAAAGATAAATTTGGGCTAACTTAATACGAGGACAAGCTATGCTGGACTCATAGTTCACTTTGATTTAAATGTAAAACCTATAAAAAAAAAATTCTTCCTGTATAGATATTTTTGGGTCAATTTTTTTGTGTCAATTGAAACTAACTAAGCCGCACATTTTTGGGTCAATTTTTTTGTGTCAATTGAGACTAACTAAGCCGCACATCTATATGCCCAGTGCATTTAGGGGAATTATAAGTTCTTATCTAAAGTTTAAACCTAAGGTCTCGTTTAGATAAATAACTTATATAAATACTTATTAGAATAAAACTTATTTAATAAGCTCTACTGTCATAAGCATTGTCTAAAATAAGTTAAATAGCGTTTTGATAAACATTTTACTTTTCATTAACCTTTTCGAATAAATATCGAGCATTTGAGAAATATGTTATGTCAATTTTTTAAGGTTAATTTTGTCAAAAAATATTATAAAAATAACTAGTATCTAAGGTATTTTTAGCTTTCACATAAACTTATTTTCATAAGTTTAAATTTTTAACTTATGAAAATAAGCTCAAAATAACTTATAAGGGTTTCATAAGCTGTTTTAATAAGCTCATCCAAACAGAATAACAATATTTCATAAGCGCTTATTGTAGTAGATAAGCCCAAATAAATTACATATAAACCTATCCAAACGGGATCTAAGTATGTTGGAATTTTTCAAATGTGGACTACAACTAATTGCAAGGTTTTATTTTGGTAAAATTAGGCTGATTATATGATCCGGGTTTTAGACATACACGTTAAGTCCAATTCTAACATTGATCATGTTGTCATGGGTTGTGCACACCTATGATGAGCTAGTGTGGTTTGGTAGCAACAGTGTAAACCTGTACTAACAATTAGCTTGTTAGGATTTTGTTGTAGTAGTGTCACTGTTAGGGTTTTATTGCTATGTAATGGTTAGGTTTCCTCTCTACTTTCACAATGCGAAAAATATCTAGGTTGTCTCATTAATAGTCGCCTATTGAAAGAAGAAGATAAAGAAAAAGATCTAGTGGAAAGAGTCTCTATTATCATCAAGAATCATCGGCCAACACAGGTACACATTATATTTCATATTGAAATTGGTGTCTTAAATTTATATGACTACTTTCAATTATTTCTTACAAAGTAATCAAGACATGGAGTATACTTCTTCAAACACGAAGCCAGCCCATTAGATTAAAATCAATAATCTTGAATGTGCATTCCTTTAGAATATAATTTTATGAAATTCTTTTAATTTTGGGTACACAGATGTAATCTTTAAAACTTAGTTTGCTAAAATAACATGTAATTATTTTTTATTTAACTAAATCTTCTTTATAGTTAAGAGTAATGATAGTAGTGAAGTGAATGGTAGAAGACAAAATGATAATTGTATAATAAATAGTGATGGTGGTGCTAGTGACAATAATTATGTTGATAACAATCTATATCTATATTATTATATATTAGTAAAATTGCATTGAGAAGTAATTATTGATACTATTAATTATCAAATAAAATGTAATATTGTCATGAGAAATAATTAATTACACTATTAACTATTAATTTAATGGATAAATGACATTTTTTGTTAACAATAATCCGAATTTATTATTAATCAAATTGTAAAGAAAAAGTAAAAGTAAAAATTATATTAAGTTTCTATGTCATTAAAAAAGTCACTAATATGTCAATATATAAATTAAAATGATTTTTCTTTATTTTATTATTCTAATTACATAACTTACATGTAAGTATTAAATTATCTATATAAACCTAAATCAAAAGTGTACCCAAATATTGTCATAAAAAAACAAAATAAATTCATATAATTATTAAATTTTAAATACAAGTATCTCTATTATGCTTTATAATAAATATGTTTGAATTAATTTATTTTGCTCTTAAAAAAATTAGTCAAAATATCTCTTTAAAATATTTTGATTATAAATTTTTCTAAAAGAAAAATAAACTAATTTATAGTTATTGATATGAATTTTAAAACAACTCGTACAAGGTTAGGATAAGATAACTAGTTAAAAAGAAAAGCAGCACAAAAGTAAAAAGAAGTTAATGGCTTCACGGCTTAGTGACATCAAACTTTTTAGAAAACACTTATAGCTTTGGTTTGTTTTCATTTTCATATAGATATAATTTTATTATAATTATAAAAATTTCATATTATTTTTATTTTGTTTTTAAAATTTTGTGAAGAAATTGTTTTTACAATTTCTTTTCATAAAATTTTGAAAACAAGAAAGAAATTGAAAACGATGTGATATTTTTGTAATTATAATAAAAATATATATAATTAAAAATAAAAATAGAAAACAAGTCAAATGCGCTTTTAATGCCTCACATTTAGCCCATTTTGTCTCATCACGTTATTATGTCTCAGACCTTTTTTATAATAAAAAAAATTAGTAAACACCAATTTTGGTCCTCTAAATATATCAGTTTGATCTTTTAATAATTGGTGACATCAAATTAGTCTTTCAATGTTAATTTTTGACATCAAATTGATGGTCGTTTAATGTATTTTTTGACATCAAATTGGTCTTTCAATGACATAAAAATGTCATCTAAAAGGACCAATTTGATGTTATACAATTATTAGAGGACTAAACTGATGTTACTTATATCTTTAAGGAATTAAAATAAGTGTTTACTCTAAAAAAAATAAAAGGAAACAAATATTCATATTTATAAGCAGAATAGTTGGATTGAATATGGATGTGTGCATACAAGTATTGGGATATTTTCATTAATGTACTTAGCGAGGAATCACAATAGCGAGTCTGATACCTCTTCTTGACCAAAAATCTTAAGACATTAGGTCTACGAGTCTTCCCACTTATATTATCCCCATTTAATTTATTACTTACCAATGTGAAAATTCCTCAATTGTCTTGAATTTCCAACATTCTCCTTCATTATGGGGAGCTGGGGAGGCCTTATACCACATCTTAACCCAAAACCTTATGGCATTAGGTTTATAAGTCTTCCCACTTATATGGTCTTCACTTAATCTATTCTTTACCAATGTGAAACTTTCTTAATCATACTTGAATTTCCAACAATATCAACCATGGTTGTATTTATTATTTATATGCATTTACTTTTCGTTTTTGTTCGTTTTGATTCTTTTGAAAACCTCATATACATTCTTTTCTTTTTGGGTGAGGAATTTATGTGCCCTACTCCTAGATGAAAGAGCTTAATTACATCAGTCCTATCTCAAATACGCCATGTTCTGCTCTTAATTTTTTTTGCATTGAATTGATCCTAGAGTAGTTACTATATCTCACACTACAATTGTTTTCCCCAATATATGTATGATTCATGAAAGTGCACAAACGTTTCAGTCTTCAGAGTTATAGTCTATTTGGTGACTACCAATATTAAGTTCTTTGTCCTGCTTTTTTCGTTTGTCAAATACCTTTCAGTATTGAGCCTTTATGTCAAAAACTTAAGCATAGGGGTTATTTGTCCCCCTTTTGGTGCTTAATTTGTACGTATCGGCTATTTATTGGAATGGTTTATTGTTTTTCTTCTTTTGTTTCCAATTTGAATTCAATTTTAATATCTTTTTCTTCTTCCCCATATATATCTTCTGTTTCTGTGCTACAGCCCCTGCTCAGATTCATATTAACTTATTCAATTCTTTGTTTGTCGCCAGTTGTTCAATATCTTCTGTTAAGTTTGGTTGATGCACTATATCGTTAGGAAGTCTCTCCATCGGTTTGCTTATTTCAGTTATTAAGCCTAGTCCACCTTATGGAACTTTCTCTGTTTAATATTGTCAAAGTGGCGATTTAATTTGTTTTTGTAGCAGCTAAGGAACGAGATTCAAGATGAAACTGGTAAAGAGATTGAACAAACAAAACAAATTTCAAGTGCGCCAATTCATCTTAGTATATATATCTTCTGAACTTTAAAATCTATTATAAAAAATTTATGTGTTGTCTTTTGATATTGTCAAGACAATTCCTTATTTCAGGCGGAGGTTATGAAAATTCTTTAATAAGCAATATCCTGATATAACCAGAGTTACTTTTTGAAACAATCTAATAATTTCTCAATGTTCCTTATTCAATTGAGTTATAACTATAGTTACTTTTTGAAAGAGATACCGTTTCTTATTAACGTATCCTATTTCATTCTCCCTGTAAAAGTTATAAAATTGTGAGAGAAATTTTTCAACTCACTTGAAAAGAGGTATCATATTTCTTTTTTAATGACTAGATTCATGCCACACAAGGTTATTCAAGATTTCAACCTCAATGATCTTTAACTTTTTTATTTATTTTTACCTCAATGATCTTTGACTAAGATCTTTATGTTCTGCTTTATTTTATTTTTTTGGCTTACATATTTCCAAAAGTGAAAAGTTAAGAAAACAAAAAAATTACCCATCTTTAATTTTACACAATTAAATTTATATCGAAATTTGTGTATCGTCGTATTAAACACTAGAGCAAAGGAACATTACTCAGCTATAAAAGTTGACATCATGGCAGAGCTGTGCTTAGCATAGTTAATTCTTTCATCTAACTTGGTATAATTTCGAAAGTGATCGACTTGGCTGTTTACGTTGGTTGGCAAAATTGTGACCTCTAATTATTATGAGATGTATTCCACATTTTCCTATCAGTACTCGTAACGTTGGCCAAGTCAAGTCCTCATTTAATTTATACAAAGACAACTGTTTTTAGTAGCACTACTCAGTTAAAGCATTTAATTTGGATTTGTTAGAATGTGTAAGTTGAAGTTTTAAATGAAGTAGGTATCCGATTGCGATACTGAAACAAAGCAACACAAAGAAGGTCAGTTGTGCAGAATTTAACGCAAGCGACATAATCAAATTACAAAGGAAAAACTTTCTAATGTCTACCTACATAACTTTTTGAGAAATGAAAGTCATATAAACATGTATATTTTTACATATGTTATATGAATATGTGCAGAAAAAATTATATATGACCCAACAGAGATCTAAAATAAATTATAAATATATAAAAGATATGTAAAGTTTTATTTTTTTATTAAAAAAGAAAAAGAAAAAGAGATGTATGGATAAAAATACTCTAGCTTTTCAGAGTCTGAATCAAGCAAGGAAAAGTTCAGGTTCACAGTACCCTCTGATGTCTATATATTCTACAAAATAAGCTCTCTTGCCAGAGACAATCCCAACACTGATCAATATCGAAATATATAGCAATACATTGTACCAGAATTAAGCCCCAAGCTAATCCTCCCTTCATCATGAATCCTCTAGATCCTAAAGAATTTAGGAGGCAAGGTCACTTGATCATTGACTTCCTTGCTGATTATTACCAAAATATTGCCAACTATCCAGTTTTAAGTCAAGTAGAACCAGGTTATCTTGAAAAATCCTTGCCTGCTTTTGCCCCTCTAAATCCTGAACCCATTGAAACCATCCTTCAAGATTTGCAGCAACACATAATTCCAGGTATAACTCACTGGCAAAGTCCTAGTTACTTTGCTTACTTCCCCTCCAGTGGTAGCACAGCAGGATTTCTGGGCGAGATGCTTAGCACTGGATTGAACGTGGTTGGGTTTAATTGGATGTCATCCCCAGCTGCAACAGAGTTAGAAAGTATTGTCATGGATTGGCTTGGCCGGATGCTGAAGCTCCCCAAGGCTTTCCTTTTCTCAGGTAAAGGTGGAGGAGTGATGTTAGGAACAACTTGTGAGGCCATCTTGGGCACATTAGTTGCGGCCAGAGATCAAATGCTTCGCCAAATCGGGAGACAAAATATAGGAAAGCTCGTTGTTTATGGCTCTGATCAAACCCATTGTGCAGTTCAGAAGGCAGCTCGTATAGCAGGAATCCACCCCAAAAACTTCAGGGCCATCAAGACTATGAAGTCAACTTCATTCACATTGTTGCCAGAATCACTGTTATCCACCATTCAATCAGATGTTCGAAATGGGTTGGTTCCTTGTTATCTTTGTGTCACTGTGGGCACAACTTCAACAACTGCAATTGATCCAATAGGACCACTGTGTAAGGTGGCAAAAGATTACAGCATGTGGGTCCACGTTGATGCTGCATATGCTGGTAGTGCTTGCATTTGCCCAGAGTTTCGTCACTTCATTGATGGAGTTGAGGATGCAAACTCATTTAGCCTCAACGCCCACAAATGGTTTCTGACTAATTTGGACTGCTGCTGTCTTTGGCTAAAGGATCCAGCTTCTCTGATAAAGTCCCTATCAACAAACCCAGAGTACTTGAAGAACAGTGCTTCTGATTCAAAGGAAGTAGTGGACTACAAAGATTGGCAGATAACCTTGAGCCGAAGATTTCGTGCCATCAAAGTATGGCTTGTTCTTCGAAGCTATGGTGTGTATAATCTTAGAAACTTTCTGAGAAACCACGTTGAAATGGCCAAAACTTTTGAAGAGTTAGTAAAGCTTGACAAGAGGTTTGAGATTGTAGTACCTAGAAATCTTGCTGTGGTCTGCTTTAGGGCTTTACCATCGGTAGTTGCAAAGATTGCTAATGGTAAGGTCCAAAACGGAGATGTCAAAACTGAGGATTTTGCAAACGAAATCAATCGTAAATTGCTGGATTCCATCAATGATTCTGGCACCGTATACATGACTCATGCTACCGTTGAAGGAGTGTTTGTGATTAGGTGTGCTATAGGGGCAACTTTAACTGAGGAAACACATGTGATCATGGCTTGGAAGGTGGTGCAGGAACATGCGGATGCCATTCTAAACTACTAAATTAAATCCAAATTTGACGGGAATAAAATACATTTTTTTTAACAGAATCCAATTGTCTTAAAAATGGGTATTGGTTTCAAGGTTGCAACATAAAATTTGCCTTCGAAGTTCGAAGGGTGTTTTTTTTTTTTTGGTACTGGAAGTTCGAAGTGTGTTATTTGTCAGTGGCGTGTATCAGTGTTTTTGTTTTCTGTTTCTATCTTGCAAATTGTACTTGTTTATTGTCATCCTTCATCTCAAGTTTCGAAATATTAAGTCAAATTACATTTATTATTTTTATTGCATGGTCAAATTACGTTTATTCTTTTTTTGGGTAACGTAAAGTTATTCATAGAGGCAATATTAACTTTAGGCTTTGTTTTGCTGCTTATAGACTAGGATATTGATCAGCTATTTTGTACATTTTTTCTTTGGTAGAATATTTGGTACATATTCTGATGTTGTTTGATGTGTGACATTTAATTTAATTTTTTATTTTTTGGTATAGCAGAAGAGTCAAGGACGAACTACAACAGGGGGAAGAAGATACATATAACATCAGCAAATAAATGCACACTAATAGCAGCAGGAGGGTTAACCAGATGTCAAATTTTAAAGGAAGAATGAGATCCCTATTTAGCCACGAAGTCAACACCAGCATTTCTTTTTAGATTTCCACGTGTAGGGACGGGTTTTTGTCAAATCTTAACTCATTTCATGCTTTTTAAAGGAATGTTTAATACATTCTTATTTATTGGGAGTTTAGTAAATGAAAATTTATATTTTATTTATAAAAAAAATAATAGAATTTAAATTTTATTTGTATCATATTTACATATACTATATAATATATAATATAATATAAATTATTTAAAAAGATATTCATTACATAAAAAATTTTAAATTATATTAAGTATAAAATATATTATTTATAAAATAATTAGGATGCAAGTAGGATAGAAGCGGATATATCTTAAATCCAAACTTATTTCATCCCATAACATAATTTAAACTCGTCAAATTATGTCCCGTAATAGGAGTGAGTTTTAAACCCGTCCCATGCAGGTTGGAACAAGTTGGGTACCTACAAGTTGTATTGAAATTGTCATCTTTATTTCTTTTGCAATTCACATGAGTCATGGTTAACATAAATAAAATGTCCGATGAGGTGAGTCAATCACCATTAATAATATTCTATATTGTATTGACAATGTTGAGTATAGATTTTAATATTTTATCCGTTAGTGTTTTGTTTTATATTTTTATCTATAATTAAATGATTCACCAAATTTTATTTTAATGATTATTTAGTTAGTATTAAATTGTATTTGTATGATTTTAAAGATATGCAAAGTTCAAAACCAAATTAATGCATGCTATTGTGCTCTATTTCAAATGAAATACTAAGTCTCATAAATATTAGACCTAGAACCAACAAAATCTTTAACAGCATCCAACATCCAACTCTCGGTATTAATTAATTCTTTTATCTAGATACCTTCATAAATCTAAAAATTAACCAAATAAAATACAAGGTATTCAATATTATTTATTATCATAGCATATATTGAATAACACTTCGTACCCAACATGTTTTTTAGTAATTAAAAGTTTAAGAGAAAGAATGTTTATTCTATTATAAGATCAAGACATATTATATGTCTAGTAAGAAGATTAGTCGACACAATTCAATTATATTAATTCAATCAATTCTTATTAACCTTGTAGCCAACACTTTATAAGTATGACACCTAGGTTATTATACATTTTTAGAAAGAAAAGATGAACGGTAATACACCAACAAGTGATTAGTTAGTTAAAGTAATAAATGACTTCATCTTTAACAAAAAAAAAAAAAAGCAAAGATTCTAATTAGGTGACTTGTTAAAAAGGCTTTGCATAATACTTTCTGGCTCGATAGGACACAAAAAATAAAAAGATAAAAGCGACTCTTTTTAACAGTTACACTCACAAACATTATGTGAGTTACACACAAAAGAAGTTGAAGTAAATATATTATAATGGAGCCATTATGGTGCTGAGCATCTATCTTTGTGTAACCCAATCATAAATTTTACAATCTCTTAAACTAATTTCAATCTTTACATAATTAAAGTTACAGTTCTAAACCTTAATTATTCTATTATATTATTATTGTTTGTACACGCGTAACCTAAAACAGTGGCACAGTTTCAATTATATCATTTAAGAGTTGAGACCCCCATGATAATATCTCGACTCACAGACCTCTTATCCAACTCGAAGAGGGATAACAGAGCATAGAGTCTCATAAAGCCACAGCCAATAACAACTATCCAACTCAGCTTCCTTACTCTTCTCACCTTATCCACTATCCTCCATCACCACCACCAATCCCTCCCTCTCAGAATCTAAAAACCTTGTATCCACACACACCCCACACTCCACACCTTCCCCCCCTTTCAAATCTCTTCCTCCATTTTCTCCACACTCCACCAAAACCCAAAATGTCTCTCACCATTCCCACAAATCTCTACAAACCCACCCTGAAGCCAAAACTAGGCACCCAACTGACCCCAAAGCCAAGGCCTACTACAACCATCCACTGCAGCAGCAGCAGCACAGACTCATCATCATCATCGCCGCTGCAGACCTTCTCCGCCGCGCTGGCACTCTCCTCCATCCTCCTATCTGCGCCGCTGCCCGCGGTGGCGGACATATCGGGCCTCACCCCATGCAAGGAGTCGAAGCAGTTCGCGAAGCGCGAGAAGCAGCAGATCAAGAAGTTGGAATCGTCGCTGAAGCTGTACGCGCCTGATAGTGCGCCGGCGCTGGCGATCAACGCCACCATCGAGAAGACGAAGCGAAGGTTCGACAACTACGGGAAGCAGGGTCTGCTTTGCGGGTCGGACGGGTTGCCCCATCTGATCGTGAGCGGTGACCAGAGGCATTGGGGTGAGTTCATCACCCCCGGGATCCTGTTCCTCTACATCGCCGGTTGGATCGGGTGGGTGGGTCGGAGCTACTTGATTGCGATCCGGGACGATAAGAAACCGACCCAGAAGGAGATCATCATCGACGTTCCACTTGCCAACCGGTTGGTGTTCAGAGGCTTCATTTGGCCTATTGCTGCCTACAGAGAGTTGGTGAATGGTGAACTTATTGCCAAGGATGTTTAGCTTTACGTCCCAAGGTTGTCTGCCTCTATCTCATTATATATGTTCTATCTCTTTATCTTTCTTTCTTTCTTTCTTTTATATATATTTATTTATTATATTCTTTTTTTTCAATTTTTTGTGAAATTTGATTGACTTTGGTAATTTATTGTTTATGGGTATATATATCAGACAAGAGAGGAGGAGGATGATATGAAGGAGGAAGGGGAGAGAAGAGGAGGGTGCTCTCATCATGATAACTCTTTTTTAGGGGAAATTGTTGGTGGTGGGATATTTATCTGCTCAATTTGTAAATTTTAATTAGTTATTTTGTGTGTAATGCATGTGAAGGACAATGAAACTGATCTGAGTTTTTGTTCTTTTGTGACTCTAATCTAAACTATATATGATTGAGGATTTCTTTGTTTTAAAAGAAAACAAATGTTGATTGGATCTGCATTAGTGTGTAGCCTCTTATCAACATATATCTCTGTCAGAATGTTCTTGCTTTGTTTAAAAAATTACTCTATACTCTTCAAAAAAACAAAAAATTACTCTATAAAACGTCTTTACTTTTTTTTTTCTTGGAAAAGTTTGGCTGCACACAGAACAAGGGAGTGTGGATGACACACGTCAATGTCTATGGTGGTGTAAGGAAAAAGGCATATATGAGTAGTATTACTCAGATTTCTAAACAACTTCTTATGAGCACATTGTTTTTCTCACTATTTTTTAAAATTAAAACTATGATTCTTTATCGACATTCTCTCTGGATTGGGGTGCCCAAGACACAACAATTCCTGCTGCCTCACTTGTAGAAACATAACATTAATAAATGAAAATAATTAAGAAAAATCATCTTTCCAATTTCTACCTATCTAAATATGTTGTTTTCCTATATATCCAATCAATGAAAACATTTTTTTCTCTTTTTTGGTTGAGCGAGTATGTTGCAGCTCTAATTAATTTATCATGTTAAATCAAATATTACAAACAACAATATGATTAAGTCCTAATCTATATATTACTGATATCTATATATTTTCTCCCGTACGGTGGTGAAACTTGATTTAAAATTTTAGGAGGGCAGGAGCTTGAGCATTACATAAATTTATTGATGGTATAAAAGGTTTTTCTATTTCTTTTAATTTGAATATAAGTTTATGAGTGAAATTGTTTTGTTTTCTGGATTGGAAAAAATAGCAAAATTTCATATTAAAGAAAGACTAATTAGGTGGAGAGTATAAGTTTAAATTTATTTTTGGAAGGGCAACTACCATCCCTACTTCAAATAAGTTACGCCATTGCTCCCATATGAAATATATATTAATTTAACGAAATAATATGCAACAACCAATATATTTGGCTTCAAATATTGTACAAGTCTAAAAAATGAAAACCTATGTACCAAAAAAAATGAAAATCGTGGATGTGGGCAAATTAGATGACACTTAACGAAAGTATCAATTTATTCAAGTCAATAAGTAAAGTCCATTCCAAAAGACTAATTTATTGAAAAAAAAGAGTTTCATGATTTAAGTACTACATTGAGTTTTTTTTTATTCAACGTGAGACATAACAATTTAATTGTAATATGTAGTTAGAGATATCAATGTATATGGTTACTTCACATTACTAAAACTAATTAGATCCTTAATTAGAATCCGGGAGCATCTACTATTATCTGTCCCTGTAAATGATGGTATCATGATGATAATTGGCCAGAGAAACAAATCTTATTTCATACAACCAGAGCAACTTATCACAGAAACTAGAAATTGGTTTCCCAAGAGACAAGTACAGGTTTCAATGGCCTTGCCCCCCTCTATTTTTTTATATTTAAAATATAGTATTTGACATGCAATTTTTTTTTCTGAACTTGATCCCCCTCAAACAATGTGTTTCTTAAAGTCTAGCTCCAGTACTGGTTCTATACTTTAATTTTGCTCCATTAATATTTCTTCACTTTCTCGTATAGCAAGAAATTAAGGTGTGATAAGTAAAAAGAGATCCAGGGACCCAAGGTGTAAAGTTAGAGTCAGAAGATTTATGCTCACTACTTTCCTATGAAACAAACAATTCTACTTAAGTCTTTGTCTTGTTTTATAAAATACATTGAATGAGTAATCTATACTTTTCATGGAAGTTTATATTATGATTAAGTAATCCATTATGGATTTGAGAATCATCATCTATAGTCTATTGGACTTGAGCCTAATTGATAAATGTGTGGGATTATGATATAGGACAAATAACCGGCCCATGATGAGTGAAAACTAGGTTTGTTATCCTTTTATATTTTTTGCATACTTTCCCATCAAAACTTACATAGGGGAACATCTTATAACTGAAGTACACATGGGTTTTTTGTTCCCAAAAATATCTTCGAAGATATGTAACTCCAAATCGATTATCGTAGGCATATTATATATATATATATGTGTGTGTGTGTGTGTGTGTGTAAAATTTTGAACATCTTAACCGGAGCTAGACTTAATGTAAACAAAGCCTTCTTGTATCTTCACAATTTAGATTGAAAATAAGATGTATATTCATTGTCAAATGCCAACTGAAATACACATAAATCATCAGCCATAAAAAAAATTCTAAACTGCTAGGAAAAAGTTCAACATAATTAACCTAAAGAACTCTGAACTTGATGTCACAAAATAAAAAGATAAGTAATGAGCTAGCAAAAGTAAACATCACTGGATAATAATCGCACCGAAGGGCCACCGCAGGTGAGTATTCTATGTCCGGTGAAGAGTATAAGCCCTTTATGCCAGCAATGTCATCGGCGGTAAGTTCCCTTCTGTTGATTCCTGGCTCCACAATGGCATACATGATAGCATCATGATGGGAACTATGATCAAGCCCAAGAAGGTGCCCTATTTCATGCATGGCCACCCATACCAAATCGAAATATCCATGTGGCATTGGGACTTCACTGCTCCATGGCTCTTCTGCATTTAAATGCAGTCTTCCATCGATTGGTGAAAAAGCATGAGCTAAAACAACTCCCTGATGGTCGAATGGAAAACCATCCCCATGATCTCCCCTGAAAAATCCAATCTCGAGGTCTGACTGTGTTCCGTTTGCAACCTCCTCGAATGTGAATGAAGAAACATTGGACCATTGTCCGAATGCCACTCTAAACACATTCCTCAGTACCTCTATTGGTGGTACCTCCACACCCGATTGAAATCTGTAGGTGAGATGATTCTTAGAATCAGGCCATTGTGGGTGTCCTTTAAAGAATGCATACTTTGAAGTAGTTTTCAAGTTAGAATCAGGGAATCCGCATCTAGGCAATGACATTAGTTTGATGGTTTCTGAATCAAGTTTTCCAGATACGTTTAGATGATAATATTCCTGGAACTTTTTGATTGCTGTCTCCAAACCTTCATTGAACTCATCATCAGCTTTCAGATGGTTGTTAATGTGAATGTTGTTGGAATCAGGATTGTCTAGGTATCCGAATGACTTGAGATATTTTCTAGCCCCTGCAACTGCAACACCTTCTGCTGTCTCGCCCTTTTGAAGACCCTCCAGATTTTGAAGCAAGTCGAGAGATTGCACACTAGTTGATTCCAGGCTTCTAGGCTGAACATTGAAATGTTGTGCGACGAGAAAGAGAAGGAAAATTCTGAAGAAACTGTTAAACATGGCTTCAAAGAAAAAGAACGCTAGCTATTCGTTAATTTGGATTTGTCTTGCACGTTCTAATTGTATGGACTTAATGCGATATCTACTGAGTAGCACCAAAAGAAATCATAATCAAACACTAAAAGTAAATTCTAATCAAATACTAAAACTAAATCCTAATCAAACTTTAAAACTAGATAAGGATAGCTTATCCTAACGAACAATCGATCTTTACTACATACCGTATAATTTTTTTCTTTGTAATTGTCATTTGCTTTTAATTTTTGGCTATTCTCTATTTCAATTAAACATTAGATGAAGTTACACTGTAATAATGGCTCTTTTTAATAAAATCATCAATTTATTTAAATTCTATAAAATGTAATAATTTTATTAAATGTTTCTAATTACTTTATTTTATTAGAAAAATAATAAATAAATATTAGTAGCTAGCACATAAAAAAAATTGTACAATCTCGTACATCGAATAGGTTAACATAATTGACACAAGCCTTTCATTTCATGCATGCTATTAACTCCTTTGAATTCAAGGTTACTGTTCAACCTGCAATCTAGGCAATACCGATCATTTGACATTATTTTACTATGCTTATAAGAAAAAGAGTAATGATAACTACACATACACTTCATCTCACATATTTCATATATATCACTTTATGTAATGTTTTTCAATATTAAAAAGGGAGGGAAGAGGAGAGAGAGGAGAAAGAGGGAGAGAGAGAGAGAGAGAGAGAAAATAGAGATATGTGATATGAAAATTATGTGTAAATATCATTTCTCTAATAAAAAGGCTGAAGAGCAAGTGCTTATCCCAGAATTTGATACAAATAAAGGGGTGTGCGGTAGGACACCCATGAAGGAGGACTTATGAAAACATTATCCACAAAATTATCAAGTATTCTGACAATTAAACTTAATATCTTTAGGATCTTGAACATATAATTCTCACACTTAGAAAGCATACTTGACTGTGAAAAAGAAGAAGAAGCTACAGTTGAATCTTTGATCACCTCAAGTAAATTGGTTTCTCTCGCTTGATTAATTCTTTCGTTACTCATCAAGACTTTTTTTTGATAGAAACTGAATATATATAGATAATCTTAATGGATATGGAGATGACTAATTTAAATATATATCTATCTTTAATTTAAAACATCCATTAAGTATCTAAATGAACAGTGAAAATTTGTTTATCATTAAAGGATATATAAATACCAATTTATTATTTAATAAATTAAATGATCATTATTATGCCAATTATCTTAAAAACATTTTGACCATTATTCATAATTAATAATTATTCCATAAATATCGAACCATTACCTTAAGGAACTACCCATTTATTTGTATTATTTGGGTTGTACTCGGACGATCTTTTAAAATCCATATTTAATCATCATTAAAAAATACTTATAATATAATAGACGAGAAAGGCTAATTGGAAAATATTATATAAAATGTCGAATACAAGGAATTCTTCTAAAAAGCCCACTCCAAAAAATTTGTGGAAGAGGTCTATGATCTGGTATGAGAAAAGTGATGGTAGGTTAAAGTACAAGCAAATCAGTGCAACTGAAATTGGATCTATCACGTGAGCTACTCTTACGCTTAATGTAATATTTTATTTTAGAACGACAAAAGATGTAACAAACTATCTTGATTAACACAATAATTTGTTTGAATTAAATCATGTTCAATATCCGGGCACTCTTTCTCCGGGCTAAATAGGATAGTCTCTGATTTAATTTTGTTTTGGTTCTCAGTTTTCGGTGAGAGCAGTTTGGGTATCTTATTCCAACATGACACTTTTAAGACGCTTCTGCCAAGCAATGCTGAGGCCCATAAGGAAAGCCCCACAATTCAGGATGGAGAACACTATTATCGCCAATATTGCAGCCAAACCCTTAGTAGGATTCCGATGAATCTTGGATAAGCCCACCACAGACAATTGGGACCTTTAACTGACCCATCCATGTTCATATTGTACCAGCCTTCCTCAGGGATTCAGATATTGTCACTGCTACGTTTGTGTACTTCCTATTTAATATACACATTAGTCCAGTAGCTATTATAACTGGTTGCTAATAAGGGAAGAGAAAACAAATGTACAACTAGCTTCTTTTAAAAGTTGAGATAATCAACTTAAACTTTGATCATCTAAAAACTAATTAGACTCGCGTAATTTTTATTTTATCAAAAAATTCATTTGAACTTTTAACATGTGGAAGATAGCTTCTTTTGTTCATTAAAATATTTAAAAAATTGATTAATTGGATTGTGGATTTGGTAGAGCTTGATTTAAAAGTGTGCTCTTAGGTCAAATTTCTCTGACTTGAGTTGTGGGTTCGGTATAATTTCTTTATGCTTTGATAAAATTCGATATGGAAAATGCATGAGTTTCTGAATGAAATTCTTTCCTAGCTAGCACGTCGTAGCTTTCACACTTGAGTGTTGCGAGTCACTTAACATATTTCCAGTATTGTATAAGGAGAATTGAATGTTGGTCGGGCTTAACATGAAATTTTGTGGCTACGGGTAGTATTCATGTATGTATTGTCTCTGTTTATATAAAGGTTTTCTAAAGTCCTTGTTGGGAATTCTTTATCTACAAAACTCATGTAATTTATACCTTTGTTGGTGAATGTTGCCTCTTATGTGTATGCATGAGTGGTGGAATCCCATAGATGTATTGTATTGAATGTACTTAGTGGCAGAGTTAGACATGAAAACTTTCTTTGTTTGGGGGCATGCTTAAAAAAAATAATAATAAAATGAGTGTAAAAATAATGAATTTTGAAAAAAATTTGAGGGCCTTTGGATACAAGAGACGCCATCCCTGAATATACTTCTGTACATTCAACGTTTAGTCAAATTGAGTTAAGTGGGCCTCTTTCATGGGTCAAGCCAGCTTCCATGTCAGTCACGCCCCTTGGTCGGGCTGCGAGAGGCTGTTGATGTACAAGCTATATAGCGAGAGTTGGGGGATTGTATTCTTGGAAAAAATTGACGAGATTTATAATTGGGAAACTTAAGGAGAAGACAGATTGTTGTAAGTTGAACTTATATTCGTTTGATTTGAATTGCATTGTTGTTATATTGATGTTAATTTGGATAAGACATCGTTGACACATTCCTTAGGTTTTCTCCTTTCTTCCCATGATAAACATTTTAGGATAGAAAATTAAAGTTTTTGACAATATAAGTATGTTAATATAAGTATGTTATACTTGCTGCCATCAATTATATATGTGGATCTAATATGACTTCCATGTCTTTCAACATATACATTAATACATGCTTTTGGTATTTTTGTATGTTTAAGAACATGTCTGTCATTTTCTTCTGCTTATTTTGCACCTTTTAGGTTAGAAACTTGTCTAGGCTTTTTAGGTCTAATTAATACATAGTATCTTTACTTTTGGTACACAATCCTTTCCTCTAATATAAATCAAACCAAAGACAAACCAACAAAGTCAAATAAATCACAGGAGAGAGAGAGAGAGAGAGAGAGAACAAAACCGCAAGAGTACTTAAGCTTCAAAATGTTATGTATGGCAATACTCCAACATTACTTATCAAAATCTATGTAATATATATCAGTTGGTACATCCTTCATATTGCAAAATACAAAGTCGTAGCATCACTAAAACAACAATAGAAATTTCTTTGCAACCATTTTCCCTAAAAGGTCCACAATCACACCATAAGCTTGTTCTCCATATAATGTTAACTGATAATATTTACATCATATATGTCGTCAATGAGAAACACTTTTTCCAAACCAAAATAATTAAGCGGGCGAACGGCCTCCGCCACACCTCCTCCACCGCCGCAGCCGCCAACACTGCTCCTACCCTCACAAAGTGAAAGTGTAGAAGGCCTTTCTTGTTTCGTTTCATCCTATATATGGTTCACTAGATAATAGATACTGGACTATAATTATATTAGCACGAGTCATGACCACATTGAATCACCATAGCTGACCTGGTCCTCCACCATGTCCATGTCAAAAATAGGCTTGGCTTGTGAGTCCATGATCTTCGATGATGGGGACACACTATTGGTTGGGCTAGTGGGGCTAAGCCCATGGTTCGAAAGGCCTGTAGTTTGGCGCACCCTAAGGTGGACCACCTCAGCCTGAGCCAGGGCCAATTGGGTCTGTAGCACATCAATCTGTTGCTGAAGAGAAGAAATGGCCCCTACGCACCCATACACAGGGTCTCGGACTCTGGCATTGGCCTCATATACCATGCTGCTCACTGCGTCGCCTCGATGATGCACTGGTAGGTCCTGCAAATTTCACTGTTCATTACATGGTTTCATAACAAAAAATAATAAAGAAATTGTGTAGCAAAAGAAAAAATAAAAGGGAGAGAGAGAGAGAGAGAGACCTGACAATGAAATTGATAGGGCTATAATGGACTTGAACAAGGAAATAAGCAATTTTTTCCGCATATTACTGTTTACTTTTGATTTAAGAGATGACTTTTTTCAAGAGACAGGTTCACGTGGGCAGAAGTAGATATGTTAGCTTGAACTTGAACATTTTTTTATGACGGTAGAAAGTGAAGGCCCTTGTTTGGATGCGCAATGGCATATTCTCAAATGTGATTCTCAACATCGCGTTCCTTGTTATTATGTTACAATTTGTGCTGGACCATGACTTTGGGTGCCAAAATCACGTTTAGAAGCTCTCATTGGCTCACCCAAATGTACGATAATGAAAGAAAAAATTAACTTTTGAAATAACTAAACTAGTGATGCTGCTTTCAAATTTAAACAACTATGCAGTCACTATAGTACACCTTTACACGCATGATTATAATTGAGTTTAACCAAAAAAAAAAAAGCAAGGTTGCTAAAACATAGATAAAACTGTATAAAACAACAACGATTGTGTTAATAACATTAGTTTGAAGAGTTATATTAAATTTGATATACTATAGTTTACATTATTATTATTTTTTTATAATTATTTTGTCAAAAAATTTACAACACTTAAATATAATATGAATATGTTAGACTTATTTATACTCTAATTTTAAAAAACATATTTATCAAAATAAATTTTAAAGTTAAGATTTTGACTAATATGATATCTTAAATTTATGAACCCTAACAATATTGTAAAATTATTACCATACTTAATGTTTCTTATCTTATTTTTAATTTAATTACTAACTTAAATTTTTTTACATTATCAGTATATCAAGTAATAATATTTAATTTAAAATACATTTACTTTGC
This sequence comes from Styphnolobium japonicum, assembly GCA_023212625.1. Classification (NCBI taxonomy): domain Eukaryota; kingdom Viridiplantae; phylum Streptophyta; class Magnoliopsida; order Fabales; family Fabaceae; genus Styphnolobium; species Styphnolobium japonicum. The sequence goes on along the minus strand of JALBWW010000003.1, from coordinate 12,346,466 downwards.
CAATGGATTATATTTTTCCTATTTTCTTCTTCATTTATTTTCAAGGGACCACAAGAAGCTCCGAGAAGTCCAACAAAGAAAATCATTGAGCCAAAGATAAGACCGGACTTTATTGAAATATGAATAAATACAAAAACAGACAAAAGGGATGAGGACGTAGCATAAGTTCATAACGCACCGAATCTTCTTTGCCTTTTCTAAATTTTCAAGGGTTACTTATAAATGCCACGTCGCTGTGACTTTGGCTTACTTGAAAAATATTTTTTTCATTTACAAAACATCTATCCCTGATCCAATTTCTCTCTATTTTTATCATTTAAATTAAGCTTAAGTAATTATTTTAAATTTATAAAAAAAAATTAAATACAAGAAACAGCACCACAATGGGTGTTCTTAAATATGATTCAAAATTATTTAAAAATTTAGAAAAAAATGTATTATGAAAAAAATACTTTAAATCATTTGTTTTAGTATAGTGTTTAAATCGGAATAAATTGAAGATTTCCTTGAGCGTGCCCCAAAATTTGTGTGGAAACTTGGGGTTGGGGTGCCTTTCCATGCTTCAAAGAGCAAAGAGATTTCTACGTACATGTGGTGTCCTAGGGCCATATAGAACGGGTGAAAGGTAGGGAAACATATAAACACTTTGACAAAAATCCGTGTTTTAAATTTGGTTAAGTTGTGAATTGCAAGATTGAAAATAAAAAGACAAAGAAGATGAAATTAGGAAAGAACAATGTTAAACTGACATTTTTATTTTTACCCAAATATTTTCACACTCTTTGGAAACAAGATTTTTTATTTTTCATTTTTATACCAAGCAATCTATTCGTTATATATATATATATATATATATGCGCGTGCACCGAAGAGAGCTTTTCACTTTTTAAGAAAGCGACCTCAACGGTTGCACAAAACAGTCTCCCATCGCATTAAAAAAATAAAATAAAAGTTTGTTTTTAGAGGTGATAATTTTATTGTTAAATTTATAATATCTGGAAAAAAATTATTTTAAGTGTTGAAATTATATTATAAAATTATTAGTATTGATATAATAATTAGGGTTTTGAATTAAATAAAATTATTTTTATTTAGTAACTTCAACAAAGAAAGAGTTATTGTAGAATACAATCTGTGACTTTTAATCTGTTGAATGTTTTCAGTAATTTATTGATTAATTTTTTTTACTTGTATGAAATAAACACTACTAAATCAGTTTTAGTGTTGAATTTTTTTCACTTTTAGTGCTAATTTGAGTTTTCAATATGTTGAACCCACTAATTTGATTACATCAGTAAGATTGTCAGTATATCAAATTTTTTACCATTAAATTAAATCTTAAATGTCAAAAAACACTTTTCTAATAGAATTTTAAAGATCTAAAAACTACCAAGTACTAGTTGCATCGCTATAATAATTGTAACATAATTCTTTCAGGAAAATTAGACTCACCAATATGTGCATCAATCACATTATAAGTACTATAATAGTAATTTTTTTAGATTTAATTTTAATTAATTATCAGTATAAAAATAAAGTTATACTGTCGTTCAATTATGTACTGACATATTATTAAAAGTGTTAAATTTTTGAAGTAATTATTGTGATAGTCAAACTCTTTTAATGATATGATTGAATGACATTATAAAAAAAAATTACACTGATAGTAAATCAAAATTCAATTCAATTTTTTTACTAAGTAAAATTAAAAGTATAGACATTGCAAAGACACAAAAACATAATAAAATATGATATATTTATATATTTTAAAAATGTGACGTCGCATCCAATAACCCAGATAAAGTATCTTATACTTTTTTCAATTTTGTGCGTTTTATAAGTAGGATATATGGTTTCAAAAAAATTAAAAATAAATAGGATATATGTGAATTTAATTAAGACGGGATAAAGTGCAAAAGTCCATGGAAAATCATTTATAGCCACTGGCATTTGACAAACAAATTAAAATTGCCCTTCAACCAAAAACAAAGCCTAAATATGACATGTAGGGTAGTGGCATTTGGGAGGAAAAAAGAGGGAATTTGGTAGTGAACCTGAAGCATCTTGTTGACATTACTGGCACCAAACACTTTGTGCACATTTGCAAACTTCTGTGGCTCATCCGCTGGGAAATATGGAGCAAAAACACAATCCTGGGCACACCTTCTCCGGAGCAGCTTGCATGCAGCACATGGTGAGGGTGCACCCTGCTTCCTACCACCCCCTTCTTTCATCAATCCTGCCTGCAAACAGGGTCTTCTCTCTCTGCCTTCTTTTTTTTTTTCACTTAGAACAAAAGGGAGGGAAATTTTTCACTATAGAAGAATACAATGGCTAATAAGACATGAGAAAGATATATAGCCAGTAAGTGAGGCAGTGAACAGTGGTGGATGGAAGAAGAAAGATACCCAGAAAGTGAAGAAAAGTGAGAGAAAGAGAAAGAGAAAAGAGTGCGGAGTGGCCGAGTGGGCATGTGGGGGAGGGAAGGAGTGGCCTGCATTATATAATTATAAGGTAAGGCCAAAACGGCAAAGGACAAAAAGGGTAGGGTACTGGTACATGACTACATGTACTGGTGATCGTGGGTCTCACCCAAAAACGCCTTTAGATCGACAAAACATTTTTCTGTGACGTGACAGTGTGACACCTTCGGGCGCCAAAAAATTTCTAATCCCATTTTATATTCTTATTTTCTATATTTGCTACTAAATTAATGTTTTAAATACTGAATTGGAGATCGAATTAGTGAGACTTTCGGGTCATGGTTCAATTGGTTCAATCAGTCGAACCGGATAATGTAATAATTATAATTATATACATAATTATTTATATATATATATATAAGTAAATCTAATAACATGAATAATAAAAATTAACTACATATGATAATATTTATTATTGTATTCAATTAAAATAACCTTATTTTGAAAGTAACAGAGATTTAAGGAGAAAAATTAGGGTTTAGTCTTTATTTAAAAAAATTATTATTATTATTTCTTTTTAAAATACTCATAACTATGAAAATAATTATTATTTTTTTTATTGAAAATCAGTTGGTCTAACTTCATTCGTTCATTTTTCATTGCATAGATATTAAAAAGATAAATAAAATCGATATAAAATGTATCTAAATCGGACAAACAAGTAAAAAGTTATAACTTTTGAGACATAAATGTGAAAAAAAAATCCTAAAAAACTAATTAAAAAATATGAAAAAGTAATAAAAAAATTCAAAAAAAGTAAAAAAGAAAAAGAAAAAAGAGAACCGGTTGGTTTTCAGAAATCCGGTCCGGTTCATCCGGGTCATCGGTTCAACCCGGTTATTCCCAGTTCAATTCGGTTCTTTTCGGTTCAACGTCTAAAACGATTTTTTGGACCAACCGGACCGGCCAGGCACTCGGGTCACGGTCAGACCGGCCGATCCGGTTTGGTTTTAAAAACTATGTATTAGATGTGTGTTAACATAAAATATTTTCAAGAACATAATAAAAACTAAAAAGAGAAAATGAGAGAGATGTAAAGAAATAAGAAAATTTTAAAAATGTGAGATTAGAAATTAAATTATAAAATACAATTATTTGAAGTAACTTTTATTTTATTATTAAAATTATATTTTTAACTTTATATCATTTATTAATTTATACAAGAAGTATATGTGTATGAAATGAGACTATTTTTAACAATTTTAAAATAAATAATAAATTTTAAGTATTTTCTTTATATTCAACAAAAATAAATAAAATTACTATAATATATAATTGTATATAGTGTATAGAGTAGCAAGTGATATAACAATTGGATAATGATATATGCAAGACTAAATATTTATTTTAATCCTCTAAAAATATAAGTGTAATTAATTTAGTATTTTAATAATTTTTAATATCAAATTGGTCTTTTTGAAAAATCAATTTGATGTAAAAAATAACATTAAATGATCAAAATAAATATTTACTCTATATGCAACCCTCAAGTCATCAACTTTTTATCAATCAATATAAATATATATTTTTAATAATAATAAGTACAATTCCTTTTAATATTGTTATCACAATTCCAACTTATAACATGTAACTAAATCCTTATTCATAATAATTTGAGTTGTACCTTTGTTACAGAATAAATTGACATAGTATTCATATTCATAATATTTACATTGATTAGTTTAGGAGTTTAAATTTGACTGTGTAAAAAATTTTACACTATCATTTAATGATGTGTTGACATATTATTAAAAAAATTAAATTTTTTAGGTAGTTACTTCTTTAATAATTTGACAATACATGATTGAATGACAATATAAAGAAACTTTACAATGACTTAGTATTTAGTTCAAGTTTCGAAAAAATATTCTTAGGAATAGCATGCTTAAAAATGATATTACTAAGAATAATTATTACTATATTTGGTTGACCAAAAACATTCTTAAAAATGACTTTGACCCCTGATGGTAGCCGAAGTCGCCATCCATTATCAATTTCTGGAGACAAATGTCAATGACCGAATTTTGGCACCGGTGTAGTTGCCAAAGTCAATCACCACCGTCAACCACTAGCGGCAGCGAGGCATAGTCAGATTTCGATGACTTGCATGATGGTCAAAGTCAACGGTCGACAACGTCAGGGGTGACCAAGTTCTAGTGACTGTGTGGTGGCTAAAGTCGTTAGTCACAGTCAATCGTCGACAGCGACTGGGTGGTTAGATTTCAGTGACAGGCTTCCATGGACGGTGGTCGATGACAGTCGCTGACAATGACGTAACAGTGGTTGGTTGATGACATTACGATAGAAAGATAGATATTTTAAACATTTTACATGACAAAATATTCTTATGCAATGAGAATGTAACAAACTCAACTCCCTCGTGAGAATGAAAGTTGAGAATATTAGACAAAAATCATTCCAAAAAGTTATTTTTAAATAGTAATATTTTTTAAAATCTTATACCAAACACGAGAATTCATCATTCCTATATAAAAACTTTCGTGAATAAAAAAAAATCGTGAACCAAATGCCTTCTAAGAGTATGTTAAAATTATACCCTTAGTTTGAAACAATTTTAATAAATTTCTTTTAAACTAGGTTTGATTCAAAACTTAATCAAAAGATAAATTTTATCTAATTTCTTAAATTTTAAATAATTAGCAAATACTTAAAATTTTAAAACTAGCCTTATTATATATAATTATTTTGTTTTTGAAAAATGGCAAATACTCCCTTAATACTTATAATAAAAAAGGAACATTTTTTCTTTAAAAATATGACGTTACTTGCTATACATAGTTTTAGTGGGTAGGGTACTCTCAACGCCCTACGCATAACCCCTACGCATAATGTGAACGAAGAATTTGTAACTATCATACGTATGCATTTGGTGTGCTGAATATAATTGTTCAGCAACCAAGTATAGTGTATTTTATTTTCTTCAACAAATTAAAAACAAGAGTCCCACACCTTTTAATACTTTTATTAATGTCAAGAGTGAAGTAATAATGAGATGTAATTCAATTGGCAAATTGAACTTTATGTAGACAAATTTTACTTGTAATGCAAGAATTCGAGTCCTACTAAACATCAACTTAATTAGCAATGAAACTGGAAAAAAAAAACACTATATTTGAAACCAAAAAAATTTAGAAATTAATATATATTTTTATTTTAAAGTTATAAAATAAAAATTAATTTAATTTTGAAATGAAATTATTTATTTAAAATTTTATGAAACAGAAATTGATTTGATTTTGAAATTAAATCTTTTATTGATAAAGTAATAAAATAAGAATTAATGCAATTTTAAAATTATTTTGATTTTTTTTATTTACATATAAAGATTTGTACAAATGTAAATAGATTTAATTTTAAATCAAATCAAATCAAATAGATTTGAATGAATTTAATTTTTAAATTAAATTAAATTAACTCAATTCAAATCAAATCAAATTCATATTTTAATAGTTTCAAATACAGCGTAAAACAAATCACTAAAATGGTATAAACTATGTGAAGTTGTTGTACCTAGAAGTTTGAATACTCTATGTATATTTTATTTTCGATTCAAGAAAATGAGAGGTAGTTAGAGTACATGGAGCCATCAAACTCCTTTGACAGTATGTGTGTATTTTAGGAGGCCCGCCAATTTTAAGCTTTGATCCTGTCTTTTCTTTAATCAAGTTCCAACTATTAAAACATTAAGTGCATGTGAGGTAAAACGAGTACAGTTACACCATATAACATTATGAAAGTAACTAGTGGCGACGGGTCAGGTAAAAGTGTTGGAAATAATAGATGGATAGACAAAAATAAATTAAAACTTAGACTTTGAAGCACGATGAATCACTTTCTTTATTAAGTTATTAGAGATGGCCACACATATGAATACCACCTTCAAAGTGATGAATCAAGAATTCGTAAAATTTGATCAATTTGACGTTACTAACTTCAACCGATGAAAGGATAAGATGCTCTTGACAACGATGCAAGTCTTGAGGAGAATGAGAAAGTGGCAAAAGAGAAGAAAAGCCAAAAAAGGGCAAGTTCACTTGTAAAAGACACATCTTGAACACCTTGTCTGATTGTTTATGTGATTTTTACATGTCAATTAAGTCTCCGATTGAAATTTAGAAGGTGTTGGAGCAAAAGTACAACAACGAGAGGCAAAGTACTAATAAATTTCTCACAATGAAATATTTTGAATTTAAAATGATTAATAGCATACCCATCATGGATCGAGTCCATGAACTACAAATTCTTGTTAGTAGGCTTCTTGACTTGAAAGTTATTATTCCTGATCTCCTACAAGTAGGGATGATAATTTCTAAATTGCCTTCAAGTTGGAACAAGTATAGAAAGAAATTTCTGCATATGGCAGAAGCTTTCACCGTGGAAAAAATACTAAGACACTTCCATATTGAAGAAGAAACTTGAAAGAGCAATGCAATGTATCTTTTCCCGAATTCTAAAGTGAATTAAGTAGTGAAGGCTAGAAAAGAATGCTAGAAAAGGGCTATTGTAGGGAGGCTATTAACTTGGTACTAATAAAATAAAAATTTCTACTTATATTGTTGCTTCTTGATCATTATGGCATATTATATTAGCACATTTAAACTATTAAATGTCTTCAATGTATGCATAAAAATAATTATATTGCTCTTAGTGATAATAATTTTAAGGATAAATATGAAATATGTCTTCTATCAAAAATACCAAGTCTCTAAGGTAGAATGAAATACACAAGTTTGAAGCGAGAAATTTGACTTGGTAATCTTGTCAAATGGTTTCACTCATAATAATGTGGATAAACACATTTACTCCAAATTTAAAAAAAAAATAAATATATGGAGTAATTATTTGTTTATATGTGGTGGACTTCTTAATTTTTTGGAACGAACTTAGAAGGTGTTCGTGAAACTAAGGAGTATCTAACTTCAACATTTAATATGAAGGATCTCAACGAAGTAGATACTATTCTAGGTATCAAAGTACAAAGACATAGTGGTGGGCTTTACATTAAGTCAATCTCATCCCATTACATCAAGAAAGTATTGGAGAAATTTAAACATTTCAAATTTAAGGAATTCAATACTTCATATGACTTCAATTTTAATGACAAATCAGGAAGAACAATAGCACAATTAGAGTATGTTAGTGTTATAGGGATTCTGATGTATCTAATGCATTGCACAAGACTAGATATTGCATTTGTTGTATGCAAAATGTCAAGATTTACAAATAAACCTAGTACAGGCCATTGGAAAGTTATCTATAAGATTTTTGGATATTTACAGAAAATCATAAACTTTGGATTATTTTATAGTGTTGGATTACAAGTCCCAGTGATAACAAATCAACTTCAGGTTGGATTTTTATGACCGATGGTGGAGCTGTTAGTTGGACTTCTAAATAGTAAACTTGCATTTCTCATTCAATAATAGAGGATGAATTTATTGCTTTGGCAACTGTAGGAAAAAAAGCAGAATGACTAAGGGATCTATTATTAGATATCAAATTGTGACCACAACGTATGTCAGCCATTTTCATATTTTGTGATAGTGAATCTACCGTGTCTTGAGCCTATAGAGTATGTAAGGCAATTAATATGAAATGGTATAGTCACCATCACCTATGTTAGGTCGAGTAACAATTTAGTAGATCCATTGACAAAAGGTTTGTCACAGGATATGGTAAAAGTTACCACTACTAAAATGAGACTAAAACCTCTATTAAAATAGTGATTGGTGATAGGAACTGTCAGCACCTAATTTTGACCGAGCTAACAAAGTGAAAATTAAAATTAAAAAATATATCTACATTTGTTTTTTTTTTAAAAGAAAATTTGTAAAAAACTAAAAAAAGTATAAAAATAATACATTTTTTCTTTTATCATTCATGAAAGCAAATTTAAAAATAATAATAATAATAATAGGCCACATCGGTTATATTATTAATTTTAGGCCCAATCCCCAAAGCTTAAAAGTCAAAGCTTTCTAATTCTATTATAGTGTAACCCTGGTCCATTTTCTAAAGGTCCAATGTTTTGAAAACCCTAATTTACATATATAAATAAGGAGGCTAGGGTTAGAAAGAATGTGGACGGACAAAAGAAAAGGTGACTAGGCATATGAGAAAAAAAGAAAGGAAAAGCCTAGGGCAAACAAAAGGCGGAGAAAAGAGGGGTTGACGGCTAAGACAACGAGAGAGATGGAGGCACATCTATAAAAGGAAAAATTGAGACTTTGGAAAAGTGTGAAGGGCTTTTGGGTTGCGAAATAAGGTATAATGATGTTTTTCTTGAGTTTCTGTGATTACAGTGACAATGTAAACCTCTTCTTTAAATTTGATGCATAAACCTTTGGATTTCCTTTTGTTTCAAGGTGGCTTCTACTGTGGAAAATTATAACATGTGGTTCACCCATGAGTTAGTCAATAAAATAATAGACAATACTAGGTTGCCATCCCTTCACATAATTTTAGAAAAAAACTTTTGTATTTGCAAATTAAACACTTAAATCTTAATAATTGTTAAATATTTAACCACTTGAATATACTTGTTGCTGTCTAATAGTGGAATTTGAGTAGTGTCTCAGTGGAAAATTGAAGCAAAGACGTCCCAGTCTTGCATCGAGGAGTTTAGTTTCAGGAGTTCCCATATTCGAATTAAGGTTTGCCTTTGAGAATTAGTTTTCGTTGATCTTTCTAGGGCTTGCGCATTATTTTCCATGATTGATATAATATTTGTCATTGTTTTCATTTTTGTTGTGATTCTTTCATTTGTGACTCCTATCTCATCCATTGGAAGTAGATAACGGAGCAAGAACATATTGGGAGAAGGTTTGTAGTGGGAGAAGAGGAACTTTCCTTGTTTTTATTTGAATGGCAGATTCAGTAGCATGCAATAAACCAAAACAGTACCAAAGTACACAAGAATTTGGTGAGGTGGTATAGTATCGGGACTCCTCCAACTTTGCTTGGAAAATATTGATGATAAAGAGACCATTGATTCTTGGGCTTGTCAACGAATCCTAGAGTGACAGGTTCAGGTTCTTCCTCATCAGAAAAATCATCTTTATCTATGTCTTCGTTGTCAATATGGAGATGCTTTTCGTCATCATTGTCGTCAATTTGGAAACCCTTGAGCTTGTCGATAGAATCTCCCACGTCACAGTCCATATGCTCAGTTTGGGAACAAAATAGAATGGTAGTACTAGAGTAGAGAGTGAATAAGTGAGAGTAGAATAATATATCAAACCAAAATTTTCTAATGGTCATATAAAATATATTTGATCTTATTGTCAAAAATGTCTACAGCACTAGAGCTCTTTCACACCAGCAAGATGAATAAAAAATAACAATTTTTTATTAAGGATAAATTTGTAATTTTTCACAAAAAATAACAAATTTTATTAGGGTCTAACTTGTAATTTTTTTTATTACAAGTAACATATACTAATGGTATCTAATTTTGTCTGATCTAAACCATTCATTTATTTTATATTAAATCTAACGGTTTGTAATTAATGGTTCACCGATGAACCATATTATTGTTGGTTCACATTAGCCGCCACCTTGTTTCAATGTTTGATTTCTTTTAATCTAGTCTGTTTTGGGTGTATTATTTTTTAGTTCCCTTTCTGTTGCTTTGATTTGCGAAAAGGTCTGCTCTTTTTATTTTCGATTTTGGCCATGTACATTGCTATGAGAAATGGAGGCCTCATGTGGATACGTGGGAGGCGTCACTGTGCTTCTATGGTAGCGCCAAATAGCATTGAAATTGCTTGTGTTGTAGAATAAAAAAATGACCACAAAAAGTGGCAACAGTAATAACATTTCCAATTCATATGCTTTATTATTATTATTATTATTATTATTATTTTAATGTCATTGCCATTCAGTTTTGTCTGTTAATGCTTCATTTTATTTGCTTGTGGGTCCATGCTCAAATTATAAATGATATTATTTGTTTGCTTATTTTTTTTTATTTATTTGAACTTTATTTTGTCAATTATTTTTATTGCCAAACAAGAAAAATTGATTAATAGTCCATTAACATTCGTTTCTTGAACTTATTAAATAAATTAATCATTTTCATATAAATTGATATTTTTCTTAATTAAAATTAAACAACTCACAAATAGTTTTCAAAGAACTATGTGGCTTTGAATTCTTTATTGTACTTTGGGAATACGCAGGCACTCACGGCAAGTTAAAATTGTAAATATTTTTATTAATTTTTTATTTTTATTTTCTTCCAAGTTTTTAAATTTTTTTAATTTAGCCGTTGATAATTTTTTCAACTTGTAAATATTTTAATCTTGTCAAATCTGTAAATATTTTAATTTCATTTCAATCTTTATTTTCTTCCAAATTTGTAAATTTTTATAATTTAGTCTTTGTCTTATTGTCTATCTATGTGTAATATTTTAATTCATTTTGATATTCTTTTGTTGTTTGTAAGTATTTTAATATTTTATTATTTTGTGATTTAATTTTTAATTATTGATTCACTCATTTATTTATTTTTGTCATTGATTATTTGTTTTATGGGGTAAATTAAATATGTTTAGGCTATTATAATTCACACAATTAATTTTAGGGTAATCGTTTAAAGACGGATGTATCAGGGTGCAGTGGAATTAAGTTTCCACAATTTTCTGTACATACATATACTCCCGAATCCGACTTTGATGCGCAAACTAGTTTTAAATATTTTAAAAGGGTTTTTCTAGTTTTTCCTTAACCAAATAAAATCGGTGGCGACTCCTCTAAAATTTTATTTTATTTTCAAAATTTAGTTGCCACGCTCATCATGGGCACCCCCCTCGGGGACGGTTGTGACAGGAACCCTACCTTATTCTGACAAACATTAGTTTTAAGGTTTAAAAGGTAATAACAAGTTACTTTAATGACTGAGTTATCTAAGTATAAAGATTTAGTGCTAAATATTTTAGGAGGATGAGTTAAACTCCTCATAGATTAATAATTATTATATTATAATAGAATTCCACTTATGTGAATATAGAAGTGGTGTCATTTCTAACAAGAGTTTAAGGGTTTTACTCTTGTAAATATTTATGAAACCAGGATGAGCACATGGCCATAATAGTGTTAAAGCAATATTAAACCTCTTATTCAAAATTAGATACAGTTGTGTGTGTGGCTTTTCCAGTTCTAACTCAAGAATAAAGGTATAAGCAAAGAACCACCTATTACTTTGTTGGAATTTTGAAAGGTTTACACTAATGAAAGATTTAAACCTAAAGATACTTGTCCCTTATGCATAACTGTATAGTTTATTTAATATTTCTAAAATTTGCAACCTAGTGGGGGATTGTTATAAAAAGTAATTTACAAATTTCTTAGCACCTTATGATGAATTTAAGAACAATGATTTTCATGAAAGTGTGTCTTAATTGGGATATGACTTTCATGAAAATATGTCTTCATATAGACATTACTTTTCATGAAAGGGAGTCTTCATAGAGACATGACTTTTCATTGAAGGGCGTCTTCATAGAAACATGACTATTTATCAAAGTGTGTCTTCATAAAGATATGAGTTTTTATCAAAGTGTGTCTCATAAATACTTGAGTTTTCATCAAATTATGTCTTAAATAAGACATGAATTTTGGTGAAAGTGTGCCTTCTAATAAAACATATCTCTTTCATGATGATAACTACCTCTTGTAAGAACATAGCTACTCATGAAAATGTGCCTTTAATTTAGACATATTTCTTTGATGATATCTCTTGAGGTTTATAAATAATAACACACTCACATTCTTAGAAATCACCAATTTTAAAACACAAAAATAAGAGGTTAGAGAGTTCTTCAATATTGTTAATTGCAGAATTCATAAGGCTTCGTTGTATCCTGAGAGTGTTTTTACTTAAACCCGTTAGCAAATTTTGTGGGGGGACAAATAACTCTCTAAAAAAAGTGATTCATCGTGCCTTGAAGTTTAGGTTTCAATTTTGTTTCTTTCTATCAATCTATTATTTCCAACAAAAAGCCCACTATGTTGTACCTAAAAATATAGTCCAACTTAATTTGCCCATTTTATAAAGAAATACATTATACAAAATAAAAATATGAGAGTCATAGGATAAGAAACTGCACTCATGTCAATAATTTTGTGGTAAAGAAGAGTTCAGTTTATTTTTTAGAAATATTCAATATAAATCTTTTTAAATATGATAAGCGTATTTGGAGTCAACTTTTACATTATAATCTTAAAATCACACCTCACATCCTATGATACATTGAAATTTTTTTTTATTTTTCTATAAATGCTAGTTAAAAGTTCGACACTATTTAATAGTTACGACACTATTTAATAGTTAAAAAAGATAATTTCATTATATTGATAACGAGTGTTATTGTCATATTGTTTTGTTTTCATTCTGTAATTGGCAAAATTTTCATATCAAACAAAGAACGGTATGAATTTGATGAAATGATCGATCATGCCATTCTAATGCATTCCATTCTCAATATTCATTTCACAAAAACTTATTCCATTTAAGCAAATGTGACCCGAAAGGTGTTGGGCAATACGATTGGAATCGGCGGCGAGATGAGAGCCTATGGGATCTGAATCACATGGAACCTTCTATTGTAGTTTATTGTAGTGAAACAAATTGAGATTCTCATTTAAGTATAGGCCTTTTCCCTTCTATTTCATTTGCTTGGCTGAGATTCTCATCCTCTAATCCAAGGATCTTCTATCTTACTTGTTGTGGTTAGGTGAGTGTCGTGGGAGAGGGAAAGAGGAAAATAGGGTTGTAGCAGGAAGGTCAGCTAAAGCAATATTGAATGCAGAATTTTTAAACTCTGTGTTATACCTACCCGCATCAACAGAAGCACATGATTATGAGGTTGACAAACTTTCTCATAATGAGATGCTCAATGCCAAGATGTTTGAGTTTATAAACCCAATAATTACTTTAAGTCAACTCTGGGGTCTACTGGTAGTTATAGTCATTGACATATTTCAAGGACACTATAGGCTTCCACTGACCTAGGGGACATGGAGATTATTTCGATAATTAATTAGGACTTTGATGAGCTTTAACAAAAACTCTTTTTTTTATATCAATTTTTTAAAATATATTTTTATAAAAATTAAAATCTATTTTATATTTGGATATAATATTTGAGAAGATTTTTTTTATGTGTGAACAGTTTTTTATGTTATAAAAAATGTCTTCTTTTAGAAGCACCCTAATTTAACTAAAAAAGATATAAAATGTGACTTTTTTTTTAGTGTTTTAGTTTTTTTTTTATAAAAAAAACTCATCTTAACATACTAAAATATAACAAAAGTACCTTTTTTTTAGAGAAAAATATAATTTTTTATCCAAAAAAACACATCCAAATGAGTGCTTATATTTTTTTTTCATAAATATCAATACTTATGGTAAGTTGTTAAATATTTGTTGGTGATTAATTATATTTAATAAACTTTTCTAATAATCAATAAATATTTTACAATATCTTGAATACCGTACCCTCCAAAAAAAAATAAAGGTAACATCTCAACTCCAATGGACAGCACCCAAGTCCTAATAATGGAATATTCTTGCGGATGTTCTAAATTAATATATAAATAGCTAACAAAGGAGACAGCAATGTTAAAATGAGAATATGGGTATTGATGTTTTTATTTATTTGGCGTTAGATTGTAAATTTTTTTTAAAATTATTTGATGATAAAATAATTAATTATTAAATATTTGATGGTAAAATAATTTTAAAATATTAAACTTATTTAAGTATTGTAAAAGCAGAATCACTTTTGAAATATAATTATAGATATATATTTTTAAAAAATTACTAAATCTTAATTGTTAAAGTTAATTTTAGTGTTAATTATAGAATTTTTTTTGAAAAATTAATAGATATCTCCTTCCAAACGAGCTTCACCAACAGAGAAACTGATTTTCGAGAATAAAGTATTAAAGATAGATATATGTTAAGATCTAAGTGAGTCTTCTAACTCTAAGATCACCCTTCCAACGGTCCGTATTAAAGATTACATGTCTCCTAAGATCTAAGTGAGTTTAAACTTTGCCTAACAAGATTCAGTAAGGATCAAACTGACAGACAAACGACAATATTGGCAAAAAGCAGTGCAGTTTGCGATGACGAGTATTCATGATGGACAGGTTAACTAATAATTAATAAGATATTCATCAGTTTAATCGGAGTGCGGTAAGCGACTTGGACGCAGAGGAAGTCAAAATTTGGAAGGGAAAAGGAAGGCAAAGAAAATGTTAATTTGGTTCGTTTTAAAAATTAATCAAGTATTTAACTATATTAATCAATAATTTATATATGGTTAACCACATGTTAAGTATCAAAATGAAGATAAATTATTGGTTAACCGTATGTAAATTATTAGTTAATGTAGTTGAATATTTGGTTAATTTTTAAAACGAACCAAATTGGTATTATTTTTGCCAAGCTGAACTAAAATGTCATTTTCCCAATTTGGAATCATGTGAGTCACTATGTTATGGGGTCTTTACCATAATTTTTTGGGCTCAAAAAGAATTAATTTTACATTTAAAAAATATGAAAATACTTTTATTCAACCAATATATATATATATATATATATATATATTTGTTGAAGTAGGGTAGACAACAACTAACTTGTAAAATAGAATAGAAGAAGATGAAGTAACTTAAGACGTGTGGGAACACACTGTCCTTAATGATTTATTCGCTTGGTGCGATAATCATAATCCTTCAAGATATAACAGGCTCGTTCCAGTCGAAGGTAATCAAGATATCAAAACAACAGAGAATTTTGTGTTAACTCAGAAGGAAGAGGAAGAAGAATGATAATATGATAGGGAAATGAGTCAGTTTTCTTAAATCTGAAACGTGATCTGCATGTGAGAAAAATAGGGAAACCGACCAGGTTTTCAAATTTCAAAATTTGGAACAAGTCAAAAAGTATGGGGCAGTTTTCAACGTCAGACCAAGTAAAAAATGACTGTTAAAAAGTAGCTGTTTCCGGATAGGGCTTATTAAAAAAATTATTATTTAAATAAAATCAAGGCCTCATTATCGTGAGCGATTTGCATTATCCTTACGCGAGCGTATTCATTTACTAACTTATTTTACAAGTTTATATTACAAGTTTTTTAATAAACTCTTTAAAACATTAAAAACTAAGTAATATGAGACTTTAGACTTTTGAAATATTACAACACATAATACAACAAATATATAAAAGATATTCATCATGCAGGTCATAGGAAAAAAAAACCTTAAAAATTGAGGTTGAATCTACTAATATGAAAACAGTTACTTAAAACTTCAGTTTCTTGGAGTCAACTATCAAGTGACAGTGCATGTAGGAGTAGACTTTGATTGGAGGAAAAAATGGCCACAACATTTCGAAAACATTTAGTTTTTTTTTTAGCAATCGAAAACATTTAGTTAAACTTTTAGAATTAATTTTTATTATAGGAATGATCAATTGTGCAAAAGTGATATTGGAGCTGCTTTTAACAGGTCTAATAATTTTTAAAAAAATATACATATAATTAAAAAGTGCTTCAACTTTTTAAATAAATTTAAAAAATTCACAATCTTGTCTAAATTTAAACGGTATCCAAAACAAGATTAAGTAATATTCATTTCTAAAATAATTGAGTCTTTTAAATACCAAAAACAATATTTGCTATGCTAGTCATTTAGCATTGGCAGTAAAAGATACCTTGTAAGTCAAACTTTTTTCCCAATGAATATGGTCATCACACATGCAATAACATAGGGAAGCTGTGATTCAAGATATAGCCTACTTTTTAGAATAGATGCATAATTATGGGTTTTGAGAATTACTATGAGAAATATTTTTACTGTATTAGAGTAACTTGATATGCATATCAACTAATGAATAATAGATTTTGAATTTGTAAGTATACGCTTACACATTATATGCATTTAGAGGAAGCAATTAAAGGAAGCGGTCTCGTAATACGAGGATGGGCACCATAAATTCAGATACAATTCCATCCTGCAACTGATGGGTTCTTATAGCAGTGTAGCTGGAAATCCACAGTGGCCAATGTTTGTTGACCAGTTCTATAATGAGAAGCAAGTTATGAAAGTACTCAAGATTGGTGTGAGGATTAAAAGTTAGTGTGTATAATGAAGGGAGAGAAAATGCTGGAAGGAAGACCATAAAGAAAAGAAAATTATTAATTTATCTTGTTGTGAAATGAATAAAATACTTAGAAAACAGTATTTTATTGCAAAATAATTAGACAAGATTAATGTAATGCTTTTGTTGAAAGCAGGAGGTTAGGCTACTATTTGAAGCAACCTACCATCAATATTGAAGGGTGGCATTGAACGAATAGAATGATTGCAGGCCTTGGGACCTTTAGAGGGACCAAAAGGAATTCATAGGCAGGTGAGTTAGGTAAGGTAATGATTTCCCATTTTCCTTTAATTTCTCAAAAGATCAAACTATTAACCAACCCCGTCCTGTAGGACAAAGTGATTAGACGTGATTTTGTGGTCAAGGGCAGTGGGAACATGCAGGTGCAGATGCAGCAGCCCTTCATGATCTTGTAAGCTCAGAAAGTGACCATTTGATGGTCAAAATGAAGAGGACAGTGCTTCGACCGTTGGGGAGGAAAAAACCAGCCTTCTCTTTCGGTTGTTTGACTTGAGACTTGAGAAAAGCGAAGGACCCTTAAAGATTTCAAGTTATTAACCTACATTGGTCCAACCAGAAATTATTTGGTTATTTTAAATATCTTATTCTGAGTTTGATTTTTAAGATGATGTATATAAAAAAAATACAAATGAGAAATGTTCTCACTTCTAATGTCTAATAATATTTCGAAGAATTAGTTTCTCATCTTTTAAGGTGTGAGATATCCTAAAAAACCAAAAAAGTTTTGAAGTTTGAAAACAGAAAAGGCATATATCAAATTTTAAAGCAACGGGGACCCATTTTGGAAGATGTCATGAACCTTTTGTCCCGAAAATATACCTTGCCTTCCACTTACCAAATGCTTTGATATCTCCTCCTTTTGGTCCTTTTTTGTGAAAATGAGAGATGCATCGTGTTGGCATATAAGTAAGAGAGCAATTGCATAAAAGTTATGTCATATAATTGTTCTTTTCACCTTTCATGATTTCTTCAAGTATTGTCACAAATATGTTCCATTTATAACCAAATTAATCGCAATGGCACTAATCCATTTTTCCTCCTTGTTATCCCCTGCTTGCCATTATGACTCTGGAAGGCTATTGAATCTTAACACAAACAGTTCGAAGTCCTAAACCCGCGTATACGATATGATAACTGAGGATATTTATGAAAGTTGAAACTCTCATTGGTTGGTTGCGACCTGATTGAGACATCCCATGTTGCAGTGAGTTAATGAGGTGCATATAAATATAATCAGATGTTAACATCATTGAGTGTTAGTGCCTTGTTGCTTAAGGAAATCTTCATGGGTCCAGTTTCCATTATCCACCAAGTAAAAGTCAGTAAGGATTTTCTCAACGATTTCCAATTTTTTTTTTTAAGTTAATGTCATTAAAACCATCACTGACTAATATATTTAGCCATTTTATCATATGATAATATTCCCTTGCATTTAATATAGGGTAGATCTATTGATTAATTGATTTAGTCTAATCAAGCTTCTAATCATCTACGTATTTCTATGATGCTTAACTTCTAATATGTATACTTAGAAACTTGTAATAAAACTATTACTTGGCAACGTGCTTGTATGATACACGAGTATGATACGATGAATTAGTCGTACTCAAGCACGTGACAAGAAATCTAAAATTCATAATTATGGTGAATGAGACAATTTGGAGTATCTTTAATCATTGCTTTTCCCTAATAATAATTTTTCAAGGACACTTTAATTTATACTCTTTCTTTAGAGAGGTTGCAAGGCATGAGGGATAAGTTGATAATGGGAACATTGAATTTTACTTTTGAGAAATCTCTATTGCTTGGTGGACCCTTTCTTTCAAAAGAATTTCTAGCTAGGCCTACTATAAGAGAGGCCTCTCTTGCCTTTCTTCTAGTATATTTAATTTGTTGAAGCAAAGTGCATTAGATCGTTTTGGAAAGATTCCCTATTAAAGAAATTTAGTTTAGGGGTTAAATGATATGTTTATGGTAGAAGAAAAGCAGAAGGGATTCGGATTCGCAACAAATGGGAATCCTCAAGTGCTCAAGGCCATTAGATTTCTTCGCACATAGAAGGGACAAATTTGTGGCCGTTCATAAAGTAATACAAGGTGACATCTTCACTACATTATTATGCATGAGGGTCCCGTATAACCCCTTTTTCCCATGCCCTTCACAGAACAAACAAACAAAGCATGGCCAACAAGAAATCATGTTTTTTTTTAAGATATCCTCAAACAATGATAAACCACGTAATCGGCTTTATCCATCATCTATCGATCTTGTCCCAAGGAATGGGATCCAAGGCCCAAAATGGATTCTCAGTTCATTAAGTTATGCAGTACAAGATAATGGAGCACATTTTGATGACATAATATTCACAAGTGCTTCTTTCTCTGATAAATTTTTATAAGTTGCTCTTTTTCCTATTACTTGTTTTCTCTTACAATTTTTCCATTTCCCTCATTCAAGCTTATATTAATGAGTGTGCAAAATTAGTTATACATATTGTCAAGAACTCAAGAAGGCGCAGAATTGTGAATGAAAGATCAAGTAACTTAGAAAAGGACAAATTTGGTTGCTGGTCAAAATATTAAAATTTAAAATGACAAAACTTCTATTTGCCGCATAATTTAGTAAACGAATAAAAATTACTTTGGAACAGCCAAAGCAGATGTAAATAAGCTGAGAGCAAGCCACAAATCAACCTGGAATAGTAAGCCCCAACTGAAACCAGAAACACACATTAATTAACCAATAAAAATAAAGTAACACAGGATATATATATATATTACCAAAAACTCAAACCAACACTAATTGAATGATCATGTATTACAACAATTAAAAGCAGTACGTGGGTACCCTTTAGTATTTCCACTATACAAAGTAAGATTACAACTTCCCTATTTTCTACAAGTTAGAGCACACTAGTATTCAAGTTGAAATCTTCCCTTTGCAGCAAGCCATGGCAGCAAATCTCCTATTACAGCTTTGATTCCTCACTCTAGAAATCAAAGTGTCACAGGTACTCTGAACAATCTCAAGCACAAAGTATGCTTTAATTGGTCAAAACATAATTACAATCCTCTATGATTGTGATGGATATCCATTTTGCATAATTATAACAGATTAAGGAGCCGTTCAATGCATGCTTATAAAAACAGCCCTCTATTAAACACTCACAATTCATTGTACAAAATTTTAAGCATCAACTTATTAGGTGAGGAACATGAAAAACCCTTAGCGAGTGAAAAGATGATCCAACCTACACAGCCGCATCCTCACTCATCAGACAATTATGACTGTCTTAGGAAGTGTCAAAATTATTTAAGTAGAAAGTCAACAAGTCAGTTAAACGATTATAAATCCAAATCCCGCACAAGCCACAAAAAGATTGGACATTAAGACAGCCTTATATCAGACCATGGCACCCCCTATGCTCACCTATGTTGGAGATCAGGCTGTCAGTACAGTATCAACTTTGCTAATAAAAGGAAGAAATTTCACAAAATTATCCCAAATGGTATCGGTAAGTTTCGAAAGACCAAATCACATCAGGCCTACAAACTGTCAGTATCAGTGATATGTCTTTTTCAACTAGTTTTGAATTTGCATTCCATGAGTTGCCTCTGTAGGTTCACCGTTACAAGCCTACTATTAAGGGTTCTCAGCATTTTTAAGAACCAGATTTGCCAATTGAAAAGGAACCCACTAAAAATTTGGTTTGCATACTCTTCAGTCTTTACTGAACCTAACACAGCTCTTGGGATTTTCTAATACCCCCAAGAAAAGTTTAAGCCATTTGGTTTTGTTAGATTCAATAAAAACTGCAATAAGCAAAATAATTCGGGCTCAAACTCAAGCACCACTCTTGAATTTTAAGCCATGTTATGGTATTATTGGGATCAGGCTGACATTGGCTCATTGCAGATTCCTTTCTTTATAGAAAATTCATAACCCAGAAGAAAATAAAAACAACATATTACCAATACAGAGATTAGGTGTTATCTAGAAAGATTTTTATCGAAGTTGTAAAACACTTAAACATACGAAGCTCAGTGTTAATCAGGCCAGAAAGCCAATTTTGCAGATTGGAATTACGGAAATAAAGCATTGGATGGAGTGGTGAGACCAATTCTGAAAGAAGAAAGGCCTCAATCTGAAATGTCAAATCTCCAGAGAAAATGATATATTTTACATCCTTGGAAACAGGCAATAGAATTGTTTGCTTCAATTATGATGTGGCAAAGAAATTATGCCACAAGTCTTATGGGAATCAAAGTTCAGGTATGGGTTCAATACAAGATGAAGTGATTTGGTAGTGGTCATTTTGAATTTCCACAAAACAGTAACCCAACGCAACAGTAATTCAAAGCAACTAAACAACACAACAATAGTTGTCCTAGAGAAGAAATTCCCTACATTCAACATTGTCAACCTAACCTCACAGGTTGAAAAAACTTAATAGAAAATAAAGGCCCATCACTCAACCTAATGCTGATTCCTTGCTAATTAAGAAGCAAGGAGATAGGGTTTCATACGATACACTAATGAGGGAATTAACTTACTCATTGGATGTACTTAGGAATTTCGCCTTTTCTTAGAAGGGACAGAGAGTACTCAGCAGCATCAATGAGGTCTTCAATGTTGTGCAAGGACTGTTCCTCTGAACCCAGCAAGAAAATTGCACGTACCTCTGCCTTCTTGGCTAGTCTTGCAGCAAAATTAAGTGGCAACTGCGGGGAATTGAGGCTTCGCAGTATTTGACGATACAGAGAGAGAACTCGTCCTCTATTACAAGCCAAATCCTCTGCTGTAGCCCATACTAGACCCTTTGTCATTTTGCAGCACTGCACGAGCACAACCAAAGTAAAAAAGAGGAAAGCAATGATAAATAAAAGGAAATTAAATCCCAAATGCAATGCAAAGGCCCGAAACACTCAAAAAATCTTTTAAGCTATTTCTCTTAATCAAAAATATAAATTCCATGAAGAATTATCTTTTCTTTGACAATAGAAAAGAAATTGCATTGTTTGTTTTCTTGGAAAAATTAGCAGCAGTTTGTTTTCACCAGAGAATACTTGTGTGAGAAAAAAACATAACAAATGTGAGGCGCGCCAAATCTAAAAGGAGAACATAGCTAAACTACAGCAGCACCTTCCCTCCCAGCCTTTGCTTTCTTTCTTTTTCTACCTCAACCCCCAAATTTGAAGTGAGTGGGAGAGAAAAATATCAATCAAGTCTCAACCGTTTCATGAACTCGATTGTGGTCTTTAAAAACCCTAAAATCTGATCTGATAACTGGTAATTCTAAAAGACTAGGCGGCACGTGACGTACCTCGATGAAGACCAGAGAGGGTATGGCTTTGGGAACTGACAATATCAAAGAGACATGGGAAAAGAAAATAGCAATGTTTTTAAATCCGGTTGAAGTAGAGAGGAGTAGGGATGGCAATTTAGTGGATCTGGATCAAGCCTGACCCGACCCAGCCCGATCCATACTGCTACTGTGGATCCGGGGCCCCGACCCAGATCTGACCCAATCCGACCTTTTTTTTGGGGGCTTTGCATGGCTTTGTAGTTTCCCTGTATCCAGTTTTTTTTATGTTATCCTGGACATTTTTTTTAACGTAAAAGCCTTATAGATGATGCCAAACTTCTACAAAGGAAGGAAATACAAGAAATAAGGAAGGAAAATGAAGAATGAAAATTAGCCCATAACACTTTATCAGAATCAAGTCATGCATCCTTAGATTTATTTTGGAATTTGAACAGTGTCACACAAAACATTTATACACAAAATTTCACAAATGATTCAATAACTCTGTAAATTTATTTTTGTTTTATTAAATACTGTTTAGATGGTATTATTTATAAAATTGTTTTTTATAATGTAAGGATGAATAATGATTTCCTTAAAAGGATTATTTCTTTTTCTTTTTCCAGTAAATATTCCAGTGAATTTATTACATGGAGCGGTGATTGCGAGTTACAATAAGCATTAAGCATGGAGTAAAGATAATAAATAAAACAAATGGAGGACCACCAATGCAATAAAACTCAAAAAATAGCAACAAAGAGACGTTAGATGGCAGTACCCGCCACTTTTGCTCACAGTAGCACTTAATAGTTAATACCAAACCCCAAAAATCTCACAACCATAAGATAATTAACATTTGATTTGTCTTTTGTCTAATGGTCAACTGCATATATATAAATCATATCAAAGTTATGCGCACCTCCTTTAAGGTAATGTCATCTGATCCTGCAGCATCAATCATATCAAAAATTTGATGCTCAATGGGAAGCTCTACAAACTAATCAATGACTTGACATATTTTCCCAGAGTTCAAGTTTTGATCTTCATTTTCAGATCCAGCTAATAATGATTCTTTTTTGCATGCCATGCCAGAAATGAGCATGGATTACAATAACTATAAGTTCAAGTTTACAGGAGATGAGCATGAACAATGTGTGGGATAATAACTCAAGGCATATACACACCAAGATTATTTTATATAAAAAAGGCCAAGTTACGATTTGATCCAGATATCTAGTTATCCACTTATCTGCAATATTTCACATATGCAAAAATAAGAAATATACTAACTCTCATGTTCTTCATACTGCTTTCACAATATTTTTCTTACCAGTGTGTATAGAAACATACACAAACATGAGAAACATTTACAGAAATTGCTTCCATTATTTTTTTCCCCTATAACATTTTCTCCTTCTCTTCTGACAATAACATTTAACTGAGTTTGTTGCATAGACTACACCAATCTTCTGTTGTATCTGGCTAAGACTAGACCCACATTAAACTTTTTGCTGTGTAGACTAAGCCTATAGAATAATGTCTCCTTGTTAAGGAAGAATAGAATGTAGTACTTGATTTCAAAAGGAGGCAATGAAAAATATGATCAGATATTTCAGAGGAAAAAGTTACTGCTATAAAAGAAAAAAAAATTGAAGAAACAAGCTGTAATTGGCTAATTATACATAAGCATAGTTGAAGAGTGTAGATTAGTAGTCTATCTGTATAAGAATGTAATTCCAACAACCATGAAGTTGAGTAACCCACGTGACCGGGGAGGAATTGTCTCATACTACACTCGACCCGCTATGGCAGAGTAAAGTTAAGAAGCATTCTAACAAAGGCACAAAGCATATTAACATTGAAGACATTATACAATATTTATTTCCTGTAAAGCACAACCACGTGAAACAGAGCATAGTATACCAGATCAAATAGAGAGGTACAATTAACATACAAACTACCAATAAAAGATAGAACCAGCATGTGCAATTTCTTCCTAAACAAAAGAAGCAAACAATGGCGATCCTTCTTGAAGTCCAAATGATGCGCAAAAACCAAATGACAACAAAGTAGATGGGTTATGATGCTCATCAAAAAGCAACAATTTGTAATATTCTAATCATAGAATATCAGCCAACACAGTTATAATCCCATGAATCCCAGGATTTTTATTCTACAGCTGCAAGAAAATGAAGAGTCTAGTTAAAATATACTTGCTAACAGTAATAGACACACAAAGCAAAGGAATCTCATCCTATGGAATTTAATGCAGTTGCTGCAGAACTGCTTTGGGTGAGTCTTTCTAATCTAGCACAGTTTCTGCTGGCGAGTTTTAGAACCAGCAATTAGTACAAGTCAAAGACTGAACCAAGAGTTTGAACAAACAGAATTGTCAGAAGTTCAGCAAATTAGATGGTAAAAACAATTTTTCAAGAAGTTGAAATCTTTTTTCTTCAAACCAGAAACTTGCCACTTAAAACCACAGTTTAAGACTACAAATCAGGAAAAGCACGAGGTAATCCTATATTCCTATTCCTGCCAAAGAACTTAACATCAAGTAGAAACCCCGCGAGTAATATTGCCAGAACATCTTCATGAATTCTACTTAACCCATGAGATTGATTTCATTTCCTAATACCCCAAATCAAAAACACGTTGCTCAAAGCCAAAGCCCATCATTGACTGTTAACAAAATCCAGAATCCCAAAATTGAACCATCAATAGAGTGACTCCTAGCCAAGGCAGTAGGCACCCCCATCAAGAGGAAAGTTGGAATCAATATAAAATAATGGAAAATCAACTCACTTAAACCAATAACTTTTGTACTACCCTATCATCTGTACAACCCAACACGATGAATTCACATACAAATTCCAATAAACGAAAAAATGGAAACTTTTGAGAAGAAAAGGAGATGGGTTTACATTCAGGAAGCCTTGCAATGTTGTCTAGAATGAGTCATAGTGGGTACCTCTTAAGCAAAGCAGTTGCAAAGGCTGATCCTCACCTGGGGTTGGAGAATTTGGTTCCAACAGAAGTTGAGCAGCTCAAATCACGAACTTGTTGAGCAGCTCAATGGCGTTGCACCTCACACAGGTCTCCGTTGCAGGCTTGCAGCACGAAATGAAGGCTAAGCCCTACCACTAACCGGGTCATATGGAGACCCGGAAACCTGATGATTTTAAATAATCCGATCCAACCCGATCCATCATCATTCTTGGATCTTGATAAATCTGAGCCCTAGCAGGCTAGCAGTGAACCTTTGCTTTGTGGGACGTTACTCAACCCAAGCTCTCATTTCCTTCATGAAGGTCAGCTCTCATTTCACTTTTTGTCATTCTGTTCTTTTTTAATTTTTGACTTTTTTCTTCTCATCTGGGTGAATATGAGTATTTGAATATACGGGCATCATTGTTCTGTAAGGAATGAATATATTAAATGTTTCATTTTGGTGAATATGGGTAAATATCAAATGTTTGAGAGAGCTAACAAGAACACATATTATAGTTTTCAATTGTTTTTTCAATAAAAATTAAGAAGTGCTCGGGAGGTGAGATTTTGAATTTACCTTGCATTTGGTACTCTTTTTTTTTTTTTTGGTTCTAAATTCAATTGAGCAAGTAAAGAGGGATAGATGTGTGTTTAGAACTCATTGGGAATTCTGGACTAAAACAAAGTAATGATACTAATCTTGATATACTGGTTTTACTCATCACTTTGTCATATGACAATATCCTATTTCTAAACAATGTAAAAATACTTTTGGTTTACATAATGCTTTTGATAGCAGGGAGTGTTGATTATTCGAACTGAGATTATTAGAGATATTCGGGGTTTGCAAAATTTATATTTGACTATATCCTATTCCTGAACAATTATTATGTTATAAGTGTTTCTTACTTTATAAACTTATCTTCGTATTTACTTGCACTTTTAACTTCATTGTTGTTTTTTCATAAACATATTTTTTTTTTAGTATGTTACTATATATGTGATAAATATATAAAAGAAGAGTGAGTGGTGCTGCTTCAGGGGCATTTTTTCCTGCCCAAATTAAGGCTATATTTCGTCTCTGATATGTATTCCTATATATATATATATATATATAATTGTATGCAGGTAGCTTCATCATACAAGGATGAGTAGAAGAAGCTTTATTTTAACATGGATTGACAATATTCCCATCTTTACTTTGTTGTTTCTATATTTAATTTTTTATAAGATTTCCTAAATTGAAATTTGTCATTAGTTTAAAAGATTAATATTATGAAAAAAGACTAAGATCACCAATTACAAGAAATTGAAATTTTATTCCATGGACTTCATTTGTATTATTTTGAATCTTTGATGATGATAAGTGGTGTTTCATGTGATGCAATTTTGTGAGAGTTAGAAGCTAGATACAAGTGTTACTATCGGTTTGGTTTGATTTCTAAATTTGAACCAAATCGATTGGTTGTCTATATGAGAAAATCGATTAGTTTGGTTCGGATGACTTTACCCCTCAAAACCGATCCAAACCAATCCGCGAACACCCCTACTACTGATTACTTGGGCTCTCCCATCTGGTGTAAAGCATTTGGGGTAGAACAAGAAATACCACTTGAGGAATAATACTTTTTGGAGTTTAGGCTAAGTCAATGCTCAATCCTTCTATCTATATTGTTTGCTATTTTTATCTCCTAATTGTTTGGATACATGAAATTAGTGAGGATTCTTTTCATGAACTATAGACAACCTTCTCCATCTAGATTTTACTGACCTTGAAAGTTGCAACCTTTTTATAATCATTTTTTTAACAACAAATCAAGTCCATGGTGGAATTGGATACTGATAAAGGATGCTATGATATTTTTGTTTGTTAAGGCTATGATGTTGTCTCTTTTTGTAAATTCGTACTATCAAATAATGATCTCTTTTTAGTATTGCAAAATACTAAGTTCGACCACTTTTACATGAAGATATTGTTGAATGCTATTTGTTGAAACTAATGTACTTGATTTTAAGTAGTTATCTCAGTTAATGATATTTATTCTTTCATGAGATATCTTTTTTGAAAAGTTTCTTATCAATTGTTGGCTTCCAAAATTAGTTGCCATTTGGGCCTTCAACGAAAGTGAGTGAAGGCGTGGCTTTTCAAGTTTATATTGTTAACTAGCAATAACTAAATGTTATATTCATCAAAAGAAAAGGTCCAAAACTAAGCATGAGAGATGAACATGGTCCCTATCACAATTTCTTCAACTCATTTGAAATTTAATTTATCCATCTTGGTTTTTTTTATGATTTACAATTTTTTTATATTAAAACAAGGTATGATGTTGCAGTTTTGTGATAATGAAGCATGTCAGGAATATGAAACTAACATGACTCATGCTCAAAAGAAGTTTGATGAGGGAGTGGTTGTTCCACATGTTGATATGTCTTCTATAAAGATGAAGGAGATATAATTAGAATAGGAACGATAACTTGAGATAGCTGCAGCTTAAGAATTGCTCAATTTGTTTTACGGGATTTTGAATGTTCCTATTTTATATCTTTTTGTTTATTTTGTCTTTTTTGTAATGGGATTTTTTTTTATAAGCTCTTAAATTTATGTTTGTGGAATTGCCTTTTATCGTTCTATGGCATTTTCTTTGATCTCATATGATATCTTAAATTTATTAGTAAAAGCTAGGTTGGGTGAGGTTTAGGAACTTTGAGAAGGCTCCTATTCTTGTGGCAAATACAGTGGTGGCTGGTGGTGGTGAGCAGCAGGTCCCAACTAGGGTTCGGAGTGATTCGCTGGATACCCAAACCATTAATGCTCCTGATTCTCCTGCCAGGCATATAGCCGATTTTGGTGTTGAGACATTATGTCATGCTGATATACAGGAGGAAACTCTGCATGGGGAATGGCTTACGATAACGTGGAAAAAAAGCCAAAATAAATGGCATAAAGTTGTGGAGGCGAAAAAAACTGATAATCCATTTAAAGAGAAAAAAGCTGATACTCTACAGAATGAGGGAGCTAGAGTTACTATTCTTTCTTCTAGCCACGTGGTAAAACCCACAGAGGGGATAAATACTTCTACACGTGCCACGAAGAATCCAACTAGAAAGAAAATGCCATGTAAGGAAGGATTTGTTGCCTCGGCAGAGGAGGGAAAACTGGAGGGCACTTCCAAAGATTTTAGGGGAAACTCTAGCACTATGAAAACTATAGGGTCCAAGGGTGTTTCTAAAGGAGGCCCCACCACCTTGGTTGGGTTTAAGGAGGCCCTACATGAAAATCATGTGGTTGCAGAACCAGTTCCCTCTCCCTCTCGCGAGGTCCCAATTATGCACACCTCTACTCCACAAATGGTTTTCCAAATAGCCATGCCCATTAAACCCATAACTTCAAATCATTTTCAATTTGTGGAAGTTCATGAAACTAAACCACCAGACCCTCAACAAGGCCTACAAGATTATGATGGTTTGGAGTCTTACTCTGAAATGGAAGAGTTGGTTTCAGATGATAAGATCGTGGAGGATAGTATTGGCACTGCACACGAGGAAGAGGTGACGGGGATACAGATGAACATGGGACACTTAGCTTGATGGCCTCTCAACTTCCTTCTTGCCTTGTTATGATGATAGGTTTCCAACAATTTTCTATCCTCTCTTGGAACATCAGGAGAGCTGCAAACTTGACAGGTAAACGACATGTTAAAGAACTTGTTCAACGTTACCAGCCTACTTTTTCTTTATCTTTGAAACTCATATTCAGTTCAAGGATACTAGAAGGTTTTGGGAAGGGCTGGGCTATAGTCTGACTACTATTGTTGAAGCTCATGGTCATACAGGTGGTATTTGGGTTCTTTCGAAGGGAGGTAATTTTACTGTTTCAGTGATGGATGTTTTCCACCAAGCTGTTGCTTTTAGACTTACCAGTGGAAGACTAAATTGGTTATGCACTGCAATCTATGCAAGTCCTATCCCTAACACTCGGCTTCTTTTGTGGAATCACTTGAACTCTCTTCGAGAATCCTTGAATGGCCCTTGGATGATGATGGGGGACTTTAATGAGGTCTTCTTTCCTTCCGAAGTCGAAGGCAGACTTTTTTCTTTTGCAAGAGCTAATGTTTTTACTAATATGTTGGAAAATTGCGCTTTGGTGGACCTGGGTGCTATGGGGAGCAAATTTACATGGCACCACCATAGATATGGACTGAATCGTATTTCCAACATCTTGATAAAGCATTGGTAGATTGTCGTTGGCAAACATCTTTCCCAGATACGGTTGTGGAAAACCTATGTAGGTTACATTTGGATGACAATCCAATTCTTCTAAGGTGTGGGGGCTTACCTATCAACTCTAGCACTAAACCTTTCCACTTTGAGGCTGTATGGGTCACTCATGCTGATTATCACGCTATAGTTTTCTTTGCTTGGAACAGATGTCACTAGGATGTGTTGTATGGCCTAAATGAGGTTAAGGAAGACTCTCTTAGATTCAATATAGAGGTCTTTGGTAACATCTTCAAGAAGAAACATCTACTTGAGGCCCGTCTTCGCGGCATTCAGCGTAGCTTAGAGTACTCTAACTCTAACTTTCTTGTTGCACTGGAAAAGACTCTCCAAAGGGACTATAATGTAGTTCTACAAGAGGAAGAATACCTTTGGTATCAAAAATCAAGGGAAAATGGGTGTGTTTTGGTGATCAGAATACCATCTTTTATGCACAAACTATTATTTGGTGCAGATGGAATAGAATAAGTGGCCTACACATTTCGGATGGGTATTGGTGTACTGATAATGAGAAGTTGAAGTCTGAGGCCTTATATTATTTCAAGATTTTATTTTGCTCGGATGAGAATATTCAATCTTCGCCCTTATCAACTCCCCATATGCCTTCTTTGAGTAGTGTTGGTCGGCTTGCTTTGACTAAAGCAGTTTCGCGTGAAGAGGTTCATGAAGCTCTTATGTCTATGAAATCCTTTAAGGCCCCTGGCCCTGATGGTTTCCAGCCTTTTTTCTTTAAAACGTACTGGGACGTTGTGGGGAAGGATGTTTGGAGGTTGGTTCGAGATGCTTTCTCAACTGGCTATTTTAATGAAAGCATCTCTAATACTTTGATTGCTTTAATCCCCAAAGTAGATCACCTAACTAATTTTAAGAGCTTCCGTCCCATTAGTTTGTGCAACGTGGTATATAAGCTTATTTCCAAGGTGTTTGTTAATAGACTGAGACCGTTTCTGGATGACTTAGTTGGCCCTTTTCAAAGTAGCTTCATCCCGAGGCAAGACCCTTCTGATAATGCAATCCTTGCTCAAGAGATTATGCATCACATGCATCGGTCCAAAAGCAAAAGTGGCTATTTGGTGTTTAAGATTGATTTAGAGAAAGCGTACGATAGAGTGAATTGGGACTTTCTTCGGTGCACTCTCCAAGAGTTCGATTTTCCTCCAACTATTGTTAGACTTATCATGTTTTGTGTGACTTCTTTGCAACTTGAAGTTCTCTGGAATGGCAATCGTTTGCCTCCCTTTGCCTCTTCAGGTGGTTTAAGGTAGGGGGATCCTATGTCTCCCTATTTGTTTGTTTTATGCATGGAGAAACTTGCTCTATTAATCACTAAGAAGGTGAGTGATGACCTGTGGTGTCTAATTTATGTCTCTCAGGGGAGGGACCACGAATCTCACACTTGTTTTTTGTTGATGATGTGCTTCTTTTTACTAAAGCTAACTCATCCCAAGTGCATCTTATTAATGTTTTGGACGAGTTCTATAAGACCTCTGGCATTAAGGTCAGCTTGGAAAAATCTAGAGCCCTTTACTCTTCTAAGGTGCCTAGAAGTAAAAAGGAAAGACTTGCAAATATTTCTTTTATTCAATTCACTGCTAATTTAGGTAGATATCTGGGGTTCCTTCTTCTCAGGGGTTGCGTTAAGAAGTCTGATTTCTTGTACCTCATCAAAAAAGTCAACACTCGACTTGCTACATGGAAGGGAAAGCTTCTGAATAAGGTTAGGAGGGTTGCTTTAGCTAATTTTGTCCTTTTTTCTATACCCATCTACATGATGCAGAACCATTGGCTCCCATAATCAGTCTGCATGGAAATGGATAGTACTGTTAGGCGTTTCATTTGGGCAACGGTGACCAAAGGAAAGGCCTTCACTTGGTTAATTGGCAAACTATTACTTGCCCAAGGCACTTTGGTGGGCTAGGAGTCCGTGAGGCCAGATTTTCCAATATAGCCCTCCTTGGAAAGCTATTGTGGACCCTTATCCACCTTTCAACTAAACTCTGGGTTGAAGTTCTAGCCTATAAATACCTTCAGAATACCACTGTTCTTACTTGCCATCCCTCCAGGAACGCTTCGTACATTTAGCAGTCAATCATTCGGGCTGTTTCTCACCTGAAGAATGGCTTTCGACTTCGCATTGGGTATGATGAAATGTCTCTCTGGTACGCTAACTGGCTAGAAGAGGGGCCACTTTGTGATTTGGTGGACTTTGTACATGTCTCAGATTTAGACGTTCAGGTGAAGGAGGTTATGGGTGAGCATGGCTAGGAACTTAATGGCTTGTGTACTCTTATCCCCGAGGAAGCCAAGTCCAAGATCAATGCAATGCCTTTTGTGCATGATCTTCTTGCCAATGATTGCTTAATTTGGAGCCCAAACGTGGCTGGTGTTTACTCCTCGCGGTCTACTTATCAGTGGCTACTCTCAAGGTCTCGGACTCTTTCTTCAGAGGAGAAATGGAATTAGATTTGGAGGCTCCCTGCACCTGAGAAGGTGAGGTTTTTGGTTTGGTTGATCTATCATGAAGCATTGCCAACTAACCAACTTCGGTATCAAAGGCATGTTGGTGATGTTTCCATTTGCATGCGTTGTATGGTAGCGGAAGAGAATATTTTACATTGCTTGCGGGATTGCTGTAAGGTTAAGCTAGTGTGGCTTGCATTGGGTTATATCCAAAACCTTACCTTCTTCACCATGAACTTACAAGATTGGTTGGTCTCTTTCTCCATGGATTCTTTGGGTTTTTTGTTCTTGGCTGGTCTTTGGGGGATTTGGTTGGTGACAAGAGGTTGTCAAGACTTGTCAAATAATAAAAATTACAGGTTCACAAACTAATTTGTAGTATAGAGAATGAACCAAATCGTCTCTCAAGGATCCAAAAAGAACAAAGATTTAATCAGATCAAGATAATTAAAAGGGAGGTTTTGATGATTTGAAAAGAAAACATACCGGTTGAATTAAAGAAATACAATTAACAAATTAATCAATCCAAGGAAATTTTACCAATCTTGAGTTTAATCCATAATTGATCACAAGGAATCCACTTAATTGCTAACCATGTTCTTGGCCTTAGATTACATCAAGAAGCCTTAACATGATCCAAGAATCCTCTACAAGATAAGCATCTAGGATTTGATTAACCAAGGTTAGATAAAGTAAGCACCATCCAACATAGATTAACTTAAGATCCAGAATTTAACCAAGCTAAACAATCCATCAAAATGCTTTAATATATTGTTTAGTCTTTGTGACCTTCTTTGAATACATGATAATAAAGCTATTATCACATCATCATCTAAATCAAATTAAGCAATTTAATCTAGATAAAAATCAAAAGAGGAAAAAGAGAAACTTGAATAACAATTAAGCAATATGAACAAGTGAAACAAGATCTCCAAATTAAACATCAAGATGGATAATCCCTTGGATTGATTATAAAAGCCTAGCCTTCCATGGATGGGAAGGAAGAACTCAGAAATAAAAAAAACAAAAAACGAAATTATAAAGAGAATGGAGAATAAGAGAAAGGAAACTCTCATAAATACTCAAACTTTCTTCAAACTTACTTAAAATAGAATCATGTATAATACAAAGAGATTGACTCTATTTATACTAATCCTAGAAGCCAATTTGTAATTGAAAATAATCTGAATGCAAGCTGTAAAAACATGAAAATTATCAAATATGGAAGCTTGATGCATGGTTGGTGGGTTGGTGTATGGTTGGTGGCTTTTAGTCAGCAATTCTTATCTGACTTGCAGCCTGATTTCATGACCTAAACGGTGCATTTTGGCTTAGAGGTCTTCATAAAAGTTGTAGCCAGTTGTCTCCTTGAAATTTTGGCATTAGAATCATGCCATTTGGACTTTTAGAACTCCAGATATGCTAAAAACACTGCACTTACCTCAAGTTAGGTTGGTAGAACATGTTTCCAAATTCAAGTCAACGTGTAGCTTCATAATCATGCTTAAAACGACATCTATTGACTAAATGGTCTTCAATGAAGTTGGAGATATGGGTCTTATCTTACCAATGACCAAGTTTCAGCCCAAGAGGAGACCTATAATCCACTATATAGTCCAATATGTGCACACTGGCCAGATTCCCGTGATAGCAAACCCACTTTGCATTGCAAGGCTATTTTGGACCCTTAAGAGTCTAATCCAGCTCTTGAGTTCTTCATGAAACTTGTACAACCTTGTCTTAGCTTTCCAAAGACACCAAGATCACCTCAAATGGATCACCAAGTCCCAAGTTATGGCCTAACCAAGGAGGAAATATCAAAATGCATCAAAATCCAAGAATTATTCACAATTTGCATTAAAGCCTAATGAGGCCTAACAACATTAAACTCGTCTAAAATACTAATATTGGGCACAATAAACATCTAATAGAGCCAGATACAAAGCTAACATAAGTGTCTCAAATTGATTTATCAGTTGGCTAGGAATACTGTTGCTCAACGTTGATGGGAGTTCACTAGGTAATCCTGGGAGGGCTGGTTTTGGTGGAATTGTTTGTGATGCAAATAGCTCATGGCTGTTTGGTTTCTCGGGGTCATTTAGCCATGGGACAAACCTTCAAGCTGAGCTTCGTGCAATTTTTAATGGCCTCAAGCTGGTTTGGGAAGAGGGCTTTAGGAAAGTAGTGTGTGAAACAGACTCTATTGAGGCTATCCATCTAGTGTAGAGTGGAGTGAGCATTTTTCACAAATATAGATGCCTTATTTTGAAAATTCAGAGACTGTTGGATTTGGATTGGGATATTACCTTGGTTCACACCCTGTGTGAAGGAAATAATTGTGCAGATTTCCTTACCAAGATTGGTGCTCATGGGGACACTGTGTTTAAGCGGTGGTGCTCTCCCCCGGTTGGGTTGGATATACCTCTATTAGCTGATGCTTTAGGTGTTTTATTTGTTAGATAGCTTGTCTTTTTTTCTTGTTTTTTCCCTTTTGATGTACCAAAAATAAAAGAAGGAAGAATTTCACCAAGATTGTTTATGTCTGCTATAAGAATCGAATAGCTCTAATACTATATAAGATAAAGAGTAGCAGTAAAAGGTTATTGTATATTGATGTTTTTTTGGTATTTATACAAAATCAAATGAGTATAATTAAGGAAGTATAACCTAATCCTTTAGCACAAAATAACAAAACAAAGATAAAGAAATAAGTACAATTTCAATAACAGTAAAGTCTATTATCCTATATTGGAGTCTTAGACTGAGTCTCCCTGTTAGTTCAATAGGTAATGATAATATTATTAGTGATAAATTTGTTATGCAAATATTTAATTTCAAATAAAATGTAGATTATAATCTCCATTTTCTCTTGTTAATTTCGAACTTCTTTAAAATGATATCCAATCAAATATTTGTCGTATCATGATTATTGATAATTTTGAACGTAATACCTTTCATATCATCTACGTTTCTTTTTTTTAATTATGAATTAAATTTATGAATAATTGAAATATGAAATAAAAATTATTATAGTTAATTAAATTTTAAAAATACCTAATATCTTTTTGAACTTACAATTAATATCCATTGATAAAAAGATTATATGAAACGTTTATTTGATAAACTTTTCTTATGATATCAAAAAGTCATAATCAGTATCTATTACCAGTTTATCAAATATCAATTAATATCAAATATCAATTTATATTTATTATATGAAACGATAATAGTTTGTAATATATATTTTAGGTATTCTTTAATTAAAATTATTACATTTCAAATTAAAATAAATAAATTCAATTTTCTAAAAAAATTATGACGAAACAAATCATTTATATATTATACTATTAATTTATTATATGTTCTATTCTTTTTCTTACAGTCCTTTTTTAAAATCATCTTTTAAAAATTTGTTTATTCAAAATTTTGGTATATAAGTTTCAAAACAATATCTCTTTATTTCCTTTTAAATTCCCTATTGTTATTATTTTTACATGTTTTTCATTTTACTCTATTTCATATTCAATGGAAAATATGATATCATTTCTAGTCACAAAATAAGGCATTTATAAAGTTACTCACTTCTTTTAATCAAGCTCAATATGTGGTAAAGAGTTAAAATAATACACCTCTTCGTAATGTCCATGATACTATCTTTCTGTGGGGCCATATAAATCATGTCTCTAAACTTGAATTATACTTGGACATTTCATTTAACATAAGCATATGTGCAATACATGATGAAAGAATTTTGATATTAGTAGTCACTTTTGTATATTCTTAAAAACGAAGGTAAAAACTTTAGGAATGAATTTTCGATATAATTTTACATATAAATGTCATCAATGAATTTTGACCTAATATTTAATCTTTAAAGTGTACCCAAAGAGACTATAAATGATGATAGAATTTTGACATTAAATGTCAATTTGTTATACCCTTAAAAACATGAATGAAAACTTAATGGATGAATTGTAAAAACCAAGTTATTATGACGACATATATGAGTTGTGATTTTTGCTCCATTGATGTTGTTCAAATTATTTACATTATGATGATATTAGGTTGATTTATATTGTTTAATTATTCAATTTTATTAGTTCTTGATATGGATATTGTTCCTAATTTATTATTTATTAATATATAATCAGTAATTTGTAAATTATACTTACTGTGCAGCTCACGGGTTCACATCTAGTGTGTGTGTATATATATATATATAGAAAGAGAGAGAGGAGAGAGAGTCCCCGAAAGATTTTATTGATGTCACATTAATCCCTGAACAAATTAATTTCATATCGAGATCCCTAAATCAATCGTTTGTTATTCAAATTAGTCTCAACGTCAATTTGTCTATGTTTCTCCTAACGGATGTGAACATGTGGCACGTTAATTCTAACACTTGGACCATTTAATTCAGCATGGCAAAAGAGAGCTCATCTCTAACCCCAAAACAATGTCGTCACACATCCTAGGTTAGAAATTCCTTAATTCTTCTTCCTCTACCTCCCCTATATTCAATGTTCCCTTCATTCTTCCTCTCATATCATATTGCAAGTGATCTCTGATTAGCAAATGATGGGTGGCGGAGACCTTTATTTCTTAATCCCTATACTTCACAAGAACATCCTTCATTACTAAAAATTGATCCCTAATTATATCCCTTACCAACTTCATACTACAATTCATTGGTAACTATGCCCAGCTTATATCCTCTCCAAATGCCAACTTCACTATCCTTGTGATGGCTTTTCTTCCTTAACAAGTTCCACTTCTAGTTTTTCTTGCTCAATTGTTTTTGGGACCACTTCTTTGTCCAAGACAACATTAACATTTCCCACAACAACTACCTTATCCTTTGCCATGTGCTCACTTTTTTTTTACTTTAGTTTCTCTCTTACCACTTTGCGTAAACGAGTAGCAGATGGATGTTGTGCAATAACTAAAGCAATCTCTCTTTCTCACCAATAGTGATGCTATTTTCTTCCATTGTCTTTCTCAAACTCCCCAAGAACTCCAATGCGGTAAGATTATTAGGTTCCACGCTCAAAAAGATATGAACATCCCTCAATGCCAAATCCAATCGATTCAACGCTTCATAGCACTTTGATTTTTTTGTTACATCTTCTTATCCTTGTTCTTAACTTCTTATTTTCCAAGTTTTGACTCATGTTATGCTCTTGCTTTGACTATGGTTTAACTAGTTGTCAGGTTCCATTTAATGAATTTCTAAATATTGAATAATGCTCTGTGTATTTCATTGATTGATCTTTTTAAACTACACAAGGACTGCTGCTATTTATAGCAGTGGGAGTAACAGAACTGAGAACCGAAAAATAAATAATACAATTAATTATAGTTAGGCAGAGAGCTAGTACACCCATTTTATTACTCCCCCTCAAGATGAAGTGTGAGGTTGAAGAACACCAATCTTGATTGATAACTCCTGAAACTGTTTTGCTCCCAAAGCTTTAGTAAAAATGTCTGCTTGTTGCTGTTTGGTAGGGACATAATCTGTCTTAATAGCTCCAGTTTGCAAGTATTCTCTAATGAAGTGGCAATCCACTTCTATGTGCTTTGTTCGCTCATGGAAAACAGGATTTGCAGCCAAGTGTAGAGCTGCTTGATTATCACAATAGAGTATTGTAGGAGTGCTACAATTAACTTGAAGACACTTGAGTAAACTGCGCAGCCATATGATTTCACTTGTTGCATAAGCCATTGCCCTGTATTCTGCCTCACTAGATGACCTAGAAACAGTAGTTTGTTTCTTGGTTTTCCAGGAAATTGGGGCTGTTCCTAACTTCATCAAATATCCTGTGATTGACCTTCGAGTTAGAGGGCAAGAGGCCCAATCTGAGTCACAATAGGCTGTAAGTTGCAGGTCATTGTCCTTTGGCAACACAATCCCTTGTCCAGGTGAAGATTTTAGGTATCTAAGTACCCTTAAGGCAGCATCCCAATGCCCTTGTCTTGGAGCCTGCATAAATTGACTTAAGACATGCACTGAATATGTTAGATCAGGCCTAGTAATAGTGAGGTAAATTAGGCGACCAATGAGCCTTCTATACTGTGAAGGATTTGAATAAAGTTCACTTTGGTCTAGGGCTAATTTATGATTTTGTTCTAAAGGGAAAGATGTTGGTTTACATCCTAGCATACCACATTCATTGAGTATGTCTAAAATGTATTTTCTTTGACACAAAAACAGTCCTGACTTTCCTCTAGCTAGTTCTATACCAAGGAAATATTTAAGTGTGCCTAAATCCTTCATGTGAAACCATTTGCTCAAGTGACTTTTAAAATCATTACAAGCAATGCTATCATTTCCAGCAATAACTAAGTCATCAACATAAACTAAAACAGCTAAGAAAATAATGCCATGTGTGTAAGTGAATAAACTGTGATCTAATTGAGATTCAAGGAAACCATATGCAATTAAAGATTGAGATAGTTTAGAGTACCAATTCCTTGATGCTTGTCTTAAACCATAAAGGGACTTCTTT
This sequence comes from Styphnolobium japonicum, assembly GCA_023212625.1. NCBI lineage: Eukaryota > Viridiplantae > Streptophyta > Magnoliopsida > Fabales > Fabaceae > Styphnolobium > Styphnolobium japonicum. The sequence goes on along the minus strand of JALBWW010000003.1, from coordinate 12,308,231 downwards.
AGTCTACACATCATGCCTTCTTTCGGAACTTGATATCCTTGTGGTGGTTCCATGTATACTTCTTCATCTAGCTCCCCATGTAGGAAGGCATTACTCACATCCATTTGATGGAGTTCCCATCCTTTAGCTATAGCAACTGAGAGCAAACATCTAATAGTGGTCATTTTTGCCACTGGTGCAAAAGTCTCATTAAAGTCTTCTCCCTCAACTTGTGTGTAGCCTTTTGCCACAAGTCTAGCTTTATGCTTTTCTATTTCTCCTAAAGATTTGTATTTGAGCTTATACACCCATTTGCATCCTACTGCCTTCTTGCCTTTAGGAAGCTCCATAAGTTCCCAGGTCTTGTTTTCCTCCAAAGCCTTAATCTCTTAGTCCATTGCATCCCTCCATTCTTTCTTTTGCATAGCCTGTATGTATGACTTAGGTTCCTGATATGCAACAGCTACTAGATATGCTAAGTGCTTTTTAGAAAAATGTGTATAGTCCAAGTAATCTGAGATTGGATATGCTATGTTCTTTTTAGGTGAGGGATCCAGAGATTTGCAGGTTGGGGTCTGTGTGGCAGAATGCAAGTAGTAGTCTTTCAAATAGGTGGGTGGCTGCCTTGCTCTAGGCTCGGTTAGAACAGTTTCTTGATGCAAGATTTCATTCTCCCCCTCATTGTGAACATCATTTTCTGCTTCTATAATTTTTGTAGTTTGTTCTTTTTCTATATGTTCTGAGGGGCTCCTTCTTGATTCATATTGCCCATCTTCATCTTGAGATTCCTCTCCATCTTGAAAGTGTGATATTTGGTGAGAAGATTCTGTGTTCATGGGTGTATTTTCTGCCACATTTCCTGCACTTGTGACAAAAGGAAAAACATCTTCATAGAAAATTACACCCCTAAAGACTAAAAATTCCTTTGTTCTTAAGTTGTACACTTTCCATCCTTTTTGTCCTATGGGATAACCAACAAAGATACATTGCTCAGCCCTTGGATCAAATTTATCCCTATGTTTAGATGCATTTCTCACATAGCATAAACAACCAAAAATTCTCATATGTTCATATGATGGAGGCTTATTAAACAACATCTCATAGGGTGTAATGCCCTTGTTGGCCACAATAGGTGTTCTATTTATAATGTATGTGGCTGCAAGGACACATTCTCCCCAAAATTTTAAGGGGAGATTCCCTTGGAATCTTAAGGCTCTTGCCACATTGCCTATGCTTCCTTTCTACTCTACCATTTTGTTGAGGTGTGGCCACACAAGAAGTCTCATGAGAATTCCTTCTTGTTGAAAGAATCCTCTAATAGTAGAGTTGATAAACTTTGTACCATTGTCACTCCTAACCCTCTTAATTCTTTTATTAAATTGAGTTCTCACCATACTATGAAAACTCATGAGAATGCCACTAGTTTCTACTTTTTCTTTCATTAAGTATACCCATATCCCACGAGTATAGTCATCAACAATAGTGAGAAAAAAAATGAGAACCATTATGAGATGCAGTGTGATACTTACCCCAAAGATCACAATGAATAAGACTAAAGGGTTCTTCGGCTTTATTATCACTTTGATTAAAGCCAAGTCTACATTATTTTGACTTGTGACAAATGTCACAGCAAGAGACTTTATTGAAATTGAAACTACTTCTAAGTAAAGGAGAGATACACTGTAAAGTCTTATTGGAAGGATGTCCCATTCTTTCATGCCACAAAGCGGTGAGATCCTTCCCTACAGCCAAAGAAGACCCTGCTACCATTTTCTTGATCATATAAACTCTATCTTGAAGCTCACCTGATCCAATCATCTTCTTCGAGTGCTGGTCCTGTATTTCACAAGAGTTTATAGTATAAGTAACCTTACAATTCAAATCAAGTGTCAATCTATATATAGAAATCAAATTGCAATTGAATCTAGGCACAAACAAGACATTGTGCAATTTAATATCTTTGTTAAGATGGATGTTTCCCATCTTTTCTACTAAAATTGTGTCTCCAGTAGGCATAACAATGCGAAAAGGCTTATCAATCTTCTTTACTTCCTCTAAAAGAGTAAGCATGTGGGTCATGTGGCGTGAAGCACCACTATCAAGGACCCAATTTTGACCTTTAAGCATGCCTACATTACCGGCCATATCTCATGGTTCACATAGGTTCCATATAGGGCATTTCCTGTAGTGTTCTGATCTAATTCCCTTCTTTGTTCCTCCTCAGCATAGGCAAGATGAGCTGTGTTCTGCCCCGCTGTTTTGTTGGTGTTGCGTTGAGTTATGCACATATCCCAATTTGGAGGGTATCCTACTATTTCAAAACACTTGGACTTGATGTGACCAATCTTGCCACAATGATCACATTTTGGCTTTGGTCCATCTCGCCCTTTTTGTTTGTTGTTGTTAGAATAGAAAGCCGAAGCTGACTCAGCCTTGAAGTTCCTTTCTTTCTCTGCCAAGAATCGTGATTCTTCCCTCAAGACATGATTAAATGTGGTGCGTAGAGAAGGAAGAGGATCTGAATTGAGAATGGTGGCTTTGACATGAGCAAATTGCTCACTGTCTAGGCTACCAAGGAAAAGATGGACTTGATTCTCCTCCTCTCTTTTCATCAATGCTTTGGACGCTCCACATGTGCATTCAGGTAAGGGTTGCAGCTCACTGAGTTCATCAAGGTAGCTCTTGAATTGGGTATAGAAGTCTTTCACACTCACACCCGATTCTTGTTGAATCAAGCAAAGTGTGCGCCACAGTTGATGAACCCTAGGCGCATTAGTTTGGGCGAATCTTTCTTCAAGATCTTCCCATATCTCCTTCGCGGTGGTCGCATGTGAGATGCTTGCGTGAAGTCTTGGATCTACCGAATTCAATATCCAAGCCAACACCATTGAATCTGCCTTGTCCCAGCTTTGGTAATCTGCTGCTTGAGGTGCTGGTTTCTTGATGCTCCCATCGATGAAACCTAATTTCGCCTTCGCACGCAATGCCGTCTTCATCGATCGTGCCCAGGTGCGGTAATTGTCACCACTGAGAACAGAAGCTACAAGGGGAATTCCTGAGTTATCAGAGGAGTTGAGAAAATATGCTGGATTTGGTGAAGGAGTGATTGAGGGTTTGCCGTCATCAGAGGTAACATCTTCCTTCCCTGATGGCTTCTTTTCATTCCCAAGATCGTCAACATGCTGTGATGCCATAATGAATTTCTGAATATTGAATAATGCTCTGTGTATTTCATTGATTGATCTTTTTAAACTACACAAGGATTGCTGCTATTTATAGCAGTGGGACTAACAGAACTGAGAACCGAAAAAAAAATAATACAATCAATTATAGTTAGGCAGAGAGCTAGTACACCTATTTTATTACCATTCCTTCTGGACTATGCAGTTTGAGTGGACTAAGCTCTTTAGATTTATAAGATAACTTCTTGGAAGGTGAGATTCTAAAAAAGGTTGAAGGATTGAAGAATTTGCAAGTTATTAGCTTGGCCAAAAATTAGATTTTTGGAAAGATTTTGATTGAGAATGGAAATTAGAAAACAAGATACATGAATGACAGATTTTACTTTTAACGTATAAAAAAAGAGAAAATAACATATGTAAATACATGAGTGATTTGAGTGCTAGCTAAATTTTTTAAATGACAAGTGAGCATTTAACGTGCCACATTAACATTTATATCTACTTAAACAGTGCCAACTTAATGGAAGAATTGATTTGAGTAACGGGTTGATATTTAAGGGAGCTTGATTTGAATTTATTTTATCTAGGGACTAATGTGACATACATAAAATCTATCAAGGACGAAAATGGTGATTCATTCTTAATAAAGAGATCAATCAACAAGTCAAATTTGAAGATTAAAGTTCAAACTTCAAATATCAAGTTTCAATCCAAGTTTCAACTTTCAATATCAAGTTCAAATTGTTCTATAACAAGAAAACAAGCAACTAACAACAAATCCAAGTTAAATCCACTATCAATATTCCAATCCAAATTCAATAACCAATTCTATCTAAAAAAATAATTAACAAAATCAGAAATAACAAATGAAACAAATTTGTAGGCAAAGGCCAACATGTTTTAGGTAACAAGGACAAGGATGAAGCCTCAAAGAAGCTTAAAGCCACAACTTCAATTACATGAACTTTAGCACTATGTTATAATTATCTAAAATTTGATTTCTTGAAACAACCAAACATCATAGGGAGCCTACGAAACCTCTCGAACAAAATCAGATCCTGAAATCGCAACTGAAATCGTAATCACTGATCCAAACCTCAACTTTAGTTGCCTCCTTCTGTTAGAATATTTTGGGTTTAGGATTCTATTGATTGGTTTTTTGTTTGATAATATAGGTTGAATGGATAACCTGATTTTTTTTTTCTAAAAGCCCATATTATTACTAAGTGATCCATTATGTGTTTGGGAACCACCATCTGTATGTTTAATGGGCTTGAGCCTAATTGATATGTGTGCTAGGTTATGTTGTAGGGCCTAATAGTTTGGGTTCATGATGAGTGAAAACAAGACTACTGCTTGCTTAAGTAACTAAAAGGTCAAGATCCTTTCTCCTATCCTGAACACATTCTGTGTGTACTCTCCATCAGGTGACACAATGACAGAAGAGATTAAAGAGAGGAAGATCATATACCTGGAGTACACGTCTATGTGCGTTTCTCTTTTAGAAATTCTTAGAGTACGTGCACAGTTTCATCACTCAGGATTCTTGAAGGTAGTCGATTGCCAAGATGTCTTTAAGAGGTATGTAAACCCCAAAATCACTCATAGCATTATGGTGTTCTGAATTCTAGTATAGACGTACAGTGTATGTGATTTCTTCCTACACCTTCATCTCAACCAACCTATTCTTCCTATCAAAGCACGCTGATTCAAATGAGAACATTAGGAGGAATAAAAGTAGTACCTCCTCATTTTGCTTACTCCTAATCTCATTTCTTCCCTCAAACAGTCAAACTCAAAACGAACTATTCAGAAATTTAACAGAATAAGAGTCTAAATAGACTCTTGAACATTTATTTGCTATAAATAAAATCTCAAGTTCATCAAAGTATACCATAATTCCCAACCAAATTGTTTTGTAGAACACAGGAAATAAAAGAAAAAAAATAAAAATAAAAATAGTGGCTTACCAAATTTGCGTTCAAACAGTACCAACTGGAGCCTTGGCTGCCGGTGGAGTGTCGTGGTGGTCGAGGCAGACGTCTGCTGGAGCTTGCTGTGCCGCCGCTTGGAGAAGAAGATGAAGGAAGTTTCCCAACTCAAACACCCAAAGGCCGCATGGAACTCTTACCTCCGGAAGTTATTTTTAATCTATATCTTTTTTTTAAATTAAAAAAACCAATTAAAAATCTTTAGTGAAAGAACATCTAGTTTCTGGTTAGCCAATTTTTACCAGTTTAACAAGGTTTTTTTTAGGTAGTTTAACCGCTCTTACGATTTTTTAGATGGATCAAAATTGATAGACCTCTCGATTCACAGTTGTGAACACCGTATTTTGTCCGGGCACACAAAAATTTTTTTTTTTTATCCAATTTACTCTCAAAGTGAAAATTCAAAATAGATAGAATTATTTAGTGACATAATTTAAACAAAATCCAAAATCAAATACAAAAATACAAAAGTACAAAAAATATAAAATTACAAATACAAAAATACAAAAAAATTATAAAAATATAAAAAGAAAAAAAGAAAGAAAAAAGTGCAAATAAAGTCAGGCCATATCCTTCCTAATCCTACCCAACCCCATTCACCTGAGCCCATTTCCTATACCTGGGCCCAAACCAAACCCAGAATCTACCTAAACCCGTCAACCAACTCCACTAACCCATTCAGCCAAACCCATAACCAATCAGGACCCACGCCCAGCATCCCTTGCCGCGGTCCAAGCCCAAGGACTCAGCCAAGTCCAAGAATCCATCCAAACCCCATAACCGTTCCACCCACAGCAACCATTCCCCTCATTTCCCTTTCCCCATCTCCTTTCCCTTTCCTTTTCTGACCAATTTCTGCCTTAGCAGAGCTCTGCGCCTCCACCAGCCACTGCCTCCACACCACACCTCTGCCACCAAGCCCCCATGCTCCGCACCTGCACACCTGACACCACCATGCCCTGAGCCACCACCAGTTGCACCCCACGCTTCTCCATCGCCGAGCCACGGACCAGCACGCACCAGCCACCTGCACCGCCAAGCTCTGCCACACCACACCTCCGCCACGTTCCCCTCTTTGCTCCATACCCGACAACCACGCTGCTGCCCCCCTGTGCCCACGACCCGCAGTAGATGGCAGAGATGGTTCCCTCTTTCTTTTTTTCTTTTTATTTTATTTTATTTGTTTTTACTTTTGATTGTTAGGTTATCTTTGATTTGGTATAAAGAGGAAGGTTGGAATTCGTTAGGGGGGGTTCTTTTTGGATTTCATTTTCTCTGAATAACCGAAGAAAAAAAGAGATTCTGAGCTTGGAAGCCTTGGATCGTTGAGGAATTGTACAGAGCAAAATCATTTGGGATATCTAGGCTCATACTTGTGTAATCTTCTTCTCATAGATCCATTGTTCTGGTTTCATCCCTTGACGCTGGCAAGGGTATAAGTTCTTGGTGCTAGTATTGTGTCTGCTGGTACTGTTGCATGATTGTGCTATTATGCTTTGCTTGGTTAATATCTAATCCAGGTAACATTTTGATTACTCTAATTTCCGACTATGTTTATTTTATATTGTAAACAATAGAGAATGTTGCTTTTGATTTCTTCCTGTTGCATATATAAATGGGCGTTGGATTCCGTGAAAGAATATAGAGGAATATGGCCCTGGTCTTGAGAAGATAAAATTTAATTGATTCTGTTTTCTGGCATGGGTTTTCTTTTGTTGAGTTTCGGGCATTTTGCTATGAACCAGATTCCTTTAACTCACCAAACGTTTCTAAATTCATGTAGAAAAGATGGGATTCCAATGTTCGTGTAGTGACAGGATATAAGCGTAGGTGTGTTTTAATAATGGTACAAGAGGAAAATAAAAAGCTGAGATTGAAACATTGACGTATGCCCATGATTAGATAGCAAATGCATTTGAAGCCTCTTTATGAAAGCCTAAGTGAGAAATCTAATTCTTAGACTCACATTTCTTAAGTTGCAGGGCACTAATAAATCAACCTTCTTTTATCCCTTTTGTTGGTTTACTATTGGGTTTAGAAATGGCTTAGTGAGTTGACATGTATGCAAGAGAAATTCCATAGCTAGACTCTTGAATTATTGGACATTCACGTAAAACCACAACGCTTCATAATTTGTTTAAGTATATGATCCTCTAGTTCAATTCATCACGTTACAAATTCTTGAGATTATGATTTAATTATTGTTTATTAATTGGTCCACGTGATAGTCTGTGCCTTTTATATGGTCATTTGTTATGAGCTTTTAAAATCGTATTTATCCATTTCTGTTGATTGGTAGCACGACCAATGTGTTCTACCCAAGTTGATATTGATTGATTTTTTTTGTTGTGGATCAAGAACGTGAATTTTAATTTTTCTAGCATGTTTCTTGAATTGGGCTTGTGCTATTATTTGAATCTTTTTTTATTGGGCCCCAAAAGTTTACCTTTCGGTTGTAGAAGTCACAAAAAGGGAAAGTTAAGTGAACAAGATGGTTTAAAATAATAATAATAATAATAATGAAGAAAGTAAGAAAACAAAACAATAATGAGATGGGATACGAGAATTGACTGGAACTTTTGGGCTTTTATGGTTATATATCTTCAAAAGCTCTTTTTTTTTTTTAGTATAACGTAAATAAAATAAATCATGTTTAAATATGATTTAAGATTTTAATGATAGGATGATTAAAATATGTCGTGACGGTGACACATTTTTAACTCTCTTTGAGATAAGGAATTTTTTTACAGTTTTTCCGGGAGCGCTGGCGGGACTATAAATAATTTTCCATAAAGATCTTATTTCATAGTTTATTTTATCAATTTTTATTATCTTATTCATGTCAAAATTAATTTGTGAAATAAGATTCCAATGATGGGATATTTAAAATCAACTGCGACGGCGGTGACATTTTAATTTCCTTGAGGTGATGAGAAATTTTATAATTTTGTCGGGAGCGCTGGCGGGATTATAAATAATCTCCAATAAAAGCAATATTCCACTATTAATTTTGTTACAATTTAATTTTCCATTTCTACAACATTTGATGACTCAAATAATTTTTCAATAAAAATCACCCTTCATTCGTAAAATAGTATTCTTCCTCATATGATTCATTTTAAAATATTAACTCCTCATGCCACAATTAAAATTGGCTGATGATAGAAATTGGGAGAGGATCTGGAGTCTGATCAATTAAACTCTTCCCGATATTCTTAAGGCATTAATATCAAATTTTGCCGGGAGCGCTGGCGGGGTCTGATTCCCAAAATAAATAATAAAAAATAAAATATTTTCAAAACAATGAAAATAAGATATATTTCCAAAAATAAATAAAAACAAAATAATTGTTAACAAATTCACATAGCCTGTATTTGGTGATAATGGTGAATTAAATTTTGGAAATTCTCTTGCGAAAATCATTTCAAGTAAATTTCTCAATTGTGAAACTCATTTTTCAAAGATCATTTTGTCTATCAAAAAATATTTTCTTGGAAATCCAAGTTTTAATTCACCACTGCCATCAATAATAAATTACGGGTTTACAATTTGTTCCCCAATAATGGCTCTTAAGCCACCCATCCTCTGTCTTAACCATTTATCACCCTTGATAATATGCCTGACAAAATGGGACATAAAAAATAAAAATTAAAAAAAATATTTTCTTCAAATAAACGACCAACACAATTAATTTAGTAGATAACTTTAGATTAAATAGGTAACCGTTCTTGGAACGGACGGTGTAGGGTGCTAATACCTTCCCTACCCGTAATCAAACCCCCGAACTCAAACTCTGGTACACAGATTTTCTCTGTAGGTGTCCAATCGCACCATTCCATTTTTTAATGGAAAAATCGATTGGTGGCGACTCCCAAAATCTTTCATTTCTCTTTAAACCCCTTTTTTATGAGTTTGCCTAATTTCGCAACTTTGTTTTTGATTTTTTCCCCCTCGAGGACGGTTGCGACAATAGTTAAATTCGTCTAGTTAGCGAACTTGCGTTGGTCCAAGTAAATGAGGTTTAATCACTTTAAGTATCTTATTCTATGTTCAATTTTTGAGGTGATATGTATGAAGAAAACATAATTATGAGAGGTTTCTGCTTCACACAACTTTGTTATAACCCTTCTAAGATCATTCTATTTCATCTGGTATTTTGTAGAGATCATGGTTGTCAAACTCTTGAGTTTACGTAAACTCGTGGAAGCTCAGCAAACTCGACTCGTAAACTCGTAAAAGTTTACTTACTCCAATAATAATATTGAAAATAAATATCATAGACCTAAACAATAAAATTACAAATTCATAATCAACATTAACATTCTAACTCCATAATAAAGGAAACAAAATAAATAAGATATAATAGTGGAGCATTTTTTATTGTTTTAGAAGCAACTTTGTTTCTTGTGGTACCTGAACTAGCTATATCATACATTCTGAAATCACACAAGAAAAAATAAAAACACAATCAAGCCAAAAGCACACAAAAGAGGCAAAATGAAGGGCTCATCACAACATTAGTTGTTTTTAAAGGAATTAAACAAGACGAGTAGTGTCGAAGGAAGAACCTAGTATACCCAACCTAAGTGCCTGCGGAAGAGAACCAATCCTTCCTGACGATAAGAACCAAACACACACAAAACGCACCAACCACACGTGCGAGAATAGGGGAAGAAGACATTGTTGTTTCGAATGACGAAGAACAAAGGAAGAAGATGAAGTTCTCAGCCAAGAACAGAAGCTACAGGCAAGAACAGATGAAGAATATGAAGTTCCCAACGACCAAGAAGTGAAGCTTCAAACCCTAGTGATGGAGTTTTAAGCCTCTAAGCTACTATGCGTTTTGGGTTCAAAGCAAAAAAGGTGAGTTTTGGGCATTTTCAGCACCCAATTTCAAACTTGCAAGCTCTAACATGAACTTGCAATTTCACCTAGTTCACCAAGTTTAGCGCGAGTTTACCAGGAAGCGAGTTTTCAAGCGTTTTGGCTCTATTTGGGTGGTGAACTCATAAGAGTTTACGTGTTAAAACTCGAGTTTAATTACCATGGTAGGGGTAAATGATATGTGGATACAGTAGATAATTCTCCTTTTTCTGCTATTCAAACTAATAAAAGAGACCTTGGAATAACTAAATTGAAATACCGATATGTCCCCTAGTAATGTTAATGACTGCTCACGTGATTTGAAAGAGTACATAATAATATATTCCATGTAAGACAAAAAGTCAAATTAATTCTATCTAGGAACTTATAATTGAAATCTGAATACATTAGGTTGTACAAAAAAATTATTTAACTTCAATTCAAAGTCTAGAAAAGGTTTTATAAGGGGAGGAAATGTTTGTTGAGCACCTCACTGCTATGTCATAATAGATCCGAACACTTATCCCAAAATGACTTCTAGATCCTAACTGTATTTTGTGATATTAGTCTCTCACTTTCCTAATGAAAAAATATCTTGATTTACACAAAAAAAAAATCGACCTAGTTAAACTAATTTTTAAAACACATGAGAAAAGACATTTCTCTTCTTCATATGAGAAATCAAAACTACATCATTACAATAAATAATGTGAGTGTCAAAATCGAACATAAAAAATATTAAATAATCATAATTTTTGTTAGAATAAGTTATTATAGTTATGTATTTTGAGATGGATGAATAAGTTTTATTACTTTAATTTGTCCAATAATCTCACTAAAATTATAACAAATTTTAACTAAATTATGTAAAAAAAATTATAATTATATGACATTACTCATTGAAAGTTGTTGTGTTATTGTCTCGTTACAATGTGATTGTGGAGGGAATAATCGAGCATTTTTTAACAGTGTAATCATCCTATTTATTTTGTGATTGGCAAATACTCAATTCTTTTTTTAATTATTATGTATATCTATATCTTTGTTTATTTAAAGGAAATTTAACTTTTATAAATAAATAAAAATCTCAAAATATGTAGAAAAAAATGAACTTGTAGCTTTGATGATAATATCAATCAGATTGAATTGAATCGAATCCGGTCCAGTGCGACCCACTCGGTCAGAACAGTCGAAGGCGTATTGTATTGGACAGGGAGGTGGAGTGATAGGCATCATTTCATGGTCATGAAGACAATAGCGCCATGTTCAATTCTGACTCCTCCATACACATTATTATTCAATAGGTACCTTGTCAGTGTCAATTCCACGCCCACAACCTTTTCCCATAATTTTTCATCCATTCGTCGTCATCTTTCTCCACTCTCCAATTTTCCCCGAAAATTTTCTGCCTTCTGCTCGCAGTCCAGCCAACACCAGTTACACCACCACAACTCATCATCGCAACAACTCGCTGTCCTTCTCGAAGTCGATGGGTGATTCTTCTTTTCATCACAACTTCCATATATTTCAGTTTTCTTCTCTTTATTTTTCGTTTTACTTCTCATCTGTTCTTTTCTTTCCTCCAGTTAGTTTTGTTTATTTAAAATTCGTTTTTATTTTTTGGGTTATTTTAGGGTTCTTATGGATGCATACCGCTTGGGCAATCGCCAAGCCTTCAATACAGGTATGTCAGTCATTGTTGGTCTGATTACTATTTGGGATTATGAGTGTAACAGACTTTTCCTCTTGGTTGGTACGGTACCCACAGCATTTGAAAAGCTTGGCCTTGATTGTGCAAACTGGACTGAACCTGTCTATTCGGATCTTTTAAGGTGTGCTCTTTGTTTATTTTATCACATTATTATCTTACTTATGCATCTATGGATTTTTGTAGTCGGAAGAAATGTGCACTTGCTAAATGGGTATAAGTCAATGGAATTAACTAACTTATTCACTACTCTCCAATGCATAAGTGGAAAAATGGTGATGGCACTCTTGGCTTCATGTAATTCCTGTGAATTACATTTGAGATTCTTTTGGTCATTAAGTATTGAAATGTATTGAGTACTGCAATTCAATATGAATACCTATGTTGCTTGTAAAGCATTTTTCTAATAACTTTACAGGAGAAGTGCTGGAGATGAGGAAAGGATGCTGTTTTTGTATTTTAATCGAGTAAGTTGTTCTTCCCTTGTCTGTAGTAGGGGGAAAAAAAAAAGCGGCGTGTTGGTAACTTTCAGTAGTTTTCTTCATTGCAAGCATTAGCTAAGCCATATTCTGCTTTTATTATCTCTAATATGCAGATTGGGTGGCCAACTTCATTACCCACAAATGAGAAGGGACTGTTCACAAAAAGTGTGTTGCAGGAAAAGGTATCGTACACTTGATCTTGATGTATGAGGACCATGAGGTGTATTATACACACTTAATTACCTAAAACTGTGTTGTTAATGATGAAGAACATAGAATCTTCAGAATCCTGCTTAAACTGTCCTGAACCCTGTGAACTTCTCTTTATAATGAAAGATTTGTTATCCCTCTATAGTGTAATACATAACATAAAGAAGCGTAGCACATGACATATCTCCAAGCAGAGAATCCTTTCATCTTCCCATGTTCAATATACTTGGATTTTGGATTCTTGTGGGTCATATACTTGTAAATGTTTCTTTTGGTTCCTTACTCTTGTCTCCTATTTGAGAAAAGGTTTCTGTCTACATTCAGAAAGGTAAAGCTCCTGTCTAGGTTGTTGCTTCTCTGCATAGGTTGCTTTTCTCGTCTCTATGTGGTTTTGAGCCAATGAATGCTTAAAGCAAGTGTCATCGTCAGATTCCCAGAGGGATTATATGTTGCTTCTCTTCCTTTTTATTGTTTTTGAGACTTTCAGAAAATAACTTATCCTCTGCTCTTCTACTCTAAAAAAAAAGATGATTGGAAAATAATTCCAAATGGAGGGAGGGATATCTATTTTTTCTCTTTTAGCAAAACATGTTACCTCTGAATTCTACACTTACTCTGTCATTGAAATGATATCATGAATTATTACTGTGATGAATTCTTTCTTGATATTGAAGTCCTAAGGGGTTGGATTGTATAACCTAGTAAGCTAAACATCCTTCCCCAAATGGTGAAACTATTTTTAAATTTACTTACATTGAGAGTAAGGTGTCCCGAGTTTGTAAAGCATCCTATTTAACTCTTCATCATATATTGGCAGGAAAAGGCATTGGAAGAGTTTGTGATGTCAAAAAGTCTACCTTTACGACCTGGTGTTGAACAGTGAGTTTTCTCACATTCATTAAATATGAATGTGTGCGTGTCATGTGTTTTCTTTATGGAGAGAAATCTTTTTTTTTTGTACAGTTAAGGAGAGAAATGTGTATATTACTTAGGGAGAGCAATCTCTTTAAACTTAAATGTCCCTATTTAGTGTGTTTGGATTAGCTATGAAAAAAGATTATGTTAAAAATCGATTATGTGTATAATCGATTTTCAAGAAAATCGATTATGAAAAAATTAATTTATGTTTAGATAAGTTAATTCATAACTGATTTTAAAATAAAGAGTTTTGTTTGGATTGTATAAAAAAAATCATTTTTATGTATTAAATTACCAAAAGATATATGAAATGTTTGAAAAAGTTATTTGGTTGAGGGCAAATAGGTATTTCTCTCTCAAAGCTTTTGAAATAATCTGAAATCAAATAATTAAAAGCTTAAAATAAAAGCTTTTGTAAAAAAGATTTTTTTAGTTATGAAAAAATAATCTTAACTTATAATCAATTTTACACACTTTAAACAAACAAGATAAATTTTAGATAAAACAACTTTTAATTGAAAAAAAGCGATTATTCCAAAAACATTAATCAAAAACAAACATGCCTTTTGTTATCACTTATCATACCAAGGCAATTTTCTCTCACATTGTAGATATTTTCTGAGTCACTTAGTCATTGTATTGGATTTTATTACCATACATGTGATTATGTATTAGGCACTTTTGGTTTTTCATTGGCATTTTCTTGGCAATGGCAATTTTTATTTTCACAATTCACAATTCAAATATATTAGGGATTATTTTGTTAGTTAAGAGATTTGTTCTAGGCCTAGGAATGAGGGTGGTTTTGATCTAGGCACTTTCGCTTAGAACTTTCTTTGGTGCAGGGGTGGAGCTAGAGGATTTTTCTTGAGGAGCCAAAGAGAGAAAACACTTTATTTAGGGTTGGCCAAGTTAAAGATTTTTTTGTTTTTAAATAATTACATGTAAAATTTTATTTTGGAAAACCTTCTTCCCCTGCTATGGTGTTTTCAACAGAATTGATGGGCTGCCAAAATGAGGTAAAGATACTTCTGCAAGTCCCAAGATGTGTAAATTTCATGTTTACACTCCCTTTTCTTTTCTTTTTATCATACATTGAAGTTGAAGGTGCAAGCACCTGGGTAGGGGATTAGAGAAGAGGGGAAGGGGGGGGGGGGATCGGTGGCCTGGTGGAGAGGATCTGACCTCCGACATTATCATCAAACCCCAATCTTAAAGATGGGGGCTGGTGCCAATTGAGCTACAAGCTCATTGGCACTTTCCCTTTTCTTTCTTGATGAGATTTAGAGTTGGTAGTTGTTCGTCTATTCATTTTTGGAAGGTGAGGTAAGTCCCAATTTACAATGCTTCTCCTTGTTTTTTTGCCTCAATATTGAATTGTGGTTCAATTGCTTGTTTTAATTCTCTTAAAGATTCAAATGTTTCCCCTAAATTTCATAAATTTAGGAACTTGGAACATTGCAAAACTTTAATTTGTTTGTATTCCTTAACATAGAGTATCTGTCTGCATTGACAGGTTTATTGATGACGCATATAATGAAGGAATTCCAGTGGTAATATTAACGGCCTACAGTAAAAGTGGTAATGATATTGCCAGGTACTTCTAGTTTGTTCCAAAGCTATGGTACTAACTAGGATGATATTATGATTATCAGTGAAAAATGATTTTGTGGATATTATCTAGAGATGTTCTTGATCACTCAGAAACTCAGCTTGCTGATTTGCATACAAAATATTTTTCTTTGGGTGGTGGACTGGGTGGGGTTTACTTGGGTTTGTTTTATTTGAAACAAATTAGGAGCACATGATATGTACACTCCATCTTTAAGAGAACTATTAAGTCATCAAAAGTGGTCTTATTTGTGGAATACTTTAGTGAAAGTATGATAGTCTATGTAAATATACATATTTTGTACAGCTAAAGGCCACATAATTAGTACACCTTTCCATCCAATCATTGACTTCATTCTCCCCTCCCCCCCAACCACCCCCCTTCTCTCTCTCTCTCTCTCTCTCTTTTCTCTTGAACTCAAGATTTTTCATTCTTTTCTTTCTCTTTATTTAAGTTTGTTCACTGCGTTGTATAACTGATAGTACAGATGTGAATAACATTCTATTTTAATGTAATGAATATTCTTTGAGCTCTGTAAAAAACATCATCTACTAGTTTGATCCTTACTCTTTGCTTGTTCAGCTTCCACTTTCTTTTTCTAGTCCAGAAGAATGTGAGCAAACTAATATTTCCTTCCTTTTGCCTTGTGTTAATTAAAACTTTTAGGACCATAATGGAAAAGCTTGGTAATGATCGAAGCTCAAAGGTAATGATTGTAGGGAGTAAGGAGGTTGAGCAAAGTTTATATGGCCAACTTGTTTCAGGAAAGGTAATATCTTCTGGTTTGGATGAACAGCTTGCCAAGGAAGCCAAAAGAGCAGGTATATACTTCTTGAGTTGTTCATTATGTATGTTTCCTCGCATACATGCCTTTTTAGTGCAGAAGGTTGTGTGCTAAGGGGCTTTTTGTTTCTGCCATTTTGGCTAGCTTCTGCTGAGAGACAAAGGATAGCAAAGGAGGTAGCATCCATGCTAAAGTTGAGTGTTGAGATTGATACCAGCTTATCTGAAAGGTTAGTTCATTTGTCTCCCTAATTTTTGCAATAAAATAAAATATATTGGTCCTGTTTGTTATTATTATTATTTTTTAATGTGCATGCCGTTAGGGATCCATACTCTCTCAGGAGAAAGAAACTTGAAAATGTATATGACTCAGCTTAATTGTTAAAGGTACAAGGTTCACTAAGGGTATGTTTGAAGGGGAAGGGAAGAGAAGAAATCAAAGGAAGAGAAAGGAAGGGGAGGGAAGAGAGTTGGGGGTTACGTAATGATTTTCCTTCCCTTTGTTTGGACGTTTAAAATCCTTCAAAATCCTCTAAAATTTGGGGGACTTCATAAAAATTAAAAAGGGAGGGATTTGGAGGATCACATGAAAATCCCTTTCATTTTCTTTCCATTCTTTTATAAAACTCCCAAACAAGAGGAAGGTTTACCTAAAACCTTCTATTCCCCTCCTATTCTCTCTCCTCCATCCAAACAGACCCTAAGGTGCCTAGTCTCCTAAAGCCTAGGATCACAGAGAAAGGAAAGGTTCATGCTTATGTTATACAAAATTACAAATGAATTTGTTACTTCAGATTATTTCTACGAATTTTCTACAAAAGATAGGTTGCTTCTATTAGCGGCATTGAAGTTATAAAGAGTCAAAATAAGGTTTTATATCTAAAATGTAGACATTAGTAAACATGAAAATTTATAACTGAATTATCTAATTCGCTTCTTTTAAAAAAAAATATTATCTCATGTCTCCATTCTCTAATTTTGATTTCTCTTGTCATGGGCTTTGTCTTTTCCTATATTCTTAAATTTTATATTCCTGAATTTGTTTAACAAATGCAGTTGAGTTTGATCTTAAGTGTTTGACACCTAACTTGACTAGCTTATTTCAATCAAAGCCAACATAGAAGACTTGCGGGAACATAAAATTTAAAGCCAAAATATGGCATTTTTCCTCTAATAATATTTCTTTTTTTTTTTGGCTGTAAAAAGAAAACAAAATCAAAGCCAAAACATGGCATTTTTGGCGCCAAACAAATTGAAACGGAAAAGGAAATCATTGGTGAGAGGTGATATTAGATGAGTCAAGCCAAGTAAAGTAACTATAGGCCAAGGAACTGAAAATCTGAAGGAATGCTTTGGAGGCAAGGCAACAGACAGAAAGTGTTCCTTCATATTTATGTAATCATTGTGCTCTGTCGGCTTTTGTAGGTTTTTCATGTTTAATTTCCTTTCGTACTTTATTTTTTATTCAATCAAGAATTTTGAATGACAGTTAAAAAAAGTGCGGTTCCTTAAACTGATAGATTTGTTAGATATATTGAATTGTCTTTATCTGTCAAGTTATAGCCATTCTGAAACAGCATAGATTTTAGGGAGAATGACTCTTTAGTTCTTCTTGTGAAAGATAATACCAGTTTGGTTTGGCTTGGAAAATTAACCAAGTATTCAACTACATTAACCAATAATTTACATACGGTTAACCAATAAATTATTTTCATTTTGATACTTGATACGTGGTTAACAGTATGTAAATTATTGGTTAATGTAGTTGAATACTTGGTTAATTTTCCAAGCCGAACCAAAGAATAATTATCTCTTACAAGATGCACTATTAAGTCATTTTCCCTGGTTTTTAACCCCACAGGAACATGAGCTTATGTACATATATTAGCATTTGACAGCTTCTTAATTGTCAAATTAATGATTCATTGGGATATTAATTACATAGTCAAATAGTAACATTGCAGTCAATTACCATTTAGTTTGTTGATCATCTATCCAGTTTAGATAAGATTGTGGCTGCACTACGTGCGGGAGCTGAATATGCAAGGTTACCTGTCAGCAACTGTGTCCTTGTTGCTGGAAGCCAATCTGGAGTAGCTGGAGCTGAAGGGGTGGGCATGCCATGTGTGGTTTTACGGAGCAGGTGACTGCTTTTTTCTTGGAAATTCAATGAACTTGTAATGGATGGGTTTACACTATTGCTTGGTTTGATTGGGAGTTCCTTAACATCAGTAGAAATCTGATTTTTTTTTTAATTGGTGCGTCCTAGAACTGTTGCTTATTTTTAATCGTTTCCTGCAGTTTGACTTCTAGAGCTGAGTTTCCTTTGGCAAATGCTACAATGGATGGGTTTGGGGGTGCAGATCTAACAATTTCTAAATTACGCGGTCTATGCAAGAAGAAACAGCCATAGGATTGAATAGTAAGTTCTTAGCTGCAAAGTCCATTTTTTGAAGAGAAAATGTTTGTTTACATGAACGGAACTTGTGATAATGCTGAAATGTTTTCAATACTAATTTTCTCGTGCCAGTTTTGTATCAATTTACCTTTCCCAAGAAATTTGCATAAACACAGCATAACCACACTTGCTCTCGATTTCAAGCTTTTTTCCTGGCAGGGAAAGGGAATGGGCCTAGATAGGATGTTTAAGATAGGTGTCTTCACAGACAATGTTCGCTGGTATGATAGAACATTCACTTCATGTTGATGTTTGGTGCTTCATTTAACAAATCTACAATGTATGATGAGACAAATTATACTAATACATGTGGCTTTTGCTTGCATAATTGCATGATCTGTCATCTCTCAGCAGCAAAAGGAAGACTATTCCTGTTAGTGATTGTGGCTGTGGGGAAGCTCTAACTGCAGTTGCTGGGTAAATATAACTGTAACTATTTGTTCTTGTAATTTGATACTTTTGATCTGAATGGAAGCCGAGTGTAGATGATAATGTATTTACTTTCTTTAACACTAGAAGAGGCACCCGTGATGCGGGTACAAAGTGGTCAAATTAGAAATGTCCCGTGGGACTGGGTTAGTGGTCGAGTTGTTTTTGCTATTTGATGACCGTCGCATCAGTTTCAACTTTTAATTCATAAGTTACCAATTCATAGTTCACAGCAAAAAAAAAAAATGAGTTACCATTCATAGTGAAGTAGCCCTGTTATTAGTCTTAGCCAATTTCTTATTTTATCTATGTGATTAGTCTTGGCCCATTTCTTTGGTCTTGTAATTGGTCATTTACAAATATTAATAAATTTCCCAGTTTATTGTCAGCATAAAAAATACTTACTAAAATCTGCTCAAGTGATTGAGGTGTAACTTGGCAGTTTATTTTTAAAAACTTAGACTATAAAATTGACTTAATTACAGTTTTGGTGGTCTAGTATGCAATTGCACAATTTTGGTCCTCTAATTCCAACTGGTATAATATTTTCATCTTTACATGATGGGAGAAAAGTAAATCTGGTTTTGGTAAAAATGGCCTTTACTGCGTAAATGAATTCTCTGTGAAGATGATTATCAATTTCATTTGTTCATATAAAGTGAAGATAAGATTATCAAAACAAATTTTCAAGTTGCTAAAAAGAAAAGGAAAATTAGTTTACAGTAATGTTATTCCGTCACTATTAGACATTTTTTTGAAGTGGTAGAACCCAAATAGGGGTCCTCCATATAGTATCAGATAATTTAGTGATGTACACGTTACGGGGTACAAATATTAATAGAAAGGAAGGGAAAGAAGAAAAGCAAAATACTGTCACTGTTGCTTCAATTCATATAGAGTAATACAAAACTGATGTGGGAAAGCACCCTAACTGGTGCATATCCTATTATGATGCCAATCGTCTTCAAAGTAAATTTTCACGAAAATTCAGCTTCTGGAACGTTTGTTCTTCGCCTCTGAGATAAGTTTGTGGTTGAGTATTCATTATCACCACCAGATGATCCAACACTAGATACAGACGAGCTGGTGATTGAGCTTGATACTAGATTGGGTTTTTGCACTTGATTTCTGAATATCTGAGCAGCTGAACTTTGGGGTTCTGTTCCTTCAGATGTTGGATAACCCTGAGCTTCTTCCGCAAGACGTTTAAGAAGGTTCATAACTGTGGGGAGAAACCTTGATGAAATGGATAGTAGTCCAGGCAGCTGCAAACAAAATGCAGAAGTGGACAAAATTCAGTGCTGGTCACCTTCTTATGTTATATTTATCATTGCAACGTTTACAATTCACTTCCAACAAAACAATGTCAATATGGAAAATAGGAATTTAAGAACTAGTAAATCCTACTCACCCTAACTTTTATTTAGTGAATATCAGAATTTCTGCGTTGTAGGATGTTATGTTATTTTTTAAAATATGACATCACAAACAATCTCGTACCTCTAATTAGTGTGTGTGTGCACATAGCATGATTGTAAGAGTCATTCACTTAGAGAAACCACAAAGAGAATAGAGCATCCAACTGCCGGAGAGGGTAAGTAAAGGAAAAGGTCCACTCATACTCACAGTGCCATGTCGAAACTCTCCAGCTATGTCCATTTGCATCCAAATGGCCTTCCCAATTAGATAGACAACAAATATAACCATCAGGTAGAGAGGATTTCTGTTTCACATATAAAGTAAGCAAATATAATTATTAAACTGAGGGAAATAGGGTCCAATAAAATACAAAAAAATAATTAGTAAATAAACTCAAAAGTTCAAGATTTTAGAAAGTGATATTTACTTTAGAAGAAGCATAAATTCATTAAAACCAAGTACGACCATTGCCATTATTGCCCATGGAGGAGGTAACCAATTGTTACTCCGCTTGTAGGCCTCCTGAACCCATAAAAAAAAAAAAGAAAAAAAGAAAGGAAATAGCATCCTCGTTAGTATTCCTGGAATTGGATAAGTGCCAAGGCAAAGAGAAAGGACATGAATGACATTTTCTTAGAAACTGCAGCAAAATTTTACCGAAGGACAAAAAAGAAACAGTAAAAAAAACAACAGCCAAAATCTAGGAGCAAACACCATTCTTATAATCCTAGAAAGCATTACTGGAAATGGACCCACTGAAGCGTGATGAAACCAGACAACAACAGCAACCAGGTGCAGAAGAATTAAAGCTCAAGACAGACAATATGATTAACACGATTGACTGTTATTCATCCATAGAAAATTTGACACGCACACATAACTACAAGGCCTTCAAAATCAGTTATCTACGAAAGTTTTTCTATTAATTTAGTATGCAATGTTACAATACAAGAATTCTCCATAAAGCCAAATAGTTATGGAGTTACATCCATATTGAATGTTACATTCATTGTATTTCAGTTGTCATGTCTGAATTTTCATATAAATTTAGAGGTTGTACAGTTTCCATTCTGGGAATGCAGGAATGATGTATTTCTAATTTCTACCATTTGCTGCAAATACTTATTTGTGAAGGCCTCAGAAAATTACAAGGTTTTCTGGATTCTGAAAGCATTGGATAAGTATAATTATAACATGAAAACCAAAATGCAATAAATATAACATTCAATCATGGATGTAACTCCAATAACCAATGCCAACTCTATGAACTGTTTGGCTTTATGGAGGACTCGAGTCCACCAGAAAAATCATATCATGCAAGGTTATAAATTGCATATGCATTGACAACCATTTCCCCCTTCTCTCTTTCTCAATGCACGCACACAGAGCATATAATTATATAGGTCCTAATTTCAACCAAAACATTAACAATTAGGTGGCAATACTTGATAGCCAGATAACTTTCTGGAACTTCCTGAGGATTTCACTTTTTGTATACTGCAGAAAACTTGGTTAAAACTGCAGAAAAAATCAATAAATAAAGGGAAAGAGAAAAGTGTAGACAGACGAATAGAATCTAATGATTTTACCTGTGCTGAAATAGCTTGGGTAACTGTATACTCAGTTTCTCCCTGGAATTGTCTCCACAAAGACTTGCACTGCACTGGAGTGATAAGTATATCTTTTGGGGAAACCTACATTTGTGATAGATTCTCAAATATAATAATTTTGACTACAACATTATCAGGGGAAACCACAAATATCACTATATACTACCTCCTCCCACGTGCTTGAGGCCAGTGGATCAACAGAAGCTCTTCTACTTGAATGTTGTGAAGATGTAACAGCAGCAGTTCCATCTATGAGAGATGAATGAAGTACACTTTCAATACGATCTGGCTTCTCATCCAAGCGCATAGCAGCCATATCTGATAGAAGCTTAAGCGACTGATACATGGCAGTAGAAGATATTTTATATGGGGCTAAACAAAGAGTAATTTCCAATATAATTTCAAGTATAAGCAAGCTAAAAAATATAATAGAAGTTGCTATCAATTACCCCAGAGCGGGCATCCCTTGTAATAGCTCTGATATCTTCCTTCCCAGTCCAAACCCTAGGGAGTGAATCATTGTCGTGATTGAACACCATAGAGAACCTGAGAATTATTACAAAAACCAGTAAGCCACCAAATTAACCCAAAAAATGAATGACATCTGTCTGGAATAGTGCAATTTCTTTCTTCAAAACAGAAAAGAAAATTTTGTTGATGTGAGAGAAGAGGAAAGTACAAATACAGTTAAGGGCAACCTCCTAAACAAAACAAATGGAAACAAAGAATAACAATAACAACCAAGCCTTATCCCACTAGGTGGGGTCGGCTACATGGATCAATCAACGCCATTGTGCTATATCGAAAACCAAAATTTCAATAAAAACATTTAAAGCAAGGTCTTTTTTAATGGTTTTTCCTAATGTTTTCTTATGTCTTTCTCTAACCCTTTTAATCAGATAAATGCAAATTTTCTGTCTCTCTGCATGTCTAACAAAGAAACTCCCGGAAAGTACATATTAGCAGAACATAGTAAAATGCCAAGTCAACTCGGTCCCATGACAGTAACAGACAGAAACTTCTGCTTGGAAATTCTGGCATTCTACTCCAACAAAAGACATCAACGAATACAAACATAGCACAGCATCATGACTTGTTTTGATCCTTACTACTCTCAATTCCCAAAACTTCAATAATCAATCAATTTTTATAACTCATTTTACAATACAAACCCAAGATTCACCAAATAAATGAAACAGAAGAGCTATCTTTAAAATACTGTTACCTATCTTTCATGTGAATCAGAACCTTTCCAGCTTCTTCTCTAGCTTTATTCTCCACCACTTTTTTTGCATAGTCCCCTAAGCTTTGTTGCATTCTTTCAACTGTTTCTTCATCCAACTCGAAACCAGCAATGGAAGCTAAAAATTCTGATACAGCAGCTTCGGTCTCACGTTTAAGAAGTTTTCTTATTGAAAGCCAGGTGTCCTTTCCACCTGCTTCAAAGAGGGACTCCACAGGCTCAGTCAACGCCTTGGCCAGTTGTTTCTGCGAAACATACTAGTATTTTAGTGGTTGACAGAGACATCGCAGGCATCAATAAAATATCACTCAGCTCAACCAATTAATCTCCATTATAGTCACAACAATATTACCTCAAAATTAGTCGTTATCCCCAATAATTTTGCACTGCACACAGATGAAGTATGTGAATCAATATCACGACGAAGTTTGTCTCGCACTTTTGAAGCACCCCAATTAGCCTGTCTTACAGCAGCATCTGGAAAATGCAAATAATATTATACAAGCACCAAATAGGAACGAGCATTTTAGACATTATATAAAGTTTACATGATGACTGGGAAGAAATAGAGTTCATTTCAGGCAAATCCATACAAGACAGAATATGTGCCTCTAGAGCAAGCAAATAGAAACGTATTCAGAAGGATGGACTTATAAGATGCATCCTGAGATGTAGACAGACTAGAAATCAACCTGTAAGCAAAGCCCTTCCTTTCCTTTTATTTATATGAATAAATATAAGAACACCCATAAAAGCAGATAGGAGCCAGACTTTCTAGATCTATGAAATTGAAGAATAACAGAAAATTCCTAAAAGATTGTGCATCAAGCTTAAATAATTAATTTTATAACTCTACTGAATCTAAAAGTCAAATTTCAAATATGCTCTTGAAAATATTTGGCGAGACCGCCCATACACAATAAACTCTCCATTAATAGGATAAATCGACAGTATCATAGTACTATGCATTCTCAGAAGCACTCATTTCTTCTTCTTATAACTCAATACACAAGTAAATTTTAAAATATGCTCTTGAAATTTTTTGGTGAGGCTGGCCGTACTCAATAAACTCTCTCCATTAATAGGACAACAGTATCATAGTAATATGCATTCTCAGAAGCACTCATTTATTTTCCCCTTGATCTTGGTCATATGCAATTGCCTTTAAAATTAATTAGAACTATGGACTGAAAGTAAGATTGTCTTTATTCAATAGATTCTGCATATTTGCGCTACCCACAGATTGACTTGGAAATTGAAACCCATGTAAACCTTTGCAGAATTGGATCAAATCATACAAAATAGTAGTGATTCATGTTACTGCTCACCAATTTTCTTCGCTTTAAATATCCAATTCCCATGGACTGGAAAATGTATAGGTTATAACAATTAAGGCAGGAATGACAGAATGACACCTAATGTAAATCCAAAAGAAAAATGGAGACTCAGGCAAGCATTGGCACCCCAGTTGTCAACTAATTCTAAAACATGCATATGAAGTTACAGGTGACAATGTAAATGCTATGAAGAAGAATCCTATCTAACTATTACCAGTGGATCCTTTGTCAAACTCGAGCATAACAGACTGAGTCCACATGCGAACAGATGCAGCGAACCCTTCTCCATCATTTAGTGATTGCTCCAGCTTAGTCTTAAAATCATCTAGAGCTCTAGAGCGTAGATGCCCCAGCATTGTTGTATAAGCAGGGTACACAAACTGAAAAGTTGACCAAAAAAAGAATTATATGAATCTTTATATACATAGTAACAGTAGACTCTATTAAAAAAATCCTATGAACCATGACTGAAGCCCATGATATCAACACAAATAAGTGTGAAAATACCCTAGAAACTAAACCCAATGAAACCACTAAACTATATGACCAATGACCTAATAATGACCAAGTATACTTTCCTTTGAAAAAAAAAAGACTTCAGCGTTTTAATCTCTTGGAATTTCCCCTTCTTCAGGAACCTAAATGATAGAGAGAGTAATTATTTGATTCTTCTCAATTTCCTCAAATTGAGATAGGAGAATTTCTTTATTTCTTCTAATGTGTTTTCTACCAAGTCGTATTTGAAACTTCTCACTCAATCACCTAATAAGGAGAGGTTTCTTCTTGACAAGCACATTTGGAAATCTAAAACTCCCAAGGTCAAATCTTTTGTTTGGACAGCAGTACTCAGTAGCATTAATACAATTGAAATGATGCATATTCGTAGGCCCCACGCAACTATCTCTCCTAATGTGTGTGTTAAGTGGAAATCTAGTTTGGAAAACGGCTATTCATATATTGCTGGGTCCTTTGGAACAATCTGTTTGCAGTTCTTGGTAAAAGTTGGGTATGTTCTAGTTTGGAGCAGTTTCTCATGATTTGCTTTAAAGGTTTCCATAAGAATAAGAAGGCCAAAACTTTGTGCCAATGTGCGGTTTATTTGGTTGCAGTAGAACACCCATATTTTCAAGGGCATCTCTTTGCCCCAACATTTGCTATCAGGGAAGGATTGTGTTTATAGCTTTTCTTTGGTGCTTTGCTCAAGCTTGATTTTCAAGGAGTCTCATTTCCGATCTGCAGATATTGGAAAGCTTTGTTGCATTCATAAGCCTCCTTGGCTCTGGCTTCTATATTGTGTTTTTGGAGGATGCCTTATCCTCCCCCCCCCCCCCCCCGGTTGTACTTCTCTTTAAAATTTCTCTTTTAAATAAATTAAAAAAAAAAAAGGACTTCTTTGACTTAGCTTGAGGTTTTCAAGGAGGCCAAAGTTTATTTCAACAGCCCATGGCTGCTACATCAAAAGTCATCCCAAATAGATCGAAACTAAATTTAGTAATAAAGCCATAAAAGGGTAGCAGGCAGCCTTACATCCAATGCCTTTGACTCCAATTGCTTTCGTTTTGCATTTCTCACAACTTCATCAAAGAAGATTGCCTCCGCATCGTATCTGTTGAAAGCATATTATCAGCATATCAAAAAGAAAGATTGAAACTTTAGAAGACACTTAAAATAATCCAAAACTATGATATGGAAAATTATGCCCCCATCAACAAAATATTAAGTTCTAATGACAAGTTGCATCCTTATCAACTTCAAACGACAAAATGCACATAAAACACAGTCAACCAATCTGTTTTTCTTTCCTTTTTTATTGGTAATGTTACTATTCAAAACTATATCTTTTGAAAAAATTGCAAAAAACCTAAACACTCTTAATTTTATTCTGTTTCTAAAACCTTATGTCATGAGAACTCTGAATAGGCTAAAGAAATTTAGCAAAGCAGTGTAGACCTCCTTTGTAATCCAAAAATAAAAAATTCACCCCAATTTAATTGAATAAATTATTACACTCCTTCAATGACTCACATAAACATATACAGGAGTTATAAGGGGTAGGAACTAGGACGTAGGAACAAGTTGATTGAACTCAGAAATTAAACAACAAGTCAAGTAGTTATTGAAAATAAGTTTATCTTGGACTTAATACTAAAGTCCACCAGCATCTGGAACTTACTGCAAAAGGCCGGCATCTATAATGGAGCTCAGCTTTTCCCCAAAACCTTGTACTGGACCTAATTGAACAGCTTCCTCCAATTCCAACCAAACCTAAGCCAAATTCATTCATGAGATGACTGATTTTAAGAAACAACTGATGCAAATTACAATAGAGGGGATATGGAAGAGCACCTCATTGGAGTGTAAGTGACTAAGCTTTTCGTTAGCAATCTCTTCACAACGTACAGTTGCAACCATTACCTGTTAAATAAAATGGCAAATCAATAAGAAGACCAAACCGTTGTTACATCCCAAGAATAAGCTAGTAGGAAACCTTATGAGCTGGAAGATCAAGATCCTTGTTCTCTCGTATGACTTTCCATATTTGCTGTGCACTAATAGAAAATCCAGAAGCAGGCACAACACCACGCCGATCGCCAGCAAGACCTCCAGGTTCTATAGAATGGAAGAAGCGCTGCTGTAATTGAGCAACCTGCATGAGAAAGCATGACAAAGTGATCTACATCATAGCCCGGATAGGGAAAAAACCCAAAACAAAAAAAGTCCAATGCAGAAATTTTCAAAATTTCATTATTAGCATAGATAAATGGCAGAAAATTATCAACCAGAAGCACCCTTGACCAGGTGCAATAGAAATTAGAAATCACTCCAGAATGAAGAAAAAGCAGGCCTGTACAAAATCCTAAAAGCGATGCACTATCTCATGAAAGGGTACCTCCTCTTTGAATTTATCCTCCTTGTCCTCATAGCTTGACAAAGCAGTAACCTCCACCTTCATTTGAAGACTCATTAGTCATACACCACAATATATACATAAACAGTTAAAGAGACATGTGAAAAGGGGATATAGATAGATCTTCTTACATTAAAAAATTCACTAAGAGGAGTGTGTTTATGAGCTTGGGGTTTTGGAACTGCATCCCAAATCTGAGGAATTCATATCATGTTAAAAATGTTGCTGAAGAAAAAGAAGAAACCACAACAAAGAAAACAAAACTCAGAAATTAGATGGAAATAACACCTTTTGAACATCTTCTCTTAGAATAGGCTCCAAATGTTCAACTGGGGTCTGCATAGACAGCCATAATCATGATAACACATTAAATAGAAGTATAGAACAAGCGGGTGTGTTCTCAAGAAAGGACCAAGTGTTGTAGACCTTTGTTTTATCACGTATAACAAAAAGTAATGTTGTCTTGCGGGGACTGAATAAACGCATCATGACCTACAGATAAAAGAAACTCCAAAGTGTGAAAGCTCAAATATTGAATACCAACCAGAGGCAAATTCATGGCTGCAAACTACCTGAAAAACTGTTTTTAAAAGAGGTTTATTGGCCGCTTGCTCTCGACCAATATCATGACACCACCTGTGAATAAAATAAAGTCATCAATAATCGTCCAAGATGGATTAAAATTTGTCTGCATACGTCTACTGTAAGCTCCCATAACCCATGAAACAAAGTTCTTTTTACTTTGTGATTAAATCTGACTACTAATTTGACTCCAAAGAATGGGAGAAAAAAACGGATTGGAAGGATTGCTAAGTACACATCTAGAGAAAATGAAAAAGGCAAAGGTACTTATGCATATCATCTACTCTTACATCTTTCATTATGAAACATACTACATTATGTTCCATCCTATACTCACTGATATACAATGTCATTGATCCTAAGTTTCAAGTAGATAGGTTATAAGCAAGATTATTATAAACATAAGTTACTAGAACAAACATGCTATACGCCAAGTTAGATTGAAAGATTTGCTATTCTACCTAGACTTCTGTTAAGCAATGTAGTTTCTCAAGGACTGCACAAAAAGGTTGGGTGTGAATAGTTTTGAGAACAAACTTTTCAATAACCTAGCACAATGCCCAACTCCAAGGATCACCCTTGGATCTGATCCATTCAATCAATTAAAAAGAAATAATCTAGACCTAAAACTTACATGTTTATCAGAACAATATCTGATATTGCCAAAGCAAAAAGGGCACTCTGTTTCTCAAAAGCAGTATCATCCTGCGAGTTATATTTAAAAAAAGAAAAAAGACATAAGTGAGCTCTGATGTACATGCAACAAATAGAGGGATCAGCCCAATAATATAAAATATGTACAGTTGTACACCATGTGCATCAATACAAAGAGACGAACATGTAAACAGATTTGTCAGTAGAAGTGAAGCTAGGACCTGGTCTTAAAGGGCACTCATAGCAAACAATTCAGAATTTCGAGTAAAAATATACAGCTCATGTATGATACATTGCCAAAGTGTATTAATGTTTATAATAGTGGCATAAAATTTTCATTTATAAATAAAACAGTAAAAGGAAGAATCATGCATGACAGTAAATGTAGCTTTGAATTTCCAAATGGGTTTGTCAAGGAAGAACCTTTGGCAGTTGGAGGAACAAGAAACTAAAAAAAGGGACTTGCAAGAAAACACTCCAGAAGAATCGAAAGTCCAAACTCTCTAAGAATTAGGAGAAAAGTGGGTAGAATCGAGAAAGGGCAAGAGGGATTGCAATTTGTTCACCTCTCTGTCACTCAAATTTTTACAGTGTAAATCCCAGTTTAAGTGAGGGCCTTGCATAGAAGAGAAGTTTTCTATAAAGGAGTTATGTGAGGTAAAGTGGTTATAGGGATGAGGAAAAGCCACAAGGAATGAGATATTTCCCTCTCAAATGTCCTCCCAGAACTTGATACAGGCATCATCACCCAAACTGAGGGAAACCAGTGGTCTAAAGCAAAGTCACCCAAACTGAGGGAAGCCCATGGTCTAAAGCAAACATATCCGAGAGATAAACTTCCAAGGACGGACTAGAATGAGTTGCAGTGATCACCGGGTTGACAACTCGCCCATTCCAGTCTATACCACACTTTCTTTGAACAACTTGGCTCCAAAGAGAAGTAGTCTATAGAGGAAAATGCTAAATTTGACAAAGGAACTCCCAAGTAAGAGCCCAATGTTAAATTTGAAAACCGGCTAAAGAGGCACATAGGAGGAAAGAATCTGATTATCCAAATTTGAGCCAGTCAGGCCACACTTAGCTAGACTTATCCTCAACCAACAGATAGCCACAAAGAACCTTAGAATAGAGAGTGGTTGTATTGAAAATCTAAAGAACTAGGATATATCTGGAAACAAAAAAAAAAGGAAAAAAAGCAGATTCTTTGACAGGCTGTCTAAATTTTCGTATAGTCAACTCTTGTTATCTATCACAACATATGACCATTTATCATATTGTTAGTTTCATATAATATGTTCAAATTAATGAAACGAAATAAAACTAAGTCAAAAGTAAAAACCAAAGAAAGGTTATCTCCTCCTTACTACCAGTTAACATTTAGGACATGAAGTTTATGTGTCTGATTATGTTTTAGATCTCATAAAATTGATTATTCCTTGATGACTGGTGGAAAACCTGATAGCCCTATCACTTTGATTACTTTCATTGAATTAAACCTTTCATGAATGCTTTCTCTAGCACCATCACATCTTTTACCTATTAAATTGATTGATCTTTCTTCTTTGTGCATTACTTCATATGCATGTTATGCAGTTCTTTCTCTTAATAAGTAGCAGACAAGAATCTAATATTACTAATAAATCACCAAACTGGTATGATCATACACAGGATTTATACATAGACAAATACCATTTGAGCAAAAAAGAACAGGAAATGAAAAAACTTCTAATGCAGAATTCATTACCTCACCCCTCTCCCTTCCATCAGTACCCTCTAAATCCATAGCAATTGTGCATGGCTCAATCCCGATACAGTTGGCTATCCAAATGCCCTTGGTCGTTTGAGATCTGCAATAATATGATATTCAATTAGTTGTCTATGAAGACATCCAGTTTTCATCCTTTCCTTCTCTCTGTCCTTTTCTTTTTCCCAATCTCCCCCCCCCAACCCCCTTTTCTCCTTTTATTGTTCTTTTTTTCTGTCCACAATAATAGCTTAATAAAATAAAAATTTCAAAAACCTAACCTTCCCCTGAATGCATCCATCTCCCTGAAACTTGTGTGGAAAAGATGATTCATTAAGGTGCTCTTCCCTGCTCAGGTGACGAAATAAAAGAATAAGATTAGATCATACAAGCCCATGAGAGAGAGAATAAAGCTACAGAAATTGTACTTGATTGATATCCCAGTGACACTGGTAAATCATAAATGGATAATGGGATCTCCAATTTAGAATGTGTTAGAGATAAAGTCATTCGTTAGCCTCCACCTAACAGCTTAAGCTTTTAGGAGAGATGGTCCTAGACATGGCACTAGAGCCTCTATGACCAAGTGGTCAAAGTTATTTTTTAGGCTGCCTCTATTGCAGATTCATAGAACTCAGACCACTCTTTCTCCTGATATGTATGTTATGTGAAGTTCTTGTTTAGAAACAGTGGGCCACTTATTATTGGACTATAAGGTGGCTACTTTCCTTTGGACAATCTTTTTGGGGTTATTAGGGAGCACTGGATGTGTCCCTCCCTCTACTCTAGAGCAGTCTTTTATGGCTCATTCCAAAGGATTTGATAAAAACAAGAAGACTAAACTTTTGGGCCAGTGTGCATTTTGTGTATCCTTTGGTGTGTGTGTGGTTGAAGCAGAACACTCTTTATCTTTAAGAATGTCTCTTTGCCCCTAAGCTTGTTATGGGATAGATTTACATTACATTTTTGGCTTCTCTTTGGTGTTCTTATTACGGCCAAGCCGCCAAGGTAGTCAAAGGCAAAAGGCACCCTAAAGTTACTACTCACTAGGGGGTTTGAATGCCTTATGGAGAGAGACACCAAAAAGCACACAACTCACTGAAAAAAGGTGTTGACTATTTTGCATTAATTTTCCATATAAATTAACTACTCAAGCATAACATTCATAGAAAATATAAAAACATTACAATGTTCAAATGACAAAGCATGATAATAAGTTGATAAAAAGATCTAAAGATTAAAGTTTATAGCCTAAACAGAAGTGGCAGCCATAAAAATTAAAATTCGTAAAAATAGGCCTAAACAGCCTACATTAGGCAAACCTAAGTCCCTAAGCTCACTAGAAAAATTGAAATCAGTCCAAGAGTGCATCCATGAAATCATCACCAGATTCAATTCCATAGCTGTCATCACTTTCATGTCCTCCTACATTAGACTTAATCCTTCTTCAACATCATGTTCTGTCTCATCCAAATCTACCTCTATCTCTTCAGTATTAAGAAGTGATTTAGAGCCTTTTGCTGCTGACTTTGGCTTGCCTAGTATTTTTACTTGCTTCTCCAACACCGGCTGCCCTTGCTACTACCCCTCTTGTCAATCCTTCATTGTCATCACCAAAGATAACTTCATCTTCAAAATGTTCAACTACACATGGTTAAATTTTATCAACAAAAAAAATCCCATGGTTCAACACCCATCTCGGTGGCCCTTCACTATCTCCCCCTTTTCACAAATTTGTATTGAAGAGATCCAAAACTAGTTATTTTGTTAACATTCTGACTATTTTACCTCTTTAGCATCATACTTAGCAAGTTAGATGGCTGGTCTTTTGGGCTTTTTACAGTTATCAGCACTTAAAATTGACTACAGCGTAAATTTCTATATCGCACTAAAGGTGAGCGCCTCGCCTGAACCAGAAAGGCATGCCTAAGACGCCAAAGGTGCACGCCTCACGAAAGGGCAGCACCTCAACTAGCAAGAAATGCTGACCCCTTCTAGTGCCTCACCTCAGCACCTTTGACTACACTGCTCACGGCTGCTTCATCTTAGTTGCCATCTTGAATATGTCGAGACACCAAGCAGCATTGCTGCACTCTTAGTTTTTTTACATTAGAGGGAGCTTTGGACTTCCAAATAGTTTTTTCAAAGAGGAATCTTTTAAACCCTTATTCTATCTTCCGGATCTTTCCCAAAGCCCATCAACCAACCACCAAACTCACTATCACATGCTCCTGGCTCCAAACAACTATCAATTTGGTCTCAATCATTATCCTATTGATTGCAAACCACTCTTACCCTAATTTAACTTAGATCCACCTAATTTCCTGGCCTTAACCCATTCTTCATTATAAAAATGCTGACATATTCTGTTAAAACACCCATTCCTTTGCTCTCCCATATCAGTTTGAGCATCAAAGTAAAATAAACATTCATCTTACATTAACTCCCCATGAATTGTATCAAATATCAACAATATTTTACCATGTAAGGAACCATAAACACTTTCACCACCCAGTTACGTCAATCAAATTTAAAGCTTTAAACCCAGTATAATTTCTTTCAAAGAGATTTATTTTTCGTCCGTGGAATCACTAACTTCAACTCTATTTCAGAGCATTCCCTAATTCTAACAAGAAATTACAAAAGAGTTGCTTTCACCCTATTAATTCGAACAAGGATCACAAGTCAAACGAATAATACGCCAAGAAAAGAAGCAATATAGGGCAAAGTAAAAGGTCTATAGTAAAGCAAATTTGACTTGAAATTGAAAGACCATCCAATTCAGTTTGAGGGGTTCTGCTTTGATTTGACACAGGATCCATAAAGTTAGTTAGACAAACATGAGGTCAGAAAAGGTGATCGAATTGAACCCATTGATTTCCAAAACCCAACTCAAAAAGATTGCAACAGAAGCTTGAGGGAGTTAAACCCAGATTAGATCAACAGAGCTGAAAACAATGATGAATGAATGGACATACCACTACTTTGAGGACCCATGATAGCAACAACGGCATAGGAAAGGCCACACCGGGCGAGCTTCACTCTCTTGATGAAATTATCGAGACCAGCAACGTTGAACTCGCCGTAGCCGTCAATGAGTTGCGTGGCCCTGCAACCATCGTCTTCCATGGTTCACGAGTCAAATCAAGCTCAACTGAACTGGAATCAGAGCAAAGTTGTTTCGATCTTTGCTTTGCTTTGCTCTCAAGCTTGTGTTGCAGATTCTTTCTTTGTGCTGCGAGAAATACAAACAAAGACAACACACGAGTCTTGTTGTTTTCTGTTTGACGTGGGTCCAAGGATCGTCTTTGTTTAATCTTTAATCACACGTGCGAGTCACATCCACTCATACCTACTCCCCCCTTTTTTTTTTTACTAGTTAACATTCTTTTTTCTTTTTTTACTATTTTATTTATTCGTATGTGGCTTACTTACATACAAAATTACAAATATCATTTTTTTAAAAAAAATGTTTCTTTAGTAAGAAATGTTTTTCTTAAACATTATTAGAATCTATTATTGAAAGCTAAGTTTTTTCTACAATTTTTCACCTGCATTGAAAAATATATCTTGTATTCACCTTTACTTTTCATTTAAAGTTGTATTTTTGTTTTACTAAAATGAAAAATATTAATAATAACAAGATATTTACTCTCAATATAAAGCTGGTAACGATTACGATTCAAATTCATAAAAAAAATTATCTAAAAAAACTAACTTAGTAGGAGGGATAGTTTAATGACTTAAGTATCACATTGAGCTTCCTTTTGTACTCAACGTGAGACATAAGAATAATCCTCTCTTCCATGATTCAATTAGATATAATTTTTGGTGCAAATGATTAAATACATTTTTAAATTTATGTGATGTTTGATTAGTTTAATGTTAGTTATACCTTTTTAATAAGTTTTATGATAGGAATGAATTTCTAACTTCTTTATAATTAGAGTTCTTAAAAAATACATGTATAATGTAATATTAACTATTGAAGATTGTTAATTTAATTATAACTAGTTATCTTAACCGTGAATGGGTTATTTTATAATTTATATTTTAATATTTTATTTAAAATTATTTTTTTATAATTATTATTTTAAATATGTTCAATTTATAAAGTATTTTCAATAAAAATTCTTATAAACATATGAAAAAATGTTTAAAATTAATTTTTTGACAAAGAGATTTTTTTAATTTTATTTTAATTGTTTTTTTCACATATTAATTTATATTTATATATATATTTCCAAAATAATATTTTTATATATAATTATGATTTCAGAGATGTTAAATTTACAAAGTAATTTTTAATAAAAATTCTTAAACATAAATGAAGGAAACATTATAAATTAATTTTTTATGTTGGAGAGATTTTTTTTTTAATTTCACTATTTTATTCTTTAAATTTTAATTATATACTTTCACAACACTTTACCCCCTAAAATAATTTTCTTTTTTAATTTCATTCTTTTTTTTAATGTTACTATGCATTTAATGATATAATTATATTTAATGATAGTATTAATTGCTTTAAAAGGTAATTTTACTTATATATATAGAATTTAAATATTTTTTCCAAAATAATATTTTTATATATAATTATGATTTGAGAGATGTTCAATTTACAAAGTATTTTTCAATAAAATTTCTTAAAAATAAATGAAGGAAACATTATAAATAAAATTCTTATGTTGGAGAGATTTTTTTAATTTCACTATTTAATTCTTTAAATTTTAATTATATACTTTGACAACACTTTACTCATGCTTCAAAGATTCACTCAAAAAAACAAACACAAAACACAAAAGTAGTTATTCTTTGTAGAGAAATGATACTTACATAAAAACTTTCCTCACAAACCCTCACAAAAGCCCATATATGTGGAAAAATGTTTGCCCCAATGGTTTAAATCAATATGTTTTGATGATGACAAATAAATAAGTAGACAATGAATATGCTACCTACATTTGCTTAATGAAATATAATTGATCAAGCATGATTATGTAATATATCTTGTTTATTTTATATAAGGATCATGCATTGAGTATGAGTAGCATAATTTATAGAATATATCCAATAATACTTTATATGTGTTGTAATGAATTGATATTGGATATGTGTCTATGTGAATCATATATGCATTAAGAATATATAGTTATATATTTATGAATCATGCATATTGAAATATTGAGTTATGGATTTGGACTAACCATGATTTTTAAGTGAGTTATGCTTTATAAGATAGTCCAAGTATCAAGAGTGAGCAATAGAACAAGAATGTGAAAGATCTTAATCTTGCTCAACTCAAGAAGATGGAGAATGAAGAGTTTTCAAGCATTTGAAAGATTTGAAGAGAAGAATTTTTATAAGCTTGGATTGCATCAAGAAGCCTAAAGACTTTAAAGGGTATATTTCTCTTATAGGCTATTCTCCTTTGTAAGGATAGAGGTTTTACAAGAAGAGAACTCAAATAAGTTTTTTTAAATCTAGACAAATGTTTTTAAACTTGCTAAAATTCCCAACAAATAAGTTTTGAAAAGTTAGTCATGATGGTATGTCAAAAGACTCAAAACTATGAAAAATAGACAAGTTTGAGTTTTGGAAAACTGACCTATGGTCACTATTTTTATCATAACTTTCAAACTACTTTGAGTTTTGATCTAAAACTTGTTTCATATGAAAGTAGACTCAAAGAGCTTTCCAACGCATGGTCATTTGTTTAATTCCGATAAGAAACGAAGAAGTTATGATCGTTGGAAGTTTGTTTTTTGTATACTGCAATGTTGTATCCGAATACAGACTTTCTGTATCCGGATATTTGACTCCAGAGAGCACTCACGAGTTCAATATCAGGATACAAACCTTTGGTATCCGAATATTTGTCTCCAGAGGCAAAATAACATTGTAATATCCAGATACAGCTTTGTGATATCCGGATATCTTGCTCCAGTAGCTAAAACACATTTCAAATATCAGGATACAACTTTCTAATATCAGAATATCTAATCCAAATATCAGGATACGAGTTATGATATTAGGATATCTCAATCAAATATCAGGATACGAAATTAGATATCAGGATATTCTATTCTTGGAACAAGCCCAGAAATTAGGATATCCGGATACCAAGTTCAAATATCCGGATATTGCTTGCCAGAAAGTCAGAATAACGGCTATAAACGGATAGTTTTCATAGGAATTCTTTTTTAAACACCACCAACGACCATTTTATCACTTGGGCTATATATAGGAGCTAATATTGAAGCATTAACAGGTTGATGAGCACTGATTTACAAATCATTATGAGGATTTGATCATTTTCTATCAAAATCAATATTTGAACTCTTCATTGTCAAAAATTCATCTATCCATTAGTTCTTCAATTTGTATTATCTACTCTTTGAGAGAGTTTATTCATTCTATCATATTCTTATCTTGTAAACACTAAGTGAGGGCAGAGGATCCCTCTAGTTGAAAGTGTGAGGCTTATACACAAAGGGTAGAGGATCCCAAAGGTGTAGGAAGTGCTCATAGCTTGTAAAGGTTTTTCAAGTACCGATAAAGCTTGAAGAGTTAGAGGCTCTTGCACAAGGGTGGAGGATTCCAAAGGTGTGAAGAGTGCTTAACTTTGTAAAGGTTTCTCAAGCACCTAAGTTACAAGCTTGAAGAATAGTGGAAACCTCAAGTGGATGATCTTGGAGTTGGACGTAGATCACAAGAAGTGATCGAACCAGTAAATATTGTTTGCACTCTCTCTTATCCCTTACTCTCTTGACATTACAGCACTTTCACTTGATATTCTTGTTATCTATACATGTTCTGCAGCTATAATTATAAATTTACTGCATAATCTTGTGAGCTTGTTGTCTTGATCATTAGAACTTAATGTTTAGCTTGTTTGCTTGTTTTTATACTCATTGAAGTTGCATTTGAGCTATCTAGAATATTTGTATCAAAGATATTGATTGTTCTTGGTTAGTCACATTATGATTAATATTGTTATATAACTTTAATGTGATTAGCATAATGTTTTGAATGTGAAGTTAATGTTCTTGATTGTCTCCAAGCATGATATGTGTTTAATGTATTTATTCCGCTGCATATATTGATTGAGTGCGTCAAAATGCACAATTGCTTAAGTTTGTTTTAAAATTAGTCATCACTCAATTCACCCCCCTCTTATGTGATGGTTGCCCTTGGCTAACAATATAAACCATTTGATCAAGTTTAGGTCTCACTATAATTTTTTTTTACTTGAGCCAATGGCTTTTATGGGCTTTTGTGAGGGTTTTGTGAGAAAAGTTTTTGTGTAAGTATCATTACTCATTCTTTGTGATTGCACCAACTGGGTCTTGACTTGACTACATTATGCTGAAGTGCATTAACTCGAAACCCAAACTGTTGTTACCACCTTGCAAGGATGCAACAGCATCAGATCGCTTGAATCAAATTTTTATTTTGATAACTATTATTAGTTTATTATTTTATTGGTAGTTTTATATTTTAAATTATAATTAATTGCTAGATATGTGAGAGAAAGGTATTGAATATAAAACTAGGAAAGTCTTTATTTAATAATAAGTGTATGAGGTAGTTATTTATTAAGCAAATTATTGTGGGTTATAAATATTTATATTAGAGAATTGTTTTGAGTTACGAGAATGAGAGAAAAGAAGTTATGAAAAATTAGTAAAAGGTTTGTCGCTTTATCCACAAAAGCTATATTGGCAAAACTCCAGAAGATTTACAGCTTTGTTGACAAAAGTTGCATTGTCAAAGAGTTTGCAAGTTTGTTTACAAAAGTTGTAATATTAATAGTAGGAGAGGGTTTGTAACTTTATATGTCCAAATGTAATAGTAGTGGGAGAAGGTTTCCAACATTATCCATGCAAAAGTTGTAATAGAAGTGGGAGAGAATTTGCAGCTTTTTCGTTGAAAAGTTGTAGTAGATGAGGGTTTTCGATCAAAAGTTGTATTGTAAAATAGTGAATTTGATCTCTTCTCACAAGTAGATGTATGTTAGGCCAAACCAGGTGTAATTTTATTTTTGATGTTTTTCCGTAATTAAAAGTATTTATGAAATCACACTAAGAAGGGATGTAGTATCCCAACAATAAAAGATCCAAGCGTCATTGTTAATGGTCTCCAACACCATTCAGCCATTTCCAACAAGCTCCTCAACTTCTGTGATGTCTCAGTTGCATTCACCATAGCTTATGCTCAGCTTCCCTTGATCTCTTCTATTACATGAACAACCCTCCAACTCAAGCGTGGAACTCCGTTATTGCACTGGGCCCATCTCTTCTCCAAGTACTTCTCTACTACAATTCCATGGTTTCTACCTCAATTTCTAAGCCCGAGACATACATTTTCTCTTTTGTTCTCAAGGCTTGTCAGAGAATTAAGGCTGAAAAGAAATGCAGAGAGGTTCATGGGTCTATAATCCGACGAGCGTATGAGCTAGATGTTATTGTTTGCACTAATCTGATGAGATTATATGCAGGGAATGGGTTGCTTGAGACTGCATGAAGAGTTTTCGATGATATGTCTTACAGAGATTTGGTTTCTTGGAATTCTATGATTTCTTGCTACTCTCAAGCAGGGTTTCACCAAGAAGCTTTGAAATTGTACCATCAACTGAGAGATGAAAATGTGGGCCTTGATGGGTTTACACTTGTTGGCTTGGTTGCATCCTGTGCTCATATGGGAGACCTGGGTATCGGGATTCAAATGCACAAATTTTTTTGTCAGAAGGGCTTTGTGAAAGATGTTTATGTTGCAAATGCTCCAATTGATATGTATGCAAAATATGGCAGCTTAGATGGTGCACTTCGTGTATTCAATATAAGATGAAGAAGGATACTTATACTTGGAACTCAATGATTGTTGGCTTTGGAGTCCATGGTCGGGGAGATGAAGCTATATCGCTTTTTCTGCAGATGTTATTGGCAGGTTGTCCTGCCAAACTCGATCACATTTCTTGGTTTGTTATGTGGATGAAGTCACCAAGGCTTAGTTGAGGAGGGCGTTCATTATTCCCATTTGATGAGCTCTGAAATCAAGCTGACACCTGGTATCAAGCACTATGGGTGCTTGGTGGATCTTTTTGGACGAGCAGGAAAGCTTGAGAAGGCATTTGAACTTACAGAAACCTCTTCCTATGATGATCCAGTGCTTTAGCGCACACTACTCAGCTCTTGCATGATTCATGAGAATGTGGCAAATGGAGAAATTGCCATGAAGAATCTGGTCCGGCTTGGGCTATCTATTGCTGGGGATTATCTGCTGATGGCTATACACTCATTATATGCTGGAGCTAAGGATATAGATGGCATTGCACGAATGAGAAAAATGATAAAAAGACAGGGAATAAAGACCGATGTGGGATTGAGCTGGATTGAGGTTGGTGAACAAGTTCACAAGTTTGTTGTGAATGACAATTCACACCCTGATTCCTGTGAGATGTATGGCACACTAATCTGGTTTATTCTCCCGATTGGCTTTTGTTCAATATACATACTATATCTAATAGACTAATACCACAGTGAATCTTTGTTACAGGGTCAAAGGGGACACTGTCATGAAGCTCATATTAGGGCACAATTGTACATGAAATGAAATGATTTCACTGAAAACAAAATTTGATAGGGTTGTTTTTTCCTTTTTTAATTCATGGATGCATTTCAACTCTCTTTTTTTTGTACATTAGAGGCGCCAGCAACTGAATAGAGTATGTATGTTTTTCTGGTCTGATTGTAGTTGTCTCTGTATTATGATATTGAAGCTACATTTGATATTCTTGTTGATCTTAGTATTGATCAACACAGCTGGCCTTCTTGCTGTTTTGATCTTCTCATTTTGTGTAATATGTTGCACTTAAAACTGTAGTTTGTATTTGACTCCATCAAACATCACCAGCTAAATTTTGGGCACTAAAATAAATTCCTTATCTCTTTATATATATATAGTAAATGCGCAAGTACATTTTGAACGGTTCAACTATCTTTGCCCCTTTTTTCTGGCACATGTCATGAAAATTTGTCTTCAAATTATTCCTCATTTTCCATTTCATTAGGAACTCAAGTTTTCAGCGGATTGTTTTTATGATCTTTAATTATTAATATCTGCTAAATGGCATTATTAAATTATGTAGTTATTTCATCTAATCTAATACAGAATAAGGGTACCACTATCTGATCTGATGGCAACAATTTTGACGATGAATTTACAGATTTGGCAGGAGAGGCATAAGAGTCTTTTTATTGGTGAATAAACGAGTTCACAGGCCCAAAGCACAACACAAACTAACAACTCTTTGAAAGAGAGTTACCAGCTAAATCAGCAAGAAATCTCAGAGATAAAAACAAGGGAACTTGGTGGAAAGTGTGGACACCCAGCTCCAAGGAATGGCCATGCTTGGCAAGGTATTAAGTAGCTGTAAACCATGATAAATACCCCAAAGCTCCACATGGGTAATCGAGAAGGTTCTAAGTTGCAGGAGAAAGCGACAATGAAAGAACCTACTTCACCTCTAAGATTGCCTCCACGGGAAGCAACCAAGTCGTGCTGGATCAAGGACCCATCAGAGTTGAGTTTGGTCCATCCAAGGGGAGGGTATTGCCAACGCAGATGTGTAACATATGAGCCTATGTTAACACGTGTTGTAGTAACATCTAGATCCCAAGCTTTCCTGCAATCACGGACCCTGCTCCAAACCTGCACGAACAAGGCTGTTTCGGAAAGGGAACTATTCTCAAATACTAAACCGTTTTATGCTGCCAAAGAACGGCCAGGGCAGTAGCAAACACCACGCTTCAGTCACTCTCCTTATTTCTACCAAAGTCTTTGGGACAAGTTATTCCAAAGCCAGTAGTACTCTTGGTCATAGCTATAGAAGGAAAACCAATGTTGGGGATCAACCAATTTGCGCCAAAGCCCAGCACTAATTAGGCAATCCCTTAACACATGTAAGACTGTTTCCTCATCATGAGTTCCTAACCACACACAGGGCAAAGATCACTAGTTGTTAAGTGACGCTGTCTCCTATTAGCGTTAGTGAGTAAAGCTTTCTGAGCCACTAGCCAAAGATACGACCAAGAATGCTGGGGACCCTTGAAGAACCAGATTATTTGAAAAGGCTATTATGGCTCTCTGAGAGTTGGCCCGCCACAACCCCATAAGCAGATTTCACACGGAACAACATGTCATGAGAATGAGGCGGTATCCGAAAAAACAGGAGACTTGAGAGCAACAATCTTCATGCACACATGCTCAGGGAGCCAAAAACGAAGGAGGGGAACATTCCAATCTCCAGATTCATGAACGAAATCCTTCACTGTCAAGAACATATCGGTACGGACTAACCGATAGAGGTTGGAGGCTTAAAGCTTCCAATGGTCCTAAAGAAGGTACCCAATTGTGCTTCCAAAAAAGGGTAGTACTCCCATTACCAAGTCTCTAGACCATATTTTCTTGCATTAAGTTCCAACTCCTGCAGATACCCTGCCAGATATTGGAGAATTGCTATGCCTGACTACTGTAGAAACAAGCCGCACTTGTATTTAGAGCGCAGAATCTGAATCCAAATATCATCTTTCCACTGCACCAAACCCCCAACCCACCTTCATCATGAAGGCTATTTTAATCATTGGGGAGTGTCTCAATCTCAGCCCCCCCCCCCCCCTTGACTTTTAGATTTACAAATTTCATCCCAGCTAACCAAACTTCATCATTAGGAGTTGTTAAAAAAACAATGATCTCGTTCCCATTTAATCCTAGAAGAAGTAATGGGTGAAACTCATGGCCAAAATTCGTGCTAGCTGACCGTATAATAACTAGAAAAGCCATGCTCCCATTTTTATCAAACAATCTCCTGCTATCGTATAATAAACGAAGCCTACTAATCGTTAGCTTTTGTTCTTGCTCAACCATGCGGTTCAGTCATCATTGTTCAAGAAATTCGAAGGCAATTTGGTAATTCAACCAGATCCCTCAACTCGACAAAAAAAATGTCAACAGTTATGTTATTACCCGCCAGCTTCCGCAGTAAAGCTTGGAGATACGTTCGACATCGATGAGATGGTAACAATTCCAAATATAAAGGTGTTTTTAAAAAAAATTAATAGAAGGGATAAGAAATGAAATGAGAGGAGATACATTCGACCTCATTGTCTCTAAGTATAACTTTTTGTTCTCCAAATTGTAATGAGGAAAAATAGCTCTACTATTTTAAAAGCTCGTCATGTATTATGTTACCTCATGAATTGAGTTGCATAAAAAGTTTAGAAGGGTTATATGAAAATTTTACACTTAAACCCATTTAGCTTCCTCTCGGTAAGCCAACTCTTTTTCATCTCATCATATCCCTTTTCATTCTACCCCATCCTCTTTAAAACTTTCAAACAAAGCCTAAAGAAAAACAATTAAGTATGAGATCCCCCTGTTATCAACATTTACCAAGGTCCTATCGGAAAATAATAAACAAACAAAACCCTTGCATAACTGCACAAACATAGAGACGCCTAACAAATCAATGACTCTAGAACGTGATCCTAAATTTGAGATTTTGGCTTGATGCAAATTAATCAGAATGATACTCAGTAATTGCATATTCTATGCATGCCCGTACGGGCTAGTAGTCCATGAAAAGATACCTAGCAATGTCAATCGAATGCTAAACAAAATACTGAGATGATATCACTTCTAAAGAAAGGGATCAGCAAGGGAGAAATCTAACCACCATAATAATTAAGATGACAACTCAAAGGCATTCATGCATGCATCCATACTAAATCTAAATATGTTATAAATGGAACCAAAAGATAGCCAGATCCCAGAAAGTACACTAGGCAGGACATCTCACTTTCACAAAATTACCAGATCTAAACTCGCCCAGATAAGAGAACAGCATTTCCTAAGCTAGGTTGATTATACGCTGCTTGAAAGGATTACAAGTTTGAACTCAATAAATGAACCCTGCATGTACCTAACAAGTAACCCATGTTCCTGCAACAAACTCTAAAAGATCTAATTTGGTGGAAAAAGTGGGAAAAACAAATATTAACATCCTCAAAAAACTAAATCAATCATCAAAAATGGTGGGTAAAGAATATTTTAAGTTTTTAACACTAGACAGACAGGGTCTTGCACTAACATACTCCAGATTTTACTACAATGCTGGGATTTGAACCAAGCAGCAGTATAAAAAAAAAATCAGGTTTCCGATCATCAGTCCTAGGTTTATTAACTAGTGCAGAATGATAAATGGTATAACCTGGAAAGTTCAAAGATAATCCGGTTTTCATCTATTTACAACAAAAGTAATGACACTAACAAATAAAATTTCGTCAGTATATTTAATTCATTCTTTAACTCCTTTATTCACAAATTTTAGGCGAAGACTGTTTCACTTCACAGCACCATTCTTATAACAATCATGACCGTACATATGCTAGAGACAGTTAACAGAAGTCACGATAACATTTCTAACATAGCACAAAAACAACAATAAAATTAAATAAATTGCTAGATTTGAATTAAAGCTAGTGATAGATGTGAAACAACCATATCAAATGAAGGCCATTTACTCAAAAATCTTCTTAACATGAACAGAACAAGCGCATGCCATTGAAAACCCAGTTTCATTCGATCATCCAAAGATAGAAAATACTAATATGGAGACATTATCAAATCCATGAACGCCAAAATTTCTTTGTCAAGAATT
Organism: Styphnolobium japonicum; assembly: GCA_023212625.1. Classification (NCBI taxonomy): domain Eukaryota; kingdom Viridiplantae; phylum Streptophyta; class Magnoliopsida; order Fabales; family Fabaceae; genus Styphnolobium; species Styphnolobium japonicum. The sequence continues at coordinate 12,264,399 of JALBWW010000003.1, read as the reverse complement.
GAAACCAACCCGCAAAGGCTCCAGTAACTGTAAACAAGCCCGATCACTAATCTCCTTTCTTCCTGAAGGAGCATCCTTCCGTTAGCCTAGCTCTGCCACCAGTTGGCTGGCACAATACCGTCTGGCAATTGCCACAAACCACAACCGTTTGGGAGTGACTGAAGACAGTGGTTCTGCAAGTATAAATTTTCAAGCTTTATGAATCAACCATTCAAATCAACTAGTTCTAGTTTTTTCCCACCAACACAAAAATTCAAAAACAGAAAATTTTGAATGACTTACATATTGAAGCAACCTTGACATTTGACATCCTACACATTCGAAGTAAACAAAAATGAAAGACCGAATTAGAAAAACCACAAAGTGCAAGGATATTCAGCAAATGAACGAAGACAGAAGGGAAAAAAATGGTTACCATGAAGAACGAATTGGGGGATTGTACAAGACGCTTGAGCTTGTGCTTCCTCTTCTCGAGCTCGGCCGGGGGATTCAGCAAATCGATGTCGTTCTGGAGAACCTGAAAAAGCAGAGAATCAGATTGAAACCATCAGAATTCGAGGCATTTGAAGGTGCCAAAGTCACAAACGAAGAGAAAATTCTGATCCTTTGCATAGAAAAAAAAAAAAGAACGATTTCGAAAGAGAGAAAACGCGAACAAGGGATCACCATTTTGATCTCTGAGCCAAGATCGCAAACCCTAGAAACTCAGAGGAGAATGGAAGGGTGCGACTGCTATTGTGGCGCTGGCTGCTATAGCTGAAAAATTGAAAGCACAAAATCAAGATGTATATAAAGGGTGATGTGGAGGTCGTAAGCCGTTGGATTCTCGAAGTAATAGGATCTCAGCCTTTCATTTGATCATCGTATCGTGAAGTTCAGTGTCTAGGGCAACATTGGCACATTAGAACCGGATTGCCTTTTTTGCCCCCCCAACCCAAAAACCCAGTGTGTCCGTTTGTGCGGCCCATAAAAATTAAAATGACGAAAACGTTTGAAAAATCCGTTCTAAGTTCTAACACCAAGCTCTTTATTATTATTTATTTAATTTTGATTCACCTTACTACAAGTATTTTTATATTATTATTTAATTATATGTAAGTGTGATATTCAAAAAACTTGACCATTTATAATATAATTAGTTATAAAATCAAATTCTTATAATAATAATAATTTTTATATTTAAGTATGTCATTCAAAAAACTTGACTATCTATAATAATAACTAATTATAAAGTTAAATTCTTATACTATCATCTAATTATGTACTAATATATTATTAAATGAGTTAAATTTCATAATTAGTTGTTGTGATAGTTAAACTCTTTTAATGATGTGTCAGCATATAATTTGATAATAATGTAAAAAAAATTATACTAATAATGAATTAAAATTAAATTCATAATTTTTTATTGTTAATCAAAATACAAATAAATGAATAACATCGTAAGTATTTGAGTTCAAGACCTTTAGTTTCATAGGCAAGGATTATACTTATCTGGTTTATCAACTTATGCTAAAAGATTTTTTTCTACAAGCTATTTTTTACTCTTTTAACTTCACGTTTTAATTATATGACTCTTCCACTTTTTTAGCTTTAACTTTTTGTCAAACAAGGATAACATATTAATTTTGTCCTTATTATAGGTTAAAAATTGAGAGTATAGTTTCTTTGTATGTAAACAATAATTAACGATATCGGTGCTTCAAAAAATAAGACTCGTACTACTATGAATCATCAAGTAGTGAAGTTGATAAGAGTGTAAGATTCTAATATGTAAATTGATCCCATTAATCTAATTTAGGCAAACAATGACCCATGGTTTAAATATAAGATTGCATCACCTGATGTGGCCACAACATTTCAGTAGTGACTGCCGCCACAATCGCATCACTTCGTAATTGCAAATTGCATCAGCCGTACCGCGATAGGGACTGCAACCAAGCCATAACCGAGATTTAAAACCTCACAAAGATAGTTAAACAAACTTTGTGGATACAAAAATGGGGTTTATAAGCTTAAAAACTCTCATATGGAATTAGGGTTCAAAATACAAATGAGTGCTACAAACCTAGTTTGATCAAAAGGATGCCAAAAGCAAACTTAGGACATTCTAAAAGAAGTCCAAAGATAAATAGAGACTTACGGAAGATGGCAAATGTTAGGATGACAGGTTGAGGGTTAAAGCTTCCTACAAGTATGTTTCGGAGTTCAAAAGAGAAAGAGATGATAATTTTAAAATAAAAAAAATGAATGGGAAGATAAGAGAAAAATGATGGAAGGTTATGTGATAAGTTTCCTTTCAATTGCTTTGATGTTTAAAATCATCTAAAGTCTTCCATATTCAAGGTAACTTTAAAATGTCCATAAAAATAAATAAGGGATAGTTTTGTAAGGTTTTATGATAACTTCTCATTTTTCTCCACTCATTTTAAAAAACTCCCAAACAAGATAAATGTTTACTTAAAACAATATTTTTTCTTAAGTAATTTTTTTATTCCACTCCCTTTCCTCCCATCATCTTCTATCCAAACATACCTCAAATGAGGCTTAAGCACTTATTCCCTAGCATTGAGAGCAATTTAGAGTACATCATTCATAAAGTTGTTGATCCCGGCTAATCTAGCCCCACATACCATTCCTAAGTAGTGCCACACTCTATAACTTTAAAAAAAATTGTTTTCAAACTCTAATTTTTAAGTAATTTCTAAATGTCCCCTTATAATAAAATCTTAATATATTAAATAAATATTTGTATAAGAACACTCATTAAACTTGGACATATAAACACTCCAAAAAACTTATATACTTACCTAATGCAATGTCAATTATAAAAGTGTAATGTTTATACAAACTCAAGTCCATCTAAATGGCCATGGTCTATGGACGTGAGTCGTATACTATAAGGTATTTATCATCTAAGTAATATGGTTATACTTAAATTTATACTCTAGCCTTACACCGCAAGGCCTTTATGAATTGAGTGAAATTATATTTAAAAACTTCTCATGATCATTTTTTAAGCAACGTGAGATTTTAAATAACGCATAAAACACTCAAAATTTTAAGTTTGAAACACTTAATAACTCATAAATTACAACATTTTATAACAAATGGGTTTATTGAAATAGTTTTTTCCCCATTTTCAAACTCATATGTAACCATACCATAGATTTTTTTCCTACTCCAAGCAAATTTTTAGGAATATTATTAGAAATGTCATCATCTAGTAATATATCTATGCAAAACTCTATCATAAGTGTTGATGTGATTCTTATTATACGAGTTTGCAAAAAAAAAATAAAAAAATCAAGTGAAACTATAAAATAGGTAGAATTACTTAATGCTTGTTTGTTTTAAATTTTTGTCACTGCTAACCATAGCATAGGTTTTAAGATATTTTTACTCACCGTTACCATTTAGACGTTGTTGCATCAATAATTATCATAATTTACCAATTTGCTTCGCAGTTAAGTAAAAGTAAAAAAGTTGTTTAAAAATTGGATTACAACTTTTCTATTTTTTTCCAAGTTAACATTGCTTACATATACTCAAATACTATTCATATATTTCTCTGCAAGTTACAAGATAAAATTATAAATTTCAATGTTATTTCTTAAACAATATAATTTGTACATTCATACATGGGGCTATTGGATTGACACTTTATTTATTTATTGTGTCTAAAATGTACTTCTCACGAATAAAATATGTATTTGAATTGATTTATTTTTTCCTTTTTCAAAAAGCATAAGCACAAAACAGAACACATTTTGGTTTGTTTAGATGCCATATTTTTTTGGCTTATAAAGAACTTATTTGGTTAATTTATCTAACATTATCTTTGATATAATGTATTCTAAAAGAATGAGTTTGTCTTTAAAAATGTTCGCATGAAAGGAATTTTATAGAGGGTTTTATTTTAATTTATTATTAATATTTTTATATTATTATTTAATTATATATTTTTAAATTATTAAAAGAATTTGATTATTATAATAATTATTTAAAACATTTAACTATTTTAATGATGTGTCAATACATAGTTAAATGATAATTTAAATAAATTTTATACTAATAATAAATTAAAATTAAACTCTTTTATAAAAATAAATTATTTAGATAACGTGAAGTAAAAAAATGTATTGTGTATTGTGTAAATATATAATTTAAATAATAAAATTTGGTAAATTAAACTCCAATTGTGTTTTTTCCAAAATGCACTAAAATGCATTTTATAAAACTTTAGTCCCAAAATTAATTTGAAAAATCAGAATAAATTAAAATTAGCATCAGAGTGTGATTTATGAGTTTTTAACAAATTTTTATTTTTGAAAAAATATGTGATTTATGATTTTTGGAAACGAAAATACAGGCAATAGTATACCCCTATCTGTACGAGTACGACCCTTGCCACGTCTCACACACTGTCACTCTCGCTCACTGAGTCACTGCTCTCTTTCTGTTGTGTCTTGTCCAGCGTAGGGGCTCGAGGGATCCAAGATCGTAACTCTCTCCGGGTGACCCGAACCGAAAGGTAGAGGAATTGAGAGCGGTTTTGGAGGGCACAACACAGACGCATCTGAGGTTTGGGTTTTTTCTTTCTCTCTTTGTAGATGAAGGATATGCATTATGTTTCATACTAGTTTTGATTCCTTGATTTCTAAATTATGAAAGTCTTCTAAGATAATTGAAAGCTGATTTGGTTCAACTTTGACATTCAAATACAATTGAGAGATGCATAGTATCTGTTTGATAAAATGTCTGAACTAGACATTCAACGTGCATGCTCACTCAAAGATCCTAATACATAACATTGGTAATTGTGGTTTTGTCTGCTAGTAATATTGTATAGAAAATTTGATCATTTTGTAGGCTTTATATAATGGAATTACAAGTTACTAGAAGGTGCTGCCATCTTCTTGCTGAGTCTACTTGATGGCTTATTAAATAAGCACGGGCTTGTTCACTAATCTGTGTCAATGGCTTATATTTGTGATTTGTTAATTTGGATTTGGAATTAAGATACTTGACATGCTTTTCATAAGAGGAATTCTTAGCCAGTTTTAACAAAAGATGCAGGATTCCCCCAAGTCAAGACATGAATTCTGGGTGGGCCAACGAGTACACGCATCTGGTGATTCACGGAGAATTGGTACTGTTAAGTTTGTGGGGTCTGTAGAAGGCTATTCAGGCACATGGGTTGGAGTTGACTGGGACAATGGAGAAGGCAAACATGATGGATCCATCAATGGTGTCCGATACTTTCATGCAAAGTCTGAAAGATCAGGGTCATTTGTTCGCGCCCAGAATCTGAACCAAGGCATTTCATTGCTGGAAGCTCTTGAAAGTAGATATCGAAGTGACTCTACTAATTATGAAGAGGGTATATCTCTGGCTTAAATTCATTTTTAGTTAAAATATCTATATTTTGGGTCCCTGGAGTAGTATGGAAAAAACAATACTATGAGAGGGAAAATTATTCCATATTAGTTTCTGAGAAAAAAGAAAAGAAGTCACTTCCATCTAGTTTAGTATTAATTTAGAGTTATTATTGCTTTTTTGTTACCAATCTATTATTGTACTTGTTTTCTTTTATTGTATTCATTCCTTTGTTAGGTTTTTTGGGGGAGGAGGTTGTACTAGTGACATGTCTTGAATAAGTGAATACATGTGGGAGGACACCTTTTAGTTTTAATGCTAGTTTCTATTGTGAACCTTGCTGTGAAATTGGTTGCATGGCGCAGAATTTTAATTAGTACTATCTGTTGTGATTATTTTTTAAATAAATTCTCAAATTCTTAGCAACGTAATGGATTGTCAATGGATATTTTTTTCTTTTGGATATAAATTTTCTTTATTAGAGAGAAAAGAGGGAAAGTACAACAAGGGGGAGGATAAGATATCCTCGAAAACAGTAAAATCAAAATGAAAAGATAAATATGAAAAAAATAAATAAAGAATGCAGCAAGGCTGCCCAAACTCTTTCATATTAGAAATGGCTACTCCCTTGAACCATGCATGGGCATAACACCAAAGAGAGAAGCCATCAATATAATCATATCCCATAGCAAATTTATGGCCAAAGAGACACCTTTAAATATACAAGCATTTTGCTCCAAATGCACCAAAGAATTGCATAAACTGCGCACTGCCACAAATTACCAAAACCTTTATAATGAACCATCAAAATAATGTCTAAACAATGCCTCGAACAAAAATTTGACCTCAGAGGAAGCTTTGTATTTCCAAATGGGTTTGGCAAAGAGGAACCTTTGTTGATTAGGAGAGTGAGCTAGAAATAAGGATTTACTAGAAAACATACCAGAGGAGTCCAAAGTCCAAACTCTCCTGTTTGAATTGGCAAAGATATGAGTAGATTCGAGTAAAAGCAAAAGGGACTGTGATTCACTAGCATCTCTATTGCTCAAGTTTTTATGAAAGTGAAAATCCCAATGCTCAAGTTTGTGTCGAAGTGAAAATTCCAATTTAAATGAGGACCCTGAATAGAATAAAAGATTTTAATGGGCGAATTATGGAAAGTAGAGAGACTATAGTGACAGGGGAAAGCTTCTAAGAAATGTACAACTGGGGAATTATTCAATGGGAATTTTGAACTGTGTAATCTTGCCCATTGATACTTCTATGTCCCAAGTCTTAGAAATTGATATGATATGAAATCTTGGGACCAATTTATGTTCGCTGTCAGTAATGTAATGTTTTGTTCTTTTGGTAAGAATTAAGAAGGCATTTATTATTCCATTCAAACTTTTTTCGTTCTATAAGAATTTGTTTACATTCAAATCTCTCTTCTGTTCATAGTTTCTTATATATGTTACACTGACAAAACCTAGAAAATATTGTTATTTTTCTTGTTTTGTTTTTGCAGATGAAATGTATGTCCTTTCAACTAGCAACAAGCGAGTATCTGTTCAACTTGTGGGTAAAGATAAAATTCATGATAAGCTAAGTCGATTTGAGGAGTTAACCAGTGCGTCAGTGTCATATATGGGCGTTAGTTCCCCTGGAATTCCATGTCATATTAATACTACAGTGCCACGTAAGCTTGATTCCAGAACACTCTCATCTCTTCTTTGCTCATATCAAGATGAATGAAATGGAAGTTGTCTAAATCTATTTCAGAATCAGTGATTTTTTGTTTTTGATAAAATTGTAGTATCAGTGAATTAGTTGCTTTTACCTGAAGTTTTTTTTTTTTTTTTGGGTAAGCTGCTTCTACCTGAAGTTATAATTGGAAACTTTGTTTCTTTGGTCTCTGCTTCCATCCTGTAAGGCAATTTGAATATAGGTAACCAGTTCCTTTGGAATTTACAAGGGAGCAAGGATAAATTAGCATATAAAGAAGTCCAAAACATCAACTTGCCAAATCCATGAGCTGAAACCAAAAAGACAACATTATTCCTTAAAAGGTTCGAAGGAAGAAATCTCTACATAAAATCTCAGCAATATGCTCCAGCCATAAACACCCCACATCAAAATACGTTGTCAAAGAATCTTGCACTTCTTTCTTCTACCAAAGTCTCTAATATGGATAGACAAAGTTGTCCAAAGAGGCTGGACAAACACACTACTATTCGAAAGAAAGTTGGAGTAGCACCTATTGAGAAGATTATGGAAACTTTCCTGAGGTGGTTTGGTCATGTAAGAAGACTAATAGAGGCTCCAACTCTAATAAGAAAAGTGGATCAATTGAAGATAGTCCAATTAAAAGGGGTAGAGGAAGACCTAAGAAAACATTAGGAAAAACCAGTAAAAAAGAAATAGTTTTTCTGAAAATTTGGTTTTTGATGGAGCCCAATGGCATTGATTGATCTATGTTGCTGACTCCACCACCTAGTGGGATCTTGGTTGTTGTGATTGTTGGAGGAGGTGGGCTTTAGACAAGTTCAAGTGTAGTTTTGACTTTTGAGGCATTCTTTAGACATGAACTTTTATATATGCAATATAAACAAAGAGGCATTCTAGTAATTTAAAATTTATAGGGCCTACTTACCCCTAAATTTGCTTTTGGATAGGATTTTGTTTTTCATTTTCTATTTGGTGTTTGCTCATGGTTGTTTCAAGGGAGTTGCCATCTTTGATATACAGAGAGACTGGGCAGCATACTGCATTCTTAGTTTTTCTCTTTTACTTCTTAGTTTTTCTCTTTTACTTCTGTTTTGTTTAGTTTTTATGATTTAGATTTAGAGGATACATATCCTCACCCTTGATGCACTTTTTTTCCTTATCTTTAATGAAATTTATTTTTCTATATAATTTTTTTTCCGGATCTGTGGAGTGCGGAGTACATTCCCCCTTCCTTGAACCCAAAAGGCTTGGTTGTTGTTGCTGCTGCCATCCCCATCTTGGATGGATGAATTATATAAAGAAGACAAATGATAGAGGCGAGGGAAAGCTAGATAAGATTATTCAAATTGGATATTTCATACTTGCAGCCATGTTTATGGATACACCAGTGCAGGAACTTTTCAGTGATGTCATATGCACTTTTTTTTTTGGGTAAAGCAGTGAGGCCCCACCACTAGGGTGGGGCCTAAGGGATCCCTGTAGAGGGCCCGGGGGGGAGGGGGGATAGGGGATAGGGGGGAGGGCATTGGGGGGGATCGAACCCCCCCGCCCTCCAATAATGTCATATGCACTTTAGAGTGGGACATTGTGTTGTTACGGAAGTATTTATTGGAAAACCTTTCACTGGTTGTTTCTTGTTGATTGACAACCAAACATATCAATTGATTTTGCCTGTGTTTTCTTGGTGGGTTTTTGCAATTGGAGGGACACCAATTTATGCGGACTTATTTTTTTTGTTATAGATATAAAAGAACTTGACCTGACTGGGAATCTGCTTTCAGAGTGGAAGGTATGTTCTGTGACCAGGTTTTATCCGCTATTCTGTCCTGGCTAAGGCTGCAGCTTCAAGTCTGCTACTTTTCAACATGCCATGCAAATCTTAGCTTTAACTTTAATTGATTAAAACTGCAGATGTTTTTCTTTTGCTAAACTCAAAAATAGCTTTTGGTTGGGATGTTAGTAGCTTTGTATTGTCAAAATTTCCTTTATATTTTAATATTCTGATTGTGATTACTAGGATTCATGCATTTATATTGCATTTTCTTTTGGGAGATCATTTGATTAATTATTTGATTATTATGATAGTGCTACTGAATAATTTAATAGTAAAGCAGTAATGGATCAAGCTAATGACAGTTCCTATTAGCTTCACAGTTTTACTTGTTTGTTCCCTCTGAGTTCTCTATGTTAGATGCTATTACTCATTTAATATATATAATTCTTTTGAATGGGTAATCTTTGGGTACATTTAAGTGAGTTTGCTGTATAAGTTTTTTTATCAAAAAAATAAAAAGTTTACTGAATAAGATAAGAGAAGATCCAAAATGTAAGGATAGTTATACGATGTGTTGCTTTAGTTCCGTATAGACAGTTGCTCCACTGACTTTTATTGCAAGTTCTGTTCCCTGATCTGTTTGTTGAACACTGATAAGATAGTGTGTTTAATTTAAGAATGTTTTAGTTTTACTCAATATTGGGGCATATAGTCTATAAAAATCTCCCTTTATTTAAGGATTGCCATTCTTAATTTTTGTTTTACTTGTTTAAGGATTGGGGCATTGTAGAGGTTAAAATTTAAAATATGTTGGAGAGACTATCTAGAGATAGGAAGTTTGATGCCAAGGCTCTGCCCGGCTCGCTCTGCCTCTCATCATTTTTTGCTGGTCATTCAAAATGGTTATGGTGTTATTTATTGGTGAAAAAGTGTATGAGCTTGAAGGTGGCAAAGCACAAGAAAACGAGAGGGGGGGGGGTTTGAATTGTGCGTGAAAATTTCTTCCCTTTTTTCTGCTAACTCAAAATCTTTTTTCTCAAGTGTTGACACTGAGAAGGGGTAGTTAAGCAGATATTATCAGCAGAGTAGAGTGACCTTACTTAACTTAAGTTTTAATCCTTTTAAGAAAATTCAGAAAACCTTTCTGTTCTTAACAGAAATAAGCTTTTATAAAACAGGAAGTATTATTTAATGTAAGCTAGTACAAACTAAGATCTTGATTCAAAACTCGATTTTAAATGCGGAAGCAAGTTTGAATCTTAGCTAAAAGTGAATAATCCTGTAAACAGAATAAGTTCTATTACTTTTAGAGAAAAACTTTATTTTAAGTTGAGATAGGTTTTGAACACAAGTAGTGACATAAAGGTTAAGAGAGAAGAGTTAATCCCAAAGATTTGTATTGGTTCGGCCAAAACGAACGTGCCTACGTCCAGTCCTCAGTCACCACTGAGATTTTTTATTGCCGCGCGTATTCTTTCCTCAACACTAGCTTCTCCAAGTTAGATTGCAAGTAATCTTTCTTTCACACTAGCCTCTTCAAGCTAGGCAGACTCAATTATCTCTCACACACTAGCTCAACACTCTAGAAAATACCTATGATCACTAACGGATCAAGGGTACAAGATATTAAATGAGAGTTTGTATTTGGGTAGGCTCTAAAAGCACAGAGAGTGGATTACAATAAGACAGGGTGAGCAAAGGCAGAATACTGTTCTATTGCATCTCTGCGAAAATTTTCTAGTTCAATCCTTCAAATAGCCTTAAAAAACCTAGTGCAGTGCAGAGAGAGAGAAGCTAGCCGTTGAGGCTGTCACGCTGCTCTGTGTCAGAAAAGTAGCTTTTCTGATTGTGACGTTGAGTATAGTGTTGACAATGACCTTGCTCAACTCGACCTTTCTTAGCTTGACCTTGCTCAACTCACTTTGCTCAACTTAGACTTTGCTCAGTTGGAATCCTTCAAGCTTGTCATTTTTTAACTTGATTCGTTCAAAGTAAACCTTGCTCATCTTGTCCAAAAGTGCTTCAAACTTTCTCAGCTTGCATGCAACCTTTCTCAGCTTGTTAGCATTTGTTCTGATAAACCTTTCTTAGCTCTTCAAGATGCTTTTCATTAACTATTGATCATTCTGAATGAAGCCTCGTTCTTTCTCATCTCGAAATATGAGCTGTTGCAAGTCTAGATTTATTGAAATTTCACATCTGAACAAGAATCCACTTAGACCATAGTTAGAGGTTAAATAATAATTCAAATAAGATAGTTTGTTGATCATCTAAACATGATTGGAAAAGTATGGAAAAGGTAGGGAGTGGACAACTTCTTTGGTGGACAATATTATGGTTTCAGTTGTGGGAAACAATCAACGATGGTTGTGATAAATATGCTGACTTAGTTAGCTTTAAGATGGCGATATTTTAAGGGAGTTGACTTTTCTAACATGTCAAGAGATTGGACAGCCTTGATATATTTCATTTTTATTGTTGTATCTTTTTTTTTTGGAGGATACCTTAGTATCCGCATAGTTGTACTTTCCCTCTTTTCTCTCTAATAAGACTCCTTTGTCTGTCCAAAAAAAAAAACAGTACAGTGATCAAGTTGCAAAACTCCCTTTTACTTATTGTGCATGGTCCACTATCTTGTTAGTTATTGATTGACGGTAATTACCATTTAGTCTCTTTTCAATTAATTTTTTTGCAGGATGTTGTTACAATTTGTGAACAGTTACCTGCCCTGGGGGCTCTCAACTTATCTAACAACTTAATGTCACCATATAAATCTGAGCTTCCATTACTGAAAAGCATCCGTGTTCTGGTTTTAAATAATACTGGTGTAGACTGGGAGCAGGTTCCCTTCTATATCTTTCTTAACTTATGCCGCTTGCTTAAATTCCCTTAAATGTTTAATTAGGCACTGCTAATATTGACTTTTTAACTGGGCAGGTTGAACTGCTTAGACAATCATTGACAACAATTGAAGAGCTACATCTTATGGGAAATAATATAAGCAGAATACTGGTATGTTGTCTTTGGTTCAATGGTGCTTGTTAAATATCTTAAAATCTGTAGGCTTAGATGTCTTCCCCCAAGTGGCATAACCTTTTGAGTACCTCAGAACCTGTATTTCTGATGTGCAACTTGGGGCATCTGAACAACAGACCTCCCCCTTCTCCCTACTCCACCCCAAAATAAAGTAAAATGGAAAAAGATTCCCATATCCAGGTCCACCACACCATTAGAATTCCCCAAGTGATGGTATTAGAATGGAAGCCTAACATAAGTAGGGAATAGCATTGCGGATACAGTCTTCACTCTTCAGTATCTCTCAGCCTTTTATGTTTCCGCTTCTCCTCAAATATTTGTTGTTTTACAGGTAGTGGGGGGCGGAGGGGACAAAAAAACATGTATCTGATTATAGGGAAGCTAATAAACATGTTTTCTATATGGTAAACAATTAAATTATGATAATCAGAAAAGAAAAATAGAAATATTGTGATAGCTGTTACAGTGACATTTGGGATGCTTTATCAAATGTGTATTCTCATATCTGGCACTTTGGATCTGCTACACTGTTTTTGTTTTGACATTAAAATCAATTCTTAGGAACGTAGTTAATGGGATAGGGCAGTGTGCTATTTTTAGGATGGACTGAATAAGAGAATTCCATTTGTACTTAGGTTTTCACTTTCGTGTTTAATTTTATGTTGTTCTACAAATTTTTATCAACTATATAAAGTAAATTACTAGCATTTTTAACCCTTCTAATTTTCCTTTTCTGTTCAGCCTATGTCATCCTCTATGGTTCAGGGATTTGATTCTCTGCGGCTATTGAATTTGGAAGATAATTGTATAGCTGAATGGGATGAAATCATGAAGCTATCTCAGCTAAGATGGTTGGTAAAGACAGAATGTGGCCAGTTCTACAATACAGTCCTGACTTCGGGTGGGACTAATGCTGTTTTAACCACATTTGACTTTAATAACTAAATCTTCGTCCATGTTGACCACACCTAAATTTACCACTTATTACTTGATCTAAGTTCTAACCACTTAATATTTTAGTTAACCGCTTATTATTTGAGTTAACTGCTTATCGTAAGTGGTTAGCATGAGAGTAAAATTGTTTAATTAAAGTGAAATGTGGTTAAAGTCACAGGTGGTATCTGTACCACTGGAAGTTCTAATTGTATCTTAGAACTGGCCATAAGTATTTAGTTCCTTTCTCGTTTCTGTTTTTTCTTCCCTAGAACAATGACTCTGCTTTTGGGTAGATATGTTTTTGTCTATTGATTTGCTAAATTTTCGTAGTTGGTATGTTTTGTTTCAGTTTGGAGCAGCTTTATTTGAACAAGAATTGTTTGAATTTTATTTTTTATCCTGATAATGGTTGGCAGTATGAATCAGAAGTTACATGCTTTAAGCCCTTTCAAAATTTGCGCTGCCTTCTATTAGGTAATATAGTACTATTCCTCTCAATAGAGATCATCATACTGCAATGAAGTATGGATTGTGGATATCAGCTGACTTTAAGTCTTTCCAATTCATCCTTCAGGTGATAACAACATTGGGGATCTGGCCTCTGTTGACTCGTTAAACTTGTTTCCTAATTTGGTGGTAAGGTTTATATTGTGAAGTGGTTATTATGCTTGCATATTTTATTTTAATTCTTGATTATGCATGGCATTGGCATGGATGCTGTGATGTATCTGTAACAATGAGTCTAGGACCATGGGCTGTTATATCAAATAATCCATTTGAAAATGGTACATTAAGGATGCAATTCAAAATTATTGTGTAGCTACACTTATAAGTATTTTATGTGCAGGTCATCCATGTCTGCCTATAATTTGATTAAGTTATTACCTCTCCTGCTTTTTGTAAATTATTTTTTTAGGTGTATATTCTATTGTAACTACTCTCATGTGGATATATGCAAAACCAATATATGGCTTTAGGATGTAATCTGGCTACGGATTCATAATTTATCATTTTTTTCCGACCTTGATTTCTGCATAGAGCTCGTCTTGTGGTTTAGAGATTGAACTGGGGACCAAGTCTTTAAAGAAGGTTATGGCTGTACCAATTACAAAAAAAAGACGGTTATGGGTGGCTACACATAACTTATTACTGCACTCTACCTTATATTAGAGAATAGTGAAGTAGAGAGGAAGAGGATTGGATGTCCTCTAAAGAGAAACAAGAAAAATAGAAACCAGGAAGAGATAAAAAGACATACAGACAAAGCAAAGCTTGTTAATCTCTCTGCATATCCAACATTGAAACCTCTTTGAAAAATCTTGAAAAATCCATTACTGAGCACCATAAAGAAGCCAAAAAAAATGTTTAAACACTTTATCTCATAACAGACGGTTACCAAGGTTTATCCTTATCTGCACTCTACTTCTTGGCAATGAATAATTTCTTCTCGTTTTGTTTTGGTCTGTTTTACATATGCTTGAGCAGAGGACCTTTACAAGTTTCCTTTGAGAAAGTTACTAATCTGTTTTGTGCAAGTTTTCTTTCCTTATCACAATAGGGAATATTCTTTCCTTTTGTTTCTATTTTTCTCTTCTGTGTGTGTGTGTGTATTTTGTTTTTTTTTTTTCTTTCTTAAGTTTAAGTTATTTGCATTGTATTCTTAAAAAAGAAAGGTTCTGAGTTCGTTGATTTCAAATTATTTAACTAAATAGCAAAAGATAAACACTGGTACACTGGACGATTCAGGGTGTATTTTAGTTTGCAATAATCACCACAGTAATGGTTTATTTTGCTAGAACAGATTTTTACAGATGGTAGCTTCTATTCTAATTATTTATCTTTAATAACAACAAAGGATATCAGGCTTTCTGAGAACCCAATAACTGATTCTAGAAGAGGTGGAGTTCCAAGATTTGTTTTGATTGCTCGTTTAGCAAAAATTCAGATATTGAATGGGAGTGAGGTAAATGATGGAAGATCTCTCTGTTGCTTTTTTTTTTTGGCTTCTTTTGTATACTCTTTACTGATTGTAATGTATTCATTTCTAATTTACCTTTCAGGTTACCCCCCGTGAAAGGAAGGACTCTGAGATTAGGTATGTTCTCAGATTTCTTTGCTTTTATATACCTTTTTGGCGACTAAAACATTCTTTGCAATTATCAATTGTGTGTATTTTTTGTCAAGCATTTTCTCTTGCAGTGCTGTTCTTGATTTTATATTATTGATGTTCAATTTCTCCTGTATATGTTTGCAGAGATTATTTGAACTCTATGTTTTGCTCCTATGTATTCTGATCTAGTTGTAGTATTTGGTTTATGCTTGTGTGAAATAAATAATGTTCCTCATTGGAGACCTGGCTTGTTCGCCACCCTACAATTTTTTCGATAAAAGAAGAAATTCATTAAGACAAAGAGAAGATAATTACAATGAATTTGGACGATAAGGGATCCACCTTAACGTAAAAGGAAAACACAAATGACAAAGAAAAAAGAAAAAATCAATGGAGCAAAGGTACCCTATCCCTCAGCATATCTGTTAGGGAAACCCCCTTAAAAGGACCATGTGCTTTACATCAAATATCAGCGAAACACCTAATTTTATCCCAAATCAGCTGCCGTGCCAAAGAAATCTCCTTAAAGATACAAGAGTTGCGCTCCAACCATATGCACCAAAGTGTAGCATAGATTGTACATTGTCACAAAAAATTAGTGCCTTTACTTCTACCAAAACCATTAAAGCTAATCACTAAAATTGGTCCAAGGACCTATTGACACCCAACATTCACCAAAAAGACCGAACAATGAATTCCACATAGAAACAGCTGCAGAACAATATAAGAACAAATAAGGAACCAATTCTAAGCAAGCACCACACATAACACACATATAAGGTGAAAGAGCCTTATGTGGCCTACAAACCTACAACATGTCATTAGTATTAATTCTATTAAGCATCACAATCCAAATAAAAGACTTGAACTTAGAGGGAGCTTTGGACTTCCAAAGGAGTTTATTAAGATGGAAAGTAGCTCTATTCAACGAATTAGGAATTCGAAAAAGGATTTGCATGAAAGCACCCCGGAAGGATCAAGAGACCAAATCCTTTTATCAGTTTCTTACTTTTCCAGGATACTAGTAGTATGTTTGGTTTAGCTATTGGAAACCCCCAAACCATAGTTTAGGCAAAAGCTTGTCTCTTGGAGCTTTTGCCCAAACCATGGTTTTGGGGTGCTAAACCAAATATGCACTAGGTCGCCTCCAATAAGAACACCATATCCTGTAGTTGATTGTCTATCAGGTTACCCTGCCTAAATTCTGCATCCCAATGTTTATAACATGGAGATTGTAGGAACTGACTAACCACACTCACAACAAGAGATATCCGGTTGAGTGATAGTGAGATAGTTCAATTTCCCAATAAGTCTTTGATACTGCCTTGGGTCTGATAGTGGCTCCCTTGTTTGGGTAGAAGTCTAACATTCAGGTCCATGCATGTATCAATAGGTCGACAATCCAACCTTCTAGTTTCATCCAATATGTCTAATGCATGCTTCCTCTGTGAAATCACAACACCAATAGTAGAGTGAGCCACTTCACTACCTAGAAAGCATTTAAGGCGACCAAAATCCTTGGTCTGAAAGTAATTAAAGATTATCTGTTGACTGATTCCATCCTAATCACTGTCATGGTCTGAAATTGTGTATACAGAGTGAACTCATCAACTGTCATAGTCACTGTCTTGACCCCTGATTCTATTGTGATGGGTGTAGGCTGTATGCCTTCCTGTGTAGCAGCATTGGCAAATTTCTGGCCCTGTCCCTATGCTGGCTTCCATTCAATCTCCAGCAAGCTCTCTTGACATGCCTTTCACCAAAACAATAGCAAACGTACGAACCACTATCTTGGCCACCTCCTCGACCCCCCTCCCTACTAACTACCACAGCAGCAGCCTTGCTTGCTTCGGGTGACTTGGAAGGTTCTTTATTGGTGTCTTTGCACACCTGTAGAAGTTTAGCATAAACACTACTCAAATTGGAAAGTTCATCCCCTGTGAGCGAGTGTGATTGGCTTTACTACCACTTGCTTTCCTTGTTTTTGCATCTTTTTCACATCTTTAGTGATCTCTCTTTTCTTGCTCTACTAAGGCATGGTCCTTTTGTTCAGCACTATATATATTCAGCAAAAGCTCATGAACATGGGACAGATGTTGTTTATTACCACACACGAACTCCAAATTCTCCCATAGGGGCTTTTAAATGTATCTCAATGTTCGGCGACAACATCTATTGACGGATGCAGTATGATGTGAATTTGTTAAAAAGCTTATCATCCTCCTGTATCAACTTCCTTCTTGCTGCCTTTTCCTTCTTGGGAGGTGGGTCATTTGTGGGATGCCCCTCCTTGTCAATGCTGGTCATAGGCTGTTGGATGTTTTTCTTCCATGGACCTTAATTGCTTCTGCCCATTAACTTTCTATCAATAATTCTTGTATAAGAGGAAATATTTTCAGTGACCATTTACTCCATTGCAGAGGTTGTCTCCTTTCCAGAGCATCTTTCAGTTATCTCACTTTCTTCCTCAGCCATGTCTCAAATAAGCAGCCACACAACTATAGAAACCCAAGCAATTTTGAGGCTGCTGGGACAAAGAATGCACACCAGACTATACAAAAAACAGAATACCCAATCAAAACCGCGCCTATACGAATAAGACACAAAGTTGTGTCAGAACCCTGCTGAAGCCAAATTGCAGCCTCTAGAACCTTGCTATGAGTCTATGACCAAGTTGCAGCTTCCTGGATCAATCCCCCTGCTGCCTGATCGAAAACAAGCACCTACAAAACCTCTGAAGCCGCATGCTCCCTGGGCATGCCATCAGCAGGTGTTTGATTCATTGGGTCACACAAAGAAATTCCATCTGCCAGACCTTTAGTTACATCAAATCGCAGAAGAGAACAGAGACAAAGCAACCAGTAGGAGAGGATGCAACTCTAACCACCACAGAACTAGTCAATGCTCTCAGAGAAGATAGATCATAGATCAGATTATTATTATTTTTTTCGTTTTTTTTAAAATGTAGGTTGCTGGGGTTGCTTTGATCTGGGTTCAGAACCCAGCTCTTTATACAATGTTATAGAAAATCAAGAGAGTTGAAAATTCAATGCACTCACTTAGTTTCTTAGTCTACGTACTAGTGTAGTACCCATGTAGACGTACACTAGTCCAGCCTATACTAAGATAAGCCCACAGACATGTATTAACATATTCTAACAAGCATAATGAATGGGTGAACTTCATGATTATTAAATCAAGGATTGTTGTGTGAGAAATAATTCAACCTATAAAGCACTGGTACGGCTCTCAAGCTGTCGTACTGGTGTCTGGTATTGGAACGCATACTGGACAGAAGGAAACACTGGCATCCCTTTTCCCTCACCTAATCCCTAATGTTTTCAGCCCCAATCTTCACCTGCGACGTTGCCTTCACCTGCAGCATTGCCTCTGCCTTGCGTCTTTTGTCTCTGCCCTGCGGCGTTGCCTCTGCCCTGTGACGTTGCCTTCACCAGCTTAGCATTCCATCCGTGCATCTTTGGCTGCGCATTGCATTCTTGCAGAGTATTTTTCTGTGTGTTTCACCTGCCTTGCACTTATATTTATTCTGGCACTCTATTTCTTTAGTAAATGTCCATTTTGGTCCTCCAAAGATATACACGATATCACATTGGTCCTCCATTTATAAGTACATTAAATTGTTCTTCCAAAGATATATGCGACATCAAATTGATCATTCAATATCACATTTTTGCTATCAAATAAGTTCTTAAAATGACATCAAATTGGTCCTTAAAAGAAGAAACCGATGGCATTAATCATCATTGAAGGACCAATTTGTTGTCGCTGATAAATAGAGGACTAATGTGATGTCACGTATATTTTTGGAGGACCAAAATGAGTGTTTACTCTTTTTTTTCCTTCCTATTTCATTATTATGCTTTTGGTTGATTTAAGTTTAATGGATTAAATTTAAGTTTTAAAAAAATTAACGGTTTTATGAGTTATATCAAATAGGATGTTTTATGATGTCGTATAATAGTTTTATGATGGTATTATATGCTTTTCTTATGTTTTATGAGATAATATATAATTTTTTCTATATTGGTTCTGATGTGTCGTGCTATACTCATATCAGTTTTTTAGAAAATGCTGTTGTTAGACATATAAAACCAATGTTGGGTCTTCACCTAACAACTTAAGCTATTGGGATAGTTGGTTCTTGACATGGTATCAAAGCCTCTATGATTAAGTAGTCAGGAGTTCGATCCTTGCCGCCCTCATTCTTCTAAATAAAGTTGAATTTCATCACAAGGTAGGGTGGTCCTATGCATTGTCCACGCTTTAAGCTCAAAGGGATCTACATAAAGGGGCATGTTATAGACATAAAACCAGTCTTGGGCCTTCACCTAACAGATTAAGCTATTGGAATATTTGATTCTTGACAGCTATATCCCTGTATCGTAGTGGTGCCGTATCCAGTACCCATACCTATATCTATGCTTCTTAGAATTCAACCTGTTAAGTGATGATTGTGGTTGGATTCCTCTTTGGCGACTGGCCATTAGACCCTTTTATATTCTTTCTATCTTTATACACGAGTTATGTGTGTTTTTGCAACTATGCTTACCTTCGGGTTGAGAGTTCAATTAAATTTTCATTTAGAAAGTGGTACTTGCAAAAATAACACAAATAAAAGGTGCTTCTCAAGTCTTATTAGTGTTTAATGTGAAGCAACATCTTCTCTTATTCTTATATTAGATTTTATTTACAATTCTTATGCAGGTATGTTCGGCTTGTGATCTCAAGGTTGCATTCTAATCCTGAAGAAATCAAACAGCACCCCAGGTAAATTCATGCCAGTGAATAGTTTGTGGAACCCTTGCTCTAGCATTAGTCTTCAGTATGTGTGTTGTGATGTCTATAGAAAGCTAGATCAAAATGCTATTCAGAATCAGTAACTCTAGTTTCTGATGGGATTAATGGGGAAAATATGTAAGAGTATGGTCCAGGGTGTTTAAATTGGGTTAAAGGTGTCGTGCCTAGTGAACAAGTCTGATTGAGAATTTAATCAGTAGGAATCATAGAAGAAAGAGGAAGAAAGGAAACTGAGGTTTCACAACTTGAGTTCTTAGGCATCACATCTAAGAGATACATTGATTGTCTTGGTGGCTAGGGTTCCTTTGAAAATAACTCTTAATTCATTGGTTGTGGTGGGGATTGGGGGGCAAATATGTAAGAGAGTGAGTTGAGTTGTCTAAGTGTTTTGTGCTCCTTGGTTGTTTATACAAACCAAAAATAGCACAGCAGAAAAAGAAACGACTACAATTCACAGTGGAGAGAAATATGTATATTATTTCTGAAATGAGGGAATTACAGTGGGATGAATACCCCTACTGCTACAGAGAGCTACTGCTCTCTATCCATATCAACATAACTGATTTTCCAAGATACCCCCACTACCCTGCGCCCAGCCTATTAATAACCGTAACCCACAACTCCTGTAACCACCCTCTTCTATTTTTCTTCTCTCACTGCCAGCTCAGTATATTTCACCCTCTATTTCTCCTAATATAAACGTTCCAAATCTTAGGCCCATATGACACATGGTGACCCAGCTGCTCTTTTGGATCCCATAACTCATTTTGGGCCCTATCAGTTGTGCATGAAGGGGTGATTTCAGTGTTTTGAGGTTTCATCGGTTGAAATTTAGGGATTAGAAGAAAAAGGGAACACAATGAAATGCAATTCACCAAAGAGGTTGTCTATGCTTGTGATACAAGCTACTAACCTTATACCTCTATTTACACTAAAATGATGACTATTAAAAGACAATTATATCCTTTACTTTGAGTGCACAACAAGTAATCACTTACTTAACCAATAAGACTATACTAATTTAATAATATAATATTTAATATTTCTCAACATTGTCAAAAGATTTGGAGGTGGTTGAGTCACATTTAGTGAGGCATTTTTTATGCTTTTATTTGGGATTGCAACCTCTGGGACTTTCCACTATCCAACGTGCAGTTCTCTTGTTCTGCTACCAAAGAGCACACTATGCCTTCTTGCTTGGATTATTTCCCTCCCTAGTATTTGGGAGGATATGTTCAAGCTATTTTGAAGGAAACCTTGCCATGAAATATGTTTACTTATCAACAGAATATACTATTTTGCTGTAGTTTCTATTACTGAACTTGCTTTAACTTTTACTTTTGGAAATAATATATGACATGCTACAATATCCATATCATATTGAATAGTGACATTATATAGACTTGTATGTTGATTTCATGACTATTTTGCAAGAACATTTTTGGCACTACATGGCCACATGCATGGCATGTTCTAGAATGTATCTCAAAACGTTAAAAAAAAATTGATACAGCAAGTAACAAGAAAAAACTCAAGAATGCAGCAAGGCTGCCTAGTCTCTTTGCGTATCAGAAATAGGAACTCCTTTGAAACAGCCATGAGCAGAATACCAAAGAGAAGCCATAGACATAATTCTATCCCATAACAAGCTCAGGGGCAAAGAGACACCTTTGAAGATGCGAGCATTTTGCTTCAACCAGGTGAACCAAAAGACTGCATATGTTGCACACTGCCACAAAATTCTAGCTGCCTTGTTTTTACAAGAAACTTTGTGAGGAACCAACAAAAACTGCTCTAAAGTTGTAGGACACATTCAATGCTCACCAAGAATCCTAAAATACTTTTCCATAGAATGGTATCCACTTTACAATGCAAAATTAAATGGCCTAGTCTCCTGTTGTCTAATAGAACCAACAAGAAAGAAAACTAAAAATGGAAAATAGATTGTATTGCTACTGGAATCTGAGAAGAGAGTTCCTCCTTACAATGCTGAATTAAACAGTAAAATAGAGACAATGGGTGGAGAGGATCTCCTTGCAGAAAGGATAAAAATAGGAAACAAGAAATAATACTCCCGTGAAAGAGAATACCCCCTACTGAGATGAGAATCCTCTCCTCACTGCTCTATCCCCACAACTCTCTCTCCAATCCTTCCTCCCCATTTGGTTACCTCCCCCCTTATTCATATTCTCTCTCTCATCACTTCCAATGATTCTCACATCTCCCTCCTCCACTCCTAGCCCGCCACCTGCCATTTCAGTTATGCCCTCCTTTGCCACTACCTGCCCAATTCCTCCCCACATAACCTGTAGGCCCTGTTCTTGCGGCCCAATACCCTTTGCTCCCCTTCTTTCTTTCCCTCATCTTCTATAAACCGATTTAAGAGGCCTATCATGGTCTTTATCTTCTTTCTTCTTTACACAACTCTCCTATCCACAATTTGTAGTGTTCAAGATTCTGTCTTTTCTTAGGATTTCCATTTTTTTCATAAGTTAAATGATAGAGAATTTTCTGAATTTGAGTCTCTTTTGGGTCTCCTAGGCTCTGTTCTTTTGTGTTCTAACTCATTCATTGAATAAAATCACTTTCCATCTTGATAAACCCATTTGGAAATTCAAAGCTCCCTCAAAGATCAAGTCTTTTATTTGGATTGTAGTGCTTAATAGAATTAATACTAAATTACTAATGAGATGTTGTAGGTTCATAGGCCACATAAGGTTTTTTCCCCTGATATGTGTGTTATGTGTGGTGCATGTTCAGAATTGGTTCCTCTTCTATTCTTACATTGCTCTGCTGTTGTTTTCTTTGGAATTCTCTGTTCATCCTTTTTGGTGAATGTTGGGTGTGCCTTAGATCCTGTTGAGAATCTTATCTTTCTCTCTGTAAAGTCATCCTACCACACCTACCACATGCTGATAAGTTGTCATCACTACCACACCTACCACATGCTGATGAGTTGTCATCACTACCACACCTACCACATGCTGATGAGTTGTCATCCTACCACACCTATCACATGCTGATGTGTTGTATTAATAAATGTAAAGCTTAAAGCTATTGTATATTAATAGATGTAGAATGATTGTGTCTTTTATGATGAATTATAAATAGCATACTGAGATTCATTTGAACTCAGAAGTTGAAATACAATTCATCTCTCAAGTCTCTCTCTCTCTTGGGTATTTCATTATTTCATCTCAAGTGGTCCTTGGACCAATTTTTGGTGATTAGCTTTCATGGTTTTGGTAGAAGTAAGGAGGCTAAATTTTTGTAGCAATGTGCTATCTTTGCTACACTTTGATGCATTTGGTTGGAGCATAACTCGTATTTTTTTTAAGTAGGTTTCTTTGGCACAACAACTGATTTGGGATTAGATTTAGATTTTGACCTCTATTTAGTGTAAAGCACATGATATTTTGAAGGGGATTTCTCTAATAGATATGATTAGGGATTGGGCAGCTTTGCTTTTTTTTATGTTTTCTTTTTTCATCTGTTGTCTTGTGTTTTGCTCTTATGTTAAAAATGATTCCTTATCCTTCAAACTTTTTGTAATTTCTTCTCTTCGTCTTAATGAAATTCTTTTTTTATTAAAAAAAATGGCCTACTATTTTTTAACTAAATTTGCATATAACACATATTAAGAGAAAGAGCATTGTAAGGCCTAGCATGTGATTTGTAAGTATTGTTTCCCAAGCAAAGGATTTGATCTTGGAGGACTTTCAACTTCCAAATGGGTTTGTCAAGATGGAATTATTGATGGCTAGGAGAATAAGTTAGAAACTGAAAGAAGTATTTACCAAAAACACATCTAAAGAATTGAAATTGATTTAACTCTTTTCTGGCCCAACTTGTTAACTCTAGGGCTATAATCTTTTAAAGACACTACCCCTGTTGGCCTTGAGGCCCAAGTCTGGGAAATGATAAGACAAATAAATTTTGAACGATTTGATACTATATTAAGAAAAATTAGAAGAAAGTTGTATGTAAGTATAGATGAAAAATTATTATAAAAATATTTACCTTTATGGGCTTTTGGTTCGCAGATTTTTTTTATTCCTGGGAATCTTTACACGGGAATGTTAGATTCTCATGTTTGGTACAAGTTTTGAAAAACATTCCTATCCAAAAATGATTCCTGGGAATGATTTTTGCCCAACATTCCTACACTTCCATTCTCATGGAGGGAGATGTGTTTGCTACATTCCCATAGCATGATAATATTTTTGCCATGTGAAATGTCTAAAATATCTACTATTTTATCGTCATGTTATCAACCAACAAGTGTCACATCACTGTCAGTGACCACCGCCGACTACCATCCGCGGCGACCAATCACCAGAATCTGGTCACCCCCGTCACTGTCTCAAGTTGACAGTGGCCAGGCGACTTCAGCCACTACGCTGGTCATTGGAATCCGGCTACCCATGCTGTCATTGGCGGTTGAAAGTGATTGATGACTTAGGCCACCGTGTTAGTGACAAGAGTTAGTCGAGACTCGTCAAATAATAAAAATAACCGGTTCACAAACTAATTTGTAGTATAGAGAATGAATCGAATCGTCTCGCAAGGATCCAAAAACAAAGATTTAATTAGATCAAGATAATTAGAAAAGGGGGGATTTTGTTGTTGATTAACAAAATTAACAAAAGTACGAGACTTAAAGTTGTAAACAAATCTAAAGAAACAACTAATTCAAGGAAATTTACCGATCTTGAGTTTAACTTATCATTGATCACAAGGAATTCACTTAATTGCTAATCATGTTCTTGGCCTTAAATCACATCAAGAAGCCTTAACATGATCCAAGAATTCTCTACTAGATAAACATCTAGGATTTGATTAACCAATGTTAGATAAAGTAAGCAGCATCCAACATAGATTAACTTAAGATCCATAATTTAATCAAGCTAAACAATCCATCAAAAAGCTTTAATATATTGTTTAGTCTTTGTGATCCTCTTTGAATACATGATTATAAAACTATTATCACATCATCATTTAAATCAAATTAAGCAATTTAATTTAGATAAAAATCAAAAGAGGAAGAAGAGAAACTTGAATAATAATTAAGCAATATGAACAAGCGAAACAAGATCTCCAAATTAAACATCAAGATGGCTAATCCCTTGGATTGATTATAAGAGCCTAGCCTTCCATGGATGGGAAGGAAGAACTCAGAAATAAAAGAATAAAAACGAAATTATAAAGAGAATGGAGAATAAGAGAAAAAACTCTCACAAATACTCAAACTTTCTTCAAAATTACTTCAAATTCAATTATGTCTAATACAAAGAGATTGACTCTATTTATACTTATCCTAGAAGCCAATTTGTACATGTACATAATCTGAATACAAGCTGTAAAAACATGGAAATTGTCAAATATGGAAGCTTGATGCATGGTAGGTGGGTTGGTGTATGGTTGGTGGCTTTTAGTCAGCAACTCTTATCTGATTTCTGACTTTATTTTCATGACTTAAATGGTGCATTTTAGCTTGGAGGTCTTCATGAAAGCTGTAACCAGTTGTCTCCTTAAAATTTTGGCTTTGGAATCATACCATTTGGACTTTTAGAACTCAAGAAATGCCAAAAACATTGCACCTACCTCAAGTTAGGTTGGCAGAACGTGTTTCCAAATTCAAACCAACTTGTAGCTTCATAATCATGCCTAAAACGACATCTATTGACTAAATGGTCTTCAGTGAAGTTGCAGATATGGGTCTTATCTTTCCAATGGCCAAGTTTCAGCCCAAGTGGAGGCCTATAACCCACTATATAGTCCAATATATGCACACTGCCCAGATTTCCGTGACAGCAAACTCATTCTGCATTGCAAGGCTATTTTGGACTCTTAGAAGTCTGATCCAGCTCTTGAATTCTTATGAAACTTATAGAGCCTTGTCTTAGCTTTCCAAAGACACCAAGATCACCTCAAATGGAACACCGAGTCCCAAGTTATGGCCTAACCTAGGAGGAAAGGTCAAAATGCATCAAAATCCAAGAATTGTTCACAATTTGCATTAAAGCCCAATGAAGCACAACAACATTAAACTCATCTAAAATACTAATATTGGGCATAATAAACATCTAATAAAGCCTAATACAAAACTAACATAAGTGTCTCAAATTGATTGATCAGTTAGTTATCGGAATCCAGCCACAGCTTGACACTGACGGCAGTTGACAATGGCCAGCAACTTTGGCCACTGCACCGGTCACCGAAATCTAGAGACTTCGGCCACCACCATAGTCATCAGAATCCAACCACCACTGTCGCCGCTGGCAGTTGATAGTAGCTAGCGACTTTGGCTACTGTTGTCGACAATTGACAGTCACTGACTTGGGCCACTGCCTGCTCGCCGATGGTTGGAGTCATTCTTAGAAGTGCTTTTAGTCAACCAAACATAGTAATCATCATTACTGAGAATATCATTCTTAGGCATGTTATTCCTGAGAATGTTTTTTGAAAGCTTGAACCAAACACCCCCTTAAGGTAGGTTAGTTGGGTTTTAAACATTACTGCAAGTAGGAAGTGAGAGAAATGAGAGACTTCGAAGAAACTCATCCAACAAAAAGGATCAGCAGTTTTTATAGTGTTACTATCATTTTTGCTTTCAAAGTCACATGTTATTAAGCAGCACACTTGGGCTTAATGGACTCAATGAGTAAACTAAATATTTATTGTACAGGATGAATATTTAATATTAGAACCCATATTATTTTATCCAACTTTTTATTTTGGCTGCCATGGGGCGGGGGTCTTCCCTGAGGCAGCTCCGCCACTGAAATGAGGTATTTTCTTCATTTTTTTTCTTATTTATTTGTAGTAGTCTGTTGGGCATGTTTTCGTTTGCTGGTGAGGTCTGTACCACATGAGCATAACATGGAAGACAACTATTTTGGGAGATGTCCTAGAACTTCTCTCCTCCACTTTCAGTATACATTGTTTTCTCTTTTGCACCTTCGGTTGGACCTGAATGTTGAGAGCATTTTCATTTTCAAAATAATGTTTTAAAATTGAAACTGGGGTGTAGATAGGAGTATCAAATAATTTCTATCTACGTTGAAATGTTTTGTGAACGTACTGATATACTTCATTACAGGTTTTCTGAGCTTAAGAATTTTCATGGAATTGAGGATGAAAGGCCTGCAATTGGAGCTGCTGGCCTGCAAACAATTAGCTCAGGATTCTTGTGTATGGACTATGGATGTCAGTTTGTGCATTGGTTTCTTCTTTGGAACTTGCAATCACTTATTAACTTGATATAGATTAATGCAGCTATCACTCTGAAGTGTGTTGGAGCATCCATGGGTGAGAAGCCAACATTGACAAAGAAGCTGCCAGCAACAACTACAGTTGAATATCAAAATTTTTCTTGTAATGTAATGTTCAGTCTGTTAAGACTCAAGACAGCCTTTCTGATTACCTTTTTTTTTTCCCAGGTTGGTAAGCTGAAATTTCTCTGTGAAAGCATTTTTAAGCTGCAATCCATGAAGCTAAAATTATTTCTTCAAGAAGAGGTTTGTTTTTATTAGACTCTGCTATTTATTATCATGATTGCCTGATTCAAATTTTCCTAAAAGGGAAGCAGCACCCTCAAGACAATCTTAAAAAATCATTTTATTCTGCCTAGATTGATGCAAAAAATTTCAAACTGATATGCTGGAAAAACTTGGTTTTTGTGACGGAGAAATTTCTTGTGGGGAATGAGGGAGGAAGGGCTATAACTAGGCAGATGAGCCATATTTATTTATTTCCCTCCTAAGAATTTTTTTACGATAAAAGAACTATGCAGGAGTGAAATGAATATTGTTTCTTGATTTAGTTACATGTCTTTGAATTTACAGGACTCTCCATTACCACTGCTGCTTGACAATGATATGTCATCTCTTATGGACCTTGGAATTGGCAAAGATTCAACTATCCTTATTGACGAAGAAAATTGATAGATATATCAGAAAATTTGTGAAGAGCTTCTCTCATGCTGAAGTATGTATCATGTTCTGATTAGCTGCAATCTTACAAGTGTGCTTGCAAGTATGGCTTTAAAATGAATATATTTGTAAGCGGTACGCCTATTGAGTTGGTTACAGTATATTTGTTCGGCATCAGCTGAAGTTCTTATTTTGGGGTTTTGATGCACCATTTAATTGGATGGTCTGTCCCCTCCCATGCCACAACTGTTTTCTGTGAATCTCCAGTTATTTTGGTTCAATCGCAAACAAATTTGGGCCTTTTACTCCTAGAGAGTATAATGGTATTATTTGAAAAATGACAGTAAAAATAGAAACGAATACATCGACCAATACAGCATTTCTTCATGTAACTAAATGAATAGCGTTTCATTAGGGAGAAAAGACAGAAAAAAGTGCCGCGGTTGAAGCTCGTAGGAATTTGGTATGAATATGATTATATTATACTCTGTACGTTAACGGATCTCTAGTTATCTTTTGTAGTTTCATAGTAGCATGTCTTTACTTGTGTCATGTATTTACCAAAGGAAAAAGGCGTTCCCTTCTGACACGTTCAAAGGTCAGTTTGTAGCTTTAAATCTCTCCAACATATTTGAGACAGGAGTAGTTAACCCTCCCTCTGATTGATTGTGTAGTCGCATACGGCATAATTCTAACATGCATGATGAGTGAACTAGATTAAGACGTTGCAACAGATTTTATGTGC
Organism: Styphnolobium japonicum; assembly: GCA_023212625.1. Classification (NCBI taxonomy): domain Eukaryota; kingdom Viridiplantae; phylum Streptophyta; class Magnoliopsida; order Fabales; family Fabaceae; genus Styphnolobium; species Styphnolobium japonicum. The sequence continues at coordinate 12,235,960 of JALBWW010000003.1, read as the reverse complement.
GAACTAGATTGCTAAGAATTGAGGTTCTCACTTCTTCTGTGAAGCACTTGATCAAACCATCTTAAATATGAATGAGCAACTCACAAGTCAAAACCAAGATTTCGGCGGACAATCTGCTGCCCTCGATGAACTCCATGTCGAAGATCATGGGTCTTGGAGATGAGTAGCTAGTGGAGCATGATAATTATTGAGAAAGAGGAGGGGTAAATGAGAGGAAGGAGGGCCGTGCACGGTGGTGGAAGAAAAGGAAGAGAGTTGGGATTTGTTTCACAGGATAAAAACCTTCATAAATAATAAAGTAAACATTTAGTTTGGTCTTTTAAAAATACAAGTAACATTAGTTTAATTTTTTAATAATTGGTGATATCTAATTTGTGATATTAAATTGGTTTTTTAATGTTAAATTTTGACATTAAATTGGTCATTCAATGTATTTTTTGACATCAAATTGATCATTTAATGACATAAAATAATTCTCTAAAAAAATCAATTTGATGTCACACAATTATTATAAGACTAAATTGATGTCATTTATATTTTTAGGAGATTAAATAAATATTTACTCTAAATAATATAACAACTTCTGGACACTCCTATCTTTATTATATAGATCTTTTTTAAGCTTTTAGAACATGTGTTATGATGAGAATTATTAGGCCTTGTGGTGATGATTACTTACATAAACTTTATTTGGAGCTAACAAAGATAAAGTTTAGTGCTTTTGTGAAGCTAGCAAAGTTAATTCAAATCAACAAGTTTGTAGCATCATGATCTAATGCCATAGTCAGAATCCAACGAAGTAGTTAGATAGCCAGATTTTGCTGAGCGAGTCCTCTCTTGGGCTCTAGCTCTAGCTGAAATGGGAGCCAACATAGAATTGTCACTAGGAAAAATGACTTTAAGGATTAGCTTGGTGAATAATAATTCTCAATTGGTTCATTTTAAAAATTAATTAATTATTCAACTAATTTAATTAATAATTTATAAATAGTTAACTAATAATTTATTTTTATTTTAATACTTGATATGTGGTTAACTATATGTAAATTATTGATTAAATTAATTGAATAATTAATTAATTTTTAAAATGAACCAAATGAGGATCACTTTTAACCAAGCTAACCCTATGAGTCATTTTTCCTTGCCACTATAAGCCATGGAAGATTCAGGCTGGCTTAGATCTATGAAACTGGAACCAAAGAAATACCCTTTTGTGCATTACATTTTTTTGGTACAATGTGCATTACATTTGCTATGGAAGGAGAGTTTTGGACATTATATTTTCGCCAAAATCTAATCTAAAAAACATGTTTAATTCACAGCATCTCCAAAACTAAACGTAAAACTTAAGAAGCTGGTTTGGTATTGTGAACTCCATTGATGAATTGCTTGACCGATCCCAGTTCTCTTTGCAGCGTTTTGTGGCAACAGTGCTAATTCATCCCAAAGAGATTCTTAAATACATCTAATGTAAGACGATTATTTATATATATCACTCAATGTGTGCCACATTGAGAGGTATGTGTGCCACATATGTGATGTGAGTTATGGTTAGCAAAAAAAAAATAAAAAAAAAATGTAATGGTTAAAGTTGAAAATAATGATGTCTCACATAATCGATGGGCACACATTGAGTAGTATAGTATAAGAGTATTGTTTTATATTTTTTTCTGTTTTCTATTTAATTTTTTTAAACAATTATATATATTTTTTGCATGTTTGTTAAGGTGAACCAAATACGTGGGTAATAACATTTTACATTATTCGTTTTTTACAATAACCAATGTTAAATGAGCGATGTAGAGACGTTGGTGGAATTAAATTTCACCCATTCCTACACTTAATTATGCTCTCAAACTAGTCATTTTTTACATGTAAGAAAGATTTTTCAAATTTGTCCTTTGAATAAGATTTGATAGTCGATTATTAAATTTTTAATTTAGCTGCCTATACTGTGTGACGCTTTAGAAGTGGTTATCACAATGCATCTTAAAACTATTATTTTCCATTAGAAGTCTTCATTTTTTTCCTTATTCATTTTGCATTTCAAATTTGATCATATACCATGGAAATTCTTAGAAGCACATGCTTGCAGCTTTACCGCCTTCAAATTAGATAGGCTACAAATCTTATGATTGGCCAGGGTAATATACTTATAGGATGACTCAAGTAATAAGTAAGTTTGAGCTTAGTGATGGTAGAATATTTGTAATGTCAAATATTCGAGCTTATAAGAAAATATTTATGTAGAGAGGTAATCTCAATACTCAAAACATGATTAGTATCACATGCAAAGGGTGTGAGAATACTTGGATAAAGATTAAAATAAAATCATAACTTAATCCTTGATGGCAATGATACAAATTGCTTGTATTTGTATGAGAAAGAAACTTTTAAATACTTGATACAAATCCTAGTCTCAAGACCTTTGGCTTTCTTTAGATGGGAAGGGGTGATTTTTTCGATTTTTTGTTGTTGTTTTTGTTACTTTAGGATTGACTTGGATTTTAAGGAATCCTAAGTTGTAGGGAAAAAATGAAAGGAAAAATGACCTAAGGATTAGCTTTGTGATCAGTAACGACTATTTGGTTTATTTTGAAAATTAATTAATCATTCAATTAATTTAGTAAATAATTTATATACAGTTAACTACATATTAAGTATTAAAATGAAAATAAATTATTAGTTAACTGTTTGTAAATTATTAATTAAATTTATTGAATGATTGATTAATTTTTAAAACGAACCAAGTTATCATTACTCTTTATCAAACTGGCTCTTAAAGGTCATTTTTCCAAAATGAAAAAAAAGTTAAAATATTTTTTAAAAATGCACAAAATTATTATGATGCTTTTTAGAATAACTCTAGGTTATTTTTTTGCTCTTTACGATCATTTTTGTTTAAGAGTAAGACTATTCAAGCTTGTCCGACCAATAATATTTTTTAAATCCAATTTTTAGAGGTAACTTACAAATTTTGTGTCATATTTATTTATTTTTAATAATAACTCTTTACAATAAAATAATCATAAAAAAGTGATTGTTTCAATATATAATTTTAAAAGTATTACATAAAAAATATACATCAAGATAAAATAGAATGACGTTCAACAATATTTCTTCTTAAAAGTTCCGGTTTGGTTAACAGTAAATATAATGCTCACATAAAAAAGGAAAAAAAATAGTGTTCAAATTAGCAAAATTTTACAGAAAGAACGAACAGTGTTAGAATGTGTTTGGAGTCATAAAATTTAAGAATTAGTTTAACTTATAAATAAAAAAATTTATTTAGAAAATTATAAAACAAGAATTAATTTAATTTTGAATTTTTTTTTAATTTTAATTGTGTATACGTGAAAATTTAATTAAATTTGAATTAACTTGATTTTAATTTTAATTATTTTAATAATTAACTTTATCTTTATTAGTTTAGTTATTTTATTTATTATAAATATATAATAAAATAAAATTAATGAATCTTTAATGTGTTCTAAATATTTTTTTAGTTTATGATTAGGATATTTTTTCATCCGAAAAGTAGAAGACTAATATCACGAAATACTGTCTAGAAGCAAAGATATAACCCAATTACATTTTATCCATATACATTGCTCTAATGATCAAATTTAAGAGAAAATAGTTAAGGTATCCAAACTTTTTCTACTTGTATCAACGCAAGTTGGTAAATGAATTCAAATTAAATATTTTTTAATGAATTCTAAAAATAAAAAATTCTAAATTAAACTAAATTAAATTCATTCACTTTTAATCAAATTAAATTAATTTTTTTATATTCCAAACAGTGTAGGGACAAAATTGTCCCTCTGACTGTACTAGGTTTTACAATTTTACTGAAAGGAGGAGACTGAACAAACATGAAATGAACAATGTTGTTTGGGATCAACTTCTGTATCCTCTCAAAAGGACTTAACCGCTTTGAAGTCCACTTTAGAAGCTCCAAAGCTTCTGCCTTTTTATTTTCACTTTTTTTATTCAGAACCTGTGTTTTCCTTCCCCTTGTTTCTACTTACCTGAGCAGCCACAAAAATGCTCTCTTTGAATGTTGTTCCGTCATCATCCTCTGTCACTTTCATCAGACCCATTCACGAATGCTTCATAAATGCATCTCCCCTTCTCAACCCAAATCTGCTCAGTAGGTTTCAGAGCCACAAGAACCTACACTGCTACAAAACCACTTCTCAGATTCATGAATCAGGTTTCAAAAGTTCCAAACTTTCTTTCATGCCCACATCGCAGATCCAAGATTCAATCACAAATTTAAGCTCTTTTAACAGATTCCTCTCATACCCATTTGAGTTTTCAGCAAAACCCAGACACCAAATCGTTAAAGCAGCATCTGATGTCAATCCTGAAGGAGAAAGTGTTGCTCCCAATGATCCCAAATCTAAGAATCCCAAACTTGCTCTAGTTTTTGGGCTATGGTACTTCCAAAACATTATCTTCAACATTTACAACAAGAAAGCGTTAAACATATTCCCATTTCCATGGCTTCTTGCCTCTTTTCAGCTCTTTGTTGGGTCCATTTGGATGCTTGTGCTCTGGTCCTTAAAGCTCCAACCTTGTCCGAAAATCTCAAAACCTTTCATCATTGCACTCCTTGGACCTGCTTTGTTCCACACAATAGGCCACATCTCAGCTTGTGTTTCATTCTCTAAAGTGGCTGTTTCCTTCACCCATGTCATCAAATCTGCAGAACCTGTTTTTTCTGTCATATTTTCTTCGGTCCTTGGTGATAGATATCCTATACAGGTTTGGCTCTCAATTCTACCTATTGTGCTTGGTTGTTCTTTAGCTGCTGTTACTGAGGTGTCTTTCAATTTACAAGGATTGTGGGGTGCCCTCATTAGCAATGTTGGTTTCGTATTGAGGAACATATATTCTAAACGAAGTTTACAGAATTTCAAGGAAGTTGATGGATTGAACTTATATGGATGGATTACTATAGTTTCATTGCTTTACCTGTTTCCAGTGGCTATTGTGGTAGAAGGTTCTCAGTGGATCCCTGGGTATTACCGAGCAATTGAAGCTATAGGCAAACCATCCACGTTTTATATATGGGTTTTGCTGTCTGGGGTGTTCTACCATCTTTATAACCAATCATCTTACCAAGCCCTGGATGAAATTAGCCCATTAACTTTCTCAGTTGGAAACACAATGAAGAGAGTGGTGGTGATTGTATCTTCAGTTTTGGTGTTCAGGAATCCTGTTAGACTTCTTAATGCACTTGGATCCGCCATTGCAATTCTTGGGACTTTCCTATATTCACAGGCAACATCCGCAAAGAAAGCAAAGAAAATTGAAGGTGAAAAGAGTAGCTAGAGAAAAAGAAGGAAAAAAAGACATATTAGAGAGAGAGAAAAAAGGGGTTGAATATTCAAATATTTTCTGTGAGCCATGTTAGATTTAGAAATTAATTGACTAATATCTGCCATTCTGGTTTCTTTTGAACTACTGCTATGGTTTCTCTATTGATGTTTTAAAGCACTTTTTCTTAGTTTGTTTTCATGTATATGATTTATTCTTGCTTGATTTATGTTAAATAGATCACGATGAAATAAGAATTTGAGTATGGAATGTTGATTCATCTGAGTGTTGCTTTACTGCCTATAGCAAGCTGATATGATTCGCTTCAACATTGAACTTCTAGTGATTGAAGGAAAAGTTTTCTTATGTCTGTCTCATGGAAATTTACTTTCACTTTAGTCATGATACTTTCATACTGTTCATCTCATTCTTGCTATCAGAATTACAAATGATATTCTTGAACTTTCATTTACTTGCTTAAGATTTTAGATTTCATTTAATTTGATACTACCTACTACAAACCCTGAAAGCCCTATTTCTCCGTCAGCGACCATAACTCATAATTGAGCATGAGAATATTTTGTTGATTTTCAAATTACAGTACCTTCACTAATCTGTGTTCTCATGGATTTCAAGTAATCTCGCATTCTTTTGATTATATTGCTGATCATCAAAAGTGAATTGATGTGGTATTTGAATTTCACACTTGAACATTCTAAAGCTTTAGCTACTTCTTCTTGAACTAAAGAGTTCCTCAGCTAGTACATGTCCAATTTTTATTATGTTGTACTCAGCCTTAATGTTATAGAATTTAGAACTTGCTTTTAGGTTTTAACTAGTCAAACATTTGGAACTGCATCAGTGGTCTGTCTGAGGTTTTTCATGTACTTGAATAGTATTAGGGGTTCTTCCTCGATTTAAGGCTTTCTCAATTATCAAAGCTTAGTACAACATCATGAATTTGACATGCTAGTGAAAGACTGTATGGCATAATATTAGTTACTTCTGATGTTTTGGAGTAGCAACCCGCACTTCTTCATTAAATAAAATTAGCAATGGCTCAAAACACACAAAAGTGACTGGGATTTTTCTACCAATTTGATGCCCCACTTATCTTTTTTAAAAAAAAAAATCTTATTCACGAGTTCAGTTAGAGCCTTGATAGAGATTGAGCGTGTGTCAACTGGTATTTTTTATTGGTCATAAGTAATGTAGACTGACCCTTAGAGACCAAATGCCAATCATTAGAATATGATTTTGAGTCAGTGTGAAGAGAAATTCAGCTTATAGCATAGTCAGAAAGTTCACTTTATATATGTCAATACTTGTAGAAATTATTTGGTATATTTCTTTGATTATAACAAACTTTATCGCAGCATTAATTGTTATTATTGTTGTTGGTATGAGAAGTTTGTTATCTTGGCCTGTGTTAATTAGTGAACTCGCAAACATGAGAGATGATGCGAGAGTAACTATCATTCCTACGGAGAACAGGTTCAAAGGAACTGCTTCTGATATGGTCCTGGTGGCTGTTAACAACCCTTGCCATTTCTACCTGAGGGCATATTGTAATTAAGAAAGAAATATAGTTCAATATAGTTCTCTAGTATTTGTACCATTGCTTGATTATTATCACAAACTCAAATTCGGCTGATGAAAGCGAAGCTTAACTTCAATGCAGTGAGATCTTGCTAATAAGCTATAACCAAATTAGCAGTCAAGTTTTATGGCGATGTGATAGTAAACCATGTCATGTGAAAGTATCAATTAGAGCACGGAAATTTTATTAGTTTTTCTGTACAAATCCTGTATGCTGCATCTAATGGAAATTGTTACCTAATCCCTGTGCCTTTTGGAGTAATGTTAGAAAAGTATCCTCGCTCTTCCTGGCCTATAGAAAGTTATTAGTTCACTCTGAATGACGACATCAATCGGTGCCAAATATCTAAAACCATCAGGTCATTTTCAATTCCTACTTTATAACTCCCTAAACAAAAGTTTTATTTATAAACTTCTCTTTTAGAGGTTATTTCAAATTCTAATACATGCACTACTAGTTTGGCTAAAATTTACAGATTCTTAGCATGCTAAAGACTCTTTTTACCACTATTTGAAGTAGCAAAATCAAGTATTTGAAATAACGCCTACTATGGTGTCATTTAGCAAATGCTGCTTCTCTATACTTCATTACCGTTGCCCACTAACTTGCAAGTAGAGAGCTATTTATGCTCATTGTGTGTTTGGATTAGCTGTGAAAAAAAATGTTAAAAATTCATTATATGGATAATCGATTTTTAAGAAAATCAATTATGAGAAAATTAATTTGTTATATTTTGATATGTTAAGTCATAATCAATTTTAAGATAAAGAGTTTTGTTTAGATTGTATTAAAAAAATCATTTTTATATACTGAATTACCAAAAGATATATGAAATGATTGGAATAGTTATTTTGTTGAGGGCAAATAAGTATTTTTTTTTCAAAGCTTTTAAAATAATATAAAATTAAATAATTAAAAGTTCAAAATAAAATATTTTTTTAAAATAGTTATTTTTAGTTAATGAAAAAATAATATTAACTTATAATTAATTTTACATACTTTAAACAAATATGATAAGCTATAGACAAAACAATTTTTAATTAAAAAAAAGTAATATTTTAAATAATTAATCAAAATCAAACACACTCTTATTAATAGTTTGGATGATATTTTTTAAAAGATAAATTTAAAAAATATTTTTATAAAAGAAAAAGTTGTTTTATATTTAAATACAATACATTAAAAAGTATTTTTTTTAAATTTTATTATTTTTTGGACGTAAAAATATAAAATTAAATTTTTAATGGTAAAATTACCTAAAAAGCATTCAAGAATATAAAAATATAAAACTACATTTTTATGTAATAATTGAATTGCAAAAAATAACGGAAGAACGAAAGGATGTGCACTTATCACATACCAAAAAATAACGAATAAAGGAGCATGCTTTATGTAATATATATATAAGTTCAAAGTAATAATCAAAGAGATGTGTTTTTTGTTGAAAAAAAATATAAAGATAATGGACATACTTAACGAAAGAAAAATAAAAAAGATGATGGGGTGATATATGCTGCGTTGCAGCAACAAAGAAAAAAATAAAAAATGTATAAGAAAATAAAATATTGGTAGGATTTAAAAATATAAAAGATAAAAAATGTTATTTTTAAAATTAATTAAGAATATTTTTATCTAAAAATATCCTTAAACAACTTCTAAATATCTTTAAAAATATATATTTTCATAAGCTCATCCAAATATACTAAAATGGTATAAAAAATAATTTTTCATATAAAAAAAACACACATTCAAACGAACATCTAAACCCAGATGAAAAATAAGGCTGAGAGCCTAAGGCTAAACTTCATCTTTTGACAAAATTTATAATTTTGCTAACATCCGATGTCATAATTTGCTTTAAATCTGGTAGCCATCAAGATTGTAAATCTCTTGCCTATATATATATATATATATAATCATAGCATTTAAGTAAAACTGATATTCGAATTTCTTTTATTTTAAAATCCTTCACACACCGCAAGTGAAGTCTAAGCTGCTCAATATTTGAAAATATTAGTCGTGATATACATTATTTTTAAATTTCTACTTAATAGTCTTAATTCTTAGAATAACTTAATTCTTGACTTGGCAACTATATAATTAAGTAATTAAAAATTTAGTCCATTCTATCTCTGTTGTTTTAATTAATGGACAAAAAGAATTTGTTTTAATTCAATAATTTATTTAATATTATTTTAAGTCTTATAATTTTAACAAAAAAATTGAGTGAGCCTTTTATTTCAGAATTCAAACGTGAAAAGTTTTTTTGTATGAAAAAATGTCTTAGAAATATAAAAAAAAAAATTGGGAAATAATACATCCACACACAAATATTACAATTAAACAACAAACAATCACAAAATAATAAAGTCTAACATGGCTTTAGCAAACTCATGCATATATTCACGAATCTACAAATTAATCCAACATGGACAGAAACAAAATACATCATCAATCTCTATAATAGCTTTCATAGCCTAAGCCCTAATACACCCAAAATCTATCACAAAAATAATATAAAAATATGCAAATTACAGGTACCCTTCATACTTCCCTAGTGGCAGTAGCTTTAAATCTATGTCATTATGTAAAGTTACCACATGTCACGTTAATTGTTGCCCAATTGATAATGCACAGAAATTTTCAAATCTGCTAGCACACCATAGGTTACCTTTCTCCCATAGTAGCTCCTCAATTTTTGTATCAAATCTCTGTTTGTCTTGCGTAGAGTTTACCACTATGTGGTACTGGTACAGCTCATGGGCAGAGAGAGACCATGGATTGGATATGCAATACGTTAATAAGCAAGTTACGAGTTATTGAATTGGTCAGGAAATTAATTTAAAAATTCAAGTTTCAACAGCTAAATTGTAGTTAAACTGTAATTTAATAGGAGTATAATTAAATAATTTAAATATATATTTTTTATATATAAATATATATTACATATTAATTAAACAAATAAAAAAGTATAAAAAATAACATAAATGATAAAAATTAGTTTATAATTTATTTTTTGAGAGTATAAAGCATTTAGTAATAGTATTATAATTTATTTTTGTTTTAAAAAAAATTTCAATTTCAGTTTAAAGAGATATACAATCAATTATACATTTAGTTTTTAAACTTTTATATAACATAAATTTAAGTATTTCATATAAATTTTTTTTTAAATTGACTTATATTCATTTTTTATATCAAAATGACATCATTTGAAATAGCAAGAATTCAAAAAAAAAAGAATGACTAGTTGAGCTAAATTGGACTAGTCTGAGTTGACTGATTCACCAATTCTTAACCAATTTTCATGTTGAACAGATTTTTGAAGTGACTTGAACCGGCGGGGTGATTCAACTGGTTGAATCGGTCCAATCCGGTCCAATTTTCAATTTATTGTTAATAACAGTAATGATAGTTGTATATTATGTTGTGCTTATATAGATGATATTTATTGATTCAGCAATTATTTTTTGGTTACTTAATTATTGAGTCATTTGGTATTACTTAAAATGAGATTTCATCTCAATATATGTAAAATATGTGAGAGGAAGGAGTATATATAACTATTATTATTTTTAAGTGATCATGTGACTTTTATATAACTTAGAATCTTAACCATTAAAATGAAATTGAATGATAAAGATTGATTCTGTCATATCTCATAATAAAAATAGTGTTATCTCTCTCTCTCTCTCTCTCTCTCTCTCTCTCTCTCCCTTATTTTTATAAGAATATTAGAACTCCTAATAATTAGTTGTTAATATTTGTCATATGTCTTACTTAATTGAAATATAAATAAAATAATTATATTTCAATTAAGTGAAACACGTGATATAATATTGACTACTTAATTATAAAAGAGTATCTATACCCTTACAAAATAAAAATATTAGTATCCCTTATGTGAGAGATTCTTTATTTTCATAAGAATACCAATACTTTTAATAATTAATGACTAATATTTATTTATTTATCCTTAATTGAAATATATATATATATATATAAATTCTTTTAATACTTTTTGTTTTTATAATTATTTTTAATAACTAATAGCTAATATTTAATTACCTATTCTACTTAATTAAAATATAAATAAAATAATTATATTTTAATTAAATAAAACACGTGATCAAATATTATCTATTACAATACACACTCTGAAAAAAAAAAAAAATACCCACACGTCCGATTCTCCAACGTCACCATCCTCAACTCCAGTACCGGAGAAACCTCACATAAATTCTGTCATACATATCTAGACTTTCTATGTCCATACACGTTGCAAGGCCAGGCTCCAATGGCCAGCCCAATGGGCTGAAAACGCCACAGGCTCAACTCAAGCAAGGATCCTTTTCTTATCCAGCAACCACACCATATAACTCATCACTACAAAGTTACAAGTTACAAGTACAGCACACTGTTATTTACCCCCCCCCCCCCAAAAAGTACAACGCACGCTGTACTTATCTTGTCCTATGACTGTAGAGGACATAGACAGCGATTCCTTTTATCTTGATACAACATTTAGGTCATGATAGTTTCTGGAACATTTGCCCTACAAGCAACTCTCCGGTTGAACTGAACCCAATGCAATTCCACCGGCGTGTTTACACGAAGCTAGGGCAGCTTGGTTCTTGTAAGTGAGCTTCACATCCTCCAACCTTATCCTTTTGCATGGGTGCTCAGAACTGCAATCAAATTTCACAGCAACCTGTGTTGCAGATGTTCCATGAATGTCTTTGTATGTAACATCACCGATTCTGACCCCCGAGGCCTGTATAAACAAGCAAAATGAAAAGCCAAAAACAAAACAAAAATATTAGCTCACTTTCAAGTTGATGCTAGAAATTAGATGGCATAGTAGTGTTCTCTTTATCTTAATTAGGACCAAATGGCCCATTAAAGCAAAATTACCCTTGGAGAAACTCACCTGACCAGGGCAGTCATTGTAATTAGGGCAGTAATTTTGGTCTATTACAATGGGGTTTTGGACATCAACCATGACTGCATGTTCAAAATGGACATGCCTCACAAATCCATTGCTGGGCCTCCCCCAAGACTTTATTCTAACACCATTTTGAGTCTCTTTGAACGTAGCCGTTTTAACTGTCACATTTGTTACACCAGGTTCGTTCAAGTCCCATCCTAAGCTTCCAATGCTGCAGCAAAAATATTGAGTAAACAATAATTAGTACTATAATGCCAAAAATTATATCAGTAGCCCTAATCTTCTATAACATGGAGCTACATTATTAAATTCAAATAAAAACAAATTCATCTAAAAAAGGTTCAAATAAATAAATAAAAACCTTATCCCATGGCCAGGTCCACATGCAACTTCTTCGATCCACAAGTTTGTGGTGCCAGGGCCGACAGAGACACAATCGTCGCCTGTCCGGATTCTGGAGTTGAGGATGGTGACGTCGGAGGAGAATTGGACGTGGATGCCGTCGGTGTTAGGGCTGTCTCCGGGGGCCAAGACCTTCACGCCATGTACTTTCACGTTCTGGCATCCATTGAACACTATGTGGAACATTTGACTATTAATGGAGGTCAACCCAGTGATGACTATGTTGTTGGAGTTCCAGAATCCCAGTGTCTGCTTCCACATACACACAACAAATAATAATAATAAAAACCATCGCTTCAAGTTCCCCTTTATTTTATAAATTTTTAATTAATTAATTACTCTATAATATTGAAGTTGCGTAGCAGTTACTTTTAAAGTGGTGAATATGGGGAATATGATCCAAAAAATAACCTATATTCATAATCAGTGAGACTGTGAGAGTGTGAGATACAAATTCTCATCACCTCAGGTCCCACAGTTGCAATTTCCCAGAAAACCAAACACTCAATTTCTGGACCCGGCTCGTTTGGATACCCAGAAAATTACTGAGAGAAAATCTTATTAACCTCATTACTAACTCCCTACTTGCTATTTTGCTTCAACTTCTATTATATAACCACAGACACAATGAGCGGTTGCAAACAGTTCTATGATCTCCCTCATTAAACTCTCACACTGATCACCTGGTTAGTGGTTACTTAACTCCGACTTTGAAAGACAGTAGTGCCCCTATTTTCGAGAACCCATTTCCTGTATTTAAGTCTTAAGCAGAGAAAACAAATCAACGGCCAATTGTGTTTCAGTCATACCATACCATTACCAATTTACCATTGATGACATGATATGTATGAAACGTACCGAGGCTCCGGTTGGGCAACTTTTGCCTGAGTTCTTGCAAGACCACAAGGAAGTGCCTTGGCCATCAAGCACCCCACCATGAATGGAAACGCCGCTAACTTGCTCGAACGTCAACCAATACAGGGAGTCTCCAATGACCTGGTAGTCAGAAGGCGCCACCAAGGTGCCGTCAATGGTTATGGAGATAGCCTTGTTGGTACATTGGCCACTGAACGTGGCACTTCCCAGCAAGAACTGCCCTGGTGGCACGTGAATGGATGCTGGTTTTGCTGAGCCACATGCTTTGTCCCACGCACTAAGGAAGGCCTTGGTGCAGTCGGTTTGACCGTCTGGTTTGGCTCCAAAGTCGACCACATTGTAGGTGGCTGATTTGGCCAAGGCTGAATTGAACAAGGAGCAGAAGAAGAGAAAGATTGCCTGAAGAACAAGAAGAGAAAGAGGACTACTAGTTTTTGTGGTTGGGTTTGCCATTTTGGAATTTGGTCAATTGAAGAAAATGTTTTGAGAGAGAGAGAGAGAGAGAGAGTTTGTGTGAAAACTAAGAAGATTGAGTTGTAGTGGTGAAGTGGATGGTGTCGTGGGTGACGAAACGGTTTGTGAATGTGAGGGGGTATTTATAAGGTAAGGACTTGTGCACGCTACTTGCACAGTACTGCAACTAGTTTTTATGTCTTCTAATTTTATACAGTAAATAAATAGATAAATAAAACAAATAAACAAACACATAAATAAATAAATAAATATGAAAAGAAAGGCAAGCAAAGTAAAAGCCCCAACGAACTTAGGAGTTGTTAAGATCAAGTAATTAAATAAAAGAGAAAGAGCTAAAAAATTTAAAGGGTTTAATTCTTAGCTTAGATAATAATAGAAAATGAAAAGAAATGAGCGAAGTTATTGCCTTTGTCTTGTATGGATTATGATTTTGTTTTATTACTGGAGGAGAGGGTGCAAATTGGTGGAGACGACAACGAAAGAAAGGGGGAATGGAACATATCATGCTAGATAGATGATATGCATGTAATACGACAAGTATGGGTAATCTAGGAGAAGGCGTAGGGTACACAAATATTGCATGGAAATTAAATAAACAATCTACTATATATATATATATATATATATATCTATGTGTGTGTGCGCGCGATGTTTCCTTCCAAATTTGACGGAGTAATCTTGAGGAAAGAAAAGACTTATAAAATAAAGAAAAGACTCTTTAACGTTTGAGTTGATTAACTTAGATCAAAGTAATTAATTAAGTAAAAATTGAATGATCATACATCGGCAGCAAAGTCTTTTATTTATAGGCTAATAAGGAGAGATTCCTTATTGTAAATGGACTTAATCACTTTCATTTGTAGGGAGGTGGTCTCCTAGTAGAATTAAGAGTAGTACTTGATGAAAATTAGCATTTGAAAGGAGTTGAATCTTGATGAGGATTTATGTTAATGATGATTATCCTGTAATAGAGCTTGAGTCCTGGTAAAGCCAAATGTTAAGTTGTTAGCCTTTCTATATGTTAAACTATGTTATTAGACTGATTTATTGAGCCTTTAATATTCATACCGAACATAATGGTTGCTTGATGTTAAAATCATGATAAGTTTAATTTGGAGAAGACAAAGCAGCTGCCGTTAACGTGACATGGCATGCATAGCTTGCAAACATCTCACTTAATTAAAAAGCCTAAATTAAGCCACCATTTCGTACTTATTTTTCGGTGCTAATGTAGTGTATATACCCATTTCATTGCTTCAAGCACAATATCAATGCCTCCCTCCCATTTTTTTTTAATTTTTTCCTCCCCCAAAATTTTCCTGTTCTTTATCATTATATATCCTTAGCTTTGTATGATTGTATATCATTTTAAATTTCCATTTATATTGCCCCGTATTTCCAAATTGCAACGAGTTATAAAATACGTGAACTACTACTCCTTTCTAAATTTAAAAATAAAATAAAATTTCTTTCATATATTTTCAACACCTTCTCCCGTCTCCGGTCCAGAGAAAAGTAAATATCACCTTTCTTTTATGCTATGAATTTTATAAGCACAAAATAAAATTGGTATAGAAGTTACTAATATTGTAGGTGAAAAATGAAAAAAAAAGTGCACAAACAACCTAATGAATTTTATTTAAATGTACTGGTTGAGTGGCCTAAACTTTGTATTCCAAAAGAGAAAGTTTAAGATTTGAAAGTCTTTAAATTAGCCATGTTGGCTAAATAGGGGTGGGGTTATTAGTGATTACAACCTAATGAATCTATATTCTATAAGCTTTTCAGTGGAAGGTATTTTCGGAAGTCTAACTTTCTAGAAGCAAAGGTGGAAAACAGTAGTTTACATTAGGCTTGGAAAAGCTTGGTCCAAGACTCGGTTATTCTTAAAGGAGCTGTTTGAAAATTTGGGGATGG
Organism: Styphnolobium japonicum; assembly: GCA_023212625.1. NCBI lineage: Eukaryota > Viridiplantae > Streptophyta > Magnoliopsida > Fabales > Fabaceae > Styphnolobium > Styphnolobium japonicum. The sequence continues at coordinate 12,220,418 of JALBWW010000003.1, read as the reverse complement.
CTCTAATGTTCACGTGTAAGAGGATTGCTGGTTGGTTTATTAATAAGTGTTTATTAATAAGTATTAGGTGCAGTGGTAAGTAAGTTACATTTTTAATGTAAGAATACAAGTTTAATTCTTAGAGCAGGCAATTGTTGGAAGAGCTTCCTAGTGACAAATATGTCTGAAAGAGATTAGTCTCACAATACTTATAACCTATGAAGACACCATAGAAAACCAAAAAAAATAAAAATAAAAAGAGGATTCCTAGTTGCCTAGTTTGCCTTAATTCAAAATTCCTTTATTATTTCATGGTTTTCAATCTGTTGGTGTGATTTCTCAGTTAACTAACCATCACCCAGAACCTGAAATACTAGTTTAATTATGATAATTAACTTTTCAATGAAGTAGTAGCGATCTTATTCTTCAAGTTAAAATTGGTGAGTGAGAAGATGATCTCTCTTCGGATCTAATTAGAGTACTATATGACATTAATGAGATTTTTTATTTTATTAAGATTACTATATAAACCACAAATTGAAAAGGAGATAAATTCAGTTTCTTGTATAAATCATTCATGTAATGAAAAATAATTTTTTTTTAAAAAAAAAGATACAAGGAAGAAGTTACATGCCTCATATTTTCATTTTGGCCATTATAAGCGTCAGAATTTTTTTTGGCCATTACAAGCCTCAGATTAAAACACCTAAAAAAGACAACGTTGCAAACACAGAAACAAACAAATAGAAAAAACAACCACACAACTAACAAGAAAGACAAACAATCCCATAGAGCCATGTCTACCCCAATGGTGTAGTACCATGCTAATTTGATTTCCCGTTCTTAGTTAATTTTTTTATGGAAGTCAAAATAGGATATAACTTTTCTCGACAAGAATCCTGCCTGACCCCACAATGCCTATAGGGCTAAGGAGCTCCAATTCAATGTGAGACACCCTTCACCGAGGACCTTAAACTGTGATAAATGTGTGGGGAGGTCATGTCATGATGGACCCTTGAGATATTGTACGTGCTTATTGACCTGAAAAAAAAATTGCCAAAACGAATAGTAAAAAATAATTTAAGTGTATGTTTGGATTACATTTTATAAAATTAATTTTATATAAGTTTGATTTTACAAACTTATTTTTAGTTAGAAATAAGTTTGAATGAACTAGTTTATGTTTAGAAACTTTAATCTGAAAAGTAATTTTGGTAGAATAAATCTTGTTTGAATGATATTGATAAAAATTACTTTTAAATGTGTATTTATTAAAAAGAATATGAGTTATCACTTGAGTTAAATTAAAAATAAATTAATATTAAAAAATTGATCGTAAATAAATTGATGATAAAAGAAATTTTTAAAAAAAATTAATTTAAGTTTGTCTAGATATTATAAAATAAAATTATTTTTGAAATATAATTATAATATTTTAAAGAATTTTATTGGATTTTACTTATTTAAATATAATTAAAATGATAATATAATATCAAAATATTAAGGTATTTTTGTTAATGTACATATAAACATATTTTTTCTTATGGCAAAGATAACAAAATGTTATTTTTATAGTTGGGCCTTAAAATCACGTTTGAGTTGAAATATAATTCTATTTTCATAATGTAAAAAATGTTATCATGATTCAAAGTATGTTTGAAGAGGCCTCCAAACGTGATTTTGGCATATCCCAACGCCAAATCAAATACGCTATAAATAGCTTGTTAACAAAAGTAAATATGGGAGAAAAACACCAATTGGCCAAATACACTATAAATAGATTGTTAACAAAAGTAAATATGGGAGACAAAACACCAATTGGGCTTAGAGTGGAGTCAAACCCACAATGAAACACTTCAAGGTGTTTGGTTGCATATGCCGTTTTCATATCCCTAACATTAACATAGTATTTAGTTTAAGGAAAATGAATGGGAGATATTATTTTAAATTTTATGTGTTTTGTTTAATTTTTTGGAATGGAGAGGAGGGGAACAAAATTCTTCTTGGAGTAATTTTAGCTCCCTTCCAAAAGTGGAAGGATTTAGAGGGGAGAAAATATATGTTTAAAAATGGATTGAAATATCCTTAAATTAAATGTTATATTAAATGTGATAATTGTGTAAAAAAGTAAATTTATACTTTCTCCCTTCCCCTCTTCTAACCAAACACACATATAAAATTAAAACTCCTCCACTCTCTCTCCTTCCCTTCCCCTCTATTAAAATCCCTCATCTCTCCTTCCTTTAATTGAACTAAACAAACTGTAAAAGGGATAAACTTGATTAAAACAGTGAGGTGGGAATCCTATCTTCTTGGGATATAGCAGCAGTGGCAAGGGATATAGAATCTTCAATTTGAAGAATAAGAAAGTTGTATTCTCTAGAGATGAGAAGTTTGATAAAGGAACTCAATAGAAATGGAACAAGATGGAGGCATAACTTGTCAACAATAATAGCAAAATCAAAAGTTATGATCGATGCTCGTGAATTTGAAGATGCAATTGAGATCAAGCAGTTGACCTTGATGATGATTTTGTAGTTAGAGGCAACATGTCACTTGATCAAGTTTATAGTGTTAAGGATTAACTATACCAAAAGTTTCTGTGACATGCTATTAGAGCCTCTATGACTAAGTGGTTAGGAGTTCGATCCTTGCATCATCATTTTTCTAAATAAAGTTTAATTTCAACACAAGGTAAAGTAGACTTGTACATTGTCCACACTTCAAGTCCAAAAGGCTCTTACATGAGGAGACATGTTAGATATAAAATCATTTATGAGCTTCCATCTAATAGCTTAAACTTTTGAGATAGTTGATTTTTGACATATAACGAATGCAATGTTGCATTGGCTTGAACCAACCAACTATGAAGAAGCTGCTTAATCAGCAGAATGGCAAGTTACAATGAAGGACGAGTTGGGAGAATGGTTCACAGGCATGGATGCGCCAAACCGTTTAGCGTATCTATGCAGGATAAGCCAAACGCGTTGGCGTATTCTACATGGCACATGAAAAATAAATAAATAAATTCATTACGTGACAAAAACAACAATAAATTAGTAATATATTTCAAAAGAATAATATTTTAGTAATAAGTTTCGGAAACAACAGTAATCAGGTTAAAAAGCTTGGTTCTCACAAGTACAACTCTTGAATGTTAGTTAATAGACCTATATATGAACAAAATTATCCTAGGTGTAAAATGGGTATAACCATGCTTAATCTAGATGGTTCTGTAAATAAATTCAAGGAAAGGCTGGTTGTTAAAAGGTTTTTTTCAGCGATTTAGAGTAGACTACACTGATACTTTTGCTCGTGCTCGTGATAAGGTATGACCCAATAAGACTCATACTCTCTCTTGCTACACAAGAAGACCCGTCAACCTCTACTCAAGTGCAGTATTTTTGGTTAATCGTACACCCTTCCAGTCTCTCCAAGTCATGTTCCTTTTGCTCTACTGTTCAAGTATCTTATGAAGTTTAGCATCAAAGGTTGGGTCAGCTAATTAATTTAATCTTTGGTGTTTGTCCAAGTCCAATAAAGTTGCCTGTTCTTCTAAGAATAAATAATCTTTATGTAATGTCTATATGTCAGGCAAGACCACTAAGCTCTCATTTAATCTTTGAGTACAAATGTACAAAACTGTTTCATTTAATACATTATAACTGGTGCTCTCCTATATAATCCTTTTTATTTTATAATTATTCTCACTATATTTAGGTTTTTCCTCTTAAACAGAAATCTGAAACAGTGCGTCGTTCTAAAAATAATAATAATTAAAATTGGGTTCTCAATCAACTTCAAACCTAAATTAGTGCATTACAAAGTGATAATGGTCGTAAAATTCAGAACAATTAGTTTCTTTAATTTTCTCATGATCACGGTATACAATATCAAGAAAATGGAAGTGTAGAGAGAGCACATCATCGAGCTATTCTTAATGCTATTAGGTGCTTAATTATTAATTCAAGCTAGTATGCCCCACAAATTTCTAGGTTAAAGCTCTCCACATTGTTGTAGATGTTCATAATCTTCTACCCACTTTTATATTTATCCAATTTACCTCCTCTCCGTGTTTATTTAGTAATAACGATCCAACATATCAGAGCCTTTGGTTGTCTTTGTTATCGTAATGTCACTTCCATTACTCAGAATAAATTAAGCCCTAGATCCACTTCCTGTGTCTTCTTAGGTTATTCTTCTACTCATAAAGGTTTAGATGTCTTGAGTTAGTTAGTCATAGATTCCATATGTCACGCCATGTTATATATCCTTTGTGAAAATTATTTTCCCTTTTCTCTATGGTAATTCGCCACATACTCTTACACTACCTCTCCAAATTTTATGCTAAAAAACACAATCTTCATCTTAACTTCCATCTCATGTCAAGTTCCATCACTTATATATTTTATCTTATGCCATCTCACCTTCACTTTCGCTAAATCCAAATCAGTATGCATGTGCCCTTATTCTTTTCTCTCACCTCCTCTTTCGCTAAAGCCAAATCAGTGTGCATGTGCCCTTATTCTTTTCTCCACATGAAATTTCCCTGCAATCCACTGCACTACACCGTGCGTCCCATACTCCTTCGAATTTTCCTTCAATACCACAAGTGCTAATTCTCACGTGCCTACCCCATATATCTACATATATACAAGGACTACAATGTCCACGATACCACAGCCACCATCCTCTCGTCCTCATCACGGTGACCAGGTCTATGGCCAATTCATGCAAGCCACGTATCTTGGTATCATTACGAACCAACACCACCTCAGAAACGCATGAACCTGCAACGTACAGATAGGCAAGAAAATATCCTCATTGCATTGGACTAAAGCTATACAAAAAGAGTACAATATGCTGCTCGCTGAATTATCCAACTTAGCTGGGTTCCCTCACCATCAATGGCCAATCTCGTTGGGTCCAAAGTGGATTTATCACATCAAGTATAAAGTTGATGCCTCCTTTGAAAGGTAAGCGGCCAGCTGATTGGTGGCCCAAAGTTCACACAACAATAAGGCCTTGGCCCTTGAGTATGATCAAACCTTCCCCTCTGTTGTTACTTAGCTGATCTCTCCACACAGTGGAAAACTAGACAATAGGATGTCATAAATGCACTTTGGCGTGAGTTTCTTCATAAAGATGCCCAAGTGATTTTTTTCCTTTTTTTTCTTTTTAAGCCAAAGGAACTTGACAAAACAAAAACTCTTAAGTTTTGTTTCTATTGCCCATTTGAAGTATGTCTTCTAGTCGCACAAAGATTTTTATGACTTGAAACAAGCCACGAGCGCTTGGTTTCAAAGGCTCGTCTTTTACTTGCATTATTATTATCTTGGTTCTGTGGCCAGCGAGTCTAACAATTCTGTGTGTCTTACATTATGATCAGTGCACATCAGTACCTACGCTCTCCTTCTTTATGATGATGGTATATCTTCAATCACCTGTTCAGGATAACTCAGGTAGTTGGGATGGGAGGGAATTTGGGTAGATTTTATAGGTTCGATTCCTGATTTACCACAAAAAGTTGGCATATCTTCAATCTTCATCTTTTTTTAAGACAAAATTGACGTTATTATATGAATGACACGAGAGGGATATTATAATATACACAAGAAATGGAGAGGGGTCTAGCCCTATTATAGTAATGTTGAATCAAGACATACATTGATGCTGCCTAATCAGGGGCGGAGCTAGAGTAAAATCATAAGGCGGCAATACGAAAACGCTAATGGTAAAAGGTAAAATTAAATTATTTCTTTTATTAAAAAAATTAACATTGAAAAACTAATTTTTTTAAAAAACTGAAGACCCCTAAATAATAACGTAACGCCGCCCCTGCACCTAACTATTGTAACTTAACATAAGACTTAGTGTGTGTTTAAATTAGTTGTAAAAAAAATTATGTTAAAAATTAATTATGTTTATAATTGATTTTTAAGAAAATTAATTTATGTTTGTATATGCTAATTTATAAGTAATTTTAAAATAAATAATTTTATTTAAATTATATAAAAAAATTACTTTTATATATTAAATTACTAGAAGAGATATTGAATGATTGAAAATATTATTTGATTGAGGACAAAAAAATATTTCTTTCATAAAATTTTTAAAATAATCTAAAATCAAATAATCAACTTTTAAGATAATGTTAAAATTTTAGCTTTTAGAAAATACACTTGTTTTAGTATAAAAAATATTCAACAACTTTTCCAAATAAAATCCAAACATGTTACTTTTTCTGAAAACAAATTTATAAATATAAAAAGTGATTATTCTAAATAATTTAACAAATCCAAACATACTCTTATATAACCCATAATAAATAGATTATTATATTAAGCTTATTGTGTATGTCTCAAATTTGAATAATATAATTAGTCCATTTTTTAGAAAATGAAAAATCACAATTAATGGAAGGTAGTCTATATTAAGAAAATTCCAATGTACTCTCTCACTCGAGCAACATTAATCGTGGTTTCAATTTTAAAAGTTTTATTTTTTAAAATGACTCTTAAACTTGACAACACTTGTTACATGCCAAGATTTTAATAAAGATATGTAATTTCATATTAAATATATTTTAAAATATTTTGTAATGTTTTAAAAATTAATTGAACTGGAGAATCGGAAAGAAAAATGATTTATGGTTTAATCAAATTAATTGATAGTCAAACCGATATATATATATATATATTAAATAAAGTAACAATTATTATCTATCTAATAAAATAAAAAAGAGGGCACAAGTTTGGTACAGACAAGCCCATCATTAACTAAAGATGTTTGAAGGCATAGGAACATAAAGTTTGGGTCTTTGGAGCTTTGCTAGTTCAAAGAATACTCAAATCTTAAGATTTTTTAGACTTTTTTTAAAATAAAATCAACTTGAAAATTGTTAATGGTTGAACCGGTTGGTTTTCCGGTTTTCGATTTCTGATTTTGTGTCGATTTAACCAATTTTACCTGATTTTTGGTGGTTGAACTGTTTTAACAGTTCTTTAGTTAAACCAAACTAATAAAACTCCCGGTTTATGGTTCAACCAATCCGGTTGGACCGATTTTTAAAACAATGATATTTTGTTTTAAAAATAACTATTGGACTAGATCACAGAACTATGTGCCATGATTTTAAATATATAAATTTTCATACGAAATTCCAACACTTCCACCTTGTGGTCCGTACATAGTCTCCAAATCAAGTGTAAAATTTGCAAATGAAAGACCTAGGATTTTCTAAATATTTCTTGGGCATCAAAACAATGCGTTGGGATTGTTTCTCCACCAATCCAAGTATATTGGGTTTTCAGAAAGCTTTTAAGTTCAATTATCAACATTTTAATTAATTAAAGGTAATTGAGATGAATAAAAAGTTAAGTTGAGCCCCTAAATTCGAGTTATTACAATGACTTATCAATATATTAAAAACGATTATACCACACTATTCACTCAAATAAAAGAAAATGAGTATAGAAGTAAAATAAATATAGCTTGTGGGGAGAAATTCTTTTATTATTATTATTGTATATAAGGTTATGATGTGTCCTCATATTTTTTAAATGTGAGACTAATTCATATTCGGACGTCAATTTAATCTTGATTATAATTAAAATCAACTCCACATAAAATTTAATTTGTCAATTGAGCTACACACACATTGTGTAGCTGAAAAAAGTGCTGGCAGGGAGATAGCATCATGGACGATAACAGACCCAGGGTCGTTGAAGGCAAGCGAGACAACAACGCTGGATGTGCCAGTGAAGTGAAGGTGCCTCACAGCATATTGCTGAGCTTGGCAAAAGATATTTGTGCTGATTGGGAACTTCCTTGGTAACCTCATTCCTGTCGTTGGCCTTCCTTGGCAACCTTGTCATTCCTGTTATTGCCAGTTAAAATACAAATTTGTCGCACATAATTTTTTATTTATTAAATGCTAGATTATTTTTTTTATATGAATCTCTCGCTTGTGGGACATATTTTGGATTCTGCAATCATCAGCATGTTTTGTTGTAGCTGTGGGGGCGTGGAACTCGCTTGGATAATTGGATTCATTCTCTTCGTTCATTGTGAAATAAATTAAATAATAATAACTTATGGTGCAAAAACAGCTGTCGCTTAATGTTCACACCTTATATTATTATATATCTGTCATGGATAGAGATTCAAGCACAACATAAAATAATGAACCACACACTCCTCATTCCTCTCGAGCCCAACTACAGGCACAAATAATATATACACACAGAATTTTCAAGTTAAAATATCCAATTCTCATATATATATATATATATATATATATATATATATATATATATGTCTTGATGATTAAAAGAATAACATTTCTCACAACTGGTTAGGTGATAAAAACACACACTCACAATATGTAGAGTATCGAAATCACCACAACATATTAAATCAATGTCCTGCGTAAGATAATCTATATATAATTGCCTGCACTAAGTTGTATTTCTTTTTATTGTATGACTTGTTACTCTGATTAAAAATTACCCCAATTCCAGACGACAGCACAAAAATGAGCTCACTCATTTGCTAAAAAGCAAAGTTAGGTAACGAATCTGATTCGAGATTAGCAAATTTGAGTTCAAAGGGAAGCAAACTTGATTAATGAAAATGAAATTGTGAAAGAAGTTTTTTTTATTTTATGTTTTCTTTAAATTACTTTCTTTTTGTTTTGGGATACAACCACTAGGGATGACTTATTGACAAATTAGGCTCCATATAAGTAGATTTTACATATAATGTAAGTGTTCGAATTTTATTGAAAACACCTTATGACAAGACGAAATCAATATCAGAGCAAGAATCTCGTCGTCTTACAAAAAAAAAATGTGGTACTATTGATATATAAAACTAACTAACATAATGTAATGACTATTTTTGTTTGAATGTTTAGTTATTGCATCGAAGTTCATTATATTATATGTTGTTTTTAAGTGAGGTATATAAAGTTAATATAGTAATTAAGATTGAATAATGATGATCAAAGGCCTTTGACCCAACGATCATGTACCTAATCCTAGTGTAAGAGTTTATTCAGAGACTAGAACTAAAAACTAAGTGGGTGGTTATATTTGAATTTATTCTGCTTGTGGTATGTATATTTGAATTTATAGTGTTTTGCATACTGGATTTTTAAATATTTAAAACATTTAATGCCATGTAAACTATATGTATATGGCAAAAAGATTTGAGATAAAATAATGATATATACATTAAAATAAGTAAAACTAACTCATTTCAGTTTGTCCAAAATTTCTAATTTGACCCCCTTCTAGAAAGAATACGTTATTTTATTTTGGTAAAACCAAGGAATTGGCTGTATAAATTTGAGTTTTTTTCTAATAAATTCGAAACATAGGGATTATTCTTCCTGCAAAATAAATAATGTATTACATGCAACTTTTACATTTGAGTAACAAGAGGAAAAAAAATTGTACAGCCATGTGAGTAAATTATACAAAATTTGAGCTATATAAAAAAAATATTTAAATAAGTTTAGTTCTTATAAAGATTGGCATTCGTTATAAGTTATATAGCATACAAGGGAAAGTGAAATTCGGAGAATAAAACAGTGAAAAAATGGGTGTTCCTATGCCCTAAAACGGGAAATAGTGTTCAAAGTTTCAAACCCAAACGTAGACCTTCTCCACTTTTGTCTATATTGACCATTTTGTGCTTTCTCCTACTGGTTTGGGTACCTTTCTTCATCATCACCAGTTAACCACAACACATTGTTTATGCTCTTCTCAAAACTATCTCACACTTTGCCAATTTTCTATCTCTCTTTTCGGTGTCTTGCTCATGAACTAGAACACATAGCTAACCAAATCATATATATAATATCCCTCTTTCTTTCCAAGTTATTAGTAGCTTTCTTCCTTAATTATTATTTGCAAAATTATTTTAACGGAATTGTACCAAGATTTTTCACCTTGGGCTCAAACCTCCAATAAGGCCTAGAACACCCCTCAAGCCTAAACCCTCCTAAACACCCAAGAAGTAATAGTTACATGATGTAACCTTTGACATTGATTACCTCAGGTTTGCAACGTCATCTCAGTCAGAGTCTCTGGCAGCTACCGCAGCTCTGCTTCACAGCTATGATTTGAGAGCCAAAGGAGAGTTTGTCAGACCAATAGTATAAAAGGTAACAGAAAACAAAGACTAAGGTATGTTCTACCAAAACATTGGATTTTGACCTATTAGAAATAGAGAGAAAAACTAACAAAAGTATCGAAATATCTTTTGTAGGTACCCTTCCAGATCTAACTTAGACCCCAAAGAGGAAGAATCCAATAGCCGACATCAGAACAGAACCAAACACATACACAAACAGGGACCACCCTTGAAAATATGAGCCCTCCGAATCAACTGAGCGATATTAACTGCTCCCCGACCTTTCAATAGTCGGACCAACTCCCGATCCCCAAAGGCCAAACCAATCAGCCCAGGATCCTCGATGGTTCTCCAATGAGGAGACCAATACAATGGAAACTTGTCACTAGAGTTGGCATTTTTGAAAAAGGGGAGCCCTCTTGAAACCTTGTATATCCGAAAATAACCGCCTTTGAAATTCTTGAAAGATTCTTCGCCAAGAAGGAAATCTATGAAGCACCACGCTTATCCTGACTCGGACCCTGCACTAAGAAAAAGTGAAAAAAGATATCAACATTAGGAGCTTCTGATAAACTGCCATTTTATATACTTAAATGCTAGGAATTTGAGTTTGATTTTGTATTTATTTGAAGGTTTTATAAGGGAAACTTACCCAATTTCCTTTAAATATTGCAGGTTGAAAATTTATGAGAATCAAGCTTTTAAGTGTTAAAATGGAAACAATCTTGGGAAAGATACAAAGATATCAGCAACCTAATTATGAAGGATTTTTTCAGGATTCTATGAAGATATCATCAACATAATTATGAAAGATTTTGGCAAGATCCTACAAAGATATCATCAATCCAGTTGTGGAAGTTTCCTATTTTTATATTCTTGGAAGATTTTCCCTCTTATCTCACATTAATTAAGAATACTCAAAGTGGGAAAGCAATCTACTTTCCCTGTTATCCAAGAATTGCACATTAAATGAATTTGTGCACAATTAGGAAACCCTAGAAGAAAATATTGTAGAATTGTTGGGCCACTAAAATATTATAAAGGAGGAGTGGCAGCGCAAGGAGAAACGTATCCGGCATTCAGAGAAAGAAAGTAGCTATAGCCCTTTGCTCGATTAGAGAGTTGTAGCGGAGCTTAAGAGGTTTTTGAAGCTATCAAGTGAAGGACCGTCTCCCCAATTGTTCGTGAAGGACCTGTTTCACCGCAAGGGTTTTTAGGATTTTTAGTTTTTCTATTGTTCTTTTATGGATTTGAATTTGGTTTTAGTTTATGCTTTGTTTTCTTTGACTATGCGTAGCTAAATCCATAACTAGGGTTATGGTGGATCTTATGTTCAAATTCTTATAATGTTTTCCTAATTCTAAATAATTTTGTGTTTCCCCAATTGATTGGATTTTTCCTAGCGCTTTGTTTTCCAATAAGGTTTGCGCACCCTTTAAAAAGTTAATTGATTGACTGGCGACCGTACCACAATTAGTTAACGGAACTCTAGGATTAATCGGATTTAGGGTTGTGTGGACCAAACTCAATCCTTTGTTTTCAATCAGTTATTTAATTAACAAATCTCTTTGGTTCTTTATGCTTTTCTTGACTGTTTGCCTTGCATGACCATTGGGGGTTTCAGATTGAGAAAAAGAATATTAATATTGCATGACCATTGGGTATTAATAGCATTAGAGCAGGTGATTGGCAATCAATCGGAACACATATTATTGAGGAATTGGGTAATTTTATGAGTTTTGACATAAGTGAAACCAGACACCCTAGGCTTTCCATAATTAAATCTTTGCTTGATAATCTTTGATTTCCTCACTTTCTCCTAATTGCTTGGTATTTTCTCCTTTCTCATTCGAATTGCATTGTCTAAATAACATAACTAATTAATTAACTTAGTAATTGCCAACAATCCTTGTGGGTTCGATACTTGGAGTCTCAAATACTCCTTTATTACTTGTGCGACAGGGTGCACTTGCCCTTAAGTGCGATTTTAGCGTAACAAGTTTTTGGCGCCGTTGCCGGGGATTGTTTTTGGTGATATTAGGGAAATTAATTCTTAGTTAATTTAGACGCCAATTTTTTATTTTTTTTATTTCATTTTTTTTTTATTTTTGTATGCTAACGTGCTACCATAATCCTGTTTTGTAGTTTGACCTTGAAATTGATAGAACTCTTCACAAGATTAGAAGACAGAGAAGAACCATGGCTGAAGAAGACCAGAGGACTATGCTGGACTTTGCTCGGCCTATGGCAACAAATCTGACAGGGAGTATTACTAGGCCTACTATAGAGGCTAATAACTTTGAGATTAAGCCAGCCTTGATCTCCATGTTGCAATCTTCCATTCAGTTTAGCGGATCACCTAGTGATGACCCTCACTTGCATTTAAATGAATTTTTGGAGATTTGTGACACTATAAAATATAATGGGGTCTCTAATGATGCCATTAGGCTGCGCCTATTCCCTTTTTCATTGCGCGACAAGGCCAAACTATGGCTAAAGTCTTTGCCCTCTGGATCCATTACTACCTGGGATCAGCTTTCAATTAAATTTTTAGATAAATATTTTCCACCTGCTAAATCTGCTAAATTGCGTAATGACATATCTACTTTTGTGCAGGTGGAGATGGAATCTCTATATGAAGCATGGGAACGATTCCAGGAATTGCTGAAAAAATGTCCTCATCATGGCTTTCCGGTGTGGCAATTGGTTCAATCCTTTTATGATGGGTTATCTTCTTCTAATAAGGCCATGATTGATGCGGCAGCAGGGGGTAGTATTTGGTGCAAGCGGCCACAAGAAGCCTATGATTTGATAGAGCAGATGACTTCTAGTTATCAGTGGAAATCTAGTGACAGGCATGTGGTCAAGAGACAACCTGGGGTATATCAGGTGGAGTCAAATGCAGCATTGGATCTCAAATTGGATGTCATTACAAAGAAATTGGAAACACTGATGCAGGCACAATCACAATTCACACCTGTCTCTCCATCTCTTTGTGATCTTTGCGGCATGGCGGGGCATGAAAGCAAGAATTGTCAGGTGGGTAATCGCTTTGTTGAATCAGCTAAGGAGGCCAACTATTTGGGTAACTCTAACTGGGGGCAGAACGATCCATATTCTAACACTTATAATCCTGGTTGGAGAAATCACCCCAATTTTTCTTGGGGAGGTCAACAGAAAGGTCAAAGCCAAAATCAGAATGTCTATAGGCCGCCTCATTTGCAAAACCAAGGCGGCAGGCAAGAAGAAAAGAAGCCTAATCTCCATGATACTATGATGCAATTCATGGAGAAAACTGATGATAGGATCAAGACATTGGAAAATCAAATCTCTACTCTTGCGACATTGATGACTCAGAGAGCGCAAGGGACCTTACCTAGTCAATCAGAGCCAAATCCAAAGGAACAGGTTAAGGTAATTACCCTTAGAAGTGGTAAAGAAGTCGAAGGTCCTCATGGTAAGAAAGATGGAAAATTAGAGGAGGACAAAGGGGTTCCTACTGATGGGAGCCCAAAAGAAGATGAGAAAGTTGACAATGTGGTGAAGGAAGTTTTAGAAAAAGAAGCTCCTATTCATATTCAAAAGCTGAAAATTCCTTTTCTTCAGAGGTTGAAGGCTAGCCAACATGACCCACAATTTACCAAGTTCTTGAATTTGTTAAAGCAGCTGCAGATAAATATTCCTTTTGTGGAAGCTATTGCACAAATTCCTAAATATGTAAAGTTCCTCAAGGAGATGTTGAGTAATAAAAAGAAATTAGAGGAGTTTGAAACGGTAAGGCTTAATGAGGAGTGTTCTGCCATCCTCCTGAAGAAGTTACCACCTAAACTTAAAGATCCAGGGAGTTTTACTATTCCTTGCTCTATTGGTTCTTCTTATTTTGAAAAAGCTTTATGTGATTTAGGCGCGAGCATTAATTTGATGCCTTTATCTGTTTTTCGCAGGTTAGGCATGCAAGAGCCTAAACCCACTACTATTTCGTTGCAGCTTGCTGATAGGTCCATCACCTACCCCAGGGGTATAGTGGAGGATGTCCTAGTCAAGGTTGACAAGTTTATCTTCCCTGCTGACTTTATAGTACTTGATATGGAGGAAGATGAAGAGGTTCCCATAATTTTGGGCAGACCCTTTTTGGCCACTGGCAGAACCATTATTGATGTTCAGCAAGGGAAGCTTACTTTAAGGCTTGATGATGAGGAAGTTGTTTTTAAAATTTTTGATTCTTTGAAAATTCCTTCCACTTTTCATTCTTGTAATTTTATTAATTCTTTGGATAATACTACTGCACTGATATCTTCTCACTTTCAGGAACAATTAATTCAGGATCCCCTTGAGAAAATTTTAATTTTTGACAGGGATGAACTTATTGAGTTCGAAGAGGTGATAGATGACATAATGACATTGAAGGTAGGAATGGTCCAAGAGAGATGGAAAAGGACGAGACAATTCAATGTTCTAGAGGGGCTTAATTCACAAATGCCAAAGCAGTCAATTAAAAAGCCCCCAGATATCATTCCCCCTAATATTTCATATGCACAACGTGAAAGACGCTTATACCAGCTTAATAAGATGGATGAATTCCATCTAGAGGCATATGAAAATGCCAAGTTATACAATGAGCGCACAAAAAGATGGCATGACAAACATATTCAAAAGCGTGAGTTTTCTGTGGGTGATAAAGTTTTAATCTTTAACTCACGACTTTGTTTGTTTCTAGGAAAACTGAAGTCAAGATGGATTGGCCCTTATGAAGTTGTCAAAGTCTTCCCATATGGCGTGCTTGAAGTTATGAGAGATGGTCATGAGACTTTCAAAATTAATGGACAGAGAGCTAAGCATTATGAGGATGGTGCGGTACCTGAGCGCCAACCTATGCTCTTGGAATAAGCCCCTTGGGGCCTAACCGTCAGGCTCGCGACATTAAACAAGCGCTTTGCAGGAGGCAACCTGTGTTTCTTTCCCTTTTTGTTATCTCTTGTGTGTTTTGTTCTTTTTTTCTTTTTCTTTTTTAAACTTAAAACCCGCCAAGCTGCGTTTCTGCTGATGCACTCGGAATACTTCTGTCGTTAGCTGCCTATCAGGAAGTGCTCTTTTCATCCCTTTCCCTTCATTATCTTTTTATTTTATTTTATTTATTTTCTGCATTGGGGACAATGCTGGTCTCTAAGTGTGGGAAGGGAGTTCAAAGTTTGTTAAGGCTTCAACTAATTAAATGCATGCCCATTCATTGAATATATCTGTTTGCATGTGGTTGCTTGAACTGATACTGAGAGTTTGTCTTTAAGTAATAAGTCTGATTCATTTGTTGTGGGAATTAAAAATTTCTGTCGTCAAGGATCCCAATTTAAAGTTTTTCTTGATAAACAGTTGATTGAAATTGATTTGGGTTAATCCTGAGAAAGCTAAAAATTAGCATAAAGTTCCCTTTTTGAAAATCTTTCCACTGAATTGAACTTCTAAAGGTGAGAATTGGACCATTACAGGGATTTATGCTTGATATTGTATTATCCCTTTCTTTGTTTGAGTGATTTACCCCTAAGATTGTGCATTCTAGAACTTGCTTTGTAACCATTTCAAGGCGAATTTGGATCGCATGCATGCTTAAATATGATTGAGGCACTTTAAGTATTATTCAATGCCTTCTGATTTGCTTATCCACTAGTTGCCCATTTTGAGCTTTATGAATACTGATATTCCTTGGTACCCTTGTCTTTAATTCAAGCATATGCAGGTAACCTTTGGGAAAAAGGATGGAGCAATTAGTTGGAAATTTGGTTTGGAAAGAAAATAATTGTGTTGCTAGCAGATCTTTGCCTTTTCCTTCAATCGTGTTGAAAAACAAAAAAGAAGAAAAAAAAAATTCAAATCAAAATGACAATTGTCAGAATGATGAAAAAAAAACAAAGAAGAGAAAAAAAATTTGTTGAACAAAGTTTGAAAAGTAAAGAAAAGAAAAGAATGGAAAAAGGAAAAATCAAGTGAGGAGAGAAAAGGAATTTATGATGAATGCTTGTAAGGTAGGAATGAAATTTTGTTGCTCCATCTTTGCTCTAAAAGGGTACTTTGTTTAATGCAAATTTTGATTAAGCCTTTTGTGTTTATCCTTTCTTTCTTTACCTTACCTTTACGTCATCTGACCCATGGCCAAGTTACAACCAATGGAAAGACCTCTTGATTTATGCATGCATGTGGTCCCCTTAGTGGAGATTTGGTTTATTATCAAGCCTATGGTAATGTGCTTTCTTCAGGGAAATTGAGTGTTAAGTCTTTACCCTCATACACATTGAGAGATGGGAGAAGAGTGACCCTATCCAGTGGAAAGTTTGATTTTTGGGAACCTAAAGCCTCTAATTGGGCTAACTCATGGTTATTCTCTTATCTGTTGAGATTGATTTGTTTGTCATTTCTTTGGTATGGATGGAATCCTTGGTCGATTTATTATTTGATTTCCCTCTTCTTTTGGGCCAGGATTATTGCTTGAGGACAAGCAATCTTTAAGTGTGGGAAGGTTGATAAACTGCCATTTTATATACTTAAATGCTAGGAATTTGAGTTTGATTTTGTATTTATTTGAAGGTTTTATAAGGGAAACTTACCCACACTAATTCGAAACCTAATTCCAGACACACTAATTCGAAACCATGAATAAAGGCCCAAGCATTGGGACGAAGTTGCGAAGGAGCCGCCCTACGATCGTTCAGGAAAGGCAACCTAATCCCTAACCGAGTAAAGAAATACTCGTAAATATAAAAAAAACTCGTCTTCATCCCAGCTTGACGACCCACAAACACGTTCCCAAGCTTCACATTCTTTATACCGAACTCCTTCTATTTCCATCCCGGGTCCCAGGAAACCATTTGGACACTTTAAATCATCTCGCATCTTCATTGACGGGGTGATAGAAGATGGAATGGAGGTTACAAGGGGGTCTACCCAATTGAACTTGTCGGTACGAGTTTTAGTCACCCTTTCTACACAGTCACCAGCATCGTCGTACGCCATTCCCAGAAGCAAAGAAAATGAAAGCGAAGAAGAAGAAAGATTACCTGAATCACAACACCGACTCATCATTCATGATTTTGAAAAATATACCAGGGAAATGTGGGAAGGGACTCCCCATTTCTTGGGCCCAAATATCCAACAAAAACCCAAAACCCTAATTTCTCAAAAACTGAGAAATTGGGCTTGGGGGATTGTACCGAGATCCTTCACCTTGGGCCCAAACCTCCAATAAGGCCCAAAACACCCCCGAAGTCCAAACCCTCATAAACACCCAAGAAGTAACAGTTACATGATGTAACATTTGACATTGACTATCTCAGGCTTGCAATGCTGTCTAAGTCAGAGTCCCAGCAACTATCGAGCTCTGCTTCACAGCTATGATTTGAGATCCAGATGAAAGTTTGTTAGACTAATAGTATAAAAGGTAATAGAAAACAAAGACTAAAGTATGTTCTATGAAAACATTAGATTTTGACCCATTCGAAATAGAGAGAAAAGCTAACAAAAACCTTAGAATATCTTTTGCATGTACCCTCCTCAATCTAACTTAGACCCCAAAGAAGAAGAATCCAATAGCCGTCGTTGAAACAAAATGGGAATAATTGTTAATCATATATAGTTTAGGAAGCTACTTTATCTGTCCTTGAATACCAATCTTTCACATTCTTTAACATGTGCAATATTCTTTTTGGATCCAAAAAAGAGGGTAAGCATAAATAAAAAAAAAGAAAAAAAGAAAGCACTGTGTTAGAAGACTCGTGATGAATTTAAAGTACTAATTAAAATCTTAACTTTTTATTATGTACCAAGAAAAAATCTTAACTTTTTGCGAACAGAGAAAGTCTTTATTTAAAGACCAGATAAATGGTCAATGATGTTAACTATTTCCTTACTAAGTTCATGCATTTTAGTTTGGCGTGCTAATATTGAAAAGGGTTTTGGTTATTATGTACTTAACCAAAACGATGGATTAGGTCAACGTAGGATAAAAGTTGGGAGAATCGTGCCAAGCTACAAATTGGAAAAGCTTATTACATAAAAGTACTTACCAATTAAGGATGGGGTCATCATGTGAGGCTGCACCAATATTTGAAGCAGTAATATTAAATTCCCCTGTCCTAAGCCCATGTGAAGTACACTGACTTTCCTTAGTTTGGCACACATCGTTTTATATTATTAACGATTCTGCTTTCCCCCTTCTATTGGAGAAGAAGAAAAATTCGCATGGTGCATTCTTGATTTATTTATATGTGTAGCAGTACATGTTTTAAAAATTATAATAATATTTTGCAAGTAGACTCTAGTAGTTTTTTTTAAGATATTTAATGTGAAATTTGTATAATTTTCTCACAACATCTCTTATTTATTCTAAGCACCACTTGTTTCCAATATAAAATTTAAAACAAATATGGATGCTTAATCATGTGTACAGCAAAATAAGATGCAATTAAAATTTTCTATACCTCTAACATATTAGTTTCTGAAATTAACATCATATAGGGGTCTATTTTTAAGAAGATTAAACTTAATAATGTTAATCAACTCGGAAGAAAATTGGCTTTTTTTTTGTCCTTAAGGATATATTTAGGATGAAGGAATTTGGAAGGGAGTAGAATGGATAAGAGAGATAATTTTTTATTTTTAAATTGAGATAAATATAAAATATTTATAAAAATAAATAAGAGATTATTAAAATGTTACATGATAATATCTTATTTTTAAAAAATTTCAAAAAAGGGAAATATTTACTTAACATAAAAAATTATTCCATCATTATCTTTTCCTCTAAATTCTTCCATCCAAACATATCCTAAGAGATCATATTGTATATTTGACTTTAAAGTGTTCTGTTCTATTTTAGTGATATTGAATTATAAAAATTTTGTTGACATTTTCAACTTACAGGAATATAGTTTACAACAATTTTATTGCCGTTTTAAAAGATACAAATGTGCAGAAGAAATGGGACATGTTCTCTCGTAAATGCAAGCATAACAGACACTCCTGCTTGCAGATGTAATTTATCAGGGCTCACATGTTCTGCTCAGAGATTAACTTTGCCTTCTATAAGGTAAGCCAGAAAATATTGGACTCAGATTCTGCCTGTAACATTTGGCCAATCAGAGCACAACATGAGATTCTTTGAATAATTGTGGAGGGAATGGGAATAGAAAAAAAAAAAAGGAAATGGAAATGAAATAGGATGTAATAAAATTATAAAATGACTAAAACTCATTTCATTTCTTTGTTTAGTAATTAGAATAAAAAATCAAGTAAGAATGGAAAGAGAGAGTCAAAATAATGAAGTAATACCCTTCATCTAAAGTAATAAATATTATTTTTAATTTTTCAAAATTAACTTACAGATATACAAATAGTTTTTAGAATAAAATATTATTTTAATCTCACATACGTATTCACTTTTGATTAGGGAGTTGATATGATATTATGATAAATTTGATACTCTGGGTGAGTTGTCAATTATTTATTGAGTGTTAGTTTTATAATAAATGTTTGAAAGTCTATTAAATATAAATAACAACTAACGAATGCTTTTCAACTCACCTTAAATACCGGTACTCTAAAAAAAATATGAATACTAGAGTAATCCCCTTATTTAATCTCAATTTCATTTGTAACTTTTCACTCATGTATTACTTTAAAGATTTTTGTACTTGATGCCTATATGTTTGGCATGATAATTCTTCTCCATAAGGCTTTGTTTGGATTAGAATAGAAGTAGGGAGGAGAGAAGTAGAGTAGAAAGAAGTAAGGAGAAGAGAAATATAGTAGAAAATGAGTAAATTTTTAAATTGTTTGAATTGAGAGAATTAAGAGAGAAATAAGAAAGAAATAAAATTAAATTTTGTTGTAAATACATATTTATCCCTATTTATTTATTTATAAAGTAATAAGAAAAAAGATATAATAAGTAAGTATTCCACCTTTACCCATTTCTTCTCCTATTCTTCTCACTTTAGGGAAGAAATGAAAAAGTTATGGGACTTATCAATTTTTTTTTCTTCTTTATTTTTCCTCTAACAAAATAAGAGGGATGTATCATTTCTCTTTTCTAACTCTCTCTTATCTATTTATCTTAAAACAAACATAGACTACGAAAATAAAAAACGAGGTAAAGCACAAGGCTAAGGTGACCTACTCTTACACATAAAAAAGTACAAGTTTTACTCTTTAAGATAACAGCATTATTGGGTTAGGTTTAGGGATGTCAATTTCCCCCATCCCCCATGGGTATCCACGGGTAATACCTATTGGAGGACTGAGGTTTAACACCCGTTTATTAAACGGGGCGGAGGAGGGGGAGTTGTTTTCCCCATACCCGTGGCCTCGTGGGTACCCGATATATAATTTTAAATATTTAAAATTATATTATTATTATGTATATATATATATATGTTTTTTAAGAAAATTATATTGTTATTTTGATTTTAAGTATTTAAAGTTGTTGAATTAAATTAATATGTAGTAGATAAATTACGAAAAATTATGATATTAAAATTTATTTAATTTATTCTTTTTCTTTTTTCAAATTTTCTCATTCTTTTTTCAATTTTAATGATTTTATAAGTATCCACGAATATCCGTGGGTACCCATCTACCCGCGGAAGAATCATAAACAGGTATCCGCATAAGTACAGGGCGGGAGACGGGGGGTTACAACCCGGCCCCGGCCCCGGCCCCGCCCCGCCCCATTACCATCCCTAGTTAGGTTCATAACCTTTGGGTCAAGATAAATCCATAGTAGTCAGTTGCTTGTTGTAAGCATATTTCGTTAGTCCTGGAAAGGTAATCAACTGTTCTGTTTTCAACTGACCTTATTGTTAGGGGCCTTCTTTTAATTACGTTATGGACCCTCCTAAGCATAATGCTTACTACATGGGGGTTTCTTCTTCCTATACCCAACGAAGGTAGGTGAATGACCCATTGAAGAAGAAATTGACTTACTGTTAAGAATTCTTAAGCAAGTACAAGCTGATGTCAACTGATATCATGTGAGATTTAAGGATTTTCATATACATAATCACGAAAGGGTATAGCCTAATTAACCTTATAGTTTTTCATTTTAAACAATAACTATTTGTCTGCATTGAGAAACATATGATATTGCTTCTGGCAATCAATTGGGGCCTTCTCAGTGGAAACATTCATAGAAAATTTGCACTGTTTATGGGATGAGATTATATAACTTTTACTCGTAGATGAAAAATGAGAAGAATTGCAAAATAATTTTAAATTTATAGAAACCAACAGTTGCATGAAATCATTGAATTTGTAAAATAGTCAATGCATTCTGGTTGGAGTTTTCTAATTAATTTTTGTTAGTAAAATGTGACAATAATCAGGTTAAGACTAGATATACGAATGCATTGTCAATTTTCATTCAATCCATTTCTTTTTTCTCACTTCCACACTTAGTGTAGTCTTTCATATTTAAACACTTGTAAAAAATAAATTAAAATAAAAATCTCATAAAACACTTGTCAATTTCATTTATTGTATTTCATTTTTTTCCTTCTCTTATTGCTGTCTCTAACTCTTTGCTCCCTGGGCTTTTCTCGTTCCAGCTTCCTTCTAGTTTTCTTTCTCTCTTATTTTCGCTACAACCCCTTCTCTAGTTCTTTCCTCTTTGCCCCAAACAGAAAGCACTAATCTAGGCAACGAAACCACATGCACGATGGACCTGACTGAGGCTTGACTTTCTGTTCAATATATTGACTAAACCCTCCTAAGTAAAGGGGGAAAAGAAGCTGAAAAAGAGACAGTTGTAATATTTGAAACGAAATGAATTAGAAGCATCAGCGAAAACAATAATTACTTAAACAATAGCATCCGCATTGATTGGCATTAACCCCAGCATAAGTGTTTCGGAGTCTTCAGATATAGTTTCAACAACTCTGAATGACTGGATCCAATCTCAACCATCAAGGGAATTTTCACGGCTTTTATCTAAATACATATTGAGCATTAGTATATAACTGTACTAGAAAGGAGCAAAGCCCTGTTGTAGCACATTATTCATCACTTGATTCCCATCCGAAGGAAAAGTGGATACAAAATTCACCTTTAAACATGAAGAATGGAAAAGATATTAATGTGTATGAACAATTTAATTTACATAAAAATACATTCTAACTACTTGAATGAATTTGTGAACGTCCTCCTTAGTGTTATAGAAATAGAGACTAGCACGTGCACTTGCGCTGATTCCTAAATAGCAATGGAGGGGTTGGGCACAATGGTGACCTGATCTGATAGCCACTCCATGCTGAGATGATACATTATCATTGCAATTCAAGAAAAGGAAAATTTCCACATGTTCAATAGCTATCCCGATTTCTTCTGAAAAATTCAGGCACGTTGACAATTGATTATATAGGCTAAACCTGTTCTAGGACTCAAAATGCACATATCCATCAGGCACTAGGGTGTAGTGTTTTATCCTCTTACCTGTTGGTCCAGAAACTTTGCAAGATCAGTAGGGTGCAAATTTTCAACAATAAAAGAACAAAGAACAGCTCGTTGGACCTTTTCTGAAGGCACTGGCCCATATATGCGAATATTTGGGACAGAAAGAAGCCTTTGATCCGGAAGGACGATGGGGGCTACATCGGCGCCTGACCAGGAGAAGTGAGCCAGTAAATAATACTCTCATCAAGAGGACCCTTCGGGTGGATCAAATCCTCTGTGGATGACCAGGTCACCCCCACCAGTCGGCATACTGCAGTGATGAGTGATGGAAACCAAAGTGCCTGCTAGTTAGCAGTGATGGCTGTCAGAATCTGGCGATATAGCAAAGTGCCCACATCTATACTTCTTCGATCCAAAATAGCAAAGTGCCCGCTTGAGGATGGGTGCAAAATGATTGCCAGCCAAGATGCTCCATGAGGCTGTGGAATGGAGTTCTCACTTGCTGTTGGAAACTGAATCTTGTTCAGGGATAAGAATCTTGGAAACTAGCAAAGACTCGTGTCTCTCCTGGGTTGCTGCTGAGACAAACCGATGACGGTCATATGAAGGTTGAGCACGAGAGCTTCTGCCTCTCTTAGGTTCCATAAGTCACTGCATTCAACAAAAAACCCCAGTGAATACAACACTTAACCAAAAATGCATCAAGCGACACCAATTAAAGTGCGCTACTTATGTTCAATTCAAAAGACGAGACCTTAACACCAATTAAAGTGGTCATTACATCATGGATGTGCATGGCTAACACAAATCCTGTAGTAAAGCATTACAATGTAAACCAAGAATTCGATGCAAGGTCTTAATGTCATGAACAACCAGTCATCTAACTAATAATCAGTATGCCATGCTTGTCAAGTAACCAAGTCCATCACAAATTCATCATCAATTGCTTATTCAACACAATGCATCTCATTCAAAATGCCTTTCAAGGTACAGAAAAGCATGCTACTTGCTAAAGTTGTGACATCATTCAAAAATGGAAGAAAGAGTGAGTCAAAAGTTGCTTAGTGCTTCATCCAAGGCAATATTCTAACCATCATGAAAATAGCTTAAAGTAAACCATTAATACACAAGATGAGGCATTATTAACAACATCCATAAATCCTCATCATGTTCTAACACTTGGAAATGCACCTAAGAAGCTCTCGAGGCATAAATGGCAACTAAACATACGACACCGCCCATGCCTTCAAGCCTCTATCTTCACAGCAATCATGATTCTTTCTTGCTTCTACGAGTCTCTTCTTGTTTCTAGGCTATCCCTTGGGTGTTCTAGCTGAAATTCAACACCAAAAGGACCCAAAATGAGATCAATTAATGGAAGAAAACTCATGAATGAAAATAAGAATCTTGAATGAGATGCAAGGTAAAGAATTGCACATTCTTTAGAGAACGCATGCAATATTATCACCAACTCAAGGATCTAGCATCAATATCTCATTAAAATCTATACTACTATATAAAGAGGATTGCCAGGTTTGGTATCCAATTTCTTTTATCCCGAAAAAACCATCCTCATTCATCAAACACAATTTAAACAAAAGGGATAAAACTATAATTTTATATTATCACTAACTCCCTAATTACCATGTTACTCTCAAAAAGTTTCAACTGCTTACGAGTTACCACGTTACTCGGTATCCAATTTCATAGACACTCTGCCTCTTGCCCGACTACAATCAAAGAGCAGTTTCCAATTTATGGGAGCAACACATGTCTCTCTCTTATTGGCTTTGTTGCTCATCATCCCTGCAAACCGAATTTGCACCATGGCTATGGGTTCCAGAAAGGGTTCCAATCATCACTCCGCTGACGGTGCCAGTCATGGGTTCCTTTCTATTCCTCTTTATCCTTTCTATTCCTCTTTAATCTCTTTCTCTCTGTTGGTTAGTTCATGGATTTTTTATTTTTGTTAGATTTTCATCCCAGAAAAATCTTCATTGGAGTTTTAGCGAAAGACACAACCTTTGGTGAGAAAGCTTATCTTTTTCTTTTATGGGTCTCGCTGAAATCCTTATCTATACCTCTTGATTTCATTACCTATTTCATTCAGGAGGACCGTGTGATTAATAGCAAGCAGGTATTGCCTTCCTCTTACTGTTTCAATCACAAAACTAACAAAATAATAATAATATCACGATTTTGTATTTTTTTTGTCAGAGGCCCGTGTTGTAATTCAATCGAAGTTGAATTCTCTGTCATCGTCCATATCACTTTCGTCACATGCGCAAAGGGATTCACTGCAACCATCGTGAGTTGCGGAGATGAGAACCCTTTTCATAAAAAGGCTTCAGCACTCAAACTCTATTCACCAGATCTTCGACACTATCTTTTGCTGATTCTCTTGCTCCAAGGTAAGACTTTTCTACCTACCCACTTCACCGTATTGCCGAGAAATATAAAAACAGAGCCTGATTATCATATATTCTGACTTGGAGTTCTTGAGCATTCCCAAAATTCCCTGTCTTTGTGTTTCTTCATGTGGGGTTCTTGCTGCTTTACATAGATCCATGAGTTTATCATGCATATGGGTATTTGAATTGCCTTGAATTCAGAATCTAATCGCCTCCAAAGTTTTCAAATTTTTTGTGTAGGAACTATAAGCAGGTGTTGCCCTACTCTCTGTATCTATTATGGTATTGGGAACTTTGTGGAAATGGAAAATTTGTTATTAATATTTTGAGGAATATAGTTCTGATTTGATTTCCATGATGGATTTTGACTAGGATGAGATCAAAAGGACTATTCCAAAGGGTTCAACACAAGCTAATGATATAATCATTTCATTCTTAGATTGAATTTGTGTTGAGCAGGCTTCACTGATTTGATTTTGGAATTTGTGTTGATGCTACTTCGTGAGGCCTTTTTATTGATGTTTACATCCTGATCGAGCGTCGCTTTAGGAAAATTAATCTGGATTTGAATTATTCTTCAAACTTTGATACTTTGAGATATCTTGGTCGGGGAACTATTATTATTCTTCCAATTCCAACCTTTTTTTTACTTCCTAATGATTATTATTTTTTTACTTTCTAATGCTTCAAATTCCTGAATTTTCTTCTTCATTTATTCTCCTCCATTTGTTACCTGAAAAGGTTAGTGGTCTTGAATTTGATTTACCCCTTGGTTCCATGTTGCTATAAGATTTAATGTGCAACAACAGTGATGGATTTCTTTCAAATTCGTATGACTAGATTCAAAATGGTGTTATAAGCATAAGCACAACCGAGTGGAACCCAGTTCCATTCATACTATTTCTAATTTCTCTATTTGGTTTCGTTATTTCTTTTGTTATTTTCATTATCACCACTATCACTAGGTCCAGGTTGCATGAACACAGAAGTCTGTCTTAAAATACCATTTTGTTATGATCCATAATACTTTATCAGTGAAATAGTTTCCCACTTTTTACTATAGTGTCTAACTTATCCTATAGGATGTTGGCAACTATCATGAATGCTATATTTCTTCAAGCAACAATGGAGAGTATTGGCATTCCTACTCGGGTGCAGACTGCATTTCACATGTCTGAGGTTGCAGAACCATATATACGTAGAAGGGCTGTGAGGCATTTGGAAAAATGAAGGATTGTCATTTTTGCTGCTGGAATTGGAAATCCATTCTTTACTGCAAACACTGTTGTAGCAATCCGATGTGATTTAGTTTGTTAAATTATTATTGCTAGAATCTAAAACTAACATACCAGTTACCAATTTAGGTTCTATTTGTTTTATTGTTGATGGCTTTTTTTATATTGTTTTCATTCTGACTACTTCACAAATGATGTAAATTTATATGATCCACTCTTTTTATAAATTTTTGTAGAATTAAGTTATATTCATGTCTATTAATCGTCTCCTTCTCTTATAAAAAATGAAGTGACTTATCTTGATAAGCTGCTCACCCCTTCCCTTCTTTTGGTGCAGTTGTTGTCTTCAATCTAAACAAATCAGGTAACAAAGAAATCCATTAAAGACGAGAAGGTTGGCACTTTGATTGGGGCGACGTGGAATTCTACCATGGCAGGAACATGGAAATATTTGGAGTCCAATTACCGAGTGATTCTTTCTTGGGTTTTTCTATACCATCTTCCAGCTGAGGATGCCAAAAATATGAGGCCGCGCTACTTTCTTGGGTTTTAATTCACATTTGATTAAGTTACATCAACTCATGTTTTTAATATTTCAATAGCCTCCACAAATCATAAACGAACATTCAAAATGTTTTTTGTTTACTTAAAAAATGCTATATTTTAATAATAACTTGATTTATGGAAGAAGTTGATTTACTTGGGTGATTGGCACTAGAGACGGATCATGGATCCATGTGAGATTATCTATACTACAAGGGTATTCTCCTATATATAGTATCTAAATTCATTTTTCCCAAAATGACATTACACTTATTTGAAAATAGTTTTACATATAAATTTATATATTTTCCACAAAATGATCACTTATAATTATTTTTTTAAAATAAGCATTTATTCTAACATCTATTTTTTAAAATAAGGGGAATATTTTTTTAGGAAAAAAGTAAATAAATGGATACTAAATACTTAAAATACTATAACAAAATAAATAAAAATAAAAAAATGTAAATTGATAGGCACGTAAGTGCCTGTCAATTTGCTAGTAAAAGATAAATAACTCTATGATCAGATACAACTTCCTACTTTTGAAAATCCTGTGTCTTATGTTCCATGGAGAAATTTAGTTTATGCAGTTCTAAAATTTTCAGTCACCATTCAGAACTGCTTAAGCATAAAACTCCGAAGTTGAGCTGTTTGAGTTAAAGATGAAGTTGAAACTTGAAATTGTTAAATCAATTATAGGAACTTTAGTTTCATATCAATTTCAGTGACAACTGCATAAGACGTTCACAAACTCCCTGATCTATTTATTTCCTTTTGTATGAAAATTAAGAATGATAACAAGGAGATAGTTACTGAATAGGAAACCAAGCCACACTTGCCATATAAATCAAAATGAAGGCCCAGCAGTGCTTATCCCCTTTTCATCCTCTTACCTCTTCCTATTTTTATTCACTTGTATCACCCTACTGGCACATAATTGCATGACCAATCCCTATCTCCAAAACCAAATGATAAATCCACATTGCATACTATTTGAGCATGTCTCTGACTGAATTTTTTTAATAGATCTGGAAGTTAATTACAACACAACAGAAGTATATACATGCAGTCAAATATTCTCCTATACAAAAGTGAAGATTTTACGAGGGCATGATTTGGAGATAATGGCAGTAGAAACAAAAATCATTATGCTAAATCTGGGCAAATAGAATTAAGTGATTAAAAAAACCCCAATTTCTCCTCCTGATATTAAAATTTCTAATTCAAATTTACTCTTGATAAAGTCAAATTAAACCTTAATGCTCTCTCCAAATCTTAAAAAGATGCACAAATAATCTCAGATTTAAAAATTATTGGAAGACATGGCTACCATATCTTTTTCACCTCACAATCAATGCGAGAAGGGAGAAAGGAAATTAAATTACAGTGCGCCAAATTACATATGTGACCTGGTGAAGTATAGGAAATGGAGTCGGGTGGAGTGAAGGACTGCTTCATTAACCGTTGAGAGAGAAGATGAGCGACGCCGACTTGTGATTGAGCAGCTTGAAAATTGGAATACAGGTAGTTATATCTGTGAAAAAAGGTTGAATATTTTGAAGCAAAAGAAAAAAGGGTAGAGTTAAAAATATGTTATAATAATCTCACAAGTAAGCAATCCAACAAACACTGCTCTTTCAATGAACAAGTCCCAACCTGTTTCAGAAGAAGGGCAAAATAAAATCCATCGTAGTCGCTGTCGTCACTGTGCTTGTCTTCTCTGAGTAAGGGGTTGTGGCGTTGGGCTCAATTTATATGTACATGCTTCGCCTACTCATATTCGATAATGTTACTATTAAATTTTTTCACTCGTCTCTTGCTTATTTAATTACACATAATTAAATAATAATAAATAAATTATACTAACATAATATAATAATTATATTAAATTGAATTTAAATTTGATTTGATATTAGTATAAAATTATGAGAAATTACTTCTTTTTTGGAGAATTGGACTAGAAAAATAAAAAATCATTATTTTTTACCGTTTTGATCACATTTCTAAAATTAGAAGTTTTGAAATTAGTGTCAAAATTTAAACTTGTCTACTCATTTAAACTGGTCATAGTTTTCACCATTGAACTCGTTCAGTTTTTTTCTAACATGTTAAAGAGGCAAAATAATGCAATGATGTCAATGAAATATATGATTTATAAATATGTCTTTTGACTTCTTTTTTGTTTCCTTAAATGATGAATGTTGTTATCTTGATTATTAACTCTCGAATTTTTAATATTGTTTGATGTTTTATCATTTTATGGTTGTAGTGTAATGTACTTCTTTCCATAATGTGTCGGCTTAATGTATGTGTCATGAAACAATGAAACAATTTGATTATGTTAAATATATATCAAATGTTTTTCTCTATATATATTTTTTGTTATAAACATGGTCCATATCATAATATGCAAAGGAAAAACATAAACTAAAGTGCAGACAAAGTGGTATGATTGTAATTCAATCTCATTAGGTTTTTAAGAGACTTAGGGCATGTTTGAAAGTTTTAAAGATGATGGAAGGATGTGACTAATAATGAAATGGAATAGAAAAGAAGATAATGGAATAGAAAGATAGATGTTACTCCATTGTTTGGTAGTTTAATAAAAAAAATGGAAAGAATTCATTACACTCTTCTTACAAAATTATGTCACTTTCTCCTAAACACCTCATTTGGAGGGACAATAAAATTGAGATTTTTAATGGTAAGAAAGTGTATTAGGGTCCCTCTATTACCACTCATTTTCATCCTCTTTAATAACTCTTAAACATTCATTTTGTAAAATTTATTATGTCATTCAATTTCATTCCCTTACATACCATCTTCCTAAACATATCTTCCCAAACATATCCTTAGTATTACTTGAGGTATATAATTTATTTATAGAATATATACATACATAACACCGATTGAACCTCAACATCTTTAACCTATTTCTCTTTCCTCACTGATTCAAGAATGATTTGCAAAAGAAATAAGAAAACACCCATACTCTGACATAATAGACTTGTGTGTGTCCGTGTTTGTTTAAACTTTTTTTAAATGTAAATGGTATTTTCATACTTTTGAAGACAATTTTGTATGAAATGAAATGAAATTTTTTTATTTCTGCCTATTCCTAAGGTCTGTTTTGTATTTTTCAAGAATCTAAAACAAACATATTACAGTCGGGTCGTAACCACCAACGCTCTTTTACATCTTCTAAAAATTTAAAACAAAAATACTCAAATCACTTCATAACCACTACAATGGATCTAGAACTGAACCAGGCTTTAACATATCCATAAAACTTATGCCAATTAAATTTGATTCATCTAACTATTTTCTAGTGCATGAATTTTATTTACAATAAGAATTCAGATGCACCATTCATCTTCTCACTTGTAAGTTGTAAGTAACGTTCTCACACATTGCGGGTTTACAACAACCAGTCAATGGATCCGGAACCGACCGGGTTTTGATCCAAACCGAACCCAGTGAGAAGGAACAGAACTGAGAAGTGAGAAACCTCCTCCTCCTCCTCCTCGTGCCAAAGCTTCCTTTTCTTCCTCCGATGGCGATGGCGATGGCTGCACCTCCAGATAACGTACCACCTTTCATCGCTTCTCAGCTCAGTTACCTCCTCTCTCATTTCCGTCTCACCCTCAAGGCAAATCTTTCTCTCACTGTTTTCATTTTTCTTTCTAATAGGGTTTTCTTTCTGGGATTCCAATACCCACAAACAACTCCTCTTCCTAACCCTAACCCGACCCAGTTTCTTTGCAGGTTGAACAAATGTGGTCCGGTGACAAGTACAATTCTGGGGTCTTTGATCGCTTCACTTTGCTCATTCCCTACTGCTTGGACTTCATCAAGTGTATGCTTTTTGTTTCCACCACCCTTTTCGTTTTTTCTCTTGCAAAATTGTTCATGCCTTAGTTTTTCTTTTTCTTTTTCCTTTTCAGGGGATGTTATATACAATGTGGATTGCCCAACGGCTGCGCCAGATGTTATTTTTGGACCCGAAGACGAAAATTTTCATCCATTTCATATGGGTTTTGTTGAAGGGCAATCGGGCATGAAGCCTTCCGATAACTGCTTAAGGGATTGGAACTACAAAGACCCTGCACGTCTGCTGGCCCTTGTTCAACATTTGAGGTTAAAAATAAAATAAAATTGTGGGCATTTGTTTATTGTGCCTGTGGTGATGTTTATTGGTAGTTTTTGTTTAGGTTTTTGTGGTTAGTGGATCAGGTTCTGTCTTAATGTTTCAACAGGGATCAGTATGTGTCATATCAAAGGAAGCGCGTTGGAGAAGTTGATGATGATCGATTGAAATTTGAAATCAGCACTGTTTTGTCCAGGGAGGTAATTTTTTTACATCAATGCCTTGTAAATATTCAGAAAATTGAGTTTAAATGGTGAATTTATATTTATGTCTGCAATTACTCTGCTGCAGGGAATAGAAATGCATATCAGTTCTGGTGCTGAGAAGGTATTTCTTCACCTAAAAAATGTGCTAATTTTTGTATGATCTAGTCATGGATGATTGAGCAAGTTAATGTAGCTTTTGGACAATATTCTTGACTCCTATAACCTTAAACTTTAGTGTAGCCAGAGGAGGTTAAATTTGCTGTGCCCCTAATGGACATGAACATAAACAAGATGGTGCCCGGTTGTCCCTGGAGATATTCCCAAAAGATATACTTACAGGTTGCTTTCTTTCCTTTTGACTTCGTACTTTCTTTCAGCAAACAACTTATGATACGTTAAACCTAGGTTGTATATCCTGTTGGGAGAAAATATGTGTCTGCTCCTTCAGCTCCTCGCCTGAAATTAGTTTCTTCTTCTGAGTTGAAAGCCCTACTTTCCATTGATGATATCAAGCTACCTCCTTGGTTGGATGGGATGTAAGTTTTTCAGTTCTTTGATTATTCTACTGGTCCCACAATTATACATATACAAGATTGAGATGATTTATGATAACATGTTTTCTTTTGTTTATATTCTATTTTACAAAGGTGCTTGGCAGAATATCTTCCAAATCTGGAAGAATATCTTGAGAAACAGGTTAGTTGAATATGTCTTTACTATTATGTTGTCTATTTTAATTTGCTTTCCTAGTGTTTAGTGCACGTCCTTCTTCTTTGTTGAAATTATGATAAATATATTTCAAACTTAGGTCCTGGAGGCTATTTCATTAATTGATGTTAGAAGGCACTTCATTGAAGCATTGGCCTGTCAGTTTGGAAGGCCAGTTGAAGCTGATCCTGTACCTGACCTTGACACTTATTCTCAAATTGCTAGAACTGCTTGGTTTTAATATTAATTTCTAGTTTCTGATTTCTCCATTTATAGGTCTTTTGCAGAAAGGCAACTTTTCTTTCTGCATCCGGAGTTTTCACATTCCTGGTAATATATGACACTCATTACTCATTACTTGATGTCTGTGTATTCATTGTGACAGAAGCTTGATGTTGGAAATTGATTAAAATGTTGTCCCCATGGAATTTGTTACATTCTATACTTGCTATCGCTTATGTGATAACCTTTGACAGTTAAAGATATAGGTAGTATGTGACTAGGTTAAGGTAGAACACTGTTGTTAGTATCTTTTCCCTTAATTTGACAGGACTGGCCAAAAGGGAAAAGATTGAGTAAATTACAGTCACTCACCTTCCTTGAGGTTTACAGTAATTACACATTATACCCCTGTTGTTCGAGAATTACCACTTTCCCCGTAGTTTTTGCACTCACATGACAAAGTCTTCCCTACCATCTGTCAGCCTGCAAACTGGCAAATTTCAGCTGGGTTGTCATTAAATCTTCATCTACTAGTAAGAGAATATCACCTCACTTATTTTCATAACCCATAACGGAAAAAACCTACCCGTGTACATTTTCATTCACTTCCTTTGTAGCTTAGTGCAGAGCATGGCTATATCTGTGAATGATGTGGCCCTTGTGGAGTTTTTTGGATTTCATGTATGCTGCCATTGGGCAACTTGCAAGGTTGAAGATTAATGGGGAAAGTATCATCAGCAACAAGATGGCTTCATTTGATTTGCAGAAATTCATCAATATACTAATAATGGGGACTCACGGACATGTTTTTCCTTTATGGATGAGGTTCTTGTGAGTGGGGTTCATTTGCAGAAGCATATAAATTAATGGCACAACAAATGCCGCTTTTGGTCTTAACTAGTCCAAATCAAATAATTCATAAAAAGACCAGCACATCCACAAATGGTCTCCATTAAAAGCCTCTAACTCTAGTGCTTCTTGTCCAAACATTCCACCCCAATCCCATCAAGCACAAGCCAACTGCCGTTCACAAAATTTTGTTTCTTATATATTGAAATCCACCATACACCCGCACTCCAACATCTTCATTCTACCATGAAAAGGATAAAATACATTTTTCCAATCTAAAGCCAAAAGCCCCCAATTGATGCATACCAATTTTTTCAACTACCACCATATTTATCATTTTTGTTTAATTGCCTTCTATAGATTTTTGAATCAGGAATGAGTGTATTCGAGAGAAAGTTGGAGTAGCACACATTGATGAAAAGATAACAGTCTCGCCTAAGATGGTTTGGTCATGTGAGGAGAAGACCAATAGAAGTCCCAATGAGAAGAATTGATCAGATGGAGGATAGTCCTTTAAATAGAGGAAGAGGTAGACCACTGAAAATACTAAGTGATATCATTAAAAAAGATATTGAAATAAATGGTCTATCTGAAAGTATGGTCTTTGAAGGAGCACAATGTCATCGTTTGATCCATGTAACAGATCCCACCTAGTGGGAAAAGGCTTTTGTTGTTGTTGTATAGATTTTTGAAAAATTTAAGAAGCATTCTTTTGTCTCTTACATAGCTAAAGAAGACTAAGACTTAAACATCCCAAGTTTGATGAAGAATCTTAAAAATATTTGACCTGAATACTCTCAGTTATTTGGGTTTAAAGGGGCTCAAACATGCCACATTTTTATGCAAAACTATATATTTTCTCTCAAATAGATGGCTTGGGTAGTAGAGGGAGAGGTCATAATTTGATAGAACAAGAAAAAGGAAGGAAAAAAATAAATAGAATCCATGTTGTCTTGTTATAACACTAACATTTCTACATGCAAGATTTGCGATGCCAAAGGCCCAAAGCACTTCCATTTGTTTTGATATAGAACAAGAAAAAGGAAGGAAAAAAATAAATAGAATCCATGTTGTCTTGTTATAACACTAACATTTCTACATGCAAGATTTGTGATGCCAAAGGCCCAAAGCACTTCCATTTGTTTTGATCTCAGAATAGATGGAAAGTTAAAGAAATCAATAGAAGAAATTAGCAGAAGAGAAAGAGCGTGCTTGGGTTTAGTAGTTACTAACTCTCGGTAAACCCATGAAAATTCACAAGGGAGAGAGAAAGGCAGAGGCACAGTATATATATATATATATATATATATATATAGAAAGGGTTTACCGAGAGTTAGGATTTTTCATGGTATCCCATGAAAATTTAGGATTTTTGCAATTTCACTTACCTCTGTTTGCTCTCCGTCACGAGGGAGGGGAATGCTATTTCACAAACAAGAGGGATACCATGGTCTTCCATACAAGTGTTTGATAGGAACCCGAATTAGAGGAAAACAGAAACTGTATTATTGATTGGAAACTAGGTGTATTACAGAAGGAAGCTCCCTGTAACCCCAGAGCAAAAGCTCCTCAGAGAAGAGACATTTCTCTCTCTACCCAACCTATAAGGTCCTTAATAGAAAAGATGCTGAATGTCTCCCCCTTGTCATTCCCTCTCCCTATATCTACGTTTCCTCTTTGAACAAACTGGCCACATCAGCAATTGTAACCAATCCTCTATTCAGCACATTTGTTGGGCTTAGGCCCAAACCTGGTATCTAACACTACCTGCCGCTAAAAAAAACAGCCTTGTCCCCAAGGCTGAGATAAGGAAACTAACTTCAGCAAAACCAGACATGAATAATCTCAGCAAAAAGTAGCTGCTACAACACACGGTAAGACAACAACAAGGGCAAGGGCAAAACACCATTATAATACAAACCCTAGAAGGGTAAAAGCCTTGTGCCCAACCACTGAATTGCCCAAGAACTCTCCTTGTGCAATAGTAGTCTTTCCCCCAAGATCCCACTGTAGGGAGCTTGATGAGTCGGCTACAAGCGATCGAGCCACCCGCATAACTTCACTCCCACTACATTTGGGTGGCAACGTGCTATTAATTTCTTCCAAATTTAGAGGGGCCACTACTTGAGCAGTCACATCTTGAGCTAAAACAAGAGCAAACTCATTTGAAGCATCCAATATATCCAATGTCGTATCTTCTACAATTTCCAGAAGCATGACAAAACCATTTACTATACCCTTCGCTGAAATGCTTGCCGTAGATGCCTTATCTAAAAGGGTCGTTCCATTAGGCAGAGCAGACTTGTCCACTTTCTGATTGATATTTTTGGCAAGCCACTCTTGTCGAGCTAAATGATCAAGATCATTGGAGGAGTAAGGCCACAGATCCATGAAACTGTATTGTGATACATCATTTTGCAAAGAACTCTCTAATGCTGTTGTTCAATCTTCACCTGCTCCAGAAAGTGCTTATTTTCTTCTTTGCTCAACCTTCAACATGCTAACAAGATCCCCATAAGTTTGCTCAAACTGGGTGAACTTTTTCCAAACCTCAACTGATTCCTCAGGTGGAAGTGCACTTAATGCCCTCTTAAATAAAGCTCGTATATTTTGGTCATCATTCAAACGTGTCAAGAAATCTGCATATTCAAGAATGTAAACAGGCTCATGCATAAAGCGTTTTAGTCCTGCTTCAAAAACATTATGTGCCATCTTTAGATCCTTGTCAAGACAAAAAGCCATTGTTGCATAAGCAACATAAACATGATAAGTGCAATTTGGGGATTTGCGAGCATCCAGAAAGTACTTTTGAGCTGCTTCAACACCTTCAGTTCTTCTTAGAAAATGAATGAATTGAATATGTGCAAGTGTTGTTGCACTAACACCATTTCCCGAAAGATTTTCATATATTTTCCTTGCAGCTTGAATTGCTCCACGAGATTCCTCCAGCTCTGCATAAGCATATCGTAGCATTTCCAAATTAGGAAGAGCCTTCAAAGACCTGTGAAATACTTTGATTGCAGCATCTATTGAACCACCTTTTGCATGCCATGTAGCATAGTCATACCATATATCAGGATAATGGTACATATACATCAGACACCCTTTGTCTTTCTTCTCTAACCGGATCGCATTCGCATCTGCTGTTGTACGTGTCCCTGGTGAGTCTGTTAACGGCGACCCAATGGCTGTTGCAAATAGGTCGGCGTCTGGCGGCTCCGGCGGAGGTTGTGGGTCGACCCCAGCCTCTTGCTTGATTTTTCTTCCCTCCATACTCAATTCCATGTTAATTGTTTCTCCCGCAGCTTGGATCTCTACTGATGCCGCATGCAATTTCTGATCTGACGGTCCCGACGACGACACAAGGCTGGCCGGAATCCTCAAGGACCAAGAACCGGTCCAGTCACCACCCCTTGATTTCTCATCTCTCTCTGTCATTTCGTCCAGAATTTGGTGATTGCTCCCTTTATCCTCCACGATCATTCTCTGTTTCTTCTCCATCGATTGCTCAATGAAAGTAATGGGTGATCCCTTCTCTCGTCGGTTGTTTTGTTCCAAGGTAGCCAAAACATCGAAAGTTCTACTACCATAGTTGAATCATCTCATCATAGCTTGAGAAAATGACTCCCAAACTGCATCGAGGTCCTCTTGGCACCAATTCTAAAACCAAAACATCGCCACACCTTCCATGCTCATGAATGCCCATTGCAGCTTATCAGACGGGTGAATTTCATGCTCCTCAAAGAACCTTTCAGCTCTCGCGATCCACCTAACGGGATCTGTCCCCGTAAAATCTGGTAGCTCCACCTTCTTGGCCCACATGTCCTCCATCTCAAGTAACTAGCTCTCCCTCGAAGATCCGGCAGGTCAGACCAATTGATAGGAACCCGAATTAAAGGAAAACAGAAACTGCATTATTGATTGGAAACTAGATGTATTACAGAAGGAAGCCCCTATAGCCCCAGAGCAAAAGCTCCTCAGAGGAGACATTTCTCTCTCTGCCCAACCTCTAAGGTCCTTAACAGAAAAGATGCTGAATGCCTCCCCCTTGTCATGCCCTCTCCCTATATCTATGTTTCCTCCTCTAGCAAACTGGCCACATCAGCAATTGTAACCGATCCTTTATTCAGCACATTTGTTGGGCTTAGGCCCAAACCTAGTATCTAACAGTGTTACTAGCATGGCATGTAATTGTATGGTTGAATTTAATCTTTCCAGTAGTAATATATGTTCTAAGGCTGATGTTGATGTCTTGTATAATTTTTTCCCTCCATTTCTTGGGTTCTAGTTGTCTTTGTGTTTGCATTTGACCAAAGTTCAGTGTTGTTTATTTAGGTACACTTAATAATTCCAACTCAGTTTCCAAAGCAACAGCCGGCTCTTATGCTTCAAAGTTCACAGGTTATATTTTGTTTTCAACATATTTTTGTTTATAAATTTAATTTGAACAGGCTTTAATGTGTAGAAATGTGGTTGACCAATAAAAAAGCTGCTTCTAGTGCAATTTACTCATGTTGCATCGAAACGTCAAATGTCTAACACTGAATTCTTTCAATTACTTAGTTAATGTTTAGAAGTCCGGTTCATGATTGTATGGTTTAGTTTTTATACTGATCTATGGTCTTTTGTTGGAGACAGTGAGGAAGAGGTCTATACTTTATCAGATCCCTGTAGCCAGTTGATGAATTGATATGTTTAGTTGGCTTATAATCCATGTTTAGATTTTTACCAGAGATTGATCGTATCTGTAGGATGTATAACTAGAAATTATTGTGCTTTGTTGCATTAAAAAGGCATTGTACTTTTAAGTTTAAATCGTTAACATGGAAATGTTCTTTTAACTGACAAAGCAAGTGATGATTCTTCTCTTCACACAAATTATTCTGTTAGAAGGATTCTTGAAGCAGGATAATGGAAACAAATGCGTACATTTCTGAGTTTATCATAGTGTACACTATAAGGTGTTATTTTCTCACTGGGCTGTAGCTCACCTTGTACCCAGGCTCCTAGGTTCGACACCTGTGTCCACACCTTACCCATCCCCACCTCATATTAGGAGGTTCTACATTTTTCGGCAATAGATTTTTTTTAATCTGTTATCAATGCTATCATCTCAGGTTGAGGTTCTTTCCAAGTGATCTTACTAGCGAGGTTCGTTTCATGTTATTTTGTAGCATTTCAATTCCCAAATGGCGCCGATTAAGTCACGTCTTATGGCTGATTACCCATGGAGTCCGAGATGGGAACTACCGCTGATGGCTGAGCGTATTTGGTGAGTGTTTTTTGTATTATTTTCTTGATTCTTGCAATTATGCTTAGCTCTTCTTTCCTTTTCCCAGCATTGTTGAGCTAATGTGAATAATTTCCGTAGTGAGTTTCTGGCAGATGAGGCTGTGAACTTCAAGAGGCAATGCAGCGAGGGTCAACTTCAACAGTAACCTTGCCAGAGCATGTTCAGCTCAATCCTAATGTTGTGGCAATCTCTAAAGTTGTTCATTGAAAACTGTTTTGTAGGTCTGCACGGTCAAGGTATTTCATGAGTTTAAACTCCACATTAATTACTGTTGAACTTTTTCTTGTACCCTGGTACCATTAAGGGTTTGTATCCTAGTTGTTAGTATCGTGTATCATAGTTGTATTGTTTTCTCAAAATTTCATGTACCGTGTCTTGTATCGTAAGATACTTTGATAAACGAAAATTATTATATACATAAAAGGAGGTGTATTATTAAAAAGGCATATTTAACATGAAAATAAATAAGATATTTCGGAATATAACCTTGTTGTGACACTGAGAATAGTTCTCCACCAAAAAATATACTTAGTTATACAAATGGATATGGATATGCGCAATTGCCCATGTAAATATTATGGTAACTTGATAAATTAAGTTTTTGGTCCCCACTTTGTACAACCAGCAGATAAAATACCAATTGGTGACATATAATGGGCTGGACATGGGATACACACTTGTCATATTACAAGAACCCCATGCGTTGATCACAGTCACAGTAATAGAAGACCGAGTTTGCGTCGTCGCAGAGCTATACTCTCATTTTGTGTCTCGCTCCTTGTCTTCAATAGAGGTATCTGCCTCTCTGGTGCATCCAAATGTGTCCTTCATTCCTACCTCTAGAATACCTCTCCTCTCTTGATGCCCTCAATCGTCACTAGCCCGGCACTTCCCAACCCCAAAACTCGTCTAGCTCATATGGTAGTAACACTGTGGTTTGTATCAATGTTCAGTAACGAATTTGAAATAGTAATACCATGGATTTTTACAGAAGTATTACTGCAACGGTAACACTGCTAAAGCATGTTCAGCTCAATCCCGGTGAGAGTCTGTGTAAAGTCGTTCATTGTAGGTTAGCACGGAGAAGCTGGACAAGAATTAATTGCTATTGAATTTTTTGATGTACCTTGGTACCATTAAGGTTTGTATAGATATTCAATTACGAAATTCCATGGAGGTTGGTCATGGAAATGATTTTTTTTTGGGGGGGGGGGGGGGGGGCGACAATTTTTATTGATTTTGAGTTTTTGACCGAGACATAAACTCAAGGCAAGGTCACGGCGTTGAAGATTAGACTTGACTTACCAAGCATTGTTGAATTAGGTGCCATAAGAAAAAAATCTCAGTTTTGGATGGACTTGAAGTTTCTATAAAGATCGCCAAAGTAGCAGGAGGAAGCCGTGACTAAAATTGAGATCCATCAGAGTTCAGACCATAATGTCCAAAGTCATCGATCTCCCTTTCAAAACCCTGTGGACCAGATAAGTATGCTCATAAGCAGGCTCCAACCTTGTTTTGCCAACATGGCTAAGTGGTTTCAAATCCCTAAAGCCAAGAACCCTTGATCGAGCTGCTTGGGCTTGGAAGGCTTGTAAGGGAGGTGCATTTTTTTCCTGCTCAGTTCCTCCTTTCGTAGACAAGGCTCTCTACGCAGATATGCAGTCTTTACTCTTTATAGTATTTACTATGGTCTCTTTACTTGCATCAGCGGAAGAAAAAAGACCCCCTTGTTTCTTATATTGGTATATTTGCTGCAGGTCGTGGGACTAAAAAGAAATATTAAATCAATATTTTAAAATTAATTTTTTACCTTTAATTTTAATTTTTCTCAATTAAACGCATAATTTTATCGGTAATAGACTTTTATCTGTGAGATTTTTGATTATATTTATTTTCATTAAATAGCTTATCACATTATTTTATTTACATATTTTAAAAGTTATATGTGAAAGTTTCTGAATTTTCATGACAATTAAATGAATGCAAACTGAGATTTTGATATTAAAATGCTAGGAAATTGGTGAAATAATGTCCCCTTTGTTATAAGTTGCATATATTCTAATAAACTTAGTCTTGCACACATTAAATATGCATAAACTTATGTGGGTTTAACCAAGTGCTCTTGGCCTAGTGGTGGAATACTAAGACACTTGGGGGGGAAGTCGATCTGTTGGTAGCATGATCGATTCTACCCGAGTGTAAAACTTTGCTTTGGCCAGTTTAAGCCTCTACGGACGAACGCAGATTAGTCTTTCGTTAAAAGTGTTGGGACACTGCGTGGGTAGCCAACGATGGTTCCCAAACCCAAAAAAGAAAAAAAAAAAAAACTTCTATGAGATTAAATAACTTGAAGGGACAAAATGAATTTAATATTTGTTTGTACTTTTCAAACAAATATTTCTTTTATATATCAAATTAGAAGTTATATTATTTTTCAAATGACTCTAGATACTAGTTATTTTCTTTTGTACATAAACTTTTTTTATCAAGTTAACACAATTTTTATTTATATAAAAAATGTATGTATCAAAGTAAAAATTTGAGAGAGTCAAACATAAAACTAGACAAAATTTTATTCTATCTTACTTAAAATATTAAAACAGTGGCATTGGCCCCTTTCTATTATTTGCTGCCAATGAATTCTTCTTTCCTCCTCACCATATATCCACCAAAAATCCCTCAGTAGTTAATTTCATATCACACAGAGTCAGGTAAGTTAAAGCATTATATAGTGATAGTACAGAGAGGGATAGCTGAAGCAACTGATTAAGCTAAGTTGAATGAGTTTATTATCAACTTATTTAAATTTACATATTACAATAAATACTTATGAAAAGTTTAGATAAACATATTCATACAACTTTTTAAATTTATATAAATTATTTTAGACTTATTTTCATAAGTTACAAACTAAAATTTATAAAAACAAGTCTTATAAAAGTAAAAAGTAATTATTTTATTTTTTAATAAATTAATAAAAAAAATTTACATAAATAATTTTTAAAATATATATCTAAATGTTATTTAACTTATTTTATACTACATTCATATAATTTATTTAACAAATTCTACTTTGTATTTATCTAAACATGCCTTAATTAAAAAAAATTACTTTTTATAAGCTGAGCGATTTTGTGACATACAAAATCAAAAGTAACGAGTCTTAAATATTTATCTTGCGCTCCAACATTTCTATCGCCATTATGTTTGGTTTGAAATTGAAACGAATAAGATAAAATTTAAAAAAGAAGTTAAAAGTTCGAGAGAAAGAAAAATAAAAAGGAAAAAGGTTTTTTTTTATAGAAATTATAAATATTCTAAGAAAAAAGAAAATTCGAGGAAACAAAAATTCAAAAATTTCTCTTTTGTGTAGTAAGAGGGTAACCCTGGCTCTCACTCTCAGTCTCATCCACCATATACTCCGAGAAGCACAAGGCCAAGGGCGACTCAGAGAGAAAAAGGCACCTGTGAGGTGAGGTGAGTCTATTTGGTATTTCTTCGTCTTCCACTGCTCAAAGTTTCATACATTAATTCTTAATTCCATGTTATAGCAAAATTGAAGCACATGGAGTTATGCACTTCAATTCTTCAATCACGCTATTCACTTCCAATAAGGTTCTCTACTTCTAGACCTACTCCACGTTTTGCCTCTCCCCTCTTGTTATTAATCAAAAATTCAGTTCCATTTTCACGCTCCTTCAACTTTTCTACCAAAGGTCAGTTCAGTACCCACTTTTTTGTTTTTTTTTTTGCTGCCAAAGGATTGATACAACTTAAAGAAAGAGCAAGTTGTGAAATTTCTTTCATGCAGGAAGGCTGCAACTTCAACCCTCTCTAGCTATTCCTATCAGTGAAGGGTTGTCATCTACCAGTTCCAGTTCTCAAGATGAAAATCCCAATGGATGTGACGAAGATGGCAGTGGGTTGTTGGGTGACTCCCAAATGATTCGAGTTTGTGACAAGCTAATTGGTGTTTTCATGGTTGACAAGCCCACCCCAAGTGATTGGAGAAGGTTATTGGCTTTTAGCAAGGAATGGAACAGTATTAGGCCTCATTTTTTTAGACTCTGTCAGGATAAAGCCGATGCTGAGCATGATCCAGCCATGAAGCACAAGCTGCTCCGCCTTGGAAGGAAGCTCAAAGAGGTCTCCCATTGGTTTTTTAATCTATCTGGATTACTTTCTATTAAATCTCTTTCACACTCACTCACACACACTTTTACTCTTATTTCTATTTTCTTTTATTACTTCACTATGGTGACTAATGAAAGTTGATCAAGAACAATACTATCCTTTTTTCCCACTTTTTTTTTCTTTTCATTTTTATAGTGTGAATGAGATACTTGTTGCTGTATTTTGCAGTACAATCATCCTGTAGGCTACATTAATTGGAAAATAAGAAAGAGGAATAGGGATCATGTAAATTTGATAAGGAACGATAGTACCTCCTTATCCCCCTTCCCCCCTTTTTTTCATTTTGCTAGAGTGTGACTGAGATAATTTTTGTTGGCTTGTTGCTGTGTTTTGCAGTACAAGCATACTTTATGGTACTTTAATTGGAAAATAAGAAACAGGAATAGGGATCATGCAAATTTATTAAGTACTTCTTTTGTGCAGATTGATGAGGATGTGCAGAGACACAATGATCTTCTTGAAGTGATCAGAAGGGAGCCATCACAAATTAGTGAGATTGTCTCCAAGCGTCGTAAAGATTTTACGAAAGAATTCTTTGTGCACCTTCACACAGTAGCTGAATCCTACTATGACAATGTGAAAGAGCAAAATGGTGGGAGTAAATTTTGCAAGCTTTTAGTAATCTAAGTCAATGTTTCATATAACACTTTGGATTAATTTCCAATATTATACAGAAATGTATCATCTGGTTTTCTTATCTGGTAAATCATCAAACCGTATCGAGTTCATCCCGTTCAGAACCTTTTACTTTTCTTTCTTTTTATGAGTATAACCAGATATTGGTACTTTTTTATGGTCATAAAA
The DNA here is from genome assembly GCA_023212625.1 of Styphnolobium japonicum. NCBI lineage: Eukaryota > Viridiplantae > Streptophyta > Magnoliopsida > Fabales > Fabaceae > Styphnolobium > Styphnolobium japonicum. The sequence goes on along the minus strand of JALBWW010000003.1, from coordinate 12,177,252 downwards.
TCATAAATTAAATTTTATGATCCACATGGAACTTAAAATATTAAATTTGTGGGAGTGAAAGGACTTTTGAAATTGAAGCTTAATTTAAATAAGACCATCAGGATATTATCTAGGTTAGGCTGGGTGGAATTCTGATTGTTAGCCTTAGGATTCATGCACAACCAAGATCATGTAGTAGATGTCACTTGTTAAGGAATGAATTAATTTAATGGGATAGTTCAAACTTGCATCTTTAATTAATTTGGTATTTTATTACCTATAATGTGTGTTTTTGTGTCACAAGAACTGGCAAAGCTTGGGAACACATGCTTGGCTGCTGTAGAAGCCTATGATGCTGCAACTGAAAGCATTGAAAAAATAAATGCTGCAGAGTTGAAATTCCAAGATATTATCAATTCTCCCTCACTTGATGCTGCCTGCAGGAAGATAGACAATTTGGCTGAAAAAAGGGAACTTGATTCGACATTGGTATTGATGATCACCAAAGCTTGGTCAGCTGCCAAGGAGTCAAACATGATGAAAGATGAGGTAAATTGATGGTAACCTCAGCACATTCCTATTGCTTTCTATGTGTTGTATCTATTTAACTTTACGAACATGGAGGCTAAGAAATTTTGGATGATTATTGCAGCTTTAAAATAGTTTATTAGGCTGCAATTCACATGCACAGGTGGGGGAAGGACCAAGTGTATAAGATAGGTAGTTTGTTGTTTTTATTTCGTTTTCCAATGAGAAAATAATTGGAATAGTATAGTTATCTCCTTTTACTAGAAAATTATGACAGAATGTATGCCAGTATTCAAAGTAATTAATTTCCTTATCTATGATTTTTTTTCCTTTCTTTATTTCTTACATTTTTTATTTTTATTTTTTGAAAGGAGATAGGAGAGATTGCAATTTTTGGTAAATAATAATGAAGCAAATGAGTCACATTTACATGTTTTTGCCAAATTTTGGGAGAATGTGGAAAGGGATGAATCTGCTGTTCACCAGCTACTTTTAGTTGTTAAAATTCTTTGACATGAAATATGATGCTTTGAAATATTTTGCGCCATGTGTGAAATCATTACAAAAGATGAGTATTGTGTTGATTGAATATAATTATGAGAGATCCGATTTGATCTTTGGCATATAACAAATCTACTTATTTCAGATTATATCCTAACTACCTAGATATTATTTGGTAATTTTTCTCCCATTGTATATATTGTACTTGTTATTTCCTACTATCTTGTTTGAGCTTGTACACGAAACGTTTATTTGCAGGTAAAAGATGTACTCTATCATTTATACAAGACTGCAGTGGGAAATCTTCAGAGACTCGTGCCAAAAGAGATTCGAATAATCAAGTATCTTATTAGAATAGAGGATCCTGAGGAGCAATTGTGTGCCCTCAAAGATGCATTTACTCCTGGAGAAGAAATTGAAGGAAGGGATGTGGATAGCTTGTACACGTATGTATTAGATCTCAGAATATAAAATTTCTTGAACTATAGTTCAGTTACAACTTTATCATAACTTGTTCTTAATATCATTTTTAGGACTCCAGAGAAGCTTCACACATGGATAAAGGCTGTGGTGGATGCTTATCATTTGAGCGGAGAAGGTACCCTCATTAGGGAAGCAAGGGATCTGTTGAATCCAGAGGTCATCCAAAAATTGGAGGTGCTGAAGAAGGTTGTGGAAAGGCAATTTATGTGAATAGGAGCTTAAGAAACATACCTCAGGTGGTTTTCCTACTCTAAAAGGCCATGAGTTTACTTGGAGCATGAGATTCTCGATGTCCACCAACTACAAACCCGATTTACAATAGCATTGCTGCAAGGAAGTGTCTAAATTCTGGCTACTTGACTAGTGTTTAGGGACTTTGAATTTTTTCTTTTAACAATAGAATCAGCCAAGTTAAGAAACAAAGCTAGACAATTCATCATAATTACAGTTTGTTTCCTTTTTTTTGTTTTTTCATTTCTTTCTTTGGGAAAATGCTGAGGAGCCTCAAACTCAAAAGTTAGGTTAACTTTGTTTTTTTTCACAATAGGAGGTTGAAAACTGAGGGAGAGAGTAGGGGAATGTGTTCTTTCCATGAGGGAGGGAAATATTACATGGTAGACCCGGGGACAAGAATACAAGACCTACAGAACTTGAACCTGGCACGGGGTGACCGTTCAACCAAAGGCCTTGGTCTGTTGGTCAGGTCACTTACGTTGTTGTATTTGTACTTGTGGTTCCCAGATAAATGTACAGCCTCGCCTATTTGTTTTATTATTTTGTGTTACTTACAGGTCGACTTAGTAATTTTAATTTTACTGTTATGCCTTCAAATAAGTTGTTTTTAGCCAATGAATACTCGTTGGAAAGATTATAATTCTGGAATTCTGCTGTTTCAAATATCATTCATCGTCTACGTGATTTTGCTTCCCCCCCTCTCAATTCGAATGTCTCAGAAATGATTTTGAATAGTGCTGGAATATCTTTGCTAGGTTGT